>OU611867.1:0-10000000 GCA_914767755.1 Agrochola circellaris | reverse complement strand
TTCTCCTGCCTTTCGGCCGAAAACACGTTTTCAGCGCTGCTACTGCTGCATGGAATAGTATCTTCAGTGCGTCTTCTTTTTTGCCGGTTACTAAGGTCCTCAAAAGATTTACGAGGACTAGGATGTGTACAAGATGAAGCATCAGATTTAGCAGGAGAAATTATGGGCTCGATGACGTCACTTACATTTTCTGTAGAAGATTCAATATTTTCATTCAGAAATTCCGGCCACTGAATTGCAGCCTGTAGCCAAATCTCATGTTTCTTCCGAAACTTATCTGTGCTTCTTCCAGACTGTGTCCATTTTGCATAAATGCGGTAGAAAAATCGACGACACCAGTCTTTTAAACTTGTTTCAGAACTTTCACATAACTGAACACAACAGTTATCTTTTAAAACCCTGAACAAATAGTTATAGTCGCGTAAATCTTTATGTGCGCGTGCTCATAAAGCAACGTGAAGATCAAGATTTGTATTCAATTTTGGAAAATACATTAAGACATTAGCGTGGCTACGAGGTGTAAATCAACACTGATTTTAAAGTTACTAATAGTGACCTATTTAAATTTAATCCAGAGATCCAAACTAATTACCTTGCAATATTTAACAAATGAGGGTATCATTTGTTTTAAATATTGCAAGGTAATTAGTTTGAAAATGATGCATGCTAAATTAGTGTATTAAGAGCCATTTAGTAATTAAATAATAGCAATCTTCTTATTAGTAATCATTAGTGCCTCAGTTTTATATGTAAACCTTAAGTCCCTAATCACATATCCTAATTCTCTTATAGCTTCTCTAATTGGCTGCTCAGAAATGTTATTGTAATAAGGTAAACCTTTAGAAAAACGGTTTTAATCAACAAAATAAACAAAAAATTATATTTTTGTGTTATAAAATAAACATCACTCTTTATCCCAGAAAGTGCACATTTGGCGCACCATGTGTCTTAGTATTTTTCTTGTTCATTCTCCAATGAACAAGAAAAACGTTTTCAAGACTTACAAGCAAGTATAGATCTAATGTCAAATAAATATGACGAGTTTCTATCGAAAATAGCTTATCTTGAGAAAGAAAGACAGTCAGACAAATTAATTATTAAGGAACTGGAGGAGAAACTGGAAACATTAGAACGGAAAACTAGAGGGGTGGGGATAGAATTTCGAAACATACCAAAACAAAATGGAGAAACTAAGGATACTCTTGTGAATGAGATTTCTAAATTGGGAGAATTATTAAATGTAGATATTAACACCAGTAATATAAAAGATATATACAGGTTAAAATCAAAAGATTCTTCAGACCCCATCGTAGTCGATTTTACTACTGTGCTTTTGAAGGAAAAGGTCCTCAAATCTGTAAAAACATTCAACAAAATTAAACAAAAAGGCAATAAATTGAACACTACCCACTTAAACCCAAGTTATACTCAAAAACCGATTTACATATCAGAGGCCCTCACCCATAAAACCCAGAGACTGTATTACTTAGCCCGCCAATTTCGGAAAAGTCACGGGTACAGCTTCTGCTGGACAGCAAACGGTATTGTTTACCTAAAAAATAACGAAGATTCTTCACATATCCGGATAAACAACGATGCTGATTTAGAAAAATTACGCAATAATGTTAAACCGCTGTGACTAACTGTTGTTCTAGTATACAAATTTTGTCTCATTATTACACTAATTTTAAGACTGCATGCTAATTTTAAGTTTATGTTTAAATCTATGGATTATTTCTACACCTACAAAGTACAACTCAACGTCCACACTAACCTCTCACATTTATTCAGGGAAACTCAAAAACAGTTAAAACACTCTTTAATCATAACCAAAGCCCAACTCAACACTATTTCAGAAATACACACAACTCATTTTTCAAACATACTTCGATTACAAAACTCACTTACTCATCAAATTACAATCACAAACACTCTACACCTAAAGCATACTCACAAACACTGTTTAACTATTTACATACAAACTCTTTCCATAATTGGTGTACCTACCTTGACCGCAAATCCTGTCTATACCTACTCTCTTGTTAATCATTCGATCAAGTAGCTAATTTATCTGAAAATATTGACCAGTTATCCGTATCTCACTCACAATCCGCGGACCTTGAGGATTGTCTTGATATCATTACGTCTACTACGGACAACCTAACTATATTGACACAAAATATACGAAGCATAAACCGAAATCTGCCTGGCTTAGAGGTTTTACTACAAAGACTTAAACTTAAATGCGATATACTAATTCTAACAGAGTGTTGGCTAAAAGGCGCAACGGTAATCCCTCACCTTTCTGGCTACTCTCATGTAGCAACAAATACAAATCCCATTCAAAATGACGGAGTAGTTATCTACTACAAAGAAAACATTAACCTATCTATAATTGAACCTGAATTCCATGAAAGTAATTGCCTTCTAGCCACCGTTGGAAAACAAGTTGCCATAATTGCCCTTTACAGATCGCCTTCCTACACTAAATTGGAGCCGTTACTCTTGTCGTTGGATAATATGTTACAATCAGTGTCTTCTTTCGAGCACATCGTTGTTATAGGCGACATTAATCTAGCAATAAACTCTAATAAAATTAAATCTGAAGGGGAACGCTACCTAACCTTAGCTGCTTCGCACGGCCTACTGCCAGCGCACACTTTAGTTACACGCAGCGCCCGCCAAACCTGCATAGACCATGTCCTTATAAAAACTAAAGCCACCTCAAACACCATAGTCGCTAATGCAACTTTGACAGATCACCATCCCGTTTTATTTTGTTTACATTTAAAAAAACCGCGGCAACATGCAACTACAACAAAGGCCATCATTAACGACAAAACATTAGCACAAGACATTTCACATATTAATTTTGATCCCATTTACCAGACAGAAAACCCTAACACTAGTCTAAATTACCTAACACAATGCTTACAACAAGTAATAGAAAAAAATACAAAAATCGTAACGCTTTCTAGACGCCAAAAAATAATTAAGCCCTGGATAACTCCAGGACTACTACGTTGCATGCGAAACAGAGACCAACTGCACAAAAAAGCAAGCATTGATCCGGATAACGAGGTCTTGATAATTACCTACAAACGATACAGAAATTTCTGTAATTCTCTATTACGAAGGTTAAAAAGAGCATACGAAAAAAAACAAATCCTAGAAGCTCAGACAGACAATAAAAAATTATGGAAAGTCATCAAAAACATCACACACACAACAAAAACAAAACAACACCATAAAGATCTGCTAACTCTTTCATCTTCTCCAGACCAATCACTTCACGAAGCAAACAGCTATTTTATAAATGTGGGTAGCTCACTGGCAGATAAAATCAGTCAACAAAATGTTGATTTCCGGACTCAACCATTACTTAGTAATACCCAAGAAAACGAACTAAATGTCCCCAATTCTTTCGTCTTAATTGAGACAGATAAATACGAGATTGGACATCTTATCATGGATCTAAAAACAGATAGTGCACCAGGATGTGATAATATCAGCAGTAGATTCCTAAAACAGTATAGATATATTCTCGTTCACCCCCTAGAAAAAATTTTCAACGATTGTTTAAAAACTGGAGTGTTTCCCTATTCCCTAAAACGATCAGAAGTGTGCCCAATCTATAAGAGCGGAGACAGAAGTCGTATAAACAACTATAGACCGATATCTATACTACCCGCAATTTCCAAAATTTTGGAAAAAATTATAAACATTCGTCTAGTAAAACATCTCGAAAAAAATAACCTGCTTTCAGTAAACCAATACGGGTTTAGGCACGGAAAATCTACAGAACAGGCAGTGAATAAACTTATTGAATTTATTAGTTCTAACTTGGACAAGGGGAAAAAGTGTCTTTCTATTTTTCTTGACCTGGCAAAGGCATTTGATACGATTTCTGTCTCTCTCTTACTCAACAAATTAGAGGCACTGGGTATCAGGGGCACCCAGCTTGAACTTTTCAAAAGCTACCTCTCTGAGCGAACTCAATGTGTCCGAGTGGATAAACACAAAAGTACACACCTTCCAGTCACACACGGCGTGCCTCAGGGAAGTATTCTTGGGCCCACCCTTTTCCTCGTGTACATAAATGAGCTTACTCGTCTTAGACTTACCAAAGGTGAAATTGTCTCTTTCGCGGATGACACCGCGTTGGTGTTTGCGGGTGATAGTTGGGAGGAGGTTTTCATTGTCGCGCAGAATGGGTTCGATGTGACTGGGGGTTGGCTGCAGAAAAACATACTTACTCTAAACGTAGATAAAACGAAATATATTTGTTTCAGCATAAGACAAGCGGCGGCTATTCGCGGCAACCTTCAAATTGTTTCTCATGAGTGCAATTCTGCGGATAGTTGCGCATGTTCACCCCTGGAACGCGTTAATACTCTAAAGTACCTTGGTATTACTTTAGACGATAAGCTCAACTTTAAAGAACATGTCAAAATTCTTTGCGGTAGAGTGCGAAAATTAATTTATGTTTTTAAAAACCTACGTCATGTCGCGGACCCCGCACTGCTGAAGCGAATATATCAGGCCCTGTGTCAGTCGCTTCTTACCTACTGCCTTTCATCCTGGGGAGGTATCTGCAAAACCACGCTAAAGGCAGTTGAAGTCGCCCAGAGAGCTATACTGAAGGTTTGCACGTTTAAACCGATGCGCTTTCCTACCACTACACTGTTTCAGTTGTGCGAGGTTTTGACAGTAAGACAATTATTCATACTCAAAATTATCCTGCAAGAACATAAAAAACAGACCTACAACCCAATGTTACTACAGAGACGACGTAAACACCATGTATGTGACTATTTAACCACATTTAAAACAACCTTTGGTAAAAGATTTGTAGGTTTTCTAGGCCCTTACCTTTATAATAAGATTAACAAATCAATAAATATATATACCTTGACTAGAATACAATGCAAACTAAAAGTATGCCATTACTTGCAGGAATTAAACTATGAGGAGACGGAACAACTAATATCCTTAACACTCTAAGAATACGGCTAAGAGCACAGAAAACTAAGTTCCACTTACCTACTATATAGCTCAACTACACACATAACACTCATGCATATTCACACCCACACCTTCACCGCATCATTATTCTCACACACACACCTACATACACATACACCACACACACACCCTCACGTTCTCATATACATTCACCACACACACGCACACAACACACACGCACGAACACACATACACTCAATCCATTTAATTATATTCAAACTTTTGTACTTACCCATTTTCAAATTATTTAACTAGTTTACTTATCAACTATATTCTATATATCTGTAGTACTAATGTCTATGCCACTATAGCTTGGCACCTATTCTTGTATCATAATACTCGAGGGGAATGGTGCTGATAGCCGAAATACAGGCTATGCCTAGTTCGGCTACAGATGCTAATCTCTTTAGCTTAATTGAAATTGTTGCCACATTTCCTTTGTAATGTAGTACTAAGTTTTTTGTGGAAATAAACTATTAAACTATTAATTAAACTATTAAATATAGCTCTTAGTATTAGCATTATGATATTAGAGACCGCTACTTGAAACAACGCCGGAATCAGGAGGGAGAGAGCTCGATACACTCATTTTCATAGTAAAATATCACATTTTCTCAAATTACTTCCGAAATATGGGAGTTATGAAGAAATTTATCAGCACAAGTTATGAAGGCATTAGGTAATCAAATAAGATGGCATCATTCGTTTGGCATAATTTAACTCTTTTTTTTTTGAGATGTCTACGTCCAACCCCTCCCATACATTCGTTCCACTGTGCGACGGCGACAGACAGACGATTTTGCTACGGTTTCCTAGAAAAATGGTGACCGCTTACGCAGCGTCCGCAATTTACGGCGAATGACGTCACTGAAAAGTTGATTATGAAAGTAAGTTGGTGTGTATTTCTAGAGAGAGTTGTTGACACAGTAAAGCAAGACCGCCTCGCTAGATTTGCCCTCATCGTACTCAGTCACAAGAAAAAGGGTCCTTAATGTGAAAAGTGAGCTCACATGAATAAAAAGCGTTTCCATGACAAACAAGTGTTGTCACTACTTCATTGTGTATCAGAGGTGTCAAAACGACATAGAAACGCAACTATCTTTTGATTCAAGATTCAAGATTCAAGATTTTTGACACAGGCGAATCTAATTATTTAAATCTTTGCTGCTGTCATCATTTTTATGACAGCCGGCTGTTGCGGCCAGCTAAAAGGGTAGTTTTAAACCTCTGATTCGACTATAGTATTGCAAGTAGTTGCACACATGGAATTAGTATGTACTTCAAGGTCTGCCCCTACTGCCCCACCTCAAAAATCCACCTGTGTACAGGGTGGTAGGGATATCGTCACGAAAACTGACACTATGCATTCACACGTACATGATTCTGATTCTGAAAAATATTGGACACGTATTTTTACTTTTTTTACGTAGTCAAAAGATTATGGTAATACATTGCGTTAAAATAGAGCATTACGTCACTCTCCGGAAGATTTTATACCCACTTGTGACGTAGCAAGCCCCCTCTCCACAACTTTAATGCGTTTTATCAAAATCATTTTTTAATAAGATAAAGCATTAAAAAAATATTTGACTGACGGATTATATAGTTTTTTTTCCCCAGTCACATCCCTATTGTTGTTGTAATCATTGTAATGTCATTCATGCATTCATGTCAGTAGCGTCCGTAAAATGAATACCGTTGTTTTTTCGTGAGTAATTTAACAGCAAAAATATGAAAAAGTTATCACTTAAAGTAATGATTTTGTTAATATTGAGTTGCTTTACTGTTTTATACCTATATTCTAAAGTAAGTAGTAAAAAATTAAAACATTCTTCCGTCATCAGGCCTCCGTCCACCGAGTAAGTATAAACTATAAGATAATTCTATCGTGTATTTATTGTAATACTGTGTTCTTATGGAGTTTACTCAACACATATTGATGCATTAATTTACAGGGTATTTCACAACAAGGAGACTAAAGAGATAGAAAGGGTAGTGTTATCTTTTGTAGTTTGCGACTCAAGATTCAATGAGTCTTTGAATGTGGTTAAGTCTGTGTTGCTGTTTACAAGAGTTCGTGTACACTTCGTAATATTCGCTGATGATACCCTGAGACCAAAATTTAATGAAACTTTAACAAGATGGAGGCAGTTAACAAAAAACCAATTAGAATTTGAACTTCATGAAGTTAGCTTTCCTGAAGAACATGAAAAAGACTGGATGAACCTATTCAGTAAATGTGCAGCTCAGAGATTGTTTATTCCTGTAAGTACTTCATGACATGTTGCAAAATGATTTAGCTTTATTTCTGATAAGTTTTTTTTGTGAAAACATTATACAATGTGAAATTTAATTCGTTTGCATCCTCTTAAGGGATCATTGTACTAATCATTATGAACAACTTTCACCACGGGGCCAAAACTGAAATCGCGAAAAAAAAAACAGGTGTTCCCTTCATTATAACGAGCTATGTGAACATAAATGTATGGAACAGCAGATTTTTTTTCGCGATTTCAGGGTTGGCCCCATAGTAAAAGTGGTTTATAATGATGAATACAATGACTTAACGAGGATGCAAACGAATTAAATTTCACATTGTATAGTAAACATTTAATGTATCGGCCAGAAAGTTGTAACAGGGTCAAAAATTTATACCAAATGACTATATTTCAGAAACTAATACCTCACATTGATGCTATGATTTACGTGGACGCAGACACTTTGTTCTTGGGGCCAGTGGAAGAGCTCTGGAATTATTTCACAAAGTTCAATACATCGCAAATATCTGCTATGTCCCTAGAAGATGATAACCCGAATGTTTCTTGGTATCCAAGATTTGCAAAACATCCCTTTTATGGCAAATATGGTAAGAGTACATCTATTATCTATACATGCATGACGTTTAATGAACCAAAAAAATTCCTAACATAGCACCTGTGTTCCCCAAAAGGTTGGGCAGAATACCAATGGTGGTCATAAACGGCAAAATGTATTAGTTATGTTAAAGTCCCATGTAATAAATAGGAGGCGAGCCTACTAAAAATTAAGAAAATTATTTAAAACAAACAAACCTGACCGCAAAAACACTTAACTGAAAGTAGATAAACAAGCATTATAATCAAAACAAGAATTTTGGTATCGCAGGCAGAGACAAACAAAAGTTACACCATCTTTCCGGTTATTAGTTTCTCCCTTCCTGTGATACTATTATTCTATAGATTATAATTAGGGATATGTGCTGCGATAAATTCGAAATTTACTAACTAGTGCGAAATGTTGTGTTTTCTTTTGCTGCAAAATTTTTAAGAAAAACATTTATTGAAGAGTTTCTCCAAAATACCAGTCTTCAAAACCACAGGATGAACTCTTAGATGGATACGCTCACTTCCATAGGCAGCTACTAAATGTAGTTCAGCAAGAAAGTCAAGTCGACGACACACAGATTTTAGTAGCAACAAAATGTAGCTACCCTAGATTTGCAAATGCCTCAAAACCACAGCCCAGACAACTGTGTAGACACTGAAATATATTTTAGTATCTAGAATATTTTCATAAATCACAGAAATTATATCTTTAAACTATTTTTGTTCAATAGATAGTACTTGTAATGATAATGCAAATAAATACTAACATGATTTTAAAATTTGAGGTTCTTTTTGACTAATAAAAGCGAAATTTTGCATTTTTATTTGCGATTGATTCGTAACGTAACTTAGTAGAAGATCTTTGTTTACAAAATGTATAGTTTCTCGTGACGGGACTTAGTTCTCTGTTCATTGCAGGTCTCAACTCAGGTGTGATGTTAATGAACTTGACAAGGATGCGGTCATTTGGCTGGGTGGACTATGTCACTCCAATCATGCTGAAATGGAAGCACTACATACCATGGGGTGATCAGGTATGCATATGCTGTCTAGCTAAGCTAGGGTTGCCAACCGTTTTCCCAGGACATGTCCTGCTTTTTGGGATATCCTAGGGTGTCCTGAAATAACGTCCTAGTTTTTTAAAGTCCTGTAATATAAATTTCCCGCCTTACGTTTATCGGTCGGCCCCGCGCCTCACGTTAGAAGGTCATAGAAAAGTCTTTTCTCGATCTAACGGTTAGATCGAGAGAGCTCTAGTGCGCGAAAATTGAGTTTCGTTCCACTCATATACTGCGTCCTATTTTTAATCCGAAATTTCCGTACTTTCACTTCCTAAACCTGGTTTTCAACATTTGGATGGCAACCCGAAGCTAAGCAAACACAATGGTGATGAGCTGTCATCGTTCAAGTCGTCCAACTCTGTCTCAACTCTATGCTGTGGTCTTTGGAACGAAATTAAGTGAGGAAAAATTTGCCGTTCAACAGTTTTACGACTTAAAACTGTTGAATATCGACTTACTGTGAAATTCAAAATTCAAAAGTCATTTATTCAAACTAGGCTGAGAATCATCACTTTTCGAACGTCAAAATTACATAAGACAGTCCTCCAAAACACCCACCCTTCACCACTTCCTAGTACGTTAGCTGGGAAGAAGAAGTGGCGCAACAAACTCCCCAGCAGAACAGCTGTCTGTTCAGTTAGAAAGAAAAAAAATGATTCTATAAGTATAATAAACAGCAGAAGTAGTAGTATTCAACATAATTAACCCAATTTAAATTATTATCCATATGTTAGTTAGCACGCGCCAATATACCAAACAAAAGCATCGAGAACTATACCTACTTGTGCAGAAATAAAAACTAAACGTAAACAAAACTTAACGTCTTAATAAAAGCATCCAGGCATAAAGGGCGTGCCCGCTTACATAAAGCTGTAACTGGAAGTTATAAATGATAAACTAGGACCATCGAGGTAAAATAAATAAACAGTTAATTACTAATAACAATAAATAACATGATCAATTGTCGAGGTCACTAGTTAACCACATATTGCAATACAACTCATTAAAAAAAACATTGTAATGAGTAGATTATGTCAACAATAAATTAAAATAACTTGACTTAACAAGTCAAATAAAATAAACAATTATATAAGTGAGTGTGAGTGTTCCCACAGTCGCCTCCGGGAGTCCAATTACAAAAATCACAAAAAAAGTATCGTGATAAGAAAACTGCTGTTCCCTACATTTTGTCGCGTTATGCGAACATAAATGTATCAAGCATTGTTCCAGAATCTGTGAAACTCACATACATTTCGGGCACTTAGATTAGATTTTCTTTTGATCATTAAAACAATAATCTAATAGGAGTTACTTTTTCGGCTTTTTAAGTAAGTAGGTAATACTAGGTAAGTACATGAAACGTATTCTTCGAATCTAACGTACGAGCCCTAACCGACTTCCCGAGTTTGCCAGTAATACCAATTTCATAATCTTTTTAATTTGTTCATGGTTTTGGTGTCCCATTGGAGGTCACCGTGGCTCCAGTATCTACAGTTTTAAGGTATTTTACTAGTTAGTAAAATAAGTAAATAATAACAAGCTCTCGACACTACTTGATGGCTTCAATGACCCGCCCTGGAACCGAGCCCGTCTTCAGTGACTTCCTTCGCATAAAATTACCAAAAAAAATAACCTAAAATTTTGACTTTGCCGCAGGACATAATAAACATAATATTTCACTATCACGAGCCGGCCGTGCACGTGCTGTCGTGCCGGTACAACTACCGCTCGGACCAGTGCATGTACGGCGACGCATGCGCAGATGCCACGGCGCGCGGCATCTACCTGCTTCACGGCAGCCGCAAGGCCTTCCACAGTGATAAGCAGCCAGCCTTTCAGGTAAACACTCTGCTTTATTTTCTTCGTCAATAACGGGGATGATTACAAAAATTTTTTTTTTAGTCCCTCATGTAGATTATTAAAAATATTGGACAGGATTTTTTTTTACGCAAACTAATGATTACGGCGATACATTGAGTTAAAATTTGCCGTGTAGATTTTATACTTACTTGTGATGTAGCGACCCCCACTCCCCAACTTAAAATGCGTTTTATCTATAAGTATTTTGTTATTAATATGATAAAGCAAAAAATACTTGTCTAATATCTGACAGACTAATTAGAATGACTTTTTTACTGCCCAGGCATCATCCCTATTAGACACGTTGGTTCTCGGTCATTTTACGCATTCATTTGTGATAATGGCTAATCATACTAATTGCTGCCAACGGATAAATTACTTGTTGAATGACACAAAATCAAAGGTAATAATAATCCACACTTGGCTGATGGATTGCTTATCAGATGTAGAAGCTGATAAAATAGGACTTAGGTGATTTAGGGCCGTATTACAGAACCTCACTCAAGACTCAAGCATTACTTAAAACTAGTTTCAAGCTATTTTCAAAAACGTGTTTTCGTAACAAGCAAGGGAAAAGATGCTAAAATCATCACGTGATGAATGGAAGACATTCATCACGTGATGATTTTAGCAACTTTTAACCCCCCCCCCCCCTCACCTCCCCCTGGTGATACGTGGTGAGGCTTTAGACTAAGCCCTCCGCCATCTACCCAAAGCCACGTGTATTTTTTTGGTGTAAAGTATCTTAAAAATATTACAGAATATTTTATCTTTAAATAGAAAGAAAAATATTTTATTTGGGAGCCGCTCTTCGGTTTAGAAATGCGCGTTAAACGAAAAAATAAATACACGTGATATCTCACTACACCTACTAACTACTCCCCCTTGTGATATTTCGAGATTTTTCCGAAACTTCTCCCTTTCGAGCGTCACGTGACTTATGGACGACCCCCAAGTCCTGAGAAATATTTTCAATTTCAAGATTAATATTTATATTTTTTCCGCTAGGTACCACAAACTATACAGGGTGGCAGGGACATCGACGCGAAGCCGGTTACCATGGGGTCAGTACATGATTCTGAACGCCCCTACGTTGAAATTTTTCGTCGGTTATTTAAAAAAAAATCTGCTGTTTCATAGAAAAGTGCAATACCTACGCGGTCAAAATGTATGGAACAGCTGTTTTTTTTAAAATAACCGACGAAAAATGTCAACGCAGGGGGGCTCAGAATCATGTACTGAATCCATGGTAACCGGCTTAGCGTCGATGTCCCTGCCACCCTGTATAGAATTGACCATTTTTTTTTAAGACCTAAGAATATTTGTCTGTTGTCAGCGCCTCACGTACTTATTACGTGATCGACAGTGGGGATTGAGGTCATAGAGGAGTTATATTCCCATTCATTTATGTTTTAAAATGTATTGTTTCAGGCAATCTATCGCGCGATAGATGAATACGTGGTCGGGACTGACCCTTCGAAGTATGTACTTACAAGTATGGAGCAATATTTCTCGCAGGCTCCCACGTCTAACTGCGGCAGTTTGAAGGACGCTTTCCTCAAAGTACCGACCAGAACTTTTAGTAATTTGTATCCAGCGCCAAACAGATAGCATCGTATCCTGCAGGATGAGTGTGGTGAGAGTATCAGGGTTATATTTTGTACGAGCTTTAGCATGGATGTCGGTAAACGACAAAAATACCAACATTCTATAGCTTTCACCTTTTAAGTGTAACGTAAGTCCGATATAAATAAGATTCCATTTTATCCGACCTTAAGAGAAAGTGGGCAACGTCGCAAATAGTCAAATATTTCGCTGTTTTGATTAATTTGGCTAACTAGCGAACTAGAATATCAATAATGAATTGCAATTATAACACTGTATTTGATGTTGTAACCGTTTTAGGTGTAAAAAAGGCATTTGGAAAGTTTCAAAATACTGTTTTTTATATCTAAAACAAAAAATTCGGTGTAACGTTAATTATTGTATTTCATAATCAATATTCTAGTTCACTAGTTAGCGACATTACTTAATTCCATAGAGTAATATTGCCTAATTAATCAAAACAGGTAAATATTTGACAGCTATTTGCGACGTTGCCAACTTTTAGGATAAGCGCTCTATCGAGTTATTTTTTTCTTTCATATTATGTGTTTTCGAGAACTGAACATCGACAAAATGCTTTGCTACATCCGATTGAGATAAAACATGCTCCAGTTTTAAGCAATACAAAATTTTATTGGAACTCGCAGGAAGTCCAGTGGTTCCCACGATATGCGGTAACAAACGGTCAAACTGTTACTGAATCGTGATGATTTTGCTTTTTCTTAATATTTTCGATCCATTTTTTTTTTACAGACCTAAATTAAATAGTAAATTATAAATACACGTTTTCGGTGTTCTTAATATTATGATACTCAATTAAGCTCGCTTCGTCGCTCATGTATGACTATTGTAAAAACTCTGTTTACCATGAGATTTTCGAATGTAATAGGTACTATCAAAGAATTTCATATCTATACACCGTAAGGACTATTTCTCCTTGAAGCGCTCGGCCGCTATAGAAATCTCATCAACCAATAGCATCGCAGCATCAGATTTTTGATGAGTCCCAAAGTATAAAAACATTAAAATTAAAATCTTTCTCAATTTTGTTTCTTTTGTTCTATTCCTAGTGGTCGAAAAAGGGTCGGACATCTGTGATCATTGCTTTTGTTTCATTGGTCGACGCAAAAAGGGGCGTTAAACAGATGTGGTCATCGTGTTCACGGGATTTTGTTTTCAAACTGCTTGGATATGAAATTCTTTGATAGTACCTACATTTTACATATTTTTTGATAGCCAGGCCAACGCGTGATGCTCTTGCGCTTGTTTCTCACACAACCAGTTTTTTTACCTTTTGACCGACACCTTATGACAATTTTTTTGCCACCCAGAGCTGCAAATTATTTTAATTCAAATTCTACTGATCTATAGCAAAAAACATATGAATATGACTAAGCATTAAAACTAAAACATTCGAATTATTCATAGAATGTTTTAAAATACAGTACTTAATTTGTGAAGTTCTACAAGTTGATGAAATAAACAAATTTTTATTTTTAATATCCGGCTTGCGTAAAAATAATATTAGATGTGATATCAAGGTTAATTTTAGAATGCTTGGCCTATGGTCGGCATTGTTGCCTTGTATAAGTTAAGATTTGCACGGTACCCACAATAGCACAACAAGCTTTACAAATCAAAACCTCAGATTAAATAAAAAACCAAGACAGAGCGCTGCGAACAATACAGTGAAGCATGCCAAAACTACACCGCCGCTCTGTGCATACACGCTCACACGCACACATTTACAACCTGTTACAATGAGACTACAATCAAACTACATCACACAAAGTGCACACATGTTAACGAAACCGGCTTCGCTCTGTCTTGGTTTTTATTTGGTCTGAGGTCAAAACTAATATGAAACGGAGAGATAAATAAAACAGGGAGTTCTAGTGTGAGGTCTAGGAACTCAATGCACTTGAATGTAAACTTTTTGAAATAAATTTATTCTTATTTGTATAAAATAGAATATTTAACAGAAACAAGTTAGGTTTGTGTTCCTATGTATTTCCGCTTTTTGTGTAGATTTGAAATAGTAGGAAGCAAAAATGAAAGAATCTAATTATAAACCCAGTTTAAAAATAACACGTCTGCCAAAATATAGACTTTAAGAGTCGCTGATTCAAGGCAAACCAGTTATTTTAATGGTCATCCGTTACTTGCATCACTAGTTTGTTGGGGTTCAAGCAACATTCACAAAGCCATTTAGGGTTTTATTTATAAACGTTGCGTAAATTTAATTTAATTTAATTTATTCATTTATTTCAGACATAATAAAAAGTTAAGTTTAAATTTAAGTGCCGTTCAAACGTTAAAAATGTTTGGTTAAACAGTCGCTAACGTTAAGCAACGGTTATAAATAAACCCCTTAAAATATAATTATGTATAGACAGTTTTACTGTTACTTATATTTATTTTTTTAAGAGTGCACTATGTATTACGTTTTACGTTCGATTTAATTTTTAATTTTTATGCAACCTAGTTTGGAAGGCGCTGGTGTCTGTGATACAATGATTTTTCATTAGTACAGGCACTAACGAAACTCTTTTTTCTGTAATTAATTTTTTTTACTTACAGGTAAATTCAAAATATATACACAATCTTAAATATAATATACAACTAATACTAAAATATATAAATTATGTACCAAGCGATTGGTCGACTCTTCACGTGATCAGAGTGCTGGTCAATTTTTAGGTCAAAGAATCAGCATTGCCATCCAACGTGGCAATGCTGCCAGCCTTTTGGGCGCTTTTCCCACTGACAGCGATGCCGACGAATTTTTTTATGCACAATGAGCTCTTCCTTTATTTATTTTTTCCTCTTTATACTTGTACATAATTTATATATTTTAGTGTTAGTTGTATATTATATTTAAGATTGGGTATATATTTTGAATTTCCCTTTAAATAAAAAGGATTTAAATAAAAAATACTCGAATTTACTTTTTGTGAAACTTAATTATTAAGTTTCACAAAAAGTAAATTCGAGTATTTTTTTTAACTTAATTATTAAGTTTCACAAAAAGTAAATTCGAGTATTTTTTATTTAAATCCTTTTTATTTAAAGGGAAATTCAAAATATATACCCAATCTTAAATATAATATACAACTAACACTAAAATATATAAATTAATATGTTTTTTTTTTTAATAAAAAATATATTTATTTATTATTTATTTAGGATGGTAGGAAGCTCGAACTTTAAACTGGCTGGAAGTGGTGTCATAACTACCTACTGTTATATAGCTTATTGTTTAATTTTAATTTTACTCGTAATTATCCGTTTGTAACTTTATATATGTATAGTTTTAAAAAAAGACAAGTATTAAATCTGCCTCATAACATTAAGTAGCGTTTGTAATAAAAAATACTTTTATAATTTTATTATTTACAATTATAAATTTTGTAATTTTATATTTTATTGTTTTCTTTATTTCCGTAATTTTAACCAGAGGTTTGAATAAGTAAGGTCTCCGTCACGAGAAGCTATAATTTTTGTAAACAAATAATTTCTACTAAGTTACGTGGCGAAACTAAAGCGCTATCGTCCAATGTTTTGTGTTACTGAGTTCCAGGTGAACATCAGAATCACTGGCTAAAATGGCCGATCAAATTTAAAATATTACTAAAATCTATTTGCTACTAATTGATACCTTTGTTTAAATAATTGGTACCTAATTAATAACTGAGAAAATTTATTAAAAAAATAGACATTCCGATGCCAGGATGTTTGCACACATTTAGAATCTCCACGTAAGGGCTCCAAAATTTCAATTCGTACCTATTTGAAATTTAGTACCTATTTGATACCTAAACATATACTTTTTCTAGATTTTTAGGGCAAAGAATAAAGATTTTGTTAGAGATTTTTTGTTTACTATATTAACTAATACAGAAGACCACCTTTAAAATATTACAAAAATTCTATCTATTCAGAATATTTTTTTCCTTTAATAGACAGTAAGGATTAAAACGGAAAGTACCTATGTTTTTATTGCAAAATCGAAATTAAACTGCTATCTGTTGATTATTTTTTAAATAGAAATGTAGTACAGCTTTTTGCCACAAGATGTCACTACTTGAAATTAAATTTTGCTACAGCTATTGACCGTTAGATGGCAGTAATTTTTATCGGTTGTTAATATGTAGGCCGCTAGATGTCAGTGTTGTAAGTTTTCATAAAGTCCTACTGTGACTTGTAACAGATAGCAGTGTGATTCCAAATAATTTCAACTTCAGCTGTAACTTCACACTGTACCACCACAAGGGTAAGCAGTTATCGTAATAGTTGCTCCAAAGTACAACTTGATTCGTTATCATTTTCATATTAGTTTCATAATTGCATACGATTATTTTTGCTTAGTTTGGTACAAAAAAACTCTGTAATGGAGCCAGTAGCTTCGACTACCTTTTTCCAGGAACATAATTACTAAACGTAATAATATTCTACGTTCGTAATAATATTGATTGATTTCTAAGCTTTGGTCAAACTAAGGCTAAGCCAGGATGTAGGACCCAACTTCGCTCGCCCCTATTGTAAATTGTATGGGCGTGACTTCCAAATAATTTAAAAAAGGACGCGCGCATGCGTGTCAGGTTCAGTTTGCGCTACACCTTCATATTTTTTAATGACGATTTCAACATTACTAGTCGGTCTAAAATCAACTTTTATTAGACGTCCATAAAGTTGATGTTGGTTTGTCTAAGTGGAAAATTCGTGTCTCGCAAATAAATTGCAAACGCACATTAGTGTCCTAGTGACAATATGACATAGAATAGTCACAACTTCTCAGGATATTGGGCCATATCCAGATGAAATCAAAAGCCACTTTAGCCTAGCAGTAAGCAAGTATGAGAAGTAAAATAAACACACAAGTTATAGGCTAAAATCTTTATTATTAACAATAATATACTCTACATGTTACAATAAACTTTCTTACAAATAGCGTCCTACGATCTTACGCCATGACAGTTCAACTGTCAAGTTGTTGTTACGTAATCATTAATATGACAGGACAATTTTTGGCGGTAAACTGAAAGATATTGAATTTTAAGATGATTTTTTTCTTTGATTTAGCAGCAAATTCTCATAATTAAACACAGATTCACAGTGGAAAGTTGAAAAGGTACAGTAGGTAATCCTCGTTTTAACTAACACTTAATGTAATGCCTAAAAAAAGCGCATTGTTAGAACCTTCAACGCTTGGCTCGCCGCTTAGAGTTGAAAATCCAACGTGCATTTATTTAAGGGATTACATTTAGGTATCCCATAGAGTTAAGCCCGTTTTCACCGACAACTATGTAAGTGAAACCTAAATAAAAGTGCACTGTTGGAAATCCAACATTGCCCTTTTATTTAGGGATTCATTTAAGTGTCACTTAGTGTTGGTTAAATCGGGCATAAGCCACAAATCAGCTACAGGAAAACGTTCTTAGTAGACTGTCCATAGCTTTAGAAGACATTGCTATTTGTATTTCCTTCGTTTAAATTTATTTATGGGAGTTTAAGCAGTTATTACTCAGGATAGGTTAGTCAGAACTTTTGTCTTGACTTTTTGAGCTCAGATGCTAGTAGCCCCATGTTAAATACTGATAGTCAGCTGCATCCGGTTAGACTTGAAGCCTGTCAGAACATGGGTTCTATAAAAAGTTGCTACTAAATAAAGGAGTTATCCATTATCAATTACAATTTGAAATCAATCGTTGTTATCAATACCGCTAAATCGATCGGTATTTATAATTTTGTTGGTGATATTCAATACCGCATTGCGATGCAAGGCTACGTCACTTCGAGATGAACATTTTATATTTTTCAGCAGTTTCTATTAAGTTACGGGTTCCTAGAGGAGCGTTGGCCGCTAAATAGCGGCCGCAATTTACGGGAAAATTACGTTATTTATGAAAGTTGGTGTGTTTTTTAGAGCGTTTCTTGACACCGTTAAGTCAAACCCCGCTGCCATCATTTTCATGATGGCCGTCACTGATACGGTTTTGTAGCGGCCACCGCTCTTCTAGGAACCGTAGCTTAAGTTAGAACTGGCGCTGGTATTTGTGAAAAAGCTCGGCTTTTACTGCCATACAAAAATCAACAATGTCAACGTTGAAATAAAGTCGAAAACAATTAAACAATGATAAACGCTTTGATTTTCTCGCAGATTTATTTATGACTTTATTTCAATTAGCGCAGTGTTGACATTTCTTTGGCAGTGCAAAGTGGCTCTGTCAGGTTTGTTCCAATGACGGCTTATCGAGATAGTGCCTACTTTGGTTTTATGAAATCGAATGCCCTCAGAATCATGAGAGTAACGTTGCCTTATTATCATAATGCGGTTGAATCCTATTACATATTTCCAAAGTTTACGAATAGGAATTTCATTAAATAAAAGATATTTTTAAATACCGACGATTATTTTATGTAAAAAGAATAATGCCAATGAGACAAAGGCTATGAGATAATAAAATGATGAATTTCTTTTACAAAGATTTGTTATAATCTATTATTCGTCAAAAATATTGTTTTTACAAAAAACAACCGCCCGTATTTGTTTGGTACATTGAAAATTTTATAATAATTATTGTTTAATTTAATTATTTTCCATTAATTTCGTGTTAACTACAGAAAGGTAAGCAGAGTGATAAAATTAAAATCACACAAGAGGTAGAAATCGTATGTTTTTAGAAGTTATAATTTGAATATCATTTGAGTACTGATCAAAATATTTTCTACTAGTAGTTTGTTAAATCAGATCATTCAGAAAATGCTAGGAAGATAGATTCCTAGGGAAAGGCTAGGTAAGGACTGATCTAGATGCGGTTTATGGTACTAATAATAAGACCCTGCCACTGAAAGATGAACCTGAGGAGTAAATGCGTAACACTCACAAAGCCAATGCCCTTCAATTTGACAGTTAAACAATATTCATTGAGTTATACAATGTGAATATGGAGACGACAATAAATCTTCGTTATCTTTTCGCGTGAGCCTGGTGTCAGAGTTTTAAAGCCACCCATGGGCCTCTGACTTGGCTTCACATGCCGTCGAGAAATATCTCTCAGGGATGCCGGTTTCCTCACGATGTTTTCCTTCACCGTTTTTGAAGCAGGTGATAATTATACAATACGCACATGAATCAGAAAACTCAGAGGCCTTGGGTTCGGACTCGAGACCTATGACTTGGCAGTCTTACGATCACACCACTAGGCTATCACTGCTCGACAATAAGTAAAAACACTTACTGCATAAGAGTATTTTGTAAATTTGAAACAAATCCTGACATCGAAACTGAAAACGTGTTTTTTTTCAATAGTATTGATGGCACATATGAATACAAATGGGACACTCCGCAAAATCATTTAAATAAAAAGCGACTCTTGCTACGACACAATAAAGTGCAATTCAGGTCGCACAGCGCTAATCACCTACAGTTATATTCACCTAGAAGTTGCCTCTCTTTCTATCGCGTAACTCTTAGATCTTCTGACTACGTTACACTCACTGAATAGGCCCGACAAGTCGAGCTCGCCGCGTACTTGTAGCTTCATACCTAAAATGCGGAGTGAAACCTCTGTATTCATGTGTGGTAATGGGCCGACTATGAATTGGACCAAATATATCCAATAGTTTAGTCACTATAACTAGTAAAATACTGGCAAAATCCATAGTCGCCCTATTACCACATGAATACAGAAGGTTCACTCCCCATTTTAGGTATGAAGCTACAAGTACACGGCGAACGTAACGTAGTCAGAAGATATAAGAGTTACGCGATAGAAAGAGAGGCAACTTCTAGGTGAATATAACTGTAGGTAAATTACCGCTGTGTGACCTGAATTGCATTTTATTATGTCGAAGTTAGAGTCGCTTTTTGGAACGAAGTTCCTTATCGCGCGTTGTGAAAGGGGGCTAGACGGAAAAAATTCTCACGAAAAGTTGTAACGACACCTTTTGCTATAGTAAGCTGTGCGGCGTGCGCATGTTTCTCTGTCTGTCTCTCTCTCTCTCTTATAGAAAGCAAGCCAGATAAAGGAACTTCGTTCCATCCGGGTGTCCCTTGACACCTCTCAAATTTTTATTTAAATGATTTTGCGCAGTGAACCATCTGCTTTCATTTGTGCGGAAACGTTATTTATCAAAGTAAGTTGTGTTTTCCTAGAGAGCGTTTTTTTTAAACCGTAAAGTCAAACCACGGCCATTCTCTGAGGCCGTTTGTGGCGGTCACCGCTCTGTTAGAATTCCTTTGCTTTAGAAGAAAGAGGTATTGAGTTCTATCAATTATTTTATGACACAAAATCTACTGACTAACATTTACATATTCATTGCTTATTTACCCTTTGTTTTTCCGGGATTTATATTAGAGTTCAATTTTTTTTTTAATTTTTAATTCTGACAACCTGTCATACCAAGAGGTATCGTGTTACCCGGGTTGTGGAGGTCAGATAGGCAGTCGCTCCATGTAAAATACTGGTATTCAGCTGCATCCGGTTAGACTGGAAGCAGACCCCAACATAGTTGGGAAAGTAAGGCAGATTATATCATTCATTATTGGTATTAGGGTTATATTATGTCAGAGATATAAATGTATACCTTTCAGTGCAACGTCTCATTATTGTTAATTTTTGTTTCGTTTTTAAAAACTCTGCTTACTTTCAATAGTTTGATTTACATTGTCATAAAGTTACATTTTATTCAGTGAACAACGCAAAGAGTAAGCTGTTTTTTTTTAAAGTATTTATGCGACTGTTTGTGTGTTTGTCGATGCGACTGTATCTCCGAAACGGATGAACAGATTTTATTGCGATGGCTTTTATAAGTTCTATAATCGCCGCGATAAGAACTGAGTCGTCGGGCCTAAATCATTGTTATTAGCCTGTCTCGCTCGCACTTATGGAGCAAACTATCGATAAGATGCAAGGCGTTGCACATTCTTATTGCTACTGACATTTGTGATCCGACGACTCAGTTCACAATCAGAGTACCTTTTTTTTTTACAGCTCTCTAGCTTTTTGACAAGTGTTCACTAAATAAAATATAACTCAGTAATCATGTGTATTAAGTTATTAACTTAACTGTAACTTAGAATTAATATTAAGGTGAGATAACGTGGAATTTAATTTTGTGAACGAAATAGTTAGAAAAATAACTATTAGTGATATTATGATAGTTATTTTTTAAAGGTTTCATCGTTTGGTTAGCTAGAAAAGTTATTATAAAATTTAAATTAAATATTTAATGTGGAAGAAGAGAGATTATGTGTAATTCACCAATGAAACTAAACGCCAGCCCTTTTTAACCGCGTTCAAGAGCTGTCAGTGTCAATATTCCACAATAATTTTGACATTGACAGTTCTTAAAAACGCGGTTTAGAAGTGCTGATCGCGTTCAGTTTCATTGGTGAAATATGGACTTATAACCTCTTTAGAGAAGACTTTGTTCAAGCAAAGGCACTTTTTGAAATCTTTCGAGTGCTGCTCTTAAAACAGTAGTTTTTTTAATGTAAATGTAGCTTTTTGTTACTCTCGCTCACAAAACTCAAACCCACGCCAAAATAAACTAAAACGGGAAGAACGTAAAATCTTAAATAAGTTAAACTTATTGTACACTAACTATAGTCAAAGGATATTTCGTAGTTATTAAAAAAAACCTTTAAAAAAAACAAGTTTATTTAAATGACTAATCTATGATTGTTTTAATTAAAAAAATGACTAGATCCGGTTTATGCGTGAGATCTTTAAGACTACGTAGATTCCTTTGACTTGTTTTTTGTATCACTATGTAGGAGGGTAGACAGAGATATCGAGCTTTAGTTTTTGAGAAATGGGCCATATTGCGTCATTAGAATCATTAATACATCTCTCTAAGTTAGATTTGTTCTCAAATGTCATGACTTCATGAAAAAGTCATTCAATGGAACAAGTCTAACCTAGTGCGAATTTCCGCAATGAAATTGAACGCGTTCAGTACATCTAAACGCGTTCAAGAGCTGTCAGTGTAAAATATTCTATAACGTCGTCTTATAGTGAAAACCTCTTTTAAGCAAAAAAATGGTGGGCAATTGGAAGCTATGTATATGCTGATCGCGCGATAAAATCTGCTTACGCGATGCAGGATTTGGCGTGACGTCAAAATGATGCGTAGTTCGCATGTGGCGATATAGATGTCGCCTCAAAACTAGGGCGTGCATTGAGAGGTTTTTTTTGTTTCCAAATATGTAATAAAATAAAAAGTCAGAGTTGCATTCCTGAGCTTTTCGCTCTAAGGCGACGCTAACAATTTTGACACTGACAGCTTTTGTACCCGTTTTAAAAATGCTGATAGCTTTCAGTTTCATTAGTGCAATCAGCCCTTAGAGAGATGTATTAATGATTTTAATTCTGTAAATACATATTTGTTATGGTGGCGAATCATGATCAGGAAACATCCTGACACTGAACAACATCAATGAATATTATTGCTACAATATTATTTATATAAACGTATGATGTAATCCTTTTTCACAATGTTTACTAATAACGCGTGATATTTAGTAAATTTTTACATTCCAAAGATATTATCCTTTTTCCAATCATCAGAAAAATCATGAGGAAACGGCTCTGTTCCGGACCAAAAATTCAAAGGCGACATGTGACCCCACACTGGGGCCTTGTGGTGTATGCGGCCCACTCCCTCTCACAGAGAGCAGGCCTGTGTCCCAGCAGTGGGGACATTATAGGCCTAGATAGTTCCCATTTTTCCGTAACTATACAAAGCACAACCCTTTTGTCATAAACGTTCTTTACATAGCACAACCATTTGTTTAAGCGTAACCTTTTCCACGAACGTCCTTCAAAAAACACAAACATTTTCAACTGTTAAAAGTACTTACATTATTAAAGGTCGAATTAATCTAACTAGCAAAACTTTAAAGACGTGGTGAGTATCATTAAATGATGGTAAAGCCAGAAACTTATAATTTCAAGTAAAAACCAGCGCGTCCCTGGCCTCGTTGGTCAAGCGCTGCTTCTGACCATGAGGTCCTTGTTTGTTAAAAAAAATGTTATTGGATTATTCCATTTGGAATTTCTCAGTAGCAGCGCGGATTCTGTATTTGTGCCCGGTTGGTGGCAATAGGCTCGCCCCCTATTACATGGGACTTCAAGCATAATGGGCTAGGAAACGTGGGTGTACTATAGAAACACCTCTGCCTAGCCCTTCAAGGATTACATGCGTGATGCTATGTTCAAAACCACCGGCCATTGATCCCGTATTTTTATCACACGAAACGACGCGCGCTTTACTTGTGATTACCAAGTGTACGAAAACGGTGTGAATCCCTTGGTTGACTGGTAGAGAATGCTTAAGGCATTAAGTCCGCCTTTGTACTTTTTTGAGTGTGAAAAGTTTTAATAAATAAATAATAATAAATAAATGTGTGTGTATGCGCAGGAGCTCTCGGTTACGTCCGAGACAATGGCGAAGTCGGAAGTGTGTTTGTGTTATGTGCTGACGCTACTCGCACACATTAGCAGCGTGTTTGAACACTTGGTTATCACAAGTAAAGCGCGCGTCGCTTCGTGAGATAAAAATATTGTACTTGAATTTATGAATTAAGTAAATTATTTATTTTGTTTTATTGTCATTAGATATTAATACTGATCACATGTTTGATGTTTCGCTTGTTTAATTAATCTCATTTTGTATAATCCATTCTTATGTATGAGAGATTTTATGCATACATGTACAATACAACTATTTTCTTTATGTACCTCGGTAAACTTCGTGTTTCGTCAGTCGTCGGATTTCTATCAGTTGCTCTTTGGTAATTTTATTATGGGTGACGGCAACGCGGGCGCAGCGGTAGAAGTCAATACGTACTAGCACCAAGTGCAAAGGGCACTTGATAGAAATCCGACGACTGACAAAACACGAAGTTAGCCGAGGGACATTAAGAAAATAGTTGTACTGTATTTAAATATTTTAGTAACTGGTCTCGGGATACACAAACGTTCTTCACAAAGGTTAAAGGTGGAGCCCCACCGCTGCGCACGGAGAGGCTACGCACGTGTGTCTAGCATCGCTTTGCAAGAAAATGTATGTGATCACGTCCACTGCAACCCACGAACACGCTACGCAGGAATACAAGATTAATGACGACATTGCTACACGTGGCTTGCTCGAATAAGGCGCCCACGCAGGTCAAAGCGGTCAACGCTATGCACGCGGTACACGGAAGCGTGCGTCTGCGTAGCTTCACTGCGTGTGACGTGATGACATAGGCGTCAGTTAATATTCGTGTATAGTGTGCTGCAGTGGAAACGAACAAACGCAGCTACAATACGCCGCGTGCTCGTGCACAGCATGCGCCGCGGTGGGGCAGCACCTTAACCATTTTTTAACTACGTACGGTCAAGCGCACATCAGACACAGCAAATTTGACATTGAAAACGCCATTATGTCGTAGCAAGAACGGCGATTTTTCAGTAAAAGTGTTACAACTGGTGTGTGGACTGTACATTTATTCAGTACCATATTTGTCCGTCTAAGCTATATCTCTGCCTATCCCTCACGATACGAGTATGTACATGTATTATTGCTTGTGAATATGTGTTGGTTAGGTTAACGACGAGGGTTGCGCGTGTCCGGGTGTGGTCGCCGGGGGTGGTTTAGAACTGAAACAGAAATATTTTTACTTCATATAAACCTTAAATTGAAGAAAGAAGAAAGAAAATGTATTTATTCTGCACAAAATAAACGCACATTACAAAATAGAAACAAAATACAAAACCACTTTACAAATTATCCATATAAAATATCAAAAGCCTCGTATTCATTATTAATATTCAATAGAATAGTTTGACAAATTTTGTCTATTTCTTCCTGTCAGGGCCAGAGGCTAAAGACAATTTGGAATCATTGCGTAATATGTTGCGGCATTATCAAAATCAAAACAAACAATGAAACCTGCAAAATGCCGATTGCAAAGTGGAAAAATAGCAATTTGTGTAACAACAAATTCACTGACAAATTGTGTCCGACCGAAAATGGATTCTCTAAAAACGAAAATGATTTAGACATAGAAATATATTAATATTTCCGATGTACACTGAAATCTTGTTTGTTTTTTTTTTACACCTAGGGAAAGAAAGAGCAGATATAGACTTTGAAAGAAATAAAACACGATAATTCCATTAGAGGATACAAAATTTAGTGTAAGTATTTGTTGTTGTATTGATTCACCTGATATTGTCGAGCTTTACGAAGTAGGCCGAATGACGCGCGACAATTCACGAAAAATTAAAAAACAAGAGCAAAAAATGCCGAAAACAACACGTTTCTTATATGGCCCCCTTTAATTATTAACTTTATTTAATTTGTATCAAATATTTGTTTTTATAGGCCATGAGATACAGCCCGCTGACAGACAGACAGATAGCGGACAGCGGAGGCTTAGAAATAGGGTTTCGTTTTTCACCTTTCGGGTACGGAACCGTGAAAATAATAGCTAATTATCAGAAGATGAACGGTGGAAGTTGGAAAATATAGTTATCGAAGAATGAATGGTGAAAGTCGAAAATTACAGATAGTTATCAAAGGATGAACGGTGAAAGTCGGAAAATACCAGATAGTTATCAAAGGTTGTCCTCATTGTTGAGTTTTGAAAAATCTTTTTACTGAGCGACCTCAGGGAAAAAAGCTACCAAACATAATAATTCTACTACGTGTGGTAGCTCTCGTATAATTATCAGGCCTTTGAGAACCTTTGGGGGCTGAAATTATGTCATGGAATCTCTCTGGCTAGCAGAACAAGTTAGATCATAGATAAGATACTTGCCTGGATGTACTGGTCCCGGCGAGCGACGGCACCATGTCCCGGGCGTCATCTGCAAATATTAAAATATCATAAATGTCACAAAAGTATCATAATCCTAATTCTGTGTGTGGAAGAGAGATAAAGCTATAGAGGCATGAGCAACAGGGTGGAAAGTTCACTCATCCTTCAAAGAAAAGGGAGGATCCTTCGACCAGACGGGTGTTGTGTCTGGTGGGCTACTGCCCGATTCATGTCATGACATTGTATATATGTTAGTCGCGCGGTAACCCTGCTTGCGCGATGCAGGATTTTGCGTGACGTCAGTGAGATGCGTAGTTCGCATGTGGCGTTGTAGATGCCGCTACAGGTTTATTTCACACCAAGTTAGACATTATGTCCAAGAACACAGGTGTGTCATGATGGGTCTTTTCCTCGAAGTAAGTTCACATTGGTGTCTACAAAAGACCTACACCCCGCGTTTATACCCATTAATAAGTTGTGATATTTAATATCATCGTTTGGTATTTATATATTTTTATATTTAAAAAAAACACTAGCGGCCCGCTCCTGCTTCGCACGGTTTTGACTTGGACTTGATAAAACATCTAGATTTCTTAGGTAAACGTAACTTTAATATTAACGAATCATTATATAAATACGTGATGCAAAAACTTTGTCCCCGTTTTTACGAAAATCACGCTGACGAGAGACGCTGACGAGGACGAGGAGTATGAAATTTGGGACAGTTAAAGTTT
This sequence comes from Agrochola circellaris, assembly GCA_914767755.1. NCBI lineage: Eukaryota > Metazoa > Arthropoda > Insecta > Lepidoptera > Noctuidae > Agrochola > Agrochola circellaris. The sequence continues at coordinate 9,973,038 of OU611867.1, read as the reverse complement.
ATATGGAGAAGGAGTGCAGAAAGCTAATATTTTTATATAATATACATTAGAAATAAATTAAAGTAATAAAAAAAAAACATTACACACACTACAATACGTTTGACACAAGATGGCTACCTTAGAATCATGACATTTAAATGAATTATGGTCGAATTTCGACCTCTGGGCGACCACTAGTAAACATAAATCTTCCGGAACAAATTCTCTAAACGATTGTGAAAATCTCGTCAAAATCTGTTGCCTGGTTTAGAAGAACAACGCGGACATACAGACAAACACGAAAAGCGACTTTTTTTTAATAATATGTATAGATATATCATACATGTATAGTACAACTATTTTCTTAATGTCCCTCGGGAATCATCGCATTTCCGAATACAAACGAATGCTAATTTCCAAGTCCAACAATTATTAGATTTATCGTGTATAATAATTTGAATTCAGAACTAAGTACTTTAGCTCTATAAAGTTCACTCGGAAATCAAAACAAAACAAAACAACAATAATGTTGACGAATGACCGGCTTGTACTGCCGTCCCGTGAGCCGCGCACATACCTAGCGCGGTACAGCGGGCTCGGTCAAACTATATTACGTACATACGACCGACGAGTACGATGTTTTTGATCACCGATGTTAGATAAATACTCACTTGTCTAAATAGATAAGGCTGCCTATACACGGGCACGTTGAGTCCCCTGGTCCGTGCGTCGTAGCGCTCCGGTTGTGCGTCGCTGGTGCGCGGTGTGTCCTTGTCGTCTCTGTCGCGACGTCGGTAGTCGGGTCTGTCGGGTCTGTCGTACTTGTGCTCGTAGCGTTGGTAGTCGCGGCGGTTGTCATGATCTGAAAATAACAATATTATTAAGGAGGGCGTAAAGTTCACTCAGTCTCCATAGAACAGGGAGGATCCTCCGACCAGACGGGTGTTGTGGGCTACTGCCCAACGATCGATGTCGGGAAGTTATATATGTGTTAATCGCGCGGTAAACTTTCGTGATGCAGGATTTTTGTGACATCAGGTCGTTTTTTAGCGTAGTTCGCATGTGGCGTCGTAGATGCCGCCATAGTAGCAATATATTTTTCGTGGCGCAGGAAAATCGTTACTGGCAACATTTCGCACAATTTAAGTGTGAAATATGCAGTCCGCAATAATACTGCCCAACTTTTTTTTTTGTATGGGCGTATTTGGAGTAAATATATTTTTTCTGAAACACTCAAATCTAACAATAGATTGTCTCGAAAGTTTATTCGATTCGATTATTGATTTTTTTACCACCTGTAATCTGAAAAATAATTTGTGCGCACCGCGGTTTCACCCGCATAAGTCTCGATCCTATGGGAATATCGGGATAAAAGGTATCCTATGTCCTTCTCCAGGTCATGGTCTACCTGTGTGCCAAATTTCATCCAAATCCGTTCAGCAGTTTTAGGGTGAAAAGCGTAACACACAAATAAACAAACTCACTTTCGCATTTATAATATTAATTACAATTATTAGGATTCCTTTCCTTGGAGGGGCTTGTGGCTAAGTAATAACAGCCGCACGGGTCGATCGATCAGGTTAAGCAACACTTGCCGGGGTTGGTCCGTGGATGGGTGACCATCTTTACATACCAAGACCCCTCCGTGCCTCGGAAAGCACGTTAAGCCGTTGGCGCCGGATGTCATTTGTAGATCTTCTATCTGACAACCAGTCTTACCAAGAGGCATCGTGTTACCTAGTAACTAGGTGGTGGAGGTCAGATAGGCAGTCGCTCCATGTAAAATACTGGTATTCAGATGCACACGTTTAGACTGGAAGCCGACCCCAACATAGTTGGGAAAAGGCTAGGCAGATGATGTTTAGGATACCTTTCGAATTTAATTAGTTAAATCTCATAATTCTGTTTGATTATTTTTACTATTAAAAAAAATACTTACATGTACTTTTAGCCTGCATATTCCTTATAGTATCGACGATGGCGCGCGCGGCCGTCGTCAGATGTCTGTCATCGCTGGGGCCGCGGCTGAGACAACAGAAGATTTATTTATATTATTCGGATTGTCTGTATTTGACCGCAGCCCGCTGACCGACTTGTATAAATTGATATTCGAAAGGCTTTGGGCTATTGTAAAAAATAGATAGATAAGATAGATAAAACATTTATTCAGTGCATACAAAAGCACAATTAAATGATGACAACACATTACATGAATATACAATGTGAAATTTAACTCGTTTGCATTCTCTTAAGGTGTCATTGTACTCATCATTATGAAGAACTTTCACTATGGGGCCAACCCTGAAATCGCAAAAAAAAATCAGCTGTTCCTTACATTATAACGAGCTATGCGAACATAAATGTATGGAACAGCAGATTTTTTTTTTTCTTGATTTCAGGTTTGGTCCCATAGTGAAAGTTGTTCATAATGATGAGTACGATGACCCCTTAAGAGGATGCAAACGAATTAAATTTCACATTGTGTATAAAAACAAAATGCCAATATACAAAAAAGAATAACATACTTAAAGAAATGGAGTGACATTATGACATACTCCAAATCAAATAAGGAAAAACAAGGTGCGGTGTGCGTCTCAAGGTTGCACCAAATGGGAGTCCAGCTCAGCACGTGTCAGGCAAATATACCTGACGCTGATATTCTGCTGGATCCTTGCAGTGACATACGGACGTCGAGCAGATGAGATAAATTGGATGGAATTGGATTGAATGTGTATGTATGGTATATCTCATGTGTCAATAACTGTGTAAGGGACACTCTAAAATAATGTACTGTTTGAGAAGAGAGATCGGTCAGTTTTGGTTTGGTGAAGATCTGACTCACTTTGAATATCCTTTTTTTTAGAGATAAATATTGGTGTTGTGACAAAGTGTTATACGCAGACTGAAAATAAGTAAGTATAGGGTATACTTACTTATTTTCAGTCTTCAACTTACATCATGATGTATTCTACAGCAAAGTTTTGCATTGGGAAACGTTTATGTTTGTTAATGTGTTGATTGTATTGTTGATTACTTTATTATTTATATATTTATGTCCAGACAACGGCCCGCGGCTTGTTTTCATGCGGCCCGCGACGCATGTTTTAAATTGTAAATTAATCAGAAAATAGTTTTGGACATAAATAGTTTGGATAATAGAATTCTTTGTCGAATACTTTATAAAATCTAAGTATAGATCTTCACTGTTAGATAAGTCACTTCTTGATGCAATGCGTCTGGCAACAACGAATGATGACGTTGATATCGATATGATTGTTAAAGATAAATTAACGAAGAACCAATAAACGTATAAAGAAATGATTGCCCTGTATTTTTTTTACTTGAAAACTGAAAATATTTGTTTCTGCGGCCCTCCAGCTTTTGTAGTAAATTTAATTAGCCCGCGAAGGTAATCTGGATTTGGTCGCGATTTGCAAAAAGCAATAACATTGAACTTGCCTGGGAATTGAACGCGATATCTGCGTGTCACTGATTAAATACGCACTAAATAGTATACCTACACGTATTATCACACTCACTTTTACATCCTGTCCGTGTTTCTAAACTTTTAAATACACTATTATATCTATCAATAAAAGCGAAAACTGGGATGGATTTTGAAAATTTTCAAACTTCAAACGGCCTTCATCCTTTTTTACTTCATCTCAGTTTATCTTGTCATTGAAATGCTAGTGATTGACATAATAAATATCGACTATTTAAACAAGGAGTATTTAATACTTTTCGGCTAGGATCTTCAAGATGCTGTTGGAACTAGCCCGCGTTCTACTTAATAAAGACGCTGCCTTTTTTTCCTTATTAAATAATGTCATAGGTTTATCATCGACATTATATCAACACTGACAAGAAGTTATTAAAACATCATCCACTTATAATATGTGGAAAAAATAAGTATTATTGAAGCTAACTCAAAAACTACCCTTGCAAAGTTAATAAAATAATACGGCTCAGTATTACGGAGAAATCGATGAATATACATTAAAAATACATACAGACGAACATAGAACCTCCTCCTTTTTTGAAGTCGGTGAAAAATACAAAAAGCTGTTATTTAGCTATGTCGAATTTTCATGTCTTTTGCTGTGAGTACCTACAATATTACATTATTTTTCTCACTCTCACGCTCACTGACAATAATAGTTAGGTATTAATTCTTGCAAAAAGTGCAAAATATGATTGTATATTTATTATAACTTCGTTCGTTTTCACGGTTTACATTATGGACATATTTCAATGGAATTACAATAAAAATTGTTTTTGATTTGAAAGTTACTCAATACAAAATATACTGATGGAACACTTAAAAAAATCGTAACATCGATAGCACCAAAACTTAAAAGTTATACGACCGCATCTCTAAACATAGACAATTTCGAGCGGCCATTGTTGTTTTTACATCTTTTGCAAATTTTGAAAAGCCAGACCTTATGTAGTTTGGACAGCCCTGATTTATATAGTCAATGTATAATGTAAAGGACATATTCGGTTAACATTAAATAAATGAAAACCACTTTCTTTGAAGCGCCATCAAAAATGTATAACGTGTGTGTGTGTGTGTTCTTTGTGCTGAGAAGTGTCGTTCTTCGCGGGAGAACAAGAGCAGACTTCTCAAACGAAATTTTAAGCCTATTTTTAGTTTTAATTTTTTATCTTTATTTATTTAAGGGGGATGCGCTAAGGTAGCCCGCGATATTCAAATTTTCTTGAGTTTTTTCCATTTTGCAGGTCAGTGTCAGGTTGTATGTTGATTAAAATATGGTTCACGACAGTAACAAATATGGCTTTACATAATTATAATCATTATAATCAGCAATACAACTCCTTATGTTAGAATAATTGTCAAATGTCATGATTTCATGAAATAGTCATTCAATGGGAAAACATGAACTTAGAGAGTTGTATTGATCATTTTTATGATTATAATTCTATAATTAAACATTTGATACGGCCGCGAATCATATTTAGATCAACATAGAACATGATACTGACCTGCAAATTGCAAAAAACGTAAGAAAATTTGAATTTCGCGGGCTACCGCTTCGCCTTAAGGGATTTTGGTACACATATGCGAAGATTTCAATCCCATTTTGCTTTTACAAATAACGACTAACTCTTCAACTAAGTTGACTAATTCTAAACTTAGTCATAAGTTTATCTAATTTCTTATCTAATAAAGTATATAATATTTTTGCTGCTTCAGATGTAGGCTTAGCTAAAATACCATGGAACATTCCAACGTTCATTACCTACCGATATTTATATTGAGGAAATATGTAAATTTACCAAATCTCACCCAGAGATGTTTGAAAAACTGGGAGATAAATGTAAGTTCAAAACTAGATATCCTAATAGATTAATTATTCCTAGAATTAAAACGGCACTATATGGGCGAAGTTGCTATCCTATGTGTATTCAGATATATAACAAGATTCCTAACCAAATCAAAGAACTTCCAATGGTCCGCTTCAGAAGAGCCTTACGCAGTTGGTTAATTGAGAATTCCTTCTATACTATGAAAGAATTCCTTCAGTTTAAATTAAAATAAATCTAATTGTATACCAAAAATTTGCATGTCATTATGTTATGATTAAATATGTTAAGCTACTATTATACTACAACTGTAAGAACTTTTGTAACCATATTTATCTGCAAATAAATCTTTGACCTTTGATAATCTCATCGAGTTGAGAAATGCGTTTCTTTTGCTTGTATATCGGACGCACTCCAACACATGCTATATGAGCGTATTTTTAGTGTACTCACCCCATAACCCTGGTATTAAAGTTGTTAACAGGACAGTTCCCCAGAATGCCGCTGCCACTGTTGCGCCTGCGCCACTCCCCTCTCTTATCCTTATCAAATCTATAGTCTCTGGTATCTAGCTGAGCCATCTGACACTTAATCTGTTGAATCTTCGCAGCTATCTCATTATTTTGTCTATTGGTATCGTCGTAGTTCACTTTTTCTTCGTTAGAGGGCGTGGCTCGGGCGGAACCGGATACAGAGTTGCGTTTCGACGGCCGGTTCGATAGACTGTTTCGTCTTTGGTCTTGTTGCTTGTCTATGACTGGGTAGACCGGCTGGCAGATTGGGTAGGGCTGTTGGATTACCTGGAAAGAAAATTATGTTTTAGGGGTTATCTGTAAACTTATTTTTCAATGTTTGCATGCATTGTAAGCGTAAGATCCGTCGAAATGGCAGTCGCTTCACGTAAAATGTAGATAAAATGGCTCTAGAAACTAACCACTGACATACAGGGTCGAATTAAATTAGCTAGCGAAACTCTGACGGGTATAGATATTTAAACATCCTAACTAATATTATAAATGCGAAAGTGAGTTTGTTTATTTGTTTTCACGCTAAAATTTGGATGACATTTGGCACATGGGTAGACCATGACCAGCACGCTTAGCATGACCACAATAGAAAAGACTTTTGTCGACGGAAGAATAGACAAAATGACAGTTAAACAATCACAATCTGTCATTTTATCTATTCTTCCGTCGACAAAACCCGTAGAAAACTCGTTTATATGGTTGTCATGCTACGCGGGCTGGGTTAGGACACTGAATACTTTTTATCCCGATATTCCCACGGGATCGGGCCTATGCGGGTGAAACCGCGGGGCGCAGCTAGTGATAAAATAAAAGCAAATAAAACCGGCCAAGTGCGAGTTGGACTTACTTGTGGGTACACAATATTGTAATGTTGGTAGGTCGGCTGCTGGTACTGCATGATAGGGTACAGCTCTGGTAGCATCAGCTTCTGAGGCGCCATGCCGTGCGACGGCACCGCCCAGGGGAGCTGTTCTTGATATTGCTGGAAAAAAATATTTATTTATTAATTGTGAATTTCTTCTGTGACATCAGAACATCCTACCCTTTTTTTTGGGCGGGGAATTAAGTTCTCCCGCTCTGGGCGGAGCGGGTGGGCGTGTCAGACTCTTACTGACTAAAACCCACCCGTGTTCCTTCAGTTGCCTGTACGTTGCCAGGGGCCACGGTATACCTTTCGGACTTTCCCGCGACCCCGGCAGAACATTCTACCCTTTTCTGCATTTATCTGGACTGGGCTCAGCATATCTTTTCCCCATTTTGATCTATTGTCATCTCAGTATTCATTTTCTTTCTAGCATATGAGGGGTTATTCTGAAAGTGGGCAACATCAAACATTTAGCTGTTTTGAATAATTTGGCAATATTACTGTATGGAAATATATTCTGAAACATCGCTAACTAGTGAACTAAAATATTAATTATGCAATACAATAATTAATATCGTAACACCGAATACTTCGTTTTAGTTGTAAATAAAGTATTTGGAAACTTTCCAAGTGCCCTTTTTACATCTAAAACGGTTACAACATCAAATTCAGTGTTATAATTTCAATTCATTATTAATATTTCATATTTCCATACACAAATATTGCCACATTAATCAAAACAGGTAAATATTTGACAGCTATTTGTGACGTTGCCAATTATTTTAATGAACGCTCTTAACAATTAATCTTTTTTTTTAATCTATCTAAATGTTTTCACTAATTATGTAACTTAATTTCATATACATAAAAATCTAGATCCCGAACAAATAGTTGGAGGTCATACAAGTAAGATTGATCCCGGCTGTCATTCGTAAATCCTGCCAGTACTTACGAGTAGTTCGAAGTCCGAAAGTAAAATACTGGTATTCAACTGCATCTGGTTAGACCAGACGCCAACCCCGACATGGTACCCTGGGTTGGTAGAAGGCAGGCAAATGGTAACTTACCGGGTATGGTGGTAATTGTTGTAAGTGCTGCTGTGGTAGGAGCACGTTGCCGACCGGGTAGGGTGGGAGTACCTGTTGTGGTACCTCCATCTGGCCGTACGGCACGCTGTAGCTGATAATAAAAGTCATAATGTTAGATTTGTGCCTTAGTGAGAAAGAATAAAAAAATAAAAAATAAACTATTATTAATTGAAAAATGTTATTATACGACTGATGAATTTCTGAATGATAAATTAAAGTAGACTTATTTATTTATTTGACTGGAGAAACAATTTTTAATTGAATATTGTGACTAATTGTAATTTATGATTATTTATTTATGCACTGCCTGTAGAAATTGTTTTATTGTTCTTATTTCGCATGCAACCATATTTGTACGCCTCTCGGCATAACATAGCGACCTATATCTGTAATTTAAGAACTGTAATCACTACCTATGTTACACAAATAAAGAAATGATTAAGATTGCTTTTGTTCAATTTCTCGGTAAACTAGGACTTCGGGAATAATGGTTATTTGCGAAAAAGAGCGTTTTCCTTTGATTATGAGTGTTATTGGGTTTTTTCATTAGGAATTCCTCAGTAGCAGCTCAGAGTTTGGATTTCTGCCCGGTTGATGGCAATAGGCTCGCCTCCTATTACATGGAACTTGAACATAACTGGTGAAATATGGGTGTTGTACTATAAGTACACCTCTGCCTAGCCTTTAGGAACACAGGCGTGATGTTATGTGTACGTGTTTAATTACATGATATTATATTCCTTTGACCTCTGACCCTGACAGCAAGCAATAGATAAAATTTGTCAAACTTTTCTGTGTTAATAATGGATACGAGGCTTTTGGCTAATTTGTAGTGGTATTGCTTTGTTTTTTTTTTGTAATGTGCGTTTAGTTTGTGCAGACACTTTTTCTTTCTTTTTTTATTTTCTTTGCATTCTTATGTTAAATACTGTCGTTTGGGGAAATACGACAGAAAAAAAATGTAGGCATATCTGCTCTGCTACCCGTGTGAAGTCGGGGCGAGTTGCTAGTTTAAACTGTTATCAAAGGGTTTCGTATGTGTGTTTCGTGCGAGCTTCTACATTTTTTTAGCTTGTAAAATATAATAAATGTACCTCCTCTGCGAGTGCGTGTGCATGGCCGGCATGTTGCCGCTGTCGGCGCAGGCGCCGCACGCGCCCGGGTAGTCTACTGCCGCGTACGGGTAGCTGGGGTCTGTAACATTAACGTTTAGTCAAGTTTTTCTGATCATAATCAGCCTATAATGTTGACACAGGCCTCCTCTGTGTGAGAGGGAGTGGGCCGTAACCCACCACGCGGGCCCAGTGCGGGCTGGTGGATGTCACACGTCTTCGAGTTTTTGGTTCTAGGACATGCCGGTTTCCTCACGATGTTTTCCTTCACCGTTTTTGAAAGAAAGAAATTTTTATTTGCTCCGACATGTGTATACATACAGATACAAAACAATACATACATGCAAGATCTTAAAATAAGAGTGGCTCACGACAGAAGCAAATGATAATTATACAATACGCACATGAATACGAAAAGTCAGGGGTGCGTGCCTTGTAAGTATACTCGTAACTCACCGATCCTGAACGCAGTTTCGTTGGGGTGCGGCGAGGGAGCGAGCTTGTGTTCCTCTGTCTGTAGTACTTGTTGGTACATCTGAAGAGACGGCTCCTGAGAAAGTAATTATATTTATTGATTAAATTAAAGAAAATTACGTTAAACATAGTCCAAGTTTCATAAGCATACAATATACTATTATATTGTACCTCCTCTGCGAGTGCCTTTACAGGTGACACTTGCTCCGACATTGTTGGCAGCAAGTAATTTTTAAGTTTTTTCATTCATATGAAGAAAGCCGTTGTGCTTAACTGATTATAATTCTGTTTTATTGGGTTCCCACCTATGAAATTGGCGTTTTCTTCTCACAAATAGAGAACCTCGTCACTTCTATGATTTAAAATGTTCATCAATTGCTTGGTATTATATCGAATAATGACCATCATAGACAACTACCAATGGGAAAAAAACCTTATTACTTATAGTTTTCTAAACATAAAAAATACTTTTACGTTAGCAGGAATGACCACTATTTGTTTTAACTTATTTTTGTCGCTTAATCTAAGTGGCATACTATGTTATCTTAGTTTTTAAACATTAGTGCATAAAAGTTTTAAAACATTAGTGTTCATGGTTGTTATATAAATTAAGAAAATGTTAGTATGAAAAATGCAACTTCTTTAAAATTCTCCATACAAAACGCTGATTTCATAGGTGGGGACCTAATATATTTGATACGGTCACAGATCATATTTAGATCAACATACAAGTTGATACTGACCTGCAAATGGCAAAAAATGTCAAAAGATTTACTATATTTTACTGATGAAGGCTTTCTTCAGGAGGAATAGAAACTAAGATTCATAGATGAATACTTACAACTCTGCATTGATAGGGGTTGTATCCTTGCGCCATGGGTGCCTGATACACCATGTTTGTCATGTTCGTCAAGGGCATTTGTCCTGCAAATACAAATGCAAATATGATATACACTTCACACACACTCACTTCACTACACACACACACACACACATACACTCACACTTCACTTTTTCATTTATATTGTATTTCACACACCTATTTCTTTTTATTTTTTATTATATTTATTTAATTCTGTATCTATCCGTGACATCACTGCGGGCCCTATCAGAATACCAGCGCTGCGACATTTTTATTTTTTTTAATGTCGCGGCATCATGTTGAGATAGGAGCCTTTTGGCCTCGTACAGGACTTCATTCTTTAAATTTTAATGTTACTTTGTTTTTTATTTATGTTTAGTGTGTTTTTAGTTTAATGTGTGATTTCCTGTGCGAGTCTCAATAAATACTTTTTCTTTCTTTCTTTCTTTCTTTTCTTTATATCATGGAGCGACTAATCGGTGGAGATGTCTATGAATAGGTTGTTGGCATCTGAGACGTGAAATTTTACGTCGGTTATTTAAAAAAAAATGCTGTTTCATAGACAAGTGCAATACCTACGCGGTCAAAATGTATGGAACAGCTGTTTTTTTTTTATTAAATAACCGACGAAAAATGTCAACGCAGGGGGGTTCAGAAGAAGCGGACGGTGAGCAATGGGTAGCTCGCCGTCCGATAGGGACCAGGCCCGGGTCGACGGCGCGTTGTGTTCCACGCGCGCCTCAAAGAGATGTCAGCACCAACTGACGGGGTCCGGAAGGGCCAATGCCTGCCGGGGTCGCGGGTTTGTCTGAAAGGGATATCGCGACCTCGGCACACAGGCAACGGAAGGAACACGGGTGGGTTTTAGTCAGTAAAAGTCTGACACGCCCTCCCGCTCCACCCAGAGCGGGAGAAGTTATTTGATAATTTCCCATCCTCAAAAAAAAAAAAAAGGGGGGTTCAGAATCATGTACTGAATCCATGGTAACAGGCTTCGCGTCGATGTCCCTGACAGCCTGTATAATTATGCAGTTGATAAAAAGTGTAAAGTGCGATGTAAGAAATTCACAGGGGAGTGGGGGGGGGGGTGAAATATAAAATACTCACGTATATTTGGGTCCGGTAGTGGCAACTGCGCCACTTTCTGCTGAGACATGACCTGCATGTTCACTTCATGCGGCACGAAGTGGTTCACCATCTGAGGCGGTGATGTTACCTGGAGATTATTTTGATGCTTAGCGATATTATTATATGCCGTTTACCTAGTTTATGAAGTAATAGTTTAATTAATAAACTTTATTGTTTATAATTTATATATTTTAGTGTTAGTTGTATATTTTAATCTTAATGTTATTTTAATTTTATTTGTAAATTAGTAGCATAACATAATAAACAGATTTTAAATGATAAAAAAAAAAAAAAAACTATTATTTCACAATATTTTTTTTACTTTTTTTCCAATGGAATTCATAAGCGGGGCGCGCCATTTTTATAGCATTATAAATAAGTTTTGATTCAAATTTTTTATTGTTTGTGGCAGCGCCCGTATTAACGCATGGGCAGTCATGTGCTGGGTTTTGGCGCCTATTTCTTACTCTTTTAACTTTGATCTATAAAGTAGGTTCAATCCTAATGTATGAGAGTAGATAAAGTAGCAATTAAAACACTCGTGTGTTACTATAAATACACACAAGTTTTTAATACCCCTCATTATGCAACAGTTTCATAAAATACTATAATATATTTTTTTTTTTTAATTACCTCTTCCGTCCTATATCCTTGCTGATAAGGCTGATACTGAATCTCCTGTCCCTCATTGGTCAATTTCACCGGTCGGTTATTCAAACCGTTATTAACAACGTTCTGATTGGCCGGTTCATAACTCCGTGGAGGCTCATACGGCTTCTGATTGGTCGGTTGTTCGTATACTGGTTGTTGATTGGGTACTTCGTATCGTTCTGCTTGCTGATTGGCTGGTTCGTATTGCTCTGGTTGCTCATTGGTCGGTTGTTCGAATTCGGGTTGTTGTTGTATTGTTTCTTCTTGTGCGATTATTTGTGAGTTCGTTTCGAAGGGGCTTGGCGGTTTTGTGTTTGTTTCCTAGTAAAAGAAATACAAATTTTTATTTAAATTTCTCAAGGAAGAATAAAAAGCTCGTCGTTGGATTGAAGAATCTGAGTCGTTACCGCTATACTCTTAGTTGTTACTGATAAACATTTTCGACTTTGGCGGAACTTCAGAAGAACATTCGTTCAATTACGTTTGAAAAGAAAACCAACTAAGCATATTACGATTTTTCGGAATATAAGAGCGTCTGAAAGTGGGCAACGTCGCAAATAGCTGCCTTTTTCAGATTTTTGTCTTTTGATTACGTAAAAGAAGAAAAAATACGTGTCCAATGTTTTTTAATAATCTACCTGTTTTTTTTTTATCACCGTCACCGTCCCTATTGAAGGTGGGCTTCTTTAAAAAAATCCAACAATGATCAATAGGAAGGTACAGTACTGTACCTTTTCAGTCGCGTTCTTCAGTTGACATCCGTCATCTCTCCGACAGTCGCAGCAACATTTGTTGCGACACTCTTCAGTCGGTTGGCACTCGCTTTCTGTAACACACGTTCAAGATTAAGGAAACGTACGAATTTAAAACATCGTTCCGCGTTCGCCACTCATTCGTAAACGCTCACGGCGCCTCGCCGCTCATTCGTCAACGCTCACGGCGTATCGCCGCTCATTCGCCAAAGCTCACGCCATCCGAACCTCCTTCGTGAACGTTCACGGCGTACCCCCGCGCATTCTTAAGACGCGGAACAGCGGTCTCGGTCAAACTACAAACTGAATTTAAAAAAAATGGCTTTGTTGAGCGCCGTCTCTGTCACTCATATGTGTGTGTCCCTTTCTAAAGCTCGTTATGTCACATTCTTATGACTGTATCTGGCGAAGTCAAAATACTATAAAACTAGTGGGAGTCAGCTACTGTGCTTACCATTATCAATAAATGAATGCTGTTTCTCCAACCTACCGCGGCGTTTTTCACTGCACGGATCCAGCTGTACCTAGAAACAAACAACAATTTATTTAATGATTATCTTATAAAAATAAATACAACTAAGACGGATAAAAGAAAGAAAATTTGTTTATTCTGCAAAAACAAATAACGCACATTAAAAAAAAGAGGCATAAAATACACACATAATTAAGTAGCCAAAAGCCTCAGATTCAACCAATAACATTTTGAAATATTTTTTTATGCCGTGCGTCGCATCTGTGCAAGAACAGTCGGTCGATTCTGTAAAAATATCAACGTGAAACTTAGGTGAAGTGAGCTGTCACTGTCACAAATCGACCGGCAGGATGCTAGGGATTAACACTGTTGACAGCTCACTTCACGCTCACTGCAACTAAGTTTTACGGTGATATTTTTACAGAATCGATCTGCAGGTAACATGTTCAGCAAAATGCTGTGACTTTCGGACGAACCTATCGTCAACAGCGCTGATTTTCAGCAACTACTTCTCGAATAACGTATTATCTATCAAAGAAATGTGATAATTTCTTGGAGCGCTGGGATGCGTTCTGTTGGATTTTCAACGCTCAGCTCAATACTGAGAGTAGAAAATCCAGTGCGCGAAAAAAAACGTCGCATAATAAAATAGCCCAGTATGCTGTAAAATTCGAAGCTTGGTCAAGAGAAAACAAAACGCAAAAAGGTGTCCGCAAACTCACTCTCTGTTCAACGCTCTGCTGATCATTCTGTGCGACAGCCGGGTCGTACAGCACGGGCGGGTTGGCCGGGTCGAACTGGTACACGGTGCCGTCCGGGTTGGTGAGCGGACGTCCGGTCTGCGAGGTACAGAGACGAAGTTTCATTTATTAGGAGAACTCGTCCACGTTTCAAAAGATAGTGTTATCATGACCCCACTGCTGGGACACACGCCTTCTCTCTGTGAGAGGAAGTGGGCCGTCAACCAGCACGCGGGCCCAGTGCAGGTTGGTAGATGTCACAAGTCTTAGGATTTTCATGAGGACTGGCAGAGATGTTTGGAAAAAAATATATGCAGCGATGCCACACATAAATTGGAAATAAAAATTAATAGTTTAAAAAACACGCTTATTGTATTCAGACCTTGAAACCTAATCGGGGTCAAAGTTCATTACAAGACCTTTCTAACAAGTCCAAACACGGCTATGATACGATCATCCATCATGAAGTTCCAGTTCATATCTTCCGGCTCCATCATCAGATCAGCTCGACAGTACCATGTTATTGTATTGTCATCAAAATCACATACAACTGCCAATTTTCATAACGCTACGATCTTTAGAAGATGGTTAAATTAGTTTTCTTAGATTTGATTACATAGTTACATACATACAGGTCGACCTAATAAAAGCATGTTAAAAAGGGAACAGGATCACCACAATATATTCTGTGTGGGTATATAACCATAGCGCCGGGTGGTACCATCAAAGAAGTTCATATCTAACCAGTTTCAAAACAAAATCCTGTGAACACGATGACCACATCTGTTACCGGCCCGGTTCTATAGCCGCTGAGCGCTGCAAGCAAGAATAGTCCTTACGGTGGTTAGATATGAACTTCTTCGATGGTACGTCAGACATGTCAGTAATACACCAGACCACGCCTGGGTTCTCGACGTTAGTTGTTACTGTTATGTTATAATTCAACATATTCGGATGCATATTTACATAAAGTTATTTTTTTTGCTAAAAGATTATAAAAGTGGCTTCTTACTAAAAAAAATCTTAATATAAATCCCGTAATTCACAGCTAATCGGATACATGGTATGGAAACGATTTATCAGTCCTCTATGAAGGTTACTTTTACGGTGTTAACATTAAAAAAAATATACCTACTGTAAACATTTTTAACGAAACTCAAAGCACCGAGTTGTTTGTCGCTATGTGCTATGCCTATTTGGCAACCTACTTTACAACATTAGCTAGCATTTCTATAGTCAAAAAGTACAAAATTTATCAATTCCGGAATCACGATAGTTTTCCGATCGATACAAAAGTGCCAACATCAACATCAACTCCCCCCATGTAACGCTCCGTAACGTTTTTCTGTACCCCCTCCCCCCTAGTAAAACGTTACGTAACCACCAAGTGACTATTTTTACCTAAAAGTCACAATTATGTGGCGTAAAGTACCGGAAAGTCGCTAAAATACCTTACCTCTACGCGACCATTCTGAAGGGTTAAAAAAAAAAACAATGTTACGTAATGCATAGTTCAAACCCCTCCCGCCCCTGTAACGCATCGTAACGTTTTACAAGACCCCCCCCTCCCCCAAATTCGTTACGTAATACTTGAACGCTCCCTAAGGACTGACTTGTTACAGCTGTAGTGTCAACCATTGTCATTTGGTTTAAATAGGTTTTTATTTTTATTATTTTATTTATCTTTTATATAGATTATTTCCTTTTACATTTTTGTGTATGCGAGAACGTTGTAGACATAACAGACTGTAGATCTGTGAACCATTTTATATTTTGCTAAGTACCTGGTACATGTTGATGGGCCTACACTGTCCTCTCATACCTT
Source organism: Agrochola circellaris (assembly GCA_914767755.1). Classification (NCBI taxonomy): domain Eukaryota; kingdom Metazoa; phylum Arthropoda; class Insecta; order Lepidoptera; family Noctuidae; genus Agrochola; species Agrochola circellaris. Next base: position 9,957,232 of record OU611867.1, on the reverse strand, counting down.
TTAACACTGTAATTTGGAATCATTGTAAAAACCATTTACTTTTAAAAGATTAACCGTGGAGTTTCTTGCCGGCTCTTCTCCATAGGAAACGACCAATTGGAACCGTGCACCTAGCTTCTGACGTTTCATTAGTGCCCTTGTAGGTTTATGTGAAATAAAATAATTTGAATTTGATGTAAAGTATAGATAATAGATAATATAATATCTTACATGTGGATGTATGACCATGGCGCCGGGTGGGACGGCAGACATGTCGGTGACGCACCAGACCACGCCTGCGTTCTCCACGTTAGTTGCTACTGGTATGTTTGCGTTTACACCTGGCTCGGGACTGGCGCCTCCTGTAAGCAAAATGTTATTGTAAAACAGAAAATGATGATTGATTCACTGATTTCGATAGACAGAATCCACCAGATATACGTGGATTTTTGAGATGGGGCAGTAAGGGTAATTAGGGTAATTTTGATCCTTAACAGGATCGTTTGGCATCAAAAAAAGTTTTTGTGAAAATTGCCCATTTGTAGCTGCAACGGTTCAGGTAGCTGCCCTTACTGCCCCATCTCAATAATCCACCTTGTATAGAGGCGTGAGGAACAGGGTGTAAAGTTCACTCATCCTCTATAGCAACGGGAGGATCCTCCGACCAGACGGGTGTTGTGTCTGGCGGGCTACTGCCCAACGATTCATGTCGGGGAGTTATATATATGCTGATCGCGCGGTAAACTCTGCTTGCGTAATGCTGTCGCTCTATTTTCTTCGGAATTAAATAATTTTTGTTCATTAAATTCCAAAAAATTTCACTTTTAGGTAGTTTGTAACCAAAAGGAAGCAATTTATCGAAAACTTGGAGATTTAGATTTCGGTAAATTACTCTGTAGCATTTAATTTAAAATACCTACTTTGATTTTGTATATAATTCACTTTAACCGGAAAAAAGCGGAATTTTGTGGATTTATATATTATTTTTTTTAGATTTTCAATTCATATTTTTTATAGCATCTCTTTAGGTCATGAATTTCAAAAAAATATTTGCTAAGGCTGGTTTCACAGCTGTCCGGGAGACCCGTCCGGGCCGTTCGTACACGGGAGACCCGTACGGGTAGCGCCCTCAGTGCTCTGAAACGTACGGTACGTTGTACGGGCTCTACCCCGAGCGGGTCGCGTACGGACCAATCCGCGTCGCTGTGGAACAATGTTCTAGCGCTTCACGTGTGTCTCCATTCCGGGAGCCCGTACAGCTGTGAAACTAGCCTTAAAATTGATTCGTTGTTATAATTTGTATAATAGATCTTTTATAAAACTTACCGGTAGGCGAAGGCGTAATGGAGTCAGTGCTGCGAAGACTGAGGGTCTTGTACCCAGAGCTGGATGGAGACAGGCGCCAACTGCTGGACGCCAGGTCACCTGCAGCAAGATGTGACATGGTGAGATGTGAAGCACTGATTTTAACACGACTAAACGAACGAATACTTAAAAAGCTTTAAAAAAATGGGGGAAATAGAATTTTTACGTAAATAATGCTGTACCAGATGGGGTGCAAGGTTGACACGAGAGTGAGATTAGTTGACACGAGAGTGAGAATAGTTGACACCAGAGTGACACTAGTTGACACGAGAGTGACACTAGTTGACACGAGAGTGACACTAGTTGACACTCAGTGACCCTCGGCCATTGTTGAGGGGCACTTTTTCTGAGTTTGTCAGTTATAGTTGAAAATAATTAACGAACTCAAACATTTATTTACATAAGTTTATTTTCACATCAAAAGCATTTGTTTTAATTAACAGGAAATGCCTGTGACTTGATTCGTCACGGAGTCGGTCAGTCAGAAAGATGAAGTTAGTTGCCCATTCCAAAGCGTAGTATGTTCCTATGGAGAAGAACGAACAAGAAACTCTACGTACACTCTTTTAAATCAAAATATTGTTACAAAACTGCTGGCTCGACCAAAATTCTTCTTATACCTTGTCTACTAAGTAGCCTTGGAGTATGCGGCTCTGCTGCAGCATATCCTCCGAAGCTGTGACTCTTGGAGACAGGACCCCTGGCACCGCGCCAGGAACCACTCGACCCCGGAACACTGCCTTCGAGGGATTGCACCTGCGGGAAGAATAAAATGGTTAAAACAAGCTTCCAGAGCATCCTACGAATTCTCAATTCAGTTTGCTTTAAGATTATGTGGCATCTATGTAGCCACATGCGAAGTACGCATCAAACTGACGTCACTCAAAATCCAGCATCGCGCAAGCAGTATTTACCGCGCGACTAGCATATACAGGGTGGCACCTCGACGCGAAAACTGTTACCATGGTTATTTTGACCGCGTAGTATTGCACTTTTATAGGAAATAGCTGTTTTTTTTTAAAGTAACCGATAAAAATTTTCAATGCAGGAGAGATATAGAACCATGAACAAGTGTAAATAAAGTTGATTTTAGATTAAACAGTTGAAAAAGTCATAAAAAATATGAAATTGTAGCGCAAACTGAACCTTATGTGGGCATTAAAGTTGTTTTTCCTGAGACTCGTGTTTGTTTACATGTTTGGCAAATAAATTCCGAACGAAGATTAGTAGGATTTTGTTATAAAAACAACCTAGTTAGTAATACTTAGGACGATGTGCTAAGATAGCGTCAGGGTAACCCGCGAAATTCAATTTTTCTTTAGTTTTTTACCATTTGCAGGTCAGTGTCAGGTTGTATCTTGATTAAAATATGATTCGCGACCGTAACAAATATGGCTTTACAGAATTATAATCATTAGAATCAGCAACATTACTCCTTAAGTTAGAATTGGCGTCAAGTGTCATGATTTCATGAAATAGTAATTAAATAGGGTAATATGAACTTAGAGAGTTGTACTGATATTATTCTTTATCTTCTTCTTCTTTTCGTGTGACTTTCGTGTGACTAACCTGGTGTCAGAGTTTTAAACCCGCCCATGGGCCTCTGACTTGGCTTCACATGCCGTCGAGAAATATCTCTCAGGCATGCCGGTTTCCTCACTATGTTTTCCTTCACCGTTTTTGAAGCAAGTGATAATTATACAATACGCACATGAATCCGAAAAGTCAGAGGCGCGTGCCTTGGGTTCGAACTCGTAACCTATGACTTGGCAGTTTGACGGTCACACCACTAGGCTATCACTGCCACTTATTCTTTATGTAAATATTGGGTCCCGACCTATGAAATTAGCGTTTTTTTTCTCACAAATAGAGAACCTCGTCACTTCTATTATTTAAAATATTCATCAATTGTTTGGTATTATATCGAATAATGACCATCATAGACAACTACCAATGGGAAAAAAACATTATTACTTATAGTTTTCTAAACATAAAAAATACCTTAAAAATGACTCCTCATTTTGTTAGCAGAAATTACCACTACTTGTTTTAACTTAGCCAAAACTTATTTTTGTCGCTTAATCTAAGTGGCATATTAAGTTATCTTAGCTTTTAAACATTAGTGCATAAAAGTTTTAAAACATTATTGTACATGGTTGTTATATAAATTAAGAAAATGTTAGTATGAACAATGCAACTTCTTTAAAATTCTCCATACAAAACGCTGATTTCATAGGTGGGGAACTAATATTTGATACGGCCGCGAATCATATTTAGATCAACATACAATCTGAAACTTACCTACAAATTGCAAAAACGACACGACGACGACGACGTAACGATCCGACACACTTTAGTTACGACACCCAAAAATATTTAAATTGGAAACTCAGTTCTGATGACGGATCATATCAATAAAATTAATTCAAGTAATTTCCTTTTTATATACATACATGTACATATTATTATTTTAAGTCTGTTAGCGTATTATTATGTAAATACTATGATTAAATAAATAATTTAGTGTTACAAATAAATAAATGAATATTGTAATTAAGAGCGTTTATTCTGAAAGTGGGCAACGTCGCAAATAGATGTCAAATATTACGTTGTTTTGATTAATTTGGCAATATTACTGTATGGAAATAAGAAATGTGGCTAACTAGCGAACTAGAATATTGATTATGAAATGCAATAAGTCATATCGTAACACAGAATATTTAGTTTTAGATGTAAAAAAAAAGGATTTGGAAACTTTCCAAATGCCTTTTTTCCACCTAAAACGGGTACAACAGCAAATTCAATGTTATAATTGCAATTCATTATTAATATTCTAGTTCCCTAGTCAGCCACATTTCTTATTTCCATACAGTAATATTGCTAAATTATTCAAAACAGGTAATTTTTTGACAGCTATTTGCGACGTTGCCAACTTTCAGAATAAACGCTCATAATTTCTCATTGACCAAAACAAACAGAGACCACATAATATACCTTCAGGAGTTTATTCCTCCCACCACCTTCGGGTGTGAGCACCTTGATAGGTCCGGAAGCGAGCCACGGCCATTGCGACTCGTCTTGCTGCAAACAAAATAGATTGTTAATTACTGTCACTACAGGTCATTCATTGTAACTTGTATATATATATATAACCCGTGACGCGATTGGTATAGTTTGATCGGAACCGCCGTACCGCGCCTTAGGAATGTGCGGCGAGGCGGGTGGCAGCGTTGACCAATGAGCGGCGGGCGGGATGCCGAGCGCCGTAAGCGTTGACGAATGAGCGGCCTACACTGCCCCTGCACCTCAGGCGCGGAACAGCGGTCCCGGTCAAACTATAGCACTGGATTTTGAAGTCTTAGTTTCATTACTAAAAGTGTTCAAAATGGCGACTAACAGGGTTGTCATAAAAATTCACGGGGCGTGAATTTATCATTTTGTTTTGTAGTTGGCGCCGTTTTGATAAGAGCCCATTTCGACAATGAAAATAAAATATATGATGACGTTCATGATTCGTTTCATTCATTTGTTCATCAGTCAGTTACTACTTAAGATAATTTCTTAGGCGCTTTGACACTTTTGACAGGTCCTGATGTGTCAGTGCTGTCGCCTAGCGAACGTCATTAAAAAAATCCTCTTTGCGTAACACAATGTTTATCAGCATTAACCGTTCGATATATAAAAAAAACTAAATGTTTAAAAAAAATATATCTATCGGTTTTAAAAGAAATCCTTAATCCATTGCTTCATAATATGCAGTCATTGCTCAATAATATAAATAGTACATTGAATGGCGTCGAACTGTCAAAATGAAAGGACGGAGGTAAAGGAGATAGGTGGCAGCACTGAGACGTCAGGTCCGAGCACCTGTCAAAAGTGTCAAAGCGCCTATATTTTCTTTAGTCATGACTGAATGATGAACGTCATCATATATTTTATATTCATTGTAGAAATGGAAAACCTCTTGTCAAAGTGGCGCCAACTGGTGGCGTGAATTTTCATGAAAACCATGGGGAGCATGGCATGAACGTTGGCATAAATATGTACTATGGGATAGTTACCGAGCTGAATATCCTCCGTCTCACTTTCTCGTACTCCTTCTCTCTCTGCTCCAGTGACCGCCTGGCTCGTCCAGAGAACTTTTTAGTATGGACTTATATAACTTACCGTTGAGGGGCTCGTGGCTAAATTATAACAGCCACACAAGTCGATCTTCAAGGTTAAGCAACGTTTGCAGAGGTCGGCCCGTGGATGGGTGACGATCCACAACATACCAAGACTCCTCTGTACTTCGAAAAGCACGTTAAGCCGTTGGTCTCGGCTGTCATTCGTAGATCTTTGACAGTCCTTACGGTCGTCAGAAGACCGAAAGTCTGACAGCCAGTCTCGCGTCATCTCGCTCCCGCGTTTCACGACCGCAGCTTCCACTAACATTAACGTATACTAAGAGATAGTTACCGAGCTGAATATCCTCCGTCTCACTTTCTCGTATTCCCTCTCTCTCTGCTCCAGCGACTTGCTCCTGTTGTTAGCGAGCGAGCCCGCGCCCGGCTCGTCCAGAGAGTGGGTGTCGCGTTTTAGTATGGACCTGTTGAAGTTTGCGTTTGTTATAATTGTAGCCATTACCACAGATGCATTTTAGCATTTTTTCCCGCGTTTTAGGTATGCAGCTGCAAGTACGCAGCGGGCTCGTCATGTCGGGCCATTTCGTTTCAGTAACGTAGTCAGAAGATCTAAGAGTTACGCGATAGAAAGAGAGGCAACTTCTAGGTGAATATAACTGTAGGTAATGAGCGCTGTGCGACCTGAATTGCACTTTATTGTGTCGTAGCAGAAGTCGCTTTTTATTTAAATGATTTTGCGGAATGAACCAACTGTATTCATCTGAACCATTACATAACGGGTCCCATAACCTATTACTGTAAAATTCAAGTCTCGTTGTTTCCGCATACATTCACAAAAAAATATATAAAAATACAAGATTTCAGAATTCTTCGCAACTCATATTTTTTTAATAGATTTGTCGGGTAGGTAAATCATTTGAAATAGATGAGTGGAACACTACACAATCTCAATTTTTAATTGGTTACAATTTAATAAATGTATTACACTATGTTGTATCCTTGCTAGAATGTATAGTCAACTGCACATCAGTCACTACGCCTTTACTGCTACGACATAAGTGTGTTGTCAATGTCAAATTGATACCAATAATATGTGGTTGACAGTAGCTACCACGTAGTTTATTCCCACGCATTGCTTTGCTAAAAAGTTTAATTTATGTATGTTATAAATTGAGTATAGATTATTATAGCTAAGGTTACCACATGAGTAAAAAGTTTACTGTTGACAACGAGAGCATTCAGAAGAATTTCGTACATAGATAACAAACGTCGCTGAAAACCAGCGCTGGGGCTCTGTCTCGCATAGGGTCGCAGCATTATTTATTTAATTATAATTAATTACAACGGCTTGCGCCAATGACAGTAATTAACAGGTAAAAATAATCTTCTAACTAAACATATTACATAAATAAACATAATTCAAAAACAAATAACAAGTTAGAGATCAAACATACTTAACAATAATTTTAAGACTGACTCAGCGATCATTGTGCCGATAGTCGTATCAGCCAATGGCTTAATTGCCAAGAGCCTCGACCAACACCTAAGGAGGCTCTCGTTGGGCGGCTGGATCAAGGGCTTGATTCAGAAAGCGGTACTCCTAGACAAGGCTCGCATTGTCAGGAGGTTCCTCTCTCTGGAGCCCTGACCGCCGGTAGCTAGGACCCTGTTCCCGATACCGGTGGGCTACTATTTATTATATTTTTTTATATTCTATATTTAAAAATGTAATTTATAAGTGTTTTAAATGAAACAAAGGAAATATAAATTTTAAGAAAATAAAATCTAATAAAGTGATAACAACATTATGCTGAGTGATGGCCGTTTTGCGTTGATATGACGTATATTTTCCCCAACTTGTTTTTTTTATTATTTGTGTTCTTTCTTTGCGACCTGTTTACGGCAAATAATAGTATATTATGCAATTAGTGAATAAAAGACGGATTTAAAGCGAGGGCCATAGATGAATCACGAGCAAGTGAAGGATTCTAACGACTGAATCACGACCGCAGGGAGTGATTCATGACGATTGAATCACGAGCGTAGCGAGTGATTCAAGTGTTAGAATCCTGAGCGACGCGAGTAATTCATGGCCCTCGATATAAATCCGTTTTATTCAAGAGTTGCATACTATACTTTATACCATGACTACGAGAAAAAGAAAGATTTAAGCGAAAATAGACATTTAATTAAGAAAAAAGGAAGGTTGAATTAATTGAAATGCACATTAACATTGGAACAATTACTAAAATTAAAAGTAATTTTCTTATTATTACTAATAATAATCAACTTGTGAAGCGATATTTATTTCCTGTGTATCGAGTATGTTTTCGCAAGGAGGTTGTATAGCATTGAGATGGAGGTCGCATATATAGATGTGTTCTAAATTCAAACACCAAAACAGTGATTAAAAGGGCTTTTTATTCACTGAAAACAGTGAATAAAATAAGCTTTTTAGAGGGGGAATGGTATAAACGTATTTATACCATTCCCCCTCTAAAAAGCTTATTTTATTCACTGAAAACAGTGAATAAAAAGCTCTTTTAATCACTGTTTTGGTGTTTGAATTTAGAACACATCTATATATGCGACCTCCATCTCAATGCTATACAACCTCCTTGCGAAAACATACTCTATACACAGGAAATAAATATCGTTTCACAAGTTGATTGTTATTAGTAATAATAAGAAAATTACTTTTGATTTTAGTAATTGTTCCAATTTTAATGTGCATTTTAATTAAAGCCCCTTGCAGAGTAGCGCGACGCGACAGCGCGACGACACCGGTCATTGTTATACCGTGAAGTTTTCTTTGAAATTGTTTTGTTAGAATCGCGTCGCGCTGTCGCGTCGCACCAGTCTGCACGAAGCTTAATTCAACCTTCCTTTTTTCTTCAATCAATGTCTATTTTCGCTTAAATTTTTCTTTTTCTCGTAGTCATGGTATAAAGTATAGTATGCAACTCTTGAATAAAACGGATTTATATCGAGGGCCATGAATTACTCGCGTCGCTCAGGATTCTAAAACTTGAATCACTCGCTACGCTCGTGATTCAATCGTCATGAATCACTCCCTACGGTCGTGATTCAGTCGTTAGAATCCTTCACTTGCTCGTGATTCATCTACGGCCCTCGCTTTAAATCCGTCTTTTATTCACTAATTGCATAATATACTATTTCTTTCATTACACAGTATTAAATTCACGACTCTATAGTGTGAAGCATTAGAGTGCTTTGCGATCGAAAAATTTGTTTTTTCTCCTTTCTGTAACTGTTTTTATTGTTACACTCCTGCTAGTACACAGAACCTACTTAATTTATACACCATTGTATAGATAATTTAATGGAGATTAATTCTGTACTTTTCAAAAATTTATTGAATGTAGCAGAAACGACAAAAAACACATCAAAATAGTTTTTAAAATTTCCTCTCAATCATTTTTTTTTTAATAGAGATCTTTTCTTTAAGGAGGAACCCTATTGAAAATTTTTATTAATATTAATTTTTATTCAAATTAGTTTAATTTAAATGAATAAAAAATTGACTAACATAATATTTATATCTATACAATGTGAAATTTAATTCATTTATTCGTTCGTTTTATCAGCTGTTCCATACATTTATGTTCGCATAGCTCGTTATAATGTAGGGAAAAGCTGATTTTTTTTTCGCGTCTTCAGGGTTGGCCCCATAGTGAAAGTTGTTCATAATTAAGTACAATGACCGCTTAAGAGGATGCAAACAAATTAAATTTCACATTGTATACAAATCCAATTCGACCCTCTTCCGTTGCCTAGCATCCAATAAAGCAGACCTAAATAGTCTTTGACAGTACGTAAAGATTGCGAGGAGAGAAAGTTTACCCATATCGATGGGTAAATTTTTTGACTGAGCGTTATGAGGCGTGCACTCTTTGATTTTCCAAATATATTTATTTTGACTAGTATAGCTGGTTATACAATATGCTGTCTGCAGGAGTACTCACTTGGCATGTGGTACATCAGGCTGGTGGCGGAGCGGACTGGGAGGAAACGTAGCCGTGCACCATTCTTTGAAGCTGGTGCAAGGGATCCTTCCACCAGAGGTTCCTGAAAGACAGGTTCATCATTTACATAATTTAATTATGACGTCACTCAGTGGCGTATCCAGGATTGTTGTTTGGGCTTGACCCCGCTGAGGGTAGGTTTTAGCAAAGAGCCCAAAAGTCTGACAATCATTTACATTAAGTGGTATTGCGTTATCCAGTAACTGGTTTATGGAGGTCAGATAGGCAGCCGCTTCATGTAAAATACTGCTGTATCCGGTTAGACTGGAAGCCGACCCCAACATAGTTGGGAAAGACAGGTATGATTTTGTGGTATTTTTATACAGGTGGGGTTTTTGTTATACAGGGTGTCGTCTTTTTTTACTGGATGTCGTCTTATAAAAATGGACGTCTTTAAAAAAAATCTCGTCATAACCGCCATATCGTCAGTGAAGTTCTAACAGTACGTAAGTCAAAAGTTGCTACTTTACAGGAGAGTGAAAAAACTGTGTGAAATGAATGTAACTTACGCTCAAGGCCTTATTGTGTTCAATTATTAATACAAAAGAACTCTGTGATGATTTGAACCCGTGAAAATCCCAATAATCTTTTCCATTGAAGGAATTTGGTGAATTTCACAGTGTTGTCAGTAAAACGCTCATAAAATGACTTACGCACTGTTAGAACTTCACTGACGATATACACGATGTCTTTTTATACAAGATGTAGTCTTTTATACAGAATGTTGCCTTTTTATAGAGCATGCAATTTTTTTAGCCTAATTACAATTTAGTCCATATAACTTACCGCTCTTAGATACCAGAACTGAAGTCTTGTTCGTCATATCGAGATGATGCGACAGTTGGAACAGGGCGGCGCAGCGGTGCACCAGCATACGGCCGTATGACGTCATCACCGGGAAACGAACTATGCAGCGGCTGTGACAGAGATAATCAACACATAAGTTATCATAAAATCACGCGTTTAATCATATATGTCACCGAGCTTGCCTTTTTCACCTTCTAACATTTACACAAACACTATTTACAAGAACCATAGCTACACAATCTCCCAATGCATCCTTTGTTTTTACATATTATGCATTGCATCATATCACTAATTACTTAATGCGCCATGTTATAATTATTACGTAACCACTACATAACCAATATGTCAAAACGTCAAACAAATAGTTTTTATGACAGCTGCGCCGACGGTATGAAATGTTACCATTTTAAATATTTTATTTTATATAAACATTTAGGACTAAGTATTGTATTTATTCATTTTATTTTTGTCTCATTTTGTTATTTCAGTATATGCTGCACCGGTTGACGTCATCACGTCAACGCCGGCTGTCGCTGAAAACCAGCGTTGGGGCTCTGTCTCGCATAGGGTCGCAGCATTATGCTGAGCGATGGCCGTTTTGCGTGGATGTGACGCATATTTTCCCCCAAATTGTTTATTTTTGTGTTTTGTTCTTTCTTTGCGTCATGTGTACCGCAAATAAACGTATTTTCTTTCTTTCTTTTTCTTTCTAATCCCCAAAGGGTTCAGCAGGGGTTTACCGATAGTACAATCAAATTTTCGAAGTTAAAAAAAATACATTAGTTAGTAAAATTATTTGTTGTCCGAAAAAAAAAAACAATCTTTCACAGAAGGAGAAAAAAACCGATGCCATGTGAAAATTCTAGGGGAATGAATTATAGTATATTATGCAATTAGTGAATAAAGGACGGATTTAAAGCGAGAACCATCGATGAACCACGAGCAAGTGAAGGATTCTAACGACTGAATCACGACCGTAGGGAGTGATTCAGTGTGTGCTAATGCAGTGTGTCCCGCAACGTGTAGATAAAATATTCTGTAATTTTTTAAGATCCTTTGCACCAAAAATATACATGTGACTTTGGGTAGGGGGGGAAGGGTTAGTCTTAAACCTCACCACGTATCACCAGGGGGGAACGGGGGGTGAAAAAGTAAAAAAAAAAATTACGTTTTTAATAGAAAAATAACCGTAATGTCATCGTGATTCTTGAAGAATAAAATATTAGTGTAGCTCAGATTTTTACATGGGGCTTATAAATTTTCTGTTTAGATCACTTTTTCCTGGTTACCCGTACATACGAAGCCAGTGTCATGCTATAGTCGCCGCGTTAAGAACTGAGCCCTAAATCATTGTTATTAGTCTGTCTCGCTCGCACTTACTGAGCAGTCGGTCGATTCTGTGAAAATATCAACGTGAAAGTGAAGGTGAAGTGAGCTGTCACTGTCACAAATCGACCGGCAGGATGGTAGGGATTAACACTATTGACAGCTCACTTCACCTAAGTTTCACGGTGATATTTTTACAGAAACAACCGGCCGGTAGCAAACTATCGATAAGCTCAAACTCAAACTCTTTATTGCATTCATGTGTAACATTTAGGTGTTACAATTATGACGCAAGGCGTTGCACAGTTTTATTGCTACTGACATTTATGGCCCGACGACTCGGTTCACAACGCGAGTACTATAGTAAGATGTGATGATGATAAGATGTCTGCTTACCCAGTATCGTTGACCAGCGCATGCAGTTCTCGTTCTATCTTCAGGAGCGCCATCCTGTCGCGCATGTTCTTGTTGAGAGTGTCCCTTATAAAGTGCACCAGTTCTGGACCCGTTGGCTCGTAGCGGTCGTCTGAAAAATTGATGATAAATATTGATTACTAGCTTCTGCTCACGACTGTGTTTTCTAAACACAGCGACATTCATAGCTTAAATACTAGAAACAAAGATTTATTTATTGTGCCGAGGACTAGGCTCTAAAAAATTAGTAATTCATTTAAGTGCCAAAGCATACGTTTTTACAACAAACTCCCAAGCCATGTCAAAGAACTGAGCCTTTTGGATTATTTTATTTGACTTTAATTCAATTTATTTTAATTTTTGTTTTCATTTATTGTTGACATAATCTACTCATTAAAATGTTTTTATTTTATGAGTTGATTGCAATTTGTGCTAATGTAAATTATTTTTGCATTAAAGCATTATTATATAGAATCAAGTTTTTCCAACTGAACAGACAGCTGTGCTTCTGGGAACTTTGTTGCGCCACTTCTTCTTCCCAGCTTAAGCACTAGGAAGTGGGGAAGGGTGGGCGTTTTTGGGGGACTGTCTTATGTAATTTTGACGTTCGAAAAGTGCTGATTCTGAGCCTAGTTGGAATAAATGACTTTTTTTTTTCGTTTTTTTTTTTTTTGACTTCATCCATCTATAACATTCCTCAAGAATTAGGCTATCCAATGCAAATAGATTTTTTCTAATCCGACTGGTAGTTCCAGAGATTACCCCTACACACAAACAACCAAACAAAAAAAGAAATACCTATATACTATTAAGTATAGAATTACAACACGGTCGCCGGAAAGCCTATAAATTGAACTTATTTACTCAGATGCGCTATTTTCTGTTATCTGTGGTGCGGCCCACGCACCACTACAGATAAAAAAAAGTCACTGCAGCAAAACCAAAATAAAAAATACGTGTGTATAGCTGAAACTATACAGAATCAATATATAAAAAATAATCAGCCTATAATGTTCCCACTGCTGGGACACAGGCCTCCTCTCAGTGAGAGGGAGTGGGCCGTAATCCACGCGGGCCCAGTGCAGGTTGGTAGATGTCACATGTCTTCGAATTTTTGGTTCTAGGACATGCCGGTTTCCTCACGATGTTTTCCTTCACCGTTTTGAGAGCAGCAATCAATATATGGGAAACCTAAATTACAGCAACTAGTTCAAGGTACTTAAAAAAAAGTTAAACTTGAAAATATGGGTTGAATTTGAGTAAAGTATTTGTTATACTACTAAGTTTTTACGAAACATTTTCAAAGTTTCGTAAAGTTCGTTAGTTTCGTTGTCAAGGTTCTTGCGTAGGAATCACTATTGGAGTGTGCTAGCTGTCATGATGGCAAATAAATTTATTTACTGTTTTGTGTTGAGTAATGTAAATTATTTTGCATACTATTGTATAGAATCAAGTAATTTTTTTTTCTAACTGAACAGGCAGCTGTGCTGCTGGGGAGTTTGTTGCGCCACTTCTCCCCAGCTAACGCACTAGGAAGTGGTGAAGGGCGGGCGTTTTGGGGGACCGTCTTATGTAATTTTGACGTTCGAAAAGTGCTGATTCACAGCTTAGATTGAATAAATGACTTTTGAATTTGAATTATGGTAGCTATGCGTTTCGTAAAACAGGGAAGATTTGATGTAGGGAATACTACAGTTTTATATGGTTTTTAAAATTTCGTAAAAATAATAATTGTTATTTCTGCTAGCTTTAATCAAAGATAATCAAAAAACCGGCCAAGTGCGAGTCGGTCTAGCACACGTTCTGTATTCAGATCGAGCAAAAAAAAACGCAGATAAAAAAAACTCGTTTCTTGTGTGGGCCTTTAATTATTAACTTGATTTTAATTAGTTAATTGACTCAGGCGTGACTTTGCGGAAATCCATTATAAAATACAATAGACGACGTATATTTAGTAACCTAATCCGCTTAACTGTTCTTAATGAGTCATAAAGAGACGTGTGGACACGTCAAGCGTCACTGCGCTCGACGCTTGACGTGTCCACACGTCGAGTCCGAGTTCGCAACAAGTCAATCGCCTTCCTGAGGGTGCCTCGTTGAGAGGTGAGACACGTGTCGATTTCTTTCAGGGTTCTTTATGACTCATTACGAACAGTTACGCGGATTAAGTTACTAAACATACGTCATCTATTGTTTTTTTTTTTTTAATTATTATTAATTTTTATAGCGGCAATAGAAATACACAACCTTAGAATAATGACATGGCAGCATGGAATTAGTAAGTACCTACTATCACCGCAGCATGGAACTAGTATGTACTATACATGGAATTAGTATGAACTATCCTATACTATTAAATGAGCATTCTTTTTTTTCACCAGAGCACAGCTCGGTCGCCCAGGTACTTTGTTGTTATAGCCGCAACAGAAATACACAATCTGTGAACATTTCAACTGTCTACCTATTACGGTTCATGAGATACAGCCCGCTGACAGACAGACGGACAGCGGAGGCTTAGTAATAGGGGTCCGTTCGGCACCCTTCGGGTACGGAACCCAAAAAATATAGTAAAAGAAAGTAAAATGAATGTCTTACCGGAGTCGTTTCTAGTTAGCATCTTTGGTCTGACCTCTTTACGTTCGGGGCATCTGAAAATAAATATAACAATGTGAGTTTCATCAATTTGTCAAATGCTCTCCTCGCAACGAGAATGTACAGATCGGTGTGAAATTAAGTAATAATTCATTGATTAATATTTATTTTGTAATATTAATAAAATATTATATTAATATTATATTTTTTTCTTATTATATATTTCTTTTTTTTTTTTTTAATTATATTTATTTCTTCAAATTGATAAAAAAAAAACTAGACTGTCAATGATTCACGAGTCTCGGTATGTGAAGATGGTCACCCATCCACAGAACAACCCCGGCAAGCGTAGCTTAACCTGATCGATCGACCCGTGCGGCTGTTATTACCTAGCCACAAGCCCCTCTTTAGCCCGTATATTATAATTTTAATATTCTTTTAAACTGTAGAAGGTTAGACATCCAAATCAAAACCTGTGGACAAAATAATGGAGACAAAGAACATCGACTTACCTACAGTAATAAGGTTGGTCGTCAACATCGAGACTGCTCGATTTTCTCATCGAATCGTTATTATTAGATGCACCTGAGAAATTAAAAAAACAATACTTATTTGTTAAAAATGTCATATAAAATGTAATTGACAATGCAAGTAGGTAGTGAACGTCTTTTAAAAGAGGTAATTTTCATAATAATAGAGCATGTATGAATGAAATGAAATTGTTTATTCTGTAAATAGGATATCGGAATCACTTTAACACGTCATATTAAAAAAAAAAGAAAAAAGCTAGATGAGGTCGGCGTTTCTTATCTGAATACTCTGAGAAGAAAGGTCGAAACAAACTCAGAGGTCGCAGTCTCTTTTAAAGTCCAGACGTAATCTTGATCAGGCCTTATGAGGACCATGTAGATTTGTGTCTGAAATAGTCTTTTGAGGAAAGAACCACACAGATTTGAGTGGACCTGTCCAGTCAGTGAAAGAAAGAAAGAAAGAAAAATATTTTATTTGGGACACGCACAGGAAATACAAACAGTAAGTAATAATAAAAATAAAAATAAATTATAAAATAAAAAACAAAAAAAAGGAGAATCAGTGCAAGCATTTCTCAGTCATCGTGGAGCTCAACTCAGAAAGATGTAGTCATATTTAAGAGTGTGGTACAGACCATCAAACTGAACCACTTTTTCTTTGGGACCACCTCGTATGTCGAAATTATAATCAGCTCACCCATACATTTAGGTCGAGTAGATATTGAAGTTTTGAATGGGACAGTAGTAATTTTTCGCGACGGAACCCTGAAAATGACTGTTCGAAAATATGGCAGGTGAAAGGTAAATTGGATATAGTTTGACCGATATCGCTGTGCCACACCTTAGGTATCTGTGGGGCTCACGGGACGGCAGTGCAGGCCGCTTACTCGTCAACCCTCACGGCGTAGCCCCCCTCGCACAACGCTCGTCCCTTTATGGCGCGGTACAGCGTTGAGGTCAAACTATAGCCTTTAATTCCGCAAGTTTAAGTCATTTCTGACCATATTTTTTTCTGTGAAATGTTAAAATATTACTGTTCCTTTATTTTCGTTGTTACCTGTGTCATTATCGGAGGAGTCAGGACAGTCGTCGGGGCACACGATGCCGGAGTCCTGCTTCGTCGTGCAGTAGTGGCGGCGGCGACGTCCTCTGAAATACAAACATTATTAAAAGCATATCATTTTAATAATATGTAGGTGTCGGTGATGGTGTAGGTGATATGTAAATGTATAGGTAAAATCAGAAATGAATTTATCCGGAAAAGAACCGGAGTTCCAGCTTGAATAGTGCGCATACACACGAGCGACACGCGTCAACGGCAGGGGCAACTGCAGCCAACGACACGTGTCGAAAACTTGCAACTCGTGTGTATGAGCACTTACTCTGCAAGTAAACTGGAGCAGACGAGTCCTGGAGTGGAGACCGCGTATCGGAAAGCGGAGAACAGCGTTCTGTGGTGCACCCTGGGAGTGGCCTATGTCCAGAAGTGGACTACGATAGGACTGAGTTGATTGATGTAAGTGACGGTTACTTCTCTATGTAGCTGGGTGAGGGTGAGAGACCGTACCGCACTTTTGCTGATGGGAGTTGCGACACGACTTGCGTAAAGCGCGCGAGCGAGTCACAAAGTCGTGGCATGCTCTAAACAACTTATTTCATATACGGGTTATTGGCAAAACGTCGGCAATCCATTAAGGGGGTGTAGGAGAGGTCATTTGCAATCAAATGACCCCTTTATATTTTTCCCAATTTGAAATTTAATATTTTAAAATGAATGGAATCAAAATACAAAAAATGTCAACTTACTCGATAATGGTTGACATTTGCATAAGAGGTAATTTGGTTGCAAATGCACTCTCCTACATTCCCTAAATGAATTGCCGACATATTACTAATAACCCTATATTATCTCAGTTGTCGCTGCCACAGACGCGTGTCGCTTGACCGTGTAGCTCGTGGCCACGGGGTCTCTCCATGAGACGGCCTGTTTCAACATTGAGAATGTCATAGGCTGATTATGCCAGGCAGATGATGAGGTACCTGCAGTGGACGCAGGCGGCGCAGTAGCCGCACACGCAGCTCACGCGCGGGTTGTTTGATAGTAAGTCGCGCGGCGCGTCCGAGTGCCAACGGCGAGTGCGGTGACGCTCGTGGTGCGAGTCGTCCCAGCCGCCTGATGTTATCTACGAGAGAAAGCTGCTGTTAAACAGAGATGGAGAAAATCTAGGATGGAGTCATGAAAATCAGGGGATCGCGGTTATACAGGTTACAGGGGATATGCTACGCGCGCAGCGAGATTATGTTACATAAGCTTATAAAATAATATATACTCAAGAAAACGATAAGTTAGTTAAGTATTGCAAAACTCACCTGAATCTCAACCGGCAACTTCTTCTTGAAATCATCACTATCACTATGTTTCACATCACTACTGTTAACCACACTACACCTAACACTAACATGACTAGAATCGTCACTCACACTCACAGTTCGTTCATTACTCGCTTTCTCTGCTGTAGCGATGGAGTTTACCACGGTAGACGACGAGTTACCCACGCTAGGCGGACAGGTACCAACGGTAGGCGGAGAGTATCCTACGCTGGGCGACGTTGTGATATTACTCGCGGCGTTTCCAACATTAATCGCTCCATTTTCGATGTTACTGTCGGCGTTACCGACATTATTCACCGCGTTATTGACGATAGGCGCAGATTTACCGACGCTAGGCGATGAGTTACCGACACTAGGAGTCGAGTTAGTGACGGTAGTGGGCGAGATTGTGACTGTAGGAGTGGTAGGTTGCGTGGGTGATAACGCGCGCGGTGGTGAATGTGTTTCGCGTATCGCTTGACTGCGTACCAGTTGTTTTGATTTGAAGCTCTGGAAAGACAGAAAGGTTTGTAAATACATTTAAAAAGTTCTTATTAATGCAGCTTGAGTGCTCTGCGTTTAGTTAGCAAGCAACAGCGTGGGCGCATAAAAATATTAAATCAACGCGCAATATATAAGTTTCAGAAGCGCGAACATTGTCGAGGCGTATAATGTATTTTATTTCCCTGTAGATGACAAATTAAAGGAAGTTGTTTGTAGGAGATATACCTTTTTTTTGTAAAAATAATGACATGATATTTCGATAACTTAAACAGTTATGATCAGTGGCCAAGTTTACTTATTTACAAACGTTGCAATGGTCTCGTCATTTGAAAGTTTTCTGTCACCCGACTTGCCACTTTTGTAAATTAGTGAAATGAAATGAAATGGTTTATTCTGTAAATAGGATATCGGAATTACTTTTATACGACATATTAAAAAAAATAAGCTATATGACTACTCTGAGAAGAAAGGCCGAAACAAACTCAGAGGTCGCAGTCTCTTTTAAAGTCCAGACAAAATATTGGTCAGGCCATATGAGGACCATGTAGATTAGTCTGATACATTACTCTAAATCATTCTTCGTTTAATTTATTCATGCATAATGAATAATGATAAATCTTGTGTTAGTCACTATTATAAAACAATCAATCTGCCTAGCCTTTTCCCAACTATGTTGGGGTCGGCTTCCAGTCTAAATGAGTGCAGTTGAATACCACTATTTTACATGGAGCGACTGCCTATCTGACCTCTACAACCTATGTAGCTGGGTAATACGACACCCCTTGGTAAGACTGGTTGTCAAACTTTCGGGCTTTTAACGACCCGTAACGACTGTCAAAGATCCACGAATGACAGCCGGGATCAACGGCTTAACGTACTTTCTGAGGCACGGAGGAGTCTCGGTATGTAAAGATGGTCACCCACGGACCAACCCCGGCAAGCGTATCTTAACCTGATGGATCGACCCATGCGGCGGTTATTACTTAGCCACGAGCTCCTCCGTCACTATTATAAAACAAAAATCCTTAATCACTTTCAAGAGTTAGAACTACCTCATTAGCAATACGTCACACCTACATATAACGTTACAGCCTTGCCAGATAACACGTTACATAAATATACTCTAGAGACCTTGCCTTAGACTTCGTGGCTTGGCCTTGGCATTGAGAATGACGGTGTTACTGTGTTTCATAACTTTTATTATGGGTGTAGACTGCAGTGTAATCTAGATTAGTCAATCTAGAAACCTTAATGAATTATACATTTAAGGGACTTGTCAACATAACATATCATAAATGTTCGAGTTGACCTGACCGCAGGACGCAGAACGCATCCAGTGTGACAAGTCCCTAAACCTTCCTCATGAATCACTCCATCCACATACCACACATAACAACTGCACTCCTTACCACACCACACTATACACCACTTCACATGCATGAACTAATTATACGTTTATTATATTATAAGTTTAAAGCTTCGTGCAAACCAGCGCGACGCGACACCGGTTATTGTTATACCGTCAAGTTTTCTTAGAAATTGTATTGTTCGTGTCGCGGCGCGGCGTCGCGTCGCGCTGGTCTGTACGAGCTTTAAGTTTTACTCCTACTGTTAATTATTTAAATTGCAACTTAGAGATTTTTATTTATTTTTTAAAGATTTGTATTAAAAAGCTAAGCTAAATACGGAACGTGTACTTACATTGAATATTTACCCTTAAGGTCACAGTACACTATATTAACTTAGTTAGTATGGGAGTACGACTATGATGTAAAAGAGCGGAGCCTTCTAATACAGGCATTGTTTGCCTAAAAAGAGGCTCCAAACACGATTAAAATGTAACTTTCTATTTACACAATAAATTATTTGTATTTGTATCCATTGGTGAATACAGTATGAAAAATCGTTCGGTAGTTTTTGAGTTTATCGCGTTTAGACACACAGACGTGGCGAGGGGACTTTGTTATATAATGCGTAGTGAAGCACGGAACCGGTCGAAGCGGCGGTGCTTGAGGGAGGCCTATGTCCAGCAGTGGACGTGATTCGGCTGGAATGTTGATGATGATGACGTAGTGAAGTGATAAGTAGGAGGATCCTCATTTTCAGAAATCAGACAAAGGCAGACTCACTCACCCTGTTCCGATTAAGTTGGTTGGTATCTTCGGAGCCAGCGGCGGCGCTCTTCTCCACTTCCGTAGTCTCCATTGCTTATGAATTCACACTGAAATGTTGATAACAACTGGTTAAAGAACATAATACGAGGAAGTGGTTTTGGACCTTTACGTAGGTCGATCTGACTGGAAATTCACTTATGAATTACGATAGTAATCCAGATAATAATACTAATTAATCTAAAAATACCTTACTGAATTTGTGAATGCTTAATTTAATAATTTATTATGACTTTGAATTTAATTTTAATATTATTTTACCTACCTACTGTAATTATAAAATTTGTACGCCAATGGCGAAACATAGAGAGCAAACTGAATTTTAACTGAAGACCAAATGTATGTACCTGTGTTAACAAATAAATAATCATTCACTCATTCAGATATTCTAAAAGCGTTATCACACTAACGATTTGCCAGCGTGTTTCCAGCGAGACGATTTGTGATCGTGCTCTCCGCGGGTGCGAAGCATGCTAGCCGCGACCACTCAACGTGTTTTCTGCGTTTTTCTGAGTCATGTTCGTGAACGAGTGCCGTCAGTGGGGACTGGTCATCTCTTAGCTGCCACGGCTTATTTGAATTTCAGAATTGTTTTTGTTTTTATATTTTTATTACGGACGCTTTTAACGTGCATGTATAAATTACAACATGAATGATGTAACCAATATTTTGTAAAACTATTCTGATTTAAAAAAGTGTACATGGAGTTTCTTGCCCGTTCTTCTCCATAGGAACCTACTACGCGTTGGAATGGGCAACTAGCTTCATCTTTCTGACTGACCGACCCCTTGACAATTTAAAAGTACCTGTACTTGGTTTATATGAAATTGAGTTTGAGTTTTTTGACTTTACAATATTGTACACTCGCTTGTCTCGCTCTCTCTTGTACTGCACTCACGTAAATTGCTCTCTTTCCGAAAACGCGACGTACTCGTTGCGCACACGTGGCGTGCTCGCTACGCACACTCAGCGAGCTCTTTAAACAATATTTTCGCCGGAAACACGCTCGCAAATCGCCAGTGTGATATGGCCCTAAGAACTTATAAATAAAAACCGGCCAAGTGCGTGTCGGATCACGCACAATGAAGGGTTCCGTAGTTGGGATGAATTTATCCCAAAAACAAACTTAACATTGTAGTTGATAAACACCCATATCCCATACATTCCTACTGCAAATGTAAGTTGGTCGACTATTACTCGTTAATTTGTAAAGCACTTAGCTGTGATAGTTTTGCTTTTAACTTCGTTATATATATTGCACTGCCGTGAATTTTTTCACATATGTAAAAACAACCATTTAGCTGGCAGGGTACACTATTGCCTCGAACAAAAATTTACACTTTAAAGCTAAATATTTCGCCATCGCATCCCTGAATCGAAAAATGGCTTCCACACATCCACAATATTATTGAACGACCTTTCCAACGACACCCCACACACCATAGAAGAGGTGTGAAAAAAAAAAAAATGCCCCTCTTTACGAGTACGGGACTTACCTTAAAAAAAAATACGCCTTTGTCGTCGTGATGAATATATATACCCAAATTACAGCTTTCAAGTACTATAGAGTCTCTGAGCTAAGCCGCGGACAGACAGACAGACGGACGGACGGACATGTCGAAACTATAAGGGATCTTTGTTGACTACGGAACCCTAAAAAGGCTTTGAATGAATGTTTCTGACTGTATTCAAAAGAGAATATAGCGCCAAAAAGTAAAATTAGCTCGGTCTACTCATGGACAAAGGTACTTAGACGGCTCCAATTAGCGTTACAAGACTTCTAGGAGTTCCAGGAGCATGTAGTTTCGAACACAAAGAGACCAGTTGGGTAATTGCGTAACACACAGTAGCAATGGGCACAGTGTAATTAAGTAACAGTATTTTGTTTCGGCACTGACCTTGAAAAGTTACTTACGGCCGCTCGGTAGATATACCTTCCGCGACCGTGTGTAACTGCCGCGCACTCGAGACTGTTGCGTACAGAGGGCTTAGTGTGAGTTTCTTTTAACCATCTCGATTTTACGCATCGACCGCGTTTGGCGCTCCGATTGGCCCTTCACTAGTGAAGGCCACTGAAGAGCCAATCAGAGTGCCAAACGCGGTCGATGCGTAAAATCGAGACGGTTAAAACAAACTCACACTAGGCCCTCTGGTATACACCACTGTGATTACGAAGCGCGTCGTTTCGGCCGTTTTCTATAAAAACATAATACTGTTACTTTAATATACTGTGCAATGGGTTTCATTTTGACAGTTCAACAACATTCACTGCATTATTTACGTTGTTGAGCAGACATATTATTCGAACATATGAAGCAATGGATTAGAAATATCCGTCAAAGTCATTCAGATTGTGATTGAGTGTGTTACGCAATTAGGGTGCAGGATCATCTAGAAATGGGATTCGAGCCCAGTTGAGAAAAGCCCTTTAACAACGTTTAAAGGAAAATTTTATTTCTGTGAAGTTAAAATGAATACAGATGGTTCATCCCGCAAAATCAATTAAATGAAAAGCTACTCTTGCTACGACACAATAAAGTGCAATTCAGGTCGCACAGCGCTAATTACCTACAGTTATATTCACCTAGAAGTTGCCTCTCTTTCTTTCGCGTTACCCTTAGATCTTCTGTCTACGTTACGCGCACTGAATTGGCCCGACGAGATGAGCCCACCGCGTCTTGTAGCTTCATACCTAAAATACGGAGTGAACCATCTGTATTCATTTATGATAATACTTTAAATACTAAGAGATATACTAACCTTCACTCACTCTTTAAATAACACCTCTAAAACACAGTTTTTTTTATATAAAGGGGGAAAAATTATTACTTATTATTTATTAAAGAGATTGGACCAACACTGTCTACTACTAAGAGAAGGCAACTATTTAATATTACATCCATAAACTACAGAGTTAAAGCCTCTTTAGTTAAAAAACTTTTTTTTAAACAAAAATATTCGCGCGCTTAAGTTGGTAACTATAGTTTAGAACACAGTATTATTTTTATGTTGGTAAGCTCGTATTTCTTTTTTATTTTTAGTTTTTTGATGACTTTCGTTCTGTGAGTACGTGGACGGCTGTTGACGGAGCGCATTTTTTTTGTAAATTCGTTATTGCAAGATGGCGGAAAATAGAGGGAGAGCGGAGGAGTTTAGTTGGTGCTTCTTCGGTACCACGGACGCCATGTATCTGTAACAAATAAAAGGATAGTATTAGAAAATATATTCTATTTTAAATGTCGCATAAAGTTCATTTTCACAATCTACCAACGCTAATTTTGAGCATACATCCAAATGCGCATACAAATTATCCGTGTGTTCGCTCCCTTAATTACTTCATTCTGAAATGTATTTGGCACATCCTAACTAATATTACAAATGCGAAAGAGTTTGTTTGTTACGTTTTCACGCTAAAACGGCTGAACGGATTTGGAGGAAATTTGGCATATGGATAGATCATGACTTGGAAAAGGACATAGGATACTTTTCATCCCAATATTCCCGCGGGGTCAAGACTAATGCGGGCGAAACCGTGGACCGCAGGTAGTCATTTATAAATTGGCACTGAAGGTAGGTACTTAATTGGTGTTTTTCTAATTAGTACCTACGGCAGACAGAAGCCAAATAACTACATTGCTAGCCAGAATGACTCATGGCTTAGTGCCTATAAGCCATTTACCACCATTTGTTTTTTTTTTAACTTTATTCCGACAACCGTTAGTTTGTCGGAATAAAGTTCAAAATACTGGCTCGAAGGTTTGGGTTTGGACCAAAGTTAGAATTCGTTTGGTAATGACACAGCATAATAAATTAATAGTTTAAAAAAAACTAAAAAACACGCTTTTACGTGCACCTTTACAAGACCTTTCTAACAAGTCCAAACACGGCTATGATACGATATTTCATCATGGAATGCTAGTGCCTATCTTCCGGCTTCATCATCAGACCTTGAAACCTAATCATAGTCAACGTTCATTACAAGACCTTTCTAACAAGTCCAAACACGGCTATGATACGATCATCCATCATGAAGTTCCAGTTCATATCTTCCGGCTCCATCATCAGATCAGCTCGACAGTACCATGTTATTGTATTGTCATCAAAATCACATACAACGGCCAATTTTCATAACGCTACGATCTTTAGAAGATGGTTAAATTAGTTTTCTTAGATTTGATTACATAGTTACATACATACAGGTCGACCTAACAAAAGCGTGTTAATAAATTAACAGTATTTCGTTTCTGCAGTGACCTTGAAATAATTACATACGGTCGCTCGGTAGATAAACCTTCCGCATCCGCGCGTATCTGCCACAGACTACATAGTATGTATCTGCCGCGCACTCGAGACTGTTGCGTAGATTTCGAAGCACGTCGTTTCGACCGTTTTCCATGAAGAAGTAATACTGTTACTTATTTATACTGTGGTAACGAGTACCGTCTCATTACAAGAAAAGTTCTTATTTTTGTCTCAACTAGATTTCGAACCCAAAACCTGTGGGATAATTGCGTACCTCACTAACAGTAGCAATGGCTTTCATTTTGATAGTTCAACAACATTCATTGTGTTATTTACGTTGTTGAGCAAACAAATTCAAACATGCATGAAGCAATGGATTAGCGATATCCTTCAAAATCATTCAGATTGTAAATGATAGTGTGTTACGCAATTAACCCTGCATTTAAAACGTTCTCTTTAACGCGCAAACTACAGAAACTTCACAGCATACTAAAGCAACTCCTAACTCAAATATAATGTATGACCCGCAGCACAATGACGTCACTGCAAGGGTATCAGCAGTAAAAAGAACGCGCTCACCGACAACATTGACGTCACAGTAAGGGTATCAGCAGTAAAACAACGCGCTCACCGCCCGCTATCGCTGGTTATGTAAGCCGGAACGAAACGCGGCAATCAGTCATCGCTATCGAACGATCTGGGGCTTGTGTGCATTGTCGGACGATACGGTCTCAGAGCAAATAAAAAACCAAGACATAAAGCTGCGAACAACACAGTGAAGCATGCCAAAACCACACCATACACGCAAACACGCTCACACGCACATATTTACAACGATTTACAATCAAACTACACCTCACTAAGAGCACACATGTTTACGAAACCGGCCTCACGTCACTGTTGACAGCGGTATGTCTTGGTTTTTTTAAATCTGAGGATACTGTATTGTTATTTATTAGTGCTTACAATAGAATAGAAATAAACTGTATTTTAAATTATTTGAATGATATAGGTCACGACACGATGAATGAATAAGCATTGTTCGTAAATTAAAATAAAACTGTCATTTTTTGTCTGGCGTACGAAATAAAATAGATAGAATATACTTCGTTATCAGTGATTGGATTGTTAGACTTCAAAAATATCAGTATTATGGACATGCCTACGGAAATCCCGGGGTTTTGTAATTTTTAAGAAATATTTTTTAAATTAATGTATAAATAAAGTGGTTTTACTAGCCTTTATTTAATATGCCTTGTATGTTTATTTGTATGGTCTAAATGATCAAAATAGTCGAGATAAGTAGTAGATAGATCAGTCCCTAAAACAAGCGAAGGTATCTTATTTTATTTTATTTATTAAGGTTAACCTGCAATTGTTTACACCAGTACATTAGCAGAAAAAACAGGTCACTCAACGAACCCAAGAACGTGAATAAATCAATTTAGCTATTATATTGGGTCCCCACCTATGAAATTGGCGTTTTTTTCTCACAAATAGAGAACCTTGTCACTTCTATGAATTAAAATATTCATCAATTGCTTGGTATTATATCGAATAATGACCATCATAGACAACTACCAATAGTAAAAAAAACCTTATTACTTATAGTTTATAAACTTAAAAAATACCTTAATAACCTTATTACTTATAGTTTATAAACATAAAAAATACCTTAATAATGACTCCTCATTTTGTTAGCAGAAATGACCACTATTTGTTTTAACTTAGCCGAAACTTATTTTTGTCGCTTAATCTAGTGGCATATTACGTTATCTTAGTTTTTAAACATTAGTGCATACAAGTTTTAAAACATTAGTGTTCATGGTTGTTATATAAATTAAGAAAATGTTAGTATGAAAAAAGCAACTTCTTTAAAATTCTCCATTCAAAACGCTGATTTCATAGGTGGGGACCTAATATATCAATATCTGCCACTTTACAAAATAACAATATACTTTTAATATAACTATTTAATACTTATACTCGTATTAGAAAAACCCCCAACGCTGAAAAGAAAAGCGACCATTTAAAAAGTCAAAAACTATTTTAATTTTTTGCAAGAGTGTACTAAGTGTGCTGGATATCCTGGCTGCAGCATCAGCTCATCGTGTTGCCACCATTGTATGTAGAATTAAAAAGTGATCAAAACGAATCCAAAAACGACATATCTGCAATTTTTTTTTTTAAGTTTGTACTAATGTGTTGGATATCCTGGCTGCGGCATCAGACCAAGAATTCCATAATCTTGCATAGTTATATAGCATACATGGGTGTTTCAAATTTTAGGTCACACACATGTTTGAAAGTAAATACCCATTATGCGTCTAACTAAGATCCCTACCATAGCTACCACAAAAGAGCTAATGACCTTGAAACGGCTGAACCGATTTTGATAAAACATGTCTAAGAACCAACGCTAGAAAACCTGCTTTCAAATAAAAAAAACTGCATTAGAATAGGTTCACCCGTTTCAGAGCTACGGTGCACAGACAGACAGATACACACACATAGCGGTCAAACTTATAACACCCCTCTTTTTGCGTCGGGGGTTAAAAAGGTTATGTAAAAAGACTGGTTCAAATATTTTAAAAGGATAATTATTTTTAAACCAAACACCCCCCAGTAATCTCGTGCCGTAAAACAATGGCAACAGTACCAAAATCGCGGTAAAGCCATGACCTAATGCCATGGTCGAAGACTCGTAGCAAGTTCAGACGCTACGGGCTACGAGGCTACGACAGTGAGTCACCGTCTACGTGATGTATTGTGTAGCAGGATTAGATGCTACGAGAATTACTTACTAATTACTGGAATATTATATCATGTAGATAAAGTGAATATTCTAAGATTCTAAGCTATATAAATGTTGTGATATTAGTTATTATCTAATCATGGGGTGTGTTACCCAGAAACTGGGTTTTGGAAGACAGAGAGGCAACTGCTCCATGTAAAATAATGACAATAATCCGTTGCAGTTAGTAAGACTGGAAGCCAACCCCGACATAGTTGGGAAAAGGCTACGTCTTGGTCTGTGGATGGGTGACTCTACATACCGAGACACCTCCGTGCCTCGTAAAGCACGTTAAGCCGTTGTCCCGGCTGTCATTCGTAGATCTTTGACAGTCGTTACGGGTCGTCAGAAGCGCGAAAGTCTGACAACCAGTCTTACCAAGGGGTATCGTATTACACAGTTGCTGGGTTGTGGAGGTCAGATAGGTAGTCGCTCCATGTAAAATATTGGTATTCAGCTGCATCCGTTAAGACTGGAAGCCGACCCCAATATAGTTGAGAAAAGGCTAGGCAGATTGGATTATATATAAAAACAGCTGTTCCATACATTTTGACCGCGTAGGTATTGCAGTTTTCTATGAAACAGCAGATTTTTTTTTCAATTACCAACGAAAAATTTCAACGCAGGGTGGTTCAGAATCATGTACTGAATCCATGGTAACAGTTTTTGCGTCGATGTCCCTGCCACCCTGTATACTTTATTGTACACCAGATTATACATTACAAAAATAAAAGTTATACACTACAAATTATACAATGGGCGCACACTTGTGAACTACAAATGTAAGTTGGCAAGGCAGTTGGGTATCCTGCAAATTCCAGGTGATGCTGTAGCATCAGTTCAAGGTTACGATGTTCTTCTAATATAATTGAAGTAACAGAATATCAAATTTCAAATCGATCAGACCTATAAAAGACGCTCAAATCCATTCATCTACTAGAAAAGAGGTGATAATCTTCAAACGGCTGAACTGATTTTGATAATACATGTCTAAGAACCATCGCTGGAAAACATGCATTCAAATTAAAAAACCGCATTCAAATCGGTTCACCCGTTTAAGAGCTAAGGTGCCACAGACAGACACACAGATAGACACACGTAGCGGTCAAACTTATAACACCCCTCTTTTTGCGTCCGGGGTTAAAAATGTCACTCAGAATAAGCCTGCTGCAACTACCTGTGAGTGTTTGTTGTAAAAGTGTACTAAAATTACCGCCGTTTTCGAACATATGCTTATTCAATTTAATCTGTAATTTCGTCATATTTCATTCCAAATGATGCGGTTTTTTAATTAAACCAAAAACAATTGGTACTTATTTCCTCAGAATGTTGAAATCGGAGCAAAGAAACTGGAGTAGTAATGTTGTGACGGAAAACACAATGGACATAGGCCGCTACGGCTCCGTTGCTACGGCGTAGAGCCGTGACCTAATCGTAGCAAGTTCAGGCGCGTAGGCCTGTAGCCGTAGCATGATCTTGGGTGACTCACTGCTTAGTTGCGGAGCGGTTCTGTATCAGAATAAGTAGACTAGTTATTTTATAAGTTCAGTATTATATTTTCCCAGAATTCTTTAGTTCTAAAATATAAAAAATAAGTAATTATTTTTATTTATTAGAAGGAATGCGCAAGAAATAAAATGTCGACGTAAAAGTTGAAGTAGGTATGTGAATTTTTTAGAGCATAACACATTCACCTCGTAGGGTATAAAACTGGCGATCTCCGAATTATTCAGTACACACCAAAGTTGACTATACCTACTGAAAAGCAAACGGCTCTTTTCATAGAGAGAAGGAACAAGCATAGAACACTACGCTTGATTACGGCACAGATGAAAACAGGGGGCCTAAAACGGCCACATTAAGCAATACCTCTAAAAGCAATTAATTTTCTGAATTCCCAGCAATTTCTCTATGGTGACACCAAAGATTTCAATCGTAGATTTGCCCTTCCGCGTCAATAGATTGTCGGTTTCTGTTTCGTTTTGACACCTCTGAGACAGACAATGTCGCAGAGACTTGACTTGGTTGTCATGGAAACGCCATTGTTAATGTGTGAGCTCGCTCCTCTCATTATGGACTATTTTTCGTGCAACTTCGTACAGTGAGGGCAAATCTACGATTTAAATCTTTGGGCGACACATTTTTACCTGCCAATTAATAACCGCAAATCAACGTATTTGCTTTCTGTATACCATGGATCTTTAAAATCAAAAGCTGTCTTATTAAATGTTCTCCCTTTATTATTTTAGATTTTCAGTAATGATTAATTAATTATAGCCAATCGGCAATCTTCTAAATAGAGCCTGTTCCTCCAACCAGGTCACCAGCTACATTGCACCGGGGCGGGGTGCATGCTGACCTATTTCTAGAGGTCACCGACTTGCCCGGGACCAACCGGGATAACCTACTGAACTAGGAAGTGGGCCAGTAGGCAAATGGTGATTATGGGATATTATGTGACGCCTGCGGTCAACTTGGGAGATTAGGTGATCTTGAACCCAAGCTGTGTTTTATAACAAACTTTTGCCCGTGGCTTCGCCCGCGTGGATGTCGTAAAATATCCGTAACTAACCGACTTCCAAAAAGGAGGAGGTTCTATGTTCGTAGCGTATGTATTGTTTAATTTAATTCTTTTTTGAATGAAAGGGTATGCTCTCAAGTTGGTCCCATATAGATTTTATTAACTTTGTTTGGACAGTTTTTGAGTAAGCTTTAATATTACGTATTTCTCCCACTTAGTATATGTGGACGATATGATGATAACTTCCTGTCACTGTTATTTACATAGCAGGTAGTGGTATTCGAATTTGTGTGGGGTAGATACCACCACAAAAAAATGAAAAATAAAAACTTTTTCTTTTGTAAAAATATTTATTTTCTTCTTTTTCGTGTGGTTGGTGACTAACCTGCTATCTAATTCCGTGACACATTTTCGTTAATGATTATGACTAAATTTTCATTTTGACAGTTCAACAACATTCATTGCATTATTTACGTTGTAGAGCAAATGTTTTTTTCGAACTTATGTTGCAATGGATTAGCAATGTCATTCAAAATGATTCATATTGCGAATGATCACGTATTACGCTATCAGGGTGCTCTTGTCACAGTTTTTATGCCATGGCGGTGGTTTCCATATAACTGTATTGGTTTACGGAACGCACGCCCCAGTCAGCATTTTTTTTTCCGACATTTCAACAATTATAGTCATATTTCAGCCAATTTACACAAAACCTTAATTAATTATACACGTAACGTATTTGAGGGTACTCAAAAAAATAATTCAAACAAAGAATTACTCTATGACGTCATAAAAATCCTGAATGTATGATAGATAGTTCACCTACATAGCCTAGATGGGCTGGATCCTGTATCTAGGTCACCTGTAACCCCCTGCCTGCCCCCTGTTCCCCTCGCATCGACTATAGACTCACACCCAATAATAGACATGTGCTCTGTTGTAGTGCAGTTATATTCGTTGGTTTTTCAATGTCGAGTTAAAATGTTTTACTTTACCGAAAAGGAACACATTGGTGAATGGGTGTTGACGATTAGTCATTATGCAATCCTTATTAAGTCCAGTTATTATTTTTGTAGCAAATTCTAGTTGGTAGAAATATGAAGGGTACGTCGGTAAATGATAACAGCTGAAATGAAATTCTTTATTCTGTAAATAGGATATCGGAATCACTTTTACACGTCATATAAAAACATATTAAAAATAAGCTAGACGTGTTTCCTATCTGACTACTCTGAGAAGAAAGGCCGAAACAAACTCAGAGGTCGCAGTCTCTTTTAAGTCCAGACATAATCTTGGTCAAACCATATGAGGACCATGTAGGTTAGTGTCTGAAATAGTCTTTTGAGGAAAGAACCACACAGATTTGAGTGGACCTGTCCAGTCAGTGCAAGCATTTGTCAGTAATCGTGGAGCTCAACTCAGAACTTAAGGAGCTTAACTCGACGAACAATACCAAAGAAAGGATATTTGGGTAGCTGCACGGATCGATTGAAATGTTAAGCTACGCTTGCCGCGGTCGTTTCGTGGATGATCAATCCATTACGTAGGCCCTCCGTGGCTCGGAGAGCCGTTGTTCCCGGCTGTCACTCGTGGATCTTTGACAGTCGTTATGGGTCGTCAGAAGCCAGGAAGTCTGACAACCAGTCTTACCAAGGGGTGGAGGTCATATGATAGGCAGTCGCTCCATGTAAAATACTAGATACTGGTTAGACGGCCTCAACATAGTTGAGAAAAGGCTAGGAAAATTGTATTTTTTTATATGACTTGCATTTTTTTTATTTACCACTTCGGGCAAGCTCTTGGCCTGCATCTCACCTGGTGGTAAGCTATGATCAGGCCGAAGGTGGAGGCGAGCTTCACCCGGAATCCCCAAAGTCTCAAACTACAGAGGAACTGGCTATCTTACCTCTAACTGCCGAAACACAACAATGCTGTTAAAATTGTTGTTATGGCGACAGACTTAGAAAAGATGGTGGTAGCTAGCACCAACCAAACCGAGCAGAAAAAATACTTCTTTAGTTGAATGACGACCACGCGGACAAAGCCGCGGGCAGAACTTAGTGTTGGATACTTTGAAAACTCAAACTACTAAGGTCATAAAATCCACATTACATGGTGCCAAGACATGCCAGAAACCTCCAAGCCACCCATTGGATTCGCAACAATCTTGAACTTCAATTCAGACACACGGCAGACCCATTTCACCTTGCTTCGCCTTGGAAGAGCTGACTCATACGCCATTGACCTTGATTTCAACCAATGGGGGCTCGTTACCGGTAAAAGCACCTTGCACACTCTGCGATATGCGACTGCGACAACTAGACGACAAGACGCTGACCTGTCGGATGCGACTGTCATCGGGTATGCGCGTGCACCGTGCTTCTAGACGCTGGGATAATTAGCGAGAGCATACAACTCCCACCAGCCTGTCATTGCAACTCTGCAACTCGACGCCAAGAGTGCGGAAAGGCTTTGGAAAAAATATATGAGAATTATTGTCGGTCGCAGCTTGTGGCTGCGTCTAGTCGCCGAGCTGTCGCAGTCGAATGTCGAGTGTGTGCCATGTCTTAGGGCACAAATTATAGACTTTCGGTGGAAAGTTAGTCATGGTTTCCAAGGTAAACTGCGGAGGTTCCGAGAAAAAAGGTTTTGGGGTAGAAATGAGGTCGTTGTTGGTGATATAATAATTCTTTTTTATTAATGGCTGTTAGATTTGTAGATTACCTTCGGTGAAATCTATGTAGGTTGGAGGTAAATTAGCATATGACTCAGAGGTGAGCATCGATGGAAAATATGGAAATGGAAAATTTGATTGAATTGATAACGAATTGATGGAACCTATACCTAAATGAAAATGTTGTTTTACAAACTTTTATTTTTTGAAAGCTAAGTACTTACATAAATAAAAGTACATTTTTTATGGATTTTGCAGTTTACTCCTTAAGAATCGATTTACATATAAGGCCACCGGAATGGAAATTTTAGGAGGATTAAAATTTATACAAGCGTTAGCTTGTTTTATTCGTAAATAACACGGACGGGTAAAAATTTAGAAAAAATCATATTACACATTTCACATTTCGATTTAGATATTACGATCGATAGGTTCCTATGTCTACCAATCCCACAAAAAACAAGCCAAGGGCAGAAAACGCCGAAAAAAACGTTTCTTGTATCCCTTTGATTATTAACTTAATTGATTTGTTATTATCCTATACTATTCAATGAGCATTGTGTGTCTATATATCTGTAATCACGATATCGAAAACTGCTCTAACGATTTAGTCGCAATATACGGGTTTACGGGGCGAAAAATCGATCTAGCTAGGTCTCTTATCTGGGAAAATTCGTTTTCTCCGCATTGCCATCCGAGCAGAGCTCTGTTGCCCAAAGTTTAGAACAAGATGTCTACCTTAGAATAATGACATGGCAGCATGGAATTAGTAAGTACCTACTATCATGGCAGCATGGAACTAGTATGTACTATACATGGAATTAGTATGAACTATCCTATACTATTAAATGAGCATTCTTTTTTTTCACCAGAGCACAGCTCGGTCGCCCTTTGTTGTTATAGCCGCAACAGAAATACACAATCTGAGAAAATTTTAACACTCTGCCTATTACGGTTCATGAAATACAGCTGACAGACAGACGGACGGACGAACAGCGCAGGCTTAGTAATAGTAAGGTAAGTATTTAGTGATATACTCTAGAAAATAAACCCGGCAACACGTCTCATAAGTAGGTCAAAATGGACGATTGACACAAATACACCCCCAAAATTTATTCGAACCGCTTCGAAAAATTGTATATCAGCAATTAAATCATAGTGCACGCCAGCTTTTGATTATATCGTAGAAGTAACCGTATTAAATTCAACAAAAAAAAAGGGTAAGGGAATATCTTAACTCCTCACTACTAAACACTTCTGCCTACCTTTTTAAGGATTACAGGCGTGATGTTAAGAATATCTAACAACCCTAGATATTGCACAGAAACTGCATAAAAGACAAAGGGCTGGGAGGATGTTCCGCGCGTGTGCGTTGTTCCAATAACCTGCTAACCGGCTGGAACCGGATCGTTCGGCTCTCCCGAACGTCCCCGAGGTTTGCCGAACGCTGAGAGGGTGGTTTATTGGCTACAAATTAGCGGATATTTGTGTCGCTTCATTTTAATGGTGCAATGTTTGTATAGTGGTGATGAAGCGTTTGGGTGTAATCTAAATTGCTGGGTGCTGGGATAAAAAATAGGTCACAACCTCAGGGCAATACTTTTAAGTGAAGAGGAATCGTAAAAGTCTTTGTAATGAAGTAACTCGGATCGATGTTTCTTTCACGCATGAATGGAAGTAAGTACTCATTAGCTCAACCTTCTCCTTGAGTTTGGTGTTCAGTCTCATCAAATCCAGCTGATAAAAAACGAAGATTTTTTCCAAAATTTGCCTAATTTTAAAAGCTTTTATTTAACTTGCAATGTATGTATGTTTGTTCTGGTGGAATCTTGCTAATCAATTTTGAAACAGATATCTTCAACCGATTGAGTTGAAATTTTGTATACACGTTTAGTTTGGATGACAGTACACGATAAGCTGTGTGACGTAATTCTAAACCCAATATGGCGGACCATCCAAGATGGCGGAATAGTTATTTTCAATGCATTTCTATAATATGGGTATCAAATGTAAGGGCTTGTTGAGAGTAACTCGAAAAATAATGTGACGTCATTCTAAATCCAATATAGCGGAACATCAAGATGGCGGAATAGTTATTTCCCATTTCTGTCTTCTGCAAAGCCTGCACTACTTATAGGTATTCGTATCACGATTGGGACGGGAACACTGTAACGCATCCTTTTCAGGGAAATAGTTTCCACGTGTTACAAACGGTGATAAGTAACAACATAAAATCACGCCTGTATTTCCAAAAGGGTAAGGCAGAGGTACCCACATTTCGCGAGTTATGTTTGAGTCTAACGTAATAGGGGGCGAGCCTATTGCCATCAACCGGGCACAAACAAATCAAGAAAAACAAAGTCTAAGAAATTAACATAATATGCAAGCGAAACGTTCGATCGCCACACACAAGCTTCTCAAAGGAGGCAAAGCAACTAACACGAAGACATGACCGACAGTGTTGAAGATATGGAAGTAAAATCACTATCAAAGACAACGGACAACTGAATTAGTGATAGACCGCCGCCTGCCAATTCATAGGTCTCGAGTTTGAATCCAAGGGAAGCGAACCTCTGACTTCTCGGATTCATGTGCGTATTGTATTGCTTGAACAAGTGCGTGTCGGACCACCAAAATGAAGGGTTCCGTAGATCGGATGAATTTATCTCAAGAACAAACTTAACATTGTAGTTGAAAAACATTTTCTCCCATACGGAATGTATAGGACATCATGTTTTTCATACTGCAAATTTAAGTTGGTCGATTATTACTCTTTAACCTGTAAAGCTTCGATATATACTACTGCTATGATTCTTTTCACAAATCCAAGTACAACTATTTAGCTGTCAAGGGGGAGACATGACGATATCGCGACCTCGGCACACAGGCAACGGAAGGAACACGGGTGGGTTTTAGTCAGTAAAAGTCTGACACGCCCTCCCGCTCCACCCAGAGCGGGAGAAGTTATTTGATAATTTCCCATCCTCAAAAAAAAAAAAAAAAAAAAAGGGGGAGACATGACTCTAACAAAAATTTGCACTTTAAAGCTTAATATTTTGCAAACGGATTCCTGAATTGAAAAATGATTTTCACACGCCCACAATATTTTTGAACGATCTTTCCAACGACACACCACACCAAAGAAAACAAAATAAACATCCCACTTTACGTGTAAGAGAGGTACACATTTTGTTTTTTAACACGCTTTTATTAGGTCGACCTGTATGTATGTAACTATGTAATCAAATCTAAGAAAACTAATTTAACCATCTTCTAAAGATCGTAGCGTTATGAAAATTGGCAGTTGTGTGTGATTTTGATGACAATACAATAACATGGTACTGTCGAGCTGATCTGATGATGGAGCCGGAAGATATGAACTGGAACTTCATGATGGATGATCGTATCATAGCCGAGTTTGGACTTGTTAGAAAGGTCTTGTAATGAACTTTGACCACGATTAGGTTTCAAGGTCTGAATACAATAATATGGTACTGTCGAGCTGATCTGCTGATGGAGCCGGAAGATATGAACTGGAAAGCGTGTTTTTTAGTGTTTTGAAACTATTAATTTATTCTTGGTTTTGTTTTACCACTTTGTCGGCGTGACTAATATGTATATCCATGCCAAATTAGAGCTTTCCAGTACTAACCGTGACTGAGCTAAGCCGCGGTCAGACTGACAGACGGACAAGGTGAAACTATAAGGGTTCCTTGTTTACTACAGAGCCCTCAAAACGGTGAAAGAAAATATCATGAGACATATTTCTCGAGGGCATGTGAAGCCAAGTAGGCATAAAAACTCTGACACCAGGTTAGCCACTAACCAAACGAAAAAGAAAGAGGAACTGCATTAGTTATCTATCCCCTTTTCAATTAAGGCAAGCTTACCCATAACACAAGAGACAGCACTTTTTACAAAGACAAATCTGGCAATATCTTCGCTCTTCATTAAAAATTGCACGTCAACCATTTTGTGAATTTAAAAACCCTCATTTTAGAGCTCATCAGAAACACTGGATGGAGTTGAAAGGGGTTGTAAAGGGCATAAGGGGGTGATTATACAGAGTCGTCGGTCGCTAGCACAGCGTTAACTTTTATTTTTAGTCCCAAGGGCAGGGGGCGATGTGATATCGATAGGGACACACATGTTTATTGAAAGATAGGTAGGTATGGTTAGGCTAAGTCTGGAAAAGGTGCAAAATTAGGTAGAGGTGACCTTGGTTTTTTGCCTATAAAAGTCTGGATGTAGAATACAGATATTCATGAATTCAAATTCAACTAGGTACATTTAGTGAACATATTTTGATTTAAAAGAGCGTCCGTGGAGTTTCTTGCCCGTTCTTCTCCATAGGAACCGACTACGCTTTGGAATGGGCAGCTAGCTTCGTCTTTCTGATTGGCCGACCCCTTGACAATTCGAAAGTGCCTGTAATTGGTTTAATTGAAATAAATGGTTTGAGTTTGATTATCACAATGCCAAACTAAAGGCGTTGTGGTTTTAATTGGCATATTAGGAAGTGGTGAAGGGTAGGCGTTTTGGGGGACTGTCTTATGTAATTTTGACGTTCCAAAAGTGCTGATTCAAAGCCTATTTTGAATAAATAACTTTTGATTTTGATATTATTTATAGATTCGCAAGAGCTTTCGTTATTTTTTTGTAACAATATTTTGATTTAAAAGGGCACTCAGTTGAGTTTCTTGCCTACTACGCTTTGGAATGGGCAACTAGCTTCATATTTCTGATTCAAAAGTGTCTGTATTTGTTTTATTTGAAAAAAAAATATGAGTTTGAGTTTATAACTTTTACCTTATCTTTTAAAGTTCGCGAGCACATTCACAAGAAGCTGTCAGTATCATCATAACTGTAATTTATTCCCATTGTTTGTGTTAGTATATTTAAATAAATATTTATTCCTCAATTCTCGCTATTGCACGTTTGTCTCTGCATCACCTAAAGGTTGACTGATAGAAAATGTATATGGCATTAAGTCCGCCTGTGTACCTACATTTGTGTGCTTCAAGTATTAAATTAAATAAATACTGTATGAACTAAAGCCAATGGAGTAGGGCAGAAACTACAAAACGCCAGGTGCTCCTCAGTGCTGTGTTCACTTTTATATAGACCATGTAGAATAATAACCAGAATTTATAACACAGATTTCTCTCAAGTCGATATATTTAACTGTAGGTAATTAATAAACCTACATTCAAAAATCTAATAATAAAAACCATAATCGAAGGCAAAATGATAAACTATTAATCTCTTAATTGTCAATTTTCTTTTTTTTTATCGTATTTTTTTTTTAAATTTAAACTTAACCATAAGTAATATACCTAAAACTGCACTTTTTGAATTTATATATTTCTAAGTAGTACGTTCGCATGTTTTATTACTTATCCTAGTTATACAGGGAAACCTATTATTAGCCATACAATACTGTAACACACACACTCTGTAACATACTATATTTATCGCTGTTGGTTGCCTAAATAAAGAAAATAATAGTAAAATGTACGTAAAACATCAAACTAATAACCCACAAAAAGGTACCTACACATGCAAATTTCGCGACCCCTAATTTGCAAACTACCGTTAACATCCCTTTTCTTCAAGTCTAATCCGTGAATGCAATCCGAAAGAAAATTAAAAACGAAGAGTTCCGTAGTTGGAATGAATTTATCCCAAGAACAAACAAAACTGTGTAGTTGAAAAAATGTTCTCCCACACATCGAAATGTGTCACAGTAAATTTTCCAACTGCAAATGTAAGTTTGTACTGTGAGACCTTCTTTTCATGATTCTAGTCTAGGTCAACGAGAAGTACCTTATAGGTTTTGATTTATTTGCGACTATCAAAATATGTCGTTTATAAGGCCATATTTTTTTAATGCGTTGTCTAAGAAGCTTGATTTTTTAAGAGATCGAAGGGACCGTAGACCTACATACTTGATATGTATTTCAACTCCTCCGCACTTTCCTGAGAAAAACGGTTTGACAGACAGACAGACGGACGGGCGGAAGGACGGACGGACAACTAAGTTATCCTATCCTTATAGAATTGCGTTTTTATTTTAAAGGTACGGAGCCCTAAAGATAACAAGTTACCTCTCATTTGAAACCAGACAGTGACCGTTATAAATCTTCCCTCTTCACAGATGCTGCACGGAGGGTGCCACACAATCTGGATAGACAGATGGACCGGTTTTGATTTTAACAGGGAGATTAGCAGACGGTACGGTTATTTGATGGCCGGTGACTTTCAAGGATAAACATAACCCATTTTTAAAAGGGTAATTTTTAATTTAGTAGTAATAAAAGCTCCGAAATAAAATTAAAATATAGGCCGTACTCAAAATATGAAATTTACTGCTTTAAATACAAATTTTCCGACAGCTTATATGCGAATACAAATAAAGAAACGAACGAATAAAATACTGACAATTCCGAAAAACCAATACAGCATTAGCTGACGTAATATTTTTCCACCAGCTTAAATTGCGTTTGAAACTAAAGTTAGTCATTTTCATCCGGAAACTCGGATTAGAAAAAAAAAAAATCTGAGACCAATTTGTAAGTAGAAAGTAAGTAGCGCTCGCCGGCCGCTCCCGCGGCACCGCTCGCTCGGCTCGCGCTCGGTTCGTCACAGTTCTAACCTAACCCATTTCACCCACCTTTTCACCTCTACACCCGAACGCAAATACCGGTAGGTAGTTATTTTCATTAAAATTGAGAGTTAAAAAAGTTATTCTGTATACAATACTAGAAATTAAGCTGGTTTCTAGAGCTCCAGAAAACGATTATTTTAGCAGAACATATGTTTTCGGAAACTTAGTATATTTCTCGGAAGTTATTAGTATTTTTTTCGGTAATTAATTTTAACACCGCTTAGATAGTATTACAGTCAACCACGGATCGCTGAAAGTTTATTTGTTTTTTGGAAGCTTTATTATTTCCCTTTTTAAAAGTATCGGTAATGCCAAAAACTTGCTAGTTATACTAGCTGCCCGCCCCGGCTTCGCACGGGTAGCAATAATTACTTATCTACGGCGCAACCTACCTACCCTACCTACCTACCCTACCATACCTACCTACAGTACTAATATCGCTATTAAAAAGTAGGGGTTGGTGGTAGAAGGGTGAAAATTCAGGCTTGTATGTATTTTTAATGCCGAATCATAAAAACATAAAAAATAAAATTTTGTCCAAAAAATAAAATTTTGTGGTGGATCACCCTTATCACTTAGGGGTATGAAAAATAGTTTACGTCCTATTCTCAGACCTACTGAATAAACACAAAAAATTTCATAAGAATCGGTCAAGCCGTTTCGGAGGAGTTTTGTTACAAACACTGTGACGCGAGGATTTTGTATATTAGAAGAAGAATTTAGACCGTGTTTAGTACATACACATAAATAAACTCACGCCTCCCCATGAGGGTCGGTAGAAACTACAGAACGCCACATGCTACGATCCTTCAGAGGGTCTAGTGTGAGTTTCGTTTAACCATCTCGATTTTACGCATCGACCGCGTTCGGCGCTCCGATTGGCCCATCACCAGTGAAGGCCAGTGAAGGGCCAATCAGAGCGCCGAACGCGGTCAATGCGTAAAATCGAGATGGTTAAACAAAACTCACACTAGACCCTCAGGTCATACACGCCGGCCGGTTGCGAGTACTACGCACCTGAGCTTTCTGAAGAACATCACCAATAAGGTCAATATGTCCTCCTCGGGCGTCCCTTCCCGGCGTTTCCACACACGTCTGCCTTGTAAATACTTATTGTTAGTCGCGTTTCATTCATCCTCTCAACATTAGATCGCCTTTAGACCTAAGGGGAAAGGGATACCGTAGGCGCGGGCTTGCGGACGGTGAGCAATGGGTAGCTCGCCGTCCGATAGGGACCAGGCCCGGGTCGACGGCGCGTTGTGTTCCACGCGCGCCTCAAAGAGATGTCAGCACCAACTGACGGGGTCCGGAAGGGCCAATGCCTGCCGGGGTTGCGAGTTTGTCCGAAAGGGATATCGCGACCCCGGCACACAGGCAACGGAAGGAACACGGGTGGGTTTTAGTGAGTAAAAGTCTGACACGCCCTCCCGCTCCGCCCAGAGCGGGAGAAGTTATTTGATAATATCCCAACGTCAAAAAAAAAAAAAAGGGATTTGTTCTGAATCTTGGTGTACTTATGTGCATTTGTGATTTCTGTTTGTTAACGCATACACTGAATTTTGGAGATATCTTGTTTTGGGATGTTGTACATAGTATTATCATTTTTTTACAACTGTTTTTCACTAAGGCACCATTTTCACAGCCGAGAGAATCGCAGCGATAGTCTCGCCACGCCATCAAATTCAATAGAAACTCTTTGAATCAATCTCCACACATCAATATCATCGCAGCGATAATTTGGACGCACAGCGTGAATATCGCCGCGATTCTCTAATCCGTGGAGATGGCGCCTTACTTAGTAACTAGTAATTTTTGACATTTTTTTAGCAGCAAACTGTAGGAGAAGCCTATATGGACTGCTATAGCCTGTTTTAATAACGATGTTAATGAAATAAAATTTATTAGCATACAATACAATGCTATGTTCTCTGCAAAACCTTTCAAGACATAACATTGCAAAAATCGTGACCCACTCATTAATTTCTCAACAGTTATTTAAAACATTCGCCGACAGGAAATGCCAGCAGTGTATTACATGCTAACACCCACACTCACAAGGTCAGCATATACACGTCAACCATAACACACGTCACGAACATATACATAGACAAGATTAAAAAAATGTGTCACGCGGCGAAAAATGGAACTAAGTTAAAATGTTCAGAATTTGAATACGCTGCCTTAGAAAGTGGCGCCACCCCGATGTGTCAACTTAATATGGTGGGGTCATTCTGCCATCATGCTAACATTTACGTACGCCGCACACACACAAAGTCAGTACATATGGGACTACGTCATTTTCTTCTGAATGAAGTTCTCTACTGTTGCTAATTCATATTTGATATATTAGTACAGACATCTGTTTTATTTTTATTTTCATTATGTCTGTAAACATTGACGGAATTTTTTGAAGTTTTTTTTTTCAT
This sequence comes from Agrochola circellaris, assembly GCA_914767755.1. NCBI lineage: Eukaryota > Metazoa > Arthropoda > Insecta > Lepidoptera > Noctuidae > Agrochola > Agrochola circellaris. The sequence continues at coordinate 9,915,680 of OU611867.1, read as the reverse complement.
GTTTATGTAATTTCGTTCTTGTTTCATGTTTGAAAGATTATTTAGAAAATTGTTTTGTCTATATGTCGTTTATGACTGTTATGAAGAAGCTGTGTTTTGGTAATTTGTGATCAGATAAATTAAATGCATCAGTTTTAATTTAAAACGAATTAAATGTTCCTGGATTTGTTTTGATGATTTTAATGATTATACTCCGGTAAATTCATATGTTTTACGACCGTGTCTAACATTTTTACTACCTTATAACCTGATACTGACCTGCAAATTCCAAAAACGTAAACAAAATAAGAATTTCGCGGTTAACACTAGCGCATCTCACTTATGTGACTTATGTAGGGTTACCATTTCGAAATTTGTAAGGTCCCGAACAAAAGACGGAATTTTTACTTTTAAATTTTACTTTTTCCTAAAAAAGTAAAATTTAAAAGTAAAAACATTTATGAATCCTAATTCATAAACGTTTTTATGTTTAAAAAAAATATCCTGACCACGAAAATAACATAAATGATAAGGCCGGACGAAGTCCGGACGGACGCCCAGAAACCCGGACAAATCCGGCCGGATAATAACCCTAACCTTAAGGGAAACTGAAAAGCTTCGGTTCAGTCGCCAGATGTGTCTTTATTATAGCATTCATTAGGACATAAAATTGTAAATCAAGTTAAAATTACATACATATTTTGTATCGCCCGCGCCCCTTACAGCTAAAAATCAATACACGATCCAAAAATAAACCACTGAATAGCATACGAGATGAGAGTTTTCAATGAAACAATAGGGACGAAGACTAAATAAAACTTCAGGTAGATTATAAAAATATTTGGAAAATCCAAAAGTGCACGCCTCATAACGCTCATTCAAAAATTTTACCCATCAATATGGGTATAATTTCTCACCTCGCAATCTTTACGTACTGTCAAAGACTATTTAGGTTTGATTTGTTGCTTGCTAGGCAACGGAAGAGGGTCCAAGTTGGAAATATGTATAGATCTAGATATTATATTAGTTAGTTTTTTATTAATTACAATTAAACCACTTTGAACAAAAGAGCTACTTTCAATAGGGTTGCTCGTATAATTATGGCTGAAACGAATCTATAAAAAAAAAAATACTCAATTATTATTCGGTTTTTTTCGCAAGCTGCAATGTTTTCAGGTGTCTTACTTGATTGACGGGATTTTTTTAAAACTATTTTGATGTGTTTTTCGTTTCTGCTGCATTAAATCAATTTATGAAAAGTACAGAATTAATCTCCATTAAATTATCCATACAATGGTATATAAATTAAGTAGGTTCTGTGTACTAGCAGGAGTGTAACAATAAAAACAAGTTACAGAAAGGAGACAAAACAAATTTTCCGATCGCAAAGCACTCTGTATTGCTTCGCATTATAAGTCGTGCAAAATATTTTTAAGCTATTGCATAGCTTTTATCGGAGACTCTGAGCGCGGCGACCGAATGTAGAAATTCCGTAACGAAAAAAAAACCTGACGCGAAAGTTTGTGAGGATGGATGGATGGATGTTTGTTACTCTTTCACGCAAAAACTACCGAACGGATTTTAATGAAACTTTACAGTAATGTGGCTTATATATCAGAATAACACATAGGCTACAATTTATAAAGATTTTATGTGATTTAGCCATAATATAACGATAAGTATCCAGTAAGTCGGAAAAAATCCTGCCCTCTGAGATCTATCTTTGCGTGCGCTGCCTAAACCGCTGGAGTTACATGAAAATAATGTATTGTGGGGTTGTTTGTCTTAAAGAGTTCTAAATAAAAGTCCGCGACAGCATATATCTACCTTTTATGTGGAAGCCATTATAGCCAAAATAGTGAGCTATAAATACATTTAAATTGAATACTTTTTTTAAGTTGCATATTTTAGAGTATTTAGTTAATTCGTATCAAAATAAATACCTTCATCGCTTTCGGTATTTAATGTAGATAAAATTTGTCTTTTACACTAAGTAATTTGGACTAATATTTTAAAAGTTAGAACGATAAGAATGACCTGCGATGAGTCGACGGCGGGCGCGCAGAACGAGGGTGGAGGGGCGGGATAGGCAATGACGCGCGATCGCCGAGTGCGCGACCCGAACGCGGGCAGACGCGTGAGGGCAGACGTCATTGACGGTTGTGTAAATTCTGCGATTTAGGGGGGGGGTATAGGGGTATTTTTTTTAAAAAATATTTTAAATCAACAATATTATCTTCTTATTTTTGAATATATGCTATGCAATAGCTTTACCGCGGCAGTCCTCGAGTGCCACACGTATTTTTATTTTTTACGCAATCAATAGATTACGGCGATACATGGAAATAAAATGTGACATGACGTCACGCCTATGTAGATTTTATACTTAGTTGTGACGTACCGAGCCCCCACTCCCCAACTTTAATGCGTTTTATCAAAATATTTTTTTATTAATTTGATAACGCAAAAAATACGTGTCTAATATTTTTTTATTATTTGACTGACGGACTAAATTGTTTTATTTTTTTTCACACCTATTGGAGCTCTCACTTGCTCTAGTCACAAGAGGGGCTCGTGGTTAAATGATAACAGTCGCACGGATCAATCGAAGGTTACGGCTACGCTTGCCGGAGTCGGTTCGTGGATGGGTGACCGACCATCCATTACATGTCGAGAACCCTCGGTGCCTCGGAAAGCACATTAAGCCGTCGGTCCCGGCTATCATTCGTAGATCTTTGACAGTCGTTACTGGTAGTCAGCAACCCAAAAGTCTGACAACCAGCCTTACCAAGGGGTATCGTGTTACCCAGTAACTGGGTTGTGGAGGTCAGATAGGCAGTCGCTCCATGTAAAATCCTGGTATTCAGCTGCTTCTGGTTAGACTTAGTACTTAGACACAGTTAGAAAAGGACTAGGCAGATTGATTTTGTATGTGTTATATCGTTCATACGAGAAAAGAATATCGGTCCGTCCGAAGTCAGGAAGGGACCGGTGTTCAGCAGTGTTTGTGTCAGTTGGAATGATGAATAAGTTATAATACCTAGTAGTAAGTATTATAGTTTGACCGAGACCGCTGTTCCTCGCCTTAGGTAACTGCGTGGCGAGACGGGGGGCAGTGCAGGCCGCTCATTCGTCAGCGCTCACGGCATCCCGCCGCTCATTCGTCAACGCTGCCCCCTGCCTCGTCGCGAATTCATAAGACGCAGAACAGCGGTCTCGGTCAAACTATAGTTTCTTGTGAAGGGGTCCAGTTTGGACGGTTTAGGCGCAGATGGAAGACCCAAATCAATAACCACTCAAATAAATAACCAGAAGTCACCACTAAGAGATCTTTGGACATAAAATCAAATATAAAAAACTCTCAGAAACCGAACCTCAGTAAGAAACCTTAAGTTCGGAGAAAGACAAAACGTCAAAAGAAAAGGCAAAACCCAGGAGATACAATCAGTAGATCAAATGTTTTCTGGGATCAATGAGGACTTTTACGACCCGAGAATGACAAGAACTGGGTACTTTTGGTTGTGGTTTCCCAGAAGAAAGAAGAAAGAAAGAAAGAAAATACGTTTATTTGCGGTACACATGACGCAAAGAAAGAACAAAACACGAAAATAAACAATTTGGGGGAAAATATGCGTCACATCCACGCAAAACGGCCGTCGCTCAGCAAAATGCTGCGACCCTATGCGAGACAGAGCCCCAACGCTGGTTTTCAGTGACAGCCGGCGTTGACGTGATGACGTCAACCGGTGCAGCATATAGTGAAGAAAGAAAACACCAATCCATCTCCCTATAAATCGATAGCTTCGCACCAAAGCGTGGTATTTGTAAACACGTATACATAGTTGGCACGCTGCTCGGGCCGGTGAACGCGAATTATTAATAGAAGACCAAATGTAACGTGACGTCACGTGCGCTTGCGCTACATGTATTACAAGACGAGTTACGACGGGTAATTAGCTTTATGGTTGAAAAGAAAACGCCATATTATTAAGATAATCTTCTCTTCATCTGCCAGGAGGAAGGAATATTGGCTGCTCTTTAGAAAGATGGAAATCATCATCAACTTCATTCTCCGGCCGTTATTTGGTGTCGGCGCAACATTTTTTTTTCTTCCATACTTCTCTATTAGTCGCCACCTCGGTAGTCACTACCTTTCTAGTCTTATAATCTTCCACACAGTCCATCCATGGTTTCTTTGGTCTTCTCAGGAATATGGATACGAAATTAGTGTTATTTTCCTTCATATCAGACTTTCTGTAGCAGAGTATGGTTAAAAGGAAAACGCCTTATGATAAAGAGAAGATGCTAGGAGTCAGAAAGAAGCAATTTCGTCGCTCTTTTAGCAAGAAGGATTATTATTATAAGCCTATGTCGTCCCACTGCAGAGCAAAGGCCTTCCTTCCCAGCTAAAGCACTAGGAAGTGGTGAAGGGCTGGTGTTTTTGGGGGACTGTATTATGTAATTTTGACGTCCGAAAAGTGCTGATTCTCAGCCTAGTTTGAGTAAATGACTTTTGAATTTTCTGCGTCGTCAAGGCGACAGAGACAAACAAAACGAAGAAAGCGTTGAGGAATAAGACATACGAATTAGGAGATTGTACGAAGACATAATATTTTTCTACTCATAATCCCTGATCAATTCAGAGATACGACTTTTAAATCGTCAAAGATGACAGGCCCCTAAAAGCCTAAAATCTAATCTTTCTAGTTTTAAACAAGAAGATAAGTATGCCGCAAATGCAGCATTAGATACAACCCTCTAAGGGCTAACAAATAATAAATAAATACGAGGAAATATGACGATAGAAATTAGTCATACTCTCTGGCAAACGACCAGACAACTGTCACTGTTCGCGCGTTATAACAATTTTTAAAACATGTCGCTGAAGCACGTGCCTTTCTTGTCATTTTACACGTGCTAGGAAGACCGAGCTTCGAGATTAATGAAGCCGGGATTTCGAAGGGTGAATATTGAGTGGATTTAAGACTTCTTATTTCCTTTAAGACCACTTAAAATAAAGCTATAACTGTCATGTAAATTCTTTCTGTGATGACAAGGGTAACAGCTATAGATAGGGGATATACATTTTGACTTCACTAGCGGCTTTAGCACCCTCGAAAACTATGAAAATGACACCATGACGATGTTTTTCTTTAAATTCGCCTCACTTTTCTAAACCTTGACTTTTTTGCATGCGTCAAGACTATGAACGTACGGAACTTAATTTTCCGGGATGTCAACAGTGTTAACGACAGGGGTATTACTGATCGGAAATATTCGGTTTGATCAGCTGTCTTTTGAATTCTGTTGGTATCTCTCCTTTGAATGCGCAGGTCGGGGATAACACTGATATTCAGCCACATTGCTGAAGGCGAAGAGCCGGTCATCGCCTCTTCGCCTTCACATTAGCAACATTAGACTTGCCTTTTTCCAACTATGTTTTGGTTAGGTTGCGATCTAACCCGATGTGGGAAGAAAAGAGTATTTTCCACACAACGACTGCCATCTGAAATCTGCAGAGTTCACACCTGTCCAAAGGCCATTTCATCTTTCGTGTTATCAAGACTGACTACGAACTCATCATAATCATTCTGCTTGCCCTTATCGCAATTTATTAGTGGTCGGCGCAACATGTCTTTTTCATCCATACTTCTCTATTACTCATCATCTCGGTAGTGACACTGTTTCTAGCCATACCATCTTTTACACAGTCCATTCATCATTTCTTTGGTCTTCCCCTACCTACCCCAATTTAATTGGGGTTGCCGCAGCATGTATTCTTCTTCCAAATTTGTCTTCATCTCAGTACGCACCCCCTTTCTAGCCATATAATCTTTTACATCACCACGAGCTCTTCTCGTGGTAAAGACTAGCCAATCAGTTAGAAAACTAGCGGGGCTGACGACCTAGAGTGCGCAGGACGCAGCTACTGTTATGCATCAACATTCAAAGGTAAGACCAGCGTTCAGACTTCAACGACGACTTCAATCTTGACTGCAACACCTCAATATAATCGCATGAAAGGTAAGACAACGATTATGGGACGACGTAGTATGGCTGTCTGCCAAAAACTCTCATCAGATTGCGTTGTTAGAATTTTATACATATTGGTACTAGACATGCTTTTACCATGAATCTTGCACGTGTTATAGATGACGGTCGTGATTATTATGAGTAATATCTGGAACAAGTCTGTTAACTTAGGGACTTGTTAGAGTTGGGCGGACTGTTGGTTGGAAGTGGAGGGTTCCTAGATATGAGAGAAAAAAGATATAATATTTTACATCAAGGAAGATATCCCATTGGTAGCTGTATTAAAACAGTGGTTAGATTAGAAAGATTGTCGCTGATGTTGCAACTCTGTAGAATCTGTTAGCTTTATTATTGGTAATTTTAAGACTTTCCATGAAGGGTAGATAACATACAATTTAAGAGCGTATAAAAGTTGAGTAAAAAACTAAAGTGGCGCTGGTTACGTAGCTAGGTTGACAGCTAATCGATGAACTCGCAGACTAACATCTTGGAACGGGCCATCAGGCACTAAGAAAAGAGGTCGACATAATGCCCGGTGGGCAGATGACATAGTAGAAATGGCTGGCGAACAGTGGATAAACACATCTAAGGACAGGGAAGAATGGAAATCTCTAGAGGACGGCTTCACCTTCAATTAACTGAGGGGTTCTTATTAGAGCTTTATATAAAATAAGTTTAACTTTAAGGTACCTACTTATGTAAGAAATTGTCAAGTGTTAAAAAAAGTATGTTTTGTATTTTTTTGCAATAAATATAAGGCTTTTTATTTAATTTATAAAATTTGGGTAAGAAGATAATAAAAGGGTTTATTAACATGAGTAGGAGGCACCAAGAACGCAATATCTTGGCGTTATGTATGAACCACGGGCCAATGTTACGCGGTGAATATATTATAAAGTCCATGATGATTATAAACGAATAGATAGGTATTCGCATAGTTTTCTATTGCTTTTAGTCATCGTAACTACAAACTGCAAAACTATGCAATTCAATCTTCAATAAGGTTAGTGCAGCTAGCAAGCTAGCATTAAAAACAAATAGCATTGTAGTCAATTAGAAACTGAATATCGTTAGCGTTACATCACTAGCAGGAATGGGAGCATCTGCAACGGTCAATGTCGAGTGCTAGTGAGGGGAAAACGTTTTGGTTGGAATGTTTATCGATACTTTCACGTTTGTGATAAGATTTGGGCTGTGGTTTTATGTTGAAATTAGGCGTGAATTTTAAGTAACTGTGTTTTAAAACAACGACATATGATATCTATCTCTATCTATTTAGTCTGTAATGTCCCACTGTTGAGCAAAGGCCTTCCCTTTTCTCTTTTCCACACACGCCTGCCCTCTGGCATTGCGGACCTTCGGTAGGAGTCAAATTCGTCCCGTCGTCTTCCCACTGATTGGGTCTCATTAAATGTTAGGCGACATCGCGGCAGACGAAATGAACACAAGAATTAAAACAAAAAATAAGCAGAGCATCGGCATTTTTTTGGAAGTCAAGTTACAAGAGATAGCTCTTGACACTGCCTCCTTCACTACTTCCTAATGTTTAAGCTGGAAAAGCGAAAATGATAGGAGATAATTTCCCGTATCTCGTGGATGTATTTCAGGACTATCGATAAATCACAGCACAACACTACGTCATAAACGCCGGAAATATCGCGTAAAAGCTATCTATCAACAGATGCCAGTCAGTCGCAGACTCGCAAATAATCGTATAAACTACATTCAAAACTAAATGGTTGTTTTTGTCGAAGCACGCACAACATATACAGATCAAAATAAATCTTAGTTGTTTGACAGTGTACTTTATCTACTATCTTAACAAGCATTACTAACTTTTTTTTTTGACGCGAAAACTTATTTTCGCTCGAAGTACCGTACTGGTATTTAGTAAGTTCAATATTTCTGACCAGTAAAACCATGTAAAATTTCAATCGCTAATAACTACAAGACTTAATGCTAGAGTAATGCCTTAAGGCTGACAATCAGCGCCATTTTTTAAAGTCAAAAGTTACAAAAGCCTGCCCCCAAAACGCACACCCTTCACCACTTCCATCCTAGTGTTTATCTGGGAAGAAGAAGTAGCTCAACAAACTCCCCAGCAACACAGTGACAGTGTTGTCAAAAACGCTAGTGTGAAATACGATATTCGTTTTCTTTATTTGTGTAAGTGACGAAACTGACAGATGGTACATTTATGTCATAACAGTAGGTTACATAAAATCGTAGGTCACGGTCACCGCAGACGACATGGTACGTAAAGCCACGGTTTCCTAGAAGAGCGGTGGGCGCCACACAACAGCCGCAGTGACAGCTGTCATGATGGCAGCGGGGTTTGACTTTACGATGTCAAAAAACGCTTTCTAGGAAAACACACCAACTTACTTTGATAAATTTATAACGTTTCAGTGACGTCATTCGCCGGTAAACTGCAGATGCTATGTCATCGTAGCTTAACACCTATACAAAGCTAAAAAATCCTATGCAGTCATGACATTGGGGTCTAAACTTTCTTGCCGGCTCTTCTACATAGGAAACGCCCAATTGGAACTGTGCACCTAGCTTCTGACGTTTCATAAGCGCCCATGTAGGTTTATGTGAAATAAAATATTTTGATTTAGTAACACATCGAACTAAAAATAGCAATGCCAATGATTTGGTCATTTTCTATGGAGAAGAGCCGGCAAGAAACTACACGGTTACTCTTTTAAAAAAAATGGGCTTGACAATGTTTTCAAATTACTGTGTTAATAGGTATGGGAGAACAGTATGGTGGTATGGTAGTAGTTCTACGGACAAAATATATAACGAGGAGGCTTTTTCTGCCAGGGTTAAGCGTGGTATTATATTATACAGGGTGGCAGGGACGGGAAAACTGTTACCATGGATTCAGTAAATAATTCTAAACCCCGCTGCGTTAAAAATTTTGACCGCGTAGGTATTGCACTTTTCTATGAAACAGCAGATTGTTTTTTTAAATAACCGATGAAAATTTCAACGCAGCTGGGTTCAGAATCATGTACTGAATCCATGATAACAGTTCTCGCGTTGATGACGGGTTGCCAGCCTGTATATTGCGGTATATATAATTTTCAAACTCAAACCATTTATTTCAAATAAACCAATTACAGGTACTTTGAATTGTCAAGGGGTCGGTCAGTCAGAAATATGAAGCTAGTTGCCCATTCCAACGCGTAGTAGGTTCCTATGGAGAAAAGCGGGCAAGAAACTCCACGGACACTCTTTTAAATCAGAATATTGCGTCACGATTGTGCATCACAGCCGTCTACAAGTCGAGCCATTTGCTGTAGTGGACATTTGTGGGTTAATAGTTGCTGCCGGTTTTACATGCTCTTAGAAACATAATTATTTAGTAATTTGTATGTATCTACCCGTCACTGGTTTAGTTTGTGCGTTGTTTGTGGGACAGTCAGTCACGAAAATCTTTTTCCCGACTACGGCGAAGCAGGAGGGTTATGATTTTGACCGTTATGTATTTATGTATGTTCATCTGTTACCTCATAACTTCTCAACTTCTTATCATAATTTGACAAATGAATCGTCGGAAGCGTCTTGATCGTCTGCTGGTTATAGACTTAGTGACGTCACATTAAATATGGCTAGAGGACATTATACTTACTGAAGAGAGGGTTTTTTTTAATGATGCCATGTTTGTTATCAAATGAAAGGGCTTAATTAGCACATTTGAAATATATATATTATATTATAACCCCATTTTTTTTAAAATAAAAATGAAAGTCATAAAGACGGGATTGCAAAATATAACTGGGAAAAGGGTTTTGTCGACGGAAGAATAGACAAAATGACAGATTGTGAATCTGTTATTTTGTCTATTCTTCCGTCGACAAAGCCCGTTTCTATGGTGGTCATGCTACGCGTTTGGATGGGGAGAAAAAATGTTGGCAGGGGACCACATAAGATAATAACAATATTATCGCTGACATCAGCCTAAAAAGCTTTATTAACCTTGACTAACTGAGTCAGTCTCATCACCGCTGGCTTATAATGAAAGTCAAAATAATGTTATGTCGATAATAAAAGATATTTTATAAACAATCTCTCGCGAGTTTATAATTAAATCTGTATGTGGCGTAAACATTGTTTTACTTAGTTATAATTAAAAATATGAAGATAGGGGGATGGCTCAGTTTTGGTAAATTGTTTTTTTTTTTTCACATATACCTACATGGGCACATAATTATGAAACGTCAGAAGCTAGGTGCCCGGTTCCATTTGATAGTTTCCTATGGAGAAGAGCCGGCAAGAAACTCCAAATTAATATATTAAAATAAAAAATAAAATTATGGACATCATGTTTATAAATCAGAGGGGTCCGATTTTGCGTAAAAATACGGAACAGGTCGTATGTCGTATTCTAATCTCAGTGTCAATCTTCCAATAAAAAACGTAACTTTACCAATATTTTAGACAAGTTTCTGACATTGATTTCACATTATAGCCCAGTCAAAATCGACACAAAAACAGGCAAACGTCGCAATTGCGCATGCAACTACGATATTTTATATAATAATAATAATAAAGTAGTTTATTGGTAAAACAAGTATAGGTATCAACAAAATTATTTGATTGGATCCTCTTTTTAAGCAGATAGTGTCTGTATTAGGAGTCCGCTCTTCCACAGCAAGACGTGTTATGTATATAAAAATCAAAAGGTATAATTTTTATGGTAAAATTACATGAATTAACATTAAATTAAATGAAATCAAATGTGTGTATGAGTGGATGTAAGTATGTGTGTGAGTATATGTGAGTGAAAGTGTAGCCTGTGGGTGTGACTGAGAGTACATGAGTGTGAGGGTGTGTATGTGTCAAGGTTTCAAAAGTGTTTTGGTATTATTGTAGGTAAGCGTTTGTATCCATTCTATATTTTCTGGGATAGTAGTTTTTGGGATAGATGCATTTATTGATTTTTATTATACAGCGCAGCAGATCGTTTACTAAATTGCATACTGGCAAGTAAAGTCCTTGTCCTAGGGATATTTAATATCATATATTTCTTTCTTTTTGTCAGTACGTCAGTCAGCATCATAGGAAAGAAACTTATGTTGTTAGGTCCCCTGAGAGTAGTTTATATACCCAAGTTCGCAACCCTGAAAAACTTGTTCTTGTATGAAGTGAGGGACATGTCGGCTCTGTCACTGGGATGGCAATGCATCTACGATGCCCCTGGTATTGTAATGTCCACACAGCGATGACCATACAACAGGTAGGTTTACGGTTAACAGGAGAGAAACACTTATCGCCGCCTCAACTAACATGGGGCAAAGGGGAGGCAGAAGGCCGCTTGTTTATTAGACATTCAATAACATACGAAATGGAATCATGTCAACACAACAAAGAATGCTAAATATAAAGAATAAAAGACAAAGGAATTCTTAAACTTATTTAAGAAGAAAAACAAACGTGGCAGACGTGATGTACACAATCAAACATCTGAAATGGGTATGAAACGGGTATTTCATGTCTCAGGAGTGAAAGCAGGAAAGATGGGCCAGAGACGTAATAGAATAGTATCCCAGAGAAGGAAAGAGGAAGACCATTTCAATGATGGGAAGACGACTTGACAAGTACTGCGGGAGGGACATGTGGGAGAAAAACTCACGACTGTGAGCTCTGGAAAAGCCTGGGGAAGGCCTACGGTAAACAACAAAGCAATCGAGTCGTTTTGAAAGAGATTGCTAATCCAGTCCAACAAAAGTTCGAAAAAAAAAACTGCTCTACAACGTAAACAACGCAATGAATGTTGTTGAACTGTCAAAATGAAACAGATTAGTCTTAATCATTTACAAAAAGGTGTTACGCAATTAGAAAGCTGATGTCTAAAGTTTTATTTAAATAAATTGCAAAACTAGAAGAATGAAATAAATTTAAATAGACAGGCGTGTCTTTACAAATCATAAATCTACCGTAACAGTGGCTTTAAAAAACTTTACGACAGGTTACTATAAACAGGTAGGTATAGAAATGTTATGTAGACTCAGATCCCAAGAGCTACAAATTTCGGAAGAATTGTTACACGTGCAGCTTACGCTATGGAGATCTATCCTGCATCAAACTGTTTAGAAAACGGTGATGTCACTTAGATTTTCTGACATGATACAGATAAAAGAGTCTTTTGCGTAGCAATGGCAACGTATCAGTATTTTTTACGCAGAGCAACTGGGTTTTGAGCTTCACTACTAAACTGGACTACTGGACCCCCGGAAGGTCAGCAGCAGCAGAAGTCAACTCAACAATGGTAAGAAGAGCTACCCAAGGTGTATCACAAGATTGGCGCCTCATGCTGCTCCTGCACATAAGCAACACATAGCAGCAGTAGCTGCAATAGCTTTACGTTCCTGTCCAGCCTTATAAAACTATAAAAAGACTTTATTTAGACTTCAGGCCAAAAAATAATAATCTTCATATATGCTTTTCAAAGCTCCTAAAGGTGTTAAAGCAGCTATAATCGACGGTCCTTTGAATTTGAAGAGAGGGCCTTCTCCAGCCAGCCTTATTTTCTTTTCTAGTCCTTTTGGGCCTGAGAAAGTTTGCTAAATTCTGAGGGAAACATAGCACCGACAACTGACGAGCATAGACGGGTAGTACACCATAGTTAACGTACAGTAATAATTCCGAGATTAGCAATGACGTCACAAAACCCGGATCTACCAAACACTACGTGCAAACTAATGTCTGTTTATACCATACAATACATTGAACTGGAGTAATTTACGAGTTGATTTGAGAGTTGGCGAAAAACAGAGAGGAACTACTGGTCTTTACATCAACATCAGTTTTCAACTAGGTATCGGCTCGTGATCGGATGCAGTTGAATAATAGTATTTACATCAACATCAGCCTTAAATTTTTGGACTGCTGGGACTGACTCTGGTCTCCTTTTTGTAGTAGAAATGTACATACACTGAACGTTAACTGAATGGCATTGACGTTGTTGCCAGTGCGGGCAAAACCTGGATGAGACTAGCACAGGAGCGTGGGGATTGGTACAAGAAAACAGAGGCCTATGCCCAGCAGTGGGCGAAGTCAGGCTATGGATGATGATGATAAAACTAAATGACAAGACTGCTGATTGAAAATACCCAAAAGATATGGAATTTTGACATAACATGCCACACACCAAAATGTTATTTTGTAAGATTTGCTTTATTATACCTAGGAATTGTTTTATACTGCATGTTGACATAATTATTGTATGCCTATTAGGCAGGACATAATGGAACTGTATATTACCTAACATCTGTCTGTATAACCCATGCCCACAGTAAAAAGATTTGATTATTTATTTATTTTATTTGGTCTGTCGGAGCAGTATGTTTGGCGTGCCTTCAGAAAAATTGCAGAGAAACTGGATAAAATCAACATGGGATAGATACTGTTGAGTATTGATGTAGACGAAACGAGATAAGCCTCTTTTTAGGGGTACGTCCTATGACACGGGATATTGGACGTAGGTACTGTAGATTAAAAATACTCGATAAAGTACGAAAACTAGATCTTTTAGGAAAATTACGATCAGCACGCTTAGCATGACCACAATATAACGGGTTCTGTCGACGGAAGAATAGACAAAATTACAGATTGTGATAGTTTATCTGTCATTTTGTCTATTCTTCGCCGACAAACACCGTTTCTATTGTGGTCATGCTAAGCGTGCTGGAGGATCAGTACTTGGCTTGCCTTCAGAAAAATTGCGGAGGGGATGAAAAAAACATGTAATATGTTTATGCAGTCGAAAGGAGATAAGCCTCCTATTGGGAAAAGTCCGAGGCCCAAATTGATGATGATAAAGGCAGAGGTTTGCAGCACGACATCCATCGACATCTAAAAAGCTGGAAGCGGGCTTTATTTATTTTATTGATTCACCAACAATTGTTTACATTTTTATCCTAAGGTAACATGTAAAAATGTATATGCAACAGTGCAACAATCTGAAAAGTAGAATCTGCACTATTCGCCAGTCCATTCACTTCCTGCACGCTTAGTATAGTAGAAACGCGTTTTGTCGACCGAAGAATAGACAAAATGACAGATAAAAAATCACAATCTGTCATTTTGTCTATTCTTCCGTCGACAAAACCCGTAGAAAACCCATTTCTATGGTTGTCATGCTACGCGTGCTGGTGCGTATTTTCACCGGCCGTGTAGACAGATGCTGCCATAGAAAAAGTGGATGTTGGATACATTTGCGTATAGTGCTTAGCCTCCGTTCGCAAAGAAATGACGTATCAAATTATGTAAATTAGAATCAATCAATCAGACATAGCCCATTATCATGCTCCAACCTACCTAATACCAACACAAATGGCCCTCCAATCACAACATAATGTCAAGGCCAGTTGACTCATTGCATCTGATTCACTTGGGGGGGTACACCCCCTCTCTTCCACTCCTTGGTAAAACTACGAGTGGGCGTGGTAAAGGTTAAAGATCAGCTGATAAAGCATTATTTAAGTCTTCAGACTAGGATTTTTTCCAAGAACTGTGGATTATGTGTTAATACTTAAATGTTTCTACGAATTAAGGGAGTCACAAAAGCTTGGTACATGAGGTCAGCAATAAATAGGTCACCCTTATATTAAAAATAGCCTTTACGAGTGGCTATACCTACTTACTTATAGTATTTTTTTTCACGCAGCAACGCGCGCTTTACTTGTGGTTATCAAGTGTACGAATACGCTGTGAATGTGTGTGTAAGCGCAGGAGCTCTCGGTCACAGTATAAATAACTAACAGTATTATATCTTCATAGAAAACGGCCGAAACGACGCGTTTCGAAATCTCAGTGTATATCAGTACGCAACAGTAGCGAATGCGCGGCAGTTACGCACGGACGCGGAAGGTTTATCTACCGAGCGGCCGCATGGTCACTGCCATAAAATACTACAAACAACTGCTACACTACCGCGCTGCGCTGCTCTGCTGCTGCTGCTATATAATATTGATACTTATTTATACTGTGTTTCGGTACCTTCTGAGACAATGGCAAAGTTGATAGTGGGTTATGTGCCAACGCTACTCGTCTTCACAGCGTGTTTGAACACTTGGTTACCACAAGTAAAGCGCGCGTCGCATCGACAGATAAAAATACTGTAGTAGAAGTTTTTTTTTACTGTTACATAGTGGTAATCTTCTAATCTTGTCACCACCATCTTAATCTGCCATTCCAGATACAAAGCTGGAATGACTTTTGTGCATGTTTATATTAGCTCCTATACATACTATACAAGGTGGCAGGGACATCGATGCAAAACCTGTTACCATGGATTCAGTACATGATTCTGGACGTGCGTTGAAATATTTCGTCAGTCATTAAAATCCGAAACTTTTGTTTCCTACAAAAGTGCAATACATGTAAAATGTATAGAACCGCAAATATAGAAAGAAAGAATAACGTTTAAACGTAAAAAGTAAAATAAGTTAGTAAGTAAACATAATCTTTAAACAATAATATATGTGCATTTCAGCATTAATGCCAGACAATGCTGTCTGACGCTGGTTTTCTAATGAACCCTAAAAGACAAGTGAATGAATACAACACAACTGAATATATTTTTATAACCAACAAAAAATTTCAACGCTGTGGGGTCCAAAATCAATCCATGGTACAGCTCGATTCAAACTAAATGGCGGCTCAGAACATGAAGCGAGTCGCTGCGCAGTAATAAATTCATGTGGTAGCGGGGGTGAGGGGTGCGGTACTGCGCAGCGAGAAACGCACTTCAGAGACGCTTAAAGTTTGACGCGTAGGTACTCTAACAGGTTGCGTTGCGCGTCGATGTCCCTGCCACACTGAACATATTTCAATTATTATTAATATTTCCTTCAAATTGGAACACAGCAACACCGTTCGTGACGAAGAAATGGGTAATGGTGCTAGTTTCCCAGATGAAACTAATATTCTCTTGAAATTATAGTACAGTTTCGAATTAAATTTGCTAGCGAAACTCCGCAGACATGATGGCTATCGAAATCTAAACACGATAAAACAAAAAACTGATTTTCTTAACTCTTGTCAACCACAAAAAGATTTATCATCTAATCTTTTATTTTTTATTTTGACATTTGTTACGGGTTGTCAGAAGTCAGAAAGGCTGACAACCAGTCTTACCAAGGGGTATCAAATCACCTAGTAACTGGGCTGTGGAGGTCAGTTAGGTAGGTGCTCCATGTAAAATATTGGTACTTATTCAGCTGCAACCGGTTAGACAGGAAGCCGACCCTAAATTAACGATAGGAAAAGTCTAGCCAGATGATGATGGAGACTGGTGTGGTTTCAGATGGCAAAACTGAACAAATAGACCACATTGTATTAATTAACAAAATGTGAGTACCTACGGGTTCTACTTATCAATCCTGTTATCAATGAAGTTTGCTAGCTAACAAGCCTATGCTAATTATTTTCACACTACGGTAACCTTCTATCATGAAATCGATGAAAAATGTAGTCTGAACCAGATTCCGTGTTAATTAGTTTTAATTAACAACATTTTATAGTGGAATTAAAGATAGGTAGTAATTCAAATCACATGATTTTAAATCAGTTTTTAGGGTTCTGTATCTAAAGGGTGCCAACGGGCGCCCTATTACTAAGGCACCGCTGTCCGTCCATCCATTTGTCAAAGGGCTGTATCTTTTGCTTTAATAAATTTAAAAAAAATTAAGTTAAAAATTAAAGGACCCCCTGAATTTTTTAGTTTATTTTATTTTACGAGAAACGAAAATATATTTACTGTTCAATATTCCATACAAGAAACGAAAAATTATGAAGTGTTCAATTGTATGGTGGTACAGAACCCTTTATGAACGTGTCTGACTCGCACTTGGCTGCTTTTTTAGATTTAATAATATTATATATTATTTTTACTAAGAGTAGTAAAAAAGATAGCTGATGTGGTTCAAAAGGCTGCCCAGTCCTAAACACCTGAAATAGGACTGGGCCGGACATGTCTGTCGTATGCCAGGCACACTTTGGGCCCAAATAGCACACAGCTGGTGACCTGAGACAGGTCTCGACTATGAAGGAGATTGTTGGACGAACTGGATAGATTCCGTCAAAACTGGAAGGACGAAGTGGGGAATCACAAAAGATGGAAAGAGTGGGACGGTATCATCAGATCATAATCTTCCTCTTACATATCATTCCTCACACAATCTATCCATCTCTTCTTTGGCCTTCCTCTCCCTCTCCATCTATCAACATAGGAGTGACAAAGACACCAACAAACAATTAAATAATGTTGGATAAATACTAAACAAAATACTCCGATAATGGTAGTTGTCTGTTTGTCTGTTACTAAACATGCTTAGTGGAGACAAATTGACATAATGATCCTGCTAGACAAACATATTGATAGCTGAACATAATCATCAATATATGAAAAATTCCTATTGGATATAGCACGGCCAACTAGATTTGCAAATATTAAACTGTCAAAACTTTATTTTCTGTAATTTTAAAGTTGTAAATGGTTGGTATTTTATGGTTTTGTTTTTTTGTAGTTTTTTAATCTTCTTGTTCAGTTATTTAATTTTTAATTTTTGACAAATCCTTGCAACAAAGCTTGCTCCTATTTTTTTGTACTTAATTGTTTTTTAGTAATTGCAAAAGTTCTAATAACTGTAGCTACAGCTGAAATTGAGTGTGCCTTTGTGTACTATGTATGTAAACATTCTTCTATGTACCTATTTAGCATTTAAATTCATGTTCCTTTGCATTAGCAACTACAGCCAGCGGGGTAATTATCGTACGGACGCTGAAATATCGAAAACAAATGTGCAACTTACGCAATTTGCGAGTCTTCATACAAGTAATTCAATAAAATGGAATCACTGTCGTTAAATATAGATCGAAAACGTAGTCAAAAATAGATAATAAGTTATCCACTATACACACCAGTTGTAATACAGTCACATCATCTTCGGAATGTGAAACAAAACAAGATATTTAATGAACAGAACGCACCACACGGAAATTCAGGGGGAAACTGCAATAAAGTCGATTTTCCTTTCAGGATTTGACCACCATGATACACTCCCGTTTTATCGTCCACTAGTACATTGTCCAGGTTATTCTATTTAACACAATCGTTCGTTTATATATGGCACTCATGCCCGAAGACACCACGTCCCTATATTTCCACAAATTCAACTCGTTTTTACGATATCACTAAATAAAATGATGTGTGAATGACATGAATTTTTGACATGCGCACTCCATTATGTCTACTAGCGCCATCTTGTTTTTGAAGCATGCAAAATTTTGTAACCCTCTATTTTAAACGTTGAAAAAGCGTCGCTACTCGCTGATAGATGTCGCTAATAAGATTGTATTTATAAGACCGTTCTTAGATGTAAATTAACCACACAAACAATTAGCTAACTACTATGCACAGTTCAATGTCAATCTCTCAGGTTTACATCACATCTCGAATCAATTAGTACCTATTCTACGAATATATTTAAATCCAGTAAAGCATAAAAAAGGGTAATTCAATTATAATTAATCCGTTAATTACTAGCTTCGGCTACAAAACCTGTTCGTAATGTATTTTGGTCGTTTCTCTGTTTTATTTCAACGTGTTTCTGTTAAAAAGTCTTTGTGTTGACAAACCTGTGGCCTCACGTATCAATATGGCGGATCAAACGCGCATATTTGTCCCAAAAATACGAATGACCCAAGCACGCGTGGTCGGATACAAAGATGTGGGAAAAATGGAGCTGGCATAAATAGACATTGTAATAGGTACAGTCGAATACCTCATTGACATAACCGATACCAATAGAGTTTTGTGTCCATTTATTTGTCCATGTCCACAAATCATACAAGCATATAAAATCATCTTAATGTTGTTCAAGACAACATAGAGGGCTGATTATTGACATTTTCAAAGGCCTATTCAGATATAAGCAATAACGCTGTCGCGCTCTGTAACGATATTGGTCCGCCTTGGTTAGATATTTTGACCCAGGGGCTTTACTCGTTAAGTTCGTCAACGAAGATACGGGGCTAGTACAAAACTACGAAACTTAGAAGAACCCCACACCCGACTAATCTAATTAAGGCGCTACCCTGACCAAATAACCTTGAGCATTCGTGGAACACTAACTCTGCGCAAGAGTTACTTAGCGAGTACGCTCAGATTTTAGAATAAAATCTTTATAAAATCAAATTTTCGTGTTTTGAAAAAAATAAAACTAGGAAAATGTTCTTTATTAAATTACCTATCCATTAGTTTAGGAAGCAAATCAAAATAATAGTTATTTTAGGAGGAGATGCATGTTATAAATCATTATTTCTCATTTCTGTGGCGTTTTTGTGGCCCTTTAAAAAAAAAGTTTCGCACGGGAACGCGCCTCAAATATGTCGGACGGTTAAAAACACATCGGGAATAGGGACAACTGTTAAATCATGTTGTCATTCATTGATAGTTCTGGCCCCAAACTAATCTTATGTCTGCAGGTGACGCGGAGTAAGAATTGCCCGTAACTACGGAAATTTTTACTTATGGTATAGGGCTTCTGTATCGCTACTGAGCGCGACAGCGACATTCCGTATATCTGAATAGGCCTTCATAGCTGTCTTATATAAAGCCCCATTAAAATAGATGGACAAACTTTTAGAAATCATTCAGACTACCAAAATAAGGATAATGGTAAAAAAAAAAATAGAAAAACGCATTAGATACTTACAAGAAAAATAAATCAGCTAACGAAAATACACTAAAAATGTTGGCTACCCAATGCCATTTATTATTTTAGGTCAAAATAAAATCACTTTAATCAGTGGTTTTTGTTTGCTTGGATATCTTTGGTAAGACGTACTGAACGCTGTGTTAAAATTTGTCCATCTATTTTATTGGGACCTTGTATATGAGATTTCGTCAAAAAATTGTAAAAATTAGTTAATCTTTCTAATGATTTCTAGAGGTATAATTTGCAAAGACGTATCGGTATATAATATCACATATTTAAATGTGATATTATATAATGTAATTTTATTATATTTTTTTTAATGATAATGCTACTAGTCATATTTTATGAAATTGTTGTGCCCGACATAAATTGTTGTGAACTTTATTATAAGTAAACACATGTGATATGCAATAGATTTGAATTTGAATTTGAATTAATATTTAATAGCAATAATGTAATGCATTTTATCTGAAAAAAAAAGCATATATTTTATTAATAAATAAAAAAGTTTCTTCAGTCGCCATTTAAAATATATACCACCTCTTTAAATCTTCGTAGCTTCACAAAATAAGGACTGGTCTAAGTCGTTAGTTCTTAGAACTTGTTCAGGTAGACTGACGTCATACATACAAACATACATACATACAAACGTCCATGCATACATACGGTCTGTTCCAAAAGTATCTGACGAAAGTGTAAACAAACTCTGTTCAGGTTAAATTCTTACGCAATCACTCACTAAATGGAATTAGTAACACATTTAGCTGTATTTAGAACGTTTAAATTTTGTAATGAAAAATCTTTTATACAATATAAGACTCGTCTGACGTTTGACTGATCGTACCTACAATACAATCTAACACTAATTTAAATTACTAACTATACAAATAAATACAAAAACAAAAGTCCTACTCGTCCGCAACGCTGTCATCCGGAAACGTGTCCAGAAGACTGGCAGCATTCCCATGTTGAATGGCAATGCTAATTCTTTGGCCAAAGAACTTTGTAATTGAAAAATCATCGTCGAAAATTGAGGTTAGGTATAAAATGAATCTTAATTTAACAAATGAAAAACATCTTTAAAGTTATTTAAAATGAGAGTTTCGGGTTAAAGTTTAAGTATTCAAATAATCGAATCGAAGCACTCAATTTGTAAGGGCTCTACAGATCGGTATCTATAGATACGTATTCTGATCCATTTGTTTACATTTCAATCAGATATTTTTGGTACAGACTATACAAACATTGGTTGAAGAATGCAGTAGGTATTATTAGCTTTGGTTATGGGGTCACTACTTGATGGTGTAGTAGGCTCAAGGTTAGCTAAGGATCGTGAGGTTCTGAGTTCAAACGGTAGGTAGGTAGACTGTTATTAATTCATTTATCATGGTTCGTTGAATCAAATTAACTAAACAGACTGAGAAAATATTGGCAATTTCCAATGAAACTAGATCTTAAGCTTTCCACCACTTTTAGTTTGGTGGTTATTTATGTAAAATTTGGATATTTAGGATTAATAGTGTCCTCCAGACCGTATTTCGGCCATGGCGACCAATCTCAGCGGGGACCAGCCTTCGGCGCGCGAGATATTATAGTGCAGGCGCGTGTGCGCAGACACAGGTGCACTCTCTCTTCCCTCACTCTCATAGTCCGATGGGACGGCAATCCGACACGACCGGAGAGAATCAGGCGCAGGACCAACGGCTTAACGTGCTTTCCGAGGCACTT
The DNA here is from genome assembly GCA_914767755.1 of Agrochola circellaris. Classification (NCBI taxonomy): domain Eukaryota; kingdom Metazoa; phylum Arthropoda; class Insecta; order Lepidoptera; family Noctuidae; genus Agrochola; species Agrochola circellaris. Next base: position 9,894,204 of record OU611867.1, on the reverse strand, counting down.
CCGGGGGATGACACTGCCAACTTCCAAACATCAAGCTGTTACTAAGCACCATAACCCCGTTGGTCTCGTGGTCGTTAGCGCGACTGAGCGCGCGGTCCTGGGTTTCATTACCGGGTAAAGCGTTATCGAGTTTTTCCATTAGGAATTTAGTTTAGTTTGCGAAAACCATTTTTGGATTCAGTGTTCGTAGATCTTTGACAGTCGTTACGGGTCGTCAAAAACCCGAAAGTCTGACAACCAGTCTTACCAAGGGGTATCGTATTACCCAGTAACTGGGTTGTGGAGGTCAGATAGGCAGTCGCTCCATGTAAAATACTGGTAGGTATTCAGCTGCATCCGGTAAGACTGGAAGCCGACCCCAACATAGTTAGGAAAAGGACAAAGTACATCTAACAGCTGTTAAGGCGAAATACAAAAAATAAATTAAGAAAAATTTTAACAAAGGTAAAAACATTTAAAGCAGTTCAAAATCAATACATATGTTAATCATTATTTAAATACTCCTTTTTACCCGACTGCGGCGTAGCCAAAAAAGGAGGGTTATTAATATAGTTGTCCATATTATTTTTAGTTTCAGACTTAGCTTTTTAAATTATGTAAATATTATTTAAATAAATAACCTTTAATTTAATGTTGGAAATTAAAATACTCTTACTCTTTGTCTACAAGAAACTCCGAAATACTCGTATGATTTAATAATGTTGGAGCCAATCTTAAAATATTCTTCAGGAATTGCAATGGTTGGGAAACACGGAATGGGAATAGTGAGGCGCCAACACTTCATAGGTCTCTACCTGCCCTCTCAGGGAGTACTGCCATGAAGTTATATCTATCAGTATTCTGCTCGGCCCTCTCACTGCGAGGTTTGGCGATCTTAGTCTAACAGCTGATACCAGTCATGTTTTATTAATGAGATGACCCGGATGTTCGAGTCTAGGAGCTAGAGGTAATGCAATGTTATCTCTATGAGATTGACATTTATATTTCATGGTAACAGAAAGAAAGAGCTATTTTAATAAATTGAATAGAAAAATAAAAACTGCCTCGCCTTTTCCCAACTATGTTGGGGTCGGCTTCCGACCCCAACATAGTTGGCAAAATGCTAGGCACCTTAGATGGTGATGCCGCTGCCGATGGAAATACACTCGAGAGCAATGAATCCGGGTCACTTAAAGAATCCTAAAAATCTCGGAAACTAAAAATGCTAGGTTAATGCAATAAATTGTATTTAATAGACAATGTAATACTCCTTAAATGAAGGTATTAAAACTTCTTAGTTATTGTAAAGTTATATCATAAAAAAATCAAATTTGAAAAAGGGCCACTTTCGAAGATGGAACTACGAAATTACAGCATTTGGTTTTGCTTTTGTTTGTAATCTGTCATTTATGTGGGTACATAAACCATGTTGATAGTGCTCTATATTCATTATTCAAGCTGAAATTATGTCGCTTACGCCTGAAGAATGCACCAGAATACTTACAATGCTGGAAACCGGCCGGAGTCAGCGCGATACAGCCAGGACTGTCGGTGTGTCGCTGTCAACAGTACAAAGAGTTCTCCGACGTTACGAAGAAACTGGTTCTAACCTACGCAGACCAGGAACGGGCAGAACCAGGTGTACCACAGCACGAGAAGACCGATACTTGGTGAACACCATGCTTCGAAATCGCTTTCTCACAGGAACTGAACTCACAAATCAGTTTCGACGCCTCGGAGGAAGTAACCCAAGTGCATGGACAGTAAGACGTCGGCTTGCTGAATCTAACTTAAAACCCCTTAGACCTGCAAACGGCCCTAAACTGGAGCGTGGGCATCGTATTTCAAGACTAAGATATGCCCAGAGCCACGTAAATTGGAGTATTGAAGATTGGTCAAAAGTTATGTTCTCCGACGAATCAAAATTTATGCTCTACAAGCACGATGGAAGACACAGAGTGTATCGAAGACCAGGGGAAAGATTCAAGCAAGCATGCATCGAAGAAAAAGTAGCCTACGGTGGTGGGTCTGTACTTGTGTGGGCCGGAATTTCTTCTGAAAGTCGCACAGAGCTGGTGATCATAGAAAACGGCTCTTTAACTAGCGTAAGATATGTGGAAGAAATCCTCAATGATCACGTTGGTCCATTTATGGTCAATTTAGGTGAGGATGCTATATTTATGCATGACAATGCCCGACCTCATACAGGTAGGATTGTGAATGACTACCTTCAAGAGATGAACATTACTCGTATGGAGTGGCCAGCGCGCAGCCCGGATATCAACCCGATCGAGCATGCTTGGGACGAGCTAGGCAGATGCGTAAAACAACGAAACCCTCCCCCAATCACGCTTCGTGAGCTCAAAATTGCTCTCACAGAGGAATGGGAGAATATTCCCCAAAATCGTATAAGGAACTTGGTGTACAGCATGCCAAACCGCGTAAACGCAGTAATGGAAGCACGAGGAGGCAATACGAAGTATTAAAATTCAAGAAAATCGTAATAAAGTTCAAAAATTTCATGTTTCCTATTTTTGTTTTAAGGAGAGATCAGCAGTTTTTTTCTTTATGTAATTTTGTGTTAATAAAATGTATGGTGACTCATATTTTTTTTACTTTCATTTAAGGAGTATTACATTGTCTATTAAATACAATTTATTGCATTAACCTATCATTTTTAGTTTCCGAGATTTTTAACATTCTTTAAGTGACCCGGATTCATTGCTCTCGAGTGTACTTATACCCCTGCCATTTCAAACTCAAACTCAAAGACTTTTTTTCACATTTTATTGTGTTTTTATTGGAATTCGGTTGTTTTTTTTTGTAAAAAGTTTTTATCATATACTGTATAAATAAAAACCATACCGTTTACAGTTTAGTGTTGAGCTTGTATATTATTATAATTAATATTAATAAGTAAAATTGTGTTTTAGTGTAGTTCTTACGGTTACCTAAATGGAAAGGCGTGGAACAGCATTATTGTATTTCAACAGCAGTTTTAGAACCCCTACTACCTACTAAGAATTATTAGTTAATTTTGGCTAATTTGTAAAGTGGTATTGTTTTGTATTTTTTTTGTAATGTGCGTTTAGTTTGTGCAGAATAAAAAAAAATTCTTTCTTTCTTTTCTTCTAAGACGAAGGCGAAGGCTGGAGAACCTGTTTAAGGTAACCAGCTATCTGCTGCCAGTGACCGCGGTTTCGCCCGCGTTGACCCTACTTCTAAAATAAAAGTAAGTTGCTCCTTATAACTTCAGCTATCTGGCAGTGAAAGGTCCGTCAAAATCGGTCCAGCCGTTTTGGAGATTAGCCGGATCAAATAGATTCTTTTTTAATTGTCTTTTTGTCATAAGTAGGTACCGTATTTACTTTCATATGCATTTAGTAAAAACCTGTTGTTTTGACATTTCAAATAGAAACTTCAGTTTTATTTATTTGTTTAAGTATAGATATTATACATAGTTGTATAGAAGATAAGGTCTGACATTCATCTGAGTCTGATATTCTAAAGCCAACATCACATTACAAAGATGTCTCCTAGCTCCTAAACACAATTCATTTGATCACAACGAACGGTGTTTCTTCACGATAAAAACTCTCAGCTTGCGCCCGCGCCTCACCTAGTGACGTCACAACACAACCTTGCTATTCACACGATACCTACTCAGTTAACGGATTAATACATGGTTACGATGATCTTATTACCGTGCCTGTATACTTAGAAGGTGTAGGCAGGTGTGTAGTGAAATGAAATTGTTTATTCTATAAATAGGATATCGGAATCACTTTTACACATCATATTAAAAATAAGCTAGATGAGGTCGGTGTTCCTTATCTGACTACTCTGAGAAGAAAGGCCGAAACAAACTCAGAGGTCGCAGTCTCTTTTAAAGTCCAGACATAATCTTGGTCAAGTCATATGAGGACCATGTAGATTAGTGTCTGTAATGGTCTTTTGAGGAAAGAACCACACAGATTTGAGTGCACCTGTCCAGTCAGTGCAAGCATTTGTCAGTCATCGTGGAACTCAGAACTTAATATGTACACCCACCATTTCGCCAGTTAAGGCTCGTGCAGATCAGCGCGACGTGACGGCGCGACGCGACTCGAACAATACAATTTCTAAGAAAACTTCACGGTATAACAATAACCGGTGTCGCGTCGCGCTGTCGCGTTGCGCTTGTCTGAACGAAGCTTTATGTTTAAGTCACATGTAGAATGGGGTGAGTTTAATGCCATCAACCGAGCACAATTCCTGACTCCGGGCTGCTTACCTGCTACTGAGGAATTCCTAATGGACTTCCCTACCTGAGAGCAGTGGCGGCACAGTGGTGCCGGCCCCGACTTACGAGTTGCAGGTCGTTGGACTCGTTGGTAGGTGCTTTACTTTGTGTAAATAATTCCATCACCACTGCTGTCGAAACGGTGAAGGAAAACATCGTGAGGAAACCGGCATGTCCTAGAACCAAAAATTTGAAGACATGTGACATCTACCAAATAGGCCCGCGTGGGGGATTGTCGCCCAATCCTTCTCGAAAGAGCGGCGGCCTGTGTCCCAGCAGTACGAACATTATAGGCTGATTATGATATGCTACTTACCTAGGCTGTCCAGAAATCTTTCTCACAGTAATATTGTTAGTGACTTGCAACAAGTTTTATTTTCTGATTACTCAATACTTTTATTGCTTTCCAGATGTAGGTATCCTTAGGTGGTAAATTTATAATTGGACCCGGTCGGCCAAATTGAGAGGAAGCATTTCAGTGTGTAGCGGTACTTAGCAAACTACTATATTATAAATGATGTAGGTATTTTATGAGATTAACCAATAGCTTTAATACAAAATATTACTGCCGATCGATTCTGTAAAAATGTCACCGATGAAACTAAGGCGAAGTGAGCGTGAAGTGAGCTGTCAATAGTGTTAATCCCTAGCATCCTGCCGTTGGATTTGTGACAGTGACAGCTCACTTCACCTAACTTTCACGTTGATCTTTTTACAGAATCGACCGACAGGACTTAATAAAAATCTCTAGATGGATCCGCATTTGTAGCCCTAAATTCAATTTCTTAGGTTTTTTGCAATTTGCAGGCCAGTGTCAGATTGTATCTTGATCAAAATATGGTTCTCGCTCACTTCACCTAACTTTCACGTTGATCTTTTTACAGAATCGACCGACAGATATCTATTGAGAGATGTAGGTAATAATAAATAATTAATCAAATAAAATTTAAAGTCTAGTCTACTTAAGTTATGACTTTATAAGTCTATCACTTAGGTATTCGTTTACCGAGTAGTCGCGTTCATTTAGCAAGAATAGTCTTTTTTTTTTTAATCTTAATTTTTGCGAACACGCTGGGACATGATTATTGATGATGAATTATGGGAGAAATGATTCGACTAACTTAGGTCAGTCGAATCATTTCTCTGTGACTTACCCCCGCTACATTGCCGCGGTAGGTTGTACTTAAATTTTCTGGTTTTGGTCATCACCGTAGGTTTATAGCTTACAAGAGATGGATGGTAGGGAATAGAGGCAAAATTATCTTGAAAGAAAGAAAAACTTGTTTATTTGTCACAGAAAGACGTGCATACAAAAAGATAAGAGTAAATAAATTAAACAAAATAGATCTACAAACACTCACGAGCATAAAACAGTAATAGTCGGCAGCTGGACGTCGTGACTGAAAAGAAGGCATCCACTCAGCACGATGCCAATATTAAAATAAAAAAACCGGCCAAGTGTGTGTCGGACCACGCACAATGAAGGGTTCCGTAGTTGGTATGAATTTATCCCAATAACAAACTTAACATTGTAGTTGAAAAACATGTTCTCCCATAAGGAATGTCTCGGAGATCTGTTTTTCAAACTGCAAATTTAAGTTGGTCGATTATTACTCGTAAACCTGTAAAGCCTACTTAGCTGTGATAGTTTTCCTTTCAAATTCGTTATATATACTACTGCTGTGATTTTTTTTGACAATACAAGTAGGTACAACCATTTATCTGACAAAATTAGCACTTTAAAGCCTAATATTTCGCAAACGGATTCCTAAAATGAAAAATGATTTTAACACACACACAATATTTTTAAATGACATTTGATGAGGCCAGCATTGCCAACGTGGCAACGCTGCCAGCATTTTGGGCAATGACAGCGATGCGGACGAATTTTTTGATGCCCAATGAGCCTTCCCATTATATTTTTATTCTTATTCCTTTACATAATATATACATATTTAGTGTTACATTGTATATTATATTGAAGACTTGTCAACAAACGTATGTTATAATGTACGTAACGTATAATGTATGTTAACCCAGTAAATAAAAGTTTCATAGACAAATAAAATGTATGTCATCTCAAAGACGACATAATAATATTACACTACTCGTATCTATTTCCCTTAAAAACCCTATCACACCACACTATAGTACCACTTCTCTCCATACAATATTATACATATATCTACTTACATAAGGTATATAAAAACAGCAGTTAATAGCCTAGGGGTGAGGACTGTTGGACTGCCAAGTCATCGTTCTCGAGATCGAACCCAAGTCATGCACCTCTGAGTTTTCGAAGTCATGTGCGTATTGTATAATTGTCACTTGCTTCAAAGACGGTGAAGGATAACATAGTGAGGAGCCTGAGAGATATTTCTCGACGTCATGTTAAGCCAAGTCAAAGGCCTATGGGCGGCATAAAAACTCTGACGGTTAGTCACTAACCACACGAAAAGAAGACATAAAAACTCTATTCCAGACACCATAGCCGTACAATATTATACTACCTACTATATAAGTGTGGCACATTATAACTTGGGCCCAAAATGTTGTAGTTTTATTTTATGCATACTGTTGGTCCATTAAGATTCCTGAGTTTCTTGATATACAAAAAAAAAACGGCTCAAAGCGATCACTTGCCAAAATTTTGAAGGTTCCGTACTTAAATTCAATGTTAAATTTAATTCGTTTGCATCCTCTTAAGGGGTCATTGTACTCATCATTATGAACAACTTTCACTATGGGGCCAATCCTGAAATCGCGAAAAAAAAATCTGCTGTTCCATACATTTATGTTCGCATAGCTCGTTATAATGTAGGGAACAGCTGATTTTTTTTCGCGATTTCAGGGTTGGCGTTGGCCCCATAGTGAAAGTTAAGGATAGTTCATACTAATTCCATACTGCTATGATAGTAGGTACTTACCAAGTCCATGCTGCCATGTCATTATTCTAAGGTGTCATTAAGTATTCTTGTTCTAAACTTTGGGCGACCGAGCTCTGCTCGGGTGAAAATACGAAGTAAACGAATTTTTCCAGACATTTCCTACCTAGATTGACCCCTATATTGCAACTTTCCTCGAAATCATTAGGGCCGTTTTCGAGAACATGATTACAAATATATATATACAAATATTGCTCATTTAATAGTATAGGATACTCATAACATCTTACATCTCACCTACTCTGAATTGTAATAAAATTTAATTTCCATGCATGCGTTTGTTAATTGGGTAGGTACTCAAATATTGTAATACTCGTATAAATTGATCATTGTAATTGAATAGTACTCATTTAATTGTTTTTAGTATATTTTTGTTGATTTGTATGTTGTTGTTTGTATTGGCAAAACATAACGCACTACCAAATATTTTTGAGATCTGTCTATGTAATTACCAATTACCTATGTTTCACAAATAAATTATTCTTATTCTTATAATTAGTAAATCCTCCATTGTTTATACTTGAGATCGTATACAGCCAGACAATTTTATTAAAATTATTACTTAACTTTTCAATCAAACGGTCCCCGCGACATTGTCGGTTTTCGCAGACACACAAAGCGCTACAAGATTCTAATGGTTTAGCAATTAGCTACATAACATTTAATTTTCCGCTTAAAACGTTAAACTAATTGCTAAAAGCTTCCAGTTAGCCGTTATTTTATAGTTTACTATGAAATTGATGAGCGGCTGGATCCGTATCTAAATTGTTTATAAAAAACTAGCCGTTGATCACGACTTTATCTGCGATCCAGGATAAAAAGGAACCCAGGTCATGGTCTACTGATGTGCCAAATTTCATCCAAATCTGTGTAGCCGTTTTCGTGAAAGCGTAACAAACAAACAAACTCACTTTCGCTTTTATAATATTAGTTAGGATGATATCGATTTTTCAATTCATCTCAAGGATCCCTACTTGCCGAATCTGATACTGGTATTCGACCACATCCGCCCAGCGCAACATTTTGAATATCAAACGATATTTACGTGCTCGGGACTGTTTGAGACGATTTTATGTTAGACTAATTTCTGCCTGCGACTTTGTCCGCGTGAAATTTTTTGTTTCCACGACTCACCGCGTCGCATCGCATTTTTTTAAAGAAAGAAAAATATTTTATTTATACACTCACAGGAAATACAACAATAAAACTCGACTCTCAAGGGTCCTGGCGCGATGTTCAATTATGTAATAACCAATAGCCTTCCTCAAGAACAAAATATATTTTTTGATCCCACTTGTAGTTCCAGCAGCACGTAGCATGACCACCGTAGAAACGGGTTTTCTCGACGGCAGAATAGACAAAATGACAGATTGTGATTGTTTCTTGTCACTTTGTCTATTCTTCCGTCGACAAAACTCGTTTCTATGGTGGTCATGCTACGCGTGCAGAGATTAGAAAGAAAGAAAGAAAAGAAAGAAAAAGTGTATATTCAGCACAAAATAAAAGCACATTACAAAAAAAAATACAATACCACTTTACAAATTAGCCAAAAGCCTCGTATCCATTATTAACACAGAAAAGTTTGACAAATTTTGTCTATTGCTTGCGATTAGATTAGTGCGTTCACACAAACAAACTCTTCAACTTTATTTCATTATAATATTATGTTAGATCTGGGAATATAGGTACTCGTGAACTTTAATATCAATAACTTGACTTAGAAGAAAAAAGAACTAATAAATTAAGTTATAATAATTATTTATTATTTGTTAAGAAGAGTCCCAAATTATTCCATTTGCACTACGATTAATAATAGGTCTTTACCTATGAAATTGCCGTTTTGTATGAAAAAATTTAAACGATTTTTTTTCATGTATTTTTTATTTGTATTAATCGAAGTAATCACCCATGCAATCAATGCATCTTTGCCAACGCAGTGGCAGTTTATTGATGCCCTTCTTAAAGAAATCAGCTGGACGGGAGGCAACAAATTCTTCAAAGGCATTTTGTACTGTCTCTCGGGTATTGAATTTTTTTCCCGCCAAGAAGTTATCCAAATTCTGGAAAAAGTTGTAGTCTGTAGGCGCAAGGTCTGGTGAGTAGGGCGGATGACGGAGAGCTTCCAACCCCAGTTCTTGCAACTTGGAGACCGTCTGCTGTGCAGTATGAGGTCGCGCGTTGTCGTGCAGTAGCAGCGGAGACGAGCGATTGACCAATGCTGGTTGGAGATGTGCCAGATTCTCCATCATTGTGTTCAGTTCTTCACAGTACACATCTGCAGTAATGCTCACCCTGTTTGTTAAGAAGCTGTGATGATCACACCGGCGCTAGACCACCAAACAGTGACCATCACTTTTCTATGGGTAAGTTTTCGTTTAGGGCATTGTTTAGGTGCTGAACCAGGATCCAACCAACTTGCTGAGCGCTTGCGGTTATCAAACAGAATCCATTTTTCATCGCAGGTAACAATGCGGTTCAAAATTCCTTCATTTGTGTGTCTGTTGAGCAGTGCAAGGCACGTCTCGACGCGTACTTTGCGCTGGCGATCATTGAGTTCGTGGGGCACCCATTTGTCAAGCTTTTTTACCTTGCCAATTTGACGCAAATGGACCAATATTGTTTTGACGGTAACGTCGAAAGCTGCTGCTAATTCAGCCGTAGATTGTGTATCATCAGCTTCCACAATCGCCTTTAATTCGTCATTGTCGACCAAAGTCTTCGGACGACAGCGAGGTTCATTTTTCAGGTCGAAATTTCCAGAACGGAAGCGAGCAAACCAATAACAGGTGGTGCGTTGGTTTGTAGTGTTAGCTCCGTAAACGTCGTTGATGTTGCGTGCCGCTTGTGCCGCGTTGCTGCCACGACGGTACTCATATTCCATAATTACTCGAATTTTTAACGTATCCATGATGACGAAAAAGATTGAAATGCGATGAAAATGTAACACTAATCAATAAACAAATGACTACTTTTGGAAAAAAAAAACATGTTTTTAAAATAAAATTAATTTGAAATTAGAATTCTTAGCCAAACAAAAATTATTTTGATTTGAAATGGCTAGTACTGCAGAACGGCAATTTCATAGGTAAACACCTAATATTTATACAGTTTGCAATAAATGTGTTTACTTTGGATTCACATTTGTTAGCTAAAACAGGGTCATAAAAACCAGAGAAGATTTTTTCTTAATTGTAGCTATCATTGGATAAATAAAACAAAGAAAGAAAATTCGTTTATTTGCGGTAAACATGACGCAAGGAAAGAACAAATACACGTAAATAACAATTTGGGGGGAAATATGCGTCACATCCACGCAAAACGGGCATCGCTGAGCTTAACGCCCATTTTTAGCAGACTTCAAAAAGGAGTAGGGTTTTTTTTTGTATGTTTGTTACGCAAATGTTCCGCCAAATATGAAATGATTTTGATGATTCTTTTTTGTTTGGTAGGTCATACTTCAGAGGTCATAATTTACATTTTATTAACTATTCTCGGGTAGTTTTTGAGTTAGCTTCAATAATAAGTATTTTCCCGCTATTTAATATAGGTAGACTAATATGGATAATGTTTTAAGTTCCTGTCACTGTTATTTACATAGCAGGTAGTGGTATTCAAATTTGTGTGGGTACGTACCACAACTAAAAAGTGAAAAATAAAAACTTATACCCCTGGCATTTCACTAGTGTGTCTGATAGTGAATGGGGCTTCTTATTTCTCCTGAGGATTGTTTCCCTCATTTCAGTTTAAAAACGACTGCTAAAAATAGATCCCCCATTACATTACAAAAGCAAAAAAAAAAACAACCGACTTCCAAAACAAAACACTTCAAAGTGAAAAATAACTTTAATTTCGGAAGTCGGTGACAAAAAACGAAAATTCAAAACCAAAGACACCGAAATTAAAGTTATTTTTCACTTTGAAGTGTTTTGTTTTGGAAGTCGGTTGTTTTTTTTTTTGCTTTTGTAATGTAATGGGGGATCTATTTTTAGCAGTCGTTTTTAAACTGAAATGAGGGAAACGATCCTCAGGAGAAATAAGAAGCCCCATTCACTATCAGACACACTAGTGAAATGCCAGGGGTATTAGTATCCCTATTGGCAGCGGCATCACCATCTAATGTGCCTAGCATTTTGCCAACTATGTTGGGGTCGGCTTCCAGTCTAACCGGATGCAGTTGAAAATCAGTATTTTACTTGGAGAGACTGCCTATCTGACCTCCACAGCCCAATAATACGGGGTAATACGATACCCCTTGGTAAGACTGGTTGTCAGACTTTCGGACTTCTGACGACCTGTAACGACTGTCAAAGATCCACGAATGACAGCCGGGACCAACTGCGAGTCACGGAGGAATCTCGGTATGTAAAGTTGTTACCCATCCACGGACCAACCCCGGCAAGCGTAGCTTAACCTATTGGATTGACCCGTGCGGTTGTTATTACTTAGCCACGAGCTCCATCACTATCTCATACGCCAGTGGCCAAAATAGAGGTTGGAATTTACGAAGAAAATGAAAATTTGTTGGCGTTTATGTTACATGGAATAGAATTGAGAATTATTATTTTCGAAGAGATAAACTTTTATTTACAATACTTAACACAAATAACTATTTACACTAGGAACTAAATACAATAACGAACTATACAAATAAATACAAAAGACAAACGGACACTTATGCGTCGAAGTATTCATCCGCATCGCTGTCGTCCGGAAACGTGCCCAGAAGACTGGCAGCATTGCCACGTTGAATGGCAATGCTAATTCTTATTTTCTAGATACAAAATTATATATAAGTATGTAGGTAATAATTTACTGACCGTGGTCTCAGTAGAAAAAACAACAAACTTAATTCCTGACATTTCAAAATTGATGAATGTCAAATCTAAACGAAACAATTGGCATTAGATAAATGGCATTCAAAGATTTTATTTTATAAAAAAAGACGCAAAATGTCAATTGAAGAATTATTATAGAAGACAAAAATAAATTAAATATGATGTAGGAAACATAAATAGATTTTATTAATTAGCTATTAATGAATTTAATATGGTTCTGTCTACGTTTAGCATTAAGGGGATGCGTTCAATTCAAATTTTCTTACATTTTTTGCAATTTGCAGGATGAATGTTGATTCGCAGGCATCACAAATATGTATTTACAGAATTATAATCATTAGAATCAGCAACACAACAACAAGCGTAGTTTTCTGAAACCTTCACCATTTAAAAAAGAATTTAATCATTAATCTTCTAGTAAACGTGTTTTATTAAAATACCTTTTGTTTTATGTATAATAAATTAATAATGCGTCTAATTTGGGACAGCGCTCCTAGATCGGCGAGTCCTATTACTGGCTGGACGTACGACGCGTTGCGTGAGCTCAGTACAGAACACGCAAGCTAATCTGCGGCTTAAGGTCGTCGGTCCATCTAACTTAGGAGCGTCCCACACTATTCTTGCCGATACGCGGTCTCTACTCCAGGAGTCGTCTGCTCCACCGGCCATCGGTCCTTCGACAAACATGGCCAGACCACTGCCACTTCAACTTGCTTACTCTGCAAGCTATCTCGGTAACTCCTTGATGATTTTCATTCCTGATTTATCCTTCAAAGACACTCCAAGCGTAGACCGCTTCCGGCCTAGCACGTTTTTATTGTTCTTAAATTATTTTAATATCACCAAACATTTAAGAATCTTTGACAATGTAGGTGTCTTGCCCACATCGGTCGAATGACCTAGACTCACAACTGACCTTTAGACAAAGTCTAGACTTCAGATCGAGACCGACAGACCTAGGCTTTTTTAGCCCCGCCTTACTTATAACTATAATAGCGTTCAAATTGATGTGGTTGTGGGTAGCATTATTATGCTTTTAAGGGTTCCGTACCCGAAGGATGCCAAACAGAACTATTACTAAGTCAAATTCAAATTTATAATGTTTATTGCTCAACACAGTACATAATCATACATAATTATGTAGATGTCAAGTGAATGCGCAGTCCACTGTGTTGTACCAATTCAGGCATGCACAATTATAATTAAAATTATACCAAGTCACAAATTCCAATTAATACCTTATACAATTTTACAAATTCCAATTAATTAATACCTTATATAATTTCATTAATTCCAATTAATACCTTACAATGTCATAAAATCATTATTAATATCTTATCTATAATATATGTCTAAAACCCACACATAATTAACAATACAAATAAAAAAAATAAAAAAATATGCACAAGTCTCCGCTGTGTCAGCGGGCTGTATCTCATGAAATGTAATAGATAGACAGCTGAAATTTTCACAAATTGTGTATTGCTGCTATAATAACAAATAATAAAAATTAAATAATGTAAATACATAGTTAAAGTGGGGACCCCCTTTAATATTTACATTATTTAATTTTGCAAAGACACCGCCTTCCAAAATTAAATTTATTTTTCACTTTGTAGCGTTTTTTTTGGAAGACGGTTGCTTTTTTTTTTTTAGTTTTTTTTAATAATGGTCTGGCAGTTTGAGTACCTACTTTATGCGGCCTAACCAAATGTCCATTCATTGGTATCGTTCGTCGAATTGTTGAGAGATAGGAATCGCCGATCTCATATATGTTTCAAAAATATGATCGACGTGTAAAAGTATTTGTACCAAATACCCTACTTACGGAAATAAAATAATTTATCATTTGCTTTTATTCCCCGAAAAGCCGAAAAACTGTGTGTTTGTAGGCATTACTCGTACATTTTTTTCTTTCCCATCATCAACTGCCTAACGTTTTCCAAACTATGTTAGGGTCAGCTTCCAGTCTAAACGGTTGCACCTGAATACCAGTGTTTTAAATGGAGCGACTGCCTATATGACCTTCATAAGTCCACAACCTAGCAACAAGTTAACACGATTCCCCATTTCCATCTATTTCTAAATTAAAACGAACACACGTTCAGCAGACATCATTAAAATGTATATTAAATATTCCGTGACAGGCATAGCCTTGCATTCCTTCGCCGTTTGATTATAAAAAAAAAAACGTACCTAACATGGCGGACCGGTAACAGCTGATTTGTGATATTATTATTTGCGAACGAGAAAGGATGCATGACACGGAACGAGCAGCATCGCCACGCTTGCTTACAGCATATTTAGCCATTTCTGACTGATTTTGCTGACGATATTATTATCATATTCTCCATGAATTTCTTCTCTTCTTGGTCGCGTACGTCATTACTGAAGGTCGTGTACCTGAAAGGCCTTCGTGGCTTAATGTATGATGTTCTTCAAATTCAAATTCAAATGTTTATTGCTCAAAACAGTACGTAATCATATATTTCTAGATGTCAAGCGGATGCGCAGTCCACTGTGTTGCACCAATTCAAGCATGCAAAATTATATTTAAAGTTATACCATGTCATAAATTCTAATTAATATTAGGTCCCCACCTATGAAATCAGCGTTTTGTAGGTATGGATAATTTTAAAGAAGTTGCTTTTTTCATACTAACATTTTCTTAATTTATTTAACAACCATGAACACTAATGTTTTAAAACTTTTATGCGCTAATGTTTAAAAACTAAGATAACGTAATATGCCACTAGATTAAGCGACAAAAATAAGTTTTGGCTAAATTAAAACAAATAGTGGTCATTTCTGCTAACAAAATGAGGAGTCATTTTTAAGGTATTTTTTATGTTTCTAAACTATAAGTAATAAGGTTTTTTTTACTATTGGTAGTTGTCTATGATGGTCATTATTCGATATAATACCAAGCAATTGATGAATATTTTAATTCATAGAAGTGACAAGGTTCTCTATTTGTGAGAAAAAAACGCCAATTTCATAGGTGGGGACCCAATACCTTATACAATGTAACATCTTATAACATCTTGCATACCATTTGTATGTATACTCATGTTTTGGACAAATAAATGATCTTTATCTTTATCTAATGTCATAAATTACATTTAATACGTTATACAATGTCATTAATTCCAATTAACACCCTGTAAAATGTCAGGAATTAAATTTAGTACCTACTCTATACAATGTCATTAATTCCAATTAATACCTTGTAAAAAGTCATGAATTAAATTAAGTACTCTATACAATGTCATACAATCATTATTAATATCTTATCTAATATGTCTAAAACTCTCAACACGTAATTAAAAATTAACAATACAAATAAAATAATTTTAATAAAATAAAGCATAAACCTCTCTCTTCGTTCGGTTCTCCGCTTCTCCAAAGAGTCCTGTGAGGGGGTAATTGGTCTGACCAGGCGGTTTGGTGACCGGCGCGGCGGCGAGGTCTTTTCCATCTACCTTGCCCATCACCACGCCCTACGCTTACATTCATGAACTTAAAAGTTGGTCATAACGTTGTTTATTGGGTTTTTCCTCAAGGGATTTCTGCAGCCCCGTGTCTGAATTTGTGCCTAGTTAGTTTCAAAAGGTTCGCCCCCATGTATATGGGAGTCAAAGTCAAAAATCAAAGCATTACATAACAGCATTTTAAAACTAAAAAGAGTATTATTGAACTTTTGTATACCCAAAACTTCAGTGTAAATCATATTTTTTTTGCATCATTTTACAATTTAATTTTATATCTAGCACAAGGGTTGGTGGATGTCACATGTCTTTGAATTTTTGGTTCTAGGACATGCTTGTTTCCTCACGATGTTTTCTTTCACCGTTTTGAGAGCAGTGGTGATGAAATAATTTACACAAAGTAAAGCGCTTGCCTGGGGTGGAACCAACGACCTACAACTAGTAAGTCGCGGCCAATTTAGTATCTAATATCTCAAATTACTCAAAACAGCTAAACATTTGGTGGCTATTTCCGAACTTTCTGAATGAACCCCCGGTATTGATTTTATGTGTGTTGTGATTTGTATACCCGAGTCGCTTTAGAGTGGCAGTATCGGTTATTGACCCACCTACATTAAAGCATTCTTTATTTCAAAAACTGAAATTAAGTCCATTAACGTCCTGAATCTATAACTACGGTGATCTTCAACATTTCCAGTGACTAAAAACTATAAATAACTGTTTGTTTGAGTTCCTCCGGAGACATATTAGAGAAAGGGCAATGACCGCTATTGCCATGCTAAATCGAATTGGGTATAATATGATTTAGAATCTTCTAATCAATCTGCCTAGCCTTTTCCAACTATTTTAGGGTCAGCTTCTAGTCTAACCGAATGCAGCTGAATGCCAGTATTTTACATGGACCGACTGCCTATCTGACCTCCACAACCCAGTAACTGGGTAATACGATACCCTTGGTAAGACTGATTGTCAGACTTTCGGGCTTCTGACGACCCGTAACGACTGTCAAAGATCCACGAATGACAGCCGGGACCAACGGCTTAAAGTGCTTTCCGAGGCACGGAGGAGTATCGGTGTGTAAAGATGCTCACCCATCCACGGACCAACCCTGGCAAGCGTTGCTTAACCTGTTGGATCGACCCGTGCGACTGTTATTACTTAGCCACGAGCTCCTAGAACAAAAACTTAGAGATTTAGAACATTCCAGTCGAACAAAAACTTTTCTTTGCAAACTTGCGACACACTTGAAGGCAAAATGTCCAAGAAACAATAATTAAAAGTAATCGCTGACCAATTATAACAAACCTTGTTCGTTTTTCAATCAATAGCAAGCAATTATTACTTACAGAGTCACGAGAAAACCAGGAAAATTGTGGTCGACCTTAACGTCACCCTGACTAGAGGATGATGACTTTTATGGAGTTAGTCCCGTTGTAAATCTGTGTCTGACCTTTTTGTGTTACATTTTGGCAATTGAGCATTGCATAGTGAAAAGTTAGAAAAGTTTTTTTTATTGTGAGGCAAATAAGCTGGTACGGTCGGCCCTCTAAAAAATGTCAACGTGAAACTTAGGTGAAGTGAGCGTGAAGTGAGCTGCCAGTGTCACAAATCGACCGGCAGGATGCTAGGGATTAACGCTATCCCTATCACCTGCCGGCTGTCGCTGAAAACCAGCGTTGGGGCTCTGTCTCGCATAGGGTCGCAGCATTAAGCTGAGCGATGGCCGTTTTGCGTGGATGCATATTTTCCCCCAAATTGTTTATTTTTGTGTTTTGTTCTTTCTTTGCGTCATGCCAAATAAACGTATTTTCTTTCTTTCTTTCTTTACTATTAGCTCACTTCACGCTCACTTCACCTAAGTTTCATGGTGATATTTTTACAGAATCAACCGACAGGACTTAAGAGGCTTACAACAGCTAAAGCGCGGTCACTGTCGGACTGCATAGAAATGAAAGAGAAGCGCGATGACACGACGCAGGTAATTTATTGCAAAATATGAAGCAGTTAGCGATTTACCAAAAATCTATTGATTGGGCTGGAAAATTAAAACACTATTATGCTAATATGTAGCTTGTAGAATAATCTGACAAAAAATCAGAATGATTGCATGTAAATTAATATTATTTTTAATCGTTAAAAGAAATTTTTAGAGGTATCTTCATGATTTTTTTCTATCGTATCAAATTAGTTGTATTATGTTTTCAACACACTATCATACTAGCATATATCCTGAAGAATATCATATATTTTTCTGATTTTGTTTACTGCAGTGGATCATATTCTTTTAGGCATTATAAAACTTGCGTTTAGGCACGTTTAGGTCCTGTAGTCCCCTTAATAAAAATCTCAAGATGGATCCGCATTTGTAGCCAGCGAAATTCAAATTTTCTTAGGTTTTTTGCAATTTGCAGGCCAGTGTTAGATTATGTATCTTGATCAAAATATGATTTGCAACCATAATAAATATAGTTATATTTATAGAATTATAATTTGACGTTGTACCTATAATTGGTGATAAAAGTTTGTAAGTATGGAAGTTCAATATGCCGATAGAAAATCCGATGTGGTGCATGAGGGCTTGTATTTTAATCATTTCTAGCTTTCTTTTAATTAGATATGAAATTGGCAATTGCGTTCAACTTGATCCGTGACGCGGTTGGAAGTAAGTACTGAATTTTGCATTCTTAGTTTCAATACTGATAGAGCTCAAAATGGCGTCTGAAAGAACAATACTACCAATCACATGACTCCAAAATTCAATGCTACCAATCGACTCACGGGTCAAGTTATAATGAACATAAGTAATTGGCCAATGTTTCCAACGATCGCAGACATGAGCGATGACGGCTTCGTTAACTATCAGACGGACAAGTTACATGAAAAATGTGGTGATGACATCAGCAGCCACAACCGGTAATTATAACCAGTTCCCATAGAGCTGCCACAAAAAGTGGTACCGGTAAAAAATGGCGCCGGCGCCTACAGCCTTGTCTATGGTGATTTAAACATAGTCTATGGGCAGTCGTGAGTATTAATTTGAACTTCATTGATCCGCCTTCACAGGTAGCCTTAAAAGGAAAAGAACATATTCATTCAGTAGAATGTATCCACATCTAGAACACAGGTCTGGCTCTCTGTGAGAAGGTGTGGGCCGTAAATCCGTAATGCATGCACGCGGGCCCTATGTGGGTCGGAGGAGTTTTTTTTTTTTTTTAGATTTCCACCTTGTTACTTTTTTCTCCATAGGAAACCACATCTTGTAATGTGTAATTTTCTTTTCTTTGAAAATCTAGACTTTCAAAAGTGCCTAATTATTACATAATGGTCTAATGCAAAGGAGAATGCCAAAGTTTCCTACAAGACTCGGCCAGAACCGACAGAGATGAACTATATTTCATAAAAAGGGAAAATAATTATAGAATTTGATAATATAATTAGATTTATATTGGAAGTACACCAAAAAAAGTTATAGTGCTTTAAAGTTGACCACTTAATACTTCTGATTTTAACGATAACATGAAATAAACTATTAAGTGATTAATTAAATGAATGACTTTTAGCAGATTATCGTCGTATATAAATGTTTTTATATTAAAAATATACATAAAACATACTTAGATTAGAATATATAAAAAAAAACACAAAAAACGTCGCTCGTGATAACACGCCGATGAAGTGAAGTCAAACTTTTTGACAATGACAAGGACCACAGACAAAACGTAAAGTTGTTTTACATCAAGTGTTGCCACTACTATAATAACATTATAAGGTATTAGGAATAAACTATTCTAAACAGTATCGATCATCGGATTATTTTTAATAAAATTATTACATCACTTTATAATATTATTCATAAATATAACTAAACGGTATTTATTATTAAAAGAACACACAGGCTCTTTGTCTCCGAACCGGAGATAGTTTGCCAAAACCGTCAAACCCCACCGAATCGACGACGGTGAGTCACGCGGGTTAGATCTCATACTTATCCACCTTATGTGCGTTTTTTCTTATGCACCTATATACCTTATATCCTATCATGCGACATTCAAGGATAGATAATTTAAAAAAATCTAATTAATGACGTTTTTTTCGTCAAATGACTTCTCCCGCTCTAGGCGGAGCGGAAGGACGTGTCAGACTCTTACTGACGAAAACCCACCCGTGTTCCTTCACTTGCCTGTACGTTGACACTAACGCTAACTTGACAGTTAAAACGTCACAAAAGGGGCAGGACTTTATCTTTATTCATATTTATATTATTGTAATCGATTTGCATATGCAATTTCGTATCGATATTATTTTATTTTGGTATTGGCAACATTTCTTCTTGAAATTGTAGCTATGAAATGTGTTGTTAAATTGACAATTAGTTGAATAACTTTTTAAAATGAGTTTTCAGCGGTGAGCTTCTACAGATTTTATATAAATTGTATAATTGTTACTATTTTCTGTTATGAATTATCATTATTACAGAAAGTCTGTCGGACGCTACATGATTCGAGCCTATTCTTGTCATTGTCCTTTGAACATCTTTATCGAGGTCCAGAAACAAAAACTCATAATATTTTCTAGTTATGTTTTTTAAATTTTGAATAACATAAGTATGTACTTACAAGGCAATTATAAGCAGTTTCATACATTTGCACCCGCAACCCCGCACTCAAACGCTCTCTCTTGCGCCACACAGCACAGCATAGCAACTGCAGCTGTGTCTACACATAATGGTCTACTGCAAATTTGAAATTTTTGTCGAGGTCCATAAACAAAAACTCATATAATATATCCTAGTAATTTTATTAAAAGTTTGGATAACATGAGTACAAGACAATTATGTATAAGCAGTTTTATATATTTGCACCCGCACCCGTCGACCCGTCGACGGCGCGTTGTGTTCCACGCGCGCCTCAAAGAGATGTCAGCACCAACTGACGGGGTCCGGAAGGGCCAATGCCTGCCGGGGTTGCGGGTTTGTCTGAAAGGGATATCGCGACCTCGGCACACAGGCAACGGAAGGAACACGGGTGGGTTTTAGTCAGTAAAAGTCTGACACGCCCTCCCGCTCCACCCAGAGCGGGAGAAGTTATTTGATAATTTCCCATCCTCAAAAAAAAAAAAAAAAACCCCCGCACTGAAACGCTCTCTCTTGCGCCACACAGCACAGCATAGCAACTGCAGCTGTGTCTACATATAAAGCTAATCAAATTAGATTCTACGTGGCAGTTATATAAAACATATTATTACAATTTAATAGTAGGTATGTTATTTAACATTATTTGGCGGTCTAACTTCCGACATTTCGGACCGCGCGGTCCGCCTGTTGGTCTAATAAAGATAAATATAAAGATATTTTATTTTGCAAATACGGGTACAAGTCAAGGTGTTACATAATATAAATACAGAAACAGCCATATTTTGCCAATTACAAGGCATGCAAAAGTAAAGAGTTTAGGTACAATTAAAATACATATTTCCTAATAATACATAATAATATTATAATTCATAATTCATTAATAAAAATGGATGAGTGTTGCGAGATTACTGCGGAATGGCATGCAATTGGAGAGACCTATGTCCAGCAGAAAAAATAAAAATTAATAGTTTAAAAAACACAAAAAAACACGCTTATTGTATTCAGACCTTGAAACCTAATCGTGGTCAAAGTTCATTACAAGACCTTTCTAACAAGTCCAAACACGGCTATGATACGATCATCCATCATGAAGTTCCAGTTCATATCTTCCGGCTCCATCATCAGATCAGCTCGACAGTACCATGTTATTGTATTGTCATCAAAATCACATACAACTGCCAATTTTCATAACGCTACGATCTTTAGAAGATGGTTAAATTAGTTTTCTTAGATTTGATTACATAGTTACATACATACAGGTCGACCTAAAAAAACGGGTTAAAAAGATTTCACTTTTATTTCTACCCACTTCTTTTAACCTAAACAATTTTCAGATTACTAACAGTATTTCTAACATACGGGTTCCTCACGACATTTTTCCTTCCTTATTTCGCCAACTTTAAAAATAACCTACTTTAGAATATGTTTGGGAAAACCACACGTGTGTAAGGTCAAATAACAAATTGCAAAATTGTGTTGGTTCTGTAATAGCTACACAGTACGGTCAAGCGGATGTCAAAGTAACACTGAACTGCAAAACTCGTCTTTACTGCCACAACTTAACGCTTTTGTCAATGTCAATGTTATCATACGCGTGTGTTTGACTGTACTAGACGTCAATAGGCATTGAGACAGTCAACTTAAGTACTCTTTACATTATGGATACTATTGAGAAGTTCAGTCATCTATGGTAACTTTTTGACTTTGACAACGCCTTATTCCATAGCTTTAAGGACCGTTTTCGTAGTTCAAATGTTACTACAGCAATTGCCTGTAAGGCGACTGGGGGATTTCCTCAAGGGGAACGCCCTATCTGATAATAGGAACAGCTGTAATCATAAATTCGACCTTGCTAGATAAGTGCTAGCGAACCGGCGTCATGTCAACATGTGGTATATTAATTATAACATAACATTACGGCACGACTCGCTGAAATAATAGGTAGAGGAGTATCTAATCGTATCCACGACCCACCATCTACGTTTCTCCAGTCATAAGTTCCATGTTGTAGAGGCGAACCTATTGCTACTAACCAGGCAAAAACCCCGACTCTGGTCTGCTATACTAACATTTGTCTCATGGATAAGTCACCTCATACCACTAAGTACCCCAATCCGGGGATTGTATCTAGGACCCCATACTAAGCACATGCGACTACGAGACCAACGAGGTTGTTACTTTAAGGGGACTACAGGACCTAAACGTGCCTAAACGCAAGTTTTATAATGCGTAAAAGAATGTGATCCACTGCAGTAAACAAAATCAGAAAAATATATGATATTCTTCAGGATATATGCTAGTATGATAGTGTGTTGAAAACATAATACAACTAATTTGATACGATAGACAAAAATCATGAAGATACCTCTAAAAATTTCTTTTAACGATTAAAAATCATATAAATTAACATGCAATCATTCTGATTTTTTTTGTCAGATTATTCTACAAGCTACATATTAGCATAATAGTGTTTTAATTTTCCAGTCCAATCAATAGATTTTTTGTAAATCGCTAACTGCTTCATATTTTGCAATAAATTACCTGCGTCGTGTCATCGCGCTTCTCTTTCATTTCTATGCAGTCCGACAGTGACCGCGCTTTAGCTGTTGTAAGCCTCTTAACGCTTTTGTCAATGTCAACGTTATCATACGCGTGTGTTTGACTGTACTAGACGTCAATAGGCATTGAGACAGTCAACTTAAGTACTCTATGGATACTATTGAGAAGTTCAGTCATCTATGGTAACTTTTTGACTTTGACAACGCCTTATTCCATAGCTTTAAGGACCGTTTTCGTAGTTCAAATGTTACTACAGCAATTGCCTGTAAGGCGACTGGGGGATTTCCTCAAGGGGAACGCCCTATCTGATAATAGGAACAGCTGTAATCATAAATTCGACCTTGCTAGATAAGTGCTAGCGAACCGGCGTCATGTCAACATGTGGTATATTAATTATAACATAACATTACGGCACCACTCGCTGAAATAATAGGTAGAGGAGTATCTAATCGTATCCACGACCCCCCATCTACGTTTCTCCAGTCATAAGTTCCATGTTGTAGAAGCAAACCTATTGCCACTATCCAGGCAAAAAACCCGACTCTGGTCTGCTATACTAACATTTGTCTAATGGATAAGTCACCTCATACCACTAACTACCCCAATCCGGGGATTGTATCTAGGACCCCATACTAAGCGCATGCGACTATGAGACCAACGAGGTTGTTACTTTAAGGGGACTACAGGACCTAAACGTGCCTAAACGCAAGTTTTATAATGCGTAAAAGAATATGATCCACTGCAGTAAACAAAATCAGAAAAATATATGATATTCTTCAGGATATATGCTAGTATGATAGTGTGTTGAAAACATAATACAACTAATTTGATACAATAGAAAAAAATCATGAAGATACCTCTAAAAATTTATTTTAACGATTAAAAATCATATTAATTTACATGCAATCGTTCTGATTTTTTTTCAGATTATTCTACAAGCTACATATTAGCATAATAGTGTTTTAATTTTCCAGTCCAATCAATAGATTTTTTGTAAATCGCTAACTGCTTCATATTTTGCAATAAATTACCTGCGTCGTGTCATCGCGCTTCTCTTTCATTTCTATGCAGTCCGACAGTGACCGCGCTTTAGCTGTTGTAAGCCTCTTAAGTCATTCATGACGATATCGCCTTTCATACACGAGATTGTGGGTTCAAATCCGGGCAAGTACCAATGTGACTTTTTAAATTCGTATGTACTTTCTGAGTTTATCTTGGACATTACTGACACCTGTGAAGGAAAACTTCATGAGGAAACCTGGACATACTAACTAATATTATTTATTATTATTATTTTTATTTAGGATAATTTTTATCCCGATTTTTCCACGGGATCGAGACTACGGGTGAAACCGCGGGGCGCAGTTAATAGAAGTCTGAAATCGCCAACCCGTCTTGAGCAAGCGTAGTGATCAATGCTCGTGCCTTCTCTATATACGAAGAGGCCTCTGCCCCACAGTGGGATGACAATAGGCTAGTATTATTATTGTCTATGACGAGACGGGCAGATTCTTGTTTTTGGGCAGTCTATTTCCTTCTACTTCTGTAGCATGGCATGGAGTTCTAGAATGTGACTTTATTTTAAAAGTCTCCATCAGTTAATTTCCAAATACGACCTCATCCAACCAGATTATTGTAATATATTAGCGTAATGGCGGCCACTACAGCGCCATGCGTCTGCGCCTACTATCTATTCACATAATAATAAATAGTTTGACATTTCGGCTCGTCGCTTGTCCTTGAACATTGACATTTTAGAGAAGGGGCTTGGCGATCCGTGGGCGGATGAGAGAACGTCACGAAGCAACTTACTTATAGAGCTACTTTTAAAAATATCATCATCCTCTGCTAGCTTTATCCCAACTATGTTGGGGTCGGCTTCCAGTCTAACCAGATGCAGCTGAATACCAGTATTTTACATGGAGCGACTGCCTATCTAACCGCCACAGCCTAGTTACTGCTTAACACGATACCCCTTGGCAAGATGGGTTGTCAGATTGTCAGACTTCTGATTACCCGTAACAACTGTCACAGATATACAAATGACAGCCGGGACCAGTTATTTAAAGTACCTACTTTCCGAGGCACGGAGGAGTATGTAAGGAATGGTCACCCATCCACGGACCGACCTCGGCAAGCGTTGCTTAACCCTGAAGATGGACCTGTGCTGTTATTATTTAGCCACTTTGTTTTCTTAACATATCCTCATTCATAATCTTCATTAGTGGTAACGATTTACGAGTTGTAGGTCGTAGGTTCAAACCCTGACAAAAGGTGAAGGAAAATCGCGTGAGGAGACCGGCATGTCCTAGAACTAAAAATTCGAAGACATGTGACATCTACCAACCCGCACTGGGCCCGCGTGGTGGATTACGGCCCACTCCCTCTCACAGAGAGGAAGCCTGTATCCCAGCAGTGGGAACATTAGCGATAATGCCACCCATTGTATATTTTGTAGTGTAATCAAAATTCAAAATATTTTATTACACATAAACCTACAAGGGCACTTATGAAACGTCAGAAGCTAGGTGCACGGTTCCAATTGGTCGTTTCCTATGGAGAAGAGCCGGCAAGAAACTCCACGGTTACTCTTTTAAAAGTAAATGGTTTTTACAATGTTTCCAAATTACAGTGTTAAAAGGTATGAGAGGACAGTGTAGGCCCATCAACAAGTACCAGGTACTTAGCAAAATATAAAATGGTCCACAGATCTACAGTATGTTATGTCTACAACGTTCTCTCATTCACAAAATTTAAAAGAAAATAATCTATAAGATAAATGAAATAATAAAAATAAAAACCTATTTAAACCAAATATTACTTTTTCTTTATGTAATGTTTAATCTGGTGTACAATAAAGTATATATAAACAAATAACGTTATTGTCTGATTAAGTTATGCTTTATTCAGCGTCAAATTAAATTAATTTGGCCTACCGTAGTCCACTGCAAGACATAGATTTCTTCCAAGTTGCGATACCTGGTTATCCGACTTCTGCATCGAGTCTGTACCAATGGCCGGTTTATGGTCATAAGTCTATTGCCAATTTGTGATCTCCACAGTAAGGATCACGAGGACTCGTCTCCATCCAACTGGCAAAAACATGTGCTATAATAGTCGAGACCACGTTTCTGTTTCAACTCATAGTTCAATAAAGTAGATGTAATAAGTCATATGAAAAGGGAGTAAATGTATACTCAACGCGATTTGGGCGCAAATTATTCAGCTATGTAATAGTGCTATGAAAGTCGGATTACTGGTGGAATAATTATCGAGTAAAAGCAAAACCGGACCAAATTTAGAGTAGCAATAGCAATATTGCTGCCTTCTCATGACCATTGATGGAGTTAAAGCTGTTTCGTTACGATTAATCAACAAAATCATGGAGTAAATGTTGCCGATTTGCCGTCGTCGTCGTCATTTTTATCAGTTGAAAGAAAATAATTTGCTGTTTTATTCCACAATTTCGCCCCGTATCAGTTATTTCGTCACTATTATTCCATTATTTTCCTTTCGCCGAAACGGAACTTTGTGTGTGACTTATTAGAACAAACATCAATTAACAAAAACAAAGAGATAAAAGATAGTACAAATATGGAAGTATTGAATATACCTAGTTACTTAATAAAATGTGGAATGTAATAGCAGTGTACTGTCTATAGAATTTTGCATATCTACGAACTCTTTACATCTTCTGACAAACTGACCGATTATTTGATAATTCAAAAGTGCCAGAATATGGTATGCATGAATTGAAATAAATGTTTGAGTTTTTAATGGGGCTCCGGGCTAATTATTTTTGTCGTGGCTTGTGTATCTTGCCTTCCTTCGCACTAGCTTTGAACTCCAGTTCGTGCTAAAGCACAGTAAAAATATATAAAATTAAGGAGGTATTTTGTTTTTTACTAAAATTTCATTTATGGGTCTACAGAGAAAAACTTTCATTAATTTTCCATATTCAGAGCTGAAGCAGACTACTCGGACTTCCGATGGCCACACCATTCAGAAATAAGTAGCAACAGTTTTTCAAATTATTTATTGAATAAAATTAACGAATTTATAATACACACACATCGTATAATCTATTGTAGAAGGCCCATTTCACATACTAACAACATTCATCACCTACAGAACCCATTCAGCAATTTCCCTCCAAAAAATAAAAATAAATCCCTGTCTACGAATCCGCGCCATATTTTTTTGAATATCGTTTTAAAATCCGCCAAGAGGCAAGAGTCTAACCTAACAGTCTCATCATAACGCCAGATAATTAAACGTACAACCTGTTTTGTCGATTCTTAATCGATTCTCATATCGATATCTCGCTCCGTAGCGATTATCGTTCAGTTTGGTTTGTGTGTCTGTGTGTACGGACGTATCGAAGGTCTGTAGGATTCGTTTTTAAATATATTTTTTTAATTTTGTGTTGCCTTTGCCTGAATGGGTTGGTTGGCGGTGAGTTTCAATATTAATTTATACATTTTATTATTTTGTCTGCAGATTATTTTTGTGAATTTTCGAAATTGAATAGATGTATTCTGATTTCAAATTTATTTTTCTAATTTGATAGTTAAAACACCGTTTATTATTTTTTATTACCACAATTATAAACTTAGCTATGTGTTAATTTAACTTTTATTAAATGGAGAACCTTGATACATAATTATGACGTAATTTCATATTATCTATTTCGCAACCATGTATAAACTCTTATAAATGTCAAATTCCTATGTTTCTTATTAAAATTACAAAGTAGGCTGCATATCCAGCGCCAAGAATTTAAAACATGATTGGCATTATACTGAGATACCTTTGCTAATCCCGCGGCTCTGTAATACTTTGCCGCCATTTTCATTGCAACCACAGATTCGCAATTTGCATTTTTTCCTCTTTTATAAATTGTGTAACCTCCACGTAATGATAATCTTTAAAGTATTCTCATAACAAAATGTAGGTAATTTTCTTCTTTATTCGCTTTGTTGAAATCATTCGTGTAGGTTCAGCCGTTTCTGAGAAAAACGCGGACAGACGAACAAAGGTAGTTTTTTTTTGTAGCCTTATTTCTTATGTGGCAATTGTTTTGTTTATACAGTGCTAATTAATTGCTGTTTGCTAATTACATGGACCTTTAGCCTTCCTACATCATGACACGTGGTCTTATGGTACAAACTAATTTCTATTTTTATTAACTCACAAGTAGACTACATATACTTAGGATTTTATTAACTATAAAATTTTCGAGAGAGCTGCTATGGATGATTTCAAAGTAAAAATCTCTAATGTTCAGAACATTATTTAAAAACTTATATAGACGTGTACGTGTAGGCACTAAATCACATATTGGTATATGACATGAGTAATTTGTTTGCATTTTCAATGTATGTCTCATTCTCACGATTTCGTTGTCATATATTCGCATTGTATCGTGTGGGTGTGATACACACATGCATTACCAAAGTATTATAATGCGAAGTTTTGGCAGTTTAATTTATATGGTATCTTCTATAGAGAGGAATGGTGGCCCCGACAGACGCTTTACTTTGTGTAAATTATTTCATCACCACTGCTCTCAAAACGGTGAAGGAAAAGATCGTGAGGAAACCGGCATGTCCTAGAACCAAAAATTCGAAGACATGTGACATCTACCAACCCGCACTGGGCCCGCGTGGTGGATTACAGCCCACTCCCTCTCACGGAGAGGCCTGTGCCCCATTATAACCTGATTAAGTGATTATGCTCATGTTGTTTTCTATGAGGTGGTCTAAGTTTCTTCTTATTTACTTGCTAAATCAAACCTTTGTTTACATACATCGTATATATTTCTTGGTATGAGCAGACATACATCAATCAATCTGCCTAGCCTTTTCCCAACTATATTGGATCGGCTACCAGTCTAACCGGATGTAGCTAAATACCAGTATTTTACATGGAGCGGTTACTGCCTATCTGACCTCCACAATACCACTGGATTATCCGGAATTATCCAGTTACTACTGGATAATACGATACCCCTTGGTAAGACTGGTTGTCAGACTGTCGGGCTTCGGACGAGTCGTAACGACCGCCAAAGATTCACGAATGACAGCCGGGACCAACGGCACGGAGGAGTCTCGGTATGTAAAGATGGTCACCCATCCACGGCACAACCCCGGCAAGCGTAGCTTAACCTGGTGGATCAACCCGTGCGTCTGTTATTACTTAGCAACGAGACATACATATTTATGTAAGTATTTACTGGTTAGAATGAGACCTACGGTCATCAGCATCTTTCTGCCCTCCCCCCATGCTACTTGGTGTCAGTGTAACACGTTTTCTTCTTCCATTAATTAATTGAAGAACGGTGTATTTATTTAATAAATGATTTTATTTCTGTAATTAGGTTTGTACAAACATTTTTATACGTCAATCATATTTTAAAAACAAGATGAGGTCGGCGTTTCTTTCTGACTACTCTGAGAAGAAAGGCCGAAACAAACTCAGAGGTCGCAGTCTCTTTTAAAGTCCAGACATAATATTGGTCAGATCATGTGAAGATCATATACATAGCATAGGTGTCTGAGATGGTCTTTTGAAAGAACCATACAGATTGAGTGGACCTGTCCAATCAGTGCACGTATTTGTTAGTAATCGTGGAGCTCAACTCAACTCTAAGGAGTTCAACGATTTGACGGACAATACCCAAGAAAGGACATTTGGGTAGGCCGCATTTGGTCACTCCATCCCTCTACACAGTAATCCAAATGTATCGAGAAAAATAAATAAATCAAAACTAAATAACGATTTCATTTCCAAATCTTCAATTCAGTATAATCGAATCTGTTCTTTCGAAACCAACTTGACATTGACGTTTTAAGGCGTCCATCTTTTATTTTCTGACACCTTACATCGGACCATTCAAATTTCAAAAAACGAAGCTAAATCATAAATATGTTTGTTATCATAATATTCTTTAATTGAAAATCAAACAAGTCGTCAAAATATCCTTGGACCGGAGAACGGTTTGTCCTTACCATTCTAAAAGGTATAATGTATTTGACCTGAGTGTTCACTAAAGTGACTTTGAGATGATCTTCCTACGTGGCTTATGATGTCATAGACAATCCGGATTCGAATCGAATCTCAGGTATCGAGTTATTTATAACGATTTTGTTGAAATCGATTCCTTAATTTTTGTTTTGAGGGTTCGTTTTATTTTCAAATATTATGTAGGTATTTTGTGATTTTTAGTATAGTGTCACATTAAAAACTGCTTGCAAAAAGAGTATTATTTTTTCTGTCTTTTTGTGCCATCGACAGATGAGCCCAATTCAACATGGTTTTTTTTTTTCGTAAGCTTGTTTACTCGGGATGGTTATAAGCTAGGTACTATTTAATAACTGAATCATTCAAAGTTATTCAATTCATACTGTTTAACTTTTAGTGAATTAAAATTTTCTTCCCAAATAACATCACAATGAGAATAATTTCGAGCGAAGCGAGCGGTGCCGTGGCAGCGGCCGGCGAGCGCTACTTCCAAGTTACTCTCAGAAATGTTTTCACCATTGTCTAATTATCCGTGTTTTCGCAATATCCCTAGGGTATCCCTAGGGTTTTCGCGAAATTTCGAATTATGAAATCATCCTACGATTTGTTAGTTACAAACGTCTTAAAACTATGTTAGTATTGCATCATTCAAAATTCAAATAAAAAAATCAATCATGTCAAAAAATCATAATGTCATCTCGTCACATGAAGCTGAATGAATGTCCCCAGCACTGCAGACTGGCCTCTCACAGATCATCCTTAGTATTCAGTTGGCACTCCCCTGAACCCGACCAATAAAGAAATAATTAAAGATTGGATTTACTTAAGGGGACTACAGTACCGTAACGTGCCTAAACACAAGTTTTATATTGCCTAAAAGTACCTATATGATCCACTGCGGTAAACAAAATTATAAAAATATATGATATTCTTCAGGATACAAGTTAGTAAGATAGTCTGTTGAAAACATAATACAACTAATTTGATACGATAGAAAAAAAAACGAAAATATGTACCTCTAAAAATTTCTTTTAACGATTAAAAATCATATTAACGTACATGCAATCATTCTGATTTTTTGACAGAATATTCTACAAGCAACTTATTTCCTTAATACTGCCCTATTAAGCCGAAAGGCGCTATCTTAATGGAAGTAAGTTTTGAGAAAATTTACGTTTTGTAAATTGTCATTTAAGGAAACATAAGGATAATAAATAACTTCATACTGGTTTTTTTAAATGTTTTAAGTTAGATAGCGCTATT
The DNA here is from genome assembly GCA_914767755.1 of Agrochola circellaris. NCBI lineage: Eukaryota > Metazoa > Arthropoda > Insecta > Lepidoptera > Noctuidae > Agrochola > Agrochola circellaris. The sequence continues at coordinate 9,863,197 of OU611867.1, read as the reverse complement.
CGGCTTATACCATTAGATGCGAAATTGTTATAGCTATTGAATGGTATAAAAAAAACTAAAAGGCCGTATCTCAGAGATAGCGCCTTTCGGCTTAGCAGGGCTGAATAGTGTTTTATTGTAAATAGATAATTTCTTCATATTTTGCAATAAATTACCTGCGTTTTGTCATCGTGCATCTCTTTTTTTTTATGCAGTCTGACACTGACCGCGCTTTAGCTGTTGTAAGCCTCTTAAGGTCGGAAGGAGATTACACAGACACACAATTAGTTATAGTTAGATCCCACCACCTTTTATCCGCGTCTGCGCCTGTATGAAGGTCGCAAATAATCCACGTAGTATTGGGATAAAAAGTATTCTATGCTCAAGTCCAGGTCATGATCTATCCGTGTGCCAGATTTCATACAAATCTGTTTGGCCGTCATGGCGTGAAATGGTAACAGACTGAACCCATCATTAATATTAGTACTCGTATTGTACCTACTATGGATACAAAACTACTACTAGTACAACTATTAGTATTGTACTATATTGCTGTTAGATTGTAGACTAGATTAAATTAACACTTCTAGACTAAAGTAATACCTGTCCTGGGAGGGGCCCGCTATGTTGGAGTATCGAGGTCAGGTTTGAATTGACGACCTTACGTCTACAACTAACAGCCGTCGAGAGAATGCGTTCTTGACACCTGTCAGTTTCATACTCACGAATATGTGTTTTGCGAATTTGATCCTTATTACTACTAGAAATTGTCCAACTGACAGGTGTCAGAAACGCATTCTCTCGACGGCCGGACTGTAGACTTTGAGATATTGAACTGCCAGTAACCCTACAAGATCTACAGTAAGTCCATCTGTATTTTTATCTTTCTATTTATATTTTTTTATTTTTTTATCTCAATACACACTTGCTTTTCCAACTCACTTTAGACATTGGCAGAATGGTCGACATCGGCTTTCCTTGCCATAACAAAAAAAAAATAGAATAGAGATATTGAACTGTTTTTAAGTTAGCAATGTATGTCTAAGACAACCTTTAAGATTCTCTCTGGTATGGGTACCTATCTAGTGGTTGCAAGAGCGATAACTGGAGGGTCTGGGGTCGGCCCGCGGGTCGAGAAAAATGTAATAGTTATTGACAATAGGCTCGCCCTTTATAATATTTGGTGAAATACGAGTGTAGTTATCACCTCTACCAACCTTTCCGAGGACACCCGACAGGCATGTCATCTATGAGCAGTGGTGGTCCAGGGTAACTGCCGTGACTGGTATGGTTCGAACCCAGATAGGCGCTTAACTTTGTGTAAATTATTTAATCACTCTCTAAACGGTGAAGGAAAACATCGTGAGGAAACCGGCATGTCCTTGAACCTAACATTCGAAGACATGTGACATCTACCAACCCGCACTGGGCCCGCGTGGTGGACTACGGCCCACTCCCTCTCACACAGAGGAGGCCTGTGTCCCAGCATTTCGAACATTATTGGCTGATTGTGCATGACATCTTTGTATTCAGTGTAGTTTAGTGTTAGTTAAATATTAAGTGTAATTGCAAATCTCGTGCTTTCTATATGAGAAAAGGCCTTTGCCCTGCAGTAGATACAACAATTATTATTAGTAACCTCATCAGCTGCCTAGCCTTTTCCCAACTATGTTGGGGTCAGCTTCGAGTCTAAACGGACCAGTATTTTACGTGGAGCGACTGCCTATCTGACCTCCACAACCCAGTTACTGTGTAACATGATACCTCTTGGTAAGACTGGTTGTCAGACTTTCGGGCTTCTGACGATCTGTAACGACTGTTAAAGATAGTACAAATGACAGCCGGGACCAACGGCTTAACGTGCTTTCCGAGGCACGGAGGAGTCTCGGTATGTAAAGATGGTCACCCATCCACGGATCAATCCCGGCAAACGTAGCTTAACCTGATCGATCGACCCGTGCGGCTAGTATTAGTCAGCCACAAGCTCCTTCCTGTTTCCTTCCCTTATGAATTAAATTTTTAATATATTTCAAATTTATATCTAGTCCATAGTTTTACACGCATTCATTTAAATTATAAACTATTTTAAATTCTAAACAGATAAAAACCCAAAATAAAATTGTGATTAATTAGCATTCGAATATTCAACAACACATTAAAAAAAAAAATTACAATAAAGATGTCGGAAGCGTATAAAAAATAAATTGTCTAACATAAATTTGTCAAATGTTATAAAAATGTCAAAATAAAAATTATTAGTAACCTACTGCTTTATATCTAGTACATTTGTACGTAACCGGCAGAGAATTAGTAAAACTATTCCAAGTCGATTAAATGCCACTTCTTCCAACCATCTCGATATGAAACAAAATGATCACAAGACAACATCTATTCAAGACATCAAGAATAATACTTAGAATGTGAAGAAAAAAACGCGGTTTGCATGGAAAAATACTAGAAATCCTTGAATTGTTGCTATCAGACATTCGACCAGTTCTTCTAGACATACCCTGCCCCTCTCTGGCCATAGAAACTAGGGGCCTTCGGGGGGAAAACCGGTTGGTGGAAATGTCAACCTAAATTCGTTATTATTAATGTATGATAATCAGGTAGAGTCAGAGACAGGCGAATCCTGAATTGATTTAATTATTATGTTTTATTAGAATTTTATACTGGTTTAAGTGCCTACTTCTTGGTAATAGATAGCACTGGGTTTTTTTTGTCTTCGAGGTTAGTGTTACTTGGTTTTTGGCTATTTATAAGATACTAGCTGCCGACGCCCACGTGATATTTTTATAAATTAAAGCCATAAAACCCATGAAATCTAATTAATAATTAGAAAAACTTTACTACTTTACTAATTTAGAAAAATACTACTATTTTCTAAATATTCATGAAAAATTAACTTTTAACACGGTTCTTCGAAGATCTTATATATACTTTTTTAATTTATTTTTTGTTTTTTCTGTGTGCCTCTATGATTTTATGGACATACACTTGTTTTAAAATGTCTTCACCTCCGTTTTTTTTCATAGTCAATAAATTTTTATAAAAAATGTTAGTCAATCCGTTAAAATAACTGATAAGCTTTTAGAAATAATGAACAGAATCCAAATCGAGCCAAAAACATCGGAGATATGGCAAACGCTACACAGAAAATAAAAAAAATAATAACATGAAAAATATTAAACCCCCCTTTTAAAGTCGTTCGATAATTTTTCATGAATATTCAGAAAAATACGGGCGATCACAAGCCCATGGGTGACATTGTATACCATTCTACTGGTGAAATAATTTTTAAAATCGGTCCAGTAGTTTTTGAGTTTATTCATTACAAACAAAAATATGTACAAATCTTTTTTCTTTAGAATATTATTGTTGTAGATATAGATTTTAACAATCGGAGGAGTGAGGAAAGTGTCGTGAGGAAAGTTTCGAGTATGAATGTCGATGGCTATGAGAGTAGGGGAAGAGCAAAGAAACGATGGATGGACTGTGATGATGATATGGCTAGAAAGGGGGTGACTACTGAGATGACGACTAGTAGAGGAGTCCCAATATGAACAAGGATATGGGCAGGAGAATAAGATAGATTTTCATCTATTATAACTTAATATTCATCATCTTTCATTAGTGATTTAATTGGTTAAGAACTCAAGGTGAATTCGCTTCACTATAGCCGTCTCCCCGTCTATTCGTTTGTATCCTCATAACTCTAGAACTTCTTGTCCAATTCACGTGATTTTGCTTTTAATGCAGATATCAATTATGTTCTGTAAAGCTATGGATACAGTAAATATTTTTTATATCTTTTTTTACTCAAAACATTTTTAAATTAGGCTGAGAATCAGCAATTTTCGAACTTATTACATATAAGACAGTCATCCAAAACGCCCACCCTTCACCACTTCCTAATATGCCAATTAATAACACAACGCCATTAGTTTGGAATATGTTATAATCAAACTTAAACTCAAAGCATTTATTTCAATTAAACCCAATTACAGGCACTTTTGAATTGTCAAGGGGTCGGTCAGTCAGAAAGATGAAGCTAGTTGCCCATTCCAAAGCGTAGTAGGTACCTATGGAGAAGAACGGGCAAGAAACTCCACGGACACTCTTTTAAATCAAAATATCGTTACAAAAGTTGTCTTCATAAGCATCAAAATCGTTAGAATAACAACATTTTATTATTCCAGTGACCTTACAACTAGCTAGCGTAGATATCATAAATCAATGAAAACGCTAAGGCAGTTCGTTCAACCACATAAGTACCTAGATACATAGAGATTATCATCTTTAAATGGTTTATAAAAATTTAATAGATGGTGGAATAGATAACTTCATTAATTGAAGCTTGTAAAATCCATAAATGAATGCAGTCTATTTTCCAAATACTTTTTTTTTTAATTGTTTTATTTCCCTGTGTGACTCGAAAAAAAGTATGTTATAATTATTGATGATTTTTAAAGTATTAGTAGTAGTTATTGGGTTTTCCATCAGGAATTTTTCCGTAGCAGCCCGGAGTCCGGAATTGTGCCCGGTTGATGCCTAAAGGTGATTTCTTTTGTTAAAAGAAACTACAATTTATTTGAATCTAGCACTGACAGGCCAAATAGCCGAACACGGCATAAAGATAGACTTCGGCTGCCTCCAATAAAACTAAAATTATTTAAGATAAATGTATACTGCATGTCGATTATTATTTACAATCATTTACCAAATAGTTTTCAAGACTTACCGCTGACAATGTTTAAAAAATACTTTTCAAACTATTACTATTTAAAAGATATTATATGTACCATTAAGGACTATTTAGAAGACAAATCAATAGAAGCTGTAAAGGCTAACACCCGTGGTCCCATACATGGGACTTTATTATTTCATTTGAACTTGAACATAACTGGCGAAATGTGGGTGTACTATAGGTACACCTCTGCCTAACCTTTCGGGGAATAGGCGTGATGTTATGTGTTGATGATATTTGTATAAGATACGAAATAATTTATTTTTATTTTTAAATTGTAAAAATAAAATAAAATAAGTACATGCTTTGTTTCATAGTGCTACCAGCCATTTACACCAGATAGTTTACAAATATCCGCCATTACGTACATATATTGTATACACTATTCTATTTATTTGTACAAGTTTAAATGTAATAATGTGTCCAAACAGTTTTCGAGTAAGTATGTATAAGTACTAATTTTGTAATTTATTTACTTACTCATCTGCTGCCATCTTGCAAAAATATTCAAATTCAAAATTCAAAAGTCATTTATTCAAACTAGGCTGAGAATGAGCACTTTTCGAACGTCAAAATTACATAAGACAGTCCCCCAAAACGCCCACCCTTCACCACTTTCTAGTGCGTTAGCTGGGAAGAAGAAGTGGCGCAACTAACTCCCCAGCAGCACTGCTGTCTGTTCAGTTAGAAAAAAAAATGACTTAATTCTAAACAATAGTATGCAAAATAATTTACATTACTCAACACAAAACAGTAAATAAATTGATTTGCCATAATGACAGCTAGCACACGCCAATATATACCAACAAAACAATCGAAATATATACTCAAGCAAAAATAAAAACTCAAAACATAAACAGAACTTAATACCGGATTGCCAAAGGTTTTGTAGTTTTGCGGTTTTGAAGTAGTGGAGATTTTCGTTTGTGCGTTATATTATAGCGTGTTCGATTCCCTGATAGAAAAAATATCTGTGTGTATTGTATTGGCTGCCGCATGTCAGATGAGAAATGGGCTAAAAGAACCACCGATTGGGTCCCGCTAAACGCACGACGACATCGCGGCAGGCCAGGGCAGAGATGGCGCGATCAGTTTGACTCCTACCGAAAGGACTGGCCTGCTTTAGCAAATGATAGAATTATGTGGAAGAGGGAGAGGGAGATCTTTGCCCTGCATTGGGACAATACTGGTTAGATTAGATTATATTGTATACTCGGCTGGTGTAGCTTTACGTTCAAGCGCGTATTTTCCGTATACTAAATTGCAAAATATTTGTGTGACCTACGAAATGCCTACAAGTTTTTTTTATGTCATGTAAATGTAGCTTCACAATTAGTCAGGATTAAATAGTATACCTATTTTTTATTGGCTTTTATCTTTATATATAAATCTTACATACAATCTAAAACTAAATTAAATGACTAACTAGCTAAACATACAAATAAATACAAAGACAAAAGGGCACTTAGGCGTCGAAGTACTCGTCCGAATCATCAAAAATGCCAGTGTTCTGGGCATGTTTCCGGATGACAGCTCATCCGGAAACGTGCCCAGAAAACTGGCATTTTTTTTAAATTATTGTTTCACAGTTTTATTCTATTCAAGTTGAATTTGTCATTTGGTGATCGTCGGTATGAATGGCATACCTATTTCGATGTGGTGCGACCCCGCACTCTCAGTTTAGTAAGTGAAGTGCCTAACGCTACACAGTGTCAGTGAAATGTGAGATAATAAAAACAATGCAGAAATAATCAGGAAATAAAAGTTTTTTTTTTTAAATTAGTTAATAAATTAAAAAAGTATCGCGCGTTGATATCTTTTGAACTACAGAACTTCGTACATTTTCGATATTGCAAGATCGGTTATAATTTTTTTTTAATAATTGTTTAAGTATTCTTATTAACTTAAAGGCTTATATATTATATTGACTACTGGATTATTTACCAAGTTTATTTTATTACAGCTTGCTCTGTAGTCAAATTGTGATTTCGCAATCATTGATTTTAAAATCAAGTGAATTATCGCTGTTTGTGGGTATTTATTTGAGTGAGGTTTCGGAATAACGTCCTGATCATCGGCATAATAATTATTGCTTGCCTGTCAGTCTGTACTTCAGAGAGTGTGCGCAGGAACTCCACGATCTGATCCCACCATCTCCCTACGTACTGTAGGGTCCCATCCGCACTTGGTCGATAGCCCGACCAGTAGTATTCAGCTCTACTCCTCTACATTTATTATGCGCACAGCCAAAGTGTGGATCTCTCTGCCAGCATCTGTGTTCCTTTCCACGTATAACGGGTCTGCCTTCAAAGCAAGACTGAACAGGCATCTTCTGTACATGCTCGTTCCATCGTAGAGCTCATCCATCGCTTTCCATCATCGCAAGACCGAGGTCAAGAGCTGGCCCATTTCACAATAAAAAAGTACTAGTACGCAAACGTAATTATATCAATCAAATTAAACTCGTGACATACCGTAAGTCAAGTCTAAAATAAATCAATCAAATACGACTACATTACATCTTGCAACACTGTATGTTACTAGATATAACTGTTTTAATCATTCGAATTAATCCCGTCTTGCTAGCTTTCAAATTCAGCCTTGTTGCAAATTGCAACGTACTCAAATGAAACTTTTAACAACATTTTTATTAGACATTTTTACCAATTTCAAATCGAATGTAAGGTAAGTACAACGTTTGTTGACAAATCATATAATATACCACGTTACACTAAAATATATAAAGGAAAAAAAGGGAACAGCTCATTGGGCTTCAAAAAGACCGCATAACTGTTAGTGGGAAAAGTGCCCAAAACGCTGACAGCGTTGCCACGTTCGATGACAACGCTGATTCTTTTACCTAAAAATTGGCCAGCCGTCTGGGTAACGTTAAGAATTGACCAACCACTTAGCAAAAACCGAATTGTATTGCAAAATTAATGTATGATGTTAATTAAAGAATTTAGTTCAAATTAAGAGCCGTACCTCCTGGGAGTTCCTTTTCAAAAGTTATTGCAAAACAATTATTTATTCAACTCGAAAACCAAAATATAGTAATGTATTTTATTTATCAATCTTACTTTACTTTACTAGATTACGTATTTACCTACTGTTGCAGTAAAATTATCTGGCAGCTTATTTTTTAATAAGTAGTACTTTCTTTTTCGTTTATTAAATAGACCCTTAATAAGAAGGAGATTTGATTTATTGTATTTAGTTAAGTTAGCCCTATTTAGCATAACATCTGCCCTGTTCTCCTCGAAGGGTTACGCAGAGTTATACCTATAAAACAGGCACATTTCGCCAGTTATGTTTAAGTCCCATGTAATAGGGGGCGAGCCTATTGCCATCAACCGGGCACAAATCCAGACTCCGAGCTGCTACTGAGCAATTATAGATGGAAAAACTCAATAACACTCGACACAGGAATCAAAACAAGGACCCTATGCTCACAACAACATGCAACAGTAGAGCTTGCGGCATCGAGGTAGTCTGGCCTATTTATACCACTATCGAGCCAGCTATACCATTTTCGACATGCATATTCTCATCACTTCCACTTTTCACAACACCAATCATTCGCATATTTATTATCTCATCTGCTCGACGTCCGTATGTCACTGCAGGGATCCAGCAGAATATCAGCGTCAGGTATATTTGCCTGACACATGCTGAGTTGGACTCCCATTTTGTGCAACATTAAGACGCACACCGCACTTTGTATGTTTCATTATTTTAAAGTGTCTTAGCCAATAGTGTCATCACAATGTCTTATTACCTCTTGCCACCTTGTAGCTATATTCATGTATTTAGTTATTATTTAATCGTTTTTTTGTATTTTGTGCTGTGTCTTTTGTGTGCACCAAATAAACGATATATCTATCTATCACCAGGAAATAACGAAACTTGCAGCTTCTTTGGACCTAGAATCGGCCGCTTCTCAACACCGGCACCGCCTAAATTCTGCCTCTACTCATCAAAGGGATCTTGACCTAGCCTCTCCTTGGCTTTGTCTGTATCGTAAAGATGTTTCAGACATAGCCTGATAGAGGTTACGTTTTATCCCTTCGTTTCTGCGATGGACCAGAAGATAAAAGAAGATTATGAAGAAAGCAGAAGAATTTATTAAGAAGATGAAGATTTTTTTTAAACTGTTTTTGTCATTATATTGTGTGTATCTGTGCTTTTTGTTTTATGTAAACTTATAATATTATAAAGAGAAAAGATTATTTGCATGTTTGTTTGTTACGCTTTCACGCTAAAACGGCTGAACAGATTTGGATGAAGTTTGGCGTATGCGTAGACTTAGGTAGGTTATCCCGATATTTTCACGGGATCGAGACTTATACGGGGAAACCGTGGGGCGCAGCTAGTACAGAATATTTTTAACACTTTATTGGTGATATATTTAAGTTTAGGTATATTTTGAGTCGTGATGTGTGTAATGTTTATTAAATTTTATGAGGCTTATCGTTATTTATTTAGTCTTAAACTGACTGACCGAGTTGATTAATTGAATGTGTGTAGCTCAAGAAACCTGCTCAGGACTACAAGCTTCTTGTTTTCGTGTGGTTAGTAACTGAACTTTTTTATTTTTTTTTGAGGGTGGGAAATTATCAACTTTTATATTAGTAACTGCGACTGTCGGTCGATTCTGTTAAAATATCAACGTGAAACTTAGGTGAAGTGAGCTGTCACTGTCACAAATCGATCGGCAGGATGCTAGGGATTAACACTATTGACAGCTCACTTCACGCTCACTTCACCTAAGTTTCACGGTGATATTTTAACAGAATCGACCGGCTGGTGTCTGAGTTATAAAGCCACCCATGGGCCCCTGACTTGGTTTCACATGCCGTCGAGAAATATCTCTCAGGCATGCCGGTTTCCTCACGAATTTTCCCCCAAATTGTTTATTTTTGTGTTGTGGTTGTCCTTCGTTGTGTGTTGAAGTTGTGTTTGTTTTCCTTCGTCAGGTAAGACTGGTTGTTAGACTTTCGGGCTTCTAACTACCCGTAACGACTGTCAAAGATCCACGAATGACAGCCGGGACCAACAGCTTAACGTGCTTTGATTATTCAGTCAGACATCAATCACATTAGTCACACTATATATGTAATTTCTAGCATAAACAATATGCATCATCATCATCAATTATCATAAAAAAGTTCTAGGAAATATCCAAGGAAAATATTGTGAGGACACAAGAATGATCATTCCACGAGTGTTTCCTGTCCGCCGCCTCCTTTGCACCTCCTCGCAAAAAAAAGCAACAGCATCTCATTCGTTTTTGCTTTCGACTATGGACTAAACCACGGCGAGAGGTCATCAGCACCAATTGTCGGGACGAGAGCACGGCGCTGTTGGGCCCAAGCTGAACACTCCTCCAGCGTATTTTGCGCCGTTCGAGCACTATAAACGATACATAGCTTATATGCTTTGACTAGACATGTTCCCGTCTCTAACAAGTTACACTGGTAGTTTGACAGTTGTGTGACAGTGACAGGAAAAAGCTTAGCCAAAGTACAGTGCATTCATTCGAGCATTGTTATGTCAGTCGCCATTTTGAATTCTATTGGTATTGAAACTAAGCTTGACAAGCAATGGTGCCAACATAACTGAAGGGACCAGTTATAGTGAACGGTCGGTTAATGTTCATAGAAGACGGCCTAATACACTATCTTAAATGTATCATACAAATATGATTTCATATCTGTCAAATTCTATCATCATAATTAAATGATGCCATTCTTATATACGATAGACATGTGACATCTACCAACCCGCACTGGGCCCGCGTGGTGGATTACGGCCCACTCCCTCTCACTGAGAGGAGGCCTGTGTCAGCAGAACATTATAGGCTGATTGCGATGACATCTTTGTATTAGTGTAGTTTAGTGTTAGTTAAATATTAAGTGTAACTGCAAATCTCGTGCTTTCTATATGAGAACAGGCCTTTGCCCTGCAGTAGATACAACAATTATTATTAGTAACCTCATCAGCTGCCTAGCCTTTTCCCAACTATGTTGGGGTCGGCTTCCAGTCTAACCGGATGCAGCTGAATACCAGTATTTTGCATGGAGCGACTACCTATCTGGCCTCCACAACCTAGTTACTGGGTAACACGATACCCGTTGGTAAGACTGGTTTTTAGACTTTTGGGCTTCTAACTACCCGTAACGACTGTCAAAGATCTACAAATGACAGCCGGGACCAACGGCTTTAACGTGCTTTCTGAGCTTCACTGAGGGGTCTTGGTATGTAAAGATGGTCACCCATCCACGAACCAACCGCAGCAAGCGTAGCTTAACCTGATTGATCCACCCGTGCGGCTGTTATTACTTAGCCGCAAGCCCCTCACTTATTACACTTATATGATCATGTAAACGTCATACTTAATCAAGATGGATAACGATTTAGCCGTGTTTGATTTAGCAATTTTTGAAGCTAGACGGCAAGCGGACAAATATGATCATAGTCGCTATGAATCATATGTACTTATTATACCGTCATAGGTTCTTCATATAAAAATGACTCGTACACCTCTGATCATATTTCTATGATAGTCTAATATGGCTCTTAGGATGATGTTTTCTGACAAAAATCATGCGACCTTTCCTGTGCTGGAATTTCTGTAACTACAGCTGTCACATTTCATTCGTAATAGACTCTAATAGATATACAGAAAGTCACCTGGATACTTATAAATTCAACAAGCTTCTTGTTTACCTTAATACCTAATTAATTTTGGGGTTTTGGGTCGAAATGTCAATCAAAATAAAGTCATTTCAATTAAAATAAATTACAGAATTAATTAAACAGGAACAAAAATTGAATAGATATAAATAAATTCTAACAATTTCTGTTATCTAAATGCTATTATAATATCAATGATTATTTAAATGTCAAAGTTTAACTTACAAGTTTTATAAAATAATTACAATAGGTTCCTAAGAACCTATTGTAATTACTATAATAACAACTAGATAGTCAAAATAAAAAGCCCTCTTCCTCTCTTCTACTTTGCTGACAGTACCTTGCCAATTCATTTATGAAAATATTATGTATGTAAGAAAAAATCTACATATTTTTAATAAAATAAGCGATTATACATAATTTTAATACTAGAAATAAAGATAAAATAGATCAACGATTTTTCAGATTATCTAAAGTATCTTCATCTTTTATGGGGTACTCTGTTAAATGTTACAATAAAATACCTTGTGATATATTACAATTAAATGAAAGAAAATTTAAAACTCATATTAAAAGTACACTTTGTAAACAAGCATATTACAAATTAGAGGATTATATCCAAGATAAGAATGCTTGGAAACATGCTGGTCCTGCTCCATAGGATAATCTAGACAAAATCAAACTGGTTGCTAATTTAAGTTGTATGAATTATTATTTTTAGTATATGACATTGATTTTACATTCTGTGATTACTTCCTCACACACTGACTTATTAATTGTAAAATTTTAAGAAAACCGTCTACTTTTACAATGTTTGTAAATATGTGAGAACCATGCATCTATCACATAAGTAATTAATTTATCTTTCGTTGCTTCATTTTTATTAATTCTTCTTTTTCCTACCTATTGTGGTAACGTATTTTTTTTTTTTGTATTTTTTTTTTTTTTTTTTTTTAGTTGCATCGTCTTCACTTATAATTTTGTAACTAATGTACGTGCATATGCAAAATATTGTAACACATTTTAAAAGAGTAACGGTGGAGTTTCTTGCCCATTCTTCTCCATACGAAAACTACCTTTTGGAAGGGGCGACTAGAATCAATTCAATTTTTTTTTGTAAACTTTGACGTTCAAAAGTGCCTTACAGGGGCCTATTTGAAATAAATGATTTGACTTTGACTTTGACTTTGCTGTACTCGACAGGCTTCACAATGATCATATATTCTTGTAAAACCTTCCACCTAAGTTCACATATGGAAGCAATAAATATATTGAGTATTGAGTAAATGGTCATGGGGCCCGATTGCCCGTCTCCTTTTTAAGGAAATTTCTCGCCGACTGGCCGACACTTCTTATTCTTTGGTCAAAGAATTAGAATTGCCATTCAACGTGGCAATTCTGCCAGTCTTCTTGGGCACGTGCCCAGATGACAGCGATACGGACGAGTACTTCGACGCCTAAGCGTCCTTTTTTTGAATATTTAGTTATTTAATTTAGTACCTAGTGTAAATAGATAGTTGTGTTAAATTTTGTACAAGAAATTAATTTAAATTAACTTTAATAAGACGTCTCAATTGCTAATCTTTAATTCCATTTTAAATTAATTCAATTTTCAAATCTTCTAAATCTAGAGATCCTCGCTGCGCGGGCGACTGATGCTATGACGTCACATCTTGACGCCCTTGGAACACGCGGAGACTATTAAAATTTAAAAGTCAAATCATTTACCTATTTTTAAATATTATTAACTTAATAAAATGTTGCTTTTTTGTGGATTTTGTTGCTATGGAAAAGATTTAGTAGTTTGTAGAAGTATAAAGCAGTGATAGCCTCGTGGTGTGACCGTCGGAGTACTAAGTCATAGGCCTCGAGTTCGAACCTTAAGCACGCACCTCTGACTTTTTGGGATTGTTAAGAGTATTGTATAAATACACTTGCTTCAAAAACGGTGAAGGAAAACATAAAATCACGCCTGACTTTCGAGAAGAGTTAAGCAGAGGTGTACTCAAAGTACACCCACAGTTCGCTAGCCTATTGCAATCAACTGGGCACAAACCCAGACTCTGGGCTGCTACTTACTGAGAAATTCCTGATTGAAACATCCTTTCCTTGACAATTCAAAAGTGCCTGTAAATGGTTTAATTGAAATAAATGCTTTCAGTTTGACATCCAAAAATACTTTGCCCGACCTGGAAATGGATCCCAGGACCTCGTGCTCAGCATTACCACCATTACGAGTTAATTTTCCTAAATATTAAACAGAAAAATAGCTTTTTTGAGGTTCCGTACCTCAAATAGAAAAAAACGGAACCCTTATAGGATCACTCGTGTGTCTCTGTCTGTCTATCCGTCTGTCACAGCCAATTTGCTCCGAATCTAATGGACCGATTAAGTAAAAATTTGGTACACATAATATATGTATCTGTGACCCAAACACGGACGTAGAACGAAAGACGCATAGAATATATTTTATAGTCGTGCAGACCGGCGTGACACGGTGTCGCATCGCGCTATCGCGTCGCGCTAGTCTGCACGAAGCTTGACCTATCAAATGAAAGGCCTTATTGCGAGGATCTCAAATATGTTTTTTTTATAATAAATTTAAGCCTAAAATTTCAGAGTATGGTTCTTTACTCACAGATTACAGGAAAACTTATAAGAAGTCTATGGTCTTTAAATAACATGGTAAATCTCTCAATATTGTGCGTACAAACTTAAATTTTCAGTTGGAATGTTCGGGAGAACATGTTTTTAACTACAATGTTAAGTTTGTTCTTGGGATAAATTCATCTTAACTACGGAACCCTTCATTGTGCGTAGACGGACACACACTTGGCCAGTTTAAAAAAATAAAATAAAGCTAAGTATAGATAAGTATTTTAAAATATTAAATTAAATAAAACAAGAAACCGCTTTGTTCGTCGCAAATCAATTTAATTCAGATTGAATGGCTACCGTCTGAACTTTATATTAATAAATCTAATTTGCATTCATTTTAAATTAATATTAAACAATTATTCAAATGAACGAGGACATGATTTGGAAAAAGCTGTGGGACTTCTCCTTTGGCCGCTTGTAGACGCAAGTTTTTTCCATCGGACCACGGACCGTGTTTTTCATATTTGTATGAGTTGGCCACCGGTCCGGCGTCTGATGCATGTACACACATTCATTATGAACCATACACCACCGCGAATCCGGCAAAAAAAACGTTCCGTTGTCCGGTGACAAAAATGGAAGTGTACAAGCGGCCTTACTCTTCTTGTTCGTGTGGTTAGTTAGGTAAGGTTCGACCAACTTGGTGTCAGACTTTTTATGCCGCCCATGACGGGCCTCTGACTTGGCTTCACATCTCTCAGGCATTCCGGTTTCCTCACGATGTTTTCCTTCACCCGTTTTGAAGCAAGTGATACTTAAACAATACGCACATGAATGCGAAAAGTCAGAGGTGTGCCTTGGTTTCGAACTCGAGACCTATGACTTGGCAGTCCGACAGTCACACCACTAGGCTATCACTGATGAGAGACTCGACTTCGAGAATTTATTTGCGGATTGGATTTATGTGAATATATTTTATTTTTCCTTTGTTGCTCTCAAATAGAGCACCTGCCATCTAATCTCTTCACCACCCTTGGTTGACTGGTAGAGAATGCCTAAGGCATTAAGTCCGCCTTTGTACTTTTTTGAGTGTGAAAAGTTTGATTAAATATGGATATTTTTGTAAAAAGGAAGCAAATAAGTACCGTCCCGGAAAAGTTACCTCTAATAAGTCCTGAACATCATCTTCTTCTTTGTCCCATGTTACTTGGGGTCAGCCCAACATGTTTTCTTACTCCATTCTGTCCTGACAACCGTCTCTAAAAACTTCTGTACTAAAGATAGTTAATTGACTAATGCGTGACTTTGCGGAAATCCATTCTAGAATACAATAGACGAAGTATATTTAGTAACCTAATCCGCTTAACTGTTCTTAAAGAGTCATAAAGAACCCTGTAAGAAATCGACACGTGTTTCACGTCTCCACGAGGCATCCTCAGGACGACGATTGATTTGTTGCGACCCTGGACACGACGTGTTGCCACGCCAAGCGCCGAACACACTGCCTGTCTCTCACTGTTTGTGTGTTCGCCAATTTATTAATAACTTAATAAATAATGTATTCTTCTATGTCAGTACAGGTAATAGGTACCTCGTGAACTTGTTCAACAGACATCGATCGACTTGTCTTACCATATCTGCGTAGCTTTTTCCAACTATGTTGGGGTCGACTTTCAGTCTAACCGGATGCAGCTGAATAACCGGTATTTTACATGGAGCGACTGCCTATCTGACATCCACAACCCAACTGGGTAACACTCTGTCCTCCCATACCTATTAACACTGTTATTGGAAAAACATTGTAAAATCCATTTATTTTTAAAAGAGTAACCGTGGAGTTTCTTGCCGGCTCTTCTCCATAGGAAACGACCAATTAGAACCGTACACCTAGCTTCTGGCGTTTCTTAAGTGCCCATGTAGGTTTATTTATTAGTTATATTTTGGACAAAAAACAGTTATACATTACAGTATTTACAAAGAGTAGTTATATTACAGTCGAAAAAACGTATAACCCACACTATTGTCCACGAAATGACATCGGAGTATGAAAACGAACGCATGCTAAAGAAAAACTAAAAAAAAGAAGAGATGAAACAAAATCTTGGATGTGAAATAAAATATTTTGATTTTGAGATACGATACCCCTTTGTAAGACTGATTGTCAGACTTTTCGGCTTTTGACTACCCGTAACAACTGTCAAGGATCTATGAATTACAGCCGCAGCCAATGGCTTAACGTGCTTTCCAAGGCATTGCAAATTACCAAGCCATACAGACAGATATAAGTATTTTAACGTCTAACATACCTATATATATATATAAATATCACATTAGCTTGCAAATTAATTCATTAGCAACATGTTCTCACATGTGGTTTTCGGTTGCTCAACCAGATTTGCCTGACAACCAGTCGGTTGACAATTCAATTGCAGGTTTATAATTAACAAAATTTAAGATGTGAAGGCTGACATCTCGGTTGGCGCCAATATGCCACGCATATGGATAAATAGATAATTGCTTAGTAAAGCTCTATTCTTTGTGACGAAGTTCGTCCGGGGACATAGATACTACCACCATAGTTATTTCTGCCTTTTCTTATTTTAATTTATTTTGATTTATAAATGGTTTTTTGTATTTTAGCTTTTTATTACGGACGCTTTTAACGTGGACGTCTTTCTACATTGTTCTTAGATGTATAATTTCAACATGAATGATGTAACCAATATTTTGTAACAATTTTTTTTATTTAAAAGATTGTCCGTGGAGTTTCTTGCCCGTTCTTCTCCATAGGTACTTACTTACTTACGTGCACATTCCAAAGCGTAGTACCTATGGAGAAGAACGGGCAAGAAACTCCACGGACATTCTTTTAAATCATGTTATGGTTACAAAATATTGGTTACATCATTCATGTTGAAGTTATACATGTGAGAACGATGCAAAACGTGAAAAGCGTCCGTAACAGAAATAAAAAATAAACAATTCAAAATTAAATTAAATTAAAATAAGCCGTGGTAGCGAAGAGATGACCAGTCCCAACTGACGGCGCCCGTTCACGAACATGACTATTACAGATAATTATTCTAGGATATTTGCGAATATCGATAAACAGCTCACATATTAGGATGTTAGTAAATGAAGCAACAATTTGACAATGAATACTAAAACAAAAAGTAGTCTCAGCTTATTTGGAACATGTTGCAACGTTTTTAGACAACTGTAGGTGTGTATTGACTGTGACTAGTTTTCAAGTCTGTTAAGTATGTAACTTACACATAAAGGCTATTTTAATGAACCACACATAAACATAACATGACGCCTATTCCCCGAAAGGTTAGGCTGTGGTGTACCTACAGTACACCCACATTTCGTCAGTTATGTTTAAGTCCCATGTAATAGGGGGCGAGCCTATTGCCATCAAACTGACACTAATCCAGACTCCGGGCTGCCACTGAGAAATTCCCGTTGGAAAAACCCAATAACAGTTTGGCCGACCCGGGAATCGAACCCAAGACCTAAACTGTAAAATAGCTTCGCGAAGTCATCATCATCATCTAGCGTTTTCCCAAGTATGTTGGGGTCGGCTTCCAGTCTAACCGGATGAAGCTAAATACTAATATTGTACATGGAGCGATGGATTATCTGACCTCCACAAGTCAGACAAAGATGAGCATCCCTGATGTCACGTGTTCGCGGCAGCTCCAACAGTATTCTCAGTGTGTTCGCAGATCATGGGATTCCCCGATGTTGCGGACCTGGATGGAGCTCCACGCTGTATTTTAATTGGTTGTTAATCTGTGTCTGTACCTACTAAAGGTGTTAAGTAAAACTGCTAACCTATGGATCTGTCTGAAAATAAAAGTATTACTACTATTAGTACTATTTTTCGGAACCCTGGGATCCCGGACC
Organism: Agrochola circellaris; assembly: GCA_914767755.1. Taxonomy (NCBI): domain Eukaryota; kingdom Metazoa; phylum Arthropoda; class Insecta; order Lepidoptera; family Noctuidae; genus Agrochola; species Agrochola circellaris. Next base: position 9,845,268 of record OU611867.1, on the reverse strand, counting down.
TTTGGAAGGCGTACGAGGGGCCGAAGCCAACTCGCAGAGGCCCGTTAGACGTTTGTAACGAAATGAGGCACCAACCGACAAATATCCCTGTATGTACTATGCAAGTACACCCTAGAATAATCCTTATTATTATTTATTATTATTAACACCTGAAGTGGTGCCAAATCTATCGCAGAAGACAAAGAGGCGTAGAAGAAACTGTTACTTAGTAACGTAGTGTAGGTAGTAATGTAGTTTCTCAAAGCATAAGGCCGCGCGCACTTTGGATACGTTTTCGTACGAATTTGACTCGTGCGTACACGTACGACAATGGTCGTTCGAATTGAGTGCGCACACTGGATACGTTTTTCTCCGTCAAATAAAACAAATCCCAACAAGTTCGGATTGTTTTCGGGCTTCGGAACTATACGTACGTATACGTACTACTAAGTCGCACCCAGTCTGCGCGCTCCCTTTGAACTTGGAAGGTCGGGATAGTTCGTGCGTGTTCGTATGCGTACGCACGAGTGAAATTCGTACGAAAACGTATCCAAAGTGCGCGCGGCATAAGGCTATTGGTTTGATGGCTTGACATTATTATAACTTTTTGAACACTCGTTAAGGATTTTGCTAAAGGACTTTGTCGAATCAATAGAATTAAGGGTTTATGAGGACCTCGGACAACGAGCACTATGGTTCCCTAACCCTCAAGATGCTGTCAGTGTGCATACCAACACGGTGAGTGGGTGAAATCGTGGAGTCACCAGTGTTAACTAAATATTCAAAGATTACATTAAAATGGCGTCATCCGTGAGCTCATGGACTCTGAGAAATGTTACAATTGTGACACTTTTATGCAGATATATGTTAGAAACTAAGTCCCTATGACTCATGGTATGGGATGTGTTCTTATAGATATTGGGTTCCCACCTATGAAATTGGCGTTTTTTTTCTCACAAATAGAGAACCTCGTCACTTCTATGATTTAAAATATTCATCAATTGCTTGGTATTATATCGAATAATGACCATCATAGACAACTACTAATAGTAAAAAAACCTTATTACTTATATTTTTCTAAACATAAAAAACCTTAAAAATGACTCCTCATTTTGTTAGCAGAAATGACCACTATTTGTTTTAACTTAGCCAAAACTTATTTTTATCGCTTAATCTAAGTGGCATATTACGTTATCTTAGTTTTTAAACATTAGTGCATAAAATTTTTAAAATATTAGTGTTCATGGTTGTTATATAAATTAAGAAAATATTAGTATGAAATATGCAACTTCTTTCAAATTCTCCATACAAAACGCTGATTTCATAGGTGGGGACCTAATACTATACCTGTTTGTGGTTCAGTACACAGGCCCCAAGGTGGTAACACTTGAACAAACCTTTAGTAAAAAAACACGTTTTTCGTTTATTTTATTTTTCTTATTGGTTAATATAGTGTCAATAGAAATACAGAGTCTGTGAAAATTTCAAACGTCTACCTATTACGGTTTATAAGATACAGCCCGCTGACAGACGGATTGACGGACAGCGGAAGCTTAGTGATATGTTTCCGTTTGGCAGCCTTCTGGTACGGAACCCTAATTAAGCTTTTATAGCTTGCAGGTTTTCAAAAATCTTCAAACGCACATACCTAAGCTAATACTTACCTGTTTTATTATTTTGATTAGAAATAAATGGTCTTTGATAAATTGTCTTTTTCTGTGTAGCTAATAGTTATTTATGATACTAATGCGGTAAGTTGGTTTTTACTCGTCTCGGGCTTACCATAGTCACGAGTTTGTAAATACCAATTTCCGCACGAGTGTCATAAAACTTTCCTCTCTATGCCTAATGCTGGCACACTTGTAAGGAAGTTATCTCTCAACCAGGCTTCCTTAAAACTTTACAACGAGTATGATCGAACTCATTGAATTACTCCTACGCACGGCGTAAGGAAGCCTGGTTTCAAGTATTTGTTGATTTAAATTATCTCAAAAATTAAAACTTATTTGATTACTTAAGGTCTTAGGTCCAGTTGAAAACCAGCGTCAGGCATTTTTGCTGAACTGGGCCTTTTTGATGCAGCCGTGAGGCACACAAATTTTTTGCATCGCACTTTACACTTTGTTTTTTTTTTCTGCTGTAAAATTATAATGTGTGCTTTTTAGTCTGTGCTAAATAAATGTATTTTCTTTCTTTCGTGCTTTCGTTTATTTCATAATTAGCTGCAATTATAATTGAATTTGTTCCGATTGGAATACCATAATTATTTCAAAAGAGACTTTATTGAATTAAGAATTGTGATCTCTAAATAGGTATAATAAACTATAATTAAACGTAATCGATGTGTGTAGTGAACGATTCCGAAGTACGTGGATATAAAAAGCTTTAATAATGATAATTAAAAACATAAATTAAAAAAACAAAAAAACAACATATATTCATTCATGGTTAATTTGGGATATTTTAAATTTTTTGTGGTTGAAACAAAATACAAGTCAAATATCGCCCGGGAATCTAACCCTGAAGGACATAGGTTATAGAATAAAACGAGGTATTCAGGTAAAACCACAAGTTTATTGCAGATAATTTATTTGAGTAGAATAAAAAAACAAAAAAGACAAGTAACAATTATGAAAAGATAGAATTGATAGATAGAAAATGTAACCGTCGTCGTCAGACTTTAAGTATATATAAAAAAAAATGGTTGCCTGTAAAGTCGGTTTTACGGGCGAAGATTTTACGTGACAACGTCTTTTTATCGGCGGTGACTCATCGTAACAGACGTGAGCGGGCGTTACACTTTTTCATGAGTGACTCCGAGCCGCAACCTAATTTAAGACGTTGTCACGTCAAAATAAAAATAAACTTATAATTAACACGTTAGATCACTGGTTTTTCTTTCTCGGAGAAGAACGCTAACTAATAACGCCCATGGGCGCATACGTGATTTAAGTCGATTTTTAGAACTACTGGGCCGAACGTTCCATAGCTATCGCTTTATAACGCCCCCTTCAATCTCTGCTTGGATGTGGCAAATCATAATGTTTTTGCTAGAGTTTATACGGTTTCTAAGTATTATGAAAAACCTTAATAATATACATTATTTACATATCGTCAGTAAAAGGTATAGGTACTTATTGTAATCGTTAAAACACAATAAAATGCAACAGGTAGTAAAAACAACAATATTATCTAGGAGCGTGTCTCGACCTACTCTTTTATGTCTGTGATCTCGACTAGGTTTTATTTTGTTTTTACCCCTTTTTCAGCGTGGGTGACTTGAATGGTATTTTTATTCCAGGCTAGCTGCTGCCGTGGCTTCGGTCGCGTAGACCCTAATTCTTTTTCCGTAGGCTTACTTACTCCCTATAACATCAGCTATTTGCCAGTGAAAACCCCGTCAAAATCGGTCCAGCCGTTTCGGAGATTAGACAGAACAGAAAGACATTTTTTTTATTTTATATTTATACTTTCATTTGCATTTAATAAAAAGCTGTTATTTTGACATTACAAACGTGCTTCAATTTTATTTATTTGTATGTATTTTATAGAAAATAAAATTTGTTGCGACCCTGGACACGACGTGTTGCCACGCCAAGCGCCGAACACACTGCCTGTCTGTCACTGTCTGTGTGTTCGCCAATTTATTAATAACTTAATAACAAAAAAGAATTTATTCTTCTATGTCAGTACAGGTATAGGTACCTCGTGAACTTGTTCAACATACATCGATCGAATCTTCTTACCTTATCTGCGTAGCTTTTTCCAACTATGTTGGGATCGGCTTCCAGTCTAACCGGATGCAGCTGAATAAGCGGTATTTTACATGGAGCGACTGCCTATCTGACATCCACAACCCAGTAACTGGGTAACACTCTGTTCTCCCATACCTATTAACACTGTAATTGGAAAACATTGTAAAAGCCATTTATTTTTAAAAGCTTAACCGTGGAGTTTCTTGCCGGCTCTTCTCCATAGGAAACGACCAATTGGAACCGTGCACCTAGCTTCTGGCGTTTCATAAGTGCCCATGTAGGTTAATTTATTTATTTTATTTGGGACAAAAAACAGTTATACATTACAGCATTTACAAAAAGTAGTTATATTACAGTCGAAAAAACGTATAACCCACACTATTGTCCACGAAATGACATCGGAGTATGAAAACGAACGCATGCTAAAGAAAAACTAAAAAAAAGAAGAGATGAAACAAAATCTTGGATGTGAAATAAAATATTTTGATTTTGAGACACGATACCCCTTGGTAAGACTGATTGTCAGACTTTTCGGCTTTTGACTACCCGTAACAACTGTCAAGGATCTATGAATTACAGCCGCGACCAAAAAGGTTTAACGTGCTTTCCGAAGCATTGCAAATTACCAAGCCATACAGACATTAGTTATTTGTTATACAAGAGTGCAAAGTTGCTTTTTAACCGCGTGTTAAATTTTGATGACCGAGCAAGCGAAGGATTAAAATTGAATCACGAGCGCAGCGAGTGATTCAAAATTAGAATCCTGAGCGTTAGCGAGGGAATCAAAAGAGCACGAGGTGAAAAATCTTTGCACTCGAGTGCAACACGTAACTTTTCATTCCACCTCAGCGAGGAAATGACTAAATGCAAAAAAAAACGTTTACAATCACAAGATAGGTACACTTTTATTTCAGTTTAGGTATTAATTACTACATTATGACAGGTAAGTATTACAGAATAATCTTTAAATTATAACAAAATAATAGATACTAAGGTATAATTAAGAAAATTTTAAAGTAACGTTGCTACAGTTATTTAAATTGAGTGTAATATTTTTGTTTGGTACTGTAATATTGGTGTTAGTCACTTGTGTACTGTTTTTCGGTAAACTATCTGTCATACTTAATAGTTGTACCGATTCATCGGATTCCCTTGGCGTGAATGTTGGAGAGAGAGGGAGATGGTTAGGTGTTTCATAACGGCTTATTTTGGATGTAGAAGGGCCAGTCCAAGGATCCAATTGAGGCTCTTTCAGTGTAATGGCTCCTACGATGCCTTCACATATTTTAGACTTATTTTGGATGGAATCCTCTAAGTATCCCTCTACAACTGCATTGGACTTCCAGCCTCCGTGGCGCTTAAGGGACAGGAGATCAGCTCCGGAATCAGCAAAAAGTGTGGCTGAAGTTCGTCGGAAACAATGACCCGTGTACAACAGGGGTTCTGGAAGTTCAAGAAATGTTGCTATTTCTCGTGGGATACTGCCAATTTTATTAGTACCCATAGGCTGTCTAACACACTTTCCATTGCGATACTGTAGAAAGAATCGATTGATTGGAGTGTTAGGCGGGCGTAAGGCTTGATATTTCTCAACAATCGTTACGTATTCCTTGCGAATGACGAAGTTGCGGTCTCTTTTTGTCTTTGTATTAGGTAAATTAATTAATAGTAAGTCATCTGAATGTTTCTCAATGTTTTTGACATTAAGTTGTGTTAGTTCATTAGTTCGACATGCTCCGTTTATTCCAATAATAAGAACAACCTGTAACGTAAAGAGTATTGTAGTAGATAAATGAATAAAATTGATATGAACGCATAATTATGCCTATCAACATCTACTAAGTATACTATTTAATTGAGATTAATATACTTAAGTAGATACTGAATGTGCAACTGACTTACTTTTGCCGCCAAATATACGGAATCGGGTGCTTCGTTAAGAAACTTTTCAATATCAGATACTGTGAAAACCTTCGATTTTTTTGGTTGATGACCAGATGAGGCTCTTTTTAAAAATGCCACTAATTTAGGATAGGTATCGATATGTTTGTCTTTTTTCATCTTTATTGTTGCTTTTAGCATCGAATACGTACTCCATAGAGTGCTTGCTTTCTTGTTCTCGGATAATTCTATATAATATGCCAGCAAAACGTTTTCTGAGAAAGTTTTGGCTCCTTTTGCTAGTCGCCACGTGTTGAACATCGTACTGTTTTAAATACTTCTCGCGTGATTGTTGAGGGAGAAAGCTCATTTGCGCATTATTAACAGTTTCAGTCAATTCTGTTGGCGTCAAGCAAACTTCCTCGTCGCTAGAATCACTCATTTTAGTTTTTTCACTTGTTTTCAAGTTTCTTGTTTTTAATATAAGGTTTAACAATGACGTGAAAAAATGCCGCGTAAGAACCGCGTACAAAGCAAATTGAAAAAAGAACACCAAGAAGGTTCCGAGTCTGAGTTTTTAACAAATTAAAAAAAAGTTGTATGATATATTCGGCACCATAGAGGTAGCAGTAAATAGGTTTAATGTTTTTTTTAATTCACAAACTTAGTGCACACGATGTTCTAAATTCAATTTACTTTATCCTCTAGAGAATAAAAACGGCTTTTCCACTCAGATATTGAAGATTAAAAATACTCTTTCCGAGATGGTGGGATGAAAAAGTATTTTAACGTCTAACACACCTAAGCTATATATATAAATATCACATTAGCTTGCAAATTAATTCATTAGCAACATGTTCTCACGTGTGGTTTTCGGTTGCTCAACCAGAGTTGCCTGACAACCAGTCGGTTGACAATTCAATTGCAGGTTTAAAATTAACAAAATTTTAGATGTGAAGGCTGACATCTCGGTTGGCGCCAATATGCCACGCATATGGATAAATAGATAATTGCTTAGTAAAGCTCTATTCTTTGTGACGAAGTTCGTCCGGGGACATAGATACTACCACCATAGTTATTTCTGCCTTTTCTTATTTTAATTTATTTTGATTTATAAATGGTTTTTTGTATTTTAGCTTTTTATTACGGACGCTTTTAACGTGGACGTCTTTCTACATTGTTCTCAGATGTATAATTTCAACATGAATGATGTAACCAATATTTTGTAACATTTTTTTTTATTTAAAAGATTGTCCGTGGATTTTCTTGCCCGTTCTTCTCCATAGGTACTTACTTACGTGCCCATTCCAAAGCGTAGTACTTATGGAGAAGAACGGGCAAGAAACTCCACGGACATTTTTTAAAATCATGATATGGTTACCAAATATTGGTTACATCGTTCATGTTGAAGTTATACATGTGAGAACGATGCAAAACGTGAAAAGCGTCCGTAACAGAAATAAAAAATAAACAATTCAAAATTAAATTAAATTAAAATAAGCCGTGGTAGCGAAGAGATGACCAGTCCCAACTGACGGCGTCCGTTCACGAACATGACTATTACAGATAATTATTCTAGGATATTTGCAAATATCGATAAACAGCTCACATATTAGGATGTTAGTAAATGAAGCAACAATTTGACAATGAATACTAAAACAAAAAGTAGTCTCAGCTTATTTGGAACATGTTGCAAAGTTTTTAGACAACTGTAGGTGTGTATTGACTGTGACTAGTTTTCAAGTCTGTTAAGTATTTAACTTACACATTAAGGTATTTTAATGAATCACACATAAACATAACATAACGCTTATTCCCCGAAAGGTTAGGCAGAGGTTTACCTATAATACACCCACATTTCGCCAGTTATGTTCAAGTCCCATGTAATAGGGGGCGAGCCTATTGCCACCAACCGAACACAACTCCAGACTCCGGGCTGCCACTGAGAAATTCCTGTTGGAAAAACCCAATAACAGTTTGGCCGACCCAGGAATTGAACCCAAGACCTAAACTTTAAAATAGCTTCGCGAAGTCATCATCATCATCTAGCGTTTTCCCAAGTATGTTGGGGTCAGCTTCCAGTCTAACCGGATGAAGCTAAATACTAATATTGTACATGGAGCGATGGACTATCTGACCTCCACAACCCATTCACTGGGTAACACGTAACCCCTTGGTAAGCCTGGTAGTTAAACTTTCGAGTTGGTACATAAGGAATAAGTACTTAGGTATCATCTCTTAGCTGCCACGGCTTATTTTAATTTATTTGTTTTTTTTTATTTCTGTTACGGACGCTTTTAACGTTTTGCATCGTTCTCACATGTATAACTTCAACATAAATGATGTAAATAATGTTTTATAACCATATCTTGATTTAAAAGAGTGTCCGTGGAGTTTCTTGCCCGTTCTTCTCCATAGGTACCTACTACGCTTTAGAATGGGCAACTAGCTTCATCTCTCTGACTGACCGACCCCTTGACAATTCAAAAGTGCCTGTAAATGGTTTAATTGAAATAAATGCTTTGAGTTTGAGTTTGGTACCTACGTGGAGGAGGACACTGGGCAGTTTTACTACTGCATGGTTTATTTATCTTTAAAAAACTATATCAAAATGGACCATCGTCGGGGTGCCCTATTGCCCTACTTGGTTTGATTGATTGTATGTATGTTATTTAATGTTTTGTGGGTGTAATTTGCCTGAAAATAAATTAATTTATTATTACAAGCGGTCGCTCAGAGGTCGAACTTCGACCATAATTCATTTAAATGTCATGATTCTAAGGTCGCCATCTTTTGTCAAACGCATGGTAGTGTGTGCAATGTTTTTTTTATTAATTTAATTTATTTCTAATGTATCTTTCTGCACTCCTTGTCCATATAAACTTTAACTGTGCCAAATTTCATACTCCTCCGTCCGCGTAATTTTCGTAAAAAGGGGTACAAAGTTTTTGTTTCACGTAATAATTATTTATTCTTACGTCTCTGACATTTCATTTTTATTTCTTTTTTTTTTTACTGCTGCGGCTGCCGTTGTGTTGTAGTGCGTCAGGGGTGTTTGCGGATAATAAAATTGATGGTTTTGCCGCCATTATTAGAAAAAGGTGCGCATCCCTGATGTCACGTGTTCGCGGCAGCTCCAACAGTATTCTCAGTGTGTTCGCAGATCAGTGGGATTCCCCGATGTTGCGGACGTGGATGGAGCTCCACGCTGTATTTTAATTGGTTGTTAATCTATGTATATGTATATACCTACTAACACTAGGTGTTAAGTAAAACTGCTAACCTATGGATCTGTCTGAAAATAAAACTATTCTATTTTTCGGGACCCTGGGATCCCGGACCTTTGGAAGGGATCCCTACTTGATTTCGAAAGTTGATGATTCTATTTTTATTATATCGAACACGGTGTGTCGATAATTCAGTGGTACGATGTTTTATTCCATCGATGCTATATTGGTGCGATGTAACGTTTGTGCGAAAAATTCTGTTGCAAAAAACCCTACAGCGATTGCTCATTAGTTCGGTAATTTCTTAGTTCGATATTATATCGGTTCGAAACGCCTGCTGTTGTGCATTCACATTTAATTAATAATCTTGATCGATTGAATCGACGTTAAGGAAATACATTAAATACCATACATATCTTCACGTCCATTTTCCTAAAATGATGAAGACATGATGGGTAAGTTGGTAGTTCGAAGGGTAAGTTGGTAGGTTGGTGGGTAAGTTGGTGGGTTGGTAAATAGGTTGTTGGGTAAGTTGGTAGGTTCTTCGGGAAGTACCTGTGTCGCATAAACAGGGAGCCGGACGCCCGGTGTCACCACTGCGTCGACTGCCGGGAGGACACGGCGCGGCACACGCTGGCAGAGTGTGCCGCTTGGGAGGAGCCGCGCCGTGCCCTCATCTCAGAAGTAGGCAGTGACTTGTCGCTACCGGCCGTAGTGAACGCTATGGTCGGCGGCGCCGAGTCCTGGGACGCGGTGGTCGCCTTCTGCGAGACGGTCGTCTCGCAGAAGGAGGCTGCGGAAAGGGAGAGGGAGATCTCGTCCACTCACCCGGCCCGCAGCAGGCGCACCGGGCGTCGGCGGAGGGCGGATAACGCCCTCTTCCGGCCCCCCTAAATGGGTCCAGGGGCGACGGACGTCCCCGAGTCCGTCGCCCCTGGCCCCTGCCCCCCACACATCAGGACCCGAGGTGGCGGCGCGTAGTGTTTCACGCGCGCCCCTCTGAGACGTCGCGGGGGGAGTCAAACACCTCACTCCCCCCCCTGACCCGAGAGGAGGCCCGCGGTGGCGGGCCGGCACCGGCCGGGGGTTGCGGAAGATTCTTTCGTTCCCGCGACCCCCGGCGTAGGTGTGAGTCGGAACACCGGGGTGGTTTTTAGTCAGTAAGAGTCTGACAGACCCCTCCGCCCGCCCTAGGGCGGAGGACATCCATGAGGATTTTCCACCCCGGAAAAAAAAAAAAAAAAAAAGGGGTAAGTTGGTAGGTTGGTCGGTAAATTGGTAGGTTGGTGGGTAAGTTGGTAGTTCGAAGGGTAAGTTGGTAGGTTGGTGGGTAAGTTGGTAGGTTGGTGGGTAAGTTGGTAGGTCGAGGGGTAAGTTGGTAGGTTGGTCGGTAAATTGGTAGGTTGGTGAATAGGTTGATGGGTAAGTTGGTAGTTCGAAGGGTAAGTTGGTAGGTTGGTGGGTAAGTTGGTAGGTTAGTGGGTAAGTTGGTAGTTCGAAGGGTAAGTTGGTAGGTTGGTGAATAGGTTGGTGGGTAAGTTGGTAGGCTGGTGAATAGGTTGGTTGATGGGTAAATTGGTAGGTTGGTGAATAGGTTGGTGGGTAAGTTGGTAGTTCGAAGGGTAAGTTGGTAGGTTGGTGAATAGGTTGGTGGGTAAGGTGGTAGGTTGGTGGGTAAGTTGGTAGGTTGGTGGGTAGGTTGATGGGTAAATTGGTAAGTTAGTGAATAGGTTGGTGGGTAAGTTGGTAGGCTGGTGAATAGGTTGGTGAGTAAGTTGGTAGGCAGGTAAATAGGTTGGTGGGTAAGTTGGTAGGTTGGTGAATAGGTTGATGGGTAAGTTGGTAGTTCGAAGGGTAAGTTGGTAGGTTGGTGGGTAAGTTGGTAGGTTAGTGGGTAAGTTGGTAGTTCGAAGGGTAAGTTGTTAGGTTGGTGAATAGGTTGGTGGGTAAGTTGGTAGGCTGGTGAATAGGTTGGTTGATGGGTAAATTGGTAGGTTGGTGAATAGGTTGGTGGGTAAGTTGGTAGTTCGAAGGGTAAGTTGGTAGGTTGGTGAATAGGTTGGTGGGTAAGGTGGTAGGTTGGTGGGTAAGTTGGTAGGTTGGTGGGTAGGTTGATGGGTAAATTGGTAAGTTAGTGAATAGGTTGGTGGGTAAGTTGGTAGGCTGGTGAATAGGTTGGTAAGTAAGTTGGTAGGCAGGTAAATAGGTTGGTGGGTAAGTTGGTAGGCTGGTGAATAGGTTGGTGGGTAAGTTGGTAGTTCGAAGGGTAAGGGGTAGGTTGGTGGGTAAGTTGGTAGGTCGAGGGGTAAATTGGTAATTTGGTCGGTTGGTGGGTAAGTTGGTAGGTCGAGGGGTAAATTGGTAAGTTGGTCGGTCGGTGGGTAAGTTGGTAGGTCGAGGGGCAAGTTGGTAGGTCGAGGGGTAACTTGGAAGGTCGAGGGGTTGGCTGGTGAATAGGTTGAGGGGTAAGTTGGTAGGTTGGTGAATAGGTTGTTGGGTAAGTTGGTAGGTCGAGGGTTAAGTTGGCGAATAGGTTGGTGGGTAAATTGGTAAGTTGGTGAATAGGTTGGTGGGTAAGTTGGTAGGTCGAGGGGTAATTTGGTAGGTTGATGGGTAAGTTGAGCATTGATTCACCACGCTTGCTCTAGACGGGTTGGCGATTTCAGACTTATATTAATTATAAGTCCAGGTTTCCTCACAATGTCACAATTGGCAGGTTGGTGAATAGGTTGATGGGTAAGTTGGTAGGTCGAGGGGCAAGTTGGTGAATAGGTTGGTGGGTAAATTGGTGAATAGGTTGGTGGGTAAGTTCGTAGGTCGACGGGTAATTTGGTAGGTTGGTGGGTAAATTGGTAAGTTGGTCGGTTGGTGGGTAAGTTGGTAGGTCGAGGCGTAAATTGGTAAGTTGGTCGGTTGGTGGGCAAGTTGGTAGGTCGAGGGGTAAGTTGGTAGGTCGAGGGGTAATTTGGTAGGTTGATGGGTAAGTTGGTGAATAGGTTGTTGGGTAAATTGGTAAGTTGGTCGATTGGTGGGTAAGTTTGTAGGTCAAGGCGTAAGTTGGTAGGTTGGTGAATAGGTTGGTAGGTTTGTGGGTAAGTTGGTAGGTTGTTGGGTAAGTTGGTAGGTTGGTGGGGTAAGTTGGTAGGTTGGTGGGTTGGTGAATAGGTTGGTTGGTACGTTGGTGGGTTGGTAGGTTGGTGGGGTAAGTTGGTAGGTTGATGCGTAAGTTGGTAGGTTGGTGGATAGGTTGGTAGGTTGATGGGTAAGTTGGTGAATAGGTTGGTGGGTAAATTGGTAAGTAGGTGGGTAAGTTAGTAGGTCAAAGGGTAAGTTGATAGGTCGAGGGGTAAGGTGGTAGGTTGGTGAATAGGTTGGTGGTGGGTAAGTTGGTAGGTTGAGGGGCAAGTTGGTAGGTTGAGGGGTAAGTTGGTAGGTTGGTGGGTAAGTTGGTAGGTTGGTGAATAGGTTGGTAGGTCGAGGGGTAAGTTGGTAAGTAGGTAGGTCGAGGGGTAAGTTGGTAGGTTGGTGAATAGGTTGGTGGGTAAGTTGGTAACCAACCTACCAACCCACCAACGTACCAACCAACCTATTCACCAACCCACCAACCTACCAACTTACCCATCAACCTACCAACTTACCCCACCAACCTACCAACCCACCAACGTACCAACCAACCTATTCACCAACCCACCAACCTACCAACTTACCCCACCAACCTACCAACTTACCCAACAACCTACCAACTTACCCACAAACCTACCAACCTATTCACCAACCCACCAACTTACCCATCAACCTACCAACTTACCCATCAACTTACCCTTCGACCAACCAACTTACCTACCAACTTACCCACCAACCTATTCACCAACCTACCAACCCACCAACGTACCAACCAACCTATTCACCATCCCACCAACCTACCAACTTACCTATCAACCTACCAACTTACCCCACCAACCTACCAACCCACCAACGTACCAACCAACCTATTCACCAACCCATCAACCTACCAACTTACCCTTCGACCAACCAACTTACCTACCAACTTACCCACCAACCTATTCACCAACCTACCAACCCACCAACGTACCAACCAACCTATTCACCATCCCACCAACCTACCAACTTACCCATCAACCTACCAACTTACCCCACCAACCTACCAACCCACCAACGTACCAACCAACCTATTCACCAACCCACCAACCTACCAACTTACCCAACAACCTACCAACTTACCCACAAACCTACCAACCTATTCACCAACCCACCAACTTAGAAAGAAAGAAAGAAAGAAAGAAAGAATAATGTTTATTTGGACACAGTTCGTGAAACACAAAAAACAAAAAAGTGAAAATAATATTTTAACAATAATAGTGTGTGCCTCACGGCTGCGCCAAAAAGGTTCATTTCAGCATTAATGCCAGACAGGTGCTGTCTGACGCTGGTTTTCTAATGAACCTATAAGTAGGGACAAGTGACGGTGAGTACAAAACAGTTTCAACATACATAATACATAATTTGTATACTTCTAAATAAATAAATAAACTAGTAATAAAATATAAATTACAAAAACAAAAATAAAACTTATATGAAAACAACAGGGGTACAACACAATGGGTAAGCACGAAAACAACGCGTTAAGATTGAATAGACTAGATGGTGGTGAAAAAAAAAAGAAGTAGCAGCAAAGGACGGAAAATCACCGAGCGTGCGCATCGACCATACCCAGTATATTGTTTTGACGCAACAGGAATTATGTTTTAAGCTAAGTAGGTATTGTTTTTCATAGGAGTGAAACATTTAGAGCGACCATATCTAGTTTCTGTTGCGTATCTATCAGATGATGCCGTAAACGTGTTCTGAACGTGTGGATATTGCCCAGTACCCTTAATGGTGGTGGGATGTTATTCCACACCTTAGATGCAGCGTAACGGAAAGTGCCTCTGAAAGCTGCTGTCCTATGCGAATGTGTTGAAAGTTGTTGTGCACATTGCCTGGGCGCGCAATCTCGTCTACTAGCCATCCAACTAAGCTTGTCGAACAAATACTTCGGTTTCTGTGACTTAACGACACCAAAAAGCAGGCAAGCTAGATGTAACTTTCGTCTCGACTTCATCTTGAGAATAAAATGTTTATTAAGAAAGGGGGTGACATGACTTCTAGGGGGAACAGAGTAGCAGAAGCGTGCACATGCATTTTGGACTCTTTGTATAAGTCGATCGGTACGAGCTAGCAAGCGTGGGCCGTAAACCGTATCAGCGTAATTTAATTTAGAAAGAACAAGGGTTTCGACTAGCTGTTCGCGAAGCTTTTCAGACAAGAATGGCCTCATTTTGTAAAGCAGTTTCAGACGATAGAAGCAGTTTCTTACGGAGTTAGCAACGTGTTTCTCAAATCTAAGGCTGTTGTCCATACATAATCCAAGGTTCCGCGCCTCATTCACACGGTCAATAGGCTCACCCATTAGGGTTAAATTAAGGCTTGAAGGTATTTTTTTCAACTGCTGTCTCGTACCAAACAACATATACTTGGTCTTCAATGGGTTTAATGCCAGACAATTTTCATCAGACCATGCGGCGATTCTTTCTAGGTCGTCGTTTAGGTCTCTTATGGCCGACTCATAATCATCTGGACTGAAAGATAAATACAGTTGGACGTCATCGGCATAAATATGATACTTGCATTTCTGAAGGCACTTTATTATGTCTGCACAGTAGAGAATAAAAAGAATCGGACCCAAAATTGATCCCTGAGGAACGCCTCTTTCTATAGAAGTAAGGGCTGAAGACAAGGTAGTACCATCCGACAAACGCAATTCTACAAGTTGTTTTCTGTTACTGAGGTAGCCGTGGAACCATTGAATGGCATTGTCGTCAAAACCGTAGTATTTTAACTTTGACAGTAATAGCGAGACGTTAATGCAGTCAAATGCACGGGAAAAATCGAGTAGCACGATCAGTGAACACATGCCCTTATCTTGGGCTGATAGAATATTGTCCGTAACATCTAGTAACGCCGTAGAAGTGCTACGCTGTTTTCTAAAACCGGATTGTAGATCAGGTAGCACCTCGTTCTCTTCTAAAAACCGAGTTAATTGACGGCATACTACCCTCTCCATTACTTTTGAGAGACAGGGCAGAATACTGATCGGCCGCAAGTCTTTAACTTCTACAGGGTTTGGACTCTTAGGTAGGGGTCTAACTGTTGCAATTTTCCATTGGTAAGGAAACTTTGATGTCCATATGGAATAATTAATGATGTAGGTAATAGTTGCTAAAGTGTGTGGCAGAGTTAGAGTAAGCATACTTAAGGTTATGTTGTCGTAGCCTTCTGCATTTGACTTTAGGTCAGAAATAATGCGGGAGACATCATTTTGGTCCACCGGAGCAATTGTGAAAGTTGCGTCACCATATCTGTGAGTCTCATAAAATAATATAAGCGATGTGCTAGCTACCGGGTTGCCAGGGACATTCAAAAATGTGCCAAAAATGTGCAACTTACCCATCAACCTACCAACTTACCCACCAACCTATTCACCAACCCACCAACTTACCCATCAACCTACCAACTTACCCACCAACCTACCAACTTACCCATCAACCTACCAACTTACCCCACCAACCTACCAACTAACCCAACAACCTACCAACTTACCCTTCGACCAACCAACTTACCTACCAACTTACCCACCAACCTATTTACCAACCTACCAACCCACCAACGTACCAACCAACCTATTCACCAACCCACCAACCTAGTCACCAACCCACCAACTTACCCATCAACTTACAAACTTACCCTTCGAACTACCAACTTACCCCACCAACCTACCCAACAACCTACCAACTTACCCACAAACCTACCAACCTATTCACCAACCCACCAACTTACCCATCAACCTACCAACTTACCCCTCAACCTACCAACTTACCCTTCGACCTACCAACCTATTCACCAACCTACCAACTTACTCCTCCACCTACCAACTTACCCACCAACCTATTCACCAACCCACCAACTTACCCATCAACCTACCAACTTACCCCTCAACCTACCAACTTACCCACCAACCTACCAACTTACCCAACAACCTACCAACATACCCACCACCAACCTATTCACCAACCTACCACCTTACCCCTCGACCTATCAACTTACCCTTCGACCTACTAACTTACCCACCTACTTACCAATTTACCCACCAACCTATTCACCAACTTACCCATCAACCTACCAACCTATTCACCAACCTACCAACTTACTCCTCCACCTACCAACTTACCCAGCAACCTATTTACCAGCCTACCAACTTACCCATCAACCTACCAACTTACCCCTCGACCTACCAACTTACCAACTTACCCCTTGACCTACCAACCTATTCACCAACCTACCAACTTACCCACCAACCTACCAACTTACCCCTCAACCTACCAACTTACCAATTTACCCACCAAACTACCAACTTACCCCTCGACCTACCAACTTACCCAACAACCTACCAACTTACCCACCAACCTACCAACTTACCCCTCGACCTACCAACTTACCCACCAACCTACCAACTTACCCAACAACCTACCAACTTACCCACCAACCTACCAACTTACCCCTCGACCTACCAACTTACCCATCAACCTATTCACCAACCCACCAACTTACCCACCAACCTACCAACTTACCCAACAACCTACCAACTTACCCACCAACCTACCAACTTACCCATCATGTCTTCGTCATTTTAGGAAAATGTTCGTGAAGATATGTATGGTATTTAATGTATTTCCTTAACGTCGATTCAATCGATCAAGATTATTAATTAAATGTGAATGCACAACAGCAGGCGTTTCGAACCGATATAATTTCGAACTAAGAAATTACCGAACTAATGAGCAATCGCTGTAGGGTTTTTTGCAACAGAATTTTTCGCACAAACGTTACATCGCACCAATATAGCATCGATGGAATAAAACATCGTACCACTGAATTATCGACACACCGTGTTCGATATAATAAAAATAGAATCATCAACTTTCGAAATCAAGTAGGGATCCCCCTTTGGAAGGCGTACGAGGGGCCGAAGCCAACTCGCAGAGGCCCGTTAGACGTTTGTAACGAAATGAGGCACCAACCGACAATTATCCCTGTATGTACTATGCAAGTACACCCTAGAATAACCCTTATTATTATTTATTATTATTAACACCTGAAGTGGTGCCAAATCTATCGCAGAAGACAAAGAGGCGTTGAAGAAACTGTTACTTAGTAACGTAGTGTAGGTAGTAATGTAGTTTCTCAAAGCATAAGGCTGCGCGCAATTTGGATGCGTTTTCGTACGAATTTGAGTCGTGCGTACACGTACGACCATGGTCATTCGAATTGAGTGCGCACACTGGATACGTTTTTCTCCGTCAAATAAAACAAATCCCAACAAGTTCGGATTGTTTTCGGACTTCGGAACTATAAGTACGTATAGGTACGTACTACTAAGTCGCACCCAGTCTGCGCGCTCCCTTTGAACTTGGAAGGTCGGAATCGTTCGTGCGTGTTCGGACGCGTACGCACGAGTAAAATTCGAACGAAAACGCATCCAAAGTGCGCGCGGCCTAAGGCTATTGGTTTGATGGCTTTACTTATTATAACTTTTTGAACACTCGTTTAGGATTTAGCTCGAGGACTTTGAGGAAACAATAGTATTAAGGGTTTATGAGGACCTCGGACAACGAGCACTATGGTGTTCTAACCCTCAAGATGCTGTCAGTGTGCATACCAACACGGTGAGTGGGTGAAATCGTGGAGTCACCAGTGTTTACTAAATATTCAAAGATTACATTAAAATGGCGTCATCCGTGAGCTCATGGGCTCTGAGAAATGTTACAATTGTGACACTTTTATGCAGATATGTGTTAGAAACTAAGTCCCTATGACTCATGGTATGGGATGTGTTCTTATAGATATTGGGTTCCCACCTATGAAATTGGCGTTTTTTTTCTCACAAATAGAGAACCTCGTAACTTCTATGATTTAAAATATTCATCAATTGCTTGGTATTATATCGAATAATGACCATCATAGACAACTACTAATAGTAAAAAAACCTTATTACTTATATTTTTCTAAACATAAAAAACCTTAAAAATGACTCCTCATTTTGTTAGCAGAAATGACCACTATTTGTTTTAACTTAGCCAAAACTTATTTTTATCGCTTAATCTAAGTGGCATATTACGTTATCTTAGTTTTTAAACATTAGTGCATAAAATTTTTAAAATATTAGTGTTCATGGTTGTTATATAAATTAAGAAAATATTAGTATGAAATATGCAACTTCTTTAAAATTCTCCATACAAAACGCTGATTTCATAGGGACCTAATAGTATACCTGTTTGTGGTTCAGTACACAGGCCCCAAGTGGCAACACTTGAACAAACCTTTAGTAAAAAACACGCATTTCGTTTATTTTATTTTTCTTATTGGTTAATATAGTGTCAATAGAAATACACAATCTGTGAAAATTTCAACTGTCTACCTATTACAGTTAATGAGATACAGCCCGCTGACAGACGGATTGACGGACAGCGGAAGCTTAGTGATATGTTTCCGTTTGGCAGCCTTCTGGTACGGAACCCTAATTAAGCTTTTATAGCTTGCAGGTTTTCAAAAATCTTCAAACGCACATACCTAAGCTAATCGTAGTATTATTTTTATTATTTTGATTAGAAATAAATGGTCTTTGATAAATTGTCTTTTTCTGTGTAGCTAATAGTTATTTATGATAGGTACTAATGCGGTAAGTTGGTTTTTACTCGTCTCGGGCTTACCATAGTCACGAGTTTGTAAATACCAATTTCCGCACGAGTGTCATAAAACTTTCCTCTCTATGCCTAATGCTGGCACACTTGTAAGGAAGTTATCTCTCTTCCTTAAAACTTTACAACGAGTATGATCGAACTCATTGAATTACTCCTACGCACGGCGTAAGGAAGCCTGTACCCTAATTACGCAATACACGATCAATCAGAACCTGAATCGTTTTGAAACAGATTGCTAATCCATTGCTTCGTACGTTCGAAAAAAAAATCTGCTCAACAACGTAAATGTCACAATGAATGTTGTTGACCTGTCAAATTGAAACAGATTAGTCGGAATTGTCAACGAAAATGTGTTGCGTAATTAGATAGCTGGTTTCAAGTGTTTGTTGATTTAAATTATCTCAAAAATTAAAACTTATTTGATAACATAAGGTCTTAGGTCCAGTTGAAAACCAGCGTCAGGCATTTTTGCTGAACTGGGCCTTTTTGATGCAGCCGTGAGGCACACAAATTTTTTGCATCGCACTTTACACTTTGTTTTTTTTTTTTTTCTACTGTAAAATTATAATGTGTGCTTTTTAGTCTGTGCTAAATAAATGTATTTTCTTTCGTTCTTTCGTTTATTTCATAATTAGCTGCGATTATAATTGAATTTGTTCCGATTGGAATACCATAATTATTTCAAAAGAGACTTTATTGAATTAAGAATTGTGATCTCTAAATAGGTATAATAAACTATAATTAAACGTAATCGATGTGTGTAGTGAACGATTCCGAAGTACGTGGATATAAAAAGCTTTAATAATGATAATTAAAAATATAAATGAAAAAAACAAAAAAAAAAACATATATTCATTCATGGTTAATTTGGGATATTTTAAATTTTTTGTGGTTGAAACAAAATACAAGTCAAATATTGCCCGGGAATCTAACCCTGGAGGACATAGGTTATAGAATAAAACGAGGTATTCAGGTAAAACCACAAGTTTATTGCAGATAATTTATTTGAGTAGAATAAAAAAAACAAAAAAGACAAGTAACAATTATGAAAAGATAGAATTGATAGATAGAAAATGTAACCGTCGTCGTCAGACTTTAAGTATATATAAAAAATAAAAATAAACTTATAATTAACACGTTAGATCACTGGTTTTTCTTTCTCGGAGAAGAACGCTAACTAATAACGCCCATGGGCGCATACGTGATTTAAGTCGATTTTTAGAACTACTGGGCCGAACGTTCCATAGCTATCGCTTTATAACGCCCCCTTCAATCTCTGCTTGGATGTGGCAAATCATAATGTTTTTGCTAGAGTTTATACGTTTTCTAAGTATTATGAAAAACCTTAATAATATACATTATTTACATATCGTCTGTAGGGGGTATAGGTACTTATTGTAATCGTTAAAACACAATAAAATGCAACGGGTAGTAAAATACAACAATATTACCTTGGAGCGTATCTCGACCTACTCTTTATGTCTGTGATCTCGACTAGATTTTATTTTGTTTTTACCCCTTTTTCAGCGTGGGTGACTTGAATGATATTTTTATTCCAGGCTAGCTGCTGCCGTGGCTTCGATCGCGTAGACCCTAATTCTTTTTCCGTAGGCTTACTTACTCCCTATAACATCAGCTATTTACCAGTGAAAACCCCGTCAAAATCGGTCCAGCCGTTTCGGAGATTAGACAGAACAGAAAGACAATTTATTTTTATTTTTAATATTTATACTTTCATATGCATTTAATAAAAAGCTGTTATTTTGACATTACAAACGTGCTTCAATTTTATTTATTTGTATGTATTTTATAGAAAATAAAGACCTCTACTCCCAAGCGGATCCACGGGGCACAGCTAGTCATACGTAAACCTACAAAAGTGGAAATATACTGGTTAGAAGTGAATTCTAACATTTTGATCGCTGGAACCAGTCTGCAAGGTTACGTCATGTCAAGGGTAGCGAGTCGCCGATAGATTTTAATGCAGAGGTGCTCAAACGTTGGCGAGGCAAGCTTTTCTTGCAATTGAATATACCTACTTAGGTTTTTATTTTTAGGAAAAAGTTATTATAGTATTAACGAGTTTATGGAAGATAAGAAGCTAAAATAAAGCAATTTATTTATCTATCTATAAAATGATTTTATTAATGTTACTATGCAATATTTCAAATGTCTTAATTAATATACTTACCTTAATCTATTAAGGATTAAGGTTTACATTAAATTTAAGTTTTCTATGTATTTTGTCATATAATTGTAATATGGATCTGAATAAAAGGCTATATTATTATTATAATTAATATAAATTAAATTAAATATGTTACAAAGAGATTATACATTAGTAGTAATAATAATGAATGTTGTGATATTGATATTTAGTAGGTATGCTGTTAATGTTAACTTCCAAATATTTAAACCTAGATTTATGTTAAATGTAATAATACTTGCTGCGCCCTAACAGGGTCATGTACTCATAAGTTTTAGCCTAGCCTGTAACTGAGTGTACATTATGCAATAATAAATAAATATTTTATAGAATTTAAATAAAGTAAAAGTTTTTTATTTGGAACAAACATGATTACAATGGAAATGTTGCAATTGCGTTGAATGTTTAGCTAATATAAAAATAAAAAACATGCAGAAATAAAAGACATGCAAACTTTGTATGCTGGTAGGTGTGGAGCAGTGTGGAGTGGTAGTGTGAGTGAGGGTGTTGTGAGTGCTTGGACTAGTTAAGTTTTAAGTTTAATTAAGTCCTTAGTTAGCTTACCTCGTGGCTAAGTATTAACAGCCGCACTGGCGCCTGCAGCACGGGTCAATCCATCAGGTTAAGCTACGCTTGCCGGGGTTGGTCCGAGGATGGGTGACCATCTTTACATACCGAGACTCCTCCGTGGTCCCGGTTGTCATTCGTGGATATTTGACAGTCGTTACGGGTCGTCAGAAGCCCGAAAGTCTGACAATCAGTCTTCTTACCAAGGAGTATCGTATACCCAGTTACTGGGTTGTGGAGGTCAGATAGGCAGTCGCTCTATGTAAAATACTGGTACCTATTCAGCTGCATGCGGTTAGACTGGAAGCCGACCCCAACATAGTTGGGAAAAGGCTAGACAGATTGATTGAAGTCCTTAGTTTATGTAGTTATCAAAATGTAACCTTTACAAAGTCGGACTCAATGCCTGTGGCATTTTCTGCCAGTCTGCATTAGCCCACGTCCTGAACAAAATCGATTATCGCGCGAATACGCGATCGGTCGCGTGCATGTCACTTTTGTACGGAAAACCGGAAAGCGCCCTCTGTCGGCGCGACCACGCGTTTAGGTTCACCGAACAAAACGTTCGAACAATCGTGTATTGGCGCGACGATCGCATTTAAATAAGACTCGATGTAAGCAGGATTTCGCTATAGCGTACAGTTTGAGAATCGCTGCATTAAAACTTATGTCATAAACGCTGTCTGAGGTAAACAGAGGTGTTGGCTGGTTCTTGATGATTGAGATCAGTTTGTCGACGACCTACTACGCTTTGGAATGGGCAACTAGCTTCATCTTTCTGACTGTCCGATTCCTTGACAATTTAAATGTGCTTGTAATTGCTTTCATTGAAATAAATACTTTGAGTTTAAGTCGACTGACTAAGTATACACTTGTGCCGCCGCCGGACTTTATGCGACACTTAATACAATAAAAAAATTAAATAAATAGTGTTTTATTTCAGGCAAAATACCCATATACATAAAATTTAATAAATAAGTAGTAAAACATTAAAAATTATCATTAAATAAAATAAAATATCATTAAAAATTAAACATTATCAGTCTTCAAAAAACATACATTGTCTTTCGTCATTTTTTAATTCTCGTTTAGATGAACAGAAATCCAGTGCACAAATATGGGACTTGTTAGGTTCAATGCATTTTAGGATTTTTTATTTTCGGCCGAGCGTTGATAATTCACCAGCGCGATCTCATTTAAACATTCATCTAGGTGTCGCCTAGTAGGTATTACTGAGAAAGGGCAATATTGTGATAAACCCTTAAGAGGCTTACAACAGCTAAAGCGCGGTCACTGTCGGACTGCATAGAAATGAAAGAGAAGCGCGATGACACGACGCAGTTAATTTATTGCAAAATATGAAGCAGTTAGCGATTTACAGAAAATCTATTGATTGGACTGGAAAATTAAAACACAGTAGAATAATCTGACAAAAAATCAAAATGATTGCATGTAAATTAATATGATTTTTAATCGTTAAAAGAAATTTTTAGAGGTATCTTCATGATTTTTTTCTATCGTATCAAATTAGTTGTATTATGTTTTCAACACACTATCATACTAGCATATATCCTGAAGAATATCATATATTTTTCTGATTTTGTTTACTGCAGTGGATCATATTCTTTTAGGCATTATAAAACTGGCGTTTAGGCACGTTTAGGTCCTGTAGTCCCCTTAATTTGATACTATAATATAACCTCAGACCAAATATAAAACCAAGACATCAAGCGATGCGAATAATAGAATGAAGCAAGTAAGTTTGCTTACCATTCTGTATACTTACTTATTGACAAGTTTATGTTTTATGTGAATATTTTTTTAAAGTATTAAATACAGGGTGAGGGACATGCGAAAACTGTTACCATCGATTCAGTACATGATTCTGTGTTGAAATATTTCGTCAAAAAAATATCTGCTGTTTCATAGAAAAGTGCAATACTTACGCGGTCAAAATGTAGGGAAAAACAGATTCAAAATTACCGACGAAAAATTTCAACGCAATGGGGTTCAGAATCATGTACTGAATCCATGGTAACAGTTTTCGCGTCCCTGCCACCCAGAAATTATATTATTAAGCATGCTAAACTATACCTCCGCTCTGTGCATACACCTCAAACGCACACATTTACAATCAAACTACACCTCACTAAGTGCACGAAACCGGCCTCACGTCACTGTTGACAGCGCTGTCTTGGTTTTTTATTATAACGAATATTACTTATAGTTTATAAAAGAAGCCGACTCTGTGCCTAAGATCGTTTTCGTCGCTTTAAAAAATAATAATGTTTCATGGTTGATGATTCGCAGAGCTCCAGAAAAGGGTTAAAAAAAAGAAAAATAATAACGTAAAAACGTTTAATTGTCTACACTAGTTTACACATTCAGCCAAAGTTACTAATTTAATACAAAATAAATAAATAAATATTACTTCTATTTAATATTAGTTTTATTTTCTAAAACCTTCTTAAATTAGTCGATATTTCTTGGTAACGCTCAAAGCCATCAAGCTATTTAGTTAGCTTATAAATCAATAAGAAAGGGCGAAAGTATTTCTAAAATCAAGCGCTGACGGTTGACAATAGAAATTACTTAAAAACCTAATTAATTTTGTAATAATTATCTATAATAGTCTTCCGTGTAATAGGTATTACTGTAAGTTATATGGTCCATTCCAAAAATATCAGATGAATGTGTAAACAAACGCTGTTCAGGCTTAAATTCTGCCGCAATCACTCATTAAATGGAATTAGTAACACATTCATCTGTATTTAGAAGGTTTCAACTTTGTTTCCCACCAGTTTTTCTTATAATTATTGTTTGAATCATTATTGAATTGTAATTGAAAATTTATCGAAGAAAATTGAGGTTATATAATTAACCTGAATCACAGATGAGTACAGATGGTTTCGCTCTGCATTTTGAAGCTACAAGTAGCTACGCGGCGGGCTCGACTGGTCGAATTCAGTGAGCGTAACGTAGTCTAAAGATATAAGAGTTACGCGATAGAAAGAGAGGCAACTTCTAGGTGAATATAACTGTAGGTAATTAGCGCTGTGCGACCTGAATTGCACTTTATTGTGGCGTAGCAAGAGTGGCTTTTTATTTAAATGATTTTGCGTAGTGAACCATCTGTACTAATCTGTGCCTGAATTGTCAAATGAAAAACATCTCTATGGTGATTTAAAATTTGAATTTGGTTTTAAGTTTTCGAAAAATCAAACAAACCACTCAATGTATAAGTGACACTACAAATTCGCACCACAGTTACGATTTCTAATCCATTTGTTTATAGTTTCCTCAGATATTTTTGGAACAGATTATAAGCTAGTATTTTTTTATAAAGTCATAAATAGTTTTTGTTCTATAAAATTTTAAGTCCAGAGGCGTGCCTATTTCCAGCCCAATTTTGGGAGATACAACTCCAAATATCTACTAGGAATAAAAAAAAACTGCGATTTCAAGAAATCGATCCCAAATTATCATGGTCAGCGGTTGGCCTTATAATCAAAATGGACCGACTCTTTTGATTCCTGACTTGAAAATAGCACAAAAGCTATTATAAGTAAGTTTAAAATACTTTCAGAGTTTATTTTCGACATTACTGACATCGGTGAAGGAAAACATCGTGAAGAAACCTGGATTTATAGATAATATAAGTTTGAAATCACCAACCCGTCTTGAGCAAGCGTGGTGATCAATGCTCGTGCCTTCTCTGTATGAGAAGAGGCCTTTGTCCTGCAGTGGGACAGTAACAGGCGGGTATTATTAAAATAGCTGTTTGTCCCAACATAGTTAACTGCTAGACATGGCGTCATCGCAAATGAGGAAATGCTAGCAGTCATTAGGTTAAGCAAACAGACAAAACGATTATTCAATGACCAATCCAATACTGCTAAGTAATACTTTACTACAGTACGGCCGTCGAGAGAATGCGTTCCTGACAGCTGTGAGTTGGACAATTTATAGTACCTAGTAGGTAATCAAATTCGCAAAACACATATTCGTTAGTATCAGCCCCGGATCTAGGAGGGGGGGGGGGGGGGGCATACCCGGGTACATGCCCCGAGGGTCAGAGAAGTGCACCCCCCAGCACACCGCAACTTTGCAATAAATGAGACGCACAGCACGTAGCACATATATTACAATCTTTCTATTTATTTATTTTTACAACAGTTTTGGCGCACCTGTTGAGTTGGCGCATTATGAATTGATAAAATTTGATTAAGAGGCTTACAACAGCTAAAGCGCGGTCACTGTCGGACTGCATAGAAATGAAAGAGAAGCGCGATGACACGACGCAGGTAATTTATTGCAAAATATGAAGCAGTTAGCGATTTACAAAAAATCTATTGATTGGACTGGAAAATTAAAACACTATTATGCTAATATGTAGCTTGTAGAATAATCTGACAAAAAATCTGAATGATTGCATGTAAATTAATATGATTTTTAATCGTTGAAAGAAATTTTTAGAGGTATCTTCATGATTTTTTTCTATCGTATCAAATTTGTTGTATTATGTTTTCAACACACTATCATACTAGCATATATCCTGAAGAATATCATATATTTTTCTGATTTTGTTTACTGCAGTGGATCATATTCTTTTAGGCAATATAAAACTTGCGTTTAGGCACGTTTAGGTCCTGTAGTCCCCTTAAGTAATATGTTGCTGGCAAAATTTGAATTTCGAGAAAATTTGAATGTCACGTGCTGCCTTAGCGCGTCACCCATGAAGAATTGGCGGGGGGCGGCAGACGGCAGTTCTTGCCCCGCTTCAAAAAAATTCTAGAGCCGGGGCTGGTTAGTATAAAACTGATAAATGTCAAGAACGCATTCTCTCAACGACCGGACTGTAACAACTGAGTCTTCTCTATAATAATAGCTAGGATCCCCATTAACATTTTACACAATGCTAACTTTAAGGGTCGTTTTTTACCACCGTCTGATACCCATCTTTTATCCGTGGAATAAAATTTACGTCTAAAATCGAGGAAAAACCGCCAAAAATTTAAAATTACTTATTCCTCGGCAAAAGGTTGGTAAAATCAGCACTTTAAAATATGGTAAAGGTAAATCGAAGTAAGTATGTAAGTACATTCTCATTAATGATTCACAAAACCAACAGAGTATGGGTAATACTGTACTTACCTGACAACACAAAGTAGGCAAATAACAGTTTAGTATACAATTTCCTCAATACCAAATCATTTTGGAACCACAATCATACAAATTATTTTACGTGCTAAGACTGGACAATGAAGACAAAGCATTAGGAGAATTATCAATCCTCACATAGTTCCCGTAAGGCGTGCTTATAGTTTGAGGACCTGCGACTGCTGCATAAGGGTTAATAACCAGGTTGACATTCTTATTATCTGATGCCGAAGCTGCTGGTGTGCCATCTCTGTTCCAACCGGCTGTAAAAATAAAATTTGTTACAACGCCATCTAGTAGTCAATAGCTGAACTAAAGAAACAAGATATTAGTAAGTGTGTAGTTACGCCATCTAGCGGTGTAAGAAAAAGACAACATACATTAGTTGGAAAAAGTAAACTGTGCCACAAGATTAATAAATTGTAGATTTTGTGACTGTTTTGACATTTTTTTATGATTATGACGCAAATAATATTAAATGGATTAAAATTTAATAGTGTTATACCTAACTACAATGCTTTTGCTATTCTTGAACGCTGTAATAGTTATGCTATTTGATCATAGATGTCGCCGGCAGTACATTAAGTTTTAAAAAGTTCTGCTATTTGATCACAGATGTCGCAAAAATACTTAATAAATAAATCTGTCTGTACTAATAATTTATGATAATGAACACATTTAATTTTGTATCAACGACATAAATCTCGTGCAGACATAATGGTAAAAAAGGTTGTAGAAACCTGTTTAAAACCCTGTTTGTTTTTATTTAATAATTGCGTCAAGTTATGGCAAGCAAGGCAAAGCTGCATAAGTTACTTATGATAAATAAAATGCATAAATTATATTTATTTTATTGTTAAACACGAAATGACAAATTTTCATCATTTTTCAATAACAAATACCTAACTAACGTTTCCCCACACACAATCTTATCTAAACTTTCACTGATTCTATTTTCCCCATATTTAGTCACCTAGAATCGCCATGCGTCATCGTAAAAACCTACTTTTGCTTTTGAAGAATCACTTTCTCGGTTTATTACCGTTTAATACTACTTCTAGGAATGTAGAAGGTTGGTGATAACAAAACCCCGAATGCTCTGCTGTCCTTTGAGATATTAACGGAAAAAACTTGTTTAGGTAAAATAACATGGGTTTTCAAAGAAAAGATCTCACAACATTAGGACGTGCGTGAGTAAGCAGAGCTTTGCATGACGTGGAAGGTTGTCTCAGAAGAACACGACGAAAAGATAAAAGCGAAGATATTGAGTGAAGAAGATAGCAATTAAAACAATGTGTTGATAAATCTGAATTACGCTGAATCAGAGTAATACGGCCTTGGTGCAAACAATCAGAGATATGAAGATGGTAATTCGTATGTTGAAGATATTTCAAAGACAGAGAAACATGAATTGCAAGGCAGAATGGGGTACGCCAATATCTATAGACGATGATCAAGCATGTGATAAGTTTGTAACCTCTAGTGCCCATACCGACAGACAAAGATGTCAATACAAATAATACAAAAAAAACAGTACAGAAAACAAACTGTGCTTACAGAAAAGATTCTGGTGCTGGTACCTGAAACCTATCAAAAGAAAAGGGCCTGTTTCAGTGTCCGGATAGAATAAACCGCCAGATACTAAATAGAAGAACCGGAATTTATGTATCATGTGGTGAAACTGGCCGCGAATCTAAATACCAAGAACAGAAGAATATCAAGAGGAACAAATTCTTTGTAGAACCGAATATCACAGAGTGAAAAAGACAAGCCAAAGTGGTAACCATCCCTCAAGTAACCACTTACTGATCCACTATTCTCTTCTAAAACTTAATATTCAAGATTCTCTTGGTAGCTTCCGTGGGAGCAGCCCCGATGAAGAAACCATTACCCACTTTGACCCCTGCCGGTGTTTGATAGGGCTGGGCCCCGAAGTAGTAACCGTGACCCACAGGGGCCACAGGGGCCACGGGTGTTACCCCTTCAGGAGGTACTTGCTTCCATTCTGACACTAGGTAAAACAATTTATTTTAGGAAATAAAATTGCGCTGGAGTTTTTAATTCTGTAGGTATCAGGTTCAGGTAGGTGGGTACACCAGCTGTTCGGGGAAAGTTTGTAACAAAATGTTCTGAATTCTGGAGTTATTCGGTCCGAATGCCATATGATATTAAGTGTATCCAATTATTGGTTCCATCCATCCTGCGCACATCTCGTTCTTCAATCAAACTGATTAGTAGTTAGTCATAGTTTTAAGTGCAAGGTCGATCCGGTCGAAGGTCAAAACATGAAGTCAAAAGACTCATACGAATATCTGGGCGAATTTCACCAATGGCACTGAACGCGATCAGCACATCTACACCGCGTCCAACAACTGTCAGTGTCCAATTTTCCAGAGCAATGATGACACTGCCAACTCTTGAACGCGGTTTATTTCTGCTGATCACGTTCAGTTTCGTTATTAAAATTCGCCCTAAGGGGACTCACATAAAGAGACAGGTTGCCTACAGTACAGGTAGCTGGTATCTATTTGCCCATAGCAAAAATAAATTAGGCACCAACTGTGGATCAGCCTGCACCAATCAGTAGCGGTCTCCGAGAGTCGTAACCTGAAACCCGCATCATTATACAAGCACTCCTAGCAATGGTTTCAAAGATCATAGAATTCATCTTACAAATAGCCCCGTGCTCATCATGCACTTCGGGATGTCCTCCGTTGTGTATGTGCAGGTGTATCTCTTTCTGGTGTGGAGGCTCCCAGCCGTGGCTGCTGCCGTGCGTCTTCTGACCGAAGAGGGCGCCTACCTGGAATAGAGGAGAAAAAGAGTTAGAATCTGATGATAAACACAAAAAATATGTATTTCTGTTAAACCACTTCGTTGTTAAATATTGAAATCTTTTGACTCCACTTCATTTGAATGATTCGTTTTCATGACGTAGAATAACGTTACATTATGCTGTTTTCTTTGTCATGTACCTAGAACAGTTGTTGACGTACCCAGAGGATTTGGACCCTTTGCTTTTTGAGTTTGTTTATATAAAATCTACAAGCAGTTCCTCTTCTGTCTAGAAGATCGTTATACCAGCTTCTAATTATGTAACATATTTTCGTAAACGAGTACAACTAATCTATTTCATTTTGATAGTTCAACAACATTCATTGCGTTATTTACGTTGTTTGAGTAGATTTTTTTGTCGAACGTAAGTTGCAATGGATTAGCAATCTGTTTCAAAACGATTCAGAACGGTACCTTCAGTTCAACATTAATTTTGACATTCGTAGCACCTTCCATAGGTACACGTATTCAAATTCGATATCCAGTCAACAAAAATTTCACTATGGAGTTTTGTTGTAACTGAACTACCATCGATCGATCTAAGCGAAAGCACAGATAAGTACAAAATATGGTTCACATAAACAAAATAAAAACAACGGACTTCCAAAAAAAATACTATACTGAAAAATTACTTTAATTTCGGAAGTCGGTGGCAAAAACCGAAAATTCTAAACCAAAGACACCGATTTCTTGACGTTTCTTTTTGTAAAAAGTTTTTATTTTTCGCTTTTTAGTTATGGTACCTGCCCCACACAAAATCGAATACCACTCCCAGCTATATAAATAACAGTGACAGGAAGTTATCATCATATCGTCCACATATACTAATTATTGAAGCTTACTCAAAAACTGTCCAAGCAAAGTTCATGAAATTTATATGGGACCAACTTGGGAGCATAAAAAAAAAGAATTTTCAAAATCGGTCCACTACTTGTAGCTTCACTTGTATACAAATATAGATAATGAATTCAATAATTCAATTTTTTTTTTTTTGAGTAAATACATTCAGTAGTTTTTTCATAATATCTATACGCCCAATGGTTGTTCTTGAAATTTTACGCGCTCATTTTCGTTACAAATCATCGTCTATTTCACTAAATAAAATGCATATTAGTCACCCCCACAAAGTTCGAGCCGTCGTCGAATAGTGTACCCTTAACTATCGCAGATCGATAAAGTTTATCAAGCCCATCAAATACGTGAAAGATATTATTAAAATAGTACCTACCACGATTTCTTCCGTCCGTATCTATAATAGACACGTGCTCGTTCAATTGCTCAAATCATAATGATAGGCTCGTGCTCATTTACCTTCTATTTCCACTTGTGTTAGTGAGAATGTCAGAATAACGGTTACCATCTGGACAACATAATAAAGGACTTGACCCAGTCAAAACCTTTATCATCATCAGGATCCACGTCCAAACTTTATCCATTACTGGGCATAGGCCTCACTTTGCATACGCCAAACTCTGAGCTTTTGTATCATTCTCAACCTGATTCTACCAAACCAACAATAGTTACAAACCCCCCTTAGTAAAATTACTAAGTGGGGATTACACTATCATCACTTTTGACTTTGACTTTATAAAACGTTTATTGTGAACTAAATGTACAATGTTGGTATTATGTTATGTTAGTACTTACGACTTAGCAGCCTTTTACAAGCATTGTAATTATCATATCTATGATCATAGATATATGATCAAAGATATAATGAAATGATAAAATAGACATTTATTATGAGTACCTATATCCCATTTAGGGGGACATTACACTATTATATTATATCATATACATATCTACGAAGCTCACAAATTACTCATAATTATGTCTATTTTACAATTTCATTATATCTTTGATCATAGATATGATAGTGTAATACCCCACTTAATAAACCATGGCGCAACATGAAAGTTAAGCACTCTTTCTAAATACATGAAAGGTATCATTCAAATTACACCACGATCTCTTCCGTCTCTACAAAAGACACGTGCCCATATTATATACACTCATTATTATAATGTATGTATATAATATAGGCACGTGTCTTTTGTAGAGACGTCTACTTGCGTCACAGAATTCCGGTCGTCAACATCTGTCCAACATAAAGGGCCTGAGGCTGTCAGCACAATGTACAATAGTATTTCAATGTCGCTTTCATTTTCAATTGCTATGAAAGTTATAACTAAGTACTGTTGGTTGAGACGTAAAAAACTTATTATACAAATAGTCAATTTAAATGAATGGGATGAAAGCAACTCTCTATTGGGATTATTCTGGGTGACCTACATAACGAAATCGTAAAAAAAATCTAGTAAGTACTTTATCATGTCGAGATGAAGATTCAACGATACTTTGTGAAACATGGTAATACAAACTGAAGCCTATGAGACCTGTTATACAGTTAGTACAGATCTCAGAATCCTTATTTATCAGACAGCTGTTCTTCTAACTTAAGGCGACGACGGTAATCGACTTTTAATGATTTTATACTGAAGATCACGTCTAAACGAGTAGTGTTAATGATTTGGAAAAAATATATGTTAAATTAGAGCATTTTTTTAAATAAATTAATGTATGAATATTTTAGATTATGTTTATAAGTATTAGGTACATAGTGAAATTAATTTGTAAAGTTATGTCTAACGCGGATAAAAAACTGAGAATCACGCAAAATTTATCAAGCGTATTTTTATGAAACCTTCACCATTTAAAAGATAATTTAATTATTGATCTTTGAGTATACGTGCTTTAATAAAATACCTTTTGTTTTATGTGCAATAAATTAATAATGCGTCTTATTTGGGACAGCGCTCCTTGATGGGCTAGTCCTATTACTGGCTGGACGTACGACGCGTTGCGTGAGCTCAGTACAGAACACGCAAGCTAACCACTCAAGGTCACTAGCATATATCTGCGTCTTAACAGACAGCAGTGCTGCTGGGGAGTTTGTTGCGCCACTTCTTCTTTTACCTAAGATGCTAGGAAGTGGTGAAGGGCGGGCGTTTCGGGTGGCCTTATGTCATTTTGACGTTCAAAAAGTGCTGATTCTCAGTCTAAATTGTTATTTCTTTACCTATACGGAAAATAGTCTTACCAAGCGAGTTCTAGTACGTACTTCTCGGTGAAATCGTCATCTTTAGCTAATTCATTACCACTGCTGAGTATAGGCCTCCTGCCAGTTAAAATAATACTTCCCCCTTTTTAGGATATTGGAGACTTTGAAAAGGCGCTCGGTAATCTGGCGCTCACTAATCCAACACGTCCAATAGTCCGGCGTTTTCTAACTTAGCTCTCCTACCATAGATATCTGTCTCCTACTCTGTAAGCCAGCAGGTTTAATACAAGATCACAGGCGCGTGCATTGATCGTTGTCGTTCTGCAGTCTACGAGTAAGTTTTATTACGTAAAATAATAAAGATTTTTTTGTTTGCATAAATGTATTAAAATTATTTCTTACTGAGCTACGTGACATTTCCTATAGAAATCCAATAATCCGGCATGGGCGAAAAAACTCGGGTGTCGTATTACCGATCGCCTACTGTATTCCATTCTGGGATTTAACTCCAAAATCATAGTGACATCAATCCAATTGTTTCTCGAAAATCAGCAAAGCATAGCACCCAATTCTGATACTACACCTATCTCTATCAAACTCGTCCTAAAATATATCTCTATCCCTTTCTTCGATCCGGTTGTAAAAGTAAAACTTTCTCTCGTCTACGTGCAAATATATTGTGTGTTATGTTATAATCTGTTTTTATTAATGATGACAGATGACAGTTAATGACCTTGGAGTGTGGGTCACAGAATATAATGATGTCTTGATAAGGATACGATTGAACTTTTCACAGACAGATACCTAATATCAGTCCAGCAACTTACTGTGCTTGACGTACGAGTTGTGGGTGACTTATGACTTAGATTCGAACCGTAATACTTAATTTTAATTTGGAATTAGATAATACGCTTAATAGCTCAAATCACGGTTTGAATTATTATGCGTATTATCTAATTCCCAATTAAAATTAAGAATTACATTTATAATTAGCCAGTAAGCATAATCAGCAATGTTCCCACTGCTGGGAGTCTGGGACACAGCACAGGCTTCCTTTCTGTGAGAGGGAGTGGGCTGTTATCTACCACGCGGGCCCAGTGCGGGTTGGTAGATGTCACATGTCTTCGAATTTTTGGTTTTAGCATATTCGTTTTCTCACGATGCGCCACCTCTGCTCCCAATTCAAACGAATTCTAGGTATTCATAATTCGTTTGTTCAGTATTCATAATTCAAGTCCAGCGAAGTGACTTTGACTTTGTGTACATATGGATGGTGAGACCGGGTCAAGTGCAATGACCTTGTGATCAGTAGTTTGTTTGTTTTGTTCATTTTACAAATAAGTAGATGAAGTCTACAAATAAGTAGACTTCAAAGTGTGTAGCTGGCTAATAATAAATAAATTGAGAGACTGAAATAAAAATGCTTCAAACGATATTTAATTAATACCTTTGCATTTTTTTACCTACTTAATTGTTATTATTGACAAAAAAAAAATATGACTGGTTGGCCAAGTTGTCGCAAACTTATCTGTTGAGTGGGATCATGTTTGACGCTAGGGTCGGGCAAATTGCAACACTTTAAACACTTAAAGTGATATACCTTAGCAGCGTCGCGAGCAGTATAGCTATAACCAGCGCGACTATTAGCGTCTTGACTCCGACTAGCGCGGTGACTACAGCAGTGCACATAGGCACCGCGCTTAACACTAACTCATATACAGTAATGTAACCTTAGCAACGCCAGCCACAAGCAGTAGCTTCAGTATAACCAGCGCGACGATCAGGATCTTGACTCTGACCAGCGCGGAGACTACTTATTGTGCACATAGACACCGCGCTTAAGGGGACTACAGGACCTAAACGTGCCTAAACGCAAGTTTTATAATAAAAGAATATGATCCACTGCAGTAAACAAAACCAGAAAAATATATGATATTCTTCAGGATATATGCTAGTATGATAGTGTGTTGAAAACATAATACAACTAATTTGATACGATAGAAAAAAATCATGAAGATACCTCTAAAAATTTCTTTTAACGATTAAAAATCATATTAATTTACATGCAATCATTCTGATTTTTTGTCAGATTATTCTACAAGCTACATATTAGCATAATAGTGTTTTAATTTTCCAGTCCAATCAATAGATTTTCTGTAAATCGCTAACTGCTTCATATTTTGCAATAAATTACCTGCGTCGTGTCATCGCGCTTCTCTTTCATTTCTATGCAGTCTGACAGTGACCGCGCTTTAGCTGTTCTAAGCCTCTTAAAACTAACTAATGTAAAGTAATGTCACCTTTGCAGCGCCAGCAACAAGCAGTAGCTTCAGTATAACCAGCGCGACGATTAGCGTCTTGACTCCGACCAGCGCGGCGACTACTGCCCACGTGGACATTGCGCCGATTTGAAAGATTAGTGGGATGAGCGCCTGCATCATCTTCTTGAGAGGACGACCGCCGAAGGTTCGGCCTGGAAATAGAAGAAAACATTATGTTATTAGTAGGATGATTAGTTAAGACGCAGATATATGCCAGTGACCTTGAGTGGGTTGAGTGTTCTGTACTGAGCTCACGCAACGCGTCGTATGTCCAGCCAGTAATACGACTCGCTCATCAAGGAGCGCGCTGTCCCAAATTAGGCGCATTATTAATTTATTATTCATAAAACATTTTTTTTTTTAAATTAAAACACGTACATATACTAAAAGATTAGTAATTAAACTATCTTTAAAATGGTGAAGGTTTCAGAAAAATACGCTTGATAATTTTTGCGTAATCTAAAACATAATCTAAAATATTCATATATTAAGTTATTAAGAAAATGTTCTATTTTAACATATTTTTTTTTTTTTTATATATTAACACTACTCGTTTAGACGTGATCTTTAGTATAAAATCATTAAGAGTCGGTTATCGTCGCCTTAATACTGAATATCAGATATGCTACTAAGCTGAGCAGCAGCGAGCAGCAGAATGAGCAGTAAGCTCATTAGCAGGGGTAGACTCAATTCAATTCAAAATATTTTTATTACACATAAACCTACAAGGGCACTTATGAAACGTCAGAAGCTAGGTGCACGGTTCCAATTGGTCGTTTCCTATGGAGAAGAGCCGGCAAGAAACTCCACGGTTAATCTTTTAAAAGTAAATGGTTTTTACAATGTTTCCAAGTTACAGTGTTAAAAGGTATGAGAGGACAGTGTAGGCCCATCAACAAGTACCAGGTACTTAGCAAAATATTAAATGGTCCACAGATCTACAGTCTGTTATGTCTACAACGTTCTCTCATTCACAAAATTTAAAAGAAAATAATCTATATAAAAGACAAATGAAATACCTAATAAAAATAAAAACCTATTTAAACCAAATGATAATGGTTGCCACTACAGCTGTAACAAATCATTAACAAATCTTTATTTATATAACTGTATAGGTAGAATCAATGAAATATGTATTAAAAATTTAATCTAGTTCGAATTTGTTTCGGCCTTCTATCTCAGAGTAGTCAGATAGGAAACATCGACCTCATCTAGTTTTTTAATAAAAAATATGATTGACGTGTAAAAGTGTTTGTACAAACCTACATAGACAGAAATAAAATCACTATCATTAAAAAAGTCGGTTTTTGTGTCGTCTGTGCGTGACCGCGTTGTTTTTCATAACTACGCACCGGATTTTGATGTTTTTTTTACCATCATTTAGAAAATTATTTCCAGAAGGTATAAGGTAGTAAGACACTTCGTTCGGCGCTTGGCGTGGCAACACGTCGTGTCCGGGTTCTCAACAAGTCAATCGTCATCCTGAGGATGCCTCGTTGAGAGGTGAAACACGTGTCGATTTCTTACAGAGTTCTTTATGACTCTTTAAGAACAGTTAAGTGGATTAGGTTACTATATATACGTCGTCTATTGTATTTTATAATGGATTTCCTCAAAGTCATGCCTGAGTCAATTAAATATCTGTTTATTATCTACCTTTCTAACTATATCTACCTTTTAAGTTGGCGCTTTCGTCGTAGTTAGGTTTTAGTTTTAAACTTTTATGTTTTGCTTTAGTTGGAGATCATTCAGCATCATAAATTAGTTCATCCTCAAATATCTGGTGACAGGCACAATTTCACATTTCAGTGATGTCCTTAGGATGGCAGTAAACCTGGGATGCCTCTGGTACTGCAGACGTCAATAGGCGGCAGTAACCACCCACCTGGGGGCCTAAAACGGCCACATTACACATACATAAGTATAATAATTAAGAAATCTAGATGTTTTGTCAAGTTGTTAAAATCGTGCGAAGCACCGGCTTGCTAGTTATGTAATAAATTAATATATTTAAAAAAATTAGATAATTCCCTTATTACTCCTATCGGTGTAACTCCTCCTTATTAGAAGGAGTCCAATTGTCATTGATCAGGCACCAATCCAGCCTACTGCGAATATCCTGATGAAAAAAGAGCCCATGACACCGCACGACCAGGGATCGAAAAAAAGTCATCATGCTTAGTGCTATCAGATATTTAGGGAATACCCAAAAGTCAAAATCTTTGATCAACAGAATATCTTTTCATTTTTGAACCACAGTAGTAGATACAGCTTGGCGAAAATGAGGGCGCCACTATCGCACTTCGAAACTCGTCACTCACCACCACCATTCGATTTTTTTATAATTAAAGGGGACCCCCCCTTTAATTCTTATTATTTACCATACGATAATTCAACTTGTAATTCTACTTACCACACTTTGTGATCTTGAACTAAACTTGATATTACCATAGAATAAAAAATTACTCAAGTTTTCGAGTGTTACTTGAATACCGTTAAGGTTTCTACTTCCCTTCGCAAAATAATAGAGCATGACCACTTATGGTTAACTCGTTCAATACCATAAGACTTGTGTTACGTACGCCTATTATTATTGTGTTATTATAATAGAATTTGTTACGGTTTAGTGATTATATACGTGCCAAATTACATTTACTTAAATTATACTTACAGGTCGATGTAAGTCTGACGTGGTGACATTTTCCCGTTAATTTTTATTATTTGTTGTTATAACGGCAATAGAAATAGACAATCTGTGAAAATTACAATTGACTGATTTTACGTTTTATGAGATACAGCCCGCTGACAGACAGACGGACAGCGGAGTCTTAGTAATAGGATTCCCTTTGGCACCCTTCGGGTACTTGTACTCCCCAAATATCTCAGGATTTAGTCAATCGTTTACAAAAAAAAATCGAAACCGTTGCACACGTCAAATTATTTTTAATAAGTAGCTCCCAAAGTTTATAATTTATATCACTTAAGTACCGTACCTAGTCCTTTCCCAGACATGGTCATGCATGAGGATTGACATTATCTAGACATTCTAATCGCCTTCCAAAACGGCTTGAAGGTGAAATATTTACGGAACTGTGCTCTGATTAATTCCCTTATGGATCAGACTACCTACAACTACATCTCCAGAACGCAAGATACGCTTTTAATTCTATGTTTAATTATTTATCTAGTTAAAAAATATGGCTATTAATGATTCATGACATCGTAAGGTATGGGAAGAAAGTGGTCCGGCCGCATGCTGTAACAGATTCGAACCGGTCGGCACGATATGAATGTATGTATCTAGTACTATCTACTGCCGACTACGACATTGATCGTATTGGACTGGTTCTCCTTCCTATTTGTTTATTTATGTACTTATAAACATTAGGGAGATGCCGATAAAACAGCCGCTTTGGCATAATCATATTATGAATCACACAAACTGTCACAAACTGACAATTCATAATATTTATCTGCGTTCAATTCGTAATACGCAATTCATCTGTTTGACAGTTTTATATTATAATGAAATAACACAATCGACATGGTGTTTCACCTCTCAACGAGGCATCCTCAGGATGACGATTGATTTGTTGCGAACCCGGACCCGACGTGCGGACACATCAAGCGTCGAGAGCAGAGACTGCTCTCGACGCTTGACGTGTCGATTTCTTACAGGGTTCTTTATGACTCTTTAAGAACAGTTAAGCGGATTACGGTTATTAAATATACGTCGTCTATTGTATTTTGTAGATATAAACATAAGATACCAGAGACAGAGAATTTTAAAATCCAGAGTAACACGACATGTAATTAAGGCATAAATCGAACACATTACGTGTGACTCCGGATTTTTATCTTGTGCTGCCATTTTTATTGACGTCCTATAGCCCGCGGAAAAATATGGCGTTTGTCAAAATACGATGAGTATTTTAGGAGTTATGTGGGATGTATACATACATAGCCTGTTAAAATCATAACCCTCCTTTGCCGTTACGGTAGTCTTGGAAAGATATATTTTTTTAGACCTTACCCTGAAGGGCCGATGTCCTTAGAATTGCGTGTATTAACAAAGTATTTGACTATATTTCCGAGGTTGCACTGTGTCAATACGACAAGGTGAAGAGCCCCAACCAACTTCGAAGGAAAACAAATATTATGAGACTATATTTGCAAGTTTTCGACCATGATGGTAGCATCTGCTTAAGGTCACGAGTTCGAATACCTGGCTGGTCGATATAACGGTAGTCGCAGTGGCAAGGCTGTGTAGGCATCTGTTTTACTTGTCAGGGGTTCGAATCATTGAACCTTCTCCTTAATGTAATCGATTAAAAGGAAAATAGTTTATTACTGTCCCTCTAAAGACATCGCCATCTCCCTGCTCTTGTCCCATGTTACTTGTGGTCGGCACATCAAGTTATCTTATTCCATTCTCCCTCTAAAGTAGTCTAAAGACAATCCTAACTAATATATATTATATACAGGGTGACAGGGACATCGACGCGAAGCCGGTTACCATGGGGTCAGTACATGATTCTGAACCCCCTTGCGTTGAAATTTTTCGTCGGTTATTTAAAAAAAAAAGCAGCTGTTTCATAGAAAAGTGCAATACCTACGCGGTCAAAATGTATGGAGCAGTTGTTTTTTTTTTTATGTCCCTGACACCCTGTATAAACATATATCCCAACTATATGCAAAAAAAACCCCATCCAAGCCGAAAAGAGCAAAGAGGTTTTGCAATAAAATTAGCAAATAGTAATAAAAATCTTCTTATTATAATAAAAAAGTTATTGCTATTTGTAATTCACGTTTTTAGTACCAACATTATCCCAATTCCATTAAAAATGAACAAATTTTCAACAGGGGTCATAGGTTATGACTTGTAGACACCCGCTCAGCAACGCCCCTTTTAACAACGAGGTAAAGACCTCCTTTGAAAAAAAATCAAGGGTACATTTTTTTTTAAATTCCTGAACATTATCACATAGGGTCTCAGTACAATACATATCAACACCCTCACGGATCGTTTTTTTTACACATTGTATAGCTAAGCTAATATTATAAAATAGAGAAGATTCGATTGTTTGTGTTTGTTCGTAATAGATAAACTCAAAAAATACTTAGGTACAGTGCGACACAACTTAGATGTAGCATAAAGGAGACGGATACGCTTTCATACAATCTTGGGCCTGGATGTAAAGAGATGAAATTGGTGTCAATTAATAGCTACTATATTATCAAACCATCACTGAAAAATTTGCGGATTTTAGCAATCTGAGAGCGGAGTTAAAAGAAATTTGTTAAAGTGAGGTTACGTAACAAAACAGCTGATTTTTGAAGTGCGATGTATAACCTCATTGTGCGATAGGTAGTTGTTTTTTTTAAAGATAGGATACTTTTACAATTATAGAAGGTGTATACAGTGCCGCTAGCGGCACTGTATATTTACACAACGATCCATTATGATAATATCCAATCGGTAGGCTGGTCGTAGAATCCAAAAAAACAAGTCCAAGTCCAACGTAAAAGCGAGGCTCTCCATGTCCGGTATGGCAGCAAGGGTCGTACAAGAAGTAAGATCAGAAGTCCGTAGAAAGAAAGCAGGGTCGAAGAAAATATCAATAAAACTATGGGAGGAAACACTCAAAACGCACACGCACTAAACGATACGAAACGAGTGACTGACTGACATGTCACCATAGACTAAAAATACAATAATCGATTAGCAAACGTGAATCGATTTTAACATTTATCCTTATAGATATTTAATTTGTTTAAACTGTTTAATACGTTAATTCTAATAATTAATGTATTTGAATTAATCATCTGGTACTCGTAAAAGCATCTTTTAAATAGTATGAACTCGGTCACGATAGTCGATTATAATTTAATCGATATTCCATTTTGTTCGTAGCCATAACTTAATTTTTGGATTTCTCAATTTCCAGATTGTAAAATGGGCTGATATTTCACATTTTGTAATAGAAAAATATAACCTTTTTTTTTAACCATACGTCAACTTATTACAATCAGGCCCAGTAATCCCCGTCTCCTTTGAAAATTTTAATTCATTCATTTCAATTTTACGAATGTATTTGGTTATAATTTTTTTTTTTTTTAATTTTTTTTTTTTTTTTTTATTTTTTTTTTTTTAATTTTTTTTTGTTGATGGGAAATTATCAAATAACTTCTCCCGCTCTGGGTGGAGCGGGAGGGCGTGTCAGACTTTTACTGACTAAAACCCACCCGTGTTCCTTCCGTTGCCAGTGTGCCGAGGTCGCGATATCCCTTTCAGACAAACCCGCGACCCCGGCTGTCGGCCGGATTTGGTTATAATAATAATATATTTATTTATTCAGACAACTACAAAGATCCATTACAATTACATTTATATTGTTAGTATGAACTTAAAAACTATGTTAGTACCTAATAACTAAAAGAGACTTAGTCCTCTGGGTGAGGCTCCACACCACCAACTTATTGGCTATTACCTCCAGGATGCCGTTACTGCTCCCACGCAATCTACTTAGCAGTGATGCTGTCTTTTATGATTTCACAAGCTATTGCGTTTGCGTAAAGATCATTTTCACCTAAAGTAATAAATATTGGTGATTTTGAAGGCGCGCTCAGTTCGGATGGTGATCGGCTTTACGAATTTTGCCGATGCTACATCTAAGTTGTGTCGTACTGTAACCGATTAAAAAAAAACTTTCACCTACAGAAAACTACATTATCAGCGAGTAACATGGGCTGTGTTTTATAGACGAAGACGAAGTCGCGGGCAGCAGCTAGTAACTATCCATACTAATATTATAAATTCGAAAGTAACTCTGTCTGTCTGTCTGTCTGTCTGTCTGTCTGTATGTTACCTTTCCACGGCTAAACCACTAAACGGATTTCGAAAAAATTTGGCAAGGAGATATATGGTATCCTGGAGAAGGTCATAGGGTACTTTTTATCTCAAAAATAATCTTAGGGGGGGTGATATAGGGGATGAAAGTTTGTATGGGAAATCCAACATTTCTTAAGTTAGAGATATGAAAATTCAAATTTATGCTTTTGGTAAGAAATAAAGAATTACACCTTTCAGCGTTTTTGTAAAATCACCCCCCAAAGGGGTAAAAATTCACATGTAATATTTATTTTTTTGTGTCTTCTTTTCAAGTGCATTAAGGTATTGGAAATATAGTCATAGCCCGTATCTTGAATTAACATTTAGTATTTATTTCATTAAAATCAGCCCACTCTGTACAATTTAAAGTCATAAACTAACTTT
Organism: Agrochola circellaris; assembly: GCA_914767755.1. Lineage (NCBI taxonomy): Eukaryota > Metazoa > Arthropoda > Insecta > Lepidoptera > Noctuidae > Agrochola > Agrochola circellaris. The sequence continues at coordinate 9,803,182 of OU611867.1, read as the reverse complement.
TCTAACATCTAGGTATTATGTGTTGAATGCCGGCACTAGAGTAGGTATTACAAATTAATGGTGATAATAATAGTAAAATTATTATTTAGTTTTTTAAGTAAGGCATTTAGAGTCATATAAACCTGTTTTATTTATTTAAAAAAACTGGACAAGTGTGAGTAGGAATACCGCCCTGAGGGTTCCGTCTCAAAGCTGTGCTTGCTCGGTTGCCCGAATTTCCAAAACTGGATTGAAGACTAAACTTAACTTTTCAATTGAAAAAACACCTTTAATAGAGTACCTAAGTGCCTAATAAAATACTGACTAAATGTTACTTCAAGACACGGCCTATGAATATTTGATCATAGATTGAAGAACAAACTTAACTTTGCAGTTCATATATAAATTACCAATTTTCGGATTTGCCTCTTTAGTTGACTTTGGTTCCCGTTAAACTTCATGCTGCTGGGCCAACAGGAAGTACCAAATAGACTGGTTTATTTGCGTGTGTCAAAATATGCGGCATAGATAACCGTATTTATTTATTGAGTTGACCGAGACGCGGACTGAGAAAGAGAGAGACGGAGAAAGAAAGAGAGAGCGAGATAGAGATAGAGAGAAAGAGAGAGAGGGAGAGCGAGAGAGTGGGAGAGATAGAGAGAGGGAGAAAGAGGGAGAGTGGGAGAATTGTGAATGCAGGCGGGAAAGCGTTAAGAGAGAGGGAGAGAGCGAGAATTGTGAAAGCACGCGGAAGAGCGTTCACACATTGTGAGTGTCTTCTTCTAATTCGATAGAGAGAAAGGGAGAAAAAGAGAGAGAGGAAGAAAGAGAGAGAGCGAGAGAGAAAGAGAGAGAGTGGGAGAAAGAGAGGGAGAAAGAGAGAGAGAGAAGAGAGGGAGAAAGAGAGGGAGAACGAGCGGGAGAAAGAGAGGGAGAAAGAGAGGGAGAAAGAGAGATAGAGATGGAGAAAGAGAGGTAGATGGAGAAAGAGAGAGGGAGAAAGGGAGAGAGGGAGAAAGAGAGAGTGATAGAGATCGAGGGAGATGGAGAAAGAGAGAGAGGGAGAAAGAGAGAGTGAGAGAGATCGAGGAAGAGAGAGAGAGAGGGAGAAAGAGAGAGAGAGAGGATTTTAGCTAGCGGCGCGGCGGTCTATGAGTTCTGCCTAGCCCCCACGGGAAAATGGCGTGAGTTTATGTACATATGTGTACAGTTAATTCTTTCGGGCTTTATATTTTGCTTCTAAAAGAGGAAACACAAAAAGACCCCAAAATGTGTCGAGGCCTTATTTGTATCACTACAATTAACATGAACCAGTTTCAGTAGTTAGTATCAGGTTTTGGGTTCCGTACCCAGGGGTTGCCAAACCGAACCCTATTACTAAGCCTCCGATGTCCGTCTGTCTGTCTGTCAGAACTTGGAAGTCTGATTTTCGTTACAGAGCTGTAACGAAAATCAAACTTCGAAGTCAAGAGACCGTAGACCTAAGTTTTTGATATCTATTTCAACTTGATGCCTCGATTTCCTGAGAAAAGGGGTCTCGACAGACAACGAAGCCATCCTTTAAGGGTTAAAATTTTTCGTTTGAAGTACGGAACCCTAAAAGAGATTTATTATCTGCCTGTTACCTTTTCATGCCGTAACGGCTGAACGGATTTAGATGAAATGCAGACCTGCGTTAGGACATAGGATACTCTGAATCCCGGTAGCATGTTCCTCGGGGATATTTTCCGACATCCACGCGGGCGAAGCCCAAAAAGCTAGTATTATTTTATTATAAATGCGCAAGTGAGTTCGTTTGTTACGCTTTCGCGTTAAAACGGCTGAACGGATTTGGATGAAATTTGGCACATGAATAGACCATGACTTCGGTTAGGACATAGGATCCTTTTTATCCGGATATTCCCACGGGATCGACACTTATGCGGGTGAAACCGCGGGGCACAACTATTTACTATAAAAACAGCTTTCCACAAACGTAAAATGACCAGGAAATGCTTCGGTCCACTGACCTTAATGCAGTATACGTAAAAACGTTATAGCTCAGAGAAAATTTGAGGTAATCGTTATATTATGACGCTTTTGTTTTATCATTTGTTCCGAGTTAAGTAAGATGATAGAAAACTTGGACGTTTAAGTGAAAGATGACGTGGTTGGATGGATTAAACATTTGGATGACAATACTATGATCGCACTGATTCATTAAAATGTTAGAAAAAAAACCAGCCAAGTGCGAGGCAGACTCGCACGCGAAGAGTTCCGGATCCGTACAATATTTAACAAAAAACGCCAAAAATAACATGTTTCTTCTATGCCCCCTTTAATTATTACTAACTTTATTTAATTTTGTTATTTATTGTTATACCAGCAATAGAAATACAATAGCACTTTGAGGGCCTATGGAAAACCGTTTGCTGCATACATTTTATGATCACGTCCAATCCACCAAAAAAGGGTTGCGTCCACGATATGCACTGCGGGGGAGGCGTCAACGGCATTCTGAAGCACAAGCATATGCACGGCTTATCCTTCAGAATGCCGTTGGTTGTGTGGTGATTTAAAAGAGTGTCCGTGGAGTTTCTTGCCCGTTCTTCTCCATAGGAACCTACTACGCTTTGGAACGGGCAACTAGCTTCATCTTTCTGACTGACCGACCCCTTGACAATTCAAATTCTATTCTGTTTCATTTTCTTATTTTTTACTCGAGTTTATCATCTTTTTTTTTATGCACTCGTTTCTGTGACAAATAAACTTATTTTTCTTTCTTTCAAAAGTGCCTGTAATTGGTTTATTTGAAATAAATGCTTTGAGTTTGAGTTTTGAGTTGACGCTCCGGTGCTTTAAGAAAAACTTTCAGGTTTTCAGTTATTTCAATTACCCCTTGTGTATTGTTTATTTAGGTACCTATTTAATTTGTACACACAATCAGCCTATTGTCAGGCCGTAATCCACCACGCGGGCCCAGTGCAGGTTGGTAGATGTCACATGTCTTCGAATTTTTTGTTCTAGGACATGCCGGTTTCCTCACGATCTTTTCCTTCACCGTTTTGAGAGCAGTGGTGATGAAATAATTTACACAAAGTAAAGCGCCTGTCTGAGTTCGAACCTACGACCTCATAAGTCGCGGCCGTTACCACTGGGCCACCACTGCTCCTACTTTTAACACCTCAATTTAAATAAGAGTAAAAACGTAAACAATGATATGTTGTAATTAACGACTTCGTTCTGAAGTAATTAAGATTGGTTTCGTTCTTACAACTTTTAAATAACGAGAAACATTATAAATTTTCGCTTTCTACTCTGCAAGCACTATTTATTATCATTTTTATTAAACACGCGAGCTAGTTGCAACGTTTTGTGCATCAAAATCAAAAGTTATTTATTCAAATTAGGCTGAGAATCTGCACTTTTTTAATGTCAAAATTGCATAAGACAGTCCCCCAAAACGCCCGCCCTTCACCACTTCCTAGTGCTTAAGCTGGGAAGAAGTGCCGCAACAAATTGTCCAGCAGCACAGCTGACTGTTTAGTTATGAGAACTTGATATCGTCGATGAGCGTGCAAGACCGCGGAAGAGCAGTTTGTAAATACCGCGTAACAGCAAAAGTCGCAACATTGACATATCGTGCCAACAAATCCTTTTACCTAATTCGCTTAAACTAGATCTCACGCAATTTGAATTAGTCAATAAGAAGCCCCGTTTTTGCCATCGAAACAATACCGCGTAATAGTAACATGCGTGAAGTTGGCAGCAATTCCGCGTATTTACCAAATAAAGGACGAAGCCACAACACGATCAGTGCGTGCTCCCGAAAATAATTATTTTGTTGTGCATACCACTTACCACCAGAACATACTACCTGACCATCTAGAAGCATACCATGTTCTTACGAAGTTATTACACCTGATTACACGTTTTTTAAAGACTTCAGTGTTAAAGATTTACAGATCTATGAATCAATAAGACCTGGTCGTGGGGCGGGTGATCACTGTGTCTTTGATATAAGATCACTGCGGTGTAATTCAAATGGCACAATAGACTATAAGCTTCGCTTTGCAGATGAATTTATTCCTTTGCCTAGAAGACCAAAGAAAGTATCATCTTTGATTGACAGCGTGCCTTCACTTTATGAATCAAGACAATCAATATCAAAAACAAAGTACGATCATTTACAGGAGCTTAAGAGTGTCATACCAGGAGATTGTCATAGTTTTTATGACAATTTAATAAATAATGTTAACCTGTTATAGCAAATGCTGTGATTTTTTGATAATTATTTGATAATTAATTTAAAACCTACCAAACTGATTATTTTTTATTATGTTCACTTTAATATTTTTGATTGATTTTTATTAGATTTAAGAAAAAAAGTGTTATGATTATAAGAAATATAGAGTAGCCTTTAAAGTACAAAACATTTAGCAAAGACTTGAATGCTGTGATTTTAATGAGAACCTAGGAGACTTATCTTTAATTGTTGTGTTTAATTATTCATGTTTTAGAAGTTTTTTTTTGTTATATTTGTCAAAATAAATTCAATACTATATGAAAATGATTCATTTCAAATCCGCGTACCTACTAAAAGTCTACCACATTTTCTATTATTTATCGCTACAAAACCGCGTAAATAACTTAACACGATATCTAAATAAGCTATTGGTAAATCTACGTTATTTTCCTATAAAATAAGTCGAAAATAAATAGTAAACAAGTTCAGTCGGAAAAATATATTTGAATGGCCAAGATATTAACTTTTTTCTTCTTCCTGTAAAATCGTGAAAACGCAGATACGCGGTATTTACAAACAGCTCTTACGCGGTCTTGCACGCTCACCGACGATATGTCTGATAGAATTTTTACCTTCTCTGTGGTCTAGTGGTTAGACCACCTGTCTCAGACTCAGAACAAAATTTTCTGTTCGCTTTGGTTGGTGGTATGGCTTGTTCTAAGTCCACCTGGCTAGCTACCACCATCTTATCTAAGTCTGTCGCCATAACAGCAATGTTAACAGCATTGTTGTGTTTTGGCAGTTAGAGATATGATAGCCAGTTCCTCTGTGGTTGAGGATTCCGGGTGAAGATCTCTCCTACCTTCGGCCTGATCATCACTTGAAATGCAGCCCAAGAGCTAGCAGTGGGACATTATAAGCAGCATTATGGACATTATGTGCAGCCTGTGGGTGAATCACACCCAAAGAGCATACGAAGCCCTCCGTGTCCAATATAACAACGCTTTCAGAGCGCTGATGGGGCTGCCGCGACACTGTAGTGCCTCGGGCATGTTTGCCGAAGCTAGCGTCGACTGCTTCTATGCAACGATGCGTAAACGGAGCACGTCTCTGGTGCGCAGGGTGCGCGGCAGCCCCAGCAGCGTGCTGATGATGATAGCGGACATGGGCTCGACTGTCCATACATGAGACACTGCAGTGACTTGCACGTCACCTACAGTCGTCGGTAATGTAAGTGTTGATAGTGTTATGGTTGTTTTGTATTGTATTGTAATGTTATGTGTTGTCTGTTGTGTGTATAATGTGTTGAATATTTGTATAATATGAGTCATGTAACTCGGAGAGAATAAATGAATAATAATAATAAGCTGGTTATGCTAACTAACTTGCAAAACCCATTTTTATTTATAGGAGAATACGAAAATATTGATGATGGATGGATTCATTGATGGCAGTATGCAGGCTCGCCCCCTATTACATGGGACTTAAACATAGCTGGCAAAATGAGGATGTACTGTAGGTACACCTCTGCCGAATCCTTCGGGGAATACTTGCGTGATATTACGTAATCTGCGTTCGCAATTTATTTGCCAAACATGTAAACAAACACAAGTTTTCCACTTAGACGAGCATCAACTTTACGAAAATGTTAATAAAGTTGATTTTAGACCGACCAGTATTGTTGAAAAAGTCATAAAAAAATGTAAAGTTGTAGCGCAAACTGAACCATAATGTGTAGGCATTACAATTGTTTTTTCTAAAACTCGTGTTTGTTTACATGTTTGGCAAATGGATTGTGAATGCAGATTACATATATTTTTGTAATAAGAAAATATAATAATTATCTTAACACCACGCGGCACGCCTACATTTCCTGACTAAGATTCCTTGTTTCCAATTGATGTTATTTCCACTTTATCAAACATCAACTTTATGTAAATGTAAATAAAGTGGATTTCAGACTGACTAGTACTGTTAAGAAAGCCATAAAAAATAAGAATTTGTAGCGCAAACTGAACCTTATGTGTTAGCATTACATTTATATTTCCTATAACTCGTGTTTGTTTACATGTATGGCAAATAAATTACGAACGCGGTATTGGCCAGACCCGCAGCAGAGACAGAGATGTTCATTGTTCATGTAAATAAATAAATTCTGATAAAAATCGATATATTTAGTTAATTTTATCTTCAGTAGGTAGTACAAAGTAGAGATGATGCGTATATACTAGAACAGATCCAGGGATTAGGTATTTAATGAGACTAGGTAGCACCTATTCCAACTTTTAAAATACTCGATCCATCTAGTCTCACTATATACGCGGCGCAGTCGGTAATCGCGTGGCCCATCAAAGTACCGGCGGCGCGGCGAGGCGGGATAGCAAGGCTGATCTACCGCTCAATCGTGTTTGCTCTTTACAGATCATTCGTGTGTCAGTCATTTGAATTTGAACCATAATTCAATAGACATAAAAGTAATGCAACGCGCACTCGTGGTGGCCAAGAACATATTCTGTCCTTTTTTAACTACACTATTCCGCAGTCTTTTCATCTTTGTCTTTCAATACTCGACACTAGTCAGGACTTCATCAACCAATTTACTAGGCAGATCTTATACACTAGGTATTGTAAATACTCAATGCAAATGAAGACTTAAAATGAAGACTAGATGCAATGCAGTCGAGTATCAAGTACGGACTAGTGCGGATGTGATCTCGGCTCGCCACCTTCGTAATTGGATACGCGTATCGGACTTATTTTGAAATCGGTTTTAGTAACGAAGTTTTGATAAGTAGGAGAGAGAACCTTTGATTTTAGTTTTAGCTTTTATTGTTTTTAAAAATGGCTCCCAAAGGAAGTAGTGTCGCTTGGGATCATTTTACTGACAAATGCCAACAAATGGCTGAGTGTAACTATTGTAAAATACAATTAAGTTTTAAAAGTTCTGTATCAAACCTTATAAAGCACATACAACGTAAACATCCATTGGTAAGTTTAGTTAGAAGAAACGATCCAGCTCCAGTGATAGCAGCCCAGAATAACCAGCAACCGCCACCATATATAAAATGTGTACATATATAAAAACAACAATGCATAGGCGATAAAAAAAAAACGAATTGAAATCTTTTAAATACGCCAACAATCTTTAATGTAGATAAATCTTTACGTTGACAGGCCTGTGTAAAGTATGAAGGGAAGATTACAATAAATCACTACTGCGTACGTACGTAGTTAAATTAGACGTATCGGTGGTACGCGAAGACTAAGCATACTGTAAAGTATGCGTACTTCGTGGACAAGGTGGAACAGGTATTTTAGATCGAGTATTTGTACGGAATTGGACTAGGTGCACCTAGTACAAAATTTACCTAGTACGAATTATCTCTAGTACAAAGCGATTTTTGTCACGATAAGTGACTATCTCGCTATCAAAAATAAAATTATAAGCCTATTAATCCAGACTCCGGCTTTTTGCCAGTCGATAAGATTTGTAATTTCGCTTCTAGTTATACATGTCGCGGTAACGAAACCATAGCGACTTCTAATTCGACGCCACCGCCATCTAGTTACATTTCTGGAACCTTTTTATTTTATTGATGAACATGGTTTTTTTGACGAATTATTGTGTAGCCATTGTAGGTGGGATAGATAGTGAACTAAGATTCCCTATAGTATTACAAATTTCCCAAAAAAAGACTTGTGATTTTTACCTATGAAATAATTATATTAAAAAAAAAACTAAATTACGTTTTTTTTTTCTGTGTCTATGGTTTCATATCCATCTACATTATCTTCATTTCTCCTGATCACAGGAAATAGTCCTCCAAGAGAATAATATCTATTAATCTTTAAATTGGTTTCAGCGCTCACTCGAACCAATCCAGTCAGTTTACCATTGGAGAAATTGCCCTCCATTTACTATCAATTTATTGATTCAGAACGTAAATAAATTATCTGCTTACTTGATAATTGTTTATTAGCTTTTGCAAGTTGAGAAATGTTGAGTTCAAATTATTTTATGAAATTGTAATATCTAACTCGATGTTTTAATTTTTTTTTGGAGTTAGTGGAATTTTAATACGTCATTACTTTTGTTTATTGATTTATATAAGTAAGTATATATACTTTATTGTACACCAGAAAATCCATAGCAAATAATAAATTTAACACTACAAAACATACAATGGGCGGCCTTATCGCATTCTGCGATCTCTTCCAGGCAACCTTATAATTATTATTTATTTATTTATTTAAAATTTTCACACTAAAAAAAGTACAAAGGCGGACTTAATGCCTAGGCATTCTCTACCAGTCAACCAAGGGTGGTGAAGAGATTAGATGGCAGGTGCTCTATTTAAGAGGAACAATGAAAAAAAAAAATTTAAAAAAAATCTAGTGCATTATAACTAAAATAGATACAACAATACATAAATAGGTTACAAATTACATACCTATACATACATACATATTTACTATAATATATACCTATATTAAATATATATACATAATATACGAAATCAAGAGAGAGAGGTGTTCAGATGACTCTACTCTATTATATGTATTTTCTTAGATAATCTAGTCACCACTGACTTTCATCATCCGCAGAAAGATGTCCACTGCTGGGCATAGACCTTCCCCAAGCACCAACACATCGACTGGTCCAGTGCTTTTTGCATCCACCAGATACTCACGATCTTCACCAGATCACTGCACCGAATTTAAAGTAAAGACCATGTCATGTGGGAACCTAGACCTCATGGAGAATAGGAGGTTCTAAGCTCGGAACGGGTTTTTTTTTTTGTATTTGTCCACCGATTTTACCGTTATTGTGGACCGATGTTGAAAATTCTTTCTTTGAAAGGGTGGTCCCGTATAAATTTTATTAACTTTGCTTGGGTACTTTTTGAGTATTGGAATTTGTAGGTACCACGACTAAAAAGTGAAAAATAAAAAGTTCTTACAAAAAAAAAAAAAAAACGACTTCCAAAAACACATTACAAAGTGTAAAAATGACTTTTATACCATTCCCCCTCTAAAAAGCTTATTTTATTCACTGAAAACAGTGAATAAAAAGTATTTTTAATCACTATTTTGGTGTTTGAATTTAGAACACACCAATATATTCGACCTCCATCTAAATGCTATACAACCTCCTTGCGAAAAAATACTCGATACACAGGAAATATATAGCGCTTCACAAGTTGACCATCCTAATAACAATAATAAGAAAATTACTCTTAATTTTAGTAATTGTTCCAATTGTAATGTACATTTTAATTACATAATTTAACCTTCCTTTTTTCTTAATGTAATGTCTATTTTCGCTTAAATCTTTATTTTTCTCGTAGTCATGGTATAAAGTATAGTATGCAAATCATGAATAAAACGGATTTATATCGAGGACCATGAATCACTCGCGTCGCTTAGGATTCTAACACTTGAATCACGAGCGTAGCGAGTGATTCAATCATCATTCATCATTCAATATCATCATCAGACGTGAGCGGGGCCTCGCGCGGGTTAGCGGGAGGGGAGTCGAGTTTCGAGCCAGGTGTCAAGTTATTGCGCCCGAGTTGTATGTATCACATAATTAATTTATCTGTCGTTGATTCATCTTTAATCAAATATAAATTCGTCTTCACATATAAAAACGAAACAATCTTTTGAAAGAGGCACCTTAGAATCGATTATACTTTTCTGTAAATTGTTACGTTTAAAAGTGCCTTTTATGTGCTTATCTATATATATAAAAGAAAGTCGTGTTTGTTACAACACTTATAACTCGAGATCTGCTGGACCAATTTTCATGGTTTTTGATTCGTTGGATTTGTCTCCGCCCCGAATAGCAGAATACATTAAAAACAATGAAAAGGTAGGGTAGGTAGGGTGGTAGGGTAGGTAGGTAGGTAGGGTAGGCAGGTAGGTGCGCCGTAGATAAGTACTTAGTGCTACTCGAGCGAAGCCGGGGCGGGCAGCTAGTTTGAAATAAATGATTTGACTTTGACTTTGTCTTTAATTGAAATTACCATCAAAAATGTTCAGTGTGGCTTTTAGCGGAAATATGTTAATTAAAACCTAATTTGACACTTTGTGTGCTTCATTCAATGAACATGGTTCATAAACGTGTTCAATGGCACATACAGATGCCTTTATTTTAAGAATAAATGTCAATTTATAAACATTGGATATTCCATACATTTTCTTGCTGGCTTCAGACTTACCTCAACGTGATATCAAAGAATCAAGAATCGGGTTATACCGTGATAGAGTTAATATTAAGAAAGAGGTGGATGCTGCTGGTTTTTTGGAGGTCTATGGCTTATCGATACGATACGATATGACGATGAGCGAATCGAACAAACCTATTGTATATTTATTTATTAAAACTTTATGCACGAGTAAAATAAAACTTATAAAAAGGCGGACTTAATGCCTGAGGCAGTTTCTACCAGTCAACCTTAGGGTGACGCAGAGACAAAACATGGCACGTACAATATAATTGATAGTTATCTCGAAAAAGACAAAATACTTATACATATATACATAAATATAAACAAAATAAGCTTACTCAGGAGAAATAACGACAGGTAGAGGAGAAAAAGGAATTCAGCAAATCAGCACTGGGATGATTCTGCCAACTTCTTTGAAAGATAACTGACTGGTTGCCGTCCCGATGTCCAGAGGGAGCGCATTCCAAAGAAATACCGCCTGGACGAAGAAAGAAGAGTGGATAAAACCAGAACGGTGAGAAGGACATCGTGTGTATACCCCCATTTCGCTAGTCATAGTCATATGTAATAGGGGGCGAGCCTATTGCCATCAACAGGCGGGCAGGACTCCAGACCCTGGGCTGCTACTGAGAAATTCCAGATGGAAAAATTCAATAACACTTTGACCGACCTTGGAATCGAATCAAGACCTGGTCAACAGTAGCGCTTACGATCACCAACGAGGCAGTTCATAGTCAAGTAGGTAAGAATGACGTTTTTGATGCAAAGAAGACAAAAATACAATAACAATCCTCAGACCCAATAAAAAACCAAGACAGCGCTGCCAACAATACAGTGAAGCATGCCAAAAGTACACCGCCGCTCTGTGCATACACGCTCACACGCACACATTTACAACCTGTTACAATGACAATACAATCAAACTACATCACACATGTTTACGAAACCGACTTCACTTCACTGTTGACAGTGCTCTGTCTTGGTTTCTAGGGTTCCGTACCCGAAGGGTGCCAAACGGAACCCTATTACTAAGCCTCCGCTCACAGATTATGCATTTTTATTGCCACCATAACAACAAATATATATTAAATTATATTAAAAATTATAGGAGTGTCCCCATACAATAAACATTTGATTCTGCAAAGAAAATCTAACCCTGGCATGTGGGGTGTCATTGTCTAAAGCTCATCGAGTAGAAAACAATTTTTTTTCAATTTTTTTTATCTTCGGTACCGTAAAACTTGTCAATTTTAGACTGTTGACAGCGCTCAGCGCTGGTTTTTTATTTGGTCTGATTAACAATCAGAAAGACATTATGCCACGTGCTTCACTCGAATAACTTTTACAGTAATATAGCGATGTCTTGCAAAGTGTTGGATCAATTTGGATGTCGTGTGAACATGTCTAACACAGCTGGTTGAATGGTTATGAAATCTCTAACGGTCTATTGTTGTGTCTTCATTACGTCAGACCTCTTCCGGTTTATTTACACACCGCTGTTTTTTAACCGACTTCGAAAAAGGAGGAGGATATATCACATACTCAATGGAATACTGACTTAACTCAAAAAAGACGATTTTTGGGAAATCGCCAAAGAAGATCTTGCTATGAGGACTTATCCTACTAACTAAACGTCTATTAGACGTTCAAATACAAGCATTAATGATTAATTTTACACAACAAGTAGGATAGTCCTCATAGCAACATCTTCTTTTGCGATTTCCTAAAAATCGTCTTTTTTCAGTTAAGTCAGCGATATGTTCGTCGCGTATGTATGTTTTTTTCAGTGAGCAAGCGCGCGTGGTGATCAACGACGGTGATTCCATTTTGTTTGTTTTAAATAAGATTTGACCAAAGTTCGGCCATTTCGACAGCGTTATCGTTGGTCTCGCAAAGGTCTTGCATAGTGCAGCACGCGTAGCAGGACCACCATAGAAACGAGTTTTGTCGGCGGAAGAATAGACAAAGTGACAGTTAAACAATCACAATCTGTCATTTTGTCTATTCTTCCGTCGACAAAACCCGTTTCTACGGTGGTTATGCTACACATGCACATGTCTGCGCGCAGAGAGCTCGACAAGAGGTGGGGTAAAGCTTGCGATGTAGCTCCACAGTCGCACTGCGGCTCATTATCATTACATGTACCAGTTACCGGCTGCACCCCTATTTACATGCTATCGCAGTTCTTTCTCTGTATGTAAAGAGTTTTTCTCTCCGATTTGGACTATTTGGGGCAATGACTATCACAATTACTACCGGATCATATGACATTTAAATATCTGGTGACATTCCCGTTAGATTGCGTTTCTACTTTTTCGGCAATTGTTGTTGTTGGGAACTGAAGACATTCACTTCTTAATTTACTGTAAGTAGTACCTATCATTGCATTCACTAAAGGGATATAGTTATGTCGAAATTACGCAACACAATTTCGTTGACAATTCCGACTAATCTGTTTCAATTTGACAGGTCAACAACATTCATTGTGTTATTTACGTTGTTGAGCAGATTTCTTTTTCGAACGTACGAAGCAATGGATTAGCAATCTGTTTCAAAACGATTCAGATTCTGATTGATCGTGTATTACGTAATTAGGGTACTGATCTTAGAATTAACCATTTTATGAAATAAACATCTGGGGGCCTAAAACAGCCAGTTTAGCAATTCTGTTAAAAGCGATTCATTTCCTCCAATATGGCAATATTTACACCAAATATGATTCAGATATTGAATGGTGGCACATATTAGCTGGATAATATCTCAATTCAATTGAATTCAATATTGGACCAGCGATTCATTTAATTAAATATTGGAGGAAATGAATCGCTGGTCACCTGGTCAGATCATGATGTGGTCTGGCCAGATAATTGAATATTGAATAGTCAACGTTTGACGATATCAACAGTTATACGCTCGACTACTTCATGATGTGGCCAAACATTATTGATCATATCGTAAAATATGTAGTTAGATTATCTACCGGTAGAGGCGTTGATGTTGCTTTATTTTCGTATCGAAGTTGTAAAGGGCAATAACTGAACTCTTCTTAAGAGGTCATTGTACTTTTGCGATGGGAGTAACCCGGAAATCGCGAAAAAAAATCAGTTACAATTTGTCGAGTTACGTACGTGAAAACAGATAGATGTATGGAGCAGCTGACTTTTTGGCGATTTCAGTGTTGGCCCCATAGCATAAGTTGTTCACAATGATGAATAAAATGGCCCCTTAGAGCTTTTCACTTATTTCAATTTCACCTTATATGGGGCTCAAACCAAATAAAAAACCAAGACAGCGCTGTCAACAGTGACGTGAAGCCGGTTTCGTAAACCTGTGTGCACTAAGTGAGGTGTAGTTTGATTGTAAATGTGTGCGTGTGAGCGTGTATGCACAGAGCGGAGGTGTAGTTTTGGCATGCTTCACTGTATTGTTCGCAGCGCTATGGTTTTTAATGTGTTGAAATTTTTTCATGAATATTCAAAAAAGTACGGATGGTCACAATATGATGGGCTAAATTTTTTACCTTCCAAAATATTGGCATTGCTGGCTAGTTAAAAAGTGGGCAATATTTTCTTATACATGCCTGAGTTTGGACATAGGAAGAGCTGAATGCAGGCATTGTAAGCAGATACCTACCTGTCATGCTCACTCAAATGTCTCGCTGGTGATGGCGTGTGTGTTGGATCATTAAGTTCCCTTCAAAATGGTTGAGCTGAATGGTGCTGATCCATGCGTCATGTTCGTGAACGGGCGCCGTCAGTAGGGACTGGTCATCTCTTAGCTTCCATGGCTTATTTTAATGTATTTTAATTTTTGAATTTGTTTATTATCTTTTCATTGCGGACGCTTTTAACGTGCACGTCTTTCTACATTGTTCTCACATGTATAATTTAAACATGAATGATGTAACCATTATTTTGTAAGAATATTTTGATTTAAAAGAGTGTCCGTGGAGTTTCTTGCCCGTTCTTCTCCATAGGAACCTACTACGATTTGGAATGGGCATCTAGCTTCATCTTTCTGACTGACCGACCCCTTGACAATTCAAAAGTGCCTGTAATTGGTTTATTTGAAATAAATGCTTTGAGTTTTGAGTTTGAGTTTTTTAAACACGTGGTAATAACAGCGTTTCGGTCACGGGTTTTTTTGACACCTGTCGTAACTAAAACAGCATAGTATTTCCCAATATAATAAATAAGTCATTTAAAAAACCCAACTGCAATAACACGTTTTTTATCATTTATCATTCCAAAACACATTTAAACAAATAACTTATATATATTTTTGTAAATAATCATAATTCAAAACCCTTCATTGTGATACCCCACTCGATAGGGTAGGAAGTTTAAAAAAAATAACTTTTTGACGCCTAAATCCCCCATTTAGATTTTTTCTAATTTTAATATACTTACCCACTCGCGCAATAAAAACTAATCTAACAACATGTCATTCATCGAAATCGGTTAGGCTGTTTAGTAGTTACGAGGAATATAGAGACGAACACACATACAAACATACATGTAGGTCAAACACATACCTAACCCTCCTTTTTTGCCTTCGCCGCAGTCGGGTAAAATGGAGAGTTCATTGACTCCGTCAGAGGTGAATAAGAAGGTATAGAAATTATACTTAAAGCCTAGGATACCTATGGATTTTTATATCATAGGGCCACCAGACTAAACTACCACCAATGGGGAACGGGGTATATGGTATTCCTCAGTTTAAAAAGAAGATATTTCGAGATAAAGGTCGAAGCGAAAATGGGAAAATTAATTCGAGCAATCTTGAAACTTGCACATGAGTCATAATCAAACATAAGTAATACCATTTACACTCAGCTCACTTCCACGGCAGTGAGCAGGGAAGTAGGCAGGGAAGTGGGCAGGACGAGAGCGTAAACACGATACTTCTCTCGATCCTGCTACAGTACGCGGCAACTTTGCCGCTCTGAAGTAGGCTACAAATGACTGCGCAGTAGTTAATCTCACTTATAAAACAGTGGCGCGCATGCCCAACCTTGCTTCAGAGCGGCAAAGTTATTTGACGCGAACTGTACGGCAGTATTTAGGGAATTATTGCTGGCAGCGCGAGGAGCAACGTCAGGGGCTAAATGTAAATGAGGCATTAAAATAAACTAGGAATTTTATCTAAACTTATATTACAAAGACAAAACATTTGATCTTTTATATATTTGTTTGTTACGCTTTCACGCTAAAACGGCAGAACGGATGAAATTTAGCACATGGGTAGACCATGACCTGGGTAAGGATATAGGATAAGTACTTTTTATCTCGATATTCCTACGAGATCGAGACTTATGCGGGTGAAATCGCGGGGTGCAGCTAGTGTTTATATAAAAATATTCCGCGTTTGTGCGTAATTCTTTGACTGATAAGGAATCACTTACAGCATATTAATTTAATTTAGGTACCTTTACCTGCCAGCGTGGTTTATATATATTTAAATAACGAAAGATTTTTTTAACAGACAGCTGTGCTGCAGTGCTGCTGGGGAGTTTGTTGCGCCACTTCTTCCTAGCTAACGCACTAGGAAGTGGTGAAGGGTGGGCGTTTTGGGGGACTGTCTTATGTAATTTTGAAGTTCGAAAAGTGCTGATTCTCAGCCTAGTTTGATTAAATGACTTTTGTTGAATAAACGGATATAAAAATAAAAATATAAAATTAAAAATTTCTTACCGACAGATGTGTCAAGACTTCTCCCTTCATTCCTTTGCATTTTCACATCAAAATAATCACTTTGGTTATTTTTGTTGTCTAAATAACTAAAATTAACTACATTTTTGGTATTTATATTATTATCATCACTAACTAGGATGTTTGCGTCCGCGCCATAACTGGGTCGCAAAATAAAAAGTAAAAACAAACAGATGTAAGTCAAACGACTGCACATTTTCAGTTTTTTTAATAAGAATATATGAAAACACGGTATAAACCACTTTATTATTTCTTTTAAGTCCATTATTTATTTATTAAATGTATTTAGGAACGTATTTTGTTAAAGTACACACGCGACGAAGTAAAAAGTACGTCAAGCCGTCAGGCGACATTTCGCGCCAAACGCTTGGTCAGAACTAAGCGCGCGAAGAGGTCGGTAACCCATTTCTTCTTTCACCTAAAGACGTTAGCACACTGCGGCACAAGAAAATAAAACAACTCCGTCACGACTTTCGCTTTTGTATACATTAAAATTCATGTCCTGTCCGATTTTACCTTAAAATGTGCAACCAACCAGCGATTTTATGAAAACGGGAGAAAATGCGTGAATTTGAAAAAAGAAAGTAAAATTTTTATTTGGGTCGCGTTCACTTTAACAATTGTTTTATCAGTGGCGAAGACGGAAGTGTATTGTTTTTACTTAGCTTTTATGTCACAATCTGTCAATCATTAGTCAGTTTTAGTTTTAAGTAGGTAGGTAGGTATTTTGTAACACAGTTAAGAAGAATAAATTATGAAATATTAACCACTTTCTAAGGTGAAAATATTTCAGTTTTGCATAACGGTAGGTAACAGTATGATCCAGGCTTAATAGAAGGGGCCATACCTACTTTCAATAGGAATTAAACGAGAGAGAGGCTAATTGACACTTCCTGCATCCTACACGAATCAACTCACAAGCATTCTAAAGCCAAGCCAAAAGATTTAGCCCAGTCAAAATCGACAAAAGCATTTTGGAAAAAAATGCCTATCTTTGAATAGCTGTATCTCCGCAACCAATAGGCCTAGAGTGCTTTGGTTGAGCTTAGATTGTAGCAAATTTAACTTGCTTCACAAAAATATACCTAAAAACACGTCCAGAAGGTATATTTTACAAAAAAACTGAAAAATGTGCCAGATTTTCGCAGTTTTCCGAGCACCATGGGACAAGCACAAGGTTTTCAAGGATGCAAACTTTGGTGCAAACTACTCTCAGGAGACCTAACAACATACAAAATTCGTAGTTACATGCGCGTTTGCGATGTTTGATGTCGCCCAGTCAATAACAACATCAAACAACGCAAACGCGCAAATTGTTGTTTCCCGGTTTTTCTTTTGTTGTTGTTGTTGGATCTCCAACAAAAGCGAGAGATACACAATATAATTATGAGTAGGTACATAAATAAAGGGCAACACTTCCACCTATAGAAGACGCGAGCATGCACAATAAAGAAGTAATATAATTTATCGATAGTGATAACTTCGTTATCAAAAGAAATATACCTACCACGCAATGTAAAAAGCTATGATAAAATAACACGGGGTTCCAAACTCTACGGTCTGTCTGTACAAATTTTTATTTTTATATGATGAGTTGTTCTTGTTGACTATTGACTATTCTGTAGTACATTTTAATTTATAAATTCTAATTTGCAATTGTTAATTATTTGAATAATGGATAAATTTATAATTATTTGATTCAATTTAATAACCTACCTATTTGTACGCCGTTAAGGCAAAACATGACTGTAACATAATTTAATTCTAACATCTTGCATGCCATGTGTGTGTATACTCATGTAGGTATTTAACAAATAAACGATCTTTTATCTTGTCTATGGTACACACGGTTACACATCAAGCTATACATTTCCAGTACACTGATCTCACATTCCGTTAAACTCCTTACAATGCGAGGTCAGCATATACCTACTGGATATGTATAGCTTGATGTAGCCATGTGTACCTACCTCTACCTAAAAATACTTAATCGACTGTCCTATAAATTTGGACAGAGTAGGTATTGAAGCATTTGAAGCAGCATTGAGCAGTGGTGTTTCAGTGATAATGGCCCCGAATCAAGCTTCGTGCAGACAAGCGCGACGCGACGCCGCGACGCGACTTGAACAATACAATTTCTAAGAAAACTTGACGGTATAACAATAACCGGTGTCGCGTCGCGCGACAAGTCGCGCTGGTCTGCACGAAGCTTTATGAGTTGAAGATCGTACGTTTGAACCCAGGCAGTCGCTATGCTTTGTGTAAATAATTTCTTCTCAAATATCTTCTAGAAAAAATTCGAAGTCATGTGACATCTACAGGGCCGGATTTAAAGCTGTGGAGGCCCTGGAGCAACCAAGAAGTGGAGGCACCGATTTTGTTTTTGGACCAGTCGAAAAAAAAAAACAATCATTTATACATAATAGGTACTAAAAATATACAAAAGGAAAAAAGATAAATGTTAGGCGAATGGAACTTTGCGAGCTTTTTTCGTCGAAAAATCATTGATAGTTTCGGTGAAATCCAGTTCTCGGAGTTAATCACTTTCAATACTAAGTAGGGATAACTTTCATAGGCGGTTCTGTGTCATTGTAATCCGAAGTGTATTTTTTATAATTTCATCTTCTAAAATGAGCATTGTCCAGTGCAGTGCGCCATCAACACCAAGTAGGTACATTCTCAACGTAATTTCAACACTTGGAAATGTAGCTCTGAATTTTCGAGTATTTGCTAATAGAAGATTTCCTTATATTGATCTTTTTGATAATCGTTTTTATACAAAACGGTAAATGTAAAATGGACCAACAAAACTTTGTTTTTTATCAAATAAATCAAACTGTGGAGGCCCCTATTTTGTGGAGGCCCAGGGCCATGGCCCCTGTTGCCCTGCCTTAAATCCGGCCCTGGACATCTATCAACCCGCGGGTCTGCGTGGTTGATTTCAGCAGTGGCGGCGCTAGGCGTCGTCCACGGCCTCGCGCCTGAGACTCGCAAAAAAGGTTTAAAAGTTTCCCCCTGGCCCCCGTCCTGGGGTCCTCCAAATCTAGAGAAGTACTTTTTAATCAAATCCCAAACAAGGCCAACATATATTCAGTAACAAAGAGGTAGTTTGTAATTGAAGGCCCCACTATAACGTACAAAATATTAACGTAGCATGCAATATAAATCCCGCTCGCTTTGATCTCTCTTACATCATACATTTTCTTCATCTTCAAAATTATCTGCAAAGATTGACAGAATAACCGATTTCTGTATAAATATTCAAATTTACCTATTTAGGACTGGGTGTTAAAATTTTCGAGTTCACTTCGCTCGCTCTAGCATCCTATATTCTTCTCGTACTCAAACCTTTCTGCATACCTAAGTAAACAACGACAAACTATCTCGCTAATCTATAGGTAGGGAAGATAGGGGAGGGATGGGCACTTTTTCACATGATAATTAAATAAAAAGCGGTCACTGTCGGACTACATAGAAATGAAAGAGAAGCGCGATGACACGACGCAGGTAATTTATTGTGTGTATCAGAATGGCGGGTGTAATTTCCAGATTTGCCTAAATTTATTACAGTTATTTGGTACCTTCTGTGTACCTTTACGTACCTCTCTTGAAAATCTGTGTACCTACACCCGTATGATGATATTTTAAAAATTAGGTACACCCGCCATCCTGATGTCAGAACCGCGGGTGTACTGCTAACCAATATATGTAGCCAAGCGTACTGTTTATGTAAATTTGGTACCTCTTGTGTACCTGCAGATAAAAGTATTAAATAAACATAAATAATTTCTCGTAAAACGTATCTTTTTATTTTTAATAAAATAAAGTTAATGTTAGATTTTACGATCATTTTTATTTTTAAGACCAAATGTTTCTTAGAGAAATTTTACCTTGACTAATAACCTTATCGATTAGTAAAATAAAATAGCGACTTTGTTTTTTTAAATTTTAGTTGGTTCGAGAGTCCCGGGCTGGGCAAGCAACTTTTAGAAAATCTTTGAATGCGGTTATGTTTCTTTTTAAAAATAAAGGAATGTTTCCTTTAAGTAAAATAAGCTAACTTAAGGATTTAAGGTACTTTGCCTTCAACGCCCGACTTATCTTTCCACCCTGTATACTAGTCCAATTTTTATTACATTGATTATAGTTTTGTAACAAATTATAAGGCCGAGTTAAATGCACATGGAATCAGTGCGTTATTCATATATTAATCCTTTCTTATTTCGTTATCGTGAAAATTAATTAATATAGGTATCCTTTAAAACTGTCTCTTGTTTCATTTTGATTCTGGAAACACTGATAGACAAACATCCTAATTCTATAAATCCTTCACAATTCTAAAATGGGCAATATGTTGTTTTTGTAATTATGTATACATATAGTTTTTTTTAATATTTAAGATAAGTTATCAATACGTAGATTGTTATTTTAAAAGATACGTTTTACGAGAATTTTTATTTTTTTATTTTTGCAGCAACCTTGCAGTATTTCGTTTATTTAATACTTTTATCTGCAGGTACACAAGAGGTACCAAATTTACATAAACAGTACGCTTGGCTACATATATTGGTTAGCAGTACACCCGCGGTTCTGACATCAGGATGGCGGGTGTACCTAATTTTTAAAATATCATCATACGGGTGTAGGTACACAGATTTTCAAGAGAGGTACGTAAAGGTACACAGAAGGTACCAAATAACTGTAATAAATTTAGGCAAATCTGGAAATTACACCCGCCATTCTGATACACACAATTTATTGCAAAATATGAAGCAGTTAGCGATTTACAGAAAATCTATTGATTGGACTGGAAAATTAAAACACTATTATGCTAATATGTAGCTTGTAGAATAATCTGACAAAAAAACAGAATGATTGCATGTAAATTAAATGATTTTTAATCGTTAAAAGAAATTTTTAGAGGTATCTTCATGATTTTTTTCTATCGTATCAAATTAGTTGTATTATGTTTTCAACACACTATCATACTAGCATATATCCTGAAGAATATCATATATTTTTCTGATTTTGTTTACTGCAGTGGATCATATTCTTTTAGGCATTATAAAACTTGCGTTTAGGCACGTTTAGGTCCTGTAGTCCCCTTAATATAATCAACATTTATTGCCAAGCTATAGTATATGGTACATTTGGCTAGAAGTTTCACAAAGAACTGTCTACAGATTATAATCAATCTCAAAATTACAAAAGGATTTCAGAAACATGTCAATTGTGCCCAAAGCTCCCCATGGTAGGGAGGCTCAGGCACCCCTGTGGGAGGTTTGAGCATGACGTAAAAAACACTCAATATCCATAATATAAACCAAACATAAACATTTATATAATCTCAAATAATATCTAAATCGCAAAAGTAATCAACAAAGAGTGAATATTAACATGTTTAACATTTTTACTTATCTAAGATTTGGTATGACCCATAAAGGTTTATCGAATGTTTACTTAGAGCTACCACGTTTGGTATAATTGCTTGCCTTTGGTTCAGGCAATTTAGTTTTGATTTCATCTACTTCAGGAAACAGAAAAGTATTTCGAATCTTGCTCAGTCGGGGCATGCCCAAACCTCCCTCAACAACAAGTGACCATTGCTCCCTCTGCATAATTCAACTTAATATTCCGGTATTTTTTTTAGTTTGATATTTTACCGTGACTTACAGATTATTTTATACGTTAGCATAATAAACAATGGATAAAAACATAAAAAGCACATACAGCACGCGTAGCATGACCATCGTAGAAACGGGTTTTGTCGACGGAAGAATAGACAAAATGACAGATTGTGCTTGTTTAACTGTCACTTTGTCTATTTTTCCGTAAACCCGTTTCTATGGTTGTCATGCTACGCGTGCAGCTCGCTGGTTCTTCGTTTATTTACTTCGAAACGACACCAAAATATTTACATTGACTTGCGAAGTTGCGGCTAATCTTAAAATGCGTGTGTGTTCGACAACTGAACGAAATGACAGATAGTCTGTGGATGAACAGTGTTGCCAGTGGGTAAAAAAAACTACCAAACTAGGGAAATAATAAATTCTATGATAGGATTGAATAAACGGGGGGGTGCCCATGTCTCCCGACTGCCCAATCCTCCCCTATCTTCCCTATGGTCAAAATAAAACCTTTCCGGGCGGGGTGTTCAAAATGTCGCTCGCTGTGTATGCTGTGTATACAAGCACATTGGATTTAACGTTTTTCTTTCGACTGGGAAATAAAAGGGGCCTCGCAAAGCTGATGTCGCCGACATCAAAGTTAGGTCTAGTGCGGCACTGTAGAGGAGGCCTGTGTCCCAGCAGTGGGGACATTATATGCTGATTGATTACTTATGTAGTCTGTATGTCTATGAATGAGGTAAGTAGGTGGTTAACACGAATTAAGCCAATTTCGCTTCCATATGTAATTACGAAGAATTCTAATTACAAAGTGGCTTACAAAGTTTATCTTGTAATACATCTTGACATTATCTGTAGACAGATCTTAACACCAGTAACCCAGTAAGCTTGAAAGGAAAGGTAAAACATTTGTAATTCAGGTAGAATAATATTACAGACACTAGAAATGTAGAGCAAGCACAAAATTCACAGAACCTAAAACTAAAAAATATAATCATAAAAAAATTAAAACAAAAAACCGAATGCAACTTATTTGATAATTCCCCACCCAACAAAAAAAAGAAACCTGACACAATTGCAAAAAACGTAAGAAAAATTGAATTTTGCGGGCTATTCTGATTTGAGGTTTTAAGTTATTTCAATGAAACACAGGTTTGACTTAACCTAGATCGGGGGGGTCGCTACCTAACATTGTAATTCCGAACCATGAATACTTGCACCTGTTCTAAACATATTTTAGATTATTTTAATTCATTTTAGGCACTATAATTATAGTTAAATCTTACTGTGAAATATACTTTTTGTCAACGTTTTTATTCAATAAATATAAATATTATTAATTCGTTAAGGTAACACCATAAGAATTTCTGCCGCTGCTAAATTTAATCTCCAATGTCTTCGAGAGCATTTTTTCGATCCACAGTGGGCCGTACCCTTAAAATCGAAACAATGCAAGCAACGCTGTTTCTGCTGCGACTGCTAATATGTAACTGCAGTGCTATTCTGTAACAAAACTTAGGTGAAGTGAGCGTGGAGTGAGCTGTCAATAGTGTCAATCCCTGTTAAATGACAGCTCACTCCACGTTCACTTCACCTAAGTTTTCACGGTGAGATGTTTACAGAATAGCATGGCAGGTGCAATTCAATGACATGAGCTGTCTAGGTGACGTGTGCTTATTTCCTACTCCACTATTTATTTTGGTTAGTTTCATTTTCGTAAACGTAACGTGAATTCGAACGTTATTAAAATTGAAAATACTCGTTTCGCACATAATATTTTCTTAGTTGTGCTTGTCGCAAAATTTTTAACCATTTTGGTTTAAATTTGCATATACATACCAGGTTCACACGGTTCGATTTTAGTTGATCAACTACTAAGTCGAAAGCGATTTGAACAGAGAATAGACTTTCAATCAAATTGAATTTCAAATTCAAAGTATTTTTAGTTGAACAACAACAGTTGTTCAACTAAAATCGAACTGTGTGAACCCGGTATTAGGAAGTCGCCACTGTAGACTGATTCTGGCTTAAGCTACGATTTCCTACAAGAGCGGTGACCGCTCACGTAGCGTCCGCAATCTACCGGCGAATGACGTCACTGAAACGTTGATTATTAAAGTAAATTGGTGTATTTTCCTAGAGAGCGTTGCATTGTTGACACCGTAAAGCAAACCCCGCCGTCCCCAAAGATTTTAATCGCTAGATTTGCCCTCACCGTACTCAGTCACAAGAAAAAGTGTCCATACCGAGAAGAATGAGCTATTATAAAATAGCGTTTCCATGACAAACAAGTGTAGTCACTGCGTCATTATGTGTGAGAGATGTCAAAACGAAACAGAAACGCGACTATCTTTTGACGCGGTAGGGCGAATCTAACGATTTAAATCTTTGCCGCTATCATCATTATTATGACAGCTGTCACTGCGGCTGTCAAGTTAAGCCACCTTTTCTAGGAAACCGTAGCTTTAGCTACAAGAGTTGCTGTGATTGTGGAATAAATACAAACTATTGTACCTACTTAGCGGTCAAAGACGACGTACCGAAAATCAAACGGGACATACACCAGTTCCGTTACTTACTTACTTAATTCAAGAAGATAAATAAGTCATGACATGTGCCAGGAGAAATGACTGTGAGAGCGAAAGTGTCGCTTAGCTTCACTTAGCATAGTTTACTTTTTTACATTATGTGTTTATTACATTCTTTCTAATTTGTGGCTACTACTTAGTAAATTGTCTACCTAAATAATAACAATTTGTTCATATTATTAGTTTCAAAAAGAAGCAGCCGCCTCTCTCTATGCGTAAATGGATACAAAATTCATTAAAAAAATTAAGGTTTCTGGATCCCATCTTTTCATGCTCGAGTATCTCGTTCCCTTTTTGGTCACTATTTGGGCAATTTTTTTTCGGACGTTGATTTTTCAACGCTCTAAAGTTCGCTTTTTAATCCCAGATAGTGGGTACTTACCTTGACATTTCAAAACTTTGTTGTTCGTTTTTTCAATATGGAGTTTGACATTTGCATCTGTCAAATTAAGTACTATCTGGGAATAAAAAACGAACTCTACTTAGCGCCGAGAGTTGAAAATCCAACAGTGTCTTTTTATACGCAGGGATGCGCGCCGTTAGGGTTTCATGATCGACTCAAGAAAAAATCATCGCTCATGCGTACCTCGGCTAACTACAGATTTTCGGTGGAATGCGGAGCCGCACACCCAAACTGCTCATCATATTTACGAAATTCCTTTCATTATAACAATACTTATTTATAAACCTCCTTTTAAAATAATTATAAGTAAAAATATTATCGGCGATTGGTTAAAATTCTTATAAAACAGTAAAGAGATTGTGCACACGACGCATTGCGGCGTCGCACCGCAAAGATTTCGCCGTATTGGCGGTTACACGGGATCGGCGGCGTCGTAGCGTTGATACGCCGCAGCGACGCCGCGCCGCACAGCGCGTAAATTGTCATTTGTCAAACATCTGCGTTTTTGACAACGCACAAACAACAGAGCGGTGCCGCTCGAGTGTCGCGACGCGTACACACCTCCCCGCCTAGTCTCGCGATCTGCAAGTCCGGTGTACGTGCGGTGCGCAGGAACGCAGCGTGTGGCATACCATGGATATTTGTATGTAGGACGCCGCAGCGACACCGCTCCGGCACCGCACCGTCACCGCAACGCATCGTGTACATAGGAGGTGATCTTTTGACGAAGACCTCCAAATTTTTCCATTACGTCCGTTTTCATTTCTCAATAGCCTTATTTCGTTGGGAATCCCTATGTTCGTTTCGTCTAGCTATAGGAGGATAATCGGACTCCAAGTAGGTACTTAATAATACCGATTAAAACCCCACTGTGTTCCTCTGGCTACCATGAGCAGCCAGATAGCCAGAGGAACACATGCCGTAATGTTGGCTCCACAGTTGTAGGATGAACACGGTTAAAGTTCAATGGAGCCAACATTACGGTAAAGGAACTATTTGGTGAAACCATGGATTTATCATTCCATACGCACTCTACCATAGACCACGTTCAGTTTTTTCGTTCAAGAACCGGTACCCTACTTTAGCGCATGTTATCTCACTCACACTCGCCTCATGTCACCGTTTGGTTCCTAAAAAAATGTTATTGCGCAGCCTTCCGCGCGAAGTTCGGACCGGCCATACTTCGAAAAGTGGTCAGGCGCCTGTGTCCCCGATAGTACCTACCAAAGTTTCACCCAGAAAGTCTTTCAAGGTAATGTAATATTTGCTTAAATTATTAAAGGCTTGTTACTCCGAGAAAGAGGAAAGCGTAAGTGACACACACGAAGATGTGAAAATTCCCAGCAAGTCGCCGCCGTGTTGCGTGTGAGTCGGTCATGGTTGACTACGAAGGAGAGTATTGCTCTGTACATGTCTTTGACAGCTGTTCATTAGCACTTTCGACTCCACCCACTTTTCATAGAGCTCATACGCCATGCCGCCATACATATTCGAAGTGAACCCTTCGGGAGGGTCACCGGCATTACGTTTGTGCTAAAGTTAACCCTCGCGGACGGTCAATGGCAGTAGGTTTGAAACCGTGTTATAAAACACTGTAAAACGAAGTAAAATTGTGTTTTCAGGGGGTCTTATCGCTATACGTAGTATCTCTGGGGGTATTTTCATAAACAAGTGGAGTGGGGACATGAAATCATATTTTTTTTTTAAAGAAAGTATGTATTATTAACTCGCTCTGATCCCGAGACAGGGGTGTTCAACCTTTAAAATTTGAAACTGTGAAAATGGTTTTCCACGCCTGAAATACGGCCAGTATTTTAGGTGTGGACACAAAACACAATTTTTTTGGAATGTGTCCGTATCCCAAAATATGACTAAAACTAATATAATAGATGCTGAATGTCAATAGGTGGGCAGATTGCATCAGAATCAAAGAAAGAAAAAACCTGAACTGTTCCTCGATTTCGGTCGCTGATTGTAGATACCCATCGATCAGAACCTATCTAGGTAAATAAAACGGTGACTTACTTTTCAAAACTAAAATCATACCTACCTACTGAATTATGCATGACACCAAACTTATGTTCAAACAGATACAAAATAACGGACCGGGCGTCCAAGTCAATGGACAGCGACGCGTGACTATTATAACGTGTAGATCTTGATAATGAGACTATTAGTTCATTTACCTGAAGTGCAGGTTGATGAATTTAGAAATATTTACTTACTGTTTCATGTTCCGGAAGACGAGCCACTCTTTCTATTGTGTTATATTTTTTTGCGTACCTACCATCCCACTACAGGGCATCTCCCTTCCCAAACAAGATCATTTCTTTTACACAATGAGGGCGATGGGGCAAGCCCTCAAACAAACTATAATCTACCGCTTCCTACTGTTTTGTTTTTACTGAAAAGAAGCGATGCAACTGTCCCCATAGAATATTGACGATACCCGTATCGGAACCACATTTATACAAATACTAATAAAGCAGAGATCTAGGGTAGGCAGCACAAGACACAAGTCGATTATTAACACTGCTACTTTTACAAGTAATTTAAATTGACGCAAAATTATTTGATACCTACCCGGTGTCGCGTCGCGCTTGTCTGCACGAAGTTTTTAAAGCCTTTTGATTGGTTGAAACTAGTTTTAAGTGAGTCTTGAGTCTAGACTCTGTAATACGGGCCTTACTGTTTTATTTATACTGAAAGCGATGCAACTGTTCCCATAGAATATAGACGATACCCTTCCTGGAACCACATACAAAAACTAAAATATTATAAAGCAGAGATCTAAGGTTAATTCACCGTATTAAAAAAGTAGACAGTTGGTTACGCACGTAAGTGGCAATAATTTATTATCTTCACTTGAACCTGTGATGACACCGTAAAACATAATAAAAAGTGAAAGCCATAACTCGATGTCACGTT
This sequence comes from Agrochola circellaris, assembly GCA_914767755.1. Classification (NCBI taxonomy): domain Eukaryota; kingdom Metazoa; phylum Arthropoda; class Insecta; order Lepidoptera; family Noctuidae; genus Agrochola; species Agrochola circellaris. The sequence continues at coordinate 9,775,491 of OU611867.1, read as the reverse complement.
TACGTATTATAGCAAGGCATTTGACTCTATTCCCCAAAAAATATTACAGTAAAACGAAATAATATTGGAATACAGTTTTAAAAACTTACGTACGTACCTACAAAAAGTATCATAAAAAACCTTTTTAAATATAATTTTTAACTGAACCCTCTATAAATATTTATTTCTATTTCCATCCCTGAACGAGTCCTACAAGGATCTGTATTTGGTCCTATATTTTCACTCCATAAAGAGCAAGTCGTTGCAAGCCAACAGTTATGCAAGTAATTACTTTATTCTCCTCGGTAATTACCGACAAACTTTCATATGTATGTACCTAATACTGGCATTTCAATGCATTTTAGTCACGCAATAATTAATCTTCTTTCGTGATTGTGAGCTGTTGTCGTTCGACATTATGAATTCAATGCCCATTTCTTTGATTTAGCTTTATGATAAAGCTATGCTCGTAAAGACGCTGATACGTTCTGGAATTTCGGTTCCGTGTGACAATAAAATGGCTTTTCAAGTAATAAACAAGGAAAATACACATACATAAAATATGATCACGCCTGGATTCCCCGAGGAGTTAGGCAGAGGTGTACCTATATCAATATTTTGCCAGTTATGTTTAAGACCCATGTAATATGGGGCGCGCTTATTGCCGACTACCGGGCACAAATTCAGACCCCGGGCTGCTTCTGAGAAAGTCCAGATGAAAAAACGCAATAACATTTTACCAACGAGGCAGTCCAGAAAATACAGTTTGAGAATAAACGCGACTGTCGTTTGTTTTTACTAAACTCATCGCATTTTAATAATGCCCTTTTGGGTGACGTAAAAAAATTTCTAACGGTGTATACTTAGTGCCGGTTTTAGCTCTACCGGCGCCCGGGCGAGATCTGTAGCGCCCCTCACTACTTTTGGAGTTGAGCGAACATTTCAGCTTTTGTTCCTGTGCATTCAGTTTAATATGAGAACTTCAGTTGCTAAGGGAAAATGCAAGACGCAAGACGCGAGCGAGCTCGAAATTTTTAGAACCCTCGGGAGATAATTTGTTGACTTATGCAGAAAAGTTTGAGAATTCGGACTACAGGTACAACTCAGGCTTTTTTTTAGCATCCGCCTCGGCTTTTCTTTGGTCCATTCATATAGAAATAGTAAACCTAAGTAGCGCATGGGCGCCCCTTCATGTCTGGAGTCCAGGCGCGCCCTACCCTAACGCCGGTAGTGTATAAAAAAGTAGATAGCGAAATACGTAGGTAGTAAGTAACTCCGTGCATATTCTTTCCCTCTGTTGTGGTCGGCTTCCATTCTAAGCGAATACGGCTGATTACGTAGGTAGTTCAGTATCACATCAGTATTTAACAAGAGTCGACTGTCAGACTCTAACTGGGCAAAGCCAAAATCCTGATCCTGTCAGCATTTCGAGTTTAACAATACCTATACTCCATAGGTTTAGGTAATTAAAAGGTAAACACAAAAAACCACGTGACGAGACAGCTGTCCGGTAATCGACTAAACGTAATACCTGTCACTTCAGTTGTCGTGCTACGTCACAATTGTACTCTTCAATTTAGCAATGTTATAATTCGTTGACGTTTAGAGTTTGGGCTCTTTATAATAGACAGATTGCAAAATATTATATTATTATTATAAATCTTACTAAAAAATTGTGCTAAAGCAGTAACATCTACGAAGAGTAGTATAAGGATAAATGATAAAGTTTAACATAGATAAATAAAAGAGGAAACTATTGTAAAATTCTAAAATAAATTTAGTTTGGTTTATCGTATTCAAATCTGGAAAGTGTCAACTATAAAAACCCTTTTTATGATTTGTTTACCTTTATTTAACTACCTAAACTTATGGAGTATAGTTCAATAGATTCCGTTTTTTATTTATTTAGCAAATTTTGCACAGAATTCAGTTTTTAGGCTCAACAGAGTTGCCAACATAAAATATGAGAATTTAAAAAAAACGAGCGAGCCTTACAGTAGTCGCATATCATGTGGATATATTTAGGATATAAACAATATTCATCATTATCATCATTCTGTTTACAACCTCTCGGAAAATGGATTGGTATCATTTGACGGCCAACTCTCCAGACGCACCGCGCGCGGTCATTCGTCAAATTAAATAGCGCGCGCTTCCCCGGCTTCCTGTTACACACTTCCGTCCCTTTTCACGAAATCACTCCCACAGATTAGAGGAGAGCGGGAGGAAAGATGTTACACATTTAAAAAAAGTCTATTCTATTCTTCTTTTTCTTTTTTCAAAGAAAGAAAGAAAGAAATTTTATTTGCTCGGACATGTGTATAGGTACATACAGATACAAAACAATACATACATGCAAGATCTTAAAATAAGAGTGGGTCACGACATGTCTGCCATTTTTCATAGCGTGCAAATATTAAGTACAAATTATTACTATTGAATTGATTAATAATTTTTACACTTATACATTAAACAATAATAACAGTTAAATAAATTTATTCTATTCAATCATTTAGGTACATTATCCAATTATTTAAGAACAATAAATTTATTTTTCATCAAATATGTTGTAAACAGTTACAGACCTACACTTTTGGGGTTCTGTCTGAAGACTGTCATAACTATTAGAATGACTACCGGGGACCGGGGCCGGACGCCGTAAAACGTGGTTTCCAAGGTATTTATAAAGAAATCTTATGTCTCAATCTGCCTTGCCTTGTCCCAACTATGTTAGGGTCGGATTCCAGTCTAACCGGATGCAGCTGAATACCAGTACAACCCAGTTACTGGGTAACACGATATCCCTTGTCAAACTTTGGGCTTCTGACTACCCGTAACAACTGTCAAAGATCTATGAATGACAGCCGGGACTCGATAGGTACTGGATGGTAACCCATCCACGAACTGACCGCGGCAAGCGTAGCCATTCGATCGACCCATGCCATGCGGCTGTTATCATTTAGCCATGACCCCTCTCAAATCTAATATCTACAGGAATAAAAACAAGAAAATAAAACAAAACCAATGTACATATTTAACAAATATTTATTTCAAACATAAATTACAACGAAAATTTGATAATAGTTCATAACTAATCTAGAAAACTTAATTATTGTAGTCTTGACCCATTTAATGTGACATTAGAAAAAAAAATAGGGACGGCCGCCATTTTGAAAAATAAAAGTATGGTGCGCTAAAGAAAATATGTATTTATTATTGCTCTGTAATTTTTTCTTAAATATAGTATTTTCTTGTAGTTTTTCAATGTTTTAATATTTTTTTGTAACCATAACAGGGAAGCTCTAGGCCTGCATCTCGCCTGATGGTAAGTGATGATCAGGCCGAAGGTGGAAGCGAGCTTCACCCGGCATCCTCAACCACAGAGGAACTGGCTATCTTACCTCTAACTGCCGAAACACAACAATGCTGTTAACATTGCTGTTATGGCGACAGACTTAGATCAGATATATCTATACTTATATAAGGTTTTTAGATGAAAGTAGACGGTGTAGAAAGTAACAAATGTCAAATGTAACACTGAACGGGTCAAAACTTTTCATTGAATTTCTTCAATACGAAACATAAATAGTAAAATAAATAATAAAAGAACGGTCCCCGTTTTCATAGCTGAAAACAAAATGCAAAACATTATAATTTCCAACTAATTTTACAATTATACATATTTTGAAACTCGAATGTGTAAATTTTTATTTATTCTTTTAAACATTGGTCAATATATACATAGAAAATATTCATACATTTATTTTATAGTGACAAGAAATGATTATACATTTCATTTATGTCAAATATTAATATCTAAGGTAATATTTAAGTTCAATCACTGATATTTCACATGAAATAAGTGTTTATGCAGAGTAATATGATCTTAAGTGATATGAATGCAGAGTTGCAGAGTTAACGTACACATGTATAATAGCCACAGTACAACTATTTCGTGACAGTAGTTCAATGCTAATTACAAGACCATTGATAGCTGTCAAATTGCACAGATAATAAAATAAATATATTTATTTTTCAAACTTAGAACGCGTCACTGTCTTTATACCTCCAAAGTTACAGTATGACAACTCGCGACGCCCATTTCCCCTTGCATTGAACAACTGTATGTGTGATATGAATGACTATTAAACATGAAATGTTAAAATAACAGTCAAGCGTATTTAAAACACCTATAGTGTTGCAAATCATATCAACAACTTTAAGTAAAGACTACAGAGATATTCTTAAATCTGCAGAGATTTTATAAGTCTGCAGGGATCCAACCATACCTTTCAACCCGTTTAAAAATTGCCGAGTATCCCTGTTCTGTATGGCAGACTAAGAGCCAGTTTCTCCACCGAAAATTATCGTAATATGAATGAGACAAATTGTCGAGCGTTGTGATTGGTTGAATGATTTATCAGCAACCAATCGCAGCAGCTTACGGGCGCTTGAGTAACTGGCCCTAACCACAGATGGTTCATTTCGCAAAATCATTTAAATAAAAAGCCACCCTTGCCACGACACCATAAAGTGCAATTTAGGTCACAGCAGTAATTACCTACAGTTATATTCACATAGAAGTTGCCCCTCTTTCTTTCTCGTTACTCTTATATCTTCTGTCTACGTTACGCCCATTGTATTCGACAAGTCGAGCCCGCCGCTTACCTACTTGTAGCTTCATACCTAAAATGCGGACTGAACCATCTGTATTCATCTGTGTTCTAGGGCCCGGCGCACACATGATACTCTTAACATCACAATCAGCAACTTAGTCGCTAATTTAAAGCGAAATTTTACTTTCTAGAGCACCAGAGTATTAACTTACACAAAATGCGTTGAAGCATTCCTCTATTTGCGAAGACTGTAATCAGTGATGCCAAAAGTATAGCATTTGCACCGGGCGAGTGGAATCGTGATACTCATGTACAGCTTTGCCGGTCAATTCAGTAAAAATCACATTGTGAAAACTTAAGGGAAGTGAGCTGTCATTCCCAGTCCCGGACAGACCCAGGGCCCCTATGCACTTCAAAATTTGAGGCCCCCAAATCCGTTGCCATTTTGGATTTTTTTTAACTAAAATGCACTAGTACAGTAAATTTATAAAAAAAAATTAAACTTATTTTTGTCTGACTTTTATTCATATAAATAAACATCAGAAATAATTCAATAAATACTAAGTATTTCACTATAGTTACATTACGGCAAAGGTGGCGTATAATGAACCCGTATTCTATTTATCTTTCTTTATTAACGAAATAAAGATGTCTAATATTATTAATTTACTCAGGCGTGACTTTGCGGAAATCCATTATAAAATACAATAGACGACTTATATTTAGTAAACTAATCCGCGTAACTGTTCTTAAAGAGTCATAAAGAACCCTGTAAGAAATCGATCCTAGCCGAGGTGGACCGAGCAGTAATCCTAAATAAGTGGGGTTGTTGGGCGATATGGCTCACACTGTGCTCGGCGTTTGACATGGCAACACGTCGTGTCAATCGTCATCCTGAGGATGCCTCGTTGAGGTGAAACACGTGTCGATTTCTTACAGGGTTCTTTATGACTCTTTAAGCGGTTTAGGCTATTAAATATACGTTATCTTTTGTATTTAATGTCTAATATTCAAACGGCCACTATAAAATTTTGTTACTTAACTAATAAGGTAACGATTTAAGACAAAGTTGTAGGATAGATGCTCCCATAGATATGTACTGAATAAATTAACTGACTTGGTTTTACATTAGATCTTACAACTTTTTGCGGTAGAGGAACTGCGTTGCGAGATTTTTTTTTCGCTCGGTATTTTATTTTATTTCCACCTTCCGTCAGACAAACCAGCAACCTGGTCGGGGTAGCTGGGGCTGGTCATTCCACCTGACTCAAGCCGATGGTTGGGATTTACACTACTGACAATTCATTTCACTTAAGTTTTTAAGAATTTTTCTGAATAGATCGGCTGGTCATATAGAGCGAATCCCGCGCGGGATGCGACAGGAAATTCATTCGCGTCGGTTGTGTCAACTTACTTATATGGTGTTCAAAGGGTCTCGTGCCGTACTAATCATTAAAACAATAGACTTGCGTATTTGCATCCCGTATCCCGCGCGGGATTTGTCTCAGTGTGGCCAAAGCTTAAGGCTGGCTACACGTGGGCGATAAATCGTACAAGCAATAGTTCCTTGTTTGTTAAGAGCGTTTATTGTGAAAGTTGGCAACGTCGTAAATAGCTGTCAAATATTTACCTGTTTTGATTAATTTGGAAATAATACTGTATGGAAATAAGAAATGTGGCTTACTAAGTTACTAGAATATTGATTATGTTATGCAACTGTAACATTGAATTTGATGTTGTACCCGTTTTAGGCGTAAAAAAAGCATTTGGAAACTTTCCAAATGCCTTTTTTACGCCTAAAACTAAATATTCGGTGTTACAATATTAATTATTGCATATCATAATCAATATTCTAGTAACTTAGTTAGCCACATTTCTTATTTCCATACAGTATTATTTCCAAATTAATCAAAACAGGTAAATATTTCGCACTCTAATTTCCTTAACGTCACTAAACAAAATATACACATTTTCAGTACAAGCGTTTAAAGTTTTGATTATTTTGGAAAGGGATCACAATATATATACTGAAAATGTGTATATTTTGTTTAGTGACGTTAAGGAAATTAGAGTGCGATTTGACAGCTATTTACGACGTTGCCAACTTTCAGAATAAACGCTCTTAAACCAACACATTTGTAAAACTCATTCTATTACAGTACGACATTAGATGTAGCATAAATTTGAACATTTTCATTAATTTATTACAATTTTACGAATGTATTAGGTTTGGTTATATAACTTTAAAAGTTATTGCGTTTTCGTAAAGATCATTTTCACCTAAAGCAGTAATAAAGATTGGTGATTTTGAAGACACACTCAGTTCGGATGGTGATCGGTTTTACGAATTTTCCCGATGCTACATCTAAGTTGTGTTGTACTGTACTATACTACATTTATTTCAGGAATATTATCATACATACGCTGTAAGATGTTCGCAAACGCTTCTTCAAGTGTGGGGAAATCGACCTACTTTTAGTCGCGATCGCCAGTCGCAATTTGCATCGAGCATAGCAACTAGCTGCTTATGCGATTATCGTCAACGTGCGGTCAACCTTATACTCAAAAAATCTATGCGGAAAATTAGCGCCATTTGCGCTCATACTGAGAGGCTCAAAGCTCATAATACGTTCAAGCCCTGCCCGCATTAGAACAATATTTATAAAACATCAAATTACCCGGCAAAAAATCCAAAATGGCCGAAAAATATATCATAAAATTATAACTGACTCGAAAAACAACCATGTTTACGTTTTAATTCGCGTTCCAGTCCGAAATTAGACGGGCAAATGACTAACGAGCTCGAAATAGCTGCGATTAAGTCCCAGATACGTAATAAAACCATAAATTATATAATTATAGGAACAAAATATATTTTACATAATTATACCCTAGTGCGGACTAGGCTAAACGAAAATAAAAAAAGAAATTACACTTCGTATAAAAACGAAACAAACTGATTGCTTTCAAAATTGCTTTACCGCTTCAAGACTCATAATTAGTCCACTTTTGTGTTACTGTACTATAATAACCTGAGGAATTTGGATGGCATACAAGCCGACGACCTGATGTCGAGTCGCCACCGTCCACAGATATCTGCAACACCGGAGTCACAGCAGACCCCTCACCATCCCATACATTAAGCTGAAATTCACCAACAAACAGAGAGTTTCGTTCATAGACGAAGTCAATTCTTTTTCTTAAACTATACTTTTTCCACATTGTCGTTATTACATTTGCTGAGTAGAATTACCATTCCATGTGTTATTATCGTCATCGGGGGCGCGGTCGGTGGGCAGGCGGTGAATGTTGCCGCGTCGGCGCGGGGCCTGGGGCCCGGGGGGCGGCGCGGCCGGGGCCGAGGGGGCCGGCGGGGGGGAGGGGGCGCGGGCGCGGGGGGGGGAGGCCGGAGGTGGGAACAGGCGCGTGCGCAGCCAGGTTAGGAGGTTGTGGGATGGTTCCAGGATTATGGTGGTGAAGAGTTGTGTGAAGAACGCTGTGGAGAAGAAAATGTGTTTATTTATGAATTAGCTGACCTGATACACACTGATAAGGCTGGACACAGCAGAAGGCCTGGCCACAACGGCCGCAGTGCGTCATGGTAGGACTAAGTCAAAGTCAAAGTCAAAGTATTTTATTTGTTGAACATAGGTAATATGGTACATGGTATAAAATTTGCGTTGTATCACTATGTTTTGCCTTGCAAGGCGTACAAATTTGGTGTAAAAACCTACAAACTAAATAAAACTGTTTGAAACAAGTAACGTCGTAAACAAGACAGAATAACAAGTGGATCGGACATTTATTTTATTTTATGCTTCTATCATCTAAAAACTCATTGATAGAGTAGTAAGCCTTTTCAATCAAGAATTTTTTAAGTTGCGATTTAAAATGGTTAATGTTGGTCATGCTTTTTAAAGTTTTTGGTAGTTTATTGTAAATCTTTGGGCCCATGCCGAGACAACTCTTTGACTAGCAAGGCGGCTGATTGCGCTAGTTGTTAGCCTATGATATTGATAAGGCCCCGATACTCACTGATAAGGCTGGACACAGCGGAAGGCCTGGCCACGACGGCCGCAGTGCGTCGTGGTAGGACTAGCAAGGCGGCAGAGGGCGCTAGTTGTAAGCCTCGAAGACTTGCGTCGGCGTCCGTTAGTTCGCGCCGAGGGAATGCTGTCCAGAGAGCGAATGATGATGCTGACAACTGAAAAAAATAAATTAGAGTTACATCACAATACATTTATATTAAGAGGTTTTCGAAAACTAGTTAGCAAAAGTTTGAGACCAATTATAACTTATAGAGTTGTATTAAGACGCTAACAACAGCTAAACCGCGGTCACTATCGGACTGCATAGAAAAGAAAGAGAAGCGAGATGACACAACGCTTGTAATTTATTGCAAAAAGTGAAGCAATTATCGATTTATTAAAAAATAAGTTGAGTAATCGAAAATAAAAAACAACCAAGTTCTGCATTCGAATAAGAAGTTCTTGTTATTAATTAAAAGACCAACGTACGTTGATATTTAATACAAATATTTTGGATTAGAACTCAAGGTAAATGGTTAGTTTACCGTTAATTTGTATCGAGATTTTTTTTTCAATTCAAAATTAAAATTAAAAAATTATAATTTTACACATTCACAGCGTGTTCGTACACTTGGCAACCACAAGTAAAGTCGCTTCGTGATATAAAAATACTGTAGCCTTAGATTATTGGATAAATGTTATTATTGTATCAATGACTTTTTAAATGATAAAGAAATTTGACAATAAAATTTGTAAATAACATTATGTTTGTAAAATAATATTTCACTTAATTATAATTCCAAGATAATGAAATTCATTTTATTGACAAGATTTATTTATGTGCAATTGACTATTTGATGATTATTATTATTTCCTTTTTTATGTTTGTTAGTGTTAATTAGAATGACATGTTAGTTGTTAATTTATAATAATATTGTATGTAATCTATTAGTTTCTATGAATTTGCATGCCGTAAGGTAGAATGTAGCGGTAACCTTCAGCTATTTGTATCATCTTAAACTTGTACCTATATTAATGGCAAATAAATAAATCTGAATCTGAATCAGACACGTACATCTCGGAGTGTTCAGTCCGTATCGAAGTGTGCCGTGTGTGCCGTCCGGTAATTTGAACTAAATGCAAGCTGTCACCGAATGAGTATAGTTACTTACCCGCAGATTATCAGCGACATATCGCTGCACTTCTCGGAGTGTGCCCTCGGCGTCGAAGTGTGCCGTGTGCGATGTGCCGTCCGGTAGTTTAAACTGGATGCGAGCCCGGCCGCCGCCGTCACCTGATGCTGGAAAAAGGACCACTGCTCAATGAAATTTAAACATTTTATTGGGGGCGAACCAGGGTTTCCAATTCCACCAAAAACACGATACCCCTTGGTAAGACTGGGTGTCAGACTTTAAGAGGGCGCCTAAAGGTCCACTAGCGCCACTCTTTAAAAAAAATATTATCTCGTGACTGAGAAGGAATTATGAATAACGGCTATTGAGACACGGAGCAACAAAATACGATCTAAAGAAAAGCGGCCACATTCCTCTAGATCGTATTTTGTTGCTCCGTGTCTCAATATGAAACTTTATAAAAAGGTATTAGAAAATTCTAGACACACTTACCGAGGGTCCTTACTAGCCGTTATTCATAATTCCTTCTCAGTCACGAGATAATATTTTTTTTAAAGAGTGGCGCTAGTGGACCTTTAGGGGCCCTCTTAAGGCTTCTGACTATACGTAACGACTGTCAAAGATCTACGAGTGACAGCCGGGACCAACGGCTTAACGTGCTTTCCGAGGCACGGAGGAGTCTCGGTATGTAATGGACGGTCACCCATCCACGAACTGACCAACGGCTTAACGTGCCTTCCGAGGCACGGAGTGTAATTTATAATAAGTATGGAAGTGGTTTATCATACTGTACGTGGGCTGCACGGCCGGCTGCGCCTGCGCGCCGGGCGGCAGGTCGCGCGCGCGCCGCTCGGCGCGGTCCTGCGCTATTTGCTCGAGGATGCGCTGGCGAGCTAAGTTGTTCTCCATCTTCTCGCGGCGATGTTCTTCCTGTAAGTAGCAGGAATAATAACAATATGAATAATTGAGGCCAATAACACAGTATAAATAAGTAACAGTATTATATCTTCATAGAAAACGGCCGAAACGACGCGCTTCGAAATCTCAATGTATTACGCAACAATGTCGAGCTAGATACCGAGCGGCAGTAGGTACTTGTTTCAAGGTCACTGTCGAGATATAATCATAAATAAATAAATCGTTTATTACTTTGCAAACACGGGTAATTATTACATTGATGTTTTATTAAAAAAGTCTTCCATGTTCTACCGTCACATGGGCTCAAATTAATACAAAAATGTCAAAAAGGTCAGTCACAAAAAAAGTCACATGGATTATTAGCATGTCAGTGGTTCATCATTAAGGAAGTCGTCAATTGTGTTATAACTTTTTTTAATCATCATCATCATTTTCCTGCCCTTGTCCCATGTTACTTGTGGTCGGTGCAACACGTTTTCTTGTTCCCCTCTCTCCTGTCGAGATATAATACTGTTACTTATTTATACTGTGCCAATAGTCTCGTCCTAGAAGAGGTTACGACCTAAGTCAAGGGTTCATAACAGAAAGCTCTCTGGAACAGTCCATATTGTTAGGAGTATCTTCTCTCTGGAGCCTTGACTTTCGGTAGCTTGAACCAGGTGTCGAAACGAAGCTATTAAAATATATGTAATGCGTACAATAATTAATAACCCAAGTTTTTTTACCCGACTGGGGCGAAGCCAAAAAACCCTTCAAAGTGCGTGTCGGACCACGCACAATGAAGGGTTCCGTAGCTAGGAACCCTAACTACGGAACTCGGACTCGTTGGGTTAAATTGATCTAAATAAGTGTAATAATAGTGTTAATAATTTCAAATGTTTGCATGCCGATTGGTAAAATGTGGCTGAGCTAAATGTAATCTTAAGAACTATTATGTATTACCCATATTTGCAAAATAAAAACTCTATTCTATTCTAGGCTGCATTTATCCTAAGAACAAACTTAACTTTGTAGATGAAAAACATGTTGTCCCATACATTCCAACTGCAAATGTAAGTTTGTACGCACAATATTGACAGATCTACCATATTATTTTAAGACCATATAGACTTCTTATAGGTTTTCCTGTAATCTATGAGTAAAGAACCATTCTCTGTATTTATTTCAACATTTTAGGCTCAGTGGTTTCGGAGATAAAGGGGTGGTAAATGTTCATCTATTTTCTTAAATATTTTTAAAGTATTTATTTTAAAATAAAAAATAAAAATTGAGACCCTCACAACAAGCCCTTTCATTTGATATGTCACACGGTACAGTATCCAAAACTTTTTTTTTAGTTTCCTGGTTCCCCCCGAAAAGTGACACCTATATTCAAAATTCATTTATTTACGTTACACGTACGTGTTTGGGTCACAGAAATTCATATTTGTACCAAATTCCAACTAAATTGGTCCAGTAGATTCGGAGCATATTGGCTGTGACAGACAGACACACGAGTGATCCTACAAGGGTTCCGTTTTTCCCTTATGAGCTACGGATCCCTAAAAAGGAGGGTTATTAAAAGATTCGTAACTTTAAACTTGGCTGCTGTATCAGAGGGAACGTGACGGTTTGGTAATAATTTCAGCACGTAATCTACAGGGCATAAGTAAGCAATTTTTGCTTTGAGCAACTTGCGCTTTGCGTTTTGTCCAATTTAGGGTTAACTGAAAGAAAGAAAATACGTTTTTTGCGGTACACATTACACCAAGAAAGAACAAAACACGAAAATAAACAATTTGGGGGAAAGTATGCTTCACATTCACGCGAAACGGCCATCGCTCAGCATAATGCTGCGACCCTATGCGAGACAGAGCCCCAGCGCTGGTTTTCAGCGACAGCCAACGATGACGTGATGCGTGTTGTGTAACTAGTTGTTAAAAGCGTTTATCCTAAAATTTGGCAACGTCGCAAATAGCTGTCAAATATTTACCTGTTTTGATTAATTTGGCAATATTACTGTATGGAAATTGGAAATGTGGCTAACTAGTGAACTGAAATATTGATTTTGAAATACAATAATTAATATCGTAACACCGAATATTTAGTTTTAGATGTAAAAAAAAGTATTTAGAAACTTTCCAAATACCTTTTTTACACCTAAAACGGTTACAACATCAAATTCAGTGCTATAATTTCATATTTCCATACAGTAAATATTGCCAAATTGATCAAAACACCGAAATATTTGACATCTATTTGCGACGTTGCCCAGTTTCAGAATATACGCTCTTAAATCTCAAAGTATATCATAAAAGCAACAGCACATCATCATCATCATCATCATGTATAGCTACATGTTGGCAACAAAGCTTGTTAAACCTTCCTGTGATTGTGATGTTTCTTTTACTTTTCTTTTATTTTATTTTATTTTATTTTTTATTTTTCCTGCATGTTACTAATATAGTCTTTAAGGAAGATGTAACTAACACCCTATGGGCCTTGATGCCTGATTTTTTTTTTTTTTTTTTTTTTATAAATTGTTTTTATTGCAGCCAGCCACAACAGCTAACATTAGATTTAAAGCTTTCAAAACAAGAGTATATTTAGTATCTGACCCGGACCCCGGAGCTGGGTGTGTGAGCTTGTGTGTTTTCTTGTCTTACCTGAATCTGCTTAAGCTCCTGGTCCGCCTGCCATCTCTTAAGCTCTGCGACTCCCTTCCCTGCCTCGCGACGCTCTATCTCTTTCTCCTTCTCCAACTGTGGGAAAAAAAGAGAAGGAATACTGTTAGAACTGTTACAAATAACTTGGATTTTCTCTGTCATGGCCATTTCTTCTTCTTTTCGTGTGGTTAGTGACGAATCTGGTGTCAGAGTTTTAAAGCCGCCCATGGGCCTCTGATTTGGCTTCACATGCCGTCGAGAAATATCTCTCAGGCATGCCGGTTTCCTCACGATGTTTTCCTTCACCGTTTTTGAAGCAAGTGATAATTATACAATACGCACATGAATCCGAAAAATCAGAGGTGCGAGCCTTGGGTTCGAACTCGAGACCAATGACTTGGCACTGAAAACTTATTTTTTGATTAGGTAACGTCTTGTAAACATCTCTTTGTAAAAGGTTAAGTATATTTAACTAACACACATTCTTAAATTCTTTGTCTATAATTACTTTGGAAAAACCATGCAAACTTAAAAAAAAAGCATTTTTCATTTACCATTCTGTCTCGTCCTATCGTGGTACCAACAAAGAAGTTCATATCTAACCAGTTTAAAAACAAAATCCCGTGAACACGATGACCACATCTGCCAGTCTATTCTGTAAAAATCTCACCATGAAAACTTAGGTGAAGTGTGCGTAAAGTGAGCTGTCATTCCACGTAATGCTTGAGATTGACACAATTGACAGTTCACTTCAAGCTCACTTCTACTTAGTTTTCACGGTGAGATTCTTGCAGAATAGCTCGGCTGATACCGGCCCGGTTCTATAGCCAACGAGCGCTGCAAGCAAGAATAGTCCTTACGGTGGTTAGATATGAACTTCTTCGATGGTACATATACAACTTGTTACGACCTCTGAGTTTGTTTCGGCCTTTCTTCTCAGAGTAGTCAGATAGGAAACACCGACCTCATCTAGCTTATTTTTAATATTTTTTTATATGACGTGTAAAAGTGATTCCGATATCCTATTTACAGAATAAACAATTTCATTTCATTTCATTACTTTTGATGTCCCATAACTGTATGGTTATATGCTATAAGTAAAAATAATACAAAAGTCCTAGAACAAGTGTTCCAGAAATACATAGTTTCGAAGATAATATAACACTAGATTCTCGATGTGTGTATCTAAGTTTCATTGATAAGTACGAGTAAATCATTTTCATTAAAATCAATCATTCGCATTTAAAGCTAAGAAAATAAGACGTCATATATATTTTTTAGAAGTAGACAAAATTTGTCAAAAAAAATTTTTTTTTTTTCTTTTTAAGCGTCTTTTATATAAATAATCGTGATTATGTCAATCAATTATAAAGCAATCATTCGCATTTAAAGGTAAGAAATTATGATGTCATATATTTTTTTAATAAGTTTTTTATAAGACAAAATTATTCTTAAGATTTTTATGTTTTTTTGTTTTTATGCGTGTGTTACGTAAATAATCGTGACTTTGTCGAATTACTTTGTATAAAAAATTATTTAAGTAAAATTGAAATATTATTCATAATAATACCCTAATACCCTAGAGTTATGGGATATCAATTGGAACAAGTATATGGAAATTTCTACTACAAGCAAGCTATAGCTTTAATTCAGTATTATTAGGGTCTATATCCAGCAGTATACAGATATCCGAAGGAAAGTATGCGCTTCGCCAATCATCGTATATCTTCGGAAATACGAACACACGATGATAATATCTAATATAGAGCTGTTACAACCATGGAAGTACCAGCCTATTTTGTTTTACCTTGGTTGCGAAATTATAGATTAACAACTCTATGCAATTCCAAAAAACTTTGATGACGATTTGCGACCAGAGTAGGTAATCCGACAGAGAGAAAGCTTCATACAAACATGCAATGATAGGTGCACTATCACAAAGCGCAGCAGTACAAAACCAAGAAGCTTTGCCTCTGTGGCGGGTTACTCTGTGGCGCAACGTTCGTTCTAATTCGGAAACACGAAGATTACCGAAGCGCATGCCTGTTTTTTTTTGTACATATTTCGACGCTGATGATATCCTCGGCCTCCTCCACCTCAAAATAATACTGATAAGGACTCCCTACCTCTTTTTCCTTATCAGCTTTCTCTCTTCTCCTAGCTTCTATCAGCTCCTTCGCTCGTTCCATCTTTTCTTCCACACTGCCTATACTTTCTGTAGCCTCAAGGAGAGATTCCTGCAATATGGTTGCAAATTAAGAAAAATAGTTCCTAAAATATGGCGGGTTTGGGTAAACTCATTGATGTATAAAAAAACTTTTGCGAGGATCTACATTCCTACTCACGAATGATTTAAAACAAAAACAAAACAAAAAAAAAACACTTGAAATTTGAGACCTTGAAACTGAATTCAATTTTCGAAGTTTCTTTTAAGAGCGTTCATCCAAAAAGTTAGTAACGTCGCAAATAGCTGTCAAATATTTACCTATTTTGATTAATTTGGCAATATTACTGTATGGAAATAAGAAATATGGCTAACTAGTGAACTAGAATATTAATAATGAATTGCAACTATAACACTGAATTTGATGTTGTAATCGTTTTAGATATAAAAAAGGAATTTGGAAAGTTTCCAAATACTTTTTTTCATCTAAAACTTAATATTCAGTATTACGATATTAATTATTGCATTTCAAAATCAATATTTTAGTTCACTAGTTAGCCACATTTCATATTTCCATACAGTAATGTTGCCAAATTAAGCAAAACGGGTAAATTATTTGACAGCTATTTGCGCCGTTGCCAACTTTTAGGATAAACGCTCTTAAAGTTTTAGTTTGTGATGTTTTTTTTATTTATTTTAACACCTTAAATAATTATATTAACTACTAGCTGATACGCCGCGATGCCCATTCCATTTTTTTTTTGTTAGGAGCCTTTTCCGGCGCGCACACAACAACGTACGAAAGTTTCATCACAATCGGTCGAGCCATTTTCGAGTTTTTGCGAGACTAACGCACGGTAATAGATTTTTATATATACAGATTTATTATCTATTATGTTATATGGGTTTTTGGATTTTGTTTTCATAATCAAAGACAACTAATTGACATAATTTGAAAGAGTTTTTTAATACATCAATGGACAACATTCCCCTTTCATTGAACAAAAAACCTTTTTATTAAAAAACAATATTTTATTACGCTATCCAAAATGAACGTGCATATAAAATGTTGACGAGACGAATTACCTACGATAAGAGTTTCGTCCGGCGTTGGAGATCCTGGCTGCAGCATCGGCGGGTAATTAACAACGTAATGTAACACACTTACAATGGCAATGCCTGTCATATTGACAGTTCAACAAAATTCATTGCGTCATTCATTTATGTTGTCGAGCAGACAAATTTTCCGAGCATATGAAGCAATGGATTAGTAATTTCCTTTAAAATCTTTCGGATTGAGATTGAAAATGTGTTACGCTATTCAAAAAAATTCAAAAATTCAATTCAAAATTCAAAAGTCATTTATTCAAACTAGGCTGAGTATCATCAGCACTTTTCGAACGTCAAAATTACATAAGACAGTCCCCCAAAACGCCCGCCCTTTACCAATTCCTAGTGCTTTAGCTGGGAAGAAGAAGTGGCGCAACAAACTCCCCAGCAGTACCCCAACAATCTTTTCCAACACATGCCTTTGGAACGGAGAAATGTCTAAAATTTCTAGATTTTTTCCATGCACAAGGAAAGCTGAGAAATTTGAAAATTAATAATAAAAGCTTGTGAAATAAAAAGTTTGCGTTACGAAGAAGTTTAAGTCAAGTAAAACATGCTGCATAATCATTGTTCCCTCTGCTGGGACACAGGCCTCCTCTCTGTGAGAGGGAGTGTGCTGTAATCCCCGCGGGCCCGCAGATTGGTGGATGACATGATTTATTTTGTTCACGACCTATTCCTGTTTTCCGATCGTAGGTCATATTCCAGTTAGCTGGTCGGAGACTGGGTGGCGGTAATGGGTTGAGGGTGCGTGAATGTGATGGTGTGCTCCGTAGTGAGCTTGGTTTTGTGCAGATGTATTCTGTTGGTAGATGTCACATGTCTTCGAATTTTTTGTTCTAGGACATGCCGGTTTCCTCACGATGTTTTCCTTCACCGTTTTGAGAGCAGTGATGATGAAATAATTTACACAAAGTAAAGCGCCTGTCAGGTTTCGAACGTCACCACTGGGTCACCACTGGTCTCTGGGCAAACATGCAGTAAGTATTGGGTCCCCACCTATGAAATTGGCGTTTTTTTCTCACAAATAGAGAACCTTGTCACTTCTATGATTTAAAATATTCATCAATTGCTTGGTATTATATCGAATAATGACCATCATAGATTACTACCAATAGTAAAAAGCCTTATTACTTATAGTTTTCTAAAAATAAAAAATACCGTAAAAATGACTCCTCATTTTCTTAGCAGAAATGACCACTCTTTGTTTTAACTTAGCCAAAACTTATTTTTGTCGCTTAATCTAAGTGGCATATTACGTTATCATAGTTTTTAAACATTAGTGCATAAACGTTTTAAAACATTAGTGTTCATGGTTGTTATATAAATTAAGAAAATGTTACTATGAAACATGCAAATTCTTTAAAATTCTCCATACAAAACGCTGATTTCATAGGTGAGGACCTAATACATTTAAATTAATATCGATAACGGGTGTAAACTTTTCACCCCCATTTAACAAAGCCGAGAGACACATATTCTTTGCATTACTGCAATGATTATTTGAGAAATGGTTTCAAATGTTATGACTAAACTTGTGCGTGTTGCCAGTGACCTATGGCACTGAAACATGGTCGCTCACAATGGGCCATTAGAAGGCTAAAAGTCACCCAAAGGGCAATGGAGAGGGCTATGCTTGGAGTTTCTCTACCTGATCGAATTAGAAATGAAGAGATCCGGAAGAGAACCGAGAAAGCCCGAAGAATTGCCGAACTTAAGTGGCAGTGGGCAGGGCACACAGAACGGATGGCCGATGGGGCCGAAAGTTGTTGGAGTAGCGAGTGACGCGTGCGCATGTCGGGCGCGGAGCGGGTCGGGAGCGGGAGCCGCGCACGCGCTTCGTGTCAGATCCATATATTACAAGGAATTAAAATATATGCAAGCCTGCCGTACTGCCGTCCCGACCCGCGCCCGACACGGGGTGCCTTGTGTGTACTAATTACCTGTTTGTAAAGAAATAAATTATATGATTTGAACACCCACCTGTGGATTTTGTGGCGAATCGGGCAGGCTGGGCGTGGGGGCCTGGCTGGGCCCCGGCTCATCAGGCTTGATGGGGCGCCGCACGCTCACGTCACCGTCGCGAACCAGGTTGTCCGGAGTTATGGGCTTGTCTGCAGAGCCCGTCTTCGGGATCTTGGCTCGCGGGGAGCCGGATGCTGTGAATGAGAATGTTGAATGTAGAGTTAATAAGTTTGAGCCACATTTGGGGTTTTAGTAAATCTTATTGTCCAAATTTAATCTCTCGTTTAGGGCCAATTTTTCAATCCTCATCAATCTGACTAGCCTTTTCCCAACTATGTTGGGGTCGGCTTCCAGTCTAACCGGATGCAGCTAAATACCGTCAAAGTCAAAGTCAAAGATTTATTTGCAGATAAATATGGTTACAAAAGTTCATACAATGGTAGTATAATGGTAGCTTAACATATTTAATCATAACATAATGACATGCAAATTTTTGGCATACAATTACATTTATTTTAATTTAAACTGAAGGAATTCTATCATAGTATAGAAGGAATTCTCAATTAACCAACTGCGTAAGGTTCTGAAGCGGACCATTGGAAGTTACTTGATTTGGTTAGGAATCTTGTTATATACAGGGTGTTTGGCAGAACGTTGAACATACGAAAATGGTGGATAGGTGGGGTCATCTGCTACTTACTCAGCCCTAATTTATTTGGCTCTGGCCCCCTGGATATGTAAAAAAAAATTTTTTGTTTTCTTCTTGTTTCACCACTTCCTTAACTTTACAGTGTAATTTTTTATTAAAAATGGGTAAAATGCTTGTTTTACCCATTTTGTGCTCGTTACTAACCTGACTCGGCCTCCGCCTTCGTTTCACCAGCAGCAGTTTGTTGCTGCATAGCAGCCGCCTCGGTCTGCACGAAGCTGATCGTCTGCTGCATGTTCTGCTGGAAGCCGGTCGGCTGGCTGGGTGGCGGCGCGGTGTTGGTAGATGACGTGGATGCCTGCACCCCGAGGGATTGGGAAGATGACTCGGATGGCTGCTTGGATTTGACTGGAAGAGGAGGATATTTATATTTTATTAAGTTTATATAAATATGATCTTTTGATTTTTTTTAATACGACCAGTTCCAGATATTAGCTGGTACAAACAAACAAACAAAAATAACAAACTTTTCAGCTTTATTATTAGTATAGATATCGATTTTCAAAAACCCTTTCTAAGTGCTCACTATCGTTACATACGGAACTCTTGCGCAATATTGTATGCTTCTAGAACTAGCTGTTTAGGCTGTGCATTGTCTGCCACTGAATGAATGAATGAATTTTGGATTTTTAGTAAATACAAGTATCTATACTGGTTGCCAGGTTGCTGGGCTGCACACCGGCGCAGACCACCTCGAGTGCCGTGCCATTCCGACCTATGAACTGATAGGAACAAATTGATACTCACAGTGCTCTTGAAGGATTCTATCTATCCTGGTTGCTAGGTTGCTGGGCTGCACGCCAGCGCAGACCACCTCGAGTGGCGTGCCATTCCGACCTATGAAGAACAGTGAGGGCACTGGCACGAATTGATCTGTTGGTGGAGTTAGGGAACATCATATTGTGTAAAGTGAATGTAGTAATCTTTTAGGCAGTTTTTTCGTATGATACTATGGGTATAACAGTCAGGCACTGGACCAGCACACAGGTATTACCTTCAAATCGTGCCTTGAAGTAATGCTTTGTTAATTATTGCTTGGGTGGTTATTGTCTTGTAAGTGATTTTGAAATTATTGATCGTGATTTTGACATTATAGTTATGATTTTGACATAATTATTATTGATGATGATTTTGACATTATTATTAATAATGATTTTGACATTATAGTTGTGATTATTTTGACATTATAGTTGACATTATTATTGATGGTTTTGACATTGCTAGTAATTATGACCAAAATTTGCCGAATATTATTATGTAGTAACACTAGTGTTTAAGATGTGTATGTAACTAACTAACAAATTGGATTGTATGATCTGTAAATAAATAAATTAGATTTCGATTTTTTGATACTCATCGTCTCGTACTCTCGGGGCTTGTGGCAAAGTAATAACAGCCGCACTCAAACCCAAAGCGTGTATTTCAATTAAACCATTTACAGGCACTTTTGATTTGTCACTGTTCGATCGTAGGTTAAGCTACGCTTGCCGCGGTTAGTCCGCGGATGTGGGACCATATTTTCATACCAAAACCCCTCCAAATTCAAATTCAAAAGTCATTTATTCAAACTAGGCTGAGAATCAGCACTTTTCGAACGTCAAAATTACATAAGACAGTCCCCCAAAACGCCCACACAACAAAATACGTTCCTAAATACATTTAATAAATAAATAATGGTGGTTTATACCGTGTTTTCAAATATTCTTATTAAAAATACTAAAAATGTGCAGTCGTTTGACTTACATCTGTTTGTTTTTACTTTTTATTTTGCGACCCAGTTATGGCGCGGACGCAAACAGCCTAGTTAGTGATGATAATAATATAAATACCAAAAATGTAGTTAATTTTAGTTATTTAGACAACAAAAATAACCAAAGTGATTATTTTGATGTGAAAATGCAAAGGAATGAAGGGAGAAGTCTTGACACATCTGTCGGTAAGAAATTTTTAATTTTATATTTTTATTTTTATATCCGTTTATTCAACAAAAGTCATTTAATCAAACTAGGCTGAGAATCAGCACTTTTCGAACGTCAAAATTACATAAGACAGTCCCCCAAAACGCCCACCCTTCACCACTTCCTAGTGCGTTAGCTAGGAAGAAGTGGCGCAACAAACTCCCCAGCAGCACAGCTGTCTGTTCAGTAAGAAAGAAAAATAAAAATGATTCTATATAATAGTATTCAAGATAATTGACATAATTTAATTATATTGAATACTATTATATAGAATCTTTTTTTTTTCCGATCTTCGAGCCTCGAAAAGTACGTTAAGCCGTTGGTCCCGGCTGTCATTCGTGGGTCTTTGACAGTCGTTAAAGAGTCATCAGAAACCCGAAAGTCTGACAACCAGTCTTGCTTCCAACGATACTTCATTTGTCAAATTATGATGAGTAGTTTAGAAGTTAAACAGCTTTAGGGGTATGAGGAACAGGGTGTAAAGTTCACTCATCCCCCATGGAAAAGGGAGGATCCTCCGACCAGACGGGTGTAATGTCTGGCGGGCAATTGCCCCAGAGGTTGAAGTCGGGAGCTTGTATATATGTCCACCGCGCGGTAAACTCTAATTGCGCAATGCAGGATTTGTGTGACGTCAGGATGTTGTGTGACGTCAGGTCTTTGATGCGTAGTTCGCATGTGGCGATGTAGATGCCGCCACACAGCACATACATACCGGTCAAAAACATAACCCTCCGCCGTAGGCGAGTAAAAAATATGAAGTGTTATGTATTGTACGGTGGTACGGAAACCTTGTGTGCGATTCGGACCCGTACTTGGCCGGTTCTTATATGGTACTTCCACGGCTGAGCTCCTTCACCAAGAGCTCTTCTTCCATCGCTATGGTAACGACTATTGTTATATAAAGGATACAAATCTGCGCGAAGTGTATGTAGTTGGCGGATCCACTCTTCAGCTTGACAGCGAGGAAGTTGCCCTGGTCGGACAGACGGCTCAGCACTGCGCTGTCATCGATTGTGGCCGCCATTTCCACTGACATTTCATTGTCACCTGAGGGCAAGATAAAA
Source organism: Agrochola circellaris (assembly GCA_914767755.1). Classification (NCBI taxonomy): domain Eukaryota; kingdom Metazoa; phylum Arthropoda; class Insecta; order Lepidoptera; family Noctuidae; genus Agrochola; species Agrochola circellaris. Next base: position 9,753,199 of record OU611867.1, on the reverse strand, counting down.
CTCGTTAAAACAAAGAATGCTAGTAACCGTTAAAAGTTATTCCTTGTGCAGAGACGATCCTAGCTTACGACTTCTATATAACGCTATCTGCTGCCCGAGGCTTCGCCCGCGTGGGCTCTTAAAAGTAGCCTAAGTTACTCCTTATAACATCTGCTATCCCTAGTAAAAGTCCCGTCAAAATCGATACAGCCGTTTCGGAGATTAGTCGGAACAAACAGACAAAAATGTTAAAAGGGGTTCTCGAGAGGAGGAGCTCGTGGCTAAGTAATAACTGCCGCACGGGTCGATCCATCAGGTTAATCTACGCTTGCCGGGGTTGGTCTGTGAATGGGTGACCATCTTTACATACCGAGACTCTTCCGTGCCTCGGATAGCACGTTAAGCCGTTGGTCCCGGCTGTCATTCGTGGATCTTTGACAGTCGTTACGGGTCGTCCGAAGCCCGAAAGTCTGACAACCAGTCTTACCAAGGGGTATCGTATTACCTAGTTACTGGGTTGTGAAGGTCAGATAGGCAGTCGCTCCATGTAAAATACTGGTATCCAGCTGCATCCGGTTAGACTGGGAGCCGACCCCAACATAGTTGGGAAAAGGGTAGGCAGATTGATTGCATTAAAGGGGTTTTCCATCCAAGAAGATTCGATCTTAATACGGTAAGGAAGATTTTAGATTAGTATACAGACATGATTATTGCTATAACATGTTGTTTTATATTTTAATTTATCGATTTTACTTAACATATGCATGACGAGTGTCCTCAATGACTCACAAAGTTATTTAGAAGCCGTGGGTGGCAATGACGGCATACAATACCTAACTTAAGAGATCATAATCAGTAACATGTTACTATAGAAATCCACTTAACGCGAATTTGACCAATCTGTTATACCCAGTACCACAGATGAATACAGATACATAAACTGCGAAGTGTCCCACTCCGCAGTTTAGGTAATGAAATGGAATGAAATTGTTTATTCTGTAAATAGGATATCGGAATCACTTTTACACGTCATATAAAAAAAATATTAAAAATAAGCTAGATGAGGTCGGTGTTTCCTATCTGACTACTCTGAGAAGAAAGGCCGAAACAAACTCAGAGGTCGTAGTCTCTTTTAAAGTCCAGACATAATCTTGGTCAAGTCATATGAGGACCATGTAGATTAGTGTCTGAAATGGTCTTTTGAGGAAAGAACCACACAGATTTGAGTGGACCTGTCCAGTCAGTGCAAGCATTTGTCAGTAATCGTGGAGCTCAACTCGACGAACAATACCAAAGAAAGGATATTTGGGTAGGCCGCATCAAAATGTATCGGTATGAAGCTACAAGTACGCGGCGGGCCCGTCTTGCTGGGCCAATTCAGTGAGTGTAACGGAGTCAGAAAATCTAAGAGTCACGAGAAAGAAAGAGAGGCAGCTTGTAGGTGAATATAACCGTAGGTGATTAGCGCTGTGCGACCTGAATTGCACTTTATTGTGTCGTGATACAGTATACAGAGATATAGATTAGTGCAGATGAGTCAATCCGCAAAATCAAGTCATTTAAATAAAAAGCGACTCTTGCTACGACAGAATAAAGTGCAATTCAGGCCGCACAGCGCTAATTACCTACAGTTAGGTAAATTCACCTAGAAGTTGCCTCTCTTTCTATCGCGTAACTCTTATATCTTCTGACTACGTTACTCCCACTGTATTCGACAAGTCGAGCCCGCCACGTACATACTTGTAATTTCATACCTAAAATGCGGAGTGTCCCATCAGGGGGTCTTAAACGCCCACTTTAGCAATTGTGCAAAATTTTATTTTATTTTAAAGAAAGCTTACAGACTAACAACACAATTAAAATTATTCAAAGGTAGGAAAATTTGCTAATTACAAGCTTCCACATGTATACATCTAGTAATAAATACTTTGCGTTGGCTAAATGTTCGTTTTTAGGGGTACGAGGAACAGGGTGTAAAGTTCACTCATCCACCATAGAAAAGGGAGGATCCTCCGACCAGACCGGGTGTCATGTCTGGCGGGCAATTGCCCAGAGGTTGAAGTCGTGAGCTTGTATATATGTCCACCGCGCGGTAAACTCTAATTGCGCGATGCAGGATTTGAGTGACGTCAGGATGTCGTGTGACGTCAAGTCTTTGATGCGTAGTTCGCATGTGGCGGTGTAGATGCCGCCACACGTTAACAGCGAATTGCAACACAAGAAAAAGATTTATTTTTTATTTCCTTTTTTTAAAGTGATTCATTTCCTCCAATATGGCAATATTTACACCAAATATGATTCAGATATGAATGGTGATACATATTGTGTATACTGTGCCATGGATAAAACATATTTGAGACATACCTTGGTAAAGTCAGACCTTAGTAAATGAGTGCATGATTTAAATGGTAAATATGAGTTTCTGACTGTCGACTCCTCAATTTTAAGTCGCCGTTAAGTTAATGGTGCCTCCGTCGTGTTTCCTCTCAACAACTTCTATAGCTAAGTAACACTACCAGAATTTGGGCCTGTATTACAGAGTCTTGACACATTTAACAGACAGCTGTGCTGCTGGGGAGTTTGTTGCGCCACTTCTTCCCAGCTAACGCACTAGGAAGTGGTGAAGGGCGGGCGTTTTGGGGGACCGTCTAATGTAATCTTGACATTCAAAAAGTTGAATAAATGAATTGATTTGATTTGAATGAGCCTTCAACACTTTCACTTTCCTTAATAATGTCTGAAACCAACGAGACCCCAACAGGCTCGTACTAAGCGAAATTCCAAGCCTAACTAAAGATAATAAAAGCTGCCTTGTAATATGTGTACGTTTACATAGTAAGTTACATAATGATCTTGTTGTGTTGGGCACAGGCTGTATGTCAATAATACCTTGGCCTAGCGACGCGCCTGTTGCGCCACCCGCCATATTGAATAAACAGTCTGTCTCTAACCGGCGTTTGAGTTCGACGTATTCCTTCCCGTACCTAATAAGTACCTTTAGCGCATGTGCAAACCTAACAGATCTTAAAAGTTTAAACACTAGATTATTTAAAAATAAAGTTTACGAATGGTTATATTAATAGTTTCTATAGTGTTAAAGATTTCATTGACAAAAAATGTTAATGCAAGTTACCTACTGAAAAATTTGCATGCTGATTATCATATTGGCAACACATGTTTTGTTCTAAATTGTACTTTTAATAGCTTTTAATACCGTGCTTTTACGCCAATAAATATATTCATACTCAGCTTTCTTTCCAGCGCAAAATATTTGAAAATTAAAATGGCATACATTTAATAATTTGATGCAGAAGCCGACTGCATCAAATTGTCACTTTGAAGCAGACTTTCATCAATACAAAAAGGATCTTAACTCAACAATGTAGAATAGGTACTGTTTTCGTATATTCCTGGATTCACATCCAATTTTAACTCGAAGTAATGCGTTTATAAAACTACGGAGTTATAAATATCACAAATTTCATTTTTAACTGCAAGTTTAACCAATAAAAACGTTTTTTGTCACGGCCAGTGGTGCCAATTGCCAATTCTCGTACAATGATGCTGCAACATGGCATATTGCCAGACTTGTACAGTTGAGAGCAAAAATATACACATTTAGGAAAATTCAAAGGCAAGCTTCTGCTTCTGGTATTGGCTTAATTATTGAAATGTGGAATAATTCCTCAAATAATATGTATAAAGCACAACTTCTTATAACTTCAATCAATACTTCAGCAAGAAAATCGTATTTAAATGTAAGTTGTTATTGTTTAATCGTGTTTTTGTATGTTATGCTGTCATTTGTAACCAACCAAATAAACAATTTATCCATCTATCTACAAAGTTTCTCCATATTTTTGAGTGAGTTGAGTGTACAGTTGGCAATGTAGCGTGTGACACACGGGCTGACTCACTAACAGGTGGGCAACGCTGTTTATTTGTGATGTTGTTAACCCGCTGTTATGATTGGTTGTTGTTTGTACTTAAAAGGTAAATGTTTACAAAAAATTTAAACAAAAATAGTACTAAGTAGACATCAATTTTTTTGAGTTATTGCAGTCTTTAAACTTATTACATTCTGGTCTCTGAGAAATGCATTGCTGACATCTGACAGTTGGACAATATTAGTCTAAACTAATCCTACTATCTTACTATACATTAACGATGCCCCCAAGCAACAAGTCGATAATGTGCTATTATGGACTTTTTATTGTTATGTCAAATTCGGAACCCATGGGTTGGGATACATCTTAGTAATTTATTTCATATTTTTCGTAGTGATATTTACGGAGATATCATGAAAAACACTTTTATTGTAGGGAAATTAAAAAACGAAATTATGTCGAGAATATTTATTTTCTTAAATTGCAAGGCTTTTCACGCACTAAATTTTATGTTAAAATAATAATTGAATTAAACAAAAAATTAGCTTTCGTTCGATGTATCAATGACCACACTACTCCGACTCGTTAAAGCTATTCAACAAAAACAGAAAAACATTTCTCCTGTAAAATTTAAGTTTTACGATTACCGACTTATTGCTTGGGGGCGTCGAGTCAGTGTGTCCGGACATGGACTAGCGATATTCTAAATACTTAAATATAAACTATTTTAAAGTACAATTACACTCTATACCTACTTTGGTCCAATACACTTCCCCGCTATGTGGCAGCCATTGTGTTTTTTTTGTTGAAATATGCTCTATGCGATTACAAAAAAAAAACATATTATCTCAAAGTTTTAGTCATACTGAGATAAAAATAGGCTTATTCAAAAGGCAATAATATTGTCTACCGTCTGTATTACAAAACAATGTGTTCACAATTCCATAACTTATGAAAAAAAATGTGAAAGTCGAAAAAAAAAACGAAAAATTATGCAATTCAACCAAAAATTGTTATTTACTACAAAAAAACCCCGGAAAACTTTTTTATTTTTTTTACTAGATCGACAGATTTTGAGTTAAGCTACAATACAACATAAAATTCACAACTGTATGTTTAATACTTTAAGAGTTACTGTTGTTTGAACATTGCGTATGCGCAAGCACAAAGGCCTTGGTTGGAACCCTTTTTTTTTTTTTTTTTTTTGGATGGGAAATTATCAAATAACTTCTCCCGCTCTGGGTGGAGCGGGAGGGCGTGTCAGACTTTTACTGACTAAAACCCACCCGTGTTCCTTCCGATGCCTGTGTGCCGAGGTCGCGATATCCCTTTCAGACAAACCCGCAACCCCGGCAGGCATTGGCCCTTCCGGACCCCGTCAGTTGGTGCTGACATCTCTTTGAGGCGCGCGTGGAACACAACGCGCCGTCGACCCGGGCCTGGTCCCTATCGGACGGCGAGCTACCCATTGCTCACCGTCCGCAAGCCCGCGCCTACGGTGGCCGGAAGTCGGCTCTCGACTCCCGACGCCCGGGGCGTCTCCTGCGGCGACTAGGGGCGCGAGGGGGCGCATTTTGCCTCTCCCTCGCGCGCTCCGCCTCCTCCTTCGCGAGCATTACTGCTTCGCAGAAGGAGGTGACGGCCTCCCATGCACTCTCGCTCCGGACCATGGCCTGAACCAGGGCCGGACGCGAGAGATCGCCGCCGCCGATCGCCTCCGTGAGGACACGGCGGTGCTCCGCCCAAGCTGGGCAGACCTCCACCGTATGCTCCACCGTGTCCTCCGGGCGATCCACACAGTGGTGACACCCGGGCGTTTCCTCCCGCTTTATTCTGAACAGGAACCTCCCGAAACAACCATGTCCGGTGAGGACCTGTGTCAGGCGGAAGGTGAGGACGCCGTGGCGCCTCTCTAGCCACTCCTCAAAGAGGGGACTTATCGCCACAATTGTGGCGTGCCCAGCGCTGGGTTGCGACAATCGCACTCTCCATGCCGCCATGAGATCCCGCCGGAGCTCTGTCCGCTGTGCCGCGATTTCTCGCGGCAGCGGAGTTACGCCCCGGCGTTTCGCCTCCTCGCGCAACTCCCACATGTGCGCGAGGACTTTTGCCTCCAGATCCCATGGCGGTAGTCCGGCAAGGAGGCTCGCCGCCTCACGGGAGACCGTGCGGTATCCTCGTACCAGCCTGATCGCCATGACCCTTTGGGACGCGTTCAACCGCTGGGCTGGTCGCAGCCTCAATGAACGCGCCCACACCGGTGCCCCGTAAAGGGCCATGGACCGCACGATCCCCGCATAGAGCCTCCGGCAGGAGGCGTTTGGACCCCCTAGATTGGGCAGAAGCCGCTTCAAAGCAGCCCCTGCCCTCTGCAGTTTGGGACCCTAAACAGGAAATCATTAAAAACACATAACATTCATACTGTACCTACTTGTTCATGTGTAATTGTACTTTAAAATAGTTTATATTTAAGTATTTAGAATATCGCTAGTCCATGTCCGGACACACTGTATATAATATAATAAAATAAAATATAATAAGTATACAACCTTAGTTTCTGTTTACCCTAAACCTCTTAAGGGGTCATTGTACTCATTATTATGAGCAACTTTCACTATGGGACCAACGCTCAAAACCGCGAAAAAAAATCAGCTGTTCCCTACATTTATGTTCGTATATCTCGTCGAAATGTAACGAACAGCTGATTTTTTTTCGCGATTTCTACGTCGGTCCCATAGTGATGAGTACAATGACCCCTTAAGAGGTTTAGGGTAAACAGAAACTAAGGTTGTATATATCCTACTAATATTATAAATGTGATAGTTTGTATGTTTGTTACTCAATCACGCAAAAATGGCTGAACGGTTTTGGATGAAATTTGACACACAGATAGTTTATAACCTTTTTTTTTTTTTTTGAGGATGGGAAATTATCAAATAACTTCTCCCGCTCTGGGTGGAGCGGGAGGGCGTGTCAGACTTTTACTGACTAAAACCCACCCGTGTTCCTTCCGTTGCCTGTGTGCCGAGGTCGCGATATCCCTTTCAGACAAACCCGCAACCCCGGCAGGCATTGGCCCTTCCGGACCCCGTCAGTTGGTGCTGACATCTCTTTGAGGCGCGCGTGGAACACAACGCGCCGTCGACCCGGGCCTGGTCCCTATCGGACGGCGAGCTACCCATTGCTCACCGTCCGATAGTTTATAACCTGAATTTACACATAGGATACTTTTTATCTTGGTAGGAAGTACGTTCCCGTGGGATAATTCCCGACCTTCATGCGGGCGAAGCCGCGGGCAAAAGGCACGGGCATATTATAATAAAGAGAAAAGATTTGATTATTTGTATGTTTGTTTTGTACGCTTTCACGGCTAAACGGCTGAACCGATTTTTATGTAATTTGGTATGGGGATACTTTGAACCCTGGGCAAGGACATAAGACTACTTTTTATCGACATAACACGCGGGCAGAGCCACAGGCGGTACCAAGTAACTGATAAAGAATAAATTCGAAAAAAATTATACTTTACAAACATGTATGGAGCTGACCAGCTAAGCTGAGCAGATCAGGAAAGCATTTCCTTGGCAGCCGCACTGTAGGTGTATTATTATTGGTTTTGTTATAGTCTCAATAAATCAGATAGTTAACTGTTGCAGGTATGTATAACAATCTATATTTGGAAATAGGTACTGAGTACCAGTCACAAATATCAGTGTTATGTTGTGTGTGTCATGGTATGACTCACTTTTTAAGATTTACATGTAAATTCAAAATGTCTTACTTTTTTTGCAATTTGCAGGTCAGTATCACATTGTATGTTCATCTAAATTTAATTCGCGGTCGTATGAAATACAATGTCGCCCATGGGCATATGCCCGCCTGTATTTTTTTGAAAATTGATGAAAAATTATCGAAAATTATCTCCGATATTATTAGCTCGATTTGGATTCTGTTTATTATTTCTAAAAGCTTATGAGTATATATATTTATGTATTTTATCCGATATTGGATACAACTAACAGTTTTTAATAAAATTTGTCGACTATGAAAAAAAAATGGGGGCGAAGCATTGCATTGCATTTATTTTAAAAACACACATAATATCATAAAGGCCCGTGCAGACCAGCGCGACGCGACGGCGCGACGCGACTCAAACAATACGATTTATAAAAAAACTTCACGGTATAACAATAACCGGTGTCGCGTCGCGTTAGTCTGCACAAAGCTTAATGGAGGATATTGAAAAAATAATAAGAAAAAAAATAAAGATAGACCCCCCCCTTTTTAAGTTAATTTTCGATGTTTTGTCATGAATATTCAGAAAAATACAAGCGGGCACATACCCATGCGTGACATTGTATAATTTATAGAATCATCAATACAACTCTCTAAGTTAATATAATCCTATTGAATGACTATTTCATGAAATCATGACATTTTAGGATTATTCTAACATGGGGAGTTGTATTGCTGATTCTAATGATTATAATTCTGTAAAGCCATATTTTTTACGGCCGCGAATCATCATCAACCAAAAACGTAAGAAAATTTGAATTTCCCAGGCTACCTTAGCACATCCCCCTTAATGTTTATTGGATTGGATGGCAAGCTGATGGATGAGGAGGAAGAGCAAGGTGCTAGTAAAATCCTATTAATCTCTCAAACACATTGCAAACTATAATTTTGTATAATTTACAAGCATTTTTAAAATTTTTGTAAATGTGGGTAACATGGAGCCGTTTTTTATGTTATTAAGATGTATGTTGACTTGAAAGAGCACGGCAGTTGAGAGTATGTCATGCTCACTTAAATGTCTCGCTGATGGCGGCGAGTGTGTTGGATCATTTGGTTCCCTACAAAATGGTTGAGCTGGATGGTGCTGATCCACGTGTCATGTTCGTGAACGGGCGCCGTCAGTTGTGACAGACTTATTTTTAATCTTATATTTTGAATTGTTTTGATTATTTTTTGTTATTAGTTCTCACATATAGAAGCAACAAGAATAATTTAATTAATATATAATCATTTTTTTAGTCTATTTGATTTAAAGTGACAAAATTTTTAGCTGAACCAAAAATATTGTGGTACTGCGCAAGATGGGTTTCTTCACAAAGAGCTCTACTACTTAGACACTTATGACGGATTTCACCATTGAACAGAATGCGATCAGCACATCTAAACCGTGGAATATTGACACTGACAGCTCTTTAACATAGTTTAGATCGCGTAGAGTTTTACATCTATAATAATAAGTACCTGGTCGACTGAGCTGGCCTCGGGTGAAAATAGAGTAAACGAATTTTATCTAGCTAGTTTTTCGCCCCATAAACTGCTTAATTGCAACTTTAATTGAAATCGTTAGAGCTGTTTTCGAGAACGTGATTACAAATATTGCTCATTTAATAGTATAGGATTAATCACCACAACAACACTCTTCATTCTTATTTGTTTTATTTAATGTCTATTTTAAGATTATGCATAAAAACGTGATTATTGTGATACTCAAATTGGGAGTTGAAACTGTGTCTCCTAAATACAGATTACTCAGTGATCTAACGAGGAGAGCTGCGATTCAGCCAGAATTTGTTGTACCTACAACATGATATTAATAATGCATACTTGGTAAGTCCCTCATGTACTATAAAACCATTATGCACCGAAATAAATAATAATTAATTAAAAGCATTCCGGCCTTCTTCCACATCTGTTATGGGTTAATAGGTTTCATAAATAGGATTGTACAATTTACCACCCAGCTTGCTTTAGCTAAGTTAAAAAGAATGGATATGTGTTAAACTATTTACTGAAGTTAAGTATTTACTTTCACCATTTTGTTCATCATTTTCAGTAACTATGTACATACAAAAGGTGATTCATCTTTTACAGTTAGCAGCAGATACCGGCACGTAAGCTTAATCGATTGTTTTCCGCACACAATGTACATAAATAAATATATTACGTTCATCCTTTCAATGACGTCAAAATGTTTGCTAATAACCTCACAAAGTTGACATAGGACTTGACCTACATTCCTACAAACAAAAACGGTTAAAATTCTGCATTTCCCTGATCAATCATGAGGCACAAGTCTTGAAACCGAACTACAAAAGAATAAAAAAAGAATTACCTTCGACGAACACCACGAAAATGGCATTTTTTTGCTTTGATAGATTTACCGCTTCCGCGATACTGCCCCCGTACCAATGCATGGTGGTGAGACCGATGCGGTAGTTTTCTAGCTCAGTTATAAACTACAAGTTTTAATTATTTCTATTTCAGACAAACAATGTTTGGTTTTCTACAAAAATATTACAGCGACATGACACAACAAATTTTGACAGCTGACGTGTTTATTTTTGTTCTTTTTTCTTGCCGCTGTAAAAGTGCGTTTGGAAATCAAAAGCGTTAGCGCACAAGTGCGTTTTAGAATATTCAAATAATTTTGCTACAATTACTTTTTTTTGTTAGTAAATGTTAAATCTGTCAAGTAATAACTGTTGTGTTACTTATAATTAATAAACTTGACTCTACGAAATGTATTGGTATAGTTTGAATGTTCTGAACGTGACCATGACATTGCTATTAACCAACTCAATTAGAAAACAGTACATGCTGCAATATTTTCTAACAAGAATCCAACCGTGGAAATAAGTCGGATAATAATTGAAGCGAGTTGAATGATTTATGTTGTTGTCTATGGTTCGTTCCATGTGACCTTGGAAAATATCTACTCGACACTAGATGGCACTGCACGTTTCTTAATTGTACATTACAGAAACTAAACAAGTACTATTGGATAATAGATGGCGTGCCTAGTTAGTCGCAACTAGTAAATGCGGCTGCTAAGTGTAAAATTCTGAGTCCGATCCAGTACTACTTAGTCTGTGGTTCGATCATCAGGCCGCCCGCCCGCCGCGCCGGCCGGATATTATGTTGTTGATTTCTACCTACATAACGTGTGGTGGCAATATTTAATAACCCAAGCTGTGGGATTCAAAAAGTACCTACTGAAAGATACAAAAGAAAAATAGACAATTCAATGACAGTTTCTGAAGTCGATGCCATAGATTTGATTTCAATTTATTGTGTTCTATGGATAAAATAATTGTTTAGAAGGTAGACGGCACTTAATTTTTATTTAGCATTTATTTCAGCAACTACGAAACTAAAAAAATCGAACCTCTAAATATCTAATCTCACTTTTTTCTCCGCCTTTCACAGAGGTTGTTCTCGAGCAACGTAGAAATTTGAATTTTGGCCTACCTACAGTTTAGATTCCCGGAGACGTGCACACAGATCGCCAGTCAAATACCAAAAACATTTTTTTGATGTGTAACATTTTGCCTGTAGCTTTCCTGGTAATCAAATCAGTGGGAGTGATTTCGTGAAAAGCGACGGAAGTGTGTAACCCTGTTACACACTTCCGTCGCTTTCAAGTCCAAGCGCGCGTTATTTGATGCGCCAATGAGCGCGCGCGGTGCTACAGTTCGCCGTCAGAAACGACCTTGACGAGGGGCCTCGTCAAGGTCGTTTAATGCTGCTTGTTGCTTATTACCAAGGTAAGATAGATGTCACACAGCTTAAGCGACTACTGTAAGGCTCGCTTGTTTTTTTATTTATTTGGGGCGTCAGTCAGTTCGAAGTTATAATAAAATTGACAGTCGTATTTAGTATCGTTTATTTTAAACTTTATTAAAGTAACTAATCACAAACAGTGAAAACGCCACATCCTCCTACCGGAATCCAACAAGACATTCACAAAAACATTCCGACACCATCTCGTCAAAAGAATTCAAATTAACATGCCGTGTGTTAAGAGGCATGCAAGACAATCAATCCGATGTCTTTAGAACGTTAGTTTGTTTCATTAGTATCTAATTCTGTGTCCGTTTACAATTAACGAAGCCATCAAAGCTTAACGAGCAATTGTGAGGAGTTGAGGGCTGTGTTTTGAGGTTATAATATCGGTATGTTCAAATAGTTTGCGTTACTAAACGACCAAGCTATTCAAACAACTGTCAGTTGTGATTTCGTGATAATATTCGCAGGCATTTGATGGGTTAGAGCATAATTATTAAAAAAATTACGAACATAGGACCTGTACCCTAATTACGTAATACACGATCAATCAGAATCTGAATCGTTTTGAAACAGATTGCTTATCCATTGAGTCACAAGTTTGAAAAAAAAATCTGCTCAACAACGTAAATAACGCAATGAATGTTGTTAAACTGTCAAAATGAAACAGATTAGTCGTAATCGTTGCGAAAATATGTTGCGTAATTAGATAATCGGATCTTTCCGGCCACAGAAAGTACCTATTTCCCCTTGTACCAAGGGGAAATTGGTATTTGGAGGGTTGGGTAGGTATTTGTAGGTAAAATTTATTTGTGTCAGATTCTACTAATTTAAGAATAACTAGCTGCCGCCACCCGCGTGGACCCTAATTATTTTTCTATAATAAAAGTAGCCTAAGTTACATAGTTCTTATAACATCAGTTATCTGCCAGTGAAAGTCCCGTCGGTCGTTCAGCCGTCCAGCCGTTTCGGAGATTAGCAAGAACAAAACAGACAGATAGACCGATTTTTTTTTTTTGTTTTTTTTTAATAATTACCTACCGTATATAGGTACTATACTTTCATGCATTTAGTAAAAGTTGTATTTATTTGTATTTGTATGTTTACTTACTTAGATTACTGCTTCTTCCTAACTCTCTAGACTTTATTCCTAAAACAAGAGATTTTAGCTAATTATGAAACATGACATTCAAATGACAGTAAGTATATTGTTCAACTTTACTCATTTGCCAATCTCTGCGCCATCGTCCGTCAGACGATCCATTGCTGCCTACTGGACAAACTTCAAATTCAAAATGTTTTTTTTTTCACTTCGGACCTAGGTAGGGGCGCACTTATGAAACGTAATTTAGCTAGTGCATGGTTCCAATTGGTCGTTTCCTCCTATGGTGAATTGGTGAAGAGCCGGAAATATAAACTGCAGGGAGGAATCGTGGAGTTCTTTTTTCGGCTTTAAAAAATATTTGGCTTTTAAAATATTTTAGGAAAACTTTATCCAAATAAAAATGTATCCCGGTAGTACATTCCTATGGGATAATTTCCGACCTCTACGCGGGCGAAGCCGCGGGCGAAAGCTAGTAATCAATATGTACACTTTCACTATTAGTACACTAGTTGGCCATATTTTTTATTTGCATAATTATAGTAATATTGCCAAATTAATCAACGCAGCGAAATATTTGACAGCTATCGGTGACGTTGCCCACTTTCTGTATAAACGCTCATAAAGCGTCGTGCAGACCGGTGCGACGCGACTCTTACAAAATAATTATTTCTAAGAAAACTTCACGGTAGAACAAATACCCGTGTCGCGTCGCGTGACAAGTCGCGCTAGTCTGCACGAGCTTTAATAGGTATGGGAGAACAGTTTCAATTTCCTTAAGGCAAAAAAAAAACTGCTTTTGACAAAAAAAAATCGTCATTGCATTCAATTCTTTTTTACTTGCCCGTCTCAGTAGCCTTGGCTAGAAATAAGAATTTAACACATCTACATAAAAGTTTTGTCGCAAATACTTTTATTCTTCATTAAAATATGTAGCCATTTTTTTATTTATTTTCTATCGATCATTATTTGTCAACCCTATACACGGGCTGTCAAAGTGATTGATACAAATGGGCGGGAATTTTGACGTTTGTTTTGGCGCGAACAGATCGAGGCGCGTTCGTTTCATGTTGCGAGTATTTAGTACAATCGACGGCGACGACTAATTTATTTTTAGTGATTTTAAATCGTGTGTCACCGTTTAGGATCCTGATTTCTCAATGATAGAGCTAGCAAAATTGGTTGATACCTACCTACTGTGTGTATAACTTAATTTGAGCACCCAACTTCTGAAACGCTAACAGACTGTAAAACTCATGTTAACAGCTCTGCCCTCGTAATAGTAAATGCAGTACTTGCAAAAGTGTTTTTTTTAAATCTCTACTTTAACTGATATAAAACTCATATGTTTTGTTACGGAAAAGGTACCTACATAAAAATACAAAGTATTGTTTAGTTTAGTTTTGAAGTTAATTTTTCTTATGTAGGTTTTTAGAAACTCGAATACTGCACTTATACCTTGTGTCTCTATTGGTAATACATCAAAGTAGTGAAGTGAAGTGCAGTACTCGTGTTTGTTACTGCATTTGTATCTAGGAAATAAATTGACTGCACTAAGCACTAGCAAAGTTATTTCCTGAATATATGTATAATAAAAGGCATAATGCAGTGTAAAAACGAGTTGTTAAACATTATATCGAGAAAAAACAGAAAGAAAGAAAGAAAGAAAAATAAGTGTATTTGTCACAGAAACACGTGCATAAAAAAAAAAGATGAAAAAGGAAAAACATGATTTTGTGAAAATCTTTTTATTTTATAATTTAATCAGTCTTTGTTGTACTAAATACGTGATTACTGCGTTTTAATCTGGTGTATGCTCATTGCTGCATTCATACTAACAATATCAGACAATTTCACGCGAAATGCTGCATTTTTCCTTATTATTTCACCATGTTATAGCCAAACAAAAAAAAATACTACGTAGGTATAGCTTAAAGTCTCCAGATGTTATTTTTGACAAAAACAGAAAATCCAAAAAATGTCGATTACTGCATTTGCTACTACGAGGGCAGAGCTAGGATCGGATTAGTGAAAATGTCTCTACTTAAAATTAATCACTCAACGTGACTAGCTAATTTTTGTGTCTTTTTACCCGACTGCCCGACTGCGACTTAGTTGACTTGCTTGATGGATCTAAGTATGAGATGTCGTTAAATTCGTCTTAATTGTGGGAGTGACATAGGCTATATAATTGCATCGGTAAATGCTTACAAAAAAAAAAAGGGAGGAGAAGGTTTTTTTGCAATAAATTACAATAATATTGGTATCAAATAAAAGCTAGTACCTACCTAATGAGTCAATTCCAAATATATATAAATAATTATATAGAATCTTCGAACTTTGGTGTTGCAGGCGGGGTATTGATCTGACCAAGATTATGTCTGGACTTTAAAAGAGACTGTGACCTCTGAGTTTGTTTCGGCCTTTCTTCTCGGAGTAGTCAGATAGGAAATGCCGACCTCATCTAGTTTAAAAACAATATGTTTGACGTGTAAAAGTGTTTTGTACAACCTATTTACAGAAATAAAAATCATTCATCATTCATGATCATCATTCAGGACAAACTATTATCCTGAAATCCCGTAGGTAGTAGTACGGGGGGTACTACTGCCTACCGCCTGTGATATCAAAATTCTATAGAATAAACGCTTGTTTTCCTCTTTTTAGTTATTTTTGGGCATTTATTTACGTGTGTTAGTGTTATCGGACATTAGTAATATAGTGCCTTAGTACATAGTTAGGTACTTACCTACTGAAATTTACCCAGTCTAAGTTTATT
Source organism: Agrochola circellaris (assembly GCA_914767755.1). Classification (NCBI taxonomy): domain Eukaryota; kingdom Metazoa; phylum Arthropoda; class Insecta; order Lepidoptera; family Noctuidae; genus Agrochola; species Agrochola circellaris. The sequence goes on along the minus strand of OU611867.1, from coordinate 9,737,874 downwards.
TTTTATGTATTCGTTTTTATTCTTTAAATCTGCATTTATAAGTTCTAAATTACCATGCCACCATAACTAAAACAAAAAAATCAAATCCCTAGGTATACTTAGCAAGTTAAACACAACAAATAAAACATCCTCAACTCAACCACAACGTCTGTGGCACAGCTGTCAGCTGTCGGCCATTTTTAGATTCAAAGGCGCGAAAACACTCCATTTCACGACTCATTGACATTTTAAAACGTAATTCACACTTGCAAGTAAAATGTTGCCACAGTAATAAACTGCGGCAAGCGATGCGTGTTGCCAGCGTCGAAAACAAATTGTTTAATTGCTATGTTTAAAATTAGAATGTGGATTTCTAATTAGGGCTGTTGACAATGTGAGTTGACGGGGTTTTTAATAATTATGTCATGGAGTTTTTTTTTGTTGGGAGATGAGTCAGGTTACTAGTGTTATGCTTTTTATTTTAATTTTTTAGATGTAGAAGAAGATTGGTGCAGTGCTTATTCTCTCATGGGAATTTTTATTTGGCATGCAGTTCCCCATTATGCTGAATTGCCCGAATTAAAATGTATCATTAGGTACTTTACTAGTTACAATTAGATTCCGACGCCATACAAAGATGTTCACATAATTTACATTTCACATCATCCACAATTAAGTAGGTACATAACCACTTATGACAAGTATAGTCAGCCGTGAGTCAGGCTTTAATGTTCCTACTGAGGGAGTGGGCTATATGCTACCACGTAGGCCCATTGCGGGCTAGTCCATGTCACATGTCTTCGAATTTTTGGTTCTAGGAGGTTCCACGATGTTTATCTATATTTTCCTTCACCGTTCTGAGAGCAGTGGTGGTGAAATTATTTACACAAAGTAAAGTTCAAACCCTCGAACTATATACAAGTCGGGGCATTTACCCCTGGATTACCACTGCTCCCGCTGATGTAAGGAACTTACCATATTTGAATGGCTATATAACTAGTAAGTTTCTGCCCTCACCTGGCTGCAATTCACTTGTGGCAAACAACCGAATATTGTGTTGGAATAGTTTGTGTCCTTTGATTACTTTGTTGTTAATAGATTGTATGGTTAAGAGCTGGTGACAGAGTTAACAGTAATAACTTCCCGCTTTGTTTAAAACGAGGTGTTCTTTGTTTTAATGGATGCCGGACTGGCCAACCTCTTAGCAGATAGAGATGCTTGCTAATGCAAAATGCCAGACCAGCACACACATTAGTCATCATCTGTCTGCCTTTACCCAACTATGTTGGGGTCAGCTTCCAATCTAACCGGATGCAGCTGAATACCTGTATTTTACATAGAGCGACTTTCTATCTGACCGTCACAACACAGTTACTGGGTAACACGATACCCCTGGGTAAGTCTGGTTGTCAGACGGGCTTCTGACAACCCGTAACGATCGTCAAAAATCTACAAATGACAACCGGGATCAACGTCATAACATGCATTCCGAGGCACAGAAGGGTGTCGGCATGTAATGGATGGTTACCCATCCACGGACCGACCTCAGCAAGCGTTGCGATTGATCCATGCGGCAGTTATTACACATTAGTATGAGTTTAGTAATCACCCTTTACGAACTCACCCTCAATGTGTAAGCATGATTTCAATGATTGATTTAATTTAAACAACACAAAAGGGTGACACCACCAATTGTTGACCCTAGTTTAGTTGCACTCAATTTAAAGTGGCTTACTTTTGAATGCACTTGATTTGGCTTGATTCGATAGAAGAAAGTTCGGTTTTGATTGCTTTTAGAATTGGAAATAGAATTATTTACCGTCTATCAGTTTAATACCTATTCAGAAGTAACATTTTTGAAGATTTATCTAATTTAATGTTAAAAAACCGGACAAGTTAGTGTCGGATCACGCACTGTGCAGCATAATTGGGATGAATTTATCCCAAGGTCAAACCTAACATTGTACTTGAAAAACATGTTCTTCCATACATTTTAACTGCAAATGTATAATTGAATAATATAAGCACACTAATTAGAGATTTACCATGTACCTATCTAGTTTTAAGACCATAAATTTCTTATAGGTTTTCCTGTAATCTATAAGTAATTAACTAAGGTAAACGCGGGTGAACTCGACAGTGACCCAGAAGTCGTCAAATTATCTAAAATCGACAATATATTTTTCTACTAAACATTAAACTGGCCGATTTTTATGGCAACATATTTTTGGTAACATATTGCACAATTAAAATAGCAACACTGAGTTGCAACTGTAATGGCGTCAGAGATATTCTACATTGAAAGTGTCTCCAAGAAAAAAATAGTTTTTTTGTAAGTTTAGCTATTAAACGTAGCACTCGGTTCGTAGTTTTGTGTTTCTATTTGTGCAGCTTCAGTGGGGTGTACGGTAAGTCTGATTGTTTTATGAATTAGTTAAGTTAATTTGCTAACGATATTACATGATATTTGGAACACTTTTATCATAAAAGTATTATTTTTCGTATATGACATCTATTGGTACCCAAAAAGTCCTACTTGACCTAGAACTCGTCATTTTATGTACTATTGTGACGATTACTGGGACACGCTTTATAGGTTGTCTCTAAACTCGTCTTATTGTAGATATTTTTGTGTTTTATGCCACAAAATGGGAATAAAACTATTATCGGGACCGTTAAATATTTGTTAACCCCCTTGTGCAATCATATTTAAAGGTTTGGCCTTCATTTGACGATAAACGGGGTTTCTCTTAAGCTGTTTCTTAGGGGTATTATTACTTTATTGACGAGTTCTAGGTCTTTCACGTGTTTGTCAATTCGACGAGATTTATTATGAGACTGGGAATGGTTTGTGCTTGCGTCTCTTTGTGCCGCTGCGCGCTGTGGGCCTCCAGCACTTGCTTAAGGACACGTGATAAGTGTCTTAATCCTGGCCTGAAATCAGATTGGGCCGGTAACATAAACACTTGCATGAAATTTTTGAATGGCACTATTTGAGCTTTCTTTATGGCATGCGGTAATAACCGCATGCCATAAAGAAAGCTCAAATAACAACAAACAACAATAGAACAATAGTTCTTGAACGTTCCACAAACTTAAACCATGTAAATGGAGCTTATTGTTATGTATCATTTTTTTATTTTAGAATGTCGTGATGCATGAACATAATTTTTATTACAGAAAATTATGGCTGAAAAACAATACAAGCAGAGGATATGTCAAAAGCCATAGAGGCTGTACGTCAAGGGGTCACAACATCTTCTGCAGCAAGACAATTTAAAGTGCCAAGGACCACCTTGATTGACAAAATTAAAGGCCGTAGTCGATCGGCTGCGCTAAAGGACCACTCTCCGTTTTAACCAACGAAGAAGAAAATCATTTAAAGACTTGGTTAATTTTCATGGCAGAAAGTGGCTTCCCTGTAACCAAAGATCAGTTGTTAGATAGCGTAAAATTATTAGTTTGCAAACTCAAACGTAAAACTCCATTCACAAACAATAGGCCAGGTGGACATTGGTTCGAGTCATTCATAAAACGCAACCCTGAAGTGGATCAGAGGGTTTCTCAAAATTTGACACAATCTCGTGCTTTAGTTAAGGAAGAAAATATTCGTACCTGGTTTAAAGAAGTCCAGGACTATTTTAGTACTGCCCAGCTACAAGCAGCTTCCGAATTTTTAACTGCGATGAGAGCGGAGCGGAGGGGATCTTGTCCCCGTCAGATAATAGGGTCTTAGCGAAACGTGGCTCTAAAAATGTTTACAACATCATACCTAGTGGTGAAAAAGAGTGCGTAACAGTTCTCGTAACAGCTAATGCGCTGGGTGAATTGGCACCACCGATGGTTCTTTTTAAACTAAAGTCTATACCACACAAAATTTCAAAATCAGCACCCAACGATTGGGGATTAGGGCACACAAACAAGGGCTGGATGACAGGCGAATCCTTTTACGAATATATAACTAATGTTCTCTACCCTTGGGTTATAAGAAGTGGCATCCAACTACCAATAATATTTTTTTTAGCTGTATCTTACAAAGACAAAACTGAGGTAACATCGACAATCACATCATCTCCCATCACAAGGACTGCTGCTGGAATGACAGAAAATACGACTCGACACAACGGAACGGAGTGTAGTTTAACCGCGTCGCAATCACAACCACCTATACCTATTTACCTAACGCCTCGATGTCAAATATCGCCAATGTCCTGTGACGATATCACTGGAACTGTACCTTCCAGAGCAATAACTAAAGTGACATCAACTGTTACGTCGTCTTCCACATCAATAACTTTTGCTGGAATTACAGAAAATACTGCACGAGATGATGAAACGGATTTTTCAATAACCTTGCCGCAATCAAAACCACCTAACCCTATTTATTTAATGCCTGGCAGTCAAATATCACCTATTTCATGTGACACTCACACATCATATTCCTCGTCAATAAGCAATGCTAGAATTACAGATAACACGGCACGACACAACGGATCAGACTGTAATTTAACCATGTCACAATCACCACCACCATCTGAGGAAACAAAAGAAAAATCTAAAAAATTCTATGGTAACCTTATGATTCCAACGCCTTTCAAAGAGGCTTTATTTTGGCCTCCTCATCTAAGCCAGACCCAGACAACCAAATCAAAAATAAAAATACCCAGTGTTGTGACCTCAGACCGGTGGCAAATTTATGAAAAGCGAAAGATCGATGCCAAGACCCAAAAAGAAGAATGCAAACGGAAAAGGGTCGAAGCTAGAAAAACAGCAAAAGCTAAAAAAGAACAGACACATAAGAAAGCAACAAACAAGAAAGCAAATAGCACTTCAACTCAGGAAGTAAAAAAAGATGATTGGTACTGTCGGTTATGTCAAACAAGTTCTGAAACAGACATGATACATTGTCTAAGCTGTGAAATCTGGTACCATACAACTTGTGCAAAAATCGAACCGTCACAAATAACTTTTCATTGTGTCTATTGTAGCGCCCAGCCATAATAATGTTTTGAATGTTTTAGTGTAGCTTTACTATAATATAATGTTTCATTGATATTTTTGTTTTGTAGGTATACGATTTTATATTTGATTTACTACTAATCACTTCTGCTTCTCAGCACTTTCGTGCAATGTTATTTTATAATAAATAAGCATTATGCTATGCCAAGAATAATACTTAGTTTAGGTGTTTTTTATCTGACTGATTTAAGTTTAAATTGCTGTCTGATTATGAATAATTAAGGTGTGCAAAAGTATTGGGTATAAAGGCACTCTCTCACCGGGAACATCCGCAAAGTAATGTATCAATCCAAGATTCGTTTGGATATTACCATTACCGCGGTTCTCCCCAATTACTGATTTAAGCTCGAATCTGAACTGTTACATTACAGGCATACGCTCGCGGGGAGGGAGCGCCTTTAGATATTAAATGCTTAATGATTATTTGATTAATTATCGCGGAAGGTAAAGCTATCTGTAAAATAATTATTAGAGAGTTACAGTTTAGCAACAAGCCAATAAGAGGGTTTTTATTTTTTGTTCTGTTATTTTTTAATTTTTTTATTGCGAAATGGGCCTGCTTTTGACCTTAAATGTATGTTTAGTAATTATACTTGTGTGTATGAATGACTGATGATGAAAAATTTCACGAATGAGAAAAAACTTATTATAAAATTGATTCTGATAAAACCTGATTCTGTGATTATGATCTCATAATTTTTTTATGAAAAATATATAAGAATTTGATTTATCTTGAAGTTTTTATCACCTACCTGCTCTGGTTCCTGTTTACACAACTTTTAGTAAGTAATTTCTTGGGATTTGGTCTTCTACCTATTGTTACTAAGACTTGTCACTCATATCAGTCAATCACAATTTTTTAAAATATTGTCTCATCTTGATCTTTAATTTCTAGAGCGGAGAGTTCAAATTAGCATAAAAAATTGACGACTACTGGGTCCTTTTGGCGAGTATTAGTACAAATCTGACGACAACTGGTACAAATCGCCCTTTTTTTACATTTGCTTAAATAAGTATTTATTATAACTAAAAATTATAAAAAATTGCTACATAAATAGAATAACGGATAAATTTTCTATTTTTTCTTACAAAAAGTTTCATTCTACATGAAATACTTTTCACACAGCAGTGCTTCAAAGTCGATGAATATCAAAATCTGACGAGTGTTGGTACTTTTACCTTATTTACTATACTTTAAAAAAAACACGGTATCCTAAAAAAAACAATTAAGGGGGATGCGCTAAGGTAGCCCGCGCGATTCAAATTTTCTTGAGTTTGTTCCATTTTGCAGGTCAGTGTCAGGTTGTAAGTTGATTAAAATATGATTCGCGACCGTAACAAATATGGCTTTACATAATTATAATCAGCAATACAACTCCATAAGTTAGCATAATTATTGTCAAATGTCATGATTTCATGAAATAGTCATTCAATGGGATTAGATGAACTTAGAGAGTTGTATTGATCATTTTTATGATTATAATTCGATAAATAAACATTTAATACGGCCGCGAATCATATTTAAATCAACATAGAACATGATACTGACCTGCAAATTGCAAAAAAACGTAAGAAAATTTGAATTTCGAGGGCTACCTTGACGCTTTCGCCTTAAGTAACTGTTTTAAGGAAAGAAGTATGGACATGCAATGAAGTTTTTATCAAAGTTTAAAAAAAGGAACAGGAGAGAGATCATTGCAATCGTTTGGGTCACCGTAACGGTCAGAAGGACCTTCTGACCTCAACAACCCTCAAGAGACTTGTATTGCCGTCGTTGGCAATGTCCATCGGAATACTTACAAACTTTTGTGTTACTTCTTTACTTTACTTCTTCTCCTTCTTCTTACCGTGTCGATGTGTCTTTACTAAATTGTTTTGGCCCATAACTCGGTAACGAGTTCGGCGTTTGTCCATTAGTCCCTGATACTTAAAATTATGTCATAACTAGCCGCGCTCCACGGTTTCACTCGCATAATCTCGATCCCGTGGGAATGAATAAAAAGTATCCTATGGATTAGGACAATACAGGTCATGATCTACCCACGTGCCAAATTTAATCCAAATCCGTTCAGCCGTTTTACCGTGAAAGTGTATCAAACAAACAAACTCACTTTCGCATTTTTAATATTAAGTAGTTAGAATTCCAACCTGTCAGAGCCTGTACCTAAAATTATCCCACTGCAGATCAAACAAAATATCTCTTCTCAAACAAAGACGGAACGAGCATCGATCAGCAAGCTTGGTCACCGCACGCTCGCGAATAGAATTCTAATTCAATGTTATTGATGGCGTGACTGACAATGAATCGAAGGATGCTTAAGCGCAGCTCACACCCGTTCATTATCAAATTATATATTGATTACACAAATGAGCGCACAGAGCTATAAAGTTTTAGACTTGGTACCGTAATAACTTATAACGTAACATTTTGTTATATAAAACGGCGACGGTATGTGTCCCTTTCATTATTTTTAGCCATGTTTAACTACTGTGGGCGTAACTTGGCTAGTGTCGGTTATTGCGCAATAGAAAAACCGCTTGCAATTCAGATCAAATTATAATTTACAATCAAATTAATCTCACTAGCAATTCATACACTGTAGGGTACACAATACGAAACGCCAGACAGTTTCTAAACGACAACAGCACAACTGACGGGGTCCGCTAAGACCGCGGGAAAGTCCGAAAGGGATACGGTGGCCCCTGGCAACGTACAGGCAACACTGAAGGAACACGGGTGGGTTTTAGTCAGTAAGAATCTGACACGCCCTCCCGCTCCGCCCAGAGCGGGAGAAATTATTTGATAATTTCACATACAAAAAAAAATGTACATAAAACTATTATTCGGAACGCGCGACAGTTTCTAAGCGTGTTCACTGCTTGACCGCCCCCCACGAGGTCTGCTTAGCTCCGGCCGATCCGAGCGTTATGTTGTAGACATTCCCGATTAATCAACTCAGCAACGTATTTCCGACATATAGATTGTATTCTATGCTGTCTGATTTCCAACTACATATAAGTAAATAACATTCTTCAGTTCTTTTCAAATTATTTTAAAGCCCTACTGTAACTTTAACTGTGTTTTTTGCTTTCACAATTCACTACTTACATCGAAAATAATTTCTAAAAATGTAGGCATACGCTTTTTAATCGACTTCCAAAAAGGAGGAGGTTCTATGTTCGTAGCGTATGTACGTTTATACCATTCCCCCTCTAAAAAGCTTATTTTATTCACTGAAAACAGTGAATAAAAAGCTCTTTTAATCACTGTTTTGGTGTTTGAATTTAGAACACATCTATATATGCGACCTCCATCTCAATGCTATACAACCTCCTTGCGAAAACATACTCTATACACAGGAAATAAATATCGTTTCACAAGTTGATTGTTATTAGTAATAATAAGAAAATTACTTTTGATTTTAGTAATTGTTCCAATTTTAATGTGCATTTTAATTAAAGCCCCTTGCAGAGTAGCGCGACGCGACAGCGCGACGACACCGGTCATTGTTATACCGTGAAGTTTTCTTTGAAATTGTTTTGTTAGAATCGCGTCGCGCTGTCGCGTCGCACCAGTCTGCACGAAGCTTAATTCAACCTTCCTTTTTTCTTCAATAAATGTCTATTTTCGCTTAAATCTTTCTTTTTCTCGTAGTCATGGTATAAAGTATAGTATGCAACTCTTGAATAAAACGGATTTATATCGAGGGCCATGAATTACTCGCGTCGCTCAGGATTCTAAAACTTGAATCACTCGCTACGCTCGTGATTCAATCGTCATGAATCACTCCCTACGGTCGTGATTCAGTCGTTAGAATCCTTCACTTGCTCGTGATTCATCTATGGCCCTCGCTTTAAATCCGTCTTTTATTCACTAATTGCATAATATACTATTTTTTTATGTATGTCCACTGGTTTCTCCGTCAATTGAGCACCGATTTAAAAAAAACTTTTTTTGTTTGAAAGGGTATGCTCTGAAGTTGGTCCCATATACATTTTATTAACTTTGCTTGGATAGTTTTTGAGTAAGCTTCAATAATACGTATTTTTCCCACTTATTATAATTATGTGGATGCTATCATGATAACTTCCTGTCACTGTTATTTACATAGCAGGTAATGGTATTCAAATTTGTATGGGGTAGGTACCACAATTAAAAACAGAAAAAAAAAAACTTCACTTTGTAGTGTTTTTTTAGGAAGTCGGTTGTTTTTTATATTGTAAAAATCCAAAATCAATATTGTAAGAGTAGCTACTGATATCTGACAGACTGTGAAACAAATAAAAAAGGTGGTTTAAGGTAGCCTGAAAAGAAAAAGAAAATAATATGCCTCTTCTACGAATGCCTACAGTCTATATGACAAAACAAACAGAACCCCACCGTTTGTAGCACAAATAACACGTATTGAGCCATGAGCACCCATCAATTATAGCTTCATGAGTACCAGCGTGTGGAACTGTGGACTGTGGGTGTTGGCCGCCAATGTTTGCTAAATATTTGGGCCAATGTTTACAGGTTGTTCTTCAGCATTTATCTGCAAGACTCCATATACAGAAGTCCTGGCAATTTTCCTGTCCTTGTTTTGTTTTCACTGTAAGACTGGTTACAACTAAGTACCTACCAAATACTTATTTTCTGAAGTTATTCCTGCAAGACGAAGAAACAGTCAAAAGTTAATAGTGTGTGTTAGTTGTTTGTGTGGTTATTTTGGTGTTCTTTAGAAAGTTTATTTATTTATTTTGTTATTTATATACACACAGTAAAAGAGATACAGATACGACATAATCATAATGATGAGTACAAAGGAACTGCTTATTACGCGAAATTTCTTCCAGCAGACCTGCGAAAGGAGAAATGAGAAAGAAATGTAGACTATTGTGTGTGAGATCAAGAAGAGAAATATATTAATATGCGAAGTCTAACTCAAGTCTTAAAATAAACCTTTAGGGGTATGAGGAACAAGGTGTAAAGTTCACTCATCCGCCATAGAAAAGGTAGGATCCTCCAACCAGACGGGTGTCGTGTCTGGCGGGCAACTGCCCAGAGGTTGAAGTCGGAAGCGAGTATAAATGTCCACAGCGCGGTAAACTCTAATTGCGCGATGCAGGATTTTGAGTGACGTCAGGATGTTGTGTGACGTCAGGTCTTTGATGCGTAGTTCGCATTTGGCGATGTAGATGCCGCCAGAAATCTACACGTATAACGTAATAAGTAAATTAACAAATACATCATATACCTACCATATCATATTATTTATGTATCGAAATCGTGCCAGATTACCATCACAGAAAATTACTTTTATACAGTATCCTAAATAATAATAATTAGGTATTATATATGCAAAAGTGAGTTTGTTTGTTTTTTACGCTCTTCTGAACAGATTTCTATTAAATTTGGCACACAGGTAGACCATGACCTGGGTTAGGAAAGAGAAAAGGTTTTTTTTTTTCATATTTTTTATTTTATTGTGTGCCTTTTAGTCTGTGCTACATAAATGTATTTTCTTTCTTTCTTTTTCTTTTATCCCGTGGGATAATTTCCGACCTCCTCGAGAGCGACACCACGGGCAAAAGCTAAAAAAAATATTTCCAGATAATAAATTTTTTAAAGTCAACATCACTTCAAACCTTTGTCCACACCTTGGCCCGAAAACGTTGGCCCAAACATTGCCTCAATAATGACATATCAATATTAATTCGATAATTTGCCACAATTTGTGCTGGCCGGTAATTGGTACGTACACCCCACTGTTACGAGGTAGCCATTAGCTTCATTATACCTTTGTAGTGTTTACTTTTTCAATGAATATTTGCGTTTATAGTGGAGTTTATATAACAAGCTACAAGTTTTTTTTAAAGTATATAAGTAAGTAGGTATGAATGTTTATGATTTAAGCCACCGACACATTACTGTGTCGTGTTGTGTCGTGACGCAGGATACACCAATTAAATTAATCTTTTCAGGACCCTAATTGCGTAACACACGATCAATCATAATCTGTTTCATTCTGACAGTTCAACAACATTCGTTGCGTTATTCACGTTGTTGAGCAGATTTTTTTTTCGAACATATGAAGCAATGGATTAGCAATATCCTTCAAAATTATTCAGATTATGACTGATCGTGTATTACACAATTAGGGTGCAGGACTACGTCAAATCAAAACGAGTTTTGATTGGCTAACACTGCGTCAGAAGGAGTCACGACACGACACGACACAGTAATATAAATCCGGCTTTATTCAGGTGTTCGTTTCGGGATTTCTTGAAGTATTTCAAAGTCGAATGGAGCCATTTTTCATGAGGTCACTGAAATGATATAAAATAGTTTATTCTATATATAGTTTATCGTAATTACTTTTAAAAGCCACATGAAAAAAATACCTAGATGAAATCGACATTTCCTATCTGACTACTCGAGAAGAATAAATTACTGGCGAAACAAACTCAGGAGTCAAAGTCTCTTTTAAAGCCCAGACATGTGATTATGATAGACTCAGCGAGTGTTCTGCACGGCAAGCGAGCGTCGTGTCGCTGAGCGGGTAAGCTTTCTTTGATAGCTCTTGTACTCGCCTGGACTGTGTGAACAGTCAGCATTTAACTATTAATATTTATTGTACCTCCTTTATTTCCACGAGACCTGCAATATTTTCAGTGACCGACCGAAGCTTGTTTTCGGCCAAAAAGTCATGATTCGGCCATATTTTCGTTTTAGGACATAAACCAGCCAAAGCTTCGGGTAAGCCGAAAATCAGAAGTGCGTAAATTGTCGCGCGTCATACGGCCTATTTCGTAAAGTTCGACAATATCAGGTGAATCAATACAACAAGAAATACAATAAATTTTGTATCTTATACTGGAGTTATTGTGTTTTATTTCTTTAAAAGCCTATATTTTCTCTTTCTCTTCATTGGTGTCAAAAAACAAACAAGATTTCAGCGGATTAAAAAAAAAAAATTTAATGTCTAAATCATTTTTGTTTTCGGCTTCGTTTTAGGCCGAAAATAAGACTAAAGCCGAAGCTTCTTTTTCGTTTTCTTTTTCGGCTGAAAATCCATTTTGGATCGGACACTAAATATTTTACATACTTACGTTTCTTGAGCAAGAAAATCATTGATATCTAGTCGCTTCGTAGCCGGTAGGACAGGTGCCATAGGTAGGCAGGTATTTTTAATAGTAGGTGGAATAACCTAAGAAGTCAAAATATTTCCCTGCAAAAATATTGATTATCCCGAATATTCGTTAAGAATTTATTATAACACGTCGCAACACTAAATTAAATTAGCGTAAAAACATCTCGACCGCATCACCAATAATTTGTAAACACATCTTCAAAAATATTTTTTTTTTTTTTTCTGTCGTCAAAATGGCGTCGCGCCGTTGCGATCCGCGCTATAAATCTTGGCATTATTAATTATCCCATTAGTGAAGATGTCCAGTTTCAGAGGAACTCTCGATATATTGTTAAAAAGATTATTTATAGGAGACCACCCTTAATGGGGAGTTATTTCGGTAAGTATGATGATTATTGAAAGAAAATATTTGAGGCATTAGTTTCTTTGTTAAATATTGGATGCGGAACGAATGTCATTTCGGGCGAATTTCACCAATGAACGCGATTAGCACTTAAACAGCGTTCCAGAGCTAACAGTGCCGCACTTAGCCTCCGCAATTACTGGGTAATTTGGATAATATTATCTTATGTAATTGTTCTACAGTGAAGCTTTCTTAGAAATTGTTTTATTAGAGTCGCGTCGCGCCTGTTTGTGGCAGCTTTTATTTCATAACTAGATACCTACGACTCGTACGAGCCCTTCACTGTCTAATGTCCATTAATTATGCGTAGTAAGTGGGACCTATAAGCTAAAAGATTTATTAAAAATAATCTATACAAAAATCTGAAAATATGTACATACTTATGAATTCAAAATGAATGTCTAAAAAATCTCTCAATCTCCATTCATAAATCCAACAACAAATCAACCATAAAATTATACCCAAAATGTAATCAGATAACAATTCAAAATACCCACTTCCCCAACCACTTCAATCTCAAAGATTGTCAACAGTTAAGATCAAAGCAAATCGGAGGGTAGTCCAAGTAAGACTGGTCGATTTTAATGGGTCGTGTCATTTTGCGAGCGTGCGTTAAGTAAAACGGAACGTGGCCGGAAGCCACGCCCCTTCCGCCGTGCTGTCATCGTGACAGCGCGCCAAATTACAGGCCACAGATTATGTTGTGGTTTCGAGTTTGCGGAAAAGAGGTTAGCTGTTCTATTTCGATTGAGCCTAAGAACACTTACTTACCTACGTGAGGTTCTAGACGTCTAGTTTATGATTTTATTCGACTCTTTTAGCTATGTCTTGTATTCATGTTTATGTTTTCAATATCCGACACGGACATCTTTACCATTTGGAAACTATTAACAAATGGATATTTGTTCAAAAGTATCATACCTTCCTGTGTAAGGGCTCAGTCACACTACAGTAGTATGATAAACACAGTGAGTCATCGAATCTGAAGTATTAACAGCATCTCGAAAAAATCGAAAATCTGCAGTCATCGGCGATTATCTACTTCAGGCTCCATAACTGTGCGTTTGCACTGGCGAAACATCGCAACAAAACATGTTGAAATCTCTAGTTCCTGTCAAAAATTATATGGAACATTGACAGAAAATAGAGATTCCAACATGTTTTGTTGTGAATGTTTCGCCAGTGCAAACGCACAGTAAGCCATTCATTCCGTTTCTTTACTCATGTCAACACGCGTAGCATGACCAACGTAGAAACGGGTTTTGTCGACGGAAGAATAGACAAAATGACAGATTCTTTAACTGTCATTTTGTCTATTCTTCTGTCGACAAAACTCCTTGCTATGGTGGTCATACTACGCGTACAGGTGGCAAACCCACAAATTTTACAAAGCCCGTTGCCTGTTTCCTGTTTATGGAACTGTAGACTTGTAGAGATATAACAACTACAAATGCTGATGACAAAATATTCTTGAAAAGTAAACTCCCATGAAAAGTTGGCTATGTTATGTCTCTACCTTTACCAACGTTTCCGACGGTCCCCCATCCCCCTACGTGTATTGTGGTTAGTTGGGGGACTCGTACAGTTGTATTTGTACTTAGTGGCCAGACGGCCATGTATAAATCAATAAACTGTTATGATTTGTTTAGCTTTTCATATTTTATACAGGATGTATAAAAATAGCTTTTCATATTTTATACAGAATGTATAAAAATAGCTTTTCATATTTTATACAGGATGGATAAAAATAGCTTTTCATATTTTATACAGGATGTATAAAAATAGCTTTTCATATTTTTTGTTTGTTTTTATGGTGTAAAGACAAACATCGGTGAAGGAGGTGGTGGGGTGGTGAAGCACAGCAATACATAAAAAAATTATGAATAGCATTTTCTATAATAATTTATAATCGTTGTATCATCTAATATTAATAAGGAGTAGATATTCAAATCCTTATATTATTGTTAAATTTTAATTTAAATAATATTTAATAATCCATGACGAGAATCTCGTGAAAGTAGAGTAAGATAAAAAAAACAAGTAAGTATCTTGACTTACCACCGTATTGGTGGTGAGTTAGTGAAGCACAGCAATGCATTTAAAAAAAAAGTCGAATCCTTATCCGTCTACTTAAGTCTTAAAATCTAAACGTGACATTAGCTAAATGCACAAACCGTGCAAAACCAAAAATAAAAACGACTAATAATGTAGGTAAGCATGGAAATGAACTCTCAGTAATTTATTAATAAATGCTATAATAATTTATAATCGTTGTGTCATTTAATATTAATAAGGAGTATTCAAATCCTTATTTCATTGTTAAATTTTAATTTTAATAATCCTTGTCCCTCGAGACGAGAAACTCGTGAAAGATGAGTAGGTAAATTAAAAAAAATCAAGTAAGTATCTTGACTTAGCACACGACGTTGTCAACATGTGGGACATGGACTCTGCAATCATTGTACCGATAATCGTTACGGCTAATGGCCTGATAGCGGAGAGTCTCGACCAACACCTCAGGAGGCTCTCGTTGCGCGGCAGGGTCAAGGACTTGATTCAGAAAGCAGTACTCCTAGACACGGCATGCATAGTGAGGAGGTTCCTCTCCCTAGAGCCCTGACCACCGGCAGGCAGCTTGGACCCTGTCCCTGATGCCAATGGGCTATTATTTTTATATTTTTAAATGTTTTTATTAAGAAAAAATGTAAACGGTAAGTAGTAGGTATGCAAATGAAATAAAACGATATTAATAGTTTACATTTTCGTTTAAAATCTAGTTTAAACTTACCATGTTACAAATAGAAACACCTGCCATGCTATTCTGTAAACATCTCACCGTGAAAACTTGGGTGAAGTGAGCTGTCAATAGTGTCAATCCCTGTGGTATGACAGCTCACTCCACGCTCACTTCACCTAAGTTTTCACGGTGAGATGGTTACAGAATAGCACTGCTGGTATTAGAATAGTTTAGGACATTATTATTCTATATAGGATACCAAAAGTTCTAGCAAGTTAGTAAGCAAAGGACTGCAGTTACGACCGAACGACCTAAAATTTATTAACATTTTTTTTTGTTTTTTTTCATGCATCGTCATGCATGATGCAGCTTTGCGTAACTCGTCTAATTAGTTTAGGTAGGTATAAGTGGACGCTGCGTCGCTGCATCTCATAATAGGCAATTAGATGTAATTAGTTTGACGTAAGTACCTGTCTTATTAACGAAGTTGTTGATGAGTATATCATAATTAGCTTATTTTTAACTTGCTTACCAAAAACACAGGATAACCACACTTTGCTTTTTTTTCTTCTTAATATTATTAGTAAAGATATAAATTATGTCTAGGTATACATTCAAACCTGTGAACTCGTCCAAAACAATAGCATCCAACTAAATGCACGCACACTAGAAAAGATAAAAAGTTTGCCTGTTTATTTTACTTAGTGCTTTTGCAGCACGATATTCTATAATAGACATATACTTAAATAATCAAAGATTATTAGTTAGGTATTTGTGTTCACAGCACTTGAATTAAACCCTTCTAAGCGCTGCCTATCTAACCCTCTAGGAATAACTAATTTCATAACAAATGCGACTTCCCTTTAGCAACTGTCAAAAATGTCAAAAGACCGCCATTTTCGAGGGAAAAGCGCGCAAAATCGCATCGTTATTACAAAAGTAACTTGTACTATACATAAATTTAAATTTAACCAATTTTGTGCCCTATTTCCTAAGCAATAAAATTCTACAATTAATTTATTAAGTGCATTTTTGTTATGGTTCTGCACCAATAAAATGTCAACTAAATTTCACTGGAAAATGCAGCGTATTCTTTATGCAATAAAATTCAATTTCCTTTGCCTAACAAATAAAATCTTTCACCCACTTTTCTATTCCGCCAACAAAATACAAATATAAATTTCCTCTCTGATAAAACTTATTTCTTTATGAGTAAGGTTCAATTTCCTTCAATGTATTTGTAAATATAAGTATGAAATCAAAATGCGACATTAGTAACGGTTTTTAAGTGCACTCAAATAGTGATGTGAGATGACATTCGGATTCGCGTAACGAAATGTTTTATTATAATTTTATCGAATATCCGTAGGGATGCAAAAGTGTTTGTTGTAAGCATTTGCAATTCATATTTTCTGTGATGTTTTGAATATTTTATTGGTGCTAGTGATTTCGTAGGGGGAGCTGAATTCGGGCAAACGCATTGTCGGTAAAGAAAATTAATTCGGCCTGTTACCTACCTATTTAGGCTGAGTCAGATCGTGAGTAGGTACTTTCTTTTTTCGCCTGGTAATTTTTTGATGTGATGTGATCTCGAATAGACTAGAATAGACAATGTTTATTTGCATAGAATGAAGGTTTAGTTACCTACCTTACAATCATTTCTACCGTTAGTCATGCAAAAATTTGTACCTAAGTACTTATAACTAATAGGTACAATATCTAGGTAATTGGTGACTCTAATTAAGTAGGTAAATAAGTTTTCTCGAAAATTTTCGAGGGAAAGGAATATATCGGAATGAACAGATACAATGGAAAAGTGAGGCAACCCTCACCCTACTAACGTACTACCTATCCCAGCACCTATTACCTAAGGAGTGAATGAGAACTTTCCGCCACAACACTAACACTTGAAATAGATTTTGATTCATTCAGTGATATTTTTTACTAAGCGTTGTCGGCCAATAGGAAATAAGAATCTCCAAACTACTTATAATAGAAAAAAAAAAAAAATATTATAAGAAATTTTTTTGCATGCTGAAATAGTAAGTAAGCAAAATAATGTGGAACTCCTTATATTTAAGTTAAGACCTATTCTGTACCATATTTTATGCAAAATAAAGAAATTCTAAATTCAGAATTCAGAAAAGATAACACGTCACACACCCCAAATTACACCTAAAAAAACATAAAAACGAACTATCCAAAATTAAATTACCCACAATAAACAAATTACAAAACAATTTAATGAATCGTAAACTCGCTAACGAGATTAAAAATTACCGCCGGCTGAACGCGTCATTTACACATAGTCTACAGATAATGAACGAAAATTACAGCGAAAAAAAAAAGCGTTTCAAACTTCGAACCCTGTTAAACGACCAATCATGGCGCCGGAATTTGATTGCGGGGCGTGACGGCCCTCATTACTTACAGAACAACTGCAGCGACGATCTGACAGATATCTATCCATCTCTGTCCTTTGTATGGGGATTAGAAAGAGATGGGTGGATACGGAAAGCAATTTGCGTGGATCGTTGAGCCCTACACAGCGTGTTTTAATATTTAATGTTATAGCCATATTAAGTTTGTTATGAATAAGTTTATTATATTAACGTGGATTTATGTCGGGGGCGCGTTAATGGCGCGTTCCCGTTTCGTATCTAGTGCCTGGAAGTGTGATTTGTTTGGATTACACGTTAGATGTCGCTGTGATTCGATTAGAGGTTGAGTTTGGTGCGAGCACGCGAATGTCATTTATTGGGAATCGTTAGGGTTGCGAATTCCCTGGAGATAGTTTATTCTAAGAATTAGTTGCAGCTATGCTTTTGGGAATTGGAGTCGATTTTGACTTTGTGAAAATATTTAGTTTGATGCTTCGATTATCATCGTCATCAGCCGGCAGCAGTCCACTGCTGGACATAGGCCTCTTCAATGGCACGCCATTCATCTCGATTATCGGCAACTCTCATTCAGTTGCTACCAGCCACCCTTCGAAGAGCGTCGCTCCACCTAGCCTGAGGGCGTCCTACCTTACGTTTTTTAAACTAGCGTCACCCGTCACCATAGAAGTAGGTACCTAACAACAGATGAAACTGCCTTTAGAGCATTTTTTTAAACTAGGATAAATAGGTAACCTACGTCGGACTTTAAAAGTTAGGATTTGTTTACAAAACGGTTCGTTTATTTGTTTTAATATATTATATGTACACTCAGTAAAATACATAGAGATACGACATAGTCATTTATTTTGAGTACAAAGGTACTGCTTATTTCTTAAGAAATTTCTTCCAGCAGACCTGCGGAAGCAGAAATGAAAAAGAAACGTAGACAATAGTGTGTGAGAACAAAAAGAGAACAAAAAAAGAATATAATGTGAAGACTAAAACTAAAATATTAAAATATAACCTACACGCATAACGCAAAAATAAAATACATAAATACTTAAATATAAATAAAAAATATGAATAAAGTTTCTGTAATATCCGACATACCTAATTGGTCTACTCGCATTAGACATAACATATAGGTATCATAATTATAGGACTCTAGCGATCCTAATTAAGCTTCGTGCAGACCAGCGCGTCGCGACGCCGCGACGCGACTCGAACAATACAATTTCTAAGAAAACCTGACGGTATAACAATAGCCGGTGTCGCGTCACGCTGTCGCGTCGCGCTGGTCTGCACGAAGCTTATTTCAATACAATATCAATCTTACATATTACAATAAAAATCACGGTATCTTTGATGCCAAATAAGGATCCTTGCAACCATTAAAAACATCACAATAGGCACAGCCCATGACAGTATGACTAATCACAATAATAATCATGGTAAAGAACCGTCTTACATCAATGCAGAATGCAAATATAATGACAAAACATACAATGGTGACTTAAGACGACAGTAAAGGACCTTGTGATGCCATCGATTTATCTACAGTTGAGCTAAAACGGCCACATTAAGCAATTCCTCTAAAAGCAATTCATTTTTTGAATTCCCAGCTATTCCTCGTGACACATAATTTAGCTGAATCATATTCAATTCATATCAGAATCATATTTGGTGTAAATATTGCCGCTATTTTCCTTAACTGTTTTTATTAGTCAAATTATATTTTTATTTCATAATTACTACAGTTTTAAAAATGTTATTTCATTATAATATAAAACTGTCAAACAGATAAATTGCATAAAACGAATTGAACGCAGATAATATTATGATATGTCACTTTGTGACAGATTGTGTGATTCATGAATATTATTATATTCTGCCAAAGCGGCCGTTTTAAGCCCCCAGGGGAACTAGATAAAAATAGAATACCTACATGGAATATGTACGAGTATTCCTTTTTTATTCATATATTCTTAAGTAGTGCACGTGTGTGGATAGATATTTGCTATAATATTTATATTTTATTTTTATTAATTTTTTATGTCCGACAGGGTCATGTGAACTTTGTAACTATTAATAAGATCTTACAAAACACATGTGATATGCAATAAATAAATAATTGAATTGAATACTTCATTAAATGAAGCATGTTGTAAAGTTTTTTTTTTATTTTAACTTTTTTTCTACGCCACCTGCAGCAAGAATAAATAATATTGAAAGTATTCTTCAATCTGGCCAGGAGCACGGCACTTGCACTGGGTATTGAACGGATCTGTAATCATCAATTTTGCAAAGTTGTGTTTTATCAAATTAAGTATGATATTCGTGATCCCGGAAAAGCAGAGGAATCTATCGACATAGCAAGAAAACAAAAGCAAAAGCAAAAAAAAAGAGCAAACAAATAAAAATAAACATAAAGCATAGGAATATATCATATTAATAAGAATAACAGACATATATATATATACTACGGATGCAGAGCAGTAAAACCTTGCAAATCAATATCTTCCGGCTGTGTTACAGACAGAGCCTTAAGCACAGCGTCAGCTCGTACTTAAGATGACTCACTACGCCTCTCTTTACGATCAAATCCAATAAATGATTTCCCTTACGACTAATATCGGCATTAGAATCCTTATGTGCTAAGTCTAGCACCGGCCGTTAATTAATGATTTCCCTCACGAGTCATATAATCGGGCTTAGAATCCATATGTCCTAAGTCTACCATCGCCAGTTAATGGGCCGATATGACTGAATGAGCTATTGTTATAAAATTTATAGCCGTTGCAATAACGCATTCAGTTCGTGAAGATATTTGGGAAGCTAATTTAAAGCTTAGGTGTAGTTTTGTTTGTGAGAACTTTATACGAGACTCGACTGGGAAGTTTCGAATGCTCGAAAATGATTTGGAGTGGTCCCATATAAATTTTATTAACTTTGCTTGGATATTTTTTGAGTAAGCTTTAATAATATGTATTTTTCCACTTAGTATACCTATGTGAATGATATGATGATAACTTCCTGTCACTGTTTTTTACACAGCAGATAGTGGTATTCGAATTTGTGTGGGGTAGGTACCACAACTAAAAAGTGAAGGATAAAAACATGAACAAAAAAAAAAAAACGACTTCAAAAAAAAAACACTACAAAATGTAAAATTACTTTAAGTCGGTGGCAAAAAACGAAAATTCGAAACCAAAGACACCGACTTCCGAAATTAAAGTTATTTTTCACTATGTAAGTACTTACTTAGTTTTTTTGGAAGTCGGTTGTTTTGTCATAAATTCTCATCCATTACCAAAATACGACAAAACGTCAGACGAAATCAAAGCAATTCCTTCAGTCATATAAGAAGCCATCAAACTGCCCACACAAATCGTAAATTATCTTGTATACATCAGCGGTGTACCAAATAGCCACAATCAATTTAGACGGGGTGGTGAAGTGGCGGGGGGAGGGGACAAATTGCTCGCTAATGACCACCGCGCCGGCCAAGTGGCGGTGCCGGCTTTAGATGTGGGAGAGTGGATTGGAGAGAGAGTGTGAAAGCGAGGATAGTAAAATTCAAATAACAACCAGTACCCTAATTACGTAATACACGATAAAATCAGAATCTGAATCGTTTTGAAACAGATTGCTAATCCATTGCTTCGTACGTTCGAAAAAAAAATCTGCTCAACAACGTAAATAACACAATGAATGTTGTTGACCTGTCAAATTGAAACAGATTTGTCGGAATTGTCAACGAAAATGTGTTGCGTAATTAGATAGCAGCCATGCTATTCTGTAAACATCTCACCGTGAAAACCTGGGTGAGGTGAGCTGTCAATAGTGTCAATCTCTGTGGAATGACAGCTCACTCCACGCTCACTTCACCTAAGTTTTCACGGTGAGATGGTTACAGAATAGCACTGCTGATATCTAATTACGCGTACGAAGCAATGGATTAGCAATCTGTTTCAAAACGATTCAGATTCTGATTGATCGTGTATTACGTAATTAGGGTACAGTACTCTACTCTCAAAATGCTGGTTGGTTTAAATAGGTTTTTATTTTTATTATTTTATCTATCTCTTATACCTATAGATTATTTTCTTTAAAATTTTGTGATTGTGAGAACATTGTAGACATAACAGACTAGATCTGTGGACCATTTTATATTTTGCTAAGTACCTGGTACATGTTGATGGGCCTACACTGTCCTCTCATACCTGTATAGTTGATCGAAGCTTTTAACACTGTAATTTGGAAAAATTGTAAAAACCATTTACTTTTAAAAGAGTAACCGTGGAGTTTCTTGCCGGCTCTTCTCCATAGGAAACGACCAATAATTGGAACCGTGCACCTAGCTTCTGACGTTTCATAAGTGCCCTTGTAGGTTTGTGTGAAATAAAATATTTTGAATTTTGCTGAATTAGAGTCAGAGCTAGGTGGTTAAGAATGATTTATATGCTAAAATGCATTTAATAAGAGTTTACTGAATTCCCGGGTCGGGTAAAGTGTTACTGGACTTTGGCCGGTTGTGAATGGGACTTAATAATTGCTGGCCAAATGTGGATGTACGATAAACAGCCTCAGCCTTACTCTTCGAGTAATACAGGCGGTGATGTTATAATATAAGATAATATACCGCATGACTTTTTTTACCGTCTCGAAAAAAATAGGGTATAATAGGTGAACGGAGTAGAAGCCTATGGCATAGATGTTTTAATTTTTTTCAATAACCTAGAATGAAATTGATTTATCGATAAATACGTAGCATATAAAGTGAACTTTTCATTCTAGAACATTAAAAATAGAAAATAAAAAAGAACCCTACCCTCATACGCACCCTACTAGATGCGCGGAATTTATCATGATATATGATGGATAGTTTTCATGTTTTTTTAAGGATATTTGGAACTTTTTTTTTTTTATTGAAAAAAATTAAAACATTAAAATTTATATGCCATAGGCTTCTACTCCGTTCACCTATTATACCCAATTTTTTTCGAGACGGTAAAAAAAGTCATGTGGTATATTTTGCAAATATGGGTACAAAAAACGGTGACATATTTTTTTAATTTTTATTTGCTACACCAACAGCAGCACAAAATTTAAAACAGAACAATACCATAATACAATTACTGGTATGTATACCAGTGTGTGTGTGTGTGTGGTGTGTTTCAGTGTGTGTGTGTGTATGGTGTGTTGTGGTATTACTGGGGTATACACAGCATTCAGGTATAAACTAGAAAAAACGTATGAAAACAAAACATAAAATACAATTAGTAAGCCAAATTCAAAATAAGTATGTATATTACACAAAAAAATTATATAAAAATGTTACCACGAAAGGTGTACGGTGAAAAATGAGTGTGAGTGATATCTAATATGAATTTACAAAAAATATTTATAGATTGCTTAGTTTATGCACTTATGCAAATGTTAAATATAATTAACCAGAAGACATACGAAAGTACTTATATATACACTAGAGATGTTTAGGTACATAATAATAAAGATAAAAAATTACAATATAAAGATGAATTAACTATACTTAATTACAATTTAATTATGAAATACTTCAATACTTACTTATTTATATTATACACAATTCTTCTGCAGTCAACTTATTTCGTATTGGAATTAAATTAAATAAAAATTTAATGTCATATTTTCTAATTTCTAATCATTATAAAAAGTAATCAAGAGATTCCTTTCTCCATTAAAAAATCCGTCACACTATAATACGAAGTTTTTTTTTAAATAACGTCAAATTTAATTCTTTCCAATTCCTCGGCATTTTATTATAAATGACTGCCGCCATTTAGCAGACATGTTATGTAATTACAAAAAGTTTAATGTAGGTACATAGGTACTGCTGAATTTAGGGTCATCAGTGAGGAACAAAAGCACTGCAAGAACCACAACAAACCATTTCCCAGCAGACATAGCTTGCGGTACAGATTATATGCGTGGTTATATTCCCTCGAGGCATAAGCAGAGATGTACGCAAATAATTCCTGACAGTGATAGCCATTGAGTTAAGTGCTACTGCTTATACGCTGGGGATTAAAGGCGTGAATATATTTAAATTATTTGATATTCAAAGAGTATAAGAGTTTTCTATAATTTACGTGATCAATGCTTTTCGTAGGTACTACTTGGCGTATACAGTATGATTTTTGTTAGATGTGTTAATAGTTCTGAACCTGAACGGTCTGAAGGGATCCCTATTACCTACTAAGCCTCCGCTGTCCGTCTGTCTGTCAGCGGGCTCTCGTTGTTCGTCTATCTCATGAACTGTAAGTAATAAGTAGAAGACAGTTGAAATTTTCACAGGTGAAGCTTCGTGTAGAGTAGGGCGACGCGACACCGGTTATTGTTATATCGTGAAGTTTTCTTAGAAATTGTCTTGTTGCGCTGGTCTGCACGAGCCTTGCGTGTGATGTAATTCTATTGCTGCTATAACAACAAATAAAATAAAGTTAAAAATTAAAGGGGGTTCAAGGGGAAACGTGTCTTTTTCGGCGTTTTATACTATAAGTATATTCACGGAGACGAGTTAGTAGAGCGCTATCTCACTCACACAATTTTTTAACTGCGATTGGTCAGTGATAAACGCTAAGGCGGTGTACACAGTACGAGTACTTTTTAGTCTACTCATACTTCCCGTACTGTGCAGACGTGCTCTTACTTGTGACTATATGCTTAACTTGTGAACCGGCTTGTGTATTGGATTTTATGATTGATTGCTTTCTTGACGACTTGGCGGCTTGTGAAAAGGACTTTTCATTGTGAGCTGAAATAGTGCGATAATGGCGGATATCGAACAACCTGCTGAGAAAAGAAAACGGCGGGCTTTTTTGTCTACCGAGAAGACTATGATTTTAAATATGTACCACGCAATGAGAAATGCAGACTCTTCGGCCTCCAAGGGTGACATTCTGAAAGCTGTTGCGTCTTCATTAGGTGTTCACTGGGCTTCTGTTCATAGAATTGTAAAAGAGAAGAATGATAGTGGTGAGCTAAAATCTCCGAAGAAATTGAAGCAACGTTTGTCAATTGTTGATACGATTGATAACTTTACAAAATGTGCCATCAGAAATATAGTCCACAATTTCTTCGCGCAGAATGAAATACCTACTCTAGATAAGATTTTAAAGAAAATCAGTGATGATGGCACTTTGGGCATTATAAAGAGAACGACGCTACATAAAATATTGAAAAAAATTGGTTTTAAATTCTGTAAGAGAAGCAGAAATAGCTTATTGCTGGATCGCGATGACATATTCTTTTGGAGAAGAAATTATCTGCGGGCTATCAAAAATGCACGAGATAATCATCAAAAAATCTACTATTTAGATGAAACTTGGGTGAATGAAGGTCACACTACCTCAAAAGCTTGGGTCGATACCACAGTGAAAAGCAGGCGAGACGCTTTTATTAATGGATTAACGACTGGCTTGAAAACCCCTTCAGGTGTGTATTTTTTTTTATTTAATGGTCAATGAAAATTTTTAAGCCCAATGTGGCGCAGGTGTGCTAATGACCCGTTTATTGTTCTTTTGTCATAAATGAGCATTATCATAATAAAATACTTTTTCCCAATTTTTGTATAGTAAACTGGCCCAGGTGCGCTAGATCCATTGTTATTATTATCATTAAGTTATTGTTATATTCTCATTGTTGAAACACGTGTTTTATGACATGTTTTATATTCTCGTTACAGGAAAAGGCAAAAGACTAATAATTACTCACATCGGGAGTGAGGATGGATTCGTCGAAGGTGGTCTAAATATGTTTGAGTCGAAGAAACAAGGCGATTATCACAAGGAGATGAATGCCGAGGAATTTGAAAATTGGTTTAGAGAAGTTTTAAATAAGCTAGATGATAATTCTGTGATAGTCATGGATAACGCTTCTTATCACTCTAGGAAAATAGAGCGACTCCCAACGGCCAAATGTAAAAAACAGGAAATATTTAATTGGTTACGCGAAAAAAATATTAGCTGTAACGCTGAAATGTTGAAACGTGAATTATTAAACATCGTTAAAAATCATAGACAGCGATACGACGCTTGCATTATAGACGAAATGGCAAAATCACAAAACAAAACTGTATTGAGACTGCCGCCGTATCATTGCGAATTAAATCCAATTGAGCTAGTGTGGGCTCAAGTTAAAGGAAATGTAGCTTCACACATGAAAACACACAAAATGGCAGAGTTAAAAATTGTATTAAACGAATCAATTCAAAATATTGACGCAGAGAAATGGAAAAAATGTATAAAGCATGTCATAGAAATAGTTGAGCCCAAAATGGATGCCATGGACAGAAATGTGGAAGCAATGACTGAAAGATTCATAATAAATGTAGGAAACGACGACAGTAGTGATAGTACGGAGAGTGATGATGATGATGATATGTTGTAAACTTGTATAGGTAGATATTATAATATAATAAAGAAAATTTAATCATTAACTCTCAATTTTATTTCTTTCCTTCATATCCATCAGATATATAAAAAAGTAGGTATACCCATAAAAAAAATCTATCAAATAAATGTCTCAATTTATACGACAGACGAAGCCGCAGGAATAAACTAAGCGAACTTTTAAGAAGCGCAGTGTGAACGCACATTTACATTTCTAAGGTATTGTTAACGCCCACTGACCATAAAAAAGTTTTTTTTTGTCTTTGTCATTTGTATGATAATGTGCGATAGAGAAGGCGCTATACTAACTCGTCTCTGTGAATACACTATAAATATTGCACGGAAGTAGGTACGGAACCCGTCGTGTGCCAGTCCGACTCGCACCTGGCCGGTTTTTATTTTTTATTTAATTAGGAACTTTTATAACTGCAATGGTGAGGCAGTCCCAACGTACCCTAAATACACAATTATATACTGCTATGGATACATTTCTGGCCATGAACCCAAACAGACTCATCGCATCATCACCATTTTGGTTGAGACAGAAATCTATGGAATGGGCCTACCCAGATCAAGTCAGTTCAACCTCAAAACCCCAAACAGATCATTTCTATGAGACTCATATCGAACACAGCCCATCAATAAGTGACGTAGATAATATGACGTGGGTATGGGAGGCAAATAAAATAGGTATCTACAATTTATATCGACAATATCTCATCGATCTGCATTTTTGCGATTTTTATTTTATTGCATTAAAAGTCTTAGTAGAATAACTTATATTTTTTTTATAAGTTATTCTAAAACCTTTAATGCAATAAAATAAAAATCGCAAAAATGTAGATTCGACAATGTTAATTGCTACGGTCGATAACAACAATAAATAAGTAGAATAATTATTACCTACAATGTAACGGATGATAAGAAACCTACCAATCATAATTAAGTAGGTACCTATTCTTATCTAAGTGACTATTGTCTATTATATATATTATATATATTGATATTGTCCGTCGCAGTTCATTCTATTTAAAAAAGTAAACGTCAAAATCAAAAGTGAAGACTAAGAAATCTGTCCGCTACCAAACGGGGCACAAAACGATGAAATTTATACCCCGTGCTGACACCGGCAAAACATTGTGATCACCACCAATTACCACTGCACACTGCCTCCACAAATATCACTACCACTATCTCCCTCTAACCTATTAAAAAGGTACTAGCTATCCCTTTCGCGCTTCACACAAAAGTGTTCTTAATCATTTGTTTGGTAGAAGCTTAAGATCGTATGTTTATGTAGGGCTGTTTGGTGTTGGACGTTGTGTGGAAGTCATTAGGGTTCAAATTGCAATGTTAATTGGTTGATTCCCGACTTTATCAGTGCCAAACAAAAGTTATCTTTAATGTCAGGCTGGCAGAGGTGGTTTTGGGATTTATAGTAGTAAATAATAGGCTCGTTAGCAATGTAGTTAGAAGATAATGACAGAAGTATTATGACGCTAGCAATAAAGCTTACATTCCCTCGTCCAGTGGTTAGTACTAATAAAATAAAATAACGTTTTGACTACACCCCGTATGTAGGCGTGGCGAGCCGCGAGAGTTTACGCGCGATGCTCGCGGAGTGAAGACGTATGGACATTGCGTTTACGTTTAGTGATTTTTAATTTTTAAAGTTTAAGTTTTAAAATAGGACTTCGATATAAATTTTAATAAAAATTGAACAGTATTTTTTGCCAATGTATTTTGAGTCATATTGTTAAATTCAGTATTAGGATAGGTACTAAAATATTGAACTTCGGTGTGCTTAGTATAGTTTTTTAAATAAAATAATCTGCAGGACAGTGAAAAATTTAAACCAGAGAAGAACAAGAAAATAACACTCGAAAGTTTATAAATAGATAAAAATGTACAGTTACGTAACGAAGTATTAAAAAAAAAGACTGTTTCTTAGTGATTTTTAACACAAAAGTGACTGCAAAACCAGTGTGTGATAATCATGGAATCAAAAATAGACCTAGGCCAGACCAAAACCCAGAAAAAAGTACCAAAACCATTTTCAATTGAATCAATAATCGGAGACAGAAAATCACCTGAAATCGATATAGAAAATAATATATCTGAAAATTCTCGAAATTCAGAAGAGGATGAAAATGAGAGATTGGACGGATTGAATCAGATGCGATATTACGCGCCATTTTTGCAACAAAATGGATTCCCGTTTTTATTAGGATATCCTGAGCCGTGGTTGTCAAGGGTGCTAGGGACGGGAGCAGCTCCTGTGAGGGAGAATAGAGAGGAGGAGAAGAGAGAGAGTCCTGTCAGTGTGGGGAGTGAAGCAGAGAGTGATGGTGGGGAAGAAACTAATCAAGGTTTGTACAACTTTCATGGCTCTACATAAAACTCTAAATAAAAAATGCTATCTCAAATATAAGTTAGACTTTCTGTCACGATTTGATTCTCGTATGGATACAAGACACGTAGATTTCAATCATCTACTTAATCTTACTAATTCATTCATTGTCAGACAACGCACAGCCTAAACCGCTGGATCTAGAAGCATGAAATTTTACACAAGAATTCCTTATAAAACGAAAGTGAGCAATAAGGAAGGATTTTAGAAAATTCATCCTTTAGAGGAGTTAAATAGGGGATGAAAGTTTGTAATTTTTGCCAATAGAATAACCCATCGGGGGACATGGCTTGTAAAAAATGACCCTGTATCCATTATGTCCCTATAATCTTTACTAGATACTCTGTCAGGAGTTCAGGACTGTCACTATCTGATGGCCTAGCCGTATTCCTTGTGATACTAAGATTGCAAAAGACAATAAAGAGCATTTCAAGTTCACCTTTATATCGAAATTATTATTAAAATCAGGGGTCTACTCCCGGAGCACGAAATCCGTAGTATAAGGGTGTTTCCTGGTTTGTATCACTTACGGACATTTAATTCGGGGCCCGAATGAAGAATGAATGACATCACGATTTGACAGTTGTCCTTACTCCCAGTAAGGATAAACAATTGTCAAATATGTTTTTACCCGTCCAAAATATTTAGTAATTTGGCACTTGTTTTGACGGATTAACTACTTTCGAATGGGCCCGTATTTTCGTTCACAGACTCCTCAAGATAGGTTAAGTTACGTTAAGTAGATGACAAACCAATAAATCTCATAGGATGTGAATGAGAGTGACTAACAAAATGAATTAGCAACAAAAACCATAAACACTGACGCATGATTTAAAAGTAAATAGCATATACCAAATTGATTATTAATTCCAAGGAGTTAGCTACACAATAGGCGCAACACAAGCAAGAGAGATAAAAATGTTGCTAAATCCATTTGCCGGAACCACGGACAACGAGTAGATTCAAATCAGTAGAAATTCCAAATAATGAACCGTTTGTCTTGTCTAGGGCGAAAAGTATCCGATCCATTAGTTTCCCCCATGAAAACAGTTAAAGAACGTTCTCCCTCGAGTATTAGGAGTCTGTCATCATAACATAGCCCTGTAACTTCCGTATGAAGAAAAACATCCACTTAAGTTAACGAGCCGTGGGGTCTGAGTGCTAGAAAATCTCCAAACGGCTACTTGACACTTCTCGTGACCCAAGGGCTGGTTTTTACCTTGGCCAGAGGCTAAGCATTGCCATACAACGTGGCAATGCCGCCAGTCTCTTGGGTACATTATCAGTCGATAGCGATGCGGATGAATATTTCGACGCTTTAGTTTAGTATTACTTAGTTTTTGTTAACTCAGGATATTATATTGTTACTCTTACACATATTTATGTAGGTACATTTCATTTTTAATTCTGAATAAAGATCCACAAAAAACTTAGTTCTCTTGGCGTCTTTTATCCAAATAATTCGGACGATAGACCGACCGATGGTTAAGCGTTTTGACATCCAAGATTCCTAGAATAAACGTCTTGAATTTCCAGCAATATAATATATTTTATTATCAAATAAAAATGGACTCAATATGTCAATAATAATATTTCTTAACAAGTGTGTTAGTAAACTTAACCTACTTAATATAGAATTAGAAAGAATTTGCATGCCATTGAACGTGGCGATGCTGCCAGTCTTCTAGACACATTTCCAGATGACAGCAATGCGGACGAGTACTTCGACGCCTAAGTGTCCTTTTTTGTTTATTTCTTCAGTTACCCAGTCGGAGTCTTTTAACTTAGTACCTAGTGTAAATACTTACTTGTACTAAAAATTGTAAAACCTAATAGATATTTATATTATAATGTTTACGATTGCGTAAAAATTGTTGCGTGCAAAATGAAGCTTATGAAGAATGAATAATTTACTAAATCTAACATTTAAGGACATTTTTATTGATAGGCATTTAATATAAATAAAATAAAAAATAACAATTATAGCTCGAAATATTCCGGAGCATTATCTTAACTCCTAGTCTTCTTATCTGACACTATTTTATGCTCTTAGATTCACCAAAATGTTTCCCCAAAATTTGAAATAATTGCCTAAAACGTCACTATCTAATAGATTTGGATCTGACACCATTTCCCGGCGATATATCAACTGGAATATGACAAATAGCCCTACTCTTCCCGGCAGTTCGGCTATTACGAACACACCTTGGATACTTATTATGAAACTGTGTGATTATTCACGATGTTTGCGTTGTAGTTCTTGGATTCCGGCATTTCGACTTGGGTCGTTACGGAAATTCGCAGAAAGAAAAGTTTTTAACGGTTTTTAAAGTTTAATAAAATCAACTTCAACTAAACAAAAACCCTATAATATGGTGGACTCTGAGTTTCAAGTTTTTGCTCTCATGTCACCGACGCCGCATAGATTACGCCTTCAAAATTTTGATTATTTAAAGGTCAATGTTTTTCTTTAAAAACATTTTTTTTACCTTAGCCTTCCCCTCTGTTAAGATGGCCCCATACAACCATAATTCCGACTTCCAATGATAAAATATAACAATAATAAAAATTGCCGAAGTGTCATATAATTTGGGTCGTTTCCGAAATGACACAAAATGATCCCTACTTGGTTATCACAATTTCGAATCCAAATTGACTGAAACTAATTCCCTTAGCTAACAGTTCTCGACCCTACAATTCATAGGCACTCGAAACAGTTCACATACATTCCCCTAAACGTAGAAAATCAACAAATAAACCAATTAGAAATGGCTGCTTGACGTTACAAAGATTATTTCACGCCACTCGAACGCATCTGTAGCGTGAAATTGACGCGTATCCAAACGCATTTGAACTATTTAGTTTTTGGCGCGATTTATCCAGGTGACATCTGTCACATTTTTCTTTTATTTTGTTGACAACGATTTTTTTATTGTGTTTTTATACGAAACGATATGACTAAAGATCAGCGTAATGATTACCTCCGCAATCTCGGAAGATTATTAATGCTTTTAGTCTTTGTCAAATAAATGTAGTTTTTGTCTTTGCAAAGGGGTCGCCACCTTTGTAAAACCTATGAAAACCTAAAACCTATGTACTCGTTTCAAAAAACATCCACGAATGGTCTAAAAGGCCTCTTTTAACGGGGTACCCCACAGTACAAAATAAAGTCAAAGTAAGTAAGCATCTAAGTATTACAAATTATTTCAGGTCCCAAAACACTGCCTTGAGTTACTCCTTATTTTAATTGGATGTTATCTATCTATTCCAGCTAAATGGTCAATCACTTGTTTTTTAAACTTATTTATGGTACCATCATAGATGTATTATTATAATGTACCTATCTATGGTCAGCATTATCTATGCAGTCAAATGCTTTAGTTAAGTCTATTTACATAATGCTTGCAAAAATAAATTATTTATCCATTGTTGCTTTTTTCTTCAACGCAACCATGTCAATGTCAATCAAGTAGCTCAATCGATCAGAAAGGTTCTTGACCGTTTTCTTTAGATTTTTTGCATGTGGACAAGACGTGCAACTAAAATAAAAATCTGCATGAGTTTTTTGAGAAAATATGTTCGTATGTAATTTATTTGCCTTGTACTATTGCATATCCGACATGGGTAGACTGTTGAGCCTAAGAATTGTACGTTCAAAATAAGAACTGATTCAAACACATTTATGAAAGATATATCTTTATCTAAATTAAATAAAACTGAATAAAAATAAAACATTCTGAATAAAAATGAAATAAAAATATCAAGATGATAATTTTGGACTAAAGTTACGGTTGCCTAAAAGAGCGGTGGCCGCCATAATTACAGCATATGAAATTTACCGGCGAATGACGTCACTGAAACTTTAAATAAGAATAAAGAAAGAAAATACGTTTATTTGCATGAAAGTAAGTGATTACCTGGAGAGTGTTTTTTGACATCGCAAAGTCAAACGCCACTGCCATCGTCTTCATGACATGTCAGCGCAAAACGTAAGTAATTTGAACTCTGCAACTAATTGTGGAACGGAAAGGAACTGAATTTGAATACAATAATTAGCCTGATTTTGTTAGGTTAAAACAAGAGTTGAAGAAGAGTTAGATAAATTAAACCAGTCTCTGACGTCCTGAGAGTTTGTACCTATAATTTAATTTACTTAATTTTTCACTTGAGAACCGGGACCTCAAACTCAAACTCAAAGCATTTATTTCAATTAAGCCATTTACAGGCACTTTTGTATTGTCAAGGAGTCGGTCAGTCAGAAATATGAAGCTATTTGCCCATTCCAAAGATTGATCCAAAGATTGGTCATTTTGAGAAAAATAATAGCTTCTTTATCTATTTCGTACTACCGTCATGTAGAGCCATTGCAGTTCATGCTTCCCTAAACAATTAAGATCTTATTGGTCTATGATTGGTTGTTACTATTTAAGTTTACCAATTAAAACAGATGACATGGGATTTAGATTTGGCAATAATTTCAATGAATCAGACTTTTGGACACCTAAAGGAATTATAATTATCAGAACCACAATAAAATCATTACAACATTAAGGCCTGTTCAGATATAAGCGATATCGCCGTCGCGCTTGGTTGCGATACCGATTCGGTACGCGGTACCGAATTGGTACGCAATACCGACGCGTCAAGCGATGTGCAGACCGGCGCGACGCGATAACGCGACGCGAAGCTAACAAAACAATTTCTAAGAAAGAACAATTACCGGTGTCGCGCTGGTCTGCACGAGCCTTCAGGCGATATTGCCTATCGAATGCGACAGCGATATTCGCGTACCGATTCGGTATCGCGTACTTATTCGGTATCGCGTAACGATTTGGTATCGCAACTGAGCTTATACTAATACAGAGTTAATACTAATAGGTACCAACTATTAATATTGACATACAAATTAATAATAAGTACTTAGGTACTATACTAATATTAAAAAGAGGTAAAAATTGTGAGTTTGCTTGTGGGGGGTAATCTTTAGAACTACTGATCTGATTCCGGAAATTCTTTCACTAATGCTACAGTATTGCCGAGTGTCATAGGGATATGTTAAAAAAGAAATTTCACGCGAACGAAGTCACGGGCAGAAGCTAGTACCTAGTAGTAGAACTAGTCAGGTGCAAAAATGTCTATTGACAATGTTTGTGTAGTAGAAAACAAGTTAAGCTTTGTGCAGACTAGCGCGACGCGACAACGGTTATTGTTATACCGTGAAGTTTTCTTAGAAACTGTATTGTTCGTGTCGCGTCGCGCCGTCGCGTCGCGCTGGTCTGAACGAGCCTTTATTTGGCACTTATGGAATTAAAAAAACTTTTACAAAAAAAAACAACCGACTTCCAAAAAAGAAACACTACAAAGTGAAAAATTACTTTAATTTTGGAATTCGGTGTCTTTGGTTTTGAATTTTCACTTTTTGCCACCGACTTCCGAAATTAAAGTTATTTTTCACTTTGTAGTGTTTTTTTTTTGGAAGTCGGTTGTTTTTTTTGTTGGAAAAAGTTTTTATTTTTCACTTTTTAGTTGTGGTACGTACCCACACAAATTGGAATACCACTACCTGCTATGTAAATAACAGTGACAGGAACTTCTCATATCATCCTCGAATACATATGTATATGTTTCCTACAAAAAAAATATTTTTAAAATCAGTCCACAATTGACGGAGAAATCGGTGGACATACATTAAAAAAAAAACCTACATACGCGACGAACATATAACCTCCTTTTTGGAAGTCGTTAAAAATAGAGTAGATAAGTAGGTAGTAAATTAAACCTACTCTAAACGCTTTGATTATTTATATCTTTTAACATATTTAATTATATCTTTGTATCTTTGTGTAAAAGAATTTAAACCACTACATGCTTCG
This sequence comes from Agrochola circellaris, assembly GCA_914767755.1. Classification (NCBI taxonomy): domain Eukaryota; kingdom Metazoa; phylum Arthropoda; class Insecta; order Lepidoptera; family Noctuidae; genus Agrochola; species Agrochola circellaris. The sequence goes on along the minus strand of OU611867.1, from coordinate 9,703,507 downwards.
AGCATCTTGAAGACCCTCGGACGAGAAACTTGGCAGACAGTTTATTGTAGGTACAGCATTAACGCTAAAACAACAAAGTAAACAAATATATCAACAGTTTTACGCCACATTGATTCCCAATTCATCAGTCATTCGAGGAAAACTGCCAAAGTGACAGAGTGAAAATTTAAACTGAAATAGAACGTGACCGCCATTTTGAACGGACTGTTTAACGTAATCGATACATCTGATTCGACTAAAATGCATTCGACTTCACAATCGATTTAACTCGCCGCTCGAACAATATAATTTAAAATTCGAAACGCGATCGCGCGGGGACTTTATGCGTTTACAAAGTTTGCCTATGCAGTTGTATTGTCTATTCCCCGTTCAAATCGTTCTTTTTTGACGGCAAATTAAAGATGGCGGATTTTACAATTCATTTGGCGCTTTCGATAACTGTCAATCGCTGTTCGGTCGTAAGGAATAAATATATTTATTTGCTAAAGGGATCCTTTATCGTGGTTTTCATGGAAACTGTAATGTTGGTGCGGTCGGTATTTAAGAAGTGGCTACGTGTTGGCTAGCACGTATTTAGTATCGTAATAGGTATTTTATTGAGATTTTGAAGAACTTATTACTCGTTTCTTAGAAAAAACCTATGCTTGCGTCAGTTTTGTAGAAGCAGACGTCGTGGGTTTACGCGATTAGCACACAAAGAAGAGTTAAGTAAGTTACAATGTTAAGTTTTTTTTTTAAATAAAGTCATCCCAACTACGGAACTCTTCACCGTGCGTGGTCCGACACGCACTTGGCCGGTTTCTTAAGGAACCTATTTAAATGTCTTTTGCGCTATATCTTGTTCACTATGAGTTTTATTAAAATGTACTTACCTATAACAACTACACTTTTGTTAGCGAAGCACACGGGTGCAGAAGATGGCTGGACCACTGTGTTGTGTCGTTATCAGCGTGGCAAACTATTGTTAGGGTAGGCATAGAAGAGGATGTATTTTTATCTGACCACCTACCACTATATATTGAGTGTGACCTGAATTTAGTTAGACCGAAGATAACGATGCAACATTTTCGCTATTGTGATGTGACTTGGGGTGAGAGGGATGACTCGCAAATTACAAAATATCGTAATTTATGCAATGACAGGCTGCGCAACATCGGTCTTCCTCATGAATTTCAAAAGTGTAGTTATGGGTCTTGCAATGTGGTCGAACATAAATGTATCCTAGATAATTTATATAAAACTATTGTAGATATTTTAAGTGACGCAGCCGTAATGACGAGCGAGAAGGTTAGGTCCAAGCCAAGGAGAGGCAGAGTGTTGTGTGGCTGGAATAAGCATGTTCGAGACGCTTACCGAGAGGCCAGGCTTAAATTCAAAGAATGGGTAATGCATAATAGACCAACCTCTGGAGTAATATATGAAGAAATGTGGGAGACCCGGAAAATTTTTAAGGGTCGTCATAAATGGTGCCAAAAAAATAGGGAACAACTGAAAATGGATTTTTTAGCCGAGCAAAGAGCCGCAAACAACTTTAGTAAGTTCTGGAAGGCCACAGGTAAGCTAAATACCAAGCCTGGGCTGCCGGTGAGCGTCGGTGGAATGAATGATGCAAAGCAAATTGCAAATATGTTTATGGAACATTTCAAAATGCGGTCACCCCTTGGCCCCTCAGGTACGATGACCGGTGCTGGGTCCTTCCGTGGGGGAGTGGAACCGGTAATGTTTTTCTCAACAAAACAGGTCAGGGCGGTAGTGAAAAACATGAGTAGAGGTAAATCACCCGGACACGATGGACTCAGCATCGAGCATTTTAAGTATGCTGGTATTCACCTGCCGAGGGTCCTGTCTCTGTTTTATTCAATGTGCATTAGTCACTCGTACCTACCGACAGAGCTAATGAGAACGATTGTGGTACCGATTGTCAAAAACAGGACAGGGGATATCTCGGACAAGGGAAACTACCGGCCAATTTCTCTTGCAACTACCATTGCTAAAATATTGGACAGTATGCTTGATTCGTGCTTGGAAAAACATCTGGACCTGCACGACTCACAGTTTGGGTTTCAACCTGGGCTGTCCACTGAAAGTGCAATCCTAAGTCTCAAGAATACTGTCCAATATTATACAGATCGTAAAACGCCGGTGTATGCCTGTTTCCTGGATCTTTCCAGGGCTTTTGACCTTGTGTCATATGATGTGCTCTGGAGGAAGTTGGGGGACAGGAATGTACCGGTGGAAGTTCGTAGGGTTCTGCAATTTTGGTATGCTAACCAAACGAATCAGGTAAAGTGGTCCAACAGTCTCTCTGAGGCTTATGGGTTGGAGTGCGGGGTGAGGCAGGGAGGGTTGACCTCACCCAGGCTCTTCAACCTATTTGTGAATGACCTTATGGTCGAGCTTAGCAGTATGCGTGTTGGCTGTCGGGTGGGTGGTGTTAATATTAACAGCATCAGCTATGCAGACGACATGGTGCTGCTGGGCCCGACTGCAGGTTCTATTGGAGAGATGTTGAAAGTTTGCGAGGTCTACGCGGCTAGGCATGGGCTCGTGTATAACGTGAAGAAATGTGAGTACATGGTCTTTGGGGTCGCCGGTAAGTGTACAGATTATTCACCTAACTTTACCCTAAATGGCTTGAGCATAACAAGAGTTAAACAATTTAAATATCTGGGACATATGCTTACCGACGACCTGAAGGACAATGTGGACATTGAGAGGGAGCGCAGGGCTTTGGCGGTCCGCGGTAATATGTTGGCTCGTAGATTCGCTCGCTGTACGGACCAGGTAAAAATAACGCTTTTCAAAGCGTTTTGCCAGGGTCTGTACACGGGTGGTCTGTGGATCAACTACACCAAAAGGTCGCTAGATGTCCTGCGCGTCCAGTACAACAATGTTTTTAGAATGCTCTTGAGACTGCCCCGGTTCTGTAGTGCGTCAGAGATGTTTACGCAGAACCGTACTGACGGCTTCCATGCAATTGTGCGGAAGAAAATTGCGTCGGTGGCAGCTAGAACCCGAGCCAGTGGCAACAGCATTCTGGAAACAGTGTGTGAGAATGTGTTTTCCCCTTTTAGGAGGCATTTTGTAGAGAGGATGACCGGCTGAGAAACTGGGTTCGTCTTCTTTACAAAGTGACTCATACCCAAAATGTATTTTTAATTTTTTTAATTTATGTATATACTAACACTAGGTATAAGGTACTTTACTAACACTACGGATCTCTGTTATCTGATTACTTGAAATAAATTATTATTATTATTATTATTATAAACTATAGCAGTAATCCAAAACCGGCCAAGTGCGTATCGGACCACGCGCAAGGAAGGGTTCCGTAGTTGGGATGAATTTATCCCAAGAACTTAACATTGTTGTTGAAAAACATGTTCTCCCATACGGAAAAAAAACACAAAAAATAGACGTAAGTAAATAATTTGCACGCTTGCTTGCAGGCAGAATACAAAGACTTTTAGGACATAAGATCTATCCTTGAATTTGTATGTATTTTCTAGCAAATAAACATTTTTGATTTGATTTGATTTGAATGTATGGGAGACCATGTTTATCAAACTGCAAATACAGTTTTCCTTTTAATTTCGTTATATATACTACTGCTACTGTAATATATACTACTGCTGGATTTTTTCACAAATCCAAGTACTACCATTTAGGAGGGGTCACACTTGACTCTAACAAAAATTTGCAATTTAAAGCTTAATATTTCGCAAACGGACGAATTGAAAAATGATTTTCACACACCCATAATATTTTTGAACGACCTTTCCAACGACAACACACCATGGGATAGACTAGACAAAAAGAATGCCCCCACTTTACGTCTAGGGGAGGTACCCTAAAAAAAAATATTTTTCTTGATTTTATTTTACCACTTTGTCGACGTGATTAATATATGTATCCATGCTAAATTACAGCTTTCTAGTACTAACCGCCTCTGAGCTAAGCCGCGGACAGACAGACAGAAGGACATGGCGAAGCTATAACGTTTACTACGGAACCCTAAAAATGGGGCTCATAGAAATAGTTAACGTGTTTTATAAGTGATTTTATTAGCAATTGACAATTATTCATTTATAAAAATAAATGTTTTTCTTTGTTTTTAATAATTATGTTTTCAAGTGATTCATCGCTTATAATTCTGCTGTTTTTTTCTTGCAGTTAAGAACCGGTTTTCCTACCTATTTTTCTTTGTGGAAAGTTCCTAAAAGTTCATTCTCATAAACGTAAAGACAACGTCTAGGTACTCTGTTCCTGTTTGTTGTGTTCAGTTATCAAATTATCCGCCACATAAGTTTGCTAGAAATTAAATTGTCTTCGTAACAAATTCCTCACAAAATCTTACAAATCGCGTCAAGTCCATTTCACCCCGGCTCCTCAATTCCTCACCCCAACAATCTAATCATTAGATTTGTCCACTACGGGGCGTGGCGCTGACTCGGCTCTCGATTTTCGGCTCTCGGCCGTCGCTTTTTATCGTCCATTCGGCCCCGGGGTTATGACTGCGCAAAAACTTAGGGAGAGATTGACATGAACGAAAAACATGATTTGGCGTCGGATAAAGACGTACCTACTTTTAGTATTGTTGAGTAGCGAGTTTTTTTGGAAAATCAAAAGATTTCGTTACTAGTATTTTTTGGAAAATGTTAATTTATTTATTTTTGTTTAGTTTTATATTTTGTGTCGTGTTTCGATTTGAAGGGCGACGGAAAACACTTCGCGTTAGTTTGGCGGTAGGCGGTCGGCTCCTGCCACCTACATCTATGAGACTATTTAATACAACATGTACCAGAGACCATCAAACTGAACTACTTTCTCCATAACACCAACATCATAATCACGAAAATTTTATCAACTGTCCCATACAAAACTTCATTACCAAATTGATCTATTTGCAGTGATAGCCTAGTGGTGTGACCGTCGGACTGCCAAGTCATAGGTCTCGAGTTCGAACCCAAGGCACGCACCTCTGTCTTTTCGGTTTCATGTGCGTAAGTCAGAGGCCCATGGGCGGCATAAAAACTCAGGCACCAGGTTAGTCACTAACCACACGAAAAATAAAGAAAGACGATTAAAGAAGAAGATAAGAAGATTGTTTTTTTAAATAATCAACAGTCCCATGACTTTTTTCTAAAAAAAATTAAGAAAACAAAGATAAGTAGATAAGTAGGTACTAAAGGTAATCTAAGTCAAAAGACAATTGCCTTTTATCGCACCTAGTTTGCATTCACCCACGCCAAGAGAAAATGGCCAATGTTAGCCAGAAACCAAACGTACCTACATCAAATAAATGGGTAAGCATCTTCCGATTGCAATTTTAATGAATTTGTCAAGCACTTTATGGCGAATAGAGATAAAGATTTATAAATTAAATATTTATTTTCTAAAACATGAGCAGTAACCGTTTGTTGTGACAAACTTTGCAGTCTAGAAAATGCTATACCTATTAACATCACTACATTACATATTCATAGTCTCCCCGCCGCGTCTGTCTGTCTGAATGCGATAAACTCAAAAACTACCGAACGGATTTTCATACGGGTTTCATCAATGTACGGAGTGATTCATGTGGTAGCTTTAGGTGTATAATTCATTATTAAGGTTTGTGTAAACTGGCAGAAATATGGCGAGGATTATTGAAGATGTCGGAAAAATTCATGCCGACTTACGTTACTGGCGAGCGCTGCGTAAACCAATACAGTTATATGAAAAGCCCGGTAAAATTCCCGGTAGACCAGGAAGTACGTACCCGTGGAATATTTTCCGAAATCCACGCGGGCGAAGCCACGGGCAAAAGCTAGTACTTATAAGTAATAAAAAAAAACAAACAAACTGTATCAAAATTCATAATCGCCTGAAACTAAACGACATACCAATAAAATCGACTAAACGATCGACCATAAAGTTCCCGCCGCGCCGCCATTACTGCAGAAAGCGCGGGAAATGGGGAGACCAATGACTAATAGTCCTGTTGACAGATACAGACGTATTATTTTATAATAGTTTTTCGCTTTTTTCTCGGTCATTGATTTTATAAATTATGGCTTTTGTACGCCATTATGGTAGTTTTATAGAGGATGCAGAAATATTTTTGCATAGTTTAATCAATTGCAATGCAATGACATTGAAAGATTGCTTCGTTGGTCTAGTGATCGAAAGCGTTACTGCTGAGCATGAGGCCCTAGATTCGATTCCCGTCTGGAGCAATGTGATACTGAGTTTTTCTATCTGGAATTTCTCAACCCGGAGTCTGGATTTGTGCCCGGTTGATGGCAATAGGCTCGCCCCCTAGTACATGGGACTTAAACATGACTGGCGAAATATATGTGTACTATAGGTACCTACACCTCTGCTCAATCGTTCGGGGAAGCAAGGCGTTTTGTTTTGTTATAATTGCTGTTTTGATTGAAGCCCGCTATGAACTAGAGCTACCTATTACCTATTTATCATTTATTTATTATATTTTTTTTTTTTTGATGCCCAATGAGCTCTTCCTTTATTTTATTTTATTTCTCTTTATACTTGTTTATAATTTATATATTTTAGTGTTAGTTGTATATTAGATCTAAGATTATGTATATTTATTATTTATTTAAAAGACAATTATAACACCTTTACAGACCCATCAAAGGCGATGTTATAAGTCACAATGTCTACGCAATATTAAAAATTAACTGTAGTTAAGTAAACTTACAAAGAACAAAATATAACAATTTTATTATATATGTCGCAGCCATCTGGTTAAATTAGCCAGCTAATTGGATGCTTAGGCCGTTCATTAAACGCAGGCATCCAATTAGATGCCTAGGCCGATAGTTAATTGAACTTGAAGAATCATTCAATGTTTAACAACTTGCCGTATTGGAAGTCAGTCCTTTGAAGATGACTGACCAAGAGTCAGCCAAGTGATTCAAATGGTGAAAAAATGTCTGCGAGTAACTTGGAAATAGCGCTCGCTCGGCTCACGCGCGGTTGGTCACAGTTCTAACCTAACCTAAACTATTTCACCCAGTTTAACTAAATGACTACACGACATTCAGCCATCTGGTTAAACTTTGCGCTCAATGAAAGCTATTTAATTCACTTTTAGTTCAGCAATTTAATTGGATGGGCCTAGGCGCCCAATTAGCTGGCTAATTTAACCAGATGGCTGCGATATATACATGACAACGTTTATAATATCCGAACTCTTGCAATATTATTCGTGCCATTTATCATTTGCGACACTGTTCGTAACTGCAGTAACCACAGTATTTCTGATATCATCATGCACTTTATAATGTTACTAGCTTCTGCCCGCGACTTCGCCTGCGTGAAATTTATTTTTCCCCCTACTCCGTCGTCACATCGCATTGCCTGCCAGCGTTCTTTCTGACTTTTTTTTTCTTTGCTCGGCTCTTAAGGGTCTTAGCGTAATTTGAATAGCCTTCTTCAAGAATTGGGCTATCAAAGAGATTAGCTTCAGCTTTATTATTAGTATAGACTGATGCCAAACGCATAAGGTGTTAGACATCAGCTAATCACAATGGTAACCTTTGATACTAAGGGCATTGTAACATATTCTCCGTATTTAAGGTAATTGGCGTCTTCTAAAAACTTTCATGTAGAGCGGCTAACGACATCAGAGTCCGGCCGTCGACAAAATGCGTTCTTGACACCTGTCAGTTTTATTCTTACGAATAAGTGTTTTGCGAATTTGGTCCTTATAGTTAGGTACTAGAAATTGTCCAACTGACAGGTGTCAGGAACGCATTCTCTCGACGGCCGGCCTCTTAAACTATGAATAGGTACACAGAACATGATCCGGATAACTCTTGGAGAGACGGTTCTAAATAAACATTTAGATGTATATGTGTGCCCGGGTCGCCCTGTATAAACCCGCGTGAGAAGTAGAAGGCTCCGCCAGTTAATCCCAACAAAATTGTAATAGTCTCTAAAATAAATCCACTCCTTCATCCCCAGGTAACGACTCGGAACCCGACCCAGAAGATTCAAGCACGGACACAGCGCGGGAGAGCAAAGCGCGCAGAAGAAGAACCGCCTTCACCTCGGAACAGCTGCTCGAGCTGGAGAGAGAGTTTCATGCTAAGAAGTACTTGAGTCTCACCGAGAGGTCGCAGATCGCGTCTGCTTTGAAGCTTAGTGAAGTGCAGGTAAGGAATAATGTTTTATAAATCGGATTTAAGAGGGAGCGCTAAAAAGCCCACGAAATTTAAATTTTCTTACGTTTTTGCAATGTGCAGGTCAGTATCAGTTGTATGTTGATCTAAATATGATTCGCGGTCGTATCAAGTATTTGTTTATAAAATTTCTATTTTTAACCTTATAAACAATGTTTTTAGGGTTCCGTACATCCTGCCGGGGTTGCGGGTTTGTCCGAAAGGGATATCGCGACCCCGGCACACAGGCAACCGAAGGAACACGGGTGGGTTTTAGTCAGTAAAAGTCTGACACGCCCTCCCGCTCCGCCCAGAGCGGGAGAAGTTATTTGATAATTTCCCAAGCTCAAAAAAAAAAAAAAAAAGGGTTCCGTACATCAAAAAGGAAAAACGGAACCTTTATACGATCACTTCATTGTCGGTCCGTCTGTCTGTCAGTCTTTCAATACCCTTTTTCGCAAAAACGCGTGGAGATATCAAGTTGAAATTAATATTCAAATACATAAGTATAAAAGCCCTAAAAAAATCAAGTAGGTATAGGCTACTTCCCGTTGACTTAGAATTATGCAAAAAGCAAGATCTCATAGCACAATTAAAGAAAAAGTCCAAATTTGCAGTTTAAACATCACATTAAAAAAAATGTGTGATTACAAACTTACATTTGCAGTTGGATAATTGACCGTGACGTAGGTATATTGATGTATGGGAGAACATGTTTCTCTGCACTGCCTTTTATCAATAAAAAAAAACGTATTTTCCAGTTTCTACCCCGTTAAAAGGATATTCATACATGAATATTTGAATTAGGAAAGACAATCGATATTTGTAATGCAGGCGGAAGCGTCAGAGAACCCCGCGAAATTAAATTATTTTTACGTTTTTTGCAATATCAGGTTGTATGTTGATCTGAACATGATTCAAATCGATTGAATACTGATAGGAATCTCTCATGAGCCTAGCAGAACAAGCAATACAAACTCCTTCAAACATTATTCGTAATTACAAATATAATTTTCTTCTCCAGGTAAAAATATGGTTCCAAAATCGTCGCGCCAAATGGAAACGCGTAAAAGCAGGCCTCGCGTCCGGCAGTCACTCAAGCAAAAACGGATCCGGCACGAAAATAGTCGTACCGATACCGGTCCACGTAAACCGATTCGCGATCCGAACTCAACATCACCAAATGGAGAAGCAGAATCTACAATATAGATTAGAAAGACAACATCCTTTACCTGGGAGCCTACTGCAATCACAGACATCTGCTTTTCTAAGTGCAACGAAAATCGATTCAAATAATCGACTAGATCGTGAACCGATTGTGAACGGTCGCAGCACTATGTTTGACGTGTCTATGCCTGGAAGAATGGCGCCAATGAGTCAAGTGAATATGAGACATTTTCAAAATGGCAGACCTAGCTAATTTTCGGTTGGATATTTTTGTTTATGGACCATGGTTTCTTTGGAGCTTACTGGCTTAGAACTGCAGTCACGATTAATGAAAAGAAGGCATAACTTTTTAATTTTGGATCCAAACACTTTTCCTCTAACGCTGGAAGGAAAACTAATGCTAAGGATCGAAAAAAAACGAATTGCGTAACACAGTTTCAATCACAATCCGAGAGTTTTGAAGGACATTGCTAATCCATTGCTTCTTATGTTTAAAAAATTCATCTGCTCAACAACGTAAATAACGCAATGAAAGTTGTTGAACTGTCAAAGTGAAAGCCATTGCTACTGTCACTGTCAGTGTGTTCCGCAATTACCCCGCAGTTTTGAACTATGGTTCAAGCACAGACTAATACAGATGGGACACTGGGTAAAATCATTTTAAAAAAAAGCGACTCTTGCTGCGACACAATAAAGTGGAATTCTGATCGCACAGCGCTAATCACCTACATTTATATTCACCTAGAAGTTGCCTCTCTTTCTATAGCGTGACTCGTAGATCTTCTGACTACGTTAAGCTTCGTGCAGACTAGCACGACGCGACAGCGTGACGCTACACCGGTTATTGTTATACCGTGAAGTTTTCTTAGAAATTGTATTGTTCGAGTTACGTCGCGCCGTCGCGTCGCGCTGGTCTGCACGAGCCTTAACTCTCACTGAATTGGCTCAGTAAGACGGGCCCGCCGCGTACTTCTAGTTTCATACCTAAACTGCGGAGTGTCCCATCTGTGGTTCAGGTTAAATTCAACTCAAAAGCATTAACTTTTGATAAGCACTAGACCTTCAATTATTTAAAAAGGTTTTGGTTAAATCTGGTCGCAGTCAGTTCGGTAAGCAAAACTCCAGGAACCAAGTAGATATAGCTGTAACTTAACATGTATAATATTTAAAATAAAAAGCAATGCCTATAATGTCAAATTATTATTAATATTAAAGAATGTGTGATCAAGCATCTGTGATTTTATTTGTCTAATTACCTTTCAGTATAGCGTTGTTACAGCCGATCAAATTAGGTACATCCCTATTTTTAGGATTCCGTAGCCAAATGGCAAAAAACGGAACCCTTATGGATTCGTCATGTCTGTCTAGACAGACAGACATGACGAATCCATAAGGGTTCCGTCCGTCCGTATGTCACAGCCACTTTTTTCCGAAGCTATAAGAACTATGTTGTTGAAACTTGGTAAGTACATGTATTCTGTAAACCGCATTCAGATTTTCACACAAAAATAGAAAAAAAACAAAAAAAATTGGGGGTTCCCCATACTTAGAACTGAAACTCATTTTTTTTTACGTCAAACCCGTACGTCTGGGGTATCTATGGATAGGTCTTCAAAAATGATATAGAGTTTCTGACATCATTTGTTTCTAAACTGAATAGTTTGCGCGAGAGACACTTGCAAAGTGGTAACATAAGCACAAGCAGTAAGCGATAAGGCCGCCCATTGTATATTTTATATTGTATTACTTTTTCTTTATGTAATGTAATCTGGTGAACAATAAAGTATATATAAATAAATAAATAAATAAATAACATGTGTGTGTCCCCCCCCTTGTAACTTCTAAAATAAGAGAATGATAAAACTAAAAAATATATATGATGTACATTACCATGTAAACTTCCACCGAAAATTGGTTTGAACGAGATCTAGTAAGTAGTTGTTTTTTAATACGTCATAAATCGTAAACATCGATCAAAGTTACAACGAACTACAAGAACTTTTATAGTATGTTACTTGCTGCTACGGAACCCTTCATGGGCGAGTCCGACTCGCACTTGGCCGCTTTTTTTTTCTTCTTGGGTTTGATTTCCAATAAAAGTACATTTCTTCATAAGAAATAATTGCTATAATTAAAGTTTCTCTTGAATAATCTTTCTTCATTGGTAATGGAAATTGGCACCGCTACCAAAAGCCATGAAAATGTAGCAAATTGAAAAAACTAAAACTTCCACTAAAACGATCCATAGGAAACTATTTAATTTAGTCTATTTAGTTTAGACAAAGACATTTATTCGTCGGAAGTTGGTTAGTATGTTGTTACGTTGTTCAGAACGCATTCGCCGCCAGATAGCATCAATAGCAACTTCTAATATTTAATTTTTAGTTATAATAGTATGATTGCTACTAGCTTCATATTTTTGACTGACCGATTCCTTGACAATTCAAAAGTGCCTGTAATGGTTTAATTGAAATAAATGATTTGAGTTGAGTTGAATTGTTTGTTGTGTGTTTGTTTAAAAAAATTCCAACCAATATTAAAATACACACCGTTTTTGAATATTGGTTACTTACTAACATAATTCTTAAGTAGGTATACTAACAAGAATATTGTGTCTGAATTAGATAAATAAATAAAATTAAAATGGGCATACGAATATTTACAATGTTACACATGGGCTGATGCCAAAAAACACACAGATGCCAAAAACAAATTATGTTGATCACAACATAATTTGTTTTTGGCATCTGTGTGTATACAGGGTGATTGGAAGATGGGTGCAAAGCTTTAAGGCGAAGATAGTACAGACAATTTAGAACCATTTAAGCCATGGTTGTCTTAGACGAAGTCTTACCAAATATTTTTAACCAAATTTTTAAGTTTTTTTTCGGAAATTCTTAAAATTTAATGTAAACTGCATAATTATGGCCAAATTGAATGATAAATGAATTCATTTTTTATTTATTTAATTAAAGTAATGTGTAAGCAATCAAGCAAAACATGTTTTATGCTTCTCTGTCATTAGACATTTTTTTTACAGATATTTAAAGCTCAGAAAAAATAAAAATAAATTACAATACGTCTTTTAAACCTTATTAAAAAAAAAAAATTGGTAAGACTTCGTCTAAGACAACCATGTCTTAAATGGTTCTAAATTGTCTATACTATCTTCACCTTAAAGCTTTGCACCCATCTTCCAATCACCTTGTATATTTATCCTATTTCCGCGGCATTATGCTGGGGCCGCACCTGCGTCTATTGTGAAAAAGCAATGTATGCCGAAGCTCGTATGTTTTGCTCGCTAAAAAGTTATCACGCTAATGCGGTGGTCACATTAGCGGCTTCATTATTTTAACGAATTATCGTAAAAATAATGAAGCCGCTTAAGGAGGAAGCGCTAAGGTAGCCCGCGATATTCAAATTTTCTTGAGTATTTTCCATTTTGCAGGTTAGTGTCAGGTTATATGTTGATTAAAATAAGATTCGCGGCCGTAAAAAATATGGCTTTACATATTATAATCATTACAATCAGCAGTACAACTCCATAAGTTAGCATATTCGTCAAATGTCATGATTTCATGAAATAGTCATTCAATGGGGTTACATGAACTTAGAGAGTTGTATTGATATTTTTTATGATTATAATTCTATAATTAAACATTTGATATGGTCGCGAATCATAATAAGATCAACATAGAACATGGTACTGACCTGCAAATTGCAAAAAACGTAAGAAAATTTGAATTTCGCGGGTTACCTTGACGCTTTCGCCTTAATCTAAGACTCTCCATTGTTTGGACAGACGCAGGCCGGAAACAACAGTCGCAATGACTAACGCTAGTCCGACGACGCGCCATGCTTATTATGAACCCCCACCCGGGCCATAAGTGTGCAGCCCGAACTATCGCGACGATAGCCAATAATGGTTGGTCACATCTGCGTGTATCGTATCACTGTGCGAAGCTTCGTCACGATAGACGCAGGTGCGGCCCCAGCATTATAACATTTATACTCCATTATAAAATATAAATAAGTGCATGATTTATCAATGCTATGCAGTTGGATTATTTAGGGTAGGTACCTAAATTAAGTTAGTGAGTACTTTTGTATCTTTATTTACAAAAAAATGTGGTAAGTAAGTACCTACAGTACAACTACTTTCTTAAGGACAGGACAGGACCTAAACGTGCCTAAACGCAAGTTTTATAATGCGTAAAAGTATATGATCCACTCAGTAAACAAAATCAGAAAAATATATGATATTCTTCAGGATATATTATGCTAGTATGATAGTGTGTTGAAAACATAATACAACTAATTTGATACGATAGAAAAAAATCATGAAGATACCTCTAAAAATTTATTTTAACGATTAAAAATCATATTAATTTACATGCAATCATTCTGATTTTTTGTCAGAATATTCTACAAGCTACATATTAGCATAATAGTGTTTTAATTTTCCAGTCCAATCAATAGATTTTTTGTAAATCGCTAACTGCTTCATATTTTGCAATAAATTACCTGCGTCGTGTCATCGCGCTTCTCTTTCATTTCTATGCAGTCCGACAGTGACCGCGCTTTAGCTGTTGTAAGCCTCTTAATGTCCCTCGGCAAACTTCGTATTTCGTCAGTCGTCGGATGTCTATTAGTTGCCCTTTACACTCTTGTTAATTATGGTTGACGGCAACGCGGGCGCAGCGGTAGGAGTCAATACGTACAAGCACCAAGTGCAAAGGGCAACTGATAGAAATCCGACGACTGACGAAACACGAAGTTTGCCGAGGGACATTAAGAAAATAGTTTTACTTTATATAATATGAGACAAGTCGGTGCTGGTTGGTATCCATTCTTTTGGTCATCCTCGAGAAGAGAAAGTATTGGCTTTCGAGAATCGCGAGTAAAGTTAGCTAAATGGAGTCTTGAATGAATCTTCCCTGCACGAATATGTGCTACATTCGTAAGTATGAATCACGAAGTAAATATGAATTGATCAAAACTCAAACTCAAAGCATTTATTTCAATTAAACCATTTACAGGCACTTTTGAATTGTCAAATAGTCGGTCAGTTAGTCAGAAAGTTGAAGCTAGTTGCCCAGTTCCAAAACGTAGATCTTCATGGAGAAGAACGGGCAAGAAACTCCAAGGACACTCTTTTAAATATAGAAAATTACACAATCCTGGGTACATTATTCTTGTTGCTTCTATATGTGAGAACAATGTACAAAAAAAAATTAAAACAATTCAAAATATAACATTAAAAATAAGCCCTGGCAGATAAGAGATGACCAGTCACAACTGACGGCGCCCGTTCACGAACATGACGCGTGGATCAGCACCATCCAGCTCAACCATTTTGTAGGGAACCGAATGATCCAACACACTCGCCACCATCAGCGAGACATTTAAGTGGGCATGATCTGACGAATCAAACCCGCGAGCCTCAATAGAGCCTCCACATAGTATCTGTCAAGGTATGCAGCTTAGCAAAACCAACCTATTGTTCCCACTGCTGGGACACAGGCCTCCTCTCTATGAGAGGGAGTGGGCCGTAATCCACCACGCGGGCCCAGTGCGGGTTGGTAGATGTCTGTCTTCGAATTTTTGGTTCTAGAACATGCCGGTTTCTTCACGATTTTTCCTTCACCGTTTTGCGAGCAGTGGTGATGAATTAATGTACACAGCTTAGCAAAAACCCACAACTATTAAAAACCTATGCAAAAACTATGAGACAAAATTTGAAACCTCTAAAAATACACCTCATCTTGGAAACAACCTGTATTTGTACCGCGGGGGGCGTGTCTGGCAAATATTTATTTATTTAGACAACATATGCGATCCATTTTCAACCTTACAGAAACACGTTAAGGTATATTACTACATTTATTATGAAACAGACGCTTTATGTTCACAATTCGATCAGATAAAATCTATCCCGGATACAGCATTCAATTTTGAACCATAAGTTACTCTTGCTAAAGTTCAGTTTGTTTGAAATGAAGTAAGACCTAGTCCCTAGTTTCTTCCGTCTACCAAAATTAAACTTTGTTACAAGCGTGTAAGGTTTATTTTACATTGATTTGGAATCTTTGGTACGCTTTCAATAATGTCATAAGCAGACTATGTGATTGCCCTTTGACATTGGTAATAGATTAGTGATTTATTTATGGCAGTTGAGCAACTAATGTTAGTTGCATGTAGATACAGGGTGATTAAATAGACAATTGGGATGCCTAGGAACGCGAAATTCCAATACTTACCTACTTATGTTTTTTGCAATTTGCATGTATGCAATTTGTATGTTGATTTTTGCTATTTGTATGTTGATTTAAATATGATTCGCACCTATACAATGTGAAATTTGATTTGTTTGCATCCTTTTAAGGGGTCATTAGAACTACTCGTATAAGAATCATTGTACTCATAATTATGAAAACTTTCACTATGGGGCCAACCCAGAAATCGCGAAAAAAAAATCTGCTGTTCCCTACATTATAAGATCTATTCCCATCCAATACCAAGAGCTAATACCATTTGGTATTAGCTCACGGGTTTATTTCCGAATTTATTTTCTATTCCCAACGAGTACCACATTTTAAAACCAATACCAAAACAAGTTTGAAGAAATAAGGTACAGTCAGGTTCAGTAAAATTAAAATGCTTTGAGTGATTTTAAGTAATGTTTAATCAAGATTAGGGTTTGAATATAAATCACATATTTATTTTTTCTTTTATTTTGTCATTTTTAGAGATTTAGAGATATTATATACTTTTATTTTACTATTAAAAGTCCAACAATTATAATATTATATACAAACTATCAAATAGTAGCAATTTTCAGTACCTACTTATTAATTAACTGTGATACCTACTTACCTAGTATGTAAAAGTATAGAGTATAAAATATCACAGACAATCGACTTATATTTATGATGATATAATTGCGTATCTTAATAATAAATCACCTAAAAATTTGGCAAAAAATCGAATATGAATAGTTAAAGTACTGAAAATCTAACAAAATTATAAAATATCACAAATAATCAACTTTTAATATAACAATGTTTTAGGCAAAAACTTCAAAAATGGATATTTTACTTAAAGTCTAACAATAGTTATAAAATACCACAGATAATCAACTTTTCATGTAACTATTAGCGTATATTCATATAATAAATCACGTAAAAAAAATTCAAAAAATCGAATATGAATAATTTACTTAAAATCTAACAAAATTATAAAATATCACAGATAATCAACTTTAAATGTAACAATGTTTTTGGCAAAAAACATCAAAAATGGTGAATTTACTTACAATATAACAATAGTTATAAAATATCACAGATAATCAACTTTTAAAATAATTATGTAGCTTAGTAGTAATAAATCAGCATTTTTTTTTTGCAAAGACATCAAATATAAATAATTTGCTAACATTTAAAAGTAGTACTTACGCATTTTTAAGTAGGTAATAATCAGCTTAATTTTAAAATTTCACCAAATAGAAGTTAGAGCATTAATTTTTCTAAACAATGACCAACGCTAATTTTCTGTTCACGGAGTTGGTCAGTAACGTATGTGATCCACCGATTTTTCGCTATAGTTTCCGTTGCACGTCGCTTTGCGTCAGGTGCATTGGCCATGTATTGATTAACAACCACTGATTGCAAATCTGCGTCTTCTTTCAGAGCTTTTGGAAAGTTTTAGCATTCAATTACGATAGTATAGTATGTAAATGTTAAAAAATAAAATAAAACTTTGTGTAGCTGAGTGTACAAAAAGTCACGTTTTGGTATTCGTTAGTAATAGATTTTTTAAGCTATTGCATAGCTTTTATCGGAGACTCTGAGCGCGGCGACCGAATGTAGAAATTCCGTAACGAAAAAAAAACCTGACGCGAAAGTTTGTGAGGATGGATGGATGGATGTTTGTTACTCTTTCACGCAAAAACTACCGAACGGATTTTAATGAAACTTTACAGTAATGTGGCTTATATATCAGAATAACACATAGGCTACAATTTATAAAGATTTTATGTGATTTAGCCATAATATAACGATAAGTATCCAGTAAGTCGGAAAAAATCCTGCCCTCTGAGATCTATCTTTGCGTGCGCTGCCTAAACCGCTGGAGTTACATGAAAAGAATGTATTGTGGGGTTGTTTGTCTTAAAGAGTTCTAAATAAAAGTCCGCGACAGCATATATCTACCTTTTATGTGGAAGCCATTATAGCCAAAATAGTGAGCTATAAATACATTTAAATTGAATACTTTTTTTAAGTTGCATATTTTAGAGTATTTAGTTAATTTGTATCAAAATAAATACCTTCATTGCTTTCGGTATTTAATGTAGATAAAATTTGTCTTTTACACTAAGTAATTTGGACTAATATTTTAAAAGTTAGAACGATAAGAATGACCTGCGATGAGTCGACGGCGGGCGCGCAGAACGAGGGTGGAGGGGCGGGATAGGCAATGACGCGCGATCGCCGAGTGCGCGACCCGAACGCGGGCAGACACGTGAGGGCAGACGTCATTGACGGTTGTGTAAATTCTGCGATTTAGGGGGGGGTATAGGGGTATTTTTTTTAAAAAATATTTTAAATCCACAATATTATCTTCTTATTTTTGAATATATGCTATGCAATAGCTTTACCGCGGCAGTCCTCGAGTGCCACACGTATTTTTTTTTTTTTTTTAAATGTGGTACTCGTTGGGAATAGAAAATAAATTCGGAAATAAACTAATACCAAATGGTATTAGCTCTTGGTATTGGATGGGAATAGATCATTATAACGAGCTATACCTACGAACATAAATGTATGGAACAGCAGATTTTTTTTTTGCGATTTCAGGGTTGGCCCCATATTGAAAGTTGTTCATAATCAAGAGTACAATGACCCCTTAAGAGGATGCAAACGAATTAAATTTCACATAGAATATTTGTTTTTTTACGCAAAAAAAAATTGACATTTGAAGTAACACCTTACCTACGACAACCTACTACTCTTCGGTCATTGATCGCATTTTTTTGTCATTTTTATATATCGATACCCACCACACGTGAACACACGAGTGGAAGCCAATTTATATTTTTAAGGCTCGTGCAGACTGGCACGACTCGTCGCGCGTCGCGATACCGGTAACTGTTCTACGTTGAAGTTTTCTTGTTTGGTTCAACCTCGGTCACACGTAGTGAAAACTCGCTGCGATCGCATTCGTAGCGAGAACTCGCTGTGTCAAACTCAAACTCAAAATCAAAGCATTTATTTCAATTAAACCATTACAGGCACTTTTGAATTGTCAAGGAATCGGTCAGTCAAAAATATGAAGCTAGTTGCCCATTCCAAAGCGTAGTAGGTACCTATGGAGAAGAACGGGCAAGAAACTCCACGGACACTCTTTTAAATAAAATAAATTGTTACAAAGTATTGGTACAAGTACATCATTCATGTTGAAATTATACATGTGAGAACAATGTAGAAAGACGTGCACGTGTGACAGGCTATTCGCTGCGACTAGATTCATTCGCCGCGATTAGAACTGAGCATGTTCAGTTTTATCGCGGCGAATTCAACTCGCCGCGAGCATAAGCTGTGTGTGACAGGGCGAGTAGCCATTCCACTCAGCGCGCCGCTCTGTCGAAATTCGCGTGTAGAAATCGCGTTAGCTTTGTATCCTATTTTTGCTGTGTATTTTTGAGTAACATTATTATGCCTGGTTTGCTTGGCAGTCGGTTCTCGACACCACCCAATTCGCCTCGCCATTCAAAATTCACAAGTCATTTATTCAAACTAGGTTGAGAATCAGCACTTTTCGAACAGCACTTTTCGCAGAGCACTTTTAGAAAAGCACTTTTCGAACAGCACTTTTCAAACAGCACTTTTCGTTGTACCTATCTATAGATTTACAACATCTAAAGCTTCAACAATTATTAATAGGTGGTATAATAGCAACATTGGCGACAGATGTGCAGTTAATAGCTGTGCATGTCGCTAATCTGGGGGCGTGGCACAAGCGCGGGCGCAGGGAGTGAGCTCAATAACAATAACAATGACACATTATGCGACATTATGCTTTTAATCGGGAGTTTAACAAGTCACAAATAAATGGTTGTTTGTCAGCTGCTTGTTGGGAAGTCGAAAATAGTAGTGACGTCACTTTATAATAGGTCACTGAACTCAGCCTACCTGTTTTTTCTCTTTTCAGCTGTGTTTTTGCAGTCGGGTTTTTTGGTTTCTTTTTTCATAATTTTCTTTTTCAGGGGTGAGTTCAGTGACCTATTATAAAGTGACGTCACTACTATTTTCTACTTATATAGTTTTTTTTTTGTTTTCCGTGGCATAGACATATCTAGTTTAACGACAGACAGCCTCTAGCCGGCTCTAGCGCACCGATTCGGTTTATAAAATTACTAACGCATAAGTCATAACGTTTCAACAACTTCAGGGGGATGCGCTAACCTAGCCCGCGAAATTCAAACTTACATTTTTTTGCAAAATGCAAGTCAGTGTCAGGTCGGTGTCTCAAACACTAAACCCATATTTGTGTTCAATCATTAGAATCAGTAACACAACTCCATAAGTAATAATAATAATAATAAATTATAATATAATAATAAATTTATTTCATAAAAAGGGAGATTGTAGTACATGAAGTTTACATAGTTAGGTATACATATAAGTTTGTACCATGTCAAACACAATCTGGTGGGTGAAGTTCTGCTTTCCTAGCTAGGTTATAGAATAACCTGTATTAAGGAATAGCAGTCCCTATCCCTTACAAAAAGATACAATAAACTAGTACAATTATGTATTTTTTATTTTATAATACTACAACAAAGTTTAAATAATTGAATATGTGCGTGTGTGTGTGTGTTCGTGTGTGAGTGATTGTATTGTGTTGGTGGTGTGTATATGCCTGTGTGTGTGATAGAGTGAAAGAGAGTGTGTGTTTGTTTTCATTGAAGTCGTGTGAGGTAATATTTGATCTGTCACTGTCACTTACTGAGATAATTTTCTGTTTCATCATAGCTTTTATTCTGAAGAAATGAACGTAGAATCTTTTTACACTTAAAGTTAGATAATCCGTAGATCAAGCATATTTTGTTAAATTTATTATAAAGAGTCGGACCTAGGTAGTTACAAAATCTACTCGCAAATGATGTGCGTACTTGTGGAATAGTACAAACTATGTCTTTCCTACGCTTTGTTATTATTTTATAAGGGGTTTTACGGTGCTCTAAAAGAACTGTTTGCAGGAAGAAGTGTTGTCGAACGTTAAGAACATTACAACTACTATACAATAGATGAGTAGGGAACATGAAAGGTCTTGAAGTAGCCACTTTCAGTACCGCTCTGTGAGCGATCTCGAGTGGTTTTAGTATAGTTTTCCCAGCACCACCCCAGCATGTGATACAATAAGTAACAATAGATAAGCACAGGGAAAAATAGACTACACGTATAATATTAGGATTCGCGATACTTCGGAGGGTTTTAAATATATAAATTAACTTGCGGACTCTACTGGTAAGTTGGATAATTTGAGTTTTAAAATTAAGGTTTTTGTCTATATATACTCCTAAGTATTTGATATGATCGACTACATTTAGGGTTGGGCAGAGGCAAGAGGCATTTCCTTGTAGACACCTGTATTTGTGGGCTTTAATAGATACAGGAAATATTGGCTGGCTGGCGGGACTAATTGAATAGGTAATTAAATTAGTTTTGGAGGTGTTGAGTGTTAGTGAGTGAGAGTAGAGCCATTTTAGGATTTCGTTGAAACCAGACTGTGCAAGGCACTCAAGTTCTGACCAGGTATCAGCAACAAAGGTTATAGCAGTATCATCTGCAAAAGTTACTATCTTAGCATTTTTAATGTTAAGGTTACATAGGTCGTTTATAAAGACTAGAAAAAGCGTCGGACCCAAGATGCTTCCTTGGGGTACTCCGTAATAGATGGGAAGCTCTTCGCTTTTGTGGGTATCTATATTAACCATTTGAGCGCGATCTGAAAGATAGTTTCTGAAGAGATCCAATTGCAAGCCCCTGACACCAATCCTTTCCAGTTTTAGTAAGAGCATAGAAATTGGAACGGTGTCAAAGGCTTTCGCAAGATCTATAAACATAGTTAGCACCCTTTTATTTTTGTCCTATCTCTCTATAATCCTTAAATGTCATGATTTCATGAAACAGTCATTCAATAGGATTATAATAAACTTAGAGAGTTGTATTGATGATTTTTATGATTATAAATAAATATTTGGTACGGCCGCTGAACATATTATTTAGATCAACATACAAACTGATACTAAATTGCAAAAGACGTAAGACAATTTGAGTTTCGTGGGCTACCCTGAGGCTTTCGCCTTAAGACATGACTGAACGGAGGACAAGATGCCTCTCCAACCCTTGCTCGTTGAAGTACCAGCGAAGCTACTGGCTCACCAGTAGCTTTAAATTCCCCTGATAATAATAATTATCCAGATATGATCCAAGCTGTCCCATCTTGCTGTCCACCCCCACCGACGCCCAAAGCCGAGGTCCGTACCCTACAGGGGCGAGCAGTCGCTTAGTTTAGTTTTTATGCCATGGTTTTTTTTTTTTGATGGTGGGAAATTATCAAATAACTTCTCCCGCTCTGGGCGGAGCGGGAGGGCGTGTCAGACTCTTACTGACTAAAACCCACCCGTGTTCCTTCAGTTGCCTGTACATTGCCAGGGGCCACGGTATCCCCTTCGAACTTTCCCGCGACCCCGGTTTATACCCTGGCTGGAAGCTTTAAGTTAGCTTAAGGCAGCCTCAGGATAGTCCGGTTAAGTAGTCACGACCTAGAGGTCTAACTACGAGAAGCCAAACAAAAAAAAAAAAACCACAAGATGAATTGAAAGTTTGATATTAAGCTGAAAGCAAGTGTGACAAGACAAGACAAGGTTAGCTAAGCATTGATGACACATCTTCAAATTATAAAATCCCGCAGACATCATACCCATTTGCGGTTCTCCATACGCACTAACTATAATAATTTATTTTGAATAGTTACGATATTTCAACCGACAGACAGGGGGCGTGGTTGGCGTGAATTGGGGTGCGTCGCGTATTTGTACAGTTCTCTAAAGTCGTATGTTGTAGAAGTGGTTTTGTCCAACGGTAAGGCTGGTGATAGCAGGTCTAGAACTTAAAATCTAGTGTATGGCATGTATGCGTCTGGATTGAGGAGCCATGTCTCATATCTGAACGAGGGTACTACCAATATTTAGTAGTAATTTAGCCGATTTAGTAGGCCGGATCCTGGAATTTGTAGTAAAACCCTTAAAAAGTTATACAACGTTAAAGGTGGCTCCTCAATCCTGACGTCTGGATTGAGGAGCCACCTTAGAACTCGAAAACTAGCCAACGGATATTTCTGATTTTTTTTTAGGATTTAGTAGTACTTAAGCGAAATCTCTACAAAAAAAATGGGTTTTGTAGTGTTTGTTTGGTTTTGTAATACTTGTAAAATCGTTAAACGTACAGACTGTAGGATATAAAAATGTAGAACGAATGAAATTCTGCTCCGCTGACGAGTGTTATCAATTTATCATGCAAGAGGATTATGAAACTCATCCTCTTACATGTTTCCCAATCATGATGAGCGTTCTCCCGTCTGCCAAACGTCCTGTTTAAAGAGTTTTCTCCCTCTTTGTGGTATTTTTATTGACCGTTCATTTGAAGCTGTCCAGTCACGAGTGCGGTACTCCCGAAATAACGATGGACCACCTGCCAGAGTGCAATATAAATTAGCTGGCACGTACTGCCCCCGATAGATAAAAAGACGCATCTAACATTTTTTCCAGATTTGAGTTATATATATCCGGAATCAGAAAAAAAAGGCGCATCTGCCTGTATTTTTACATCAATCTGGAAAAAATATTAGATGCGTCTTTTTTTCTATCGGGGGCAGCGTAGACGTGGCTGGCACTCCGTAGACGTCATCATATGCCTTGCCTAGCTTTTTCCTTGGTCGGCATCCAGTCTAACCGGATACAGCTGAATACCAGTATTTTGCATGGGGCGACTGTCTAACTGACCTCCATAACCTAGTTATTGGGTAATACGATACCCTTTGGAAAATTAAATCGTTTATTGGGAACAGAAAATAGATACATACAAAGACAAAAATGTTAAACGATGATAGCTGCAATAGTTAATACTGTGGCGCAGCTACCAACGCCCGACTCCTAGTGAGGGGGTAGGTTGTTCCAAGACGTATACATAACAAAGGTATTTTAACAAATATTTAAAGAAAAGAAATTGAAAAAATTAAAAAATGGTTTATTATTTTTACAAGTAAATACCTTAACAAATAGTGATTGGAGCCTCCTTTTAAGCAAATAAGCCTGTGTTAGGAGAATCCGCTCTTCCAATATCTTAAATACGTACAATTTACTTACTTTATTTTTGATTCTATCCAAGTTAAGATGCTAAATGAAATAATAATACAAAGAAAAGAGAATTAAAACTAAAAACTAAAAACGCAGCCCGTATGCAGGCATGCAAGTGTGTGAGTGACAGTGAGGGTGCGTGAATTAAGAAAAACATTGACACAAACACACACAACAAGATGTAAAATTACCACAAGTTTTTCTGTTGCATCATAAGTAAGTGATTTTAATAAAATGACGAGTTTTTTCTTGCATTTATTTCTGGTAACGGAATAGATTTAGATATATTTCTGCTGCTACAGTTGTAGGAGGGTTCACATCGCAGACTCTATCAGGATGGCGTCTACTGCTAGATCTAACTGGGTAAGACTTTCGGGCTTTTGGCGACCCGTACCGACGTCAAAGATCCACGAATGACAGCTTGGTCCAACGGCTTGAAGTGCTTTCCGAGGCACGGAGGGGTCTCGATATGTAATGAATGGTCACCCATCCACGAACCAACCGCGGCAAGCGTAGCTTAACCTTCAATGGACGCGTGCGGCTGTTATCATTTAGCCAGGAGCCCCTCTCCAGAAAAAACAAAAGGTTTGGTGTTTTTTTTGTAGGGGTCAACGACCGCTAGTAGTTTTTTACTTGAAGTTTAATTTAGAGGTATGACCAGGGTGTAAGTTCACTCATCCTCCATAGAAAAGGGAGGATCCTCCGACCAGACGGGTGTCGTGTCTGGCGGGCAACTGTCCAAAAGTTGCTATCAGATAGTCTTATATAATATGTAGGGCTTGCAATCCGGATATCCGGATATCCGTATTATCCGGATATCCACGGATTTTCATATCCGGATTTTACTTGCATCACCATCCGGATTTTTCGGATTTTACGGATAGTTGTATTTCTCATTTAAATATTAAATAAAAAGCTGTGATCTGAAAAGTACATAACTTTTATTACGTTATTTATTATTTTGATATAGTTAATCACTCTTGCAATTATTTATTCACTTCACAAATCAAAATAAGTCATTAATATTATTTAGAGATAAAAAAAAAATTAAGAATTACCTTCGTAATAATATATTTTACGGGGTATTATATCTCAAAATAATATTATTTATATTTTGTTCATTTTTGTTTTATTATATTTGATATATACAAAAAAAAAAATAATTAAGCTGAATTGCCAAGGAAAGTGATATTTTGATTTAATTGGGATGTTCCGATTTGTGATAAAGTAAATGTAAGATCTCATTTTTAGTTAGAATTCTTTTTAGTATGAGAAGAATAGATACAAATTATTTGTGCGGTATCGGTGTTTTATTGTATAATTTTAGAAAGGGAACTAGTTTTTTATGTGATTGTTACTTGAAACATTGGTAGGTATAGTTTATTATTTCTTTGTCATTTTTCTTGAGAGACTGATTAAAACGTGTTACAAACCCTTATTAGTTTTATTTATAATAAAAACTAAAAAATATCCGTATTATCCGCATTATCCGGATATTCCGGATAGCAAAATATTAATATTCGTATTAACCGGATAGTAAAAATGAACGGATATTGCAAGCCCTAATAATATGTTAATATGTCGTTCGCGCGGTAAACTCTAATTGCGCGATGCAGGATTTGTGTGACGTCATGTCTTTGATGCGTAGTTCGTATGTGGCGGTGTTAATCGCTACAGCCGTGCTATTCTGTAAACATCTCACCGTGATAACTTGGGTGAAGTGAGCATGAAGTGAGCTGTCCATAGTGTCAATATGGACTTTAGGCGCAATGCTTTAGGTGCAATGACAGCTCACATCAAGCTCGCTTCACCCAAGTTTTCACGGTGAGTTGGTTAGGTACAGGATAGTACCGCAGAAGTATGAGTTGAGAAAATCTGTTTTCTTTTGTTTTATCGTGTTTACACACAAAAAAAATAACTGACATTTCCAGTCATTAAGTATCATCAACATTTGATGATAATGACTTGAAATGTCAGTTTATTTCAATTTATTTATTTATTTAAAACTTTTTTTTTTATCTTTTCGTGTTTTGATATTGATACCCACCATGTCTGCGCAGTTTCGCTAGCTAATTTAAATTGACCCTGTATGACATATTAGGTCCCCACCTATGAAATCAGCGTTTTGTATGGAGAATTTTAAAGAAGTTGCTTTTTTCATACTAACATTTTCTTAATTTATATAACAACCATGAACACTAATGTTTTAAAACTTTTATGCGCTAATGTTTAAAAACTAAGATAACGTAATATGCCACTAGATTAAGCGACAAAAATAAGTTTTGGCTAAATTAAAACAAATAGTGGTCATTTCTGCTAACAAAATGAGGAGTCATTTTTAAGGTATTTTTTATGTTTATAAACTATAAGTAATAAGGTTTTTTTTACAATTGGTAGTTGTCTATGATGGTCATTATTCGATATAATACCAAGCAATTGATGAATATTTTAATTCATAGAAGTGACTGATAGAGAGGATTGCGGCATAATAATATATATATTAAAACATTTTGTGAAGCAAAACATTAGTTTTATTAATATCTAGCGAGACATTTCAATAGAAAGACAATTTGCAGAACCTGTCATCAGTGAATTTGAATATTGGCCATAGAGCAACATGACGGCGGCATTACACCTTCTAACACCTTCTCCTGATGTGGACTCATGTGGCTGAGGCACGGCGCTATCCACACATCAGCCTTGCACAGTGTCTGGCAAACTTCACCTTCGACAACGGCTTTGTCATGATGTCAGCTAGCTGTACCTCTGTCGGACAGTAGCTGATGTTGATCAGTCCATTCACGAAGTGTTCGTGAATAAAGTGGTACCGAACATCAATATGTTTCGATCTCTTGTTAAAAGAACCAGACTTCACCAATTGAATCGAGCTTTGGTTATCTACATGCAGATTCAACTTTGCTTCTGAATCGATTATTTCTTTTAACAGTGACTTCAGATACAACGCCTCTTTGCAGCAGTCAGCTGCTGCTATATACTCGGCTTCGGTCGACGACAATGCGACAATGGGCTGTCTCTTTGATGCCCATGATATTGGTCCATTTCCAATCATTAAAACGGAACCAGAAGTGCTTCGTCTCGTTAATGGGTCACCAGCATAGTCCGAGTCGCTGAAAGCATCAATATCCTGTATTGGGCAATTTCGCTTGAAGAGTATGCCCTTATCTTTGGTTCCAACCAAATACTTAAATATTCTCTTCAGCTTTATAACATCTTCTTTAGATGGATTCTCAACTTTTCGACTGACTTGATTTACTGCTTGAGCGATGTCTGGTCTAGTTCTGGTAGACAGGTACAGTAAACTTCCCACTGCTTCCCTGTAGGGATATTCCTTCTCCTGGGCAGTTTCCTGTATCGACTTGGCATCGTTACTAGCAGGTGTCTCACATGGCTTCGCATTTTGCATGCCATACTTTTCCAACATTTCATTGATATAACTCTTTTGAGTCAGCCTTATTCCTTCTTTGGAGTTCTTTATTTCCATACCAAGGTAGGTGCTTGGATTTTCATTCTTTTTCATTTCGAATTTGTTTTCAAGTTTTTTCAATAAACCATCGATCTGTTTTCTATTCTTTCCTATGACCAAACCGTCATCGACAAACAGCCCGATGATTATAGATTTGTCTTGGTTCACGAAAACGCATCTTTCGGTATTGATTGTCTTGAATCCCAAATCAAACATCGCTCGGGTAAAAGTTTTGTTCCATGTAAACGGGGCTTGTTTTAGACCGTACAGTGACTTCTTCAGCCGGCAAACTTTTTCCGTTATATTACAGTCAGTATTGTAGCCAACAGGTAGTTTCATATAAACTTCATCTGTCAGTTCCCCGTACAAGAAAGCAGTCTTGACATCAAACGTCATGAAGTAATAATTTTTAGATGCGGCAACGGCTAGTAAGGTCTTTAGAGCAGATTGACTTACGACTGGGCTATATATTTCTTCGAAATCCAGGTTTCCTTTCTGTTCGCAGCCTCGTACGACTAATCTGGCCTTATATGTTCCGTCATCTTTTATTCGAAATACCCATTTATTAGACAAAATTTTGTGTCCTTTAGCTTCTGACCTGTCAACTATTACCCACGTGTTATTCTGCTTTAGTGAGTCCATTTCAGATTGTATCGCCTTCTCCCATTTTTCTTTGTCGGTGCCTGTCACAGCTTCTTTAAACGTAAGAAACGAACTGTCATTGCTTTCTTCAGTAGTAAGCATAGTTACGCATCGATTTAGCTCATAATCCTTTGTCCATACTGGTGGTCTCACTTCTCTTTGTGGTCTGCCACTTGTAGAGGGTGATTCAGTTGGCTCTGGATCAGGCTGGAACGCTTCTTGATCAGATTGGACAGTAGAGTCAGAAGGTAGATCAGTATTCTGAAAAGGTAAGTTTTTATTATTAATTTCTATTTCTATTTTTTCGGTTTCAGGTTCCTGTTGTTCCGGTTTACAATCTTTGTACATCTCAGTAGGATTCTTTTCATAGTGCATCTTTTCGATTACTTTTACATCTCTACTGATGATTATGTTTTTCTTCTCCGGTACGTATATTCTGAAGCCTTTAGCGTTTTTCGCATATCCTACAAATACTCCTTCCACAGCTTTGGCTGAGAGTTTCCCTCTTCGGTTTTTATTCAATACAAACGCTCTATGACCGAACACATGCAGATGTTTTGCTGACGGTATTCTTCCTACCCACTTCTCATAGGGTGAACTTCCTTTTAGAGCTCTTGCTGGACTCCTATTTATCAGATAGTTTGCAGTATTTACTGCCTCTGCCCAGAAGTTTGTAGGTATATTGGACTCAATCATCAGACATCTAGCCTTTTCCATGAGCGATCGGTTTTTTCTCTCACTACAACCATTTTGCTGTGGGGTGTAGGGTGCAGATAATCTTCGACTAATTCCATTTTCCATGAGTAATTTATCAAATGCTTTTGATTTGTATTCGCCTCCATTGTCAGATTGAAGACTTTGTATTTTCTTCTTATGGAAGAGTTCAACGTTCTTCTTATACTCCTTGAATTTCTCGATAACTTCGCTCTTTTCTTTCATGAAGTACACGCAACAGTATCTCGTATAATCGTCAATGAATGTGACATAATACTTTGATCCGCCCAGTGACTCATGTTCGAAAGGCCCGCATACATCGCTGCTGACTATTTGTAGCGGTTCGGTAGAGAATATTTCGTCATAGCTTTGGAATGGTAATGTTGTCATTTTTCCTTTGATGCAGGTTTCACACGTCTCAAGTGTGTTTTCCTTAAAGTTAAGTCCTCGCATCATTTCGTTTCTTACCATCAGCTTTAGGTCTCTTTCATTCACGTGACCAAGCTTTTTGTGCCATTTCATTATTTCGCTTTCAGCTCTAGGCATGAAATTTGCTGTCTCTTCCGGTTCATCAAGTTCAAGAAAGTATAATTCATTTTTTCGTTTAGCTTTTAAGACAACACTATTATTTTTCAGGACTTTAGCTTCATTTCTTTCGAATAGTACTTTATAGCCATGATCCGTAATTTTACTAACTGACATTAAGTTATTTGTCAAGTCTGGTACGTATAGTGTGTCTACTAAATTATTTTTGCAGTTTTCGGTGTAAAGTACGACTTTTCCTTTGCCTTTAACTTCGGTAGTGTGCTTTTCCGAAGCTAATCTTAGCGTGTCGTTCGCAGGAAATAGGTCTGTGAATAGCCTTTTTTCTCCTGTCATATGTGACGTGCAGCCACTATCTAAACACCATGAACCATCTTTGGTTTTGGAATTTTCTGTGGTCAAACACGTGTTGAAATTTTGTTCTTGACCTTTATTCACGTTGCCCTTCGGCTTTTTCTTTGACCAACAATCGTCTGTCGAGTGCCCCTTTTTGTTGCAATTCTTGCACAACAATCCCTTTTTCTTTGGCTTGACATAGAATGCCTCTGAAGTTTGAGGTTCGACTTGCCTCCTTGCTTCATATTCTTCTATGATTTTTACCTTTAGGGTTTCTGGACTTGGTAGGACATCTCTGGACTCAATAGCTGTTCTAAAGCTATCAAAGTTTGCGGGTAGACTATAGAGCATCATAATGCTTAGTAACTCAGGGTGAATTGTGACATCCATATCTTCTAGTTTACCCACTACGTCCAGAAAATTATTAAGATGGTCTCTTACGTCTTCTTGAGGAGTCATTTTCTTTAGAACCAGTTGCTTTAGCAGCGTAGCCTTCCTCGCTGGCCCTGAACTTTGGTGGACTGACTTTAACTTGTCCCATACTTCTTTTGACGTACTACAGCTCTTAATTTGCTTGAGTTCGGCAGGAGAAATAAGCAACATTAGCTCTGACCTTGCCTTTAAGTCTTCCTTTATGTAAGCACTCTTTTCTTCGGTAGTCGCAGTTGCCGCTAACGTTTTTTCTCCACTCGCGATGTCCCACAAGTCGTTTCTTATGAGGATTGCCTGTGCCTGTAGACACCAGGTATCGTAGTTCGATTTCGTCAACGGTTCTATGCTCCGAAAATTTGAGCCCATTTTGTTTACTCACTTTGTGTTATTAATATAAATAATTTTCTATTTTCGCTCTGCTACCACTGATAGAGAGGATTGCGGCATAATAATATATATATTAAAACATTTTGTGAAGCAAAACATTAGTTTTATTAATATCTAGCGAGACATTTCAATAGAAAGACAATTTGCAGAACCTGTCATCAGTGAATTTGAATATTGGCCATAGAGCAACATGACGGCGGCATTACACCTTCTAACAGTGACAAGGTTCTCTATTTATGAGAAAAAAACGCCAATTTCATAGGTGGGGACCATACCAGCCGTTCGAAAGCCCGTTTGCTCCATCTGGCTAGATCTCTGCCAGTAATCTCACAATGCCCCTTCTTTCATCCCTCATCGGTGGGACTATACAAACCGTCATTTTACTGTCACGCCCTTTTAAATTGACAGAATGCCTAACTGTTTGGGGGCGTTGGCAGTTTAATTCATCTTTTGTGACCTTGTTAATTGTTACTATTTACTGGGGTGGTGAAACGAAAAGGGCATTTTATAAAAACCCATCTCAAGTGAAAATGTTGACTGACAAATGATACTAGCTATTGTACTGTATGTTCACGCCTGTTTTAATTTTCATAGTAAGCAGAGTTTTGTTTCTTCGGTTATCCTATACGGTTATATGAGCAATATTTGTTTTAATATAAATATATTTGTAATCACGTTCTGGAAAACGGCTCTAACGATTTCGATGAAAGTTGCAATTGGGGTTCACGGGGGCGAAAAATAGAATGTCTTATTTAATTAACTATTCTGTCCATTTTCAAACATCCTGAAATAAAATTTAAGCTAACGCAAACATGTTTCGAATTAAAAGGAGACGGATACGCTTTCATACAATCTTGGGCCTGGATGTAAAGAGATGAAATTGGTGTCAATTAATAGCTACTATATTATCAAACCATCACTGAAAATTTTGCGGATTTTAGCAATCTGAGAGCCGAGTTAAAAGAAATTTGTTAAAGTGAGGTTACGTAACAAAACAGCTGATTTTTGAAGTGCGATGTATAACCTCATTGTGCGATAGGTGGTTGTTTTTTTTTAAAGATAGGATACTTTTACAATTATAGAAGGTGTATACAGTGCCGCTAGCGGCACTTTATATTTACACAACGATCCATTATGGTAATATCCAATCGGTAGGCTGGTCGTAGAATCCAAAAAAACAAGTCCAAGTCCAACGTAAAAGCGAGGCTCTCCGTGTCCGGTATGGCAGCAAGGGTCGTACAAGAAGTAAGATCAGAAGTCCGTAGAAAGAAAGCAGGGGTCGAAGAAAATATCAATAAAACTATGGGAGGAAACACTCAAAACGCACACGCACTAAACGATACGAAACGAGTGACTGACTGACATGTCACCATAGACTAAAAATACAATAATCGATTAGCAAACGTGAATCGATTTTAACATTTATCTTTATAGATATTTAATTTGTTTAAACTGTTTAATACGTTAATTCTAACAATTAATGTATTTGAATTAATCATCTGGTACTCGTAAAAGCATCTTTTAAATAGTATGAACTCGGTCACGATAGTCGATTATAATTTTGATCGATATTCCATTTTGTTCGTAGCCATAACTTCATTTTTGGATTTCTCAATTTCCAGATTGTAAAATGAGCTGATATTTCACATTTTGTAATAGAAAAATATAACCTTTTTTTTGAACCATACGTCAACTTATTACAATCAGCCCCAGAAATCCCCGTCTCCTTTAAGATCACGCAACTCAGGCCCCCAAGATACAGGCGCTGCCTATTTGGGGACCACTGTTTTAATATTATGTTAAATATTCTAGTTAGATACAGTAAGTATACAATATCATTATTTTTTATTAAAATTTATTTTGTAACAATGGACCAATAAATTACTCTTACTCCTCACGATGTCTTCGTTCACCATTTTGAGAGCTATGTTGATGAAAATCATTTACACAAAGCGAAGCGCCAACACAAATTCTTGAGTGGTCTTTAATCCAGTTACGCCGACTTGAAAATGATCTGCTTAAATATCTAGTTACTTTCAATACCTTTATATGAAACGCATGGCACCATGCAGTACAGTCAAGTAGAATTCTTTGCTACGACCACAGATAATATAATACAACGTACACGACGAATAAAAACTATATTAGGTAAGTAGGTATGCTGGAAGAGATTTCTTTAGAAATAATCATCACCTTTGTATGTATTTTTCTGTTCTGTACTTCTTATCTGTTTTTATATGTGTGTACATAAATGGTTAAATACATAAATAAACTACCTCTTTTGGATAATAATCTTATAAGTACCCATAATCGCGATACCAACATAACAAAGCGATCAACCACATCCCCCTCAGCTCACCACAGCTCATGGCTCATAGCTATAGCTCAACATTATATCCACCCCATGGCGTTATCCACGCGGCGTTTAAATCAATTTCCATGTCTTATTTGTTATGCAGATGGCCGTTTGTATAAACGAACCCCTGTAGGGAGGGGACGAGTTGTCGATAGTCAACTTTTTGAAAAAAACAGAAGGGGTTTTTACCCAGCCTAAGGGATATTTAAGAACACGAAAAACAAACCTTTAATACCTACTGATTGTCAACTAAAGACCTCTCTGGCACGACTATGTGCCTATTGATAGCCTGTGCAAAATGTTTTAGAATTAAGATCATGGAAGACCATCTAAATATCATCAGTCTTTACGAAAGAATTGTTAAATAAATCAACAATACCTAATATTTACTGTATGTCTGTGTTGGTGTAGAAACTGTAGAGGTATATAATCAAAGAACAGAAATACGGTTTTGTTAGTTAGTGGCTCTATGGCACCCTCTTAATTTAGACCAGCATTTCAATGCTTGTTTTTCAAATTACTTACATCAAAATAATAATTATAAAATAATAATAATATCAGTCTATAACTGTCCAGCAGCAGGGCAAAGGCCTCTTCTCTTACAGAGAAGGGAGATCACCACGCTTGCTGAAGGCGGATTGGCAATTTCATACTTATATTCATTACAAGTCTAGGTTTCCTCACGATGTTTTCTTTAACCGATGTCACAATATCCAAGATACACTTAGAAAGTCCTACTTATTAATTAAAAAAGTCACATTGGTACTTGTCTGGATTTGAACCCAAAAGCTCTTACATGAGAGGCGAGACCCTAAGCTGACTGGGCCATTAAGACATATTAAGTAAGTAGGTACAACAAAATAATGGTACTTTTATTATCGATATCGAAAACCTCGACGCATAGTCACATCACTACACCGGAAAGCGAGCAGGCGATGCATAAAATTCATAGTAGTGTTCCCCGCGACAGCCGCCGACGAGGTCTGAAACATGACTGAAAAGATTGATAAGTCACTTACGAGAAGAATATTATTATTAATAAGGATGCAGACATTATAGGATTAGACGATGCAAGGAGTTTCTTGCCCGTTCTTCTCCATAGGAACCTTTGGAATCTACCAGCTTCATCTTTCTGACTGACCGACCCTTGACAGTTCAAAACCCAATTACAGGCCTGTAATTTGTTTATTTGAAATACAAGCGCTTTGGCTTGAGCTTGAGTTTTTGAGTTTGAAAGCCTTTGATTTCTGCACATAAGTCTTGTTGGGATTAATAATAACTTGAAATTGAACACTTCTGAAGTCACAATTGACTGAATTGAGTGACTATGGGGTGATAGTTGCCTCAACTCATACTTACAATTACACTGCAATGTACCTACAGTAAAAAATAAAATATTGAGCACCTTATATTATTATTATTTTCAAGGTGCAAGTACCTAAAAGTTCTACATTGTTCTCACGTGTATAATTTCAACATGAATGATGTAATCAATACTTTGTAACAATTTATTTAATTTAAAAGAGTGTCCGTGGAGTTTCTTGCCCATTCTTCTCCATAGGTACCTACTACGCTTTGGAATGGGCAATTAGCTTCATATTTTTGACTGACCGATTCCTTGACAATTCAAAAGTGCCTGCAATGCTTTGAGTTGAGTTTGAGTTTAAATGTAAAAATTATCCGTTTTTACCGAATATGAATTTTCTTTTTTTTTTCTTTTCTTCCTGTTTTTTAAATCATTTCTTTAGATATCCTTTAGCTCAATTTATTTGGTGTCGGCGCAACTGTTATTTTGAATTAAATTGACAGTTCGAGCAGGAGGCCATGGCACGTTTATTTGAAAATTGCTTAAAACATTTCCGCTCCTTGATCTTACCTACATTAATTATGTCAAGGCTTGAGTCTGGTCTGATAAATTAACATAATTGCGACTCTTTTTAAACTAGTAACGGCCACGACAGTTTGACTTGCTTAGACAAACTCAGTCATATTTTATTATTTTAATTTAATCATGAGCTTATCGTTATTCTCACGATTTTGGAAACATGTACAATGTTCAAATACCTTTTGGCGCCATCTATTATCCTTTCTGAATACTAAACAGCGGTACCATAGACCAAATAAATCATAATATTTTTTTCTGACATAATTCGTATTGTTCGATTTTTTTTTCTAAATGCTGGTGGCAGCAGAGGCGCCAAGTTCTTTTTTTGAAATTTAATGAATATTAAAAAGTTATTGTAACAGTTTTTTGTCAAATCCGGCGGGATTAAAGAAGGATCTCTATTTCTTAGAAATTTTGATAAAAAAGCGGCCTAGTGCGAGTCAGACGCGCCCGCGAATGGTTCCGTACCGAATTAACACTTACGCGGACAGTAAACGTTAAAAATAATAATAAAACTTCTTTTATGTGTCGTTCAGTGTCCGTGAAAGCGTTATGATTGTATGTAGATCCGTAGGTACTACCATTAAGATCGACCAAAAACGCCGCAAAAAAACTCGTTTTTTTTATGGGGACCCGCTTTCATTTTAACTTTATTTTATTTTTATTATTGTTTGTTGTTGTAGCAGTCATAGCAGTACACGATCTGTGAAAATTTCAAGTGTCTACCTATTACGGTCCAAGAGATACAGCCGGACAGACGGACTGACAGCGGAGCTTTGCTAGCTAGTGATAGGGTCGCGTTGGTCACCCTCTGTGTACGGAACCCTAAAAAAACAATGGCGCCGGGGAAATACGTGTTTAGAATGGAAATTAAATTAGGATTATTGCATACGTAATGCGGATTGATCATTGTATTGTTGTAATGGCACTCCTCTGCATTTTCTTGTGGGTACCTGTTGATCGGTATTTCAGTTTTTTTGTCTGATAAAATCTTTACAATAATTATATTTGACGGCAAAAGGTGTCTCTCTTTATTTTAATTGGTAGTGTTGACTAAAGCGCATTTGAAAAAAAAAGAACCGACTTCCAAAAAAAAAACACTAAAAAGTGAAAAATAACTTTAATTTCGGATTGGTGTCTTTGGTTTTGAATTTTTCGTTTTTTGCCACCGACTTCCGAAATTAAAGTAATTTTTCACTTTGTATTGTTTTTTTTTGGAAGTCTGTCCTTTTTTTTGTAAAAAGTTTTTATTTTTCACTTTTTAGTTGTGGTATCTACCCCACACAAATTCGAATACCACTACCTGCTACGTAAATAACAGTGACATGAAGTTATCATCATATCATCCACATATACTAAGTGGGAAATATACGTAGTATTGATGCTTACTCAAAAAATATCCAAGCAAAGTTAATAAAATTTATATGGGACCAACTGGGTGGGACTCATATTATATAAAGTTATTTGGTAGGTATATTTTCATTTCAATAACGTTCACGAGATGTTATAAACGTGAGATATACCAATTGTTGATATAATTTCTTTACATATAACATTTATATATTCTATAACTTATTTCGTATAACGTTATTGGATATAACGTGTATTTAATCGAAAATCATTAGGTCTATCGTTTAAAATATATAAGTAAGCTAAGGTGGGAGCGGCCGTCGAGCGCCAGATCCCCTCTTTCGTTGGTGAATCATTTGGGTTAGGTTAGGTTAGAACAGCGACCATTAAACGCGTGAAGGCGAGCGAGCGAAGCGAGCGTGTCGCGACAGCAGCCGCCGAGCGCCAGATGGGGTCTATTGTTGATGAATCTTGCTCAGTTAAATAAATTATTATATAACTGACCAAGATTATGCACACAAAGTAACAACGAACAATGATATTTGTTAAGCTACCTACAGGCTACGACTTATGAATAATTAGACTAAGTTATAAAGTGTATGTATGCAATTTTGCTTTGTGCTTTTAACTAGGCGTTTTTATCATATTAGACTAAATAGGTTTTATGGCTTTTGCGTGGTATATCAAACGATTTTATATTCAATGCATGTATGTTATGCTAATAAACATGAGTTATTTTAAAATTATATCAATCGCTTATTATATTAACTGACCATTATATCAAATAAAATTATAGATTCAGTTGTTATATCTTGTTAATATTAGAGATTTTGTAATTATATCATATATTATTCACCCCTTTTTTATGTATGTCCGCCGATTTCTCCGTCAATTGTGGACCGATTTTGAAAATTCTTTTTTTTGTATGAAAGGGTATGCTCTCAAGTTGGCCCCGGGTAAGTACATACATACATACATACGCGTCGAACATATAACCTCCTTCTTTTTGGAAGTCGGTTAAAAACTTAACTCATAAGCTTTTAATTTTCGATAATTTTTCATGAATATTCCGGAAAATAAGGCCGGTCACATGCCAATGGGCGACATTGTACCTATATGTCGAACGCGCGGTGAACTCTCTTAGCGCGATGCTGGATTTGTGTGATGACAGGATTTTGTGAGACGTCTGGTCTTTGATGCGTAGTTCGCGATGTAGATCCGCCATATCACTCGCCTCCGGAGACCGGAGGTCGAGGCCTGTAAACAAGTATCAGGTAATTAGGTCCTTATCAAAATACCAAATGGTCAACACAACTGGACATAAACCGACGGTGGAGTAAAGTAGGAATGAAGAAAATATTGAAGTGGCTCAAACTGCTATTTAAAAGGTAATTCAGTAGCTGCCCAAAATTAAATATTTTGGACACAACGCTCAATTGACTTAAAATTCAAACAATTACTGTTTCAAATAATCAAAAGCGTCCATCTTGTCACGCGTAATAAACTAATCAAATTCATTTGAAATTCTGTGTTGCAACGAACCTTCTTTGAGGCACCGCCATAGACAATGCGGTGTTGTCTATGCCCCTATTTCTTTTTAATTTCTTTACAGCACCGCCGATCATGCGTTCGGTGAATATTGTGAATAATCGACTAGAGTGCGTGAGGTACATTTTGATCGATTCGGCTTATAAGCAGGGAAATCGGCCATGTTGAATTTTTCGATTATCTATCAATATGTGCACGGTTACCTTCGGCTTTGGCGTGGGGCAAAGTCTGGTAAGAATAGACAGAAATCAACTGAATGAGCTGGAACAACTAATTGATACCAATTTCAAGTTGGACATTTATAGAGTTTTATATTTCGAATTGTATTATATTGTTTTTTTTACATTGTTCTCTTTTTCTATAATGTACCCAGGGTTTTGTAATACCTTGATTTAAAAGAGTGTCCTTGGAGTTTCTTGCCCGTTCTTCTCCACAGGCATCTAAGTTTTGGAATGGGCAACTAGCTTCATATTTTTGACGTTCTAACTGCTTTCGTGCAACTTTCGTACTAACTGACCAACTCTGTGATAATTGCCTGTAAATGGTTTAATTGAAATAAATGTTTTGAATTTGAGTTTCATAATCAATATTTTAGTTCACTAGTTAGCCATATTTCATATTTCCATACACCAATATTGTCAAATTAATCAAAACAGGTAAATATTTGACAGCTATTTGCGACGTTGCCAACTTTTAGGATAAGCCCTCTTAAAATTAAAATATAAGTCAATTCAATATCGTTGGGTGTTTTAAAAAAACTGGACATTTGTACAAAAAAATATTTGTGTGTAGACAGAACAACTCAACGGGCTCAAACATCAAATACAAAAGTAAACAAGTCTTTTTTATTGTCTATATTTAAAAACGTTCTAAATTGGAATACATATAGTTCTCTCACGACGTTTCAGCCGGTCGATTCTGTAAAAATATCACCGTGAAACTTAGGTGAAGTGAGTGTGAAGTGAGCTGTCAATAGTGCTAATCCCTAGCATCCTGCGGGTCGATTTGTGACAGTGACAGCTCACTTCACGCTCACTTCACCTAAGTTTCCCGTTGATATTTTTATAGAAACGGGCGACAGGAGCACTCAAAAAGAGTGAACCTAAAGGCTCGTACACACCAGCGCGACGCGACGGCGCGACGCGACTCGAACAATACAATTTCTAAGAAAACTTGACGGTATAACAATAACCGGCGTCGCGTCGCGCTAGTCTGCACAAAGCTTTACACTATCTACCATAGATCTCTATACCACACGTCAGAAGAGGACCCAGTATGAGTATGTACATGATCAGCTTAGGCAGTAGGTGGTTTTTATTCACCATGTTAAGTTCGATTTCCAGCATCAAGCATGATCAAAATCAAGTCATTTATTCAAACTAGGCTGACAGTCAGCATTTTTTTAACGTCATAATGACATACTCGTAAGAGTTTTCCCCAAAACGCCCGCCATTCACCACTTTAGCTGGGAAGAAGAAGTGACGCAAAAGAAGTGACTAAATGTCTTCAATGATTTGAAACAAGTGCCATTGCCTCTCAGATCAGTCATTCTACACAGTAGCCACTAACCCACGAGCCCTTCTTTGTAGCCATTAACAGGAAAGTTTAGAAAGTCATTTATATTATTGTCATTCTTTATGATCGTCGTGTGCGATAAGCCACAGTTGTAAACAATCGGATCCCGTCGGCGAGGGCTCGAAGAATGACTTCATAGTTCAGCTGTGGATCAACGGGGAGTAAATAATATTGCTACACCATTTTCTCGAGAAGAACCCCTTCAAAGGCGCTTGACTTACTTTTAAGTAGTTAACTCTGCAATCGGCATTTTGTTTTTATTGTCATTTGTCAATGTCGCAAGAGTATATAATTACGCAATATTGTCTTTGGTCCGACGCCTTGACATCAACCAATGAACAACATTGTCAAACTTTAATTTATTGGTTGAATATGAGGCGTTTAGCTACTTTTGTATGTGTGTATTTTGTCTTTAAATATGCGTTTTGTTTGTACAGAATAAACAAATTTCCTTTCTTTATTTTTTCTTTCAGTGATTCTAAAAACTCAGCAAGTTTTACACTTATTAACGGATTTCAAAAATAGGAGGCAGAATCTTTTTTTTAATGTAGGTATGTTCAGCGAAAATTCTTTCCAGCGTCTGATTGATGATTTGGGCGATTCTTTTTTTATTGGAAAAAATTTACCCTCTACTTTAGGGTTGGTCCCATATAAATATTAGCTAGTCAGCAAGGTAGCAGAAGTGCCTACCCTGGCTAAGGTTTTTATGAACCAAATGAAGCAGCAAAGCTGCAGGGTCACGTAAGTTGCGAATCCTCAAAACCCTCATTCAAACGCAGAAATCGTTTAAATAAAACAACAACCATTTAAAAAGGGCTACCATACTCTTTAGTATTTAATACGCGTACGCCTGATAGCATCCGTCTTTGATGCACATACAAAGTTAAATGCAACGTCAGTGAAGTTACAGTTTGGGAATAACAACTTTATGTCCTTTGCCTTGGACGTGAAAAAAGTTAGCGCTCATTGTTTATGGTTAGAGCGTTTTTGCTACAAACTAGACGGCCAGTCTGTGTTGAGCTTTGTGATGGGAAATGGGAAATTGTTCTGGTTAGTAGGTAGAGGAAAATTCTAATAGAATTTCAGATGTAATTGGTTTAACACGAGGCAAGGAGGCAACATAGTTTGGATAAAGTTGTGATTTATTTTTTATAGGATAAATATAAGAAAGAAAGAAAGAAAAAGTATTTATTGAGACTCGCACAGGAAATCACACATTAAACTAAAACACACACTAAACATAAATAAAAAACAAAGTAACAGTGAAAAAAAAAAAAAAAAAGAAATATAAATTCAGGATGCAATTAATGACTTTTTTTAGTGTGTGTCTATACCGTGTATCAGATATGTGCGGTCATATTTAAGGGTGTGGTACAGACCATCAAACTGAACACCTTTCTACATGGGAGCAACATCGTAATCAGCTCTTCCATACAAAACTTCAATACCTACATTGTTTTTTCGCGATCGATGGTGTTCCCATGGAGAAAATGGTGGCCCACTGGTAACGACCGCGACTTACGATTTGCAGGTCGTGGGTTGGAACCCAAACAGGCACTTTACTTTTTGTCAATTATTTCATCACCACTCCTCTCAAATCTGTGGAAAACATGTTAAGGAAACCGACATGTCCTAGAATCAAAAATTCGAAGACGTGGGACACCCGCCAACCTGCACTAGTCCCGCGTGGTGGATACCACGCGGGACTAGTGCAGGTTGGCGGATATGGCCCGCAGGGAGCGGGGCCATAATCCACCACGCGGGCCTCACAGAGAGGAAGCCTGTGTCCCAGCAGTGGGAAAATTATAGTAGTAATTTAGTGGCTGATACTATACTGTTACTACCTGCCTACCACACCTTTATAATGACCACACATTTCTCAATACAGTAGTATTGAGGAATGTTTTAGTCTGATTTTTTAAATTAAACATGTTGCACGCTAGCTAGTTTTCTTTTCTCGAAAATCTTTCAATTTCCCTTAAAAAGATTTCGTAAAAATACCGCGCCAAAACTGACAGCTCAACGCAAGATGGCGCACTTAAAATGGCCGCCGCGCGCTTATTTATGTTATGGTAATTGATTAATTGGAATCGAGCGGTCGTCGGCGCGACAAAGTGCAGTTTTGTGCCGATCAATAAAACGTACCTAACTCGATTTAATTAAATTTTCACATCACACTTACGGTACGTTCATGGAATTGTCTTGGGAAGACGTTTTTATACAATTTCCCGCCGTATTGCTGTCAAAATGTTGTATCGATTTAAATCTACCGATTTCTTGTGGCGATATCTATAAGTTTGACAGTTAGATAAACAAGAATAAGTCTTAGCGGAATTCTGCTCCAGTTCCAACGTTCCACGTCCTAAACGCTATAAAAAAAACGTATGA
This sequence comes from Agrochola circellaris, assembly GCA_914767755.1. NCBI lineage: Eukaryota > Metazoa > Arthropoda > Insecta > Lepidoptera > Noctuidae > Agrochola > Agrochola circellaris. The sequence continues at coordinate 9,662,107 of OU611867.1, read as the reverse complement.
GGTACCTCAGAATAATTATTAAGAATAATTAATAATACAAGCGACTCTGCGAGATGAGTTGTGCGAGCTATCAAAAATCAACCAAATCAATCAATCTGCTTAGCCTTTTTCCAACTACGTTGGGGCCGGCTTCCAGTATAACCGGATGCAGCTGAATACCAGTATTTTACTTGGAGGGACTGCCTATCTAACCTCCACAACCCAGTAACTGGGTAACACGATAGGTACCCCACGATCAATGATCAACCAATGAAAACCAAAATTTACAATGTATTTTGTTTTCAACCCTCCTGCAGCGCAGCTCATACAGAAACAATGTGACACTTTTTTAAAGGAACAATTCTTAAATAAAACTTCAAAACATTCAAGTGACGTCACAAAAAATGATAAGCATTACCAACATGACAGGCGCGTACAAATCAATTAGAGGCGCGTTCATTTCAAGTGCATTACGAATGCAACGCTGTGCGTTGACTCCTTTATGCTGCCGACGCGACGGGACGCGCGACGCATAATACTAACACACATTGAAGTGGCCGCAATTAAAAATCATAGGTTAAGGTTGGTTTTACTGTTGATTATAATTTTTATATGAAAGTAGAGTTTTTATTACGAGTTCTAAATTAAAGCGACGGTTTCCTACGCGCGCCAACGCGCTTGACAATCATAATTTGTTGGCAAATTTTTGTGTTGATTTTCACTCTGTAACACACCAACTTAGTTTCATAAATAACGTTAAAGTGACGTCATTCGCCCGTAAATTGCTGACGCTATGTGGCGGCTACCATTCTTCTAGGAAACCGTAGTTTTACTCTTCAGCGAGACTGAGCTTAGGTATGGCACAAGAATATTAATTTATTAATCTCATGCGTGTGGTCAATTGCGAGCTTATCCACACGCTTATTGCAAAAGCCAAGCTGTATTTTTGGCTATCCGTTTGTTTTGTTTTAACCCCCAAAGATTCGATTTTGATGTAATTTGACAGACAAGTGGAACTTTTGTACCATAAGGACAGCTGCACAGCTTGTCAATAAAAAAATCAAAGACCATCAAGTAGTGTAAACAACCCCTTAAATTAAGGATGATGACCATAAAAATAGTTTTTTTTTAAATGGCTTCCATTTTATAGCTTACAGGTGTTGACATAAAAGTCAACACCAAATTATTTATTGTTATATTTTATCTCTTTAAAATAAGTAATAAAATCTGTCAACGTTTTTTTCTGTCTATTTTAATGGTATTGAGTCATAGCGAAGGATTTCCTGTGTCAACCAGACCTCAAGTCATCCATCAATCAAGTCAGGCAGACAGACAGACGCGGACAAAACAGGAATTTGGACGTCGTACCGAGTTCTGCCGAGCCATAAAAGTGTTTAACCTAAAAGTTGGCTACGTCGCATATAGCTGTCAAATATTTACCTGTTTTGATTAATTTGGCAATATTACTGTATGGAAATATGAAATGTGGCTAGCTAGGTTACAAGAATATTAATAATGAATTGCAATTTTATTATAACACTGATTTTGATGTTGTAACCGTTTTAGGTTCAAAAAAGGCATTTGGAAAGTTTCCAAATACTTTTTGTACATCTAAAACTAAATATTCGGTGCCATGATATTAATGATTGCATTTCATCAATATTTTAGTTCACTAGTTAGCCATATTCTATAGGTACAGTAATATTGCCAAATTAATCAAGACAGGTAAATATTTGACAGCTATATGCGACGTAGCCAACTTTTAAGATAAACGCTCATAATGGATTGTCTTCGTCTAAATGGTCCATGACTCTGACAATAAGTTTAATGATTCTCGTAAAAAAATAAGGACCTCTTTCTAGAACAGTACCCTAATTACGTAATACACGATCAATCAGAATCTGAATCGTTTTGAAACAGATTGCTAATCCATTGCATCGTACGTTCGAAAAAAAAATCTGCTCAACAACGTAAATAACACAATGAATGTTGTTGACCTGTCAAATTGAAACAGATTAGTCGGAATTGTCAACGTCAATGTGTTGCGTAATTAGATAGCAGGAAATGATAACGAGGTTACTTGCTAGTTTTTATGATAAGTATAGTAATTTTATTCTAGGTGGAGGAAGATTGAATTATATCATTATAAGTGAAGACGATGTCACTTATAATGATATAATTCAATCTTCCTAGCCTTTTCCCAACTATGTTGGGGTCGGCTTCCAATCTAACCGGATGCAGCTGAATACCAGTATTTTACATGGAGCGACTGCCTATCTGACCTCCACAACCTCCACAACCAGCACCTCCAGTAACTGGGTAATGCGATACCCCTTGGTAAGACTTTCGGGCTTCTGACGACTGTCAAAGATCCACGAATGACAGCCTGGCCAACGGTTTTCCGAGGCATGGAGTAGTCTCGGTATGTAAAAATGGTCACCCATCCACGGACCAACGTAAGAAAGGTTGATCCAATAGGTTAAGTTATATTGGACGCGCAGCGCGCCGAACGCAAAAATCGTTCGGCGCGCTGCGCGTCCAATATAACAATGCGTTCAGGGCATTGCTGGGGCTGCCGCGCTGGTGCAGTGCGTCGGGCATGTTCGCGGATGCTCATGTTGACGGCTTCCACGCCGTGCTCCGTAAGCGGTGTCACGCGGCGCTCTGCAGGTTGCGCGCCAGCTCCAACAGTATCTTGTCTGTTATAGCGGATAGGTGGGATACGCGCTACGTCCAGCACTGGGTTAATACCCACATTAGGAAATAAGTTTTATTCTGCTTTTGTTTTTTTCAATACTAACACTAGTTATTTTAAGTTACTTTGTACTAACATTCTATGGATTCAAAACAATCTGAAATAAACGCTTTTTATTTTATTATTATTATTTATTTATTTTAGCTATGCTTGCCTGGGCAAGCATAGCTTAACCTGTTGCATCAACCCGCGCGGCTATTATTACTTAACCATGAGCTCCTCTATTTGTAATGATTATTTTATAAAGACAAACTATTAATAACATTTAAAAGAGTAACGGTGGAGTTTCTTTCCCATTTTTCTCCATACGAAACTACCTTTTGGAAAGGGCGACTAGAATCAAATAAATGTTTAACCAACTGCAAAGGAGGTTCTATGTTCGACTGAATATACATATATTTTTTTCTTTTAAATTGACGTTCAAAGTGCCTTTTATGTGCCTATTTGAAATAAACGATTTGACTTTGACTAATCCATACTCCATACTTAATAATTATTACAAATGCCAAAGTAACTCTGACTCTGTCTTTAACCTTTTCCCACTTAAGAGCGTTTATTCTGAAAGTTGGCAACGTCGTCAATAGCTGTCAATTATTTACCTGTTTTGATTAATTTGGAAATAATACTGTATGGAAATAAGAAATGTGGCTAACTAAGTTACTAGAATATTGATTATGATATGCAATTGTAACATCGAATTTGATGTTGTACCCGTTTTAGGCGTAAAAAATGTATTTGGAAACTTTCCAAATGCTTTTTTTACGCCTAAAACTAAATATTCGGTGTTACAATATTAATTATTGCATATCATAATCAATATTCTAGTAACTTAGTTAGCCACATTTCTTATTTCCATACAGTATTATTTCCAAATTAATCAAAACAGGTAAATATTTGACAGCTATTTACGAAGTTGCCAACTTTCAGAATAAACGCTCTTAAATGGCTGAACGGATTTGGATAAAATTTGGCACACAGATAGACCATGACCTGGGTTAGGTCATAGGATAGTTTTCATCCTGGTAGTACGTCCTCGTGGTACACTTCCCGCCGTCAACGCGGGCGATACCGCGGGCAAATGCTAACCGCAAATAAACGTATTTTCTCTCTTCTTTTTCGTTTCTTTCTATCATAACTAATATTATAAATGAGAAAGTGAGTTTTTTGTTTTTTACTTTAAAACGGCTGAACGGATTTGGATGAGATTTAGAAAAGAAAAAGAAAGAAAAGTGTTTATTCTGTACAAACTAAACGCACATTACAAAAAAAAAAACAAAACAATACCACTTTACAGATTAGCCAAAAGCCTCGTATCCACTATCCATTATTTTAGCACAATGTGGGTAAACCATGACCTAGAGGACAGGCTACTTTTCATACTGGATCGCAGACGAAGTCGCGGGTGACAGCTAGTAAGTGAATAAATACTTCAAGACAGCAGTTTTGAATTTAGTACCAGATTACGCCACCTGTCAAATTAAACTGATCACTCGTACGTAACTGTCAGCAAACGTCAAAGTGACACATACCACAGATAATACAATATTTCAGTGTGGTTCACACACGTAAATTGACTATTTGCTGGAGCAACCCGCGTTCCATCACGAAATATGTACAGACAGCAGGTAAAGATGAAAATTTATTTATTTTATTTTTATTACTGACTGTTGTTCGAATTCATTTAATATTGACAATAAACAAAGTATAGTACCACATAAATAATGCTTAATGCAAAGATATTCACAAAAACATTACAACTTTTTAGTGGCATATTTTGTTTTCAAAACATACACTTGTGTTGTGATTCATGCGCACACTACATAGAGACCAAAAACGATAAAACGGTACAAAAAGTTTTTCTTTAGAAATAGGGATGACGCCTGGGTAAAAAAAAAATCTAATGAGTCCGTCAAACAGATAATAAAAAAAATTTAGACACTTTTTTTGAAAGAAAGAAAGAAAGAAAAGAAAGAAAAATAAGTTTATTTGTCACAGAAACACGTGCTTAAAAAAAAAGATGATAAACTCGAGTAAAAAATAAGTCAATGAAACAGAATAGATGTTGATGTTGTTGTGTGTTGATGTTTTTGCTTTAACATAATTATATACTTAGATAAAACGCATTTTAAGTGTTGGGGAGTGGGGGTTGCTACGTCACAAGTAAATATAAAAATCTACATACTCGTGACGTCATGGCACAGTTTAACTCAATGTTTCGCCGTAATCTTTAGATTATGTAAAAAAAGAAAAAACACAAAAAAAGGCATCATCGCTATAAGACATTTAACTTACTACTTATTTACTTAGAGTCTGCGCCACCACTGAAGTCCATTTGACGCGGCGCTAGTGTACCTATATATCATTGCATCACATTGTATTAAAAAAAAAATAGTTCCACAAATTCCCGCCGCCCTTCTTCCGTAACGCGCACTCTACTATTCATTTCGATTAAAATAAGGGTAAGCGCTTATTGGAATGTTTCTAATTTTAATCCATCCATCTATTATTAATTTTTTGACCTAATTCAACCCAGACCGATATGAATATTTTAGCAGCATTTGTTGCTAATTAAAAACTATACATTCCAACATTTTTGCAATAAGTAGGTCACCTTAATAACTTTAAATAACCGACGAAAAATTTCAATGCAGGGGGGATCAGAATCATGTACTGAAACCATGGTATCAGTTTTCGCGTCGATATCCCTGCCACCCTGTATACATTATTATAAGTAGCTGGGCGACCGAGGTCTGCTCGACTGATAATACGGAAAATACGAATTTTCCCAGATACGAGACCTAGCTAGATCGATTATTTCGCCACCGTAAACCTATATTGCAACTTTCATCGAAATCGTTGGAACCGTTTTCAAGAACGTGATTACATATATATATTTTATTTATACAAATATTGCTCATTTGATAGTGTAGGACATTCCTAACCACATCAATTAGTTTGCTATCGCTACGCTAGAGACAAAACGTCCGGTAGACGCGGGCGCCGACAAATGTATTTATTATGATAATCACCGAACATTGTGCCTCTGAGCGGATATATCGATGGTTTTATTTACGAATTATTGATTATTAATGTGCTATCATTATTTTTTATGCGTTTGAAGCAGCAGGTAAATCGTATGTACATTCATTCAGCTCACTAGTTGAGAACGTTAAGTTTTAAAGATAAAGATAAAGATCATTTATTTGTCAAACATGCGTTTACATAAACTGAGTAATCAGACATGCAAGGTATTGAATTAGTAATAGATGTGTGCGTGTGCGTGTGTGTGTGTGTGTGTGTGTGTTGTGTGTGTTGTGTTTTCGCGCCACAATAGTTTTAAAACTGCTATGCTCCATAATAATTACGTGGGTCATACATAAAAATTATCACGCATTTAATTCCTGAGTTGTAGCCACCCACTTTTCCCCAGTTACCTAATAGGAGACGAGCCTATTGCCATCAACGGGGCAGAAATCCAGACTGAGAAATTCCTGGTGGAAAAACCAATAACACTTTGCCCGACCCGAAAATTGAACCGAGGACCACATGCTCAGCCCACACATGCCCTTGCCAATACTACACCAACGAGGCAGTCCGTGACGAGACAGTGGGTCATGTGACAGGGAAAGGCTTAACCCCAGGTCACCTATCGATGGTTTTCATCTGGTTGTTTGCATGAAAAAGGTCGTAGGCGTTAACCACCAAACTGAAGGTCTCTTCAAATTAAATACCTAAGAAGCGAACTACGAAGCTGACTGATAGAGCCCTAGTAACAGTGTCCTAGTAACCTGGTAAAAGCATATACCCTGAGCAATTGTAACTTCGCGAGTCACTCCCATCCCTAAAATCAATGACAAAACATCAGTAGAGGAACACAGATCCATTGCTATCCTGCCAACCATTGCTAAGGTTTTCGAGCAAATACGCCACGCTTTCATTCACAAAAAATTGAGCAGATTTTTTTTTCGAACTTATGAAGCAATGGACTAGCAATTTGTTTCAATTTATTATTGATCGTGCATTACGTAATTAGGCTGCAGGTGAATATGTCCTTATCCCAACACGTTTTTGTGAATTCAAATTTACGGATTCACGTAGACTATATATCCCGCGGCTTGGAAGTCGGTGATCAGGTTGACGTTCTGTATTTTGATTTTCGGAAAGCAATCGACAGAGTTTACTACGATCTACTTTTGACAAAACTGGGAGCCATTGATTTCTCGTCCAGTCTTCTTAACTTCTTTTCCGACTATCTGCGCGATCGCAAGCAGTTTTTAAGGCATGATTGCGACGAATCCAAGTCTAACAATACACGCTTGGGCGTAAGTCAGGGATCCGTGTTAGGGCCGCCTCTGTTCTTGATCATGATCAATGACTTCATATAAGACGACCCTAAGCTAGTCGCACAAATCTGAACGGACGAAGATTGTAAAATCCTACAAAGGGATATTGACGCCAACTATGAGGAGAGCATTGTGAACAAGCTATTTTTTTATACAAGCAAGTGCTACGTCACGACATACGGTAGAGGGTTACGACCAATCCATGACGTATAGACGTAAAGTTTGAGTGATGAAGTAATTACTCGTGTCTTGGACTTGGGAGTGACTTTCGACCGATGTCAGACTTTTAGAGAATACGTTTCTCCCCTTGCGTAGGAATCTTTCAGGCGCTTGGGATTTGTGTTGCGACATGCTCGTAACTTTCGCAATCCAAATGTTATTAGGTTGTGTACTATGTATAATATCAAACTTACTTAAAATAAAGAAATATCGACGTTTTGTGAAGTCGTCAAACCGTGCGACGCTATATGTATAAATATAAGACTTTTATTTATTTCTCATACAGTTTTGAACTCCGTACTTTCAGCTTTGAGAAGTGGTTCCGTAAACTTCCGGGCCACCCAAGTAAAGTATAAAAAACCCACTAGATGACGTCATAATCAGACCATCTTACGTCACCAGTCAGCAATGATTAGTACGGTACGAAACAATTGGCATTCACGTTCAGTTCGCAATTTGCGCTTATTATCATAACCATAAGCGCTTCGGAATAACTTAAGTTTGTGGCAGAGTTATCTTAGTCATCAGGTAACTTGGCACTTTCGGACAGAACAAAATTTATTGCCAGTCTAAGTAGTCTTAGGCACATACATTACTTAGGTATGTTACCAATACCTATGCACAATTTATCAAGAAACGAAAATAATGAACATTGAATAAATTTAGGACAGCGCAGCAAGTGGCGTCGCCTCGGTTTGTTACGAAGTTACTGGAATCACTAAAAAGGTCGGATAAGAGTAGGGTTGCCACCTTTTTTTTTTGCAGATACATAATAATACTAACCAAGTATTGCTAAGAAAAAAAAGTACACAGTATCAAAATAAAGTACAATTTATTTTTCTTTATTATTATGTTTGAAAACATACTTTTTATTGCTCTTTGCAGTTTGTATCAAATTGGTATCTCTACTCAACAATTGCACAGCAACATTGCATCTTTACATATTTAAATTAAATTAAAGTAAATAAGTAATTCATTTTTTATCAAATTCAGAGACGCTTTGTTTCTTTCGTCTCGCCATTTGCTATTCATCACGGGAAAAAACTCTTTCTGTGAATGCTGACGTGGCGGGAATAGACAATAAAAACGAAATAACTTTATATAAGTTAAAAAAATTATCATCACTCTTATTAAATAAAAATGGAGTGCTTAATCGAGTGCTTTTAAGTGATATGGCGCTGGCGAGTGGCGACATCAATTCAGCACCAATCGATAAATTTCGTTTAACGAAAAAATACTTACGAATAAACTTTTCAAAATCCCAAAGAAATCAAATCATGCGAAATAAAGTATTTTCGTGTACTTTATTGTTCTCATAAAGTATAAAGTACAATTACCTGAAATAACATACAATACTTTATTATAAAGTAGGTACAGGTGGCAACCCTAGATAAAAGTGACACTGGCTGGTGACAGTCACTCTAGCAGAGCGTCGGATCGATAGTTGCGTGGCGTCTGTCTTCTGATGACAGACGATGATGTAGAGGGAGCCGCTGCCTAACCGCGTCCACGACGAACTGCTACCTTCCGGCCATTGATGTAAATCGATGATTCCGGCATAATCCAGATGATATTGAAGCTGCCGAACTACTAATATGACAGCCACTCCTGGAAAATGCTACCTTGCGCCGTTATAATTAGGTATATATTTACAATGAATGTATTTTAATCCATCTGGCACTTAACAAAAGTGTACCTACAGACACAGAATACAGATGGTATGAAGCTACAAGTCCGCGGCGGCCTGGTCTTGCCGGGCCAATTCAGTTTGTGTAACGTAGTCAGAAGATCTAAAAGTCGCGCGATAGAAAGAGAGGCAACGTCTAGGTGAATATAACTGTAGGTGATTCGCTGTGCGACCTGAATTGCACTTTATTGTGTCGTCGCAAGAGTCGCTTTTTAATTAAATGATTTTGCGGAGTGTCCCGTCTGTATTAATCTGTGGTACAGAATTTATTTTCGATAACTAAAGTAAAACAACAAGTTACCCCACGTAGCACTCGCATAGCTAGTTTTCTTTACCAAAGTTAAGAACAAATTTCGGCCAAAAAAAAACTTTAAAAGAGCACAATACAACAAATTACATTCATGAAAATAATTACCTTTATTCCCATCTGCCCTTGCCACCGGGGTGGTGGCTGGCACTAAGTAGTGGCGTTTACCACCCCGTGGCAGATGACACTTATTTAGTGTCATCTGTCCCCTTCATGATGATTGCAAGGTGGTCGATTCTCCACCGCGTTCTCATATTACGTACTGGACATTATCAATAGAAATTTAAATAAAACCACTGGATATCATTAGCAATAAAAATTAACTTTAATAATGGCAAATAATTTTGGAACTTTTCTATACACTCATTCAAGACTAAATTATCTGAATATTTAATTGGAATTAACTCTTTTAAAAGAACCGGTCAAGAGCGAGTCGGACACGCGCACCAAGTCCTCTTATTTGCAAAATAGTTGGGTAAACGTCATCTAAAACTGTTCCAAATTTCAAGTTGATAGCATTAGTAGTTCTTAAGATATCCAGCTGTGACAGACAGACGGACTGACAGACTGAGTCGCACCATATGGGTTCCCTTTTACCATTTTGGTACGGAACCTTAAAAACTAATTTCATGGGATTGGGTGTATGCTGCATACACCCAATCCAATGAAATTAGTTTGCATGCATACAGTATGCATGACAATTGATCCTAGTGATGATTGTAAAGAACTTCTCGACGGTTGAAAGGCTAATTGATCTAGGCGACATTTTTTGCGATATTGAGTTATATACATATTCGGAATCAGCAAATTTTTCCCCGTCGTTTGAGCCAGGTTTTAATTTTTTTTGACTACTTTTTTGGCGTTTAGCACCCACAGCAAAACAGGCCTCATTTCTAAGCTCATAGATCTATACGACACAAAATGAGACAAATTTGAGAACTCGATGACTTAAGCTATTTTGATTTTTTGAACTTTTATAACGTGTGTCGTTTGGCCTATTTTGCAAGAAACCAAAACAATAAGCCATGTCGTTTGGTCCGTTTTGCATTCAACTACATTAAAAAACCATGTCGCTAAAACCATTTTGCATTAAGTTATATTAATTAACAATGTCTCTTGAGCCATTTAGCCTCTTTTAAGAATAATGAGTAATGTAAAAAATATACAAGACACTATCTAAAATTGTATAAAGTGGCATACCGACCTCAAAAATATCTTATGGATGTTGCTGAATAATGATGGCCTAAACATCAATATCTACTAAAATCTAGTAAGGGTTCATTTTGTTTCATCCTGCGGTCCCGCTACTGGGCATCTGCATCAAACTACTTCTCTCTGGTGCAACACCATCATGTTGCTTAAGCTCATTAGGCATATTCAACTGTCAGTTGACTTGGCATTCGATTCATTTTCTCTCGTATTATTTTATTCTAAGTCGATGCTTGAGTCAATTTCCTTTCAACTATTTTATTTACGGTAGGCATTTGAAGCATTTTGCCTTTCTCAGAAAATAACTAAATTTGATGCATTTTGGGCTAACCAACGTAAATTTTCTAAAATAATACACTATAATCAACAGTAATAGCTTAAAAAACTTCCTTACTTAATTAGGGATATACTCTATGAAATAAATAAAAGTCTATTGAATATTTGATTTTTTATGAATTTTTATTCCAAAACATAAACTTTAATCTGTCCTCCTGCAAGTTTTACAAAATGTCGCCTAGATCAATTAGCCTTTCAACCGTCGAATGTATAATTTAGCTTAGAAACATTATGTTCTCCACATATGCCTTTGTGTCTTTTTTGAAAACCCTCTGGCTCTTTGTAAAGATGCTTGTTGAAAGTAAAAGGCACTTTTAACTTTTCAGTTTAGTCTCTGACATGGCAAAGCATCTGCGATGTAGTATAAAACAAAAAAAAAAGGAAATTGGCATCTACAAGTACCTACCTATATCACATATAAGTTTTATAATATAGTTTACATTTTCATAACATACTTTTGGAAAAGACTATACGTCAGATAGTTTCCTCCGTCTCTCAGATATACTTACGTCCTTCATTTTCGCACACGTCAACCACCTTCTAAGGCGAGTTCATCGACAATTCTACCCAAACCCATTAGCGAAAAACAATAAAACTATCCCAATATACAATTAAACATAATATCATTGTCAAACAATTAAATGTCGTCATTAATTAATTAATATTTAAAGTAATTGCTGCCATTGTTACAAATTAGTCACAATGGCGGCGGGCGCGAATTGGCGCGAATGAAACCAATATGGCCGACAATTATGAGCTATGGAATTAGTATGTACTATATAATATGAGGCGATTGCGCGCCGAATACGTTCCGAAACGATTGTATGCAAAATTGTTATGCATTGGAGGTTGATTGATTGTTCTGTGTGTGCCAAAGTTATGGTGTACTGCCTAATTAATCGTTTTCGGTTCTAAACTGGATTAGCTGAACTGGAGGTGCTGGAAGCAGAACGTATTTCGTGCCAAAACTCATGTTTGCTGTTGTCATTTACATATGTTGGTTTTTCAAAATAATTATAACAACTAATCATAACTGTCGGCATGAGATTTGACAACTGATTTCCCTAATTATAATTATAAATGGATCTTTTTGCGCATGGCTAGATCCGAATTAACTCCGCCATCTTGTTTTTTAATACAATATCCAAGGAGCTACCATAGTAGTGTGCTACAAGGATATTTTGGCGCCTGAATGTCATTGACAGTGGCGCCCCCGTTGTTGGTAAACATTTGTGAAATTGTTTGACAAAAATATATGGCGACGTTAGATCTCATTTTGGTCACGCCCCAAAATAACCACAGACTGTAGTCAATGCATGATGTTTTTCAAGACAAAAAGTATTGTATAGCGCGCCCAACCTATTTGTGCAGGCGGCAAAACACAGAACTAAAAATGTATGTACCGAATTTGTCATGCTGTTGCATCTTTCCTTGACAAGCAGCGCCTCCGTGAACTGCAAACTTTTATTTATTTATTTATATCATCACTTACATACAACTATTATTACTGGTACAACCCAATGCAATAGTGAAGCAAACTTATTAATACTATAATAAATACTATACTATAATACTATATAATAAACTTAAACTGGTCATGCTGTATGTTGTGAATTCAGATTCGCGTACCTTCACATGTTAAATCATTCAAAAAGTCAAAGTCAAAAGTCAAAGTCATTTATTTGCTATAAATGCGGTTACAAAGGTGTTAATAAATATGTATTCTTGTGCGATGACACATTTCGCCATATTTTGGCATGCAAATATTAATGGTAATGCTTATTTAAATAAGCAATTAACTATAACTAAAGTTGAAAATATTTACTAAACATGAAATTATTTAAAGTAAATCAATTGTCAATTTACACAACAGAACTAAAGTAATAAAAAAAATTATTAATACATTTGGCACAAAAAACTAAACCAAATTATATCTACAATCGCAGATTTTATATATTTTAAGTTTAGAGTACAATGCATTCCTGAAATGATAGGACCTACAAGAAGTTTTTTTTAGAAATTCACCTATTGAATAATAACTTTGTGAAATGAGCCATTTTTTTAGTACTACGCAAAATTTTCTGTAAGGAAGATCAGTTATAAAATTTGGAAATGAATTATAAATAAGTGGCGCCATATATTACGCAACTGCGTCGGAATAGTTCGATCCTAGGGACAGGCATTTTTAATAAATATTGTGTGATTTTACGTTTATTTGTATTATTATTAAGTTCAAAAAGTGAATAATTTGTTTTAACAAACTTAGCGATTTCATATATATAAATGCAAGGAACTGTGAGAAGGTTGTGTGATTTATACACTGGCCTGCAGGAATCAGTCCAGCCCATATTGAAAATTGCTCGTATGCATTTTTTTTGTGCTAACATAACTCTAGCAATTTCAGAAGAGTTTCCCCAGACAATTATACCATACCGGATGACGGAGCAAACATAGGCGTGATACGCCATTAAAGCAGTTTCTCTGGATGTCTCATTTTTAACTTTCTTTAATGCAAAAACAAACCTATTGATTTTCATACATATTTCATCGATATGCTGCTTCCAGGAGAAATGTTCATCAAGTGTTATACCAAGAGATTTTGTTTTATGTAATTGTTCTACTATTTGATCTCTATGCGATACTTTAAAGTGGGTATATTTACTTTTCTGTGTTTTGAAATTGATTATTTTAGTTTTTTCTAAGTTAACTTTTAAAGCGTTTTCATCTAACCAAGTAATAATTTTATTTAAGGTGTTATTTATATCAGACTCGTATGATTCCTCATTTTTACAATCAAGGATAACAGTTGTGTCATCAGCAAACAGAACACAATCCTGTTCTATAGCTTGAGGGAGATCATTAACATATACAAGGAATAGTAGTGGCCCTAAGATGCTTCTCAAATTCGATTTTTGGAAGCGACGTAGTGTGCTGTCAATGATAAAATAAACTGTGAAAAGACTGTATTGATCCCACTACTGACAGCGCCCTCAGTCTGTCTGTACCTATTTAAATAAGAAAGAAAAATAAGTTTATTAAAATAAGCTCGCCGGAGTTGGTCCGTGGATGGGTGACCATCTTTACATACACTCCTCCGAGCCTCGGAAAGCACATTAAGCCGTTGGTCCCGGCTGTCATTCGTGGATCTTTGACAGTCGTTATGGGTCGTCCGAAGCAGTCTTACCAAGGGGTATCGTGTTACCCAGTTTCTGGGTTGTCGAGGTCAGATAGGCAGTCGCTCCATGTAAAATACTGGTATTCGCATCCGGTTAGACTGGAAGCCGACCCCAACATAGTTGGAAAAGAAAGGCTAGACAGATTGATTGGTTAAGACCATACAAGGTAGGTCTTAAATTCATGATGACATGTAATAAATATCTAGACTATGAAGTCGGTAAAAATGTTGAGAACCACATCCCACCAATCCATAGCATACAAATATCCCGATTACCGATTAGAAATCGATTTTCGAGAATCGATTTTACGATATAAGGATATAGATTCTTTAATAGTACTTAATTAAATTATTAGGATTTTTTTATTGCGTTTTTAAGAAGTTGCTATTGTGTTGCCACATTAAAATTCTGTGGATGTTTAGAACCAGACTGGTTAATGCATTGTTTTATTTTTTTGCGCCATTTTCCTTGTTGTCTAGCGCAGATTCAGTTGAATCTAAAAATAGATCTTCAATAGCCGTTGTTGAGTATTACATCTCGGTTTTTCTGCTTCTTTTGCCTTTTGATGCGACAACGTATATTATCTTGTGAGAATTCAGGAATCAGGTAATGTCGTAATGGCCCAGTGGTTAAGGCCTCGCTTCCCATGCACGAAGTTGTGACTTTTCAATTTATAATGTACTTTCTGAGTTTATCTTGGACATTACTAACATCGGTGAAGGAAAACATTGTGAGTAAACCTGCTATCAAATTACGCAACATATTTTCGTTGACAATTCCGACTAATCTATTTCAATTTGACAGGTCAACAACATTCATTGTGTTATGTACGTTGTTGAGCAGATTTTTTTTCGAACGTACGAAGCAATGGATTAGCAATCTGTTTCAAAACGATTCAGATTCTGATTGATCGTGTATTACGTAATTAGGGTACTGGACTCATAGTTAATACTAGCTTCTGCAAGCGTCTTCGCCCGCGTGGTATCTTTAAAAATTATAGGCTATGTTGTTCAGTGCTAATATAGTATTCTAATGGTGAAATAATTTTTATAATCGGTCCAGTAGTTTTTGAGTTTATTCATTACAAACAATCATACAAACATACAAACAATCAAATCTTTTCTCTATTTTAATGTTAATTGTTAGTTTAGTTTAGATAAGTCTGAAATCACCAACCCGTCTTGAGCAAGCGTGGTGATCAATGCTCGTGCCTTCTCTGTATGAGAAGAGGCCTTTGCCCTGCAGTGGTACACAGTAAAGGCTCATTCAAGGCAAGGTTCAAGGCATTCCGGTTGGAAAAATGCCTCTATTCATTACATGATTTATAGTCCTATTCTCATGTATTATTTGTCTATGGGTTATATGGCGTTTAATTTTTTTTTAAATTATCGTTTGTGTTTATTTTGCGTTGGATTTTTTTTTGTTGACTTAAGTATTTATAATTTATGTTTGCATGATATTTATTTTTTTCAAAATAATATTTCGTAATTTAAATTGAATTGAATGTTTAAAATAATATTTGCACATCGTCTTGTAATATTTGTGTATAATTTTGTTTCATGTTGGATTATTTCGAATATAATGTAGATTGTTACTGAGTAAATTAAATTGAGTATTTTATATTGGGCAATAATAAGCTAAGGCTGGTATTTTTTTTTTTTAATATTATTATTTTCTTAATATTGGCAAAACAAGGAAGCCAGACGAGAACGTTGTTGAATGTTGTTTCTTGCTCGTGGATCTTTCTGAATGACCGACCACCTTTTTTTTTTTTTTTTTTGAGGTTGGGAAATTATCAAGTAACTTCTCCCGCTCTGGGCGGAGCGGGAGGGCGTGTCAGACTTTTACTGACTAAAACCCACCCGTGTTCCTTCCGTTGCCTGTGTGCCGGGGTCGCGATATCCCTTTCAGACAAACCCGCAACCCCGGCAGGCATTGGCCCTTCCGGACCCCGTCAGTTGGTGCTGACATCTCTTTGAGGCGCGCGTGGAACACAACGCGCCGTCGACCCGGGCCTGGTCCCTATCGGACGGCGAGCTACCCATTGCTCACCGTCCGCAAGCCCGCGCCTACGGTGGCCGGAAGTCGCTTGAAACTGAGAGAGCAGAAATCGCATACATAGCGTATGATTATAATGCTATGTCTCAAACGTTCTCGAACTACGCCCGAACGAGTTTATGTTCCCATTGATATTTATTTCCATTGAAAAAATACGCACCACCTCAGCTGATTTTTTAGTGTCTATTTTTTTTCATTTACAAAAACAAGGGACTCACCAAAAATCTGATGGAGCGATGCTATTGGTTGATGAGATTTCTATAGCGACCGAGCGCTGCGAGCAAAAATAGTCCCTAAGGTGTATAGATATGATATGAAATTCTTCGATAGTACATAACTATTATAGAAAATTTCAAAGGTTCGTGAGATTTAAGTTATTTATTAAATATCATAATTAAAAGATGGACACTGCATTTCTTTTACTTTTACCGAAGAAAAACCTATCGACAAACAAAAGCGATTTATTCCTTTCGGTTTATTCTACAAATCAGGCCGAATTTCGTTTTCATTTTCGGCCGAAAAAAAAAGCATTTTCGGTCGACCTCTATATTTAACTCGCCTAATTATAATCTCGGGGTCACAGGACATTCTCCAACCATAAACAATACATTCTCTATGACTCACCAGCTCGTAAAGACATCAATAAAACTATGCCAACCATAAACAACGATATTAATACTCAGCCAGGTGTGTCTATGTACCTGTTAGCGCTCATAAAGTGTCTATGATTACTTCCGAATTAAATGTGGTATTGAATAGTAATAGTTTTATGGTTTCTGTGTAACTGAATATCGTTATAGATAAGTAGCTACATGTTATGGTTTTAACGGTCTAAATGATTGATTTTCTTGGAAGACAAATATCGGGGAAGTATTTAACTGAACGTCTAAAAACTTATTAACCTTCAAACACTGGTGGACAATTTTTAAAATTAATACACCTCCAAAAAAAAAATAACCCTTCCAATGTTTCACAGTTTTTGTCCTTTTCCCAGAGTTCGGTTGCAGTAACTTGGCCATTTAATTCAAAATTCAAAATTCAAAATATTTTTATTACACATAAACCTACAAGGGCACTTATGAAACGTCAGAAGCTAGGTTCACGGTTCCAATTGGTCGTTTCCTATGGAGAAGAGCCGGCAAGAAACTCCACGGTTACTCTTTTAAAATTAAATGGTTTTTACAATGTTTCCAAGTTACAGTGTTAAAAGGTATGAGAGGACAGTGTAGGCCCATCAACAAGTACCAGGTACTTAGCAAAATATTAAATGGTCCACCGATCTACAGTCTGTTATGTCTACAACGTTCTCTCATTCACAAAATTTAAAAGATAATAATGTTTTTAGGACCTAAATAGAAATTACCTATTTAAAATTCACACAAAGAGGCGCAATTATTAGATAAGAGGGTTCAATAGCATTTTTAGGGGCACGAAATGTGAATTAGTAGAGCATCGATTAAGTATACAACCTTAGTTTTTGTTTACCCTAAACCTCTTAAGGGGTAATGACCCCTTAAGAAGTTTAGGTTAGGTTTAGGTTAATGATGAGTACAATGATACTCATCATTATGAATAACCATAGTGAAAGTTATTCATAATGATGAGTACAATGACCCCTTAAGAGGTTTAGGGTAAACAAAAACTAAGGTTGTATACATTGTTATATCGTTGGTTTTATTTCTTTAGGTAAAATACGGCCTTCCTATCTCGTGTCGGATCGCACACACTTTTTAACCGACTTCCAAAAAGGTTTTTCTATGTTCGTAGCGTATGTATTTTTTTTATGTCAACCGATTTCTCCGTCAACTAAGGACCGATTTTAAAAATTCTTTTTTTGTATGAAAGGGTTTCTTCTTAAGCTAGTCCCATATGAATTTTCCATTTATTAACTTTCCTTGGATAGTTTTTGAGTACCTAAGCTTGATCAAAAACCTAGGCTTTTGATCAAGAACCGGAAGAAGACAAAATTATTAGGTACTTTATGCTATCGTAATTATTTTAGCCTGAGAAAATCCAGTTTTTTGCTCAAAACCTAGACTGGTTTTTTTTTTGTCGGTTGCTATTTGTTTAAATAAATAAAACAATTAGAGACAATAAAAAAATATTTATTTGTCATAATTTTACGGGTGCGTCTCATATCATATAAAATTATTTGGTATATTTTAATTTCAATAACGTTCAGAAGATGTAATAAACGTGAGATATACCAACTCTTCATATAATTTCTTTACATATAACATTTATATATTCTAAAACTTATTTCGTATAAGTAACGTTATTGGATATAACGTTTATTTAATCTAAAATCATTAGGTCTATCGTTCAAAATATACATATATTGATGGTTAATACCTTCTTTCGTTGGTGAATAATTTGGGTTAGCTTAGGTTAGAACAGTGGGGTCAGATGGGGTCTATTGTTGATGAATATTGCTCAGTTAAATAAATTATTATGTAACTGAGCAAGATTTCAAGTTCTGAGATGCAACCTTGTTTTCTTGATGAGTTATTATATAACTGAGCAAGAAATCAAGGTTGCACACAAAGTGACAACGAACAATGATATTTGTTAGGCTACAAGTTATGAATAATTAGACTAAGTTATAAAGTGTATGTATGCAATTTTGCTTTGTGCTTTTAACTAGGCGTTTTTATCATATTAGACTAAATAGGTTTAATGTCTTTTGCGTGGAATATCAAACGATTTTATATTCAATGTATGTTATGCTTATAAAAATTTGTAACAATACTTTGTAACAATTTATTTAATTTAAAAGAGTGTACGTGGAGTTTCTTGCCCGTTCTTCTCCATAGGTACCTACTACGTAACTAGCTTCATATTTTTGACTGACCGATTCATTGACAATTCAAAAGTGCCTGTAATGGTTTAATTGAAATAAATAATTAGAGTTTGAGATTTGATTAAGTATCAATCGTTTATTATATTAACTGATCATTACCTATATCAAATAAAATTATAGAAACAAAATCTCTAATATTAACAAGATATAACAACTGAATGTTGTTATATCTTGTTAATATTAGAGATTTTGTAATTATATCATATATTACCTACTTACCCTAATTAATCATACCTACATTTAGCACATAATCAATATTGGTTCTCCACTAATTTTGGTTGCATCAAGAAATGTTAAAAAAAATCTTGATTTAACCACCATTAATAGAATAGAATAGATTTATTTATTTGCAATGAATGTAGGTACATATTATTAGGTGTTACAAAGTTTTATGGTTCCTTGTACATTCTACCTTAATTGGCATGCTAATTTACATTTTAAAAGAATTTAATAAAACTTATCATCTAAGAATTCTTGTACTGAATAATAACACTTGTGCAAAAGTAATTCTGTAACATGCTTTTTAAATTTAGTTAGTGGTTGTTCCTTGACATTATTTGGTAACTTATTATAAACAAGTGGTGCCATACAAATAACACTTTTTCTTAAAAGAAGTCTTAAAAACATCCGTGCTTAAAAGATTTTTATATTGGGATCTAATACTTATTGTTCTATTTCGAGTTACCTTGAAAGATCAAGGTGGTAAACTGGTGTGAATTCGTTTTAACAAATATACATCATTCTAATATATAAAGACATGGGAAGGTTAACAGTTTATGGGACTGAAATATAGGTAGACAGCTGTCAGTTACTTTTAGGGCAAACATAGCTCTGATGCAGCGTTTTTGAGCTTTAAAAATACTTTCTTTCTCGCTACAGTTACCCCAGAATATTACACCAAACCTTAAAAGTGAAACGACCAGTCCGTGGTAGGCAACCAACACGCTAGACAGGTCCACTTTTTTGGACAAATTGTGCAGCATGAAAGCAGATGTATGTACTCAATCTCTTACAAATACTCTCTGCTTGAGCCTTCCAAGTGAGTTGGTTATCAATTAATGTACCCAAAAATTTTGCAACATCCGCTGTGCCAACGGCTTGACCATTGTGGTTTATATTTTTATATAGAAAGCCAATATTGATTACCTGTGTGCTAAATGCATGTAAAATGTTAACAAATAAATCATTGTATACAGGGTGGCAGAGACATCGACGCGAAGCCGGGTACCATGGATTCAGTACATGATTCTGAACCCCCCTGAGCTGAAAATTTTCGTCGGTTATTAACAAAAAAAATCAGCTGTTTCATAGAAAAGTGCAATCAATACCTACGCGGTCAAAATGTATGCAACAGCTGGTTCTTTTTTCAAAAAATGTTTTTTTTTTCAGGTTTTAAAATATAAAGTAGGTAATAATTTTATTATTTTTTAAATATACCTAAAACATGACGCACAACAGATAAAAAAATATTGTTTACTTTTAAAATTAAATGGGTTTTCCCCGATCTAAGTAACGGGCTATCGGTAGGATAACCTCTGCACCTCTTTACGCCGAATCATAATGTTATTACAGTCTTACAACGGCGACCAAGTCAAAGTAGGTACATTTTAAATCTTTATCTTTTAAATTTGTGTAAGGTTCCGTACCCAAAGGGTGCCTGTTACTATGGCTCTGCTGTTCGTCAGTCACAGAGCTGTATCTTTTGAACCGTAATAGGTAGATACTTACTTGATTTTTTTACGGTGTGTACTACTATGGCATAAGTCATAAGTCATTTATTTCATAACAATATGGAAACATTGTGTTGAAAATAATATAAAAATAACAAATTGCAATGAAATGAAATTAAAAATAACAATTAATATGGATCAAAATTCATTAAAATACATCAAAAACGTTGAAAATATAAAACAGTACATGGCAATTAAATTACATTAAAATTACAATAATAACAAAATATAAAAAATTACAGTGAAATCAGATTAAAATTACATAACATAAAACATTATAATTAAATCAGATTAAAATATTTAGAAATGTCAATAAATAAAAACACTAATAGTCAATTGAGAATTCAAATACAATAAGATTATAAATAATAAATGTCAAATTAAATTATATCAAATACAACTTTACAATAATATTACAATGTCAAATGTCTTCCATGAATTCATTGATACCATAATAGCCTTTCCTCAATAAATGGCCCCTCAATTTATTTTTAAATAAGTTGACACTGTAAATACTTTTCAATTCTATGGGCAACTTCTATCTATCTTCTATATCTATATATATTCTATATATATATATAAAAGAAAGTCGTGTTAGTTACACCACTTATAACTCAAGAACGGCTGAACCGATTTGGCTGAAAATTGGTGGGGAGGTAGCTTAGAACCAGGAGACGGACATAGGATACTTTTTAGTAGGGTAGGTAGGGTAGGTAGGGTAGGTAGGGTAGGTAGGGTAGGTAGGGTAGGTAGGGTAGGTAGGGTAGGTAGGGTAGGTAGGGTAGGTAGGGTAGGTAGGGTAGGTAGGGTCGGTAGGGTCGGTAGGGTCGGTAGGGTAGGTAGGGTAGGTAGGGTAGGCAGGTAGGTGCGCCGTAGATACGTACTTAGTGCTACTCGAGCGAAGCCGGGGCGGGCAGCTAGTATTGTATAAAATTACTTATTGATACCGTGGGCTGTGATGCACAACTTGCAATTTCGGTTGAATGTTGTTGGGCACATCTTTCCTACGTGTACTGGCTCTAGTAATTCTCTGCTCATCGGTCTCAATTTTGTTCAAGTTTTTAACAAAGCTAGTCAGTAAAACCAATATATAGAGGCATGGCACTGTTAAAATATTTAGTCTTATGAAATACTCTCTACATGATTCCGTCTGTTTCATGCGGAGCATTGTCCTAAGAGCTCTTTTTTGAATGACAAATGCCATGCCAGCATATGGCAGCTATAACAAGTCCAAATTAAAGGGGTTCCAATACAAGCAAAGTATTTTTTTTAATGCAGTGTTAAATAGTGTACCTACGGTGGTAGCCCTTCGTGTGCGGGTCCGACTCACACTTGGTACCTTTTTTTATTTGTTAAATACGAGATTTTCGGCTTATTTTATGTCTGTTTTCTAATGTGCATGTTATTTGTGCAGAATAAACAATTGTTATTATTTTTATTTTTCTTCTAGGTACCAGATAAATCAGCAGTCTATAAATAATACAAAAAAGTATCTCTTTGTGTCCGTCTGTGTCACCACTTAGTTCTTCTTAAAGGCCTATTCAGATATGAGCGATATCGCTGTCGCGCTAGGTAGCGATACTGGTCCAAAGGGACTAATCAGTAGGCGGACCAGTATCGCTACCGAGCGCTCGCGATCGCTTATATCTGAATAGGCCTTTTCACACAGTGAATTTCAATACAGTTCCCGCCATAGGTGCCTACTTCGCATAATTATATTAATACTAGCGACCCGCTTCGCACGGAAGAACAACAATCAAGTAACGTCAATATTAATGCATACAAAGAAATCATAAATTTTCTAAATAGGTAACGGCGAAAACCCCTGCATCAAAATACGTTGTGAAGTTTATATGAACAACGTAGTCACACAGACAGACACGAAAAGCGATTTTAGTTTAGATATAGATATTTATTTATATAATAATACTATTATTATAAACAGCTAACATTTTTTTGTTTGTTCATTTGTCTGTTTGTTTGTTTGTAAGTTTGTATTTAGGGGGTAATCTCCGGAACTAGGTACCAGTCGGATTTGAAAAAATATTTTTGCATTGGATAGCCGAATTCTTGAGGTAAGTTATAGGCTCGCGGACGAAGTCGCGGGCAGAAATCTAGTATTAGATATAGATATAAAAGATATATATATACATATATATAAATGAACCAAATTACAGAATACACCTTCTTTCCAATGTTCATCGATATAGAAAAGAAAGACAGAAAGAAAATACGTTTATTTGCGGTACACATGACGCAAAGAAAGAACAAAACACGAAAATAAACAGTTTGGGGGAAAATATGCGTCACATCCACGCAAAACGGCCATCGCTCAGCATAATGCTGCGACCCTATAAGAGACAGAGCCCCAACGCTGGTTTTCAGCGACAGCCGGCGTTGACGTGATGACGTCAACCGGTGCAGCATATAGTGAAATAACAAAATAAGACAAAAATTAAATGAATAAATACAATACTTAGTCCTAAATGTTTATATGAAATATAATATTTAAAATGGTAACATTTCATACCGTCGGCGACTCACGCGCCGCTGTCTTAATGCAGTCTGTGCGCGCAGCTGTCATAAAATCTATTTGTTTGACGTTTTTTATTTGTTTTTAACTTTTTTATAACAAACACTTGCTTTTTCCAACGCACTTTAGACATTGGCAGAATAGTCGACATCGGCTTTGCTTGCCATTTATTAAAAATAGTATAGAATAGACGTTTCAAGACGTTTTGACATATTGGATAAGTAGTGGTTACGTAATAATTATAATATGGCGCATTAAGTAATTAGTGATATGATGCATAATATGTAAAAACAAAGGATGCATTGGGTTTGGGGTTGGATGCATTGGTATTGGCGATATAGTGCAGATAGTCTCCGAGTGAAATGCCTGTGACATCCGGGCGGACGGAGACGCGGACATGACGAAGTTATAAGGGTTCTGTTTTCGCCGTTTGGCTACGGAACCCTAAAAATTGGCACTGATAACGCTACAGGGTCACCGAGCTATTGATTAGTAGGTACGGGAAGATCCGCTTAAAAATGAGAACTCTTATCAGAGAGTCATTCTTATTGTTATCACCAGTACATAAATACCTAGGTATATAAGGACCGAACACCAGCCTTTTGCTTAAAAATTCTAAACCGTTCAGCAGGGGAGCACGTACTTCTAATTCTTTTGAAACAACTTAGTATTTGCGAGTATGAAGTATACAATGTTTAGAACGCAGTGTGTGCTGGCGTTGTTAGTGCTGTACGTGGAGCTGGCGTATTCCTGGGGTGAGTACGAGGAGCATGCTTGTGTCTCATTATCATATCGTTTTCTTAATTTAGTTAAAGTTTTGTGCCTGTAAGGCCCTTCGGTGTACCTGCTTAAATTATACTTGAGTTCCAAACTTTTTATCCATATACTTGATACTAATTTCCTATTTTGTTTGGTAAATTTTTTTGGTTTATAAATTAGACTATATGATCAATTGCATACAGCTAGCAGCAGAGTTCGTTGGTCCTCGAGCGGTGCAGTCGTTTCGGGAGCGAGCTCCGACCCAAAATTTTTTTTTTGATGCGTTTGGCGCACCGAGCTCTGCACATTATGGCAAGATCGCGTCGCTTGCCGGCGAATTTGAACAGCGCGTTGATACTGGTGTTTTTATTTTGATACTGCTGCGACTAAATAAAAATCGCAGTCGCCAAATAAATAGATTAAAATTGTGCTAAAGTGACAGTGTGAGTGAGTGTGCGTGAGTGTTAATAAGTGCGTTGCTGATCTCAGGCGAGCGTTCCAGAGCAAACAAGGAACCCAAGCTAATCCGGTGAAATCTTTCCATATAGTTGAGGGCATACCTTCCCTCTGCAAAATCGGTATTTTATTTAATAGATTAAGTGAAAACACGCGACCGCGTATTTTCAGTGGCGAAGTTTCTAAGCAAATGTTATAAGATCATATTATGAGCATACATATATAATGGCAAGATAAATTATATAAAACATGATTCTAACAAACTCGCTACATTATCGCTTTAGATTTCATACAAAACTATTTTCCAATAAAACTCCTGCTAGACCGCCTTAGTTTAGTAATTTTAAGTCAATAGTTTATTTTGTCCCTACGGGTTTAATTGGTTTTATGGGCTAAAAAGTTTGGTACATTAGTACCAAACTAAAAAAGTTTGGTACATTAGTACCAAACTTTAGATACAATGCATGTGTGATACTTATAATAATATTTTGCGGTGTGTCTTGTTTTTTGAGTGGTGCGTGGTGTTTTTACGAACACGGGCGCGTATACCTAACAACTTGAAAACGGAATTCCGTGTACCCGATGACCACATGTGCAATTTGCAGCCCCTTTCGGGCCAGATGTGCGCCCACGCCGCCACCGCGCCGGCCCTTAGGGCGCATAGCAATTGGTCAGTTAACTTTTATGATGCTCACTATTTGTGTATATTATAGAATGCCATAACGGGGTATCTCAGTAAATGCGCTATATAATCTGACAGTGAAAGCGTAAATGTAGATTGTGTTAAATATTATACTCTGATACTATAATAATTTGCTTTTATCATTTACTATTTTTATTTATTATTTACCCAAACTGATGTCTAGGTTCTGTACCTATGATGGTTAAGTAGGTGTATACTTTGAAAAGGGGTTATATAGTTATATTCGAATATTCGTTATATTCGTTAATTTAAAACAAATATGACGGGTGGTTATCGACATTGTACGCTTTTTAAAGTTTTGTGGAAATTTTCCGGGTCTCACCCAAAAACTGCTAATGTGAGAAATCCACTCAACCCTGGACGCTATTTTTATACTTTTCTGATAGCATAGAAAACGTATTCATAAATATAAAAAAAAGATCTATGGCCTTACCCCATCCCTGCTCGAACGACAACAGGACGAAGATATTGATAATTATTTTCAATGAAAAACGCACCAACTCTGATGATTTTTAAGGTCTTTTTATTTGTTTCATTTACAAAAACAAGAGCCTCAGTAAAAAGCTGATGATATTGGTTGATGATCGTAGGAAGCGTTACAATAGCGGCCGAGCGCTGCAAGCAGGAATGGTCCTTACGGTGTCCACAGATGTCCGCGCCTGCGATAGTACGAACATAAAAACAAGCATTCGGGCGACACGGGTCGGGATTTTTTGTGTGCATAATTTAGAACTATAATACAATCGCGGCAACCTGAGGTGAACAACGACGAGCTCGAAGTTGTTCCGCGTCAGAACTGGAGTTAAACAACGAGGAGCGCCAACAGATTCACTTGTGAAGCTGGACTTGAACGAACCTGGCGGAGAGAGTTATCATATGAGACTTGATTAATCACGCTAGGAATAAACCAAGCCTAAAGAAAAAATATGAAAATAATGTTAGACGGAAAAACTTTAACCAAAACCAGCAAGAATGTGCCAACTCGCACAGGCGCCGCAAACCACACCCGAAGCATGCAGAACAAGACCAAATCCAAGAAAGCCGGACGACTTATTTACGCATGTTATGCCAACTTCGAACAGCACATGATTTACTTCGACAAGGAAATATTTTTTGGATGGACACGACTGAAGACCGAGATAAGTTTAAGAAGACTGTTAGCGAGATTTACAGGAAACCTGAAACAGCAGCAAGAACCTCAGACGAAGATCTTGGAAACAGCACAGAGCAGATGCACCGATGAAGCTGGACATGCACCTGAACCAACGGCGCCGTCGTAAAAAGATGCCCATCCTTAGATAAAAATAACCCGTCTCTCCACTATTCCATTGCTTACTCTAGGATGCATATCCGGTACGGCTCGTAAATCCTTCCTTATCCTAAGGGCACGTCTTCCCTACCATTAACCCGCGCCCCCCGGTCTACTCCTTGATATGCAATAGCCTTTGAAGTCCCATGAAACATGAGGCTTCATGGGCTAGTGCAAATCTTGGGGTTCATTCGATTTATCGAGTCTGGTTAAACCACGCTGGGGTCGGTGCATTTCATTCATTCATTCATATGATCAATTGCATACAGCTAAAGAAATATAAATAACAAACGTTGATTTTTTATTTATATTTCTTGAATATTAAACTACCGCTTATGCTTATGCTTATTATGAATACCGCTTATGTTTCCATTTAATCACAAGGACATTTCCTACTAATTCACTGTCAAAAATTTTTACTCAAAGATAATGTCTGTAAAGTGGAATTTATTACGAGTAATGGTATATCTGGGATGACATTATATTAGAATGTGATACACATTTTCATTTAAAATAGTTTGAATTAATTTTTAGGGTGCTAATTTAACTAGGTACTAAGTTAGAAATATAAGTCGCGTTGAAATAAAACGTGACGAAAATATTTTATGTGTGATTTAAAGCTAAAAAATATATTGCAGACAAATTGATTTAAAAAAGAGTTTATATATTTTATCAAAATAATAATTATTAAGAATTTGAACAGATAGCTCACATTGCTGATAAAATATTAGGTTAAATCGTTACTAAATGGACAGTTCTTGTCATGGATCATGTTTGAAATATCGATTTTTATAAAGCTTTATTACTATTTAGTTATATACTACATAGTTTTCTTTAACTCTGATATATGCCGCATCGAATCATAACGAAATTAAAAACACTCCAAATTGAAAAATAACTTTAATTTCGGAAGTCGGTGGCAAAAACGAAAAATCTAAACCAAAGTCACCGACTTACGAAATTAAAGTTATTTTAAAATTTGTAATGTTTACATGTCCTGTTCATAATTAATTAGGTAAAGGCAGATAATCTCGAACACTGCCGTTTTATTTAGACATCGGTCACGACTCGAGACCAAGGACCCTTTGTGCACACACAAAATAGGTGACATTTCGTGACCGAGATGTAACTTCTGTATGGGATTTGTGCTTCGATTGATGTCCACGAAAATGTATTACCGCGCTGTCGCGGCGTCTGCGCCGCGAGGCGTCCGATAGACGTGTCGGTAAAAAAGAAGAATATCTTTATTTTGTCGTGGCGGCTGAGAGTATGTCATGCTCACTCTAATGTCTCGCTGACGGTGGCGCGTGTCTTGGATCATTTAGCTCCCTTCAAAATGGTTGAGCTGAATGGTGCTAATCCATGCGTCATGTTCGTGAACGGGCGCCGTCAGTAGGGACTGGTCATCTCTTAGCTGCCACGGCTTATTTTAATTTAATTTAATTTTTTGGATTGTTTATTTTCTTTATTTCTGTTACGGACGCTTTTCATGTTTTGCATCGTTCTCACATGTATAACTTCAACATGAATGATGTAACCAATATTTTGTAACCATATCATGTTTTAAAAGAGTGTCCGTGGAGTTTCTTGCCCGTTCTTCTCCATAGGTACCTACTACGCTTTGGAATGGACATCTAGCTTCATCTTTCTGACTGACCGACCCCCTTGACAATTCAAAAGTGCCTGTAATTGGTTTATTTGAAATAAATGCTTTGAGTTTGAGTTTGAGTTTTGATCTCTAATTAAACTAAACGAGAGTCCATCTTGCGGGTATATTATCTGGTTATGGCTTGAATTTCCTCAGAGTGTACCTAGCGAGTTATTTAGCTTAGTTAAGTATGTTTCTCTTGTTTCAGACATCGCCGTAAGCATCGGAGATGAGCTAAGGTTTTATACCAACAATGTCATAATAAGCACCATCAAATTTAAGTCCCAAAACCTCACAGCGTTAGCTTACGATGAAGTGCACAACAAGATGCTGTACGTGGACAAACAGACCGACAACGATAATATATGTAGTTATGACTTATCTTGCAAAGAAATCATATGTTTCACTGAAAGAAAGGGTAGGAACATCCATGGCATCGCGTTCGACCCCGCCACTGACACAGTATTCTTTACTGATACGAATGAGAGAAGCGTCAATTGGATTTCATTAAAACCTGGATCTGTTAACAATCCAAACGGAAATCTATTAATCAAGATGGACGACGGGGTCCCTCGTGATATTGTCGTAGACAGCTGTAAAGGGTACGTACCAATCAAGTTTAATAATGTTATGCTCCAAAATAGTACATTTTGATGCAGGTGTGCAAAGTTTATCATTCGGGACGGGATTGTTGATTAGAAATTAGCAATGACGCCCGTCATTGCTAATTTCTTACCTTTTTTTTTGCTAAGATTTAAAGAAAAACTTAAAACTTTGACCGGGACACGTAATTACAAAAGCGAATGCAAAACAGACACCAATAGTCTGTACTATATTATCTTGCAAATGGCATGAAGCAGTAACAGTCCGTCCGAATCCGGCTGCAACACAGCGGTTCGTAGTGCAGCCGCATTTGTTTGTAAAAGCCTTATACTATAAGGCAATGAAAAGGCGAATTGAACGCAGACACCCATAGTATTATTTTCGTTAGATTGTTAACTGTCGTAAAAATTGTTAACTGGGTGATTTCACCCAGTTCACAATAGGCTCGGTTAGGTTAGAACTGAGCGCAGCACAGCATTGTGTGGGCGCAGCCATCCACGAGGATTACACACAGTTACCAAAAAAAAAGTTAGAACTGTGACCAACTGCGTGCAACCCGAGCGAGCGTAGCGAGGGGAGCAAGTTGTTCGCTGCTAGGCAGGCTATTTAGTATTAGCGCGAGGTGCGTTACGTCGCAAGCAAGTTTAATACCTGCAGTGCTATTCTGTAACCATCTCACCGTGAAAACTTAGGTGAAGTGAGCTGTCATTCCACAGGGATTGACACTATTGACAGCTCACTTCACCCAAGTTTTCACGGTGAGATGTTTACAGAATAGCATGGCTGCAGTGGTAACAAGGCGAGCACTTACAAGCTGTAATCCAGTCGTTTTTGTTAAAAGAATGTCGTTCGGAGCCATTGTAGACAGTTTCGAATGTCTGTGGTGTAATCGGCTTTATTCATACGGACGCGGCTGCGTTACAGAACAGGTACTGTCTCTGTTGCATCCGCCTTTGTATTTACGCTACAGGGAAGGCAAAGTAAAAAGCACCCGTGTTCAATACACTGTATTGTGAACCTAAAAGCAGTGCAATAAGAGACACTTTTCAAGGAAGTGTGTTGAAAAATCAATTTAACTTCTTGATAATTACGACTGGTTTTCTTTTTAACAGATATATTTACTGGCTCAACACAAACCTGGCGAAGCCTACAATAGAGCGAGCTCGGTTAAATGGCACCGAGAGAGAAGTATTTAGGAATATTACTTCACTGCCTTTCAACACAACGCACAATTTGGAGCCACACAGCTTGGCTTTTGACCAGCAGAGACAGGCCATAATCTGGATTGAGCCTGTGAACACTACTGGATACGAAATGTATTTATCCCAAATACTTAATAGGAAATCCAAAACAAGTCTCGTGTATTATTCAGATTCAACTTATCCACCACTATTTCTCCATCCATCAAATACATTGACTGCTTCAAAAAACTCATTCTTCGCCGTAGAATTTCGCTATAAAGTTAAAGTTTTTTTTTATAAGTTTTCAATAATAAATGGTGACACTGAAAATTTCGAAACAATATTTAGAGTGTATTCTGATAAAAAAAATTATGTTGGTATAGTCGGAAACTATAAAATCGCAGACCAAATTCAGGGACAGGATTGTGAAGCACTAAAGGGTCGGGTCATGATTGCTCCAGAATGTGATGGGCCGTTTTGTGTACACGGTATGAAAGTTAATGGACAATCTGTTTGCAAATGCACAGCTGGTTACACCGGCGAGAGGTGCGATGTCTCAGTCTGTGAGAACTATTGTCTGCAAGGCAACTGCAGTTTCAATGATGAGGGACTTCCTGAATGCAGGTAAAACATATTCTACTACTTCCATTGGTTCAATGTTGCCCTTGACATTCATAATTTTTTACTCTTCTTACAAATTGCATCACTGTGAGAGGCAACCATGATAAAATAATTAACAACTAAATTACCTCGCAATTATATTTGCTGGAAATCGTCATATTTTCACGAAATTGTCTTATATCTAATAAATATATCTTAGAGACCTATATTGATGTTCCAAATGAGTATAATTTAGTAATTATTCTAACAACGTTTGCAAAAATATCGATAGTGCCCTTAATGAAATTACGCTGTTTCACATTTTCATTATTTCAGATGTGATGCCGGTTATTCCGGTGACAGGTGTGAAGTCTACGCGTGTCATGGGTACTGTCTGAACGACGGCGACTGTTCCCTGGACGAGGAGCATGAGCCAGTCTGTCAATGTGTTGGTAGTTACCAAGGTACAAGATGCGAAGGTTACACCGGTGACAGGAGCAATGTTTCAGTCTGTGAGAACTATTGTCTGCAAGGCAACTGCAGTTTCAATGATGAGGGACTTCCTGAATGCAGGTAAAACATATTCTACTACTTCCATTGGTTCAATGTTACCCTCGGAATTCATAATTTCTTATGCTTTTTACCAATTGCGACGCTGTCTGAGGCAATTATGATCAAATAATTACATACAAAATTGTAATTATTACCCCAAAATTTTATTTAATGGACAACGTCTTATTTCGAAGACATGGGGCGGCTATAAGATCAATAAATAAAGAAAAATATTGTGTTGAAATTTTTTTGATCCCCCGTAATGAAATTCCACAGTTTCACATTTTCATTATTTCAGCTGTGACGCCGGTTATTCCGGAGACCGGTGTGAAGTCTACGCGTGTCATGGGTACTGTCTGAACGATGGCGAGTGTTTCCTGAACGAGGAGGATGAGCCATTCTGTCAGTGTGTTGGTAGTTACGAAGGTACAAGATGCGAAGCTGATACAAGTGGCACTTTAACCAATACCCCTACGTCCTGTTTAGCGGAAAGAAACCTAACTCGACTCGTAGCTGACTTATTGTCGATCCTGCGAAAGCCTTCCTCAAGAAAATTCATAATTGTTGAAGTATAATGTAATAGTTACGTGATTATCTTGTAATTATATAATTAGTCTATACTTATTATCTTTTAATTTTGTTTTTCAGCAGTTTCTATAACCATTTACACCTATTTGTATTTTTTTTTTATGTGAAACAAAGCTTCTGGTTCAGTGTTCCGAAACAAAGGTGTCTAGAGTTTTCTAAATCGTTTCGCATTCATTGTGTTTTTGTTTTTTTAGAATTTTAATTTTAATTGTTATCTTACTTTTGACATCTTTTATTTTATTTTATTAATTACTGTATTCATTTGAAATGTTCTATTAATTTAATGTAACTGCATGATTTCATTGTTTCAAGCTATTATTATTGTATTTGTACGCCTTTCCAGGCAAAACATGTTGAAACTTTATTTTTTTGAACATACCAACTGTAAACCTACACGTTTTTGACAAATAAATTTTTTTCTTATCTTATCTTATCTTATCTTATTTTTTTTGTAAAAATAAATTGGTATATTGGTAATTCAGCAGTCTAATTACGCAACACATTTTTTTTCTGATTACAATTCTGAATCGAAAGCAAGTCCAATTTTAAACGCATGCCTAATTCGAATTACGATAAACATTTTTTACCAATCGACGGAAATTGGATAGGGTTCTTCTAACCAATTGGCTATAATTTGTTTGCCTTATGTGTTTTGTTACATCATATAGAAATGATTAATTTCCAAATTATTGTGCTATAATTTAATTTTGTTTTAATTACAACTGATGCTCTACTGCTGCCCCCGATAGAAAAAAAGACGCATCTAACATTTTTTCTGATTCCGGCAATATATATAACTCAAATCTGGAAAATAAATGTCAAAATGATGATGATGATGTCAATGTGTGTGTGTAATCATTGTACAATGATTGCCGAAAAACCAAAAACCAATTTTAAAACACTTTCGACCAAAAACTACCATAATTGCAATACGTAACAAAACGTTTTTCTTTTCACGTTTTTGTTATCTGTGGCCAATGACAAAATCGTAGAAAAGCATTGTTGTCAACTTAGTGGGATTTCCACTAAACCTGGGGGTTTGAACACCCCTACTGGCGGAGAAATTTTGCTGTCAGTGGCCGGTGGTTTTGTCTAGTGGTTAGTCTATTCAATTTTTAGAAAACAATACAATCAATTACTAAAACTTTGACTCGAGAAATTATTAAAATAACACGATAATGGCATGTTTTATTGTTTGTGTAAAACCTGTGTTAGTGATTTTTCGATTTATTTCTTTCAAATGCCGCGAACCACTGCGTTCGAACGCTGATGTAGAAAGACTGACACAGCATGACGAATATATTGAAGACACACAAGGGCTCCGCCCGAGAGATCGAAAAACAAAGTCATTAAAAAAAAACCCACGGGAACATACTTCCGGGATAAAAAAATCTGCCGTTAAGCCGTTTGAAAACAAACATCTTTTCATTAATTATACTGCGGCTGCCATTTGTCATACCGCCAACGAAATAGAAGTCAAAATCGGTTGAACGGACTGTAAAAAACGTTTATATAAATGTCTAATCTTATTTTATTAATCGAGTATAGTTTATTTCTGGTGGTTTGAAGAACTACCACTAGTGGACTAGACATGGGCGTTTCTGGATTTTTACGCAAACGGTTAAATATTCTATTTCAGATTTTGAAATAGCTTTCAAAATCCTTTTTTAGTAATCGATATCAGGAGAGGCTCCGACTCGCAGTTTCGATCATCTCTAGTAATATTATTCGGTTGTAAGTGCATCGATCAAAACTATTGAAACATGAACAAATACTTCCATATGCAAAGCTACTCTTGCCGTGGTTTTGTGAAATCGGTTTGTCTAGTTTGGATAATCGATACTTTAACACTAATCGATTCGACACTAATCGATTTCTGACTGAAATCGGATTTTAAATTCGTTTTGATGTATCTGACGCATGCCTATAATGGACTCTGGGAAAAAAAAATTGGCAGCACTGAGTAAAAGTTGAAATCCTCTTGAACGATCTGCTGTCGAATTTAAGGCGAAATATTGCCTGTCTAAAATATACCTTTGCTGCTCTAACTTTATCAGTGTGTTGGGAAAAGAACAGGACGCGTATATAACATCACATGTTAAACATTGGAATATAATCCACGCTGAAATGATCATTCTTTGAAGTCTGTGGAGTATATGCTATCAATCATGGCGATGCCTTTGTTTACATTTTGGTTTTATTGATTTCGGTACCTAATGTTTTTGTTTATTCATTGTTTTGCCTTGAATGTTTTATATTTTTCAACGTACAAAATTATATTTACTATTCTCTTTAACAGAACAATTACAATTAGTTTTACTAAGTGTTTAGGGGACCATGCCGTATAGTTCTTTACAGTTTTTTAAAAGGTGGCCAAAGTGGGTTGGTTCCGCATGTGACAGTGTTGTATCTCTGTTGTTAGTCGGTAAAAAGGAACCATTTTTTTTTAGAAGATAGAATACGTGATTTGAGCGCCATCTATGTACTAAACTCAATTTCACTCAAACTGTGGGTTGGTTCTTGTTTACAAAAATAGGTCCAATTATATTTACTATACTCTTACAGAAACATGGGCCTATGCTAGTTTGCGAGGACTACGCGGCTAGGCATGGGCTCGTGTATAACGTGAAGAAATGTGAGTACATGGCCTTGGGGGTCGCCGGTAGGTGTACAGATTATTCACCTGACTGTACCTTAAATGGCTTGAGCATAAGAAGAGTTAAACAATTCAAATATCTGGGACATATGCTTACCGACGACCTGAAGGACAATGTGGACATTGAGAGGGAGCGCAGGGCGTTGGCTCGTAGATTCGCTCGCTGCACGGACCAGGTAAAAATAACGCTTTTCAAAGCGTATTGCCAGGGTCTGTACACGGGTGGTCTGTGGATCAACTACACCAAAAGGTCGCTAGATGTCCTGCGCGTCCAGTACAACAATGTTTTTAGAATGCTCTTGAGACTGCCCCGGTTCTGAAGTGCGTCAGAGATGTTTACGCAGAACCGTACTGACGGCTTCCATGCAATTGTGCGGAAGAAAATAGCGTCGGTGGCAGCTAGAACCCGGGCCAGTGGCAACAGCATTCTGGAAACAGTGAGTGAGAATGTGTTTTCCCCTTTTAGGAGGCATTTTGTGGAGAGGATAACCGGTTGAGAAACTGGGTTCGTCTTCTTTACAAAGTGACTCATACCCAAAATGTATTTTAATTTAGGTATGTATATACTAACACTAAGTATAAGGTACTTTACTAATACGAGTACTACGGATCTCTGTTATCTGAGTATTTGAAATAAATTATTATTATTATTAAGCAGTTGTGGAACATTTTTCTTGTGGCTTGTGGAAGTCGGAAAAATCTCTCGTTCAAGACACTGCGTGCTCTGTTTTCGTTTTCTACTGGCTGCACTAAGACTTTCATAGGCTGATTTGCTCAATAGCGAAAAGTACCTAAGTGGATATTATCACTACAAGTAAGTAAGCCAATATAAATAGGAATAACCTGTGTAAGAGAATACCTTCGTATCTCATTAGATTATTGTAGTTGTAGGTACATTATTGGTGAATCTACCTATGGACGATCATTCCTTTGTTGCGTAGACACAAGCATCTTAAGTGAGGTTAACTATTTATTGTGATTAAAATTATTAAGTATCTTTACTATGTCCGTCAAACTCACATTCTAACAGATATTTATGTACATAAGTAGATGTTGAAATAAACTATTATAACCACTAACCAAATAACAACTAACTACAAAACATATTTATAATATTTTCACAGGCGGTGATAGAGCTGAAAATACAAGAATAGAACGCTACCCAACATGAATCTTGTTGATCAAACATGGATTGGATAACCAATCTTCTGTATTCAGTATCATTGCAGGTAAGCTTTTTGACACATAGCTTTTTATTTTTTTTATTTATTTATTAATCACCAACTTGCACTAACAGTAGCAAGACACCAAACATACAAGTTATAGGCTAATAAGAGACAGTCATGAAATTAAATTAAAACAATACAAAACTAGATTTACCCGTAATTATAAAAAAATCTATAAAATTATACAAAATTTAATAGTATTAAACAAATAAAATAGAACTATACAAAATTAAATAAAATAGAATTACGATGGAATTATTAATAGTGTTTAATTAAAATTAGTACACAAATATTAATATATAGCAGCTTTGGTTAATCAATGCAATGAGATGGTACTAGGTGCAGCTATGGACTCAAGGTAACGTGCAGCAGTGGACAGGAATCTCAGCTCAGTACTAGCGAAAACATCTAATAACTCGTCATATAGTAAAATGTTGTTTATATGCGTGAGGGCTACATACAACGAACTTGTTTTAAGGGTCACGGAACTGATATGAGGAATTGAAAAAAGGGGGCGCTGTCGTGGGCGAAGTGTACATATGTCGAATGGGTAAAGGAACGTTAAAGGATATGAATTGCAATAGAGAAGAATTGAAGTGGGAACCGCGGACTAGACGGAAGAAATATTTGACGGTTGCAATATTTCTCCTTACTTCTAAGCTCTGGTAATTCACCATATCCAGTATGAATGGTGTTGGGTACATATACGGGTAATAGCCATACATTTTAAAGTAAAGGTAGCGGACAAACGACTTTTGTATCCTTTCAATGACCAAAGTATATTTCTTTTCATGAGGATTCCAGATTACACTGTTGGTTTCTAGCAAACTGCGGATGTATGAGTTGTATAATAAGATGATGGTCTGTCGATTATTAAAAAATTTAGCCTGACGGATAACAAAACCTAAGTTTTTGCGGGACTTATTGCAGGTTTGTATTATGTGTTGATTAAACGTGAGGTGAGAATCAAAGTTTGTACCCAAATCGCGTATGGTGGAAACTCGCTTCAGGGGCTCGTTGTTCAAAGTGTAGGTGTGGTTTATAGGCTGCGCGGCTTTTGAGAAGGTCATAATCGCACATTTACCAACATTGAGGTTGAGTTTATTAGTAGCACTCCAAGTGTGTATGCTATCGATATCGAGTTGTAATGCAGCTGTATCGCTGGCTTTGACAATTGGAAGAATAGTTAAGAATCAAGCATAGCAAGTGACTTAATTATAAAATTATGAATATATTTCCTTGGCCGAACTTACTATTTAGACACATCATATATTTTGTGTATACCTAATTAATGTTTACTAAAAAAAAATTGTATTATAATATATCTGAAGACTGAAATATCAGCCCTAAATAAAGAAGAAATTATACAACCAGCAGCAATGACTAGGCTGATGGCTTTTGTCCAGCCATAGGCCTAATGAAGGCGTAGTTGATATGCCTACTTTACTTTGCCACATAATGTTTAAGTACTTTATTTGAGCAGAAAATAATAAGATTTTGTTTTAAAACTAGAGTTCCTGGGGCGTTTCACCTATGAAGTCATAAAGGCAGCATGAATGATGTCGCCCATGCTGTGTTGTCCCGTTGCTCTGCTACTTCAGTTTTCAAGCTCTTCTCAAGAACTACATAAAGTAGAATCTGAAGATAATGGTGCCGATTCTCTTGTCACAAATGCCTCTAAACTAACCAAAAAATCACTTAAATTTAGTTTATTCCTGTCAAACGACGATTATATTTTAGTTTGACAGCACTAACATAGTACTGAGTTTTTAATTTACTGAAAATGGCAATTTTGCTATTCTGAATTTGACGTTTTGCACCTAAAATTTTGATTTTAAAATACCAAACTAGACGAAACTTGACAATTTTTAATCGCGATTAAAAAGGTGTGGGATAAAATAAGTTGTCATGAACTAAAATTCACACCAACATTTCGACTTCACGTGCATAAACAGTACTGTACTAATTTTTTCTTTTATATCTTGAAAATGGTGCGTCCTATCGCAAAAATAATGAAAATTTCGACCCCATCTATAAAACCCTTAAACACCTAACACTCTACTCGCGATTGTCAAATTCGATTTTAGTTGTGTCAAAATTATTTTTTAATTTAGAGAATTTTATTTGCAGAATAGCTCTAAGATTCTCAGAGCCAAAAGTAAGTAATTTTAGTCTTAGTTTATATTTTGAAAACTGTTCAGTCTTGTACGACAGCGATATAAATGTGTGTTCCTATTTTGTTAATTGATAACAGTGTAAACTTTAATAAAGTGTTTTAATTATGAAGTACAAATAATAATAACTTGTTAAGAAATATTTAAGAATTGAAAAGTATGCTTTTTATTATAAACTCTGCCAATTGATTATTATATTGATACTATTTAGAGGTATTTGCCTAAATTAACTGTCGTTTTCGTTCATTAGGTAACAGTAAATAGAGAGAAATAAATTATGGTTAACAAAAACAACTTTTATTATATATCTTCAATAGCATTTATTCACATTATTATGAAATATTTGGACATGGTGCAAAAAGAAATAGGAACAAATATATTATAATGATTAGTGGAATTTGGGATCTAATGTCTTTTTCTGTGAAAGTCATGGATTATGATTATGACAGTTGTGTGCCTATATTTAAGTCTCAGAAACTATTAACTTTCCCATGCCTCTATATCCTCGAATTAGCAATATTTGTTAAAACAAACCGTAATTTATTTGCCACATTAACAGAAACCAGAAAACGGAGTACCTAATTAAGATCACAATATCAGAATTTACTTCACACAGGCACATTTAAAACAAGTTTATTTAAAAAAAATGTAATTTGTATGGCTCCTGTTGTCTTTAATAAAATTCCCGATCATATGAAAACCTTGCCCTTGATGAAATTTAAAAAATGTTTTACTGAATTACTTGTAGATAAATGTTATTATTCTGTTCAGGATTTCCTAAATGATACATCTTAATAACCTATTTTGATAACTTGTATAATAATTATTGTGTTTGCATGCCAACAAGGCAGAATGTACACGGTTCTTTATTATGTTATTTACGATCCTATTTGTATGTACCTGCATTCAAAGCAAATAAAGTATATTCTATTCTATTCTATTCTATGTATTTACTGCTTGCTAATTCTTGCTGTAAGCGCATGAGAGAGTTCTTTTTTTTCCTGAGTAATGTAATTGTATAATATGACTGACACCTGAAATATAAAAAAAAGAATTTAAATCCTCAATATATTCCTTGATCCATTACATCCATCCACAAAGTCTAATAGGCCTCTCCCATTAACACTTCAATGCACAATCTATCTACTTTATAGAACAGCAATATTCTGCTATAAACAACAATTAGGTGCCTACAATTGACTTTATTTTAATTTATGGTAAGTTTACGTTTGATGGTGCATTTCATAGTCACCAACAAACAATATGATTGTGTGTAAAATTGTTGCTGTG
This sequence comes from Agrochola circellaris, assembly GCA_914767755.1. Classification (NCBI taxonomy): domain Eukaryota; kingdom Metazoa; phylum Arthropoda; class Insecta; order Lepidoptera; family Noctuidae; genus Agrochola; species Agrochola circellaris. The sequence goes on along the minus strand of OU611867.1, from coordinate 9,623,170 downwards.
CCAAACACACATTCAATGTTCAACACTAAGAAAGAAAATAATATTGATATTAAGTAGGTACCTTAAACAGACAATGATGTGGAAATAGATCTATAATTATATGGTGGTGTGGTGAGTATGTTCATTGATGTCCTTACAGAATACATTGACATAAAATGCTTCAAACTATATTATAATATTTGTTCTTCCTCTATTATATTTGCTTTTCCAATGAAGTACAAGCTCGACTGGGTTGCTAAGCTTGTGGCTTATAATAAGTTTGTTAGGGTACGAGGTACGAATTTGTCTTTCCTTAAATTGCCACCAAAATACCTCGTTTCTGAAATATTATATTATACATCTTAAGTTTAGGTTGTAAGCACTTGTAACAGAAGAAAACTTCCAAAATTATTATTAAAAATCCACCTCGCTGCTTCGATATTTTACAGACCACTAATATTGATTTATCATTGAGGTTTTACATAAAAACACATTCACAATTAATGAAGACGACGTTCACTTACATAATTTTGTAATAATTAAGGAGATTAAACGAGTAAATCCCAAAAATATTGTAAAGAAAATTGATTGCGACCAGTAAGCCGCCTCCGCTTTAAATTGACAGCACGAAATCGATTTCATATAAATTTTCAGCTGTCAAAATGGTTACGTAATTCGAATAATAGCCTTTTTAGACGATTATCGTTCACTCTTTAGCGTCTGAAACAGAGTGTAGTTGATATCACAGATAGAGTTACGTAATTCGAAAGTTGTAAAATGAAATCAATTCTAATAAAATCGAAAGCAATTTGATTCAATTGGTTATCGAAAATGTGTTGCGTAATTAGATAGCTGATAATTTGGAGTAGTTACTTAAATTTTGCTTAAATGATGAAATTTTGCTGAAATAATGCTAAGTAAGTAGCTCGTGGCTAAGTAGTAATAACAGCCGCACGGATTGGTCCATCAGGTTAGGCAACGCTTGCCAAGGTTGGTCCGTGGATAGGTGACCAATTGACCATATTTCTGACAACCAGTCTTACCAAGGGGTATCGTATTACCCTGTTACTGGGTTGTGGAAGTCAGATAGGCAGTCGCTCCATGTAAAATACTAGTATTCAGCTGCATCCGGTTAGACTGGAAGCCGACCCCAACATAATTGGGAAAAGTGTAAACTATATTAATTATCAACTATTTAAACTACAATAAACGGCTCTGAATGCTGACTTGGCACGTTGTAATGAATTTGCATTAATATTGACGGCTAAATGTGAGTAAACAGATACCATACTATATAATTATATTGTTGTACGAACCGCAATAATAGCATATGTACCGTTGGAACCTTCATTTATTTATTACATAAGACTTACAGCTAAACAAAACATACTAAGAACTTGCAAATGTGACTGACAACCAATAACAAGTCTTCACCTAAAATTAACAGAATAACTATAAGAGAAATCTGTGAAGTACACAGTACTGCCGAATGGATAAACTGTTATTTGTAAGCTCTCACAGGCGCCATCATACAGTGCCACTGGTTTAGTAACTAATATCTACCATACCTTCACTCATAAATACAAAAACAAAAGGACACTTAGGCAGTTACGCGTCAAAGCACTCCTCCACATCATCGTCATCCGGAAATAAACCCAAAACACGGTTAGCATTACCACGTTGAATGGCAATATGCTAATTCTTAGGCCAAAGAACGAGCCAGTCCTCTGGTCACGCGAAGTGTCGACCAGTCGGTGAGAAACCTTGGAAAGGAGACGCGCACTCGGGCCCCATGATACAAGCGTTTCGACCACAAACAACTCAATTATGTTAATTACATAGGAACAAACGGTTACAGAAACTACTGGAAAACTAAATAAAAAGATAAGATTAATCATGTATTACACTATACTTCAACAATTAGGAACTTTCTTGAGGAAGGCTTTTGCAGGATCGACAATAAGTCAGCTAGAGTTAGGTTTCTTTCCGCTGGGCAGGACGTAGAGGTATTGAATGAAGTGTCATTTGTATCAGCTTCGCATCTTGTACCTTGGTAACTACCAACACATTGACAGAATGGCTCATGCTCCTCGTTCAGGAAACAGTCGCCATCGTTCAGACAGTACCCATGACACGCGTAGACTTCACACCTGTCACCGGAATAACCGGCATCACATCTGAAATAATGAAAATGTCAAGGTAGCCGGCGGGTTTCCAAATTACATTTAGGTACCTCTCGATTTTATTTGCAAATTGCGCGGCAATGTAATAATAAAATAATTACTAAATTATACTCATTTGGAACATCAATAAAGCTCTCGAAAATATATTTACTAGATATACTTAAGACTATTTCGTGAAAATTTGAAGTGAGATGAAAATGACGATTTCCAGCAAATATAATTTCAAGGTAATAATAATAATTTTGTTGGTATTTATGTTAGCATAGTTGCCTCAAACAGCGCTGCAATTTGTAAGAAGTGTAAGAAATATTGAATTTCAAGGGTAACATTGAACCAATGGATGTAGTAGAATATGTTTTACCTGCATTCAGGAAGTCCCTCATCATTGAAACTGCAGTTGCCTTGCAGACAATAGTTCTCACAGACTGAGACATCGCACCTCTCGCCGGTGTAACCAGCTGTGCATTTGCAAACAGATTGTCCATTAACTTTCATACCGTGTACACAAAACGGTCCATCACATTCTGGAGCAATCATGACCCGACCCTTTAGTGCTTCACAATCCTGTCCCTCGATTTGGTCTGCGATTTTATAGTTTCCGACTATAGCGATAGGGATGTTTTTATAATATAAATGCTCATTGAAGACTTGTTTAAAATTTTTAGGGACATCATTTATTATTGAAAACTGATAAACACTCCTCTCTTCATCGCGAAAATCTACGAAAAAGACCACGTTTTTTGAAGCAGTCAATGTATTTGATGGATGGAGAAATAGTGGTGGATAAGTTGAATCTGAATAATACAAGATACTTATTTTGGATTTCCCATTAAGTATTTGGGAGAAATACATTTCGTATGTAGTGTTTACGGGCTCAACCCAGATTATGGCCTGTCTCTGCTGGTCAAAAGCCAAGCTGTGTGGCTCCAAATTGTGAGTTGTGTTGAAAGGCAGTGAAGTAATATTCTTAAATACTTCTCTCTCGGTGCCATTTAACCGAGCTCGCTCTATTGTAGGCTTCGCCAGGTTTGTGTTGAGCCAGTAAATATATCTGTTAAAAAGAAAACCAGTTGTGAAAGTTTTAAGTTTGTTCTTTAAATCTTAGCAAAAAAAAAAGGTAAGAAATTAGCAATGACGGGCGTCATTGCTAATTTCTAATCAACAATCCCGTCCCGAATGACAAACTTTGCACACCTGCATCAAAATTTACTATTTTGGAGCATAACATTATTAAACTTGATTGGTACGTACCCTTTACAGCTGTCTACGACAATATCACGAGGGACCCCGTCGTCCATCTTGATTAATAGATTTCCGTTTGGATTGTTAACAGATCCAGGTTTTAATGAAATCCAATTGACGCTTCTCTCATTCGTATCAGTAAAGAAGACTGTGTCAGTGGCGGGGTCGAAGGCGATGCCATGGATGTTTCTGCCCTTTCTTTCAGTGAAACATTTGATTTCTATGGAAGATAAGTCATAACTACATATATTATCGTTGTCGGTCTGTTTGTCTACGTACAGCATCTTGTTGTGCACTTCATCGTAAGCTAACGCTGTGAGGTTTTGGGACTTAAATTTGATGGTGCTTATTATGACATTGTTGGTATAAAACCTTAGCTCATCTCCGACGCTTACGGCGATGTCTGAAACAAGAGAAACATACTTAACTAAGCTAAATAACTCGCTAGGTACACTCTGAGGAAATTCAAGCCATAACCAGATAATATACCCGCAAGATGTACTCTCGTTTAGTTTAATTAGAGATCAAAATTAAAGATATTCTTCTTTTTTACCGACGCCTCCGCCTTCAGTAACGCTAGTGCATCTCGGTCACGAAATGTCACATATTTTGTGTGCACAAAGGGTCCTTGGTCACGAGTCGTGACCGATGTCTAAATAAAATAGCAGTGTTTCAGATTATCTGCCTTTACCTAATTAATTATAAAGAGGACATGTAAACATTACAAATTTTAAAATAACTTTAATTTCGGAAGTCGGTGACTTTGGTTTAGATTTTTCGTTTTTTGCCACCGACTTCCGAAATTAAAGTTATTTTTCAATTTGTAGTGTTTTTAATTTCGGTATGATTCGATGCGGCATATATCAGAGTTAAAGAAAACTATGTAGTATATAACTAAATAGTAATAAAGCTTTATAAAAATCGATATTTCAAACATGATCCATGACAAGAACTGTCCATTTAGTAACGATTTAACCTAATATTTTATCAGCAATGTGATGAGCTATCTGTTACAAATTCTTAATAATTATTATTTTGATAAAATATATAAACTCTTTTTTAAATCAATTTGTCTGCAATATATTTCTAGCTTTAAATCACATATAAAATATTTTCGTCACGTTTTATTTCAACATGTCATTATTCAATATGTCATCCCAGATATACCATTACTCGTAATAAATTCCACTTTACAGACATTATCTTTGAGTAAAAATTTGTGACAGTGAATTAGTAGGAAATGTCATTGTGACTAAATGGAAACATAAGCGGTATTCATAATGAGTTTAATATTCAAGAAATATAAATAAAAAATCAACGTTTTTTATTTATATTTCTTTAGCTGTATGCAATTGATCATATCGCACCTCCGATAAAATAGGGTTACAACTCGAAAAACCTGGATTTTCAGAAAAAAAAAAATAAACTCACACATTTGTTAATCAGTCTTTATTCTTGTAATATTAATAAAATGTGATACAAATTATATATTCTTGAAAAGCTTTAAAAAAATACGTTTCGATGACATAAACAGTTTTTCAATTTTCCTGAAAAACATCCTGAAAATTCCCAATTGTAACAGTATTTTAGATAACTATTTAAACTTCTACTAATAAAAATACAATATGACAAATGTAACAAGTCTTATTATAGTAAAAATCAGGCCATTCTTTATACGTTCTTCAACTTAATAATTACTTATATAGCTGTAGACTTGGGAAAAAAATCAACTTTAACAAAAACATTACAAAATTTTAACCATAACAAAAATATTAACAATTCTAGTCATCACAGCTTCAACGAATCACTTATACAATACAGGTTTAGGTACTCTTTAATTAAGCCACGCTTAAATAATATTTGGTTTAGTTCTCCTTAATGAAATAATGTTTAAAGATCTTCGGAACTATAATCATCAATATAAAAATCCCCAATTTGTTTGGAACTCTGGCCTCTGATTTCGATTGAGCTTGTAGATGGTATTTCTTCAGTATTGTAAGTGGCAGAATTACTTCTTGTTATATCTGTAAATGCAAATCAAAAATAATAATGAAGACTCCACTTTAAGCCAACAGTTATATCAATTTCACAATAAAATCCTTCATCTTTTTCATGTTGAGTCTGATGATGATCTGGTAAATCTAAATTAACTTTCTCGATGGGATGGCTTTTGAAATATTCACTTGTAAATGGCAGCAGCGTTTAATTTAAAAAATTTAATTAATTCTTGTTCTATTTTCTATAAATTAACTTAATAATATTAAATTAGCGCATTATTTCAGACATCAAAATTCAGCCATCATTGCCCCGATTGCACAATAAAATAAATAAAACCTTTGTCACAGCTTCGCAAACAGCTATAAAATCTTGATTAGGTATTGCGAGGATATTATTGGGGTATTTCGAAGTAAATTTTCCCGGTTCTTGATAGATTTTCAGCAATATCAAAATATTTTGCACGTGATTCTGAAAAAAAAAATACATCTAAGATAAAATTCAGTTATTTACATAAAGTTACTTAAATTAGATCATTATAGAAAATAACTTAGGCTACTAACTTGTAGAATGACAAAAATAACCTGGTATAAACAGGTTTATACCAGGTTATTTTTGTAATTCTAAAAGCTAAGTAAGATAAGGTAAGTATAGTAGGCATCTTACCTTGCAAGTTTATTCCCCCAATCTTTTGATGATCATAGGCTGGTAAATTTTAACTATCCTTCAGAGATAAACGCAGAATTGCGTCATTACATTTCATTTTGACCCTAGAATCATACTCTAAATCATTATTCACAGCAAATATTTCGGAAAAAAAAAAATTGAGCAAGGTTACAAGTTGAAATATTAAGACAAAACATACACATTTTTCGTCAAATAGTGTTACAACGTGAAGAGTAACACAACATTACAATAAATCGCATCTAAAATACTGATACAATACAAAATATATCACTTTATTAAAGAAATTTTGATCTAGTTTGATTCAATCCTTTAGAAATAAACTGTAATATTTCGACTTGTAATTGTCTAGTAGATAAATTGATGTAAGCAAAAAGATTTTACCTGTCTAAAACACTGTTATATTTTGATTTGTAACACTACTTTTCTCTACAAACGCACGTCCACCTTTCACAACACTAAATGTAACACTATTGGAGATCACTCTGGAGACAAAATGCCTTAGTCATGAAGCGTTACAACTCCATCTAGCAGCGAGTTTTAGAGTTACAGATGTAACGATTTTTGAGCAGATAGCTATGAAAATTTTAAGTGTTTCTGTATATTTAACTCAAAATTCGACTTTTTCGAGTTGTAACCCTATTTTATCGGAGGTGCGATATATAATTATATAAACCAAAAAAATTAACCAAACAAAATAGGAACTTAGTATCTACGTATAATATGGATAAAAAGTTTGGAACTCAAGTATAATTTAAGCAGGCACAAAACTTTAACTAAATTAAGAAAACGATATGATAATAAGACACAAGCATGCTCCTCGTACTCACCCCAGGAATACGCCAGCTCCACGTACAGCACTAACAACGCCAGCACACACTGCGTTCTAAACATTGTATACTTCATACTCGCAAATACTAAGTTGTTTCAAAAGAATTAGAAGTACGTGCTCCCCTGCTGAACGGTTTAGAATTTTTAAGCAAAAGGCTGGTGTTCGGTCCTTATATACCTAGGTATTTATGTACTGGTGATAACAATAAGAATGACTCTCTGATAAGAGTTCTCATTTTTAAGCGCATCTTCCCGTACCTACTCATCAATAGCTCGGTGACCCTTTAGCGTTATCAGTGCCAACTATTAGGGTTCCGTAGCCAAAGGGCGAAAACAGAACCCTTATAACTTCGTCATGTCCGCGTCTCCGTCCGCCCGGATGTCACAGGCATTTCACTCGGAGACTATCTGCACTATATCACCAATACCAATGCATCCAACCCCAAACCCAATGCATCCTTTGTTTTTACTTATTATGCATTGCATCATATCACTAATTACTTAATGCGCCATATTATAATTATTACGTAACCACTACTTATCCAATATGTCAAAACGTCTATTCTATTCTATTTTTAATAAATGGCAAGCAAAGCCGATGTCGACTATTCTGCCAATGTCTAAAGTGCGTTGGAAAAAGCAAGTGTTTGTTATAAAAAAGTTAAAAACAAATAAAAAACGTCAAACAAATAGTTTTTATGACAGCTGCGCGCACAGACTGCATTAAGACAACGGCGCGTGAGTCGCCGACGGTATGAAATGTTACCATTTTAAATATTATATTTTATGTAAACATTTAGGACTAAGCATTGTATTTATTCATTTAATTTTTGTCTTATTTTGTTATTTCACTATATGCTGCACCGGTTGACGTCATCACGTCAACGCCGGCTGTCGCTGAAAACCAGCGTTGGGGCTCTGTCTCTTATAGGGTCGCAGCATTATGCTGAGCGATGGCCGTTTTGCGTGGATGTGACGTATATTTTCCCCCAAACTGTTTATTTTCGTGTTTTGTTCTTTCTTTGCGTCATGTGTACCGCAAATAAACGTATTTTCTTTCTGTCTTTCTTTTCTATATCGATGAACATTGGAAAGAAGGTGTATTCTGCGGACCGCTGAACAATGGTGTAGTGAAATTACGGATAAAATAATAAGGGCCCTACCCATACTGGTAACAGAAGGATGGAATAAAATACGATGCTCGTAATTTCGTTTATTTATATATATGTATATATATATATCTTTTATATCTATATCTAATACTAGATTTCTGCTCGCGACTTCGTCCGCGAGCCTATAACTTACCTCAAGAATTCGGCTATCCAATGCAAAAATAGTTTTTCAAATCCGACTGGTACCTAGTTCCGGAGATTAACCCCTAAATACAAAGTTACAAACAAACAAATGATTATACAAAAAAATGTTAGCTGTTTATAATATTAGTATTATTATATAAATAAATAGCTATATCTAAACTAAAATCGCTTTTCGTGTCTGTCTGTGTGACTACGTTGTTCATATAAACTTCACAACGTATTTTGATGCAGGGGTTCTCGCCGTTACCTATTTAGAAAATTTATGATTTCCTTGTATGCATTAATATTGACGTAACTTGATTGTTGTTCTTCCGTGCGAAGCGGGTCGCTAGTATTAATATAATTATGCGAAGTAGGCACCTATGGCGGGAACTGTATTGAAATTCACTGTGTGAAAAGGCCTATTCAGATATAAGCGATCGCGAGCCCTCGGTTGCGATACTGGTCCGCCTACTGATTAGTCCCTTTGGACCAGTATCGCTACCTAGCGCGACAGCGATATCGCTCATATCTGAATAGGCCTTTAAGAAGAACTAAGTGTCGACACAAGCGGACACAAAAAGAGACTTTTTTGTATTATTTATAGACTGCTGATTTATCTGGTACATAGAAGAAAAATAAAAATAAAAACAATTATTGTTTATTCTGCACAAATAACATGCACATTAGAAAATACACATAAAATAAGCCGAAAATCTCGTATTTAACAAATAAAAAAGGGGCCAAGTGCGAGTCGGACCCGCACACGAAGGGCTCCGTACCACCGTAGGTACACTATTTAACACTGCATTTAAAAAAAATCTTTGCTTGTATTGGAACCCCTTTAATTTGGACTTGTTATAGCTGCCATAGTAGTACACACCGTAAAAAAATCAAGTAAGTATCTACCTATTACGGTTCAAAAGATACAGCTCTGTGACTGACGAACAGCAGAGCCATAGTAACAGGCACCCTTTGGGTACGGAACCTTACACAAATTTAAAAGATAAAGATTTAAAATGTACCTACTTTGATTTGGTCGCCGTTGTAAGACTGTAATAACATTATGATTCGGCGTAAAAAGGTGCACAGGTTATCCTACCGATAGACCGTTACGTAGATCGGGGAGAACCCATTTAAATTTAAAAGTAAACAATATTTTTTTATCTGTTGTGCGTCATGTTTTAGGTATAGTTAAAAAATAATAAAATTATTACTTTATATTTTAAAACCTAGTCCTACGATATAAAACGTTCATAGAAACAGATGTCATACTTGGGTTCCTTGTATTTGGTGATAGACTACATGTGGCTAATTAATACCAGCCGCACGGGTCCACTGAAGGTTCAGCTACGCTTGCCGAGGTCGCTCCATGGATGGGTGACCATCCATAACCTATCGAGTATAATAACAATGAAACAGCGGTTACCCTACTGACATGGAATTTAATAGTACCCTTCTACAAATGTTTCGCACTGTGCATGTAGACAATTATTATGGTACCAAAATTTTTGGTTTATCGTTTTACGAATAAAATAAATCGATAGATTTGGTTATTCTGAATCCAAAAATCCTAATTTCAGCAATTTTCCGCGTCATGTTTGACGTGATGGAATTTTTAAATATGTCAAAAAAATACCGAATTGTTTCATAGCAATCTGTCTGGTTGAGTCTTCTGTCTGAAAACAAACATTTTCGTAATAAAATTACGAAACCTATGTACATTTTTAATATCAGACATATTGTGATGAAACCGCCTGCCTATTTTTTTGACATAGCAGAAATGGGCTCCCGTAAAACTGAGACGTTTCTGACCGGTACTTCCCACCGAGTCGGATTCAGAATCGTCTAAACTAACGATTTTATACGATTTTGGCCGAAAAACTATGTGACATGGTTTTGGTCGTGGGCTCTCGTACCAATAGTCATTCTAATTATCAATCTTGCACATCCGTTATAACGCTTTAACAATCTTTTTCCGATATTGTCATTTCGACAACCAGAAGGTAGTAGTTTTATATTTACTACAGATAATATTAACAGGAAGTCAATACATACTAACAGGAGATCCCTCCGGACTTCGGAAAACTCGTTAAGCCGTTAGTCTCAGCTGTCATTTGTAGATTTTTGAACCAGGTGGGGTAGTCAGAAGCCCGGAAGTCTGTCAACCAGTCTTACCAACCAGTAACTGGATTGTTGAGGTCAGATAAGCAGTCGCTCTATGTAAAATATTAGTATTCAGCAGTGTCCGGAGACTGGAAGGCGACCCCAACTTAGTTGGGAAAACGCTCGGCAGATGATGATGAAGTTTTTGGGTGATTCTCATTCAAAGTCACCGCGGTAGGCGCAGTTGCGAAAGTTACATTATTTATTTCATAAACAAATATAACATTTCTTGTGTTGACACAGTGATCCTTATAGTCATTATTATAAGGTTGCTGTTGGGTTGCTGCTGTCAGTAAAATAACTGTGAAAGGACTACTAATTCCTTGGTCGCTTTTCATTCAAGATGACTTTCACAAGTGACAAACACTCAGCGCTCTCTCGCGGCGAAGCTTGCAGCAAATCGCCGCTGACTGATGCACGTCAGTATCGTGTCTGGTGTTATGTGTACCTATGAAGTCTTCCATCACTCTGACTAGGTAACTGATGTGTCTGTGAGCAATATTGTGTAAAGGAACATAGCATAACCTCACGCCTGTGTTCCTAAAGGTTAGGCAGAGGGGTACCTATAGTACAACACCCATATTCTGTTTAGGTTCCATGTAATAGGAGGCGAGCCTATTGTTTTATAGCGGCGTAAAGGAAGTTCATAGAAATAAACAAAAAGACATAATACATTATTTTTATTAAATGTTAGTAAACACACATTTTACGTGGTATCATATGCATTAGGTATGTAAACTATATCAATAATCAATTATTTAAACTACGAGTACAATGGCGGCACTGAATGCTGACTTGGCACGTTTTAATGAATTTGCATTATATATATTGACGGCTAAATGTGAGTAAACAGATACCATACTATATAATTATATTGTTGTTCGAACCGCAATAATAGCATATGTACCGTTGGAACCTTCATTTATTTATTACATAAGACTTACAGCTAAACAAAACATACTAAGAACTTGAAAATGTGACTGACAACCAATTACAAGTCTTCACGTAAAATTAACAGAATAACTATAAGAGAAATCTGTGAAGTACACAGTACTGCCGAATGGATAAACTGTACTTTGTAAGCTCTCACAGGCGCCATCATACAGTGCCACTGGTTTAGTAACTAATATCTACCACACCTTCACTCATAAATACAAAAACAAAAGGACACTTAGGCAGTTAGGCGTCAAACCACTCCTCCACATCGTCGTCATCCGGAAATAAACCCAAAACACGGTTAGCATTACCACGTGGAATGGCAATATGCTAATTCTTAGGCCAAAGAACGAGCCAGTCCTCTGGTCACGCGAAGTGTCGACCAGTCGGTGAGAAACCTTGGAAAGGAGACACACACTCGGGCCCCATGATACAAGCGTTTCGACCACGAACAACTCAATTATGTTAATTACATAGGAACAAACGGTTACAGAAACTACTGGAAAACTAAATAAAAAGATAAGATTAATCATGTATTACACTATACTTAAACAATTAGGAACTTTCTTGAGGAACAAACGGTTACAGAAACTACTGGAAAACTAAATAAAAAGATAAGATTAATCATGTATTACACTATACTTAAACAATTAGGAACTTTCTTGAGGAACAAACGGTTACAGAAACTACTGGAAAACTAAATAAAAAGATAAGATTAATCATGTATTACACTATACTTAAACAATTAGGAACTTTCTTGAGGAAGGCTTTCGCAGGATCGACAATAAGTCAGCTAGAGTTAGGTTTCATTCCGCTGGGCAGGAGAGATAGAGGTATTGAATGAAGTGTCATTTGTATCAGCTTCGCATCTTGTACCTTGGTAACTACCAACACATTGACAGAATTGCTCATCCTCCTCGTTCAGGAAACAGTCGCCATCGTTCAGACAGTACCCATGACACGCGTAGACTTCACACCTGTCACCGGAATAACCGGCATCACATCTGAAATAATGAAAATGTGAAACAGCTTAATTTCATTAAGGGCACTATCGATATTTTTGCAAACGTTGTTAGAATAATTACTAAATTATACTCATTTGGAACATCAATATAGGTCTCTAAGATATATTTATTAGATATAAGACTATTTCGGGAAAATTTGACGATTTCCAGCAAATACACTCGAGAGCAATGAATCCGGGTCACTTAAAGAATCCTAAAAATCTCGGAAACTAAAAATGCTAGGTTAATGCAATAAATTGTATTTAATAGACAATGTAATACTCCTTAAATGAAGGTATTAAAACTTCTTAGTTATTGTAAAGTTATATCATAAAAAAATCAAATTTGAAAAAGGGCCACTTTCGAAGATGGAACTACGAAATTACAGCATTTGGTTTTGCTTTTGTTTGTAATCTGTCATTTATGTGGGTACATAAACCATGTTGATAGTGCTCTACATTCATTATTCAAGCTGAAATTATGTCGCTTACGCCTGAAGAATGCACCAGAATACTTACAATGCTGGAAACCGGCCGGAGTCAGCGCGATACAGCCAGGACTGTCGGTGTGTCGCTGTCAACAGTACAAAGAGTTCTCCGACGTTACGAAGAAACTAGTTCTAACCTACGCAGACCAGGAACGGGCAGAACCAGGTGTACCACAGCACGAGAAGACCGATACTTGGTGAACACCATGCTTCGAAATCGCTTTCTCACAGGAACTGAACTCACAAATCAGTTTCGACGCCTCGGAGGAAGTAACCCAAGTGCATGGACAGTAAGACGTCGGCTTGCTGAATCTAACTTAAAACCCCTTAGACCTGCAAACGGCCCTAAACTGGAGCGTGGGCATCGTATTTCAAGACTAAGATATGCCCAGAGCCACGTAAATTGGAGTATTGAAGATTGGTCAAAAGTTATGTTCTCCGACGAATCAAAATTTATGCTCTACAAGCACGATGGAAGACACAGAGTGTATCGAAGACCAGGGGAAAGATTCAAGCAAGCATGCATCGAAGAAAAAGTAGCCTACGGTGGTGGGTCTGTACTTGTGTGGGCCGGAATTTCTTCTGAAAGTCGCACAGAGCTGGTGATCATAGAAAACGGCTCTTTAACTAGCGTAAGATATGTGGAAGAAATCCTCAATGATCACGTTGGTCCATTTATGGTCAATTTAGGTGAGGATGCTATATTTATGCATGACAATGCCCGACCTCATACAGGTAGGATTGTGAATGACTACCTTCAAGAGATGAACATTACTCGTATGGAGTGGCCAGCGCGCAGCCCGGATATCAACCCGATCGAGCATGCTTGGGACGAGCTAGGCAGATGCGTAAAACAACGAAACCCTCCCCCAATCACGCTTCGTGAGCTCAAAATTGCTCTCACAGAGGAATGGGAGAATATTCCCCAAAATCGTATAAGGAACTTGGTGTACAGCATGCCAAACCGCGTAAACGCAGTAATGGAAGCACGAGGAGGCAATACGAAGTATTAAAATTCAAGAAAATCGTAATAAAGTTCAAAAATTTCATGTTTCCTATCAGCAGTTTTTTTCTTTATGTAATTTTGTGTTAATAAAATGTATGGTGACTCATATTTTTTTTACTTTCATTTAAGGAGTATTACATTGTCTATTAAATACAATTTATTGCATTAACCTATCATTTTTAGTTTCCGAGATTTTTAACATTCTTTAAGTGACCCGGATTCATTGCTCTCGAGTGTATAATTTCGAGGTAATTTAGTTGTTAATTATTTTATCATCCTCTCACAGTGATGCAATTTGTAAAAAGTGTAAAAAATTGAATTTCAAGGGCAAAAGTGAATCAATGAAAGTAGTAGAATATGTTTTACCTGCATTCAGGAAGTCCCTAATGCATATGACATACCGCGTAAAATGTGTGTTTACTTATATTTAATAAAAGTAATGTATTATGTCCTTTTGTTTATTTCTATGAACTTCCTTTACGCCGCTATAAAACAATAGACTCGCCTTCTATTACATGGAATCTAAACAGAATATGGGTGTTGTACTATAGGTACACCTCTGCCTAACCTTTAGGAACACAGGCGTGAGGTTATGCTATGTTCCTTTACACAATATTGCTCACAGACACATCAGTTACCTAGTCAGAGTGATGGAAGACTTCATAGGTACACATAACACCAGACACGATACTGACGTGCATCAGTCAGCGGCGATTTGCTGCAAGCTTCGCCGCGAGAGAGCGCTGAATGAAAAGCGACCAAGTAATTAGTAGTCCTTTCACAATTACTTTACTGGCAGCAGCAACCCAACAACAACCTTATAATAACGACTATAAGGATCACTGTTTCACCACAATTAATGATATGTTGTTTATGAAATAAATAACTTAACTTTCGCAACTGCGCCTACCGCGGTGACTTTGAATGAGAATCACCCAAAAACTTCACCATTATCTGCCGAGCCTTTTCCCAACTAAGTTGGGGTCGCCTTCCAGTCTCCGGACACAGCTGAATACTAATATTTTACATGGAGCGACTGCTTAGCTGACCTCCACAATCCAGTTACTGGGTGGTAAGACTGGTTGACAGACTTCCGGGCTTCTGACTACCCCTCCTGGTTCAAAAATCTACAAGTGACAGCTGAGACTAACAGCTTAACGAGTTTTCCGAAGTCCGGAGGGATCTCGTGTTAGTATGTATTGACATCCTGTTAATATTATCTGTAGTAAATATAAAACTACTACCTTCTGGTTGTCGAAATGACAATTTCGGTAAAAGATTGTTAAAGCGTTATAACGGATGTGCAAGATTGATAATCATAATTACTATTGGTACGAGAGCCCACGACCAAAACCATGTCATATCGTTTTTCGGCCAAAATCATATCATTAGTTTAGATGATTCTGAATCCGACTCGGTGGGAAGTACCGGTCAGAAACGTCTCAGTTTTACGGGAGCCCATTTCTGCTATGTCAAAAAAATAGGCAGACGGTTTCATCACAATATGTCTGATATTAAAAGTGTGTACATACGTAAGTTTCGTAATTTTATTACAAAAATGTTTGTTTTCAGACAGACTCAATCAGACAGATTGCTATGAAACAATTCGGGATTTTATTTGACATATTTAAAAATTCCATCAGCAGTGCTATTAATCATAACCAGATGCCCAGGGGAAAGGGAAAGGAGGTCGTCACGACTGGAGGAAAGGGGGGATAAGGGCTGTAACCATCTCACCGTGAAAACTTAGGTGAAGTGAGCGTAGAGTGAGCTGTCAATAGTGTCAATCTCTAGCATTAGGTGGAATGACAGCTCACTCCACGCTTACTTCACCTAAGTTTTCACGGTGAGATGGTTACAGAATAGCACTGCTGGTCAGACATGACACGGCAAATAGCTGAAACTGTGTTTTTTGGATTCCGAATAGAAACAAATCTATCGATTTTATACGGTTTTGTTCGTAAAACGATAAACCAAAAATTTTGGTACCATAATTGTCTACATGCACAGTGCGAAACGTTTGTAGAAGTGTACTATTAAATTCCATGTCAGTAGGGTAACCGCTGTTTCATTGTTATTATACTCGATAGGTAATGGGTGGTCACCCATCCACGGAGCGACCTCGGCAAGCGTAGCTGAACCTTCGGTGGACCCGTGCGGCTGGTATTAATTAGCCACATGTAGTCTATCACCAAATACAAGGAACCCAAGTATGACATCAGTTTCTTTGAACGTTCACAATAGACCATATCCTAGTAACCTAACAATGAGAACAATGAGATGTAATGTGACATTGATAGGTGCCTAGTAGGTATATCTATAGGTAGGTGTTTTCATTGTTTTTAAGATGTATTCTGCTATTCGGGGCGGAGACAAATCCAACGAATCAAAAACCATGAAAATTGTTGTATAAGTGTTGTAACAAACACGACTTTCTTTTATATATATAAGATTATCTTCTTTCTAATAACTGTGTTTGATAAAAGAAGGCACAAAATTTCGTGTGATTACTTTAAAATAATGATTAAAAGCTTGACACTATGTTTCAATTATGTTAGTTTTTTTCGGTTTTTGGACGAAAATGCAAATCAGGCCGAATTTCGATTTCGTTTTCGGTTGAAAAAGTTCGTTTTTGGTCGGGCTCTGATTAGTACTAGGTACACGCTATACCTACTTACAATTCCAGTATAAGCTGACCTCGTATCGTATAGCTTTTCCGTAAAGTGAAAGGTCAGCTTACAGTTGTTCCTGAAAGGTCAGGCATAGATACAGTCAAGTCTTGTATCTTTGTCCGTTTTCAAATTCTTCCCTTTATCAAGTCAGGACACATAATACCGTGAAGTTACGGTACTCAGCAGACTATTGAATAGAAAACTACATTTATTTGCTTGAAAATAAAGATCAGTTTAGCAAACACCTTTGGCTAATATCGAGACTAAATTATCAGAGTCTGTCAGTGTCACATTTTTCGGTATGACGATATGTAAAAAAGATGGATTTGTGTTATTCTGTGGTATTGACATAGCGACGCAATATACAGGGTGGATTTTTGAGATAGGGCAGAAAGAATAGGTACATTAACCGTTGTCGCTACAAGAAAACGGTCTTAGGAGACTGTCCTTAACTTATTGAGACATTTTGATATGCATTCACAGATTTTGAAAAAAAATACAGTCTCATTTCCTCCAAATTTTACGGGAAAAGTATTTCTTTTGCGATGTCTGACTTATCTAGTAGGTACTCAAACATCAGTTGGTCCACTAGAGTTTCTTGATCCTTATAAAAACAAGATCAAAAAAAGTCATCAAAAAAAGTTTTTGTGAAAACTGCCCATTTTCTTGCTGACTGTAGTTTTTTTTCGAAATCTGTGAACGCAGATCAAAATGTCTCAAAAAGTTAAGGACAGTCTCCTAAGACCGTTTTCCAGTAGCTGCAACGGTTAGGGTAACAGCCCTTACTGCCCCATCTCAAAAATCCACCCTGTATAACGCTGAGTCGGTAAAGCAGCTTCTGTCGTACAATAGCAGAAAAAAATAGCCCTTATGGAGACAACCATATTTTGGCTGTGACTGTACCGGACACCCAATTTACGCCATTTATGTTTAAGTCCCATACAAAAAAGGGCGAGCCTATTGCCAGCCACCGGGCGTAAATCAAGTCTCCAGGCAGCTAGCTACTGACAACTTGCTTATAAAAGAACCAAATAAACTATACCTTACATATGTCGCTCTATAGATAAAGTAAAATTAACGGTTTGTTTACTTTTTAAACTATGTAAGTCCGTAAATTCACCCGCGGGTTATAGGATAACCTATGCACCTCTAATCACTGTGTCTTAATGATTTGTTATCGTGTTACAGCGGCGACCCAGTCACACACTGAGGGGTTCCGTAGTCCAGATAAATATTTACGCATACGTTCTGCGGCAAGCATAAAGTAACAGATCTGCAGTCACAATAGTAGTACAGTTAATAGTGACGGTTTGAAAATAGTAATCGGAAGGTGGAAACTTGTAAAGTGAAGTACTAAATAGTTTGATAGTGTGGTGAAGTGCTGAATAGTGTTGTATTCGTACAGTATCCGTTTTGTTCAACAGTTTCGTGTCGTGAGATCGTGACGTGACGTTCTGCTTCCGTTTCATTTTTTTTTCGTAATTTAAACGAAACTACGAACGAACGAACGAACCACAACGAAACGAACTAACGAACTATACCATTATTAGGCGATGCACAGAATTTGTAATTTATTTATTTTCACTTCAGAGACACAAAAATCTGTGTAGCCCTGGTTCTTGAACTAGGAGTTCCTGTATCACAAGAGCCAGTCCTCTCAATTTACAAGGAATATGTAATAGACCAAACTGAGATACATTATAGTTAAGGCATGCATGAGAAGGTACGTTTACAAATATACAAATAAAATATTTTTTTATCGACATACTTAGTGCAAATAGTTTCCGAGTAAAATGACCGTTTGATATCTGGACGGACGGAGAGTCAGACATGATTAAATTGCAAGGGTTCTGTTTTTGCCAGTTGAAAACGGAACGCTAAATATTGGCACCGAGCATGCTAAAGGGTCACCAAGTTATCTGTGATGATGTACCGGAAAACCCGCTTATTAACGAGAACTCTTATCAGGAAGTCATTATTTTTTATTACCAGTATATAAAGACCTAGGTATATAACTTTCGAAAACCAGTGTTTTGCTCTAAAATTCTAAAAGCGATCAGCAGAGGAAGACGTACCATCTAATTCAGTGAAATAATTTAATATCCATATACTTACTACTTACTATGAAATTAAAAATGTGCAGAACGCGGTGTATGCTGGCGTTGCTAGTACTGTTCGTGGGGTTGGCGCATTCCTGGAGTGAGTTGTTTATAGAATAGAATAAACTTTATTATGTACACCATACGAATTACAATCTGG
Source organism: Agrochola circellaris (assembly GCA_914767755.1). Lineage (NCBI taxonomy): Eukaryota > Metazoa > Arthropoda > Insecta > Lepidoptera > Noctuidae > Agrochola > Agrochola circellaris. The sequence goes on along the minus strand of OU611867.1, from coordinate 9,604,431 downwards.
ACATTTTAAATAGGTTGACGCGATGGGCGGTGGTCTTCTCATTATCGGCGTTTCCAAAATTTAATTTATATTTTGTGTCTTTAATACCCACTAGCACCACAAATCATTTAATACGTTTAGCGCTGAATGAGTAATTTGTGGTGCAAGGGGGCCATGATTAGACGTATGTGAAACATGATAGTAGGTAGGTAGTGTGTGTGTGTGGACAATGTAGTACTCCATAGTGGTCTATAGGACTATATCTGCAAGTCTCAGCATATTATGTTCCTGCCCGGGGTTAGCTCAACATATTTTCTTCAATACATCTCTCCCTATTGGCTGTCATCTCACAGTCATCCCTTTTTAGCATTTTATCTTTCACGTAATCCATTCGTCGTTTCTTTGAACTGCGGATTTTTTGGATTTTATAAAAGCTTGGAACTAACTTCATTGTAAACTGTGTCTTAAAAGTCTATAAAACCTCAAATTGCTTAACATGATCCTCCGTTATCGAAAATACTGCAGCATTAATATTGAAATTAATTTATGTTAAAAATGAGGATTAATGTTAAGAACTAAGTATGTTTGACGAAAACACGATTCCATAATATTTTTTCTACAGAAAAAAATCGAAAGTTGCCTCTAAACCGAACAATAAATTGCTGGTATTAAAAAAATACTTCAAATTAGATCATAAAACTTTGCATAATAACTGAACTTTAAGTACTTACCTACTAATACTGTTTATTGATATTTAAACGTTTTTTTTTTCATTATTTTATTTACTTGCTTCTTATGCTAGGTACCTAGTAGCAGCTTCTTATGCACGTAGTGACTAAAGTACGTAACGTTACATTTTGAGTGGCATAAACAATATTCATAGACAAGCGATTGCTGCTATCGCGCGTTATTTGGTATCATCCATTGAATAATTCCAAAACCGTTTCTATGTTTGAATGTCTTCATCAGATCTTCCTTTCAGTTTTGCTAAAATTATGTAGATTTGGCGGCTCTGAGGGCCTAGACAAAGTAACATTCGATTAGCGCTAACGCCAGTAGAAATATCAAAAATGTATGCAGTTGACTTAAGCTGTCGAAATGTCACGTGATCATAGGTCAACGAATAGAAATGAGCTAGACTCTTAGGTACTAGGTAGGTAGGACTCTAGATAATTAGGTAAAGGCAGATAATATCAAACTCTACTATTTTAGTTAAACATCGGTCACTAGTACCTACCCTTTGCTACAAAAGGGGTGACATTTCGTGACCGAGATTTACCTTTTGTAAGCGATATTGTGCTTCGATTGATGGCCACGAAAATCTAATACCGCGCTCTCGCGGCGTGCGCACCGCGGCGCCATCCGCCAGCAAATAGTACGATAGACGTCAGACGCCTCCACCTTCAGTAACGCTTGAGCCCTTACTAGCGTTTCTGAAGGCAGAGGGGTAGGTAACAGAGTCCACCTTGCAGGTATATTATCTGGTTTTGATTTGAATTTCTTCAGAGTGTACCCAGTGAGTCATTTAGCTAAGTGTATTTTCTCTTGTTTCAGATATCGCCGTAAGCATCGGAGAGGAGCTAAGGTTTTATACCAACAACACCATAACAAGCACCATAAGATTTAAGTCCCAAAACCTCACAGCGTTAGCTTACGATGAAGTGCACAACAAGATGCTGTACGTGGACAAACAGACCGACAACGACAAGATATGTAGTTATGACTTATCTTGCAAAGAAATCATATGTTTCACTGAAAGAAAGGGTAGGAACATCCATGGCATCACCTTCGACCCCGCCACTGACACAGTCTTCTTTACTGATACGAATGAGAGAAGCGTCAATTGGATTTCATTAAAACCTGGATCTGTTAACAATCCAAACGGAAATCTATTAATCAAGATGGACGACGGGGTCCCTCGTGATATTGTCGTAGACAGCTGTAAAGGGTACGTACCAATCAAGTTTAATAATGTTATGCTCCAAAATAGTACATTTTGATGCAGGTGTGCAAAGTTTATCATTCGGGACGGGATTGTTGATTAGAAATTAGCAATGACGGGTTTACATTTTTTTGCTAAGATTAAAAGAAAAACTTAAAACTTTGACCGGGAAACGTAATTACAAAGGCGGACGCAACACAGACACCCAGATAGTCTGTACTATATTATCTTGCAAATGGCATGAAGCAGTAACAGTCCGTACGAATCCGGCTGCAACACAGCGAATCGTAGTGCAGCCGCATTTGTTTGTAAAAGCCTTATACTATAAGGCAATGAAAAGGCGAATTGAACGCAGACACCCATAGTATTATTTTCGTTAGATTATAAACTGTCGTAAAAATTGTTAACTGGGTGATTTCACCCAGTTCACAATAGGCTCGGTTAGGTTAGAACTGAGCGCAGCACAGCATTGTGTGGGCGCAGCCATCCACGAGGATTACACACAGTTACCAAAAAAAAAGTTAGAACTGTGACCAACTGCGTGCAACCCGAGCGAGCGTAGCGAGCGGAGCAAGTTGTTCGCTGCTAGGCAGGCTATTTAGTATTAGCGCGAGGTGCGTTACGTCGCAAGCAAGTTTAATACCTGCAGTGCTATTCTGTAACCATCTCACCGTGAAAACTTAGGTGAAGTGAGCTGTCATTCCACAGGGATTGACACTATTGACAGCTCACTTCACCCAAGTTTTCACGGTGAGATGTTTACAGAATAGCATGGCTGCAGTGGTAACAAGGCGAGCACTTATAAGCTGTAATCCAGTCGTTTTTGTTAAAAGAATGTCGTTCGGAGCCATTGTAGACAGTTTCGAATGTCTGTGGTGTAATCGGCTTTATTCATACGGACGCGGCTGCGTTACAGAACAGCTACTGTCTCTGTTGCATCCGCCTTTGTATTTACGCTACAGGGAAGGCAAAGTAAAAAGCACCCGTGTTCAATACACTGTATTGTGAACCTAAAAGCAGTGCAATAAGAGACACTTTTCAAGGAAGTGTGTTGAAAAATCAATTTAACTTCTTGATAATTACGACTGGTTTTCTTTTTAACAGATATATTTACTGGCTCAACACAAACCTGGCGAAGCCTACAATAGAGCGAGCTCGGTTAAATGGCACCGAGAGAGAAGTATTTAGGAATATTACTTCACTGCCTTTCAACACAACTCACAATTTGGAGCCACACAGCTTGGCTTTTGACCAGCAGAGACAGGCCATAATCTGGGTTGAGCCTGTGAACACTACTAGATACGAAATGTATTTATCCCAACTACTTAATGGGAAATCCAAAAAAAGTCTCCTGTATTATCCAGAATCACATTATCCACTGTTTCTCCATCCATCAAATACATTGACTGCTTCAAAAAACTTATACTTTGTCGTAGACTTTCGCGATGGATTTAATTATGTTTATAAGTTTTCAATAATAAATGGTGGCGCTAAAAATGTCGAAATTATATTTAGAGTGTATTCTGATAAAAAAATCGATATCGCTATAGTCGGAAACTATAAAATCGCAGACCAAATCGAGGGACAGGATTGTGAAGCACTAAAGGGTCGGGTCATGATTGCTCCAGAATGTGATGGGCCGTTTTGTGTACACGGTATGAAAGTTAATGGACAATCTGTTTGCAAATGCACAGCTGGTTACACCGGCGAGAGGTGCGATGTCTCAGTCTGTGAGAACTATTGTCTGCAAGGCAACTGCAGTTTCAATGATGAGGGACTTCCTGAATGCAGGTAAAACATATTCTACTACTTCCATTGATTCAATTTTGCCCTTGACATTCATAATTTTTTACTCTTCTTACAAATTGCATCACTGTGAGAGGCAACCATGATAAAATAATTAACAACTAAATTACCTCGAAATTATATTTGCTGGAAATCGTCATATTTTCACGAAATTGTCTTATATCTAATAAATATATCTTAGAGACCTATATTGATGTTCCAAATGAGTATAATTTAGTAATTATTCTAACAACGTTTGCAAAAATATCGATAGTACCCTTAATGAAATTACGCTGTTTCACATTTTCATTATTTCAGGTGTGATGCCGGTTATTCCGGTGACAGGTGTGAAGTCTACGCGTGTCATGGGTACTGTCAGAACGACGGCGACTGTTCCCTGAACGAGGAGCATGAGCCAGTCTGTCAATGTGTTGGTAGTTACGAAGGTACAAGATGCGAAGGTTACACCGGTGACAGGAGCAATGTTTCAGTCTGTGAGAACTATTGTCTGCAAGGCAACTGCAGTTTCAATGATGAGGGACTTCCTGAATGCAGGTAAAACATATTCTACTACTTCCATTGCTTCAAAGTTACCCTCGGAATTCATAATTTCTTATGCTTTTTACCAATTGCGACGCTGTCTGAGGCAATTATGATCAAATAATTACATACAAAATTGTAATTATTACCCCAAAATTTTATTTTATGGACAACGTCTTATTTCGAAGACATGGGGCGGCTATAAGATCAATAAATAAAGAAAAATATTGTGTTGAAATTTTTTTGATCCCCCTTAATGAAATTCCACAGTTTCACATTTTCATTATTTCAGCTGTGACGCCGGTTATTCCGGAGACCGGTGTGAAGTCTACGCGTGTCATGGGTACTGTCTGAACGATGGCGAGTGTTTCCTGAACGAGGAGGATGAGCCATTCTGTCAGTGTGTTGGTAGTTACGAAGGTACAAGATGCGAAGCTGATACAAGTGGCACTTTAACCAATACCCCTACGTCCTGTTTAGCGGAAAGAAACCTAACTCTACTCGTAGCTGACTTATTGTCGATCCTGCGAAAGCCTTCCTCAAGAAAGTTCATAATTGTTGAAGTATAATGTAATACGTGATTATCTTGTAATTATATAATTAGTCTATATTTATTATCTTTTAATTTTGTTTTTCAGCAGTTTCTGTAACCGTTTACACCTATTTGTATTTTTTTTTAATGTGAAACAAAGCTTCTGGTTCAGTGTTCCGAAACAAAGGTGTCTAGAGTTTTCTAAATCGTTTCGCATTCATTGTGTTTTTGTTTTTTTAGAATTTTAATTTGAATTGTTATCTTACTTTTGACATCTTTTATTTTATTTTATTAATTACTTACTGTATTAATTTGAAATGTTCTATTATTTTAATGTAACTGCATGATTTCATTGTTTCAAGCTATTATTATTGTATTTGTACGCCTTTCCAGGCAAAACATGTTGAAACTTTATTTTTTTGAACTGTAAACCTACACGTTTTTGACAAATAATTTTTTTTCTTATCTTATCTTATCTTAATTTTTTTGTAAAAATAAATTGGTATATTGGTAATTCAGCAGTCTAATTACGCAAACATTTTATTTCTGATTACAATTCTGAATCGAAAGCAAGTCCAATTTTAAACGCATGCCTAATTCGAATTACGATAAACATTTTTTACCAATCGACGGAAATTGGATAGGGTTCTTCTAACCAATTGGCTATAATTTGTTTGCCTTATGTGTTTTGTTACATCATATAGAAATGATTAATTTCCAAATTATTGTGCTATAATTTAATTTTGTTTTAATTACAACTGATGCTCTACTCTGCCCCCGATAGAAAAAAAGACGCATCTAACATTTTTTCTGATTCCGGCAATATATATAACTCAAATCTGGAAAATATGTCAAAATGATGATGATGATGTCAATGTGTGTGTAATCATTGTACAATGATTGCCGAAAAACCAAAAACCAATTTTAAAACACTTTCGACCAAAAACTACCATAATTGCAATACGTAACAAAACGTTTTTCTTTTCACGTTTTTGTTATCTGTGGCCAATGACAAAATCGTAGAAAAGCATTGTTGTCAACTTAGTGGGATTTCCACTAAACCTGGGGGTTTGAACACCCCTACTGGCGGAGAGATTTTGCTGTCAGTGGCCGGTGGTTTTGTCTAGTGGTTAGTCTATTCAATTTTTAGAAAACAATACAATCAATTACTAAAACTTTGACTCGAGAAATTATTAAAATAACACGATAATGGCATGTTTTATTGTTTGTGTAAAACCTGTGTTAGTGATTTTTCGATTTATTTCTTTCAAATGCCGCGAACCACTGCGTTCGAACGCTGATGTAGAAAGACTGACACAGCATGACGAATGTATTGAAGACACACAAGGGCTCCGCCCGAGAGATCGAAAAACAAAGTCATTAAAAAAAAACCCACGGGAACATACTTCCGGGATAAAAAAATCTGCCGTTAAGCCGTTTGAAAACAAACATCTTTTCATTAATTATACTGCGGCTGCCATTTGTCATACCGCCAACGAAATAGAAGTCAAAATCGGTTGAACGGACTGTAAAAAACGTTTAAATAAATGTCTAATCTTATTTTATTAATCGAGTATAGTTTATTTCTGGTGGTTTGAAGAACTACCACTAGTGGACTAGACATGGGCGTTTCTGGATTTTTACGCAAACGGTTAAATATTCTATTTCAGATTTTGAAATAGCTTTCAAAATCCTTTTTTAGAAATCGATATCAGGAGAGGCTCCGGCTCGCAGTTTCGATCGTCTCTAGTAATATTATTCGGTTGTAAGTGCATCGATCAAAACTATTGAAACATGAACAAATACTTCCATATGCAAAGCTACTCTTGCCGTGGTTTTGTGAAATCGGTTTGTCTAGTTTGGATAATCGATACTTTAACACTAATCGATTCGACACTAATCGATTTCTGACTGAAATCGGATTTTAAATTCGTTTTGATGTATCTGACGCATGCCTATAATGGACTCTGGGAAAAAAAAATTGGCAGCACTGAGTAAAAGTTGAAATCCTCTTGAACGATCTGCTGTCGAATTTAAGGCGAAATATTGCCTGTCTAAAATATACCTTTGCTGCTCTAACTTTATCAGTGTGTTGGGAAAAGAACAGGACGCGTATACAGGGTGTTTGGCAGAACGTTGAACATACGAAAATGGTGGATAGGTGGGGTCATCTGCTACTTACTTAGCCCTAATTTATTTGGCCCTGGCCCACGGGATATTTTTAAATTTTTGGATTCGTGGATTGGCAGGGGCGGACCAATTCCCTGGCCTCCGCGATCGCCCGACCTCACTCCGCTCGATTTTCACGTGTGGGGAAGGGCAAAAGAACTAGTTTACACTACAGAAGTAGAAAGTCGAGAAGATTTAATAAATCGAATTAATGCTGCTTTCGAAGTTATGCGACAGGAGATGCTGCTGCGCACAACAACTGTAGAAATCAGACGTAGATGCCGCGCCTGTATTGTAAATTACATACCATTAGAAAGCTCACACACTAGGGATGTTTTGCTAGAATTGGAACTCCTCAATCATTTTTTGTTTTTTTTTAAATGCAAGTTGAAATTAAGATTTAAGTATTTTTTACATCTTTCTGTAAGTTTGAGGACTCATAACTTTTTTTCTAGCTAACATCTGAATAAAGCAATAATTTTATAAGAATCTGTCAACATAAAAGATTTAAAAAAAATACTAAATATTGCCTGTTTTACCCATTTTTAATAAAAATTACACTTTAAAGTTAAGAAAGTGGTGAAACAAGAAGAAAGACAAAAAAAAAAATTAAAAACATCCCGTGGGCCAGGGCCAAATAAATTAGGGCTAAGTAAGTAGCAGATGACCCCACCTATCCACCATTTTCGTATGTTCAACGTTCTGCCAAACACCCTGTATAACATCACATGTTAAACATAATAATATAATCCACGCTGAAATGATCATTCTTTGAAGTCTGTGGAGTATATGCTATCAATCATGGCGATGCCTTTGTTTACATTTTGGTTTTATTGATTTCGGTAATGTTTTTGTTTATTCATTGTTTTGCCTTGAATGTTTTATATTTTTCAACGTACAAAATTATATTTACTATTCTCTTACAGAACAATTACAATTAGTTTTACTAAGTGTTTAGGGGACCATGCCGTATAGTTCTTTACAGTTTTTTAAAAGGTGGCCAAAGTGGGTTGGTTCCGCATGTGACAGTGTTGTATCTCTGTTGTTAGTCGGTAAAAAGGAACCATTTTTTTTTAGAAGATAGAATACGTGATTTGAGCGCCATCTATGTACTAAACTCAATTTCACTCAAACTGTGGGTTGGTTCTTGTTTACAAAAATGGGTCCAATTATATTTACTATTCTCTTACAGAAACATGGGCCTATGCTAGTTTGCGAGGACTACGCGGCTAGGCATGGGCTCGTGTATAACGTGAAGAAATGTGAGTACATGGTCTTTGGGGTCGCCGGTAGGTGTACAGATTTTTCACCTGACTGTACCTTAAATGGCTTGAGCATAAGAAGAGTTAAACAATTCAAATATCTGGGACATATGCTTACCGACGACCTGAAGGACAATGTGGACATTGAGAGGGAGCGCAGGGCGTTGGCTCGTAGATTCGCTCGCTGCACGGACCAGGTAAAAATAACGCTTTTCAAAGCGTATTGCCAGGGTCTGTACACGGGTGGTCTGTGGATCAACTACACCAAAAGGTCGCTAGATGTCCTGCGCGTCCAGTACAACAATGTTTTTAGAATGCTCTTGAGACTGCCCCGGTTCTGAAGTGCGTCAGAGATGTTTACGCAGAACCGTACTGACGGCTTCCATGCAATTGTGCGGAAGAAAATAGCGTCGGTGGCAGCTAGAACCCGGGCCAGTGGCAACAGCATTCTGGAAACAGTGAGTGAGAATGTGTTTTCCCCTTTTAGGAGGCATTTTGTGGAGAGGATAACCGGTTGAGAAACTGGGTTCGTCTTCTTTACAAAGTGACTCATACCCAAAATGTATTTTAATTTAGGTATGTATATACTAACACTAAGTATAAGGTACTTTACTAATACGAGTACTACGGATCTCTGTTATCTGAGTATTTGAAATAAATTATTATTATTATTAAGCAGTTGTGGAACATTTTTCTTGTGGCTTGTGAAAGTCGGAAAAATCTCTCGTTCAAGACACTGCGTGCTCTGTTTTCGTTTTCTACTGGCTGCACTAAGACTTTCATAGGCTGATTTGCTCAATAGCGAAAAGTACCTAAGTGGATATTATCACTACAAGTAAGTAAGCCAATATAAATAGGAATAACCTGTGTAAGAGAATACCTTCGTATCTCATTAGATTATTGTAGTTGTAGGTACATTATTGGTGAATCTACCTATGGACAATCGTTCCTTTGTTGCGTAGACACAAGCATCTTAAGTGAGGTTAACTATTTATTGTGATTAAAATTATTAAGTATCTTTACTATGTCCGTCAAACTCACATTCTAACAGATATTTATGTACATAAGTAGATGTTGAAATAAACTATTATAACCACTAACCAAATAACAACTAACTACAAAACATATTTATAATATTTTCACAGGCGGTGATAGAGCTGAAAATACAAGAATAGAACGCTACCCAACATGAATCTTGTTGATCAAACATGGATTGGATAACCAATCTTCTGTATTCAGTATCATTGCAGGTAAGCTTTTTGACACATAGCTTTTTATTTTTTTTATTTATTTATTAATCACCAACTTGCACTAACAGTAGTAAGACACCAAACATACAAGTTATAGGCTAATAAGAGACAGTCATGAAATTAAATTAAAACAATACAAAACTAGATTTACCCGTAATTATAAAAAAATCTATAAAATTATACAAAATTTAATAGTATTAAACAAATAAAATAGAACTATACAAAATTTAATAAAATATAATTAGGATGGAATTATTAATAGTGTTTAATTAAAATTAGTACACAAATATTAATATATAGCAGCTTTGGTTAATCAATGCAATGAGATGGTACTAGGTGCAGCTATGGACTCAAGGTAACGTGCAGCAGTGGACAGGAATCTCAGCTCAGTACTAGCGAAAACATCTAATAACTCGTCATATAGTAAAATGTTGTTTATATGCGTGAGGGCTACATACAACGAACTTGTTTTAAGGGTCACGGAACTGATATGAGGAATTGAAAAAAGGGGGCGCTGTCGTGGGCGAAGTGTACATATGTCGAATGGGTAAAGGTACGTTAAAGGATATGAATTGCAATAGAGAAGAATTGAAGTGGGAACCGCGGACTAGACGGAAGAAATATTTGACGGTTGCAATATTTCTCCTTACTTCTAAGCTCTGGTAATTCACCATACCCAGTATGAATGGTGTTGGGTACATATACGGGTAATAGCCATACATTTAAAGTAAAGGTAGCGGACAAACGACTTTTGTATCCTTTCAATGACCAAAGTATATTTCTTTTCATGAGGATTCCAGATTACACTGTTGGTTTCTAGCAAACTGCGGATGTATGAGTTGTATAATAAGATGATGGTCTGTCGATTATTAAAAAATTTAGCCTGACGGATAACAAAACCTAAGTTTTTGCGGGACTTATTGCAGGTTTGTATTATGTGTTGATTAAACGTGAGGTGAGAATCAAAGTTTGTACCCAAATCGCGTATGGTGGAAACTCGCTTCAGGGGCTCGTTGTTCAAAGTGTAGGTGTGGTTTATAGGCTGCGCGGCTTTTGAGAAGGTCATAGTCGCACATTTACCAACATTGAGGTTGAGTTTATTAGTAGCACTCCAAGTGTGTATGCTATCGATATCGAGTTGTAATGCAGCTGTATCGCTGGCTTTGACAATTGGAAGAATAGTTAAGAATCAAGCATAGCAAGTGACTTAATTATAAAATTATGAATATATTTCCTTGGCCGAACTTACTATTTAGACACATCATATATTTTGTGTACTTATACCTAATTAATGTTTACTAAAAAAAAATTGTATTAACTATAATATATCTGAAGACTGAAATATCAGCCCTAAATAAAGAAGAAATTATACAACCAGCAGCAATGACTAGGCTGATGGCTTTTGTCCAGCCATAGGCCTAATGAAGGCGTAGTTGATATGCCTACTTTACTTTGCCACATAATGTTTAAGTACTTTATTTGAGCAGAAAATAATAAGATTTTGTTTTAAAACTAGAGTTCCTGGGGCGTTTCACCTATGAAGTCATAAAGGCAGCATGAATGATGTCGCCCATGCTGTGTTGTCCCGTTGCTCTGCTACTTCAGTTTTCAAGCTCTTCTCAAGAACTACATAAAGTAGAATCTGAAGATAATGGTGCCGATTCTCTTGTCACAAATGCCTCTAAACTAACCAAAAAATCACTTAAATTTAGTTTATTCCTGTCAAACGACGATTATATTTTAGTTTGACAGCACTAACATAGTACTGAGTTTTTAATTTACTGAAAATGGCAATTTTGCTATTCTGAATTTGACGTTTTGCACCTAAAATTTTGATTTTAAAATACCAAACTAGACGAAACTTGACAATTTTTAATCGCGATTAAAAAGGTGTGGGATAAAATAAGTTGTCATGAACTAAAATTCACACCAACATTTCGACTTCACGTGCATAAACAGTACTGTACTAATTTTTTCTTTTATATCTTGAAAATGGTGCGTCCTATCGCAAAAATAATGAAAATTTCGACCCCATCTATAAAACCCTTAAACACCTAACACTCTACTCGCGATTGTCAAATTCGATTTTAGTTGTGTCAAAATTATTTTTTAATTTAGAGAATTTTATTTGCAGAATAGCTCTAAGATTCTCAGAGCCAAAAGTAAGTAATTTTAGTCTTAGTTTATATTTTGAAAACTGTTCAGTCTTGTACGACAGCGATATAAATGTGTGTTCCTATTTTGTTAATTGATAACAGTGTAAACTTTAATAAAGTGTTTTAATTATGAAGTACAAATAATAATAACTTGTTAAGAAATATTTAAGAATTGAAAAGTATGCTTTTTATTATAAACTCTGCCAATTGATTATTATATTGATACTATTTAGAGGTATTTGCCTAAATTAACTGTCGTTTTCGTTCATTAGGTAACAGTAAATAGAGAGAAATAAATTATGGTTAACAAAAACAACTTTTATTATATATCTTCAATAGCATTTATTCACATTATTATGAAATATTTGGACATGGTGCAAAAAGAAATAGGAACAAATATATTATAATGATTAGTGGAATTTGGGATCTAATGTCTTTTTCTGTGAAAGTCATGGATTATGATTATGACAGTTGTGTGCCTATATTTAAGTCTCAGAAACTATTAACTTTCCCATGCCTCTATATCCTCGAATTAGCAATATTTGTTAAAACAAACCGTAATTTATTTGCCACATTAACAGAAACCAGAAAACGGAGTACCTAATTAAGATCACAATATCAGAATTTACTTCACACAGGCACATTTAAAACAAGTTTATTTAAAAAAAATGTAATTTGTATGGCTCCTGTTGTCTTTAATAAAATTCCCGATCATATGAAAACCTTGCCCTTGATGAAATTTAAAAAATGTTTTACTGAATTACTTGTAGATAAATGTTATTATTCTGTTCAGGATTTCCTAAATGATACATCTTAATAACCTATTTTGATAACTTGTATAATAATTATTGTGTTTGCATGCCAACAAGGCAGAATGTACACGGTTCTTTATTATGTTATTTACGATCCTATTTGTATGTACCTGCATTCAAAGCAAATAAAGTATATTCTATTCTATTCTATTCTATGTATTTACTGCTTGCTAATTCTTGCTGTAAGCGCATGAGAGAGTTCTTTTTTTTCCTGAGTAATGTAATTGTATAATATGACTGACACCTGAAATATAAAAAAAAGAATTTAAATCCTCAATATATTCCTTGATCCATTACATCCATCCACAAAGTCTAATAGGCCTCTCCCATTAACACTTCAATGCACAATCTATCTACTTTATAGAACAGCAATATTCTGCTATAAACAACAATTAGGTGCCTACAATTGACTTTATTTTAATTTATGGTAAGTTTACGTTTGATGGTGCATTTCATAGTCACCAACAAACAATATGATTGTGTGTAAAATTGTTGCTGTGCCAAACACACATTCAATGTTCAACACTAAGAAAGAAAATAATATTGATATTAAGTAGGTACCTTAAACAGACAATGATGTGGAAATAGATCTATAATTATATGGTGGTGTGGTGAGTATGTTCATTGATGTCCTTACAGAATACATTGACATAAAATGCTTCAAACTATATTATAATATTTGTTCTTCCTCTATTATATTTGCTTTTCCAATGAAGTACAAGCTCGACTGGGTTGCTAAGCTTGTGGCTTATAATAAGTTTGTTAGGGTACGAGGTACGAATTTGTCTTTCCTTAAATTGCCACCAAAATACCTCGTTTCTGAAATATTATATTATACATCTTAAGTTTAGGTTGTAAGCACTTGTAACAGAAGAAAACTTCCAAAATTATTATTAAAAATCCACCTCGCTGCTTCGATATTTTACAGACCACTAATATTGATTTATCATTGAGGTTTTACATAAAAACACATTCACAATTAATGAAGACGACGTTCACTTACATAATTTTGTAATAATTAAGGAGATTAAACGAGTAAATCCCAAAAATATTGTAAAGAAAATTGATTGCGACCAGTAAGCCGCCTCCGCTTTAAATTGACAGCACGAAATCGATTTCATATAAATTTTCAGCTGTCAAAATGGTTACGTAATTCGAATAATAGCCTTTTTAGACGATTATCGTTCACTCTTTAGCGTCTGAAACAGAGTGTAGTTGATATCACAGATAGAGTTACGTAATTCGAAAGTTGTAAAATGAAATCAATTCTAATAAAATCGAAAGCAATTTGATTCAATTGGTTATCGAAAATGTGTTGCGTAATTAGATAGCTGATAATTTGGAGTAGTTACTTAAATTTTGCTTAAATGATGAAATTTTGCTGAAATAATGCTAAGTAAGTAGCTCGTGGCTAAGTAGTAATAACAGCCGCACGGATTGGTCCATCAGGTTAGGCAACGCTTGCCAAGGTTGGTCCGTGGATAGGTGACCAATTGACCATATTTCTGACAACCAGTCTTACCAAGGGGTATCGTATTACCCTGTTACTGGGTTGTGGAAGTCAGATAGGCAGTCGCTCCATGTAAAATACTAGTATTCAGCTGCATCCGGTTAGACTGGAAGCCGACCCCAACATAATTGGGAAAAGTGTAAACTATATTAATTATCAACTATTTAAACTACAATAAACGGCTCTGAATGCTGACTTGGCACGTTGTAATGAATTTGCATTAATATTGACGGCTAAATGTGAGTAAACAGATACCATACTATATAATTATATTGTTGTACGAACCGCAATAATAGCATATGTACCGTTGGAACCTTCATTTATTTATTACATAAGACTTACAGCTAAACAAAACATACTAAGAACTTGCAAATGTGACTGACAACCAATAACAAGTCTTCACCTAAAATTAACAGAATAACTATAAGAGAAATCTGTGAAGTACACAGTACTGCCGAATGGATAAACTGTTATTTGTAAGCTCTCACAGGCGCCATCATACAGTGCCACTGGTTTAGTAACTAATATCTACCATACCTTCACTCATAAATACAAAAACAAAAGGACACTTAGGCAGTTACGCGTCAAAGCACTCCTCCACATCATCGTCATCCGGAAATAAACCCAAAACACGGTTAGCATTACCACGTTGAATGGCAATATGCTAATTCTTAGGCCAAAGAACGAGCCAGTCCTCTGGTCACGCGAAGTGTCGACCAGTCGGTGAGAAACCTTGGAAAGGAGACGCGCACTCGGGCCCCATGATACAAGCGTTTCGACCACAAACAACTCAATTATGTTAATTACATAGGAACAAACGGTTACAGAAACTACTGGAAAACTAAATAAAAAGATAAGATTAATCATGTATTACACTATACTTCAACAATTAGGAACTTTCTTGAGGAAGGCTTTTGCAGGATCGACAATAAGTCAGCTAGAGTTAGGTTTCTTTCCGCTGGGCAGGACGTAGAGGTATTGAATGAAGTGTCATTTGTATCAGCTTCGCATCTTGTACCTTGGTAACTACCAACACATTGACAGAATGGCTCATGCTCCTCGTTCAGGAAACAGTCGCCATCGTTCAGACAGTACCCATGACACGCGTAGACTTCACACCTGTCACCGGAATAACCGGCATCACATCTGAAATAATGAAAATGTCAAGGTAGCCGGCGGGTTTCCAAATTACATTTAGGTACCTCTCGATTTTATTTGCAAATTGCGCGGCAATGTAATAATAAAATAATTACTAAATTATACTCATTTGGAACATCAATAAAGCTCTCGAAAATATATTTACTAGATATACTTAAGACTATTTCGTGAAAATTTGAAGTGAGATGAAAATGACGATTTCCAGCAAATATAATTTCAAGGTAATAATAATAATTTTGTTGGTATTTATGTTAGCATAGTTGCCTCAAACAGCGCTGCAATTTGTAAGAAGTGTAAGAAATATTGAATTTCAAGGGTAACATTGAACCAATGGATGTAGTAGAATATGTTTTACCTGCATTCAGGAAGTCCCTCATCATTGAAACTGCAGTTGCCTTGCAGACAATAGTTCTCACAGACTGAGACATCGCACCTCTCGCCGGTGTAACCAGCTGTGCATTTGCAAACAGATTGTCCATTAACTTTCATACCGTGTACACAAAACGGTCCATCACATTCTGGAGCAATCATGACCCGACCCTTTAGTGCTTCACAATCCTGTCCCTCGATTTGGTCTGCGATTTTATAGTTTCCGACTATAGCGATAGGGATGTTTTTATA
The DNA here is from genome assembly GCA_914767755.1 of Agrochola circellaris. Taxonomy (NCBI): domain Eukaryota; kingdom Metazoa; phylum Arthropoda; class Insecta; order Lepidoptera; family Noctuidae; genus Agrochola; species Agrochola circellaris. The sequence continues at coordinate 9,588,715 of OU611867.1, read as the reverse complement.
ATATAAATGCTCATTGAAGACTTGTTTAAAATTTTTAGGGACATCATTTATTATTGAAAACTGATAAACACTCCTCTCTTCATCGCGAAAATCTACGAAAAAGACCACGTTTTTTGAAGCAGTCAATGTATTTGATGGATGGAGAAATAGTGGTGGATAAGTTGAATCTGAATAATACAAGATACTTATTTTGGATTTCCCATTAAGTATTTGGGAGAAATACATTTCGTATGTAGTGTTTACGGGCTCAACCCAGATTATGGCCTGTCTCTGCTGGTCAAAAGCCAAGCTGTGTGGCTCCAAATTGTGAGTTGTGTTGAAAGGCAGTGAAGTAATATTCTTAAATACTTCTCTCTCGGTGCCATTTAACCGAGCTCGCTCTATTGTAGGCTTCGCCAGGTTTGTGTTGAGCCAGTAAATATATCTGTTAAAAAGAAAACCAGTTGTGAAAGTTTTAAGTTTGTTCTTTAAATCTTAGCAAAAAAAAAAGGTAAGAAATTAGCAATGACGGGCGTCATTGCTAATTTCTAATCAACAATCCCGTCCCGAATGACAAACTTTGCACACCTGCATCAAAATTTACTATTTTGGAGCATAACATTATTAAACTTGATTGGTACGTACCCTTTACAGCTGTCTACGACAATATCACGAGGGACCCCGTCGTCCATCTTGATTAATAGATTTCCGTTTGGATTGTTAACAGATCCAGGTTTTAATGAAATCCAATTGACGCTTCTCTCATTCGTATCAGTAAAGAAGACTGTGTCAGTGGCGGGGTCGAAGGCGATGCCATGGATGTTTCTGCCCTTTCTTTCAGTGAAACATTTGATTTCTATGGAAGATAAGTCATAACTACATATATTATCGTTGTCGGTCTGTTTGTCTACGTACAGCATCTTGTTGTGCACTTCATCGTAAGCTAACGCTGTGAGGTTTTGGGACTTAAATTTGATGGTGCTTATTATGACATTGTTGGTATAAAACCTTAGCTCATCTCCGACGCTTACGGCGATGTCTGAAACAAGAGAAACATACTTAACTAAGCTAAATAACTCGCTAGGTACACTCTGAGGAAATTCAAGCCATAACCAGATAATATACCCGCAAGATGTACTCTCGTTTAGTTTAATTAGAGATCAAAATTAAAGATATTCTTCTTTTTTACCGACGCCTCCGCCTTCAGTAACGCTAGTGCATCTCGGTCACGAAATGTCACATATTTTGTGTGCACAAAGGGTCCTTGGTCACGAGTCGTGACCGATGTCTAAATAAAATAGCAGTGTTTCAGATTATCTGCCTTTACCTAATTAATTATAAAGCGGACATGTAAACATTACAAATTTTAAAATAACTTTAATTTCGGAAGTCGGTGACTTTGGTTTAGATTTTTCGTTTTTTGCCACCGACTTCCGAAATTAAAGTTATTTTTCAATTTGTAGTGTTTTTAATTTCGGTATGATTCGATGCGGCATATATCAGAGTTAAAGAAAACTATGTAGTATATAACTAAATAGTAATAAAGCTTTATAAAAATCGATATTTCAAACATGATCCATGACAAGAACTGTCCATTTAGTAACGATTTAACCTAATATTTTATCAGCAATGTGATGAGCTATCTGTTACAAATTCTTAATAATTATTATTTTGATAAAATATATAAACTCTTTTTTAAATCAATTTGTCTGCAATATATTTCTAGCTTTAAATCACATATAAAATATTTTCGTCACGTTTTATTTCAACATGTCATTATTCAATATGTCATCCCAGATATACCATTACTCGTAATAAATTCCACTTTACAGACATTATCTTTGAGTAAAAATTTGTGACAGTGAATTAGTAGGAAATGTCATTGTGACTAAATGGAAACATAAGCGGTATTCATAATGAGTTTAATATTCAAGAAATATAAATAAAAAATCAACGTTTTTTATTTATATTTCTTTAGCTGTATGCAATTGATCATATCGCACCTCCGATAAAATAGGGTTACAACTCGAAAAACCTGGATTTTCAGAAAAAAAAAAATAAACTCACACATTTGTTAATCAGTCTTTATTCTTGTAATATTAATAAAATGTGATACAAATTATATATTCTTGAAAAGCTTTAAAAAAATACGTTTCGATGACATAAACAGTTTTTCAATTTTCCTGAAAAACATCCTGAAAATTCCCAATTGTAACAGTATTTTAGATAACTATTTAAACTTCTACTAATAAAAATACAATATGACAAATGTAACAAGTCTTATTATAGTAAAAATCAGGCCATTCTTTATACGTTCTTCAACTTAATAATTACTTATATAGCTGTAGACTTGGGAAAAAAATCAACTTTAACAAAAACATTACAAAATTTTAACCATAACAAAAATATTAACAATTCTAGTCATCACAGCTTCAACGAATCACTTATACAATACAGGTTTAGGTACTCTTTAATTAAGCCACGCTTAAATAATATTTGGTTTAGTTCTCCTTAATGAAATAATGTTTAAAGATCTTCGGAACTATAATCATCAATATAAAAATCCCCAATTTGTTTGGAACTCTGGCCTCTGATTTCGATTGAGCTTGTAGATGGTATTTCTTCAGTATTGTAAGTGGCAGAATTACTTCTTGTTATATCTGTAAATGCAAATCAAAAATAATAATGAAGACTCCACTTTAAGCCAACAGTTATATCAATTTCACAATAAAATCCTTCATCTTTTTCATGTTGAGTCTGATGATGATCTGGTAAATCTAAATTAACTTTCTCGATGGGATGGCTTTTGAAATATTCACTTGTAAATGGCAGCAGCGTTTAATTTAAAAAATTTAATTAATTCTTGTTCTATTTTCTATAAATTAACTTAATAATATTAAATTAGCGCATTATTTCAGACATCAAAATTCAGCCATCATTGCCCCGATTGCACAATAAAATAAATAAAACCTTTGTCACAGCTTCGCAAACAGCTATAAAATCTTGATTAGGTATTGCGAGGATATTATTGGGGTATTTCGAAGTAAATTTTCCCGGTTCTTGATAGATTTTCAGCAATATCAAAATATTTTGCACGTGATTCTGAAAAAAAAAATACATCTAAGATAAAATTCAGTTATTTACATAAAGTTACTTAAATTAGATCATTATAGAAAATAACTTAGGCTACTAACTTGTAGAATGACAAAAATAACCTGGTATAAACCTGTTTATACTAGGTTATTTTTGTAATTCTAAAAGCTAAGTAAGATAAGGTAAGTATAGTAGGCATCTTACCTTGCAAGTTTATTCCCCCAATCTTTTGATGATCATAGGCTGGTAAATTTTAACTATCCTTCAGAGATAAACGCAGAATTGCGTCATTACATTTCATTTTGACCCTAGAATCATACTCTAAATCATTATTCACAGCAAATATTTCGGAAAAAAAAAAATTGAGCAAGGTTACAAGTTGAAATATTAAGACAAAACATACACATTTTTCGTAAAATAGTGTTACAACGTGAAGAGTAACACAACATTACAATAAATCGCATCTAAAATACTGATACAATACAAAATATATCACTTTATTAAAGAAATTTTGATCTAGTTTGATTCAATCCTTTAGAAATAAACTGTAATATTTCGACTTGTAATTGTCTAGTAGATAAATTGATGTAAGCAAAAAGATTTTACCTGTCTAAAACACTGTTATATTTTGATTTGTAACACTACTTTTCTCTACAAACGCACGTCCACCTTTCACAACACTAAATGTAACACTATTGGAGATCACTCTGGAGACAAAATGCCTTAGTCATGAAGCGTTACAACTCCATCTAGCAGCGAGTTTTAGAGTTACAGATGTAACGATTTTTGAGCAGATAGCTATGAAAATTTTAAGTGTTTCTGTATATTTAACTCAAAATTCGACTTTTTCGAGTTGTAACCCTATTTTATCGGAGGTGCGATATATAATTATATAAACCAAAAAAATTAACCAAACAAAATAGGAACTTAGTATCTACGTATAATATGGATAAAAAGTTTGGAACTCAAGTATAATTTAAGCAGGCACAAAACTTTAACTAAATTAAGAAAACGATATGATAATAAGACACAAGCATGCTCCTCGTACTCACCCCAGGAATACGCCAGCTCCACGTACAGCACTAACAACGCCAGCACACACTGCGTTCTAAACATTGTATACTTCATACTCGCAAATACTAAGTTGTTTCAAAAGAATTAGAAGTACGTGCTCCCCTGCTGAACGGTTTAGAATTTTTAAGCAAAAGGCTGGTGTTCGGTCCTTATATACCTAGGTATTTATGTACTGGTGATAACAATAAGAATGACTCTCTGATAAGAGTTCTCATTTTTAAGCGCATCTTCCCGTACCTACTCATCAATAGCTCGGTGACCCTTTAGCGTTATCAGTGCCAACTATTAGGGTTCCGTAGCCAAAGGGCGAAAACAGAACCCTTATAACTTCGTCATGTCCGCGTCTCCGTCCGCCCGGATGTCACAGGCATTTCACTCGGAGACTATCTGCACTATATCACCAATACCAATGCATCCAACCCCAAACCCAATGCATCCTTTGTTTTTACTTATTATGCATTGCATCATATCACTAATTACTTAATGCGCCATATTATAATTATTACGTAACCACTACTTATCCAATATGTCAAAACGTCTATTCTATTCTATTTTTAATAAATGGCAAGCAAAGCCGATGTCGACTATTCTGCCAATGTCTAAAGTGCGTTGGAAAAAGCAAGTGTTTGTTATAAAAAAGTTAAAAACAAATAAAAAACGTCAAACAAATAGTTTTTATGACAGCTGCGCGCACAGACTGCATTAAGACAACGGCGCGTGAGTCGCCGACGGTATGAAATGTTACCATTTTAAATATTATATTTTATGTAAACATTTAGGACTAAGCATTGTATTTATTCATTTAATTTTTGTCTTATTTTGTTATTTCACTATATGCTGCACCGGTTGACGTCATCACGTCAACGCCGGCTGTCGCTGAAAACCAGCGTTGGGGCTCTGTCTCTTATAGGGTCGCAGCATTATGCTGAGCGATGGCCGTTTTGCGTGGATGTGACGTATATTTTCCCCCAAACTGTTTATTTTCGTGTTTTGTTCTTTCTTTGCGTCATGTGTACCGCAAATAAACGTATTTTCTTTCTGTCTTTCTTTTCTATATCGATGAACATTGGAAAGAAGGTGTATTCTGCGGACCGCTGAACAATGGTGTAGTGAAATTACGGATAAAATAATAAGGGCCCTACCCATACTGGTAACAGAAGGATGGAATAAAATACGATGCTCGTAATTTCGTTTATTTATATATATGTATATATATATATCTTTTATATCTATATCTAATACTAGATTTCTGCTCGCGACTTCGTCCGCGAGCCTATAACTTACCTCAAGAATTCGGCTATCCAATGCAAAAATAGTTTTTCAAATCCGACTGGTACCTAGTTCCGGAGATTAACCCCTAAATACAAAGTTACAAACAAACAAATGATTATACAAAAAAATGTTAGCTGTTTATAATATTAGTATTATTATATAAATAAATAGCTATATCTAAACTAAAATCGCTTTTCGTGTCTGTCTGTGTGACTACGTTGTTCATATAAACTTCACAACGTATTTTGATGCAGGGGTTCTCGCCGTTACCTATTTAGAAAATTTATGATTTCCTTGTATGCATTAATATTGACGTAACTTGATTGTTGTTCTTCCGTGCGAAGCGGGTCGCTAGTATTAATATAATTATGCGAAGTAGGCACCTATGGCGGGAACTGTATTGAAATTCACTGTGTGAAAAGGCCTATTCAGATATAAGCGATCGCGAGCCCTCGGTTGCGATACTGGTCCGCCTACTGATTAGTCCCTTTGGACCAGTATCGCTACCTAGCGCGACAGCGATATCGCTCATATCTGAATAGGCCTTTAAGAAGAACTAAGTGTCGACACAAGCGGACACAAAAAGAGACTTTTTTGTATTATTTATAGACTGCTGATTTATCTGGTACATAGAAGAAAAATAAAAATAAAAACAATTATTGTTTATTCTGCACAAATAACATGCACATTAGAAAATACACATAAAATAAGCCGAAAATCTCGTATTTAACAAATAAAAAAGGGGCCAAGTGCGAGTCGGACCCGCACACGAAGGGCTCCGTACCACCGTAGGTACACTATTTAACACTGCATTTAAAAAAAATCTTTGCTTGTATTGGAACCCCTTTAATTTGGACTTGTTATAGCTGCCATAGTAGTACACACCGTAAAAAAATCAAGTAAGTATCTACCTATTACGGTTCAAAAGATACAGCTCTGTGACTGACGAACAGCAGAGCCATAGTAACAGGCACCCTTTGGGTACGGAACCTTACACAAATTTAAAAGATAAAGATTTAAAATGTACCTACTTTGATTTGGTCGCCGTTGTAAGACTGTAATAACATTATGATTCGGCGTAAAAAGGTGCACAGGTTATCCTACCGATAGACCGTTACGTAGATCGGGGAGAACCCATTTAAATTTAAAAGTAAACAATATTTTTTTATCTGTTGTGCGTCATGTTTTAGGTATAGTTAAAAAATAATAAAATTATTACTTTATATTTTAAAACCTAGTCCTACGATATAAAACGTTCATAGAAACAGATGTCATACTTGGGTTCCTTGTATTTGGTGATAGACTACATGTGGCTAATTAATACCAGCCGCACGGGTCCACTGAAGGTTCAGCTACGCTTGCCGAGGTCGCTCCATGGATGGGTGACCATCCATAACCTATCGAGTATAATAACAATGAAACAGCGGTTACCCTACTGACATGGAATTTAATAGTACCCTTCTACAAATGTTTCGCACTGTGCATGTAGACAATTATTATGGTACCAAAATTTTTGGTTTATCGTTTTACGAATAAAATAAATCGATAGATTTGGTTATTCTGAATCCAAAAATCCTAATTTCAGCAATTTTCCGCGTCATGTTTGACGTGATGGAATTTTTAAATATGTCAAAAAAATACCGAATTGTTTCATAGCAATCTGTCTGGTTGAGTCTTCTGTCTGAAAACAAACATTTTCGTAATAAAATTACGAAACCTATGTACATTTTTAATATCAGACATATTGTGATGAAACCGCCTGCCTATTTTTTTGACATAGCAGAAATGGGCTCCCGTAAAACTGAGACGTTTCTGACCGGTACTTCCCACCGAGTCGGATTCAGAATCGTCTAAACTAACGATTTTATACGATTTTGGCCGAAAAACTATGTGACATGGTTTTGGTCGTGGGCTCTCGTACCAATAGTCATTCTAATTATCAATCTTGCACATCCGTTATAACGCTTTAACAATCTTTTTCCGATATTGTCATTTCGACAACCAGAAGGTAGTAGTTTTATATTTACTACAGATAATATTAACAGGAAGTCAATACATACTAACAGGAGATCCCTCCGGACTTCGGAAAACTCGTTAAGCCGTTAGTCTCAGCTGTCATTTGTAGATTTTTGAACCAGGTGGGGTAGTCAGAAGCCCGGAAGTCTGTCAACCAGTCTTACCAACCAGTAACTGGATTGTTGAGGTCAGATAAGCAGTCGCTCTATGTAAAATATTAGTATTCAGCAGTGTCCGGAGACTGGAAGGCGACCCCAACTTAGTTGGGAAAACGCTCGGCAGATGATGATGAAGTTTTTGGGTGATTCTCATTCAAAGTCACCGCGGTAGGCGCAGTTGCGAAAGTTACATTATTTATTTCATAAACAAATATAACATTTCTTGTGTTGACACAGTGATCCTTATAGTCATTATTATAAGGTTGCTGTTGGGTTGCTGCTGTCAGTAAAATAACTGTGAAAGGACTACTAATTCCTTGGTCGCTTTTCATTCAAGATGACTTTCACAAGTGACAAACACTCAGCGCTCTCTCGCGGCGAAGCTTGCAGCAAATCGCCGCTGACTGATGCACGTCAGTATCGTGTCTGGTGTTATGTGTACCTATGAAGTCTTCCATCACTCTGACTAGGTAACTGATGTGTCTGTGAGCAATATTGTGTAAAGGAACATAGCATAACCTCACGCCTGTGTTCCTAAAGGTTAGGCAGAGGGGTACCTATAGTACAACACCCATATTCTGTTTAGGTTCCATGTAATAGGAGGCGAGCCTATTGTTTTATAGCGGCGTAAAGGAAGTTCATAGAAATAAACAAAAAGACATAATACATTATTTTTATTAAATGTTAGTAAACACACATTTTACGTGGTATCATATGCATTAGGTATGTAAACTATATCAATAATCAATTATTTAAACTACGAGTACAATGGCGGCACTGAATGCTGACTTGGCACGTTTTAATGAATTTGCATTATATATATTGACGGCTAAATGTGAGTAAACAGATACCATACTATATAATTATATTGTTGTTCGAACCGCAATAATAGCATATGTACCGTTGGAACCTTCATTTATTTATTACATAAGACTTACAGCTAAACAAAACATACTAAGAACTTGAAAATGTGACTGACAACCAATTACAAGTCTTCACGTAAAATTAACAGAATAACTATAAGAGAAATCTGTGAAGTACACAGTACTGCCGAATGGATAAACTGTACTTTGTAAGCTCTCACAGGCGCCATCATACAGTGCCACTGGTTTAGTAACTAATATCTACCACACCTTCACTCATAAATACAAAAACAAAAGGACACTTAGGCAGTTAGGCGTCAAACCACTCCTCCACATCGTCGTCATCCGGAAATAAACCCAAAACACGGTTAGCATTACCACGTGGAATGGCAATATGCTAATTCTTAGGCCAAAGAACGAGCCAGTCCTCTGGTCACGCGAAGTGTCGACCAGTCGGTGAGAAACCTTGGAAAGGAGACACACACTCGGGCCCCATGATACAAGCGTTTCGACCACGAACAACTCAATTATGTTAATTACATAGGAACAAACGGTTACAGAAACTACTGGAAAACTAAATAAAAAGATAAGATTAATCATGTATTACACTATACTTAAACAATTAGGAACTTTCTTGAGGAACAAACGGTTACAGAAACTACTGGAAAACTAAATAAAAAGATAAGATTAATCATGTATTACACTATACTTAAACAATTAGGAACTTTCTTGAGGAACAAACGGTTACAGAAACTACTGGAAAACTAAATAAAAAGATAAGATTAATCATGTATTACACTATACTTAAACAATTAGGAACTTTCTTGAGGAAGGCTTTCGCAGGATCGACAATAAGTCAGCTAGAGTTAGGTTTCATTCCGCTGGGCAGGAGAGATAGAGGTATTGAATGAAGTGTCATTTGTATCAGCTTCGCATCTTGTACCTTGGTAACTACCAACACATTGACAGAATTGCTCATCCTCCTCGTTCAGGAAACAGTCGCCATCGTTCAGACAGTACCCATGACACGCGTAGACTTCACACCTGTCACCGGAATAACCGGCATCACATCTGAAATAATGAAAATGTGAAACAGCTTAATTTCATTAAGGGCACTATCGATATTTTTGCAAACGTTGTTAGAATAATTACTAAATTATACTCATTTGGAACATCAATATAGGTCTCTAAGATATATTTATTAGATATAAGACTATTTCGGGAAAATTTGACGATTTCCAGCAAATACACTCGAGAGCAATGAATCCGGGTCACTTAAAGAATCCTAAAAATCTCGGAAACTAAAAATGCTAGGTTAATGCAATAAATTGTATTTAATAGACAATGTAATACTCCTTAAATGAAGGTATTAAAACTTCTTAGTTATTGTAAAGTTATATCATAAAAAAATCAAATTTGAAAAAGGGCCACTTTCGAAGATGGAACTACGAAATTACAGCATTTGGTTTTGCTTTTGTTTGTAATCTGTCATTTATGTGGGTACATAAACCATGTTGATAGTGCTCTACATTCATTATTCAAGCTGAAATTATGTCGCTTACGCCTGAAGAATGCACCAGAATACTTACAATGCTGGAAACCGGCCGGAGTCAGCGCGATACAGCCAGGACTGTCGGTGTGTCGCTGTCAACAGTACAAAGAGTTCTCCGACGTTACGAAGAAACTAGTTCTAACCTACGCAGACCAGGAACGGGCAGAACCAGGTGTACCACAGCACGAGAAGACCGATACTTGGTGAACACCATGCTTCGAAATCGCTTTCTCACAGGAACTGAACTCACAAATCAGTTTCGACGCCTCGGAGGAAGTAACCCAAGTGCATGGACAGTAAGACGTCGGCTTGCTGAATCTAACTTAAAACCCCTTAGACCTGCAAACGGCCCTAAACTGGAGCGTGGGCATCGTATTTCAAGACTAAGATATGCCCAGAGCCACGTAAATTGGAGTATTGAAGATTGGTCAAAAGTTATGTTCTCCGACGAATCAAAATTTATGCTCTACAAGCACGATGGAAGACACAGAGTGTATCGAAGACCAGGGGAAAGATTCAAGCAAGCATGCATCGAAGAAAAAGTAGCCTACGGTGGTGGGTCTGTACTTGTGTGGGCCGGAATTTCTTCTGAAAGTCGCACAGAGCTGGTGATCATAGAAAACGGCTCTTTAACTAGCGTAAGATATGTGGAAGAAATCCTCAATGATCACGTTGGTCCATTTATGGTCAATTTAGGTGAGGATGCTATATTTATGCATGACAATGCCCGACCTCATACAGGTAGGATTGTGAATGACTACCTTCAAGAGATGAACATTACTCGTATGGAGTGGCCAGCGCGCAGCCCGGATATCAACCCGATCGAGCATGCTTGGGACGAGCTAGGCAGATGCGTAAAACAACGAAACCCTCCCCCAATCACGCTTCGTGAGCTCAAAATTGCTCTCACAGAGGAATGGGAGAATATTCCCCAAAATCGTATAAGGAACTTGGTGTACAGCATGCCAAACCGCGTAAACGCAGTAATGGAAGCACGAGGAGGCAATACGAAGTATTAAAATTCAAGAAAATCGTAATAAAGTTCAAAAATTTCATGTTTCCTATCAGCAGTTTTTTTCTTTATGTAATTTTGTGTTAATAAAATGTATGGTGACTCATATTTTTTTTACTTTCATTTAAGGAGTATTACATTGTCTATTAAATACAATTTATTGCATTAACCTATCATTTTTAGTTTCCGAGATTTTTAACATTCTTTAAGTGACCCGGATTCATTGCTCTCGAGTGTATAATTTCGAGGTAATTTAGTTGTTAATTATTTTATCATCCTCTCACAGTGATGCAATTTGTAAAAAGTGTAAAAAATTGAATTTCAAGGGCAAAAGTGAATCAATGAAAGTAGTAGAATATGTTTTACCTGCATTCAGGAAGTCCCTAATGCATATGACATACCGCGTAAAATGTGTGTTTACTTATATTTAATAAAAGTAATGTATTATGTCCTTTTGTTTATTTCTATGAACTTCCTTTACGCCGCTATAAAACAATAGACTCGCCTTCTATTACATGGAATCTAAACAGAATATGGGTGTTGTACTATAGGTACACCTCTGCCTAACCTTTAGGAACACAGGCGTGAGGTTATGCTATGTTCCTTTACACAATATTGCTCACAGACACATCAGTTACCTAGTCAGAGTGATGGAAGACTTCATAGGTACACATAACACCAGACACGATACTGACGTGCATCAGTCAGCGGCGATTTGCTGCAAGCTTCGCCGCGAGAGAGCGCTGAATGAAAAGCGACCAAGTAATTAGTAGTCCTTTCACAATTACTTTACTGGCAGCAGCAACCCAACAACAACCTTATAATAACGACTATAAGGATCACTGTTTCACCACAATTAATGATATGTTGTTTATGAAATAAATAACTTAACTTTCGCAACTGCGCCTACCGCGGTGACTTTGAATGAGAATCACCCAAAAACTTCACCATTATCTGCCGAGCCTTTTCCCAACTAAGTTGGGGTCGCCTTCCAGTCTCCGGACACAGCTGAATACTAATATTTTACATGGAGCGACTGCTTAGCTGACCTCCACAATCCAGTTACTGGGTGGTAAGACTGGTTGACAGACTTCCGGGCTTCTGACTACCCCTCCTGGTTCAAAAATCTACAAGTGACAGCTGAGACTAACAGCTTAACGAGTTTTCCGAAGTCCGGAGGGATCTCGTGTTAGTATGTATTGACATCCTGTTAATATTATCTGTAGTAAATATAAAACTACTACCTTCTGGTTGTCGAAATGACAATTTCGGTAAAAGATTGTTAAAGCGTTATAACGGATGTGCAAGATTGATAATCATAATTACTATTGGTACGAGAGCCCACGACCAAAACCATGTCATATCGTTTTTCGGCCAAAATCATATCATTAGTTTAGATGATTCTGAATCCGACTCGGTGGGAAGTACCGGTCAGAAACGTCTCAGTTTTACGGGAGCCCATTTCTGCTATGTCAAAAAAATAGGCAGACGGTTTCATCACAATATGTCTGATATTAAAAGTGTGTACATACGTAAGTTTCGTAATTTTATTACAAAAATGTTTGTTTTCAGACAGACTCAATCAGACAGATTGCTATGAAACAATTCGGGATTTTATTTGACATATTTAAAAATTCCATCAGCAGTGCTATTAATCATAACCAGATGCCCAGGGGAAAGGGAAAGGAGGTCGTCACGACTGGAGGAAAGGGGGGATAAGGGCTGTAACCATCTCACCGTGAAAACTTAGGTGAAGTGAGCGTAGAGTGAGCTGTCAATAGTGTCAATCTCTAGCATTAGGTGGAATGACAGCTCACTCCACGCTTACTTCACCTAAGTTTTCACGGTGAGATGGTTACAGAATAGCACTGCTGGTCAGACATGACACGGCAAATAGCTGAAACTGTGTTTTTTGGATTCCGAATAGAAACAAATCTATCGATTTTATACGGTTTTGTTCGTAAAACGATAAACCAAAAATTTTGGTACCATAATTGTCTACATGCACAGTGCGAAACGTTTGTAGAAGTGTACTATTAAATTCCATGTCAGTAGGGTAACCGCTGTTTCATTGTTATTATACTCGATAGGTAATGGGTGGTCACCCATCCACGGAGCGACCTCGGCAAGCGTAGCTGAACCTTCGGTGGACCCGTGCGGCTGGTATTAATTAGCCACATGTAGTCTATCACCAAATACAAGGAACCCAAGTATGACATCAGTTTCTTTGAACGTTCACAATAGACCATATCCTAGTAACCTAACAATGAGAACAATGAGATGTAATGTGACATTGATAGGTGCCTAGTAGGTATATCTATAGGTAGGTGTTTTCATTGTTTTTAAGATGTATTCTGCTATTCGGGGCGGAGACAAATCCAACGAATCAAAAACCATGAAAATTGTTGTATAAGTGTTGTAACAAACACGACTTTCTTTTATATATATAAGATTATCTTCTTTCTAATAACTGTGTTTGATAAAAGAAGGCACAAAATTTCGTGTGATTACTTTAAAATAATGATTAAAAGCTTGACACTATGTTTCAATTATGTTAGTTTTTTTCGGTTTTTGGACGAAAATGCAAATCAGGCCGAATTTCGATTTCGTTTTCGGTTGAAAAAGTTCGTTTTTGGTCGGGCTCTGATTAGTACTAGGTACACGCTATACCTACTTACAATTCCAGTATAAGCTGACCTCGTATCGTATAGCTTTTCCGTAAAGTGAAAGGTCAGCTTACAGTTGTTCCTGAAAGGTCAGGCATAGATACAGTCAAGTCTTGTATCTTTGTCCGTTTTCAAATTCTTCCCTTTATCAAGTCAGGACACATAATACCGTGAAGTTACGGTACTCAGCAGACTATTGAATAGAAAACTACATTTATTTGCTTGAAAATAAAGATCAGTTTAGCAAACACCTTTGGCTAATATCGAGACTAAATTATCAGAGTCTGTCAGTGTCACATTTTTCGGTATGACGATATGTAAAAAAGATGGATTTGTGTTATTCTGTGGTATTGACATAGCGACGCAATATACAGGGTGGATTTTTGAGATAGGGCAGAAAGAATAGGTACATTAACCGTTGTCGCTACAAGAAAACGGTCTTAGGAGACTGTCCTTAACTTATTGAGACATTTTGATATGCATTCACAGATTTTGAAAAAAAATACAGTCTCATTTCCTCCAAATTTTACGGGAAAAGTATTTCTTTTGCGATGTCTGACTTATCTAGTAGGTACTCAAACATCAGTTGGTCCACTAGAGTTTCTTGATCCTTATAAAAACAAGATCAAAAAAAGTCATCAAAAAAAGTTTTTGTGAAAACTGCCCATTTTCTTGCTGACTGTAGTTTTTTTTCGAAATCTGTGAACGCAGATCAAAATGTCTCAAAAAGTTAAGGACAGTCTCCTAAGACCGTTTTCCAGTAGCTGCAACGGTTAGGGTAACAGCCCTTACTGCCCCATCTCAAAAATCCACCCTGTATAACGCTGAGTCGGTAAAGCAGCTTCTGTCGTACAATAGCAGAAAAAAATAGCCCTTATGGAGACAACCATATTTTGGCTGTGACTGTACCGGACACCCAATTTACGCCATTTATGTTTAAGTCCCATACAAAAAAGGGCGAGCCTATTGCCAGCCACCGGGCGTAAATCAAGTCTCCAGGCAGCTAGCTACTGACAACTTGCTTATAAAAGAACCAAATAAACTATACCTTACATATGTCGCTCTATAGATAAAGTAAAATTAACGGTTTGTTTACTTTTTAAACTATGTAAGTCCGTAAATTCACCCGCGGGTTATAGGATAACCTATGCACCTCTAATCACTGTGTCTTAATGATTTGTTATCGTGTTACAGCGGCGACCCAGTCACACACTGAGGGGTTCCGTAGTCCAGATAAATATTTACGCATACGTTCTGCGGCAAGCATAAAGTAACAGATCTGCAGTCACAATAGTAGTACAGTTAATAGTGACGGTTTGAAAATAGTAATCGGAAGGTGGAAACTTGTAAAGTGAAGTACTAAATAGTTTGATAGTGTGGTGAAGTGCTGAATAGTGTTGTATTCGTACAGTATCCGTTTTGTTCAACAGTTTCGTGTCGTGAGATCGTGACGTGACGTTCTGCTTCCGTTTCATTTTTTTTTCGTAATTTAAACGAAACTACGAACGAACGAACGAACCACAACGAAACGAACTAACGAACTATACCATTATTAGGCGATGCACAGAATTTGTAATTTATTTATTTTCACTTCAGAGACACAAAAATCTGTGTAGCCCTGGTTCTTGAACTAGGAGTTCCTGTATCACAAGAGCCAGTCCTCTCAATTTACAAGGAATATGTAATAGACCAAACTGAGATACATTATAGTTAAGGCATGCATGAGAAGGTACGTTTACAAATATACAAATAAAATATTTTTTTATCGACATACTTAGTGCAAATAGTTTCCGAGTAAAATGACCGTTTGATATCTGGACGGACGGAGAGTCAGACATGATTAAATTGCAAGGGTTCTGTTTTTGCCAGTTGAAAACGGAACGCTAAATATTGGCACCGAGCATGCTAAAGGGTCACCAAGTTATCTGTGATGATGTACCGGAAAACCCGCTTATTAACGAGAACTCTTATCAGGAAGTCATTATTTTTTATTACCAGTATATAAAGACCTAGGTATATAACTTTCGAAAACCAGTGTTTTGCTCTAAAATTCTAAAAGCGATCAGCAGAGGAAGACGTACCATCTAATTCAGTGAAATAATTTAATATCCATATACTTACTACTTACTATGAAATTAAAAATGTGCAGAACGCGGTGTATGCTGGCGTTGCTAGTACTGTTCGTGGGGTTGGCGCATTCCTGGAGTGAGTTGTTTATAGAATAGAATAAACTTTATTATGTACACCATACGAATTACAATCTGGACATTTTAAATAGGTTGACGCGATGGGCGGTGGTCTTCTCATTATCGGCGTTTCCAAAATTTAATTTATATTTTGTGTCTTTAATACCCACTAGCACCACAAATCATTTAATACGTTTAGCGCTGAATGAGTAATTTGTGGTGCAAGGGGGCCATGATTAGACGTATGTGAAACATGATAGTAGGTAGGTAGTGTGTGTGTGTGGACAATGTAGTACTCCATAGTGGTCTATAGGACTATATCTGCAAGTCTCAGCATATTATGTTCCTGCCCGGGGTTAGCTCAACATATTTTCTTCAATACATCTCTCCCTATTGGCTGTCATCTCACAGTCATCCCTTTTTAGCATTTTATCTTTCACGTAATCCATTCGTCGTTTCTTTGAACTGCGGATTTTTTGGATTTTATAAAAGCTTGGAACTAACTTCATTGTAAACTGTGTCTTAAAAGTCTATAAAACCTCAAATTGCTTAACATGATCCTCCGTTATCGAAAATACTGCAGCATTAATATTGAAATTAATTTATGTTAAAAATGAGGATTAATGTTAAGAACTAAGTATGTTTGACGAAAACACGATTCCATAATATTTTTTCTACAGAAAAAAATCGAAAGTTGCCTCTAAACCGAACAATAAATTGCTGGTATTAAAAAAATACTTCAAATTAGATCATAAAACTTTGCATAATAACTGAACTTTAAGTACTTACCTACTAATACTGTTTATTGATATTTAAACGTTTTTTTTTTCATTATTTTATTTACTTGCTTCTTATGCTAGGTACCTAGTAGCAGCTTCTTATGCACGTAGTGACTAAAGTACGTAACGTTACATTTTGAGTGGCATAAACAATATTCATAGACAAGCGATTGCTGCTATCGCGCGTTATTTGGTATCATCCATTGAATAATTCCAAAACCGTTTCTATGTTTGAATGTCTTCATCAGATCTTCCTTTCAGTTTTGCTAAAATTATGTAGATTTGGCGGCTCTGAGGGCCTAGACAAAGTAACATTCGATTAGCGCTAACGCCAGTAGAAATATCAAAAATGTATGCAGTTGACTTAAGCTGTCGAAATGTCACGTGATCATAGGTCAACGAATAGAAATGAGCTAGACTCTTAGGTACTAGGTAGGTAGGACTCTAGATAATTAGGTAAAGGCAGATAATATCAAACTCTACTATTTTAGTTAAACATCGGTCACTAGTACCTACCCTTTGCTACAAAAGGGGTGACATTTCGTGACCGAGATTTACCTTTTGTAAGCGATATTGTGCTTCGATTGATGGCCACGAAAATCTAATACCGCGCTCTCGCGGCGTGCGCACCGCGGCGCCATCCGCCAGCAAATAGTACGATAGACGTCAGACGCCTCCACCTTCAGTAACGCTTGAGCCCTTACTAGCGTTTCTGAAGGCAGAGGGGTAGGTAACAGAGTCCACCTTGCAGGTATATTATCTGGTTTTGATTTGAATTTCTTCAGAGTGTACCCAGTGAGTCATTTAGCTAAGTGTATTTTCTCTTGTTTCAGATATCGCCGTAAGCATCGGAGAGGAGCTAAGGTTTTATACCAACAACACCATAACAAGCACCATAAGATTTAAGTCCCAAAACCTCACAGCGTTAGCTTACGATGAAGTGCACAACAAGATGCTGTACGTGGACAAACAGACCGACAACGACAAGATATGTAGTTATGACTTATCTTGCAAAGAAATCATATGTTTCACTGAAAGAAAGGGTAGGAACATCCATGGCATCACCTTCGACCCCGCCACTGACACAGTCTTCTTTACTGATACGAATGAGAGAAGCGTCAATTGGATTTCATTAAAACCTGGATCTGTTAACAATCCAAACGGAAATCTATTAATCAAGATGGACGACGGGGTCCCTCGTGATATTGTCGTAGACAGCTGTAAAGGGTACGTACCAATCAAGTTTAATAATGTTATGCTCCAAAATAGTACATTTTGATGCAGGTGTGCAAAGTTTATCATTCGGGACGGGATTGTTGATTAGAAATTAGCAATGACGGGTTTACATTTTTTTGCTAAGATTAAAAGAAAAACTTAAAACTTTGACCGGGAAACGTAATTACAAAGGCGGACGCAACACAGACACCCAGATAGTCTGTACTATATTATCTTGCAAATGGCATGAAGCAGTAACAGTCCGTACGAATCCGGCTGCAACACAGCGAATCGTAGTGCAGCCGCATTTGTTTGTAAAAGCCTTATACTATAAGGCAATGAAAAGGCGAATTGAACGCAGACACCCATAGTATTATTTTCGTTAGATTATAAACTGTCGTAAAAATTGTTAACTGGGTGATTTCACCCAGTTCACAATAGGCTCGGTTAGGTTAGAACTGAGCGCAGCACAGCATTGTGTGGGCGCAGCCATCCACGAGGATTACACACAGTTACCAAAAAAAAAGTTAGAACTGTGACCAACTGCGTGCAACCCGAGCGAGCGTAGCGAGCGGAGCAAGTTGTTCGCTGCTAGGCAGGCTATTTAGTATTAGCGCGAGGTGCGTTACGTCGCAAGCAAGTTTAATACCTGCAGTGCTATTCTGTAACCATCTCACCGTGAAAACTTAGGTGAAGTGAGCTGTCATTCCACAGGGATTGACACTATTGACAGCTCACTTCACCCAAGTTTTCACGGTGAGATGTTTACAGAATAGCATGGCTGCAGTGGTAACAAGGCGAGCACTTATAAGCTGTAATCCAGTCGTTTTTGTTAAAAGAATGTCGTTCGGAGCCATTGTAGACAGTTTCGAATGTCTGTGGTGTAATCGGCTTTATTCATACGGACGCGGCTGCGTTACAGAACAGCTACTGTCTCTGTTGCATCCGCCTTTGTATTTACGCTACAGGGAAGGCAAAGTAAAAAGCACCCGTGTTCAATACACTGTATTGTGAACCTAAAAGCAGTGCAATAAGAGACACTTTTCAAGGAAGTGTGTTGAAAAATCAATTTAACTTCTTGATAATTACGACTGGTTTTCTTTTTAACAGATATATTTACTGGCTCAACACAAACCTGGCGAAGCCTACAATAGAGCGAGCTCGGTTAAATGGCACCGAGAGAGAAGTATTTAGGAATATTACTTCACTGCCTTTCAACACAACTCACAATTTGGAGCCACACAGCTTGGCTTTTGACCAGCAGAGACAGGCCATAATCTGGGTTGAGCCTGTGAACACTACTAGATACGAAATGTATTTATCCCAACTACTTAATGGGAAATCCAAAAAAAGTCTCCTGTATTATCCAGAATCACATTATCCACTGTTTCTCCATCCATCAAATACATTGACTGCTTCAAAAAACTTATACTTTGTCGTAGACTTTCGCGATGGATTTAATTATGTTTATAAGTTTTCAATAATAAATGGTGGCGCTAAAAATGTCGAAATTATATTTAGAGTGTATTCTGATAAAAAAATCGATATCGCTATAGTCGGAAACTATAAAATCGCAGACCAAATCGAGGGACAGGATTGTGAAGCACTAAAGGGTCGGGTCATGATTGCTCCAGAATGTGATGGGCCGTTTTGTGTACACGGTATGAAAGTTAATGGACAATCTGTTTGCAAATGCACAGCTGGTTACACCGGCGAGAGGTGCGATGTCTCAGTCTGTGAGAACTATTGTCTGCAAGGCAACTGCAGTTTCAATGATGAGGGACTTCCTGAATGCAGGTAAAACATATTCTACTACTTCCATTGATTCAATTTTGCCCTTGACATTCATAATTTTTTACTCTTCTTACAAATTGCATCACTGTGAGAGGCAACCATGATAAAATAATTAACAACTAAATTACCTCGAAATTATATTTGCTGGAAATCGTCATATTTTCACGAAATTGTCTTATATCTAATAAATATATCTTAGAGACCTATATTGATGTTCCAAATGAGTATAATTTAGTAATTATTCTAACAACGTTTGCAAAAATATCGATAGTACCCTTAATGAAATTACGCTGTTTCACATTTTCATTATTTCAGGTGTGATGCCGGTTATTCCGGTGACAGGTGTGAAGTCTACGCGTGTCATGGGTACTGTCAGAACGACGGCGACTGTTCCCTGAACGAGGAGCATGAGCCAGTCTGTCAATGTGTTGGTAGTTACGAAGGTACAAGATGCGAAGGTTACACCGGTGACAGGAGCAATGTTTCAGTCTGTG
Organism: Agrochola circellaris; assembly: GCA_914767755.1. NCBI lineage: Eukaryota > Metazoa > Arthropoda > Insecta > Lepidoptera > Noctuidae > Agrochola > Agrochola circellaris. The sequence goes on along the minus strand of OU611867.1, from coordinate 9,568,562 downwards.
AGAACTATTGTCTGCAAGGCAACTGCAGTTTCAATGATGAGGGACTTCCTGAATGCAGGTAAAACATATTCTACTACTTCCATTGCTTCAAAGTTACCCTCGGAATTCATAATTTCTTATGCTTTTTACCAATTGCGACGCTGTCTGAGGCAATTATGATCAAATAATTACATACAAAATTGTAATTATTACCCCAAAATTTTATTTTATGGACAACGTCTTATTTCGAAGACATGGGGCGGCTATAAGATCAATAAATAAAGAAAAATATTGTGTTGAAATTTTTTTGATCCCCCTTAATGAAATTCCACAGTTTCACATTTTCATTATTTCAGCTGTGACGCCGGTTATTCCGGAGACCGGTGTGAAGTCTACGCGTGTCATGGGTACTGTCTGAACGATGGCGAGTGTTTCCTGAACGAGGAGGATGAGCCATTCTGTCAGTGTGTTGGTAGTTACGAAGGTACAAGATGCGAAGCTGATACAAGTGGCACTTTAACCAATACCCCTACGTCCTGTTTAGCGGAAAGAAACCTAACTCTACTCGTAGCTGACTTATTGTCGATCCTGCGAAAGCCTTCCTCAAGAAAGTTCATAATTGTTGAAGTATAATGTAATACGTGATTATCTTGTAATTATATAATTAGTCTATATTTATTATCTTTTAATTTTGTTTTTCAGCAGTTTCTGTAACCGTTTACACCTATTTGTATTTTTTTTTAATGTGAAACAAAGCTTCTGGTTCAGTGTTCCGAAACAAAGGTGTCTAGAGTTTTCTAAATCGTTTCGCATTCATTGTGTTTTTGTTTTTTTAGAATTTTAATTTGAATTGTTATCTTACTTTTGACATCTTTTATTTTATTTTATTAATTACTTACTGTATTAATTTGAAATGTTCTATTATTTTAATGTAACTGCATGATTTCATTGTTTCAAGCTATTATTATTGTATTTGTACGCCTTTCCAGGCAAAACATGTTGAAACTTTATTTTTTTGAACTGTAAACCTACACGTTTTTGACAAATAATTTTTTTTCTTATCTTATCTTATCTTAATTTTTTTGTAAAAATAAATTGGTATATTGGTAATTCAGCAGTCTAATTACGCAAACATTTTATTTCTGATTACAATTCTGAATCGAAAGCAAGTCCAATTTTAAACGCATGCCTAATTCGAATTACGATAAACATTTTTTACCAATCGACGGAAATTGGATAGGGTTCTTCTAACCAATTGGCTATAATTTGTTTGCCTTATGTGTTTTGTTACATCATATAGAAATGATTAATTTCCAAATTATTGTGCTATAATTTAATTTTGTTTTAATTACAACTGATGCTCTACTCTGCCCCCGATAGAAAAAAAGACGCATCTAACATTTTTTCTGATTCCGGCAATATATATAACTCAAATCTGGAAAATATGTCAAAATGATGATGATGATGTCAATGTGTGTGTAATCATTGTACAATGATTGCCGAAAAACCAAAAACCAATTTTAAAACACTTTCGACCAAAAACTACCATAATTGCAATACGTAACAAAACGTTTTTCTTTTCACGTTTTTGTTATCTGTGGCCAATGACAAAATCGTAGAAAAGCATTGTTGTCAACTTAGTGGGATTTCCACTAAACCTGGGGGTTTGAACACCCCTACTGGCGGAGAGATTTTGCTGTCAGTGGCCGGTGGTTTTGTCTAGTGGTTAGTCTATTCAATTTTTAGAAAACAATACAATCAATTACTAAAACTTTGACTCGAGAAATTATTAAAATAACACGATAATGGCATGTTTTATTGTTTGTGTAAAACCTGTGTTAGTGATTTTTCGATTTATTTCTTTCAAATGCCGCGAACCACTGCGTTCGAACGCTGATGTAGAAAGACTGACACAGCATGACGAATGTATTGAAGACACACAAGGGCTCCGCCCGAGAGATCGAAAAACAAAGTCATTAAAAAAAAACCCACGGGAACATACTTCCGGGATAAAAAAATCTGCCGTTAAGCCGTTTGAAAACAAACATCTTTTCATTAATTATACTGCGGCTGCCATTTGTCATACCGCCAACGAAATAGAAGTCAAAATCGGTTGAACGGACTGTAAAAAACGTTTAAATAAATGTCTAATCTTATTTTATTAATCGAGTATAGTTTATTTCTGGTGGTTTGAAGAACTACCACTAGTGGACTAGACATGGGCGTTTCTGGATTTTTACGCAAACGGTTAAATATTCTATTTCAGATTTTGAAATAGCTTTCAAAATCCTTTTTTAGAAATCGATATCAGGAGAGGCTCCGGCTCGCAGTTTCGATCGTCTCTAGTAATATTATTCGGTTGTAAGTGCATCGATCAAAACTATTGAAACATGAACAAATACTTCCATATGCAAAGCTACTCTTGCCGTGGTTTTGTGAAATCGGTTTGTCTAGTTTGGATAATCGATACTTTAACACTAATCGATTCGACACTAATCGATTTCTGACTGAAATCGGATTTTAAATTCGTTTTGATGTATCTGACGCATGCCTATAATGGACTCTGGGAAAAAAAAATTGGCAGCACTGAGTAAAAGTTGAAATCCTCTTGAACGATCTGCTGTCGAATTTAAGGCGAAATATTGCCTGTCTAAAATATACCTTTGCTGCTCTAACTTTATCAGTGTGTTGGGAAAAGAACAGGACGCGTATACAGGGTGTTTGGCAGAACGTTGAACATACGAAAATGGTGGATAGGTGGGGTCATCTGCTACTTACTTAGCCCTAATTTATTTGGCCCTGGCCCACGGGATATTTTTAAATTTTTGGATTCGTGGATTGGCAGGGGCGGACCAATTCCCTGGCCTCCGCGATCGCCCGACCTCACTCCGCTCGATTTTCACGTGTGGGGAAGGGCAAAAGAACTAGTTTACACTACAGAAGTAGAAAGTCGAGAAGATTTAATAAATCGAATTAATGCTGCTTTCGAAGTTATGCGACAGGAGATGCTGCTGCGCACAACAACTGTAGAAATCAGACGTAGATGCCGCGCCTGTATTGTAAATTACATACCATTAGAAAGCTCACACACTAGGGATGTTTTGCTAGAATTGGAACTCCTCAATCATTTTTTGTTTTTTTTTAAATGCAAGTTGAAATTAAGATTTAAGTATTTTTTACATCTTTCTGTAAGTTTGAGGACTCATAACTTTTTTTCTAGCTAACATCTGAATAAAGCAATAATTTTATAAGAATCTGTCAACATAAAAGATTTAAAAAAAATACTAAATATTGCCTGTTTTACCCATTTTTAATAAAAATTACACTTTAAAGTTAAGAAAGTGGTGAAACAAGAAGAAAGACAAAAAAAAAAATTAAAAACATCCCGTGGGCCAGGGCCAAATAAATTAGGGCTAAGTAAGTAGCAGATGACCCCACCTATCCACCATTTTCGTATGTTCAACGTTCTGCCAAACACCCTGTATAACATCACATGTTAAACATAATAATATAATCCACGCTGAAATGATCATTCTTTGAAGTCTGTGGAGTATATGCTATCAATCATGGCGATGCCTTTGTTTACATTTTGGTTTTATTGATTTCGGTAATGTTTTTGTTTATTCATTGTTTTGCCTTGAATGTTTTATATTTTTCAACGTACAAAATTATATTTACTATTCTCTTACAGAACAATTACAATTAGTTTTACTAAGTGTTTAGGGGACCATGCCGTATAGTTCTTTACAGTTTTTTAAAAGGTGGCCAAAGTGGGTTGGTTCCGCATGTGACAGTGTTGTATCTCTGTTGTTAGTCGGTAAAAAGGAACCATTTTTTTTTAGAAGATAGAATACGTGATTTGAGCGCCATCTATGTACTAAACTCAATTTCACTCAAACTGTGGGTTGGTTCTTGTTTACAAAAATGGGTCCAATTATATTTACTATTCTCTTACAGAAACATGGGCCTATGCTAGTTTGCGAGGACTACGCGGCTAGGCATGGGCTCGTGTATAACGTGAAGAAATGTGAGTACATGGTCTTTGGGGTCGCCGGTAGGTGTACAGATTTTTCACCTGACTGTACCTTAAATGGCTTGAGCATAAGAAGAGTTAAACAATTCAAATATCTGGGACATATGCTTACCGACGACCTGAAGGACAATGTGGACATTGAGAGGGAGCGCAGGGCGTTGGCTCGTAGATTCGCTCGCTGCACGGACCAGGTAAAAATAACGCTTTTCAAAGCGTATTGCCAGGGTCTGTACACGGGTGGTCTGTGGATCAACTACACCAAAAGGTCGCTAGATGTCCTGCGCGTCCAGTACAACAATGTTTTTAGAATGCTCTTGAGACTGCCCCGGTTCTGAAGTGCGTCAGAGATGTTTACGCAGAACCGTACTGACGGCTTCCATGCAATTGTGCGGAAGAAAATAGCGTCGGTGGCAGCTAGAACCCGGGCCAGTGGCAACAGCATTCTGGAAACAGTGAGTGAGAATGTGTTTTCCCCTTTTAGGAGGCATTTTGTGGAGAGGATAACCGGTTGAGAAACTGGGTTCGTCTTCTTTACAAAGTGACTCATACCCAAAATGTATTTTAATTTAGGTATGTATATACTAACACTAAGTATAAGGTACTTTACTAATACGAGTACTACGGATCTCTGTTATCTGAGTATTTGAAATAAATTATTATTATTATTAAGCAGTTGTGGAACATTTTTCTTGTGGCTTGTGAAAGTCGGAAAAATCTCTCGTTCAAGACACTGCGTGCTCTGTTTTCGTTTTCTACTGGCTGCACTAAGACTTTCATAGGCTGATTTGCTCAATAGCGAAAAGTACCTAAGTGGATATTATCACTACAAGTAAGTAAGCCAATATAAATAGGAATAACCTGTGTAAGAGAATACCTTCGTATCTCATTAGATTATTGTAGTTGTAGGTACATTATTGGTGAATCTACCTATGGACAATCGTTCCTTTGTTGCGTAGACACAAGCATCTTAAGTGAGGTTAACTATTTATTGTGATTAAAATTATTAAGTATCTTTACTATGTCCGTCAAACTCACATTCTAACAGATATTTATGTACATAAGTAGATGTTGAAATAAACTATTATAACCACTAACCAAATAACAACTAACTACAAAACATATTTATAATATTTTCACAGGCGGTGATAGAGCTGAAAATACAAGAATAGAACGCTACCCAACATGAATCTTGTTGATCAAACATGGATTGGATAACCAATCTTCTGTATTCAGTATCATTGCAGGTAAGCTTTTTGACACATAGCTTTTTATTTTTTTTATTTATTTATTAATCACCAACTTGCACTAACAGTAGTAAGACACCAAACATACAAGTTATAGGCTAATAAGAGACAGTCATGAAATTAAATTAAAACAATACAAAACTAGATTTACCCGTAATTATAAAAAAATCTATAAAATTATACAAAATTTAATAGTATTAAACAAATAAAATAGAACTATACAAAATTTAATAAAATATAATTAGGATGGAATTATTAATAGTGTTTAATTAAAATTAGTACACAAATATTAATATATAGCAGCTTTGGTTAATCAATGCAATGAGATGGTACTAGGTGCAGCTATGGACTCAAGGTAACGTGCAGCAGTGGACAGGAATCTCAGCTCAGTACTAGCGAAAACATCTAATAACTCGTCATATAGTAAAATGTTGTTTATATGCGTGAGGGCTACATACAACGAACTTGTTTTAAGGGTCACGGAACTGATATGAGGAATTGAAAAAAGGGGGCGCTGTCGTGGGCGAAGTGTACATATGTCGAATGGGTAAAGGTACGTTAAAGGATATGAATTGCAATAGAGAAGAATTGAAGTGGGAACCGCGGACTAGACGGAAGAAATATTTGACGGTTGCAATATTTCTCCTTACTTCTAAGCTCTGGTAATTCACCATACCCAGTATGAATGGTGTTGGGTACATATACGGGTAATAGCCATACATTTAAAGTAAAGGTAGCGGACAAACGACTTTTGTATCCTTTCAATGACCAAAGTATATTTCTTTTCATGAGGATTCCAGATTACACTGTTGGTTTCTAGCAAACTGCGGATGTATGAGTTGTATAATAAGATGATGGTCTGTCGATTATTAAAAAATTTAGCCTGACGGATAACAAAACCTAAGTTTTTGCGGGACTTATTGCAGGTTTGTATTATGTGTTGATTAAACGTGAGGTGAGAATCAAAGTTTGTACCCAAATCGCGTATGGTGGAAACTCGCTTCAGGGGCTCGTTGTTCAAAGTGTAGGTGTGGTTTATAGGCTGCGCGGCTTTTGAGAAGGTCATAGTCGCACATTTACCAACATTGAGGTTGAGTTTATTAGTAGCACTCCAAGTGTGTATGCTATCGATATCGAGTTGTAATGCAGCTGTATCGCTGGCTTTGACAATTGGAAGAATAGTTAAGAATCAAGCATAGCAAGTGACTTAATTATAAAATTATGAATATATTTCCTTGGCCGAACTTACTATTTAGACACATCATATATTTTGTGTACTTATACCTAATTAATGTTTACTAAAAAAAAATTGTATTAACTATAATATATCTGAAGACTGAAATATCAGCCCTAAATAAAGAAGAAATTATACAACCAGCAGCAATGACTAGGCTGATGGCTTTTGTCCAGCCATAGGCCTAATGAAGGCGTAGTTGATATGCCTACTTTACTTTGCCACATAATGTTTAAGTACTTTATTTGAGCAGAAAATAATAAGATTTTGTTTTAAAACTAGAGTTCCTGGGGCGTTTCACCTATGAAGTCATAAAGGCAGCATGAATGATGTCGCCCATGCTGTGTTGTCCCGTTGCTCTGCTACTTCAGTTTTCAAGCTCTTCTCAAGAACTACATAAAGTAGAATCTGAAGATAATGGTGCCGATTCTCTTGTCACAAATGCCTCTAAACTAACCAAAAAATCACTTAAATTTAGTTTATTCCTGTCAAACGACGATTATATTTTAGTTTGACAGCACTAACATAGTACTGAGTTTTTAATTTACTGAAAATGGCAATTTTGCTATTCTGAATTTGACGTTTTGCACCTAAAATTTTGATTTTAAAATACCAAACTAGACGAAACTTGACAATTTTTAATCGCGATTAAAAAGGTGTGGGATAAAATAAGTTGTCATGAACTAAAATTCACACCAACATTTCGACTTCACGTGCATAAACAGTACTGTACTAATTTTTTCTTTTATATCTTGAAAATGGTGCGTCCTATCGCAAAAATAATGAAAATTTCGACCCCATCTATAAAACCCTTAAACACCTAACACTCTACTCGCGATTGTCAAATTCGATTTTAGTTGTGTCAAAATTATTTTTTAATTTAGAGAATTTTATTTGCAGAATAGCTCTAAGATTCTCAGAGCCAAAAGTAAGTAATTTTAGTCTTAGTTTATATTTTGAAAACTGTTCAGTCTTGTACGACAGCGATATAAATGTGTGTTCCTATTTTGTTAATTGATAACAGTGTAAACTTTAATAAAGTGTTTTAATTATGAAGTACAAATAATAATAACTTGTTAAGAAATATTTAAGAATTGAAAAGTATGCTTTTTATTATAAACTCTGCCAATTGATTATTATATTGATACTATTTAGAGGTATTTGCCTAAATTAACTGTCGTTTTCGTTCATTAGGTAACAGTAAATAGAGAGAAATAAATTATGGTTAACAAAAACAACTTTTATTATATATCTTCAATAGCATTTATTCACATTATTATGAAATATTTGGACATGGTGCAAAAAGAAATAGGAACAAATATATTATAATGATTAGTGGAATTTGGGATCTAATGTCTTTTTCTGTGAAAGTCATGGATTATGATTATGACAGTTGTGTGCCTATATTTAAGTCTCAGAAACTATTAACTTTCCCATGCCTCTATATCCTCGAATTAGCAATATTTGTTAAAACAAACCGTAATTTATTTGCCACATTAACAGAAACCAGAAAACGGAGTACCTAATTAAGATCACAATATCAGAATTTACTTCACACAGGCACATTTAAAACAAGTTTATTTAAAAAAAATGTAATTTGTATGGCTCCTGTTGTCTTTAATAAAATTCCCGATCATATGAAAACCTTGCCCTTGATGAAATTTAAAAAATGTTTTACTGAATTACTTGTAGATAAATGTTATTATTCTGTTCAGGATTTCCTAAATGATACATCTTAATAACCTATTTTGATAACTTGTATAATAATTATTGTGTTTGCATGCCAACAAGGCAGAATGTACACGGTTCTTTATTATGTTATTTACGATCCTATTTGTATGTACCTGCATTCAAAGCAAATAAAGTATATTCTATTCTATTCTATTCTATGTATTTACTGCTTGCTAATTCTTGCTGTAAGCGCATGAGAGAGTTCTTTTTTTTCCTGAGTAATGTAATTGTATAATATGACTGACACCTGAAATATAAAAAAAAGAATTTAAATCCTCAATATATTCCTTGATCCATTACATCCATCCACAAAGTCTAATAGGCCTCTCCCATTAACACTTCAATGCACAATCTATCTACTTTATAGAACAGCAATATTCTGCTATAAACAACAATTAGGTGCCTACAATTGACTTTATTTTAATTTATGGTAAGTTTACGTTTGATGGTGCATTTCATAGTCACCAACAAACAATATGATTGTGTGTAAAATTGTTGCTGTGCCAAACACACATTCAATGTTCAACACTAAGAAAGAAAATAATATTGATATTAAGTAGGTACCTTAAACAGACAATGATGTGGAAATAGATCTATAATTATATGGTGGTGTGGTGAGTATGTTCATTGATGTCCTTACAGAATACATTGACATAAAATGCTTCAAACTATATTATAATATTTGTTCTTCCTCTATTATATTTGCTTTTCCAATGAAGTACAAGCTCGACTGGGTTGCTAAGCTTGTGGCTTATAATAAGTTTGTTAGGGTACGAGGTACGAATTTGTCTTTCCTTAAATTGCCACCAAAATACCTCGTTTCTGAAATATTATATTATACATCTTAAGTTTAGGTTGTAAGCACTTGTAACAGAAGAAAACTTCCAAAATTATTATTAAAAATCCACCTCGCTGCTTCGATATTTTACAGACCACTAATATTGATTTATCATTGAGGTTTTACATAAAAACACATTCACAATTAATGAAGACGACGTTCACTTACATAATTTTGTAATAATTAAGGAGATTAAACGAGTAAATCCCAAAAATATTGTAAAGAAAATTGATTGCGACCAGTAAGCCGCCTCCGCTTTAAATTGACAGCACGAAATCGATTTCATATAAATTTTCAGCTGTCAAAATGGTTACGTAATTCGAATAATAGCCTTTTTAGACGATTATCGTTCACTCTTTAGCGTCTGAAACAGAGTGTAGTTGATATCACAGATAGAGTTACGTAATTCGAAAGTTGTAAAATGAAATCAATTCTAATAAAATCGAAAGCAATTTGATTCAATTGGTTATCGAAAATGTGTTGCGTAATTAGATAGCTGATAATTTGGAGTAGTTACTTAAATTTTGCTTAAATGATGAAATTTTGCTGAAATAATGCTAAGTAAGTAGCTCGTGGCTAAGTAGTAATAACAGCCGCACGGATTGGTCCATCAGGTTAGGCAACGCTTGCCAAGGTTGGTCCGTGGATAGGTGACCAATTGACCATATTTCTGACAACCAGTCTTACCAAGGGGTATCGTATTACCCTGTTACTGGGTTGTGGAAGTCAGATAGGCAGTCGCTCCATGTAAAATACTAGTATTCAGCTGCATCCGGTTAGACTGGAAGCCGACCCCAACATAATTGGGAAAAGTGTAAACTATATTAATTATCAACTATTTAAACTACAATAAACGGCTCTGAATGCTGACTTGGCACGTTGTAATGAATTTGCATTAATATTGACGGCTAAATGTGAGTAAACAGATACCATACTATATAATTATATTGTTGTACGAACCGCAATAATAGCATATGTACCGTTGGAACCTTCATTTATTTATTACATAAGACTTACAGCTAAACAAAACATACTAAGAACTTGCAAATGTGACTGACAACCAATAACAAGTCTTCACCTAAAATTAACAGAATAACTATAAGAGAAATCTGTGAAGTACACAGTACTGCCGAATGGATAAACTGTTATTTGTAAGCTCTCACAGGCGCCATCATACAGTGCCACTGGTTTAGTAACTAATATCTACCATACCTTCACTCATAAATACAAAAACAAAAGGACACTTAGGCAGTTACGCGTCAAAGCACTCCTCCACATCATCGTCATCCGGAAATAAACCCAAAACACGGTTAGCATTACCACGTTGAATGGCAATATGCTAATTCTTAGGCCAAAGAACGAGCCAGTCCTCTGGTCACGCGAAGTGTCGACCAGTCGGTGAGAAACCTTGGAAAGGAGACGCGCACTCGGGCCCCATGATACAAGCGTTTCGACCACAAACAACTCAATTATGTTAATTACATAGGAACAAACGGTTACAGAAACTACTGGAAAACTAAATAAAAAGATAAGATTAATCATGTATTACACTATACTTCAACAATTAGGAACTTTCTTGAGGAAGGCTTTTGCAGGATCGACAATAAGTCAGCTAGAGTTAGGTTTCTTTCCGCTGGGCAGGACGTAGAGGTATTGAATGAAGTGTCATTTGTATCAGCTTCGCATCTTGTACCTTGGTAACTACCAACACATTGACAGAATGGCTCATGCTCCTCGTTCAGGAAACAGTCGCCATCGTTCAGACAGTACCCATGACACGCGTAGACTTCACACCTGTCACCGGAATAACCGGCATCACATCTGAAATAATGAAAATGTCAAGGTAGCCGGCGGGTTTCCAAATTACATTTAGGTACCTCTCGATTTTATTTGCAAATTGCGCGGCAATGTAATAATAAAATAATTACTAAATTATACTCATTTGGAACATCAATAAAGCTCTCGAAAATATATTTACTAGATATACTTAAGACTATTTCGTGAAAATTTGAAGTGAGATGAAAATGACGATTTCCAGCAAATATAATTTCAAGGTAATAATAATAATTTTGTTGGTATTTATGTTAGCATAGTTGCCTCAAACAGCGCTGCAATTTGTAAGAAGTGTAAGAAATATTGAATTTCAAGGGTAACATTGAACCAATGGATGTAGTAGAATATGTTTTACCTGCATTCAGGAAGTCCCTCATCATTGAAACTGCAGTTGCCTTGCAGACAATAGTTCTCACAGACTGAGACATCGCACCTCTCGCCGGTGTAACCAGCTGTGCATTTGCAAACAGATTGTCCATTAACTTTCATACCGTGTACACAAAACGGTCCATCACATTCTGGAGCAATCATGACCCGACCCTTTAGTGCTTCACAATCCTGTCCCTCGATTTGGTCTGCGATTTTATAGTTTCCGACTATAGCGATAGGGATGTTTTTATAATATAAATGCTCATTGAAGACTTGTTTAAAATTTTTAGGGACATCATTTATTATTGAAAACTGATAAACACTCCTCTCTTCATCGCGAAAATCTACGAAAAAGACCACGTTTTTTGAAGCAGTCAATGTATTTGATGGATGGAGAAATAGTGGTGGATAAGTTGAATCTGAATAATACAAGATACTTATTTTGGATTTCCCATTAAGTATTTGGGAGAAATACATTTCGTATGTAGTGTTTACGGGCTCAACCCAGATTATGGCCTGTCTCTGCTGGTCAAAAGCCAAGCTGTGTGGCTCCAAATTGTGAGTTGTGTTGAAAGGCAGTGAAGTAATATTCTTAAATACTTCTCTCTCGGTGCCATTTAACCGAGCTCGCTCTATTGTAGGCTTCGCCAGGTTTGTGTTGAGCCAGTAAATATATCTGTTAAAAAGAAAACCAGTTGTGAAAGTTTTAAGTTTGTTCTTTAAATCTTAGCAAAAAAAAAAGGTAAGAAATTAGCAATGACGGGCGTCATTGCTAATTTCTAATCAACAATCCCGTCCCGAATGACAAACTTTGCACACCTGCATCAAAATTTACTATTTTGGAGCATAACATTATTAAACTTGATTGGTACGTACCCTTTACAGCTGTCTACGACAATATCACGAGGGACCCCGTCGTCCATCTTGATTAATAGATTTCCGTTTGGATTGTTAACAGATCCAGGTTTTAATGAAATCCAATTGACGCTTCTCTCATTCGTATCAGTAAAGAAGACTGTGTCAGTGGCGGGGTCGAAGGCGATGCCATGGATGTTTCTGCCCTTTCTTTCAGTGAAACATTTGATTTCTATGGAAGATAAGTCATAACTACATATATTATCGTTGTCGGTCTGTTTGTCTACGTACAGCATCTTGTTGTGCACTTCATCGTAAGCTAACGCTGTGAGGTTTTGGGACTTAAATTTGATGGTGCTTATTATGACATTGTTGGTATAAAACCTTAGCTCATCTCCGACGCTTACGGCGATGTCTGAAACAAGAGAAACATACTTAACTAAGCTAAATAACTCGCTAGGTACACTCTGAGGAAATTCAAGCCATAACCAGATAATATACCCGCAAGATGTACTCTCGTTTAGTTTAATTAGAGATCAAAATTAAAGATATTCTTCTTTTTTACCGACGCCTCCGCCTTCAGTAACGCTAGTGCATCTCGGTCACGAAATGTCACATATTTTGTGTGCACAAAGGGTCCTTGGTCACGAGTCGTGACCGATGTCTAAATAAAATAGCAGTGTTTCAGATTATCTGCCTTTACCTAATTAATTATAAAGAGGACATGTAAACATTACAAATTTTAAAATAACTTTAATTTCGGAAGTCGGTGACTTTGGTTTAGATTTTTCGTTTTTTGCCACCGACTTCCGAAATTAAAGTTATTTTTCAATTTGTAGTGTTTTTAATTTCGGTATGATTCGATGCGGCATATATCAGAGTTAAAGAAAACTATGTAGTATATAACTAAATAGTAATAAAGCTTTATAAAAATCGATATTTCAAACATGATCCATGACAAGAACTGTCCATTTAGTAACGATTTAACCTAATATTTTATCAGCAATGTGATGAGCTATCTGTTACAAATTCTTAATAATTATTATTTTGATAAAATATATAAACTCTTTTTTAAATCAATTTGTCTGCAATATATTTCTAGCTTTAAATCACATATAAAATATTTTCGTCACGTTTTATTTCAACATGTCATTATTCAATATGTCATCCCAGATATACCATTACTCGTAATAAATTCCACTTTACAGACATTATCTTTGAGTAAAAATTTGTGACAGTGAATTAGTAGGAAATGTCATTGTGACTAAATGGAAACATAAGCGGTATTCATAATGAGTTTAATATTCAAGAAATATAAATAAAAAATCAACGTTTTTTATTTATATTTCTTTAGCTGTATGCAATTGATCATATCGCACCTCCGATAAAATAGGGTTACAACTCGAAAAACCTGGATTTTCAGAAAAAAAAAAATAAACTCACACATTTGTTAATCAGTCTTTATTCTTGTAATATTAATAAAATGTGATACAAATTATATATTCTTGAAAAGCTTTAAAAAAATACGTTTCGATGACATAAACAGTTTTTCAATTTTCCTGAAAAACATCCTGAAAATTCCCAATTGTAACAGTATTTTAGATAACTATTTAAACTTCTACTAATAAAAATACAATATGACAAATGTAACAAGTCTTATTATAGTAAAAATCAGGCCATTCTTTATACGTTCTTCAACTTAATAATTACTTATATAGCTGTAGACTTGGGAAAAAAATCAACTTTAACAAAAACATTACAAAATTTTAACCATAACAAAAATATTAACAATTCTAGTCATCACAGCTTCAACGAATCACTTATACAATACAGGTTTAGGTACTCTTTAATTAAGCCACGCTTAAATAATATTTGGTTTAGTTCTCCTTAATGAAATAATGTTTAAAGATCTTCGGAACTATAATCATCAATATAAAAATCCCCAATTTGTTTGGAACTCTGGCCTCTGATTTCGATTGAGCTTGTAGATGGTATTTCTTCAGTATTGTAAGTGGCAGAATTACTTCTTGTTATATCTGTAAATGCAAATCAAAAATAATAATGAAGACTCCACTTTAAGCCAACAGTTATATCAATTTCACAATAAAATCCTTCATCTTTTTCATGTTGAGTCTGATGATGATCTGGTAAATCTAAATTAACTTTCTCGATGGGATGGCTTTTGAAATATTCACTTGTAAATGGCAGCAGCGTTTAATTTAAAAAATTTAATTAATTCTTGTTCTATTTTCTATAAATTAACTTAATAATATTAAATTAGCGCATTATTTCAGACATCAAAATTCAGCCATCATTGCCCCGATTGCACAATAAAATAAATAAAACCTTTGTCACAGCTTCGCAAACAGCTATAAAATCTTGATTAGGTATTGCGAGGATATTATTGGGGTATTTCGAAGTAAATTTTCCCGGTTCTTGATAGATTTTCAGCAATATCAAAATATTTTGCACGTGATTCTGAAAAAAAAAATACATCTAAGATAAAATTCAGTTATTTACATAAAGTTACTTAAATTAGATCATTATAGAAAATAACTTAGGCTACTAACTTGTAGAATGACAAAAATAACCTGGTATAAACAGGTTTATACCAGGTTATTTTTGTAATTCTAAAAGCTAAGTAAGATAAGGTAAGTATAGTAGGCATCTTACCTTGCAAGTTTATTCCCCCAATCTTTTGATGATCATAGGCTGGTAAATTTTAACTATCCTTCAGAGATAAACGCAGAATTGCGTCATTACATTTCATTTTGACCCTAGAATCATACTCTAAATCATTATTCACAGCAAATATTTCGGAAAAAAAAAAATTGAGCAAGGTTACAAGTTGAAATATTAAGACAAAACATACACATTTTTCGTAAAATAGTGTTACAACGTGAAGAGTAACACAACATTACAATAAATCGCATCTAAAATACTGATACAATACAAAATATATCACTTTATTAAAGAAATTTTGATCTAGTTTGATTCAATCCTTTAGAAATAAACTGTAATATTTCGACTTGTAATTGTCTAGTAGATAAATTGATGTAAGCAAAAAGATTTTACCTGTCTAAAACACTGTTATATTTTGATTTGTAACACTACTTTTCTCTACAAACGCACGTCCACCTTTCACAACACTAAATGTAACACTATTGGAGATCACTCTGGAGACAAAATGCCTTAGTCATGAAGCGTTACAACTCCATCTAGCAGCGAGTTTTAGAGTTACAGATGTAACGATTTTTGAGCAGATAGCTATGAAAATTTTAAGTGTTTCTGTATATTTAACTCAAAATTCGACTTTTTCGAGTTGTAACCCTATTTTATCGGAGGTGCGATATATAATTATATAAACCAAAAAAATTAACCAAACAAAATAGGAACTTAGTATCTACGTATAATATGGATAAAAAGTTTGGAACTCAAGTATAATTTAAGCAGGCACAAAACTTTAACTAAATTAAGAAAACGATATGATAATAAGACACAAGCATGCTCCTCGTACTCACCCCAGGAATACGCCAGCTCCACGTACAGCACTAACAACGCCAGCACACACTGCGTTCTAAACATTGTATACTTCATACTCGCAAATACTAAGTTGTTTCAAAAGAATTAGAAGTACGTGCTCCCCTGCTGAACGGTTTAGAATTTTTAAGCAAAAGGCTGGTGTTCGGTCCTTATATACCTAGGTATTTATGTACTGGTGATAACAATAAGAATGACTCTCTGATAAGAGTTCTCATTTTTAAGCGCATCTTCCCGTACCTACTCATCAATAGCTCGGTGACCCTTTAGCGTTATCAGTGCCAACTATTAGGGTTCCGTAGCCAAAGGGCGAAAACAGAACCCTTATAACTTCGTCATGTCCGCGTCTCCGTCCGCCCGGATGTCACAGGCATTTCACTCGGAGACTATCTGCACTATATCACCAATACCAATGCATCCAACCCCAAACCCAATGCATCCTTTGTTTTTACTTATTATGCATTGCATCATATCACTAATTACTTAATGCGCCATATTATAATTATTACGTAACCACTACTTATCCAATATGTCAAAACGTCTATTCTATTCTATTTTTAATAAATGGCAAGCAAAGCCGATGTCGACTATTCTGCCAATGTCTAAAGTGCGTTGGAAAAAGCAAGTGTTTGTTATAAAAAAGTTAAAAACAAATAAAAAACGTCAAACAAATAGTTTTTATGACAGCTGCGCGCACAGACTGCATTAAGACAACGGCGCGTGAGTCGCCGACGGTATGAAATGTTACCATTTTAAATATTATATTTTATGTAAACATTTAGGACTAAGCATTGTATTTATTCATTTAATTTTTGTCTTATTTTGTTATTTCACTATATGCTGCACCGGTTGACGTCATCACGTCAACGCCGGCTGTCGCTGAAAACCAGCGTTGGGGCTCTGTCTCTTATAGGGTCGCAGCATTATGCTGAGCGATGGCCGTTTTGCGTGGATGTGACGTATATTTTCCCCCAAACTGTTTATTTTCGTGTTTTGTTCTTTCTTTGCGTCATGTGTACCGCAAATAAACGTATTTTCTTTCTGTCTTTCTTTTCTATATCGATGAACATTGGAAAGAAGGTGTATTCTGCGGACCGCTGAACAATGGTGTAGTGAAATTACGGATAAAATAATAAGGGCCCTACCCATACTGGTAACAGAAGGATGGAATAAAATACGATGCTCGTAATTTCGTTTATTTATATATATGTATATATATATATCTTTTATATCTATATCTAATACTAGATTTCTGCTCGCGACTTCGTCCGCGAGCCTATAACTTACCTCAAGAATTCGGCTATCCAATGCAAAAATAGTTTTTCAAATCCGACTGGTACCTAGTTCCGGAGATTAACCCCTAAATACAAAGTTACAAACAAACAAATGATTATACAAAAAAATGTTAGCTGTTTATAATATTAGTATTATTATATAAATAAATAGCTATATCTAAACTAAAATCGCTTTTCGTGTCTGTCTGTGTGACTACGTTGTTCATATAAACTTCACAACGTATTTTGATGCAGGGGTTCTCGCCGTTACCTATTTAGAAAATTTATGATTTCCTTGTATGCATTAATATTGACGTAACTTGATTGTTGTTCTTCCGTGCGAAGCGGGTCGCTAGTATTAATATAATTATGCGAAGTAGGCACCTATGGCGGGAACTGTATTGAAATTCACTGTGTGAAAAGGCCTATTCAGATATAAGCGATCGCGAGCCCTCGGTTGCGATACTGGTCCGCCTACTGATTAGTCCCTTTGGACCAGTATCGCTACCTAGCGCGACAGCGATATCGCTCATATCTGAATAGGCCTTTAAGAAGAACTAAGTGTCGACACAAGCGGACACAAAAAGAGACTTTTTTGTATTATTTATAGACTGCTGATTTATCTGGTACATAGAAGAAAAATAAAAATAAAAACAATTATTGTTTATTCTGCACAAATAACATGCACATTAGAAAATACACATAAAATAAGCCGAAAATCTCGTATTTAACAAATAAAAAAGGGGCCAAGTGCGAGTCGGACCCGCACACGAAGGGCTCCGTACCACCGTAGGTACACTATTTAACACTGCATTTAAAAAAAATCTTTGCTTGTATTGGAACCCCTTTAATTTGGACTTGTTATAGCTGCCATAGTAGTACACACCGTAAAAAAATCAAGTAAGTATCTACCTATTACGGTTCAAAAGATACAGCTCTGTGACTGACGAACAGCAGAGCCATAGTAACAGGCACCCTTTGGGTACGGAACCTTACACAAATTTAAAAGATAAAGATTTAAAATGTACCTACTTTGATTTGGTCGCCGTTGTAAGACTGTAATAACATTATGATTCGGCGTAAAAAGGTGCACAGGTTATCCTACCGATAGACCGTTACGTAGATCGGGGAGAACCCATTTAAATTTAAAAGTAAACAATATTTTTTTATCTGTTGTGCGTCATGTTTTAGGTATAGTTAAAAAATAATAAAATTATTACTTTATATTTTAAAACCTAGTCCTACGATATAAAACGTTCATAGAAACAGATGTCATACTTGGGTTCCTTGTATTTGGTGATAGACTACATGTGGCTAATTAATACCAGCCGCACGGGTCCACTGAAGGTTCAGCTACGCTTGCCGAGGTCGCTCCATGGATGGGTGACCATCCATAACCTATCGAGTATAATAACAATGAAACAGCGGTTACCCTACTGACATGGAATTTAATAGTACCCTTCTACAAATGTTTCGCACTGTGCATGTAGACAATTATTATGGTACCAAAATTTTTGGTTTATCGTTTTACGAATAAAATAAATCGATAGATTTGGTTATTCTGAATCCAAAAATCCTAATTTCAGCAATTTTCCGCGTCATGTTTGACGTGATGGAATTTTTAAATATGTCAAAAAAATACCGAATTGTTTCATAGCAATCTGTCTGGTTGAGTCTTCTGTCTGAAAACAAACATTTTCGTAATAAAATTACGAAACCTATGTACATTTTTAATATCAGACATATTGTGATGAAACCGCCTGCCTATTTTTTTGACATAGCAGAAATGGGCTCCCGTAAAACTGAGACGTTTCTGACCGGTACTTCCCACCGAGTCGGATTCAGAATCGTCTAAACTAACGATTTTATACGATTTTGGCCGAAAAACTATGTGACATGGTTTTGGTCGTGGGCTCTCGTACCAATAGTCATTCTAATTATCAATCTTGCACATCCGTTATAACGCTTTAACAATCTTTTTCCGATATTGTCATTTCGACAACCAGAAGGTAGTAGTTTTATATTTACTACAGATAATATTAACAGGAAGTCAATACATACTAACAGGAGATCCCTCCGGACTTCGGAAAACTCGTTAAGCCGTTAGTCTCAGCTGTCATTTGTAGATTTTTGAACCAGGTGGGGTAGTCAGAAGCCCGGAAGTCTGTCAACCAGTCTTACCAACCAGTAACTGGATTGTTGAGGTCAGATAAGCAGTCGCTCTATGTAAAATATTAGTATTCAGCAGTGTCCGGAGACTGGAAGGCGACCCCAACTTAGTTGGGAAAACGCTCGGCAGATGATGATGAAGTTTTTGGGTGATTCTCATTCAAAGTCACCGCGGTAGGCGCAGTTGCGAAAGTTACATTATTTATTTCATAAACAAATATAACATTTCTTGTGTTGACACAGTGATCCTTATAGTCATTATTATAAGGTTGCTGTTGGGTTGCTGCTGTCAGTAAAATAACTGTGAAAGGACTACTAATTCCTTGGTCGCTTTTCATTCAAGATGACTTTCACAAGTGACAAACACTCAGCGCTCTCTCGCGGCGAAGCTTGCAGCAAATCGCCGCTGACTGATGCACGTCAGTATCGTGTCTGGTGTTATGTGTACCTATGAAGTCTTCCATCACTCTGACTAGGTAACTGATGTGTCTGTGAGCAATATTGTGTAAAGGAACATAGCATAACCTCACGCCTGTGTTCCTAAAGGTTAGGCAGAGGGGTACCTATAGTACAACACCCATATTCTGTTTAGGTTCCATGTAATAGGAGGCGAGCCTATTGTTTTATAGCGGCGTAAAGGAAGTTCATAGAAATAAACAAAAAGACATAATACATTATTTTTATTAAATGTTAGTAAACACACATTTTACGTGGTATCATATGCATTAGGTATGTAAACTATATCAATAATCAATTATTTAAACTACGAGTACAATGGCGGCACTGAATGCTGACTTGGCACGTTTTAATGAATTTGCATTATATATATTGACGGCTAAATGTGAGTAAACAGATACCATACTATATAATTATATTGTTGTTCGAACCGCAATAATAGCATATGTACCGTTGGAACCTTCATTTATTTATTACATAAGACTTACAGCTAAACAAAACATACTAAGAACTTGAAAATGTGACTGACAACCAATTACAAGTCTTCACGTAAAATTAACAGAATAACTATAAGAGAAATCTGTGAAGTACACAGTACTGCCGAATGGATAAACTGTACTTTGTAAGCTCTCACAGGCGCCATCATACAGTGCCACTGGTTTAGTAACTAATATCTACCACACCTTCACTCATAAATACAAAAACAAAAGGACACTTAGGCAGTTAGGCGTCAAACCACTCCTCCACATCGTCGTCATCCGGAAATAAACCCAAAACACGGTTAGCATTACCACGTGGAATGGCAATATGCTAATTCTTAGGCCAAAGAACGAGCCAGTCCTCTGGTCACGCGAAGTGTCGACCAGTCGGTGAGAAACCTTGGAAAGGAGACACACACTCGGGCCCCATGATACAAGCGTTTCGACCACGAACAACTCAATTATGTTAATTACATAGGAACAAACGGTTACAGAAACTACTGGAAAACTAAATAAAAAGATAAGATTAATCATGTATTACACTATACTTAAACAATTAGGAACTTTCTTGAGGAACAAACGGTTACAGAAACTACTGGAAAACTAAATAAAAAGATAAGATTAATCATGTATTACACTATACTTAAACAATTAGGAACTTTCTTGAGGAACAAACGGTTACAGAAACTACTGGAAAACTAAATAAAAAGATAAGATTAATCATGTATTACACTATACTTAAACAATTAGGAACTTTCTTGAGGAAGGCTTTCGCAGGATCGACAATAAGTCAGCTAGAGTTAGGTTTCATTCCGCTGGGCAGGAGAGATAGAGGTATTGAATGAAGTGTCATTTGTATCAGCTTCGCATCTTGTACCTTGGTAACTACCAACACATTGACAGAATTGCTCATCCTCCTCGTTCAGGAAACAGTCGCCATCGTTCAGACAGTACCCATGACACGCGTAGACTTCACACCTGTCACCGGAATAACCGGCATCACATCTGAAATAATGAAAATGTGAAACAGCTTAATTTCATTAAGGGCACTATCGATATTTTTGCAAACGTTGTTAGAATAATTACTAAATTATACTCATTTGGAACATCAATATAGGTCTCTAAGATATATTTATTAGATATAAGACTATTTCGGGAAAATTTGACGATTTCCAGCAAATACACTCGAGAGCAATGAATCCGGGTCACTTAAAGAATCCTAAAAATCTCGGAAACTAAAAATGCTAGGTTAATGCAATAAATTGTATTTAATAGACAATGTAATACTCCTTAAATGAAGGTATTAAAACTTCTTAGTTATTGTAAAGTTATATCATAAAAAAATCAAATTTGAAAAAGGGCCACTTTCGAAGATGGAACTACGAAATTACAGCATTTGGTTTTGCTTTTGTTTGTAATCTGTCATTTATGTGGGTACATAAACCATGTTGATAGTGCTCTATATTCATTATTCAAGCTGAAATTATGTCGCTTACGCCTGAAGAATGCACCAGAATACTTACAATGCTGGAAACCGGCCGGAGTCAGCGCGATACAGCCAGGACTGTCGGTGTGTCGCTGTCAACAGTACAAAGAGTTCTCCGACGTTACGAAGAAACTAGTTCTAACCTACGCAGACCAGGAACGGGCAGAACCAGGTGTACCACAGCACGAGAAGACCGATACTTGGTGAACACCATGCTTCGAAATCGCTTTCTCACAGGAACTGAACTCACAAATCAGTTTCGACGCCTCGGAGGAAGTAACCCAAGTGCATGGACAGTAAGACGTCGGCTTGCTGAATCTAACTTAAAACCCCTTAGACCTGCAAACGGCCCTAAACTGGAGCGTGGGCATCGTATTTCAAGACTAAGATATGCCCAGAGCCACGTAAATTGGAGTATTGAAGATTGGTCAAAAGTTATGTTCTCCGACGAATCAAAATTTATGCTCTACAAGCACGATGGAAGACACAGAGTGTATCGAAGACCAGGGGAAAGATTCAAGCAAGCATGCATCGAAGAAAAAGTAGCCTACGGTGGTGGGTCTGTACTTGTGTGGGCCGGAATTTCTTCTGAAAGTCGCACAGAGCTGGTGATCATAGAAAACGGCTCTTTAACTAGCGTAAGATATGTGGAAGAAATCCTCAATGATCACGTTGGTCCATTTATGGTCAATTTAGGTGAGGATGCTATATTTATGCATGACAATGCCCGACCTCATACAGGTAGGATTGTGAATGACTACCTTCAAGAGATGAACATTACTCGTATGGAGTGGCCAGCGCGCAGCCCGGATATCAACCCGATCGAGCATGCTTGGGACGAGCTAGGCAGATGCGTAAAACAACGAAACCCTCCCCCAATCACGCTTCGTGAGCTCAAAATTGCTCTCACAGAGGAATGGGAGAATATTCCCCAAAATCGTATAAGGAACTTGGTGTACAGCATGCCAAACCGCGTAAACGCAGTAATGGAAGCACGAGGAGGCAATACGAAGTATTAAAATTCAAGAAAATCGTAATAAAGTTCAAAAATTTCATGTTTCCTATTTTTGTTTTAAGGAGAGATCAGCAGTTTTTTTCTTTATGTAATTTTGTGTTAATAAAATGTATGGTGACTCATATTTTTTTTACTTTCATTTAAGGAGTATTACATTGTCTATTAAATACAATTTATTGCATTAACCTATCATTTTTAGTTTCCGAGATTTTTAACATTCTTTAAGTGACCCGGATTCATTGCTCTCGAGTGTATAATTTCGAGGTAATTTAGTTGTTAATTATTTTATCATCCTCTCACAGTGATGCAATTTGTAAAAAGTGTAAAAAATTGAATTTCAAGGGCAAAAGTGAATCAATGAAAGTAGTAGAATATGTTTTACCTGCATTCAGGAAGTCCCTAATGCATATGACATACCGCGTAAAATGTGTGTTTACTTATATTTAATAAAAGTAATGTATTATGTCCTTTTGTTTATTTCTATGAACTTCCTTTACGCCGCTATAAAACAATAGACTCGCCTTCTATTACATGGAATCTAAACAGAATATGGGTGTTGTACTATAGGTACACCTCTGCCTAACCTTTAGGAACACAGGCGTGAGGTTATGCTATGTTCCTTTACACAATATTGCTCACAGACACATCAGTTACCTAGTCAGAGTGATGGAAGACTTCATAGGTACACATAACACCAGACACGATACTGACGTGCATCAGTCAGCGGCGATTTGCTGCAAGCTTCGCCGCGAGAGAGCGCTGAATGAAAAGCGACCAAGTAATTAGTAGTCCTTTCACAATTACTTTACTGGCAGCAGCAACCCAACAACAACCTTATAATAACGACTATAAGGATCACTGTTTCACCACAATTAATGATATGTTGTTTATGAAATAAATAACTTAACTTTCGCAACTGCGCCTACCGCGGTGACTTTGAATGAGAATCACCCAAAAACTTCACCATTATCTGCCGAGCCTTTTCCCAACTAAGTTGGGGTCGCCTTCCAGTCTCCGGACACAGCTGAATACTAATATTTTACATGGAGCGACTGCTTAGCTGACCTCCACAATCCAGTTACTGGGTGGTAAGACTGGTTGACAGACTTCCGGGCTTCTGACTACCCCTCCTGGTTCAAAAATCTACAAGTGACAGCTGAGACTAACAGCTTAACGAGTTTTCCGAAGTCCGGAGGGATCTCGTGTTAGTATGTATTGACATCCTGTTAATATTATCTGTAGTAAATATAAAACTACTACCTTCTGGTTGTCGAAATGACAATTTCGGTAAAAGATTGTTAAAGCGTTATAACGGATGTGCAAGATTGATAATCATAATTACTATTGGTACGAGAGCCCACGACCAAAACCATGTCATATCGTTTTTCGGCCAAAATCATATCATTAGTTTAGATGATTCTGAATCCGACTCGGTGGGAAGTACCGGTCAGAAACGTCTCAGTTTTACGGGAGCCCATTTCTGCTATGTCAAAAAAATAGGCAGACGGTTTCATCACAATATGTCTGATATTAAAAGTGTGTACATACGTAAGTTTCGTAATTTTATTACAAAAATGTTTGTTTTCAGACAGACTCAATCAGACAGATTGCTATGAAACAATTCGGGATTTTATTTGACATATTTAAAAATTCCATCAGCAGTGCTATTAATCATAACCAGATGCCCAGGGGAAAGGGAAAGGAGGTCGTCACGACTGGAGGAAAGGGGGGATAAGGGCTGTAACCATCTCACCGTGAAAACTTAGGTGAAGTGAGCGTAGAGTGAGCTGTCAATAGTGTCAATCTCTAGCATTAGGTGGAATGACAGCTCACTCCACGCTTACTTCACCTAAGTTTTCACGGTGAGATGGTTACAGAATAGCACTGCTGGTCAGACATGACACGGCAAATAGCTGAAACTGTGTTTTTTGGATTCCGAATAGAAACAAATCTATCGATTTTATACGGTTTTGTTCGTAAAACGATAAACCAAAAATTTTGGTACCATAATTGTCTACATGCACAGTGCGAAACGTTTGTAGAAGTGTACTATTAAATTCCATGTCAGTAGGGTAACCGCTGTTTCATTGTTATTATACTCGATAGGTAATGGGTGGTCACCCATCCACGGAGCGACCTCGGCAAGCGTAGCTGAACCTTCGGTGGACCCGTGCGGCTGGTATTAATTAGCCACATGTAGTCTATCACCAAATACAAGGAACCCAAGTATGACATCAGTTTCTTTGAACGTTCACAATAGACCATATCCTAGTAACCTAACAATGAGAACAATGAGATGTAATGTGACATTGATAGGTGCCTAGTAGGTATATCTATAGGTAGGTGTTTTCATTGTTTTTAAGATGTATTCTGCTATTCGGGGCGGAGACAAATCCAACGAATCAAAAACCATGAAAATTGTTGTATAAGTGTTGTAACAAACACGACTTTCTTTTATATATATAAGATTATCTTCTTTCTAATAACTGTGTTTGATAAAAGAAGGCACAAAATTTCGTGTGATTACTTTAAAATAATGATTAAAAGCTTGACACTATGTTTCAATTATGTTAGTTTTTTTCGGTTTTTGGACGAAAATGCAAATCAGGCCGAATTTCGATTTCGTTTTCGGTTGAAAAAGTTCGTTTTTGGTCGGGCTCTGATTAGTACTAGGTACACGCTATACCTACTTACAATTCCAGTATAAGCTGACCTCGTATCGTATAGCTTTTCCGTAAAGTGAAAGGTCAGCTTACAGTTGTTCCTGAAAGGTCAGGCATAGATACAGTCAAGTCTTGTATCTTTGTCCGTTTTCAAATTCTTCCCTTTATCAAGTCAGGACACATAATACCGTGAAGTTACGGTACTCAGCAGACTATTGAATAGAAAACTACATTTATTTGCTTGAAAATAAAGATCAGTTTAGCAAACACCTTTGGCTAATATCGAGACTAAATTATCAGAGTCTGTCAGTGTCACATTTTTCGGTATGACGATATGTAAAAAAGATGGATTTGTGTTATTCTGTGGTATTGACATAGCGACGCAATATACAGGGTGGATTTTTGAGATAGGGCAGAAAGAATAGGTACATTAACCGTTGTCGCTACAAGAAAACGGTCTTAGGAGACTGTCCTTAACTTATTGAGACATTTTGATATGCATTCACAGATTTTGAAAAAAAATACAGTCTCATTTCCTCCAAATTTTACGGGAAAAGTATTTCTTTTGCGATGTCTGACTTATCTAGTAGGTACTCAAACATCAGTTGGTCCACTAGAGTTTCTTGATCCTTATAAAAACAAGATCAAAAAAAGTCATCAAAAAAAGTTTTTGTGAAAACTGCCCATTTTCTTGCTGACTGTAGTTTTTTTTCGAAATCTGTGAACGCAGATCAAAATGTCTCAAAAAGTTAAGGACAGTCTCCTAAGACCGTTTTCCAGTAGCTGCAACGGTTAGGGTAACAGCCCTTACTGCCCCATCTCAAAAATCCACCCTGTATAACGCTGAGTCGGTAAAGCAGCTTCTGTCGTACAATAGCAGAAAAAAATAGCCCTTATGGAGACAACCATATTTTGGCTGTGACTGTACCGGACACCCAATTTACGCCATTTATGTTTAAGTCCCATACAAAAAAGGGCGAGCCTATTGCCAGCCACCGGGCGTAAATCAAGTCTCCAGGCAGCTAGCTACTGACAACTTGCTTATAAAAGAACCAAATAAACTATACCTTACATATGTCGCTCTATAGATAAAGTAAAATTAACGGTTTGTTTACTTTTTAAACTATGTAAGTCCGTAAATTCACCCGCGGGTTATAGGATAACCTATGCACCTCTAATCACTGTGTCTTAATGATTTGTTATCGTGTTACAGCGGCGACCCAGTCACACACTGAGGGGTTCCGTAGTCCAGATAAATATTTACGCATACGTTCTGCGGCAAGCATAAAGTAACAGATCTGCAGTCACAATAGTAGTACAGTTAATAGTGACGGTTTGAAAATAGTAATCGGAAGGTGGAAACTTGTAAAGTGAAGTACTAAATAGTTTGATAGTGTGGTGAAGTGCTGAATAGTGTTGTATTCGTACAGTATCCGTTTTGTTCAACAGTTTCGTGTCGTGAGATCGTGACGTGACGTTCTGCTTCCGTTTCATTTTTTTTTCGTAATTTAAACGAAACTACGAACGAACGAACGAACCACAACGAAACGAACTAACGAACTATACCATTATTAGGCGATGCACAGAATTTGTAATTTATTTATTTTCACTTCAGAGACACAAAAATCTGTGTAGCCCTGGTTCTTGAACTAGGAGTTCCTGTATCACAAGAGCCAGTCCTCTCAATTTACAAGGAATATGTAATAGACCAAACTGAGATACATTATAGTTAAGGCATGCATGAGAAGGTACGTTTACAAATATACAAATAAAATATTTTTTTATCGACATACTTAGTGCAAATAGTTTCCGAGTAAAATGACCGTTTGATATCTGGACGGACGGAGAGTCAGACATGATTAAATTGCAAGGGTTCTGTTTTTGCCAGTTGAAAACGGAACGCTAAATATTGGCACCGAGCATGCTAAAGGGTCACCAAGTTATCTGTGATGATGTACCGGAAAACCCGCTTATTAACGAGAACTCTTATCAGGAAGTCATTATTTTTTATTACCAGTATATAAAGACCTAGGTATATAACTTTCGAAAACCAGTGTTTTGCTCTAAAATTCTAAAAGCGATCAGCAGAGGAAGACGTACCATCTAATTCAGTGAAATAATTTAATATCCATATACTTACTACTTACTATGAAATTAAAAATGTGCAGAACGCGGTGTATGCTGGCGTTGCTAGTACTGTTCGTGGGGTTGGCGCATTCCTGGAGTGAGTTGTTTATAGAATAGAATAAACTTTATTATGTACACCATACGAATTACAATCTGGACATTTTAAATAGGTTGACGCGATGGGCGGTGGTCTTCTCATTATCGGCGTTTCCAAAATTTAATTTATATTTTGTGTCTTTAATACCCACTAGCACCACAAATCATTTAATACGTTTAGCGCTGAATGAGTAATTTGTGGTGCAAGGGGGCCATGATTAGACGTATGTGAAACATGATAGTAGGTAGGTAGTGTGTGTGTGTGGACAATGTAGTACTCCATAGTGGTCTATAGGACTATATCTGCAAGTCTCAGCATATTATGTTCCTGCCCGGGGTTAGCTCAACATATTTTCTTCAATACATCTCTCCCTATTGGCTGTCATCTCACAGTCATCCCTTTTTAGCATTTTATCTTTCACGTAATCCATTCGTCGTTTCTTTGAACTGCGGATTTTTTGGATTTTATAAAAGCTTGGAACTAACTTCATTGTAAACTGTGTCTTAAAAGTCTATAAAACCTCAAATTGCTTAACATGATCCTCCGTTATCGAAAATACTGCAGCATTAATATTGAAATTAATTTATGTTAAAAATGAGGATTAATGTTAAGAACTAAGTATGTTTGACGAAAACACGATTCCATAATATTTTTTCTACAGAAAAAAATCGAAAGTTGCCTCTAAACCGAACAATAAATTGCTGGTATTAAAAAAATACTTCAAATTAGATCATAAAACTTTGCATAATAACTGAACTTTAAGTACTTACCTACTAATACTGTTTATTGATATTTAAACGTTTTTTTTTTCATTATTTTATTTACTTGCTTCTTATGCTAGGTACCTAGTAGCAGCTTCTTATGCACGTAGTGACTAAAGTACGTAACGTTACATTTTGAGTGGCATAAACAATATTCATAGACAAGCGATTGCTGCTATCGCGCGTTATTTGGTATCATCCATTGAATAATTCCAAAACCGTTTCTATGTTTGAATGTCTTCATCAGATCTTCCTTTCAGTTTTGCTAAAATTATGTAGATTTGGCGGCTCTGAGGGCCTAGACAAAGTAACATTCGATTAGCGCTAACGCCAGTAGAAATATCAAAAATGTATGCAGTTGACTTAAGCTGTCGAAATGTCACGTGATCATAGGTCAACGAATAGAAATGAGCTAGACTCTTAGGTACTAGGTAGGTAGGACTCTAGATAATTAGGTAAAGGCAGATAATATCAAACTCTACTATTTTAGTTAAACATCGGTCACTAGTACCTACCCTTTGCTACAAAAGGGGTGACATTTCGTGACCGAGATTTACCTTTTGTAAGCGATATTGTGCTTCGATTGATGGCCACGAAAATCTAATACCGCGCTCTCGCGGCGTGCGCACCGCGGCGCCATCCGCCAGCAAATAGTACGATAGACGTCAGACGCCTCCACCTTCAGTAACGCTTGAGCCCTTACTAGCGTTTCTGAAGGCAGAGGGGTAGGTAACAGAGTCCACCTTGCAGGTATATTATCTGGTTTTGATTTGAATTTCTTCAGAGTGTACCCAGTGAGTCATTTAGCTAAGTGTATTTTCTCTTGTTTCAGATATCGCCGTAAGCATCGGAGAGGAGCTAAGGTTTTATACCAACAACACCATAACAAGCACCATAAGATTTAAGTCCCAAAACCTCACAGCGTTAGCTTACGATGAAGTGCACAACAAGATGCTGTACGTGGACAAACAGACCGACAACGACAAGATATGTAGTTATGACTTATCTTGCAAAGAAATCATATGTTTCACTGAAAGAAAGGGTAGGAACATCCATGGCATCACCTTCGACCCCGCCACTGACACAGTCTTCTTTACTGATACGAATGAGAGAAGCGTCAATTGGATTTCATTAAAACCTGGATCTGTTAACAATCCAAACGGAAATCTATTAATCAAGATGGACGACGGGGTCCCTCGTGATATTGTCGTAGACAGCTGTAAAGGGTACGTACCAATCAAGTTTAATAATGTTATGCTCCAAAATAGTACATTTTGATGCAGGTGTGCAAAGTTTATCATTCGGGACGGGATTGTTGATTAGAAATTAGCAATGACGGGTTTACATTTTTTTGCTAAGATTAAAAGAAAAACTTAAAACTTTGACCGGGAAACGTAATTACAAAGGCGGACGCAACACAGACACCCAGATAGTCTGTACTATATTATCTTGCAAATGGCATGAAGCAGTAACAGTCCGTACGAATCCGGCTGCAACACAGCGAATCGTAGTGCAGCCGCATTTGTTTGTAAAAGCCTTATACTATAAGGCAATGAAAAGGCGAATTGAACGCAGACACCCATAGTATTATTTTCGTTAGATTATAAACTGTCGTAAAAATTGTTAACTGGGTGATTTCACCCAGTTCACAATAGGCTCGGTTAGGTTAGAACTGAGCGCAGCACAGCATTGTGTGGGCGCAGCCATCCACGAGGATTACACACAGTTACCAAAAAAAAAGTTAGAACTGTGACCAACTGCGTGCAACCCGAGCGAGCGTAGCGAGCGGAGCAAGTTGTTCGCTGCTAGGCAGGCTATTTAGTATTAGCGCGAGGTGCGTTACGTCGCAAGCAAGTTTAATACCTGCAGTGCTATTCTGTAACCATCTCACCGTGAAAACTTAGGTGAAGTGAGCTGTCATTCCACAGGGATTGACACTATTGACAGCTCACTTCACCCAAGTTTTCACGGTGAGATGTTTACAGAATAGCATGGCTGCAGTGGTAACAAGGCGAGCACTTATAAGCTGTAATCCAGTCGTTTTTGTTAAAAGAATGTCGTTCGGAGCCATTGTAGACAGTTTCGAATGTCTGTGGTGTAATCGGCTTTATTCATACGGACGCGGCTGCGTTACAGAACAGCTACTGTCTCTGTTGCATCCGCCTTTGTATTTACGCTACAGGGAAGGCAAAGTAAAAAGCACCCGTGTTCAATACACTGTATTGTGAACCTAAAAGCAGTGCAATAAGAGACACTTTTCAAGGAAGTGTGTTGAAAAATCAATTTAACTTCTTGATAATTACGACTGGTTTTCTTTTTAACAGATATATTTACTGGCTCAACACAAACCTGGCGAAGCCTACAATAGAGCGAGCTCGGTTAAATGGCACCGAGAGAGAAGTATTTAGGAATATTACTTCACTGCCTTTCAACACAACTCACAATTTGGAGCCACACAGCTTGGCTTTTGACCAGCAGAGACAGGCCATAATCTGGGTTGAGCCTGTGAACACTACTAGATACGAAATGTATTTATCCCAACTACTTAATGGGAAATCCAAAAAAAGTCTCCTGTATTATCCAGAATCACATTATCCACTGTTTCTCCATCCATCAAATACATTGACTGCTTCAAAAAACTTATACTTTGTCGTAGACTTTCGCGATGGATTTAATTATGTTTATAAGTTTTCAATAATAAATGGTGGCGCTAAAAATGTCGAAATTATATTTAGAGTGTATTCTGATAAAAAAATCGATATCGCTATAGTCGGAAACTATAAAATCGCAGACCAAATCGAGGGACAGGATTGTGAAGCACTAAAGGGTCGGGTCATGATTGCTCCAGAATGTGATGGGCCGTTTTGTGTACACGGTATGAAAGTTAATGGACAATCTGTTTGCAAATGCACAGCTGGTTACACCGGCGAGAGGTGCGATGTCTCAGTCTGTGAGAACTATTGTCTGCAAGGCAACTGCAGTTTCAATGATGAGGGACTTCCTGAATGCAGGTAAAACATATTCTACTACTTCCATTGATTCAATTTTGCCCTTGACATTCATAATTTTTTACTCTTCTTACAAATTGCATCACTGTGAGAGGCAACCATGATAAAATAATTAACAACTAAATTACCTCGAAATTATATTTGCTGGAAATCGTCATATTTTCACGAAATTGTCTTATATCTAATAAATATATCTTAGAGACCTATATTGATGTTCCAAATGAGTATAATTTAGTAATTATTCTAACAACGTTTGCAAAAATATCGATAGTACCCTTAATGAAATTACGCTGTTTCACATTTTCATTATTTCAGGTGTGATGCCGGTTATTCCGGTGACAGGTGTGAAGTCTACGCGTGTCATGGGTACTGTCAGAACGACGGCGACTGTTCCCTGAACGAGGAGCATGAGCCAGTCTGTCAATGTGTTGGTAGTTACGAAGGTACAAGATGCGAAGGTTACACCGGTGACAGGAGCAATGTTTCAGTCTGTGAGAACTATTGTCTGCAAGGCAACTGCAGTTTCAATGATGAGGGACTTCCTGAATGCAGGTAAAACATATTCTACTACTTCCATTGCTTCAAAGTTACCCTCGGAATTCATAATTTCTTATGCTTTTTACCAATTGCGACGCTGTCTGAGGCAATTATGATCAAATAATTACATACAAAATTGTAATTATTACCCCAAAATTTTATTTTATGGACAACGTCTTATTTCGAAGACATGGGGCGGCTATAAGATCAATAAATAAAGAAAAATATTGTGTTGAAATTTTTTTGATCCCCCTTAATGAAATTCCACAGTTTCACATTTTCATTATTTCAGCTGTGACGCCGGTTATTCCGGAGACCGGTGTGAAGTCTACGCGTGTCATGGGTACTGTCTGAACGATGGCGAGTGTTTCCTGAACGAGGAGGATGAGCCATTCTGTCAGTGTGTTGGTAGTTACGAAGGTACAAGATGCGAAGCTGATACAAGTGGCACTTTAACCAATACCCCTACGTCCTGTTTAGCGGAAAGAAACCTAACTCTACTCGTAGCTGACTTATTGTCGATCCTGCGAAAGCCTTCCTCAAGAAAGTTCATAATTGTTGAAGTATAATGTAATACGTGATTATCTTGTAATTATATAATTAGTCTATATTTATTATCTTTTAATTTTGTTTTTCAGCAGTTTCTGTAACCGTTTACACCTATTTGTATTTTTTTTTAATGTGAAACAAAGCTTCTGGTTCAGTGTTCCGAAACAAAGGTGTCTAGAGTTTTCTAAATCGTTTCGCATTCATTGTGTTTTTGTTTTTTTAGAATTTTAATTTGAATTGTTATCTTACTTTTGACATCTTTTATTTTATTTTATTAATTACTTACTGTATTAATTTGAAATGTTCTATTATTTTAATGTAACTGCATGATTTCATTGTTTCAAGCTATTATTATTGTATTTGTACGCCTTTCCAGGCAAAACATGTTGAAACTTTATTTTTTTGAACTGTAAACCTACACGTTTTTGACAAATAATTTTTTTTCTTATCTTATCTTATCTTAATTTTTTTGTAAAAATAAATTGGTATATTGGTAATTCAGCAGTCTAATTACGCAAACATTTTATTTCTGATTACAATTCTGAATCGAAAGCAAGTCCAATTTTAAACGCATGCCTAATTCGAATTACGATAAACATTTTTTACCAATCGACGGAAATTGGATAGGGTTCTTCTAACCAATTGGCTATAATTTGTTTGCCTTATGTGTTTTGTTACATCATATAGAAATGATTAATTTCCAAATTATTGTGCTATAATTTAATTTTGTTTTAATTACAACTGATGCTCTACTCTGCCCCCGATAGAAAAAAAGACGCATCTAACATTTTTTCTGATTCCGGCAATATATATAACTCAAATCTGGAAAATATGTCAAAATGATGATGATGATGTCAATGTGTGTGTAATCATTGTACAATGATTGCCGAAAAACCAAAAACCAATTTTAAAACACTTTCGACCAAAAACTACCATAATTGCAATACGTAACAAAACGTTTTTCTTTTCACGTTTTTGTTATCTGTGGCCAATGACAAAATCGTAGAAAAGCATTGTTGTCAACTTAGTGGGATTTCCACTAAACCTGGGGGTTTGAACACCCCTACTGGCGGAGAGATTTTGCTGTCAGTGGCCGGTGGTTTTGTCTAGTGGTTAGTCTATTCAATTTTTAGAAAACAATACAATCAATTACTAAAACTTTGACTCGAGAAATTATTAAAATAACACGATAATGGCATGTTTTATTGTTTGTGTAAAACCTGTGTTAGTGATTTTTCGATTTATTTCTTTCAAATGCCGCGAACCACTGCGTTCGAACGCTGATGTAGAAAGACTGACACAGCATGACGAATGTATTGAAGACACACAAGGGCTCCGCCCGAGAGATCGAAAAACAAAGTCATTAAAAAAAAACCCACGGGAACATACTTCCGGGATAAAAAAATCTGCCGTTAAGCCGTTTGAAAACAAACATCTTTTCATTAATTATACTGCGGCTGCCATTTGTCATACCGCCAACGAAATAGAAGTCAAAATCGGTTGAACGGACTGTAAAAAACGTTTAAATAAATGTCTAATCTTATTTTATTAATCGAGTATAGTTTATTTCTGGTGGTTTGAAGAACTACCACTAGTGGACTAGACATGGGCGTTTCTGGATTTTTACGCAAACGGTTAAATATTCTATTTCAGATTTTGAAATAGCTTTCAAAATCCTTTTTTAGAAATCGATATCAGGAGAGGCTCCGGCTCGCAGTTTCGATCGTCTCTAGTAATATTATTCGGTTGTAAGTGCATCGATCAAAACTATTGAAACATGAACAAATACTTCCATATGCAAAGCTACTCTTGCCGTGGTTTTGTGAAATCGGTTTGTCTAGTTTGGATAATCGATACTTTAACACTAATCGATTCGACACTAATCGATTTCTGACTGAAATCGGATTTTAAATTCGTTTTGATGTATCTGACGCATGCCTATAATGGACTCTGGGAAAAAAAAATTGGCAGCACTGAGTAAAAGTTGAAATCCTCTTGAACGATCTGCTGTCGAATTTAAGGCGAAATATTGCCTGTCTAAAATATACCTTTGCTGCTCTAACTTTATCAGTGTGTTGGGAAAAGAACAGGACGCGTATACAGGGTGTTTGGCAGAACGTTGAACATACGAAAATGGTGGATAGGTGGGGTCATCTGCTACTTACTTAGCCCTAATTTATTTGGCCCTGGCCCACGGGATATTTTTAAATTTTTGGATTCGTGGATTGGCAGGGGCGGACCAATTCCCTGGCCTCCGCGATCGCCCGACCTCACTCCGCTCGATTTTCACGTGTGGGGAAGGGCAAAAGAACTAGTTTACACTACAGAAGTAGAAAGTCGAGAAGATTTAATAAATCGAATTAATGCTGCTTTCGAAGTTATGCGACAGGAGATGCTGCTGCGCACAACAACTGTAGAAATCAGACGTAGATGCCGCGCCTGTATTGTAAATTACATACCATTAGAAAGCTCACACACTAGGGATGTTTTGCTAGAATTGGAACTCCTCAATCATTTTTTGTTTTTTTTTAAATGCAAGTTGAAATTAAGATTTAAGTATTTTTTACATCTTTCTGTAAGTTTGAGGACTCATAACTTTTTTTCTAGCTAACATCTGAATAAAGCAATAATTTTATAAGAATCTGTCAACATAAAAGATTTAAAAAAAATACTAAATATTGCCTGTTTTACCCATTTTTAATAAAAATTACACTTTAAAGTTAAGAAAGTGGTGAAACAAGAAGAAAGACAAAAAAAAAAATTAAAAACATCCCGTGGGCCAGGGCCAAATAAATTAGGGCTAAGTAAGTAGCAGATGACCCCACCTATCCACCATTTTCGTATGTTCAACGTTCTGCCAAACACCCTGTATAACATCACATGTTAAACATAATAATATAATCCACGCTGAAATGATCATTCTTTGAAGTCTGTGGAGTATATGCTATCAATCATGGCGATGCCTTTGTTTACATTTTGGTTTTATTGATTTCGGTAATGTTTTTGTTTATTCATTGTTTTGCCTTGAATGTTTTATATTTTTCAACGTACAAAATTATATTTACTATTCTCTTACAGAACAATTACAATTAGTTTTACTAAGTGTTTAGGGGACCATGCCGTATAGTTCTTTACAGTTTTTTAAAAGGTGGCCAAAGTGGGTTGGTTCCGCATGTGACAGTGTTGTATCTCTGTTGTTAGTCGGTAAAAAGGAACCATTTTTTTTTAGAAGATAGAATACGTGATTTGAGCGCCATCTATGTACTAA
The DNA here is from genome assembly GCA_914767755.1 of Agrochola circellaris. Lineage (NCBI taxonomy): Eukaryota > Metazoa > Arthropoda > Insecta > Lepidoptera > Noctuidae > Agrochola > Agrochola circellaris. The sequence continues at coordinate 9,533,017 of OU611867.1, read as the reverse complement.
ACTCAATTTCACTCAAACTGTGGGTTGGTTCTTGTTTACAAAAATGGGTCCAATTATATTTACTATTCTCTTACAGAAACATGGGCCTATGCTAGTTTGCGAGGACTACGCGGCTAGGCATGGGCTCGTGTATAACGTGAAGAAATGTGAGTACATGGTCTTTGGGGTCGCCGGTAGGTGTACAGATTTTTCACCTGACTGTACCTTAAATGGCTTGAGCATAAGAAGAGTTAAACAATTCAAATATCTGGGACATATGCTTACCGACGACCTGAAGGACAATGTGGACATTGAGAGGGAGCGCAGGGCGTTGGCTCGTAGATTCGCTCGCTGCACGGACCAGGTAAAAATAACGCTTTTCAAAGCGTATTGCCAGGGTCTGTACACGGGTGGTCTGTGGATCAACTACACCAAAAGGTCGCTAGATGTCCTGCGCGTCCAGTACAACAATGTTTTTAGAATGCTCTTGAGACTGCCCCGGTTCTGAAGTGCGTCAGAGATGTTTACGCAGAACCGTACTGACGGCTTCCATGCAATTGTGCGGAAGAAAATAGCGTCGGTGGCAGCTAGAACCCGGGCCAGTGGCAACAGCATTCTGGAAACAGTGAGTGAGAATGTGTTTTCCCCTTTTAGGAGGCATTTTGTGGAGAGGATAACCGGTTGAGAAACTGGGTTCGTCTTCTTTACAAAGTGACTCATACCCAAAATGTATTTTAATTTAGGTATGTATATACTAACACTAAGTATAAGGTACTTTACTAATACGAGTACTACGGATCTCTGTTATCTGAGTATTTGAAATAAATTATTATTATTATTAAGCAGTTGTGGAACATTTTTCTTGTGGCTTGTGAAAGTCGGAAAAATCTCTCGTTCAAGACACTGCGTGCTCTGTTTTCGTTTTCTACTGGCTGCACTAAGACTTTCATAGGCTGATTTGCTCAATAGCGAAAAGTACCTAAGTGGATATTATCACTACAAGTAAGTAAGCCAATATAAATAGGAATAACCTGTGTAAGAGAATACCTTCGTATCTCATTAGATTATTGTAGTTGTAGGTACATTATTGGTGAATCTACCTATGGACAATCGTTCCTTTGTTGCGTAGACACAAGCATCTTAAGTGAGGTTAACTATTTATTGTGATTAAAATTATTAAGTATCTTTACTATGTCCGTCAAACTCACATTCTAACAGATATTTATGTACATAAGTAGATGTTGAAATAAACTATTATAACCACTAACCAAATAACAACTAACTACAAAACATATTTATAATATGTTCACAGGCGGTGATAGAGCTGAAAATACAAGAATAGAACGCTACCCAACATGAATCTTGTTGATCAAACATGGATTGGATAACCAATCTTCTGTATTCAGTATCATTGCAGGTAAGCTTTTTGACACATAGCTTTTTATTTTTTTTATTTATTTATTAATCACCAACTTGCACTAACAGTAGTAAGACACCAAACATACAAGTTATAGGCTAATAAGAGACAGTCATGAAATTAAATTAAAACAATACAAAACTAGATTTACCCGTAATTATAAAAAAATCTATAAAATTATACAAAATTTAATAGTATTAAACAAATAAAATAGAACTATACAAAATTTAATAAAATATAATTAGGATGGAATTATTAATAGTGTTTAATTAAAATTAGTACACAAATATTAATATATAGCAGCTTTGGTTAATCAATGCAATGAGATGGTACTAGGTGCAGCTATGGACTCAAGGTAACGTGCAGCAGTGGACAGGAATCTCAGCTCAGTACTAGCGAAAACATCTAATAACTCGTCATATAGTAAAATGTTGTTTATATGCGTGAGGGCTACATACAACGAACTTGTTTTAAGGGTCACGGAACTGATATGAGGAATTGAAAAAAGGGGGCGCTGTCGTGGGCGAAGTGTACATATGTCGAATGGGTAAAGGTACGTTAAAGGATATGAATTGCAATAGAGAAGAATTGAAGTGGGAACCGCGGACTAGACGGACGAAATATTTGACGGTTGCAATATTTCTCCTTACTTCTAAGCTCTGGTAATTCACCATACCCAGTATGAATGGTGTTGGGTACATATACGGGTAATAGCCATACATTTAAAGTAAAGGTAGCGGACAAACGACTTTTGTATCCTTTCAATGACCAAAGTATATTTCTTTTCATGAGGATTCCAGATTACACTGTTGGTTTCTAGCAAACTGCGGATGTATGAGTTGTATAATAAGATGATGGTCTGTCGATTATTAAAAAATTTAGCCTGACGGATAACAAAACCTAAGTTTTTGCGGGACTTATTGCAGGTTTGTATTATGTGTTGATTAAACGTGAGGTGAGAATCAAAGTTTGTACCCAAATCGCGTATGGTGGAAACTCGCTTCAGGGGCTCGTTGTTCAAAGTGTAGGTGTGGTTTATAGGCTGCGCGGCTTTTGAGAAGGTCATAGTCGCACATTTACCAACATTGAGGTTGAGTTTATTAGTAGCACTCCAAGTGTGTATGCTATCGATATCGAGTTGTAATGCAGCTGTATCGCTGGCTTTGACAATTGGAAGAATAGTTAAGAATCAAGCATAGCAAGTGACTTAATTATAAAATTATGAATATATTTCCTTGGCCGAACTTACTATTTAGACACATCATATATTTTGTGTACTTATACCTAATTAATGTTTACTAAAAAAAAATTGTATTAACTATAATATATCTGAAGACTGAAATATCAGCCCTAAATAAAGAAGAAATTATACAACCAGCAGCAATGACTAGGCTGATGGCTTTTGTCCAGCCATAGGCCTAATGAAGGCGTAGTTGATATGCCTACTTTACTTTGCCACATAATGTTTAAGTACTTTATTTGAGCAGAAAATAATAAGATTTTGTTTTAAAACTAGAGTTCCTGGGGCGTTTCACCTATGAAGTCATAAAGGCAGCATGAATGATGTCGCCCATGCTGTGTTGTCCCGTTGCTCTGCTACTTCAGTTTTCAAGCTCTTCTCAAGAACTACATAAAGTAGAATCTGAAGATAATGGTGCCGATTCTCTTGTCACAAATGCCTCTAAACTAACCAAAAAATCACTTAAATTTAGTTTATTCCTGTCAAACGACGATTATATTTTAGTTTGACAGCACTAACATAGTACTGAGTTTTTAATTTACTGAAAATGGCAATTTTGCTATTCTGAATTTGACGTTTTGCACCTAAAATTTTGATTTTAAAATACCAAACTAGACGAAACTTGACAATTTTTAATCGCGATTAAAAAGGTGTGGGATAAAATAAGTTGTCATGAACTAAAATTCACACCAACATTTCGACTTCACGTGCATAAACAGTACTGTACTAATTTTTTCTTTTATATCTTGAAAATGGTGCGTCCTATCGCAAAAATAATGAAAATTTCGACCCCATCTATAAAACCCTTAAACACCTAACACTCTACTCGCGATTGTCAAATTCGATTTTAGTTGTGTCAAAATTATTTTTTAATTTAGAGAATTTTATTTGCAGAATAGCTCTAAGATTCTCAGAGCCAAAAGTAAGTAATTTTAGTCTTAGTTTATATTTTGAAAACTGTTCAGTCTTGTACGACAGCGATATAAATGTGTGTTCCTATTTTGTTAATTGATAACAGTGTAAACTTTAATAAAGTGTTTTAATTATGAAGTACAAATAATAATAACTTGTTAAGAAATATTTAAGAATTGAAAAGTATGCTTTTTATTATAAACTCTGCCAATTGATTATTATATTGATACTATTTAGAGGTATTTGCCTAAATTAACTGTCGTTTTCGTTCATTAGGTAACAGTAAATAGAGAGAAATAAATTATGGTTAACAAAAACAACTTTTATTATATATCTTCAATAGCATTTATTCACATTATTATGAAATATTTGGACATGGTGCAAAAAGAAATAGGAACAAATATATTATAATGATTAGTGGAATTTGGGATCTAATGTCTTTTTCTGTGAAAGTCATGGATTATGATTATGACAGTTGTGTGCCTATATTTAAGTCTCAGAAACTATTAACTTTCCCATGCCTCTATATCCTCGAATTAGCAATATTTGTTAAAACAAACCGTAATTTATTTGCCACATTAACAGAAACCAGAAAACGGAGTACCTAATTAAGATCACAATATCAGAATTTACTTCACACAGGCACATTTAAAACAAGTTTATTTAAAAAAAATGTAATTTGTATGGCTCCTGTTGTCTTTAATAAAATTCCCGATCATATGAAAACCTTGCCCTTGATGAAATTTAAAAAATGTTTTACTGAATTACTTGTAGATAAATGTTATTATTCTGTTCAGGATTTCCTAAATGATACATCTTAATAACCTATTTTGATAACTTGTATAATAATTATTGTGTTTGCATGCCAACAAGGCAGAATGTACACGGTTCTTTATTATGTTATTTACGATCCTATTTGTATGTACCTGCATTCAAAGCAAATAAAGTATATTCTATTCTATTCTATTCTATGTATTTACTGCTTGCTAATTCTTGCTGTAAGCGCATGAGAGAGTTCTTTTTTTTCCTGAGTAATGTAATTGTATAATATGACTGACACCTGAAATATAAAAAAAAGAATTTAAATCCTCAATATATTCCTTGATCCATTACATCCATCCACAAAGTCTAATAGGCCTCTCCCATTAACACTTCAATGCACAATCTATCTACTTTATAGAACAGCAATATTCTGCTATAAACAACAATTAGGTGCCTACAATTGACTTTATTTTAATTTATGGTAAGTTTACGTTTGATGGTGCATTTCATAGTCACCAACAAACAATATGATTGTGTGTAAAATTGTTGCTGTGCCAAACACACATTCAATGTTCAACACTAAGAAAGAAAATAATATTGATATTAAGTAGGTACCTTAAACAGACAATGATGTGGAAATAGATCTATAATTATATGGTGGTGTGGTGAGTATGTTCATTGATGTCCTTACAGAATACATTGACATAAAATGCTTCAAACTATATTATAATATTTGTTCTTCCTCTATTATATTTGCTTTTCCAATGAAGTACAAGCTCGACTGGGTTGCTAAGCTTGTGGCTTATAATAAGTTTGTTAGGGTACGAGGTACGAATTTGTCTTTCCTTAAATTGCCACCAAAATACCTCGTTTCTGAAATATTATATTATACATCTTAAGTTTAGGTTGTAAGCACTTGTAACAGAAGAAAACTTCCAAAATTATTATTAAAAATCCACCTCGCTGCTTCGATATTTTACAGACCACTAATATTGATTTATCATTGAGGTTTTACATAAAAACACATTCACAATTAATGAAGACGACGTTCACTTACATAATTTTGTAATAATTAAGGAGATTAAACGAGTAAATCCCAAAAATATTGTAAAGAAAATTGATTGCGACCAGTAAGCCGCCTCCGCTTTAAATTGACAGCACGAAATCGATTTCATATAAATTTTCAGCTGTCAAAATGGTTACGTAATTCGAATAATAGCCTTTTTAGACGATTATCGTTCACTCTTTAGCGTCTGAAACAGAGTGTAGTTGATATCACAGATAGAGTTACGTAATTCGAAAGTTGTAAAATGAAATCAATTCTAATAAAATCGAAAGCAATTTGATTCAATTGGTTATCGAAAATGTGTTGCGTAATTAGATAGCTGATAATTTGGAGTAGTTACTTAAATTTTGCTTAAATGATGAAATTTTGCTGAAATAATGCTAAGTAAGTAGCTCGTGGCTAAGTAGTAATAACAGCCGCACGGATTGGTCCATCAGGTTAGGCAACGCTTGCCAAGGTTGGTCCGTGGATAGGTGACCAATTGACCATATTTCTGACAACCAGTCTTACCAAGGGGTATCGTATTACCCTGTTACTGGGTTGTGGAAGTCAGATAGGCAGTCGCTCCATGTAAAATACTAGTATTCAGCTGCATCCGGTTAGACTGGAAGCCGACCCCAACATAATTGGGAAAAGTGTAAACTATATTAATTATCAACTATTTAAACTACAATAAACGGCTCTGAATGCTGACTTGGCACGTTGTAATGAATTTGCATTAATATTGACGGCTAAATGTGAGTAAACAGATACCATACTATATAATTATATTGTTGTACGAACCGCAATAATAGCATATGTACCGTTGGAACCTTCATTTATTTATTACATAAGACTTACAGCTAAACAAAACATACTAAGAACTTGCAAATGTGACTGACAACCAATAACAAGTCTTCACCTAAAATTAACAGAATAACTATAAGAGAAATCTGTGAAGTACACAGTACTGCCGAATGGATAAACTGTTATTTGTAAGCTCTCACAGGCGCCATCATACAGTGCCACTGGTTTAGTAACTAATATCTACCATACCTTCACTCATAAATACAAAAACAAAAGGACACTTAGGCAGTTACGCGTCAAAGCACTCCTCCACATCATCGTCATCCGGAAATAAACCCAAAACACGGTTAGCATTACCACGTTGAATGGCAATATGCTAATTCTTAGGCCAAAGAACGAGCCAGTCCTCTGGTCACGCGAAGTGTCGACCAGTCGGTGAGAAACCTTGGAAAGGAGACGCGCACTCGGGCCCCATGATACAAGCGTTTCGACCACAAACAACTCAATTATGTTAATTACATAGGAACAAACGGTTACAGAAACTACTGGAAAACTAAATAAAAAGATAAGATTAATCATGTATTACACTATACTTCAACAATTAGGAACTTTCTTGAGGAAGGCTTTTGCAGGATCGACAATAAGTCAGCTAGAGTTAGGTTTCTTTCCGCTGGGCAGGACGTAGAGGTATTGAATGAAGTGTCATTTGTATCAGCTTCGCATCTTGTACCTTGGTAACTACCAACACATTGACAGAATGGCTCATGCTCCTCGTTCAGGAAACAGTCGCCATCGTTCAGACAGTACCCATGACACGCGTAGACTTCACACCTGTCACCGGAATAACCGGCATCACATCTGAAATAATGAAAATGTCAAGGTAGCCGGCGGGTTTCCAAATTACATTTAGGTACCTCTCGATTTTATTTGCAAATTGCGCGGCAATGTAATAATAAAATAATTACTAAATTATACTCATTTGGAACATCAATAAAGCTCTCGAAAATATATTTACTAGATATACTTAAGACTATTTCGTGAAAATTTGAAGTGAGATGAAAATGACGATTTCCAGCAAATATAATTTCAAGGTAATAATAATAATTTTGTTGGTATTTATGTTAGCATAGTTGCCTCAAACAGCGCTGCAATTTGTAAGAAGTGTAAGAAATATTGAATTTCAAGGGTAACATTGAACCAATGGAAGTAGTAGAATATGTTTTACCTGCATTCAGGAAGTCCCTCATCATTGAAACTGCAGTTGCCTTGCAGACAATAGTTCTCACAGACTGAGACATCGCACCTCTCGCCGGTGTAACCAGCTGTGCATTTGCAAACAGATTGTCCATTAACTTTCATACCGTGTACACAAAACGGCCCATCACATTCTGGAGCAATCATGACCCGACCCTTTAGTGCTTCACAATCCTGTCCCTCGATTTGGTCTGCGATTTTATAGTTTCCGACTATAGCGATAGGGATGTTTTTATAATATAAATGCTCATTGAAGACTTGTTTAAAATTTTTAGGGACATCATTTATTATTGAAAACTGATAAACACTCCTCTCTTCATCGCGAAAATCTACGAAAAAGACCACGTTTTTTGAAGCAGTCAATGTATTTGATGGATGGAGAAATAGTGGTGGATAAGTTGAATCTGAATAATACAAGATACTTATTTTGGATTTCCCATTAAGTATTTGGGAGAAATACATTTCGTATGTAGTGTTTACGGGCTCAACCCAGATTATGGCCTGTCTCTGCTGGTCAAAAGCCAAGCTGTGTGGCTCCAAATTGTGCGTTGTGTTGAAAGGCAGTGAAGTAATATTCTTAAATACTTCTCTCTCGGTGCCATTTAACCGAGCTCGCTCTATTGTAGGCTTCGCCAGGTTTGTGTTGAGCCAGTAAATATATCTGTTAAAAAGAAAACCAGTTGTGAAAGTTTTAAGTTTGTTCTTTAAATCTTAGCAAAAAAAAAGGTAAGAAATTAGCAATGACCCAGTGACAATGACAACTAGCAGTTTCCCAGTCAAAGTTATAAGTTTTTCTTTTAATCTTAGCAAAAAAATGTAAACCCGTCATTGCTAATTTCTAATCAACAATCCCGTCCCGAATGACAAACTTTGCACACCTGCATCAAAATGTACTATTTTGGAGCATAACATTATTAAACTTGATTGGTACGTACCCTTTACAGCTGTCTACGACAATATCACGAGGGACCCCGTCGTCCATCTTGATTAATAGATTTCCGTTTGGATTGTTAACAGATCCAGGTTTTAATGAAATCCAATTGACGCTTCTCTCATTCGTATCAGTAAAGAAGACTGTGTCAGTGGCGGGGTCGAAGGCGATGCCATGGATGTTCCTACCCTTTCTTTCAGTGAAACATATGATTTCTTTGCAAGATAAGTCATAACTACATATATTATCGTTGTCGGTCTGTTTGTCCACGTACAGCATCTTGTTGTGCACTCCATCGTAAGCTAACGCTGTGAGGTTTTGGGACTTAAATTTTATGGTGCTTATTATGACATTGTTGGTATAAAACCTTAGCTCATCTCCGATGCTTACGGCGATGTCTGAAACAAGAGAAACATACTTAACTAAGCTAAATAACTCGCTAAGTACACTCTGAGGAAATTCAAGCCATAACCAGATAATATTCCCGCAAGATGGACTCTCGTTTAGTTTAATTAGAGATCAAAAATAAAGATATTCTTCTTTTTTACCGACGCCTCCGCCTTCAGTAACGCTAGTGTGGGCACTAGCGTTACTGAATGCGGAGGCGTCCACACGTCTATCGGACGCCTCGCGGTGCAGACGCCGCGACAGCGCGGTAATACATTTTCGTGGACATCAATCGAAGCACAAATCCCATACAGAAGTTACATCTCGGTCACGAAATGCCACCAATTTTGTGTGTGCACAAAGGGTCCTTGGTCACGAGTCGTGACCGACGTGTAAATAAAATGGCAGTGTTCGAGATTATCTGCCTTTACCTAATTAATTATGAAGAGGACATGTAAACATTACAAATTGAAAAATAACTTTAATTTCGGAAGTCGGTGTCTTCGGCTTAGATTTTTCGTTTTTTTGCCACCGACTTCCGAAATTAAAGTTATTTTTCAATTTGTAGTGTTTTTAATTTCGTTATAATTCGATGCGGCCATACATCAGAATTTAAGAAAACTGTGTAATATATAACTAAATAGTAATAAAGCTTTATAAAAATCGATATTTCGAACATGATCTATGACAAGAGCTGTCCATTTAGTAACGATTTAACCAAATATTTTATCAGCAATGTGAGCTAGCTATCTGTTATAAATTCTTAATAATTATTATTTTGATAAAATACATAAACTCTTTTTTAAATCAATTTGTCTGCAATATATTTCTAGCTTTAAAGCACATATTTAAATATTTTCGTCATGTTTTATTTTCTACGCGACTTATATTTTTAACTTTGCAGTTAAATTAGCACCCTAAAAATTAATTCAAACTATATTAAATGAAAATGTGTATCACATTCTACTATATTTCATCCCAGATATACTATTACTCGTAATAAATTCCACTTTACAGACATTATCTTGGAGTAAAAATTTGTGACAGTGAATTAGTATGAAATGTCATTGTGACTAAATGGAAACATAAGCGGTATTCATAATGAGTTTAATATTCAAGAAATATAAATAAAAAATCAACGTTTGTTATTTATAATTCTTTAGCTGTATGCAATAGATCATATCGCACCTTTGGTAGAACAAGGGCATAATTGTCAAAAATTGCCAAACGAATGTCTTTGTCCCTCCAGTTCAAAGGGCCTTTTTAAAGCATTTCTGCATATTTAAGTCATTTTGGCAATTTATGACAATTATGCCCTTGTTCTACCAAAGGTGCGATATATAATTATATAAACCAAAAAAAATAACCAAACAAAATAGGAAATTAGTATCTACGTATATGGATAAAAAGTTTGGAACTCAAGTATAATTTAAGAGCAGGTACACCGAAGTGCCTTACAGGCACAAAACTGTAACTAAATTAAGAAAACGATATGATAATGAGACACAAGCATGCTCCTCGTACTCACCCCAGGAATACGCCAGCTCCACGTACAGCACTAACAACGCCAGCACACACTGCGTTCTAAACATTGTATACTTCATACTCGCAAATACTAAGTTGTTTCAAAAGAATTAGAAGTACGTCCTCCACTGCTGAACGGTTTAGAATTTTTAAGCAAAAGGCTGGTGTTCGGTCCTTATATACCTAGGTATTTATGTACTGGTTTTAACAATAAGAATGACTCTCTGATAAGAGTTCTCATTTTTAAGCGCATCTTCCCGTACCTACTCATCAATAGCTCGGTGACCCTTTAGCGTTATCAGTGCCAACTATTAGGGTTCCGTAGCCAAAGGGCGAAAACAGAACCCTTATAACTTCGTCATGTCCGCGTCTCCGTCCACCCGGATGTCACAGGCATTTCACTCGGAGACTATCTGCACTATATCACCAATACCAATGCATCCAACCCCAAACCCAATGCATCCTTTGTTTTTACATATTATGCATCATATCACTAAATACTTAATGCGCCATGTTATAATTATTACGTAATCACTCTTATCCAATATGTCAAAACGTCTATTCTATTCTATTTTTAATAAATGGCAAGCAAAGCCGATGTCGACTATTCTGCCAATGTCTAAAGTGCGTTGGAAAAAGCAAGTGTTTGTTATAAAAAAGTTAAAAACAAATAAAAAACGTCAAACAAATAGTTTTTATGACAGCTGCGCGCACAGACTGCATTAAGACAGCGGCGCGTGAGTCGCCGACGGTATGAAATGTTACCATTTTAAATATTATATTTTATATAAACATTTAGGACTAAGCATTGTATTTATTCATTTAATTTTTGTCTTATTTTGTTATTTCACTTATGCTGCACCGGTTGACGTAATCACGTCAACGCCGGCTGTCGCTGAAAACCAGCGTTGGGGCTCTGTCTCTTATAGGGTCGCAGCATTATGCTGAGCGATGGCCGTTTTGGGTGGACGTGACGTATATTTTCCCCCAAACTGTTTATTTTCGTGTTTTGTTCTTTCTTTGCGTCATGTGTACCGCAAATAAACGTATTTTCTTTTTGTCTTTCTTTTCTATATCGATGAACATTGGAAAGAAGGGGTATTCTGCGCACCGCTGAACAATAGTGTAGTGAAATTACGGATAAAATAATAAGGACCCTACCCATACTGGTAACAGAAGGATGGAATAAAATATGATGCTCGTAATTTCGTTCATTTATATATATGTATATATATATATCTTTTATATCTATATCTAATACTAGATTTCTGCTCGCGACTTCGTCCGCGAGCCTATAACTTACCTCAAGAATTCGGCTATCCAATGCAAAAATATTTTTTCAAATCCGACTGGTACCTAGTTCCGGAGATTAACCCCTAAATACAAAGTTACAAACAAACAAACAGACAAATGAATAAACAAAAAAATGTTAGCTGTTTATAATATTAGTATTATTATATAAATAAATAGCTATATCTAAACTAAAATCGCTTTTCGTGTCTGTCTGTGTGACTATGTTGTTCATATAAACTTCACAACGTATTTTGATGCAGGGGTTCTCGCCGTTACCTATTTAGAAAATTTATGATTTCCTTGTATGCATTAATATTGACGTTACTTGATTGTTGTTCTTCCGTGCGAAGCGGGTCGCTAGTATTAATATAATTATGCGAAGTAGGCACCTATGGCGGGAACTGTATTGAAATTCACTGTGTGAAAAGGCCTATTCAGATATAAGCGATCGCGAGCCCTCGGTTGCGATACTGGTCCGCCTACTGATTAGTCCCTTTGGACCAGTATCGCTACCTAGCGCGACAGCGATATCGCTCATATCTGAATAGGCCTTTAAGAAGAACTAAGTGGTGACACAAGCGGACACAAAAAGAGACTTTTTTGTATTATTTATAGACTGCTGATTTATCTGGTACCTAGAAGAAAAATAAAAATAAAAACAATTGTTTATTCTGCACAAATAACATGCACATTAGAAAATACACATAAAATAAGCCGAAAATCTCGTATTTAACAAATAAAAAAGGGGCCAAGTGCGAGTCGGACCCGCACACGAAGGGCTCCGTAACACCGTAGGTACACTATTTAACACTGCATTAAAAAAAAATCTTTGCTTGTAATGGAACCCCTTTAATTTGGACTTGTTATAGCTGCCATAGTAGTACACACCGTAAAAAAATCAAGTAAGTATCTACCTATTACGGTTCAAAAGATACAGCTCTGTGACTGACGAACAGCAGAGCCATAGTAACAGGCACCCTTTGGGTACGGAACCTTATACAAATTTAAAAGATAAAGATTTAAAATGTACCTACCTTGATTTGGTCGCCGTTGTAAGACTGTAATAACATTATGATTCGGCGTAAAAAGGTGCACAGGTTATCCTACCGATAGACCGTTACGTAGATCGGGGAGAACCCATTTAATTTTAAAAGTAAACAATATTTTTTTATCTGTTGTGCGTCAAGTTTTAGGTATAGTTAAAAAATAATAAAATTATTACTTTATATTTTAAAACCTAGTCCTACGATATAAAACGTTCATAGAAACAGATGTCATACTTGGGTTCCTTGTATTTGGTGATAGACTACATGTGGCTAATTAATACCAGCGGCACGGGTTCACTGAAGGTTCAGCTACGCTTGCCGAGGTCGCTCCATGGATGGGTGACCATCCATAACCTATCGAGTATAATAACAATGAAACAGCGGTTACCCTACTGACATGGAATTTAATAGTACCCTTCTACAAATGTTTCGCACTGTGCATGTAGACAATTATTATGGTACCAAAATTTTTGGTTTATCGTTTTACGAATAAAATAAATCGATAGATTTGGTTATTCTGAATCCAAAAATCCTAATTTCAGCAATTTTCCGCGTCATGTTTGACGTGATGGAATTTTTAAATATGTCAAAAAAATACCGAATTGTTTCATAGCAATCTGTCTGGTTGAGTCTTCTGTCTGAAAACAAACATTTTCGTAATAAAATTACGAAACCTATGTACATTTTTAATATCAGACATATTGTGATGAAACCGCCTGCCTATTTTTTTGACATAGCAGAAATGGGCTCCCGTAAAACTGAGACGTTTCTGACCGGTACTTCCCACCGAGTCGGATTCAGAATCATCTAAACTAATGATTTGATATGATTTTGGCCGAAAAACGATGTGACATGGTTTTGGTCGTGGGCTCTCGTACCAATAGTAATTATGATTATCAATCTTGCACATCCGTTATAACGCTTTAACAATCTTTTTCCGAAGGTGTCATTTCGACAACCAGAAGGTAGTACTTAGTTTTATATTTACTACAGATAATATTAACAGGAAGTCAATACATACTAACACGAGATCCCTCCGGACTTCGGAAAACTCGTTAAGCCATTAGTCTCAGCTGTCACTTGTATATTTTTGAACCAGGAGGGGTAGTCAGAATCCCGGAAGTCTGTCAACCAGTCTTACCACCCAGTAACTGGATTGTGGAGGTCAGCTAAGCAGTCGCTCCATGTAAAATATTAGTATTCAGCTGTGTCCGGAGACTGGAAGGCGACCCGGACTTAGTTGGGAAAAGGCTCGGCAGATGATGATGAAGTTTTTGGGTGATTCTCATTCAAAGTCACCGCGGTAGGCGCAGTTGCGAAAGTTACATTATTTATTTCATAAACAAACATATCACTAATTGTGTCGAAACAATGATCCTTATAGTCGTTATTATAAGGTTGTTGTTCGGTTGCTGCTGCCAGTAAAATAACTGTGAAAGGACTACTAATTACTTGGTCGCTTTTCATTCAAGATGAAACGTGTCAGTATCGTGTCTGTTGTTATGTGTACCTATGAAGTCTTTCATCACTCTGACTAGGTAACTGATGTGTCTGAGAGCAATATCGTGTAAAGGAACATAGCATGACATCACGCCTGTGTTCCTAAAGGTTAGGCAGAGGGGTACCTATAGTACAACACCCATATTTCACCAGGTATGTTCAAGTTCCATGTAATAGGAGGCGAGCCTATTGTTTTATAGCGGCGTAAAGGAAGTTCATGGAAATAAACAAAAGGACATAATACATTACTTTTATTAAATATAAGTAAACACACATTTTACGTGGTATGTCATATGCATTAGGTATGTAAACTATATCAATAATCAATTATTTTAAACTACAATGGCGGCACTGAATGCTGACTTGTCACGTTTTAATGAATTTGCATTAATATTGACGGCTAAATGTGAGTAAACAGATGTCATACTATATAATTATATTGTTGTACGAACCGCAATAATAGCATATGTACCGCTGGAACATTCATTTATTTATTACATAAGATTTACAGCTAAACAAAAATACTAAGAACTTGAAAATGTGACTGACAACCAATTACAAGTCTTCACGTAAAATTAACAGAATAACTATAAGAGAAATCTGTGAACTACACAGTACTGCCGAATGAATAAACTGTTATTTGTAAGCTCTCATAGGCGCCAGCATACAGTGCCACTGGTTTAGTAACTAATATCTACCACACTTTCACTCATAAATACAAAAACAAAAAGGACACTTAGGCAGTTAGGCATCAAAGCACTCCTCCACATCGTCGTCATCCGGAAATAAACCAAAAACATTTTACAAAAAAATTAAAAACAGAATGAATGCAAAACGATTTCGAAAACTCAAGACACCTTTGTTTCGGAACACAGTGAACCACAAGCTTTGTTCCACATAAAAAAAAATACAAATAAGTAGTAAGCGGTTACAGAAACTACTGAAAAACAAAATTTAAAGATAACTAATCACATATTACATTATATTTCAACAATTAGGAACTTTCTTGAAGAAAGCTTTCGCAGGATCGACAATAAGTCAGCTAGAGTTAGGTTTCTTTCCGCTGGGCAGGAGAGATAGAGGTATTGAATGAAGTGTCATTTGTATCAGCTTCGCATCTTGAACCTTCGTAACTACCAACACACTGACAGAATGGCTCATCCTCCTCGTTCAGGAAACAGTCGCCATCGTTCAGACAGTACCCATGACACGCGTAGACTTCACACCTGTCACCGGAATAACCGGCATCACATCTGAAATAATGAAAATGTCAAGGTAGCCGGCGGGTTTCCAAATTACATTTAGGTACCTCTCGATTTTTTTTGCAAATTGCGGCAATGCGGCTTATTTTCTTTTAAATTTTGTGAATGAGAGAACGTTGTAGACATAACAGACTGTAGATCGATGGACCATTTAATATTTTGCTAAGTACCTGGTACTTGTTGATGGGCCTACACTGTCCTCTCATACCTTTTAACACTGTAACTTGGAAACATTGTAAAAACCATTTACTTTTAAAAGAGTAACCGTGGAGTTTCTTGCCGGCTCTTCTCCATAGGAAACGACCAATTGGAACCGTGCACCTAGCTTCTGACGTTTCATAAGTGCCCTTGTAGGTTTATGTGAAATAAAAATATTTTGAATTGAATTGAATTGAATGTAATAATAAAATAATTACTGAATTATATTCATTTGTAACATCAATATAGCTCTCGAAAATATATTTACTAGAAAATAAATTTTAGTGTAAGCTTGTATATTATAATTAAGATTATTCTATGTATTGAATTTGAAATTTACTAGGACTATTTCGTGAAAATTCGAAGTGAGATGTGTGTGTCTGGATTGAGGAGCCAATCTCATATCGGAACGAGGGTACTACCAATATTTAGTAGTAAATTAGCCGATTTTGTAGACCGGATCCTGGAATTTGTAGTAAAACCCTTAAAAAGTTATACGACGTTAAAGGTGGCTCCTCAATCCTGATGTCTGGATTGAGGAGCCACCTTAGAACTCGAAAACTAGCCAAGGGATATTTTTGAAAATTTTGTAGGATTTAGTAGTACTTTTGCGTAATCTCTACAAAAAAAATGGGGTTTGTACGGTCGATTTTGAGATAGCTACAACGTTTTGATTTTTCATAAAAAACCATAAATTTCACCGCGCTGTATCTCGGAAAGTTATCAAGCAATTACAACAGATTTTTTGTATGATTTAGTAGTAAATGTGCTCGAATTTGTACAATAAAAATAAAATGGAAAAGCTATATAATTTCGGTAACACAACACATTTTATGTGGCTCCTCAATCCTGACGGTCTATAGAAATGATATGTACGTAGCTACTAAAGTAGTTGATCAAATCGGATAACAATAACACCAATATTTAGTAGAAATTTCTACTAAATATTGGCGTAATCCAACATCCTGCGCATTCAGTATTTCAAAAAATATTAATAAAATAAACATTCCTTAACAAATTAGTGAATAGGGTGACCATAAATAATTCAAAGAAGACCATTGTTTGAAATAAGTAGTTTTATTTGCATATAAATCATTCTACAAGTACGATTACCTACGTGTAACTTATGTAATTGTGGTTTTAGATTATTTGAAATACTAGCTGCGCCCCGTGGACCAACCTTCATAAGTCTCGATTCCGTGGGAATACCGGGATGAAAAGTATTCTATGTCCTTACCCTATGCTCGCTTGTTATGCTCTACTCATGTGCCAAATTTCATTAAAATCCGTTCGGCCGATATAGCGTAACAAACAAACAAACTCACTTTCGCATTTATAATATTATATAGTTAGGATATTTATGTAATGAACCTAATGAAATGAAATTCAGTAACCGATGATGAATTTAATGATACTTATTTTATACAAACTTATGTTTAGTTTGATTATTTAAACAATATTTTAGTTCCTGATGTATCGATAGATGGCGTTGTACATTTAGCACTCTCCGCTGAATCGCGGTGATAGGAATCTCCGCAGAAACATGACCTCTTCGTGTATAGTAAAATAAATTGTCTTCGTCAAAGTTTCTATTCATACGTTATGATTTTAAATTCATTATTGTTTCGCTGTTATTTTTCACAACATTATTGCTATAGTACCGTAAAGAATGTAATAGACAAGCATTAGATTAGAAAAAAAATCGGTTAGACATAAATGATATAAACTCCATTAAAATGCTTAAGGGTAACGCTTAAGCATTTTAACAGTTTTTTAATAGAAAATTTACAGATCATTGTAATGCACTGCCCTGCCGCACAAAGGATCGCAAAGGAAATGAAGGCACAAAATCCGGCGGCCATGCCGCCAGCATAGTGTGTAGGAACCATAACAGGCGCCTCTAACTTTTTTAGTACCTACTATACAAACGGGTTATAAACAAAATCAATCATTCTGCCTAGCCTCTTCCCGACTATGTTGGGGTTGGCTTCCAGTCTAACCGGATGCAGCTGAATACCTGTATTTTACATGGAACGACGTGGAGTATTTTACAACCAGGTTGTATACCTAATTAATAAATAAAATAACAATACATATATTAGCCTTAACCTAACTAAAATTATAACAAACTAAAATAAAGTGTCTTAAAATTCCGCATCGCTGTCGACTGATAATGTACCAAAGAGACTGACGGCTTATCAAATAATGTATTTACAGGAAGTATAATCACCAGAGTCAACAATTCAACTCACTAAGTTAGAATTGGCCTCAAATGGCATGATTTCGTTGCAGTATTTGGACAATTTAAACTGAGTCGTAAGAATGATTATAAAGAGTTAAATTTTTTGTATAACCCGACTGTGGCGAAGCCAAAAAAGGAGTGTTATGTGTTTGAGCTGAATCTTTATCTATGTATGTCCGTCCCTATGTTCCCTCGTAACTACTAAACGGCTGAACCGATTTACATGAATGATATTTCGTTAGATTCTTCTTTATTGCGTGAGTAACACTGAATGTTTGTCAATGTAAAAAAAAACTCTCAAAGCCTATCGAGTGGGGTTTCAAAATGAAGGGCTTTAACAGCTGATTACAAAATATAAACAAATTATATGATTAAAAGTAATTTTAAAAATGATAAAATAACTAAAAAATTTAATATAAAAAGTAAATTTAAAAAAATCTAAACAAAATACCAAAAAAAGATGGAAACAAGATGACCTATTTCTGTCTCCAATCCCACTTAATACTATATACAATCTCATGCAGTCGGAAACATCTTTTTAATAAAAACCTATTGCCTCCTTTCATTCAAGTTCATTTTTTACGCAGTCGGGTTGTTGTTTTTTTTCATTTACTTTTTGATCATATATGAATACCGGGCAGATAATTGCACAAAACATAAGATAATTTGAATTGGGAATTCCATCTTGAATTTCTTCACAATTATGTGCCATCCAATATTGTGTCGTTTGATTTAAATGGCAGTGACAAATTTATTTTAGAAGATATACATCATCATCCGCATCACATTATAGTTAAAGGTATAACATACTCTCTCATTGGAGCTATAGAATTTATTCCAGCACTCAGTGAAATTGGCATGGGCATAAATGTCACTACATTATGGATAGTCAGTTTTTTTGCTATGACGATTATGAAACCAAAATTCGCAATAGTACAAAATTACCAAAATATTTTCATATTACATATGGCAAAATTTAAAGTTGGGGGGGGGGCATAGACCCGCAAATGGTCCAAAATTTTAAGGGAATATCGGGTAGCAAGATTACGTTACGCCCGCGAACACGCACAATGGGGAGACGAAGAATGGGCAAGAGTAATGTTTTCTGACGAATCCAGATTTATGCTGTGTGCAAGTGACGGGCGGCGAAGAGTCTACAGACGGCCAGGGGTAGACTTTATTCCAGCTTGTTTTGAGGAAAAAGTGCCGGTTGGCAGTGGATATGTTATAGTTTGGGCTGGAATCTCTTTAGAGCGTCGTCGCTCGGAGTTAGTGCTGATGCTGAAAATTCTTTGTGATTTCTTTTGTTATTCTTGGTGTTTGTTTATTCTATGGGATATTGCTCTTTTAGTTTATTTTTATTTTTTATTCTTGGTGTTAATATTGTGTTCATAATTTAAGTACTGATTGGTGAAGAATTATTCATGTGTAAGTAAAACTCTGTTTATGATCATAGTTTGAATTATTTATGGTCACCCTATTCACTAATTTGTTAAGGAATGTTTATTTTATTAATATCTTTTGAAATACTGAATGTGCAGGATGTTGGATTACGCTAATATTTAGTAGAAATTTCTACTAAATATTGGTGTTATTGTTATCCGATTTGATCAACTACTTTAGTAGCTACGTACATATCATTTCTATAGACCGTCAGGATTGAGGAGCCACATAAAATGTGTTGTGTTACCGAAATTATATAGCTTTTCCATTTTATTTTTATTGTACAAATTCGAGCACATTTACTACTAAATCATACAAAAAATCTGTTGTAATTGCTTGATAACTTTCCGAGATACAGCGCGGTGAAATTTATGGTTTTTTATGAAAAATCAAAACGTTGTAGCTATCTCAAAATCGACCGTACAAACCCCATTTTTTTTGTAGAGATTACGCAAAAGTACTACTAAATCCTACAAAATTTTCAAAAATATCCGTTGGCTAGTTTTCGAGTTCTAAGGTGGCTCCTCAATCCAGACGTCAGGATTGAGGAGCCACCTTTAACGTCGTATAACTTTTTAAGGGTTTTACTACAAATTCCAGGATCCGGCCTACAAAATCGGCTAATTTACTACTAAATATTGGTAGTACCCTCGTTCCGATATGAGATTGGCTCCTCAATCCAGACACACACAGTGAGATTGAAATTACAATTTAGTTGGTGTTTATTTTAGCATAGTTGCCTCAACAGCGTTGCAAATTGTAAGAAGTGTAAGAAATATTGAATTTCAAGGGTAACATTGAACCAATGGAAGTAGTAGAATATGTTTTACCTGCATTCAGGAAGTCCCTCATCATTGATACTGCAGTTGCCTTGCAGACAATAGTTCTCACAGACTGAAACATCGCACCTCTCGCCGGTGTAACCAGCTGTGCATTTGCAAACAGATTGTCCATTAGCTTTCATACCGTGTACACAAAACGGCCCATCACATTCTGGAGCAATCATGACCCGACCCTTTAGTGCTTCACAATCCTGTCCCTCGATTTGGTCTGCGATTTTATAGTTTCCGACTAAACCAACATCGATTTTTTTATCAGAATACACTCGAAATATTTTTTCGACATTCTTAGCGTCACCATTTAGTATTGAAAACTTATAAACATTAACGTCATCGCGAAAGTCTACGAAGAAGAATAAGTTTTTTGAAGCAGTCAATGTATTTGATGAATGATAATACACGAGTATTTTTTTGGATTTCTCATTAAGTAGTTGGGATAAATACATTTCGTATCTAGTAGTGTTCACAGGCTCAATCCAGATTATGGCCTGTCTTTGCTGGTCAAAAGCCAAGCTGTGTGGCTCCAAATTGTGGGTTGTGTTGAAAGGCAGTGAAGTGATATTCCTAAATACTTCTCTCTCGGTGCCATTTAACCGAGCTCGCTCTATTGTAGGCTTCGCCAGGTTTGTGTTGAGCCAGTAAATGTATCTGTTAAAAAGAAAACCAGTCGTGATCATCAAGAAGTTAAATAGATTTTCCAACACACTTCCTTGAAAAGTGTCTCTTATTGCACTGCTTTTAGGTACATAATGCAGTATTTTGAACAAGGGTGCTTTTTTTACTTTTCGTTCCCGGTCGCGTAAATGTAAAAGCGGATGCAACAACAAGTGGTAACAAATATGGACAGACGGACACCGACGACTGCCTTGTTCATGGATATGACCAAGGCATTTGATTTTGTAGATTTTAATATACTTTTGTCTAAATTAGAAAAATATGGAGTAAGGGGCAACGTATTAAAATTAATTGAATCGTATTTAAAAAATAGGTATCAAGTAACGAGTACAACAAAGATTTGCCAAAAGACAAAATTAGAACTAACGTACCATTCAAAACCAAGAAAAACGAACTTTGGTGTACCTCAGGGTAGCGTCCTCGGCCCACCATTGTTCCTCGTATACATAAACGATATGCCAAGAGTTATTCAACATCCAATGACCTTGTTCGCTGATGATAGTACAATTATTTTCACAGCACAAAATAGGGATGCACAGTGTCATGAAATGGATATAAATCTAAATCTAAACAGGTTAATAACATGGTTAAATAATAACAATCTTAATGTAAATTTAGATAAAACTCATATTATGTCATTTAAACAAAGAATAAATCAAGATAAACTTAATATAAAATACGCTAACAAAACGATAGAAGAAACAAAGCACACAAAGTTCCTGGGACTCTATATAGACGAGAATATGAAATGGAGTAATCATATTGAACATTTAATAAAAAGACTAAATCAGTTCCAGTACGCTTTGCATAAACTCAGTAAAGTAGCAAGCCGCGAAATCGTACTGACTGCATATCATGCATACGTGTCTTCTACATTACGCTATGGCATAATATTCTGGGGAAATTCATCAGATAGGGAGCTAGTGTTTAAGGCACAAAAAAAGTGTTTGAGAGCTGTGTGCCAAATAAAAACTACTGACAGTTGTAGACCACACTTTATTGACCTAAGAATAATGACTTTTCCAGCCCTATACGCGTTTGAAGTAGCAATGTTCGTTAAAAAACACTTGTATTTATTTGAAGCCCTGACTAGTAAACGTCACCAGGACAAAATTCACGCTGTGCCTCATAAAACAGCATTATATGCAAAAAGTTTTCTGGGCATGGCTCCAAAAATTTATAATATGATACCCACGACTGTAAGACTTGAGAAGGGTGTTAACAAGTTCAAGAGAATGTTAACAGACCTTATGGTTAAAAAAGCGTACTATTCCATTGGTGAATTCTTAACAGATAAGTTAAATAAATAATAATTAGATATGTCAAATGACCGAGTTATTTAAGCTTAATTCTATCTAAATGCAATTATATAATGTAATTTGAATGTTTATTTAGTATGTATTTTTAATTTCAATAATAATTTTAATATTACAATGCATGTTAAATTATAAATTGGTAAGTTCATTAATTATTTGGACATTGTTTATTCTGACATTACTTATAATTTGAATGTATATTATTGCACAGGGTATAACTATTCTGCCGAATTTATGACATTATATAACCGATTAATTGAATTTTATGAAATTGTCTAACTATTATTTTTAATTTTGCATGCCTGAATTGGTAAATGCAGTGGACTGCGCATTCACTTAACACCTGGAAATGCATATATGTACTGTGTTTTGCAATAAATATTTGAATTTGAACAAAGACGGGAGTTGTACTCCAATCACAGTCACATTTGCAAAATGTCTTCAATGTGATCGGCGCCGAAATAAATTGTTTTAACAAAACCTACAGCAATACAGTTTACAAGTAGTCGCTCTGCCTACACTGCTAATCAAACTTGCTTGCGACGTAACTCACTTTGCGCTAATACTAAATAGCCAGCCTAGCTGCGAGCAAATTGCTCCGCTCGCTACGTTCGCTCGGGTTGAGCGCAGTTGGTCACAGTTCTAACGTTTCTTTTGGTAACTGGGTTGAAACCCTCGTGGATGGCTGCGCCCACACAATGCTGTGCTACGCTCAGTTCCGAGTTAACCTATCCGAGCCTATTGTGAACTGGGTGAAATCACCCAGTAAACAATTTTTACGACAGTTTATAATCTCACGAAAATAATACTTTGGGTATCTGCGTTGAATCCGCCTTTTCATTACATATACAAACAAATGCGGTGCACTACGAACCGCTGTGTTGCAGCTGAGTTCGGTGAGACTGTTACTGCTTCGTGCTATTTGCAAGATAATATTATACTACAGACTATGGGTGTCTGTGTTGCATCCGCCTTTGTAATTACGTTTCCCAGTCAAAGTTTTAAGTTTTTCTTTTAATCTTAGCAAAAAAATGTAAACCCGTCATTGCTAATTTCTAATCAATAATCCCGTCCCGAATGATAAACTTTGCACACCTGCATCCAAATGTACTATTTTGGAGCATAACATTATTAAACTTGATTGGTACGTACCCTTTACAGCTGTCTACGACAATATCACGAGGGACCCCGTCGTCCATCTTGATTAATAGATTTCCGTTTGGATTGTTAACAGATCCAGGTTTTAATGAAATCCAATTGACGCTTCTCTCATTCGTATCAGTAAAGAAGACTGTGTCAGTGGCGGGGTCGAAGGCGATGCCATGGATGTTCCTACCCTTTCTTTCAGTGAAACATTTGATTTCTATGGAAGATAAGTCATAACTACATATATTGTCGTTGTCGGTCTGTTGGTCCACGTACAGCATCTTGTTGTGCACTTCATCGTAAGCTAACGCTGTGAGGTTTTGGGACTTAAATTTTATGGTGCTTGTTATGACATTGTTGGTATAAAACCTTAGCTCATCTCCGATGCTTACAGCGATGTCTGAAACAAGAGAAACATACTTAATTAAGCTAAATAACTTGCTAGGTACACTCTGAGGAAATTCAAGCCATAACCAGATAATATTCCCGCAAGATGGACTCTCGTTTAGTTTAATTAGAGATCAAAATAAAGATATTCTTCTTTTTTACCGACGCCTCCGCCTTCAGTAACGCTAGTGTGGGCACTAGCGTTACTGAATGCGGAGGCGTCCACACGTCTATCGGACGCCTCGCGGCGCAGACGCCGCGACAGCGCGGTAATACATTTTCGTGGACATCAAACGAAGCACCAATCCCAATAAATTATGAAGAGGACATGTAAACATTACAAATTGAAAAATAACTTTAATTTCGGAAGTCGGTGTCTTTGGCTTAGATTTTTCGTTTTTTTGCCACTGACTTCCGAAATTAAAGTTATTTTTGAATTTGTAGTGTTTTTAATTTCGTTATAATTCGATGCGGCCATACATCGGAGTTTAAGAAAACTGTGTTATATATAACTAAATAGTAATAAAGCTTTATAAAAATCTATATTTCGAACATGATCTATGACAAGAGCTGTCCATTTAGTAACGATTTAACCTAATATTTTATCAGCAATGTGAGCTATCTGTTACAAATTTTTAATAATTATTATTTTGATAAAAAACACACAAACATAAACTCTTTTTTAAATCAATTTGTCTGCAATATATTTCTAGCTTTAAAGCACATATTTAAATATTTTCGTCGCGTTTTATTTTCTGGGTCATTCTCAGACGGCTCAAATACGCGTGTCCGGGTCGAAATTCAGTACGAAATGGATAACTAACAACTTGATATTTTTTTCTGTAATGAGGTACAATCAAAAATTAAATAAATTTAATATAAGTTATTTAAAAAAAATAAAAACCTCGAAAATATTGACCTCGGTGCCGCGTCCGGCCCCGTCTTGCGGCGGAAATGAATTTTTATCTTTTTTATTTCAATACATGGTGCTATTTTGCATGTGTTCACAAACAACTAGATAGTTATTAACTCAATTTATAATATTTCTAAGCCATAATAGGCCTTAGTAGACAAGTTACAACTGGTTGTCTTCACGTCCGACGTTTCGAATTGATATCAGTGGCGCGCACCGATCCGTTCTTATATCCTGTATTCTAGTGAGTGCAAGAATAGTTGTTCGAGTAATACAAACTGTCAGTGGCGCCGCATCGGTGGTAAGAATAACACGTCTGTGCGTCTCCGTGCCAATCTTTTATTAAGGTACGTAATCGTTTTCGGTGGCTTGGTATACCCTTAAAATTGATTTCGGTGAATCCATTTTATCCACAACTATTTGCATTAATATTTTTAAATTATAAGAAAAGTATGTCTTATAAGTATTCGATTTCAATAAAAGAGATTAATATTCAAAATTCGGGTTACTTTTGGAAATATCTAGGATTTTGCTAATTATTTTGATTTCAGTGGCTTTGATTTAGGTGTTTTCGGTGGAAATAAGTGCACCGAAATCAATTTTAAAATCACCGAAATCAATCAATAGTTATTTATTTCCATTTAAAGATCGTTTATTTAACTTACCCATCATCTTGTTTCAGTATTGTGATTATGGCAGATTCAAAAGAAGATCGGTTGGTTAAAAAGAGATTGGCTGAACGACGTCGGAAAGCTCGCATCAAGAGTGATCCAGAGCTCTACGCAGTGCACAAGGAGAAAGATAGGCAACGGTATTATAAAAGGAAGAATGAAGGAAAGATAAAGCCTGTAAGTGAATTAGATCTTCGCCAACAACGAATTATTAGGGAGAGTAGTAGAATGTTTTCCAACAAACACAATTTGAAAAAAGGCGCAAAGAGATGAGGTGTCTTGAAGAGGATTTAATAATCGTACCACAAGTAACCGATGAAACTGGCGATCCTTTGGTGACTTCACGATCAAAACCGAAACAATCAGGACCATTTCAAACTGAAGCAAGTTCCTATGTTGATTTGCTACCATCAAGTTCATCGCTCGTTTCTTCTCCTTTGCCTCAGCGTGTTAAGGCTTATCGAGACTTGCCAGCACCATTGAGTCCGTCTAGTGACGTAAGTACAATTTCAAGGCCATGTACCAGATCATCAGTTCGTGTGATTGAAAAGGAGTTTCCTCCAACTCCACAGGCTAACAAGAAGCTCAATACCAAAGTTATTATACGTAGACTTAAGTACCGCATGAATAAAATGTATCAATTACAGAAAAAGAAGATTGATGAATTGAAGACTGTCAACGAACGCCTACGAAAACAGATATATAGATTAAAATACCAAAGTGCTGCATTAAAAAAATATGAACCTAAAAGTAAAACCAATACTGACGACTATATGTAACAACAATGTGAATCAGACGTTATAAAAACAAATAAAAATAATGTGGAAGAGGACATTAAAACTTTTCTTGAAGAAGATGAAAACAGTAGTATGTGTTCTGGAAAGAAGGAGTTCATTACCAAGAAAAAGGATAAAAAACAAAGACGCTACTTAAATGATTCTTTAAAAGACTTACATACTAAGTTTAAGCAAACAAATCCCCAAAATAAAATAAAATGTTTTATTGTAAAATTAACCTGCAATTACTTACAGACCATATTTTCATAGTAGTACTTAGGCAATTTATTAAAAAAAATGTCTTTGAAATATAAATTATTTGTTATATTTGATTTCGGTGATAAGAATATTGATTTCGGTAGAGACCATTTTTAAAACATTAAATACTTTCATATCCATTTGGTCTATACGACTCCCTCTACTACTAATATGTTTTACATTAACTCTAGATTTGATATTTCATGTAAGAAACGACTAAATTAAAAAAAAAATTGCTACCGAAGTCAACCAAATAATGAGTGTCCAGATAATGACCCTTTTACGCAACTTATATTTTTAACTTTGCAGTTAAATTAGCGCCCTAAAAATTAATTCAAACTATTTTAAATGAAAATGTGTATCACATTCTACTATATTTCATCCCAGATATACCATTACTCGTAATAAATTCCACTTTACAGACATTATCTTGGAGTAAAAATTTGTGACAGTGACTTAGTAGGAAATGTCATTGTGACTAAATGGAAACATAAGCGGTATTCATAATGAGTTTAATATTCAAGAAAAATAAATAAAAGATATCAACGCTTTTTGCACATTTGACAATTACGTTTAGCTGTATGAAATTGATGATATATAATTATATAAACCAAAAAAATTAACCAAACAAAATAGGAACTTAGTATCTACGTATATGGATAAAAAATTTGGAACTCAAGTATAATTTAAGAGCAGGTACACCGAAGGGCCTTACAGGCACAAAACTTTAACTAAATTAAGAAAACGATATGATAATGAGACACAAGCATGCTCCTCGTACTCACCCCAGGAATACGCCAGCTCCACGTACAGCACTAACAACGCCAGCACACACTGCGTTCTAAACATTGTATACTTCATACTCGCAAATACTAATTTGTTTCAAAAGAATTAGAAGTACGTGCTCCCCTGCTGAACGGTTTAGAATTTTTAAGCAAAAGGCTGGTGTTCGGTCCTTATATACCTAGGTATTTATGTACTGGTGATAACAATAAGAATGACTCTCTGATAAGAGATCTCATTTTTAAGCGGATCTTCCCGTACCTACTAATCAATAGCTCGGTGACCCTGTAGCGTTATCAGTGCCAATTTTTAGGGTTCCGTAGCCAAACGGCGAAAACAGAACCCTTATAACTTCGTCATGTCCGCGTCTCCGTCCGCCCGGATGTCACAGGCATTTCACTCGGAGACTATTTGCGCGCACAGACTGCATTAGGACCGCGGCGCGTGAGTCGCCGACGGTATGAAATGTTACCATTTTAAATATTATATTTCATATAAACATTTAGGACTAAGTATTGTATTTATTCATTTTATTTTGTCCTATTTTGTTATTTCACTATATGCTGCACCGGTTGACCGTTTTGCGTGGATGTAACGCATATTTTCCCCCAAATTGTTTATGTTCGTGTTTTGTTCTTTCTTTGCGTCATGTGTACCGCAAATAAACGTATTTTCTTTCTGTCTTTCTTTTCTATATCGATGAACATTGGAAAGAAGGTGTATTCTGCGCACCGCTGAACAATAGTGTAGTGAAATTACGGATAAAATAATAAGGGCCCTACCCATACTGGTAACAGAAGGATGGAATAAAATATGATGCTCGTAATTTCTTTTATCTAAATATATGTATATATAATATCTTTTATATCTATATCTAATACTAGATTACTGCCCGCGACTTCGTCCGCGAGCCTATAGCCTACCTCAAGAATTCGGCTATCCAATGCAAAAATATTTTTTCAAATCCGACTGGTACCTAGTTCCGGAGATTAACCCCTAAATACAAAGTTACAAACAAACAAATGATTATACAAAAAAATGTTAGCTGTTTATAATATTAGTATTATTATATAAATAAATAGCTATATCTAAACTAAAATCGCTTTTCGTGTCTGTCTGTGTGACTATGTTGTTCATATAAACTTCACAACGTATTTTGATGCAGGGGTTCTCGCCGTTACCTATTTAGAAAATTTATGATTTCCTTGTATGCATTAATATTGACGTTACTTGATTGTTGTTCTTCCGTGCGAAGCGGGTCGCTAGTATTAATATAATTATGCGAAGTAGGCACCTATGGCGGGAACTGTATTGAAATTCACTGTGTAAAAAGGCCTATTCAGATATAAGCGATCGCGAGCCCTCGGTTGCGATACTGGTCCGCCTACTGATTAGTCCCTTTGGACCAGTATCGCTACCTAGCGCGACAGCGATATCGCTCATATCTGAATAGGCCTTTAAGAAGAACTAAGTGTCGACACAAGCGGACACAAAAAGAGACTTTTTTGTATTATTTATAGACTGCTGATTTATCTGGTACCTAGAAGAAAAATAAAAATAAAAACAATTATTGTTTATTCTGCACAAATAACATGCACATTAGAAAATACACATAAAATAAGCCGAAAATCTCGTATTTAACAAATAAAAAAGGGGCCAAGTGCGAGTCGGACCCGCACACGAAGGGCTCCGTACCACCGTAGGTACACTATTTAACACTGCATTTAAAAAAAATCTTTGCTTGTATTGGAACCCCTTTAATTTGGACTTGTTATAGCTGCCATAGTAGTACACACCGTAAAAAAATCAAGTAAGTATCTACCTATTACGGTTCAAAAGATACAGCTCTGTGACTGACGAACAGCAGAGCCATAGTAACAGGCACCCTTTGGGTACGGAACCTTACACAAATTTAAAAGATAAAGATTTAAAATGTACCTACTTTGATTTGGTCGCCGTTGTAAGACTGTAATAACATTATGATTCGGCGTAAAAAGGTGCACAGGTTATCCTACCGATAGACCGTTACGTAGATCGGGGAGAACCCATTTAATTTTAAAAGTAAACAATATTTTTTTATCTGTTGTGCGTCATGTTTTAGGTATAGTTAAAAAATAATAAAATTATTACTTTATATTTTAAAACCTAGTCCTACGATATAAAACGTTCATAGAAACAGATGTCATACTTGGGTTCCTTGTATTTGGTGATAGACTACATGTGGCTAATTAATACCAGCCGCACGGGTTCACTGAAGGTTCAGCTACGCTTGCCGAGGTCGCTCCATGGATGGGTGACCATCCATAACCTATCGAGTATAATAACAATGAAACAGCGGTTACCCTACTGACATGGAATTTAATAGTACCCTTCTACAAATGTTTCGCACTGTGCATGTAGACAATTATTATGGTACCAAAATTTTTGGTTTATCGTTTTACGAATAAAATAAATCGATAGATTTGGTTATTCTGAATCCAAAAATCCTAATTTCAGCAATTTTCCGCGTCATGTTTGACGTGATGGAATTTTTAAATATGTCAAAAAAATACCGAATTGTTTCATAGCAATCTGTCTGGTTGAGTCTTCTGTCTGAAAACAAACATTTTCGTAATAAAATTACGAAACCTATGTACATTTTTAATATCAGACATATTGTGATGAAACCGCCTGCCTATTTTTTTGACATAGCAGAAATGGGCTCCCGTAAAACTGAGACGTTTCTGACCGGTACTTCCCACCGAGTCGGATTCAGAATCGTCTAAACTAACGATTTTATACGATTTTGGCCGAAAAACTATGTGACATGGTTTTGGTCGTGGGCTCTCGTACCAATAGTCATTCTTATTATCAATCTTGCACATCCGTTATAACGCTTTAACAATCTTTTTCCGATATTGTCATTTCGACAACCAGAAGGTAGTAGTTTTATATTTACTACAGATAATATTAACAGGAAGTCAATACATACTAACAGGAGATCCCTCCGGACTTCGGAAAACTCGTTAAGCCGTTAGTCTCAGCTGTCATTTGTAGATTTTTGAACCAGGTGGGGTAGTCAGAAGCCCGGAAGTCTGTCAACCAGTCTTACCAACCAGTAACTGGATTGTTGAGGTCAGATAAGCAGTCGCTCTATGTAAAATATTAGTATTCAGCAGTGTCCGGAGACTGGAAGGCGACCCCAACTTAGTTGGGAAAACGCTCGGCAGATGATGATGAAGTTTTTGGGTGATTCTCATTCAAAGTCACCGCGGTAGGCGCAGTTGCGAAAGTTACATTATTTATTTCATAAACAAATATAACATTTCTTGTGTTGACACAGTGATCCTTATAGTCATTATTATAAGGTTGCTGTTGGGTTGCTGCTGTCAGTAAAATAACTGTGAAAGGACTACTAATTCCTTGGTCGCTTTTCATTCAAGATGACTTTCACAAGTGACAAACACTCAGCGCTCTCTCGCGGCGAAGCTTGCAGCAAATCGCCGCTCACTGATGCACGTCAGTATCGTGTCTGGTGTTATGTGTACCTATGAAGTCTTCCATCACTCTGACTAGGTAACTGATGTGTCTGTGAGCAATATTGTGTAAAGGAACATAGCATAACCTCACGCCTGTGTTCCTAAAGGTTAGGCAGAGGGGTACCTATAGTACAACACCCATATTCTGTTTA
Organism: Agrochola circellaris; assembly: GCA_914767755.1. NCBI lineage: Eukaryota > Metazoa > Arthropoda > Insecta > Lepidoptera > Noctuidae > Agrochola > Agrochola circellaris. The sequence goes on along the minus strand of OU611867.1, from coordinate 9,502,341 downwards.
GGTTCCATGTAATAGGAGGCGAGCCTATTGTTTTATAGCGGCGTAAAGGAAGTTCATAGAAATAAACAAAAAGACATAATACATTATTTTTATTAAATGTTAGTAAACACACATTTTACGTGGTATCATATGCATTAGGTATGTAAACTATATCAATAATCAATTATTTAAACTACGAGTACAATGGCGGCACTGAATGCTGACTTGGCACGTTTTAATGAATTTGCATTATATATATTGACGGCTAAATGTGAGTAAACAGATACCATACTATATAATTATATTGTTGTTCGAACCGCAATAATAGCATATGTACCGTTGGAACCTTCATTTATTTATTACATAAGACTTACAGCTAAACAAAACATACTAAGAACTTGAAAATGTGACTGACAACCAATTACAAGTCTTCACGTAAAATTAACAGAATAACTATAAGAGAAATCTGTGAAGTACACAGTACTGCCGAATGGATAAACTGTACTTTGTAAGCTCTCACAGGCGCCATCATACAGTGCCACTGGTTTAGTAACTAATATCTACCACACCTTCACTCATAAATACAAAAACAAAAGGACACTTAGGCAGTTAGGCGTCAAACCACTCCTCCACATCGTCGTCATCCGGAAATAAACCCAAAACACGGTTAGCATTACCACGTGGAATGGCAATATGCTAATTCTTAGGCCAAAGAACGAGCCAGTCCTCTGGTCACGCGAAGTGTCGACCAGTCGGTGAGAAACCTTGGAAAGGAGACACACACTCGGGCCCCATGATACAAGCGTTTCGACCACGAACAACTCAATTATGTTAATTACATAGGAACAAACGGTTACAGAAACTACTGGAAAACTAAATAAAAAGATAAGATTAATCATGTATTACACTATACTTAAACAATTAGGAACTTTCTTGAGGAACAAACGGTTACAGAAACTACTGGAAAACTAAATAAAAAGATAAGATTAATCATGTATTACACTATACTTAAACAATTAGGAACTTTCTTGAGGAACAAACGGTTACAGAAACTACTGGAAAACTAAATAAAAAGATAAGATTAATCATGTATTACACTATACTTCAACAATTAGGAACTTTCTTGAGGAAGGCTTTTGCAGGATCGACAATAAGTCAGCTAGAGTTAGGTTTCTTTCCGCTGGGCAGGACGTAGAGGTATTGAATGAAGTGTCATTTGTATCAGCTTCGCATCTTGTACCTTGGTAACTACCAACACATTGACAGAATGGCTCATGCTCCTCGTTCAGGAAACAGTCGCCATCGTTCAGACAGTACCCATGACACGCGTAGACTTCACACCTGTCACCGGAATAACCGGCATCACATCTGAAATAATGAAAATGTCAAGGTAGCCTGCGGGTTTCCAAATTACATTTAGGTACCTCTCGATTTTATTTGCAAATTGCGCGGCAATGTAATAATAAAATAATTACTAAATTATACTCATTTGGAACATCAATAAAGCTCTCGAAAATATATTTACTAGATATACTTAAGACTATTTCGTGAAAATTCGAAGTGAGATGAAAATGACGATTTCCAGAAAATATAATTTCAAGGTAATAGTTACAATTTAGTTGGTATTTATGTTAGCATAGTTGCCTCAAACAGCGCTGCAATTTGTAAGAAGTGTAAGAAATATTGAATTTCAAGGGTAACATTGAACCAATGGAAGTAGTAGAATATGTTTTACCTGCATTCAGGAAATCCCTCATCATTGAAACTGCAGTTGCCTTGCAGACAATAGTTCTCACAGACTGAGACATCGCACCTCTCGCCGGTGTAACCAGCTGTGCATTTGCAAACAGATTGTCCATTAACTTTCATACCGTGTACACAAAACGGTCCATCACATTCTGGAGCAATCATGACCCGACTCTTTAGTGCTTCACAATCCTGTCCCTCGATTTGGTCTGCGATTTTATAGTTTCCGACTATAGCGATAGGGATGTTTTTATAATATAAATGCTCATTGAAGACTTGTTTCAAATTTTTAGGGACATCATTTATTATTGAAAACTGATAAACATCCCTCTCTTCATCGCGAAAATCTACGAAAAAGACCACGTTTTTTGAAGCAGTCAATGTATTTGATGGAAGGAGAAACTGTGGATAATTTGATTCTGGATAATACACGACACATTTTTTATATTTCCCATTAAGTTGGGATGAATACATTTCGTATCTAGTAGTGTTCACGGGCTCAACCCAGTATATGGCATGTCTCTGCTGGTCAAAAGCCAAGCTGTGTGGCTCCAAATTGTGAGTTGTGTTGAAAGGCAGTGAAGTAATATTCTTAAATACTTCTCTCTCGGTGCCATTTAACCGAGCTCGCTCTATTGTAGGCTTCGCCAGGTTTGTGTTGAGCCAGTAAATATATCTGTTAAAAAGAAAACCAGTTGTGATTATCACGAAGTTAAATTGATTTTTCAACACACTTCCTCGAAAAGTGTCTCTTATTGCATTGCTTTTAGGTTCACAATGCAGTGTAGCTGCTGCCCGCGGCTTCGCCCGCGTGGAACTGAATTATTTTTCTAAAATTATAACATCAGCTATCTGCCAGTGAAAGTCCTGTCAAAATCGGTTCAGGCGTTTTGGAGATTAGCCGGAATAAACGGACAGATCGACAAACAAAAAAAATTATATTGTTGCATTACTTAATTAAACTATCATTGGTAACGTACCCTTTACAGCTATCCACTACGATATCACGAGGGACCCCGTCGTCCATCTTGATTAATAGATTTCCGTTTGGATTGTTAACAGATCCAGGTTTTAATGAAATCCAATTGACGCTTCTCTCATTCGTATCAGTAAAGAAGACTGTGTCAGTGGCGGGGTCGAAGGCTATGCCATGGATGTTTCTGCCCTTTCTTTCGGTGAAACATTTGATTTCTTTGGAATATAAGTCATAACCACATATAATGTCGCTATCGGTCTGTTTGTCGACGTACAGCATCATGTTGTGAAGTTCATCGTAAGCTAACGCTGTGAGGTTTTGGTACTTAAATCTTATGGTGCTTGTCGCAGTATCGTTGGTATAAAACCATAGCATATCTCCGATGCCTAAGGCGATGTCTGAAACAAGATAAGCATACTTAACTTAGCTACCTAACCCGCTAGGTACACTCAGAAGTAATGCATATTAAAACCAGGTACAATACGCGCCACTAAAGATGAGATTCGACCGCGCCTCCCGCGCTCTTTCCGCCGCCCCTCGCAGACCTTACACCGCTAAAGAGACACCCATAAATCGTCTACTACAGAAGTCAAACCACGTGGTGTGTCAAGTCTCATCTTTAGTGCCACGAACTATAATATTCTTGCAAGATGGATAACTGTTAGTACCCACAGTTAGATCATAAAAAATATACAAAATGCTCTGCTCTCTCTTACCGACGGAACCACCCTATCGTGTGTCCAGATGGAGGCGTTCGAAAGTGCGAGCGACGCAGACGCCGCCGCGCCGTGACATCATGGTAATAGATTTTCGTGGAATTCAATCAATCCCCAAAATCCCATACAAAAGTTACAACTCGGTCGCGAAAAGTGCTAACTATGTACTACGTCACCCCTTTTTAATAGACTTCCCAAAAAAGTGGAAGTTATCAATTTGGTTGTATGTTTTTAGGGTTCCGTACCTCAAAAGGAAAAAACGGCACCCTTATAGGATCACTCGTGTGTCTGTCCGTCTGTCACAGCCAATTTGCTCCGAATCTAATTGTTGTTTAGTTGAAATTTGGTACACATATCGCACTCTAATTTCCTTAACGTCACTAAACAAAATATACACATTTTCAGTACAAGCGTTTAAAGTTTTGATAATTTTGGAAAGGGATCACAATATATAAACTGAAAATGTGTATATTTTGTTTAGTGACGTTAAGGAAATTAGAGTGCGATATGTATTTCTGTGACCCAAACACGGACGTGTAACATAAATAAATGAATTTTGAATATGGGGGTCACTTTTGAGGAACAAATAAGAAAAAAAAAAAGTTTTGCTCTATGTACCGTGTGACATATCAAATGAAAGGGCTTGTTGCGAGAATTTCAAATACATTTTTTTATTATTTAAAAATGAATACTTTTAAAGATATTTAAGATTTTTTTTGAAAATTGACCATTCCCCACCCCCCTTATCTCCAAAACTACTGATCCTAACTATGCTTATAGATTACAGGAAAACCTATAAGAAGTCTATGGTATTAAAATAACATGGTAAATCACTCAATATTGTGCGTACAAACTTACATTTGCAGTTGGAAAGTACGGGGGAACATGTTTTTCGACTACAATGTTAAGTTTGTTCTTGGGATAAATTTTATTAATCCCAACTACGGAACCCTTCATTGCGTGTGGTCCAACACGCACTTGGCCGGTTTTTTTTGTCTGTTGTATGTCTGTTACCTCAAAACTCCGTCGTTTATAATTTGGATTTTTTATTTAAAAGGATATACTTCCAATGTGGACCCATTTTTATCAAAATCCATTTCTGATGATGTGATCCATGAAGAATTTACGGAACTCCTCAAATATTATAGGCATACGTATAGCGATTTTTGTATTTTCATCAATTTATAAGCCAAGCATGCATGAATGCAAATTCAGAAAGTATAATTGGGTGAAGTGGAACTGACATTGCCACCGGATATCCTGCCATGCTATTCTGTAAACATCTCACCGTGAAAACTTGGGTGAAGTGAGCTGTCAATAGTGTCAATCCCTGTGGAATGACAGCTCACTCCACGCTCACTTCACCTAAGTTTTCACGGTGAGATGGTTACAGAATAGCACTGCAGATACGTATTTCACGGGTGGTGATAATATATCTCGATTAAGATAGTTAAGAGACTATGATGAAGCAAATTTAAATAAATGGTTTTGATCAAAATGGTACCATCAAACTGATCTGATGATGAAGCTGGAAGGTAGGCACCGGAACTCCGTTATAAGACAATGTATCCTAGCTGTGTTTGGGCTTATTGGAAATGTCACGTGTTCCTACTACGCTTTGGAATGGGCAACTAGCTTCATATTTTTGACTGACCGATTCCTTGACAATCCAAAAAAGTGCCTGTAATGGTTTAATTGAAATAAATGCTTTGAGTTTGAGTCATTAGATGCACTCTGGCTATAAATGATTTTTAACCGACTTCAAAGAAAGAAGGTTATCACCGATTTAAATATTTTATATGTTCGGGCATAACTTATTTGTTTTATAATTCTTTCATTTGGTAAAAGAAGTTTGCGCGGTGTTCTCATATATTTCTCATAATTAACTTTGCTTTGGTAGTTTTTGAATTAGCTTTAATTAATAAAAAAATAATTTAATCCATTTCGTGTATGTTGATGATGTTATACAACTTCTTGTCGCTGTTGTTTATGGTATACGAATTGTTGTGGGGTAGGTACCACAGTTAAGAAGTGAAAAATAAAACTTATTGCAAAAAACAACCGACTTCCAAAAAGATCAAAATAATATTAAGCGTGAAACAGTTTCAATGTCTGACAGAATGTTACAGGAACATACACAATAGACAATATTCGCTTGGAGTGGGATTTGAAGTGGGGGGGCATGTAACAGCATCCTAACGCCCCCGTTGTCGGAGGAGGCTGATGTTGTGTCGACTGTTGTTGGTTATTTACCAAATCGATTAGGGACAACACTATTAAGTAGGTCATAATTATAATAATAAATGTTTATTATCCATTGTTTAGTTTTAAGTTGTATTAGAAGTAACCTGAGACTTGCGGCTATAGTACTAAAGACCTCACACACATACTAACTGCCTATTACCACTTCTTATAAGTGATAGGGCTAGTTAAGGCCCGCTTGCACCACAAATTACTGAAAAGCATTTAGCGCTAAACATATTTCAATCATCGTTCTGTTTCCATCAATCGTTTGAAGACGACAGAGATAAAACGATGTTTAAAATTCGTGTAGCATTAAACGTATGTAGAGATTTGTCATGCAAGTGGGACTAAAAGTCACACAAATTAAATTAAATTGGACGTAGTTATGCAGAAATGTTCCAACCCACAAGTCACCCGAAATCGAGATAATGTGATCAAACTACCTTTTATGACACTTAGAGTCAGATTTGCAATAAGGTTCCAAATTTTAAGTCTTATATCAGAAAATATTTTTTTCACTTACGTTCCAACCCACAACCTTTATCAAATAATAACTTGTGTAAATTAACTAGAACGTACTATGAGGACAGGAACATTTAATGTTTTACGAAACAGTACATTTATTTTGTTAAAACGCCACAACAATCTTGTAACGTTTTAGCAAAACCATGTTAAACCATTTTATTTTGGAACAAATGTTCCATGTATATTTGGAACGTTTTTGCAAAATTACAATAGCGAGGCATAAACGTTCCAAAATTTGTGGAACGTTATGTTTCAGACCTAAATACCATAATTTGAAAAATTAAAAGGTTTCATGAATTTTGTACTATTATTTACCTAAATAAAAAACCTGTTTCGAAAAAAAAATGTTTCAACTTTAAAGGGTTCATTTTTAACACGCTTTAATTAGCTTCATCCTTAACTGTTTGCATACACGACCACTAAAAATAAATATTTATAACACATAAAGAAAAAGTTTATTTTCTTTGTAGTTATTTACCAATAAAATATTACTTGAAACTTTTAATATCATAGACAAAAAAAAAATACTAATGACATTAATCCGAAGTTATGCCCAACCGGGAACGCATCTTTCAATAACTTTTTACTAGTGCAAGCGAGACGGAGTATTTTCTTTTTGACATTGAATCTTATTTGAGTTCGCAACGGTCATTATTGAAACAAACGTCGTGGAAGAGGTAGTTTCCGTCGTCTTTTGTTTGCAATTGGACGTAGTTATGCTACAACGTTCCAATCCACACGCAGGTCGAACTGAGTAAATCGCGTTTTTGTAATTTTGTGGTACGCTTTTTTTTGGTAGCGAGTACAACTAAGTAGTATGTATCACTTCAACTAAATAAATAAACATTATTTTATTATATACTTGTCATTAAAATTTATTAATATTTCTCATACAAATTTTGAAAAAAATGCACTTGGAACGTTTTTGAAAAAAGGCTTTTTGTATGGAAGTAGCTTTTAACTTAATTTGCAAAAACGATCCAATATCTGAAAATTGGTATATTTTGGTAGTTAATATATATTTTTTTCTAAAACATAAGTATAACAATGAAACAACATTATTAAAAAAATATTTATTAAGAAATAGTTGTATCAAAGCATGGAAAATCATCACAATTTATTCATCATACAGATCGAAATCCAGCTCCTTACCAAATCCATCGACATCGTCAATGGCGTCATTAGACGCTTTCAATGTTTTATAAAAACTAAGGCAATCTGCTGGAATAAATTTGTAAACAGATCGTAAATCAGTCAATTTAGCTGGAGCAATGGGTTTCCCGTTAGGCCATAACTGTTTCCGATCAGATCTATGTATAGTCGAAATCTCTCCTTTTGTCGTTTTTTTAATGTTAAGTTCGTTATAATCCTCAGCAAGGGACGTTTTCATAAAAATAGAATATAATCTAGCTTTTTCAATCTTTATCTCCATTGCCAGCAGCCAGTTTAGTTTACTTTTATCTGTGTATTTCTTACGATTTACTATGTTTTTCTCAATATCTTCAGTGCTATAAAAGTCATTGTCCATTCTATATACTTGAAATGGTTATTTTCTTCTAGCATTTTTCATAATTTCTATATATTCGTCAGCTGTATAAACACGTTGTTGCTTTTTAGGTAAGAAACTATGCCCTGACTCAAGATACCGAAAAGTTATCGTTTGAAACTGCGCTTAATTGACTGATTGATCCAGCAAAATTGACTGATTTACGATCTGTTTACAAGTTTATTCCAGCAGATTGCCTTAGTTTTTATAAAACATTGAAAGCGTCTAATGACGCCATTGACGATGTCGATGGATTTGGTAAGGAGCTGGATTTCGATCTGTATGATGAATAAATTGTGATGATTTTCCATGCTTTGATACAACTATTTCTTAATAAATATTTTTTTAATAATGTTGTTTCATTGTTATACTTATGTTTTAGAAAAAATATATATTAACTACCAAAATATACCAATTTTCAGATATTGGATCGTTTTTGCAAATTAAGTTAAAAGCTACTTCCATACAAAAAGCCTTTTTTCAAAAACGTTCCAAGTGCATTTTTTCAAAATTTGTATGAGAAATATTAATACATTTTAATGACAAGTATATAATAAAATAATGTTTATTTATTTAGTTGATGTGATACATACTACTTAGTTGTACTCGCTACCAAAAAAAAGCGTACCACAAAATTACAAAAACGCGATTTACTCAGTTCGACCTGCGTGTGGATTGGAACATTTCTGCATAACTACGTCCAATTATGAAAATGTTGATAATAAAACAAAAGCATGTTCCTCGTACTCACCCCAGGAATACGCCAACCTCACGTACATCACGAACAACGCCAGCACACACTGCGTTTTAAACATTGTAAATACTAAGTTGTTTTAAAAAGATGTACGTCCTCTCCTGCTGATCGCTCTTAGAGTTTTAGAGCAAATCGCCGACGTTCCGAAGTTATACCTAGGTTATACCTACCTTTATATACTGGTGATAATAATAAGAACGACTCTCTGATAAGAGTTCTTATTAAGCGGATTTTCCCGTACCTACCTACTCAACAAACAGATAGCTTGGTGTCCCCTATCGGTTCCAATTTTTAGGGTTCCGTATCCAAAGGAAAAAACAGAACCCTTATAATTTCGCCATGTCCGTCTGTCAGCTTATCCGACAGTCCGTCCGTCCGGATATTTCACAGTCATTTTCCTCGGACAGTATTTGCACCGTATCGATGAAAACTGGAAAGCAGGTGCACTGTGTGCACCGCTGAGCAATGGTGTAGTGGAATTACGAATAATATATAATAAGGGCACGCCATACATGTCACAGAAAGATGACAAAAAAAAAAATACAATGGCCGTGATTTAGAAGAAAGACCGCATATTTTTGTTAATTCCTTTGTAAAAATACCTTACTTGCTAATACTTGGGATGGGACGCCCTTCAACATTAATTTTTATCATTTTTTGTTATAAAGTAGTCCACACTCTGTAAATAAATCAAGTGTCTACCTATTACGGTTCAAAAGATAGCCCTGTGACGGACGGACGGACAGCGGAGCCTTAGTACTAGGTCCAAAGGGTGCCAACGGTACGCTTGTTAGCACCCTTTGGGTACGGAACCCTAAAAAATAAAAAGTTCATGTTTTAACATGTACCTACTTTGACTGGGTCGCCGTTGAAAGTCTACAATAATATTATGATACAGTGTAGAGGGTCACATGAGTAAAGAAACGGAACAGAGAGTAAGCTTCATACAAGTGCGCTATGTCAGGTACACTGCTACAAGCTTGAGGCGCATGTGTGCGTGCCACTTGCACTGGCGGCTTCGTCGCATACGAATAGAAACCGGTTCATACCGGCTCGGCCAGTTGAATCGCTCAGGGCTGCGCGTACGCGTCGCACGTCGTTATTGTTTACGTTTCACGTTTTGAAGTGAGTAAAACAAAATAGTGTTTTAAACTGTGTGTTTGTACTTTTTGATATAAAAGAGTGTAAATATGATTGTTTACTGTACTGTGTATATGTAATAATAGGAATAAAAACAATTAATTTTTTAATTAAATTGAAGACTCCACTAAGTAAGTAATAAATTGATTATAATTTATAATTTTTATTTTGGTAGATAGATACCTCATACCTCAACATCGAAAGTAAAGTAAAAAAAAAAAAAAACTAGTAAAAAAAATAAAATAAACTCAACCCGGGGATGTAACAAAATTTTGGTATTGATTTTACGAGTAAATGGTTTGATGATTTTTTAGTAAGTGACACTGAATAGGTTGAATGAATCTTTCTCGTAAATAGTGCGTTTAAGAACAAAAATAACGACAATTTTTTTTTTTTTTTACAAGATTGGTGTTTATGATTTGAAATATGTAGGTAATACCTAGACTTATCGACCTGTTAGTGATTGAATAATTATGTTTGTTATTGAATAATTATATTTATACATTAAAATACGTACCATCGAAGAAGTTCATATCTAACCAGTTTCAAAACAAAATCCCGTGAACACGATGACCACATCTGCTACCGGTCCGGTGCTACTGCCGCCGAGCGCTGCAAGCAAGAATAGTCCTTACGGTGGTTAGATATGAACTTCTTCGATGGTACATACTGCGCCAAAATAAGTATAAATTTTGCACGCTCTTTAGAAGCGTTCTCTCTGTCCGTTTCTTACTCTGTGACAGTTATCAAGGGCATAGGTTATCCTATAGCCCGCATTATTATATTTTTTTGTATATTGTGCAATAATTATGTTGTAAATAATGTAATCGTGTTTTTTTTTTTAATACAAGCGGATTATTGCTCTGTTTGGAGGTAATTTTAATTTTTTTTTTCTGTCTAGTAATGATTATGGAATCGTGTTTTCACATATTATATCCTCGAATTTAACGTATATTTATTTAAAAATTAATGCTGCAGTATTTTCGATATAACGGAGGATCATGCTAAGCAATTTGGGGTAGTACCTAGGTACCTACATGGTATAATAATATACTTCGCCAGGTATAGCATTCCGAGACACAGTGGTCACGTGGGTGACACAAGTCTACGTCATCACATCTGTGTTACCAGAAGTTTGTAATAATAACTCCCCAACGTCCTTTATTACCTGTGCGAATCCGATAAAACAATGAGGTTTTAATTAACAATTACTTTGGTTAATGTTTAAATTGAATTGTATCGTTTGATTAGACAAACGAAACGACAATTTAAATGTTTTATAGATATATTTTTACAGAATGGTGACTGAAAATCTTTCCTTAACTCGTGTTTTGTTGCAATAACGTGGCAACTGGATAGTGACGTAAGCATATGTCACTCCCGGAATGCCAGACCTGGATTTTTTAGACCATGGGGTAGTAGAGGCTCTTAAAACCCCATCCCCTTTCACTCCACAACGCTTCCTAAAATTAACTAGCTAAGAAGTAGGATGCCTTCATCATCATATCGGTTGATAATAATATTATGAAGGAATATTATCATAATGAGAACGCTAAGCCAGAATAAAGTAATTAAGAGGCCTTCGACTGATTTCGACGGTGATTTTTGCGTTAAATGGGCTTGATGTTCTTATTTTGAGAAACTGAAAGACTTCGCAAACTATGACTTATTGAGTGGTGGGGAATAGTTCTTAGTATAGTTTATAGTGGCCTCGCTTTTCACATTTTTTTCTTACCTATTTATATAAAGCCAAAATTCCGTTTCAAGTTTTTCATAAAATGCGCGACGGCACTTTTTAGAGCTCGTGGATTGTACTACTGTCAAAGCAAATGAAATGAAAAATAAATAATAACACCTCCTAAAAAGTGTTTTAATTTAATAACGGCCTCAGAATTTATGAAATATATATATTATGTATGGAATATCAAAAAAAAATCCCATTCAACGTAAATCTCTCTGAATTACTTAACCGTAAATTTCTCCTTACTACATTAATATTATTACGTAATTTATACAAGTATCAACGTTGGTTCATAAGAAATTTAAATTACATATTTAAAGTCGGCTGCTCGAACTGTCAAAACGCAATTGTGTGATAGACCTCACCTCCCGTGCTATTCTGTAAACATCTCACCGTCATAACTTGGGTGAAGTGAGCTTGACTTCCAAAAAGATCAAAATAATATTAAGCGTGAAACAGTTTCAATGTCTGACAGAATGTTACAGGAACATACACAATAGACAATATTCGCTTGGAGTGGGATTTGAAGTGGGGGGGGCATGTAACAGCATCCTAACGTCCCCGTTGTCGGAGGAGGCTAGGATGTTGTGTCGACTGTTGTTGGTTATTTACCAAATCGATTAGGGACAACACTATTAAGTAGGTCATAATTATAATAATAAATGTTTATTATCCATTGTTTAGTTTCAAGTTGTATTAGAAGTAACCTGAGACTTGCGGCTATAGTACTAAAGACCTCACACACATACTAACTGCCTACTACCACTTCTTATAAGTGATAGGGCTAGTTAAGGCCCGCTTGCACCACAAATTACTGAAAAGCATTTAGCGCTAAACATTATTTCAATCATCGTTCTGTTTCCATCAATCGTTTGAAGACGACAGAGATAAAACGATGTTTAAAATTCGTGTAGCATTAAACGTATTTAGAGATTTGTCATGCAAGTGGGACTAAAAGTCACACAAATTAAATTAAATTATGAAAACGTCGATAATAAAACAAAAGCATGCTCCTCGTACTCACCCCAGGAATACGCCAACCTCACGTACATCACGAACAACGCCAGCACACACTGCGTTTTAAACATTGTAAATACTAAGTTGTTTTAAAAAGATGTACGTCCTCTCCTGCTGATCGCTCTTAGAGTTTTAGAGCAAATCGCCGACGTTCCGAAGTTATACCTAGGTCTTTATATACTGGTGATAATAATAAGAACGACTCTCTGATAAGAGTTCTTATTAAGCGGATTTTCCCGTACCTACTCAACAAACAGATAGCTTGGTGTCCCCTATCGGTTCCAATTTTTAGGGTTCCGTATCCAAAGGAAAAAACAGAACCCTTATAATTTCGCCATGTCCGTCTGTCAGCTTATCCGACAGTCCGTCCGTCCGGATATTTCACAGTCATTTTCCTCGGACACTATTTGCACCATATCGATGAAAACTGGAAAGCAGGTGCACTGTGTGCGCCGCTGAGCAATGGTGTAGTGGAATTACGAATAATATATAATAAGGGCACGCCCCATACATGTCACAGAAAGATGACAAAAAAAAAATACAATGGCCGTGATTTAGAAGAAAGACCGCATATTTTTGTTAATTCCTTTGTAAAAATACCTTACTTGCTAATACTTGGGATGGGACGCCCTTCAACATTAATTTTTATCATTTTTTGTTATAAAGTAGTCCACACTCTGTAAATAAATCAAGTGTCTACCTATTACGGTTCAAAAGATAGCCCTGTGACGGACGGACGGACAGCGGAGCCTTAGTACTAGGTCCAAAGGGTGCCAACGGTACGCTTGTTAGCACCCTTTGGGTACGGAACCCTAAAAAATAAAAAGTTCATGTTTTAATATGTACCTACTTTGACTGGGTCGCCGTTGAAAGTCTACAATAATATTATGATACAGTGTAGAGGGTCACATGAGTAAAGAAACGGAACAGAGAGTAAGCTTCACACAAGTGCGCTATGTCAGGTACACTGCTACAAGCTTGAGGCGCATGTGTGCGAGCCACTTGCACTGGCGGTATCGTCGCATACGAATAGAAACCGGTTCATACCGGCTCGGCCAGTTGAATCGCTCAGGGCTGCGCGTACGCGTCGCACGTCGTAATTGTTTTCGTTTAACGTTTTAAAATGGGTAAAACTAGTGTTTTAAACTATGTGTTTGTACTTTTTAATATAAAAGAGTGTAAATATGATTGTTTACTATACTGTGTATATGTAATAATAGGAATAAAAACAATTAATTTTTTAATTAAATTGAAGACTCCACTAAGTAAGTAATAAATTGATTATAATTTATAATTTTTATTTTGGTAGATAGATACCTCATACCTCAACATCAAAAGTAAACTAAAAAAAAAAAAAAAACTAGTAAATAAAATAAAATAAACTCAACCCGGGGATGTAACAAAGTTTTGGTATTGATTTTAAATGGTTTGATGATTTTTTAGTAAATGACACTGAATAGGTACTTATCTTTCTCGTAAATCACTATTTACGAGAAAGATAGGTACCTATTCAGTGAAAAAAAAAAAAAAAAAAATAACGACTATTGCTTTTTTTTTTTTAACAAGATTGGTGTTTATGAATAATTATATTTATAAATTAAAATACGTACATACTGCGCCAAAATAAGTATAAATTTTGCACGCTCTTTAGAAGCTTTCCCTCTGTCCGTTTCTTACTCTGTGACAGTTATCAAGAGCATAGGTTATCCTATAGCCCGCATTATTATATTTTTTTGTATATTGTGCAATAATTATGTTGTAAATAATGTAATCGTGTTTTTTTTTTAATACAAGCGGATTATTGCTCTGTTTGGAGGTAATTTTTTTTTTTTTTTTCTGTCTAGTAATGATTATGGAATCGTGTTTTCACATATCGCACCTTTGGTAGAACAAGGGCATAATTGTCATAAATTGCCAAACGAATGTCTTTGTCCCTCCAGTTCAAAGGGCCTTTTTAAAGCATTTCTGCATATTTAAGTCATTTTGGCAATTTATGACAATTATGCCCTTGTTCTACCAAAGGTGCGATATTATATCCTCGAATTTAACGTATATTTATTTAAAAATTAATGCTGCAGTATTTTCGATATAACGGAGGATCATGCTAAGCAATTTGGGGTAGTAGGTACATGGTATAATAATATACTTCGCCAGGTATAGCATTCCGAGACACAGTGGTCACGTGGCAGGGCCGGATTTAAGGCAGGGCAACAGGGGCCATGGCCCTGGGCCTCCACAAAATAGGGGCCTCCACAGTTTGATTTATTTGATAAAAAACAAAGTTTTGTTGGTCCATTTTACATTTACCGTTTTGTATAAAAACGATTATCAAAAAGATCAATATAAGGAAATCTTCTATTAGCAACTACTCGAAAATTCAGAGCTACATTTCCAAGTGTTGAAATTACGTTGAGAATGTACCTACTTGGTGTTGATGGCGCACTGCACTGGAGAATGCTCATTTTAGAAGATGAAATTATAAAAAATACACTTCGGACTACAATGACACAGAACCGCCTATGAAAGTTATCCCTACTTAGTATTGAAAGTGATTAACTCCGAGAACTGGATTTCACCGAAACTATCAATGATTTTTCGACGAAAAAAGCTCGCAAAGTTCCATTCGCCTAACATTTATCTTTTTTCGTTTTGTATATTTTTAGTACCAATTATGTATAAATGATTGTTTTTTTTTTTCGACTGGTCCAAAAACAAAATCGGTGCCTCCACTTCTTGGTTGCCCCAGGGCCTCCACAGCTTTAAATCCGGCCCTGCGTGGATGACACAAGTCTACATCATCACATCTGTGTTACCAGAAGTTTGTAATAATAACTACCCAACCACCTTTATTACCTGTGCGAATCCGATAAAACAATGAGGTTTTAATTAACAATTACGTTGGTTTATGTTTAAATTGAATTGTTACGTTTAATTAGACAATCGAAACGACAATTTAAATGTTTTATAAATATATTTTTACAGAATGGTGACTGCAAATCTTTCCTTAACTCGTGTTTTGTTGCAATAACGTGGCAACTGGATAGTGACGTAAGCATATGTCACTCCCGGAATGCCAGACCTGGTTTTTTTAGACCATGGGGTAGTAGAGGCTCTTAAAACCCCATCCAATTTCACTCCACAACGCTTCCTAAAATTAACTAGCTAAGAAGTAGGATGCCTTCATCATCATATCGGTTGATAATAATATTATGAAGGAATATTATCATAATGAGAACGCTAAGCCAGAATAAAGTAATTAAGAGGCCTTCGACTGATTTCGACGGTGATTTTTGCGTTAAATGGGCTTGATGTTCTTATTTTGAGAAACTGAAAGACTTCGCAAACTATGACTTATTGAGTGGTGGAGAATAGGTCTTAGTATAGTTTATAGTGGCCTCGCTTTTCACATTTTTTCTTATCTATTTATATAAAGCCAAAATGCCGTTTCAAGTTTTTCATAAAATGCGCGACGGCACTTTTTAGAGCTCGTGGATTGTACTACTGTCAAAGCAAATGAAATGAAAAATAAATAATAACACCTCCTAAAAAGTGTTTTAATTTAATAACGAATTATGAGATATATATATGTATGGAATATAAAAAAAAAAAACCATTCACCGTAAATCTCTCTGAATTAACCGTAAATTTCTCCTTACTACATTAATATTATTACGTAATTTATACAAGTATCAACGTTGGTTCATAAGAAATTTAAATTACATATTTAAAGTCGGCTGCTCGAACTGTCAAAACGCAATTGTGTGATAGACCTCACCTCCCGTGCTATTCTGTAAACATCTCACCGTCATAACTTGGGTGAAGTGAGCTTGATGTGAGCTGTCATTGCACCTAAAGCTAGGGATTGACACTATGGACAGCTCACTTCATGCTCACTTCACCTCACTCTTCACGGTGAGATGTTTACAGAATGGATCGCCTGTAAATGGCCGGCGGGTGAACCGCGGGACACAGCTAGTAAGCACAACATTACAAACTCACCATCGAACAAGAACGTTTTCAAATGCTAAACTTTACTGTTATCATTCAAAAATTCTGTCATTATTTAAATTGCGGGTATTCCTATGTAATTTCGTTCCGCACATTTCACTGTTCACAACACCAATAATTCGCATATTTATTATCTTATCTGCTCGACGTCCGCATGTCACAGCAAGGATCCAGCAGAATATCAGCGTCAGGTATATTTGCCTGACACATGCTGAGTTGGACTCCCATTTGGTGCAACATTTTAAGACGCACACCGCACTTTGTATGTTTCATTATTTTAAAGTATCTTAGCCAATAGTGTCATCACAATGTTTTATTGCCACGTTGTAGCTATATTCATGTATTTAGTTATTATTTAATCGTGTTTTTGCATTTTGTGGTGTCTTTTGTGTGCACCAAATAAACGATATATTTATGTATCTAAGTTAGTAAAAGCTTAATAAAATCTACGACGGTAAAATGATTATAAATTGTTACCAATGCAGTGTGGCATTAGAGATGTCGGGCATGCGGCAAAGTCCCACCCATTTTATAAAACCCATTATGTTAAACACATAAATTATAATATAAATAGTAAATCGTTATCTGACCGGATGTGGCAAGTGTGAACAGATCAATTTCTAACAGTCAATGAAACTCAATGACTTGTAAAATAAGAAAACAATAGGGCATAGACAATCGCGCCAAAATTACCAAACAAACGCTCTATTGGTTGGCATTGATATTATCTATGGGTATCGCGTAAGCGTGAAATGTTCAACTATAAGGGTTCTGTCTATTCAGTTTATAGAACAAGTTTATAGTAGTAGATAGTTAAACTCCATTTCAAATAAGATTAGACATTTAAATACTTAAATCTTTTTTACAGTCCGTTCAACCGATTTTGGCAAATAGCAGCTGCAGTAAATAGTTGGTATTTGTAGCCAGGTTTTTGCTTCAAAATCTGCTCAACAACGTAAATAACGCAATGAATGTTGTTGAAATGTCAAAATGAAACAGATTAGTCGAAAATGTGTTGCGCAATTAGATAGCTGGTGAATGTATACAATATAAATTTTCTGAAATTTCGCCACATTTATGTTCGCATAGCTCGTTATAATGTAGGGAGCAGCTGATTTTTTGTTCGCGATTTCAGGGTTGGCCCCATAGTGAAAGTTGTTCTTAATGATGAGTACAATGACCCCTTAAGAGGATGCAAACGAATTAAATTTCACATTGTATATACATGTCTACAGGGTCTATTTAAGTTAGTTAGGTGACGATATCCAAACATGAAACATCTTATACTTTGCTTTTTCTTTTTTTTTTAAACTGTTTTTAAACTGATATATTATTATATCAGTTTAAAAACAGTTTTTTAAATGTAAAGTTCACGGACGTGATAGGTACCTATTTTTATATTTAAACACGATAACCCCATACTAATTTTTATATCACTACTTGTTATGTAAAAAATTTTGAGAAGAAGTTTTATAACATCAGCAACATACATAAAGTGAACTAAATACGTATTATTGAAGCTTACTGAAAAACTTCACGAGTAAAGTCAAACAAATTTAAATAGGACCACCGTGCAGTGCACCGTGTGGTGCCGGACGTAAAGAATAGCACTAACCTATTTCTTCCCGTGGGTGTCGTAAAAGGCGACTATGGGACTCACTAAAGAATGGGCAGCAGCGTTCTCTATGCATTAACGCCAAACTGCGATCGCCAACCCGCCTGCCAAGCGTGGCGATTATGGCAAACCCCCCAATTGGAGGAGGCCTATGTGGACGTCTTTCGGCTGAAATGATGATGATGACTGTGCAGGCAGGCAAATTAAAAAGAACTATAAAAATCGGTGTATCGACACATATTTTTTTACCTTGCCGACTCTTCTCCATAGGAAACGACGGATAGGAACCGTGCACCTAGCTTGTGACGTTTCATAGGTGCTCATGTAGGTTTATCTTTAAGAGGCTTACAACAGCTAAAGCGCGGTCACTGTCGGACTGCATAGAAATGAAAGAGAAGCGCGATGACACGACGCAGGTAATTTATTGCAAAATATGAAGCTATTAACGAAATACAAAAAATCTATTGATTGGACTGAAAAATTAAAACGATATTACGCTAATATGTTGCTTGTAGAATAATCTGACAAAAAATCAGAATGATTATCTCGTATATATATTATTATGATTTTTAAACGTTAAAAGAAATTTTTAGAAGTATCTTCATGATTTTTTCCTATCGTATCAAATAAGTTGTACTTATTATGTTTTCAACACACTATCTTACTAGCATATATCCTGAATAATATCATATATTTTTCTGATTTTGTTTACTGCAGTGGATCATATACTTTTACGCATTATAAAACTTGCGTTTAGGCACGTTTAGGTCCTGTGGTCCCCTTAAGCGCCTTTCGCGTTTGTCTGTATGACCGCGTTGTTCTCCTAAATGGATGGTTTTCAAGCCATCATGCGCTAGAAAGCAATTTCCTTGCTGCACCGTCTACGAAGCAGCAACAACATCCTAAATGCTATTGCTGCCCGTTTTGACTGTCCTTTACAAAATCTGTGGTCAAGGACGGCCGTAGGCATCAGTTACTTATAGATACTGTGGCGGCATCTACATCGCCACATGCGAACTACGCATCAAAGACCTGACGTCACACAACAACCTGACGTCACTCAAAATCCTGCATCGCGCAATTAGAGTTTACCGCGCGCTGGACATATATACAAGCTCCCGATTTCAACCTCTGGGCAGTTGCCCGCCAGACATGACACCCGTCTGGTCGGAGGATCCTCCCTTTTTTATGGTGGACGAGTGAACTTTACACCCTGTTCCTCACACCACCTAAAATACTAACAATTACTAACAACAACAAGGGCCACGTACTGTGTAGCATGTAAGGCATAGTTAATTTAATTTACTTTGTCGCATTCGATTTATTATTATCTATAATGGCAAAGGAAACAGGTCATGTGAATAAATAAAAAAATAAAAATAAATAAATGGTAATTAGGTACAATTCTGTTACTAACACACTCACATGTTATGATTTTATGTTCTTGTTGTGATATGAGGATTATGTAAGTATGTAACCAATTATGGAGTTTTTCTTTGAATTAAATAAATAATAATAAACCACGCAACAGATTTTGATGAGGTTTTCATTATCGTTAAGAGAATTTATTCCGAAAAGTTTACGTTGTAATACGTAATACGAGTAAAAACTCACCATAAGCATATTAAGTCGGTTAAAAATAAGAACTACAGGCCAACGGATCTCTAAACAACAGATTAAATAATAAAGTGGAGAGGAAAGTGACAGTACAATATGTAAATAGCATTATTTAGTGTTTTGCTGCGTCATCGAACCAATTTGTTGCGCCGCCATCTTGTAAGTATTGATTGTTGCACAGGGAGGCCATGGAGCTGTCCTAGTGTAATTGTTTTTGTTTTGATGTGAAACATGGATTAGCGCGCTTGGTGGGGTAATGCTACGGTTTCCTAGAAGAGCGGTGGCCATCATAGCAGCCGTCATGAAAATCTGTCATTTTCCTCGGTGTCAAAAATCGCTCTGTATTTGGACAGCCGTTATTGTCTGACAGTTCACTGCTTTCATAGAAAATCAAAGCTTTAGAACTCGTGTGCCGTTACTGCAAACGGCATAACTCTTACGCCGTCAAGCCCCCTCTCCGCCTCCACTCTTTTCGAAGTTTCACATCTGCCGGGCGACCAATGACGGCCACATTATTTTAATAATAATAATCGCGAGATTGTCGACATGTGGGATGTAGATACAGCAGTCATTGCGCCGATAATCGTGACAACCAATGTCATAACAGCCAAGAGCCTCGACCAAGACCTGAGGAGGCTATCGATAGGCAGCTAGATCAAGACCAGAAAGCGGTACTTCTTTCTGGACACGGTTCGTAATTAGGAGGTTCCTCTCTCAGGAGCCCTGACCACCGGTGTTTAAAATACCGGCGGGTATTTTTTTTTTTGTTTTTTTTTTTTCTACAATTATTTAAAAATGTAATTTTGTGTTTAAATGAAATAATAACAATCCATTTATTTTTAGGTGACACACGCACATAATATATAAACATTAACCTAAACATAAATATTTTTACTATAAACATGATGGGGACATAGAACGCGAGCGCAGGGCGCTGGCGGTGAGGAGCAATATGCTCGACCGTAGGTTTTCTCGCTGCACGGCAGACGTCAAAGTCAGTTTATTTAAAGCGTTCTGTCAGTCCTTCTACACGAGCGGCCTATGGGTGTCATATACGAGCCGAGCCTACAACGTCCTGCGCGTGCAATACAACAATGCCTTCAGGATGCTGCTGCGATTGTCGCGACGTTGCAGTGCGTCGGGAATGTTTGCTGAAGCACGTACGGATGGCTTTCACGCCATCATGCGTAAGAAAGCGGCTTCCCTACTGCAACGTTTGCGTAGCGCTCGGAACGGCATCCTGAAAATTATTGTTAGCAGAGTGGACTGCCCCATCCAAAGGCACTGGGTAGAATTAGGTATAGGTTTATGTTAAATAGAATTAAGTACTAACAACAATAACATAGCATGTAAGTACAGTTTGTTACTAACCACTAACTACGTATGGACTGTTTAGGTCTGAAATAAAGATTATTTTTTATATTTTTTTTATTTTATAAACAAAACTTGTGTTCAACTTAGCTTTGCACTAGCTCGACTTAGGGCTGCCCTGTGGAACTTGTCCGCAGAAGCGACAGAACACCACGTCCTCGCGACCAAACGTCTTCTTCCAAGACGCACCCTCGGCGTGTACCTCGTCTTTTGGTTTTTGATTGATGGCTACTTGTTATAATCATCAATCAAGATGAGAATACATATAGGTATCTTATCAATCATTCTAGCTTTTTCCCAACTATGTTGGGGTCAGTTTCCAGTCTAACCGGATCCAGCTGAATACCAGTATTTTACATGGAGCGACTGCCTATCTGACCTCCACAACCCAATTACTGGGTAACACAAAACCCCTTGGTAAGACTGGTTGTCAGACTTTCGGGCTTCTGACGACCCGTAACGACTATCAAAGATCCACGAATGACAGCCGGGACCAACGGCTTCACGTGCTTTCCGAGGCACGGAGGAGTCTCGGTATGTAAAGATGGTCACCCATCCACGGACCAACACCGGCAAGCGTAGCTTAACCTGATGGACCGGTACAGAAATAAAGGGATTTTGGGGTGAATTCTGACGTGTGCTGAAAAGTGGATTCTTTACGATAGTCGCAAGCGAGCAACGCTTTGGCTGACTCTTGGTCAAACACCGCAACAATGCTCCTCCCAGAATTCCTGGCGTTTGACTCGACAAACAGGGCCGGATTTAAGGCAGGGCAACAGGGGCCATGGCCCTGGGCCTCCACAAAATAGGGGCCTCCACAGTTTGATTTATTTGATAAAAAACAAAGTTTTGTTGGTGGTTTGGGGTATATGCTTAAATGACCTTCCCATGAGATGGCAAAAATGTATAAACAATGAGGGTAAATACTTTGTTAAATAAATATATTTTACCTTAGAAAAAAAATTGATTGAATTTTTCAGTACAAAACGGCAATTTCATATTTAAACCTCTAATATTTTACATAGAATACAATAGTACAAGTACTTACGCCTGGCCTAGCCTGCTATTAGTCGTCTCATCTTGGTAGTCACCCCATTTTTAGCCATATCATCTTTCACACAGTCCATCCATCGTTTCTTTGATTTTTCCTACTTTTATACTGGTACTAAAAAAAAAGTAGTTAAATAAAAAAAATAAACAAAAACTAAAAATCAATTCGACTCCACATCACGCGTGCTGATCACCATATTGAAATTGGAACGTTCACCCATAGACAATAACGATGGTATCGATGGCCGTTTAGCATACTACATCGTTTAGTTTGGCAAAGGTATCATACAGCCGCGAGCCTTTTTTGTTTAACAATTAATAATAATTGTATACCGTTATGGAACGACTGTTTATTTTAGTGGCGCTCAGAAATATATGGGTGTGCTTCCGTTACTTGTATTAATTTCATTTAGTTTGAAGTAGGTACTGATTTTATGAGCGTTCGCAGATGGCATACAATCGGTGGCCATTTTTATGTAGAAGCTAAACGCAACAGTACAGATATGTATCATAATCAACGTACACGTCCTACAACACTAAAGTCAAACAAAAAAATACTAATCGCTTATGGGACCTACCAGAAGTACCATCAAAGAAGTTCATATCTTGGTTAGATATGAACTTCAAAACAAAATCCCGCGAACACGATGACCACATCTGTTACCGGCCCGGTGCTATAGCCGCCGAGCGCTGCAAGCAACAATAGTCCTTACGGTGGTTAGATATGAACTTCTTCGATGAACCACTTGTTTTATGGGGTACTGTGTAAAATGTTATAATAAAGTACCACCCGATATTCTTCAATTGAATGAGAAGAAATTTAAAACATACATTAAACGCACAACGATTTTATCGCAAAAAGGCAAAACCTCATTTGATAAAGATAGATACACCAATGTGAGAAAAATTTACTAAAGGCTCGTGCAGACCAGCGCGACGCGACGGCGCGGTGCGACTTGTAGCAATACAATTTCTAAGAAAACTACACGGTTTAACAATAACCGGTGTCGCGTCGCACTGTCGCGTCGCGCTAGTCTGCGCAAAGCTTGTAAATAGCAAATAATAATATTAAAAGCAAAGTTTTTTGTTTTATTTTAAGGGGTCCGCCCTAGTCATCCAGGATAAGTTGCGCTAGGGGTCCACCCTAGCAAAGAGGTTGGGAAACCCAGACTATAGACTTGATTGGCCATAAACGTTGAAATTGTACGAAGTTTATTAAAAAAAAATCAGTTGTTTCATAGAAAAGTGCAATAGGTACCTACGCGGTCAAAATGTTTGGTTTTTTAATAACTGACGAAAAATTTCAACGTATGGGTGCAGAATCAAGTATTGAATCCATGATAACAGTTTTCGAGTCCATGTCCCTGACACCCTGTAGGTATGAATAATTATACTTCTTGATGAAGTCCATCTCTATCGTCAGTTGATTGATATTTGTAAGTGTATCTGTAACACAATGTCCAATCATAGAGCCTACCGTACTTAGTAGTCAGTGAGTAAAAACCTACGGTAAAAACATACAAATAGAATTTATAAATAATTTCGCAGTCAGATTCGAAACTACTAACGCCATCTATTATCGAGTAGCAAGACCAAATTCTATTTATAAAACATAACCTTGTCTATGGCACTTGGCACAAGTACCCGAGTGAAGTTCAGTTTTGACAGTTGTAATGTAACAGTGGTCATCCTAGTTTTTTTTATACCTCCTTGCATTTTGATACCAAAATATTAGATATTCGTAAAGTGGTATTACGTGAACAAGATGAAAATGAGAGCCCACGCACATCGGGAAAGGTGGAATGCGACCCGCTAGCGACGGTGAGTACGACATGAGCTCCTTAGTATAATGCTAGTGCCTATATTTTTAACTGATTAAAAAAAACCGTAGTCAATTGGCTGTTAACCTTTTAACTAAAAGCGGGAGACGCGTAATTCGACGCTATGCCGTGTATAATTTTATTACTATTCGCTCGACGGCGCATACATTAGCGGGAGGACGGTCGCCCACATTCGTTTTCGGTCTTATAGCATTAAAACGCCAAACTTTACTGTAATCGTAACTTATCAACCGTAATTGTTTCTTTATCTATATTAGTACAAATTTTATATTTAAACCCTTGATTGGGTGTAAACTGCTTGATAATACATATTAACTGTATGCAAAGTTTATTATCAGTGTTATAGTAATCAGTGATTGTGGTTTTTTTAATTGTGTATAAAAAAATTACTTGGCTGCACGCGAAATTCCATTGCCCATCAGTGGTGGGAATAAAAATATGCCAGGTTTTATAACAGGTGAGTTTAGTGTTCTATTTATTTTAAACAATTTATTAATTATTTTTTGAATGAACCTAGGTAATTATCAGAAATGATTACTTTATTATCGGAATTTTTCAAAAGATTATAGCGTTTTAAGCTATATTTATCTACATAAACTGGAACAATAAACTTGAATAATTTGAAAACGGTCTGTGTATTTCCAAACTGTCCTTGTAAACAACCTAATGTAAACATATTTTTGCTTTTTTATCAGTTTCCAATATTTTTTCTGTTTTTATTTTAATCTGGCATCAAGGTGGCACAACAACATTAACCGGGTTTGTATCCTTAACTAATATATATTATAAATACAAAAGTGAGTTTGTTTGTTTGTTACACTTTCACGCTAAAATGGCTGAACGAATTTGGATTAAATTTGGCACATGGGTAGACCATGACCTGGAGAACGACATAATATGCTACTTTTCATCCTGGATTGCAGTAGAAGTCACGGGCATAATAAAAAATTCTATTTCTTATAACTTAAATCAAAATTTTAAAATTTTGAATGAATTTTTCAATTGTCTTTGATTTCTTTTTTTATTGCTGATTTGAAATTTGGCGGCCTTTGCCCTGCAGTGGGGTGTTATTTGATACTGGTTAACAGTACCACCAGTAATAAGTGTTTTTTTGCAACTCTTATTTGTTTTTGAAATCTTAGGTATTCTTTCTTCAAATAAGATCCTTCACATAATAGGCTGAATAATCATAAGTCCCTTGTTCTTTTAAACTTAACAATCATAAACACAAAAATAATCTTATCTATTCAAATTTTTTATTGATTACCGTTCATTGCAAAAAAAAAATGACAATTTGGCGCATTATTGATAAGTAATTATTTATGAATCAGAATTGCTGTAGATAAAATTTGCATTAAAAACCATTTACAGTCGAAACCGTTTATAACCACTTTGCTTAAAACGACATACTGGTTATAACAACGAAATTTTGAGGTGCCAATATTTGTGTTTATTTAACACTAGCTGCGCCCCGCGGTTTCACCCGCATAAGTCTTGATCCAATGAGAATATCGTGATTAAAAGTATCCAATGTCCTAATCCAGGTCATGGTCTACCCATGTACCAAATTTCATCCAAATCTGTTCAGCTGTTTTAGCGCGAAAGCTTAACAAACAAACAAACTCACTTTCGCATTTATAATATTAGTTAGGATAAGTGTTTGGTTATAACGAATATCGGCTATAACAATCAATCCCTTGGAAGTAGTTATAAACGATTTTCAGGAATTAGTTAAAAGGTTTATAGTTGCATGATGACATTTATTTTTAAGAACAAGGTTATATTTTTATTATTTAGTAGCCATAGTGTTTTTCAACATTTTGGGTTCCTGGCTAAATGATAACAACCGCACGGGTCGATCGAAGGTTAAGCTTCGCTTGCCGCGGTCGGTTCGTGGATGGGTGCCCATCTATTACATGTCGAGAATCCTCCGTGCCTCTGAAAGCACGTTAAGCCGTTGGTGCCGACTGTCATTCGTGGATCTTTGTCAGTTGTTACGGATAGTCAGAAGCCTGAAGGTATCTTATCCTAGACTGGAAGCCGACCTCAAATAGTTCGGAAGAGGCTAAGCAGAGTGTTTTTCAACATTTTGTAACTACAAAACTATAGGAAGAAAAAAAATAAGTCAACGTTGATTCCTCAATCTATCACTGATAACCAATTTTAATCTTTCAGAACAGTTAATTCACAATCTAACTATGTAACAATGATTGGGAAATATTTTAAATATAACATTTATCTTGGAGATATCTATCAATTATTTTATCTAGGTGTTAAACTGTTTTTGAATGTAATTATCTCTGATTACTGATTAGACATTTTTATGTAACCTTAATCTAAAAGTCGTTATAACTGCTACTGCAAATACGCACGTACGACGGTTCGTGAGTCGTGACACATGCTTTTAAAGGTACTGGGCCAAAAACCTGGAACTACTACGTCTACACCGTGTCATAACCGAAGCGATCGTTCGCGCGAAACGCTTTCGTCGCGCTCATCTGACCAAGATTGTCTTTTTTATTTTTTTCTGAGATTGGATAAATTTCAAATAATTTCTCTCGCTCTGGGCGGAGCGGGAAGGGCGTGTCAGACTTTTACTGACTAAAACCCACCCGTGTTCCTTCCGTTGCCTGTGTGCCGGGGTCGCGATATCCCTTTCGGACGAACTCGCAACCCTGGCAAGGCCAAGATTATGTCTGGAGCTGGATTTTTTTATTTTATGAAACAAGCTGTTCAAATTGTTTTAAACATGAGTTTTTTTTTTTTTCATTGAACGATTTATTAAGTTTATTATCAAAACAAATCGATCAAGCCATTTTAAAATTTACTTGAGGAAACACTTACAAAAAACGATCAGATTAACATAATAGTCAGAACCACGTAATACTAGTTATACCTAGTTAATTAGTACTAACTAATAAACTATCTAATATGTGAACATACCTACTTCTTTTTTTTTGTATTCAATCTACGTAGATATGTGTTGTAACACAGATACTGAACCGCCAAGTACACTCTGTACTTTCAGAATTGCCAATTCCGAGTATCGTACTTAGATGTACCTACCCTACCTAAAACTTTATTTAATGTTTAAAACATTATTTTAACTTAGAATAGAATAGTTCTTTATTTGCACAGAAAGTAGGTACAGGTTACAGGTGTTAAGGTTAAAATGATCCTTATACTAACTACCTTAACTAAGGCATGCAAACAGTTTACAAATATTATTAACAAATTAAATCAATACACAATAACTTGTTTTATACTGTGATTTTAGACACTCATTGTTTTATTACAAACTTTAAAATACGTGTTTTAAAACACGTTGTAGTAAACAACTTTAAAACAAGTTGTTTTAAAACACGTATTTTAAAGTTTGAAACTTTAAAATACGTGTTATACAACAACTCGTTTGTTTTATGCCAACCCTGGTCTGGAGTTAGAGACTTATGATCTCAGAGTTTGTTTCTCAGAGTAGTCAGTTAGGAAACCGAACTCATCCAGTAATAAAACTTTTTTTTTTGTTCTCGTTGCAATTTGTTTCGAAATACCGAAAGGCGCCGTGTCAACGCCGCAACGCGTTTGGATTCGCCGAACAAACTGAAAGCTACGGTCGCGTGTTGGCTCGATGATCGCTTTGGTTAGAACACAGCCATACTGCCCTGCTAAGCCGAAAGGCGGTATCTCAATCGGAGTAAGTTTTGAGAAAATTGACTTTTTGTAAATTGTAATTTAAGGAAACATAAGGATAGGTATAAAGAACTTCTGAATGGTTTTTTTTAATGTTTTAAGTTAGATAGCGGTATGTGGCTTATACCATTAGATGCGAAATTATTATAGCTATTGAATGGTATAAAAAAAACTAAAAGGGCGTATCTCAGAGATACCCCATTCGGCTTAGCAGGGCAGCATAGACCATAGTTAAATATTATATTTGGGAATCGAACGGTCGATGCGTATCGCATAATCCAAAAAGCCAGTTGGAGGGAATTGTCGTGAGCCGAAGTGCTTCAATTCAATAATCGAAATTGGCACGTATCTCGGTTGATTAAGGTTCATATTTGCGTGTGCTTTACAAAAAGGTTGAAACCCTCCCAGCTGCTCCCAGGGATACCAGGGGCTACTAAGTTAGAGACTGATGTCTGCTGCAGAATATAAAACTCGCTTGATGGCAAGATTGATTAATTATCGGAGATTTTATTTAGTAGCCCCTTTAAACTAACTCGGAATATCGAAATAGGATCCACGAGTAACCTAATATTGTCTCATACAGAGAAGACACAAGCATTGATTATCACGCTTGCTTAAGACGCAGATATGCGCCAGTGACCTTGAGTGGTTAGCGTGCGTGGTCTGTACTGAGCTCACGCAACGCGACATACATCCACCCAGTAATAGGACTCGCCCATCAAGGAGCGCTGTCCCAAATTAGACGCATTATTAATTTATTATACATAAAACAAAAGGTATTTTAATAAAACACGTATACTTAAAGATCAATAATTAAATTATCTTTAAAATGGTGTCAGAAAAATACGCTTGATAGATGTTGCGTGATTCTCAGTTTTTTTATCCGCGTTAGAAATAAGTTTACAAATTAATTTCACTATGTAATATAAACATAATCTAAAATATTACGTTATAAAAAAAATGCTCTAATTTAACATATATTTTTTCCAAATCATTAGCACTACTCGTTAAACGTGATCTTCAGTATAAAATCATTAAAAGTCGGTTATCGTCGCCTTAACGTTTTGAGCAAGCGTGGTGATCAATGCTCGTGCCGTCGCCTACACATAACTACTATACTCCATTTGAAATAAGATTAGACATTTAAATAAACCTTTTTAACAGTCCGTTCAATCGATTTTGACTTCTATATCGTAGGAATAAGGATGGCATTAAAAGCAAAAAAGTGGTTAAAATACCAACTGTTTACTGCAGCTGTCATGCCACCAACGCAATAGAAGTTGAACTGTTAAAAAGGTTTATTTAAATGTCTAATCTTATTTCAAATGGAGTATAGCTTGTGGCCGCGACTTCGTTCGCGTGAATTTTCTTGTCTAGGATAAAATACGTCCTAGACAATCAGTAATACTGTAGATTGCATAGAAATATAAAAAGATATGGTAGCTTCACATCAATGAATGAATTTTCGAAATTGGATCAGCAGTTCCGAAGATACACCCTACACACAAACTAACAAATACCTTTATACTTTTACATCTAGTTTTATACTTATAGATTACAGGAAAACTCTTAAAATAACATACTGTGAGCAAAAACTTACATTTGCAGTTGTCTGAGAGAATATGTTTTTCAACTAAGTACCTACAAAGTTAAATTTATTCTTGGGATAAATTCATCCCAACTACGGAAACCTTCATTGTGCAAATTCAAATTTAAAAAAATTCAAAATTCAAAGGTCATTTATTCAAACTGGGCTGAGTATCAGCACTTTTCGAACGTCAAAATTACATAAGACAGTCCCCCAAAACGCCCACCCTTTACCACTTCCTAGTGCGTGGACCATCACGGACTTGGCCAGTTTTTTTAATGTAGGTAAAGGGGCTGCAGAGAAATCTCACCCCCTTGAATTGTTTTTTTACATTGCTCGGGGGTCAGATTTCTCTGCAGCCCACTGTACGTCCGGCCTAGTCTATAACCCAACTGTGACTATCTAAATAATGATAACGATCATACAGCGATCACCAATCAACTATGTGTGGTGATTATGTCATCTCTTAACTGTACTAGCAATGTGGGAAAGACCGATTGTAGTATTAAATAGATACAGTATGTTAACTAACGAAGGGCGTTCCCGTTATTGTATAGCTTCCATACATGCAAAAATAATACCATATAATTTTTATTTTTTTTAATAATAAATTATTCACATAAAATATTAAATTGATACGTAAAAGAAACACTCTGTATACGCGCACTTGTCGCGCTTGTCTTTCCACGTTGAAAGACGATTGCGCGTGTTCTGTACACGCGCAATTTTACGTATCAATTTAATATTTTATGTGAATATTTTACAATAAATTGTTTTTTTTTTTTTATGGTAATATTTTTTTGTTTGTTGTAATATTTTTAATATATTGAATTGTTTTGTGTAACAGGAGTCCTTCAAGTTGAATTGTTTAAGGAACTATAACTACTAACTTACGATAAGGGCACTTTTTAATTTTAAATTGTTGCGGTTTTGCATTCTAGGCCAATGTGCGCAATTTCTCCAGGGCTTCAGGGCCTTACAAAAATGGCACGAAAAACGCTCATTGCCTTTCAGCGCGTCTTCGAAAAATTTGTTGGCAATTAAGCTCTTTACAAACAGACGAATCCCGCGCGGGATGCGACTGCATGCGCCGATTGTTTTAATTATTAAAAAGTCACGCGACTATCCGCGCCAGTTTGCACACTGAATGCAGATTGAATTTCGTCCCGAATCCAGCGCGGGATTCGCTTCAGTTTGACCAGAGCTTAAAGTAGAGTAGGGACCACCCCTACCCTACTTTAACTCTGATGAGACAGAATACTTTTATCCCCATATTTCTCCCGTTGGTCCCCGCTGTCATTCATAGATCTTTGACTGTCGTTACGGGAAGTCACAAGCCCAAAAGTCTGACCACCAGTCTTACCAAATCATACCCATCAATGTAAAAAAGCTGCACCCGGTTAGACTAAAAGCTGACCCCGACATACTTGGGAAAAGGCAGGCAGATGCTGTAAAGTTTTGACCGGAATTTGTCAGACTGGAAAGCGACTTAAAAAAGGTATAATCACAGAACAGAATAGTAGGTATAATGCTAATTCGCTAAAGTACTGAGTGACTTGAAGTGCTTCAACAATGAAATTGTTACTCTGTGACATCCTTTATTGCACGCATTCCATCTGGCGTGGGTTAAAATGCGGACGCAAATCGTTTCGAAACTTAGCCTCTGACATCTACACTAACATGGCATCAGAAAGGTGTTGTCAAATTTAAGGGTGTGGTACAAACTGAACAACTCTCTCGATGCGACCAAGATCGTAATCGAGACAAAATGTCAACTGTCCCATACAAAACTTCAATACATACTCGACCCAAATGTTTAAGTTAGTTCTGTTTTCAAAATGTCAGGATTTCATGAAAAAGTCATTCAATGGAAAATTACTATAATTCTGTAAATATTTGTTATGATTCGCGAATCATATTTTGCATACCTGCAAATTGCAAAAAACGTAATAAAATTTTAATTTCGCTCTGCTGTTGCAGATCAGGGGACCTACTCCTTAAGTGAAATCCGTAGTTTCGGCCGTCATTACGGGCGCTTCGCTCTCCGCCTCACTTGCAGACATACTTACACTTAAGTGAGAAGGAGAGAGAAGCGCCCGTAACGACGGCCGAAACTACGGATTTCGCTTAGGGAGTAGGCCCCCTGAACTGCGCATTGCATCTATTTTAATAAAGAGCGTCCAAAAAGAAACAAAACTCGATATAAATAACTCATTTGGACAAAGTGTCGTTGAGTTTTTCCATTTAGTATTTTATAGTAAGGGCACGGTTTCTGGATTGTGCCCAATTAATGACAATAAGCTCGCCCGCGACTTAAAATAAAAAATTGAATCCGATGAATGAATGAAAATAAAGGTATATATAGTATAGTAGCCGTTTCGGAGATTAGCCGCAACAAACAAACAGACAGACAAAACATTTCAATTTTTTTTTTTTATGTACCTTTTATAATTTCGCATGCATTTAATAAAAAAAAAACTGTTATTTAGACATTAGATACAAACAGACACTTTTTAAGGCGAATCCGCAGCTGTAGCCCGCGAAATTCATTTTATTTTTGTCACTCATTTTTTATATTTGTACCTATAGACCATTAGAAATAAGATTAGACATTTAAACAAAACTTTTTAGGATTCCGAACCTCAAAAAGAAAAACGGAACCCTTATAGGATCACTCGTGTGTCTGTCTGTTTATCTGTCTGTCCTTCTGTCACAGCCAATTTGCTCCGAATCTAATGGTCCTATTAAGTTGAAATTTCGTACACATATGTATTTCTGTGACCCAAACACGGACGTGTAACGTAAATAAACGAATTTTGAATATGGGGGTTACTTTTGGGGGGGCAAATAACAAAATAAAAATAAAACGTTTTGCATACTGAACCGTCTGACATATCAAATGAAAGGGGTTGTTGCGAGGATCTCAAATATATTTTTTCTATAATTTTAAACAAAATACTTTTAAAGATATTTAAGAAATTTGACCATTCCCCCCGTATTTCCGAAACTACTGAGCCTAAAATTTTGAAAAAATACAGAGAATGGTTCTTTACTCAGATTACAGGAAAACCTATAAGAAGTCTATGGTCTCAAAATAACATAGTAAATCTCTCAATATTGTGCGTACAAACTTAAATTTGCGGTTGGAATATATGGGACAACATGTTTTTCAACTACAACGATAAGTTTGTTCTTGGGATTAATTCATCTCAACTACGGAACCCTACTTTGTGCGTGGTACGACACGCACTTGGCCAGTTTTTTACAGTTCGTTCAACCGATTGAATTCTATACCTTAGGCATAAGGATAGCATTAAAAGCAAAAAGTGGTTACAATACCAACTGTTTACTGCAGCTGCTTTTTGTCATGCCACCAACGTAATAGAAGTCAAAATCGGTTGAACAGAATGTAAAAAAGGTTTAGTTTATTTCAAATGGAGTATAGGTCAGTATCAGGTTAAGTGCTGATCAAATGATTCTTACGATTTGCGACCATATAATAATAGTATAAAATGTATTTACAAAATTATAATCATTCAAATCAGCAATATAACTCTCTTAGTTCGAATTACTTTATTTAATGATAATCATAACTGGCGAAAGTAATGGTGGCGCAGTATAATAAAATGTTCCCACAGGCCTCCTTTCTGTGAGAGGGAGTGGTCCGTAATCCACCGCCCAGTGCAGGCTGGTAGATGTCACATGACTTCGAAGTTTTTGGTTCTCGGGCATGCCGGTTTCCTCACGATGTTTTCCTTCACCGTTTTGAGAGCAGTGATGATGAAATAATTTACACAATTAAAGCGCCTGTCGGAGTTCGAAACTACGACCTACTACTCGTAAGCCGCGACCGTTACCACCACTGCACTGTCTGATCTGTCGCGAGCAGAAGCTATAGTAATTCTTCTTTTCGTGTGGTTAGTGACTAACCTGGGTGTCAGAGTATTAAAGCCACCCATAGGCCTCTGACTTGGGTTCACATGACGTCGAGGAATATCTCTCAGGCCGGTTTCCCCACGATGTTTTCCTTCACCGTTTTAGAACCAAGTGATAATTATACAATACGCACATGAATCCAAAAAGTCAGAGGTTGCGTGCCTTGGGTTCGAACTCGAGACCTATTACTTGGTAGTCTGACGGTCACACCACTAGGCCATCACTGCTGATAGCCAATTCAATACCATACTGCGATACTGCTGTTGTCTATAGGAATTAATAACATTCAAAGTTGAGCAGTTAGGGGCACCTCTAAATAGAGAGAAGCCCGAGCCATTTGACACGTATAGTTAATATCAGTGTCAGTGTTAACCTCTTCAATTAGGCTGAATAACAACTCGCATGTGCTATGGCAAGAAGTAGGAGTCTAAAAATATATACCTACTGTATGTTCATAACATCGAAGAGCTCATGGCTAAATGATGACAGCCGCACGGGTCGATAGCAGGTTAAGCTACGTTTGCCGCGGTCGGTTCAATGATGGGTGTCCATCTGTTACATATCGAGACCACGTTCGTGCCTCGAAGAGCACGTTAAACCGTTGGTCACGGCTGTCATTCGTAAATCTTTATATTTATTATTTATTATTATTTATTAAAACTTCATGCACAAGTAAAAATACTGTACAAAGGCGGACTTAATGCCTGAGGCATTTTCTACCAGTCAACCTTAGGGTGATGCAGAGAAAACATGGCAGGTGCAACATAAGGGATAGATAACTTGAAAATTAATACATACTAATACATAGATACATACATACAATAAATCGAATAAATTTTGTCAGGAGAAATAACGATAGGTAGAGGAGAAAACAAATCCAGCCAATCAGCGCTGCAATGATTCTGCCAACTTTTTACGAATATGTTCACGTGCCTTCACTTTGAAAGATAATCGACTGGTTGCCATCCTGATGTTCAGAGGGAGCGCATTCCAAAGAAAAACCGCCTGGACAAAGAAAGAAGAGTGAATAAAACCAGAACGGTGAGAAGGACATCGTAGAAGGCGATTGTTAGTAGAACGAAGATTTTTGCTATGGGCAGAGCATAGGTATTGAACACGGGAAGTCAGGTAAGAAGGAGAAGTGGCATTGTCCAGTATAGAATACAACATAGACATAGCCCTCAACTCTCTGCGCTGACGTATGGGTAACCATTTTAAAAGCAATCGGTGTGCAGACACATGATCATACTTACGAAGATTGAAAACGAATCGAATGCAGTTATTTAGAAGGCGGTCAAGTTTATTGAGGAGATCTGCATTCAGGTCATAGTAACACACATCACCATAGTCTATCATGGGAAAGATTAGGGACTGTACAAGCATTGCCTTTATGTGTGATGGGAGAAGGTTTTTCAACCGATAGAGCGACCGTAGCGTTCCGGTGACTTTTTTACTTACAGTCGTGACCTGTTTTCGCCAGTCAAGACATGTGTCAACATGCAGACCAAGATCCTTAACATCGGAGCTAAACGGGATGACAGAGACTACCACTAGGTGGGGCTACTGGGTGTATTATCACTGAGAAACATATATTATATTATACCCTAACTAATATTATTAATGCGAATGTGAGTTTTTTTGTTACGCTTTCACGCTAAAACGGCTGAACGGATTTGAATGAAATTTGGCACGTGGGTAGATCATGACCTGGGTTAGGACAGAGGATACTGTTTACCCCAATATTCCTACGGGATTGAGTTATGCGGATAAAACCGCGGGCGCAGCAGGTATTGTATAATTACGTGCTGAAGTCACAATCTATAGTTACCATGTCGTGTCAGACACTCACGATTGATAGCCAATTAAGAATCACTTGGACACAATAGACGCACAGTTAACAGCTGACTGCTAATGTAGAGGTCGCAGGTTCACGTTCTGTCAATGAACTGTAATGGACATGATATACATACGTACATAAACTCACGCAAGGTGAGTGAAACACCTAGAAGGGAGGAGACACCTAGAAGGACATTTAGGCCCGGACCCCAACCAAAGCGGAGACGAGACGAGAGGATTCTGAGATGTGTTTTAAACAACCAATAGAATTTCGTCATTCACACATCTCGTCTCCACTCAGCTTCAGTGGAGACCATTGAGCGGAGATGTATCTGTGGCGGCATCTACACCGCCACATGCGAACTACGCATCAAAGACTTGACGTCACACAACATCCTGACGTCACTCAAATCCTGCATCGCGCAATTAGAGTTTACCGCGCGGTGGACATATATACAAGCTCACGACTTCGACCTCTGGGCAATTG
Organism: Agrochola circellaris; assembly: GCA_914767755.1. Taxonomy (NCBI): domain Eukaryota; kingdom Metazoa; phylum Arthropoda; class Insecta; order Lepidoptera; family Noctuidae; genus Agrochola; species Agrochola circellaris. The sequence continues at coordinate 9,466,918 of OU611867.1, read as the reverse complement.
CCCGCCAGACATGACACCCGTCTGGTCGGAGGATCCTCCCTTTTCTATGGGGGATGAGTGAACTTTACACCCTGTTACTCATACCCCTAAATATCATATTTGTATGGCGCGATCGAAGCGGAGATGTGAGCTGTGCCTCCCCGAGAGCTGGGGGCGGTACAAAGCGAATATGTGAGCTCTGCCTCGCAAGCTGGCGACGGCGCGCAGCGGAGACGAGAAGAGATGTGAGCGGCGCCGTAACAGTTCCACTCTAGCCAGCACACATCTCCGCTCTAACCAGCACACATCTCCGCTTTAGCCAGCACGCATCTCCGCTCTAACCAGCACACATCTCCGCTCCAGCTAGCACACTTATCCGCTCCGGTCTAGCCAGTACGCATCTCCGCACACTCTCTTCTCGTCTCCGCTCCGGTCTAGCCAGTACGCATCTCCGCACACTCTCTTCTCGTCTCCGCTTCGGACATCTCCGCAAATCTCCGCTTTAGTGGAGTTCGGGCGTTACTGACCTTATTGGGGATGTTCAGAAAGGTCAACCGGCGTGCATGACCAGACTTATTTCCCTGCGGGTTAGCTCTTAGCCTGCATCTCGCCTGATAATAAGTGATGATCAGGCCGAAGGTGGAAGCGAGCTTCACCCGGAATCCTCAACACAGAACTGGCTATCTTACCTCTAACTACCAAAACACAACGATACTGTTAACATTGTTGTTATGGCGAGAGGTTTAGATAATATGATATCTATATAGACATGATGGTAGCTAGCCAGGCGGACTTAGAATAAGTAAATTTTCTGAGACAGGTGGTCTTACCAGTAGACCACAGAGGCGGTTCAAATTAATGTATGACCGTAAAATAAGCAAAAAGAGTATGTAAGGATCATAGCAGGTGACGTTCTACATATCTGTCTACCCCCCCTTGGTAATGTAAATGATATCACGAATATAATTATTTCCCGAAGGACTTCGCAGAGGTGTTACATTATTACTCCTACCCCCAGTTATAATATGTATTGTACTATTAGCGACCAGCCCCTGCTTCGCCCGGTTTTAACGACTTAAGGTGGATCCGCAGTGGTAGCCCGCGAAATTCAAATTTTCTTACGTTTTTTGCAATTTGCAGATCAGTGTCGTTACACTGACCTGCAAATTGCAAAAAAACGTAAGAAGATTTGAATTTGTATCTTGATCAAAATATGATTTGCGACCATAACAAATATGTATTTTCAGAATTAAAATCATTAATACATCTCTCTAAGTTAGATTTGTTCCATATGAACAAATATCTTATGGAAAAAGTTCATAGGGAACAAATCTAATTTAGAGATGTATTAATTAATGACTAGCTTTCGCCCGCGTGGAGGTCGGAAATTATCCCACGGGAACGTACCTACTACCGGGATAAAAAGTATCCTATAAGTTAATCCAGGTTATAAACTATCTGTGTCCTAAAGTTCGTCCAAATCCGTGCAGCCATTATTGCGTAATTGTGATGTGATGTATTAATGAATGATTCAAATTCTGTAAATACATACATACATAATATTTGTTGTGACCGCGAATCATATTTTGATCAAGATGCAACCTGACGACACTGACCTTCAAATTGCAGAAAACGTAAGAAAATTTGAATTTCGCGGGCTGCAACTGCGGATCCTCCTTCCTTAACAAAACATTGAGATTTATTTATTATATACACTCTGTATAACTAAGGAGGGAATACGCGGGGAAAAACGCGATCGAAGGTTGCCGCGGTCGGTTCGTGGATGGGTAACCATCCATAACATATCGAGCCCCACCCGTCTCGGAAAGCTCGTTAAGCCGTTTGTCCCGGCTGTCGTTCGTAGATCTTTGACAGTCGTTACGGGTAGAAGCCCAAAAGTCTGACCACCAGTCTTAGCAAGGGATATCGCGTTACCCAGTTACTGGGTTGTGGAGGTCAGTTAGGCCGTTGCTCCATGTAAAATTCTGGTATTCAGCTACATCCGTTTAGACTGGAAGCTGACCCCAACATAGTTGGGAAAAGGCTAGGCAGATGATGAGATAAAAGTTTCATTATTAGATACAGGAGGAGTTTTAGACGGCGAATAGATAAGCTTTTTATTTTTTGTAAAAAAAATGGCGTTTTTTTAACCCGATTAAAGAAACAATTATTATTGTGATTCTGACTCTGTGGTTACGCCTGCGTATAATTTTTATTTTTCAAACCGTAAATATCAATAATATGTAGTTTGTTTTAAGTTAGGAATCCTCCGTTTTTTATTTTAAATTTTAATCATAATTTAGCCTTGAAAACAGACCAAAAACAGAGACTCGTTAATTTTAATTATAACTAGATGACCAGTACCCTAATTACGTAATACACGATCAATGAGAATCTGAATCGTTTTGAAACAGATTGGTAATCCATAGCTTCGTACGTTCGAAAAAAAAATCTGCTTAACAACGTAAATAACACAATGAATGTTGTTGACCTGTCAAATTGAAACAGATTAGTCGGAATTGTCAACGAAAATCTGTTGCGTGATTAGATAGCTGGTGAACTTCGTACGAAGAGTGACAAAATTTTGATTTTTTCGGCTGTTCCTTTGGGTTTTTCTTTTACCATCCGCCAGTATCGAGGCGAAAAATTCATTTTTTTTTTAGTTTTTACGAGATTAACGCACGGCAATTGGTTTTTTCTATTGGTTTTGTATTCATCGGCATCGTCTTAAGCTTAAGGGGTCATTATGACCAACTTTCACTATGGGATCAACCCTGAAATCGCGAAAAAATAACCAGCAAATGAAGGGATCACATTTTGACTAGCTATGCGAATATAGATGTAGTGAACACCATATGTTTTTTTCGCGATTTCGTTTTAATCCCATAGTAAAACTTGTTCATAATGATGAGTGCAATGACCACTTAGCAGGTTGCCCATGAATTCAATTTCAACCTGCATAGATAACAGCACCAAACAGCATACTAAGACCATACAAAAAAAACATCAAAATTGACCTCCAAAAAATTTAACCGCTACACAATTTAACAACAGCCTGTAACTAGCACGTGTATCTTCTGTCAGGACTCAGAACAAGGTAAGTTGCCAAAAGATTTAACGACGTTAACCATTTAAATAAACTCTATTATTAATATTCACGCAAATTAATGATAATTTATTTATTTATTCGCGCTGATATGTTATTATTTGCATACTAGACTTGCACGTGGCGTTGCTCGCAATATTGGAGGTTAATCGTATGAATATTTGGAGGATTTTTTTAGATAACCTTGCTTTAGTCTACAATTTTCTTGGCTCCTGGTTCAGACTCCAGAATGAGCCAGATATCGAACTAATTTGATATTTTTCAAACCTTTAGATTTTACATCTAGGTATGTACAATGCGAAAAAAATATGTTAAGGCGGATGCGCTAAGGTGGCCCGCGAAATTCAAGTTTTTTGCAATTTGCAGGTCAGTGTCAGGTTGGATGTTGATTAAAATATGATTCACGACCGTAACAAATGTGGCTTTACAGAATTCTAATAATTAGAATCATCAATACTCGTTAAGTTAAAATTGATCTCAAATGTCATGATTTCATGAAATAGTCATTCAACAGGGTAACTAATTTGAACTTGGAAAATTGTATTAATAATTGAAAAAATTCACGCGGTCGAAGTCGCGGATAGAAACTAATCTACATACATGTAAAAATTATTAAATGAAGAGTTTTTATCTTGCCTCAAAAACGGCTGAAAGGATTTGTATGAAATTTGGCACACAGATAGTTTATAATTTGGATTAACACATAGGGTAATGCGGTAGTGGGGCAAGCTATACTTGTAATCCCAGTAGTACATGCCCATGGAATATTTTCCGACATCCACGCGGGCGAAGCCGCGGCCAAAAGCACAGAACAGGTAAACTTTTATCTGTTCTGTGGGCAAAAGCTAGTAATGAATAAAGTTTATATTTCCTTTCAAACGTTAATAACAATAACAAGGAATGTGTGGATCGCATATTTTTCAATGCCAATTGGAATCAATTTCAGTGTTTATATCTCAAATGTCTATACTACTCTTGTTACAATGTACTGCGTTATTTAAATGATTTGTTTATATTCAAGCTTAATTTTATTTTCAAGACAAGCTACTGCCTGTCAGAGAAAAAAGGGGGGAACCTGAATTGGACTGTGACTCATCATCTCCATCAATGTACAGCAGTCCATTGCTGGACGTAAGGCCTCTCCAATTGCACGTCATTCAGCTCGATTCCCAGCAACTCTCATCCAGCTGCTACTTGCCGCCCTGCGAAGTTCTTCGCTCCACCTAGCCTGAGGGCGTCCTACCTTACGTTTGCCGATTCGCGGTCTCCATTCAAGAACGCGTTTACCTCAACGGTCGCACCTTCTACGGCTAATATGGCCGGCCCACTGCCACTTCAGCTTGCTTATTCTGTGAGCTATGTCGACAACTTCGGTTCTCTGTCGGATTACCTCATTCCGGATTTATCCGGACTCAGATTGGTTTGGGCAATTTTCAAGTTAAAGCTCGTACAGACCAGCGCGACGCGACGCCGCGCCGCGACACGAACAATACAATTTCTAAGAAAACTTGACGGTATAACAATAACCGGTGTCGCGTCGCGCTGGTCTGCACGAAGCTTAAGTTACAATTTAAGGAAAAAAGGTTTCATCTAGTTCAGATTTTATTTATACAACTATCTATTAAGTTTAGTTAAGCATGATTTATATTAATACTAGCTTCTGCCCCCGGCTTCGTTTGCATTGGCGACCGTAACAAATATAGCTTTACAGAATTATAATCTTTAGAATCAGAAATACAGCTCCTTAAGTTAGAATTGGCCTCAAATGTCTTGATTTCATGAAATAGTCACTCAATAGAGTAATATGAACTTGGAGAGATGTATTGATGATTTTTATGATTACCTATAATTGTATAAATAAATATTTGATACGGCCGCGAATCATATTCAGATCAACGTACCACCTGACCTGCAATTTGCAAAAAACGTAAGAAAATTTGAATAATTTTTAACCATTTTAACCGATTTTAAACTAACGCGCAGATTTGTCTATATTTAGGCTCCAGCAGAGCAAAAAAAATCCTGGCATTATCAATATCACTTAACATAACTTGAGTTGATTTGATAAATCTATTAATTCTTTATAAAAAATGAGTCATCATAAAGGAGGTTTTTTCACGAAGGTTATCATTCTATCTAATTTATTTGGTAGCAATGTCAGCAAAATGAATGAATTATTTCTTATAATAATAACCGTATATTTACTCGGCAACAAAAGAAAAAAAGACAAAAATACTGAATCTACAAAATATAGCTACAAAATTAATATTTATATAAATAATCAAAAAATATGTAAATCATTTAATTTAATTTAATGTTTTGTGTTGCGTAATGTAAATAATTTTGCATACTATTGTATAGAATCAAGTTTTTCTAACTGAACAGACAGCTGTGCTGCTGAGGAGTTTGTTGCGCCACTTCTTCCCAGCTAAAGCACTAGGGAGTGGCGGGCGTTTTGGGGGACTGTCTTATGTAATTTTGACGTTCGAAAAGTGCTGATCCTCAGCCTAATTTGAATAAATTATTTTTGATTTTGAATAAAGCTAACAATTGCTCTGTATAGCATTTTAACAAGTAGAGCAGGTTCTTATTAACCACACTGAATACATAATTCTAAAAATAATATTACACAAAAAAATGAACAGCCTGTATCTAACACGTGTTGCCGTTGAACCTGATTATTTAAATCTAGAATCTGTTATTAATTTAACCTCATTTTTAAGCTAGCTTGAAGTCAAACCACTAATAACTTTGTTTTTATATAGCCAGTGAAGTCGAATTACACTTTTATATTTACTGCTCTTTTATGTAATTTACATAGTTGTTAGTAACCTTTGTTAAAATATTTTGATTGTTTGTTTTGTTGGATTGACGCTTGCCGCGGTCATTCCGTGGATGGGTGACCATCTTAACATACCTACCGACACCCCTCCGTTCCTCGGACAGCACGTTATGCTGTGTTGGTCGCAGCTGTCAGTTACGGGTCGTCTGAAGCTCGAATGTCTGACTACCAACAGTACCAAGGGGTATCGTGTTACTACTTAGCCGTTAATACTTTAATCTTTGTTTATAAAATTCATAAGGAGTATGCCTGAATGGGCTTTGGCCATTTTATTTTTAAATCGTCTTCTTCCTCCCCTTGTTCCATGTTACGTGTGGTTGGCGCACCACGTTTTCGTCTCCCACTCTCCCCTGTCAACCGTCACGCTATCATTGACTCCCTTCTCTTTCATATCATTCCTCACACAATCCATCCCATCTTTTCTTTGGTCTTCCTCTCCCTCTCCATCAACATTTATATTAATCACTCTTTAAGTCACATGCGTTTCCTCTCTCCTCATCACATACCAGACCTAACGATTTCCTTTCAACTTTTCTGTCACTGGCGCCACTTTTAGACTTCCCCTTATATATTCATTTCTTAGTTAATCCATTTTCGTCACTCCACACATACATCTCAACATTCTCATCTTCGCCACATGCAATGTTTTTTCATCCGTCTTCTTCACGGCCCAGCATTCCGATCCATACAGGCCTTAAGAGGGCGCCTAAAGGTCCACTAGCGCCACTCTTAAAAAAAAATATTATCTCGTGACTGAGAAGGAATTATGAATAACGGCTAGACAGGACCCTCGGTAAGTGTGTCTAGAATTTTCTAATACCTTTTATAAAGTTTCATATTGAGACACGGAGCAACAAAATACGACCTAGAGGAATGTGGCCGCTTTTCTTTAGATCGTATTTTGTTGCTTCGTGTCTCAATATAAAGCTTTATAAAAGGTATTAGAAAATTCTAGACACACTTACCGAGGGTCCTTATTAGCCGTTATTCATAATTCCTTCTCAGTCACGAGATAATATTTTTTTTAAAGAGTGGCGCTAGTGGACCTTTAGCCGCCCTCTTAACACTGACTTGTAGATTTTCCCCTTTAACTTGAGGAGCATCCGTGGTTCGCAAGTTTTTCCTGTGACCTGTCACCATTTCATACAACCTAAATTGATCAGGCGAGCTACGCCTCAGTTTAAAACAAAAAAACATATAGACAACATCATGCCTTGATCCATGAAGGGTTAAGCAGAGATGTAGCTACACCAACAATTCGCCAGGTATCTTTAAGACGCCGATATATGCCAGTGACCTTGAGTTGTTAGCTTACGTGTTCCGTACTTAGCTCACGCAACGCATCGTACGTCCAGCCAGTAATAGGACTCGCCCATCAAGGAGCGCTGTCCCAAATTAGACACATTATTATTAATTTGTTATACATAAAACAAATGGTTTTTTAATAAAATACGTATACTAAAAGATTAACATAATATAAAATATTGACAGATTTAGTTATTAAAAAAATGTTCTAATTTAACATATATTTTTTCCAAATCATACACTAGTCGTTTAGACGTGATCTTCAGTATAAAATTATTACAAGTATCGTGGCCTTAATCCCCATGTAATAGGGAGCGAGCCTATTGCCATCAACAGAGCACATTTTTTGTTTGTTTTATCGAAATCGCGGAAAAAAAATCAACTGTTCCCTACATTTATGTTCGTATAATCTCATCGAAATGTAGGGAACAGTTGATTTTTTTTTCGCGATTTCGGCGTCGTCGGTCCCATAGTGAAAGTTGTTCATAATAATGGTACAATGACCTCATAAGAGGTTTAGGAGAAACAAAAGCTAAGGTTGTATATTATTAGTTATATCTTTATTCTGACGGCAAAGTCCTCCAGTCACAAAAATAAAATTAGTCTCTTCTAATTAAGTTAGCTAGTTTTTCAGAGCAAATAAAAATCTAAGACAGCGCTGCGAACAATACAGTGAAGCATGCCAAACTACACCTCCGCTCACACGCACACATTTACAACCAAACTGCACCTCACTAAGCGCACACATGTTTACGAAACCGGCTTCATGTCACTGTTGACAGCGTTGTCTTGGTTTTTTATTTGTTCTGAGACTAGTTTCAATAAGATGACGCGTTCTGATTGGTCAGCAGACTCGGTGGGCTGGTGGCGTGACGTATTTTACACGTGTCGAACAACCTTCCTTAGAACCAGACCTCTTTTTTTAATATTCATGAAATATTAGCAATCGGTCGTAAAATACCGCTATGTTTTTTGTTAATACCACTACCATTAACCACTATTTGACGTCAATCATAGTAGGAAGTATAGATATATTAAATTCTTGATCTAGCATTTCAAGTTAGTTAAGGGTCCGACCAGAAAATCGTGTTTTAGGTCTTAACAAGGACGTCGCCACTTCTTGGGGCCTACACCCTAAACGATATCCGTAGTTTCGGCCGTCGTTACGGGCTCTTCCTTCTCCGACAGTCGGAGACGGGGAACGAAGCGCCCGTAACGACGGCCGAAACTACGGATTTCGCTTAGGGAGTAGGCTCCCAGAACCGTTCGGCCCCGTCGGCCATCTGTTCTGCGAGCAATGTGCCTTGCCCATTGCCACTTAATTTCGGCAATTCTTCGGGCTATGTCGGTTACCTTGGTTCTCCTGTGGATCTGTTCATTTCTAATTCAATCACATAGGGAAACTCCCAGCATAGCCCTCAGCATTTCTCTTTGGGTGACTTTAGCCTTCTAATCAGGCCCATTGTGAGTGACCATGTGTGTATGGCAAACCCCCTCCGCGACAAGCACCGAGAAAAAATGGCGACTAGTGCCCGGCGGCCCGCCTACCCCTGACTACGGTAGCGCTTAAGGCCACGGTTAGGCAAAGGGGTGCTAAGAAATATCTTCTGGCCTGTTATTACAACGGCACACGGTGGGCTGAAAATCGGCTTTCATAGACTTAGGAATTTCATTTTGCAAGAGCCGGATTTTTTGCCGGATATCGCTTTTAGTTATTTAAATTTTAAATTTGTATGAAGCTAGTATGAAAAAGTTAATTATCTCGTAAACAGCAAGGAAAACCGTAATATCCTTACAGGTGGTTATAGTTCTAATTATTTATGATATTTTGACATATATCATATAACGGTTATGGCTGCTATTTTTTTTTTTTTAATCGCCAGAATATTTTTATTTATTTTTACATATGAAACGGTTCCTTTTAGTGGTTAAGTTGAGAAACACAGACTTTTAACAACACGTAACATAAAATAGCATCACCCCTATATTCCCGAAGGAGTAGTCAGAGGTTTTTTTTTTCATACCTACTACCTTCATACAAATTTTTCGTAAAAAAATTGTAATTCCTTCGTTTTTGTGCAGAATTAACTCGGGTGTTATTTTTGAATATAATAGTAATAACTAATAGAAGCGATATCCGGCAAAAAATCCGGCACTTGCAAATTGAAATCCCTAAGTCTACGAAAGCCGATTTTCAGCCCACCGTGCGGCACCTCTTTAGATCGGAACACAGCACCGCTGTCAAGCGGCAGAAATAGTTATGTCTTAGTACTTCGCCAGACGAGGTTTTAGTACACATCATTTAAATATACAAATAAAAACAAAACTGAGCGGTATTATTAAAATGATAAATAATAAAAAACTGAATGTCACTAGGAGGTCGTAAGTTAAACCCCACCCACCAGGTGAATGCTGCATCCAAATCCAACGATGGTTTTACCGGTAAAAAACTTAGTTGATAATATTTTGGTTTTGAGTGCTACTGACGAGTGCAATAGTGTTTTTGTAGTAAATGTGCATTTTTTACGCTTACAATTACAACGGGTTGCAACTAACTTTTTTCCTAATGAAGATCTTTTGGCGAATGAGAGCCAGACCAAAAAAGTGTTACATTTTGACCGACACTTTTGCTAGTAAGTAGGTGTTTTTTTTTTTTTTGTTTCATTTATTTACTCGCAAACGTTGTTAATTTAATAAACAGCGAAAGGAACTTCATTCCAACCGGGTGTCCCACGACAACCGCCATTTTTTTTTTTTTTTTTTTTTAATACTTATTTCATGTGAGTGAAAACGAAATCTAGTCTATCGTTAAGGCAAATAATTACGTCTGACGATTTTATTTTTTATTTTTTTTGCAACCTGCGCGTTGTAATGTGCGTTTAATCAAATAGTTCCTATGCCGTAATGTATGCCTTTTTCTCCACTGTTGTAGGACGAACACGAATACGCTACGGCGCTACCTAATAGGTCCGTTGTTAAAAAGTTAATCAGTGGAGCCAACATTACAACAAAGGAACTACTTATTTGATGAAACGCACTTGTAAAATATTTCGGTTCAATCTAACCATAGATTTAGTCTGATCCATAGAGAATCTCTCGTTTCATGATTTGAGACCTCTTTGGGTGTGCTTTCATTTATTTCTTAGTTGATGAAACTAAATATATTTTAAAAGTGGTGCATTTTGATCATTGATTTAATGTTGTGCAAAGGAATTATGTGGATACAGTGCTTCTGTGTTTGCGTCTGGTTCATTAATTTTTTTTTATTATTGACACTTTTCAAAAGATATTTGAATTTTTAATAGTAGTTGTTGCTCCTATTGAATTAATTAAACAAATACAAGTTATGTACAAAAGTGATTTTTCTACGTTGTTTGTGAAAAATAATTTAAAAATGGATCTGCGATCAAACGCATACACCCCCAGTATATTTCAAAATGGCGGCCGACATTCGTACGTAAGTTTTTTCGTTTGAGTGTTTTTTGTGGATAATCCTCATGAATACCTACTTTAGGGAAAACTTAGGATAATGCCCGACTCTTATAGTGATTGTACTAGCAACGGCATCGGCACTTTAAGACGCAGATATATGCCAGTGACCTTGAGTGGTTAGCTTGCGTGTTCTGTACTGAGCTCACGCAACGCGTCGTATGTCCAGCCAGTAATAGGACTCGCTCGTAAAGGAGCGCTGTCCCAAATTAGATGCATTATTAATTTATTATACATAAAACAATAGGTATTTTAATTAAACACGTATACTAAAAGATAAATTCTCAAGAGATTAAAATGGTGAAGGTTTCAGAAACATGACATACGCTTGATAGTTTTTGCGTGATTCTCAGTTTTTTATCCGCGTTAGACATAACTTTACTGGGCACGCCACAATTGTGGCGATAAGTCCCCTCTTTGAGGAGTGGCTAGAGAGGCGCCACGGCGTCCTCACCTTCCGCCTGACGCAGGTCCTCACCGGACATGGCTGTTTCGGGAGGTTCAGGATAAAGCGGGAGGAAACGCCCGGGTGTCACCACTGTGTGGATCGCCCGGAGGACACGGTGGAGGTCTGCCCAGCTTGGACGGAGCACCGCCGTGTCCTCACGGAGGCGATCGGTGGCGGCGATCTCTCGCGTCCGGCCCTGGTTCAGGCCATGGTCCGGAGCGAGAGTGCATGGGAGGCCTTCACCTCCTTCTGCGAAGCAGTAATGCTCGCGAAGGAGGAGGCGGAGCGCGCGAGGGAGAGGCAAGAGTCGCGCCCTCGCGCCCCTAGTCGCCGCAGGAGACGCCCCGGGCGTCGGGAGTCGCGAGCCGACTTCCGGCCACCGTAGGCGCGGGCTTGCGGACGGTGAGCAATGGGTAGCTCGCCGTCCGATAGGGACCAGGCCCGGGTCGACGGCGCGTTGTGTTCCACGCGCGCCTCAAAGAGATGTCAGCACCAACTGACGGGGTCCGGAAGGGCCAATGCCTGCCTGGGTTGCGGGTTTGTCCGAAAGGGATATCGCGACCCCGGCACACAGGCAACGGAAGGAACACGGGTGGGTTTTAGTCAGTAAAAGTCTGACACACCCTCCCGCGCCGCCCAGAGCGGGAGAAGTTATTTGATAATTCCTCACCCTCAAAAAAAACAAATTAATTACACTATGTTATATAAACATAATCAAGAATATTCACAGATTAAGTTATTAAGAAAACATTCTAATTTAACATTATATTTTTTCCAAATCATTAACACTACTCGTTTAGACGTGATCTTCAGTATAAAATCATTAAAAGTCGGTTATCGTCGCCTTAATAGGTATGACGTACGAAAACGATTCCTATCTCCTATTTACAGAATAAACAATTTCATTTTAGTTTTGGTAATTAGATCAAACTCCGGCCGCCAAGAGAATGCGCTCCTGACTTCTCTTAGTTGGTCACGATTAGGAACAAATAAAGTATAAATTCGTAAAACATTCTCATTCCCCAAGTGTGCAGATAACGAACTTCGTTTTAAAAACATTAAACAAACAAGCAACTTTTCAAACATACATACTTAATTAATAGCATTATTCTATCATAGAAATAATTGTTTAGCATGACAAGTAACATCACCCCTCTCGGTGATTTTACTTTTACTAAATCGCCAGCCTGTACCCTAATTACGTAATACACGATCAATCAGAATCTGAATCGTTTTGAAACAGTGTTGCTAATCCATTGATTCGAATGTAAATAACACAGTGAATGTTGTTGATCGTCAAATTGAAACAGATTAGTCGGAATTGTCAACGAAAATGTGTTGCGTAATTAGATAGCTGTTATCCTAAAAATTAGGATAGACAACTTATTTGGCCCCGGCTGTCTTTCGTAGATGTTTGACAGTCGTTACCGCCAGTAGTCAGAAGCCCGAAAGTTAGACAACTACCAAGGGGTATCGTGTTTCCCAGTAACTGGGTTGAGGTCAGATAGGCAGTCGCTCCAAAGCTCGCTCGAAAGATGAGACTGGACCGCGACGTACTTGACTTTTTCAGAATAATGCCGGTTTAAAAAAAAAAACACGGCATCTCGTTATATGACGTATGCCAAAAAAACGTAAATAAATAGTTACATCCCCGTGTGCAAGGATATAACGGTTATTCTCTCCGTTCCGGAGATATGAGCATTAGCACCATACATGAAAATAAATAATTATATAAGTTGCTAATTTGCCTACCTGATGTGGTATCCTATGATATATTTATGCATAATATATTAGAAGCCATTTTAAGCATAAAACGACACTTTAAAATTTAAGCTCCTATTTCTTCGTGAGCCTTTTTTCGATCCACAGTGTGCCGCCCGGGTATCTAATTACGCAACACATTTTCGTTGACAATTCCGACTAATCTGTTTCAATTTGACAGGTCAACAACATTCATTGTGTTATTTACGTTGTTGAGCAGATTTTTTTTTCGAACGTACGAAGCAATGGATTAGCAATCTGTTTCAAAACGATTCTGATTGATCGTGTATTACGTAATTAGGGTACCGATGACGCCCCGGCGAAGACCTCATACCGCTAAAAAGACCTATGCATCGTCTAGTCAAACCACATGGTGTGCCAAGTCTCATCTTTAGTGGCACGTATTGTATACCGGATGCCGGTTAGACTAGAAACCGACTCCAACCCAACTATGGGTAAAGGCAAGTCAGATTGAGGGAAAATTGTTAAGTATGACGAGTGAAATCAGCCCCTCGATCAAATCGCCAGCCTGTGTGCGGTAGGTAACTCGCCGTCCGATAGGGACCAGGCCCGGGTCGACGGCGCGTTGTGTTCCACGCGCGCCTCAAAGAGATGTCACCACCAACTGACGGGGTCTGGAACGGCCAATGCCTGCCGGGATTGCGAGTTTGTCCGAAAGGGATATCGCGACCCCAGCACACAGGCAACGGAAGGAGCACGGGTGGGTTTTAGTCAGTAAAAGTCTGTCACGCCCTCCCGCTCCGCCCAGAGCGGGAGAAGTTACTTGATAACTCCCCACCATAAAAAAAAGCCTGTGTGCGGTCGTCCTTAAACTTACAATACACAAGTGCCAATAAAAATGGGTTAGTAAGACACGTGTAGACAATAGGCGAACAACCTTACAGCTGTGCGCAGTTTTTTTAAATAGCTGTCTTTTTTATTAACGACGACATACATTCCTAGTGTGTGGTTAGTTATAATAAATTAAAATAAGTATAACTGGCTTTTAATATACAGGGTGGCCACGCTAACTACGCCGGATTAACTCATAACTGAAAAGAGAAAAACAAGCATTGAACTTTGTTTTTTGTAAGGTATCGCTGGCGGGACAAACAATATTTACACCTTATTTCAAGTTATTTGTTTACCTTTATGAAAAACAAAGTTCTATGCTTGTTTTGCAGCAGGGTTTGTGTATATATAAATATATATATATATATATATATAAAAGCTAGTAATGTGTCAATTCCACATATATAACCGACGAAAATTTCGACGCAGGGGGGGGGCTCAGGATCATGTACTGAATCCATGGTAACCGGCTTCGCGTCGATGTCCCTGACATCCTGTATATAATATAATATTATTATATTATATTATAAATGTGAAAGTTTTTGTGTTTGGATGTTTGTTACTCAATCACGCAAAAACGGCCGAACGGATTTACATTAAATTTGGCACACAGATAGTTTATAATCTAGATTAACATATAGTATACTTTTTATTCCGGTAGTACGAACCATAATTCCCGACCTCCACGCGGGCAAAGCCGCGGTCGAACGCTAGTACATACATAAAGCTCAAACACATAACTCTCCTTTTTTGGCTTCGCTGCAGTCCGGTAAAAACACCTGTATATGCTTATAACATAACTAGCACATAGATAACTTAATACCTGAACTAAACGAAAATGAAAAGACAGTTTTTAATTTTTTTCAAATTGTCCTTTCGACATTATGAGAACCTAGAGTCCAATTCAGGTTTCGCCCCCTTTTTCTCGTGGGGAAAATACAATCCAAAATAAAAAAAACTAACCCTGTGTTATTCGTTTAAAATATTCTAGTCTATTTTTAATAAAATATTCTAGGCACTAACTAATTAAGAAAATAACATGCATAACTTACTATGATCTCATGTATTAAAAAAAACTAAAATTTCCAGTAATATCTTACAAAAAAAAAGTAGTTTATTCTTTTAATACAATCTTGAGGTTGTTGGTCTTTTGGTTACACATGTCGTGTAACCATGTTTTTTGCCTGGTTGATGGCAATAGGCTCGCCTCCTATTACATGGGACTTAGGGCCTATGCACACCACGTTTTTTAAACGCGCCGTCGACGCCCGTTTGTAGCGATACAGACGCGATACGCACGCAAGTCAGACGCAGCCTGTAGACCTTTGCACACCTGACGCGCTTGTGTATCGATACAGACGCGCCAGTGCCGCGCGTTTGTATCGATACACACGCGCCGGTGCCGCGCGTTTGTATCGATACAAACGACAACAAACTGCTCTGCAGGATAAAAACGCGCCGGCGACGCGCGTTCCCAAAACGCGCGTCGACGGCGCGTTTAAAAAACGTGGTGTGCATAGGCCGGTGCCGCGCGTTTGTATCGATACACACGCGCCGGTGCCGCGCGTTTGTATCGATACAAACGACAACAAACTGCTCTGCAGGATAAAAACGCGCCGGCGACGCGCGTTCCCAAAACGCGCGTCGACGGCGCGTTTAAAAAACGTGGTGTGCATAGGCCGGTGCCGCGCGTTTGTATCGATACACACGCGCCGGTGCCGCGCGTTTGTATCGATACAAACGACAACAAACTGCTCTGCAGGATAAAAACGCGCCGGCAACGCGCGTTCCCAAAACGCGCGTCGACGGCGCGTTTAAAAAACGTGGTGTGCATAGGCCCTTAAACATAACCGGCGAAATGTGGGTGTACTATAGGTACATCTCTGTCTAACCCTTCAAGGAAACAAGGCGTGCTGTTAAAAAAGTTAAGTTTTTTTTTTTTTTTTCTGCGAATTTTGTACTTTACATGCAACAACCTCAAAATTATGTTCTTTCAAACATAATTTTGAGGTTGTTGCCTTTTGGTTACACGTGTCTCGGTAACCCATTTTTATTGACACTATTTGTATCACATGAAATAGCGCGTGTAGAAAACAAGTTTGAGACTTCCGAGTCTAAATTATAAAAACTGCAAATTAATGGAATACGGTACTTTTATATAATACCTTCTAGTTTCTGCCTGCGACTTCATCCACGTGTTTTAACGAAAAAAAATCTTTTTGCTCCAAAATATTGTGCAATACCTGTGCAATATTTAAATGAAATTGTGTATTTTTTTTATTCAGCTCTTTTTTTAATAGAAATGGCTTAAACTTTTGTTTTAATAATGGAATCAGTTAAACTATTAACTACATACAATATTTCTACTTTTTTTTTTTTCTATTTCAGAATCTGCTTTCACTGGACAAGTTCTTAAAATCATGGTCACCGACTGTGTACTAGTATTTTTTTTTTTTCACTTCGCACCCCAAGTCACATAATTTTCTGTAGTTTCGTGTAGAATTTTGAAATAAACAAATTTTTTTTAGTACCGTCAAAATGTTATTTGCATGTGCTCCACAGTTATAAACAATATGAAAATCATAAGTCATAAGTTCATAACCCTTCCTTTTGGGTTTGGCGTAGTCGGGTAAAAAAATAATGTCATAAAAATAACAACTAAATTAGTAACGCAAGTTGTTTTTTTTTTTTTTCAAGAAAGATTAAAAAAATATTTTGTTCTGAGACCTATGGAAATCTTCCTATTGTGATAGTTATGTGATGTGATAGCTGTATATATTACAGTGTATCGGTGTACCGACCTTAACGTTGGACCATTATTTAAGACAGCCTGTATATAGATATCCTCTTTTTAGGGTGCCGTAGTAAACAAGGAACCCTTATAGTTTTGCTATGTCCGTCTATCTGTCTGTCCGCGGCCTAGCTCAGAGATTGTTTGTACAATATAACTTATTAATCACGCCGACAAAGAGGCAAAATTGCATAGCATATCACAGCTAAGTAAGCTCTACAAGTTAACGAGTAATAATCGCCCAACTTACATTTGCAGTTGAAAAAACATGTTCTTAAACTACAATGTTAAGTTTGTTCTTGGGATAAATTCTTCCCATCTACGGAACCCTTCATTGTGCGTTGTCCGACACTCACGCGGCCGGTTTTTTGAAGTCAGTTTAAAATTTATGCTAATTAATTAATTCGGGGCACAAAACTTAAAAATAGTCATGTTCAAATTTAATTATGATAATTTATTTAACTTCAGTTTTTTATCTAAGTAATAAGTATTATTCGCAGTTTTACGCATTTTTTTCCAATCTGCGCATAACGATCAAGCTCTACAGGACGTATAGCTCCATCTCTTTCCCCCACTGAAGTAAAATTAAAATAATATTGCTTTAGAGGTGGTGGTAGGCCCCCAAGACCATTCTTTCTTGAATTCCAAGCATTGAGGACCCTGTCTGGCTCTGACTTTATAAGCTTATTCTAATTTATTTATATTATCGCGTCAAACAAAACCATTACATGTTTCCCCATAAAATAGAATTTTAATTTTAAATCGTGTTGTTTTTCTTGAATTACTTAAATTTGAAAATGTTTACAGTTCGTATTTTCAAAGAGGAGCATTTTTCGCTTTCTTGTTGTATTAAAAAAAAATAAACAAACATTTTAAAATTAATTTAAAGAAAGGTTTTTATTTCACTTGTCACTTTTACTTCATAAGTTTGTGGAATTTTCTTGAATAAAAACGGCTTAAATTACGGAGACAGCCCCATACTGGGATATTGGATATGACTACATGCCACTGTGGCGTAGTAATTAATAGTTTATGTTGTTTTTCTGGTAGATTTAAGCTTCGTACAGACAGACGCGACGTGACAGCGCGGCGCGACACCGGCTATTGTTATACCGTGAAGTTTTCTTAGAAATTGTATTGTTCGAATCGCGTCGCGCTGTCGTGTCGCGCTGGTCTGCACGAGCCTTTAAGTACTAAAACTAGTTTCTAAGGAGGAGGAGGAGGAGCTCGTGGCTAAGTAATAACTGCCGCACGGGTCGATCCATCGGGTTAAGCTACGCTTGCCGGGGTTGGTCTGCGGACGGGTGACCATCTTTACATACCGAGACTCCTCCGTGTCTCGGAAAGCACGTTAAGCGGTTGGTCCTGGCTGTCTTTCGTGGATCTTTGACAGTCGTTACGGGTCGTCAGAAGCCCGAAAGTCTGCCAACCAGTCTTACCTAGGGATATGGTATTACCCAGTTACTGGGTTGTGGAGGTCAGATAGGCAGTCACTCCATGTAAAATACTGGTATCCAGCTGCATCCGGTTAGACTGGAAGCCGACCCCAACATAGTTGGGAAAAGGCTAGGCAGATTGAGAATATTTTGATTTGATTTTCAAATCAGAAACTGGTTAAACCAAGTAGAAGTATATTTTAAGTATGTATTTAATTTTAAATGTTAATTGTAATTACATGATAAATAATCATTTTTATCTTAGTAAGGTAAACTAGTTTTAAGACATTAATAGTAAACTCAGGAAATACTTTTGAATATTTACATTATTTGCTGAATCTAAACAGCTTAGGCGTAGTTCAATTTAATATACGGAATTTAAACAGCCTAGGCGTAGTTCAGTTTAATATAGATAGTGCCATCCACGAAGACGCGCCCTTCTCCGGTCCGCTCCGTACAGAACCATTGAGTTAAATGTACTAGTACATTTAACTCAATGTTGCTGAATTTAAACAGCTTAGGCGTAGTTCCCAGTTACTGGAGGTGCTGGTTGTGGAGGTTGTGGAGGTCAGATAGGCAGTCGCTCCATGTAAAATACTGGTATTCAGCTGAATCCGGTTACACTGGAAGCCGACCACAATATAGGTGGGAAAAGGCTAGGCAGATTGATTGACTAGTTTCTAAGTAGGTTGTAACTGACCTATGGGTCCGAAATAAAAGATTTTAATTTAATATGAAACTCAAAGCAAATGAAAACCAACATAATCATTACCATCCTTCTACCATGATCCCAATTTAAATGGAGTCAGCGCAGCATATCTTGCATACTGCTCTACAGCATCTATGTTAAGGTCGCGAATCATTTATTTTGATCAAGGTAAAACCTGACACTTACCTGTAAATTGCAAAAAATCGTAAGAAAATTCGAATTTCGCGAGCGATCTTCCACCTAAAAATATCGAATTTCGTCTAAAAACTTAACAGCCCATTCTCAATTGGTTACTCAAAAATTTACATTTACTAGTAGTTAAACCACAAAAAAAAAAATGTACAGGTTTTTGAATTAAATGCATGGCCTGCTTACACGTGTCGATTAAGTCGCACATTGACCTAAAGTCGCTGTTTACGACTAGTCGAGGTGTCTGGGCGTTGTGACCTTCGGACGAGCGGAGGCAAGGACTTAACGGCAATTGTTTTTAGATAAACGACGAATAAACAGTATTTATACCATTCCCCCTCTAAAAAGCTTATTTTATTCACTGTTTTCAGTGAATAAAAAGGACTTTTAATCACTGTTTTGGTGTTTGAATTTAGAACACATCTTTATATGCGACCTCCATCTCAATGCTATACAACCTCCTTGCGAAAACATACTCGATACATTGGAAATAAATATCGCTTCACAAGTTGATTATTTTTAATAATAAGAAAATTACTTTTAATTTTAGTAATTGTTCTTTGTGATCGTTTAATGGGGTAGTAACATTTAATTATAGAAATGTAATAAAATAAACTAAAACTAAACTAAACTATTCTAAAGCATCATAAAACTCATCCTCAACGCTGTCAGCTGGTAATGTACCCAAGAGACTGGCGGCGTTGCCTCTTTGTATGGCAATACTTAGCCTTTGGCCAAGGTAAAAGCCAGCTCTTGGGTCATGGGAAGCGTCAACAAGTCTCTTAGAGATTTCTCTGTAGAGGCTATGAGCACTCGGACCCCACGGCCCTAACGTTTCAACCCCAAACGGCTCAAAAATATAGTTACCACTAAGGTTACTATATTTCCGGCGCTTGAGGTTCTCAGCAACCGTAGCAGCAGCGCCAGCAGAGCACGACGAACTTGGAAGATGGGATGGCGCAAGAGTATCGACGCAGGTTGCGTCCCACACTAGAGGCCTACCCATCTTCCAAGGAAACAAAGACATACCGTCTGGTCTTTTGCCATCGTCGCGTGCCAAGCCGTTAGGTTCTAAAACAGCTGGTACGCCGACGGTAACAAGAGCTCGACGAATAATGTCGTTAATGCTCGCGTGCCGTGCAAAGCGGCCCGCACTACGGCTGCAAGACAGGCCATGGTGTCCGAGGCTGTTGACAACTTCACCACAGCGACAGCGATGAGGAGAGCAGAGTGGGGCACCTAACCGGAGAGAAACAGCGAGACGGAAGGTGGTGTCGTCGAGTAAGGTACCGATGCTCGACGACGGCAGTGCGTGGAGCCAAAGACCCGACTCCCACTTACCCACAGCCAGCAGGCGCGCACGCTCAGCAGTAGTAGCAGATGTATTTAGCAGGTTATTCTGAACTACACTGCAGAGCGGCTCATCCCACTGCCTCTGGGAAGATGGATTGCCGGGTGGATCGGTATTCGGGCAAGCGATTTTCCAAGCGTCTAAAGCCTCAGAGAAACACGGCACATCAAAATCAGTCAGTGTGGAAGCCAGGATATTCCTGACTAATTTTTCAGTGCCGTGGACCGAACAAATGAACGCCGGTAAGCTTATACTCGTAATTTTGCGGACGCCGAGACCTCCCATGCGAATGGGGAGAGTAGCTTGAATCCAAGCTCGGTCGTCCAAAGCCACATTTAAAATGGATGACAGTGAAAGTCTGATGATGAGGTCAATTTTGTCCAAAAGATGATTGTGCTTCCATAAATGGGAAGCGCGAAGGAAATATATCAATTTAGGGCCAAAACAACAATAGCGGATTAAGGTAATGGCTGAATGCATGTTAATTTCGAGCAATCTAGCTGAAACATCTTGAAAATTTTGAATTTTTTCGTCAATAAAGCCAGGAAAAGAATTTTCAAAAATTGGCGACCCAAGGAGGCGAAGAGACGTTTTATCAATAATTTTGATGTCTGGGGCTATTAAGTTAAATTTAGGAATTGTTAATTGTCTGTCGGTGCTGTCCGCTAAAAAAAGTTCACATTTTGATAGGTTGAGGTCTAAGCCGATGGAATGAAGTTCATTCTTCAGGAAAATGAGGTCATTCAGAACGGTGTCAACATCGCCACCCAAGGTCCCATCATCAAGGTACCAAACGTTAAATTTAGAATTTAGCTGTCGAATAATTGGGTGAATAGCCAAGCTAAAAATCACTGGCCCGAGGGGGTCACCTTGTTGACAGCCAACAGCAGATTCTAAAAGGTTGTCCCGATACAGTAATTTAGATGGGTGTCTATAACATTGCCAAAGAAAACTATAAATTTGGGGTAGTTCTTTTTTAGTTTCAGCCAACAAGGTGTCCCTGTTAACCGAATTGAAGGCATTCTTAATGTCAACCTTCAGGATGACCTCGCCTTTGCCATAATTTAGGTAGGTCGATAAAGCGTGTACGGCAGCCTCACAGCCCCCTTTAGAGCCGTAACCTAGCTGCAGGGGCTGAAATTTTTCCGAAACAGCCTCACCAAAAATTTTACAGCAAATCTTGGCTGCCATACGACGGTACGTTGTTCCCACGGCAATGGGACGAATACCGCCATCCCTCTTGCGCAGGGCACATAGATTTGCCCCGTACAAGACATCGATGACAGACTCGTTCACATTGCCGGAGAGCATGAGGTTAATCAGAGCCGTAAGCTCCCTCAACAACGACTCACCAGCTTCCCCGGCGCCCACACAGATAAGGTCCTTAAGATGTTGTGGACTTAAGCCGTCGAGGCCGCCGGCGGAGCCGCTCCGGAAGGAGCAAACGGCTGTGATCAACTCTCGACCTGTAACGGTGAGGCAGTGAATTTCCGGGTCAGGAGGGTCGGGAAAGGAAAGGTCATCTGCTGGGGCAGGGTGCTTAGATTCCAGAGCTGTGAGTGTTTCTGGAGAACACGGTGCCACCACATCGCTACTGAAGAGAATCCTGGCTGCACCACTTATGTCACCTTCCCCTAACTTACATTCCACCAAGTGGGATATGTTACTATTATTAAAAGCATATTTCTGTGTCGGTAATTTTGAATCTAAACTTAATGCCGAAACGTTACAATTTTCTTTAATTTGTGTAGTTAAAGATTTTTTGGTTGCCAAATTCTTTTGCACATGAAGAATTCTATAAGGGAAGGTGAGCAGTTTTACCCAAGCACTAAGCGAGTTCTCCCGGGCGGCAAGGCCAACACAACTAGCCAAATTTTGTGCAACCAAAGGTCTGGCACCTCGGGGAATTCGTTTTAAAACAGGGACGGAATTTTTAAATTTTGACAGGATTTTCCAAAGTGGGTCAGAAGAGGGTGTTGAAGGAATAGAGGGTAAGACAGAGTCTGAGTTTCGTACATTTTGATGTTTGTGCGCTTTACCGATATGCACGTTCAGACCCCGCTTACCTTTAAAAAATCGTGCCTGGGAACAAAGTGGGCATCTCTCCAGGGAGATCAGCGATGTTGAAGTTTGACATGCACTAACACCTACCGCATCGCTGCTGGTACCACTCATAAGTTATTTAAACAAAACGCTTAAAAATAAATATAATTACTTATAATAAACTAATTATAAAAACACTTAAAGTGACGTGTATAAATGAAGTTAATAGAAAAAGAACACTAAAAATGGAAGTCTGGAGCACTTGCACAGTTTAAATTACAGAAAAAGCAGCACAGGCAACGGCTGCAGGTGTCCTAGACCGGAGCCCAGCACCGCGAGCTCGGCATCACCCGGCACCGGCTGCACACACTAGTAGTCAATTATATCATATTGATTTTTTTTATTGGTTTTCTGCCTTTTTTCACCCAAACAGCCTTTAAGCTTGATCAGATTTTCCGTTCGCTTGTTTTGTTACGTGATCACTGACTTTGTTTCCGTACGTCGTTTTCGGGTGACCACTGAAAATCAGCGCTGTACTGTCGGTCTCCCATAGCACAGCATCATCAGTCTCTTGTCACAGTCACGACGTGTAGCTGCCGACTATTCCTGTTCCGGATTTGAACCTCGCACACACACAACTGATTACGAGCACAGAGAATGGCGAGAATCTATTAAATAATTTTATTCAATTATAAATTTTCCGATGAAATTTTTGACTTTTTTCTGTCCTGTCAAAAAAAAGACTTGACAAGTAATTGTTCCAATTTTAATGTGCATTTTAATTAATTCAACCTTCCTTTTTTCTTCATTAAATGTCTATTTACGCTTAAATCTTTATTTTTCTCGTAGTCATGGTATAAAGTATAGTATGCAACTCTTGAATAAAACGGATATATATCGAGGGCCATGAATTACTCGCGTCGCTCAGGATTCTAACACTTGAATCACTCGCTTCGCTCGTGATTCAATCGTCATGAATCACTCCCTACGGTCGTGATTCAGTCGTTAGAATCCTTCACTTGCTCGTGATTCATTTATGGCCCTCGCTTTAAATCCGTCTTTTATTCACTAATTGCATAATATACTATTATTTTTTTATTCTTGTGTTGAGCCGCGAAACTAGCTAATTCAAATTTTCTTACGTTTTTTTGCAATTTACAGGTCAGTGTCAGGTTGTTTGTTGATCAAAATATGATTCGCGACCATAACAAATGTGTTTATATAATTATGATCATTAATACATGTTTCTAAGTTACATTTGTTCCATTGAATGGCTTTTTCATGAAATCATGACATTTGAGAATAAATCTGAATTTCGCGGGCTAACTTTTTGGATCGACCTTAAGGTATATCTACATATTGACGTGCCATTTTGTGGTTTCCGTAATCAATAAATCTGCCTAGCCTTTTCCCAACTATATTGGGGTCGGCTTCCAGTCTAACCGGATGCAGCTGATTACCAGTATTTTACATAGAGCGACTGCCGGTCTGAGCTACACAAACCAATTACTGGGTAAATAAATACCCCTTGCTAGGACCGGTTGTCAGACTTTTGACCATAATAAAGCCGTTGGTCTCGGCTGTCATTTGTAGATCTTTGACAGTCGTTACGGGTAGTCAGAAGCTCGGTCGTCTGACAAGCAGTCTTTTCAAGGTCTGGGTTATGACAGTCGTTCGATGTAAAATATCTACTGGAGTTCAACTGCATGTGGCTAGACTGGAAGCAAGCCTGGCAGATGATGACCAAAGGGCCATAATTACTAAGCTTACGCCTTCTGTAAATCAAGGGATTATAACCGTGCCTGGCAAAATACCTGGCATGGCCCTGTGGGGTATATTTTATTCTATTCGGGCAAGGTCAGACGCATATTATATAAGGTCCCATTAAAATAGATGGACAAATTTTAACAGAACGTTCAGTAGCGAAAAAAACACACTGATTAAAGTGATTTTATTTTGACTTAAAATTAGAAATGGCATTGGGTAACCAACATTTTTATTGTATTTTCGTTAGCTGATTTATTTTTCTTGTAAGTATCTAATGCGTTTTTCCATTTTTTTTTATTATCATTTTCCTTATTTTGGTAGTCTGAATGATTTCTAAGTTTGTCCATCTATTTTAATGGGACCTTTTATATGCCTGACATTTAATCGAAAACCCTAATTTTAGAGGACACACACGAAAATTAAAAACTAAAATCCAAAACAGAAAAATTAACGTCATCGGAATTTCGGTCTGGCAGTTAATATTTTAATGCGTAGTATTTTTGACTTCGCTTCACTAAGCTTGGAACTGGATTAATATATATATTAATATATATTGTTTTTTTGTTATCGTTTGATGGATTATGAGCATATGAGATGCAGTCTTTGTGGCTTTCAGAGCAAAATCCCCCTTTGGTAAATCTCTACAGTGCGTTATGTGTAGCTGTCGATTTCCAAAATATGTCGCCTTTTCCAGAACAATCAATAGGGATGATGCCTGGGTAAAAAATAATAAATTCTATTTAGTCCGTCAGTCAGATAATGAAAAAAATATTAGACACGTATTTTTTGCTTTATCATACTTATAAAAAATGCCTTAGATAAAACGCATTAAAGTTGGGGATAGGGGGCTCGCTTCGTCGCAATTCAGTATAAAATCTAGCAAGGCGTGACGTCATGCGATGCCCGGTTAAGTAGTCATGACCTCAGTGGTCAGCTAAGGACGCCCTAGACAAAAAAAAAAAAGATGTCGTGCAACATTTCATCTCATCGTAATGTGTCGCCGTAATCTTTTGATTACGTAAAAAAGGAACAATTATTTTATCGTGCTTTTGTATTTTGTGTGCAGCAAATAAACGATCTATTTGGGTTATCGTTAAGAACCACGGTGATTTGGAAAAAAAAATACTGTATGTAATTTTGAGCCCTCTTAAACTAATACTGAGTCACACGCCGAACCCCATAGTTTAATCCCATATGTCCAGATTGGTTTGAAAATTCAAAAGTCATTTATTCAAACTAGGCTGAGAATCAGCACTTTTCGAACGTTAAAATTACACAAGACAGTCCCCCAAAACGCCCACCCTTCACCACTTCCTAGTGCTTTAGCTGGGAAGAAGAAGTGGCGCAACAAACTCCCCAGCAGAGCTTGATCAATCATTTCATGGTTGGACCAGTTCGGTTCAGCAGTTTTCCGGATAACTTAAAAACAGACAATGATCTAATCAAGATTTTTTGGTTAAGGTCTTGGAAACCACTGGGTTTTTGCAAGCCTCTTCATATCATATTCAGAGTTGCCCGCGTTAAGGGCAGATAAAATCATCTGCGGGCTTAGGTTTTTTTTTATAAGTATATCAATCTACCTAGCCTTTTCCCAACTATGTTGGGGCTTTCAGTCTTAACCGGATGCTGCTGAATAATATCCAGTATTTTACATGGAGCGACTGCCTATCTTACTTCCACAACCCAGTAACTGGGTAATACAATACCCCTTGGTAAGACTAGTTGTCAGACTTTCGGGTTTCTGACTACCCGTAACGACTGTCAAAGATCCACGAATGATGGTTTTTTGAAGTGAGAACTTATTTAGGCGCCTTGAGCGGTTTTTTTAGCGGGTAAAGTTATGGATTCGCGTAGTGCTGAGCTATAGAATATAGATGGCGCTAATACCAGTTTTAAGTGTTCACTTCTGTCAGCAGTCCCCATGACTGCCTATTTTTTTTATATACATTCTCTTATTTTTGTGTTTTTCTATGACTGTGTTAATTTAGTTTGTGATCTACCTGTGCGAGTCCCAATAATATTTTTTCTTTTATTTCTTCTATTGGGAAAATTTATTTTATTTAGTTATTTATTGCCAACTTAAAATGTTTTGAGCTACACGATTACTGACAAATGCGTGCACTGACTGGACAGGTCCACTCAAAGCTGTGTGTTTCTTTCCTCAAAAGACTTAGGACAAGGACTGCTTTCCTCTGACGTCGTTTCGGTATTTCTTCTAGGAGTAGTCGGATAGGAAACACTATCTTATCTAATTTCAAAATATTTTTTTTTTAACGTGTAATAGTGTTGTTATTCAGATAGTGTCATCCATGAAGACGCGCCCCACTCCGCGATTACTGTACATTAAGCTATACTTTAAGTACGGAGCGATCTCCAATTTACAGAAATAAATATAATTTATCAAAATTCGTGGTCTTCTCAGTGTTGGTCCTTTTCGATGCATAGCAAGTTTATGCAGTTTTAAATGCTTTTTTCTTTCTTAAACTCCGTTAAAGACTTGGGAATTTAAAAAATCTATGCTAAGAACTGTTAATTGCTCCAAAGTATTCGCAACAAAAGGGGTCAAAATCATTAAAAGGATCAAAGATAACTAGAGACCTTTAGGCCTATAACGATAATACATAATTAATGTAAAATGTTAATTTTCATGTTCATTTAATGTTTGGGCACGACTCATATTACTTAGGACGATAGGACCAAATTCCCTTTGTAGATAATATCTTTATTTGTTGGTCCAGAAGACTGAAAAAACCTGTAAGTAAGTTATTAATCTGCTTAGCCTTTTCCTAGAGCCTCTGTTCTCTATATTCTTCATTTGACAGGCGTCAATCAATCTTGAACATGTTTTTATTTGCGTGCAGCAGAACAGAACTAACTTGATATTTTTATTATATTATTCAAAGTCAAATCATTTATTTCAACTAGGCACAAAAAGGCAAATTTGAACGATAAAAAAATAAACTAGAATTGATTCTAGTCGCCCCTTCCAAACGATAGTTCTCGTATGGAGAAGAATGGGCAAGAAACTCCACTGTTACTCTTTTAAAATGTTTTACAATATCTTGTGTAGGTATGTCGAGGCCAATTCTTAGAATTAACCATTTCATGAAATGGCCAGCTAACATTGGCCTTATCGTTTAAACGTCAACCATATCGTTTAATGATATGTCAGTCGACGTTTGGCCATATCATTAATGTAGGGTATCATGAATACCCTTAAGGTGTAGTAAAACTTGCTAAGTAACTGCGACCAATTTGGAAGTAGCGCTCGCTTGGCTCGCGCGCGGTTGTTCACAGTTCTAACCTAACCTCACCCATTAGATCGGAGTGCCTCATAAGCGGCGTAGTTTTTTAATTTTAAGTGTTATGATGCATTTTTATGTGCACGCCGAGGCAGCGGCCGGCGAGCGCTACTTCTAAGTTGATCGCTTTCTATAGTTCAGATTCATTTATTTGCCAACAATGTAGGTACAGGTATAAGTTGATACATCACGAAGTGTTTCCGCTACATTCTACCTTACGGCATGCAAAGTCGTAAAAACTAAAATATACAATTTTCATAAAAATCATGCAGTCGTAAAAACTAACGATACAATTTTCATCCAAATTGATAATGAAGTCATTCTGATATACTTAGTATAAATTCTCATAATATATTATGTCATTTATATTTTTTTATTGTTATACATTTTTATCATTTAAAAAGTATTTTATACAATAATAACATTTTTTTAATAACAATGCAGTCAGCTTAGATTTAAATATTCGTATGGGATGTTCTTTAAACTAGTGCGGATTTTTTTTGTATATTATAGACCCCATTGACATAATATTTTTCCTAAGTAGTGCTGTTTTGTAATTGCCTGTATGTAATAATTTTGTATATTGAGTTCTCATAGGACCAGAACGAGTCCTAATATCGGCTTGTTACGGAAATAAATTTAAATTCATTTTAACAAAAATTGCAACTTCTAAAATATACAACGATAGGAAGGTCAGTATTTTCAGTGACTTAAACATAGGCTCACATGTATCTGTAGTTTTCAGATCTGATATAGATCTTATGCAACGTTTTTGGGCCTTAAAAATCATATCAATCATATTTATTTGGAAACCCGATAAAAGTCACCTTACTTTGTTTGATTTGTTGTGTGCCGCCGCCATGATGCACAACAAAAACAAAGCGACATCAACGCCTCTACCGGTGGATAATCTAACTATTTTACGCTATGATTATACTAATGTTTGGCCACATCATGAACTAGTCGTGCGTTTCAAACATTGAGTATTCAATGATGGAGGCCTACAACCACCTGTAAAGCAGTATTATTTTAATATTACTTTAGTGTGGGAAAGAGATGAAGCTCTACAGGACGTAAAGCTTTAGAGGTGGTGGTAAGCCCCCAGGCCAGACCACATCCATGATGTGACCAGCGGTCGATGTTCATTTCATGAAATGATCAATTCTTTTTAAAGATGTGGCCACGACATATACATTAATGATATAATTAAATGTAATTCCTAATCCAAATTAGTTGTTTGACATTCTAGTAACATTATTAGTTACTGAATGTCAACCAGCTGGCTGGTATTATAACAACGATACGTGTAGGTTACATACCTTAAAATTTAGATTTTAATCAGATAATCAAAAACATTCACCTACGAAAACGTGAGGAAACCGGCTAAACCCAAAAATTGTCAGGGCTTATTTTTACCCGACTACGGCGAAGCAAAAAGGAGGGTTATGATTTTGACCGGTAAGTATGTTCATCTGTTCCCTCATAACTTCTAAGCTACTCATCCTATCATTTACGTTGGAAGCGACTTGAATAAATCACAGACAGACAAATTAAAAAATCCGGAGTTACTCGTAATTTGTTCGAGTTAAGCTTCGTGCAGACTAGAGCGACGCGACAGCGCGACGCGACACCGGTTATTGTTATACCGTGAAGTTTTCTTAGAAATTGTATTGTTCGTTTCGCATCGCGCCGTCGCGTCGCGCTGGTCTGCACGAGTCTTTATACGTGTGACTCCGGAATTTTAATCTGTGATTTCTTTTTTATAGCTTTTTAGATGACTTTTTGTCGTAGGTACTTGAGTTTTAGTTTTACAACTTTTATTTTTATTAATCTTATATTTTGATTGCTTCTTTATTTTATTTTTCACATCGTTCTCATATAAAGAAGCAACAAGAATAATGTACCCAGTTAAATTGAAGAAATCAAGATGACAGTATAGGTACTGAATAAATTAACAGACTTTGTTTTACATTAGATCTCACATCTTTTGCATTTTTGAAGTTAGGAAGTCGGTGGCAAAAAACGAAAATTCAAAACCAAAGGAACCGACTTCCGAAATTAAAGTTATTTTTCACTTTTACGTGTTTTTTTTTTTTTTGAAAACCTATTGTTTTAATTTGGAAAAAGGTTTTTTAGGAGACGTCTCTGAGTGTGGAATTTGTGACTACATTGTTGTATTGGGTTCCTACCTGTAAAAACAAATTTAAGTGGTAATAGTAAATAAATAAATTCATTTCTTCCTCCACACAGTCCATCCATCGTTTCTTTGGTCTTCCCCCCCTACTCTTAGCCTACATTCATACCTACTCAAAACTTTGCTCACAACATACCTATTCTAACTTAAAAAGATAAAATAAAACTAAGCCTGTCTTGTGATAAGTTATGTTTTAGCTTAACAGGATGTATAAGTTCATGTTAAGTATAAAATACATTAGAAATCACTAAACAGGTTCAGCAAGGCCCAATTTCTAGTATACTAACATTAAAATACAGACATCCTATGTCAGGGCTGGCACACTCAAGTTAACGTTGTGTAATTATGATAAAATAAACAGTTATTTCCTAGAATAATACGCAGTCAAAATGTATGGACCAGCATTTTTTTTTTATGGGTTTTTCCTTTCAACGCAGAGGTGTCCAGAATCATGTACTGAATCCATGGTTGCACGTTGATATTATGTAAATATTATCTTGCTTGAAAATATATTTCTAAAACATTTTTTTATAGTTGTTAAGAAATATACAACATAACAACACGTTTTTACGTTGGTAACTAACATATTGAGTCCATTGTTACTTGTTAATTAAATATAAATAAATAGAAGTATTTAAGAGGTATGAGGAACGGGGTGTAAAGTTCACTTACCCTCCATAAAAAAGGGAGGATCCTCCGACCAGACGAGTGTCGTGTCTGGCGGGCAACTGCTCAACTATTGATGTTGGAAAATTATACAATGTGAAATTTTATTCGTTTGTATTCTCTTTAGGGGTCATTGTACTCATCATTATGAACAACTTTCATTATGGGGCCAAACCTGAAATCGCGAAAATGGGTTGTTCCCTACATTATAACGAGCTATGCGAACATAAATGTAGGGAACAACCCATTTTCGCGATTTCAGGTTTGGCCCCATAATGAAAGTTGTTCATAATGATGAGTACAATGACCCCTTAAGAGGACGCAAACGAATTAAATTTCACATTGTATAGATGCTGATCGCGCGGAAAACCCTGCTTGCATGATGCAGGATGTTGTCTGACGTCAGGTCTTTGATGTGTAGTTCGCATGTGGCGATGTAGATGCCGCCACAGTATTGAATAGACTTATAGAATCTAAAGAACATTTTTGTGCCATCCTTTTCATCGTACACTAGTTAAATACTCAGAATCGCCCGCATTGATTGTATATAATGCTCCTATTTATTATAATAAAGTTTAATGGTTAAAAATTTGCACGACTAAATTACAGTTACCCACATTAATCTATTAATAACGACATTTATTTATTACAACATCTAAAAAAGCGGCCATGTGCGAGTCGGACTTGCACACGTAGGGTTCCGTACCACCGAGGGTCGCAGCATTATGCTGAGCGATGGCCGTTTTGCGTGGATGTGTTGCATATTTCCCCCAAATTTTTCGTTTCGTGTATTTGTTCTTTCTTTTCGTCATGTTTACCGCAAATAAACGTATTTTCTTTCTTTCTTTCACTGTACGATATTTAACATTACATTTTCTTTAATACTTTAGAAAAAAAAAATATGTTTCTTGTATGGGGACCCCTTTAATTTTAAACTTTATTTTATTTGCTGTTTAGGGGCCATAGTAGTACACACTCTGTGAAAAGTGTTCAAATGTACCTATTACGGTTCAAAAGATGGAGCCCTGTGACGGACGGACGGGCAGCGCAGCCTTAGTAATAGGGTCCCGTTGACACTCTTTGGGTACGGATTTACGGATCCCCAAAAAAATGTCCGGAAAAGTATAAACCTGTCTAATGATTCTACTTGTACTGCCTATCGGTCAATGGGATCCTTAGTAGGATTTTAAGATCGTTCATTCTAAAAGTTGGCAACGTCGCAAATAGCTGTCAAATATTTATCTGTTTTGATTAATTTGGCAATATTACTGTATGGAATTCATTATAATTATAACTAAGTAATAGTATTTTAGATCATCATCTAGTATTTTAGATTTTGCTCGCGTTTACATACAGACAGACATTATTGAGAACTCTGTATAGATAGTACCATCCAGGACGACGCGCCCCATCCCGCGATTACTGTTCTGTACATTGAGATAAGGGCCCTCGCCCACGGCGACTTTTTGTAGCAATGCTGTCGCGCGTTTCGTAAATGCGCAACAGCATCGCTACTAACACGTGTTAGTCGCATTTGCAACGCGCTACAGAAGCGATGCCAACGCGCTTCTAACGCGTTACAGCATCGCGACTGTATCGATACAAACGCGCGATCGCGTTTGACGACATCGGGGAGAGAACGGAGGGAGGGTGGCGCGTGAGTGGAGAACCGCTCATCAGTGCAACACAGACAGGTCGAGAATGCTGTTGTCCGTCACATGCAAAATGGAGTCGTTCGACAGAAGCGCGACAGTATCGCGTTTGCATCGCGACTGAATCTGGGCCCGTTGGCGAGGGCACACAGCTAGCGACTGCTTCGCAACTGTATCGGTGCGGACGCGCGACAGCATCGCTACTGCATCGCTACAAAATGTCGCCGTGGGCGAGGGCCCTAAATGTACTAGTACATTTAACAGCAGAGGTGTAGCTATAGTACACCACCATTTCGCCAGTTATGTTTAAGTTCTAAGTAATAGAGGGCGAGCCTTTTGCCATCAACCAGCCACAAATCCAGACTCCGGGCTGCTACGGAGAAATTCCTGATAGAAAAACCCAATAACACTTTGCCCGACCTGGGAACCGAACTCAAAACCTCATGCTCAGCAGTAGCGCTTGCGAACACGAGAAATTAATTGTACTAGTACATTTAACTCAGCTCAACATTGAATTAAATGTACTAGTACATTTAACTCAATGGTTCTGTACGGAGCGGAGCGGAGTAGGGCGCGTCTTCGTGGATGGCACTATCTATATTAAACTGAACTACGCCTAGGCTGTTTAAATTCAGAACCATTGAGTTAAATGTACTAGTACATTTATCTCAATGGTTCTGTACGGAGCGGAGCGGAGGAGGGCGCGTCTTCGTGGCACTATCTATATTAAATTGAACCACGCCTAAGATGTTTAAATTTAGCAAATAATGTAAATATTCAAAAGGATTTCCTGAGTTTACTATTAATGTCTTAAAACTAGTTTACCTTACTAAGATAAAAATGATTAGTTATCATGTAATTACAATTAACATGTAAAATAAAATAGATACTTAAAATACACTTCTAATTGGTTTAACCAGTTTCTGATTTGAAAATCAAAATATTCTCAATCTGCCTAGCCTTTTCCCAACTATGTTAGGGTCGACTTCCAGTCTAACCGGATGCAGCTGGATACCAGTATTTTACATGGAGCTAATCCATCAGGCTAAGCTACGCTTGCCGGGGTTGGTCCGTAGATGGGTGACCATCTTTACATACCGAGACTCCTCCGTGCCTCGGAAAACACGTTAAACCGTTCGTGCCGGCTGTCATTCGTGGATCTTTGACAGTCGTTACGGGTCGTCAGAAGCCCGAAAGTTAGACAACCAGTCTTACCAAAGGGTATATTGTATTACCCAGTTACTGGATTGTGGTGATCAGATAGACAGTCGCTCCATGTCGTCTGAATAGTTACAGCTGACAAAGAAAAAAAAAAATTTGTGCTTAATTTTTAAGTAAGCTCCGAGGACCATTATTTTTCCCAAATATTTTTATTTGTCGACGTCATAATGTCAAAACCAGCGCTGGGGCTCTGTCTCGCATAGGGTCACAGCAGTATGCTGAGCGATGGTCGTTTTGCGTGAATGTGACGCATATTTTCCCCCAACTTATTCTTTTTTTGTTTTGTGTTCTTTCTTTGCGTCATGTTTACCGCAAATAAACGTATTTTCTTTCTTACCTTTTCTTATAGATTTTCAGCGCTTTAGGCTGATTATTAAAATAGTTAGTATAGGTACCTACACCTCTGCCTAACCGTCTGGGGATACAGTTGTGATTTTATGTAAAAAATAAAAACTTAGTGATTTTGTGGCTAACTGTACTGAGCATCCGCGGGAGTACAGAACGTCAGCCTTTTTTAGAGACAAATTTATGTCTATTAACGGTTACAGGTTAATAATTTAAAATTAATTATGCCTATGTGATTAATTAAAGAACTGAGTGCCTACGATAAAAATAACTGTAAGTTTTACTTTTAGTGAAAGCACAGTTTTTAGAAAGCTTTTTATAGTAGTTCTGCACATTATAGGCTCGTGCAGACTAGCACGACACCGGTAATTGTTTTATTAGCCCAGGTGCGCGGTGCACGGGCGATGTTTTCCCGCGGCGATTTTTTTTCGTGCACTGTATTTTCAACGCTCTTTTTAACGTCTAGAGTTGAAAATCCAACAGTGTGTTTTCAACGCGCTGGGACGAGAGTGCGTCCCAGCGCGTTGGATTCACAACGCTTAGCGCAGTGCGCGCTTAAGAGGGCGCCTAAAGGTCCACTAGCGCCACTCTTTAAAAAAAATATTATCTCGTGACTGAGAAGGAATTATGAATAACGGCTAATAAGGACCCTCGGTAAGTGTGTCTAGAATTTTCTAATACCTTTTATAAAGTTTCATATTGAGACACGGAGCAACAAAATACGATCTAGACGAATGTGGCCGCTTTTCTTTAGATCGTATTTTGTTGCTTCGTGTCTAAAAGGTATTAGAAAATTCTAGACACACTTACCGAGGGTCCTTACTAGCCGTTATTCATAATTCCTTCTCAGTCACGAGATAATATTTTTTTTAAAGAGTGGCGCTAGTGGACCTTTAGGCGCCCTCTTAAATCCCGCCGCGATATTTTTACGTCCGTGCGAACGTGGGCTTAGAGTCGCGTCGCGCAGGTCTGCACGACACTTAAATGACAACATGTAACAATTAATTTTGTCAGATTGAATGTATTGCCAGCGAGACCATCGTGATCCTCCTAGTCTTTTTCCAACTACATTTATCTTGGGGTCAGCTTCCAGTCTAACCGGATGCAGCTAAATGCCAATATTTCACATGGAGCGACTACCTATCTGACCTCCATAGTGGCACGGCTCAGTTACTGGGTATCACAATCAATTAGTAAGCCTGGTTCGACTTTCGGGCTTCTGAACTAAAACGACTGTCATAGACCTACAAATGAAAGCAAGGACCAGCCTAACACACTATCAATAAGCATCCGAGACTTTTGAAGAATATTGCTAATCCATTGCTTCATAAGTTTGAAAAATTCGTCTGCTCAACAACGTAAATAACGCAATGAATGTGGGTGAACTGTCAAAATTAAATCCATTTCGATCAATTGACATTTTATGTGTGGTACGTAATTACCTCGCTGGACTGTCAGGGGCCGTCTAATAACTATTACACTACCTTCATTACTTAAAGTATCTTTTCCTTCTTCCCCAGAGTGATATGTCAACACGCAGTACGTCCACATCGTTCCGCGCTCGCCGCGGCCACAAGGAGCGCTCCAAGAACTTCACCGAGCTGGAGAAACGAACAGTCCTCGAGCTGATAGCACGCCACCGCGACGTGTTGCGACAGGGACGCTCCAACAACGCGACCAACAGGAGCAAACAGGTACGGAGAAGGACCTGAGAATATTTAGCAAAAAATGCCGTGAAATTTCAACTGTCTACCTATGACGGTTCATGAGATACAGCCCGCTGACAGACAGACGGACAGCAGAGGCTTCGGCCTTCGGGTACGGAACCGAAAAATATTTGCCGGCGGGTCAAGCGGTTTCGTGTAGGACTTCAGAGTTCTCAAAAATACTGAAATTATAAAAAAAAAAACTAAAGGCCAAGTAGTTAAATTAATGACCAATAAGTTTCCTGAAAATTTTAAAAAGACCTGAAGGACCAAAGATGATTATATGATCAAAAGAGATCCAATCAATCTAACCTTTTTGACTTTATATATAATGTGATACAGAATGTCGATAAACGAATACCAGTATGTAGCATTTTTTGTGACATTACTCAGGCCTTTGACTACGTTGATTATGCTATTCTATTGAGAAAACTTGAAGCTTATGGCATTAGAGGCAATTTACTTAGTCTTCTTGAGTCTTACTTAAAAGGCCGAAAACAAATAACTGAAATTTGTCAAATTAATCCAGTTACCAAGCGTGAAGAGATCTATAGATCCTCAGAGCGTGAAGTTATCTTTGGCGTACCCCAGGGGAGCGTATTGGGTCCTTTCATATTCATACTGTACATAAACGATCTACCTAAATGCATTGAACAAGCAATGACACTGTTTGCGGACGATAGTACCGTGACAATACCATGTAAAAATGTGGAGACATATGAATGGGACATTAACAATTGTTTACAAAATGTTGTAAATTGGTTAGAAGAAAATAATTTAAAAATTAACTTAAAAAAAACAAAAGTTGTGAATTTCAATCAGCGGATTACCAGCATTAGCCCTAATATACACAACAACAATGAACTTGTAGAAGAAGTAGAAAATACTACATTTCTGGGACTTTTAATAGATAAAGATCTAAATTGGAAAGCACACACTGATAGTTTATGTAAGAGAATTAGTAGGTCCGCATACGCTCTGCATTCACTATCTCCAGTAATTAACATGGATGCACTATTAATTGCTTATTATGGCATAGTAGAATCGCACTTACGTTACGGTGTAATATTCTGGGGAAATTCAACCGAAAGAGAAACAGTTTTTAAAGCCCAGAAAAGATGCTTACAGGCTATGTTTAAGCTTAAATCCACTGATAGTTGCATGCCATACTTTAAACAACACAAAATATTAACACTTCCTAGCTTCATAATGGAGGTAGCTGTGTTTGTGAAGTCAAACCCAAATCGTTTTAAACGTCTAGCCGACGTAGTCCCACGTAATAGACGCGACAATAACCAAGTATGCTCCCATCCCGCCAAAACGGCACTACTGCGCAAGAGTGTCTATTGCATGGGTCCGGTTATTTATAATAAATTACCTAAGGAATGGAAAGAACTATCATTAACAATATTCAAAACTAGGCTTAAACGCTTTTTAACGCATAAAGCATATTATAATATCAGCGAATTCCTTACGGAGAAAGAATTTGTTTGTTCTCCAAATTGATTTGCTTTATTTTATTTTTATATTTGTTTACTCTACTACTCTACTTTTAAATATTGACATTTGTTTTGAATTGTGCCTTGATTAAAATTAATTTAAATTTTTGACATTGTGATTTCTTACTTTTATTATTTATTTGTCTACTGAGACTAATTTTGTACGCCATAAAGGCTGTCATATGCTTTTTATATAAAAACAAAAAAAAACATTTTTGTAGTAGTGCTCTTCAATGTATATAATATGATTGCCTTTGTTGTTGTTTTAGCGTGAAACTCTTATTTAAGTTTTGCATGCCTGTCGGTAAGATATGGCTGAACCTACCTGTTTAAAAATTATCACCTTTTACTGTACCCATATTTGCAAAATAAACGACTTACTTACTTACTTACTTACTTAAAACCTTTTCCCAACTATGTTGGGGTCGGCTTCCAGTCTAAACGGATGCAGCTGAATACTAGTATTGTACATGGAGCGACTGCCTATCTGACCTCCACCACCCAGTTACCGGGTACACCTTGGTAAGACTAAATGTCAGACTTTTGGTCTTCTGACTACGGGTAGTCACGACTGTCAAAGATCTAGGAATGACAGCCGGGACCAAGGAGGTGTCTCGATATGTAATGGATGATCACCTATCCATGAACCGATCGCGTTAAGCGTAGCTTCAATGAACCCGTGCGGCTATGTTATTTAGCCACCAACCGTTGAGATCCCTGAAGCCGTTCAATCGGAATTAAAGCCTGTTGTCGTTGATTTTTCTGTTACTTCGGTCAACTTATCAACATCATCATCATTTCGGCCGAAAGACGTCCACTGCTGGACATAGGCCTCCCCAAGCTCCGCCGCTTCGCCGGCTCTGTGCTTCCCGCATCCAATAGATTCGTGCGGCCTTCACCAGGTCATCGGGCCACCTTGTGGGAGGCCTTCCAACGTTACCTCTTCCGGTACGCGGTCGCCACTCCAGAACCTTTCGGCCTCATCGACCATCTGTTCTGCGAGCAATGAGCCCTGCCCACTGCACTTAAATTTGGCTATTTTTTGGGCTAAGTCATTTACCTTGATTCTCGGTCAACTTATCACAGGATCTAAAATGAGAATCGCCTACCGATTTACTATCTGATTATGCTTCTGATAACAGGGAAGTAGGAAGTTACTATAAAAATAATATATTGGAAAAAAACAAACCCTTTCCAAAAAAAGCACTCCTAAGTGAAAAATTACTTTAATTTCGGAAGTCGAATTTGGTTTTGAATTTTCGTTTTTTGCCACCGACTTCCGAAAGTAATGTTATTTTTCAGTTTTTAGTTGTGGTACCTACCCCACACAAATTCGAATACCACTACCTACTATGTAAATAACAGTGACAGGAAGTTATCATCATATCATCCACATATACTAAGTGGGAAAAATACGTATTCAAGCAAAGTTAATAAAATTTATATGGGACCACCTTGGGAGCATACCCTTTCAAACAAAAAAATAATTTTCATAATCGGTCCACAATTGACAGAGAAATCGGCGGACATACATACGCGTCGAACATATAACCTCCTCCTTTTTGGAAGTCGGTTAAAAATATTCGCCGACGGACCGAAAGATTTGAATTTGACCAAGCGGTTTCTTGTAGAATTTCAGTTCTCATAAAAACCGGCCAAGACGGACTCGTTGAGAAAAAACGCCGAATAAAATAACTTTCTTGTTACGTCCTTTAATTTTTAACTCTATTTTTCTTTGATAAAGACATTGTGAAATGTGAAATGTACATTCAAAATGCGTTAGATCATATTGTTACGTCTTTAGCCGAACTTGGTCTCGAATTATCACCCAATAAATCTACATATTGTGTTTTTAGTAGAGGCAGACGCAGACTACTACCTTCTCTTAAAATCAATGAACAGTCGATAACATTTTCACCATGTATTAAATATTTGGGTATGTGGTTAGACCAAAGTTTGCGTTGGAGTAAACACGTAAATGAAATCATCGCGAAAAGTTCAAAATTTTTAAATATTTTAAAGCTATTAACGGGAAGCTCATGGGGTATACATACTAAACATATACGTAAACTGTATATCTCCTTAATTAGAAGTCGACTGGATTATGGTTCGTTCCTCTATGACTGTAGCGCCAAAACACATTTATTGAAACTGGACAAGCTGCAAAACCAAGCGCTACGAATAATAGGGGGCTACATTAAAAGCTCCCCTATTCATGTGATGGAATCAGATTTATGTATCTCACCTTTATATTTAAGAAGAAAATATTTAGCATACAAATACTGTCTAAAAAGCCGATCGTGGTCAAATAATGTCACAATTAGTCTTATATCCGAGTTGAGCGACTATTGTCTTACTTCTTATTGGCAAACCAAAAAAAAACCATTACTTGTAAAAGTATACAATGAAGTTAGGCATTTAGAAATTACAGCATCAGAATATCTGAAAATGTTTGGCTTAGAAATCTGGACATCCTATATTCAAATAAATATTATAAGTGAACTCAAAAGTTTAAATACCTCTAAACGTAATTATAACCCAAATGTGTTACTGAGTGATATTGTAGCAGAACTGAACACAATATATTTCGGATGGCATAAAATGTACACTGATGCATCTAAATGTGCTCAGGGACAAGGAGCGGGGTTATTTGACCAAACTTTAGGGAACAGTTTTGGATATAAAATTAATTGTTATATATCAATTATGTCGCTGGAGCTCATAGCAATTTACAAAGCAATTAATTACATTTTAAATCAAAATTTAAATAAAGTAGTAATTTTTTCAGACAGTAAAAGCGCACTTCAGCATATCGCTCGATGCGCCTCTGGCTACAGCAGAGGTACATCGATAGCGTATGATATTTTAAAACTTATAATTATACTTAAAAACAATAATATAGAATGTAGATTGCAATGGGTTCCAGCACATATTGGACTAAGAGGTAACGAGGAGGCTGACCGTATATCCAAATCAGCGGTAATAGACGGATGTGTAACTAACTATGTACCTGATTACTGGGAATATACAGCTAAATTTAAATCGGCATGCTTTAATTCCTGGAAAGAACATTTTCTCAAAATATCTCTGGATAAAGGCATTTGGTACAAAAGCATACAAGGTCAACCATCTCGCTTTCCCTGGTTCGAGAATACTAAATTAGATAGAAATTATGTTAAATTGATATTAAGACTCCGTTCGGGGCACTACCCATCGGCAAAATTCGCATTTCTTATGAAAAAGGCTGACTCTCCTAATTGCACAGTTTGCAATCAAATCGAAGACATACAACATTTGCTGATGGAGTGTGCTCGGAACAGAGTAGAACGTGAGTTATTCGTGAATGATTGTAAGATAAATAAATTTGATGTAGGCATAATTCAATCCATCTTATCTACACCATCCTCGGAGATTATTAAAAAGTTGTGCCATTTAATTATTGTCCTCCACGAATAACTGTAATAAAATTGTTGTCTGTTAGATTAAAACTATATAAACTAATTAATTAAATTTAGTATATTTAAATTAAGTAAGCCAATTACTGTAAAAGGGTACGATGGGGCTGACATATCTTTGATAAAAGCCCCTAAACAAAATCTAGATAATAAAAAAAAAAAAAAAAAAACTCTATTTTATTTTTATTATTTGTTGTTATAGCGGCAATAGATATGTATATAATCTGTGAAAATTTCAACTGTCTACATAAAACGGTTCATGAGAGCACGCTGACAGACAGACAGACGGACGGACAGCGAAGGCTTAGTAATAAGGTTCTGTTTTTCACCCTTCGGGTACGGAACCCTAAAAACTTAAGGCCAAGTAGTTAAATCAAGTACCAAAAAGTTTCCTGAAAAATGTACGAAGACAAGAAAGACTGGCTGCCTATCTGACCTCCACAACCCAGTTACCTACTAGGGAACACGACCAAAAGAGATCTAAAACCTTCAAAATCCGAAAACAATTTGAATTAAAGTTCGTTTTTTAATCCCAGATAGTGATTTGACAGGTGCAAATTTCAAACTCCAAATTTAAAAAACAAACAACAAAGATTTGAAATGTCAAATTACTATCTGGGATTAAAAAGAGAACTTTAACAATGTTAGTTACATTTTTATCTGTAATCTGTCATTGAGTGTTATCTTAACCCTTGACCACACACCTAATTGAATTCCCTACCATTGATATTCCAATATTGTTTATCTATATCTATTCTAAAGGTGTGTCCATACATTGAGCGGCTAGAGCGCGGCAGCAACACGCGGCGTTTACAGGACACTTTTCTACCGCGCCCAAACCGACGAATGTTTGCGCGGCAGTACTGCGCGGCACATCCGAGACACGCCGCGCACTTCAGTTGGCAATATCAATCTGCCTAGCCTTTAATACGTCCTCAGAAATCCGTCCAGACACAATTAGTGACAAATGTTTTCTAAAAATGTTCGCGCGCGGCAGTCGTCCAAACACAACGCGGCTGGCCACGCGCGGCATCCGCGCACGATTGCCGCCCAATGTTTAGACACTCCTTAATAATAAAGCTGAACAGTTAGTATAAACTCGCTAATCTCTGGAGCTACCTGTCGGATTTGTAAAATTATATTTTCATTTGATCGCCCAATTCTTGAGGAAAGTTATCTGTCTGACATCGACCCTTACGAGCCGAGCAATAGAATGAATAGTCAGGAAGAACGCTAAGCGAAAACGAAGTAGGTACAAGCGCGAGCGGGCGATACGATGCGACTCGATGGTTCGGGAGCCGAAATCGCGGGCAGAAGCTAGTAAAATATAAAAAGATACGATTATTTGATAAAAAATAATCTTTTTATCGGATAGCAGTAGTTACGTAAAGATTATCGCTCGATATCAGTTACAGGTTAACGAAAAAAGATATAATATTATCTTTTTGTTTGTGCTTCCGTGGTAGCTCAAAATTAACCACGATTTAAGGATATCATTAATCAAAACAATCAAGTCCATAAGAAAAGTCCCAAAGTGGCGGTGACTGAAAAGTTGTATGGAAATTGGTTGTCATGGTATGGGCATGTGATGCGGAGGAATGAGGAAAATGTCGTCAGGCAAGTTATGAGTATGAATGTGGATGGTTATAAGAGTAGAGGAAGACCAAAGAAACGATGGATGGACTGTGTGGCAGATAATAGAGAAGACGACTAATAGAGAAGTATGGAACAAAAATACATGTTGTTAAATTGGTATAAACAGCAGGAGAATGGCTATAATTAAACAAAACATTTACGAGTGACGATGTCAGTTATCCTACCTATGCTGCCCTGCTAAGCCGAAAGGCGCTATCTCAATCGGAGTAAGTTTTGAG
Organism: Agrochola circellaris; assembly: GCA_914767755.1. Classification (NCBI taxonomy): domain Eukaryota; kingdom Metazoa; phylum Arthropoda; class Insecta; order Lepidoptera; family Noctuidae; genus Agrochola; species Agrochola circellaris. Next base: position 9,424,936 of record OU611867.1, on the reverse strand, counting down.
AAAATTGACTTTTTCTTAATTGCAATTTAAGGAAACATAAGGATATATATACAAAACTTCTGCGTGGTTTTTATAAATGTTTTAATTTAGATAGCGATATTTGGCTTAAACCATTAGATGCGAAATTGTTAAAGCTATTGAATGGCATAAAAAAACTAAAAGGGCGTATCTCTGAGATAGCGCCTTTTGGCTTAGCAGGGCAGTATGGACAACCTGCATTCATCCTCTTCCATCATCATCTTCCCCCCTTGTCCCATGTTACGTGGGGTCGTCGCACCACGTTTTCGTCTTCCACTCTCCCCTGTCAACCGTCACGCCCATTCACTCCCTTTTCTTTCATATCATTCCACACACAATCCATCCCATCTTTTCTTCGGCCTTCCTCTCCCGCTCCATCAACATTTATATTCATCACTCTTTTAGTCACATGCGTTCCTCCTCACCACATGCCCATACCAAGCCAAACGATTTCCTTTCAACTTTTCTGTCACTGCCGCCACTTTTAAACTTCCCTTATATACTCATTTCTTACTTAATCCATTTTCGTCACTCCATACAGTACGACGACCGTTGTGGCGGCATCTATATCACCACATGCGAACTACGCATCAAAGACCTGACGTCACACAACATCCTGACGTCACACAAATACTGCATCGCGCAATTAGAGTTTACCGCGCGATGGACATATATACAAACTCCCGACCTCAAACTCTGGGCAGTTGCCCGCCAGAGGATCCTCCCTTTTCTATGGTGGTGAACTTTACACCCTGTTCCTCATATCCCTAAACCGTCAACTCCACCTAAACTGTCCCCTCTACCAAGTTTTCGCTTGGCGTACTTTCTGACTTTTTTTCTTTTTGCTCGGCTCCTAAGGACCGTAGCGTGATGTTAAATAGCCTCTAGCCTTCCTGAAGAATTAGGTTATCAAATGTAAAAAGATTTTTTCAAATCCGACTGGTTTTTCCAGAGATTTGCGCGTTCAAACAAAAAACAAACAAACTCTTCAGCTAAAAAATATATTAGTATAGATCATCAATCACTAATAAAGGTATAGATAGTAGGAAATAAATAATAGAAGGTCATCTAAATTTAATAATAATTTTGTTAACTGAAGTGCCACGAGGCAATGTTGCCTACTCAGCAATAACATAAAACTATGCGAGTGTAGAGTTACTTGCTTACGCTCCGTATCATGTTTTAATGCGCAGTAAGAAGTACAAGCTAATCACTGCGGGTTCGCCTGTGTTTTAAACTTTTGTGAGGTAAGATTGTTATGTAAATAAACTTCGTTATTTAAAAAGGATAAATGGTCTTTTGGATGCTGGAGATATGTCTGCTATCTTTCATGTCTATTTTAATCAATAGTATAGTTACTGCGACAAACGACAATCGCATACAAAAAGCATATCACCATGAGGGTTCAGTAATATAACTTTAATCATTTTTATCAGAATCAGTGGTCTAGTGGTTGCGCTACTGCTGAGCATGAGGTCCTGGGTTCGATTCCCAGATCAGGCTATTGGGTTTTTCTGTCAGAGATTGCTCAGTAACAGCCCGGAGTCAGGATTACTTCCCGGTTGCGGGCAATAGGTTCGCCCCCTATTGACATAACTGGCGGATTGTGGGTCTAGGTACTATAATGTGCCGCAGGAGACGCCCCGGGCGTCGGGAATCGCGAGCCGACTTCCGGCCACCGTAGGCGCGGGCTTGCGGATGGTGAGCAATTGGTAGCTCGCCATCCGATAGGGACCAGGCCTGGGTCGACGGCGCGTTGTGTTCCACGCGCGCCTCAAAGAGATGTCAGCACAAACTGACGGGGTCCGGAAGGGCCAATGCCTGCCGGGGTTGCGAGTTTGTCCGATAGAGATATCGCGACCCCGTCACACGGGCAACGGAAGGAACACGGGTGGGTTTTAGTCAGTAAAAGTCTGACACGCTCTCCCGGTCCGCCCAGAGCGGGAGAGAGTTATTTGATAATTTCCCACCCTCAAAAAAAAAAAAATAGTGAACTATAATGTAAATGTCCTTTCTTTTGTATTGTTCGTCGAATCTTTGAGCTCCTTAAGTTCTGTGTTGGACTGCACGATTACTGATAAATGTGCACTGACTGGACAGGTCAACTCAATCTGTGTGGTCCTTTCCTCAAAAGACCATTTCAAACACCAATCTATTGCTTGTCCACTCTGAAATGACGTGCGCGGAAGTGACATGCCACAAATATTTTAGTTCACTAGTGAGCCACATTTCATATTTCCATACAGTAATATTGCCAAATTAATCAAAACAGCGAAATATTTGACAGCTATTTGCCACGTTGCCAACTTTTAGGATAAACGCTCTTAATAAAAAAAGGGATTTATTACATGGGACTTACAAACGAACAAACTTAGAATGCTAATTCTCAATGAATTCTGCAATTACTTATTAAAACCTCTACGTTATTACGTATTTAGCAATTCTATGGTTACCTAATACCAACTTTGCAAACCATTATTCTATAATAAAACGGCGTACTTAGGCTGTATAAAGTCACACCCGTGCCTACTTTACATTGCAGGGCTTAAAAATCTTAAATGTCAAACCTAAAAAGTATTAATTTTGTTGACAAAAAGACTAGTGGTCGAAAATTGTATTCTTTAAAAAAAAAAAACCCTTATTAACAATAGAATAGGTATGGATCCACAAAGCCAGTTATACAATTACGTGAGTAACATTTTTTTTTTTTTTTTTGCCGTCGGCATAGTTTGTACTCAGCGATTGGTAAATTTCGTCAACTATACACGCCATAAAGTTGTCATACCAATTAGTCAATAATGTTTCCACTGCTGGGACACATACCTCCTCTCTGTGAAAGAGACCGTAAAGACTCGTGCAGACCAGCGCGACGCGACGGCGTGACGCGACTCGAACAATACAATTTCAAAGAAAACTTCGCGGTATAACAATAAACGGTGTCGCGTCGCGCTAGTCTGAACAAAGCTTAATGCACCACGCAGGCCGAGTATGGGTTAGGCTGTCACATTTCTTTGTTGGGAAAAAGCTAGGCAGATAAAACAACTTTCTTTGGTCTTTCCCAACTACTTCTGTATATTAGGGTTGCTTCCAGTGTAACTGGATGTAGCTGAATAGTATTTTACATGGAGCGACTACATATCTGACCTCCACAACCCTGTAAGACTTTCAGGCTTCTGACGACCCGTAACGACTGTCAAAGGTCTACGAATGACAGCCGGGACCTACGGCTTAACTTGCTTTCCGGGACACATAACGCCACTGAACGTACTTATATTTTTGATGTGTAACATGTCTCTCGGTTTTCTGCAACCAAAACCTAAAAAAAAAAAAAAAAAAAACTATTCTGTGAGAGTGATTTCGTGAAAAGGGACGGAAGTGTGTAACAGGAAGCCGGGAAAAGCGTGCAATTTTTTTTTTTTTTTTGTTAACATATGCACAGAGCGCTATGTTATGCCAGTAGGCGTACAAATATTGTGTGCAATCTAGCTGAGGATTACAAATTATTTGAAAATCATGTACAATTATGGTATTAATTAAAAAATAAATTGAACATTTGCTTATTGTTTAATACTCCAATTATGTCAGACCTAAATGAAGAATTATTAAAATGTCAAAAAACTTTGATATCAGATGGAACACATCATATGCGACTACTGGAAGGCTCGCTGGTTTTTTTTTTTCCATAAATTTAATCACAATTTTTCTCCCAATCTCCAGTTGGTGTGGTCAACAATATGCGAGGAGGTGAACAAGAGGTGCGGGGGCGACCGTCCGCGCACGCCGGCGCAGGTCAAGATGTGGTACGAGAACTACAAGAAGAAGTGCAAGATGCGCGCACACGACACTCAGGTTAGCGTCGCATTCATTAACGTGGCGTCAATGTCATTAATTATGGCGTCATTGTGAAAACTGTAGCGTCATTGTCATTAACTGTAGCGCCATTGCCATTAACTCCCTTAACTATAAGAAGAACTGTAAGATGCGCGCACACGACACTCAGGTTAGCGTCGCATTCATTAACTGTAGCGTCAGTGTAATTAACAATGGCGTCATTGTCATTAGCTGTAGCGCCATTGCTATTAACTACCGAAACTATAAGAAGAACTGTAAGATGCGCGCACACGACACTCAGGTTAGCGTCGCATTCATTAACGTCAATCGCGTCAATGTCATTAATTATGGCGTCATTGTGAAAACTGTAGCGTCATTGTCATTAACTGTAGCGCCATTGCCATTAACTTCCTTAACCATAAGAAGAACTGCAAGATGCGCGCATAATTACAACACAAGTAGATACAACCAAATTCTTAGGATTAACGATTGACAAAAAATTGGACTGGAAAGAACACACGGTGGAGCTAACTAAACGTATTAGTAGATCAGCCTATGCCCTAGTTAAACTGACCCCAGTGATTAACGTCGATGCTAATCACAGCATATCATGGTTTGGTGAGTTCAGTGTTGAGGTATGGTGTCATTTTCTGGGGTAACTCAACCAATAGGGAATTAGTTTTTAAAGCACAAAAAAGGTGCATTAGGTCAATGTTCAGACTCCACAGTTTAGATTCTTGGAAGCCATTGTTTATCAAATATAAATTATTGACATTTCCTTGCTTATATATTTTTGAGGTAGGTGTATTTGTTATGACCAATCCAGACCTGCCATGCTATTCTGTAACCATCTCACCGTGAAAACTTAGGTGAAGTGAGCTGTCATTCCACAGGGATTGACACTATTGACAGCTCACTTCACCTAAGTTTTCACGGTGAGATGTTTACAGAATAGCATGGCTGTTTACTAGAATATCATTTTATCACAAACGAACTCGACCACAGAACAATAAATTGTGCGTAAAAAGGTCTCATACAGCATTGACGCAAAAAAGTGTTTTTTTGTATGGCACCAATCATATTCAACCATATACCTAGTTCAATTAAAGAGTTGAATATAAACTTATTTAAGAAAAGCCTTAAATCTTTACTGTTGAATAAAGCTTATTACAGTATTTCGAAATTTTTGACAGACAAAATGCAATGACTGTTTTTTTTTTTACCATATTTGGTACTCATTGACCTGTGTTTAAGTTCAAGTCCTTTATCCCCAATTCATTTTAATTATTATATTACCTTTTTCTCTCTTTTTGTTTAAACTTTATCTGAATATTGACGTAGTAAACTTATTTTTTCATAATCATAATCATTTATTTGTCAGAATATGGTACAAATAACTACAATATGGTACAAATAACTACAATATGGTACAAATAACTACAATATGGTACAAATAACTATAATAATATGGTTTTCTAATACGAATATGGTTTTCTTTTTGACATGTATATATTTTTCTTATTTTTTATTTTTGTGAAAATCAATTATTATCATTTGGATTATAATCAATTGTGTATTTTTTTTTTTTTTTTTTTTGTATCAATGACATCCATAAATATTTGTGCGCCTTCTGGTATAACGCGCGCTTGTATATTTTTTTTTATAACAACTTTTTTATGGTACTTATGTTAACAAATTATTAAATGATTATGATTATGATCATGACACTCAGGTTAGCGTCACATTCATTAACTGTATCGTCAGTGTCATTTACAATGGCGTCATTGTGAAAACTGTAGCGTCATTGTCATTAGCTGTAGGCTGCTGTAGAGCCATTGCTATTAATTACCGAAACTAAGTATAAGAAGAAGTGCAAGACGCGCGCTGACGACACTCAGGTTAGCGTCACATTCATTAACTGTAGCGTCAGTGTCATTTACAATGGCGTCATTGTGAAAACTGTAGCGTCATTGTCATTAGCTGTAGGCTGCTGTAGAGCCATTGCTATTAATTACCGAAACTAAGTATAAGAAGAAGTGCAAGACGCGCGCTGACGACACTCAGGTTAGCGTCACATTCATTAACTGTAGCGTCAATGTCATTAATTATGGCGTCATTGTGAATACTAGAGCGCCATTTTCATTAGCTGTAGCGCCATTGCCATTTAGCCCGAGGCCATCCTACCTTACGTTTGCCGATTTGCGGTCTCCACTCAAGAACACGTCTACCCCAACGGTCATCGGTTCTGCAGCTAATATGGCCGGCCCACTGCCACTTCAGCTTGCTTATTCTTTGAGCTATGTCGGTTCAAATTTATATTAAAACATGCAAACCTATCTATGACGTAATACGATGGGCAATGCATCCAAATCGTCAAACTCTTGACCTTGAATCGTAATATCTAAAACTTTTTTTAAGCGAATCTAGTAACCTGAAGACATTGACCGAATGACGCAAAACGCGACCTTACGTATGCTAAAAATAGATATCAAATTAAAATGGTTCATCTACTTAGGCTTACTTAGACAAATCACTTAACATAGAAAAGCTGTCTGTTTACGTCATTATTGTAATTAATTCGTTCAACAATAGCTTATAGTATGCTCTTGTTAAGCTTTTATTTATAGAACTAGCTCGTGGATCTAGTTTACTGTACTTAATAATATTTATTAGATTATGTTAGCATTTATATTTATCTATCTACGAGGCAATTAGTACCAGTATTTTATATAACAATTTACCTACAGTAAAATAAAATTAAAATAATTTAATTACTCACTTAATTGTATAACTGGCTTTTTGGATCTATCTAATTTAATTACTCACTTAATTGTATAACTGGCTTTTTGGATCTATACCTGATAGATCCAAAAAGCCAGTTATACAATTAAGTGAGTAATTAAATTATTTTTATTTTTATTGTATTTTACTGTAGGCAAATTGTTATGTAAAATACTGGTACTGATTGCCTCACAGATAAAAAAAACAAAAAAAAATGCTAACATAATCTAATAAGTATTATTAAGTACAGTAAACTATTTATGTAAATATAATAATATTGAATTTTGTTCAGAAGACTGATAAGTTAAGTTAATTTTTTCATAGCTTCCTCTCTCCTACTGTTATGCTGTGCCCGACGGGGTCCATAATGATCACATATAATTTTAATTTACCACCTAAGTACACATTGTGGAATGCAAATAAAGTATTGAGTATTAGATCTAGTGGTCGCAAGCTCTACTGCTGAGCATGAGGTCCTGGGTTTGATGCCTGAGTCGGGCAGTGTTATTGGTTTTCTCCATCTGAAAATTCTTAGTAGCAGCCCGGAGCACAGATTAAGACAGATAGTTGACTCCATAGGAAAAAATTTATACCTAACGCTGTAATTACCTACAAAAATCCTACAAAATAGCTTTATCACAGCAATTAAAATCTTCAATAATATTCCAAAAGAAATAAGGGAACTCCCTCTAAAACATTTTAAATCCCAACTACACACGTGGCTTATTGGAAATTGTTTTTATAGTGTAAAAGAATTTTTTGATAAAAAAGTAACAGATAAATATGAGATAAGGTAATGAGTTTTAATTAAATTACTTTATGTACCCTTATTATTGTTAAGTGTTCAAATAGATGTGTAATGTGTAAAAAAAATAAAAAAATTAACTGGTTTAAATATTTGTATGCCAGTCCATGGCGAAACATGTAAGATCATTGCTATATTATAAGACCTTAATGTACCATGTTTTAAAGCAAATAAATATATTCTATTCTATTCTATTCTATTCTAAAATATTACAGGCGTTCGTGCGCGCTAAAATGTACCTTACGCGGACGCCCGAGAGTTTTTAATACGTCGTCTGCCATGTTGTCGGGCGATCACATGCGTCATTGAACGCAATGCTAGGGCTGTCTATGCTAAGAAATTATTATACAAAAAAAAAACAACCGACTTCCTAAAAAAACACTACAAACTGAAAAATTACTTTAATTTCGGAAGTCGGTGTCTTTGGTTTACAATTTTCGTTTTTTGCAACCGACTTCCGAAATTAAAGCTATTTTTGACTTGGTAGTGTTTTTATTTTGGAAGTCGGTTCTTATTTTTTTTTTTTTTTAAGTTTTTATTTTTCACTTTTTAGTTGTGGTACCTAACCCACACATTCGAATAACACTACATGCTATGTAAATAACAGTGACATGAAGTTATCATCATATCATCCACATATACTAAGTGGGAAAATACGTATTATTGACGCTTACTCAAAAACTATCCAAGCAAAGTTAATAGAATTTATATGTGACCAACTTGAGAGCATACCCTTTCATACAAAAAAAGAATTTTCAAAATCTGTCCACAATTGACGGAGAAATCGGTGGACATACATTTTTAAAAACATACATACGCTACGTTTTGGCTCCACCTTCGTTTTGTAAGTTCGTTAAAAAGAACGGGCAACACAAAAAAACAGATATTTTTTATTTATTTTTTTATTTTTTTGAAATGCCTTTAATTTACATTTTGTTGTTATTTCAGCAGTCGCAGTCGGAACCGCCCGGGCTGCTGGACGGCATGCTCTGGCAGAACATACACCCTCTAGACGTTAAAGGTATGTAACTTCTACATGTTCATTTCTGTTCAGTTCTTCGGTATGTTCTTCTCCATAGGTACCATCAAAGAAGTTCATATCGAACCAGTTTCAAAACAAAATCCCGTGAACACGATGACTACATCTGTTACCGGCCCGGTTCTATAGCCGCTGAGCGCTGCAAGCAAGAATAGTCCTTACGGTAGTTAGATATGAACTTCTTCGATGGTACCTACTACGTTTTGAAATGGCTTCATCTTTTTAACTCACCGACCCCTTGACAATTCAAAAGTGCCTGGAATTGGTTTATTTCAAATAAATGCTTTGAGTTTTGAGTTATTGGAAGTAGTTAAAGGCTTGATGGGTTTTGATATCTTATGTAATTTTTATGTTCATAAAGTACTGATTCTCAACCTAGTTTGAACAAATGACTTTTGGATTTTGACATGCCAAAGAAATATTAATCACTCAGTGACTCTTACTTAAGGGCGCTAAGGACGCACGCGAAATTTAAATTTTCTTGCTGTTTTTCCAATTTGCAGGTCAGTGTCAGGTTGGATGTTGATTAAAATATGATTCGCGACCGTATCAAATGTTTATTTATAGAATTATAATCATAAAAATCATCAATACAACTCTCTAAATTCATATAATCCTATTGAATGACTATTTTATGAAGTCATTAACATTTTAGGATTATTCTAACTTAAGGAGGTCTATTGGCAGCCCAGCACGCTTAGCATGACCACAATTTTTAATTCTTTTTATCTATTGTGGTGCATCGTCTTCTCATATAATTACATATTACTAATGTACCTACATATACAAAATATTGTAAACAATTTTAAAAGAGTAACGGTGGAGTTTCTTGCCCATTCTTCTCCATACGAAAACTACCTTTTGGAAGGGGCGACTAGAATCAATTATTTTTTTTGTAATTTTTGACTTTCAAAAGTGCCTTACAAGAGCCTATTTGAAATAAAATTATTTGACTGTGACAATAGAAACGGGTTTTGTCAACGGAAGAATAGACAAAATGACAGATAAATAATCACAATCTGTCATTTTGTCTATTCTTCCGTCACGGTACGAGTGCTGGTAGAAAAAAAAATAAGAATATATATAATATATTATTATTAATTTATTTATTTATTATTATTTTTTATTTATTTTTTGCCGGTTATTATGCACAACGGTGATATTGTGGTGATTGTCTTCTTACGATATGGTTATTACTCCCCAGACGAGGACGGCGAGCCGACTACGAGCGCGGACGGAGGTCACAGCGTGAAAGACGACGACTGCGTGCCGGTCAACGTGAGTCCTCCACACTATGTATACCTTCACATATTTATACACTACTATCTTTTAAACGCGGCTTTACTTGATCTATACCACAGGAACCTTGCTTTTTTCGAGATAAAAAAATAGCATTTTCCTCAAGGGCGTCCGCAAGGCTCCCCCCCCCCCCTTGCGGACACTTGAGGAAAATGCTACTTTTTTTTTTTTGGGTTGCTGCCCCCTACAGACATTTAAAAAAAAATGCCAAATGCAGAGCAACCAAATTCCAAATTCTTGACCGATCATTCGTCGAAGCTCGAATGAAAATTCTGTCCCAAGCAGTGCGTCCGCGCTGCTATAGCAAATCAACATTCCCATGAGGAAATGATCTATACTAAAAGTTGTTCTATACTAAAGTCTGTCAAATCTAAATCATAATAAGAATCAAATGTCCGATTAAGGTTATGTAAAACAGCGTGAAATAAAACGTCAGATTGTAGATTTTAGTTCTTAATTTTGTCGCTCGTGGCTCTGTGTGCCATATCAACAATAAAAACCGGCTCGCGCGCGGTTGCTGACAGTTCTAACTTAACCTAAACCAATTGGTCATGGTGCTAATGCTCAAAATCGAATCTTTGATTGTTACATTACAGGCGAATGTTCGTCAGTCAGTGAGGCAGTATTGTAACTTAATGCTTGAAATCGAATCTTGGATTGTTAAAAGTTTAAAGGAATGCTTTGACATGTTTTTGTCGATCAGAAATATTATATATTTTTTACTCATAATTTCAAACCAACGCCAGTGGCCGTTAACCTCGCAATCAGCTGTTGCTATCAAAGTGCATGTAAGCCCCCCTGATCTTCACAAATACTGAGATATGATACTCAAATTATTATGATTTTATCGCAGATATCAGATTTACCCAAGAGATTTAGAATACTACTTTTTACTGCCGCGTTAGTCCTGTGGTTACAAGCGCTACTGATAGTTGAAGGTTCGATTCCTAGATCGGGAAAATTGTTATCGGGTTTTTCCTTCTGGAATTTCTCAGTAGCAGCTCGGAGTCTGGATTTGTGCCCGGTTGGTGGCAATAGGCTCGCCCCCTATTACATGGGACTTAAACACAACTGGCGAAATGTGGGTGTACTACAGGGACACCTCTGCCTAAACCTTCGCGTAAAAATATAAAACAACAGCACGCTTGTAATAACAAGCGTGCTGTTGTTTTATATTTTTGCTATAGTGTTATTCAAAAAACTCATTTCCTCTATTCCAGATGTCAAACGGACGACTATCAAGTACGAACGAAAGCGAAGACACGATGCCGAACGTCCTCGAGCCCCAAGTACAAATCATCCCCCAGTCTTCGCCCACGCCCCCCCCTCACAAGCAGCTCCCCCTCACCCCCCTGCCGATACCCCCCCTCCCCATGCTAACGAACCCCCTCCAAGCCATCGAACAAGCCAGAATACAACAGAACTTCTTACAAAAACTTAACGAACTTTCCAATACCCCATTAAATCTAAGCAATTTGGACGAAATCAAACGAAAAAATGGCCACGATCGACAGGAAAAAATGGACGATCAGATCAAACATGACTGTGGGACGGCCACTGAAGAAGAACGGCTATATTTCACGGCTAAACGGCAACATGCGATTTGGGAGCATGAGGCCAAAATGAAGATATTGAATATGGAGCTACGGCAGAAGGAAGAAATATTTTCGCTGCAGAAACAGCTGTTTTTAATAGAACTGAGGTTGAAGATGGATTTCTTGGAAAAAGCCAGCGCTAAATGATGGGGTGAGTTCAGTAATACTATTAGAACAGCTCAGAACATGAGTCGGTGGGTAATGCCTTGGGGGCCGTTCAAATATTACGTAAGCAGATTTATTACAATTATTTACCCCCCATCCGCCTTGTCAGCAAAATTAAGCAAAGCTCTTACCCCCCTCCCCCCATGCTTACGTAAACATTTTTTCAATTATAAATGTATTTTTTTAGACAAGTGAATAGCGCGCGGTAAGTCCCCTAATCGGTTCTAAAGCGAGTGCCTAAACATATGCATTATTTGCGGGAGTCCCCGAAAATGCGTTTCGTTTTCAAGCATAGACAATAGGGGGTTGCCATTCGTGTAAAAAAGTAAATAACTACCGATGACGTAATCATCATCTAGACTCCCCTACCCCCCATGTCATCCAAAATAAGCAAAACAAAGACCCCACCCCCCCCATAGTGCTTACGTAATACTTGAACGGCCCCTTGTCTCATGCACATAGTTTTGTGGTTCAAATCCGGGCAAGTACCAATGTGACTTTTTCAATTCATATTTACTTTTCGAGTTTATCTTGGACATTACTGACATCGGTGAAGGAAAACACCGTGAGGAAACCTGGACTTATAGTTAATATAAGTCTGAAATCACCAACCCGTCTTGAGCAAGCGTGGTGATCAATGCTCGTGCCTTCTCTGTATGAGAAGAGGCCTTTGTCCTGCAGTGGGACAGTAACAGGCTGGTATTATTATTATATTATTTACTAGCTGCCCGCCCCGGCTTCGCTCGAGTAGCACTAAGTACGTATCTACGGCGCACCTACCTGCCTAACCTACCTACCCTACCTACCCTACCTACCCTACCTACCCTACCTACCCTACCGACCCTACCGACCCTACCTACCCTACCTACCCTACTAAAAAGTATCCTATGTCCGTCTCCTGGTTCTAAGCTACCTCCCCACCAATTTTCAGCCAAATCGGTTCAGCCGTTCTTGAGTTATAAGTGGTGTAACTAACACGACTTTCTTTTATATATATAGATAAGAACTCCTTGTCATTTTTTTTTCTAATTAAGTTGGATAACATTTAAAATTTGGAGCCGAGATGTATCCCCAGTTTGAAAGTGGTGTAAGCTAAAACTTTTTATCTTTTACGTTAACTGGAATAGTAGGTTTCCCCCAGTATACGAGAACCAGTTTCCATTAGTTTGATGGTCCTTAGTGCTTTTTCATCATGTAACAGTTGATTTTTTCAGTGTTTTCATTTTTGATGTGAAACATCTATAGCCGCACGTAAAACCGATTTCTGGCGTGGCGACGCATGCCGTGGCGACGCGTCGCCACGCTATATGATGGTATATATTTTTATTTTATCATTATGACATATTTAGTTCCTATCACAATCTGTTCTTTTCTGCATATTACTTTTACAAAATAATGTCGATGTTTCACATCTGCCAGGCGTCCCGTGACGGCTCACATTTTTTTATACAAATATCCAAGATGAATGTAGCCTATACTCGTCTCCAGATACCAGGCTTCCTATCTGATCTGTCAAATTTCATAACAATCAGTTCAGTGATTTAGTCGTGAAATGGTGACAGCCAAACAGAGTTATTTTGGTATAAAATAGTATAGTGTAGATTGCATTATATTGTTATTAGCAGACAAGAGAATTCTGGGTACCCATCCTCTGCTGACTGGCAGTGACTCGTAAGAGTGATGGCCTATACTTCAATTATCTCTAAATTCATACTTTTTAATTCCCCAGACAGCGCTGCGTACGGAAATGACGTCACCCAACCGTTTGTTTTTAAAACAACGAGCCAAGGAAACAAGCCGCACATCCGAGTGTAATCTAGTTTTAAAAAGTGCCATCTATCGTGTAGTTACCGAATTAATTCCTTTGGTTTGAGTTTACGTAGTTAAACTACTAAACAATCCATTTAAAAAGATATTGTTATTTTTTAAAACGTTTTTGCAATAATACTTAAAAAATGGGTAAAAGGACCAATTTTTGTCCGCGTGATTTTGAGGACAGCAATTGGGCCGTTTACCCTACTCATTGCTGTGACATTTTAAGGCCATATAGTCACGTTTGTGGCCATGGACTAGAGTCTAGGCCTTAACCAAAACAACGATGAAAATAAGCAATATTAAGATAGATGCCGCCTTAACTAGTATTTATATTAAAAGTGGCCTTGTAGGGCCTTTTTTTAAATGAAATTAAGGACTTACTTTTAAGTTGGCCAAAATATGGACAATTTTAACTGAACAAAGATGTGTGCGAAGGCCATAAGTCTAAAAGGCCTTGTGGTCGTAAAGGGACTCTAATCTATGGCCTCAAAAGGCCAGGTTTCAATGTGATTACGAAGTTATTTTTGTATTCGTTATACATTTGTCTATAGCTTATTTTTTATGTTTTTTTTTTTTCATTAGTCTAAGGAAAGTGCTTAAGTTCGTAAATGCTGCGATTTTTATAGTATTATCTGTGGCAGCTCATATTATAATGGAGTTGGTTGTGTCAAAGATTAAAAAATTATAAGCTATAGCGCTATCTCTTTCTCTTATCTCTGTAACAGACAGAGATAGCGCTACTTGTCTTCTAAACGACAAATAGGGAAGAAATGTATTCATTTAAAATCTCTTTGTGTAGCTATTTTTGTGAGAACTGTCGTGATTTTAAAAATGGCCTCGATTTATTTGAGGTCTCACGTAAAATGAGGCTGCAATAGAATTGAGACCCACTTCATGGCAGTATAAGTTTTAAAAAAATACTGACAATAAAATCTAGTCTAGAATTCTTTCAAAAAAACTTCAATATTTGATACAACCAAGTACCAAAAATAGAAAAAATACTGCCAAATTAAGTATCGCAATACGGTATAAAAAGTAGTACTTAGGGGCTGCAAGTCTGTCAAATATATATTATTATTATATCGTCGGGGGCAGTGGCTATATCACGATATATTTATAATCGTATAGGCAGATACTCGTAGATCTATGACCTAACAAAATATTCATTTATTCAGCCGACTGAAAATACGTGATCCTGATAATATTTTTTATTCAAACAGAAGTTTATGTTTAAATAGGACAACAGTCCCAATAATGTGCCAACGACTTTGGGGACGAAAAATTCGGTTTAGGTAGGTAGTACTAACGAAAATTGAATTTTATGAGCCTAATTTTAGAATATTTCGCGGGAAAGAATTACTAGTGATGTCCAACATATTACTTTTATGTCTACGAAAAATGTTTTTAGTCGATTTTTTGTTTGTGTGATAAATATCTGCCCATCAATTACTAAATATAGCGGGAATATAGTTATAATTCGGGGACGTTTCAAGTGTCGTATCAGTTATAATGATGGCCGTTTTGCTTACAAACGTAATTTAAAAGCGATAGAATTATATTTTCGGTGATTTACTATGTAAAGTGTAATTTCGTCCTGATTTCGATTTTTATCGATATCTTCATAACATAGTTTGTTAGTGAAAATAGTCATTATAGTGTCTGACTTAAATATTTTATGATAGAAAACTTGATAAAAAAGAGAGTGTGACCACACGATAGAAGCTAACTTACGACTGTAGCCGAGTATACCCGATTTAGTTTCACCGGCCCGAGCGTGACGGTTCAGTAAAAGCGCAAAGTGCGCCTAAAGCAGTTTTCACTTCAAAAATCAAAACACGCTCAACATTTTTAAATAATGTTTGTAAACAAAACGAAGGTAATTAACCTAGTCTTAAAAATTGTATTATTTGTATGGAATAGTTATTGCACTGAAGAGGTAGATATTTTTCAGTATTTCGAATAGGAAAATAAGGAAAATGATTAAAACCATTGTGTATTATTACAAAATTAGATAAGTATAGTAAATTTTATGATAAAAGACAATTTTTGGTGTTACCATTTCAGTTTTAAAACTTTTCTTGCCATAATTTTAGTATTAAAGTATCTAAATTGTTTGCTCTGCCTCTTTGTAAGAACCGCATCATACTCGGTCGAGTAATAAGTTGTGATATTAATAATTGATTGATAATAAAGAAGAAGCTTTATTATTTATATCCTAAGATATAAATTCCCTAAACGCTTTGGATGGACCGTTGGCGATGCGGTCATAACTATTCCATACAATTATTATTTCGAGTCAATGACGTGCCAATAATCGAAAACCATTGTTAATAATAAATAATAATAATAGTTATTACATATATAAGATATTGTTATAATAGATTTTTAGATACGTAAAAAAGTTAGACAACAAATATTGGACAGTATGATGATATTATTAATATTAATAATTTAGACAGGAAATAATAATACAGTACAAAGACTTCAAATAGAAGTCGTTACCTCAGTGCAGTGTATTGTAAATAAATAAAATAACTAGGTTTAGATGTAAAATCAAATTTTAGAAATTTTTGATACGAGGGCGACTTACACCTTCAAATTTTCGCGTTCAAGTAATTTGAGTTGCCAGATCATAAATTTATTATTATCCACTGTCTGGCAATACAAAATTTTAAAATGTGTAAATATGATTATTATTTAATTATTAATTCGAACTTTTTTTTGTCGAATGTGGCAATAAAAATAGGTGTAAGCATCTCAAAACATGGCAATACTTTTAAAAATATTTTAAAATGGCAATGTAACATTGTGATGTATTTTACGATCTCAATACAGATTAAAAAAGATATTTTTTTTACCTCCGACAAAACTTTGTGTGAAATTTTTAGAAAAAGAAACTTGCAATTGTATAAAATACATTTTTTTTATTAATCAAAGCGACTACGTTAATCTGATGAAATTGGATATTATTAAAATAAAGAATTTATTTTCTGTTCCGATGTGTTTTATTAAAATTTATTACTTTATGGTCATCAGCTTAACCCGAAACGTTCCCTGCTTCGTTGGTAACAAACCATTCAAGGCGCAGCAAGCAATGGTAGCATCTATGTGGCCTCTACTCGTGTCCGTTACCCAGGCCAGATGTTGTCGAAAATGGTCATTTGAATCTTATAGATAATTAGTTGTGCGGCTTCTGTAAATGTTGCGCACATTTTTAAATTTGTTGCGCTTATAGTTTTTTAATTATTTCACAAAAACATTTCCTGCTGGCGTAACGTTACCGCAGCCAGACCTTTTTCTTTCTAATGGGAATATTTAAATAAATACTAGCTATAGAATTAGTTGTCTAGATGAAGTAAATGTTGTGCCTTATTTTGTATTTGTTCTTTCATCGGTTGCGAAGTTATTCGAGATTTTGCTGGGGTAACGTTTTTGGTTTTGCTAGATCTTTGAAATGGTTAAGCAGATTCTTATCATATTTTGTACAAGACTTCTTAGGGATTAGTTTAAATTTGTTCTGCAATAAAAATACCAAAAAAATGCATAGCTTAAAGGTTATTTCATTAAATAGAAAAACACTTCAATCGGTCCCAGCACTCTCAATAAGAGGTCTAAAGACTTACTTTAAACGTTATTTTAAAGCTTGTAACTGCCTTCAAATGTATGTGAAGTTTCATTAGTATCCTGTAAGTATTTAAAAAGATATGATGATATTCAGTTCTTCACGAGCACGGTCTTGATGCGCGCGGTGTTATTTGGCCACTGGATTGGATATATGAACTGAATGTTATGTCAATTATTAGTTGTTTAGTTCAGTTGTATATCAGTAAAATTTCAGCGTAGTACATTGGATAATTAATGAGATAATACGATTAAAGTCATTAGGAAGTGAATGACCGAGGTAACCCGACCAAGTTTAGGTGGTTACGAAAAAGCGAAAACTCAGAACATTATGGTACCTTCTAAAATATGTAGGATAGTGTTACAAATTTAGTACAGACATGTACACAAGTTTTAAAAAAAACTACATGTTTATTAAAGAATTTTTATTAACAGGTAAAATAATCATTTCAATTGAACTTTTAATGTATTAATAAACTTATACTTAAAAATAATCACAGATTAAAATTACAGATAGTAATTTTGCTATTTTGAAATTTTCTATTACCTTTTATTATAGATGTTTAGTGCGTTATGCAAACAATGGATTTATTCCCTTTACGTCGAGTCCCGTTATATCGAGCCTGGAAGTCTATTGTTCTCCAAAGTATTGATATTTTACGCTTTCTATTAAGTACCTTTATGTCGAGTTTGGTGAACAGGTAAAGTCAGAGATGTAAATTAAAAGAATTTGAACGTGGGGTCTTTTCGGCTTTGGATTTCGATTAATAACTATGCTTTATAACGATTATATTATTCGAAATTTATTAGGTAGGTACTACTTACCTATATATTTTGAACCATAAATTGAAAACATGTGCATTGTATCATTACGTATTTATGTATTTTTATACTGTGTTTTATGTATTTTGATTGTTTATATTTTGATATGTAGGTAGGTACTAACGTAATAGTTACATTTGCATTATTAAGTTCATTTATAATAAATGAACTTAATATTTTAAAAGATAGGTACTTTTTCATCATGCACATAATTTCGAATATTAAAAAAAATACACTGAAATTATGACATACTTTGATGGTTAATTAAAAATATAATCGTACATAGTACTGTAAGGTTAAAGTCATTAGTTATTTTTAAATTATTTTTTGTGTAAAAATTGATTCTAAATTATGTGCGTGTATACATTTCATTGGACGTGACTGTACTTCTAAAATATGATATTATTAAACTCGACATAAAGGTAATAAAAGCGTGGTAAATAAACTCGACATAAAGGGAATAGAAACGGGACAGAAAACTACTCGACATAGGGGTAATAGAAGCGAGACAAGGTTTTCGGCTCGACTTAACGGGACTCGACATAAAGGGAATAAATCAAACAATGAATTACCCCTTCACCCCACCCCTCCCGCGTCCCACCGAACGACATGTTATATCGGTGATTTTTGATAAGTATGTGCAACTGGAAGATAATAATAATGTTTTCATAGTACAGATATTATTATATTATTATGTATTTAACAGTGTACGCGTCTGTACCGAAATTGTAAGGTGTATTATACTGAACATTTCAAAAGATAGCATAATGTTCTGAGTTTTCGCTTTTTCGTAACCACCTAAACTTGGTCGGGTTACCTCGATCATTCACTTCCTAATGACTTTAATCGTATTATCTCATTAATTATCCAATGTACTACGCTGAAATTTTACTGATATACAACTGAACTAAACAACTAATAATTGACATAACATTCAGTTCATATATCCAATCCAGTGGCCAAATAACACCGCGCGCATCAAGACCGTGCTCGTGAAGAACTGAATATCATCATATCTTTTTAAATACTTACAGGATACTAATGAAACTTCACATACATTTGAAGGCAGTTACAAGCTTTAAAATAACGTTTAAAGTAAGTCTTTAGACCTCTTATTGAGAGTGCTGGGACCGATTGAAGTGTTTTTCTATTTAATGAAATAACCTTTAAGCTATGCATTTTTTTGGTATTTTTATTGCAGAACAAATTTAAACGAATCCCTAAGAAGTCTTGTACAAAATATGATAAGAATCTGCTTAACCGTTTCAAAGATCTAGCAAAACCAAAAACGTTACCCCAGCAAAATCTCGAATAACTTCGCAACCGATGAAAGAACAAATACAAAATAAGGCACAACATTTACTTCATCTAGACAACTAATTCTATAGCTAGTATTTATTTAAATATTCCCATTAGAAAGAAAAAGGTCTGGCTGCGGTAACGTTACGCCAGCAGGAAATGTTTTTGTGAAATAATTAAAAAACTATAAGCGCAACAAATTTAAAAATGTGCGCAACATTTACAGAAGCCGCACAACTAATTATCTATAAGATTCAAATGACCATTTTCGACAACATCTGGCCTGGGTAACGGACACCCTCTACTCATACTAACTTTTCGGGATCATAAAATTTTTTCATTTACAATAATTCAAAGTTCAAATTACCCTACTGAATAACTACTTCATAAAATAACGACATTTGAAGCTAATTCTAACTTAAGGACTTGTATAGATGATTCTAATGATTATTATAATTCTGTAAATACATATTTGTTGCAGTCGCGAATCATAATATTCTAACCAATGTACAAACTGACACTGACCTGCAAATTGCGAAAAACGTAAGGAATTATTTATTTATTTATTTATTGGATCTCCAACAGGCTACACAATTAGGTGCATGCAAGTATACACCGAAAGCGAACAAATACGATGGTTAAATCTTGCGGGCTAATTAAGCGTATCTCCCATAAGGTGAGTATAGACTAGAGCATTTACTTGTAACAAAACATCAAGCCGCTCTAATGTGTCACCCTTTCACAAACCAAACAATGAGCACAATGCTCGCTACTACTTGATATTGCAAACAGACGAGCAAATTTGTATAACATTTCACGCGACCTGACGATCCGACTGTTCATTGACGAGGTACATTAGTTACATAATATTATATATAATTAAGTAACTAATGTATCTGAGTGTTCATCTGGACGCCTTTGCGGAAGGACGTCTCAAGCGCTCCGCGCCTTTGTTTCATTGTACGTGCAGCTTGCGCCCGCCACAAGTTACAACGCGTTAATTGCCGGTCAAAAAAAATTAACGAACAGCGTTTTGTTTGTTCAATGTGGCTGTGACTCACGTGTCGACAAATAAATTACAAAATGCAAAAGTGAGGTGTGCTAGGCCTACGGGCGTTCCTGATCCCAGGCGAGCAACCCAGTGCATACGAGGGTCTTATCGTCTGCCGAAGGTTTCCGGGGAACCAGAAACGTCGTAACAAGGATAACCCGGTGAGATCATTCCATGTATTTCAGGGCGTTCTACTAATCACTCAATCAATAAATGGACAAACGCATGGTTAACGTTAACTCCAACGATAGATCCAGATACCAAAACGACTTACACTTTGAATTGTTTCTAGTAAGTGTAGCGATCACGAGGACTAAATTAAATTCCCGGCTTTATTTCAATTAAGGGGCCAAAATTTTGTGGTATATTATTTGATAGATTAAGGTTCAACATCGTTAGTGCCAATCTACGCACAGAACCAACGTTTATTCTTAAGCTACATGTTTAATATATAGTAAAAGGAGAATGGCAAGATAAAATAACTTAGTGTATGTAGGTACTCTAACAAAAATAACAGTGTTGATTTTGATTTCGTAGCAATATGGCAATTTTTTTGCCACTACAAAACAGTCGCGTCTGAGGCAACTTCTTTTTTGTGATGTTTCTGTCGAACAATTTACCCGAGTTTTTGTGAAGAAAGGCACATGTGTGATTAAGCTTAAGCACATTCAACAAAAACAAAAACTGCACAACAAGATAAATTTCTGTAGAAAAAGAAAGGGTATCTAATAATTATCAGTCAACGCAAGACCCAGTCAAACTTTTTTATCTCTCTCTCGAAACTAAATCTGCATCCGGCCGTCCGGCCGTCAGCACCGTGGGGTTCTGACTCCCAAACAATAGTTTTACAATGGTAATAATAGCGGCCATGCAAAAAAAAGGACGGCAATTGTCTGTTTAGTGCGATCGCCCATCGATTAAATCTCTTAATGGGGATAACTTTTGGCCATATGTCAATTAGCCGAGACCTAGCTACGTAAGTTTCGGAAAACCGCGGTGACGCCAGAATTTGCCTAGCACTTAGGAATAACATTCAAGATATTATTCCTAACAGCAAGCTCTCTCAGGAACAAATGGTAACAAACTACATAACCGCGCAGTTTAACGAGACGTTCTGGGGAGGAGAAGACATCCTAACTGCCGCGGCTGAATTCTATCTCGTAAATGTACAAAGAAGACAACTAGATAACCCAAATAGACATAATCATTTAAAGATTAAAACTGAAGAAAAAAATAAAGAATCCAGGGCCTTCTTCACTGGACTGGGGAAAAAAACATCCTTCAAAACGCATGCAGGTACTTTATCTATTTTACAGGAAAAACAAGTAAGCAACAAAACGCCGGAAAAGAAACGCTTTTAAACCAATGTCCAAATGGGAGCAAATCCTAAAAAAACTCCGAGGGCCTACCTATACCAACGGTTACCATAATAAAGACGGTATCTATCGCGCAAAATGCAAGATCCACGCTTGATGACATAATGGAAATAATTAACAGCATGCGGAACGGGACAGCGCCCGGAACAGACCACGTGGTAATTGAGCTCTTCAAAGCGATGCCGCAAATATTACAGGAAGCCGTTACCAAGCACATGAACAAAGCGTGGACACAAAATGAAGTACCCGACACCTCCAGAAACAATGCAGGTACCAATTCCGAAGAAAAACAACCCTAAAGATTCAAATGACTATCGACAATTATCGGTTTGCAATACGGGCTACAGAATGTACGCCTCCTACGTTTTAAAAAATTAGACGAAACAATAAAAGAATTGGGCAAGTACCAAGCGGCTTTTTAAACAACAAATCTACAGATGGTCACATATTTACACTAAAAAGAATTCTGGACGAAGAATGGCGCGCAGGTAAAAGAGTCATGTACTCGCTCTGGATATAGAAAAAGCTTTTGACAACGTCAACCTCCAAGCACTGCGAGACATTTTAATACAAAGATCTAACAAGTCACTAACCAACAGGATAATCGAAGTTTGCATGAATGAACGAACATACATCAAATGGTGTGGATGTGGCCAGCAAAGTAGTTGGATTATCAAAGGAAAGAGAGTCAAACAAGGTTGCCCGCTATTCCCTCGCGGCTTTACACTGGTCATGGATGAGGTCCTTAGAACCCTCGAAGTGGAAACTCATTTAATCAAATTAGACCAAAACCTTGAAATCTCACACCGTTTTTTTTTTTTTTTTTGAGGGTGGGTAATTCAAATAACTTCTGCGTGTCAGACTTTCACTGACTAAAACCCACCCGTGTTCCTCCGTTGCCTGTGTGCCGGGGTCGCGATATCCCTTTCGGACAAACTCGCAACCCTGACAGGCATTGGCCCTTCCGGACCCCGTCAGATCTCACTCCCTCTGGTGTTATCATTCGCGGACGACCTCATCTTCATTACAGATTATCTAAAAGGGTTAGAAGGAATTGTATACCATATTAAACCCCTACTAGGTAGCGTCGGCCTATAAATGAACGAAACTGGAACAAAAATTCTAATTAGAGACTTGGGTCTCTAATTAGAATTTTTGTTCTAGTTTGTTTTAGTAGCTAAACAGAAAGTGACCTACGTGTCCATGAACGAATTAAAACTACATACTGTCGACGAAATTAAATATCTATGCACATACTTACCATCTGCATTCAGCAGGAGAAGCACAGTTACAAAACGGTGTGAACAGGCCACAAGAAACGCAAAGTCACTATTACACTTCATAATGAATTCAAAGATGGACTGGAAATTGGCCAGACTCATGTATCGAATGGTGATCGTACCTTGTATGATATACGGATTGAAAGTATCGGCAATCACCAAAGCTAACAGGTCTGAGAAGATATGAGAGAGTCATCATGAGAGACTTGATTAACCACGCCAGAAATAAACCAAGACAAAAGAAGTTGCACGAAATCTTAGATGGGAAAACAGTACAGCATTTTCCACATGGAAAAAGCTTTTTTAAATTGAACTTTTACTTGTACGATTAGTAAGAACGTTTCATTATATGGAAATCCTCGAAAAAAGCCCCAGTGTATACTCACCTCTAAGCTATTTTTTCTATTCAGTTTTGTTTCTATGTTATGTTACGGATGAATGAACTGCATCATTTGAATGAGAGCAAAATCCAATTCTACTCTAAATATTACAATAAGATCTTACTGTTTATTAATTTCTAGTCGAGTACATAATCGACTTAAATTTTAATATTAGTATTACAGGCACATTCCTAGTTACTACTGATTTGAATTGACATTGACATCTATCAATAAACTGTTTGACAATCTCATCGCGTCATCTTGAAGTTGTTGTTGTCCCTTCTCAGTTGGTCTATCAAATCAACAAAATAAATCGATTTATAATTAAAAATAATATGGAAATAAGTGTTCAGACGTTCGAAAGAATATGCCGCGTCTGTTTAGTAGAATGCCCCGATATGAAGTCTCTATTTTCGAAGATAGATGGCGAAAAACGGAACTTGTTCGAAATCCTTGCATTTACTGCTGATATTAATCTTAAATTCGAGGATAGTTTGCCAAAACAGGTATGTGGTGAATGCGAGTCTGTCATGTGCAAGGCTGATGCATTTAAACGCCGTTGCTTGAATTCAGAGACAGTTTTAAACAACATCTACCAGAATTCCGTAAGCCGAGGTGAAACATCGAGTATTGACAAAAAATGCTCAATAAAAGATGAAAATGGGGATATAACGGAGAAGTTGAGTAACTATATAACTTTTGAGACTTCAGATGTTACTAATGACGGTTCTCAAGATAATTTCGATAAGAAAAATGTGTTAAATGAGGATGTTTCAATATACCCAATCCCCGACACTAGTTTTTGTAAGCTAACTAAGTCTACAGTACCTGACAATCCTGAACAACCTGTCAAAGAAGAGATAAACTTAAATTTTGATGATGATATAAGCTTTCCAGATCATTATGATGATGGAGCACAGTCTGAGACAATACCTGTAGAGTTTAAAGAAGAAGAATCTTTAATAAGTGAAGGAAAAATATACACATGTTACTGTGGACTTACATTTACTACAAAAGACAAGTATAAAAGCCATTTAAAACAACAAAACTGTAATAAGTACAAAAAAGTATTAGAAAAAGTTAACAAAAACCAATTAGTTACTATTCAAAATGAGATAGAATGTGTGGAATGTAATCGCAAGTTCAAAACTCCGAATGCATGGAGGATACATCAACAAGTTCACCGTAATGAACACTCATCAGATAACAAATCATTAGCACATGTTTGCAAATTCTGTTTATGTCAGTTCAAAACGGAGGCAGCGTTAAAAACTCACATACTAAAGCACGAGAAAACGATAAACAGCAAAACAGAATCCTACCAATGCTCATTATGTTTACGTAAATTCAAGAATAAAACCTCTTTATCAGCTCACATATTACGTCATGAAGAAACGGACAACATAAAACACATCTGTAAAGTATGTAAAAGAGAATTTAAGTACAAGGCTTATTTAGAAAACCATATCTTAACGATGCATTCAAGAAAAAATGGAACAAGTTGCGAAGTTTGTGCACAAAGTTTTCCTAACGAAGAGAGTTTAGAATTACATAAAGATAGTCATAAGGATGAGAAAAAGCATCGTTGTAATATTTGCAATAAAGCGTTCCTTATGTTGTGTACGCTGAAGGAGCATATGCGGACTCATACTGGTGAAAAGCCTTTCCTTTGCTCGCAGTGCGGCCGAGGATTTAGTCAGAAGACTAATTTAGCGCAGCATATGAGAAGACATCAGGGGTTGAAACCTTTTAAGTGTGAAAATTGTGACAAGAGGTCAGTGTTTTTTTAGGACAATTATTTTATATGTATTTAATAAAGAACACCAACAGCATAACGTTGCCAAAACCCATGTGTGGATTTTATCAACTTTTGAGGAGGCGGAAAAAGCTGTTTTATCTGATAACTAATAAGTTTGAGAAATACCTAAAAATGCAGAATGCTGGCAAAGTATCTTATTTTTATAATGTGACAAAAATTATTTCTTCCTGTTACCCCATTTAAGCCCAAAATTATTTTATGTTTTTTTTTCGACACATCAGATATTGTTCGGTCGTGCAAAATATGGTATGCTTTAAAATGCATCTACAGGTTTTTGAATTTTGCACTATAAAACTTAGGTATGGGCGTGAAGCGGCGAGCCTTGTTGCCGGACTACCGCCATGGGATCTGGAAGCAAAAGTCCTCGCACACATCTGGGAGTGGCGCGAGGAGGCGAAATGCCGTGGCGAAACTCCGCTGCCGCGAGAAATCACGGCACGGCGGACAGCTCCGGCGGGATCTCATGGCGGCATGGAGAGTGCGATTGTCGCAACCCAGCGCTGGGCACGCCACAATTGTGGCGATAATCCCCTCTTTGAGGAGTGGCTAGAGGGGCGCCACGGCGTCCTCACCTTCCGCCTGACGCAGGTCCTCACCGGACATGGTTGTTTCGGGAGGTTCCTGTTCAGGATAAAGCGGGAGGAAACGCCCAGTTTGGGTGGAGCCCCGCCGTGTCCTCACGGAGGCGATCGGCGGCGCTGATCTCTCGCGTCCGGCCTTGGTTCAGGCCATGGTTCAGAGCGATAGTGCATGGGAGGCCGTCACTACCTTCTGCGAAGCAGTAATGCTCGTGAAGGAGGAGGCGGAACGCGTGAGAGAGGCAAGATTCGCGCCCTCGCGCCCTAGTCGCCGCAGGAGGCGCCCCGGGCGTCGGGAGTCGCAAGCCGATTTCCGGCCACCGTAGGCGCAGGCTTGCGGACGGTGAGCGATGGGTAGCTCGCCGTCCGATAAAGACCAGGCCCCGGGTCGACGGCGCGTTGTGTTCCACGCGCGCCTCAAAGAGATGTCAGCAACAACTGAGGGGGTCCGTTAGGGCCAATGCCTGCCAGGGTTGCGAGTTTGTCCGAAAGGGATATCGCCCCGGCACACAGGCAACGGAAGAAACACGGGTGGGTTTTAGTCAGTAAAAGTCTGACACGCACTCCCGCTCCGCCCAGAGCGGGAAAAGTTATTTGAACAACTTCCCAACAAAAAAAAAAAGTAGGGTCTATTGGTGATTATAATTCTGTAAAGCCATATTTGTTACGGTCGCGAATCAAAAAATGGAGATTCAGAATCATGTACTGAATCCATAGTAACCGACTTCGCGTCGATGTCCACCCCTGTATACACAAATTATAGGTGAATTATAACAAATAAAATAAAAAATATATACTAAAAGTAACCTTTAAACAAAGTAAATGAACTTCGATCAAATAAATCCAACAGAATACAAATAAATGCAGGGCATGAACATAAACATAACACACATAATTCTACTATAACATACATTGTGACGTGTTTTAGATGATTTTCTTTATTGTATGTATGCTAATAAGAATTTGGTGTGCCTATACTGATTTTTAACATCTTCTATGGAAAACAGCCATAAATGACAATACTTTTTGGAGGTATGAGGAACAGGGTGTAAAGTTTACTCATCCTCTATAGAACAGGGAATAACCTCCGACCAGACGGTGTCGTGTCTGGTGAGCGACTGCCCAACGAATAATGTCGGAAAATTATATATATAAACATTGCTTGCGCGATGCAGAATGTGTGTAACGACAGGTCTTTGATGCGTAGTTCGCATGTGGCGCTGTAGATGCCGCCACACTGTTTTTTTATCCATCTTTGCTTAGCTTATATTTTTCCTATGTAAAATTAAAACAGGAAAGAAGATTCTACCAATAAATTAAGTGCCATTGATACTTCGGGTTCGGCCAGACTTTCCTTACAACAAAGAAGTATTGTCCCCTGTGGTAATGGAACCCGACCTACAGCGCAATAGCTACTACTCGTAGTTAGCAAGTACTGCACCAATATATTTGTCAAGAATGTGACTCTTCTGTTTAAAAGATTCTATGTCGAAACCTTTAGGCCCTTCGTACACACCAGTTTTTTCTACGGCGTGGTTTACACGCCGCCGTACCGTAAATAAACCGTGCCGTGTGCAAAGGGCCTTAGGCTCAATTCACACCGAAATTGTAGCGGCTGGCAGCGAAGCGGTTCAGTGTCAAATCATTTTAAACTTTAACTTATTTTCAATTAACTTTACAGTCCGCGTCAAATAACTTTGCCGCTCTGAAGTAGGCTACAAATGACTGCGCAGTAGTCAATCTACCTTATAAAACAGTAGAGCGCATGCCAGTGCGCATGCGCAACCTAACTTCACAGCGGCAAACTTATTTGACGCGAACTGTATCTATTACTAAATTACTTAGTATTTAGTAATTTTTCACCGGGGCCGCGAGCATTTGAGCGACCACACGCAGCGGCGGCGTGCGACTGCTCGCGCAGACGCGGGCGACTGGCGGTATCCTGCTAGTTTCCTTGTTGAATGCAGAATATATACTGTCCCAAAGCATAGTGCGAGACCTCTTGAATTGAACCTTATTTTACGTTTTTCTCAATTTTTCAGATTCGTATCAAAAGGCGAACTAGACGCCCACAACCGAAAACACAGCGGAGCACACCCTTTCGTCTGTGACGACTGCGGCAACGGATTCACAACCTCAAGCGCTCTAGTCAAACACCGTCGCATACACACCGGAGAAAAACCGTACCTTTGTGATCTATGCCCAATGAGGTTCGCTGCGTCCGGTACTTTAAAGAACCATCGTAGAACGCATACCGGTGAACGTCCGTTCCAGTGTTCTTATTGTGAAAAAGCCTTCGTCCAGCGCAATGATTTGATCTCCCATATCCGATGTCACACCGGTGAAAAGCCATACATTTGTACTCAGTGCGGTCAGTCGTTCAGAAAAGCTTCCGGGTTGAAGAGCCACGTTAAGATGCATGTGAAGGAACCGGGGGCTCTGCTTCAAGGTGTTAGTGTGATGCTGAGTGGAATGCAGTGTGCGGAACAGTGATTTTGGTAAATGGAATAGTTGTTAGTGATCTCCCCGCAAGCACCGCCACATCGACCGGTCCTGTGCTTCTCGTATCCAGCGGATTCCCGCGCCTTCACATGGTCATCAGCCCCCCTATAGTAGGGTAGATTACTAATACTAAATACTCGTATCTATGGCAACTGCGAAAAAAATCTGTTCCAAACGTTTGTCAAGTTATGTGAGCAAAAATTTGTTGCTCACAAATGAATCAAAAAAAGAAATAAACTGTTTCTTACATTTAATGTAAGAAGCAGTTGTTTTTTTTTTCCCGCCATATCAATGTTGACGCCATTATAAAAATGATTCATAATAATAAGTTTAATAATGCCTTTTCGGGTTTTGAGCCATTATTATTGTTATTAATCACGAAACTTCGCATTCGAATTGATGAATGCGAATAGTAATCAATCCAAAATATTTTTTGCCCCTAAATTAACTTAGTTTTAGTGAATTATTTTTACTCAATTAGGCTAAAATCATGCCATGTATTAAGTGTTGTTTACACAGTAAGTTGTATATATGTATCTCAAATAATAATCAATATTGGGACCAATTTAGTTCTATATTGTGTGTGCTATTTATTTTTCGAATGGTTTCCATCAAATTTTTATTTATTTATTTATTTTCCGTCGAACTGCCAAGTCATAGGTCTCGAGTTCGAACCCAAGGCACGCACCTCTGAGTTTTCGGATTCATGTGCGTATTGTGTATCACTTGCTTAAAAAACGGTGAAGGAAAACATCGTGTGGAAACCGAAATGCCTGAGAGATATTTCTCGACGGCTTGTGAAGCCAAGTCAGAGACCCATGGGCGGCTTTAAATCTCTGACACTCCGGTGGCAGTTCTTCTTTTCGTGTGGTTGATGACTACTCCGGTAGTCACAAACCACACGAAAAGTCCCACTGGAGGCCAAAGGCCAGTTTTCCAAGATAAACTCAGAGAGTACATATGAACCCACAACATGTTTTATTCTATTTAATGATAATTTTTAATGTTTTTACTACTTGTTTATTTATTTTTTTGTATAAGGTCACCCGGGGCGAATGCAACTAAAAAAAAAAATTTTGGAACTTTGCTTCCCTCCAACATGAGCGACTTAAATAATAGGGATATTCTAATAAATGTACTTCATTGCACAGCTTTCGATGAACAGTTTCGACATAAATTAAGTTACAAATAGACTTTGGTTTTTCATTAATTTGCATTATTGTTGAATAAGACCAGTAATAGTTACATTCACCCCACTTTGGGGTAAATGTGACTATTCGTTATAACTCTGTGGTTTTCTGTTTCTAAATGTTGAGGTCAAGAGTACATGTAGATGCACACAGAATTATCTGTAAAAGCTATCTATAGTCGCTGAGAGAGAGTTCAGTTTCAAGCAAATTTACTTTATTTTTTATATGGGGCGAATGCGACTGTCTTCCATACTGACTAGTGTTGAGATGTAGTACCTACTACTTATCGATAAATATTTGTACAGACATTCGATAATTAACAATAATGAAAGGTTTTAAATATAGGTTTCTTATTGCAAAAACACAAAATCGATGTAAGTGTTCATTAAGAATAACATCAATAAAGTATATTTATTATACTCAGCTAGAGTAACTCTATTTTATTAATGGAATTCAGGACATAAAATAAAAGCAAGAAAAGATTTCTTCTTATGTAAAATGCTTTGACAATACGATAAGCAGGTACGCATTGATGACTAATCTAATATTTTGGATTTAGGTGAAGAAAAAGCGATTTCTGTATGTATATCAAACGTTTATTTAAAAACTTATTACTTAAGTATTAAAGTAAATAAATTTTAGGTTATTAAAACGTTCCGCAGCAGCATAACTCGTCAACAGTTTTTGATGTACTAATCGTACAGCTTCAAAAAGTGTTTCACTGCAGTAACTCTTCGCCTTTTTTCTTTTATAGTTTCGGACCATCTGATAACAAAATTTGGATTTTGTATTAACTAACTAATTCTTGGTACATTTTTTTATTTAAGCTACCTATCTATTTCATTTTGTTAAAACTACGCAAAATCTAAAACACTTCATACTAATTGCAGCTAAACATTTATGCAAATACGTGAAATTCACTTATCGAAATATCGACACGGAACGTCACTAGTAATTTGCAGTTTTCGTACAAAAAGCATGGGGCGAATGTGACTGCAAAAATAGTTGCAATAACCCCCGTGCATGAAAAGTTGGGGTTAATGTAACTATATCAATAAAATGTTAATTATAACACCTAGAGTTTAACCAAATATACCAAAAACACTTACGTTTTATATTGTTTTTAGGATGCACTTCTATTTCTCCTTGCAACGACTCGAAATATTTTTAATGTACCAAAACACAAAACACGACGCGGCAACACGTTGCTCCAAAATAGCGGCTGACAGAAAATGATCTGTCAGTACTACAATAGGTGAACTAGTGATGCTATCTGTACTTTGTTTGAAAAAACTATGATTCCTCTTTACTCCAATAGATAGAGCTATCTACAAAAATGATTAGATTGAGAGAAAATTGAATTAGTTGCTTTAGCCCCATAGTTGCTTTAGCCCCGGGTGACCTTATGGGTATTTTGCCTGAAAGAAAACCCTATTTATTTTTATTTTATTTTATCAACTGCAAAACTCTATTTATTTTTATTTTATTTTATCAACTGCAAAACTCTATTTAATTTAAAAATCGATCCATATTGATATTGTTGCTTGAAATTCTTACTGTACATGATTGTAAATAACAATGAATGAATAGTTTTATGTAATCGACCGCGGTAACATATTTTGTATTATGTTGATAAATGTGAATACTCGAATATAATTTTATGAATTTAAAATGTTTTTTAATTAAAGATTTCCTGTTAATATTCCATGCGCGTGTGACCACACTGGGAATTCACAAACTAAAAATTCTAGGATTTAGGAGACTTAACAATTGTAGAACGGATCTGGGAATTTGTAAACAAATATATTAAAAAAAACTACAACCCTAATATTATTTTAGTGATCATATGACGGAACGAAAACAAGGTTGTGCTTGTATGATCAAATTATTGTTTTATTATAATAATTACATGGCGTATGTGTATTGAATGAAATAGAAGATTACAAAATTAAAAAATCACTGATTATAATACTTTTATTTAAGTAAGTGAAAGGACATTGGGAAGAAACGTCCCCTCCCTCCAACAAGTTTGAAACAAGTGTCATTCGAAGCGTCTGGTGGCTTATATCCCGCTAACCCGCGCGAGGCCCCGCTCTCGTCCTGAAGGACGAGAACGGGGCCTCGCGCGGGTTAGCGGGAGGGGAGTCGAGTTTCGAGCCAGGTGTCAAGTTATTGCGCCCGGGTTGTAGATACTTTTTACCCGACTGCCCCAGAAGGAGGGTTATGTTTTCGAGACTATTATGTCTATTTCTTGGCACGCTCTGTAGCCTAAACGGTTTGATGGATTTTAGCTTACTAGGTTTCGTTAGATTCGTCTTATGAGCGTTTATTCTGAATGGGAGCAACGTCGCAAATAGATGTCAAATATTTCGCTGTTTTGATTAATTTGGCAATATTACTGTATGGAAATATGAATGTGGGTAACTAGCGAACTAGAATATTGATTATGAAATGCAATAATTAATATCGTAACACCGAATATTTAGTTTTAGATGTAAAAACCATTTATAAAACAGTGACATCGATAATGGCCAAGAAGGAAAATGCACCCATGATTTTGTAGGTTTTGTTGTTTACGGTAATAGGAACATTAGTTACAGAATTTTTTCGGTGCCATCACAAATCGCACGATATTATTTTTGAAAACTCATTTGAGGTGACTATTGAAGGACCAGTTTTAATAATCGCTATCTTCAAATTGCGTTGATGTTTTTGCTCCATTTCTTTTTACAAAACGGTTTTATGTAGAAAAAGAACGGTTTTATTTATTATTCACTAAAATATGTAAGTACTTATCTTTGTTGTGAACTGAAGGACCAAGTTTAGTCGTTTTATTTTTTTTATATGTAATGCTTTGTGGTCTGTTATGTAGTAAATATGTTTACAAATTCTTTACTTATTGTCTGTAATCACAATACCTTCATTAATTTCCGAGATCTGGCTGATGGTCTGTGAGAACTAAAGGATCACACTTTAAGGGCTGTAGTTTTTGATACTTATATTTGTTTACAAATTCCTATATTCGTTCTACAATTGTTTTAAGTCTACTACAAAGTCCTGGGGTTTTTATTTTGCGAATGTCCAGTGTGGTCCCTCAATTCACACGCACATGAATATTGATATTTAACATCTTTCCTCTCGCTTTTCTGCAATCTGTGGGAGTGATTTCGTGAAAAGGGACGGAAGTGTGTAACAGGAAGCCGGGGAAGCACGCTCTATTTGATTTAACCAAGACCAATGAGCGCGCGCGGTGCTAGAGTTGGCCGTCAGATTTTACCCACGCATTTTCCGAGAGATTGTAAACAGGATGATTATGATGGTGATAAATATTGTTTTTATCATGCATACGTCAGCCAAGACGTCAAAATGTTATAATATCATAGGCGACTACTGTAAGGCTCGCTTTGTTTCGTTACTCGTTCACAAGACACCGACATCGACATAATTACATAGGAGTAAACGTTCACCACCTCATTAAATTTAAGCTGAATGTCGAAAATCAACATTGTTGGATTGCTTCACTAATTAATTCATTTTTCACTTTTAATTTTTTTTTGTTCAGACGTTGCACTTCGAGTGAAAGATGCTGAATGAAAGGCATAAATGAACAAAAAGTGAAGCGTCTGATATGAGCTTTATGAATGAAATGCACCGACCCCAGCGTGATTTAACCAGATTCGATTAATCGAATGAATCCGAAGATCTACACTAGCCACTGGAGCCTCATGTTTCATGGGGCTACAGAGACCATTGCATATCAAGGTGTAGACCGGGAGGCGCGGTAATGGTAGGGAAGACGTGCCCTTAGGATAAGGATGGATTTGTAAGCCGGACTATCTGATAAGAGCTTTAGTAAAAATAAAACGCAACATTATAATTTAGAATAAATAAATAATTTATTTGTTTATTTGTAACGCGGCGAGTTGTTTCTTGAGATCCAATAGTTTGTTAATCTCTGGTTGCCAAACCGCCTTGTCTTTCGTGGAAGCTTTCAGTTTTCGTACCTTGTCAGCCTGCAATGGAAAAAGAAAGGCATGTAATTAATCGAACCTCAAATAATTCCCATTTTGTCCTAAAATAGTAGATTGTTTGCATTTGGGAGCAAACAACAATATGTATAGGCGAGAGTGTTTCTGAATTGAATTGATTGAATCCTGAGGGCAGCGAGGGATTCAAAGTACGTCACGTCACTCGAACTTAAAATAGTGTTGCTCCCGAGGTGGATACTACTTTTTATCACCCTCTATGAGAAAATAAGTAAGTGCAACTTATGAATAAGAATAGTACGTTTATTTATTTATTTAAATAAAATAAGGATTTATGTAATTTACATTAAATACATGGCACAGAAATAATTAGAGTATTTTACTAACGATATCCTAATTCCAAATTCAAATCACTTTTAGTCTCCAGGGATTAAAAGAGCTATTTTAGTCCCTGTTAACGAAGATAAACTAGCTCTTTTTGATGTGATAAAAATATTATTGCACACCCTTATAATATCGATTGCGCCCTTTTTTGTGAACCTCAAATAATTTTGGGGTACTAAAAATAATAAATATCCAAGTAGCTGTGATCAGCATGGATATAGTTGGTCAGTTACTAACGTAACCCATTTGATTGGGGTGCCCTAGCTTAGTTAGTGCGATCAAATGTGAGAAAAGACAGGAA
This sequence comes from Agrochola circellaris, assembly GCA_914767755.1. NCBI lineage: Eukaryota > Metazoa > Arthropoda > Insecta > Lepidoptera > Noctuidae > Agrochola > Agrochola circellaris. The sequence continues at coordinate 9,390,999 of OU611867.1, read as the reverse complement.
AGTCGGCTCATTTATTATAAAAAGCGTACACTATTAGAAGGCCAATAAGTATTTTCTACTACTTAAATATTTTCTATATACTATAAAGAAACAAAATCTTCAATAAAAAATGGTTGGGGTCGGCTTCCAGTCTAACCGGATGCAGCTGAATACCAGTATTTTACATGGTGCGACTACCTGACTTCTACAACCCAGCTACTGGATAACACGATACCCTTTGGTAAGACGGTTTTTCAGACTTTTAAGCTTCTGACTACACGTAACGACTGTCAAAGATCGTCGAATGACAGCCGGGACCAATGGTTTAACGTACTTTCCGAGGTACGGAGGGGTCTCACCCATCCACGAACCGACCGCGGCAAGCGTAGCTTAACCCTTTGATCACCCCGTGTGGTTAGATAGATAAATCGTTTATTTGGTCCACCCAAAAGACAGCACAAAATACAAAAACACGATTAAATAATAACTAAATACATGAATATATCTACAAGGTGGCAATATACAACAAAATTAAATAAAGAAGAAAATAAAGACATTGAGATGACTATTGGCTAAGACATTTTAAAATAATGAAACACAAAGTGCGGTGTGCGTCTCAAGGTTGCACCAAATGGGAGTCCAACTCAGCATGTGTCAGGCAATTATACCTGACGCTGATATTCTGCTGGATCCCTGTAGTGACATGCGGACGTCGAGCAGCCGCGCGAGCGTGGTTGTTATCATTTCGCCCATCCTCTGTCATGGAGTTCCCTAATCGAATAGTTGATTACCTGGTCGGCCACTTCCTTCTCCAGCCCCTGCACGTGGCCGGCCGGGCTGGCGGCGCGGGCCAGGCCGGCTCCCGCGTGTACTGCAGCTAACTGTCTCTTCAGGTCCAGCAGCTTGTTGATCTCCGGCTGCCACACTAGCTTGTCTTTAGTTGATGCTTTGACTTGACGAACTTTTTCGGCCTGAAAAGAGAAAGAAATAGGAAATTAAAAACAGTCGAGAGGTGTCGTGAGACACCCGACTAGAACTATATTCTGTTCGCTTTTAAAAAATTGGCGAATGAAGGCTAGACCGAAAAAAACCGGCCAAGTGCGTGTCGGACCACGCACGATGAAAGGTTCCGTAGTTGGGATGAATTTATCCCAAGAACAAACTTAACGTTGTAGTTGAAAAACATGTTCTCCCATACATTCCAATTGCAAATGTAAGTTTGTACGCACAATATTGAATGATTTAGCATGTCATTTTAAGACAATAGACTTTTTATAGGTTTTCCTGTGATCTATGAGTAAAGAACCATTCTCTGTATTTTTTTCAAAGTTTTAGGCTCAGTAGTTTCGGAGATAAGGGGAGGGGGAATGGTCTATTTTCATCATTTTCTTCCATATCTTTTAAAATATTTATTTAAAAATGATACAAGAAATATATTTGAGATCCTCACATCAAGCCCTTCCATTTGATATGTCACACTGTATTTACCCCCCCGGAAGTGACCCTAATATATAAATATTCCGAAAATTCAAAATTCATTTATTTACTTTACACGTCCGTGTTTGGGTCATAGAAATTCAAATGTGTTCCAAATTTTAACTAAATTGGTCCAATAGATTCGGAACAAATTGGCTGTGACAGACGGACAAACAGCCAACCAGACCGACGAGTGATCCTGTAAAGGTTCCGTTTTTTCATTCTGACGTACGGAACCCTTAAAAGTGTAAAGGCGGGTCCATACAAGCGCACGCGCACGATTATTTTTTGTTACGTAACAAAAATGTTGTAATGGTCAAAATGTTAGACCTGGTCAGTCTCTATCTGACATCTGTATGGACTATTTACGACGATCTATCACCAGTTTTATCTATCAAGAAATATCTTCATGACATCTTTCATCACATAATATTTTAACTTATTTGCATCTTTCTCACCTGTTCCGCAACAGCTTTTTCCAAGCTACTAGCATCACCACTTGAAGCACTATTCTGTGGCGCAGCTTGTGTCTTCTGTGGAGCTGCAGCTGGCGTCTTCTGAGCAGCTTCGAGCTGTTTCTTGAGATCTAACAGCTTGGCAACTTCCGGCTGCCATACTGCCTTATCTTTAGTTGATGCTTTCAGCTGACGGACTTTATCGGCCTAAAACGAAGGAAAGCATATCATTTTGTAATTTTTAAGCCATTTGTGACGGAATTTAGAAAAGAAAGAAAGAAAAATAAGTTTATTTGTCACAGAAACACGTGCATAAAAAAAAAGATGATAAACTCGAGTAGAAAATAAGAAAATTAAACACAATAGATTTAAATACAATAACGAGCACAAAACAGAAATGGTCGGCAGCTGCTGGCACGTCATGACTGTGACAAGAAGGCTTCCACTCAGCGTGATGCTGTGCTATGGAGACCCACAGCACAGCGCTGATTTTCAGTGGTCACCCGAAAGAGACGTACGGAGACCAAGTCAGGTTAAATGAATTTTACATACTTAAATATAAAATAAAACAAATAGTACATAAAATATACCAATATACAACCAATAGTATGAATACTTAAAATGATTAAATAACATATAAATAATTATCCGCAGGCATCACCGTGCGTGCATAAAACATGTAGCCACCTAAAACACCATTATTATATATTTTATTTATTATTTTATTTAGACAAAGGTCAACATTCATCTTTCACAAGAATGGTCCACCAACTACTATTTTACACCAGCTTGAACCACTAACGATCATCTACCTCCAGCATGGACCACTATCAACCATCTATTGCCAGAATTGACCACAAGAAAAGCCAGCATAGACTATCGACCCGCAGTATGGACCACTAACGACGTCTCCCACCATCGTGGACCACTCCATCGATCGCCAGCATGAACCACACCCAACCATTTCTAGCCACCATGGACCACTAACGACGATCTATCACCAGCATGGCCCAGTATCTACCACTAGCATGGCCCACTGTCTACTAACTCCGTTGATAACCATTTTTCACCAGAACGGGCCATAATTTACATAACTATATCTCTCTACCTTTATCTTTCAGACGAGTGATCCTATACAGGTTCCGTTTTTTCATTCTAACGTACGGAACCCGGAAGTTTAAAGGCGGGTCCATACCAGCGCACGCGCACGATTTTTTTTTTATTACGGTTTTTTTTTTGTTTACAAAAATGTTGTTATGCTGAAAATGTTAAACCTGGTCAGTCTTTATCTGACAACTGTATGAACCATTTACGACGATCTATCACCAGTTTGATCTTTTCAGAAATATCTTCAGTATCTACCACTAGCATGGCCCACTGTCTACTAACTCCGTTGATAACCATTTTTCACCAGAACGGTATAGAGATATAGTTATGTAAATTATGGCCCGCCCATACAGGTTCCGTTTTTTCATTCTAACGTACGGAACCCGGAAGTGTAAAAGCGGGTCCATACCAGCGCACGCGCACGATTTTTTTTTTATTACGGTTTTTTTTTTGTTTACAAAAATGTTGTTATGCTGAAAATGTTAAACCTGGTCAGTCTTTATCTGACAACTGTATGGACCATTTACGACGATCTATCACCAGTTTGATCTATCCAGAAATATCTTTAGACATCTTTCATCACCATGACTATAATACTTTAAATTCTTTGCATCTTTCCCACCTGTTCTGCAACAGCTTTCTCCAAGCTACCCGCATCGTTGCTCTGTGGTGCGGCTTGTGACTTCTGTGGAGCTACAGCTTGTGCCTTCTGAGCAGCTTCGAGCTGTTTCTTGAGATCTAACAGCTTGGTGACTTCCGGCTGCCATACTGCCTTGTCTTTACTTGACGATTTCAGTTGGCGGACTTTTTCACCCTGGAATTGATTCATTACAAATATTAAATTAATTATTTAGAGAGTAGAGGTCATTATTTGCTTTATAAGAAAAAAACACATCGCGCGCTTATTGGTCAAATCAAATAACGCGCGCTTCCCCGGCTTCCTGTTACACACTTCCGTCCCTTTTCACGAAATCACTCCCACAGATTGTAGGAAAGCAGAGGAAAGGTGTAACACATCAAAAATTTGCGCAGCAAGAACTAAAATAATTTGAAGAGATAAAAAAAAAGATCATAAATGAATATTAAAATTACCTGCTGTTTCACCGCTTCTTCAAGCTCTGCTACTGCAGTACTTCCGTTTTGCTGTAAACATTAATCATGAAGACGGATTATCAAAAATACTAAAATAAAACATTCGAATACCACTACCTGCTGTGTAAATAACAGTGACAGGAACTTCATTATTAATATTCTAGTTCGCTAGTTAGACACATTTCATATTTCCATACAGTATTTAATTAATCAAAACAGGTAAATATTTGACAGCTATTTGCAACATTGCCAACTTTTCGAATCAAAATCTGCCTAGCCTTTTCCCAATTATGTTGGGGTCGGCTTCCAGTCTAACCGGATGCAGCTGAATACCAGTATTTTACATGGAGCGACTGCCTATCTGACCTCCACAACCCAGTAACTGGGTAATACGATACTCCTTGGTAAGACTGCTTGTCAGACTTTCGGGCTTCTGACGACCCGTAACGACTGTCAAAGATCCACGGATGACAGCCGGGACCAACGGCTTAATATGCTTTCCGAGGCACGGATGAGTCTCGGTATGTGAAGATGGTTACCCATCCACGGACAAACCCCGGCAAGCGTAGCTTAACCTGATGGATCGACCCGTGCGGCTGTTATTACTTAGCCACGAGCTCCTATCGAATAAACGCTCTAAACTTGTTGCAGAAAGCAATAATTAGACTCGATTTTAATGATTCTTTGATGAAATTAATGACATCATTAGCGTTAATGATTCATTACGTAATGGGGCATTAATGTTTGTCTCAGTGCAACTGGGTGACAGCAAGAATCGAGTCTTTGATTAACTTATAAACTCTTTTATTTCTTTCTAACCTTATTAGCTCTCTCGCTCTGCGTGCCGGCGTACTTGGCGCGAAGCTTCTCCAGCACTTCGGGCTCGATCTTAGCGAACAGCGGCTCTGGTTTGCCGATGATGTGGCCGTATGGTAGGTATTGGAGAAGTGATGGGTTCCTGAAATTGAAAAAAATTATTGGCATTACCATTACCACTCGATTTCCAACTTCTCGAATACGAATCTAATCTATAATAATTTATTCTAATAGGGGTGAATACCAAAATTTGTTTTTTGTCCTTTATTTATATATATTATTAAAAAAGATAGGACACAACATGTTTTTTATTTTTTTACGAAATCAAAAGATTACTGTAATACATAGAGTTAAAATGCGGCATGACGTCACTCCCCGGTAGATTTCATATTGAATTGTGTCGTAGCGAGCCCCCACTCCCCAACTTTAATGCGTATTATCTAAATATTTTTTTTATTAATTTGTTACAGCAAAAAATACGTGTCTAATATTTTTTTATTATCAGACTGACGAACTAATTAGAATTTTTTTATTTCACCCAGGCGACATCATTAATATGTTAAAATACTGTTTTACTTTTGTAATGATTTTTGTAATCCAAACGGGCAAAATAACCACAATATCTCCAAGGAAATTTAACAATTCATGTCTACAGCCATGCTATTCTGTAAACATCTCACCGTGAAAACTTGGGTGAAGTGAGCTGTGAATAGTGTCAATCCCTGTGGAATGACAGCTCACTCCACGATCACTTCACCTAAGTTTTCACGGTGAGATGGTTACAGAATAGCACTGCAGTTGAAATGAATAAATACATCTTATCTCTAATTAAATAGTCAAATGGGCTATTGTTTTTAAAGGCCATAAGGACCCTGCCCATATTCGAAAGAACTTACAAGTTTAACAAAATCAGTGAATATAAAGTGTTTGGCCCGTATTACAGAACCTAACTCAAGACTCGAGCATTACTTAAAACTAGTTTCAACCAATCAAAAGGCTCTAAACGAGTTTTAAGTAATGCTTGAGTTTTGATTGAAGTTCTGTAATACGGGCCTTAGTGTCGTGTCTGGTGGGCAACTGCCCGAAGATTGTTGTCGGAAAGTTATATATATATAAGGTCCCTTTAAAATAGATGGACAAACTTTCAGAAATCAATCAGACCACCAACATAAGGACAATAATAACAAAAAAATAAGAAAAACGCATTAGATATTTTACAAGAAAAATAAATCAGCCAACGAAAATACACTAAAAATTTTGGTTACACAATGCCATTTATTATTTTAGGACAAAATAAAATCACTTTAATCAGTATTTTTTTTCCTTGGATATAAGAAAGAAAGAAAGAAAGAAAAAGTGTTTATTCTGCACAAACCAAACGCACATTAAAAAAAAAAAAACAAAACAATACCACTTTACAGATGAGCCAAAAGCCTCGTATCCATTATTGACAACAGAAAAGTTTGACAAATTTGATCTATTCCCTGCTGTCAGGGTCAGAGGCCAAAGACAATTACATAATGTGTTGCGACATTTACAAAATGGAAACAAACAATCAAACCTACAAAATACTGAAATCTCTATCTCTATCTTTCTGATATCTTTGGTTAGACGTACTGAACGCTGTGTTAAAATTTGTCCATCTATTTTAATGGGACCTTATATATATGCTGATCGCGCGGTAAACTCTGCTTGCGCGATGCAAGATTTGTGTTATGTCAGGTCTTTGATGTGTTGTTCGCATGTGGCGTTGTAGATGCCGCCACAGTACGATATCAACCATTCCTAAGTCGAACGGCCACAAGACCGTGTTTCAATATATTTCTACTATCCACAGCTGGTCTTGCAATCTTGGTAAATATTTATTTATTTTATGCATAAGTAAAAGTAACCGTACCATCAAAGAAGTTCATATCTAACCGGTTTCAAAACAAAATCCCTTGAACACGATGACCACATCTGTTACCGGCCCGGTGCTATAGCCGCCGAGCGCTGCAAGCAAGAATAATCCTTACGGTGGTTAGATATGACCTTCTTTGATGGAACATAAGCGGACTTAATGCCTTAGTTGGGCATTTAGGCAATATCGGTGATAACTTACTCAGGGTTAATTCTCAGTGTCTCCGGCTTCACATTGAGCTGTTCCCTCAGTGTCCTGGAAGTCTCAGGCAGGTATGGAGTCAGTAACGCACAGAGGAGACCGACCAGCTGACAGCAAAGACCGATGGCTGTCGCGCCGCGCTTTCTGAAATTATGCAATGTAACAAGTAAGTCATATTTACCTAAAGTTAATTTTTAGCTAACAAATTTATGCACAACTAATCGAATACATGGTATGGAAACGACTAATCAGGCCTCTTATGAAGGTTACTTTTGCGGTGTTAATATACCTACTGTAAACATTTTTTAACGAAACTCAAGGTACCCAGTTGTTTGTCGCTATGTGCTATGCCAATTTGGCAACCTGCTTTACAGCATTAGCTAAAATTTCTATAGTAAAAAAGTATTAAATTTATCAATTCCGGAATCGCGAGATTTTTGCGATCGATACAAAAGTGCATTCCATATTAGCCAACACCTAATCGTAAGTACACTCGATTCTCTAATCAGAACTCTAAATTTGTCAATCCCGGAATCCCGGGATTTTTACGATACAAAAATGCTTTCCATAATAGCCAACACCTTTAGGTAAATATGCATCTGAATATCCGATCTCTAGTCATGATGTAGAAATAAAAACGCTGGAGAAATGGTAAATAATAATTGGCAATTTTTGAAGAGTGCAGCTCTAGTCGTATTAATTAATGATAGCAACATTAAAATATTTATGATATAGTAGAATATTTCAGGGGCAGATTTTCAAGGTGATTTTTTTATTGAAATCACTATGAATTCAATGAAAAAATTAAATAAAGTTAGAGATCGAAGATTCGTTTTTAGAAATTCAAGGTTTTTTTATGGATCCGTACTAAAAGGGTGAATACGGGAACCTTTTACTAAGCTTACACCGTCTGACTTGATGGATGTCACATGTCTTCGAATTTTTGGTTCTAGGACTTGCCGGTTTCCTCACGATGTTTTCCTTCACCGTTTTGAGAGCAGTGGTGATGAAATAATTTACACAAACTAAAGCGCCTGCTTGGTTTCGAATCCACGACCTACAACTCGAAGTCGGGGCCGTTACCACTGCTCCGCCGCAGCATAATAGTATGATATCTATCAGCTCACTTGTCATCATCGGATCCCTTCAGCAGCACCCACGGTTGTTGGAACTGCATGTGCTGGTTACCTATACGGGATATTGACAGGACGTGACGTAATGCCTCGCGGAGACGACCCTTTTCCATGTGTTGGACGTAGGCTGGAAATAAATAAAAATAAGATTACGTCTGTATTTTTTTAAGGGGGATGCGCTAAGGTTGCCGCGAAATTCAAAATTTCTTACGTTTTATGCAATTTGCAGGTCAGTGTCGGGTTGTATCTTGATCTAAATATGATTCGCGACCAGTTTATAATGAACACACAGTACAGCACCGACCATAATATCTCCAGCATGGATTATTATCTACCATCTATCACCAGCATGGCCCACTGTCTACCATCTATCACCAGCATGGCCCACTGTCTACCATCTATCACCAGCATGGGCCACCGTCTGCCATCTACCACCAGCATGGCCCACTATCTACCATCTATCACCAGCATGGCCCACTGTCTACCATCTATCACCAGCATGGCCCACTGTCTACCATCTATCACCAGCATGGCCCACTGTCTACCATCTATCACCAGCATGGGCCACCGTCTGCCATCTACCACCAGCATGGCCCACTATCTACCATCTATCACCAGCATGGCCCACTGTCTACCATCTATCACCAGCATGGCCCACTGTCTACCATCTATCACCAGCATGGCCCACTGTCTACCATCTATCACCAGCATGGGCCACCGTCTGCCATCTACCACCAGCATGGCCCACTATCTACCATCTATCACCAGCATGGCCCACTGTCTACCATCTTTCACCAGCATGGCCCACTGTCTACCATCTACCACCGGCATGGCACACTGTCTACCATCTATCTCACTCACTCACACTACAAAGCAATAAATTCTCACACGCGATGTGCCATTTTTACGGCCGGGTGTTGTATCTTGAGCCCTAAACTAAATCTGTCTAGCGAAGCCTGTTAGAAAAAGCCAGCGAAACTATTAATAATATCACTTACCAATAACTTCTCTATTGACCAGCGCGATCAGCTCATAGTCGGCCTGCGTCAGCGCTAGGTCGGGCACGCGCCCCTTGAACGTGTTCGCGCAGAAGCTTAGCGATCGATGGCAGAAGTTACCGAGGTTGTTTAGCAGTTCAGAGTTATTTCTGTGGGGAAAACAGCATTAGATAAATCATAGATACAGGAAAGATTTGCGAAAATAAAGTTAAATCGACCCTAATTCGATAAAGAGAAGATTTGTATTTTTGTTCTTTTGTAATGAATATACTCAAAAACCACTGGACCGATTTTAAAAATTGCTTTTTTTCGGATTTTAAGTATTTACTGGTAATTTAGCATTCTTGCTATACTATCAGTAAAAAAATTATGATTATCAGTTAAAATATGAGTTTATCACTGAGTAACATAGGCTATCTAAACTAATATTACAAAAAAGAGAAAAGATTTGATATCTTGTACGTTTTTTTGTAATGGATAAACTCAAAAACTACTAAAGTCCCGATTAAAAAAATTCTTTCGCCAGTCATTTTATTTCATTTATAAAGATATCACTATTTTTATAATTGTTTGTTTTTTTACAAGGACTACTATCAGTTTTGACCGCCATTTTACAGTCTGTCAAACAGTTAGGTAAAAAAAAATGATCTCACCGTGTGCCAAGTTCAACCCAGCTAAAACTGGAGTCGGAGGTCTCAGGTCGAATACTAGCGAGGTAGAACCGCCACACGTCTGAAGGTATACCTGTGTCCTAGAAAATATAACATATTAACGCTCAATACATAAATAATCATTATATTTATTTATATTTTATATAAACATTTAGGACTAAGTATTGTATTTATTCATTTCATTTTTGTCTTATTTTGTTATTTCACTATATGCTGCACCGGTTGACGTCATCACGTCAACGCCGGCTGTCGCTGAAAATCAGCGCTGGGGCTCTGTCTCGCATAGGGTCGCAGCATTAAGCTGAGCGATGGCCGTTTTGCGTGGATGTGACGTATATTTTCCCCCAAACTGTTAATTTTCGTGTTTTGTTCTTTCTTTGCGTTATGTGTACCGCAAATAATCGTATTTTCTTTCTTTCATACTACCTAGTATGATTTTGGACGAATTCATAGATTGAAAAATATTTAAAAAAAACCGGTCGAATGCGAGTCAGACTCGAAGGGTTCTGTACCACTATACGATCTTAGGCAAAAAAACGCCAAAAAAAAACCCGTTTCCTGTATGGGGACCCCTTTTATTTTTAACTGTATTATATTTTTATTTGTTGTTAAAAATTCAAAAATTCCAAAGTCATTTATTCAAACTAGGCTGAGAATCGGCACTTTTCGAACGTCAAAATTACATAAGACAGTCCTCCAAAAACGCCCACCCTTCACCACTTCCTAGTGCGTTAGCTGGGAAGAAGAAGTGGCGCAACAAACTGTCCAGCAACACAGCTCAGTTCAGTTGGAAAAACTTGATTCTATATAATAGTGCTTTAATGCAAAAATAATTTATATTACCACAAATTGCAATCAACTCATAAAATAAAAACATTTTAATGAGTAGATTATGTCAACAATAAATGAAAACAAAAATTAAAATAAATTGACTTAAGAGTCAAATAAACAAATCCAAACAATTACATATTGTTATAGCGGCAATAGAAATACACAACCTGTGAAGATTTCAGCTGTCTAGATATTACTTGTTGTTCATGAGATCAGCCCGCTGACAGACAGACAGACGGACGGATAGCGGAGGCTTAGTACCGTTTGGCACTCTGCGGATACGGAACCCTAAAAAGTACTAATAGGCTGCCGGTTCCAGGTTGAAAATATTACAATCGGTTACGATGCAGCGAATCAAGTGACAATTCGAACGTGTAGCTAATTTAGCCGTAGTTTACTCTTGAAAGTAAAATAACTCTTATGTTTATTAAAATAATGATTATTTCTGTTTTTTTTTTTAATTTACCTGTGCATCACTTCCAAATACACCAACCCCTCGTGATTTTGAGAACTTGCCGTCTTCATAGTTCAGGTATTCTGAAAAATAATAGATCATTCATAAACGAGACTGGTTTTTGAAACCGCGTGAAAGACATAAACCGGTGCCGTCGTCCTTTCCATGATGGCCGTTATATGGCCGTCGCCGTTTTATTAAGAACAGCCGTCATTGCGGCCGCTATTTGACATTACCGCTTTTTTCGAGCGAGTCAGTTAATTTTTTTTTCTAATACAAATAATCCCCGTGAGAAATCTTCTCAACGATTTTATCGCTGATTTTCCTTTATTTTGTCTTATTTTACTGGTTTTATTATGTACCTGTCGCAAACAGATGGCTGACCAGCACATGCCCCTCGTTGACGCCCATCAGCGTCGCCGGGAACATGACGCAGTGGAAAGGCACATTGTCCTTAGCCATGAACTGGTACAGTTTCACCTACAGACAACAAATATTCATATTTAGTTCCAGCAGAGGTACTTCTGGGAAGTACTTCCATCACACCTAATCCAAGCCTTTACCCAATATGACAGTTCACAACTAACCCGACAATGAACAATTTGTCAATAATGTGTCAAATTAAAAATCATAAATTAATTATTACTTTGCAAACATGGGTAATTATTACACTGATGTTTTATTATGAAAGTCCTCCATGCTCTACCGTCACATGGGCATGCAAATCATATTTAAAAAAATATGTTTTTCTGCACAAACAAAACGCACATTTAAAGACATAAAATACACACATACAAAAGTAGCCAGGAGCCTCGTGTTCAACCAATAAATAAAAAACTTGACAATGTTCTTTATTGGTGGATGTCAAGGCCACGGACCAAAGACAATATTGCGTAATTACTCTTGCGACATTCGCAAATGACAACAAAAACAAAATGCTGATTGCAGAGTTGTAACAAATAATAAGTAAAATTTAGCTCAAACTCAAAGCATTTATTTCAATTAAACCATTTAAAGGCACTTTTGAATTGTCAAGGAGTCAGAAATTTGAAGCTAGTTGCCTATTCCAAAGCGTAGTAGGTACCTATAGAAAAGAACGGGCAAGAAACTCCATGAAACTTCTTTTAAATCAAAAGAAATTTAACAAAATATTGGTTACATCATTCATGTTGAAATTATACATGTGAGAACAATGTAGAAAGACGTGCACGTTAAAAGCATCTGTGATAAAAAGATAAAAACAATTAAAATCAATTAAAACAAGCCATGGCAGCTTAAGAGTTAACTAGTTCCAACTGACGGCGCCCGTTCACGAACATGACGCATGGATCAGCACCGTTCAGCTCAACCATTTTGAAGGGAACTAAATAAATGAAATGATATGTAGATGACGCGGTCGACGATGGTGCACGTTTGTATAAAAGTAACCTATTCACAAATTAATTAAAAACTCCCAGGTTATAGCTATCCGGACTGACATAAAGAAAGAATTAAAAGAAAGAAAAAGTATTTATTGGGACCCGCAAAGGAGATCACAAATTAAACTTATCATAAAACAACGAACTAAATATAAATTAAAATTAAAATAAAACTCAAAGTAAAATGATAATAAAAGCAGAAAGTCCTGTCCGACGCTAAAAGGTTCCTGTCTCAGCATGATGCTGCGACATTTAAAAATAAGTGTCGCAGCGCTGGTATAAAATTCAGGGTGGCAGGGACATCGACGCACAACCTGTAACCATGGATTCTGGGGCTGTACTATGACTTGTTAAAGCAATCATCGTTCCAGTCTTGACCCAGCTGCCCAACGAGAGCCTCCTCAGGTCTTGGTCCTCGACTCTTGGCTATTAGGCCATTGGCTGTCACGACCATCGGCACAATGATCGCTGAGCCCACATCCCACATGTCGACAACCTCGCGAGCAAAGCCGAGAAAGATAAACAAATCAAGTACATATCTTGATACTTGATTTGTTTATCTTTCTCGGCTTTCACGAGGTTCCCGTCATGCGGGACCGTAAGGTCTAAGTAAATAAATAATAAATCTACTCACATCATGCTCTTTGTCAGGTTTCCACCACTTCTCGAACTCTTTGGTCGCGTTCTGAGTGATGCTCAGGTAGCCGATCGGCGCGTCGAACCATACGTAGAATACCTGTAGGCAGAAATGTAAAAAAAATATATATACTTTGAAGTTACATCAAGTTTACCGATAGATAGAAAGAAAGAAAGAAAGAAAGAAAGAAAAATAAGTTTATTTGTTACAGAAACACGTGCATAAAAAAAAAAGATGATAAACTCGAGTAAATAATAAAGAAAATGAAACAGAATAGATTTAAATACAATAACGAGCACAAAACAGAAATAGTCGGCAGCTGCTGGCACGTCATGACTGTGACAAGCAGGCTTCCACTCAGCATGATGCTGTGCTATGGAGACCCACAGCACAGCGCTGATTTTCAGTGGTCACCCGAAAGAGACTAGATGATCTATTGAATCTAGGAAGAGAAAAGAGAGTAACTTCATGAACTACTAGCTGCGCTCCGCGGATTCACCCGTTTTTAAGTCTAGATCCCGTGGGAATATCGGGATAAAAATCCTATGTCCAAACCCAGGTCATGGTCTACCCACGTGCCAAATTTCATACAAATCCGTTCAGCCGTTTCAGCGTGAAAGCGTAACAAACAAACAAACTCACTTTCGCATTTATAATATTAGTTCGGACCTCCGGTGTCCGGAGGGGAGTGATGTGGCCATCTACATCGCCACATGCGAACTACGCATCAAAGACCTGACGTCACTCAAATCCTGCATCGCGCAATTAGAGTTTACCGCGCGGTGGACATATATACAAGCTCCCGACTTCAACCTCTGGGCAGTTGCCCGCCAGACAGGACACCCTCTGTGGAGTCTGGTCGGAGGATCCTCCCTTTTCTATGGGGGATGAGTGAACTTTACACCCTGTTCCTCATACCCCTAAACCTTTTATTCTATTCTCTGCTTATTAATAAACGCGGAGTAAAGTTATGTTTGGCGTTCAGATCTTACTTATAAACTAAACGCGATAGTTTGTGAGGATGGATGGATGTTTGTTACTCTTTCACGCAAAAACTCCTTAACAGATTTGGATGAAATTTGGCACACAGATAGTAGATATATATAGATGCTAGTTTAACATAGATTTTTTTTTGTTTAAGTTTGGCACAACTTATTCTGCGTTTAATAATAAATGTGGTTTGAGGTTACACGTAAATCGCGAGATGCATAATCACTGTGTGATTCGTTCTTTATAAACTCTATTCAAGATAGTTAATTGCCTCAGGCGTGACTTTGAGGAAATCCATGATAAAATACAATAGACGACGAATATTTAGTAACTTAATCCGCGTAACTGTTCTTAATGAGTCATAAAGAACTCTGTAAGAAATCGACACGTGTTTCACCTCTCAACGAGGCATCCTCAGGAAGGTCATGCGTCACACTGCGCTCGGCGCTTGACGTGTCCACACGTCGGGTCCGAGTTCGCAACAAGTCAATCGCCTTCCTGAGGATGCCTAGATTTACGTCGGCTATTGAATTTTGAAACTATATTCACACAGTTTCGGGTCAGAGCTGTCCTAGAACCTTATCATGTGTGGGTACAAATGTTCCGGAACACAAAATGTATGAAAGCCATCAGTCTCCAGTTTATAGAGCCCAGTAGGCTCTGATCCTGATGAATTGTGTGGATGGCCAGCTCAATACAATCGATGTTAGTTTCTTTCGGCGAACCTGGTTTCAGATGGCTTATTTCTGGCTCTTTAGGACCTGATTGCCTCTAGTTTGTAAGTTAAAGCACAGATTAGTACAGATGGTTCATTCGGCTTTATTTAAATAAATAAATAAAGGACTCTTGCTACAACACAATAAAGTGCAATTCAGGTCGCACAGCGCTAATTACCTTCAGTTATATTCACCTAGAAGTTGCCTCTCTTTCTATCGCGTAACTCTTATATCTTTTGACTACGTTACGCCTACTGAATTCGACAAATCGAGCCGCGTACCTACTTGTAGCTTCATAGCTAAAATGTGGAGTGGGCCATTTGTATTCATCTATGGTTAAAGACTAGATTGATATGTTATCTACCTTGTTAGTATACCCCTCAATAGGTTATCTACCTTGTTAGTATACCCCTCAATAGGTCATCTACCTTGTTAGTATACCCCTCAATAGGTTATCTACCTTGTTAGTATACCCCTCAATAGGTTATCTACCTTGTTAGTATACCCCTCAATAGGTTATCTACCTTGTTAGTATACCCCTCGATAGGTTATCTACCTTGTTAGTATACCCCTCGATAGGTTATCTACCTAGTTAGTATACCCTTCAATAGGTTATCTATCTTGTTAGTATACCCCTCAATAGGTTATCTACCTTATTAGTATACCCCTCGATAGGTTATCTACCTTGTTAGTATACCCCTCGATAGGTTATCTACCTTGTTAGTATACCCCTCAATAGGTTATCTACCTTATTAGTATACCCCTCGATAGGTTATCTACCTTGTTAGTATACCCCTCGATAGGTTATCTACCTTGTTAGTATACCCCTCGATAGGTTATCTACCTTGTTAGTATACCCCTCAATAGGTTATCTACCTTATTAGTATACCCCTCGATAGGTTATCTACCTTGTTAGTATACCCCTCGATAGGTTATCTACCTTGTTAGTATACCCCTCAATAGGTTATCTACCTTGTTAGTATACCCCTCGATAGGTTATCTACCTTGTTAGTATACCCCTCAATAGGTTATCTACCTTATTAGTATACCCCTCGATAGGTTATCTACCTTGTTAGTATACCCCTCAATAGGTTATCTACCTTATTAGTATACCCCTCGATAGGTTATCTACCTTGTTAGTATACCCCTCAATAGGTTATCTACCTTATTAGTATACCCCTCGATAGGTTATCTACCTTGTTAGTATACCCCTCAATAGGTTATCTACCTTGTTAGTATACCCCTCAATAGGTTATCTATCTTGTTAGTATACCCCTCAATAGGTTATCTACCTTGTTAGTATACCCCTCAATAGGTTATCTATCTTGTTAGTATACCCCTCAATAGGTTATCTACCTTGTTAGTATACCCCTCGATAGGTTATTTACCTCGTTAGTATACCCCTCAATAGGTTATTTACCTCGTTAGTATACCCCTCGATAGGTTATTTACCTCGTTAGTATACCCCTCAATAGGTTATCTACCTTGTTAGTATACCCCTCAATAGGTTATCTACCTTGTTAGTATACCCCTCAATAGGTTATCTACCTTGTTAGTATACCCCTCAATAGGTTATTTACCTCGTTAGTATACCCCTCAATAGGTTATTTACCTCGTTAGTATACCCCTCGATAGGTTATTTACCTCGTTAGTATACCCCTCAATGGGTTATCTACCTTGTTAGTATACCCCTCAATAGGTTATTTACCTCGTTAGTATACCCCTCAATAGGTTATTTACCTCGTTAGTATACCCCTCAATAGGTTATCTACCTTGTTAGTATACCCCTCAATAGGTTATTTACCTCGTTAGTATACCCCTCAATAGGTTATTTACCTCGTTAGTATACCCCTCAATAGGTTATTTACCTCGTTAGTATACCCCTCAATAGGTTATCTACCTTGTTAGTATACCCCTCAATAGGTTATCTACCTTGTTAGTATACCCCTCGATAGGTTATCTACCTTGTTAGTATACCCCTCGATAGGCACGGGCACGCCCCACTTCAGGTCCCTGGTGACGGCCCGCGCCCGGAGCGGTTCCCTCATCCACGCCCGCGACACTGCGCGCGCGGGAGGGGACCATTGCTTCTCTGCCGAGCTTATCCACGTGCGGATTGAAGGTTCGAGCTGCGGACGAAATAAAAAATATTCAAAAGGCTGAAAATTTATTTTCATGTAAAGGGATCGATAATCAACATGGACTGTTGTCTAAAGTTTATATTAGCCAGCATTGGCCAGTTCTATAGCCAGCGTTAGGCTATTCCGCATTGTGTTAATAGTTGAATGGCCAGCATGGGCCACGGTGTTAATAGGCGAATAGCCATACTGAGCCACTGTAAGTAATGGTAAATAGTTAATTGAGAGAAATACAATAGACGTAGATATATTTAGTAGCCTATTCCGCTTAACTATAAAATTTCTAAAGAGTCGTAAAAAAACTCCCGAGCGCCGGAAGCATTGCGTCCGGCGCTCAGCGTGGCAACACGCCGTGTTCGGGTTCGCGACAAGTCAATCGTCATCCTGAGGATGCCTTGTTGAGAGGTGAAACGCGTGTCGATTACTTCCAGGGTTTTTTAGGAATAGTTAAGCGGAATAGGTTACTAAATATATCTACGTCTATTGTATTTTATAATGGTAAATGATAAATTTTGGCCATGTGTTCTATATCCAATGAGGACCGTTGAGTTAGTTTCGATGGCCAGCAGCGCTGTGTAAATATGTAATTGGCCATCATGGTCCAGTGTGTGAACGGACGATGGGCCAACATGGGCCATTGTATAACTCACCTGTCCCAACTCAATGAACAGCTGCTCACTAGGCCTGATGGTGGGCGAATGTCCACAAACTTTACACTTGGGCTGTATGAGCTCCGTGGCCGTGATCAGTTTGCCGCACTTGTCGCACTGGTCCCCTCGTGCACTCTCGTACCCGCAGCCGGGGTAGGGGCATGTGCCTTCGACGAATCTGGGGAGAGAATGAGGTCAGAATATGTAATAAAAAAAATAAAAAAAATATATATAATAAAATAAATAGCACGAATCATCAAACTGGTGATTAAAAAAATAACAATTCAGCAATAGGAACGTAGCTTAGGGGCATTAGGAACAGGGTGTAAAGTTCACTCATCCACCATAGAAAAGGGAGGATCCTCCGACCAGACTAGTGTCATGTCTGGCGGGCAACTGCCCAGAGGTTGAAGTCGGGAGCTTGTATATATGTCCACCGCGCGGTAAACTCTAATTGCGCGATGCAGGATTTTGAGTGACGTCAGGATGTTGTGTGACGTCAGGTCTTTGATGCGTAGTTCCCATGTGGCGATGTAGATGCCGCCACAGTAGTTATGGTAAATAATTAGAACGCCCGATTTTCTAAATAGTAAATTAATGTCAAACCAACTGATCTTCAAATCAGCGGGGAAATTAAACCGAACTTATAATGTAGCTGCGCCCCGCGGTTTCACCCACATAAAGTCTCGATCCCGTGGGAATATCGGGATAAAAGTATCCAATGCCCAAGTCATGGTCTACCCATGTGCCAAATTTCATCCAAATCCGTTCAGCCGTTTTAGCGTGAAAGCGTAACAAACAAACAAACTCACGTTCGCATTCATTATACAGGGTGTAAAAAGACACATCACAAAGCCGTAAACTACGCATACTGTACGTATAGCTAAGTAGCTTTGCGCAAAAATTATTGCTCGGAACCGTAATTTTTTTTTTTTTAATAAAAAAAAAACAAGTTTTTACTGCGCGCAATGTAACGCGAACCCACGCTTGAATGAACGGATTCAGTGTTAGTTAAGCTCCGCCCCTACGCTACGTAGGTAGGTACTTGTTGTTCATTGCGTTTTTGTAACTTCAAATGCGTAATCTGTTAAGATAAATCTAAAATTCAGGTAATGTTTGTTTGGAAAAAAGTTTCGTATTATCGCATAGAATTCATTTTCGTGAAAAAGTTAAAAAAAAAAATGCTACTTTGACCTTCAATATCTCCAGAACCAGTGGATTCCCAGGTATGGTCTAGTGGAAAAAAATGATGCAAATAATGGGTAGAATATGTGGCTTTCGGCTTCGGAAAGTGTCTTTTTACACCCGATATTTGTTAGGATAGTATTAATGGTAGGTTTATACGAGTTACAAAATGATTGATTCTGAAAACTTTAGAAATTCCCGAAAAGGGCTTTAGAATGGTCACACAACACACACAGAAATTTCTGAGAATGTTATTTTTCGTACAGGAAAAACTTGAAGTCTTTCTGAAGAAAAAGAAAGAAAATTCATTTGCGGTAAACATGACGCAAAGAATGAACACAAAACAAAAAAAGAACAAGTTGGGGGAAAATATGCGTCACATCCACACAACACGGCCATCGCTCAGCATGATGCTGCGACCCTATGCGAGACAGAGCCCCAACGCTGGTTTTCAGCGACGTTATGACGTCGACCGGTGCAGCATACAATGACATAAAAATTAAATAAATGTACAATAATCGATCGATTCTATATAATTTCGTAAGCATCCTGTGTCGTATCTCTTGTTCCCTTCTTAAGGCCGGCCCCAAGTAAATGGGGCACACGGGCTAGGAGAAAGAAAGATTTAGGGCCGGTTGTTATAAACAAGAAAGCGAATAACGATCTGTGTTATATATTAGAAAACGTTGCTTATATGCAGTTCCAGTTGAAAGGAATCAAAATAAATAGGGAACATTAATAAACTTAAGACTAACACAATTCGGCAATGTCGGTAGACTGTGCCGCGCTCCCTACGTTGTTCGAGCGAGATGATACAGGCGGCTAGCTTAGCATGCGCGGGCGCGCGCTGGCGAACGGCCGGGTGCGCTCCTCTTGTCTGTATGACTATAAGTAAGTATGCTACTACAAAGAGAACAAGCATAAAGGTACACATCTTACCTGTCAGCTAGAAATCTGTCGCAGTTCGTACAAAGTAGTTGATCGACAGACTGTGAGCTAACGAATCCATTGTCACGTAATTTCAAGAACATCCTCTGTGCTATTCTGTGGACAAAATACGATTATTTAGACCCAGATTACACTATACTTTGGACGTCCCACTGCTGGGCTAAGGCCTCCCCCAAGTCCTTCCAGGAACTCCTTTCCCGTATTTGATATTTTGAAAGAAACAAACAGAGTAAAAGAGCATTACCTTTCCTCTCTACTGTGAGTATTTATATACCTATAATATGTATGTTTATATATTTAAGCTTTATGTATTTATTTAAGTATATGTTTATTTATTGCGTTATACGTGTAGGTATATTTCAATATTTTAGTATAATACTTCGCAAATTTATATTTTTCTCTTCCTGTTCTCACACACAATTATCTACATTTCTTTCTCATTTCTCCTTTCGCAGGTCTGCTGGAAGAAATTTCTTAAGAAATAAGCAGTACCTTTGAACTCAAATTATAATTATGTCGTATCTCTATGTATTTCACTGTGTGTGCATAAATAATAAAATAAATAAATAAACAAACAAAGCGTGTGGTCGGAGGACCTCCGTCAGGAACAAAGTTCCTTACGTCATACTCGCACGCACACACACTTGTATATAATAGAAAGAGACAGATAATTGTGGGGGGAGTTACGGGGGTGGGGTATAGTTTTTTTTTAATGAGAAGTGTTTGTGTGTGTGTTTAGTTATTATTTAATCGTGTTTTTGTATTTTGTGCTGTATTTTGTGTGCACCAAATAAACGATATATCTATCTATCTCTCTTTATTTACTCTCTTTGCCTATTGCATATTCAAAGACAATCGCATTAAGGAGTAAACTCCAGTGGTGCGCCGGACAACTCCGGCGCAGATTCAAATTCAGTATACAGGGTAAAAAATGTGTGTGTTGACACACACATTTTTTTACCCTGTATACTGAATTAGGTAATGTTTGAGTGAACGCAAGTTTTCTCCATAAGTGGTTTTCGAGTTATTAGAGTTTAGGGGTATGAGGAACAGGGTGTAAAGTTCACTCATCCACCATAGAAAAGGGAGGATCCTCCGACCAGACGGGTGTCATGTCTGGCGGGCAACTGCCCAGAGGTTGAAGTCGGGAGCTTGTATATATGTCCACCGCGCGGTAAACTCTAATTGCGCGATGCAGGATTTGTGTGGCGTCAGGATGTTGTGTGACGTCAGGTCTTTGATGCGTAGTTCGCATGTGGCTATGTAGATGCCGCCACAAGAATAGAAAAAATGACAGATTGTGTGACATTTGTCATTTTGTCCGTGTGTCATATATGGCACAACGACTTACACGCCGACAGAAAAAGATCTGCATGCAGACCGTCGTCACTCATCGTGTGTCCTCTTTCTAAAGCTCGACTTGGTATACGAACGGATACTGTGATTTCTTACTCAGTCTGTTGCGGTGTACTGGTGCGTCCGAAGTAGTCGAACCCGATGTTGAACCACCGATATACATTATTGTGAATATCAAAGTATTTGTCGCAGATCTCTCGGGGAGATATGCCTTCTTCTAGCGCCTGCAAAACAAGAAACCAACAAATAAAACCAGCCAACTGCAAGCTGGACTCGTACATTATTTAGCATCTGAATGTAGTTCGCAAAGATAAATTTGTATTTCATAATGATACTATGAATTACAAAGTTATTTTTGCAGTTGCAGAAACTCGCTCATATTTAAATAAATACCTTATGAATCGGGGTTTTTAGTATTTGTTGATTATATATAGTACATGGTACATAATATACAGAAGTTTCAAATTCCTAACTTGTTTGGTTGTCGAGATAGAGCTCTTACAAAAATGGTCTACAACTAACTACTCGTACCGCACACTATTTCAACATATTTGAAGATAAAAAAAAATATATATATATATATATATATTTGTTCTCTACTCGATGAGCTCTAGGTAATGACACCCCACATGTCAGGGATAGTTTTTTTTTTTCAACATCAAATGTTTATTATAATGTTAATTTTTAATTTAATTTAATTTGTATTATTGGTTGTTATAGCGGCAATAGAAATCTGTGAAATTTTCAACTGTCTACGTTTATGAGATACACCTCTCTGACAGACAAATAGACAGACGGACAGCGGAGGCTTAGTAATAGGGTTCAGTTTGGCACCCTTCGGGTACAGAACCCTAAAATGAAAGTAAATAATCATTTGGTTATAGGATGGGACACTGTATAACAGTTTAGGCAAAGATTATTAATAAAACGAGTCGAGATATTGTAAGAAGATATTATCCTCTTATTTTTTTTTTAAATAACAATAAATGATACAAGTATTAGCTCACCTTAGTTTCTGTGGCGGTACCATATTCGTCTGTGCCAGATATGTACAGTGTATTGTAGTCACATAATCGACAATACCTGTAAAATGAAAACAGTCAAATTATCTTACTATATTTTATCAATAAACCCCTTTACACTCAGAATTCATATTATTACTCCTCTTTTGTACTGTACAAAAAAAAACATGGGAGAGAGTTGGTCCTCGACGCTGTTCACTTACGTATTATCGTCTAATTACAAAACGAGGTTTATCTGAACGCGCCTAAATGCGGTTAAGAGCGTTTATTCTGAAAGTTGGCAACGTCGTAAATAGCTGTCAAATATTTACCTGTTTTGATTAATTTGGAATTAATACTGTATGGAAATAAGAAATGTGGCTAACTAAGTTACTAGAATATTGATGATGATATGCAATAATTAATATTGTAACACCGAATATTTAATTTTAGGTAAAACGGGTACAACATCAAATTCAATGTTACAATTGCATAACATAATCAATATTCTAATAACTTAGTTAGCCACATTTCTTATTTCCATACAGTATTAATTCCAAATGAATCAAAACAGGTAAATATTTGACAGCTATTTACGACGTTGCCAAGTTTCAGAATAAACGCTCTTAACATGAACGCACCCGGAGCGGGCGCGCGCTCAGGATGCGGCCAGGAATACCGTTACAGCAACACACATATCGATTTTAGACGCGTATTTTTTGATTTATCATATTAATAAAACATGACTTAGATAAAACGCATTTTAAGTCGGGGAGTGGGGGTCGCTACATCACAAGTAAGCATAAAATCTACACACTCGTGACGTCATGGCACATTGTAACTCAATGTATCGCCGTAATCTTTAGATTACGTAAAAAAAGAAAAAATACATGTCCAATATTTTTTTATAAACTCTAAGAGGGACTAAATTTTTTTTTTTTTGTCGTCGTCCCTATTCGCTCATTTGTGACAAGAACGTGTTATCTGCTAAAAGTATAATTTTTGAATACACGTAACAAAACGTCGTTGAATAACGTAGAAAAATTATAAGAAAAAAAAAATTGAGAAAAAAGGATAGCTAATGAACTTTCCTCCATATTTGAAACCTCACAATTGAGGCGTCTAGGATCAAAAGCGCCTCTGTCCAGTTTTTGATTTTTTTCATAATACCTGTTGCAACTACTAGAGTAACGTTATTCTAGTAGTTGCAACAGGTATTATGAAAAAAATAAAAAACTGGACAGAGGCGCTTTTGATTCTAGACCCTTCAATTACAAAGTTATGGGACTTCAAAACTTTCAAATGCATTTTCTGAGAAACCAGGTTATCTGACTTAACACGTTCTTGTCGCAAATGAGCGTAATTGTTCGTTTTGTAATAAAGTATTAAATTTTTGTTTTTCCTTGTCCCTACCTCGCAAATATGTCAGCGGAGAGCACACAGCCGATGATGTTGCCCAGATGTGGCACATTGTTGACGTACGGAAGCGCGGATGTGATGAGAATGTTCTTACGATCTTTTACTGGTAAACTGGAAATAATAACAAATATATCAGTGCTAGAAAAATAGTAGTCATTTTCTGTTTGAAAAACATGAAAGCGTATTTTTTTGCAAAGATAAAGTATAAAATAAATAAATGTTTAAGAATGGCCGTATAAAACATTTTTTCTGTATTTTTTATTGTCTAGTATTTTCCGCGAAAATAGCTACAGAATTGTAAAAATATTCGTAAGCATTAAAAATTTACTTTTTTTATGAGACTAAAACCGTAATAAAAGAAAAAATAAAAATTTATTTGCACTAAACCTGACGTTTTGGGGAATAAATGCGTCAGAAATAAATATTAATCTGCAATACTGCTAACTATATCGAGATATTCCTTCCAACTTATTAAGTTAGATACTTAAATACCGCTTGGACATTTGACCGCAGCCCAGGGCTAATTAAATCTTAATATATAACCTAAATGCGAGTCCACACCTGCGCACGCGCACGAACGTGCGGTTCGCGTGCATCTTAGGAACATAAATCGTGCGCGTGAGCTTCAACTGCGCAGGTGTGGATTGCACACGAACCGTTCACAACATGCGCGCGCCCGTAAAATGTGACACGTCCATAGCCATTCGAGGCGCCTAGCGTGTACAGGTCGTGCGCGTGCGCTTGTGTGGACTGACCTAGATATGTCAGCAATACTCACACTAATTTCCCAGGAATCAGTGGTTTCTGTAACTTCTTGAGTCCATTTACCCAGTTCTCTTTAGCCGCTTCTACTTCTTCCGCTGTAGGTCCTAATTCTGCGACAGCGCCTTCATCTGGCGAGCTGTAACAGTTTACCGGCAAAATTTTATGTTTCGCACCCTGGAGTTTTTGCTAAAAAACATTGAAAAAAAAAACAGCTAATGAAAATATCCTTACATATTATAAAACAAAGTTCTCCGCCGCGTCTGTCTGTCTGACTGTCTGAACGCGATACAGTTTTTCAAACGGTTTTCACGAATGGACGGAGTGATTCATGTGGAAGGTTTTAGTGTATAATTCATTAAGGTTTTGTATAAATTGGCTGAAATATGACGATTATTGTTAAGAGGCTTACAACAGCTAAAGCGCGGTCACTGTCGGACTGCATAGAAATGAAAGAGAAGCGCGATGACACGACGCAGGTAATTTATTGCAAAATAGGAAGCAGTTAGCGATTTACAGAAAATCTATTGATTGGACTGGAAAATTAAAACACTATTATGCTAATATGTAGCTTGTAGAATAATCTGACAAAAAATCAGAATGATTGCATGTAAATTAATATGATTTTTAATCGTTAAAAGAAATTTTTAGAGGTATCTTCATGATTTTTTTCTATCGTATCAAATTAGTTGTATTATGTTTTCAACACACTATCATACTAGCATATATTGAAGAATATCATATATTTTTCTGATTTTGTTTACTGCAGTGGATCATATTCTTTTAGGCATTATAAAACTTGCGTTTAGGCACGTTTAGGTCCTGTAGTCCCCTTAAATATGTCGGAAAAAATCATGCCGACTGGGCGCTTTACTGGCGTGCGCCGCATAAACCGTGAGAGATAAATAAAATGTATGTACTAAAGGATTGTATATCTTAAAAAGTTCAACAAAAAAGTCCGCGATGGCATTTGACTATCCTGTAAGGATGACCCACAATAACCATTATTATCTTTCAGAATTTGATAAAAATTTAATTGTTATTTCCGAAGCTATTTTGACCGGTATTATATTAATCCTTATTCAATAAAATACGTTATTTAATTTGGGAATTTAATTTTGATTAAAATATCCCTCGACATCATATCATTTAAATGAATAGTTTAAAAGATATCACAGATTCAAAATTACGCGAAATTAAGTAATTATGGTTGACGGCAACGCGGGCGCAGCGGTAGGAGTCAATGACCTTTTCCTCGGCTACTATATTTTGCGACATCTATACGGGCGAAGCCGCGGGCAAAAGCTAGTTAAATAATAAATGATTTTATTTCTTTAAGTAGGTTTGTAGAAACACTTTTACACGTCAATTATATTTTAAAAACTAGATGAGGTCGGCGTTTCCTATCTGACTACTCTCAGAAGAAAGACCGAAACAAACTCAGAGGTCGCAGTCGCTTTTAAAGTCCAGATATAATCTTGGTCAGATCACGTGAAGACCATGTAGATTGGTGTCTGAAATGGTCTTTTGAGGAAAGAACCACACAGATTGAGTGGACCGGTCCAGTCACCGCACGCATTTGTCAGTTATCGTGGAGCTCAACTTAGAAGTTAAGTAGCTCATCGGCTCGACGAACAAAGCCAAAGAAAAAATATATGTATTTTATTTGAATTTAACATCTTGCATACCATGTGTGTGTATACTTATGTTTTGGACATATAAATGATCTTGTATCTATTTGCAGTAATGAATTAAAGTCAAAGTCAGATCATTTATTTCAAATAGGCCTTTGTAAGGCACTTTTGAACGTCAAAGTTTACAAAAAATTGAATATATTCTAATCGCCCCTTCCAAAAGGTAGTTTTCGTATGGAGAAGAATGGGCAAGACTCCACCGTTGCTCTTAAAAAGTGTTACAATATTTTGTACATGTAGGTACATTAGTTACATAATTATATGTGAAGACGATGCACCTAAAAAAATACGTTACCACAATAGGTAAAAAGAATAATTAATAAAAATGAAGCAACGAAAGATTAATCAGAGAACTTCTTCGTCTTTTTCTTCCACACTTCTCTATTAGTCTTCATCTCGGTAGTCATTTCCTCTCTAGATATCATCTTTCACACAGTCCGCCCATCATTTCTTTGGTCTTCCCCTACTCTTATAGCCAGAGAACGAATAAATTGAAACGTTAATAGAAACGTTTCCAGTTTCTTTGTGACTCTCACACGAAATGATTAAGGTCAACAGATAACTTGAAACTTAAAACGCCAATGCATTCCACAACTTTCCTTGACAAATCCTTTACCGTCCAGGCTGCTCGTTTGTGGAACGCATTACCAGTTCCAATAAAGCGCGCGCAATCGTTGCTTGTGTTTAAAAGACTCGTGAAAGAACATTACTTGTCGTTATAATTTTGTTCTTATCGTTAGCTGTAATAATATTCGTCATTTATTTTCGTTGCTTATATAGTTAGTATGTATGTATCTATTATATAGCATTTATCTGTGTATCTTATTGTACTTATATACCTTTTATTTGCACCAAAGACAACCCTATTTTATGTCCAGACAATCACTGTCCATTCCAAGGTTGCCTGGAAGAGATCGCAGCAAGCGATAAGGCCGCCCATTGTATATTTTGTAGTGTATTACTTTTTCTTTAAGTAATGTATAATCTGGTGTACAATAAAGTATATATAAATAAATAAATCATCCATGAAATTGACTTACCCAACAGGTGTAGATAAGCTGGCGGCCTGTGGAATGCCGAGCGCTGACGACGCGCCGAAAGGACCCGTGGGTGATCCTCCCCACTGTTTTACAGCTTCCTGAAATACAAATTAGTACATAAATTATACACCCAATATCTGAAAGCCTTTTAAAGTTAAGACCAGAAGCGTGTATTCAAATTCAAAAGTCATTTATTCAAACTAGGCTGAGAATCAGCACTTTTCGAACGTCAATATTACATAAGACAGTCCCCCGAAAACGCCCACCCTTCACCACTTCCTAGTGCTTAAGCTGGGAAGAAGAAGTGGCGCAACAAACTCCCCAGCAGCACTGCTGTCTGTTCTGTTAGAAAAACTTGATTCTATATAATAATCAACTCATAAAATAAAAACATTATAATGAGGAGATTATGTCAAGAATAAATAAAACAAAATTTAAAATAAATTGACTTACAGTCAAATAAAATAATCCAAACAACTATATGAGCTCATATAGCATCATGCAGTCTTTGATTCTAAAAACAATTGTTTGTTGCTTGGGGTACATTGGAGTAGCTTAATAAAATTAGTCCCAAGCCTTTTTGTCGTCTAAGTAATCTTTAACTTTATAGAAACCTTTTTAACATAGTTTCTGTTTAATAAATGATTTAAATTTATTGAGGCTCAGTTCTATGGTAGCCTATACACCCTTATGCAGGGTAATATCCAAATCCTTACATATTATAAAACAAAGTCGTCCGCCGCGTCTGTCTGTCTGTGTGAACGCGATAAACTCAAAAACTGCCGAATAGTTTTTCAAACAGTTTTCACTAACGGACGGAGTGATTCGTGAGGAAGGGTTAAGTGTATAATTCATGAAGGTTTTATGTAAATTGGCTAAAATATGAAGACGATCGTTGAAGATGTCGGAAAACATCATGTCGACTGGTAGCTTTACTAGCGTGCGCCGCGTAAACAGTAAAAGATACATATAATTAATATTCTATAGGATTGTACATAATGTCTATCTCCTAAGGATGACCATTTAATCTTGCGAAACCGCAGGCGACACTAGTCTATTAAAAAAATTAAGTCGATTTCGTGCCTGTTTGTGTGACCGTTTATCTTCTTAACTCCGCAATTGACTTTGATGTGGTTTTCACCATCATTTAAATTTATTCCGGAAGCTTTTGAATATATGAATAACTTGGATATAAAACAGTACAGAAATTTCAATGTTTTAACATGGCGCTATTGCACCCTTGCGAAGCAGGGGCGGATAGCTTGATTAATATTATTAATATTAAAAGAGGTCGTTTTTTTCCATTTGTATGTTTGTAAAAGGTAATCTCAGAAAATACTGAACTGATTACAAAAATGATTTCACTGATAGGAAGCTGGACTATTCCCGAGTGCATAGGCTAGTATCCTAACTTATATTATAAATGTGAAAGTGAGTTCGTTTGTTTGTTACTCAATCACGCAAAAACGGCTTGACGGATTTGGATGAAATTTGGCAAACAGATAGACCATGAACTGGGTAAGGATATTCGCTATTTTTCATCCCGGATCGCAGACGAAGTAGCAGGCAACAGCTTGTCTATACTAGTACTAAAAAGAGGTAAAATTTGTTTGTATGTAGGGTGTAATCTCCAGAACTCCTAGTCGGATTTGAAAAAATCTTTTTGCATTATATAGCCCAATCCTTGAGGAAGGTTATAGGCAGGTAGCATCACGCTACAACCGTTAGGGGCCGAGCAGAACTTCGTCACGCGGACGAAGTCGCGGGCAGAAGCTAGTATTTTATAAACTAAAGACTTCAATCTTACCTGGATAGC
The DNA here is from genome assembly GCA_914767755.1 of Agrochola circellaris. Classification (NCBI taxonomy): domain Eukaryota; kingdom Metazoa; phylum Arthropoda; class Insecta; order Lepidoptera; family Noctuidae; genus Agrochola; species Agrochola circellaris. Next base: position 9,362,116 of record OU611867.1, on the reverse strand, counting down.
CTTAGCACTAGCTAGCTCCTCGATCCACCGCACGATGTGGCTACATTCCGCTATGTAGACTTGCTTCAGCTCTTGGTTGTAGTAGATCGGGTATAACGTGCTCCAGACTGATATGTCCACTGGGGATAGTTTTTCCTGTAAAGAGTAAAACAATTAAAATTTCAACTATTAATTTTGAATGTAAGCCGAATAAAACCGCTGGTAACTTCACTACGCAAGCGTTAACAGCTATACAGGGTGGCAGGGACATCGACGCGAAGCCGGTTACCATGGATTCAGTACATGATTCTGAAGCCCCTGCGTTGAAATTTTTAGTCGGTTATTAAAAAAAAAAATCTCCTGTTTTATAGAAAAGCTCAATACCTACGCGGTCAAAATGTATGCAACAGCAGATTTTTTTTTTAATAACCGACGAAAAATTTCAACGCAGGGGGCTCCGAATCATGTACTGAATCCATGGTAACCGGCTTCGCGTCGATGTCCCAGCCACCCTGTATAGTACTCGAGTTATGAACCGAGTCGTCGGGTCATTAATGTCAGTAGCAACAAGAATGTGCAACGCCTTGCGTCTTATCGATAGTTTGCTACCTGATCCATAAGCTCCATAAGTGCGAGCGAGACAGACTAATAATACGGCCCGACGACTCAGTTCTTAACGAGGCGTATATATTAGGTCTTTACCTATGAAATTGCCGTTCTGCAGTACTGGCCATTTCAAATCAAAATAATTTTTGTTTGGCTAAGAATTCTAATTTCAAATTAATTTTATTTTAAAAACATGTTTTTTTTTTTCCAAAAGTACATAGTCATTTGTTTATTGATTAGTGTTACATTTTCATCGCATTTCAATCTTTTTCGTCATCATGGATACGTTAAAATTTCGAGTAATTATGGAATATGAGTACCGTCGTGGCAGCAACGCGGCACAAGCGGCACGCAACATCAACGACGTTTACGGAGCTAACACTACAAACCAACGCACCACCTGTTATTGGTTTGCTCGCTTCCGTTCTGGGAATTTCGACCTGAAAAATGAACCTCGCGGTCGTCCGAAGACTTTGGTCGACAATGACGAATTAAAGGCGATTATGGAAGCTGATGATACACAATCTACGTTTGAATTAGCAGCAGCTTTCGAAAAAAAATCGTTTAAATTTTTTCATACAAAACGGCAATTTCATAGGTAAAGACCTATTAGTTAGGAAAGTCAAGACCAGAAACGAGAGTGGGGAAGTTTTACCTTGATTCGATTTCAACACACCCCCAACATATACTTGTGTGTGTGCAGCATGTCTTTGGCAGAAGACAGCAGCGCTTGCAGCGACTGCTTGAGATCAGAGGCGACGCACTTCGCAGTCAGCACTGACGACACGGTCGGGTGGAGCCACGTCGCTTCCCATTCTTACAATATATTTGTATAAAACTCACCCCCAACATATACTTGTGTGTCTGCAGTGTGTCTTTGGCAGTAAACAGCAGCGCTTGCAGCGACTGCTTGAGATCAGAGGCGACGCACTTCGCAGTCAGCACTGACGACACGGCCGGGTGGAGCCGCGTCGCTTCCCATTCTTACACTTGTATCTGTATACAACTCACCCCCAACATATACTTGTGTGTCTGCAGCGTGTCGTTGGCAGTAGACAGCAGCGCTTGCAGCGACTGCTTGAGATCAGAGGCGACGGACTTCGCAGTCAGTACTGACGACACGGCCGGGTGAAGCCGCGTCGCTTCCCATTCTTGTAGCTGTTGGCTGGGGGGGGAAGTAAACTTAGATTATTGAGAAGGAAAAAAAAAAAGAAGTGAATGGGTTCTGGCTATGTATTTTCGGCTGTCGTCATCATTAATTAATTTTTTCATTAGAAATATAAACAAATTATTTGCTTTTGTCTACAATGTAGGTATTCAGATAAGATGGTTTAGGGGTATGAGGAACAGGGTGTAAAGTTCAGTCATCCCCCATAGAAAAGGGAGGATCCTCCGACCAGACGGGTGTCATGTCTGGCGGGCAACTGCCCAGAGGTTGAACTCGGGAGCTTGTATATATGTCCACCGCGCGGTAAACTCTAATTGCGCGATGCAGGATTTGAGTGACGTCAGGATGTTGTGTGACGTCAGGTCTTTGATGCGTAGTTCGCATGTGGCGATGTAGATGCCGCCACAATGGCATGCTTATAAATAGGAAAGAAAGTTATATTATAAATAGTGAGGCCAGAGTAATGGGGCTACCGGAAACATTTTTTCATTATTTTTCCGTTAGAGTAAAGCTGCAAGCTCTGTTCAGTATTAGACAATATAACTGTAATACAGCTGGCTTTCCACCAGAGCAGAGCGAGGAAGTGGACCGGTTAGCGTAAATATTGTTTTAAGTAATTTAATTGAAAATTTATTTTTTCTTCCAACTTAATTTTCTATCATATTTATTTATTTATTTATATAACAATTGCTTGCTGCACTTTCAGTAAAAACCAAAGCGCGCAGCAAGCCAACAACAACATTTAGGTAAAAAACTTAATACAAACATCTAACATAAATTGCACGGACCTACTTTGTTTTGTCTCTGCATCACCCTAAGGGAGACTGCTAGAAAATGGTCCGCCTTTGTAAGGTTATTTTTAACTGTGCATAAAGTTTTAATGAACCAAAAATACAGTAGCACAGCTCTGATGGAATGCCAGTCAGTCTTAGGCTCAATTTACATTACCGCGAAACGGAACGGAAGCGATGTACTGTGTACGAAGCATAATGAACTCTAAGTCAATAGAGTAACGTACAAACAACGACCAAATAATAGGTCGCCAGTTTTCTAGAGAATTCTCGCGCATTCTCGGTAATTCCCGCAGTTACAAGCTCGTATCCAGTTTGTACGTTTCACAATTGACATAAAGTTCATTTTGCTATGTACAATATCGTTACAAAAACTCGATTCTATTTCGTTCCGTGGGCAATTTAAATTGAGTCTTATATACAAGTATAAGACTAGGGGTATAGACGTAGGGTCACGTCTGCCGGACGGACCCCACATGCCATCGTATCGCAGCAGTACTGCCTATTTAGTATTCAATCAAGATACAATATTAATAAAAGCTATTCAGACTCATAACTGTGAGCATGTCCAGCATAAATAAATAACCGTTTTGCATGCAAAAACAACACTCCTTCCCTTTAAAGCTGATTCGAAATTAAACAATGCATTTATACCAGCGGGCAATTACGTCTTTATCTTTTGCTCAACTTAGTCCTCTTAGTTCAAATCATAGTAGCTAAGAACATCTAAATTAACAAACCATCTAAAACTACTTAACTATAGTACACCTCTGCCCGCAGACGTGATGTTGCGCCTTTGCTAAAAGTACGTACTTCAAGCTTATACTACAAATGAATACAAATGGGACTGTGGCGTCACGTATTGTGCATTTGTGAACGCACATTAGTATACGTGGCGTCACCTGTATTAGTTTAGATAAGTATTTATAAGTTAGTCAGAAACGCACCCTTGTTAAGTGGCAACACTAAGCCACGATCCGGGGCGTTACCAATAGCGGAGGTCCCTTGGTAGTAGCGTCGCTAGCTTGCTTACCAACCGTAGCGGGACACAGACTAGACTTTAGATCATTAGTTTATTTGTCCCTATTAGTTTAATCAGTTATATGTGTACTAGTGTGCCTAGCTTTAAACTACGATAAGTGTGTTATAAATATACATTCATTAACGACAAGTTGGAGTTTCACTTGCGCTCACTATTACAAGTTCACCTACATACGAAAGGAGACAGGTGGAATACTCTCCACCTACGTCCCCAAAGGACACTCCGCAAAATCATTTAAATAAATAGCGACTCTTGCTACTACACAATAAAGTGCAATTCAGGTCGCACTAATTACCTACGGTTATATTCTCCTAGAAGTTGCCTCTCTTTCTATCGCGTGACTCTTAGATCTTCTGACTACGTTACACTCACTGAATTGGCCCGACAAGACGAGCCCGCCGCGTCCTTGTAGCTTCATCATACCGAGAATGCCCCACATTTCACCGGTTATGTTTAAGAGGCTTACAACAGCTAAAGCGCGGTCACTGTCGGACTGCATAGAAATGAAAGAGAAGCGCGATGACACGACGCATGTAATTTATTGCAAAATATGAAGCAGTTAGCGATTTACAGAAAATCTATTGATTGGACTGGAAAATTAAAACACTATTATGCTAATATGTAGCTTGTAGAATAATCTGACAAAAAATCAGAATGATTGCATGTAAATTAATATGATTTTTAATCGTTAAAAGAAATTTTTAGAGGTATCTTCATGATTTTTTCTATCGTATCAAATTAGTTGTATTATGTTTTCAACACACTATCATACTAGCATATATTCTGAAGAATATCATATATTTTTCTGATTTTGTTTACTGCAGTGGATCATATTCTTTTATGCATTATAAAACTTGCGTTTAGGCACGTTTAGGTCCTGTAGCCCCCTTAAGTCCCATGTAATACGGGGCTCGCCTATTGCCATCAACAAGGCCCAAATCCAGACTGCTACTGAGACTGAGACATGCCTCATAGAAAAATAAATGTTTATCGATGTCTTTCTAATTCAAATGTAAAAAAACAAAAACATACCACTGCCCGTCATCAGATAGATCCAACACAGGGAACAGGTACTGCGCCGCTGCGTTACTCGAGAAGAAGCTGACGTTATCGTCGACCTCCAACAGGGGGAGCTGGCGCGGCCCTGCGAATACATCGTCTGCAATCACAGACGGGACGCTCAGTTGCCGTTACCCAGGGTTAGTTTTGAAGCTTTTGTGTTATAGAAGTTAGAGATGAAAGTTGCTTTAAGTAATGTATCAGGTGTTTATTTATAAAGGTTACTTAAAGTAAACAAGAGACGTTTATTTACACGTCAGAAATTTATGGTTATGCAATCCCTACTCACTACTTAACTCCAGCCATGCTATTCTGTAAACATCTCACCGTGAAAACTTGGGTGAAGTGAGCTGTCAATAGTGTCAATCCCTGTGGAATGACAGCTCACTCCACGCTCACTTCACCTAAGTTTTCACGGTGAGATAGTTACAGAATAGCACTGCAGGCAACGTTTATCAATAAATGCCTAAGTTGAGAAGGTTAGAGGTGGTACTTGCTATGTAATTAGGGTTGCCAGATGGCCGAGAAATAAGTGAATGTCCCGGAATTTTGCGTCTTGTCCCGTATCCAGTAATCAGACTTTACAGTCCCGGATTCCGAACACCTTTTATTTTTTCTCCTTTTGTGAAAGAATATTTAGCCTGTTGAATAGTTTATGGACTAAAGAGCGAGACGGAATGTCCATTGATTTGATTAATCAAAACCGAACTGCAGACTTGTATCAATATTGACGTGTCTTGTTTATATTAGTAATTTTATTCGTTTTGCAAAGCCCTTGACGGAGACAAAATACGAAGATAAAATCCATTGATAAATATTTTAAAGTCTGTCAACTTTTATAATCGAACTCGTGTTGATTTCCTACCAAAGTTTACCTAGTCAACAAGCACGTGCTCAATTTGGTTGCTTTTTTATAATGTTAGAAAAATACACAATATGTATCGATTGGTAATTTTTACTTGAAATGAGAGTTGAAAATATTTGAAAATAACTTGCATTTTTCTTTTCCATTAAAAAAATACAAACAGTAAAAAATTATTGAGGGGTAATTAAATACTTATTTATTTTCATATATTTTACTACGGCACGACTCCGCTAAGTACCATGGAACTTTGTTATATAGGTATTACTACTGCTGTGATTTTACGATACTTATAGGTTACAGAAAAACTTATAAGAAGTCTATGGTCTTAAAATATCTAAGGTAGCCCGCGAGATTCAAATTTTCTTGAGTTTTTTCCATTTTGCAGGTCAGTGTCAGGTTGTATGTAAATTAAAATATAATTCGCGACTGTAACAAATATGGCTTTATATAATTATAATCATTACAATCAGCAATACAACTCCATAAGTTAGCATAATTGTCAAATGTCATGAAATAGTCATTCAATGGAATTACATGAACTTATAGAGTTGTATTGACCATTTGTATGATTATAATTCTATAATTAAACATTTGATACGGCGGCGAATCATATTTAGATCAACATAGAACATGCAACTGACCTGAAAATAGCAAAAAACGTAAGAAAATTTGAATTTCGCGGACTACCTTGACGCTTTCGCCTTAATATCTCAAAATTGTGTGTCTACAAACTAACATTTGCAGTTAGGAGTGAACGGGAGAACATGTTTCTCAACTACAATGTTAAGTTCTTGAGATAAATTCATCCCAACTACGGAATCCTTTATTGTGCGTGGTCCGACACGCACTTGGCTGGTTTTTTATTTGATTTCAATTCGATTTTATATGAAATTTTATTTCTATAATACGTAGCAAGTATCACAAATATGAAAGCACACAAGCAGACAAACACTAACCTCGGAAAGCCTGAGAGTGATTGTCGATGAATGTATCTCCTGACAAATCTCTTCTTAGCTGTTGTGACTGATGATAAGAGTTATCAACTCAATTACAACACCTAAGTTAAAGGTTTGACAACAGACGGTGAGTAGCTGTAAGCTTAGTTGGACGTAGTTAAACAGAAAGGATCCAACCCACACAGAGTTAGTTTTGAGATATTCAAGTTTTAAGATCAGATATTGTTATGTGATCGTATGACCTGCCGCCATATGGGTTGGTAACGTATGGTCATAATGACATGATGCGTTGGGATTATTTTTGTGATATTAAAGTTTTAACTACAAAGAGTGTTTTGGTATACATAACTCATTTTCGCCCATAGTGTGGGTTGGATGCTTTCCACTTAAGAGGGCGCCTAAAGGTCCACTAGCGCCACTCTTTAAAAAAAATATTATCTCGTGACTGAGAAGGAATTATGAATAACGGCTAGTAAGGACCCTCGGTAAGTGTGTCTAGAATTTTCTAATACCTTTTATAAAGCTTTATATTGAGACACGAAGCAACAAAATACGATGTAAAGAAAAGCGGCCACATTCCTCTAGATCGTATTTTGTTGCTCCGTGTCTCAATATGAAACTTTATAAAAGGTATTAGAAAATTCTAGACACACTTACCGAGGGTCCTTACTAGCCGTTATTCATAATTCCTTCTCAGTCACGAGATAATATTTTTTTTAAAGAGTGGCGCTAGTGGACCTTTAGGCGCCCTCTTAACTACGTCCAGTTATTAGTAAATATCTGTTGTAACTGAAGTATTGGGGAGAAAACGCATGCGACTAAAATATTGATGAATATAAATGTTGATAGATGGAGAGGGAGAGGAACGCCAAAGAAAAGATGAATGGATTGAGTGAGGAATGATATGAAAGAGAAGAGAGTGAATGATAGCGTGACAGCTGACAGGGGAGAGTGGAAGGAGAAAACGTGTTGCGCCAACCACAAGTAACATGGAACAAGGGCGGGAAGATGATGATGATATAAGTATTGTTGATGTTAAGAGGTATAATAGCCGGCAAATAACTTTAAACATGCGTGCAAACGAAAACATGGTGTCATTACTGTCATTGCGTAGGCATATCAATCTCGCGTGCTACAGTACGGCCGATGCAGTGTTGCCAGAAGGTTACTTTTGTAACCTTTTAGGTGATTTTTAACTCCTTTAGGTGACTTCTAGGTTACACGACTCCAAAGGTTAGTTTTCAGTGATTTTGCGGAAAATGTAGAATTAAATTTTTATTTCTTACATGAAACGTAACGCAAATCTTCGTTTGTAAGGCACTGAGTGCAACTCCTAAGAACAAGTCTTTTTCTCTCACACTAATAATGACGTACTTATCCATATTCCAAATGACCAAAGTGGAAACCATTTTATGTTAAAACCGAGAAGAGACGCTCTTCTCGGTTTTAACATAAAATGGTAAAAGGTAAATGTCACTTAAATGGAAAACATTAAATTATCCATATTTCTGTAAGTTATTACAACCAACAACTCTTTCAACTTTTAATCTTACTGCTAGGAAAAAATATGAAATAAAGGTTATTTTTCACACTAAAAGGTTACTTTTTTTATCCATTTCAGGTAACTTTTGACAAGACCCAGCTGGCAACACAGGGCCAATAATTTAATTAATTTTGTATATAAATTAAGTAATTTTTAAACAATTATATCACTGAGATGTATCACTCAACCCGAAAGGGCGGCTAGTTGATAATTTATGTAATCTTTAACTATTGTACTAATATAGAAATGTTATCCTATTTTAAGTTTACGACTGAAAGACTTGTATCTATGGTCATGAATAAAAATTATTAAAAAAAAAAAAGAATTATGGCCAGTCATGGGCCAGTCTGAACATAGAATTAGGCACTCCGAACTTTCGCGCATGTTCTCTCACTCACACTCGCCTCATGTCACCATTTGGTTCCTAAATTTTTTTATTGCGCTTAAATAAAGTTCGGACCGGCAATAATTCATCGGTCGTATTGTACTAGATTGCATTCCCTAGTCCATGTGTCATTTGAGGTCTGTATGGGGGGCCGGCATGGGGGCGCGTTTGCATACAAGTCAGATGGCGTAGTCGGCGTCATTTTGTTCACGATATTTGCTGGCTTTTTAAATAAAAATGAGAAAAAGCAGACAGGGGTGAAGTTAATATAAAATAATGTACCCAATACACAATGCCTCGGCACGTGAGGTGGATTACAGTCGACTGTCTCTCACTGAGAGGAGGCCTGTGTCCCAGCAGTGGGACTGTTATAGGCTGGTTAAACTATATCTACAACAATCTCCTATACCTAAATACAATTTATCTCAACATAATAACCTATACTCCATAGGTTTAGGTAGTTAAATAAAGGTAAACAAATGATAAAAAGGGTTTTTATAGTTGACACTTTCCAGATTCAAATACGATAAACCAAACTAAATTTATTTTAGAATTTTACAATAGTTTCCTCTTTTATTTATCTATGTTAAACTTTATCATTTATTCTTAAACTACTCTTCGTAGATGTTACTGCTTTAGCACAATTTTTTAGTAAGATTTATAATAAAAATATAATATTTTGCAATCTGTCTATTGTAAAGAGCCCAAACTCTAAACGTCAACGAATTATAACGTTGCTAAATTGAAGAGTACAACTGTGACGTAGCACGACAACTGAAGTGACAGGTATTACGTTTAGTCGGTTACCGGACAGCTGTCTCGTCACGTGGTTTTTTGTGTTTACCTTTATTTAATTACCTAAACCTATGGAGTATAGTAAAAACAACAAAAAAAATAGATAAATAAAAATGATAACTTAATCCATTATTTAAATATTAAGTGCTTACGAAGCCATCGATGTTATCATTTTTATATTTATAAACATAGATAGTTTTGATATAGAGCTTCAATATAAAAAACAGCTTATCACTTATTGATAAGGTTACTTATGTAAATGTAAATATTATTATCATACTTTTTATATATTTTTTTTTTGTATGTGCATTGGGTCAAGTGTGCCTGCAATAACAAATCACTTTTTGATGCTTTTCAGTGTCTTAGATTAGATAGAAAATTTGCTCAGCAGTCTACTTATAACCTTGTTTAATCTATTTCCATTTATACAAACATCAACTTTATGGAAGTGTAAATAAAATTGATTTAAGACTGACTAGTTCTGATGAAAATATGAAGTTGTAGTGCAAACTGAACCTTATATGTAGGTTTTACAGTTGTTTTTCCTAAAATTGCGGACGCAGATTAGTTACAATACTGCCGATGAATCATGGCTGGTCTGAACATAGGCACTCCGAACTTTCGCGCATGTCCTCTCACTCACACTCGCCTCATGTCACCATTTGGTTCCTAAAAAATGTTATTGCGATGCCTTCTGCGTAAAGTTCAGATCGGCCATGGTTCATCGGCTGTATTGTAGTAGCAGGACGACTATTTTTGATGAGCAGAACGTACTTAAGCATTGTATTAGAGAAAGCTTTTAAAATGTATATCAATGCAAAAATATCACAATTTCATAGTGTGTAAGTGGAGATTGTATTTCCTGCCTTTCGTAGTATGTCGTCTTCAAAACCGCATAAAATCTTTTTGGACTAATAATTATTTTGATCTTTAAGACCTTTATACCTATGTGTAAATATGCATGGTGGCTTGATGTTGGAGTTCGGAGAAAATACAATATTTAGAGATAAACATTAAAGCCTAGTTTTTGAGGTCATCAGATAAACTCCTAATAATTATTGATTCAACAAATTATCTGTACTTATAAGAAAATTATTTCTAAAAAAGTGTTAAAAAGCTCTACGAGTCAAGATATTGGACCATATTAATTAGATAAACTCTGCCAGAAAAATACCTCAGAATCTAAGCTTGAATAATGCTTAATTACTTTGGAGCACATTTATTCTGTCAGGTTGTTACTGAGTGCAGTCTCAGGCAGGAAAAAATAATCTTATAAGAAAAAAAAATAGTTCCTTATGGAAAAACCACCTTTAAGTAATAGTCAAGATATTAGTAAACAAGGGAAGGTTATAGAAACAAAATTTGTACAAAGGTTTTCTGACGCAATACTGTCATATTATTATTGTCATGAAATTATAGAATAATTTGAGGAATAGGCACTTTACTTTATATGTTACACAAAAAAACAACGTTCTTCTTTAAATTTGGAATTGAGCAGTGGACATAGACACATGATTAGCATGGTACCGATTTATGAAAGTGCATGCTCAAGCATGGAGAATAATATAAAATAAAGTATTTCCTTTTGTGTATTAAAAATGAAATATTGCGCACAGGAATTACGCCCTTTACCAAAACATGACATGCATGCAAATATAGACAATTCTACAAATGAGAGACGCTAAATACACCCAGATTGATTAATTTTCTAATGACGAATAGGAAAATGCACCTACCTTCGAACGATGCACTGACAAGATCAACTTTCTTTCCAGCTAAGTTAGCCGCAATAAGCAGTTTTAACGTGGAAGTGTTGTTTTGGTTTGTGTAAATCTTCATTTTAATACAATTTTCAGTCTTAATCGTAATTTTAAAATCAATAACAATTTTCCATAACCTCTACTTAAACGGGGTCTACCCAGCTGGCAGAAAAATGTTTTTTACGAATTGTGTGAATGACATTGTTTTTTCTCTCTTTCTTACAGAGCTTTTTAGAAAGAAAACGACGTACATTTGATGCTTTAATTCATAACTTGTACGAATGGAAGAATGAACTCGCTTAAAAGTGACAGAACTGACAGCAAGACAGTTTCGCACTATTATCCAACTAAATACAAAATCACCTCGCATTTAAGTCTGACAAGATAAAGGCGTGACTTACACCACCTAGTAGGATAGTACGTATTTGTTTGGCTCTGTTCATTTCAGTGCGTAAAAAGTCAATACAAGAATTCTCAAAACGACACGGACGGTAATAAGTTTATTTACTCTGTGACACGATGCGACGTGACTGACATGACAGTGACAGAGAGACACGGATTGTACTGAATTGTAGATTGTTGTCACACTGGATCGGATCGGATCGGATGCACAGAGTTCTAATTCTGTCATATAGGAAAGTTTTCTGTACTATCGGATGCTTGGAACCTTAGTTGTTTTCTTAGAAAAAATTTGTGAATAAAATATCTTATGGACTTACATTAAAATTAGTAACCACAATAATTGTCTCCCCTTGAGGGAACTTAGTAAAGTCCTATTGATTAGTATAATTAAAACATCATGTCGAAGTTAAAAAATAAGCACTTAGATGATTATAGGAAATATAAAATAATATATCTACACGAGGAGAAAGTTTCAATCAAAGAGATTTCTCAGAGACTTATGATAGCTGTATGTAAGTGTTATATACATCATATAATTGACTTACTCTTTAAAATTATAAACTCTATACTTGTTTATAATTTATATATAATATTTTAGTGTTAGTTGTATATTAGATCTAGGATTATGTATATATTTTGAATTGCCCTCTTTAAAATTAAACATTGTTAACAAAATTAAATAACTTTCGGCCAGTTTACTACACGCATGTTATAAAAAATCTTTTAATTTAATTATTTTTTGTTTAAGAGGAATACAGTCAGACTCTGGATAAGACGTGTCCGTTACCCAGGCCAGATGTTGTCGAAAATGGTCATTTGAATCTTATAGATAATTAGTTGTGCGGCTTCTGTAAATGTTGCGCACATTTATAAATTTGTTGCGCTTATAGTTTTTTAATTATTTCACAAAAACATTTCCTGCTGGCGTAACGTTACCGCAGCCAGACCTTTTTCTTTCTAATGGGAATATTTAAATAAATACTAGCTATAGAATTAGTTGTCTAGATGAAGTAAATGTTGTGCCTTATTTTGTATTTGTTCTTTCATCGGTTGCGAAGTTATTCGAGATTTTGCTGGGGTAACGTTTTTGGTTTTGCTAGATCTTTGAAACGGTTAAGCAGATTCTTATCATATTTTGTACAAGACTTCTTAGGGATTAGTTTAAATTTGTTCTGCAATAAAAATACCAAAAAAATGCATAGCTTAAAGGTTATTTCATTAAATAGAAAAACACTTCAATCGGTCCCAGCACTCTCAATAAGAGGTCTAAAGACTTACTTTAAACGTTATTTTAAAGCTTGTAACTGCCTTCAAATGTATGTGAAGTTTCATTAGTATCCTGTAAGTATTTAAAAAGATATGATGATATTCAGTTCTTCACGAGCACGGTCTTGATGCGCGCGGTGTTATTTGGCCACTGGATTGGATATATGAACTGAATGTTATGTCAATTATTAGTTGTTTAGTTCAGTTGTATATCAGTAAAATTTCAGCGTAGTACATTGGATAATTAATGAGATAATACGATTAAAGTCATTAGGAAGTGAATGATCGAGGTAACCCGACCAAGTTTAGGTGGTTACGAAAAAGCGAAAACTCAGAACATTATGCTATCTTTTGAAATGTTCAGTATAATACACCTTACAATTTCGGTACAGACGCGTACACTGTTAAATACATAATAATATAATAATATCTGTACTATGAAAACATTATTATTATCTTCCAGTTGCACATACTTATCAAAAATCACCGATATAACATGTCGTTCGGTGGGACGCGGGAGGGGTGGGGTGAAGGGGTAATTCATTGTTTGATTTATTCCCTTTATGTCGAGTCCCGTTAAGTCGAGCCGAAAACCTTGTCTCGCTTCTATTACCCCTATGTCGAGTAGTTTTCTGTCCCGTTTCTATTCCCTTTATGTCGAGTTTATTTACCACGCTTTTATTACCTTTATGTCGAGTTTAATAATATCATATTTTAGAAGTACAGTCACGTCCAATGAAATGTATACACGCACATAATTTAGAATCAATTTTTACACAAAAAAGAATTTAAAAATAACTAATGACTTTAACCTTACAGTACTATGTACGATTATATTTTTAATTAACCATCAAAGTATGTCATAATTTCAGTGTATTTTTTTTAATATTCGAAATTATGTGCATGATGAAAAAGTACCTATCTTTTAAAATATTAAGTTCATTTATTATAAATGAACTTAATAATGCAAATGTAACTATTACGTTAGTACCTACCTACATATCAAAATATAAACAATCAAAATACATAAAACACAGTATAAAAATACATAAATACGTAATGATACGATGCACATGTTTTCAATTTATGGTTCAAAATATATAGGTAAGTAGTACCAACCTAATAAACGAATAATATAATCGTTATAAAGTATAGTTATTAATCGAAATCCAAAGCCGAAAAGACCCCACGTTCAAATTCTTTTAATTTACATCTCTGACTGTACCTGTTCACCAAACTCGACATAAAGGTAATAGAAAGCGTAAAATATCAATACTTTGGAGAACAATAGACTTCCAGGCTCGATATAACGGGACTCGACGTAAAGGGAATAAATCCATTGTTTGCATAACGCACTAAACATCTATAATAAAAGGTAATAGAAAATTTCAAAATAGCAAAATTACTATCTGTAATTTTAATCTGTGATTATTTTTAAGTATAAGTTTATTAATACTTTAAAAGTTCAATTGAAATGATTATTTTACCTGTTAATAAAAATTCTTTAATAAACATGTAGTTTTTTTTTAAACTTGTGTACATGTCTGTACTAAATTTGTAAGACTGTCCTACATATTTTAGAAGGTACCATAATGTTCTGAGTTTTCGCTTTTTCGTAACCACCTAAACTTGGTCGGGTTACCTCGGTCATTCACTTCCTAATGACTTTAATCGTATTATCTCATTAATAATCCAATGTACTACGCTGAAATTTTACTGATATACAACTGAACTAAACAACTAATAATTAACATAACATTCAGTTCATATATCCAATCCAGTGGCCAAATAACACCGCGCGCATCAAGACCGTGCTCGTGAAGAACTGAATATCATCATATCTTTTTAAATACTTACAGGATACTAATGAAACTTCACATACATTTGAAGGCAGTTACAAGCTTTAAAATAACGTTTAAAGTAAGTCTTTAGACCTCTTATTGAGAGTGCCGGGACCGATTGAAGTGTTTTTCTATTTAATGAAATAACCTTTAAGCTATGCATTTTTTTGGTATTTTTATTGCAGAACAAATTTAAACTAATCCCTAAGAAGTCTTGTACAAAATATGATAAGAATCTGCTTAACCGTTTCAAAGATCTAGCAAAACCAAAAACGTTACCCCAGCAAAATCTCGAATAACTTCGCAACCGATGAAAGAACAAATACAAAATAAGGCACAACATTTACTTCATCTAGACAACTAATTCTATAGCTAGTATTTATTTAAATATTCACATTAGAAAGAAAAAGGTCTGGCTGCGGTAACGTTACGCCAGCAGGAAATGTTTTTGTGAAATAATTAAAAAACTATAAGCGCAACAAATTTAAAAATGTGCGCAACATTTACAGAAGCCGCACAACTAATTATCTATAAGATTCAAATGACCATTTTCGACAACATCTGGCCTGGGTAACGGACACGGATAAGACGATACAGAGAAACTAATATACTACTATAGAGCGATATCGTCCAGGAGCAAAACCTAAAATTTATAATCCAGAATCCGAATGCCACCAAGTCATAATAACTAGACATGCTGAAAATCCAAAAACACCTACTCGCTCAACTGCAATGGATCACAATATTTCAGTTAAAACAGTAAGACTGCATTTACATGCAGCTGGAATGAAAAAAGAAAAACTGGCACCGTTTACATTTACACCTACTCATCGCGAGGAAAGGGTCCGTTATGCAAATAAGTATTAAAATTTCGACGGGGAAGGAAACATTGTGATCTTCAGGGATGAAAAGTATTTTAGATCTGATTAAAAGGGACATAATGTATTGTGGCAAAAAGCATACAAACAGAGCTAACATGTAAAACCAAAGGTATGATATCACGGGGTTACTGGGCCTGGTGAATTGGTGGAAGTTGATGGTCATTTAAATAGTACTCAGTATTTGGAAATCCTGCGTGATGTCATGCTGCCGTCTGTGAGAACTGCCTATCCAGACATAGAAATTTACTTTGTGCATGATAACTGCAATTTCCACTGTGCATGTATCGTGAAAGATTGGTTGCCAACTCAAGAAGGTGTTAATGTTATTAACTGGCCGTCAGAAGGTCATGACTTGAATCTCATTAAAAACTTATGGGAACAAATTATTTTAAAATGGGACCCTCCCTTACTGGTGACTAATGAAAATTTGGCTAACATGGTGTCATCCTCATGGGAGGAGATGAGAGGGAATGATCTGTGTTGGAACATGGTGAGCTGTATGCGGAGCCGCTTACAACAAGTCATAGACAGAGACGGTGCGCCACTCCGCTACCTTAGTACCAAATCTACCTTAAAGTTAAGTTGAGTATCATGTAAATACTGAAATTAATTAATTCTAAACCAAAACGATTTTGACTCCAAATGCGGTTGGGCGGAGCACATCAGCTGCATGCAGCTGGACAGTTTTTACACAATGGGTGCCTGAAGATGGACGGCGCCGCCGAGGGCGGCCCATAAAAAGGTAGCGTGTAGTGAAGTGCTGGCCTGAGGTGGCGCGGGAAAAAAACTCCTGGAAGGACTTGGGCGAGGCCTTTGCCCAGCTGTGGTATAGGCTAAGCAAAAAAAAATCAATTTTGCAGATTCTGTGATGTTATTTTATAAATGGAGAACTTATTTTTTCTTTTTAAATAACATGTTGATTTTACATATGATAATTGTAAAACATTTCACTAATTAATCTGCCTCTCATTAGATAAATAACTTTGAAAGTAAATAGTACTTATCTAGTCTATCCAGTTTTGTAAGTAAATTTTCAACCGCCACATACAAATATGAACGTTAATATGGTACGAATAATGATTATATTCGTATCCGACACTTACATTCAAAGTGCGATCTTGCCCTAATGCCCGTTTTTTACTGACACTAGGTAACACCTATATGAATGTCTGAATAAAAACGCGCTATTGGACTTTCAACACTGGGCTTTGCGCCGAAAGTTGAAAATTCAACAGCGCGCTGGCAGACCGTATGTGTTGCTTGCTCACATTCGCTTATAGGAACATGAACATTATGTGTGTGAGAATAAGGTTCATATACGTGAGTCATATGAATCTAGCCTAAAGCCCGCCTTTGTATAGTAATTTTTTACGTGTGCAGCTTTAATAAATAAAAACACAGATTATATTTCATCAAAGTTTATTTTAGTAAAAATTAAATATTTTTCTTCACTAAATTTCATATCTACGCAATATTTAATCACTATATTTAAATTACACAATATCGATTTTGGAATAAAACTTAAATAAGACAAAACAGTAAAATGCAAATGAGTAATATTTTTCACAATACCACCAGGTACATACAACGTGTAGATACAATAGTTAGTCAACCCGAAAGTCTAACTACCAGTCTTACCAAGGGGTATTGTTAACCAGTAACTGGGTTGTGGAGGTCAAATAGCCAGTCAAATAAGGCATGTAAAATATGCATGTGTAATAGGCATGTATTCAGCTACATCTGGTAAGACTGGGAGCCGACCCCAACAGTTGGGAAAGGCTCAGCAGATGAGATACAATAGTTAGGTTATTCGAAAATTAGATTTATTTATTTAAAAATATTATCTATTGCATTGCACATTATTTACAAAAGGAAAGATTGTTTTAAACCTAAGTTTGAATTCTTACAAAAATACTTTTAATTTATGCATTTATACTAATCGCCTAGAGTATCCAGTATTTGTGGTAAATATTAGATTATTTTACTTCTAAAACTTTAAATTTAGGAGTCATGACAAATAGTTAGCCATTTTATTGCAAAACTGCATTGCAGACATTATATTGCAGTTTGTGCTGAAAAGTCTGATAACCAGTCTTACCAAGGCGTATCATGTTACCCAGTAACTGGGTTGTGGAGGTCAGATAGGCAGTTGCTCCATGTAAAATACTGGTATTCAGCTACATCCGGTTAGACTGGAAGCTGACCCAACATAGTTGGGAAAAGACTAGGCAGATTGATAGATTTACATTGCAGTAAGGTATAATTTCCATGCCATGTCAAGACAGATACCTATATTTACGGTTTGAAACCATTAAGAATATTAACCACAGTGCATTTTTGTAAGACAAAATGAAAAATATACAATATTTTCTTTGTAATTTATTATAACAAAAATCAAAACATCAAAACTTTTTGATGAAGTTTTGAGAAAGCAAAAAACCTTTATTATTTCATTAATCGGAAATAATAAGTGACTTACATATTTTACAAGTCAACTTCACTGTGATAATTATTTATTGCTTTATTTATAATTATTATTAAAATAACATAAATCTTCAATGGCTCACAATAAATGTTCCCAATAAAATTTGAAGGTACTGATTTTATTTTATTTTCTTAATTGTTTTCTGTTGCATACGGATTTGTTTAATCTTAAGTTATTTTGTCCATAATATAGTACTTAATAGTGTCGGCAACTGTAATTAACATGTAGGAACGCTTTGTAAATTATTGGCGATATAGTTTGACCGAGACCGCTGTACCGCGCCTTAGGTATGTGCGCGGCGAGATGGGGGGCAGTGCAGGCCGCTCATTCATCAATCCTCACGGGCGTCCCGCCGCTGATTCGTCATCGCGCCGCCCCGTTAGCCGCGCATTCCTAAGGAGCGGTATAGTGGTCCCGGTCAAACTATAATACAAAGTGTGTTACCAGTCACAGAATACGAAGAAAAATAGCGTGCTTATGACCACTAACCACACGATAGAAGTGAAACCTTACGATTGGAGCCGAGTATGTATCCGATTCAGTGCGGAGTATACGCGATACAGCGTTCCCGAGCCGAGCGTAACAGTACAGTTTCGTTCATTGTTCAAAAAGAGCGCAAAGTGCTCCTCAAGAATTTTTCAATGAAACAAAAAACCGAAATATTTTTTTGAATATCATGACTAAAACTGATCAACACTAAAATACACGTTTGACTTCAACAAGATGTTTTGTTACTAATAACTGTAAATTAACTGGTTTTTTAACTCACGACATTTTACGTTTCCGTAACTACACCACTATTCTTAGGTCCACCATAATTTAATTTTAATTAATTTAATCAAAAAATATATTCTATTTCGAAAAGAATTTTACATTCTTGTCTGTCATAAAACAATTTAGATAGCTTCACTACTACTAAATCGTATCATAATGATATACAAAATTGTACGAGATCTCATACATAGCAAACATCGGCTTTAATGGAGTTTGAATATTTTATTTATAAATAAATACCACTAATCACAAAAAACTAAATGATGTAAAAAAAAAAAACTTGGCGGTACATAATATAATATTGATGATGAAGTTCTTAAAAAATTGGCCATTGAAGTGAACAAACCAAATGTTTTTTTTTTTTATATCAAATGTCTGTTCATAATATAATAAACGTCAGTTAAACAAAAAATATGTGCATTATTTATAATTAAAAGTATCAACTCCCGCACAGTCACAATGCCTTATACTAAACTCTATACTATGATATCTGTACTAAGTCTAATACATTTATAAAGTAATTTTAATTTAACTATCTTTCTCATTACCTACCAGAACTAGTTGTTTTATGATTGTGTCTTAAAATATTCTGATGTTTAGAAGATAAAAAGCGTTTTAAACACACGACCTCCTCATTTATTGGAGTTGGTTAAAAACAAAATAAAGAAGTAGAATTTCTTTCAAAATCTATTCGGGTTTTATTTTTTTTATTTCCCTGCTTGGATATAATTATTTTTAAACCAAAATCACAAAACAACTACAGAGCTCATTTATCAGTCCATTTGCGAGCCCAAAAAATATTTTCTAACTTTACGCCGAGTATCACAAAAAATATTTAACAGAAATTGTACACCATATTTTTTTTTATAATATGGCAATCTTTCACTAATTTTAAATTTCAACAAGTTTAAAACAAATAGCCAATTTTAGTGCTTTTTATTCTTGTAATAATTTATTTCCGTAGTTTTTAGGCGAGTTTTTGAAGGGAAATAGTATATGGAAAATATTGAGAGAACTTTGGTCAACGATGTGAAATATTATACAATATTTTTTAATATGTTTCCAAACTAAAATAATTAGTTACTGTAGTTTATAAGTAAGCTCATAATATTTTTATATTATGTATACTTGATGACGAATAAATATTATATGCTGAAAACACCGAAACTTTCAAGATAAAAAAATATAATCTATCTTTTATTCGAGCATTATAAGGTAAATTAGTTATAACATTTCAAAATTTCGTCCCGAATCCATTTTCACATTCCAATCCCCTAATTCCTACCATTTCATTATACCTGCAATTAAAATTAAACTATGAAGGAGAATTAATCGGATTAATAAAAAGCACTGGATGTCCTAAATTCTACATTTTTCCATCGAAATATCGACGACGTTAAACAGGTCTATTTTTAAAACTCAAGCAATACTTGACGTTTCAACAAAATATTGCCAGGTAAAAAAATACCCGTTTTTATTTAGGAGTGGCAACTTCACTCCTGGGGTGTTGACTATAGACTATGTGAAACGGGTGCTGAGAGGGGGGATACCTTCTCCCGGTTCTTGCATTGTGAGTTGCTGGCTGTGTTTAGTGAGCCCGACCAGTCGGCCAGTTGTGTGACCGGTCGGTAGAACTTCGTTGACGTTCGGTTAAACACTGGGAGGAGCTCGTTCGCTTCGTTTGATAGAGCCTGTGGAAAAACAAAAGTTGAATTTAATTTTTTTCACTCAAGTTCATATCGGCAGTTCGGCTTCTTGACCTGTCTAGATTTAAATACACAGGTTGAGTACCAAAACAAAGGGCGTCTTTAAACATGACTACAGCCTCTCCAAAATCTTATATCATTTTATCATTATTCGTTTCAGAATCAGACATTTATGAACGTCAAGGGATAACCCCCAAGAGATGAAGTACTTTAATGTTTAATTAGTTTATTTGAAAGTAAAAATTTGAATATTATTTTTAATTAATTAAACTTATTTATCTGAAGGCATCCTTGCATTTTTAATACAACTGCCGAAAAATGAAAAAATTACTCACTTTCAAGTAAATGACGGCATCAGTGCCGTACCCCTCGCAGGAGACCAGCATCAGGTCGCCGTGGAAGTAGCGCGCGTACAGCCGCGAGATCGGCAGGCCGTACCCGTAGCCTATGAAGAATACATATATTAGTCATCAAGTTATGAATAGTTGGGGCTTTGTTTGCTAAATTTACAAGGTCTTAAAAATAAGTTAGAAGATTCAAATTCATAGTACAATGGTCATTTAGGGAAGTCTTCATTGTTCCCGTCCGTATAAGGATGATGCCTGGGTTAAAAAAAAAAAGAATTTAGTCAGTCAGACAATAAAAAAATATGAAACACGTATTTTTTGCTTTATCATATTAATTTAAAAAATGTTAGATAAAACGGATTAAAGTTCAGTAGGGGCTCACTACGTCACAACTAAGTATTAAATCTACATAGGCGTGACGTCATGCCACATTTTAACTGAATGTATCGCCGTTATCTAATGATAAAAATACGTGTATAATATTTTGTAATTATCTCCCTGACGGCAATTTTATTTTTTTGTGAGTCCCTAGTTGCCCCATTTCGAAAAATAGACAGCGCTATTTGTCCTGTATAGGTACATCCCTTTTACGAACTTGGAACAGTGGAGACTTTGGTAGGGGTTTCATAAAAACAGGTACAGATTACTGAAAAAAAAAATCTTGAAATCTATTTATCCCACGTAAATTTTTTTTTCTACTACATCGTGTATTTACAAAAATCTATGAAAGCACTCTATCCCACATAATATTCCGTGCGGGAATCGAACCAACTTCAAAGAAAAACTTGAAGCAACACCTACCAAAAAAAAGGATATAATTTTACCCGATGTTAACGCAGAAGCCAATCGCTCAACCACTGCGCCACCCGAGCCGTCATAAAGTAAATATTATAAATATGAGAGCATGCAATATTTATATGCTATTGATTGAATACTTATATATTACTAGCTGCGCCCCGCGGTTTCACCCGCATAATCCCGATCCCGTGGAAATATCCGGATAATAAGTTTCATCCAAATCCGTTCAGCCGTTTTAGCGTGAAAGCGTAACAAACAAACAAACTCACTTTCGCATTTATAATATTAGTTAGGATTTTATATTAATTAAATCATCATAATGGAGGCCACATTTTGATAGTTAATAATTCGTATAACGGTACGAACCCGTTATACGTCCATTAACATACATAATAAAATATAACATAACTTATTATAAAACATTAAGTAGGTTTAGATAAATTGACAGCAGAAACGCAAGTACCAGCTTTTTAAATGTAGTTTCCTATAATGGCAACCAAAAGGCAAAAAACTCTAGATAAGTGTTCCAATTATTTTTTGAGTTCTCTCTTAATTAATTTCTCCACGAAAGTATTTTTCAGTGTACATGCATACAAGTGACTTACCAGCAAGTGGTACAGTGTGCATGTCAGACTTAGAGGGCTGAGGCGCGGTACTGTACATGTACTTAAACAGCAGGTCCGACACGCTGCGTGGGATACCACCGCCGCGGTCTGATAGCTAAGGGGAAAAAAAAATATGTGTTACAATAAATCTCCATCTATACTGCGGTCGCGGTTCTTGGAAAAACAACTTTAAAACTCTCACAAAGAGTTCAGTTTGCACAACAACTTCAAACATTTATATGACTTTTTCTGAAATGAACTTAACTAACACGAGCATAAAGTTAGAATTTATTTAGGTGGATTTGAATAGATTTTATCTTCTGTAAAAAGCTGAGCTTTTTTTAAACAAATGGAACGGTATATAATCTATAGAAAACTAGACATTTTAATGATATTAATTTACAGAACATTTTGCTTCTGCACCATTACTGTTTTGCGTATACTACTGAAACGGTCTTACTCCTTAGACAACTATTCCTTGGATATTGTTACATAGGCAAAATAATTACAAAAGGCAACAACTAAGAAACCAAATAATTATTTAAGTAAAACAGGTCCTGAAAAAAAAATCTATAAGAAAACTGCCTCCTTTTTGTCCGTAAAAAAATCTCTCAACTTATTCGTGAATAATAAACGTAAATAACCATTAGTATTTTCATACAGTATCGTGTTAAACTTGGGTCAGATAGGCAGTCGCTCTCATGTAAAATACAGGTATACATCTGCATTTGGTTAGAGTGCAAGCCGACCACAACATGGTTGGGAAAAGGCGGGCAGAAGATTACAGGCTGCCTCTTTGGTTACTTTAACTCTTGACAGACACATCCTCGTGTCCCCTCGTGATGTTCACAGTGATAGGTGTTGAGCTGTTCTCATGTCTCTCCATCCTATCTACCTATCCCCTAACCTAACATATTACTCATCCCCGTTTCCGACATCGTCGAGTCTACTAACGATGTAAACAGTAATAGGAGTGGGACAGTTCTTAAGGGGACTACAGGACCTAAACGTGCCTAACCGCAAGTTTTATAATGCCTTAAAGAATATGATCCACTGCAGTAAACAAAATCAGAAAAATATATGATATTCTTCAGGATATATGCTAGTATGATAGTGTGTTGAAAACATAATACAACTAATTTGATACGATAGAAAAAAATCATGAAGATACCTCTAAAAATTTCTTTTAACGATTAAAAATCATATTAATTTACATGCAATAATTCTGATTTTTTGTCAGATTATTCTACAAGCTACATATTAGCATAATAGTGTTTTAATTTTCCAGTCCAATCAATAGATTTTCTGTAAATCGCTAACTGCTTCATATTTTGCAATAAATTACCTGCGTCGTGTCATCGCGCTTCTCTTTCATTTCTATGCAGTCCGACAGTGACCGCGCTTTAGCTGTTGTAAGCCTCTTAAGACTATCCATCCAATCTCTGTCCCCCTAACCTCATACATTAACAACACTCATCCCCCTTTCCTTAATAGACACATCCCCCTTACCTTGACAGACACGTCCTCCTGTCCCCTCGTGATGTTCACAATGATAGGTGGTGGGCATTCCTCATGGGTTTCCATTGTCGCTCGCATGGAGTTCTTGAACAGCTCGAACAGCATGTGGTAAAGATGGGAGGGCACGTAAACGATGGGCATTGGGCGTTCTGATGCCACTGGAAGTTGAGAAAACATGGCGTAAGGACTTGACCAATAAATAAACTTTTGAAGTTGTTTCATTTATTTAAAAGAGTGTTCATTTCCGTTCTTTTCTATAGGAACCAACTACGCTGTAGAATGGACAACTAGCTTCATATTTCTGTCTGACCGACTCCTTGATAGTTCAAAAGTGCTCGTAAATGGTTTAATAAAATTGAAATACATGCTTTGAGTCAGAGCTCCTGGACTGTCGCTCTATTTAGCTGCATCGGGTTAAGCCGCATTCATGTAGAGGGCTGGTAACCAGCGCTTATCGGCGCCGATAAGCGCTGGATGTCAACGCTGGTCGACGCAGGCCATATAAATACTTATACCTATCTACGGCGCAGGCAGTTTTCATACTTCTTGCCAAATCAGCGCGAACCGTCGCCGATAAGAGCCCACAAATTCCTATCTGCTTAGTCGGTTGCAAAAAACGAAAATTCAAAACTAAGACACCGACTTTGTAATGTTTTTTTTTTTTTGAAAGACGGTTGTTTTTTTGTAAAAAGGTGTTACTTATAATATCATTGGGTGGCAACGCCAACCACTGTACGGATGGTAATTGGTCACCGTTGTCTATGGACGTACTAGATGCATCGCAGGTAGGTACGTGCAAGTGCCATCCTAGAGGCAAAGCTGAAATGTCTCATAGTGTGATGCGCCTGTAAGTTCCGGAATCCTTCAAACCAGAATACTGCTGGCGGCATAAATACAGGGTTATTTATGCCGCCAGCAGTATTCTGGTTAAATGAAAAAAAAAAAGGCTTTTTTTTTGGGGTCAATAACCGTTAGTAGTTTTGTTACATGAAGTGCGAGTTGATAAAATCTGTTTTATCGCGTTTGTCGATACCCATCACGTCAGTGAAGACACGAAGGGTTCCGTACTGTATTATGATCGAACAAAAAAAACGCCGTTTCTTGTATGTTAAAGGGGGTCGGGGTCCCCCCTTTAATTATTAACTTTATTTAAATTTTTACACAAAAAGAACTGATATTTAAAGTGACTACACTACCGGCGGCAATTGACGACACAAAAAAAAAAAAAACCACATCTATTTATTTTTATTTATTATGTTTAGATATCGATAATTCGATACCTATCACCTCTGCGGAGTTTCGCTAGCTAATTAACCCTGTATGTATGTAACTATGTATAATGGTATGACGTGGATTTAGTAAGTAGGTACTATTTAAGCTCCATGTTGTATGAATGGTATCATGGGACGAGGGCAGAAAGATGATGATAGTACTTCCCGGATGAGACCCTTTAAAATGAACTCTAATACTACTAAATCTACATGAATAAATAAACAATTCCAGCTAACCCTCACCCCCATCCTGCAGCAGCTGCAGCTCAGGCGACGCCAGGTAATACCGGTCGCATAGGAACCGTGCGTTCTCGTACGCGTCCCGCACGACCCCCGCCACGTCACACATGGGGTCAATGGACCCAATATGGCGGTCGCCGCTGCCTATGCCTGTCACTGACGCGTGTCGGGGACCAACGCCGATTTGTTCGCCGAAGAGGAGTGCTGAGAAAAAGGAGATAGAAGATGAAATGAGAGAGAAAAAAAAAATGTTGGTTGACGGCGAGGTACTTTGCGTCACTGGGGGGCCCTAGTAATTCTAGCAAAAAAATTGCCTTGGATTTAAAAATGTTGCTATTTTGCGCTTGTCGATCTTTGACAGTCGTTACAGGTCTTTTCGGGCTTTTGACGACCTGTAACGACTGTCAAAGATCTCTGACGTCTGACAACCAGTCTTACCAAGGCGTATCTTAATACCCAGTTAGCCAGTAACTGGGATGCGGAGGTCAGATAAGCAGTCGCTCCTTATAAAATACTAGTATTCAGCTGCATCCGGTTAGACTGGAAGCCGACCCCAAGGTAGTTGGGAAAAGGCTAGGCAGATTGATTGATTGCTATGATCAAAACAAAATTCTTAAATCAAGGCAATTTCAAAACCAAGGCGGCTGAGTTCATACTCAGCCCGTACCGTCATAGCTCACTGCAAAACATAACAGTCTCTCAAGTTACAAATAGTGCCATCCACGGTGATGGGCCCACTCATCTTCCTATATGCTTACAGTACAAGATTGCAAGGGTGCAACGTTCCGCTAGTGTTTTAGTATTGTTGTGGCGGCATCTACATCGCCACATGCGAACTACGCATCAAAGACCTGACGTCACACAAATCCTGCATCGCGCAATTAGAGTTTACCGCGCTATGGACATATATACAAACTCCCGACTTCAACATCTGGGCAGTTGCCCGCCAGACATGACACCCGTCTGGTCGGAGGATCCTCCCTTTTCAATGGTGGATGATTGAACTTTACTCCCTGTTCCTGATACCCCTAAATTGTCAAAACACTCTAATAACCTATGAGTGGGTAATTAGTAAACACGACGAAACTAGAACACTAGCGGTATGTTGCACCCTTCTTGTACTGTAAGCGATTACTTCTGCACGCTTAGCATGACCACAATAGAAACGGGTTTTCTACGGGTTTTGTCGACGGAAGAATACACAAAATGACAGATAAACAATCACAATCTGTCATTTTGTCTATTCTTCCGTCGACAAAACCCGTAGTGTTCGGTGTTTTCACCGAACACCTTAGTTAGCAATATCGGCGTGACGCGTTGACCTAATTTTGTATTACTTATTATTTTATAATGTATTCAGTGCACCTTTGTCTACCGCGTTAGCCGGGTGTATTCATCAACATTTCATTAACATTTTAACATTAAGAACAGTTTGAGAGTGAGATAATAAATAGTGTTAAACATAAACATTTGTTTCTCCTAACACCGACACCTTGCTACGTACCCCGACATATTTTTGGTCCTTCGAGCCGGATTGGATCAGGCGTCGTGTAATTTCGAAAACTCGTTGTAATTGGTTGTACTCCTCCTGCAGCAATCTATTTGCTCCGATAAAGTTGGTTCCTTGGTCACTATACAAGTTATGTGGTGTTCCTCTCCGGGCTGCCATTCTCTTAAGTGCGGCTAAGAATGCTGAACTGGTAAGGTCAGACACCAATTCCAAATGCACCGCTTTCGTGACCATGCATATAAATACAGCCACGTAGCCTTTCAGTGTTCTCACCCCTCTCCCCTTGTTTAATGACGTATTAGACGAACAATTCGCGGAAAAATACAGCCGAGACATCAACATGATACAACATAATGAAAAACATTTAGCCGGCTTATGGAAGAACCAGACATCGATTGTCGAATCAGAGTACAATTTGTTGAAAAGAACAGAAGAAATTATGGCAAAACAACATAAAATAATTAATAAACATCTAATTACGCTGGATAACACCTCAAACAAACTACAACGAGAGATAAACAACATATCCTTACTTCAAGAATTTACCATGACAGCTCTAACAGCCAGTAATTTACTGCATAACTTAAAAAGAACTCAAGATATTATACTTGACATCCTAACCAATGTCCACCATGGAAAGTTTAACATTCATCTGCTTACCCCTGAACAACTCCAAAGGGAACTAAACATTATCTCGGGGCATTTATCCGATGACCTAACATTGCCTATTGAAACGCACGATATTCGGAAGCTTTATTCTCTGATTAGCATTAAAGCACGAATAACTGAAGAATACTTCCTCTTCCAAATAACATTCCCACTTATTAGCAGAGACCGATATAAGTTATACAAAATACATCCTATACCACACCAGATGAACAACACTATGATAGAGTTCATCCCGTCTTCAGAATACGTCGCTACGGATCTAAAAAGAGACTCGTACTTAACAATTACGTCGGGAGAACTATCACTATGTAAACAAGAAGATGATAATTTCATTTGCGATTGGAAAAAGCCGATATACCATCTTAACAACGAGAACAACTTTTGTGATCTCGACCGAGACACAGATAAGTGCAAGGTACGGAGATCTAGATGTGAAAACAAATGGACATCACTAACAAACCCGTCACTATTCTTGTACCATTGCTGCAACATTTATACCGTCAAAGTAATCTGCGGCGAACAGATAAACAAGTTACAACTAAGCAAAGCTGGTGTCATTTACTTAGAACCAGGTTGCCTACTGAAGGGGCAGGAGTTTACCCTGAACATTCAGAGCCAAAAGAAAAACAGAGTTGACATGAGCCCGGACATTTTTATACCTGAGATGGATCACTTAAACTTCATCATTAACAGCACTATGCCATTCGAAAACTTACAAGACGTAACAGACTCGGGCGAGATGACGTACGCCTTAAAAAAGCTACACGAACGCATCGATGACATGAAAAACAGCCAAGTGGAATTAGGAGAAACATTATCCACGCATGACATCCATCAGTATGCAGTAAGCTACATCCTGGTCGGCGCGCTGGCGCTGGCGGCGGGAGCGCTGCTGTACAGATGGCTGCGGCGGCGAGCGCGCTGCGCCCACATCACGTCGGACATGGAGCTTCAACCCACCAGAAGTTTTAGTGATGTGAACGTCAATGGTGTTAGTGTTAGTGCGCGGCAAAACATGAGTGAACGTCAATCTAGTGCGACACATATTTATGGTGAATTAAACAATACCATGGTGAATAGGGCGTGTCCTCGCGTGCCTAGAAATCCTTTAGGAACAATAAGCTCTTAATTTTAATTCAAATCATTTTACTTTTGTTGTACTAACATTTTAATCTTAAGTTGGCTTGTTTTCACCTTGTAAACATTAATATCATGATCATTAGATTATTTTACTAACATAACATTGTTTCATCTCAGCATCTATCTTTTGTGGCCCGGAATATGTTCGGTGTTTTCACCGAACACCTTAGTTAGCAATATCGGCGTGACGCGTTGACCTAATTTTGTATTACTTATTATTTTATAATGTGTTCAGTGCACCTTTGTCTACCGCGTTAGCCGGGTGTATTCATCAACATTTCATTAACATTTTAACATTAAGAACAGTTTGAGAGTGAGATAATAAATAGTGTTAAACATAAACATTTGTTTCTCCTAACACCGACACCTTGCTACGTACCCCGACACGTAGAAAACCCGTTTCTATTGTGGTCATGCTACGCGTGCTACAGTAAGCCATAATATCTGTTTCTCCACCGTATGTTTCCAGTTTTTCCAGCCCTTGAGCGTTACCACACTGACGATTTGCCAGCGTGTTTCTAGCGAGGCTATCTTTGAACATGCTCTCTGCTACTAAGCGAGCTAACAGCGACTACGCAACTTTTTCACAATATTGTAGGTACACTCGCTTGTCTCGCTCCCTCTTGTAGACTCACGTCAATCGCTCTCATTACGCACACGCAGCGACCGCGTTAAACAGTCGCCTCGCTGACGACTCGCTCGCAAATCGCCAGTGAGATAAAGGTGGTTCATAGACGCTAGTGATGGCATCAAAATCGTAGCCCAATTCTGGGCCGAGTCTACTTCAGCGGGCTACTCACACACCTACCGCACGGCCAATCTGGGGTGTAAAAGTGGGGATGACCCTAAATTGTGATGTGTATAGCAATTTCCTAGATTGGCCCTGCGGCAGGGCAGCAGAGGCGCGAAACCATCCCTGGTCCCTAGATCGTCCCTGTCGCCGTGCTACGCTGCCGCGTGTTTATTGTTTAGCGCGATCGGGGCAATTTCTCAATCAGTTGGTTGGTAACTTCTTCACCCAATATCTTCTTTTCCTTTTTCTTTGAAACGGAAAGAGCTATAGCGATATTTTGATTTTTCGATCATACTGGTGCCATTCTCAACGCGTGTGTTTGGCGCAAGTTATACCCGGCCACTGAACGGCAGGCATGTGTGTAGAGACAATTCCGATATTGCCGCGATCGCCGTGCGTCCTAGATTGCCCTGCGGTAGGTGTGAGTAGCCCGCGTAAAGGCTTGTGCAGACCAACGCGACGCGACGGCGCGATGCGACTCGAGCAATACAATTTCTAAGAAAACATCACGGTATAACAAAAACCGGTGTCGCGTCACGCTAGTCTGCACGAAGCTTTAAATTCCAATCGAAATGTTAAGAAGAAGAAGTTGGTTCATCATTTTTCACTTACATACGGGCATCGATATTGGAAAAAACTTACTATGTTGATTGATGAGCATTCTAATAGATATCCGGCTCATATAGAATCGGTCCAAGAAGTATTGTATGGAGTTCTCAGTGCCGGGGTCCACCTCGTGCGACTCCTTCAGCTCCAGGACGCCTTGGGCCATGGTCTGGACCACGTCGGCGTGGCGGTTGCGGATGTGGACCAGGCGTTCGCAGAACCTGGAGGAGAAAGAAAGATGAACGGTTGATTGTGTGTAGAAGCTTCTGCTGAGGTTATAATATACTGCGAAATATTTGATAATCCCAGAGCATTGCGTCTAGTGGAGGTGTCTATCGATATAAATGACTAGAGAACTGTGTCTGTCAAGTGTCAACTACTCGTACATAAAATTACATTATTTATTATTATTAGTTACTAAACTTCTATGTATAGTGAAAGATATTAAAAATTTAGTGAAATTTTATCAGAACATTTAGCGATTCTCAATTACACAGACACAGAAAATCTTCTAGAAATTTTGTCAAGATGATAATTTATTCCCTCGTAAGTATTTACTTTTGTATATTAACATAGGTTTAGTTTTAGATATTAATTTACCAATATGCTTTTTCTCATAGATGTTAATAATAGATTATGATAAATCAGTTTAAATTTAAATTTTAGTGTTCCAATTTAATTCAAATGTAAGGTGATGGCCTGAAACACAAGTTTGAATTAACCTAGTCGCTACCTACGAGTAACATTGTAATTCGGAACCATCAATACTTGCACCTGTTCTAAACATATTTTAGATTTAGTTCATTTTTAGGCACTATAATTATTGTTAAATCTTACTGTGGACAAATTTTATACTTTTTGTAAACGTTTTATTCAATAAATATTATTTTATATTATCATAAAAAAAGAAGAAAAACGCCACAGATTCTCCAAAAAACTTAAAAACCGGCCAAATACGAGTCAGACACGAAGGGTTCCGAACCGTATTATGGTCGAGCAAAAAACCGCCGAATTAAAGCTCGTGCAGACCAGCGCGACGCGACGCCGCACCGCGACACGAACAATACAATTTCTAAGAAAACTTGACGGGATAACAATAACCGGTGTCGCGTCGCGCTGTCGCATCGCGCTGGTCCGCACGAAGCTTTATGTTGAATTTTTATTATTTATTGTTATGGCGGCAATAGAAATACACAATCTGTGAAAAAATTTGCTGTGTACCTATTACGGTTCATGAGATACAGCCCGCTGACAGACAGACGGACGGACAGACAGCGGAGGTTTAGTAATAGGGAGTTTAGTTCCGCTTGGCACCCTCTGGGTACGGAAACCTTAAAACATGCGAGTTAATAATTCATGTGGGTCCCCATACAAGCACTCGCACTTGACGGTTTTTACAAGCCGACAAGGCCGCAAATACTACCTACACACCTACTATGCTAAATTAGTGTGAAACGGCTTACCAAATTTGGCTTAGTTTCAAGACATAGCATGAAGCCATGCACCTCGTGTTGGCATCGGCTGAAGTATGGATACCAACACGTTCTAAGATATTAATACTACAGCATTCTTTTGTACTATAATCTGGGCTCGTGGCTAAGTAACAAATGCGTGGAAAAAGATTCATAGACATAAGGAGTTCTTTTAACACGTGGCTCGGATTCAGAATAGCAAGTCATGCTCGCCAAAAGTAAACTAAAGTAGGTATTGAGTTCTTTCGAAAGCCAATTGTAGCCTCCTATACTCTTCTAAGCGATCTCGCGCGCTGGACGGCCACGACTTCGACCGTTACCAGGTAAGATATAGAAACCGATGCGAATCCCGCAAACTCAAACTCAAACTCAAAGCATTTATTTCAAATAAACCAATTACAGGCACTTTTGAATTGTCAAGGGGGTCGGTCAGTCAGAAAGATGAAGCTAGATGCCCATTCCAAAGCGTAGTAGGTACCTATGGAGAAGAACGGGCAAGAAACTCCACGGACACTCTTTTAAAACATGATATGGTTACAAAATATTGGTTACATCATTCATGTTGAAGTTATACATGGGAGAACGATGCAAAACATGAAAAGCGTCCGTAACAGAAATAAAAAAAATAAACAATCCAAAAAATTAAATTAAATTAAAATAAGCCGTGGCAGCTAAGAGATGACCAGTCCCTACTGACGGCGCCCGTTCACGAACATGACGCATGGACGCACTTGGTCGCAACGGTCACCTAGCCGCACACCATACAATACCAGTATAGACGGCCACGACTGGCCGGAGCCTTGGCCGTCTAGTGCGCGAGATCTATTTATTAGTCGCAAGAGCGACTATTGGGTTTGAGAACGTGGATTCGAAGTTCGAACTTTGGTTCGGTAATAGTGTTAGTGCATTTTTATATGAATATGGTTGTGTCCTGTTATTTACAAAAGGCTCGCTAGCCTCTTCGTATATGGGTTACTAGCTGTTGCTCGCGGCTTCAACAAAAGTCATTTATAACATCAGCTATCTCCCAGTGAAAGTGCCGTCAGCATTGGTCCAGACGTTTCGGAGATTAGCCGGTACAAACAGACAAACAAAAACTTACAGAGGAGATTTACAGACATCATTTTTTATATGTTTAATAACAGTACTTACGAGCTCAATATAGGAGGGTCGGGTTCCATCGTCTCGAACTGTATGATCTCTTCAAAGGACCTCTCATACCATTGGTTGACCAGGCCGACCGAAGGCATCCGCAGCAGGTTCTCCGGCAGCAGCGCTATCTCTTTCATGATGTTCGCCAACCTGGAAAAGAGAAAGAGATGGTTATAGTTTTGAGTGAACGCTTCTAATGCGAAAAAAGTTCTATGTTCAAAGAGGTCTTTTTAGCCAGTTTCTCTGAAGTCAAATATTATTTTGGCAGTTATAAAAATAAGCAGTGATAAGAGTGGTGTGACCGTCTGACTGCCAAGTCATAGGTCTCGACTTCGAACCCAAGGCAGGCACCTCTGAGTTTTCGGATTCATGTGCGTATTGTATAATTATCACTTGCTTCATAAACGGTGAAGGAAAACGGTATGCCTGAGATTTCTCGGTGGCATTTGAAGCCAAGTCAGAGGCCCATGGGCGGCATATAAACTCTAACACCAGATTAATCACTAACCACACAAAAAACCAAGCAGTTTTAATTGGTTTACCAAAACAAAAACAACCGATAATCACCAGCCTAGCGTGGGTCATAACATAAATAGGTTGGGGGGGTAACATGATAACCCTTGGCAAGGCTGGTCAAAATTTAAAACATTAAATTGAAAAGGTTTTAAGAGAGGATTATTACGGTAGTGAGGGAAAAAAGAATTTGCCTGCTTGCAACTGGAACAATAAGCACAAATTAATTCTGGTTTTCCTGAACATAAAAGGAAAATCACAGACACAATGATAAAATTAAAATAATTTGTAATTGATACTAATTACAGTGCAGAATCTTGATAATACGAATAATAATGTAGGTAGAAGATTCTAATATTCATTAACTTTAATTTGCTAGACAATATCACGAGTATGAGTTCACAAGAATATCTATTTACCTCAGACATAAAAAAACCAAGAAATAGCGCCGTCAAGTGACGTGAAGCCAGTTTCGTAAAGAAGCGTGCACTTAGTGAGGTGTAGTCTCATTGTAAAAGGTTGTAAATGTGTGCGTGTGAGCGTGTATGCACAGAGCGGAGGTATAGTTTATCTCTATCGCTATGTCTTAGTTTTTTATTTGGTCTGAGGTAACTAACAAAGAGGTTCAGGATCATCTTTTTTCTCCTTCCACTCTCC
Source organism: Agrochola circellaris (assembly GCA_914767755.1). Classification (NCBI taxonomy): domain Eukaryota; kingdom Metazoa; phylum Arthropoda; class Insecta; order Lepidoptera; family Noctuidae; genus Agrochola; species Agrochola circellaris. Next base: position 9,328,521 of record OU611867.1, on the reverse strand, counting down.
CCTGTCAGCTGTCACGCTATCATTGACTCCCTTCTCTTTCATATCATTCCTCACACAATCCATCCATCTCTTCTTTGGCCTTCCTCTCACGATCAACATTTATATTCATCACTCTTTTTACACATGAGGGAATGGAGAAGGTGTATGCGTTTAGTGTGAGAAGTTTTGTGAGCAGAAAACGAATCTCTAAAACGGTTTGAACGATTTAGACACGGTTTTTTATAAAATGCTTGTGATTCATCGGCGATGGTTCTTAGGCACGTATTACACTATCAATTATCTCGGATCCTATATAGGATCCTATCTTTGATCCTACATATTTGATGTCTAGGATCGTATCTGTGTATTACATTATCAATTATCTAGGATCCTATTTTTTTGACATATGTGGTTGCAATCGTCGATTAAAACAAAATACTGAAGCCTTTCGGCAAACAATATAACAAATAGAACTTAGAACACTAATGAAGCCACAAAACAATGAATTCCTGGCTGCCCAGCAGCAGTTTGATTTTTTTTTAGTACAGCAGTGTTGCCAACAAATAATTTTAGAATTCCAAAGCGTATTGTGAACTTAGGCCGAAATTTCGTTGTGCTTACTTTTTATCCGTTAATAAAACCGTCAACTTAGAATGTGGCAGTAGCAAAACTGAAAAGGCAAAATCACATAATTTTATGGACGGATTTTGTATCAGGAAATTATGAAAATAAATGTGAAAATTCAGTATATAATATTCAATATGGCAAGACCTGTTTCTGTGATCCTATCTAACAACAAATGTCAAAAATCTTTGATCAAAGACGATTTGAGTCATATGTTTGTATTACATTATCATTTAAATATGACTCAGAGATCTATGACTCAGGGATCCGAGATAATTGATAATGTAATACCCTCCTTAGATAGGTGTTCAAGCATTAAGTGCTTTGGCATCAGCAAGCTTCGGAAAAGCCGCCCTGCGATTTCATTGGCCGCCGTCTGACGCAGAGTTGAATTCCGAACGAAACTTTTCACGTCGAGCGCCTTGGCGCCATCTTTAACTTCACTTTGCCGTCGACGATCTTTTGTAACATAACTCTTGCATAATAATTATGATTTTTGTAACAGTGAAATTACTTTAAAATACAAGAAATTCAAATGATCAATAACGTATCTTTATTGGAGAGGCCCGCAGCTGTGCCCTATTGTAAGAAGCCATAACAATAGGTATTATAGTCATGTGCTTAGGATTCAAGATACTATATTTAAATGCCTCTGCCTACAAACTACCTAAATTCTTATCAATTTCACTAAACTTTGCTTGAAAGATTATGTAGTTCGGAACGCAAATATTTCGGTAAGATACAGAATAATTTTAGCATCGTAAATTATATTTGCAGTGCAATTAAGTTATTTTGGTAGACAGTATGAATAATGTCTTATTAAAATCATCCTGATAACGTATCGCGCTCGCTATCGTAATGTCATTGCAAGAGCTTTTGTTTTCTCAAATGAAAGTCATTGCGATTGAGAATGCTAGTCAAATCAAATCTCTGTCTTTGCCCAACTATGCTGGGGTCGCCTTCCAGTCTAACAGGATGAAGCTGAATACCAGTATTTTACATGGAGCGACTGCCTATCTGACCTCCACAACCCAGTTACTTGGTAACACGATACCCCTTGGTATGACTGGTTGTCAGACTTGTGGGCTTCTGACGACCCGTAACGACTGTCAATGATCTACAAATGACAGCCGGGACCAACGGCTTAACGTGCTTTCCGAGGCACGGAGGAGTATCGATATGTAATGGATGGTCAGCCATCCACTCACCGACCGCGGCAAGTGTAGCTTAACTTTCGATCGAACCGTGGTGGTGGAATTATCGAGCTAGGAGCCCCTACAGAATGCCAGTACCAGTTGATTTACAATACTAACATTGTTAATTGCCTCAGGCGTGACTTCTCGGAAAGCCATTATAAAATACAATAGACGACGAATATTTAGTAACCTAATTGTTCTTAAAGAGTCATACGCCAAGCGCCGAACGCGCGCTTGGCGTGGCAACACGTCGTGGCCGGGTTCGCAACAAGTCAGTCATCCTGAGGATGCCTTATTGGGAGGTGAAACACGTGTCGATTTCTTACAGGGTTCTTTATGACTCTTTAAGAACAGTTAAGCGGATTAGGTTTCCTAAATATACGTCGTCTTATTTTGTTATACTTCCATTGGCTGTTAGAAATACGTATAGCATGCAGCTTTTCGTGCTCACCATCGTTTTTGCGGTCGTTCATATTGTATTTGTTGTTTTTATTCTCATAGTTAGTGTATAGTTAATGGTTGCCAACACATAACTTTTCACCTTGGGGCTATTTGCGTTCGTGTGTACACATAATTGCAGCATCCTGAAGTTAACAAGGAAATTATTGTTATCTGTACATAAGTACATACCTACATACTGGTTTTATGTAACGTGTCTTTGTTTTCGCGGCTCGGAACATGAGGCGAGTCGCTGCGCAGTAACGAATTCATGTGTCAGCGGGGGTGAGGGGTGCGGTACTGCGCAGCGAGTGGCTAACTTCCGACCTGCCATTAAGTTTGAATCGAACTATACCTACGTTTTGTTTGTTTGTAGATAGATGTGTGGAGTGATGAGAATGGATAAAGTAAGGAATCCTAACTGATATTATAAATGCGAAAGTGAGTTTGTTTGTTACGCTTTCACGCTAAAACGGCTTAACGGATTTGGATGAAATTTGGCACATGGGTAGACCATGACCTGGAGAAGGACCTTTTCATTCTGGATCGCAGACGAAGTCGTAGGCTAGTGAGTATATAAAGGGAAGTTTGAAAGTGGTGCCAGTGACAGAAAAGTTGAAAGGAAATCGTTTGGCTTGGTATCAGGAAATCATTTGGCATAAGATTAGGAGGAGAAAATGCACTTGACTAAAAGAGTGATGAACGGAAATGTTGATGGATGGAGAGGGTGAGGAAGGGCAAAGAAAAGATATATTATTAGTATAATTATCAATGTATACAGGACAGGTGGCAGGGACATCGACGCGAAAACTGACTGATGACTGATGTACTGAATCCATGGTAACAGTTTTCGCGTCGATTTCCCTGCCACCCTGTATAAAAATGAATCCCTATTTCCCTTGGTCACGCCATAACTTGAGAACGGCTGCACCAAATTGTTTTTTTTATTTTTATTGTGTTCGTTATTCTCAGGACAAGGTTTGTAGGTAGGTGTAGGTAGGTAGGCAGGTGTAGGTAGGTAGGCAGGTGTAGGTAGGTACATGTAGGTATATAGGTAGGTGTAGGTAGGTAGGTAGGTAGGTGTAGGTAGTTAGGTAGGGTAGGTACTTATCTCATCTCTCTCTATCTAAGAATCTCAGTGTATATCAGTACCAGTACGCAACAGTATCAAGTGCGCGGCGGTTGCGCACGGACGCGGAATGTTTATCTACCGAACAGCCGTAGGTAATTATTTCAAGGTAACTGCCGCGACATAATATTGTTACTTTTAAGCAAATCAATAACAAATCTCCGATGAATAATCCTTACAAATTTTTGCGCACGTTTTTATACATCGTGTGGGCCACGTCTTAATAGTTGTTGTTATCGTAAAGTTACGTTATCACAGATTAGACGACGTCACAACGAGAGGGACACCTGACGCGGCCTTGATTCGCGCGTAAACAATGCGTCATGTTGACTCAGATAAACGCAGGCGACAAGCGGCAGCGAATTTTAGTTTAAGAGGATTACAACAGCTAAAGCGCGGTCACTGTCGGACTGCATAGAAATGAAAGAGAAGCGCGATGACACGACGCAGGTAATTTATTGCAAAATATGAAGCAGTTAGCGATTTACAGAAAATCTATTGATTGGACTGGAAAATTAAAACACTATTATGCTAATATGTAGCTTGTAGAATAATCTGACAAAAAATCAGAATGATTGCATGTAAATTAATATGATTTTTATTCGTTAAAAGAAATTTTTAGAGGTATCTTCATGATTTTTTTCTATCGTATCAAATTAGTTGTATTATGTTTTCAACACCCTATCATACTAGCATATATCCTGAAGAATATCATATATTTTTCTGATTTTGTTTACTGCAGTGGATCATATTCTTTTAGGCATTATAAAACTTGCGTTTAGGCACGTTTAGGTCCTGTAGTCCCCTTAAATAATAAAAAACCAGCGGGCTAATTGCGTAACACACATACGATGGCAACTGATCGCAGTGCCATCCATTTTGATATTCATTGCTTCATAGATTTAAAAAGTTCGTTAATATCGCAATTTATAAACGTGGCTGAGCTGTCAAACTGAAAGGCATTGCGATTGAATGCTATTTTATGTGTGTTATACAAATACCCCGCAAGTTTTCAAACTGTCGTTCAGGACCCAGCCCCCATAACTATGTGTAAGAGTGCTTATCCTAAAAGTTGGCAACGTCGCAAATAGCTTTCAAATATTTACCTGTTTCGATTAATTTGGGAATATTACTGTATGTAAATATGAAGTGGCTAACTAGTGAACTAAAATATTGATTATGAAATGCAATAATTAATATCGTAACACCGAATATTTAGTTTTAGATGTAAAAAAAGTATTTGGAAACTTTCCAAATGCCTTTTTTACACCTAAAACGGTTACAACATGAAATTCAATGTTATAATTGCAATTCATTATTAATATTCTAGTTCACTAGTTAGCCACATTTCGTATTTCCATACATATTGCAAAATTAATCAAAACTGCGAAATATTTGACATCTATTTGCGACGTTGCCCACTTTCAAAATAAACGCTCTTAATGGGTATATACTGACTACCACTGTATGTAGTTACAAGGGTATTATTTTGTGTCTTCCATGATTAGAACATTTCTCAAAACACGTGCGAATCATGCAATGATAAGAAATCGCTTCCGCCTCAGCACTGTCCTCACCCTAACATACAAACGGTATCTCAAGGCTCTGCCCGGAACCTTCTAGATATAATCTGAACACTTTATGTACCCCACGTGGTGACAGATATAATAAATAGCTGGCAGATTTTATAGTCGTAGGCTTATCGATTTATTGATTATTTTGATGTAGGATCTGATAAGAATGCGGGAAACTAGGTCAGTTTTGATGTTTGACAGGTGAAGAGTGGTTTAGGTCCCTCCTTAGGTTCCGTACCTCATAAGGATAAAACGGAACCCTTATAGGATCACTTCGTTGTCCGTCTGTCAGTCTGTCATTACCAACTAGGTCGTAAATACGTTGGTCTATCTAAGGTTCCTCGGAGCTCTAAAAAAACCAAGCTTCTAAGTCAACGTAATAAAAAATACAGCCGTATTACAATATATTTTGATACTCGCAAATAAATCGAAACCTATAGGGTACTTCCCGTTGACCTAGAACCATGAAATTTGGCAAGAAGCAAGGTCTCACAGCACAAGTAAAGGGATAAGACCATAAATCGTTAATTCGTAGTTATAACACAATTTTTTTTTGCGTTTACATATACAACCTTACATTTGCTATTGGAGAAATGAACGTGACGTACCTATATCGAAATATAGGAGAACATGTTTTTTCAACTACAATGTTTAGTTTGTCTTTGGGATAAATTCCAACCCAACTACGGAATCCTTCAGTTCCGTAGTTTGGATGAATTTATTCCGTGTGCGTGGTCCGACACGCACGCGTGGACAGCGGAGTGGGCGACATGGTAGGACGAATGGACAGCAGAGCCTTAGTAAAAGGGTCCCGTTGACACAATTTGAGTTCTACTTGAAATTCTTGTTGCCGTAATATTTTCGCAGTTTTTTTATTTCATGAGCTCCCCCCTCTTTCTACTTCAGTAGCTGTATGGAAGCGGCTGGTAAAGTTTTTAACAATGCCTTTGTTTGAGGAGCCGTTGAAAGCAATAAAGCCATAAAAGTAAGAACAAGACAAGCACGGGTTTTTTATAATTTTGTTCATTCGTATAATAATTCTGTTTGTCACAAAAAAACAACAATATTCATTGTGTTATTTATTTACCTTGTCGAGCACGACACGGATTTTTCAAACATGAAATTCGTTCAAAACCGTTTGCATTGTGATAGAAAGTGTGTGATGTGATTGGGATGGATCCAAAGATTTAAATCGTTAGATTCGCCCTACCGCGTCACAAGATAGTCGCGTTTCTGTTTCGTTTTGACACCTCCGACACACTATGACGCAGTGTCTTGACTTGATTGTCATGGAAACGCTATTTAATAATGTGTGAAGTCACTCTTCTCAGTGTGGACGCTTTTTCGCGTGACTAAGTATGGTAAGGGCAAATGTAGCGATGTAAATCATTCGGTGGATCACGATGTTTTTCATGATCGTTGCGTTAGTCAATGATAATCTTAGCATAACTCCACAAGGATTAATGAATTATGACATTGAAAAAGTCACAGAGTTAAATAATTTAAAAAATATTTACCTGACAGGCAGCTCTTTCCGCAGAAAGAGAAATGATTTACTCTCGCACGCATTTAAACCTGAAACAATAACAAAAAAACTATTATTACATAATTCTTATCAAACTGACGTCACGTTCAAAACATAGTGGCTTCATTCTTATCATTAATTTGTCATTGGTGAAAACCTAATCTAAATTAGCAAACTTACCTACAAACATTTACTTTATTTTTGGAATATAGTTTAAAGTCACTTTTCGTGTTTGTTCTTCTAAACCACGCAACAGCCGTGCTATTCAGTAAACATCTCACCGTGATAACTTGTGTGAAGTGAGCTCGATGTGAGCTGTCATTGCACCTAATGCTAGGGATTGACACTATGGACAGCTCACTTCATGCTCACTTCACCTCACTCTTCACGGTGAGATGTTTACAGAATGGATCGACAGATTTTCACCATCGTTTAGAGAATTTATACCGGAAGATTTACATTTGTATAATACGTTAGTATTAAAGTTACGTAAAATTATGAAATCTAGATGTTTTGTCAAGTCGGAAAAACAGTGCGAAGCAGGAGCGGGTCGCTAGTATATAGATAAGGAATATACAAGCTAGAGATTTACAAGCGAGCCATGGAGCGCAGTATCCAGGGTGTTCGAATTTCGAACTGTTTAGGGAATACAGCACCCAGCGCCAAAATCAAGAGCGCAACGCACGGCGGTTTCGGGTACTACGCCCCTGAACTTTTCAGTACTTTAACTTCGTAACGTATTTACCTACACATACCGTGTTTTGGAGGTCAAATCGATATTACTGTAGTAACAGTTCAAATCGTTACGCTTGAATAATTAAGAACGTCTTTGTACTTTATAGGTATGAGGAACAGGGTGTAAAGTTCACTCATCCTCTATTGAAAAGGGAGGATCCTCCGACAAGACGAGTGTCGTGTCTGGCGGGCAACTGCCCAACGATTGATGTCGGATAGTCTTTATATATTATGTCGTTCGCGCGGTAAACTCTAATTGCGCGATGCAGGATTTGTGTGACGTCAGGTCTTTGATGCGTAGTTCGCATGTAGCGATGTAGATGCCGAAGGGTTCGGCAGAGGTGTACCTACAGTACCCCCATATTTCGCCAGTTATGTTTAAGTCACAATAGGGGGCGAGCCTATTGCCATCAACTTGGCACTAATCCGAACTCCGGGCTGCTACTGAGAAATTCGTGATGGAATAAGCCCAATAACACTTTGCCCGACCCGGGAATCGAACCCAGGACCTCATGCTTAGCAGTAGCACTTACGACCACTTGACTAGCGAGAAGATATGACGTTACACTTGCTCTTAGCAATGTATTAGTTACTTGCATGCAAGTTAATGTTTTCCCAAAACGTGCAGCTTGCGTGTACATTATTTGCACGATACAATACGAGCTTTACGAGTGATAACAATGAGGGCAAAGAAGCTAAGCCAACAGAACTCAAATCAATCTCATTCATTTTAGGGACTGCTAAACTAAAAGGGAAAGTTGAGGAAAAGGTATTCAAAAGGGATGAATGAAAGGCAATTGCATGCAGCTGAGATGAGAATGCTAAGAGGGATGTGTGGTGTAACAGAACAAAGGATGGATCAGAGGAAGTCTGAAAGTGGCACCGGTGACTGAAAACTTAAGTGGAAATCGGTTGTCATGGTATGGGCATGTGAAGCGGAAGAATTAGGAAAATGTCGTGAGGAAAGAGTATGAATGTGGATGGTTATAAGAATAGTGGAAGACCAAAGAAACGATGGATGGACTGTGTGGAAGATGATATGGCTAGAAAGGGGGTGACTACCGAGATGACGACTGATAGAGAAGTGTGGAAGAAAAGACAAGTTGCGCCGACCACTAATAAATTGAGATAAAGGCAGGAGAATCATGATGACCGCTTGGATTTCTCATCTTCATACTGTTTAAGTTATTCCAATGATATGCAACATAACCTCTACTCCAATTGAATAACCTTTTCATCTGTCACATTCTAATGACAGGCAAATGTCACATGAAATTAGGTAGAAAATGGAAACTCATTTCGTGGGTGGAACGCGTAGGTGGAACTTGAAACTCAATTTAAATAATACAACCTCATTCTACTGTTCTTTATTCCAGTTAAATGACTATTTACTAAAGCTTCGAATTTTCTATTTTACCCTACATTGCCTCACCATTTTCTGAGCCGCCGAATCGGAAAGTTGTACACAGTGAAATGGAAGTGTTAAAAATCCGATAATGGTTCTTCTCCCTGCTTCAATTTAGAGGATAATCAGCCTATAATGTTGCTGGGGTACAGGCCTTCTCTCTTCGAAAGTAAGTGGGCTGTAATCTATAACGCGGGCCAAGAGCGGGTTGGTAGATGTGACATATCTTCGAAAGTTTTGATTTCCTTCGCCGTTTTGAGAGCAGTGGTGATGAAATTATTCACACAAAGTAAAGCGCCTGTCTGGGTTCGAACACTACGCCAGGGAGGTGCTCTACTTTATGTCCGTATCTTCGTTGATGGACTTAGAGTGTAGACCTCAGCCAGGGCCGGCCCGTCCATATAGGCGAACTAGGGTACCGCCTAGGGCGCTCGCATAAGGGGGGGGGCGTCAATCGGCGGCGTCGAAATTGATAAATAATACAGTACATTATTTTATTTATAACTTAAAATTCTCCCAATTTTTACCCCTTATTTATGTTTTATTTTTATTTTTCACTCTGCATTATGTAACAAGAACCCATTTTCTTTTTCGTCATTAATCTGTTTACATTATTGCTTTATTTTGTTTCGAATCTTCTTAAAAGGGCGCCGTTCTAGTCTTTCACCTAGCGCGGTAGGAATTCTCGGGCCGGCGCTGTACACAACTAACTTTATGTTGTCTTGTACTTAGTTGTGGAACTTCGCATAAGTTAACAAGTAAGTACTTATCTCTAAACACAACATAGTCGGTACTTAAAGTTCTGCTCACGTTCTAATTGCATATAGGAGGGATGCTATATATAGATAAGTGTTTGTACAGTCAGACGAGGTGACTATGTACCGACTGTAAATGGCTTAATGTTGCAGCTCAAGTGTATTTCAGATACCTATCTAGTCGTTTTGAAAATCGTCAGCAGTGGGCAAGGGCGGTCCTTATGCAATCGATTGATATCGTTAACTTTGGCAGTAATATCTTTTAATTAACGTTTTTTTTCTAGCCTATCAAGCACGGATATATTGTGAGTCCAAAGGGAAAGCTTTTTGGTAACTAGCAAACAAGTTAGTAGGCATTGATAGTATTTCTGTTAAATTTTTCCTTTTGCACACTCGTAACCATAATTGCCTGCATTTTTTCAATTCAGCATTTGACATTGATATATACAGGGTGTTAATGAAATTGCGTGCCATAGCTTCAGGGTGAGTTCAGAGTCAATAAAGGAACCCGTAAAAAATAAAAAATAACGTTTAAAAAAAACGAAAATTATCAGAAAATTAACCTACTTAATGAAAAAAAAATTATTGCAAGATCAACCTAATTTAGTACCTACTAATTAAATAGCAATCGTTTAGAATTTATTAAAAAATTGCTTAAAATAAGTTTTTATTTTGTTGAAATGCTAATTAATAATTTCCTAGAGTTACCTACTTACTATCGAACGCAATGAAAGTAAGTTATTAAAGCATTTAAACAAATAAAATAATTTTAATTCTAAACGATTGCTATTTTAAGGTAGTAGGTTCTAAATTAGGTTGATCTTGCAATAATTTTTTCTTTTTTTTTCCCTGGGTTCCTTTATCGATACTGAACCTACCCCTAAGCTATGGCACGCAATTTTTTTAACACCCTGTATAGTCGTCAAGCCGACGAATCATTTCATCGAGAGCGATTGCAAAGGGTATCGTGTTAACCAGTAACTGGGTTGTGTGCGTTAGGCAGTCCCAAAAAAAGTACGCTTATTTTTTGCTACTATGAACCTTTATTAAAAGTTAATTTTTTACGTCTCATACAAAACTATTTTGACACTCTAAATTAAGGTTACAAAAAACCATTAATTCAGATTTTAGTAGATAATACAGTACCCTAATTACGTAATACACGATCAATCAGAATCTGAATCGTTTTGAAACAGATTGCTAATCCGTTGCTTAGTAGTCGTACGTTCGAAAAAAAAATCTGCTCAACAACGTAAATAACACAATGAATGTTGTTGACCTGTCAAATTGAAACAGATTAGTCGGAATTGTCAACGAAAATGTGTTGCGCAATTAGATAGCAGCAGGGCTATTCTGTAACCATCTCACCGTGAAAACTTAGGTGAAGTGAGCGTGGAGTGAGCTGTCATTCCACAGGGATTGACACTATTGACAGCTCACTTCACCCAAGTTTTCACAGTGAGATGTTTACAGAATAGCATGGCTGGTCTTATTGCGATCATCTCGCCATTTTGTATTTAAATAAAAATATTGTAGTTTCGCCTACTATATTTCTTCTTTTGAAATTAATTTTTTAGGCCTCTATAGCAGTATACTATTTATTTATATATCGTCGTTGCGCGTGCAAAAGTCGCTATGTGTTATTTAGTGATTTTCGGTTTTTTATGCAGTTTGAATCGTTATTTCAATACACACATACTGCAAAGACAGCTATGTGATAAATGCAATATTTAAAGAGTTACGGAATGTAGCTATGTGAAATTCATACATCGAAAGTTCCATTATAAACACGCTAAATATGTATTAAATTAATTATTTGAATACTCTGGGTAATTTTTTGAGAAAATCAGTTTTTTGCGTCTCCTGTAAAGTGTGTAAAAAACACATAGCGATTATGGAAAGCGCAGCGACGATATGTTTTATTACACCACAAAAATACATTTAAAAAAAAAACAACAAAATATACAATGGGCGGCCTAATCGCAATCCGCTTAAAAAAAATATATAGCAGTTCTTTGAATTTTTACTTTTTTTTCAAACTTGTTTCGGTTGTTTTCGCGTTAGTCAAACCGGTTAGTCACTTACGAGGAACCCATGTATACAAACCAGCTGCTACGTGTGTATAAATAAATCAACCCGCGGCCTCAAGGTGATCTGGTGGCCACAGTAATGATAATAATGTAATTTTGTTATGCAATCGATGCAACGATGACTAGAGTCGGCCATTGATATTTTGTAGTGATGAAAAATAATAATAATTAATAATAATTTATTTATTTGACGTAATAATTAATAATTTATTTATTTGACGTAAAAAGTACACATACAGAGTGACACGTAATCAAACGTGGAAATAGCCTGGTACAAAATGTTGATCAATGACCCCTATGCTAGGAAAAACCTGTGTTACTGTGTCTAGGGGTCATCCGTCCGTCCATTATGGATTTTATAATAGTTACTTACAATTAAATAATGTGCACTTTTGTAAAAAATAAACAAATAAACTAGACTAACATAATTGACATTGGTGCCGATTCTCTTGTACACCGAACTAAACTAACTTAAACTAAGACTAAAATTACTTACTTTTGGCTATGAGAATCTTAGAGCTATTCTGCAAATAAAATTCTCTAAACTAAAAAATAATTTTGACACAACTAAAATAGAATTTGACAATCGTGAATCCACGTGGTACCCGTGGTTTGCCCTAACCGGTGATTTTTTTTAGAGCCGGAGGTGCGTATGTGGTGTAGCCTCGACGTGCTTTATATGGAATTTTTATTTTTTTGTATGGAAAATATGAAAAAAATATTACCTACATGTTGAGTGTTAGGTGTTTAAGAGTTTTATAAAGGGGGTCGAAATTTTCATTATTTTTGCGATAGGACGCACCATTTTCGAGATATAAGCAAAAGAAAAAATAAATACAGTACTGTTTTTGCACGTGAAGTCGAGATGTTGGTGTGAATTTTAGTTCATAACAACTTATTTTATACCACACCATTTTAATCGCGATTAAAATTTGTCAGGTTTAGTCTGATTTGGTCTTTTACAACCAAAATATTAGGTGAAAAACGTCATATTCAGAATAGCAAAATTGCCATTTTGACTAAACTAAAAACTCAGTACTATCTTAGCGCTGTCAAACTAAAATATAGTTAAGTTGTGTCACTTTAGTCTATTTCAGAATAGGAAATCGTCGTTTGACAGGAATAAACTAAATTTTAGTGATTTTTAGTTTAGTTTAGAGGCATTTGTGACAAGAGAATCGGCACCATTATGTAGGTAATTTTAACTTAGCTGCCAGTGCTGTCACCAATGAGATCTGTGTTGCTGTTGAATGGCCTCGGCAAAAGTCCGGTACGGATATTTAAAACATTTACTTTATTACAACTGGTTACCTTATAGCACAGTAACAGTATTATATCTTCATAGAAAACGGCAAAAATTACGCGCCTCGAAATCTCAGTGTATATCAGTACGCAACAGTACCCAGTGCGCGTCAGTTACGCACAGAGGCGGAAGGTTTGTCCACCGAGCGGCCGTAGGTAATTATTTCAACTTATTTATTCTGTGCTAATAATTATGCAGGTACCTATATCTGAAAGATGTATGGCACTAAATCACCAGACCGCATCGTGGTCAACATTATGGACGTCACCAAAAAATTACGAGGTTATTATTATATATTATTAAGTAAGTACTAAATTGATTTGTCCTCAAGCGACCTTATTAACATTGCTGTTTCTGGGAAAACCAAAGTGTATGACATTTATAATATTTTTATTTCCTTTATTTATACCGTGCAACACTGACCTTTGAGTTGGTAACACAATTTCAATAATTTGTCAAACATGACTTGGGGCCAATTTGAGCCAATGACGTAACATTATAAAGGGGGTGTGACACAATGACGAATAAAACTCGTATTAGGTCATTATCTGTTTAGCCTTTTCCCAAGGCCGGCTCCCAGTCCAACCGCATGCAGCTGAATAGCAGTATTTTACATGGAGCGACTGCCTATCTGACCTACACAACCCAGTTATTGGGTAATACGATAACTTTTGGCAAGAGCTTGTGCCTAAGTAATAACAGACGCATGGGTCGATCCATCAGGTTAAGTAACGCTTGCCGGGGTTGGTCCGTGGATGAGTGACCATCTTTACATACCGAGACTCCTCCGTGCCTCGGAAAGCACGTTAAGCCGTTGGTCCCGGCTGTCATTCGTGGATCTTTGATAGTCGTTAAGAGTCGTCAGAAGCCCGAAAGTCTGACACCAGTCTTACCAAGGGGTATCGTATTACCCAGTTACTGGGTTGTGGAGGTCAGATAGGCAGTCGCTCCGTGTAAAATACTGGTATTCAGCTGCATCCGGTTTGACTGGTAGCTGACCCCAACATAGTTGGGAAAAGGCTAGGCAGATTGATTGACGATACCTTTTGACAAGACTGGTAGTCCGACTTTCGGGATTCTGACGACCCGTAACGACTGTCAAAGACCCATGAATGACATCGGGTACCATAAGCTTAACGTGCTTTTTGAGGCACGGAGGAGTCTCGGTATGTAAATATGGTCACCTACTACAAGCCTAGCTTAACCTGATGGATCAATCCGTGCGGCTGTTATTAATTAGCCACGAGCCCATAACTGAAACAAACTCCTATTAGATACCTATTATAATTGTTTTTAAATCAGCTGAATGATTCAACGAAAAAAAAAATCCCCACTTTACATGTTGGGAAGGTATCCTAAAAAAAAAATTTTGTCTGGATTTTATTTTACCACTTTGTCGGTGTGATTAATATGTATATCCATGCCAAATTACAGTTTTCTAGTACTAACCGTGTCTGAGCTAAACCGCGGACAGACAGACAGACGGACATGGCGAACCTATAAGGGTTCCTTATTTACTACGGAACCCTAAAAAACGAGCAGGCGTTACAGTAGTCTCATATGATGTGAACCATCAGACATCTCACCTTGGTAACATTCAGGTGATAAGCAACATTAAAGGGGCGGGGCTAGAGTTGGCTGTCGTTTCTGACGGCCAACTCTAACATCGCGCGGGCTCATTGGTCAAATCAAATAGCGCGCGCTTCCCTCGCTTCCTGTTACACACTTCCGTCCCTTTTCACGAAATCACTCCCACAGATTGCAGGAAAGCGAGAGGAAAGACAAATCAAATACCAAACGTTTTTTTTATAAAATCGACAAAAGATAATCGTAATTCACCAGCTCTGTGACATGTTTTAATTTGTAGGTCAACATTATCTCCTACACAATAGCACAGCTGATAAATAATGTATAATGACTGTACCTATTTGAATTGTAAATAGTCAGCATTAATTACAAACATTTTACCTGTAAGTTTTACTTCATCAATTATTTTATTAGGAGCAGAATGTTAAGTTGAAATACTTTTTATTTTCTATAGGTACAGACTAAATGAATGAAATGCAAACCATTGCATATCAAGGAGTAGACCAGGTGGCGCAGTCTACATATACGTACATACAAACCAAAACAGAAAAATCTCAATTCTTCTTGTAACAGCCCTAAAGCACGCAAACAACTTCAATCCCAATTTCATTAATTTAAACATTCCCATTTTTATCTAAGGCGAGCCCTAAACGATCAACTATATTGTACATTATCACCAATGGTGCAATGTTTTTGGGTCAAAATTGAAAAGTGCCTAATGATTGAACAAAAGTTTGAGCGAGTAAATTTTTCTTGTGCACCGTGTAGAATCAGTACTGCACTTGTACTATTATGTATTCTGTCAAATCTTGGTGCGACAATGCTCATTCTTTTCTAACACTACTTATTCATAAAACAAATAATGTCTGTCTCTTTCTGGCAACCGAACTTATCGGACATCGCTCTTTGCACCGGCTCAGTTTATATACAAAACGTGTCCTTCAAATCTAAAAACAAGATGGCGGTTCAAAGTCCAAACAGCTGTTCACAGGCACTATTGGCGCGAACTGGAAAAGTTGGCACGATACAAAATTGTTTATTTTACTGTACTTTGGCGGATATAATTAGCCGTAAATTTAACGTTAATTACTTGAAAATATTGCGTTATTGCGACTAATAGCTAGGTGACTAATCACCTAGCTCGAGTCAAGTTGAGTCATACTAATATAAGCCCAGAAGTAATTTAAAATAGGGCATCAGATTTTTTAAATCAGAGGTGGGCTTCCACCATGGTACCGAGAAAGATCAGTCTGGAATAACTAAGCCGAAAAAGGGACAAGAAAAATCTTACAACGCGCTGACAGATGGGCTTCAGGATTAAATAAATGTCATTCATTCAATTTCCTCCTATTTCTAATTTGCACGTCATAATTTACAGGTCGGCCACTATATCTTTAGAGATTACAACGACTAGCAAAAAAGTTAAAGGAAGGAAGGTCACCAGCCGTCAAGATAGGGCTCAATTTACTGTCAAATTCCATACACAATATAACATAAGTCCATTCCATAAAATAAATAAACGTCGAGTCACAGTATGATAAAGTAACAGTATTAAATCCGCTCGGTAGATAAACCTTCCGCGTCCGTGTGTAACTGCCGCGCACTGGATACGGTTGCGTACTCTGATATACACTGAGATTTCGAAGCGCGTCGTTTCTGCCGTTTTCTATTAAGATATAATACTGTTACTTATTTATACTGTGGCCGAGTCAACATGTTATTTTTAACGACATAGTCGCAAATTCTAGTAATGTTGTTAATTGCCGTGTTTTCCCAGACAAACAATGTCGCTATTGTTAAAACGTTGTTGAATATAATTCAAAAGCGCTGATTGATCGTATTTCTTGAATGGATGACAACTTTACCGTTCTTTAAACTTCGGGATGTTGCCGTGTGCCGTGCACAGCAGTGCAATGTAGCAAGCTGTTAGTTCCGATTGTCATACAACAAATACTTACAACAATCGTAACTGTTATTGAGACGCCCAGATGTCTGACAAACGGTTCAGTGGCCTTGGAACGCAATTGATGTTGATAACTGTCAAAATCCACAACGAGGTGAGCCGGCGAGTAACAAACTTGTCGACATCAGAATAAGCAAGCTGAAGTGACAATGAGCCGGCCATATTAGCCGTAGAACCGATGACCGTTGGGGTAGACGTGTTCTTGAGTAGAGACCGCGAATCGGCAAACGTAAGGTAGGACGCCCTCAAGCTAGGTGGAGCGACGATCTTCGCAGAACGGCTGGTAGCAGCTGGATAAGCGTTGCCGAGAATTGAGCTGAATGGCGTGCAATTGGAGAGGCCTATGTCCAGCAGTGGACTGCTATAGGCTGATGATGATGATGAACTGTCAAAATGAAAGCGATTGCGAGTGTGTCACGCAATAGGGGCGCGCGTTAACCAGGGAGCAGCCTAATTGCGTAGGTAATACACGATCAATCACAATCTGAATCATTTTGAAACAGATTGCTAATCCATTGCTTCAAAAGTTATTAAAGTATGTTGTATCTAACAAATGCTAGGATTGCTATATAGATGATGTAAGGTGTACTAGAAATTAATTAAATAACATTTAGTTCCAACCAATTAGTTGTCGTATAGTATAATACAATGCTCGAATTATTTGTTGGACGTTGTGCCAATAGTCTACGAGGGTTGGTTGGCGATATGCCGAAGACGTAACAATAAAGCGTTGGGATTTCCGCAATGATCTAGATGTGGAATATGCGTTTGTTTTTTGAACAAGGTTGTTTAAAATCATGAGGATTTTGCTTGTACACACGGCCAGACATGAAGCTATACATTTCCAGTATAAGCTGACCTCGCATTGTACGGAAATCCTATGCAATGCGAGATCAGCATGAACTGGAAATGTATAGCTTGATGTGTAGCCGTGTGTACACACGTTTTCTGAATTGAGGATTTGAAATTGAGAACTTGTTGAACTGGTAGAGGTGAAAGCCCGCGAAATTCCAAATATATAAAATTGATGAAGTTCTATTTTCAACGAAAATTTTAATTTCGCGCTTTACATTGAAATAATCACCTTAAGTAGTTTTCGACAAGTATGGAAACTCCACCAATTGCTGCGAAGCGCTCGTTCTTTTTGTTTTGTTTTTTTTAAGGGGTTCCGTACTCAAAGGGTGCCAACTACGGAACGGAACACCGGAGCCTTAGTAATAGGCTCCGCTGTCCGTCCGTCCGTCTCTCTCTGTATCTTTTGAACCGTAATAGGTAGACACTAGAAATTTTGACAGAGTGTAATTATAAATATACTTATATTTTTGAATGTTTTTATAAAAATATTTGAATATGTTTATACTTAGATCAAATAATATACTTAATAAAAAAATTAAAAGGGGTCCCCACTTTCCCATACAAGAAACGTGTTAAAGAAAAAAGGTAATGTTAAATATTGTACGGGTGGTACGGTGGTACTTGTGTGCAAGTCCGACTCGCCTCGGCCGCTTTTTTCAACGCAGTGCAGCGCTCGCTTCTGGCTTCTTTATTTACCTTTGATGCAGTATAAAAACAAAAGCGCAACGACCGCGCCACAGCACAACGTCGGGAGCGTTATGATGTGGCGCGGTCGTTGCGCTTTTATTGTGCGAAGAAGCTCTTTAGAACAGCTCTATTCTGCGCGACAGACATCGAGGTCAAGATCAGGCTAGATCGTTGACTGATAGTAGGGTAAGGCAAAACACGGTCGTTCAAATATAGTTAGAAATGGAATCTGCGCTGTCGCTCAGTCTCGCATAGGGTCACAGCATCATGCTGAGCGATCACCGTTGTGCGGGGATGTAACGCATATGTTCCCCCAACTTGTTCTTTTTAATAAGCGTGGGGCGTGGTTTAGCGGTGTATACTTTTAATTAATTTAAACAAAGCGCTCCAAACTTTTGATTTAATCATTGCATATAAAAGAAGTGACAAGCTGGATTGGTACTTATATCGTAACTAGTACAAGTCAATTTAATTATTTTATCATTTTGGTTTGTGTAAAAAGCGTGTTTCTTTGGATTTTTTAAACTACAATTTTTATTTTTGTGTTGCCCGCTTCAAAACGTGAAGCGTTTGAGACAGTACATAACTGGGCATTTCCGTAGAAATTTATCCACTCTCATTTTGTGCTGTCCCATGACTTTATTTATAATTCATTAGAAGACCGAAGGCCTATTATTGTAATTCACAATTTATTATGATAGTATAATAAATAAACTCAGTAAATAACAGTGAATTAGTCTATTTTTACTATAATAATTATTAAAATAAGACGAAAATATGTTTGGAACCCCCCCAGTTTTCAGGTGTCCCACAGTGTCGTGACACACTTTGAGTTAGATTATTGATGACATAAAATTAAGCATGCATGTAAAAAGGTTTTAATATATTCAAATGTATGATTTATTTTAAAATAAAACATAAATTACAGCCACTTTAATACAAAAATAATTATTTTTTACTATTTTAATTGTGTCCCACGATTTCGGACGTAGTGGAAAATTCCACTTTGTAACGGTATTTCTTCCACAAGTAAAAAATAAACTTCCAAAATCTTAGCACATTTATTTTCCTGGCAACATTATTCATCGATTCCGCAAGTTTTTTCGGTTGGCAATCAGGTGCTGTCAAAATCATTCGTGTCTAAACTTGCAAAGCGTTACCGTCTACGTGTAATTCATCCACTTTGTTTGAATATGTTTTTACTAAATCACAAAAAAACTAACGCATTTACTAATTGATTAATATATAATTTTTAAAGAAAGTAGCGGTTTCTATGCTAAAACCACTTTTTCCGTTAAAAATTAAATATCTAAATATATTTTATTTTATTGCAAACAAGTTACAAAATGGAAATCAGAAACACTACCTTGTCCCAAACAAATCATATTTTCTCAGAAAATGGGTATTCTTTTGTTGTTTTGCAACTATAACAGTAATCTTTAATGAATATCAAATCATTACAAGATAATAAAAACACTATTTAATAAAAATAATCCACTTTTCTCCATTTTGTAACCGGGACGAATTTCTACGGAAACGCCCAACTCTCAATTTGTGTAAAAAACCAGTGCCATCTTGAACTTTGATTGCCACTACATATATGCATTATATCGCACTTATACTATAATATTTGTGTTTTTCTTTGCGTCATTTGAGTTTCGTTCCGGCTGACAAAAAAAAACCAAGACTTCGACGCGCGGAAAGTTTAGCTATAATAATTTAAACTAGAATGATTCAGAGATGAATTTTGTTTTCTGTAAAAATATACCACGAGCCAGAACGATGTGGAATTTTTAAATCTTGGTGCTTTTGATAATACTCTCAACCTGGATCATCCCTATTCTGACAAAGGCCTCCCTATGACCTTCATTTACTTCGGTCCTGACCAGTCCTGTACTAATGTGTGTGTAATACACGATCAATCAGAATCTGAATCGTTTTGAAACAGATTGCTAATCCATTGCTTCATAGGTTCGAAATTACGACTAATTTGTTTCATTTTGACAGTTCAACAACATTCATTGCGTTATTTACGTTGTTGAGCGGACAACACGTGACGTTGTTTTTCGAACAAATGAAGCAATGGTTTAGCAATATTCTACAAAATCATTGAGATTGTGATTGAAATTGTATTATGCAATGTGTTGGAGACGCCCTCCAGCTAGATGGACCGAGGAACTTAAAAAGATGGCTGGGACAAACTGGATGCGAAAGGCGGAGAACAGGGTGCTGTGATGAAGCCTGGGAGAGGCTTATGTCCAGCAGTTGATTGCGATCGATAGGCTGAGTTGAGGATGTTACATTGAGGGACACTGACAAGCGCTATCCCCGTTCAACAACAACGAAGATAAGTTTTCCTCCCTGCAGATGATTCAGAGTTCAGAGTAGTAGATTATCTATATCTACAGACTACAGATGTTGGCACGTGCACCGGTGTAGCACTGGGGACGACTGACTTGGACTTTGATCCTTTAAATCGTACACGAGTACTTTGTATTTAGATTTTATTTATTACAAGCATTTTTATAAATAGGAGGACGATTCTTTAAATAGAGAATACAGGAGCCATTTTTAGGTATGTCACCTTTAGATAGCTAAATTGCTTAATTATACAAAGTATACTGACTGATCTATTACATTTCATTATTTTTAGGAAGACTTAAAGAATAATTGGATATATTGTGTGAAAGATCGCTACCTTTATCTAGAAAAGGGGTGAATAACTAGAGGTGTATTCAAGGATAAATGCTCTAAAGTAGTGTCTAAACATTGAGCGGTAATCGTGCGCGGCTGCCGCGCTGTGATTGGAGGACTGCCGCGTGCGAACGCTCGTCTACCTGCCGCGCACAAACATTTCTAGCAAACATTCGTCACTAATTATCTCTGGACGTATTTCTGCGGCCGTATTAAGGGGGATGCGCTAAGGTAGCCCGCGAGATTCTAATTTTCTTTAGTTTTTTACATTTTGCAGGTTAGTGTCAGCTTTTATGTTTATTAAAATATGATTCGCGACCGTAACAAATATGGCCTTACATAATTATAATCATTACAATCAGCAATGCAACTCCATAAGTTAGCATAATTGTCAAATGTCATGATTTCATGAAATAGTCATTCAATGGGATTACATGAACTTAGAGAGTTTTATTGATCATTTTTATGATTATAATTCTATAAATAAACAACATTTGATACGGCCGCGATTCATATTTAGATCAACATAGAACATGATACTGACCTGCAAATTGTAAAAATCGTAAGAAAATTTGAATTTCGGGGGCTACCGTGACGCTTTCGCCTTAAAGGCTAGGCAGATTTATATTGCCAATTGAAGTGCGCGGCGTGTCTCAAATGTGCCGCGCAGTACTACAGCGCAAACATTCATCGGTTTAGTCCTAACTAGAGCGAGGGAGAAGTGTGTCCTGCAAACACCGCGCGTTGCTGCCGCGCTCTTGTTTGGACACACCTTTAGGATAAACTGAAGTAGCATGTAGTTAGTTCAAAACAACTGCAGCATTGTTTAGTTCAGCTGTATTGTTATAACAAACAGAAAGAGAAAAAGAATGCAAGGAGAGAAGAAGAAGAGCAGATTTTTTTTTTAATAACCGACCAAACATTTCAACTCAGTGGGGTTCAGAATCATGTACTGAATCCATGGTAACCGGCTTCGCGTCGATGTCCCTGCCACCCTGTATAGTTTTTAACGGGAACATACAGTTGAACTTACTGACATCACCCAATGACCAGTATTATAATTGAGCGCGGAATTTAAAAAAGGTACACACGTAGGGTTGCCAGGCCCAAAAATAGAAAAGCCGGACACAGATTGATATTTAGCCGAACATTTTGCCCTGAAAGCCACTGGTTATTAAAATTAAAAAAAAAAAACTTTTAAGTATTTGTGTATTTATTACTTACTGTTATTCATTTGAGACCTTATAAAATATCTATGTTTGAGACCAGCCACTTTACTCTTAAATTATGAATCGCATTTGGTCAAACTAAACTAATTTTTGACTTCTTTACATTGAAATGAACAATCAATAATCAGGCATCTTTTGGCGGGGCGGGGTTGGCCAAAAGCCCAACAAAAGCCGGACAGGCCGGACTTGTGTATATTTGGCCGGACATGACTGTAAAAAAAAAAAAGAAGCCGGACACCTGGCAACCCTATATACACGGCTACACATCAAGGTATACATTTCCAGAATAAGCTGACCTCTCATTGTAAAGAAAACTCATACAATGTGAGATTAGCTTATACTGGAAATTTATAAAATAATGCAAACAAGTTTAGTTTGTCTCTGCTTTAATTTTCATTGTAGAACAATATTAATTTCGTTGTTACGAGCTTCGTTGAACTTCAAATTATAATTGCAATTTTCTATTGAACGCGATTGAATTACAATGTCAAATTGATTGATGAAATAAAAGCAATTGCAAGTGTATTCAAGGTTTATGGTTCCGATATAATCAGCTATCAAATTACGCAACACATTTATTTACTAATCTGTTTAATTTTGACAGTTCAACTACATTCATTGCGTTATTTACGTTATTGAGCATTTTTTTTTTTTTCGAACTTATCCTTTTCAAAACGATTCAGAGTGATCGTGTATTACGTAATTGGGGTACAGTGGATCCATTCTGTAAACATCTCACCGTGAAGAGTGAGGTGAAGTGAGCATGAAGTGAGCTGTCCATAGTGTCAATCCCTAGCTTTAGGTGCAATGACAGCTCACATCAAGCTCACTTCACCCAAGTTATCACGGTGAGATGTTTACAGAATAGCACGGCAGGTTTTACATCCGTTTTAGGATTAAAGAAACGGTTACTATTATCAGCATTAGTGATAACCTGTAACTTGACCAGTTTGACACTACGATAACCCATTTCCTGATAATTTCTATCAAAACATACTGACATATTATTAACTTTACATAAAAAACAGCTGATATATCATCATCGGTTGTTTTATAAAGTATAAATAAGCGTAAAATAGAATAGAAGATGCTAGAACGTACTAAAGTCGAAAACTGGCAAAAGAAACCTGAATAGTTATTCACAACCATTCGTTACACTTTCGTGCCGAATCGAACATCAATCAATGTTATCGAAAGAGTCCCCTAAACGCTATTCACAAATCTGAAAGCCGAAAATTTTGGCTTTTTAAACCAAATAGACGACCACTATTCATCCGATCGAAATCAAGTAACCGAAAATGTGTCATTTTCGACTCGGAAGCTTGTCGAATAGTTTTGAATAGCTATGCTGCTATCATTTCTACTCTGTATGATACAATGGGACAGTAATTACAGACTTGTACACAAGGCTACATATCATGCTATACATTTCCAGTATGAGCTTGTATAGGATTTCAATACAATGCGAGGTCAGCTTATTCTGGGTATGTTTAGCTTGATGCGTAGCCGTGTGTACAAAAACTTAAAAAGTCAACAACCTTTTAATTAAGTAACCTAATCTATATCAGCTAACATAAAACAGCGGGGTAACTGTGTAATACACTATCAGTAGCAATAGGTTTCATTTTGACAGTTCAACAACGTTCATTGCGTTATTTATGTTGTTGAGCAGACAAATTTTCCGAACATACCTACCTATGAAGCAATGGATTAGCAACATCCTTCAAAATCATTCAAAATTGTGATTTAAAGTGTGTTATGCAATGTGTTGGAGTTTTCCACACTTTCTCCCGATAAATCGATTTCAAAACGTTTCCACTGTGACGTGTCCCGTCTAACGTAATTCCGACGTCGGATTGCGCCGGATTGCCTGCATTTGTTGACTTCGCGCCAAAATTCCCGCGACTTTCTCATCAGCGATGTATCTGTGACGTGATACACACGTAAAGGTTGTCATTGTTACGGTGAAGGTTAGAAAAGATTTTCTTTTACATCATAATGGGTCTTTTGACGCCTTGTTTTTGTTGCTACGGGCTACGATGCTTTTTGGAAACTGTTGACCTAGTTAATGTACCTATACTTGGTTTGGAATAAATTATAATAATAGTCCTCGTAGAGAATTTCAGCCAATCTCAACGGAGACTGCCATCGACGCGGAAGATATAGCGCACAAGTGTGTGCGCAGACACAGGTGCACTCACTCTTCCCTCACCCTCATAGTCCAATCTGACACTACCGGAGCGAGATCAGGCGCAGGACCAACGGTTTAACGTGGTTTCCAAGGCACGGGGGTATCACACAACCAACTTCTAAAGTCGGGGCTGTTACTGAGAAATTCTTAATGAAAAAACCGAATATCCCTTTGCCCGACTTGAGAGTCGAACGGTCGAAACTCACATTCAGCAGTTACGTACGACCACGAAACCAACGGTTTAGTATAATCCTAGCTTGTAAAATATTTCTGACCATATCTGCCACATGCAGTTGCAAAATCGAGAACATAAAATATTATCAAAGTAATACTTAAGTATGCAGATTTGCAATGGGGAAATGATACACGTTTGCATTTGATTCGAGAGACTGGACTCAACATGATACCACAGAGTAAATGATACCGTAAAGACAAGCGACACCCGTGGTTTGTAAAATCCGACAGAACATGATATTGATAGGATATTGTAACCCGAGACCTAGGTGTGAAGTAACGTGATTTGACATTGCACAATATTATGGTGCTTACTGGGAAGGAATAGGTTTCCAGTAAATTAAGAAAGAAAGAAAGAAAAAGTATTTATTGAGACTCGCACAGGAAATCACACATTAAAACTAAAAACACACTAAACATAAATATAAAACAAAGTAACATTAAAATTTAAAGAATGAAGTCCCGTACGAGGCCAAAAGGCTCCTAATTACAGCATACAACTAAAGACTAAGGTCTTCTATCAGTGCGTCCTGTCTGTAATGACTTTCGGAGCTGAAACGTGGACACTAACGGTACGGTTGGTCCATAAATTATGGTCAATCAACGAGCTATGGAACGGACTATACTTGGAATCCGTCTGAGGGATCGAATCCGGAACCAGGTGGTCCGGCAGAGAACCAAAGGTGTCGACATAGCTCACAGAATAATCAAGTTGAAGTGGAAATGGGCCGGCCATGTTAGCCGTAGAACCGATGACCGTTGGGGTGGACGTGTTCTTGAGTGGAGACCGCGAATCGGCAAACGAAAGGTAGGATCTCAGGCTAGATGGAGCGACAATGCTTGCAGGGTAGCTGGTTCCAGCTGGATGAGAGTTGCCGAGAATCGAGTTAGATGGCGTGCAATCGGAGAGGCCTATGTCCAGCATTGGACTGCTGTATGTTGATGATGATGACAGCATACAAACAAAAGGGGAAGAGACTTGCCAAGCAGTACGACATAATATAGGTTCATGAAAGTCAACATGGTGCACATTTTTCTAACTGAACGACAGCTGTGCCGCTGGGGAGTTTGTTGCGCCACTTCTTCTTCGCAACTAACGCACTAGGATGTGGTGAAGGGTGGGCGTTTTGGGGGACTGTCTTATGTAATTTTGACGTTCGAAAAGTGCTGATTCTCAGCCTAGTTTGAATAAATGACTTTTAAATTTGAATTTTGAATTGCAAGGAGGCGTATGACACCAGCCTAAATATTTCAGAAGCAGTACAGCTTATAAAATAGTCCCCTTTACCATAAAATAACTCCACAACGTCCTATGAATATCAATAGGCAGAGTAAGGATCGTAAACAACACAAGGTCGAAACCATTTTAACAACAGTACCGTAGGATAGCTGATAGCATAATTTTATTATAATAACAAACACTACGATTGGTGTAAAACTGTTTTTACAATACCTAACACCAGAATGTCATTATTGTTATCTATGGATAATAATGCCGTTTATTTAACACTTTACCGCTTTTCTAATTGTTAAGGGGGTCGGACAACATCCAGCATTTCGCATCGGCGATTTTAATTAACGGACATGATAGGATTATATACAACTAGGTTTTGTCCGAAATTTCGCCAAAGGGTAGGTCGAAAATTATTAATCCCACGGAAACGTACTATCGGGATAAAAAGTAGCCTATGTCCTAAGCCAGGTCATGGTCTATCTGTGTGCCAAATCCGTTGAGCCGTTAAGGCGTGAAAAGGTAGGTATAATATTACTATGGAAGTTTGGATATGGATCTGTTCATGATGTTCTGATCATGTAATGTTCCATTGTAGGAGGCCTCGATAAGACTCTCATACAGAAAAGGATGAGGCACTCGTCAAAACGATTGCTCACTATGTTGGTACTTTACAATTTTCACAGTAAGTTGTGTCCAACTCATTTTTGAGAATTTTCAAATAAAGAAAAAAAAAAAAAAAAAAGTATTTTTGGCATCAGCATGGATTTTCTCAACCATTCGACAAGTTGTCGAATCGAAAGTGACACATTTTCGATGACTAATAAACTCAAGCTCAAAGCGTTTATTTCAATTTATTTATTGTAAATTTGCCTTGCCCTTGACCGACAGCACATAGCTGTCATGTCGGAAGAATGGTGGTGATCTATTTGATAACCTAATAACATTTTCATGTTTTGGACCTGTGAACAGTCTTTAGAGAACTCTTTTGATAACATTGATTGATGTTCGATTCGGTACGGAAGCGTATCGAACGGTTTTGAATAGCTGTGCAGGAAAAACAATTTCTATCCAGAAACTCCGCAAAAAAGAGTTTCTAAATAGAACGCATTACTTTCTGCTCACGACAATTTATTTCTATTCACTATGACTTTTGTTCATGACCGAGAAGTTTGTCGTGAACGGGACGCCGTTTATTTTAGAAAAACATTTTTATGCGAGGTAGCTGTAACTTCGCGCCCGCATACAGTCCGACAATACTCATTGATGTGATCCACTTTTCGGGTCGAAATTCCGTTTAAAAAAGTTGTGGTAAATGTCATTGCACTGTCAAATGAAAGCGATTCTAATTGATTGTGTTACGTAATAAGGCTACATTTTTGGTTCGATTTTCGAATCGATATAAAAAGTATGACTACAATAAACGTTTCTCAATAAAGCTTCATGCAGACTAGCGCGACGCGACACCGGTTATTGTTATACCGTACAGTTTTCTTAGAAATTGCATTGTTCGAGTCGCGTCGCGCCGTCGCGTCGCGTTGGTTTGCAAGAGCCTTGAAGATTAGTCCAATGCTCTAAATGGAAGTTAGTTAGACATAGCAGTAGCATCTTATGATCCATTTACACATAATTGTAATAAAATTGAAACGAAGATTTTTTCCGTTTGTCAATTTGGATGTATGTATGTTCCGGATTCCCGCAAAAACGGTTGAACGGATTTGGATGAGACTTGACACCCAGATAGTTTATAACCTGGATTAACACATAGGGTTCTTTTAATCCTGATGGTACCTACGTACCCGTGGGATACTTTCCGACATCCAAGCGGGCGTTGCCGCGGGCAGAAGCTAGTATACTAATAAAAACTAACTGCGATTATTAATCCGTTTGCCAAGTGACGTAATTATGGAATATCCCGTCATAAACGTCCATTGTAGCAACGTATTACGAGACCAAATATGGGCTGTTTTGATGAACAAGCGTGCTACCACGAATGTCCTTTTTTGTACTTAATAACAAAACCGATCCATTTAAATAGAGGAGGGGTTCCCAACAGTTTAAGATACGTGCCCTCCTTAACTTTTCTTTTAGAATCACTATGCCATTGAGTTAGTTTGTCGACATTATGCAGAAAAGTTGAAGCTCATTTTGCAGCACCAAGTATTTTAAAACGTTTGGGTTTTGGAATTTAGCTTTAACTTTTTCTAATACCAAGAATATAAATATATAGTTATTATTGGAGCCCACCTGTCTGTCACTCTACACCCCCAAGGGGGACGCGCCGCACCGTTTGGGAACCTAGGTAATAGAGATATCAAAGCAAACATGATTTATATCACTTTTCAGTGAATTTTGGTTACTGTTAGATGCAATAATTATCACATTCGTGTGTCACAGAGGCTCGTGCCAAATAATAATAGCCGCACGGGTCGATCGAAGATTAAAAGCTGCGCTTGCCGCGGGTAGTTCGTGGATGGGTGACCATCCAGTACATATCGAAACCCCGCTGTGCTTCGGAAAGCACGTTAAGCCGTTGGTCTCTTCTGTCATCCGTAGATCTTTGACAGTTGTTACGGGTAGTCAGCAGCCCAAGACTCTACCAACCAGTCTTACCAAGGGGTATCGTGTTACCCATTAACTGGGTTGTGGAGGTCAGAAAGGCAGACGCTCTATGCCTTCTTTCTTTTTCGTGAGGTTAGTGACTAACTTGGTGTCAGAGTTTTTATGCCGCCCATGGGCCTCTGATTTGGCTTCATATCGAAAAATATCTCTCAGGCATGCCGGTTTCCTCACGAATATCTCTCAGGCATGCCGGTTTCCTCACGATGTTTTCTTTCACCGTTTTTGAAGCAAGTGACAATTATACAATACGCACATGAATCCGAAAAGTCAGACGTCAGAAAGGAGCGAGGAGTTCGAAACCCAAGGCAGGCCGCCTTGGGTTTCGAACTCGTCGCTCCTTATATACTACTAGATACTTACTGCTATTCAGCTGGATCCGGTTAGACTAGAAGCCGACTCCAACATAGTTGTGAAAGGGCTAGGCAAATTGATTGATAGATGCAATAATTATCACATTAGAGTTTCAAAAGATGGCACTGCTTGAAAAGGCACTGTATGATACTTCAAATTCAGTACATTTTAAAATAAATAAAAAAATTAATGTGTCACCAGATGACGTTTAATTGTCAAAATGACGTCTTACCGCCGCGCCGTGGTAAATTGTTGTTTTGTGTCAGCACGCATTATTCTATGAAACTTCAAAAGTTTATTATTATGTCACGAGATGAAAATGGAGGATGGTCTCGCGCTAATTGTTCGAATAATATTTATTCGAAATACGTCATAAACGTTAACTGCTATACAAATAAACACTTTGTATTCGGTATTTTTAAACCTATACTACTAAGAAACCACACCTTTAGGCGTTAATTCTTAGATCAATGTCATGTTTATTTCCAACAACAGAATTATTTATCTATGACTGAAGAATTACTAAAATAATAAAATGTCCTTAACTTATTTAACATACACAAACTACAGACGCCACCTACGATCCTTAAGCTGGATTAATATTAGTGTGTTGTGTCGTATCGTGTCGTGACGCCTTCTGACGGCAATCAAAACTGGTTGTGATTTGACGTAGTCCTGAACAGATTGACGTGTAAAAGAGTTTTGTACAACCTACTTACTTACAGAAATAAAAATCATTCACAGATTCGCTTGTTTGGTGTATCCCGCGTCACGACTCACGACATAAATTATAGAGGCACAACACGACACATTACCTGTGTCGTGTTGTGCCTCTATAATTTATTTAAATAAATAAAAATTGGCAATCATGGGGACTGCCGACACCAGTGAAAACTTAACACTGCTATACATATATGATATAAGCAATATTCATCATCATCATCATCTTATCCGTAATTCTGTTGCCCTCCTCACAAAAAAAAGTTAAAACTGGTATTAGCGCCATCTATATTCTATAGCCCAGCACTACGCGAATCCATAAGTTTACCCCCTAACAAAAATCGCTCAACGCGCCTTAAAAAGTTTTCTCTGAAATACAGTCTTACAGGTGTGCATTTATAAAAGTCATTGATTACAATTCCATTCAGATAGCAATTTAATAAACACAACACTTTTCGTTCATCCTTCGCTCAAGTATTATTTTTCAGCTTATCCTCTTGACCTTGATAAGACAATGCTATATCAGATTAGACAAACACTTAAAAAAGTATAAACAAAAGGTTGTGTTGCTATTGTGTGATAAGTGTTAGTGATATTATCTGATTAAAATGGAGGCAAATAAAATGTTATTGTTGTTACAAAATGGCCATGGATTCGAGAACCTAGTGGTTAATCATTACTGACAAATGCGTGCACTGACTGGACAGGTCCACTCATCCGTGTGGTTTTTTCCTCAAACGACCATCGCCGATATCAATATGCATAGTCCTCATAGGATCTGACTAAGATTGTCTGAACTTTAAAAGAGACTGGGCCTCTGAGATTGTTTTGGTCTTTCTTCTCAGAGTGGTCTGATAGGATATAAGGCTACACCGAACTCATGTAGTTTTAAAACATACTTTATTTTTGACGTGTTAAACTTTTTTTAGAAGTTCTTTACGGAAATAAATATAATTTATCATAAATGAAAATCGTAAAAAACTATTGATTTGATAGAAAAAATCATTGAAGATTTTTTTTTTATTCTTGCATAGCATTGGTGCCGATTCTCTTGTACACCGAACCACATAAACTAAGACTAAAATTACTTACTTTTGGCTATGAGAATCTTAGAGCTATTCTGCAAATAAACTTCTCTAAACTAATAAATAATTTTGACACAACTAAAATCGAATTTGACAATCGCAAATCCACGTGGTACCCGTGGTTTGCCCTAACCCGTGATTTTTTTTAGAGCCAGAGGTGCGCAGGGGGTGTAGCCTCGACGTGTTTTATATGGAATTTTTATTTTTTTGTATGAAAAATATTACCTACATTTAGGCGTTTTATAAAGGGGGTCGAAATTTTCATTATTTTTGCGATAGGACGCACCATTTTCGAGATATAAGCAAAAGAAAAAATAAATACAGTACTGTTTTTGCACGTGAAGTCGAGATGTTGGTGTGAATTTTAGGTCATGACAACTTATTTTATCCCACACCTTTTTAATCGCGATTAATAATAGTCAAGTTTAGTCTGGTTTAGTATTTTACAATCAAAATTTTAGGTGAAAAACGTCAAATTCAGAATAGCAAAATTGCCATTTTCACTAAATTAAAAACTCAGTACTATCTTAGTGCTGTCAAACTAAAATATAGTTGTGTCACTTTAGTCTATTTCAGAATGGGAAATCGTCGTTTGACAGGAATAAACTAAATTTTTGTGATTTTTAGTCTAGTTTAGAGGCATTTGTGACAAGAGAATCGGCACCATTATCTCTCTTCTTAGTCGCTTCCAATATCTTCGTGTTTGACAAGAACGCTAAATACTCTAGTGACGGACAGACTAATAATAAAATGATGCAATTCAAACTGCATTAATAAATTACCCATCGCGTCATCGCGTGCTTCGATGTTATACATAAATCTACGACAAACTCGTGAATGACATCCAATTAATCGCTTCTCTAAAGGCATCTAAACATTATTGAAGTAGATCGCTTTCGATCGTAATTTGAATTTTTGGGTGAAGTTTGAATTTTGATTTTAATTTTTGTTATTTTTAATTTGTATGTGTTATTATAATATATATTGTTTATCGTGTTTTTTATGGATCATGTGGTCTGCAATAAAGATTTTTATTATTATTAAAGCTTCGGAACTTTAGAACTAGCACAGTAATGCTAGAAACACTACTGTGTCGTGTTGTGTCGTGTCGCGTCTGAAGAATATCGGTTTCATTTGCGGCGTACGCGGATCGTTACGGCGTATTTTAGTAAATGTATGAAACCGATAATGTTTCTGACGCGACACGACACAATAGTGTATTTCTAGCATAAAGATAATATATACACTCACATTAAAGCTTACTTTTGACAGTTGAATGTTCATTCATTCATTCAAAGAGATTTAGTGAACATAATAATTATCATGTTGAAATTGATTCTAAATGGCAATTAATGTCGGTAGTTCAACTGTCAAATGATAGTAATTGCGATTGTATTTTTAACATGCTTTTATTAGGTCGACCTGTATGTATGTAACTATGTAATCAAATCTAAGAAAACTAATTTAACCATCTTCTAAAGATCGTAGCGTTATGAAAATTGGCAGTTGTATGTGATTTTGATGACAATACAATAACATGGTACTGTCGAGCTGATCTGATGATGGAGCCGGAAGATATGAACTGGAACTTCATGATGGATGATCGTATCATAGCCGTGTTTGGATTTGTTAGCAAGGTCTTGTAATGAACTTTGACCACGATTAGGTTTCAAGGTCTGAATACGCCTATAGGTGCACGTAAAAGCGTGTTTTTTAGTGGTTTTAAACTATTAATATTATTATATTGTAACATCACAATTCACACTTGGCCGGTGTTTAGGGTTCCGTAGTTAACAAGGAACCCTAAAGCTTCGTGCAGACCAGCGCGACGCGACACCGGTGATTGTTATACCGTAAAGTTTTCTTAGAAATTGTATTGTTCGAGTCGCGTCGCGCCGTCGCGTCGCTCTGGTCTGCACGAGCCTTAAAACGACCCACCGTGTCTCATCGCATCGCCCGCCCGCGCTATTATGCCCAGGTAAGCACGGGTGATTTTTTCCCGCGGCGATTTTTTTTGTGCACTGGATTTTCGACGCTTTACTAAGCGTCGAGAGTTGAAAATCCAACACGCTGGTACGAACTCTCATGAGTGCGTACCAGCGTGTTGGATTCTCAACGCTCGGCTCAATATCGAGAGTTGAAATTCCAGTGAACGATAACATCTCGCCGCGATATTTTTACGTTCGTGCGAACGTAGGCTAAGTTTCGTTTTCGCTTAGCGTTCTTTTTAGGGTTCCGTAGTCAACAAGGAACCCTCATAGTTTCGCCATGTCTATCTGTCTGTCTGTCCGCGGCTTAGCTCAGAGATTACTAGAAAGCTGTAATTCCGCATGGGTATATTAATCACGCCGACAAAGTGGTATATATTTTTTGTAGGTTACCTTCCCTACTGTTTTTTTTTCTCGTCTATCCCATGTTGTGGGGTGATGTTTTTCAACTACGATGTTAAGTTTGTAAATTCATCCCAACTACGAAACCCTTTATTGTGCGTGGTCCGTCCGACACGCACTTGGCCGGTTTTTAGTCAATCTACAAGCTGGATGACCTTAAACATGACCTATATAGAAGGTGTTTGAATAACAATAACTAATTATTTCCATGACGTCATAATGAAAATACCTATTGTGTTTTCAAACAATATGTTGTGCACCCACATCGCATGAAATAAGAACGCCAATATACGCTAATATGCTCTCCTATAATTTCTAACGTGTCGATAATATTATCGTGAACGTCCACGTTTACGTCCATAAAATGTATGGAAATACGTGCACGTTTAAAGCTTCGTGCAGACTAGAGCGACGCGACAGCGCGACACGACACCGGTTATTGTTATACCGTGAAGTTTTCTTAGCAATTGTATTGTTCGAGTCGCGTCGCGCCGTCTCCTCGCACTAGTCTGGACGAGCCTTTAAAGTTATCGTGGACGGAAATTTAAAAGCATCTTCATAATAATTAGTTTTTACTTCGTGTGTTATCGCGAATTCGTGATGCCGTGACGTGGACGGCCACGAAAATATCGTCACGTTAGAAATTATAAAGCACACAAAGGTGTTGTATCACTCCAACCGGTGAACAGCGCGTCGAACGAATCGTAGGCAACGAGAACGCGGGCAGGGGTGCGAGGTTTCTGCCGGGGTCGCGGGAAAGTCCGAAAGGGATACCGTGACCCCAGGCAACGTACAAGCAACTGAAGGAACACGGGTGGGTTTTAGTCAGTAAGAGTCGGACACGGAGCGGGAGAAGTTATTTCATAATATCCCAACAGAAAAACAAAAGGAAAAGTAGTGCGAGGTTTCATAGAATTTCATATAAATAATTCTAAAATTCTTTTCGTTCGACCCGTACCCTAATTACGTAATGCATGATCACTTATAATCGGAATCGTTTTGAAACAGATTGCTAATCCGTAGCTTCATATGTTTGAAAAAAAATCAGCTCAACAACGTAAATACCGCGATGAATGTTGTTGAACTGTCAAAATGAAACAGATGAGTTGTAATCGTTTACGAAAATGTGTTGCGTAATTAGATAGCCGTTCGGCTCGGACAAGTGTGCGTTCACCATTAAAAAGAATTGCCAATTTGCAATTTGTTTTGAAGACCGCGTCTTCTCTGACATAACCATAACAAACATCGTATTGAATCTTATTGAACTGACTAATTGAAAGATATTGAGATTCATATTAATAAGCCTTTGGCAATCCGTGAGATTTTAAATTAAAGCGAGCTTTGGTAATCTATAAATACTAATAAGTACGCTGAAGAGTTTGTTTTTTGTTTGAACACACTAAAACTAAAACTACCAGTCGATTTGAATACTTCTTTTTGCATTTGAGAACTCAATTCTTGAGAAAGGTATAAGCAGGAGGCTATTTAACGGCACCGTGCGACCCTTAGGAGCCGATTAATAAGAAAAAAGTCAGAATAGCACGGGCGGGCGATGCGATGCGACGCAGTGCCGGTGGGTCGCGAAACCGAGGGAGTTCTATAAAAATGTGGCTGTTATTTTAGTATATTGTGTAGCATACGACTTCCACGCGAACGAAGTCGCAGGCAAAAGCTAGTATGAATAAATATAAATAAAGGGGTCATTGGTCATCCAGATAGTTTCTGTTTTAATCAAAACAAATACTTTACTACCAAGATTTATTATTCACAAAATATTTTTTTTTATTCTTAATTTATCTCGAAGAAGTGACTGTTTCTATTATTATCTACTTATACTAATATAATAAAGTTGAAGAGTTTGTTTTTGGTTGAACGCGCTTATCTCTGGAACTACCAGTCGAATTTGAAAAAATCTTTTTGCTTTTGATAGCCTAATTCTTGAGGAAGGTTATATATAGGCTATTAAATATAATGCTGGGACCCTTACGAACCAAGCAATAAGAAAAAAAGTCGGTAAGCTCGCTACGCGAAGACGGAGTAATAGTGCCGGCGGACGATGCGATGCGAACGGTGCGGTGGGTCGGGATCGGGACCGAAATTTCACGCGGGCTTTGTCGCGGGCAGAAGCTAGTAAATAAATAAAGGGGTCACTGGTCATCCAGATAGTTTAAGTTTTAATCAAAACAAATAGGTACTTTACTATCAAGTTTTTTTTTTTTTCACGAAAACAATTTATTTGTTCTTAATTTATCTGGAAGACGGGACTTGACTGCTCCTATTATTATCTATACATATATTTACAGTGAAAAACATTTATAAACGACTTCGCTTAAAGCGACGAACCGGTTATTACGACGAAATTTTGAGGTCCCAGCATTTGTTTACTTAACATAGATTTTGGTTATAACGACTATCGGCTATAACAACCGTAATCCGACGGTCCCTTCGAAGTTGTTATAAACGGTTTTCACTGTACTAATATAATAAAACTGAAGAGTTTTTTAATGTTATGTTTGAACTCGCTAATTTCTGGAAGTAGGTACCAGTTGGATTTGTTTGGGCTTTTGTTTTTTTTTTTTTGATATACGCCTTCTTGAGGAAGGTTATTATAGGCTATTCAACATCACGCTGTGACCCTTAGGAGCTGAGCAATAAGAGAAAAAGAACGCTAAGCAAAAATGAAGTAAAAGCGCGGCCGGGCGATGCGATGAGACGCGGTGGGGCCGAGGATCTCGTTGACATTTGACAGCGCTGTGACAATCAGTCAAAACATACTGGTCGACCTGTAGCTTTAGGTACCAATAATATTTATTTCAAAATACGTCAGTTTACATTATATAAATAAAATAAATGTTGAGAAGTAACTGACAGTTTAAATGTTTACATACATACTTATATTGTTATCAAGTCGAGACAACGCGAAATAACAACAGTTTTGTTATTTCATCAAATCTTTATTGACAATGATAGTAAGTCATCAAAGTATAAAATCACTAGCTGCGCCCCGCAGTTACACCCGCATAAGTCTCGATCCCGTGGGAATATCCGGATAAAAAGTCCTGATAAAAATCCTATGTCCTAACCTAGGTCATGGTCTACCCATGTAGCAAATTTCATCCAATTCCGTTCGGCCGTTTTAGCGTGAAAGCTTAAAGGCAGAGGCGCGACGCGACAGCGGTAGAAAAATTTCCGTGAAGTTTTCATAGAAATTGTTCCGCCAGAGCTGCAGAGTCGCGTCGCGCCTGTGCAGGACCCTTTACTTTAACAAAAGCTACACGCCTATTAGTAAACAAATCTTAGATACTTAATGCAGAATTGCAGATCTACATAATAATATAATAATAACAATATTTTCGTAACGAAGTATAAATATTTATGAATGGGTTCGACCGAGTCGAGGTCAATTTCGTTGACGCAACAAAAACCACGGTTACAGCATTATAATGATAGTGAAAGCAGATCATGTGACTGTGTATCGTCTTAACATTGTGCTTTCTACTGAAACTGTAACCTAATTTTCGCACTCGTAATAGGAATGTCAATTGAAAAAAAAAAAAAAAACATTATTTCGTCCGTCAGTCAGACAATAAAAAAAAATAGACACATACTTTTTGCTTTATCTTATGAATAAAAAATAGTTTTTAAAACGCATTAAAGTTGGGAAGTGGGGGCTCGCTACTTCACAAGTCAGTATAAAATCTACCGGCCAGTCACGTTATGCCACATTTTAACGCATTGCCTACTCAATGTATTGCCGTAATCTTTTGACTAGGTAAAAAAAGAAAAAATACGTGTCCAATATTTTTTAATAATCTACATGACGGACATAAAATTTAGTCATCATCCCTATTGGTCCCAGTAACTAAGCTCGATGATATGGGTTAGGCTAGTCAATGTTGGTCGCAGTAACTTGGGTATTTACAATTTTTCGGACCCCAAAATAGGAATTATAAATTGAGGCTCACAAAAAGAGGTGCAGTCATTATATTAGGGTGTTCAATAATGTTTATAAGAGCGCCAAATGGGAATTATTTGTTCGATTAAATACATGTCAATATTAAGTACGGGTAAATAGACTGTACTTCTAGAACACCTTCGTTTCACGTTTCTACAGAACAAAAGATGGTAAACAAATACGGTCAAACAATGGCTCATCAGAACACTACATATTAATATCATCTTTCTAAATGTGGCTTCCCACGGTGCGTGATATTGGGGTCGGACGCAGACCAGCCCGTTGAGAATGGTTCCATTTTGTCATTCCGAAATGCAAAGTGAAAGAGAAGCTCGCACTGCACCTTTGAACTTACCAACACGACGAGATCAGACTCACCGCTAGGAACGTGTCTGTGCCTGTATCAACCATGGACGATACTCTTCCCATGGTGCGCGGGTGTGGGCTGGTCCGCGTCCGTCCGCAATATCACAAACCGTGGGATGCCGTCTCTACTAACATGACAGACGCTTACGTAATGTTTACTCAGACGAAGCGTTGCACGTGCATCAGCGCATGGCCACATAGCACCCACTTAGACACATGCACTTATCAATATCTGTGATTATGACACATGCTCCTTTATTACGGTTTTATCTATTAAAATCAGTATTTTATTCATATCTAACTATAGTACCTGGGCGACCGAGCTCTGCTCTGGTGAAAATAGAGAATGCTCATTTAATAGTAAGTATAGGATAGTTCATACTAATTCCATGCTGCAATGATATTAGGTACTTACTAATTCCATGCTGCCATGTCTGTCAATTACTGTGAATTAACAAATGTCAAATAGTCTAAGGTAGCCATCTTGTTCTAAACTTTGGGCGACCGAGCTCTGCTAGGGTGAAAATACGGACTGACTGAGAATAGAGACTGCGAAATATCTGACGTGAAGATATGAGACCTAGCTAGATCGATTTTTCACCCCCGTGAATTGACAATAATTGTTGTCCTTCTGAAATACATATTGCGGAACACTTACAATTTGAAATAAATTTAAAAAATATCTATTGCCTTGCCAAACACATTTGCAATGAATCGCTTTTATTATGCACGTTTCCATCCATTGTGTTGATTTGGTCATCGTGAACACGGATTTGAAAAGAGAACGCTTTTACCCAACCTCCCGAGTTCAAATTATCCAGAGATAAACACCAATTTAGAGCCAATTTCACCAATGGAACTGAACGCGTTCCCGTTCGATTCCATTGTTGAAATTGGCAAGAGCTGTCAGTATCATAATTGTTGTGGAATATTGGACACTGACAGCTCTTGAACGCGGTTTAAATGTGCGGAACACTGTCCGTTGGTGAAATTGGCGCTTATTCTTATCAGAACATTTTAACCAGGGTTTAAAATTGATGTAAAAAAACAACAACAGACTTTTTTATCAGTTGACTTTTTATCATTGAAATTATCACAACCACCCAAGGACATTGATCTACGGCTTAAAACCTGACGCGACTTCTCCAAAAATAACTTAAGGAACAATGTTTTTCGAACTTTGATTGTCCCTATCAGTTATCACAAATCTTTTGAATATGCTTTATCTCCGCGACAGTGATAGCTTCATCCAGTGCGTACAATCGGTATGCTGTCTGATAACATTTGACGGGTCTTTTTGATGTTTCGATGTGAAACGAATGTCATAACATAACCTCACACCTGCTCTCACCGAAGGGTAGGGCAGAGGTGTTCCTATAGTACACCCACATTTCACCAGTTACGTTTAAGTCCCATGTAATAGGAAGCGAGCCTATTGCCTTAAACCGGGCACAAATGCTCTTTGCAAATTTGCTCTCAAAACGGTGAAGAAAATGTTCGTGAGGAAACCAACAAACCAAAAATTCGAAGACATTGTGACATTTACCGAACCGCGCTGGGCCCGCGTGGTCCACTACAGTAATCCATTACGGCCCACTCCCTGTCACAGAGAGGAGCCCTGTGTGACTGTCCCAGGAGTGGGAACATTATAGGTTGATTATGGGCACAAATCCAGACTCCAGGCTGCTCTGCCCGGGTCGCGGGAAAGTCCGAAAGGGATACCGTGGCCACTGGCAATGTACAGGCAACTGAAGGAACACGGGTGGGTTTTAGCCAGTAAGAGTCTGACACGCTCTCCCGCTCGGCTCAGAGCGGGAGAAGTTACTTGATAATTTCCCACCAAAAAAAAAAAATTCTGATGGAAATACCCAAAAACACTGCCCGACCCGAGAATCGAACCCAGGACCTCATGCTCGGCTGTAGCGCTTGCGACTACTAGACCAACGAGGCAAATAAACAAATGTCAGATTACCGATATTTGTCATGTGGGGGGTTTACTACTTTGACAGCTCTCCAACTAGCCACAGGTCGCTATATCAACCAAAAAAGAAATGGAGATCGATGTAAGGATGAAAGCTATGAAAGGTACTGCAGACTGAGAAACTCAAACTCAAAGCATTTATTTCAATTAAACCATTTACAGGCACTTGAATTTTGAAAGGAGTCGGTCAGTCATAAAGATGAAGCTAGTTGCCCATTCCAAAGCGTAGTAGGTTCCTATGGAGAAGAAAGTGCAAGAAACTCCATGGGTCTTGGAAATTATATTTTTACATAACAATTACTTTAAATAATTGAGAATGTATAAACAAAACAACTAGCTAATACGTTGCAATGCCTTTAATTATTTTTTTCTTAGAGTAACCTCGCGCGCAAACAGCTTTTATTAACTTTTTGTTAATGCCAATGTTTCATCACAATCAGTCAAGCCATTTTTGAGTTGTTGCGAGACTAACGCACGGCAATTGATTTTTATATTATATGTATAGAGATATATAGATAGTTTGTAACCTATAAATAGCAAAGAAAAAAGAAAGAAAGAAAATACGTTTATTTGCGGTACACATAGCAGGTTTTCTTGTTATAAAATCGTCGTAAATACGATAAAGCCAGAGCAGGAAGTATTTACCTAGGGCGCGGAAGGAAATAATCTGCGGTCAAGGATATTGCTCACGCGCCGTCTGCAAATAAACTTATACACAGTACATATACCTAGACCTACCTAGAGGTACATGCAAAGATGATTAACAGTATAAGCTACTCAAGTAAATGCTTCAGTAACTGATGTTACGTCGGATCCAGACACGCGGATTACATATATTTTACACTTCACTGTATTTCATACACCTATTTATTTTTATTATATTTATTTAATTCTGTATCTATCCGTGACATCACTGCGGGCCCTATCAGAATACCAGCGCTGCGACATTTTTATTTTTTTAAATGTCGCGGCATCATGCTGAGATAGGAGCCTTTTGGCCGCGTACGGGACTTCATTCTTTAAATTTTAATGTTACTTTTATTTTTTATTTATGTTTAGTATGTTTTTAGTTTAATGTGTGATGTCCTGTGCGAGTCTCAATAAATACTTTTTCTTTCTTTTTTTCTTCAAGATCAAAAATCGATTATTTTTGGTGTAATATTCAGAGAGCATGAGATTATTTCTGTTCAAATAAAGTTTTAACCGCAATTCACCACGTTTACGATAGCGCTACCAATTACAATCGCTTTGTGATTGCGAGTGAGCAAGGCAATTAGTGCACATCATATCGACTTCTAATTTTAAAATTTACCCATTTAATATTGAGAAACACATTAAAATCTATCTTGAGAACTTGCTAGGAACGTTGTACAAAAGAAAATTGAATCAATACAATTAAACAAGCAATATTTGTATATATATATTTCTAATCACGTTCTCGAAAAAGGCTCTAACGATTTCGATGAAAGTTGCAATATAAGGGTTTACGGGGGCAAAAAATCGATCTAGCTAGGTCTCATAGCTGGAAAAATTCGTTTTCTCCGTGTTTTCACCCGAGCAGAGCTCGGTCGCCCAAAGTTTAGAACAAGATAGCTACCTTAGAATGTCACTACCACCATGTCACCATGTCGTACTAATTCCATTTATAGTACTTACTAATTCCATGCTGCCATGTAATGACATGGCAGCATGGAATTAGTAAGTACTATAAATGGAATTAGTATGAACTATCCTATACCTACTATTAAGAGGGCGCCTAAAGGTCCACTAGCGCCATTCTTTAAAAAAAATATTATCTCGTGACTGAGAAGGAATTATGAATAACGGCTAATAAGGACCCTCGGTAAGTGTGTCTAGAATTGTCTAATACCTTTTATAAAGCTTTATATTGAGACACGAAGCAACAAAATACGATCTAAAGAAAAGCGGCCACATTCCTCTAGATCGTATTTTGTTGCTCCGTGTCTCAATATGAAACTTTATAAAAGGTATTAGAAAATTCTAGACACACTTACCGAGGGTCCTTACTAGCCGTTATTCATAATTCCTTCTCAGTCACGAGATAATATTTTTTTTAAAGAGTGGCGCTAGTGGACCTTTAGGCGCCCTCTTAAATGAGCATTCTCGACCAGGTACTAGTGTTAAAATGGCACAAAACCAATGGCATTTACCAATTCTATAATATTTCAACTTTGTTAATATTTATTTATATATTATTACTAGCTGCCCGCCCCGGCTTCGCTCGAGTAGCACTAAGTACTTATCTACGGCGCACCTACCTGCCTACCCTACCCTACCTACCCTACCTACCCTACCGAGGTCCGATGAACACAGTGAGTGATTATAATTTAATAAGAACTTTATTGAATATCAATAAAGTTCAAATTGACTCTAAATTTTATTTAGAAAAACGTTTATATGGGAAGAAGAAAAGTGCTGTTTTTAGGGTTTTCCCGGCAATTATTCGAATTTTTCTCACCTTTTAAACCTTCCCTAGACCTTCACGGACATTTCAAAACCAAGATAAGATAAATCCGTTCAGCCGTTCTCGAGTTTTAGCGAGACTAACGAACAGCAATTCATTTTTATATATATAGATATTATAATATTTTTACTTTTTATCCATGTTACCAAATTTTCTATATTAGCGCTTATTACTAAGTAAGTTAGCATAATTGTCCGATTTATTGTTTTATGCATGACATGTGGTGTTTACATATAAGTAACTGATGCACTGTTATTTTACTTTTTAAATGTATTATGTGTTTGTATCAGTGTAATCAATTGTTGGAGAACCTAATAAAAAAAATTAAAAAAAACAGCAAACAAAAACTATCAATCTGACACGCAGATTGATAGTCGAGCAACCCAACTATCACATGAATAAAAAACATTTCGCGAACTATCACTGTATGTCTAGCGATCACAATTATCTAGTCGTTGCTAGGCTGCAGGCGACAATAGCTTTATAGATAGGGTTACCAGTTTAAATAAAAAGATAAAGATTTAGAACTTGTATTGTGTATTTTTTATTTTGCTTTTTGTATCTCATTTTACGCAACACTGTTTGACGTCATCACGTCAACGTCGCCGCTGGCTGCCTTTGTCTCGCAAAGGGTCACAGCATTTTGCTCAGCAATGGCCGTTTTGCGTGGAATGGTACTTATTTCCCGAAACTTGTTATTTTATGTGTTTGTGCTATTCTTTTTTTAAAGTAAACGCACTTTCTTTTTTTAAATATTATAGTCTGTAATTAATTGAAAATATTAGCCCGTATTCTAGAACGATGTTCTCAAGCATATCAATTTTGACGTTATACTTACACGTTATTTAATCTTGGCACCTGTCAAATATTCCACAATGCGTTATAGTGCAAAAACGCCACATGACACATGGCATAGCGACATAGCAAGAGTATTTAACATAGCTAATGACGTTTCCATTAATTGTTAATCATACCAATGTGGGACCAGCCAAAACTTTCTGGAATCCTGAAATGACAGGGAACAGACGGACATTATACGTCACGATCATTGACAAATAAAGAATAGCATACGACCGTAGAAAGTACGTTGCAATTTTTCTTTTCGTATTTTGGCAACCCCAAGTTCGACTGTGGCGCCGATCCAAAGAAGTTAGCGTGTGAAACGATCAATCAAAATCTGATTTTTTAAAACAGATTGCTTATCCATTGCTTCATAAGCATGAAAAAAAATCTGCTCATCAGAAATAATGCTCGTAAATAACGCAATAAATGTTGTTGAACTGTCAAAATGAAACAGATTACTCGTAATCGTTTACGAAAATGTGTTAAGCAATTAGATAGCTAGACGCGTATAGCGAGGGCTCGCGTGCGTGATGCAAACCCGGATGAATATCGCGAAGGCTAGCCTGCGTGATGCGAACCTGGACGCGTATCGCGAGGTAGAGGTAGCGTGGAAAAAAGAGTACTAAGAAGTAACAAGGTGAGGCCTTTGTCCAGTGGAGAGACAGGATAAACTAAAGCAAAAAATTGGCAACCCTTACTAAAGATTCTTTTGAAGTGTACTTAAAAAGTCATTCATATTTTATCATCTAAAAGTATCTGAAATTGATAACGACTCAATGTAAAGACTTTGGACTTATTTTTGAATAATAAATATAAAAATCTTGATAAAAACGATGACTCCGAGATCCGTCTAATGAAAGATGTAATTGATAATATCACATGAATTCTGTCATCACAATACATCGATCTCTGATCTCGATTATGTGTGATTTATAAAAGGCCATTTTTAAAGTCCAGACAGACAACTGGCATTTTGACAAAATTAATAATACTAATAGCCGATCGATCAGGTTAAGCTACGCTTGCCACGATAAGGCCGTGGTTGGGTGACCTTCTTTACATACAAAGACCCCTCCATGCCTTGGAAATCACGCCCCGCTGTCATTCGTGAACCTTTGACAGTCGTTACGGGTCGTCAGAAGCCCGAAAGTCCGACAACCATTCTTACCAAGGGTTATCGCATTACCCAGTAACTAGTTTGTGGAGGTCAGATAGGCAGTCGCTCCATGTAAAATACTGGTAAATATTCAGCTGCATCCGGTTAGACTGGAAGCCGACGCCAACATAGTTGGGAAAAGGCAGGCAGATGAGTGCTAATAGCCAATTTGACAAATAGAGAAAAAATTAAACCTCGAACCCAGTCCAAAGATTTATATCTAACGATTGGTAGAGGTTAAAACAATTAGAATCACATGACAACAGGTCACGTGAAAAATGGCGGAAAAACGTTAGTTACAGAATTTGGCATCAATTTTAAACTCGCTGTTTTATTTGTACCTATCTCAGATTGACGTGATAATTCTGCATAATTCTACAAAATGATATTACGTATCAAGTAAACAGGAAGCTACAGATGAAAACTAACTCATTCCAAGGATGATAATATTATTAGTATTATAGCCTCACAGCCCACAGTTTATATTTACACATAAATTAATAGATTGAATGACGCAGAACTGCTCGTAAACATTAATGAAAATTCACTAGAAGCATCGTATGGAGTTACTCATTCAACACAATAGGGGTTACTATGAGACCGTGAACGTCCACTCTAAACACGGAAGAATATCATCCACGAAGCAACACTTTTATCTATGTATGTCCAGCGCACCGGGCAGTCAGACCAGCTACCATCTTGCTGAATAGCATTTTTTTTCACTAGACATGGTTCTGACTGTTTCTGTTTGTCATGACTAGTTCGAGGTGGCGTAAGAAAAGAGGAAAGGATAAATTGGGGGAAGTTTTTGCCAGACATTATAGGCTAATAATAATACCAGCCTGTTACTGTCCCACTGCAGGACAAAGGCCTCTTCTCATACAGAGAAAGCACGAGCATTGATCACCACGCTTGCTCAAGACGGGTTGGCGATTTCAGACTTATTCTGGTTTCCTCACGATGTTTTTCCTTCACCGATGTCCGTAATTTCCAAGATAAACTCAGAAACTACAAATGAATTGAAAAACTAACATTGTTACTTGCCCGGATTTAAACTCACAACCTAGTGCATGATAGGTGACGCCTTTATCACTAGGCCGTCACGACCGTGGCTATAATAGGTAGCTAAATAAAATGGCTGAACCAATTCCAATAAACTTTGTTTCGATACGAAAGAAGACGATAGTGAACGAATCTCTTTTGACATAATGACCATGATTGGGCAAATGGAAACTGCCAGTATGGAGGAACAGCACTGAGTCATACTTAATGACATCCTTGCACGAGGCGAGGGGCTAATTCGTTTTCCCGAACACTGCACCTCACACGTGTTTTCTATAAATCACCTGGATCACATCTTTCTAGAGTCTTCTAAGTCTTCC
This sequence comes from Agrochola circellaris, assembly GCA_914767755.1. Classification (NCBI taxonomy): domain Eukaryota; kingdom Metazoa; phylum Arthropoda; class Insecta; order Lepidoptera; family Noctuidae; genus Agrochola; species Agrochola circellaris. The sequence goes on along the minus strand of OU611867.1, from coordinate 9,283,761 downwards.
TGGCCATGCATCACAGTAGACAAAATACCTACTACTTATTTAGTATTGCAAACGCGACGTGTAAATAAATACATCATGCGAGGTCGCTACTAATCAGTAGGATCCGACTAGGTATCCATTCGTCTGTGATGGCTATTTCTAGAACATGCATACTTACTATCCTGTTAGTAGTACGTGCTAGGGGTACTGGTTTTCAGAACATTTTTCAGATACCTACCTCTTATTTCGACAATTCAAACAATATCACAGAATAGTACGATCTGTGACATTACCTAAGTATTACGTAAATTTTTGCTTTCGAGTAAAAATATGAAAGAAATTGTCATTCCGAACGCAACGCAATTAGGGTGTAGCATCCTTATTCTGAAGTGGAAGTGACCGAATAAAAGCGATTGTCATTAAAATTGAGTTACGTATTAAGGCCGAAGGTTTAAACCGAAACAATTGTCGATCCCAACATTTTAAACAAGCAACATTATCTGGATCAGTCCACCAGAGCAAAATAATCAGTTAAGTGCAAAAAGGTCGAGGTTCACACTGATGGCGGTTCGTAAACAGACTTGTTCAGTGATATTACGTGACTTGCAATCGCCATTCGTGTTGCCCATTAGGATTAATTATCACAACAGTGTATAGAGCTACAGTCTTCATTTATTATAGCTTCGATTAAGTGGCATACAACAATGAAATGATTTTCCTGTATCTAGGTTTATTTTGCCTCGGTGCTCTAGAAGTCGCAAGCGCTACTACTGAGCATGAGGTCCATTCCCGGATCGGGTAGTGTTATTGGATTTTTCCATCTGGAATTCCTCAGTAGCAGCCCGGAGTCTGGATTTGTGCCCGGTTGATGGCAATAGGCTCGCCTCCTATTACATGGAACTTAAACATAACTAGCGAATTGTGGTAAAAGGTACACCTCTGCCTAAGCTGATATTAAGTATGTGTTTAGGCTAGCCTTTTCAAAACTATGTTGAGGTCGGCTTCCTGTCTAACCATGGGTCGGAATATCCAGAGGCTTTATTTCAAGTACTATTATCTTGGACTGTATTAAATGAAAGCATGGCTCCCCGGAGACTAAGCTGAAAGGTCTCATGCAAATTGAATTTTAAGGGCACACAGCAACGTGACTGTGGTTTTGCAAAAAAAGAATATAACGAAGGTGTTAATTAATACCATTGCGGACGATTAGCAATGGGTAGCTCGCCGTCGTCAAAATCATAATCTTCCTTTTTGCTTCGCGTCGGGTAAAAACAAAGTCCCACCGCGTGTGTCTGTCTGAACGCGATAAAATCAAAAACTACCAAACGGATTTTCATACGGAGGAAGGTATGGGTGTATAATTAATTAATTAAGGTTTTGTGTAAATTGGCTGAAATATGATGATGATTGTTGAATATGTCGGACATAATCTGACTGGGAGCTTTACTGGCGTGCGCCGCTTAAATCAATAGCATAAACAATGTATTACGGATTGTTCCTCCCGTGGGATATTTTCCGGCATCCACACGGGCGAAGCCGCAGCCAAAAGCTAGTATTACATAACTAAACAAATGCACTTTATATCCCGTCAGACTAAATTAGGAAGCACTCACTAACAAATATGGCGACGATTTTATATTTAGAGCACTTTAGAACTGTCAGATTGATTCATTTTTATTGGCCTGCAAGTGATTTTTATTCTAGCAATTTAAAATGGCCATGGACCATGAATTTGGCTCGTGGAGTGGAAACTACCCAAATAAAGCTGTAGACCAGACTATGGCGGCATCTACATCGCCACATGCGAACTACGCATCAAACATCTGACGTCACACAAATCCTGCATCGCGCAATTGAGAGTTAATATCAACGTATTTGATATTAAATTCAACTAGGTCTACGAAAAAGCTCTCTTGGAGCTCTAAAAATTCAAGCTACTAAGTCAACGCAATAAAAAAATACGGCCATTTATGCAACATATTTAGATATTCGAAAAATATGTAATTCTGTTTTTTTGCCTTTACAAACTTACATTTGCAGTTGGAGAATTGACCGTGACGTATATCGATGTATTTCAACATGTTACTCAACTACAACGTTAAGTTTGTTGTTGGAATAAATTCATCCCAACGACGGAACCCTGCATTGTGCATGGTCCGACATGCACTTGGCCGGTTTCTTTTTTGATTCATCTGTTCCCTGAAACTTTTACATTTTTAGCTTATTCTATGAAAAACATTTAAAATTTGTTGGCATAATATCAACAGTTTCAAAGTTCAAACTCTGAATGTTTGAATTTTTAACAAATATACAAGAAAATTCGCTTTTAGCGATAAGACAGCCCATTGTCACCCTATGTAAAATTTCTACAGTAATATCTGTAATTTTTATGGTGTACCATCGAAGAACTTCATATCTATACACCGTAAGGACTATTTCTGCTTATATAGCACAATTGTACATAATAAAGAGAATATCTATCTATCTACTATATTGACATAAACATAAATTTAAAAAAAATTGGCAGCGTCTCAACAGTTACAAAGTTCAAACTTTGTTGCTATGGATTAAACCCTAAAAAAAAAACGCTTGCTATTGTGCGCTTTTATAATTTCTAACGTGACGATATTATCGTGGACGTCCACGTCACGGCATCACGATACCACAGGGAATTAAAATGTATGAAAATATAATGAGACGCTTTTGAATTTCCGTCCACGATAACGTTATAACGTGCACGTAATTCCACACATTTTATGGACGTGGACGTCCACGATAATATCGACACGTTAGAAATGATAAAAGCGCACATTTGCTCGAAACAATTCTTGACACAGCGCAGATGAATACACAGATGGTTCAGTCCGCATTTTAGGTATGAAGATACAAGTAGGTACGCGGTGGGCTCGACTTGTCGAATACAATGGGCGTAACGTAGACAGAAGATATAAGAGTTACGCGATAGAAAGAGAGGCAACTTCTAGGTGAATATAACTGTAGGTAATTAGCGCTGTGCGACTTGAATTGCACTTTATTGTGTCGTAGCATGAGTCGCTTTTTATTTAAATGATTTTGCGGAGTGAACCATCCGTACTAATCTCTGACACTAGCCAGAAAACTTTCAATGACACGACATTAATATGGCAACACTAAGAGTATTTTCAAACAATTTAAAACAAAGAGATAGTTTACAAGTCTTGCACTACAGTGAATAAATAAATAGCATGAATGCATGGCCGATGGTTCTGGCAGTTTTGTTTACAAAAGCAGTTTCGTTTAAAATTATGAGTCTTTGTTTGAGTCAAAGTCCAGGAATTGCACGGAAATTAATTACCACAAAGACAATACAAATTATTCTAAGTCGAAAATTGTTTGTATTTAAAATATAGACAGTTTTCCCTCTCAATCAACTCAGCCTATTGCAGTCCACTGCTGGAACTAAGCTTGGGCCTAAGCTGGGCCACAACGCCCGATCCTCCACAGTCTACCTCTTCACTTGAATTTATGTTATTGACCACCTCAGACCAAAAAAACCGGCCAAGTACGTGTCGGACCACGCACAATGAAGTTTTCCGTAGTTGGGATGAATTTATCGCAAGAACAAACTTAATTTTGTAGTTGAAAAACATGTTCTCCCATACGGAATGTATGGGAGATAATGATTTCAAACTGCAAATTTAAGTTGATTGATTATTACTCGTTCACCTGTACAGCCTACTTAGCTGTGATAGTTTTCCTTTTAATTTCGTTATATATACTACTGCCGTGAATTTTTTCACATCTCCAAAACCAATCATTTAGCTGGCAGGGACACTTGACTCTAACAAAAATTAGCACTTTAAAGCTTAATATTTCGCAAACGGATCCCTCAATCCAAAAATGGTTTTCACAAACTCACAATATTTTGAACCTTTCCAACGACACCCCACACCATGGTAAATGATAACGATAAATGAGAAAAAAAAAAACATCTCCACTTTACGCGAAGGAGAGGCCCTAAAAAAAAATATTTTACCACTTTTGTCGGCGTGATTAATATGCATACCCAAGCCAGGAGTCTCTGAGGTAAGCCGCGGACAGACAGACGAACATGGCGAAACTATGAGCGGCTGTGAGCTTTAACATGCTTCACTGTATTGTTCGCAGCGCTCCGTCTTGAATTTTTATTTGGTCTGAGTTGACCACATGACCACCGTTTTTAAGTCAATCGCTTTCATTACACGGTTTTCACAGCATCAGCCTCATTGAGATATATTTAAACATGGATCAATAAGTAATTACGTGTCCATTTGGACACACTAGGCATAACTGGGTTAATTTATTTTGCTCCTCCTGTTATCGTTTGGTTAGTTAATTATTTGATTTTTATCTAACGGCAATGTCATTTTATTTTTCTCAAGAGCTTAGCAAACGTATTACCATTATGCCAGAACTGTCAAAACCTAAAATCTTTTATAAAACGCAATAAATCACGTATGTAATTACTTTATTACTTTTTAATTTATTGCCTTTATCGTCGAAGGAACAGGCGGTAAATTCATGTTGTTTATTTACTTCGTCGCTGTAACCGTGACACATCGCCGGTCGTGTACAAATTTCGATCTGCAAGGTTTCTTTGAGATTTCTGAGAATTTCTACCTGTTTTTTGTCACGTAGTCTTGAACTGTAAGGATTTTAGCGAGTTTGGTAAGATAATGGTCTGGAAAGTTCTAGTCGATCGTATTTCAAGTATAGTCCCCATCACAGACATAGCTCTTAACTTTGGATTGGATACATTTCCTTTGGTTTTCAATCAATCAAAGTAGGCACTCAGTTAATGAGACCGGATTTTATAAACAACAGTTTTTCTGTTTGAGTTTTTTTATTCAATCCATCAGAATATCATTTTTATTCCAAAGGTAAATTGGTAGTATCTTATTTTATCGTCACCAACGCACCAAATTTTTGTGTTAGCACAACTTGACTTCATTTGACACACTTTATTATAATGCGAGCTCATTCACCCGAACAACGTCTTTTCCAAGTCAAATATCAATGTATTGAACTGTTGACAATGAACGAAACAACTCACCATCATTAAAGGTACCTTTATTAGCCCTTCTTTTTGGCTTCGCCGTAATTAAAAGAAAATTTAAAAATTCCATTTCACTTTGAAAAAATAAAAAATACAGAAACTTTTTTTTCTTTTAAGTCCCCGAAGCCAAAAAGAAGGGCTAATAGAACTACCTTAATTACATGACTTAGTAATGACATGTGACTCCGGCTATACGAAGACCAAAAAATAATCGATTTGGATCTATTTTTAGTTGGCATTTTTATCGAAGTTTGGTTTTAGTTTTTAACTTTCTTTTTATCATTTTCATTCAGCCGAAAGACGTCCACTGCTGGACATCGGTCTCCCGCAAGTATCACCACAACGACCAGTTCTGCACTACCAGCACCCAGTGGATTTCTACGACCTTCACCAGGACGTTAGTCCACATTGTGTAGAGACCATATACAACGTGGACTAACGATCTGGTGAAACCCACGCATTTTCTTTCTTTTCAGTATTCAGAAACTAATTATATTTTTTACAGGTTTTAGTACCTAAGTTCCAATACATCGATTGGCACCAGTATTACCTAGGGGCTACGTATTAACTAATAGCTGGGTTGAGGTCAGAGAGGCCTCCTGGACTCCTGGTTAAATACTGGTATTCAGCTGCAACTGGTTAGACTGGAGATATGTTTAGTAAGAAGAAAGAAAATACGTTTATTTGTGGTAAACATGACGCTGAGAAAAAACACGAAAAAAAAACAATTTGGGGGAAAATATCCGTCACATCCACGCAAAACGACCATCGCTCAGCGTAATGCTGGGACCCTATGCGAGACACAGCCTCAGCGCTGGTTTTCAGCGATAGCCAACAGCCAACCATAGACGAACCGGTAGGTCACCGGTTCGTCGGTGGTTGGGAACAGGCTAGGCAGAAGATGATGATTAAATAAATCGGCACAAAATAACACAGTGCTGTGCTAAAGAGCAAACCTACACGTGTGCCTCTATTCACGCTTGCATCGATTCACCTCGCTTTAATACCGCTAAGTGCATAAGATAAGCACAAATCACGAACATTACGAATTTCTTCAATAATAAAAACAAATTTCTGCTGTTTAAATTTTTCTTTTACGTTCTCAAACATTAAACTATTCATCAAAGCTGAGATTGAAATTGTTTAGAGAGCCGTTAGCACGACCTAGATTTTGTCGGCGTTCAATGTTCGTTGGGCGATAAGGGCAGGCGGGAAACCCAACTCTGTAACAGTCTAGTTAAAAGGAGTATCATAATTTATAACGGTCCAAAATTCGTTTAACATTTGCATGGAACAGATTGAAGGTGGTCGAAATGTCCAAAACTATTCCTGTCGTAGAAATCATCATTAACATAACAACATCGCGCTTACAGGCGTGATGTTGTTATGTTAATGATGATTTCCGAAGATCCTCGAAGGGTCCGGCAGAGGTGTACCTATAGTACACCCATATTTCGCCAGTTATGTTTAAGTCCCATGTAATAGGGGGCGAGCCTATTACATCATCAACAAATCACATGAAAAAAAGGAAAAATATTGATAGCAGTAACAGAAGACCATCAGAAGGCTAAGGAAACGGTGGATGGTTATTGTGAAAGACTTGGTACGTGGCTAAAGGTGACGTTTGACGTTTGTGACTGCTGAGATGTTGGCTGATCTGAGTCGACCACAAATAAATTACGGTAAGGGTAAGAGGACAACGAAAACGTCAACCACGTCACTAGTTCACCCATTCTTTATAATATTAAACAGGAAGCATCTCTATTTATAGAAGTCTGGTATAGATGCAGTGGCAACATTGACCTAGAGATGACGTGTGGCATCGGGCCAAAATGGCGGTATGCCGCCAAATTACTGTTAAAGTATAAAGTTATTGTGGTTGCGAACGTTTTGATCGTCTTTGTTGCTTTGTTTGATTATAATTTCTTTGTCAGGTGCCTGAGGTAAACTGACAACTGGACTTAATTTTGAATTTGCATTAGATTTTTTTTCAAATAAGTACAGAGCTACGAATAGAAAAACAACATTTTTTAAAGGCCTCAACTAGGCGTCAATAAGTCGTTGTTGAGGCTGGTAACAGTGGTAACTACATAAAGAGACCTTTGTTTTTATAGAATCGTTTAAATTTCCAACTTTATCTTTAGCCTCAAATCAAGTTGAACTTGAGAGAAATCTCAAAGAATCCAACAGGAAAACAATTCATGCATGTTTCCGTATTGTATTACGTTACGATTGCGGAAGTAAGAAGTTTGTGGTTATATTGACGACACCATCATTCTCCTGTCTTTATCCCAATTTATTTGGGGTCGCCGCAACATGTGTTTTTCTTCCACACTTCTCTATCAGTCGTCATCTCGGTAGATCATCTTTCGAGTCATATCATCTTCCACACAGTCCATCCATCGTTGGTCTTCCCCTCCTCGTATAGCTATCCACATTCATACTCAAAACTTTCCTAACGTCATTTTCCTCATTTGCAATGAGAAGGCATTCTAAAATTATAAACATCGAGAATGACGATTTATTAGTTTACTAACAAATTCATCTTCGAAGATGGTCCCGGCTGACATTTGTAGATCTTTGATCGTCGTTACGTATAATCTGAAGACTGACAACCAGTCTTACCAAGGGGTATCGTGTTACCCAGTTACTGGGTTGTAGAGGTCAGGTCACTTCATGTAAAATACTGGTATTCAGCTAGTTAGACAGGAAGCCGACCAGAACATAATAGGAAAAGGCTACGCAGATGATGATGAAGCATCTGCCTAGCTTAAGTTCTTTTTGTATTTTCAGCTCATTATAATTTAATAGGTACTAAAACGGTAGATTTTCCAAGAAAATTCAATGTTATTAGGAAAGCCGAGGAAACCTGTTATCGTCGTCAATATTACCAAGACTTCGGCGGCAACAAATTATGAATAATGTAAACAGTTCCGCCCACACTTCAACGAAAAACAAAACGACATTTTCTACCGTTTTCCTATCAATGTAGATTAAGTTTAAAATGTGTGTAACTATGTGAGCGAAGCAAAAGTATTAAGTGTGCAATAATAATGAACGTAGGTAGCATCGACGTGTTTTTCTGCCTCCATGTCAAACAATCGTGACTTCACCTAATATTGGTATTATTTGAAAATCCGCCATATTTATTCAACTGTCATATGGCCCACACATGTCAGGCTAACCTATATTCTCACGGTCCCAATTACCTCCACTCAAGGTCAGAACCCCGCAGTATCGTACTGAACTTTAGCCAGCCTTGATATGACCTTGAGCGTAAAAGCTTTCTGTAGTAGCTTAGTAGTGACAAAGTGCCACTATGAAATGATTTTGTAAGTGATATTTCAGGTGTTTTTATTAGGCTATCGACTCACTAGAGCGGTTCCTGTTTTTTTTTGTCATCGGAGAATTTTACCTTAGTCGTCATAGAAACTTTTTACTGACGTAAGTATTATAGCTATCCTAAAGCCTTGGCGGAAGGATTGCAAATAACTGTAAAGTGCTCATAACCATTTATTTGTCAGAATATGGTACATTTTAAGGTCTTTAATCACATTCTGCCAAGTTTGGCGTGCAAATATTAGTTACATTTATTACAGGGCAGATTATTAGGTAAGTATTAACATTATTGATTGCATAATTACGAATTAAAATTGCAATGATATTTTGGCGCTCGTATAAATTTGACAGGGTGGGTTGTTAGTGAACATTTGTGAAATTATTTCGCGCAATTGTATTAAAAAACAAGATGGCAGCGTTAGTTTCGATTTTGAACATGCGCCAAAAGATCCTTGTAGCACTTTTTATTAGCAGTCAGAAAGGCACTGCTGCCTGTTTCATTACATAATCTCTTATTACTTAGTAGCCTTCAGCGACCCTAACGGGAGTGGCTTGTCATAGGTGCATTAAATAAGTATATTTGCTAAGCACTTGCACCGATTAAAGTGCAGAGCAAACTAGGCTATAAGTCAGACAACATCGCGTCATCGCTAGTTCGGCTCTTCAATATTAATTATATAAAATTATTAAAACATAGTTATCCGGTCATATAATAGAGGTTATCGATCAAATGTGTCTCAATTAAGGTCTACAAGTGTTATCAGTGCCAAAGAAGCAGAGTGTAAACAATAACATCTTAAATAAGTTCATCAACAACTGACAGTAAAACAAAAATCTACCCAGTGAAACTGTAAACACAGCTCCAATTCAAAAACACGCAGTGAGTACATAGTGTTTTGCTTACAAGCAGTGCAATAATTACACAAAACTATTTTAAAAAGTGCAAAAAACATTCTAACCGAACATAATCACCTACCCTACTTCTCAAAAACATAAAAAATTTACCGTTACTGACAATCAGCTGACTTGAGGAAGTAAAGACCTTTTTGAGATACGATACTATAAGTCCCCGTGGCTCGTATAGATCGAGCCCGGACTGACGATTTACGTGGCGCATGTTCGATCCTCACCGAACGAGAGGAGACTTTTTGTATTAATTTCAACATGAACAATATGGAACAAGTGAATAATATCACCACAAGAAAACAGCAACCAATTATTAAAAGTAAATCACGATCAATGGAGTCTCTTGAACGCAGCTTAATTGACACAAGTCTAATGTCTTGTGATGAAATACTAGGCAGAAGCTTAGATCTATCCTCAAATATTTGTTCCACATACATGTTGGAACTAAAGGCAGAAATAAAGGAATTAAAATCTCAACTAGAAAGTACACAAAATGAAATGGAAAACATTGTTCTTGAAAACTTAGACTTAAAAAAACAAGTATTGAATATGAATCAGGAGCTCAACGTACTTAAACAATTGTGTAGAAGCCCGTTGACTGCCTTCAATCATAACATGTCATCAAGTTCTAAAAGGAGTGCGCGACGTCGGCTGACAAACAGTTTCTGTGCTTCTCCTCTGAAACTTAACGACGTTACAAACGCCGAAGAAGGAAAATCTGTAACCACCATGCCAGAAACTGAATCCATAACTGAGCAATCCTCGACAAGCGCAACATCTGTAAGAAATTCTGAACCTGAACCGGCTACGCTACAGAGAACATCTTTTATCGGACATAAAAAGTGTGCAGATTACCCAGAATCAACTAAAATACAGGAAAACAACATCAAATCTAGAAAGTACAATGTGCTAATTCTTGCTGATGAACAGGAAAGCGATATAGGTAGTTTGCTACGGCGTGACTTAGGAGCGGACTATGAGGTACTGTCTATAATAAAACCGAAGGCACCCACGGATGAAATAGTTAACTCATGTATTTCTTTATGTAAAAATTTTGACGAAAGGGACTTTGTAATAATATTGACAGGCACAAACGATGACAATCCGTTTACTATGCAATCCTTTTTACATTATAATTTATATAAAATCTCGCATACAAATGTACTAGTTGGAAATGTACACAACGCAAGATACATCAACACGTCAAAAATTAATTCTATTCTTAGTCTTATATGTGATAACTTGAAGCATGTAGAATTCATTGACAGTGGACATAAACAAAATACAATAATCAAGTCACGACTATTTTTAAGAGAAATTTTACGAATTCAGTATCGAACCAACTATACGAAATACTGTAACAACATAGTGCGCAAAAACATAATTTCTTGGAAGACTGAAAAGTGTAACCTTACTAGTAGTATTAAAAATATCCCACAAAAAGGCACTATACAATATTACTTCAAATCAGTTCCTAAATCAATGCCAAATTTAATTTCAGAACTTTCATGTACTCAAACTTGTGCCCATGCAACACGACAAGCTGATGATTTTTTTCGTGTGTAATAAAATGGAGGACTCTAGTTTACATAATGCTAGTAGTAGTAGCTGTAATCGGAATGAAATAATCTCACCTGGATTACAAAATATAAACATATTTCACCAAAATTTGTGTGGTATTAGTAATAAGAAGAATGAATTGGATGTTTATATACAATCTCTTGAAATTAGGGTAGACTACATATGCATTAGTGAACATTTTTTGAACGACAAGTCCGTACTTTCCTTTTCTTTAGATAACTACAACCTGATTTCATACAACACCAGAAGTAAAAAAACTAGAGGTGGTAGTTTGATCCTGGGACATGTGGATAGAAAAGTAGAGAATATAGATGTCATTAATAAACTTTATAAGATGGACAGCTTTGAAATATGTTGTATTAAAGATATCGATACTGGTCTATACATATGTTGTGTTTATCGTAGTCCTTATGACAAGAATCTTGAACTATTCATGACACGCATGGAAAAATTGCTAGAACATTTATTTAATAGGAAATGTATTATTTGCGGAGACTTTAATATAGATTTACTTTTGGATAGTAAAAAACGAACTGAATTTGTCAGCTTATTAACATGTTACAATTTTAGGCATCTTATTAATACTGCAACTTTTATTCGAAATGACTCATACTCGTGCATCGACAATATCCTAACAAATCTGACTGAATATTATGTAAAGGAATCCGAGGTAGACCATAATGGTCTGGCTGATGGACATGGAGGTCTTTTAGGGAAATTTTGGTTGGAAACTCTGACAAACAACGCAAGCAACAACAAACAGCATATCGTTATAAATAAGAGAATTTTCAGTTCTAATAACGATACATATTTTAAGCAGGGAATTTTGAGACATAACTGGGGTAATATGGGAATTAATACATTTATAAAGAAGTTCTCAGAGGTTTTTAAAAATAGTTACAAAAAAAAGAAACGTAAAATTAATCTTATAAAGAGTACTAAACTAAAATGGGTCACCAAAGGTGTCAAAATCTCTAGTAAAATGAAACGGATTTTATGCGCTGGTAATGGTAATAATCTTGAAACGAGTGTTCTAAATTACAAAAAGAAATACATTAGAATTTATAGAAGGATTATCACGAAAGCTAAAAAAATAACTGTTAGGGAAAAAATAAATAATTCAACAAACTCTAGCAAAGAAATCTGGCAAATTGTTAACAATTGCACAAACAGATCAAAAGTTATGCATTCGGAACATCTACTACTTAAAATTGACGGCAAACTAGTTGATGATCCCGAAGAAGTAGCTAACACACTAGTAAAACTTTTTGACAACAAATGTATTACCAGTAGAAATGAAAATGAGGAAGCGACTTTAATACTTCAGCAGAGTACAAAACGGGTCGAAAACGAGCTTTGTTTTACTCTTACCACTCCAGATGAAATTTTTAATATTGTCAGGAAGATGAATAATAAACGTTCTTCTGGATATGATGAAATTCCTATATCTGTTATTAAAGATAACATAAATATACTTGCAGAACCGCTTTCTTACTTCTTTAATAAGTGTATTAATGAAGGAATATTTCCAGAACAGCTAAAAATAGCTAAGATCATACCGATTCACAAAAAAGGCACAAAGACTGATCCTAAAAATTACAGGCCAATCTCCTTGCTACCAACGCTTTCAAAGATATTCGAAAAAATTATCAAATCTCGGCTTGTACTTCATATTAACTTAAACAAAGTCTTACATAGAAGACAATTCGGATATCAAAAAAATGTTGGCACAGGAGACGCTATATATTCCCTTGTTAATGATGTAATCAATAACATAAATAATAAATTTAGAGTAGCTGGTGTATTTTTAGATTTGAGTTCAGCATTTGACACGGTTGATCACAATTTACTTGTAGCTAAACTAAATCATTACGGAGTGAGAGGCAAGGCCTCCCAACTTTTCTTATCCTACCTAGAAAACAGAAAAATGTTTGTAGAAATCAGTGATATTCAAGATGGGCATAGAAAAAGTTATAAATCACCTCTTTTTAATATTTATGCTGGTGTTCCGCAAGGATCGATACTAGGGCCCATTTTGTTCATTTTGTTTACCAATGACTTAATTAATTATATAAATAAGATTCTACCAGACATACAACTTGTTGTTTTTGCGGATGACACAAATGCCATTATTGGGGCAAATGACACAAAAGAACTTACCGAAAAGGTTAATGCAGCTATAAGTTATCTATATTCATGGTTTACTGTAAATAAGTTGAAAATTAATAGTACAAAGACCAAGATAATGTTATTCAAAACAACTGCTCGTAATAAAGAATCTATGGAAATCATACTTAATGAGGACAAAATTGAACTCGTGAGAGAAGCAAAATTCTTGGGAGTACACATAGACGACTCATTAAATTGGAAAAAGGAGCTATCCGCCATTGATGCAACTATATCATCTGCGTGTTATGCGTTAAGAACCCTTCGCGACGAAATTGACATTAAACATTTAAAAATCGTATACTACGCACTTATTGAGTCAAAGTTAAGATATAGCATACAATTTTGGGGGAACAGCTATAATTATAACTGCCAAAGAGCTTTTGTCCTTCAGAAAAGAGCTATACGTACCATTGTCCGTATTTCACAAAGAGAAAGTTGTCGTTCTCATTTCTTAGATTTAAACATCCTTACAGTACCCAGTCTCTATGTTCTAGTCCTTCTGACTAATCTTAAAAAGTACATACATGAATATGAGACGGATGAGGAAAGGCTGGTTAGAGAGAGCACACGTAGGAAGGAATTGAGAAATAAGATAAGTCCTCACTTCAACATTGTGAAGCATAGTTCACAATATCAAGCGGTGCAATTTTTCAATAAGTTACCTTTACAATTAAAAAGCTTGATTTATACATCTGCATTTAAAACAAAGCTTCAAGCATTCCTACTAGATAAATGTCTCTACTCCGTTGACGAAATGTAATAATATTATGACCATGCGTTTCTTCCTGTCAACTTAAATATGTATGTTACAGAGCAGACAGAAGTTATTGTTTATGTATGTTAAGGACATTATTTTGAAATGACATATGTATTATTAATCCTATTAACTATTTAAGTTGACATTGAACTATTTAATTTGACATATATTTTTATTTTTTTGATTTTCTATTCCTAATCTTATATTGTTAATGTGTTGACATGGTTTTTTATTTTATATTTTTTATTGTAGGTAATTTTTAGATGTTAATTTTGATGATGATGTGATTTTTGTTATTAATTTTTAAATGTGTTTCTTGTATTTTTTTTTTGTTATTAACTTTTAAATGTGTTTACTTGTTTTTTTTTTTGTCAGAAAATTTCAAACACAATGTAAATTGTTTGTGAATAAATAAATTGAATTGAATTGAAATTGAACAAGAAACACTTATTTGCTTACCTAGCTTTTGCCCGCAGCTTCAACTGCGTACTTTGTAGGTATTCCATATATTTTTAATACAAATATCCAGGATGAAAAGTAGCGTAAGTCCTAACCCATCAACCCAATCATGGTCTACCTGTGTGCTAAATTTCCGAAATGCGTTCAGCCTTTAAGGTGTGAAAAAGTAACAAACAGACAGACAGAGATATTTATAATATGTACTAGTATAGATTACTCCATATTCAGAATCAATAAAAGCAAGATATGGAACGAGAGCCCCTTCAAAGAGAAAAGTAGATGTGATATTGTTTTTCTGACAGAATCTATCTGGACTATCTGGAGTATCTTTCATCCTAGAATTTACTTAGCTTACTGCTCAAAATAAAAACCATCTAAGACTACAGTGAACGCAAATCATACGGTTTTACTTTGTCTCATTACATGAAACTTTCAAACGTAATTTATTATGATTTCTGTTTCAGAATTCACGAATTCTTACCCTAAAAAGTTTGGAGCCGTGATCAGGCTACCTAAGGACGTTCAATTCAAGTCATAACTTCAAAAAATTAAGACAAAGAACTGCGTTTAACAAACGCCCGAATGGTCACGTACACAAGTTTGTTACGTTATCAATTGAGGAAATGTTTGACTTGTGATTTCGGTCGTGATTCATAGGTTATTACATTGATGATATTCTCGCGTGAACTCGGTGATTGGGAAAACTACGACTACAACAGAAATTTACTTTAAAATAAAGCTGAAACTAACTTACATATTTGTAGCTTCCCCTTAATATTCAGTTTTTTTTAGAAGTGGATACTTTAACTTCGCAAAGCACGAGGATCACTCCAATTTCATTAATCTAAAGCTTTTAACAATGAATAAGTTCGAAGAAAGCTTCAACGATTCTTGTAAAACCACAATATCAGAAAATAATATTGTTCAACCTTGTTCAATATTCCATGACGAGCTCTTCAAGCATTTAAATCTTTATTTACTTACTTCAACTGTAGGTCTACGGTCTGGCCGTTACGTAATTTGACCTTTAGAAACCCTGGGTCTTTAGTCTTTAAGTTACGTAAACGTAATATCACTTGAGGGTTGGTTAGCTTGGATAGTGGAGTAGATATACTAGCCTAGCAGGCGTACATCATTATTAGGTAGACAAAGTGATTATTTTATTTCAGGTTTTGTGCACGGGTAAATGGGTGTTTTCTATAAATCTGAGATTGATTTCTGGGCGATTACTTAAAGTTTATAAATACGTCTTGTCGGTTCGGAGTACATTTACTGGTTTGTTGTCTTTAGATTATTGCGCACGAAGTTAGCTTCAGAATTCTTTCGAGATAATCCTTTAATCACCCAACACTCGCTTTAAGACACCCTATGGGAGGAATGAGGGATCTGATGTTTGTCGGAAATTGCACACATTTTTGCAGACTACCATTAGTCTCTAACGACAAGACATTCCAAGAGGCGTCGTTTAGTAATCTACAAAGTAATTCTCACAATAAGGTTCAGTCATCGCCATCCAGAATTCCTGAACAATCCAATTTCGAATTGTCTCTCGCTTCATTCTTCCGCTGGTATTCGTTTTGTCCAAAACCTACCAACGTTGGAACTATTTGAAACCAATGAGCTGAAATTATATGTATTACAAATACCAATTCCGGGTTCGGAACACATATCGTAACGTTCGTTAAGAATCCTATTGATCGAAGTTATACGAGGGATGTCGATTGAAATACCGGAAATAGTTTCCCTCGTCGACACATTTGAAATTCGAAAACTAGTTTTCAGTTTGAAATGGGATTTATTCATGCTCTGTGCAAATGTAAGTCCCACTGTTGGGTAAAGCTATATCGCCTATATCATAGGATCTCGTAACTAGTCGTAGAAGACGTCTTCTTTTTTATAAGAAACTAGCTTTGATCACCAGGCTTACTCATACTCATTGCGTGTTAGTGTTATCAGACCATTTAATAAATATTTGTTCACGATGTTTTTTACAAATTATTCGTCAATTTTCACGTGCCAAAGTGAAGACACCTAATAAAACTATATTACTTTACAATACAATAAATAATTTCACTAAATCCTTTGTAAAACATAATATTGATAGTGTTTATCTGTGACGAAGGGGACCCGATTGTATTGCATGCGAATGTAACATGATATGGGAGAGAAGGCTGGTAAAACCAGGTTTTATAACACTAACAAATTGAATACCACGTTTCTGGCGGGTGAATGAGGGCTGTCCAAAACTGGAGTTGTAATTTTTTGTAATTCACTCTCTCGACATCTGACGCTTCACTCGAGTGAAGGTTAATTTTTCATTCCACGTTCACACGACACCAGCAAAGTTATTAAATATAGGAAGGAACCTGCATCTGGTCCATTGATTATATTTTTCGATAATTTGATACGCGAGTGCCGAAATCCAACACACCCACACCGTAAAATTAATTTTAAACTTTCGTTATTTTTTTTGTTTTTGTTCTGACGTTTCGCTTCGATTGAAAGATGCCGAATGAAAAGCAAACATTAACTAAAACTGAAGCGTCTGATATCGGCAAAGTTCTGTAAAGCGAAATAATGGAGTGACGAGGGGTTAGTTATTCTATCTTTTGTAACGTATGTCCTGAAATTGCCGTGTAAAGCTGACGTGTGGGAAAGTTACATGATGAGCATTGAACACTTCCCGTCAAAGTTTACGGAACCCAATTTCCGTATGGCGCCCATCGCTTTTCGTTAGTTTCCAAATCGTGGCATCAGTTTACGAAGCGTCAGCTGCAAGATGCGTTTTGATTTAGAAATTTGCATGCAAGTTATTTTTCATCATAACTTCTGCAATTTTACCAGACATTACGTAAAATGTATTCGATTCTTAAGACCGATGCATTGCGAGCATTTTTACAGAAATTGTAATGAAATAATTAAGTAATTTTCAGTAGTTCAGTTTATTAAACCCAGGAAATTCAAATTGTCTTACGTTTCTTGCAAATTGCAGGTCAGTATCAAGTTGTATGTTGATCAAAATATGATTCGCGACCGTAACAAATATGTATTTACAGAATTATAATCCCTAAAATCATCAATACAAGTCTCTCAATTGAAAAAAAAAAAAACGTTTTATTCACCAAAACCTGTTTCAGTATCAGTAGAAAAAAATACGTTTTATTCACCAAAACCTGTTTCAGTATCAGTAGAAAAAAATACTGACAGCCCTTTTTTTTTTTTTTTTTTTTTGAGGGTGGGAAATTATCAAATAACTTCTCCCGCTCTGGGTGGAGCGGGAGGGCGTGTCAGACTTTTACTGACTAAAACCCACCCGTGTTCCTTCCGTTGCCTGTGTGCCGAGGTCGCGATATCCCTTTCAGACAAACCCGCGACCCCGGCAGGCATTGGCCCTTCCGGACCCCGTCAGTTGGTGCTGACATCTCTTTGAGGCGCGCGTGGAACACAACGCGCCGTCGACCCGGGCCTGGTCCCTATCGGACGGCGAGCTACCCATTGCTCACCGTCCGCAAGCCCGCGCCTACGGTGGCCGGAAGTCGGCTCGCGACTCCCGACGCCCGGGGCGTCTCCTGCGGCGACTAGGGGCGCGAGGGGGCGCATTTTGCCTCTCCCTCACGCGCTCCGCCTCCTCCTTCGCGAGCATTACTGCTTCGCAGAAGGAGGTGACGGCCTCCCATGCACTCTCGCTCCGGACCATGGCCTGAACCAGGGCCGGACGCGAGAGATCGCCGCCGCCGATCGCCTCCGTGAGGACACGGCGGTGCTCCGCCCAAGCTGGGCAGACCTCCACCGTATGCTCCACCGTGTCCTCCGGGCGATCCACACAGTGGTGACACCCGGGCGTTTCCTCCCGCTTTATCCTGAACAGGAACCTCCCGAAACAACCATGTCCGGTGAGGACCTGTGTCAGGCGGAAGGTGAGGACGCCGTGGCGCCTCTCTAGCCACTCCTCAAAGAGGGGACTTATCGCCACAATTGTGGCGTGCCCAGCGCTGGGTTGCGACAATCGCACTCTCCATGCCGCCATGAGATCCCGCCGGAGCTCTGTCCGCTGTGCCGCGATTTCTCGCGGCAGCGGAGTTACGCCCCGGATACTGACAGCCCTGTGGTCCAGTTAAATGCAGTTGTGCACACAATGCGTAACAAAACAGGCTCCACAGTGAGTCAGCAGCCTAATTTAGTGCAACACTTTGTACTTAAGCGGCCTACATAACATTATTATGAGATCAGTTATTTTTAGTTTTATCACTGAATTTGCAGGAAAATTGAGTCGGCATTTCCGAAGAAAGAAAAAACAAACTTTTATATTTGCAAACATTTTTCGCCTGATACAAACTTTTTTTTTAATAAAATAGAGAATAAGGACTAAGTACAGTATTTCAGAAGGGAAGGAAATTATACTAAATCATTATTTCTAAATTGCTTGGTTTTTTGATGATAATATTTTGGTTTGTTTATAATGAGCGAAGATTCTATTTCTTATTTCTCATTACTTTTCTTTTCATTCTTCACTCTGACTTGAATTTTGAGCTCTTCTGCAAACTATTTCAGGAGGTCAGTGTATTATTTATCCTGAGAACATTTTGTAGTTCATAATTTACTGTAAGGCTAACAGAGTGACTAAACTGCAACAATTAAGATACTAATTTTGTTATTTATACAAATAAATGCAATTTGCAATTTCATCAAGAAATTTGAAATTATTAAAGAAATAAGATAAATAATAGAAAAAGGCAGATAAAATCATGAAGTTTCTCTAATTATAATAGAGAAAAGTTAAATCCCTAAAATATGTGTAAAGGTAAAACTAACAAATAGAACAAAACATTGCTAATACATTAAGACTAAATAAAAAAATGGGCAGTTATCATTATTTATATTGTTCACCAAAAAAAGTTTAGTTTAATACCCGGAAATATATAGAAGTTTGGAAGACTATGGCAACGCCTGATCCCAGCCAATGGGCGCCCAGCATTGGCACTGGTTGGGAAAATAAAAAAATGTTTATGGGTGTTCAAAGCAAAGGCCATTTAAAAAAACACAATATTATAACTAAAACTAGATTTTATGATTATCTTTTTATATGCAATAGTGACGCCGATAGGTACGTTAACTGCGTATGAATATTTAATTCGATTCAAATGACTGGTCTTGCGAAATGCAACCGGCTGCAGTTTATTAATGCCAAGGTCGGAAAACATAAATAATGAAAAAAACTTCGCCCGTTAAAATACGTAAGTTGTTATTAAGTTCCAAAAAGTTACTAGAAACCCTAGAATTACGGCAGGATGTCCGATCATAGCTATATGAGTACATTAGACGACCCACTGACCATTATGCCGAAGAAAAAAATACAAATAATAAGGTCAGGTGAAAATCGGTAGGACCGACCTTGTTAGGATATCGAACTTATTGCCAAAACATAATAAATTGTAATCAAATTAATAACATTACTTACCAAAGTCTATAAATTGTTTTATAGACAGCGGCGAAGGGTTGAATTGCGAGTAAAAATCAAGCATTTTCGTAACATTGGAGAAAATAGCCCCCGCTAACCTCATCTTGAATAACTTTTAGCAACGTTTATAAACTGAAGAACTGTTAAATTTCCACGACAAAACTTATTCACAGTCACAAATGATTAGAACACATGTTTTCAAAATTAATAATTTTATTTTGCACCGGCACTAACTTTACACAAAGAGAAAAATTTTCGACTGAACTCAGAACTAGTGTTGCCCCTTTCTGAAGCTTATATATTTCAAAGCGTGAACTTTGATCCTCAGTGTTGTGAGACCAATAAAAGGTAATAAGGGATATCATTTTGTTGTAATATTTTCAATATTGTCATATTAATTAAGAAATCACTTTATGGTACGTTGATAAATATTACTGTTTCGCTACAACTTATATTGTTTTGCAAACAATTATTTGATGAAAAAATAGCTTCGAAGCGCTATTTGTTTTAGCAACCAAAATTTCAACAAAAAACAGCTTAGAAAATTAGTAAAAATTACACTTTTTTTTTTAATTACTCTATTTTGTTTCAAGATTAGGTAGAAGCTAAAATCTCTCGTAGAACAGCAAAAAAAAATCTCAGAAAAGGTTGTTAACTTTACAATATTATAAAAAAGTTTGGTTCTGGCATACAATCATTGGTACCTAGGGACATGTCACAAGTGACAGTGACACCTTTGTCTCAGATACCAATAGACCACAGACCACAGTGTATTATCTTGAGTGACCTTAGTACATTGAGATAGTTGGGTCCATCCACTGAGTTAATTTTTTATATTTTTTCAATGTAATTAGTCTGTGGGACTGTATTTGACGCACGTATCCTAGCGAAGAAAAAAAAAGAAAAACAAAACAAATATTCCGGGCAGCTGTTCTGTTCACCAAGTTTTCTAAACCAAGGAAAGGGTACCTAGTTTTTCAAATTATATTTAGGAAAATAGGATGTTGGGTTAGAAAAGAAGCTACACAGATGAACAAGTTAAAGTTCCTCATTCTCAAACCTGTCTATTTCCAATTGCATACAATACGAAATGCGTCTGTGAGTTCTCCCCATTCTGTTTCCGATTTCATATTTGTTTTTGTATCTCTATTACCATTTTCCTGCCCATAACGCATCATAATTTTTCTGAGGATCTAATTTGCATCGTTTAATTGATTTTCTATTCTGTTACCTAATCTCAGTCATTGATTTAATTAAATCTCTGTCCACAGCTGTCATTTTAGAATTGTTTAGAAACCATGTAGGTACCTATGTAAATCAAGGTAAATACTATATAATACTTCACGTTATAGTGATAGCTCAGAATAGTACAGAAGGCGCACTCCGCATTTTAGTTATGAAGCTACTTGTATGCAGCAGGCTTGTCTGGTCGGGGCAATTCACTGAGTGTGTGGCCAATCCTCAAGACAATCCACTAAGCCAATCATTTAAGCAAGTCCAATGAAAAGTGCAAAATTCGTGTTGTTCAGTTACACATACGCCAGCCGAGTAGGCCAGTTCACTCAGATCAAATTCGAAATCAAATCAAAACACATACCTACTACTGAAAACAAGTCGTGGAATGGCTAACTGGCTCGGACGGGAACCAAGTTCAATATGAAGCCAGTCCACTGCGTGAGTGGTGTGGAAAGCTAATGGCACGAGCAAATTTGAAATCTTTCAATCACAATGGACTACAATCCAAAGCAGTGGATTGTCTTTATTTACATGTTGTTATTATTGAATTGTCTAAGGGATTGGCCGTCTAAATGGTCCATAATGTAGTCAGAAGATATAAGAGTTACACATTAGAAAGAGATGCAACTTCTATGTGAATCTAGGTAATTGTCGGTAATTAACGTTATGCAACCTGAATTGCACTTTATTGTGTCATAGCAAGAGTTGCTTTTTATTTAAATGATTTTGCGGAGTGAACCATCTGTACTAATCTGTGGTGATAGTAAATTCCATATTTAAAGTAGCTTAGTGCTTGCTATTGAACCTGTTCCACAGTAGCATTGAATATTCAGTAAAGTGAAAAAAGTAATTTCTGGTTGTGAAAGTCTGATCAATATAATCACTGCAGTCAATTTATGTTGATAAAGATAATATATATTTATTCCGTATCTGTATACATCAGTTGTTATTCTAAACATAACATTTTGAGGCTCAACATCAACCCATGTTGTATTGAAATGTCAAATAAATTAAATGGCGGGATGAGCTGGACTCCTTCAACAAGAACTGGTCCTTAGCAGCTTTAAATAGAGAGAAGTGGAGAGAGAGTAGGTAGGCCTTTGTCCTGC
This sequence comes from Agrochola circellaris, assembly GCA_914767755.1. Lineage (NCBI taxonomy): Eukaryota > Metazoa > Arthropoda > Insecta > Lepidoptera > Noctuidae > Agrochola > Agrochola circellaris. The sequence goes on along the minus strand of OU611867.1, from coordinate 9,261,694 downwards.
AGTGGTGGAACATCACAAGCCTATAACGATAATAAAAATTAAATACAATTTTTTTCCCCAAAATCAATCTCTCAATTCTTTACTGTTTTTTTAAATTTTGTTTAAAAAATATTTCCATTTAATTGCTGAATAGCTGAAATATTAAATTGAATGTTGTGATATGTTGATCAAATTGTTACAACTAGGTTTTTGACATAGACTTATAATGTCTCCTACACACAATGTTCGCTTATTTGCTATATAAGGAACTACATAACATAACATCACGCTTGTATTCATCGAAGGGTTAGGCAGCTGTGTACCTATAGTACAACCATGTAAAAGGGGGCGAGCCTATTGCCATCAAACAAACAGGCACAAATCCAGACTCCGGGCTGCTACTGAGAAATTCCTGATGGAAAAACCCAATAACACTTTGCCCGACCCGGGAATCGAACCCAGGACCTCAAGCTCAGCAGTCGCGCGACCACTAGACCTACGAGGCAGGGAGCAACAGTTGTGCAAAATTTCATGCGTCTAGACCCAGCGGATGAGGCTGTGTGTTGTATCTCAATGAATGAATGTATTTAAGATTCTTATTGGGGGATGCGCTAAGGTAGCCCGCAAGATTCAAATTTTCTTTAGTTTTTTGGTATTTTGCAGGTCAGTGTCAGTGTGTGGTTTTATGTTTATTAAAATATGATTCGCGAGCGTAACAAACATGGCTTATATAATTATAATCAGCAATACAACTCCATAAGTTAGCATAATCGGCAAATGTCATGATTTCATGAAATAGTCATTCAATGAGATTACATGAACTTAGAGAGTTGTATTGATAATTTTTGTGATTATAATTCTATAAATAAACATTTGATACGGCCGCGAATCATATTTAGATCAACATAGAACATGATACTGACCTGCAAATTGCAAAAATTGTAAGAAAATTTGAATTTCGCGGGCTGCCTTGACGCTTTCGCCTTAAGTAGATTTAAAGTCGGAAACTAATTTTACTCTACAACTTTTAGAAGATGCATAACGTTTTTGTATACGGTACATTAAAACGAGGCGAACCGAACCACTATTGGTTGCAAGACGAGAAAAATGGTGTTGGGAAATATTTGAACGAAGGCGTCACCGTAACTCAGTACCCTCTAATTATTGCAACTAAGTATAACATACCATTCGTTTTGTATAAGCCGGGGTCGGGGTACAACATTCAAGGTGAGTTTCATTCACGGTTAGGGCCATCCCTTAACTACGTCACATGCTAAGGTGTGGTGAACAGTGTGACATTCTTTTCCTCCTGCAATTTTGCTTAACGTTAAGAGATTTTTAAACATCGAAAGTGTATGGTTAAACAGTCGCTAATCATTTCTTAACTTTAAGCAACGTTTATAAATAAAGCGGTAAATGATTAAAACTGTAAACTGTGTTCAACTCTAACTTTATACTTTGAAATTGCTTTTTGTTATGTGGCATAATTTCTTTAAAAAATTGCATTGTGTGGCGTGACATATTTTGCAATTTTTTTGGTCACAGAATTATGACCATCTGTGAAATGACTGAAAAAAACATGAAATTCGGTTAGCGTTGTTTATGAATGGCCCTTTTCGTTGTAACCTTTTCGAGGTATTTTTTTTGTGTTGCATAAAGTTAAATTAATTAACAGTAATACTTTACAAGCGTTCACTGCCGTTCTCTGCCTACTTTAAGCTCAGTACCCTAATTGCGTAATACACGATCAATAAGATTCTGAATCGTTTTGAAACAAATTGCTAATCCATTGCTCAACAAGTTCGAAAAAAAAAATCTGCTCAACAATGTAAATAACGCAATGAATGTTGTTGAATTGTCAAAATGAAACAGATTAGTCGTAATCGCTTACGAAAATGTGTTACGTAATTAGATAGCATAGATTTGTGATGTTTTATTTTCGCGCATTGAATTTTCAACGCCGACTAGCAGACTTAACGTCGAGAGTTGAAAATCCAATTGTGTGTTTTCTTGACGTGCTGGGATGCGCTCTATTGCATTCTCAATGCTCGGCTTAATACCGACAGTTGAACGTGCGCGAAAAAAACAATCGCCTGTGGGCTATAACTTATTTTCATACCTAGGCTATAATTATTTTTTTTTTTTCAGGTGAAATATTTGATGTAGACGACAACATGCTAGCCAAATTAGACATTTTAGAGGATCACCCGAATTATTATATACGGGAACAAGATGAAATCTTGATTTATAATAAAGACTTGTAAGTCTCATTTATTAATTACGCCTTATTAGTTAGAAGATTGTTTTTGATGTGTAACATATTTCCTCTCGCTTTCCTGCAATCTGTGGGAGTAATTTCGAGAAAAGCGACGGAAGTGTGTAACAGAAAGCCGGGGAAACGCGCGCTATTTGATTTGACCAATGAGCGCGCGTGGTGCTAGAGTTGGCCGTCATTAATTTTGCGACTACAGTAAGACTCGCTCGGTTTTTTTTTTTTTGAATTTTTCTCTACTCGTCGTCATCAATATTTCTTCAACTAAACACCGAAGATTATTTCGATCTTTCTTGTAATCTCCAACACTGTTAGCGAGCATGGTTGAGCCGTTTTTGCGTGATTGAGTAAAAAGCCTCCAAACATCCAAACTTTTACATTCATAATAATATTAGTTTCCTACTAATATTATAAATGTATACAATTTCAGGGTAGGGTTGTATATTATGTGATGTCACACACCAGGGGATCGACCACTTAAATGTGACATGACGCCTGGGGTCTCCAAAAATCATGAAATTCGTGTGACGTAATTTATTGATAGCCCCTAACACTGTACCTATAAATTTTCAGTCCTGAAGAAAAGCCAAAATCAATGCAATGCTGGGTGTATTTCCTGAAGAACTTTAAACCGGAGCTGTTGCTGAGGCAGCGTTATGAAACTTACAGCTCAACAGGCCCCCATGGACTGGTTTACATGGACAGGTCTCAAAGAGATCCTTCTTATGATCATAGAAACGAATTAAAGCCTGAACAGACACCATAGTACAGGTAAAGGTCAGTAGATTAATTTTCACATCTTTTTATTATTATTTTGTAGAGATGTTGACTATTTTTTATTTAAATTAGATTAACAGTAAAAAAAACTATTGTAAGTAATGGTTATCAAAGAAGTGGCTAAGCTCTAAGGCCGGACATTCACGATTGTTGTAAAACTATTTGTAAGTCTTTCGCATGTTAGGATCGTAGCAAGTGGTTTTAACCGCCACTGTGGTCTATTGGTTAGACCTGTGTCAGGCCCAGACGTCTCGGGTTCTATTCCCAGTGGGGGCAACATTTTCGGCTCGGTTTGATTGGTGGTTGGGCTTGTTCTAAGTACGCCTGACTAGCTACCACCATCTTGTCGCCATAACAACAATGATATCAGCATTGTTGTGTTTCGGCGAGGTAAGATAGCCAGTTCATCTGTGGTTGAGGATGCCGGGTGAAGCTCGCTTCCAACTTCGGCCTGATCATCACTTAACAACAGGAGAGACAAAGAATAAATAAATGGTGTCGTTCTGTAGTTTCTTCCCACCCCCATGCGAAGAAGAATTTCTGTGTTATAATTAATTTATACTTTATTACAATGAGATGAGAGTTACATTGCAATGACTTACTAATAGTTTTACGTCATTCAAATTTGACTGTGAATGTTGTACCTACTGTAAAATGACTTGCTAGACAGAGACGGCACTATAGAGAGCTGACGTCATAGTAAACAACGCTCTAGTAATTTACTTTTGTTTTTGATCTGCCTTTTTGCCATTAAATACATTGCCATTTCTTTTTTATTTTAATAAGTAATTTTAATTGATCTACTGAACTTTTTCTGAATACTGGTGACTTGCGATTTTATTAAGGCGCGTTTTTTTATTTATTTTGTGACGATATTATCGCGGACGCGACGTTATGGCATCACGATAACACAGGGAAGTAAAAAATATGGAAATAAATATATAAAGACGCTTTTAAATTTCCGACCATGATAACGTTATAACGTGCAGTAAACATATAGACGTGGACGTCCACGATAATATCGTGACGTTAGAAATGATTAAAGCGCACGATGTGCGTTTTTATCGTGGACGGTTTAAGCGTAATAAGCGCATTCAAAATCCTCCTATCGACAATGTCCTTTGTCTACGAACCAAGTTAAGTATATGTATCGCATAACTAGTAGGGGTTACTGGCAGTTGGTTGGCTGTGAATTTGCTACTGATAGTTGAACGAGTTCCTAAGGAAGAATACATATGTTATTAAAAAATACTTGCACAATTCAACCCCCAGATAAGTGCTGTAAAGAAGAAAATTATTTTACAAATTTTAATAAAAATAAAAATAATATATTTTTTGTTGACTATGTACGGGCCGATTTTTCAATCTTCAGATAACTTTTATAAGCGGAATAAAAAAAATTGGTTTGACAGCGTTATAGAAAATAATTATGTCGAAATTGCCTTATTTATTCTTCAAATAAAAGTTAACGATTGAAAAATCGGCCCTGAAGCAAAAATGATTTTAAAACATATAATGCCATTTAAGCTATGAAATTTAAGAAATATCTTTACAATTTATTTTCTTTTATTTGCAGCAAATCTTCCTTAAATGATATAGAGGAAATGGCAGACTTATTAATTAAGAAGAAAAAATAATTTTCTTAAAGTGAAATGAATCATTGAAAAGTACTTGGAAATGACTGAATATATAATAATAATAATTATAATATATTTAATAATTAGAATATATGTCATTATGAGAAATTAAAGTTTCATTTAAGTAGTTTTTGCTAGCGCTTTCAACTCGCCCTCGAGAAAGATTATTCTCGAGGGCCTCGAGGGAGCAATGGTGGCCCAGTGCTAAAGGTCACAACTAGTTGTGGGTCGTCTAGACTTTTCCTAACTATGATGGGGTCGGCTTCCAATCTAACCGGTTGGAACTGGATACCAGTATTTTACATGCAGCGACTGCCTTATCTGACCTCCACAAACCAGTAGCTAGGTAACACAATACGCCTTGGCGAAGACCGGTTGTCAGATTTTCGGGATTCTGACTATCCGTAAGGATTGGACCTCGATTTTCGACTTTTCTAGTACCTAGGTACTCAAACCTCAGTTGGTCCAATAGAGTTTTTTGATCCTTATAAGAAACAGGATCGATTGGCAACAAAAGTTTTTGTGAAAACTGCCCATTGTCTTGCTGATTGTATTTTTTCTTTTTCAATGTCTGTGAATGCAGATCAAAATGACTGGACTAGAAAAGTTAAGGACAGTCTCCTAAGACCGTTTTCCTGTAGCTACAACGGCTAAGGTAACTGCCCTTACTGCCCCATCTCAAAATTCCACCCTGATAATATTACCTACCATACAACCTGATACTGCAAGTTGCAAGAAACGTAAGGATTATATTTCAAGGATGACCCTAGCGCATCCCCCTTAAATTAGTTAAATTGTACCTATATAGTGAATTAAAGGCCGAATTAAGTTAGCTAACACTACGTTCATACGGCTTTGTACTGCCCTTTTTTTGCGGTATAAAGGCTGGGTTCACACCTCGCTATACAGGGTGGGGGACATCGACGCGAAAACTGATACCATGGATTCAGTACATGATCCTGAAATCCCCTGCGTTGAGATTTTCCGACGGTTGTAAAAAAAAATCTGCTGTTTCATAGAAAAGTGCAATACCTACGCGGTCAATATGTATGGAACAGCTGATATTTTTTCGTCGGTTATTTTATTCAGTATAAAGTTCAGAATCATGTACTGAATCCATGGTTACAGGCTTCGCGTCGATGTCCCTGCGACCCTGTATGTTCTGTGGTTCACACGAACTCACACACAAAGCATTTCACCTCACATTTTTTTGAGGGGCTTCAGACTGGCGTATTTTCTGTGCGTATAAAATAGGTTTTTGCACGAGCGTGACGCGCCTATAAGCACGTACACATACGTGAGTCGCTAACACCCGAATACTGAAACGCCACTCAAAACTTAAGCGTTACTTAAAACTAGTTTCAACCAATCAAAAGGCTTTAAACGAGTCATAAGTAACGCTTAAGTTTTGAGTGGCGTTTCAGTATTCGGGTGTAAGACTGACACAATTAAGATTTCGCGAGCAATCGAGCATGGTTACGCCCATAATGCAACAACCAATATTTAGCTGCTTGTTCCGATTTGAAACCAGTCTTACTACAAGAAACGTACAGTACAAAAATATACCTTGTGAACCGTGGTAACTATTCAGAAACAGGCTTAGGTCAGGATAGTTTGATACCTATTATGCTGGGGCCACATTTTTGCGATAAGGCGAACTAAACTTCGCGCGCTGTCTCTCGCACACCGCTTGACGCCTCGCTGAGCAACAGAGAGCGTGCGAAGTATAGTTCGCATTATCGCGACTATGTAGGACCAGCATTACACACGAGCACGAAATTGCCGCGCCCGGCTGCATCTAGAGACTGCAGTACTAATAAAATTCATGGCGCTGAAAGTCCCTTGAGAGCACAACTTCTGTCAAGGACCGCCATTCAAATCCGTCAGTTTTGTATCACTGTAATGCTGGGACCAGATTGTCGCGATAAGGCGAACTAAACTTCGCGCGCTGTCTCTCGCACACCGCTCGACGTCTCGCTGAGCAACAGAGAGCGTGCGAAGTATAGTTCGCATTATCGCGACAATGTAGCCCCAGCATTAGATTGTGAGAACCGTTACTTTATATTATACTTACTCCTTCTCCGAGACATATTAACGAGTAGTAGCGCGGGATTGTACCAGCGCCGTCACAATTATTTCAAAGCTAAAAAAAAATAAAAACTGTTCTCTCATTAGGTAACACTGAACTGTCATTTCGTTTAAAGCTACTTATTTTAAACAACCCTATTTAGGGGAGAGCTTCAGTAGGGATGGGTTGGGAGACCTGTCTCGGAGAAGGAGCTTCGTATAATTATGATAGAACTTCACTTAAGGTAAGTTCGTTTAATCACATAAATCTATCGGTATTATTTGGTTAGATTATAAACTAGCCGAGCGAGCGAAGCGAGAGGTGCCGCGGCAGCGGCCGGCGAGCGCTACTTCCAAGTTGCTCGCAGCTAGGCAGGCTATTTAGTATTAGCGCAAGGTTTTTTAAGTCGCAAGCAAGTTTAATACCGTTCACAATTTGTCGGTTTCCCATGAATCGGTAAACAATGCATTAAATTGTAAATGGTTCGTTGCGGTTCACAATTTTTCTAAGTACAGTTTATAATAATTAACGGAAATAATACCGATAGATGTTAAACTAACGAAATATGCCCCATCTTTTATGTCGTAGTGTGAGTAAACAGTGGCACCCTTGGTTTGTATGGAAATTGTTGAAAAATGCCGCCTCTAGGAGTGGCCACCGAGGCGTCTCCGTGCTCTATGATGTTACATGAAAACAAGAAAGATGACTGATGTGTGAAGTAGTTTATTTTTCTTTTTTTTTCAGTAACAATGATTCCGTTTTAGAAGATTTGGACGATGATGACGTATTGCTGAAAAGCTAAATTATTTGTATCATATGAACATTTAAATGAAACAAATTTTATATGTAATTAAACTAATTAATGCATTCCTAGTGACCATGGTTTTTTTTTACCTAGTCTGTGTCCATGGTATTAGTTTTTTTTTTTGGTTTTAGTTTAACGACGTTTTTTTTTTGTTAACACTTGTTACATATTATAAAATATTTTTAAATATTATGTTGTTAATTTATTTCAGACTAAACCCTATTCACTTTTAATTCTAAGTCAGTATTGACTTTTTGTTCATCCGACGCCAACCTTTTTCCGATACTTAGTTATTAATGCGATGAGCAGACGACATACAACATTGACGGGGGCCCATTATCTCTTCTGTGTTTACGTACCCATTCATCGCGAAAAACGGGATGTTCTGGAAATCTCCAATAAATAGTATGTAAACTACGGCCATCGATAGAATGCGTTCCTCACACCTCTGTAGGTATTGGACACAATTACTTAACTGACAGGTGTCAGGAACGCATTCTCTCGGCGGCCGGAATATAGGTAAGTACAAACAGCAACTTCTTTTGAAATTCGGTTAGAAGGGAAATCCTTTACTTGAAGGAAAATACTTCAAGCAACCTACGTGACAAGTAATGGAAACGTCAACCCTGGGTGTGGTTCTCACACGACGCGTTGTGGCACCGCAATTATTTTGTGCCTTATATGTGCCTATTTGAAATAAATGATTTGACTTAGAATTAGTAGCCCCGTCAATAACAACATCAAACATCGCTAACGCGCATGTAACTACGATTCTTATAGATGTTGTTAGGTCCCCTGAAAGTAGTTTATACCCGAGTAGTTGCAATCTTGAAAACCTTGTGCTACTCCCTACTTGGTGCTCAAAAAACAGCGAAATTCTGGCACCTTGTTTCAGTTTTTTTTTAATATACTTACGTTAAGGACGCGTTTCTTGGTATCTTCACCTATTCTATATTTTGGTGAAGCAAGATAAATATGATATAATCTGAGCCCAATCCAAGCACTCTCTAGTCTATAGGTAGGTTGCGAAGATACCTACTGCTAGTCAACAATGGGCATTTTTTTCCATAAAGTGAAAAGTTATCGATTTAGGATCATTTACCAAGACATGTCCGGCTGAACTAATGGTACTTTTAGAGAAAGTGTGTTGATGTCGATCCCAACAAGGTTTTCAGGGGTGCAAACTTGGGTATAAACTACTCTCAGGAGACATTAAAGAATCAGTTACATGCGCGTTTGCGACGTTTGCATTTTTGTGTGTCGATAATGACTGGGCTATAGTGCCTTATTTTTTTTTTCCTACGTTGGTCAAGTTCAGTTTTTGATCCGCAGTTGTAGCCCGTGAACTTGACACTGACCTGAAAATTGCAAAAAACGTAAAAAAAATTGAATAGCGCGGGCTACAACTGCGGATTCACCATTTTACCCTTCGACTGTTTTTATTCTCATGGTCCAAGATTTAGCCACGTTCATTGCGAGAAGATTCAGAGCCATGTCGGACTGTTTCACAGAGTACATACTAATATACTGTATACCCCATAGACATAATATTTTCTATTTCAATGGTATACCCAGGCACGCTTTATTATGCTGTCATGTCAAGAGTACTACTTAGTCTGTGATGTCAAGTGTCAACTCTATGTTATCTATGCTCTGTTATCAGCTGTGCTAAAAAGCATGTTCCTAGGGATGCTCGATGTTAAGAAAACATCGATGTTAGCATCGATGTTGACATCGGTCGCATACTATCGATGTTCGATTAAAATCGTACTTTAAACATCGATGTCGACCAACATCGATGATTTTCACAAATAAAACTACAAAGTGACAAGTATATGTATGTTTATTTTAATTTAAGAAGAAGAACAACAAAGAAGAACAATAAAGTTATAAATTCCAATACTTTTTTTTTATGGACTGCATGAACAGCAATTGAGAAAGACGTTTTCCTGTCAACCTGTTGCGTTGCTGGTAAAGAGTTGATCCAGCTTTTGAGAAGAGTCTTTCTGATGGCGTTGATGTGGCTACAACGCTTAAATAGCGGAGCGCAATAGTTTTTAATTTTGGGTAAGTAGCACCAATGACATTGTTCCAAACTTGTGTTGGATCTTGTTTGAGATCACTCAAAGGATTTTTCAGATAATAACTTAGTTCTGACGGCATCCCGGTATCCATGTCACTCTGAGAAGGAAGACAATTTTTTTCTTGAACAAGTTTATAATGATTACTCCACAGATCGGCTTCTGAATCTTTGTTCTGTATTTCATCTTCAGGCTGTTCTTCTTCTGAAAGCTGGGCTTCTGCAATGTTCAGCAAGTCTTTAACATTTTTAATCGCCTTTGAACATGCCACAGGATCTTGAAAGTGGATATTTTTGAATCTCGGATCTAGTAAGGTGGCTACAGCGAGAATGTGGACATGTTCTGATTGCAGTAAACGTTTCTTTATCTCATTTAGTATATTTTGTTTTAGATTCTCTCCAATAACGTTTTTCGGCTGCAAACTTGTTATTTTCATATGAAGCATTCGAGTCAGGGGAATAATTTTGCTGCTAGTGATATATTTTTCCCCACATGCTTCGCGAGTTGCAGATTCTAGGGGTCTCAAAACTTCACAAATTTCAGATAAATCTTCCATGTCTTTGGCTGTCAACATTTGAGGAGCACTCGTGTGGCAATGTACAATTTGGTTGACTACAGGTCGCAGTTTTAAAAATCTTTCTGCCATGTAAAATGTTGAGTTCCAGCGCGTGGAAACATCCTGGATAAGTTTGAGGTCGGATTTTTCTCGTAATTCGTCACTTGCCTTGACACAATTTTTGAACCACGTAATAATTCTTTTAGCCGAAGTTATCAATCTTTGTAATTGCTCTGTTTTTTCCATAGCAATTTCGGCAACCCTGTTAAGCAAGTGGGCAAAGCATAATATATGACACTTTTTGCCAAATGCAATATCAATAGCTTTGACCATATTCGACCCACCATCGGTCACTACCGCCATAACTTTGCTCTTGTCTATCGCCCATTCGTTACAAGTTAGCAACAAGACTTCAGCGATATATTCTGCTGTGTGCGATTGTGTTAATTCATAGACACCCAGGGTCGCTGTTTCCATATTATCTTCATCATAGAAGTGAATGGTTATACCAAGAAAACTTCTAGTTTGCATAGTATCTGTCCAGATGTCAGTTGTGAGAGTGACACTGCTTAGCGCTCCGATTTTATTTTTGAATAGGTTTTGTGTGACTGGGTATCTCCTGTCAAGCATCCGCTTGAAAGTATGCCTTGACGGTACTTTATATAAAGGGGCAGCAACTTTCATAAGATCGAGAAAACCTTCATTTTCAACTATTTGAAATGGTTGAGAATCTTTACAAATCATGTATAAAATCGCATTAGATAAACGCACACCCTTAGAACCATTTTCAGCATATTCAGTGATGTTTCTGAATGTGGAGTTTAATGTAGGCTGAAATGATTTTTTTAAGGTAGAAGCAGAGCTAATGTCACTTCTGACACTGCTGTCAGATTCGCTGTCATCGTTCAGGGTATCAGGTATATCAATTTGTTGTCTTGAAGAAGAGCTAGAAGAAGACGGCTGCGGTGCATTGGCAGATGGTTCTTTAAAAGTATTATTATCATCGATACCTCTAGTTTTCTTTGTTCTTATGTTTCCATCTTCAGTAGTGCTCTTGTGTTTTTTTAGCAAAGATATGTGCAGTTTCTCAACATGAAGCCGTAAATTTGTAGTATTTCCACAAGTTTTCAATACTTTAGAGCAAGTTCGACAACGTGCTTCCGTGTTATTTATCTTTTCAAAATACTCCCAATACACACTTTTAGGTGGCATTGTAATAGTCCTGAAAACAAAACTATGTTTTATTTTTTATTTTTCATAAACGTTTTTGTGATTACATTTAGAATTATTAAAGCAGAAACAAAACTTTAGAAAGTATTTAAAAAGCCCTCACCTGTGTCAAAATTCCAAATTAGAAGAAAATTAATCTGTATTTATAGGTCCGCCACATCAATACTTCATTAATCCAAAGCCATAAAAATATTGTTTATACAGCTAGATGCCAAAGCCTTATAACAAAGTAGCTCATACGAAACAAAAAAAGCGCAATTTCACTTTCTTCTTATAACCTAAAAAGTAATGCAATATTATAGTAAGCTTGATTGGATATTCTTACGAATTTGTTATAAAAACATTGTAACAATGAATAGTGACTTACATACTCCGAAGTTTCATTGGACCTCAAAACTAAATTTAACAATAACACTTTGATATCACGAATTATAATAAAATAAGTCGAATATGACGCACAATTCCGCACAAAGCCACAAACTTCCACAAAGCGAACGAACGAATGAAAGATTTAACTAAGATGGCCGACTAAAAAGTTTTTTTTTTTTTTTTCAATTATGCCATTAAAAGGCAGGCAAAGAAATTCTCCATCCATGCAGCCAATTGAGATGTCCATACAGCTTAATGGTGGACTGAAATATCTGTAAGTAAGGATCGATAATCGATGTTTTAGACCTACTAACATCGATGTCGCGATGTTCAATGCACACCGATTTCGATGTTCAAACATCGATATTTTACGCGTTAACATCGATGTTTTCGTAAAATCGATGAACATCGAGCATCCCTACATGTTCCGCGAATAGGTTATGTTTAGATTCTGTTTTGATTAATTATTTTGAGAGTTTCAAATGAAACAAATGTGATAAAAGCCCTTCACGTTATCCAATAATGGATTTTGCACGCAAGCAACTAGAGAAATACGGCTGGACCGATGGTAATTATTTTGTTTTCTGAAGTTCTGAGTTTTGTTTTCGAGACTTCTAAAGCATCTATTTTAATAAAGTTACAAAGACTTGGTAATTGAATACTGTTAATGCCGCTTGCTTACATTAATTTTATTTATCTATCACTGTTCAATTTATCACCAAATTTAGTCTAGAATTACTGCTACATCTGTGAAGAATTTATTTATGCACTTACATAAACAAATCAATCTTAAATATGTACCAAACTTTAGTTATTATTCATATATATAATTTAAACTTCAGTTTTAACTTTCAGTCTCAGTTTACATTTATTAATATATATAAAACATATTCCGAGGAATAAATTAATTTAAAAACATTAAAACTTTGTTTTTCAGGCAAAGGACTTGGTAAACACGAGAATGGCATATCAGAGGCTCTGAAACCTAAACTGAAGCGTAGTGTGGCGGGAGTGGGTCACGATGCGGCGGCCGAGTTCAATGAGCACTGGTGGACTACACTGTATGACAAGGCTGCGGCCAATGTAGAGGTGGGTACTTGGTCTTAATTATTATATTTTTAAATTAAAGACTTGATTCTTTGTATGTATGTTTGTTTGTAATGAATAAACTAGATAACTACTGAACCGATTTCAAAAAAATCTTTCACCATTAGAATGCTTTATTATCACTGAGTAACATAGGCTATAATTTATAAAGACATCACACAGGTGAAGTGCCTGATGGAAGCTAGTAATAGATAAAGGCAGTAAAAAGGTAATAACAATTTTTAGTCAGCAAATAAAATTTATCATTCTTAATATTATTATTTGATTTCATACTACTTATAATTTTTGAATTCAATTTAAATCATGCATTAAAATAAATAAATGTATTAATTTCAATTAAAGTAAAATTATTTTATTAGTTTCTCCTTGGGGTAAGAGCCTCCTCAAAAGAATTCCACTTTTCTCTATCTGACGTGGTGACTAGTCAATCATATAAAAACATTAATAAAACTCAATGTTCCAGGTCAAAGAAAAAAATGGTAAAACAAAGAAAATAAAAACGAAAGATGAAAAAGAATTTGTTATCACGAACAGTACTTGGAAACTAAATAAGAAGCCACAAGATGCTGAAAATGAAGAACAGTATGCTGATTACTTTGTCAGAACCGCAGTGCTAACTAATGGTGCTAATAATGTAGAGAGAGTACGGGAATATGAGTCGGAGGAGGAAGGAGATAAGAAAGATGTGTTTAAGATGACCGATGAGGAGTTATTTGCCAACTGTGAGGGGAGGACAGCTCATAAGTTAGTATTTTACAGTAGCTGTTTTTAAGAAGGCTTGTAGTGAGCATGTAGTTTTAGTTTGGACACACTGGATTGCATCGGAACTAGACCACAACTGTAAATTACAGTTTGAATACAGAGCGTATGTAGACCATTATTATTGGTTTGGTTGTACTGCTAATAATAATGTAGTACTACAGTGGACCCCTGGTTATCCGACAAATGTTTAGCAGGACAGTGTCGAACTATCGAATTTGTCTGATTAAAGATTATTACCTGAGACCCCAGAGTCCGGATTTTTTTTACAATAGAATACCTTGTAATCCAACAAATTACAGATCCAATGATAAGATTCTATATGTTATACTCTGAAGTACAAATCATACTTCATTATGTATGTCGAATTTAGTAAAAAAGGAAATCGGATTCAAAACAATATCTCTGCATCGAGTACAATAGTAGTGGCGCGTACAACTTGTAACCTGTTCAATCATGCATTATCTGCATTAGCGAAGATTGTCAAAAAAATATTGAATAATAATAGACATGTCAGATTACAGGGGGTGCCGGAGGGATTAGACAGGGGCCGGATTAGCGGGGGTCCACTCTATATGCAAATATTTAAAAGCAGTTGGTGGTCACTTGTAGAAAATAGGTACTTAAATTGAAAGCCCAGGGAGTCATAGAAGAGTAGAGAGACTGCTTTTTCCCAGTGGTATTATAAAAGCAAAAGAAATAACCAGAAGGGATTGTGCCAAACCCGTTTCAATAGCAGAAGTCACATTTGGCTCGAAAACTTGAATGATTTCATTGTTAATAACCGTATTTTGTATTTAACAGGGGCGCACGCCACGGATTGAAAGCTACAGGAAAATTAGCGAGGATAGCTCAACAAGAAGCATTACTACTGTCCCAATCAAAATATAGTGAGTATTCACACGCCAAGAAATTAAAAGAACAAGTTGAAGATATAAACCTAAATAGTGACTCTGATAGCACAGAACATAAAAAGAAGAAGAAGAAGAAAAGAAAACGCTGTAACAGCAACGAAAAATCTGGAAACAAAGCAGAATGTTTCTTGGCTGAATCAAATGAAGTACCTTTGCCAGATAAAAGTGAAGTGACAGACGACGACAGTCTTGCCAGTCTTATAAAAGTAGGAAAAGTTAGTAGAAAATCTAAAAAGTCAAAGAAGAAAGATTTTCGAGACATTGAAGTGATTCCCGAAGAAGATGAAGGTGTTTCGAAGCCTAAAAAAAAGAAGAAAGAAAGGGAGGATGATGAAACGGCTGAAGCTATGGAAACAAATAATACAGAAAATATAATATCTACTGAAAATAAAACTGACAAAAAGAGCAAAAAGTCAAAGAATAAAAGTGTTGATTTATAGCATAAAATAACTGATGACAACTTTATAAGTAAAATAATTATTAAATCGTGTATGTTTTTAAAAGCTGTTTTAATTTTTTTTATCCTAACATAATTTGTGACTTAAGAAATTGTAGAAGTATCAATGGGTATGAAACTAGGCACAGCCTGTTTCTTGGCGGTCACACACACAGATGTTTCAGAAACAGTAATCATGTTATTCATCTACATACACCCAATAAATGCGACAGTAAAATTCAATTGGACCCCTAGCTGTTCCGTAATGTAATGTGAAATAAACAATTCTGTATTTTTTTTGACACAACGAATATTTACTGTAATTTTTAATAATTACCTAGCAATACCAAGTTTTTCATCTGTCAAAGTTGTCAATATTTTCGCTGAAATACGAAAACGAAATATTTATTAAAAAATGTCCCTAGGGAAGATACTCGCGCTTGATAAAGTCGTAAATTTCTTCAATATCATCCGCCAGAATGGTGGCATTAGAGGATCCTTGTATAAACTGTACAGGTAAGGAATAATTTAGTTTATTATGTAATTTGCTTTTAGGTTATGTTTATCCCAGATTTTTATACAGCTGGACTTAGGGACTGACTTATGTTTAAATAGCTTTAGATACACGCTTATCATCGTTTATTTACTAAGTACTTGCTACAGTAACCAAGTTAAAACAATTGACCACTACCTATCGATTGAATTACGACTTACGAGATAAACGTAAATAGCAATAACAATAGTGTGTAGTTTTCTACAACAGGGCAACGACGTTTCATAGAAATAATGAACAGAATATCTAACACAACCTCTTTTTCCTCAGAATGTTTTATTTAACTGTAAATCTCTATGTCAACTACTTATATTTTCAGACAAGATGAGCTGAAAGACGGCAAGCTAGTAGGGGAAGACAAATACGGCAACAAATATTTCGAGAACCCTCGCTTCTTCTACGGAAGGAACCGCTGGGTGGAGTACAATGACAAGACCTACTTGAACTACGATGGTAGCCAGGTAAGGGGTCAGTGGGTCATCTTAGGCAGTAGTATTTATTTTATTTTGTGTTTCTTGTGTAGGTAATAAATAGAATGAACCTGTGAATCTGTTCTCAAAGCATGTGGGCAATTATTACTTAGTTTAAAACAATAATGATAAATAAGGAGGCTCTCATAGAGCTGTTGATTAAGGGCTTGATTCAGAAAGCGGTGCTTCTGGACACACAGCTCGCATTGCTAGGAGGTTCCTCTCTCTGGAGTCCTAACCGCCGGTACCTTGGACACTGTTCCCGATACCAGTGGGCTACTCATTTATTTCAATTAAACCAATTACAGGCACTTTTGAATTGCCAAGGAGTCGGTCAGTCAGAAAGATGAAGCTGGTTGCCCATTCCAAAGTATAGTAGGTACCTGTGGAGAAAAACGGGCAAGAAACTTCATGGACACTCTTTTAAATCAATTCATACATTAGAGCCTTGATTTATTGTGGCAATATCCTCTACTCTTTAAATGTGTTGCAGGTCTCCGCTGAATGGTTTGGCTGGCTCCACTACAAAACTGATCTTCCCCCGCACCAGGTAATTAATTATTTTATTTAAATGCCATGTTTAGGAAATGGGCCTCATTAGAAGGCTTACAAGTCACCCAAAGGGTAATGGAGAGGGTTATGCTTGGAGTTTTCCTATGTGATTGAATCAGAAATGAAGAGATCCATAGGAGAACCAAGGTAACCGACATAGCCTGAAGTATTGCCAAACTTAACTGACAGTGGGCAGGCCACATTGCTTGTAGAACAGATGGCCGATGGGGCCGAAAGGTTCTGGAGTAGCGACCGCGTACCGGAAGACGTAGCGTTGGACGGTGTCTCACAAGGTGGACCTGGTGAAGGCCGCAGGAATCAGCTGGATGCGCGAAGCACAGAATCGGTCGAAGTGACAGTGCTTGAGGAGGCCTTTGTCTAGCAGTGGATGTCTTTGACTGAAATGATGATGATCTAGGAAATACCAATGTATATTCATGTAACAGTACTGTGTGCCAGATACCCTTGTATGTTCTGAATTCTGAGCAACGTATATTTGGGGCTACGGGCATAGGTATAAGGTTCATAATCTTTTGCAAGAAGTTGGGGTGGGCAAGATCATCTGCAGGAAGGGAAAATGGGAGTTTAATCATGAAACAGAAATGACATGGCATGGGGTGCGATGATATGGACAAAAATGCTCAGAGTAAAAGAAAATAGACAAATTAATCAATCTGCTTAGCCTATGTTGTTCCCAACTATGTTGGGGTTGGCTTCCAGTCAAACCGGACGCAGCTGAATACCGTATTTTACATGGAGCGACTGCCTATTTGACCTTCACAACCCAGTACCTGGGTAATACAATATCCCTTGGTAAGTATGGTTGTCAGACTTTCGGGTTCTGACGATCCGTAACGACTGTCAAAGATCCACGAATGGCAGCCGGGACCAACGGCTTAACGTGCTTTCCGAGGCATGGAGGAGTCTCGGTATGTTAAGATGGTCCCCCATCCACAGACCAACCCCGGCAAGCGTAGCTTAACCTGATGGATCGAACCGTGCGGCTATTATTACTTAGCCACGAGCTCCTCAAAAAAGAAGATAGACAAATGTTTAAATATAAATACATACATTTTAGCTATATTCATGTATTTAGTTATTATTTAATCGTGTTTTTTTGTTTTGTGCTATGTCTTTTGTGTGCACCAAATAAACGATATATCTATTTATCTATCTATCTATCTATCTATTTATCTATCTATCTATTTATCTATCTATCTATCTATTTTAATTTAGCAAATAGCACTGCCTAGAAGGGTGACTGCTAGACATTTCTGTTACTAAACAAGACCAATTTCAATCACATTCTAGGACCCCAGCAGACCTAAATACAAGTGGATGGCAGACTTCACAGAGAACATGTCAGGCACAACTGGCCAGTACGTTCCCTACAGCACCACCAGAGCAAAGGTGCAGCCCTGGGAACCCAAGAGTAAGAGCGCTTAAAGTAAGCGCCTAGGTCTTGGCGAGAAGACGGTGGATAACAAGAGAACATTACATCTTCAGTGGAATATATTATTATGATTTAGTTGTAATTTTAAGTAGAAAATGAAATAAATCATATTTTGAGTTCATTGTTGATTTTTGTTCCTTTTTCCTTACTCCATACAAGGGCGGCTGGCATCTGACACGCTAAAAGTATGGAGGTTCGATTCTTAATTTTTGACACGGGAAAAGAAATCTGTCGGAAAAAAAACAACTGTTACATTTTGATTATAGTTTTACCGAGCCCTGTACCGCGCCAAAGGAATGCGGGGATGGGACGCTGTGAGCGTTGACGAATGAGTGGCCCGCTCTGCCCCCCCATCTCACCGCACATAACTAAGGCGCGGTGTAGCGGTTTCGGTCAAACTATAGCTAAAGGGGAATGGGAAACGAATTTGATTTCCATAGCACTTTTCCTTTTGGGTCTGAATTTAAATGCTCAAAAATTGTGTCGCACTCACGAAACAAAAAATCCTAGTGTGGCAACTTTAAAATAAAAATAACTTAAACCCCTGATTATTGGGAAAAAAATCAACGACGACGTGTCAAAATTAATTAAACTGTCTTCGAGTGATCTAATTAGATGTTGATTGTCCAGTCGACCACTTAGCTAATTATTGTATTAATTTTAGTTCCAAAAACGAAACGTAAGAAATCATTTTTTTTAATTTTTTTATACGTAAGTATAAAATGGGCACTTATGAAACGTCAGAAGCTAGGTGCACGGTTCCAATAGGTCGTTTCCTATGGAGAAGAGCCGGCAAGAAACTCCACGGTTAGGTACTTATTCGTTTAAAAAATAATTGGCTTATACAATATTTTCAAATTACAGTGTTAATAGGTATGGAAGGGACTTATGTCACTTGCAAATTCCTGTTCTTGCTGTAGGCTGCGAAGTGTCCACTGGCAAGTAACTTCAGCAATTTCTTGCCAAAGTCAATTGACGACTGTTTCCACTGATTGCGATTTTTCTATTTGTTAGTCGCTTTTAGAAGTGTGTAGAAGTTAACTTCCTGCAAGATCTTGTAGAACCGTTTCGACAGAATTTGCATACAAATTACTTGAGCAAGAGCGGTCAAACTAGATGTCTAGCTGCAGAAAAATACTGGCTGCGTTTTGTGTTGTCGTTAAAAATAAAAAAAGACGTTAAATGTGGATACGAGATTGGATATTGAGACGTGATGACTTGATTTACGTCTTCAAAACCAATTATTGAGAGAACTCCAAAGCGAAGATCCCGTGCAATTAAAAAACTTCCTACGAATGACTGAAGCCATCTTCAATATTTTGCTCAATTTGAAATTATTTATCTGAATTTAAAATAAGACACATACAATCAATGTATGAAGTGTATCCAGCAACTACTTAAATAATTTCCAGCTTAAAAAAAAATAATTTGCCCTAAAAACTTACAACTTTTTTATGTGAAGAAAATAAAGACGCAAGCGTTTGCTGCAAGGTTAAAACAACTGTATGCACGTGGGACTTGCAGCAAGTTCGGCAAGTCACTAAAACTTGCAGACGTCCACTTGCGCGAGCGTTTACAAGTTGGAAGTCGCTTGCGCAAGTCAACTTACGCAAATTTTATTTCCAGGGCCAAAACGGCTAGTTTAGCAATTCTGCTAAAAGCGATTCATTTCCTGAATTACCAGCAATTCCTCTAATTTTCGTGAAATGGTGACACATATTAGCTGAATAATCTCAATTCAATTCATATCTGAATCATATTTGGTGTAAATATTGCCATATTGGAAATGAATCGCTTTAAGCAGAATTGCTAAAATGGCCGTATTAGGCCCCCAGTTCGCTTTACACTCACGGTGACAATTTTTTAAATTTATTTGACAGTTAGTCTTAACAATGGCTCGTAATGACAAACCGGTTGCCACCTCATCGGTTATGTAGTCAGTCAAGTTTTAACTTGAAAATGTGCACTTAGCACACTTGTTTGTCTTGTTGAAATAAACATGTGGCCATATCTTGTCTTTTTTTTACCACAACGGTGAGCCGGAGTCAACCTTAGCGCTGCCCCTAGGAACTAAAAAATTCCACCTCACTATCGAAATTTTCGGTATTTTTTTAAATATTCATAAAAAAAGCATTTCCTTTTTTTTTTGCCGTCCTCCGAATTTTGTCACCCCTGAAAATATGCCGCCCTAGGCACTAGCCCCGACTGCCCCTAGTGTACATCCAGCGCTGGGTGTAGGTCTTGGCCTTCATCTCACCTGATGGTGATGATCAGGCCGAAGGTGGAAGCGAGCTTTACCCGGAATCCTCAACCACAGAGGAACTGGCTAAATCCTTTGCAGATCCACCTTGAGAAATTTCTGATTTGCCAAATTCAAAGCATTTATTTCAGTTAGGTAGTCCCATGGGCGGCTTTCAAACTCTGACACCAGCCATGCGATTCTGTAAACATCTCACCGTGAAAACTTGGGTGAAGTGAGCTGTTAATAGTGTCAATCCCTGTGGAATGACAGCTCACTCCACGCTCACTTCACCTAAGTTTTCACGATGAGATGGTTATAGAATAGCACTGCAGGTTAGTCAATAAACACACGAAAAAAAGAAGAAGATTTCATTAAAACAATTACAGGCACTTTTGATTTTTCAAGAAGTCGGTCAGTCAGAAAGATGAAGCTAGTTGCCCATTCCAAAGCGTAGCGTAGTCCTAGTAGGTTCCTAACGTGTGGATTTCATAAGTGCTCAGTGATGTAGGTTTATGTGAAATAAAATATTTTGATTTTGAGGGAGACGAACGGGCAAGAAACTCCATGAACACTCTTTTTAATACATGTAGAGAAAAAGAGCCGTGGCAGCTAAGAGAAGACAGTCCCTACTGACGGCGCCCATTCACGAACATGACGTATGAATCAGCACCATTCAGCTCAACCATTTTGAAGGCACCTCGATCATTTGTTGAGCAAGGCCTGAGTTGAGCTACACGGCTACCGACAAATATTAGAGCAGTGATAGCCTAGTGGTGTGGCCGTTGGACTGCCAAGTCATAGGTCTCGAGTTAGAACCCTAGACACGCACCTCAGATTTTTCAGATTCATATAATTATCACTTGCTTCCAAAACTGTGAAGGAAAACATCGTGAGGAAACCGGCATGCCTGAGAGATATTTCTCGACGGCATGTGAAGCCAAGTCAGAGGCCCATGGGCGGCTTCAAAACTCTGACACTAGGTTAGTCACTAACCACACGAAAAAGAAAGAAATACCGACAAATGCTTGCTCTGAAATTAGAATGAAGAAAATGGTGCACTCAAATCTGTGTGGTTCTTTCGTCAAAAGACCATTTCAGACACTAATCTACATGGTCTTCAAATGATCTGACCAAGATTATGTCTGGACCTTAAAAGAGACTTGGACCCCTGAATTTGTTTCGCCATTTCTTCTCAGGGGTATACAGATAGGAAATGTCGACTTAAAAAAAAAAAATGATGTGTAAAAGTGATTCCGATATCTTATATTTAATTTCAATTCATTTTGAAGGCACCTTATCTGCTATCCTCAAGTTAGTACTAAAACGAGAGAAAAAGTAAAACATCGCAGGAGGTGCTATGCTGCTGACAAGGCTGACATCATTGTTTTTCTACCATGCATGTGAGCATGTCGGATCTGCGTGGCCGAAGTGTAGATAGCATTGGGAACGGTTTAATTCGTATCATGCGGCCACTTATTACTTCTACTTAAAACCTGTTTGCACTGCCACGGGTCCTGGCGAGTGGCTCTCAAAGTTTTTTACTTAGCCGAGTTTTAGAAAGGAGATTCTTGGTTCAAAATTTAAAACCAAAGACACCGACTTCCGAAATTAAAGTTATTTTTCAGTTTGTAGTGTTTTTTTTTGGCAGTCGTTACGGGTCGTCAGAATTCAAAATTCAAAAGTCATTTATTGAAACTAGGCTGAGAATCAGCGCTTTTCGAACGTCACAATTACATAAGACAAAAACCAGTCTTACAAAGGGGTATCGTATAACTCAGTTACTGGGTTGTGGTGGTCAGATAGGCAGTCGCTCCATGTAAAATACAGTATTCAGCTGCATCCGGTTAGACTGGAAGCCGACCTCAACATAGTTGGGAAAAGGCTAGGCGGATTGATTGAGTGTTTTTTTTTTTTTGTAAAAAGTTTTTTTTAAATAAAATACAGTTATTAATCTAGTCGGCTGTTTATTTAATCGACATCACGTCGCGTAATTAGTTCGTTAGTTAGCTAACGCTAACCTGGGGGTCTACTCCGAAGCGTTAAATCCGAACTATCGGGCCGAATGTCCGGACGTTTCCTACTACGAACTTCATTTTGTTTCGGTCGGTCGGTTCGGATTCGACCGAACTTCATTCTGACGTTTGTTGTATCGTAAACCCTACTGGATCTCCGGTTAACTTCGAAACTAGTTTTAAAATCTCGTGCTCGGGCTCGTGCCTTCTCTGTATGAGAAGAGGCCTCTGCCCTGCAGTGGGACAGTAATAGGTTGGTATTGAACAGACAGATATTTATGGTGAAAGTAGAATTTATTTCACCGACTTCCTTTCTCCCTTTGCCACAGATAAATACAGATGGTTCACTCTGCATTTTAGGTATGAAGCTATAAGTACGTTCGTGTCGACATGTCGAATTCAGTGGGCGTAACGTTGTCAGAAAATATAAGAGTTACGCGATAGAAAGAGAGGCAACTTCTGGGTGAATTGAACTGTAGGTAATTAGCGCTGTGCGACCATTGCACTTTATTGTGTCGTAGCAAGAATCGCTTTTTATTTAAATATTTTTGCGTAGTGAACCAGTCTAATCTGTGTAATCTCGTTCTACTAATCTGTGTCTTTGCGGGAGATTTGTGTCCATCTGTGTCCTATATAGCATGACATTGATTGATGTGTCGATATTTTTAGACACGAATCTACGGATGTGGTGCAACTGTTTTTGATTATAAATAGACAGACAATGGTGTTTCTGTTGTATTTGTAAAGGCGAAGTGTAAGATTTGTTGAAAGTTTTGCAGACTTTTTAATGGCATTGTTATATTATGTACAGAAAACATACCAATGGGAAGAAATTTTATGGGGCATGGGGTGTTAAGGCTGATATTTAGCTGTTAAGTGAATGAGAGATAAAAATAGGGTAATTGTTTAAGGTTTTGCAATTGTTTTGCTACGGGTCGCGGTGTCGGTACCCTGAGTTTGTTTTTGTTTTGGCGTTTTTATTATCTGTGTGAGCTTTGTGTCTGTAAATTCACATACAATAGGTAGGTAATAGAAATTTTGAGAGAACACGATTTTATAAAGACAATAAAAATATGTGTGTGGGTGTTCTAAAAGTAGGTAAGCTAAGCCTCTTGGAATTAATACAGGCGTAATGATGTGTTGTGTAGGTACCTACACCTAAAAATTTGTTTAAAAATAATGTAACTTACCGAAATCTTAATAAGAAAATTAAATAGTATGTAAACTACATTTTAAAAGTACGGTAGTGCACACTGTTAAGTTCAAGTTATTTTAATTTTATAATTATTTTATTTTTTTCTAATTTTCTCCAATTCACTTTTACCATACTAAATTCTTGTACACCACACCGTCAAAACTTCCGCCTCCCAAAACGTGGTAATTAAACCATCCGAATCCAAAATGGTCGAAATGATTGTAAAAAAACTTTTAGAAACTTTGTAACGCACCAACTGCCCACAATATATCTACAAGCACACGGCTCAAGATGAAGCTTTTGGGCTAATAACCATGGAATATTCAATCTTATGTCGTTGCAATACGTAATAGATTTGTTCAGCAAAGCCTACAACTATGGTCACACTAATGCAATTTGTCAACTGCAAAAGGAAATGGACTTTAATACAAAAGAGATAAGGTTCGAAGTTGGTTGTGCCAATCAATTAAGCTCTGAGTACGAACAAAACTTTTTTTGCCATCACAGGTAAAAATATCTTTTAACTCGGTTCAAATCCAGTGGAAATGCGACGCGGCGCGGTTCGTACGCGTCTTAATAAAAACTTTTTTGTAGTTTTGTAACTTAAAATGTTAGTTTTCAATGAAAAATGCACAAATAAACGTAATCTTTGTGTTTCAACTCAGTGTATGTGCAACCGTGAGACGTCTGACATGTGTTCCCATTTATAAATCAGTTTCGAAATTCAAAATAGTTGTGTGGTGTGCAAAAGGTGTGCTGTTACGTTTGAAAAACAGGATTTTGTGATTTTTTTTAACTTTATGGTAAGTTTTAAGGTTATAATTTGATGTTAAATAATTATTTTAGTTGGGCGTGTGATTTTGAAGTATGAACGGTGAAGAACAAAGAAAACCTAAACTAGTTTTGAAAGTAAGCGGCATAAAATTTCGTTAGTTGTAAGGAGGACCGGTAAAGAGGATGTAGGTATTGTGTAGGATCTTTACATACCTCATTTTTTTATGTATTTTTTTTGGTAATTTGCGATAAAATGGCTCGTATTCTACATATGTAAATAACTAAAATAATAGACTACGCGGGTACCTGTATTAAAGTGTTATTAATTCTATGTCTAGAACTTGTTCCTTCATACAAACATAGTCACGTAGATATTATCCTATTGATAGATATTAGCTATTGATGTCGGAAACTTGATTGAGAATAAAAACTTTTTTTTTGAACTTCCTTTCGCGATAAACTCTGACCTCCATTTCTAAGAACCCTTCAGACTGCACTATATTGCGCCAATTTAGATTGTTAGTGCTTTAGGGTCAAACTTAGTCATAGTTAATTGTCAAGAAGATGATCAGCAGCTATCGTTGTCGCAATAACAAATTACTTCGAAGTGCGATTCACCGATCTATCTGAACAATGAAAAAACTTACATGAGCTTAGCATTCCTCTGTTTTCTTACCATGTCTATGGTATGGAGGCGTTCTCCTCAGTTAGGTCCATCATAGTAGGTAGACCAAGCAGATGAGAAACTGCAGCCAATCATAATCAACAAAATGATTTACCATAAAACAAATTGAGTACCTACCTTACTCTAATCTCCATTTTGAAGTATGCAAAGAGAAGATTAATGTCGTAACGGCCTTTCTAAACTTACAATATTTTATGTTCTCGATAATTGACGAACCTACCATGAAACAGTTATGGCGGCTAATAGTTTTAGTTCTAAAGGCGTATAGAATTATGTCTATATAGACTTTGAAGTGAGCAAAAAGTTTCTAATAGGTTCTGGGAAAAATTGTGAACGGTGGGATCGATCACTCTTCGCTGAAACTGAAAAAGATAAGCTAAAACTAACCAATAAGTGCTGAAATGGCAACAGTTTTTCTAGGAAAAATCTAAATAATTATTGTGGCAACAATAAAATGTAATGGTTGTTTTAGGGTCGTAGGTTTGTGATACTGATGAGACTTTTATCAAACCTTGCTTTGGAATAAAAGTATTTTACTTTTTATCATGGCTGAGTTATCTATAACAGTTGAGAATGTCGTCCACGAAAAGAAAAAGGGTTGGTCCAAATATACTACCCTGCGGGACTCCGAATTTTATTAGTAGTAGCGGACTGGCTAGGATTTTTAATTTTACATGTGTTTTCTTGTTCAAAAAGTAACTTTTAACCACTACGTATAATAAACATTCCCACCCTCATCTTCAATTCAAGTTTATCTACGAGCATCAATCTAAATATGGTCAAAAGCTTAAACTAATTCTTCAATGCGTTATTATTTCTTAACAATAACGTAAAACCAATTAAACACTTCTCAAATCTGCCTAGGTACTTATTATAGTATTAAAGTGCAGGCTTCTCTATAGAGTAACATTCTCTAAATTTTTTCCTCCCAGCTGCTTACAGATCAACGATCTATCAAACATCGTGGAAATTATGTTCAATTAGGTAGTTTTTAGTTAACTACGACTTTTTATCATCAATTCTGTGGAACTAATAAGAAACTTTGGAATGTATCATCTGTCATTCTCTGCAAGCTGTAAGCTCCCTTACGCATTGCTGCACGCATTCCGAGTTCTTTCCATGTTGCTTCGTTTTATACAAGTCACCATGTTGCTAGCCTCTTCGTCCATTACCCAACTATGCTGTTGCCAGATGCGGGTAATCATCAGTATTGTACGGATGGCTAGGTATATTGTGACATTTACTTTCGCAATTGCAACACAATTGATCGGTTTTTGAAAGAGAAGTAAATTCGATAATTTAGTTATTAGAATTACTTGGAAACATTGAACTTACTTGTTCCGTGTGGTGCCGGACGTAAAGAATAGTACCATCCCGTTTCTTCTCGTGGGTGTCGTAATAGGCGACTAACTTACTAGAGAATGGGCAGCAGCGTTCTCTATGCATTTTAACACCATACTGCGATCGCCAACCCGCCTGCCAACCGTGGCGATTATGGCAAACCCACTCCATTTGGGGGAGGCCTATGTTCAGCAGTGGACGTCTTTCGGCTGAAATGATGATGATGAATGAACTTACCAAAGTGTATTTGACAAAGATGGTGGCAGAATTAGTTACAGAAGCTTTATTCATCAAACCTAATACAGGAAAAAACTGTTTCAAAAGATGTTTACCTAAATACAGGAAGTTTTCTTAAAGGCCCATAGCGTCCACAGTGAGTCTTTGTATAATTTTGATCATAAAAACTATTAAAAATGGAAAAGAATCGTAAATAAACTTTAATGTCTTTATTCGAGGTTCTGGGGCTGTAAATATAGCAACAGACGAAACAAAGGGTGACTGATCTTGCATTTTTGTACTTAAGAACTTTGGCGCGGTGCATCGTGCCTCCATTTTTCGGTAATTTTCAAAAGAAAGAAGGGTGGCTGCTGTTATGACTACTAATAGAGAAGAATGGAAGAAGACAACATGTTGCGTCAACCCCAAATAAATTGGTATAAGCAGAAAATGACGAATGTCTCTAGTCTGCTAGGCAAAGCCACTCCCAAATATTTTCAGGTATTTCAGATAGGAAATTTAAATTGGGATACACGGGCAAGAGAATGGTGACATTAATGGCTCGTCGGTAATCGCTTCAAATCACCAAAAAAGGCATCAATTTTTATAAAAATCTCTGACGATATTTGTAACTAGTACTAGTAATAGATACTTTTAATTTCTTTTTTAGGTAAATGTTCGAATCAGTCTTCTACCTCACATATTATGTATTCTGCACAGCCATGTAGCTATTGACAATGACATGCAGTTCTATACGTTCCAAGTTCCATCGAAGTCGAACCACAATTCCAAATTCGAAATCGGCTTACCTACATTCTCAATTCCATGTTGTCTACCCGTATCATCCTTGTAACATTTTCAACCTTTAAGGAACTTTATCAGGTAACATTTTTTCATGTTAACAAGGGTTGCTGGTCAAAATTCTTCTCTTTTATTTTTGGTTTATGGGTGCTTGTTAAGTTGAGGGCGAATTTTTTTAGGCTCCCCATCGATTTCCTGTTAAGAATTGTTCTCATTGGCCACCTTCGATCAACAATATTGGTATAGTTGATCGAAGTTGGCCACACTTAAAAGTCTTGCAGAATCGTCACGGTTAATTTTTGAAAAGGCTTTGAAGAGCCTGTCCTGTGCTTCTGTAGGTGCGTACTGTACAAAGAAAAACAGTGATGAATGATGAATGATAGTTTTGTCACAATATAATTTACCATTCATTGTTGATGACGATTACTAAACACTTCCTGTCTTCTTTATTGAACATTTGAACTGTGGAAATTGATTTGAGTGTTCCTTTCTTAATATAATGGTTTCTTTATCTTATTGTTTCATTCTAAATGTTACTCAGTGTGCTAAATACAATCTATTGACAGACTGGAAGGTTTCAACTGCTAATCACAAGCTTGCAGTCAAAATAGTCTACTATGTATGGATCAATAAACATAGCTAATAAATAGTTTGGTTAATCCAAGTGCAAAATTCCCGAAACCGTAACTATAGCTGCTAGAATCGAAATAGATAGATAATCGGTTCGTCTACTAACAATCCTACCACCACAAAACCAATTCATCTCACCAAGTCAACAAGGCATAAAAACAATTGACTCCATTGCCAAATTAAAAAAGAACCACAACAACAATGGCCGCCGCTGTCATTCGCCGCTGTCATTGCGCGCACCATTGCGATTGATATAATAATAAATGTTATAGCTCCGTTCTCACAGTCATCAAAAGTTAAGTGTTGGGTTACTTCGCTCGGAACTAATAGTCCGGGCATTGGCTTCTGTTGGGCATGACTTTAGTTACAATAATGGAATGTGTGGGGAATGTTTTCCATGGCGTTCGGCGAAGGAAATGCATTGTACCTATCAGCTGGTTTTGTTGTTGAATTGTTGCTACAATCTACTAACACTATCCAAAGTAATGATAGTAAAAGTAAAAGGTGATGGGTTATCTTCCAAACCTATTAGATGTCACGGTGAAGGAAGAGTGACGGCATGTCATAATTATCCAAAAAATTGGCTAACTAACCAAAGCCAAGTTTTTATGTGCCTCTTGCGGAGCGCGTAGCTATAACCTATCATTGTAATGTAGCAAACTAAGAAAAAGAATAGGGCCTTTGCTCGTTCGGGACTCTTTCTAGTTTCTACTATCTTAACTTGATATAAATAAAATGTTTCTCAAATGACCAATTCCTAGATTTCCCAAAAAACTATTACAAACACACAGTTCAAACGAACTTCAAGTCTCTTAACGGTCATAAATCTGTGAAATTGGCCCATTTGTCTTAACAAGATTTTCTTCAGTCAGTTGGATAATCCTTCGCCCGTGACGGTCATATTGATAGTCAGCAAAGTTGGAAGTTAGAGTTAACTTTAATACAGAGTGTACTTTACATTAAACTCATGGTTCCTATCAGCGTTTTTTTCAACTGACCCACATGTAATGGCTAGAAAAAAATATTTGACCTGTATAATACTCAAAATACGCCAGAAGGACTTTTAAAACTTCCTAAAGCTACGATTTCCTAAGTAGAAGAACGGTGCCCGCAATATATCGGCCGCATTGATGGCCGTCAAAATTAAGGCTTCGGGGTTTGACATAACGGTGTCAAAAAACGCTCTCTAGGACACACACCAAATTGCTTTCATAAATAACGTTTCAGTGACGTCATTCGCCGGTAAGTTACGGACGCAATGGCGGCTACCGCAGTCTTAGAATACCCAAGCATTACCGGTGGAAGGTCTTTTAAAAACACTGTAATAATGGGACACTAAGATGTAGGAACTCAATATCACCACAAATTCTACATCGTAGGTCACAAGACTGACGATCGTTACAATAATTTTCCCACAAGTTCATGTTGTTTCCTCAGTAACATTGTGTAATATGATCCCACAGTTGTTACATAGAAATCGTGACTCGATAGTACCTAGCCACCTACTATTTCACTATAATCTATTTGAAACTCGCCGACAACGCCGACATAAAAGGCAAAAACACGAGAAACCAAACTAATGTTATGGCGATAACGAATCTCTTTGTTTCTGCATTTGACATCAAAATTCTTGGGTATCAATCTAGCTTTGTCTTGATATCTGAAATGTCAGTCAGCATGTAATACAGTTCCACTGCAGAGCAGAGCTTCTCTTATAGAGAAGGAATAAGCTTAATCACCACGCTAGTTCAGTTTGTATTGGCCATGTCTCCTAACGATGATCCTTCAACATACTAGGTCCAGTGTTGTTTCAATATTGGCATTGTTAATTAATATAGCACAAGCAGCAGTATAGCATAATCAGCCTATAATGTTCCCACTGCTGGGACACAGGGCTCCTCTCTGTGAGAGGGAGTGGGCCGTAATCCACCACGCGGTTCCAGTGCTGATTGGCGGATATCACATGTCTTTGAACTTTTAGTTTAACTTTATTACTACATAGATACCTACATTAATACCGGACCGGACCTATAGGTACTCCATCCGTATACTTTCGGTTCGGACCTAACATGTACGTACCATCAAAGAAGTTCATAACTAACCACCTTAGGGACTATTCTTGCTTGTAGCGCTCGGCCGCTATAGAAGCGGACCGGTAACAGATGTGGTCATCGTGTTCACAGGATTTTGTTTTCAAACTGCTTAGATATGAAATTCGTCGATAGTACCTACTTAATTTCGCAAAATATCAACTTCCCTCTTACATGATATGACCCCTGAGATCAAATGACGCATTACAACGAATCATTATACAGAACAGAGAGTGCACAGTAGTAGTTCCTGCTAAATTCAGAGACCCAGTTTTGTATGGTTATCGTATCTTTGGACTTGTGCGAAATCGGGTGAGCAGAAATACATGTGGTACCATAAAGAAAGGAGGCAAAAAAGAAAGAGGTTATTCATGAGTGCCATTCCATGTGCAGAAAAAGGATAGTAGTAGTTTACTGGCAGTTGCTAATTCTATGCAGTCTATGCTCTTAGCGCCCATCAAGTCCTTCTAGGAACAGATGGTGAGGAATAGAGGAAGATAATAAATGTGGGGCGAAGTTTGCATATGTGGGACAATATTTGGTTACACTGTGTGGAACATTGGGAACATTGTATGGCTGGGGTATGGCTAGAAACGGGGTGAATATGAGATGATCACTGCTAGAGATGTATGGAAGAAGACGACCTGCTGCGGCGATCACAAATAAATTGGGCTAGGGGCAGCAAAGATCTTTTCCTCTTAAAACGGCTGGAACATTTTTGTTTCAAGATCTCACAAATACTTTACTACTATTTTAGGGTTCCCTACATCAAAAGGAAAAAACGGAACCTTTATAGGATCACTTCCTTGTCCGTCTGACTGTTTGACAGTCTATCAAGCCCCTTTTTCTCAGGAACGTGTGGTTGTAGTAGGTATCAAGTTGAAATTAATATCAAATACGTAGATCTAAGGTGCCTTGGAGCTGTAAAAAAATCAAGCTTCTAAGTCAACGCAATAAAAAAATACTGCCATTTATTTATTTATATATCATAAGCACACCAACAGCACAGTCACTTACAATTCAAATTAAATAACATTAAATAAAAAATAATTAAATAAAATTAACATTTCAGTAACCATGCAAATGACAGGTATGCATGACATTCAGATATGAAAATCAGAGACAAAGGAGAACAATATAAAATGTGTCTATTAGACATAAATCTACAACACTACAAAACAAACCAATTTGAGCTAGACAGACGAGCACTCATCACATTGTTTAAATAAGGAGCGCCTGTATGAAGCGAAAGTCATGTGACATGTGTGTGTGTATGTGTTTTGTGACATACTAGCAAATAAATCAAAACCTACAGGTTACTTACTTCCCTTTGAACTAGAATCAAGAAAATTGGCAGGATGCAAGGTCTCACAGGATAAGTAAAGGTAAAAGTCTGAAAATTGTTAATTATTTAAACTTACATTTGCAGTTAAGGAATTGACCGTGACGTATATCGATGTATTGGAAAAACATGTTTTTCAACTAAAAAGTTAAGTTTGTTTTTGAGATAAATTCATCCCATACGGAGCCCTTCTTTGTGCGTGGTCCGACACGCACTTGGCCGATTTTTTTATTTCTTGACCACTCTTTTTGGCATGCACCAGACGAAGAAGAAAGCAATAAGTTATACTCGTACTTAATGAGAATTCTGAAACTTGGCACATCGCGGTGTGGCAAACGTTAACAGGATCCATTAGTGCGGAGTGATAGACTGCCGTATGCGCTTTGTTTAATCAGTTCTAAAATTAACAACGAGTGATGTCTGTGTGTGAGGTCGTTATTGTTAAAGCTACTCTCGATTCAGACTACAGAGCGTCTAAGTTCTAGATACATAGTTGAAGATCCTTTCTTATGGTTCCAGTCTAAAGTCGACTGTCCACTGTTGCTTTGAATGTGCATGGAGAGGTTTATCACGTCAAACGACCTGTCGACCTTACGACTTGTCGAGCCTATGCCATGCCGCACACCTGTTGGTCGATCTAATGAAATACACTCCGGTAACTGCGCGGTTCAAATGTTATGTAGCAATTAGCAAACCTCTTTGCGCAGACCTACTTAGCAGTGGACAGCTCATTTTCATTAGTCAATAGGGCCCTCATGTGGTGTTCTGGAGATTTCTGTAACGGGCCCGCAAACAGGGAGCCGTTTTTACTAGTCGATATGGAACTATTGCGGATTCTGTATCTTATGTTGTTCGGAGTTTAAAGATTTTGATAGTTTTTTTTAAATAGTGGTATTCTTTTCCAAAACAAACGATAGCTTCGCTTTAGCAAACATGGCGTCTTTAGCCTTTTGCAACTTGTTAAACAATAGCATTTCAAAATATTTTAGTAAATTAACAATTTGCAAAGCAGCAAATTGTCCATTGTGTATTCAAAAATTATTAACTTCTGCACATTTTGCAAGTTTGAAAGTTACTTAATTTTGTTTTAAATATGTTTTGCTTCTTGCAATGGAATGTCACACAAGGTATATGGGTAGAAACATTTTGCTGACCTCGCTCGTGATGTGAAGAAGCTTGTAAAGGCATGTTTCTACAATGCCAGCTTGCAGTTATGACGTTTTACCTGCGTCATCATCCTCTTATCCTTTTTCAATTGATTTGGGGATAGCAGAGTAGGTATCTACCGTCTTTTTTTCTTTCATAGTCCATACATCTTATTAGTTTCACTTCTTTGTCAATAGTTTCTTCACTGCTAGGTACTTTTCCTATTTTAACTATAGCTGGATAGGTTTAAGTGTTTTCTTTAAGTAGGATTTCTTTGACTTCGGATCTTTAGTTATCTTCGTTCATGTTTTTAATAAGGTAAAATATGTATAAGCTAACGTTATTACGATGTAAGGTACTGGTTCGTAAACGATAAGGTGTATGTTAGGATCGTATCAGCCGACGTATTCTGCAGTGCTATTCTGTAACCATCTCACCGTGAAAACTTGTTTGAAGTGAGCGTGGAGTGAGCTGTCATTCCACAGGGATTGACACTATTGACAGCTCACTTCACCCAAGTTTTCACGGTGAGACGTTTACAGAATAGCATGGCTGTAAATAAAAAACTCAGCGTGAAGACTTAGGTGGAGTGAGCTGTCAATAGTGTCAATCTCTAGCATTAGGTGGAATGACAGCTCACTCCACGATCACTTCACCTAAGTTTTCACGGTAAACTACAGAACGCCACCTGAGATGGTTACAGAATAGCACTGCAGTGTAAGTGGCGTTCTGTAGTTTCCGCGTCCCCCATGGGAAGACGGCGTGAGTTTATTTGGCTTGCAAAAGGTGGCGACAATAATGAAAAGGTAACTTTCAAAATCTTGAGTTTCAAGATTTCCCGTAAAGGTAATGAACAAAAAGTGCATGTTGTTTTCGAAATATTCTCACCGAATTCGACAGTAAACAGTGCCAAGGTATTCTTAAAGTGACTGCAGAAGGCTTATTAATGTTGGATGGAAAGTTTTAAACTATGCCCGAAGACTAGTTATTTTCCTAAATGTTGTTGTTCCTTGAAATCTATCTGTACGGTCGAGTTATCTTTTCTATAGAAGTTAGACGTTTGCACTGAAAAACCATAACAAAGTCTTCTTTCAGCTTCCTTTTGGCCAAGGGACCTTAAGTCTAATTCAATACCGTTTTCAATTTCAATAAAAAATCATTTAACATCTTAAGGCTTCTCATCCAGTCAGCCTGGCTAAGTTTATAGTTCATGACAATACGAGAGAAAGTCAATATTTAAAATCTTCCCTTTCATTGTGTTGTTGTGTTTGTAGCATGAATCGTAGCAAACAAACCACGATTTTGTACTGCGTCTTAAGAGGCTATGGGCCACACATGTAGAACTTAAACTATGCTCCATTTAAAGTATCTCATTCGAAAGTGACAGTTGGTAATTTGACACAATTTTGCCAATTGTCTCGTAGTATTAATTGACTCACAGTATGTAGACACAGGCCAGTGGCCTCGAGGAGGGACTAGGGAGGGGAGAGACTTTAATAAGCATTAATGTGATATTGCAATTGTCTCTGGAATGGCAACGCATCTGCGATGCTGCATATTTGCGGTCCGTAGGCCGAGGATACCACTTAACACCAGCTGGGCTATATCATATGCTGTCATCCAATATCATAAAAGTAAATAAAACTTCTTCGTGAGAAAGTATCCATGCTAAAGCAGTCTGTTGCCGTTTTCATCAACGTTAGTATCCATGCTAAAGCAGAGTCTGTTGTTGTTTCCATCAACGTTCCCTAAGTTCGTTGTTTTTATCAACCATTTGGCGACACATAAACTGCTTCATAAAATAAAACGGTCCGAATATTCAGCCCAGCAACGACGTGATGCATATATTGCTCAAATTGCAAAAGAGGATTAGTTATATTATCATTATTATAAGCTGGTTTTGTCCCACTACAGGGCAAAGGCACCCCTGTTCTCTAGCTCTGTTAAAATTGTTCAGTTTGCTGAAGAAGTGTTGCCATTAAAAACATACATTATACGTTTTATTTAAAAACGACTATAGAACCATACTTTTTCGACGTTTAAACGTTTCACGTTTATAAATAAAGGGGTAAAAGTATACAATCACGTCTAACATGCCAAAAAGACATTATTTTAACTATTGACTTTGTGTCTTTCATGCGTTTTCTTAAATTATACTCCAATTTTATTCGCCTTTCAAACTCAGTTCCCACATTGTTTTTAAAAGCTCATAATTTAGCTGCAACTACGTAAATATATAGTTTGCATTCAATGTTGAACTTCCTGAGTGAAAGTATTCTGTCCTATGTTATTAAGGTAGTAATTGCAATGTAGGTATTATCTGTACAATGGTGTCTTAGTTCGCATGTCAGAGGTCAGTGAAAGTACTTTTTATGGGCATTTTATGGGTATTTTGTTTGTGTACTGATGTTCGATTAATGGAAATGTTTTAGTTAATTAAGAGGGTGCTTTTAAAAGAGATTAGGGGGGCTAGTAGCTCGTGGCTAAGTGATTACAAGTCGATCGAAGGTAACGCTAGGCTTGCTGCTAGGTCTCATATCTGGGAAAATTCGTTTTCTCCGTATTTTCACCCGAGCAGAGCTCGGTCGCCCAGGTATGTAGTATTATTTATTTTTTTGTAAAGAATAAACTCTAAAACTACTGGACTGATTTAAAAAATTCTTTGACCTGTAGAATGCTATATTATCACTGAGTAACATAGGCTATAATTTATAAAGGCATCACGCGGGCGAAGCCGCTGGCGGAAACTAGTTTGCAATACAACGGAGACACAAAACCCACATTAACAGTGGACTATTACAGCCTAACATGTCCTTATTTACGTACATCTACTAAACGCAAGAAGTACTATTAAGGATGACAATTACCTAGCCGCCATTTTGGTTCATTTTACCTGTATACCTATGAACATAAAAGACTTTCTAAAAGCCTTGACAAATGTTGACTGTCACGATTCCAAGCCGTGGTATTCAATGGACCATAGATTTGTTATTATTTCATGTTTTCATATATTTTCTTGAATGGAAAGATGATTATTTGTTTGCGTAATCCATGAAAATGTGTAGAAAGTGACTGTTTTCGCAAAATATCGTTATGGTTGATTGTGTTGTTGAAGTATGAGGTGAGAAAATCAGATCTGCAGTGCTATTCTGTAACCATCTCACCGTGAAAACTTAGGTGAAGTGAGCGTGGAGTGAGCTGTCATTCCACCTAATGCTAGAGATTGACACTATTGACAGCTCACTTCACCTAAGTCTTCACGGTGAGTTTTTTATTTACAGAATACGTCGGCTGTTTGTTTTTGTTTTATCATGTTAAGATATCGGTACCCATAACTTATGCGGAGTTTCGCTAAATAATTTTATTTGACTCTGTACAGCATATTCTTACCTAATACTGCCATGAGCTATTGCTGTAGTACTCTGTAGCATACTTACTTATTACTGTTTATAGCTGTTGCCCGCGACTTCATTTATGTCCTTCTCCGGGTCATGGTCTACCCTTGTGCCAAATTTCATGCAAATCCGTTCAGCCGTTTTAGCATGAAAGCGTAACAAACAAATAAACAAACTCACTTTCGCATAAATAATATTAGGATTAGGGTTACTTTACACGGAGCGGCTGCCATCTGGCCTCCGCAACCCGATATATTAAAATTAGACCGGTTTTTGCAGACTTTTGGACTTCTCACTCTGCTTATACGAAACTTGTTTTTAGGTCTAACAGGTTATACAGCGCCTATGCGTTTAACAAGCTTATGATTTTAGTGCCTTCTGTTTCTTCTTGTCTTGAATGCTCACCAGTCTATGGACAAGCGGTTCATATGGTCAGCCGATGGCCGATGGCCGTTTTGGGTGGATGTGATGCATATTTTCCCGCAAGTTTTTTGGGTTCCGAACCCGAAGGTTGCCAAACGGAACCTTATATTACTAAGCATCCGCTGTCCATCCGTCCGTCCGTCTGTCTGTCAGCGGGCTGTATCTCATGAACCATAATAGGTAGACAGTTGAAATTTTCACAGATTGAGTAGTTATTGCTGCTATAACAACAAATAATAAAATAATATAAAGTTAATAATTAAAAGACCTCCCAATACAAGAAACGAGTTTTTTTTTACTAAAGTAAAAAACGTAGTGTTAAATATTGGTCGTTGGTACGGAACCCTTCGTGTGAGGGGTCGTCTCGCACTTGGCCAATTTTCCTTTGTGTCATGTCTTACCGCAAATAAAAGTATTTTGTATCATTTCTTTCTGTGGGCACAGCTCCACCTCACAAACGCATTGTTCGGGGTGGTGGCTAGCCTCGACTCTCATAATAGATACTTGCTATAGTGTCACGTACACTTGGTAATTCGAAAGTGTTAACCTGTTACTCAATCATTTTATCACTTCCTGGGTAATTTTATACCACAATTTGGAACAAACCACATTGCGGTTGAGATAGCAAAATGCATAATCAGCCTATAATGTTCTCACTGCTGGGACACAGGCATCCTCTCAGTGAGAGGGCTGTAATCCACCACGCGGGCCCAGTTCAGGTTGGTATAGATGTCGCAAGTCTTCGAATTTTTGGTTCTAGGACATGCCGGTTTCCTCACGATGTTTTCCTTCACCGTTTTGAGAGCAGTGGTGATGAAATAATTTACTCAAAGTAAAGTGCCTGCCTGTCATCGAATCTATAACTCGTGACGTGTCCTCGTATATCGCGGACGTTACCGCTGCGTCATCACTGCTGCTCGCGGTTGAGAATTTGGGATAGCTGAGGGTAAATGAAAATGGATTGAAAAATAAATTGTATCGTTTTTAGTCTGATAGTTATTGGCAATATATAGATAAGAGGGGCTCGTGGCTAAGTAATAACAGCCGCACGGCTCGATCGGTCAGGTTAAGGCCCTGCCTGGAAAATAAATGGTAGCTTGATGGGCGTGGCTTATTTCCCTCCCACGCGGGGAGTGGCGGTTCCATCTTCCGTGGTCAGCCGCTACGTCGCCGCCACAAACTTATCTGAACCAGTGACCAACCAGTCGAACCTGGTATCAGAGGTTTTATGCCGCCCATGGGCCTCTGACTTGGCTTCATATGCCGTCGAGAAATATCTCTAAATTAAAACATCAGTCGATTAAGGGTGACCAACACCCAATTACTTTTTAGGGTTCGGTACCCGAAGGGTGGCAAACGGAACCCTATTACAAGCCTCCGCTGTCCGTCCGTCTGTCCTTCTGTCTGTCAGCAGGCTGTATCTCATGAATAGACAGACATTTGAAATTTTCCCAGATTGTGTATTTCTATAGAGGCTATAACAAGAAACGGGTTTTTTTACGGCGTTCTTGACTCGGCCATCCAAAATGTCGGTAACGTCGCAAATAGCTGTCAATTATTTACCTGTTTTCATTAATTTGGCATTATTACTGTATGGAAATATGAAATGTGGTTAACTAGTGAACTAAAATATTGATATTCCCAAATTAATCGAAACAGCGAAATATTTGACATCTATTTGCGACATTGCCTCTTTCGTGATCAAGTCCGATTCGCACTTGGCCGGTATTTTTTTCTGCTAATCCTACGTAAAATGTTAGGAAGTTATTTTAAGCCAATATTTGAAGAATAATATTGCCAGGTGGCCTTAACAAGCTATGAAAAGACAAGATCGTAGTTTACCTGCTACAGGAATTCTCTTTAGAAGCGGACCTTTTGCTATTAATCTTTGCCGCTTTTATTATTAATTTATTACACTTTTATGAATAGCGGCACTGGTAAAGAAACTGTTCAGGCTCTCGCGGACAGGCGCGGCGCGAAACCGGTTAAACAATTTCCGTGAAGTTTTCATAGAAATTGTTCCACTCGAGTAGCGTTGCGGCGTGAAAACTAAGGTGAAGTGAGCTTGAAGTGAGTTGTAATTCCGCCTGAGGCCTTAGTGTGAATTTCTTTTAATCATCTCAACTTTACACATCGACCTGTATAGACCTGTATAGGTCTCACACAAAATAAGGACCTACACCCCCATTTCGCCAGTTACTGTATACCTAGTAACTGGCGAAATGAGGGTGTAGGTTAAGTGTCATTATATTTTAATCATTCTCTGCCCACTCCCTCGGGAAATACCGGGAGCTGACGCAGAATGTCCCATTCGCACATTATGATTTTACTTGTTACCAGCCATTTATTTACGTTCCTATGCAATTTAACCTGAAGTAAGTGTACCTACACTTAGTACAGGTTAAATTTCATCAGCACCGGCCGTTGTCAGAAGCCGTAAAAGCGCCAAAAATGGCTATACAAGTTGGTAATGACAGCTGTCAGAAATCAATTTAATACTGGCACGACTATACCTTACCTTTCACAAAATGGTTGACAAGCGAAACTGTAATTTGGTCACACTTGAAAATATAATAGTTTTCCTTATAAGTTGCAAGTTGTTTGCAAAAAAAAAAGGTAAGTAGTAAGTTTAGTGAGGATTGTTAGTCGTAGCCTTGGTGAAGTTTTTGGTGAATGTCCTTTCGACACAGATTTCTTAGTGTTTCTGAAGTTTTATTTTCTACAAAATTATGTTGTCCCATGGCTGAGCAAAGTTCTGTTACGGCCTTTTCTGGCATTATCACCGTTTATGAAGTACGAGTCAACAGTGAACTGGCATCTTCTGTGGTGGCGTGATCTATAAATGAACCTATACTCCATTAGTTTAGATAGTTAAATAAAGGTAAACAAATCGTAAAAAGGGTTTTTATAGATGACAATCTATTAAAAACCCTTATTATTTTTGATTTTTACAATAGTTTCCTCTTTTATTAATGTATGTTATGGAATTTTATCATTAATTCTTAAACTACTCTTCGTAGATGTAACTGCATAAGTACAATATTTTAGTTAGATTTATAATAATAATAAAAAATATTTTGTAATCTGTCTATTGTAAAGAGCCCAAACTCTAAACGTCAACGAATTATAACGTTGCTAAATTGAAGAGTACAACTATGACGTAGTATGACAATTGAAGTCACAGTTATTAAGTTTAGTCGGTTACTTGTCATCGTCACGTGTTTTTTTTTGTTTACCTTTATTGAACTATCTTAACCTATGTAGTATCGCTTTTCTAAATCGGTAAGTACCCTTATCAATCTAAATAATTGATAAAGGGGACTATGCTCACTCAGTTTGACACTTCCGATGTGATGTGTTTATCGTAAGTTTCATAAAAAGCAAGCGAAACATCTACGTTCGCAATTATAAAAAAACAATCATTCGACCAATCAGCCGAAATCTAGGCTGAATAACAGCCTTCACAAACAACTAGGCTTTATTGCGTCTTCCCACGCTTAAAAACAACAAAAAAACACTCACGAATTGTTGACAAACCGCTTCGCCGAGGTCAATGACCGCGCGTAATCGTTCAATCATTCATTCACTGAGTGAATGATCTGTGTCGATGGTCGTTCATAAAGATGTTTTGATTCGCTCGTTGAGAGATTTTCGCAATATTTTTTCTGGTTATTGTTTCTTACTTATTGTGGTTTTTGATGATATGCAGACTACTAGCATTGTGGTTTTTACTGGTCCATTGGTCCATTTACCTATGCATTATTTATTTTTAGCATGCTATTTAGCGTTTGTTAGGCAAGCAGTAAGTGATAAGTACCTATCAGTTCAAATCCGTAGCCTAGTTTTAAGAGTTTGTCGGTTGTAACTTTTGTTTGGGTATATGGGATAATGAAGCACTGCTTTTGTTTTCGGCTAGCTAGGTCAGCTAGGTGACTGCCTAAAGTAAGCTAGATTCTTGGAGGATATTTAAAGTACATATTCAGCCTATAACGTTCCCACTGCTGGGACACAGGCCTCCTCTCTATGAGAGGGAGTGGGCCGTAATCCACCACGCGGGCCCAGTGCGGGTTGGTAAAAGTCACATAACGTCTTCGAATTTATTGTTCTAGAATATGCCGCTTTTCTCACGATGTTTTCCTTCACCGTTTTGAGAGCAGTGGTGATGAAATAAAACCCCTGCCAGGGTTTGAACGTATGACCTTCACTCTTAAGGCGTGGCCGTTACCACTGGACCACCACTACTCATTGTAGGTACACCTGCTCGCATATTATAAATTTTCTAGAGATACAATATGAATAAATTAATGTTTGTTTTAATTCATTCTGAGAACTGGTTATTCGTGCAGAACATTTCGACCCGGCACTATTCGACATAGCATCATCGACATAATATCTGTTCCAGTATTATCTGATAAAACTGTAAACAAACCCTGTTCAGGTTAGATTCTTACGCAATCACGTACTAAAGAGAACTAGTAACACATTTTTCTGTATTATGAAAGTCTTAACTTTACATCTCACAAGATTTTCCTACAATTATTGTTTGAATAACATTGTTAAATGGTAATTGAAAAATCGTCGACGAAAATTGAGGATATACAAAAATAAAACAAAAACAAAATACAGTCAAGAGAACCTTTTCTCTCCTCTTCCTATCATCTTCTCTGTTTTGAAGTCGGTTATAAATTAACCCCAATTGTCGAATGAAAAATTTCTTTATGGTGATTCCAAATTAGAATTTCGGGTTTTAGTATTCAAATAATAAAATCAAAGCACTCAATTTGTAAGTGGCACTACAAATCCACAAGTACGTTTTCTGCACCATTTGTTTACATTTTAATTAGACACTTTTGGAACAGATTATCGGTGGCTAACCTAAATACAAGCTAAGATCAAAGTGCAACGCGCTGCAGTCATAACTTGTCTACTGGTTATAAACATTAGCATTGCTGATCGAATGTTTGTAGTAATAATTTGTACGGGACGTACAGTCAGCAAAAGAGATTAGTGACCAGCTAATAAATTATTGTTTTGCTTTTCGTTATAGGTAATAGAAAAGAATACTCCTTATTATGTACACCATGTGATTTACAGATACATAAATGTAGAAATTTTACAAAGGTTGACACAATGGGCGATCTTATCGCAAAAAACTATATTTTAAAAACAACCTTTGGATGAATTTAAAGCAAGAAGGAGAGAATACTGCAGGTAGTCTGAGGTGTACGAGTTACATTTTCAATAAATACATATCTACATACACAATAACAATAATAATCATGAAACAAGAGCAAAGAACTACAAGGATACAATATAGTTTAAAGAGGAGTTATAGTCAGGGTTGCCAACTTTTTGTATAAGAAATAAAGTAGGTACCTATATTATGGTCAAAGTGGGAAAATAAACAGTATTTCGGAAAAGCAAACAGTATTTTAATATTTTTTTTAATGTTTTAAATAGATACATTAGTGCTACTCGCGCAATTCATAAATTTTGAAGGCTTCGTAAGCCTCGCCAAAGAGACAAGGAGCAATTTTTTCGTTAAATGTATTGAAGCTCTATTTGTATCGTCCCATAATTTAGCATTTAACTATTTAGGTACATGTCCCGAAAATTCGAGATATTAACAGTTTCTTTCTGAAATTAAGGCGAGCTGGACGACCGCGGTCATGCCCAGGTGCATGCTTTTAGCCTTTTTTATTTAGGTATTGCTCTGGCTATCAGTGATAACAGTATATTCATATACTTTATTTTTGTTGAACAGTAAACAGTATTTTAGAGTGAAAAACGGTATAATACTGTTTTTTACAGTATGGTTGGTAACTCTAGTTGTAGTAACCTGCCTGGTAATTTCATTTTTTTGTTGATTATACAATACATACAAACACCGCCTCATTAATCAGGTACGAATTATGAAGGCACAGTTTGAGTTAGCACATTCACACTTGCTGACCATAGCAATGGAATTACACATTCATATAAAGAGGCAATAGGATAACTTAAACTCAAATGATATAATTCAATTAAAGCACTTTTGAATTATCAAAGAAGTCGGTCAGACAGAAACAAGAAGCCCAATACAAAGCGTAGTATGTTCCTATGGAGAAAAACGGGCAAGGAATTTCATGGACACTCTTTTAAATCAAAATATTCCAAAGTATTGGTTACATTAGACTTGCCATTATGAAAGAAATGGACTAATAAGGAAAGCTATTTCAACATTCTTTGTGTAGAATTTAATAAGAGAGGCAACACGGATACAAGGTATAAGACAGACCTGCAGCGACCTACTAAGAATTGATAAAATTACCACCAAAGAGACTGCGGCCTTCAACACCACATAGACAATAATAATTACAGCACTAAATCCACCATCCAACGACATTTAAACTCCGAGACAGGACAATACAGTTTATTAGATCGTCGAGTGATAGCCTGACCCCATTTGATCTCCATTTTAAATGCCATCTGCGCATGGCGACATTCTAAAAAAAGATTTCATATCGTCTTGTTTGGCTACAGCTTAGTCGATAATGGCGGGTTTACTAGCGAATAATAAGGATAATTCCAATTTAAAATCAAATTCACCTTGTGATTCCTGCGGAGTAAAGGTCTCTCCTAACGCGTTTTACAGCCGTATAGCATTTCAATATAAAAAGTAAGGTGCGGTCCGCTCAAATCTGCGTCAGCTTAATGACACTACGGAATCCAGAACGTGTCTCTGGATCTTCTTACTTTATTCGAGAGAGTTGGTTAACGGAAAAAGGTCTCCCGGATCTGTAGTAGCAATTGGGGTCCCGCAGGGCTCTATTCTTGGCCCATAGCTATTTGTTTTTTATTTATATAAATTGGGTGGGTGGAAGACAGACCTACAGAAGATCGCGGGGAAGACCTGTAACCTAATTACGTAATACACGATCAATCAGAATCTGAATCGTTTTGAAACAGATTGCTAATCCATTGCTTCGTACGCTCGAAAAAAAAATCTGCTCAACAACGTAAATAACACAATGAATGTTGTTGACCTGTCAAATTGAAACAGATTAGTCGAAAATGTGTTGCGTAATTAGATAGCTGGATGAGACTCGCACAGATCAGGGAAGAATGGCGACAAAAGGGAAGAGGCCTATACAAGGCTACTAATAATGATGATAATGATTTATATAAATAACTTGCCTTACCTCGTAATTTCATAAAGGATAATCA
This sequence comes from Agrochola circellaris, assembly GCA_914767755.1. Classification (NCBI taxonomy): domain Eukaryota; kingdom Metazoa; phylum Arthropoda; class Insecta; order Lepidoptera; family Noctuidae; genus Agrochola; species Agrochola circellaris. The sequence goes on along the minus strand of OU611867.1, from coordinate 9,218,178 downwards.
TACTGTGTTGGTGATTTCATACCACTTCATCTGTTCATTCCTTTACCGATCATAACAAAATTCAGTAAAACATTTGGTAGCCCAGCTGTCACTATAGGTATGCCAAGAAATACTGGTCCCTTTTGATATCGATATCAACCCGATAACGCTGATTACAAAACTTGAATGACTAATTGTCTTTTATTTTTATGTGCCATTCAATAAAGTACAGCTGTAAACACGAACCTCTTTTGTTGATTCGTCGGGTATAACAGCTGTTTGCGCCGGATGTGGCCATAGAGACCGGATGTAGATAGATTAACTGTTGTTTTTGCCGCCATAGAACGCGTATATTTGTTTTTTTGCGCGCCATTCCAGTTGGAGTATGGCAAAGGTATTTATCGCGTATGTGGAAATTATTTCATTGTTTGATAGCATTCGTTTCTTTGATGGTCTTCCTTTTAATTGTTATTTGATTAAAATCGGATGGATGCCTTCAATAGGGTTTATTTTAACACGCTTTTATTAGGTCGACCTGTATGTATGTAACTATATAATCAAATATATGAAAACTAATTTAACCATCTTCTAAAGATCGTAGCGTTATGAAAATTGGCAGTTGTATGTGATTTTGATGACAATACAATAACATGGTACTGTCGAGCTGATCTGATGATGGAGCCGGAAGATATGAACTGGAACTTCATGATGGATGATCGTATCATAGCCGTGTTTGGACTTGTTAGAAAGGTCTTGTAATGAACGTTGACCATGATTAGGTTTCAAGGTCTGATGATGAAGCCGGAAGATAGGCTCTAGCATTCCATGATGAAATATCGTATCATAGCCGTGTTTGGACTTGTTAGAAAGGTCTTGTAATGAACTTTGACTACGATTAGGTTTCAAGGTCTGAATACAATAATATGGTACTGTCGAGCTGATCTGATGATGGAGCCGGAAGATATGAACTGGAAAGCGTGTTTTTTAGTGTTTTGAAACTATTAATTTTTATTTATACAAGATTATAATCTTCGTAGGCTGTTTGCGAGTTTGGGACATTCTTTTTATGATTGGTAGTAAAATTATAGTGATAGACGGTAATAAAATACAGGCCATGTTTAAAGCAAGCTTATCAAGAATAGGCTATTTTCTTTGCGTGATGGATATAGGAAGAGTGACTGAGACAACATCATCTACCCACTATAGGTACTTGATTTGCATTTTCGTGCGATAACCGAAAACGAAAAATGACGAATTTCAGCTGAAATTAGATTCGAATTCGAAACCCGAAAACGAAATTCAGTCGAACTTTATTGATTTTTAAAGCCTAACTTGACTATTGCTATCTCTTTCCAGCATCAGCACGTGAAAGATGTCGCTGGGTGACGTCACGTCAGCTCGCAGCTCGCCGGCTCCAGAAGCGTGCCCCGAGTGCGATACCAGCGCTTCTGTTACTTCTGATTTGCACAAGGTATGATCATTTTTCACTACAACACCCTCCGAAGGGTCCTAACCGTATACCTAAGCAGACATTAGACTGGAATGCCCAACGAAAGTAAAAGCATGATTGTCTTAGGCGATACAATAAGCTAGCTAAACGAAACAACAAAAATTATGAAGTGCAAGTAGATCATCATGACGGATGGAGAGCCTTTGTGGACGATCTGTGCCCGATTTAAGCTTCGTGCAGACCAGCGCCACGTGACACCGGTTATTGTTATACCGTCAAGTTTTCTTAGAAATTGTATTGTTCGTGTCGCGGCGCGGGGTCGCGTCGCGCTGGTCTGTACGAGCTTTTAAGGAACATATGATAAGTCAAATGACGAACTTGGAGTCGGTGGTGGTCTAAACAAATGCTTTTTTGCCACTGATGAATCACATGCTTGAAAAAGTATCAATATTTTGCAGCACTGCAGAGAGGTCATAAAGTTAAGATGCGCGAGGCACACTCATTTACTGAAAACGTCAAGTTTGTAACCCTGATCAATGTATCAAAACAATGTGAGCTGAAAGCAGATTACTGGCAGACAATTTATAGTCTAATGGGATCCCGTCGACTTAACTTAACCCTTCGATTATGGACTCTCTAAGTGCTCTTATACATGAGCGGCACGTTCTAACGGCAGAGGCAGCTGCTGCTGCAGCCGTCGACTACTAAAATCTGTATCAATAACACTTCTAACATCGTCTCCTTCTCAATTCCAGTACCAAGTAGCCTGCACATGCAAGCCGGCATCAGTACAGTACGCATGCGCCGACGACCCGGGCCCCCCTCCTCCCGCGAAGACGGACACACCCCCCGCACTGCCCCCGCGACCACCTACCAGCGTGCTTGCAGCTACCAACAGGAGAAATAATGGTGAGTGTGAGATGACCAAGGTGGAGGTTGAGAAAGGGATGGTAAATCATGGTCACTGGCATCTTATTCTTCTAAGAATATTTTTGGAGTACCATACACTTCAAAACTCTACAAAATCATAAGTCCAGTCGGTCGATTTCGAAGTGAGCTGTCACTGTCACAAATCGACCGGCATGATGCTAGGGATTGACACTATTGACAGCTCACTTCACGCTCACTTCACCTAAGTTTCACGGTGATATTTTTACAGATTCGATCGGCTGCTCTACGACTATGAAGTTCGTTTAATCTTTGCGATGGTTGTGGATTTGATGAAAGCAAAGTAATTCTTTGTTAGGTTTTACTCTTAGTCCTAGAATTTTATCAATGATCCGTTTCTTTTAAAATTGGTAAATTTTTGTAAAATTGTTACCTACTTTTGAGCAAAAAGGTATGAGGCATTTGAGTTTATAATAATTTTGAATTGAAGTGCCACTTTGTATGGCGGGAAACTTATTTGAATATAATGTATATATTTTGTTACCTAAAACTGAAAGGAAACTTGTATTTGTTACCTGTGTACCGGAATACCTGTCGCAAAAGCAGTTAAATCATGACAGGTAAAATCGGCCCAAAAATGTCAAGAAATCTTTCGGAATAGGTTTTGTTTTCTTGTTATTTGAAAGGCGTTGTGAAATTCTTCCCATACAATTTTATTGTTGCCTACCTCAATGCTTAATATTTTCGGACGTTAATCTACGTTTTTTCTATCAATTTCTAAATAAAAAACCCGCAAAACTTATTGTTAAGGACCATAGAAATGTATTCAACGTGTAGGTGAAATAAGTTCCTACCAAGACGAAACCGAAATGTCATTCAATTCAAAAGATTCTTAAAAAAAAACTCACATCCATACATCAAACCTTTTTGCACAAATCTACCTGTTCTATGGCAAAAAAATATCTCTATCTATACAGTAATACAGTTTAGGTACACAACAAAATCTATAAGTCACATTCCCATACATTTAATTTAAGACCTTTCTACCTGAGCCACATAAAGAACCCATTGCTTCTGCGCGAAACGGCCATTGTCAAATCACATAACCTTACAACGTAAACTCAATAATGCAACGAGAATTTGTTTATTGTGAAAATAAACTCGAATAAAACGTGAATTGATAATATTCGTGCTAAATAACAGTTATTTCGTTAAAAATTCAAAGTGGTTTGTGTTATAAACTGATAAAAACAAAGGAACGGGGGGAAAAATAAAGGACGAATTTATGGAATTAAAAATAAAGGAATTTATAAGTTTTAAATTAGGAAATAAGAAGTGCAGACCTTTATTCAGCCAGTGCTTGTAAATAATATTGTTGTTATATGTAAAGAGGTCATTGTTCTTTACGCTCGGCTAGCTTAGGGTGTAAATATCGATTTCATAGAAAAGGCGCGAGATTCGAAAGTTCACGGTGGAATTTGAACGTTGTGCCTGTGCATTGTTAATGAAAATAAAAAAAAACTTAAGTGACGGGGCGGGAAATCCGACGTTATAAATAAAAATAGTGGAATTTTATTATTGTTGTTTTAAATAGACTGTTTTTGTTTTGTTATCAGTGATTGTTGGATTATTAAAATGGGTGACTGTTTAGTCGAATTGTGATGCAAGCCTGTGGTGTTATGCAAGTAGTGCAATACCAGGTATCAACTCCAAGATCTACCATAGCAGCTGAAGTACCTCAAAACTATGTGCCACCGCCACCATACTTTGGTAATTTTTATTATGCTTAAATTATTAGAAAAAAAAAAAGAAAGAGGGCCGAACTCATTAACTAAAATTAGGTATCAATTTTATTCGTATGTATCTACACTACCTACCTACCATCTGGTTTCTGAAATTTTCATCAACACGGCATTTGTTCAAGTAAAAAACTTTTCACAAAAACATTGAACCGATTTCAAAAAAAAGTCGGTGTTTTTGGTTCTGTATTTTCGTTTTTTGTCACCGACTTCCGAAATTAAAGTTATTTTGCATTTTTTTTTTGTTTGAAGTCAGTTCAATTTTTTTTTCTTATGTTTCCTACCCCACACAAATTCGAATACCACTACCTGCTATGTAATATGTAAATAACAGCGATAGGAACTCATAATATCATTCATATAGACTGAGTGGGAAAAATACGTATTATTGAACCTAACTCAAAAACTACCCAAGCAAAGTTAATAAAATTTATATGGGACCACCTCTGAAGTATGAGCTACCAAACAAAAAAGAATCATCAAAATCATTATTTTCTTAATTGGCGGAGAAATCGCGTAACAAACATACAAAAAAATACATACTGTCGAATTGAGAACCTCCTACTTTGTGAAGTCGTTTAAAAATTAGCTGTTGTAATTGTTTGTCCAAAATAACATAGTCAATCAAATGACATCAAATGAGTTTGACCATTAGTTTGTCAGTCTGTTAGCAAATTTTTGTGTGGATTAACTTATCAGAAACTGGGTGACTTGCAAAAGTATCCACATTATTTTGTTATTTTCATTTATAAGTAAATTATCAGTTATTGTTCGATTCAAATTTAATGGCAGGTCGGAAGTTAGCCACTCGCTGCGCAGTACCGCACCCCTCACCCCCGCTGACACATGAATTCGTTACTGCGCAGCGACTCGTCTCATGTTCCGAGCAGCCATTAAGTTTGAATCGGGCTGTATCCACGCTACCAGGCTAACAAAGAATCCATAATAATATAATTGTACTACTGATACACAACGATCAAAACTTTTTTACGACTTGAAAAGATATGCTTGTTATGTTAAAAAAAATGTTCGCTTCTGATCACGCTCGCCGCAACATTTGAATGGCAATAAAAAATTGACAGTCGAGAACGAGATCGTGGTTAAAATATTTGTGCTTCGTGCGTTCAAAGTTTTCTAATACAATTGTATAAGTTCAGTGTCACGGCGAATTAACGATTTGTCGGTTTAGGTAAAAAGTTTAACCGCAGTAGGTAATACACGTTTTTGGTAGTTTGATGAACTATTAAAGTATTAAGTAACAGATATCAGATTAACGTTTTCGCGTTAGATACTTTCTGAATTTGCTAGCGGTAAAAATAAGTTTTTTATTCGAGGACGTTCAGAATAATTAGCCTTCCCACTGCTGGGACAAAGGCAAGGGCGTCGCAAGGGGGGGGGGGGGGGGGGGCAGCTGCCCCCCAGTTGAAAATCTAACAGTGTGTTTTTTCAACGCTCTGGGACGTTTGTACGTCCTAGCGCGTTGGAATGTCAACGCTCGGCTCAACACCAAGAGTTGAAAATCCAATGGGCTAGGCTAGGGCAAATAGCAAAGCTGGACAGATTCATATTTAGCTGGACATTTTGCCCTGAAAGTCTGACACAAAGGTTTTTTTAAAAAGAAAGTTGGTACTTTTATTTGTGTATATATTACTGTTATTCATTTGAGAATTAATCTACTCATAATTATATGTTATTTTATGAATACGCGATAGTAAAAATAAGATGTGTTGTTCTTACTATCGCGGGGCATGCGTGTCCGTGTGAGTCGCTCGCGCAGACTAAGTCGCGCGACGCGACTCCGGTAATTTTTCTACCGTGAAGGTTTCTTAGAAATTATTTTGTTAGAGTCGCGTCGCGCCGGTCTGCACGACGCTTTAGTTTGGCATCTCTTGACGGGGATTAACCAAACGCCTAACAAAAGCCGGACAGGCTCGACTTTTATATAGTAGGCCGGAGACAATTGTAAAAAGCCGGAAAAGCCGGACATGTCCGGCTAAACCCGGATATCTGGCAACCCTATTTGGGGAAACAAGGCGTGATAGTATGTTACGTGTTTAATAAAAGTGTAAAATGTATAATAAGATCATTCTGATTCCAGCTTCGGTCGGATGCAACGGGAATGAGGGTACGTGCCGTCGCCGTAAATACGCGTGGTGGTGTGTGGGATGCGGAGCTTTGGCGGCCGCGCTGGGCGGTCTACTGGCAGCGCAGCACATCCTGCTGCGGGCTTACACTGCTTCTCCGCAACATCTGGAGACTGTGCCCGCCGCTGTTCCGGCCGCTATGGTGAGCATAACATAATAGGTAATAGGTAATACGGGCTGGTATCCGCAACTCCACGTCAAAGCGCGTATTTTGCGTACGGGTGGGAAATTCGGTTATTCGATCTACCCCAGCTCCTCAAAGAAGGCCAGCAACGCCTTGGTGTCACTGACAATCTCACGTAGGGTACCTGGGTTACCGAAGTACTTTGCCCTGTATGTGGCGACCACCGGGCAGTATAACAGCACATGCGCTGCTGTCTCGTCGTCCTCCATGCAGGCTCTGCATAGCGGACTGTCTGTGACTCCTATGACAAAGAGGTGTTTATTAAATGACCCATGGCCAGTTACAGCTGCAGTGACTGTACGCAGCATAACATAATCAACTTACGATGTTCCCACAACTGAAACATAGGCCTCATCTCTGTGAGAAGTGTGTGGTAATGCAACACGCGAGCCCATTGGTAGATGTCACATGTCTTCGGAATTTTGGTTCTACGACATGCTGGTTTCCTCACGATATTTTCCTTCAGAGAACTGAAATAAATTGCACAAAGTAAAAATGCGTGTCTACAGTTTTGGGATCAAAACCACGATCTACAACGGCGGCTATAACTAGTCGGTTACTTGGGCACCGATGCTATCTGCTATGGAGAGACCATCGATATACTAGAGCTAAGATACCAGCATATGCTACTGTGGGCTTAGAATGCTTCAAAAACGAATGAGAAAAAAACCGGCAAGTGCATGTCGGACCACGCAAAATAAAGGGTTCCGCAGTTGGATGGATTTATCCCAAAATTTGTAGTTTAAAAACATGCTCTCCCATACATCGATATAAGTCACGGTCAATTCTCCAACTGCAAATGTATTTGTAATACCAAAAGATTTTTTTTATTTTTTTTTCGTTTAACGTTATTCCGACTTTTTCCATTACTTGTGATGTGAGACCTTGCTTCCTGCCAAATTTTATGATTCTATTTCAACGGCAAGTACCCTGTAGGTTTTGATTTATTTACGAGTATCAAAATCTCATATTTTATTGCGTTGACTTAGACTTGATTTTAGAGCTATTTGATATTAATTTCAACTTGATACCTCCACGCGTTCCTGAGAAAAAGGGTCTTAACAGACTGACATACGGACAGACGGACAACGAAGTGATCCTAAAAGGGTTCTGTTTTTTCCTTTTGAGTTACGGAACCCTAAAAAGGAAACCAATCAGTGCAGGCATCTTTGTTCACATAATATTTAGTGAATCTAGTCTACAGCTACTTCGTGTGCATATCTCTGAGTACAAATCTTGTGAGTTAAGGGCCCACAGGTCAGACATGTATGTATACTATCCAGCCCAGTTCATATGTCCTGAACAAATTATAAAACCAGCAGTGCTATTCTGTAACCATCTCACCGTGAAAACTTAGGTGAAGTGAGCGTGGAGTGAGCTGTCATTCCACAGGGATTGACACTATTGACAGCTCACTTCACCCAAGTTTTCACGGTGAGATGTTTACAGAATAGCATGGCTGGTACCCACTCGATATAAATTCAAATACCACTGCCTGCTATGCAAATAACAGTGACAGGAACTTATTATAACATCACGACATAGAATAAGTGGTATAAATACGTATTATTGAAGCTAACTCAAAAACTATCAAAGCTAAGTTAATAAAATTCAAATATGAAAAATCCTCCTTTTTGAATTCGGTCAAAAACGAAACCAATCAGTGCAGGCATCATTGTTCACATAACAAATCTTGTGATTTGAGGGCCCACAGATCAGACATGTATGTACACTGTCCAGCCCAGTTCATTTCTCCTGAACAACTTATAAAACCTGACCATATCATTAAGTATAGTTCTCTTGTTCCAGTTGGTGTTAACGGGCGTCTGTATCATGAGCCTAGCCCGCAGGCGCAATAGATACAGCTATATGGTAAGAAAAGTATGTTCGATGTCATTCATTATACCACTGCTTGATAGTGCATGCTGCATGTTTACGTCTTTGAATTATGTATTGCACCAGCTTCTGCCCGCGACTTCATCCGCGTATAATTTCGGTCGGTCGGGGCCGCCGCGTCGCATCCCATCGCGCATTTACTTTGTTTTCGCTGAGCGTTCTTACTGACTTTTATAATATAGATGAGCTTTTATCGTGATCATCATTTGTATAGGCTTGAAAACTTCACATCATGGTGAAATTTATCTGTCAGCAATAAAATGATAACTGAACAAGGTACACTCTCATGTGCTCGAAAACCACGTATCATACGTGGAGGATCTGTTACTGTATCCCAAATTTGTAATACACTACCGAAGACATTTTTTGTCTTAGTTATGAACAACTTTCTAAGTTCATATAATCCTATTGAATGACTATATCATGAAATCATGACATCTTAGGATTATTCTAACATAACAGTTGTCTTGCTGATTCTCATGATTATAATTTTATTCTGTAAAGTCATATTTGATACAGCCACGAATTATATTTAAATCAATATCAAACCTGATACAGACCAGAAAATTTGAATAACGCGGGCAACCTTAGCGCATACCCCTTAACCGGTAAAGCCCTGGGTGACCCTCAAGCACGTCAATTAGCACGTTAATTAGTTGTTTATCAGGCCTTTAACGGTTAAAAACGCACCCCTTTCAAATATAAGAATAATAAACCACATCAAATATTTTTTCTATGCCTTGTTATATTGTCTGTGCCCCTTATCGATCGTAATCAGTGTTGGACTAAGTACTGTTCCCCTAAAACAATATTTTATGGCATCGTTATAGTATCGGTATTGTTATAGTTGCATGTCAATTGAGCCATAAACACGCTTTTGTAAAGTTTGCGTGTACTATGCTAATCATTTTTGACTCTAATCGCTTAATTTCATGCTTACGAATCTTATTACAAGTATTTGGTTTGGTATAACTTCTGTTACATTTTGCTTGAAACTGTTTTACCTACATATTCATTCTGCTCTTTGCATATTTGTATCTTTTCGGACTGCCTCGTGGTCGCAAGCGCGACTGCTGAGCATGAGGTCCTGGATTCGATTCCCAGGTCGGGAAAAATGTTATTGTGTTTTGCCACTAGGAATTTCATAGTAACAGTCCGGAGTTTGGAAGTTGGCGATGTGACACCCCGTGTCTCTTGCACGTGTCGCCTGATCTCTCTCCGGTCGTGTCGGATTGCTGTCCAATCGGACGGATAATAGCCTTGGTCACTCTCACAATTAAGACGAATCTAACAACACCAGCCATGCGATTCTGTAAACATCTCACCGTGAAAACTTGGGTGAAGTGAGCTGTTAATAGTGTCAATCCCTGTGGAATAACAGCTCACTCCACGCTCACTTCACCTAAGTTTTCACGGTGAGTTGGTTACAGAATAGCACTGCATATATCGCACCCCCGGTGCGAGACTGTCACTTATGCAAAAATGCAATTTTTCAGGAGAAGCATTTAAAACTTTGACATTTAAAAAAATAATTATATAACGTAACGTCAACTTTTAACTTACTTTTGAATTAATAATGACCACTCAATATTGTATTGCTTTAGGACAGTTATTACATATTTAACTCATTATTGCAATTTTTGCATAAGTGACAGTCTCGCACCGGGGGTGCGATATGTTAAAATCCATCGAGCCATTTAGGCTACAGAGCGTGCCAAAGAAATAGACATACATACTCTCGGAAACTATTATCCTCGTTCTGGGGTAGTTGGGTAAAAAAGAGAAATATCAAAGATTCTTAGTCCACCTCAATTACGATTTTTTTGTTCTTAGACAGAGGGGCGACTTTCAGAATCATTTAATTTTGAATATTCTTTTGTACCAGATCAAAGTGGTGGGAGCTTGCTGCTTAGTGTGTGCGCTGACCTGCGTGCTAGTCACCATTACCACCACCGTGATACATATGAACAAGTGAGTATTCAAGCCATGTATTTAAAACCCTATCTCATGGTGTACCAGAAAGGAAGGATCAATTTGGAATAAAAAAGAAAAAAAAATAGTATATTATGCAATTAGTGAATAAAGGACGGATTTCAAGCGAGGGCCATAGATGAATCACGAGCAAGTGAAGGATTCTTACGATTGAATCACGAGTGTAGCGAGTGATTCAAGTGTTAGAATCCTGAGCGACGCGAGTAATTCATGGCCCTCGATATAAATCCGTTTTATTCAAGAGTTGCATACTATACTTTATACCATGACTACGAGAAAAAGAAAGATTTAGGCAAAAATAGACATTTAATTAAGAAAAAAAGGAAGGTTAAATTAATTAAAATGTACATTACAATTGGAACAATTACTTAAATTAAGAGTAATTTTCTTATTACTGTTATTAGGATGGTCAGCTTGTGAAGTGCTATATATTTCTGTATCGAGTATTTTTTCGCAAGGAGGTTGTATAGCATTTAGATGCAGTTCGAATATATTGGTGTGTTCTAAATTCAAACACCAAAATAGTGATTAAAAGAGCTTTTTATTCACTGTTTTCAGTGAATAAAATAAGCTTTTTAGAGGGGGAATGGTATAATAGTATATTATGCAATTAGTGAATAAAGGACGGATTTAAAGCGAGGGCCATAGATGAATCACGAGCAAGTGAAGGATTCTAACGACTGAATCACGACCGTAGGGAGTGATTCATGACGATTGAATCACGAGCGTAGCGAGTGATTCAAGTGTTAGAATCCTGAGCGACGCGAGTAATTCATGGCCCTCGATATAAATCCGCTTTATTCAAGAGTTGCATACTATACTTTATACCATGACTACGAGAAAAAGAAAGATTTAAGCGAAAATAGACATTTAATGAAGAAAAAGGAAAGTTGAATTAATTAAAACGCATTTTAAAATTGGAACAATTACTAAAATTAAAAGTAATTTTCTTATTATTGTTATTAGGATGGTCAACTTGTGAAGCAATATTTATTTCCTGTATCGAGTATGTTTTCGCAAGGAGGTTGTATAGCATTGAGATGGAGGTTGCATATATTGGTGTGTTCTAAATTCAAACACCAAAATAGTGATTAAAAGAGCTTTTTATTCACTGAAAACAGTGAATAAAATAAGCTTTTTAGAGGGGGAATGGTATAAAAGTTTTTTGGTGTTAAAAAATGTTAAATGTTCATGGAATGGGATTTCTTACATCGCACTTTACACTTTCTTTTTCGTTTGCTTTGTAATTATATTGTGTGTTTTAGTCTGTGCTAAATAAATGTATTTTTTTTCTTTTCTTTTTCTTCTTTAACATCGTAATCGCCGTCCCATACATTTGGGTCGAGTAGGTTATGAAGTTTTGTATGGGACAGTTGATAATTTTTCGATAACGATGTTTGCTCCATGGAGAACGTTGTTCAGTTCGATGGTCTGTACCACACCTTGCTGGTACACCATGCTATACCGCAAACAGTATAGCTGATATTAGCACTCCAAGATTCTATACAGGGTGTCAGGGACATCGACGCGAAGCCGGTTACCATGGATTCAGTACATGATTCTGAACCCCCCTGAGTGGGTTATTAAAAATAAAATCAGCTGTTTCATAGAAAAGTGCAATACCTATGCGGTCAAAATGTATGGAACAGTTGTTTTTTTTTTAATAACCGACGAAAAATTTCACCGCAGGGCGGCTCAGAATCATGTACTGAATCCATGGTAACCGGCTTCGCGTCGATGTCCCTGCCACCCTGTATAACCTACTGTGCTGATCTGTAAAATAAAATAAAAATTGTTTTAGGGTACCTAGCATCCCTTGACGAAGGGGTTAGCTGTGTGATTGTTTACATGTCTTTAACTATCAAATTTGTTCCAGACTACAAACCTTAAAGTTCTGCGAGTACACCAAGTTAACTCGTACCTGCACGTGCTTCTCAATGCCTCCTGACACACAGCACAGTGCGACTGATGACGAGGGTAAGTGAACTCTTCTTCATCATCATCTTCAGGCCCATGTCCCCTGTTACTTGGGGTCGGTGCTCTTGTCCCCTCAGACCAAATAAAAAACCAAGACATAGCGCTGCGAACAATACAGTGAAGCATGCCAAAACTACTCATCCGCTCTGTGTATACATGCTCAAACTCACACATTTACAATCAAACCACAATCAAACTACAAACAAGCTACAATCAAACTACAATTAAAGTACAGGGTGTCCAGTGGCAGATTTCAAAGTTTGAAAAATTGTAAAAAAAAAACTACAGCTCTAATAAAAAGTATGTTTATTGTAACTTAGAAACTACAAATGCGGATTTCATTTTTTGAAAACCATGTTCTCCAAATGGCGGCCATCGAGCCTGACGCACTCTTCGAGTCTAGCCGATTTCGGCTCGAATATTTTCTTTAAGTTGTGTCACTGTGCTCGGATTTGTTTTCAGTCAAACTACAACTACAATCAGACTACACCTCACTAAGTGCACACATATTTACGAAACCTGGCTTCACGTCAGTGTGTGTGTGATTTTGTCTAAGTCAAGACTTAGACGAAATCCAAAACCAAGTAACATGGGACAAGTCCCCAAGTAACATGGGACAAGTCGGTTCTCTTTCCACTCTCCCCTATGAACCGTCACGCTACCCCATTCATTCCCTTCTCTTTCATATCATTCCTCACACAATCCATCCATTTATGTTCGCATAACTCGTCAAAATGAAAGAAGTTAATTAGCAAAAAATAAAAAAATAAAAAATTGTGTCACGTGGTACGAAGTTTTCCGGGTCATCTACAGCCAAACATGGCTGACAAGGTCATAGACCTATAGCAGGGACAAGATACTGGCAACATATTTTATTGGTACCTTTCCTTTTTCCCCAGGAGTACGCTGCGTATTTGAAGGCGTATCAGAATGCGGCGTAGTGCACGGCGCGCTGTACTGGTGTCTACGCGGCGTATTCGCGTTGTCGGTGAGCGCGGTGCTCGTGTGCATCTTTAGCTGTATGCTGGCGTATCAACTGCTCAGGTGAGACTGTCTTTTTATTTATTTATTTATTGAACACCACAAAAATAAATAACAAAAAATAAATCAAATGCTACAAAATATACAATGGGAATATTTATGCGTGACAGCAAACACCGGGAATTCACGTATCTTTGTATGGGGAATGCTTTATACCCTCGAAGCACTCTCATTGGCTGGATAGATTTTAATTTAAGGTGTTTTTTTTTGTATTTTTAAATTACTTGTAAAAGTGATTCCGATATCCTATTTATTTATTTATTGTTGCATAATGAGTTACAGGCTAGGCTAAAACTTATGAAAACATGACCCTATTAGGCCGTAGGAAGTATTATTACATTTAACTTAAATCTAGGTCAAATTTTTGGAAGTTTACTTGATATTGCATACCTAGTAAATATCAATATCACAACATTCATTATTATTACTAATATATAATCTCTTTGTAACATTATTTAATTTAATTTATATTAATTAAAACATTTTAAATATATAGTAACATTAATAAAATAATTTTATACATAGATTTTAATATTTGTGCTTTATTTTAGCTTCTTATCTTCCATAAACTCGTTAAAACTGTCCTAACTGTGACTGTGTCTTAACTTTTTCCTAAAAGTAATGACTTAAGTCTAAATTTAATTATGCACAGTGTTTTTGTGGATCTTATATGTTCAGGTAACAGATCTACACAATTTGCGGGTTATTTACGGAATATACAATTTCATTTAAAAAGATACTTTCTCGATAGCAGTGCGATCTAGAAAAAATCTATGTACCTACCAAATGGTTAAATAATTAATATGTAGTGGCACCGAGTTGCCGTGCCTAGCCACACCGCTGTTAAACCCGCGATGGTTTGTATGGTGTGTTTATACAAATGTATGTAAACTGTACCCTAATTACGTAATACACGATCAATCAGTTAAATTTCATTCAACGTTGGAGCGTTAAAAACACGAAAACCTCGGATTTGTTATCCGAGGTTTTCATGTTTTTAACGCTCCAAGCACTCCACTAGAGTAGTAGTGTTTGCGTGTAAACTGCACCCATAAAGTATATAAGGGGGATCTATAAGGGGGATAACTATTTTAGTTGTTATTTGTTGTTGTTGTTGTTATTGTTAGCACGAATGAAGACTTGTGTTTGTGTACATTTGAATGTTTATACTTATAAATCATTAAAATGCAGATGCAATAACAAAACAAATATTTAATTGGAAATTATTCAAGATAACTACAAAAAAAAAGACTAACAACAACTTTTATATCAAGTAACACTCGATCCTAAATAAATAAATATTAATTTTAATGTTCCCACTGCTGGGACACAGGCCTCCTCTTTGTGAGAGGGAGTGAACCGTAATCCACCACGCAATAATAATAAATAAAAAAAAAACAATACATAATAATTTCGCGTTTCAATAATAATAAAAACAAATTACAATTAATAAAGTTTTAGACTGCGGCTGCAATAGGCAAAATAAGAAAAGCTTCTTAATAATATCATTTCTAAATAATTGTTTTTTTTTTGGATAATAATGAGTTCCCTAGGCCTCTAGCTCAATATTATCGAAAAAAAAAACATTTTTCCAATTTCAAAACCAACAAAAAAAAAAGAAAATATAAAAAAAGATTTTTGGAATCGTAAGTAACTAGTGAACAAACGTGTCTTCACTTTCACGTTTTAATCTAAGATTATTAAAAATTCACGTTTCGCGTTTCTAGCAAAGATGGCATCACCATTTTTCGCTAATGTCTTTGATTTATTTGGACGGTCTTCAGAGTTTCTCGTCAATTCGTTCGTTCAAAGTCTGCAGCTTCCGATTAATAGATGCTAAAGCAATCTGTTGGATATGCTTCCTCGTATCCAGGATCTTAATTGAGTGCTTCAAGCCTGTGAGCATCCATTTCACTTCCACATAATCCATTATATTCGGAACTTTATACTTAAGTCTTACTTTTCGTATTTCATTCAGCTTTTGAGAGAGTATGTCTCCCTGTATTTGGATCAAATTGCTTTCCTTGTCCAGTTGCACTGTCATGTCTTTCTTACTGTTGATCGTTGACAACACTTTGTTCAAGTAGCAGTTTTGTTCCATCATCGCCTTTTTATGGATCGTCAGGTTCAAATTAGCGTCGCCAGTCATCTTTTTCAGCTCTCCAAGCTGTTGAAACTTGTGATCTATCAGCTTCAAACATTCTCCGTTCTCTATTTGAAGTTTCTCGAAGTCAACTGGTCTTAGACTCTCGCTAAGCTCAGCTTTCACTTTGATCTGACCTTTCAGTTTGCTGTATTGAGTGTTTAAAGTACTGGTTCTCAATCGCAGCTTCCCTATTTGACTATCCGATATCTTCATCCATTCCGTCATGAATCTTATCCATATTTCAGCCGGGATTCGTTGAGCTATTTTGTCCCAGCCATCTACCAACACCTCCTGACGGAACATTGTATTGGCCCTTTCAATATCAGTTTCTTTCAATCCTACTTCTTCCAATTTTGCTTTTAATAGAGCATGTTGCTTCGCCCCTCTGTTCCTTGCCTTGTTCAGGTTACTGACCAGGACCTCCATTTCTTTGTTTACTAATTCGGCTCTTTCTAAAACATTGATCCTTGCCCCAGCTCCGAAGACTATAGTGCCGCCGCTGAGTTTGGTTTTGGATTCTCCTCTCCGAGTAGAGACTCGAGAAGGGCTTGTCAGCATCCTTGAGGGGGAAGCCTGTTGCCTCGAAGAGCTAGCCAGCGTTCTGGAAGGGCTTATAAGCGGGTCACCGAGTGTGAATTTGGATACGCCCGATTTCACCAAGGTTACTGAAGTGCCGGAAGGGATTCTGGTGGCGTACTCTAAAGCTTGATATACACCGTTCATCAACGAAGGTTCTAATCTCATTATAGTATTTTCTAAGATTTCGTTTTCTAGGATTAGTACACTGACTTTTTCTTTTAGCTCAGCCACAAGCTTCACGAGTTCCTCGTCAGTAAGAACGTCCATATCAGTCTCCCATCGGCTATTGCTCACTGACCGAGAGTTCTGACTCAGGACACAGCTCCGTCCTCCTCCCGTGTTGGTCAGGGTCATCGACATTTTTACGTTTCCTTAAATAATTAACGAAAAAATAAAATACTATAAAAGCCACAGTATATAAGTTCTGATTGCTGTGTGTTTGGCGGATATGTCACCTGCCATATGTGAGGAATATTTATTCATATGAGGCAGCCAGGCAACCGTTGCTATGGTAATAGGTTTCGAATGACGTGTCAGTTTCAAAGTGTATTTGGCCATTTTCACTTGGTGTTTGACCTTCTAAAGAGATGTTATATGGAAGGTGAGCACGAAAACTGATAGTTTTTCTGGGTTTTGTGACCAAAATAGACAAAAGGTTCTTATTTTTTAGTTTCATTTTATGGTTTTGTTGTCTCGAAGTGTCGAATTGAAAGTAGGAATTCGGAAGATTGTTGCGACTACTTACGACTAACTCGCACACAGTCTGAAGGTCGGGATCGTTCGTGCGTGTTCGTATGTGTCCGCACAAGTAAAATTCGTACGAAAACGCGTCCAGTGAGCGTGGTCTTATCTATAGTAAGAACTATGTAAAAAAAAACACTTCAAAATACAAGATAAGCTGAGAGAAGATAAGCCCTGGCAGTTAAGACATGGCCCTGATGATGAGTCTCAACTGACGGTGCCCGTTCACGAACATGATATTGATCAGCAATGCTATTCTGTAACCATTTCACCGTGAAAACTTATGTGAAGTGAGCGTGGAGTGAGCTGTCATTCCACAGGGATTGACACTATTGACAGCTCACTTCACCCAAGTTTTCACGGAGAGATGTTTACAGAATAGCATGGCTGTACTATTCAGCTCAACCATTTTGAAGGGAACTGAATGATCCAACGCACGCGCCACCATCAGCGAGAAATTTGAGTGAGCATGACATACTCTCAACAGCCATACTTCATGCAACGGTGTACCTAGTGTTTTATGAGAATAAGGGTGCGTTTCCACTGAAGCGGAGACGAGCGGAGCCGACCAGGAACCGCAAGAATCGACCAATCACAATGGTTAAAATCCTCACCGCGTCTCTCGTCTCGTCTGTGATTGGACGTCTCGGCTCAGCTCCGCTCGTCTCCGCTTCAGTGGAAACGCACCTTAAGAAGTTTTTCCCTGGAGTTAAACCAAACACAACATGTAAAAGTTAAATTAATATTTATTAAAAATAAACTAAAATTAGAAATTGTAATAATAAAATTAAGATTAACATAGTTATGAGAAAAGTATTGAGGAACATACTAGGTAGCCACTCTTAAACAAAATATTTGACTAACGTAGTCGTAATCCTAACTATATCTTCTAATATATAAAATTCTCATGTCACAGTGTTTGTAACAAAACTCCTCCGAAACGGCTTGACCGATTCTTATGAAATTTTGTGTGTATATTCAGTAGGTCTGAGAATAGGACGTAAACAATTTTTTATACCCCTAATGATAAGGGTGGTCCACTCCATAAATGTAAATTTTTTGGTAATTTTTTTTTATTTTTAAATTAAAAATTACATACAACCCCTTAGGTAGGGTAGGTAGGCAGGTGTAGGTAGGTTATGTAGGTAGGTAGGCGTAGGTAGGGTTTGTAGGTAGGTATGTAGGTGGGATAGGTAGGTAGGTAGATAGGTAAGTTTGTAGGTAGGTAGGTAGGTAAGTATGTAGGTAGGTAGGTGAAGGTAGGGTCTGTAGGTAGGTACCTATGTAGGTGGGTAGGTATGTAGGTAGGTAGGTAGGGTAGGTAGGTAGGTAGGTAAGGTAAGGTAGGTAGGTAAATAGGTAGGTAGGTAGGTACGCCGTAGATAAATACTTAGTGCGACCCGTGCGAAGCCACGGCGGGCAGCTAGTAATATATAATAACATTATAAATGCGCAAGTGAGTTACGGTTTGTTACGGTTTCACGCTAAAACGGCTAAACGGATTTGGATGAAATCTGGCACATGGATAGACCATAACCTAGGTTAGGACATATGATACTTTTAATCCCGATATCTCCACGGGATCGAGACTTATGCGGGCCCAGCTAGACAATTTGTGTTTTATGTATTGTACTCATATTTGAGTAAATAAACTATTTAAGTATCTTATCTTATTTTATCTTAAAAGCGCACATTTGCTTCAAATCATTTTCATTCTATTGCAAATCACTCGGTAAGCAACAAGCCGCATGGTCTGCTAACCGTTTACGATGCATTCAATTCAATTACCCTTAAAGGTACGTCGGACTCATCCGGGGCATTCGTTGACTGCCCCGTGCTTTTCAAACTTTTCCTTTTAAATCTAGTTAGTGCATATTGCTTAATACTAAGACTAGTTTCCAACCGTTTAATGGAGTTGTTTAGTTCACTAATTTCGAGCTTAACCCTCACATAATCTAGCACATCTGGAACAAAATAACTCTTTCTCTGCTTTTGAATCCAATCTAAGCGTTGCTCTAAAGTTTTAACTTGTACTTCTCTGAAAGTTCTTTCAGCATCCATCTTTACAATTTCGTCTTTCCTTTGAATTATCAGCTGTTGTACTTTTTTTAGGTATTTGGTTGTAGTCATTAAATCATTCTTGTGCCTGGTTAAATTCAAGTTAGCGTCGCCCGTCATTGCTTTCAGTTCAATTATGTCCTTGTTTTTTCTTTCTATGTTTTTCACCACAATTGTGTTTTGTATTGTTTTTATTTCAATGTCTAAAGGTATCAGGCGTGATTTCAAGTCCTTTTTGAATTTAATATCTTCCTTCAATTTTCTGTGCTGACTGTTTGCGGTGCTCGTTCTTAGCCGCAACTTATCAATTTGTCTGTCAATTTTCTTGCCCTGTTCTGTCATGAATCTGATCCACGTCTCGGCGGGAATTCGTTTAGTCATCGCTTCTACGCCTCCAATCACCACCTCCTGTTCGAATTCTAGATTCCACTTTTCGAAGTTAATGGTCCGAAGATCAATTTCTTCCAACTGAGCCTTTAAGTAAGCATTTTGCTTCATCGCAGTGCTTCTAAATTTGTTTAAATCTATCCCTTGGTTTTCCATAACAGCGTGCACTAGCTCTAGCAGTTTTTCGACATTGATCTTTCGTCCTGTGCCGCCTATGATAGACGTGGTTATTTTAACTGAAGAAGGCCTGAGCGAGGGTTCTAATTTCCGATGAAAAATTCTGGACTGGCTCTTGATATTTGAGGAGCTTCGCACGGAGTCGGTCAGGGTGAGTCTCGACCGACTTCTACCATCCATAATGAATGCAGTTTGCGATAGTTTGCTAGCGTATTCTAAAGCTGCGTACACGCCGTTCATTAAGGATGGTTGTAGTTTCATGATGGTTGCCTCCAAGACTTCGTTCTCTAAGCGAAGAATTCTGACTTGTTTCTTAAGGTTTTCCACAAATCTTATTAAATCAGCGTCGGAAACGACTTGAAGCGCGAATGTGTCTGCTGTCCCTAGGCGTAGGGAACTGCTGTACACCATTTTTATGAGACACTTACCAGCTTTAATCTGTGATTAAATATCAAAATCTCAGATCAAAAATTGTTCTCAGAACAAAGTTTTGCGCAGAAATTGAAACAACTTCGTGAGAATGACTGTTTTCGGTGACTGTTGATCGCAGTTTTTTGTTCGAATAAAGAACTATTGTCTATGCTCGAAAAAGGAGGTCTATCTTACATGGTTCGACTAGATGAGTGCATAGTACACGAAACGTTGAGACTAATCACAGTCCTTCCACAGTTTGTGGCGGCATCTACATAGCCACATGCGAACTACGTATCAAAGATCTGACGTCACACAATATCCTGATGTCACTCAAATCCTGCATCGCGCAATTAGAGTTTACCGAGCGGTGGACATATATACAAGTTCACTCATCCACCATAGAAAAAGGGGGATCCTCCGACCAGATGGGTGTCATGTCTGGCGGGCAACTGCCCAGAGGTTGAAGTCGGGAGCTTGTATATATGTCCACCGCGCGGTAAACTCTAATTGCGCGATGCAGGATTTGAATGACGTCAGGATATTGTGTTCGCATGTGGCTATGTAGATGCCGCCACAGTTTACGTTCCCTTTCCTGTGACAGCAACCTAACAGCAACTTTATTTAAAAGAAAATAAAGATCATTAGGTAATATAAAATTAGAGGTATAATGGCTGTGAAACACAAAGCATTATGAAGCCTCGGCGGCCGCTGCTACAGGCGGAATTGTCTACACTTTCCATACAAACCAATCGTAAAAGATGAAAAGATATTTTAGTATGCAAATCACCAACCGTGTAGCGGTTACACCGCCACATACGAACTACGCATCAAAGACATGACGTCACACAAATCCTGCATCGCGCAATTAAAGTTTACCGCGCGAACGACATAAACACGCTGAAATTTTAACAGTTGTTTTTCCGCAGCGAAATGATTTTGTCTTGATGATGATTTCAATAACTAATCTACTTTTAACGGTTCGCTATTTACAAATGTACGAGTAGGTCCTTAAACTTTCCGGTAACACTTTTCTATCAACCACTGACAAAACGCAATTCTGGCCGGCGCGGTGTATGAATTCTACGAAAATGATATACAGGTGCACAATTCACACACACTTCACAGTTGAGTACTTTCTAGACTTATATAGTATTGGCTTTCGTCAAACTTAGCCGCAGCCATACGCGAACTTCGACGAGAATTCCATTCGAAGTACTCGATGATCACCTCGTCGAGCTCGACGCGAAAACGGAGCGAATCCAAGTATTGCGGCTCCGTGTAAAGTTATCACTAGCCTTAGCGAACAGGTTGTACCATACCGTCGAACTCCAAATTGGAATAAGTGTACTGTCGATCCATTTTTGTAAATCACGATATCGCATTACGCGTCATACGACGGGTGGGGCGGTAATGGTAGAGGGGAAGACGTGCCCTTAGGATATGGGGTTTGCGAGCTCGGGTTATAAAGAATTCTTATGTAAAATTTTAACCCTCTAGATCCAGCAGTTAAGGCGTTGTCTGTCAGTGAATTTAAGAAATTTTATTAACTAGATATTTTTTATTGTTCTAGCCATGAACGTAAGAAGATGTACTGGGAGCAGCTGGAGCTTCGCTGCAGGTCGCTGTACCGACCCTCTACCGGGCAGGCCGCGCCCTCGGCCGGGAGACAAGTCCAGGTAAGAACACAACATGAATTGAGAACTCTTACTCTTCTCTCTTTTCTCTTACTTTACTCTTTAGTAGAACTCTTTGTGAAGGAGTTCGTATGAAGAAGCGTTTCTGTGTTCAGATTTTTAGGCTAGAAGTGGACTAAGAGACTGTCACACCTAAGTAAGGTCCAAACTCCGAAGGTGTCGGCAGACCGCAGACGGCAGCGGAATTGACGGTGACAATGAACGCAGGCAACAGTGCCGCTGCAGTTTTGTTTGATACCGAAAATGACGTCACATCTACGTCGGCAGCGGCGCTTCTCTTCATTTGCCAAAAAAAAAATTGGTTTTGACTGGTCTTGTCGCTTTGTTTGTGACAGCCATTGACAGCAATATTGGTATACCGTCTGCGTCCACCCTAGGCAGCGTTTTCATAAAATAATTACGCGCTTAGCGGCGCAGCGCCGCTGCGCCCGTGTGACGGCTAATACGGCAAAATCTTTGCGGTGCGGCGCCAAACCCATCGTGCGCAGGCTCTTATGGTCACAACACCGCACGAGTGACAAAGACAACATTCTACAATTACCAACTTTTTCTAAAACTTGATGTACCTACCATAAATATAGCTAGAGCTCTATGATTTTGTGTTTGAAGAGTATGATTGACTTTCAAAAGTACTTTTGAAAATTGATTTCTAATCAGCTGCTTTTTAAAAAGAACTTTTTTTTTAAATTGTTTTAACATAAAATATTAAAATATATATGGCATTTGGCAATACTGTACCTTCCCATTAGTGAAAGAATTTCCAGAATCGGATCAGCAGCTTCGAAGATAACTCTTAATAAATTCCAGGAAAGATAAAATAATGTTAAGTGTGAAATATATAAACCTCCGCTGGATTTGTATAGTAACAGTATTAGTACTGTTATTTCTGTTTATAATTTCCAGAGCAACTGTAGTTGCTGTGCACAGTGTCACCCAACCCAGCCGGCGTGGGACATCAGTCTACAGCATCGGTTCTGGGCGCCGGGTAAGTTCACTTCTTGTATTCTAACATACTTAACATGAATTGGTGGTTTTAATGCCAAGTTTAGTATATTCTGTATAGGGTTGCCAACCCTACTTTATTAAACTAGCTTTTTCCCGTGGCTTTGCTAAAAATCAAACTCAAACTCAAAGCATTTATTTCAATTAAACCATTACTACAGGCACTTTGGAATTCTCAAGGAATCGGTCAAAAATATGAAGCTAGTTGCCCATTCCAAAGCGTAGTAGGTACCTATGGAGAAGAACGAAAGCTTGTGTGGAAGTCAGAAATATATTCCATGGAAACGTACTACCGGGCTAAAAAGTATCCTATGTGTTAATCCAGGTTATAAACTATCTGTCTGCCTCATCCAAATCTATAGTAACATAACATAATGTTTGAATACTATCTTGAATTCATGCAAGCCTAGTACTTTTTGTTAGGTTACTGCTCTGATGTTGTGCACAACGTCTAATGATTGAAATACTATTTGAGGAAATCCAGTTATTAATGAGGGAAAGGAATAAAATATCGTGTTGCTGTAATCTTAATTTATTTTCTAGTCTCCAAAGACAATATGACAGGCGCAGCCGCCTCTACCTATAGACATTATAGTCTAACCCTACACTTACAACTAAGATAACCCTACACTATCGTGAATTCATGCAAGCCTAGTACTTTTTGTTAGGGGTTACTGCTCAGATATTGTGCACAACGTCTAATGATTGAATGCGGAATTGATGCGGAGCAAAGCGTAACGAACTTAGTTTCGTTTCGCTTCATTCTCAGTGCGGTCTGCGCTAAAGGCTGCGCGCATTTTGGACTCGAATTTGTATCGTACATAAGTACGAGTTGTATCGTACGTAAATACGTTTTTCTCCGTCAAATAGGTAGTTGGAACGGGTCGTCAAATAGGTAGTTGGTTCGGATGTCGGAACTATACGTACAATATCACCGGAACACTACCTATTTGACGGAGAAAAACGTATTTGATCTTAAAGCTCGTACAGACAAGCGCGACGCGACGCCGCGCCGCGACACGGACAATACAATTTCTAAGAAAACTTGACGGTATAACAATAGCCGGTGTCGCGTCGCGTTGTGGCGTCGCGCTGTCGTGTCGCGCTGTCGCGTGCGCTGTCGCGTCGCGCTGTCGCGTCGCGCTGTCGCGTCGCGCTGTCGCGTCGCGCTGGTCTGCACGAAGCTTTACGTTTACGTACGATACAAACTCGCACCCAGTCTGCGCGCTCCCTTTGTACTTAGAAGTTCGGGATCGTTCGTGCGAGGTCGAGTGAAATTCGTACGAAAACGCGTCCTAGGGCGCGCGGCCTCGACATACTGCTTTTTGTTTTAAAGACTAAAATAATGATATTTTCCCCACAGGTCGTATAGGGAACCTATACTCCCCCAACCCGGGCACCGGCAGGAAGACTTCTGCGTGGAGCTGGTTCCCCTGGCCGAGGAGTAACAGTCAGAAGTAAGTTGACTATTCACTAATAATTAGATTATTTTATATTATTTAAGTGCTTTTAACGGAAAACATTATTTTTGTATACTATTTTAATTCTTCGAGGGAATTCAGTTTGTTAATAGATTAGAATTCAGTGGTTCTCAAAGTTGACTGGACCGCAACCCACATAAAGAAAAAATATAGAACAATTTTTTTTAAATTTTTTACTTTATCTAAGATACGACGGCAATTTGTTAAAATGTGTCATGACGTCACTCCTCTGTATATTTTATACCGACTTGTCATGTGACGTAGCGAGCCCCCACTCCCCAACTTTAATGCGTTTTATCTAAACCATTTTTTATTAATATGATAAAGCAAAAATACGTGTCTAATATTTTTTATTTCTGACTGACGGACGAAATAGTTTTTTTTTTTTTAATCCCCAGTTAACATCCATAATCTGTAACCTCTTATATTAATGAGACTACCTCTTCCCCCAGCTCCCGCTGCCGCATGGGCGTCCCTCAGTCGGGCGACAGCGCGTACGGGTTCTGCGACACCGAGGCGCCGCCCGCGCAACACGCGCAGGCCTACGATGACAGATACCCGCACTCCTTCAACCAGACTCCCTTCACGAGGGCACAGAGTTCCGGGACATTCGCACAGGGAACCAGCTTCGCGCAGGGACAAGGGAACTTTCCTCAGGGATCCGGGAATTTCGTCCAGGTTTGTAGAAGATTTTTTGTAGAGATTCCCAAGGGTATCGTGATTTTTTTCGGGCTAAAAAGTAATCAAAGTCACAGTCAAAGTCAAATCATTTATTTCAAATAGGCCCTTGTAAGGCACTTTTGAACGTCAAAGTTTACAAAAAATTTAATTGATTCTAGTCGCCCCTTCCAAAAGGTAGTTTTCGTATGGAGAAGAATGGTCAAAAAACTCATCAACTAATCTATGTCACTCTCCAGCTCATAAACTATCTCTGTAATAATGAAAAAATCACGTCAGTACGTTGCGCCGTTAATGAGTGTGTCGCGACATCTATAACGCCACATGCGGACTACGCGTCACACTGACGTCACGCAAAGTCGTACATGGCGCAAACAGGGTTTACCGCGCGACGAGTTTTGACAGCGTGGATTTTTTAGATGGGGCAGTTAACTTATTTAAGGGGGATGCGCTAGGATCATCCGTGAAATTAAATTTCCTTACGCTTCTTGCAACTTGCAGTATCAGCCGGTCGATTCTGTAAACTTATCGCCGTGAAACTTAGGTGAAGTGAGCGTGAAGTGAGCTGTCAATAGTGTTAATCCCTAGCATCCTGCCGGTCGATTTGTGACAGTGACAGCTGACGTCACCTAAGTTTCACGATGATATTTTTAGAGAAACGAGCGACAGGTTGTATGGTAGCTAATAATTATATACACAGGGTGGATTTTTTAGATGGGGCAGTAAGGGCAGTTACCTTAATCGTTGTAGCTACAGGAAAACGGTCTTAGAAGACTGTCCTTAACTTTTTGAAACATTTGATCTGCATTCACAGATTTTGAAATAAATGTACCGTCAGCAAGAAAATGCGCAGTTTTCACAAAAACTTTTTTGATGTAAATTGATCCTGTTTCTTATAAGGATAAAAAACTCTGTTGGATCAACTGAGGTTGAGGGTAACAAACTATTTTGGTCTCCAAAGTAAATAAAATTATAACGCGTATTCGTTCAAAGTTTAATTTTTTTGTTTATTTTCGGCTAGTTTGTCCATCATAAAATGTAGTTGAGAAAAGGCTAGGTAGATGCATATAAATTAATAAAGAATTTTGACTCTAAAAATTAAATTAAACGTTACTTCGCACAAATTATGACCTACTGCGCTAAATAAAAAATAAAAAATTGCCTTTATTATGTGACTTTTACAGAAAGCTTCGCACAGACTCGGTCTGTATTTTGAGTATAGTTACCATCAAATATATTTAAAATACCAGTTTAAAATTTCTGTTTCCAGGGTCAAGGCAACTTCCCCCAGCCGAACTTCGCAGGGGAAGGCTTCGGCGAGGCGAGCGGGAGCTTCGACGCGGCCACCGGCGTCTGGGGCCCGCCGCCGCCTTACAGTCCGCAAGGGAGGAGCGGCAGCAGGTGTGTACCCACGCCCATTTCTATGTAAGAGAAAGGTTAGCTACCTAGCTAACTAAATTTGTACGCGCCCCGCACTAGGGCGAGCGAGGGGCGGCATCAAATTCAAAATATTTTATTTCACATAAACCTACAAGGGCACTTATGAAACGTCAGAAGCTAGGTGCACGGTTCCAATTGGTCGTTTCCTATGGAGAAGAGCCGGCAAGAAACTCCACGGTTACTCTTTTAAATGGTTTTTACAATTTTTCCAAATTACAGTGTTAAAAGCTTCGATCAACTATACAGGTATGAGGGGACAGTGTAGGCCCATCAACATGTACCATCGGCCGAGTGAGCTCAAACGACGACCGCGTAGAAACATCTCGTAATAATAAATGATTGTGCAGTGCAAACGACAATCTTGTAAAGATTTTATTCAATATACTTACAGTTTTATATCTTTAAAAAACTAGTTTGTTTAATCCTAAACAAAATGCGATTGATTTAATCTATATATATAAAAATGAATCCCTATTTCCCTTGGTTACGGCATCACGCGTGAACGGCTGGACCAATTTCGCTAATTCTTTTTTTGTTGTGTTAGTTATTATCAGAAGGTTATTAGGATAGGTAGGTGATGGTAGGGTAGGTAGGTAGTTAGGGTAGGGTAAGTAGATAGTTAGGGTAAGGTAGGTAGATAGGTAGGGTAGGGTAGGGTAGGGTAGGGTAGGTAGATAAAGTACTTAGTGCTACCCGTGCGAAGCCGGGGCGGGCAGCTAGTTTAATTATAAATATGATGATACTTGCCTTCTCTGTCTTTCCTTGACTGACACTGAAAGATATAATCGTGAAGAAATCTTGACTCTAAAGTCTGATTTTGTCAAGACACAGTGAGCTTGACAATCACTTCTCGTTTCTGATGAGACAATTACAAGCTAATATATAAATAATATGTAAATATAAATTATATCTATATTTATTTTGTGAGCTGTTTAAAAATAACAATTCTACGTCAGATATATTTTTTTTAATCTCTCCTTAATAGCGGTTCAGTGTTAATCTTTTGAAGTACAAATCTTATTTTATCTCTTTCCAGACACCACTTACACCACCAAGACCCAGCGGCCGCGACTCTCCTGCACCACCACCACATGGAGCCACGCTCGGCCATGCACGACCATCCCGCTGCCATGCACGACCATCCCGCCGCCATGCACGACCATCCCTCCGCCATGCAGGCCCATACCTGCGCCAGGAACAGCTACCTCATGCAACAGCACATACCACCCAACGAAATAAGAATCACCAACCCGGAACTAGCCAGAATCAACCCGGAATTGACTCGAATTAACCCGGAATTGGCAAGAATAAACCCGGAATTGGTCGAATTTGCGCGATTGAATCCGGACTTGGCGCGTTTAAATCCGGAATTGGCTCGTTTAAATCCGGAATTGGCGCGAATGAATCCGGAATTAGCTCACATGGGGCAGATGTATCCTCAAGACGTGGCGGAAATGGCTCGTTTACAGGCGGAGCTAGCTCATATGCCGCCGGAAGCGAGGTTCAATACTTTAAGGGGACATTTAGTTCCGTATCGGTGTCAACGGTTGGGTATGAGCGCTAGTAACCTGCACAGAGATTGTAGAATTGATGACACGGTGGCCATTGAGTGCTTGCATCAGAAGACTGGGAGTAAAGGTTGGTAGAATTTAGTTATTTCTCATTTTTTACCAACTTCCAAAAAGGAGGAGGTTCTATGCTCATAGCGTATGTCTTTTTAACACGCTTTTATTAGGTCGACCTGTATGTATGTAACTTTGTAATCAAATCTAAGAAAACTAATTTAACCATCTTCTAAAGATCGTAGCGTTCTGAAAATTGGCAGTTGTATGTGATTTTGATGACAATACAATAACATGGTACTGTCGAGCTGATCTGATGATGGAGCCGGAAGATATGAACTGGAACTTCATGATGGATGATCGTATCATAGCCGTGTTTGGACTTGTTTGAAAGGTCTTGTAATGAACGTTGACCACGATTACGTTTCTAGGTCTGAATACGCCTATAGGTGCACGTAAAAGCGTGTTTTTTAAACTATTAATATTATTAATATTGCTTTTATTTTTGTTGTTTTGTATGTCCACCGATTTATCCGTCAATAGTGGACCGATTTTGAAAAGTATTTTTTGTTTGAAAGGGCTTGCTCTCGAGGTGGTCCCGTAAATTTCTTATTAACTTTGCTAACATTGTTTTTGAGTTAGCTTCAATAATACGTATTTTTTCAGCTTAGTTTATGTGGATGATATGCTGATAACTTCCTGTCACTGTTATTTACATAGCAGGTAGTGGTATTCGAATTTGTGTGGGATAGATACCACAACTAAAAAGTAGATCATATATACTTCTTACAAAAAAATTACAACCGACTTCCAAAAAAAACACTACAAAGTAAAAAAGTGGTTGTTTTTATCTTATTGTCAATTACATTTCAATTAGTATTTATAAAAAAAAATTGTCAGTATACTGATGTAATAGGTCTTTACCTATGAAATTGCCGTTTTGTATGAAAAAATTTAAACGAATTTTTTTCATGTATTTTTTATTTGTATTAGTCGAAGTAATCACCCATGCAATCAATGCATCTTTGCCAACGCAGTGGCAGTTTATTGATGCCCTTCTTAAAGAAATCAGATGGACGGGAGGCAACAAATTCTTCAAAGGCATTTTGTACTGCCTCTCGGGTATTGAATTTTTTTCCCGCCAAGAAGTTATCCAAATTCTGGAAAAAGTAGTAGTCTGGAGGCGCAAGGTCTGGTGAGTAGGGCGGATGACGGAGAGCTTCCAAACCCAGTTCTTGCAACTTGGAGACCGTCTGCTGTGCAGTATGAGGTCGCGCGTTGTCGTGCAGTAGCAGCGGAGACGAGCGATTGACCAATGCTGGTTGGAGATGTGCCAGCTTCTCCATCATTGTGTTCAGTTCTTCACAGTACACATCTGCAGTAATGCTCACTCCGTTTGTTAAGAAGCTGTGATGAATCACACCGGCGCTAGACCACCAAACAGTGACCATTACTTTTCTAGGGGTAAGTTTTCGTTTAGGGCATTGTTTAGGTGCTGAACCAGGATCCAACCAACTTGCTGAGCGCTTGCGGTTATCAAACAGAATCCATTTTTCATCGCAGGTAACAATGCGGTTCAAAATTCCTTCATTTGTGTGTCTGTTGAGCAGTGCAAGGCACGTCTCGACGCGTACTTTGCGCTGGCGATCATTGAGTTCGTGGGGCACCCATTTGTCAAGCTTTTTTACCTTGCCAATTTGACGCAAATGGACCAATATTGTTTTGACGCTAACGTCGAAAGCTGCTGCTAATTCAGCCGTAGATTGTGTATCATCAGCTTCCACAATCGCCTTTAATTCGTCATTGTCGACCAAAGTCTTCGGACGACCGCGAGGTTCATTTTTCAGGTCGAAATTTCCAGAACGGAAACGAGCAAACCAAATAACAGGTGGTGCGTTGGTTTGTAGTGTTAGCTCCGTAAACGTCGTTGATGTTGCGTGCCGCTTGTGCCGCGTTGCTGCCACGACGGTACTCATATTCCATAATTACTCGAATTTTTAACGTATCTATGATGACGAAAAAGATTGAAATGCGATGAAAATGTAACACTTATCAATAAACAAATGACTACTTTTGGAAAAAAAAACCATGTTTTTAAAATAAAATTAATTTGAAATTAGAATTCTTAGCCAAACAAAAAGTATTTTGATTTGAAATGGCCAGTACTGCAGAACGGCAATTTCATAGGTAAAGACCTAATATTTCAAAATGAAACTTGAAATTAAAAAAATTACGTAATTTGATAAACTGTCCCTAATTAATATATCTAAGCTAAGCTAATTTACAAACTGCCATCGATATGCCAAAATGAGTTTGTTTGTTTGTTACGCTTTCAAAAAGAAAGAAAGAAAATAAATGTATTTTCTTTCTTTCGCGCTAAAACGGCTGACCGGATTTGGATGAAATATGGCATGTTGGTAGACCATGACCTGGGTTGGGACATATGATAATTTTTATCCAGATATTTCCACGGGATCGAGACTTATGCGAGTGAAGTGGGGTGCTTATGGATAAAATACAAAGAAACGTAAAATAAATGTTATTCCTAACTTATGTACATACAATTTTAATTAAGATTTCGTATGTTCAGCTATCTAATTACGCAACACATTGTCGTTGACAATTCCGACTAATCTGTTTCAATTTGACAGGTCAACAACATCCATTGTGTTATTTACGTTGTTGAGCAGATTTTTTTTTCGAACGTACGAAGCAATGGATTAGCAATCTGAATCAAAACGATTCAGATTCTGATTGATCGTGTATTACGTAATTAGGGTACTTACTGGTCTTTATTCTTGTATAAATATAAAATGTGAATTGGTTTAAGCTTGAATGTTATACTGTTTATTTTTCTATTCTTTTTTGGTAGCTGTGTTGTGCTGTTCACACTCTTTCTTGCCAATCTGTTTTTAGAAGTGAAGACTTTTAATTGGCTGTCAGTCTCACATACAATTTTTTATTCTGTTTGTTTTAGCTGTAAGTCATCCATAGTTAAGAGGGCGCCTAAAGGTCCACTAGCGCCACTCTTTAAAAAAAATATTATCTCGTGACTGAGAAGGAATTATGAATAACGGCTAATAAGGACCCTCGGTAAGTGTATCTAGAATTTTCTAATACCTTTTATAAAGTTTCATACGATCTAAAGAAAAGCGGCCACATTCCTCTAGATCGTATTTTGTTGCTCCGTGTCTCAATATGAAACTTTATAAAAGGTATTAGAAAATTCTAGACACACTTACCGAGGGTCCTGTCTAGCCGTTGTTCATAATTCCTTCTCAGTCACGAGATAATATTTTTTTAAAAGAGTGGCGCTAGTGGACCTTTAGGCGCCCTCTTAATAAATAAATAAATAAAATAATTTGTTTGTGTTCAGTTTCAGATCAAAGCACAGACTCGTGTCAGAAGCAAGGCAAGGAAAACTTGGGCTTCCAGAATGACAAACATTCTCCTATGAGGTCAGTATTACATACTACTATTTTAATATAGGATGAGTTTTGTTCCAACTGAACAGACAGCTGTGCTGCTGGACAGTTTGTTGCGCCACTTCTTCTCCCCAGCTAACGCACTAGGAAGTGGTGAAGGGTGGGCGTTTTAGGGGATTGTCTTATGTAATTTTGACGTTCGAAAAGTGCTGATTCTCAGCCTAGTTTGAATAAATGACTTTTGAATTTGAATCTCTGAAACCCGCGATTTTAATACTGCGATGGAACGCAGAGATTCGACAAAACACGCCGCAGCATCGACACAGTCGCAAAATCGCCGATCGCCTATACTAAAAGTAACTAGTGTGCTAGTGTGCACTTACCTAAAGGAATATGCGGGAAAAGAGTCCAGTTAGAATGTTCAAATCAAATCAAATATTTTTGTTGTGGGTGTTCGTGATAGGGCGGAATTTCGACACAAAACAAACACAAAGTTACCGGTATTGAGTACTTATATTACTTGTCGCACAGGTTTACATAAACTCGCACTTATGACAGTTCACAGTAACTATAAACAACTAGCGTAACTAAAGGACTAATGACTAAACCGATTTTGGCGGGAAAGCCCGAGCGATTGCATACGTCCGCGTGCACTGGACATTCGACGGCGCCCCACCCGTCGGCTGGCGAGCGCGCGGACAAGAAGGCGGCCCCGCGCATGCGTACAAGACAAGCATGATCGACGATGCTTCTGTGGCGCGGGGATGGCATTTCTCTTCGCGCGTAATTCGAAACTTAAGAGCGTTTATTCTGAAAGTTGGCAACGTCGTAAATAGCTGTCAAATATTTACCTGTTTTGATTAATTTGAAATAATATGTACTGTATGGAAATAAGAAATGTGGCTAACTAAGTTACTAGAATATTGATTATGTTATGCAATTGTAACATTGAATTTGATGTTGTACCCGTTTTAGGCGGAAAAAAACCATTTGGAAACTTTCCAAATGCTTTTTTTACGCCTAAAACTAAATAATCGGTGTTACAATATTAATGATTGCATATCATAATCAATATTCTAGTAACTTAGTTAGCCACATTTCTTATTTCCATACAGTATTATTTCCAAATTAATCAAAACAGGTAAATATTTGACAGCTATTTACGACGTTGCCAACTTTCAGAATAAACGCTCTTAAAACTAACATTTTTAATTACATGAGGTGAGTGAGTTGCCTACAGTGGGTATAGGTTATACAGACAGATGTTAGGTAAATTACAGTTCCATTATGTCCTGCCTAATAGGCATACAATAATTATGTCAACATGTAGTATAAAACAAACTTTAGGTATCACCTGTAAAGTAATTCTTACAAAATAACACTTAGGTGTATGCTGACAGATTGTAGTAGGTACTAATTATTAAGAAATTCTTGGACCGAGTTAAGCTTTGTCAATTAAAAAATTACGCAATTTATATTTGAATAGTGGGAGTTCCTTGGTGCTTAAAATGTCCACAGGTATCTTATTATACATTTATGACGCCATTCCAAAAAAACTTTTGCCCAGAAGAGCAGTTTTATGTGGTACCTATACTAGATATTTTCAGTATATATCTTTTTGATTTTAGTTCACCTAATAGATTTTTATTTATTCTAACAAATACTGTAACTTCATAGATATAGACTGACTGAAAGGTCAAAGTTTTAAACTTTTTTAAATGAGGCCGCGAGCGTAAAAACGGCCTAATTAAGTACATTTTATAAAACATTTTTTGTTAGTGGGCCTTACTCTGTCAAAAATCTTTAAAAAAAAAAAACTAAATGGCCTAAAATTGGTTTTTCGAGCCACCAAAAGATGGCGTTATTAACACATTTATTTCATTTAAAATTGTATTCATTTTCTTTGATTATTTCATCTATTTATTTATTTATTTATTAAAACTTTTCACACTCAAAAAAGTACAAAGGCGGACTTAATGCCTTAATGCTTAATCTATCATTCTTTTGTTTATCGCTTTATATTATCACCTCTTTTATCACTTCTTTTAATTTTTAGTTAATTCGTGGACAATGGTGTGGGTTGCATGTTTGTCAATACCAAGCTTAAGTAATTTTCTGTATTTTTTAACATGTAACTGTTTTTTGTCCCTAATAAATAAATAAATAAATATCTCAATAAGACTAATTAGTAGTAGGCCGTTCTTGCTCTCGCGGCCTCAAATATGGTTCTTCGCATGATTCAGGACGAACGCATCTTGTTTGCGCTCTCTCTCTCTCCGAAGATAAGAACTGAACCAAGCTAAAGCGGAAGAAGAGAAATTGATAGCTTTGAGGATACCTAATAAAATGTCGAAATCCACAGAGTTGAAGGCGCTACTAAAGTCAAGCAATACAAGAACAGTAAGGGACTTATTTTCCATTGCCCAGCGGATGTCGTCAGTTACTTTCAAAAGCGCGGTTACAGTACTGTGACCTGATCGAAAACCGGATTGAAATGGGGAAATTAACGAGTTAGACACCAAGAAAAATGGTAATTGTCTATGAAATAGTTCATAGACAATTATCATTTTTCAAAGTTAAAGCATACTTAAGTGCTCAAAAACTTTGGAGAAAAATGGGAGAATAGAAATAGGTCTAAAGTGGGTCAATAAACACTGATAAGTTTGAAATTACTTTGTTTTTACAATGTCTCTTTAACATTTCAGATCGTCAATGCAGGACTGCCGAGCAGCCAGCAATCAGAACGCGGAGTCTGAAGTATACTTCGCAGACGTGTCGAGCTGCTGCAATGTGAGTGTTAAGGTATTAAGCTTTCCATTGTTCATTACTTCATTAACGTATGAACATTTAAAACAGTAACCGTGCAGTTTCTTGCCGGCTTTTCTCCATAGGAAATAACTGAATAATTTGTAACCATATTTTATATTCATTGCACATCAAATAAATAAATAAATCTCCTATCAATTTACTTCCATCATTTATATACTTTTTTTTAAATCAAATACAAATAAACGATTTGTTTAACAAAACTAGTATAGGCAGATAATTCGAAAAAATCTACATCAAGTACAAAAATACGGCAATCATATCATAAACACTGGCTGCACAACAAATTAACCAGAGCGTACGTACGTAATACTTATTTAGGGGTATGAGGAACAGGGTGTAAAGTTCACTCATCCCCCATAGAAAAGGGAGGATCCTCCGACCAGACGGGTGTCATGTCTGGCGGGCAACTGCCCAGAGGTTGACGTCGGGAGCTTGTATATATGTCCACCGCGCGGTAAACTCTAATTGCGCGATGCAGGATTTGAGTGACGTCAGGATGTTGTGTGACGTCAGGTGTTTGATGTTCGTATGTGGCGATTTAGACGCCGCCACACTTACACTCATAGCAAAATAACTATCCGTGTAACATGTACCCTAATAAGCTTCTTAAAACTCAAGTACCCGGAATCTAACTAGATTAGGTTTATTATTACTCGCAAAAAAAGGTTAGGTTAGAATTGTGAAACCGGACGCACGAGCCGAGCGAGCAAAGCGAGCGGAGCCGCAGTAGCGGCCGGCGAGTGCCAAAAACGACTACAATTTATAGAATATATAAGGTCCCATTAAAATAGATGGACAAACTTTTAGGAATCATTCAGACTACCAAAATAAGGACAATAGTAATTTAAAAAAAATAAGAAAAACGCATTAGAAATGTTGGTTACCCAATGCCATTTATTATTTTAGGTCAAAATAAAATCACTTTAATTAGTGTTTTTTTTCCTTGGATATCTTTGGTTAGACATACTGAACGCTGTGTTAAAATTTGTCTATCTGTTTTAATGGGACCATATTATATTGATGCTTATTTCGTTATATTCTGAGTTGAGTATTTTGCTGTGCAGTCAGTAATTTTAAATACTTTTAAGCGTGTGTCCGTGGAGTTTCTTGCCCGTTCTTTTCCATAGGTACATACTGTTAGGGACCTAATTAAGGACTGAAGTTAAAAGCAGTGGACTGTAATTTAAATGAATTTAATTCAGAAAGATATAATTTTGTCGATGCTGGTAAACGTATGGAGTGCGCGCGCGTGCCGTCATCGGAGATCGGTAGCGAAGTGCTCGACGGCCCGCGCGCCGCACGCCGCACCCTTCGCCGCCTTCCGCTATCTCACGACAGCAGCCGAAGATTGCCGAGTGGTCGGAGGCACCCGAATACATACTATGCTTTGGAATGGGCATCTAGCTTCATCTCTCTGACTGACCGACCCCTTGACAGTTCAAAGTGCCTGTAATTGGTTTATTTGAAATAAATGCTTTAAGTTTGAAACGACCGGTTGGAACCTAGCTTCTGACGTTTCATAAGTGCCCATGTAGGTTAATGTGAAACTAGGTTCCGCCAGCGACTTCGGCCGCGTGATATCTTTATAAATTATAGCCTATGTTACTCAGTGATAATATAGCGTTCCACTGGTGAAATTTTTATTTTTATTATTATACTCAAAGTTATTGCATTAAAAAAAAAAAAAAAAAGTTTTGAATAAATAACAAAAATACAAATCTGTTCATTTTATGATATTAGTGTACGAGTAGATAAAATATTTAGAATTTTATAATTATAGTTGATTTTATTATCATAGTTAATAATTATATAAAAAATGGCTGCTTGAAATCCTATTTCTCTAAAATGTCATTAAATAGATTTCGTAAAAAGAGACAAAAAAAAACAAAAAGAACTACTTACAATAATAAAAATATTAAGGAAGAAAATAAAGAGAACATGAGAATATATCTTTTTTATGCCTAAATATCCTTTTCCAAAATGACTAATAAATATATTTTTTTTATTTTCAGGCGGACTGTTGCATGAACGCGAACGTCTCAGCTCTAGTCGGAACCATAGAGAATCATCCCGAGTCCACGTCAGAGTCAGACACCGGCTCCTTCACTCTAACGCGGCAGCAGCGCCCCCAGCCGCAGGTCGGCTCCAAGCGGAGACCAAGACAAACTGACAAACACATGAAGAACCAGGAGAAAATGAGACAGGTACTCAACAACTCTATAAGGTTGACAGAACATCAGATAGAACAGTTGAACAATTCTATGAGAATGAATGAACGAATTGAACGAGAACGAATGAGTGATCGAATGAATGAGACGAGGCTGAGTGAGAGAATGAATGATTCGAGGGATAGGTTGAATGATAGAGAACGGATTGAACGAATGAATGATGTCAGGATCAGTGATAGGATGAATGAAACGAGGTTGAGTGAGAGAATGAATGATTCAAGAGACAGGTTGAATGAGGGAAGGGTGTGTGAGCGAATGGAGAGGTTGAATGATTCGCGTATAAGTGACAGAATGAATGATTCTCGTATCAGTGACAGAATGAATGAGACTAGAATGAGTGAGCGGATGAATGATTCTAGAGATAGATTAAACGATTCAAGGAATTGCGAGGCCATGGACCCTAGAATAGAACGAATGAACGACTCTAGAATCAGTGACAGAATGAACGAGACAAGACTAAGTGAACGCTTAAATGATTCCCGCGTTTGCGAGCGTATGGCTGAAGCAAGATTGGAAAGAATGAATGACTCAAAGCTTAGTGACAGAAGCGACACTCGCCACAGTGATCGAATGAACGACTCCCGTCTTGAACGAATACCCGATTCACGCCTCGAACGAATGAGCGACATAAACTCAAGCGTCAGAATCGATGGCAGTCCAAAAATGCGTTCTCACATTAGTCCATTACGGATCGCTAGATCTAGCCCTAAAAACGTACCTAAAGACCATCCTAGGCAATCAAGTTCAGACTCAAACAAGCCTGATTTTAGGCAAATCTCACCTTTATCGCCCAACACTGAAGAATCATTATTGTCTGATGATGACAGGCCTCAGGATACGGTATATTCGAACGACCCTGAGACTTCTAAATGTTTGGGGCCTGATTCACAGTATGAGCCTGTAAGGGATGGCAAAGAGGAGATTTTGAAGTCGAATCATCATCACTGTTATAGTGATACTAATACTATGGATTCTGGGTGGCAGAGTGGCTCTGAGAAACAGGTTACAGACTAATACAGGATTCTGAATTTCAAATTAAAAGCGGATAACTTTTTTCTAACCTTTACGACTTTTTTAAGAGTGTTTAACCTAAAAGTTGGCAACGTCGCAAATAGCTGTCAAACATTTACCTGTTTTGATTAATTTGGCAATATTACTGTATGGAAATAAAAAATGTGGCTGACTAGCGAACTAGAATATTAATAATGAATTGCAATTTTAACATGGAATTTGATGTTGTAACCGTTTTAGGTGTAAAAAAGGCATTTGG
Organism: Agrochola circellaris; assembly: GCA_914767755.1. NCBI lineage: Eukaryota > Metazoa > Arthropoda > Insecta > Lepidoptera > Noctuidae > Agrochola > Agrochola circellaris. The sequence goes on along the minus strand of OU611867.1, from coordinate 9,180,717 downwards.
AAAGTTTCCAAATACTTTTTTACATCTAAACCAAATTAGTGTTAAAATATTAATTATTGCATTTCATAATCAATATTCTAATTCGCTAGTGAGCCATATTTCATATTTCCATACAGTAACATTGCCAAATTAATCAAAACGGGGAAATATTTGACATCTATTTGCGACGTTGCCCACTTTCAGAAGTTGCTCTTAAGTAAAATTAGAAGTTGTAAGAACTCACATAACACAGCATAACGCTTGTATTCCCCGTAAGGTTAGGCAGAGGTGTACCATTGAAGAAGTTCATATCTAACCACTGTAAGGGCTATTCTTGCTTGCAGCGCTCGGCGGCTATAGAACCGGACCGGTAACAGATGTGGTCATCGTGTTCACGGGATTTTGTTTTGAAACTGGTTAGATATGAACTTCTTTGATGGTACATGTAAAACACCCACATTTTGCCAGTTGTAGGGGGCAAGTCTTTTGCTATCAAACGGAGCCACTCTGTATGGAAATCTCGTTATATATAGGACTTTCGTGAAGGACAGAAAAAATAAAATTCACTTTACGATTTTGTCGTTGTTTTTTTAAAGAATTTAACTTTGGTTCTCGCAATGGATGTGAGTTTTGTGTGAGTGTGAGTGAGCAATGACAGTAAAAAAGTGAAAAAATATATTTTTATTCTTATTAATAATAATTTCTATAATTTTCGGTTCAAGTGTTCTATGTGCTGTGCTAAACTATGTAAAATGATACACGTATTATTAGATTTTAATAAAATTGTCCACAATATTGTACACTTTCTCGTGTATGTGGAATTTACTAAAATAATGCGATTTGTTCTAAACGATAGGTACGTTTTAGATATATAAAATAAATAAATTCTTCTGTTTTTTTAAATGTCCTAGAATAAATAATCCATTGATTGTGAATTTAATCATTCGTTCATCTCATTACCATTCATTCGTCATTCACCTTTCATTCACCGTAATTTTTATTGAACATTCATTCATTTACCGCTTTTCATCATTCATTCATCTTTCATTATTCATTCATTCAGTCAATGGATTATTTGGCCATGGAATATAATAAAAAATAAAAAATGTATTTCTTCGTTTTGACTCCAATAAATATACTTGCCGTTTTCCGAATTTGACGTAATAATTTTTAATAATAATGTAAAAAATTATAAGTAGGTGTGTTAATAACGCTCTCTAAAAAGTTAAATAATATTGAGATTATTATTTGTAATATAATAAAAAAAACTCGAATTTGTAGATCGCGTAGAAAAGTTTTTAAAGAACTTCTTTTGAATGATAGGGCCTTTGATTATTTATATGTCTAGATAGAGTATTGCGCTGCAAAAGAACACAGGGCAACTTTTTTATGCTGGTGTGTGTGACAGTGACAGCTACGTCTTAGGGCCGGCGCTCACTGTCGGCACGGCACGGCACGGCAAAGGATATTTATGCAACGCATACAAATATAACTTATCGTCGCTGCGCTTTCCATAATCGCTATGTGTTTTTTACACACTTTACAGGAGACGCAAAAAACTGATTTTCCCAAAAAATACCCAGAGTATTCAAATAATTTACTTTTACTTTAATACATATTTAGCGTGTTTATATGAAACTTTCGATGTATGAATGTCACGTAGCTACATTCCGTAACTCTTTAAATATCGCATTTATCACATAGCCGTTTTTACAGTATGTGTGTATTGAAATAATGATTCAAACTGCATAAAAAAACTGAAAATCACGAAATAACACATAGCGACTTTTGCACGCACAACGTCGTTATGTGTATGACAATAATATCGAAATTAGCGACGTTGCCGCTGTAGGCATGTCGCGGCATGCCGCAACGTCCTTAGGCATCATTGAAATTTAAATTTTATTGACATACACATGTTATATTTCTATTCGTCGCATAAATATCCTTTGCCGTGCCGTGCCGTCAGCCCTTACACTCGCGCCACGTCATTGTGCTTTTCTAGTGTGCGTGCATTTAGCGGCTAACAGTTGGACGCTATTTTTTTTCGACGAGTTCTCAGCTTTGTCTATCTATCTAGACATATTTATATCTTTGGATAGAACTATGATTACTATATTACCGAATTAGGACTATGTCAGATGTCAACTTTATCTATATTTGGGTTCAGAATCTTAGCGAATTTACATGCGATTGCCTCTCACTCAACTATGTACTTTAGCGTAATGAAATCTAAGTTGATTTTTGAGTGTCTTGTAGTAAAAAGGCATAAAATATACATTTTGGTTGTAATGGAATTTTAACCTTGTCGTGTATGACATTGAGTTTGCAGTTCCTTAATATCTAAGATTCTGAATCCAAGTCAATGCCAATATTGCCAATACTCGTATTTTGAGTAATAATTTACTATGTTGCGTAAATGTGGATGTGTAGTGATCGTGCCAAGTAGATTATAACTAAAAACTTCTGATACTTACTTCGACTTAATAGAAATGAAACTAGTTTTTAATCAAATACTATTTTTTTTGTAAATTGACTTATCGTAAGTCATCAGGGCAATACAATATTTAAAATGGTTGCTTTTAATGATGAGACTTGGATCATAGGTATAAACATCGGCCATTTTTAATGGCCTGCAGGTAATTCTTGGAAATAAAATAGTTACTAGTACCAATAACCAACCACCCACCAAACCAACTAACCGTCAACCGCGAAACCAACCAACCAACCAGCTAACTAAACAACCAACCAAACAACCCCCAAACAATTAACCAAAATTTTGGTTCTAAAAACAGAATAGCCGCTAAAGCTTTCTCATAAAATTTTTCGAAGATTTATTTAATATTATATTATGTGCAGCGGCCTTCTGTAAAACTAGTTTCATTTCAAATGAAAAACTGTTTTGTAATAAAAACGACCAAACTTAGATTCCTATGATCATGATTCTATGAGGTACACAGTTTTGAATACTGCTGACACATTGTGTTATTTAGAAATGAAATAGGTACCTTTTATGAAATATACGTTGTATATATTCCGTAAAGGTTATTTCAATTGTTTTGTTATGTTAAGTTGTCCTTCCTCTAAACAATTTTTTTTTTATATTCATCCGTCCACGCATTTGTTGTTTGTTAATCATTCATTCATTATTATCTATATTTCACCATGAATTTATTTATTCTAATATTTTAAATGATTTTTGCTCCACCCATAAAAATGGCTAGCCAAATTATAAAAAAAATTACTTCTAGTGAACGAAATAATATCCACTCACTTTCCAACTTATCGTTCCGTTCATTCATCATTCATTCGTTCATGGTTATTTTTTCATTCATATAAAACAGGTACTTTGTATACTTAAAGCCTTCGTTCAGGCATTTTCCTAATAGCCTAAAACATCAGTCTATAAATAAAAAGGTATTATTTTTATCAAAACAATGTTGCCATAATAATAACGCGACAGCAGCGCCCCCAGCCGCAGGTCGGCTCCAAGCGGAGACCAATACAAACTGACAAACACATGAAGAACCAGGAGAAAATGAGACAGGTACTCAACAACTCTATAAGGTTGACAGAACATCAGATAGAACAGTTGAACAATTCTATGAGAATGAATGAACGAATTGAACGAGAACGAATGAGTGATCGAATGAATGAGACGAGGCTGAGTGAGAGAATGAATGATTCGAGGGATAGGTTGAATGATAGAGAACGGATTGAACGAATGAATGATGTCAGGATCAGTGATAGGATGAATGAAACGAGGTTGAGTGAGAGAATGAATGATTCAAGAGACAGGTTGAATGAGGGAAGGGTGTGTGAGCGAATGGAGAGGTTGAATGATTCGCGTATAAGTGACAGAATGAATGATTCCCGTATCAGTGACAGAATGAATGAGACTAGAATGAGTGAGCGGATGAATGATTCTACAGACAGATTAAACGATTCAAGGAATTGCGAGGTCATGGACCCTAGAATAGAACGAATGAAAGACACTAGAATCAGTGACAGAATGAACGAGACAAGACTAAGTGAACGCTTAAATGATTCCCGCGTTTGCGAGCGTATGGCTGAAGCAAGATTGGAAAGAATGAATGACTCAAAGCTTAGTGACAGAAGCGACACTCGCCACAGTGACCGAATGAACGACTCTCGTCTTGAACGAAGGTAATTCTTGGAAATAAAATAGTTACTAGTACCAATAACCAACCACCCACCAAACCAACTAACCGTCAACCGCGAAACCAACCAACCAACCAGCTAACTAAACAACCAACCAAACAACCCCCAAACAATTAACCAAAAATTTGGTTCTAAAAACAGAATAGCCGCTAAAGCTTTCTCATAAAATTTTTCGAAGACTTATTTAATATTATATTATGTGCAGCGGCCTTCTGTAAAACTAGTTTCATTTCAAATGAAAAACTGTTTTGTAATAAAAACGACCAAACTTAGATTCCTATGATCATGATTCTATGAGGTACACAGTTTTGAATACTGCTGACACATTGTGTTATTTAGAAATGAAATAGGTACCTTTTATGAAATATACGTTGTATATATTCCGTAAAGGTTATTTCAATTGTTTGTTGTAATGTTAAGTTGTTCCTCCTCTAAACAATTTTTTTTTTAAATATTCATCCGTCCACCCATTTGTTGTTTGTTAATCATTCATTCATTATTATATTTCACCATGAATTTATTTATTCTACTACTATTTTAATTGATTTTTGCTCCACCCATAAAAATGGCTAGCCAAATTATATAAAAAAATTACTTCTAGTGAACGAAATAATATCCATTCACTTTCCCACTCATCGTTCCGTTCATTCATCATTCATTCGTTCATGGTTATTTTTTCATTCATAAAAAACAGGTACTTTGTATACTTAATAGCCACCATTCAGGCTATTTTCCTAATAGCCTAAAACATCAATCTATAAATAAAAAGTATTATTTTTATCAAAACAATGTTGCCATAATGGTTTCTCTCTATTTTATTCTTCGATTTAAAGCAATAATTTGTGTAAATAGTTTATAATTATAAGTACATGTAGTGTAATTTTTTGTCTATTATTATTGACATTATATAGACTGCAGTAATATTTTATTGAATAAAATTCAACATATTTTTTGAATTTTAGAAAAAAAAATAAAAATATTTTCTTTAATCACGGTAATTTTTGTTTTAAACTAAGAAATGTTTTGTGAGAAATGATTTTTATCTTCATTAAAATATTACTGCATCTCAATTTCGTAGTTGCTAGATTTGTCACTGTAATGCCAATATGGAATTGTTTTAATATAATTATGTATACAGGGTGCACAATATAAGATTTGGTCTCGATTTCGAGAAACATGGCTGACTGTCTTGGCTGAAAAAGATATTGGGCTCGTATGAATGTTGGAATCAGCGGGGTAATTGCATAACACATAAAATGGCAATCGATTGCAAGCCTTTCATTTTGTCAGTTTAGCCACGTTTGCGTTATTTACGTTGCGGAGTAGACAAATTTTTCAAACCTATGAAGCAATGGATGTCGAAATGAAAGGCATTCCGATCGATTACCAGTGTACCTATAAGTGTTACGTAATTATCCCGCACGTTCCCATGAAGGAATAATGGATTAAGAATAATGCAAAATACTAACGTAACTTTGATCACGCTGTATACACTTGTCTATAACTTGAACATTTTGTGTATATTCGTTATACTCGTACATTAAGTGTGTTAGCGTTGACATAAGTTTTAGATGTTAAGTTATTTTTGACTACTTGCTTCAATATTGTATGAAAAAAATCACTCATCTTGACCACACGGTTTTGAAAATTTCCAAATAATTTTATTACTTATAAAAATTTCAATTGGGCACCATTCGCATAAAGCGTAGGAGTTGTTTGCATTTTTACGCTGCGTGAGCGCGACGGTAAAGCTACGGTCTCCTCGAAGATCGGTGGCCGCCATTTAGAGTCAGAAATTTACCGGCGAATGACGTCACAGAAACGTTATTTATGAAAGTAAGATGGTGTGTTTCCCTAGAGAGCGTTTTCACCGTAAATTCAAATCCACGAATTTGCCCTCATCGTACTGGGGAGAGTGAGGTCACAGATTATTAATAGCGTTGCCATGACAATGAAGTCGAGTCACTGCGTCATTGTATGTCACAGGTGTCAAAACCAAACAGAAACACGACCATCTTATGACGCGGTAGGGCGAATCTAACGATTTAAATCTTTGCGGCATTCGCATCGCAACGCATTGCATCATGTTTCTGACAGACAGACAAAAAAGCGGTGGCCACCGCTTTTTTAGGAAACCGTAACGTGACGGTTACGCCACGTTAATGTGACGTTACCAACGTCAGATGTGAAGGCACCGTATTTACTTAAAAACAAAAATTCTATGTTCTAATGTCTTAAAAAATCCTCAATTTTTTCCGATTATATTATTAACTATTTTTAATAACTCGAGGAATTATTATGAAAATTATTAAAGTATTGTATGAATATAGTTGTGATTTTCATTTACTATTAGATTTAAATAATACTACTTTAATTGCTATGTACCTATATTGTTAGATCATCTATTGATAACGGTTCTATTAAAAGACTGAAATCTTAACGTGTTTTTTTATTTATGAACTTAACTTTAGCCCGTATTGTCCGGATAACGGCAGGAGGGGTTCACATCGGTGTCGAGTCGACGATGAAGTACCTGGGACTCGTCCTCGACAGCCGGTGGAACTTCGTGGAGCACTTCCGACGTTTGGCTCCCAAACTGCAGAGGGCAGGGGCTGCTTTGAAGCGGCTTCTGCCCAATCTAGGGGGTCCAAACGCCTCCTGCCGGAGGCTCTACGCGGGGATCGTGCGGTCCATGGCCCTTTACGGGGCACCGGTGTGGGCGCGTTCATTAAGGCTGCGACCAGCCCAGCGGTTGAACGCGTCCCAAAGGGTCATGGCCATCAGGCTGGTACGAGGATACCGCACGGTCTCCCGTGAGGCGGCGAGCCTCCTTGCCGGACTACCGCCATGGGATCTGGAGGCAAAAGTCCTCGCGCACATGTGGGAGTTGCGCGAGGAGGCGAAACGCCGGGGCGTAACTCCGCTGCCGCGAGAAATCGCGGCACAGCGGACAGAGCTCCGGCGGGATCTCATGGCGGCATGGAGAGTGCGATTGTCGCAACCCAGCGCTGGGCACGCCACAATTGTGGCGATAAGTCCCCTCTTTGAGGAGTGGCTAGAGAGGCGCCACGGCGTCCTCACCTTCCGCCTGACACAGGTCCTCACCGGACATGGTTGTTTCGGGAGGTTCCTGTTCAGAATAAAGCGGGAGGAAACGCCCGGGTGTCACCACTGTGTGGATCGCCCGGAGGACACGGTAGTGCATACGGTGGAGGTCTGCCCAGCTTGGGCGGAGCACCGCCGTGTCCTCACGGAGGCGATCGGCGGCGGCGATCTCTCGCGTCCGGCCCTGGTTCAGGCCATGGTCCGGAGCGAGAGTGCATGGGAGGCCGTCACCTCCTTCTGCGAAGCAGTAATGCTCGCAAAGGAGGAGGCGGAGCGCGCGAGGGAGAGGCAAAATGCGCCCCCTCGCGCCCCTAGTCGCCGCAGGAGACGCCCCGGGCGTCGGGAGTCGCGAGCCGACTTCCGGCCACCGTAGGCGCGGGCTTGCGGACGGTGAGCAATGGGTAGCTCGCCGTCCGATAGGGACCAGGCCCGGGTCGACGGCGCGTTGTGTTCCACGCGCGCCTCAAAGAGATGTCAGCACCAAGTGACGGGGTCCGGAAGGGCCAATGCCTGCCGGGGTCGCGGGTTTGTCTGAAAGGGATATCGCGACCTCGGCACACAGGCAACGGAAGGAACACGGGTGGGTTTTAGTCAGTAAAAGTCTGACACGCCCTCCCGCTCCACCCAGAGCGGGAGAAGTTATTTGATAATTTCCCATCCTCAAAAAAAAAAAAAAAAAAAAGCCCGTATTGTCCAAACACACATTTCGGTTTTCAGCTATTTTATGGAAATCAATTCAAAATTCAAAAGTCATTTATTCAAACTAGGCTGAGAATCAGCACTTTTCGAACGTCAAAATTACATAAGACAGTTCCCTAAAACGCCCACCCTTCACCACTTCCTAGTGCGTTAGCTGGGGAGAAGAATCCACATTTTTACGAAAAAATACATTTATTTTCACATGACACTTCTTTTCGAGGCAGAGGATACAGCTCCCTGTATTTTGGCGTCAGTTGTCTCGTAAGATAGTTTTGGTGTTCCTTCGATGTCACATATTTGTGCTGCCATTTGTACGTGCTTTCCAGAAATGATCTAATTTATATTTGCATTTTGTCGATAGAAATATATGGTTAAAGAAATTTATTTCTCAATAAGAAATTACAAGGATTTCACTTACATAACATTTTTAGAACTTAAAAATATAGTATTAATATCTGTCGAATAAACGCTCTTAATAAAGAGCGTTTATTCTGAAAATGGGTAACGTCTCAAATACATGTCAAATATTTCACTGTTTTGATTAATTTGGTAAAATTACTATATGGAAATAAGAAATGTGGCTAACTAGCGAACTTGAATATTAATAATGAATAGCAATAATTATAACATGATGTTGTAACCGTTTTAGTTGTTTGGAAAGTTTCCAAATACTTTTTTTTGCATCTAAAACTAAATATTCGATGTGACGATATTAATTATTGCGTTCCATAATCAATATTCTAGTTCGCTAGTTAGCCACATTTCTTATTTTCATACAGTAATATTAGACCAGGGTAGAAGCCTTTAAAAATAATAAAAAGTGAAAAAAAATAATAGTAGGATGAAACCCATTAGAAAAGGAGGGGAATATTATAAAAATGAAAGGAAAAATAATTTACGGGCGATCTGAGGTCGGGAAAGGGATGGGGGTGAGTTTTTAAGGGTAAAAAACGGTTTTTCTCGATTTCCGGCAAAACTAAAAGTCCTATCGAAAAAAGTCAAATGGCAAAGTTGTAGGTAATAAAAAGATGTAAAACTTTTGTATTTACACTTTTTTCTCATAACCTCAAAATTTATGTGAAAAATTCAAAAAACCAAGTTTTTGGTTTTTTATTTTTATCTTTTACAATTTTTTATTTTTTTTAACGAAATTTGGTGAAAACTTACCTTTTTATGTCCCAAATACGCTGTAATTTATTTGATTAAAAATATTTATTTTTTCACCTTATTTTGAATTAATATCGAAAAAACACCCTAATTTTCAATCGAAAATTCACCCGTCAAAATATCTGCTTTTTTCAAAAAGTTGGTATGGTTTCTGTTCGTTGAAATCTCTACTTTCCGATGGTGAAAAAAAATATATATGTTACTACAGCAAATCTTCTCAGAAAATGCAAAAAACCAAAAAAAACTCGAATTTGATTTTTTTTTTTAAATTATTATAAATAATTTTGAGCTATTTATTAAAATTTACACTTTAATTACTCGAAAAACGTTAGATTACATGTGACATTGATAACAAAAAAATTGCAAATAAAAATATACTACTATAATTAACAAACAAATAAGTTAATAAAATTAATATTTAATAAGACATCTACAATATTTGGAGAAAGTTGTCGAATCTTCTTTAAATTATATGCGTAGATGCCTATTTATAACTATTTTAAGATAAATTATATATACCTGAGTAGATATACCTGAGTGATCTACGAAAAATTGTAGCCCATCAAAAGGTATTTCGTGGAGAAGTGGGGAAGGGGCTAGGCGGGTCTGGGTCTTACTACATACATACCTACTATTATATACTATATATTTCGTAGCAGCTGTTACAACCGTTAGCCTAACCAGTATTCGAATTACAGTACAGTATACAACATCGTTTATAAAAATAGACGTGCACGCTGAGTTTCTTGAAGATAATTGTGACAAGTTTACTTAAAAAAACAAAAAAACTTTTCGAATCTGCAAAGGTTAATACTATCTCTATTTTTATCTGTATCAATCAACTCAAACATAAAAATCGTAATATTTTCTTTAAAAAATAGTATGCTTAACGTAACATAACCTTTTTTTTTTTTTTTTTTTGAGGATGGGAAATTATCAAATAACTTCTCCCGCTCTGGGTGGAGCGGGAGAAGCGTGTCAGACTTTTACTGACTAAAACCCACCCGTGTTCCTTCCGTTGCCTGTGTGCCGAGGTCGCGATATCCAGCGTAACATAACCTAAAGATTGAAATTAAATGATATTTTAGTACAAGATAAAAAAATAATAATCTCCTTAATTTTGCACAAACAAATTTAGTTAACCCCATGAAAAAAAAAAAATTTCAAAATACATAAAAAAATTATTAAAACTCTATAAAAAATATATCGTAAATATATGTTTAATAACAAACTTTTGGCCGGTTTTCATATATATTTTATACATTTTTAATAGATTTATAATATATTTTTTATACATTTTGACATTTATTTCTTTAATATATTTTTTTTTCATGGGAGTTTATTCACGATAAAATAGTGAAGGCATTATTAATTCTATTTTGTCTTTTCAGATTATCAGTATGGATGAATCTGTTTGTACGAGTATCATCTGCAATAAGGCAGATGATAAGCAAGTGTATGCAATAAAAAAAGCAGCTTTGAATCGTTTAGTGGTATTCAGCAAGAAAAGAATCGACAATAAATACTATAAATATATAATAATTAATACTATAAATTATTTATAATAATTAAAAAAAAACTTTTGAATTCGAGTTTTTTTTATTTTTTGCATTTTCTGAGAAGATTTGCTGTAGTAACATATATATTTTTTTTCACCATCGGAAAGTAGAGATTTCAACGAACAGAAACCATACCAACTTTTTGAAAAAAGCAGATATTTTGACGGGTGAATTTTCGATTGAAAATTAGGGTGTTTTTTCGATATTAATTCAAAATAAGGTGAAAAAATAAATATTTTTAATCAAATAAATTACAGCGTATTTGGGACATAAAAAGGTAAGTTTTCACCAAATTTCGTTAAAAAAAATAAAAAATTGTAAAAGATAAAAATAAAAAATCAAAAACTTGGTTTTTTGAATTTTTCACATAAATTTTGAGGTTATGTGAAAAAAGTGTAAATACAAAAGTTTTACATCTTTTTATTACCTACAACTTTGCCATTTGACTTTTTTCGATAGGACTTTTAGTTTTGCCGGAAATCGAGAAAAACCGTTTTTTACCCTTAAAAACTCACCCCCATCCCCTTCCCGACCTCAGATCGCCCGTAAATTATTTTTCCTTTCATTTTTATAATATTCCCCTCCTTTTCTAATGGGTTTCATCCTACTATTATTTTTTTTGGTTTTAAAAATTATCGACCCTGGTCTATATTGCGAAATTATTCAACAAAGGTAAATATTTGACAGCTATTTGCGACGCTGCCAACTTTTAGGATAAACGCTCTTAACGTGGACTTTCTCGCCGGCTCTCCTCGGCGTGCAACTAGCTTCTGACGTTTCAGAAGTGTAGGTTGATGTAAAATAAAATATTTTGAATTTGGATTTGAAGGTCAATTAACACATACATACACACATAAACACGTCGTCTTCCCAGGGGGTGGGTAGAAACTACAGAATGCCACCTGCTACGATCCTGACATACTCCTCTTGCCTCGTTTACGTTCATACATCTGGTCATACAGGCACGCCGGTTGCGAGTACTACGCACTTGAACTTTCTGAAGGACATCGCCAATAAGGTATATTTCCTCCTAGGGCGTCCCCTCCGACGATTCACTCACATTTACCTTGTAAAGTTCGGTCGCGAAGCAGAAAGAATTTCGTACAATGTCCCTTCATTACTTATCTCTATCGCTCGCGCACAAATGTATTGCCGTCGCGCTCGTGCATTTGAAGCATCATTCTTTCTGCTTCGCGACCGGACTTTAGTTAGAATACGTTTTGTTAGTCGCCTTTCATTCATCCTCTCAACAAGATCAAACCATCTTAGCATACTCTTATAAATTTTTGTCACTACATCTTCTTTTATACCGCACAGTTGCCTTAACACATTATTCCTCAACATATGATACATCATTACACTATACACGCTTCTCAATGAACGCATTTCTATAGCATTTGTTCTACTTTCATGCTTCTTTCGCCACACCCATTCTGAACACTCAGTCGAGCCTTTTTGGGCATCAATTGGTTAGTCACAATCGCATGTTTAGCACCATTCACAATTGCAAGGTCAATTAAGTCATCTTTAGAGGTAAGAGGAACAGGGTGTAAAGTTCACTCATACTCTATAGAAAAGGGAGGATCCTCCGACTAGACGGATGTCCTGTCTGGCAACTGCCCAACGGTTGATGTCGTTCGCGCGGTCAACTAATTGCGCGATGCAGGATTTGTGTGACGTCAGGATTTTTGGTGTGACGTCGGTCTTTGATGCGTAGTTCGCATGTGGCGATGTAGATGCTGCCACACATCCACTAATCTACAGTCAAACATTCCAGGGGACATGACAATTTCATTATTTTTGACCTAGGATGTCTAATTTTTTAGATATTTGTTTAAAGCTCCAAATGGAACTCCATATTCCGTACCAGCAATAGAACCGGGTCGGTAACAGTCGGTCGATTCTGTAAAAATATCAACGTGAAACTTAGGTGAAGTGAGCTGTCATTGTCACGAATCGACCGTCAGGGTGCTAGGGATTCGCACTATTGACAGCTCACTTCACCTAAGTTTCACGGTGATATTTTTACAGAATCGATTGGCTGATGTGGTCATCGTGTTCACGGGATTTTGTTTTGAAACTGGTTAGATATGAACTTCTTTGATGGTACATACATACATGTGAATTGTAAATTAATATGTCTTTTGAGAAAAATAAGGATTGCTAAGAAATAAAACGACAACTTATTTCGAAATATTCTTTTATTTTTTTTAAATTCCTATTCAATTCCTAAACTTATAGTTAGGCGAAGGACCCTCTTTACAAATTAACAATATTAGTTTTGGATGAAAAATTATTTAGAAGAATCCCTGTTTACACCTTAATGTTTTGATTTAATCGGATAGTTCGGAAACCCGCCCGAAAGAACCCGAACACAAGAACCTGAACCGGCTCGATAACGGCTCCCACTGGACCCGAGAATGACGACATTATGTCACCCTTAGTTGATTATGCTACCCATCAAATCTTATGAATGTGCGTTAATTAAAATCCCTCCCCCGTTTTGTTAATAAAAAAAATTAAAATACGCAAGCGATCCCTTTTTCATTTGATAAACATTTTTTGTTCAAACTAAATTTTAGAAAAAAATCTCGTTAAAAAACGATTTCATTTTTAGAATTAAGTTCGAAATTCAAAAATGACTCTACGGTTTCAACGACCTTAAACACAGTGGGGCTTATTTATAAACGTTGCTTAAAGTTAAGTAATGATTAGCTACTGTTTAAGCATATATTTTGGACGTTTGAACGTCACTTACGCAAAGTTTATAAATAAACAGCATGTTGCTAAAATCCTTAAGAATTAGGTCTGTGGGTGACATTATTTATACACTATAATAATTATGGTAAAAGAATCCCAATCAGGCAACTCACAAATAGTACTTAAATCTGTAATGAAAGTAGGTACTATTCGAAGTAAAGCCAATGAAAAAAACAATAATTTATTTGTAAAAAGGGTCCATAAGCTAGTTTTAAAATTGTAATCACAATAAGTGAAAGTAAGTATTGCAAGCACCAAAAAAATTAAACTAATTAGTTAAAAATAAAAAAAATATGGCCAATGACAAAGATTTAAAAAAAATCTTATAAATGTTTTCATACAAGTCATAGGCATTCTTTTGTGATTAACTCTCTTAATCATAAACGTTGCTTAAAGTTAAGAGGCGTTTAAACGGCAAAAATGTATGGTTAAACAGACGCTAATCAGTACGTAACTTTAAGCAGCGTTTATGAATAAGGGGTTAAGGTTAAAAATACCTTTTTTGTAATTTCCCAAAAACGTTTCATGTAAAAGTTACTCATTAAAAGACTTTTGAAAAGGTAAACAAAAAATTGCCAGTATTTAAATTCAAGAAGATTTATATTTTTTTTTTAGTTTAGCTGTGCAGAAGATTCTAAAAAAAATACTATTATTCTTTTACAGTCACAACTCCAAAAAGGCATGTTTATCTTACAGATGTAAGTGCACTATGTTTAATATTCACAATTAATGGACCGAGGCTATCTATGGAACAGTTATCATAAGACTAGTGGACTTAATGCGTCTGCATTACGATTTAGTAAAGCGCACATTACTGGAAATACGTTAAAAAAAATTGAAAATGTGGATGGCGTAATGTTTAGTTAGAGTCGGCATAACATTTAGCCAGTTAGCATGACATTAAAAGCCGAACTTAGCAGAATATTTTGCCAGTGTCGGCATGACATGTAGCCAAACTTGGCATGAAATTAACATAATATTTTGCCAGTGTCGGCATGACATGTAGCCAAACTTGGCATGAAATTAGCATAATATTTTGCCAGTGTCGGCATGACATGTAGCCAAACTTGGCATGAAATTAGCATAATATTTAGCTAGAGTCGGCATGACATTTAGCCAAACTTGGAATAACATTTTGCCAGAGTTGGCATGACATTAAGCCGGTTTAACATGTATCAGGAAATTTAGCCTTAAAACATTTAGAAGAAAAGTGATTAGCAGTGGTTTTAAATAATGTGCGCTTACCTTTACACTGGTATTAAATCTTTAAAATCTAAACTACATTAATTACGTCCTAAGCATTATGTTATTATAGTTAAATCACTTTATTTTTAATCTAAGTTCGATGTTAAGTGTCTACGGAATGGTTCAGAGCAATAAAGTACTTTATTTATTAAGTTTTTTTTGGCAAAAATAATAAGTACTTATGTAAAAATATTTAAAAAAATTGGAGGAAAGTAAAAAAGAACAGACTTTAATTTTAAAGTCTTTCGATTGGACGGATTCAGAAATAGTTTCAAAAGCCACCACTATCAATGGCGCTAGTAGCTCAAGAGAATTTATTCACATATTTTTTCTAAATTAAAAATTAGCAGTCAACAACAATTTTGCCCATTTTTTCTTCCACAAATTCCTCATGAAATATTCCTTTTTTTGCCATGTTAGAAAATCCTTTTATTTGAACAGAATAAGCAAACTAATTAGGACTAATAGACTGCTTGTAAGAATGCTCGCTTTGCTCTCTGTGAAGGTGTTTTGCTCGTACACGAGCACATTTTTCGAAGTATGCTCGGCGACTGTGGCTGGGGTTCCGTCCATATCTCCTAGACGCTGGTTCGCGACTTTAAGGTTCCTCAGGAGAGCTAGTACGTCTTCTGTAAAACATGAAAGATAAAAATTATAGGTAAGAAACAAAATGGCCCTAATTGGTTGTTGAAAAATAACTCGTTTATACAGCCTCTACGATTCAGAATCATGTACTGAATCCACCATGGATTCAGAACAGTTTTCGCATCGACGTCACTGCCACCGTATATTATGTTAGTACCACATAAATTATGTAATTATTAAGCTATCTAGGGCACCAAGGATGCCGCGAATATACAAAAAGCCATCCATTTTGATTTTAAAATGAGTTATATCGCACTCAAATCCCTTTCACAGTAGGTAATAAATATTAAACCACGCTGATAGCGGCTTTTAACTCATTCATCATTCGACGAAATGCTTTTAAATACATAGTGTAGGCCTGTATTTTATATAAACAAAATAAAGAGATATTACATAACACATACTATCACGCCTGTAATACCCAAAGGGCCAAGCAGAGGTGCATCTGTAGTACATCCTCATTTTGCTAGTTATGTTTAAGTCCAATGTAATAGGGGCGAGCCTATTGCCATCAACCGGGCTCAAATCCAGACTCCGGGCTGTTACTGAGGAATTCCAGATGGAAAAACGCAATAACATTTTGCCCGACCCGGGAATCCAAACCAGGACCTCAAGCTCTGCAGTAGCGCTTTGTGAACACAAGGCAGTGAAATATTACCAACTTAAAAAACAGGTAGGTATGACATAGTTTGCATCGGCGTTAGTAAAAGACATAAACGCGCGATTAACTAAATAATTAAAGAACCTACTTTTCAAACTCAAACTCAAAGAATTTATTTCAAATAAACCAATTACAGGCACTTTTGAATTGTCAAGGGGGTCGGTCAGTCAGAAAGATGAAGCTAGATGCCCATTCCAAAGCGTAGTAGGTGGAGAAGAACGGGCAATTAACTCCACGGACACTCTTTTAAATCATTTTTTAAGTCGTTAAAAGGTAAATTGGGTTTATTGATACTAAAATACTTTATTTATTTATTAAAACTTTATACACAAGTAAAAAAATACTGTACAAAGGCGGGCTTATTGCCTGAGGCATTTTCTACCAGTCAGCCTTAGGGTGATGCAGAGACAACACATTTAAGTGAATGAAAAAATTTAATGAGAGATTTTGAAGAATTATGCTGTGTTTTGCAAAAAGTGCCTAAGCAGCGTCGCCTTCTGGTTCAATAATAAAAGAAGAAATTGACAATAGCCCAATGTCTTGGCCATTGGAAGAGTAGCCATGAAGTTTCTTGTCGGCTCTTCTCCATAGGAAATTACCAATTGGAGCCGTGCAACTAGCTTCTGACGTTTCATAAGTGCCCTTGTAGGTTTATGTGAAATATAATATTTATTTTTAAATTATTGTGAATGCGAGGACTATGTGGATATTTTATTTTTATTTTTTCTCTTTCATTTATTTTTTCTTTCTCAGTTAGTTTTAATGATGGTCTGGCAGTTTGAGTAGTTGATGCGGCCTACCCATATATCCTTTCTTTGGTATTGTTCGGCGAGTTGAGCTCCTTCAGTTTTGAGTTGAGCTCTACGATTACTGACAAATGCTTGCACTGACTGGACAGGTCCACTCAAATCTGTGTGGTTCTTTCCTCAAAAGACCATTTCAGACACTAATTCACATGCTCCTCATTTATGATTTGACCAAAATTATGTCTGGACTTTAAAAGAGACTACGACCTTTGAATTTGTTTCGGCCTTTCTTCTCAGAGTAGTCAGATAGGAAACACCGACGTCATCTAGCTTATTTTTAATACTTTTTTATATGACGTGTAAAAGTGATTCCGATATCCTATATACAGAATAAACAATTTTATTTCATTTCATTTTGAATTTTGATTTTTTTTAGACTGAACTATTCGCACCAGATTTTTTGTACTGCGTTTGGGATCCCATTTAAGAAGGAAAAACGAGACGTAGAAAGAAGATAAAAGGAGTATAAAGATGCACAAACCTGCCTCTTTCTGCCCCTCCTCATAGTCCACCTTGATGAAGGTGGTCAGTGACACCTCGTACACCTTGTTGGAGTCAGCGCCTGAGCTGATCGAGCGACGCTTTCTGCCGTATGCTGTCTGGCCGTTGCTGCATTGTACCTGGAAATATAACCATGTTTTAGTAGATTGTATGTTTAATTTAAATTGACTAACATAGACAAACTTACAAAGTTACTCTCGAAGAGCAGTCAATGGTTAATCTTTTCATTTAATTGAAGTAAATGTGGATCTATCTCGTAAGGTTTATAAGGCTTAAGGCTCCGTGCACGAAATAATCAATTTTTCGTCAATATCTTATCTGATTGTAAGAAAGCTTGAAATAATTGAAACATTAAGTTTGTGTGAGTATCAAAGTACATTTTTCGTGGTGCTAAACCATTCGTGTCAGTCATAGCACCTGTTAATAGTTGCATCACTTTTGCTCTCTCGAAAATATGGTTTATTTCGCCTTTGATTTACTTAATGAAGATATTGTATAATCATAAAATTAAATGATAATTTAATTTCAAGAATAGCTGAAGACTAATGTGTTATTTTTAATTTCTTGATATGGTTTGCTAAATAATAGGAAAAAATACACTAGGTACTGAAAGGGTATAAAAAAAAGTTTTCGTCAACATTATTTTTCTGCTATATTTTGTATGGAAGTTGAAAAAAGTGGTACAGGCACATGCAAGAAGACCATATAATGATGTTGATGATATTTTTAAACGTTCAAAATCAAAAGTAGTTTCTTGTAAAAAACTGTTCTTAACGTCAGTCTCGCGTCATTTTTCGGAAAACTTGTTGCGAATATTTGTGATTTTCCATGAATACTTAACTTATTTGGAGAATCCCCTTTGCAATGCAAATCAAAGAATTCAACTTTTCAAATCACAAATAATTTTGTTTAAATTCTTTTTCCATTTCTCACAACGAATGAACAAAATTGATGAAAATCTGTCGATTTCGTGCACGGCCTCTTAACATAAAGGTGCCTACGATAAAATACACTGATATAAACAGACAAATATGACTCTTTTCTTTGACAGTCAAAATAACAGAGAAAAATTATTTGTAGCCGACTTTTACAAACTTATACGTTGATGCAAAGACGCAGTAGCATCTTTCAAGGTGCTGATAAATAACTCAAAGCTTTATTTGACTAGTGTGCTAGTGTTCTTATAGACTCCTACAAAATTAGTGGTTAGATGAATTTAATATTCCAGCCATCTCTAGCACTGTAGGTAAAAACCCCATCCATCCCCAAACCTCGTCCACTACTCACCCCCTGGCACTTGTCGAGGCACACAGTGACGGTTCCCTTGAACTGCACGTAGGAGGTGTCGGGGAACTTGAACGCCTTGAACTTGGCAGTGAGCGTGTCGCCGTCATCTGTCACGAAGTTGTCGAACAAGTACGTGTCGACTGAGCAACTGTGGAAGTAGAAAAGAATAATAGAATTAAGTAGTTATAAAAGTACTTTTTTCTTATATAGACACTTCCTCGGAAACACTTATTTTCGTCAGATAAAGCTTTTGGATAACATATAAGAATTCTTTTGATTGTCTCCAATTGTTTTACCATTATAATGTTAGCTACTATTACCATTTTCGACTCCACCCATCTTCATAGAGCTCATACGCCTTGCCTCCATACATATTGCAAGTTGACTCAAGGGCACACCGGCATTACGTTTGCGCTAAAGTTAACCTTCGAGGAGTGTCACCGGTATTAGGATTGAAATCTTGTTAAAATATACAACTGATTTTAGTTTCACAGTTAATAATGCCGAATTCGCAAAAAAAAAACAAATTTAAAATGAGCCCTTCGCGATGGCTCTCGGCATCCCATATGCGACTTGAGTGAACCCTCTAGGAGTTCCCGGGACTGAACGTGTAAAGATCCCAATGTGTACCTATGACCTTCCTTCCTTCCTTATGCGCCACGTTTCCTGCTCTGAATTAATACACCCTTTGATCTTAGGCTACATGAAGAGGATATTATATTATTTGTCAACTACTATGTTAATAGAAAAACACCTTTCTATGCTTGGACTTGTCGAAGGCTTTCGACCTGGTGGATTACAACAGGCTCTGGACCAAACTTGGAGAGGTAGGGGCTCCCAGTGAACTTATTAACATCTTGTAATTCTGGTGCAATCATCAGAAAAACTGTGTAAATTCTGAAAAGTGTTTTCGGATGACTATGCACTTGAATGTGGTGTCAGACAAGGAGGCCTGTTCTGTCCAAGACTATTTAACATGTATGTTAATCAACTGATTGCGGGGCTCAGTAACAGCCACGTTGGTTGTCATATGGATGACATCTGCGTTAACAACATCAGTTAGGCTGACGACATGGTGTTGCTGAGTCCAACTGTCCAAGCTTCCATAATTACTATGTGTTGTTGATTACAAAGTCGTTCAGTACTTTAGTTTTGTTTGCAATGCTTCCAACCTTTTGCTTATACCAATCATTAGAAGGATCACTTTAGTCTGAAGGTTCACCTCGATAGAAAGTCTGGTTTAAGGTTTGTATTACCAAAATATTTTAAATCTATCTATCTTTATGAGCGTTTATCCTAAAAGTTGGCAACGTCGCAAATAGCTGTCAAAAATTTACCTGTTTTGATTAATTTGGCAATATTACTGTATGGAAATAAGAAATGTGGCTAACTAGCGAACTAGAATATTAATAATGAATTGCAATTACTTATAACATTGAATTTGATTTTATACCGGTTTTAGGTGTAAAAAGGCATTTGGAAAGTTTCCAAATACTTTTTTTACGTCTTAAACTAAATATTCGGTGATACGTTATTAATTATTGCATTTCATAATCAATATTCTAGTTCGCTAGTTAGCCACATTTCTTATTGCCAAATTAATCAAAACAGTGAAATATTTGAAATCTATTTGCGACATTGCCCACTTCCAGAATAAACGCTCTTAAGAATTTTTTACTTAAAATTATTTAATTTCTAACTTACCCGTTCAAGATAATAGTCTCCTGCTGTTTGCCAGTATCAGTCACATGCATATAGTTGACCAGCAGTCCGTAGATCGGCGCCGACTTCTTGTTCAAGAAGATCTCCATGGTCAGTGGAGTACCAGGGGTCACTGAGATCTCGCCGGATACCCTGGAAAATTATAAGTTATTACTTAAGCTAGTTTCACAAAAAAAAACTGCGTTAAATGCTGGTCCTCAGCTGCATCCGGTTAGACTGGAAGCCGACCCCAACATAGTTGGGTAAAGGCTAGGCAGTTTGATTTGACTTAGGTTAGTTTCACTATAGTCATTTGTATAATAGCTGTTATATCATAGTAGTTTCTAAAGTAGGACGTTGTTCGTTTGATGTGGTTAGTGAGTAACCTGGTGAGTATTAAAGGCGCCCATGGGCCTCTGACTTTGACTTCACATGTGATCGATAAATATCTCTCAGGCATGCCGGTTTCCTCACCATGATTTCCTTCACCGTTTTTGAAGCAAGTGATAATTATACAATAGCACATGAATCTGAAAAGTCAGAGGTGCGTGCCTTGAGTTCGAACTCGAGACCTATGACAGTCCGACGGTCACACCACTAGGCTATCACTGCTAGTACTTTATTAGTTAACGTGGATGTTAAAAATGTCTGTCATTTACTTACTGTTTTCCGTTCTGCTTGACGATGGCTCCAAGAACTGGTTCAGGCGCTTTGCCTTCTTCATAACGTGTAATGTTGAGCACACTAAAACATAGAATACACTAAGGTAAGTTTAATTATAAAAACCTTTTAACACGTAGATAGTACAAGAGGCACTTAAAAATCAAAGTGCATTCTCCTCTATATTGTTGCCATCTGGAAGCGTGCCATAAAAGTGGCCAGCAGGCCTTGACCTTTTGGATGGATGAATCTGATATGGTCAGGAAGCCGGTAACTATAAAGTATAAAGCAAGAATTGTGGCTAAAAGAATTAAGCACAATAAATTATTGAGGAACTTTCCTTAACGCATGGCCTTGAGATTTGGTTAAGAAGGCTCTTCTCCGTAGGAAACGGCTAATTGGAACCGAGCACCTAGCTTCTGACGTTTCATAAGTGCCCGTGTAGGTTTATATGGAATAAAATATTTTGATATTGTGGCTCTTCTTAAATTCTTGGACATAAGACATTTCTCGGAGGACTATGGCAAGAATTATTTTTTACTGAAGAAAAAGCCAGGATATTTGGTAAATATAACCTTCATTGAAAGAGAGTTGTGAACGACGAACTGGAGACTTCAAAAGCGACGCTCTATGCTACTCATCATTGATGAACCTCTCCCAAAACCCAATCAAATAAACCTTATGCTGTACTCACTCAGGCTCATTGAAGTCGAGCGGGAAGGGATGCACGTCTCTCTTGGTGAGCCCTCGCAGTTTGCCCGCCACCACGCACCGCGCTGTCAGTGTCTCCACGCCGCCTGAAGAGTTCTCTATCACGATCGTGCGGTAGAATGAGCGCTTGCCCTGGAACGGAGACAAAGGAGCTAATATAAGTTAAGCTTGTCAAGTAAATATAAATAAACTACAGAAACCCCAACATTAAGGCCTTTATCGATGGCCACAAGACCGCAGTGAAATTGGAAAGTCAATCCGGGGCAAAAGATGTAAGTCCTCATATCGGCTTCATCTAAACATAAAATCCTTGAAAATGGACATGTTCGGTTGAGATTTTTTCAGTCTTCTTCTCCTGTTTCGGCAAGAGCTAATGCTAATTTTGGAGTAAAAAAACAAGTTAGCAAAGTTAGGACAGGTTGGCTGTGACTCAGGAGGAAGCAGCGTAAAGGGAGAGAAGATTTCTAGTGCTCTCCCGGCCCGCAGCAGGCGCACCGGGTGTCGGTGGAGAGCAGATAATGCTCTCTTCCGGCCCCCCTAAATGGGTCCAGGGACGGTGGATTCGGGGACGTCCGCCGCCCCCTATCATATAAGGTGGTGGCGCGTAATGTTCCACGCGCGCCCCTCTCTCCGCTTAGACGTCGCGGGGGGAGTCAAACACCTCACTCCCCCCGCTTGACCAGACGGAGCCCCAGAGGTAGACTGGCACCAGTCGCGGGCTGCGTTGAAGAGTGCTTAGTCTCCGGAGTGCGAGGGATGGGATGGTTTTAGTCAGTAGAAATATGATAGAACCCTCCGGGTCCGCCCCAGGACGGAGGACATCCATTCGGATACCCAACAATTTAACAAAAAAAAAAGGAACTAGATTGGGCTGTGACTGCAGAGTATTAAATGAATGAAAGAGAGATCTAACTGTACGCTACTGGCTGATTTCGGCATCACTTGTTATTTTACTGTACTCGTAGATGACGACATAACTTCTAGGTGGGAGGGTGATTACTACTCACAGTTCCAGTATTCAGTACTCTGACGACAGCACACCTATGATGGTCTTGTAGATCCAGCACGAACATCGCGACGTTGCCGATCATCTCTGGCTGACACGGCTTGTACTCTGGAAATAATGACAAGAAGAGATTTCATGAAAATTTTTCATTGGAACCGCACAATGTCATAATTATATACCTAGGTGTTATAAGGTGTGGCGGCCTCTACATCGCCACATGCGAACTACGCATCAAAGATCTGACGACACACAACATCGTGACGTCACTCAAAATCCTACATCGCGCAATTAGAGTTTACCCCGCGGTGGAGATATATACAAGCTCCCGACTTCAACCTCTGGGCAGTTGCCCGCCAGACACGACTCCCGTCTGGTCGGAGGATCCTCCCTTTTCTATGGTGGATGAGTGAACTTTACACCCTGTTCCTCATACCCCTAAAAAGGCATTTTCCGCGGAAGTAGTTCTACGATTTTATCTAGATATTGCCGTCGCTAAGCAGCTTTGCTGTGGTCTGGTTTGATTTGTTGGTTTTTTAAATGTCAGGGGCTGAAACCTTTGTTTTTAGGTTCTTTTCTACCGCTCAGAGCACGTCTTCATTGAAAATGAGGTACGAGTTATTGCAGTTAAAATGGAGTGGCAGGGTTTCCCACACGGTCTACATGATCAGGTGGGCCGTAATTCTAACCTGTCGCTTATTCGAGATAAAAAAGCCTAAACACTAAGCTAGAATTAAAACAGAAGAATTCTTGATGTCACGATGAACATTAACAATCGTTTCGATACTTTACACCATGGAATAGATTTATACATCTTTTTCCACGATTCGGTGCTTTTTTCTCAAGGTATTGTCCAATTGACTCGCACTGACCAGCGAAGCAAGGCACAAAAAGGAAGAGCTGTAAACCAGCGCTGAGGCTCTGTCTTACATAGGGTCGCAGCATTATGCTGAGCGATGCTGTTTTGCGTGGATGTGACGCATATTTTCCCCCAAATTGTTTATTTTCGTGTTTTGTTCTTTCCTTGCGTCATGTGTACCGCAAATCAACGTATTTTCTTTCTTTCTTTTCTTTCTAAGATGCCAATACTCAGCAGTGGGTGGAACAAGGCTTCCAATGATGATGATGATGATAATTATTATCCAATTGAAAGCTTAAAACCCGTGGCGGTATCTACATCGCCACATGCGAATTACGCATCACACTGGCGTCACGCAAAATCGTGAATCGCGCAAACAGAGTTTACCGCGCGACTAGCATATATACCACGTCCCGACATCAATCATTAGGTAGTAGACACCAGACACAACAACCGTCTGGTCGGAGCATCCTCCCTTTCCTATAGAGGATGAGTGAACTTTGCATCCTCTTCCTCATATCTCTATTGACCTGTTGCTAAATAAACGAGAAACGAGCATTTATCACTTCGCTGTTCCTTCCTCAACTGTCTCTTAATTAATTATTAATATTAACAATACACGCTGGTAAAAGTCGTGAGTGCTCCCCGGGACTGGATTTAATTATAACAGGACGTGCTCAAAATACGAAGTAGTATCGTGGAATAGGGACATTATTTGTTGAGTTGGAATCAAAGTAACGTACCGGTTTCCTCACGATGATTTCCTTCGCCATTTTAAGAGCAGTGGTGATGAAATAATTTACACAAAGTAAAGTGCCTACTCGTACAACTCGTACGTCGCGACTGTTACGGACCACCACAGCTATCAAGCTATTTCATGGTATAAAAGAGGTTTACTCCACAACTAATAAATAAAACAGCTTTGCACCTTTGTACTCCAAACTAAAACTATGTCGTCTCTATATGTATTTTACTGTATGTACATAAATAATAAAATAAATAAATAAATAAAAGTCAGAAAATACATAAATGGGAGAGTGTATTTTAGGCACCCGCACAACACAACACACCAGCAGTGCTATTCTATAACCATCTCTAAGTATTTTCTGTAATTTGTAGCATGTAACTGTATTTTTTTTTTTTTGTCCCTAATAAATAAATAAATCTCACCGTGAAAACTTAGGTGAAGTGAGCGCGGAGTGAGCTGTCATTCCACAGGGATTGACACTATTGACAGCTCACTTCACCCAAGTTTTCACGGTGAGATGTTTACAGAATAGCATGGCTGTACAACTGTTTCTCCAAATACGATAACATGGCTTTACTAAAGTCTTTCAAAGATTACCTACTAACAGTACCTGGTCGAGGTGAAAATAGAGAATGCTCATTTAATAGATGATAGTTCATACTAATTCCATGTATAGTACATTCTAATTCCATGCTGCCGTGATAGTAGGTACTTACTAATTCCATGCTGCCATGTCATTATTCTAAGGTAGCCATCTTGTTCTAAACTTTGGGCGACCGAGCTCTACTTGGGTGAAAATACGGAGAAAACGAATTTTCCCAGATATGAGACTTACTTAGATCGATTTTTCGCCCCCGAAATCGTTAGAGCCGTTTTCGAGAATGTGATTACAAATATATATATACAAATATTGCTAATTTAATAGTATAGGATATGTTTATGCTTTTATTGGCTGCCACAAAGCAATATCTATTTTCAATTGGATTTTCCTTCCTTAGCCGTCCCGACCCAACATCGTGAGGAATCAATCCTAACGTTCCTGCTGGGAGCGCTATCAAAATTCAGCCACGTTGATATATGTGGCGTCAGCACAGCCGCATTGAGACGTCAGTACTGCTTCACTTTGGAAGACGTCTCTATTTTTAGATGGCTATTATTTAGAGCTGTTTGGTGGTGATTTTTAAGACGATTTCTTTATTGATCGCACATAGACAACATTACAATTGAGGAGCTCGTGGCTAAGTAATAACTGCGGGTCAGGTTAAGCTACGCTTGCCATCTTTACGTACCGAGACTCCTCCGTGCCTCGGATAGCACGTAAAGCTGTTGGCCTCGGCTGTCATTCGTTGATCTTTGACAGTCGTTACGGGTCGTCAGAAGCCCGAAAGTCTGACAACCTGTCTTACCAAGGGGTATTGTATTACCCAGTTACTGGGTTGTGGAGGTCAGATAGGTAGTCGCTCCATGTAAAATACTGATAACTAGCCGCATCCGGTTAGACTGGAAGCCGACCCCAATATAGTTGGGAAAAGGCTAGGCAGATTGATTGACAGACAGCAATCCAATTGCGTAACCCACTCATAATTACCTAGACTGCGGGTTCGGCATCAATTATGTCCAAACTTGAACACACCATCTAATTAGTATGGACGAAATGAACTAAGAATGGCAAACCATTCTTAGTTCATTTCGTCGAAGTACCATACATACATACATATGTACATAAAGTTACGCCTTCTTGGCGTAGGCAGTAACTACAGAACGCTACCTGCAACAATCCCTTTGCTTCGTTTACGTTCATACATCTGGTCATACGCCGGTTGCGAATGCTACGCACCTGACCTTTCTAAAGAACATCACCAATAAAGTCACCATATGTCCTTCTCGGGCGTTCCATTGTGTCCATTTAATATCCTAAACACAATTCTATTTTGGGGCTCCAGCCGCTATAACATAGTACTGAGATTAGTTTATTAATTGTTGAACCTGACACCATACACAAACGACGCCTAACTTCATTAATTACGTAATTAAGGATCGTAAACACAGAATTATGCCCCATTCAACTGCTAATAAGCTAGCTTCTCATATTTCTACAATTCCGCGCAGTTTCCCCATTCTAACAACAATATGGCGACCTCTTTTGAATTAATTATTATGCGAACGAGTCACTTTCACTGGCTTTACTTACGGCCATGTGAAGACAAAGATCCGCCATCTTTTTAAGTGTTTAAGGTACCATTTCGTACCCGAGCGCAGGAGACAACTACAGACGACGTGTCGCCGCGACGACTGGTTTCTATGAATTTCTATGAAATACCTTGCGTAGTTAGCGACACGTTGTTTGCAGCGACAGACGACACGTGCAGCCCGACCGCAGACCAATAGTGCCGCCAACGCTCGAGTGATAACACGTTTTTCTATCTTCTATCTACCGACTGGAATACGGGCTGCTGCCGCCTGAATCATGTCGCAGCGACATGACGATAGACGACAGCGATGTCGCCTGCATTTGCTGCCTATGGTCGGGTACGGAACTGTACCTTAAGTGGAATTTAGTGCTTGCTTCATTTGTTCACTTGTTTAACGCTGTATCCTAATACAGGGTCAAATTCATCTAGCTAGCGAAAGACAGATTTTTAAAGCCGATGCAGCATCTTATATTTTGGCGTCGCTTGTCTCATCAGATAGTTTTGGTGTTCCTTCGATGTCACATATTTGTGCTGCCACTTGTATACTTCTAAAAATGATCACATATTATATTGTTGGTTATCTTGACGAAAGATATTAACGGATGAATCATTTCAATCTTTGGTATTTTTCGTCGAGTCATTGAGCTCCATAAACGTTCTGAATTGAGCTCCACGATTACTGACAAATGCTTGCACTGACTGGACAGGTCCACTCAAATCTGTATGGTTCTTTTTTCAAAATATCGTTTCAGATACTAATCTACATGGTCCTCTAATAGCCTGTTAAGATTATGTCTGGACTTTAAAAGAAACTGCGACCTCTGAGTTTGTTTCGGCCTTTCTTTTCAGAGTGGTCAGATAGAAAACGCCAACCTCATCTAGCTTATTTTTAATATTTTTCAATATGACGTGTAATAGTGATTCCGATATCCTATTTACAGAATAAACAATTTCTTTTCATTATACTGAGCAAGGGGTTCTGAATTCGATCTCCGCGTGTCGGACAAATTGTTATGTGTTTTCCCATCAGGAATTTTTCAGTAGTATCTAGTAGCCTGGTGTCTGGATTTGTGCCTGGTTACGTAATTAAATGGCTTCTTGGTTGGTAGCATTATGCTCGCCAAATATAACAATGATATGATACATAACTGGTGCAATAAATACACCTCTGCATATCCCTGCGCTGAATGCAGGCGTGATGTTTTGTTATAGTGACTTAGTTCAAGACATGAGACTTACGTTTGAGCTGTTCCAAGTAGGTGATACTTCTGTCTCCGTCCATGGGGATGGTCACCTTCATGACTTCGGGAGTGCATTCTACTTTCGATTCTGATCCTGTAACAATAGGAAACAAGGTTTCATTAAAGTGGGTAAACATTATTACAAAAAACAATCAATATCAGCCTATAATGTTCCCACTGCTGGGACACAGGCCTCCTCTCTGTGAGAGGAAGTAGGCCGTGATCCACCACGCGGGCCCACTGCGGTTTGGTGGATGTCACATGTCTTCGAATTTTTGGTTCTAGGGCATTCGGGTTTCCTCAGTTTTCTTCACCGTTTTGAGAGCAGTGGTGATGAAATGAAATACACAAAGTATAGTTAGTTCAAAATTAAAAATTAAAAATAATTTATTTCACATAAACCTACAAGGACACTTCTGAAACGTCAGAAGCTAGGTGCACGCTCCCAATTGGTCGTTTCCTATGGAGAAGAGCCGGCAAGAAACTCCACGGTTACTCTTTTAAAAGTAAATAGTTTTTACAATGTTTTCAATTACAGTGTTAAAAGGTATGAGAGGACAGTGTAGGCCCATCAACAAGTACCAGGTACTTAGCAAAATATAAAATGGTCCACAGATCTACAGTCTGTTATGTCTACAATGTGCTCACATTCACAAAATTTAAAAGAAAATAATCTATAAAAAAGATAAATGAAA
The DNA here is from genome assembly GCA_914767755.1 of Agrochola circellaris. NCBI lineage: Eukaryota > Metazoa > Arthropoda > Insecta > Lepidoptera > Noctuidae > Agrochola > Agrochola circellaris. The sequence goes on along the minus strand of OU611867.1, from coordinate 9,152,311 downwards.
TAATAAAAATAAAAACCTATTTAAACCAAATGATAATGGTTGCCACTACAGCTGTAACAAATCAGTGCCCGCTTTGGTTCGAAATGTCGACCTAGAACTCGTCCGACCCACTGGGCCACCACTGTTCCTTAAACAATAAAGCTTCCGAAAAAATAATGTAGTGAAAGTTGGAAACTGGAAGTCTCTCTCGTAACCGTTTCATTGCAGGGCAAAGGATTTTTCTCATGGTCAATACAAAAATTGAGTTTACGGTGTTTTTGCTTTACTTTGAGGCTGTGTTGAGGTAACTTAGGTATACAGAGATCAGAATAGTCACATTGGTAGCTACAGTTAAACCAGCACACTATTTCGTGTGGTTACTGACTGGTGTCAGAGTTTTTATGTAGCCCATGGACCTCTGACTTAGCTTCACATGCTGTCGAGACATATCTCTCAGGCATGCCGGTTTCTTCACGATGATTTCGTTCACCGTTTTTGAAGCAAGTGATAATTATACAATACGCACATGAATCCGAAAAGGCAGAGGTGCTTGCCTTGGGTTCGAACTCGAGACGATTTGGCAGTCCGACGGTGACACCACTAGGCTATCAGTGTTGTCAGCATCCTATTGCGTAACACACACTATCACAATCTGAATTATTTTGAAGGATATTGCTAATCCATTACTTTATGTGTGTTGCACTGAATTTTACGCAATGAATTTTGTTGAACTGTCTAAATGACAGTCATTGCTACTGTTTGTGTGTAATTATCGCTCCGGTTATGTTGGTTTTGTTTACTCAAAGAGAATATATTATTACGAGATTATTTAAAGTCACTTAGTGTGTAATTTAAAAGCATGTCGTGCTATACTTTTTCCGATCACCGAATTACATGATTAGTTGTTGCATTTCACCAGCACAGATAAATCACTGCAATATAAACCTAATACCAACAAACTTAAGAGTCACATACCACGCTCATGATTTGCAACGACTATACCAATACCGGATCAATATTTGGTAACCCAAAAGATAGCCTTTCAAACCGGTAACCAGCCATCTTGTTTAACTGGTTATGAGATGACCCCTTGCATTTGTTATGTCATGCACAGAATTATAACCAAGGTGAGGTATAAGGTGAGGTACGTTTTAGAGTATCTAAATATAAATATTATTTAAAGTATCTGAGCGACCGAGCTCTGCTTTGGTGAAAATGGAGAATGCTCATTTAATAGTATAGGAAAGTTCATACTAATTCCATGCTGCCATGATTGTATACACAAAGCAAGTTTTCAGGAAAAAGTAAAAGAAATCGCCGCTTTCATTTTCAATGGTTATTACATGGGTCGCGGGCGGCCGTCATTTAGCGGGTGTCACAAGTCATAACTTTATGACCCCTGTCCCCTGCTGAATTTGCAATTTTTTTATGAATTTGGGGTAATTTTGGTACAAAAAATGTGAATTTTGAATAGCAATAACTTTTTTATTTTCAACAATATTTAAAAAAAATATTACTATTTGGTACCTACCTAATGCTATTGCAGTACCTATGTGCCCCTTTCAGATCGGGCAGGTATTTTTTACTAATTGTATAATTAAAAAATCTCCACTCCTCCAGTCCAAAGTGTCCACACTCAAGCATTACTGAGGATCAAAAAATTGCCACTGATGCCGTGTTTGGCGTGGCCACCTACTGGACTCAACTCATTTAACACTTTCCACCCATTTTTCATAGAGCTCATTCGCCAGGCCGCCATATATATTGCAAGTTGACTCCAGGAGGGCACCGGTATTACATTTGCAAAGTTAAGCCTCGAGGAGTGCGTGAAATCTTGTTAAAATATACAACTGATTTTATTTTCACAGTTTATAAAGCCGAATTCGCATAGAAAAGCCGACATTTAAAAAGAGCCCTGCGCGTGGGCATCCCGTATGCGACTAGAGTGAACTCTCCCGGCGCTGAACGTGTTACCATAATACATGTGTACATCGAAATAAGAAAGAGAAGGTCTGTTTTTCAATAGATGTTTTATTGTTTGTCAAGGACATCCGTCAGTTGGAGTAGATGAGACGAATTGTTGAGACTGGGCTGGACAATGTTTGTATGTAATTTGAGGTCAAACTAAAGCGAAAAGATTTTTTTTTGCAGTTATTTATGTTACACACCTGTCGAATTTTAGGGGAAATTTTCATAGAGCGCACTTCGACTTTACTTTTCTATGTAAATAACGCTTACTTAGCAAAGTAAAGTCATGTGAATGTGAACATTTTAGCTTCATATCCGTATGGAACGCTTATTATGTTCATCTTCAATTGTAACCAAAATACACTGTTTCTAGGGAACATAAATGTTCCCACTGCTGGGACACAAGCGTCCTCTCTGTGAGAGACAGTGGGCTGTAATCTACAAAACGGGCCCAGTGCGTGTTGGTAGATGTCACATGTCTTCGAATATTTGGTTCTAGGCGCCTGGCTGGTTTGGTAGCCACGACCTAACTCGTAAGTCGGGGCCGTTACCGGTCGGCCACTGTTGCCAGGCAATAACCTATTTTTAAATATTGTTTTAATTGAGTTAGCAAAATGGCTACAAGTTTGTAAAAATGATTGGAATTGGATCGTAATTAAATGGTTTTCGAGGTAATCTATGAAACATAGTCACAGTCTCCCATCAACGAACTATTGAAGAGTACAGACTCTTACTGACTCGTCTGTAGCACATTCTAACTTAATAATATTATGGATGCGAAAGTGAGTTTGTTTGTTACGTTTTCACGCTAAAACGGCTGAACAGATTTGGATGAAATTTGGTACATGGGTAGACCAAGACCTGGATTGGGACATAGAATACTTTTTATCTCGATACTCCCACGGGATCGAGGCTTATGCGGGTGAAACTGCGGGGCGTAGCTAGTAACAATATATGTTACACACATGCCATACAGGTATCTCAATTTACTTCCAATTAAAGAATTGGGGCCATTATTCGTTGTTATATTTCTACTCACTCATTCAAGAAAGAAAACAAAAGAAAAAAGAAAAAGTTGGGGTAAAATATGCGTCACATCCACGCAAAACGGCCATCGCTCAGCATGATGCTGCGACCCTATGCGAGACAGAGCCCCAGCGCTGGTTTTCAGCGATGTTATGACGTCAACCGGTGCAGCATACAATGAAATAAAATAAAATAAATATACAATAATAATTCATCTACATATTTATATACAATTTAAAATGGCAACATTCCGTTCAGTCGAGACAGACTCGCGCGCCGCCGGGCTAGGTCAACATCATCTGACTAACCTTTTCCCAACTGTGTCGGAGTTGGCGTCCAGTCTAACCGGATGCAACGGAATATCAGTATTCTACATGGACCGACTGCCTATCTGCCTATCTGGCCTATTTAATAGAAAAGTGCAATACGTACGCGGTCAAAATGTATGCAACAGCATTTTTTTTTTTTAATAACCGACGAAAAATTTCAACTCAGGGGGGATCGGAATCATGTACTGAATCCATGGTAACCGGCTTCGCGTCGATGTCCCTGACACCCTGTATATGCAAATCGCGCATTTAACTCTGCTTGCGCGATGCACGATTTTGCGTGATGTCAGTGTCAGTGTAGTTGGCATATCGCCAACCGACCGAGCTCGGCAAACGTAGCTTACTTCTATCAACCCGTCATTATCATCTGCCTAGCCTTTTCCCAACTATGTTGGGGCCGGCTTCCAGTGTAACCGGATGCAGCTGAATACCAGTATTTTACATGGAGCGACTGCCTATCTGACCTCCACAACCCAGTTACTTGATAACACGATACCTCTTGGTAGGACTGGTTGTCAGACTTTTGGGCCTCTAACTACCCGTAACGACTGCCAAAGATCTACAAATGACAACCGGGACCGACGGCTTAACGTGCTGTCCGAGGCACGGAGGGGTCGCGGTATGTTAAGATGGTTACCCATTGACGGACCAACCACGACAAGCGTAGCGATCGACCCGTGCCGCTGTTATTACTTAGCCACAAGCTCCCTCGATAGGCACTAGGAATCTACCGGATAAATGAATTAGTTAGTTAGTTCTATAAATTATCTGCCAGTATCCACAGAGCCGGTCGGGTGTGGAGCCTTTTTGGCCCCGCACAGGTCGTTATTATTCTGTTTTTAAATTGTCCTTTAAATTTTATTTTTATTATTACTTACTGTTTGTATTTCCTGTGCGTGTCCCAAATAAAATATTTTTCTTTCTTTTCTTGCAGTAATGGCTATTAAACTTCTATAATATCGTCGTAGACTGCCTACCCTAGGCCTCTGCTTACCCACAGAGCGTGAAGCTAATCACATTGCGCTCAAACCAAGGGCATCTATACATGTACGTCCATTATTTAGATAACATAAAGCAGGTTCACACGCGAGCGCCGCCGCCCGGAACGAGCGACGAACCGACATCGCGATGGACCGTGTGGAGGGGCCATTGTGTTTGGAGTTGGGAGGATAAATCTCAATCTGCCTAGCCTTTTCCCAACTATGTTAGGGTCAGCTTCCAGTCTTACCGAATGCAGCTGAATACCAGTATTTTACATGGAGCCACTGCCTACCTGACCTAATTACTGGGTAACACGATACCCCTTGGTAAGACTGGTAGCCAGACTACCCGTAACGACTGTCAAAGATCTTCGAATGACAGCTGACTGACAAACAGAGTTTAGTGTAAACTACTGACGAATTTGGCTTGCAACAAAGCTGGCGATCCTCCTGTCTTGATGTTAAATGCTTACCGCCGCGTATGGACTTCTACTACTAGAAGCTGATGCTTCCTGATGATGCTGCTTGCAGTTGTCTCTGTGATGTCTCAAACCCTTCAATAGGCATGTAGAACAAAAAATCGATGTTTTTTGTTCAATATATCGATATTTTTTGGCGATATCTATTATTTAAATACGTATCAAATACGATATATTTTCAATATCAACACCGTTGTCGCCACTGACTAAAACCGCTGGAATTTAGATCCGTAAAAAAGTAGATTTATTTTTAACAATGAAAATTTAATAAGATTCTACGTCAGAAATGATGTTCCTAGTTTGGTATTTATATTAATAAAAAACAAACAGAATACAATTTCGTAAAGCACAAATATTTTTTTGATAACTTCACCGGTTTAACGATGTTTTTTTTTCGATATATCATAAATACATCGATATACTTAGGCGGACTTAATGCCTTAGACATTCTCTACCAGTCAACCAAGGGTGGTGAAGAGATTAGATGGCAGGTGCTCTATTTGAGAGGAACAAAGAAAAAAAATTAAAAACTATATTCTAATGCATTATTACTAAAATAGATACAACAATACATAAATAGGTTACAAACTACATACCCATACATACATATTTACTATAATAAATATATACCTACATTAAATATATATACAAATGTACATATATATAATGTGTGTGTATGTATATATATAAAATAATCGTGACTTTGTCGAAACACGTTGAAAGAAAAAAATTTTTTTTTTTTAGTATTTCATATGGCTGTTGATTCTTTGACATGGTCTGTTTAATACCTTAGAGTTATGGGTTATCAAAAGGAACATGTTATATAATTCACTGCTGTCAGTTAGTTTTACATAAGTACAATTTTACTAACCCTTTAAGAGTCTTCGTTCAAAATAAAGATTTTGATTTATTAATTAATTATTTACTTCCTTCCCTCGAAAAAATAGGAGCTTCACCAAAAGCCATTTTTTTTACTGGCCAGACAATGAATATTTACTAAAACTCCATTTCAGTTTTTTATTCGAGTAATTGTCCGGGTTTTAACCTTCGTTTTGGTCACCGTAGTAATTCGAAGGAATGTCACTATTGGACGAAGTGAACAAACGATTCATTGCAAATCATTTCGGCTTCCGTGCCCATCTTAGACTTTTAGAAACGGCTTTGGCTCTGTTTTTGTGTGATGTGTGGTGGACCCCTGCTGGGTAAGAGCCACGATTCGTTGTCCTTGTTTGGATGGTTTTATAAAGCTCAGAATTTGAAATGACTAATTATAAGATGTGTGGCCACGTGTTAGAGGAGACTGCGACTTCCGAAATTAAAGTTATTTTTCACTTTTTTGGAAACAGTAAATTGCGTTTTTTTACTAACCACCTACTTCTCTTTACTGTTTTTACAATTTTGTAACGAAATACAGAACCAGCTATCGCCAATCAAGAATTGGGCACACTTACCGTGGGTCCTTACTAGCCGTTATTCATAATTCCTTCTCAGTCACGAGATAATATTATTTTAAAAGAGTGGCGCTAGTGGACCTTTAGGCGCCCTCTTAACGTGCTTTCCGAGGTACGGGGAGTAGGAGTTTTTTTTTTCTTCAGAATTCTATAGGACATACTAAAGTGAGGTCATTGCTTTACGAAGCACATGACTTATTTGCTATATTATCCTTCCTATTAATTATAGTTGACTGCCTGGTTGGTCTACTGGTCGTAAGCGCTACTGTCAAGCACGATGTCCTGGGTTTGATTCCCAGGTCGGGAAAGTTGTTATTGGTTCCATCAAGAATTTCATAGTACCAGCCCATCTGGATTTGTGCCCGGTTGATGGCAATAGACTTGCCCCCGGGACTTAAACATAGCTGGCGAAATGTAGGTCTGTGTACTGTAGATACACCTCTGCCTTTTTTAAATGAAAATAAATGATTTATTTATTTATTTGTTTATTTAACCCTTCAAGGACTACTGGCGTAATGTTATGTTTAAATCAAATAAAAATAAAAAAACAAAATTCAAAAGTCATTTATTCAAACTAGGCTGAGAATCAGCACTTTTCGAACGTCAAAATTACATAAGACAGTCACCCAAAAACGCCCACCCTTCACCACTTGCCAGTGCTTAAGCTGGGAAGAAGAAGTGGCGCAACAAACTCCCCAGCAGCACAGCTGTCTGTTCAGTTGGAAAAATTTGATTCTATATAATAGTGCTTTAAATGCAAAAATAATTTACATTACCACAAATTGCAATGAACTCATAAAATAAAAACATTTTAATGAGTAGATTATGTCAACAATAAATTAAAATAAATTGACTTACAGTAAAATAAAATAATCCAAACAATTATATGAGCTCATAAAGTATCATTGTAGTCTTTGATTCTAAAATGTACATTCTTTTAGAATAACAAGAATTCATAGAATTTCCACTGCACATTCTTTCTTATGGTCTACTAACTTCTATAACAAATCCCGGGATGTTCTAAACAATCCCAAGTCATGGTCACACTACTCTATCTAAAGAATGCTACCTCTAGTCCAAACATAAATGTTTAATTGTGAATCATTTTAAGTTCATTATAAACTTCCGCGTTCGACTGTGAATAGTTGGAAATAGTGATATTTTCTAAGAGGTAGGCACATAGACTAAAAATTTATTTTTTGTCCTTCTGGTAGATTATTAAAAAAATTGATATTTTTTCTCTTTTTACGTAATCAAAAAATTACGTCAATAAATGTATTGCCGTAATTTTTTGAGTTTAAATGTAGCATGACGTCACTCCCCGGTAGATTTTATACTGACTTGTGACGGAGCGAGGCCCAACTCCCCAACTTTAATGCGTTTTATCTAAATCATGTTTTATTAATATGATAAAGCAAAAAATACGTGTCAATTTTTTTTTATTAGTTGACTTATGGACTAAATAGTTTTTTTTCCCCAATAAACATCCCTATTAAGCAAACGCCCCAATACGTACGAAAGAAAACTATTGGACTTGGAGAAGTTTTTTTTTTTGCGTTTCCATATGATAGACGGCAATACATTGAGTTAAAATATGGCATGACGTCACTCCCCGGTAGATTTTATACTGACTTGTGACGGAGCGAGGCCCAACTCCCCAACTTTAATGCGTTTCATCTAAATATTTTTTTATTAATATGGTAAAGCAAAAAATACGTGTCAATTTTTTTTTATTAGTTGACTTATGGACTAAATAGTTTTTTTTCCCCAATAAACATCCCTATTAAGCAAACGCCCCAATACGTACGAAAGAAAACTATTGGACTTGGAGAAGTTTTTTTTTTTTGCGTTTCCAAATGATAGACGGCAATACATTGAGTTAAAATATGGCGTGACGTCACTCCCCGGTAGATTTTATACTGACTTGTGACGTAGCGAGGCCCAACTCCCCAACTTTAATGCGTTTTATCTAAATAATTTTGTATTAATATGGTAAAGCAAAAAATACGTGTCTAATTTTTTTTTTGTTATTTTACTGACGGACTACTTAACTTTTTTTTTTCCTTGTCAACATCAATCTATTGTTGATAAAGGCCAAAACAGACACGATACTTTATGGGCAATAAGCTTCATATTTCTGACTGGACTCCTCGACAATTGAAAAGTGCTTGTAAATGGTTTAATTGAAATAAATACTTTGAGTTTGAGTTAACCTCGTGGTCACCAGCTACACGCAGCGACACGCGTCTTGTGACAGCGACTGCTGAGAAAGCAAATGAAAGATGCTGTTTAGAGCGTGCGACGACGAGTCACCGCGACACGATTTGCGGAGCGACGACGGCGGAAACAATGACGTGTGCGCGTGCGCGTGCGTCGTCACGCGGCACGCATGGTTCTTTTGCGCACAAGAGCATTTGTTTTCTACAAAAAGCGAGTTGTCAAAACGCGATCATCAACATATTTCTGGCCTTGTCCCATGTTATTTGGGGTCGGTACAATACGTTTTCTTCTTCCAAAACGTAAAGCAGTCGCCAAAACACGATGTAGTCGCTAAACCGCAATGCAGTCGTCAATATGCGATGCAGTCGTTAAAACGCAATGCAATTACCAAAAGGCGATCCACTCGCCAAAACGCGATGCAGTTGTTAAAATGCGATGCAATCGCCAAACGCGATGTATTCGCCAAAATACGATGTAGTTTTTAAAACGTGATTAACTCGTGAAACCGCGATGCAGTCGCCAAAACTTGATGCAGTCGTGAAAACGCGATGCAGTCGCCAAATTGCTAATCGCCGATGTGTAAAGTATCCTATCTGCTATGGCCTAGCGGGATTATGAAATCATCTACGACTTATCTATTCTATCTGAGATTTTAACGTTATTTGAATGAAGTGTTCTTTTTATAGGTTTGTCCATCTAAATAACACCTTTGATCTATTCTCGGTGTCAATTTATCTGTGAAAGGGATCCTAGATTACCTAGAGATATGTTAGAAGTTCTGTCAGTAGTAAATCAGTAAAAGGTACTCATAAGTGTAAATCTTTCAGTTTACTTCGGATAGCTTTTCACATTTAACTGTGTTTCACAATAGTTCATAATAACTCCGCTCAAATTCACTCTTTATCTCGCCCGCACGATATTGCTCGCGGGCTGAGTTAGAGCGAGACGGAGCGGCGGGGAGATGGCTCCAAGGCGCCAATAGTTTATTACGGCGAAAATAATGGTAATAGAAAAAAAACAGTATCTGCTTTATAGTTAGTTCAGTTATTATGCAAACATTAATGATCTAATTTGAAGTATTTTTTTAATACCAGCGTTTTATTGTTCGGTTTGGAGGTTACTTTGGATTTTTTTCCAAACAAGATAATTTTATGGAATCGTGTTTTCGTCAAACATAGAGTAAATGACATTAATCCTCAATTTTACCATTATTATTTAAAAATTAATAATGGAGGATCATTCTAAGCAATTTGAGGTATTATAGACTCTCAAGACTGGCCGGTTGGCATCATCGCTTACCATCAGGCGTATGTAGCTAATAATTGTATGGGAAGTTTGCGCCATTTTTTTTCCATCTAAAGCACTAGGTAGTGGTGAAGTGCGGGCATTTTGGGGGACTGTCTTATGTAATTTTGACGTTCAAAAAGTGGAGATTCTCAGCCCAATTTGAACGAAACTGTCTTTAGATATTGTAATGTAATTTAAAAAATGGTCGATTTAATTTTTTTACTAGCTGCGCCCCGCGGTTTCACCCGCATAAGATAAAAATATTCTATGTACTAATCCAGGCTAAATTTCACTCAAATCTATTCATCCGTTTTAGCGTGAAAGCGCAACAAACAAACAAACTCATTTTCGCATTTATAATATTAATTTGGATTTTTTTTTACTCTCTGGTTATTTCGTTTTTAGTGACGACTCCGAGATACGAGATATTATATCAATTTTCTTTATAATTTGTTACCTACGTATATCAATCTTTCACGCGCCGCAAAGCTAAGTTTTACTATTGTTTTTTGTGATGCGTATATAAAAGTTTTTACTATAACTTAAGTATCAACGGTAGGTACGTCAAGGATCATAACCATTCTTAAATGATCCCTAACCACAAATCTTGTCTATTCTTTTTCACATAAACATAGTTTTTCACATAATCGTTTTTTTTGCGCAAAAAGTAACTTTTATGTATAATATAGCACTATTTCAAATAAGATAGTGAGACTTGTAAGTATTCCCGGAAGTTAAGCAGACTTTACGGTTCGCGTAACATAGACCGTCTTTATTGGTGTGCAGACTGCAGTCGGGGTCTTTATTCGTGTGCAGTTGCTTTTTCAAACAATGAGTTTTAACATAGACAAAGAGTTACTAATTTATTTTTATTATGGTACGGCGATTTAACTAGTGTGTGCTTTGGACAATGGCTAGTAAAGTTGGCATTTCACTTTTTTATTTAACAGAAGACGCTTTCACTGATCGTACTGATGAACATAACATCACGCTTGTAATTCCCGAAGGATAAGGCAAAAGTGTACCTAAAGTATACTCACATTTCGTAAGTTACTGATGATTTCATCAGTAACTTACGAAGTGCAAATCTATTTGCGATAAAAAAATATTAAGCTGGCAAAAACATGGCAAAGAGAAATGAAAAAGTCGGCCATTTTGGTAATAAAAATGATTGCACTGTATCAGGTGCCTCATCCCTTCCACAGCGTAATAAAAATATATTAGCGGTGAAAGGGTTATCTATGGTGTTTTCCTCCATTTATGGTAATGTGGTGTTTACTGTAAAAGCTTTTTTTACTTTTATTTTACCTGTGAAAATGTTAACCTTCCGCTACGGCTCGTTCGCTACTGCTCCTTCGCGACTGCTCCTTCGCTACTGCTCCTTTGCTACTGCTCCTTTGCTACTGCTCCTTTGCTACTGCTCCTTTGCTACTGCTCCTTCGCTACGGCTCCTTTGCTACTGCTCCTTTGCTACTCCTCCTTCGCCACTGCTCCTTCGCCACTGCTCCTTCGCTACTCTTGCTTCGCCACTGCTCCTTCGCTACTGCTCCTTAGTTACTGCTCCTTAGTTACTACTCCTTCGCTACTGCTACAACCGAAGTTGTACCCCTTACTATCTAACCCCCCACCTACCACAGAACCAGTGGTGATGGCCTTCTTGATAAGTTACTAATTTCGGAGAGCCTTCTTATCTCGTACAAATCCTGTTCGTTATCATCATCTGCTGTAGACCGTCAGGTTTGCAGCCATTCCTGGTAACCGCCTGGTCACTAGTATTGTTTCCGTGTTGTATGGGGCAGTCCATAAGCGGGAGCGGGTTCAAAGGACTGTGCGGCCGATGAAGGATCAAAGGACGAAGTGTCAAATCACTGTTTCACAAAGGAATGAGGCAGAACTAATAGCCAGATAAAATAGAAGAGAATAGATAGCTAGACATTGTGTAGCAATCTCTCTCCTACAACGAACTGACATTAAAGTATTGTTTTCATTAGATAGTTGGCTCTATGGTCCATTGGTCTGATTGGCCAAGCGCGTTTTTATCATATTTCTAAAGATCAGAGTTATGCCACTAAAGAAATTCGGTTGACAATGAAATATACCACCTTACTGCGTAAAGGTTATTAAGCAATTTTTGTCGCTAAAGACACTTTGAAGTTTCTGTCCAAGAGTTTTCGGTTAACTGACGGTTAAAGGAATTTGCATTCTGTGGTTCATTTTTTAAGATTGGATTTACTTTTGAGTCTTTGATCCACTCATTTCCGTTCTCCCCTCGCCCCATAAGCTCTTGTCTGCTTTTTTTTGTTTAACCTAATTATTTTAATTCTTTGTAAATTTAGGGTAGTTAATCCTCAACTCGCTACCGCTCACACGTTGCGTCACTTTCACAGTTAACGTTTAACCCGGCGGCCGCTCCGATAAGGCGCGTCCCTGTATTTATGTGAGAGCGAGCCAGGGGCCGTAAATCTGCGCATGCGACCTGCCTTATGCGGCCGAATAAATTAACTGTTCTCTTTCTATTATACCTAGGACTTCAAAAAGTTTTAGATTTATAATAAGAGCCTTAATAGGTTCCTGCTACATAAAAGATGCGCTTAAAGGGCCAGTTGGCAATCATTTTGTTGGCTTTCGCATATACATACACTCACCCCTTTTTTCAATGGGGGCAGAAACTAGTACACCACCTGCTACGCTCCATAAATACTCCTTTTGCCTCGTTTACGTTCATACATCTGGTCATACACGCACGCCGGTTGCGAGTACGCACCTGACCCTTATGAACAACATCACTAATTAGGTCAGTATATTTTCCTCTAGGGCGTTTACTCCCGCTGTTTCCACTCACATCTACCTTGTTATAAACTTCGCATTTAATTTTTAATTTTCTGATTGTCCCGTTTTTCTCGAGGTGAATCCTTGTTACATCCAGCCTGGGGAAGGCGATGGGTTATGAGTTGGCGTCTTATCAACCGTTGCCATCCTCAGCACATGCAAGAGCTCTGGGATCTTCGGTAGCCCGCATCAATGCTACGCCTGTGCAACGTTGAAAAAGCTGGTCCTGGGATCACAGTTCGTCTCAGCCTGTCGCTGTCTAGCTTATGGTGGCTTATGACCACACCGTACTGCCGTGACCCCCCTAGAGTACCAGGTCCATGCCACCCCTGAATTGCCCTGTCTTCTACTATTTATATCCCTCCATAAACAAAAGAGTCTGCAGTATCTTTACATAAACAATTTTATTTCTGAATTTACGCTCGAACATTTATAGAATCAATAGAATATGAATATGTAAGTAATGTGTCTTAAAATTGTAACGGCGAAATGATAAATTGTTTTAATGATGTCGACCTCGGTCAGTCTCACAAAATCCACCGCGGTTACATCAAAGCCTCGTTGTGTCACACCCAGACGTTAATAGTGTATTCAGAACACGTCAGATGGCGCTTTTGCACGCTGCCGGATGTGATGCGTGTGCGCACGGCCGGCGACTACATTATCGAGCAGCGACCTATTTTTATGGCAGTTTTTAATTTATTTCGTACTGTATAAAAAGGGCTCTAGGTTTTTTAGACTTTTGGATTGGTTGGCAGTTGAAGTATGGTTGTGAAAGGGAGAAATTATGATAGTGTGTACTGGTATATAACTCGATTTAACTATATTCAGTTCAACGATAAACTCAAATTCGAAGCATTTTTTTCAATTAAACCCATTACAGGCACTTCTAAATTGTTAAGAGGTCGGTCAGTCACAAAGATGAAGCTAGTTGCCTATTCCAAAGAGTAGTATGTTCCTATGGAGACATACTCGTATCATCCAAATGACAGTACAGCCTTGGTGGCCACTTAGGATGGGATGATGTATGAGTATCTATGTTCCATTCTGGGGAAAAGTTCTATTTTCTAGAAAATCTAACTTGTATTTTGGATTATTGGGATTTTAGAGGTATGAGGAACGGGGTGTAAAGTTCACTCATCCTCTATAGAAAAGGGAGGATCCTCCGACCAGACGGGTGTGTCTGGCGGGCAACTGCCCAGAGGTTGAAGTCGGGAGCTTGAATATAATTATGTCCATCGCGCGGTAAACTCTAATTGCGCGATGCAGGATTTGTGTGATGTCAAGACGCTGTGTGAGGACAGGGGGCCTAAAACGGCCACTTTAGCAATTCTGCTAAAAGCGATTCATTTCCTAAATTTTTTTTTTCAATTAAACCAATACAGGCACTTTTGAATTGTCAAATAGTCGGTCAGTTAGTCAGAAAGTTGAAGCTAATTGCCCATTCCAAAACGTAGATCTTATGGAGAAGAACGGGGAAGAAACTCCACGGACACTCTTTTAAATATAGAAAATTACAGAATTCTGGTTACATTATTCTTGTTGTTTCTATACGTGAGAACAATGTACAAATAATAATCAAAACAATTCAAAATATTAGATTAAAAATAAGCCCTGGCAGATAAGAGATGACCAGTCATAACTGACGGGTCCCGTTCACGAACATGACGCGTGGATATGGCAATATTACCACCAAATATGATTTAGATATGAATTGAATTGAGATATTATTCAGCTAATATGTGTCACCATTCATAACTGAATCATATTTGGTGTAAATACTGCCAATTTAGAGGAAAAGAATTGCTAAAGTAGCCGTTTTAGGTCTTTGATGCGTAGTTCGCATGCGGCGATGTAGATACCATAGCGGTATCTACATCGCCAGGATGGGGTGTTGACAGAATGTTTGGTAATTCTTAGGCTTGCCCCCTATTACATGGGACTTAAACATAACTGGCAAAATGTAGGTGTACTATAGGTACACCTCTGTCTAACCCTTCAAGGATTACAGGCGTGATGTTTTGTTACGGCAATTCCGTGTCCAATATTCTCTTGCACAATATATCACTGGCATTCATGGCTTATGTTTAACTAGCTGCGTCCTGCGGTTTCACCCACATAAGTCTCGATCCCGTGGGAATATCGGGATAAAAAGTATCCTATATCCTTAACCAGGTCATGGACTCGCCATGTGCCACATTTCATCCAAATCCGTTCAGCCGTTTTAGCGTGAAAGCGTAACAAAAAAACAAACTCACTTTCAAATTTATTCTTATTATATATAAGTCAGGAAATTAGGGTTATATATAATACGGCAAACCCATTTTTTTTTTTTTTTTGTATTGTTATTTTGGAGAATAGATTTAGTGCCTAGGTGTCACTAACAAACATCGGTTTGACGCGTGTTTGACTAGAAGCAGGCCTCGACATACATTCAGAGAGGCTAGTGCGGGCACGTGATCTGTAAATAGACACACAAGATTCGACTAGTGTTCTAAGCTAGTGCGACCAGTGCGGGCCAACAAGATGCATTACAATGAAGGTCATCGAAGGACATCGTTCGTCTAATGGTCTCAAGCACTACTGCACGCGTAGCATGACCACCGTAGAAACGAGTTTTGTCGACGGAAGAATAGACAAAGTGACAGTTAAACAATCACAATCTGTCATTTTGTCTATTCTGCCTTCGACAAAACCCGTTTCTACGGCTGTCAAGCTGCTAAGCATGAGATCCTGGGTTCGATTTCCGGGTAGGGCATAGTGATATTGGGTTTTTCCATCTGGAATTTCTCAGCAGCAACCCGGAGTCTGGATTGGTGCCCGGTTGATGGCAATAGGCTCGCCCTCTATTACATGGGACTTAAACATAACTGACGAAATGTGGGTGTACTATAGGTACACCTCTGCCGGGCCTTGCGGGGATTACAGGCGTAATGTTATGTTATTAGGATGGTTTTCATGAACATTCACGCCATCAGTTGGCGCCACTTTGACAAGAGGTCTTCCATTTCGACAATGAATATAAAATATATGATGACGTAGATAATTTGTTGGATTCATTCGTTCGTCATTCAGTCACGACTAAAGAAAATATAGGCGCTTTTACACTTTTGACAGGAGCCCGGACCTGACGACTCCGGTCCGGGAACCTGTCAAAAGTGTAAAAGCGCCTAATATTTTGACGACTCAGTGCTGCCACTTAGTGAAAGTCATTTGAGAAAACCCTAATTGTTCTGTCTTGCGCCGATTCGCCGAGGGTCGAGGTAGATAGCGTGAAATTGCAGAGGTTTATGTTCAGGAGTAGAATGCTAGTAACTACTGGCTGATAATGACCATCACCAGGGTTGACCATCTGTCAGTACTGTTGATAACTGATGTTAATTGTAACCTCTGTTTACTAACTACAACTGCACTACAAAATCAAATTAATTATCATTGATTTCGATATAGTTTCACGTAATAGACACGACAATAACCTACTGTGTCATCAGTCCGCTAAAACAGTAATTATGCGCAAAAGTGTTTACTGCATGGCTCCGCGTATAATAATAATGATAAAATTCCTAAAAGTTCGAAAGAATTGTCGTTATCGTTATTTAAAAAAAGGCTTCGAATCTTTTTGACAGTCAAAGCATACTAAAGCGTAACAGAATTCTTGAGTGAAAACAAGACTGTGACTTAATTTGCGTTCGTAATTTATTTACCAAACTTGTAAACAAACACGAGTTTTTGGAAAAACAACTGTAATGCCTACATAAGGTTCAGTTTGCGCTATAACTTCATATTTTATATGACTTTTTCAACAGTACTAGTAGGTCTAAAGACAACTTTATTTAAACAAGGATTTGAATAGGTCTACGGTCTATTCAAATCCTTAAATGTTTAAAACTCTGATACCAGGTTAGTCACAAGCCACACGAAAATAATAAGAAGTGTGTAGGTATGTGTATCTCTCTGTCACAACGAAATGAGATTAAAGTATTGTTTTAATTCTAGTAGGCTCTATGGTCCATTGGTCAGATTGGACATCAACGACGTTTTTATATCAAAAAAAAAATCAAGATAGAAAATAAAGTCACTAAAAATTAAGTATCTCATAATCCTGGATACCACCATCAACGGTGGCAAAATTCGATTTAAATGTCCCTTACGACATTTGAAATTATCAATGCGAAAGTAGTAGTACTCTGTATGTCTGTATATTAAAGTACATAATTATGTCAGGTAGACCATGACCAGGATTACATAGAATACTTCTATCCCGGATGGTTCCCCTGGGATGGTTTTCGACATCCACGCGGGTGAAGCTGCGAGCAAAAGCTACATATTAATATTAGTCACAAAAAATATTTCGTTATCAAGTAACACCCTGTATTCTTTTACACCTGCCTTGCCAGTAGGTTATTCAGACAGACAATATTGATTAGGGTTCCGCAAATTGTATGATACAACGGTTGGACCCTCGCCGACTTTTGCATTACGAAGTGTTATTTGAAGTGACTGTTTTATATCTGAGTAAAATTCTTCACATATTCACACAATTATCACGGGCGGCCCTATAGAGGGTCAAAATAAATTAGCTAGCGAAACTCCGCAGACGTGATAGGTATCGATATCTAAACACGATAAAATTCAATGTCGCCCATGGGCATGTGACCGCTTGTATTTTTCTGAATATTCATGAAAAATTATCGAAAACTGACTTTAAAAGGGGGGGTCTGTATCTTTAATATTTTTCATGTTATTAAATGATTTATTTTTTGAGTAGCGTTTGCCTGATATATCATATCATATATCCGTTGTTATTGGCTCGATATGGATTCTGTTTATTATTTCTAAAAGCTTACGAGTTATTCTATCGGATTAAAAATACGGGCGGTGGACGGCATTGTATAACAACAAGTGAAATTATATAAAAAATTTAAAAACCCCCGACACAAACATTTCCTCATTTCTCTTTCCTACTCCATCACCAGACCGTGTTCATCATCTATCTATAACCTATTCATTGAGACCATTCCAATGAGCCCAAACACGATACATGTGCTGTAACTTGGTAAGGGAGTTGGGTACCCTGCAAATTCCAGGTGATGCTGCAGCATCAATTCAAGGTTGCTCTGTTCTTCTAATATACAACAACAACAGAATACCAAATTTCAAATCGATCAGACCTGTGGAAGATGCTCACATCCATTAATCAACTAGAAAAGAGCTGATAATCTTCAAACGTCCATTACATACATTTTATGTCCAGGCAAATCTCTGTCCATTCTAAGGTTGCCTGGAAGAGATCGCGGAAAGCGATAAGGTCGCCCATTGTATATTTTGTAGTGCTTAATTATTATTTTTTGTGGTGTACAATAAAGTATATATAAATAAATAAACGTCTGAACTGATTAAAACATGTCTAAGAACCATCGCTAGAAAACCTGCTTTTAAATAAAAAAAACCGCATTCTAATCGGTTCACTTGTTTAAGAGCTATGGTGCCACAGACAGACACACAGACACACACATAGCAGTCAAACTTATAACACCCACCGCGTCGGGGTCAAAAAAATAAAAAGATAATATTATCGTTTACATTTTTAAATATTTTTATAAAAACAGTAGCCCATTGGCATCAGGAACAGGGTCCAAGCTGCCGGTGGTCAGAGCTCTAGAGAGAGAAAGCTCCTCACTACCTATTCTGAGCGATCTATATTATTGTTATTACCTACTCAGAAATTCCCCAATCTGGGGATCGTAACAAAGCCCTATGTTCAGAACTTGGGACAAACAAGAACCCGTAAGCGATAAAAATAAAATACGGAACCCAGAACCCTCATCGCCTCTCCTCAATTTTAACTTATTCACAAATATCCCATTACTATGCAAATGCAGCCCGTTAAAAACATGCATCTATGATAAAAAGATAATTCTGCCATTACCCCAGTGGGAGCAGGTTCAAGACCTGTTCCTAGACATGTCCACACATGGCCAAGTGAGGCGGTCACCTGCATACCTGGCCCAGATGTGTGTCGTCCGGGAAGCTATAGGATTTTTTCTACGATACACTTAGGATGGGTACGCACGAGCGCTTAGACGAGGTAAAAAAGGGTGTTGATAAAAACTTGTGTGGTCTACAGGGTCAAAGTAAATTAGCCAGCGGAACTCCGCCGACATTGATAATACAAAAACAAATTAATTAAAAGATGATTTTTATGGGCTCATTCCGTAGTTATTGTAGTCACTTGAAATATCAATTTGAAAAATCCGTTTCTTTATGTGTAAACTGCAGAGAGGTGATGGTTACTGATATGTAAACATGGTAAAACATAATAATAGTTATTTATGCAACTGTTGTATAATAAGGGGTATTAAAACACGAATGTGGGTTTATCACACGAGACGAAGCGTTGTGGTATTGAAACGCGCGTGCATGATAATGTTCTTTTTTTGAAATTCATAAAGATACCGATGTCAAAGGGTCAAATAGTTAGAATGTGGTGGCTGTTTGATGAGTAAGGAAGGGATCGAAAAAGCAAAGGAGTTGCATAATGAAAAGTACAACATTATAACACTCGTTTGGATGATATTATGGTTACTATGACACTGGTTGTTTTAATGTTGGCAATAAGCTGTTTCAGTATCTTTTATAGAGGATTTATAGCATGGATGTAGATAAAACATATTTACTTCAAGTAACAAAACTACAAGCGGTCGTTAACGCCGTTTTTTTTTTTTTTCGTTTTTATATAACGATACCCATCACGTCTGCGGAGTTTTGAATTGACCCTGTATATGCATTGCTGTAATCCGCACTTTGTTTAGTTTGTTGGATTATAGAAGAAGCATACAGTACAGAGTTACGGATAGGACATTCTATGACGTGACCTACAAAGTATTTAATCAAAAATAAAAGATAAAGATATTTAATTTTACAAATATACTCGTAGGTACAGTACATAGTGATTAAGAAATAGATTCAGCCATGTTTTACCAGTAGCCATGCAAAAGTTGCTAAATTATAAACTAATCTACTAAACAACTAAAAACAACACAAAACCAAACATAATTCTTATTTATAAAGCCTCCCATGGGCCTCTGACTTGGCTTCACATGCCGTCGAGTAATATCTCTCAGGCATGCCGGTTTCCTCACGATGTTTTCCTTCACCGTTTTTGAAGTAGGTGATAATTATACAATACGCACATGAATCCGAAAAGTCAGAGGTGCGTGCCTAGGGTTCGAACTCGAGACATTATATTTACTATACTTTATTCTGTTAATAGCACATAGTTATTACATAGGAAAACAGATGTTTTTTTGGTCAGCAATAAAATACAATAGACGACGTATATTTAGTAACCTAATCCACTTAACTGTTCTTAAACACGACGTGTTGCTACGTCAAGCGCCGAGCGCAGTGTGCTCGTTGACGTATCAACACGTCGTGTCCGGGTTCGCAACAAGTCAATTGTCATCCTGAGGATGCTCGTTGAGAGGTGAAACACGTGTCGATTCCTTACAGGGTTCTTTATGACTCTTAAAGAACAGTTAAGCGGATTAGGTTACTAAATACACGTCGTCTATTGTATTTTATAATGGATTTTCGCAAAGTCGAAGAATGGAAGGACGGCGGTCTCCGTTTTTATTTGCGAACGGTACTGGTAACCCTACTACTCTCTTAAAGAAGGGTTGTGAGCCAGCCGCAATCAGAGGATTACTGTTCTTTATAGCAGAGACGAAGAAATGCTTTGAGAAGCGTTTCATGAACTGATATGAAATTGATTTTACATTCTGTGTGTGTTTGTGTGTGTGTTCTTCCTCCCACGCTGACTTATTAATTATTGTAAAATTTGAAGAAAATCGTCTACTTTTACAATGTTTGTAAATATGTGAGAACCATGCATCTATCACATAAGTAATTAATTTACCTTTCGTTGCATAATTTTTATGAATTCTTCTTTTTACCTATTGTGGTAACGTATTTTTTTTAGGTGCATCGTCTTCACATATAATTATGTAACTAATGTACCTACATATACAAAATATTGTAACACTTTTTAAAAGAGTAACGGTGGAGCTTCTTGCCCATTCTTCTCCATACGAAAACTACCTTTTGGAAGGGGCGACTAGAATCAATTATTTTTTTTGTAAACTTTGACGTTCAAAAGTGCCTTACAAGGGCCTATTTGAAATAAATTATTTGACTTGACTTGACTTGCTGCTGGACGGTGGGCATTCTGAGATCTAGATAAAGATTCTGATGACGAACATAGACGGGGGCTGTGACATTTATTGTGACCGCTATTTGTAGTTCCCATGCTATAAATACATTTAATTGTAATACCGTAAAATAACTCTATGTATAAACTACTTGTATTTGTATCGATCGTCACATTGCCTTATGAAAGCGTAGTGATGTAAAGTACAATATTTGTATATAGAGCGGTAGTTTATGGGCGCAGAAAAAAGGCTCAGCCGTAACGACACTTTAGCGGTAGAGATGGGAAAATTATCGATAATTTTGAATGTCGAAATGGATTTTGTTTACCAAAGAGTGAAAGAGAGAAATCAGAGAGAGCACATCTAGTCTTCTATAAAATAAAAGAATCCTTGCAGTATTCTCTTTAGAATTGTATTGTAAGTTCAACTTTCACTTGAAAGACTCGATTTGTCTGTGGTTGTTGTAACTCGACGGGGCATTAAACTAGAAAGTGGAAGCGGCTCGAACATAATGATTTCCTGAGGGAAAACTAAAGACCTCATTTCCCAAAGGAAAGCAGAGCAAAGATGGTAGTTACAATGAGAAGAAGTCTAGAAATTGGTAGCTTCATGAGTGGAGAAGCTCAAAAGTAAACGCTAACGTCATTTGCAGTCCCAAACATTTATTTTTGAAGATTACAAGTCAACCCTTCTTACAAAAAAAAAGCTTAAATTAATTAAGCTGGAAGTACAGAACTGGTCGAAGTGGTTGGCGGAGGCCTATGTCCAGCAGTGGACGTGTTCTGGCTGAAATGATGATGATGATGAAGAAAAAGTCAGCATCATTAACGCAATGTGTATTAAAATTAATCAAACACGATAAGAAAAAATATGTATGTTTCTAGCATTCGCCCGCAGCTTCGCTCCTGGAGAGGTCGGAAATTATCCCACGAGAACGTATTACCGCGATAAAAGTATCTATAATATGTTAATCCAGGTTATAAACTATCTGTGTGCCAAATTTAATTCAAATCCGTTCAGCCGTTTTTGCGTGATTCAAACTCAAACTCAAAGCATTTATTTCAAATAAACCAATTACAGGCACTTTTGAATTGTCAAGGGGTCGGTCAGTCAGAAAGATGAAGTCAGTTGCCCATTCCAAAGCGTAGTAGGTTCCTATGGAGAAGAAAGGGCAAGAAACTCGACGGACACTCTTTTAATTCAAAATATTCTTACAAAATATTGGTTACATCATTCATGTTGAAATTAAACATGTGAGAACAATGTAGAAAGACGTGCACGTTAAAAGCGTCCTCAATGAAAAGATAATAAACAAATTCAAAAATTAAAATACATTAAAATAAGCCATGGAACCATAAGCCATGGATTGAGTAACAAACAAACATAGGTACCAATTTTAACATTCATAATATTAGTAGGACTGGGTTTTTTCACCAAGAATTTTTCAGTAGCAGACCAGAATCTGGATTTGCACCCGTTTTATGGCAATAGGCTCGCCCGTATATGGGACTTACAACATAACTGTCGAAATGTGGATGTACTATACTTATATATTTATTTATTTGTTCAGACAACCAATGATCCATTAAATTTACATTTATATTGTTAGTATGAACTTAAAAACTATGTTAGTACCTAATAACTAAGAGAGACTTAGTCCTCTGGGTGAGGCTCCACACCAGTGGGCTGTCCAACTTACTGGCTATTACATTCAGGATGCTGTTACTGCTCCCATGCAATCTACTTAGCAGTGAGGCTGTCTTTTTGCGCCAGGTGGCATCAAAGCCGTCTGTATGCGACTCAGCAAACATTGTGTACTATAGGTACACCTCTGCCCAATCCTTCGGGGAAGCAGGCATTTATATTCATACAAAATATCCAATTTATTTTTATCGATAAGTGTCCTTTACTTGTCCCATCACTACCAATCCTTTTACGACCGCCACTTTCATAAAGTAACGTATGCTATTATGACATGTCATAAGTTCATACATACCTACATGTAGGCAGACTTAATTGCTTTATTTTTCTGCCATTTATATTCCCATTTGTCACTTAAGACGCAGATATATGCCAGTGACCTTGAGTGGTTAGCTTGCGTGTTCTGTACTGAGCTCACGCAACGCTTCGTACGTCCAGCTAGTAATAGGACTCGCCCGTCAAGGAGCGCTGTCCCAAATTAGACGCATTATCGATTATTTATTATATTTAAAACAAAAGGTATTTTAATGAAACGTCAATCTAAAATATTCCTATATTAAGTTATTAAGAAAATGCTCTAATTTAACATAATTATATTAGGTCCCCATGTATGAAATCACCGTTTTGTATGGAGAATTTTAAAGAAGTTGCATTTTTCATACTAACATTTTCTTAATTTATATAACAACCATGAACACTTATGTTTTAATACTTTTATGCACTAATGTTTAAAAACTAAGATAACGTATTATGCCACTTAGATTAAGCGACAAAAATAAGTTATGGCTAAGTTAAAACAAATAGTGGTAATTTCTGCTAACAAAAAGAGGAGTCATTTTTAAGGTATTTTTTATGTTTAGAAAACTATAAGTAATAAGGTTTTTTTACTATTGGTCCGTCTATGATGGTCATTATTCGATATAATACCAAGCAATTGATAAATTTTGATGATTTTTTAAATCAAATGTGAAGAAGCGACGAGGTTCTCTATTTGTGAGAAAAAAAAAAGCCAATTTCATAGGTGGGAACCCAATATTTATTCCAAATCATTAACACTACTTGTTTAGACGTGATCTTCAGTATAAAATCATAAAAGTCGGTTATCTTCGACTTAAGTGTGATGCTATTTCCGTATGGCATTGCTTAGGGCGCTTTTTTTATTCCCAAGGGGAAACATGTTTACTCAGGCAAAGAAAAGTACTCTTAATTAAAATAATTACACATTATATTAGTTGTTCTAGTGGTCGCAAGCGTTACTGCTGACCATGAGGTCCTGGGTTCGAATCCCGGGTCGGGGAAAGTGTTATTGGGTTATTCCATCTGGAATTTCTTGGAGTCTGGATATGTGCCCGGTTGATGGCAATAGGCTCGCCCCCTATTACATGGGACTTAAACATAACTGTCAAAATGTGGGTGTATTATGGGTAGGTACCTACACCTCTGCGTAACCCGGGTTACAGGCGCGATGTCATGTTATTAGTAAAATCGACTTAATTGAACTAAATATACTTTAGATTTTGTTGATCTAGGAAATTTCTCAAGCCCAAAGTCTTTATTTTTGTGTCCGGCTATGTACAGTACAACTATTTTCTTAATGTCCCTCGGCAAACTTCGTGTTTACTTAATTGAACTTGAGCTTGGTGCACCAAGTGCAAAGGGAACTGATATAAATCCGACGACTGACGAAACACGAAGTTTACCGGGAGACATTAATAAAATAGTTGTACTGTACATGGGGCTTCCTTATTAGCGAAATGAGGGTGTACCTGCTTTTAAATAATGTACGTGTCGAAGCCAACTAGCTTAAAACCCTTCATTTAACAGTCTACTACTTTCCGTAACTATGTTGTGGGATGGCTTCCAGTCTAATCAGATGCTGCTGAATACCAGTATTTTACATGAAGAGATTGCCTGTCTGACCTCCACAACCTCAACAATCTGACCTCAATAAAGGCTTAGCGAGCTTTTTGAGGCACGGAGAGACCGCGGCAAGCGTAGCTTAACCTTCGATCGATCCAACCGTTTTTTTTTTTTTTTTTTTGAGGGTGGGAAATTGTCAAATAACTTCTCCCGTTCTGGGCGGAGCGGGAGGGCGTGTCAGACTATTACTGACTAAAACCCACCCGTGTTCCTTCCGTTGCCTGTGTGCCGGGGTCGCGATATCCCTTTCGGACAAACCCGCAACCCCGGCAGGCATTGGCCCTTCCGGACCCCGTCAGTTGGTGCTGACATCTCTTTGAGGAGCGCGTGGAACACAACGCGCCGTCGACCCGGGCCTGGTCCTTATCGGACGGCGAGCTAGGTACCCATTGCTCACCGTCCGCAAGCCCGCGCATCCACCCGTGCGGCTCTTTTTTATTACTTAGCTTATTAAATAATATATGCACCAACTTGCGATCTAGGTACAGTCTAACCCCACGTCTTCATCGAAATCCTACAAGTTGTGTGAATGAATGAAATGCACCGATCCCAGCGTGGTTTAATAATAATAAAATCGTTTATTTATTTATATATTTACAAAAAATAACTTATAAAATAGAGCACAGTTGCTTATTTGTTTAACCAATTCGATAAATCGAATGAACCCCAAGATTTGCACTAGCCCCTGGAGCCTCATGTTTCATGGGGCTACAGAGGCCATTGCATGTCAAGGAGGAGACCAGGTGGCGCGGTCGAAATCCTACAAGTTGTGTGTGATACTTATTTTTTTTTGTCTTGTCAAAAACATGTCGTGTTTAAGGATGAATTTACGTAGAAAGTTGGTAATCCCCGCCGATAAGCGTCGACAAGTTCCTATCTGAATAGTCGGCGCCGGTTCGCGCTGATTTGGTCAAAAGTATGAGTCTGCGCCGACCAGCGTTGACAACCAGCGCTTGTCGGCGTCGCCAAGCGCTGGCATACCGGCGCCGGCTACCAGCTGTTACTTAAAACATATACCATACATGTATTGATGTTGAATACGTACCTACATAATTAATACCTTGATGTAAACACGCGGTTGCATACCTAAATAGGTATGGCATGTGTCATATCAGTCCTCATTAAATGAACAATGTATAGTGATGGCCAGTTCTACAAAAATGTTGCCACGACAAAAAAATAATGACACAATTCCGAAGGGCCCGTTTTCCTTTGCCACTTAAGGGAGTCTCGAGTCATAAAAATGCTTATGAGTCAGGTGTGACCAACTGGACAGGTTACTATTACTATTAATAGAATAAATTAATAGTAGGTACGGTATGTGGGTAGTAAAAACTTACTATGTTACAGCTGCTTGATATATCAAGTTAAATGGATAAATAGGTTATCCTGTGGCTATTTTAAGATTACTAGGAATTCAGCCTCTAATGTTCCCACTGCTGGGACACAGGCCTCCTCTCTGTGAGAGGGAGTGGGCTGTAATCTATAACGCGGGCCCAGTGCGGGTTGGTATATGTCACATGTCTTAGAAGTTTTCGGTTCTAGGACATGCCGGTTTCCTCACGATAATTTCTTTCACCATTTTGCGAGCAGTGGTGATGAAATTGTTTACACAAAGTAAAGCGCCTGTTTGGGTTCGAACCCACGACCTGCAACTTGTAGGTCGCCGCCGTTACCACAGGGCCACCACTACTTTGTATCAATTCGAGTGAAGAAGTAGCATCTTTGGTGTCGATCAAGGAGAGCGACTACTAAGTCGCCAGCGCCGCTGGTCTTTCGATCAATTCTCAGGTCGGGTAGATTGTGATTGACTGTTCCATATGGGAAGTCTCTGCAGCAGGCTTGTGTCTGGGTTTGTGCCAGTTAACGGAAAAAAGTAAGCTTTTTAATTAGCATATCGTCGCTGCGCTTTCCATAATCGCTATGTGTTTTTTACACACTTTACAGGAGACGCAAAAAACTGATTTTCTCAACAAATACCCAGAGTATTCAAATAATTTACTTTTACTTTAATACATATTTAGCGTGTTTATAATGGAACTTTCAATGTATGAATGTCACATAGCTACATTCCGTAACTCTTTAAATATTGAATTTATCACATAGCTGTTTTTACAGTATGTGTGTATTGAAATAACGATTCAAACTGTATAAAAAACCGAAAATCACGAAATAACACATAGCGACTTTTGCACGCGCAACGACGATACTTATAGCATTTCTAACATAACCGACGAAATGTGGACTTCTAAATCCTAAAGCCAAAATCACATTAGAAATAAAGAAAAAGAAAGATACGTTTATTACGAAATCAGTAACATAGTTTTTTTTTTTTTTTTTTTGTTACCATGCAGGTATTCCTAGTGCAGACACCAGTCTCTCACAAACTTTGTCACGTCATTTTTAAGCTTGTTTTAAATAATTTATCATGTCATGTCATGTTTGTGAAGAGAAAATAAATTATTGGAATTTGAATTTTTCTTAACTTTCCAATAAAAAGATCTGAAAAATATAGGTTTGTACTGTATTTTATAAAAAAAATTGCTAAATCCGGCCGTAGTCCAGTCAGAAGCCAAAAAATTCTGAGATATCAGTACAAATCCTGACATTTATGGTGAAACTAGTTTCGAGAAAGCACATTTGTGGTCGAAATTTCGATGATACTATATAGATTTCACGATAACATTTATTTAAGGGGGATGCGCTAAGGTAGCCCGCGAGATTCAACATTTCTTGAGTTTTTTCTCTTTTGCAGGTCAGTGGCAGGTTGTATGTTGATTAAAATATGATTCGCGACCGTAAAAAATATGACTTTACATAATTATAATCATTATAATCAGCAATACAACTCCATAAGTTAGCATAATTGTCAAATGTCATGATTTCATGAAATAGTCATTCAATGGGATTACATGAATTTAGAGAGTTGTATTGATCATTTTTATGATTATAATTATATAAATAAGACAACACACAACAAACATACCACATAACATTTGATACGGCCGCGAATCATATTTAGATCAACATAGAACATGATACTGACCTGCAAATTGCCAAAAACGTAAGATTATTTGAATTTCGCGGGCTACCTTGACGCTTTCGCCTTAACGTAACGAGTTGCCCTATTAATCTTGCAATTAATGTTGTAATGTTAATTCGGCTTTAGTAATACAGGCATGTAATTATGTTTAGTCTGAATATCGTGTCGATGTATTACACACACAAATAAATGTATTATCACAGCGTTTGATAAACTCAGTTCCTATGTATTAATACTTAGATGGCATTGAAAAAGTCACACCAGCAAGCTAAGTCGTAGACCCGTAACCTCAAACGTCGTAAACATATTAGCAGCCACATAAAACTTAATTTTTTAGTGTTGCTTGTATTAATGATTAAATACTAAGTGCTCACGTAGCATTGCGGGGTTAAAACTAAAGCTGTATATGCACGAACGAATAAAACACGAACATCGAACACGGAATGCGATATACATTAGCAAAGCAAATACGAACACCCTACGAACACCATACGAACACCATACGAACACCATACGAACACAGTTCAACTTGTGTTTCTTTTTATTTTATTTTATATAAACATTTAGGACTAAGTATTGTATTTATTTATTTTATTTTTGTCTCATTTTGTTATTTCTCTATATGCTGCACCGGTTGACGTCATCACGTCAACGCCGGCTGTCGCTGAAAACCAGCGTTGGGGCTCTGTCTCGCATAGGGTCGCAGCATTATGCTGAGCGATGGCCGTTTTGCGTGGATGTGACGCATATTTTCCCCCAAATTGTTTATTTTTGTGTTTTGTTCTTTCTTTGCGTCATGTGTACCGCAAATAAACGTATTTTCTTTCTTTCTTCTTTCTGTTCGCGCTCAACCGCCCCGCTCTCTTTAGTAACCATGGATTCGAAATTGGATCGCCACGAATTTTTATGGCGATCACATATTGTCTTTTGTTAGTGGTACGCACATGCGAACGAAGTGTTCGATGTTCGTGTTCACCATGTTCTTGTTCGTTCGTGCACACGTACACGCGTTATAGTAAGCGACCCTTAGCAGTTCTTAGCTCTAAGATAATTGCCGTGAACGTGCACAGTTTTACTTTAATAGAGAAATTAAAGCTATAATAGTTATAATTACTACGTGGCTGGTTAAAGTTTTATTCTAAACTAGTTTTTGCCCGTTTCTGCGCTCGCGCTGAGGTCGGAAATTATTCCACGGAAACGTATAAACCGTAACGCGCACGCCAGTTAGGCCCTTTCCTCACTGGTCGGTACGTCAGCGGTGCGGGATCAGCATGCTCAGTATACTCAGTACCGAAAGATTGCCGAGCGCCTATAGTTCACTGAATTAAGCGAAAGACTTATACACTGGAATACTTTTACTTTTTGTTTTATTGGTACTTAACACCTTAATTGTAACTCGAGACCACTTTCGTCGTTTTTATCTCAGAATGGAAAACTTTTTTTTTTCATTGATAGTTTGTTTATTAACACTTATTAAAACGTTCTACTATTACACTTATAAAATGGCGACTGTGTGTTAACTAATTTAGGTATGTAAGTTTTCCAATTTGGCTGCTATTGACTTTAATTAATATTATTATGGTGTCTAAAAAACTATCAAACAAATCCCGCCCTTTTCCGGGTTTTTCTCTTTATGTCAAAAATCATCGGTTGCCACAACTAAAAAAAGGTAAAAATATATAAAAATAACAAAGTTGCAAACCACCAATAATATAAGTTAAATAGGCGAAAAAAAAAAAAATCAAAAAAAAAAACTGCTGCTTACCGACCAATGACGAAAAATGAAAATATTTAGACAAAATTTATTTCAATTTTTTTTTTTTTGTTTTTTTTAGACAAAATTTGTCAAACTTTTTTGTTTATTTATTTATTTATTTATTTGGACCTCCAACAAAGGATACACATACACAATATAAATCACAATAACTAAAACGGTTCTTTTACGTGTGCTCCTTCAATTACAGGAGACCACAGCATGCACATATAACTAGGTTTAAACATTATAAAATAGAGAAAATATATTATGAAATTCCAAAAAATAAAATAAAAAAGAAGAATTAACATGTCAAGATTGAGCATTCTTAGTACAATTGTTTAGAATACTTAATAACTAATATTTGTCATTCATTGTTGAATAATGAATACGAGGCTTTTGGATAATTTGTAAAGTGGTTTTGTATTTTGTTTTTTTATTTTGTAATGTGCGTTTAGTTTGTGCAGAATAAATACTTTTTCTTTCTTTTATTAAGTATTTAAGACAATTTACACAAAACCGTAATGACTAGGGATGATTACAAACATTGTTTTTTGTCCGTCATGGAGATTATCAAAAAATATTGGACACGTATTTTTTTCTTTTTTTACGTAATCTAAATATTACGGCGATACATTGAGTTAAAATGTGGCATGACGTCACGCGTATGTAGATTTTATACGTACTTGTGACATAGCGACTCCCACTCCCCGACTTAAAATGCGTTTTATCTAAGTAATTTTTTTATTAATATGATAAAGCAAAAAAATACGTGTCTATATTTTTTTTATTATCTGACTGACGGTCTAATTAGAATTTCTTTTTTTTACCCAGGCATCATCCAGAGTTCACGGTATGTCAAGATGCTCACCCATCCACGGACCGACATCGGCAAGCGTAGCTTTACCTGATCGGTCGACCCGTGCGGCTGTTATTACTTTGTCACGAGCCTCCCACATTATAAGCAATCCATATTTGCTATTAAGTTTGCTTCAAGTCGCTACAATATAATTACAAGGTAACCCTCGGGCAGTTATTCCAACTACTATATTAAACCATAGTTACTACATATTTAACATCCTACACACAAATGACAACTGCTGTTTATAAACTAGTGATGTGCAAGCGTTTGTCGATAAAATTTTATAGTGTTGGGATTTAACGACTTTAAATTTTTGAGTTTGGTAGGTATTGAGAATCCCTGTGTCGAAGGGTAACTAATATCATAAATACGAAAGTGTATTTGTTTGTTACGTTTTCACGCTAAAACGGCTTAATGGATTTGGATGAAATTTGGCAGACCATGACCTGGGTTAGGTCTTTTTATCGCGGTAGTAGATTCCCGTGAAATAATTTTCGACGTCCACGCGAGGAAGCCGCGGACAAAAGCTAGTCTAATATAAAGGCAATCTGCACAAAACTTTGATATTAAAAGAGTTGAATTATTTGTAAATGGTTTGGTTTAAATAACAGTAATAAAAGCAAACATGGAAGTGATTGTGAAGTTCCAAATTCAAGTGCTCAGTTGGGACAGTGTTAAGCTTCGTGCAGACCAGCGCGACGCGACGCCGCGACGCTACTCGAACAATAGAATTTCTAAGAAAACTTGACGGTATAACAATAGCCAGTGTCACGTCGCGCTGTCGCGTCGCGCTGTCGCGTCGCGCTGGTCTGCACGTAGCTTTATTGGGTGGTTCCGTCGAATAATTCTCAATATCTTTCAAATAATATCACCCAAAAAAATGGCGACACGTATCTCAGAAAGCACAGTATACAGACCGACATACCATCGATACGCGATGGTCTGTCGTACCAATATCTATTATAGCCAGGACAGTATAAAGCCCAAATGTCTGATAATTTCTGTCTGAATGTTAGAATTGCCTCATTGAATGGACGAGATCAGAGATGGATAAAGACAATAAAAAAATAAAAAAATATTTATCTACTCTCATATCGTAATATTCGAATTATAAACTTCAAAACGAGTTCATATTGACGTACATTATAAACACAATACCGAAATTTAAAAATATAATCATATTATAACACTTTTTCTCTAACAAAAAATGTTATAAAACAATTTTTTTTCTATTACGATACAGGGCGAATCCAAGAAGTTAATATCACCAAGGATTTTCCATCGACTTTTGTAATGGAACGTTAGCGGGGGACAGTAGCACCGCTGTAGCGCATGCGCGGTGAAGTGCTGGGTGCAGGCGCCATTCATACGTTTTGTTGAACTGAATTTCGTGGGATTTTTTATTCTTGACCTTTAACTTTGATCTTTTATTTAGTAGTTTCAATCCCAATGTTTGAGTGTAGATAAAGAAGTTTATGAAACTGCACATAACTAGGTATTAAAACACTCGTGTGATACTATTTGAAAACCTCGCTTACGGCTCGGTTTTTAAACACACACTCGTATTTTAATACCCCCTTTATGCAACAGTTTCATTAACTACTATTATTTGCGTAAAACATGGTATACAATCAATGACGTATTATATATAGAAACGTCATAAACCAACATCTCAGCGCTTAAAAACGGCGAAAATACTAGATAGCTACTTATACGCGTGAAGAAAGGGAAAGAAAATATGACACCGTACGGGGTGCCTGTTGCTAGAGGGAGATAAAACAAACGTAGTGTCACGCGACAGGTTGGTGAGTAACTAAGCGCGATGTGGCCAATTGGCTTCATTTCACGTTGTCATTTTAGAGTGCGGACAACGTATCTATAGTTTTATATATCATTGTATACAATGGTGTTAAATACAAATGTACCTAATGCCTTAATTTTGATATTGCGCCCTAATATACAGGGTGTCAGGGACATCGACGCTAAAACTATAACCATGGATTCAGTACATGATTCTGATCGTTTGAAAATTTTTGTCGATTATTTTAAAAAAAATCTGCTGTTTCAAGGCAAAGTGCAATATCTACGGACATCTATAGCATGCAAACTTCATTCCAGTAAGCTTAAGTAAGGTAATGATTTATGCCAATACCTTTAAACTCTATGGCCAATGGCAATGAAAATGACATCTTAATAAAACTGGTACCTATTGAGGTAAAAGGTACCTAGGCTACCATCTAAATTTATCCTACCTAATGTCTAACTGAACACATAATTGCGGTAGCAGGTATATCTGGGTTTACTTCCAAACAGGTGCTGGTAATAGCCAGTCATAAAACACTAGGGATGTGGGTGAGGTCGATTTGGAGAATCGAGTTTGAATAGTTTTTCGGCGATTGGGAATCTTATAAGAAAAGGTAACGAAAATGTTTGTAACCGTTTGATTTGTAATCGCAATGATCTATTTCTATTATATCGTATAAGTACCTATTTACTTTGCTCATAAGTAGAAGTTATGAAGAGGGCTTTTTTCCGGTTTGTAATATTTTTAGAAAAGTCTCATTTTGTACATTTTTAAAACGGAGTCCCTTATCGCACGTTATACTCATAATCAGCCTATAATATTCCCACTGCTGGGACACAGGTCTCCTCTTTGTGAGAGGGAGTGGGCCATAATACACCACGTGGCCCAGTGCGGGTTGGTAGATGTCACATGTCTTCAAATTTTAATTCTTGGACATGCCGGTTTGCTCACAATGTTTTGCTTCACCACTCTCAAAACGGTGAAGGAAAACGTTAAACCTATTCGACTCGGATAGAAACTTCGTTCCAACCGGGTATCCCACGACACATCATGATTTTTTTTCTTAATTAACTAGTGAAAAGTTATCTAATATTCAATCAACATCACTATTTTAAAGTGTAACTGAAGATCCCAGCAATCTAAAAAATTTGAAAAATAATCTGGCGTTTTTCCAATCTTCAACCAAAATCGACTATGAACACAAAACTATCGACAAAACTAAACCCACCCCATCCCTATAATTATAGTACTACGCATACTTTATAGTTAGTACTTGATAGTTAGTAGTTAAGTATGTAGGTAACACAGAGACATACAAACCGGGACAGAGCTGTGCTGATTGCCTGCACTGACCTAGGGGCCAGGGGAAATTGCCGTGAACTACTAGCCACCACTAGCTGGTTAGCAACTGGGTAAAATAGTGTGGAAAAGATAATTCCGGGTTGGTTATAAGTGGCGTTGGGTGAATTTGTGTGGGAAATTAAGCGGTTTTAAGCGCTGGATTCGCTTGCAGGTTTAAGGGGACTACAGGACCTAAACGTGCCTAAACGCATGTTTTATAATGCGTAAAAGAATATGACCCACTGCAGTAAACAAAATCAGAAAAATATATGATATTCTTCAGGATATATGCTAGTATGATAGTGTGTTGAAAACATAATACAACTAATTTGATACGATAGAAAAAAAACATGAAGATACCTCTAAAAATTTCTTTTAACGATTAAAAATCATATTAATTTACATGCAATCATTCTGATTTTTTGTCAGATTATTCTACAAGCTACATATTAGCGTAATAGTGTTTTAATTTTCCAGTCCAATCAATAGATTTTTTTTAAAATCGCTTACTGCTTCATATTTTGCAATAAATTACCTGCGTCGTGTCATCGCGCTTCTCTTTCATTTCTATGCAGTCCGACAGTGACCGCGCTTTAGCTGTTGTAAGCCTCTTAATTGCTTTAGGTGAATTATGGCCGTGACTGCTACTGTAAATATACTCATACATAACAACTTAATTCTATATTCTGTGAGATTTTTTTTAAATGTGTATTATCTTTCCTCTCGCTTCCCTGCAATCTGTGCACAGACATAAAAATACTCAAAAAATCAGTGGGAGTGAATTCCTGAAAAGGGACGGAAGGGTGTAACAGGAAGCCCCAAGCGCGCGCTATTTGATTTGACCAATGAGCGCGCGCGGTGCTAGACTCGTCTATTAGAAAGGACCTTGACGAGGCCATGTCCCTTTAACAAGATGAGATGTCAGATGCTACACATCATATGCTAGGCTCGTACGTTTTTTTTTAATGTTGATGTTAAAATTCGTCTGCTGTTGTAATATTTGTTAATATGTGCACCGTGTATCAAATTCAAAATTCAAAAGTCATTTATTCAAACTGGGCTGAGATCAGCACTTTTCGAACGTCAAAATTACATAAGACACTCCCCAAAACGCCTACCCTTCACCACTTCCTAGTGCGTTAGCTGGGAAGAAGAAGTGGCGCAACAAACTCCCCAGCAGAATATCTATAAACATAATCAATTTATCTGTCATTGCTTACTTTTTACCTTTAGTAATTTTATTCTAGGTACACCGTCTCCAATACTAATTATAATTAATGTGTACAAAATATTGTAAAACAGTTGAATAACCGCGAAATTTCCCGTTTTTATTTTAAATATAATTTTTAATTCACATTCTTTATGGTACATCTTGAGGTTATGAGCTATCAGAATATCAGAAAATACTTGGCCCAGGTCTTAAGGGGGAGGCGTTCATTGTAACAGTGAAAACTGATTCGCTGTTACAATGTATATTTAATAGATTTTAAAAGAGTAACTATGTAGATTCTTGCCCTTCCTTCTCCATACAAAACTACCTTTTGGGTGTCCAGAATGTATTTTATTTTCTTGTAAATTTCGACGTTCAAAAGTGTCTTTTATTGCCTACTTGAAATACATCATTTGACTTGGATCTTTCTTAGTTGGAAAAGTTACCGGGCGTGCTTTATTTGATCCTACAGGGGGCCTACCCCCACCTCTAAAGCAGTATTATTTTAATCTTACTAAAGTGGGGGAAAGAGATGGAGCTATACGTCATGTAGAGCTTCATGTCTATCCCACACTAGTAAGTAATATTAAAATAAACTGCTTTAGAGGTGGTGGTAAGCCAACCACGTTCCAAATTTTCCGAAATGAAAAGTGACCTGTGTCCTCTAACTCAGGTAGATTCAGAACGGCCAGACAGATTAACAAAAAATACTGTAGAATCTTAAAATAAAACGGGTAGCCTACAAAATTCTTAATTAAGTACTTTAAAAACTGAAGGGTGGTTTTTGGAGACCGTCTATTGTAATTTTCAAGGTCGGAAACTGCTGGTTCTTACTCGAATCGGAACAAACGAATTTCCATTTTGATTCTTAATAAAAAGTTTTCTATAATGCCTGCCACACTCGTAGACAAATTATGGGCCAACTCTATTTAAAAATCGACATCGAAAAGATAAAAAAAAACGCTCGAATTTTTCAAACGAGTTTTCTGTATTACAATGTATTATATTAGTAAAAGACAGATGAAAAATATCTCGTAATCTAAAAATACTTCTTTAATTTTTTCTCTAAAGCCGATATCTATAAACGTCATTTAACATAGACATGTGCCCGTCTCTATCTTGCACTTATGGTTTGACAGTTGTGCGACAGTGACAGGAATACCGCTTAGTCAAGCACTATTATTTAAAAAATAAAGAGGAATTTATTTGACATTCAAATGTGGAAAGAATTGCTATAGTGAGGTGATGAATTATTGATATCGATAACATTATTCTTTTCTTGTTTTTATGTGTTAATTTTTTGTGTGTAAGTGACAGGAATAACGCTTAACCAAATACGTACGTAACATTTATAGATCGTGAGACTAAACAACAAGAATCATCTTACCTTATTTAAACAAATAGCTACAGTGTCTAGCAATTTCCGTGAGTTACCTCTAAATTATATTTGCATGATATAATTGAATACAAAACCATGTTCCGTTCGTGGTAGTACATGTTACACACGGTGGATATGTCTGAGTGTTATGCTTTCAAATTAAACCCCCGGGCAAGTCGTGGGTACCTTAATATCTTAGGAGATTAGGCTGGGTGCACGCGAGCGATTAAGGACCGCGTGATTTCTGTAGATCCAGCCGATGTATTATGTAAAATACTAAGTCGTAACTCAGGTGAAGTGAAGTTGAAGTGATCTGTCAATAATGTCAATACAATACTCGTAGCTGTGGAATGACGGCCGCGAATCATATTTATAATCTGATACTGACCTCCAAATTGCAAAAAATGCTGACGCTGTCACCTTAAAAATCATGATACTTTTTTTTGGTTGACCTATGTATATGTTTTGGTATTATTAGATACAAAGTCAAAGTATTTAGGTATCTAGGTACCCATACCTACTTTGAAAATCCAAATGCTATACCTACTTACCAATAAACTTCGAAAAGTTTTTGTCTCGAATTGAAAATGTGAAATTGTTACGCATCATTACAAAGCACTATTTATTATTATTAAAATAATAAAGATTTATTTGACAAATAGCTGCTGCCAGCGTCCTCGCCCGCGTGTACCCAAATTCTTTATCTGAAATAAAAGTAGCCTAAGTTACGTCTTAAAACATCAGCTATCTACCAGTGAAAGTCCTGTCAAAATCGGTACAGCCTTTTCAGAGAGTAGCCGGAACAAACAGATAGACAGAAAACAAATATTTTAAACATTGTTATAAGTACCGATACGCATTTAGTAAAAAGCTGCTATTTTCCCATAACAAACAGACACTTTAATTTGATGAATTTGTATTGTTTAAAGAAGATGTATATGTATAGATTCAAATTTGCAAAGAGTATAACAATATGTTATTTATTTTTAATGTAGGTACTGTATAGTTAGTTAAGTAAAAAATAATCATTAAGAATAAAAATATATTTAAGTAAATCACTAACAAGACGTGTCGCCGATCTCAATGCATATTTTTAGAAAGTCGCCGGTCTGTCCTGGCCCTAACCCGACCCTATGACCTAGGGCGAGTTATCTGGTACAGGACCAGTGATTGTACATGTCGGCCGTGTGTGATTGATGACCCACTGCCTGTGAAAGTACTGGGAGGCCTAGACTGAGCGTAAGCCTAGGCTTCATTTGTTGGTTAGGTTAAGTGATCAAATGGTGGGTTGATGTTTATTTTTATAAAGAGTAACTGCTCGACCGAGCTTTGCTCTGGTGAAAATAGAGAAT
The DNA here is from genome assembly GCA_914767755.1 of Agrochola circellaris. NCBI lineage: Eukaryota > Metazoa > Arthropoda > Insecta > Lepidoptera > Noctuidae > Agrochola > Agrochola circellaris. Next base: position 9,115,189 of record OU611867.1, on the reverse strand, counting down.
GCTCATTTAATAATAAAGGACAGTTAATAGTAATTCCATGCTGACCTGATAGTAGGTACTTACTAATTCCATGCAGCCATGATAGTAGGTACTTACTAATTCCATGCAGCCATCATAGGAGGTACTTACTAATTCCATGCTACCGTGTCATTATTCTAAGGTGTCAGTATTCTTGTTCTAAACTTTGGGCGACCGAGCTCTGCTCGGGTGAAAATACGGAGAAAACAAATTTTCCGAGATACGAGACCTAGCTAGATCGATTTTTCGCCTCCGTAATCTTTAGAGCCGTTTTCGAGAACGTGATTTCAAATATATACAAATATTGCTCGTTTAATAGTATAGGATAAACCAAGTGACACGTATACAGCCGGTCTATTCTGTAAAATAATCTCAATATGAACACTAAGGTGAAGTGAGCTGTCATTCCGCCACACTAAACTTAATTACTTATTATATTTTATTCTTTTAATTTATTTATTAAAATGGACAGACACTTCCCTATGTTTATTATTCTAGCGTATGGCACTCGTGGGTGCCAGCTGAAAATCAGCGTCAGGTGGATCATTTTTCTGCTGTAATGCCAATAAACGCATTTTTCTTTATTTATTTATTTTCTTTCTTTTCTTTTGTGTTTCTTTCTTTCATTTCTTTCTTTCTTTCACTTCAAGCTCATTTTACCTAAGTTTTCACGGTGATATTTTTACAGAATAGCATTACAGATGGCTAACATGCAAAACATACTTTGAATTTGTTCCGAGTTGTCCAGTACTTTATATCTCTCTATTTTTCTTAAGCATGTTAAGGGAACTATGATCTAGATATAACCTTACTCATAAATACCAGCTTATACACGATTTGCAGTGTTGCGAAGTCAATTTTCGATCCTTACCTGGGGACAAATAAAAAAGCAACATTAATTATGTTGTAATTAACTAATTAATTCATGCACATCAAGTACTCCCTTAAGGCCCTTTGTACACGGCACGGTTTCTGTACGGTACGTCGCAATAACTGCGCCGTAGACAAAACGTGACTATCAACGAAATGCCAAGATCTCTCAATACATAATCAGCCTACAACGTTCCCACAGGCCTGCTCGGCAGTAATCCACCACGCGGGCCCATTGCGGGTTGGTAGATGTCACATGTCTTCGAATTTTTGATTCTAGGACATGCCGGTTACCTACGATGTTTTTCTTCACCGATCTCTTGATAATCACACCATTTCTTACTAGTTACACTTAGTTAACAGCTTAAACGCTTCTGTATTTTTTGCTAGGTGTTGTCACCGTACATGTGATAGAAGTGAAACATCTTAATAAAATAAATAATAAGAGAGAGTTACATATTATATTATATATAAATATAAGAGATAACAGACACAGAGAGAGTTATATCGTTCTTTTCTCTTATGTGACGAAATATCTCTATGTGCCGATATTAATAATTTTTACTATATAAACGGCTGAAAGGAAATAATTTCTTTATTATTAAGGATTTTTTTGAACATTAATTATAATGTTTTTAATTTTATATTTGTATATTCATTGAAGTTTGCATGATTTAATTTTTAAGCAAAACATGTATGATCTCTCAATCTTTAATATTTAATACCTATGTATTCCATGTTTTACGCAAATAAATTATCTTATCTTATGAACTTTTCTTAACTTTCATTTTTTTTTGTTTACTTCTTGTTATTAATGTATGAATTTTTTATTTATTAATTCTTATAAATTTTTATAAATTTCTATCATTTTATTTTTATGCAATTCTTATCAGTTTTACTAATGTTATCATGTTGAAGAATATCAATTTTACCTTTACCAATTTTATAATATTTCTACATTTTTAATATTTATTTATTTTTACTTTTTACCGATGTTACCAAATGTTCTATATTAGCGCTTATTACTTAGTACGATAGCTTATTTGTCTGATTCATTGATTAATGCATGTGGTGTTTACCTATAAGTAACTGTTGCACTGTTATTTTACTTTTTTAAATGTATTATGTGTTTGTATCAGTGTAATCAATTGTTGGAGAACCTAATAAAAAAATAAAAATGTGCCCAAATTATCGAATCGCCGCCTGAAGTTTTACTGCATTTTCTACTCGAAAGATTTTCTCCATATATTTTTTTTAAGCCACTTACGTTTGTCCTAACTTTTTTAAACACAACTACCCGTGATACCTCGTTAGTGGAGTGGTCGCGAGTGCTGCTGCTGAGCATGAGGTCCTGGGTTCGATTCCCGGGTCGGGCAATGTGTTATATAGATAACAAATATTTTTACCAATTTTTTTGTCTCAAATCCACACTTACCAAGTCCAATGACTAAAATACTGACAAAACATAGACAGGTTGCAAATGGCATCAACCCGGAAAATTTAACTCATTCTTTCTTTCCTGTATTTCCCAGACTAACTTCTAAAAGTATAATAATATACCTAACCCTCTCAGATCCGAGATAAGTCGTGGGATTTTTTCTAAATTACAGTATTAAAATATAATCTAGTTTTGAGATACTATCTGAGCGTCATCTTAATAATTGTGTGAAAATATTTGTATGGGAACGTGATGAGATAGCGTCGCAGGGAGGTGGAAAGAGGTCTAAATTGTAGGTTTTGTGGTATAGGTGATAACTAGCACGGGTAACATAACGTCGTGTTTTCACAAGAGTAAGACAGAGGTGTACCTATAAATAAATAAAGATAAAGAATTGAGTATTGAAATAAAATACTTTATTTCATTTCATACTCCCTGGCCGCGCCACAGTGGAAAATTAAAATCAATTATTCTTTTTTAATTTTCGCCACCACGGTTTTCGTAAACTACTAGGCGCACCTGGATATAGTAAACACTAAATAATTGTACCGGAATTGTTCTTTTCCGTACGCTATAAAGAGATCCGAAAATTTAATTACTTTAGAAGTTATAGCCTTGCGTTGGTGGCGCGACCAGGGAGTATGCTCCCCAGCCGCGCCACCAAAACTTTATTATATTTCATTATTCGTTGAGGTACAATTATCTTCATTACACGTACCGTACATTTATCGTCGGTCGGAGTCATTACTGGAACATCTCTAAAATTTTGTGTGTTGGACTAAGTATGCAGAATGATAAAGCATTTGATTTTTTATCATTCTGCATACTTAGTCCAATTCACAAAATTTTAGAGATGTTCCAGTAATGACTCCGACCGACGATATATCGGGTGTAAAAAGACACTTTCCGAAGCCGAAAGCCACATATTCTACCCATTATTTGCATCATTTTTTTCCACTAGACCATACCTGGGAATCCACTGGTTCTGGAGATATTGAAGGTCAAAGTCGCATTTTTTTTTTTACTTTTTCACGAAAATGAATTCTATGCGATAATACGAAACTTTTTTCCAAACAAACATTACCTGAATTTTAGATTTATCTTAACAGATTACGCATTTGAAGTTACAAAAACGCAATGAACAACAAGTACCTACCTACGTAGCGTAGGGGCGGAGCTTAACTAACACTGAATCCGTTCATTCAAGCGTGGGTTCGCGTTACATTGCGCGCAATAAAAACTTGTTTTTTTTTTATAAAAAAAAAAAAAAATACGGTTCCCAGCAATAATTTTTGCGCAAAGCTACTTAGCTATACGTACAGTATGCGTAGTTTACGGCTTTGTGATGTGTCTTTTTACACCCTGTATAGTACTATTAATCTAGAAACATGCTGTTTTAATTTTCCACTGTGGCGCGGCCAGGGAGTATCACACTTTATTTCAGACCATTTTTTTCTAGTAACAACGTTCTTATAGACTAGTGAAAGTAAACTCAGCAATCACTACTGCGCCATTCCATGACAAATGACGCAGTAATGATTGATGTAACTACAGTCCAGCCGACTAGTGATCATTTATTTATTTTATAGGGAAAACAAACGGTAGTATACTAAAAATATACAAAGTATCTTACATATGACTTAACAAATATATGACTTGACCAAGATTATGTCTGGACTTTAAAAGAGACTACGACCTCTGAGTTTGTTTCGGCCTTTCTTCTCAGAGCAGTCAGATAGGAAACACCGACCTCATCTAGCTTATTTTTAATATTTTTTTATATGACGTGTAAATGTGATTCCGATATCCTATTTACAGAATAAACAATTTCATTTCATTTCATTTCAATTACCTACATTTTCCACAGATCACTACTCACACTAAGACAAACTGATTAGCAAACGTTAATTGTAGTCAGGGTATGTAGAAACATTAGAAGCTACTGTTGATCCTTCAAAATGTTGAATGTTTAAGTTCGAATAATTTATCAATAGCATATGCATGAGATTTAAATAAGGGTTAAATATATTTTTTTATGAACTATATTACTTCAGAATTATGCCTCCATCAATATTTGCAGCAGAGCGCAATATTTCTTCAACCTAACCTCACCACTTGACACTTGTTTGTTTGTTGTCATAGACTGTGACGTCACCACACCAAGCGCGCCAAAATGGAGGGCGTTTAAATAGCCAGAGTTGGATGGTTATTTTTAACTTTTTTTTAAAGTACTTTCAATTGCTTTTTTGGCGTTGATTTTTTTTAAACTATTATTTGGCGATGTAAAGTATCGAATAAAAATAATAAAAAAATACATGCATCCGTATTGCACAAAATAGCATATTGTATCATGCTAAGGATGCTGTTGGCGCTGCCATGTACTCTACGCACCAAGAATGCGCACCTTTTATGCATCGTATAGCGTAAAAGCAGTCTACGCGATGTTCAGCAAACATCCCTGATGCACTACAGAATTGCCGCAGCCCCATTGCGTGAACGCATGGTTAAATTGGACTCGGAGGGCACTGTAAGACGTTTGAGTATTGTCGGCTCATAGTACACCCACATTTCGCCAGTTATGTTTAAGTCCCATGTAACAGGGGGCGAGCCTATTGCCATCAACCAGGAACCTATTACTATAAAACATAATATAACACACGCCTGTTTTCCCCCAGGGGTTCGGCAGAGGTGTGATGCTATTTATCGGTCACGGATCCTGATGGTTGGATGCTACTGAGAACTTCCTTTAAGAAAAATTCAAATAACATTTGGTCCTCCTGGGGATATATTGAGTAGATTATTTTACTAATACGATAGAAATATATGGGTACATAACAACTTATAACTAATTTATAAAAATAAGAAAATGATATGCTAACTTAACTAAAACTATTCACAAACTAAAATATGGCGCCAAAAAATTCCTTCGCATCGCTGTCGACTGTACCCAAAGAAATTAAGAATGTACCCAAGAGACTGGCGGCATTGGTACGTTGTATGGTAAAAACCAGCCCTTGGGTCACGGGTGATTGAATCCAGCCATAACCAGAGGCTCTACCTACCAGTGGCGAAGGGTGAGTTTATGAGAAAGGTAAGCAGAAGCAAAAACAAAAAAAACAAAAATAAAAAAAATCTGCCGCGCCGTCGTAAGACTGACCAACTAACTTATTCCTACAACGATACTGGTCAAGTATTTCTAACAACTGTTTGTATAAAACTTCAGCAGTTCGACTTCCGCTAACATCGTAAAAACCTAGGAATCGATCTTCGATTCCAGTTTCAGATACATATCGAAAAATTACAGTCAATTGCTCCCTATGACTGACATCGGGAGTTTCGTCAATCATTACAGACAGAAATGGAGCTTTATCTATCTCGATTCTAATGTGGTCTCGTAAAACGAATGCAATACTACCTATGTAGGTCGCCCATTGTATATTTTGTAGTGCTTAATTATTATTTCTTGTTATGTATTTTTGTGGTGTACAATAAAGTATATATAAATAAATAAATAAATATGTATTACTTAAATCATTTTGAATATCACTTGAAAGACCAGAAAACGCGGGGTTCTGAACTGAAGAACATAGTTCCAAATGAGAGTCCATTACGGTGTCATACTTGCTCAGATATAACAAGGTTTCAATATAGTTACCGCGGTTATCAGAATTCGGACGTTCATCGTGGCCGTGAAAAGCTACTTCTTGTTTACCTAACAAAATAACGGTGTCAATAAACCGTTTCATTAAATTCCTATTTCGAGCTACTTTCCTATAATGAGCTTCAAGCGAATTAGTGAAAAATGGTTCTATCCTACTATTCCCGAAGTCATGTAAATCTAAACAGCTACGAATATGCTTTTCAGTCTGCACATGTTTTTTTGATGAATTCGTCAGATTATTAATATCTGTAAAACCCCCTTTATTCCATAAACTACTAGAATCTGAGAAAAGTAAACATGGAAAACAAAACATCTTATTTAATTTACAACTACCAGTCAGCCATTGATATTTATCGTAAAGGGAAACATTCCAACCCATCACGTCGTTTGTAGTTTATAGTCATATCTGGTCGAGCACGACCTAGCCTAATTATGTGTTTCTTATTTTCAAAACTTAACCTTGAAAAGCATGTTTCCTCACGAAGCAAATAATCTGTCACACAACAATCTAAAACTATTAATGCCGCCATCCTACTAATAACTTTTCAAATCTACTCTAAAAAAGTAATTTCAACTTGCAAATCTATTGACTTACCACAAATTCCTAATTACAACGACGGCGAACGCACAATTTCACAACAAACTCACGATTATCCAATTCTAATTGTTACACTAATACTACACTAATAACTTATATACAACGAACAAAATGCTAATTAACTACAAGTATCAACAAAATTAAAGGTTATAAATTCTATTAACTATTTACGTCAATCGTCAACAAACATTTAAAATTATTGCGTGCGTGGAGCGTGGAGCTTGTCCCTCCCCCCGTCCCGAACCAAACCGAACGCTTACGAAATTCAGCGAATGGATTCCTACACTGCTGTACCTATCATAACTCGACTTTTTACGGCTTACTATTGCCTCAAAAAACAGCGTGTCACGTGACCTGAAGTGACGTCATGACGAGATTATTTTGTATAGAAATTTAAGTTTTCATAACCCGGGCGGACAACGAGTTATACTGGAGACACTAGAGCAAAATTGGCGCGCACTTTAAATGTTTTGTTTTCGTGGGAATATAAAGACATTTTTTTTAATGTAGGTTAGGGTTTTGTAATACTTTAATTTTATGGTGTAAGTATTAAATAATACATTCAGTGTGATTATTAAACACTGCTGAGAACTACTGACTGTCATAATTTCCTAAGGGAAGCCGACAGGAATCGGGTTATTGGTTAGCTGCGCCCCTGCTACCTACCTTATCTACCTACCTACCTACCCTACCTACCTAACCTACCCTAACTACATACCTACATACCTACCTACATACTTACATACCTACCTACCTATCCTACCTACATACATACTTACCTACTTTCCCTGCCTACCTACGCTACCAACCTGTCGTGTCTGGTGGGCTGACAACGGCCCGACGATTAATGTCGGGACGTTGTATATGCTAATCGCGCGGAGAATCCTGCTTGAGCGATGTAGAATTTTCCGTGACATCAGTGTGATGCGTAGTTCGCATGTGGCGATGTAGATGCCACTACAGCTTCATACATAACATAGGCCTCTTCTAGGCTGTCTTACGCCTTCCGCATCCAGTCTGTCCCAGACACCTTTTTAAGGTCGTCGATCCATCTAGCTGTGGCGTCCCACACTACGCTTGCCGATACGCGGTCTCAGTGTAGGACTCGTCTGCTCCACCGGCCATCAGTCCTACGACAAACATGGCCAGCCCACTGCCACTTCAGCTTACTAACTCTGCAAGTTATTTCGGTAACTCCGGTTCTTTTCCGTATAATTTAATTTCTGATTTTATCCTTCAAAACAAGAGCATAGCCCGCTCCATAGCGCACTGAACGACTTTGAATTTGTGGACTAGCCCAACTGTCAGTGTCCACGTTTTAGCACCGTATGCCATACCGGGCAGGACGTACTGGTTGAAGTTGTCTTCAAACATAGCGGTGTAAGCAACGAGAAGACTTGACAAAATTTTCCAAACGCTGCTCAACCCAACAGGATCCCTCTGTGGGCTTCCTTCCCGAGTTGTGACTACCAAGCTGGATGACTTACTTGCATGGTATATTATTATGTTAATACAACATTGCAGGGAATAACAGGATATTAACTATTACCGTACACTTTTCGAAGAAAATGAACAACTCATTACAAACCAACAAACTTTTACGTGCATGTCACAGTGGCGCCACTAGTAAAGGAATAACGTCAAAAATGCGTCAAATACAGAACATTTTATTTTAGTTCGCCATTTCGCCACACGCACTGATAATTTTGTCGGTCTAAACTGTTTTGATTATTAAGTTGACAGCTCAAGCGTGTTGTTTATGGTAAATTATGTTGTCTATGACCGTTCGTTTAGCGGTAGGGGGACGCCCATGTCCAACCGTGGTCGATGTTATGTTTGAAATGTAAGTCAGTGGGTTATGATTACCTATTATTTTGTTCTGTTACCGCCTTTGACAGGAACTGGAGTTTAAAAAATCGATAGACTTTAAAAATAAGAACTTAATTTCATCAAAAGCTGTACCTAAAAGAATAATTCTTTTTGGTCTTATAAAATTGGTACTTGAAAAGATCGTTGACACAACACAATCATTTTTATTAATAAAAATAGAACATTATACACTTCGGACCATATATAAATATTCCTTTTTAATAAAAAAAATAAAAAAATTATAGTGTCCTATCACAATTTTTTTATTTTTCGAGAAAATAATAATATTTTTTTTTATTATAATAATTGTCTCACTCACATTGCATAATACAAATAATGATGCACTTAAATAAGGAAGCCACGTAGTAATTAATTATTTGTACACTTACATCTTAAAAACTTTATTAGCCTGCGAGTGTGAGAAAATGGCGCAAAATTGACTGACACGGAACTGCAATTTTATGAATATTGCACAATTAATTGGATAACGTTATAAGGCACACAATAATTAGAAAATCTATCGTAATAGAACTTTTATAGCTTTAACACAACCTGTATTTCTATACACAACCATAAAGCATGTTTAAGAAAGCCATAATATACCTACATTAAACAGAAAAAAACGCGCCATAATTACATCTTGTCAGGCCGCCATTTTGTGCCACAGATAATAGAACGCCGATAGATTGATATCGGTTTCACACGATCTGCCTACGACCCCGATTACTATCAAGATGGAACCTCTTTTATGTATTAATTGTCTGAGAAAGTTATTAACAATGAGTGACGTATAGGGAGTGATTTATCAAAATTACAAGTTAATAGAGACATGTGGCTTGTTGTTTGTCGATTTAATTAAGCTATTGTGGTGTCATTTTGATTATTTTCAGCCTGTTACTGTATGAGTGTAAGACAAATTATAGGAAAAGGACGAGAGTTTACTACAAATAGCCTACTTAACTGAACGAGAAATAAAGTCCTGCCAGTAAAAATTAATGAGGATCATTATAACATTAGCGTTTGAATTAACTAGCTGCGCCCCGCGGTTTCACCCGCATAAGTCTCGATTCCGTGAAAATATCGGGATAAAAAGTATCCTATTTCCTAATCCAGGTCATGGTCTACCTATGTAGACGAGAGTTTAATGACCTAAGTGCTAGGCTTTATAATAAAGCCCACAAACAATTAAATATCTACGCCCTGACTAAGTATGAGGTAAAACACAAACTTAATTCCTGGCTACAGACGTTAACATATGGTGATACCGAGGAGCTTTTAACCACTGTACAGTAAAGTGAGATAGGTTTACGTCCACACTATGGGCCTCTAAACACTAAAATCTAAAAACTAACACACTGACGCTCACGCGCACGCACACACACACACACACACACCCCCTCACACACGCGCATTTTTATTTTTATTTTTGTCCTTAAGTATAAGTACTTTGTTCGCCCACTGCACGTACCAATTATTTTGTAACCGCCACTAAGACCCATTATAAAAGGATACTCTTTCCTAAGATACAGACAGCTTTTCCTGCCTAGTTTAGGAAAAGGGAGTCCTGTATGACCTCTGTAATTGTTGTACTGGTTTTTTCTTTAACATTTTAGTTTAAGACAACTCTGTATGCCATGTACAAACTACTTATAAATAAAAATTATTATTATTATTATATATTATGTGCCATATTTTATCCAAATCTGTTCAGCCGTTTCAGCGTGTGTTCAGCGTGAAAGCGTAACAAACAAACAAACTCAATGCCGCATTTATAATTATATATTGTTTTATTAGTTAGGATTGATAGATATGTTGTGGAACCGCTTGTGAGTTGCCTGCACCAGAGCGAGGCAGCTTGTATCCTCCATTTTGATCTTATTAAATTTTGTGATGTTGTTCATATAATCTGAGTTAAAGAATAATCCTGTAACCATATCAAATAACTGACTCTTTTATTTCCTCCCCACAAATATACAATGTGAAATTTAATTCGTTTGCATCCTCTTAAGGGGTCATTGTATTCATCATTATGAACAACTTTCACTATGGGACCAACCCTGACATCGTTATAATGTAGGGAACAGCGGATTTTTTTTTCGCGATTTCAGGTTTGGCTCCATAGTGAAAGTTGTTAATAATGATGAATACAATGACCCCTTAAGAGGATGCAAACGAATTAAATTTCACATTGTATACCTAATGCTACCATTGATAGGTTTAAGTTTGTAAAGATGTTTGGTTAATTAATACGTAGAGTACTTTTTATCCAAGTACGTGAAAGACCTAGATCTATGTAGGTACCTTTTTCTCAGCATGCGAATAAAATCGCGGGAAACAAATGGGTTAAAAATAAAATCAATGGCATCTGGTTAGACTGGAAACTGACCCTGTTATTCTAGTCTACGTGAATTATGTACAATAGCAATAGTTATTTAAGAAAATCAGTTTGTGTTCATTTGTCTTTTCTTGGTAACAAGACCATAGCAATGAATATTATTAAGCTGTCAAAATGAATGCTCTAACGATTGCGTGTGTCGAGCACGAAGGCGAGCTTCTTAAGGCGAGCATAAACGACTTTTAATGAATTTATACTGAAGATCACGTCTAAACGAGCAGTGTTAATGATTTGGAAAAAATATATGTTAAATTAGAGCATTTTTTTAATAACTTAATCTGTGAATATTTTAGATTATGTTTATATTACATAGTGTAATTAATTTGTAAAGTTATGTCTAACGCGGATAAAAAACTGAGAATCACGCAAAAACTATCATGCCTATTTTTCTGAAACCTTCACCATTTTAAAGATTATTTAATTATTGATCTTTTGGTATACGTGTTTTATTAAAATACCGTTTGTTTTATGTATAATAAATTAATAATGCGTCTAATTTGGGACAGCGCTCCTTTACGAGCGAGTCCTATTACTAGCTGGACGTACGACGCGTTGCGTGAGCTCAGCACAGAACTCGCAAGCTAACCACTCAAGGTCACTGGCATATAGTCGCGTCTTAAACTAGAGCATTTTTCTATATATATCTATAAAATAAAGTCGGGTTAGTTACACCATTTAGAACTCAAGAACGGCTGGACAAATTTTTATGATCTTTGATTTGTTGGTTTTTCTCTGCCACGAATAGCAGAATAAGTATTAAAACTTCCAAACTTGCACGATTTTTATTTTCATAATTAATTCATTCATTCCTACCTAGATAGTAGGTAAGTGGTACGTAGGTAGCTAGGTAGGTATGTAGGTGATGGGTAGGTCGGTAGGTAGGTAGCTAGGTAGGTATGTAGGTAATGGAAAATAAATTACGAAACTTTTTAATTGATAAAGCATTCTATACGATCCAAGATTTCTTGAATTATTGATTGATTTGTTTAAACATTTAATTTAACTGTATTTTGACATATTATAATAACTAAATTTGACATGTAAAATAATTTTAAATTTAATGCCAATACATAATTATTGTATGCCTATTAGGCATAGGATATTGGAACTGAATTTTTTTGTTAAGACCTGTAACAAACATAATATGCCCACAATAAAGATATTATGATTATGATGATGGGTAGGTCGGTAGTTAGGTAGCTAGGTAGGTAGGTAAGTTAGGTAGGTAGGTAGGTGGGTAGGTGGTGGTCCCGTAGATAAGTACTTAGTGCTACCCGTGCGTAGCCGGGCCGGGTAAAGTTAGATGTAAATAACACATAATTATCTATTTAGTCGTTTTGAAACAGGCTATAATAACTTAGAAAATACATCCTCACGATGTGCTTGTGCTTAAAATATTAGAAGCATTGGATTAATGACCTCCTTTTATTCAATAGGTACCCATACTTTTCAGACTAACTAAAATTATTCCCGTAACTAAAATATTATGAATGCGAAAGTGAGCTTGTTTATTTGTTTGTTTGTTACACTTTAACGCTAAAACGGCTGAACAGATTTGGATGAAATTTGGCACATGGGAGATCATGTCCTGAATTAGGACATAGGACTACTTTTTATCCCGACATTGCCACAGGATCGAGACTTATGCGGGTGAAACCACGGGGCGCAGCTAGTATAAACATTCAACAAATACAGCATTACTATGCGTTGCACTGGCGAAACGTTCACAACAAAACATGTTGAAATCTCTAGTTCCTGTTAAACATTGACAGAAAATAGAGATTTCAACATGTTTTGTTGTGAATGTTTCGCCAGTGCAACCGCACAGATAGGCATCAATAAATTCAAGATGTCCTATCTAAAAATGGCGCACACAGGTGCGTTAAACGCGTTCTGTAAAAAACGCAAGGATTACAACGAAAACACTTACGAATTTAAGGTCTGCCATTAAAGAAATAAAAGCTAAAAAGTCACCGTACTTGTAATAACTCGGGACCCAACAAATTGCAATGATGCTTTCATGATGTGCAAAGACACCGAACATTAAAATTCTTTTTTAAAGTAACAATGTAAAAAGACCTGGCTCCGGAGAAAATATTAATGTCACTTAAAAAAAAAACAACAATGGCGGCGGGAACGCGTTCTATTTTTAAACCGGTGTCAATTTTACTTTTTTCCCGCGTCGCGGTATCGTGAACAGTGTTGTAAGGTCTGCTAGTTTCAGGGACCACAAAGTTAGTATGAAGTGTTTAAAACATTTAATTTGTAATCGAAAAGAGATTCTTTTGTTTTTTGAAAGACTCCTTTTGTTATTGTTATTAGGTATTTTATAAAGTTCGTCCATCTTTGACCCGTTCAGGGTTTAAAAATATAAGGAATTTTAAAGCTCTTTCTTCATGATGTTTTTTCCGACAATAGTTCAGGTTGTCCATTGTCTGTCAATCAGTCACTCACGGAACTTTTTATAAGAATGGAAGATACATTTCAATTTCGTCCCATGTCCCAGTTTTTTTTTAATCTACGTAATTTTCTTGTATCTTTCTGTCAAACAACAGTTTTAAGTGTCGCTCAAGTTAACTATATTCAAAGTATGTAGAGGTAGTGACGTTCTGTTTCATACCACAATTGTGCATATATAATGGGAGGTTGTTAGTCTATGGAGTCGGAACACGATAATAACATAATTTTCTTAGTCAACCATCTTAAACTTGAGGAAGAAGCACTTGTTATTATTATTGTTACGTTTGATAGTTTTCTTTTGTACGTATTGGGGCGTTAGCTTAATAGGGATGTTGACTGGAAAAAAAAAACAGTTGAGTCCGTCAGTCAGCTAATAAAAATAAAAAAAACACGTATTTTTTGCTTTATTATATTGATAAAACATGATTTAGATACAACGCATTAAAGTTGGGCAGTGGGGGGCTCGCTACGTCACAAGTCAGTATAAAACTACCAGGGAGTGACGTCATGCTACATTTCAACTCAAAAAATTACGGAAATACATTTCCTGTCGTATTTTTTTCATTACCTACGTAAAAAAAGAAAAAAATACCAATATTTTTTAATAATCTACCTGATTGACAACAAAAATACCTATGTATTTAAGGGTGCGGCACAGACCATCAAACAGACATTTTTTATTTTTAAAATTCTTCATGGGACCAATATTATATCATTATCGCGAAAAAATAATCAGCCGTCCCAAACATTTGGTTCGAGTAGGTATTGAAGTTTTGTATGGGACAGTTGATAATGTTATCGAATACCAGTATTTTACATGAAGCGACTAGGCGAGCAGATAGGCATCTGACATCAATTCTCAATACTTTTATTGCATTCCACATGTAGGTATTCAGTGGTAAACTTATAATTAGATCTTATGGACCCTGTCGGGCACAGCAAAATAAGTTAGTTAGGAGAGAGGAAGCATTTGTTAATTAATTAACATTACTTAGCAAACTACTATATTATAATAATATAATATTACGAGCAATATTTGTGTATAATATATATATATTTGTAATCACGTTCACGAAAACGGCTCTAACGATTTCGATGAAAGTTGCAATATAGGTGTTTATGGGGGCGAAAAATCGATCTAGCTAGGTCCTCATATCTGGGAAAATTCGTTTTCTCCGTATTTTCATCCGAGCAGAGCTCGGTCGCCAAACGTTTAGGACAAGACAATAATAACATGTCAATAATGACATGGCAGCATAGAATTAGTAAGTACCCTACTATCATGACAGCATGGAATTAAAAAGTACCTACTATCATGGTAGCTTGGAATTAGTATTATTAAATAAGCATTCTTTATTTTCTTCCGAGTAGAGCTCGGTTGACTAGGTACTTATGAAATAAAATAATAGCTTCAGAATCACCACAACCCAGTTGATGGGTAACATGATACCCCTTGACTGGTTGTCAGATTTTTGGGCATCTGACTGTCATCTGATTTTTGGGCGTGTGACGTAACGACTGTCAAAGATTTACGAATGAGAGCCGGGACCGGGTTGCACGTAGACATGTGTCAGATATATGAAAACGTATTTAAAATCCGATTTCAGTCACAAACCGTATCGTATCGATAATCCGAACAAGACAATTTTTACAAAACTCCGGCAAGAGTAGATTTGTTTATGTTTGGATAGTTTTGATCGATGCATCGATCGTTACAATCGAATGATATTACTAGAGACGATCGAAACTGCGAGCCGGAGGCGCTGCGCCGGAGCCGCTCCTGAAATGGATTTCTAAAAACGGATTACGAAACCGATTTCAAAATCTGATATTTAACCGTTTGTGGAAAAATCCAAAAACGCTCATGTAACGTGCTTTCCGAGGCACTACTCTGAGGAGTCTTGATATGTATGGTAAAACCTATCCACGAACCGACCGCGGCAACCGTAGCTTAACTGGACGTAGTTAAGCAGAAAGGATCCAATCCACACTATGGGCGAAAATGAGTTATGTATACCAAAACACTCTTGGTTGTCAAAACTTTAATATCACAAAAACAATCACAACGCATCATGTCATTATGACCATAAATTACCAACCCGTATGGCAGGTCATACAATCACATAACACGATCTGATCTTAAAACTTGAATATCTCAAAACTAACTCTGTGTGGGTTGGATCCTTTCTGTTTAACTACGTCCAACTTTCAATCGATCCGTGAGGCTGTTATCATTTAGCCACGACACGACCCATTATCACCACAAAGCCACCTTTAAATTCCATCCCAGTCCAATTCAGTTCTGTTACCCCGCGAAAAACACGTCCACAATAAAGCAACATCATGGGGTGAATTATTTATACGATACTTTATTGGAAGCACGTCCATTGGGTAGTAATAAGCCTGTCATGGCCCCAGGTGTATCAATAACTGATGTAAATGGGACTCCAAACCAGGTATGAATTCCAAATGTTCGCTCGATGTATACCTACTCGATGTTCAATCGTTATGCTCTTTACATCACGATTACTGACCCATGCGGGCACTGGACAGGTCCACTCAAATCTGTGGGGCTCTCTCCTCAAAAGACCATCTTAGACGCTAATCTGCATGGTCCTCATATGATCTGACAAAGACAATCTCTGGACTAAAAAGAGACTGTGACCTCCGAGTTTGTTAATAAATAACCATGGTCGTGAACCTAGTGATCACAAAATAACCGTGCATAAGGGGCCCCTGGCAACATTCAGGCAACTGAAGGAACACGGGTGGGTTTTAGTCAGTAAGTGTCTGACACGCCCTCCCGCTCCGCCCAGAGCGGGAGACGTTATTTGATAAATTCCCACCCAAAAAAAAACGGTCGTCCAGAAATCACGTGAGGCTCAAAAGGGGGTACGAAAAAAATCACGAAGTATCACAAGGGGGAGGGGGGTGTAGTGAGATATCACGTATATTTAATTTTTCGTTTAACGCGCATTTCTAAACCCAAAAGCGCCCCCCAAATAAAATATGATTTTTTCTTTCTTTCTATTTAAAGATAAAATATTCTGTAATTTATTAAGATACTATGCACCAAAAAAATACACGTGATTTTGGGTAGGGGGGAGAGGTTAGTTTAAAACCTCACCACGTATCACCAGGGGGGAGGGAGGGGGGGTTAACAAGTTGCTAAAATACATCAAGTGATTAATGGACGACCCCTAAATAGAAATAATGAAGGGAGGTGTTGTGCAGCAGAGGGATAACGTGAGCTGATACTCTAATAATAATATTGACGTAAGCAACAATAAAAGAAAAACCAACGAAAGAGGTGGTCCATTTAAAGTTGAAACCTAAAACCTCTCTATTGGAATACGTTTAAATTATTTGGCAACACTACATTCGCTGTGAGAGCGAAATACGGCAGTAAACCGATTGCCATATCGATATGAATCTGATGATAGGTTTATATCGATATTATTGGCTGTTATCGCATTCCATATTGAACTTACTGCGGCGTAACATCGATATTTCAGTTCTTTATAGCCAATACTATTATTTCAAAAGATATTTTCAACTTATCTCTGGTAATACTTTACCAGACATAAGTTGAAAATATATTTTTAGGTTTTAGATAAAACCTTTTTATTCTTGGTTATTTAAATAGAGAAGTTGAATCCATTTGCATATTGGCTGGATGTATGTAAATTGAGTTATAATAGTTTGATAAACTAAAAGATGAGATGTTTATTTGAGCTTGTTAGATGTAATAATTATACGCGAAAGATTTTTATTATACAGGTTGTACTCGTATTTTTATTAAGTTAGTATTTTTCTTTTTGTCTATGGATTTTACGAGATTATTATGATTGTACCTAAAGATTGTGTTGGCTCATTATGTTTTTAAATCTATCAATTTGCCTGCCTTTTCCCAATTATGTTGGGGTCGGCTTCCAGTCTAACCGGATGCAGCTGAATACCAGTATTTTACGTGGAGCGACTGCCTATCTGACCTCCACAACCCAGTAACTGGGTAATACGATACCCCTTGGTAAGACTGGTTGTCAAAGATCCATGAATGACAACCGGGACCGAGGCACGTAGTCTCGGTATGTAAAGATGGTCACCCATCCACAGACCAACTCTGGCAAGCGTAGCTTAACCTGATGGTTCGACCCATTCGGCTGTACTTAGCCACGAGCTCTTCTAATTATGTTATTAAATAATAAACTTAAATAATTCAGGGAAAAAATATAATTTCTCAGGAGTAACGAGGTCAAGAGCAGGACCATTGAACAATAAAAAATAAAAACCGGCCAAGAACGTCTCGGACCACGCACAATGAAGGGTTCCGTAGTTGGGATGAATTTATCCCAAGGACGAACTTAACATTGTACTTGTAACACATGTTCTCTCATACATTTCAACTGCAGATGTAAGTTTGTACGCACAATATTGGGAGATTCACCATGTTATTTTAAGACCATAGACTTCTTAGAAGTTTTTCTGTAATCTTTAAGTACAGAATTATTTTTATTTTATTTTTTCAGTGTTTTAGGCTCAGTAGTTTCGCAGATAAGGTCAATTGGATGGTCAATTTTAAAAGTATTTATTTTAAAATTGAGAAAAAAAAAATTGAGATCCTCACAACAAGCCCTTTCATGTGATATGTCACATAGTACAGTTTACATAACTTATTATTTTAAATGTTCAATTGTATCCCTTAAAGTGACCCCATGTTCAAAATTCATTTATTTACGTTACCTACCCGTCCGTGGCTGGGTCACAAAAACATATATGCCAACAGAAACACCGACAGATTTTTTTAATGTACCAAATTTCAACTTGACTATTAGATTCGGAGCAACTTGGCTGTGACAGACGGAATGACTGACAGACACACGATTGATCCTATAAAGGTTCCGTTTTTTTCCTTTTGAGGTACGGAACCCTAAAAAAATCATTTAGTGTCATTTAGATTAAAAGGTCTCATGAAAAATTTGGCTTCCCTTCTCAGTATTTGGCTTGAGAAAGTACCGAAGTTTTTTACGCCAAATCTCCATTTGTTATTATTGTTTTTTTTTCGACAATTCTGCCTTTATCTATAACCTTACATAAAAATGTAGTAATTATCAACGATTTCAATCGTAGATTTGCCCTGCCGCGTCAAAAGATGGTCGCTTTTCTGTTTCGTTTTGACACCTCTGAGACAGACAGTGTCGCAGAGACTTGACTTGGTTGTCATGGAAACGCCATTTTTATTGTGTGAGCTCGCTCCTCATTATGGACGATTTTTCGTGCGACTTAGTACAGTGAGGGCAAATCTACGATTTAAATCTTTGGTAATTATAGAACTATTATTATTTCTCAATAGAAAAATAAAAGCGTCATGTAAACTCACTGTTCCGATCACCGATAAAAACCAACTTAATCAAGTTATATCCAAGTAAACTACTAGCAAGTAAATAGGTTACTAAGCTACCATATAAAAGCTACCATAGACTCGGAGTGTCAGTGTATAAGCATCGTGTAGATCGTTATCTTGTTATTTACTGCGTATCTGAAGCTTTGATGGTGCCGACGACCGACGCTAAATTTATTTAAAAGCAGAGGTATTCTGAAA
This sequence comes from Agrochola circellaris, assembly GCA_914767755.1. Classification (NCBI taxonomy): domain Eukaryota; kingdom Metazoa; phylum Arthropoda; class Insecta; order Lepidoptera; family Noctuidae; genus Agrochola; species Agrochola circellaris. The sequence continues at coordinate 9,096,278 of OU611867.1, read as the reverse complement.
AAATAACATGTTACGGAGTTGGTTACTTCTTACGGAATAGCCTGGAACCTATTTAATATAAGTATGTTGGGGTAAGTTCGGCGCTGTGATAAGACCGTACACGACGATCAAATTCTCGCTAATTTGGCAACATTGTGTTCTGCCCCGATCTTAAGTTACAACATAAACAATTATTGCGAAATTAGCCGCGAATTAGATACGTACGGTCTTACCGCAGCGCCGAATATCTCAACAAACTCTAACTGACAATGCGACATATTTGTCAAGAAAGATAAATTCACTCATTTTCACCATAGGTGCTATTTAATGGACTAAAACTATGCAAAAGACTTGTAAAATTTGCGAGTTCTCGGATGAGACCTGTCACTTGGCGGTTTTATGAAATAGGCCCCTGTTTTTATTGCACCTAAATTGACAATGCGTTGTGGACGAGAACTTCAACGTCTAATTGTCCTTTTGTTTTTGTATTTATTTGTATATATATACTTATAATTTAGTTATAATTTTGTATATACTTATAATTTAGTAAGTACCTAGTGTAAATAGTTAACTGTGTTATAAATTGTATTCAAGAATTATTGAATTTACGTTTACATTTTGATAAATCAATATTTGGTAACAGGTAAGGTTGCCTCACTGATAATAGACCATTTTTCCTTTTTCAAGTTTTTTGCTTTACTACCTTAAACTAGGGATAAATTCGATGTTAATTTATTAATATTTCGGCTTCAGGTTTTACTGTTTTTTGATTAAATTCAAATTCAAAAGTCATTTATTCAAACTAGGCTGAGAATCAGCACTTTTCGAACGTCAAAATTACATAAGACAGTCCCCCAAAACGCCCGCCCTTCACCACTTCCTAGTGCTTTAGCTGGGAAGAAGAAGTGGCGCAACAAACTGTCCAGTGGACTAAGGTCGCATACCTTCAAAAGCTCTTCTAAACTGTTTAAATGCTCCTTTAATTTTAGTTCAGGCTACATGAAAGCGAAAGTAAAACTATGGTCTGGATTTGTGCCCGGTTGATGTCAATAGGCTCGCCCCCTATTACATGGGACTTAATCATAACTGGCGAAATGTGGGTGTACTATAGGTACACCTCTGCCGAACCTTTCGGGATATATAGGCGAGATGTTATGTTATAAAACTGTAGGTAATATTGTAGTTCTTCGAAGTATGTCAATGGTTTAAATACTACAACAAACCTCTTATGAGTCTGACAAATATAAAAAAGGAAATGTAAAAAATAAAATAATTCTATAATGTTTCTCTAAAAGGTTATTATTATTATTATGAAAATTTTTGTTTTGTTTGCCAGCAGAAACAGTTACCGGAAAAACAAAAAAAAAAAACATTTTATTCGCCAGGGAAATACAGAGTTGGTAGCTTTGAAACGTTGTTGAATAGAAAAACTTTATGCTTTGATGTTTTTTGCAGTGACAGATTAATTTAAATCGAGAGTTTCTTTTTGTAATCATTTGTTTTTTTAGTCTAATATTTTAGAACATGCTGTAGCTGTATATGACCTTAAGTTTATTTTTTCCAAATGACATTAAATAATTATCAGTATTATTACTACAGTATCTTGAATTTGTATTTTTCGATTCAAGAATTTGATGATAATCACTTGATGAACAAAAAACATGGGTTCTGTGTCTGCAATAACACGAAATTAATACTACTTATATACAAGAGGATTACAAAGTTGTATAACGTAATTTAAAAATAAAATTAATATGTCACAGTCTGAAATCCTCCATTTATCTTCCACATAACAGTACCTACAGCATGAATATTAATTAATCTTATACCGAACTCCACTCACGTCGCATCTTTTTATTCCATTTTCATTTTTACATTCTTCTCAAAAGCGCGTTATTCTTCTAAAAATAAACTCGAGTAACGTCTTGTACACACATGTACTTACACGGCTAGTCGCCATTTCTGAGAAGACACATTGTTTGTTAGCCCATAATTAGAGTAGCAAACAGGCAGTATGTGCAAAATATTCCCTAATGACGATAAAGCGAATGCGCTAACGCGACAAGAAAAAAAAAAGTGAGTTTTATTTTTAGTCTGTGATTTAAAGATGGCGGCGTTTTGTGTGGCTTTTGTTGTTGTCAGTTTCGTTTTCCTTTGACTCCTGCCATGGTATTCTGTAAACATCTCACCGTGAAAACTTGGGTGAAGTGAGCTGTCAATAGTGTCAATCCCTGTGGAATGACAGCTCACTCCACGCTCACTTCACATATGTTTTCACGGTGAGATGGTTACAGAATAGCACTGCTGTTTTAACAATAGTTCACGCAATATTATTTAAATCTTTTTAAAATTTATCAGGGGTGCATCCAGTATCCAGATTTATTATCGACAAGCGACTACTGTTCCTATTTTAATTATAGATCTATGAGACTTTCAACTTTTGTTGAGCTAACAAAGTTTTCAAACACATAATTTTGACATATTTCCAATCACAATTCGAAGGATTTTGAAGGAAAATGCTAAATGTTTGAAAAATTCGTTTGCTCGACAACATAAATCACTGAAAAACACATGTCAGTACTAAACCCTTCTCGGTTTTCCATGAAAAATAACATACATCGAGTTACTAACACAAGCTGTCCCTCAGTCTTAAATGTTAATGTCGATCGTTTAAATCATACTTTTTAATGGATTCGTGACCACTCATAATGTGTGAACCACTTAAGTCGGTGGTGCAGTGTATGTTCATGCTATTGTGCATAGATGAGGGTCGACAGAACTCTTGTCACTTTGTGGTGAAGTTGATGAGTGCAGTGTTTATATTGAGTGTTCTAATACTTTTTTCTTGATTATTACATTATTTGCCATCGATTCGATCTTCGAGTATCGAGGTATGAAGTCTCATCGATCATTGTGCTGATAGTCGTTGCAGCTATTGGCAGAATATTACAAGACCTAACGAAGATCTTGTTATATTGTTGGGCTGTTGGGCCAATGAGTAAGATTTGGCACAACCGGGCGACTCAACTTAACTCAAAGTATTTATTTCAATTGTACCATTTACAGGCACTTTTGAATTGTCAAGGAGTCGGTCGGGCAAAAATATGAAGCTAGTGTTGGCCATTCCAAAGCGTAGTAGGTTCTATGGAGAAGAACGGGCAAGAAATTCCATAAACACTCTTTTAAAATCGAATACATGTTATTCCACCCGACTGTGTCGAATCATTTCGGTCCGAATAAATGTGTAAATGATACCTGAATGGTTTTATTTCTGTAAGTAGTTTTGTCCAAAAATTTTACACGTCAATCATATTTAAAAAAATAATAAAACCTAGATAGGTTTGGCGTTTCCTATCTGACTACTCTGCCAAGAACGGCCAAAACAAACTCAGAGGTCAAATTCTCTTTTAAAGTCAAGATCATGTGATAATCTTGGTCTTGGTTCATGTGAATACCATGTACTTAGATTGCTGTCTGAAATTGTCTTTTGAGGGAAGAATCACACAAATTGAGTGGACCTGTCCAGTCAGTGCACGCACTCGTCGTGCAGCTCAATTCAGAACTCAGAGCTCAAAGATTCGACGAAACATGCCAAAGAAAAAAAAAAAATAAGATCCTAAAGAAAGATCTGTACTGTTACTATTAGCTTGCATCATCCCACTGCTGGGCAAAGAAGAGTCTTTGCCCAGCAGTGGGATGATGCAAGCCCCATGGCTTCCAGCTCTTTTGATCCAGGGCTAATGAAGTCCATTGGTCGTATGTTATCTCCAGCTCGTCCTGCCATCTTCTACGGGGTCTGCCGCGACACCTTCTGGCCGTGTCAGGGCTCCATATAGTGGTTATTTTGGCCCACAGCTCATTGGGTGCGTACCTACTAAATTACTTAAAATATGTTATTTAAATCTTTAAAAATAAACTTCAAAGCAAACGAATAAAATAACGAGACCAGTCCCTTCTCTAGTTTAAAAATAAAAACGGACAAAGCACTCCACTTTTAAATTAATTTCTTTGTCTGTTCATTTTGTAAGCAATTAGTGCACGGACACGCATTACGACTAGTCGCAGCGTTTTTAATTAAAACAATGTCGCGAGTTTGTGCGGGTTTTAATGGAACTAGCGTCCATTAGAGATGTGCCGAATATGAGATTGGCCGAAGGTTCGGTTTCGGCAAATAACTCGAGTTTCAATCGGCGTTTTATTCATTTTATTAATTCATAATAAGCGTGCGCCTGATGGGTTTCATTGGCAACGAAATTCCATAGAGACTTGCATACTATACACCTTTACGGGGTGAATTTTCAAAAATACTTCAGTAGCCCTTTCCCCTTTCCTTAGTGCAAAGGTCATGCTTCTAGACCCAGCAGTTTAGACTGTGCATTGTCTGTCAGTGAATGAATGAACAATGACATGTTGCACCGACAACAAATATTAATTGATGGTGATGATGAATTATAGCAAAATCAGCCTATAATGTTCCCACTGCTGGGACACAGGCCTCCTATCTGGGAGAGGGAGTGGGCGATAATTCACCACGGTTTCCGCGCAAGCAAGAGTCACTATTTTTTTAAATGATTTTGCGCAGCGAATCTTGTGTACCTGCACCATTATGTATTCTGTGTCTGAACCAGAATATGTGGTAAACCTTAAGTTCATTGATTTACTGAAATACAACCTACAGCCTAAAATGCTAGGTCTAGATTCTGGAGCCAGCAGCAAGGAGTTGCTTTTATAACAAAAGTGATGGTGTTGAAGGTGCCTTAACCCACCACACGGGCCCAGTATGGGTTAGTAGATGTCACATGTCTTTGAATGTTTGGTTCTAGGACATGCCGGTTTCCTCACGATGTTTTCCTTCACCGTTTTGAGAGCAGTGGTGATGAAATTATTTACACAAAGTAACCAAGGCGCTTGGGTTCGAACCCACGACTCGGAAGTCCCGGCCATTAACACTAGTGCCCTTACGTCATCTTAGACATGCGTCTGATATATCAAAGCGTATCGAAAATCCGATTTCAGTTACAAATTGTATCTTAGCGATAATCCGAATCCGATTTCAGAAAACCACGGCAATTGGATAGTGTTGATCCATGCACTTACAATCGTAACTGTGAGCCGGAGCCGCTCCTGAAATCGATTTCAAAATCTGAAATCGGATATTTAACCGTTAGCGTAAAAATCCAAAAACGCCCATCTATCAGACGTGACATCAATACTTGTACAGTAGGCCGCCCGGCAGTGGTAACAAAATCAGAATATTATGCTGGCCTGGCATTGTAAGTGCTCAGGGCGACGCCATCGTGGCGCTCTCGCCGCCGCACCTCTAAGCTGTATGCAACGTTGCCAGCCCGCTGCCACGCCGCCGCCGCGCCGCCGCGGATTGTAGAGTGATATGGCAAAAGCGGAGACGGCGCGGCGACGGTGCGGCAGCGGCGTTTCAGCGTTCAGTACTAATCTGCGTTTGCAATTTATTTGCCAAACATGTAAACAAACACGAGTTTTAGGAAAAACAACTGTAATACCTACACATTAGGTTCAGTTTGCGCTACAACTTCATATTTTTTAAGACTTTTGCAGCAATACCAGTCAGTCTAAAATCAACTTATTTTACATTATCATAAATTTGATGTTTGATTAAGATCAATTTGGAAACAAGTTATAAATAGACATTACATGGTTACGCGAAGCGTTGTCGGCGCGGCTACGGTGTCGTCTACACGAGCCCTAATGAAACTCCATACTACGCTTAGCCAGTTCAAAGCTGAAAGTGTGACCAACAATTCTTGAAATGTTTTGTTTCGCTAAGTCACTGCTATTTTTTATATTTTGGGGTCGCCTTGTGTTTTGTGAGCTTTCAACTTTATCTAGACAATATACCAAAGGATTTGAACCAATGACGCCATTGAGTAGGCCGCAAGGCTTTGAGTGGGTGCTAAACCAACTTTACATTACCACCCGAGAAATTGAAAACAGTCCTTATTTCTTTGGATTAAAGTCTAATTTAGTATTCAGTAGCGTTACCAAACATGTTACCTTTTTCGGTAAGAAGGCCGTTCTTTTATAGTGGGAGTCGAAAATATTTGAATAACGAACACAATCTTTGTTAAAGTTTTTTTTTATTTAGTTACAAAAGTATTGAACATAACATCACGCTTGTGTTCCCCGAAGGGGTCTGTAGAGGTGTATCTATAGTACCCCCACATTTCGCCAGTTCTGCATCCAATAGGGGGCAAACCTATTGCCATCAACCGGGCACAAATCCGGACCTCGGACTTCTAATGAGAAATTCCAGATGGAAAAAACCAATAAAACTTTGCCTGAACTAAAAAGCCACTACATTTGCGATAACAGTGTGACATTTGGCTAATGCCGATACTACGTCCCCTGTGCCGAAATTAGGGGCACACCTAAAGCCATTTTTCGGCACATTCGCTCCACTTTCATACAATTTAAATAACGCGGAGCGGTCAAGCTCGAATTGGTCAAATGTAACCAAATAAGGCTTATTGCACACCGCCCGACAACCATTTATGTAGGACCGGAACTGATGGACGTGATTTGGGTTAACCGTTGCGACAGTTCTGTTGTAAATGTGGACGGACCTTATTCGATTTTTTAAATAATATATTTATTTACTTATCAGGTCCGCATGTTTTTAAGCCAGTGCTAGTTGCCAGAACTCACTGCCAGTGCTAATAGCTGCCAGTGCTAGTTGCCAGAACTCACTGCCAGTGCTAATAGCTGCCAGTGCTAGCCGCCAGTGCTAGCCGCCAGTGCTAGCCGCCAGTGCTAGCCGCCAGTGCTAGCCGCCAGTGCTAGCCGCCAGTGCTAGCTAGCTGACATTTCCTACTAACTACCAGTGCTAGCTGCAGTTTCTTAGGTAGGTCCCTACTTAACAGTACTAGCAAGAATTGAATATGGGAACCGCACCTTGAATTACGACACAATATTCGACCTTTATCATCCAATGCTGAATATAGGTCACATAACAAAACACTTTAGATTTCTGTCCGACAATTTGGCTATAAGGTTACCCCTTAAACCATGAAACCAAATAACACCTGCGCAGTTTGGTGTTATTTTCTCAGAAAGCCCAAGCTTATCTTTCTTATATAGTCCTCTTATTATAGTACTATCAGCGCCCCGCGGTCTCACCCGCATAAGTCTCGATCCCGTGGGAATATCGGGATAAAAATATCCTATATGATAATCCAGGTTTATAATCTATCTGTGAGCCAAATTTCATCCAAATCCGTTCAGTAGTTTTTGCGTAAAAGAGTAACAAACATCCATCCAACCATCTATCCTCTCAAACTTTTAAAGTAGGATAGGATTATCGTCATGTATACATTGTAGTTATACTGGAGTGAGGTTAGAGGAGTTTGTGGCTGATTAAAAGCTGTGCGAATGGTCAATTACTGACTCTCGGCTGGGGACGTAGTTTCCCGAGGCATAATAAAACACCGAACAGAACAGAAATAGAAATGAAGAGATCAGGAGAACCAAGGAGACCGACATAGCCTGAAGTATTGCCAAACTTAAGTGGCAGTGGGCAGGGTACATTGCTTGTAGAACAGATGGCAGATGGGGCCGAAAGACCCCATCACAACATACAAGTTGGACCGATGACCTGGTGAAGGCTGCAGGAATCCGCTGAATGCGGGAAGCACAGAACCGGTCGAGGTGGCGGTGCTTGGGGGAGGCCTATGTCCAGCAGTGGACGTGTTTCGGCTGAAATGATGATGATGGTGAATTAAACACCGAGTTATTTCAGAAAATTGGAGACTATCAGACACTGTTATAGTCACCTCCACTTTGGGAGCGGTGGTCCAGTGGAGTCCACCCTGACTTACGAGTTCCAGGGGTCTAACTACCACCTAATAAAGCAGTAAGTATTATTTAAATATGACTTAATAGTGGGAAAGTGATGGAGCTATGCAGGACGTAAAGCTCCATCTTTTTCTCACTGTGAAGAGGTGGTGGTGAAGTTACTATTCGTGGGTTTGAACTCGGGCAGGCTTTTTACTTTGTGCTAACATCAACAGCAAACCAAACAATAATGAAGAAAATAATAATATGAATTTGACATCTACCAACGCGCACTGGGCCCGCGTGGTGGATTTCGGCCCGATCCTTCTCACAAATAGAAGGCTTGCTGCCTGACAGGCCTTATCTTTTCATTACTGGGGTGTCCCACAGTGAAAACGTTTAGGCTGATTTTGCTATGCATGACCCGCTGTCTAATCACGCAACACATTTTCGTAATCGATTTAGTCACACTGTATGTGTAGTTTTTACGTTAAATAAATATATATCAACAATAAATATCAATATCACTGTTAGTGTTAAAGAGGCGGGTTCAGAATTATGTACTGAATCCATGGTAACAGTTTTCGCGTCGATGTCCCCGCTACCCTGTATATTCTGATCGCGCGGTTAACGCTGATTGCGCGATGCAGGATTTGTGTGACGTCAAATATTTGATGCGTAGTTCGCATAAAGAAAAAGAAAAAACAAAGAAAAAGTATTTATTCTGCACAAACTAAACGCACATTACAAAATACAAAACCACTTTACAAATTATCCAAAAGCCTCGTATTCATTATTCAACAGAAAAGTTTGACAAATTTTGTCTATTGCTTCCTGTCAGGGCCAGAGGCCAAAGACAATTTACAATCATTGCGTAATGTATTGCGACATTATCAAATCAAAACAAACAAATGAAACCTGCACCCGCATGTGGCGTTGTAGATGGCGCCACAGTGTGTTACGCAATTAGCCCGCAGTTTTTCCCCGGACCCTACACTTAGCGGTCCCACTTGTGACCAGTATATCAAACAAGCAGTATTAGCCTACCACAACATAGTTAGACCGCTAGGTTTTCGGTCAAAGCTTATGAATAACAGCAAAGGGGAATACGGTCAAAGAACTTCTGCAGTAAAAACAGACCTCAGGGTACCAAACATATACGGCGTCAGGGCTGACGCTTTTGAAAATAGAAAAAATAATGTTTTTCGTGAGTTCCTACGAGTATTACTGCACGATGCAAAGCAGAGAGTGCGAACGAAAAATTTGTTTTGCCTCCTTTCTGCAATTGTTTTTATTGTTACACTCCTGCTAGTACCTACATAGAATATAATTATTTATTATTCGTTTATTCATCTTAATACCTTATTGATTACATTTTTAAATATTTTAATAAAAATCATTAAAAAAAACATGTAAAAATATAAAAAATTGTGTTCCGCCCGTGTCGGGAGCAGGGTAATATTTATTTATTTATTATTAATATAATAATTTATATACCATTGTATAGAGAATTTAATGGAGATGAATTCTATACTTTTCAAAAATTTATTGAATGCAGCAGAAACGAAAAAAAACATCAACATAATTTAAAAAAAAAACGGGATTTTTTTTTAAACTATTTTGCTTGCGAAGAAATCAATTAATCGTGTAATTTTTTTTTAATAGGTTCGTTTCCCCTATATGTGGAGCTGTATTGAAAATGGCTCTTTTATTCAAAGTAGTTTTTTTTATACGATAAAATAATTAAATTTAAATGATTTTCCATAAAATTTTATCGTTTTGTTTTGACTGAATTCCTGACTAATATTATAAATGCGAAACTGAGATCGGTACCCGACTGTGGAGAAGCCAAAAAAGGAGGGTTATGTGTTTGACCTGTTTGTGTACCATCGAAGGAGTTCATATCTAACCACCATAAGGACTATTCTTGCTTGCAACGCTCGGCGGCTGTAGCACCGGGCTGGTAACAGATGTGGTCATCGTGTTCACGGGATTTTGTTTTGAAACTGGTTAGATATGAACTTCTTTGATGGTACGTCTATAAAAAGAAACATAGTTGAAAAGAGAATAATAAGCATTATAATCTATAGAATTTTGATACGGCCATATTTCAGGTTTTTGGTTTGTCCACGGCTGCAATACCAAATAATTTTAAAGTGTAGTGTATTTAAAAAATCATTAATTGAATAATAACACTTATCAAGTAGTAGGCTCTCAGTTTCTTTTTAAGCATTTGGATTGATTTGGATAGATACACCATAGCTTATTCCTTCGGGGATATTGACGTGATCTCATGTAACTAATTCTGTAGACCACCACGACGAAAAGAGTCCATTCAAAATTCTAAAAAACCATTTATCTGAAGTGCCAACCTTACAACACTTCATTTGATCCCCAATGCTACCAAAATACGTGGACAAAAAATACCTTTGTCCGAACCAAGTAGAGCGTGCAGGGACTAACGTATCATAGCCGAAATTATAGCCTTTTGTGGAATTAAACGGATCAAGATTATAGGGGGCCACAAATTGGTGGACAAAAAGGGAGAAAAAAGTTGATTGATTGTTGAGTGAAGACGGATGTTTGAGGAAATGGCTGGTTTTGCGATTTGCGGCGCTTGTTTTAGCGTGCTTCCGGGTTTTTGGTGAAATAAAAATTTATGTAGAAAAATGAAATATCTTCGTTGAGAGAATGCATTGACATTATCATTGAAATGAAAAAAAAAAAAAAATCTGTAAATAGGATATCGGAAACAATATTTTTGAACGACCTTTCTAACGATACCCCTCACCATGGGATAGATGAGAAAAAAAAACATCCCCAACTTTACGTCTAATGGAGGTTCCCTAAAATATATTTTTTTTCTTTATTTTATTTTTCCACTTTGCCGGCGTGATTAATATGTATACCCATGCCAAATTACAGCTTTCTAGTACTAACCGTCTCTGAGCTAAGCCGCGGATAGACAGACGGACATGGCGAAACTATAAGGGTTCCTTGTTTACTAAGTAATCCTAAAAAGTGAATTTACAATGCAGCGGCGCAAAGTGACATTTGGGAAATATATCTTAAGATATCCACGGATGTGAGCCTTCAAATATTCTCATACGGATGTCAAAAAATCTGCATCCGCAACATCCCTGCCATGCTATTCTGTAAACATCTCACAGTGAAAACTTGGGTGAAGTGAGCTGTCAATAGTGTCAATCCCTGTGGAATGACAGCTCACTCCACGCTCACTTCACCTAAGTTTTCACGGTGAGATGGTTACAGAATATGGAGCGTTATTGAATATTAAGTGAAAGACCGTGAGATACAGTTGTAAGGTGTTCAATTTTTATCCCAAACGATACAGGAGCACAATATTATTTAATATAAACTTTATTAACAAACCATCTTTTCTTCTTGTTGCAGAGAGAGAGCACAGACAAAAGATCTACTAAATGTCAAACGACCATAGGCAATAAACTTTATTTTTACTTTTCTTGTGTTGTCATCAACAAACGTGTTGTCACTGACGCGGCTGTCGAGGCGTGCTCTGTGGTGGATGATACTCCAAAAAAAAAACCCCGCCATTTTCTTTCCAATAACCGAAAATCCAAAAGGCTCAGTACCATTTCCATTAAATGAACATTATCTTCCTTATTTCCTAGTAATTATTTCTGAGACTCCGCCCAAGTTGATAGAACGCTGTCAGAATACATAAATGTATTTCTCTAATTGATTTGGAATGAAATAGCTTTCACGAGTCGTTTAGCAAATTCTCGGGAATTTAATCTGAAACGGAACACTTGGTTAGTGAAGTGTATATTGAGCTTTAACGAGAATTAATTTAATGTTGATTTAATCACAGAATGTATAATTAATGTCATAAAAATCTATACTAATAATTATATAGAAAGAAGGAGCGAATTTTGAGAGTTTGTTTGTGTATATGTGGAGGGTAACCTCCGGAACAAAATTCTCTTAATTGAAAAATTCTTTCACCATTTGAAAGTTACATTATTCCAGATAGATGGACATATGCTATAATAATATATTATATAAGTATATACAAAAATAGTACTCAATAATACTAATGAAAGTGGAATCCGTTTATAATGACATTGAAGGGAATTGACAAACAATAAGCTAAAAACTGCTTTGTATGACGTCCGTCATACAAAGCAGTTTTATGAAAAAAAACAACCTTCTTTTTTATGTAAATACTTATTTTAATAGAGAAACAGCATATTAAATAAAAATAAAAATTGCACGTAATACATATTGTATGTATGTATATTTAATTTTTTTTACTTAAGAAATCTGTAATGTTTATCTGCTTTTGTTACGAAAGAATCACGTCGGTCACTATAAACGGACAAAATTTATTAAAAACGGGTCATAATAAGCTACATGTCAATGTAAGTGAAGTCATTATATCCGACTTTGTTACAAAGAGTTTTATATGAAAATCAAACTTCGTTGTGTAATTACGTCATAATAGGCGGTTGGTCAATATAGGCGGTGTCATAATAAACGGATTTTACTGTACTATCTTGAATTCATGCAAGCCTAGTATTTTTTGTTAGGTGACTGCCAGAACTTGTGCACAACGTGTAGTGTGCGTTACTTACTTAGGCTTGAAACATTTTGTGATTGTAAGGAATAACAAGAAGAATCGTATACCGCTTTCAGCAAGTTTATACGTTTGTTCATTTAAGCGCTAGAATTCTTTTTTGTGTTTTCGTAAATGCCGGATTTCTTTAAAATGGTAAATATATTTATACCGAATTAATACAGAAGTGAAGAGCTACTAATATACATTTATTCTACGGGCGCACAATCATTGGTTTCCGAGAAACAAGAATCTGCAAAACGTTATTCCAGCAGGAAATTAAATATCTCGAAAACCTTAAGACGCACAAATTTCATTTTCTGCGAACATTAAGCACAAATATAAGCTATCCGCCCATGTACTTTATTTCTCTCTCCGGTCATTTGGTTTAAATTTTCTTGCTGGAAAATCGTTAGTCTAGCAGGAAAAATAAGTCTTTAATTGGGCCTTAACAGAATACCAGCGCTGCGGTATTTATTTATTTTTTAAATATCGCCGCATTATGCTGAGATAGGAGCCTTTTTGGCCTCGCACAGGTCGTTATTATTCTGTTTTTAAATTCTCCTTTTTTTGTTTTTTATTTTATAATTTATTTATTATGTTTGTTTTCCCGTGCGTGTCCCAAGTAAAATATTTTTCTTTAATTTCTTTCTTTTAATTTTTTTTCCAAAACGACAGCATGCACCAATTTTTTACTTAGCGGACATTTACAGCAAATTACGCTCTAATTATTCGTTGAACTCAATTCGTTCTAGAAGAGATTTTCTTGCTGGGGTAACCCACACAACAGAATACCGTATTCACATATAAATTGTAATTTCTGCCTTGTTGGTCTGTTGGTTGCAAGCGCTACTCCTGAGCATGAGATCCTGGGTTCCCAGGTCGGGCAAAGTGTTATTGGTATCTGGAATTTCTCAGTAGCAACCCGGAGTCTGGTCATCTGTGCCCGGTTGATGGCAATAGGCTCGCCCCCTATTACATGGGACTTAAACATAACTGGCGAAATGTGGGTGAACTAAAGGTACCATCAAAGAAGTTCATATTTAACTAGTTTCAAAACAAAATCCCGTGAACACGATGACCACATCTGTTACCGGCCCGGTGCTATAGCCGCCGAGCGCTGCAAGCAAGAATAGTCGTAACGGTGGTTAGATTTATGAACTTCTTCGATGGTACACCTCTGCCCAAGCCTTCAGGGAAACAAGGCGTGATTTTATGTTAGTTTCTAAGACCGAACTAACGATAAGAACTTGGGTGGTCAAGTTGATTGAACGCCGACAGAATACATTAATGTAATCACTAATTGATTCGGAATGAAACGACTTTCCCGAGTCGTTAAGCAAATTCTCGGGAATTCTGTAACTAATCAATCACTAATTCAACTGAACAATTGCGTTTTAACGAGAATTAATTTAGTGTTGATTAATTGATGTTTTTGATTTCCGGGTAGTTTTTGTCTGCGGCGAATGTACAAGTATCTCCTAGGCCCCCGACTCGTGGTAGTAGTAGGAACGGTGGGGTTTTGTCGGTAGGAATCCGACATAGCCCTCCGTTCTCCCAAGACATTAGATATTTTTTATCCTTGGGGAAACCCTAATGGAGGGGGATATCCATTAGGGTTTCCCCAAGGATAAAAAATATTTAAAAAAAATCCGTTTGAGAACTTTCAACGCCATCTTGCACGAGATTTGAATTTTAAATATTTCTTCTCACAAACGCTAAATAAAAACATTCAAGTAACTACCTAATGGTTTTTGTTGAATTATTATTCTATTCTGCACACTGTGCATAAGTGATCCGAATTTTGATTAGGACTACGCCAGAAATGGTTCGCTATTTAACATATTTTTTATTTTTGTGTACTATCGCGGACACGCATATCTGAACACCGTACATCGACATCGACTATTCCTGCTTGCAGTGCCCGGCCGCTATTGTAACTCTTACCTACAAAAAAAAGGGGCGGTAAACAGATGTGGTCATCGTGTGCACGGGATTTAGATATGCGTGACCGCGATGGTACTTATGTTAGGCATGTAGCTGTGTTCCTGTGCTGCATTCCCAGGCGTAGAATTATTGCAAACTGATTATCTAATAGGTTTGATAAAATGGCTACCATGCACTTCTATTGTAGACCAATATTAAATTTTAACAAAAGGTGTCAAACAGCGAGATGTAATGTGAAGTGTCAAGCGATTTTGAACCATATGTGAAGTAACTATTACTCGTAGCTGAATCATAACAGTGCGGCTGTTATGATTTAGCCACGGGTAATAATTACAGATATGGTCGATCGAAAGTTAAGCTATACTTGCCACGGTCGGTTCGTGGATGGGTCATCATCCATTTTATATCACAAAACACCAACCACCTCGGAAAGCATGTTAAGCAATTGGTCCCGAGTTTTGAAGGATATTACTTCATAGGTTTGAAAAATCGTCTGCTCAGCAACGTAAAAAACCAACAAAAAAACGCGAACGGTCTTGCTTAAAAAATGGTGAAAAATACATCGCGAGGAATCCGGCATGCCTGAGAGATATATCTCGACGGTTTGTGAAGCTAATTCAGAGGCTCATGGGCGGCTTTAAAACTCTGACACCAGGTTAGTCTCTAACCACACGAAAAGAAGAAGGAGCAACGTAAATAACGCAATAAACGTGAGGAACTGTCAAAATGAAACCCATTGCGATCAACTGGCATTTTATGTGTTACGGAATTACACCGCAGTTATGAAGTATCTAAGTCAACGTCAACAAAGGGCTAGGTAAAAAATTTACAATAATGATTTACAGTCATAACTAATATAAAATATGATCACGCTTATATTCCCCGAAGGGTTAGGCAGAGGTGAACATCGAAGAACTTTATATCTATACACCGTAAGGACTATTTCTGCTTGCAGCACCCGATGCCTAGAACTGGGGCGGTAACAGATATGCTCATCGTGTTCACGGGATTTTCTTTTCAAACTGCTTAGATATGAAGTTCTTCGATAGTACCTATAGCTATATTTTATTTTGTTACTTACCTATATATGTACAATTTATTCAACTTGCCTTGGTTTCCGTGTGTCTTTTTGGAGTGACCACTGCTAATCAGTGTTGTGCTGTCTGTCCCCCATAGCACAGCATCATGCTGAGTGGAAACCTTCTTGTCACAGTTACGACGTGCAGCTGTCGACTATTTCTGTTTTGTGCTCGTGATTATATGTGGATCTATTTTGTTTTATTTTCTGTGTTACTCGAACAAAAAAATACAATAGACGACGTATATTTAGTAACCTAATCAGCTTAACTGTTTTTAAAGAGTCATAAAGAACCGAGTAAGAAATTAAAACGTGTTTCCCCTCTCAACGAGGCATCCTTAGGATGACGATTGACTTGTTGCAAACCCGGACACGACGTGCTACGTCAAGCGTCGAGCGCAGTGTCAGCCACATTGCCCGACAACCCCACTTATATAGGATTACTGCTCGGTCCACCTCGGCTAGGATCGTTATCAGCGCGATGAGCTGCGAACAATCGCAACAAAGGTGACCTTGGAATACTCGTATTTAATTCGTTCAACAGTGTAACATTCCCTGTATTTTTTTTTTTAAATTTCTAAATACTCTAGTATTGACACATGTCGATTTCTTATAGGTTAAGCGGATTAGGTCACCAAATATACGCCTTCTAAAGTATTTTAAAATGGATTTCCGCAGCCACGCCTGAGTCAATTAACTACGTTACTCAAGTTAATTATGTTTTTGATTGCACGTGTTTCTGTGACAAATAAACCAAATTTTCTTTCTTTCTTAATTTCTGTTGTATACCCACTTTTCGCCAGTCGCGAGTAAACATATCACTGTTTATAAATATGTAAATAATCATCAAGGTTTTACTCTCCAGCATTTCCGCTCAGTTTATGATTATGGTCTTCGATTGAGTTTGAAGCAAGTCGGATTACTCCGACCAAACTATTATATTAAAAGGGCGAAGACCTAATTTTAAACGCAGATCTAACTTTTTTCTTCAGAAAAAAAAATTCTGCTGTTTCATAGAAAAGTGCCACGACATACACGGTCAAGATGTGTGGAACAGCAGATTTTTTTTTTAAATAACCGACGAAAGATTTCGACACAGGGGTTCAGATTCATGAACTGAATGTTAACAGTTTTCGCGTCGATGTCCCTGCCACCCTGTATATTTTTTTCTATACAAAAACTGTCAGACGTCAATTTTATTATTTCCTTTATTTCATTATTTACATATAAATTATATTTTTAAATATAAAAAAAATATAAAAAATAGTAGCCCACCGGTATCGGGAACAGTGTCCAAGCTACCGGCGGTCAGGGCTCCAGAGAGAGGAACCTCCTGACAATACGAGCCGTGTCCAGAAGTACCACTTTCTGAATCAATCCCTCAATCCAGCTGCCCAACGAGAGCGTCCCCAGGCGTTAGTCGAGGCTATTGGCAATTAAGCCATTAGCTGATACGACCATCGGCTCAATAGTCGCTGAGTCCACATCCCACATGTCGACAACCTCGCGAGCTATCTCTCGATTAAGGGGACTACAGGACCTAAACGTGCCTAAACGCAAGTTTTATAATGCCTAAAAGAATATGATCCACTGCAGTAAACAAAATCAGAAAAATATATGATATTCTTCAGGATTTATGCTAGTATGATAGTGTGTTGAAAACATTACAACTAATTTAATACGATAGAAAAAAAGATCATGAAGATACCTCTAAAAAAATTCTTTTAACGATTAAAAATCATATTAATTTACATGCAATCATTCTGATTTTTTGTCAGATTATTCTACAAGCTACATTTTAGCATAATAGTGTTTTAATTTTCCAGTCCAATCAATAGATTTTTTGTAAATCGCTAACTGCTTCATATTTTGCAATAAATTACCTGCGTCGTGTCATCGCGCTTCTCTTTCATTTCTATGCAGTCCGACAGTGACCGCGGTTTAGCTGTTGTAAGCCTCTTAAGTATTATTATTTACTAGCTTCCGACCGCGGCTTCGCCCGCGTTCGAAAAAGAGAGGAGGATAATATTTCTTTTTCGATTTTCGAGAGGTCGGAAATTATCCCACGGGAACGTACTACCGGGATAAATATAATCCTATGTGTTCCAGGTTATAAACTATCTGTGTGCCAATTTTAATCCAAATCCGTTCAGCCGTTTTTACGTGATTGAGTAACAAACATCCAAACATTCACAATTTTATAATATTTATTCATATAATAATATAATGTACTTAACATAATTATAGTAGGATAGTATGATACTAGAATTTGAAAAATCAGCCCCAAATATAAAATAGGTAATCGTTTAATCCATCACACAATCATTACTCTTCATCAAAATTTTATTTCATAAAACTAATCACTATAACCTTCAAATAACCGTTAATAAATGGTACTGATGACGTCACCAACCCCACCCACTTATCCACACAGTGGGTACACGATCACGTATTGTGTACAAAATTCGCCAAGTCACCGACCGTTTAGCACTGTGTGCCAAACCAGTTAGCTAGGTGGACAAAAAACTTCATGTGCTATGTTTGATTTCTGGTGCAATAACCTTGGTTGTCAGAAAAAAGTTAACTTATATACTTATAAGTGTATCGGTCTGGTAGTAACCGTTATAATTAATAGGAACGTACTTGAGAGTAATAATATTGATTTAAAGGAGCAGAAAATAGGAGCTCTGATAAATTATTATTGAATAATAAACTCAAAGCATTTATTTCAATTAAATCTTTTTTAGGCTCTTTTGAATTGTCAGAGTCGGGCAGTTAGTCAGAAAGTTGAAGCTAGTTGCCCATTCCAAAACGTAGATCTCTATGGAGAAGAACGGGCAAGAAACTCCAAGGACACTCTATTAAATCAAGTTATTACAAAATCCTGGGTACATCATTCTTGTTGCTTCTATAATATGTGAGAACGATGTGTAAAATAAATAAAAACGATTAAAAATGGCAGTTAAGATCTTTAATTTATGTATATAAACTTTATTGTACACCAGAAAATACGTAGCAAAAAATGTATGTAACACTAAACAAATACAATGAGCGGCCTTATCGCTTTCTGCGATCTCTTCCCGGCAATCTTGGAATGGACAGTGATTGCGTGGACTTAAAAAATGGGGTTGTCATTGGTGCAAAATAATAAGTATAACACACGACATCCTCACAATTATTGTGATGATTATTATCTTACAAGAACTGTTTTTTTAGCCACTGCTAAAGAAAGCAGTTCTTGGTGTGGTTAATTCATGGATGGGAGAACGTTCTTTACAAATTGAGGACACAACGTCAAGATATTTTACTGGCTACGTAGGTCAACAATAAAACACTTATAATCAGACTTTTGAAATCTAGGCAAACTTGCTACATACTAGAGAAACTCCTAGGCTGGATGATGGCATCCAGCCTAGGCAAAGGCTCAGCATACATAAATTCTAAAGAATCTATCTATTAATTTTATTATTGACTGATTATTTTTATTAATGAATTTAGAATTAGAATATTATTATTAGGAAATATGTATTTTAATTGTACCAAAACTCTATAAGTACTTTTGCATGCCTTGTAATTGGCAAAATATGACTGTTTCTGTATTTATATTAAGTATGTAACACCTTGACTAGTACCCGTATTTGCAAAATAAAATATCTTTAATCTAGTCTAATTTTCAATCTCGAAAAGGAAGTCATCCTTTGCTTAGCCTTTTCCCATGTTGGGGTCGGCTTCCAGTCTCACCCGATGCAGCTAAATAACAGAATTTTTGCATGAAGCCTGTCTGACCTTCATAACCCAGTTACTGCATAATCAGCCTATAATGTTCCCACTGCTGGGACATAGGCCTCCTCTCTGTGAGAAGGAGTGGGCCACACCATACACCACACGGCCCAGTGCGGGATGGTAGACGTCACATATCTTCAAATTTTTGGTTTCTTGCCGATGTTTTCCTTCACCGTTTTGAGACTGGGTGATGAATTTAAATACAAAATGAAAAGAGGCGCTTGGGGTCGACCTAATGACCTACAACTCGTAAGTCGGGGCTATTACTATAGGCCACCATTGCTCTCATTTACTGGGAAACAGGAAGCCCCTTCAAAAAGGAAATAATTATGTTTTTAGATAGACAAACCCCTTTGATAAACCAGACATTATTTAATTTTTTTTTACAGTAATTATCA
Organism: Agrochola circellaris; assembly: GCA_914767755.1. Taxonomy (NCBI): domain Eukaryota; kingdom Metazoa; phylum Arthropoda; class Insecta; order Lepidoptera; family Noctuidae; genus Agrochola; species Agrochola circellaris. Next base: position 9,076,690 of record OU611867.1, on the reverse strand, counting down.
AACAATCAATATTTTGTTTCACTAGTTTAGCGACATTTCATATTTCCATATATTGCCAAATTAATCAAAACAGATAAATATTTGACAGCTATTTGCGACGTTGCCAACTTTTAGGATAAGCGCTCTTAAGCCCACTGGACAGCATCGCAACTAATTAACAATATCACAACGAAGTTAGTTGACATTTAAATACATAATGATACCCTAATCAAAGCCAACTTGTGACTTTAACTGGAAAACTCCACCTCTCCACAAACAGCTTCTGAACTTCTGATCGCATTAGGAAAACCAAAAAGTTTTGTGTGAGAAAGTTTGTATGTCGGTACCTACTGCGCCTGGCGCATAAAGGTATCATTCCGTATCCGACCACAGGAGGCAACTGCAGGCGACGTGTCGCGGTGTCATGTCGCGGCGACACGTCATGATTCCGAACCCGACCGCAGGTGGCAGCAACCTGTATTCAAGTCGGTAGACCGAAGAAAGAAAACCATGTTTAGCTTCGTACAGACTAGCGCGACGCGACACCGGTTATTGTTATACCGTGAAGATTCCTTAGAAATTCTATTGTTCGAGTCGCGTCGCGTTGTCGCGTCGCACTGGTCTGCAAGAGCCTTTATCACTCGAGCGTTGGCGGCACTACTGGTCTACGGTCGGGCTACGCGTGTCGCCTGTCGCTCGCCCGTAGCTGCCAACGACGTGTCGGTACGGAAGGTATTTCATAGAAATTCATAGAAACCGGTCGTGTCGCGGCGACACGTCGCCTGCAGTTGCCTCCTGCGGTCGGGTACGGAATGGTACCTTAAGTACGAAAAACCAGGAGCTTTTGCCTCCCGTGCGTGATATGGAAAGCTCTCAATCGATTGCGTAATTACCCAACTAGGCCGCTACAAATACAATTTATCGAAGTGGGGGATTACTGTCCCATCCAACACCCAGTGTGAGTGCGGGGCGTCTGATCAGACCATGTCCCACTTGCCGGAGTGTCCGAAGTGCCCGTCCACCTGCACCTCGGATGACCTAAAGAATGTCACTGATGCTGCAATCAACGTGGTCACCTACTGGGCTCACGCTATTTTTTTTAATTCCGTTGTGAAGTACCATCGATACAACAGAAGAAGACGAAAAAAACGTTTTTTTTTTTATTGGCAATGTGCTCGTGCCAATATAATAACAGCCGTCCTTGGTTGATTTGGTGAAGCTACACTTGTTGAGGCCGATCCGTAGATGGGTGATCATTATTGAGACGCCTCCGTGCGTCGGAAAGTACGGAAGCCCTAGCCAGCCCAGTTGAAAACGTCACGATCTCTTTTTTTTACCGTTACTAAGCTATTTGAAAAATAATGTTTTATCGAAAATAGCCCTCGCTCTTTGGCTTATTTTTTTCGGGATTTCTTGTCATAGGTAGGAAATATCCACTTTCGCTAGCTTATAAAAATGTTAACGTGTAAGAGTGATTTTAGTATCCTAGTCACAGCCATGCTATTCTGTAAACATCTCACCGTGAAAACTTGGGTGAAGTGAGCTGTCAATAGTGTCAATCCCTGTGGAATGACAGCTCACTCCACGCTCACTTCACCTAAGTTTTCACGGTGAGATGGTTACAAAATAGCACTGCAGCAGTAGTAATTTTTTTTTTCTTAACATTAATAAATATGTAGATATACTTCTATAAAAAGTCCGTTTTATATTTATTTCCGAAGCGCGGTGGCATTTAACCCACGGGTGAGATATTAATAAAAGATAACATGTTTTTTCCACGCCTACGCGCGCTCGACCCACTGTGCGGTGTTAATCTCTTTAATACCTATTACTTATATTAGATTGATTGCCACTTTTTGTCCGCACTGTCTGGAGTTTAGTGACTTCAAAAGAGGGCTTTTACATTTATTTTGTGTGTTTGATATTTAGGGCTTTTTTACATTTATTCTGTAGTGCCTCCGAGATGTTCGCGCAGGCTCATATTGATGATTTTCATGCCGTCATTTGGAAAAGAGCCGTGTTACTTATGAGGAGGGTGCGGGGAAGTTACAACAGCATCCTGAAAACTATAGCTGAAGATGTGCGTGCACCTGTGTTGAGGCAGTTCGTTCGTCTGGTGATCTTTTAGGGAGGTATCTCCCTATTGGTTATCTTGAAGGCTTGACACCCCGGCCCGTAAGCTGGCCCGTTTAAAAAATACACGTATGTATTTTTTTTAATCGTATTTAAATGCTAACAATAGTTTCTAAGTTTTTGTATACTAACTAACCTTTGGATCTAGTTGTCTCAACATAAATAATTTTGAATTGAGAAAATTAAAAGCATTTATTAAGAAAGTGGGCAACGTCGAAAGTAGATGTCAAATATTTAATATTAATCAAAACAGCCAGAGCTGTTTTCATTAATTTGGCAATATTACTGTATGGAAATATGAAATGTGGCTAACTAGCGAACTAGAATATTAATAATGAATTGCAATTACAACACTGAATTTGATGTTGTAACCGTTTTAGATGTAAAAAAGGCATTTGGAAAATTTCCAAATACTTTTCTTCCATCTAAAACTAAATATTCGTTATTACGATATTAATATTGCATTTCATAATCAATATTTTAGTTCACTAGTTAGCCACATTTCATATTTCCATACAAAATATATTAAAAATATTTTTTTTATTATTATATTTGTAATATTGCCAAATTAATCAAAACAGATAAATATTTGACAGCTATTTGCGACGTTGCCAGCTTTTAGGATAAGCGCTCTTATCGGGACGCCTTGGTTTCATAAGCCCCTTAAACAAAAACAGATTTGTAATAGGTTTTATTTAGCTTCACTTTCGTTTAAATTTTTGCATTATGAGACTTGCATGAACAATTATGATAACTACTCAAAACAAGGAAAAAATTTACACGTTTCATTAAAAAAAAACAGCAGACGCCATCAGTTTCTTTTGCCAGACGAAATCAGAAAATGGTTTAGCGCGAAAAATCAAGAGACATAATCAGGCCGGCTGTTATATAGATGGAGTAGCGTTTAATAATATCAGCTACGCCGACGATATGGCACTATTGAGTCCGTCAGTCTCAGGCTTGAGAAAGCTGTTGGATGTTTGTGAGAGGTACGTTGAGGAACACGGTTTAAGATACAATGCCAAAAAGAGCGAGGTTCTTATTTTTGGAGCTAAGTCCTCAGAAAGTTTTCCTCCCATTAAACTAGCGGGTAATATCTTAAATCGTGTTCAACAATTTAGATATCTCGGCCATATTGTTACGGCGGGCATCAAAGATGATCTGGATGTAGAAAGGGAACGAAGAGCATTGGCGGTTCGATGCAACATGCTTGTCCGGAGGTTTGCTCGTTGCACGTGTGAAGTGAAACTGACGCTTTTTAAAGCATATTGTCAGATATTTTACACGTGCAGAATCTGGGCAAGTTGTACGCAGAGAGCCATCAATGTTCTTCGAGTTCAATACAACAATGCATTCAGGATGCTGTTGGGGCTGCCACGCTTCTGTAGTGCATCGGGAATGTTTGCTGATGCGCACACTGATGGTTTTGCAGCGATCAGACGTAAGCGTGCCGCATCGTTGCTGCAGAGGGTCCGGGGCAGCTCGAACAGTCTCCTGAATGTAATTGCGGGTAAATTTGATTGCCCGCTTGTCGTTTTTTTGTCCAACCTGCATGTTTACTAACATAGTTATTAAGATCAATGTTTACTAACAAATTATGGAATTTCATTCTGAAATAAAATGATTATTATATTATTATTATAATTAAAAAAAAACGAGCGAGCCTTACAGTATTCTCATAATTATGATGTGTAACATCTGACATCTTGGCTGATAGTACCAACCTCTCGGAAAATGGGCAGGTACCATCTGACGGCCAACTCTAGCACTGCGCGCGCTCATTAGGTAAATCAAGCACCGCGCGCTTCCCCGGCTTCCTGTTACACTCTTCCGTCCCTTTACACGAGAAAGTGAGAGAAATAAAATAAAATCGATGCATTTTCTTTGCCTTTGCTGGCACTCAAGAATAACAAAGAAGTTGTCAAAAACCTCATCGAATCAAGTATTTTCTTTGAATGACCAGCGGGTAATTGCATAACACGCTTACAGTAGCTGTGGCTTTAATTTTGACAGTTCAACAACATTCATTACGTTATTTACGTTGTTGAGCAGACTCACTTTTCGAACATATCAAGCAATGGATTAGCAATATCCTTTAAAATCGTTGAGATTGTGATAGGGTGTTGGAGTAAAGTCAAGGTATTTTTGAAGATAAGCCATAGAACACGGGGTTTAAAAGTTTACCTTATGAAATCATACACTGGTGCTGTTTCAGAATCATATTGAATATATTATTTTATTATTATTTACCCAACTATCCTTTCTTTGGTATTGTTCGTCGAGTTGAGCTCCTTCAGTTTTGAGTTGAGCTCCACGATTACTGACAAATGCTTGCAGTGACTGGACAGGTCCACTCAAATCTGTGTGGTTCTTTCCTCAAAAGACCATTTCAGACACTAATCTACATGGTCCTCATATGACTTGACCAAGATTATGTCTGGACTTTAAAAGAGACTACGACCTCTGAGTTTGTTTCGACCTTTCTTCTCAGAGTAGTCAGATAGGAAACACCGACTTCATCTAGCTTATTTTTAATATTTTTTTATATGACGTGTATAAGTGATTCCGATATCCTATTTACAGAATAAACAATTTCATTTCATTTCATTTCGATGCATCGCCAATCATTATAGGTAGGTACACACTCAAAACAAGGAAGAAATCTTGCAAGGGTCATCAAGAAAAAAATACGTACGACTCCCAGCCCTACTAAAGAAACCACTAGTTTAAAACAATGATGTAGTACCTACGTTATATTTCTTTCACAATGGGTGCCACCAACCATATATGGTTGCCGGAATGACCGCGAAGAGTGAGTAACCGATGAACCAAAAAGCCCCGTTAGGTCTTCAGTTGTTGCAAAAAGTTTATTGATTTTAATTACGCTCTTCATGTGGGCGATATATTTTTATGGTGTGGGCGGTGTTTCTTTGAACTTTGATGTGTTTTTTTTTTCATAGAAAAAACAGTTATAATCGTTAGTATTACTAAAGATTGTTGTTGTAACGGAGTCGGGCAAAACGTGTACCTAGTTGACTTTGAAAATCTCCGCGATTCCTAAAAAAAATAAAAAAAAACTCATGTCTACTCTTTAGGGCGTTGTTCTTTTGGGCAACAGCTATCATGAGACTTTGATATCTGATTTCCTAGACCGAAGGTAGTATATTTAAAAGGGCAAACTTCTAAAAAAAGAAACCTAATCATGATAATAATCAGACTAAGGATGGATTAAGAGTGGTTCAACATGTTTAAGCCTCCAACACCGTATTCGGGAGTGAAATATTCGGGTTGAGTTGACTCGGCCCGAGCTCTCACTGACCCAAATCACAATCACAACTGAGGAAGTAACTATTTTTCCTTTTCCACATGAAAAAAAATGTATAGGCTTACTTTTTTGTCTGGGTCCCTTGACCAATTTCTTTTGCTCGGTTCGTCCCGTCACTGTCCGAGTAATCTCGCGAAGATTTAAGCGGTATTACCAAAATTATGCCGAAAACATAACGTCAGGTTTGTAAACGAAAGCAGTGCGGTATCGTTTCGGTATACATGAGTAAAGGGCCTAAGTTACGAGTATAATAATAATCATAACAATTACCTACGTCCCATCCATACCTAGACAAACTCTCAATAACATGGCCAGCATACCCTGGAGGCAATACATGGAAATGCCACGACGTGGTCTGACACATTATTTTACTCATCACGTTCCTTCTTTGAACAATAAACATGCTCTATGGTTCCTAATAAGAATATTAAGAACATGCTCGTTATGAAATATGGATCCGGGAATTTAGTATAGGATAGTCATATGTTATAACAAAGAATGTCTATTCGCCGTGAGGGGGCGCCCTTGAATAGGACATATAGTGACCTTATTAGTGGTGTTCTTCAGAAAGGTCAGGAGCGTAGTAACAGGCGTGCGTGTATGCCAGATGTATATAACCTATCCTATACTATTAAACGAGCAATATTTGCACACATATATATATTTGTAATCACGTTCTCGAAAACGGCTCTAACGATATTTTTTTTGTTATTTTAGAAGAAAAAACTGTTGCCCATTCTTTTGACGCTAACTTTGAGTCATATTTTAAGACACAACAATATTTTCCCCGTAGGTATCCTAAACTTGACTTCCTCGTTGGTGTAGTGGTCTCAAGCGCTACTGCATGAGGTCCTGGGCTCGATACCACGGCCGTACAAAGTGTTATTGGGTTTTTCAATCTGAAATTTCGCAGTAGTAGTCTGGAGTCTAGATTTGTGCCCGGTTGATAGTAATAGGTTCGCCCCCTATGACATAGGACTTAAACATAACTGGCTAAAAGTGGGTGTACTATAGGTACACCTCTAGCTAACCCTTCGGGGTATATAGGCGTCATGTTATGTTATGTATCCTCAATAATTATGTATTGGCAACTTTGCCAGCACGCGTAGCATGAACACCGTTTTGTCGACGGAAGAGAAGACTAAACTGACGTTCCGTGTAGACAGTGCGACGTCAGCAAAGTAGAAAGAGTCAACTGCACTTTTTACGACATTCAATCTTTTACGTAATTCGACTCAGGTTTCTTTGTTTTGTCATAGGATTTATTTTTCTGTTTGATTCTCAATTTTTACTGATATTAATTCACGTATATATAGACAACTACAACAATGTTTCCCAGTGTCGAAGAACCGTATTTTAGAAGAAAAACATTTTCAATAATATTGGCCTTAACCGTTTCCTTGGTAATATTTCCTATTAACGAAATTATGTAAAATATGAGAAGATAGCTTTGTTCTTCTATTAATTATCACAGTTTTGTGTTTAAATGGGTCTCCTGTAAAATCATGATTTTGTAGATAACCGTATATACTTTGTGGCCGTGGAGACAACTGTCATTTGTCAGTGTGATTTTGACAGTTTGGAATAGAAAACTTTCTTCTGAAATAGTCTACATATAAAAGGACCTAGACAAAGATTGTTAGAAACGAAACACAAAATGACAGATTGTAGAAGAAAAAAATGGAGAAACAAAATGTCACTTTGTATAGAAAGAGCTGTGTCTATTCTTCGTAGACATAGAAAGCGTCATGCTACGCGTGCTGGTCATACTTTGCAGGCTAGGAGCCACGCACAAAATAAGGTAAGTCTCAAACATCGATACAAACCATTTATTCTCTTACTCTATAATTATTAACCGTTATCTTCAATCATAATCCAAAAAACATTAATTAAAGTAATAATCGCCCTCTCATCAACCACGAATTTCATACAACGTTAAACAGCGGTTCAGATAAATTAATGTTTTCACACTAAAATCATATAAAACATGAGTTTAACGGCACTGGTACCGTAGTATATAGAAACGATTAAATTACACGGTTTTGATTTTTGCCCACGATTTAACGCGGCTTGGCACACTGGCCGACTAATGTAAACTCAAATAAAATCCTTTTTGCCAATTGCTGTTATTTTCATATAAACGAATATCAACTTTTAGTAGTTTAAATTAAGTTGATTATAGAATAACCCGTACTATTGAAAAAGTCATAATAATTTTGAAGTTGTAGCGGAAACTGAAATTTATGCGTCGATATTAAGAGAGTTTATTCTGAAAGTGGGCAACGTCGCAAATATGTAGATGTCAAATATTTCGCTGTTTTGATTAAATTGGCAATATTACTGTATAGAAATAAGAAATGTGGCTAAATAGCGAACTAGAATATTGATTATGAAATGCAATAATTAATATCGTAACATAGAATATTTCGTTTTAGATGTAAAAAATGTACTTGGAAACTTTCCAAGCGCCTTTTTTACACCTAAAACGGATACAACAAGAAATTCAATGTTATAATTGCAATTCATTATTAATATTCTAGTTCGCTAGTTAATCACATTTCTTATTTCCATACAGTAATATTGCCAAATTAATCAAAACAGGTAAATTTTTGACAGCTATTTGCGACGTTGCCAACTTTTAGGATAAACGCTCTTGAAGTGGTTTTTCCAAAAACACATTTGTTTACATCTTTGGAAACTAAATCGGGAATTATAGTACGATGGACATTCGAACTGGAATTTGAATGCGTAGTGGATAGAAATGGATGTAACACGGAAACAATGTGGGTTTATAGCATGTTTTTTTTCATAGAAATGTGGCTCGTGGCTAAATGGTAATAGCCGGGTCGAAGGTTTAGCTACACTTGCCGAGATGGGTTCGTGGTAGGGTGACAATCTATTAAATATCGAGACCCCTACGTGGCTCGGCAAGCGCGTTAACCCCGCGTCTTATTTAACAGCGCTCGTTCCGCGAATACGCGATCGTCGCATGCATATGTTACGTTTTGTTCGGTGAACGTGAACGCGTGGTCGCGACGACAGAGGGCGTTTGTTTTTCCCAATAAAAAGTTATGCACGAGACCGATCGCGTATTCACGCGGCCTTAGCCGTTGGTCCCGGCTGTCATTCGTAGATCTTTGACAGTCGTTACGAGTAGTCAGCAGCCCAACAGTCTGACAACCAGTCTTACCAAGGGGTATCGTCGTGTTACACAGTAACTGGGTTGTGGAGGTCAGCGATTCGCAGTAGCTCTATGAAAATACTGGTAGGTATTCAGCTGCATCCGGTTAAGATAGAACCCAATCCCTATATAGTTGGGGAAAGGCTAATCTCAAGGCAGTTTGTCTACCGTACCGTGAATGGGACGTCAACAAACGAGATGACGACGCCGAAGTGGAGACAGTACATTTTCTATGGCCGAGTAATTTCGTTTCTCGTTGATGTCCCGTTCACGGTGCGGTGGACAAACAGTGTAAAGGTTAAGAAGTAATAATGATTTATAATGCAGTGAATTAAAACCAAGACTTACCTCTAGCCAAAGCAGCATGTACGAAGCATAGACACAGGAAAAACTTAAGAGCCGCCATTTTGAAAATTTTACAAGATTTTTGTTTATGGAAATCACAAATCACTTGACACTGTATTTACCTGAAAAAAGAAAATAAAGAATTAAATAACATTCTTGTAGCAACTGTTCTCTGAAGGGAGGCATTTGATCTACATTGGGAACATTTAGCATTGTATAATTGCATAGCACATGTGTGAGTACTATGTACCGACTATAAAGCTACCATTTAGGTACAGGGTATGTATTTCATTGACTTGAATGTGTCCTGGCGGCTGAGAGTATGTCATGCTCACTCTAATGTCTCGCTGACGGTGGCGCGTGTGTTGGATCATTTAGCTCCCTTCAAAATGGTTGAGCTGAATGGTGCTAATCCATGCGCCATGTTCGTGAACGGGCGCCGTCAGTAGGGACTGGTCATCTCTTAGCTAGCACGGCTTATTTTAATTTAATTTTGGATTGTTTATTTTTTATTTCTGTTACGGACGCTTTTCACGTTTTGCATCGTTCTCACATGTATAACTTCAACATGAATGATGTAACCAGTATTTTGTAACCATATCATGATTTAAAAGAGTGTCCGTGGAGTTTCTTGCCCGTTCTTCTCCATAGGTACCTACCTACTACGCTTTGGAATGGGCATCTAGCTTCATCTTTCTGACTGACCGATCCCCTTGACAATTCAAAAGTGCCTGTCATTGGTTTATTTGAAATAAATGCTTTGAGTTTGAGTTTGAACAAGTTCTGGCTAATATGATCACATAAGTAGTTTTCTCTTTTGGTCAACCTAGAGCAGTGGTGGCCCAGTGGTGACGGCCGCGACTTACAAGTCGGGTCGTAGGTTTGCACCGTGACGGGCGCTTTACTTTCTGTAAATTATTTCATCACCACTGCTCTCAAAGTGGTGAAGGAAAACATCGTGAGGAAACCGGCATGTCCTAGAACCAAAAATTCGAGGACATATGACATCTACCAAACCGCACTGGGCCCGCGTGGTGGGTTACGGCCTACTTACCGGCTCCCACTGTACACACTCCCACTGCGAGTATTTCGCAACCGGCGTGTGTATGACCAGGTAATCTTGCTTCATAAATGTTCGAAAAATCTGTCTGTTCAACAACGTAAATAACGCAATGAATGTTGTTGAACTGGCAAAATGGAAACAAGAAATTATCCCACAGATGTATGAACGTCAACGAAGCAAAAGGAGACTGTAAGCATACTGCTTACCCCCATGGGAAGTGAGTTTATCTTTTAGGGGTATGAGGAACAGGGTGTAAAGTTCACTCATGCTCTATAGAATAGGGAGGATCCTCCGACCAGACGGGTGTCGTGTCTGGCGGACAACTGCCCAGAGATTGAAGTCGGGAGCTTCTATGTCGACCGCGCGGTAAACTCTAATTGCGCGATGCAGGATTTGTGTGACGTCAGGTCTTTAATGCGTAGTTCGCAGGTAGCGATGTAGATGCCGCCACAATGTATTTGATTATATTGTTACAGATAAGTCAATAAGTAGCAGTAGCCACTAACTATCTCCGCTTATAATGTCAGTTTACTACCCAATAACTTATGCAAACCTAACCACGGAAGTCCCTTTTCTGTCTAACCGAATTTCTTTCCAATTTAATGAGTTCACTATTCCACTAACTACATACGTCCGTCTGTACAGTCCCGTAAATTGTTCAGTGTACGCATCGCTGGCTGCCACCAGAGCGTGGCGGGTTCGATTCCCGGGCACTGATTGATAATTAAAATAATCATTACCTTTGTGTGAACGAGTTAGTTTATTCGTTGGCAACATGTGATGTGGTTTTGATGGTAATTGAATTGAAGTTCCGGGTTAAGTGTCGGTGGGTAGATTAATGTTTTCTGTTTGACATGACTAGGTCCTGTTGTTGTGGTGGTAACTGCCTCATTGGTCTAGTAGTCGCCTCTAACTAAAACAAAAGTGTATAGGTACACTTTTGTTTTAGTTAGAGGCGACTGTGATGAGATGTGACCTTCGAGTTTTGTGCTGTCACTTGAGTGACGTTAAAAGTGAACTTTACAAAATAGTAGTACAGAGCAATTAGCAAGCAAGAATCAATTTTGTATTCTTTTTTGCAGCCATGAAATAATTGCTTCATTTATTTATCACTCCCTGTCACAGCAACAACAACGCAGGGAGGAGGTACAGTTAGACTCAGAAAGATGTATACATCAACAAGAATTAATTTAATTATCTACAATCTTTGTTCTATAATTTTGTATTAAAAATATAATTATATATTGGGTACTTAAGAGTCTATACTACCTCAAATTGCTTAGCATGATCCTCCGTTATATCGAAAATACTGCAGCATTAATTTTGAAATTTATATATGGTAAAGTTGAGGATTAATGTGAATGTTTGACGAAAACGCGATTCCATAGAATTTTCTCTATAGAAAAAAAAAATCAAAGTTACCTCCAAACCTAAAAATAAACCGCTGGTATTAAAAAAAATACTTCAAATTAGGTCATGAAAATTTACATACTAACTGAATTAATTGTGGCCCTTTCGATTATTTCAACTAGTGTAAGCATAATCAGCCTATAATGTTCACAGCTGGGACACAAGCCTCCTCTCTGTGAGAGGGAGTGGGCTGTAATCCACTACGCGAGTTGGTGATGTCACGTTTTCGAATTTTTGGTTCTAGGACATGCCGGTTTCCTCACTATTTTTTCCTTCACCGTTTTGAGAGCAATGGTGATGAAATAATTCACGTAAAGTAAAACGCCGGCCTGGGGTCCAACCCACGTGCTATTCGAAAGTCGCGGCCGTTACCACTGAGCGACCACTGCTCACACACTTTTCAACTAGGCTGATCCCAATTGCGGAGGATCATTGGTAGTCCTCGCCCTTTATTGCCCATGGTCTAACTGAGCAGTCCTACTGATTGGACCATTGCCAATTTATTTATTCCGTGGTCTTATCTATTATAGTTGGACCACAAACCAAATATTTATTTACGCGGTAAGTACCATAGTTTTGCAGTTATGACTAAGTGTTGCGCTCCAAAGGCGCATGGTTATCTTTTGTGTGACTTTTAGTGAAAGTATGAATTTATATAGACTTACATAAAATGTTTATTATAACTGTTTATTTTTTTAGTTGATTAGTTAGTAAGAAATAATATAATTCGTTTTTATGAAAAAAATACATTATTTTTTGATACTATGTTCCTGTAAACAGAAGACTGCTAATTTTGTTGATTTTTTCTAGAGGTTTTGTGATTTAAGTTTAATGTTTAAAATATATAAAATATTTCACTAAAAAAAGTTTTTTATTATTAGTTCATTAACCACATTTCAAAACAATCAAGTAAATAAATACAATAAATAGGTATTTCATAAAAAAAAAAAAAAAAAAATATCGTGCGCCTCCGAAGCGCATGGTTATCTTTTGTGACAGTCAAAATATGGTTATCTTTCTAGGGTTAAAGAAAATTTTGTTTATTTGTCAAGGAAACACGCGCATACAAAAAGAGAATTAAATCGAATAATAAAGAAAATTTTAAAAACAAAGTCAATCACGAGCACAGAACAGAAATAGACAACAGCTGCACATCATGACTGTAAGCACTATTTTGCTAATCTCTAAGAGGATCTATTAAACGATTAATACATTTTGCAACTGTAATTAAATTCTAGAATATATTGGACACCGTGTATGTTTTATGATGTTTGAAAAAACGAAGTATTTTTTTATGAGAAACGCCGCAGGGCGCCCTGTAGCTAATCGAAGATACGTTTTAAAAAATTACGATGTTTTTCTTGATGGCATAAAATATAACTATTAATTTAAGATTTTTATTTCTTTAATATAATTTATATTGTGGAATTAGCCAAGATTAAAACATCTTCGTGGTCGAATGCCTACATCTTGTGTACCAGCAGTGCTATTCTGTAACCATCTCACCGTGAAAACTTAGGTGAAGTGAGCGTGGAGTGAGCTGTCATTCCACAGGGATTGACACTATTGACAGCTTACTTCACCTAAGTTTTCACGGTGAGATGTTAGAGCATGGCTGGACCGTAGTAAAAAAAAGTTTGCATTTACTCAATGAAGTAAATTATCGTGAAGGAACTTGTGGGGTATTGCGTAAGACACTTACTCACGTTCACGTTTTGACGATCGTCCATCGATGCCCCAGTTGCAGGCCGCGACAGTAATGTACTATAATTTCGGAAGTCGGTGGCAAAAAACGAAAATTCAAAACAAAAGGCCGACTTCCGAAATTAATGTTATTTTTACTTTGTAGTGTTTTTTTGGAACCCGGCTGTTTTTTTTTTAAATTAAGTTTATCGTACATAATATGAAGCAAGAGATTAGTAATATCCTTCAAAATCATTCCGATTGTGATCGAAACGGTGTAACACAATTAGTGTGTTGAAGACTTTCAACAGGATTGACTTATGTCAATCGTACTTTTCAGTACCTAGCTTATTTATGTCAGTCCCGTACATTTTTGACATTAGCATCATATAATAGTTATCGCTAATAGCATGCCACTGTCTTTGTCAACGCGATTACCACTTGTTTAGGCCCTTAGGTTTTTACCATTTGGCATTTAATTTTGTTCTTCAGAAAGGTCGGGTGCGTAGTTCCGTTTACTCCACTCTCGGCCCCTCGACTCCCAAAACTGTGTAGTATATGCATATCGGCGGATATGAACTGAGGGCTTCTAGTCCAATGAAGCGGAAACTCGGCGTATACCTACGTGATTTTTTAATGTTATTTTTTTCGACGCGTCGCAGCCTCAATAGGTAATAGGATCATATTCAAATGATTCCATCAGTTCGTTTATAGCTTCGTGCAGAACAGCGCGACGCGACGCCGCGACGCGACTCGAACAATACAATTTCTAAGAAAACTCGACGGTATAATAATAACCGGTGTCGCGTCGCGTTGGTCTGCACGAAACTTTATGGTTCTAAAACTAAAATATTGTTTAAATAAAAAATAGTTTTTTTTTTATACAAGCATTCGTTTTTGGTTTGTAATTCAGATTTTTATTAGGTGATTTTCAGACAGTCTGGCGTTTGCATATACTACACAGTTTTGGAGGTCGAGGGGCCGAGAGTGGAGTAAACGCGTAGTTCTCGCAACTGGCGTATGACCAGCAGTGCTATTCTGTAACCATCTCACCGTGAAAACTTAGGTGAAGTGAGCTGTCATTCCACAGGGATTGACACTATTGACAGCTCACTTCACCCAAGTTTTCACGGTGAGATGTTTACAGAATAGCATGGCAGATGTATGAACGTAAACGAGGCAAAAGGAGTATGTAAGGATCATAGCAGGTGGCGTTCTGTCGTTTCTGCTTACCCCCTGGGAAGACGGCGTGAGTTTATGTATACATCTTAACCTTTTGTGTTCAAGAGTTTTATGAATTTAAGATATTTCGTTTATTAACTACCAAATTGGTGAAGATTGTAAAAAATGACCTTTATTGTAATGAGCACCTAGCATTCAGACATTTTAGTTTTTTGTTTGACTACAGAAGCGGAAATAGTTTTTGTGGTAAATACATAGTTCTTTGTATGAAGATGAGTCGTTAATATTCCGAAATATAGGGTTGTCAAATTGCTATAAAAAAGTTAAAACCAGGATCAATTAACATTACAGAAGAGCCGGTCGATTCTGTAAAAATTTCACCGTGAAAATTTAGGTGAAGTATGCTGTTATTTCACCTGATTGACACTATTGACAGCTCACTTCACCTAAGTTTTCACGGTGAGATTTTTACAGAATAGCACTACAGTCGATCCATTCTGTAAACATCTCACCGTGAAGAGTGAGGTGAAGTGAGCATGAAGTGAGCTGTCCATAGTGTCAATCCCTAGCTTTAGGTGCAATGACAGCTCACCTCAAGCTCACTTCACCTAAATTTTCACGGTGAGAATTTTACAGAATAGCACTACAGCCGGTCGATTCTGTAAAAATCTCACCGTGACACTTAGGTGAAGTGAGCTGTCAATAGCATCCTGCCGGTCGATTTGTGACAGTGACAGCTCACTTCACCTAAGTTGCACGTTGATATTTTTACAGAATCGACTGACAGGTGTCAAGAAAGGATTCTTTCAACGGTCGGACTGTAGTTCTTGATAAAAATATAATTATATTATGTATACTGCAAGACCGCTGCGAAGGCTTCTAACTTGTATGTAACTAAGTTATGTAATGAAGCTATAAGGAAAAATCCTTCTAATCTTAACTAGCTAATATGAAAAAGTGCAAGATATGAAGATGTTCATACATTTATTTATTAGATAAGTTGCATTAATTATCTGACCAAACTGGTTTCTTTTATTGCAAATGTCTCCTCTTTAGCTATAAGTATAAGGTGTTAAAAAAATAACTTTAGATACTTTAAGAGCTGCTTCAGACCATTGACCTGAATAACTTTTACAATGGAACCAACTTTGAAATCGCGGAAAAATAAACAGCTGTTCCATACAGTTTAGAACAATAGATTTACTTTACTATGAAACAGATGAGTTTTTTTTCGCGATTTCAATGTTAATAATAATTATTTATTTATTTTTCACAAAAACTTATGTTACATTTAGACAGATATACAGGACAATTAAAAAAGAAACTTAGTTTTATAGTGAAGGCATCTGTGTCTGAACTAGATAAAAATATCTGTATCTCAGACATCAGCGCTCTTCCATATATATGATGACCATTACTAGCTTAATTAGACATATTGGTATATCTTTACACAGAAAACAAGTTTAAATGTAAATAATGTTGGTCCTATAGTAAAAGTTACTCAGTTCGATGGTCCTCCACCTCTTACAGTTTCTAAAGTAAATTTCTTAACATCTTATATAATAAAACTGTGTCTTGGTAATATTGCCTTGTTGGTCTTCCTGTTGCAAATACAGCTGAGCATTAAAAGCCTATTATTTACGGCCCTCCTGTGATAATTATGAAAATTAATAATACTATCACGTACTTGCAAGGAGAACAATATTCTATGAAATAAATCGTTTTGATATTAATATTCATTAAGAGCGAGCCTCCCATGGTTCTAAATACGTTTATATTCTGATGTCATATTATTCAGACAAGTAATACTACAAGAAAACGATTTCGGGGTTGGCTTCCAGTCTAACCCTGAACAGCTGAATGCAGTAGGCGCTCGGTAATCCGGCACCCATTTTTTTTCGCCAATTATTGGATTTCTATAGGAATGTAAACTAGCTAGTAATAAATAATTTTCACACAGATTTGCAAAGGGAAAAATCTTTATTAGTTTACGTAATAATACCGACTCGTAGAATCGAACCGGACTGCAGAACAACAACGATTAAAGCTTCGTGCAGACTAGCGACACCGGCTATTGTTATACCGTCAAGTTTTTTTAGAAATTGTATTGTTCGAGTCGCGTCGCGGCGTCGCGTCGCGCTGGTCTGCACGAAGCTTAATGCGCGCGCTCAGTAATCCGGCACTTTTGTATTAAGTCTGCCGGATTACAGAGTAGGAGAAGGATATCTATGGTAGGAGAGCTAAGTTAGAAAACGCCGGACTATTGGACGAGTCGGATTTGTGAGCGCCGGATTACCCAGCGCCTACTGTACCAGTATTGTACATGGAGCGAATGCCTATCTAAACTCAAACTCAACTCAAACTCAAATCATTTATTTCAATTAAACCATTACAGGCACTTTTGAATTGTCAAGGAATTGGTCAGTCAAAAATATGAAGCTAGTTGCCCATTCCAAAGCGTAGTAGGTACCTATGGAGAAGAACGGGCAAGAAACTCCACGGACACTCTTTTAAATAAAATAAATTGTTACAAAGTATTGGTTACATCATTCATGTTGAAATTATACATGTGAGAACAATGTAGAAAGACGAGCACGTTAGAAGCGTCCGTAATACAAAGATAAAAACAAAGAACAATTCAAAAATTTAAAATCAGCCATGGCCGCTAAGAGTTGACCAGTCCCAACTGACGGCGCCCGTTCACGAACATGACGTATGGATCAGCACCATTCAGCTCAACCATTTTGAAGGGAGCTAAATGATCCAACAATAACTAATTTCCACACGTCCACAAGCTGGTTACTGAGTAACACGTTGCAGCATGTATGTATGTCTTCCATATTACTCTATCAGCTGTCATTTCAGTATTCACCTCCTTTTTAGCCACGTTATCTTTCAAATAATCTTTCAATTCTCCTGCTCTTGTACCAATTTATTTGTGGTCGGCGCAAAATGTTCCTCTCTTCCACACTTATCTATTAGTCGTCATCTCGGTAGTCACCTCCTTTCTAGCCATATCATCTTCCACACAGTCCATCCATCGCTTCTATGGTCTTCCTCTATTCTTATAGCCATCCACATTTATACTCACAACTTTTCTGAAGTCATTTTCTTAAAATGTTATCAAGGGACTAAAGAGGGTAGTTCAACAGTGTCCTCCTTCTTGATAATAACAAGAAACTGCATTCTCAAATCCGTGTATCAATCGCGGTGATTTCATTTTTTCGTTTTGACCTTTCATTTTAGCCGTCATTGGGACATTTTGAGGGGCTCGTGGCTACAAGTCAAAGTCTTTCGTGTGTGGAACTTTTCAATCTCCGGTGTCACTTTCAGACTTCCTCATATAAACATGTAACACCACACAATCCATTATAGGATTTCTTTGGTCTTCCAACATATTGTTTCTTATTTTCCCCCTACTTTTTCTTTTTTGTGTTTGCGTTCTGTCTTTGTGTAATGTTTGCCCCAAATAAACGTATTTTCATCCTTTCCTAGTATGAAGTAATATCTAATAATGACCACAAGTTACGAGTTGTCCATTTCCTAAGCCTTTATTAAACTTTTTCCGACTTTCTAATAAAGACTTTGTAATTAAACTCCTAACATTAAAGGTTTCGTAATAAAATACTTAATAACAAATAAATACTCTACGACTGCAATCTAAAATTTTATGACAGACACTTGATGATCATTTATATTATTATCTTCAACTGTATTTTATGGATGTCTGATGTATATAATATGCCAAAAGGGTATAATGGGCCCCCATTGCAGCTTATACTTCAGCCGATCAAGGGGACGTGAACTTCACCTTCCGCCTGTCGCGGGTCCTCACCGGACACGGTTGTTTCAGGAGGTTCCTGTTCCGCATAAGGCGGGAGGAAACGCCCGGGTGTCACCACTGTGTGGATCGCCTGGAGGACACGATGGAGCATACGGTGGAGGTCTGCCAGGCTTGGGCGGGGCACTGCCGTGTCCTTGTGGAGGCGCTCGGCGACAGTCTCTCGGACGTACGGAGCTAGAGGGCGTGGGAAGCCGTCACCTCCTTCTGCGAAGCGGTAATGCTCGCGAAGGAGGAGGCGGAACACGCAAGGGAGAGGCAAATTTCGCGCCCACACGCCCCAAGCCACCGCTGGAGACGCCCTGGGCGTCGGGAATCGTAGGCCGATTCCCGGCCACTGTAGGCGCGGGCTTGCGGACGGTGAGCAATGGGTAGCTCGCCGTTCGATAAGGACTAGGCCCGGGTCGACGGCGCGTTGTGTTCCACGCGCGCCTCAAAGAGATGTCAGCACAATTAAAACGTACAGGCAACTGAAGGAACACGGGTGGGTTTTAGTCAGTAAGGGTCTTACACACCCTCCCGCTCCGCCCAGAGCGGGAGAAGTCATTTGATAATATCCGATAAAAAAAAAAAAAACTATGGTGAAGTGAACTGTCATCTTACCTGACGCTATATTGACAGCTCACACTCTCTTTACCTAAGTTTTCATAATGCAGTCGTCCCAGAATAGATCGGCTGACATCAACGTGAATTTTATGATTTTTTGTAGATATTTTCTTCACAATCAGCCTATAATGTTCCCACTGCTGGGACACAGGCCTCTCTTCGAGAGGGAGTGGGCTGTAACTACTACAGGGGCCCAGTGCGGGTTGGTAGATGTCACATGTCTTTAAAATTTGGGTTCTAGGACATGCCGGTTTCCTCACGATGTTTTCCTTCACCGTTTTGAGAGCAGTGGTGATGAAATTATTTACACAAAATAAAACGCCTGGCTGCGTTTGAACTCACGACCTACAACTCGTAAGTCGGGCCCGCTTTCTGGTGATAGAGTAATTTTTCCGGGGAAGCCCTACCGCAATTATTTCCACCATCAATCAGCATTGTCATGTTCTGGCTAGTAAATATAGAAAGAAAGAAAGAAAAGAAAGAAAAAGTGTTTATTCTGCACAAACCAAACGCACATTACAAAAAAAAAAAAACAAAACAATACCACTTTACAGATGAGCCAAAAGCCTCGTATCCATTATTTAAAACAGAAAAGTTTGACAAATTTGATCTATTCCCCGCTGTCAGGGTCAGAGGCCAAAGACTGTTGCGACATTTACAAAATGAAAACAAACAATCAAACCTACAAAATACCGATTGCAAAGTGGAAAAAATAACAGTTTGTGTAACAAGTAACAACAATAACAAGAACAATTAAGCTGTGCGTCGTATCTGTGCAAGGATAGGTCATTGCTCAGCTGAATGCAGTGACTTCGGACGAACCTATTGTCAACAGCGCTGATTTTCAGCAAAGACCTCGCGATTGACGTAATGACGTCCCCACGTGCGAGAATAATTAATCAAGGTAAGCAAAACTTTACGGAAATGAGTGTGAATTCTGAAATTATAGTACGCATAATAATAAAAAAAAAAAAAAAAAAAAAATATATATATCTGTATTTATGCGTAACATATAAAAAATAAAAGATACTTATACGGAGAGTTATAATAATTACAATGAAAATAAATAAAATAGACAGTAAATTACTGCGGTGTGTTTCATAAACCTACAGACACATAAGACTTTCAATTTTATATCTCAGGGTGGCGGCATCTGCCGGGGTCGCGGGTTTGTCTGAAAGGGATATCGCGACCTCGGCACACAGGCAACGGAAGGAACACGGGTGGGTTTTAGTCAGTAAAAGTCTGACACGCCCTCCCGCTCCACCCAGAGCGGGAGAAGTTATTTGATAATTTCCCATCCTCAAAAAAAAAAAAAAAAAGGGTGGCGGCATGATTCAGTCATTCCCATGGTGTTCACGGCGGGAATCGCATTCCATCAGGAGTTTCCATACTTTGTCGTCGGCCATGTTTGTCAAACTAAACGCAAGAAACATTGTTTCATATTTTCTCTCAGCTGCTTCTTTCTACCATTCTGCTTTCTGAATGCTTATTCTTATTATTTTGCAGTTTTGGGGTATTTTTGTGTATTAAACTAGGCACTCTTTAAGTATTGGGAGTATTGAACGTTATTTCTAGACAAGCGTTCACCATCGTCAACAAAGTCATCGCTTACCATATATTGGTCTCTTTTGACCAGTATATGGTAAGCGATGATTTTCATTGAAATCTTTTCTTAGAGACTTCTTGTTTGTGTTTCTAGGAAATATCATAGATGCATAATTTTAAAGTATAATCGTGAGGTGACATCATTGACCGGTCACCGGCATTTCCTTATTACCAGTTCATTTTATTGACTTATGTAGATATCGTTTGTGCTAATGTCAATACTGTCTTGCGCGACTGTTGGGGGGGCGATATTTTGTTGACCGACTCTGGGGCAGTCTGAGGCATATTTTAGTTGAAAGTATCTTAGACACCGAGCTTCGTACTAATTATTCTTCTATCGTAACTGGTTTACTGTGTCTTTGGCTAGGTTGCGTCATTATTACATCAAGCGCTAGTTTAGAGCATGAAGTCCTCGGTTCACCAGGGTCGGGCAAAGTGTTTTTGGGCTTTTCCATCTGGAATTTCTCGGAGTCTAGATTTGTGCCCGCTTTGCGGAACACAGGTCTGGTTTTATGATAGACAGGGTTGTCCCACACGTGCTCCAGCGGCCAGCGTGTTTAAAGTTGCTAGGATCTTGTTTTGTCTATTTCCAGGATGCGATTCACGTTTCATACGAAAATGGAACGAGCAGTTCTTATACCATTTAAATTTACGTCGCCAAATAATCTTTTTCTCTTCCATTCACATATGTCAGCGTGCGTGCGTGCTTGCGCGCGTGTCAGTTGTGTGTGTGTTTCTCATGTGTGTGTATGTATTTTCTTTCTTTCTTTTCTTTGTTATCATTCACTCCTTTTTCCTTTATACAATTTATCCATCTTTTCTTTAGTCTCCAACTCTCTATCGACATTTACATTCATCATTCTCTTGAGTCACATGTGTTACTGCTGAGCATAAGGTGGGCTTATTAAGCAGGTTTAAAGATTATGGTCATGTATGCAGAGTGCGTGGGATACAGATACAGCAATCACGATGACGCACTCTGCCTTGATCAGTTCTCAAGACTTGTAGGCACACAATGACTGTTGAGGTCATTACAAGGTCCGTTCTTTTGTCAACCTAGCCTTTTGCGGTCCATAGCTGGACTAAGTAACTCTTTAACAAAAAGTTAATTAATAGGTTTCTTCAAGTCTTCCCTCGTGTCATCATCACGCCTGTTGTCCGAAAGGGGTAAGCAGAGATGCAGGTGTAGGACACCAGTTATATTTAAGTCCCATGTAATCGGGGGTGAGTCTATTGATATCAACCGGGTACAAAGCATGACTCCGGACTGCTACTGAGAAATTCCTTATGGGTCCTAAATAACACTTTGCTGGACCTGGAAATCGAGCTTACGCCGTGGTCCAAAGAACAGCTCGCCAGGAGGTTGGTAAGGTGATTGTTTTTTCATGGTACTGTAGACACTTTGTATGTCTACGGTACCAGGTATTAAGAAAAAGACTTATTTGCAGCGGGACTTTGATAATTATATTTGTTTAAGAAATTCATTTATACAATGTGAAATTTAATTCGTTTGCATCCTCCCTGGGACCAACCCTGTTGGCCCTATAGTGAAAGTTGATCATATTGATGAGTACAATGACCCCTTATGAGGATGCAAACTAATTAAATTTCACATTGTATATCGATCGCTTGACCGATCAGGGGGCGACACCCCTTTTTTCTATTCTAATTATAAATTAAATGTCTGTCTCACATTCATGCCATCTAGTTGTACACACTGAGGTTTCATTCTAAACCATATGGAGAAAAGCCTCAACAGTACATAGGACGATGACTTTGGTGCCTTCATTCCTGGAGGCTTCTAATTGCATCCCAAATCAAATCATTCATTTTTTCCCAACATGGGTAGGGGTGGGTATAGAAGTTATACATGTTTTGATAATGTTCTCCATGCTCTGCCGTCTCTTGGGCATGCAAAATTTTACACATAAATTACAATTAACTATCAAAATACCATGCTGAATAACAATAAATATTACAAAATTATTAAATTGGAAAATCATTTTAATGGCAGCATGGAATTTGTAAGTACCTACTATTATGGCAGCATGGAATTAGTAAGTACATACTATCACGGCAGCTTGGAATTAGTATGTAGGTAGACTTGAAATTAGTATGAACTATCCTATACTATTAAATGCCATTGTATTTTTCAATATCAAGAAGTATCTAGTAGTCAATAATTAAATAAATGTCATTAGTATTAAGTTTAAGTATTATTATGTTTTAGGCCGTTGTTGCAAAAACGCTGGAGACTTTTCTGATAGAAAGGAGACCAGTCTTCACTTGGTTTTTTTAATTGGTACGTATACTGCCACCGTAACCCAAAAATTCTTTCTATATATTTTTCTTAGACCATTTTTTTAAAGATACTGTTATTTTGTCAAGTTCGTCTGATGCAGAATGTAAAACGCTACCAGACCCTTTTTTTACTATCCCGATTTTTGGCTGAAGAGGGCAGTATTGGTCTCCATCGAATCTCGATTTGACTCTTGAGAACAAAGCTGAATTAATGCCGAGCTCTTGACAGGCATGAGGTAAAAAATAAAAAATAAACTTTTATTTCCACATTTAAAATTACAATTTGCAGGTATAGTTGGTCCCATACTAGGCACAGCATGCATTTTGGTAAAAAAAAGTTGAATTGTATTGACATAATTATACAATCCTTTTCAACATCAAAATCTGTTTATGATCTCTTTGATCCAGTTACATGTGAAATAGATGGCTTTACTGTTTTCACTTGCACTGAGTTACATTACTAGCAGAAGGTTAATACTATACTATCGTTATTTCTTTCACTCTCACCTATTTTATAACACGTCTCTTTCTCCCACATGTTAACAATTCAACAAAGTTCCTGGAACGAATCGTTTGACAGCTCGATTTCTTAAAAAGTTTTAAAAAATCACGTTGAAAGGTTATGTTTGGATATACGTGAAAGCTTTAAGTTGACAATTAAAGTTGTTTGTTTAATTTAAAAGGTTTTGTTAATCTACTTAAAAGTTAACTAAGTTTGGTAAGTAGAATTTTACGATAATAGGTCTAAAGTGTTCACACCTCAAAGTTTATGTCATTAAAACTTTGCTTGTGTAGGAGTGAACTTAAGTTGTTAGCTAAACTTAGCACTAAAGTCCTTCAAACACAATTTAGCCACAAACTAAATACTTCCACACTTACGTAATCTTAAACAGGTAAAACCACGAAAAAAAACAAGAAAATACTTACAAAACAGACAAAAACACTCACATCACTTGCACTGCACCAAAAAGTTTTGATAACCTCAAAATTTTGACAGCTGATCAAACAGAAATCGAATTTGGAACTCAATTAAACAGATTCTAATTGCAAATACATGTTAGATGTATTTTTATTACGTTTTTCGGGCGTGTTTTTGTTGTTTGACGGGAGCACACACGTCCGTTCCGTGCGGCGGTAGCAAGGCGACTGGTTTTTCTCCTTGACTTGAATGCTTGATTGAGTTAGGCTGCGTTTACGCAGGTGGCTTGGCTCTTGGGTGTTATGTATAAGGAATGCGCTAACGCATATGCAGGTTAGGTGCTGTTTATTAGTCATTTGGGTTCAGTTTTAAAACCTATATTAACTCTTTTATGTGTGGCCTCCGACTATGGTTTTAGTATCGTATGTGAAGTTAGTGTGATTACTTAATCTATCTTGTTATTTTATGAATGAGTTTTATAGAGATGTATGAAAGAAAAATATATGTTGTGCCGGCCCCAAATAAACGAGAATATGGCCGGGAGAATCATGATGCTGATGATGATTTTTCAGGTTAGCAAAATGGAGATTGAATTCGACTCATCGAAGAAGTAACTGAATGAATCAATCGTCCATGCCTTTCTCAGGACCCGGTTCTTCATGCATCCTGTCTGTCTTCATATCTTCATCAAAATTTTGCTAATTCGTGGACACCATTCAAGGACTTGTCCGCTCTAATGACTATCAGTTCTTTGGCATACAAACTGTCACTTCATCTTGCTGTCTCTACAATATTATAATCTTGAATTCTTCATTCATCATTTCAGCAGAAAGACGTCCACAGCTGGACTGCTGGGTTGCCATAAACGCCACGCTTGGCAGGGTTGGCGATCCCAGTATGGTGTTAAAATGCATAGAGAATCTGCTGCTCATTCTCTAGTCCCTTAGTCGCCTTTTACGACACCCACAGGAAGAAATAGGATGGTGCTATTTGACATAATATATCTTGAATTAGTACTTATATCTTTAATTTCAATAGTTAATAATATTGTTTTAGAAGTTATATTTGCTCGTCTATAACGTAGTGTTCTATTTCAACATTAGACTCAATTTAAAAATTTGTTTAGTCTACAATTACCAAATCATGCTTAGCAACGGTCACTGGTCAAATAGCCCCGTTTTGTGTTAGCCTTATTAGTAAATCTGCTCATGCTAGGTTAGTTCAAAAACTAACTTAACATGGTCTTGTAGACCTTTGTTTAAGAAATTAGATTTACTAACTCTACTTAGTCTGTATACAGTATGTTTACTAACGAAGGGTGTTCCTGTTAACCCACAATAATATAGCGACCACAATTAATGTAAAAAAACTTTTTTTTTTTTGTATCTTTTATTTGTTTATCTATTGCTGGTTACCGGAACGCCCTTCGTTAGTTAACGTACTGTATAAATAAGAAGTAGGATTATTTAATAAAAGTATTCTGAGCTCTATCCTAAATAAAAGCCATATAAAATAAAAAATAATCCTTTCAAGAGAGCCAACCAGGCTAGCTGTCACAAGATGTAGAAGCACACTATTTTAAATCAATTGTTATAATATGTCTTTCAAAATCTTTAACCAAATACGTAAGCAAATCAGAGAGCTGCCATTTATAAATAATTTTAAAAATTAACTTAAGAAATGGCTTTTTAGTAATGAATACAAGGTAAGGTAAGGTAAGTCACTATAAGTAAGTGAATTCTTAAATTATAAGCAAAGTCCCAAATATGATCTCACTAGTAATTATTTATTTTATTTTTGTCGGCATTTTCGGTTCAATTTTTTTTTTAAAGATTTTTTGCATGCTGACAGAAGTAAACTATTTATATTTAAGACCTTTTATGTACCATATTTTATGCAAAATAAAGATATGCTATTCTTCTTCACAAAATCTCTGCCACTAATAATTATTTTATTATCTGGTACTAGCTGCGCCCCGCGGTTTTACCCGCATAAGTCTCGATCCCGTAGGAATATCGGGATAAAAGGTATCCTATGTCCTTCTCCAGGTCATGGCCTACCCATGTGCCAAGTTTCATCCAAATCCGTTTAGCCGTTTTAGCGTGAAAGCGTAACAAACAAACTCATTTTCACGTTTAAGCTGCCTTGCTGACTGTCAAATATTTTTACTATGCCCGGAGCCATTCTCATAACAGTGTGCCAATACGAAAGAGGAAGGTGTACTAAAATAAATCAATGTGACTACATTATGAAACCGCCTTTATTTAACACGATTGCGAAGTGAGCCTTCGAAGTCTAAGCTTTTTTACAATTCTATAAAATCCTTACTTGAGACCACACTCAAATGAAACTCCACCTTATTGCTTGGTTTAGAAGATTGGATTTTCCTTGCGTCTCTCCTTTTTACACAAGACAATGGAAATTGGACTGTGTCTTTTGAAGAGTAAAGTAGGTTTTGGGTTGTATCTCGTTATAGCCACAAAAGTTTTGATAGCCACCGCGTTATTACAAGCCTCCTTTGGTTTACCGACTTTAGAAAGAGTGGTAATGAGTGTTACACGGTTTCTTTTTTATTTTTATGGCGGTGTCGAAGGTCGCCGTTTCACGGAGATGTGGGAATTTGTAATGTAGGTGTCTGGGTGAAGATCGGGGACTGTCGGATGGGTTCGGGTTTATTATTTTTGGATTATGGGGAACAAACTAGAGCAAACTTTTAAATACTAAATTATATTTAAATTCAAATCGCATTCAGACGTTTTTACGCTCAAAATGGAATGAGTAATAGGTAAAAATATATTTTTAAATCATACATATAAATAACTCACAAATCTGCTATATTTACATATAATTTAAAAAAAAAGGGTCTTTTCTTGTCTGTCTGTGACCGTTTGTTCTTCTAAACTACGGAACCGATTCTGGTGAGGTTTTCTTTAAGAATTAAAATAATATGTTTCCAGTTGTAAAAGATCAACTAAAAAAAAATATATCATTTTATTATTTAATTATTTTTTAAATTAATTTTACATTAATACGTACCTACTAATAAGATAGAAAAATACGTATGTTCTAATAGAATTTTTAAATTAAGATACTTTTTAAGTTACAATAAATATAAGTACACATATAACAAAAATTCAAATTAAAACCCAACTTTGACAAAAAGTCATCTATAAAGGTATAATCAAGACATCACAGACAGTGCAGGCGCAGGGTGTGGAGTAGCTCCAACAGTATCCTAAGCATTTCAAGTCGCCTAGACTGTGTTGTCGTGGATCGCTGTTGTGCCATCTCACATGGGTTGCCACAACGGTGATCCACTACTGTTTGTTTGTTTTTGTGAAGTGTCAGTTCTTACTAAAGTTGTAAGTCTTATTAATAACTTTTGAGTCATGACACCCGCACGGAGCGATCCATAAGGTAAGCTACGCTTGCCGGGGTTGGTCCGTGGATGGGTGACCATCTTTACATACCGAGATTCCTCCGTGCCTCGGAAAGCACGTTAAGCCGTTGGGCCCGGCTGTCATTCGTAGATCTTTGACAGTTGTAACGGGTCGTCATAAACCCGAAGTCTGACAACAAGTCTTACCAAGCGGTATCGTATTACTTAGTTACTGGGTTGTGGAGGTCAGATAGGCAGTCGCTCCATGTAAAATACTGGTATTCAGCTGCATCCAGTTAGACTGGAAGCCGACTCCAACATAGTTGGAAAAGGATAGGCGGATTGATGATACTTGAAATAAAGATAATTCTATTCTACAGACAAACAAAGTAAAAATCCGGTGTCACACGTAAGGCATAAGTCGAACAGACTACGTGTGACTCCGGAATTTTAATTTGTCTATCTGTGTACATTAAAACATAACTATATATAAATATTATTGTGGCGGCATCTACATCGCCACATGCGAACTACGCATTAAAGACCTGACGTCACACAACATACTGACGTCACACAAATCCTGCATCGCGCAATTAGAGTTTACCGCGCGGTGGTCATATATACAAGCTACCGACTGCAACCTCTCAACTCAGACACGACAGCCGTCTAGTCGGAGGATCCTCCATTTTCTATGGTGGTTGAGTGAACTTTACACCCTGTTCCCCATACCCCTAAATTATAATAAATAAATCTCGATGTTTGTCAGGTCCTACAAACTGTGCCAAGAAAGCATGGGCGCTAGTATGAAATAACGATTTGACTTTAAGTTTTTCTACTCATTAACACTTCACTTTGAAAGAAAGCGGCCAAGAAACTGTTTTAATTTAACTTATATTACTAAAAAAAGAAAGAGGTGGGTATAATACTTATATTTTGATGAGCCTAGTTCTTAGAATGTTGCCCGGCCCTACAGGCGCTACGGGCTTAGTAAAAACTTTTTTGATAAATTTCTTAAAAAACTTTATCCAGGCCAAAACCTTTCGGAGTAAGTTTGTCGTCATGTTTCCCTACAACATCCCTCTTTCACACTTTCACCCTCGCAGACACACAAACACACAAACTAGTAGTCTTAGTTTCAGTTTTTATTTATACTATTATTTTTATTGCTTTATTTATTTTTGTGTATCCCATAATGGGATTTATCTTAGTCCGTAGGTGTGTCCTTGGCATCATAGTGGGCCCCATCAGAACCAGCACTGTGGTATTTTTTTTTTTTTATATCCCCCCATTAAGCTGAGATAGAAGCCTCGCACAGGTCGTTATTATTCTGTTAGTTTTTAAATGCTCCTTTTTTGTATTTTATTTTTATTATTACTTACTGTTGGTATTTCCTGAGCGTGTCCCAAATAAAATATTTTTCTTTCTTTCTTTTCTTTAAAACTCACACAATATCATACACGCTTTACTAAACCAGCCCTGTAAACTGACATATTTCTTTCTGCTCAAGATACAAGTCCTGCTTACTTTTTTTTTTTTTTTTTTGAGGGTGGGAAATTATCAAATAACTCCTCCCGCTCTGGGCGGAGGAGGGCGTGTCAGATTTTTACTGACTAAAACCCACCCGTGTTCCTTCCGTTGCCTGTGTGCCGGGGTCGCGATATCCCTTTCGGACAAACCCGCAACCCTGGCAGGGTATAATATGCCCTACGTCTGCAATACAAAAACGCTTTTAGGATACTGCTGTCGCTGCCACGTTACTCTAGCGCATCAGGGATGTTCGCAGCAGCGCGTACTGATGACTTCTTTGCGAGCATGCGTAAAAGAACCGCGTCACTATTGCGTCGGATGCGAGACAGTGACAGCAGTCTCCTGAGCATTGTTGCTAGCAAGACTGAAGGCCGCCTGATGGCACCTGTGCGCAGTGCATGTATTGTTGCCAGGTGTCCCCAGAAGATGGCTTAATAGATGTAGGGTTCTTTAAGTTGTGTTGTATTATTTTTTATTTTTTCCTAATTAATTATACTAACATAGTTGAAGTAATACTAACAAATTATGAGTATTGTACCTGAATTAAAGATGAATAAATAAATAAATAAACTTAATTGTATCTATGTAAGATCACTGGATGTCATCGAGTTTTTATTTATTGTTGTATAATTACATGTAAGACTGTCTCGTTGGTCTATTGTTGCCAAGTGCGACTTTTGGGCGTGTGGTCTAGTATTCAGTCACTGTTGAAGACACTTCAAGGGGGGAGTATGTTGAGATGAGACGCTCCTCTCATCATCGCCGAGCACTGGCGGCAGTGAACGGGTCGAGTAAAGTGTTATTTTATCATAATATCTCGGCTGTATTCCCAGAAAGGTTCGGCAGAGGTGTACCTATAGTACACCCACGTTTCGCCAGTTATGTTTAAGTCCCATGTAATAGGGGGTGAGCCTATTGCCATCAACCGGGCACAATTCCAGACTCCGGGCTGAGAAATACCGGTTGGAAAAACCGAATAACACTTTGCCCGATTTGGGAATCATACCAGGGCCCTCACGCTCAGCAGTAGCGCTTGCGACTTAAGGCTCGTGCAGACCAGCGCGACGCGACTCGAACAAAACAATTTCTAAGAAAACTTCACGGTATAACAATAGCCGGTGTCGCGTCGCGTTGTCGCGTCGCGCTTGTCTGCACGAAGCTTTAGTGTTCGTAACCGTCGAGGCAGTTATTGTATCCATAAGGAAATTTCCAGAAGACGCCCAGAATCTGGATTTTTATCCAGTTAATGGCGGAACTCACCCCGACGAAATGTTGGTGTACTAATTAGAAAAAAAAAAAAAACAAAAGTCATTTATTCAAACTAGGCTGAGTATCAGCACTTTTCGAACGTCAAAATTACATAAGACAGTCCCCCAAAACGCCCACCCTTCACCACTTGCTAGTGCTTTAGCTGGGAAGAAGAAGTGGCGCAACAAACTCCTCAGCAGCACTGCTGTCTGTTCAGTTAGAGAAAAAAAAAAAACTTGATTCTATACAATATCGTATGCAAAATAATTTACATTACTCAACACAAAACAGTAAATAAACTTATTTGCCATAATGACAGCTAGCACACTCCAATAATACACCTCTCTCTACCTACACTTTCGAGGAGAACAAGCGTGATGTTATGCAAGTTTTACCATCCACGGCATTACATCATTAAATGCTAAGTTACCGTTAATTCATGCATTCGCAAAGGTTTTGCCAAACTTAAGAGGTCCGGGGGCATTTGCATAATGTATGGGAACCGGGTCACATACGTCATTCTTACTTGGTCCTACGAAGAGTTACGGAAACAGCCGAAGACAGAAGATGGCTGACCGTCGATGATTTGCTGTCATTTCTACCGCTAAAGGCCAAATTCGCGATACCATCACTGGATGTGTTCCGGTTATCTTGTGTTTCAGATCATTTGTTACTTAGAATAATTCCTATCACCAACCAAACCGAGCAGAAAATTTTGCCTTCGAACCCGGGACCTCTAGAAACACAGATACGGTTATAATGTTATTCAGATGCAATCGTTTTAAGGCGACTCTGAATCTGTTTGTTTTATCCTAAAAACCTGTTGAGTGCAATGACCCACAAAGTGGTTTCACAAGCAAAGCCACTCTGGGTAATTAAATTGTCTGTCAGTTCCCATGCGGGTTGGTAGAGAAGATGGTAGGAGAAAATTGTGGAAAAAAAAATACAATTATTTTCTTATGTAGGTAATAATTATTTGAAAGTGGCTTGTAATCTAAATTCTGGACGTGAACATTTTGGCATAATTCGGACAACATCAAGACGTCTAAAATAATGAGTTTGCTGTATCTTCGACTCTATACAATGTGAAATTTAATTCGTTTGCATCCTCTTAAGGGGTCATTGTACTCATCATTATGAACAACATTGACTATGGGGCCAACCCTGAAATTGCGAAAAAAAATCAGCTGTTCCCTTCGTTATAACGAGCTATGCAAAAATAAATGTATGGAACAGCAGATTTTTTCCCCCCGCGCTCCACGCTCCCGTGCCAATCCCCACGCTCCTGTGCTAATACCCACGCTCCTGTGCCAATACCCACGCTCCACGCTCCCGTGCCAATCCCCGCGCTCCATGCTCCTGTGCCAATCCCCACGCTCCTGTGCCAATCCCCACGCTCCTGTGCCAATCCCCACGCTCCTGTACCAATCCCCACGCTCCTGCGCCAATCCCCACGTTCCCGTGCCAATTCCCGCGCTCCACACTCCTGTGCCAGCCTCATCCAGGCTCTCGCGATGGTAATAATGTCGGATACTTTACCACAATTTAAACATTCTCGCTTCTTTTCATCCGATCAATAGCCAATCAATTTAACTTTTTTATTTAACCGGCCTTTTGATAATTACAACAGGATGGTGAATGAAAACATAAAAAAACAAATTTAAAAAGTTGATTGTGCGCAGAGGAAGCGTTACTTCATCCAATATTGTTGAACAAACCAACATAGTTTGACACACGTTCGAATGAGGAACTAAATTAAAATGTACTGAATTTGAATGGAAGCTGCGTTGCGTTCGCAAGTGGCGCCACCCTGAAGGATCAAGATTTTATTGGTCGTGTTATGTGAAGCTCGTGTTTTTGCAATATCAGATGAGTTGCCGTACTGGTTGGTATTGATATGTGGTGGTAAAGTTGTTCCTTTTTTAAATGTGTGTATTTTTAATCACAGTGGTTTGTGAGGATAAATTACTCGATGAGTTGATTGGCACAGAGAATAATAATTGCGAAATTTGCGATGATTTCTGGGCGTACAATCATGGGCTATTAAATGCACTATCAAGTTACGGTTTCCTAGGAGAGCGATGGCCCCCATGGCGAATGACGTCACTGAAACATAACTTATGAAAGAAAGTTGGTGAAAAAAAAAAGGTATTAATGCAAATACGTTTATTTGCGGTAAATTTGACGCCAAGAAAGAACACAAAATTCAAAATTCAAAAGTCATTTATTCAAACCAGGCTGAGAATCAGCACTTTTCGAACGTCAAAATTACATAAGGCAGTCCCTCAAAACGCTCACCCTTCACCACTTCCTAGTGCGTTACCTGGGAAGAAGAAGAGTCGCAACAAACTCCCCAAAACACATACACGTTGAGGGAAAATTTGCGTCACATCCACGCAAAATGGTCATCGCTCAGCATAATGCTGTAACCCTATGCGAGACAGAGCCCCAGCGATAACTTTGATTTCGGAAGTCGGTATCTTTGGTTTTAAATTTTCGTATTTTGCCATCGACTTCCGAAATTAAAGTTGTGTAGTATGTAGTGTTTTTTAATATACTAAGCGGGAAAAATACGTATTATTGAAGCTTACTCAAAAACTATCCAAGCAAAGTTAATAAAATTTATATGGGACCAACTTGGGAGCATACCCTTTCAAACTGTAAATGAATTTTCAAACTCAGTCCACAATTGACGGAGAAGTCGGTGAAAATATATGTATTAAAGTTAGTGGTGGTTATTGTAGTTAGTGGTATTTGTGTTGTTTTTATTTTGTGTGTGTTGTTATTGTGTTTTTGTTTATGTATTGTTGTTTGTTTTTATGTATTATTATTGTGTGTTTTGTGTTTTATTATGTGTTGTATTTTGGATACGAGGCTTTTGGCTAATTTGTAAAGTGGTATTGTTTTGTTTTTTTTTGTAATGTGCGTTTTGTTTGTACAGAATAAACACTATTTCTTTCTTTTCTTATTAAAAAAAACAATGACACTTTGCCCGGAAAACCCCAATAACATTTTGCCCGACCCGGGAATCGAAACCAGCACCTCATGCTCAGCAGTAGCGCTTGCGTAAACTAGACCAACGAGGCAGTAAACAAAAGACACTCATCATCATTTACCATTTGTCATTTTTCAGAAAAATATCTGTTTATTGTAAAAAAACGAAGTCTTAAAAGTAAATAATACGCAACAGATAGTTTTAAAGACTGATATTTAATCAAAATTAAAAGTATATGAACAATTTACGACCACTAAACTAATTTAGAAAAAACGAATCTAAGTACTAAGTGATATTTATTCGAAAACTTATTTTTTTCAAAAGGTCTTTAAAAAGATTTTTTGGGTTACTGTTAACGCTTTTACCGACTCTATTGTCAGGCGATTCCTTTCTTTACTCAACTCTGCATTTATTAGGGAAATTCAAAAATGCTTGTCTCAGCTTAGCGCCGGCCGCACCGTAACGCACCGCACCTGTCATAACCGTAAAATGCCAAATGCGGCAAATGCCTGTCAGACGGTAACCTGAGCCGGGACCAACGACTTAACGTGCTTTCCGAGGCACGGAGGGGTCTCGATATGTAATGGATGGTCACCTATCCACGAACCGACCGCGGCAAGAGTAGCTTAACCTTCGATAACACGTGCGCCTGCTATTATATATATAGCCACGAAACCCTCACAAGATCATTCTGCTATTCTTATACCTATTTATTGGGGACGGCGCAACGTGTCTGTTTCTTCCATACTTCGCTATAACATAACTTTAAAGCCTGTATTTCCCAAAGGGGTGTGCAGAGGTACATCTAGATTTCGCATATTTGCAAGGAACCTGAAACTTAATTCAAATAGAAAATTACTTGCCCTGAAAACTTCAAAAAAAAACTGTACGATCTTTCCTTTTTCCTAGATGTAAACCTTGTTTACTTAAGTTAACTAAACCCTGAACTGTAAGATTCCAAGAAAACAGAGGCAGATTTGCATTTATTTTTCAACTAAAGACCTCAAGGGGTTTTAAGTTTCGACCCCGGACGTTTTAAATTATGCACCATTTGTAGAACCGGGGTACTTATGTTTGAATAAACCTATGAATAACACAATTATGTTTGCAGCGCCTACAGTAAATGTAATAGCAAAAGTCTGTCGCTACATGATTCAGTTTTCATTGCTCGGGGGTAATGTGTAGGCGGTTAAGTTAACATTAAGACAAGTTACTCGCAATATAAGCAGTATTCTGTTTTTATAGTCGATTTTGTCAAAATGAACAATTACTTATGCTTGGCTTTCATTGGACTTCGTAGAACATTGACTCGGATTACTTTTCAGGCCAGGCTATATCTTAGCCTAGCACATATTATTTTGGCTTCTGATTTTCTTTACAAATTATTAGGCCCAGTTAAATGTATTTGTTTATGTCGTAAACGGAAACTTCTTCTGACTATGAAAAGCCTGGCAGGTATACTGCTGGGTTTTTATAATCAATAGGTACGTCAATTAAGTATGCATGTAGGTAAGTAAGTTTTTAACTAGAGAATTCCTAAAACGCATTGGCTCATTTCGGCTATCGATTTTAAAATGATGGTTGTGAGACTGAACTGAACTGGGTAATTGTTTTATTTATTTATTTACGGAAAAACAAACAGTAGCACAATAAGGTTTATAGGACGTTTTGAAGAATAGACAATGGTGTACCTATGCAATCGTAAGTCAAACTCAAAGTCATATAATTTATTTTGTCATAATGTACAAGAAAATAAAATTTATTCTAGGCGCCCTTTCCAAAAGGTAGTTTCGTATGGAGAAAAGTGGGCAAGAAACTTCTTGGTCACTCGTTTAAAATGTTTTACAATATTCTGTATGTGAGTACCAATAAAAATGATTGTTGAACCTATTTATAATCTAGGTACGCTAAAAATATCATTCAACCTATATATCCACATATTCCATCCGAGCACACATCCTACGCAATTAATTCGATATCCTACCCCCCTTCCTGTCCCCCGTCCCATCCTCCTTGCCCACCTAGTGACGTAAGGCGGTGTCCGGGGCCCGGGATGGCTGCATTGATTGCACTGGCGCACTGCAGATGCGCTAGGTGTAATATTGCGTTGTAGGGATGGGATGGAGTCGGTAAAGCCTGTGGTATCGATGGTTGCCCCGCCCCGGTTTGTGTTGTTTTTAGGACTTCCTAGATTTAAAATTTGGATGCTAAATAGATATTGGGATCGTATTAGAAAACATATTTTTGTATTAATGATAAAACAAAGAAAGAAAGAAAGAATAATATTTATTTGGACACAGTTCATGAAACACAAAAAATAAAAAAGTGAAAATAATATTTTAACAATAATAGTGTGTGCCTCACGGCTGCGCCAAAAAGGTTCATTTCAGCATTAATGCCAGACAGGTGCTGTCTGACGCTGGTTTTCTAATGAACCTATAAGTTGGGACAAGTGACGGTGAGTACAAAACAGTTTCAACATACCTAATACATAATTTGTATACTTCTAAATAAATAAATAAACTAGTAATAAAATATAAATTACAAAAACAAAAATAAAACTTATATAAAAAACAACAGGGGTACAACACAATGGGTAAGCACGAAAACAACGCTTTAAGATTGAAGATAATGTTATATGTATCTATCTGATATTTATTTATGTAGACAAAATTTATTTATTATAAGTTAACTTGAATAAAAAATCAAAACAAATCTATAATCACGAGCACAGAGGAGAAATAGTCGGCAGCTGCGCATCGTGACTGTAACAAGAAGGCTATTGGTGATTCTTTAAGGGCATGAGGAACAGGGTGTAAAGTTCACTCATCCACCATAGAAATGGGAGGATCCTCCAACCAGGCGGGTGTCATGTCTGGCGGGCAACTGCCCAGCGGTTGAAGTCGGGAGCTTGTATATATGTCCACCGCGCGGTAAACTCTAATTGCGCGATGCAGGATTTGAGCGACGTCAGGATGTTGTGTGACGTCAGGTCTTTGATGCGTAGTTCGCATGTGGCGATGTAGATGCCGCCACAATTCAAACAGACGTGGAGAGCTGACTTTAATCTAAACTAAGCCATTCGCTGTCCACTGCGCACGTCTCTCGACTTGCGCCGTAGGACCCAGACTTTATTTGTTGTAGGTAGTGAGTTTTTAGCGAGATTACTCTTTTATTTATTTTATTTTTTATTTCTTTTATAAAAGGTAGCTTCACAGATGACAGCAGTACGCCATTCAAAATAGAATGTCGCGGGCTACTCTGACGGTTTTGCCTTAAGAGCAAATATATGTCAGATATTTCGCTGTTTTGATTAATTTGGCAATATTACTGTATGGAAATAAGAAATGTGGCTAACTAGCGAACTAGAATATTGATCATGAAATGCAATAATTAACAGACCAACGGAGCAGTTACTGCCCCGTTGGTCTCGCTTACTCTAAAAAACACAACTTATTAAATCCCAAAGTAACCAGAGTTATGTTATTTGTTGGAATATTCTATCTGTTTGTTCATCTAAATCTGTTTAGCTGAGATAGAGTAACCAATCTAATCTAAACAAACGAATATCTTGAGTTTGAAATAACAATATTTGTTGTTATTGATAGGGTTATGTGATTTTGTCGATATTTGTTTTCAAAATAACTTAATATTAAATACTTGCCAGCCTGTGGTGGTAATCAAATAACAAAATACACAACGCTAAAATCATAACCCTCCTTTTTGCTTCGCTGTAGTCGGGTAAAAATTGTATCGTGTGGTTGTGTTTTGTATTATAAGTTATCAGTGACTTTGCTGTTCCATGTACCATCGAAGAAGTTCATATGTAACCACCTTACGGTGACAATTCTTGCTTGCAGCGCTCGGCGGCTATAGAACCGGGTCTGTAACAGATGTGGTCATCGTGTTCACGGGATTTTGTTTTGAAACTGGTTCGATATTAATTTCTTAGATGGTACTTACTGCAATTACTGTAAACTTCATTACTTAGTAAGTTATCGGCTTTGCTTTTGGCCCAACTGTGCCAACACAGTGGGGGCAAAAGCAAAGCAGGTGAATCATCAATCGATTGTCGAGCCGATCTCAAGATCGGCTTCCAGTCTAACCGGATGCAGCTGAATACCACTATTTTACATGGAGCGCCTGCCTATCTGACCTCCACAACTTAGTTACTGGGTAATACAATACCCCTTGATAAAACTGATTGTCAGAGTGTCTTTTGGGCTTCGGTCTTCCAGTAACGACTTAAAATGTACAAGCAATATTCAAGCGCTACTATGTATCCACTTAGCAAAATTCAAAACCGATTTTCTCATGGAATATTGACTGCAACTTTGAGATAAGGCCTATTTCATATTAATATGGGATCCAAAATACTATGTTCATAACAACATAAAATTACAATCACCACATTAGGAGAAATTCACTTTTAAAAGTTGCTAAGTGCATATTAGTGCTCGTACAAGTAAAATTCATTAGCAATATCTCTATTAAATCGAAGCATTGGGAGTTGCATCTTTAGCAACCACACACAGAGAACACCATTCAGTTCTTCACTCGTAGAGGTACGTCATTCTCCTGCCCTCATACCAATTTCTTCCATACTTCTCTATCAGTCGTCATCTCGGTAGTCACGCCCTTTCTAGCCATATCATCTTCCACACAGTCCATCCATCGTTTCTTTGGTCTTACTCTTAAAAAGCCATCCACATTCACACTCAAAACTTTCCTCAAGACATTTTCCTCATTCCTCCGCATCACATGCCCATACCACGACAACCGATTTCCACGCAAATTTTCAGTCACCGGTACCACTATCGGATTACCTCTTAAAGTCAAAGTCAAATCATTTATTTCAAATAGGCCCCTGTAAGGCACTTTTGAACGTCAAAGTTTACAAAAAAATTGAATTGATTTTAGTCGCCTCTTCCAAAAGGTAGTTTTCGTATGGAGAAGAATGGGCAAGAAACTCCACCGTTACTCTTTTAAAATGTGTTACAATATTTTGCATATGTACGTACATTAGTTACATAATTATATGTGAAGACGATGCAACTAAAAAAAAAAAAAAAAAATACGTTACCACAATAGGTAAAAAGAAGAATTAATAAAAATGAAGCAACGAAAGATAAATTAATTACTTATGTGATAGATGCATGGTTCTCACATATTTACAAACATTGTAAAAGTAGAAGATTTTCTTAAAATTTTACAATTAATAAGTCAGTGTGTGAGGAAATAATCACAGAATGTAAAATATCAATATCAATTTGAATCATGCTCATGACATGGTTGAAAATAATTTGGTTGAGAAGATTTGCCAGTAGGAGCGTTTAAATTAAATTAAAATTAAATTAAAATTCATTTATTACAGATAACAGGGATCCATATTATGTTAGTATTACAAAAACAACTTATATTCTAGTGTTAGTAGTAGTTAACGGTAGGTATAAAATAAAATAAAATAAAATGATGCACACTCAACGCAGAGGACGAGCAGGCAAGAAAACATGTTTCCTACCTGAGCAACCTCCGGATAAAATGCCGAATATTTGGAGTATAGCTCTCCGCCACAGCTCTCAGGATATAGTTGCGACTACCCCGCACTCTGCTCAGCAGCGACGCGGTTTTTTTACGCATTATAGCATGAAAGCCATCTGTGTGGGTCTCAGCAAACATTTCCGAAGCGCTGCAGAAACGGGGCAGTCGCAACAACATCCTGAATGCATTATTATATTGTACGCGCAGGGCATCCAGCGATCTCTTGGTGTAATTGACCCATAGATTGCTCGTATAAAAGCTCTGACAGTAGGCCTTAAAAAGCGTAATTTTTACTTGGTCAGAGCATCGAGCAAATCTACGGGCCAACATGTTACCTCTGACCGCTAAAGCCCTACGCTCCCTCTCTATGTCTATATCATCCTTAAGGTCGTCGGCGATGAAATGTCCAAGATATTTAAATTTGGACACCCTGTTAAAGCAGGTCTGACTGCCTAGGGTCATTACAGAAGAGATTACTTACGTTATCATCATAATATAGGGTGACCTGGATAGTTTTTAAATAACGACCTGGGTTTTTTAAAGCATCCTGGTAAAGTCCTGTATTTTAAATTTCGCGCCTTCAACCTTACGTTTATCGGTCGGTCCTGCGCCCCGTATTCGAAGGTCATAGAAAAGTCTTTTCTATGACCTTCAAACGCGGGTTGCGGGGAACGAAAATAAAGATGTAACGTGCACTCTGCTTGTTGTCTCTTTCTTACTATTATTTTCACGCACTAGAGCTAACAGTTAGATAGAGAGAGCTCTAGTGCGCGAAAATTGTGTTTAGTTGAAACTGTTTTGATTGCGTGTTGCTATTAATTACTGCGTCCTGTTTTTAATTCGATATGTCCTGGTATTTTCACTTTCTAATCCTGGTTTTCAAAATTTGGGGATGACAACACTATCATAATATACAGGCTGGCAGGGACATCGACGCGAAAACTGATAGGTACTATGGATTCAGTATATTATTCTGAAACCCGTGAAAAAATCAAAAAATCATTTTGAACGCGTAGGTGTGGCGGTGTAGATGCCGCCACATCCATGTGTCCGCCACATGATGTGTCATGTCTGGCGGGCAATTGCCCGCCAGACATGACACCCGTCTGGTCGGAGGATCCTCCCTTTTCTATGGTGGATGAGTGAACTTTACACCCTGTTCCTCACACCCCCTAAATAGGTATTGCACTTTTCTATGAAATAGCAGATTAAAATAAAATAAAATTACGACATATTTCAACGCCAGGAGTTCAGAATCATGTACTGAATCAATGGTATAAGTTTTCGCGTCGATGTCCCTGCCATCCTGTATTTAAAAAATAAAGTAAATAAATTAAAACCCGACTACGACAAAAATGCTAACTTAAAGGTGTACTTAAATATGGACATCACAGACAGACAAATGAAATAGCACTGGTTTTCGTCTGCACAGTCAGCTAATCTGTACGATTTATGCTTGAATTTGCATGACATATTTGATTAAACGTAACTCTGGATAAACGAATTACGACGTTTTTTTTTTTATCTTTATTGCTTTATAGAGGGTTTGATCAGTATGACCATGTCACCCTCATAGGGGCATTCTATATCTACCTACGCTTAATATCTAAGTTTACCATTTTGTATAATTTTTTGGCTGTGCTGGACAAGGGAGCAGCTAAGATACTGTTTTACATGCCAGCATTAATACTCGTAGAATTAAAATCGTTTTGTATGAAATAGTTACTCCTCTCAACTTCGTTCCTGACACATATGAGTGGTATCTTCTACCTTATCACACTCAGAACAATTTGGTGAATCACTCTTTCTCTCTTAAAAAGGCGAAGCTATTCTACGGAACATGTCCCGAACGTAGTCTGAAAGCAGTAACAATCTCATTTTGGTGCTTATCTGTACCCACAAAACCGATGTTTTTAATTTGTCTTTTTTTTTTCGGTATCATTATCAATAAGTTATAAGCTGCCATGTTGGATTTTATGTGACGTCATATAACCCGCGGAATAATATGAGGCTTGCAAATACCTCCTTTGTCAAATTACGACGAGTAGTTTACGAGTTTGGCTTTACCGAAATCGGGTAAAAATAGAATCTTATCGATAATTTGCCTAGAACGTCACTATTCGTCCTGTTTACGTCATAGCTTTTCCTGACCCTGTGGCATCTAACATTGAATCTAATCAAAGCACTTATGAATCCAAACTACGCCTTATTTACCTGCAATATAGTTCAATATCGCTTGACAAAATGATTGTTCAGGAATAACTTTCAATGTAAATGAGACCTTTACAATGATTTATAGGGTTCATTCTCCTGTGGCAGATATAATGCATTCAGTGGGTTATTTAAAAAACATTGTAGTTTTAATGAATAGTTCAGTGTATTTCAGGAATAGAAAATGCTTGTCTTTAGTTAAAACGTCAGACGTCGAGTTTGTTTATTGCATAGTGGGTAGCTAGAACAGAGTACTTACTGGTAATATGTGGCTTCTTAACGTTTCTTTCGAAAAATACTTAAGGCTTCTTTACATTTTAAAACACTTTAGTCCCCAAATAATAACTTTAAGTAAAAACTGTAGAAAGTTTATTAGTAGAGAGCCCATTTTGAATTTTTTTTGAGGGTTGGAAATTATCAAAAAACTTCTCCTGCTCTGGGCGGACCGGCAGGGTGTGTCAGACTTTTACTGACTAAAACCCACCTGTGTTCCTTCCGTTGCCTGTGTGCCCGGGTCGCGATATCCCTTTCGGACAAACTCGCAACCCCGACAGGCATTGGCCCTTCCGGACCCCGTCAGTTGGTGGTGACATCTCTTTGAGGCGCGCGTGGAACACAACGTGCCGTCGACCCGGGCCTGGTCCCTATCGGACGGCGAGCTACCCATTGCTCACCGCCCGCAAGCCCGCGCCTACGGTGGCCAGAAGTCGGTTCTCGACTCCCGACGCCCAGGGCGTCTCCTGCGGCGACTAGGGGCGCGAGGGCGCGACTCCTGCCTCTCCCTCGCGCGCTCCGCCTCCCCCTTCGGAGGTGACGGCCTCCCATGCACTCTCGCTCCGGACCATGGCCTGAACCAGGGCCGGACGCGAGAGATCGCCGCCGCCGAT
The DNA here is from genome assembly GCA_914767755.1 of Agrochola circellaris. Lineage (NCBI taxonomy): Eukaryota > Metazoa > Arthropoda > Insecta > Lepidoptera > Noctuidae > Agrochola > Agrochola circellaris. The sequence continues at coordinate 9,035,326 of OU611867.1, read as the reverse complement.
TAGTAGAGAGCCTGGAGCGTTAAAAACATGAAAACCTCGGATTTCAGCTACAGTGAATGTTTAAAAATTCAAAATGGAATGTTTAGCTAATCAATCTGCCTAGCCTTTTCCCAACTATGTTGGGGTCGGCTTCCAGTCTAACCGGATGCAGCTGGATACCAGTATTTTACATGGAGCGACTACCTATCTGACCTCCACAACACAGTTACTTTGTAACACGATACCCCTTGGTAAGACTGGTTGTCAGACTTTCGGGCTTCAGACCCGTAATTACTGTCAAAGATCCTCGAATGACAGCCGGGACCAACGGCTTAACGTGTTTTCCCAGGCACGGAGGAGTCTCGGTATGTAGAGATCGTCCCATCCACGGACCAACCCCGGCAATCGTAGCTTAACCTGATGGATCGACCCGTGCGGCTTTTATTACTTAGCCATGACCTCCTCGAATAATATATATAAAAAAATTACCTATTACAAAGTTGTGATCTTGATTTGAAAAAGAAAAGATTTTCGGAACAATTCTAATGGCTGAAATACATAATAGGCTGTAGAATATTTTTGTATATTAAAATTAAGTTAACCTATTTTGTAGCAAAAAAAAGGTGGTCTGCCACATTCAAGTCACAAGACGCACGGGGGTCGACAAAGGCTAAAGAATAAAACGAGATATTCAGGTAAAATTCACAAGATATTTTGTACTGATTTAATTGCGTAGAAAAAACAAATTATGAAAAGATACGGAGCTATCGTCGTCAGACTTTACGACAATATGTCTTTTTGCAGTATTTTGACCCTTAAAGTTAGTAGCGCATCTTTTCAGGTAAAATTCACAAGATATTTTGTACTGATTTAATTGCTTAGAAAAAACAAATTATGAAAAGATACGGAGCTATAGTCGTCAGACTTTACGACAATATGTCTTTTTGCAGTATTTTGACCCTTCCAGTAACGCATCTTTTGATACCATTATCATTTCTCTACCGTAATAATTGAGGATGCTAGCCCCCGGAACATCCATCCCTGTTCTTTATTAGTGATCGATGCCCCGGAAGCACTTTTCTTGAAAACGGGTAATCTACTGAAGCGATAAAAAAAGCACGAGTTTACAACTAGTAAGCCAGCACGGAACTCGTAAGCGACGACCTAGATACAGGTCGTAGGTTCCAACCCTGACAAGCGCTTTAAATTGTGTACATTTGATTTCAGATTTTGAAATCGTTTTTAGAAATCGATTTCAGGAGCTCCAGCGCCTGCAGCTCGCAGTTTCAATTGTAAGTGCATGGATGCAAAAGTATCCAATTGTCGTGTTTTTGTGAAATCGGTTTCAGATTATCGCTAAGATACAATTTGTGACTGAAATCGGATTTTAGATACGCTTTGATATATCAGACGCATGTCTAAGATGACGTAAGGGCACTAGTGTTAATGGCCGGGACTTCCGAGTCGTGAGTTCGAACCCAAGCGCCTTGGTTACTTTGTGTAAATAATTTCATCACCACTGCTCTCAAAACGGTGAAGGAAAACATCGTGAGGAAACCGGCATGTCCTAGAACCAAACATTCAAAGACATGTGACATCTACCAACCCGCACTGGGCCCGCGTGGTGGGTTAAGGCACCTTCAACACCATCACTTTTGTTATAAAAGCAACTCGCAGCTGCTGACTCCAGAATCTAGACCTAGCACTTTAGGCTGTACCTTGTATTTCAGTAAATCAATGAACTTGGGGAATTGAACACAATACCTCATTCTCAGCCGTAGCGCTTGCGACCGCTAGAACAACGCGACAGTCTGATTCAGGTTATCTGGACAAAATCCAACTACATCTCATTTGTTCTGTAGTTTAGGCTGTTCGAGGGGACAGACAAGCATACATGGCCGATTCTCAAACCTAGCTCCTTGCTTTACATTTTCTCTTCAAATCCGTTGCCTTAAAAATGTATTTATTTTATTTTTACGGTTTTCATGTTTCTCTTTATCAGAAATCAGTTAATGTTACTTACTGCTAACAATCATGTTGAATTAGTTGTTAAAATTAATAACTGTGACATTCGGTTAATGTTTATTAGCTACTTTTCTACATGGGTTCATATTGCTGAACAAGTAATGTAGTATACACCGTGACATTTGAATCACAGTTTTGTTAGAACAAACGTTGTTCAGACCATGGTCTACAACCATTCTACAGCATCCAATAATAAAAAAAACGTCATTAGTTTTTGAAAAAACACAAATTATACAAAGTTAAAAATGTCGGGATTATCATTACTCCCTACAACACAGACACTGCGGCGCGCTCGCGTCTCAAAGTTGTTGCGGCGCGGCGCGCACCTCAAGTACAAAGTTACGTAGGTAAATTACCTACAAGTTTAATTTAAACGTTGTAAACTAGGTTTCAAACTCAAATCTCACACACACAAACAGCAGATCCGGATAATTAAACGATTAATTATCCTAACAACATTTAAATTCGCCAAAATTATGTTAAAAGTTTTAAACTAACTACTTGATATTGTTATTTATTTAATCAAAATATTTTATTGTGCCAGAGTTACGATTTAAAATGACTGTGAATAAAATTGTAAGTAATTAATTTTAACATGAAACTAAACTGCTATGTGAATTCAATTAATCAATCAATCAGCTGTTTCGACAAAGTTCACGCGCGGCCATCGCAGTTTAGGTACTCTACTAAACATCTAAAGACACGCGCGCTGCGCCCGCGCGCGGCTGCGCACTCAAAGGAACCGTATTTATTTCATTAATTTATGCGCCGAAGAGTTTTAAACTTGCTTTCTTATGGGTGCTAGTGTACTTCCTGATTTTCTGTCTTGATTTAGTTATTTTCGGAACTTATTAGTATGTGTGTGTGAGTATGTATGTCGTGTTAAATGTTTTAAACTGCGTCAACCTAAAAAAAATTTGTACTAGTTACACTTTAATTCCGAACATCGAAGCTGTTGCCTACTAATGCATCCCGATCACAAAACATTATTACTCAAGAGCCGGCGCGGCGTGCGGCTCGCTCACGTACGGGACACAGCATTGTCTAAATGCTGTGTGAAAAAAAGGGAAATGTACCTACCTCCATAAATGAAATTTAGTGAGCACTTATTTTTGTACGTCTCACTAGAAAATACCAAACTTAAAAGTTAACTTCGGTAGGTATCTTATCACAGTTATCTATCACTGATAAGAGGCTACTTTAAAACAGATTGTTATGGCTTGGTATGGCTTTGGCTATGGTCAATTTTGGTAGGTATTTTCTGGCTATGCACGAATGCACGAATGCACGACGCGACGACGCACCGTACTGACGCAGACGGCGCGGCGAGGTGACTGACCTCTAATTTTATAATTTCGTTCTATGCGAACTTACGGTAGGTACCTACCTACTATCAGACATAGTTTTAATTCTTTCCTGTAGGTACTAGGTACGGGTACCTATTGTATCTAACGTGGCATTAATAGGTATTATTTATTTATTGCAATATTACAGGAACAAGACAAAAACAAAACTTACCACAAAACCGGGTTAGCTCCGCGTGCACCAAGACAACATTGACTCCAATTTTCCCTTCATACTTATCGGGCTTAGGACCGTCAGAAATTCTAGCTGAAGTTAATTATTAATTTTGGTGAGTAAAGTAGGTACCTACCTACTTAGTTACTTGCTTACATCACAGAGCTTCGATGCTTACGTTCGAAGTACTCGAGTATTTGTTCTTCGAATGCGACTAAGTACTGAGGACCAGTACCACGTCCTTGGGCATGATTCGGCACTGTGAATTGGCCTTGATCCAGTAGCCACTGTGTAGCTGCCAGTATTGTAGCAGGTGTGGGAATCTGCGGGTTCAAGATCCCTCGCCTACGCAGCGCTGCTAAATGTTCTGGTTGAGAGTACATGCGCCTAGCTTCCGCCAGATTGTCACCAGCAATTGCCTAAAAACGCACCATATCCAACCACTCCACATTTGAATATGAACTCATTTTCACTAAAAACACGCGATGCGTGCCTGTGACGTAAGTACATCGGACGCATACGTCGCTCGCTCGAGAGATTTCGGTAGACTGGCGACCGCTTCGGCGACCCGCTCGGCCGGCGGCAGTCAACAACAAAAGAAATGGGCGGAGCGGTACTTCGCGCGATTGCATGTCAATTAGAAATTGAGACAAAAGAGGAAACCTCTTGCATAATTAATGGAAATAATTTAAATTTAAATACTAGTCCAAATCATCAAAATGTCAGAATAAGTTCTAAATCAGTTAACCTGGTGCACCAAAATATTCAAGGTATGTTGAGAAAAGACCTTGAAATTGAATTATTCATGAACTGTAACAACATTGATATTTTATGTATTACAGAACATTGGTTAAAAAGCCATCAGTTCATGTTTAATTTCAGTAATCACCAGGTTGGTAGTTCATTCAGCAGAGAAAATGCAATACATGGTGGCTCATTAATACTGTTAACTAAACAATTTAAATTCAAAGATCGTAAGGATATTGTAAGCCTATCTGTTGAGCGGACTATAGAAATAGCTTGTGTGGAGTTGGAGCGGCTAGTTGTATTGAGCGTGTACCGGCCTCCGTCATCGATTTATGATTGCTTTGAGAGTATCATGGATGATGTGTTACAAAAGCTTGGTAAACTAGGGAAAAGTATAATTGTTTGTGGTGATTTTAATGTTAATTTATTAGAGGACTCATCGATGAGCTTAAAAATTAAAAATTTATTTCTGTCATATAACCTTAATCATTTATTTTTGGAGCCTACTAGAATAACCGCCACATCAGGTACATGTTTAGATAATATATTTACTGACATATTACCTATCAATAAAAAAATTATAAGTCAACTAGATTCTGACCACTGTGGACAGATGATTACATTTAGTAAACAAGATAAAAAAGTGGCTAAGAGATATATCACTGTAGTGCCAAAAACTGCAGGTCGCTTGGAGAGTTTTAAAAACAAACTTAATAGTAAATTACCCTACTTGCCTTATTGTGATGATCCTAATGAACTGTACAATTCCTTTTTTGCCATGTACTGTACAGAATTTAACTCAACATTTAAACCAAAGCAGATCTCAGTTAGTGGTTCTGCAACTTTCAGTGAATGGGCAACTAAAGGGATATTTAAGAGTAGAATCAAACTCTTTGAACTGTATGACGAAAGAAATTATAATAAAAGTAAAGAATTTTGTCAGTATGTTAAGAACTATTCCAAATTATTTAAACAAGTTTGTAGCGAAGCTAAGTGTCGATATTTAAGCTCAAAAATTAAAAACAGTCAAAATAAAATAAAAACTACTTGGGAAATTATAAACAATGAGACTGGAAGAGACAGAAAGCGTAGTAGTGACTACAGCCTTAATATTAATAATACAGTTATTAAAAAAGATTTAGAAGTAGCCACAGTTTTTGAAAATTTCTTTGCAGATATTCCAGTCTCAACCACTAAATCTTTAAATTCTTCACCCACTGTTGCTGAATTCCTTTTGAAAGAAAATGTTGATATTTGTGACCATGAGTTTAATTTCGACTATGTTAGTGCTCGAGATATTATTAAAACTTTCAATACACTCAATGTTAAAAAAACTGCTGATTTATGGGGAAATTCCGTAGAGGTTGCTAAATGCATAATCAACACTGTAGCGCCTGAATTAGCAATTATTTTTAATAAATGCATTGACTGTGGTGTAATTCCTGACTTAATGAAGAGTAGTAAAATAATACCTTTGTTTAAATCGGGCAGCACATCAGACCCCACGAACTTTAGACCTATTTCTGTGCTTCCCACCTTTAGTAAAATATTCGAAAAATTGATGCTCGATCAATTGCAAAGACATTTTAATAAACATAAGTTATTAAACAGTAAGCAATTCGGTTTCACAAGGGGTCGCTCGACTACCGACGCTGGTGTTGAGCTTCTTTCACATATTTTTGAGGCCTGGGAGAGGTCACATGATGCCCTAGGTATTTTTTGTGACTTATCTAAGGCTTTCGATTGTGTTTCACATGATACATTGGTCAGGAAATTGCATCACTATGGTGTTAGAAACACTGCCTTGGATCTTCTTATTTCTTATTTGGATAATAGGATCCAAAGAGTAGACGTTAACGGCAAGCGATCCCCAGGTTCGCTTGTCACTATGGGAGTTCCGCAGGGCTCAATTCTTGGCCCTTTTTTATTTCTCGTATATATTAATGACCTACCTTGCCTCATAAAGAACAGTCATGAAATAGTGTTATTTGCAGATGACACATCACTTATATTTAAGCTTAAGCGAAAACAGACCGTTATTGACGATGTAAATAATGCTCTCTCTAAAATTGTGCATTGGTTTAGTGTTAATAATTTACTTTTGAACGAGAAAAAGACTAAATGTATTAGATTTCTGACACCTAACGTTAAGCAGGTGAAAACCAATGTACTAGTAAATGGGACAGAATTGGATCTTGTGGACACCACTGTGTTCTTAGGTATTACTTTGGATTCGAAGCTTCAGTGGGGACCTCATATAACCAAATTGTCGAAGCGGCTAAGCTCTGCAGCCTACGCGGTGTATAAAATCCGTCATTTGACTGATGTAGAAACAGCTCGATTAGTATACTTTAGTTATTTCCATAGTGTAATGTCGTATGGCATTTTGTTGTGGGGAAATGCGGCCGACTTTCAGGCTATATTTGTGCTGCAGAAACGTGCCATTCGAGCAATTTATAAACTAAGTAGTAGGCATTCACTGAGGGATAAATTTAAGGAAATAAACATAATGACGGTCGCGTCTCAATATGTATATGAGAACCTGATTCATGTAAAAAAGAATATAAATCTATATTCTAAACACAGCGACATTCATAGCTTAAATACTAGAAACAAAGATTTATTTCTTGTGCCGAGGACTAGGCTCCAAAAAATTAGTAATTCATTTAAGTGCCAAAGTATACGTTTTTACAACAAACTCCCAAGCCATGTCAAAGAACTGAGCCTCAATAAATTTAAATCATTTATTAAACAGAAACTATGTCAAAAAGGTTTCTATAAAGTTAAAGATTACTTAGACGACAAAAAGGCTTGGGACTAATTAAGCTACTCCAATGTACCCCAAGCAACAAACAAGTGTTTTTAGAATCAAAGACTACATGATACTATATGAGCTCATATAATTGTTTGGATTATTTTATTTGACTGTAAGTCAATTTATTTTAAATTTTGTTTTCATTTATTGTTGACATAATCTACTCATTAAAATGTTTTTATTTTATGAGTTGATTGCAATTTGTGCTTATGTAAATTATTTTTGCATTAAAGCATTATTATATAGAATCAAGTTTTTCTAACTGAACAGACAGCTGTGCTGCTGGGGAGTTTGTTGCGCCACTTCTTCTTCCCAGCTTAAGCACTAGGAAGTGGTGAAGGGTGGGCGTTTTTGGGGGACTGTCTTATGTAATTTTGACGTTCGAAAAGTGCTGATTCTCAGCCTAGTTTGAATAAATGACTTTTGAATTTTTTTTTTTTTTTTTTTGAATGTCATTGGCTAATGATTTATTTGCATTTCGGCCTGGATTGGCCGGATATCCTTCTAATCCAAGTGGACTTCTCTTTGAATGCCATATCGCTACCGCGATGAGTACCTACTTTGATGTTACGGTTAATGTTTGAACACGTTTGAGCAACATATGACTAATTTGAGAACGCCTAGTTTAGTTTGTTTTAATAACATAATTGATGCTATAGAAACGTAGTAGGCCATGGTCTGAACAACGTTTATTCTAGCAAAACTGTGATTCAAATGTCACGGTGTATAACATCACGACCCTATTCTCAGAAAGGTTAAGCAGAGCAAGCAGAGCAGTTAAGCTTTTAGAGATAATAAACAGAATCCAAATCGAGCCAATAATTTCGGAGACAATACACAAAAAAAAAAAAAAAAATAACATGAAAAATTGCTTAAAGTTAATTTTCGATAATTTTACATGAATATTCAGAAAAATACGGGCGGTCACATGCCCATGGCGACATTGTATATATTTTGTATTATAAAGAGAGAGAAAGAATGAAATTAATAAATAATTATTAAATAATTATGTGGAGGATAATTTCCAGGCCCACAGCTCCTACTGGAAAAATTATTTCATCATTTGAAAGTTACATAGGCTATTTATTACTATGTAAATATATACGAAAAGAAGTACTTTAGTTCTAATGAAATACTATCTTGAATTCATGTAAGTAAAGTTGAACTTATCCATAACGTGTCGTAAACAGAAAGTCGTCTTCACGAGTTCACGTGTAAATTGCTCCCATGCGAAGCCGGGGCGGGTCTCTATTCAGTTAATAAATAAGTAAGGTAGAGATCATCTATATAAGACCGCAATTAACAACACCCGAATGAGCTTAGGACATACCAGGGAAGCATGGCACAAAAGGGAGGAGAACTTTACTCAGGAATAGCTGGAACAAGGCTGTAAATGATGACTGGAAGGCTATTTTCAACTTATAAAGAATTGAAATATAATATATAAGAATTGAATGAAATTGTATGAGGAACAGGGTGTAAAGTTTACTCATCCTCCATAGAAAAGGGAGCATCCACCGACCAGATGGGTGTCGTATGCAGTGCTATTCTGTAACCATCTCACCGTGAAAACTTAGGTGAAGTGAGCGTGGAGTGAGCTGTCAATAGTGTCAATCTCTAGCATTAGGTGGAATGACAGCTCACTCCACGCTCACTTCACCTAAGTTTTCACGGTGAGATGGTTACAGTATAGCATTGCTGGTGGGTTAACTGCCCGACGATTGATGTCGGGAAGTTATTATGTGCTGATCGCGTGGTAAACTCTGCTTGCACAATGCGCGACGTCAGTGTGATGCGTAGTTCGCATGTGTCGTTGTACATGTCGTCAAAAACTTTATATACTGTCCGTGCAATATATACATGTAGGTAACGTTTCCCACATAGGTCAGCCAGATATGTGAGTCATCTACAAAGGACTAGGGCAGCATGGCACAAAAGGAGGCCTTTACTTATTAAAGGGTGGAACAATTGGCTGTCAGTGATGATGATGAAAGAGATTGTACCGGAGCAAGCTGGATTTGTATAAGGGAAAGGAACCCGGGAACCAATATTAATTGTTCGTCAGGTTATTGAGAAAGCCCGAGAATTTAACAAACCGACCGATATCTGCTTCGTCGACTTTTCCAAGGCGTTCGACTCAGTGAAATGGCCAATGTTGTGAAGTACTTTACTAGGAATGGGCACGCCGTAACACCTAGTGCATCTATTGAGAAAGCTATACGAAGCAGGCACAGCTTCAGTTTGAACCGACGAAAACTACATGAAGACCACGACCGCTTTGTCAAGAGTGCTACGAAGAAGATGATGATGATGACTCGCGAAGGGATTCCTAATAAATAAAATACACCAGAGATTTCTAAATAACTTTATTTACAAGTCATACAATCTATCCAGCGCGCGGGGGTCTCCACCTCACGGACATGGGTCTCCTGTTGTAGAACGATCGAGACAATAGTGAGTTTGGGACGTAGCGGTTGTAGTAGGCTCGGTCTTCTATACTAAACATGGGGAAGTTCACCCATTGGGCGTCTATGTGCTGAAAAGGAGAGGTAAAAATTTGTATCAGGTACATATTAGCGGTGAGATGGATGACCTTGTTACCAAAGCAGGTAGAACCTGGATGAGCCTGGCATAGAAGTGTGGGGATTGGTTCAAGCAAAGAAAAGATCATGGTCAGTGATGGGTTAAGGTGGGCGGGAGTGGTGGCTGTTGATGATGACGAGATGACTTTGTTACGGGTAGTGAGAACCCCGAAAGTCTAAGAACCAGTTTTACCAAGAAATATTGTGTTACCCAGTTACTGGATTGTAGAGGTCAGAGCTGCATCCGGTAAGATTGGAAGATGACAACATAATAGAAGACAGATGTTGACTAGCAGATTATTATAATAGTCATATGTGGTGTGGCCGTCGGACTGCCATGTCATAGGTCTCGAGTTCGAACCCAAGGCATGCACCTCTGACTTTTCGGATTCATGTGCGTATTATTTAATTATCACTTGCTTCAAAAACGGTGAAGGAAAACTTCGTGAGGAAACCGGCATGCCTGAGACCACCTGCACCTCAAATAAATCTCATTTCGCTTTCATAAAAACATTATTGAACACTCGAATATAATGATTGCGCCTCTTTTTGTGAACCTCTAATAATTCCTATTTTGGGATAGATTCAAAGAGACTCTTTTATTTAAAATAATCATTAGAAACTCAAAAAGATTTTGAGTATCATTAATTAAAAAAAGCGTCCATTATTAGAAGGTCAATAAGTTATTAGAGGATCAGTTAGATATTTCCCGCAATTAGTATGATGTAGGCACGAAATAAAAATTGAAGAAATAAGGTGATTGTTACTGAGACAGAAAATAGAATTCGACGCGTGTATTTTTTGGTTCTATTTATGAACACTTTTTTGTTATTTTCTTTTACTTTTCCTGTTTACCCTTTTGTCTTCTAATAAACATAAAAAAACAAACCTGAATCAAAGCAAAGACACTCAAAATGAAACCTAAAACTTTTATCATAGGCGCCATTTTCGACCGAAATACTTTTAAAATGGCGCGTAAAACACACTTGTTTTCACTTTTATACCAAAAATAGCCGATTTCTAGACTACATATTGCTGAGAAAACGTGGATTTTACGCCTAATTACGAGGGCATAGAGTTTATAATGAAATAGTTTATGGGCATGTAGACAATGATGTCAGACTAATCGCATTGGTGTACTTGATTTGACATAGGTACAAGTAAATCAAATTTCTTTTTAGGGTTCCGTAGTCAGATGTCAAAATCGGAACCTTCCCCATGTCCGTCCGGATGACAAACAGTCATTTTACTGGGAGAGTGTGCACTATATCGATGAAAATTGGGAAGGTGTATAATTCTGTGCATCGCTAAACAATGGTGGATTTGCGACATAAAAAATTACTCCTCATCCAAGTAAGCAAGGAATGAAAAAAAGATCTATCATAACCTATAAAACTCATGATATAGTCTTAATTACTGTTATTTTTGTCTGTTGTCTTTTGTTTTTTTTATTCATTTGTTTTGTATTTCATTTTGCTTCCTTCCTATGATTTTTGTGTTGCATGTTTTGATTTATTTTGGATATAAGTTTGACATAAAATATCTTATCCTATTGTATCTACTTAGGTTATAAGAGAATAATGTGGTCTCCTATAATTGAAAGCGCACACAAGAATGTTGCCGCTATTGGAGATCTAATAAATAAAAATAAATAAATCATTGGGTCCCATAATTAAAAAGATAAAGATGATTTAAGTGACTTTTATTGTAGTCATTAGCTTTTGCCCGCGACTTCGCCCGCGTGCATCTCGGAAAATTTACCACGTGAACTACCGGGATAAAAAGTACCTTTTGTATTAATCCAGATTATAAACGATCCGTGTGCTAAATTTCATCGAAATCCGTTCAGCCGTTTTTCCGTCAATCCGGAACATACATCCAGATGAACAGATAATCAGACAAACTGACAAAAAATTAAAACTGTCGTTTTCGGCATCAGACACGTCGTCGCAATTACGTTTTTTAACTCACGTTTTTTGTACAGTTTTGACTTATTTACTATTTTATTATAATTTCAATTTCAATCATTTATCTTTATTGCAATCAAAAATGTACATATACAAAAGAATTATGGACCCTGTCGAGCACAGCAAAATTTTAAATAAGTAGGATAGGGGAAGTTTATTCCTGAATATTTAAATATTTTCTATCAATTTTTTCCTCATATTATAAAATGTATATATATATATGTATAGATAGAAGTTTTCCAGATATGGGATATTTCCGGTTACAACAACATAGGTAAATACACTCGAGAGCAATGAATCCGGGTCACTTAAAGAATGTTAAAAATCTCGGAAACTAAAAATGATAGGTTAATGCAATAAATTGTATTTAATAGACAATGTAATACTCCTTAAATGAAAGTAAAAAAAATATGAGTCACCATACATTTTATTAACACAAAATTACATAAAGAAAAAAACTGCTGATCTCTCCTTAAAACAAAAATAGGAAACATGAAATTTTTGAACTTTATTACGATTTTCTTGAATTTTAATACTTCGTATTGCCTCCTCGTGCTTCCATTACTGCGTTTACGCGGTTTGGCATGCTGTACACCAAGTTCCTTATACGATTTTGGGGAATATTCTCCCATTCCTCTGTGAGAGCAATTTTGAGCTCACGAAGCGTGATTGGGGGAGGGTTTCGTTGTTTTACGCATCTGCCTAGCTCGTCCCAAGCATGCTCGATCGGGTTGATATCCGGGCTGCGCGCTGGCCACTCCATACGAGTAATGTTCATCTCTTGAAGGTAGTCATTCACAATCCTACCTGTATGAGGTCGGGCATTGTCATGCATAAATATAGCATCCTCACCTAAATTGACCATAAATGGACCAACGGGATCATTGAGGATTTCTTCCACATATCTTACGCTAGTTAAAGAGCTGTTTTCTATGATCACCAGCTCTGTGCGACTTTCAGAAGAAATTCCGGCCCACACAAGTACAGACCCACCACCGTAGGCTACTTTTTCTTCGATGCATGCTTGCTTGAATCTTTCCCCTGGTCTTCGATACACTCTGTGTCTTCCATCGTGCTTGTAGAGCATAAATTTTGATTCGTCGGAGAACATAACTTTTGACCAATCTTCAATACTCCAATTTACGTGGCTCTGGGCATATCTTAGTCTTGAAATACGATGCCCACGCTCCAGTTTAGGGCCGTTTGCAGGTCTAAGGGGTTTTAAGTTAGATTCAGCAAGCCGACGTCTTACGGTCCATGCACTTGGGTTACTTCCTCCGAGGCGTCGAAACTGATTTGTGAGTTCAGTTCCTGTGAGAAAGCGATTTCGAAGCATGGTGTTCACCAAGTATCGGTCTTCTCGTGCTGTGGTACACCTGGTTCTGCCCGTTCCTGGTCTGCGTAGGTTAGAACCAGTTTCTTCGTAACGTCGGAGAACTCTTTGTACTGTTGACAGCGACACACCGACAGTCCTGGCTGTATCGCGCTGACTCCGGCCGGTTTCCAGCATTGTAAGTATTCTGGTGCATTCTTCAGGCGTAAGCGACATAATTTCAGCTTGAATAATGAATATAGAGCACTATCAACATGGTTTATGTACCCACATAAATGACAGATTACAAACAAAAGCAAAACCAAATGCTGTAATTTCGTAGTTCCATCTTCGAAAGTGGCCCTTTTTCAAATTTGATTTTTTTATGATATAACTTTACAATAACTCAGAAGTTTTAATACCTTCATTTAAGGAGTATTACATTGTCTATTAAATACAATTTATTGCATTAACCTAGCATTTTTAGTTTCCGAGATTTTTAGGATTCTTTAAGTGACCCGGATTCATTGCTCTCGAGTGTAATTTAATTTTTCATCGTTTTTTCGACTATGCCATACAAGCTTATTTTTACATCGATAAAATCAATACTGTGCGTAAATTTTCATCCCAACTACGGAACCCTTGACTGAGCGTGGTCCGAAGCGCACCTGGCCGTTTTTTTATATTAAGAGGCATACTACAGCTAAAGCGCGGTCACTGTCGGACTGCATAGAAAAGAAAGAGAAGCGCGATGACACTTGATTCTATACAATAGTATGCAAAATAATTTACATTACTCAACACGAAACAGTAAATAAATTTATTTGCCATAATGACAGCTAGCACACTCCAATATACCAACAAAACAAACGAAATATATACTCAAGCAAAAATAAAAACCCAAAACATAAACAGAACTTAATACCGGAATAAGTGCTTCCAGGGATAAAGAGCGTGCCCGCTTACATATAGCTAATAAAACTGTAACTCGAAGTTATGATAAACTAGGACCATCGAAGTAAAAATAAATAATCAGTTAGGCAAACATAATATACGAACAATTGTCAAGGTCGCTAGCTAACCATATATTGCAATACAACTCATTAAAAAATAAAATTGTAATGAGTAGATTATGTGTTTAACAAATGGAAATAAAATAAAAATCAATTGACATATACAGTCAAATAAAATAAAAATGAACAATTATAAAACTTATATAACCTGTCAGTAGGTAAATTCTGGAGAAAGAACATGAACATTGTCTTGAATTAATCACAGCGACCAACCATTCTTATCGTTTAAGTAGTCGTTGATAGAATAATATCTGGCCTGCACAACCCAGTTACTGGGTAACACGATACCCCTTGGTAAGGCCAGTTGTCAGACTTCGGGTTTATGACGACCCGTAACAACTGTCAAAGATCTACGAATGACAGCCGGGACCAGAGGCTTAATGTGCCTTCCAAGGCACGGAGGGGTCTTGGTATGTAAAGATAGTCACCAATCCACGGACCAACGGCGACAAGCGTAACTTAATCAGATCGATCGACCCATACGGCTGTTATTACTTAGCCACGAGCCCCTCAAACTACTATTGTACTTATATGTCTTGTTAGAATAGAATAGAATAGAATATATTTATTTGCATTAAACATGGTACAATAATGGTCTTAATAATAAGGTTATGATCTACCTGTCTCGCCATGGACTGGCATACAAATATTTTATAGGAAAAGAAGTTCTTAAAAATGATGCAACTACATCAATATATATCATAATATGTTTGTTGTGTTGTGTGTTGTATGTGGTCTTTGTAACAAAAACCGCGCGCACGCGGTGGTATTTCCCATCGGAAAAGACGACGAATTTCCATTCAAACTTTCATCTCCTATTTAACCCCTTTAGGGATTGTTTTTTTCTCCGTAGTGATCACCTTGTATAGGGAACTCTTGTGCAAAATATTATGCGTCTAGACCCAGTGGCTATGCGTTGTCATTCAATGAATTTAAGATATTATTACGTAGATTTCTCCCACCAGTCCTGCAGCAGGATGGAGGAGGCACTGATTGGCTAAAATTTCACGGCATGAGCTATTTACTTACACATAGGTCATGAGTTTGATACAATAAGACTTTGCTGGCCTATGACTGAGTAAAATCCTTTAAGCATTTTAACTACATTTATCAAAAAGTCTGCTACACTTTGACCATTTGACATTTTAATACACAATCACTAACGAACAAGAACGTTTCCAAATGCTAAACTTTACTGTTATCATTAAAAAATTCTATCATTATTTTATTTGCGTATACTTACTTAATTTCATTCTGCACATTTCACTTTTCACAACACCAATAATTCGCACATTTATTATCTCATCAGCTCGACGTCCGCATGTCACTGCAGGGATCCAGCAGAATATCAGCGTCAGGTATATTTGCCTGACACATGCTGAGTTGGACTTCCATTTGGTGCAACCTTGAGACGCACACCGCACTTTGTATGTTTCACTATTTTAAAGTGTCTTAGCCAATAGTTATCACAATGTCTTTATTTTCTTCTTTTTTTTTTTTTTTGTATATTGGCACCTTATAGCTATATTCATGTATTTAGTTATTATTTAATCGTGTTTTTGTATTTTATGCTGTCTTTTGTGTGCACCAAATAAACGATTTATCTATCTATTTATGCTTGTTTATATTTATTATTTGAGCCATGTGACGTCCCTGTAGAATGAATAATTAATGTAATGATCCACTGTATGATGTACCTATGTGGAGAGGGACACGTTGCCAATCTAGAGCAGTAAGCAACTCAAAAATTTACAGATGTTACACCGGGGTAACGTTGCTTGTGACGACATGACTCGTCATATTCTCATCCGGGCTTTAAAATCTCGCCAATATAATGAGTGTGTCAAAAATAGCTGGAAACATTTTGGTTTATTAAGATGTTATACAGTACGTGGAGATAACAGAGGTCAATTTTTTTTTTGGAAGGCTCATTATTTCTTGCGAAATGTGGATGTACTATAAAATTCAAATTCAAAATAATTTATTTAAACTCAAACTCAAAGCATTCATTTCAAATAAACCAATTACAGGCACTTTTTAATTGACAAGGGGGTTGGTCAGTCAGATAGATGAAGCTAGATGATTTCATATAAATCTACAAGGGCACTTATGAAACGTCAGAAGCTAGGTGCACGGTTCCAATTGGTCGTTTCCTATGGAGAAGAGCCGGCAAGAAACTCCCACGGTTACTGTTTTAATAATAAATGGTTTTTACAATGTTTTCAACTTACAGTGTTAATAGGTATGAGAGGACAGTGTAGGCCTATCAACAAGTACCAGGTACTTGGCAAAATAGAAAATGGTCCACAGATCGGTATAGGTATACCTCTGCAGAATTACAGGCGTAATGATATGTTATGTAATAATTTCATAATTCCTTTTTTTCGGCTACTACATCTCGACTTACACCACGATATTATTGACAACTTGTTTCCACAAGAAAGCACTTTAACTGCCCTTCTAAACCGAAAGACGCTATCTCAATCGGAGGAAGTTTTGAGAAAATTTACTTTTTGTAAAATATAATTTAAGGAAATATAACGATAAAAAATAACTTCTTAGTGGTCTTTTTTATGTTTTAAGTTAGATAGGGCCTATTTGGCATTTACCATTAGATGCGAAATTCTTATAGCTATTGAATGGTATAAAATAAAAAAAAACTAAAATTCCGTATCTCACAGATAGCGCATTTAGGCTTAGCAGGGCAGTTTACTTACCGTCGCCGGGCAGTGAAAACCTCGTAAAGGAAAATTAATTGCTTTTCTTTTTATTTATTTGTTGTGTTGAAAACCTCGTAATGCATGCTTAGAGAACAAAATACAGACAGTGAGATGTAAGATGCTTCTAATGCCTTCTATCGTTGATAACGCGAACATCAGAGAACGTCAACGACGGCTATTCTTCCCTGTAATATAACGTTTATTGCAATCACGAGGTTTTCACTGCACAGCGACGTTTTATTTGAAACAAAGGTTTTTAAATATTTTTTCCTGCTTCAAAAGGCCTTTAGGTAATAAGACCTCATTTGATGTTAGTTAAAATGCTCTCGCTTTTATTTTAAGAGGTAGCCATTGAAGTTGACTCAAGAGCTCTTCAGGAGAACTTTCAAGAGATCCCCAAGATTTTTCAATTGCTTCAAAAAGGCAGGTTTTACTGTTTAAAGTATAATTAACTGTAGTGAGAGTTCTTTGTGAAAGAGTACAGCCGCTAGGAGAATATCTGCCGATTTTTTTCCAACAACGTTTAAGCTTTTAGGGGTATGAAGAACAGGGTGTAAAGTACACTTATCCACCATAGAAAAGGGAGGATCCTCCGACCAGACGGGTGTCGTTTCTGGCGGGCAACTGTCCAGAGGTTGAAGTCGGGAGCTTGTATATATGTCTACCGCGCGGTAAACTCTAATTGCGCGATGCAGGATTTGAGTGACGTCAGGATGTTGTGTGACGTCAGGTCTTTGATGCGTAGTTCGCATGCGGCAATGTAGATGCCGCCACAAGCTCTTGGCCTGCATCTCACCTGATGGTAAGTGATGATCAGACCGAAGGTGGAAGCGAACTTCACTCGGAATCCTCAACTTCAGAGGAACTGGCTATCTTACCTCTAACTGTCGAAACACAACCATGATGTTAATTGTTGTTGTGGCGATAGACTTAGATAAGGTGGTGGTTTCAGGCGGATTTAGAATAAGCCCTACCACTAACCAAACCGAGCAGAAAATTTTGCCCCCACTGGGAGTCGAACCCGAGACCTTTGGGTCTTTTGGGTATGGCAGCTGGTGTAATTACAGGCTCGTGGCACTTTTTGTAAAGCAGCCGGTCCATTCTGTAAAAAACGTACCGTGATAATATAGGTAAAGTGAGCTTGAAGTTAACTGTCATCCCATCTGAGGCTATTGCCTATCCCTAGCATCACATAGGAGCCTGGACTCCTAAATCGACCCACCTTTTTTTTTTTTTGCTAGCGAAATTATCAAATAACTTCTCCTGCTCTGGGCGGACCGGCAGGGCGTGTCAGACTCTTAGTGACGAAAACCCACCTGTGTTCCTTCAGTTGCCCGTGTGTTGCCAGGGGCCATGGTATCCCTTTCGGCCTTTCCCGTGACCCTGACAGGCATCAGCCCTAGCGGACCCCGTCAGTCGTGCTGACATCTCTTTGAGGCGCGCGTGGAACACGACTCGCCGTCGACCCAGACCTGGTCCTATCGGACGAAGATCTACCCATTGCTCACAGTCCGCAGGCCCGCGCCTATGGTGGCCGGGAATCGGCCTGGGATTCCCGACGCCCAACCTCTCCTGCGGCGACTAGGGAAATTGACCCACCTTGCACCTTCCATGTAAGGTATAAAGGCATAAAACAACAAAATAATGGTGAGTCAAAGCAAAAGTTTTCATGCCGTTTTGAAGCCGAAATACTGGCCATTATTTTGGTGTCATCATTGTCCCGAATTTGTATATAATTTTTTCTTACATACGTTTATAACACACAAAATGACATGATTACTTTGTAAAGCATTATATTATTTTAATTATTGTTAATGTGAGGACTATGTGGATATATTTTTTTCTTTTCTTTCATTATCTTTTTCTTTCTCAGTTAGTTCTAATGATGGTCTGGCAGTTTGAGTAGTTTATGCGGCCTATTCAAATATCCTTTCTTTGGTATAGTTCGTCGAGTTGAGCTCCTTAAGTTCTGAGTAGAGCTCCACGATTACTGACAAATGCTTGCACTGACTGGACTGGTTCACTCAAATCTGTGTGCTTTTTTCCTTAAAAGACCATTTCAGATATTAATCTACATGGGAGGACCATGTAGATTAATATCTGAAATGGTCTTTTAAGGAAAAAAGCACACAGATTTGAGTGAACCTGAGGCCAGATATAAGAGCCTGAGGATAGATAAGGCCTGACCAAGATTATGTCTGGACTTTAAAAGAAACTGTGACCTCAGAGTTTGTTTCGGGCTTTCTTCTCAGAGTAGTCAGATAGCAAACGCCGAACTAATCTAGCTTATTTTTAATTTTTTTATATGACGTTTAAAAGTCCTATTTACAGAATAAACAATTTCATTTCATGCAAAAAATGCAGGGTGGCTCGATTTAGGAGTCTGGGAGTGTTGTATACATAGATTATCGTGTGTCTGAAAAAAAGATGGGTAACACATACACATATAAAAAAAAAGAACAAAAAAAAAATTGTTGTTGGTTGTTGTTCATAAAATTGAAGAGAAGGCGTTAGTAGGCTTGTTAATAGGTATATGAAATTTTGCTTAGATTTGGTTTTACAGATGTAATTCAAAGGATGATGGGTGAAATAATAACGACATTGCTGACATAATTTATATAATTTAACACATATTCAATACACAAGGTACATATAATGTAGTCTTATGATAGCTATAACAACAGTACATTTAGAGACGTTAGGCCATCAACACAAAACAATCGGAGAAGATATTTTATATCTTTAACAAATGTTATGGGCGAAAAAATATCTCGACATATCATTAAATAGTTTCAGAAAATAGGTACACATCACAGTATTTAGGCTATATTTTTTATTTATTTTATTATTTCGACAAACATCAACGGATTTTAAAACAGTGAATATACGATAAAAATGTGATAACAATTAGATTTTTTAATTAAAAAAAAAACTTTTTTTTAATTTGATATGTATTTCCTAGGCACCTAGCATAGTTCGAAAGTTTCACTAAAATTTAAGCGAGAAATTAAAAAATATTTTCTTACGATATAACCTTATCTTAAGACTAGCCATACATGATATGTTTAGTAATAGATTTTTATTAATTTTAACATCAATATTTACTAATATAAATGCCTCAGCCAGTAAGATATGTATTTGTTTCATTGAAGACTTATTAATTAATGTTATTTTTAAATCTATTCATAATATTTAGAGATTAAACACTTTAAAATTGTTTTTTATAATAAGATGTGACAACTGTCACCATAAATTCTAATTTTTAAATAACATTCATAAGTATTTAATATTGAAACATTAATCTCCATATTTCTAATTCTACATAATAAATTAAAAACTAAAAATGATATGTCTCAGCTTTGCCTATCTTTCTTTTTATCTTTTTTCAAAGCCTCTTTTATACAAATAAAATGTAGCGTATCGGTTGACCGTTTTTCGAAGCGAAATTTCATATTTTTTTTCTCCATTTTTCGTTCTGCAATTACGCTCACAAAAAAATAATACAAAAAAGTAGTAAGTACCTAATTTATTTACTGAATGTAAATAAGATTAAAATATAGGGCGAACGGTAAAAAGAAAGAGTAAAAGTAATAAAAAAATCTGATTTATTTTTATGAAACTTATGCGCGTAATCACAAAACTTTAGTCGTTAATGAGTTTGACATAAAATTTTACGAGTACCAGTTCGTAGCAATGGAGAGCCTCGTAAAAGATTTTTTATCTTTTTTACTAATAAAAATCTAAAAAGATTGGATGAAGCTTTGTTTTTGCAAAATTATAGTGGTTCTGTATTATTAACTTTTATTAGTAAAAATGATGTTTTTTGTAACGTTGCGTAAAATGGTATAATGATTGTCAAATTGTGTAATGGTGACGCTAATATTTTTTCTTCGCATTATTTTTTACCTAAGTATCTTTGGTAAACGACGTTCTTTAATATATAATACTTAATTCCCAAAAAATCAATTAAACTCCAGCCAACATTCAAGATCGCACACAAAACAAACACAAAAAAAAACAAAATTGACGCGCTATACTATGTACCATTTTACGCGACGCAAAACGTAAACAAATTAATGAAGTCTGTAAACGCCAATGCGTTTCTCCCCAGCGGTGTGCTGCACAAACTCGCGGATCTGGTCAGTGGCAACAGGTCCAATGCATACCAGGGGCTCCTTGAAATATCCGCAGCTCTGAGGGAAAAATATACATATGTTATCATGTCATCTGCGAATATAAAACCTTCCTAAAGCCAGTCTCATGCGCATGTGCGCTTTGAATGCACAGGCGTCACCCAAATTGGAACAGAAACCATCAGGTCACCCAGATCTTTTTCAGATGTTCTGAACAGACTAGGAGACCACTGCTACTGATAGGTCAGCTTCGTGTAAAATACGTAGAGCATCTGTTTATTGATAAAATAATAGGCAGCGATGATGATACCGTCTCATGCCTGAGCCGTGTGTAACGCCGTGTCTGCGAGAAACAGACTCCAGATGTTGCTGTTGGGGTCGGAAGAGGCGATAAAAAAATGACAGTCGGAAAAAACCGACCAAGTGCGAGTCAGACTCGCACACGGAATGGGACCCTTCCAAACTACCGTACAATATTTTGGCAATAAACGCCGAAAAAACACGTTTCTTGTGGGACCCCCTTTTATGTTTAACTTCATTTTATTCATTGTTGTTATAGCGGCAATAGATATACACACTCTCTGTGAAATTTTCAACTGTCACCTATTACGGTTCATGAGATACAGCCCGCTGACAGACAGACTGACGGACAGCGGAGGCTTAGTAATAGGGTCCCGTTGGCACCCTTTGGGGGCGGAACACTAAAAAGGTTTTCCATTTGCTGTCGCCCGTATTAGGAACAAAGCGTCAAGGCTCTAGAGAGAGGAACCTCCAGAGAATATGTACGCACCACGTAGCTTAACCTGATGGATCGACCCGTGCAGCTGTTATTACTTGGCCTTCTTACTTGTCTTCAAAAACGCTGACCTCGTCTAGTTTTCGAGGAGGTCGTTCCTCGAAAACTAGACGAGGTCAGCGTTTTTGAAGAAAGGCCGAAAGAAATTCAGAGGTCACAGGTTTACTAATGAGAACCGGGACCAACGGCTAAGCGTGCTTTCCGAGGCACGAAGGGGTCGATATGTAATGGATGTTGAGGTCCTGGTCGAGCAAAGTGTAATTGTGTTTTTCTATCTGGGATATCTCAGTAGCAGCCCGGAGTCTGGATTTGTGCCCGGTTGATGGCAATAGGCTCGCCCCCTATTACATGGGACTTAAACATAACTGGCGAAATGTGGGTGTACTATAGGTACACCTCTGCCCAACCCTTGAACAAGGCGTGATGTTAGAAATATAATATTATTTTTCCTCGAATATGCTCAAACTTCGATATTTTCCTCAGCCGAATGATTTCATTTTATTTTTTCCACTAAACCATCTTTAATATTCCAATCCCTGATATATTTTTCTCAGAGAACCAATTTGGGATTTAATAAAACTTTTGACAAAAGAAACTCGTACAAATTGGAAAATGATTTTTATTTAAATGGCTTTTATAAGAATCACGAGCGTTTTTATAACATAATTCTTGAGAACATCCCAATTTGAATTCATTAAAAATTACATTTTTAATGAATTCAAATTGGGGACTAAAGAATTATGTTACAAATAGAAAAAGGCATGTCTGTACTTGCCTTTTGTAAAATCTAAATGGAATAAATTAACAAAGCTTTCAAAGGAACTTAAAAAGAAAACGAAAGTGATGTGACGGTTAAAATGTTACACTTGTCTCGGTCTAGCTCTCATTCGCCAAGTGTGCCAAGTATAAAGTGCTCATGCATACTAGCCGCACGCGTCAACAGCAGAGGCAACTGCAGCCGTCGAAGCGTCAGCGGCTGCCGTCGACTACGTGCCGCTCGTGTATTTGAGTACCGTACCACAATATAATTAAGGACAGTATGGAATCTAGGCCTATATGATGAAATAATACAAATCCTCCATTAAAAAAAATCGCGGCGTATACTCGTCTCGACACGGCACCTGCAATTGACAGCACCGCGACAATCGCTTGGGGTCTCGTCAATGAGCACGACTGAGTGTGCCGTTTCGAACGTTTACTACCTAGTTTCTGTACTGTCCATATTTATACTGTGACCTGTACTCAAATACACGAGCGGCTGCCGTAGAGGCGTATCGACGCGTAGTTGCCTGTGCTGTTGACGCGTGCCGCTTGTGTGTATGAGCATTAATATACGATAAGGAACTTCGTTTCAATAAAATTTTGTGTGTTCATTCGCTACTAAATAGAAAATCCTGGAAAAAGAAAATCTTTTTATACAGATGTTTGAAAAACAAGCCTTTGTATAAAAACCTTTTGTTGTTCAAAAAATAACATTTCGTCAAACGGAACAAATAAACGCTTAGTAATGAGTTTTTATGGTAACGGCCGTCACTTAAGAGTTGAAGGTCTTGGTGCGAACTTTGTAACAATTTATTTTACTTATTTAAAAGTGTCCGTGGAGTTTCTTGCCCGTTCCTCTCCATAGGTACCTACTACGCTTTGGAATAGGCAACTAGCTTCATATTTTTGATTGATCGATTGATTGACAATTCAGAAGTGCCTGTAAATGGTTTAATTGAAATAAATGCTTTGAGTTTGAGTTGAACACTTTCAGGCGCCTTACTTTGTGTAAATTATTTCATCACCATTGCTCTCAAAACGGTGAAGAAAAACATCGTGAGGAAACCGGCATGTCATGTCGGTCGAGCGATCGCGAAGTGTTTTTGACTGCAGCGTATAATTATTTGCTTTCGATAACGCCTACAAATGTCGAAGACTCGAAGCCGAGCGAGCCTTTTCATCAGCCGGATATTTTTGTAATAAACTTAGAAGTTCCCTGAGTGACAAAACTTTAAATGCTTTGTCATTTATGAGATCACATTTTCAAGAACAAAAATTATATTCGGGACGAAAAAATATGGTTTGACTTTCACTTAACTGATGTGATGTACCTACAATGATAAGTTCCTGAATAAATATTTTTTTGTGTTCATTTTGATAATTCCTTGAATTTATGATAGGTAGTAAATGATAATTGTAAAAATTTTTGATACTCTATCTACAATATTTACTAAGACCATAGTCGATTTAAAAAAAATAGGAAAAATTACGTAATTACGGAATTGGAGAAAAAAGTTGCGTAATTAGTTACGTAATTGACATTTCCGTAATTTTGGAAGCCCTAGTCACTAGTAGGTACACCTCTGCATAACCCTTCGGGGAAAAACAGGCGTAATGTTATGTACCTAATGGTTTTTAGTCAAACAAGAAAGTCATAGTGGACTGAGGGTTTTCTAAAATGACGTTCACTAGGTGACAGCACTGAGTCGTCAGGTCCGAGCTCCTGTCAAAAGTGTCAAAGGGCCTATATTTACTTTAGTCGAGACTGAATGATTAACGAATGATGAACTTCATCATACATAAATTTGAAATTCAATTTCGAAATAGAAGACCTCTTGTTAAGGACAGTGACCTCTGAGTTTGTTTCGGTTTTATTCTCAGAATGGTCCGATAGGAAACGCCGACCTCAACTAGTAAAAAAAAAATATTGACGTGTAAAAGTGTTTGTACAAAACTATTTATAGAGAATACCATCATTTAATTTCATGTCAAAATGCCGCCAACTGGTTGCGTGAATTTACATGAAAACCGTCATCGTTGAAATACACAATAATATAACAAAAGACAATATTTCATGACAACACCACAATAATGGTCTTCAAGAAGAAATATTTTTCTTGCGCCTATTAACTTAATAGGTCCCGAGTTTTCCGAGTTAATATTTTTATTATGACTCCGACGTCCCCTAAATGTATTAAGAACTGTACTGACATTGTAACTGAATTTTATTGAGGAAAACGAAGTATTTCTTTAGGTTATAACAAAAGCCGTGTTCCTTGCCTTTTATTATTTATTTTTAGCGGGAATTGGATAAACGAAAACTGTCTGGGAAATGCAAATTGGACTTCATAATATTTTTTTAGGGTATCGTGTTCCGTGTTCTTGATGTCGGTTGTTTTAGGACCCCCTTCAACTCACTTACTAACGCATTGTGAACTAGTTTGTGATTGGTTGGGTCATCTACGAACCGCTATAGAGGTATGAGGAACAGAGTGTTAAGTTCAGTCATCCTTTTAAGAAAAGGGAAGGTTCTACTACCAGATGTGTGTCTGGGGGGCAACTGCCCGACGATTAATGTCGAAAAGTTATGTATATGCTGATCGCGCGTTAAACTCTGACGTCAGGTCTTTGATACGAAATTCTTATATGCCGTTGTGGATACCACCACAACGCAACTTAAAAAAAAAACTGTACAATACTGTGATATTCTGGCCTCTCATTGGCGATTTGAATTTGTAAAGCTTTAGTTTCGAAAGCTGTGAATTTTTTCAATTTAATTTTTAATTCATTCAGGAACAATTAACATTGTGTTTGAAATCATACATAAAAAAAATTAAAACACGTTCATTAAAACTATAGAATACATTCATGATACAATAAATTTTAGAAAAAATAAATAAAAACAAAATAATAAAATAAAAATTCAATAACATTACAAATTAAACATTCAATAGAATCTATACAATTAAAAATTCAATAACATTGCAAGCTACATTGCAACATTCTAATTTATATTACCCAGTCTCACTTGAACTAATTTTTTTTTTTTTTATGTGGATATGTCTTCATCTATTGAATACAGACATTTCTCCAATAGGAACGCTCTGAGCCTTGACTTAAAAGAGCTCTTATTAAATTATAGATTTTAAGTCCAATGGCAACCTGTTAAAAATCGGCACTGCTTGATATTGAGGACTCTGTTGAATAATCACACACAGAGTGGTTTTTGACACCTTATTGTCAAATACTGGTGACAATGACAGATTTTCATGATGGCCCGTAGAATCATTCTCATCAAATAAAAGAAGAAATCTATTTGTATCTACAAATAATTACTATTAAAATACGCCTACCTACTCATAATACGAAAAATAAATTTTAAATAAATATGAAGCGTCTAATAAATAATTTACTTAGGGATAATAAATATTCATTACGTAATAAATCAAAATAATAATAAGTAAATAAATAATAATGAATAATATTAAAGGTTTCTATAAAGCTACTAAATAAATAAACGTATACAAGTAATTTATAAAACAATATTATTATAATTCTTAAATTAAATTCTGTTTTGCTAAAAGAGTATAACTTAATATTTAACTAATAATAAAATATATCACACTAAACACCCAGTGCTCTTCCTCCTCTCTCCTACTTGACCTATGCTGTGCCCGACAGGGTCCATAATTGTGACTAATATAATTATTTACCTACCAACTTTAAACCTTATGGTACGCAATAAATTATTGAGAATTGAGAATAGAATACAATGGAACTGCTTCCCTATAGGAAACCTAGCTTATCAATTGAAATTCAAATTGAATTTTGAAGAGGCCAGACTGAATGACCATAATGCCTTGGAAGTTGGGTAGGCCTTTGGTGTGGGATTCGACCTGTGTCTACACACTTGCGCCATCCCATCTTCCTAGCACGGCGGGCTGTGCTGGGGCGGCTGCTGCAGGTGCAGAATACCTCAAACGGCGCAAATATAACCTTATTGGGAGCTATACGTTTGAGCCGTTTGGGGTTGAAACACTAGGGCCGTGGGGTCCGAGTGCTCGTCGAGTATTTCGGGACATCGCCAAGCGGTTGGTCGACGCTTCACGTGACCAGAGGGCTGGCCAATTTTTAGGTAAAAGAATTGCCATCCAACGTGGCAACGCTGCCAGCGTTTTGGGCACTTTTCCCGCTGACCGCGATGCGGACGAATTTTTTGATACCCAATGAGTTCTCCCTTTATTATATACGAGTATTTAAAGATAATATATATATTTTAGTTTTAGATTGTATATTATATTTAAGATTTGTCAAGTGTACCTAAATACCTAACAAGGCACACATACTTTCAAATGATTTTATTTTAGTTTTCACTCAAAGAAACCAACCAAATCGAACAAATTGTTTCACGATCGGAAACATTTTAACACTGTATTTTCTCGCTTCCAAAACACAAGATCACAATAAAACCTATTCCAACAAAATCCCTGTTCAGTTAAAGAAAAAAAAAGATAAGTATAAAAAGAAAGTATCTTTTAAAAGGAATCTTTCGCATTCATGATGTTTATTTCCACGTCTAAGTAAAAGGCTTTTTGTCTCAAAGTCTTTTTCTGGAAGTATGTTTGAATATAAATCAAGTTTTTCTGAATTTTAGATAAGAGTTCTTATGTTTTCACATCACATATTTTATTATTTAGACATAAGGTCTGACTAGACTTTTCCCAACTATGTTGTAATCAGCTTCCTGTCTAACCGGATGCAGCTGAATACCAGTATTTTACATGGAGCGACTGCCTATCTGACCTCCACAACCCAGTTACTGGGTAACACGATACCCCTTAGTAAGACTAGTTGTCAGACTTTCGGATTTCTGACTAACAACCCGTAACAACTGTCAAAGGTCTAAAAATGGCAGCCAGGACCAACGGTTTAACGTGCTTTCCGAGTCGTGGAGGGATCTCAATATGGATGGTCACCCATCTACGGACTGACCTTGGCTAGCGCTGCTTAACCTTGAAGATCGAGCAGCTGTTCTTATTTAGTCACGAGCCCCTCAATTACAATACATATGTTTTGCTTATTTATTTATTTGAATTGGACCCAAAAAGAGATTGCGTAAGAGCCGACTTTGCACATGAAATTACAATATGAATATACATGACGCCAGAGCAGATTAAGACACTTAAGGGTTCTCCTGGGGGCTTCTTTTTATGACATATAGCTCACAACGGACGCTGAAATACGTCGCAGTTTTAAAATCTTGCTTTACAGTACGCGAAGCATGACAGACAACCATAGTAACGGGTTTTCTACGGGTTTTGTCGACAAAAGAATAGACAAAATGACAGATTGTGATTATTTATCTGTCATTTTGTCTATTCTTCCGTCGACAAACCCGTTTCTATTGTGGTCATTTGTGGTCATGCTAAGCGTACTGGGATAGCGTGTGGTAAGCTACCCAATGGATTGCCTCATGAAAGACCAGAACTAAAGCGATTGCCAATTTTTGTTAAAGAAAAAAATAAGGCATATTTATTGAGTACGTGTCCAAAGAGTTGGAAGTAAAAATTCACTTCTCTTTAAGAAACCTCCTCAAGGCTAAGTGAAGTTTATATGGGAACTCCTAACACTCAAGATTAATTGTTTTTATAGCTTCCGCCGCTATCTCGCCTAAAAATTATTGGTTAGAAGTATATTTTCTCCAATCCAGAAAAATTCTTTCAGTTATCTGCAAAAACCAAGGTAATCTCACCTTCCTTGGCTTCTGCCGGTGTCGTCGCTGCATGATGCAGCACAGGCCCCTGGTGACGTCACACTCGCTGGAAGAGTTGCAGTCCTCATTGTATTGCTTGCGGCCGGCGGTCGGTGGGCGGCAGACGTGCATCTCACCTGGGTGGATAGAGAAGATTTCTTAGACTTGTGGAGGTTGAGAATCAAGTCGTTCAAATGTCCAATCTTCTCGATATGCTGGGGCAGCTGCTGCAGGTGCGGAAAACCTCAAAAAGCTCAAATACTCCAATCTTATTGAGACTTATATGTTCCAGCCGTTTGGGGTTGAAACATTAGGGCCATGGGGTTTGAGTGCCTACTTAGTTTTTCGAGACATCACCAAGCGGTTGGTCGACTCTTCACGTGACCAGAGGGGTGGCCTATATTTCAAAGATTCAGCATTGCCATACCACGTGGCAATGCTGCCAGCCTTTTGGGCACTTTTCCTGTCGACAGCGATGTGATATTTCCCGTCCTTCTTTGTAAGTTTTTAAATTATGTAAATAGTAATGTCAATTAAGCGTCTGGATATTAATTTTACGTTATAAGTTTAGGATCTATCCAGCTTGATTTATTCTACAGACAATAAACGATTTAATTACAGCATGGGAAGATACTCTAGCAAATTGCAAAAGCGCTTTTTAACGCGACGTTTTTTTTCCGTACTCTGAATTAACAACTCTCGGCGTCGAGCCGAGCGTTGAACATCCAACAGAGCACATTTTAGCGCGTTTTCAAAGCGCACAGTTGGATTTGAAAATCGAAATACGTTAAAAAAAATGTCGCCATTAAAACCGCTCTTGAGTACGTGGACTAGCGGTCACAACTGAGCAAATTGCTCAAAATGTTTTGTGCAATAAAAACTCCTGATCTCAGTAAGAGCGAAGGTTACTTACCAGGCACAACTTCTTCGCATACTAGTCCAGCATCGCATTGATTCTCTCGGTTGCAGATCTCGCCCAGTTTCCTGCCGGCGAAGGCTGGCAGGCAGCGACCACCATCCTCTGAGGACAAATATTTGTATTGAGAATAACAAATGATTTTTATTATTAACATTTTGTCCTATAGTGCTAATCTGTAAAGTTGATTTCCGACCTCATTTAAGTTAGCGCACACAATCCATAAGCGAACTCATTTGTTTTTAAAGTCATCGCGGATTCACACACCGTTCGAATTTCGAAGTGACGTTTGTCGGATATCGCATGACATTTTTTGCCAGCGACGATTTTCTATCAGCGATGACTTTTACCAGCGATGATTTTGACCAACGTTGAATATAACCAACGATGATTTTAACAGTTATTCCTTCTATTTGATAACGGTTAAAAAAGGCATGTATTTAACTCTTTCTCTGTCCCATGGACCACACAAGGTTCAGGACAATTGTTTAACTATTGTGTCTGCTTTTCGTTTAGTGAAAGTCTTAATCGAACATCAAATAATTCCCATTTTGTTTTCCTAAAAATATTATTGAATACTCTAATATAATGATTGCGCTTCTTTTTGTGAACCTTACATAATTCCTATTTTGGAGTGTTAAAAATACTAAATAACGAAGTAAATGCGGCTAACTTGGATGTACTGTCAGAAAGTTAAAACGAGGCTCAATTATTAAAAAAATGTTTTTATAGGTCCTTAATTTAAAACAGTGTCATTAGAAGGTCATTAATTTTTTAGAGGATCATTTAAATATTTCCCGTAAAAAATTGGTCACCAGATAAATCTTTTATTTTCACTTAATTCCAGCGCCGAATTATCTGTCTACAAAAAATCCTGTATTTATCCCGTTAAACGAATTACCTCCAATACAAAAAGCTATTTCCTGCACGCTAATGAAACGCCGATGTGTGTTGAATTTCTAATAAACAATGATTCACAACAAAACACCGTTCGAATTTCGAAGTGATGTTTTTCAGATATTGCAAGACGTATTTTGCCAGCGACGATTTTCTACCAGCGATGACTTACCAGCGATGATTTTGACAGTTATTTCTTCTATTTAAAGAAAGTAAAAAAATTGGTCACCAGTTAAACCAATTAATGTTAAGGCCGAATTATCTCTACAAAAAGATCTGTACTTATCCCTTTATACGAGTCATTTCCGTTAGCAAAAGCTATTTCCTGCACGTTAATGAAACGTCGATGTGTGCTGAATTTCTAATAGAATGTGGGAGGAAAGATTTCGTATTTATATTACGAATATCCGTTTGGTAAAGGAAAAGGGAGCCATTTTCGTGAAGGTCGTATATGTTAAGGGGATGGGAATCAGCAGTGTCTTGTCTGCTTTTATATCACTTCGATTCCCAATATGTCTCTGAATGGAAACTATTGAGGCAATTTCCCTTTGTATGTTTCTTGGGAATTACATGGCCAACTATTAAAGTTTTTAGAGTGAGCTTACGGCTTTTTACTTTATTTAACAAAGTATACTTACATACAATATACATACGCATTAATTTTGAAATAAATATATGGTAAAGTAGAGGATTCATGTTAACTACTATGTTTGACGAAAACACAATTCCACGAAATTTTCTCTACAAAAAAATTGGAGCCTTTTCCCCGTTGCTGAGTCTCGCTTTCACTGTCCGCGAGCAGTAGTGTGCGAGCGAGATAAAGAGTGAATTTGAGCTGAGGTATTATAGACTCTTAAGGATTTCCTCAATAAGGAAATCTAATGCTTGAGGGCTCGAGGGCTGAGGAAAACCATAGTCGTAGACTGAATTAGATTTCAGGAAGGCTTTTCATAGGTTTCGTTTTCTGAATTGCTTATTGGATTACCCGACTTAATTAATATTGGGTGTATCTCATGTCATTAATACCCGAGTCACACGAGGCTAGTTTTTGAAGCTAGGATAACAAGCAAGTAATATCCTGGCTTAGCGCATGCTAACGCTGTTCACACGATGCTAGGAAAGTTTAAGTAGTCGCATTCCGGTGACTTAGGCTTTGCCGGTCATACGGTGCTAGTACAGTGGGCTCCAGAGAAACCTCACCCCCTTGCATTGTTGTTTACATTGCTGGGGGGTGAGGTTTCTCTGGAGCCCACTGTACAAAAGCCAGGTTAGTAAAATCAGTGGTGGGGGGCTACTAGCTCAAAATTAGAACCCTATCCTATTAAACTATCACCCTAGCTTACTATCTTTCTCACCTAGCTTATTAAACTAAAAATGAGGATAGTTTTGTATACACGAGGACAGAGTGACTAGCTTGCTAGCAAAATCTTGATAGCTAGCTATCCTAGCTTGAAAAACTAGCCTCGTGTAACCAAGCAATAGGAGATGAGGTGGGCTACAATTTGCAGAGATGATTTGAGTCATGTTTAAGCGGACTGATATCTTATTCTTAAACGGGATCAAACAGAATGTTACATCAACTAACCCATATCAAATTAATTTCAACCCCCAAGAAAACAACCTTTTCAAATTCACCCCCGTAAATATGAAAAATTACAACCCCTTACGCCGCTAGTGAATTTTTTATTAGTTCGCGGTTTCCTATAAACGTACGCAATTATTTATTTACGCGAAAAACCTTTTGAAGTTATTTATTAACACCATACATTTTAGAATGTACAGTCTAACTAACGATGAATTCTTTATGAAAAAGGATGAACCCGTTTGACGATGTTTAGACGAGATGAATATTATGTTAGTTAGTCGCTTCCTGTTGAATTTTTCAGTTCGGGGGTCGACGGAAAACTTAATTATGTACGTTACGCCTTTGAACTTAGTCTGGCGAACGAGACTGGTTTATTACGAGAATTATGAGTGCCTTGAGGCTCTTGTAGTCTGAATAACAAGTATGCAGACTGTGCTTAGTAAAATCCTTTTTAATATTTAATTAATCCCAGTAATTGTACCACTGGAAAGGGCAATGCCCTCACCGCAAGCAGAGGAAGATCGTTGGGTACGTTTCCTTGCTACTAAGGGCTCGAGGCTAACTAATAACAGCCACACGAGTCGATCAATCAGGTTAAGCTACGCTTGCCGCGGTCAAGCTTCTAACAACCGGTTTTACCAAGGGGTATCGTGTTACCCAGTAACTGGGTTGTGGATGTTAGATAGGCAAATAATGTTTACTGCGTGTTGACAATTTTCGACCAAACATATTCATGGTTTTTCCAATACGTCATTTAGTTTTTCACGTTAGCCTTTTCATGCTTATTCTTTATCTATACAAGTATATAATATATAAATCAAAGGAGAAATTGACTGACTAACTGACTTAATAACGCACAGCCGAAACTACTGGGATTAGAAACGTGAAATTTTGCACACGGCTTCCATAAATAATGTAAGGGAGCATTAAGAAGGGGTCTTCGAAATTCGACTTTTAAGGGGGTGAAAAGTGGGGGATTTTGTTTCTATGAAAAATCTTATTCCTTGAGTTAATAAACTTGAATCTTGGCACAACCTAACAAAAAGTACTAGGCTTGCATGAATTCACGATTTCAATCATTAGATGTTATACACAATTTCTGAGCAGTAACCCAACAAAAAGTACTAGGCTTGCATGAATTCACGATAGTATTCAATCATTAAGTTATGCTACTAATAGGATTTGGATGAGGCAGACAGATAGTTTATAACCTGAATTAACACCTAAGATAGTTTTTTTCCCGGTAGTACGTTTTCGTGGGATAAATTCCGACTTCCACGCGAGCGAAGCTGCGGGAAAAAGCTAGTTCTGTATAAAACAAAACAGTTTATAAAAGATAAAGGCGAGCTTAATTCAGAATTAAGTACCTTAACAGAAAACATTAACTGTTAACGTAGAAAAATAAAATCGCCTAGTACCGTTTTTAATGGAAGTTTTTGCAGACTTCAAAAACAGGTAGTGGTTATGACCGATTTCTCCGTGATTACTGGGCATATTTACATGACTCTTTTTTCATTTGATAGAGGAAGCTTGAGAAGAACTTGGCTTGTGTAGTTTTTGAGTTAGCTTCATCAATTCTATGCCTACCTTAGGCAGAAACTACAGAACGCCCACAGCTACGCTCCTTACATACTCCTCTTGCTTCGTTTACGTTCATACATCTGGTCATACACGCACTGTACTACGAGTACTACGCACTTGACCTTTCTGAAGAACATTGCCAAAGGTCACTATAATTATGTCCTTCTCGGGCGTGCCCTCCCGGCATTTTCTCTCACTCTCTCTCAGTCTTTTACCAGGATAATAGCTTATAGTATGCTCTTCTTTAACAAGCATGTAGATACAACTCCTTACGGCTCATCTTCATTCCCAATTCCAAGAAAAAGTTCCAAATATCTAATTCTGTGTATAATAAATACATTACTGTCGCGGCCAGTAATTAGGGCATTGATGGACGATCGTCCGAGGCATACATACGGCTTGTATAGTAGTTTTCTCAAACAATAAATCAATGACGAACAAAAAAGATGTTCATTTGTTTCTTCTACAGCTCTATTTGCTCAGCTAGTTCGAAATTTAAATAAAATCTTTGGTATGTTACCTTCTTGGTTGCCATTTGTGTCGAAAAAAAAGTTAGTTCCATTTTTAAATAATACGTCAGTTATGTATTTTCGTAGTAACATTGCCGGTTCGAATTATCTCGAAGAAGGTTGTCAAAATAATGTTCGAATTTCCAAGCATGTTTGAGAAAAAGAATATACTAGGTAATCAAATTCGTAGAAGCAGCTTGTATATTAAGGTACATTCAAAACATGTATACACAATCTTATTACATCTGTCTATCTGCACACGTAGGTATTTTATTAGGGTTCCGTACCTAAAGGGTTTCAACGGGACCCTATTACTAAGGCCCGCTGTCCGCCCGTCCGTCCGTCTGTCACAGGGTTGTATCTTTTGAACCGTAGTAGGGTAACACTTGAAATTTTCACAAAGTGTGTGAACTATTATGGTGGCTACAACAATCCTAACTAATATTAAAAATGCAAAAGCGAGTTTGTTTGGCTTTTACGCTAAAGGATTTTGATGAAATTTGGCATTTTTCTAGGATAGGACATAGGATATTTTTTATCCCGATATTCCCACACGATCGAGACTTATGCGTGGAAACCGTGGGGCATAGTCAGTAAGTAATAAAAATTAAATAAAGTTATAAATGAACAATACAATACAAATATATACATAATTATACACCCAATTAGACACATCTAATAATTTATAATAATATTTAATTACTGCTTAGCCCTCTTCCTCTCTCCTTATTTTGCTGTGCCCGACAGGGTCCATATTGATCTCTTACTAATTTAACCATCTATGTAATACATATGGAATGCAATAAAGAATTGGGTATTGAGTATTGAACAGGTGTCCGATACAAGAAACATGTTAAAGAAATATGAAGTGTTAAATATTGTTGGGCGGTACGGAATCCTTCGAATGCAAGTCTGATTCTGACTTGGCATCTTTTTTGGGTAAATTGTGAGTTGTACGTACCACGTAACTTTAATAATAATATAGCTATGTACAAGCTCGTAAAATGTCTATTTGATGTACA
This sequence comes from Agrochola circellaris, assembly GCA_914767755.1. Lineage (NCBI taxonomy): Eukaryota > Metazoa > Arthropoda > Insecta > Lepidoptera > Noctuidae > Agrochola > Agrochola circellaris. Next base: position 9,000,635 of record OU611867.1, on the reverse strand, counting down.
TTTTAGGTACACGATGTAATAACATTGTTCGTCTGTATCTAATGTGATAATAAAAATGTATAAAACAATATGTGAGTTGTGTTTTGTTTTTTATTTGTCTACATTTAAGTGGCCTACGATTATGCCTGGAAGAGAATGGCCGTTTTCACACTGCGACGATAAATAAATAAATAGTGTTTTATTTCAGGCAAAATACCCATATACAAAAAATTCAATAAATAAGTAGTAAAAACATTAAAAATTATCATTAAAAATTATCATTAAAAATTATCATTATAAATTATCATTAAAAATTGGACGTAGTTAAACAGAAACGATCCAACCCACACAGAGTTAGTTTTGAGATATTCAAGTTTTAAGATCAGATCGTGTTATGTGATTGTATGACCTGCCATACATACGGGTTGGTAACGTATGGTCATAATGACATGATGCGTTGGGATAGTTTGTGATATTAAAGTTTTGACTACAAAGAGTGTTTTGGTATACATAACTCATTTTCGCCCATAGTGTGGGTTGGATCCTTTCTGCTTAACTACGTCCAATTATCATTAAAAATTATCATTAAAAATTATCATTAAAAATTATCATTAAAAATTATCATTAAAAATTATCATTAAAAATTATAATATGATAACGACACCGATATATCGTCAGCTCGGACGACAACGTTATCGGGACGATATCGGTATGTGACAAGATGTAACCAACAGCTTATTGTTATGCGGTATGCCACAGCAGCCTCGAATAGTTTCGTTGCGCCAGCAAAACCTTATATCGCCGCGCGATTCCAACTTTATTAGTCAGAAAAAACTTTTGATTTAAATGTAGAGGTTGTACTCAACTGTTATTGTATGCTAACAAAGACCTTTCTATTTAAAAATACAGCCTGTATTTTCATGACAAACTTCCATTTTAAATATACAGCGTGTTTATTCACAACTAAATTAAAAATAAACAAACGTAAACAGGTTGTATACAAAATTAAGCGTTTGAATAAAAAGTTTATATTTACAAAGTTCCGTTATAAAAACAGTCCGTATATTCACAATAGCCTGTTTTATTTTTATACGAACTCACACAACAATGAAAACAACATTACGTTTTCCTCTTTTAATGGAAAACCAGCGTGAAAAGGAAAATAAAATCAAGGTTTTTACACACTACTTACATTTAACACTAATGTTTTTCCTACGTGCTACGTGTTTGCAAAAGTAGGTTTATAAACTGCAAAAACGGCGATAATGGTAGTTCAGAATAAACACGGTAAATTGCGAGTCAAGCACGGAGGGCTCCACTGCCGTCCTTTAACTAGAAAGCCGTTAACCCTCAAATGACAAATTTTTACTTTTTAATAGAAAGTGATAGAGTTCAAAATTCTCTATATTTCTGTCTAAGAAACATTTTACAACATAAATTAGTTCCAGAGTTTCTGGACATAAAAGATTCTCTAGGATAAATAGAAAGAAATATCAATTGCCGTGTCCAATGATCACTAACCAAAGTATCATAGTTTTTAAGAAATAACGATTTCCTCGTTTTTTTCCATTTTTGCTTTTTGGGTTTAAGAGGCTTACAACAACTAAAGCGCGGTCACTGTCGGACTGCATAGAAATGAAAGAGAAGCGCGATGACACGACACAGGTAATTTATTGCAAAATATGAAGCAGTTAGCGATTTACAGAAAATCTATTGATTGGACTGGAAAATTAAAACACTATTATGCTAATATGTAGCTTGTAGAATAATCTGACAAAAAATCAGAATGATTGCATGTAAATTAATATGATTTTTAATCGTTAAAAGAAATTTTTAGAGGTATCTTCATGATTTTTTTCTATCGTATCAAATTAGTTGTATTATGTTTTCAACACACTATCATACTAGCATATATCCTGAAGAATATCATATATTTTTCTGATTTTGTTTACTGCAGTGGATCATATCACTTGGTCAGTTATAAAAAATGAAATACACAATATGGACCGTAAAGACAATATTGAATATTTACAGGTTGATAACACTGTACTCACAAAACCAGCGGAAATAGCCTCTGCACTCAATAATCATTTCATAAACGGTATCACTACACAATATCAAATAAATAGCTGTCTCAATGAAAACGTAATTGCTAACTCGATGTTCCTCACTCCGATGTCTGAAACTGGGGTAAGGCAACAGATATTATCATTGAACAATACAAACTCTGAAGGTTACGATGAACTAAACACCAAAATTATTAAGACATGTACCAATGAAATAAGTCAGGTGTTGACATATTTGATCAACTTGTCTTTTTCACAAGGAGTATTCCCAAAAGCGTTAAAATTATCCATTATAAAACCATTGCTCAAAAAGGGTGATAAACATGATATGAACAATTATCGCCCTATAACATTAATACCCATAATCTCAAAAATATACGAGAAATGTATGCATCAAAAATTAATAAATTACTGCGAGAAATTTAACATTATAAGAAAACATCAATTTGGATTTCAAAAAGGTAAATCCACAACGTTAGCCATATTCTCACTATTAAAAACCATACTGAACAATTTAAACAACAACCGGTTCGTAACGGGACTATTCTTTGATTTATCGAAGGCAAACTTATTAAAAAAATTAGAAGCTCTCGGAATCAGAGGACAGCCACACCAATGGATATCGTCGTACCTAACTGACAGACAACAGTGTGTCGCTGTTACCAAATTGGACGAAAATGGGGATATGATACTGCATACGTCTGAATATCAATATGTAAAACGCGGTGTGCCACAGGGTAGTATATTGGGCCCTATCTTATTTCTCCTTTACATTAATGATATAGTTGATATGACTAATCACAAATGCTTTCTTTTTGCGGATGATATTTCTATAATTGTAACTGCTGACAAAAAATGTAATTCAATTACCGACCATGAAACTGACATAAATAATACAATTGACATTCTAATTAATTGGCTAAATAATAATAATCTATCTATTAATCTTGATAAATCTGTATACTTACAATTTAACAAATATTATAATAATAAATTTAATTTAAAAATGGACATAGCAAAAATTACGCATGTGACGCAAACTAAGTTTTTAGGTGTAGTAATAGACGAACACTTAGACTGGAAGGCGCAGGTTGAGAATGTCTGCAATAAAATAAATAAATTTGTATATGCCCTTAGGCAAATAAAAAAGGTAACAAATATAAAAACAGCCGTAATGTCATATCGAGCATACGTTGAGTCCTCGTTGAGGTACGGACTAATAAAATGGGGAAATAGTACCGACCACAACAGAGCATTTATCGCCCAGAAAAAATGTATACGGGCCTTATACGGGATTCCATCCGATGAATCTTGTAAACCGATATTCAAAAAGCTTGGTTTGCTACCGTTTCCGTCATTATATATATATGAGGTGTGTATGTTTGTAAAGAAACACAAAGAATTGTTTAAAACAGCAGCAGAGGTATGTTCACGAAGTCGGCGTGACCAATACACACTAGTACTAGACGAGCTGCCTAGGTATGCTAAATATAATAAAAATTGTGTAGCTATGTGTGTACGTATATTTAATAATTTACCAAAGACATTAAAAGTATTGAATTGTAGACTATTTAAAATTAAATTGTATAACTGGTTGAATGAAAATAATTTCTATAGTATTAAGGAGTTTTTAGAGCACTAACGTTGACATAACAATTTTGCATGCTTCAATTATAAGCAAAACATGTATGAGCTCATTTTGTATTGTAACAACTTTTTATACCGTGTTTTAAGCAAATAAATATTATTATTATTATTATATTCTTTTAGGCATTATAAAACTTGCGTTTAGGCACGTTTAGGTCCTTTAGTCCCCTTAACGGCCTCCTGGTTAAAGGACGGTAGTCCGTAACACCCTACAATATTCAAGACTAGGTACATATAATTTTTTCTTGTATGGGGACCCTTAAATTTTTACATTTATTTTATTTTTATTGTTTATTGTAATAGCTACTATAAGTAAAACACATTTTTGTGAAAATTTCAATTGTCTAAGTATTATGGTTCAAAAGATACAGCCCTGTGACAGACGGACGGACTCACGGACACCGGAGCCTTAGTAATAGGGTCCCGTTGGTCTCGGTACGGAACCCTAAAAAGGGTCGTGAAGTAAGTTTCCGTGTATTGTAATTCATTTGAAAAGAGGGCCGTAAATGGTGATGAAAAGATAAATAGAAAAATACATGTGTAACGAACATACAGCGCCATCTAGTATAATTTATTCTAAGCACTACGATGAGCGGTTACATAAACAAGAAGACAGCAAGTAAAGACGACCTCTATGGACATGTGATGCCATCTACAATCTTCCGAGTTCAACAATCGGCGCCAGCGCCACTCGGCTTGTTATCTGCACCACAACTACAAACGACTATGTGTGGAGATTGAGCACACATATAAACCTTCCACCTTTATAAGCAGAGCTGTCTTCGAACAAATCATCATTCTACTAGCTAGAGGATCAGAGTTCGGTAGCCACGCAGCCAATTCTGAGCCTAAGTACGACTAACTCCAATTCGATAGCCTAGCGGTCTTCTGGAATTAGCCAGCTAGGGGAGGTCTGAAGGGCGATAGCCACGCAGTCCCTTTCATCCCTCCACTTAGGGTTGCGACTTACTTGATTTATTTATACTAAATTGTTGTAACAGTGAAGTTGCCAATAAATAAATAATCATCAAGTTCACCGGGGCTTTAATTTCACAACCAGCAACCCTTTTTTTTTTTTTTTTTGAGGATGGGAAATTATCAAATAACTTCTCCCGCTCTGGGTGGAGCGGGAGGGCGTGTCAGACTTTTACTGACTAAAACCCACCCGTGTTCCTTCCGTTGCCTGTGTGCCGAGGTCGCGATATCCCTTTCAGACAAACCCGCGACCCCGGCAGGCATTGGCCCTTCCGGACCCCGTCAGTTGGTGCTGACATCTCTTTGAGGCGCGCGTGGAACACAACGCGCCGTCGACCCGGGCCTGGTCCCTATCGGACGGCGAGCTACCCATTGCTCACCGTCCGCAAGCCCGCGCCTACGGTGGCCGGAAGTCGGCTCGCGACTCCCGACGCCCGGGGCGTCTCCTGCGGCGACTAGGGGCGCGAGGGGGCGCATTTTGCCTCTCCCTCGCGCGCTCCGCCTCCTCCTTCGCGAGCATTACTGCTTCGCAGAAGGAGGTGACGGCCTCCCATGCACTCTCGCTCCGGACCATGGCCTGAACCAGGGCCGGACGCGAGAGATCGCCGCCGCCGATCGCCTCCGTGAGGACACGGCGGTGCTCCGCCCAAGCTGGGCAGACCTCCACCGTATGCTCCACCGTGTCCTCCGGGCGATCCACACAGTGGTGAAACCAGCAACCCTACACATGTGATTTTGAAAAGAGGTCGCACATCAAGTTTTCCTAAGAAATAGTGAAAAAAAACCTATTAATTATAGTTATAAAAATAGGTTGAAAGAGTATTGTAAAGAAATAATGCTAATGCAAAAATAAACCTTTTAATTAAGAACGTGACGGCTTAGTTATGGAATATAGAAAGAAAGGGTTTTTATTATTTCTAATATCGTGTTTTATGAGTACTTACACAGAGGCTTCTACTCATACAGAGAAGGCACGAGCATTGATCACCACGCTTGCTCAAGACGGGTTGATGATTTCAGACTTATATTAACTATAAGTCCACGTTTCCTCACGATGTTTTCCTCCACCGATGTCAGTATAAAGTCCAAGATTTATACTAGGAAAGAAGTCAAAAGTCAAAGTATTTTATTTGTTGAACAGAGGTATGTAATATGGTACATGGTATAAAATTTGCGTTGTATCATTATGTTATGCCTTGCAAATTGGCGTAAAAACCTACAAACTAAATAAAACTGTTTCAAACAAGTAACGTCGTAAACAAGACAGAATAAGAAGTGGATCGGACATTTTTTTATTTTATGCTTCTATCATCTAAAAACTCATTGATAGAGTAGTAAGCCTTTTCTTCAATCAAGAATTTTTTAAGTTGCGATTTAAAATGGTTTTTGTGGGTTAAGAAGGCTGGTATTATTTATATCTTTAGATATCGTCTTTGCGCTAATCCGTAAATAGTTCGTATAACAAAATAACAACGTTCCATTTTTCCCAGAACGTCTCTGAGTGGCTGCTATTAACTTTATTTGCGCATTACCTACGTTGTTTACTCGGTAAAGGTAACACGGAAAGTTCAAGGGATGTTTATTTTTAGCAAGAAAAACAACTGCCTATATGAGGGTAGTCATAACATAACATGGTTGTTGTTTTAAGGCGAAAGCGTCCAGGTAGCCCGCGAAATTCAAATTTTCTTACGTTCTTTGCAATTTGCAGGTCAGTATCATGTTCTATGTTGATCTAAATATGATTCGCGGCCGTATCAAATGTTTATTTATAGAATTATAATCATAAAAATGATCAATACAACTCTCTAAGTTCATGTAACCCCATTGAATGATTATTTAATGAAATCATGACATTTGACAATTATGCTAACTTATGGAGTTGTATTGCTGATTGTAATGATTATAATTATGTAAAGCCATATTTGTTACGGTCGCGAATCATATTTTAATCAACATACAACCTGACACTGACCTGCAAAATGGAAAAAACTCAAGAAAATTTAAATCTCGCGGTCTACCTTAGCGCATCCCCCTGAATAGTTAGCTAACTAAATGTTCCGTCTCTAATGTTCCATCCTCTAAATTTTATTATTGTATCCGAAATAAGCTTCCGCTAGCGGCTTTTTCCGCGTGATATCTTTATAAATTATAGCCTATGTTACGCAGTGATAATATAGCATTCTACTGGTGAAAGAATTTTTTATATCGGTTCTGTAGTTTTTTAACAAACATACAAAATATCAAATCTTTTCTCTTCATAATTTTAGTTGGAGACTATAAGTCCGTCAAAACACTAGTTTAATTGTTTTAGTGGTATTTTGTGTATACGGCACTATACTATCACAACATAATTATTATAAAACAAACTCCCCTCCGCCGCGTCAGTCTGTCGGAACGTGATAAACTCAAAAACTACCGAACGGATTTTCATACGCTTTCAATGGACGGAGTGATTCATGAGGAAGGTTTAAGTGTATAATTCATTAAGGTTTTGTATAATTTGGCTGAAATATGACGATGATTGTTGAAGATCGGCCGACTGGGAGCTTAACTGGCGTGCGCGGTCCGGTCGTACGTTTCCTTGGGATAATGTCTGACCTCCACGGGGGCGAAGCCGGGGACTTAAGCTAGTTGAAAATATGCGAGCCAGCCAGTGTATCATTGAATAATTTATAACAATTATGTTATAATATAATATATTATGCTTAATATTATATTAAAAGTAGATAAATACATATAAAAGGCAATCTACTACTATATGCGGTGATCATCCGATCATCAGAAATAAAATGCGCGTCAATGATCTCTGGATTGAAACTCTGGATTCTTTTGCATTCTCTCATTTTGAGACGGGGGTGGGGGTATACCCTAAAATCCCCCCCTCTGCACGCTTAGCATGACCACAATAGAAACATGGTTTGTCGACGGAAGAATAGACAAAGTGACAGATAAACAATCACAATCTGTCCTTTTGTCTATTTTTCCGTCGACAAAACCTGTAGAAAACTAGTTCTATGGTTGTCATGCTACGCCTGCTGCTCACGGTCTTGGAGAAAAGGCCTACCCTAGCAGTGTAAAAATAAAAAATATATTTTGCACACGTAATAGAAACACACATTGCAAGCTTTCCCTTTCCCGAGAAAATCAGTGTCAGCCACAAGAGACACAAAAATATTTCGCATAAACATCAACGTGAAATATGAGAGCACTTCGTTAACTTATGTCAAAATGTTTGGGAGTATCCCGTACTAAGTGTTTATTTCAGGCGAAAACTTTGGAACGTGAAAGATTGAAAAATATAATAGTTCTATTTGCCACAGATACCTTGTATTTGTGAGTTTGCTGAGGGTAATCTTCGGAACTACTGATCCAATTCCGAAAATTAATTTACTTAAGGCTTTAAGGTACAGTATTACCGCGAATCATTTAATAATATTGTGGCGGCATCTACATCGCCATATGCGAACTACGCATCAAAGAACTGACGTCACACAACATCCTGACGTCACTCAAATCCTGCATCGCGCAATTAAAGTTTACCGCGCGATGGGCATATATACAAGCTCCCGACTTCAACCTCTGGGCAATTGCCCACCAGACACGACACCCGTCTGGTCGGAGGATCCTCCCTTTTCTATGGTGGATGAGTGAACTTTACACCCTGTTCCTCATGCCCCTAAAATATATACATATGTTACGTTAAAAGAAGACATTTCACACAGGCTAAGTCGCGGGCAGAAGCTAGTATTAAATATTTACCTACACTTTAAGGCGCCATCTCCACGAGCGAGAAAATGGCGATGATAGTCTCGCCGTCCCATCAAATTTAATGGAAAATCTATGAATCAATCTCCACAGCACGCGTAGCATGACCACCGTAGAAACGAGTTTTGTCGACGGTAGAATAGACAAAGTGACAGTTAAACAATCACAATCTGTCATTTCTCCGACTTACACTACACAACACAGTCAGTCATAACACAACGATACTATACATTATTCATTTGCACCACTTTCTTGCCTTTTCTTATATTATTCACCCATTGTTTTATTTGTATTAATACCTCTCGTTAAAGTATTCTTAGATAATATTATTCTAATAATATTCTATTCGATAATATTATTATTATTTTATTATTATTAATATTATAAGTATTCTTTGATAAGTTATTCTTTGAACCATAATATATAATTTCTGTAAAATTCCAATCTTCCAATCTTCTTTGTTAGATAAATTGACAATTAGTTGACAGTTAATGCATCGCAGATTCGCAGTGCGCCCGCGTCCCTTCGCTTGTCACCATAGATAATAGTCTATACTATGGACAAGTGATGTTGGAATGTCGGGCGTGAATAGATTTATTTATTACTTAGTTTCAGTTTTTATTTATATTTTTGTTTTATTTTATTGCTTTATTTATTTTTACATCCCATAGTGGGATTTATCTTAATCCGTAGGTGTGTCCGTGACATCACAGTGGGCCCTATCAGAATACCAGCGCTGCGGTATTTATTTTTTAAATATCGCCGCATTATGCTGAGATAGGAGCCTTTTTGGCCTCGCACAGGTCGTTAAATTCGTTTTTTTTAGTTTTTTATTTTGTAATTTTTTTTATTTTTGTTATTACCTACTTACTGTTTGTATTTCCTGTGCGTGTCCCAAATAAAATATTTTTCTTTTCTTTTCTTTTTTCATTTTGTCTATTCTGCCGTCGATAAAACCCGTTTCTACGGTGGTCATGCTACGCGTGCTGGACGATAATTTAAAGAGACAGCGTGACTATCGCCGCGATTCTCTCATCTGTAGAGACGGCGCTTAAGTGAAAATTCATCGAGTTTCACTAGTACTACACAATGTTTCATTTTTGCTCTTATTTTAGCGGCCCAAGCGTGTTACAGTTTTCCACACAATTTCAATATTTCACGCCACTTGAATGGAAATAAACTAGCTGCTGAAAATGCTGAAATACATAATTCAGCTCTTACAGCTGAAGGAAAACACGAGATATTTAATACATTATTTCATACTAACTTTTTCTAACAAATTTCTCTGAAAGTGGTGGTTAAAAGGCCCATGTAAAATACTGATATTCAGTTGCATCCGGTTAGACTGGAAGCCGACCCCAACATAGTTGAGAAAAGGCTAGTCAGATTGATTGTCTGAAAGTGGTGGTCGTGACCGAGAAATTGTGTGGAAATCTATTGTCATCTGTCATGGCATTGAATATGTGATGGGGTGGAATGAGGAACATGTCGTGAGGGTAGGTTTAAATATGCATGTGTATTGGTATTAAGAGTAGGGTCAAACTAAAGCATTGAGAGAAGGATAATGATTTTGTGAAACAGGTTTCGTCTTGAAGGGAATATAATGGAAGGGATACAAATATGATTAGTGAACGGGTCAGTTTTGGTAGAACCAAAGCCGACCCGTTCACTAATCATATTTCTTCACTCTACATTTACCCGAAGCAGCTGAATATCAGAATATACATGGGGCGACTGCCTATCTGACTTTCACGACACAGTAACTGGGTGACTAACACGATACCCCTTGGTAAGGTTGGTTGCCAGACTTCCCGTTTTATTAGGCACCTATTATCTACTACTTCCTTTAATAAAATGTTGCTGGCCATGGGCCAGCTGTAACTGGCCATGGGTCATTTAATAAACACCTCTTTGTCATAGGAGTCACATACAGTCCGCTGTGCAGAGCCTGCATGGAGGACGACGAGACAGCAGCTCATGTGCTGGTATACTGCCCGGTGGTCGCCACATACAGGGCAAAGTACTTCGGTAACCCAGGTACCCTACGTGAGATTGTCAGTGACACCAAGGCGCTGCTGGCCTTCTTCGAGGAGTTGGGGTGGATCGAATAACCGATTTTTCCCATCCGTACACAAAATACGCGCTTAGACGTGGACTTGCGGATATCAGCTCGATTTACCTATTACTAAAATGTTCAAGGTTATGCCTATTTCGTAGGATTACTAATACGAAAGCACGTACATGTAATTTATTGCCTGAATTACCATATAAAATATGTAAGTATTTACCGCTCATTTACATTGCAAATTATTTTAATTAGATTACCTACTGGCGTAGCTACTTTACTCACGGAACTGAAGTTTGATAATGTTTGTACGTACATATCTTTACATACGTACATTATGGTGAAAATTCGTTAGTCAGAAGTAACCAATACAAATAATAAAATGATCTTTCTTCAGTAAATTGGTTTTAAATACACGTCAGTTTTTTTATAAACAAGAAAACTGTATTGTTACAGACATTAAAATAACGAGAAAAAATTAAGAAATCTAAACAATTTAAACCTAATTTTGTGTACGAATGTCTTATTTTACTTTTAAAAAGTATTATTGTACTAAAAATTCAAAAATCGCGTGTTTTTAGAATTTTTATTTACCGTGATCGTCTAAGCATGTCAATGGCGAAAATAACACGAAAAAAATTATGTATTTTGTTTGGCCCAAAATTTAGCAACACAATACGTCCGCTGACGCAGCCATTAGGCCCTCACGTGTGAAGGTGACAGGACATGCGGTGCAAGATGGGAGGTCAGCCATTGTCTGTGGAGAGACGCCGCATACACAACGAAGATCTAAGCCGTCCATGAACCCCCACTTGTCGAGGTTGTCCTTGCTGCGGCCTACTTGGGCACAAAGTCTACTTAAGATTTTCCAAGTAGGCCACGGTAACTTGTGCCCGGATGGCTCAAACGTCGTGGCGTGACGAAAAATATATTATCCCCATAACTCTCAGGCCGCGTTCTAACCAAACGGGATCGTCGCTCTCTTTTATATGAACATGATATAGTCGCACGATCAATCAAGCCACGTTTGTACGTCAAAATTCATACGAATTATCGCGTCGATCGCATTTTCGTGCGCCGATCGCTTTTCGTTAGCGTCCTAACCCAAATTATCGTTCGCATGAATACGCGATCGTCACGTTAATATATGTCACTCATTTGTTTGGAAAACCAAAAAGCGATCGCCTTCGTCTGCGCGACGCGTGGTTACGCCAACAGAGGGTTTTAGAGAGGACATTTCGGTCAGTCAAATCATTTACTGCTAATACGATACTTTTACAAAATGTTTCCTATGAAGAAGAATGTAGTTCTCTACGGAGAATAAAAAATTAAATTAAAAGACAATACACATTTCTTCGTAGTCAGTTGAGTTGAACTCACATTCATAAATTATTATTTTAGTGCATATTATTACTGATGTTACAATCCCTAAATTAGTAGACACATTGGCTCTAAAGAAGACGTACATACATGTTCTAATAGAAAAAAAGAAACTAATAAAAGGTTACACATATAATTACTTAATACTTAGTAAGAGAATAAACAAACAAACAGTAGACGTATCGCCACAATAATAAATACACCTTATTGAAATAATTATGTCAGCAATAAACGAATGATTTTCCTCACCATATTCAATCTTCGACGTCCGTTGAATGCGCTAACATAACTAGATTTTTTGCGATAGTGCATAGTATGTGCTATAATATATGCAAATCGCAAAAGAACTAGGTACATTAACATAATTAAAAAGGAACACCATGGATTTCTCTTTTAATCTATAACAAAACTATATAAGAAAAAGGCACACACATAAAAAAAAAGAATATAGTCAATAGTTTCTTCTTCTTAACCAAAGCGATCGTAGTTCAAATCGTATGTTCACGTTCATTTCGTTCGGCTAACCCGAACATGTCGTCCAGGCTATGGTACGGAGCGAGAGGGCATGGGAAGCCGTCACCTCCTTTTGCGAAGCAGTAACGCTCGCGAACAGGCGGAACGCGCGAGACAAATTTCGCGCCCTCACGCCCCAAGCCGACGAAAAAATCCGACAGACGGCGCCTTCCGGTTTATCGAACAATAATTGAGTGACATGAACGCAAAGGTCGCGTTTTTGCGTGGTCGCGCAAAGCGGACGTCGCCTTCCGGTTTATCGAACAATTGAGTGACATTATGAACGCGACGATCACGCGACTGTTCGCTCTGGTTAGGACACGGCGCATTAAAAACCTCATAATGTAATAGTCACAAATCGTAACAGTAAAAAAGTCTTTCTTCACGGAATCTTCGAAGACCGTTGAGTTGAGCTGACATCACTATTTTTTTTGCGATAGTGCATAGTATTTCGTCCATTCAATCATGCAAATCGCAAAAGAAGCAGCGACATTAGCTTATGAAGACGCAGACCAGGGAATCAGTATTGAAGCTGTAATAAACATGTTATTTACACGTTCAATTCTTGAAATAATGGAAACGAAAATAATAGTGATAATACAATTTAGAAATAGTTAAAATACATTTATCGCGAAGAATATACAAGTTATCAAAATAATTTAGGAGAATAGGGTGAAGCACCGAAATTTCACATCTACATGACCAAACCACCCAAGCATTATATACTTTTTTAACCAACTTCCAAAAAGGAGGAGGTTCTATGTTCGTAGCGGGATCCGGACTGCTTACGAAGAGCTTTACCGTTCGTTTCGTTATGGGTAATCAGAACCCTAAAGCTTCGTGCAGATCAGCGCGACGCGACAACGCGACGCGACACCAGTTATTGTTATACCGTCAAGTTTTCTTAGAAATTGTATTGTTCGAGTCGCGTCGCGGCGTCGCGTCGCGCTGGTCTGCACGAAGCTTAAAAGTATGACAACCAATCTTACCAAGGGGTATCGTGTTAGCCCGTAACTGGGTTGTGGAGGTCAGATAGGCAGTCGCTCCATTTAAAATACTGGTATTCATATGCATCCAGTAAGACTGGAAGCCGACCCCAACATAGTTGGGAACAAGCTATGAGGCTAGGCTAGATGATCACGATGATTACAAATCGATGGCCGCACCGAATAAACGTGCAAGAGTTCTTACTTAGTTTTTTTTTTAATTTTTTGTTTCTTTTGCTTATCCTGCACCTACTTATTTTTTTTTGTGAATTTTAGACTCAAAACACGACTATTATAATATAATATATGATATATTACTGTGACCTAGTCATGCAAATTTCACAAGAGTTAAAACATTAAATAGTTTTTCATGAATTTCCTGAAACTCGTTGCTGTTATAAAAAAAGTAAATATACAAGTCTATAGTTAATTTTTTTACCTACAATTCAATTATATATTATTTATACCTACTTACAATTAAATGAGCGTTATTGAAGTTTAAACGTTTTTATTTTTTGCTGAAAAGTTATCATTTTTCACTTACACGTTTATTCGGTGGGGCCATCGAAATGGAGAAAGGCGTGTTTTACAGACTGTGCATTTTACAGAATTTTATCATCTCATCCTCGGTTTCTTATAAACAATAAAAAAATAGGTATTTATTCAATATAAAAGCAATTAAATTTAAAAAAAAGCTTTTATTCATGCATTGTCACGAGAACCAAACACGTATGCCAAATTTCAGACCGATAGCTTCAGTGGAAGTGGCTGAAATATTGATTGCAATATTCCAAGACATACTCGTACAACTGAAGTTAAATAAAAGCTTTTAATTAAAAACGAATCCTTTTTGTTACCAATGGTAGGTAGCATTTTTTACTGCCAAAAACTGAGCATATAAATAGATTCGTAAGCTAATTTTACCTGTGATAGCTACTTCTATACGGGAGGCTCTACTATGCAAAGCTATGAGGTCTTTGCTTCATTATTGGTAAAGTAAGTAAGTAAGTAAGTAAGTATATTTATTTGTTTACAAGTGAGATAAGAAAAGATAAAGTTAAAGATACAAGTGTTTTAATTTTAAACAATAGCGTTCCGTAAATTATAGGAGTCGGCCATTTTTTCAATACGTCTGCAGTGTTGGTCCCTCGAAGTTGAAGCCTGTGGTCTGCAGAACCTTAAACGCCAATAAAAATCCATATTGGACATGGACTTTTATTGGGGTCTACGACTCTGACCGAAGATGGCTCCTTTTATTTCGTTCTTCTTTTGTATTTCTTCTTGGAGAGTGCAGTTTTTGGAATTTCTTATGCTTTTGGAAAGCTTCTTTGAATGTTGGAAGATTGGTATTCACTTCTTCTTTTCGTGTGGTTAGTGACTAACCTGGTGTCAGAGTTTCAAAGCCGCCCATTGACCTCTGACTTGGCTTCACATGCTGTCGAGAAATATCTCTCAGGCTTTCCACACGATGTTTTCCTTCGCCGTTTTTTAATCAAGTGATAATTATACAATACGCACATGAATCCGAACAGTCAGGTGTGCGGGCCTTGGGTTCGAACTCCAGCCATGCTATTCTGTAAACATCTCACCGTGAAAACTTGGGTGAAGTGAGCTGTCAATAGTGTCAATCTCTGTGGAATGACAGCTCACTCCACGCTCACTTCACCTAAGTTTTCACGGTGAGATGGTTACAGAATAGCACTGCTGACATATGACTTGGCAGTCCGACGGTCACACCACTAGGCTATTACTGCTGTGTTATTGCTATTAAAAAAAACACGTAAGTACTTAAGCTGATTTATGATTCACACAAGTTAAGGTAAAATACAAATAAATACACAGTATGAATCTGCCTAGCCTTTTCCCAACTATCGGTCGGATTCTAGTCTGACCGGATGCAGCTGAATACTACTGAATAGTAGTATTAGTTTTTTACATTATTATGATCCTTTATTACATTTTTAAATAAAAAATATATATAAAAAATAGTGGCCCATCGGCATCCGGAACAGGGTCCAAGCCGCGGGTGGTCAGGGCTCTAGAGGGAGAACCTCCTCACGATGCGTGCCGTGTCTAGGAGTACTGCTTTCTGAATCAAGCCCTTGACCCAGCCGCGCAATGAGAGCCTCCTGAGGCGTTGTTTGAGGCTCGCCGCTACCATTAACTGTTACGATTATCAGTACAATGATAGCAGAGTCCACGTCTAACATGTCGACAACCTCGTGTGCTAAGTCAAGATTAGTATTTTACATTATTATTAGTATTTATGTTACAGTATTGGTATTTTACATTTTTGCATGTAATCCCTTCTTAATTCTTGACTTTTTACAGTACCTATCATAATCGTATTGAAGTAAATGATTTGACTTTGACCAACCCTTTCCCTAACCTTGAAGGTTTTAATTTAAAAAAGTCACGCAACTCCTTAGTTTGATTTAATTGACAAAAATAAGATCATCACCGACGAGACGAGACGAGACGAAAAAAACGAAAAAATAATAATCACGCTATTTCAGAGTTGGTGAGTTAGTTCACCCCTAGACCGACGGCAAGCACCTAAATTAAAAAAGTAAGCCTGTAGGTAAACTGTGCTTCTAAGTACTTACCGGTATCCAAACACAGAAGACCTCGGCAGCAGTCTCCGTTGGTCGTACAGGGGGCGCTGTAGCAGTGGCCAGGCTCGTCTATGACGTCGTCGATACGATTGCCTTCCAGAGCCTCTGCGTACACCTCCTCGGGTTCCTAGTGAAGATTGAAAGATTAGGTGATAATGTCTTTTAGAAAACTATGCTGGTTTCTGCAAGAAATTAACACTTGACGCTCGAGCCTTCACGCGCGTAGCATCGTCGACTGAGCGGCCGATTACAATTTTCGTCAGTTACCATCTCTATGTTATCTTCCTGTATCCAGCGGATTTCTGCAGCTTTCACAAGCTCATCGGTCCAACTTGTGGCCAGTGGGTTTTCCTACGCTACGTCCTCCGGTACGCGGTAAGCGGTGCTTCGTGCCAAAAACCTCAATTTACGTAAAGGCCCGTGCAGACCAGCGCGACGCGACGGCGCGACGCGACACGAACAATACAATTTCTAAGAAAACTTCACGGTATAACAATAACCGGTGTCGCGTCGCGCTGTCGCGTCGCTCTAGTCTGCACGAAGCTTTAAGCATTTTTTCCCAGCTGCAATCAAGGCCTCCCACAAGAATTTATCTGAGCGTAATTAAGTAACAAATCACAATATATTACCTACTAAATCCACTGGACTATAAATACAAATTAAACAGGCTCACATTAATAAGCCAGGACCTTTGCGACAGGATAATACGCAGTGACCCGTTAAGAGCCACGGATTTACGCGTCAAGCTGCCACGGATTTACGCGTTAAGCTGCCACGGAATTACGCGCGTAATTATGAGGTAAGAATTGAAATTATGTGTTTTAGGTGTGCTCAATGCATCAGTGCGTGGCATGGTATTATTAGGTGATATATACGATGTTAAAATACTGACATAGTTCCTGATTATTCACTCCCTGTTCTTCAATATCATTCTTATAAGTACCTATGTATAATTTGATACTAGAAAATATTTTTTACTCAACAGGACGTTTTCAACCCGTACATTCTGCAGATCTGTAGATTTATTAAATACATAATCAATGTGAGGTCAGATTTAAAAGATAAATGTAAGTTTGGTTGATTTGGTTAAAACATTTGGTTTAAATAGGTTTTTATTTTTATTATTTCATTTATCTTTTATATTGATTATTTTCTTTGAAAAAAATTGTGAATGAGAGAACGTTGTAGACATAACAGACTGTAGATCTGATCTGGACCATTTAATATATTGCTAAGTACCTGGTACTTGTTGATGGGCCTACACTGTCCTCGCATACCTTTTAACACTGTAATTTGGAAACATTGTAAAAACCATTTACTTTTAAAAGAGTAACCGTGGAGTTTCTTGCCGGCTCTTCTCCATAGGAAACGACCAATTGGAACCGTGCACCTAGCTTCTGACGTTTCATAAGTGCCCTTATAGGTTTATGTGAAATAAAATATTTTGAATTTGAATTTGATGTGTCATCTTGTGTACTTTAATTTTGTTCTAAAAGCTACTTTGAACCTACCTTATGAATTCTTGATAGATACTTTTTTTTTATTTGGATGAAACTTGGGCACAGATAGACCATGTCGTGGATTAACACAGTGTATTGCATTGTGTTGTATATTCTTGTGGGATAATGCTGTATCGTCGCTGCGCTTTCCATAATCGCTATGTGTTTTTTACACACTTTACAGGAGACGCAAAAAACTGATTTTCCCAAAAAAAAACCAGAGTATTCAAATAATTTACTTTTACTTTAATACATATTTAGCGTGTTTATAATGGAACTTTCGATGTATGAATTTCACATAGCTACATTCCGTAACTCTTTAAATATTGCATTTATCACATAGCTGTTTTTACAGTATGTGTGTATTGAAATAACGATTCAAACTGCATAAAAAACCAAAAATCACGAAATAACACATAGCGACTTTTGCACGCGCAACGACGATACGATATTGTCGTCTTCCGACCTCCACGAGGCTTCACCACATCACAAGCAAAAAATCATTCCATTGAACAAAAATCGCGAAAAGAACTACGTTAATACACTCACCTGTCCATATGGATAGTGGCGGTATGGCGAGCGCCCGTACCCCAAGTTGGCCAACATGTCGGAGCTGAACCTGTTGAACAGTCCACCCCACGCGTGGGCTGCGCCAGCCACGCTTAGCACCAGCACTGCGGTCACAGCCATCGTGGTGCTGTGGGCAAAAGAGAGAGAGTTAGAGTAAGAGAACACAGAACCTCTTGTAGGAGAAGACTGGGGAAGAGTTACTTAATATAGCATTGCTCTAATTATCCCAATAATCAACGCGTATGAAGTCAGTACGATAATTCCTTATTTATGCTTTAGCCTTTAGAACGCTAGAGCATAAACGCACGCGCGTGCCCTCCACGCCAAGCCATAATTTCACCGCAAATACCTACAAAAAGAAAAGGGATTCCAAAACTTAATCGATAAACAATATTACATATTATAACATCTTTGTCTGTAATTTTCGAATAAACACTACTCACGACATTGAAATTTTATTTAACTTCGCACTTACACTTTTATATGACTACTATAATAGTAGTCATATAATCTAATATTATAATTGCACGGACACTTAAAAAAAGCGTAATCATTTTAAAGAGTGTTATCACGATTTAATTCTTGATCATATTCTCCGGCGCTATAATTTATTTGGACGAAAAAAGGAAGATTTTTTTTTTAAATTTGCCTTTAATGTGTAGAAACTCTTTTCCCGCGCCACCTTGGACCAGGATAATGCAAAAAAAAAAAGAACTCTGCGCTTGTACCGCTAGGTTTTTTAGTTGCAAAAATATGAGTGATGTGCTAAAGCGCTTGAAAGCACTGAGCGACATTATTACGAGTGACACTTGTCTGAACTGTCAAGCCATTTAGTGCATGTAGGTAATATTGCTTGAATTACGATAGACGAAGATTGAGCCTGTTGGCCCTTAGGACAACAGTGTACGGCACAAGAGCAATGTCCTTTAGAAACAGGGAACAAATGTTTTTCATAAAAATTTGGCCCCTCATTTCACCCCCTTATCCTTTTTAGGCTACTGTCAGATTTAGCTAACAAATGGAATAGTTTTCTCGACGCCAACGACGGCAATAGCCGACTTATGAGAAGACAAAGTATCTTTATTTAGTGAACCATTTTTTGGCGCGCAAAGGTTAAAGGTCAAACACTTTCAGTAATCCTATTGAATTGCGGTGAATTACGTTTTGCCTGTACCAAAAAAAATGTGACTTATACCTAAGCCAGTGGGCTTATTCTGTTCATTAAATTCCCTAGAGTTGTATATATTTCCATGCCGATTTCGGCTATGGCGGCCATTACTGTTTTTGGTTAAAAAGTAGCCTATGTCCTTCCCCAGGATGCCATCTAAGTAACATCTTGCGATTTTTTTTCGAAATCCTTTCAAGGTTTTTTTCATAAACGTAGATACTTAATTATATTCATTTGATTCAATAAATAAAATGTACACACACGTTCCAACCCAATTAGCTAAATTAAATTCAGTCAACCAAATCCAATCTAATCACTATGTGGAAATTCCCATATAATTTGGTTGATATTAGTCACTCCAATCAATTATAACTGGGATTCTAGTACCTATTTGGAATATAAATAATTTACTGTTTGAGAAGGGATGCTAATAAACAATTATCTAAGTGCTGGACGAACTAGAAACGCTTCTATTCTGGATGACGGTTTGATTACCGGATAATCGTAAACTGGTTCTCTGATTTAATTTAGAAAGAAATGTCTTAAAACACCACACACCATCTCCCTCCCTATTCTGCCTAACTCTTCGAGAAATACTGTCGTGATATTACGTATTTATATAATACTCAAAAATAATTTTGGTAAGTAATTGAATCAGTGCCTCTTTAATTTGAAAATTCGAGCAGCTATATTAACCCCCAGTGCTAGCTATCGGGATACAGAAACTCTGGCAGGAATTGCACTGTAAGCGGTTACCCTTTCTTTTTTTTTTTCTTTTTTGCGGGTGGGAAATTATCAAATAACTTCTCCCGCTCTGGGCGGAGCGGGAGGGCGCGTCAGACTTTTACTGACTAAAACCCACCCGTGTTCCTTCCGTTGCCTGTGTGCCGGGGTCGCGATATCCCTTTCGGACAAACCCGCAACCCCGGCAGGCATTGGCCCTTCCGGACCCCGTCAGTTGGTGCTGACATCTCTTTGAGGCGCGCGTGGAACACAACGCGCCGTCGACCCGGGCCTGGTCCCTATCGGACGGCGAGCTACCCATTGCTCACCGTCCGCAAGCCCGCGCCTACGGTGGCCGGAAGTCGGCTCGCGACTCCTAAGCGGTTACCCTAAAGGACATGTTCTAGAAAAGTTATTGAAAATTCTTTTAAATTTTTCTTCAATAATGTCTGCCAATTGCGTTAAAGTAATATTCAAGTTTTTTCAGATTCAACCCACACTAAATTGTTTCACCCCGTCAGCCAATTTCAGATCCCTTTTAATATTTTACAAATACGACTTCCTTAAAATGGCTCGTGTTCAGTCGCCCCGGGGGTCTATTGAGCTTGATTTTAATAATTAAATAGGTACAATTTCTTTAGTAAATGTTAGTTGAACCCTTAAGGGATCTTCTAATTAAATTATCTCGAAGACAGTAGGTACCTAAATAGAGGATTAAGTATTCATTAGAACTTTTTGCAAGGGTTGTAACTTACAAGTTTATTTGAATAAAAATGTTTGCGTATTTATTGAAGCAATTTTATTAAGGGATGAACGTTTGCGTGAAAAAGATTATTTCAACCCTTTTTTTTTTTTTTTTTTGGGTGAGAAGAGGCGCGCGTGGAACACAACGCGCCGTCGACCCGGGCCTGGTCCCTATCGGACGGCGAGCTACCCATTGCTCACCGTCCGCAAGCCCGCGCCTACGGTGGCCGGAAGTCGGCTCGCGACTCCCGACGACCGGGGCGTCTCCTGCGGCGACTAGGGGCGCGAGAGGGCGCATTTTGCCTCTCCCTCGCGCGCTCCGCATCCTCCTTCGCGAGCATTACTGCTTCGCAGAAGGAGGTGACGGCCTCCCATGCACTCTCGCTCCGGACCATGGCCTGAACCAGGGCCGGACGCGAGAGATCGCCGCCGCCGATCGCCTCCGTGAGGACACGGCGGTGCTCCGCCCAAGCTGGGCAGACCTCCACCGTATGCTCCACCGTGTCCTCCGGGCGATCCACACAGTGGTGACACCCGGGCGTTTCCTCCCGCTTTATCCTGAACAGGAACCTCCCGAAACAACCATGTCCGGTGAGGACCTGCGTCAGGCGGAAGGTGAGGACGCCGTGGCGCCTCTCTAGCCACTCCTCAAAGAGGGGACTTATCGCCACAATTGTGGCGTGCCCAGATTATTTCACCCCTGGGCGTTGATTTAATTAACTCTTCACAATTTAGTAACATGTTCTCAAATGATATTATTAAAAAAAAATATTGACACAGGATTTTCTGTTAGGTACTATTTTTAGGTTATGTATTTTAATTACTCATGAAAAAAAAAAACAATTTTGCTGTAGTCGGGTAAATATATGACATGACAGACAGCAAACTCGCGCTTTTTGAGACAGTTAAGAGCGTTTATTCTGAAAGTTGGCAAAGTCGCAAATAGATGTCAAATATCTCGCTGTTTTGATTAATTTGGCAATATTACTGTATGGAAATAAGAAATGTGGCTAACTAGCGAACTAGATTATTGATTATGAAATGCAATCATTAATATCGTAACACCGAATATTTCGTTTTAGATGTAAAAAAAGTAATTGGAAACTTTCCAAATGCCTTTTTTACACCTAAAACGGGTACAACATCAAATTTAATGTTATAATTGCAATTCATGATTATTAATAATGATATTATCTAGTTCGCTAGTTAGCCACATTTCTTATTTCCATACAGTAATATTGCCAAATTAATCAAAATAGGTAAACTTTTGACAGCTATTTGCGACGTTGCCAAGTTTTAGGATAAACGCTCTTAAGGCGAAGTTAAAACCACAACACAACAACATTTTCTTTCGACAATAGCTGCTAAACATCAAGATTGTCAATCTACATCCCCTAGAGACAAAACCAGCAGTATTTTACTATATTCTGAGTATCAAGTATTAAAGTTCCTCACAATAGGACCCGAGGGGGCTTTTATACGCGTGAAGTGTTACAAAGGGAAGTTACAAATAGTAGGCCCTTTATAATGTACGATAAAACAATATACCAGGGCTTGAAATACTGGTATTTTTGGGAACCGGTACTACCGTAATACTTGTACTATTGGTGTTTCTAATCAGTAGCTATACTGTACTGGTACCAAAACCGATACCAAACAAATATTTCCGTAAGTTAAAGTGATAAAACAGATATTTATTGTAAGTAAAATGGATAGTTAATAGGCGTTAGAAAAATAACTTCAAGGTTGCTAACCGTACCAGGTTCTTTGTACAAATATGAGATTTATGGTACGCGCCGTGTACCTGAATTTGGTACCAGTACCAGTCTGGAACCGGTATCCAGGTACCGAAATGGCAAGAACTGCTAAGTACCGATACAGAACCTGGTACCGGTTCCAAGCTCTGTAATTTATTGACCCAATCTGGTTTCCCTAAAGTTAAGTTATGTAGATGGGCAGAAATATCTAATTACTAAACAATACAATTTGGTTTTATCCTTTTGTATTAAGTTATAAGTGAATACGAGTAATAATAAATATAAACGAGCGAGCCTTACAGTAGTCTCATAATTATGATGTGTAACATCTGATATCTTTGCTGACAGTTTAGGGGTATGAGGAATAGGGTGTAAACTTCCCTTATCCACCATAGAAAAGGGAGGATCCTCCGACCAAACGGGTATCATGTCTGGCGGGTAACTGCCCGGAGGTTGATGTCGGGAGCTTGTATATATGTCCATCGCGAGGTAAACTCTAATTACGCTATGCAGGATTTGTGTGACGTCAGGTCTTTCATGCGTAGTTTGCATATGGCGATGTAGTTGCCGCCACAAAAGTGTATAGCTTTATATGTAGCCATGTCAACTATTCCAATTTAAATTCTTCTACGTTGTAAACGGTCACAATCCGCCGTTTTGAGAAACATAAATACTTCGCGTTACCTTTCATGAGAAAGGTAACGCGAAGTATTTATGTTTCTCAAAAATCAAAGCTTATGAAAAAGGCGGTTATTTACAGAATTAAAAACACAAAATGTTGGTTTTCAATTAAAACGAGAAGCAACAGGTAAAGTTGTTGAAAATATACAATATTTTGTAATTATTTTGTAACATGGAGCTCTCCAACAGCTTGTGTAAAGTTGAAAAGTATTATTGGAGGATAAAATATCGGTTTTCCAATACTCCTAGTTAAGTATTCATTGCTTATACTAAAAGTATTTTTTGTAGGTATAGAGTAATGAATAATTCCTCAGATTTTTTTTTCTTCTTTATTCGTTCTGCGCAAAAAAAGCCAAATAATTTAGCTTTGTAATTCTAAAGACTAATTTTCAATACTAATAATAACTAAATAAAACCGTTTAAATATGAAAGTAAATAACAGCCATGCTATTCTGTAAACATCTCACCGTGAAAACATGGGTGAGGTGAGCTGTCAATAGTGTCAATCCCTGTGGAATGACAGCTCACTCCACGCTCACTTCACCTAAGTTTTCACGGTGAGATGGTTACAGAATAGCACGGCAGCTCTAAGTCATAGCGGGAGTGTCCGTAGAAATAAACAACATGTTTAAAAATGAATCATCAAAACCAGACTAGGTAGGTACTCTGTAAAAAGATATGCGCCTATAAAAAAATACACGCATTCGTCGACTTGAGAACTTCCTCCTGTTTTTCGTCGTTTAAAAATATAATGGTTTTGCTTACCAATGGTTCTATAGTTCCAACGATGTATTTATCTTCAAATGCAATTAAATTTGAGACTGCGCTCCACTATTGACACTAAATGCACACCCTGATGACTCATTTCCAACTAACAGACCACTCTAGGATATTATCTACCTAGGTACTTCGGGGCGGGAAAACTTCGGGCCCCACCCTCCCGTTGCAATATTGATCCACCAACCGGGGCCTACACAGCCTAGGGTAATTCGTATTTCGGTAAAACAGGGAGGCGGGCTTGCGGACGGTGAGCAATGGGTAGCTCGCCGTCCGATAAGGACCAGGCCTGGGTCGACGGCGCGTTGTGTTCCACGCGCGCCTCAAAGAGATGTCAGCACAACAGAAGAGGTCTGCTAGGACCGATGCCTTCCGGGGTCGCGAGAAAGTCCGAAAGGCATACCGTGGCCCCTGACAACGTACAGACAACACTGATGGAACACGGGTGGGTTTTAGTCAGTAAGAGTCTGACCCTGCCGTTCCATCCAGAGCGGGAGAAGTTATTTGAAAATCTCACACAAAAAAAATTGGGATAAAAGGCAGGCCCTTTTATCGCAATTTTATTTGTGGTCGGCGCAACATGTCTTTTTCTTCCATACTTCCCTATTATAGTTTGACCGGTACCGCTGTACCGGGCCTTAGGTATGTATTTGGCGAGACGGGCGGGCAGTATAGGCCGCTCATTCGTCAACGCTGAACGCCACTCACCACGCATTCCTAATGCAGGGTACAGCGGCATCGGTCAAACTATAGTCGCCACCTCGGTAGTCCCTCCTTTTCGAACCATAACATCTTTCAAAATGAAAAATGTACACCTCTGTCCGACCTTCGTGGAAACAAGTGAGGTTATATTTTGTAAAGACTCAACGGTAGGCTGCATAACATCCACATCAGATCAATACATTAGTGCAACGACCTCACCTGCCTCAGTACGCATGACTGTACAGGTAAACCATATCTATAAATTATTTGTTGTATGAGGACTAGGTACTGTATCAATACGGTGAAATCGAACGGTCTGATAAGTCTGACTAAGAAATCGCTGTTTTTTTTTTTCCTTGGGGTAATACTCACGGATACCTTCCATCTTGGGACAAGGTTTATGTCGGACTCCATCCGACTAAAACTTCACTGTTCCTACTGCTACCATGTGTCGGGGGCCCGGGAGATACTTGTACATTCGCCGCACCCCCGACTGGTATCAGCCCGCCATGCCTAGCGGGCCCCATCACCCAGTGCGGCCTAACGACTGCACGACCTCCCTTAAAGGCGCGCATGGAACATTGCGTGCGCCCTTTGGGCCTGACTGTTCGTGCGACGTGCGACAATGAAAATGTTATGACAAAAATAACTTTGTAACACTGCAAGTTTATTTTAACTGATTAGGTATCTGTTGCTATTCTTACCGACTGCCGAAAAAAGTTTTTTTTTTTCTTCAAACTCTAACCTATCCTAACTTCTATCAATCTTTATTGATACGTCTTAGCATTATGCTAAAACAAAAAATGGTGCACCTACCTACCTACCCTACCAACCTTCTTATCTACGGTGCACCTACCTACCCTACCTACTTACCCTACCTACCTATCCTATCCTACCTACCTACTTATCTACGTTGCACCTACCTACCTACCCTACCTACTTATCCTACCTACCTACCTTCTTATCTACGGTGCACCTACCTACTTTCCCTACCTACTTACCCTACCTACCTACTCTACCTACTTATCCTACCTACCTACCCTACCTACCTTCTTATCTACGGTGCACCTACCAACTTTCCCTACCTACTTACCCTACCTACCTACCCTACCTACCTACCAACCCTACCTACCTACCCACCCTACCTACTTACCCTACCTACCTACCCTACTCTGCTAAATTCACATTCATCAAACGCGCTAACTATCCAACGCGCGTAGTTAAAATAGTCGTTAAGTTTTCAGAAAATTTTCCAATTTTCTGCGCAATTTAAAAAAAAAAAAATTCTTAACCTTCTCCTACAATAACAATATTTTTTTTAACAAATCTGCCTTTAGGTTTAGTACATCACTTAAATATTATAATTAATATTCTGGCATGTAAGACATTATTCATTAGTGAAGTGCTTATTACTGCTCTTAGCACTAATTAAGCGTTACACTACATTAAAATTAATGAATTCCTACTGTGTAATGCTCTAATTTATTAATCTATTCTAATAGAGTAAGAGATGTATTATACAAATTATGATTCAGACAGCTATTTATTAATTAGCTACCGTTGCCGTCGAGTTTATCTTCGCGTAAATTGTATTTCATGTTTTTTAATACGAAATATCCAGGACAACTTCCCCGCGACTTTGTCCGCGTGTAATTTCTTGTTTCAACATAAATATATCCTATGACACTCAAATGACCCCTTTTGACTCCTATGCAAATATTAACAATTTTCGAGTCATTTGACCTTTAATAAAAAATAAAAAATAAAACAAATGACTCGAATATTGTTAACATTGGCATAGGGATCATCAGGGGTCATTTGGTTGGAAATTACCTCTCCTACAACCCCTTATCGAATTGCCGACCAATAACCTTGTATCAATCTGCCTAGCCTTTCCCCAACTATATTGGGGTCGACTTCCAGTCTAACCGGATGCAGCTGAATACCAGTATTTTACATGGAGCGACTGCCTATCTGACCTCCACAACTCAGTTACTGGTTAATACGATACCCCTTGGTAAGACTGGTTGTCAGACTTTCGGGCTTCTGACGACCCGTAACCACTGTCAAAGATCCACGAATGACAGCCGGGACCAACGGCTTCACGTGCTTTCCGAGACACGGGGGACTCTCGGTATGTAAAGATGGTCACCCATCCACAATCCCGGCAAGCGTAGCTTAACCTGACGGATCGACCCGTGCGGCAGTTATTGCTTAGCCACGAGCTCCTCCAATAACCAATAATCCTAAGCATAATTTTATTATGGAAGTATTATGGATAAAGACATCTATATCAACTAGTAACAACATTATTATTCCCAGTGTCCCAAAGACACCTAAATTTAATCTAAGGCCACATCTAACGGCAACTTATTTGATTTGATGTTGTTGCGGTTTCCATGAGCCTGTTCAATATATGTAACAATATTGCCAAATCTCATATACAGGGTCAAATTAAATTAGCTTGTGAAACTCCGCAGAAGTGACGAGTATAGACAGAAATATAATTTCTTATATCTATGGGTATCTATATCTATCAAACTTTGTAAAAATGGGTACTATAAAATTTCAGAAGATAAAAAAGCTTGGGATTGAGCTGCTCGCTCTGAAAATCCTTACGATAAAACGGCAACCAGTCGGTTGTCTTTTAAAGTAAAGGCACGTGAGCTTATACGCAAGAAGTTGGCTGAAACATCCCAGCGGTGATGTGCTGGATTCGTTTTCTCCTCTACTGGTCGTTATTTCTCCTCTAGCGATTGTTATTTCTCCTGAAAAAGTTTATTTTGTCGTATGTGTAGATTTATGTATTTATTCTAGTATTTTATAGTTATTTTCGTGTTATCAATCCATTATGTTGCACCTGCCATGTTTTGTCTCTGCATCACCCTAAAGTTGACTGGTAAAAATGCCTCGGGCATTAAGCCCGCCTTTCTACGGTATTTATTTTTTACTTGTCCATAAAGTTTTAATCAATAAATAAATAAATAAAACCATAAAACGTAAAATCATCAAAATACACCAGTTTTATATTCACATTGACATTGTTGAAAATTATAACATAATTTTCAACAATTATTATTTTTTAATTTTCCAGTATTATATTTTTTTATTATTGTGAATGTGAAGAGTATGTGTTTTTTTTTTCTTTCTCAGTTAGTTTTAATGATGGTCTGGCAGTTTGAGTAGTTTAAATGTCCTTTATTTGGTATTGTTCGTCGAGTCGTTGAGGTCCTTAAGTTCTGAGTTAAGCTCCACGATTGCTGACAAATGCTTGCACTGACTGGACAGGTCCACTCAAATCTGTGTGGATTATAAACGCGAAAGTTTGTGAGGATGGATGGATGTGTGGAAGGATGGATGTTTGTTACACTTTCACGCAAAAACTACCGAACGGATTTGGATGAAATTTGGCCCACAGATAGTTTATAACCTGGATTAACACATAGGGTACTTTTTATCCCGATATTTTTACGGGATCGAGACTTATGCGGGTGAAACCGCGGGGCGCTGCTAGTTATATTATATAAATACGAAAATGTGTTTGTTTGTTACGCTTTCACCCAAAAACAGCTAAACGGATTTGGATGAAATTTGGCACATGTGTCCATACCATGACCATGACCATGACCTGTTTTAGGACATAGAATACTTTTTATGTCAAGTTCCTTCCGGAATCGAGATTTATGCAGGTGAAACCGCGGGGCACAACTAGTCTCATATAAAACAAGAAAGGGAAAACATTATAAGTGTTGTCAATTATAGTTGAACTAAAGGTTCCATACAAACATACCTAGATTACATTTCAGAACGTATCGATCATGCCTGGTTTATACGATAGCAGTGACTGGAGTCAGTGACTCGGAATTCCGGACCCAGTCAGTGGGTTCATGTAGACGAGATCGTCATTCAGTCAGTAAGTTAGACGGGGCCGTCTAATTCCAGTTAGTAGTAGAATGACTTGAAGGAGCGAAGTCAGCACTGGACTGATTTGAAACTAGTGTCTACACGAGTCCAGTTGGTCAGCCCTGGACTGACTTACTGGATTGTCACATAGCTGGGCTTGTGTAAACCTAATTTAACATTTCTAATTTATCACCTCGAACTTAGTTCTTATCTATTCTATGACCTTCCGTTTCTCGAACCGTTTGCCTGTAAAATATGTCAGTTCACGAATTTTACCTAAGTTTGAGAACAAGGGATTCGGCGTCGTTATCAGCCTTTTAGAGCCCTGGTGTTAATGTGATAACTTTCAAACTGATCAACGTTTTTGGTACGTGAAATAATAATAGAAAATATATGACGTGATGCTACAATGGCGATATTAATTTAACACACGGGTAGTTCAGTAATCACAAAAATATATAAATATTGTAAAAACATTTTAAAAGAGTAATAACGGTGGAGTTTCTTGCCCATTCTTCTCCATACGAGAACTACCTTTTGGAAGGGGCGACTAGAATCAATTCTATTTTGTGCCTAATTGAAATAAGTTGTTTGACTTTGACTATAATATGAAAAAATAATTTCGTTAATGAGGATGATGCCTGGGTAAAAAAAAGAACTTCTAATTAGTCCGTCAGACAGAAAAAAAAAAAAAATTAGACAAGTCTTTTTTGCTTTATCATATTATAACGCATTTTAAGTTGGAGAGTGGGGGTTGCTACGTCACAAGAAAGTTTAAAATCTACATACTCGTGAGGTCATGGCACATTTTAACTCAGTGTATCGCCGTGATCTTTAGATTACGTAAAAAAAGAGAAAAAATACGGGACCAATTTTTTTTTAAAATCTCCATGACGGACTGAAAAAAAATTTTAGTCATCATCCCTATTGAAAAACTAAAATTCCTTTTCAAACGCTCGCCGACATAGGGCCCTCTCTTTCCTTCAATTCGCCTTCTCTTTGCACGTTATTCATTTTATTTTCATTGATGCGATGTTATGATCCGTGACCCGGTAAATGACGTCAGTAGTACAGGTTGCTCCAAAATGCTATTTTAGAAAATTTTAAATAAATTAATAAATTATAACGTTTAATGAAATTAAAATATCTTCATAAAACGAAAACGCTAGTCCGTATACGTGTGTTAAATTAATCTCACCATTAAAACGCCACGCTGTGTAGAGTGGCTTAATGGAGGAGCTTGTGGCAAAGTAATAACAGCTGCTCGGGTCGATCCATCAGGTTAAGCTACGCTTACCGGGGTTGGTCCGTGGATTGGTGACCATCTTTACATACCGAGACTCCTCCGTGCTTCGGAAAGCACGTTAAGCCGTTGGTCCCGGCTGTCATTCGTGGATCTTTGGCAGTCGTTAAGAGTCGTCAGAAGCCCGAAACTCTGACACCAGTCTTACCAAGGGGTATCATATTATCCAGTTACTGGGTTGTGGAGGTCAGATAGGCAGTCGCTCCATGTAAAATACTGGTATTCAGCTGCGTCTGGTTATACTGGAAGCCGACCCCAACATAGTTGGGAAAAGGGATAGGCAGATTGATTGCTGTGTAGAGTGGCTTAATGTCAAAGGTTTAATTGACCCGCGTCGGACCTGCGAGCGAGACGTCATTATTAATTCGGATCCACCCGATGCACTATTGATTCGACATCGGGAACCCACGCTTATTAATAGCACCTGGTCTAGCCTCACGTCAGTATTAATACTTAAGGTACTGAAACGGTCCTTATTGTTACGAAATAAAGGTGATGTCAAAGGCGAAACTGTTACTATGAACAATTTTTATTTTATCTCTGATTTTGCATTACAGTAAAATAATAAGTGTGAAAGGACGGTATAGCATTACCACTCGGTAAAATACAGGGTGTCAGGCACATCGACACGCGACCTGTTACCGACCGTTGAAGACAAGGAAGTTTGGCAATAATTCCTTCTGCACATGTGGCTTCCCTGGTGCCTCATTAACGGCATAACTATGTAAATGTCTATTAACTGCTCCCAAATTACGATAATTATTTTAATTTACTTTTTTATTTTATTTTAATTTACAAATGACATAATCTTTTTATTATTTGACATTGTATATTTACAATATATTAAATTTGATTTGTTACAGCAGTAATGGCAACCATTATCATTTGGTTTAAATAGGTTTTTATTTTTATTAGGAATTTCATTTGTCTTTTATATAGCTTATTTTCTTTTAAATTTTGTGAATGAGAGAACGTTGTAGACATTACAGACTGTAGATCGGTGGACCATTTAATATTTTGCTAAGTACCTGGTACTTGTTGATGGGCCTACACTGTCCTCTCATACCTTTTAACACTGTAACTTGGAAACATTGTAAAAACCATTTAATTTTAAAAGAGTAACCGTGGAGTTTCTTGCCGGCTCTTCTCCATAGGAAACGACCAATTGGAACCGTGCACCTAGCTTCTGACGTTTCATAAGTGCCCTTGTAGGTTTATGTGAAATAAAAATATTTTGTATTTGAATTTGAATTTTGAACCATGGATTCAGTACATGATTCTGGACCCCGCGGCGTTGAAGTTCTTCGTCGTTTATTTAAAAACAAAATTGCTGTTCCATACATTTTGAACGTGTAGGTGCATTTTTGTATGAACCAGCTTTCCCTACGTGATCGAATCAGAAATGAACAGATCCACAGGAGAACCAAGGTAACCGACATAGCCCAAACAATTGTCAAACTTAAGTGGCGTTGGGTTGACATTGCTCGCAGAATAGATGATCGATGGGGCTGAAGGGTTCTGGAGTGGCGAACCGGAAGATGTAGCGTTGGAAGACCTCCCATAAAGGACCGATGGTCTTTTGAAGGCCGCAGGAATCCACTGGACACAGAACCGGTCGGAGTGGCGGTGATTGGGGGAGCCCTATGTCCAGTAAAGATATACGACCGAAAAAATTCTACGCGGGGGTCTAGAATCATGCAGTTTTGAATTCATGGTTACAGAGTGCGCCTCGATGTCCCTACATATCATACCTGTATAGGTAGAGTGCACGTGTGTCAATTTTAAATGGGACTAATTTCGAGGTAACCATTTCCAATAAAAAAAAATCGTTTTAATCGGATTAGGCAAACAAAAACAAAAAAAAAAACTCGTCGACCTTAACCTCCTCTTTTTTGTCGTCGGTTAATAAAAATAGTAACCAAGCCGGGGCGCGGTTGCATCTAGTCTATGGTGCACCTATTGAAGTGCGTTTACGCGCTGGCCCGCTGTTAGTTGAGTCGCGGGGGGATGACGAACTAAATACAATGTACTGAATACGCTGTATGCTGTTGCTAGTGGCGCCACTCTGACAGATCAAGTTATGTTGGACATAGTCTCCATAAAGATGTTATTCCCCGCCAAATCTGTTTATGAAGTTAAAGATCGATTTGGGGGTGTTCAAGTTAGATTGAACAGACTTTAGAATAGAATAGAATACTCATTTACTATGTGGATTACAAATATATATGTAAAATTTCGAAAAAAAAAAACTGGCCAGGCACGAGTCGAACTCGTAGTATTGAGATCAAGCAAAAAAAACGGCATGTTTCTTGTATCGGGACTCCTTTAATTATTAACTTTATTTTATTTTTTATTATTTATTGATATAGCGGCAATAGAAATACACAATCTGTGAAATTTTCAATATTACGGTTCTTGAGATACAGCCCGCTGACAGACAGACGGACAGCGGAGGTTTAGTAATAGGGTTCCGTTTGGAACCCTTCGGGTACGGAACTCCAAACATGAGTAATGATTCGGACGGCCAAACATAGTTTGAAAAAATGTTTATTTATACAGGGTGATTGGAAGATGGGTGCAAAGCTTTAAGGCGAAGATAGTACAGACAATTTAGAACCATTTAAGCCATGGTTGTCTTAGACGAAGTCTTACCAGATATTTTTAACCAAATTTTTAAGTTTTTTTTCGGAAATTCTCAAAATTTAATGTAAACTGCATAATTATCGCCAAATTGAATGATAAATGAATTCATTTTTTATTTATTTAATTAAAATAATGTGTAAGCAATCAAGCAAAACATGTTTTAGGCTTCTGTATCATTAGACATTTTTTTTTACAGACATTTAAAGCTCAGAAATAATAAAAAATTTGTATAATACGTCTTTTAAACCTTATTAAAAAAAAAAAATTGGTAATACTTCGTCTAAGACAACCATGGCTTAAATGGTTCTAAATTGTCTATACTATCTTCACCTTAAAGCTTTGCACCCATCTTCCTATCACCCTGTATAACTCAATGAGTTAGTATAAAAAGTTGTGTAGAAATTTACGCGCGAAAATAATTATATTACGTGTTTTTAGCACAGTGTAAATACTGTCCATGTTTACAAAATCTTTATTTTTTATAAAAACGAACGCATTTTAAAAACAAACGCATGTTTTTTTTATTATTTCGGTGATTTCTGAAGCAATCAAATATTTCCGGCGTGTGTTAATTTATAAAAGTTATTTTTGGATTTGCCACACAAAGGTCAAAGGTTATTTTGTGAAACGATAAACGCGAAAGATAACACGGGATGTTAAAATAATATAAGATCAAGAATCTGTTAATCACACGTCTGCAAAACTAACCTTATCTAATCTAATAATTTAAAAAAAATGGCGGAAAATACACAAAAAAATAAAGAAACTTTTAAATCAAATTGCATACCCCAACATTCTAATTTCAAAACTTTATCTCAACAACACAAAATCCAAAAATAAAACCAAACTTTTTAATCAAAATTCGAAATTTAAAACCCGAAAAAATTAAAAGCGAATTGAGCTAAAGAATCCCATTCACAATTAATTAAAGCTCCCATTATATCCTTAACAATAAAAAAATGAAAAATCAAAGCAGGAATATGAAGAGGGTTACTCACCGATCCATGACTGCTGTGTTCGGCGTTCCGTGGAGAACTGGCGATCCATACCAGGCTTCCCATTGCGCATGATGGGGAGGGTGTAGGGTGCGGCCAGGTGGGCGGATAAGGCAGTGCGATTTACAGGATGTTGGCTAGATAGGGGCGACTTTTTTGTCGGGGGTTTTTTGTTTTCGGTTTAGTAGTAAAATGTACGAATTAAACGCACTTCAGATATTTCAGCTTTGTCTCTGGGATGGCAGGGGACTTGCTATTTAGTGATTAGCCTACTTGTTTACATTCCAGCTTACATACAAAAAATGTTTTTGAATTAAATATTTATCTATGCGTTTTCTCAGCCATTTTCTTCACAGCAATTTATTTTATAAGACCGACATTATTCTTTTGTGAAGTGAATTTTCATAGAAATAGGCTTTTTACTACAAAGAACTTCAATTCGGAAAAAAAATGTTTTCGAAAACGTTACAGTCTAAGAGACATTCGCACTTTTAGCCAAACCAAGCTACGCCGTAGCACATATGGGCTACGCCGTAGCTGGGCACGTAGCAAATTAACAAGCAACATTTTCAACAGTTTTTGAAATGGTGTTAGAAATAAATTAAAGGGGGCGACCTTTGTGTAAATTATTTTACTTTGTACCTTGATTTCGTAAAAAAGCATTAGTGCAATGGAGAGAACAATAGTTACCAAGTAAATTTGAGTGAATGTTTTTTATTTGACCACAGTTCCAAGTGTTGTCAAGAATATAATTAATTTGCCAACCATGACAATTTCTATTATTTAATATCCAAGAAAACAAAATATTTTTTAAACTTTGATTTCCCAGGAAAACGGTTCCATCATGAAAATCTGTAATTTTCACCAGTATTTGATGTCAAAAAAACGCTCAGTATTTGGACAGCCGTCATTGTGTGACCGTTCAACCGCTTTCAAACTCAAACTCAACTCAAACTCAAAGCATTTTTTTCAAATAAACCAATTACAGGCACTTTTGAATTGTCAAGGGGGTCGGTCAGTCAGAAAGATGAAGCTAGATGCCCATTCCAAAGCGTAGTAGGTACCTATGAAGAAGAACGGGCAAGAAACTCCACGGACACTCTTTTAAATCATGATATGGTTACAAAATATTGGGTACATCATTCATGTTGAAGTTATACATGTGAGAACGATGCTGTCTTAGAGGCCTATGAGGCTACGACTGATATCTGTATGGTAGCATTTCAGTCGCAAAATCGCATCGCTAAATTCTCCTGTATGTCTAGTACCTAATTTATCAGTAATAGAAACACGAAAATATACCTGACGTCAACTAAATGAGCGTCAACGTATGCTTCACGTGTATTAAGTAAGGGGGTAGGCAGTGATTTAGATTACAGTAGTTAATTTTGATGAATTAATTAAGGCATGTATGTAATTACTTTACAATTACGGTGCCTTTGTGGAGTACAAAGTGTGTTTATTCTAATCGATATAAATTTTTTGGCCTTATGTTTTCACAAATCTGATGATATGGGTAGAAATTGGGTTACCATCGAGATGACGCCTAATAGAAATATTTTCACAAATAGATTAGGAGCTCGTGGCTAAGTAAGAACAGCCGCACGGGTCGATCCATCAGGTTAAACTACGCTTGCCGGGGTTGGTCCGTGAATGGGTGACCATCTTTACATATCGCGACCACTCCGTGCCTCGGAAAGCACGTTAAGCCGTTGGTCCCGGCTGTCATTCGTAGATCTTTGACAGTTGTTACGGGTCGTCAGAAGCCCGAAAGTCTGACAACTAGTACCAAGGGGTAAGATATCGTTTTACTCAGTTACTGGGTTGTGGAAGTCAGTTAGGCAGTCGCTCCATGTAAAATACAGGTTTTCAGGTGCATCTGGTTAGACTGGAAGCCGGCCCCAACATAGTTGAGAAACGGCTAGTCAGATTGACTTGATTATATATAAATTAAATGCTGTTCGTTGGTAAGTGCATAAACTTGAGAATGGCTGAACAGATGTGGTTTTTTTTTTTAATGTACGTATTTGTCCGCATAAGGTTTATAGGAAAAGATTGTTTTTTTAAGTTATGGAAAATTTTAAATTTGTAAAATGTAAAATTCAGGATAAACTGAAAGTGCATTGTTCTATGGGATTTTCGTATTTATTGTCAGCCAGTTATGAATGAATTAAGTTAGGTTTTCTTTTCTTTCAGCGTTCATTTCAATTCATAACTGTACTCTCAAGTCTATAGACAACTAATAATTCGGTAATAGAACTCACAGAGAATCAAAGTTGTCGACAAAGCTCACAGAATAAACAAGCTGAAGTGGCAACCGATGATCGTTGGTGTAGACCAAAGATTTCAATCGTGGATTTGCCTTACCGCGTTAAAAGATGGTCGCGTTTCTGTTTCGTTTTGACACCTCTGAGACAGACAGTGTCGCAGAGACTTGACTTGGTTGTCATGGAAACGCCATTGTTAATGTGTGAGCTCGCTCTTCTCAATATGGAGGATTTTTCGTGCGACTTAGTACAGTGAGGGCAAATCTACGATTTAAATCTTTGGTGTAGACGTGTTCTTGAGTGGAAACCGCGAATTGGCAAACGTAAGGTAGGACGCCCTCAGGCTAGGTGGAGCGACGATCTTGGCAGGGTGGCTGGTAGCAGCTGGATGAGAGTTGCCGAGAATCGAGCTGAATGGCGTGCAATTGAAGAGGCCTATGTCCAGCAGTGGAGTGCTGTAGGCTGATGATGATGATGGTTATATGTGTTTCTAGGTGATAAGGTTTTATGCTCCAAAAACGGTGAAGGAAAACATCGTGAGGAAACCGGCATGTCCTAGAACCAAAAATTCGAAGATATATCATGTGACATCTACCAACCCGCACTGGGCCCGCGTGGTGGATTATAGCCCACTCCCTCTCGAAGAGAAGAGGCCTGTGTCCCAGCAGTGGGAACATTATAAGCTGAATATACTAAGCTTTTATCAATGAGATCAATATTGACCCTGTCTGGCATGACACGTATATTTAAATATCGAACCTCGTTATGGACACAACAATGTTTTCACATTGAAAGGATATCAGTCACGTGAAACAACGTTATACGCAGTAATAATTATCTATTTTAATATTCACATGCATGTGACGTCAGAGTTATTTCAGAATTGCACAATCATTGTAATTTGAACCTTGTTGTAATGTGAAGTAAGTTAGATGTTCAGCGTTCGTGTGTTGCAATGACTATCTATGTAGCGTCAAAATGCTTGTGACACGTTGTGACGTAGGACTTACGAGTAAGTTATTTATACATTTGACACAGGACTTTATTTCTACGTATATGAAGTTTTATTTTTCCGTGAGGAAAGTTTTGAGTATAAGTATGGATGGCCACAAAAGGGATGAATGAAAGGCAATTGCATGCAGCTGGTATGAGAATGCTGAGAGGGATGTGGGGGGTTACACGACTGGATATAATAAGAAATGAGTACATAAGAGGAAGTCTGAAAGTGGCAGCGGTGACTGAAAAGTTTTGCGGACATCGGTTGTCGTGGTATGGGCATGTGATGCGGAGGAATGAGGAAAATGTCGTGAGGGAAGTTTTGAGTATGAATGTGGATGGCTACAAGAGTAGGTGAGGACCAAGGATATGATGGATGGACTGTGTAAATAATGATATAGCCAGAAAGATGTTGACTCCCGAGATGACGACTCATAGAGTATGGAAGGTGAAGACATGTTGCATCGACCCCAAATAAAAAAGTTAATTGCCTCAGGCGTGACTTTGCGAAAATCCATTATAAAATACAATAGACGACGTATATTTAGTAACTTAATCCGCGTAACTGTTCTTAATGAGTCATAAAGAACCCTGTAAGAAATCGACACGTGTTTCACCTCTCAACGAGGCATCCTCAGGAAGGCGATTGACTTTTTGCTAACTCGGACCCGACGTGCGGACACGTCAAGCGTCGAGCGCGGTGTCACCGCGGGTCCGAGTTCGCAACAAGTAGGTACAACATTTTATTATATCTTCCTAATCACACTTCTGCTGCTTCTTTTCTGTCGCTCAATGGGGCTAATATACCTAACCTACTGCTTTATATTTAATCTTTCGTACATCATTTTGTTCTAACATAAGCAGCCTATAATGTTTCCACTGCTGGGACACAGGCCTTCTCTCTGTGAGTGGGAGTGGACCATAATCCACTACGCGGGCCCAGTACGGGTTGGTAGATGACACATGTCCTTGAATTTTTCGTTCTGGGACATGCCGGTTTCCTCACGATGTTTTCCTTCACTGTTTTTAGAGCAGTGGTGATGAAATAATTTACACAAAGTAAATTGCTTGTCAGGGCTCGAACCTACAACTCGTAAATTGGGGCCGTTACTACTGAGCCCCACTGCTCTTACATTTCGTTATGTGTGAACGAAATGACTACTAAATTCTATAAAAAAAATATTCATGACATTCGTTAGTAAAAAAATAAAACAATAAAATACAACAACAAAAATTTATTTAAATAAAACGCCAAAACTAAACTACAACAACAGACTCAACAACGCTTGAACAACCATCAGGACCAGCTGCAGTAAACCTGGCAGCAACGCTCCACCGATGCTTATCAATAACTCATCCGTCAAATCTGTCACAGCCGATATCAGAGTCGTCAACAATCCTTGAAGGTTGACCACATTCGCTGGCGGAGTATTAGGGTTAGCTCCGATGGCATACTCCGGCAAAGACCTTAGGAAGTTTACAATAGCGAGGGCTTGCGAATAAAGTTTTAGCAAGGAGGTTTCCAAAGCCCCAAGATCTACTGGTATCATGCAGCTGATGTTTGATGGGAGGGTGTCGAAGATTGAAAGCAAGGAGAGAAGGAGATTGTATACGTTGTTTAGGAGTGGTAGGAGGATGTTCACGAGGGGGTAGACCGCTGGTAATTGCACGCTGGTTGCTGATACGGGTTGCTGTAACAATGAACACAAAAATAAATAAATTTTTATTCAGAAAAAATACATTTAAGGTTCACAATGACAAGTTTTCAAGTAAAAAATGAACATTACAGAATAACATGAATGAACATTACATTACAGATTTTTTTTGTAATCATGTTTTTACAGTGGATATATTTAATTTTTATTAGTTAGAGTTGTGAGTTCCAAAAACTTAAAAAGCCACTGTTGTTTACTTGTATAAATAGCATACAACGTTGGGATTATAGACCATTCACTATAACTAGTCCCTTGCACCATTTTGACACCATTGCTTGTCAAGCTTCGTTTCAATACTTATAGAGTTCAAAATGGCGACTCACGGGTCAAGTTATGATGAACGCACTGTAGTTAGATGAAGCGGCTTCTGCCCAATCTAGGGGGTCCAAACGCCTCCTGCCGGAGGCTCTATGCGGGGATCGTGCGGTCCATGGCCCTTTACGGGGCACCGGTGTGGGCGCGTTCATTGAGGCTGCGACCAGCCCAGCGGTTGAACGCGTCCCAAAGGGTCATGGCGATCAGGCTGGTACGAGGATACCGCACGGTCTCCCGTGAGGCGGCGAGCCTCCTTGCCGGACTACCGCCATGGGATCTGGAGGCAAAAGTCCTCGCGCACATGTGGGAGTTGCGCGAGGAGGCGAAACGCCGGGGCGTAACTCCGCTGCCGCGAGAAATCGCGGCACAGCGGACAGAGCTCCGGCGGGATCTCATGGCGGCATGGAGAGTGCGATTGTCGCAACCCAGCGCTGGGCACGCCACAATTGTGGCGATAAGTCCCCTCTTTGAGGAGTGGCTAGAGAGGCGCCACGGCGTCCTCACCTTCCGCCTGACACAGGTCCTCACCGGACATGGTTGTTTCGGGAGGTTCCTGTTCAGAATAAAGCGGGAGGAAACGCCCGGGTGTCACCACTGTGTGGATCGCCCGGAGGACACGGTGGAGCATACGGTGGAGGTCTGCCCAGCTTGGGCGGAGCACCGCCGTGTCCTCACGGAGGCGATCGGCGGCGGCGATCTCTCGCGTCCGGCCCTGGTTCAGGCCATGGTCCGGAGCGAGAGTGCATGGGAGGCCGTCACCTCCTTCTGCGAAGCAGTAATGCTCGCGAAGGAGGAGGCGGAGCGCGCGAGGGAGAGGCAAAATGCGCCCCCTCGCGCCCCTAGTCGCCGCAGGAGACGCCCCGGGCGTCGGGAGTCGCGAGCCGACTTCCGGCCACCGTAGGCGCGGGCTTGCGGACGGTGAGCAATGGGTAGCTCGCCGTCCGATAGGGACCAGGCCCGGGTCGACGGCGCGTTGTGTTCCACGCGCGCCTCAAAGAGATGTCAGCACCAACTGACGGGGTCCGGAAGGGCCAATGCCTGCCGGGGTTGCGGGTTTGTCTGAAAGGGATATCGCGACCTCGGCACACAGGCAACGGAAGGAACACGGGTGGGTTTTAGTCAGTAAAAGTCTGACACGCCCTCCCGCTCCACCCAGAGCGGGAGAAGTTATTTGATAATTTCCCATCCAAAAAAAAAAAAAAAAAAAAAAAAAAAAAAAAAAAAAAAAAAAAAAAAAAAAAAAAAAAAACTGTAGTTAGATACATTAGTAATTAGATTTAATGATAGTACTAACTGCCTAATGTAACCGTATTAAGGAAATTGGTGGCATTTTTTTTTTTTTTTTTTTTTTTTTTTTGAGGATGGGAAATTATCAAATAACTTCTCCCGCTCTGGGTGGAGCGGGAGGGCGTGTCAGACTTTTACTGACTAAAACCCACCCGTGTTCCTTCCGTTGCCTGTGTGCCGAGGTCGCGATATCCCTTTCAGACAAACCCGCGACCCCGGCAGGCATTGGCCCTTCCGGACCCCGTCACTTGGTGCTGACATCTCTTTGAGGCGCGCGTGGAACACAACGCGCCGTCGACCCGGGCCTGGTCCCTATCGGACGGCGAGCTACCCATTGCTCACCGTCCGCAAGCCCGCGCCTACGGTGGCCGGAAGTCGGCTCGCGACTCCCGACGCCCGGGGCGTCTCCTGCGGCGACTAGGGGCGCGAGGGGGCGCATTTTGCCTCTCCCTCGCGCGCTCCGCCTCCTCCTTCGCGAGCATTACTGCTTCGCAGAAGGAGGTGACGGCCTCCCATGCACTCTCGCTCCGGACCATGGCCTGAACCAGGGCCGGACGCGAGAGATCGCCGCCGCCGATCGCCTCCGTGAGGACACGGCGGTGCTCCGCCCAAGCTGGGCAGACCTCCACCGTATGCTCCACCGTGTCCTCCGGGCGATCCACACAGTGGTGTCACCCGGGCGTTTCCTCCCGCTTTATTCTGAACAGGAACCTCCCGAAACAACCATGTCCGGTGAGGACCTGTGTCAGGCGGAAGGTGAGGACGCCGTGGCGCCTCTCTAGCCACTCCTCAAAGAGGGGACTTATCGCCACAATTGTGGCGTGCCCAGCGCTGGGTTGCGACAATCGCACTCTCCATGCCGCCATGAGATCCCGCCGGAGCTCTGTCCGCTGTGCCGCGATTTCTCGCGGCAGCGGAGTTACGCCCCGGCGTTTCGCCTCCTCGCGCAACTCCCACATGTGCGCGAGGACTTTTGCCTCCAGATCCCATGGCGGTAGTCCGGCAAGGAGGCTCGCCGCCTCACGGGAGACCGTGCGGTATCCTCGTACCAGCCTGATGGCCATGACCCTTTGGGACGCGTTCAACCGCTGGGCTGGTCGCAGCCTTAATGAACGCGCCCACACCGGTGCCCCGAAGGAAATTGGTGGCATGGTGGTCAATATTCGTTTATTCGTTCAATCTCTTTATGAAAAGTAATATTTTGAAAAGATTTCAAACTTTACTAAATATAATGTTCAATGATTTATCAATTCTACGTGCATCATGCATGACAGATCGAGATTTTATAATTAGATAGTATTTTTTTATTATTAAACGTATATGTACACAATGCAAGTGTATGCAGAATTAATTTCCCAAGTTTTCGTGGTCTATTTTTGACTAGGTTTTGTAAAGTATGTGTATGTTTTCTCTTACCGTGGCAAAAACTGCTGCAACGCACAGAAATA
The DNA here is from genome assembly GCA_914767755.1 of Agrochola circellaris. NCBI lineage: Eukaryota > Metazoa > Arthropoda > Insecta > Lepidoptera > Noctuidae > Agrochola > Agrochola circellaris. Next base: position 8,959,151 of record OU611867.1, on the reverse strand, counting down.
CTAAACCAATCTTCGACATTGTTGAAAAGAAATGTAGCACCTTCCCTAAAATTATATTTACAATGTTTATTCTCGTAAAAAACAGTTTTATATACTTAAAAGTTACTTAACATATTTGTAATGTAAAAATGATAATGGCAGGTAATCTTTTATCGGTCATAATTTCACAAAATAGTTGCGTGATTATAAATCAAAGCAAAGAATTTTTGCGTAACAACTTTTCTAATAACACATGTTTCTATGCAGAAATTTTCTGTGTTGGCAAACAGTTTAACTGTTATTTCATGGAAAGTTGTTAACCATTCATAAACTGTGAGAAATTGTAACCATTGGCATATTTCCAGAAGTGAATGTCCTCATGAATGTAAACAACTTTTACTATAGGGCCAACTCTGAAACATCTGCTGTGTCAGCCATAAATTCGATACGCTAAGTATTGATATAACATAATATAACGCCTGTGTTACCTCGAGGGGTTAGGCAGAGGTGGACCTATAGTACACCCACATTTCGCCAGTTATTTTTAAGTCCCATGTAAAAGGGGGCGAGCCTATTGCCATCAACCGGGTACAAATCCAGACCCCGGGCGGCTATTGAGAAATTCCAGATGGGAAACCCAAAACATGCTCGACCTGCGGAAATCGAATTCATGCTCAGACATCAGATCATCATCAGAGATCATGAGGTCCTGGGTTCGATTCCTTAAGTGCTACTGAGCACTTGCTACCACTAGAGCAAGGAGGCAGTCGGCAGTAAGGTAGGTGTTGTGTTATCAAAATGCATGAACGAGGGAATTTACTTTTCCCTATTTATTTATTTATTAAAACTTCATGCACAAGTAAAAATACTGTAAAAAGGCGGACTTAATGCCTGAGGCATTTTCTACCAGTCAACCTTAGGGTGATGCAGAGATAAAACATGGCAGGTGCAACATAAGGAATAGATAACTTGAAAATGTATACATACTAATACATAGATACATACATACATATAAACCGAATAAATTTTTTCAGGAGAAATAACGATAGGTAGAGGAGAAAACAAATCCAGCCAATCAGCGCTGCAATGATTCTGCCAACTCCCTATTCCATTTTCTATTACAGTCTTGTTAGTCTATCATAGATCACAGAGGTAAATGCATAACACACTATCAGTAGCAATGGGTTTCATTTTGACAGTTACAGACCAACAACCTCACGTTGTTGGCCACACAAATTTTTCGAACATTATGATGTTTAGCAATATCCTTCAAAATGATTCAGATTGTGATTGATCGCAATTAGGGTGCAGATCGCAATGGCGACTGCAGAGCAGGGCGTCATGCAATTCAATTCTGTGCGCGTTATTAAGTTTATCCATTATGAATTTCTCAGAAGCATCCCGAAGCCGGGATTTGTGCCCGGTTGATGCCAATCAGGCACGCTCTCTATTGCACATGTGACCTACAAAATAATATAATCCTCTATGGAATATAGAAGTAATATTATGTTATGTAATTACAGTATGTTAATAACACATTATAAAAACATTTATTTTTAAAAGAGTTACTGTGTAATTTCTTGCCGGCTCTTCTCCATAAGAAACGACCAATTGGAACCGTGCACCTAGCTTCTGACGTTTCATAAGTGCCCTTGTAGGTTTATGTGAAATAAAATATTTTGAATTTGAATTTGAACACGCCGTAATGATCTACGTAATACCTACATCTACAGTTGAATGACCTTAAAAGAAATACAATGAAAGTAACCAAATGTATTTTTGATGATAGGTAATTTGCCTTGGATTAAACTAGATAGTGTGGGGAAAGAAAAAAACAAAAGAATTATGGATATAAGAATAAGAATGATTTATTGGCCCATTGTTACAAAATAAATTTCAATAAAAAATAATGATATTGTATGCTTCCTGTAACTAGAATATTTAACATAGTATTAAACAGTGGTTCCCAAACTAGGCAGCGCCTGTTTCGAATTAAAATTTAAGATCACGCAACTCAGGCCGAGTTGCGTGATCTTAAATTTTAATTCGAAACATGTTTGCGTTAGCTTAAATTTTATTTCAGGGTGTTTGAAAATGGACAGATTAGTTAATTAAATAAGGGTAGCGTATTACCAAAACAAAATAAATTGAACAAAATAAAATAATTCTAAATAATGTGTGTGTGAGAGTGTGTGTGTTAGTTTAAATAATCAGTATTAGTGTAAATTATAAAAATAAATAATCAGTTGCAGCCCAGAAACTTGTGTTTTTAGGGTTCCGTAGTAAACAAGGAACCCTTATAGTTTCGCTATGTCCGTCTGTCTGTCCACGGCTTAGCTCAGAGATGGTTACTACTAGAAAGCTGTAATTTGGCATATGTATACATATTAATCATGCTGACAAAGTGGTAAAATAAAATCAACAAAACTATTTTTTTAGGGTATCTCCCCTACACGTAAAGTGGGAATGTTTTTATTTTTTCTCATCTACCCCATGTTGTGGGGTATCGTTAGAAAGGTCGTAAATATTGAACAAATATTGTGAGTTTGTGAAAACCATTTTTAGATTTAGGAATTCGTTTGCGAAATATTAAGCTTTTAACAAAACAAAATTGTTAGGGTCAAGTGTGTCCTACCAGCTAAATGGTTGTACTTGAATTTGTGAAAAAAATCACAGCAGTAGAATATGTAACGAAATTAAAAGAAAAACTATCAGAGCTAAGTAGGCTGTACAGATTAACGAGTAATAATCAACAACTTAAATTTGCAGTTTAAAAACATGATCTCCCATACATTCCGTATGGGAGAATATGTTTTTCAACTACAATGTTAAGTTTGTTCTTGGGATAAATTCATCCCAACTACGGAACCCTTCATTGTGCGTGGTGCGACATGGACTTGGCCGGTTTTTTTTTTATTCGTGGCAAGAGGCACGTCGCCGTGGGATGTAGGTTATTGTCAATATCAATGTATGTATATGTGCAATAACTGACGAACAGTTATGTAAAAGGGTAAACATAAACATAGCATACCATCACGGCTGTACACCTCGAATGGTTAGGCAGAGGTGTACCTGTAGTACATACCCACAATTCACCAGTTCAGTAAATTAAAAATCCTTGTCATAGGGGTCGAACCTATAGCCATCAACCAGGCACTAATCCAGAGTCTGCTGGGCTGGGCTACTATTGAGGAATTCGTGATAGAAAAGGGTAAAGTAGAGTAGTTTACACTTCGAGTAATGCTCGCGTCTTTCCGTACATACTAACCTATATTATTAAATTGAACTTGAACCGTATTCAAAAGCGCTGCTTGTACAAAATTGTTGTATAACTGAGTCGGAACAAACAATGCTTAGTACAGCGAAATGTGCAGTTTTGATTCGTAAGCGATTATTTTATTACTAACTTACTTTTTGTCAGATGCTACTGTTTCGATGAATTAGCCAATTTTGATGTCAAAATTGGCATGAATAAAATAAAATAAAACTAAGGAAATCGCTTGGTTAACCTGGGTCGCATGTTAAGCAGCCCCATTGGAACTTAGTTTTATATCAACTATAAAATAAACAGGCTGGCAGGGAACTGCTGGGTCTCAGGCCCCTTCTCTGTGAGAGGGAGTACCCACTCCCTCCCTCCACGTGGTTCCAGTGCGGGTTGGTGGATGTCAGCTCGGTGCCAATGGTACCATTTTTATTGCCAAACTTGGCATATAAATGGATTCGTTAGCTAATTTTACCTGTGATAATTACTTCCTTAAAGGAGGGTCTACTATGTAAATCTATGAGGTCTTTACATCGTTATTGGTAAAGATAAAAGAGTCTTAATTTTAACCAATAGCGGTCCGTAAATTTTAGGAATCGGTCATTAGTATATAAAGACGAAATGAACATACCAATCAAGACATAAATTGTGGCATAACTTGCGACTTTCTCTACGATTATCTGCGAAAAAGGCAGGTAGCGAAGGTAGAAGTAATTTATCATTGTGTTCCGTATTCTTCTTTAGCATAATCCAAAGGTCTTTGGGATTTTTAGAGACGCGACTCGACGACTATTTTTCATCGGGAATATACTTGCTGTCACCCTTACTAAAATATTTTGTATGTATAACGTTATATCATGGTTGTATTCCCTAGGGGAGACGTGGGCACGCCACAATTGCGGCGATAAGTCCCCTCTTTGAGGAGTGGCTAGAGAGGCGCCACGGCATCCTCACTTTCCGCCAGACGCGGGTCCTCACTGGACACGGTTGTTTCGAGAGGTTCCTGTTCCGCATAAGGTGGGAGGAAACGCCCGGGTGTCACCACTATGTGGATCGTCCGAAAGACATGGTGGAGCATACGGTGGAGGTCTGTCCGACTTGGGCGGGGCACTGCCGTGTCCTTGTGGAGGCGATCCGCGGCAGTGATCTCTCGCGTCCAGCCCACGTCCAGGCCATGGTACGGAGCGAGAGGGCGTGGAAAATGCCTTGCTTCAGCCAACCTGGGTCCGGAGTCTGTTTAGAAGCTTCCAAAGGCAACACATGTCCAGGTGGGAGATCTTCAGCAGGTGGAACGAATTGTTGGGGAAAGGAAGCTCTTTCAATGAAACAGGGGCAAGTCTATTACCACTAACTGGGCACAAATCCAGAATCTGGGATGCTACCGAAAAAAATCATATAGTATACTTTGCCCCGACTAAAAATGGAACCCAGGACCCCATGCTCAACAGTCACGCATAGACTAACAAACCTTACTACACATCAAATAACATTTTCTTTACACATAATCAATTGCAAATTGATATAATTACTTAACGAATTATGTAAAACAATTGCACATAACTTTTGTTAAAGATAACAGGTGTGTTTATAAAGAATAACTTCGGAAAGAATAGACAAATATAATTTATATCTAGATTTAGTGTTGACGTTAAACATGCGTCCTTCCATTGTTGTCTTTGGATTATCTGTGGCTGTGCTGGTTAGTATTCTTTTGGTACATTTTTAATCACACTTCAACACATTTTACTTGTATTTGGGGCCCAGGAAATTACTTATTAATCAGTGGTAGATTCCTGCAAACAAACCCGAGAATTCTACAAACAAACGCTTAGTAGTCATTTTGAAGGAGTACCGACTTCTATCATACTATTTATTTCGACAAGCAGCAGTTCTCTGGTTTGAAAAGTAAAGTTAGAGGTATATTCACGCGTTACATATTAACATCGACTATACGATTCACAACGCAACAGGAAACCCCTTGGTGCTAAAAAAGTTTATACAGCCACTCCTTATCTGGTTGTACGTAAGCCATTAGATCATAGGCTCAGTACTTGGATAAGTCACCGTAATGAATACCTTGAATGAAGTTCTTGAATACCTATACAAAGATCTCCATATTCTTATATCCATCTTTCCCAAACTAACGTTATACTTTTGAATTCCAGATCGGCCAAACTCAAGCAATGATTCCAGCATACTCAGTCTCCGCTCTCCGGTTAGCTTTCGACGAAATCTCCACCGTTCTACCGATAGCCAATCAACTCGCTTGCCTTCTCTTGCCATTCTTGATAAACCTTATCAATAATTTGAACAATCTGTCCAACATTGTCCAGAATTTGACGCCAGCGTTGTTGCCTTACTTTGGATGTACCTTACCGTTACTTTATGCAACTTTGACAGATCTAGCATCTGTGTTATTCTTGTACATAAGTGTATTAATATCTCTATTTAGATCCAATGTGTTGGCAGCCCCTGGTTTGTTGTTGGGATTAGTTGCTCAAGTTTTGAATTTAGTGCTCAATTTGTTGAGTGGTTTGACAGATGGAACTGGCTTGTTGAGCAGTCTGATCAAACTGATTACTAGTATAGTTGTTGAGTTGGAGAAGTTGTTGCTTTAATTGTTTTTTGTTGATATGTAAATAAATGGTTTGAAAATTATGCATTTTTTTTTTTTGCGTTTTTTAACCCTTTTATACCATGTGTTATGGCACGAATTACCTACTGTAGAAAGCAAAAAACTTAAAAAAAAAAATACGATATGAACCCAAATATCACGAATCTTGACAAATCTTGGGTTGGTTAAGCACCTGTCCCACCTTCGGCGATTAACGAAAAGCGAATAGAGCTAGCAAATAATAACGACTTGGTGAGCAACGAGCAGAAAGTGCACGACGGCAACGAGCGATCTTGCTGGTATGTGTATGTACCAAGTGTGAGCCTCTCGGTGAGTGTTCTGCCCATCAAGCGAGTGTCGCTGAGCGAGTAATGTCTTTGATAGCTCTTGTCGCTGCGACAAACGAGTAGGTACTCGCGGTCTGAACAATCAGCGATCAACTATAAACACATAAATAACACCCCCACAAAAAAAAACACATATGCATTATCATATAAAATAAATAAATAGTGTTTTATTTCAGGCAAAATACCCATATACAAAAATCAATAAATAAGTAGTAAAAACATTAAAAATAATCAATAAAAATTATCATTAAAAACGTATCATTAAATAAAATAAAACATTCATTAAAAATTATCAGTCTTAAAAAATAAACATTCATTGCCTAGCCTTTTCCCAAATATGTTGGGGTCGGCTTCCAATCTAACCGGATGCAGCTGAATACCAGTATATTACATCGAGCGACTGCCTTTCTGAAATCCACAACCCGGTTATCGGATAATATGATACCCCTTGGTAAGACTGGTTGTCAGACTTTCGGGCTTCTGAAGACCCGTAACGAATGTCAAAGATCCACTTATGACAGCCGGGACCAACGGCTTAAAGTTATTTCCAAGGCACGAAGGAATCTTGGTATGTAAAGATGGTCACGCATCCACGGACCAACCGCGGCAAGCGTAGGTTTACCTGACCGATCGACCCGTACGGCTGTTATTACTTAACCATAAGCCGGAGGGGCTTGTGGTTAAGTATATTCATGAATAAAGATAAGCATGTTTGTCGTTTACTTACTCGGGACCATCAATCTTTTATACGTTTCTTGAGCGAGAAAAGCGATGAAGAGTCGCTTCCTCGTCGGCGGTGGGACAGGTACCTTAAGCCTTTTAGAATTCTGGAGTTAGTCTTTTCACTACAGCACAAAATGTATAATAATAATATAGTTATGCTAACTTAACAGACTAGTTACTTGATTCCCAAGAGCCTTAAAAGGCTCTTAGCGAAGGCAAAGTAGGACACTTAGAAACAATGAATTTTGTATGAGAACTCAACGGGGCATGAATGCACTAAATAATAGATTGAAAAGCTTAGGCTAACACTACGGCGACAGCGCCAGGGTAGCCCGCGAAATTCAAATTTTCTTACGTTTTTCTTCAATTTGCAAGTCAGTAATTATGTTGTATGTAGATCTTATTATGATTCAAGGCCGTATCAAATAGGTATTTATATATAGAATTATAAAAATCATCAATTCTTTATTGCGTACCATAATGTATAAGTTGGTAGGGAAATCATTATATTAGTCACAATTATGGACCCTGTCGGGCACAACATAGCTCAAGTCAATGGTTTAATTGAAATAAATGCTTTGAGTTTGAGTTTGAAGTAGGAGAGAGGAGGAAGAGCACTGGGTGTTTAGTGTGATAAATTTTATTGTTAGTTAAATAGTTAGTTAGTTATATTCTTTTATTAATCCAGAATAGAATTATAATCATTCAACTCTTATTTCTCAATTCAACTCTCCAAGTTCATATTACCCTATTGAACGACTCTTTCATGAAATCATGAAATGCTTACTTAAGGAGTTGTATTGCTGATTCTAATTATTATAATATGCAATATTTGTATAAATATATATATTTATTTGTAATCACGTTCTCGAAAACAGCTCTAACTATTTCGATGAAAATTGCAATATAGGGGTTTACGGGAGCGAAAAAACGATTTAGCTAGGTCTCATAGGTATCTGGAAAAAATATTTTTCTCCGTATTTTCACCCGAGCAGAGCCCGGTCGCCCAAAGTTTAAAACAAGATGGCTACCTTAGAATAATGACATAGCAGCATGGAATTAGTAGGTACCCTACTAGCATGGCAGCATGGAATTGGTATGTACTATAGAGCTCGGTAGACCAGGTAGGTACTTAAAATTGAAAAGAATAAGATGTCTTGACCGGCTAGTAATTTATTAGGTTCCCTATGTCGGATCTATAGACCAACGGATGGATCTGAATTAAGAGCGTTTATACAGAAAGTGGGCAACGTCGCAAATAGCTTTCAAATATTTCGCTGTTTTGATTAATTTGGCAATATAGTTGGCATGGAAATAAAAAATAATAATGTCTAATTAGTGAATAATGAATTGCAATTATAACACTGAACTTGATGTTGTTTTGTGACGCTATTTGCGACGTTGCCCTCTTTCAATATAAAAGCTCTTAATGACATCGCTCGGGTCACCGGTCCGAAGCGGTCCGTTTTAACCTTAGACGTTAGGCCACTGTATTTCTATATCAATCTACGTAGATATAGTTGACCCTTTTATGACATTTGAAGATAAAACTGAATGCGAATATGAGTACCATGCAGGGTAGATAAAATTCATGACTGTCTGGCGATAGGAGACAGGGCTCGGATAACGGTATATTGTTCGAAACGGTTTGGTCTTAAAAACCTAAGAAACGATTTGTTTCGGTTACGTTCGAACGGAACGTAATAAAAACGTTTTTGAAGAGGAACATAATTTAAATCGTTATCGTTATTAATAACACGTTTTTTCTAAAAATTTTGGGTTGATCGATAGGAAACTCGCAACACAACCCTTACGGCAAGCTCATTGGAATCAATGCTGTAATAAAATGAAGATAAGGTACAATTTAACTGAACAAGTTCATGTTTGTCGCGCACGCTCCCCGTGCGCGGCTGCGTCCTGCGGAATAAAGGTTTTGTTTTGCGGAATAAACGTTCTTATTTCAAAGAACTGTTGTACAAAGAACTGTTAGAAACGTTTTAAACGCGTTATTTTAAATAACGTTTTCGAGCCCTGAATTGTTTTGTGAGATGTGTTGAAAAAACCGGCCAAGTATGTGAGAACCACGCACGATGAAGGGTCCCGTAGTTGGGATGAATTTATCCCAAGAACAAACTTAACTTCGTAGTTGAAAAAATGTTCTCCCATATATTGATATACGTCACGGTCAATTCTCCAACTGCAAACGTATTATATAATGTAACATTAAAGGGCAAGGTAGAGTGCTTCTAGACGTTACTAAACCGCATAATGGGTCGTGAAGATTTTATGGTGTACCTACAAACGACATTATTGTTATGAGAATAGTAAGCGCACGTCCATTTTAACGTTACAAGTCGGTAGGTAGTGGATTTCGTAGTTTGAGACATGTTCCCTCTGACGTGCGGGCGAGAATACAATGAATATCTTTATTTGCGAAAGTGTGGGATGCTACATATTCGGGTCAGAAATTTCAATTCGACAGTATTTGTTGAAAAATAATGCGGCCCGAAGCAATTGCTATACATATTCGGGTTTCATTCGCCATCCTTTGCTTACTCATGTTCGGATTGACTCGGTGCATATTCGGGTGTTTTCCCGAACATAACACAACTGACAACGACAACGTATCTTAAACATACATAACTAGTGAATTGTGGGTGTAGGTACCAGAGGTATACCTCTGCCTTACCCTTTGGGAAATACAGGCCTGATGTTATAATATATGTTACCTATATAACTACGTACATATATTCGATTTCATCCGCCGAATATGTGTGTAAAAAGCAGTTTTGAGTGTCTCCTGCACGTTTAGCTTGACCACAATAGAAACGGAAGAATGGACAAAATGACAGATAAACCATCACAAAATGTCGAGGAATGCATACTCCTAATTAGTACTCTATGGTTGTGTTGCCTAGCAATACTTTCTTGTATATGAATGTCACTCGTATTAGTTCGTATTATTCTATTTTTTATACATCCGTTATATACTTTTACCATTTCTCTTATTAACTGTTTTTCTATATCCTCCACCTAACTTTTTCTATATCTTCAACTTAACTTCAAATCAAATCAAATCAAATCAAATCATTTATTTGCAATGAATGTAGGTTACATTTAAATACAGGTGGAATAGGAAGGAGTGAGCCATGTACATTCTGCCTGGAAATAGGCACGCAAAAATTATAAAAATTGTTACAAATTAAGATGTCACAGTTAATTATTGCAATTATACATATACATTAAATAATATTGAAAAATGTCAAATTAAAATGTTACTTTAGAATAAAATTAAAAATTAATGTATTAATGTTCAAGATAATAATAATTATATTTATTTTACACGATGCTGATTAAAAAGTTTTGTCCATTAAAAAATCATTTATCGAATAATAACATTTTGCTGTTAAGAAGGCTGCTAATTTCTTTTTAAAAATTTTAATTGTATCGTTTTTCATTACATCTGGCAATTTATTGTATATTGTAGGACCCATACAAATAACACTTTTCTTCATTAAAGCTGTGTTACAGGACTCGATTTGTAATAAATTTTTGTATTGATTTCTGACAGGTCGTTTTCTAGTTTCTGTCATCGTCGGAAAAAGGTTTTTATTGGTCTTTACAAACATGGCCATTTCCAAAATATACAATGACGGAAATGTGAGCACTTTTAGGGACTTAAACTTTGGTTCGCAACTGTCGGTGGTCTTCAAACCACACATCGCTCTAATGCAACGTTTTTGCGCCTTGAACATGTACTCCCTTGAGCTGCAATTGCCCCAGAAGATAATACCAAATCTTAGAACTGATGCAACCAGACCATGATAAGCTACTAATGTAGTTTGAATGTCAACTTTCTTGGACAACTTTGAAAGGACATATGCCGCTGTATTCATCCTTTTGCAAATTTCCTCTGCTTGTGGTTGCCAATTTAGTTGCCTGTCAACTTTAACATGCAATGACAGATTGTGACTGTTTATCTGTCATTTTGTCTATTCTTCCGTCAACAAAACCCGTAGAAAACCCGTTTCTGGTATAAAGTTATGTTGATGTGGTAGCTGTTCTTTCAATTTTGGTTCTTAACACAGACCTACATATCGTCGCCTTAGAGTCAAAAACTCGGGAAAGCAACTTTGACATTTTATTATTTTTTTATTACATTTTTGGAAAAAAGATACTCGCAACGCACGCCCTAGTTTTGTGACGGCATCTATATCGCCACATGCGACCTACGCATCAGATTGACGTCACGCAAAATCCTGCATCGTGTAAGCAGAGTTTACCGTGCGATCAGCATTTAAATAACTTTCCAGTAGCCCACCAGTTTTTCGCATATAAGAGGTTTTCACTCTAAGACGACGATATGTAATTAAAGACTGGATTTCTAAAGCGTTACCGATACAACTGTATCTTCCTTAGTTAGTATAGAGTGCAATTGGAGAGGTCTATAGAGTTATGAGGAACAGGATGTAAAGTTTACTCATCCTCTATAGAAAAAGGAGGATCCTCCGACCAGATGGCGGTTGTGTCTGGTGAACTGCTGCCCGACGATATATGTCGGGGCGTTGTATATACGCTAGTGATGCGGTTAACTTTGCTACCGCGATGCAGGATTTGCGTGACCTCAGTGTAATGCGTAGTTTGCATGAGGCGATGTAGATGGCGCCACAACTTGATATCGAAAGCGTTATCGATACAGCTGTATCGTCCTGGGTAGTGTAGGGTTCGAATGGAGAGGCCTATGAGCAACACATTGCTTGTACTTATGTGCCTGGATTCAACACAATGTAAATTGTTTATGAATAAAATGAAATGAATGAGCAGTAGAGTGCTATAGGCTAAAAAGGACGAAGAGATAATAATGATGTGTGATAATTTAATTATGAAGTTAAACGAATGGAGCTAGCAAAAGTATTGCGTAAGAATTGAGAAAGCAATCTAATAGTGAGAAACTGATAGTTACTGCGTGCCTAATCAAGAAAACTTATCGATCGTTGACGATCGATATCATTATCATTCGATTTTAAATTCATATAAATACAATAATAAATGACGGGCACGTATTTGAATATTAGGTTTTGTTACGGACAGTGATATTTTTAAGTCAAAATACTTCTGTTAAAGTGATTTAATGTTTGATTCTAGTTTTTGTGAATAATGACTATAAGAGAAGATGATTCTAAGAATTGTTTTGTTTCTCTCCTACGGAATGTTGGTAAGTAATTATGAAGTTTTACTAAATTAATTTCTAGGTATTTTGATTAGAAATCCCGCGGGGCATTTAATTGCGTAACACACATTAAATTTAAATTGTTCTATCAATGTATTTAATTTGAACAGTCCAGACACGTTCATTGTGTTATATAAATTGTTAAGTAGACGAATTATTCAAACCAATGAAGTAATGGATTAGGAATTTCTTTCAAAACCTTCGGATTGTGATTGAACGTGTGGAATGCAATTAGGGTGCTAGATTCGATCTCCAGATCAGGCAAGTGTCACTGAACGTTTTCTTTCGGGAAATATAATGTCGTGCTAAGCTTATTTAGCGTTAAGTGTTATTAAATCTTTTTTTTAGAAAAGAGGCTTACTTTGTAACTTATGGAAAACACTAGCGTTTAACTAGTTTTTTTTTTTTTTTACCTTAAATGCCTTTGTATTCTCAGATGAGAGTCGAACTTTCTCTTGTAACGCAAAATTATATAGTATTTTTTCGATAAAATTAATACATACCTACATAAGAATACGTTATTGTACGTAGGGTTATTTGTTCGTTTTATACTTACAAGATACAGTTGTTACAATCAATCATCCTTTCATTCCAGGTATCGTCCAACAACGGATATCCGATAATACCTACTCAAACATATCCTATTTACCAACAGAATGGGTTTTCGAATCCCTCTGCTAACCATCCAAGCGATATCACACCCTACCAACAAAGCGTGATGGTTCAAAATCAATCCCCGCCATTGGACTTATCACCTTCTAACATAATGCAAATTTTATTGAACAGAATATTATCGAGTCAAACAATGCAATCGATTTTCGACCAAAACTCAAGAGATTATGGTTCTAATTTGGTTGAACTTTCTAACAATGCGATTGTACCGAATGCTGTAAACAACCATTTTGCAGTTCCTATGACGAATGACTATGTGAATAATCAACTGACAGGTGCAAATAAGGGAAAAGCAGCGGATATTAAAACAGAAGAAAAGCGTAAAAAAAGTAAAAAAAGAAAATCAAAATCCAGAAGAAAACATGAAGAGTCTGAAAAGGATAAAAATAGCACAAGCAGAAATAATAAAGCCAATGATTCACAAGGTAATGATAGAGAACTCAGTAAAAAGCCAAAAAAACGTTCTCGCAAACCCACGCCAGAAGCTGCTTCTCACGACAATCACACAAAAAATATTAAAAATGAAAACAATAAGAAAACTAAAAACAAAGAACGGAAAAATAAAGAAAACGATGTGAAAAATCCTTTTGCAGAAGAAACTAAACTGAAACCACGAAGACGTCATAAGAAAAAACCAAAACCAGATAAAGATAATGCAGAGAAAGTTGTTTCAGAACAACAGACAAACTCAAACCAAATACAAGATGGTATAAACTTAGCTCATTTTTACGAAGGTATCGTTGAAGAGAATAGAATACCGAGAAATCCTATACCCGAAGGTAATGATTTATTTAAGTCAATTCCTAACCTCCCTGAAAATATTGCCAACAGTTTTAACTTCAAAGGACTGCCGCAATTTAATAATCCTGCTATGAGTAATTTCTTTGCTAACTATGAAAATATATATCAGTCAATGATGGCTAATAGTAAGGGTACCAATGATCAGAGAGAGGTAATAAGAAGAAAACCTAAGAGAAGAAACAATAATAAAACTAAAATTGAAGTGAAGAACAAAAATTCTACTGTAACTGCTGCTACTCTTCAAACAAATCGTCTAAAGCCAATAAATAGTCCAAAGGTTAATGTAGTAACTACAGAAAAAACTATATATATTAAAGAAAAAACGCGTACAAATATCGACCCAATTCCAAAAGAAGAAAGTTTAATTTCTATTGATAAGCCATCTGAAGTAATTGAAGCTACTATACATGAATTTGAGAATGAGGAAATCAAAGATGCGGAATCAAATATAAATGACCCTGCTCTCAACTATGGATACATAGATGACTATTACCCACAGTTTACAGATAGTGCAGCGTATCCTACTGCAAATAATAGAGAAGTTTATATTAAAAACTTAGGCGATACTAAATATTATTATGCAGTAGATAAAGAAAACCCAGAATTTATAAACAGAATGCGGTTCGAAGGCTTTGGACTCCCCGAACGCGTTGTAAAAGATTATGATGTAAATAAAAAATATGATGATGCAGAACAAGAAGGTATAAGAAGCGCTTTTAAACCCGACTTTAAAGATATAAAAGAAGAGGTTATACAATTTCGTAGTCCACCACAACTAGAAATACCTGATTTTCAAACTAGAAAAATTGAAAGGAGTGAAATTAACCCTAAAACTTTCTACGATTTTAATGAAAATGATCACCTTGATCTAAGATTTCTAGGAGATAAGGCATCTATCTATTCCGAAGCTAAGGTCCCATACTATGCAGGAACTAAAGAGAAAAGTAAAAAGATACAGAAAGATAGACATAAAGACGTAGAAACAGTATTCGCAAGATCGAAAGTTGTAAATTACGGTCCGGTGTACAACCCCGAAAATGATTCTACTTCTGCGGGAACTAGTAATCAAGATTTGACAGATGACAGTTATTTTAAAGATGGCGGCACTACTTATGTTATGGCATCATCTTTGGATTACCCAGAAATGTTTCGGTAGAAGGAAGCTATTAGAATTCGAAAAGCCAAGAAGAAGAATAAATTATATTATGAGACTTGTGTGTGGCACAGGTTTAATTCTTAAGCTATTTATGATAATAAACTTTAATGTAAGTATTAAATTATTTAATTTATTTTTTCTTACTTTATAGTTTTTATTGATGTAACAATAAAGGCTCGTACAGACTAGCGCGACGCGACTACGCGACGCGACTCGAACAATACAATTTCCATGAAAACTTGACGGTATAACAATAACCGGTGTCGCGTCGCGCTGTCGCGTCGCGCTAGTCTGCACAAAGCTTAATCCCAAAACGCCCGATTACGGAGCACACGGCCTCGAGAGATGCGACTTGCGTCAAGCGACACGCGTTTCCGGCTCCGCAAGTCGCGTCGCGGTGACTCGCGGTATACATAGGTACAAATTAATTCCATTTCTATTTTATTTTCCCACACAAGTTGCTCCTTTTTCGCCCAATACATCTTTCACCTGTCAGATTTAGAAAGAGTGAGTGAAAAAGCATTTAAAATACAGTTTTCTTTTGTATAATATTAATGTACACTCTTCTTAGAAATGATACGCCCTTCGATATATTTCACCTTTATGATACAAACTGTAATAAAATAATATTGTTCATGGCTACTGAAGCCTAGGCTAATAAACTTGTAAAGAAATGTATCTTTAACATCATTTCTGAGAATTCTGTCTGACCTTACCTTATAAGATAAATAGTTAACTTGTTAGGTTGCTTTTGTATTCCAGATTGTTTAGTATTTAATATTTATTTATTTAGGATCTACTAGCCGGCGGTTATTTAGGAATGTTAGTATGCTTACGTATTTATTCTCTTGGTAAGTTAAGTAAATATTATACTCAGCTAATACTATGGAAATTCCAAGTAACTCGATAACACTTTCATTAAATAAAACAACACAATAATGATAACAAAACGATTTTATTTATATATTTAACTTAACTTATGTCTAAAATAGTTATTACAGGCCTTCCAACTTTTACTTTACATTCAATTATTATTATTTCAAAGGATAAACTGCATATTGCAATTTTAGCTTACAGATAAAAATGCTAACAACGTATCTAAGTCGTCCCAATCAAAGCTCTCATCATTATTCAATATGTCAGCTAATAACATCATATCGATTAGTTTTTCTACATCAGAATCTTTTTTCGATGAACTTACTTTAAAAACAGGAGCTTCCATACATAATGGTGATGCTATAGCAGGGTATGCAGGTAAAGTTGGTGATGGTAAGTATGATGGGCAGCGTTGAGGTAATGGAAAGGCAATCAATGATGTTGGCTGTAATACAGTTGCTGTGGGCTGTGGTGAAGCAATGAGTAAAGGATGATTTGATGAAATTTCGAATGCTGATGATTTGCAAGATCCGTCTGATGATACAATAGTGGAAGTTTCTATAGCTGGTGGATTAATACAAATGGGTATACTTGTAATGGGTAATATTGGTTCAGTTATTACTAGGTTTTCTTGTGTCAATGGTAAAACGGGTAATATTTGTTTGGGTATGAACTCAGTAGTATCATAAGTATTTGACTGAATTGTATAAGTCGGTCTTTGAGATACGTTTGAAGGAGCCGAGTCTATGTAAGACTTATATGAAGATAGTATATCCTGAGCTATATTTGACACCACATCGTTAATAGAAGACACCAATTTTGAAGTAGACTGAGCAATAGAAGGAGGAGACTGGTTTATACTAGAAATAGAAGAAGGAGTTACCGATATTTTAGAAGGAAAATAGGTAAGTGGAGAAAAGGCAGAAGATCCAGAAGAAATGGTGGGTATTGGTTCAAGTGGAATTATTGGCGGCGAATACTTAAGTGGGTTTGTAACACATTCTTCAGTAAATAATGGATGTTGGTAAGAGGCTAATTTAGGTGCTAACGGGCTTGAAAGATTTATTCTTTCCAAACTAGGGACATATTTGGAATCCACGCATGTTTGATAATTTCTACTAGGACCATTTGTATTTACTTTTTCTATAGTCTCTACGCAAGCACCTATAATAGGAAATGTGTCACGTGCATTAATATTTTTTGAACAGTCAAAACTATTCCGCCTGTTTGACAACACATCAACGATATGAGAAGATGGTGAAATTGGCACCAAAGGCGTTACTGGCGAATTTGAAAAGTTTGAAATTGATCCTAATGTCGAAGGCCTAATTTTAGATGGTGTACAAGGTTTAAGTCTGAAGTCAGATATTTTATCAGCCATATGTGGAATAGAACTACCTAACATTTTTGAATTTGTACAATCTTTTAAAACTGGAGATAACAACTCTGGTGTTTCAAGTGTGGACTCAAAAGCCACGGAAGCTGAGCCAGAATTTGTTTCTAAATGTGGCCTTATATTATTAGCTGCTACATTTTGTGCTAAAAACACGGGCTTAATTGAAACGGGTACATTTGAAGGTGTTTTCGGTAGCTGTATTGTATTAATAGGTTTCGGGATTTCTGCAGTTTTTATTGGGTTCAAATATGTTGACAAATAAGGGCCACATCTGCCAGGGAGTGAATTTAGACTGGTGTCAGATGTTAAGGTTTTTGGGCTTAATACATTACGGGAACTAGACTGACTTGAACAATCTAGATTGCTAGCTGCCTTATATGAGATAGGTCTGAAACTTAAAGGCAACATTTCAGAAGGAGTCCTGACTCCAGGTAAATACATAGATTTATAGTATAATGGATATGGCGATAAGCACGAAGCATCTAATGGTGAGAAAGTATTTGTAGTAAACTGTTCTGAAAATGAAGGTTTTCTTGCTTCCAAAGTCAGTGGTGCACCTAAAATTCTAGATCTTGGTAATGTAGTAATAGCTGACGATGCCAAAACATTATCGCTTTTTGATGGTGAACAAAACAGATCAGCACTACTACTTTTAAATGGTTCTAAAGGAACAACAGGCAATGAATTTATATTTGGCAGTGATGAAACTTTATTTATAAAAGAATAACTAGGTAAAGCATTTGGTAATTTGGAAGGGGATGACAAAGATGGGTATTTATATGGTAATGATACGTCTGGTGTACAAATATCTGGTTTAGCATTTCTTATAGGAGCGTTACATAGTTTTGAAGATAAACACTTTTCTCTTAATCTTGCTGGCAATTTTACATCCGCGATTGATAATGAATCAATCTTAGGTATAGGCAAAGCTCTAGATGATGAAGTAAATACCAGTGGTGATGAAAATTCTAGAGTTCCTGGAGCCAATGAAAATAATTTAGTTATTATATCTTTACCGTCACATGTTAGTGATGACTTGGTACTTGTTGATGAAACTGCTGAAGCAGATAAGGGCTTGGGTTTAATTGGCGTCACTTTTCCTATCAAATCTGTAAATGGTTGTGTGACTCCACCCAGGGATGCTGTGATGACCGTCTGAAAATAAAATGTTTTGTTATAATACAATTGTTTTAGAAAAGTCCTTTCTCTACTTGACCTTGCATGAACTAAAATATAAAATATACTAGCTGCTACCCGCGGCGTCGCCCGCGTGGACCCTAATTATTTTTCTTAAATTAAAGTACCTTAAACTTCATAGGTTTAGGTAGGTAAAAAAGGTAAACAAAACAAACCACGTGACTAGACAGCTGTCAAGTAACCGACTAAACGTAATACCTGTCACTTCAGTTGTCGTGCTACGTCACAGTTGTACTCTTCAATTCAGCAACGTTATAATTCTTTGACGTTTAGAGCTTGGGCTCTTTACAATAGACAGATTACAAAATATTATATTATTATTATAAATCTAACAAAAAGATTGTGCTCAAGCAGTTACATCTACGAAGAGTAGTTTAAGAATAAATCATAAAGTTTTACATATACGTTAATAAAAGAAGAAACTGTTGTAAAAATGTAATATAAATTTAATTTGGTTTTATCGTATTTTTAATCGAGAAAGTGTCATCTATAAAAACCCCTTTTTACGATTTGTTTACCTTTATTTAACTACCTAAACCTATGGAGTGTACTCCTTATAACATCAGCTGTCTGCCAGTGAAAGTCTCGTCAAAATGTCCAGCCGTTTCGGAGCTTAACCGGAACAAACAGACAGACAGAGGGACAGACAAAACATTGAATACAAATGTGTTTTTTTGTAAGTACCGTATATGTAATTATACTTTCAACTAACTATTATACACCATTCGCGCCCAAAGAGACTTTGAATGAAATGATTAAAGAAAAAATGTGTTTATTTCAAATTTCAATTTTCAAAATTTGAAATAAACACATTTTTTCTTTAATCCATTTAAGTTTACAGTAAAAAAGTTATTTGCATATGATAGCACATGTATTCAGCAGTCACAAACAAAAAAAAAAGGAAAATAATGTTTTTTGTTGAAATTAGAGCCAAATTAGTAACGCGAGGAGAAAATTAAAAAAAAAAATGTTTTATTCTGAGACCTATGGTAAAAAAAAATCAAATTGTAGTATGTGATAGCTGAATATATGGCTGGTAGACCCCTTAACGTTGGACCACTATTTACGCCACACCCTGTATAAATTATGTAAAAGAATGTAAAGAAAAAAAAAGGAAATTAAAATAAAGGGAAGTGCTCATTGGGCATAAAAAAATTCGTCCGCATCGCTGTCAGTGGGAAAAGTGCACAAAAGGCTGGCAGCATTGTCACGTTGGATGGCAATGCTGATTCTTTGGCCTAAGAATTGGCCAGCCCTCTGGTCACTTGAAGAGTCGGCCAACCGCTTGGCGATGTCTCGAAATATTCGATGAGCACTTGGACCCACGGCCCTAGTGTTTCAACCCCAAACGGCTCAAAAATATAGCTACGAGTACTAATAAGGTTGTTATATTTGCGCCGTTTGAGGTTTTTTGCATGTACAGCAGCCGCTCCGGCACAGTCCGCCGTTCTAGGAAGATGGGATGGCGCTGGTGTCGACACAGGTTGCGTCCCATTATACTTTCTTGTATGCATTTAGAAAAAAGCTGTTATTTTGACATTACAAAAAGACACTTCAATGTTATTTATTTGTAGTATTTGTATAGATATTTTTATAGATACTAAAACGTCGCCTTAAACTGTTTTTCTACATCTTTTTAGGTTTAGGTTCTGTCCTTATTCTGCTTAATGGTCTGAGACATTTTCCCATGTGTACTGATCTTAAAATTATTTCAGTAATTGTTACTTGGTTCTTTCTACCTTTTACGACCCTCTTGGGTACAGTTGAGTTGAGATAGTGTCATTATGTGCTATCTGGACATTAGATTAAATAAGTAGGTTTACACTGGTTGTAAAAATATTTATTTTAAAAGATTCTGTTTTAGGATGGGATTCTATCAGTTGTAAATATTTTGATGTAGATGGTATGGCTTCAAATTCAATCCATACTACATCTTTACTAATATTCTAGAGAGATAAAATTTGTGAGTTTGTTTGTTTATATCTTCGGAACTGCTGATCCGATTCCGGAAATGTTTGCACGAATGGGAAGCTACAGTAATGCCGAGTGCCTTATAATATATCGCACCTTTAGAAGTGTACAGACCTAATTTGAAATTTTATAAGTCGAAGTATACACCCTAATTTGAAATTTTATGAGTCAAAGTTGAACTCTTAAAATTTCAAATTAGGTCTCTGTAATTCTAAAGGAGCGTTATTTTATTTAATAAATAACTAGATATTTCACGCGGACAAACAGTCCTTTTCACGGCTTATCGGATTTTAATGTAATTTGACACACGGGTAGATTTAGGCATAGGCTACTTTTCGTCCTAGATATTTGTTTAAAAAAATAATTTTATAAAACAGAAGTCGCAGAGAACGGCTAGTTCTGTGTAAATTCGGAATTAAATTAACACAGTATTTATTTAGGTAAATACTCTAATGGCTCATTTTCATTAGTCGATAACTCGGTCCTTAGGCAGCATGCGGGGACTTTCATTAGTCAATGACGTGGTCGGTACAACGTCTGCGGGCAGTCCCTGTAGCAGAAGTAACGACCAATGAAATTCATCGGTTGGTAAAAAGCGTGTGGAGACTTCACACCCAATGAAAATGAGCCTTTAAAGCTACTGCCAGACGTGCTTCTCCGTTTACCGCAATCGTTCCTTAACGACAAATTAAAATGGTTCCCCAAATACGGGGCCTTTGCCTTACAGAAACTCCAGCAGGACATGCGGGCCCTATCGACTAGTGAAAACGGTTCCCTGCATGTGGGCCCCGCATACGAGCCCTATCGACCAATGAGCCTTTATAAAAGGAATGGCTAATATGCACTTTACTTGTAAATAAAGAGATTAATAACGTACCTGACATATCACATAGAGAAGTAACACTCTCGTCCCCATACTGACAACTTGAAAATGAAACATAGCACACTGACAATTATTTATAACCTTACAATAATAGTAATTATAAAACCAATTCCTGGGAAATTGTGTGTGAACCTAAATAAATGTGTTTTAATATTAATTTGTAATACTTTTCTGTGTAATTTGGTGATAAATATAACTCATAATTACGACAAAAGGTTTTATAAAATTGAACTTTTTCTGATGTAATATTGACAGTACCTGGTCGACCGAGCTCTGCTCGGGTGGAATTAGAGAATGCTCATTTAGTATATGATAGTTCATACTAATTCCATGCTGCCATGATAGTAGGTACTTACTAATTCCATTCTGCCATATTATTATTCTAAGGTAGCCATCTTGTTCTAAACTTTGGGCTACCGACCTCTGCTTGGGTGAAAATACGGAGAACCCGAACTTTCTGTGGAATGGGACCTATTCGAGGGCTAGATCGATTTTTCGCCCCCGTAAACCCCTATAATGCAACTTTCATCGAAATCGTTAGAGCTGTTTTTGAGAACGTGATTGCAAATATATTAATATACAAATATTGCCCGTTTAATAGTACAGGATACACGCTACAAATTAAATAGAAAATGTGAAAAATGTTCATCTCCCGACCATTATTTTTACGTAATCGTTGTTAATGCAACATGGTCATTGTCGCATTTTACGTTCAAACATTGGGTTGGCAAGAGTAGCCTATTAAATTTAGATGTCATACTTACCAAAGTGCATAATTATGTTAAAATACCCAAGTCAGAAATGCACATACTATTAAGACGCATGCTAGTTTGCTAGCAAGTATTATTGAGGTTCAATGTAAACTAGAGCAGACACTGCGAACAATTTTTGCGCAACATGTGCGTTCATTGTAACATGTCCCATGACGTCATTAGTAGCACTTCTCTGTCAGTAGCCATTTTGTACTCTATTAGTATTGAAACTAAGCTTAACAAGCAATGGTGCTAACATGACGGCAAGAGACAAGTTATAGTGAATGATGAGTAGTACCAAAATATGCATACACCATGGTTGTCATATTTAACATCCGCGGGACATATCTTTAATTTGTAATAGCTGCTTTAGTTTACAAATCTCAATGGCAAGTATGCACTCTTTGTTAGCCGTCCGATAAGGACCAGGCCCGGGTCGACGGCGCGTTGTATTCCACGCGCGCCTCAAGATGATGTCAGCACAACTGACGGGGTCCGCTAGGGTCGATGCCTACCGGGGTTGCGGGAAAGTCCGATATGGATACCGTAGCCCCTGGCACCATACAGGCAACTGAAGGACCAAGAATGGGTATGCTCTTCGTGTGTCTAAAATGATCATAATCATTTGGGACACACATGCTAATTGTGTGCTATTAGGTAGCATCTGCTTGTAATAAGCATGCTTTTGTGCTTATATAGCATGTGTATCCTTTATTTGTAGATCTTCTAGTTCATTTAGCATTTCATCGAGAACTAAGCAATAACGGTTGATACCATGAGTTATCTATACCTAAATGTACAAAAGATGATAAAAGGCCTCTTTTTTATCTAATAGATACGAATTATTTCGTAAGAATAAAAGCATGGGCAAGCACATCCAAGATCAATAATAGATAAAATACATAGATTCTGATAAGTTCATACCATTTTAATATTATATTACATCGAAATAATAATATATTATGTAATAAACAGATAGGTAACAAAGCTTACGTGACTTTCCCAAGAGATAATTACATTATCTCAGAAATATTATTTCTTACTGTTACAAAAGAAAGATTGTTTGAAAGTAATTTATGAAATCAATTACGGCGAAGGAAAACATCGTGAAGAAACCTAGGCCCAGAAAAGCGGAAAAAAAAAATCTTTATTGTTATAGCTTGTATTTAAAATATATATACCTATACAAAGTTTAATTACGATGAAAGAAAGAAAGAAAAGAAAGAAAAATATTTTATTTGGGACACGCACAGGAAATACAAACAGGTAATAATAAAAAATAAAAAAAATATATAAAATAAAAAACAAAAACAGGAGAAACAGAAACAGGTACTTTTTATGCATACATCCAAGGTAGGAACTTACTTTTTTTTTCGATTTTGTTGGCCTAAATGAAGAAGTATCATACGTGGTTATAATTGAATGAATTAAATTTTAGTCTGCATATGAAAGAAAATATAATAACATTTATTTGACAGCAATTTGTGAAAAAATCTGGTCAAGTGTGAGTCGGACTCTCGCACGAAGGGTTCCGTACCACATTAAGATCTACCAAAAAACGCCGAAAAAGCTATACAGCTTGCTGACAGACAGACGGTCGGACAGCGGAGGCTTTGTAATAGGGTTCCGTTTGGCACGGGTACAGAACCCTAAAGATTAAATTCTAAGGATAATCCGACAGGATTATTATGTCTCAAACACATTTTTATTTGAAATAGGACTCGCTTCAAAAGGCAAACATCACAAATCCATAGATATACAGAAGTGTTATCGGGTGGGCATCACGTAATCAATCACTAGCCGAAGTTCTTCCTACACATTTCTTGTGAGAAAATATACGGGAAATAAAAAAGCGGTGACCTACTTTTTTTCCGGTTGAAAGGGTCTGTGTAACAGCGTCGCTCTACCACAGCCCATGGTTAAGTGCTTATATGCCAGCGGCACGTCGACACGCGTCGGCGGCAGCCGTAGACGCTCTCTGCCGTCGGCAACGTGCCGCTCGTGTTTTTGAGCACGTGCCCAAATATACGAGCGGTACTTTGTCGACGGCAGCTGCCGGCACGTCGACTACTGCAGTTACCTGTGTCGACGGCAGCCCACGACGTGTTTACGGCTGACGCTGACTTGTGTCGATGGCTGCAGTAGCCTCTGCCGTTAGCAACTTGCCACTCGTGTATATGAGCACTAAGCTACCCAAAGCATAGCTTCACTTTATATGAAAGTAGGTGAATTCA
This sequence comes from Agrochola circellaris, assembly GCA_914767755.1. Lineage (NCBI taxonomy): Eukaryota > Metazoa > Arthropoda > Insecta > Lepidoptera > Noctuidae > Agrochola > Agrochola circellaris. The sequence goes on along the minus strand of OU611867.1, from coordinate 8,935,058 downwards.
TACACTGCGACCCACGGCCACGGTTCTCACAAAAACAAAGAAATGAAGTGCTATGCTGTCGGTCCGATGGATCACTACAATTTTTCCTGACAAGTGAGCAGTTCTATGCTCTATGTTAGTAGGTTTGGTTTCCGCACACTTAGTCAAAATTCAAAATTCAAAAGTCATTTATTCAAACTAGGCTGAGAATCAGCACTTTTCGAACGTCAAAATTACATAAGACAGTCCCCCAAAACGCCCACCCTTCACCACTTCCTAGTGCGTTCGCTGGGAAGAAGAAATGGCGCAACAAGCTCCCCAGCAGTCCTTCAGGTGGCCCATTGTGTGTAGGCTATGTCGGCCGTCGGTGGTTATTCCAACCTAGCCTACCCCCTCCAGAAGTCGATTACGTCTCCTGGTCTGTTCAGAACATCCATGAAAGATCTGGGTGCCCCGAGACTTTCTGTTCTAATCTGGGTGATGCTTGTGCATTCAAAGAGTACATGCGCAAATGCGCAGTTATATCATCCGATATCTTGGCAGCGTTTTGGTGCATATTCTTTCCCCGTATATTTCACCTTATTGAAAGTTGCTCAACAAAGTTAGAGGTCATATAATATCGATACAACTCCCACGTGTCTGGTATTAGAGATGAGCCAAACTTTCAATATGTTGTTGTATTATTTGCTATATTTTATTTTACCAGTGTATACTGATAAAATAAAATATAGCAAACTCCCACGTGTGTGGTATTAGAGATGAGCCAAACTTTCAACACGTTGTTGTATTATTAGCTATATTTTATTTTATCAGTATACACTGAGTATTATTTGCTATATTTTATTTTATGAGTATACACTGATAAAATAAAATATAGAAAATAATACAACAACGTATTGAAAGTTTGGCTCATCTCTAATACCAGACACGTGGTAGTTGTATCGATATTATATGACCTCTAACTAGCTACGTCTATCAGACATTAATTTGTGGTCATATTTATGGGTGTGGAGAGAACCATCAAACTGAACAACTTTCTTCTTGTGATCTACATCGCTCCACACCTTTAAATATGACCACACATTTCTTATACGCTGTAGATATCTGATTCTGTTGATCATTCAGATATAGTTCCAACAGAAGATCAGCTAGTATAAGTGGCAGTGAGCTGGCCATATTTGACCGATGGCTAGTGGAGCGTAAGTACCTTGTTTCAAGACTGAATTAGCAAGTTACAGCAGTTATTAAAAATTGGCCAAATACGAAGATAAAGATAATTTATTTGCATAAACATGTGTACATTAGTAATTACCTTGCAGAGATATTTACTAAAGGTGATAAAGTTTAATTAGTTTCAACATGTTTTACCATAATTGGTGTACAAATCAGTGAAATAAAATGAAATAATTAATAATGTAAAAATTAGATGAAAAAATTATCGAAGGCTTCCGTACCACCGTAGAATATTAAAAATTGTGTCGATTGGTCCTACGCCTGATTTCTCTCCGGTCGTGTCAGATTGCCGTCCCATTGGACTATAAGAGTGAGGGAAGAGAGAGTGCACCTGTGTCTGCGCACACACTTGTGCACTATAATATCTCCCGCGCCGAAGGCTAGTCTCCGTTGAGAATGGCCGCCGTGGCTGAAATACGGTCTGATGACTACAATATTTAACACTAAGTTTTTTAGTTTAGTAAAAAAAAAAACATATTAACTTTTTTTTGTTTTATTATGTGTTGTTAGGTATAGCAGCAATAGAAACACACAATTTGATAAAATTTCAATTGTCTACCTAATAGGGTTCATGAGATACAGCCCGCTGACAGACAGATGAACTATAATTTATTTGAAACTACCATTACCAGACCAAATTGCCGATCATCACGCCATAAAGATAGACTTCAGCTACCACCAATAAAACTAACATTATTTAAGAAAAATACATACTGCATGGCCATTATAATATACAACCATTTACCAAATAGTGTGCAAGACCTACCTACCGCTGACAATGTTTAAAAAGTATATTTTCAAACTGCTTCTACTGAAAAGTTATTATACGATTAAGGGCTATTTAGAAGATAAGTCAATAGAATCTGTAGTTTGTGAGTTAAAATAATTGACATTATAAGTATGTATAAATTTGCACGCCATCGTTTTGGCAGGATATGCAGAAACAAAATTATTGTAACACCATAATGTACCATATTCTAGCAAAAAAATATTTTTGATTTGATTTGATTTGATTTGATTTGACGGACGGACAGCGGAGGCTTAGTAATCCGTTCCATTTGGCGCTCTTCGTGTACGGAAACCTTAACCGTTAAAGGCCTGATAAACAACTAATTAACGTGCTAATTGACGTGCTTGAGGGTCACCCAGGGCTTTACCGGTTAAAACAGTTTCTCTAAAGTAATTGGCATTAATATGACATTTTTACAAAATACAAATTAATGTCAAATCATTTAAATTACATTAAATGATTTGACATTGATTTGTATTTTGTATTTTTATTATTTCATGTGTACATGGGGAACTATTATTAAAAAAAAACATCTATGTACCTACTAATTACCCGTGTTTGAAAACTAGTAAATTATTTCATTTGATTTTTGAAAATGGCGTTCTGTAGTTTGTGCCAAACCGTATGCAAAAAAGGAATGATTATGTATGATCATATATCGGGTGTAAAAAGACACTTTCCGAAGCCGAAAGCCACATATTCTACCCATTATTTGCATCATTTTTTTCCACTAGACCATACCTGGGAATCCACTGGTTCTGGAGATATTGAAGGTCAAAGTCGCATTTTTTTTTTTTACTTTTTCACGAAAATGAATTCTATGCGATAATACGAAACTTTTTTCCAAACAAACATTACCTGAATTTTAGATTTATCTTAACAGATTACGCATTTGAAGTTACAAAAACGCAATGAACAACAAGTACCTACCTACGTAGCGTAGGGGCGGAGCTTAACTAACACTGAATCCGATCATTCAAGCGTGGGTTCGCGTTACATTGCGCGCAATAAAAACTTGTTTTATTTTATTAAAAAAAAAAAAATTACGGTTCCCAGCAATAATTTTTGCGCAAAGCTACTTAGCTATACGTACAGTATGCGTAGTTTACGGCTTTGTGATGTGTCTTTTTACACCCTGTATATGTTGTTACTGTCTGGTTAATGGTTTTCTCCTAAAACAACATATAGAGTTACAAAAAAGATATGGTGACCCAAATAAGTCAGGGCCGTTTGAGACCCGGGACTTCAGGGCTTCGGGCCTTCCGGATGTCAAGGCAACGCTGCTCCCTACTATACTAAACTCTGGACCCGGAAGACTCTGACCTAGATATATGTGGATGGACCTTCATAGCTTTATTTATTTATTCATTGAGGCCTGCTTTCTATGCATGAAGTATAAAAATTGAGTTTTGGTTGTGGAAGAAGTTTTTTTTTGGCTATGGTGAATAATTATGTTACTGGCCAAATTCTGCAACATTCTCACAACCCAGGGGATATTAGTAACCATTAATTTTTTATTACTACTAAAGAATTGATTTTCATCCCTTTTGCACACAAAAGCATCAGTACCTAGTGAATATAGAGAATGCTCATTTAATAGTATAGGAAAGTTCGTATTAACTCCATGATAGTAGGTACTTACTAATTCCATACTGCCATGTCATTATTTTAAGATGTCATTATTCTTGTTCTAAACTTTGGGCGACCGAGCTCTGCTCGGGTGAAAATACGGAAAAAACTAATTTTCCCAGATATGAGACCTAGCTAGATCGATATTTCTCCCCCTATATTGCAACTTTCATCGAAATCGTTAGAGCCGTTTTCGAGAACGTGATTACAAATATATATACGAGCAATATTTGTATAATAGTATAGGATAAAAGATTTTACTATTCATGTATATTTTAGTTCTTTAGCACGGTTCAGTCATCAATAGGGTGACTACTTTTAAATACCTGGGCCATGTTCTTGCCGACGACCAACCCTTAATTCGACACTGGGAAGTATACTGGACATCGACTTTGAAAAAATCTGCAGCATTTTTTTTTTACAATATTAGGTTTTTTATTTATGGAATAACTTGGTTATGTCCTACATTATAACATAAAAAATAACTGTCAATGAGCGCGTGCGCTCGGCCGGTCAGTCAACGCGGCAACGTCAGGGAGGATGAACGCGTCACGACCGCTCTCGGTAAGTCTCGATTTTTTTTTTTTTTTTGTTCTAAAATAAATAATTATTTCTTTTCTGTATATTCCGTAAGGTATTTTTATATGTATGTGTATACTAAAATCATAATATTACTTATAGATTTTTCGTTATTCTCTGCGAAACTTGTGTGTCCAGTATACTTCCCATTGCCGGATTCTCGAGGGTTTAGTATGGTTTTGTGATGTGCAGTATACTGGACATTGCCAATGAGACAGAAAACTAACAATTAGTATAATAGTATGAACTAATATCTATATTATGTATGATAAATGTTATTTATGATACCTAACAATATTATTATTTACAGGTCTTCAAAAAAACATCACGTGCCTCAAAATTATTAGCTTTAGTGCCACCAATTAACGCTCTATCGGACGTAGAAGGCCAGACCAGTTCCGATGAAGAACCAGATTTGCACCATGGCCAGGAAATTGATGATGTCTCATCAGATGCACCATCCATACCATCGTCATTGGAAAACCTGAATATTTTGGACAGCAACAATGGCAGTGACGATTCTTCTAACGACGAAATACCCAACAGCGAGCCAGAAGTCGAAGAAGAACTACCAGTGCCTCTCACACCAATTATGAGGGAAGTGTTGCCATCAACCAGCAACTATGATGTTATTCCGACCTTATCATCAATCCAGTCTGTTGTGGACATGTCACCGGCTCCTAATATTGTCAATACCAGGTCAAAACGAAAAAAACCCGTCCATACCAACACTCGCATTAGACACGTCAAATCAAAAAAGCGTAAGACAACCAATTACAATTGGAAAAAAGGCAAGTTCCTGCACAAGGCTGAAATTATGGATTGTGAATTCGTTTTTGACATGCCTAACGACGACTCACCTATAGTTTATTTTCATAAATATTTTTCTGTGGATATAATCCAAGATAGAGTCCATAACACAAACCTCTACGCAGTGCAAAAAACTGGACGGTCAATAAATGTTACCGAAGACGAATTTAATGATTTCCTGTCCATACTTCTACTTATGGGTGTTGTTAATTTGCCATCTTACGTGGATTATTGGGCCAAAGAACTGCGATACCCAGCAATAGCAGACATTATGCCTCTGAAAAAGTTTGAGTGCATACGCAGGAATATCCATTTCGTAGACAATTCCTGTCCCGATTTGGATCGATACTTCAAGGTGAGGCCGTTTGTAGAGAAGGTGAGGATGAACTGCCTAGCTACTGAAGAGGAGATGACGTATAGCATTGACGAAATGACAATACCGTATAAAGGGACAAAGGCGGGGAATAGAAGACAATATAACCCCATGAAACCCAATAAGTGGGGTTTTAAAAATTTTGTCCGGGTAGGTATGTCAGGTATTGTTTACGACTTCCTGCTATATGGGGGTGAAGATACATTTAAAAATATTCAGTTTTCTCAAGCCGAAGAGACCTTAACCTTAGGAGCCAAAGTAGTAGTCGCCCTTTGCAAAACCATACAGACGCGCGCATGTGTCGTAGATTTGGCGACACATCTCAGAGAAAATTTTAATTTTAATTTTATAGAAGCCAAATAAGTAACAATAATGTAATTTAAAATTGTACAACAATACATATTTTCATTATACGCATGCATTTTATTTTTGTTTATTTCATAATTGCATAAATAAAGTTTTTATAAAAATTCTCGAACGATTCCTTAATTCGGCCGTGTCCAATATACTGGACATCGATATTTACAGTTACTCTATGGAGAACCCGGCAATGTCCTGTATACTGGACATGCATTTTCTCAAAATCGAGATATACTAGACTTTTTTAATTATTTTTCCCGGTTTTAGGAACATCTAACGATGACAAAAATATATAAAAAAAAAAAAATTTCAAGAGTTTTTTCTCTTGCCAGATTAAGGGTTAAAGACGATGTAGATATTGAGAGGGAGCGTAGGGCTCTAGCGGTCCGGAGCAATATGCTGGCCCGTAGATTTGCTCGGTGTACGGACCTAGTAAAAATTACTCTTTTCAAGGCTTATTGCCAGAGTCTGTACACGGGCAATCTATGGGTCGGATATACCAAAAGATCGCTGGATGTCCTGCGCGTCCAATACAATAATGCTTTCAGGATGTTGTTGGGACTGCCTCGCTACTGTAGTGCCTCGGGAATGTTTGCGCAAGCTCGTACGGACGGATTCCATGCCGTTCTACGCAAAAAAACAGCTTCACTTCTGAGGAGGGTGCGGGGCAGTCACAACAGCATCCTGAGGACTGTAGGAGAGAGCTTCAGCTCTCAGATAATGAAGCAGTTTGTGAGGAGGGTGATAGGTACTAACACTAGATAGTAAGCTTTTGTATGTTACTAACACTATAAGTATTCTTTGGTCCGAAATAAAAGTTTATTATTATTATTATTATTTAGCTATTAACGTTTTTTCCGAGCAAGATGGCAGGGCTAACTGTCCAGGTTGTGTAGGACACGACGGAATTTTTAGTACTGTTTAAAGTGAGGCAGCCCCAGTTCCATCCAAATTATCAGATAACAGGGGCAATAAAATAAAAAGAACAGTAATTCAACTAAAAAATACATTTATTAACATTAGTTATCATTAAAAAATAAATAAGTAACACAGAATCAATAAATATAGTTATAAGGGCCAAAGCCGCAAGAACTCATAGGAGACACGATCTGATTAATTGGTGACATAACGGGACTAACAGGTGACATTAGTCCATAGTCCAGTGGAGACCCGAAGCCTAAACCTGGAACTATAACTTCTGGAGACGACAACGGCAAAGTGTTACTGAGGAGGTTGCTAACAACTAAGAGCTGCAAAGCATTTGCCAGATTATTGGCTACAGTACTATCCTGAATGATAGTCGCAGCTGGCATCTGATTGGTCAGTAAAGTCTCCACGCCGTAAGGTACCTCCATGATTGGAGGGCCGTAGTTGGGACCAATGAGCATTTGGTTCTGCAGTAGAGTTTCGGCTACTGGAAGAGATATTGGTAGGAGGTTTTGTTGCAAGCCAGGCATGAAGCGGTTTACGCAGTTTGCGTTGAGGGTCTGGAAAAAAAAACGGTTTAAATTTAGAAGCATATAGGACTGTAATTTCTTGTGTCCTAACACCATAGACTTAAAAGTAAAAATGACATTTCGTAATAAGTGACATAAAATTATAGGGTGAATTTTTCGTACAAGTGTGCGGGCAGCGGCAGCGTCAGTCACTCACCCCCGTGAACCATGGGACTGTCACCAACGAAAAAGTCGCCCTTTAATTTTATGTCAATAATTTAGTAATGTAATTTTGACTTAAGGGCTAAAAGTCGTGATGAAACCTAGAGCCTGTCCACTGGAGCGGAGAAGAGAGGAGAGGAGCAAACCTGTGCTTATATTAATGAATAGAATCTAAACTCTGAAGCGGAGTTAAGATTCTACTGGTTAATATAGGCACAGCTCCGCTCCTCTCCTCTCTTCTTCGCTCCAGTGGACAGGCAGCCATATTAGTCTGAAATCATCAACCAACTAGTGAGCAAATGTGGTGATCTCCTTCTCTATAAGAGCACCCTTAGTTGTCTTTAAGTGATACAGTTTCACTATAGCAACCCTTTTAACGTTGTCCCTTAAAACCCTTTATGGTCTAAGGGTTAGGAATGGATCGTAACTTTAATAGGAAAAGTCTCGCAAGGATCCGTTTAATAAATTAACATAATTATTATTATAATCACACCTATATTCCCCGAAGGGCTAGACAGAGTTGTATATATCCCTATGTTTTGCCTAAAATCCTATTATTATTATATTAATACGTGAAGCAAAAAATTTGTACCCCTTTTTACGAAAATTACGCGGACGGAGGAGTATGAAATTTGGCACAGTTATACTTTTTACGGAGAAGGAGTGCAGAAAGCTAATATTTTTATTTAATATACATTAGAAATAAATTAAATTAATAAAAAAAACATTACACACACTACCATGCGTTTGACACAAGATGGCTACCTTAGAATCGTGACATTTCAATGAATTATGGTCGAATTTCGACCTCTGGGCGACGACTAGTAGTAGTACTATTAAATTAGCAATATTTGTAATGCATTGCATGCACCTATATGTATTTGTTATCGCGTTCCCGAAAACGGCTCTAACGATTTCGATGAAAATTACAATATGGGGGTTTACGGGGGCGAAAAATCGATCTAGCTAGGTCTCATATCTGGGAAAACCACGATTGCTCAAGACGGGTGGACTTATATTAACTATAAGTCCAGGTTTTCTCACAGTGCTTTCCTTCATCGATGTCAGTAATGTCCAAGATAAACTCAGAAAGATAAGATTGAAATACTTACGTTGAATAATGCAAATTGCAAGCACACAAAAGTAATAATTTTAGACGCCATTTTCAATGGTTAGTGTCTCGAATAAGTTTTCGAATTGAATACTACGTGCATTTTAGATTTCAATCAACTTTATATACTACTGTATAATCTAATAAAATATCTTAGAAATAATTGAGCACTATCTGATGTTAAGTAATTATTTACTGCAATATATGATAAAGAGCAATTAATTTTGTAACACAAGAAATAAATCTCTTAAACATTATTCACTATAAGGGAACACACTTCCCTTAAAGTGAATAATGTTTAAGAGATTTGATTTTGTTATTTAGAATACGTTGCATTTCCACGTAGGTAATCTACAAAACTCAAACTCAAAGCATTTATTTCAATTAAACCATTTACAGACACTTTTGATTTGTCAAATAGTCGGTCAGTTAGTCAGAAAGTTGAAGCTAGTTGTCCATTCCAAAACGTAGATATATATGGAGAAGAACGGGCAAGAAACTCCAAGGACAATCTTTTAAATATAGTTATTACAAAATCCTTGGTACATTATTCTTGTTGCTTCTAAATGTGAGAACAAAATACAAAATTATCAAAACGATTAAAAATAGCCCTGGCAGATAAGAGATGACCAGTCTCAACTGACGGCGCCCGTTCACGAACATGACGCATGGATCCTTGTTAATAACATAATAAACGGCTCCATGGCACTCAGATTTACAAAAAAAATAAAATGCTTCTGTATTTGAAAGATTAATAGAATTTTACTACCGAAAATAAAGAAAATCATTATTGTCTTTGAGTAATCAACAATTAAAACATGGATAAATAAAATAATGTCAGACAAAATAAAAATAAACGGGGAAGCAACTCTTCCAAATATTAAAATTTTTAACTAATGAGCCCAAGTGGCTGTAGAGCAGGACCAGCATTAAGCCTAGCATTTTTATCTACGATATAATCATCCAACTTTTAATATGCTTGTCTACATAATGTGCGTTTAATCCATGTTTTAAATTTCATCTCATTCAGTATACATTTCTTGGACGGACATCACGATGTATCATGCGGAACTGCGTAGCCCGCCCCCTATACAGCAGATTTCCGTGAACCTTGCTAAGCCGTTGATTTTTCCCGAGTTACACCTTTGGTTCCGTTTGCGGAGATGCTAAAGAAGGCCTATCAAAAGCAATAGTTAGGTATTGCTTGAGATATAATCTTTTCTGTTATACATATAACGATGATTATGAAACCATAGGTAGTTTTCTTATGAATTACCTTTAGAGTTGTTTGTGTCTTTGTGATTTCAGATCTGTGTTGCCAGGCTGTTTGAGCGACATCTACCGTCGATTTTGTCAAACAGCCACATTATGACGTCAAAGTTTATTATTGTTTTTGGAAGACTTGTAAAGTGATTTTATATTTAATGCGTAGTATTGATTCTGTAAGGCACGGACTAGACTGAACATAAACAATGGCTATCTTTTTCGCGCAGTGAAAACGGGTTAGACCTAGAAGTAGGTAAAAAAGATAGGTTTCTTCATCATTAGGTATAGTCAGCTTCTTAAGAGCGTTTATTCTGAAAGTGGGCAACGTCGCAAATAGATGTCAAATATTTCGCTGTTTTGATTGATTTCACAATAATACTGTATGGAAATATGAAATGAGGTTAACTATCGAACTAGAATATTAATAATGAATTGCAATTTTATCACTGAATTTGATGTTGTAACCGTTTTAGGTGTAAAAAAAGGCATTTGGAAAGTTTCCAAATCCTTTTTTTTGCAGCTAAAACTATAATTTATATATTCGATGTTACGATATTAATTATTTAGCGACATTTCATACTTTCATACAGTAATATTGCCTTATTAATCAAAACAAGTAAATATTTGACAGCTATTTGCGACGATGCCAACTTGTAGGATAAGCGCTCTTAATTGTTTTACGTTTGACAAAAATTCCCAGTAAAGTGAAACTTCACAAAGGTTGCAAATAACTCACTGTCTTAAAGTAAAAATAGACATTGACGTTTTATGACGTGCAAGTGACATTCAAACAAACGGCAACGTGGCAGGCCCAGGAGGACATGGCGGGACGAACTTGACTATTTTCATAAGAATTGGAACAAACAGCAGTAGATAGGGATGAGTGTAAGAGGGAAACGGACGCCTTTGTAGTGGGACACAAACGGCTGACAAAAAAGTGACATTCAGTCTTAGGCTGGTGTAACCCGATTTTTAATCTGTGCGCCTCAGTGGCGAAGGGTGAGTTTAAGAGAAAGGTAAGCCGGAGCAAAAACAAAAAAAAAAAAAAAGAAAAATCTGCCGCGCCGTCGTAACACTGACCAACTAACTTATTCCTACAACGATACTGGTCAAGTATTTCTAACAACTATTTGTATAAAACTTCAGCAGTTCGACTTCCGCTAACATCGTAAAAACCTAGGAATCAACTTTCGCGACTACGAATCGTTCTTCGATTCCAGTTTCAGATAAATATCGAAAAATTACAGTCAATTGCTCCCTATGACTGACATCGGGAGTTTCGTCAATCATTACAGACAGAAATGGAGCTTTATCTATCTCGATTCTAATGTGGTCTCGTAAAACGGATGCAATACTATGTATTAAATCATTTTGAATATCACTTGAAAGACCAGAAAACGCGGGGCTCTGAACTGAAGAACATAGTTCCAAATGAGAGTCCATTACGTTGTCATACTTGCTCAGATATAACAAGGTTTCAATATAGTTACCGCGGTTATCAGAATTCGGACGTTCATCGTGGCCGCGAAAAGCTACTTCTTGTTTACCTAACAAAATAACGGTGTCAATAAACCGTTTCATTAAATTCCTATTTCGAGCTACTTTCCTATTATGAGCTTCAAGCGAATTAGTGAAAAATGGTTCTATCCTACTTATTCCCGAAGTCATGTAAATCTAAACAGCTACCTACGAATATGCTTTTCAGTCTGCACATGTTTTTTTGATGAATTCGTCAGATTATTAATATCTGTAAAACCCCCTTTATTCCATAAACTACTAGAATCTGAGAAAAGTAAACATGGAAAACAAAACATCTTATTTAATTTACAACTACCAGTCAGCCATTGATATTTATCGTAAAGGGACACATTAAAATGTTTGAAAAACCCATCACGTCGTTTGTAGTTTATAGTCATATCTGGTCGAGCACGACCTAGCCTAATTATGTGTTTCTTATTGTTTCTTATTTTCAAAACTTAACCTTGAAAAGCATGTTTCCTCACGAAGCAAATAATCTGTCACACAACAATCTAAAACTATTAATGCCGCCATCCTACTAATAACTTTTCAAATCTACTCTAAAAAAGTAATTTCAACTTGCTAATCTATCCACTTACCACAAATTCCTAATTACAACGACGGCGAACGCACAATTTCACAAAAAACTCACGATTATCCAATTCTAATTGTTACACTAATACTACACTAATAACTTATATGAATACAACGAACAAAATGCTAATTAACTACAAGTATCAACAAAATTAAAGGTTATAAATTCTATTAACTATTTACGTCAATCGCATCGTCAACAAACATTTAAAATTATTGCGTGTGTGAAGCGTGGAGCTTGTCCCTCCCCCCGTCCCGAACTAAACCGAACGCTTACGAAATTCAGCGAATGGATTCCTACACTGCTGTACCTATCATAACTCGACTTTTTACGGCTTACTATTGCCTCAAAAAACAGCGTGTCACGTGACCTGAAGTGACGTCATGACGAGATTATTTTGTATAGAAATTTAAGTTTTCATAACCCGGGCGGACAACGAGTTATACTGGAGGCACTAGAGCAAAATTGGCGCGCACTTTAAATGTTTTGTTTTCGTTGGAATTTAAAGACAATTTTTTTAATGTAGGTTAGGGTTTTGTAATACTTTAATTTTATGGTGTAAGTATTAAATAATACATTCAGTGTGATTATTAAACACTGCTGAGAACTACTGACTGTCATAATTTCCTAAGGGAAGCCGACAGGAATCGGGTTATTGGTTAGCTGCGCCCCTGGTGCGCCTGTCAACGTCAAAATTTTACAGAGTAAATGGTTTAAATTATAACAAATTAACGAATAATAAGACAGAACTGTGGAGACGAAACGAGTTGTGTAAATAGTATTAAGAGGTGTTGGGGCACTGAGGAGGTAACTGGCCGGGTGAATTGAATATAGGTAAACCTACGATTTGACAGCTCCAACCGCACTTAAACTTACGAGGTTCATTTCAAGTTAAATTTTTTATTTGACGGATTCCATTCTTGTAAAACAAAGGTTAAATAAAAATCATCAATTACATTCCTTAATCTATAATTTAACAACATTTATTAAAACGAAGACGTATTTATCAAGTATCAATTAAGTTTAAGCTTAGAAGCTCCACGACCATGTTTTTAGTTTAGACCATCCGTTTTCGTTGCCCGTGTTATAATATTGCGTATTTACTGGGGGTGTGTTCCAATTTATCGGCCATTTTCGAAATAGCCAGTTAACAGGTCCTAATGGCGATGAAAATGGTGACCCGAAAAATGCTGAAAAAAAAAACGTTAACTTAATGCTGGTTAGCTTGTTTTCGTCAATATTTTTTTGGGCTGTCGATGTCGGGACGCTTGATAAGTAAGACAGACGACAAAACTTCTTCGTGCATAGCTGCAAATGATATAAAAAATGTGCATGAAATGTGAAAGATGTTTAAGAAGGTAAAGATCATAAATTCTTTTCTAACTGATCCACTCCACAAAAAAAACGTTTAGTGGAGGGAAAGTAGGTAACCTACCTGAATTATTATTGTTTCATACATTGAATAGTCCTATACCTAATATTATCATTTAAAAAAACCGACCAAGTACGTGTCGGACCACGCACAATGAAGGGTTCCGTAAATGGGATTAATTTATCCCAAGAACAAACTTAACATTGTAGTTGAAACACATGTTCTCCCATACGGAATGTATGGGAGATCATGTTTTTCAAACTGCAAATTTAATTTGGTTGATTATTATTACTCCTTAACCTGTACAGCCTACTTAGCTCTGATAGTTTTCCTTTTAATTTCGTTATATATAGTAGTACTGCTGTGATTTTTTTCACAAATCCAAGTACAACCATTTAGCTGGCAGGGGGGGGGGGACACTTGACTATAACAAAAAAAATCAGTTTAAAGCTTAATATTTCGCAAACGGATCCCTGAATCCAAAAATGGTTTTGAACGACCTTTCTAACGATACCCCACACCATGGGATAGATGAGGAAAAAAAAGAATATCCCACATTTACGTGTAGGGCGGGTAAGGTAAAAAAAAAATTTTTTTGTTAATTTTATTTTACCACTTTGTCTTTGTGCTTTGTATGTCGTCGGTCGGAGTCATTACTGGAACATCTCTAAAATTTTGTGTTTTGGACTAAGTATGCAAAATGATAAAAAAACATCCCACCTAGCTTGTATATAGTTACTTACTCTTAAAAAAAGCGAAAATTCACAATCTTGAAAAGAAGCGCCAGAAAGAAACAGAAGAATGAAGAAACAGTGCTCACAAAGAAGATTATTAAAATAGAAAATTGTGTTTATGTGTTATGTTATTATATTGCCTTTATTTAACCGTAGTAAGGTGGTGGTGCTCCGGGAAATCCGGGTACAAAGGGTAATCCGGGCATATAGGGGTTATATCCGGGGATAAAGCCCGGGTTATAGTCTGGATAGTAAGGGGGTATCCAGGCTTCGATACTCTGAAAATAGAAAAAGAAAACGTTTATTTTAATAGCACTAGAACTATCTGATGAAAGACTGGCTAATGGCTGCTGGAGCAGGTCATGTCAATGGAGTCCTTGAATGGATACCACGGTACCGGTTCAGCAAGTGCAGGTCGCTGCATAGTGGACGGTGCCGGCGTTAGGCCGTGGACGGGCCGGAGACGACGGTCTTGGTGTTATGAAAACACTGAACGCACCACAACAGTGACGCGAAACGCGTAAGGCTTTGTGCAGACCAGCACGACGCGACAGCGCGACGCGACACAGGTTATTGTTATACCCTCAAGTTTTCTTAGAAATTGTATTGTTCGAGTCGCGTCGCGGCGTCGCGTCGCGCTGGTCTGCACGAAGCTTTAAGCAGAAGAAAATATGGACTGGATTGCGACCACGACGGTGTATATTTAACAGAACCATGGACGGGCGGGTGTGACTCGCGCGGGGCGCGACCTGCTGAACATCGTCACCAACGATATTTTTCCCGTTCATTGGGTGCCACATCACCGTCCTGTCCGTACACCCTTGACGAATGCTGTTTCGTATTATACATATATACACACATTTTTTATGAAACGTCTCCAAAAATTGTCGTCCCGGTCCGTCCGGGAATTACGTATGCGCCATCATCATCATCGTTATTGGCGGCCTTGTTCCACCCAGTTGGTTTAGCTCGCCAGTTTTAGCGAGCTCAGCTCAGCTCAGCTGGCGAGCTTAAGTAAACTAATTTAGTTTAGCTGGCGGTGGACGGCCGGCTTAGGTGTGGGCTCGACAGTATTTATTGTTTGCCAAAGAAATTAATATAAGCTTGTCGGTAGAGGTAAACCACGTAAAATTGCGTAATACGTGATTGCTGTATCGTGTTTCCATTGAAATCTAAGAAACCATTTCAGCTGTACAATCTTGAGAGTTATGCAAAAACACACAAAAAATTCACGCAATATACAGAAATTGATGAATGTAATAATGTATTTTAATTATATGCAACGATAATTTGGTTTGGTTATACAATCACTATACTCGTAATTCATGGTAAGATAACAATCGCATCAAAATAAATTGAAATGTTCTGCAGTAGGTAGGTATCTGGTTAGACTTAGAGCCTGTTCACACGACGCGTTGCGGCGCCGCACCGCAAAAATTTCGCCGCAAGCGTACACACGGTGAGACTGAGCGGTGCCACTCCGGCGGCGTCGCAACGCGTATTATCGAAGAACTTCATATCTAAGCACTTTGAAATCAAAATCCCGTGAACACGATGACCACAACTGTTACGGTTCTATAGCTGCCGAGCGCTGCAAGCTCAAATAGTCCTTACGGTGTATAGATATGAACTTCTTCGATGGTACATCTCTCCCCGCCTCGTCTCGCGGATTGCAAGTCCGGTGTACGTGCGGTGCGACGCCGGAACGCACCGTGTGGCATACCATAGATATTTGTATGTAGGCCGCAGCGACACCGTTTCGGTGCCGCGCCACCGCTGCAACGCATCGTGTGCTTCGGCCCTTAGATCATAATAACAAAACGCCACATTCTTCGAAGATGCAGAGGTATATTTATGTGTGTATGGTAGGTACGTCGACATTTTGTCAGCTATGATTAGGTTTTAACAAGGCTGAGCTTATTGCAATTATCCAATAACACATTGATCGACCTGGGCGACGGACCCAAGACCCCACGCTCAACAGTATTGCTCTAGACCAACGAGGCTGCTTGGGCCTGCATTCGTACTATTATCTCCTGGATGACTTTTTATGTAGGTAAGCCTTTATGATGTCCTGCTGCAGGGAAAGTTCCCCGTCTCCTTCCAAACCGGTTTCAGTTTTTGCGATTTACGTTTGTCCAGCAAACGTCACACACGGGATGTTTTAAAAATACAAAATATCAACGCACCTGCACCAGAGCAAGCACAGCTATAATTAAAGCCAAAATATTAATCGTGGAGGCCATCTTGAATTTACACTCTGTCACTTCAAGTTTGGAACTACGACAACGCGCGTGGTTATGGCTGCTATATACCGAAATCAACGCCTAATCCTCAGATTATAGTTAATTTTAAGAGAACATGGGAGTAATATCACGCTTGAAATAGCCACAAACAATAGAAACGATTTAACGGTAAAATAACAATAATTTTAGATTAGATGAAATTAGGCGTGAGGTATTAGAGTAATGGGGTCGCGGGAAAGTCCGAAAGGGATACCGTGGCCCCTGGCAACGTACAGGCAACTGAAGGAACACGGGTAGGTTTTAGTCAGTGAGAGTCTGACACGCCCTCTAAGTTATTTGATAATTTCCCACCTAAAAAAAGGTATTGGAGTAATCGGTTTGTATTCTGATAGTAAGGTAGATAAGCATTGTAGAGAGCAATCCATTGTGCAATAGTGCTCGGTTGATGGCTGAGGAAACTTTGGCGAGCGTTTATTCTTCTTTAGTACATAATTGGCAGCTGCAATCTCATCATCATCATTTCAGGCAAAAGATGTCCAACGTCCACTGCTGGGCATAGGCCTCCCCCAAGCACAGCCACTTCAATCGGTTCTGTGTTTCCCGCATCCAGCGGATTCCTGCGGCTTTCACAAGGTCATCAGAATACTTTGTGGGAGGCCTTTCAACGCTACGCTAAGTCCCTAAAATTACTAACATTCCTACCTCTGTATATCTTCAAGGTGGCTGTTTTTGTTAAATCAAACATGCATCTTTTTAATAAAGTGTCTGAAAATAGGAACCGGCCAATCAGGAGACAGTATAAGAATTTGTTAATTGTTAGTGGTTCCGATACCGCCCTATTAAAGAAAAATATAATATGTATGGGTCCGATCTTATTTAACAAAATACCCTATGTAATAAAAAATGAGACAGGTCCACGTTTCAAAAAGAAATTGACAGATCTATTAATTACTAAGTCTTATTACTCAATTGACGAATTTTTGACCGATAAGAATAATATGACATCTCTGTACTCCTGATTTTTACTAAAACATTTATTTTTAATTTAAATGTATTGACCTCAAACTTAACGAATTTATAATCCCATTTTATTAAACTTGACATTGTGTGACAAATTCAATCAAATCATGATTGAATTTGTTAATAATACACTCGAGAGCAATGAATCCGGGTCACTTAAAGAATCCTAAAAATCTCGGAAACTAAAAATGCTAGGTTAATGCAATAAATTGTATTTAATAGACAATGTAATACTCCTTAAATGAAGGTATTAAAACTTCTTAGTTATTGTAAAGTTATATCATAAAAAAATCAAATTTGAAAAAGGGCCACTCGAAGATGGAACTACGAAATTACAGCATTTGGTTTTGCTTTTGTTTGTAATCTGTCATTTATGTGGGTACATAAACCATGTTGATAGTGCTCTATATTCATTATTCAAGCTGAAATTATGTCGCTTACGCCTGAAGAATGCACCAGAATACTTACAATGCTGGAAACCGGCCGGAGTCAGCGCGATACAGCCAGGACTGTCGGTGTGTCGCTGTCAACAGTACAAAGAGTTCTCCGACGTTACGAAGAAACTGGTTCTAACCTACGCAGACCAGGAACGGGCAGAACCAGGTGTACCACAGCACGAGAAGACCGATACTTGGTGAACACCATGCTTCGAAATCGCTTTCTCACAGGAACTGAACTCACAAATCAGTTTCGACGCCTCGGACGAAGTAACCCAAGTGCATGGACAGTAAGACGTCGGCTTGCTGAATCTAACTTAAAACCCCTTAGACCTGCAAACGGCCCTAAACTGGAGCGTGGGCATCGTATTTCAAGACTAAGATATGCCCAGAGCCACGTAAATTGGAGTATTGAAGATTGGTCAAAAGTTATGTTCTCCGACGAATCAAAATTTATGCTCTACAAGCACGATGGAAGACACAGAGTGTATCGAAGACCAGGGGAAAGATTCAAGCAAGCATGCATCGAAGAAAAAGTAGCCTACGGTGGTGGGTCTGTACTTGTGTGGGCCGGAATTTCTTCTGAAAGTCGCACAGAGCTGGTGATCATAGAAAACGGCTCTTTAACTAGCGTAAGATATGTGGAAGAAATCCTCAATGATCACGTTGGTCCATTTATGGTCAATTTAGGTGAGGATGCTATATTTATGCATGACAATGCCCGACCTCATACAGGTAGGATTGTGAATGACTACCTTCAAGAGATGAACATTACTCGTATGGAGTGGCCAGCGCGCAGCCCGGATATCGACCCGATCGAGCATGCTTGGGACGAGCTAGGCAGATGCGTAAAACAACGAAACCCTCCCCCAATCACGCTTCGTGAGCTCAAAATTGCTCTCACAGAGGAATGGGAGAATATTCCCCAAAATCGTATAAGGAACTTGGTGTACAGCATGCCAAACCGCGTAAACGCAGTAATGGAAGCACGAGGAGGCAATACGAAGTATTAAAATTCAAGAAAATCGTAATAAAGTTCAAAAATTTCATGTTTCCTATTTTTGTTTTAAGGAGAGATCAGCAGTTTTTTTCTTTATGTAATTTTGTGTTAATAAAATGTATGGTGACTCATATTTTTTTTACTTTCATTTAAGGAGTATTACATTGTCTATTAAATACAATTTATTGCATTAACCTATCATTTTAAGTTTCCGAGATTTTTAACATTCTTTAAGTGACCCGGATTCATTGCTCTCGAGTGTATTTGTAAACTGTTTGCATGCCTTAGTTAAGGTAGTTACTATAAGGATCATTTTAACCTTAACACCTGTAACTTGTACTTACCTACTTTCTGTGCAAATAAAGAACTATTCTATTCTACGTCTTCCGGTAGGTACGCTGTCGCCACTCTAGAACCCTTCGGCCCCATGGGCCATCAGTTCTGCGAGCAATGTGCCCTGCCCACTGCCACTTAAGTTTGGCAATTCTTCAGGCTACGTCGGTTACCTTGGTTCTGCCGCGGATCTCTTCATTTCTAATTCACTTACGTAGGGAAACTCCAAGCATAGCCCTCTCCGCCCTTGGGATGATTTTTAGTATTCTATAAGGACGAATGAAATACCCTTTTGTAACAATAATTTATTTTTTATTTCAACACTTATTCACAATAAATAACCTTATTATTAAGTTGTAGACACTATACGATCGAAGGACTTTAGACAAAGGGCAAATGCCAAACAATGATTTTGTTCAATGATACTGACTACTGAATATTCTGGAATGAACTTCCAAGAAAAAAGAAATATCTTTGACATTCAAAACAAATCATTCATAGAAAACAAATCCGTATCAGCCATCATGGAATATGGGCTCTGAAAATCCTGCCTCGGGTTCATAGAACCATACTGTGTAAAAATTGGGTCTGAATAAGACGACATTGGACCCAAAGCTTCGTAAGGCGACATCAAAGACATACTATTTCTTGTAGGTTTATAAAACTGAGCTATATTAGGTTCAGAATAACTTGATGAACCTACGAAGTTAGAATTTGGCATAGCAACTTGAGCTTGAGAATAATAAGGAGCTGAATTGGGTTCTGCGCAAGGAATTTCCTTTGTTTTTGCAACCAGAGAATCCACTGGAGGTGGTGCATTTAAAATGTTACTAACTATAAGTAATTGCAGTGCTATAGCTAAATTGTTCAGTAAGTTAGAATCTATACTTGAAGGGTTTGCTGATTTAACATCAGCTGGTCTTTGTGTAGGCAACTGTTGTAAACCAGAAACCGGATTAGGAAGACCTAGGGCGGAAAATGAAGGTATTCCAGTTGGGGGTCTATGTTGATTGGGTACTTGGTTAGGAGGTGCTGCTGTCTGTTGAATGGCTGGTAGCTGTTGTAATCTTGAAACCAGATCAGGTAGAGCTAAGGCTGAGAATGAAGGTAATCCAGTAGGAGGTCTCGGTTGGTTGGTCGGTGGCATGTTGGGTGGTGGTGCACTTTGCTGGCTGGTTGGTACGGTGATTGTGTGAGTTGAATGTGGTGACCCTGTTAGTTGGAGGTACTGCTGGATTGTAGGCTGCGCGTATATTGATAATACCTGGAACATTAAAAGGATTTTAAGTTAGGATATTTTATTTACCTCTCAGCAAAAAACTTCACCAGATATTTTCATAAGTGGGATGACTTTAGTTTCACATTAGTACAGTCTCTGTCTTTTGGTATTCCTCGTACAATCTCCTCTCAAGATCAATCTGCCTAGCCGTTTCCCAACTATGTTGGGGTCGGCTTCCAGTCTAACCGGATGCAGCTGAGTACCAGTATTTTACATGGAGCGACTGCCTATCTGACCCCAACAACCCAGTTACTGGGTGACACAATACCCCTTGGTAAGACTGGTAACGCCTGTCAAAGATCCACGAATGACAGCCGGGTCCAACGGCTTAAGTTGTTTCCCGAGGCATGGAGGGGTCTCGGTATGTAAAGATGGTCACCCCGACAAGCGTAGCTTATGGATCGACCCGAACGGCTGTTATTACTTAGCCACTAGCTCCTTTATGCTTGGAGGCTTTTATTATGTACGTTTTTAGATTTTCAATATTTTTTTATTGCTATATGTGCTAGCTTTCATATGGCAAATTTGCATACTATTGTATAGAATCAAGTTTTTCTAACTGAACAGATAGCTGTGCTGCTGCGGAGTTTATTGCGCCACTTCTCCTTCCCAGCTAAAGCACTAGGAAGTGGAGAAGGGTGGGCGTTTTGGGGGAATGTCCTATGTAATTTTGACGTTCGAAAAGTGCTGCTTCTCAGCCAAGTTTGAATAAAAATGACTTTTGATTTTGTGTCTGATTTTGATTACTCCATCATAATTTTATTAAAATAAGCAACACATACCTTACAAATACAAGTTTGCATCACTAAAAGACAAATTATCTTTTTCGCCATGTTGCCACAGATAAATAAATTAATGAAATACTATCAAACCAATCATGCATCTCAATAATATAGACACTGTTATCGCTCATCTGTATAAAGTGAAGAAATTTTGATCTTAAATGCAACTAGAGATAAGATGATTGTGTGATTTATCGCTCTTTAATATGGTAAAGATACTATTTCCAAGAGACGTTGATTAGAGAATCTGAGTTTGTTCCGGCCTATCTTCTTAGAATAGGGTAGTCAGATAGGAAACGCCGACCTCATCTAGTTTTTAAAATTATGATTGATTTGTAAAAGTATTTTGTACAAATCTATTTACAGAAATAAAATCATCATGTTAGAATAGCTGTCTCTGTTTACAGTTTACAGAAAGATTTTTTATAAAATTATCTTGTTTCCAATTCTTGTTGCTTAAGAGGGCGCCTAAAGGTCCACTAGCGCCACTCTTTAAAAAAAATATTATCTCGTGACTGAGAAGGAATTATGAATAACGGCTAGTAAGGACCCTCGGTAAGTGTGTCTAGAATTTTCTAATACCTTTTATAAAGCTTTATATTGAGACACGAAGCAACAAAATACGATCTAAAGAAAAGCGGCCACATTCCTCTAGATCGTATTTTGTTGCTCCGTGTCTCAATATGAAACTTTATAAAAGGTATTAGAAAATTCTAGACACACTTACCGAGGGTCCTTACTAGCCGTTATTCATAATTCCTTCTCAGTCACGAGATAATATTTTTTTTAAAGAGTGGCGCTAGTGGACCTTTAGGCGCCCTCTTAACGATCGTCACTTGTAAAATTGAATTTCATTTATCTTTAGTAACGTTATGCAGTTTTCTATTCTTTTGCAAAAAAATAATATTTTGCAAGAAATTACATACTTCATTGACATCTTTGTATTGAGAAAACTCTCTTACCCTTTACGTAGGTATATAAGAAAGAAAATATGTTTATTTGCGGTACACATGACGCAAAGAAAGAACAAAACACGAAAAAAAACAATTTTGGGAAAAATATGCGTCACATCCACGCAAAACGGCCATCGCTCAGCATAATGCTGCGACCCTATGTGAGATAGAGCCCCAACGCTGGTTTATATTTGTCTGCTGGTGGGTGGGTATATTGTTTATAGATTGGTCCTTATAATTGTATTTTTTTTTTAAGTAGAAACGTTCCACATTTGTTAATATTAATGTTGTACTCATACATTTATTTATTTATAACCTGATTTGCAATTCCGGAACTGAAATTCGATGCAGTTTCCGGAGTCACTTCGAATGCATTCATAACGACATTACGTGGGTCGGATGTCCGGTTTCATCAACATGAGTAATGATAACCTTAATATTGTCCTACTGTTTTATCCTGGACTATTTGTAATAATTTATGCTCTGATTAAATTGAGGCAAATCCCGCGTGATAGGCCAGTTTGGACTATGTAAACTTGTATTAGGTATGTATTTATTACATTCATATTTCTTATTTCTGTTTTTTTTTCTCTCAGTTTATGCTGCACCGGTTGACGTCTCCAGTCAACGCTGGCTGTCGTTGAAAACCAGCGCTGTGGCCCTGTCTCACAGCATTATGCCGAGCGGTCGCCGTTTTGCGTGGATGTAACGCATATTTTTCCCCAACTTGTAGTTTTTTGTGTTTTTTTCTTTACATCGTGTTTTACCGCAAATAAACTATTTCTTTCTTTTTAATTATGGTTATGTGTAGACATCGAATTATATGCACTAACAAAGTGCCAAAATATGCATGCAAATATGCACTAAGAAAGGCCGAATTATGCACTAAAACTCTTCACAAAGGCCGCAATATGCACAATGCAAAATCAAAAAACCATTATTTTCTTATTAAGTAACGTCTTATTTAAACGCGAGGCATCTTATTTCGCTGTTTTTGTACCATCTAGAAGGTACAGAATCAGTTAAATATTCTTAAAGTTTAATTTAAGCATAGTTTTTGTGACAATATTTAAGTATTTTTCCAAATTTTCGAGAGCAAGTGACGTTCCTCACCCAGTATTAATTTGTACGCCGAAAACGACCTCTTTACGTCAACTGACGACATTGGACGAAATTTATAATTTGGTGCCATTTCTGGAGATACCTGTTTAGGCAGGGTATGACCTGGGCCGTTGATGTAGGCTCCCTATACGTACCTCTCGCAGCCCGCTACTAAACGAAAAAAGACTAAAATATGCATTATGCACTCCGTAATCACAGAATTATATGAATGCGTATGCAAATGCATGAAATCCGATGTCAAGTTATGTGTAACTTGACTGTTACAACTTATGATAAGCAATTGATACTGTTTACTTAATAACTTTTATTGTGTATTACATACTTTCGTCGAACGTAATTGTGTTATCTTTTTCGAAATTAATTTGATGTCAATGTGTTAATTTTTTTTATGAAATCCTTGCAATTGTAGTATAAAACGAGGTTGTACGTTGTCATTATTAGATTTTACAAGATGACTGCTTTATTATTAATTGTTTGCGCAGTTTTGGCTTGCCAGGTAAGCTATTAAATAATTATGAAAACTTAATTATATTTCATTTATTCATTCAGCCGAAAGACGTCCACTGCTGGACATAGGCCTCCCCAAGCACCGCCACTTCGACCGGTTCTGTGCTTCCCGCATCCAGCGGATTCCTGCGGCCTTCACCAGGTCATCGGTCCATCTTGTGGGAGGTCTTCCAAAGCTACGTCTTCCGGGACGCGGTCGCCACTCCAGAACCTTTCAGCCCCATCGGCCACCTGTTCTGTGAGCAATGTGCCCTGCCCATTGCCACTTATGTTTGGCAATTCTTCGGGCTATGTCGGTTACCTTGATTCTCTTGCGGATTTTATATTTCATGCCATTAGTCAATTTAATTTCACGCATTTTCTTAGATCAAACCCGAACTAATAACATATTTGTTTTTTTCAGACGCAAGCCCAATTTCTGCCACGTTTCCCACTACCATCACAAGTAGGACAACAAATCTGCAACCCAGCACCTCAATTATGTAACCCACCGCCAGTAATTTGTAACAAACCACCAGTAATCTGTAACGAACCACCAGTAATCTGTAACTCGCCACCACAGATTTGTAACCCTCCACCAGTCATCTATAACCCGCCACCAATAATCTACAATGAACCACCACAAGTCTGCACCACATCACCACAAGTTGTCAACACTATTATAGACAATTCAGTTTCAAATTCTCTCGCCAACGCTATCCAGCTCCTCATAGTCAGCAACCTTATTGAGAATACTATGAAATCACAATGCGGTTGTGAACCTATCCAGACTGTCTACTCTCCTGTCATTGACCGCCTAGCTCCTCAAATAGACTACATCAATCCTTACAACCCTTATGAGCCAATCATTACTCCTTGTGACATTATAGCCCCATGCCCCTGTGACCCTATAGAAATTATACCAAATATTTGCTATTCAGAAGTGTTGCCAATAGCCAATGTTGGTTGTGGTTGTGGGTGTGATGGACCAAATTATGGTTTAGCAACTGTGGTGCCGAACTATGGGTGTGGGTGTGATGGATTAGGACCAAACTTTGGACTACCGAATGTCGGGTGTGGATGTGATGGACCAAATTATGGCCTAGCGACTGTTGTGCCGAACTATGGCTGTGGGTGCGATGGATTAGGACCAAACTTTGGACTACCGAATGTCGGGTGTGGGTGTGATGGACCAAATTATGGCCTAGCGACTATTGTGCCGAACTATGGCTGTGGGTGCGATGGATTAGGACCAAACTTTGGACTACAGAATGTTGGGTGTGGATGTGATGGACCAAAATATGGTCTACCTAACATGGGATGCGGTTGCGGCTGTGACAGTTGCAGTCCAAAGTATGGTCTACCTAACGGATGTGGTTGTGACAAATTCAATATCCAGAACTTCTTACCCAACAATGGTTGTGGGTGTGAATCTTATGGACCAAAGAACATTGGATACGAACTTTTAGCCAATATATTGGGGCCAAGGTGTGGTGGTTGTGATGGACCATTATTTCCTCCACAGAATTGTAACTGTGGCTTCCCCAACCTGCCAGTTGGAATCAACGTGGAGTCTTTAGGTTATATTGATTCTTGTTCTGGTCCTAATAGAGTATATTATTAATTGTCTTAAGTATTTTGTTAAATCTATTTTTATGTTTTAATGGTAAATAATAAAAAAGTTACAAATATTTTCTCTTTTTTTTAAATAACTTTCCTGTATTCTTCTATAAATAAACTGCTGGTATTTTCTTATGTCAAAGTATTTATTGCCTTGTTGGTAAAAAAGTAGCAACAGCGACTGCTTAGTCGTCCTGGGTTCGATGCCCAGATTGAGCAAACTATTATTAGAATTTTCCTTCAGGGGCTGTACTATGACTTGTTAAAGCAATCATTATTCCAGTGTGAGAGAGAGATGAAGCTATACAGAACGAATAGCACTATCCTTATTTCACAACGGAAAGGCGATGGTTTTAACACGTCATAGTAAGGCCCCAGGAATTTCTCTGTAGCAACTCTGGGATTGTGCGCGATTGATGACAGTAGGCTTTTATTACATGGAGCTTAAAAACATCATTGGCTTAGAATAGAATAGAATAGAATAATTTTATTTTTGCAAATATGGGTAGATGATACATCAATAGGTGTTAGTAAAGTACAAAGATCAGCCATATTTTGCCATTAAGCATGCAAATATTTACATCAAATTATTATCATAATTATATTATTTACATCAAATTATTATCATAATTATATTATTTACATCAAATTATTATCATAATTATATTATTTACATCAAATTATTATCATAATTATATTATTTACATCAAATTATTATCATAATTATATTATTTACATCAAATTATTATCATAATTATATTATTTACATCAAATTATTATCATAATTATATTATTTACATCAAATTATTATCATAATTATATTATTTACATCAAATTATTATCATAATTATATTATTTACATCAAATTATTATCATAATTATATTATTTACATCAAATTATTATCTATTAAGTATTATTAAGTTATATGCCATTAAATTAATCAATATTCAATTAAATTAGAGTTCCATATATTATAACGAAAACTAGAAAAGTCAACTAATATTTTTCTCAGATAGGAACTCAGTCACACTGTAGTACGTTCTACCTATCAAAAATTTACGTAGTCTATTCTTAAACAGCAAAGCATCTTGGTAATTTATTATAAATAATTGGGCCCATGCAATAAACACTCTTGCGCATCAAAGCGGTTTGACACCTCAGTTGACATAACCTATTGTTGTCACGCCTATTTCTTGGAGCTACATCAGCCATACGTTCGAAACGACTTGGATTGAGCTTTACAAACATAGCTACTTCCAAAATATAAATACAGGGGAGTGTCAGAATATTGTACTACTTATAATATGGCTCGCAGCTGTCAGTGGTTTTGAGTTTAAACATTGCTCTTAGACATCTTTTTTGAGCTTTAAAAGCTGTGTCTTTGTCAGTTGAGTTCGCCCAAAAAATTACACCGTACCGCAAGTGAGAATCAACTATACCGTGATATGACGTAAGGAGTGGGCATGTGTCTAAACATGGCTACACCACGTGGCTTAACATGGATATACTTTGCCTACACCACTGCCTACACCATCAGGAAAGTTACCCCGTGGTACTATGTTAAAATTGTATGATGAATTGCGCAAGTCAATTTTAGAATCGTACATTTTTTTTGTTTTCTGAGGAAATAAGGTTTCCCCCAAAAGGAGCGCGGTCTTTGGGGATAAAATCGGGGAGTGTGGGATTTTTACCTCACCAAAACCACCCCGGTAGTCACCATCTTTACATGGAAGGGGCACCGTTACCTCTCAAAAGACCGATCCGAAGCCCCCTCCGTGCAACGCCTGTTAGGGCACCCCCCTGGGGAAACTGTAAAACGGTCTTCCCGAAACTCAAACTCAAACTCAAAGCATTTATTTCAAATAAACCAATTACAGGCACTTTTGAATTGTCAAGGTGTCGGTCAGTCAGAAAGATGAAGCTAGTTGCCCATTCCAAAACGTAGTAGGTACCTATGGAGAAGAACGGGCAAGAAACTCCACGGACACTCTTTTAAATCAAACTTAACTGTGCAAGTGAACTTAATCGTACCTACCGTAGAAGCAGCTAATCAACTTGAATTTTCGTGAAATAACAACTACTTACTGGTTGACTTATATAGTTTTATGTCGTCATGAGCTACATACAGTCCCGTGGAGTTCTTTTTTACCCGTTCTCCTTTAGAACCTACTACGCTTTGGAATGGGCAACTAGCTTCATCCTTCTGACTGACCGACTCCTTCAAAAAAGTGCCTGTAATTGGTTTAATTGAAATAAATGCTTTGAGTTTGAGTTTACGTAGAGTAACTTCTGACATGGTTAAAATATAAACCCGTTGGCAAGTCTATACGTACCTATTACTACTATAACCTTTCAATGGCATGTAAGGCTTCTTATAGTTCCGTACTGAAAACCCTTTTCTTTTTCTTTTTGTATGGGAAATTATCAAATATCCTCTCCCGCTCTGGGTGGAGCGGGAGGGCGTGTCAGACTCTTACTAACTTAAACCCACCCGCGTTCCTTCAGTTGCCTGTACGTTGCCAGGGGCCACGGTATTCCTTTCGGACTTTCCCGCGACCCCG
Organism: Agrochola circellaris; assembly: GCA_914767755.1. NCBI lineage: Eukaryota > Metazoa > Arthropoda > Insecta > Lepidoptera > Noctuidae > Agrochola > Agrochola circellaris. The sequence goes on along the minus strand of OU611867.1, from coordinate 8,907,211 downwards.
GCAGGTACTGAAAACCCTGCCAACGGCACCGCAGGCTCCGCTGTGCGTACGCTCGTAAGTCACAGAGCTTCTGTTTCAACCTTCTTTCTTATATCAATGGTTTCAACCCTAGTACACATAGCGCCAAACAAGAAACGTGTCTTTTCGATCTAATTAATAGAACCCTTCATATGTGAATTCGACTCGCAATTTCCCGCATTTTTGTGGACTACTAATGATAACAACACAGTCATAAATAAAATAAAATAAAGACGTAAAAATTAAACACAATATTTTAGTTTAAAAATAATTTAATATTCGATAAATAAATTACCACTCAAACATACAGTTCTTAAAATTAACCCCGTATATTACCCAACATGCTCATTATAGTGTTGAGTAACCCATTAACATTTGCAGGACCTTGTTGAGGTGAATTAGGACAAGGGTTTGTAGGAGCAACGACTCTAGGAGGCAGCGGGAACATATTAGGAGAAATCGAGTTAGGCGTAGGAGAAACAAAGTTAGGATTAACAAAATTAGGAGGATAAATATTAGGACCAACTATATTAGGAGGAATGTAGTTAGTGATAACGTTAGGAGAAAAATTAGGACCAGCAATGTTAGGAGTAATGATGCTAGGAGAAATGACGTTAGGAGAAAGGGGGTTACTACAACCACAGGACAGAATAGGCGATGACATTATTTCATTCAAAATCGGAGTAGCGAATTGCCTACCTACATCAGAATTCTGATTATTCTGCAGTAAATTACTGACAATCATTAGTTGTATAGTATTTGCTAGGTTTTGGCAGATTGCAGGCGAGCAGTCAGTGATGATTGTAGTCCTAGGCGGCGCTGCGATGTTAGGAATAGGAACTAAGCTGTTGCAAGGAGACTCGCTGATCACTGTAGGAGGTAGCTGGTTGATAAAGTTGCCAGTTTCAATCATCTCTCCGATTGGTCTGCTGATGAAGTTGTATGGTGGTGGGCGAAGCATTTGAAGTGTGGCTAGCTGGGAAAAAATATTTAAATTATAAAAAAAAAAAAAATATATAATATATAATTATATATATATATAATATAATAAATTAATTAATTTTATCTCCATATAACATTATTTATTTATATATACTTTATTGTACACCAGAAAATACATAGCAAATAATAAATTTAACGCTACAAAACATACAATGGACATTAATTTTATTATGTACACTGTAAACTGTGTATAATAAAAAAGAAATTGTCCCCATAGAAACAACAAATTCAATAATAATATTTATTTAAAGTTGTTGAAGTGTTAAATTATATAAAACAATAATGTAATAAATTCTATGTTAACAAGAATAATATCTACCTGATTATGTAAAGTCACCAGCAAAACAACTATTAAAAACTTCATTTTCAAAATAAAATATTACAAATTGATCTTAAACCAACTGCTTTTATTGAAATAAGTCCTTTCACATTTTACTCCATTATTTATTCTAAGGTTATCTTAGAATCGTGTCATATCTTTTAAATGTATATTTTATTGATATAATAATTATATATGCAATTACCTAACTGTAGAAAAAGATACAGGAAATTTGATTACAAAGTTGAGTAACATTTTCCGTAACACATTGTCATAGAACTCTTATCTTTTTATACTTAAGTAACTTTATACGGTCAGCAACAAAAGATAGATAGAAGTTGTTATGTTCCTTTTACAGAATTTAGTCGTATCCGAATTATCTTGCTAATTGTATCAATTGTTAGAAATATTAACACAAAATTTGTTTGGTTATATACAGCCACAAGGGGGCTATTTAACCAAAAATTGGAGTACTTGCAGGGGGTCACTCTAACGTCATTTATTCTGGCCTGCATCATGTTGCGTCTGGGATATCATTGTATTAGGAACATAGATAAGAACTTCACTACCAACAAGATCTAGCTCCAAAACGATTAAACATTGCAGTTTCAGAAAGCCCTAAAGAGAGGCTTATATACAATTACTTCAGGAGGATTGAAGGATTTCCAATTAACCACCTTGTTACTTGGAAATCCTTCGATAGTGTTTAAATAAAACAAAAAAATACATCACAAAAACAGTTTATTCACAAAATAATTGGCTTAACCAAAGGGGCAATCTCAGGGCTTACAGGAGCCGCTAATATTAAGGAATCACAAGGCGACGCAATCGGAATGTATGCTCCAGTTGTCAAGAAATCTAAAGCAGGAGCGAAATACTTGGCTACCAATGGCGAAGCTGATGGAAAGTATCCTAAACCACAAGGTAACTCAACTGTCAAAGGAGGCAGAATGAGTGGGTCGTTGCAACCACAGTTGCAAGAAGGTTTGCGACAGTTAGGGATGTAATCTATGGTTTCTTGTGGACACTGGCATGGGCCACGGCGGGAGGGGCAACGCGGGCGGGCTGTTGTCATCTGCAAAAGATAGATATTTAAAAGTAAGTGTAAGTGTAGTTATGCTCCTAATAGAATCATATTGAATAGAATATAATTAAGGGAATATACTCACACTTATTGCAAAGACAACACATATAAATAATAGGCGTTTGACCTCCATAATGGATTGACTGTTAAAACAAAAAAAAAGTGTTATCAAGTGGTTTATATAAGTTCTTGTTAACATGGATGGCCTAACAAATGCAGGCTATCAACTATGACGGTATAATATTTAAGTTTAGTAACCTATGTCTACATTACCTACCAAAGTATTAACTATATTGTTTGTAAAACAAACAAGTGATTGAAGTCATTGCGATGGGCATAAAGTTTAAAACCAAGGCTGTTTTCTCGTGTGTATATAATCCTACAAATATTATAAATTAGCTTTTTCCCGCGGCTTCTTCCGCGTGCAGGTCGGAAATTATCCCACGGAAACGTAGCTATTATCGGGATAAAAAGAATCCTATGTGTTAATCCAGGTTATAAACTACCTGTGTGCCCATCATAAGTAATCCTATTAGTAGTATAATACTTACTAATGATTGTAATACTATCGTGAATGCCGCGCCAGTAAAGCTCCCAGTTGGCATGATCTTTTTCCGACATCTTCAACAATCGTCGTCATTTCAGCCGTTTAAACAAAACCTTAATTAATTATATACCTAAACCTTCCTCATGAATCACTCCGTTCGTTGGTGATAAACGTATGAAAATCCGTTCGGTAGTTTTTGAGTTTATCGCGTTCAGACAGACAGACAGACGCGGCGGGCCGGGACTTTGTTTTATAATATGTAGTGATGAGAAAATTTGTATGTTTGGATGTTCGTTAGGTACACAATCATGCAAAATTGTCATTTTTTTTTTGGTTGAAATCATCAAATAGCTTCTCCCGCTCTGGGCGGACGGGGAGGGCGTGTCAGACTTTTACTGACTAAAACCCACCCGTGTTCCTTCAGTGTTGCCTGTACGTTGCCAGGGGCCACCGTATCCCTTTTGGACTTTCCCACGACCCCGGCAGGCATATTATATATTTATTTTTTACTCGTTACTTATATATATATTTTTTACTCGTGGGAACTAAAATGGATGTAAAACTGGCTGAAAGGATTTGGATGAAATTTGGCACATCATAAGTTAATAACCAGTATCAGTTATTTTTATCCCGATATTCCCTTGGGGTTGAGACTTAAGCGGGTGAAAGCGCGGGGTGCTGCAAGAGCCTCATAAATCTGTTAATTAAAAAGGTCAAAGACTAATCTATTTTATTGATGGTAGGAATCCGTGCCCAATCTTGTACTGAAAAGGGATTGAAGCTTGTACATAAAAGAAAATGTGGACAAAAATTAGCTACTTTTGGTTTACAAGTTACCAACTAACTCGCAAAACCTTACAAAAGATAGTCAAAGATAATGTAAACTTTGCAATTACATTACAAATTATTAAAGTTCCACGATTATTGCACCTTATTTTCAAATAGATAAGTAGGTAGGTAATTTTATCTTTTTATAAACAAAATGAAATACTCTATGCTTTGTCCAATAAATTAGCCTGAAAATGATAAAATGTGTGTTTTTGTTTGTGGGACTAGCCGGAAAATGACGAAGATTCTGTTGTTATTCTTTATTAATTATTTTATAATATCTAAGGTAAATGTAAAGTTGTATTATGTACAAAGATAATAAATATCAGTTACTTATTGCCATACCTATTGTAAGCACATATTAGGAGCGTGCATTCTGAAAGTAGGCAACATCGCAAATAGCTGTAAAATATTTCGCTGTTTTGATTAATTTGGCAATTACTGCATGGAAATATGAAATATTGCTAACTAGTTAACTAAAATATTGATTATGAAATGCAATAAATAATATATTAACACCCAATATTTCGTTTTAAATGTATGAAAAGTATTTGGAAACTTTCCAAATGCCCTCTGTACACATAAAACGGTAACAACATCAAATTCAGTGTTATATTGAAATTCATTATTAATATTTTAGGTCAATAGTTAGCGATATTTCATATTTCCATACAGTAATAATCAAAACAGGTAAATATTTAACAAGTTTTTGCGACGTTGTCAGCTTTTAGAATGAACGCTCTAAGCCGTTGGTCCCGGCTGCAATTTGTAGATCAGGCAGTCGTTATGGATAGTCAAAAACCCGAAAGTCTGACAACCAGTCTTGCCAGGGGGTATTGTGTGTGTTACCCAGTAACTGGGTTATAGAGGTCAGATATGAAGTCGCTCCATGTAAGTTACTGCAGTGCTATTCTATAAACATCTCACCGTGACAACTTGGGTGAAGTGAGCATGAAGTGAGCTGTCCATAGTGTCAATCCCTAGCTTTAGGTGCAATGACAGCTCACTTCACCCAAGTTATCACGGTGAGATGTTTACAGAATAGCACATCTCGTATTCAGCTGCCTTCGGTAAGACTGGAAACCGAACCTAACATAGTTGGGAAAGGGCAGAAGGCAGATGAAGTCAATGTCAAAGTCAAACAATTTATTTTATTATGGCACATAAATGCACTTTTGAAACGTCAATTTTACAAAAAATATAATTGATTCTAGTCGCCCCTTCCAAAAGGTAGTTTTCGTATGGAGAAGAATGGGCAAGAAACTCCACCCTTACTCTTTTAAAAATGTTTTTATAATAATTATGTTGTATATATTGATTACATAATTGTATGTGAAGACGATGCATCTAGAATAAGATTACTATACCGATGATAATGGTGATACTGTACTAACTTTTCATAGTGTTGGTATAATATGGTATATAGTTTTTTCACCAATTTCAAGTTCAATACCTACCTACGTAATGAACTTGAAATTGGTGAAAAAAATATATATTATATTGAAAAGCTTGAAAATAATACTTAAATAAATCCTTCGTTGCCTTAAAAACTCATCATAAAAAAAAATCCCACGCATTCCATTAATTTTGGGAATTGACAAAGAGTCGTTGAATATCGTTGCTTTTTATATCGCAACTAAGTTTAAACCAATAATCGATGTAGATAATTTTGTTATCAATATCGTACTTATGATAATGAACGTATATATCTCGTTTTGTAACAATTTCTTCTTTTACAGATAAGCCATGCCCAGAACACCAACCGCGATTGGCCTAAGGCACCACCGATACCTACTGCCAAACCGCCAACTTCAGCGCCAGCTGCACCAACGCCAACAAATGCACAACAGACATTTGACAGAATAACCCCAAAATGTTACCCAGAAACAGCCACAGCGTATTTCTTGCCAGCGCCACCGTCATCGCCAAAAATAACTGTTTTAAATCCTAAACTAAAAGACGTATCACCAAATGTAAACCAAAATTTGCGAGAAAAACCTATAAATCTTTTCCAAGAAGTCCCAGCAACTTTGCCTTTCCCGCCTCCCAGTGAAATGTCAAGCCGTGTAGTTTTCCCGCCACCACCACCATGTTTAACTGGGCTGCCAGACTTAATGGATGAAATTCCATCCAAAACACAAGAAAGACTCAGTCGCTTAGCAGAATCAGAGGACAAGGCTCCGGTATGCGAATCATGTGCAGCTTTAATAAAGAAGTTGCCGATTTTTTATTTTGATCAAGAGTTGTTAGATGGTTTTTTGGCTGGTATTGGAATAAAGTTTTAGGTATATTCAGCCTTTCATGGGTTTGTAAATAAATATTTTTAGTGTACCTAATTAAAATGTATTTTTATTATCACCTTATTTCATTTTAGCTCATTATAATTAGCTTTACCAGTAAAGAAGGATTCCAACTGGGAAAAAGCAAAATAACACGATACCAATACTTATTAAAAAAAAACTACAAACGTCGTCAATACCTTGACGTTGAGTGTTGACTCCTGTCAAAAAGTTTAGTGAATGCGGCTGTCATTCTTTTCGGACAGTTGGGTATTGTAAATCCTGAAATTTTGTTAAATAATTCATAATTCCTGAATCAAAGATAACAAAATGGTTGAGGCACAGAAGTATAGGGTCGAGCAGGAGATGACGAACCTTGTCAACGAGTTGGACAAGAGTTATTTACGTAAGATGCAAGTAAGTGAGGTTATAATCCCGATAGCATGCAGGACTTATGCAATAATTTTAGGGCAGAGATAATTCCTACTTTATCCTTCATAAGTGAAGACCATGACCCCAGCAACGTAACGAGAAAGAAAAAAAAATTAAATGTCAAATGATTATGGGCCAAAAAATTATTTAGGAAAAATGAAAGTCAACTCAAGGATATTGATCCTTCTACTGATAACAGGCGGCCTAAATTAAATTAAAATTATGTTTCATACATTACCGTTACATCAGACACTAAAATAAAATGTCACAAGACGTCATCTTCAATTGAATATTCTCAAATTAATGTTTTTTTAGGGTGACATGCATAGATGTGCCGCTAAATGTTGTGATGACCCACAAACCTCGTTAGAACGGGTGCACGGCTGCATAGAGTCCTGTACTGGACCTCTTAATCAAGCTAATAACTATGTGCAGGTAATGTTATTTACTGTTTGATATTTATTTTACCTTTTAGGTAGAAAATTAGTAAGCAATGAAAGATGTAGGGAATAGTTTTCAGTACTTTAAGTCTCAAATTAGTAAAACAACTTTTGAATTTAATGATTATTTGCTTTATAGCCTGTGCAGACTAGCGGATGGGACGGCAGAGGATTTTTAAATTTATCAATTGAATTTACTGATCCAATCGAAATAAGGTATATATTTCAATGCTCGGTAATCGAGAGAAAAATGCGCTGCGATGCACTAATGTATATTACTGAAATATATACCAAATTTCGATTGGATAAGTATTCAATTCAATTGATAAATTTAAAATCGTCTGCCGTCCCGTCCGCCAGGCCATTATGCTTCGATCAACCAATTGCTATAATGTAATAGGTACGTATTGTAAATTTTTAATGATCATGAATGTTGACTTTGTAAACATTAATTGCTATAACTAGTTTATAATAGACAAACATTGTTTCAAGAGTGTAATGCTTCTTCCTTAAAAGTTGTTTTGGCATCATTGTGATAATAATATTGTTATAAGTGTATCAAAGACTTCCTTCTGCCTGCGACTTTGTCTGCGAGCCTAAAACGTTCCTTAATAATTGGGCTATCCAATGCGAAAATAATTTTTCAAATACGACTCGTAGTTCCGGAAAATATAAATACATACAAACTTACAAACAAACAATTTTTTTCTCTTTATAATATTTAGTATAGATCATTGCCTTTGTACTCTATGCCCCTTTGTTGACCATAAACATTTTAATAATTTCCAGGGGGAGATATCCCACTTACAGAACAGATTACAGAGATGTGTGATGGACTGCAATGATTATGCACGAGACAGACTGGGCTCTGATCCTAGTCAGGAGAAGGTAAGATGATAGTTTAGTTCATAATAACTTTTTTTTTATTTTCCATGACTGGGACAAAAATGGCAAACTAAGAGAAAGATTCACAAATAGCTCTTTGACTTTGGTACGTTCATACAAATATGAACCTTATTTTTAAGGATTTATTGTTCATATTCGTTTAAGCGAATGTGAGCAAGCTTCTCATACGAATATGTACCTAGTAAAATAATTAGCATACCTTATTCATATGAAAATGAATTTAAGCCAACAAGGTATGCTAATTATTTTACTTAAAAAACTAAAGTCAAAACGCGATCTGTGAATCTTCACCTATACTAAGTGACACTTAAATGAATCCCTAAATAAAAGTGCACTGTTGGATTTTCAACACTAGGCTCAGCTCTGAGAGTTGAAAATCCAACTGTGCACTTTTATTTAGGGATTCATTTAAGTGTCACTTGATTGTGGGTGAAAACGGGCATTAGTCCTTTAATTAATTCTTAAGGTTCCTGCAACTTGTGTCTTGTGACCCAGAAAATTGGTAACCGTACATTGAAATGTACAAATAACTATAACAAACTTGACAATGCAAAATTTTAATTGTTTATTGAAATAACTTACATGCATATTTACAATTTAAGGCCTTAAACTAAAATGGTAGGAATATATAGTATAAACCTGAACTGGAATAAATCTGTATCACGGATAAAAAAAATTAAAAAATACTTAAATGTTTTTCATATTTCATTCCCAGATCGACAAAGCAACAATAGAATTCGAGAAGTGCGCAGTAAAATGTGTAGACAAACATGTCGGTATCATTCCTAACATGCTGAAGACCATGAAGGCTGTCCTCGCCAGCGGTAAACCTCCTCCACCGAGGAACGAATGAAGATCAAGTGAAATGAATGATGTGAGATGGTGAATGGTGATGTATTTTTGAATGGCTCGTGGTTTATATTCAAGGTCCTGGTTTCTTAAAGTTGTTATCAATTTTAATCGAATTTTATGTTGCTAAGCGGTACCATTGTGCATGGGGTCCTTAGTGTGATCTACGGGTTGCGATTTTTCTCAATAACTGGTGGGATTCTGGATTTGTGCCCACTCACTGAAAGGCAAAAGGCTTGCACCCTATTACCGGTTTTGATCCTATTATCGGAATGTGGGTGTACTAGACAAACATATTTTATATTTTAATAACTAACGGTTTGAATGCAAATTACAATAGAAATTTATATTGTGTCTGTAATGAAGTACAGCATTCTTGAGGTAAAACCATTAACTTTTAAATTTTCTTTGATTCAGAAATTTGAAGTTTTAGCTACCCTTGCTAATATCAGCATCCCAATTACCTAACACACTTTCAGAACTTCACTTTTTACAGGAAAATTCTAATGCTATATAATTATATGTTTGAAACAATTTTATACTCAAAAACGTAAATAGCGCAATGAATGTTCTTGAACTGTTGAAATGAATCGCATTTCCATTGTGAGTAGGGGCTCCTGGCGCCTAGCCGAGGTCGGTCCATAGATGGGTGACCAATCATAACATACCAAGACCCCTCCGTGCCGCGTAAAACACGTTAAGCAGTTGGTCTCGGCTGTCATTCGTAAATCTTTGACAGTTGTTACGGGTAGACTGAAGCCCAAAAGTCTGACAACCAGTCTTACCAAGAGGTATCGTGTTACCCAGTAACTGGGTTGTGGAAGTCAATACTGGTATCCAGCGACATCCAGTTACACTAGAAGACAACCCCGACTTAGTTGGGAAAAGGCTAGGCAGAATTATTTTTTTATTTGCATTGCAAGTGTCTTAGGTACGTAATCACCCGCCTTAATTGACAGCAGATTAAAATATCATAGACTTGATGAAGCTTTTTGAAACTGGGCATGAACAGACTGCTGTTTGTGTCTTGGCATTTACTTAGATGTAGTTATTACAATTATGTAGGTATTTATTTTATATCAGTGGCAAAATGTTGACGAACAACAGAACTTACATTTGATATAATATTTGCAATTACATTGTTTTTGTTACGTTATTTACTATCTGTTGCCCTTGATTACTGTGTGAATCGATTTTTGTTTGACCGTTAAGCATTTATTACTGTCATCTTTTTAACCAACTTCCAAAAAGGAGGAGGTTATATGTACCATCGCGGAAAGTCATAACTAACCACCGTAGGGACTATTCTTGTTTGCAGCGCCCAACCGCTATAGAACCGGGGCGGTAACAGATGTGGTCATCGTGTTTACGGGATTTTGTTTTCAAACTGGTTCGATATGAGTTTCTTTGATAGTACGTCGCGTATTTATGTTTTTTTTTTTTGTAAAAAGTTTTTTTATAAGTTGCGCATTGAGGTATCTGTCCCACCGCCGCCGGCCACGGATCGACTAGGTATCATCGATTTCCTCGCCCAATTAAAGTACACATACTAATGATATTAAGAGTCTAAAATACCTCAAATTGCTTGGCATGATCCTCCGTTATATCGAAAATACTGCAGCATTTGAAATATTTATATGGTAAAGTTGAGTATTCATGTTAAGTACTATGTTTGACGAGAACACGATTTCTTAAAATAATCTCGATACAAAAAAAAACTAAAGCTACCTCAACAATAAACCGCTGGTATTAAAAAAATACTTCAAATTAGATCATGAAACTGCATAATGCATTGTTTTGTTTTTTTTTTTTTGTAATGTGCGTTTGGTTTGTGCAGAATAAACACTTTTTCTTTCTTTCTTTCTTTTTTCATAATAATTGAACTAACTATAAAGCAGATACTATGGTTTTTTTTAATATTTTAAATTACCACTATTTTCGCCGTAAAAAGAAATTACCTAAACTATTGGCGCCTTGGAGCCTTCCCGCCGCTCAGTCTCGCTCTCACTCAGCCCGCGAGCAGTACCGTGCGAGTGAGATGTGGAGTGAATTTGCCGGGGTATTATAGACTCAATAGTTGATCACACTGCCGGCGAGCACTGTCGCAGCGACAAGAGCTATCAAAGAGAGAACTCGCTCGACGACGCTCACTTGTCGGGCAGACCACTCACTGAGAGACTCACGCTTGATACATACGCATGGCAGCGAGTAATCGCTCGTCACCGTCGCGCACTCGCTGCTCGTTTTTAGTTGCTAGCTCTACTAGCTTCTCGACAGCTGCCTATAAACCATAGTATTTGTTATCTTTGAAGGTTTGGAACTCATTAGATTTGATTTTGAATAGATGATGATTTATGATAGTTTTATAAAATCGATTTTCCCAGCCCGGTTTAGTCTAGGAGTGAAATACAATTTAACTTCCGTATTTATCTAATCTTTAAACTACATTTATAAAATCATTGCAAGATCGAATTGCGCTGCTGTGGCTGTGCTGCCTGGTTAGTTCAACGGGTTTTCAATCAAATTACCTATTTCTACTCATTTGTTTACTAAAATGCAAAGTGCTCGCCAACTCGTTTTTAGTTGCTAGCTCTACTCGCTTCTCGTTAATCACCGGCGGTAGGACAGATGCTCTAGGCGCTAAGCGGTTGGGTAGACCGCATTCCACCCAGTTGTTTTTTGTCTTGGTCGGCTAGTACTGCATTTGTTTCTTTCCTACATCGTGTAGCCTGTTTAAGAGCTTTAAGGCGCTGACAAGAGCTAAAGCGCGGTCACTGTCGGCCTGCGTACAAAAGAAAGAGAAGCGCGATGACACAACGCTTGTAGTTTATTGCAAAATATGAAGCAAAAATAAACCTACCAAGTTATACATTCAAGACGGTCTTGTTATTAATTACAGATACAGATATTTTGGATTGAAATTGGTTAGTCGACCGTTAATTTGAATCAAGATTTTTGTTTTCAAAACGTGTTTTTTTAATAACCAAATTCTGAGAAATATGTTTAATCATTTAATTCAAGCAACAAGACTTACACCCGAATAAAAAAAGAAAATAAATCGTTACTTATGACTCGTTTAAAGCCTTTTGATTGGTTGAAACTAGTTTTAAGTAACGCTTAAGTTTTGAGTGGCGTTTCAGTATTCGGGTGTAATAGTGTTAGTAACAAATAAACTTACATGATATGTTAGTAAAACATTTTATATGTTGTACACACAGAAACAATTTGTGACATCACTGCTGCAAGGTGACAGGCCCAGCCGATACCTTGCAGCAGTGGCTCACAAACGCACAATCTAGCCTGCTTGCTACCATAGACAACACTAAGTTTAAGACTAACATATATTTTTTCCGCTACCATAAACTGTATAGATTTGACAATTTTTTATTTTAAGACAAACCTACTTAAGCTGCGTTTGAAATTTACTTGCCAAACATGTAAATAAACACGAATTTTCCACTTAGACAAACATAAACTTTATGTAGGTGTAAATAAAGTTGATTTTAGTTGAAAAAGTTATAAAAAATATGAAGTTGTAGCGCAAACTGAACCTTAAGTGTAGCCATTACAGTTGTTTTTCCTAAAATTCGTGTTTGTTGACATGTTTAGCAAATGAATTGCGAACGCAGATTAGAACCTTTGCCTGTTGTCATCGCCTTAATGTCAAAACTATAAAAAAATCTAGTGTTATTCCAGCCTTAGGGAACAAATACTAACTTGTAACGTGTTATCATGGAATATTCTTTACTTATCCCCGATCTGTTGGATATTTGGGCAGAAAAAGAAAGGTTTATAAAGATTATTATGGCATTTATTATTGAAACAAAGTCTTGAACAGACGGAAGGGGACATCTGTCAGAATCAAAAGACAAATAACACAAAAAAAAGGTTGCGTTTAGAATAGTTCTAACAGGATCCTTATTAGTATAATAAGAACAATAACGATGTTGTCGAAAAAAACTAAATGGAACTTAAAAGCATTTTATTTATGTTGATGGTACCTTTTTTGCAAAATGAAATACTTATAAAAAAAACTATAATAATGTACCTACTTTATGTAATTATTGTGTAAAAACTACTAAGTACATTTATTTACAAGTGTGCACTTTTGCTCAAACTACATAAAAAACACTATTTTGTTACTCAATGTTGCCATTGTATAAAATTGTTTAGTAGAATATTAATTATATGTACAGTTTAGAAATAATAAATGTTGAATCAAAAAAATAAAAACTTTCTTTTTTCTTCAATGCCAAATTATGTTTATAATACGCTACTATTCCTATACACGGCTACACATATTTATTTAACCTAAAAAGGGTTTGTTTAAACTGTCTTTCATTAAAAAGTTTTGGTACAGATTATACTCGTCATAGCCATAGTACACAGGGCTACATATCAAACTATACATTTCCAGTATAAGCTGACCTCGCATTGTACAGAAAACCTATACAATGCGAGATCTTCTTACACTGGAAAAGTATAGTTTGATATGTAGCCCTGTGTACTATGGCTATGACGAGTATAATCTGTACCAAAACTTTTTAATGAAAGACAGTTTAAACAAACCCTTTTTAGGTTAAATGTAAATGCAATCAATTACTAAAGGGAGTTATTAACACATTCATCTGTATTTAGTCGATTTTATCGTACAAATTATTGTTTGAAAATCATTACCAATATTGTAATTGTAGAATCATCAACTGACTGGACAGGTCCACTCAAATCTGTGTGGTTCTTTACTCAAAAGACCATTTCAGACACTAACCCACATGGTCCTCATATGACTTGACCAAGATTATGTCTGGACTTTAAAAGAGACTACGACCTCTGAGTTTGTTTCGGCCTTTCTTCTCAGAGTAGTCAGATAGGAAACACCGACCTCATCTAGCTTGTAAAAGTGATTCCGATATCCTATTTCCAGAATAAACAATTTCATTTCATTTCATCGTCAAAAATTAAGGTTATTAAAATAACCTCCATTTGCTTACATTTTCTTCAAATAGTTTTGGAACAGAATTTACACAAGTTGAAGTGCAAGTGGACCGGCTTTAATAGTTGTAAAATTTTTAGTTACTTGGAAAGATTAATTTGCACCGGCGGAGTTTTTGCGTTACACTCATAAAATGACAATTGATCGCAATGGGTTTAATTTTTACAGTTCACCCACGTTCATTGTGTTAATTACGTTGGTGAGTAGACGAATGAAGCTCAAACCTACGAAGCTATGGATTAGCTTGCGAGCGAGCGAGTTTATTCAAAACTCCAAAATTGAAAGTGCATTATGCAATTAGGGTGCTGGTCAGTCAGACTGGGTGCGTGCACATCCTACACGAAACAATCTAGGCTGTTTTAACAAGACTTCGTGCCTGACACAGAGAAATGGTCCTAAACTCCTAAACCTTTAATCCTATTCTCAAAACAAACTTTTCAATTTCGCTTCAACGAAATAATAGTGATTATTGAGCGTCGTAGAAGATTGAGCTTGGGATCTATGACAGCACACGGTATGGGTTTTATCGGACCGGTACGGTCGGCAACAGATGTAGAGTAACACTTTTATATGTGATCTAAATAAACCCAAAACTATTATTTCATACGCTACTTTTCAGTATTTCATGAAGGCACTTAATAGGTGAATAGTTTTTATATCTGAACTTGACACCTGTCGGCTGATTCTGTAAAAATATCACCGTGAAACTTAGGTGAAGTGAGCTGTCAATAGTGCTAATCCCTAGCATCCTGCCGGTCGATTTGTGACAGTGACAGCTCACTTCACCTAAGTTTCACGGTGATATTTTTACAGAATCGACCGGCTGTTCCAACAATTTTATACCTATTTGTACTCAAATATTATGTTAAAAAATTTGAATCGATTTGCGTTGCTGACTGTTATTACCTAGCCTTTATGACCGGTTCACATTATTCCAGTACAGTGCTAGACTGGATCATATCGTCTACATTATTCCAGTAATTCGGTCAGTCAGACAAAAAACAACAATGCGTGCTCACTGTTAAACGTTTAATCCAGCATTGGGTTGCCGTCTATACTATTCCAGTGGCACTGGAATGGGTGAGCTGGTATGAAAAAGTAGACTTCCAGCTACTGGAATGGGTACAATCCAGTGCATTCCAGTGCTGGTTCACATTATTCCAGTGACAGCGATCGAAACCAGCGCTGGAAGCTGGTTTCGATCGCTGGTCTGGAATGCTACTGGAATAATGTGAACCTGACATTAGGAAGGCGATAAGTTGAATGATAATTATGAAAACAGTCGTTTTGTGAAATCGATCTATTGTTTGGTAATTAATCCTTATCATGCAAATAACAAGTTTACAGCAATTTGTTAAGTAATTTTATACTCGATTTAATAACTTAGAATCGATTATCGAATATTATGCAAATCGATGTAATTTTACGAGTTATCAAAATATTGACAAACAATGAACTATATAAGGTCAATATTTGTTTAGTTTTACATTGTATTCTTCGGTATTTATTGTTAATAGAAGTTAATTAAGTTAATAATATTAATTAAAAATGTATTTTGGAAAATTGTCGATTATTCTGCTGATCGTGACGTGCGCTGTCGTAAGTACCTACCTACCTTTTATAATTACGTATTATCTACTTTCAATATTTAAAATAAGTTGCAACTGCAACTACTTCGGAAAGCTTTCGCCTGGGAACACCAACTACTTACCACCTTATGTAGGTACCTATCTGTTTACAATACGACCGATATAACTTGGCAGGTCTGAGCATAGGCACAACGAACTTTCGCGCATGTTCTCTCACTCACACTCGCCTCATGTCACCATTCGGTACCTAAAAAACGTTACTGCGCAGCCTTCTGCGCGAAGTTCGGAACTGCCAAATTATTAGGTCCCCACCTATGAAATCAGCGTTTTGTATGGAGAATTTTAAAGAAGTTGCATTTTTCATACTAACATTTTCTTTTATGCACTAATTTTTTTAAACTAAGATAACGTAATATGCCACTTAGATTAAGTGACAAAAATAAGTTTTGGCTAAGTTAAAACAAATAGTGGCTCTGGTAACAAAATGAGGAGTCATTTTTAAGGTATTTTATGTTTAGAAAACTATAAGTAATAAGGTTTTTTTACTATTGGTAGTTGTCTATGATGGTCATGGTATTCGATATAATACCAAGCAATTGATGAATATTTAAAATCATAGAAGTGACGATGTTCTCTATTTGTCAATTTCATAGGTGGGAACCCAAATATCGGTCGTATTGTATGTCGATAAGCTGGTAGCGGAATACAGCATGTTTAGGATTGAAAGATGTACCATTTCTGGCCAACAATATCGAAAACGATACTTCACTATTAAATCTGTTATATGTATAGACAAGACCTAATTTTTACCTATATACATACCAAGCCATTTTTTCCGGGTCAGCCATTATTAAGAAAAACTTTTATGTATTTCAGATCAACGCCCAAAGATCAACGAAAAGAAAAATTGCGAAATCAAAGGCTAAGATCAAAAAGTCTGGCCTTCGGAACTTCGGATTGCCTGGATGTGGATGTCAGAATACTCTAATAGACATCATTAACTGTGGATGTCGGGGCCCTGTAATAGAACCTGCATACGCACCTGTGGCTTTACCTAGCCCTGGACCTGTAATTGACGTTCCTAACTACAGATATGCAGAGCCTATGGAAATAAACCCTCTAGGATGCCTATTCCCAACCATTGATATACCTAGCTACGGAGTTCTCGCGTCATCCATGTCAGTACCAAGTATTGAGATCATAGCACCTGTTTTGGATGTTCCCTGTGGATGTTCGGGCCCCTGTGGATGTCCTGGCCCCAAATGTGGATGCAATAGAGTACCTGCCGTCAAACTCCCAGCGTGCCCTTATGGGTCTGTAGCAGCTATTGATGCCCCGAAATGTGGATGTCAAAGTCAGCAGCTTCCTAGTTACTCTTATGGTATTAGTTCAGTCATTGAACTACCTTCATATGGTCCGGTACCTGCCTGTGGATGTCAGGGTCCCTGTAGTTGTGCAGGCATACCAATGTCGTCTTGTGAATGTTTGGGCCCCTGTAGCTGTGCAGGTATGCCGTTTTCTGCCTGTGAATGTATGGGCCCCTGTTCAATTGCTTCAATGCCGATATCGTCTTGTGGTTGCAGCGGGTCCTGTGGCTGTGCAGGGATTCCTGTAGCGTCTTGTGGTTGTAACGGGCCTTGTGGTTGCTCTGGAGTTTCAATGTCATCCTGTGGATGTTCGAGCCCCTGTGGCTGTGCAGGTATGCCGTTATCCGCCTGTGAATGTATGGGCTCCTGTTCAATTGCTGCAATGCCGATATCGTCTTGCGGTTGCAGCGGGCCCTGTGGCTGTGCAGGGATTCCTGTATCGTCTTGTGGTTGTAACGGGCCTTGTGGTTGCTCTGGAGTTCCAATGTCATCCTGTGGTTGTTCTGGCCCCTGTGGATGTTCTGTGATGCCAGTGTCATCTTGCGGTTGCTCCGGCCCATGTGACTGTTTAGGTATAGCTGTATCATCTTGCGGTTGCTCGGGCCCCTGCGGTTGTTCAGGGATACCAGTTCAATCATATGGTTGCGTCGGTCAATGTGGTTGTGCAGGGATACCAGTTCCATCCTGTGAATGTTCAGGGCCCTGTGGATGTCTTGGTATTCAGATGCCATCATATGGATGTCAGTTACCTACGATAGAGGTGCCATCTTGCGGGTGTGGATGTGGCCTGTCCGGGTGTGGATGTAACCCCAAGTATTTACGTCAAGTTACTTTGCAACCACCTTTCTTGTGATTTTTTAATATTTAGGTATAAATTAAATTAGTGTAAATAAATGATGTGATATTAAAATAATTTGTTGTTTGTTTTTCTTGTAAAACCTTCTTCATCATGAAAACATTATGGCTACTGTTTTCCTGAGAGACTTAAGTCCAACAAGGGCCTGAAATTTTCCAAAATATAAAAACCATCGCTAGTGAAAATGCTAAGAAAATCGCTAATAGAAAGAAAAAGAAAAAGAGAAAAGCAAGTTTATTTTTCACAAAAACACGTGCATATAAATATATAATTAACTCGAGTACCATTGTCAATTGGTTTAAATAGGTTTTTATTTTTATTATTTTATTTATCTTTTTTAAAGATTATTTTCTTTTAAAATTTGTGAATGTGAGAACGTTGTAGACATAATAGACTGTAGATCTGTGGATCATTGTATATTTTGCTAAGTACCTGGTACATGTTGAAGGGCCTTCACTGTCCTCTCATACCTTTTAACACTGTAATTTGGAAACATTGTAAAAACTATTTACTTTTAAAAGAGTAACCGTGGAGTTTCTTGCCGGCTCTTCTCCATAGGAAACGACCAATTGGAACCGTGCACCTAGCTTCTGATGTTTCATAAGTGCCCTTGTAGGTTTATGTGAAATAAAATATTTTGAATTTTGAGTAGAACAATAAAACAAAATAGATTTAAATATAATCACGAGCACAAAGCAGAAATAGTCGGCAGCTGCTGGTACGCCATGACTAACGTGACCATTTATTTTTTCCGTCAAAGCGGGACACCCTTTAATGACTTATTATTGATTTAAAAATAAATCATAAGTTTGTATATCAGGTTTCGTTTTACCCTTTGTCATTGTCCTCAAAATGGCTTTTAACACTGCAACTTCTACTTGTGTTACTATCCATATTTTATTCTAAGTGACACTCGACTACAGCGATACTGCGGTAGGCATAAAATGTACTATCAATTATTAAAAATTGGTATTGTTGCGATTTGGTACTTTTTTACAACGATTTTCAGTAAATATTCTCAATTCGACCGGGTGACAACGCTTGCATGCTCCTATAATTTTCTTTTTTCCTAAGTGGGACATTTTTACTTATCTTGGGGACAGCGGGACGCATAGCTGAAAAGCGGGACTGTCCCGCTCAAAGCGGGACGTATGGTCACGTTAGCCATGACTGACAACTCAGCATGATGCTGTGCTAAGGGGACCCACAGCACAGTGCTGATTTTCTGTGGTCACCCGAGTCCGAGGCCCACCGCTGCTTTGCATCTTATAGTCGGCCAAAATCTTTTTAGTATAAAAATAGGAGCAAAAACTCAAACAACAATTACTATGAAAGACATCTATAACTTTAGCTATAGTAAACAAGGAACCCGTATAGTTTCGCCATGTCCGTTTGTCTGTCTGTTGGTCTGTTTATCCGCGGCTTAGCTCAGAGACTTAGTACTAGAAATCTATAATTTGGCATGCGTATACACACATATTAATCACGCCCATAAAATGGTAAAAAAAAATGAAAAAAAAAATTGTGTGACTCCCCTATACGTGAAGTGGGGATGCTTTTTTTTGTTGGAAAGGTTTTCAAAAATATTGTGAATGTGTGAAAACCATTTTGGAAAATACAAAACATATGATAAATGCAATATTTAAAAAGTTACGGAATGTAGCTATGTGACATTCATACATCGAAAGTTCCATTATAAACACGCTAACTATGTATTAAAGTAAAAGTAAATTATTTGAATACTCTGGGTATTTTTTGAGAAAATCAGTTTTTTGCGTCTCCTGTAAAGTGTGTAAAAAACACAGTGATTATGGAAAGCGCAGCGACGATTTGTAGTTCCAAAAACATGTTTTCCCATACATTCCGAATGGGAGAACATGTTTTTCAACTACAACGGTTAGAACCCTTCATTGTGCGTGGTCCGACACGCAATTGGCTGGTTTTTAAGAAGAAACTGCTCTTTCGACACCATAAGGTTTTGAACTTTCGGGCTAATTCGACGCATAAGTAGTCTGCTGATGAAAAGGTGGACGGTCTTTTCTCTTTCGAAGATAAACAGTATCTACTTCGAGATAACTCACGATTTGAATCGATTATGCTTATGCAACATCACTCTGTCTGACACACTCGATTGCTGCAATGTAGCAGATAAATAAACGAGAAATATTTATATAAACGAACTTATTTGAGATCAAGAGTATATTCATTTGCATTGCGTAGAAAAGGTAAGACAATTAATCTCAAGCACAATTAAAATTTTGAAGGTTCTATCGATTAGTTACGCAGATTATAGAATACTGCCGTAGTAAGTGGGCGCATCTGTGGAAAAAAATTTAAGAATATTATGCTAAACAGAAAAGGCGCATCTAGTAATGCTCATTTTCCATAGTCCCTTTCTTCAGATGCACCTCATTTACTAACGTCGGCAGTATAGATAGGTATATTTGTTGTTTTGTCATTCACAAGATACCTAATTGATTTAGTCTTCTTGTTTTGTTTCAGAAAAAATGCAGTTCACATTTCTAGCACTACTTATATCCGTCACTCTAGCACCATCCTTAAGTCAAAAGCTAACTCCAAATGCAGTTACATCAATTCTTCAAGGCATCCTATCACCGAAAAATACAGAACAAGTGATGCAAAAGCTGTCAGCTGCAGGCAATAAGAAGAGGGCAGTACCAAATGTGCCAAGGACAGTCAACAGAAGATATGCCATCGCTGAAAATGTGCCAAGGAATGTAGTGAGAACTGAAGCTCCCAATAGGATGACACTACTTGTACAAAGTCCTCAAGAAACGTGTATGAAAAAAAATGTAGTGGTTCAAAATTCAAATAATTTCATGTTACAAAATGGTAATCAGATGGTTTTACCAAAAAATGTGGTCGTTCAAAGAAGAACTGAAGCAGTTTTACCGAAAAATGTGATAATACAGAATGGTGCAGAACGGACAAGACCAAGAAATGTAATTGTAAGAAATAATGAAATGCCGAAAAGAGTGGTTGTACAGAACAACGAATATGCTCTTAGAGTTCCACAAATGAGAACTCCTGAGGTTGTTCAGCAAAAAGTTTTCATAAATCCACAAATGAGACCGGAGGTCCAGCAAAAAGTATTGACAAGTCCACCTCAAATGACAGAATATGTGACAGTTCCACAGCAAAAAGTTTTGATTCGTAATGACAATCCTTTCCTGCCAGCTGCTTCCCCTGTTTCGGCTTTCACAGCATTATCTTCAAGCTCTCTACCACCAGCAATGCCAAGATCTAGAGGACAGTATTTGAGGAAAATTCCGATCCCACCACCAACTTTGTGACAGAATAGGTGAGATTAGTAGGTATTCAGTTTGGAAGCGATGATTTCTGATTGGTTAAGGTTATTTATTCTGTATTAATATTTTGCAACGCATGTCTAATGTTGTCCAAGATATGTGTATTATGTTCTTAGTTTTTAAGATACCTAATTTATTTGTATTTATGTTTGAAGAAATAAATTGATTGTGCTGTAATGTTTGGTTTGTTTGTTAGTCACCGTGGCTCCAGATTATGTAGGTAATGTTGCACTACAAACATACATAAACTCACGACTTCTTCCCATAGCGGATAGGCAGAACCTACAGAACTGCTACGATCTTAACAAATAGGCCGTGCGCACTTTGGACACGTTTTCGTACGAATTTTACTATGCGAGTGCGAGTTAGTCGTACGTATACGTACGTATAGTTCCAATGTCCGAAAACAATCCGAATTTGTTGGGATTTTTCGTGCGTTCAATGCGATAGCACCGGAACACTACCTATTTGACGGAGAAAAACGTATTCAGTGTGCGCACTCAATTCGTATCACCACGATCATACGTTTACGTACGATACAAATTCGTGTCCAAAGTGCGCGCGGCCTTGTACACTAATTAAGTAAAGTTTCCTATTGCTATACTGATAACCTATTGTTTATTCTTGTAAATATGTCGTTGGTGTGCCTTGCTCAATAAATAAATAAATAAATGATGCTACGGGTCAAGTTACAGGCACCTAAAGCTAAGGTTGAATATCACTTGCACGTTATAAAACTCGACTGCGACTACTACCAGAGACTTTGTGTTCGCGCTAAAAACCAACAGTCGATGAATCAGCGCGAGATCCAGCCCGAGCGTTACATGTAGGTAATGCACGCAGAACTCCCACTACATAACATTACACGTCTGGCCCTGCCCGGTTTTAGACATATGTATACTATTGAAGTTTATATTGTCTGGGAATTGTTGTTATTAGTAGTACCTAAAACCAGCATCCTAATAGTACACACGACTTAAGCTTCGTGCAGATCAGCGCGACGCGACACCGGTTATTATTATACCGTCAAGTTTTCTTAGAAATTGTATTGTTCGAGTCGCGGCGCAGCGTCGCGTCGCGCTGGTCTGTACGAGCTTTTAAAGAATACACTACAAAGAGAGAAATTACTTTTATTTCGGTAGTCGCCGTCTTTGGTCTTGAATTTTCGTGTTTTGCCACCGACTTCCGAAATTATTTTTCACTTTTTAGTCTTTTTTATTTTGTAGGTATAGGTAAAGTTTTTATTTTAAAATTTTTAGTTGTGATACCTACCCCACACAAATTCGAATACCACTACCTGCAGTGCTATTCTAAACTTAGGTGAAGTGAGCGTGGAGTGAGCTGTCATTCCATAGGGATTGACACTATTGACAGCTCACTTCACCCAAGTTTTCACGGTGAGATGTTTACAGTATAGCATGGCTGCTATGTAAATAACAGTGACAGGAAGTTATCATCATATCATCCATTTATACTAAGTGGGAAAAATACGTAATATTGAAGCTAACTCAAAAACTACCCAAGCAAAGTTCATAAAATTTATATGGGACCACCGCGCAAGCTTCCTCTACCCAATGAAAAAATAGTTCTCATAATCGGTCAACAGTTGATGAAAATATCGAAGGACAAGAACATAGAACTTGCTCGTTTTTGGAAGTCGGTCTTCTTTTCGTGGTTAGTGACTTACCTGGTGTCAGAGTTTTAAAGCCGCCCATGAGCCTCTGACTTGGCTTCACATGCCATCGAGAAATATCTCTCAGGCATTCCGGTTTCCTCACGATGTTTTCCTCAACCGTTTTTTAAGCAAGTGATAATTATACAATACGCACATGAATCCAAAAAGTCAAAAGTGCCTTGGGTTCGAACTCGAGCGAGACCTATGACTTGGCAGTCTGACGGTCACACCACTCGGCTATCACTGCCCTTTGGAAGTCGGTTAAAAAGGCTTATAATTCATGGGGATTCTTTGTTAAATCTCGTGTTGCCGTTTCGCCTTGAACCCTCGGTAGGTATTCTGGTACTTCTGGTAGGTAGGTACTCTTTTCAATAGTTCATAAAGCTTGCGAAAGATGCACCCAAGGGCGTATTGAACAAAACAGAAAATAATGAACAAAATAATTTATTTACCTAAATATAATTATATAACTTAAATGCAAGGAGGAGGAATAGGTATCTTCTTCAAATACTGGCATCTACTGCAAGTGTTGGCAGGTGGCAACAGAGGGGAAAACGGCGCCATCGCAGATATTGGCGACGCTGCTGGCAGGAACGGATTTGGCAATGAGAAGCCAGCTGGCAACGCAGCTTCGTACGCTTCCAAGCAGCCGCAGGGCGCATTTGCCACTGGCAGAGGGAGAGGTAATTCGTAGGGTATTTGCATAAGTGGCAATGGGGCGGGATTGCCACATGGGCAGCCTGGCATCATAGCTGGTACTCGTGGGTATGGTGCGAAGATTTGGGATTGTACCTGTGGATAAAAAAGAGGACAACTAAGTTGTAGATAAGGAATTCTCTGGTTTGTTGTTCTGTGGGAAGATACTAGACTAGACATAAAAATAAAAATAAATACTTACGCCGACGAAAATAGAGAATGCAACGATAATAATAGAATTCATCTTGTATTCGTTTTCCACTTAATAACACTGTGATTAACCAAACAAAAGTATTGGTTTAAGTACTAAATTATTATCAAAAAAATTGCAATAGACAATCGAAATTTTCATCATTTTGATCGTGATAAAAGTGTGTAAGTATTACAAACATCTAATGATTACGTTATAATAATTGTTGATACGGATTTTTACAATGATTCCTTATAACGATAAGACCAAGCCATCCCCTAAGTAAGAATAGATTCCTACATAAAGAGCTACATCAGGTAACAATCAATCTGCCTAGCCACTATTTTTAGGTCCACTTCCAGTAAAGTCGTATTTAATTTTCTACCGATCGATTGATTCTACAGTTACTCTAGATGTAAATAAATATAAAATGTTGCCAGTTTTGTTAGTTTTAAATGCAATTATTGCCGTTTGAAGTTCGAGCAACGACGAACAACGAATAATAAAATAAAAAAAATAATTTAAGAAAATCCTTGTGGCCTGGGTCTTGTTATTGGGCATTCACATGTAGACGGCCCCACAGATCCACCATTTTCATAATTATGTTCAACTGTCTGCGTAACACTCTGTATAATGGATGGTCACCCATCCACGAACTGACCGCGGCAAGCGTAGCTTAGCTTACCTTCGAGTGATCCGTGGGGCTGTTATCGTTAAGCCACGAGCCCCTCTTAGCTAGATCAGGTAACAGAGAACAATAAATATATAGCCAGCATGATAAGTTCAGTGGATGAGAGTTTGGTTGGTTAAAAAAAAAAAAAACGTATTCTTGCGTTTTTTTTTTACTTGCACTTATAAAACGTCAGAAGCTAAGTGCACGGTTCCAATTGGTCGTTTCCTATGGAGAAGAGCCGGCAAGAAATTCCACAGTTACTCTTTTACAAATAATTGGCTTTTACAATATTTTCAAATAACAGTGTTAATACGTATGGGAGGACAGTGTACTTTCAACGAGTACTTAACAAAATAGAGAATGGTCAACAAATCTACAGTCTACTAAGCCTACAGCGTCCTCACATTCACAAAATAGAAAAGAATCTATACAAAAGATAAAAAAATTAAATAAAAATAAAAACCTATTTTAAACAATATGACATGATTGCTAATATTACAACTGTAACAAATCTGAATAATTATCATGTCTACAAAAGCCAATAATAAAGAGTTTGATATTAAAGAAATTTTATACATACTTATTTCATTTTAAGGATGGCGGGTTTGATCTGAAACAAATTTTGACCTACAGATATTTGTTTCGGGGCCCTGGCGGAACCAGGGCCCCGGCTATGTTTATAATGTAAAGACTGCTTTTGTAGTTTAGATCAAATTATTGAATTATTGAATCATTGATTGAATTATTGATTATTTAATTGTTGATTTTGACATTATTATTATTCATGATGATTTTGACATTATAGTTGTGATTTTGACATTATTATTGATGGTTTTGACATTGCTAGTAATTATGACCAAAATTTGCTGAATATTATTATGTACTAAAACTAGTGTTTAAGATGTGTATGTAACTAACAAATTGGATTGCATGATCTGTAAATAAATAATTTGATTGATTTATTATACCTCATCACCTGCCTAGCCTTTTCACTACTTTATTGAGGTCAGCTTCCAGTCTAACCGGACGGAGATTACATGTACTTAGTAAAATAATGGTATACTACGGGCTGTATTATCCACGGCTGGGCCATGATTTTTGAACATTTCCAAGTATCTTTATGGCGTAATAATTTATCTAATCGACACATCAAAGCAATAATAAGTTTTACATAATAATTGATATTAAAGATAGCGTTTACAGATAAAATATTCATACTTAAACAGTTGTAGAGGCAACTTTTAGTTATCCATAGATTCAGTTACTGGTGGATAAGGTTTCAATACTTTGTTTAGATATAACTAAAATAAAACCAATATTTGTTAAAAAAAGGCGCGTTTAAAGTTGTAAAAGACGGAGAAAATCAAACATAGAGTGCCGAGTTAGAACTCTTAATTAATTGTTGTTACTACAATTTCAAACTTCACAGTTTTCGACTGAATAAAAAAATGGCCTTAATGATGAAAATTTTTGGTGTGTTGCTGATTCAAACTTTATTACTAAGTGTAAGTATCTTTTACTATTTAATCTAAAATAATTTTACAGGGTACTAAGCAGACGGTTGAACATACGAACATGGTGGATGCGTGGGGGGTACGTGGTACGTGTTTAGGCCCAGCCCACACAGATTTTACTTAATGATTTTTTTTTAAATTTTATTCTAAATTCGTCGTTGTTCAAACTTCAAACGTCAATAATCTCATTTAAAAAACAAAACTGGCAACTTTTTTTTTTTTCGTGTACTATAATTGAGGACAAACTTCAAATAAAATTTAAAAATGTTATGTAAAATATCCGTGTGGCTTGGGTCTTGATATTGGACCTAAACACGTAGCAGACGGCCCCACCGATCCATCATTTTCATATCTTCAACCGTCTCCCTAATATACAACTTACAACAATAACTTGCATATAGGTTCATAAGTTACCAATAAGGTACATTATAACCAGTCGATTATCTATTTAAAGACGGGTTTTCTATAAAAAACTACATTGAAAAATTGCGGTCGCAAATATTGCAATTAGGTATCACCTAGTTGGCAGTTCCGAACGTCGCGCAGAAGGCTGCGCAATTTCATTTTTAGGAACTAAATGGTGACTGAGGCGAGTGTGAGTGAGAGGACATGCGCGACAATTCGCAGAGCCTATGTTCAGACCTGCCAAGTTATTTCAGCCGTATTTTAACTATGGTGTGAGCAATCCAATGAGGCCGTAGCCCTTCTTGATGTAATCCTTACTTGTCATTTACGACACCCATGAGTATAAAGAAGTATTCTAATATAGTTCTTATTTATTTTCAGAATGTGTTCGCCCAATACAGAGTTCAGAATTTACCATACGGACCACAGATTCAAAACGCTCTCTCCAGCCAACCACAGCCTCCATTTATAAACTCATTAATGTCAACATACGCATCAAACATGCCTCTCGTTGACAAACTAAACACCCTTGCAGCTGTGATTCAAAACTTACCGCCAAAAAATCCAGGAATGACTCAAAAAAGGATCTATATGGCAGAGGCATTGAAAAAGACAGCTTTGGAGAGCTTAATGTATGCTGCCAATGCTTGCAAGTACTCGCAGAAGGCTGAAGGCCGAGTTCCTTTGCCACAACCTCAAATGACAGTTGGGAATGACGTTTTAGCTAATAGGGCGGTAAATGTCAGATATCAAAGGTATGCTTGATTTGAGGGGAAAATCATTGTGTTTATTTTAGAATAAGATTTGTTGTAAATGATTAAATTATTTCTTTGATTGTAATTAGTTTTTTTATTTATATTTTGCCATACCTCAAGCACCTACATTCAATAAAATCTTGGTACCTATCAACTTCTTTAGTGAATACATGCCTAGTGTTCTATTAGTTAGAAAAATCTACATTTTTAAAACATGTCCTCCAATTCTAGGAGGTCTTTATTCTATGACTTCTACCAACAAATTAATGAAGAATTTTTCAATGTATTTTTTCTGTAAAAGGCTCCAACTTGAATTTAAAACGGTTGCTTTAAAAACATACGAAAAACGGGTGACGTTTGAAAACTAAATCAAAAACCATTTATTGTGAGAAAAAAAAAATACAATGAAGAATGAAACTGGCATCGCACAAATATTTTGACTGAAAACGGCCATGCTTTGTCGGCCTCATTATAATAAACTTGAGGAGGATTCAGAATAACTAAAATAAATTAAAGTATTTTATAGATTATGTAGTTAAAGAAGAATAAAATTCTACGGAACGAACCGATATTTTGATCCGTAGAATTTGATTATCTTTTAATACTGAAATAACCATGGAATTTATAATTTTATTTGAATTTATAAATTTATTTATTAACAAACAAAAATATGAAGAAAATACAAACGAAATAAGGGTATCGACTTTGAAGACTGTTTTACACGAATAATTATGTAATATCATTTATTTGTTTCAATGTCGCTGTCTTTTCCATTAATACAACACTTTTTAGGCAGACAACGCTCTAACTAAACTTATTATGAAAATGTCTAGACAATATCCGCAAAATACAAGTTTTTCCAAAGCTTTGCCCTTCCTCCAAGGTCTAACCTTGTTGCGAAGGTCGAGGTCATTCTGCCACCCTGAATGTGACCTTGCGTCAAGGAAAGGTTTTCTGGCGACCTTGGAACGAGGACGCTTCGGTCTCAATATTATACAGACAACAGCCTTGATATAATTCAATGAATTACTAGGGGCTTTTGGGATATTGCCTTTGGTGGAAGTTTCAGACAATATTTATGGGATAATTATTTACCTAATGAAGCATGGAATAACTTATTTTATTAAAGTGCCTTTTCGACATGTCCAAGATTTTTTTTAATCATACCTTTATAAAATCTGTAAAATGTTGAATGTATGAAACATTTCAATAGCCGATCTGGAGGTATACACAATCATGTTTAAAAAAATAATTGATTTGATTGGATTTTGAATTTTGTTATCACTACTGTTTTAAAATGACCTTGTACCTTTTTAACCGACTTCCAAAAACGAGGAGGTTATATGTTCGTCACGTGTATATGTTTTGTTTTTTTATGTATGTCCGCCGATTTCTCCTTCAATTGTGGACCGAATTAAAAAAATATTTTTTGTATGAAAGGGTATGCTCCCAAGTTGGTCTCATATAAATTTTATTAACTTTGCTTGGATAGTTTTTGAGTAAGTTTCAATAATACGTATTTTTCCCACTTAGTATATGTGGATGATACCTATATGATGATAACTTCCTGCCACTGTTATTTACATAGCAGGTAGTGGTATTCAAATTTGTGTGGGGTAGATACCACAACGAAAAAGTGAAAAATAAAAAATAAATACAAAAAATAAAACAACCGACTTCCAAAAAAAAACACTACTAAGTGAAAAATAATTTTAATTTCGGAAGTCGGTGTCTTTGGTTAAAAATTTTCGTTTCTTGCTTTTTTTTGTTTTTTTTTTGTAAATAGTTTTTATTTCCTTAGTCTTCTTCTATCCTTCTTCTTAATGGCGATGGCAATCTAAATTGAGTAGGCCCAGAATTTGGCTACAGCCAAATTGTTTTCCTTAATACCTATTGAATAGTTAAATAATATGTAGGTACCCAAGAGTACCTTCCTACTTTGTCAAAGACAGATAATTATTATTGTTCTCTTAATAAACATCAAAGGGGTTCCCATTTTAACTCGGACTTTATTGTTTTGTTATTTGAAACCGTGCTTTGGAAGCACATCTGGCCGGTTTCGGTAAAAAAAATATGATGCTATTAAATTATTGTTTTTTTTTTTTTTTTTTAAATAGTAAATGGTTTTTATTGGTATTTTTTTTAATGTCATGACAGCTTTTTTTTTTTTTTTTTTGGTTGTTTTGGTTTATGGTTTGTTTTTTTAAAAATATTTATTATGTATTTCTTACATAATTTACATAAAATACTGAGTTTAACTAGGTTTTAAAGTTTCTACAGGATAGTAGGTAGGTACTTAGTTATGGCTGCATCCAAACTCAAAAAGTAGTTAAGTAATAAGTAAAGTTAACAAAACTAAATCCCATACAAGCGAGAAAAATATAAAAATCACGTATTTGATGATAGAGAGGTGATAATTATGAAACCTGATCTTTAATCGAGATAAAACGCATATTCTTATTATAATCATTAAAATATCGATAAATGCATCTATATAACTAGTATGTAATGGCATAGATTTTAGTTGCACAATAATAGAGGTAGTAATGAGTAATGAAATCTAAAGATGATTATAAAAGTTTTTGGTGTTCTTCAAGTTATTTTAATTCAGGTAATATATTGTTCTATTATTTCAGTTTTAAATAATTTAACTCTTGTTTTGTCGAGTAAGATTAATGGATATTATTAGAATTTACCAAAACAAAAATCAATATTATGCTAGCCGATATTTATTGTTAAAATCTCGACGTGAGTAGGTAAAGTGAGCTGTCAAAAGTGTCAATCCTAGTGGAATGACAGCTGTGGCCGTTTTGCGTGGATGTGACGCATATTTTCCCCCAAATTGTTTATTTTTGTGTTTTGTTCTTTCTTGGCGTCATGTGTACCGCAAATAAACGTATTTTCTTTCTTTTCTTTCTTATTTCTCACTGCAAACTCGCTTCAGCTTATTTTAAAAGTTGAGATGTTACAGAATAACATCGCTGCTGAGGATCAGCAGCGATGTTATTCTGTTGTGATCGCTTAAAAAAAAATCTAGTTTAGGCACTTATCTATTTTGTTATTTTTGTTCATAGGTAATTTCTGCTCAGCTCTCGACTGGAGATCTGTTAAGTCAGAATGTATTGAATTACTTAGCAAATACGACGCTGGCAGGATATGGCAGATCTAGAAGACAGATCGATATCCCGCCAGTTGGTGCGCCAGGAAATGGGGATTTGCCAGTAAATGGTTTTACCAGTAGTTTGCCATTTAGAAATGGCATACCGTTTGGCAATTTACCTCGTGGCGGAGGATTGACAAACAACTTTGGATTACCAAATAATGCTTTTAATAACGGATTGCCAAACAGCTATGCACTTAACAACGGAATGACATTGCCAAATAATTCACCATTTAATTTTCCATTTCCTAATATGAATATTGCGCCACAGAACGGACTACAACCAAACGTAAATGGCATAAATATTAACGGATTACCTTTTAATATCCCAAAGGGATTGCCAACTTTTAATAATGTGCCAAACGGTTTGCCAACTTTTAATAATGTGCCAAACGGATTGCCAACTTTTAATAATGTGCCAAACGGATTGCCAACTTTTAATAATGTGCCAAACGGCTTGCCAAGTTTGAATAATGTGCTAAATGGTTTGCCAAGTTTGAATAATGTGCCAAATGGTTTGCCAAGTTTAAATAATGTGCCAAATAGTTTGCCGAGTTTAAATAATGTGCTAAATAGCTTGCCAAATGTAAATAATGTGCCAAACGGATTGCCAAACTTTAATAATGTGCCAAACGGATTGCCAAGTCTTAATAATGTGCCAAATGGCTTGCCAAGCTTGAATAATGTGCCATATGGATTGCCAAGTTTGAATAATGTGCCAAATGGCTTGCCAAGCTTGAATAATGTGCCTTATGGTTTGCCAAGTTTGAATTATGTGCCAAATGGTTTGCCAAGTTTGAATAATGTGCCAAATGGTTTGCCAAGTTTGAATAATGGGCCAAATAGTTTCCCAAGTTTGAATAATGTGCCAAATGGCTTGCCAAGTTTAAATAATGTGCCGAACAGACTGCCAAATTTTATAAACTTGCCAAACGGATTGCCAAACATTAATAATCTGCCATTCCCCAATAAGATCTTAAACATAAATGATCTGCCAGTTGGACAAAATATTTTGAACTTGAATAATTTACAAGCTGCTAACTCATTGCCAAATATTGATAATATTCTGCCCATTCCTAATGGTTTGCCAAGTTTTAATAACTCACCTTGTGGTAGCCCATTACCACCTTTGCCACTTAGCAACGGGCTGCCACTAAATAATTTGCCAAGTGGCAATCTATTGCCACCAATAAACAATCAAGTGCCGTATTTTAATAACTTTCGTATAACTGAAATTGGTATTGGAAATGGTGTACCACACATCAACAGATTTCCCCGTAATTATTTGCCAGATGGCAATATTATGTTACCTAATGCTAATCATTTTCAAAATGGCAATGGATTGGCACGACAAGTTGCAGATGAATTGTCAAACATAAATAACTATCAAAATAACAATGGATTTTCAGACATGATGAATACGCCTCCTTTTGGTACATTATTAAGTAATGTGCCAGCTAATAACAGATTTTCTAGTATTAAAAATTCTCCTAATAGTAACGGTGTGAGTGACTTTGCTGTTGAAGCACAAAATATTAACAATATGCAATTAAACAATGGACTGCCAGATATCAGCAATTTTCAAAACTTCAACGTAATACCTGCCAATGAACAAAGATTCGTTAGTCATGTTCCTTTTAATAATGGTGTTGCAGATGCCATACATTTTCCAGCCAATACCGCTATCCCAAATGCAAATAGCAGACTGGTAAATGCCATCAACAATGGCATGCCACTTTCTAATGGAGGACATTTAAATGACATATTGTTTGCTAACAATGGCATGGAAGTCAACATGCCGGAGACATACGTACAAAATAGTGATAGTAACGGATTTTTAAGCAACGATTTCCAGTTTAACAACGATCAGGTGCCAGTAGACAACTGGCACTATGACCTTGTAGAGGCTAAGATGCCAGCAAACCAGAATTTACTGCCTGAGGGAGTGCAAATGTTTTCAAATGTGCCAAACGATTACCAGTCAATTTTGATGCCTAATAATTTGAATTTGGCACAGGAGTTAATTAAAAATTTGCAAATAGAAGGTAATATGCCATTTTTAAATGGCTTGCCAGTTGCTGGCATTACTGAAACAGTGACTGTGTTAAATGGTCCATATATTAAATAGGATTTTAACATAGTGTGTTTTTGTAAATAAGTTATTTATTTTAGTTACATTATTAAATATAGGACGTGATTTTGTTAAGTAACTAAGTTGTACTTGAGAAGTGAAGTATTTTTTTATAATTTTACATTATTGGTTTGTTGAAAATAAAAATCTTATAAAATAAATTGTTTTTTTTTAAATTATGTTTTCTAGTAGTCGCGTTTCAGCAAGAAACAATTTATTTACAGATGCTAAAACAATAATTACTTCTGGGAACCATAGCAGAGTCTATACATCGGGACATTACTATATTACTCTAAAATATTACAGGTATTGATATATAGATTGATTAATATTCATTCTTAATAACATATGTTATTAAGAATGAATATCAATCAATCTGCCTAACCTCTTCCCAGCTATGTTGGGGTCGGGTTCCAGTCTTAACAGCGGCAGCAATACCAATATTTTACGTGGAGCGACTGCCTATCTGACCTCCACAGCTCAGTTACTGGGTAACACGAAATCCTTTGTTGACTGGTTGTCAGACTTGTGCTTCTGACGACCCGTAACGACTGTCAAAGATCTACGAATGACAGCTGCTGGGACTAACGACTTAACGTGCTTTCTGAGTCACGGAGGAGTCTCGATATGTAACCCCGAGTCCACACCCTCGCGAGTGCACCTCGTGAAGTCCTTCGCACGAGCCGCGGTAAGCGGTGGCTACACGAGTCCTATCCATCCACACTCTCGTTTTATTCAGTTGTCCGTCACGCCTGTCGCCGTGCGTCCTTTGACTCTGGTCAAAAAACCGATATCGAGCGGAGCGCGTGCGAGGCGATGGGATAGACGACGAGAGAAGGCGAGGGCTTCGTCCACACTATCGCGCTCGCTTCACCTCATCTTGCCTCCTGGAGAGTGTGGACCCGGGGTAATGGATGGTCACCCACCCACCATTATGAATGAAATAATATTCCGTAATTATGATTATTTTGAACATACCAGTAAAGGGACAAAGCAAAATGCATTTAACATTTCAACATACGCACTGATATCAAAAGTATTATTCATTCCTGGTCACGTATTATACACAAAGCAAGCTATTGCTAATCATACGGTTTTACTTGTGTAGGATAATTACGAAAAATAATTATAATTATGACTGCCTCCTTGGATGTCGTAAGCGCTCTGTTAAACATGAGGTCCTCGGTTCCATTCTCAAAAGTGTCATTCAGTTTTTCCATCAGGAATTTTTTCCCCTATTTTATGGTATTATCGGTACTCCTCTGTTACACAAAACAATATTGGAGTGTACTTGAAAGAGGTCTACGTATCTCTTAGGCTAGAACTTGGAGCTTTGTTAGTACTTTCATGAGTGAATTGGTGGCTACAAACTTTTCAAAATATAGTCCAATGAAGTACCAATGAGAAATTGGTTTCTAAGATAACAAACACCCCTATTTTTCAACAATCTGTACTATACTCGTATAAAGAGGTAAAATTTGTGAGTTTGTATGTATTCGATGCGATTCCGAAAACTCTTTCGCTAATCGAAAGCTTCGCTATTGCCGAGTGCTATATACGTGGCCGAAGTCGCGGATAGAGGCTAGTGGAAAATATAGTAGCTAGGGTAGTGACGAATCGTCGTTCCTTCTAAGAGAAGAAGGTTTTACACTGTAGTGGCCACTGGGACAATATTAGAGTCTATAACTAATATGATTTAGGCTTAGCGCGCACTGCGGTGCGTTTTGCTACCGCAAAATCTGTGAAGTAGGAAAACAAAGCAGGACTTTATTCGTTGCGGCGAAAAAACGCATCGCAAGTCAGAACATACAGACGTCCACAATGCATATTTTTATGTATATTCATTGCCTCAAGATAATGTAGGACATTCCATATAAAAGTGGGTCACGTAAAAAACTCTTGTTTTGTGCAATTGTGTTTCAATACATACAAAATGTGTCGTCCATTGATTTTCATTGTTTTGCAAGTCCTAGTGTTGAAGGCAAGTTATTTAATTAATCTTTATGGCAAACAGCAGACCACTTAGGGGTATGATTGCATTATTGCCCTGGAACCAATAATTTTTGTGATTTCATAGCCAGGCCAACCTATAACTCATTTCTAACTTAAGGCGATGATGACCGACTTTACATGATTTTATTCTGAAGATCACGTCTAAACGAGTACATAGTGTTAATGATTTGGATTATTTTTTGTTAAATAAGAGCATTTTCTTAATAACTTCATATATTAATATTTTAGATTACTTTATATTAAATAATGAAATTAATTTGTAAAGTTATGTCTAACGCGGATAAAAAACCTGAGATCACAAAAATCTAACAAGCGTATTTTTCTGAAATCTTAACCAATTTAAAAATTTAATTTGACTTTGACTTAATTATAAAATTTATATTTGATTTAGAAAATTGTTTTAAAGTTAAACAAACGTGTTTACAGTGTGCCACATCTTATCCCTCTGAAGACTACATACTTGCATACATACCAGTAGAAGAATTAGCTTACTTATCACCAGAGGTAAGACAGTTGAATGGAACAAAAATATTGGTTCTTCTCCATTAACTTAACCAATAAATAACATTTAACTCTTTACTTATTAAACTTACATACTCGGGGCCTTATCACTTTGACACTATTCACTCTTAAAATGGAGTAACTTAGATTTTCCAAATATTTTCACCACAGAATCAAGAAAAATCGGCTGATTAAGTGAATTTGTTTAATTTTTAACGATTGCGTTCTAATTTTACATTGATAGCCCTTAAGTTTGACCATTAAGAGTTCATAATACCTCTGCTCAAATTCACTCCTTATATCGATCGCTCGCACGATACTGCTCGCGGACTGTGCGGCGGCGGCAGGGAGAAGGCTCCAAGGCGCCAATAGTATAGTAATTCTTTTTTACGGCGAAAATAATGCTATTAAAAAAAAAATACATTGGATCTGCTTTATAGATAGTTCAGTTATTATGCAAAGTTTCATGATCTAATTTGAAGTATTTTTTGTCAATCAGCGGTTTATTGTTTGGTTTGGAGATAATTTTGGTTATTTTTTTCTATAGAGAAAATTTTATGGAATAGTATTTTCGTCATACATAGTACTTAAGATTAATTCTCAACTTTACCATCTAATTATTTCAAAATTAATTAATGCTGCAGTATTTTCGATATAACGGAGGATCATGCTAAGCAATGTGCGGTATTATAGACTCTTAAGCTCTATTATAAAATCAATCAAATCAAAACGACAATTTTTATTTTATTTCACAGTATATAGAAGCAATACCCCTACTATATCACAATAATGCTCTTTTCCACAACCCTTGGTACTATCAAAACATGATGATGCAAAATGTCAGGTCACCTTACCAGCAGACTACACGACCTGTATCTTTTGGAGGCCAAGTAAAAGCTAAAGGAGCGGTCACTATTACGGGTGGGTTCGGAAATGACGGCTATGGAGGTGAGTTTAACTAATAATATTATTATTGAAGACATAATTGCGTCAATAATGGGTAGGTTGCGCGGAAGCTCCAACAGCATCCTGAACACATTATTAGACAAAGTGGACAGTCCCTTTATGAGGCACTGGGTACGGAGGCACGTGCCAACGTGTGTTGGGCCACGTCAATTTTAATAGTTTTTAGTTTGTAAAAGTTTACTAACATAGTTTTTAAGTCATTGTTACTAATACTATATGGATTGTATGTACTTGTATGTGTAGTCCGAAATAAAGAATATATTATTATATTATTATAAACATGTCATTAAACTTACCTACGCTTCGAAAACCGCTGCCATCACAATGCCCAAATGCAAACATCATACATGCGACTGCTATGGTCATAATTATAAAGCCTTAGGTTCAGCAGTGAACATATTGTGGATAAAATTTGGTACTATATATCCATCATAAAAGGTGGTGACCTTTTCGTCACGTGAAAAATAGTCTGTTGTTATCCATGGTCACATTTATTAACTTCTTACATAAATATTTATTTTTACAGCCTTCACATCGTACTCAGCACCTCCCACACCACTTACCGTAACATCTCAACCAGCATTCCCGACAACCTCAACTTGGCTGGCAGACAGAACTTTGCCAACATCTACAACTTTGCCAACATCTACAACTTTGACAACATCTACAACTTTGCCAACCATCACAACTTTACCAGCAGTCACTTTGCCATCTACAATTATCAGCCATACGTTTATAGACACCGTGCCATCTACAGTATCTGTGCCAAATACACCCATGCCATTTATAGTGGTGACAACGACGGTTCCTGACGATGTTGGGCTAAATGGCAATGTGGCTAGCCCAGTTAAGTTTGGTGGCATGGTGCCTGCTTCTGGCCGGGTTAAGATTTCTGCTCATTTCTGTTGATAGTTTAAAATGCATTGTGAAAAATTAGGAAGTTAAATAATGTTATTTTAATAAGTACTAGCTGACCCGACAGACGTCGTCCTGTCCAAATTTCAATAATTCATACAAAAATCCCATAGAAAAATGCCGTTCAGCTTTACCCGAATTTGAAAAACGTGCGGGATTTTTTATCTTTTAAAAAAAATTGGGACTATTTCAAACATTTTAAAACAAAACTAAGCGAATTCGGATGTTATGTTACCTACCTTAGTAATAATTACAAAGTTCTTTTTTAATTCTTAAAAGCTGGTGAGACTTCTAGAAACCGATGCGGTGTTACTACAGTAAAGGACAATGGCAGACTCCCGAACAAATTTTCGTTGACATTTTTTTTTGTGTCTGCCGATGGTTTATTGTAAAAGTACAGAGTATGAATTCCTGAACAGTTTTCTCTTCAGTTATACTTTTATAGGAAGTCAGGAATATTTCTGCTGCCATTCTTTTTTCGTTGTTAAGATCTTATTTATTGTGATAATTTAATCTAATATTACCACAATCCTTTATCAATATTATTATCACTTTCTTCATCAATCGAATATTGCTTGTACATGTCCTATCATTCGACGGCTATCAACTATCGAATCAGTAGTATTTTCTTTGCAATCGATTTACTAATATCCTTCCTATATTGTTTCTTTTTCCGCTGTAATTATTCATAATCATTTTCTACCTCCAAGAACAAGGTCTTGTTTTTTAGATTTGAATTTTTAGCAAATCGCTTGTCAATAGAATTGTCTTTTCAACTGGGAATTTTGTGATTATTATATTTCACTTGAAATGTTTACTTGGTGCTGTCTATTTTTTGCAGTTGCTGTACAGGTAAATACCAGTCTCTTTGTTTGTGTAAAATTATTTTACAAAAATTATTATTGTTTCTGAGGAATAATAAAATAATTTCTATCAATCAACATTAGTTCATTTTTGAAATATTATATCAGAAAACTATATCATTGAATATTCCGTAAAAACTTTTAAATATTCAGATCCTCAATCATTGCAAGGACTTGAATAAAATGAAATGGCAAGATAAGATGAAGAACGGAATAATAATGACACCCTTTTTTCCTTTGCAGTATACATCAGCACAAGTAATACCGTATGGCGTGCCAAACAGATCCATAAATATTGGCAACAATGCCAGAGGCATGCCAAACGGCATGGCAGTGGGTAGAGGCTTGGCTAATGGAATTGGCAGGACCACGCCAATAGCTGCCAATAATATGGCAAGAGGAAATATTAACCGTCAGAATTTAGCAAATCCTTACTATGCAAACAATAATTTTGCAAACAATTATGCTTTTGGGAATATAGCAAATGCAAACTTGGCCAATATTGTGGAATCTAACTTAGCAAATCCTGTTATTTCTGCCAATCAAGCCTTGACAAATGAAATTACAGCAGCAGCACTAGAAAACTTTGCCAATGCCAATCATATGGCAAACATTGGCACTCCAGCCACATACAACTTTGGTAATAGTCCTATTCCTGTAACAGTTACTGGCAGATCACAATATGGCAACCAACATGTTGGCATAGACATTCTTGCAGATAACTTGGAAGTGAAGGGATTGGTAACTGTGCTTGGCAGAATGCCAATCTTTGGGGCAGTGACAATAAATGGCAATGTGCCATCGGATGGCAAAGCGTCTGTTAATTATAGCTGTGGTTCACCAGCTGCAGTTTAGTCTTGTTAAGTATTTATTTTAGAAATAAATTTATTTATTGATCTTATTACATTATTTGTTTTGTATTATTTTGTGTTTGATATCGTTAACTCATCCAAAGTTGCTTATCCCCTACTTAAAGTCACTGTGTTAACTCTGACGCTTCAAGAAAATGTTTAGTTTTCTCCTACTTTGAATTTTTGTAAACAAATGCGTAGAATAGGTAATTTGATTGAAAACCCGTTGAACTGACCAGGCAGCACAGCCACGGCGGCGCAATTCGATCTTGCAATGATTTTATAAATGTAGTTTAAAGATCAGACTAATACGGAAGTTAAATTGTATTTCACTCCTACACTAAACCGGGCTGGAAAAATCGATTTTATACAACTATCATAAATCATCATCTATTCAAAATCAAATCTAATGAGTTCCAAACCTTCAAAGATAACAAATACTATGGTTTATAGGCAGCTGTCGAGAAGCTAGTAGAGCTAGCAACTAAAAACGAGCAGCGAGTGCGCGACGGTGACCAGCGATTACTTGCCGGTATACGTATGTACCATCGAAGAAGTTCATATCTAACCATTTTCAAAACAAAATCCCGTGAACACGATGACCACATCTGTTACCGCCCCGGTGCTACTGCCGCCGAGCGCTGCAAGCAAGAACAGTCCTTACGGTGGTTAGATATGAACTTCTTCGATGGTACCAAGTGCGAGTCTCCCAGCGAGTGTTCTGCCCGCCAAGCGAGCGTCGCTGGGCGAGCATTCTCGTTAATAGCTCTCGTCATAGCGACAAACGAGTACTCGCCGGGCAGTGAACAGTTAGCAATCCACTATTAATATCATAATATCACATCACTTTTACTTACAAGGGACCTACAATATTTTGTACGTTTCTGGAGCGAGAGAGTCGTTGATAGCTAGTCGTTTCATCGTGTGTTTTGGGATTGATGCCATAACACAGGTCCAGTACAGAATGATAAATGCGATGACACAAGACATGTCTTTAAATTTACCACCTCCATGGCTTTTTTCATCGTTTTTAGAGCT
Source organism: Agrochola circellaris (assembly GCA_914767755.1). NCBI lineage: Eukaryota > Metazoa > Arthropoda > Insecta > Lepidoptera > Noctuidae > Agrochola > Agrochola circellaris. The sequence goes on along the minus strand of OU611867.1, from coordinate 8,868,027 downwards.
GTAGTGAAAGTAATTTCATAAACTGCATGCCTTTTTTTTTTTTTTTTTTTTTTGGATGGGAAATTATCAAATAACTTCTCCCGCTCTGGGTGGAGCGGGAGGGCGTGTCAGACTTTTACTGACTAAAACCCACCCGTGTTCCTTCCGATGCCTGTGTGCCGAGGTCGCGATATCCCTTTCAGACAAACCCGCAACCCCGGCAGGCATTGGCCCTTCCGGACCCCGTAAACAAAAACATAAACCCAACCATAACCCCCATAAACTGCATGCCTGGCTTTTTATTGCTGGCTGCTACGATAAGCATGACGATTATATGTAGGCATTGCAGTCTGTTTTCATGTGTCAAGAAGAACTGTTATCTCTCTCTCTAATCTCGAGTCGTAACTCCCGGGCCATCAACTCATGGTAATGTTAGGAACACTCAGGTGTTAGTCAATAGGAGCCCGATATAACCCTCCGTGCCGGTATTTAGGGCTCCGTAGTCAACAAGGAACTTTTATAGTTTCACCATGTCCGTCTGTCTCTCTGTCTATCTGTCCGCGGCTTAGCTCAGAGACTCTTAGTACTAGAAGGCTGTAATTTGGCATGCGTATACACACATATTAATCACGCCATAAAATGGTTAAAAAAATGGCTCCCCCACACGTAAAGTGGGGATGTAATTTTTTTTTGTTGGTAAGGTCGTTCAAACATATTGTGAATGTGTGAAAACCATTTTTGGATTTAGGGATCCGTTTGCGAAATATTGCTTTAAAGTGCAATTTTTTTATAGAGTCAAGTGTCCTCCTGCTAGCTAAATGGTTGGTTTTGAATATGTGAAAAATTCACGGCAGTAGTATATATAACGAAATTAAAAGAAAACTATCACAGCTAAGAAGGCTCTACAAGTTAACGAGTAATAATCGACTTGGCCGGTTCTTAAAGATTCTCAAAACAATCAATTTAATTTGTTCGAGGCGGTAACCACTAAGCTACTGTACAATGACATGCTGTCTCGTAAGTTATAAAAGAAAGAAAGAAAGAAAAATAAGTTTATTTGTCACAGAAACACGTGCATAAAAAAAAAAGATGATAAACTCGAGTAAATAATAAGGAAAATGAAACAGAATAGATTTAAATACAATAACGAGCACAATACAGAAATAGTCGGCAGCTGCTGGCACGTCATGACTGTGACAAGAAGGCTTCCACTCAGCATGATGCTGTGCTATCTCCATGATGCTGTGCTGTGGGTCTCCACCACAGCACAGCGCTGATTTTCAGTGGTCACCCGAAAGAGACGTACGGAGACCAAGTCAGGTTTAATGAATTTTACATAAATATACAAGTTATGACAGTTGTGTTATGTCAGTTATGTTAAAGTGTAATATTATGTTCGAACGAAGTTTAATAAAACTTGCGCTGTTGTTTGCCTACTAAAACTTGGGTTCCTTACGGCAGCGGTGGCCGCCACAAAGCGGCCGCAGTGACGGCGCCGTCATAAAAATGATGGCATCTGGGTTTGACTTTATCATGTCAAAAAACGCTCTCTAGGGAACCAAGCCAACTTACTTTTATAAATAATGAAGTAAGTTTAAGTGACGTCATTCGACGGTAAATTGCGGACGCTATTTGGAGTTCACCGCAGTCTTAGGAAACTCTAGCTTAACGTTTTATTCAAAAGACGTTTGCTCGACGCCGTAACCACAAATATGCTGAGTTGTAAGTTATGTTCACGCATAGTATTAAGGTGCATCGAGCATTCGCCGTTATTAAACATGTCGAACTGAACAACAAACAGAGCCAAGCATAAGGACGTTACGAACATTTTCACGATCATTCTAGCGAACGCTCTAGTCAATGCTCTAGGTATAGAGTGGCGGCGGCGGAACAATGACAAAATGGCTCGGCTCGGCAAAAAGCTCGAGGAAAATTTACTGTCCTTTCGCTAGAATGCTCGCTAGAACGCTCGGTAGAATGCCCGCTAGAACGCTCGAAAGAATGCTCGCTAAAACGCTGCCGTTTATTTTTCTGTAATGTATCGTTCGCTAGATTACATTCGTTCATTACAAGTGAATGCTCAAGTTTATCAGCAATGAACTTACATAGTTGCTCTATTGCTCGTCTACTGACGTCTCATTCAAAATACGTGTAAAGTTTTCCAAAAGGTTTATAAGAAAAACTTGCTAATACAATTTTAACCATTTCTTCTCAAATTGTTTATTTTATAGGAACCTACAAGAACTTTAAATATGTGTGTTCTGAAAGTTATGCTTACGTGAAAAAGACTTCACATCATCACTCTCTTTGAAAAAAAAAAAACTAATTTCATAACCTGAGAGATTGGCCGGAAAAGGTAACGTAAAGCTATGGGGAGACCTTTTCCCAGTCCCACTACTGGGCAAAGGTCAAATAACTGCATTGTACATACCTCTAAAAATACTACAATGCAGGTAAGTATAGCAAGCAAGGGCAAATAAAAAAATCGTGAATATATTCATAAATTAACACCATTTATTTTACAACTAAATAAATGAACATCAGTACACTTTAAATAATGGCTCACAAGAACTTTATAACAACATCTAAAACTTCTAGTACTGCTGGTTACAACCACAGTTATTATTGTTACTGGCTACACTAACTAATCCACCGGCTGGCACGGTACCTTCAAACGTAACATAGCCAATGACAGGCACATTGCCAGCTACAGCCGTGTTGCCACCTACTGGCAATTCGCCAATTACTGCCACATCACCGTAACCTACATTGCCAGCGTTTGGCATACCTCCCAAGCCATTGTTGGCAGCTAGGCCGTTGAATGCCAAATTGTTGTTGAGCGGACGGTTTACTAAGTTAGCGCCAGCAAAATTTCCTGTCGCGAAGTTGTTTGCGGCAAAGTTGTTGGCAGCCAAGTTGTTTGCGGCAAAGTTGTTGGCAGCTAAGTTATTTGCAGCAAAGTTGGCGTTGGCCAAGTTGTTGCCAGCACAATTTCCAGCGCCCAAGTTGCTTGCGGCAAGGTTTCCAGCAGCCAAGTTGTTTGCGGCAAAATTGTTTGCAGCAAAATTGTTGACACCGAAATTAGGACCTAGGCCATTGGGGGCTAGACCATTTATTCCTAGTCCGTTTCCTAATAAACCGTTAGGCCCCAGACCATTGCCAAGTCCCAGTCCATTTGATGGAAATCCGTTAAGTCCGAATCCATTGCCAAGACCAAGAGTTTGGCCAAATGCATTCTGCGAAAAAGATATTACATGGTATGAGAAACTAGAGCTGAATAAAATAATTATAATAATAGTAATAGTAATTAATTTTTCCAAAATTCTGTACACATTACATCAATGTATGACAGGGGTCGAGGTTTCTCCACTTATACAGGATGTCCTAGTTCAAGGGTCGAGTATAATATGTAGTTTGTAACGGTATTTATATGATTGAATGATTTATTTTTATTAAATACAATCACTGTAAAATGCAGCATGCAAAGCTTTTGAAATTGCTTTTCTAATCTCATGCCAACTTAAATGATTAAGTTATAAAAACTTGATTGATTGAAACATCAACAACTAACTATAACAAAAATAAACACATAAACATCACGCCTAAATTCCCCGAAGGCTTACGCAGATGTGCACCTATAGTACACCCACATTTCGTCAGTTATGTTTAAGTCCCATGTAATAGGGGGCGAGCCTATTGCCATCAACCGGGCACAAATGCACACTCCGGACTGCTACCGAGAAATTTAAGATGGAAAAAACTAATAACACTTTCCCGACCCGGGATTCGAACCCAAGACCTCATGCTCAGCAGTAGCGCTTACGACCATTAAACCAACGAGGCAGTCAACTATAACATAGTTATTGATATTTCAATTAAAAAATCACAACAGAAGAACATTGGAAGCGGGAGGTCTTCTGGTACAGGTATCTCCATACTTAAAAGAAGGCCTCTACAACTTATTTGTTAAATACCTGTTGATTATGAAATAAACTTTAATATTATTATTATATTATATATATGTGTTTACATATCTCGGGACCATGGGGTCCCGGTCCTTTGGAAGGCGTACGAGGGGCCGAAGCCAACTCGCAGAGGCCCCTTAGACAATTTTAAATGGAATGAGGAATGAGGCACCAACCGACGATTATCCCTGTATGCACTATGCAAGTGCACCCAAGGACAACCCCCGGTTGGTGCAGGACTATTGCAGAACATGGAAACAAAAAATATTGGGCTATGGGTGGCTTATTATTATTATTATTGGCAGAAGAAAATATTGTTTTTACAAAAGATAATAGAACACTTTAGGTACATACCTGGACTAAACAGAAAACTGACAAAATAATAATCAAAGACGACATGATGATAAATTTGAAATAATTGTAATGAATCACATGACTCCGTCCATAACTTATATACTTGATTATTTCATAACTTAATTAAATGTAATGATTGACAGATCATTTAATAGATAGTAAATGCATGCTATTCATTGATTTTAAAACGAGCTAAATGTCACGAAGAGAGATAAAATAACTGTAAGAAGTTTTTTTTTAATGTTGTGTAACCATTATAGTTTTTCTTATAATGTACATGGGTTTAGGCACTGCGTATGCTATACAGCAGAAGCTATATGCTACAAAAGTTTATCTGACTTAATTGAAATTATTTGCATGGCGAGACATGGAGATCATAATCCGTTCATTAAATTCAATTTTTTTCAATTCAATTTTCAATTCAATTCAATTTTATTCAGGAACAATTGTGTTTGAAATCATACATAAAAAATAAAATAAAAACACGTTCATTAAAACTATAGAATACATTCATGATACAATAAATTATAGAAAAAAAAAAATTAACAATAAAATAAAAATTCAATAACATTACAAATTAAACATTCAAATATAATTAAAAATTCAATAACATTGCAAGCTACATTGCAACCTACTAATATTAGACCATTGTTGTACCATTTTTCTTTCTTTTTCGTATGGTTAGTGACTAACCATGGTTTCAGAGTTGTTATGCGACCCATGGGCCTCTGACTTAGTTTTACATGCCGTCGAGAAATATCTCTCAGGCATGCCGTTTTCCGCTCGATGTTTTTCTTCACCTTTTTTGTAGCGATAGTGATAGGATATTCAATTCAATTCAATTCAAAATATTTTTATTTCACATAAACCTACAAGGGCACTTATGAAACGTCAGAAGCTAGGTGCACGGTTCCAATTGGTCGTTTCCTATGGAGAAGAGCCGGCAAGAAACTCCACGGTTACTCTTTTAAAAGTAAATGGTTTTTACAATGATTCCAAGTTACAGTGTTAAAAGGTATGAGAGGACAGTGTAGGCCCATCAACAAGTACCAGGTACTTAGAAAAAAATTAAATGGTCCACCGATCTACAGTCTGTTAAGTCTACAACGTTCTCTCATTCACAAAATTCAAAAGAAAATAAGCTATATAAAAGACAAATGAAATTCCTAAATAAAATAAAAACCTATTTAAACCAAATGATAATGGTTGCCATTACTGCTGTAATAAATCAAATTTAATATATTGTAAATATACAATGTCAAATAATACAAAGATTATGTCATTTGTAAATTAAAATAAAATAAAAAAGTAAATTAAAATAATTATCGTAATTTGGGAGCAGTTAATAGACATTTACATAGTTATGCCGTTAATGAGGCACCAGGGAAGCCACATGTGCAGAAGTAATTATTGCCAAACTTCCTTGTCTTCAACGTAGTCTTTAATCTTATAATATGCTTTTTTGATAAGGACACGTTTGATGTGGGCTTTGAACTTTCCATCGCTAAGTTCTGTAACTGACTTTGGCAACTTGTTATAAAAGCGAATACTGTTTATAAGAAATGACTTACTAGTTTTGGTTAATCTAAATTTGGGTATCACAATTTCATGTTTACTACGTGTATTTATATTATGGAAATCGCTTCTTATTTTGAAAAGTCCTAAGTTTTTGCGAACATACAAAATACTTTCTAAAATATAAAGAGAAGGCTGAGTAAGTATATCAATTTCTTTGAATTTATCTCTAAGCGACTCACGAGGAGCCATTTTATAGATCGCGCGAATTGCCCTCTTTTGTAAGATGAAAACTGAATCTACATCAGCTGCCGATCCCCACAGCAGAACGCCATAAGACATAATACTGTGGAAATAAGCAAAGTATACTAACCTAGCTGTGGCTACATCAGTCAACTGCCTTATTTTTCTTACTGCATATGCAGCTGAACTTAATCTACCTGAAAGAGCTCTAATGTGGGCGCCCCATTGCAATCTCGAATCTAAAGTAATTCCTAGAAATACAGTTTCCGTAATAGCATCTAGTTTCTTGCCGTCAAGTTTTAAATTTAGACCTGCTTGAGGTACATTTGGTAATGAGAACTTAAGGCATTTAGTTTTGTTCGCATTAAGTAAAAGATTATTAGCTGCGAACCATTTCGAAAGAACTGCTAGACTATTGTTGACATGTAAGACATCCGTATCTTTTCTATCTATTTTAAAAATAAGAGAAGTGTCATCAGCGAATAGAATTATATCTGATAAGTTGGCCATCATGTAAGGAAGGTCATTAATATAGACTAGAAATAGGAAAGGGCCAAGAATTGATCCTTGAGGCACGCCCATCTTAACTAGAGACCCCGAGGACGTCGCCCCGTTAACGTTTACTTTTTGCTGCCTGTTCGACAGATAGGAAAGAACAAGATCAGCAGCTTGTCCACGAATTCCGTAGTGGTGTAATTTACAGATCAGTGTTTTGTGGTCAACGCAGTCAAACGCTTTTGAGAGGTCACAGAAAATGCCAATTGCGTCCTGGGAATTCTCCCAGGATTCCAAAATGTGACTTATGAGTTTTACTCCTGCGTCAGTCGTGGACCTACCTTTCGTGAAACCAAACTGGTGACCATGTAAAATCCCATTTGAATTAAAATGTGACAACATCTGGTCTAGCATGACTTTTTCATAGATTTTACTCAATGCTGGTAGCACAGATATAGGTCTATAATTAGAGGGATCACTCTTACTACCTGATTTGAAGATTGGTACTACTTTACTATGTTTCATTAAATCAGGAAACGTACCGCTATCTAAACATTGATTAAATATGCCTGTTAGGGCAGGGGCAATTGTGTCAATGATATCTCCAAGAACCTTAACGGAAATCCCCCATAAGTCTTCAGTGTTTTTTATGTTAAGACTTTTGAATGCTTTTTTAATTGTGACAATAGAAATGGGCTCAAAAACAAAATTTGGAATATCCTTACTGAAGTTTTCTTTGAGAAGAGATTCAGCTAATATAGATGATGAGGGGAGACAATTCGTAACCTCTATTGGGATGTTGGTAAAGAAATTTTCTAGTGTCTCAGCAACTTTTAACTTATCTGAAATGGTTTCATTACCAATTTTTAAAGACAATTCACTCTGATCTCGTTGTTTTAGGTTTCCAGTTTCTTTGTTAATTACCTGCCACACAGCTTTTATTTTATTTTTAGAGATACTAATTTTGTTACTTATTAATTTAGATTTAGCTTGGGCGCAGACTCGTTTGAATATCTTAGAATAATTTCTGACATAATTATGAAGGGCTTGATCAGAAGTCAATGATTTCTCGTTGTACAAATTATATAAAATATCTCTGCTTTTTCTAATATAGAGATAGATTTTATATCATAGTAATAATTTTATTATACAATACACACATGAATCCGAAAAGTCTGAGGTGCCGTGGGTTCGAACTCGAGACCTATGACTTGGCAGTCCGACGGTCACACGGCTAGGGTGTCGCTGCTCACCATACCATACCACCATCATAGCATACTGCTGTTGTACCATAATATCAGTCTATTATTGTACCACTGCAGGGCAAAGGCCTATTCTCATTCAGAGAAGGCACGAGCATTGATCACCATGCTTACTCAAGACGGGTTGGTGATTTTAGACTTATATCAACTATATTATTTATGTCCGCCGATTTCTCCGTCAATTGTGGACCGATTTTGAAAATTCTTTTTTTTGTATGAAAGTTTTTGAGTAAGCTTCAATAATACTTATTTTCCCACTTAGTATATGTATGTGGACGATATGATGATAACTTCCTGTCACTGTTATTTACATAGCAGGTAGTGGTATTAAAATTTGTGAGGGGTAGGTACAACAATTAAAAAATGAAAAATAAAAATTTATAAAAATAAAAAAAACCCTACAAAATGAAAAATAACTTTAATTTCGGTTGTCGCTGTCTTTGGTTTAGAATTTTTGTTTTTTGCCTATGAATGATTTTTTTTTATTGAATTAGTAGTTTGTGAGATTACCTCCTACATACAAAACACACTAGATTTCTTTATAAAATTAGTAGATCAATAATAACAGTGTTTTAAACTAGTATTACAACATAATTACAACACTACAACAATATTTTAAATAATAAAACAGTGTAGGAAAACATCTTTAGGAAACTGGCATGTCCTAGAACAAAAAATTCGAAAGCATTTGACATCTACCAACCTGCACTGGGACCGTGTGGTAGATTACAGCTCACTCCTTCTCTAAGAAAGGAGGTCTGTGTCCCAGCAGTGGGAACATTATATCAACATGCGAGTAACTCTATGATGAGCGCAAAATATAATATAAAAAACAACAATTTTAAAACAGAAGAGGCTCCATGGAGCTCGAATTAACGAAACCATAGCGAGATCTAATTCGATCCCAACGCTATATGGTTGTAGGAGTGAGAATAAATTGTTAAGAAATCCGTTCATATTCGCTGTAAAATATAAGTTTTTACCATTCACATAACATAATGCCACGCCTGTATTTCCCGAACGGCTAGGCAGAGCTGTACCTATAGTACACCCACATTTCGCCAGTTATGTTTAGGTCCCATGTAATAGGGACAGTGTTTTAAGTATATTTTACGAAACTCGTAATTGGGTTTGTCTTGAGATCTACTACACAAATTGATAATGTAAATGAGATACCATCTCCCGATGTTCGCAATATTAATTAAATAAGTTGAGCTTAAAAATAATAAATCGATACTTAATATAAGGCTGAGAATCAGTGTGAACATCAAAATTAAATACAACAGCCTCTAAAACGCACGCCCTTCACTATTTTTAACCGAATTGGGCGACATTGAGGACAGGGTTAGATATGTTTTTCACTATTATCTGTGTATTTTTGTATGTGGGATTTTTTATACTCTCGACGGGTCCATGGACTCGTCTAGTTCGTGCGATGGTTCTATGCTAAGTTTTGTTTTATAAAATCAAAATGGCGGATGTTTAATGTCAATAAGTTTTTTGTAACGTGTCTATATCGCAGCCATCTAAGTAAATTAGCCAGCTAATTGGACGCTTAGGCCGTTCATTAGACGCCAACGCATCCAAATAAATTGCTGAACGACAACTAGCCAAGTCATTGAGCGCTACGTTTAACCAGATGGGTGATTTCGTGTAGTCATTTAGTTAAACTTGGTGAAATAGGTTTGGTGGCGGAATGGCGGGACAGGCTTTCGCGCCCTACCGCCGGCCTCGACGTCGTCGAGGCGGTCCGGCCGGTGCTCGACCGCTGGCTCGGGAGGAGGCACGGCTCCCTGTCGTTTCGGGTGACGCAGGTGCTCTCGGGGCATGGTTGCTTCGGGAAGTACCTGTGTCGCATAAACAGGGAGCCGGACGCCCGGTGTCACCACTGCGTCGACTGCCGGGAGGACACGGCGCGACACACGCTGGCAGAGTGTGCCGCTTGGGAGGAGCCGCGCCGTGCCCTCATCTCAGAAGTAGGCAGTGACTTGTCGCTGCCGGCCGTAGTGAACGCTATGGTCGGCGGCGCCGAGTCCTGGGACGCGGTGGTCGCCTTCTGCGAGACGGTCGTCTCGCAGAAGGAGGCTGCGGAAAGGGAGAGGGAGATCTCGTCCACTCACCCGGCCCGCAGCAGGCGCACCGGGCGTCGGCGGAGGGCGGATAACGCCCTCTTCCGGCCCCCCTAAATGGGTCCAGGGGCGACGGAATCGGGGACGTCCGTCGCCCCCCACACATCAGGACCCGAGGTGGCGGCGCGTAGTGTTCCACGCGCGCCCCTCTGAGACGTCGCGGGGGGAGTCAAACACCTCACTCCCCCCCCTGACCCGAGAGGAGGCCCGCGGTGGCGGGCCGGCACCGGCCGGGGGTTGCGGAAGATTCTTTCGTTCCCGCGACCCCCGGCGTAGGTGTGAGTCGGAACACCGGGGTGGTTTTTAGTCAGTAAGAGTCTGACAGACCCCTCCGCCCGCCCCAGGGTGGAGGACATCCATGAGGATTTTCCACCCCGGAACAAAAAAAAACAAAAAAAATGGTGAAATAGGTTAGGTTAGAACTGTGACCAACAGCGCCCGAGTCGAGCGAGCGTTATTTCCAAGTTGCTCGCAGAAAATTTTTCACCATTTGAATCACTTGGCGGAGTCTTGGTCACTCATCTTCAAAAGGCTAACTTTCAATACGCCAAGTTGTTAAACGTTGAATGATTCTAGTTCAAATAACTTCTGGCCTAGTCATCCAAATGGATACCGGCGTTTAATGAACGGCCTAGGCGTCCAATTAGCTGGCTAATTTAACCAGATGGCTGCGACATTATACGACGCGGCATATCAAAATAATGGGCTTGAGGAGACGATTTCAAAAATATAATACACTACATAAAAGGTTGACAAACATAGGTAACTTGCGTCGTTTATAACTGGTAATATAAGTGTTTTATTTTAATATGTTGCATATAGTGAGTATTTATAATCTTAAATTAATAATGTGGACTTACACATAGCGAAATGTGAGTCTACTATAGGTACACCCCAGCTTAACGCTTCGGGGAGAACAGTCGATCGATTCTGTAAAATATCAACGTGAAACTTAGGTGAAGTGAGCGTGTAGTGAGCTGTCACTGTCACCAATCGACCGGCAGGATGCTAGGGATTAGTTTTATTGACAGCTCACTTCACGCTCACTTGCCTAAGTTTCACGGTGATATTTTTACAGAATCGAACGGCTGGTGTGATGTTTTGTTAAGAAGGCATTATACGAATAATTTACGTGTTTATTATTTAATCTGTGTTGTAAAATACCGGTATTCAGCTGCATCCGGTTAGACTGGAGACAGTCCTCAAGATAGTTGGGAAAAGGCGGGTAGATGATGATGAAGGGTTTGGAAGCTTCGGCGCTGCGTTATTCGGCGTAGCATATTTCGAGGTCAATAATTCAAAATTCAAAAGTCATTTATTCAAACTAGGCTGAGAATCAGCACTTTTCGAACGTCAAAATTACATAAGACAGTCCCCCAAAAACGCCCACCCTTCACCACTTCCTAGTGCTTAAGCTGGAAAGAAGAAGTGGCGCAACAACCTCCCCAGCAGCACAGTCACGTAGCGGACTCAGATTTTTGGCAAATGAACCATAGAGTCGCGAGTCAAACTGTTAGCTCACACGGATGTGTTTCCCGATTTTCCGAGCCCGTGAACTCGTGAACGCCTCTTCACACATTTAGATGTAACTAAAACTTAGTGTGTTAATTCATGTAAGACTTTAAGCCTGTACATTACAATTTTCTATCTTTCTGGTGTGTGTTACTTTAGCCTACTCAAGTGTCTTCTGACAATGAAAAAGAATTCTCTCCCATGCTCACTCTTTAAATCTCAGAAATATTCTTAAAGAACATAGCTGTTTCACGGCTGATTTGATTTCCCATCGGCAAACATGACGAACTTTCGTAATTTCTTACTAATCCCCTATATAACCCCTTTAGGGAATGCATCCTTAGTAGGTACTCAATTTTGGAATATAAGGAACTCTGGTGCAACATTTCATGCTTCTATACCCAGTAGCGGTTTAAGAGAAATACACTTTGGTTTTCCTCGAGTTCCATGGACTTGCCCTAAGCTACATGGGGTGCGTGAATGTTGCAAAGGGCTCACACTATCACGTCCTGGAAGGAATACGACGAATTACATGTCACCTTGGACATATATTTAATATTTCACATAGGATAAATGATATGATCCTATAAATGTATTACGCTAGATTACATTGATGAAATTGGCGTTCTTTTTCTCACAAATAGAGAACCTCGTCACTTCTATGATTTAAAATATTCATCGATTGCTTGGTATTATATCGAATAATGACCATCATAGACAACTACCAATAGTAAAAAAACCTTATTACTTATAGTTTTCTAAACATAAAAAATACCTTAAAAATTACTCCTCATTTTGTTAGCAGAAATGACCACTATTTGTTTTAACTTAGCCATAATGTATTTTTGTCGCTTCATCTAAGTGGCTTACGTTATCTTAGTTTTTAAACATTAGTCTATAAAAGTTTTAAAATATTAGTGTTCATGGTTGTTATATAAATTAAGAAAATGTTAGTATGAAAAATGCAACTTCTTTAAAATTCTCCATACAAAACGCTGATTTCATAGGTGGGGACCTAATATGATAGTAATATATATCCCTCTTAAGGAAGTAGCTATATTCAGAAGTTCACTTCAACTTGAGTAGTACACTATAAAAGTACCTGCATACATTTATATACATACGTAAACTCACGACTTCTTGCCATGGGGCAGACAGAAACTACAAAACGCCACCTACAACGATTCTTACATACTGCGTCATCGCTTGTTGCTGACTCAACAATATCCCTGGCCACTGCACTGTCCTACTTACCTTCGATTTGTCGCTGTCTAAGCACATTTAGTCGACCGCTGCACGCAAAATCTAACGTACCCTTGAAGGTGATTTACGCAGTATTTGATTCAACTTAGTTAATAATATTGTAAACACAATCATAGTCGTGAAACTAAGTGCTGATAATAACATAATGAATTAGAGGAGCTCGTGGCTAAGGAGGACCTCGTCGCTAAGTAATAACAGTCGCACGGTTCGATTCATCAGGTTAAGCTACGCTTGCGGGGGTTGGTCTGTGGATGGGTGACCATCTTAACATACCAGACTCCTCCGTGCCTCGGAAAGCACGTTAAGTCGTTGATCCCGGCTGTTATTCGTGGATCTTTGACGTTCGTCTTATTATCGATCGTTACGAGTCGTCAGAAGCCCGAAAGTCTGACAACCAGTCTTACCAAGGGGTATCGTATTACCCAGTTACTGGGTTGTGGAGTTCAGATAGGCAGTCGCTCCATGTAAAATTCGGTATTCAGCTGCATCCGGTTACACTGGAAGCCGACCCCAACATAGTTGGGAAAAGGCTAGGCAGATTGATTGATTGTCACTGTACTTAAAACTTATGTTAAATATTGTTTCAAGAAATCAGTTGTCTAAATAGTAATTGTATGAACTCATGCCGCCTGTGATACAGGGTCATCCCAGTACGGGCATCATACTTTATAATACCTACATTATTTCTAAGATTTATACTGTATTTTACCAATTTTTATTTTTGAATATTTTTTTTATTTTTTATTATACTCATTTTGCCTCGTTTACGTCACAGACATCTGGTCATGCACGCACGCCGGTCGCGAGTACTACGCACCTGAGCTTTCTGAAGAACATCTTTGACCAAGTTTGCCTTTGCTCGTTATAAACTCAGCAAAATAGTAAATCAGGCGGCTGTCGTGACCGCGTATTATGGCTACGTAGATTCCGTATTACGTTATGGAGTAATTTTCTGGGCAAATTCCTGTAAAAAACTTAACATTTTTAAAGCTCAAAAGAGGTGCATTAGATCCATATGCAATCTTAAATGAACAGAAAGTTGCAAACCGCATTTTATCATCTTAAAAATACTAACGTTACCTTGTCTTTACATATACGAGACTGCTTTGTTCGTAAAGAAAAACGGTGATTTACATATCTTAAAAAACTTCGAAACAAAGCTATCGATCCATAAGACCAACATATCAACATGAATTATGCCTTACAAGTTCAAAAACCGCTCTTATGCACAAGAGCATACTTTGCATGGCTCCAAAAGAAATTAATAAGCTACCAAATGATATAAAAGATTTAAACTTGACACAATTTAAACGTAAACTAAATATTTTTTTAATAGACAAGTGCTACTATACCATTGACGAATTCCTAGTTGACAAAATTTCATGTGACTGTCCATTTTTTGTATTTATGTTTTAATGTAATAATCCTATACATATGTCCATTAATTTATTTTTACAATTGATTCAATCTTGAATTGTAATTTCTATAGATATTAATTAGTTCTTTATGTTGCATGTAATGTTTAACTTAATCTCTAATATTGTAAACTAGCTGTGCCCGCGACTTCGTTCGCGTGGTTGTCGAGAACAAAACAACGTCGCGCGTCGTTTAGATAAGAGTATGTCACCTTTTTGATGATTTAGATAAGAGTCCTGACTTCGGTATAGTTGATTACGTTAATGCTATAAACTATGTCAGCGGTAGAATTACCCGGAGCATATACAAAAAGGTTGTTTGGGTTGCTAACACGTGATAGAGAAACATAGAGTTGGCCGTGTGAAAAACAATCAAAAGTAAGGTCTACACCCGCAACGGATAACGTCTGGCCTTGGGCTTTATTAATAGTCATAGCGTAACAGAGGCTTACAGGAAATTGCACACGTTTGAAAGTAAACGGAAAGTCGCGGTCCGAGTTCTTTGTGAACTTAAGCGCGACTCCCTTTCTGTGAATGTCTCTGACTCACGTGAGAGAGAGTGGCGCTCCCGATCAGCAGACAGCCGGACTTCGCGTTCCTGCATACTCTCTTGAGACCGCAAAGTCGCGGTCCGTGTTCTTTGTGAACTTAAACGTGACTCCCTTTCGGTGAACGTTTCCGATTCACGTGAAAGAGCGATGTGCTCTCGGTTAGCAGATAACCATGCTTCACGATCTTCTTCCGATTCCTGAGACCTACAAAGTCTCATCCTTTTCGTATTCCGGCTACGCAGCGAAAGGTTAGTTTTTTTTCCTTGAGGCATTATTTTCAAGGAAAATTAAAGCAATAAACAAAACCAACAACACTTATGACTGAATAGCCTACAAACTTAAAAGAACGGTGCGTCGAACAGTCTAGTGTGACAACGTATCGTCTGTTCGTGGTCGTGACTCAACGAATTGGCAACACTAACTTACTGTATAACGATTGGCACTATTGGATTCAAACTACGAAGTAAATAAAATACAATCTTTACTTCGTACTTCAAACCAATGACCAAAGTTGACCAAACGAAACCAATAAGATAAGCCAATACTTTTTTTTCGACCAATTTAGAGAATCGATAAACCAAGCAACCAAAGAACTTTTAACTCGAGATGTCGCTACGCCCCCGCAAGGGGGCGTGGCGTGCGGGGTCAGGGCTTCGCCCTTCGCCCGCGGAGGCTGTACGTTGGCCCGTTAATACGGGCCCCTCTTCATGTTCGCCTATAGCGGCTGACGGAAGTGACGCAGCAAAATGCGTCTGTGTAAATGGTTGCTAGAACTTTTACGACACACGCAAGAACTTTTAAGACACCTAATGAAACCCAATTTGCCTAGTAAACACGGTGGACGTCATTCTCGCGCGGAAAATCTTAACACCGCGATTCAGAAAATGACGTCATTTGCACAACGCCATCTATCGGATTTGGATTTCAACTATCAACATTAGTTCTATTTTTAGTCTTAAGATGTCGTTGCAAGTACCGTACTATACTGAATTGCGTAACGTAATATTTTACTTCTTGAACTCACTAAATTAATCATATCTTTTGATAGAGTGAACCGATTTCGATGAAACAAAAACTAAGTTAAACCTCAAGTTGCGTATAATTTTTGTATATAAACATTGTCAGCATTGAATTCGTAGATTTTACGTGATGTGCGCACAAACAAACAGACTAACAGACAAACAGACAAAAATTTCAAAAATGATGGAAATGGGTTCTGTTACTTATCTTTTCACACGCTGGCTATTTTTTGTTTCAATTTCTTCAATGTACAAAAATGACTTTTCTACAGATTTATTATATGTATAGATTAACAATGCATGCCTTATAAGATAGATTTTTGAGCTACTATAAAATATTTTTAAGACCCTGTTGTATCACCAAAAATTGCATTAATAAAAACTTTGAACATCACCAATAAGTTCACTATACAGGGCGATTGGAAGATGGGTGCAAAGCTTTAAGGTGAAGATAGTATAGACTATTTAGAACCATTTAAGCCATGGTTGTCTTAGACGAAGTCTTACCAATTTTTTTTTTTTTTAATAAGGTTTAAAAGACGTATTGTACAAATTTTTAATTTTTTCTGAGCTTTAAATGTCTAATGACACAGAAGCCTAAAACATGTTTTGCTTGATTGCTTACACATTATTTTAATTAAATAAATAAAAAATGAATTCATTTATCATACAATTTGGCCATAATTATGCAGTTTACATTAAATTTTGAGAATTTCCGAAAAAAAACTTAAAAATATTTGGTAAGACTTCGTCTAAGACAACCATGGCTTAAATGGTTCTAAATTGTCTGTACTATCTTCGCCTTAAAGCTTTGCACCCATCTTCCAATCACCCTGTATATCATCATAAGGCGTCTCCCGGTGATGTGACCCAAATCTGCCTTGTAAATACCTTCTGTTAAAAGAAACTAAATTGATAAGTAGTATTGGGTAATAAGACAAATTCAATTCAATAATTAATTTCCATATAATTAAAACTCAAATGAAAACTCAACAACATTACAATAATTTCTTTGAACTAAAATACTCCGTTGTAGCCACAGCCGGCGCCAAGACGGCCATTGTATCCCAGACCAGTGGCACCCAGACCGGCGAGACCAGGACCGGCCAAACCAGGGCCGTAACCAACTCTGCCCGGAGCAATACCAGTAGCAGGAGCAACAGTTGCACCAACACTTTCGCTCACAATACCAACAGCACCATTCCCGCAGCCATAGTTGATACCACCAGCGCCAGCACTAGGTAAAGCTCCCTCCACAGCCACAGCACTCAAGAACGGCAGCTCTCCGTTCACAGTGATAGCTCCTTCGATGGCGTTTTCAGAGATCACGGTGATGCCGGTGGGGGCGATGGGTGACACGCTTGTGACTGCAAAGCCGCCTCCGCTTGAGGGAACGAAGGAGTTAGCAGCCAGGCCGCAGCTTCCTGGATAACCTAAGGGTCCTGCTGCCAAGCCTCGTCCTGCTAGGTTGGAACCGTAAGCTAGCGCGTTGCCAGCCAAAGCGAGCTCTTCAGCTGCTAAGGCAGTGCCAGCAATGCTGTTGCAAGCACCGATGGCTTGGCTTGAGATGGTCTGAAAAGAAAATTTATAAATTATAACTTTAGCCCTTGTAAGCTTTAAAATGCAAGAGTTTGGATCCTGATCAAGTAAATATAATGGTCACCTCCAGACCAAATTTCGGCCATGGCGGTCAATATCAGTGGAGATTCGCCATTGGCGCGGGAGATATTATAGTGCACAAGCGTGTGCGCAGACACAGGAGTCCTCTGTTCCCTCACTCTATTAGTCCGGTGGCTGATCCACGATACCAACGGGGCACTCAAGTAAATATAACGTACCATCAAAGAAGTTCATATCTAACCAATTTGAAAACAAAATCCCGTGAACACGATGACCACATCTGTTACCGGCCTGGTTCTATAGCCGCCGAGCGCTGCAAGCAAGAATAGTCCTTACGGTGGTTAGATATGAACTTCTTCGATGGTACGTACAGCAGACAACCAATATGTACTGTAAAGACACTTTGTCTTATTAAATTTATAGAACAATAATTACAAATTATTTACCTTGATGAAAAGTGCAGAAGCAAACAAAAGCACAACTTTGCCGGTCATTTTGTTTTTTTTTTGTTGTTGTAGTACTTTACTGAGTAACAAATAGTTGAATGATATTTTCGAATCATTACTGAACTTTTTATAATAAACTATTTCATAAAATTATAATCTATGTGCTAAGCAAGTGTGTAAGTATTACATTTTATTTTACATTCAGAGAACTAAATAAATTGCAGTAATTTAGGTAATAATAACTTTCAATGATTAGATATTGAATTACAACAATTTTAATTTTGTAGGAGACGGGAACTTTCCACGTATTAATAAATAACGTGTAGGTCACGTAAATACAGTCCAAGGATGTGCAATAATGTGGCATAAAGTTGCACACTATATATGTCTTTCACTTTTAGTCGTATAATCTCTACACTTCATTAGTCCGGCAGAATATCTGTTCCCTTGATCGAGACTCCGGTGGCTAATCTGGAAATCTCTAAATCGATTGCAGGCCCAGGTTGGCCGCTGTCCTGCCGGGGTTGCGAGTTTGTCCGAAAGGAACACGGGTGGGTTTTAGTCAGTAAAAGTCTGACACGCACTCAGCTCCACCCAGAGCGGGAGAAGTTATTTGATAATTTCCCAACCGAAAAAAAAAAAAAAAACGTTGGCCGCTGTAGTTCAAACTGAACGTCGTCCGACACGTACTTGGCCGGTTTTTTCGTAGTAGTTTCGTTTGCCGGGTGTTATATTCTAACTACCTTCTCAATAAAAAGGCTATAATTATACATAATTTTATTTATCTCTCTTTTTTTACCTCTCCTCAGCCCTTTGGTGGAACAAGGTGTGATCAACGATTTCAATTGTAGATTTGCCCTGCCGCGTCAAAAGATGGTCGAGTTTCTGTTTCGTTTTGACACCTCTGAGACAGACAGTGTCGCAGAGACTCGACTTGGTTGTCATGGAAACGCCATTGTTAATGTGTGAGCTCGCTCCTCTCATTATGGACGATTTTTCGTGCGACTTAGTACAGTGAGGGCAAATCTACGATTTAAATCTTTGGGTGTGATGTTATGTTATATATTTTATTTATTTATTTTCATATTCAACCTCCTTTAGTTAGGTTACCTGCTATTGGCTAATACTGGCCTAAAAATATTTGTTTGATGCCATAAAGGTTTTTATTCTTTTTATTCTCTTTCCAAAATAATGGTCTACAATTTGGTTATCATAAAAAAATCATCAGTATTTAATCAGAGGTATTACTCGAGCATCCCTTTTTAACTCAAAGTTTAACTTTTTACCGGTGACTTTATTTTGAATCATTCATTTTTATTAGCTTAAATAAGACTTTTTTTTTCCTTAAAAAGTAGGTGCAGTAGCTTTTGCCCGCGGCTTCGCCCGCGTGGATGTCGGATAATATCCCACGGGAACACCAGGACTAAAAGTAGATTCTAGGTACAGGTAAACAATGTTATTGGTTTCCGCGGCGCATGCCAGTAAAGCTCCAAGTCGGCATGATTTTTTCCGACATCTTCAACAATCATCGTCATATTTCAGCCAATTTACACAAAACCTTAATGATAATATACACTTAAACCTTCCTCATGAATCACGCCGTCCATTGGTGGAAACCTTATGGAAATCCGTTCGGGAGTTTTTGAGTTTATCGCGTTCAGACAGACAGACGCGGCGCGCGGCGGGGCAACTTAGTTTTTAACCTACTTCAAAAAGGACGAGGTTATAAATATGTTCGTCTGTATGTATGCTTTTTTTATGTATGTTCATCAATATTTTCGTCAATTGTGGAACGATTTTGAAAGTTCTTTTTTTATTTGGTAGAAAAAACCTGCGCGGTGGTCCCCATGTAAATTTTATTAACTTTTCTTGCGTAGTTTTTGACTAAGCTTCGATAATACGTATTTAATTTATTTATTGGTAATCCACTTTGTGTACCTTGATGATGTTATAAAACTTTCTGCCACGGTTGTTTACATAGCAAGTAGTGTTATACGAATTGGTGTGGGGTAGCTGCCACAACAAAAAAGTGAAAAACAAAAACTCTTTACAAAAAAAACAACCGAAATAAGATAAAAAATACTACCTACAAAGTAAAAAAATAACTTTAATTTTAGTAATGGAAAGTACCTCCATTACTAAAAAGCAAAAAAAATAATTAATCCGAAACTATAAGAACCATGCTGTTAAAACTTTGGTAAGTAGATGTATTCTGTGAACCGCATTAAGATTTTTACACAATAATAGAAAATAAACAATACATTTTGGGGGTTCCTCATACTTAGAACTGAAACTCCAATTTTTGCGCGAGAGACTTCCAAAGTGGTAAAATGTGTGCCCCCCCCCCTGTAACTTCTATAATAAGGGAATGATCTAACTAAAAAAAAAATATGATGTACATTACCATGTAAACTTCCACCGAAAATTGGTTTGAACGAGATCAAGTAGTTTTTTTTTGATACGTCATAAATCGTAAACATCGATCAAAGTTACAACGAACTACAAGAACTTTTATATGATGTTACTTGCTACTACGGAACTTTTCATGGGCGAGTCCGACTCGCACTTGACCGCTTTTTAAACAATGTTATTATATTTTATGTCGTTGATCGCGCTGCGGGATTGCAAAATTCACTCTTCAGGTTTTACTTAGGTGGTCCTCAATGTTCATACATACGTAGTACGTAGTGTATTCTCTCAATTGTTTATTACTTTATCCAGATAGTTAATTGATTGAGGCGTGACCTTACGGAAATCCATTATAAAATACAATAGACGTAGATATATTTAGTAACCTATTCCGCTTAATTATTCCTAAAGAGTCATAAAAAAACCCTTTAAGAATCGACATGTGTTTCACCTCTCAACGAAGCATTCTTAGGATGACGATTGATTTTTCGGGAACCCGAACACGGCGTGTTGCCACGCCTAGCGCCGGACGCAGAGCGCACATGGTCTCGTTATCCGGACGTAAAACCGAATCATGGTAACTTAAGAGGATGGGTGGCACTAACGAGACACAATATTTTTGTTATTGATAACGACTTCTAAAGGCAAATCGACAGTTGAGCGGATAATAATAATATGGTTATATCCTGAGATGAT
Organism: Agrochola circellaris; assembly: GCA_914767755.1. NCBI lineage: Eukaryota > Metazoa > Arthropoda > Insecta > Lepidoptera > Noctuidae > Agrochola > Agrochola circellaris. The sequence continues at coordinate 8,847,154 of OU611867.1, read as the reverse complement.
TGATAAAACCATCTCAGGTATGTAATGCAGAGTGGCTTATCTGCCAGTCACAATGAGCGTTTAGTGTGGCTAGGGCACCCTGATAAATAGGGATGTTGATTGAGGAAAAAGTTAAAATCTATTTAGTCCTTCAGTAAGAAACTAAAAAAATATTAGATACCTAGTATCTAATATTGTACCAGTATTTTTAGCTTAATCATACTAATAAAAAAATATTTAGATAAAATGCATTAAAATTGGGGAGTGGGGCTCGCTACGTCATAATTCAGTATAAAATCTACCGGTGAGTGACGTCATGCCACATTTTAACTCAATGTATTGCCGTAATCTTTTGATTACGGAAAAAAAGAAAAATACGAGTCCAATATATTTTTATAACACACCTGACGGTTTTTTTTTGTATTATGTTTGGTTACAACTCTGACCACTGCATCTACTTACCTTCCAAGTCGGTCGCAGTTACTTGGCTATTTAGTATTTTAAATAAATAATGTCACTGTTTTCACTTGAGCTAGGGTCATTTTCACTCATAATACCGTACTTTTTATTTATTTCTGTTTCGGACGCCATTGTTGTTGTTAGGACACACAGAGCCACGAGCGACAAAATTTTGAACTAAAATCTACAATCTGACGTTTCATTTCATGCTGTTTTATTTATTCATCTCTTTGACCCGCTGTATTGATAATTATGCAAAATGTTTATGTAATTCTGCGTGCTAAAGTTCAGTAATTATGGAAAATCGCTAAACATCTTTCAGCTGTTTTACATAACGGAGCTGTTTTGTAAAACAGCTAACGATTATGTAAAACAGCGGATTCGATAATCCATCTGCGACATCCATATCAGCCAAGCCTTGTGAAATCCTACTATTGAATGTCGGGTGCTCGAATGATACATAAGTGTGTATTAGACCTAATGCTCGTATAATTTGTCAAGATTCATAAAAATGTTTTTAGTAGGATTTGGTCTTCATACTTACGCTAAATGAGAAACAGTTTTTAGTTCAATGAAACTTGAGTATTTAAAAAAAAATACAATTTTATTAATGGCCATGGAAGGTTGATCATGAGTTTATCCATAACAAAACCTTTATTTGCATGAAATTAGTTATAACCTATCAAATTGGTAACCTCTTTTCTAAGACGATGCCGATATCGGTTACGGTGAATATTTCTGTTTTTGACAGCTATGGGTTATGAGCGTGTGCTCTTATGTAGCAATGGTAGGTATTTTTTTTTTTTTTTTGAGGATTGGAAATTATAAAATAACTTCTCCCGCTCTGGGTGGAGCGGGAGGGCGTGTCAGACTTTTACTGACAAAAACCCACCCGTGTTCCTTCCGTTGCCTGTGTGCCGAGGTCGCGATATCCCTTTCAGACAAACCCGCAACCCCGGCAGGCATTGGCCCTTCCGGGCCCCGTCAGTTGGTGCTGACATCTCTTTGAGGCGCACGTGGAACACAACGCGCCGTCGACCCGGGCCTGGTCCCTATCGGTATCGGTATCCCTATCGGTATCCCAATGGTAGGTATGCGTTGGCAATCAATAAGTCCACTTATTGTCTGTACATTCAGGTGTTAAGCTGCTAATTTGGTTTGCCAAATAAGGTAAATCACTTATAGAAATCAAAATACAATATATACGTACTAAATATAACTTTTATTTATACATAAACAACAAATAACAATCACACTCCTAATAAACAGACCCGCAACCACCCAGACCGAGTCCAGGACGTCCATTGTAACCAAGTCCATTACCCAGACCTGAGCCATATGCCAGACCACCAGCCAGACCGTTGGCGTAACCCATACCTGCTGGGTAGGCGGCAGCACCAACAGCAGGAGAGATGCCTTCGCTCACGATACCCACAGCGCCATTCCCGCAGCCATAGTTAATGCCACCAGCACCAGACGAGGGCAAAGCACCTTCCAAAGCAATGGCTGCCAAGAAGGGCAAGTTACCGTTGACGGACACAGCACCTTCAATGGCATTCTCAGAGATAACAGTGATACCAGTGGGGGCAATGGGAGAAACGCTCTGGACGGCAAATCCACCACCGCTGGTCGGGGCGATAGCATTAGCTGCGTAACCATAGCCCAATGCTGGGCCAGCGAAAGGAGCTCCATATCCTATGCCACCAGCTCCGTAGGCTAATGCGTTGCCAGCAAGGGCGTTGCCAGCCAGTGCCAGCTCTTCAGCTGCGATGGCAGTGCCGATAACGTTGTTGACGGCCCCGAGGCATTGCTGGGCAGCGATGAACTGTGAAATGAAAATTAAATTTAGTTAGATGCTCTTGTGTGCCATTCGTGGAGAGGGCTTGAAAAGGAGATTTAGCTAGAAGGTACGGTACTCAGATGATGGCGCAATATTTATACATGAATGAGAGGATTTTTTTTTTTTAGATTTACTTTTTGGTCCTTAAAACGATAGAGCACTCTCTGTGACCATGATGGTCTTCGTAAAACAACAAAGTAGGAACAATTGGAAATGCAAATATAATTTTATTTGGACGTTTTCTTGTAATTTTAACTCACCTTAACAAAGCAGGCTGAAGCGCAAAGGACAAGGATAGACTTGGCGGCCATTTTGGATTTGTATGTGAGTCTGTGGGAAACAAACTTGTGAATGATTTCCGTATTCAATATCGAAGAATTTATACTCTTTAGTTACATCATTAGCGCTTAGTAATGTTATTTTGCAAGATGTAATAATTACATTGTCGATAAGGGCCTACGGTCTAACGTGTTTTTTTTTTTTTTGTCATATCATGTACTTTTATGTAATACCTAGCAGAAAGAAAATGTGTATTACCAAAGTGGACATAGTCTGAGGGGCTCGTGGCTACGTACTACCAGCCCCACGGGTCGACGGAAGGTGGTAAGGTTCGTGGACGGGTGGATGGGTGGGTGGATGGGTCCACGAACCGACTTCGGGAAGCGTAGTTTGGTCCCGGCTGTCATTATTTTGTAGATCTTTGACAGTCGTTACGGGTGGTCAGAAGCCCGAAAATCTAACAGCTTTTACCCAGTAACTGAGTCGTGAAGTCGCACAATGTAAAAAGAAAAAATAAACTTCACACATTTTAGAAAACTTCTTTATATTATGCTATAATAAATATAAAGTCACAAAAAAAAAAAATAATCGAATAAATACAACTAAAATAAATACAATGTAAAATACTGGTATTCAGCTGGATGCACATTATACATTGTATTTATTTTAATTGTATTTATATTGTATTTATTCGTTTGTATTTATATTGTATTTATTCGTTTGTATTTTTTTTCTGTGACTTTATAATTATTATTGAATAATTTAAGTTAGTTAGACTGGAAGCCGACCCCAAAATTTACGTGAAAAGGCAGACAGATTAATATATTCGTCTTGACAAGTTCTACCACACAGTTTTACTTTATTCCAGTTGGACTGGTTTAGGTAAAAATGACATTTTGAAGCTTAGTCTTTATACTGGTAACTCACCAGGGAATATGACTGGTGCTTTAGATGACCATAGCCTTCCGTGGCCAAGTGGGGCTATTCCGAAGCGCCTCATCGGCGTAGCGTAGCCAACAATGTTGGGGTCTATCTAATAAAAAATAATAAAAAAACTTTTATTTCGGACCCATAACTAGTCCATTTGGTTAGTATACACAGACTTAAAAAACTAGTGTTAGTACTTACATCTACCAGAACAACAAAAAAAACGATTAATTAACACGCCACAGTGGCATGTAGGCGCATCTAATCGTGTGATGCTGAACACCAGGAGTTTACATGGAGCAACTGTGACTGGCAGACATTTTGTAATAGGGTATTCACTTATAAAACGTTAGAAGCTAGGTGCATGGTTCCAATTGGTCGTTTCCTTTGGAGAAGAGCTGACCAGAAACTCCACGGTTACTCTTTTAAAAATAATTGGCTTTTACAATATTTTCAAATAACAGTGTTAATAGGTATGGGAGGACAGTGTAGGTCTTTCAACAAGTACCAGGTACTTAACAAAATATAAGATGGTCAACAAATCTACAGTACCCTATTAAAAAACCGGCCAAGTACGTGTCGGACCACGCACAATGAAGGGTTCCGTAGTTGGGATGAATTTAACCCAAGAACAAACTTAACATTGTAGTTGAAAAACATGTTCTCTCATAAGAAATGTATGGGAGATCTGTTTTTCAAACTGCAAATTTAGGTTGGTCGATTAATACTCGTTAACCTGTAAAGCCTATTTAGCTGTGATAGTTTTCCTTTTAAATTCGTTATATATACTACTGCTGTGAATTTTTTCACAAATCCAAGTATAACCATTTAGCTGGCAGGGGGGAGACACTTGACTCTAACAAAAATTAGCACTTTAAAGCCTAATATTTCGCAAACGGATTCCTAAATTGAAAAATGATTTTCACACACCCACAAAATTTTTAAACGACCTTTCCAACGATATCCCACACTTTTGGATAGGCGAGAAAAATAAAAAACATCCCCTCTTTACGCGTAGGGGAGGTATCCTAAAAAAAAGTATTTTTCTTGATTTTATTTTACCACTTTGTGGGCATTATTAATATGTATACCCATACTAAATTACAGCTTTCTACTATTAACCGGCTCTGAGCTAAGCCACGGACAGACAGACAGACAGACATGGCGAAACTATAAGGGTTCCTTGTTTACTACGGAACCCTAAAAAGCGACTGCCTCGTTGGTATAGTGGCTGTTAGCGCTACTGCTGAGTATGAGGCCCTGGGTTCGATTCCCGGGTCGGGCAAAGTGATATTGGGTTTTTAAATTTATAATTTTTCAGTAGTAATTCGGAGACTGGATTTCTACCAGGTTGATGTCAATCGGGTCGGCCTCTGTTACATCGGTCTTCAACATAACTAGCGAAATGTGGGTGTACTATAGGTACACGTCTGTCTAACCCGTCGGGGATTACAGGCGTGATGTTATGTCATATTACAAAGTGTACCTACCTAAATGAATACGTAGTACGTGCTGCCATCTATTCAACCACTAGTAAACTAAGAACGACTTCAGATAACATAATTTATTTCATAAATCAATAGATGTCGTTCCAATAACAGTAAATATCTTTTGGCCTAGTGGTCGCAAGTGCTACTGCTGAACATGAGGTCCTGGGTTCGATTCCAAGACCGGATAGTGTTATTGGGTTTTTCATCTGGAATTTCTCAGTAGCAGCCCGGAGTCAGGATGTGTGCCCGGTTGATGGCTATAGGCTCGCCCATTTTTACGTGGGACTTAAACATAACTGGCAAAATGTGGGTGTACTATAGATACATCTCTGCCTAACCCCTTGGGAATTACAAGCGTCATGTTATGATATCTTTTATCTTTATTAAGATCTTTATCGATTGTTTCAAGAAAATAATTGATTACTTACGTGATTTATCAAATTATTGCTAAGTGTATTTCAAAATGGTTGAGATTGAGTATAAAAGGTGCTTGAAGATCGTTCTTTAGTCATTAGAGATTCTTCTGTTCAAGATTAACGACATGTCTTCATCTTTTGTCATCTTCTGTATTCAGATTTGCTTGATTCAGGTTGGTTTTTCTAAGAGTACACTATCTATTATTTTCTTCATTACTGCTTTGACATTTCTGCGTTCTTTACCTCTATCTGGCTTTCTCTATGTTTAGTGGTTGATCTAAGCTTATTTGACTTTTAAGCTAAGATCTATATGCGTTACTTAGCCCGTACGTGGGCTTGGGGTTATCTTATAACGGTCGCACAACTGTCAAAATACAAGTACAATATAGAGACGAGAACGAGCATGTCTAAACCAAAGTACTTACTAATGAACGTTTTAAGATCTCGATCTAAGCGCACTTAAACAATTTTTGAAGACAAATGTGATTATATATATTTTTTTCTACGTTACTAATAATTCATTTTCATTTCTTCTAGTATGTATTCAGTCAACGCGTCAATGGACCCACAATGGTGAACAACGGACTTCAATACGGACCAAATAATGGACTTGGGGGGCCATTACAAGGACAAGCACAACTTGGCGGGGTCATGAATGGACCTGGAATAGGTCCGATAGGACCTAATCAAGCTATTGGCCCATATGGCCAAATAATGCCTAATGGTCAAGCATTTTCTGCTCTTCCTAATCAAGCTTTTGCTGGCTTGCCAAATCAAGCTTTCGCCGGTGCGGGAACGCCAAACAAAGTATATGGCAGTGCTGGCATGCCTAATCAATTCTATGGCGGTGCTGGCAGCCAAAACCCAGCTTATGGCGGTGCTGGCAGCCCAAACCCAACTTATGGCGGATCTGGCAATGGTGAAGTAGCTGTCATTGGCGAGTTGCCAGTCTCTGGCATGACTTCTGTAACTGGCAATGTGCCATTGACTGGCAAAGTGGCATTTAATGGCAATGTGCCTTGTGGTGGTGTTTTCACTATTACTGGCAACTGTGCTTCTTGTGGGCTTAACGCCCCGTCTTATGGCCAATTGCCAGCATATGGCAATAAGCCTGGGTATTAGGTTTTAAGTGATTAGTTATTTAAGAATTTATAAATTATTTTATTTATGCGTTGTGGGGAATAAAATATTATTGTTTAAATAAATTAATGATAATTAAACATTTTTATGTTTTCCTATTTACCTACCCTGTAAGTCGTCACAATAATTTGTGTGGCTTGAACCCAAGAAGGGCGTTAAGGGCCTTGAATAGGATGTTGATTACAAATGCCTATAACATAAAATAACGTTGGAACTGAGACGCAAGTGTGCACTTTTGATGCACTACTACTTATTGCTAAATAATACTCGTAAGATCGATGACGCGACTACTCTAGCTCGCTGTTCATTGTTTGCTCCGGACCGGCTGCGGCGGTCGCGCGCCTGTGCCTCGCGGTGCCTGTTCGCGGCACCGCCTGTGCGTACCCATACTGCTCGATATGCCCCCACAACCCAGGCGATCAATCTGCCGAACGCCCAGATTGCTCAGGAGCCCGATGTTGACATATTTATGTATAGCAGTAAATTTATGTTAAGAGGGCGCCTAAAGGTCCACTAGCGCCACTCTTTAAAAAAAATATTATCTCGTGACTGAGAAGGAATTATGAATAACGGCTAGACAGAACCCTCGGTAAGTGTGTCTAGAATTTTCTAATACCTTTTATAAAGTTTCATATTGAGACACGAAGCAACAAAATACGATCTAAAGAAAAGCGGCCACATTCCTCTAGATCGTATTTTGTTGCTCCGTGTCTCAATATGAAACTTTATAAAAGGTATTAGAAAATTCTAGACACACTTACCGAGGGTCCTGTCTAGCCGTTATTCATAATTCCTTCTCAGTCACGAGATAATATTTTTTTTAAAGAGTGGCGCTAGTGGACCTTTAGGCGCCCTCTTAAACGTTTGCATGAAGTTTTTTACCTAAATGTTGTTGTTGGCTTGCTGCGCGCCTTGGTGTTTTCTGTAAGTGCAGCAACCACTTGTTATATGAATAAATAAATCATCATCTGCTTAGCCTTTTCCCAACCATGTTGGGGTCGGCTTCCAGTCTAACCGGATGCAGCTGAGTACCAGTATTTTACATAGAGCGACTGCCTATCTGACCTCCACAACCTAGTTATTAGGTAACACGATACCCCTTGGTAAGACTGGTTGTCAGACTTTTGGACTTCTAACTACCCGTAACGACTGTCAAAGATCTAGAAATGATAGCCGGGACCAACGGTTTAACCTGCTTTCCGAGGCACGGAGGGGTCTTGGTATGTAAAGATGGTCACCCATCCACGGACCAACCGCGAGAAGCGTAGCTTAACCTGATAAAACATACTTACCATAGCTTAAACATACTAAAAACGAAAGTGAGTTCATTTCGTACTCATGGGAGACAGCGTTATGTAATACTAAAAGATTGAGTGAAGAAGACTGCAATAACTGCATTAACCCCGAGAAAAACCTTGCGATAGTGCGTTTTTAGAGCTATCAACTCATTAATTAAGAGAAAAGTACGTTATTAATGTTCGTTATCCTATTATCATATTGCACGCTTTTATTTGTTTTTGTGTTATAATTACATAAAAGTAGCAAAATTATATACTAACTTAACTAAAACTATTTACAAACTAAAATATAGCATCGAAAAATTCATCCGCATCGCTGTCGACTGGTAATGTACCCAAGAGGCTGGCCGCATTGCCACGTTGTATGGCAATGCTTAGTCTTAGTCTCTGCCCAAGGAAAAAACCAGCCCTTATTAATTAATTAGTTATAAATATATTGTAGATATAAAAAATAAAAAAATACATAAAAACTCATTTAAAAAAAGAACTACAATTATTGATTGCGTGCATCTTATGCTAAAGGTGACGTTCTATTAATTTGAGGATTACACTATTGGGTAGGTAATTTAAAAATATAAATAATTCACGTTTTATTTTATTTCAAAAGATCTCATTTCTTTTTTAACAAAAATTATTCAAAAAATTGTGTGGATTCGGCGAGCGCAGGGAGCGAGACAGAGAAGGGCTGCATGCCCATGGTCGCTCCCTAGAGGAAGCGCCTTAAGTGAAATGTTTTCTATGTGTATTTTCTGTGTACTATATAATGTGTACTTACTAATTTAGTTGTTAGATTATTACTAACAACAATATGGATTGAGTTTCTAAAATAAATAATTTATTTATTTAATACGCGAAGTATAGCACGATTATTTTAACCTGACAATACACAATGGAAATAATGCAGTGTTATGCATTACTAAAACGAATGGATCAGCAGAATAATAAGCAGTTTAGTTCGCGACCTACAGAAACGGTTGTATCAGCAAGGTTGTTCATTACCTAACGTTTATTATGATTAGTTGACTAAAATTACTGCTTACTAGGCTGAGTATGTAATGACAGACGAGCAAAATAAAGGTCGCTACACCGTCATGTACTCATATTTTCGACTTTAAGTGCGAATTTCACCAACGAAACTGTACGCGATCAGCACAAAATTGTTATGGAATTTTGACACTGTCAGTTTTTGAAAGCGGTTTAGACGATGGTGAACGCGTTCAGTTTCATTGGTGAAATTCATACTTAACCGTTCACCATGACTTAAAGGCAATTTAGGAAGTAAGTTTTCAGTTCACATAACTGACAGGTAGTTGATCCTAGATTTGACTGCAACTTAGACTACGGGCTATGTATACGCGAAGAAAAATCTGCTGTTGGCCCCATGATCCCGCCGGAGCTCTGTCCGCTGCCGCGATTTCTCGTTTAGCCATTATGCCCCGGCTTTTCGCCTCCTCGCACAACTCCCACATGTGCGCGAGGACTTTCGCCTCCAGATCCCATGGCGGTAGTCCGGCAAGGAGGCTCGCCGCCTCACGGGAGACCGTGCGGTATCCTCGTACCAGCCTGATGGCCATGACCCTTTGGGACGCGTTCAACCGCTGGGCCAGTCGCAGCCTCAATGAACGCGCCCACACCGGTGCCCCGTAAAGGGCCATGGACCGCACGATCACGGGGACAACCCTGAAATCGCGAAAAAAAAAAAAAGGGTTGGCCCCATAGTGAAAGTTGTTCGTAATAATGAGTACAATTAGACCCCCTTAACAGGATGCAAACGAATTAAATTTCACATTGTATTTTTAAACGTGTGTGGCTATTGCGAATACCAGAATTCGCATATAATACGGTTTTTACTTAGAAACTAGTTCTGCATCTTTAGTTCATAAGTTGTGATTTTTTTTCCTATAGAAGAGCTAAGCGAAAAACGTGTTGATAAAGGATTATACCTTTGGACCAATTATCATTATTGGCGAATACGAAAATGCTAAGAAGCGTATGAAGAAAATAAATCTCTTATCTATCTTGGAGATTAAAGTTTTCAACCAAATGCAGCTGAAATTATAAAAGGAGCGACTGCAGTTCTGTAAAAAGAAGTCCTTTCAAAACTACTGAAAATTAATAAGGATTTTTGTTAAACGCCCGTATGGAAGGACCATTCTCTTCTCAGGAGCTAAATAGTTTGTTAATAGTTTTGACTTTAACTACAATAAAGGTATAACAATTCGGAATGAATATACATTTTGGTCTGAAAGTTTCAAAAATGTTAAAATAGTTTCTTTACATTTTAAGTTATCGATAAAACTCTTAGAAATCTTAAATTTATGATGTTTAAGCTAAACATTAATTATTGTAGGACCGTGAAATGTTGTGTTACATCTGGAATGACTTGTAGGGAAAAGGACCAAATACTATGGAGTGTTCCTGAAAGTTGGTACGCATGACACAGTCATTGTGTAGCTCAACCCAATTTTAGGCAGCTCAATCTACTCATGTCATGCAATTATATGCATAAAGATATAATCACTATACATTAGCTCAAAAACGTGATTTTTTTTATCAAGTTCTATGTAAAAATCAGGAGCGTTATCTACATAGATAGCACTCAGTACAATATGAAATAACCGGTTACGGTTATTTCATATTGTACTAACTGCTATCTTCATCACGTAATAAATTTATTTCTTTACCATCGATTGCGTAAAAATATTGAAATATGTCAGTATAAAACGTTTGTGCATTTGATTCAAAATCATTCTCTTGTTTGTCCTCAATTCAAACGTTAACAAAAAACAAAATGGCCGCCAAAGTTTTCTTTGTCTTCTGCGCTTCTGCTTTATTGGTCCAGGTAAGCATTTTCTACTTTTTAGTCAACACTCTATGAAATATTTTGTAAGGTTTTTGTCCTCTTTTAAACACAGTCTTAAACAGTAGTTTAATCAAAATCAACATTTAAAGACCACAAGTATTAAAAAAAAAAAAAATCAATTATTGATCGTTAGAAAGACAAATAGATTAATTACCCTTTGCTCTTTTTATTTTCAGACCATCTCAAGCCAAGCCATCGGTGCTTGTAACAGCATTACTGGCACTGCCTTAGCAGCTGAAGAGCTCGCTTTAGCTGGCAATGCTCTGGCTTACGGCTCCAACCTAGCCGGACGAGTATTGGGAGCAGGACCCTCAGGCTACCCAGGAATTAATAGCTACGGCCTGACTGCTAACTCCATTGTTCCTTCAAGCGGCGGCGGCTTCGCAGTCACCAGCGTCTCCCCCATTGCCCCCACCGGCATCACCGTGATCTCAGAAAACGCCATCGAAGGAGCTATCGCTGTGAACGGAGAGCTGCCGTTCTTGAGTGCTGTGGCTGTGGAGGGAGCTTTACCTAGTGCCGGCGCTGGTGGTATCAACTACGGCTGCGGAAATGGTGCTGTTGGTATTGTGAGCGAAAGTGTTGGTGCAGCTGTTACTCCTGCTACTGGTCTTGCTCCGGGCAGAGTTGGCTACGGCCCTGGTTTGGCCGGTCCTGGTCTCGCCGGTCTGGGTGCCACTGGTCTGGGATACAATGGCCGTCTTGGCGCCGGCTGTGGCTACAACGGAGTATTTTAGTTCAAAGAAATTATTGTATTGTTGTTGAGTTTTCATTTGAGTTTTAATTATATGGAAATTAATTATTGAATTGAATTTGTCTTATTACCCAATTCTCTGCCCTGCTAAGCCGAAAGGCGGTATCTCAATCGGAGTAAGTTTTGAGGAAATTGACTTTTTGTAAATTGTAATTTAAGGAAACATAAGGATACAAAGAACTTCTGAGTGGTTTTTTTTTATGTTTTAAGTTAGATAGCGGTATGTGGCTTATACCATTAGATGCGAAATTATTATAGCTATTGAATGGTATAAAAAAAAACTAAAAGGGCGTATCTCAGAGATACCGCCTTTCGGCTTAGCAGGGCAGTACCTACTATGTACTACTGACATTACAAACTAGCCTGTACCTACTTCTGTGTTATATGCAATCTGCTGAATATAAGCACTTCCTAAAGGTTGGAACAATATTTTCTGTCAATCTATGCTTGTGCATATGACGGGTTAAATGAGATTGTTAAAAAAAACTTTACTTTACTAGTACAAACAACTTATAACTAAATGAAAATCACTTATTTTCATTTTTGTCGAACTTCATCAGCACCAATTAGACTAATCCACTGGATAACTTCAGCATCTGATGCTTTCCATCCATCCAGTGTGTGGTGGACTTAGAACGGGCGACACTGGGTCACCACCGTTCCTACATTCTGCCATTCCGGGCTGCCAATGAGAAAGTCCTGATGGAAAAACCCACTATCACTTTGCCAGACGTGGGAATCGAACCCAGAACCTTATGCTCAGCGGTAGAGCTTGCGACCACTAGACCAACAAGGCAGTCCTTACTCAAAAGCAATCGGGCGTAAGGTGTTGAGTACAGAGTTGGTTACGGCCTAGGTTTGGGTGGTCGTGGTCTGGTCGATTTGGGCGGCCCTGGTCTGGGTCTTGACGCCCTCGGTCTGGTCGATTTGGGCGGCCCTGGTCTGGGTCTTAGCGCCCCCGGTCGGGGATTCAATGGTCTCTCCAGCCCCGGCTGTGGGTGCAAAGGAATCTTCTAAGTTGAAATTGTTGTACACTGTTAATGTTGAAATTTCATTTGTTTTAATACCTATATGAAAATTCCTAATTTCTTTGTTTTTATAATGCTACAATAATAATTACCGTTCATATAACAATATTATCGTTGATGCTCTCTCATTTCCTTTACATTTTAAAAACATGAACAGTTCGAAGTCAAATATAAGCCTAACTTCCTAACTAATATTAAAAATGCAAAAGTGAATTTGTTTGTTTGCTTGTTACGCTTTCACACTAAAACGGCTGAACGGACTTGGATGAGATTTGGCATATACGTAGACCATGACCTGGATAAGGACATAGGATATTTTTTATCTCGATATTCTCACGGGATCAAAACGTATGCGGGTGAAACCACGGGGCGGAGTTAGTGCGATTTAAAAATCATAAATGTCCTACTTTATCAAATTCTGATAGTTCCTTCCTTCATGTTTACCAAAATAAGAAATAAAAACTGTGCTTATATTGTTTCTCTAAGGCCTAATGGTTGTTGAAGGGAATCCGATAATTAAATTGAGGCGATACAGTGGCCTACCCAGCCAAGGATGTGAAAGAATAATTTAAGGATAAGAAAAACCAAGTACTGCAACGAGGACTGAAAGTATAATTTTAAAAAGCATCTGTTAAGCTACGCCTCGTCGGACTTTAGGTTTTGATGACCTAACTAATATGCAAAATACGTAACAGAAAGTTATCCTTCTGTTAGGTGTTTTGCATATAAGTAACCCTGATGAGGTAGATACGAAAAGTCTACTACCTAATGCCAATTCATTCCTTTAAGCTACATATTTTTGTGAACTCAACCACACAAGGATGTCTCTCTCTTATAGCCTTATAATTCCAATTTGATAATTATGTTAACAATATCAGTGGTATAGCACCAGCAATCTGGATGCCCTCTCTATTCAGTATTTATCCTCCAACCATACTTAATGCATTGCTGCTTCGGAGGCTAAACTTGTTGAACTGTGCTTGCGGCACCAAGGACTCATTTTCGATACGTGCCTCCAAGAAATGCCAAATGGGATTCTAATGAAGTCACATATTTGTCGGCAATACGTTACTGAGTTGAGTAATGAGGACGCCAGCGCCGCCTAGCGGCGTTCGACGATAAGCAGAGTTCGTGGATGGCGGTCATGCAGTGAAGACGTTTAGAAACTGTCCTGCGTTCGCTATAGTTGTGTCGTGTACCTACAGTGTGTGAATATTGCTATTGACATTAATTTGATCGTAAATTATAATTGGATCTGAACCGCAAACGGTTTTTCTATTACGCAATAACTAGCACTACCCACAGTACGCCCACAGTAGTTAAAATATGGCTGATAATACCGAAAGAGACAAGTACCCTCCTCCGTCATATACATGTTTTAAACAAACTGATTGTGCGTCACTTGCTTCATCTATTTCTTTTATGAAATTATTGTTGTTTGTGTTGATTCTATCGATATTGTGTGTACGCTTTGTTCCTACTTCTTACACTATTGAAAGCATCGCTCCTTCTGCTGCTGCTCACTCTCTTGCCGGTACGCTTTGTCCAGGAGTACTTATTGGTCCTGGATTAGCAGCTTTAGGTCCTGCTCCAGGTCTCGGTTATAGTGGTCTTATTGGTCGTGGATGGGGTTGTGGTCATTTCAATGATAATATTGATCAACAGACTTCTTGAAATAAACTTTTTTTATTTTTATTATGCTCAGTTTTCCATCCAGAGTCTAATTTAATTACTTATCGACTTTTTAGGTTTTCTGCAATTAGTCAAAATTGATTCTTTGATATTCTATTATTTTTGACTATCATTACTTTACAATTGATTGATACTGTTTCTATGCTTCGCTACTAGATGGCATTGCAAGTCCCATTATTATCGATAAATATGGTGGCGATAAGTATAATTGACATACCGACAGTTTTTGTACGTAAACCAGTCATTGTAGTGACTTTTGATATAATTATCTAAAAGAAATTCGATCAATACAAAGGACGGTGAACTAATCTCAATAATCAAACAAAATAACAAGTGAATTGAAATTGTTTATTCTGTAAATAGGATATCGGAATCACTTTTACACGTCATATAAAAAAATATTAAAAATAAGCTAGATGAGCTCGGTGTTTCCTATCTGACTACTCTGAGAAGACAGGCCGAAACAAACTCAGAGGTCGTAGTCTCTTTTAAAGTCCAGACATAATCTTGGTCAAGTCATATGAGGACCATGTGGATTAGTGTCTGAAATGGTCTTTTGAGGAAAGAACCACACAGATTTGAGTGGACCTGTCCAGTCAGTGAAAACATTAAAGTGTAAGTGACAGTGACAATGCAATGCTTACGGCACTGTAGACGGGCAGAGGCAGCGCCACTATTATGCCGCTAGCGGCACTCTATACACTTCTATTAAATAATTTACGACTTAATACTTGGTACAGTACCTACATTTTTATCAGTCGACTATATCCCATATCGAACATATGCATTATTTGCCCTTGGGAAAATTTAAGACAAATGGCTAGGAAAACAGAAAATGAACGAATTACAAGCTATCTGAATAGCTTGTAATTCGTTCATTTTCTGTTTTCCTCAATTAAATCATTTGATAATTATTCTTATAAGCATGATTTAAAACTAAGTACTATTTTTAGGGTGGTATTTTGTGTTATGCTGTATTTGTGGATTTTCTCAGTATTGAGAACAAACAAAAATATGTTCATATTATTTGTTGAAAAAATGTATTTATCTTTTTATGAATCAGTCACAACCCAAGAATATATTACGACATTAAGGATGCAGTAGTTGAATGTTTTATAGCATATAGGACGCACAAACAAAAAGAAACGTTTGAAAATATTTATTTATTTATGAATCAATCATAATTTCAAAAGATGTTGAGATATTCCCTAGTACAGATAGTCGTAAGGGGAACCACAGCCGCAAGCGCACCTGCCGGAAATTGACACGGCACCAGCAGCTGGCACAGCGCCGCCAAAGCTCACAGCGCCCATGATGGGGACCTGACCAGCAACAGCAGTGTTACCGGCGACTGGCAGCTCACCAATGACTGCCACGTTGCCTTCACCGGCGCCGCCGTACGTGGCAAGTCCAGCACCACAACCAGCAAAACCAGCGGCGGAATACGCAAGTCCATCATAAGCCAAACCAGGAGCAGCTAAACCGCTGAAGCCGTAAGGACCAGCCATCAGTGGTGATCCAAAGGCTGAGCCGTAAGCACCAAGGCAGGCCTGGCTGAATACATTCTGCAAAAGTAATAATCATGATGTATCTGAACAAACTTTTACACACAGGACCCAAAATAACTAACCCTTTAAATACGAAAACGTAAAAAAGGTAGAATTAAAAACAGCAATCACTTACTTGGACCAAGCAAGCTTGGATGCAGAGCAACAGAACAGTGAAGGAAGACATGTTTAAAGTTTGTTCAACAGCTGAAGATTGAATGATGACCCAAAAATATTGTCACATTTTATACTTTGGCGTTTGTTCATTTCAACGACGTTTACGAAATTTTGGAAGACGTGACGATATGTGTCAAATAAAATAAAGTGTTTCTGTGTTAGTAAATAGTAGGCCTTATCATGCTTGCACAAGCTATTAATTAATTACAATTACCTACATACTAAGTTTCTCGGAACTTGATAACTTAATTGGTATAAATCTACCAACAGTTGCACTGAACATCACTCTTGCACTCGAAACAAACTACAATGTCTGTGAAAGCTATCCTCGCCCTCTGCGCTCAGGCGCTCCTGCTCAAGGTAAGAAGTATGTTTTTTAAAGTTCCGTGTTCTTTTATGTAAAATAACATAATTAATAATTAAATGTTTCAAAATCTCGATGTTGTCTCCAAAACTATTAATGTTTGAAGAGATGAAAGCGTAACAAAATAAATGTACAATTTCAGTCCGCACTTGGACAGTCATGCACCAGCCGCGCTGCGGTTGTTGATATCTCTGCTCCCTACTACGGATTGGCCGCTCCCGCCTTAGCCGCACCTTGTGGCTTGACTGCTCCTGCTTTGGCATATGATGGACTCGCCTACTTTGGCGCTGGCTTGGCAGGCAGTGGTCTGGGTTTTAATGGACTGGCCGCTAGTTACGCAGGCAGAGGCCTGGCTTATGATGGTATCTACGCCCCCACCTTGGAGTTCAGTCCCACCAGTGGCGGCGCTCTGCCAGTCTCCAGTGCCTCCGCCATCGCTCCCGTAGGTATCTCCGTTGCGTCTGACAACGTTTATGAGGGTATCCTGACTGTGGGCGGCCAGCTGCCGTTTGTGGGTACAGTTGCTATGGAAGGTGTGGTGCCTTCTGCCGGCGCTGGCGCCGTCAACCATGCCTGTGGTAATGGCAGGAACGCCATGATCAGTGAGACTGCTGCCTTTGCCCCGGTTGCCGCCTTGGCCCCTCTTGCTGCTTACGGTCCTGTTGCCGCCTTCGCCCCCACTGCTTTTGCTGCTCCTGGCTTCGGTCTTCGTGGTGGTTTGGCTGGCAGAGGTTGCGGCTGCGCCATCTAAGAATTTATTCGTTAAAAGTAACCGATTGAAATGAAAAAAGTCGTTTAACTTAATAAATCAATATGCATTTATATTTTTGGTCCTTTTATTTTCAACAACTTATATTATATTAAAATTAACAAAATATATAAATATTATGTGTAAAGAATTATGCGTGTACAGTACAACTGTTTTCTTAATGTCCCGCGGCAAGCTGCGTGTTTCGTCTGTCGTCGGATTTCTACCAGTTTTCACTTGGTAATTTGGTTGACGGCAACGCGGGCGGAGCGATAGGAGTCAATACGTACAAGCACCAAGTGAACTGATAGCAGTGTGCCCGATAGGATTTCCATACTTGATCGCCTACGGTTACCCTTTACATTGACGTTCCTTCCTTGTAGTTTGGCTATTTGAAAGAAAGAAAGAAAGAAAAATGCGTTTATTGGCATTACAAAATAAAAAAATACACCTTAAAACTATAAAAACAGAAAACTTAAAGATAGTATAAAAATAAAATAAAATAAAACTCATTTAAGATCAAATAAAAATTTGTGACATACATGTGTGTGTGTGTTGTGTTGTGATTATTGAGAAACTAAACTAAATACCTAATATCTGTGTATATCCTAGGACATAAAATAATAAATCTTTTACCTATAAAATATAGAAAGTACTTTCAATGCAAAAACGGGTAACTGCGTTGTTCTTCTAAACTACGAAACGGAGGTTGATGCGGTTTTATAATCTACTCATTACAATGTTTTTTTAATGAGTTGTATTGCAATATGTAACTAGTGACCTCGACAATAGATCATATTATTTATTGTTATTAGTAATTAACTGTTTATTTATTTTACCTCGATGGTCCTAGTTTATCATTTATAACTTCCAGTTACAGCTTTATGTAAGCGGGCACGCCCTTTATGCCTGGAGGCTTTTATTAAGACGTTAAGTTTTGTTTACGTTTAGTTTTTATTTCTGCCCGAGTATAGTTCTCGATGATTTTGTTTGGTATATTGGCGTGTGCTAGCTAACATATGGATAATAATTTAAATTAGGTTAAATAAGTTGAATACTATTATATAGAGTCTTTTTTTTTTCTTTCTAACTGAACAGACAGCTGTGCTGCTGGGGAGTTTGTTGCGCCACTTCTTCTTCCCAGCTAACGCACTAGGAAGTGGTGAAGGGTGGGCGTTTTGGGGGACTGTTTTATGTAATTTTGTCGTTCGAAAAGTGCTGATTATCAGCCTAGTTTGAATAAATGACTTTTGAATTTTGAATTTTTATTATCATTTAGATTACCTATATAACAATAATATCTGACAAATAAAAAACTAAAATAAATGGGTAAAATTAACAAAATTGATAAATATGTTTTATATATAACACAAATTTTATATGGCAGATATGTCTGCTCGAACATTCTCAACATCCTTTTGATGGCTTAATAAAAAATCTTTTAATTTAAATTTGAAAGTCGAGCAACTTTTTAATAATTTATGCATTGGGTATAGTAAAAAGGAACTCGAGACAAAAGTGTCAGGCTGTTGTGACACTTCATAGTTCGGGTGACATTCATCTGACGTTTGTAGCATATTATCATGTAAAAAGTTTCGATTTAATCTCAGGCTCAAAATACGTGGGCCAGAATCTAGCTGAAATGCAGGTTTAACAGTTTGATATAACTCGGTTTCGGTTCAGTTGACATAACTTCATCGAATTTGTCAACCGATCATTATAATATTTTAAGTCAAAATACTTCTGAAAATTAATTTGATATAATATCGTACACCGGGTTCAACAACGTCATAAGTAACAAATTATGTGTTTTTCAGGAGATTGAATTAAAAGTTTTTGTTACTTACATTAAAGTGAAATATATTTAAAATCCTATGATATATCGATGCCTATCGATATCTATTGTATATAAATAAATAAAAAGAACAGTCCTGACTGACTGGCTCATCAACGCCCAGCCCAAACCCTTGAACCTAGAGGGCTGAAAGTTTGCACATAGGTTCCCTTTATAATGGAGACAAGGAATAAGGACGAATTTGTCGAATATTAACCCCTAAAGGAGTCAAATAGGGGATGAAAGTTTGGATGAAAAATCTTATTCCTTGAGTTAATAAACTTGAAACTTGGCTCGAATACTAACCTAAATAAATTACAAACTTTTTTTTTTCTTTTGTTAAACTACCCCCTAAAGAGGGATTGGGGGGTGTTAAAGTTTGTATGGAAGAATCAATTTGCCTAGACTTTTCCCAACAATGTTGGGGTCGGCTTCTAGTCTAACCGGATGCAGCTGAATACCAGTATTTTAAATGAAGCAACTGCCTATCTGACCTCCACAACCCAGCAACTGGGTAATACGATACCCCTTTTTAATACTGGTTGTCAGACGAAAACGTAACGACTGTCAAAGATCCACGAATGACAGCCGGGACCAACGGCTTTCCGAGGCACGGAGGAGTTTCGGAATATTAAGATGGTCACCCATCCACAGACCAACCCCGGCAAGCGTAGCTTAACCTGATGGATCGAACCGTGCGGCTGCTATTACTTAGCCACGAGCTCGGCCAGGAAGAATAATAATGATAATTAACGCGGTATCCGATTATCTCGGGACTCAGTCTTATGACATGAATGAAAATACAGAATAACGTGTATCAGGGTTTTTTATTAATCTACCCCTAAACTTGAAAATTGGTATATCACTTAAAAGTCAAATAAAGGAAAAGTCGAAAAAAATTGTTATTTAGGATAGTTAGAATTCGGAATGCTTCCGAAAATTAATCTGATGTATAAAATTCACTTCAATAAATTGCCACATGTGATTGTAATTACGGGCTGGTTTGTGGATGGTCACCCCCATCCAATAATATCGTTATGTGCGTTCCGATGTGGTTGCCGGAGGCCTCTACGCGGGGGTCGTGCGTTCCGTGGCCCTTTACGGGGTACCGGTGTGGGCGCGTACTCTGAGGCTGCGGCCAACCCGCCGGTTGAACGCGTCCCAAAGGTTCATGGCTATCCGGCTGGTCCGGGGATACCGCACGGTCTCCGGTGAGGCGGCGAGCCTCCTTGCCAGATTGCCGCCATGAGATCTGGAGGCGAAAGTCCTCGCGCATGTTTGGGAGTGGCGTGAGAAGCCGAAACGTCGGGGCGTTACTCCCCTGCCACGAGAAATCGTGGCACAGCAGATAGAACTCCGGCGGGATCTCATGGCACCATGGAGAGCGCGATTGTCGTAACCCTGTGCTGGGCATGCCACAGTTGCGGCGATAAGTCCCCCCTCTTTGAAGAGTGGCTAGAGAGGCGCCATGGCGTCCTCACCCTTCGCCTGACGCAGGTCCTCACCGGACACGGGTGTCACCACTATGTCGATCGGCCGGAGGACACGGTGGAGCATACGGTGAGAACAGAAGGCAGAACGCATGAGGGAGAGGCAAATTTTGCGCCCTCACGCCCCTAGCCACCGCAGGAGACGCCCTGGGTGTTCGTTGTACTAACCAAACATTAAAGTCAATGCAAATGCTAACTAATTAAATTACTTATGTACAAAAATGCATCATCTAGGCTCCGCCGTATGTCAATGCATTTCCAAATGTAGGTCGTAATGAAAGTGCAAATACGCGAACCTACTAACTAACTTATTGCATCAAAAATACATATTTAAAAACCATGTACTGGGCGTCGGGAATCGCAGGCCAAGTCCCGGCCGCCGTAAGCGCGGGCTTGCGGACGTTGAGCAATGGGTAGCTCACCGTCCGACAAGGGCCAGCCATGCTATTCTGTAAACATCTCACCGTGAAAACTTGGGTGAAGTGAGCTGTCAATAGTGTCAATCCCTGTGAAATGACAGCTCACTCCACGCTCACTTCACCTAAGTATTCACGGTGAGATGGTTACAGAATAGCATGGCAGGCCGGGTCGACGGTGCGTTGTTTCACGCGCGCCTCAAAGAGATGTCAGTACAACTGAGGGGGTCCGCTGGGACCGCTGCCTGCCGGGGTCGAGGGAAAGTCCAAAAGGGATATCGTGGCCCCTGGCAACGTACAGGCACTGAAGGAACACGGATGGGTTTTAGTCAGTAAGAGTCTGACACGCCCTCCCGCTCCGCCACGGGAGAAATTATTAGAAAATTTCCTACCCAAAAAAAAACAGGCTGGTTCGTGGATGGGTGACCATCCAATAATGTCGCGAAGTGCTTTCCGAGGCACGGAGGGGGCCTTGGATAGCAAATTAAGCTGTTGGTCCAAGCTGTCATTTGTAAATCTTTGACAGTCGTAACGGGCAGTCAGAATCCCAAAAGTCTCATAACCAGTGTTACCAAGGGGTATCGTGTTACCTAGTAACTGGTCAGATAGGCAGTCGCTCCATATGAAATACTGATATTCAGCTGCATCCGGTTACCCTATCATAATTAGTAGTTGGGAAAAGGCTAGGCAGATTGATTGATACTGTAAGCAAACATGAAATGAAATGAAATTGTTTATTCTGTAAATAGGATATCGGAATCACTTCTACACGTCATATAATTTTTTTAGATAAGGTCGGTGTTTCCTATTTGACTACTCTGAGAAGAAAGGTCGAAACAAACTCAGAGGTCGTAGTCTCATTTAAAGTCCAGACACAATCTTGGTCAAGTCATATGAGGACCATGTGGGTTAGTGTCGGAGATTAGTGAGGACCATGTACGTCATCTATGACTGTGTGTACTAACACAGATTTAGTCAAAGATGGCGTGCAAGTCACATTCGTAACTACGACTTGTTTTTGACTTAATCTTGACTTGCTTTCAGCGATGAATGTTTTTTTCTTAGTAAGTAAAAAAAGGAGTTCGGTTAAACCAAGCTTATAAATACTTTATGACGTACAAAGGTGTAATATTATACTATCAGATCTTACTGACTAGCCAATACTAGGCATAATAATTACAAATTAATTGAATAGTTTTGCCAAAACATCGAATACAACATTAAGGATGCAGTATTTGCATTTTTTACAGCCATAGGACGCACAAAAAAAAAAAATGTTTGTTAATATTTATTTATTTATGAATCAATCATTATTTCAAAATATGTTGAGATATTCCCTAGTACAGATAGTCGTAAGGGGAACCACAGCCGCAAGCGCACCTGCCGGAAATTGACACGGCACCAGCAGCTGGCACAGCGCCGCCAAAGCTCACAGCGCCCATGATAGGGACCTGACCAGCAACAGCAGTGTTACCAGCGACTGGCAGCTCACCAGCGACCGCCACGTTGCCCTCACCAGCGCCGCCGTACGCGGCACCATAACCGGCAGCAGGGTATGTGCCAGCGTAGCTAGTGGCGGGGTACGCAAGTGTATCATAAGCCAAACCGGGAGCATTCAAGCCGTAGGGACAAGCCGACATGGGTGAAGCAAAAGCTGGGGCAATTGCAGGGCCGTAAGCACTAACACATGCCTGGCTGAAAACATTCTGAAAAAAAATAATTGTGTCATTTGATTAAACAAGACGTGAAAAATCAATCGTGTTACTTTTAAGTGGAAAGCTAACCCGACCAAAATTTACAAAATAAGATATAATAATGAGGATTCCAGCATACGTTTACGGATGAATAGAATGCGTTGAAATGAGGTTTCTAAGCTACAAAGCCGAAAGGCGGTATCTCAATCGGAGTAAGTTTTGAGAAAATTGAATTTTTGTAAATTGTAATTTAAGGAAACATAAGGATATAAAGAACTTCTGAGTGGTTTTTTCAAATGTTTTAAGTTAGATAGCGGTATGTGGCTTATACCATTAGATGCGAAATTATTGTAGCTATTGAATGGTATAAAAAAAACTAAAAGGGCGTATCTCAGAGATACCGCCTTTCGGCTCAGCAGGGCAGAATAGTTAAGTTAAATCTAAAAAGTAGAACTTAAAAAGAGAAGTAACCCCTTACCTGGACCAAGCAAGCTTGGATGCAGAGCAACAGAACAGTGAAGGAAGACATGTTTGATGTTTATTCAACGAAAAGCTGAAGACTGAATAATTAACTTCTAATCCATCACACTTTTATACATAACACACTTTCTTATCAACTTTAAAGTACATTATTATTTCTATTTCGTTTCAACATTCTGTTTTCAGTATTTTACTAAGTGTTGAGTTATTTTATTTTCGTAACAAAATGTTAGGCTTATCGTTTACTTACAAGAATTACAATTACCTATATACCAATTATTCCTGGAAAATTTCTTCGTAGCTTAGTATAAAGCCTTTGGAAGGTGGAACGGAAATCATTCAATTGTCAGCATTTGCAGTAGTACCAAGTACATTCACTAAAATGGCAGCCAAGACTATCCTCGTACTCTGCGCTCAGGCGCTTTTCATCGAGGTAAACCTATAATTCATTTACTGTATTTTTCTTTAAGGACCTAACTACTTCGTTTATTTTTGTTCAAAGCTAATTTGGGTCTAAAAGATTTTCATATGCTAAAGATTCGTTTAATTAATTATTAACATGAGAGTATTACATAATCACAACGTCATACTCAAGTCAATTTACCAAGAATGCTCTGTTAGCATTTGGAGGAGCGCGTGGCTAAGTAATAACAGCCGCACGGGTCGATCCATCAGGTTAAGCTACGCTTGCCGTGGTTGGTCCGTGGATGGTCGACCATCTTGACATACCGAAACTCCTCCGTGCCTTGGAAAGCACGTTAAAGCCGTTGGTCCCGGCTGTCATTCGTGGATCTTTAACAGTCGATACGGGTCGTCAGAAGCCCGAAAGTCTGACAACCAGTATTACCAAGGGGTATCGTATTACCCAGTTACTGGGTTGTGGAGGTCAGATAGGCAGTTACTCCTCAAATACTGGTATTCAGCTGCATCCGATAAGATTAGAAGCCGACCCCAACATAGTTGGGAAAAGGGTCGGCAGACTGATTGCTCTGTTACCACTTTTACGTAACAAAAATAACGTCTAATGCCTTCGTTGCACTTTGGATGTCTCACTTCTTTCTACAACGTTATTATGGTGATCGAAAATGAATATTACTTTGTTCATTTCACCACGCCTCAGTGCCACTAGACTTATTTTTTTTTTTTCTAAAATCTCATTTTATTTTATTTTTCTAGTCTGCCTTCAGTGCTTGCACAAGCCGCGCTGCAGTCGAAGCATCAGGAATCGGTTCCCCCTTTGGATACGCTGGTTCTCTTGCCCCTGGCTTTACTGGTTTTGCATATGACGGATTCTCCGCTCCAGCATTGGCATATGATGGAATCGCATACTCTGGTGCTGGCTGTGCAGGCAGAGGACTAGCTTACGATGAATTCTATTCTCCTGCCATGGAATTCACTGCTACCAGTGGTGGGGCTCTGCCGGTCACCAGTTCCTCAGCAATGGCTCCTGTCGGCATCTCTATTATGTCAGAGAATGTGTATGAAGGTGCTCTGAACGTGGCTGGAGAGCTGCCGTTCGTGGGAACTACTGCTTTGGAAGGCGTGTTGGCCACTGTTGGGTCTGGTGCCATCAACTATGCTTGCGGAAACGGGCTTAATGCTATGGTAAGTTCAGTAATATTCTTTTACAATATAAGTACCCTTTTTATTCTTCCGACGCCCCTTAATCAAATTGTTTGGCATTCCAATATTTTGTTTCCCAAAATCCCGCAAATTTTTCGATATGCTGTTTTAAAAATAGGCTTATTATAATACTTGTATAATATTATGAACGGGTCAATATTAATAGAATTTTCTTTGTTTATCTCCAGTCTGCTCTCAGTGGTTATTCTACCCCTGCTTCAGTAGCAACTGCTGGTCCTGCTTATGGTGCTGGTTTGGCCTACGATGGACTCTACGGCCACGGTTTTGCCGGTTCAGCCTTCGGTGCCAACGTTTTCGCATGCGACAGATTGATGGCCCCTGGTTTTGCAGCTCCCGTCGTGGCATACGATGCTCTGCCATACGTTGATGCTGCATACTCTGGAAGAGGTGTTGCCTGCGATGGTCTTACGTACGGTTCTCCCTTCGATGGCATTGAAATCACTCCCACTAGTGGCGGCGCTCTCCCTGTCTCCAGCGCCTCTGCCATCTCTCCCACTGGTATTGCTGTAGCTTCTGACAACGCTTATGAAGGTGCTCTGACTGTGGGTGGTGAGCTGCCGTTTCTGGGTACTGTTGCTGTGGAAGGTGTGGTGCCTTCTGCCGGTGCTGGCACCGTCAACCATGCCTGTGGAAATGGCAGGAACGCCATGATCAGTGAGACTTCTGCTTTCGGGCCAGCTGGTGCATATGGCTCTATGGGTGCTTACGGTCCTGGTGCTGCCTTTGCATCATCTGCCTTTGCACCTGGATTTGGTACTTCTGTCTTCGGTTACCGTGGCGGTGCTGGCAGAGGATGCGGTTGTGCTTATTAAGCGTTTTATTATAATTATTTAAATATTTTTGTTTGGTATTCAATAAATGAAATTTAATATTACTTCTTACTTTTTATTTCCTGTAGTTTTAACATTTTTACCCAACTGCGATGAGGCCAAAAAAGGAGGGTTATGTTTTTAACCTATATGTATGTATGTCCGTCCCCATGTTCCCTCGTAACTACTAAACGGCTGAACCGATTTTGATGAATGGTATGTCGTTAGATTCGTCTTTATTGAACGAGTGTCACTTATTATAAAAATTAAAGGCTTTTGGCAAAATGTAATTATTAGCGATCGAGTTTCTTACTTTCTCTTTGAATTTTTATTTTTATCTTTCTTCCTTCTTACCTAATATTACTTTAATGTACAGACGTTTTATTCAGGTCCAAATTAAAATAGCTTGCGGTACTCAGCAGACGTGATGGAAAAAAAAACTTAATGATTTTTTTTTTGGGTCAGCGACCATTGTTCATTTAGTAACTTGAAGTATGAGGTTAGAAAATCAGTATTTATTTTATTTTATTGTGGTTAGACCCGTCACGTCAGTGAAATTTACGCGAAAATAAACCGGCCAAGTGCGTGTCGATGAAACATTGTAGTTTGAAAAACATGTTCTCCCATACATCGAAATACGCAACGGTCAATTTTCTAACTGCAAATGTAAGTTTGTAATATAAAAAAAATATATATAATAAAACAAGAAATTAACTATTTCGGACTTTTTCCTTTACTTGGGCTGTGAGACCTTGCTTCTTGCTAAATTGCATGATTCTAACACCCGAATACTGAAACGCCACTCAAAACTTAAGCGTTACTTATGACTCGTTTAAAGCCTTTTGATTGGTTGAAACTAGTTTTAAGTAACGCTTAAGTTTTGAGTGGCGTTTCAGTATTCGGGTGTAAGTATGGGAATTTCAAAATATATTGCATAAATGGCCGTATTTTTATTGCGTTGACTTAAAAGCTTGTGCTGCTGGGGAGTTTGTTGCGCCACTTCTTCTTCCCAGCTAACGCACTAGGAAGTGGTGAAGGGTGGGCGTTTTTGGGGGACTGTCTTATGTAATTTTGACGTCGCCTAGTTTGAATAAATGACTTTTGAATTTTTGAATTTGAATTTTGATTTTTTTTAGAGCTCTAAGTGACCTACGTATTTGATATAAATTTTAACTTGATACCTCAACGCGTTAGTAAGAAAAAGGGTCTAGACAGACTGACAGACGGACAACGAAGTGATCCTCTAAAGGTTCCGTTTTCTCCTTTTGCGGTACGGAACCCTAAAAAATATTTTTCAACAGGTTGTTGTGGGTTTGAATAATTATCATTTTGAATATATAGAAAGGGGGTGACTACTGAGAGAGTGGCTAAAAGAGATGCATGCAGAAGACTTACTTGCCACGCCGACCATAGCATTGAATTCAATTAGACCGTCACCTAAAACTACCATTCCGTAGCCGACCGCAGGCGGTAACGTCACCGCGACACGACTGGCTTTTATGAATTTAGGCCTTCCGTAGCTAGCGACACGTCGCCTTCATAGCATACATAGAAACGAGTCGTGCCGCGTCGAAACGACGCCTGCAGTTGCCGCCAGCGATCGGCTACTGAATTGTATCTTAAAGATATTTCTTGCCCTTTTGATTGGATACTTGACAATTCAAGGAGTCAGTCAATTGGTCGGTAAACTATAGGGCGAGGGCGTTTATTTTCATCCATTATTTCGAATCTTACGTCAAGGACAACTGCAAGGGTAGGGAAATGACTTAGCTATAAGTAAATTTCATCATCTTGTTCCCCCTTGTCCCATGTTACTTGGGGTCGGCGCACCACGTTTTCCTCTTCCATCCTCCCCTTTTAACCGTCACGCTATCATCCACTCCCTTTTCTTTCATATCATTCCTCACAAAATCCATCCATCTTTTCTTCGGCCTTCCTCTCCCTCTCCATCCATCAACATTTATATTCATCACTTTGGGTCACCCACACGATGGCGGATAAACCATCAACAATCGTATTCCCGGAGGGTTGGTGTCAGGCTGGCGGCCGACTGTAAAATTGTGCCAAATCGTTAAGCAACTTGATGAGCTATACGGTGTATTTATCATTCAAAATTTCAAGACATCGCAAAGCGGTTGGTTGACTCATCATGTGACCAGAAGGCTGGCCTATTCTTCAGACCAGAGAATCAGCATTGCCATACAACGTGGCAATGCTACCAGCATTTTGGGCATGTTTCCCACTGACAGCGATGCCGACGAATTTTTTGATGCCCAATGAGCTCTTCCTTTATTTATTTTTTTCCTCTCTATACTTGTTTATAATTTATATACTTTAGTGTTAGTTGTATATTAGATCTAAGATTGTGTATATATTTTGAATTGCCCTGTAAATAAATACCTTCAAAATTAACTAGCAAAGCAATGTTGAATGTCTTTGCAAGGATAATGAACCCGCTAGTTCTGTAACTGGCGCTAATTCAGACAGATGACGAATCAAATTCAATTATGATCACATTGAATTCAATTTTGAGAGTCTTTATTTTAAATCTTGAAACTAGTTTTACAATTTTAAATAATTGTTATTGCTTTCTAATAGCGGTTGCATATGCATTTTTGCCTATGTTATGGTTAATGAATAGTTAATCAATTTGAAAACTTGTACAACAATAGGAACTCTATTGCTAACTGTGGAGGCTTGTAAATGGCTTGTGGTCAAATACCTCACTGTCTGTAATGATAGCTATAAGCCAGCCAAACACAATAAAGTAAAATATAATACATAAAATGTTGAATATTGGTTTTTAGGCTTTGGTATGTTATAGATGGCTTTGGTATTTAAACCTCTCCAAGGCATGAGCCATACCAGAGAGCAGAAAAATTCACCATCGTGGTCCAAAAAACTCAAAGGATATCTAATATACTAACAAGTGTTGCACTTTTAACCTCACAATAAGTTCGTCGTAAGGCTTTGACAGCTTAAAAGTGTAAGAATAATAATCACAAAAACTTCAAACATTGACTTCTAATTATTGTTTATTCTCAGAAAAGATTTTTCATATTATTTTCTAGTACAGATAGTCGTAAGGGGCACCACAGCCGCATGCGCACTTGCCGGCGATAGACACGGCACCAGCAGCAGCTACAGGACCACTGAAGCTCACAGCGCCCATGATGGGGACCTGACCGGCGACGGCGGTAGTACCGGCGACTGGCAGCTCACCAGCGACCGCCACGTTGCCTTCACCAGCGCCGCCGTACGCAGCAAGCCCGGCACCACAACCAGCATAGGGGTATGCGCCAGCAAAACCAGCGGTGGGGTACGCAAGACCATCATAAGCCAAACTTGGAGCATTAAAGCCGCAGGGCCCTGCCAGTATGGGAGAAGCAAAAGCTGGAGCAATCGCCGGGCCGTAAGCACCGCATGCCTGGCTGAATACATTCTGCAAAAGAAATAATTGTGATTGACATTATAATCTAGATAGGTAACGTATTCTACAAAATCATTACCTATAGAATTGAATAAGTCACTAACGATAAATGTTTTACTGTCTTCAAAATTAAACATGGCTGAGTTCCAGCTTCAAAGAAAATAAAGGAATCAGAGGGTTTAACAATGACACCGAAACAAAAATTCACTTACCTGGAGTAAGCAAGCTTGGATGCAGAGCAATAGAACAGTGAAGGAAGTCATGATTGATGTTCGTTTGTGTTCAACGAAAAGCTGAAGACTGAATGATGAACTAAAATAATTGTTGTCACTTTTAATACTCAGTCCCGTGCTGATATCAACAATACTTTCGAAATTATGTTAATCGTGACAGAAAGTGTCATTACAAAAATAAGCGTTTCTTTGTTGAAAACAGTAGGCTTATCGTGCTTGCTCAAGCTATTAATTAATTACACTCACCTACATACTAATTTTCTTTGAAACTGATATGTAACATAGTTGAGTATAAAACCACCAGCAGTGCATTGCACATCACTCTTGTGCCAGCACTCGAAACAAACTACAATGTCTGTCAAAGCTATCCTCGTCCTCTGCGCTCAGGCGCTCCTGCTCAAGGTAAGAATATATAGGAATAATCGTGTTACAATTTTCTGTGTAATTCTTATTATGTGATTGTGTTTCAAATACAAAATAACAATGAATTTGGGATGTGAAAGTAACTAACAAGATTTTCAGTCCGCACTCGGACAGTCATGCACCAGCCGCGCTGCGGTTGTTGATATCTCTGGACTTGCTGCTCCCTACTACGGATTGGCCTCTCCCGCCTTAGCCGCCCCTTGTGGCTTGACAGCTCCTGCTTTTGCATTTGATGGACTCGCCTACTCTGGCGCTGGCTTGGCTGGCAGAGGTCTGGCTTACGATGGAATCTATGCCCCCGCCATAGAGTTCAGTCCCACCAGTGGGGGCGCTCTGCCTGTTTCCAGCGCATCCGCCATCGCTCCCGTCGGTATCTCCGTGGCGTCTGACAACGTTTATGAGGGTATCCTGACTGTGGGCGGCGAGCTGCCGTTTATGGGTACTGTTGCTATGGAAGGTGTGGTGCCTTCTGCTGGTGCTGGCGCCGTTAACCATGCCTGTGGTAACGGCAGGAACGCCATGATCAGTGAGACTGCTGCCTTTGCCCCGGCTGCCGCCTTGGCCCCTTTTGCTGCTTACGGTCCTGGTGCCGCCTTCGCTCCCGCTGCTTTTGCTGCTCCTGGCCTCGGTCTTCTTGGTGGTTTGGCTGGCAGAGGTTGTGGCTGCGCCTTCTAAGAACTTGTTAAATAAATGATGATTACTTCAACCTAATAAATCAAAGCGTATACATTATTTTCGTACTTTTATTTGTAAATTTTTCTCATGTTTTAATCAACAAAATTCATTAAGACTTACGAGTAGGTCAATAATCGTTTCTATAGATATGCTCGACTTCATCAATTGATAGATAAAATGAGATTTTGTCACAGATACGATTTTTTAAATTATTTCTTTACTGAATGTCAATACACAATAACCTTATTATTTACTTAAATTATGAAAGAACCAGTGTTTTCCTTATTGAAACGCACGCATACGGCACGACATTATCCATAATCCATGGACAAAAAGCCCTTCGTAAAAAAAAAATATTTAGCTTATAAAAATATTTGGCCACCTTTTTTTTTTTGAGGGTGGGAAATTATCAAATAGCTTCTCCCGCTCTGGGCGGAGCGGGCGGAGCGTGTCAGACTTTTACTGACTAAAACCCACCCGTGTTCCTTCCGTTGCCTGTGTGCCGGAGTCGCGATATCCCTTTCGGACAAACTCGCAACCCCGGCAGGCATTGCCAATTCCGGACCCCGTCAGTTGGTGCTGACATCTCTTTGAGGCGCGCGTGGAACACAACGCGCCTTCGACCCGGGCCTGGTCCCTATCGGACGGCGAGCTACCCATTGCTCACCGTCCGCAAGCCCGCGCCAACGGTGGCCGGAAGTCGGCCGCCTCGACAAGTTTTTGTCAAGTTTTTGTACATAATAATAATTAGTTATGTCCTTGATATATTCATAATATACTTAATAAGTATACTAAGTACATCATTGTTATGTTTGTTTTTGTTATAGTTTACAAGATATAGTTTTGTTTTGATACTTATTATGTACTCATAATTATAACTTGCTGACAAAATCTTACAGAAAAACTAATTACTAAACATAATTATGTTTAATCTACCGATTTTCGTTTACTTAAGGCGAAAGCGTTACGGTAGCCAGCGAAATTCAAATTTTCTTACGTTTTATGCAATTTGCAGGTCAGTATCATGTTCTATGTTGATCTAAATATGATTCGCGGTCGTATCAAATGTTTAATTATACAATTATAATCATAAAATTATCAATACAACTCTCTAAGTTCATGTAATCCCATTGAATGACTATTTCATGAAATCATGACATTTGACAATTATGCTAACTTATGGAGTTGTATTGCTGATTGTAATGATTATAATTATGTAAAGCCATATTTGTTACGGTCGCGAATTATATTTTAATCTACATGCAACCTGACACTGTCCTGCAAAATAGAAAAAATTCAAGAAAATTTTAATCTCGCGGGCTACCTTAGCGCTTCCCCCTTAAGTTAAATTATTTAACTTACCTCTAAAAACATAACAACAACTGCCATACAAACTTAATTCCTTTTTCACTTTAAAGCATGTACCCATGTACCCTGCATGTGCACTGACCTTGACTTAGGACGAATTGCTTGCGAACAGCAAGCAATTCAGCAGTGGCAGTTGTTGTTATGTTTTTAGAGGTAAGTTAAATAATTTAACTTAAGGGGGAAGCGCTAAGGTAGCCCGCGAGATTAAAATTTTCTTGAATTTTTTTCCTTGACTTAGGACAAGGACGACCTAAGACAAGGTCAGTCGGAGCAAAACGAGCGAGAGAGATCTATACGAATAAAAGAGATAAAGAGAGTGACTTTTCTATGCATCTATTAACGCTTTTTCGCTCGGTACTGCACTTGAGCATATCCTTGGGTTTGTAATATTATTGATTAAAAACGGCTGCTTTCGTTAAAATCCGGATAAAACTGTTTTTTACAACTATAGGCTGGGCGGAGGACGGATTTCTACAATTAAGGTATCTTCGGAAGTTTTTTATTCGACTGTACAAAACAGCTCTTTTTATTGTTGTCCGAATCATCAGTGGAAAAAATTCGGATTCAGACACTGTCCGAGTCGTCAGCAAGTCCCTACTGGTCAAATACGAGTAGGCGGCCAGCAATGTTACTCTGAAATTCCATATCTGTCATGTAATTAAAAAATGGAACGAACTTTTTACTTCGACACATGACAACCAAGTAAGTAACTTATCAAAGATTTTATTTAAACGATTTGACTTGTAAATAGAAAGTGTTTAAAGTAAAGAAGAAACAAATGAACATGCGCGTAAAAATTATCGTTGTTCGTCATAGATTCTAGAATTTGAATTTCCGCGCATTATTTGAAAAAAGTACTGTACAAGCCTTGGCCGCAACTAGGCATTGATGGACTCACGTATGTGAGCCTCGGCTTTGCGTCGGCCCACATTTCCACGATCGTCCATCAATACAGGACGCGACAGAAATGTACTATTTAATTATAAAATCTATGTAAACATCTATGCCTGATACTTTATAATAATAGTCCAATAAAATACGAAGTTTCGATTAAATCCCAGGCTCAAAATTCGTGGGCCAGATTGTACCACACAACGTGATATTTGTTTTGTTTTGAAAGCTCAAAAAATGGTGAACGTTCACCATTTTTTGAGCTGGAGATTATTCAAATAATTGCTGGATACACTTCATACATTGATTGTATGTGTGAAAAAGTTTTTAATGGGTTTCCTTTACTTATTGGTAGTCTTTTGATTATTTTAAGTACATATTGACATTCCGCAAAGTAATATTAAGAACACAAAAGTAATTCAGATAGGTAGAAGAAATCCCATTGCATAAATGTATGTCTATAAATAAAAGTACGAAAATTATTTATGCATTTCATTTTTATTAAGTTGATGTATTTTTTCTTTCTGGACAAGTTCTTAGTAGCCGCAGCCACATCCTCTGCCAGCGAAACCACCGCGAAGACCGAGGCCAGGAACAGCAAGAGCAGCGGGAGCAAAGGCGGTACCAGGACCGTAAGCAGCAAGAGGGGCAAAGGCAGCAGTCTCACTGATCATGGCGTTCCTGCCATTACCACAGGCATGGTTGACGGCTCCAGCACCGGCAGAAGGCACTACACCTTCAACAGCAACAGTACCCACGAACGGCAACTCACCTTCAACAGCCAGAGCACCCTCATACACGTTGTCAGACACTACGGAAATACCGACAGGAGCGATGGCGGAGGCGCTGGAGACAGGCAGAGCGCCGCCACTGGTTGGACTGAACTCCAAGGCGGGGGCGTAAATTCCTTCGTAAGCCAGGCCTCTGCCCGCATAGCCAATGCCAGGGTAGGCGAGTCCATTATAGGCCAAAGCAGGAGCAGCTAAGCCACAAGGGTTGGCTAAGACGGGAGCGGCCAATCCGTAGTAGGGAGCAGCAAATCCAGAGATATCAGCAACCGCAGCGCGGCTGGTGCATGACTGTCCGAGTGAGGACTGAAATGTATTAATTTTCTATGAGTAACTTCCACAACACCTAATCTTGACATACATAATTATATTTTGGAGACAACTTATAAACAAAAGTGAATAAATATGAAAAATAAATAATTTTGTACAATATAACTTTATAACAAAATAAATGTAGTATGCGTTTAATATAACTTTATAACAAAATAAAACTAGTATGCGTTTATTATAACTTTATAACAAAATAAAAGTAGTATGCGTTTACTATAACTTTATAACAAAATAAAAGTAGTATGCGTTTAATATAACTTTATAACAAAATAAAACATTTTCTTACCTTGAGCAGGAGCGCCTGAGCGCAGAGGACGAGGATAGCTTTGACAGACATTGTAGTTTGTTTCGAGTGCTGACACAAGAGTGATGTTCAGTGCAACTGTTGGAGGTCTTATACTACATTATGTTATCAACTTCCAAGAAAATTAGTATGTAGGTAAGTGTAATTAATTAATAGCTTGTCCAAGCATGATAAGCCTACTATTTACCAACAAAAATAAGCTTAATATTTTACTAAGATATTTCAGTCACGTTTTCCAATATTTCGAAAATGCTGTTGATATCAACAAGGGACTAAGTATAAAAATGTGACAATAATATCAAGTTATCATTCAGTCTTCAGCTTCTCGTTGAACACAAACATCCAAAATGTCTTCCTTCACTGTTCTGCTGCTCTGCATACAAGCTTGCTTGTTCCAGGTGAGTGAATTTGTGCCAACGGTTTTCGTTGTACTGTTTCGTTTAAAATATCTTGTTGACTCTCTTTGATATTGTTGTTTCGTATTGGAGCTCAAAATTAGATATCTAGTTAAGTATTTTGATGTCCGCCATTTTTTGACTTATTCCATAAAAAATCTTTATGCATTGTAATCAATGATGATTGTTTATTTTTGCAGAATGTGTTCAGCCAGGCCTGCTTTAGTGCTTACGGCCCGGCGATCGCTCCAGCTTTTGCTTCTCCCATGCTAGCTGGTCCCTACAGCTTGGCTGCTCCGGGTTTGGCTTATGGTGGACTTGCGTGTCCCGCCGCTGGTTTCGCTGGCGCATACCCCGCTGCCGGTTATGGTCCCGCGTACGGCGGCATCGGTGAAGGCAACGTGGCGGTCGCTGGTGAGCTGCCAGTCGCTGGTAACACCGCTGTTGCTGGTCAGGTCCCCATCATGGGCGCTGTGAGCTTCGGCGGCGCTGTACCAGCTGCTGGTGCCGTGTCTATCTCCGGACAGTGCGCTTGCGGCTGCGGTGCTCTCTACTAGACAAAAATATGAAATGTTGATTGAAACAACGACAAATAAATGAGGGTACATAGCAATGTTTATATTTCTTCTTATTTCAAACCTCTGCCCTACCCTTTGCATTATATTGGCATAATGTTATGTCATGCAGTAATTTGATATTTGTTTATAAACGGCTCGTGTCACATCGTGTCATATTGTGTAGACTGTGCAATAATTATAAAACAGTATGTTTATTTTATATACAATCAAATTAGCTGACTTAACATGATATAATAATATGTAGTTAATTAAAAGTAAACAAAAAAAACACGTGACGAGACAGCTGGCAAGTAACCGACTAAACGTTATAGCCTCAGTTGTCATGCTTTGTCACAGTTGTACTCTTCAATTTAGCAACGTTATAACTCGTTGACGTTTAGAGTTTGGGCTCTTTACAATAGACAGATTACAAAATATTATAATATTATTTTATAAATGTAACAAAAAAAAATGTGCTCAAGCAGTTACATCTACGAACAGTAGTTTAAAGTTTATAATAAATTAATAAAAAGGAAACTATTCTAAAGATCGTATTAAAAATTTAATTTGGTTTTATTGTATTTTTAGCCAAGAAAGTCTCATCTATAAAAACCCTTTTTACGATTTGTTTACCTTTATTTAACTATCTAAACTTATGGAGTATAGGTGCAGTCGGCTTCCTGGACATGACGCCGCAGTCACACCCCAAGATGATTTTTTTTTATAGAACATGACATAAAGAAAATGTAAAATCTTAGCGGGCAGAGCCGAAGCAGCTACGGCTCCGGCCCGCTAATAGCTTGTTCGACGACTGTACCTACAAATTAATAAGAACAAAGCCGCTCAAAACTAGAAAATTAACTTTTGGATAAAACAATACAGGAAACTGACAGGTGTCAAAAATGCATACTCTAGACGGCCGAACTGTAGTGATATAACACGAAATAAGAAGCCTAAATTCACAGACTACACAGTATCCTAAATTCTAAAATATTTTTATTTTCCTCAATAAAAAGCATAATATCACCCCTTTATATATTTCCCGAAAGGGTAGACAGCAGTGATGGAATGAATACCCCACCTTTAGCCAATTTTGTTTATTTTCTTGTAACATATAAACCTATTGCCATAAAATGCAATGTTTCAATAATATGACATGAAAAACTGATAAAAAAATGCAATTAGCAAAAATAATTGTCTTGTTTGAGAATGGAACTCACCTCCCTAGGCTACCACGCATGCGCGAAGTCTGGACCCTCCCGCCTGCAACGCTATCAAAATGAGTGGACTGTACCACCCTTGCATTAAAACCTAAAATTGTATTCCAATCAGCAGCATCCTGCATCACGCAATCAAAGTTTTCATGGCAATTTGCATCAATACTAGTTCCAAATTCAAAAATTCGGGGAGTCCGTTTCTACACAGTAAAGCAGTGTTCAGGATAGGGCTGCACTAAACTATCCCTACGTTGTCGAGTTTCGGCTCTAAACCGATGGTCTAATTAAGACATGCGCCATGTGTATGGGGTCGGCATCCAAGTACACATGGTCGGTGGCCAGCCAGAGGTTTAGCCGAGTAATGCTCGACTATCCCCCTACGACCTGTGTGGTCGTAAGCCGACAGAGCCACGAGTGAGGTGTGTGATGCACTTCTACCCCACTGTTGTAGAAGCTTTGACTCTCTTTTGTTTTTGAAAACAAGAATTATTTTGACCTTCGCCAGGTACTTACGTCGCGAGCCTATTGCCATCAAACTTGCACAAATCCAGACTCCGGGCTGTTTCTGAGAAATTCCAGATGGAAAAACGCAATTTCGCTTTGCCAGACCCAAAGTCAAAATCAAAGTTAAATAATTTATTTCAATAAGGTACATAAAAGGCACTTTTGAACGTCAAAATTTACAAAAATATTGAATTGAGTCTAGTCGCCCCTTGGTTGTGGTTTTCGTATGGAGAATATTGGAAAGAAACTCCACCGTTACTCTTTTAATTTTTTTTACAATATTTTGTAAACATTAATTATATAATTATATGTGAAGACGATGCACCTACAATAGAATTACTATACTACACTATTGTGGTAAAAATAATTTAAAATGAAGCAATGGCAGATAAACTAATTATGTGATAGATACATGGTGCTCACATTATTTACAAACATTGTAGACGATTTTCCTAAAATTTTGCAATTAATTTTCCTTTATTTCATTTAAGACACTTATAAATTACATTTTTAAATATTAGAATATAAAAATAATATTAAAACATTTAAATATTAATTATTATTATTCATTTATTAATTCGAGTTACAATGACTCATACAATATTCAATACAACAGTGAAAAAGAGCCCTTTTTGAAGTATTGACTTAATAAATTAATTCGTTTTCAATTTATGCACCACCGAATAGGGTCAGCTGGTAATGATGGCATTTCGTTGTTATTGGGATTTCTTAAACACTATTTATTTTGGTTTTACTCATGGATTCGACTATTATTTCTTTGAACCAGCTTTAACATGATGTAGCAATAGTGGATCGTAGTGTTTGAGATTTTCAAATAAATATGGTCTAATTTATTCGACAGTACCCAGTTTTTGTGGTTAGATGGCACATAATCACCAAGGTGGAAGATTTGCTTCACCAGCAAATAAAGGACTAAAATCGTTATTTTATTGAGCAAATGACCATAAAGAAACATTAAAATTGATTGGTTTTAACTGTACTACTATTACTTAAATACACTTGAAAAGTAAATTATATTTGATATTATTTGTAAATAGGTATAATTAAGAGCGTGTATTCTAAAAGTTGGCAACGTCAGAAATTACTGTCTAATATTTACTTATTTTAATTATAATAGGTCTTTACCTATGAAATTGCCGTTCTGCTGTACTGGCCATTTCAAATCAAAATAATTTTTGTTTGGCTAAGAATTCTAATTTCAAATTAATTTTATTTTAAAAACATGGATTTTTTTTTCCAAAAGTAGTCATTTGTTTATTGATTAGTGTTACATTTTCATCGCATTTCAATCTTTTTCGTCATCATGGATACGTTAAAAAATCGAGTAATTATGGAATATGAGTACCGTCGTGGCAGCAACGCGGCACAAGCGGCACGCAACATCAACGACGTTTACGGAGCTAACACTACAAACCAACGCATCACCTGTTATTGGTTTGCTCGCTTCCGTTCTGGAA
Source organism: Agrochola circellaris (assembly GCA_914767755.1). Taxonomy (NCBI): domain Eukaryota; kingdom Metazoa; phylum Arthropoda; class Insecta; order Lepidoptera; family Noctuidae; genus Agrochola; species Agrochola circellaris. Next base: position 8,809,193 of record OU611867.1, on the reverse strand, counting down.
ATTTCGACCTGAAAAATTAACCTCGCGGTCGTCCGAATACTTTGGTCGACAATTACGAATTAAAGGCGATTGTGGAAGCTGATGATACACAATCTACGGCTGAATTAGCAGCAGCTTTCGACGCCTAATATTACATTGTTGTTTGTTTCATTTAATAAATATATTAATCCTAACACCGAATTTTTAGACGTTGATGTAAAAAAAAATTGGAAACTTTCCAAATGCCTTTTTTACACCTAAAACGGTTACAACATTAAATTCAGTATTAAAATTGCAATTGATTATTAATTTTCTAGCTCGCTAGTTAGCCTCATTTCTTATTTCCATACAGTATTATAGCAAAATTAATCGAAACGGAAATATTTGACATCTATTTGCGACGTTGCCAACTTTTAGGATAGACGTTCTTAATATGGAAGGTCATTTCGAGAAGGCGTCCTGCCATGCTATTCTGTAAACATCTCACCGTGAAAACTTGGGCAGCTCACTTCAGAGCTGTCAATAGTGTCAATACCTGTGGAATGACAGCTCACTCACTTCACCTAAGTTTTCACGGTCAGATGGTTACAGAATAGCACTGCAGTACCCTAATTACGTAATACACGATCAATCAGAATCTGAATCGTTTTGATTCAGATTGCTAATCTATTGCTTCGTACGTTCGAAAAAAAAATCTGCTCAACAACGTAAATAACACAAAGAATATTGTTGACCTGTCAAATTGAAACAGATTAGTCGGAATTGTCAACGAAAATGTGTTGCGTAATTAGATAGCTTTTTTTTTTTTTTTTTTGGGTGGGAAATTATCAAATAACTACTCCCGCTCTGGGTGGAGCGGGAGGGCGTGTCAGACTTTTACTGACTAAAACCCACCCGTGTTCCTTCCGTTGCCTGTGTGCCGAGGTCGCGATATCCCTTTCAGACAAACCCGCAACCCCGGCAGGCATTGGCCCTTCCGGACCCCGTCAGTTGGTGCTGACATCTCTTTGAGGCGCGCGTGGAACACAACGCGCCGTCGACCCGGGCCTGGTCCCTATCGGACGGCGAGCTACCCATTGCTCACCGTCCGCAAGCCCGCGCCTACGGTGCACGGTGGCCGGAAGTCGGCTCGCGACTCCCGACGCCCGGGGCGTCTCCTGCGGCGACTAGGGGCGCGAGGGGGCGAATCGTGCCTCTCCCTCGCGCGCTCCGCCTCCTCCTTCCAAACTTACCACATTAATTAACTAACACTTAACACTTAATTAGTTAGCTGAAGTCTTATTTTTAGATTCAAACTACTGCTACTAAACATATACCTATCCAAATCGATCGATATTAAACAGATTTCTTTATTTATCAAGTCTTTTTATTAAATAATTGAAGTATTCTTTAGGAATACTTAGCTTAATTTTTAAGTAGAGTTACCTACTTACGGCAGAATATCATTTCAGTGAATGCAGTGCCGAAACATTAATTAAAAGTGTACCTAGCCATTAGATGTTTCGGCTAAGTTATAGAAAGAAGCTCATTATATCCGAGCCAGAGTTATTTTCGACAAATAATATAATTTAGTAGTTTGAGCACCTTTCAATTAATTTTTGTCACGTGCCTAATAGTTTATCATTCCGGGAATGCGTTTGTTAGTATAACATACTAGAAAAATACCTTAGAGTGTAATATTGACAAAATAAAAATATGCTAACATAAATAAACGAAAAAAAAAAAGTTATTATTTTTTGTTGTAAATGCTCCTTTTTTATTTTATTTTATATTATGTACTTTAAGTTTTTCCTGTGCGTGTCCCGAATAAAATATTTTTCTGTCTTTCTTTTCTTTCTAACTAATTATTATAATTGTGAAAGTGAGTTTATTTGTTACGCATTCAAGGTAAAACGGCTGAACAGATTTGGATGAAATTTGGCAGTTTTTAGGGTTCCGTAGCCAAATGGCAAAAAACGGAACCCTTATGGATTCGTCATATCTGTCCGTCTGTCCGTCCGTATGTTACAGCCACTTTTTTCCGAAACTATAACAACTATGCTGTTGAAACTTTGTAAGTAGATGTATTCTGTGAACCGTATTAAGATTTTCACACAAAAATTGAAAAAAACAAACATTAAATTTTGGGGGTTCTCCCCATACTTAGAACTGAAACTCAATTTTTTTTTTTCATCAAACCCATTCGTGTGGATTATCTATGGATAGGTCTTCAAAAATGATATTGAGGTTTCTAATATCATTTTTTTCTAAACTGAATAGTTTGCGTGAGAGACACTTCCAAAGTGGTAAAATGTGTGTGTCCCCTGTAACTTCTAAAATAAGAGAATGATAAAACTAAAAAAAATATATGATGTACATTACCATGTAAACTTCCACCGAAAATTGGTTTCAACAAGATTTAGTAAGTAGTTTTTTTTAATACGTCATAAATCGTAAACCGCAATTTACCTTTCATTCAATCAACTCAAATAAAAAAATTAAAAAATTCTAGGTCTAGAATTAATAGTGACCCTCCGGTCTCATATAGTTAGATCTAAATCCCATCATTTAGGTACCTAATACACTATTATTAAAACATCGAACAAAGTTACAACGAACTACAAGAACTTTTATATCATGTTACTTGCTGCTACGGAACCCTTCATGGGCGAGTCCGACTCGCACTTGGCCGCTTTTTTTTTCAGTGCAACAACTGGAGGATTTAAAGTCAATTAAGTTATCAAGTTCCAAGAAAGTTAGTATGTAGGTAAGTGTAATTAATTAATTGCTTGTGCAAGCATGATAAGCCCCACTACAAACTTAGGTACTAATAAAGGAACACTTTATTTTATTTGAGACATATTGTCACGTTTTACAAAATTTCGAAAACGCAGTTGTTATCAACAAGGGGCTGAGTATAAAATGTGACAAGAGTTTTGGGTCATCATTCAGTCTTTAGCTGTTGAACAAACTTTAAACATGTCTTCCTTCACAGTTCTGCTGCTCTGCATCCAAGCCTGCTTGGTCCAAGTAAGTCATTGCTTGATTTGATTTTGAATATTTTTATTGTTTTTTAAATGGATTCACATGTAGTTTCTGCGTGTAAATGTTTGAGTAGATTTATCATGCTTATTTACTTTGCAGAATGTATTCAGCCAGGCTTGCCTCGGCGCTTACGGCCCAGCGATCGCTCCAGCTTTTGCTGGTCCGTACAACTTAGCTGTTCCGGGTTTGGCTTATGATGGACTTGCGTATCCCGCCACACGTTTTGCTGGCGCCTACCCCGGTGCTGGATGTGGTGCCGGACTTGCTGCGTACGGCGGCGCCGGTGAAGGCAACGTGGCGGTCGCTGGTGAGCTGCCAGTTGCCGGTACTACCGCCGTCGCCGGTCAGGTCCCCATCATGGGCGCTGTGTACTTCAGTGGTCCTGTGGCTGCCGCTGGTGCCGTATCTATCGCTGGAAGGTGCGCGTGCGGCTGCGGTGCCCCCTACTACTAAACCTCGTTATAATTATTTATGTCATTCGAAAATTCGAGAAATATAATTGTTGTTTTAAGGGGACTACAGGACCTAAACGTGCCTAAACGCAAGTTTTATAATGCGTAAAAGAATATGATCCACTGCAGTAAACAAAATCAGAAAAATATATGATATTCTTCAGGATATATGCTAGTATGATGGTGTGTTGAAAACATAATACAACTAATTTGATACGATAGAAAAAAATCATGAAGATACCTCTAAAAATTTCTTTTAACGATTAAAAATCATATTAATTTACATGCAATCATTCTGATTTTTTGTCAGATTATTCTACAAGCTACATATTAGCATAATAGTGTTTTAATTTTCCAGTCCAATCAATAGATTTTTTGTAAATCGCTAACTGCTTCATATTTTGCAATAAATTACCTGCGTCGTGTCATCGCGCTTCTCTTTCATTTCTATGCAGTCCGACAGTGTCCGCGCTTTAGCTGTTGTAAGCCTCTTAAGGAAAACAATTCTAATTTGTTTGTTATTGAAGGCAACTCCAACAAAACCTTTTTGAAGTACGAAAAATCCCCTGGTGGCCTCTACTACTAGGCGTTGATGCTTTTTGTCGTTCGAAAACTCGATATTGAATAAATAAATTGCTTCAATGTTATTATAGTTTTCTTGCTTGTTACCTACTGACTACCTAACAACCCAATCATGCTTGTTGTACGCGCCCCACACTAGGGCAAGCGAGGGGAAAGAGAGAGACGGGGGAGGCGACATCGCCCGAGCGCCGCTCGCGCCGCGCCGGCCAGTCCGCAACCTGGGGTGAGTGATTTTCGCGAATCTTTACGGAACTAGTGACTTCGAAGGCGTCACCTATTTAATCACAGGTTTCACCGATTCCCGGCCACTGTAGGCGCAGGCAAGCGGACGGTGAGCAATGGGTAGCTCGCCGTCCGATAAGGACTAGGCCCGGGTCGACGGCGTGTTATGTTCCACGCGCGCCTCAAAGAGATGTCAGCACAACTGACTGAGTCCCATAAGACCGATGCCTGCCAGGGTCGCGGGAAAGTCCGGAAGGGATACCATGGCCCCTGGCAACGAAAAAGCAACTGAAGGAACACGAGTGGGTTTTAGTCAGTAAGTTACACGATAATTACCCACCCAATAAAAAAAAAGGCGTCACCAGTTTTGAAAACTAGTGATTTTAGTAACTACCTAGTAATTTTTTCAAATTCTGTTCTGTGATTAAACATGGTGTTTCTATCGAAATGTTACAGTTATTGGCGAAAAAAAAATATAGATGATTATCTACGTAATACGTTACAAGCTTAAAGTTTTTTGGAACGAATAACTTCTTGTAGTATTCTATGTGTATTGCATATTTTATTGTTTCGTGGTTTGTTCGCCTGTGTTATTGGATTAAGGGTTAAGGTAAGGGTAACAAAATTTTGAGATTATTTCAGTAATTAAATTGCCTTAAAAGAAATTATTTCTATTCAATATAAAAAAATGGAATTAAAATTGAATAAAATTCAATCGCTTAAGGAAGAGTTTGAGGCCATTCAAAACAACATAGATTTATTGCATTCTGATAGAACAGAGCAAATTAATGAAAGAGATAGTTTAGAAAACCACTTTATTAGCTTAAGAAAGAAAGAAAGAAATAAATTTTATTTGCTCGGACATGTGTATACATACAGATACAAAACAATACATACATGCAAGATCTTAAAATAAGAGTGGCTCACGACATGTCTGCCAATAGCAATGAGTCAAGATATCTTATATAATTCTCGCCAGAAAAAGGCTGAGAGAGAAAATTGTGAACATGCATCTAATGGTAGCAGCCGTTCATTTAGTGGCATAAAATTACCCACAGTCAAACTTACATTTGATGGGAATTACCTAAACTACTAGGGACCTTAAAATATTTGTGTGTAACTGAGTGAATGAAATCAATCAAGTTACAACTGGATTCGCGTTCTGTCTTGTTCCCAGAGATCAAAACCCTGCAGGTTGTTGTGCCTAGAGGTGTGACTCCTAAGGACTTGCATTCCTGTCTCCTCTGGTGGGAAGGGCCTTCGTTCCTCGGTAATGACCCATCTTGTTGGCCCACACAAATCCCTAACATCTTACCTGAAGGTAAAGACTCGCACAACATTAAATGTCATGTTGTGGTAACAAATAAAATTATTCAATTTAAGTAACAAAAATTCCAATTTATTTAAATTGTTTTTTTTTTTTTTTTCCCTCTTTAATCAATTTAGATTAAGAGGCTTACAACAGCTAAAGCGCGGTCACTGTCGAACTGCATAGAAATGAAAGAGAAGCGTGATGACACGACGCAGGTAATTTATTGCAAAATATGAAGCAGTTAGCGATTTACAAAAAATCTATTGATTGGACTGGAAAATTAAAACACTATTATGCTAATATGTAGCTTGTAGAATAATCTGACAAAAAATCAGAATGATTGCATGTAAATTAATATGATTTTTAATCGTTAAAAGAAATTTTTAGAGGTATCTTCATGATTTTTTTCTATCGTATCAAATTAGTTGTATTATGTTTTCAACACACTATCATACTAGCGTATATCCTGAAGAATATCATATATTTTTCTGATTTTGTTTACTGCAGTGGATCATATTCTTTTACGCATTATAAAACTTGCATTTAGGCACGTTTAGGTCCTGTAGTCCCCTTAAAGAGAATATGTAAAGGACGAAGACAGCCTTCACAGACATTGTATGTAGTTTTTGTATATGCTACTGTTTCAAGTACTAACACGAGAATGATGTTCAACACCACTGCTGGAGGTTTGATACTAAATCGTGTTATCAGAACTATTTCATTACTTTTTTTTTTTTTTTGTTATTTGCGATAAATATTGCAATTTTTTTACACAAATATTTAAAGTCACGTATGTATGTACATTGCGAATCTACGACTAGATCTGTGAGTTGAGTATAAAAGGTTGTAAATAGTTCCAGTTCATCATTCAGTCTTTAGCTGCCTGTCCAACACAAACATCAAACATGTCTCCCTTCACTGTCCTGTTGCTCTGCATCCAAGCTTGCTTGGTCCAGGTGAGTTAGTCTCTCTCTAAATATTATTAATTATTAATTCTGCGGCGGCGGCATTTACATCGCTATATGTGAACTACGCATCATGATGACGACGCACAAAATTGTGTATCGCGCAAGTAGGGTTTATCGCGCGACTAGCATATACATATACATACACAACGTCCCGACATCAATCGTCGGGCAGATACCCATCAGATACAACACCCGTGTGGTTGGAAGATCCTCCCTTTTATATAGAGGATGATTGAAGTTTACACCTTGTTTCTAATACCTCTATACTTTAGTTAAGTTGACGAATTCAATTATTTGTGATTGTAATGTGGCTTACAAAAATTTTACTATTTCCACAGAACGTATTCAGCTACTGTTCGTCTAGAGGTGGTTTCTCGTCCGTGGCTCCTGTCGCCGCCCTGGCTCCTGCCACTTATGGTGCTGCCATGGCTCCTGCCGCTTATGGCGCTGCCCTGGCTCCGGCCGCGGCTTACGCTCCTCTAGCCTACGCTCCTAGTCCTATCGCCTATGGACCTGCTACCGTTGCCTACTCTCCTGCCACGGCCGTCGGTTCTGCTGCTTACAGCGGTGCCGGTGAAGGCAACGTGGCCGTCATCGGTCAGGTGCCAATCGCTGGTGAGAACGCGCTGGCAGGTCAGGTACCGTTCACTGGTGTTGTGGGCTTCAGCGGAGCCGTGCCGGCTACTGGTGCTGTGTCTATCTCCGCTAACTGTGCTTGTGGATGCAGTTCAATTTATTAAAATATTTCATTATTCGTTTTTGTGAAATAAATATTGTTAAGAAGTTATATGATTGTTTCTTAATTCGTTTATTATCTTGATTAGGTAATGTAAATTCTATTGACAACTCCTATAATCTAAACGTTTCCTTAAATAGTTTTTACTTAGGGGACAAATTAACTAGGACTGAGAGTTTTCATAAAACTTGGTTTTGGAATCTAAGGATGTAAAAGTGGCTACTCAAAAGTTTTACAGCATTATCTATCTATAATCACTTTGATATGTGCATGCCTAAAAAATGCAGACGGAAATCAGCAAATAGGCGTTATCCTATATAGTTTACAAGCGATATCATACAGCATCTAAGGCTCAAGTTAAAACTCCATAAAAATTGGAAACTAACTAAGAGCGATAGCGCGTATTTGCTATTTTCTGGCCTTAGGTCAAGTCTTAAAACCCGTATTGCAGATGCGTCCCTATACATGAGAAATGAGAATAAAATTCGACCGTTCCAGTAACAGCAATTACATAAATAGAAGGGGGTACCTCTTGAGCCATGTAGACATTGTTAAAGGCATAAACAAACTTAAAACTAACAGTTCTATTGGCTCCGACAACATCCCCCCTTCATAGTTAAAGACTTAAGAAATATTTTCATTGATCCTCTTTGCAACATTTTTTATTTAGCCTTGCAGACTCAATAAAATGAAACAAATGCAAAAAGATTTTTTTAAACCAGACTGCAAGTTCCAGAGATAGGCGCGTTTCAACAAAAAAATGAACTTTTCAGCTTTATTAAATAGATATTTATTTGAAGTCATCATTATAAATTCATTGCGATTTAGAATTATGGTAAATAACTTTGTCAGAGTAGCTTAGTAGCTTAATTTTCGTAACATTGGAAAATGAATTCTAAGGATAATAAAATACAAAATATTTTCCAACAATTTATTTAGGTAACGTATTCTAATAACTTAACATAATAATAACAATAATTATTTACAAACATTACCAAAAATTTCAGTACAACATTCCACGGCCACATGACCCACATCCACCATACCCTAATCTATTGGCATTCGCAAAACTAGCTGCAGAACTAAAACCGGCAGCAGGACCATAACCATTACCCAGACCCATAGCAGGACCAGAACCGAAACCGCTACCAGCACCGAATGCCACATTAGGACCGGGACCATAAGCACCAGGTCCCATAGGACCAAAAGCAGCAGAAGCTGGTACTTCACTCAGCATAGCAACTACACCATTGCCGCAGCCATACTGAATCCCTCCAACACCAGCTGTGGGCACATTGCCTTGCATAGCAACTGCGCTCAGGAATGGCAGCTCACCAGTCACTATCACAGGACCCTCATAAGCGTTGTCAGACCTTACTGTAATCCCAGTAGGAGATATCGAAGATATGCTGGTAACTGGCAGACCACCACCGCTGGTGATAGTAAACTCCATAGCAGGAGAGTAGTATCCATCGCAAGGTAATCCTCTTCCTCCATATCCATTGTATGCTCCGCCAGGGCCACTCATTCTATCGTATGATAGACCAGGAGAAGCTTGTGAAAATCCGGCCATCCCATAGGGAGATGAGAATCTTGAAGCCTCGATAGCTGCACGGCTGGCACATTGCTGGCTGAGTGCCAACTGAAAATATAGATATTGTAAGTCAGAATTTTTTTATTATCTCAAGGAGTATCTAAGAATAATTGTATTCTTTTTCAAAATTAGCAATTCTGAAAGCCGGGACAGTTTTATTAAACCTTACAACTAGTACTACTTTAGTATAATGGGTGAGTTCCAAAATAATATTGGTTGGTTCAATAATTTACCTGGATGAAGAATGCTTGTGCGCAGAGGACCAAGATAGCTTTAGCAGACATTTTGTTTTATTAGAAGTAGTAACTAATTCAAGTGCTAATATAAGAATGATTAGAAAAAGCCTTCCCTTCATTTTATATCAAGATAATTTATCAGAAATATTGCATAAACTTGCACACAATTTATAGATAAGTTTTATAATCACTACTTTCATGATATTTTTTTATCGTGTATTGTAATATTCTACTTAATACGTTAGACATAGTTAATCAATAATTGTGATTTTCTTTCTTTCAAAATATCCCTAGAATTTCCGATATTAAATAATTACTTTATGAACAAATAAGCTGTGATAGTAAATATAAAAAGCTAAGGAATCTATTCTGAATCATCATTCGGTCTTCCGCTTTTCGTTAACCAAAAACAATCATCAAACATGTCTACCTTCGCTTTTGTGTTCCTCTGCATCCAAGTTTGCTTGGTTCAGGTGAGTTATCATTTTTTTTTTAATTCTTCTTTCGATAAACCTTCACCGAATTACTTATTTTATTAAAATCTTGTCTATTTTCGCAGAAAGTATTCAGTCAGCAGTGCCTTGGTGCATACGGTTCTTCTGCTTTTGCTCCCGCTGCCTCCTCCTTTGGCTACGGCTCTGGATATGCTGAGTTCGCCTACCCTGCTGCTAACCGGGCTATTAATTACCCTACAAACGGGTACGCTGGTGCATACCCCGCGGCCAGTTATGGTGCTGCCGCGTACGGCGGCATCGGTGAAGGCAACGTGGTGGTCACTGGTGAGCTGCCAGTGGCTGGAAACACCGCTGTTGCTGGTCAGGTCCCCATCATGGGTGCCGTGAGCTTCGGCGGCAATGTGCCGGCTGCTGGTGCCGTGTCTGTTAATGGCCAATGTGCGTGCGGATGTGGGTCTCCGTACTACTATTAAGTACCTATGTCATAGTATGTAAAACGTAAATAAAAAATATTCCTACAAAGCTACCTTTTTCTTTACCGTCTGAACCCTTTTTTTAATGCTTATCATATAAGTCATCGATTATTTAATTAAATTGGTTTCGTACAAAACACTGAAAACCGGTCAAGTTTTACTCACGAACAAACATACAAACATTTCTATTTATCTGTCACAAAACTATTACAATAGACATTCAACTGCTAACATGTTTGTTATTATGGTATCACGATAACTCGACCCCGAGACAACTCGACCCGAAAAACTCGACCAAACCTTAAAAATCATTCACCAATTCGCGTCGCTTGCTTTTTGCTACGATCAGTTTTTGCATCGAGCGAAATGTCCGCCACAGTTAAGTGTCCTCAGTGTAATATTATTATTGACGAACTGCTATGTTACGTGCAAAATAAGCTGTCGACGAGCGATGACGATATCTTAATTCGCATATGTTTTTCGGCATTTAGTTACGATGAAATAAAAAACTCAAAAGCGTTACTTTTTGAGTCTGTTCCGACTAACAAAAAAAAATCAAACGGAAGCAAAAGGGCAAAGCAAACCGTGACTTAGCCGATATAATTGGTCTATTCAAGTCTACTGACCCTGACGTGATCCCGATTTTCGTCGCGCGTTGAAAATCAACCCCCAAATATATTTGATCACTTGTATGTGACTAAGTTGCTAAAGGATCTCACCTTACTCAAGGATGAAGTGCGAGATATGAAGTCATCAAGTGTGACGGTAGATCAATTGGAGAAACTCAAGATCGATCTTCAGTATGACCTCAAATTTGAATCGTTGATCGAGCATGCACAGAAAGAACAGTATGAGAATTTTAAACGAGTGGGTCGCAACGGAGACATCTCAGACAGAGTCTAGAGGCCAAAAGAGTCCAAAAACGCAGTGCAAAGTCCGAGAAATCAAGAAAGTGTCGCAAAACTCTTAGTTCATATTGCCGATAAACAAGGTCCGCTTATTCAAAGCGGAGGGTATATTGAGAAAGAGCGGCCGTTATTAGTATCGAGACCTGGTTCTATGACGCGGGCTCGCTCGCCGTCGCCCGAGCTGTGGGTGAAGGTCGGTCGCAGTGAATGAACTCAGATAGTAAACAAATGCCACATTGCGGTGATATTTTGCCTAGAAAAAAGAATGATGGATGGATCGTTGCAACACATCGTAAACCGAAGCCACTGAAAAGGGGAGGGACGAGTACTCCGACAAATGGGTTAGGTTAGGTCAGAACTGTGATCGCGTCACTGCGTCGGTGGCTTGAGGAGGCGCGGACGCGGGGCGTGGTACTGGTGCAGCGGTAGATTACGCTGCGTCGGTCCGAGTTCCGTCTGGTCCTGGTGGCGCAATGGCGGGACAGGCTTCTGAGCCCTACCGCCAGCCTCGTCACCATCGAGGCGGCCCGGCCGGTGCTCGACGACTGGGTCAGAAGGAGGCACGGCTCCCCGTCATTTAGGGCGACGTAGGTGCTCTCGGAGCATGGCTGCTTTGGGAAGTACCTGCGTCGCATAGGCAGGGAGTCAAACGCTCGGTGGCATCACTGCGTCCACTGTTGGGAGGACACGGCGTAGCATACGCTTGCAGAGTGTGCAGTTTAGGAAGAGCTGCGCCATACCTTCATTTTTGAAGTAGGAACCAACCTGTCGCTGCCGGCTGTGATTCGTTCAAGTGTCGGCGGCACAGCGTCGTGGGACGTGGTGATCTCTTTCAGCGAAAATGTCATGTTGCAGAAGGAGGCAGCGGAAAGGTAGAGGGAGATTTATAGTCCTCTCCAGGCCCGCAGCAGGCGCACCAGGCATTTGCAGAGGGAAGATAATGCCCTCTTCCAGACCCCTAAATGGGTCCAGGGACGGTGGACTGGAGAACGTCCACCACCGCCTATCATATTAAGACTCGAGGTGGTGGCGCGTATTGTACCACGCGTGCCCCTCTTAGACGTCGCGGAGGGATACAAACACCTCAATCCCCCGCTTGGCCAGACGGAGATTTGTAGACTTGACAGGTCAAGTTAAGACTACAAATGTTTAATAAAATAAATAATATTAATGATAATATCGAACTTAAAAATAAATTAATTCTGCGGTTGTAACCGAAAATATCTCAAAAACTATTAACTTAAATATTTATAGGTAATACACAAGAAAAGACATAAGTTTTCGAAAACAATTTTTACTTCATCTAAATCAACAACAATAAAATTAAAAAACAATGTATTTAGTAAATAATGTTACCACCACATCCACTCAAACCAAATCTTCCTGCAAGAGGACCAGCTGCAAAGGAAGCTGCAGCAGGGGTGATACCTGCAGCTGGGAAAGTTGCAGCAATCGGGGGGATGGCGGCACCAGTACCGTAGCCAATGGCAGCGTCGCTCACCATAGCAGTCACTCCATTACCGCAAGCGTGGTTGATATTTCCAGCACCACCAGAAGGCATAGCTCCCTCCATACCAGTGGTACCCATGAAAGGCAGGTCACCAGCCACGGACAAAGGACCTTCAAATACGTTCTCAGATACGATAGTGATGCCAGTTGGAGCAATAGCAGAGGTGCTGGTCACTGCTAAACCACCGCCGCTGGTGGCAGTGAACTCCAAAGCAGGGGAATAGGCTCCATCGCAAGCCAAGCCTCTGCCTGCTAATCCAGGGACGGAGAGTCCATTGTTTAATAAACCGGATCCTGCCAAAGGAGATAGGCCAAGACCCAAGCCGTAGGGAGAGCCGATGCCAATACTAGAAGCGTCGACAGCTGCACGACTGGTGCATGACTGACTGTAGGCGATCTGATAATAGAAATTGGAATAGATTAATATCGCACCTTTGGTAGAACAAGGGCATAATTGTCATAAATTGCCAAACGAATATCTTTGTCCCTCCAGTTCAAAGGGCCTTTTTAAAGCATTTCTGCATATTTAAGTCATTTTGGCAATTTATGACAATTATGCCCTTGTTCTACCAAAGGTGCGATATGTTGTATAGTTGTCAGAGGATACGGTTGATACAAATGAATACCGCGAGAAATAATCTTTATTTTACCATGTTTCAACAACGGAAGGTCTAATATTAAAAAGGCCTATCAAGAATAAGCTGGAAGTTGTAAAGTATCGTCGTTCTTTTAAAGCAATAACTATCAAATCTAATTCGATTTCAATGATTGTTATATTTGTATTGGTATATTTGTAATTTAATATTACTTGTAAGAGAAACAAATTAAAAGAACTTGTGAATGAGTATGATATTATTATTATTGATGACGAATTATTACAAAAGAGGAGATCAAAGAATAACGAGAAATATTAAAGTAATCACAAAAATATTTACCTGGATGAACAACGCCTGGGCGCATAGGACGAGGATAGCCTTGGCTGCCATTTTACTTCAATGTAGTTCCTTGTGCAGTTACTGACACGAGAATGATGATTAGCATCATTGCCGGCAGTTTATATTAAACTCCTTATCAAAAAATTATTACATACATTGCGTTAATACTTGTAAAATATGGGTAATATTGTATTGTATAATAAATAATGTAATGCAAGAAAGTCACGTACATAATATTACTTAGTTATTCGATAATAATTATTTCAAATAGTACCTTTTGCAATGTTTTAATGTAAGTATAAAAGGGTGCAAAAGTTTTAGTATCTCATTCAGTCTTTAGCTTCTCGTTGATCACAAAAATTAAACATGTCTTCTTTCACTGTTCTGTTGCTTTGCATCCAAGCTTGCTTGGTCCAGGTGAGTCAAAAATTTTCTTTAATTCTCATTCGTGTTGACATACTATCCATGTCTCCTTTGTATTTGATTGGACCTTCCTAGTTTCTACCACTGGGTTTAAAAGTCGAGCGTTCATGATCATTACCCGCTCCAGGGTATGAATCGCCTAGCTTCCTTTACCTACCCGGCCGAATGGAGATAACCACAGAATACAAAACCTTTCCAGAAATGCTGATGCTGTTGCTGCTTTGTTTTTAAGGACTTCTGTCTAACCTCTAAGGATAATTTTAAATAACTTGTACTAAAACAGTTTTGTCTTCCACAGAACGTATTCAGTCAGTGCCTTGGCGCTTACGGTCCTGCCGTTCTCCCTGCCGCGGCTCCCTGCGGCTACGGTGCTGGGGTAGCTGAGTTTGCTTACCCAACTGGCTTAGGCTTTGCTGGTGCATACCCTGGCAACCTTGGCTACGCTGGCGCATACCCCGCTGCCGGTTATGGAGCTGCCGCGTATGGCGGCGCCGGTGAAGGCAACGTGGCGGTCATTGGTGAGCTGCCAGTCGCCGGTAATACCGTTGTTGCTGGTCAAGTCCCCGTCATGGGCGCTGTTAACTTCGGCGGTGCTGTGCCGGCTGCTGGTGCCGTGTCCATTAGCGGCAACTGCGCTTGCGGTTGTGGCTCCCCTTACGTGTACTAAGAACAATGAGTACATAATAAATAATAAAATAATACTAAGAATGGACAAAATATTTTATTTATTTACGAGTATATCACCTTATATTATGATATCACAGGTTGTTTTCAGAGTTTCGTACCTCAAAATGCAAAAAGGGAACCCTTGTAGTCTCAGTTATCAAGTTAAAATTGGTATCAACTACTGAATTACCCAGCTCATTTTCAACTTGACAGAAACACAAAATATACTTAGATATCGATCTAAGCATATAGGCGCATGATTTGGTATAGGTTAGAGCTTTACAAAGACATGTATGCGAGTCAACCAAAAAAAAAAAACGCAAATATTCGTATTATACAGCCTTAGTTTTTGTTTGCCCTAAACAACTTAAGGGGTCGCGAAAAAAAAATGTTCCCTACATTTCGACGAGATATAAATGCTGGGAACAGTTGATTTTTTTTTCGCGATTTCAGCTTTGGTCCCATAGCGAAAGTTATTCATAATGATGAGTACAATGACTCCTTAATTGGTTTAGGGTAAACAAAAACTAAGGTTGTATATTTCGACACTCTCAAATAAATCAAAACCTAATAAGGTACTTCTCGTTGATACTAGAATCATGAAAGATAAGAAGCAATAAGGCCTCACAGAACAAGTAAAGGATAAACTCCGGAAATCGTTTATTTGTAGTTTACCATAACAACACAAAAAATGCGGATGAAACTTGGTTTTTCATAGTTTTCGAGAAATACTATGAAATACTTAAAAACTCATTTTTGCGACCGGTAAAATCAATACTGTCATCATCTGCCTAGCCATTTCCTAACTATGTTGGGGTCGGCTTCCAGTCTAACCAGATGCAGCTGAGTACCAGTATTTTACATGGAGCGACTGCCTATCTGACCTCCACAACCTAGTTACTAGGTAACACGATACCCCTTGGTAAGACTGGTTGTCAGACTTTTAGGCTTCTAACTACCTGTAACGACTGATAAAGATCTACAAATGACAGCTGGGACCAACGGCTTAGCGCTGCTTTCCGAGGCACGGAGGAGTCTCGGTATGTAAAGATGGTCACCCAACAGCGGCAAGCGTAGCTTAACCTGATCGATCGACCCGTGCGGCCGTTATTAATTAGCCACAAGCCCCTCTGAAAAAAAAAACTGTAAAATCAATACTGTGCATGCGTAAATATTCATCCCGACTTCGGCACATTTCACTGTTTCGGGGTCCGACACGTACTTGGCCGGTTATTTTTATCTGAATTAAAGTTATTATAGGTGTAATAATTTAACAGCACTACCCTAAATTGCATAACACATTTCTTTTATCTTTTAATAAATCTTTACGTCATCTATGGTCATAAGAATGCGCAATACCTTTTCTTGCATTTCCAAACTGAATGCGACTGTGACCTCTCAAAACGAAATAAAGAAGAAGATAGTGGACTCAGTTGCAGATTATAACACCTTCCTATTATTTATGAATACACGTATATACTTGTAAGCTGGTAAACATGTGATGTAGTGAGGAAAATATCGTATGAGTAAAAATGTGAATGGCTATAAGATTAGAGGAAGGCCAAAGAAACTATGGATGAACTATGTGGAAGATGATATGGCCAGAAAGAGGGTGACTACCGACATGACGACTGATAGAGAAGTATGGAAGGTCAAGGTTGCCTGGAAGAAATCGCAGTAAGCGATAAGGCCGCCCATTGTATATTTTATAATGTATTACTTTTTCTTTATGTAATGTATAATCTGGTGTACAATAAATTATATATAAATAAATAAATAAGGAAGAAGAAGACATGTTGCGCCGACTGTGGCGGCATCTACATCGCCACATGCGAACTACGCATCAAAGACCTGACGTCACACGACATCCTCACGTCACTCAAAATTCTGCATCGCGCAATTAGAGTTTACCGCGCGGTGGACATATATACAAGCTCCCGACTTCAACCTCTGGGCAGTTGCCCGCCAGACACGACACCCGTCTGGGCGGAGGATCTTCCCTTTTCTATAGGGGATGAGTGAACTTTACACCCTGTTCCTCATACCCCTAAAAACTTGGGATGAAGACAAGGATGATGACTTGTAAGCAAGTGTGTCTCCATAAAAATTGCAAGATACGACGAAACGTGAACTAATCTTGGTACGCTACGGTTCTGCTACACCGTAGCACCTAAAATGCTACGACGGCGGCGTAGCAAAGAGCGTGGTACAAGTTCTTGGTTAGTACCGCGGTGTTTGCAGAACGTCTTTGTGTATAATGCTTTGACTAATGAATTTGGCGTTTGAAAATCTGTTCAGGATTCATACTTGAATGTATTATTATTATCAATACGATGTCCAAACGCCTCCATTGTCTGTAATTCGCCTGCTAGGTATCTTAGCGAAAAAATATGTTACGGTAAGTGTATTTTTTACACACATCTTTGGGCACCTAATTCATCGCGCCGGCATCAAACGAGAATCGAGTTGAGCGAGTGACTGAATACGAGTTGGCGAACAACGAGCAGCGAGGACGCGACGGCGACTAGAAGTTACTCGCTGGTATACATTGTAATTAGTAGTTGCTGGTATTAGTGTTCTGCCCACCAAACGAGCGTCGCTGACCGAGTACTTTTTTGTAGTATAGAGATATGAGAAACAGGGTGTAACGTACAGTCCATAGAAAATCCTCTGGCCTATTTAAAACGTACTCTGTGCTCTGACCAGACGGATATTCTGTCTGGTGGGCTGGGCTGCCCAACGCTTGATGTCGGGACGTTGTATGTATGTATACAATGTGAAATTTAATTCATTTGCATCCTCTTAAGGGGTCATTGTACTCATCATTATGAACAACTTTCACTATGGGGCCAAACCTAAAATCGCGAAAAAAAAGCTGTTCCATACATTTATGTTCGCATAGCTCGTTATAATTAAGGGAACAGCTGTTTTTTTATTCGCTATTTTTTTTTTTGTATAATTTATAATACCAGTCGCGCGATAAACTTTGCTTGCGCGATGCAGGATTTTGCGTGACGTCAGTGTAATGCGTAGTTCGCATGTGGCGTTGTAGATGCCGCCACATCAATCCCTTCGGAGACCGGAGGTTGATAGTAGGCTGAGTCGTGTATCTTGTGATGATCACCAGGCCCAGAGAAGTATATTGATGTTAATCAATATTATAACCACCACATCTTATCTTACGAATATAATTAGTTAAATAAGTCGTAAAATAAAGTTATTTTTTTGTTTTTGTTATTAAGTTTGCTCTCGCATTTGATCTGTGAATTCAAAGGTGCCTTTTCAGAGATAAAAATAAAATATAGTATAAGGCTAGTGTCAATAAGGTAATTAAAACGAAACTAATTCATGCATTGATAATTTTATCATCATTTATTAAAGTTATATTGTGAAAAAAAACTTTAGTAGTAGATAGGAGAACCGCAGCCGCACGCGCACTGTCCGGAGATAGACACGGCACCAGCAGCCGGGAGAGCGCCGCCGAAGTTGACGACACCTATGACGGGGACCTGACCAGCAACAACGGTGTTACCAGCGACTGGCAGCTCACCATTGACCGCCACGTTGCCTTCACCAGCGCCGCCGTAAGCCGCTCCAGATGTGATAGCACCTCCGTATGCAGCAGCAGGAGCAAGTGCACCACCGTAAGCACCAAGACCGAGGGCACCACCGCATGCAGCAGCAGGAGAGAGACCAGCGCCGAGACCCAGGACACCACCATAAGCAGAACCGATGCCTACAGCTGGTCCTCCACATCCGCATCCGCCACCGCCGAGGTATTGGCCGAAGACATTCTGTTCGAATAAATAAAGGTACATTAGATACAGAAAACTTATCACCTTCTTAAGATATCCCAAGGATACCATTCTGAGGATGTAAGTAGTCTACCAGCATCTCATGAAAGGAATAAATTGTGAGAAAGCGAGAAAGAACAGTAAAAATAAAATTATTACAATCGAGGGAGAGAGACTGTCCTCATCAATCGTTTGTAATCGAAGAAGTACCTGTCAGTCCGGATCATGTCGTGGTTATTAAGCAAGGGTAGCAAGACTGACATTTCCTCAACATGATTGACTAAACTAGTGGTCCTCCTACTACATCAAGGTATATTTCAAATACTAACAAATTGAAATTGTGACAGTAAGGCAAGAAAAAAGTATTAATGAAGAAAGTCTTTACACGAATAAAGATACTAGAAAACGTAAATCATGCATTTATGTGGGAACAAAAACATATTAATTATAGAAAATCATATATAGAATAACTATGAAATTCAAAAACATTAGCAATGATGACAAATCCTTTTACTATAATATTTTGGACGATCACTCACCTGGACCAAGCAAGCTTGGATGCAGAGCAACAGAACAGCAAAGGTAGACATGTTTGATGTTTGTTTGTGTTCAACGAGAAGCTGAATACTGAATGATGTTCCTACTTCTAGACCACATTTATATAGTGCGAAAGCTTCTTATCATAATAACGTGATGTTTGTTATATGTTCTATTTAAACAAAGCCCTGAAATTAAATATTTCAAGGTTACATCACTTACGAAATACATGCATTTTCTATTTCCTCATATTGCAACTACTGATAAAGGTACGAAAAGTTCTTTCAAAATCCTCAAATTGCTGCAACACAACTAGATAAGGACTAGGTTTCAGTATAAATAGGCGATCGATTCTTGGAAAACTCATTCTGAAGTTCACTTCAACAATAACTACAATGTCAGCCAAGGTGATCCTCGTCCTCTGCGCTCAGGCGCTCTTCATCCAGGTGAGAAATAATTCTTCAATATTTTATTCTTTCCATAGGATTTTCTTTATGTTCCCATTTCTTAATTTCTTTTTAGAACATAGAAATACATTATGTAAACCGACCATTTGATTAGTTCTAAATATTCCCAAATTAAATAAAAAAGTTTGGATTCAGATTTAAAACTTTGGACTACAGTTCCCCGAAGAGGCCATTCAACTTAAGCTTGACATACTTCTACATTTATAATGACCATTTAGTTTTTCACACCTAAATTATGTTTAGAATTGCATAAAACACGTCTGACACATATTACATTACGTGATCGATAAAAATATGGTTTCAATGCATCGTCATTGTTTGCTGATGAAGAGATATTCACATATTTATGTATAATATTAATATATATATTTTTTTTGTTTACAGACTGCTTTCGGTTCATGCCTTGGTCATGGAGCCATCGCCGCTCCTGCTCTTGTTGCCCCAGGATGTGCTGGTAATGGTTTGATCGGCAATGGAATGATTGGTAATGGTTTGATTGGGAATGGCTATGCTGGTAACTGTGTGAACAATGGTTTGATTGGTGATGGTATTATTGGCAATGGTTTGATCGGTAATGGCTTGGCTGCCCTAGAGATCATTCCCACCAGTGGCGGTGGACTGCCCGTCTCCTGCTACTCCGTTATCGCTCCCAGTGGCCTCTCCGTAGCGTCTGAGAATGTGTTTGAGGGTGCTGTGTCCGTGGCTGGAGAGCTGCCGTTCGTGAGTGCTGTGGCTTTGGAGGGTGTGTTGCCAAGTGGTGGTGCTGGCGCCGTCAGCTACAGCTGCGGTAACGGTGTTACTGCTATCGAGAGCATCGCTCCTTCTGCTGCTGCCTATGGCTCTGCGGGTGCTTATGGTGCTGCTGGTGCCTATGGGCTTGGCGCTGGCTATGGACCTGGTGCTACTGCCTTCGCTCCTGCCGCTCTCGGACTCGGCTATGGAGGCCGCGGCTGTGGATGTGGTGTGTATTAAGAACTTAAAAAAAGAATTACTTAGCTGTCCGTTCCAACCGATATTTCAATAAACTTATGTGCAAATTATTTTGATGAATTTACTTATTCCCAAATTCCCCGTAATATTGAAGTTTGAGGTTTTATTTGTACAGAAATACCTTTTGAATTTTGTGTAAAAGAAAGTTTACTGAGGAACAAAACAATTTTAATTTTAATGACTCTCTGGACAATTTCGTTTGTTTATACGTAAGCGCAAACAAACGAAACTAAAAAAAAAAAACCCTATTTTGATAAAGGTGAATAATATTTTCCATTTGCGAAATGATTAAGAATGATGTCTACCAAAGATTTGTTATTGTATAACGTGGCCAACTCAGATACGTAAATACAAATTTTATTTACCACCATTTTAATTTGGTGCCTTTTGCAGTTTATTGTTTCATGTCCATAACTGTCTTGTAACTCTTTGATTCAATCAATCTATCAAGCATTTTCCCAACTATGTTGGGGTCGGCTTCCAGTCTAACTGGATGCAGCTGAATACCAATATTTTACATGGAGCGACTGCCTATCTGACCTCCAAAACCCAGTACCTGGGTAATACGATACCCCTTGGTAAGACTGGTTGTCAGACTTGCGGGCTTCTGACGACCCGTAACGACTGTCTAAGATCCACGTATGACAGCCGGGACCAACGGCTTAACGTGCTTTCCGAGGCTCGGAACTCTTTGATTAATAAACTTAGACAAAGCCCACCGCATTAACTTCAGCAACTCCTATCCTATATTAACTAAACGGAACGAATACAACTATTTGCTTTTCAACAAATCATCGCGAGTGACTAGTCTCATTTTAGTCAAATTGGCTTTGTATACAAATAAAAAAAATGTATTGAAGAGAAGAGGTACCTTTGTTGACCACGACCTCATACATCCACTTCGACTGATTGGTTCTTCAAACATTGTTCCTTAAAGAGACTGCCGGACTCCTGCTGCTACTGTAATTGGCGATCGCTACGGTGTCGAGAATTTTTGATTTTATTTCGTCAAATGAATTAATTGGGCCTAGAAAACACGTGGTTCCTACGGTGATAACATGGAGCCACAAGCCATGCAGCATGAAATACGACCAGAATATTAAAATTGATTTTTCCAAGACATTAAATTCGAAGGAATTTTACCTTTAATCGACCCCATAACTCACTTGTTTCGACTAGACCTGACTTTTTCCTGTGAGGTTATCTAAAGGAACTAGTCGTGGTCAATCTTGAATGCTAAGCAGAATATTAATTATTATTTAATATATAAGGATGCGAAAAATCTCGATAAAAACGATCGTTTTATTATGCTGCAAAAAGGTGAAAATTAGGCAGATGTTATTTCCCATGAAAAATTGCTATGTCTGAATAATTTATAACTATTTTAAAATATGGTACCTAATCTTAATTGATAGCTTTGCATATGCGAGTTGGCTATCCTGTATAAGATACCTACCTACCTACATATGTGCAGGATAGGAAAAAAACAGTATATTATTTTATTTTATAAAACAAACAGAGTCAAAATGTATTAAACAAGAGCTTTTTTTTTTTTTCGAGCGATTTATAAAATTTATCAACAAAAATCGATCAGGTGTAATATAATTCATTTAAAAATAATCGATCAGAATATCATACAAGTTTTAGTTAGTTAGTAGTACCATAGATTTAAGAAAGAAGGAGATAATGCCCCGGTAGTTGAAAATGTTTCGAAACCCAATGTGTCCACTTCGTTTCCACTAACACGCCGCAACTACACATGTAGATTAGTAAACCCAATTGATACGAGGTCGCGCTCACACTTGCAATTTATAAATCAGAATGTACTACACAATCAATTATAAACCTTATCCCATCAAACACAGCGTGCATTTACCATGCACCGTACAACTCACTCGCTTGAAAACATCGCTGTCCTTGTGCTGTGCAAAAGCCATTTATTTTACATATACGCTAGTGATTGACTAAATCGGAAAATTATCGATTCTCCCAATTATTATGGTATTAAAAATTTTGGGAGTTCCTGAAAAAACAAGATTTCACATCGGTCTTCCAACCAGGCTATAATAACTGTTGACAAATTGAAGAATTTTAATAGTAACATAAATTCATACGACAATCGACATTATTGTCGATAGCCCGACGTTAGTGGATTTGCACAAGCACATCACTAACTCGTCGCAAGTTAGTTTTGTGATTTTTACTTTGCTCGTCCAGGCACTTAGCGACATACTTAGGTACTGGTTAACAGCGACTGTACTATTATTGCAATAAATCCATTGTATTTATTGTATTTATTGCAATAATAGTACAGTCGCTGTGATATATGAAAACAAAAATAATGTATGTAATATATGATATTACAGATATTATGAAAACAAGAAAAAATTTACGATTTGTTGTTTTTCATGATTTTCAACACAAATATAGTAAAATACTTATGCTCATTGCAAGTGGTTCAATGATTTATCAAGTTTCTAGTTTGGCTTCGATTTTTACAAGAAACCACAGAACAACACGGCATTCTTAAATGTTGTCACGATCGCATTCGAAAGCTCACTAGTTAGCGGAGACGGCCATTTGTCTGAGACATGAGCATCGTGATCACGACGCGCGGACACAGACACGCCACCATGCCGCTTCTCCTGTTATCTATGGGTAATACTAACTATGGTAATCTGTGAACATACTTACTTTTTTTTTCTAATCAATAGTGACACAGAGCCTGAACCAATTACATCTTACGTAAACGTTTCGCACGTAATAATAATTTACTTTACACAGTGTGATTGTCCCCTCCCTTTCTTATATTTGTATATTTAGTTAATAGTTTAAATATATTTTAGTGTTAGCTTGTATATTATAATTAAGATTATAACTGAGTAAATAAATAAAATTTAAAAAAAAATTATACATATAATACTTTATACCTACATATCCATGGGTACTAATTGTGCAAGTTGAAAAATTTACAAGAAATTTTAACGTTGAACTTTTTATTCAAAAATCGTTCGAATTTACATAACCTTTTACGTCACGCGTTCTTGGTAAGAGGGCTGATTCCCGTAACGGTAGTTGTAGTCTTGACTGAATAATTTCAGGTCTGTCGCTTCGAACAAAACGGTCGTAATGTAGATGCCGTTATTATCCATTCATAAAATAATATTGAGGCTTTATGTTAAGGCACGTGCCTTCTTAGAATCGTGCTCAGCAATCAGAACAACAACAGTTTCACAACAGCCAGTCATCGGAGATAGCTTGTACTAGGTCAGGAATGTTTATTTATTTATTTATTTAACGGTTTATGTACACACATATAAACAGACAAGAAAAAAAGGAACAGAAAAATACGTACAAAGGTGATGCTTATTTCTAAAGAAATCTCTTCCAGCATACCTGCGATAGGAAAGTAGTTAAAGAGATGTAGACAACGTGTGTAAGAGTAGAAGAGAAAATAAAATACATAAAATAAAAACACCTAATTATTCACTAATTTAACTATAATATTAACTATAAACATAGATTAAGATAAATGATTGATTGATTTGATTTAGATTATTGATTTTTTTTATTTCAGTGAAATTGAGCACGTCGTATTTTATTTTAACTACCTACCTACCTACTTAGGATTTTTTCTTTTAGATGTAGAATTAATTGTAATTTAGCGCACGATGATTTGAAGATAAAACCTAGACAATTACGAGAAACAAATTAAATGTATAACTATAGAAAATAAATTAGAAAACTTATCTACCGCGAAAAAGTAAAGATTTGTCATGCAGATGTAACCACAAGTTAGGAAGAAACCATTTATGAAATTATAAAACCAAACGCTTTGCTGTTTTAATTTATTATCATATTATTGTATGAATTGTACGTTTTTTTTTTTTAATCTTCCAAAACAATACAATAGACGACGTATATTTAGTAACTTAATCCGCGTAACTTTTCTTAATGAGTCATAACGAACCCTGTAAGAAATCGACACATGTTTCACCTCTCAACGAGGCATCCTCAGGAAGGCGATTGATTTGCTGCGAACTCGAACCCGACGTGTGGACACGTCAAGCGTCGAGGGCGGTGACCCTTGACGTGTGTTACTAAATATACGTCGTCTATTGTATTTTATAATGGATTTCCGCAAAGTCACGCCTGAATCAATTAACTAAAAAAATGTCATTTGTGTCATATTAATAGTTTGCTAAAGCCGATAGTGAGGTCAAAATGTAAATTCAAGATGGCGGCTTTGAAATTTTTATTTTGTTTTGTATCATACGTGAAAAGGAAACTTCGTTCCTGATGGGGGTCGGACCGCACACGTTTCTTTTCTCATAGAGGGTGATAAAAAGAAGTGTTCACCTCGGGAGCAACACTATTTCAAGCTCGAGTGACGTACTTTAAATCCCTTGCTACGACGCTCAGGATTCTACGAAACACTCTCGCCTTAAAATTAGTGGTTTGCTCCCTAGGCAAACAATCTACTGTTAATACAAGACCGGTGTGTACCCGATGGATTTCTCATCGGCAATAATCTCTTTAGGGGATGAATTTTCTTACATAAATGCTACCCTTTTCTTCCGTACCTCGTTCCTTCCTCACTTTTGTTACATATTCCGGAACTCTTGTTCCGGAATATCTAACAAAAGCAACAACGTTTCGTGTTTCTACAACCAGCAGTTTAGGTTGTGCGTTGTCTGTCAGTGAATTTGAGATTTTTATTACGTAGATTTGTATTCTATCAAGAAACCGCATTTCTTGTCTTTTTTTAGGTGATGTAAGCATTAAGTCAAAGAATCAATTTTATAATTTGCTCAATTCATGATCGTTTATTTTAATTAAGGCGTTAAAAAATAACGCTTCAGTAGTAAACGGGAGATCCGCAGCCGCACGCGCATTGTCCGGAGATAGACACGGCACCAGCAGCCGGCAAAGCGCCGCCGAAGGTCACGACACCTATGACGGGAACCTGACCAGCAACAGCGGTGTTACCGGCAACTAGCAGCTCTCCAATGACCGCCACGTTGCCTTCACCGGTACCACCATAAGCAGCTCCAGGAGCGATAGCACCTCCATATACAGTAGCAGGAGCAAGTGCGCCACCATAAGCAGATCCGATACCACCACCGTAAGCACCAAGACCGACGGAACCACCACACCCAACAGCTGGAGAGAGACCAGCGCCAAGACCTAGAGCAGGAGCCACTTGACCTCCGCAGCCGCACCCGTAACCAAACACATGCTGTGGGAACAAAAACATATTAATTATAGAAAATCATCTGCAGAATAACTATGAAATTAAAAAACATTAGCAGTGATGAGAAATCTTTTATATATAATATTTTGACGATCACTCACCTGGACCAAGCAAGCTTGGATGCAGAGCAACAGAACAGTGAAGGTAGACATGTTTGATGTTTGTTTGTGTTCAACGAGAAGCTGAAGACTGAATGATGTTCCTACTTTAGACCACGTTTATATAGTGCGCTTCTTATCATAACAACGTGATGATTGTTCTAGTACTATTGAAACAAAGCCCTACATACTAAATATTTCAAGGTTACATCACTTACGAAAAACATGCAATTTTTCTATTTCCCCATATTGCAACCACTGATAAAGGTACGAAAAGTTCTTTCGGAATCCTCAAATTGCTGCAACACAACTAGATAAGGACTACGTGTCAGTATAAATAATCGACCAATTCTTAGAAAACTCATTCTCAAGACCACTTCAACCCAAACTACAATGTCAGCTAAGGTGATCCTCGTCCTCTGCGCTCAGGCGCTCTTCATCCAGGTGAGAAAAAATCTTCAATATTTTATTCTTTCATCAGGATTTTTATGTATGTTTGCATATGTGGGATCTTTTTAGAATATTGAAATTGAATACACTGAGCATTTGAGCAATTCTATATTGTTAATAAAGCTTTCGCTTATTGTAATACTTGTTAAACCCTATTGCTTCCAGTCACATCTAAATATTACCAATACGACAAAAAAAGGTTAGATTCAGATTCCTCTTGAAGAGGTCATTCAGCTTTAGCTAGACATTCTTACTACTAATTGTGTAATGACTCTTAAATTTTTCACACTAAAATCATGTTTAGAATTGCATTAAAAGTACACTTTGTAAAGCATATTACGAATTAGAGGATCATATCCAAGATAAGAATGCTTGGAAACATGCTGGTCTTGCTCCATATGATAATCCAGAATCTAGACAAAATCAAACTGGTTGTTAATTTAAGTTATATAAATTATTATTTTTATTATATGACATTGATTTTACATTCTGTGATTACTTCCTCACACACTGACTTATTAATTGGAAAATTTTAGGAAAACCGTCTACCATTACAATATTTATTTTGTTAATATGTGAGAACCATGTACCTATCACATAAGTAATTAATTTATCTTTTGTTTCTTGATTTTTAATTATTTTTACCTATTGTGGTATAGTATTTCTTTTGTTTTTTTAGGTGCATCGTCTTCACATATAATTATGTAACTAATGTACCTACATAATAGGTAATAGGTAATACGGGCTGGTATCCACAACTCCACGTCAAAGCGCGTATTTTGCGTACGGGTGGGAAAATCGGTTATTCGATCCACCCCAGCTCCTCAAAGAAGGCCAGCAACGCCTTGGTGTCACTGACAATCTCACGTAGGGTACCTGGGTTACCGAAGTACTTTACCCTGTATGTGGCGACCACCGGGCAGTATAACAGCACATTCGCTGCTGTCTCGTCGTCCTCCATGCAGGCTCTGCATAGCGGACTGTCTGTGACTCCTATGACAAAGAGGTGTTTATTAAATGACCCATGGCCAGTTACAGCTGCTGTAACTGTACGCAGCTGTTGTTTCGTTAGTAGGAAAACCTGTTTCGTGAGGCGGCCATCAATTGTAGGGAGTGCCTCCTTGGCCTGCCTGCACTCACCGTGGTCCAACCACCAAATGTACCTACAAATAAAAAATATTGTTAACTTGCCCATTCTTCTCCATACGAGAACTACCTTTTGGAAGGGGCGACTAGAATCAATTAAATTTTTTGTAAACTTTGACGTTCAAAAGTTCTTCACAAGGGCCTATTTGAAATAAATTATTTGACTTCGATATAAAACACGTGGGCCACACATTACGTTACTTGATCGATAAAATTATAATGTTTCAACGCATATTTGCTGATAAAAATATATTTACTAATATGTAAAATATTTTTTTTGTTTACAGACTGGTTTCAGTTCATGTCTTGGTCGTGGAGCCATCGCCGCTCCTGCTCTTTATGCCCCAGGATGTGCTGGTAACGGCTTGGCGGGCAATGCTTTGATCGGGAATGGATTGATTGGTAATGGCTATGCTGGTAACTGTGTCAACAATGGTTTGATCGGTGATGGTATTATTGGTAATGGTTTAATTGGCAATGGCTTGGTTGGAATAGAGATCATTCCCACCAGTGGCGGTGGACTGCCGGTCTCCAGCTACTCCGTTATCGCTCCCAGTGGCCTTTCCGTAGCGTCTGAGAATGTGTTTGAGGGTGCTCTGTCCGTGGCTGGTGAACTACCGTTCGTGAGTGCCGTGGCTTTGGAGGGTGTGTTGCCAAGTGGTGGTGCTGGTGCCGTCAGCTACAGCTGCGGTAACGGTGTTACTGCTATCGAGAGCATCGCTCCTTCTGCTGCTGCCTATGGCTCTGCGGGTGCTTATGGTGCTACTGGTGCCTATGGGCTTGGCGCTGGCTATGGATCTGGCGCTACTGCTTTCGCTCCTGCCGCTCTTGGACTTGGCTATGGAAACCGCGGCTGTGGATGTGGTGGCTACTAAAAACTTTAAAAAATACTTACCTTTTCGTCCGAACCAATGATTCAATAAAATGTTTTGCAATTTATTTTGTTAATGATTTTACTCATACCGTTTTTCCCTGTAACCTGTGATGTTAAAGTGTGAAGTTTTATTTGTAAAGAGAGTTCTCTTGAATTCTGTGATAAAACGATTTTGCTGTACTTGATGTTTTATCAAGTGTATACTTTACTTAAGTTTGATACTTTATTTCTAATAGTATCAAACTATATCCATATTTTAATCTTCAATGACTCATAATATTATATTTCTGAGGATTAAAAATTTCGGAACTTATGTACAAAGTTCGACATCAAAAACCAACAAAAAAATACTCGCTGAATTAAATAACGTATTTAGTATTCAAACATTTCCCCTTGTTCTGAGTAAAGTACAGTGAGTGAAATACATTTGCGATTTGTGAAATAATTAAGGCAGGCAAAACCTTTTGGAGTCATGTTTCGTCATGACATGAGAGCGTGATTTTACAAAATCACATATTACAAGTTAAGATTTCAGTGTTTATAGGATACCTACGTTTGTATTCAGGTATACAAAGCATTAATAAGCGTGACAATAATAGAACCTAGAATAGTAAAGAATAAAATAGTAGTTATAATCTGGTGTACAATAAAGTATATATAAATATAAATAGAATAGAATATATAATTTGCTTTAAAACATGGTACAGCCGTGCTATTCTGTAATCATCGCACCGTGATAACTTAGGTGCAGTGAGCTTGATGTGAGCTGTCATTGCACCTAAAGCTAGGGATTGACACTATGGACAGCTCACTACATGCTCACTTCACCTCACTCTTCACGGTGAGATGTTTACAGAATGGATCGACAGGTCTTATTAATATAGGACCTTACATGTTTCGCAGACTGGACATACATGGACTGGCATACAATTTTTTTTTTTAAATTATATTTATAACATAACATTGGTTATTAGGGTTTCGTAAAATTCATGATCTTATCTTATATTTATCTGTCTCCGGGCCAAAACCGTTGCCCCGGGGCCCATTGGAGTTCCCGGCCGCGCGCTCGTCCTCGCTCTGAAAGAGCTAGAGTCCCAGCTTCGGTTTTCGGTTCCCAGCTCGGTCGTGGGCCCGCTCCTGTGAAAAACATCGGCTACCACTGGGTGCTGAGAGGCGAGCTCCAACCGGGAGTGGACTAGACGTGTTACACGGACGACACGCTGGTCACGGCCCAGGGGAGCACGTACTGTAGCGTTACTGGCGATGGCTGCAGTCTCACAGGTGATGGGTCGCATACGATGCTTGGGCCTGGAGGTGGCTCTCAACAAGCCACCGCTGCGATCACACATCTTGTTCGGGGGCCCAAATTGCTGTCGAGTCCATCCATCACAATTACCTCACAATAAATAAACAAAAAACACTAAGTCACGACTGGCCGCCATTTTATGACAACGTCAAACATTACGTGTTTGACCTATGAAATCAGCGTTTTGTATGGAAAATTTTAAAGAAGTTGCATTTTTCATACTAACATTTTCTTAATTTATATAACAACCATGAACACTAATGTTTTAAAACTTTTATGCATTAATGTTTAAAAACTAATATAACGTAATATGCCACTTAGATTAAGCGACAAAAATAAGTTTTGGCTAAGTTAAAACAAATAGTGGTCATTTCTGCTAACAAAATGAAGAGTCATTTTTAAGGTAATTTTATGTTTAGAAAACTGTAAGTAACAAGGTTTTTTTTACTATTGCTAGTTGTCTATGATGGTCATTATTCGATTTAATACCAAGCAATTGATGAATATTTTAAATCATAGAAGTGACGAGGTTCTTTATTTGTGAGACATCCTCTTTACATACCGAGACTCCTCCGCGCCTCGGAGAGCACGTTAAGCCGTTGGTCCCGGTTGTCATTCGTACATCTTTGGCAGTCGTTACGGGTCGTCGGAAGCCCGAAAATCTGACAACCAGTCTTACCAAGGGGTATCGTATTACCCAGTTACTGGGTTGTGGAGGTCAGATAGGCAGTCGCTCCATATAAAATACTGGTAGTCAGCTGCATCCGGTTAGACTGGAAGCCGACCCTAATATACATAGTTGGAAAAAGGCAAGGCAGATTGATTGATTATTGATTTGTTGCTTATCAAGTACTCGACTCACTCACTTGAGGATGGTCGGGTTGTTAGCCTAATAATATTTAGTAGGTTTCCGTTATGTGAAATAAGACCAAGTGTTTGTGTTTTTGTGGTTTTCATACCTTAAAAGTGCAAACCAACGAGGTTTTTTTAGTCATAGATGGAGTTTTAAAAGTAAAAAATTGACTTTTACTCGTAAGTCATTCAACCTCAGAAATTCATCCTTTTAAAATATGGCTATAGTTTAACATATTTTTTGTTATTACGGACTGTATCTGTTCTTGCATCCGATCTCCCCTGATTGAAAGGGATGGATGAGGTCTACGATGGACTTTTCGTAAAAAAAAAAAAAAACTTTCATGTACCTATCTATTTATTTTTATTTTCCACAATACGAGTAATATATTGCTGTTTAATTTGTGCTAAATAAATGCAATTTCCTTCTTCAAACTTCACACTTTAACATTTCAGGGAAACTGGGTAAAAGTAAATTCATTAAACAAAATAAAGTGCAAATCATTTTATTGAATCATTAGTTCGGATGAAAATTTTAGTAATTATTTTAAGTTTTTAGTAGACGCCACATCCACAGCCGCGGCTTCCATAGCCGAGTCCGAGAGATGCAGGAGCGAACGCAGCAACTCCAGGTCCATAGCCAGCACCGAGTCCATAGGCACCCACAGAGCCATAGGCACCAGCAGCCCCATAGCCAGCAGCAGAAGGAGCGATGCTCTCAATAGCAGTAACACCGTTACCGCAGCTGTAGCTGACGGCGCCAGCACCACCACTTGGTAACACACCCTCCAAAGCCACAGCACTCACGAACGGCAGCTCACCAGCCACGGACAGAGCACCCTCAAACACATTCTCAGACGCTACGGAGAGGCCACTGGGACCGAAAGCAGAGACGCTAGAGACAGGCAGTCCACCGCCACTGGTGGGAATGATCTCTATACCAGCCAAACCATTGCCAATTAAACCATTCCCAATAATAACATCACCAATCAAACCATTGTTGACACAGTTACCAGCATAGCCATTCCCAATCAATCCATTCCCGATCAAAGCATTGCCAGCCAAGCCATTACCAGCACATCCTGGGGCATAAAGAGCAGGAGCGGCGATGGCTCCACGACCAAGACATGAACTGAAACCAGTCTGTTAACAAAAAAATATTGTACATGTTAGTAAATATCTCATTATCAGCAAATATGCGTTGGAACATAATAATTTTATCGATTAAGTAACGTAATGGGTGTCAGACGTGTTTTATGCAATTCTAAAGATAATTTTTGTATGAAAAACGTGACGGTAATTAGAAGTAAGAATGTCTAGCTAAAGTTGAATGGCCTCTGTGAGGAATTGAAGACCAGAGTTTTAAATCTGAATCCAACGTTTTTTCTTTGTATTGGTAATATTTACTTGTGAAGCATAAGGGTTGAATATGCGTTACTTTAACCACAATATTAAACTGATCAAATTCTCAGTGTATACATTGAATTTCGATACTCTAAAAGGATCCAAGAAATGGGAACATAAAGAAAAATCCAAATAAAAGAATAAAATATTGAAGAATTTTTCTCACCTGGATGCAGAGCGCTTGAGCGCAGAGGACGAGGATCACCTTGGCTGACATTGTAGTTTGTATTGAAGTGAACTTCAGAATGAGTTTTACAAGAATCGGTCGACTATTTATACTGAAACGTAGTCCTTATCTAGTTGTGTTGCAGCAATTTGTGGATTTTGAAAGAATTTTTCGTACCTTTATCAGTAGTTGGAATATATGGAAATATAAAAATGCATGTATTTCGTAAATGAAATGAACCTTGAAATATGTAGTATGAAGGGCTTTGTTTCAAAAGAAAAACATCACGTTGTTATGATAAGAAGCTTTTACACTATATAACCGTGGTCTAGAGTAGGAACATCATTCAGTCTTCAGCTTCTCGTTGAACACAAATAAACATCAAACATGTCTACTTTCGCTATTCTGTTGGTCTGCATCCAAGCTTGCTTGGTTCAGGTGAGTTATTAAAGATTTCTAGTTTCTTTATTCTTTTAGAAACTTTCTTCACTAATACTTTTTTCTTCCCTTACTGTCACAATTTTAATTTTAATGTATTTGAAATATTATGAGTGGTTCTCCTATATTGCAGTAGGAGAACCACTAGTTTAGTCATCCATGTTGAGGAAATGTCAGACTCGCTACCACCGTGCTTTACCACGACATGAGCTGGGCTGACAGCCTTCGAAAACGATTGATGAGGACAGTCTCTCTCCTTCGATTGACATAATTTTATTTTGACTGCCCTGCACTTCTCTAATTTCTCACAATTTAGTAATTTACATGAAATTCTGGTAGACTACTTACATCCTCAGAATGGTGTTCTAGGGACTTCCTAAGAAACCCCTGTATCTAAAGTACCTATATTGTTTCGAACAGAATGTTTTCGGCCAATACCTCGGCGGTGGCGGATGCGGATGTGGAGGTTCTGCTTATGGTGGTACTCTGGGTCTCGGCGCTGGTCTCTCTCCTGCTGCTACATGTGGTGGTGCCCTCGGTCTTGGTGCTTATGGTGGCGCCATCGGATCTGCTTATGGTAGCGCACTTGCTCCTGCTGCTGCATATGGAGGTGCTTACGGCGGCGCCGGTGAAGGCAACGTGGCGGTCATTGGTGAGCTGCCAGTCGCCGGTAACACCGTTGTTGCTGGTCAGGTCCCCATCCTAGGTGTCGTGAGCTTCGGCGGCGCTTTGCCAGCTGCTGGTGCCGTGTCCATCTCCGGACAATGCGCATGCGGCTGTGGCTCCCCCCTTTACTAATGAAGCATACTTTTCTGACGCTAAAATAAAAATAAACGATTATGAACTGAACAAATAATTCAATCTTTTAGTACTCCTCAAATTACCCTAAACCGTTTACCGATACAATTACAATAATTATTGAAATACATAACATATGATCGTGTTACAACATACCTACTGCAAGAAAAAATAAGCATAAAAAAAAGCATAAAAATTAAGAATTAAACTAATAAATGAAGCCAAATCATAATTTGGCTTCATTTATTAGTTTAATGCTTAATTTTTAGAAATACCTCTAAAAATTAAGCTATAACTTCATTTTTAGATATACTTTTGTTTGTGGTACATGACAAATCTTTAGTTTTCCGAGATGCCAAGATTTACAAATGCGTTTTCTGGGTTAAATGTCAAGGTATTGATGTTTACTATTAAGTTCATGTGATAAGATAAGATAAGATAAGATTAATTTGTTCAAAACGTAAGTATACACACATTGCATGCAAGATGTTACATTAAATTATAGCACCGTCATGTTTTGCCTTAACGGCGTACAAATATAAACAGATAGGTTATTTTTATTAATAGGATATAAACCCCAAATACTTATTTATTTTGTCCATTATTCAAAGCAATTAACATAACAAATTAAAACTGCATCAATCAAATTATAATAATAATACTACAGAATAGTGTCATAAGCTCGTCATCGAAATGTAAAAAGTCAAAATAAACAAAAATATTAGTCCAAACATCGCTCGAATTTGGCATCGTAGATGGTTGTTAACTAAATACTTTTAATATTTAAGAAAATTTATGAAAATTGGCCATTCCCGGGGCCTTATCTCTGAAACTACTGAGCCTAAAATCACGATAAAAAACATTTTTACAAAAAAAAAAAAAACAACCGACTTACAAAAAATACAACACTGTGAAAAATAACTTAAATTTCAGTAGTCGGTGGCAAATAACGAAAATACAAAACCAAAGACACCGACTTCCGAAAAAGTTTAAGTTTAAGTAATTTTTTTTTGTGTTTATTTCTCGCTTTTTAGTGGGTCAGTTTGTAATTTACCTAAATTACAATAGCCTGACGTCAACTACTCATCACCTTTTACAAAATATTGTTTTTCCCAATTCAATAACGTTAATCGTTGAGGAGTTCTCCTGGTACTTCACCATCAGCTCCACTTTTCCATATGCAGTGTGATGAGCATAAATTGCTTTGCAACCATTTATAGAAGTATTAAAGTAATCGAATCGCAACTCGTGAAATCCTTATTATTGAGCAGTTCCGTCGGCCATCTGTGGTCTTAATCATTCATTCCACTTCACCAAATGGTACTTTACAAGAGCAACTGCACGAGTGACTATAAAAAATACCCATATGGTTATAGGTATGCCTATAATATTTTAAGAGTTACCTCGATTTCTCCAGGATTCCATCATCAGATCCTGATTTGATTACAATGAGACCATCTCGAAAGTATACCCGTTCAAACAAAAAAATAATTTTACAAATCCGTCTTTAAAATAATAATGACGGAGTTATACTGTCCGAACGTATTTAAAAAAAATATTAACATCCGTGCAAAAGTTTCAACTTATTGTATGTTTGTGTAAGAAATACTCAAGAAAACATGCGTTCTCGGATCTGCGCGCTTTTATTTTGTGTAGGTGCTAGCAAAGCCCGATGGCCGATGGCCACCGACATAAAAAAAAATGTGATGAAGCTTGCACCGTTCCCTAAGTTGAAGTAAATAAAAGCCAATCTTTACATACCAAGACCGCCAGTGTGCCAGCTATTTTAGAACCCAATGGCTTGGCACGCGACGATGGGAAGAGGCCAGACGGAATGACCATAATGTCTTGGAAGTTGGGTAGACCTTTGGTGTAGGATGCAACCTGTGTCGACACTCTCGCGCCATCCCATCTTCCTAGCACGGCGGGCTGTGTTGGGGTGGCTGCTGCAGGTGCTGAAAACCTCAAACGGCGCAAATATAGCAACCTTATTGGTAGCTATATTTTTGAGCCGTTTGGGGTTGGAACACTAGGGCCGGGGGGTCCAAGTGCTCATCGAGTATTTGGAGACATCGCCAAGCGGTTGGTCGACTCTTCAAGTGACCGTGCATTGCCAACCAACGCAGAGCTGCCAGCCCTTTGGGTACTTTTCCCATTGACAGTGATGCGGACGAATTTTTTGATGCCCAATGAGCTCTTAATTTATTTATTTTTCCTCTGTACACTTGTACATCATTTATATATTGTAAGTATAATGCTAAAATGCTGATCAGTTAATAAATTATTTTATTATGAAACAATGCTAATATTCACAAATACAAAGGTTATTCAAAATTAAAGTTATATTAGAACCGTTATTACTTTTTACACCTTCATTATTACTATTTCGACAACATTTCCTGTGATTCAAGGAATTTAAAAGTGCAAACCAACGAGGTTGTTTTAGTCATAAATGGAGTTTTAAAAGTCAAGTATTTTTTTATGTCCTCGAAATTCAGCCTGTTAAAATATGGCTATAGTTTTACATTTTGTGGTCATTATGAGGTCTATGATGGACTTTTCGTAATAAAGAATTAAAACTAATCTTCAAGTATCTATTTATTTGGTTAAGTTTTAGATTAACATCCATCGAGTTGGGAGTCCATATTTTTTTTTCAGAAATATTATTTTATTAGAAGCCTCCACGCAAAGTTTTAAGTTGCGGAGATAAATGGTTTACGAGAAAAAAAAAAACAAAATCGAAGAAATTTTGCATTATTTAGTCACTTTTGACATTTCGTGTCGACATTGAACGTTTTGTTCTACGAAAAGTCAACGCACTAAAATGTTGTACTTTATAATAATGATGAAATAAATACGTATATTTATGATTTAGATACTTTTTACGCATATTTAATTATATTACCTATATTTCGCTGATTTAAATGAGTTCTATTAAATTAACACTGAAAATAATTTACCGACTATTGGCGGTATTTGAAACCACATCTCGACTTAGTCAAAAGGCAATGAGAAGGTAGAGAGATGAGAAGCTCGGGACTTGGGGCACCCCAACACGGACAGGTTAGGTTAGAAGTGATTTTTTTTTTTTAAACCACCCTCAAATAGGAACCCCGCGAAGTGGGGCTCCGTCAACTACGCCTGACAGAAAAATTATAATAAGCACCTATCAGATAGCCATAAAGTACAGTGCTTCCTCAAAAAAATCATCAAAACATAACCTCAAAATAAGATCGCAAAATATTTATTTAAAAAAAACAATGCGTTAACTAAACTTCCCCCATGACGGGGGGGATCCCCTACCCCCCTCCACAAATATATGTACTCTTATATGAAAAGTCCTTCCGAAAATTCGAAAGTTAGGTTATATATTAAAAAAATCATATCTCAAAAAAATTTCCTTCACGGGGGGGTTGTACACATCCACCCCCCCTCCCCCCACTCCCACCCTTTAAATCGATGGATGATAAACTAAAGTCGTACCATTTATTTTTATTTTGCACCATTTGTTGCTTTTTAATCTGTTCTAAATAAATGCAATTTCATTCTTCAAACTTCACACTTCAACATTTCAGGGAAACTGGGTAAAAGTAAATTCATTAAACAAAATAAAGTGCAAATCATTTTATTGAATCATTAGTTCGGAGAATTTTTTTGTTATTATTTTTAAGTTTTTAGTAGACTCCACATCCACAGCCGCGGCTTCCATAGCCAAGGCCGAGAGCGGCAGGAGCGAATGCAGCAGCTCCAGGTCCATAGCCAGCACCGAGTCCATAGGCACCCACAGAGCCATAGCCAGCAGCAGAAGGAGCGATGCTCTCAATAGCAGTAATACCGTTACCGCAGCTGTAGCTGACGGCGCCAGCACCGCCACTTGGTAACACTCCCTCCAAAGCCACAGCACTCACGAACGGCAGCTCACCAGCCACGGACAGAGCACCCTCATACACATTCTCAGACGCTACGGAGAGGCCACTGGGACCGAAAGCAGAGACGCTAGAGACAGGCAGTCCACCGCCACTGGTGGGAATGATCTCTATACCAACCAAACCATTGCCAATTAAACCATTCCCAATAATACCATCACCAATCAAACCATTGTTGGCACAGTTACCAGCATAGCTATTCCCAATCAATCCATTCCCGATCAAAGCATTTCCTGCCAAGCCATTACCACATCCTGGGGCATAAAGAGCAGGAGCGGCGATGGCTCCACGACCAAGACATGAACTGAAACCAGTCTGTAAACCAGAAATTATTGTGTTAGTAAAAATCTCTTTATCAGCAGACGACGTCGATGTCGATGACAGTCATGATTGTTTAATCGATCACGTAATATAATGTGTGTCAAAAGCATTTTTATGTAATCGCAATTTTATAGTTTGAAAACTTGACAAGAATTGTAAGCAGTGTATGATCTACAAGTACGCTATTGAGTTTACTGTGGAGAAAAAGTTAGGAAAAATTCTCGAAAAAGTATTGTACATATTAGTAAATATGTCTTTAAAATCAAATATGCATTGGAACATAATAATTTTATCGATTAAGTAACGTAATGGGTGTGAGACGTGTCTTATGTAATTCTAAAGATACTTTTTGTATGAAAAACGTGACGGTAATTAGAAGTAAGAATGTCTAACTAAAGTTGAATGGCCTCATTGAGGAATTGAAGAGCAGTGTTTTAAGTTTGAATCCAGCCTTTTTTCTTTGTATTGGTAATATTTACTTGTGACTGGAAGCAAAATAGTTTAATAAGCGTTAAAATATGCGTTTCTTAAGGGGGATGCGATACGGTAGCCCGCGAGATTCAAATTTTCTTGAGATTTTTCCATTTTGCAGGTCAGTGACAAGTTGTATGTTGATTAAAATATAATTCACGATCGTAACAAATATGGCTTTACATAATTATAATCATTACAATCAGCAATACAACTCCATAAGTTACGAGTAGCATAATTGTCAAATGTCATGATTTTATGAAATAGTTATTCAATGGGATTACATGAACTTAGACAGTTGTATTGATAATTTTAATGATTATAATTCTATAAATAAACATTTGATACAGCCGCGAATCATATTTAGATCAACATAGAACATGATACTGACCTGCAAATTGCAAAAAACGTAAGAAAATTTGAATTTCGCGGGCTATCTTGACGCTTTCGCCTTAACCCACAATATTAAACTGATCAAATGCTCAGTGTATACATTGAATTTCGATACTCTAAAAGGATCCAAGAAATGGGAACATAAAGAAAAATCCTAGTGAAAGAATAAAATATTGAAGAATTTTTCTCACCTGGATGAAGAGCGCCTGAGCGCAGAGGACGAGGATCACCTTGGCTGACATTGTAGTTAGTGTTGAAGTGAACTTCAGAATGAGTTTTACAAGAATCGGTCGACTATTTATACCGAAACGTAGGCCTTATCTAGTTGTGTTGCAGCAATTTGTGGATTTTGAAAGAACTTTTCGTACCTTTATCACTAGTTGGAATATGGGGAAATATAAAAATGCATGTATTTCGTAAATGAAATGAACCTTGAAGTATGTAGTATGAAGGGCTTTGTTTCAAAAGAAAAACATCACGTTGTTATGATAAGAAGCTTTTACACTATATAAACGTGGTCTAGAGTAGGAACATCATTCAGTCTTCAGCTTCTCGTTGAACACAAATAAACATCAAACATGTCTACTTTCGCTATTCTGTTGGTCTGCATCCAAGCTTGCTTGGTTCAGGTGAGTTATTAAAGATTTCTGGTTTCTTTATTCTTTTAGAAACTTTCTTCACTAATACTTTTTTCTTAACTTAGTGTCACAATTTTAATTTGGATGTATTTGAAATATTGCAGTAGGAAAACCACTAGTTTAGTTAACCATGTTGAGGAAATGTCAGCCTCGCTACCACCGAGCTTTACCACGACATGAGCTGGGCTGACAGGTACTTCTTCGAAAACGATTGATGAGGACAGTCTCTCTCCTTCGATTGACATAATTTTATTTTGACTGCCCTGCACTTCTCTAATTTCTCACAATTTAGTCACTTTCATGAAATTTTGGAAGACTACTTACATCCTCAGAATGGTGTTCTAGGGATTTCCGAAGAAACCAATAAGTTTCCTGTATCTAATGTACCTATATTGTTTCGAACAGAATGTTTTCGGCCATTACCTCGGCGGTGGCGGATGCGGATGTGGAGGTTCTGCTTATGGTGGTACTCTGGGTCTCGGCGCTGGTCTCTCTCCTGCTGCTGCATGTGGTGGTGCCCTCGGTCTTGGTGCTTATGGTGGCGCCATCGGATCTGCGTATGGTAGCGCACTTGCTCCTGCCGCTGCATATGGAGGTGCTTACGGCGGCGCCGGTGAAGGCAACGTAGCGGTCATTGGTGAGCTGCCAGTCGCCGGTAACACCGTTGTTGCTGGTCAGGTCCCCATCCTAGGTGTCGTGACCTTCGGCGGCGCTTTGCCAGCTGCTGGTGCCGTGTCCATCTCCGGACAATGCGCATGCGGCTGTGGCTCCCCCCTTTACTAATGAAGCATACTTTTCTGACGCTAAAATAAAAATAAACGATTATGAACTGAACAAATAATTCAATCTTTTAGTACTCCTCAAATTACCCTAAACCGTTTACCGATACAATTACAATAATTATTGAAATACATAAAATATGATCGTGTTACAACATACCTACTGTATGATTTTGCTTCATTTATTAGTTTAATGCTTAATTTTTAGAAATACCTCTAAAAATGAAGCTATAACTTAATTTTTAGATATACTTTTGTTTGTAGTACATGACAAATCTTTAGTTTTCCGAGATGCCAAGATTTACAAATGCGTTTTCTGGGTTAAATGTCAAGGTATTGATGTTTACTATTAAGTTCATGTGATAAGATAAGATAAGATAAGATTTATTCGTTCAAAACGTAAGTATACACACATTGCATGCAAGATGTTACATTAAATTATAGCACCGTCATGTTTTGCCTTAACGGCGTACAAATATAAACAGATAGGTTATTTTTATTAATAGGATATAAACCCCAAATACTTATTTATTTTGTCCATTATTCAAAGCAATTAACATAACAAATTAAAACTGCATCAATCAAATTATAATAATAATACTACAGAATAGTGTCATAAGCTCGTCATCGAAATGTATAATAAACAAAAATATTAGTCCAAACATCGCTCTGAGACACCTTTTCTGTAACTTAAAGTTTAGTTCTCTATTACACGAGTTGCCCCAAAAAATAACCCCGTTTTAAGATTGAGCTTACGATGCCATGATATGCAGTGAGCAAGGCGTCGGTACCTAAAATCGTGTGTTTTCATAATACCTGCTAAATCTTGATAGCTGAATAAGCTAGTTGACATGAAAAATATCTTATGAATTTGGCATCGTAGAATGGTTGTTAACTAAATACTTTTAATATTTAAGAAAATTTATGAAAATTGGCCATTCCCGGGGCCTTATCTCTGAAACTACTGAGCCTAAAATCACGATAAAAAACATTTTTACGAAAAAAAAAAAAACAACCGACTTCCAAGAAATACAACACTGTGAAAAATAACTTAAATTTCAGTAGTCGGTGGCAAATAACGAAAATACAAAACCAAAGACACCGACTTCCGAAAAAGTTTAAATTTAAGTAATTTTTTTTTGTGTTTATTTCTCGCTTTTTAGTGGGTCAGTTTGTAATTTACCTAAATTACAATAGCCTGATGTCAACTACTCATCACCTTTTACAAAATATTGTTGAGGAGTTCTCCTGGTACTTCACCATCAGCTCTAATTTTCCATATGCATTGTGATGAGCATAAATTGCTTTGCAACCATTTATAGAAGTATTAAAGTAATCGAATCGCAACTCGTGAAATACTTATTATTGAGCAGTTCCGTCGGCCATCTGTGGTCTTAATCATTAATTCCACTTCACCAAATGGTACTTTACAAGAGCAACTGCACGAGTGACTAAAAAATACCCATATGGTTATAGACCGTATGCCTATAATATTTTAAGAGTTACCTCGATTTCTCCAGGATTCCATAATCAGATCCTGACTTGATTACAATGAAACCATCTCGAAAGTATACCCGTTCAAACAAAAAAATATTTTTATAAATCCGTCTATATATGACGGAGTTACTCGTATACTGTCCGAACGTATTTAAAAACAAAAAAAAAAAAACATCCGTGCAAGAGTTTCAACTTATTGTATGGTTGTGTAAGAAATACTCAAGAAAACATGCGTTCTCGGCTCTGCGCGCTTTTATTTTGTGTAGGTGCTAGCAAAGCCCTATGGCCGATGGCCACCGACATAAAAAAAAAATGTGATGAAGCTTGCTTCGTTCCCTAAGTTGAAGTAAATGAAAGCCAATCTTTACATACCAAGACCGCCAGTGTGCCAGCTATTTTAGAACCCAATAGCTTGGCACGCGACGATGAGAAGAGGCCAGACGGAATGACCATAATGTCTTGGAAGTTGGGTAGACCTTTGGTGTGGGATGCAACCTGTGTCGACACTCTCGCGCCATCCCATCTTCCTAGCACGGCGGGCTGTGTTGGGGTGGCTGCTGCAGGTGCAGAAAACCTCAAACGGCGCAAATATAGCAACCTTATTGGTAGCTATATTTTTGAGCCGTTTGGGGTTGGAACACTAGGGCCGGGGGGTCCAAGTGCTCATCGAGTATTTGGAGACATCATCCGTTACATTGACCGTGCATTGCCAACCAACGCAGAGCTGCCAGCCCTTTGGGCACTTTTCCCATTGACAGTGATGCGGACGAATTTTTTGATGCCCAATGAGCTCTTACTTTATTTATTTTTCCTCTGTACACTTGTACATCATTTATATATTGTAAGTATAATGCTAAAATGCTTATCAGTTAATTATTTTATTATGAAACAATGCTAATATTCACAAATACAAAGGTTATTCAAAATTAAAGTTGAGAGTGAGAAGAAATTTAGCATTATTTAGTCACTTTTGACATTTCGTGTCGACATTGAACGTTTTGTTCTACGAAAAGTCAACGCACTAAAATGTTGTACTTTATAATAATGATGAAATAAATACGTATATTTATGATTTAGATACTTTTTACGCATATTTCATTATATTAGTTACCTATATTTCGCTGATTTAAATGAGTTCTATTTAATTAACACTGAAAATAATTTACCGACTATTGGCGGTATTTGAAACCACATCTCGACTTAGTCAAAAGGCAATGAGAAGGTAGGCTGCAAGAGCGAGCGAAGCGAGCTCGGAACTTGGGGCACCCCAACACGGACAGGTTAGGTTAGAAGTGGTTTTTTTTTTTAAACCACCCAGAAATAGGAACCCCGCGAAGTGGGGCTCCGTCAACTACGCCTGACAGAAAAATTATAATAAGCACCTATCAGATAGCCATAAAGTACAGTGCTTCCTCAAAAAAATCATCAAAACATAACCTCAAAATAAGATCGCAAAATATTTATTTTAAAAAAACAATGCGTTAACTAAAGTTCCCCCATGACGGGGGGGGGTCTCCTACCCCCCTCCACAAATATATGTAGGTACGCTTATATGAAAAGTCCTTCCGAAAATTCGAAAGTTAGGTTATACCGCATGACTTTTTTTACCGTCTCGAAAAAAATAGGGTATAATAGGTGAACGGAGTAGAAGCCTATGGCATAGAAATTTTAATGTTTTAATTTTTTTCAATAACCTAGAATGAAATTGATTTATCGATAAATACCAAGCATATAAAGTGAACTTTTCATTCCAGAACATTAAAAATAGAAAATAAAAAAGAACCCTACCCTCATACGCACCCTACTAGATGCGCGGAATTTATGATGGATAGTTTTCATGTTTTTTTAAGGATATTTGGAACTTTTTTTTTTTTTTTTATTGAAAAAAATTAAAACATTAAAATTTCTATGCCATAGGCTTCTACTCCGTTCACCTATTATACCCAATTTTTTTCGAGACGGTAAAAAAAGTCATGCGGTATATTAAAAAAATCATATCTCAAAAAATTTTCCTTCACGGGGGGAGGGTTGTACACATCCGCCCCCCCTCCCCCCACTCCCACCCTTTAAATCGATGGATGATAAACTAAAGTCGTACCATTTATTTTTATTTTGCACCATTTGTTGCTTTTTAATCTGTTCTAAATAAATGCAATTTCATTCTTCAAACTTCACAATTCAACATTTCAGGGAAACTGGGTAAAAGTAAATTCATTAAACAAAATAAAGTGCAAATCATTTTATTGAATCATTAGTTCGGAGAAATTTTTTGTTATTATTTTTAAGTATTTAGTAGACTCCACATCCACAGCCGCGGCTTCCATAGCCAAGGCCGAGAGCGGCAGGAGCAAATGCAGCAGCTCCAGGTCCATAGCCAGCACCGAGTCCATAGGCACCCACAGAGCCATAGCCAGCAGCAGAAGGAGCGATGCTCTCAATAGCAGTAATACCGTTACCGCAGCTGTAGCTGACGGCGCCAGCACCGCCACTTGGTAAAACTCCCTCCAAAGCCACAGCACTCACGAACGGCAGCTCACCAGCCACGGACAGAGCACCCTCATACACATTCTCAGACGCTACGGAGAGGCCACTGGGACCGAAAGCAGAGACGCTAGAGACAGGCAGTCCACCGC
The DNA here is from genome assembly GCA_914767755.1 of Agrochola circellaris. Lineage (NCBI taxonomy): Eukaryota > Metazoa > Arthropoda > Insecta > Lepidoptera > Noctuidae > Agrochola > Agrochola circellaris. Next base: position 8,765,487 of record OU611867.1, on the reverse strand, counting down.
CACTGGTGGGAATGATCTCTATACCAACCAAACCATTGCCAATTAAACCATTCCCAATAATACCATCACCAATCAAACCATTGTTGGCACAGTTACCAGCATAGCTATTCCCAATCAATCCATTCCCGATCAAAGCATTTCCTGCCAAGCCATTACCACATCCTGGGGCATAAAGAGCAGGAGCGGCGATGGCTCCACGACCAAGACATGAACTGAAACCAGTCTGTAAACCAGAAATTTTTGTGTTAGTGAAAATCTCTTTATCAGCAGACGACGTCGATGTCGATGACAGTCATGATTGTTTAATCGATCACGTAATATAATGTGTTTCAAAAGCATTTTATAGTTTAAAAACTTAACAAGAATTGTAAGCAGTGTATGATCTACAAGTACGCTATTGAGTTTACTGTGGAGAAAAAGTTGGGAAAAATTCTCGAAAAAATATTGTACATATTAGTAAATATGTCTTTAAAATCAAATATGCAATGGAACATAATAATTTTATCGATTAAGTAACGTAATGGGTGTGAGACGTGTCTTATGTAATTCTAAAGATACTTTTTGTATGAAAAACGTGACGGTAATTAGAAGTAAGAGTGTCTAACTAAAGTTGAATAGCCTCATTGAGGAATTGAAGAGCAGTGTTTTAAGTTTGAATCCAGCCTTTTTTCTTTGTATTGGTAATATTTACTTGTGACTGGAAGCAAAATAGTTTAATAAGCATTAAAATATGCTTAACTAAGGGGGATGCGCTAAGGTAGCCCGCGAGATTCAAATTTTCTTGAGTTTTTTCCATTTTGCAGGTCAGTGACAAGTTGTATGTTGATTAAAATATAATTCACGATCGTAACAAATATGGCTTTACATAATTATAATCATTACAATCAGCAATACAACTCCATTATTAGCATAATTGTCAAATGTCATGATTTTATGAAATAGTTATTCAATGGGATTACATGAACTTAGACAGTTGTATTGATAATTTTAATGATTATAATTCTATAAATAAACATTTGATACAGCCGCGAATTATATTTAGATCAACATAGAACATGATACTGACCTGCAAATTGCAAAAAACGTAAGAAAATTTGAATTTCGCGGGCTATCTTGACGCTTTCGCCTTAACCCACAATGTAAACTGATCAAATGCTCAGTGTATACATTGAATTTCGATACTCTAAAAGGATCCAAGAAATGGGAACATAAAGAAAAATCCTAGTGAAAGAATAAAATATTGATGAATTTTTCTCACCTGGATGAAGAGCGCCTGAGCGCAGAGGACGAGGATCACCTTGGCTGACATTGTAGTTATTGTTGAAGTGAACTTCAGAATGAGTTTTACAAGAATCGGTCGACTATTTATACCGAAACGTAGTCCTTATCTAGTTGTGTTGCAGCAATTTGTGGATTTTGAAAGAACTTTTCGTACCTTTATCAGTAGTTGGAATATGGGGAAATATAAAAATGCATGTATTTCGTAAGTGAAATGAACCTTTAAATATGAAGGGCTTTGTTTCAAAAGAAAAACATCACGTTGTTATGATAAGAAGCTTTTACACTATATAAACGTGGTCTAGAGTAGGAACATCATTCAGTCTTCAGCTTCTCGTTGAACACAAATAAACATCAAACATGTCTACTTTCGCTATTCTGTTGGTCTGCATCCAAGCTTGCTTGGTTCAGGTGAGTTATTAAAGATTTCTGGTTGCTTTATTCTTTTAGAAACTTTCTTCACTAGTACTTTGTCTTACCTTAATGTCACAATTTTAATTTTAATGTATTTGAAATATTATGAGTGGTTCTCCTATATTGCAGTAGGAGAACCACTAGTTTAGTCATCCATGTTGAGGAAATGTCAGCCTCGCTACCACCGTGCTTTACTTCGACATGAGCTTGGCTGACAGGCTTCGAAAACGATTGATGAGGACAGTCTCTCTCCTTCGATTGACATAATTTTATTTTGACTGCCCTGCACTTCTCTAATTTCTCACAATTTAGTCATTTACATGAAATTTTGGAAGACTACTTACATCCTCAGAATGGTGTTCAAGGGATTTCCGAAGAAACCAATAAGTTTCCTGTATATAACGTACCTATATTGTTCCGAACAGAATGTTTTCGGCCAATACCTCGGCGGTGGCGGATGCGGATGTGGAGGTTCTGCTTATGGTGGTACTCTGGGTCTCGGCGCTGGTCTCTCTCCTGCTGCTGCATGTGGTGGTGCCCTCGGTCTTGGTGCTTATGGTGGCGCCATCGGATCTGCGTATGGTAGCGCACTTGCTCCTGCCGCTGCATATGGAGGTGCTTACGGCGGCGCCGGTGAAGGCAACGTGGCGGTCATTGGTGAGCTGCCAGTCGCCGGTAATACCGCTGTTGCTGGTCAGGTCCCCATCCTAGGTGTCGTGAGCTTCGGCGGTGCTTTGCCAGCTGCTGGTGCCGTGTCCATCTCCGGACAATGCGCATGCGGCTGTGGTTCTTCTCTTTACTACTGAAGCATCCTTTTCTGACGCTAAAATAAAAATAAACGATTATGAATTCAGCAAATAATTCAATCTTTTATTACTTCTGAAATTACCCTAAACCGTTTAACGATACAATTACAATTATTTAAATATATAAAATATGATCGTGTTACAATATACCTACTACTATAATTTGGCTTCATTTATTTGTTTAATGCTTCATTTTTAGAAATACTTTTGTTTGTGGTACATGACAAATCTTTAGTTTTCCGAGATGCCAAGATTTACAAATGCCTTTTCTGGGTTTAATGTCAAGGTATTGATGTTTACTATAAGTTCATGTATTTTCATAATACCTGCTAAATCTCGATAGCTGAATAGTCTAGTTAACATGAAAAATATTTTATTAATTTGGCGTCGTTGAATGGTTGTGAACTAAATACTTAAAAAATTTAAGAAAATTCACTATTCCCAGGGCCTTATCTCCGAAACTACTGAGCCTAAAATTAAGAAAAAAATCATTTTTACAAAAAAAAAAAAGCAACCGATTCTTGGAAAACTCCGTCTCAAGTGCACTTCTACATAAACTTAAATGTCAGCCAAGGTGATTCTCGTCCTGTGCGGTCAGGCGCTCTTCATTCAGGTTAGAAATGTTTATTATTATTTTACGTTTTCAATAAATGTAACAATTTCTTAATTGTGATTTTCCCAAGGGTTGCAAACTACGCCCACAGATACCAAGTTGGTTTTGTGCAAAATCATGAATTGTTGTAAACCATTTTCCCAAATTTTATTACCACACTGAACTATGTGGCTTAGATGACAATATTGACCATAAGCCACTCACGATTCTAAGTTTTTTCACTATCAGAAAATGATTATTACATCAAAACCGTCTGGCACACATTACATTACGTGATCGATTAAACAATTATGTGTCATCGACATCGACGTCGTCTGCTGATAAAGAGATATTTACTAACACAATAATTGTGTGTAGTGGAGCTATCGCCACTCCTACTCTTATTGCCCCAGGATGTGCTGGTAACGGCTGGGCTGGCAATGGTTTGATTGGAAATGGCTTGGCTGCTCTAGAGATCATCCTCACCAGTGGAGGTGGACTGCCTGTCTCTTGTGTATGAGGGTGCTCTATCGTGAGCGCTGTGGCTTTAGAGGGAGTGCTACCAAGTGGCGGTGTTGGCGCCGTCAGCTACAGGTGCAGTAATGGTGTTAGTGCTATTGAGAGCCTACTGCGCTGCGGATGCTTATGGCGCTGCTGGTGCCGATGGGCTCGGTGCTGGTTATGGACCTGGAGCTATTGCCATTGCTCCTGCCACTCTCGGATTTTTTTTAATGCATAATGTAATGCTTATTAAAGCCTATTGCTTCGAGTCACATACAGTAAATATTACGAATACAAAAATGTAACCAGTGTTTTGAATTCAGATTCAAAACACTGGTTTTTAATTTCTCGAAGAGGCCATTCAACTTAACCTAGACATTCTTACTTCTAATTGTATGTTGACCGTTAAGTTTTACACACTGAAATCATGTTTAGAATTGCATAAAATACGTCTGACACCGATTACGTTACTTGATCGATAAAATTATAATGTTTCAATACATATTTGCTGATAAAGAGACCTATACTTTTATGTTCAATTTTTTTTTTGTTTATAGTCTGTTTTCAGCTCATGTCTTGGTCGTGGCGCCATCGCCCCTCCTGCTCTTATTGTCCCAGGATGTGCTGGTAATGGCTTGGCTGGCAATGTTTTGATCGGGAATGGATTGATTAATGGCTATGCTGGTAACTGTGCCAGCAATGGTTTGATCTGCACATCAGCTGCCTCGTAGGTAATTGAGAATGAGATACTTGTCCAGTGAACGTGATCACTAAAACTAATCGACATCCGATCATTACATATGATTCTCATCATCTTACTGCCCTTATTCCTATTTATTTGTGGTCGGCCCAACGTGTATTTTTCTTCCATACTTCTCCAGACCAGCGCGACGCGACGCCGCGCCGCGACACGAACAATACAATTTCTAAGAAAACTTGACGGTATAACAATAACCGGTGTCGCGTCGCGCTGTCGCGTCGCGCTGGTCTGCACGAAGCTTAAGTCGTCATCTCGGTAATCACCCCTTTCTAGTCCATTTCATCTTTCACACAGTCCAGTTCTTCTTCTTCGGTAAAAATTAAAGCGCGCAGAGCTGAGCGGTCGCCGTAGTGTTAGCTAACGCATGTTTTCTTAAGCATTTCTTACACAAACATACAATAAGTTGACACTCTGGTTTTTTTTTCAATGTACATATACCTAGTAAATACACAGTTTTAGTTTTTTTTTTTTAGGTTTAGGTAAGTAATTATTGTTTTCTACTTATTTTCCGCATTCGAATTCTCATGAAAAATAACAGTTTCAATGTTTTTTAACCGACTTCCAAAATCATGTCAACTAGCTATCAAGATTTAGCAGGTATTATAAAAACATATGACTCTACAGTCAACATCAATACCTTGACATTTAATCCAGAAAACGGATTTTTAAATCTAGGCATCTCGGAAAACTAAAGATTTGTCATGTACCAGATTCAAAACTATTTCTAAAAACCGGCCATGTGCGTGTCGGACCACGCAAAATGAAGGGTTCCGTAGTTGGGATGAATTTATCCCAAGAACAAACTTAACATTGTAGTTAAAAAACATGTTCATGCCGTGGGTGGGTTAACCAGTACAGTATACTTAGCTCTGATAGTTTTCCTTTTAATTTCGTTATATATACTATACTGCTGTGAATTTTTTAACAAATTCGAGTACAACCATTTAGGCTGGCAGGGGGGGGGACACGTGACTCTAACAAAAAAATTCAGTTAAAAGCTTAATATTTCGCCAACGGATCCCTGAATTCAAAAATGGTTTTCACAAACTCGCAATATTTTTGAACAAACTTTCTAACGATACCCCACAATATGGGGTAAATGAGAAAAAATAAAACATTCCTACTTTACGTGTAGGGGAGGTACCCTAAAAATTGTTATTTTACTTGATTTTATTCTACTACTTTATCGGCAGGATTAATATGTATACCAAGCTAAATTACAGCTTTCTTGTACTAACCGTCTCTGAGCTAAGTCGCGGACGGACAGACGGACATGGCGAAACTATAAAGGTTCCTTGTTTACTAAGGAACCCTAAAAATGAAGCATTAAACAAATAAATGAAGCCAAATTTGTACAGTAGTTATTGTAACACAGTCATATTTTATGTATTTAAATAATTGTAATTGTATCGGTAAACGGTTTAGGGTAATAGGGTGAGGAGTGATAAAAGATTGAATTATTTGTTCAGTTCATAATCGTTTATTTTTATTTTAGCGTCGGAAAAGGATGCTTCATTAGTAAAGGGGAGAGCCACAGCCGCATGCGCATTGTCCGGAGATGGACACGGCACCAGCAGCTGGCAAAGCGCCGCCGAAGCTCACGACACCTAGGATGGGGACCTGACCAGCAACAACGGTGTTACCGGCGACTGGCAGCTCACCAATGACCGCCACGTTGCCTTCACCGGCGCCGCCGTAAGCACCTCCATATGCAGCGGCAGGAGCAAGTGCACCACCATAAGCACCAAGACCGAGGGCACCACCACATGCAGCAGCAGGAGAGAGACCAGCGCCGAGACCCAGAGTACCACCATAAGCAGAACCTCCACATCCGCATCCACCACCGCCGAGGTATTGGCCGAAAACATTCTGTTCGAAAAAATATAGGACCATTAGGTACAGGAAACTTATTGGTTTCTTAGGAAATCCCTAGAACACCATTCTGAGGATGTAAGTAGTCTACCAGAATTTCATAAAATGACTAAATTGTGAGAAATTAGAGAAGTGCAGGGCAGTCAAAATAAAATGATGTCAATCGAAGTAGAGAGACTGTCCTCATCAATCGTTTTCGAAGAAGTACCTGTCAGCCAAGCTGATGTCGTGGTAAAGCACGGTGGTAGCGAGGCTGACATTTCCTCAACATGGATGACTAAACTAGTGGTTCTCCTATTGCAATATTTCAAATACATCCAAATTAAGGTAAGACAAAGTATTAGTGTAGAAAGTTTCTAAAAGAATAAAGCAACCAGAAATCTTTAATAACTCACCTGAACCAAGCAAGCTTGGATGCAGACCAACAGAATAGCGAAAGTAGACATGTTTGATGTTTATTTGTGTTCAACGAGAAGCTGAAGACTGAATGATGTTCCTACTCTAGACCACGTTTATATAGTGTAAAAGCTTCTTATCATAACAACGTGATGTTTTTCTTTTGAAACAAAGCCCTTCATACTACATATTTCAAGGTTCGTTTCATTTACGAAATACATGCATTTTTATATTTCCCCATATTCCAACTACTGATAAAGGTACGAAAAGTTCTTTCAAAATCCACAAATTGCTGCAACACAACTAGATAAGGACTACGTTTCGGTATAAATAGTCGACCGATTCTTGTAAAACTCATTCTGAAGTTCACTTCAACACAAACTACAATGTCAGCCAAGGTGGTCCTCGTCCTCTGCGCTCAGGCGCTCTTCATCCAGGTGAGAAAAATTCTTTAATATTTTATTCTTTCACTAGGATTTTTCTTTATGTTCCCATTTCTTGGATCCTTTTAGAGTATCGAAATTCAATGTATACACTGAGCATTTGATCAGTTTAATATTGTGGGTTAAGGCAAAAGCGTCAAGATAGCCCGCGAAATTCAAATTTTCTTACGTTTTTTGCAATTTGCAGGTCAGTATCATGTTCTATGTTGATCTAAATATGATTCGTGGCTGTATCAAATGTTTATTTATAGAATTATAATCATTAAAATGATCAATACAACTGTCTAAGTTCATGTAATCCCATTGAATAACTATTTCATAAAATCATGACATTTGACAATTATGCTAACTTATGGAGTTGTATTGCTGATTGTAATGATTATAATTATGTAAAGCCATATTTGTTACGATCGTGAATTATATTTTAATCAACATACAACTGAGACCTGCAAAAATGGAAAAATCTCAAGAAAATTTGAATCTCGCGGGCTACCTTAGCGCATCCCCCTTAGTTACGCATATTTTAATGCTTATTATACTATTTTGCTTCCAGTCACAAGTAAATATTACCAATACAAAGAAAAAAGGCTGGATTCAAACTAAAAACACTGGTCTTCAATTCCTCAATGAGGCCATTCAACTTTAGTTAGACATTCTTGCTTCTAATTACCGTTACGTTTTTCATACAAAAAGTATCTTTAGAATTACAAAAAACACGTCTCACACCCATTACGTTACTAAATCGATAAAATTATTATGTTCCAATGCATATTTGATTTTAAAGAGATATTTACTAATATGTACAATATTTTTTCGAGAATTTTTCACAACTTTTTCTCCACAGTAAACTCAATAGCGTACTTGTAGATCATACACTGCTTACAATTCTTGTTAAGTTTTCAAACTATAAAATTGCGATTACATAAAAATGCTTTTGACACACATCATATAACGTGATCGATTAAACAATCATGACTGTCATCGACATCGACGTCGTCTGCTGATAAAGAGATTTTTACTAACACAATCATTTCTGGTTTACAGACTGGTTTCAGTTCATGTCTTGGTCGTGGAGCCATCGCCGCTCCTGCTCTTTATGCCCCTGGATGTGGTAATGGCTTGGCAGGAAATGCTTTGATCGGGAATGGATTGATTGGGAATAGCTATGCTGGTAACTGTGCCAACAATGGTTTGATTGGTGATGGTATTATTGGGAATGGTTTAATTGGCAATGGTTTGGTTGGTATAGAGATCATTCCCACCAGTGGCGGTGGACTGCCTGTCTCCAGCGTCTCTGCTTTCGGTCCCAGTGGCCTCTCCGTAGCGTCTGAGAATGTGTTTGAGGGTGCTCTGTCCGTGGCTGGTGAGCTGCCGTTCGTGAGTGCTGTGGCTTTGGAGGGCGTGTTACCAAGTGGCGGAGCTGGCGCCGTCAGCTACAGCTGCGGTAACGGTATTACTGCTATTGACAGCATCGCTCCTTCTGCTGCTGGCTATGGCTCTGTGGGTGCCTATGGACTCGGTGGTGGCTATGGACCTGGAGCTGCTGCATTCGCTCCTGCCGCTCTCGGACTTGGCTATGGAAGCCGCGGCTGTGGATGTGGAGTCTACTAAAAACTTAAAAATAATAACAACATTTTTCATCCGAACTAATGATTCAATAAAATGATTTGCACTTTATTTTGTTTAATGAATTTAATTTTACCCAGTTTCCCTGAAATGTTGAAGTGTGAAGTTTGAAGAATGAAATTGCATTTATTAAGCACAGATTAAAAAGCCTCAAATGGTGCAAAATAAAAATAAATGGTACGACTTTAGTTTATCATCCATCGATTTACGGGGTGGGAATGGGGGGTAGGGGGGGGCGGATGTCAGCCCCCCCCTTTTTGAGATATGATTTTTTTAATATTCTAACCTAACTTTCGAATTTTCGGAAGGACTTTTCATATAAGGGTACATATATTTGTGGAGGGGGGTAGGAGATCCCCCCCGTCATGGGGGAAGTTTAATTAACGCATTGTTTTTTTTAAATAAATATTTTGCGATCTTATTTTGAGGTTATGTTTTGATGATTTTTTTGAGGAAGCACTGTACTTTATGGCTATCTGATAGGTACTTATTATAATTTTTTTGTCAGGCGTAGTTGACGGAGCCCCATTTCGCGGGGCTCCTATTTCTGGGTGGTTTGAAAAAAAATAACCACTTCTAACCTAACCTGTCCGTGTTGGGGTGCCCCAAGTCCCGAGCTCGCTTCGCACGCTCTTGCAGCCTACCTTCTCATTGCCTTTTGACTAAGTCGAGATGTGGTTTCAAATACCGCCAATAGTCGGTAAATTATTTTCAGTGTTAATTTAATAGAACTCATTTAAATCAGCGAAATATAGGTAATATAATGAAATATGCGTAAAAAGTATATAAATCATAAATATACGTATTTATTTCATCATTATTATAAAGTACAACATTTTAGTGCGTTGACTTTTCGTAGAACAAAACGTTCAATGTCGACACGAAATGTCAAAAGTGACTAAATAATGCTAAATTTCTTCGATTTTGTTTTTTTTTTCTCGTAAACCATTTATCTCCGCAACTTAAAACTTTGCGTGGAGGCTTCTAATAATATAATCTTTATGTAAAAAAGATATGGACTCCCAACTCGATGGATGTTAATCTAAAACTTAACCAAATAAATAGATACTTGAAAATTAGTTTTAATTCTTTATTACGAAAAGTCCATCATAGACCTCATAATGACCTCAAAATGTAAAACTATAGCCATATTTTAACAGGCTGAATTTCGAGGACATAAAAAAATACTTGACTTTTAAAACTCCATTTATGACTAAAACAACCTCGTTGGTTTGCACTTTTAAATTCCTTGAATCACAGGAAATGTTGTCGAAATAGTAATAATGAAGGTGTAAAAAGTAATAAGGGTTCTAATTTAACTTTAATTTTGAATAACCTTTGTATTTGTGAATATTAGCATTGTTTCATAATAAAATAATTAACTGATAAGCATTGCATTTTTTTTTTTTTTTTTTTTTTTTTTTTTTTTTTTTTTTTTTTTTTTTTTTTTTAATTTTTTTTTTATACTTACAATATATAAATTTTCAGCTCGGTGGTTACCCCTTTCCAGTGCCGGATTAAGCAAGCGCGGGGCCCGTAGCAAATTTTATAGACGGGCGCTTGATCTGCTATGGGTTCTTATGTATAAAGTGGTAAAAAAAAACAACACTCAATACGTCTATTTGCAATCAACTTTTAGAAATTGTATTACCCATATTCTGACGTCTTAGTCGGCAAGGTAGTACGTATCACGTTTTTGAGACATCAAGTAAATTCAATATACCACATCTTAATAAGTTTCACTCAAAAAATTACACGGGTTTGAATACGGGGCCCCCTTTAGCGCGGGGCCCGTAGCAATTGCTACTCTTGCTACGTGGTTAATCCGGCACTGCCCCTTTCTAGTGCACATCATCTTTCACAGAGTCCAGCCGGTCGATTCTGTAAAAAAAATCCCGGAGAAACTTAGGTGAAATGAGCGTAAAGTGAGCTGTCAATAGTGTTAATCCCTAGCATCCTGCCGGTCGATTTGTGACAGTGACAGCTCATTTCACCAAAGTTTTTCGTTGATATTTTACAGAATCGACCGACTGTTCTTTTTCTTTGGTCAAAATTAAAGCGCGCAGAGCCGAGCGGTCGCCGCAGTGTTAGTGAATGCATTTCTTACACAAACATACAATAAGTTGACACTCTGGCTTTTTATCAAATGTACGTATAGTAAATACACATTTTTCATAAATATTTTTTTTTTAGGTTTAGTTAAGTAATTATTGTTTTCTACTTATTTTCCGCATTTGAATTCTCATGAAAAATAACAGTTTCAATGTTTTTTAATCGACTTCCAAAAGGAGGTTGTCAATTCGGATGTTTATACAATGTGAAATTTAATTCGTTTGCATCCTCTTAAGGGGTCATTGTACTCATCATTATGAAAAACTTTCACTATGGGCCAACACTGAAATCGCGAAAAAAGATCTGCTGTTCCCTTCATTATGACGCGCTATGCGAACATAAATGTATGGAACAGCTGATTTTTTTTTCGCGATTTCAGCTTTGGCCCCTTTATTTGGGTATTTTTTATAGAAACACGTGCAGTTGCTCTTGGAAAGCACCATTTGGTGAAGTGTAATTAATAATGAAGACCACAGATGACCACCGGAACTGCTCAATAATAAGTATGTCACGAGTTGCGATTCGTTTACTTTAATATGGTTGCAAAGCAATTTATGCTCATCACAATGCATGTGGAAAGTTGAGCCGATGGTGATGTACCGGGAGAACTCCTCAATGATTAACGTCACTGCATCGGGATAAGCAATATTTTGTAAAAGGTGATGAAAAGTTGACATTAGGCTATTGTAACTTAGTTAAATTACGAACTGACCCACTAAAACGTGAGAAATAAAAACAAAAAAAAAATACTAAAATTTTAAGTTTTTCGGAAGTCGGTGTCTTTCGTTTTGTATTTTCGTTATTTGCCACCGAATTCTGAATTTTAAGTTATTTTTCACATTGTAGAATTTTGTTTGAAGATGTTTGTTTTTTGTTTTTTTTTTTGTAATTTTAGCCTAAGTAGCTTGCCGGGGTCGCAGGAAAGTCCGAAAGGGATACCGTGGCCCCTGGCAATGTACAGGCAACTGAAGGAACACGGGTGGGTTTTAGTCAGTAAGAATCTGACACGCCCTCCCGCTCCGCCCAGAGCGGGAGAAGTTATTTGATGACTTCCCACCCTCAAAAAAAAAAACAAAGTCTAAGTAGCTTCGGACATAAGGCCCCGGGAATGGTAAATTTTCATCAATTTCCTTAAATATTTAAAGTATAGTTAAGTTAACTACCATTCTACGATGCCATATTCATATGGTATTTTTCATGTCAACTAGCTATCAAGATTTAGTAGGTATTATAAAAACATATGACTCTACACTCTACAGTCAACATCAATAACCTACCTATATACCTTGACATTTAACCCAGAAAACGGATTTTTAAATCTTGGCATCTCGGAAAACTAAAGATTTGTCATGTGCCAGATTCAAAACTATTTCTAAAAACCGGCCATGTGCGTGTCGGACCACGCAAAATGAAGGGTTCCGTAGTTGGGATGAATTTATCCCAAGAACAAACTTAACATTGTAGTTAAAAAACATGTTCTCCCGTGTTATCACGTTTTTCAAACTGCAAATTTAAGTTGGTTGATTATTACTCGTTAACCAGTACAGTATACTTAGCTCTGATAGTTTTCCTTTTAATTTCGTTATATATACTACTGCTGTGAATTTTTTCACAAATTCGAGTATAACCATTTAGGCTGGCAGGGGGGGGGGACAAGTGACTCTAACAAAAAAAATCAGTTAAAAGCTTAATATTTCGCCAACGGATCCCTGAATCCAAAAATGGTTTTCACAAACTCGCAATATTTTTGAACAAACTTTCTAACGATACCCCACAATATGGGGTAAATGAGAAAAAATAAAACATTCCCACTTTACGTGTAGGGGAGGTACCCTAAAAATTGTTATTTTACTTGATTTTATTCTAATACTTTATCGGCAGGATTAATATGTATACCAAGCTAAATTACAGCTTTCTTGTACTAACCGTCTCTGAGCTAAGTCGCGGACAGACAGACGGACATGGCGAAACTATAAAGGTTCCTTGTTTACTAAGGAACCCTAAAAATTAAGCATTAAACAAATAAATGAAGCCAAATTTGTACAGTAGTTATTGTAACACAGTCATATTTTATGTATTTCAATAATTGTAATTGTATCGGTAAACGGTTTAGGGTAATTTGAGGAGTGATAAAAGATTGAATTATTTGTTAAGTTCATAATCGTTTATTTTTATTTTAGCGTCGGAAAAGGATGCTTCATTAGTAAAGGGGAGAGCCACAGCCGCATGCGCATTGTCCGGAGATGGACACGGCACCAGCAGCTGGCAAAGCGCCGCCGAAGGTCACGACACCTAGGATGGGGACCTGACCAGCAACAACGGTGTTACCGGCGACTGGCAGCTCACCAATGACCGCCACGTTGCCTTCACCGGCGCCGCCGTAAGCACCTCCATATGCAGCGGCAGGAGCAAGTGCGCTACCATAAGCAGATCCGATGGCGCCACCATAAGCACCAAGACCGAGGGCACCACCACATGCAGCAGCAGGAGAGAGACCAGCGCCGAGACCCAGAGTACCACCATAAGCAGAACCTCCACATCCGCATCCAGCACCGCCGAGGTATTGGCCGAAAACATTCTGTTCGAAAAAATATAGGTATATTAGGTACAGGAAACTTATTTGTTTCTTAGGAAATCCCTAGAACACCATTTTGAAGATGTAAGTAGTCTACCAGAATTTCATATAAATGACTAGTTGTGACAAATTGGAGAAATGCAGCGCAGTCAAAATAAAATTATGTCAATCGAAGGAGAGAGACTGTCCTCATCAATCGTTTTCGAAGAAGTACCTGTCAGCCCAGCTCATGTCGTGGTAAAGCACGGTGGTAGCGAGGCTGACATTTCCTCAACATGGTTAACTAAACTAGTGGTTTTCCTACTGCAATATTTCAAATACATCCAAATTAAAATTGTGACATTAAGTTAAGAAAAAAGTATTAGTGAAGAAAGTTTCTAAAAGAATAAAGCAACCAGAAATCTTTAATAACTCACCTGAACCAAGCAAGCTTGGATGCAGACCAACAGAATAGCGAAAGTAGACATGTTTGATGTTTATTTGTGTTCAACGAGAAGCTGAAGACTGAATGATGTTCCTACTCTAGACCACGTTTATATAGTGTAAAAGCTTAGTATCATAAAAACGTGATGTTTTTCTATATTCTTTTGAAACAAAGCCCTTCATACTACTTATTTCAAGGTTACATCACTTACGAAATACATGTATTTTTCTATTTCCCCATATTGCAACTACTGATAAAGGTACGAAAGTTATTTCAAAATCCACAAATTGCTGCAACACAACTAGATAAGGACTACGTTTCGGTATAAATAGTCGACCGATTCTTGTAAAACTCATTCTGAAGTTCACTTCAACACTAACTACAATGTCAGCCAAGGTGGTCCTCGTCCTCTGCGCTCAGGCGCTCTTCATCCAGGTAATAAAAAAATCTTCAATATTTTGTTCTTTTACTAGGATTTTTCTTTATGGTCCCATTTCGTGGATCATTTTTGTACACTGAGAATTTGATCAGTTTAATACGAGTATTATGGATAAAGTAACGCATATTAAACCCTTTTGCTTCGAGTCACAAGTAAATATTACCAATACAAAGATAAAACATTGGATTCAGATTTAAAACTCTGGTCTTCAATTCCTCACAGAGTCCATTCAACTTTAGCTAGACATTCTTACTTCTAATAACAGTTACTTTTTCATACAAAAATTATCTTTAGAATTGCTTATAACACGCCTGACACCCACTACTAAAATAATTATTTTCCAACGCATATTTGCTGACAAAGAGATATTTACTAATATGAACAATATTTTTTTGTTTACAGACTGGTTTCAGTTCATGTCTTGGTCGTGGAGCCATCGCCGCTCCTGCTCTTTATGCCCCAGGATGTGCTGGTAACGGCATGGCTGGAAATGCTTTGATCGGAAATGGATTGATTGGAAATGGCTATGCTGGTAACTGTGCCAACAATGGTTTGATTGTTGATGGTATTATTGGTAATGGTTTAATTGGCAATGGTTTGGCTGGTATAGAAATCATTCCCACCAGTGGCGGTGGACTGCCCGTCTCCAGCTACTCTGCTGTCGCTCCCAGTGGCCTCTCCGTAGCGTCTGAGAATGTGTTTGAGGGTTCTCTGTCCGTGGCTGGTGAGCTGCCGTTCGTGAGTGCTGTGGCTTTGGAGGGTGTGTTTCCAAGTGGTGGTGCTGGCGCCGTCAGCTACAGCTGCGGTAACGGTGTTACTGCTATCGAGAGCATCGCTCCTTCTGCTGCTGCCTATGGCTCTGCGGGTGCTTATGGTCATGCTGGTGCCTATGGGCTTGGCGCTGGCTATGGACCTGGCGCTGCTGCCTTCGCTCCTGCTTCTCTCGGACTTGGCTATGGAAGCCACGGCTGTGGATGTGGTGTCTACTAAAAACTTAAAAATAATTCCAATTGTTTTTGTCCGAACTAATGATTCAATAAAATGATTTACATTTTATTTTATTTAATGAATTTATTTTTATCTAGTTTCCCTGAATTGTTAAAGTGTGAAAGTTGAAGCAAGAAATTACATTTACTTAGAACAGATTAAAAGGCCAAAATAAAAATAAATAGATTCTTGAAAATCAGATTTAATACTTGATTACGAAAAGTCCATCATAGACCTGACCTTCCCTTTCCATCAGAGGAGATCGGGTTCAAGAGCAGTCTGTAATAAAAAATAAAAAAATACTATAGCCATAATAAAAAAATAGAATTTCTGAGGTTCAAGGACTTAAAAAAAAAACTTGCCTTTAAGCCTCCATCTATGACTAAAACAACCTCGTTGGTTTGGACTTTTAAGTGGATGAAAACCACAAAAAGACGAACATTTCGCCTTATTTCACATAACGAAAAATATAATTATGACATTTTCGATTTGTGAAATATCTAAGAGTTTCGTCTGTCATGGGAGTTTGATTTTACGAAATGCATTGCTGGCACAGGTACCAGCATAGGTTAAAAATAATGAAGCCAAATGCCCTGTACTTCATAATTATACTTAGGTTTATATTTAGGTAGATTTTAGGATTTAATTAAAGGTAAATCTAATTGCTCATTTCATAATCGTTTCTTTTTATTTCGGCGTCTGGAAAGGATGCTTCAATAGTAAAGTAAAGAGCCACAGCCACACGCGCATTGTTCGTAGTGCCACAGAAGCTCACAAAACCTGTGATGGGGATCTGACCAGCAACAGCGGTGTCGTCTAATGTTTAGTGGTACTGGAACTCAGACACGTTCCTGTACCACAAAACATTAGATGACAGGACTTTGGGTCCACCCTTTATAGCAGAACTTTTTATGTCATAATATTATTTAGCATAACAACGGATAGCATAAACTTCATTTCGCAGAAAATCGTTTGGCATACATTCAAAACTCATAATTTTGTAAGTCTGAATCATCTTTAGGCATAAATTGTATATACATAATTATCAAAAAGTAGAACCATCATATCTTAGAAAGTTCACACAAACATGCAGACAAGCATACACCATTCGTGCAAACAAGCATGCAGCATGCAAGCGAGCATGCAACATGCAGCAGGCATGGTTTCTGTCACGGCTCCGGCGGTCCCACGCGAGCTTATCATCGCAGATGGTTATAACGCTCGGCTTCGGCTTGCTGGCTGGCTTTGCCGGCCAGCCTCAGCCGCAGCAGCGACCTTTAAAACCACCTGCTCCTCAGCTCGCGGGCCGCCTCGCCCCTCCGCGCCTACGCGGGCTTAAATTACACTCTAGGGGTAGGGCAGACAGGACTACGTGGAGTCGGTTTTGCAGCGATTCGTTTCTGTCACAAACTTATATTTTTAGGACAATATTTTAATTTTAATGTAAGGTTTAAAACTGCTATTTTTTTGAAATGGCAATATGCCTAATAAAATTATTCCAAATAAAATTCTACCATCTTAAAAGTATGCCAATGTAAATTCGGACGAAAGGAGCAATGCTTTGAATAGCAGTAACACCGTTACCGCAGCTTTAGCTGACGGCGCCAGCATTGCCACTTGGTAACACTCCCTCCAAGGCCACAGCACCCACGAACGGCATCTCACCAGCCACGGACAGGGCACCCTCATACACATTCTCAGACGCTACGGAGAGGCCACTGGGAGCAAAAGCAGAGGCGCTAGAGACATGCAGTCCACCGCCACTGGTGGGAAAGATCTCTATACCAGCCAAACCATTGCCAATTAAACCATTACCAATAATATCATCAACAATCAAACCATTGTTGGCTCAGTTACCAGCATAGCCATTCCCAATCAGTCCATTCCCGACCAAAGCATTTCCAGCCAAGCCATTACCAGCACATCCTGGGGAAATAAGAGCAGGAGCGGCCATGGCTCCACGACCAAGACATTAACTGAAACTAGTCTGTAACCATATACATAAAAGTAAAGATCTCTTTATCAGCAAATATGCATTGAAACATAATATTTGTATCGATCAAGTAACGTAATCGGTGTCAGACGTCTTTTATGCAATTCTAAACATGATTTCAGTGTGTAAAACTTAACGGTCATCATACAATAATTAGAAGTAAGACTGTCTAGCTGAAAGATCACTTCGGGGAATTGAAAACCAGTGTTTGAATCTGAATCCAACCTTTTTTCTTTGTATTGGTAATATTTACTGTATGTGACTCGAAGCAATAGGGTTTAATAAGCATTACTCGTAATGCATTGTTCGCTATTTCTATTTCTGTTATTGTTATTCTATTTTTGTTAGTCTGTAAGTTCATTTTTTTTTTCTAATATTATGTATTCGTTGCTTTTTAATCATTATTTTTAATCTTTATCTTTGTTTTTATTTAATTTAAATTCAGATTACCAAATTTTATAATGTACATTGTAAAATTTGGTACTTACTATGAATAATTTTCACTTTCAGGGCTACTTCCATTTTTCATATACTGTTTACTTGTTTTTATTGCATGATGTGGTCTCCTATAATTGAGGGAGCACATATATTGTTGTTCTTATCTTTATATTATAGCATGTAAGGTGTATTCTTTGTTGGAGATCCTAATAAAATAAAATAAAATAAAATAAATAAAATTACAATATGCGTAACTTAATCCACAATATTAAACTGATCAAATGCTCAGTGTACTTAATGAATTTCGATACTCTAAAAGGATCCAAGAAAAGGGAACATAAATAAAAATCCTAGTGAAAGAATAAAATATTGAAGAATTTTTCTCACCTGGATGAAGAGCGCCTGAGCGCAGAGGACGAGGATCACCTTGGCTGACATTGTAGTTTGTGTTGAAGTGAACTTCAGAATGAGTTTTCCAAGAATCGATTGACTATTTCTACTGAAACGTAGTCTTTATCTATTGGATTTCGTAAAACCAAACTCCCATGACAGACGAAACACTTAGATATTTCACAAATCGCAAATGACATAATTATATTTTCCGTTATGTGAAATAAGGCGAAATGTTCGTGTTTTTGTGGTTTTCATCCACTTGGGAGTGCAAACCAACGGGGTTCTTTTAGTCTTAGATAGAGTTTTTAAAGTCAAGTTTTTTTTTTTTTAATCCTTGAACCTCTGAAATTCATCCTTTTAAAATATGGCCATAGTTTTACATTTTTTAAATATGTTTTAATTCCAGACTGTCTGCTCTTGAACCCGGTGTCTCCTGATGGCAAGGGACGGATGAGGTCTGTGATGGAATTTTCGTAATAAAATATTAAAAGTAAATTTCAAGTATCTCAAATTCAAATTCAAAAGTCATTTATTCAAACTAGGCTGAGAATCAGGACTTTTCGAACGTCAAAATTACATAAGACAGTCCCGAAAAACGCCCACCCTTCACCACTTCCAAGTGCTTAAGCTGGGAAGAAGAAGTGGCGCAACAAACTCCCCAGCAGTGCTGTCTATTCAGTTGGAAAAACTTGATTCTATATAATAATGCTTTAAATGCAATAATAATTTACATTACCACAAATTGCATTCAACTCATAAAATAAAAACATTTTAATGAGTAGATTATGTCAACAATAAATGAAAACAAAAATTAAAATAAATTGACTTATCTATATATATAAAAATGAATTGCTGTTCGTTAGTCTCGCTAAAACTCGAGAACGGCTGAACGGATTTATCTTATCTTGGTCTTGAAATGTCCGTGGAGGTCTAGGGAAGGTTTAAAAGGTGAGAAAATTTCGAATAATTGCCGGGAAAACCCTAAAAACAGCACTTTTCTTCTTCCCATATAAACGTTTTTCTAAATAAAATTTAGAGTAAATTGGAACTTTATTAATATTCAATAAAGTTCTTCTTAAATTATAATCACTCACTGTGTTCATCGGACCTCGGTAGGGTAGGTAGGGTAGGTAGGGTAGGTAGGGTAGGTAGGGTAGGTAGGGTAGGTAGGGTAGGTAGGGTAGGTAGGGTAGGTAGGGTAGGTAGGGTAGGTAGGGTAGGTAGGGTAGGTAGGGTAGGTAGGGTAGGTAGGGTAGGTAGGGTAGGTAGGGTAGGTAGGGTAGGTAGGGTAGGTAGGGTAGGTAGGGTAGGTAGGGTAGGTAGGGTAGGTAGGGTAGGTAGGGTAGGTAGGGTAGGTAGGGTAGGTAGGGTAGGTAGGGTAGGTAGGGTAGGTAGGGTAGGTAGGGTAGGTAGGGTAGGTAGGGTAGGTAGGGTAGGTAGGGTAGGTAGGGTAGGTAGGGTAGGTAGGGTAGGTAGGGTAGGTAGGGTAGGTAGGGTAGGTAGGGTAGGTAGGGTAGGTAGGGTAGGTAGGGTAGGTAGGGTAGGTAGGGTAGGTAGGGTAGGTAGGGTAGGTAGGGTAGGTAGGGTAGGTAGGGTAGGTAGGGTGGGTAGGTAGGCATGTAGGTGCGCCGTTGATAAGTACTTAGTGCTACTCGAGCGAAGCCGGGGCGGGCAGCTAGTAGTCAAATAAAATAATCCAAACAATTATATGAGCTCGTATCGTATCATAATATGATACGATACGAGCTCATATAATTGTTTTTAGAATCAAAGAGACTACATATTATGTAGTCTCTTTGATTCTAAAAACACTTGTTTGTTGCTTGGGGGGGGGGGGGGGGGTACATTGGAGTAGCTTAATTAGTCCCAAGCTTTTTGTCATCTAAGTAATTTAACTTTATAAAAACTTTTTGACATAATTTCTGTTTAATAAATGATTTAAATTGATTGAGGCTCAGTTCTTTGACATGGCTTGGGAGTTTGTTGTAAAAACGTATACTTTGGCAATGAATTACTAATTTTTTGGAGCCTAGTCCTCGGCACAATAAATAAATCTTTGTTTCTAGTATTTAAGCTATGAATGTAGCTGTGTTTAGAATATAGATTTATATTCTTTTTTACATAAATCAGGTTCTCATATACATATTGAGACGCGACCATCATTATATTTATTTCCATAAATTTATCCCTCAGTGAATGCCTACAACTTAGGTTATAAATTGCTAGAATGGCACGTTTCTGCAGCACAAATATAGCCGAATGTCAACCGCATTCCCCCACAACAAAATGCCATACGACATTACACTATGGAAATAACTAAAGTATACTAATCGAGCTGTTTCTACATCAGTCAAATGACGGATTTTATACACCGCGTAGGCTGCAGAGCTTAGCCGCTTCGACAATTTGGTTATATGTGGGCCCCACTGAAGCTTCGAATCCAAAGTAATACCTAAGAACACAGTGGTGTTCACAAGATCCAATTCTGTCCCATTTACTAGTACATTGGTTTTCACCTGCTTAACGTTAGATGTCTAGTATTTTTCTCGTTTAAAAGTAAATTATTAACACGAAACCAATGCACTATTTTAGAGAGAGCATTATTTACATCGTCAATAATGGTTTGTTGTCGCTTAAGCTTAAATATAAGTGATGTGTCATCTGCAAATAACACTATTTCATGACTGTTCTTTATAAGGCAAGGTAGGTCATTAATATATACGAGAAATAAAAAAGGGCCAAGAATTGAGCCCTGTGGAACTCACATAGTGACAAGCGAACCCGGGGATCGCTTGCCATTAACGTCCACTCTTTGGATCCTATTATCCAAATAAGAAATAAAAAGATCCAAGGCAGTGTTTCTAACACCATAGTAATGCAATTTCCTGACTAATGTATTATGTGAAACACAATCGAAAGCCTTAGATAAGTCACAAAAAATACCTAGGGCATCATGTGACCTCTCCCAGGCCTCAAAAATATGTGAAAAAAGCTCAACACCAGCGTCGGAAGTCGAGCGACCCCTTGTGAAACCGAATTGCAAAATTGTGGCAACTTCTAAATCTTTTTTAATAACTGTATTATTAATATTAAGGCT
The DNA here is from genome assembly GCA_914767755.1 of Agrochola circellaris. NCBI lineage: Eukaryota > Metazoa > Arthropoda > Insecta > Lepidoptera > Noctuidae > Agrochola > Agrochola circellaris. Next base: position 8,744,341 of record OU611867.1, on the reverse strand, counting down.
GTCACTACTACGCTTTTTGTCTCTTCCAGTATCATTGTTTATAATTTCCCAAGTAGTTTTTATTTTATTTTGACTATTTTTAATTTTTGAGCTTTAATATCGACACTTAGCTTCGCTACAAACTTGTTTAAATAATTTGGAATAGTTCTTAACATATTGATAAAATTCTTTACTTTTATTATAATTTCTTTCGTCGTACAGTTCAAAGAGTTTGATTCTACTCTTAAATATCCCTTTAGTTGCTCATTCACTGAAAGTTGCAGCACCATTAACTGAGATCTGCTTTGGTTTTAATGTTGAATTAAATTCTATACAATACATGGCAAAAAAGGAATTGTACAGTTCATTAGGATCATCACAATAAGGCAAGTAGGGTAATTTACTATTAAGTTTGTTTTTAAAACTCTCCAAGCGACCTGCAGTTTTTGGCACTACAGTGATATATCTCTTAGCCACTTTTTTATCTTGTTTACTAAATGTAATCAGCTGTCCACAGTGGTCAGAATCTAGTTGACTTATATTTTTTTATTAATAGGTAATATGTCAGTAAATATATTATCTAAACATGTAACTGATGTGGCGGTTATTCTAGTAGGCTCCAAAAATAAATTATTAAGGTTATATGACTGAAATATTTTTTTTAATTCTTAGGCTCATCGCTGAGTCCTCTAATAAATTAACATTAAAATCACCACAAACAATGATACTTTTTCCTAATTTACCAAGCTTTTGTAACACATTATCCATGATACTCTCAAAACAATCATAAATCGATGACGGAGGCCGGTACACGCTCAATACAACTAGCCACTCCAACTCCACACAAGCTTTTTCTAAAGTCCGCTCAACAGATAGGCTTACAATATCCTTACGTTCTCTATATCTATTTATTTTTATTTTGCACAATATGTTGCATTTTAATCTGTGCTAAATAAATGCAATTTATTGCTTCAACTTTCACACTTTAACATTTCAGGAAAACTAGATAGAAGTAAATTCATTAAACAAAATAAAATGTAAATCATTTTATTGAATCATTAGTTCGGACAAAAAAATTGTAATTATTTTTAAGTTTTTAGTAGACACCACATCCACAGCCGCGGCTTCCATAGCCGAGTCCGAGAGTGGCAGGGGCGAATACAGCAGCGCCAGGTCCATAGCCAGCGCCAAGCCCATAGGCACCAGCAGCACCATAAGCACCCGCAGAGCCATAGGCAGCAGCAGAAGGAGCGATGCTCTCGATAGCAGTAACACCGTTACCGCAGCTGTAGCTGACGGCGCCAGCACCACCACTTGGCAACACACCCTCCAAAGCCACAGCACTCACGAACGGCAGCTCACCAGCCACGGACAGAGCACCCTCAAACACATTCTCAGACGCTACGGAGAGGCCACTGGGAGTGACAGCAGAGTAGCTGGAGACGGGCAGTCCACCGCCACTGGTGGGAATGATCTCTATACCAGCCAAACCATTGCCAATTAAACCATTACCAATAATACCATCAACAATCAAACCATTGTTGGCACAGTTACCAGCATAGCGATTCCCAATCAGTCCATTCCCGATCAAAGCATTTCCAGCCAAGCCGTTACCAGCACATCCTGGGGCGTAAAGAGCAGGAGCGGCGATGGCTCCACGACCAAGACATGAACTGAAACCAGTCTGGAAACAAAAAAATATTTTACATATTAGTAAATATATCTTTAACAGCAAATATGCGTTGGAACATAATAATTGGATCGATTAAGTAACGTAGTGGGTGTCAGACGTGTTATAAGCAATTCTAAAGATAATTTTTGTATAAAAAAGTAACCGTTATTAGAAGTAAGAATGTCCTGCTAAAGTTGAATGGTCCAAGAAATGGGAACATAAAGAAAAATCCTAGTGAAAGAATAAAATATTGAAGATTTTTTTATTACCTGGATGAATAGCGCCTGAGCGCAGAGGACGAGGATCACCTTGGCTGACATTGTAGTTTGTGTTGAAGTGAACTTCAGAATGAGTTTTACAAGAATCGGTCGACTATTTATACCGAAACGTAGTCTTTATCTAGTTGTGTTGCAGCAATTTGTGGCTTTTGAAAGAACTATTCGTACCTTTATCAGTAGTTGCAATATGGGGAAATAGAAAAATAGGATGTATTTCGTAAGTGATGTAACCTTGAAATATGTAGTATGGAGGGCTTTGTTTCAATAGAATATAGAAAAACATCACGTTGTTATGATAAGAAGCTTTTACACTATATAAACGTGGTCTAGAGTAGGAACATCATTCAGTCTTCAGCTTCTCGTTGAACACAAATAAACATCAAACATGTCTACTTTCGCTATTCTGCTGGTCTGCATCCAAGCTTGCTTGGTTCAGGTGAGTTATTAAATATTTCTGGTTTCTTTATTCTTTTAGAAACTTTCTTCACTAAAACTTTTTTCTTACCTTACTGTCACAATTTTAATTTGTATGTATTTGAAATATTATGAGTGGTTCTCCTATATTGCAGTAGGAGAACTACTTGTTCAGTCATCCATGTTGAGGAAATGTCAGCCTCGCTACCACCGTGCTGTACCACGACATGAGCTGGGCTGACAGGTGCTTCTTCGAAAACGATTGATGAGGACAGTCTCTCTCCTTCCATTGACATAATTTTATTTTGACTGCCCTGCACACACAATTTAGTCATTTACATGAAATGTGTTCTAGGGATTTCCTAAGAAACCAATAAGTTTCCTGTATCTAATGTACCTATATTGTTTCGAACAGAATGTTTTCGGCCATTACCTCGGCGGTGGCGGATGCGGATGTGGAGGTTCTGCTTATGGTGGTACTCTGGGTCTCGGCGCTGGTCTCTCTCCTGCTGCTGCATGTGGTGGTGCCCTCGGTCTTGGTGCTTATGGTGGCGCCATCGGATCTGCTTATGGTAGCGCACTTGCTCCTACCGCTGCATATGGAGGTGCTTACGGCGGCGCCGGTGAAGGCAACGTGGCGGTCATTGGTGAGCTGCCAGTCGCCGGTAACACCGTTGTTGCTGGTCAGGTCCCCATCCTAGGTGTCGTGACCTTCGGCGGCGCTTTGCCGGCTGCTGGTGCCGTGTCCATCTCCGGACAATGCGCATGCGGCTGTGGCTCTCCCCTTTACTAATGAAGCATCCTTTTCCGACGCTAAAATAAAAATAAACGATTATGAACTGAACAAATAATTCAATCTTTGATTACTCGTCAAATTACCCTAAACCGTTAACCGATACAATTACAATTATTTAAATACATAAAATATAATCGTGTTACAATATACTTACTGTATATATTTGGTTCCATTTATTTGTTTAATGCTTAATTTTTAGAAATACTTTTGATTGCGGCATATATCTTTCGTTTTCCGAGATGCAGATTTACAAATGCGTTTACTGGGTGTGTAATGTCAAGGTATTGATGTTAAATAAATGGTCATCAGCTATCATTATTTTGCATTGTAAAATGATTGCGAACTAATAATATTAAAAATCAACTTAATTTTGTAATTGATTTTAGATTAATTTATATTTTACTATTGAGACGCATTTATCAAACACCAAAATAAAAATAAACGATTATGAAATGAGCAAATAATTCAATTTTTTTTTAATCCAGAAGCGTATAACGATACAATCACAAATACTTATTTTAAGATTATGATCATGAATAAATACAGTATAATATTTTATTATGAAGTACCTGGCAAAGTACCTTCATTATTTCTTTTAAGCGTCTTGTTTTAGCAATAATTTAGTTATATTTGCGGTAGCACCCGCATGATAATTCTTCAGTTTTCCGAGATGTCTAGATTATCAAATAAGTTTTTTAAGGTACTTACAAACCTGGTGGTATTTCATAATATCTGCTTTGGCTGATCATAATATCTGTTTTGGCTAGACGGCTAGATTGTAATGGCGTTAACTTAAGGTTGAAATTAAAGCAGGCATTGCAATCATTGGTAAAGTCTTTGTTAATTTCATCATCATCATCATCATTTCAGCCGAAAAACGTCGACTGCTGGACATAGGCCTCGACCAAACACCGCCACTTCGACCGGTGCTGTGCTTAAATGTCGCATCCAGCGGATTCCAGGGGCCTTCATCAGGTCTCAGATCCAACTTGTGGGAGGCCTTCCAACCTTCCTTGGTATATTTACATTTCTGTTAATGTTATGTATGGTGTCAACCGTTGGTTTTAAGATATTATTAATTCGGTATCCAAAGAAGTAAAAATTGTATTATTGATGAACAGCCAAACACAATTTTTAACCTACTTTTATAGTCAGGCATATTCGAAGTTTATTAAAACTAAATACATCTTATAAACAGTTAAAACTACACTTGTTATATAGGATTTTGGATAATCAAACTCTTAGATAGATTGACGAAACACATAGATATTTCACAAATCGCAAATTACATAATTATATTTTCCGTTATGAGAAATAAGGCAAAATGTTTATGTTTTTGTGGTTTTCATCTACTAAAAAGTGCAAACCAACGAGGTTGTTTAAGTCCAGCGAGAAAATATTGATATTCCTTTATGATAGATTTTTTAATCCTTGGCGCTCATAAATTCACCCTTTTAAAATATGGCTTTAGTTTTACACTATTTTCATGTGGTTTTATATTGTTTTTGCACTATACTAATAAGACCTATGAAATTGGCGTTTTGTATGAAAAAATTTAAACGAATTTTTTTCATGTATTTTTTATTTGTATTAATCGAAGTAATCACCCATGCAATCAATGCATCTTTGCCAACGCAGTGGCAGTTTATTGATGCCCCTTCTTAAAGAAATCAGCTGGACGGGAGGCAACAAATTCTTCAAAGGCATTTTGTACTGCCTCTCGGGTATTGATTTTTTTTCCCGCCAAGAAGTTATCCAAATTCTGGAAAAAGTAGTAGTCTGTAGGCGCAAGGTCTGGTGAGTAGGGCGGATGACGGAGAGCTTCCAACCCCAGTTCTAGCAACTTGGAGACCGTCTGCTGTGCAGTATGAGGTCGCGCGTTGTCGTGCAGTAGCAGCGGAGACGAGCGATTGACCAATGCTGGTTGGAGATGTGCCAGCTTCTCCATCATTGTGTTCAGTTCTTCACAGTACACATCTGCAGTAATGCTCACCCCGTTTGTTAAGAAGCTGTGATGAATCACACCGGCGCTAGACCACCAAACAGTGACCATCACTTTTCTAGGGGTAAGTTTTCGTTTAGGGCATTGTTTAGGTGCTGAACCAGGATCCAACCAACTTGCTGAGCGCTTGCGGTTATCAAACAGAATCCATTTTTCATCGCAGGTAACAATGCGGTTCAAAATTCCTTCATTTGTGTGTCTGTTGAGCAGTGCAAGGCACGTCTCGACGCGTACCTACTTTGCGCTGGCGATCATTGAGTTCGTGGGGCACCCATTTGTCAAGCTTTTTTACCTTGCCAATTTGACGCAAATGGACCAATATTTTTTTAATGCTAACGTCGAAAGCTGCTGCTAATTCAGCCGTAGATTGTGTATCGCCGCCTTTAATTCGTCATTGTCGACCAAAGTCTTCGGACGACCGCGAGGTTCACTTTTCAGGTCGAAATTTCCAGAACGGAAGCGAGCAAACCAATAACAGGTGGTGCGTTGGTTTGTAGTGTTAGCTCCGTAAACGTCGTTGATGTTGCGTGCCGCTTGTGCCGCGTTGCTGCCACGACGGTACTCATATTCCATAATTACTCGAATTTTTAACGTATCCATGATGACGAAAAAGATTGAAATGCGATGAAAATGTAACACTAATCAATAAACAAATGACTACTTTTAGAAAAAAAAAAACATGTTTTTAAAATAAAATTAATTTGAAATTAGAATTCTTAGCCAAACAAAAATTATTTTGATTTGAAATGGCCAGTACTGCAGAACGGCAATTTCATAGGTAAAGACCTAATATATGTTGCCTTTTAGTTTGTGCTAAATAAATGCATTTTCTTTCTTTAAACTTCCTTTATCACAGAAATTAAGAGATCTCTATAAAGGTACTAATAAATTTTCACACTTTGTTATAGGTGTTACAGGGAGACTGGATAAAAGTAAATTCACTTAACAAAATAAATTGCAAATAATTTTATTGAATCATTGGCTCGGACGAAAAGTTAAGTAATTTTTTAAAGTTTTTAGTAGACACCACATCCACAGCTGCGGCTTCCATAGCCAAGTCCGAGAGCAGCAGGAGCGAAAGCAGCAGCGCCATGTCCATAGCCAGCGCCAAGCCCATAGGCACCAGCAGCACCATAAGCACCCGCAGAGCCATAGGCAGCAGCAGAAGGAGCGATGCTCTCGATAGCAGTAACACCGTTACCGCAGCTGTAGCTGACGGCACCAGCACCACCACTTGGCAGCACACCCTCCAAAGCCACAGCACTCACGAACGGCAGCTCACCAGCCACGGACAGAGCACCCTCAAACACATTCTCAGACGCTACTGAGAGGCCACTGGGAGCGACAGCAGAGTAGCTGGAGACGGGCAGTCCACCGCCACTGGTGGGAATGATCTCTAGGGCAGCCAAGCCATTACCGATCAAACCATTGCCAATAATACCATCACCAATCAAACCATTGTTGACACAGTTACCAGCATAGCCATTCCCAATCAAACCATTACCAATAAATGCATTTCCGATCAAAGAATTGCCAGCCAAGCCATTACCAGCACATCCTGGGGCATAAAGAGCAGGAGCGGCGATGGCTCCACGACCAAGACATGAACTGAAAGCAGTCTGTAAACAAAAAAATATTGTACATATTAGTAAATACCTCTTTATCAGCGAATTTTCATTGGAACATAATAATGTTATCGATCAAGTAACGTAATGTGTGTCAGACGTGTTTTATGCAATTCTAAACATGATTTTAGTGTGAAAAACTGGACGGTTATTACACAATTAAAAGTAAGAATGTCTGTTGAATGGCCTCTTCGGGGAATTGAAGACCAGTGTTTTAAACCTGAATGCAATCATTATAATGGTAATATTTACATGTGACTCGAAGCAAAAGGGTTTATAAGCATTACAATATGCGTTACTTAATCCACAATATTAAACTGATCAAATGATCAGTGTGTAATTATTCGTTTGAATTTCGGTACTCTAAAAAGATCCATGAAATCGAATCATAATAAAAATCCTTATAAAAGAATACAATATTGAAGAATTATTTCTCACCTGGATGAAGAGCGCCTGAGCGCAGAGGACGAGGATCACCTTGGCTGACATTGTAGTTAGTGTTGAAGTGAACTTCAGAATGAGTTTTCCAAGCATCAATCGCCTATTTATACTGAAACGTAGTCCTTATCTAGTTGTGTTGCAGCAATTTGAGGATTTTGAAAGAACTTTTCGTACCTTTATCAGTAGTTGCAACATGGGGAAATAAAACAATGCATGTATTTCGTCAGTGATGTAACCTTGAAATATTTAGTATGAAGGGCTTTGTTTCAATAGAACATAGAAAAAACATCACGTTGTTATGATAAGAAGCTTTTACACTATATAAACGTGGTCTAGAAGTAGGAACATCATTCATTCTTCAGCTTCTCGTTGAACACAAACAAAAATAAAACATGTCTACCTTCGCTTTTCTGTTGCTCTGCATCCAAGCTTGCTTGGTCCAGGTGAGTGATTAAATATTTCTAGTTTCAATATCGTTTTAAAAACTTTCTTCATTAATACTTTTTTCTTGCCTTACTGTCACAATATTAATTTGTATGTATTTGAAATATTATGAGCTTGTTGCAGTAGGAGAATACTCGTTTAATTAACCATGTTGAGGAAATGTCAGCCTCGCTACCACCGTACTTTATCACGACCTGAGCTGGGCTGACAGGTACATCTCTGATTAAAAAACGATTGATGAGGACAGTCTCTCTCCTTCGATTGACATAATTTTATTTTAACTGCCCTGCACTTCTCCAATTTCTCACCGTTTTTATCATTTACGTGAAATTCTGGTAGACTACTTACATCCTCAGAATGTTCTAGGGACTTCCTAAGAAACCAATAAGTTTCCTGTATCTAATGTACCTATATTGTTTCGAACAGAATGTTTTCGGCCAATACCTCGGCGGTGGCGGATGCGGATGTGGAGGTTCTGCTTATGGTGGTACTCTGGGTCTCGGCGCTGGTCTCTCTCCTGCTGCTGCATGTGGTGGTGCCCTCGGTCTTGGTGCTTATGGTGGCGCCATCGGATCTGCTTATGGTAGCGCACTTGCTCCTGCTGCTGCATATGGAGGTGCTTACGGCGGCGCCGGTGAAGGCAACGTGGCGGTCATTGGTGAGCTTCCAGTCGCCGGTAACACCGTTGTTGCTGGTCAGGTCCCCATCCTAGGTGTCGTGAGCTTCGGCGGCGCTTTGCCAGCTGCTGGTGCCGTGTCCATCTCCGGACAATGCGCATGCGGCTGTGGCTCTCCCCTTTACTAATGAAGCATCCTTTTCCGACGCTTAAATAAAAATAAACGATTATATTATGAACTGAACAAATAATTCAATCTTTCATTACTCCTCAAATTACCCTAAACCGTTTATCGATACAATTATTTTAAAACATAAAATATGACCGTGTTACAATATACATATTGTACAAAATTTGGCTTCATTTATTTGTATAATGCTTCATTTTTAGAAATACTTGTGATTGTGGTACATGACAAATCTTTGGTCTTCCGAGATGCCTAGATTTACAAATGCGTTTTCTGGGATAAATGTCAAGGTATTGATGTTATGTAAATATTAGGTAATGTGTTTTCATAATTTTGCATTGTAGAAATGGGGGTTCCCTCTATCTGCCAGAATCTTGATGCTCCGAACACAACTGGCATAATCTTCTTTAAACGAATATTTCAAAGGCATAAAAATTATTTAATATAATTATTACTACCCCATGGTAAAATCATATCTTTTGCCGATGATACGGCACTACTTTTCACAGCAGACTCATGGGCTGATGTCTACCATTATGCACAGAAAGGTTTTAATATGGTCCTAGCTTGGTTAAAAATAATGTCCTTACCCTTAACGTCGACAAAACCAAGTATCTAGCTTTCTCCCTCACAAACAAACGCAATAAAATAAGATAAGATAAGATTTCTTGATTTGTTTAAACATTGTATATGTCGCAGGTTTTTCATAAAATTAGGTTTTTGATCAAAAACCTAGGTTTATGATGAAAAATCTGAAGATGACGCATTTTAAACTCAATTTTATCATAAACCTCTAACAATCCAGATTTTTGATCAAAAACCTGAACTAGTTTGGGTTTATGATAAAGTTCTTGTCAAAATCACGGCTTGGCTTTGTTTTATGACAAATAAATCAATTTAAATGAAATAAATAAAACAATCCATCATCATTTGCAACTTAGTGGAAAGAAAACAATTATTTATTTATCAAAATTTTACATCCATGATCCAATCAATATTCTCCTCCTTCAATCCAATTATGAAATGAAATGTTTCAATTTCACGTACCTATATTAATCTGATTTTGATAAGCCACGAAAATGAAATTTCGTAACTATTAAATACGAATAAACTGAGTCAAAATTAAAAAAAGAATAAAAATGTTATAAAGAAACGTTTACCACATGCATGCTTTTTTATAAATCTGCTAGTATGCTTTATTTATTATTACAGTATCTTGAATTGTGACATCTAGAGTTGCATAAAACATTTTTTTTTTGCATGCACATCGATCTGTCTTGCAGCGCACTTTGGATTTTTCGCACGAGCATTTCTTAAAACCTTGGTCGGAGGCCAAAAAATAAAGACATCTTTGAAGCATGTATGCATGAATGTATCATCTTCCGGTTTTTCATCAAAAACCTAATTTTTTTAAAAACCTGCGATAGATACATACATGAGCATGCAAGATATTAGTTTGAGTCCAATCATGTTTAGCCGTAAATATCGACCTACAAATATTTATATAACATTGAAAAGAATTAACAATAAGAAAAATCGAAATATTACCCAGGATATGCACTTAGAAAATGTATAATTTAGTAACTATAATATAAATTATTTTTATGATATAATGGCAATGAATTCTTATGCCAGTTCCAGATTAAATCGCACTCTTGCATTGAATCTAAATCCAACCCCTGCTCCAGTCCCGATCTACAACAGACTACCACTATTAAAGTACCTCGGAATTATAATAGATAATAATTTAAGCTTCCAGCCACAAATAGATAGTATAACATCAAGAATTCGCAAATTAATCTTTATGTTCAGGGGTCTTCGTCACGGAGCTGACACTGAGGTTATAAGGAGGGTGTATTATGCGATGTGGCAGTCTCTTCTGACATACTGCATAACATCATGGGGGGGTGCTCCCAAATCTAATATTTTGAAAATAGAAAGAGCCCAGCGGGTGGTGCTGAAGGTGGCCTGTTTTCTGCCATACATGTATCCTACTGTTGATCTTTACAAACACTTCAAAGTCCTGTCAGTGAGGCAACTTTCTGTTTTATACACTGTTCTCAAGAAGCACTCCTCCTTAATATTTGATCCCCTCTCCATCTCGAGTAAACGCAGAAAATACTCTGTTTGAAATACAAACGAGCTTCTCACAAAGACTTTATACATTCCTAGGTTCCCACCTTTATAATAAAATTAATTGCATTACCACTATCTATCACCTTACAAAAAAGACCAGTAAGAGTACATACTCTTGTTGAATGGCTCCTGTTGTTCAATGATAATATGGCATTCTATTGGAGAAATATTTTTTTATATCGCTCCAGTAGTTTTTGAGTTTATTCATTACAAACAAACAAACACGCAAACCTACAAAAATCGAATCGTTTCTCTTTAAGGTCAGGTGGGGTAAGTGAAACATACTTTACTTTTAATTTTATGTAAACAGCTCTAGTACAGTAATATGACTCGAATTTATAATATCGATTGATGCGACGTAATCTTCCTTTAATCAGCCGTCTATGATTCGAGTTCCAAGCTCTATAGTCGTGCATTCATCGATGAAATCATCAAATTTAAGCTGACTATGGTTTTGTTTCACTTCCCCCATATATGGGGTAACTGAAACTGTCGCCAGAATATCTATATTATTGAGTCTGCGAAACTATTAAAAAGATTAAAATGACATGTCAAAAAGCTTTTATCTAATATGAGTCGTATTTCGTCGGTGTTAGGTTTAATTTAGGAAATACATTAAGAAAATAGAATTTGGGGTAAGTGAAACATAGTCGCGGTGGTCAGGGGTACAAAACAAGTGGAAAAATCGAACAAGATTTTTAATTTCTCAATGGTTGATAAAAAATAAAATTGCGAAAATATTATGAAACAAATTAATGCTTTTATTTAGGTAGGTACATAGTTTACAAATTCAATCCAAGCGTTCATAAATACGGTTAACTATAGTTGATCTTGGAATATTATAATGTTTGGAAGCAGTGTAAGCAGACACAGTTCCATTTTTGACTGCTTGTATTGCATCTTGCAGTTTTTCGTTTGAGTAAGCAGCTTTATCAGTTTTTCGGATGTAATTTCGAGGCATGCTTTACATAACCTGGAAAAAAAACTATTTATTCGAATTAACTTATCTACTATTACTTAAAAACCGTAAAAAGGTTTTGTTTGTACAATGATGACATTATTGTCCGATAATTAATATTTTATTTTATTATATGCATTGAAAAATTTATAGCTATGATAGCTATCGACTAATTAGGTAGAGGTCCTCGAACAATTTTTTTATTTGTCTTTTTGTTCGGGATTCAAACTGCCTATCCGATTTTAATGAAAACTTTATCCTTCTGCAAATTTACCATAACCGCCCGGTTACTATAACTTAGCGCAAACGAAATGCCAAGACGTTATCCAATAAATCAAGTAGGTACCTAGTAAAACTAAACATTATAAAAGAAATTATTTTTCAAAAAAATGTTTGTGTACTCTGGCATGGGGGAAGTGGGCGATATGTTTCTCTTACCCCGGCCAACACTGTTTCACTTTCCCCAATCAGTACTTTTGGAGGTTAGAATTTCGGACGCCTTATAATTCAATTGCCTTCACGTTTTAGCTAGAAATAACTATTACAACATAAAATCTATAGTTTAAATACGTTACTTACCTATTAAAATCTTCATAAACACTATTAAATTGCTTGTCACCAGCGACAAGATTAAGCACGTCCAACTCGTGTTTTGAAGTTTACCAAATGTCAGATTTATTTTCTATAAAAAACCTCGTAAAATGATCGTAGCGACATCTGTGCTAGAACATTGAAACCTCTTTGCCGAACCTGTTTTATCGACCGATCACTATTACAGCTGAACTGTATAGTTTATTGTATAGGATTGGGTGTTTCACTTACCTCTTCGTTTCACTTACCCCACCTGACTAGTATTAGTTTATATTGGAAGATTCAAATATGCTATAGCTTTATATTATTAGAAAGACAGTATTAACACTAAAGTAAAGTACACACTTCACAACAAATTCAGCAAAATTAAAAAAAGGAATTTCAAAGATCTCTCTTTACAAATAAAACTTCACACTTTAACATTGCAGGGAAATTGGGTATGAGTGAATTCATTAAACATAATAAATTGCAAATCATTTTATTGAATCATTGGCTCGGACGAAAAGTTAAGTAATTCTTTTTAAAGTTTTTAGTATACACCACATCCACAGCCGCGGCTTCCATAGCCAAGTCCGAGAGCAGCAGGAGCGAAGGCAGCAGCGCCAGGTCCATAGCCAGCGCCAAGCCCATAGGCACCAGCAGCACCATAAGCACCCGCAGAGCCATAGGCAGCAGCAGAAGGAGCGATGCTCTCGATAGCAGTAACACCGTTACCACAGCTGTAGCTGACGGCACCAGCACCACCACTTGGCAACACACCCTCCAAAGCCACAGCACTCACGAACGGCAGTTCACCAGCCACGGACAGAGCACCCTCAAACACATTCTCAGACGCTACGGAGAGGCCGCTGGGAGCGACAGCAGAGTAGCTGGAGACGGGCAGTCCACCGCCACTGGTGGGAATGATCTCTAGGGCAGCCAAGCCATTACCGATCAAACCATTGTTGGCACAGTTACCAGCATAGCCATTCCCAATCAAACCATTACCAATTAATCCATTTCCGATCAAAGCATTGCCAGCCAAGCCATTACCAGCACATCCTGGGGCATAAAGAGCAGGAGCGGCGATGGCTCCACGACCAAGACATGAACTGAAAGCAGTCTGTAAACAAAAAAATATTGTACATATTAGTAAACACCTCTTTATCAGCGAATATGCATTGGAACATAATCATTTTATCGATCAAGAAATGTGTGTCAGACGTGTTTTATACAATTCTAAACATGATTTTAATGTGAAAAACTTGACGGTCATTACACAATTAAAAGTAAGAATGTCCTGCTAAAGTTGAATAGCCTCTTCGGGGAATTGAAGACCAGTGTTTTAACCTGAATCCAATCTTTTTTATTTTTATTGATAATATTTAAATGTAACTCGAAACAATAGGGTTTAATAAGCATTACAATATGCGTTACTTAATCCACACAATAAAACTGATCAAAATAATGATCAGTGTATATTGAATTTCGATACTGGAATCATAAGAAAAATCCTTATGAAAGAATACAATATTGAAGAATTATTTCTCACCTGGATGAAGAGCGCCTGAGCGCAGAGGACGAGGATCACCTTGGCTGACATTGTAGTTATTGTTGAAGTGAACTTCAGAATGAGTTTTACAAGAATCGGTCGACTATTTATACCGAAACGTAGTCCTTATCTAGTTGTGTTGCAGCAATTTGTGGATTTTGAAAGAACTTTTCGTACCTTTATCAGTAGTTGGAATATGGGGAAATAGAAAAATACATGTATTTCGTAAGTGATGTAACCTTGAAATAAGTAGTATGAAGGGCTTTGTTTCAATAGAACATAGAAAAAACATCACGTTGTTATGATAAGAAGCTTTTACACTATATAAACGTGGTCTAGAGTAGGAACATCATTCAGTCTTCAGCTTCTCGTTGAACACAAACAAACATCAAACATGTCTACCTTCACTTTTCTGTTGCTCTGCATCCAAGCTTGCTTGGTCCAGGTGAGTCATTTACGATTTTTAATTTCTTATTTCTTTCAATAATACTTTTTTCTTGCCTTACTGTCACAATTTTAATTTGTATGTATCTTGACTAGTATTACAAATGCGAACGTGAGTTCGATTGTTAGTTTGTTTATTAATTTCTTTGTTTGTTACACTTTCACGCTAAAACAGATTTCGATGAAATTTGGCACATGGGTAAATCATGACCTGGGTTAGAACAACAAATACTTTTTATTCCGATATTTTTACGAGATCGAAACTTATGCGGGTGAAACCGCGTGGCGCAGTTAGTTTGAAATATTATGACATTGTTGCAGTAGGAGAACCAATAGTTTAGTTAACAATGTTGAGGAAATGTCAGCCTCGCTACTACCTTGGTTTACCACGACATGAGCTGGACTGACAGGTCCAGGTCCTCTTCGATTAAAAAACGATTTATGAGGACAGTCTCTCTAAATACTCAATACGTTTATTGCATTCCACAATGTGAACTTAGTTAGGTGGTAGGTACATAAAGACATACATTCGTTTTGGAGCATTGTGGGCCCTGTCGGGCATAACAACATAAAAATTAGGAGGAGGGTTGTTATAGATATTTGTTAACAATTTTAATATTAATCTACTCTTTCGTCTCCTTCGATTGACATAATTTTATTTTGACTGCCCTGCACTTCTCTAATTTTTCACAATTTAATCATTTACATGAATTTCTGGTAGACTACTTACATCCTCATAATGGTGTTCTAGGGATTTCCTAAGAAACCAATAAGTTTCCTGTATCTAATGTACCTATATTGTTTCGAACAGAATGTTTTCGGCCAATACCTCGGCGGTGGCGGATGCGGATGTGGAGGTTCTGCTTATGGTGGTACTCTGGGTCTCGGCGCTGGTCTCTCTCCCGCTGCTGCATGTGGTGGTGCCCTCGGTCTTGGTGCTTATGGTGGCGCCATCGGATCTGCTTATGGTAGCGCACTTGCTCCTACCGCTGCATATGGAGGTGCTTACGGCGGCGCCGGTGAAGGCAACGTGGCGGTCATTGGTGAGCTGCCAGTCGCCGGTAACACCGTTGTTGCTGGTCAGGTCCCCATCCTAGGTGTCGTGACCTTCGGCGGCGCTTTGCCAGCTGCTGGTGCCGTGTCCATCTCCGGACAATGCGCATGCGGCTGTGGCTCTCCCCTTTACTAATGAAGCATCCTTTTCCGACGCTAAAATAAAAATAAACGATTATATTATGAACTGAACAAATAATTCAATCTTTCATTACTCCTCAAATTACCCTTTACCGTTTAAGAATAAAATTATTTAAAGACATAAAATATGACCGTGTTACAATATACATATTGTACATATAAAATTTGGCTTCATTTATTTGTATAATGCTTCATTTTTAGAAATACTTGTGATTGTGGTACATTACAAATCTTTAGTCTTCCGAGATGCCTAGATTTACAAATGCGTTTTCTGGGATAAATGTCAAGGTATTGATGTTATGTAAATATAACGTAATGTGTTTTCATAATTTCGCATTGTTGTACGGGGGTTCCCTCTATCTGCCAGAATCTTGATGCTCCGAATACAATTGGCATAATATTCTTTAAACGAATTTTTTAAAGGCATAAAAAATATTTAATATAATTATTACTACCCAATGGTAAAATCATATCTTTTGCCGATGACACGGCACTAATTTTAACAGCAGACTCATGGGCTGATGTCTACCATTGCGCACAGAAAAGTTTTAATACGGTCCAAGCTTGGTTAAAAATAATGTCCTTACCCTTAACGTCGACAAAACCAAGTATCTAGCTTTCTCCCTCACAAACAAACGCAATAAGATAAGATAAGTTAAGATAAGATTTCTTGATTTGTTTAAACATTGTATACATACAAGATCATGCAAGATATTACATCGTTTGAGTCCAATCATGTTTAGCCATAAATATCGACGTACAAATATATAAATAACATTGAAAAGAATTAACAATAAGAAAAATCGAAATATTACCCAGGATATGCACTTAGAAAATTTATAATTTAGTAACTATAATAGAAATGAATTCTTATGCCAGTTCCAGATTAAATCGCACTCTTGAATTGAATCTAAATCCAACCCCTGCTCCTGTCCCGGTCTCCAAAAGACTATCACTATTAAGTACCTCGGAATTATAATACATAATAATTTAAGCTTCCAGCCACAAATAGATAGTCTAACATCAAGAATTCGCAAATTAATCTTTATGTCTTCGTCACAGAGCTGACACTGAGGTTATAAGGAGGGTATATTATGCGACGTGCAACTGCAACAACAAAACTTATAATAATTAGGAGATTAACTGACTGTATAAACGTGTGCTTATCTCGAGGTATTTTTCCCGATACGCTTAAGATTGCTAGGGTCAGCCATATTTATAAATCCGGAAGTAGAACTGACCCGAGTAACTATAGGCCGGTGTCGGTCTTGCCAGTGCTATCAAAGATATTCGAACGAGTTCTATATAATCGGCTAAGTAAATACCTAAATGACAAGAATTTCTTGATAGATCAACAGTATGGCTTTCGAGCTAAGTCAAGTCCCCTAACAGCTGCAGTAGACTTAATAACAAAAATAAAAACAAATATTGATGAAAAAAATGTGGTTTTAGGGATATTTATTGATTTAAGAAAAACATTCGACACAGTAAGCCATCAAAAGCTCATCCAGAAATTAAATAATATAGGTATCACAGGCAGCGCACTCGATATGTTCACATCATATCTACAGAACAGGCGCCAAGTAGTTAAATTAGATAATTTTACTAGCTCTGTTCAAAACATTACGTATGGCTGTCCCCAAGGCTCCGTTATTAGCTCACTACTCTTCCTAATCTATGTATATTAATAATATTAATAACACAGGACTTAGAGGGCACTTAACTCTATACGCAGATGACACATGTCTATTCTATTTCAATAAATCTATTCATGATATTATAACGGACGCACAAAGCGACCTTAACCTGCTGAACGAATGGCTAAAATGTAATTTACTTCTACATCTTTCATGATTTTTGCGCCAAAAACAAACCGTTACCAGAGTTCACACCACTCACAATAGATAAAGAAGTTCTCAAACGGTCAACCTATGAAAAATACCTAGGATTACATCGCACCTTTGGTAGAACAAGGGCATAATTGTCATAAATTGCCAAAATGACTTAAATATGCAGAAATGCTTTAAAAAGGCCCTTTGAACTGGAGGGACAGAGACATTCATTTGGCAATTTATGACAATTATGCCCTTGTTCTACCAAAGGTGCGACATGTAGACGACAAACTAACTTGGAAACATCACATCAATCATATCAAAACAAAATTAATGTCACTACTGGCAGCACTGCGTAAAGTTAAAAATCAAATGCATTCCAAAAAAAGTACGTAAAATAATATATCTCTCTGGTTAAATCTCATCTTGAATATTTAGTTGAGCTATGGGGGTCAGCTGCGAAAACTTACCTAGACCCACTACAAAGAACACAAAACAAAATTATAAAAACATTATTTCACTATCACTATTTAACTCCGACAAGAATACCAGTACTATACAAAAAAACCAAACTCCTAAATATAACTGATCTTTATAAATACTACACATGCATTCTTATTAAAAAAATCATCACCAAATCTGTTCAATCAAACATACAACTACATATGAAAAACATAACTTATAACGTAAGGAATAAAAACAAAATCCAGATAAAACCTGCGCACGCTCGCACTAATTATGGTAAAAAAACGATATTGGTTGAAGGCGCACGGCTGTTCAATAGTTTACCGGAGGATTTGAAAAAATGTGACAATATAAACACATTCAAACGCAGATTGGGGCAATACATCGCAGCATCCGAGATGAACTGAAAGTTTTAGTTTATTCTAGGTGTTGCGGTGTGTTGCAGTGGCGAAGGGTGAGTTTATGAGAAAGGTAAGCCGGAGCAAAAAAAAAAAAAAACACAAAAAAAAAAAAAAAAAAAAACTGCCGCGCCGTCGTAAGACTGACCAATTAACTTATTCCTACAACGATACTGGTCAAGTATTTCTAACAACGTATAAAACTTCAGCAGTTCGACTTCCGCTAACATCGTAAAAACCTAGGAATCGTTCTTCGATTCCAGTTTCAGATAAATATCGAAAAATTACAGTCAATTGCTCCCTATGACTGACATCGGGAGTATCGTCAATCATTACAGACAGAAATGGAGCTTTATCTATCTCGATTCTAATGTGGTCTCGTAAAACGGATGCAATACTATGTATTAAATCATTTTGAATATCACTTGAGAGACCAGAAAACGCGGGGTTCTGAACTGAAGAACATAGTTCCAAATGAGAGTCCATTACGGTGTCATACTTGCTCAGATATAACAAGGTTTCAATATAGTTACCGCGGTTATCAGAATTCGGACGTTCATCGTGGCCGCGAAAAGCTACTTCTTGTTTACCTAACAAAATAACGGTGTCAATAAACCGTTTCATTAAATTCCTATTTCGAGCTACTTTCCTATTATGAGCTTCAAACGAATTGGTGAAAAATGGTTCTATCCTACTATTCCCGAAGTCATGTAAATCTAAACAGCTACAAATATGTTTTTTTGATGACCAGTCTGCACATGTTTTTTTGATGAATTCGTCAGATTATTAATATCTGTAAAACCCCCTTTATTCCATAAACTACTAGAATCTGAGAAAAGTAAATATGGAAAACAAAACATTTTATTTAATTTACAACTACCAGTCAGCCATTGATATTTATCGTAAAGGGAAACATTAAAATGTTTGAAAAACCCATCACGTCGTTTGTAGTTTATAGTCATATCTGGTCGAGCACGACCTAGCCTAATTATGTGTTTCTTATTTTCAAAACTTAACCTTGAAAAGCATGTTTCCTCACGAAGCAAATAATCTGTCACACAACAATCTAAAACTATTAATGCCGCCATCCTACTAATAATTTTTCAAATCTACTCTAAAAAAGTAATTTCAACTTGCTTATCTATCGACTTACCACAAATTCCTAATTACAACGAAGGCGAACGCACAATTTCACAACAAACTCACGATTATCCAATTCTAATTGTTACACTAATACTACACTAATTCGTGACCCCCTGTGACTGGGTGGTGGCGGGCTCGGCTATCACTAAAACAAGCTGATGGCGAGTAGGAGAGAACAGTCACCTGCGCTAGGACCTGCGCAGTTGAGCGCCGTGAGCGGGGATGAAGGAGTCCTGGGGGGTTGAGCCGAGCGGCTCTGGCTGTTATGTGCCCGTGAGGCAACACGCCCCCTTTGGTCCCGATTTCAAGCGAAACGGTGGCCCTACCCAATAGCCAGGGGTAGGGAAATGGCCACAGTGTCCCGTCAGAGGGCCACAGGCGAGGTGCGTGAGGTCCGCTGAGGTCGTCCTCGGACGGCCGAAGCGGTAGGTAAAGGTCATGCTGACGGTGTAAGTGAGGGTTGATCAGTTCGTGGGGGGTGGGCCTTTCGACCCCCTACGCCAGCCCGATCAAGCACCCGATGTCGCACTGTAAACCAGCCTTGCGCCCCTATATCTCTCTGGTAGTCCTAACGATCTTGCTTATTTTTAAAGTAAGACGTTCCCAGGTGCGGGCTCCATGGAGGGTGGGAGCCAGAGAGATGAATCCTCATACACAACATAACATGGATTCTAATAGGCCTGTTAACAAAACCGGAGTGGAGGCGAAAGCCAATGAGACTCCCAAGGGAGGTGCTCGCACTTCCCTTGCCCCTGGTGGCCATGCAGCTAAAGCTGCGGGTACCAGCGCGGGCACCGGTCCGGCTGTGGCAAAAACCGCAGCTAAGACCAAAGCTAAAAAGTCCCAATACAAACAAAGGACGTCGGCGCTGATTGGGACCAGTACCGACCCTTCTGACACAAAGGCGAAGACCAAGGCGACGACTTATACCACTGCCGGTCTGACCCTGTCCAAACAGACCCCGGTGCCGGGTAATTCTGGCACCGGGCTCCCTTCCAAACACCCTCCTCCTCCTGTGGCTCCTCTAGCCTCCTCCACTCAGACGGTCGTCACTGGTCAAGCAGAGTCGGCCAGCTGCACCGAGGACGCGTTCTCGCGCGCCTGGCAATTTGTGCCAAAACGCAAGGGCAAGGCCAAACGCACTCAACAAGCCCTCTGCCCTTGCACCGACCCTTCAGGTCCAACTGCTGCCCCAGTTCAAGGCAAAAAGAGGGACAGATTGACGAGGAAGGAGCGCCGACAAGCACTGCGGAAGCCAGGCAAAGGCTCCCGGAATATACAGGCCACTGCCGCGGGTAAAACGACGGGCACCCAGCTAAACTTCTCCGCCGGAAAGCGGTCACAGGCAGAGGCCGGCACTAGCCGACCAGCGCCCAGTCGACCGCCTACCAGAGCTCCGGAGAGTCCACCAGCTGAAGGTAACAGGACACATCGACCCGATTGGAAGGATCAGGCCGCGGCGAAGCGAGCTCTCAACGAGACCTTGACACCTCGTGGAGAACATAAGCGGCCGCGTCTTGATAATTCCAATAGGGTCGATCAACGAAGCTACGCCCAAGCTGCCAGCGCAACCCTAGACGTCGCGATCACCTGCGACCGCACGGGGATTCTCAGCAAGGACGTATCGGATCAGGTACTCGCTGCTATCCAGAAGCAGATCATCCTCGAGGCCTGCTCCCCCAAACAAGGCACCCCAGGACCGACTTTTAACGCCAAGCCGCTGTTCGCCGGGGGTATCCTCAAACTGTGGTGCGGCAACGACCACACCTTAGCCTGGCTAAGGCAAACAGTCTCCGGCCTGGCTCTCTCAGCTAGCACCCAGCTAGTTGTGGTGAGCCAGTCGGAAATTCAGAAGCGTGCACGGTGTGGCATCGTGATCCCGGATGAGCAGGGGGTTTACGGAGAGTCGACCAATATTGGGCGCACTCTCAGCTACCAAAACCCTTGGGTGGACATCAAGAGGTGGGTACTGCTGCACGCGGACAAACAAGCCTCGGCGTGGTTCGTGGTGGTCGGTGTCCCTGTGGACCAAATCCCGACTCTGATGGAGGCCGGACGCCGCCTCTCAATTGGCTTAGGGGCGGTGTACGTGAAGTTCCAGGGTCGGAACGGTAGGTTCACCGACGTTCCTCAGGGATGGGACCCCGCCACGGGAACCGTCTGCGAGGCGCTGACTCAGCCGCCGCAGGCACCAGCAGGGGAGTCCACTCCCCCTACACACAACCCGGAAGCATCCGCGGCTGAATCTGCTGCCGCAGAGTCACCCGCCCTTGCCGCCGCCATCGTGGGAGCCGTCCCTTCATCGGGCGAGGAGCTGGACGACATTATCCTGTCCCCGGCTTCGGGCCCGGGGGAGGACGGTTTCGACGAGGGCGACCTGTTCGCCGGGCTTAGACTTGGGGGGGACGACGAGGGCTCGGCCAGCGATGGCGTCCCTTTCGTCACCCTGTAGAGTCCTCCAGGCAAACCTCCACCACAGTCAGACCGCGACGGCTCAGCTCCGCAAGTGGCTGGAGGTACAACACACGGCCATAGCCTTAATCCAGGAGCCGTGGATTAGGGCCGGCCACATACAAGGACTCTCCAATCTTGGCGGTAAGCTCCTAGTCGCCTCAGATCACGATCACCCCAGATCGTGCATCTATGTCACAGGTAACCTCAAAACACAGCTCTTAACTGATTTCTGTTGCAGAGATGTCTCTGCAGTTAAGCTGATTATACAGCGTGACGATGCCAATGAGGTGGTGATCGTTTTTGTCTCGGCCTACATGCCCGAGGCGGAGGCGCCGCCTCCCCATGACCTCGCCCGTCTCGTGAGCCATTGCGAGAGGTGTGGGTTCGAGGTTGTCATTGGGGCCGACGCAAACGCTCACCACCAACTGTGGGGTATGGACACGCAGAACGAGAGGGGTAAGGCCTTGGTTGACTACTTATTCTCGACTAACCTATCCCTACTAAACACTGGCTCTGAACCAACATTCGTAACCAGACGAAGCCGCACAATAATAGACCTGTCTCTGGCAACGGAGAGCGCGGCGGAAATCATCACCGAGTGACAGGTTTCCAAGGAGGCCTCCTGCTCTGATCACAGGTGGATCCGCTTCGACATTCAGGTCTGTGTGCCACCGACACCACCACGGCGAAACCCGCGCAACACGGATCGAGCCAACTACACACGCAACCTTGATTGCAAGCTTGTGACATTAAACAACCCCTCGACATTTGCGGACACAAAACAGATTGAATCTCAAGTAAGTCACCTTACTAACTCAATCATAGACAGCTATCAGGCTGCATGCCCGGAGACCACGCCGCGCAAAACACCGGGTAAACAACCATGGTGGGGCGCTGATCTGGAGCGCAAGCGCAGCAAGGTAAGAGCAGCTCTGAATAGAGCCATGAACACATGTGCGGATGAGGACTGGGACAACTATTACGCGGCCAAATCCAGCTACAAAAAATGCATCAGATTCAGGAGCACCTCAGGATGGCGCAAATTCTGTGGCAGCATTGAATCTTGTCAACAAGCTAACAGGGTAAGGAAAGTCCTGGCGCAACGGAATACATCAGGGCCCGCCACCCTCCGCAAACCCGATAACACACTCACGTCGACGCCTGAAGAAGCAAGACGCGTCCTAATCGAAACCCACTTCCCTGGATGTGTCTTCGCACAGGTAGTTGACTGGCAAGATGAAATCCAAACGCCATCGGACAATGATTGGAGTTACGCAAGCAGGGTGATCACGTTGGAGAAACTCCAATGGGCCATCCGGAGCTTCCATCCTTTTAAGGCAGCTGGTCCCGATGGAGTGTTCCCTGCCCTACTACAGTGGGGGGGCGCCTCTGTCGCTATAAGACTGGTGCCATTAATGAGAGCGTGCCTGGCCTTTAGATACGTTCCTAAAGGATGGAGGGAAGTGAAAGTAATATTTATCCCCAAGCCAGGTAAGGGTGACTACACAAACGCCAAATCCCACAGACCAATAAGCCTGACTTCCTTTCTCCTAAAAACTCTGGAAAGGCTATGTGATAGGGAGCTGAGGGACGGCGCTCTTAAAACCATACCGCTACATGGTAATCAGCACGCATACAGCTCAGGTAAGTCGACCGAATCTGCTCTTCATCTGGTAGTCAGCCAGATAGAGGACGCGATTCATCAAAAGGGCACCTGCCTGGGCACTTTTATAGACATCGAAGGAGCCTTCGACAAAACCAACTTCTCCAGCATCAGTAGCGCCCTCTCCAGACATGGAGTAGAACAGGTACTAACGGACTGGATTACAAACATGTTAAGCAAACGAGTGGTTCGCCTTGAGGATGAGCAGCAGTTGGCCATGATAGCCAGAGGCTGCCCTCAGGGAGGAGTTCTGTCCCCCCTTCTATGGAATCTGGTAATTAATGACCTCATCACCAAACTCAACGCCAACCGCTATTACACGATAGGGTATGCAGATGACCTCGCAATCCTTGTATCGGGGAAGGTGACGGGAACGATCTGTAACCTCACTCAGCAAGCACTACGTATCGTAGAAAGTTGGTGCAGGAAATTTGAACTATCAGTGAACCCCACTAAAACTGAACTAGTCATGTTTACCCAAAAACGAGCGTTAGGCCCATTCTGTCTACCGAAACTGTTCGATACAGAGCTTCAGTTGGCCAGCGAGGTCAAGTACCTTGGGGTCACTCTAGACAGTAAGCTAAACTGGAGTAGCCATGTAGACAACAAGCTAAACAGGGCCTGCATCACCTTCTGGCAATGCAGGAAAATGATAGGTAAGAAGTGGGGCCTATCCCCCAAAATCATACTGTGGCTGTACACAGCTGTGATCCGCCCCATGATCGCCTACGGGGCCGTGGTCTGGTGGCCCCGCACACAGCTGGTTACAACCTCCAACAAACTACAACGCCTGCAGAGACTAGCCTGCGTTGCGACCACTGGCTGCATGAGGACTACTCCGACTGCGGCAATCGAAGCCATGCTGGGTCTAACCCCGCTCCATCTGTTTATACAGCAGGAGGCGACGATGGCGGCGGTGCGTCTTAAGGCAATTAATCTCTGGGGTAAGAGAAACACACAACACACCGCGCTGCTCGAGGGACTCAATTCTGAGTTCCCTATTACGAAAGCCATAAATGATCGGGTGCCCAAACAATTTATCTTCGATAAAAAATACAGGATTCAACTTCATGAGGATCACCGATGCGAGGGCTTACGCCCCACAGAGCTACGAATCTTCACCGATGGATCCAAAACAGGTAGTGGCACAGGTGCTGGAATCTTCTCGGAGGACTTCAACATACAGATAGCCACACCATTGGGGGTCCATAACACAGTGTTCCAGGCCGAATGTATGGGTATATCTCTTGCCGCTTTAGCCATCATGGCCAGGGAAGTTAAGGACCACTCGATACGTATACTCTCAGACAGCATGGCTGTTCTGCTAGCGCTAAACAGCCACACTGTTGACTCTGGGCTGATATACGAGTGCCACCAGCGCCTTAACCAGGTGGGTAGCCTCAATAATATTACCATTCAATGGATCAAAGGACACAGCGGTTCGCGGGGCAACGACGCAGCCGACGAACTTGCCAGAAGGGGGTCGAGCATGGCACCAGTGGGGCCAGAACCCATTGCGCCACTCCCCTTCGGGTACCTACGCACTCTGGTAAGGAAACGAACCAGGGACCAACATCACAAACTTTGGTTGGACCACGGTGAGTGCAGGCAGGCCAAGGAGGCACTCCCTACAATTGATGGCCGCTTCACGAAACAGGTTCTCCGACTAACTAAACAACAGCTGCGTACAGTCACTGCAGCTGTAACTGGCCATGGGTCATTTAATAAACACCTCTTTGTCATAGGAGTCACAAACAGTCCGCTTTGCAGAGCCTGCATGGAGGACGACGAGACAGCAGCTCATGTGCTGTTATACTGCCCGGTGGTCGCCACATACAGGGCAAAGTACTTCGGTAACCCAGGTACCCTACGTGAGATTGTCAGTGACACCAAGGCCCTGCTGGCCTTCTTTGAGGAGCTGGGGTGGATCGAATAACCGATTTTCCCACCCGTACGCAAAATACGCGCTTAGTCGTGGAGTTGCGGATATCAGCCCGTATTACCTATTACCTATTACCTATTACTACACTAATAACTTATATGAATACAACGAACAAAATGCTAATTAACTACAAGTATCAACAAAATTAAAGGTTATAAATTCTATTATCTGTTTACGTCAAACGTCGACAAACATTTAAAATTATTGCGAGCGTGGAGCGAAGTTTGTCCCTCCCCCCGCCCCGTCCCAAACCAAACCGAACGCTTACGAAATTCAGCGAATGGATTCCTACACTGTACGGTCTATCATAACCCGACTTATTACGGCTTACTATTGCCTCAAAAAACAGCGTGTCACGTGACCTGAAGTGACGTCATGACGAGATTATTTTGTATAGAAATTTAAGTTTTCATAACCCGGGCGGACAACGAGTTATACTGGAGGCACTAGAGCAAAATTGGCGCGCACTTTAAATGTTTTGTTTTCGTTGGAATATAAAGACAATTTTTTAAATGTAGGTTAGGGTTTTGTAATACTTTAATTTTATGGTGTAAGTATTAAATAATACATTCAGTGTGATTATTAAACACTGCTGAGAACTACTGAATGTCATAATTTCCTAAGGGAAGCCGACAGGAATCGGGTTATTGGTTAGCTGCGCCCCTGGTGTGTTGCCATAATCTGTGTCTTAGAATGCAAACATCCGATTCCTTTTTTAGAAGTCGATTCATAATAATATGTCTCCAACACCCTAGAAGTAACTAATATTAATGGTACCTACTAGTTATAATCACTGATATAATGTCTCCAACACCCTAGAAGTAACTAACTAATGTACTACATAGTTATAATCACTAAGTATCTCATTGTAAGCGAACTGTTAAGTTCTTTGACGTTCAAAAGTGCCTTACAGGGGCCTATTTGAAATAAATGATTTGACTTTGACTTTGACTTAGAAATAAAGTTCTTTAAACCTACATGCCAGTCTCTTCCGAGACTGTATAACACATAGGGGTTTGCTATCAAATCTAACATTTTGAAATTAGAAAGAGCCCAGCGGGTGGTGCTGAAGGTGGCCTGCTTTCTACCATACATGTATCCTACTGTTGATCTTTACAAACACTTCAAAGTCCTGTCAGTGAGGCAACTTTTTGTTTTATACACTGTTCTCAAGAAGCACTCCTCATTAATATTTGATCCCCTCTATATCTCGAGTAAACGCAGAAAATACTCTGTTTGAAATACAGCTAAGGGTTTAAGAACGAACTTCTCACAACAATTTTATACATTCCTAGGTTCCCACCTTTATAACAAAATTAATCGCATTACCACTATCTATCACCTAACAAAAAAGACCTGCTAGAGTACTCATGTTGAATGGCTCCTTAATTTGGATTAGCAAGCAACTGAGGAATTACTTAGTCATCTAAAATAGTCCGTCCCACTAATTTCCTCACACATCATATTTCACGCATTTTTCCACTACGTTATTGTTTTGTATTATGTTTTTTTCAGTTTGATTTGGTTTTTATCGTTGATTTATATTCTCCTTCACATTTACCGTATATTTTGTTTACATTCCGCGTGGTGGGACCCTGGTGATCTGCTGTACAGATATTCCTAGTGCAGACACCAGTCTCTCACAAAAAATTTTACGTAATTTTTAAGCTTGTTTTAAATAATTTATCATATCATTGTTTGTGAAGAGAAAATAAATTATTTGAATTTGAGGTTGTTTTAATCCAGCGAGTTTTTTTTTGTTGGTTTATGATGTCGAATTTTGAAAGTTGAAGTAAATTCTTAAACCTCAGAAATGTATGAGTAGCTCGTTTTCACCAGCGGCTTCGCCCGCGTGATATCTTTCTAAATTATTAAAGTCTATGTTACTCGCTGGTTATATAGTATTCGATTGGAGAAATATTTTTTTTAATTGGTCCAGTAGTTTTTGAGTTTATTCATTACAAACAAAAAAACACCCAAACCTACAAAAAATCTAATCTTTTCTCTTTATAATATTAGTTTATATTGGAAGATTCAAATATTGTTATAGCTTGATACTATTAGAAGGATAGTATTAAACCTAAAGTAAAGTATACACTTCACAACAACTTCAGCAAAATAAAAAAAGGAATTCCAAAGATCTCTCTTTACAAATAAAACTTCAAACTTTAACATTGCAGGGAAATAGGGCATGAGTGAATTCATTAAACATAATAATTTGCAAATAATTTTATTGAATCATTGGCTCGGACGAAAAGTTAAGTAATTATTTTTAAAGTTTTTAGTAGACACCACATCCACAGCCGTGGCTTCCATAGCCAAGTCCGAGAGAAGCAGGAGCGAATACAGCAGCGCCAGGTCCATAGCCAGCGCCAAGCCCATAGGCACCAGCAGCACCATAAGCACCCGCAGAGCCATAGGCAGCAGCAGAAGGAGCGATGCTCTCGATAGCAGTAACACCGTTACCGCAGCTGTAGCTGACGGCGCCAGCACCGCCACTTGGCAACACACCCTCCAAAGCCACAGCACTCACGAACGGCAGCTCACCAGCCACGGACAGAGCACCCTCAAACACATTTTCAGACGCTACGGAGAGGCCACTGGGAGCGATAACGGAGTAGCTGGAGACGGGCAGTCCACCGCCACTGGTGGGAATGATCTCTAGAGCAGCCAAGCCATTACCGATCAAACCATTGCCAATAATACCATCACCAATCAAACCATTGTTGGCACAGGTACCAGCATATCCATTCCCAATCAATCCATTCCCGATCAAAGCATTGCCAGCCAAGCCATTACCAGCACATCCTGGGGCATAAAGAGCAGGAGCGGCGATGGCTCCACGACCAAGACATGAACTGAAAGCAGTCTGTTAACAAAAAAATATTGTACATATTAGTAAATATATACCTATTTAACAGGAAATATGCATTGAAACATTATAATTTTATCGATCAAGTAACGTAATGTGTCCCCCACGTGTTTTATGCAATTCCAAACATGATTTTAGTGTGTAAAACTTAACGGTCATTACACAATTAGAAGTAAGAATGTCTAGCTAAAGTTGAATGGCCTCAGTAAGGAATTGAAGACCAGAGTTTTAAATCTGAATCCAACCTTTTTTCTTTGTAACTTGTGACTCGAAGCAAAAGGATTTAATAAGCATCAACCTAATGAAAGAATAAAATATAGAACAATTTTTATTACCTGGATGAAGAGCGCCTGAGCGCAGAGGACGAGGATCACCTTGGCTGACATTGTAGTTAGTGTTGAAGTGAACTTCAGAATGAGTTTTACAAGAATCGATCGACTATTTATACTGAAACGTAGTCCTTATCTAGTTGTGTTGCAGCAATTTGTGGATTTTGAAAGAAATTTTCATATCTTTAACAGTAGTTGCGATCGAAAAATGCATGCATTTCGTAAGTGATGTAACCTTGAAGTATTTAGTATGGAGGGCTTTGTTTCAATAGAAAATAGATAAAACATCACGTTGTTATGATAAGAAGCTTTCGCACTATATAACCGTGGTCTAGAAGTTGGAACATCATTCAGTCTTCAGCTTCTCGTTGAACACAAACAAACATCAAACATGTCTACCTTCACCGTTCTGTTGCTCTGCATCCAAGCTTGCTTGGTCCAGGTGAGTGATCGTCCAAAATATACTTAATTTTAAGATTTCTCGTCGTTGCTAATGTTTTTGTATTTCATAGTTATTCTGTAGTTCTGAAATGATGATTTTCTATAATGAATATGTTTTTGTTCCCACAGAATGTGTTCGGTTACGGGTGCGGCTGCGGCGGTCAAATGGCCGCCATAGCTCCTACTCTGGGTTTCGGTGCTGGTCTCGCTCCTGCTGCCGCATGTGGTGGTGCCCTCGGTCTTGGTGCTTATGGTGGAGCTATCGGATCTGCTTATGGTAGCGCACTTGCTCCTGCTGCTGCATACGGAGGTGCTATCGCTCCTGGAGCTGCTTACGGCGGCGCCGGTGAAGGCAATGTGGCGGTCATTGGTGAGCTGCCGGTCGCCGGTAACACCGTTGTTGCTGGTCAGGTCCCCGTCATAGGTGTCGTGAACTTTGGCGGCGCTGTGCCGGCTGCTGGAGCAGTGTCTATCTCTGGACAATGCGCGTGCGGCTGTGGTTCTCCTATCTACTACTGAAGCATCTTCTTTTGATGCCTCAATAAAAATAAACGATCATGAATTGAGCAAATAATTCAATATTTTATTTAATCTCTCACTCAATTCAAGCAAATCTTTTACCGATACAAATACGTAACTACATATTAATCCTAATAACTATCCAAACTTATAATCCTAATCTTAACTATATAAGTGTCTATCTGTATGTTACTTTTTCACGGCTAAACCACTGATCAGATTTCAATAAATTTGGTAAGAAGATTGATGGCATCCTCGAGAAGGACATAGGGTACTTATTTTCTCAAAAGTAACCCTTAAGGGGGTGATATAAGCGATGAAAATTTGTATGGGAAACCCAACATTTCTTAAGTTAGGGATATGAAAATTCAAATTTAGGCTTTTGGTAAGAAATGAAGAATTACGCTTATCAGTGGTTTTGTAAAATCATCGCTCAAAGGGATAAAATAGGGGCTATTTTTAAAATTCACTTGTAATATTGATTTTTTATGTCTTTTTTTCAAGAGATTTAAGGGATTGGAAATATAGTCATAGTCCGTATCTTGAATTATCATTTAGTCTTTATGAAACTAAAATCGGCCCGCTCTGTCAAAAGATATTACAAATTTAGTCAAAAACTAGCCTTTCTTATATGTACCTAGGTATTACGTGGTCAATGGTGGCACTGAGTAGGTATTACAAATTAATGGTGATAGTAATAGTAAAATAAATAATAAGTAGATTAAATGTTACTTCAAGACACGGCCTATAGATTTTTGATCCCGGATTGAAGAACAAACTTCACTTTGCGGTTCATATACCTACAACATGTAAAATAAACCCTGTCAGATGCGTGAGGGTGTTGTTAGGTATCGTACTGAGAGTCCATTTATGTGGTTGTATGGTGGCAAAAGAAAAAAAATTGCCGTGTTTTTTTCCAATGTGGAATATTACCAGGTCAGTACACGGGGCGTGGGTGGCCGTCGTTTAGCGTTTGTCTACGAGTCATAACTTATGACCCCTGTTGAAAATTTGCTAATATTTTACGGATTTAGGGTAATTTTGGTACCTACCAAAAAATGAGAATTTTAAATTTAAACTGCTTTAAACTGCTGAACGGATTTCACGGTTTCATGTACCAGTGAACCCCAAACTAGACACTTGCACCCCGAGGTTTCACCCGCACGAGGCTCTCCCGGAGGAATATCGAGATTAAAACTCAAACTCAAACTCAAAGTATTTATTTCAATTAAACCCTTACAGGCATTTTTGAATTGTCAAGGAATCGGTCAGTCAAAAATATGAAGCTAGTTGCCCATTCCAAAGCGTGTAGGGACCTATGGAGAAGAACGGGCAAGAAACTCCACGGACACTCTTTTAAATAAAATGAATTGTTACAAAGTATTGGTTACATCATTCATGTTGAAATTATACATGTGAGAACAATGTTCGTGCACGTCTTTCTAGACGTGCACGTTAGAAGCGTCCCTAATACAAAGATAAAATAAAGAACAAATTAAAAATTAAAATCAGCCATGGCCGCTAAGAGTTGACCAGTCCCAACTGACGGCGCCCGTTCACAAACATGACGCATGGATAGCACCATTCAGCTCAACCATTTTGAAGGGAGCTAAAAGTATCCTATGTCCTAATCCAGGTCATATTCTACCCCTGTACTTAATTTCATTCAAATCAGTTCAGCCGTTTTAGCGTGAAAGCGTAACAAACATTTATAATATTATTATACTAGCTTTTGCCCGCGGCTTCCGCGTGAAGGTCAGAAATTATCCCACAGAAACGTACTGCCAGGATTCAGAGTATCCTATGACCTAACCCTCTAACCCAGGTCATGGCCTATCCGCATGCCTTTCAACTAAATCTGTTCAGCCGTTACGGCATAAAAAGGTATCAGGTAGATTTTTGGGTTGCGTACCTCAAAATGAAAAATTGAAACCCTTTAAGTACGACTTCGTTGTCGGTGAAGACCCTTTTTTTCAGGAACGCGTGGAGGCATCAAATTCAAATAGATATCAAAAACTTAGATTTACGGTCCCTTGAATCTTGTGACGAAAATCAAACTTCCAAGTCAAAAAGTAATAAAAATTCTTATTATTATTGAAAATAAAAAGTCATTGTTATTTAAAATTCTCATTTTTTGTAGGTACCAAAATTACCCCAAATCCGTAAAATATTAGCAATTTTTCAACAGGGGTCATAAGTTATGACTCATAGACATCCGCTAAACGACGGTCGCCCACGCCCCATGTACTAACCTGGTAATATTCCGCTTCTCCCGCTCTGGGCGGAGCGGGAGGGCGTGTCAGACTTTTACTGACTAAAACCCACCCGTGTTCCTTCCGTTGCCTGTGTGCCGGGGTCGCGATATCCCTTTCGGACAAACCCGCAACCCCGGCAGGCATTGGCCCTTCCGGACCCCGTCAGTTGGTGCTGACATCTCTTTGAGGCGCGCGTGGAACACAACGCGCCGTCGACCCGGGCCTGGTCCCTATCGGACGGCGAGCTACCCATTGCTCACCGTCCGCAAGCCCGCGCCTGCGGTGGCCGGAAGTCGGCTCGCGACTCCCGACGCCCGGGGCGTCTCCTGCGGCGACTAGGGGCGCGAGGGCGCGAATCTTGCCTCTCCCTCGCGCGCTCCGCCTCCTCCTTCGCGAGCATTACTGCTTCGCAGAAGGAGGTGACGGCCTCCCATCAGTACGGTACCCAAAAACACCATCATGGATAAGACAGGGTTTATTTTACATGTTGTAGGTATATGAACCGCAAAGTGAAGTTTGTTCTTCAATCCGGGATCAAAAATGTATAGGCCGTGTCTTGAAGTAACATTTAGTCTACTAATTATTTATTTTACTATTACTATCACCATTAATTTGTAATACCTACTCAGTGCCACCATTGACCACGTAATACCTAGGTACATATAAGAAAGGTTAGTTTTTGACTATTGTAATATCTTTTGACAGAGCGTAATTTTAGTTTAATAAAGACTATATTATGATAATTCAAGATACGGACTATGACTATATTTCCAATCCCTTAAATCTCTTGAAAATAAGACACAAAAAATCAATATTACAAGTGAATTTTAAAAACAACCCCTATTTTATCCCTTTGGGGATGATTTTACAAAACCACTGATACGCGTAATTCATCATTTCTTACCAAAAGCCTAAATTAGAATTTTCATATCCCTAACTTAATAAATGTTGGGTTTCCCATACAAACTTTCATCGCTTATATCACCCCCTTAAGGGTTACTTTTGAGAAAATAAGTACGCTATGTCCTTCTCGAGAATGTTATCAATCTTCTTACCAAATTTATTGAAATTCGTTCAGTGGTTTAGCCGTGAAAAGGTAACATACGGGCAGACAGATATATATGTAGTTAAGATTAGGATTGTAAGTTTGGATAGTTATTAGGATTAATAGTTTCGTATTTGTATCGGTAAAAGCTTTTGCTTGAATTGAGTGGGAGATTAAATAAAATAATGAATTATTTGATCAATTCATGATCGTTTATTTTTATTAGGCATCAAAAGAAGATGCTTCAGTAGTAGATAGGAGAACCACAGCCGCACGCGCATTGTCCGGAGATAGACACTGCTCCAGCAGCCGGCACAGCACCGCCAAAGTTCACGACACCTATGACGGGGACCTGACCAGCAACAACGGTGTTACCGGCGACCGGCAGCTCACCAATGACCGCCACATTGCCTTCACCGGCGCCGCGGTAAGCCGCTCCAGATGTGATAGCACTTCCGTATGCAGCAGCAGGAGCAAGTGCGCTACCATACGCAGATCCGATAGCTCCACCATAAGCACCAAGACCGAGGGCACCACCACATGCAGCAGCAGGAGCGAGACCAGCACCGAAACCCAGAGTAGGAGCTATGGCGGCCATTTGACCGCCGCAGCCGCACCCGTAACCGAACACATTCTGTGGGAACAAAAACATATTCATTATAGAAAATCATCATTTCAGAACTACAGAATAACTATGAAATACAAAAACATTAGCAACGACGAGAAATCTTAAAATTTAGTATATTTTGGACGATCACTCACCTGGACCAAGCAAGCTTGGATGCAGAGCAACAGAAAAGCGAAGGTAGACATGTTTGATCTTTGTTTGTGTTCGACGAGAAGCTGAAGACTGAATGATGTTCCTACTTCTAGACCACGTTTATATAGTGCGAAAGCTTCTTATCATAACAACGTGATGTTTTATCTATTTTCTATTAAAACAAAGCCCTCCATACTAAATACTTCAAGGTTACATCACTTACGAAATGCATGCATTTTTCGATCGCAACTACTGTTAAAGGTATGCAAAGTTCTTTCAAAATCCACAAATTGCTGCAACACAACTAGATAAGAACTAGGTTTCAGTACAAATAGTCGATCGATTCTTGGAAAACTCATTCTGAAGTTCACTTCAACACTAACTACAATGTCAGCCAAGGTGATCCTCGTCCTTTGCGCTCAGGCGCTCTTCATCCAGGTAGTAAAATCAAACAATATTTTATTATTTCATTAGGTTGGTGCTTATTAAATCCTTTTGCTTCGAGTCACAAGTAACAAAGAAAAAAGGTTGGATTCAGATTTAAAACTCTGGTCTTCAATTCCTTACTGAGGCCATTCAACTTTAGCTAGACATTCTTAATTCTAATTGTGTAATGACCGTTAAGTTTTACACACTAAAATCATGTTTGGGATTGCATAAAACACGTGAGGGACACATTACGTTACTTGATCGATAAAATTATAATGTTTCAATGCATATTTCCTGTTAAATAGGTATATATTTACTAATAGGTACAATATTTTTTTGTTAACAGACTGCTTTCAGTTCATGTCTTGGTCGTGGAGCCATCGCCGCTCCTGCTCTTTATGCCCCAGGATGTGCTGGTAATGGCTTGGCTGGCAATGCTTTGATCGGGAATGGATTGATTGGGAATGGATATGCTGGTACCTGTGCCAACAATGGTTTGATTGGTGATGGTATTATTGGCAATGGTTTGATCGGTAATGGCTTGGCTGCCCTAGAGATCATTCCCACCAGTGGCGGTGGACTGCCCGTCTCCAGCTACTCCGTTATCGCTCCCAGTGGCCTCTCCGTAGCGTCTGAGAATGTGTTTGAGGGTGCTCTGTCCGTGGCTGGTGAACTGCCGTTCGTGAGTGCTGTGGCTTTGGAGGGTGTGTTTCCAAGTGGCGGTGCTGGCGCCGTCAGCTACAGCTGCGGTAACGGTGTTACTGCTATCGAGAGCATCGCTCCTTCTGCTGCTGCCTATGGCTCTGCGGGTGCTTATGGTGCTGCTGGTGCCTATGGGCTTGGCGCTGGCTATGGACCTGGCGCTGCTGCCTTCGCTCCTGCTGCTCTCGGACTCGGCTATGGAAGCCGCGGCTGTGGATGTGGTGTCTACTAAAAACTTTAAAAATAATTACTTAACTTTTCGACCGAGCCAATGATTCAATAAAATTATTTGAAAATTATTATGTTTAATAAATTCACTCATGCCCTATTTCCCTGCAATGTTAAAGTTTGAAGTTTTATTTGTAAAGAGAGATCTTTGGAATTCCTTTTTTTATTTTGCTGAAGTTGTTGCGAAGTGTATACTTTACTTTAGTTTTAATACTATCTTTCTAATAGTATCAAGCTATAACAATATTTGAATCTTCCAATATAAACTAATATTATAAAGAGAAAAGATTAGATTTTTTGTAGGTTTGGGTGTTTGTTTGTTTGTAATGAATAAACTCAAAAACTACAGGACCAATTTAAAAAAATATTCCTCCAATCGAATACTATATAACCAGCAAGTAACATAGACTTTAATCATTTATAAAGATATCACGCGGGCGAAGCCGCTGGTGAAAACGAGCTACTCATACATTTCTGAGGTTTAAGAATTTACTTCTACTTTCAAAATTCGACATCGACAAACCAACAAAAAAAAACTCGCTGGATTAAAACAACCTCAAATTCAAATAATTTATTTTCTCTTCACAAACAATGATATGATAAATTATTTAAAACAAGCTTAAAAATTACGTAAAATTGTTTGTGAGAGACTGGTGTCTGCACTAGGAATATCTGTATAGCAGATCACCAGGGCCCACCACGCGGAATGTAAACAAAATATACGGTAAATGTGAAGGAGAATATAAATCAACGATAAAAACCAAATCAAACTGAAAAAAACATAAAACAAAACAATAACGTAGTGGAAAAATGCGTGAAATATGATGTGTGAGGAAATTAGTGGGACGGACTATTTTAGATGACTAAGTAATTCCTCAGTTGCTTGCTAATCCAAATTAAGGAGCCATTCAACAGGAGTACTCTAGCAGGTCTTTTTTGTTAGGTGATAGATAGTGGTAATGCGATTAATTTTGTTATAAAGGTGGGAACCTAGGAATGTATAAAATTGTTGTGAGAAGTTCGTTCTTAAACCCTTAGCTGTATTCCAAACAGAGTAGTTTCTGCGTTTACTCGAGATAGAGAGGGGATCAAATATTAAGGAGGAGTGCTTCTTGAGAATATGTGTAAAACAAAAAGTTGCCTCACTGACAGGACTTTGAAGTGTTTGTAAAGATCAACAGTAGGATACATGTATGGCAGAAAACAGGCCACCTTCAGCACCACCCGCTGGGCTCTTTCTAATTTCAAAATGTTACATTTGATAGCAACCCCTTATGATGTTATACAGTCTCGGAAGAGACTGGCATGTATGTAGGTTTAAAGAACTTTATTTCTCATAAGAACTTAACAGTACGCTTACAATGAGCTACTTAGTGATTATAACTATGTAGTACATTACGCACCATCGGTGGAACAAGGGCACAACTGCACGTTTTGTTATTTTCCACTAGAGACATTTTTTATGATTTTTGTAGAATAAAATAGAGTTTTTCTGCTTATATCGATTTTAAGTACTATATTTTTTTGGGTAAAATAAGCCTTACACTTTTGCGAATTTACGTATTTACTTTACGGGAGTAAAATACTTATTATTTGTACTATAATTTAAAGAAATAATATTTTTGATGTGCAGTTTGGCCCTTTTTGCACCAAAATTTAAATAATTTTGTAATTATGACACTAGTAACACACTTAACTCATTTTCAGATGTTTTGTTAGTTGTGCCCTTGTTCCACCGATGGTGCGATTAGTTAGTTACCTCTAGGGTGTTGGAGACATTATATTAGTGATTATAACTAGTAGGTACCATTAATATTAGTTACTTCTAGGGTGTTGGAGACATATTATTA
The DNA here is from genome assembly GCA_914767755.1 of Agrochola circellaris. Classification (NCBI taxonomy): domain Eukaryota; kingdom Metazoa; phylum Arthropoda; class Insecta; order Lepidoptera; family Noctuidae; genus Agrochola; species Agrochola circellaris. Next base: position 8,707,706 of record OU611867.1, on the reverse strand, counting down.
TTAATCGACTTCTAAAAAAGGAATCGGATGTTTGCATTCTAAGACACAGATTATGGCAACACACCGCAACACTTAGAATAAACTAAAACTTTCAGTTCATCTCGGATGCTGCGATGTATTGCCCCAATCAGCGTTTGAATGTGTTTATATTGTCACATTTTTTCAAATCCTCCGGTAAACTATTGAACAGCTGTGCCTTCAACCAATATCGTTTTTTTACCATAATTAGTGCGAGCGTGCGCTGGTTTTATCTGGATTTTTATTCCTTACGTTATAAGTTATGTATGTTTTTCATATGTAGTTGTATGTTTGATTGAACAGATTTGGTGATGATTTTTTTAATAAGAATGCATGTGTAGTATTTATAAAGATCAGTTATATTTAGGAGTTTTTTTGTATAGTACGAGTATTCTTGTCGGAGTTAAATAGTGATAGTGAAATAATGTTTTTATAATTTTGTTTTGTGTTCTTTGTAGTGGGTCTAGGTAAGTTTTCGCAGCTGACCCCCATAGCTCAACTAAATATTCAAGATGAGATTTAACCAGACAGTTATATATTATTTTACGTACTTTTTTTGGAATGCATTTGATTTTTAACTTTACGCAGTGCTGCCAGTAGTGACATTAATTTTGTTTTGATATGATTGATGTGATGTTTCCAAGTTAGTTTGTCGTCTACATGTAATCCTAGTAATTTTTCATAGGTTGACCGTTTGAGAACTTCTTTATCTATTGTGAGTGGTGTGAACTCTGGTAACGGTTTGTTTTTGGCGCAAAAATCATGAAAGATGTTTTTGCGGCGTTAATAGTAAGTAAATTACATTTTAGCCATTCGTTCAGCAGGTTAAGGTCGCTTTGTGCGTCCGTTATAATATCATGAATAGATTTATTGAAATAGAATAGACATGTGTCATCTGCGTATAGAGTTAAGTGCCCTCTAAGTCCTGTGTTATTAATATTATTAATATAGATTAGGAAGAGTAGTGAGCTAATAACGGAGCCTTGGGGACAGGCATACGTAATGTTTTAAACAGAGCTAGTGAAATTGTCTAATTTAACTACTTGGCGCCTATTCTGTAGATATGATGTGAACATATCGAGTGCGCTGCCTGTGATACGTATATTATTTAATTTCTGGATGAGCTTTTGATGGCTTACTGTGTCGAATGTTTTTTTTAAATCAATAAATATCCCTAAACCCACATTTTTTTCATCAATATTTGTTTTTATTTTTGTTATAAAGTCTACTGCAGCTGTTAGGGTACTTGACTTAGCTCGAAAGCCATACTGTTGATCTATCAAGAAATTCTTGTCATTTAGGTATTTACTTAGCCGATTATATAGAACTCGTTCGAATATCTTTGATAGCACTGGCAAGACCGACACCGGCCTATGGTTACTCGGGTCAGTTCTACTTCCGGATTTATAAATATGGCTGACCCTAGCAATCTTAAGCGTATCGGGAAAAATACCTCGAGATAAGCACACGTTTATACAGTCAGTTAATCTCCTAATTATTATAAGTTTTGTTGTTGCAGTTGCATGTCGCATAATATACCCTCCTTATAACCTCAGTGTCAGCTCTGTGACGAAGACATAAAGATTAATTTGCGAATTCTTGATGTTAGACTATCTATTTGTGGCTGGAAGCTTAAATTATTATCTATTATAATTCCGAGGTACTTAATAGTGATAGTCTTTTGGAGATCGGGACAGGAGCAGGGGTTGGATTTAGATTCAATTCAAGAGTGCGATTTAATCTGAAACTGGCATAAGAATTCATTTCTATTATAGTTACTAAATTATAAATTTTCTAAGTGCATATCCTGGGTAATATTTCGATTTTTGTTATTGTTAATTCTTTTCAATGTTATATAAATATTTGTACGTCGATATTTACGGCTAAACATGATTGGACTCAAACGATGTAATATCTTGCATGCTCTTGTATGTATACAATGTTTAAACAAATAAAGAAATCTTACATTATATTATCTTATTGCGTTTGTTTGTGAGGGAGAAAGCTAGATACTTGGTTTTGTCGACGTTAAGGGTAAGGACATTATTTTTAACCAAGCTTGGACCGTATTAAAACCTTTCTGTGCGTAATGGTAGACATCAGCCCATGAGTCTGCTGTTAAAATTAGTGCCGTGTCATCGGCAAAAGATATGATTTTACCATGGGGGGTAGTAATAACTATATTAAATATTTTTTATGCCTTTGAAAAATTCGTTTAAAGAAGATTATGCCAATTGTGTTTGGAGCATCAAGATTCTGGCAGATAGAGGGAACCCCCATTCAACAATGCGAAATTATGAAAACACATTACGTTATACTTAAATAACATCAATACCTTGACATTTATCCCAGAAAACGCATTTGTAAATCTAGGCATCTCGGAAGACTAAAGATTTGTAATGTACCACAATCACAAGTATTTCTAAAAATGAAGCATTATACAAATAAATGAAGCCAAATTTTATATGTACAATATGTATATTGTAACACGGTCATATTTTATGTCTTTAAATAATTTTATTCTTAAACGGTTGAGGGTAATTTGAGGAGTAATGAAAGATTGAATTATTTGTTCAGTTAATAATCGTTTATTTTAATTTTAGCGTCGGAAAAGGATGCTTCATTAGTAAAGGGGAGAGCCACAGCCGCATGCGCATTGTCCGGAGATGGACACGGCACCAGCAGCTGGCAAAGCGCCGCCGAAGGTCACGACACCTAGGATGGGGACCTGACCAGCAACAACGGTGTTACCGGCGACTGGCAGCTCACCAATGACCGCCACGTTGCCTTCACCGGCGCCGCCGTAAGCACCTCCATATGCAGCGGCAGGAGCAAGTGCGCTACCATAAGCAGATCCGATGGCGCCACCATAAGCACCAAGACCGAAGGCACCACCACATGCAGCAGCAGGAGAGAGACCAGCGCCGAGACCCAGAGTACCACCATAAGCAGAACCTCCACATCCGCAGCCGCCACCGCCGAGGTATTGGCCGAAAACATTCTGTTCGAAAAAATATAGGTACATTAGATACAGGAAACTTATTGGTTTCTTAGGAAATCCCTAGAACACCATTTTGAAGATGTAAGTAGTCTACCAGAAATTCATGTAAATGATTAAATTGTGAAAAATTAGAGAAGTGCAGGGCAGTTCAAATAAAATTATGTCAATCGAAGGAGACGAAAGAGTAGATTAATATTAAAATTGTTAACAAATATCTATAATAGCCCTCCTCCTAATTTTTATGTTGTTATGCCCGACAGTGCCCATAATGCTCCAAAACGAATGTATGTCTTTATGTACCTACCACCTAACTAAGTTCACATTGTGGAATGCAATAAACGTATTGAGTATTGAGAGAGACTGTCCTCATCAATCGTTTTTTAATCGAAGAGGACCTGGACCTGTCAGTCCAGCTCATGTCGTGGTAAACCAAGGTGGGAGCGAGGCTGACATTTCCTCAACATTGTTAACTAAACTATTGGTTCTCCTACTGCAACAATGTCATAATATTTCAAACTAACTGCGCCACGCGGTTTCACCCGCATAAGTTTCGATCCCGTAAAAATATCGGAACAAAAAGTATTCGTTGTTCTAACCCAGGTAATGGTTTACCCATGTGCCAAATTTCATCGAAATCTGTTTTAGCGTGAAAGCGAAACAAACAAAGAAATTAATAAACAAACAAACGATCAAACTCACTTTCGCATTTATAATACTAGTCAAGATACATACAAATTAAAATTGTGACAGTAAGGCAAGAAAAAAGTATTATTGAACGAAATAAGAAATTAGAAATCGTAAATGACTCACCTGGACCAAGCAAGCTTGGATGCAGAGCAACAGAAAAGTGAAGGTAGACATGTTTGATGTTTGTTTGAGTTCAACGAGAAGCTGAAGACTGAATGTTGTTCCTACATCTAGACCACGTTTATATAGTGTAAAAGCTTCTTATCATAACAACGTGGTGTTTTTTCTATGTTCTATTGAAACAAAGCCCTTCATACTAAATATTTCAAGGTAACATTACTTACGAAATACATGCATTGTTTTATTTCCCCATATTGCAACTACTGATAAAGCTACGAAAAGTTCTTTCAAAATCCACAAATTGCTGCAACACACATAGATAAGGACTACGTTTCACTATAAATAGTCGATCGATTCTTGGAAAACTCATTGTGAAGTTCACTTCAACACTAACTACAATGTCAGCCAAGGTGATCCTCGTCCTCTGCGCTCAGGCGCTCTTCATCCAGGTGAGAAATAACCCTTCAATATTGTATTCTTTCATAAGGATTTTTCTTATGATCCCATTTCATGGATCTTTTTAGAGTACCGAAATTCAAACGAATAATTATACACTGATCATTTGATTAGTTTAGTATTGTAATGCTTATTAAACCCTTTTGTTTCGAATCACATGTAAATATTACCATTATAAAGATTAAATTCAGGTTTAAAACACTGGTCTTCAATCCCCAAACAGACATTCTTACTTTTAATTGTGTAATAACCGTCCAGTTTTTCACACTAAAATTATGTTTATAATTGCATAAAACACGTCTGGCACACATTACGTTACTTGATCGATGAAATGATTATGTTCCAATGCATATTCGCTGATAAAGAGGTATTTACTAATATGTACAATATTTTTTTGTTTACAGACTGCTTTCAGTTCATGTCTTGGTCGTGGAGCCATCGCCGCTCCTGCTCTTTATGCCCCAGGATGTGCTGGTAATGGCTTGGCTGGCAATGCTTTGATCGGGAATGGATTAATTGGTAATGGTTTGATTGGGAATGGCTATGCTGGTAACTGTGCAAACAATGGTTTGATCGGTAATGGATTGGCTGCCCTAGAGATCATTCCCACCAGTGGCGGTGGACTGCCCGTCTCCAGCTACTCTGCTGTCGCTCCCAGTGGCCTCTCTGTAGCGTCTGAGAATGTGTTTGAGGGTGCTCTGTCCGTGGCTGGAGAGCTGCCGTTCGTGAGTGCTGTGGCTTTGGAGGGTGTGTTGCCAAGTGGCGGTGCTGGCGCCGTCAGCTACAGCTGCGGTAACGGTGTTACTGCTATCGAGAGCATCGCTCCTTCTGCTGCTGCCTATGGCTCTGCGGGTGCTTATGGTGCTGCTGGTGCCTATGGGCTTGGCGCTGGCTATGGACCTGGCGCTGCTGCCTTCGCTCCTGCTGCTCTCGGACTCGGCTATGGAAGCCGCGGCTGTGGATGTGGTGTCTACTAAAAACTTTAAAAAGAATTACTTAACTTTTCGTCCGAGCCAATGATTCAATAAAATTATTTGCAAATTATTATGTTTAATGAATTCCCTCATGCCCTATTTCCCTGCAATGTTAAAGTTTGAAGTTTTATTTGTAAAGAGAGATCTTTGGAATTCCTTTTTTTATTTTGCTGAAGTTGTTGTGAAGTGTATACTTTACTTTAGGTTTAATACTATCCTTCTAATAGTATCAAGCTATAACAATATTTGAATCTTCCAATATAAACTAATATTATAAAGAGAAAAGATTAGATTTTTGTAGGTTTGGGTGTCATTTTGTTTGTAATGAATAAACTCAAAAACTACTGGACCGAATTAAAAAAATATTTCTCCAATCGAATACTATATAACCAGCAAGTAACATAGACTTTAATAATCTATAAAGATATCACGCGGGCGAAGCCGCTGGTGAAAACGAGTTAGTCATACATTTCTGAGGATTAAGAATTTACTTCAACTTTCAAAATTCGACATCATAAGCCAACAAAAAAACACTCGCTGGATTAAAACAACCTCAAATTCAAATTCAAATAATTTATTTTCTCTTCACAAACAATGACATGATAAATTATTTAAAACAAGCTTAAAAATTACGTGAAAAAGTTTGTGAGAGACTGGTGTCTGCACTTGGAATACCTGTGCAGCAGATCACCAGGGTCCCATCACGCGGAATGTTAACTTAATTAGTTATACAGTAAATGTGAAGGAGGATATAAATCAATGATAAAAACCAAATCAAAGTGAAAAAACCATAAAACAAAACAATAACGAAGTGGAAATATGCGTGACATATTATGTGTGAGGAAATTAGTGGGACGGACTATTTTGGATGAGTAAGTAATTCCTCAGTTGCTTTCTAATCCAAAGTAAGGAGCCATTCAACAGGAGTACTCTAGCAAGTCTTTTTTGTTAGGTGATAGATAGTGGTAATGCGATTATTTTTTTTATAAAGGTGGGAACCTAGGAACGTATAAAATTGTTGTGAGAAGTTCGTTCTTAAACCCTTAGCTGTTTTTCAAACAGAGTATTTTCTGCGTTTCCTCGAGATATGGAGGGGATCAAATATTAAGGAGGAGTGCTTCTTGAGAACAGTGTGTAAAACAAAAAGTTGCCTCACTGACAGGACTTTGAAGTGTTTGTAAAGATCAACAGTAGGATACATGTATGGCAGGAAACAGGCCACCTTCAGCACCACCCACTGGGTTCTTTCTAATTTCAAAATGTTAGATTTGATAGCAACCCCCTATGATGTTATACAGTCTCGGAAGATACTGGCATGTAGGTTTAAAGAACTTTATTTCTAAGTCAAATTCAAAGTCAAATCATTTATTTCAAATAGGCCCCTGTAAGGCACTTTTGAACGTCAAAGAACTTAACAGTTCGCTTACAATGAGATACTTAGTGATTATAACTATGTAGTACATTAGTTAGTTACCTCTAGGGTGTTGGAGACATAATATCAGTGATTATAACTAGTAGGTACCATTAATATTAGTTACTTATAGGGTGTTGGAGACATTAATCGACTTCTAAAAAAGGAATCGGATGTTCGCATTCTAAGACACAGATTATGGCAACACACCGCAACACTTAGAATAAACTAAAACTTTCAGTTCATCTCGGATGCTGCGATGTATTGCCCCAATCTGCGTTTGAATGTGTTTATATTGTCACATTTTTTCAAATCCTCCGGTAAACTATTGAACAGCCGTGCGCCTTCAACCAATATCGTTTTTTTACCATAATTAGTGCGAGCGTGCGCTGGTTTTATCTGGATTTTGTTTTTATTCCTTACGTTATAAGTTATGTTTTTCATATGTAGTTGTATGTTTGATTGAACAGATTTGGTGATGATTTTTTTAATAAGAATGCATGTGTAGTATTTATAAAGATCAGTTATATTTAGGAGTTTGTTTTTTTTGTATAGTACGAGTATTCTTGTCGGAGTTAAATAGTGATAGTGAAATAATGTTTTTATAATTATGTTTTGTGTTCTTTGTAGTGGGTCTAGGTAAGTTTTCGCAGCTGACCCCCATAGCTCAACTAAATATTCAAGATGAGATTTAACCAGAGAGTTATGTATATATTATTTTACGTACTTTTTTTGGAATGCATTTGATTTTTAACTTTACGCAGTGCTGCCAGTAGTGACATTAATTTTGTTTTGATATGATTGATGTGATGTTTCCAAGTTAGTTTGTCGTCTACATGTAATCCTAGGTATTTTTCATAGGTTGACCGTTTGAGAACTTCTTTATCTATTGTGAGTGGTGTGAACTCTGGTAACGGTTTGTTTTTGGCGCAAAAATCATGAAAGATGTTTTTGCGGCGTTAATAGTAAGTAAATTACATTTTAGCCATTCGTTCAGCAGGTTAAGGTCGCTTTGTGCGTCCGTTATAATATCATGAATAGATTTATTGAAATAGAATAGACATGTGTCATCTGCGTATAGAGTTAAGTGCCCTCTAAGTCCTGTGTTATTAATATTATTAATATAGATTAGGAAGAGTAGTGAGCTAATAACGGAGCCTTGGGGACAGCCATACGTAATGTTTTGAACAGAGCTAGTGCAATTGTCTAATTTAACTACTTGGCACCTGTTCTGTAGATATGATGTGAACATATCGAGTGCGCTGCCTGTGATACCTATATTATTTAGTTTCTGGATGAGCTTTTGATGGCTTACTGTGTCGAATGTTTTTCTTAAATCAATAAATATCCCTAAAACCACATTTTTTTCATCAATATTTGTTTTTATTTTTGTTATTAAGTCTACTGCAGCTGTTAGGGTACTTGACTTAGCTCGAAAGCCATACTGTTGATCTATCAAGAAATTCTTGTCATTTAGGTATTTACTTAGCCGATTATATAGAACTCGTTCGAATATCTTTGATAGCACTGGCAAGACCGACACCGGCCTATAGTTACTCGGGTCAGTTCTACTTCCGGATTTATAAATATGGCTGACCCTAGCAATCTTAAGCGTATCGGGAAATAATATTAATAGTTTTAAAAACACTAAAAAACACGCTTTTACGTGCACCTATAGGCGTATTCAGACCTTGAAACCTAATCGTGGTCAAAGTTCATTACAAGACCTTTCTAACAAGTCCAAACACGGCTATGATACGATATTTCATCATGGAATGCTAGTGCCTATCTTCCGGCTTCATCATCAGACCTTGAAACCTAATCATGGTCAACGTTCATTACAAGACCTTTCTAACAAGTCCAAACACGGCTATGATACGATCATCCATCATGAAGTTCCAGTTCATATCTTCCGGCTCCCTCATCAGATCAGCTCGACAGTACCATGTTATTGTATTGTCATCAAAATCACATACAACTGCCAATTTTCATAACGCTACGATCTTTAGAAGATGGTTAAATTAGTTTTCTTAGATGTGATTACATAGTTACATACATACAGGTCGACCTAATAAAAGCATGTTAAAATACCTCGAGATAAGCACACGTTTATACAGTCAGTTAATCTCCTAATTATTATAAGTTTTGTTGTTGCAGTTGCATGTCGCATAATATACCCTCCTTATAACCTCAGTGTCAGCTCTGTGACGAAGACATAAAGATAAATTTGCGAATTCTTGATGTTAGACTATCTATTTGTGGCCGGAAGCTTAAATTATTATCTATTATAATTCCGAGGTACTTAATAGTAGTAGTCTGTTGTAGAACGGGACAGGAGCAGGGGTTGGATTTAGATTCAATTCAAGAGTGCGATTTAATATGGAACTGGCATAAGAATTCATTTCTTTTATACATAGTTACTAAATTATAAATTTTCTAAGTGCATATCCAGGATAATATTTCGATTTTTCCTATTGTTAATTCTTTTCAATGTTATATAAATATTTGTACGTCGATATTTATGGCTAAACATGATTGGACTCAAACGATGTAATATCTATTGTATACATACAAGAGCATGCAGCTCTTGTATGTATACAATGTTTAATACAATGCAGCTATTGTATGTATACAATGTAGTAAAGTAAACCAATTTTCTCATGCGCTGCGTATGCTAAGTAAAACGGCCAATCGAAACACCGTACTAACTGCATATCATGGTCTAGTAGCCTCAACATTAAGATATGGCATTATGTTTTGGGGAAACGGCTCGGGTAAAAATATGGTGTTTAAGTGTCAGAAAAGGTGTATTAGAGCGATCTGTAACCTGCAAACCACTGACAGCTGTAAACAATATTTTAAAAGTATGAAAATTTTAACAGTGCCCTCATTGTACATATACCAGACATCTATGTTCGTCAAAAATAATATGTATAAATTTGACCGAGTAGGTAGTCAGCGTCGAGCTGACCGGCTACAAACTGTTGGATCTGAAACTGCTTTATACAAGAACAGTATTTTCGTAATGGCTCCAAAATTATACAATAAATTGCCAAAGTGTATCAGAAGTGAGGAAAATGTCAGCCATTTAAAAAAAAAGTTGTTCCTGTTTCTATTTGAAAAGACGTATTACTCGATTGAAGACTTTTTAAATGACAAATTATGACTAAATTTAACTTTCTTTGACATTCTTAATAATTAATAATATAATTCAATTACTTTATTTTATGCTTCATTTCTTTTATCCTAGACTTTGTTAATTATGATCGTAAAACTAACCTGCTTACTAATATTATATTTGTATGCCGATTATTGGCCGAACATACAGATCAGCTAATATGTATAAATAACACCTTTTTGTACTTATGTTCACAAATAAAGATTGATTTGATTTGATTTGATTTGATTTAAACAAATCAAGAAATCTTATCTTATCTTATCTTATTGCGTTTGTTTGTGAGGGAGAAAGCTAGATACTTGGTTTTGTCGATAAGAACATTATTTTTAACCAAGCTAGGACTATATTAAAACCTTTCTGTGCGTAATGGTAGTCATCAGCCCATGAGTTTGCTGTGAAAAGTAGTGCCGTATCATCGGCAAAAGATATGATGGGGTAGTATAATTATATTAAATATTTTTTATGCCTTTGAAAAAATCGTTTAAAGAAGATTATGCCAATTGTGTCCGGAGCATCAAGATTCTGGCAGATAGAGGGAACCCCCATTCAACAATGCATAACTATGAACACACATTACGTTATATTTACATAACATCGATACCTTGACATTGATCCCAGATAACGCATTTGTACATCTAGGCATCTCGGAAGACTAAAGATTTGTCATGTACCACAATCACAAGTATTTCTAAAAATGAAGCATTATACAAATAAATGAAGCCAAATTTTATACAATATGTATATTTTAACACGGTCATATTTTATGTTTTTAAATAATTGTATCGATAAACGGTTTAGGGTAATTTGAGGAGTAATGAAAGATTGATTTATTTGTTCAGTTCATAATCGTTTATTTTTATTTTAGCGTCGGAAAAGGATGCTTCATTAGTAAAGGGGAGAGCCACAGCCGCATGCGCATTGTCCGGAGATGGACACGGCACCAGCAGCTGGCAAAGCGCCGCCGAAGGTCACGACACCTAGGATGGGGACCTGACCAGCAACAACGGTGTTACCGGCGACTGGCAGCTCACCAATGACCGCCACGTTGCCTTCACCGGCGCCGCCGTAAGCACCTCCATATGCAGCAGCAGGAGCAAGTTCGCTACCATACGCAGATCCGATGGCGCCACCATAAGCACCAAGACCGAGGGCACCACCACATGCAGCAGCAGGAGAGAGACCAGCGCCGAGACCCAGAGTACCACCATAAGCAGAACCTCCACATCCGCAGCCGCCACCGCCGAGGTATTGGCCGAAAACATTCTGTTAGAAAAAATATAGGTACATTAGGTACAGGAAACTTATTGGTTTCTTAGGAAATCCCTAAAACACCATTTTGAAGATGTAAGTAGTCTACCAGAATTTCATGTAAATGATTAAATTATGAGAAATTGGAGAAGTGCAGGGCAGTCAAAATAAAATTATGTGAATCGAAGGAGAGAGACTGTCCTCATCAATCGTTTTTTAATCGAAGAGGACCTGGACCTGTCAGTCCAGCTCATGTCGTGGTAAACCAAGGTAGTAGCGAGGCTGACATTTCCTCAACATTGTTAACTAAACTATTGTTCTCCTACTGCAACAATGTCATATTATTTCAAACTAACTGCGCCACGCGGTTTCACCCGCATAAGTTTCGATCCCGTAAAAATATCGGAATAAAAAGTATTCGTTGTTCTAACCCAGGTCATGATTTACCCATGTGCCAAATTTCATCGAAATCTGTTTTAGCGTGAAAGCGAAACAAACAAAGAAATTAATAAACAAACAAACGATCAAACTCACTTTCGCATTTATAATACTAGTCAAGATACATACAAATTAAAATTGTGACAGTAAGGCGAGAAAAAAGTATTATTGAAAGAAATAAGAAATTAGAAATCGTAAATGACTCACCTGGACCAAGCAAGCTTGGATGCAGAGCAACAGAAAAGTAAAGGTAGACATGTTTGATGTTTGTTTGTGTTCAACGAGAAGCTGAAGACTGAATGTTGTTCCTACATCTAGACCACGTTTATATAGTGTAAAAGCTTCTTATCATAACAACGTGATGTTTTTTCTATGTTCTATTGAAACAAAGCCCTTCATACTAAATATTTCAAGGTTACGTCACTAAGGAAATACATGCATTGTTTTATTTCCCCATATTGCAACTACTGATAAAGGTACGAAAAGTTCATTCTAAATCCACAAATTGCTGCAACACAACTAGATAAGCACTACGTGTCCGTATATATAGTCGACCGATTTTTGGAAAACTCATTCTGAAGTTCACTTCAACACTAACTACAATGTCAGCCAAGGTGATCCTCGTCCTCTGCGCTCAGGCGCTCTTCATCCAGGTGAGAAATAATTCTTCAATATTGTATTCTTTCATAAGGATTTTTCTTATGATTCCAGTATCGAAATTCAATATACATTGATCATTATTTTGATCAGTTTTATTGTGTGGATTAAGTAACGCATATTGTAATGCTTATTAAACCCTATTGTTTCGAGTCACGTTTAAATATTATCAATAAAAAGAAAAAAGATTGGATTCAGGTTAAAACACTGGTCTTCAATTCCCCGAAGAGGCTATTCAACTTTAGCAGGACATTCTTACTTTGAATTGTGTAATGACCGTCAAGTTTTTCACATTAAAATCATGTTTAGAATTGTATAAAACATGTCTGACACACATTTCTTGATCGATAAAATGATTATGTTCCAATGCATATTTGCTGATAAAGAGGTATTTACTAATATTTACAATATTTTTTTGTTTACAGACTGCTTTCAGTTCATGTCTTGGTCGTGGAGCCATTGCCACTCCTGCTCTTTATACCCCAGGATGTGCTGGTAATGGCTTGGCTGGCAATGCTTTGATCGGGAATGGATTAATTGGTAATGGTTTGATTGGTAATGGCTATGCTGGTAACTGTGCCAACAATGGTTTGATCGGTAATGGCTTGGCTGCCCTAGAGATCATTCCCACCAGTGGCGGTGGACTGCCCGTCTCCAGCTACTCTGCTGTCGCTCCCAGTGGCCTCTCTGTAGCGTCTGAGAATGTGTTTGAGGGTGCTCTGTCCGTGGCTGGTGAGCTGCCGTTCGTGAGTGCTGTGGCTTTGGAGGGTGTGTTGCCAAGTGGCGGTGCTGGCGCCGTCAGCTACAGCTGCGGTAACGGTGTTACTGCTATCGAGAGCATCGCTCCTTCTGCTGCTGCCTATGGCTCTGCGGGTGCTTATGGTGCTGCTGGTGCCTATGGGCTTGGCGCTGGCTATGGACCTGGCGCTGCTGCTTTCGCTCCTGCTGCTCTCGGACTCGGCCATGGAAGCCGCGGCTGTGGATGTGGTGTCTACTAAAAACTTTAAAAAGAATTACTTAACTTTTCGTCCGAGCCAATGATTCAATAAAATGATTTGCAGTTTATTATGTTTAATGAATTCACTCATACCCAATTTCCCTGCAATGTTAAAGTGTGAAGTTTTATTTGTAAAGAGAGATCATTGAAATTCCTTTTTTTAATTTTGCTGATTTTGTTGTGAAGTGTATACTTTACTTTAGTGTTAATACTGTCTTTCTAATAATATAAAGCTATAACATATTTGAATCTTCCAATATAAACTAATACTATAAAGAGAAACGATTAGATTTTTTGTAGGTTTGGGTGTTTGTTTGTTTGTAATGAATAAACTCAAAAACTACTGGACCGATTAAAAAAAATATTTCTCCAATAGAATGCTATATTATCACTGAGTAACATAGGCTATCATAATCTATAAAGATATCACGCAGGGAAGCCGCTGGTGAAAACGAGTTAGTTATACATTTCTGAGGTTTAAGGTTTAAGAATTTACTTGAACTTTTAAAATTCGACATCATAAACCAACAAAAAAATACTCGCTAAGTTTGTGAGAGACTGGTGTCTGCACTTGGAATACCTGTATAGCAAATCACCAGGGTCCCATCACGCGGAATGTTAACTTAATTAAGTTATACAGTAAATGTGAAGGAGGAAATAAATCAATGATCAAAACCAAATCAAAGTGAAAAAACCGGCCAAGTGCGTGTCGGACCACGCACAATGAAGGGTTCCGTAGTTGGGATGAATTTATCCCAAGAACAAACATTGAAGTTGAAAAACATGTTTTTCAAACTGCAAATTTAAGTTGGTTAATCATTACTAGTTCACCTGTACAGCCTACTTAGCTCTGATAGTTTTCCTTTTAATTTCGTTATAATATACTACTGATGTGGATTTTTTCACAAATCCAAGTACAACCATTTAGCTGTCAGTGGGGGGGACATATGTACTTGATTCTAACAGAAAAATTCAGTTAAAAGCTTAATATTTTGCAATCGGATCCCTAAATCCATAAATGGTTTTGACAAACTCTCAATATTTTTGAACGACCTTTCTAACGATACCCCACAACATGGGGCAGATGAGAAAAAAAAAACATTCCCACTTTACGTATAGGGGAGGTACCCTAAAAATAATATTTTTCTTGACTTTATTTTACCACTCTGTCGGCATGATTAATATGTATACATATGCCAAATTACAGCTTTCTAGTACCAACCGTCTCTGAGCTAAGTCGCGGACAGACTGACGGTCATGGCGAAACTATAAGGGTTCCTTGTTTACTACGGAACCCTAAAAACCATAAAACAATACAATAAAGAAGTGGAAAAATGCGTGAAATATGATGTGTGAGGAAATTAGTGGGACGGACTATTTTGGATGAGTTCCTGAGTTGCTTTCTAATCCAAATTAAGAAGCTGTTCATCGATCTGCCAACGCTGTCCAGCGAAGGCAGCGTGAAGTTCTAACCGGCCGGAAAGCGGCGCTGTCGATGGCGCCTTCCTCGGCGGCCGGGACCGCCGGCAAACGTGATAAGTGACGTGAAGTGCGTGCGAACAATTTTGAATTTTCATGTTGGAAGGAACAGTGGAACTAGATATTAGATATTATTGTCCTATTAAAAACCTATCGTAAAGCCATTGTGTAAGTCTCAATACAGTCTTTAAATTGTACTTGAAGTCGTTATTGAATTTCCTCCACCTCACACACACTCGTCGCATAAATATACGAGTTTCAACAAAATCAAAAAGGACGCCTAACAGCCATCTTGGTTCGTGCTTCATGGAAGTCGCAGGGCTCATCGAGGTGCCCTAAAAGGAGCCATTCAACAAGAGTAGGAGGCCAATTCTCGCGTTTTCACTCGTTCAAGT
The DNA here is from genome assembly GCA_914767755.1 of Agrochola circellaris. Taxonomy (NCBI): domain Eukaryota; kingdom Metazoa; phylum Arthropoda; class Insecta; order Lepidoptera; family Noctuidae; genus Agrochola; species Agrochola circellaris. The sequence continues at coordinate 8,692,647 of OU611867.1, read as the reverse complement.
CGCATTCGTATTGCCGCTCGACTTCCTATGTCGCTTATAAAATGGTGACATTATCCAGATTCCGGCCAAGTGCGTGTCGGGCGCGCAACGAAGGGTTCCGTAGTTGGGATGAATTTATCCCAAGAACAAACTTAACATTGTAGTTGAAAAAAATGTTTGGTATGGGAATACATTCCAACTGCAAATGTAAGCTTGTATGCACAATATTGAGTGATTTACCATGTTTTTTTAAGACCATAGACTTATAGGTTTTCCTATAATCTATGAGTAAAGAACCAATCTCTGTATATTTTTCATAATTTTAGGCTTTGTAGTTTCGGAGATAAGGGGGGGCATATTATGGGCAATATTCATCTATATTCTTATTTTTTTAAAGTTTATATAAATGAGATCTTCACAACAAGCCCTTTCATTTGATCTGTCACACGATATAGTTTACAAAACTTTATTTTATTTCCAATTTGCCCCCGAAAAGTTACCCCCATATTCAAATTTCATTTATTTACGTTACTCGTCCGTGTTTGGGTCACAAAAATTCATATGTGTACCAAATTTCAATTAAATTGGTATATTAGATTCGGAGCAAATCGGCTGTGTCAGACGGACAGACAGACACACGAGTGATCCTATAATAGTTCCGTTTTTTCCTTTTGAGGTACGGAACCCTAAAAATGTTGTCATTATACGTCGCGTGAAGTGATCCATTCCACAAAATGATGCTACGTTTTAAACGATACCGTAGATGTACTTCTTATAGTTTATTAAAAAATACTTTTAAGCGTATATCTATAAGGTTTTGAGCAACATTTTATACGTATGTATTTCATAAACATTTATGAATACCATCATCATTATTGATTTTGGTACTCCATTTTTATTTTATTATTAACATTAAAATAAGTTCTCCTACAACGGAATGCATGGCTGAAGCTTAATGTGTCATGTCATTTGTCACGTCAAATTATTAAGGTCATAATTTCTGTTTATTTACATTGATTATCTCTTTATCTCTACATAAATTAAGTAATTAAATAAAAACAGGATGCCTGCCAATGATATTATAAGTGAACTGATGACTACCACAATAAGATCAAGACTTATCAAGATGGAGAAAAAGAAGAAGAAGAGGACGTATGGTTGTCGTAACAAGTGGTGGTACTGCAACAACTAGACTGTCCTGCTGCTCCATCAACGCTGCTGTACCTACGTGTCCCGATTATAATACTTTATAAAGGCCCAAAAGATAGTTGGGAAATCCTAGCGAAAACAAATTTCACGTCGTCACAACACGAATTCAAATTTATTTGTCGTCAAAGTACCGCACAAACATCTTTCGAAATTGATGAATAATTTGGTCGTGAAGGGACATGGTCCAGCGTTTCCTAAGCTCACGGACAGCGTGCGATACAGGACGCCGACTATTCGTGTAAACTTGTGATAATTATAATGTATTGTATGTAATTATAATGTATAGTATTTATTTTAGATATATAAGTTTGTATTGAAAAAAGAAATATAAAAAAATTAGAAATCTATATTGTTTGAAATACTGCATCATGTTGGTGGTACAATGATAATAGGTGCGTAGGTATATCATTTAATTCTAGTGACAAAATAACCTTTACATAAATACCTTACAGACTCTGAAAATTCAGTATACACCCAATTATAAACAACAAATGCATATTATTATCACACCACACATGGAAATTTAGTTTTGGTCATTCTTTTCTGTAACATCTCCAGCCGGCCAAAATTCTGGGCAGCGCGTGAACCTAGAGGATGTCAGAATTAAAATCTCGTTCGACTGCATCGTCCTTCCTTCGGCACTGATTAGACCTTAGCTCGTTTTCTATCGATGTCTGTAGATCCAACCGGGAAATTTACAGGAGCAAGGTGGGGCACTGCGGCTCGAAAATCCTCGCTTCCAGGAGCAGTACCGCGTTTGTTGTGGCTGCGTCACGATCAAATCTACTTGCCCTCAACCAGAGTAAAACCCTCCGAGTCCATTTGACTGGTTAAGGAGTCGACAATCTTGAAAAATTATTTCAAAGTGAAACAAATGTTTCGAGCACCATTTTATAAGTATCTCATAAACATTTATCAAAAAAATATTCATTATTGATTGCGTAACTCAATTTTTATTTAATTACTGGCTTCTGCCCCCGCCTTTGTCCGCGTAAAATTGGCACAAGCTGTGCCTCCCCTTACTTCGTTTTCGCTTAGCCTTCTTTCTGACTTTTTCTTTTTGCTTGGCTCCTAAGGGTCGAAGCGTGATGTTAATGATGTTCTTCCTCAAGTATTAGACTATCAAATGCAAAAAGCATATTCTCAAATCAGACGGGTAGTTTCAGAGATTAGCGCCTTCAAACAAAAAAAGAAACAAACTCTTCAGCTTTATTAATAGTATAGAAAGATATAGATGAATATTTAAATAAACTCTCCTTTGTATTTGGTACAACGGAATGCATGGCTGATGCTGATTTGTCAATGTCAACGATTTTAGTCACGTCATAATAAAGTAATCAAATAAAACAGAATTTCTGCTAATGATTAAACTGAGTAAACTGATGAATACCGAAATAACATCAAGGTTTATCAAGATGGAGAAGAGGAAACGTGATTGTCGTAAAGACCGGACTGAATCACGGGCTCTCAGAATGCTCTCATAATGGCTCCTGCGTCCTACCGTTCCAACGACGCAGCTGTATCAACGTGTTACGGCTACATTAATCAACAAAGTCTGAAAATATTGTTAATCCTTGCAAAAACCGATTTCCTCCCTGAGGGTCAAGCGGAAGAGTCTCGTCACAATACGAATTTAATTCTTTTTGGGGTGAAAGTCCTGGACAACGTCTGTCGAGATTCATGAAGACTTTGAGCAAGAGGTGTAATGATCCGGCGATTCCTAAGCTGGTACTAAACAGCGCGCCACATATATATGACGCCGACTAATCGTGTAAACTAGTGATTTTATATTATTTAAGTGTAGTATTTTTGATAGTTTGAGTTTCATATTGAAAAACAATTATACATGTTTGAAATCTTTATTGTTTGCTTTTGAAATTCTACATCATGTTTTTGGACCTGTGGTAATAAAATCATCATACCTATATTATAATTCGAGTGTCACTTTTGTCACCCTTTACATAAATATATCACAGACTAATTAGACTTGGGTTTATACCACAACAACATAATTATTATCACACAATACTTAGGTTTGGTCATAGTTCCATGTAACATCTTCATGCAACACCTGCCTGGCAAAATTATGGGCTATGGACGATAGCCTTTTGCAGCGCGGGAACCTCGAGGATGAAGGACTTAAAATTTGTAGTACAGCTCGACTTCATCCACGACAGCTTCAGCAAATCCCTTGCTGCTGCACTGATAAGACCTTGGCTCCTTCTCTCTCAATGTTTGTGGGTAACACCGGGAAATATGCATGAGGATGGTGAGCACTGTAACTCAAAAATCCTCGGTTGCAGGAGTGGTGGTACGGTATTTATTGTGGCTGCCCCGCGATCGCCTTCTCTTGCCGTCAAACAGAGTAAAGCTGTCTTCGTCCATTTGACTGGTTTTAGAAGCCTTCCGCTTCTATATCTCAGATGTGTGTCTTATTAATCGACGCCGCACAAGATCCACTGCTTGACAACTTTGACGAAGGCGTGAAGTTTTCTTCGTGTGTTTTTCCTTGGTGTGGCGATCGCAGCGTTTCTGAGATGTTTATGAACTCGTGTAACACATTTTGTAAAAAAAACATTTATTATTTTCTTCCGCATTGACTAATTATGAATGACACAATAACTGTTTGACGTTGGTACGAAGGTCGACATGACGTCATGAACGTATCGACTGGTCCGGACCACTCTTTGCATGTCGCATGTAAATTATGGCATGTCGCGTGCTTTCCTGCGAGAAATCGTCGAATCGACATGGCGAGAATAGCTCTACTCCATTTTCACGAGCGAAAACATGATTTTCACGAGGGAAAAGTACGAATCGAGCGACAATAACGAGTGTGAGATGCGCGAGAATTGCCTTCCTGGTCTTTTTTGTTAGGTGATAGATAGTGGTAATGCAATTAATTTTAGTATAAAGGTGGGAACCCAGGAATGTATAAAGTTTTTGTGAGAAGCTCGTTTGTATTTCAAACAGTCTTTTCTGCGTTTACTCGATATAGATAGAGAGGGATTAAAATATAAAGGAGAAGTGCTTCTTGAGAACAGTGTATAAAACAAAAAGTTGCGTCACTGACAGGACTTTGAAGTGTTTGTAAAGATCAACAGTAGGATACATGTATGGTAGAAAACAGGCCACCTTCAGCACCACCCGCTGGGCTCTTTCTATTTTCAAAATATTAGATTTGGGAGCTCCCCCCCATGATGTTATGCAGTATGTCAGAAGAGACTGCCACATCGCATAAAGGCTTGTTCAGACCAGCGCGACGCGACGGCACGACGCGACTCGAACAATACAATTTCTACAAAACTTCACGGTATAACAATAACCGTTGTCGCGTCGCACTGTCGCGTCGCGCTAGTCTGCACAAAGCTTAATACACCCTCCTTATAACCTCAGTGTCAGCTCCGCGACGAAGACCCCTGAACATAAAGAATAATTTGCGAATTTCTGATGTTAGACTATTTGTGGCTGGAAGCTTAAATTATTATCTATTATAATTCCGAGGTACTTAATAGTGATAGTCTTTTGGAGATCGGGACAGGAGCAGGGGTTGGATTTAGATTCAATGCAAGAGTGCGATTTAATCTGGAACTGGCATAAGAATTCATTGCCATATCATAAAAATAATTTATATTATAGTTACTAAATTATACATTTTCTAAGTGCATATCCTGGGTAATATTTCGATTTTTCTTATTGTTATTTCTTTTCAATATTATATAAATATTTGTACGTCGATATTTACGGCTAAACATGATTGGACTCAAACGATGTAATATCTATTGTATACATACAAGAGCATGCAGCTCTTGTATGTATACAATGTTTAAACAAATCAAGAAATCTTATCTTATCTTATCTTATTGCGTTTGTTTGTGAGGGAGAAAGCTAGATACTTGGTTTTGTCGATAAGAACATTATTTTTAAGCAAGCTAGGACTATATTAAAACCTTTCTGTGCATAATGGTAGACATCAGCCCATGAGTCTGCTGTGAAAAGTAGTGCCGTATCATCGGCAAAAGATATGATTATACCATGGGGTAGTATAATTATATTAAATATTTTTTATGGCTTTGAAAAAATCGTTTAAAGAAGATTATGCCAATTGTGTTCGGAGCATCAAGATTCTGGCAGATAGAGGGAACCCCCATTCAACAATGCATAACTATGAACACACATTACGTTATATTTACATTACATCAATACCTTGACATTTATCCCAGAAAACGCATTTGTAAATCTAGGCATCTCGGAAGACTAAAGATTTGTCATGTACCACAATCACAAGTATTTCTAAAAATGAAGCATTATACAAATAAATGAAGCCAAATTTTATACAATAATGTATATTCTATCACGGTCATATTTTATGTTTTTAAATAATTGTATCGATAAACGGTTTAGGGTAATTTGAGGAGTAATTAAAGATTGAATTATTTGTTCAGTTTATAATCGTTTATTTTTATTTTAGCGTCGGAAAAAGAAGCTTCATTAGTAAAGGGGAGAGCCACAGCCGCATGCGCATTGTCCGGAGATGGACACGGCACCAGCAGCTGGCAAAGCGCCGCCGAAGGTCACGACACCTAGGATGGGGACCTGACCAGCAACAACGGTGTTACCGGCGACTGGCAGCTCACCAATGACCGCCACGTTGCCTTCACCGGCGCCGCCGTAAGCACCTCCATATGCAGCGGCAGGAGCAAGTGCGCTACCATAAGCAGATCCGATGGCGCCACCATAAGCACCAAGACCGAGGGCACCACCACATGCAGCAGCAGGAGAGAGACCAGCGCCGAGACCCAGAGTACCACCATAAGCAGAACCTCCACATCCGCAGCCGCCACCGCCGAGGTATTGGCCGAAAACATTCTGTTCGAAAAAATATAGGTACATTAGATACAGGAAACTTATTGGTTTCTTAGGAAATCCCTAGAACACCATTTTGAAGATGTAAGTAGTCTACCAGAAATTCATGTAAATGATTAAATTGTGAAAAATTAGAGAAGTGCAGGGCAGTTCAAATAAAATTATGTCAATCGAAGGAGACGAAAGAGTAGATTAATATTAAAATTGTTAACAAATATCTATAATAGCCCTCCTCCTAATTTTTATGTTGTTATGCCCGACAGTGCCCATAATGCTCCAAAACGAATGTATGTCTTTATGTACCTACCACCTAACTAAGTTCACATTGTGGAATGCAATAAACGTATTGAGTATTGAGAGAGACTGTCCTCATCAATCGTTTTTTAATCGAAGAGGACCTGGACCTGTCAGTCCAGCTCATGTCGTGGTAAACCAAGGTGGGAGCGAGGCTGACATTTCCTCAACATTGTTAACTAAACTATTGGTTCTCCTACTGCAACAATGTCATAATATTTCAAACTAACTGCGCCACGCGGTTTCAACCGCATAAGTTTCGATCCCGTAAAAATATCGGAATAAAAAGTTTTCGTTGTTCTAACCCAGGTAATGATTTACCCATGTGCCAAATTTCATCGAAATCTGTTTTAGCGTGAAAGTGTAACAAACAAAGAAATTAATAAACAAACTAACAATCGAACTCACGTTCGCATTTGTAATACTAGTCAAGATACATACAAATTAAAATTGTGACAGTAAGGCAAGAAAAAAGTATTATTGAAAGAAATAAGAAATTAGAAATCGTAAATGACTCACCTGGACCAAGCAAGCTTGGATGCAGAGCAACAGAAAAGTAAAGGTAGACATGTTTGATGTTTGTTTGTGTTCAACGAGAAGCTGAAGACTGAATGTTGTTCCTACATCTAGACCACGTTTATATAGTGTAAAAGCTTCTTATCATAACAACGTGATGTTTTTTCTATGTTCTATTGAAACAAAGCCCTTCATACTAAATATTTCAAGGTTACGTCACTAAGGAAATACATGCATTGTTTTATTTCCCCATATTGCAACTACTGATAAAGGTACGAAAAGTTCATTCTAAATCCACAAATTGCTGCAACACAACTAGATAAGCACTACGTGTCCGTATATATAGTCGACCGATTTTTGGAAAACTCATTCTGAAGTTCACTTCAACACTAACTACAATGTCAGCCAAGGTGATCCTCGTCCTCTGCGCTCAGGCGCTCTTCATCCAGGTGAGAAATAATTCTTCAATATTGTATTCTTTCATAAGGATTTTTCTTATGATTCCAGTATCGAAATTCAATATACACTGATCATTATTTTGATCAGTTTTATTGTGTGGATTAAGTAACGCATATTGTAATGCTTATTAAACCCTATTGTTTCGAGTCACGTTTAAATATTATCAATAAAAAGAAAAAAGATTGGATTCAGGTTAAAACACTGGTCTTCAATTCCCCGAAGAGGCTATTCAACTTTAGCAGGACATTCTTACTTTGAATTGTGTAATGACCGTCAAGTTTTTCACATTAAAATCATGTTTAGAATTGTATAAAACATGTCTGACACACATTTCTTGATCGATAAAATGATTATGTTCCAATGCATATTTGCTGATAAAGAGGTATTTACTAATATTTACAATATTTTTTTGTTTACAGACTGCTTTCAGTTCATGTCTTGGTCGTGGAGCCATTGCCACTCCTGCTCTTTATACCCCAGGATGTGCTGGTAATGGCTTGGCTGGCAATGCTTTGATCGGGAATGGATTAATTGGTAATGGTTTGATTGGTAATGGCTATGCTGGTAACTGTGCCAACAATGGTTTGATCGGTAATGGCTTGGCTGCCCTAGAGATCATTCCCACCAGTGGCGGTGGACTGCCCGTCTCCAGCTACTCTGCTGTCGCTCCCAGTGGCCTCTCTGTAGCGTCTGAGAATGTGTTTGAGGGTGCTCTGTCCGTGGCTGGTGAGCTGCCGTTTGTGAGTGCTGTGGCTTTGGAGGGTGTGTTGCCAAGTGGTGGTGCTGGCGCCGTCAGCTACAGCTGCGGTAACGGTGTTACTGCTATCGAGAGCATCGCTCCTTCTGCTGCTGCCTATGGCTCTGCGGGTGCTTATGGTGCTGCTGGTGCCTATGGGCTTGGCGCTGGCTATGGACCTGGCGCTGCTGCTTTCGCTCCTGCTGCTCTCAGACTCGGCCATGGAAGCCGCGGCTGTGGATGTGGTGTCTACTAAAAACTTTAAAAAGAATTACTTAACTTTTCGTCCGAGCCAATGATTCAATAAAATGATTTGCAATTTATTATGTTTAATGAATTCACTCATACCCAATTTCCCTGCAATGTTAAAGTGTGAAGTTTTATTTGTAAAGAGAGATCATTGAAATTCCTTTTTTTAATTTTGCTGAATTTGTTGTGAAGTGTATACTTTACTTTAGTGTTAATACTGTCTTTCTAATAATATAAAGCTATAACATATTTGAATCTTCCAATATAAACTAATACTATAAAGAGAAACGATTAGATTTTTTGTAGGTTTGGGTGTTTGTTTGTTTGTAATGAATAAACTCAAAAACTACTGGACCGATTAAAAAAAATATTTCTCCAATAGAATGCTATATTATCACTGAGTAACATAGGCTATCATAATCTATAAAGATATCACGCAGGGAAGCCGCTGGTGAAAACGAGTTAGTCATACATTTCTGAGGTTTAAGAATTTACTTGAACTTTCAAAATTCGACATCATAAACCAACAAAAAAATACTCGCTGGACTAAAACAACCTCAAATTCAAATAATTTATTTTCTCTTCACAAAAAATAACATGATAAATTATTTAAAACAAGCTTAAAAATTACGTGAAAAAGTTTGTGAGAGACTGGTGTCTGCACTTGAAATACCTGTGCAGCAGATCACCAGGGTCCCATCACGCGGAATGTTAACTTAATTAGTTATACAGTAAAAGTGAAGGAGGATATAAATCAATGATCAAAACCAAATCAAAGTGAAAAAACCGGCTAAGTGCGTGTCGGACCACGCACAATGAAGGGTTCCGTAGTTGGGATGAATTTATCCCAAGAAAAAACATTGAAGTTGAAAAACATGTTTTTCAAACTGCAAATTTAAGTTGGTTAATTATTACTCGTTCACCTGTACAGCCTACTTAGCTCTGATAGTTTTCCTTTTGATTTCGTTATAATATACTACTGATGTGAATTTTTTCACAAATCCAAGTACAACCATTTAGCTGTCAGGGGGGACTGACACTTTACTCTAACAAAAAAATTCAGTTAAAAGCTTAATATTTTGCAATCGGATCCCTGAATCCAAAAATAGTTTTGACAAATTCACAATATTTTTGAACGACCTTTCTAACGATACCCCCACAACATGGGGCAGATGAGAAAAAAAAAACATTTCCACTTTACGTATAGGGGAGGTACCCTAAAAATAATATTTTCCTTGACTTTATTTTACCACTCTGTCGGCATGATTAATATGTATACATATGCCAAATTACAGCTTTCTAGTACCAACCGTCTCTGAGCTAAGTCGCGGACAGACTGACGGTCATGGCGAAACTATATAAGGGTTCCTTGTTTACTACGGAACCCTAAAAACCATAAAACAAAACAATAAAGAAGTGGAAAAATGCGTGAAATATGATGTGTGAGAAAATTTGTGGGACGGACTATTTTGGATGAGTTCCTCAGTTGCTTTCTAATCCAAATTAAGAAGCTGTTTGTTAGGTGATAGATAGTGGTAATGCAATTAATTTTATTATAAAGGTGGGAACCCAGGAATGTATAAAGTTTTTGTGAGAAGCTCGTTTGTATTTCAAACAGTCTTTTCTGCGTTTACTTGAGATAGAGAGGGGATCAAATTTTAAGGAGGAGTGCTTCTTGAGAACAGTGTATAAAACAAAAAGTTGCCTCACTGACAGGACTTTGAACTGTTTGTAAAGATCAACAGTAGGATACATGTATGGCAGAAAACAGGCCACCTTCAGCACCACCCGCCGGGCTCTTTCTATTTTCAAAATATTAGATTTGGGAGCTCCCCCCATGATGTTATGCAGTATGTCAGAAGAGACTGACACATCGCATAATATACCCTCCTTATAACCTCAGTGTCAGCTCCGCGACGAAGACCCTGAACATAAAGATTAATTTGCGAATTCTTGATGTTAGACTATCTATTTGTGGCTGGAAGCTTAAATTATTATCTATTATAATTCCGAGGTACTTAATAGTGGTAGTCTTTTGGAGACCGGGACAGGAGCAGGGGTTGGATTTAGATTCAATGCAAGAGTGCGATTTAATCTGGAACTGGCAAAAGAATTCATTTCTATTATAGTTACTAAATTATAAATTTTCTAAGTGCATATCCAGGATAATATTTCGATTTTTCTTATTGTTAATTCTTTTCAATGTTATATAAATATTTGTACGTCGATATTTACGGCTAAACATGATTGGACTCAAACGATGTCATATCTTGCATGCTCTTGTATGTATACAATGTTTAAACGATTCAAGAAATCTTATATTATCTTATTGCATTTGTTTGTGAGGGAGAAAGCTAGATACTTGGTTTTGTCGACGTTAAGGGTAAGGAAATTATTTTTACCCAGCTAGGACCGTATAAAAACCTTTCTGTGAATAATCGTAGACATCTGCCCATAAGTCTGCTGTGAAGAGTAGTGCCGTATCATCGGCAAAATATATGATTTTACCATGGGGTAGTAATAATTAAATTAAATAATTTTTATGCCTTTGAAATATTCGTTTAAAGAGGATTATCCCAATTGTGTTCGGAGCATCAAGATTCTGGCAGATAGAGGGAACCCCCACTCAACAATGCGAAATTATGAAAACACATTACGTTATATTTACATAACATCAATACCTTGACATTTATCCCAGAAAACGCATTTGTAAATCTAGGCATCTCGGAAGACTAAAGATTTGTCATGTACCACAATCACAAGTATTTCTAAAAATGAAGCATTATACAAATAAATGAAGCCAAATTTTATACAATATGTATATTGTAACACGGTCATATTTTATGTTTTTAAATAATTGTATCATTAAACGGTTTAGGGTAATTTGAGGAGTAATGAAAGATTGAATTATTTGTTCAGTTAATAATCGTTTATTTTAATTTTAGCGTCGGAAAGGGATGCTTCATTAGTAAAGGGGAGAGCCACAGCCGCATGCGCATTGTCCGGAGATGGACACGGCACCAGCAGCTGGCAAAGCGCCGCCGAAGGTCACGACACCTAGGATGGGGACCTGACCAGCAACAACGGTGTTACCGGCGACTGGCAGCTCACCAATGACCGCCACGTTGCCTTCACCGGCGCCGCCATAAGCACCTCCATATGCAGTGGCAGGAGCAAGTGCGCTACCATAAGCAGATCCGATGGCGCCACCATAAGCACCAAGACCGAGGGCACCACCACATGCAGCAGCAGGAGAGAGACCAGCGCCGAGACCCAGAGTACCACCATAAGCAGAACCTCCACATCCGCATCCGCCACCGCCGAGGTATTGGCCGAAAACATTCTGTTCGAAACAATATAGGCACATTAGATACAGGAAACTTATTGGTTTCTGAGGAAATCCCTGGAACACCATTCTGAGGATGTAAGTAGTCTACCAGAATTTCATGTAAATGATTAAATTATGAGAAATTGGAGAAGTGCAGGGCAGTCAAAATAAAATTATGTGAATCGAAGGAGAGAGACTGTCCTCATCAATCGTTTTTTAATCGAAGAGGTGTGAGGGTGTCAGCCCAGTTCATGTCGTGATAAAGAAAGGTAGTAGCGAGGCTGACATTTCCTCAACATGGTTAACTAAACTAGTCATTCTCCAATTGCAACAAGCTCATAATATTTAAAATACATACAAATTAATATTGTGACAGTAAGGCAAGAAAAAAGTATTAAAGAAGAAAGTTTTTAAAACGATATAATAACTAGAAATATTTAATCACTCACCTGGACCAAGCAAGCTTGGATGCAGAGCAACAGAAAAGCGAAGGTAGACATGTTTTTATCTTTGTTTGTGTTCGACGAGAAGCTGAAGACTGAATGATGTTCCTACTTCTAGACCACGTTTATATAGTGTAAAATCATCATAACAACGTGATGTTTTTTCTATGTTCTATTGAATTAAAGCCCTTCATACTAAATATTTCAAGGTTACATCACTTACGAAATACATACATTGTTTTATTTCCCCATGTTGCAACTACTGATAAAGGTTCTTTCAAAATCCTCAAATTGCTGCAACACAACTAGATAAGGACTACGTTTCAGTATAAATAGTCGACCGATTCTTGGAAAACTCATTCTGAAGTTCACTTCAACACAAACTACAATGTCAGCCAAGGTGATCCTCGTCCTCTGCGCTCAGGCGCTCTTCATCCAGGTGAGAAATAACCCTTCAATATTGTATTCTTTCATAAGGTTTTTTCTTATGATCCCATTTCATGTATCTTTTTAGAGTACCGAAATTCAAACGAATAATTATACACTGATCATTTGATCAGTTTAGTATTGTAGATTAAGTAACGCATATTGTAATGCTTATTAAACCCTTTTGCTTCGAGTCACATGTAAATATTACCATTATAAAGATTGGATTCAGGTTTTAAACACTGGTCTTCAATTCCCCGAAGAGGCCATTCAACAGACATTCTTACTTTTAATTGTGTAATAACCGTCCAGTTTTTCACACTAAAATCATGTTTAGAATTGCATAAAACACGTCTGGCACACATTACGTTACTTGATCGATAAAATGATTATGTTCCAATGCATATTCGCTTATAAAGAGGTATTTACTAATATGTACAATATTTTTTTGTTTACAGACTGCATTCAGTTCATGTCTTGGTCGTGGAGCCATCGCCGCTCCTGCTCTTTATGCCCCAGGATGTGCTGGTAATGGCTTGGCTGGCAATGCTTTGATCGGGAATGGATTAATTGGGAATGGCTATGCTGGTAACTGTGCCAACAATGGTTTGATCGGTAATGGCTTGGCTGCCCTAGAGATCATTCCCACCAGTGGCGGTGGACTGCCCGTCTCCAGCTACTCAGCTGTCGCTCCCAGTGGCCTCTCTGTAGCGTCTGAGAATGTGTTTGAGGGTGCTCTGTCCGTGGCTGGTGAGCTGCCGTTCGTGAGTGCTGTGGCTTTGGAGGGTGTGTTGCCAAGTGGCGGTGCTGGCGCCGTCAGCTACAGCTGCGGTAACGGTGTTACTGCTATCGAGAGCATCGCTCCTTCTGCTGCTGCCTATGGCGCTGTGGGTGCTTATGGTGCTGCTGGTGCCTATGGGCTTGGCGCTGGCTATGGACCTGGCGCTGCTGCCTTCGCTCCTGCTGCTCTCGGACTCGGCTATGGAAGCCGTGGCTGTGGATGTGGTGTCTACTAAAAACTTTAAAAAGAATTACTTAACTTTTCGTCCGAGCCAATGATTCAATAAAATGATTTGCAATTTATTATGTTTAATGAATTCACTCATACCCAATTTCCCTGCAATGTTAAAGTGTGAAGTTTTATTCGTAAAGAGAGATCTTTGAAATTCCTTTTTTTATTTGGCTGAAGTTGTTGTGAAGAGTGTATACTTTACTTTAGTTTTAATACTGTCTTTCTAATAATATAAAGCTATAGCAATATTTGAATCTTCCAATATAAACTAATATTATAAAGAGAAGCGATTAGATTTTTTGTAGGTTTGGGTGTTTGTTTGTTTGTAATGAATAAACTCAAAAACTACAGGACCAATTTAAAAAAATATTTCTCCTATAGAATGCTATATTATCATTGAGCAATTGAATCATAATCTATAAAGATATCACGCAGGGAAGCCGCTGGTGAAAACGAGTTAGTCATACATTTCTGTGGTTTAAGAATTTACTTCAACTTTCAAAATTCGACATCATAAAAAACACTCGCTGGATTAAAACAACCTCAAATATAAATTCAAATAATTTATTTTCTCTTCACAAACAATGACATGATAAATTAAAAACAAGCTTAAAAATTACGTGAAAAAGTTTGTGAGAGACTGGTGTCTGCACTTGGAATACCTGTATAGCAGATCACCAGGGTCCCACCACGCGGAATGTTAACTTAATTAGTTATACAGTAAATGTGAAGGAGGATATAAATCAATGATCAAAACCAAATCAAAGTGAAAAAACCGGCCAAGTGCGTGTCGGACCACGCACAATGAAGGGTTCCGTAGTTGGGATGAATTTATCCCAAGAAAAAACATTGAAGTTGAAAAACATGTTTTTCAAACTGCAAATTTAAGTTGGTTAATTATTACTCGTTCACCTGTACAGCCTACTTAGCTCTGATAGTTTTCCTTTTGATTTCGTTATAATATACTACTGATGTGAATTTTTTCACAAATCCAAGTACAACCATTTAGCTGTCAGGGGGGACTGACACTTTACTCTAACAAAAAAATTCAGTTAAAAGCTTAATATTTTGCAATCGGATCCCTGAATCCAAAAATGGTTTTGACAAATTCACAATATTTTTGAACGACCTTTCTAACGATACCCCCACAACATGGGGAAGATGAGAAAAAAAAAACATTTCCACTTTACGTATAGGGGAGGTACCCTAAAAATAATATTTTTCTTGACTTTATTTTACCACTCTGTCGGCATGATTAATATGTATACATATGCCAAATTACAGCTTTCTAGTACCAACCGTCTCTGAGCTAAGTCGCGGACAGACTGACGGTCATGGCGAAACTATATAAGGGTTCCTTGTTTACTACGGAACCCTAAAAACCATAAAACAAAACAATAAAGAAGTGGAAAAATGCGTGAAATATGATGTGTGAGGAAATTAGTGGGACGGACTATTTTGGATGAGTTCCTCAGTTGCTTTCTAATCCAAATTAAGAAGCTGTTCATCGATCTGCCAATGCTGTCCAGCGAAGGTGGCGTGAAGTTCTAACCGGCCGGAATGCGGCGCTGACGGTGGCGCCTTCCTCGGCGGACGGGACCGCCGGCAAACGTGATAAGTGACGTGAAGTGCGTGCGAACAATTTTGAATTTTCATGTTGGAAGGAACAGTGGAACTAGATATTAGATATTATTATCCTATTAAAAACCTATCGTAAAGCCATTGTGTAAGTCTCAATACAGTCTATAAATTGTACTTGAAGTCGTTATTGAATTTCCTCCACCTCACAAACACTCGTCGCATAAATATACGAGTTTCAACAAAACCAAAAAGGACGCCTAACAGCCATCTTGGTTCGTGCTTCATGGAAATCGCAGGGCTCATCGAGGTGCCCTAACAGGAGCCATTCAACAAGAGTACTCTTACTGGTCTTTTTTGTTAGGTGATAGATAGTGGCAATGCAATTAATTTTATTATAAAGGTGGGAACCCAGGAATGTATAAAGTTTTTGTGAGAAGCTCGTTTGTATTTCAAACAGTCTTTTCTGCGTTTACTCGATATAGAAAGGGGATAAAATATTAAGGAGGAGTGCTTCTTGAGAACAGTGTGTAAAACAAAAAGTTGCCTCACTGACAGGACTTTGAAGTGTTTGTAAAGATCAACAGTAGGATACATGTATGGTAGAAAACAGGCCACCTTCAGCACCACCCGCTGAGCTCTTTCTAATTTCAAAATATTAGATTTGGGAGCTCCCCCCATTATGTTATGCAGTATGTTAGAAGAGACTGACGCATCGCATAATACACCCTCCTTATCACCTCAGTGTCAGCTCCGTGATGAAGACCCTGAACATAAAAATTAATTTGCGAATTCTTGATGTTAGACTATTTGTGGCCGGAAGCTTAAATTATTATCTATTATAATTCCAAAGTACTTAATAGTGATAGTCTTTTGGAGAGCGGGACAGGAGCAGGGGTTGGATTTAGATTCAATGCGAGAGTGCGATTTAATCTGGAACTGGCATAAGAATTCATTGCCCTTATATCATAAAAATAATTTATATTATAGTTACTAAATTATACATTTTCTAAGTGCATATCCTGGGTAATATTTCGATTTTTCTTATTGTTAATTCTTTTCAATATTATATAAATATTTGTACGTCGATATTTATGGCTAAACATGATTGGACTCAAACGATGTAATATCTTGCATGCTCTTGTATGTATACAATGTTTAAACAAATAAAGAAATCCTATCTTATCTTATCTTATTGCGTTTGTTTGTGAGGGAGAAAGCTAGATACTTGGTTTTGTCGACGTTAAGGGTAAAGACATTATTTTTAACCAAGCTTGGACCGTATTAAAACCTTTCTGTGCGTAATGGTAGACATCAGCCCATGAGTCTGCTGTTAAAATTAGTGCCGTGTCAACGGCAAAAGATATGATTTTACCATGGGGTAGTAATAATTATATTAAATATTTTTTATGCCTTTGAAAAATTCGTTTAAAGAAGATTATGCCAATTGTGTTTGGAGCATCAAGATTCTGGCAGATAGAGGGAACCCCTGTTCAACAATGCGAAATTATGAAAACACATAACGTTATACTTAAATAACATCAATACCTTGACATTTATCCCAGAAAACGCATTTGTACATCTAGGCATCTCGGAAGACTAAAGATTTGTCATGTACCACAATCACAAGTATTTCTAAATAATATTAATAGTTTAAAAAAACACTAAAAAACACGCTTTTACGTGCACCTATAGGCGTATTCACACCTTGAAACCTAATCGTGGTCAAAGTTCATTACAAGACCTTTCTAACAAGTCCAAACACGGCTATGATACGATCATCCATCATGAAGTTCCAGTTCATATCTTCCGGCTCCATCATCAGATCAGCTCGACAGTACCATGTTATTGTATTGTCATCAAAATCACATACAACTGCCAATTTTCATAACGCTACGATCTTTAGAAGATGGTTAAATTAGTTTTCTTAGATTTGATTACATAGTTATACAACGTGTAACGGAAAGGGTATATACATACCAAGGGCACGGCTTCTTTGGATGATATTAAACGATATTGGAAGGGTTTTTTAATCCTATCTCTACATGTTTGGAAGTTATGAGATTTTTTAATACATTGATACCAGAAACCGAAGTTTTAAAATTGAAATAAACACATCACTAGCACTAAGTCAGCTGATCGGTGTCAGCGAACTATTTGTAAGTAAAAATAAACCTCTTACTCCTGGTATTTCTAAATAAAAGGTTCCGCATGTTTATTTTTTGTTTACAAAATATTATTACTGACTTTTCCTAAACTTTGATGATGTCTGTCAACTAGTTACAATACAATTAATAAAATTGGTCTAGGTATCAAAATGTAACGAAATAATATTTAGAAACATTACACACTTGTTGGTTTTTTACGTAGTTGTCCTTTAGAAGATTACTTTGTAGATAATTATTATCTACATAGTAATCTTCCACCCACCACCCACCTTACCATCGTACCCACAACACAGTAAATACCTACCTAATTCAAAAACAATATTCCTGTAAAGAAAAGTGTGCAGAGAAGTTAAAAAGTGTCCGCGGCATATGTATGTAATTGATCTTGTTTTAAATAGATAAACCTACCTATTCGCTGTTTATGATTGTCAGCACAATACTTTGGGCAATATCATAATAATGTTTACACATACGATCCAGGAGATTCGATTCACCTTACTATTGAATCGATTTTCTTGAAGATCGCTTTAAAACGATTTGTTTCGGAAAATCGTCAGCTCGTACCATTGCATTGATCATAAAAATCGAATCTTTACGTGCATCCTACCAGGAATTAATTGCTTAAATAAACATTATTATTTGCCATTAGAACTTAGAATAGAAAAAGGATTTAGTAACGATTTATGTCCAACTGAACCCAAAACATCATTTCAATTCTTTTCTTTGCAACTTATGCTACTCCTAGTACAAATAAAATCACAGTGGGTTCCGTTCATAATTGTTAAAATATGTTTATTTTTTAATAATTATCAATAAACTATTATCAACAAGGTAATAGTTTTGTTTTATTACAAAATAATAGCACGAACGCATAATTTTTGTCTGTAGGACTAACCGAAAGAATTATCGGAAGTTCACGGTCTGTCGGTGCTGTTTGAAGAGGTACATGGGTTCTATTGGTTTGAGCATGTTTAGTCTTTATAATTCAAATGAAGTCAATAAATAATAAAAAATGTCGCAAAACTGCATCTAAATGTAGAAAGAAATTAATAAAAGTACTAGGACCGCATGAGTAACAGGAATTGTTATTGCCGAATTGAAAATCGTTTGCTCACAGATCCCTGATTACGTCGTTACACACACAATGAGAGCATCTTAGTGTGTGTAACCTATTGGGTTAGGGTCTTAGGGTATGTGAACCAATTGCAGTCCCTGTAGTTTCTATTACTCCTGGTAAATAAAACTTCTAATTCAGATTTCTAACGAGATAAGGCGGCTCCATATGATCATTAATGGATTGAAATGAAAGATTTTCCGGAGTTGCGGGAATGTCCTTACAAGATAACGGGGCCCCGGAATGCAAGGGCAACTGAAGGAACAGGGTGGTTTTTAGTCAGTAAGAGTCTAAGCACTTCCTGCCGTCCCACCTAGGGCGGAAAGTGAGTCATTGATGATTTTCCCACCCCCAAAAAAATAAAGGATTTTTCAATTTTGCATTTGAATAACGTAATTAGTCAGCTCTGATGTGTGAGATTTACTTAAAAGTTTAACGGAGTTTGGTTGAAATTATTATTAAGGATGTAAAATAATCTTGAATTCTTGAACAATATTTTTCAATAGTAGTGGACACTAATAGGACAGCTACCCTATAGGTATCTAAATTTAACAATATTTTAGTACCAGAATAGCAGGAAAAGAAGCTTTATTTAGCATTATTGTTTGTTCTTGCTTTGCTCGTCAGTCGACACCGTTCCGCGTCTCCATCTAGTGCACTAGTTCCTATCCCTGTGATACGCGCATCAGTTCAGTGCGGTAAAAATGTACCTAGTGTACGCAGTGCAGTGTGATACAATGGACCTAATGAAAGTGCGGATTGAGGCCGCTTTCAGGACAATTACACCAGACATGCTACGCAATGTTCAGGTGTCCATAAACAAGCGAGCGGCCTTGTGCATACAATACCAAGGTAACCACATCGAACCCCATCTTTAAAAATGTAAGTCAATTTACTAAAATAAGCAAAGCTTTAAGATTTTACTGTTTACTCGGTAATAAGTAATAATAAGAGATGAAACTAGTTAACCTACCTAAACTTTGTTTCAATTTTTTACGTAAGTTCTGTTATCTCAGTTTTTACGTGCAATTTCTTGCTTGATATTAACGAATAACCTGTAAATCAATAATTACGCATTAATTTTTACATCATGGTAAAGTAGGTACGGTTTAGTGCGCGCGCGCGCAATCGCATTGGGCGGCGCGGCGGCGGCAGCATGTTTTTTCTTTCGTCAGTTCGCGCCGACAAAGAACACCGCCTGCTGTAGGCTACTACTGTACTAGGCGCGCTGAATTACGGAGGAGATGTATCATGATATTGGCAAGTAACGTGGAAAGTTATTGACCTACGTAGTGCGGTGACACGTTTGTTATGATTTGAATTTAAGAAACATATGAAACCGAAAATTTGGTATCAATTCTTAGAGTATTTTATTTTGAGTTGAAACTACGTATAGTGACTCTATACCAGCTGTTATCTTTAGTGCTTAAGGATAGCAATAGGGTTTCTGTTACACGCTGTATACATACAGGTCGACCTAATAAAAGCATGTTAAAATGAAGCATTATACAAATAAATGAAGCCAAATTTTGTACAATATGTATATTGTAACACGGTCATATTTTATGTTTTTAAATAATTGTATCGATAAACGGGTTAGTGTAATTTGAGGAGTAATTAAAGATTGAATTATTTGTTCAGTTCATAATATAATCGTTTATTTTTATTTTAGCGTCGGAAAAAGCAGCTTCATTAGTAAAGGGGAGAGCCACAGCCGCATGCGCATTGTCCGGAGATGGACACGGCACCAGCAGCTGGCAAAGCGCCGCCGAAGGTCACGACACCTAGGATGGGGACCTGACCAGCAACAACGGTGTTACCAGCGACTGGCAGCTCACCAATTACCGCCACGTTGCCTTCACCGGCGCCGCCGTAAGCACCTCCATATGCAGCAGCAGGAGCAAGTGCGCTACCATACGCAGATCCGATGGCGCCACCATAAGCACCAAGACCGAGGGCACCACCACATGCAGCAGCAGGAGAGAGACCAGCGCCGAGACCCAGAGTACCACCATAAGCAGAACCTCCACATCCGCATCCACCACCGCCGAGGTATTGGCCGAAAACATTCTGTTAGAAAAAATATAGGTACATTAGGTACAGGAAACTTATTGGTTTCTTAGGAAATCCCTAAAACACCATTTTGAAGATGTAAGTAGTCTACCAGAATTTCATGTAAATGATTAAATTATGAGAAATTGGAGAAGTGCAGGGCAGTCAAAATAAAATTATGTGAATCGAAGGAGAGAGACTGTCCTCATCAATCGTTTTTTAATCGAAGAGGACCTGGACCTGTCAGTCCAGCTCATGTCGTGGTAAACCAAGGTAGTAGCGAGGCTGACATTTCCTCAACATTGTTAACTAAACTATTGGTTCTCCTACTGCAACAATGTCATATTATTTCAAACTAACTGCGCCACGCGGTTTCACCCGCATAAGTTTCGATCCCGTAAAAATATCGGAATAAAAAGTATTCGTTGTGCCAAATTTCATCGAAATCTGTTTTAGCGTGAAAGCGAAACAAACAAAGAAATTAATAAACAAACAAACGATCAAACTCACTTTCGCATTTATAATACTAGTCAAGATACATACAAATTAAAATTGTGACAGTAAGGCAAGAAAAAAGTATTATTGAACGAAATAAGAAATTAGAAATCGTAAATGACTCACCTGGACCAAGCAAGCTTGGATGCAGAGCAACAGAAAAGTGAAGGTAGACATGTTTGATGTTTGTTTGTGTTCAACGAGAAGCTGAAGACTGAATGATGTTCCTACTTCTAGACCACGTTTATATAGTGTAAAAGCTTTTTATCATAACAACGTGATGTTTTTTCTATGTTCTATTGAAACAAAGCCCTTCATACTAAATATTTCAAGGTTACGTCACTTACGAAATACATGCATTGTTTTATTTCCCCATATTGCAACTACTGATAAAGGTACGAAAAGTTCATTCTAAATCCACAAATTGCTGCAACACAACTAGATAAGGACTACGTTTCGGTATATATAGTCGACCGATTCTTGTAAAACTCATTCTGAAGTTCACTTCAACACTAACTACAATGTCAGCCAAGGTGATCCTCGTCCTCTGCGCTCAGGCGCTCTTCATCCAGGTGAGAAATAATTCTTCAATATTGTATTCTTTCGTAAGGATTTTTCTTATGATTCCAGTATCGAAATTCAATATACACTGATCATTATTTTGATCAGTTTTATTGTGTGGATTAAGTAACGCATATTGTAATGCTTATAAAACCCTATTGTTTCGAGTCACATGTAAATATTATCAATATAAAGAAAAAAGATTGGATTCAGGTTAAAACACTGGTCTTCAATTCCTCGAAGAGGCCATTCAACTTTAGCTGGACATTCTTACTTTTAATTGTGTAATGACCGTCAAGTTTTTCACACTAAAATCATGTTTAGAATATTGTATAAAACACGTCTGACACACATTACTTGATCGATAAAATTATTATGTTCCAATGCATATTTGCTGATAAGAAGAAGTATTTACTAATATGTACAATATTTTTTTGTTAACAGACTGCTTTCAGTTCATGTCTTGGTCGTGGAGCCATCGCCGCTCCTGCTCTTTATGCCCCAGGATGTGCTGGTAACGGCTTGGGTGGCAATGCTTTGATCGGGAATGGATTGATTGGTAATACCTATGCTGGTAACTGTGCCAACAATGGTTTGATTGGTGATGGTTTAATTGGCAATGGCTTGGCTGCTATAGAGATCATTCCCACCAGTGGCGGTGGACTGCCCGTCTCCAGCTACTCTGTTATCGCTCCCAGTGGCCTCTCCGTAGCGTCTGAGAATGTGTTTGAGGGTGCTCTGTCCGTGGCTGGTGAGCTGCCGTTCGTGAGTGCTGTGGCTTTGGAGGGTGTGTTGCCAAGTGGCGGTGCTGGCGCCGTCAGCTACAGCTGCGGTAACGGTGTCACTGCTATTGAGAGCATCGCTCCTTCTGCTGCTAGCTATGGCGCTGCTGGTGCGTATGGTGCTGGGGGAGCCTATGGGCTTGGCGCAGGCTATGGACTTGGAGCTGCTGCCTTCGCTCCTGCCGGTCTTGGACTCGGCTATGGAGGCCGCGGCTGTGGATGTGGTGTCTACTGAAAACTTAAAAATAATTACTAAATTTTTCATCCGAAGTATATTCAATAAAATTATTTACAATTTATTTTGTTTAGTGAATTTACTTTTAACCAGTTTCCCTGTAATGTTAAAGTGTGAAGATTTATTAGTATAGAGAGACCTCTTAATTTCTGTGTTAAAAGAAGTTTTAAGAAAGAAAATGCATTTATTTAGTACATACAAACGGCCTGTTTCTTCATCAAAAGTAACGTCACAAAGTCAAAGTAACGGTCAAATTTGTTTCTTCACAATTTTAGCTGTTGCTTTTACTGTTACTTTTGCCTCTAATTTTGACTGCTCATTAAGCTGATGGGAAAGTAAGTAAGTAAGTAAGTAAGTAAGTAAATTTTATTTGTTTAAACATGGTGTACATGATACATTGCATGCAGGATAATAATAGGATACGAAAAGTTCTAACATGTTCAACCGCATATCGTGGCGTACAAATTGGTAGGAAGATTGGTGCATAAACCGTGATAACATTCATCAAAATTACATTCCTCATTATTCATTAAAGATACAAAATCAATGTCAAAGTAGTCAAATTAAATAAATTGGTCAATAAAAATATGAATTACTGTCATTAAAAAAAAACAATTCCAATAGAAAAGAAAAAGCAAGCAAGTTCATTGCAAGTATGCACAGGAAAAAAAATAAAATAAAGGAAGAGCTCATTGGGCATCAAAAAATCTACCTAAAACAGTATAACTTTGACAAAACGACAATTACTTTAGCTAGTTTAGGACTTTTTGTAAAAAAACCGGCCAAGTGCATCCGTAGTTGGGACGAATAAAATCCCAAGAACAAACTTAACATTGTAGTTGAAAAATTTGTTCCCCCATACATTCCAATTGCAAATGTAAGTTAATACGCACAATATTGAGTAATTTACCATGTTATTTTAAGACCATAGACTTCTTATTGGTTTTCCTGTAATCTATAAGCAAAGAACTATTAAAAAAAAATAGGATCAATGGTTTGAGAGATAAGGGGGGGGGGGGGCGGGGGGGGAATAAGGATTTAAATCCTTGAACCTCAGAAATACCTCCTTTTAAAATATGGTTTTAGTTTTACACTCCTTTTTACAGAATGGGCCTGCTCTTGACTCCGATTAAAAAGGGACCTTTAAACTTAATTAATTAATATGCCTCGTTGCGCAGGTGCTGGCTGAAAATTACAGGGACCAATGTATTTCCCAAAGATATTTAAAGACAAAAACTGTAGGAAAACAATCTCAGAGCTTGTTTTAATTTAAACGTTAGAGACAGTTGTACATTCATATTTTCACAGAATTATTTACTCATCCTTTCCGGTCTTTACATACATTACTAGAACTTTCTGTACCTATTTATCAAAACGAATAGTACTTAACTTATTTCCTACATTTAAGGACACGACAAATCGATCTACAACTATGTGGGGCAGTATGTGCATATGAAACATCAACACTAAAAAAAGTGTTATTTGCACAGCACCTGTATTATAACATCATAACTAAAAGTGAAAGTGTTATTTACTTGTAATATACATTTAATTATATACCCAACTGTCATAACAGTTTAAAATGACAAGGAAGCTGGAAAAAGTAATTTCAAAAACAAAATAACTTCCAAATCATTTTATTGGATCGTCGGTTGAACTGTTCAATAATTATTTTTTAATTTTTTTGTAGACACCACATCCACAGCCGCGGCTTCCATAGCCGAGTCCGAGAGCGACAGGACCAAAGGTAGCAGTACCAGGTTCATAGCCAGCGCCGAGCCCGTAGGCACCGGCAGTGCCATACGCACCAGTAGCGCCATAGGCAGCAGCAGAAGGAGCGATGCTCTCGACAGCAGTAACACCATTACCGCAGCTGTAGCTGACGGTGCCAGCACCGCCACTTGGTAATACTCTCTCCAAAGCCACAGCACTCACGATCGGCAGCTTACCAGCCACGGACAGAGCACCCTCAAACACATTCTCAGAAGCTACGGTGAGGCCACTGGGAGCGATAGTAGAGGCGCCGGAGACGGGCAGTCCACCGCCACTGGTGGCAGCTCCGAGACTCTGAACCACCTGATCAAGATGAACCTGGCGGAGGACTGCGCCATGGAGCGCTACCTCGGCGAGCTTGTGGTGCTGCTAACAAAACTGCGCCATGACGGGCCCGTAATCCAAATGATTACCGGTTCTTTGTAAACTTTAACGTCGTAAACCTTTATATCGTTATTTTGTTATTAAAACCTGTTTGAAAAGTTGTTGCATGGGATATGGAGCCTCAGACGTCGCCTGCGCGGGTATCTGTGAACATACAGGGACGTGTGGGCGGCAATCGCTGAACAGAATCGGTACCATACAGGGTAACAATTTACACCAATTTATTTTTTCTTTGAGATACGATAAGTATAAAAACATGTGTAGAGACAGTACTCTTTAGTATTACTTAGCTCACTGTCTCTAGACTCATACTGATAGCGTGTCAAAGGGTTTATACACTTTTACACTTTTTTTCTTGAGTTTCTTGCCCGTTCTTCTCCATAAAGATCTACGTTTCGGAATGGGCAACTAGCTTCAACTTTCTGACTAACTGACCGACTATTTGACAATATTTTATACTAGCTTTTGTCCGCGACTTCGTCCGCGTTTCCGTCGTTTTTCGTAAAAAAGTACCATATGTCCTTCCTCACGGTTCAGTGGTTTTGATGTAACAGACAGATTAACTTTCGTATTTTGGTAGGGAAATATAATATGTCAATCCACAATAATGTTGAAAAATATCGCAATAAGGAACCGCAGAATATTATTATTAATAGCTATGCCCGCGACTCCGTCAGCGTGTAACCTAAAATATTCTAATAGAATTATACCCAGAAATATGTAGGTACAACTTACAATAAAAAAAGAAATGAAAATAAAGCTGAAACGCCTGTGCAATACTATCTACCTATACCTACTTCACTTAAAAATAAATACCTATAACTACTATAATTAATAAAAGTTTCTACGCTTTTACCTACTAATACAAAAATAAAATTGAACATAAATTAGCCAAAACTTACCTATCGGTATCTAAAAATCTATGCGTACTACTTCTACTTCTACTACTACTTCACCTAAAAAGAAATAAAATGCAAACTATAAATAATTTGTAATTTGAACGAATATTTAAACACTACCAAAACAACTAATACTCGTACCTATTTTATAAAATAACAACAAAAGAAATTCAAATAAGGTAAACGCAGGTATTAACGACCCCCTAAGGCAATTTTAAAATCAACCATATTTTTTTAGTATACTGGTTCCTCTAAAGATTAATAGTTTCATTTTATATGCTAGTGTTATGTATAAAAAATGTATTTACTGAATCAAATACATTTAAATAAAGGATTATCTTGTAAAAAATCATTTACAATGTGACTAAGTCGATTGTTGCAATTACCGACCCATAAAAATGGCTGTGAAGCTATTAACGATTTTTATGCAGCTATTCCCGATCGTGTATGAGAGGAGGCCTTTTTCCAGCAATGGAATGTACGTATATAAGCTAGTGATGATGACGATTACCGATCTTAATAAAATAAAACAACATAAAAATGCAAATACTTATTCGTATTTTTTTATTATCATTATTTTTTATAAAACAAATTAGTACTTCATAGTAATACCTATGAACTAAAAAAATATAAACTTTTAAATTAATCAACATAATACTATTAATACACATATATATTTTAATTTAAGGATTTCAAACTCTAGGATATTTCCTTATGCTATTGAGATCATAATCATTTTTTGAGAATTTTAATATTAATCATCACAGTCACTGCTTCACCTCTTTTTAGAAATAAATTGCAACTAATTAGTTACATATATATGATTTGGTACAACTGGTGCTTGCAAACGAAACATTAAAGTCACTTAAAAAATACATTCATCATCACTATCATCAGACGTTTTATGTTGCTTTAAGCCAAGAAGTAGCATTTATTAATAGGTACCTATTATGTCATAAAAGTAGGTGACAAACTAAATAATCTATATACGATCGGTAATAGCTTCTTATAGTTGCTATTGCCGACCCTCGTGGGTCGGTAATAAAGTATGTAAGTATAAACATAAATTTTATTACCGACTCATAAAAATATGGTTATTTTAATTCAATTGACCTTCGGACTATAAAATAGATTATAATTGATTAATGTCACAAAAAATATGAACAAATGCACACTGTTTTAAACACAAAAACAATGATTTATTACTGTAACTATTCAATATCGATCCTCGAAAAATATCATAACTTTGGTTAAATTGACAACGCTAAAAGGTAAAAACTAGACAAAAAAGTTTAGTCGCTAATAGATTTTTATAAAGACTGATAGAATAGATTTAAACTGGTCCATAAAAATACTTGTGTTAGTGTGATTTAGTAACATAAAAGAAAAATAAAACGAAAAGTTACGTTGCTGCCATTGCCGACTTATGGGTCGTTGATAGCTGCCACGAGTAAAACTGATGAAGCTAACACCATCCCATTTTAATTTAAAGTTTTATCGTTTCAAATTACTTTTTATTAATAAAATGTCAAATAAAATTTAGTAATATAAGATAAAGTATAGATGTCATTTGTTTGTATAAATGTCTTAAATAGAAAAGTCACGTACTTACTTAAAGGAACAAGGGAACAGTACGACAGTTCCTGCATCCACGCTGCCCCGCAGTAACTGACGTATTTTATCTCTTTTTTGCACAGCTACTCACACTAACGTAAAAGTATACGATGCTCAAGGAATAAACGCGTGTGGAACTTTGCCTACCTATAGCTAGAATAGTTCTGGAAACGTAAAGATTTCGAATTACTTTTATAGGTCGGTAATAACTACAGATTTTCGATGGGTCGTTGATAGCTGCGTTTACCTTAAACTATCTAAAGACTAAAAGTCGCGCTGATAAGCACGGTTTGTTAATATCAATTATTGTCTGTCAATAAGGTCGAACGCTCTGAACGCATCAACAGCCAAAAATATTGAATGAAGCTCGCGCTCGGACCTCCCTCCCGCCTTTTTATACCCTACCGCCATGACCCGCGTCGAGCGCGGCAACCGTTACACAAAAATAATCCTTATGGCATGATTCAGTATTCACGCGCGACGGCGCGATGGCTTATTAGCGTATTTCATGTATAAGTTTGGTGTTTCTATACCGATTACTATGATTCTTTTTTTATTGAATAGGTAATAATATTAACTTCTTTTAATTAGGGATGAGTGAGAGTATTATAAACGTAAGAGTAAACAAATATGATCAGAAAGCTCCGAACTGCTAAGCTATCGGGAGTTACACGTGTTATTGTGAGTCAACCATAAAAGATAGACATAATTATGCTGTTGTGGGATATTTTTTAGATAATTAAATGTAGAACATTTCCGTCTTAAATAATTTCTATGTAGCTTTAACCATTAAGGCTTCACACGCGACGGAAGCTTAAAAAATGGAGCAACTTCTCCCGTTTTCCCAACATTTCCCTTCACTGCTCTGCTCCTATTGATTGTAGCGTGATGAAAAGTATACTATAACCTCCCCAGAAGTATGAAGAATAATTGTACCAAGTTTCGTTAAAATCCATCGAGTAGTTTTTGTTTCTATAAGGAACATACAGACAGACAGACAGACAGACAAAAATTTTTGTGATTGCATTTTTGGCATCAGTATCGATCACTAATTACCCCCTGATAGTTATTTTGAAAATATATATCATGTACAGAATTGACCTCTCTACAGATTTATTATAAGTAATATATAGATAGATTCTTTTCTATTTTATGAATGTGAGAACGCTATTTATAGTAGGCTTATAGGCTTAGTGGACTGTATATTTGTCGGCCATTTTCTATTTCGTTGAGTACCTGGTACTTGTTGAAAGACCTTCACTGTCCTCCCATATCTATTAATAACAATGTTATTGAAAAAATATTGTAAAAGCCAATTATTTTTAAAAGAGTAACCGTGGAGTTTCTTACCGGCTCTTCTCCATAGGAAACGACCAGTTGAAACCATGAACCTAGTTTCTGACGTTTATAAGTCCCATGTAGGTTTATGTGAAATAAAATGTTTTGAATTTGAATATGAATTTGTATAATTGTGTATAATATTCATCAAACGTATTAACACGTTTATTAAAAAATCTAAGAAAAGTCAAGATTCCTTGTGTGAGTTTAATTGGAACAGTCCAATCCCAAAAATTATGACTGGTATTTTTTATATTTGTGGTCAAATTAAAAACGTCCATAGATCCATATAATGGAAATAAATATGTATTCAAAATAAAAAATAATAAAAAGAAAATCCCATACATACTTGTACATGATAGATTGTATTTTAATATTAGATTGTATATATTATATTAAGATTTGTAAACAAACGTTGAATATTATAAGTTATAGTGCCATCAACGAAGACGCGCCCCACTTTTATTCCTAATCACTTACAGTACAGTAATCGTGTTAAGGAAGAAGAGCGGGGGGCATCTTCGTTGATGGAACTATCTACAACACAATAAAAAATTACGAAACTAGAGGATTTTAGAGAAGTAAGATCGTTCTGACAAATAGGAGAACAAGAAAAACAATGAGATTTGGTTTTGGCGCATTTCCATGCAGCAATTTAACATAGAGTAAATAATATAGAGATAATGCGATCCACGAAGACGCACACAACTCATCTTTCTAAACGGTAACAGTACAAGCTTACACAGCTTGTACAAATACAATACAGTAATTGCGTTTAGAAAAGGAAGAAGAGTGGGGCGCGTCCTCGTGGACGGCACTATCTATTGAATGGACGCCCTCGCAAAAATAGAATTTCAAATGTTGTTTTGTTGAGGGAAGTCATTCTCGGACTACAAAAGCGATTTGCAATATATAATAGAATACAAAAAAAAATTGCGAATCAGTTTACTAAATCATTTTCAGACAAACACTTAAGACATATTTTTTCTTTCTTAGTAATTTCCACATCCACAGCCACGGTTTCCATAGCCGAACCCGAGGGCGGCAGGAGCGATGGCAGCAGTACCAAGTCCATAGCCAGCGCCGAGCCCGTAGGCGCCAGCAGCACCATAGGCACCCACGTTGCCATAGGCACCTGCAGCACCGTAGGTAGAAGTAGAAGGAGCAATAGCAGTAACACCGTTACCGCAGCTGTAGTTGACGGCGCCAGCACCAGCACTGGGCAAGACGCCCTCCAAAGCCACAGCACTCACGAACGGCAGCTCACCAGCCACGGACACAGCACCCTCAAACACATTCTCAGACGCCACGGAGAGGCCACTGGGAGCGAAAGCAGAGGCGCTGGAGACAGGCAGTCCACCGCCACTGGTGGGAATGATCTCTAGAGCAGCCAAGCCATTGCCGATCAAACCATTGTTAGCACAGTTACTAGCATAGCCGTTACCAGCATAGCCATTACCAATCAGTCCATTTCCGATCAAACCATTGCCAGCCAAGCCATTACCAGCACATCCTGGGGCATAAAGAGCAGGAGCAGCGATGGCTCCACGACCAAGACATGAACTGAAAGCAGTCTGTAAAGACGAAATTATTGTATAAATAATTGTTGTAATAAATATATAAACGATGGCGCTGCATTAAAATGTGATTATTTAATCAATCACGTAACATATAATGTGTGTCAAACGCATTTTGTTTAATTGCAAAGTGATTGTGAAAAACTTAGTGACACCTAATTATTTTATAAACGGTGATTGGGATTCTTTTAAAAATTTCCTAACCCAAATGTAACTTGAAGCATCCTTACAAGCCCTGCAACCAGTTTCTGATAATTATTATAATTTGCATTTATATCAGAATGCAGACGAAAAAAAAAATCATAAACACATTTTCTGCGGAATCATTGAAATTCAACAAAAGAATCAAACACAGTTATAATTATAAAAAGTAAAAGTTTCTCACCTGGATGAAGAGCACCTGAGCGCAGAGGACGAGGATCACCTTGGCTGACATTGTAGTTTGTGTTGAAGTAAACTTCAGAATGAGTTTTCCTAAAATCGATTCACTATTTATACTGAAACGTAGTCCTTATCTTAGTAGTTGTGTGACAGCAATTTGTGTATTTTCGTTTTTTAAACCTTGTATCGGTGGTTGCTTAACAAAGGAATAGGACTTTAAGAATATTACCAAACGCTTTGTTGTATTTTAACAAAGCGTTTGGAAATAGTAAAAAGTACGTGTTATTGATAAGAACTGCTGCACTATATAAACATGGTGTAAGACTTCTAAAAGCATCAGTCTTCAGCTTCTCGTTGAACGTACGAATTCATCAAACATGTCTACCTTCACTGTTTTGTTGCTCTGCATCCAAGCTTGCTTGGTCCAGGTAAGTCTTTACTATGTAATTCTGGTATCTTATTGTTCTCATAAACTTCCTCTATTGTTGCTCCTCTTGTCCTTTGTATATTTCTTCCATATCTATGTCATTCGTACCGATTAGAGAGTAGAAGAGACGTTCGATTTCTTCAAAATCTCGTAAACGAATATATTCGTTACTGATTACGAACTTCAATTTGTGGTTGTCCTTGTTTCTGAGATTTCCTCAGCAAGCGATAAGTTTCCTATCTAATGAAATTTTCTTCCAACAGAATGTTTTCGGCCAATACCTTGGAGGTCGCGGCTGTGGATGCGGAGGAGCAGCCGTTGGTATAGCTCCTGCTGTAGGCATCGGCTCTGCTTATGGTGGTGCCCTGGGTCTCGGCGCTGGTCTTTCTCATGCTTCTGCATGTGGTGGTGCCCTCGGTCTTGGTGCTTACGGTGGTGCCCTTGGATCTGCTTATGGTGGCGCACTTTCTCCTGCTGCTACATACGGAGGTGCTATTGCTCCTGGAGCTGCTTATGGCGGCACCGGTGAAGGCAACGTGGCGGTCATAGGTGAGCTGCCAGTCGCCGGTAACACCGCTGTTGCTGGTACTGTTCCCATCATTGGTGTTGTGACTTTCAATGGTGTTGTACCGGCTGCTGGTGCCGTGACTATAACCGGACAATGCGCTTGTGGATGTGGTTCTTCTATTTACTACTAATACTTTTCTCTATGAAAGGATTTTAGTAAGTAATTAAGAAAATAACAAAGCAGTATTCTTTTGGAATGACAAACAAACTGCGGCTGCAGGTCATAAATTGAAATAAAGATATTATATATATTAATAAACATCTATCAGCAATTAATGTTTTATTTTTTAAATTAATTGATAACGTAATACAAACTAAAATTGATTCTTAGATCCAGAATATCGTTTTAAATATTTACGTCTTTATTACTTGCCTGTTTGAAAGGAGGTTTTTGTTGAAGCTTTTTTAGTCCAGAATGTTCAAGAAGTTAACTACAACTAAAAAAAAAGACTCAGAATAGTAATTAATGGGAAGACACGGTTCAGTATATTTACTTTCTTTGGAAATTATTTTGTAAGTGTTTCTGGTCCTATGAAAGAGCCCTGTGGGACCCTAATTGCTATAAGTATTTCATCTCGTCGGTATAGATTTACTATTTCAATTCTCCCCCTACCAACATTGCTAATTGCTTTTTGTGTATTTTGGCTTGTCAGTTAGAAGCTCGTTCTAACCTAAGGATTTTTGTTACTCAGTTCTCATCTTAGAATTTTGTAATACCAAGCAATCGAAAGCCTAATTAGTTTCGTGAAAGAAGCAGGAACATTGGGCACGAGGTCACGGGTTGTAGCTGTTTGTGATTTAACTTAAAATAATATAATGGTGACCAAATTCTATAAAAAAAGCTCATAGCTTTATTTTGTAACCTTGGTCTCTATTATATCCATAAATCTTTCAGACACTTAAAAAAAAAGAACTTGTTTGCTGTTAATATGGACATAGGAATCAGTTGCTCAGTGTCTTATTAAGAATGATTTCAATTCAATTCGACTTTCTTGCTAAAGTGGAAAAACTTATCTATACTTCTATTTACCTACCAAAAACTGCACGTTTTGAATTTATATATTTCTAAGTAGTCCGTTCGCTTGTTTTATACTTATCCTAGTTATACAGGGAAATCTATTATTAGCCATACAAGACTGTACCACACATACTCTGTAACATACTATATGTATCGCTGTTGGTTGCCTAAATAAAGAATATAAAAATAAATAAAATATACATTAATAATATTCTATAGAGGTATTTGTTTGTTTTTTCTTTTATATTTTTTGTTCTTTGTAAGTTTGTATGTAGGATGTAATTTTCGGAACTACCGGTAGGATTTGAAAAATGGTTTTTCATTGGATAGCCCAATTCTTGAAGAAGGTTTTAGGCTCGCGGATGAAGTCGCGGACAGAAGCTAGTGTTTCATAAGTCTAATGATTATAAACCGAAATGAACATCAACAAAAAGTAATTATATATCTAGCTTATTACATAACGCTTCATTTCTAAGGCTAAATACAATTTGTTGGCAAAGAGGTAAGCTTGGTACCTATGTCATTAGCCTAGCTACTTTTTCAAGCTTTAAATAATTAAAAATTGTACCAGTATCACATGCCATAATTTTGCCAAGGTCCTAACATTGAACCCTGGGGTATGCTAAACTCAAAGTAAGATTATATTTAATCACAGTTAAGAAATAAACCTGTGTAACGCCTTTACAATAATTATTATTAAGTGCAATTAAAAACAATATTCTACTACTAACACATTGCTTGAACAAATATGACAGGCGCCTGCTTTTGTAATGATTAAATCCTGCCCTTCTGTAAGGGCAGGATAATAATAAGATAATAAGAAGATCTTTTTTGAAGGTGCAAACAAGTTTACAATTTCGAAATGTCACGGCCACTGCTCGAATTTAGAATAAAGGGGAAGATATGTAAAAAAAATAATGTTATTGATAAAAATATACTTATTCATAATAATCAACAAGTTAGTACGCATAAGAGTTGCCGCAACCGCAGGCGCAATTTCCAGAGATAGTCACTACACCAGCAGCCGGCACATTGCCGCCGAAGCTCACAGCGCCCATGATAGGGACCTGACCGGCGACGGCGGTAGTACCGGCAACTGGCAGCTCACCAGCGACCGCCACGTTGCCTTCACCAGCGCCGCCGTACAGGCCAAGTCCGGCACCACAACCGGCATTGGGGTATGCGCCAGCAAAACCGGTAGCGGGGTATGCGCCAGCCAAACCGACAGCAGGGTATGCGCCAGCGAAACTGGTAGCGGGGCATGTGCCAGCGAAACTGGCAGCAGGGTATGCGCCAGTAAAACTGGCAGCAGGGTAACCACCACCCAAGCTAGCGGCAGAGTAGACGAGACCAGCTAGTCCAGTGCCATATCCGAAGGGTGAGGCGGAAGCAGCATTACCAAATGCACCAATACCTCCGTAGATATTACCGGGAGCCGTAGCAGGAGCGAAGCCATTGCCAAAACTAGAAGCGACAGCAGCTTCATCCAGGCTCACCATTCTAGTAGCACCATTTCCGCATGCGTGGTTGACGGCTCCAGAACCAACAGTGGGTAACACACCTTCCAAACCCACAGTACCCACGAACGGCAGCTCACCACCTACAGCCAGAGTTCCCTCATACATATTCTCAGACGCTACCACTAGATTGTTTAGGGCAATAGCAGAAGCGCTGGTGACGGGAAGGCCACCTCCAGTTGTTGGTGTGACTTCTACGGCTGGAGTGTAGATGTCGTATGCTAGGCCTGTCAATCCGATGCAAGCCAAGTTGTTTCCTGACAAGCCAGAGACCAGACCATTATATCCCAAAGGAGAGTTCAAGGCAGAACCAGCTAGTCCATAAGAACAAAGGCCGGGGGCAGCAGCATATGCTGAACGGCCGCAGACTTGGCTGAGCGCTGACTGCAAACATACAAATTAAACACATAAATATCTGGTTTATGTCACAAACAAAGAATATAGGAGAAGATGATGAAACTATAACGGCTTCCTTGATTTAAAAAAATGGATTAATGTCGGTACATTTTGATTGTGTAACTGGAGTCCATTTTTAATTTTTAAATAACGAAGTGTTTTAGCGGTAATTTTACCTAAAAAGACCCTAAGATTCAGAAGTGTATTACTGAATTAGGACAAAAAGTAAAAAATAAATACATACCCGGATTACAAGCGCTTGCGCACAAAGGACGAAGATGGCAGCCTTGACAGACATTTTGGATTTTTGAACTCCTTGTTTGGTTGTCCGTTAATGAAAACAAACTTGAACTGGCTTTTTCAAAAAGAGCCGAGGGTTTTATATAAAAACTCCAGACATATTATAACATATAATTACTATAATTTTACTTTATCTGCCTAATTACAAAATGTACGCCTGGGAACGCATAGAGAACATGCGTGGGTTTCAAAACCATTTTGAAATAATGTTAGTACGACTAATAGGCCGTCGTTTTTCGAAGAATTAAAGAACGCAATTCAACGATAAGTCCTATAAGGTTAGGTAAGAAAAAAATATAATTTTTACACACAACAAAACATTACGCATTTAATCCCCGAAGGGTAAGGCAGAGGTGTACCTAATTAATATATATATACCCACATTTCGCCAGTCATGTTTAACTCCTTATATATATCGTCGACTGTTGGTTCAATTGAGGTAAGGGACAAAATACCGAAAATGAGTTGAGTATAGAGTTTTGTTCAGAATTTTTCGGTCTTTCGAATGGTATATATGAAACAATTCTAGCTTAAGAAAAATGTCCCTTACCCTACTGATTTTTTGGATCCAAATTTCGAATCAGCCCAATAACAACAATGTATCTGAAAAAACATGCAATATACTCGTAGCAACTTCGGCCGACGATATCGACACCTCCATGCAATAACATCGTAACTCACTTTTTGTGATTTTACAGGAGAGCGATTTTAAAGTTTGAAAAATTATAGCAAACTCAAAACACCCCGTACAATTTTTGAGGCTGGCTGTTTTCATGACTTACGGGAAAAACAAAACAGTGAAATGACATATTATATAAGTTACGAGGACAAACATTGTATATCTTTTTTTTTCAAATAACTTCTCCCGCTCTGGGCGGAGCGGAAGGGCGTGTCAGACTTTTACTGACTAAAACCCACCCGTGTTCCTTCCGTTGCCTGTGTGCCGGGGTCGCGATATCCCTTTCGGACAAACCCGCAACCCCGGCAGGCATTGGCCCTTCCGGACCCCGTCAGTTGGTGCTAAACATTGTATGTCTGAGTTACAATTTAGTTTTATTGTAGTTTAATTTATTTTTGTGGTCATTTTGTATCATGTACATATGTAGATTGTATCTAATGTTACAATTTTTTCTAATTACCTACGGCGTCCCCCAGGGCTCAATTCTTGGGCCATTACTATTCTTAATCTACATAAATAACATCCATGAAATTGGCCTGAAAGGGGATATTGCACTGTACGCTGACGATACAAGTTTGTTTTACTCAGGTGCCTCAATATGCTCAATTATAGAACAAGCTCAGCATGATTTAAATCTCTTACATATCTGGCTTAAATCAAATTTATTGACAATAAACATAACTAAAACCAATTATATAATATTTGCTGCGAAGAACAAAAAGGTTGCTCAGCACAGTAACTTACAAATTGATGGTCAAATGCTAAAGAGAGTGCATCAAGAAAAATATCTTGGTCTTATACTGGATGATAAATTAACGTGGAAACCACATATAGAAAGTATTAAAAATAAGCTCACATCACTAACAGGTGCGCTCCGTGGTATAGTGCGATGTCTTCCCAGACATGTGCGTTACACTATATATAACTCGATGGTTAAATCTCACTTAGACTATCTGATTGAGGTCTGGGGAACTGCCGCCAAAACTAACTTAAAAATACTCCAAATTGCCCAAAATAAAATAATTAAAACACTATTTAGAAAAGAAAGAAAGAAAGAAAGAAAGAAAGAAAGAAAAATAAATTTATTTGTCACAGAAACACGTGCATAAAAAAAAAAGATGAAAAACTCGAGTAAAAATAAACAAAAGAAAAATACAATAACGAGCACAAAACAGAAATAGTCGGCAGCTGCTGGCACGTCATGACTGTGACAAGAAGGCTTCCACTCAGCTTGATGCTGTGCTATGGAGACCCACAGCACAGCGCTGATTTTCAGTGGTCACCCGAAAGAGACGTACGGAGACCAAGTCAGTAATGAATTTTCAATAAATATACAATAAAACAAATAGAACATATAAATAATTATCCGAAGGCAACACTGTGCGTGCATAATACATAAAACATAATACACCTAAAACACCATTATAACAATACCTACAAAAATATTAAATGTTTTGTCTCGCCCCCACCATCACTTTCACGTCGCCTGCGCACGCGCTCACAATAAAAAAGTACTAACTGTATAAAGTACAGTTTTCATTGCCCGATTGCGTCTCTGAGCGTGATGACGTACTGCGAGTCATAGCTGGGTGCGCGGCTAGGCTCGTGCGCTGTCGCGGACCGGCGCGCGGCCCGACAGCGGCCGCGCACGAGTCCTGTTTTAGATACTTAGCGCGTCATGCGTGACTTTTTAGTTTGTACCCACAGTTAGTTACTACCGCCAAACGACATACCAACAGTGGGTAACTGGCTTGCGCTTGCATCTAAGTTGACGCTTGAACAAAACGTGACGCGTTTAGTGTATACTACTGACATAACTACCTACGTATAAGTTCAGAATATATGTGTGTGTGTGTGTATATGTTCGTATTTAGATATAACTATTTAACCCCTACTGAAAAAATTTACAAAGAAACACAACTTATGAACCTTCAGCAAATGTATAAGTACAACACATGCATACTCGTCAGAAAAATTCTAGCTAAAGAAATACACTCTCAGATAACATTTAAAAAAAGGGCACAAACTTATAAAATTTTAACAAGACAAGCGAATGATATCTGCTTAACCCAGCCTAGGACCAATTATGGAAGGAGGAATATCATGTATGAAGGGGCTAAGTTCTATAATAAATTGCCTAAAGACATAAAAGAAATCAAATCATCAAATAGTTACAAAAAATCCTTAAAAAGATATATACTAAAAGATATTTCCCTACCTTTCGATTAATTCATAATAACAAAAAAAAAAAAAAAAAAATATATACATACATACATACATACATAAACTCACTTAGACTATAAAGAAAATACAAATATATACCTAAAGGAAAATATGAATAAAGAAATAATAATATGTAATATCACTAAATCGCTTATGTTCCACACTATGGCATAGGCCTTAGTAAACACGCAGCAACTATTAAATTGCATCCTACCCACATTGCTCAAAACTGCTGTTTCTTGTGGGTAACTTTCTTCTAACTTGCCTTTGTTTTGTTTGTTGTGCTTAGGTAATGGGTATATGTTTTAATTGAAGTGTTAAAATTGTAATGATAATTTTAAGATACGTACTTTATTTATTTATCTACGCTTACTGGCACATAAACTTTATTTAAACTATGTTTACTCTGTAAGTGAATTTTGTAAATTCTTTTGAGTAAATTAATATCTTTAACCGTATTTTGTTGTAGTTGATAAACAAGCTACTCATAATATTTTCTATAAATTGTAAATCAAGTTGCAATTATATTGTTGACAAAAAATATTTTTTAGATTAGTTACAATACTTTGACGTTGGTTTATTTTAGAAAGGGAATAGAATTACAATGATAGTACAGAAAAAATGCATTTTTTTTTTTGCCGTTGTAACTCAATTTTTGGAAAAAAGTTAGTTACGATGTTATTGCATGGAGGTGTCGATCCCTTCCTGCTCGGCCCCTAGGACTATCTAGGGGCCGAGCCTTTTGCCGGGCATGAATAAAAAAAATTATAATTCTAATAAGATTTAAGATTTATTGGTTAATAAACTGACATTACCTTAACTCGACACACTGACTTATTACAGGAAAATCGTATACTTTTACAATGTTTGTAAATATGTGAGCATCATGTATCTACTACAAAATTAATTTATCTGGTATTGCTTCATTTTTGGTAGGTTTTATTCTAGCTGCATCGTCATCACATGTAATATAATTAATGTATTAAAAACATTTTAAAACAGTAACGGTGGAGATTCTTGCCCATTCTTCTCCATACGAAACTACCTTTTGGAAGGGGCGACTAGAATCAATTCAATATTCATGTAAATTTTGACGTTCAAAAGTGCCTTTTATTTATGTGTTTATTTTAAATAAACTATTTGACTCTGGGAACGAAAATACGGTTAGAGAAAGCGATTTTACGATTTTGTTTTAAAGTCTTTTGTTACATATTAATTTTGTTTATACATTACATTTTTGAACAATATGTCTATAGTCTAGCAGTTCTTCCGAAATGGTTCGCAGCTAATAATCTTTTACTTAATGCGAACAAAACTAAATGTCTTAAGTTCTCATTACCAAATGTACCTCAAGCAGGTCTAAATTTAAAACTTGACGGCAAGAAACTAGATGCTATTACGGAAACTGTATTTCTAGGAATTACTTTAGATTCGAGATTGCAATGGGGCGCCCACATTAGAGCTCTTTCAGGTAGATTAAGTTCAGCTGCATATGCAGTAAGAAAAATAAGGCAGTTGACTGATGTAGCCACAGCTAGGTTAGTATACTTTGCTTATTTCCACAGTATTATGTCTTATGGCGTTCTGCTGTGGGGATCGGCAGCTGATGTAGATTCAGTTTTCATCTTACAAAAGAGGGCAATTCGCGCGATCTATAAAATGGCTCCTCGTGAGTCGCTTAGAGATAAATTCAAAGAAATTGATATACTTACTCAGCCTTCTCTTTATATTTTAGAAAGTATTTTGTATGTTCGCAAAAACTTAGGACTTTTAGGGGTATGAGGAACAGGGTGTAAAGTTCACTCATCCCCCATAGAAAAGGGAGGATCCTCCGACCAGACGGGTGTCATGTCTGGCGGGCAATTGCCCTGAGGTTGAAGTCGTGAGCTTGTATATATGTCCACCGCGCGGTAAACTCTAATTGCGCGATGCAGGATTTGAGTGACGTCAGGATGTTGTGTGACGTCAAGTCTTTGATGCGTAGTTCGCATGTGGCGGTGTAGATGCCGCCACAGACTTTTCAAAATAAGAAGCGATTTCCATAATATAAATACACGTAGTAAACATGAAATTGTGATACCCAAATTTAGATTAACTAAAACTAGTAAGTCATTTCTTATAAACAGTATTCGCTTTTATAATAAGTTGCCAAAGTCAGTTACAGAACTTAGCGATGGAAAGTTCAAAGCCCACATCAAACGTGTCCTTATCAAAAAAGCATAATATTATAAGATTAAAGACTACGTTGAAGACAAGGAAGTTTGGCAATAATTCCTTCTGCACATGTGGCTTCCCTGGTGCCTCATTAACGGCATAACTATGTAAATGTCTATTAACTGCTCCCAAATTACGATAATTATTTTAATTTACTTTTTTATTTTATTTTAATTTACAAATGACATAATCTTTTTATTATTTGACATTGTATATTTACAATATATTAAATTTGATTTGTTACAGCAGTAGTGGCGGCCATTATCATTTGGTTTAAATAGGTTTTTATTTTTGTTAGGAATTTAATTTGTCGTTTATATAGCTTATTTTCTTTTAAATTTTGTGAATGAGAGAACGTTGTAGACATAACAGACTGTAGATCGGTGGACCATTTAATATTTTGCTAAGTACCTGGTACTTGTTGATGGGCCTACACTGTCCTCTCATACCTTTTAACACTGTAACTTGGAAACATTGTAAAAACCATTTAATTTTAAAAGAGTAACCGTGGAGTTTCTTGCCGGCTCTTCTCCATAGGAAACGACCAATTGGAACCGTGCACCTAGCTTCTGACGTTTCATAAGTGCCCTTGTAGGTTTATGTGAAATAAAAATATTTTGAATTTTTTTTGAGTTATGTAATAAAAATACAATACAGTATCGACCCTGAAATTTCAAATAGTTAAATAATCTCAAGGACTGCATGAGACGGGCTCAACCTAGTATGGAAGTCCACAAGTTAAAATATTAAAATTATGTTTCCTTTATGAAATGTAATAATTCTTTATTTGGTCAATAAACGATTTATTATTCATAGAAATAAAGGAAAAGAGGAGTGAAAAAATCCATAGGCTTTGTGTTTGGACTCCTGGTGTTTGGTCTGCAGTCATCACTGTGCAGAATATGCAGTGATCCGTTTTAGCGATCTTTTGTTCTTTATGTGAGTAGACGTATTCGCTCTGCAGCTTGAAAGTTCCTCCTCTCCTCCTCCTCCTCTCCTCCACTTCTCCTCCTCTGCCTTCTTCTTGCTCCTCTGCTTCTTACTGCACTTGTCCCTGTTACTTTAAGACGGTGCACGTTTTCCTGTTAAGCTACACGTTAATATTCATTCCCTATTTTTTATTTATCATCCATCACACAATCCATCTATTCTTTGATCTTCGTCGTATATTGAAAACTCTTTAACGAATGGTCCACCTCCCAGCTAAATGAATACCACATGTATTCATCGTCCACCGCAAACTATGCTAGCTAAGCTAACCTTCAATGAAAAACTGGCTCAACTTTGCAAACTACATAACTTGATTTAGCTGGCGGTGTGGACGATTCACTTTATAGTTACATACGTTGTATCCACAAATTACCTCTTTTATATATGGCTTGTTGAAAATTTTGTTCTTTTCAAATATTGAGGCGCGGGGTAAAGGGAAAACTGCGCTATAATTGGCAATTTCAAATAATTTCAAAAAACATTCCACTATATAATAATGGGATAGAGACGTGAAATACCGACAGTAGATATCGATATTTGTTAAGCGTATTGAAAATAATTTACTAATTAAATTGTGTGTTTTTTTTTTTAAGTATATGAATACCAGCCATGCTATTCTGTAAAGATCTCACCGTGAAAACTTGGGTGAAGTGAGCTGTCAATATTGTCAATCCCTGTGCAATGACAGCTCACTCCACGCTCACTTCACCTAAGTTTTCACGGTGAGATGGTTATAGAATAGCACTGCAGATATTAAAAGAAACAGCTTAAATAAAAAGGAATGCTATCCATGCAAATTATATTATTACTGCAACTGCTATTAAAACATCGATAATAATTGATTATCATCGTGAACTGAAGTGTTGCGAAACACCAGCGTGACAACTCAGACAACAAAGGACATAAAATGATATGTACCTACGTAATGAGA
Source organism: Agrochola circellaris (assembly GCA_914767755.1). Classification (NCBI taxonomy): domain Eukaryota; kingdom Metazoa; phylum Arthropoda; class Insecta; order Lepidoptera; family Noctuidae; genus Agrochola; species Agrochola circellaris. Next base: position 8,650,917 of record OU611867.1, on the reverse strand, counting down.
GAAAAGGACATGACAAAAATATATCACGTGACTTTTGTCAGTTGTCTCAGTTTGGCTCGGTACAAATTATTTTAATTAAAGTTTTAACAGCACTCAGTTAGAAAGCAATCATCGTTCCAGTGTGAGAGAGAGATGAAGCTATACAGGACGAATAGCACAGCACTATTCTTATTTTACAACGGAAAGGTGATGGTTTTAACACGTCATAGTAAGGCCCCTGTTTTACTAGATTAATTGATTTTTACGGCAATTAAAACTTAGACGAAACTCGCAGATATAATGTCAAGAGGACACTGAAGATGTCAATCATAGCTCGAGACTTTATAAGTGTTAAAACACTGATTGGTGGAGAACGAGAACTGCCTACAATGCGGTATCTAGAGGGGGTGAGCTGTGGTTTCATCCCTCTCCATACCAAGACATAATCTTTTTCAACTTTTCAGTTAAATGCTTGAATTATTATGCAAGTTGGAGTTAGATTCGGTCTCACACAAAGAGGTTTCCGTGCCACGGTACAATATTTATCAAAAAACGCCGAATAAAACACGTTTCTTGTATGGGGATGGGGACCCCCTTTAACTATTAACTTAATTTTATTTGTACTATTTTTTGTTACAGCGGCAATAAAAATACACAATCCGTGAAAATATCTACTGTCTACCCATGGTTTGTGAGGTACAGCCCGCTGACTGACAGACGGATGGACAGACGGATGGATGGACAGTGGGGGCTTAGTAATAGGGTTCCGTTTGGCACCCTTCGGGTTCGGAACCCAAAACGGAATAATACAACAAAGTCACATGCAAATTGCTTTTCTTTATTCAGTTAATAATCATCTTTACAATACATCAATCAGTAGTAGATTCCAGTTGGGTAGCAGCCATCAATGGGAGCGACAATCTCAGCAACGGGAGCGTTGCAACCGACACCAGGGAATAGAGACAAAGGTGCGACACTGGCAACAGGACCATAAGCTCCAATACCAGCACCGTACGCTCCAAAACCAGCACCATAAGCTCCGGCGCCATAAGCAGCAGCGGGAGCAATGACAGCAGCAGCTGAAGGAGTCATGCTCTCAATAGCAGTAACACCGTTACCGCAGCTGTAGCTGACAGCACCAGCACCGCCACTTGGTAACACTCCTTCCAAAGCCACAGCACTAGCGAACGGCAGCTCACCACCTACATACAGGGTTCCTTCGATGACGTTATCGGAGACTATGGAAAGACCAGTAGGAGAGATTGAAGATAAGCTGGAGACAGGCAGAGCACCACCACTGGTAGAGATGACCTCAAGAGCGAGGTTGGATCCATAGCCGAGACCAGAACCGTAGCCGATACCAACGTTGCCATTGTAGCCCAAACTGGAGCAGCCATGGGTGGGTAGCACGGGAGCGGTTAATACAGGGCTAGCACAACCAGAAACGCCCAATCCAGGAGTGATTGGAGTAGACAAACCGTAAGTAGCTAGTCCAGCTCCTATGTTGGAGTGACCGGCGCACGCACTGAGAGCGAGCTAAAAAAAAGTTTCCATATAAATTCAAGTATTTTGGTAATTCGATGCAACAACAAACAGGGTTTATATGTATAGGAAAATTCATTTTCTATGAACAGCCAGGAATCAGGATTTGATGGACAGTAGTTTTTTTTTTAAATATATGTTGCAAATCACTACAGGCGCGTTCACACCATAGTTCTACAGTTAAAAGTTCGCGAGTGTCAAGAATTTAAATACACCCATAACTTTCTAAATTCTCAAAGAGTTTTTCCAGGGTTTAAACGTTACCTTAAGTATTTTCCCTGGAAAAACTTATTCACAAGAATTTGTGCTTAAGAAAATGTTTTTGACGTCCTGATGAAAATGTTATAAAATTCATACCTGAACGAAGAGTGCCTGAGCACAGAAGACGAGGACAACCTTAGCAGACATGGTAAGTTACTTCAACGAATGCAAATTCTTGAATGATATTTCCAGGAAAACCTAGTATTTTTATACTAAATTCGCAGAAAGAGTACGTGCGATTCTAATAATTTGCAACATTGAAGTAATTATTGTTACCTTTGACTTTTGTAACTAATTCCTTTGATTTATATTTATCAATTTGCTTACAAAACAAAGGCAAACAAATGTCTTTCCCAAGAATATTGATAACACAGTTTTCAAAATTCTGTGAAAACAGTAAATTAGCACGGAGTACTATTTTCACGATAAGTTTTTGGTACTATTTAAATGTGGTCTTAAAGTAGGAATATCATTCAGTCTTCAGCTTCTCGTTGATCACAAACACCAAACATGTCTTCCTTCACTGTTCTGTTGCTCTGCATCCAAGCTTGCTTGGTCCAGGTGAGTCAAACTGTTCTAACATAATCGTCTTTCTTTTGTCCTAAAATATTGGATTAGAACTTTAGAGTAGATCCCATTATAAGCAGATTTTAGTAGTTGAGTTTTTTTTCGTTCTAATTCGAACAAGTCGCATTTTGCGGACATACTCGTATATAATATAACTGAAAATGCAATTTTTTTGTCGAAAATGACATATTTTCACGACAGATTCTGTTTAATAAAGCAGAAAACTATGAAATATACTTACAAAATTGTCGAATTGTTTGATTCTGTCGCTCGTCGGTTCAACACCTAAAACTGTTACAACTCCAAATTCAGTGTTTAATAACCAATAATGTGTGTGTGGAATAATTTCCAATTCATAAGCAACATTATTGTGCATAGTTGATGGCAACGTTTAAAAAAAATTAGACTTTGAAATAAAAAATATAAAAAATATTTTTCAGAATGTATTCAGCTCATGCGTTGGCTACGGTGCTGGACTTGGCTCCGGACTTGGTTTAGGAGCTGGCCTTGGACTAGGTGCCATCGCCCCTGCACCTTGCGCTGGTGCCCTTAACGCTAACCACGGCCTCGGTCTTGGTGCTTATGGTAGCACCATCGGATCTGCTTATGGTAGCGCACTTGCTCCTGCCGCTGCATATGGAGGTGCTTACGGCGGCGCCGGTGAAGGCAACGTGGCGGTCATTGGTGAGCTGCCGGTCGCCGGTAACACCGCTTTTGTTGGTCAGGTCCCCGTTCTCGGAGTTGTGAACTTCGGAGGCGCTGTGCCTGCTGCTGGTGCCGTTACTATTTCTGGGCATTGCGGTTGCGGTTGTGGATACTGATTTATTTGAACAAGAATAAAGGTGAAAGGTTGTTCATGAAAAATGTTTTCAATTATTTTAGTGACCTTTTTATTGTTTTGCAAAAAATGACGCAATGCATTTTTTTATTCCCCTATATAATTACTAACTTACTGCTGCACATAAGACAATATTATGTTATACTTCCAAAAAATACGAAATGAAAAATAACTTTAATTTCGGAAGTCAGTGGCAAAGAACAAAAATTTAAAACCAAAGACATCAAAAGTTTTCTTTTTAACTTTTAAGTTGTGGTACCAACCCCACACAAATTTGAATACCACTACCTGCTATGAGTGACAGGAAGTTATCACCATATCATCCACATAATACTAAGTGGGAAAAATATGTATTATTGAAGCTAACTCTAAAATTATCCAAGCAAAGTTAAAAAAAATGCAATACTTAGTGCTAAATGTTTATAAAAATATAATATGGCAACATTTCGTTCCATTGGCGACTCACGTGCCACAGCCTAAATCCAAACTGTGCGCGCAGCTGTCATAAAACAATTTTTAATTACTAGAACTGAATTAATGCAAAACCATGTGTTTCCATGTTTTATGCAAATAAAATATCTTATCTTATCTTAATAATTTATTGTATGTTGTGGTTGACTAACGTGCTAGGAAACAACCTAGCCGCTGACTGGGCTTTGACAAATACCCCACACTAAACCATTCTTTATACCGGATGTAGTGTAATCCACAAGGAAAGGGTCTTTTAAAGCTCAACTCCTACTTGTGACAGGGGTTAAAATGAGCTTGTTCCATGTAATATTCAGTCAAATAATTTTAGTTTTTCTCCGTGGTGACGAGCTACACGCTCAAGCAACGCGACTGCAGAAAAAACGAATGGAAAAAGATGTTTAGACCACGACGCGACTTGCGGAGCGACGACGACGGACGGAAACAGTGACGTGCGCGCGTTTCCTTTGTCGAAAGTCGAATCGCTCGAGGCCGTGAACGTGCTCCTAGATATATACAGAACAGCAGTAGCGAAGACAGTAACGGAACAGAATTTAAAATAAATTGTCCCTTAATGACCTTAAATACGACCAGGAGACGACCTTCACCCATCTGTTTTATAGATGAAAAGTATTTTATATAAAATTCAGTCTGTTAAGAAATATAATCGCGAGTGACTATGCGCATATGATATGTTGACTAGCGTGTTTTATTTTCTTTGGCTGATAAGGTACAGTCAACCGTACGTCAGTTGCAATACGAAGACCGCCCTTAAGCCCACCTGTAATACCGCCGGCGATTAACGAGAAGCGAGTAGAGCTAGCAACTAAAAACGAGTTGGCGAGCAACGAGCACCGAGTGTTCAACGGCGACGAGCGATTACTCGCTGGTATGTACCAAGTATGTACCAAGTGTGAGTCTCTCAGCGAGGTTTCTGCTCAAGCGAGGGTCGCTGAGCGAGTACTGTCTTTGACAGCTTTTGTCCTGCAACAAATGAGTATTTGCCGATGAACGATATAATTATATTACAATATATTATTATCATCATCATCATCATCAGCTTACAGCAGTCCACTGCTGGACATAGGCCTCTCCAATTGCACGCCATTCAGCTCAATTCTCGGCAACTCTTATCCAAGTGCTACCTGCCACCTTGCGAAGATCGTTGCTCCACCTAGCCTGAGGGCGTCCTACCTTACGTTTGCTGGTTCGCGGTCTTCACTCAAGCACACGTCTACTTCAAAGGTTATCGGTTCTACGGCTAATATAGCCAGTTATTGCCACTTCAGCTTGCTTATTCTATGAGCTATGTCGACAACTTTGTTTCTCTGCCGGATTATCTCATTCCGGATTCTAGATATTCCAAGCTTAGCTTGTTCCATAACTCGCTGAGCGTCCACATTTCGGCTTCGTAAGTCATAACAGGCAGGATGCACTGATTGAAGATTTTAGTCTTTAGGCTCTGCGGTTATTATTATTATTTTAAGGATGTCTTTTACTTACACGGGTCCTACAATGTTGTCCGTTTCTTGAGCGAAAAAATCGTTGATAGCTTCAAGGCGGTGGCTCAAGTGCCTTACAGTTACTATACGATACGACGACTACGATAATAATAATATATTCAACTGTAATAAGGCTCGTGCAGATTAGCGCGACTTGCTGCGCGACGCAACACCGGTAATTATTCTACTGTGAAGTTTTCTTAGAAAACGCGCCTGTCTACACGACGCTTCAATCGGAGAATTTTATTTGTGTCTTCAGTTGGCTTTTTTATTTATTTATTTTCATTTTATCATGCGCCCTTGCTTTTCGAACTCACTTTAGACATTGGCAGAGTGGTCGACATCGGTATTGCAATTTAAAAAAAACGAAAAGAATAAAGATTTTCCTATTTTAGTTATAATGCATTAGATTTTTTTTTTTTTACTTTTTCTTTGTTCCTCTCAAACAGAGCACCTGCCATCTAATCTCTTCACCACCCTTGGTTGACTGGTAGAGAATGCCTAAGGCATTAAGTCCGGCTTTGTCTTTTTTTGAGTGTGAAAAGTTTAAGTAAATAAATAAAGGTTGACTGTAGGTACATTCTGCGACTTATATTGGCATTTTTATTTGCCGAGCACCAGAATAAAGCCTCGTGAAGACAGGCGCGACGCGACACCGGTACTTAATTATTGTACTACCGTGAAGTTTTCTAGTAATTATTTAGTTAGTTAGAGTCGTGTCGCGCCAGTCTGCACGAGGCTTAAGTATTCATAATATTAATGAATAGTGTTGCTCTCGATTATGTCTATTTGTAAGAATATTATTGTTACATCACGTAGGTACAGCTTGGCAAAAAAGAGTATGACGCGATAATAAATAAGACTAAATATTTTACATAATGAGGAGACCTATGATGTTGACACTACTTTGGCGACAAACGGTAGTAGATTTTGAGTCACCCAGCAGCATTTTATTGTTTCACATTTATTTTAACTACTTGATTTAATCAAGTAGTTAAAATAAATATAAATATATATATAAATTCTTTTTTACCAAGCTACAAGGGTATTTTTTTTAACGCAGTTGACTTGTGAGCTTTTCAACCAGAAACCAGCGTTGCGGTAAACTGCAGATTTAGGTTGACCGCTAGATATGTTCCTACTAGACATCACAAAGAATCTTGCAAATTCCATATTGCATTATTTGTTTTGTTTTTGTACATTGTAATTTCTCTTATGTTTAATTTCTAATTTGTGTAGATAATGTTTCAGTAAAAGAAAAAATATTCCATTTGGCTTACGTCAGTAACTACTACAGCGATCGTTTTTAATTCTAATAAGGTTACCCTTTAGTTGGCTAACTTGAATCTGAATTTAGTAACTGTGACATTAAGAAGCCTAAATTCAGCCAAGTGGAATAGCCCCATAACACACATGACATGTTTGTTTCCACCTGATAATTGTTTTTTTATTTTTCACTCAAGAATTAACCACAGCTTTCTTTTTTTAATGTATATCAAAACAACGACACCAACTGGGGACCACTACGACATCTATTTATGTATTTCGTAATGTAGTAATTTCCAAAATAAAAAATAATCAGATTAATTACTAACATTGTGATTTATTAAACACTTAAAAAACTTAATACTGGTACTGATATTGACCATTGCACCCACAGGCGCAGTTACCAGCGATCGACACGGCGCCACCGGCGGGAACAGCGCCATTGTAGCTAATAGCGCCCATAATTGGAACCTGACCAGCAACAGCCGTGTTACCAGCAATGGGTAACTCTCCTGCTACACCTACATTGCCTTCACCGACGCCGCCGTAAGAGCTAAGACCTTGGTAGCCGTAAGAGGGGCTTGCATATCCTGCACCGTAGCTGTAGGTGTTAGAGGTAAGAGCAGCGGGTCCTGCCAGTCCTGCGCCATATCCGCAGGTAGATGGAGTAGCTACGGCTGGTCCATAGCCGTAGGCAGCAGGGTTTGCGAGGCCAGTGCCATAGCCGAAATCAGCTCCGTAGCTTCCGATACATTGGCTGAACGCATTCTGGAAGAAAACAAATGAAGAATTTTAGTTACATGGCATTGTGTTGTGATCCTCAAGTTATGCAGAGTTGGATTATCTATAAGTTTGATAGTATTTGACAATTAGAAGACTTTTTTACCTAGAAGTATTTACATACAGTATAAATAACAAATCAAAGTGCAATGAAAAAAGCAGAGGATGACTATTTATACCCCAGCAGTTAGTTGATACGAGCTGATGAAAAAGTTAAAGGTAAATCGAGACATACTCAATAAATGACAGCAAGATTAAAAAAGTTAATTTCCATACAATTTAAATGCAAAAGCATTTAAAAAAGACTACTTAGTTACAAGGAAGACACTTGAAATGAATATCCCACAAAACTTTTCTAAAAAGAATAAAGGCAAAATATCAATAAAAAGATCAAATCGTCTGTTAAATAAAAATTCCCTTACCTGGATCAGGCAAGCTTGGATGCAGAGCAGAAGAACAGTGAAGGAAGACATGTTTGAAGTTTGATTGATACTGTAGTAAGTGATTTGGATAACTTGTATCAACGTTTTATATTGATTAAGTTACGATATTTTACTTTGCGTGAGGTAACTATACGTGATCATGATTATGCACTGATTGTAACTGTTGGTACATAGTGATGAGTTTTTGATTATTTGGTATGGTGAAGTTTTGATTTATTAGCGTATTTATATTTTGTCTTAGTTTTTATCCCAGTAATGTTAGGATCTTCTTCTAGTAAATTTTTTATTTAATTTGTGACCTCTTATCTCTTGCTTTCCACTCACAAATGAAGAATTGACTTCACAAAGTGGAACAGGAAGCAGGGGAAGCGCGAGCTATTTGATTTGACCAATGAGCGCGTGCGGTGCGAGAGTTGGCCGTCAGATGGTACCGACCCATTTTCCGAGAGGTTGTAAACAGGATAATTATGTTATGATGATGATGATGATGATGATGATGATGACGATAGCGATGACGACGACGATAGCGATGACGATGATGGCGAATATTGTTTAACGTCAGCCAAGATGTCAGATTTTTACACATCTTATGGGAATAGGGTAAGGCTCGCTCGTTTAAAAAAAATACCATAACGGGAAATCTCTTTGCCTGCATCTCACCTGATGGTGAGTGATGATCAGGCCGAAGGTGACAGCGAGCTTCACCCGGAATCCTCAACCACAGATGAACTGGGTATCTTACCTCCAACTACCGAACCACAACAATACTGAACATTGTTGTTATGGCGACAGACTTAGATAAGACTAGCAATGCCCCGCGGTTTCACCCGCATACGTTTCGATTTCGTGGGAATATCTAGATGAAAAGTATCTTATGTATTAATCCAGGTTATAAACTATCTTTCAAATCCATTCAGTATTTTTTGCGTGAAAGAGTAACAAACATCCATCCATCATCACAAACTTTCATGTTCATATATATTAATAGGATAGGATGGTGGTAGCTAGCCAGGCGGACTTAGAACAAGCCGTACCACCAACCCGGGTCTGATACAGGTGGTCTAACCACCTAGACCACAGGGGCAGTTGTCTCATACGCTATTTGATCTTAATCAGTTAGCGACATATCATTATCCAGATGCTCAACCGGTGGTCAGACTTTTGGACTTCTGAATAACCGTAAAAATTTGTGTGCAAATAATACCTAGTAATTTATGAATTAACCTTGTTAATTACTATAATTTGGCAAAATTCTGATATTGACAAAGCCAAAAAATGTCATTATCAAACATTACAAACTTGTAATAATGCAATTATTGTACGTGCTGATTAATAAAAACTGTGATAGCGCCATGTAATGTGTTATCTATAAACTCTATTACATTATTTTATTGATAAACTATTTACAAATGCTTAATATAAATATGCCTGTCGAGTTTTCTAAAATCATTCACAACTACTACTTTCACTCGAAGCTTAGTAAACTACAAACTAAAACAAAATGGCAGCCAAGGCTATCCTCGTCCTCTGTGCTCAGGCTCTTTTTGTCCAGGTAATTTCACTTCATTTTCTATAAAAACCGCTTTAGTACATTTTTTTTTAAATGATTATTTATTCGTTCTATTCTTTTCTGCTAAATATTAAGCAAGAATTTGCCAGATGTCTGTTTCTCGGCATCTTTCCCACAACATCTTGTCCAAAATGTTTCTTGTCTAATGATTCTTGCAGGATATGATGTACTCGTAGTTAAATAAAATTGTTATTAGAAAATATAACATTAAGCTTTTTTTATGCATCTAACTGCTAACAACCAATTCCTGTAGATCCTTCAACTCCTAACATCTAAAGAAACACTATGCTAACAAAATCATTATTTCCACAGAGCATCTACAGTCAAGCCATTCCATGTGCTAACACTATTGGCACAGCTATAGCAGCTGAAGAGTTCGCCTTAGCTGGCAATGCCCTCGCAGGCAATGCCTTAGCATATGGCCCTGGCAGAATAGGACAGGGAGCTTCTTTGGCTAACTACCCTGCTATCGCCAACTACGGCCTGGCTGCTAACTCCTTCGTTCCCTCAAGCGGTGGAGGTTTTGCTGTCCAAAGCGTTTCCCCCATCGCCCCCACCGGCATCACCGTGGTCTCTGAGAACGCTATCGAAGGAGCTATCGCTGTGAACGGAGAGCTGCCGTTCTTGAGTGCTGTGGCTGTGGAGGGAGCTTTACCTAGTGCCGGCGCTGGTGGTATCAACTATGGCTGCGGGAATGGCGCTGTTGGTATTGTGAGCGAAGGTGAGTAACACATGACATATGTCAGTTTTTTTTTAAAGTATAGTGAGCTACTTACTGCTACCACTACTCTGTTAACAAATATCTAATAGAAAGGTAAATCGCAGGATTAATGAAATTGGCATAGAATGGTTTCTTTGTGAATCAGTGGCTAGGTTTATTTATCTAATACTTTAGCACACAAATGTACTGAGGCGGACTTAATCCCAAAGGTATTTTCTACCAATCAAGTGGGTGATGCAGAAACTAACAAATAGGCCCCCTACAAGAAACGCGGTTAAGAAATATTTAGTAGGTATTAAATGCACGGTAGTATGGTACCCTTCATGATTTCGATTCGCATTTGGCCACTTTTTATACATAATATTTAAGTTTTCTGTTCGTTCATGTTAGAGTTTTATTTTTGTTTTATTCTTTCGATCACTGTGTATGTTACACTGATACCAACTGTTTAATTTTGACCATCTTTCATCACCCCAGCCTTTTCCCAACTTCTTTGGGGTTGTCTTCCAGTCTTACCGGATGCAGCTGAATACTATTGTTTTACATGGAGCGACTGCCTATCTGACCTCCACAACCTTAATTTAGACCATCGTTTTCAATCATTAAAATTCCATTCTGTTTTCAGGAATCTCTCCTGCTGTTGCTTCCGCTGCTGCGTACCCAGCAGGGCTTGGGTATAATGCTCCTGGTGTAGCTGGAGGGATCAGCTACGGTGCTGGTCTGGGAGGCCGTGGGTACGGCGGTGTGGGCTTTGGACTGGGTGGTTCCGGCTGCAGTGGAATTTACTAAATTACATTTTAAATAAATTGGTTGTTATTTAGTTGGGTAATCATGTTGTTTGTTTTTTGAGATGCTCCCCAAATGCTTAAAACACTTTTCATTTACAACCCGAAAATTTATGACGGCTATCCATTGCTTCACATGTTTGAAAAATTCGTCTGCAAAACAACGTAAATGACGCAAAGAATTTTGATGAACTGTCAAAAGCAATGACATTGTTAGGGTGTTAAACAATACCCCGGCTCGGCTGAGGCCCTAAACGAACTCAAACTCAAACCATTTATTTCAAATAAACCAATTAAAGGCACTTTTGAATTGTCAAGGGGTCGGTCAGTTAGAAACATGAAGCTAGTTGCCCATTCCAAAGCGTAGTAGGTTCCTATGGAGAAGAACCGGCAAGGAACTCCTAGACGAAGCGACATTCTATTCTGCAATAACGATGAAGGAAGAGTGACAAAAATGTATTTGACATACGCTACCTAAAAGCTGTTGAAATACGAACCCCTTTGAAAGCGATTGCTACTTCTCTAGGCCCTCCAGCCAATATGATCTGTGCTTTCATGAAAGTCACCCTACTTTCTAATTGACATCACGTGTTTATGAGAATAGCATGATTTTTTATAAGGCCAGGTGTCTTAAAACGGCCACAGTAAGCAATTCCTCAAAAAGCAATATAGATTTTCTGAATTCCCAGCAATTCCTCTATGGTGACACATATTTTAGCTGGATCATATTCAATTCAATTCATATCAGAATCATAATTGGTGTAAATATTGCCGCATGGAAAAAATGAGGACCGTCTTTATAGTTTTGTGGCGGCATCTACACCGCCACATGCGAACTACGCATCAAAGACTTGACGTCACACAACATCCTGAAGTCACACAACATCCTGACGTCACTCAAATCCTGCATCGCGGAATTGGAGTTTACCGCGCGGTGGACATATATACAAGCTCACGACTTCAACCTCTGGGCAATTGCCCGCCAGACATGACACCCGTCTGGTCGGAGGATCCTCCCTTTTCTATGGGGGATGAGTGAACTTTACACCCTGTTCCTCATACCCCTAAAGTTTTTATTAATCAAATGAGATTATTATTTTTTATTTCTACTGTTAAATGTTATTTCAATAAAATATAAAACTCTCAAACAGATAAATTGCGTAATATGAATTGAACGCAGATAATATTATGAATTGTCAGTTTGCGACCGTTTATGTAATTGTTATTATTCATTATTATATGATTTTGGGAAAGCGGCCGTTTCAAGCCCGCAGAAAAGGCGTTTAGTATAGATAAATAGATACCTACCTAGATCAAACATTTAAGCTCGTTCAGACCAGCGCGACGCGACGCCGCGCCGCGACACGAACAATACAATTTCTAAGAAATCTTGACGGTATAACAATAACCGGTGTCGCGTCGCGCTGGTCTGCACAAATCTTTACTTGGTGCAACAAGCAGAAAAAAACATAACACATAAATGCACATTTAAGAGGGTTTATCCGAAAAGTTGGCAACGCCGCAAATAAATTTACTGTCAAATATTTACCTGTTTTGTTTAATATAGCAATATTACTGTATGGAAATAAGAAATGTGGCTAACTAGTGAACTAGAATATTAATAATGAATAGCAATTATAATATTGAATTTTATTTTGTACCCGTTTCAGGTGTGAAAAAGGCATTTGGAAAGTTTCCAAATACTTTTTTTACATCTAAAACTAAATATTCGGTGTTACGATATTAATTATTGCATTTCATAATCAATATTCTAGTTCGCTAGTTAGCCACATCAAAACAGCGACATATTTGACATCTATTTGCGACGTTGCCCACTTTCAGAATAAACGCTCTTAAGGGGACTACAGGACCTAAACGTGCCTAAACGCAAGTTTTATAATGCATAAAAGAATATGATCCACTGCATTAAACAAAATCAGAACAATATATGATATTCTTCAGGATATATGCTAGTATGATAATGTGTTGAAAACATAATACAACTAATTTGATACGATAGAAAAAAATCATGACGATACCTCTAAAAATTTCTTTTAACGATTAAAAATCATATTAATTTACATGCAATCATTCTGATTTTTTGTCAGATTATTCTACAAGCTACATATTAGCATAATAGTGTTTTAATTTTCCAGTCCAATCAATAGATTTTCTGTAAATCGCTAACTGCTTCATATTTTGCAATAAATTACCTGCGTCGTGTCATCGCGCTTCTCTTTCATTTCTATGCAGTCCGACAGTGACCGCGCTTTAGCTGTTGTAAGCCTCTTAAATGATAAACACTACGTAATAACAAAAAAAAAAATATACGCCCACATAAAATAATTAGGATGAGGGAAGGAGGGTGGTGATGAGGATTATAGGCGAGGTTTGAGTGCGCTCTTACCAATATTCATATTAGTTTATGCTTCAAACTAAACACCTCTAGTTACAAACTTTTACTTTTACTCATAATAAAGGACTTTTACTATGGAACCAACACTGTTTAAATATGCATTTTGATCTTGATAATATTCCACTTTTGTATGGAACATGTGTTTTTAGGGTTCCTTACATCAAAAGGAAAAACTGAACCCTTATAGGATCACTCGTGTGTCTGTCTGTCCGTCTGTCACAGCCAAGAACTATTTTGGTTGGTTACTTGTAGTAACGAAGCATACAAACACGCTGTGATGGCGTCAGCACACAACACACACACGCGCGCACACACTTCCGACTTCGCCCAGTACCATCGAAGAACGTCATATCTAAGAACCATAAAGACTATCACCCGAATACTGAAACGCCACTCAAAACTTAAGCGTTACTTAAAACTAGTTTCAACCAATCAAAAGGCTTTAAACGAGTCATAAGTAACGCTTAAGTTTTGAGTGGCGTTTCAGTATTCGGGTGATAGTCTTTATGGTTCTTAGATATGACGTTCTTCGTCTGCTTGCAGCGCTTGGCAGCTATAGAAATCTCATCAACCAATAGTATCGAAGCATCAGATTTCTGATGTGTCCCTTGTTTTTGTGAATGAACAAAAACACAGTAAATATTAAAATTAAAAACATTCTCATCATTATTTCTTTTGTTCTGTTCCTAGTGGTCGAAAAAGAGACACCTGCCATGCGATTCTGTAAAAATCTCACCGTGAAAACTTGGGTGAAGTGAGCTGTCATTAGTGTCAATCCCTGTGGAATGACAGCTCACTCCACGCTCACTTCACCTAAGTTTTCACGGTGAGATGGTTACAGAATAGCACTGCTGTAATCATTGTAATAGAGCCTACAAAACACACGAACAACAAAAATTACAAAAAATAAAAAAAATGTGGTGTTAAACAGATGGGGTCATAGTATTCACGGGATTTAGTTTTCAAACTGCTTAGATATGAAGTTTCTTCGGTAGTACATAGCGCTCCTGTGGTTGCACACACATTCACAGCGTTTATAAACTTGGTAACTACAAATACAGCACGCGTTGCATCGTGAGATAAAAATGGTGTGCTATAATGTACGAGCAACACCGTCGTGTACGTGACAGATGCACGTTGCCGTCATTACGCAGCTAAATACGGCACAACAAAGGGTCTAAGGGATGATCATAATTATTTGAAGTTATTACTAGAAGTATTCCTAAGAAGATAAAGAACAAAAGAAAAGTAAGATTATTTAAAAACAAATTATACAAATGGTTAAATGAATGTAGCTTATATAGTTTGAAATAATTTATGGACAAAAGATATTGACATTATATTCTAACATTAATGTAATTAATTATAATTACCCTGTGACATTGACATTGCATGCTATGTTTTATCATAGCTAACCATGTTTGTGCCACTCTGATCTATGCTAAACACCATTGTATACCATGTTTACGAAAATAAATTATGTTATTATTATTATTATTAAATATTTTGTTCACGAAGATGACACAAACGAGTACACCTACCTACATGAATAAAACAGCAAGTAACATAAGACAATAAAATACTAGTAAGTATAGCATCATCTGCCGAGCCTTATTAGGGTTCCATACAGTCTAACCGAATGTAGCTGAATACCAGTATTTTACATGGAGCGACTGCATCTGACTTCCAGAACCGATGTTTTCCTTCACCGTTTTTGAAGCAAGTGATAATTATACAATACGCACATGAATCCGAAAAGTCGAGGTGCGTTTCTTGGTAGTCTGACGGTCACACCACTAGGCTATCACTGCCACTATTTAAGTCTTAACAATACTGTATTTAAAATAAATTTGGAAGATAGGTCAAATAAACACTAAGGCGACGACCTATCTAATAACGTTGGCATTATTAAAATAGTTACTTCGGCGCATAATCGACGGATGTCGCTACGTCGAACATAGGATAGGCTGCTGAACAACAAAAAATAAAACCGGCCAAGAGGGGTTTCGTACCACCGTACAATATTTAGCAAATAAATGAAAATACTAAACAAAGAATATTAAATAAATAGGAGCTCGTGGCTAAATGATAACAGCGGCACGGTTCGATCCATCAAGTTAAGCTACGCTTGCCGGCGTTTGTCTGTGGATGAGTAACCATATAAACATACTGAGACTCCTCCATACCTCGGAAAGCACGATAAGCTGTGGACTCGGCTGTCATTCGTGGATCTTTGACAGTCGTTACGGGTCGTCAGAAGCCCGAAATTCTGACAACCAATCTTACCAAGGGGTATCGTATTACCCAGTTACTGGGTTGTGGAAGTCAGATAGGCAGTCGCTCCGTGTAAAATACGGTATTCAGCTGCATCCGGTTAGACTGGAAATCGACCCCAACATAGCTGGGAAAAAGCAGGCAAATTGATTGACTGAACAAAGAATATTATTATTTTACATCTTGATTTTTTTTTATCGCAAAGGTAAATTTGTATTTCATAATGATACCATAAATTACAAAGTTTTTTTTACGCAGAAAATCACCCATATTTCAATAAAATATCTTATGAATCGTCGTTTTTAGTATTTTTTGATTATATACATTACATGGTATACAGAAGTTTCAAATTCCTAACTTGTTAAGTTGTTGAGATAGAGCTCGCACAAGAATGATCTAAAACTGACAACTTTTACGGCCTATTTCTTAATTTTAGATGATTTTTTTTTCTACTCGATGAGCTCTAAACTATGATACCCCCCACAGTTGTCACTACACGATATCTTTCCTTTTAAGTATTTTCCTGTAACTTGTTGTTTTCAGTGCGGCAGCCAGATTGTTGGAGTGCCTTTCCAATCTTTCCTGGTCTCTTTTTGTGATGTTTTTGATGTCGTCCATGACGGTATTCATTGATAACTCCTTGTGTATTTCAGCGTTCGTGACAAGCCAAGGAAAGCCACTAATTGACCTCAAAATAGCATTTTGCATTCTCTGTATGATGCCAATGCTTGAGTTACAGGCGCTGCATTTACCTAGGGATGAAATTTTATATTAGCGGGCATAAACATAGCATATGCATAATCAGCCTATATTGTTCTCACTGCTGGGACAAAGGCCTCCTCTCTTCGAGTAGGCTGGATATGTCAGTTTCCTCACGATGTTTTCCTTCACCGTTTCGGGAGCAGTGGTCATGAAATTATTTACACAAAGTAAACCCACGACCGACAACTCGTAAGTTGGGGCCGTTACCACTGGACCACTACTGCTCACGGTTTTATTGTGCATAAGAACTTAATCCAATCTCACTCACTCGTTATAACAAGAAATCATAAAATTTTTATAAACATTTGATTTTGAAAAAAGACATTCTAACGCTGCTTGTTCGATATCATTGTTTAGAGCTCATCGACTTGATAACAAAAAAAAACTTCTAAAATGAAGTAATAGGGGCCGTAAAAGTGGTCACTTTTAGACCATTTTTGTACGAGCTCTATTTCAACAACTTAACAAGTTAGGAATTTGAAACTTCTGTACCTATACCTTAAAATGTATAGTTACAGGAGAAGACTTAATTTAATTTGTTCATTTATTTCAGACATCATTTAATTATGAACTATTTCAAATTCTAAACAGATAAAAACCCAAAATAAAATTGTGATTAATTAAATCTCAATATTCAACAACTCATAAAAAATAATAATTGAAATTGTCAAAAAATTATAAAAATGTCAGAACCGTATAACAAATAAAATGTCAAATTGTAAAATGTTATAAAAAAAATCAAAATGAATTAAAAGGAAACACATCGTATTATAGTCCACACCTGTGTGGACGATAGCACGAATATAGCTCGCTGGAGTCAGTCTTCCCGCCAATATTTACTTCCGACTCATCCGCAAAAAACTGATCGTGGATAGCAACAGAAAAAAAAAAAAAAAAAGAAGGTAAATGCCGTTTACTGCAGTAGATGTGTCACGGGTCTGAGAACTATTTGAGATAATCGCAGTATGTTGTCATTTACAGGCGGGCGTAGGGGTGAGTCGTTATGTGATTTTTGCGAAACGTAACGTAACTAGTGTCTTAGAAGGCGACACCTGCAGTGCTATTCTGTAACCTTCTCACCGTGAAAACTTAGGTGAAGTGAGCGTGGAGTGAGCTGTCATTCCACAGGGATTGACACTGTTGACAGCTCACTTCACCGAAGTTTTCACGGTGAGATGTTTACAGAATCGCATGGCTGTTTCGAAAACTAGTGATTTTAGTAACTAGTTATTTTTCAAATTCTATTCGGTACATTGTGATTCTATCGAAGTGTTTAGTAGTTATTTGCGAAACGAAAATATAGATGATTACCTACATAATACGTTACCTACTAACTTTAAGTTTTTGGAACTAATAAGTTTTTGTAGCTACAGTAGGCAGTTACATTATAAACGTAAAGCTTTGTGCAGACTAGCGCGACGCGACAACGGTTATACCGTGAAGTTATCTTAGAAACTGTATTGTTCGAGTCGCGTCGCGCTGGTCTGAACAAGCCTTAATACTAACACAAATAAACTTTCCTTCATACTTTATTCAGACTTAGGACGGTTATTTTGTAAGTAGTTACATTTTCGATGCAGTATCGAAATTGCAACTACTTATAAAATAACGTGTTTACAGTTTGACTCGAAACTAGCTATTCGGCTACATGTCCCGTAGCCAGTTATTGTAACTATTAGTGACGTGAAATAACGCCTGTACCTAGGAGCACGCTTCCAGAACTTTTTAGTAACATAACATCACGCCTCTAATCTCCTAAGGGAAAGGCAGAGGTTTATCTACACACACTTTAACACACACACACACAACACACACACAAACACAAAAAAAAACACAAAAACACTTAAACACACAAACACTTTTTCTTTCTTCTTCTTTTCTTTTCTTTTTTCACTTTTCACTAGTTATGTTTAAGTCCCATTTTTAATAGGGGCAAGCCTATTGCCTTCAACCGGGCACAAATTCAGCTTTCGGGCAGTTTTTTTTTGTGTCATCATCAGTGTTACAATATACAAGCATTATCAAGTTGTAACATAATATAACTTGATAATGCTACGCACGCATAGATAACAAAACAAAATGAAGTAATAACAATCAGTCCGCTATCGATAAAATGATGTCTAACTCGATTTAATCGATTGTGCAAGTAATCGGTATAAAAAGCGGAAGACAGTCGTTTTAAATTATCAGTTACTTTTTACAGAGCCATCAAAATGTACAGCAAAGGAGTTTTAGCTTTCTGCCTATTCGCAGTTATTTTACAAGTGAGTTTTTCTTTTACATCCATGACTTCTATTTATTAATTTTTAATAAAAAGTAGCTCCATTAGGTAACTTTTTGAAACACTGTTTTCGATCATTTTCAAAAACAGTTTAGCGACCGACTACCTCTTTATATTATAATAGAACACGCAACGCCAGATGTTTTAAAAATTACTAGCAGTTGAGACTTTTCAACTTTGCCTTCTACACTCTTCAACATTGCCTTCTCAACTTTGTTACTTTGCCTGCCAAACTTTTCAACTTTGCCTCCTAAACTATCAACATTTAATTGCCTACTAATCTTTTCAACATCGCCCCCTAAACTTTCAACTTAAATTGCCTACTAAACTTTTCAACTTTGCATCCTAGACTTTCAACATTAAATTGCCTACCAAACTTTTCAACTTTGCCTCCTAACCCGACACTACAAGCCCTGTTTTTTTCCAGAATGCCAGTTCCCTGCCCGTTGGTTTCCAAGGACCCCTGAACTCGCCAGGCTGCAACCAGCAACTCATCTCAGAGACCATGCCAGGATCTCCAGTTATCACCGAAATCGTGCCATCTCTACAATTCGGTGATATCTCAGTGACTGGTGATCTACCAGTTGGTGGTAGTATTAAAGTGAAGGGTGTATTCCCTGTGTATGGCACGGTGGCAATCGATGGTGGGTTGCCATCCTGTGGGTCGGCTGTAGTCAATACTGGCAGCGGAGTGGTCTCACAGGTTGTTTAGGAGTTGGTTAAATAAATTATTGTTTTGTTGTTATATTTGCATTTTTTTTCTGTCATTTTTCATGTGAATTTGATGCTTATATACATAATACTTATGGCCCATGATTCCTCATTTACTTAACTTTACATTTTTATTTATGTAACTGGGTTATGGAGGCCCGAGGGCCTAAAACGGCCTCTTTAGCAATTCTACTAAAAGCGATTAATTTCCTGAATTCCCAGCAATTCATAAGTAATTCCTCTAATTTTCGTAAAATGGTGACGATATTAGCTGAATCATATCTCATTTCAATACAAATCTGGGTACAAACAACTTATAACGAATTAATTAATAAAAGTAGCAAAATGATATACTGAATTAAAACTATTTACAAACTAAAATACATCTATTCAAATAAATAATCTTACAAAAAAAAAATCATATCTGAATCAAATTTAGTGTAAATATTGTTGCATGAAAAAAATTTAAACCATAATTTTACCGGATTTTTTTTTTAACAGTTTTTATTATTCAAATTAGATTTTTATTTCTATAGTTTTAATGTTATTTGATTATAAAATACTTACTTATAACTGTTAAAAGTACCGCAGATAAGCCCTGAAAAGGGAAATTAAGGCCCTACCTTGAAAATAAATGGTAGCTTGATGGGCGTGGCTTATTTCCCCCGCACGCGGGGAGTGGCGGTTCCATCTTCCGTGGTCAGCCGCTACGTCACCGCCACAAACTTATCTGAACCAGTGGCCAACAGTCGAACTAGCGAAATCACCGACAGAAATTTAAAAACGTTACTTACTTAGCATGGACTTTGACTGAGCATTATTCTTGTCACTGTCGCACTACTGTCAAACTAAAAGTGCAAGATAAAAACCGAAACATATCTAAGAAAAAAGTGCGTGCTAAGTAACGTTAATTTATCTCGGTCTATAAAATTTTTGCACATAGCGAACTATGAAGCAGAGTAGACAAATAATACAAAATATTTTATTAACAACTAAAATATTTATTAATTATAATACTCCATTAAATTAAAAATTATTATTTAATCTTAAATGTATATTTTAAAAAATCCGCCAAGTGCGTGTTGGACTACACAAAATGAAGGGTTCCGTAGTAGGGATGAATTTATCCCAAGAAAAAACTTAACTTTGTTATATTGAAAACATTTTCTCTCCCATTCAACGATATACGTCACGAACAATTCTCAAACGACAAACGTAAGTTTGTAATCGCATTTTTTTTTGTGTGATTATTAGTGACTGACCAAAGCTTAGTTTTCGTTATCGGACATTTTCGGCCAAATAATCATGATTCGGCCATGTACCAGGCTACGCTTCGAACAAGCCGAAAATCAGAAGTTCGTGAATTGTCGCGCGTCATTCGGCCTACTTCATAAAGCTCGGCAATATCAGGTAACGTTCGGATAACTTCGTGATGAATCGGGTCCGCTCACAGGTAAAGCGCGGTCACTGTCGGACTGCATAGAAATGAAAGAGAACTAAGCGCGATGACACGACGCAGGTAATTTATTGCAAAATATGAAGCAGTTAGCGATTTACAAAAAATCTATTGATTGGACTGGAAAATTAAAACACTATTATGCCAATATGTAGCTTGAAGAATAATCTGACAAAAAATCAGAATGATTGCATGTAAATTAATATGATTTTTAATCGGTAAAATAAATTTTTAGAGGTGTCTTCATGATTTTTTTCTATCGTATCAAATTAGCTGTTTTATGTTTTCAACACAGTATCTTACTAGCATATATCCTGAAGAAAATCATATATTTTTCTGATTTTGTTTACTGCAGTGGATCATATACTTTAAGGCATTATAAAACTTGCGTTTAGGCACGTTTAGGTCCTGTGGTCCCCTTAAACAGACGCGATTTTGTCTTGAAGTTGTGATTTGTGAAGCGAGGTTATGTTGTATTTTTTCATCACGAGCATACATTTTCTCTACCTAGATGTAACAAAAAACAACCAAGATTCAGTGTACAGCGGAAATATGAGTATATTTTAATGTCTAAATCATTTTCGTTTTCGACTTCGCTTTCGGCCGACATTTTAACCAAAGCCGAGACTGACAGACGCTGAGCAATGGCTACGCCGCCGGCGCCGTAGCTCAGTGAACTAAAAGTGTATAGGGTAAAATGAATACATATTAAGTATGATAAACACTTTTATTCATTTAAGATTATAACAAGTTAATTTAAGACGAAAATCAGAAAGAGAGGATTAGTAAGGAACTCATTTTAATAAAACCTTGTTTTTTTTTAAAAAAGAATATGAATATAATATGATTATAGCTCAGGCCGGGACAAAAATAATATTAAGTAGAATAAGTAGTCCGCCCCTTGTACAATGATTGTACATTAGGAAAAATCGTACTAGACTAGGTTGTTTTAAGCCCTGTTCATATATAAGCGATAGCGATAATCGTACCCGATACCGAATCAGTACGCGATACCTGAATTGGTATGCGAATATCGCTGTCGCGCTTGGTAGGCGATTTCGCCTGATGCATCGGTCTTCACGCCGGTATCGCGTACCAATTCGGTATCGCGTACCAATTCGGTATCGCGTACCAATTCGGTATCGCGTACCAATTCGGTATCGCAACCGAGCACGTAGTACGAAGTTAATACAGTGACCAAATCCAATGCACGACCATAGTAACAAGTAGACCTTGATAGCACCTTTATTGCGTAACAGTTAGGGCAGTTCAAGCGGTAGGTACTACATACTGAAGCACTGTACAACTATTTTCTTAATGTCTCTCGGCAAACTTCGTGTTTCGTCAGTTGTCTGATTTCTATCAGTTGCAATTAGTAATTATGGTTGACAGCAACGCGGGCGCAGCGGTAGGAGTCAATACGTACAAGCTCCAAGTGCAAAGGGCAACTGATAGAAATCCGACGACTGACAAAACACGAAGTTTGCCGACGTAGGTAACATAATGTTACGCATAGTAAGCGAAAACGTCAGGGTAGCCCACGAAATTCAAATTTTCTTTAGTTTTTTGCTATTTGCAGGTCAGTATCAGCACCCGAATTGCGTAATACACGATCAATCACAATCTGAATCATTCTTAAAGAGATTGCTAATCCATTGCTTCATAAGTTCAAAAAAAATCTGCTCAGCAACGTCAAATAACGCAATGAATGTTGTTGAACTGTCAAAATGAAACAGATTACTCTTAATCATTTACCGAAAATGTTTACGCAATTAGTTAACAGGTTGTCGGTTATTCTAAATATGATTCGCGGCCGTATCACATACTATTAAATGACCAATATTTGTACATATATATATATATACAACCTTAGTTTTTGTTTACCCTAAACCTCTTAAGGGGTCATTGTACTCATTATTATGAAAACTTTTACAAAGGGACCGACGCTGAAATCACGAAATAAAAATCTGCTGTTCCCTACATTTCGACGAGATATACGAACATAAATGTAGGGAACCGCAGATTTTTTTTATAAACAAAAACTAAGGTTTTAAATATATTTGTAATCACGTTCTCGAAAACGGCTCTAACGATTTCGATGAAAGTTGCAATGTAGGGGTTTACGGGAGCGAAAAATTGATCTAGCTAAGTCTCACATCTGGGAAAATTCGCTTTCTCTTTATTTTCACTCGAGCAGAGCTCGATCGCCCAAAGTTTAGAACAAGATGGCTACCTTAGAGTAATGACATGGCAGCATGGAATTAGTAAGTACCTACTATCATAGCAGCATGGAATTAGTAGGTATCTACCATCATAGCAGCATGGAATTAGTAAGTACTATACAGGGAATTAGTATGAATTATCCTATACAATTAAATTATCATTCTCTATTTTCACCCTACCAGAGGTCGGTCGACCGGGTACTAATCATAAAAATCATCAATACAACTCTCTAAGTTCATATTACTCTATTGAATGAATGGCTATTTCAAGGAATCATGACATTTGAGGCCAATTCTAACCTAAGGAGTTGTATTGCTGATTCAAATGATTATAATTCACTGAAGCAATATTTGTAACGGTCGCGAATCATATTTCAATCAACGTACAATCTGACACTGACCTGCAAATTGCAAAAAACGTAAGAAAATTTGAATTCCCTCCTCTTTAACTTATCATAACATCACGCCCGTAATAAAAATAAAAAAAATTAAAAAATTGTGTTGTGTGTTGTTGTGTTGTGTTGTGTTGTGTGTTGTGTGTAGTGGTGTTGTGTGTGTGTGTGTGTGTAATCCTCGAAGGGTTAGGCAGAGGACCTATAGTAGGGTATATCCACATTTCGTCAATTATGTTTAAGTCCCATGTAAAATAGGGGATGAGCCTATTGCCATCAATCGGGCACAAAGCCAGGCCCCGGGCTGCTACTTAGAAATTCCTGATGAAAAACCCAATAACACTTTGCCCAACCTGGGAATCAAACCCAAGACCTCATGCTCAGCAGTAGCGCTTGCGACAGCTAGACCAACGAGGTAATTCAGTACGTGACTTATCAGTTGTAACTCAGTCACAACGATACTCGTATAAATAGGACGCAATGAAAACAATTACGTTTTTTAAAGAAATATATTTCACACATCCTTATCACAACAATATATATTTTTACACAATATTTTCCAAAATAACTGTTATCCTTATAACTGGCAACTTTGGCGTTTTGAAATATTTACACATTTATCTGTTTCAAAAGTTATGAAAAAAATATATATTAACAGTAAGAATAAAAAAAAGGAAATGTTTCAGAATTTAAATACACATAAATACAAATAACAAAAAAAAATACTGTGAATTAACAACAATTTATAAAATAACTAATCTTATTCTCGGCGATTTTGCCAAAATTGCCAGGTATAAATAATATTTTTCTTTGGACGTCTTGAAATGTCTAAAATTACAAAGTACATATTTTCCATTTTCAATAATATAGCAACAATCGAATAACGAAATAAATCGTACACTACATAAATCGTACTTAAATACATAATTTTACACACAAAAATATGCGACAGTAACGTAAAATTTTTGAGACCAAATATCTCTTAGTCACAAATATACGTCAGTCACTAACACAATCCTTTCGCACCCTGAATCATATGATGCGTCGGTCACAATGTTACAGAATGTTTGGTAGAAAGACATGTAAGGTGAAGAAAACATGGGGCAAGGCAAATCACATGGCGTGACCAAAATTATGTCTGGACTTTAAAAGAGACTGTGACCTCTGAGTTTGTTTCGATTTTTCTTCTCAGAGTATAGTCGGTTAGGAAACACCGAAATTTTTAAAACATAACTTAATTTTGACATGTTAAAGTGTATTTTTTTACCAATTAACAGAAATAAATGTCGTTTATCATTGAACCCAACAATAGATACAGCCATGCTATTCTGTAAACATCTCACCGTGAAAACTTGGGTGAAGTGAGCTGTCAATAGTGTCAATCCCTGTGGAATGGCAGCTCACTTCACCTAAGTTTTCACGGTGACATGGTTACAGAATAGCACTGCAGTTCAAATTTTACGTCCCATGCTTGCTTGCTCATGATTAGTTGCCAAAATTTTAAGTGTCTAAAAAAATTACCTGGTGCTTTACAATGAAGTGTTTTCATTGTTCCAGTGACCTTCTTATTCCAGTGCGGAAAAGTAATGGCGCTATACGTCATCTATAATGGGGAAACGACAATACGACAATTATTGAAAACACTGACAATACTAATGCATACGATTGTTTTGGAATTCTCAAATAAATTCTAGCATCGAAATTGAAAACGATTTTTTTTTCAAACAAATTAACAAGTAGTTACCTAGTGATGGACCGACTATAGGCTTTGCCAATCTTTTACTAGCTATAGTAACTAAACTATTGAATATTATAAGTTGAATTTTTGAAAACAGACTAAGAACGTCATTAATTTAATGTGTTGTATTGCCTAATGTACATTATTTTGCATAAGTTATATTGTATAGAATCAAGTTTTTCTAACTGAACAGATAGCTGTGCTGCTGGGGAGTTTGTTGCGCGACTTCTTTTTCCCAGCTAAAGCACTAGGAAGTGGTGAAGGGCGGGCGTTTTTGGGGGACTGTCTTATGTAAATTTGACGTTCGAAAAGTGCTGATTCTCAGCCTAGATTGAATAAATGACTTTTGAATTTTGAGTTGTACGAAGTTTAATTTATTGTCGTATTGTCATCTCCATCTTGTATAGCTCCATTCCTTTTTGGCATTGGGACTTCTTTTCCGATGAGAGAAAGAGTTTTGCTTTAGCACTTTCTACTAGAACAGTATATGTATTGGTATGTTTGTTCTTCCCGTAAAGCTGTGGTCTTCGAAATCTTTCAGTTTGATTGTTAGGTATAACCTCAAAAAATTTGGGAGTTGCAATACGTGCCACTACAGATGAGACATGACACACCAAGTGGTTTGACTTGCGCAGTAGACGATTAGGTCTCTTTAGCGGTATGAGGTCAGGGGGTCTACTGCCCAAGTAATATCCATAGTTACGGCCTAAGTTAAGGGCGCTTCATACTCCGTCTCACTTACGGTAGCTCCGTAAGTGAGACGGAGTAGGAAGCGCCCGTTACTTCGACCGGTGAAACTACGGATTTCGCTTAGGGCGTAGAGCCCCTGAGCCGGGGCGTCATCGGGGCGGCGCAAAGAGCGCAGGAGGTGCGGTCAAGTCTCATATTTCGTGACGTGTTGTACTGTATTATAAAATTGTCTTCACCACCACCTTCACAATAAACATCGTCTTACCAAAATCACCCAAAACTTACATACCGTCGCACATACCCATCATCTACCTTAGTAGATATAGCTGTACCCAAGTCCATTATATCCACCACATCCACCACCACACCCACCACATCCACCACCATACCCACCACATCCACCACCACACCCACCACATCCACCACCACACCCACAGCCTCCATAAGCAAAAGCAGGTGCATAAGCTGATACCGGCACAGGTACAGCTACTACATTAGGGTTCAGCGGCAGGCTCTCAGCCAAAAGGCTGCTGACGGTCAGCAGAGAGAGGGTGTCGGCAAGACTAGCTGCCACGCTGGGCTGGGCAACTGTGGTGTACACAGGGCTGGAGATCAAAGGCGAGGGGCAGCCGCAAGGTCCTGATCTTATGACTTGGGCGTAGGCGTTCTGTGAACAATGACATGAATAAGTCCTTGGTATGCATAAGATAGGTAGGATAGTGGGGTCCATTTTGCGTCTGTCAATTCGTCTTGTTAGTGTGTCGATGGAAATCTAAATGGCCTTGGCCCAGAATTTGGCTACAGCGCCATCAGTAGCGTCCAGTTCCTGTAATATGCAAATGATGGGACACGCACGACATCATACTAAGTGTCCCATCGTTTGTGGAACAGCACCAAATCATGACATTCAAAGAGCAAACTAAGCACGAAATACGGATAGTTTAAATTTTTTATAATACAGTTAAGAGGAAGTTAAGATGTTACTTTCCAACACAGAAACTATTGGACACCTAAGAAGGCTGGAAGAAAGACAGCTGCTGGCCACCAAATTACAATTCGCAACCATCAAAAAGTAGTTAAAAGGATAATTGTTGTGACTTTATTTGGTTTGGATTCGACATAACTAATTGGCTTTGTACCAAAGAAAAAAGGTAGACATAAGGCATTACGAAATATACAATTAATTCATAAAACAATGTTAGGCGTTTGGGATGGGACGCATTGGATGCTTAGTACAACCCGATGCAAACTTTATGGCGGCTCTGAACATCTGGCGAGTAGCTGCGCAGTAACAAATTCATGTTACCGCGGGGGTGAGGGTTGGGGTACTGCGCAGCGAGTAGCCCACTTCAGAACCGCCGTAAAATTTTAAGTTCACTGTACCTACCTACAAAATCGTCAAACACTAACCATTACCAAGATAATCGTCACACACTAACCATTACCAAGATAATCGTCACACACTAACCATTACCAAGATGGAGGATTAATAATAAGTTCAATTAGCAATTAAAAAATACAATATTAAGCATAATATTTACCTGGATAAGAACAGCCTGCACGACCACCAGAACAAATGCGAATGATTTCATTTTATTTTAGTTTTTCTTCAAAAACAAACTTTGAATGTACTTTCACTGAGTTTTACCCACCATTTATAGTAAAAAATTTCATAATAAGTTGA
Source organism: Agrochola circellaris (assembly GCA_914767755.1). Taxonomy (NCBI): domain Eukaryota; kingdom Metazoa; phylum Arthropoda; class Insecta; order Lepidoptera; family Noctuidae; genus Agrochola; species Agrochola circellaris. The sequence goes on along the minus strand of OU611867.1, from coordinate 8,623,569 downwards.
CAAATTTTATTTTTATCAAGTAATGTAATTAATTTCTTAATTATTTTGTAGGTACAATATTGTAATATTTATGTGGAGCAATCCTAGTTTTATAAAGAGTATTGAAGTACATTATAATAATAATCTTTATTACACAAGAAAGTAGTTACAAAATAGTGTGAACTCAAACTCAAAGCATTGAATGAATGAATGAACCAATTACAGGCTCTTTTGAATTGTCAAGGGGGTCGGTCAATCAGAAAGATGAAGCTAGATGCCCATTCCAAAGCGTAGTGGTACCTATGGAGAAGAACGAGCAAGAAACTCCACGGAAACTCTTTTAAATGATGATAGTGAAGTCCCTGACTCGTGTGCTAGGTTATACCTGGGTTACAAGAGCCAGCGCCTTTTCCCAGTAGGAGATATTACAGAATCTTAAGCAAAAAGATTAACAAAAATAAAAAGAATATTATGGTAACAACAAAAAAGTAAAATAAACTAAAAACGGTAAAAAGAAGCCTGTATTGAGTTTGCGATTGTTTGTGTGTATGTTTGTGTCTCAGTGTGAACGTAAGTGTGTGTGTGTATGTGTGTGTGTGGATGAGTGTAGGTATATGTGTGTATGTGTTTGTGTATTATATACTTATTGCTAGATTTAATGGTAAATATCATAAGACTTAGGTACAAAATTAAATCAATCTGCCTAGCGTGTTGTGGTCGGCTTCCAGTCTAACCGGATGCAGCTGGATACCAGTATTTTACATGGAGCGACTGCCTATCTGACCTCCACAACCCAGTTACTGGATAACACGATAACCCTCGGTAAAACTGAATATCAGACTTTTGGGCTTCTGACAACCCTTAACAACTGACAAAGATCTACGTATGAAGTGCTTACAAAAATAAATGCGAATAAAAATAAAACATCAAAATGGCAACAATGTTTCCATAAAAATTGTTGATTGCGTACCTTTGTCGAGGTTTTATAAATCAATCAAATGTTTTTATCTACGAAACTCTAATAAAAGTAGAAAGATACATTAATTATCTGATTAATTGAATGAAAAAACCACTCGCTAAGATTTTTATTTTTACGGCGTATCCTTTTCTAAGCCGATAAATAGCCTAATAGATAACTATACCTACCTGCTCCTAGGATCGTACCTAAGGGTTCCTATGTTCGATATTTCATGATCATGATTAAGTATTCATTTGATCATTTAAACCAGCTCTTCCACTGTAACGTTTTTTTTGTATGATCTTAGGTAGGTTCGTCTCCGAGCAGACAGTTCCAATATATAAGTACTTACTTATCTAGCTCTGATGAAAAAAGGTTCCTAACAATCAGAAAATACACTAGTTATCTACTAGGCTGCTTAGACTACCATAGTTAACCATAATCAGCCTATACTGTTCCCACTGCTGGGACTCAGGCCTCCTCTCGGTAAGAGGCAGAGGGCCGTAATCCACCACGCGGGCCCAGTGCGGGTTGATAGATCTATCTCACATGTATTTGAATTTTGCAGTCTTTAGTTCAATACTAATAGAGTTCAAAATTCAGTGCTGCCAATCGCGTCACGAGTCAAGTTATAATGAATGCACTGTACTGAGCGCACAGCAGATATAAGGATAACATATCATTACATCTGTAGGTATTCCCAAAATGGTTAGGCAGAGATGTAGGTATCTATTGTAAGTAGACCACATTTCGCTAGTTACGTTCTTAAGTCCCATGTAATAGGGGGCGAACCTATTGCCATCAACCGGGCACAAATCCGGACTCCTGCACCCTAATTGCGTAACACGCTTTCATCACAATCCGAGAATTTTGAAGGATATTGCTAATCGCAATGAACGTGGGTGAACTGAGCCCAGCCATGCGATTCTGTAAACATCTCACCGTGAAAACTTGGGTGAAGTGAGCTGTCAATAGTGTCAATCCCTGTGGAATGACAGCTCACTCCAAGCTCACTTCACCTAAGTTTTCACGGTGAGATGGTTACAGAATAGCACTGCTGGTATCTTAAGAAACGGTTCCAGTATCTATGCGACTCCCACACTAAATTTTTAAGGTCATCAAATAACCTGAAGCTTAAAATGCCAATCAATGCATTCCACAACTTTCTTCGACAAATCCTTTTCCGTCCAGCCCGCTCGTTTGTGGAATGCATTGCCAGTTCAAATAAAACGTGCGCAATCGTTACCAGTATTTAGGAGACTCGTGAAGGAACATTACTAGTTGTTGTAATCTTGTTCTCGTAGCTGTAATAATCTGTAGTCGTCATTTATTTTCGTTGCTTATAAAATGTTCTTATATATTTATTATGTATCTATTATAATATATTGTATCTATATAATTATTATTTTTCACTCCAATGACAACCCCATTTTTATGTCCACGCAATCACTGTCCATTCCAAGGTTGCCTGGAAGAGATCGCAGAAAGCGATAAGGCCGCCCGTTGTATGTTTTGTAGTGTCAAATTTATTATTTGCTTATGTATTTTCTGGTGTACAATAAATAAAACAAAAGAAATACTAAAGAAAACAGTTTATAAATAAACTGTCAAAATCAAACCCATTGCAATAAATTGGCATTTTATGTGTGTTACGCAATTACCCCGTGGGCTGCTACTGAGAAATACCAGATGGAAAAACTCAATAACACTTTTTTTCACCCGGGACCTCATGCTCAGGCATAGCGTTTGCGACCACTAGACCAGCGAGGCAGTCGGTAGATGTCAGATATCCATAGAAATATAAAAAAACAGATACCATAATAACAAAACATCCAACGGAGAATTAATCATTATATATTAGTACTTAATTAACTCTGCCTTAAATAATAATGTAGACTTTTTTAAATTATGGACTAGAGAATAAAAATCTTTTCACAAAAAAAAAAAAAAACAGGCGACTTCCAAAAAAAAACACTACAAAGTGAAAAATTACTTTAATTTCGGAAGTCGGTGTCTTTGGTTTAGAATTCTCGTTTTTGCCACCGACTTCCGAAATTAAAGTAATTTTTTTGTTTTTTTGTGACGAAATCGGTGAACGTAGACGAAAAAAAAACATACTTATGCGACGAACTGTGATTTTTAACCGACTTCCAGGAGGTTATGCTCCTGGAAGTCGGTTAAAAATAACAGCCGGTCTACATATTCTGCGCCTGGGTTCGGACAAGCGTTTTACTGTGTGTAATTTAATTCATCACCGTTTTAGAACCAAAATTTCAAAAACATGGCACATGTCTACCAACCCGCACTGGGCCCGCTTACGTGGTGGATTAGGTACAGCCCACTAGCTCTATCTCTATCACTAGGCCTATCCCAACAGTGGGAACATTATAGGCTGATGCTATTCTGTAAAAATGTGACCGTAGCAACTTAGCTGAAGATTTGAGCTTGAAGTGAACTTGACACTATTACGTAACTTCTTTCACCTACAGGTAGATTTATACGAGCCCAGTAATGTGACAGTACAATAAGTCAATCCAGCGCTGACTTGCAACTGGGCTCGTGTAGACACTAGTTTCTACACAGTCCCGTGCTGACTTCGCGCTTCAAGTCAGTCCAGTACCTAATCCAGTTGATTAACCTACCCGTCTAATTTCGGGCTCAGTAGCTTCCCCCTCCTGACTGACTGGTTTACTGCCGATCTCATCTACATGAACCCACTGACTGGATTCAGGTCATTGGGTCCAGTCAGTGCCATCTTAAAAACCAGTCGAAAGTTCTCACTTGAGATTTTTACAGAATACATCGGCTGCATAAGTGCATATTGTTTTGCAACCGTAGTGATAATTTTCCAGATTTATTTATTTGCCATCAATGTAGGTACAAGTTTAAGATGATACAATAGCTGAAGGTTACCGCTACATTCTACCTTACGGCATGCAAATTCATAGAAACTAATAGATTACATACAATATTATTATAAATTAACAACTAACATGTCATTCTAATTAACACTAACAAACATAAAAAAGGAAATAATAATAAAATAATAATAATCATCAAATAGTCAATTGCACATAAATAAATCATGTACGTACCAATCATGTACGTACATTTAATGAGTAAGGTACATTTCTTAATTTCAGTTAACAAAGCATAATTAATAGTAACTAGAATATTTTGCCAATTTACCAAGAAAGATAAGGTTTTGCAATAATCTGAATATAAAATAAACTTACGATTGACTATTATTTGTTAAAATCCCGGCGACATTTTGGATTTTATCATCTGATAGTGACGCGAAACAGTAATTGTTATGTCATATTGAAATCGATTATTGTTATTGCGATTTCGTAATCGATAAAATAATGAAGTATACAAAACCTTGCGATTATAATCGGTTGAAGTATTGATAAGTTAATAGTAATTGAAGTTTGTTGTGTTTTAAGTTATTTTATTGAAAAAAATGATTAACAGAGTCTTATTATTTGGATTTTGTGTGATTTTAAGTGTGAGTAAATTGCTTTATTTATTCCTATATTAGTCAAAAGTAATTGAAATAGGGTAGAAGGAGAGGATGATAATTATTTTTATTATTTTGGATATTTTTATGTTTATCGTTTACCTGATAAATTTCACTTTTTGTTTATTTTTATAAAGTTTCTTAGTTTTAGGAAGCTTTATTGATTTCCGGAAAACATGATCTCTAATACAAAATATAAGATTAAAATCAAAATAATCTCTTTCAGGAAGTCACAACACAAACCCTAGACAATTTAACATCACCAAATCCAGTGGTCATTCAGAACCCGAAGCCATCATCTTCATCTTCCACCGACTCAAAATGGGAGGAGCTCATGCCAGCATTACAATCACTGAAAAGCACCTCGAAAATTAAAAAAGAAAAACTGTACAATGTCGTCAAGATAATAAAATTCCTTCTCTCCGATGAAATGGAGAAAAAAGGTGAGGGTAAAAAAATTATGGCAGAAATTAAAGAAAAAATCAAGGAAACTGAAAATAATTATATGTTCCCGGAGTCAACAATGCCGGATTACGATAGTATTGTAGAAGAAAGACTGAAGTATATTAAAGAAATTATTGATAATAGAGCCTACATGCTAGATGCTCCAGTAGTCAAGAATAAAACAGAAGCAGTCAAAGATACACCTGCACCTAAAAATAAAACTGCTGACTTTAGCAAGATATTATCGAAAATAGCCACAGCTTTAGCCAAATTGAAAGACCAAAACCAGGATTCAGAAATTCACACTCCAAAGCTAGTGCAAATATTTAGACCAAAAAATGGTTGCAAAACAAATGATTTCAATCCAACATTGTACGAAAATCCGAAAAAATTAGGGAACTTAGTTTCTGGTCAAACTGCAACGAACCCTACGTCAAGCCCTTCAATGTTCAATATCCCTTGTCAGAGAGCTTCAGACATTTTAGAAGAGACTGCGAATTTCCCTCTGCCAAGAGACATATTCTGTGATAACCCAGCTGTAAATTTGAACTCTTTGGCTAAGAACACTAAGTTGAATTTGGAGAATCTGCCTTTCAACAACGTTGTGCCAAATTCTATAAGTTGTGTAGATTCAGATGATTCGATTGCTATACTTTTTAAGCCGAAAACAATATCGCTGATGCAAGTGTTTGGGAGCTTGTTGAAGAAAATCACAATCACTGTTTTAGTTCCATACTATGTTTCTAAATTAGCCTTCTAGTGTGTGGGTTGTGAGAGGTGTGTTAATTACTTTTAAGTATTTATTCTATTGTAACTTTATTTAAATTAAATTATGATTATCTTTAATAAACGGGTATTTCATTTGCCTTTCCAGTCCCTTTCCTCATAATTTTATTTTTTGTCTTTCTTGGACATGGTAAATAACTCGGCTTTATTATTATCATTCCAAATCCTTATTTATCAACTACACTAGGATCCCATGATTTGACCAAGCTTAGGTCTGGGCTCTAAAAGAGCTGTGACCTCTGAGTTTGTTTCGACTTTCCTTCTCAGAGTAGTCGGATAGGAAAACATGTAGTTAGTTAAATGAAATTATACAAATATTGCCTTTTACTGACAATAACATTTATATCTATTCATTATTTTATTTGACGTCATAACAGCATTTCATATTTCTCCACTAAAATAAAAACCAGCTTGTGTAATTTTGTAGAGGTTTAAGCTATAGGGACACAGGATCTTGCTCACGAATAAATACAAAAGCCCTATAAATGCAACGTAGCAAACTTGAAATACCTCTTAACCTTGCGTTTATACACGTAGCTAATTTGTAGGAATTGTAGAAAACCTTGAACATTCTAAGGTTACCAGACTTATGTCACCCTTTAGTAAGTGTTACCGTCTATAGTTGCAGCATTAGCAAACAATTAGGTTTTCAAACCTTATATTAATGTCTACGAGTACAAGTAGAATAGACTAAATGTGAAGGAATTCGGAAAGTCACCCCTGTCGAAGTGCCACCCTTTGCAGTCCCAAATATTTGGAACTTGTCCAAATCCTTGCCACGCCCTTTAAACTTACTAAAATTCGGAGTCTAGTTCTTACTTGATGCAGTAAACAGTGAACAGTCTGTATGTATCTGAAACCGATTTTCTGCGTTGCATTCAGCTAATGTTAAAATCATTCAATCTTAAGTTGAGCCCCTAGTTTTAGTTAGGATAGATTGGGAGGAGACCTCAAGACCCTGAAGACTGTTCATTATTTAAAACATTTTATGAATAAGCGTCATGGTAAGATTTCTTATTGCTCGTTTAAAGTAGAGAAGCTAAGCAATAATTATAAACATTAAACACTGTTGCACCTTACATTGTTGGAATTGTTTAGTAACCTGACGACGCGCGTGAGATAACGCTGGTTTCCGCTGAGTTGAAATACTTAGGCATTTCTTCATTAGTCTTATCAGTGCACAATGTATTGCGACTGCGACTAAGACATACTTAGTCATTGACTATAGTTGAATCTAAATGGTAGGTATTATGTTGCTGAGCCCAGAAAAATAAATAGTTCTCTTTCTGCGTATTACTCAGGTATTTTTGGTGTTTTATAAGGTAATAAGTATTATAATATTGTGAACTCGGCTGTCATTGGCTTGATGTCTGAAAGTCTCGATCAACATCTAAGAAATAAAAAATAAAATGAAATAATATATTCGTACTTAATTTATAGAGCAGTGGTGGCTCAGTGGTATCGGCCGCGACTTACGAGTTGTAGGTCGTAAGTTCGTACCCAGACAAGCGGTTTACTTTGTGTAAATTATTTCATCACCACTGCTCTCAAACGGTAAAGGAAATCATTCTTGAAGAAACCGGCATGTTCTAGAAAAAATTCGAAGACGTGTGACATCCCGCACTGGGCCTGCGTGGTGGATTACGGAGCATTCCCTCTCATCGAGAGGAGGCCTGTGTCCCAGTAGTGGGAACATTAATAGGCTGAATATGTATGTATGTATTTATTTTATTTAACCTCATATTTTACTTAAGGGGACTACAGGACCTAAACGTGCCTAAACGCAAGTTTTATAATGCGTAAAAGAATATGATCCACTGCAGTAAACAAAATCAGAAAAATATATGATATTCTTCAGGATATATGCTAGTATGATAGTGTGTTGAAAACATAATACAACTAATTTGATACGATAGAAAAAAATCATGAAGATACCTCTAAAAATTTCTTTTAACGATTAAAAATCATATTAATTTACATGCAATCATTCTGATTTTTTGTCAGATTATTCTACAAGCTACATATTAGCATAATAGTGTTTTAATTTTCCAGTCCAATCAATAGATTTTCTGTAAATCGCTAACTGCTTCATATTTTGCAATAAATTACCTGCGTCGTGTCATCGCGCTTCTCTTTCATTTCTATGCAGTCAAACAGTGACCGCGCTTTAGCTGTTGTAAGCCTCTTAAGGCAAAACCACAAGTTTTGATAGACGAAATTAAGAATAAGCTCTTTCGCCTAGGTACCTACCTACTACAAATTATTGAACCATGCGTAAGTAGGTACCTAATTATTTTCTAGTCCCAAAATCATTAAGTAAAGTAGGTACGCTTAAATCTACTACGCTTTGGACTAGGCAACAAGCTTCATCTTTCTGACGACCAACTCCTTGGCAATTCAAAAGTGCCTATAAATTGTTTAATTTAACTGAACGCTTTGAGTTTGAGAATTATACGAAAGCCACCATCAGAACTGCATACAAAACTATTTATACGTATAGCTACTATGTGCCAGTACGGCGCGCCGTTCGTAACCTACATATATGCACGGTAAACTGACCCAATTCATTTCCAGAAAACCAGCCACGTTGCTTCATTCAAGATATTTCTAAGCACCATTCCACCTGTTTTACATTTTGCTTCAAATATAGCATACAAGCAACTTTCAACCTTATGTGCTTACCTAGAAAAAAAACTAACGCAGTTTTTGTCCCCAGAAGATTTTGCTAACACCTCCATAGTCTTCCAACTGCCCATCTGGGTTTATATTCTACCTTCTGACGGGATTTATCAGGCCTTCAGCGATGGTTTGTCGTTTTCTAGCTTTGAGGGTTTTCTGTCTAGCTCAGCTTAGCGTCAATCTATAAAATAAAGGCTTCAAATAAAACTTTGGTTGCTAGGGACATATCTACGTACAACAGTAAACCGTGTTCAGTATCTACTTAACTGTAGTATGGGCAGCTCAAGCTCAAATTCCTTTGTGAGACTGCCATAGGGTCGTTTCGGGCATTACCTAATGCAGTGGATGAGTCATACATAGTGCACATTGAAATTAGAGACCCATTATAATTTCAGATTACGGTACCAAATACCAACTTCTCTTTTAGAGTCACTTCTCAAGTGTTCAATTTCAGAGATATAGCTGTAGATTCTAGGCAAGTGTGTGTACTTGTGAAGTACACACACTTGCCTAGAATCTACAGCCAACCGCATAATCATTACTCTGCCCAAGCTCACTAATTAATGTTTGAAGTAGGTAACACTAATCATTGATTTGTCGACTGTACCCTAATTATGTAATACACGATCAATGACAATCTGAATCGTTTTAGAACAGATTGCTAATCAATTGTATTATAAGTTCGAAAAAAGAATCTGCTCAACAACATAAATAACGCAATGAATGTTGTTGAACTGTCAAAATCAAACAGATTAGTCTTAATCGTTTACGAACATGAGTTACGCAATTAGATAGCAGGGGGGTAATTGCGTAACACAGTTACAATAGTGATGGCTATCATTTTGACAGTTCAATAACATTCATTGCGCGTATGACGTTCTTGAGCAGACTAATTTTTCAAACATAGGAAGCAATGGATTATATCCTTGAAAAACTTTCAGATTGTGATTGAAAATGTGTTACGCAATTAGGGTGCGGGTCAAATGATGGCTAAAAGCAATTTCTGGATGAAAGAGAACTGTCAATCACTGAAAAACAACGTATTTTTGGTGATGAAAGAGACAGAACAAATTCCTTTTGTTCAGAATGACGTTGCCGTGTGAAAAAGCAGCTGATCATCAAAGGTTATCAATAAAGAAAACTGACAGCAATGCGCAATCATAATTTACATAAATCGATTATCGTAAGTCGACTTTAATGTAACAAAGGGCATGAAGGGCGAGTCCGAGGACAAGAAAACGAATGAGTCACGTACGCCAAATCGAATAAAAAGTTGCGCATTGGATATAGGTAGGTACACTCGGTATAGGTACATGAAAACTTAATTATTCTAAAAAGGATATTCCTATTTCGACTTTGCATAAAGTACTAACTTTAATTACTGCAATTAGCGTTGATTATTTAAACTAATTAATTTTAAAAATAGTTTTTTTTTAATTATTGTTTGTTATATTATTAGGGATTTTTGGGTTCCAGAAAATGTTTCTTGATAAAAAAATTATCTTGTGATGTTGTTATTTAAAAATTAAAGTGACGTAGGTAAGGTCGAAGAAACGCCTTGTCGCCATGCGGTTTTTGCACTCACTATGTACAGACGCCAGCAGGTCAAGCTACCCGAAACTGTCAAATTTTCCCAATCAACCTTGAACCTTATACAATAGGAATAAAGTTCAAAATCTATTGAAGAAATCTGACAGATTGTAGTAGCTTGATGTGCTGGCGTCTGTACCTACCTACAAAAAACAGCTATAATTTTATACCTACATATAGCTATTTAGAGCTCTTTAAAAACTTTCAAGGAATACTAAATAGATGTAGATATTTTATATTTTATTTTTCAATATCAAAAATCCATAAGGACTACAATCGCTCCGCAAACAAAACAATCGAATGAGCGAGAGCGGGGGTGTAAACATCATGACGTCACGGGAGGCTATTGCGCTTGTGCGGGACTTTTCAGGCGGTCCACACTAGGTGAAAATTGGAAATCGAAATTATGAGGCTAAAAATAGATTTAAATTTTATAGGGTACCTAACAGTATCAAATATGGCAAATACGGAGCTGCCATCTGACTACATAATTAAGCAACACTAGTTTGGGACTTGGGTATTAAACCATTCAGCTTTTATTTGTAAATTATGCAGCATTGTATGAACTGAAGATTCACTAGTATAATAGGTAGGACTGAATCTGCCATCACGAACCTTCTAATGCAAGCATAGGTAATGTTTTAGAAAGGGCTACAACTGAGCCATGGTTAGTCGAGCCGGCACACACCCTACTGAAAGGACAAAGAAACTACCTATCTATTTTGGCTTAGGGATATGATGATTCTACAAAAGAGTAATTAAGTATTCTATCTCCTGCTGCTGCTGCTTATCTCATGTATGAACATTGATGAATTTAAAAGGAATCTTTTCAAACTGTTAAATAATAAGGTGTATTATTCTGTTGACGAATATTTAAATGACAAATTTTAATTAGTCTGTTTTATCATATGTGACATACTGAATGATTTTGATTATTGATTTGAATTTAATTATTAGTGACATTATTTTTTCAATTTGTATTGTTTGGCCCTTTTATTTTATTTAACTGACATATTTTTAACAATTTAATCTAAATTTGACATACTTAATCTATATTTTTTGTGATATCACCTACCTACTTTGAAATAGTTATGTTTTATGCATGTAAAACCTGTTAAAATTTTGTATGCCTTTTGGCGGAGCACAGCTCGGATCTTGTTATTTATGAAAACATCTACTGTATGTACCCTGTGTTTACGAAATAAATGAATTTGAAAATTTGCTCTTTTTTATTAATTCTTTGTAAACTAGACTCAGTTGACTGGATTCCCATAATAAAAAATTAAACAGGGCAAATGCCATAAAAAAAAATCCACCCTTGTGTCTCACCCCATACTCCCTAAAAATAGAGGGTGGAGGTTGCCTACTTATATAGTAGGTATTATACCGTCGCTGCGGCGACTAACTCAGCACTAGTCGTGAACACGCCGCAGTGCCTGAATGTCGTTACTCAGGATCCTACTGAATACTAGAAAAAGCCATAAGAGTGTAATCGTTTTGAATGTGCTACAAAGTAAAAAGACTAATCATTCCTTAATTGGAAGATCTTGTTTCAGTGCAGTGTAAATTAAAGTGAAGTTATGACGTTATATGCCTTGCCAGCATCCAGTTACATGATAAAAAAAAAGTTAACCAATATTGAGTACCCGACGAGTAGTATGCCATCGTTACTTTTTCGTAATCGGTAAGTTTTTAATCGATTCCTTTCCTTTATGATCGATTCCCAGTTGTTATGTACGCATTACGGCGCGGCCCAATCGATAGTACTACGGCTGACTTCACTGTGGTTCTTGTTGACGTTTTGTTTTGAAGGAACGGAACGTTATCCATGGCAACTCATGGTTGTCAAAGAAAGTATTGATTTTTATTATTTTGGCGCATAATTGCTCCAAAGGCAATAAAGATAAAAGAATAGTTTTAAATATAGCGTATTATATTTAATTATCAAGTAATGCCTAGTTTTTCTTGAGACAATGAAACGATTATGTCATCGATTAATTCAAGTACTTAGAGAAGACACTCTGAACGTACAACGGAACGTGATTTTCGAGAACAGAAACGTCACGCATCCGGTGGCCATTATGGAAAAATTATGTTATGCGACCAAATTCACACGCCTTTCACCACGTGTGTTTTGTATGTAAATAGTGAACTTCTTAAATAATAAGTTAACACCTTTCGCCCGCACTTCAAGTTGATTATTCATCAAATCAAACCAACCAATTTACACTTCTTTGATTCGTGTTCGTGTGTACTACGCAATTTGTTCGATCTTTACGGTCTGACCGTGTTTTTCTTCCAAAGTTATTTCAAGGCTTAATTACGACTCGCCAAGATGACGAAGTTAATACAACAGTTAAATTTTAGTAGTAGTATTAGTAGTAATTACAATAATTACTATGATGTCGTTGGTCTGGAACCCCCCGCTGCTGAGAAGAACTACTAGTAAGTCATTTCAATTTCTTTCATTTGCTATATCTTGTTTACCAATACTTATTTAGGACACGATTACATCGAAACAAAAGTTCTGAATATTCAAATATGGATCGGCACTTATTACGTATTACACTTTACATTGTCCTTCTATTTCGATACGTCATCAATGTAATAAATTGGCTGATTACCTTCATGTCGCAATCTTTTTTGTATTTTTGTCTAACCTTTTTTTCACGTGGAGGTTATCACCATCGAGGTTTTATTACGATTAGAGATGGAATGTGGATGCAGTGAGTGTTGCAACTTTGAAATGGCGTAATTTTTTATACTTTTATTATTCGTTTGATAGTTATAAAAACAGGTAGATCATTCTCGCTACTTGCGTCGTTTTTCGAACGTTAAATGTTGGTAGTAAGAGATAAAACTATCCTATTTTGCTCATTTTCTTCGTCTATCAAGAATGAAGGAGACATTATTCTCAACCCAAAGCACATTGCTACTTAGATCAAAAGCGGTCTTCCAAAACCTTCAAGATGATAGGTTGTGTTGTGGTGTACTTAAAAAGTAATCACACATCTGTGTCAGAAATGTAATTTTATGGTTATAGTCATAAACATTTTATGACTTTCCATATGCACAAACTTATACCTATTTGTGGGTAGATAGAAATTGCAGAATGCCATCTAGACATATTCAATGAATTTTGATGTGATTTTCACCAACATTCAGAGAATTTATTCCGGAAGGATCATGTGTAAAAAATTTAATAAATAAACTTATTATGAAGGAAACGTGTGAAGCACGGGTAGGTGGCTAGTATTGTCAAATTCTTACATAAATACATAATTCTACTTCTATAACTAGATCCATAATTGGACATAGCTAAACAGAAAGGATCCAACCCACACAGTTATTTTTGAGATATTCAAGTTTTAAGATCAGATCGTGTTATGTGATCGTATGACCTGCCGTACATACGGGTTGGTAATGTATGGTCATAATGACATGATGCATTGGGATTGTTTTTGTGATATTAAAGTTTTGACTACAAAGAGTGTTTTGGTGTACATAACCACCCATAGTGTGGGTTGGATCCTTTCTGCTTAACTACGTCCAATTATATGTTGACTTGTACCACTCATTATTGGTATAATGTACAAATGTACAGAGCAGTTCTGTGTACTGACTGCCTCGTTGGTCTTGTTGTTGTGACTAAAGTTGTTGCAAGCACTACTGCTGAGCATGAGGTCCCGGATTTGATCCCAGGTCGGGCAAAGTGTTATTGAGTTTTTCCATTTGGCATTTCTTAGTAGCAGCCCACACCTCTGCCTAACCATATACTATACCATTATGGACAATTTAGAAGACAAATTAGTAGAAGCTGTAATTTGTCAGTTAGATTAATTGACATCGCTGATTGTAAATACATTTGCACGTCATGCTATGGCAGGATATGCTGAAACAAATTTACTATAACACCTTATGTACCATATTCTAGCAAATGAATATTTTTGATTTGATTTGAACCCTTCGGGGAAACAAGGCCTGATGTTATGTCACGCAGTTCTATTTACTATATAGTTAAACACACTTTTATAGTATCTTAGTTGAAAACAAGTTATCATAATCAACCAGCTTGTATACTAAAACATTTGTTTCCTACATCTAAGTCAATGTTTCGGTATAATTTCAATAAGATTATGTAGTGGGGAATCACCTTAAAACCAACAACTAAAATCTATGCGACCCACTTACAAAGAATACTTTTTGGCTAATAAGGTTATTTCCTCAATTTTATGCCATAATAACAGGTGTACTGTACGGGTCGATCTTCAAGGTTAAGCAATGTTTGCCAAGCTCGAACCTTGTATGGATGACCATCTTACAACATACCAAGTCCCCTCTGTGTCTCGGAAAGGACATTAAACCGTTGGTCTTTGTCAGATTTTTGTCAGTTTTTGCAGGTAGTAAAAATCTATAAGTCTGAAGACCGATCATGCCAAGGAGTATTGTGTTATCTAGTAACTGGGTGGTGGAGGCAGTCCCTCAATGTAAAATACTGGTGATCTGCTGCATCCGGTAAGACTGGAAGCCGCTCCCAACATAGTTGGGAAAAGGCTAGGCAGATTGATTTCCCTTAATTTTATGCCAGTTTTTAACATAAAAAATTCTCACATAAATCTACCGTTGAACATGGCTCTCCTAATAGTTCAATTACTTGTTATCAGTGTTCCAATATCAGTTTGATATTGACACCATTTAGTTTCAATAGACAATGATTATATTCATCATTCAAATGATGTTCTCTATCAACAAAAGACAGTTGTTTTTTTTTTTACTTGCATTATGTGGGTGTAGGTACTATGTAGGTACACCTCTGCCTAAGCCTTCGAGGAGAATGATATTAGGTGTTATGACATGTATGTATTTTTTCTCTATTTTTGATGTCTTTAAAATTACAGAGATGAAACAGATAAAAACATTTTAAGAAAAACTAACTATTAATAATTGCGAAGAAACTGAAAATGTTTTTATCTGTTTCATCTCTGTCATTTAAACAGTGATTTAAGAAAACAAACTTTATTTATAGTGATTAAGTACTAGTAGGTACTGTGTATAAGTTTGAAATCGCCAAACTGTCTTGAGCAAGCGTGGTGATCAATGCTCGTGCCTTCCCTGTATCAGAAAAGGCCTTTGCCCTACAGTGGGGCTAATAGGCTGGTATTACCTATTACTAATATTGAATCAAAAATAACTCTTCTGACCCTTTTGACATAACAAATAAACCATGTTAGGTCAAGAAAAGACCCATTGGTCTTGACAGATTGACCGTCCGTCAATCTGTCAAGTCAAGACCAATGGTTCTTTTCTCAGGAACGCGTGAAGGTATCAAGTTGAATTTTATATCAAATACATAAATCTATGTTTCCTTGGAGAAATCAAGTTTCTAAGTCAACGCAATAAAAAAATACGACTATTTATGCGACATATTTTAATACTCGCAAATAAATCAAAATCTACAGGGTACCTACTTACCATGAAATTTGACAGGAAGCAGATCTCACAGCACAAGTAAAGGAAAAGTCTGAAAATTGATAATTAGTAGTTTAATCACAATTTTTTTTTCTCATCATATACTCAACATGTTTCTCAACTACTAAGTTAACTTTGTTCTTCGGATAAATTCATCCCAACTACGGAACCCTTCATTGTGCGTGGTCCAACACGCACTTGGACGGTTTTTTATAGAACTGAGACCAAACGTGCGCGAGCCGAGCGAGCGAAGCGCTACGGCAGCGGCGTGCGAGCGCTTCATCCAAGTCAGGAGTCGGGACCCCAACATATTTATAAATTATTTGAGATGCATCAAAAGGGGTGCAATCACTATATTAGTGTTCTTTAATATTTTTAGGAGCTAGAAACGGGAATTATTAGAGGTTCGATTAAATACATGCCATGGTGATACTGGCTATAATAGTTTCATATTCTATAATAGAATATATTTTGAGGACATAAAAAGTTTGTTTAACATCATAAAAAAGGAAATAAAAAAAAAAAACAAAAGACTGCTAACGATAGTAAACAGATCAATCAAGAATCTGTGTCAGTTTTCTCTCTCAATATGAGGTCGTTGATCTTTAATTAGATTTTGTAGGCATAGTACAGAACTGGGTTACGTGAGTATTAATCATGCTTAAATTTACAGACTAGAAGTCTTTAAAAGTATGATAAAATCTGACAGGTCTTGGACTGTCCTGCTAAGCAGAAAGGCGCTATCTCAATCGGAGTAACTTTTGAGAAAATTGTCTTTTTGTAAAATGTAATTTAAGGAAATATAATATAAGTATATAAAAAACTGCTTAGTGGTTTGTTTATGTTTTAAGTTAGATAGCGCTATTTGACTTATACCATTAGATGTGAAATTGTTATAGCTTGAATTGTCAGAAATAGCGCCTTTCGGCTTAGCAGGGCAGTGTAGTAAAGGCGTGAATGCAATTTGTATTAGAAATCTAATTTTATCGATTTAGAAAGTTGAAACTAGACATATCTAGGTAAATAATAAGGGCCCGATCACACATACCACAACCACACCACGACCACTATGACAACACGTAGACGGGGGCGTGCCATTGATCGACTCGTGCGGCTGTCATTATTTTGTAGCCACGATCCCCTCATTTTGCATAAAGCTTTGTGCAGACCAGCGCGACTTGTCGCGCGACGCGACACCGGTTATTGTTATACCGTCAAGTTTTCTTAGAAATTGTATTGTTCGAGTCGCGTCGCGGCGTCGCGTCGCGCTGGTCTGCACGAAGCTTAAAGATGGCAGCTAAATAAACAAAAAAAGAATCATCAAAATCAATCCATAATTGGCGGAGTAATCACGTAACAGACATACAAAAAAAAAACAGTCGAATTGAGAACCTCCGCCTTTTTGGGGTCGGCTAAAAGGGTATTTTAGGTATAATTGCTTAAAAATTATCGCTTCTTGATCCTGCCTATATATACTACATTTGAAATAAGATTAGACATTTAAATAAACCTTTTTTACAGTCCGTTCAACCGATTTTGACTTCTATTGCGTTGGTGGCATGACAAATGGCAGTTTTGCTTATAATGCCATCCTTATTCCTACGGTTTAGAAGTCAAAATCGGTTGAACGAACCGGAAAAAGGTTTGTTTGAATGTCTAATCTTATTTCAAATGTAGTTTAAGTAGGTTCTTGAATAATTTTCAGTACGTACTTAGTCAAAATAAGCATGCAATCTTGATTGACTTATTATTTCGTTCCAGCAACAATAGGATTGCATGACAAGCAATAAATAAGATGTCACGCTATTCGGTGACGCACGGCACGGTATTAAAAGTAAAATAATTTTTGAACAAAATAAAAATTAAATAAATAGTTTCCAGAAGTTTCATGAATTTTAACTATAAGTTAATTTGATAGTTATGTCTCTCAATTTAGCATCCCGCCTGGGATATAGGTTAGACTCTCAGAGAATGCTGAAGTTGCAGGAATTCATTATAGTCGATATAATACAGTATAGCGTACTCTTAGGCCGCTCGCCCACGGCGACTTTTTGTAGCGATGCTGTCGCTCGTTTTGTAAACGTGCTTCTGCAGCCCTAGGTGCTGGTACCAACTAATTTAAATCGTGTTGTCATTGTGACGTAGAACATTAGTCTCCAAGGCCACATACCGTAATATAAATGTATCAATCAATACTAATTGTTTGAATGGAATAGACCACGCTTTTAACTAACAGTCTATGATTTGAAATTCGATTTTTTATTGACAGTCAATTGTATCTTCTTTCTCTTTCTTTGTCGGTTCTCTCCCTTTTCCACTGACTCTAAATATGATCAATTTAAGGTCTTACATCACGATTGATAAATGGTATAAAAAGTAATAAATACAACCATCAAGTACCTAGATATTTTATGGATTTCATCGTAGTTTCAAAGACTGTAAATGAACACAAGAATGATTTGACCGGTACTTACACGTGCTTATCATAAGATTTAAAAAACTTTACTTTTTAGTTCTGGTAGGTACCATCGAGGAAGTTCATATCTAACCACCGTAAGGACTATTCTTGCTTGCAGCGCTCGGCGACTATAGAGCCGGGCTGGTAACAGATGTGGTCATCGTGTTCACGGGATTTTGTTTTGAAACTGGTTAGATATGAACTTCTTTGATGGTACATACCCCACACAAATTCGAATATCACTACATACACGTAAATAACAGTGATAGGAACTTATCATCCATGTAGACTAACTAGAAAAAATACGTATTATTGAAGCTAACTCAAAAACTATCCAAGCAAAGTTAATAACATTTATAATACGGGACCATCTCGAGAGACCAAGCTATAAAAAAAATAAAAAAAAATCGGTCCACAAATGACGGAGAAATCAGTGGACATAGGTACCATCGAAGAACTTCATATCTATACACCATAAGGATTATTTCTGCCTGCAGCGCTCGGCGGCTATAGAACCAGGGCGGTAACAGATATGGTCATTGTGTTCACGGGATTTTGTTTTCAAACTGCTTAGATATGAAGTTCTTCGATAGTACATAAAAAACAAAAAAAAAAGCATCGTTACGAACATATAGCATCTTGCTTTTTGGAAGTCTGTTAAAAAGTAGCAGTTAGCCTAGATTATAGGCATGCCCCCTATTACATGAGACTGAAACGTAACTGACGAAATGTGGTGTAGTATATGCACCTCTACCTAACCCATCGAGTAAGACAAGCGTACAGGCGCAGGCGTGATTTAAGAGGCTTACAACAGCTAAAGCGCGGTCACTGTCGGACTGCATAGAAATGAAAGAGAAGCGCGATGACGAGACGCAGGTAATTTATTGCAAAATATGAAGCAGTTAGCGATTTAGAAAGAAAGAAAGAAAGAAAATCTATTGATTGGACTGGACAATTAAAACACTATTATGCTAATATGTAGCTTGTAGAATAATCTGACAAAAAATCAGAATTATTGCATGTAAATTAATATGATTTTTATTCGTTAAAAGAAATTTTTAGAGGTATCTTCATGATTTTTTTCTATCGTATCAAATTAGTTGTATTATGTTTTCAACACACTATCATACTAGCATAAATCCTGAAGAATATCATATATTTTTCTGATTTTGTTTACTGCAGTGGATCATATTCTTTTATGCATTATAAAACTTGCGTTTATAGTCCCCTTAAGTTATGTAGTTAGCCTGGTTACTTACCTCTTGTTGACTGCACCTGCACATTCCACAGAATCTGGTATTATTAAGTACTTACCTAATCATATCATTGACGTGCTGTACAAGTGTACAATTTATATGTAGTTAAGCTTCGTGCAGACTAGCGCGTCGCGACACCGGTTGTTGTTATACCGTGAAGTTTTCTTAGAAATTGTACCTATTGTTCGAGTCGCGTCGCGCTAGTCTGCACGAGGCTTTATGTGAAATTCTTGGTATTTCTGCAGCAATAATATCATTTTACAATTTGCGTTTGCTGGTTTCTTGTGGATGTCATGTATGTTTATTAAATATAAAGATAACTTTTTCTTGGCTTTGTTTAACTGTAATTCTAGCTTAGATAACTGATAAAATGGGTCGCTCGTGATGTTATCTTTGAAACTAGCTTCTGCCCGCAACTTCGTTTTGTGTGAAATTTGGGCCCCGACCCACCTTGTCGCATCGCATCGCCCGCCCGCGCTATCACTTCGTTTTCGTTTAGCGTTTAGCGTTCTTTCTGACTTTTTCTTTTTGTTCAGCTATTAAGGGTCGTAGTGTGCTGTTAAGACGCAGATATATGCCAGTGACCTTGAGTGGTTAGCTTACATGTTCTGTGCTGAGCTGACGCTACGCGTCGTACGTCGAGCCAGTAATAGGACTCGCCCATCAAGGAGCACTGCCCCAAATTAGACGCAATATTAATTTATACGTGAAACAAAATGTATTTTAATAAAACACGTATACCAAAAGATACATAGTTAAATTATCTTTAAAATGGTGAAGGTTTCGGAAAAATACCCTTGATAGTTTTTGCGTGATTCTCAGTTTTTTATCCGCGTTAGACATAGTTAATTTTACAAATAAATTACACTATGATATTATATAAACGTAATCTAAAATATTCACAGATTAAGTTATTAAAAAAATGCTCAAATTTAACATAATTATATATTTTTTCCAAATCATCTATAACCTTCTTCAGGAATTGGGCTATCAAATGCACAACGTTTTTTTTTAAATCCGACTGGTTCCACAGATTAGCGCGTTCAAACAACCAATCTATTCAGCTTTATATTTGTGTAGAAGACTATGGCGCGAACATTAGCACTACTTAAAATGGTGACTGTTTCGGCCATTTTGGAATACTTACTTAGAAGGATTTTGGTCTTTTACCTATTTTAGCTATAGAGAAGTAGAATTTATTACGAAGTTCTTTTTTTATTATTATTTTGGCTACAAAATAACTGGGAGAAAGTTATTTTCTAAAAAATCTCTACGTTCTATACTCCGTTTAATATAACATTAGAAAACTAAAGGCCAAATAACGTCACTTATTGTGTAATATTGTTGAAATGAGGTGCATTTTAGAGTTGTTTTAAAATGTAAATGGTAAATAGATTGCATTGCTTTGTATTTAACTCGATATAACGGAGTTTATTATAAGTTTTCTTTGAAATAACGAAAGGGTGTTAAACGTAATTTTTCTAATGTTATTATAAATGTTGTATAAGTACAGATTATGTAACGAAATATCAATTCTCAGCTAAATCCAGAACCATTACAAGTAAATTACTTACCTACGTCGGTCTTCCGAACAGTTCTTATCTCTGGTTCTATTTATACAACGCAACTCAATAGCAGTCAACCTATTTACCAAACCAATCTAAATATATTTTCCGTGACAGTAAAAACACATGACTAAAGTTTATTCGGTTATTTTTTCGTTCAACTGTTTGTTTTTTTTTTTTTTTACTTTTACGGTTTGCGTGGATTTGTTTAAAGAGGCTGGCAAACTCATATTAGCGTAAATAATTATTACTTAAGGTGGATCTGCAGTTGTAGCCCGCGAAATTCAAATTTTCTTGCGTTTTTTATTTTTTTTTAATAGAAAATTTGAATTTCGTGGATACAGCTGCGAATTCACCTTAAACAATTTTATGAACCTTCACAAGATGATCAAGATTCTATTTATTTATTTAATACTTCAAGCACAAAAATGTACAGAGGCGGACTTAATGCCATAGGCATTTTCTACCAGTCAACCTTTGGGTGATGGAGAGACAAACAGTGGTAGCACCTACCAAAACTAATTACGTAAAATTGAGGAATAAAAATAAAATACTTAAGTAATATATAAAGATACACATATACCTATTACAAACAATAAACATAATATATATGTCTGATTATATATAAATATAAGCACAAATAAATATACATAAATACACGAATATAATAATATATAATAATTATTCTTAATTATTTTTTATTTCTATATAATTATTCTTCATCATCTACTTCTTACTGGAAAAATTTCAAAATGTATGATGTAATTACACATATATGTCCAGTTTTGTAGACATAACATAAGTATCGTGTATGGAAATATCTAGAGAAAAATGTTGCTGAAACTTACGTCAATTCTGCAGAATTGTCAGATTAGGTACTAAATCCTATTTTTAATCTTGTTTGAAAAAGTCTAGCAAGTTCTTTCCCCACAATCTTCTAAAGAACCTCTTAGATGTGTTGGCTTCTGTGTAAACCCTTCACGAACAAAAACCTTTGTCTTTTAATAAAACCGAGCTATTTTCGTAAGTACTTAACTTAATTCTTTGACCTAAAAGGAACTTGCGCGACTTTAAATAATTCGAGCACAGATTATATCGTTCCCGCCAACTGAAGAGACAGCTGTCAAAATCCCAGAGTCCGATAGCGTTCTATTTTATGAAAATGTCACAACCTCACAACAGACACAGGTAACGTCCCATTCAGCCGATATTCAAGCCTTTTCAGTGAGGTTGTATTGTCCTAGATATTTATAGAACTGAAAGAGGATTCATTGTTCGCATTGTCTGGTAAAATCGGTGAGCATTTTCCATAAAATTAAAAGAGTTTTTGTTTGATAGCGTTGTGGGCTTTCTTTTCGTGTCAGTTCGCCGTAGGCTTTGTTTTTTTTTTCAGTTTTTTTTGTGAGACGTTCCTAAATATTGAACATAAATATCAAATACCGATGTAGATGTTTAATTGTTTAATAATACTTAGGTACGATAAAAGCTATCTGATGGCCACTTCTCGTACTGAACAAACGTTCACATTCAAGTCGCAATCTGTCAAACTTGTCAAAAGTGACAGATGGCGAACAAGATGCGAATGTTCTTAAAAATACGGGAATTGCCCTCTGATAAGCTCAATAACTTTTGTCTACAGTGATCAATCAATGAATCACAGAATAACATTATGACATTTCAAGACCTTCAACTTCACTTTCCCCCTCAATAGTGAGCGATGACGTACAAAAACGGTAACGCGCAATGCGCATGTCAGGCCGCTGTCTATGGAAAATTTTGTATGACGTTGTTTTTTAATGTCAAGGCGAGGCTTACAAGAGTTTGAAACTAAAGAAAACACGATAAAACTATTTGGTGATAAAAATAATCTTGGTTTTATTTCCGGTGAGTGTAAATGTGCTTTATAGTCAAGGCTACACGATTCTGAAAACAAATATTTTATTAATGTTTCTCGCCTAGTTAGCCCAGGTTCGCACGGGCCATATTTTTGCGCGCGCGATTTTCAACACTCGTCAATGAGAGTTGACAATCCAACAGAGCGCATCTCATCGCGTCAACAAAACACATGGATTTTTCGTTTACAGCTGATAAAAAAAGGATAATTTCCGTTTAGCCGTGGGTGTGGAAAAATGCGTGCAAATGTGCATTCTATTATGTGCAATCTACTATTCATTTCTAGCCTACCAAACCTAACATGCTGACCTGACTGAGCCCTCGCACACACTTCTCGCTACACATCGTAGCGGTATAGTTCTAAGTTATTTTAGCTATTGTGTAAACTTTAACAACTTATGTGTAACAATCTAATCCTAACTTTGTACATAATGGGAACTCACCTGATGTGTAACTAAATTTAAAAACTTTATCTCTGTGCTGGCAGCGGTGAAATGCATTTTTCTAAATAATGACTAGTGACTTCTACGCTAACTATTGATAGCTGTCAAACCATAAATAACCTAAAACTATGATAATAATCAACTACAAAGATATTGTGACCCAAAACAAATACAATACAATTGTGATTTTGTGACAAAAATAATGACTAACCTAACTTTAAACTTTGCTAAACAAACTAAAAACAACTTGATATATCTGCATACATAATTTTAATGCATTAAATCTACATAAATACAATCTAAATAACTTATCTACTGGCTCACAAATAATAAAACAACATTTATATAACTACTGTGGCCAAAAATAAACACTAAAGACAGCTATCACTTTAAACAAACTACCAAATAAATTAAAAAAACATTGCTATTGACTACTATTTATCTAATCACAATTTGATAAAATAATTACTACTTCTAATAAAATAACACTACCTACCTAATTGGTAATAAAATTCATAAAATGAAACTACCTATTTACCATCAAATAAAAAATAAACAAAACTGGTACACTTCAAAATAAACTAAAATTGAGTTCTTGTCTAGTCAATATAAGAACCAAAAACAACAACAGTCTACTTATTTGACTGATTAACTAAAACAATACTGAATACTGCAATTGGTACTACTATTACATGCAAACAATCAAATAACTAATAACATAATTGGCACTGCTTAACAATAAAAAAATTATAAAAAACTACTTACTCATATCCACAGTTAGTGCATGCATTATGAAGAAAAAATGCTAGAAAGTATTTTTAATTCATTTCGCTTTGAAAAAGACCTTGCGTGCTTATCAGAAATTTGCACAGATAATCAAACAATCTCGGCTTTGTTACGAAACGTACCTATCATAATGAATTTATTATAATCATCAATTGATATGATCTTTACATACCGATACCCCTCCGTGCCTCGGATACCACGTTAAGCCGTTGGTCCCGGCTGTCATTCGTAGATCTTTGACAATCGTTACGGGTCGTCAGAAGCCCGAAAGTCTGACAACCAGTCTTACCAAGTGGTATCGTGTTACCCAGTAACTGGGTTGTGGAGGTCAGATAGACAGTCGCTCCATGTAAAAAACTGGTATTCAGCTGCATCCGGTTAGACTGGAAGCCGACCCCAACATAGTTGGGAAAAGGCTAGGCAGATTGATTTTGATCATTTGATATGAACAATAAAATAAACAAAATATTATTTATCAATTTCAGTGTGACAAAACAGATAGGTACTCGTAAGTACTTTCCCAAAAAAAGATTAAACATTATTTAGCTGGACCGTACCCAGAAGGCAGAATGACGAGGAGATAACCACGCCCGCCCGGCTGGGTTATAAAAATAAAATGTAAACAATTTTCGCGCCAAGCAATGCGTTCGTGACAGGACGGTTTGTTTTCGTGTTCTTAATTTGTATTTCCTACGATTTTCCTTATCGCATCAAAAGTAGACCAAGAAAGTTTTTTTTATAGACAGTTTTACCTGGTTTCCGAATTGAGAATTTGAAGTAGATAATTTGTCACTCTAGTTTAGCATCACTTAAGGCAAAACGTAAGTAATTTGAATTTCGCGGGCTACTAAGGAATTCGCGTTAGTACCTCCTATCATCTAATGAGTATTAGAGTTTGAGATTCTCAATTCAGAAATCGGGCACATTATTATGTTTCAACTTAATTGTTGTTACTGCATTTACTTGAATATAGGGAATAAATGCATTTACTTGAATATAAAACAACGAAATAGGTTTGAATGTAAATTTTTCCCAGTTTTTAGATCACACTACCTACTCCTCTGCCTCACTGCTGTACCATCAAAGAAGTTCATAACTAACCACCGTAAGGACTATTCTTGTTTGCAGCGCTCGGCGCCTATAGAACCGGTTCGGTAACAGATGTGGTCATCGTGTTCACGGGATTTTGTTTTCAAACTGGTTAGATATGAACTTCTTCGATGGTACATAGGTCTCTCCCAAAATCGGACTTCCCTCGTAGTCACTAAGCCAAAAACATTTAAGTGTACCCGTTGAAATTTTCCTTGCGACTAAAATAAAGGGAAACTCGTCCACTCGAAGGTGACGTCAGAGATTTAAAGGGCGCCTAATGGATTACGTCAAAGGGATAAAAATGTCTTTCTTTGGAGAATCTTCCATGATGATTATAATATCCTGTTATGAGATATTATACTAACTGCACCAACTTGAGGACTTACTCAAACAACGTACTTACTACCTTCTCATTTATTATGAAACCGTTGCGATAATAAAGTGAGCATTCAGGAAAACAATCAATATTAAGGGGACTACAGGACCTAAACGTGCCTAAACGCAAGTTTTATAATGCCTAAAAGAATATAATCCACTGCAGTAAACAAAATCAGAAAAATATATGATATTCTTCAGGATATATGCTAGTATGATAGTGTGTTGAAAACATAATACAACTAATTTGATACGATAGAAAAAAATCATGAAGATACCTCTAAAAAATTCTTTAAACGATTAAAAATCATATTAATTTACATGCAATCATTCTATCATATACAAACCATATATCATCATCATATAACATATATCACACACACACATACACACATACATACACATATACACACACACACACACATACATACACACATCACATATTACATATATCATATATCTATTATTTTCTATTTTTTTCATTTTTATTATTATTATTTTTAGTTTTTAACTATTCTCGGTACTTTGGGGTCCCGGACCTTTGGAAGGCGTACGAGGAGCCGAAGCCAAATCGCAGAGGCCCGTTAGGAGTTTTAATGAAATGAGGCACCAACCGACGATTATCCCTGTATGCACTTGCAAGTGCACCCAAGGACAACCCCCGGTTGGTGCAGGACTATTGCAGAACATAGAAACAAAAAATATTGGGCTATGGGTTTGGGTGGCTATAGTGGGTTGGTTACCTAAAACTATGGAAGGCCTATGTCCCCTGCCTGATCAATGTTAAGATATACACGGATTAAATGGCAGGGGGTGACTTGCACACTCAATAATGGGCCCCCGAAAACTGTCGCTAGCACATTGTGACGTAGCGACAAGGGCGCAACATGTCCTGAGGTGCTTGAGGAGTGGAGAGGTATTCCACGGCTTTCAGAACAATCCCAGAGCCCGGAAGATGGTCAAGATCCCTACGAGCACTTACTGGAATACTTCCTTCCTCCGAGCACGTTTGCTCTTGCGAATCTCCACTCAAACCAGCCAATTAAGGCAAGAATGAGGTGGGAGCTCTGTTCCTCGTCAGTGTTCACTCCAGCCGGCCAATAAAGGCAAGCCAGAGATGAGGAACAAGATTTCTCCCGGGAGATAGGGTCCGTGGGGTCGCTACTGCCCAACAGCTCGCCACAAGCTGCCCTGCGGGTTTCTGTATCTCTCTTGGTCTGGCTCCTCATCCTAGACCCGTTCCGGCAAAGACAACTCTACCGGCACAGACCTAAAGTTTGGAGCGCGCAAGCCCCACCACGACGTCAACGTAGAGATACGGCGGTGGGGTTATTATTATTATTATTCTGAGTTTTTGTCAGATTATTCTACAAGCTACATATTAGCATAATAGTGTTTTAATTTTCCAGTCCAATCAATAGATTTTTTGTAAATCGCTAACTGCTTCATATTTTGCAATAAATTACCTGCGTCGTGTCATCGCGCTTCTCTTTCATTTCTATGCAGTCCGACAGTGACCGCGCTTTAGCTGTTAAATCCACTTTGACAGCATAATCCTAAAAAAAACTGGTATGAGCGCCATCTTTATTCTATAGTAGAGCACTACGGCGCGCGGTGACGCGAATCCACAAGTTTACCCCCTACCAAAAACCGACCAAAGAGGTTTTCACTTCAAAATATGCTATAAACAGTTTACGAAAATAAGTAAAAATATCGTTACGTATTTCAGTTGCCAATGGCCATTATAACATGAAATTCCTTTAAAGAGTTATGGCAACGTTTCAAACCGATGACGCAGTGTTTTGACGGTAGTTCTATAAAAAGATCGTAATCTTGTTGAGTAGAGAAAGTGTAGGTTCCTACTATTGTATTTCAACACTCAGTAAGCAATATTACAGCGCATTACGAAAGCGAAACTTTCCGCGCTGGTTTTAGAAGCACCTTTGAGTAACCTGACGACCACGACGACCATTCGAGAGCAGTCCCATTCGTAATGGTGGGTATCATAATGAATATGGCAAAATGATGAGTTGTTAGCAAAAAGATCGAAGGCACTAAGGGATAGCGCGTAAATCTCACAGATTATATTAGTTCTAAATAATACATCTATGATAAATTAAACTAGAGCTGTGTAGACCTCTGCTGCTCAAAAAAAATCTACCAACGGTAGAAACTCATAATTTTCCGTATTTGATGAACGGAATCCAATGAAATCCAATGGTCAATTAACTGTGGTGGCCATTGGAAGGTTAGTTTCACTGTCAATCCTGTTCATCATTTCAGCCGAAAGATGTCCATCGCTGGTGTCCATTGCAGGTTCGCCATCACCTGAACGACCGGTCCTGTGCATCTCACATCCAGTAAATTCCCGCGACCAACTTCTGTTATCGTCTACCTTAAAGTCCAACAAAAGTTTTTATAATGATTAGTTGTTATTACTTCTTCATCCTTCCGTTTCCTCGGGCCATTGCCAGCTGCTATTGACCAGGAAGAAGTGATGGTGAGTCACATCCACAGTTCCTCCGTTGTCAATATGCCAAATGGTTTTTGTCTAATCTCCGCATTCCTAGGAAACCTAGTTTTCCATTGTTATGTTTATATTCTTAGATCCTTATTACAGAACGTTCCTCAAGTTCAGTTTGATCTTCAATCGGTCGATCACTGTTTAAGTAAAGAATTAATCATAATATTATCACTATAAAATGACAGGACGATAAAATAATATCAGTCCATTGGAAAAACCCTTAACGGGTTTCAAGAATATTGTTGAAAATAAAAAAAACAGCAATCGCTAAAGTTCAACCTTCTATTTGAACCTTCATTGAATAAATTATTGTAATGATCTACTTCTACAAATATATCCATTTTGATAGTAATTATTAAAAAAAACATCAATATTTTTACAAACTCGACCACGCAGATAGACTTGAACAGAACAAAAATTGACATGAAAATCTATGCTCAAACGCGGTCTCTACCACACTTGGGTGATTACAGATCCAGTCACTACTTGGGTTCGATTGGTGAACTGAGTAGGTAACGATATAAAATAGAGCCAAACTCAGCTGAATCAATAAATCTATGCTTGGGGAACGTTCTAAAATTAAAACTCGACTCAAAACTAGTTTTAAACAGATCAATGCTTGAGTTTCCTTCTGTAATACGGACCTTAGTCATTATCTTGGGCTATGCTTTGCTTTGCTTCTTGTCTTCTGCTTTTTGTCTTTTGGGAGTGTCTACTGAAATCTGGGTGTCTTTCTTCAAATTCTAGAGTTGCATTGGTTGCTTCTTGCCGTTACTCTGAATAGAAAAGATGCCCTAAATTTTGGCATAACCTGTTGTAATTGCTGTACCGCCCTTCAGTTTCTGCTGAAGCTTCTAAAGGAAGCAGTAAGAAGACAAGAAGAGTCAGCTTTTTCAATTGAGCCTACCGTAACGCGCTGTATGACATGGGTTCTCTTTCTTCCGTTTGCAGTCCACTCCAGTAGTCCACATACTTGAAATGTCAAAAATAAAACCATTTTAAGACACCCCCAAAGTCCCTCTTTGGCAAAAATGTCCGAATTTGAAATACATACATGTGCCCACTGCATTTCGAAAAAACATGACATAACCATGCAAACTCCAAACATATTTTTATGCTTCCTTTAGCAAATTCTTTATGGATCGAGGCCAAAACGATATCCCTTATCATAAATTTTCAAAAGAACAGTTTGGCAAGCGCACTCTTTAAAGTTTTCTCTAGTAAATGCAAGAATTGCTAAAAAGATAATATTTTGTTCCCATTGCGTCGTGCTTTTATTGGTCGATGAGAATCCAGAGAAATATTCTAGTCAGTGTTTTGATGACCTACTATTTCTGATTAGAATGAGACTGTGTTTTTGGTGGGTAGGTAGTCAATTTGGCGTGTCGAAGGTAGTCTGACAAAATTCATGTAGTATTCAAACAGCAATTCAGATTGAATTGTTTATCTGAGTGAGGCCTTCCCTTTATATCCTAAACAAACCATTTTGGTTACAATATAAACAAACAATTGGTTTCTACATGTCACAGCACGCTTAGAATGACCACAATAGAAACGGGTTTTGTCAACGGACGAATAGACAAAATGACAAACAATCACAATCTGTAATTTTGTCTATTCTTCCGTCGACAAAACCCGTTTCTATGCTACGCGTGCAGGAGAATGATTGAAGCTGTAAGAAGACCCTTAAAATCAGTACCCTCCTTTTAGACTCCACTGCGCTGGATTAATAAGTAGAAGACCAAGATAGATAAGAGAATTATAAGCGGTTGTTTCAGTTTGAAAAGAACTTGCAGACTTCTAGAATCAAACGATAATATAAGGTCGAAGACTCGGAGCACCACGTGTCAGAAGGTTCCCAGCCCATCGCAGTTCTACTAGTTTAATATGCTCGTTAGTGAACAAAATCCGATCAAAGATTAAAGGCGACGTTGCTTTCACGCAATTTTACGAATGGCAATAGCGAATGACGCATGCAGCACGCTTGAGTATTCAGCTTTGTTCTGTAACTGAAGAGTTTTCAAAACAGTTTCTAGGCATCCCTCTATTTCAGTACCTTATTTTATTTAGATAGGACCTGTATGTCTCGTGGGTTGTAAACGTGAAAGTAAACACGTCGGAATGAGACTCACCCTATTATTAATCTGTTTTTAGATTCACAACACTAATTCTATTTTTGAATATTGGCAAGGCTCCTCTTGGCCGCCGACTGTTTACTGTTTTCAAAATTTAGATCAGTCGCTACTTGATTCTTGTACCGAACGCACGTCTTGCTAAATATAAAAATAGATTCTATTTTCGTAAACAAAAATAATATGCTGTATACGGTATACAGCAAAAAGATATTTTTCAGAAAAGTCCCTGAAAAAAATCGCCTTACGATACCTTAATTTATTTTGTTGTAGTTGTTTTTAAATTGTTTGTTTATTGAAACATTCCATTTTTTGTGATATACTTGTTGTTTATAATAATAATATTATACGAGGTTTATTTCGTTGTTGTACATAGACGATTTATTTATTTTAGAAAAATGGTCAAGTTGTACTGGTAAGTCCATAATAGTTTTTCTCTTTATCCATCGCATGCAATGAGTGTAAAAAAATAGGTCTAAAACTCACTCCTAGACTAACTTGTGAGTCCTTTCAGATGTAAGGAAAAGTATTGCTACCTCTTACTACCATGCAAACTAAGGCACGTATTATAGAACGTCACTCAAGACTCAAGCATTATTTTAAAACTAGTTTCAACCAATCAAAGGGCTTTAAACGAGTTTTAAGTAATGCTTGATTTTTGAATGAGGTTTTGTAATACGGGCCTAAGAAAGAGACCGAAGTAATTTGTTACTCTTTAATTCACTTGCGCTAACTTAAACATGTTATAATAGCTAGTATACCCTGACGTGAAGTATTTATCTGTTTAGAAGTTTAATTTCAATTATCACAGCTCTAATTTTCTTCCATCTCTTTCTTATTTCATCTTCTATAAAAGGACAACAATATTTTCAGTTTATTCTTTAAACAAGCGACGCCATGATGGTTGACATTTACCTAAACCCGTCACCAAACCTTTGAAGTAGGTCACTTAATTTCCTCAACCGAGCTTTAGGTGTTTGTTTGTTTGAACGTGCTAATCTATGAAATTAAGAGTCGGATTCGAAAAAAAAAAAAAATAATTGATTGTACAATTCTTGATTCTTCGAATCCGAGTGGAAGTTGTGGAGATTACCCCTACGTACAAATAAACAAACATATTTTAACTCTTTATAATATTAGGTCCCCACAGGTATGAAATCAGCGTTTTGTATGGAGAATTTTAAAGAAGTTGCTTTTTTCATACTAACATTTTCTTAATTTATATAACAACCATGAACACTAATGTTTTAAAACTTTTATGCGCTAATGTTTAAAAACTAAGATAACGTAATATGCCACTAGATTAAGCGACAAAAATAAGTTTTGGCTAAATTAAAACAAATAGTGGTAATTTCTGCTAACAAAATGAGGAGTCATTTTTAAGGTATTTTTTATGTTTATAAACTATAAGTAATAAGGTTTTTTTACTATTGGTAGTTGTCTATGATGGTCATTATTCGATATAATACCAAGCAATTGATGAATATTTTAATGCATAGAAGTGACAAGGTTCTTCTCTATTTGTGAGAAAAAAACGCCAATTTCATAGGTGGGGACCCAATATAATAAAGTATAGAAGTATAGATTTGACATCACCTTACGACACCTAGGAGCATAACGAAAAAAGTCTTCCGACTTTTTTCTGGTCGCTAAGCGAAAACGGAGCAATTAAGTACTTATTAAATAATCCGATTTCTTTAAAATTAAATAGCGGGGCACAGCTTCATCAACTTCATAAAACGCCATGAAAACAGCTCATTTATGCCAAGGTCTCTCAGATTATATAAATGAAATTCCCTTAAGAAATTCAGTTCAGTGGTTTTCGAGCTAGCTTCGATAAAACAAACACGCTACTGGGACTACAGTTGTGGTTAGCATTAGTCCTTGAAATTGTTTCAACACTACACACTACCTGTACTTATGTAGTACCTACCATTTGACTTTTACTGTGGTTCCTTTATTATGCGACAGTGAATCGATTCTGCTTCCAATGGAAAACTTTTTACATATTCATCTGTCTTGTGACTGCTTTCTCCCACCTTCTATATTCCTACAAATCTGACAATGATATGTACCATAAACTGATCCAAAGATGGAGTTGGAATTTAAGACGAGTAATAAGATATCTACTGGCGTTTCCTGTCGTAAGAATTATCGCATTCGTATAGACACCATGTGCTGTCCAAGATTTGGGAGTGTTTGATCTTGAAACCACAGTCACCAATCCTAAGCATGATATGTCAGGCATCTTTATAGTACACTTATCCCCGGAATAAAGATTCTTGTTTTCACTTAAATCATATCCTATGGCACTCAGCAATAGTGTAGCTATCTATCAATTTTAGCTCATACCAGGGAATGAAAGCGGTTACGGTTAAAGGTTAAGATACCTCAAAAATATACCGGTACCGGTTTAAAATAAGGGTTGAGCTATACCGATACCTTTTTAAA
This sequence comes from Agrochola circellaris, assembly GCA_914767755.1. NCBI lineage: Eukaryota > Metazoa > Arthropoda > Insecta > Lepidoptera > Noctuidae > Agrochola > Agrochola circellaris. Next base: position 8,591,169 of record OU611867.1, on the reverse strand, counting down.
TAAAGGTTGAAAACCGTTATTTAACCTTTACACGATTTCGGTACCGAAACACGTGTGAGACGGCGCGGCGCGAGGGGTTCGAACACGTTAGAACTTGTGTATTTATGAAGGTTTCGGTATTGCTACCGATACATTTATAAAGGTTAAGGTCTGCTACCTATACATTTACCGATAATTCTACCGAAATATACCGGTATGCACTTCCAACCTCAAAATTCCGCTACTGAAAAAAAGAACGGTATCGAAATATTGTGATAACCCTTATTTAACAGTATGACGTCATATCGAAATTGAAAGGTACCTTAATTTTTGGATAATTCAGTCCCTGCTTTATACTAAGATATTGCGTGCGCTAGACGGCCACGAGCACGACCGGTGGTCGCAATGACCAGGTAAACTATTTTCTATAGTTATATATTATACTGTTACGAATCGCGCACTTGGTCGCAACGGCCAACTAGCCGCAGACCACGCCACGGACCACAACTGGCCGGAGTCGTGGCCGCCTAGTGCGCGAGCTCCCTAATATAAAATAATAAGAAAACTGCTGTAATTTCGCCTTCAATCAAGGCTAATAACAACTGCCAGTAGCCTTCAAAAAAACATTAATAACTTCAGGAGATTACAAAACCATCGCGTGCTAAATTCTCATCAGCTACTATCGCCCTAATTAATCTATATTTACTGTAAACAACAACAGCGCTGTTTTAAAACAAAATTATACATCCATTATCATTTCAGGCGAAATGCCACCACTAACTATATGTACATAATTATTATTATATCGTGTGACCGCTCCAAAATATAATGAAAACAACATCGTCTGTAATTTGGCTCGTGTTACACTTTCACACGATTATTTTAAGTTGATTGATTGCCGAAGGAAAGGTCACGCTTTCTTTCTGTGGCTTGGTAACAGAGATTGTTTTTTGGCCCTTTTGTGTCTTGTGCCAGCATAACTCCTTCAGCGTCATTAATTATATCCTCAATACTTAATCTCTGTTTGTCAATCCGTATGCCTTGGTCAAGTTTCATCCTATTGGCTCCAGTCACCGTGTTTTTTTTCTTTAGGCTGTTCGTTAACGTTTCTTCTCAAATAGTCGTCATTAATTTTAACCGCTCTTGTCGGTGGATTAGATTCCACTTCGTTCTATTGGATTCTGACCCTATTTTCCCTTTTGATTTCGACTCTCCTTAGACACGGACTTCTTGGTTGAAACTAGTAATGAATGAGTCTTGAGCGAGTTTCGGTATACTACGCTCAAGGAATTCAAATCCTACATTCGATTGACAGGACCGTTTACTTGTACCACCAATCTAGTTGGCCAAGGTAACTTGGCAGTAGAGTGGCCCGCATGTTTTCGTGAATTAGCTAACTTTAAGAAAATATCTCTTGACTCAAATAATTTATTTACTGTATATCCAGTAATTTTCAGTGCACTTGTACCTAATAAATCTCAAGTATTGCTATGGCACTGTGGTTTATTTTAGAACGTTACATTATCACCACTATTATCAGTCACAATAGCTGTACTATCTCTGTTATCATCTGTTGTTTCAAATATAAGATAAATAGAAGATAGGTTATCTAACTGAACATCCATATTGTTATCTTATACAGATCTACTAACATCTCATCTTAGGCCAAAAACTCATCAAGCTGGTATCACTTTTCTACTACTTACATGAAGTTCACCATCATCTGCATAGCCTTTTCCCAACTATGTTGGGGTCGGCTTCCAGTCTAACCGGATGCAGCAGAATATCAGTATTTTACATGGAGCAACAGCCTATCTTACCTCCACAACCCAGTTACTGAGTAACACATAAAGTTATGGTAACGAGTTTTTCGATAAATAGTTTTCATAATACAATTCCCTTGTATTCTCCTATTCTGAGACGTTTTGTGGGGGTGATGAACGAGTGAAGTGCTTCCTTTCGCTTGTGCGTCGTCGCTATGAAGCTCAAATATTAGGTTTGAATTTGTGTAGATAATATGTTTACTAATATTAACTATAAGAAAATTACTAACAGTGGATGGTTGTCCGAAATAAAGAATTTATTATTATTACCATTTTTCCGATACTCGTGCTTTTACAAATACTATAAACTTGTTAAATTTGTCGTCAGTGGAGACTACTATTTTGCCAGAAAATTGTGCTAAGGATACAGAAAGCTTGCATTTGATTCTATCTATTCCTACGATCATCATCATCGGTAGCCTTGTCCCGCCCACTGCTGAATATAGGCCTCCCATTTGTGCCATTCTCTCCTGGTCTGTGCGAGTCTCATCCAGGACTTCCCCACAATGTTTTCTTAGTCGTCCACCCACCTGGCTATTGGTCTGCCAGCGCTCCTTCTACCGTTTCTCGGCTACCATCAGAACTCTACTCCAGCAGCCATCGCTATTCCTACAATATCATAAGCAGCCTATAATGTTCCCACTTCTGGGAAACAGGAATCCTCTCTGTGAGAGGGAGTGGGCCGTGGGCATAAAACCACGCAGGTCCAGTGCGGGTTGGTGGATGTCACATGTCTTCGAATTTTTGGTTCTAGGACATAGACTCCTACAATAACTTGTCATAATTCTCGTGCGTGCAATATAACTTGTCATAATTCTCGTGCGTGCAATATAACTTGTCATAATTCTCGTGCGTGCAATATAACTTTTCATAATTCTCGTGCATGCAATTTCCTCGTCAATTTTACCCCTTATTTAAATAAAGATAACACATACTAATCTCATTATTATATTTGTTAGATACTAAAACATATCTTAGTCTTAGTTCAGACAAATATTTACCAAGACTTGAAAGTGAAGAAAACTGACAGTCGTTCCCCGTCCTTTGAAGGAAGAAGACAGTTTGAATTTATAATGCCTTATTATAATTATTTCGAGAAAAAGGCTGGTGATTTGTCGATGTTAAGTGATTATTTGGAAACCGATGTTATTTGTTTGAGCAAAACTATAGGAAGGTACGGATAAGATTCTTGATTTTGGGTATCATTCTTTTGTTAGTGGGTTATTAGATTAATATCCTGCATCGACAGTCACTTTTTAACTGCATAATTATACCTATTTCAAACAGCTCCGAGTTATTCAGTTAGTTGGCAGCGCGTATGTTACGTATAGTTTCTTTCGCAGCGCCTATAACGACTGTACCTTGTTACAGCGCGTCACTGAGCGCTGTCTAACGTTGTATTATGTTGTGACAGCGCTTATAACGACTGCCTTTTGTCACAGCTACTCTGGGTGCTGCCTTACCATGTTTAAGCATGGGTGTTTTGCTTATAACGACTTTCTTTTGTCACAGCGTGTCTCTGAGAACGTCTCTAAGCGCTGCCTTACCTTGTATAAAGATCTCTAAGCGCTGGCTTGCTTCGTGTATTATTATTTACAGTGCCTATAACGACTGTCTTTTGTTACAGCGGCGACAGCGCGTCGCTGAGCGCTGCCGGGAGCAAGCGCTCAGCTTTGTCGGCTTCGGACGCCGAGTGTTTCTCGCTGTGCCTGGGTGCCGGGCCTCTGTGGTAAGTAACTACTTGTATTTTCTTACGTAGTATGCAGAGATAATTAAAAAAAAAAAAAAAAAAAAAAAAACTGACGTGATGTTGATGATACAACACTTATCGTCTTGTAGTCAAGTGCCTCATACACGACATAAAAGACCTAGAGAACTAAGAAAATTACTTAATCTACGTAGAATGCGTACATACGTATTTATTCAATAGTAATACGTACGTAAATCACCTTCCTACCTAGCCAGTTAGTGTAGAGCAAGGCCGCCCAACCAAATTTGAAGGTGGCCATAATTTTAATTCCGTGGGCCCGCCGGGTGAGGCGGGCCACCCAGTAACTAAAACATGCCTATAGTTATGTTAGATCTAGATACCTATTAAAATTAAACAAAACTTTAAGTAAATCATAGTTTGAATAATCTGAAAAAAAAAACTTCTTTGATACCTTACCTTTGAAGAGGTTTTTATGTTGACAACTATCAATATTTGACGACAAATCTGAGGTCGATAATAAAATCAAGTCTGAAAATATGATTTATTGTTGGTTAATTTAGAATCATGAGAAGCAAAATATTTCTTAGACCTGGTTTGAAGTCCAGAGGGTCTAGTGTGAGTTTTGTTTAACCATCTCGATTTTACGCATCGACCGCGTTCGGCGCTCTGATTGGCCCTTCACTGGCCTTCACTGGTGATGGGCCAATCGGAGCGCCGAACGCGGTCGCTGCGTAAAATCGAGATGGTTAAACGAAACTCACACTAGACCCTCTGTTATCTGTTCTCAAAAGACTATCGCCAGTTTTTGGCGGGCCAATTAAAATGTGTTAGCGGGCTACTCGGTGGCCCGCGGGCCTGGGGTTGAGCAGCCGTGGTGTAGAGTATTCGTTCTTCGAATAAAAGTCATGACATTTCTCAATAAAACCACATGACGTAAAACTAGAATCTCGTGGTTATAGCGTGGTCTACTAAGATTAGGTACGTATCCATCTTGTAAGTAGTAAGACGTAACTCGACGTTATTACGTAGAAGATATTAATTGGACATTAGACTCAACGTGTGAAGAGATAAGTTCATGCAACTGTTTGACCTGTTCTATTATCTATTTATCACTGGTGATGCATGCTCTATCGTATACCCACTATTAAACGAACAATATTTGTATATATTTGTAAACACGTTCTCGAAAACGGTTGTAACGATATCGATGAAAGTTGCAATATAGCGGTTTACGGGGCGAAAAATCGATCTAGCTAGGTCTCATATCTGGGAAAATTCATTTTCTCTGTATTTTCATCCTCGGTCGCCCAAAGTTTAGAACAAGATGGCTACCTTAAAATAATGACATGGCAGCATGGAATTAGTAAGTACCTACTATCATGGCCGCATGGAATTAGTAAGTAGGTACCTACTATCATGGCGGCATGGAATTAGTTTGAACTATCCTGTACTATTAAGCATTGTCTATTTTCACCAGAGCAGAGCTCGGTCGCCAGGCAGATTTGTTATAGTGCGTGTTACGTGACGTATTTGATCAGATAAAATTAATTAGAGTATAGTTCTGTTAGTTTACGCTCTTACAAATCCGAGGTTTATAAATAATGTGATCTCTTCACAGGTGGTCCTGATGTTCCGGCTCACGGCTCGGCACCGCCCGGAGGGGTGAATGGCGGGGCCGCGAGCCCCGCTACCCCATCAACACCCATCCACGACGACAACAACCGTGAGTCCTACATACTTTTCCACAGAGTAGGCAACTCGTTCATGGGTCAATGTATACGCATACAACAAACTTCACATTGACATTCGAAACTTACCCATTAAACGATTTAAAAACTGTATTAAAACCAAACTTTGTAAAAAAGGGTACTATAAAATTTCAGATTATTTAGAAGATAAAAAAGCTTGGGATTGAGCTGCTCGCTCTGCTAAGCCTTGTGAAAACCATCAAACTTGACATTTTAATTATTCATCACAATAAACCAGTTTTATATACATATTGACATTGTTGAAAAGTTAAAATATTTTTTTTTTTTAATTTTTTGTTACTCAACATTTTTATATCAAAGTAGTAAGAAGTGATGCATACATTGTATCTAACGACTTTCCCAACAAGACATTTTAATTTTTTCATACTTTTTAGACGTCAAAATGATTCGTAAATAATAAGTGATATTCTAAGCCTCTTTCAGCAAAACTTCACAAAACAGTCGCCGGTTTGAGGTCGATTAATCAAAATGCTGACTAATATTATTAATGCGAAAGTGAGTTTGTTAGTTTTTGCGTTCAAGCTAAAACGATTGAACGAATTTGGATGAAACTTGACACATGGGTAGACCATGGCCTGGGTTAGGGCATAGGGTATTTTTTTATCCCATTAGTACACTCCCGTGAGATAATTTTCGCCCTCCACGCTGGCGAAACCGCGGGCTAAAGCTAGTAAATTATAAATTGTGTATGTCTGAACAATTAACAATTCTTCCAAGTCCATCTAGAACGAAACTTAAGAAGCAATATAAATTTTACGAAATGCATGTTGTTTGGTTTGCTTATCAAATTTCGATTAATTACTCAGTGTCAGTAACCATCGATATCTTCCACAGGTGACTTGTTGAGTGCCCTACTATGGGCCAGCGCGAGTTCACTCGCAAGCAGCGCGGAGAGCCTCATCACCGAGTCGCAATCACCGACTCACGCTCACCCAGCCATCCACCAGCAACGCAGAGAACAGGTCAGTATTTCAGTAGCCACATGATCGCTCAAGCATTATATGTACCATCGAAGAAGTTCATATCTAACCTCCGTAAGGACTATTCTTGCTTGCAGCGCTCGGCGACTGTAGAACCAGGCCGGTAACAGATGTGGTCATCGTGTTCACGGGATTTTGTTTTGAAACTGGTTAGATATGAACTTCTTTGATGGTACATACTAAACGGAACTTCACTTTACACTGTAAGAGTTCCAGCATTGGTCTTATAAGACTGCTTGAATGTAAATAGTAAATAAACCCTCTTAAACGTACAGTGGAATCCGTTTATAGGGAATTGACAATCACGTAATACAAAGTATTTTTGTGAAAAAAAATAAACAACGTTCATTTTTTTAAGTAAATACTTATTTTAATAGAGAAACATAGCATATTAAATAAAAATAAAAATTGCATGTAATACATGTATGTATATTTTTCATTTTTTACTTAAGAAGTTTGTAATTTTTGTCTACCTTTGTCACGAAAGAATCATGTCAGTCATTTTGAACGGACAAAATATATTAAAAATGGGTCATAATAAGCGACATGTCACTGTAAGCGAAGTCATTAAGACATTATATCCGACTTTGTTACAAAGAATTTTATATGAAAACCAAACTTCGTTGTGTAATTACGTCATAATAGGCGGAGTCATAATAAACGGATTCTAATGTACCTATCTCAATATATTAAATTTTAGAGAAAAAAAAAAACTAGTCAAATTGAAAACCACATCTCTTTTTTGAAGCCGAATAAACATATTTACATGTGGGTGGGTACAACAACTTATAACTAATTAATTAATAAAAGTAGCAACATTATAAACTAACTTAAACTAAAATATGTTAATTACATTTGACTAGTATGTTTTATTATTCTCAAAAATTTTTGAACATTCATCAAAGGTTTAAAAGTTGATGAACCAAATGGATAAGAAATAATAAAATCGTACGTTATGATAATCTATCTCAATTCGTCATCGGTACTCGAAATTACGACAGAATCTTATCTGAATTACAATTTATAAGTACACTGTTTTTATTTTGAATATGATGTGTGTGACTAATGACATTGATGTAAATTCATGATAATTATTAAAGCATGTACTACTAAATATTTGCACGACTTATCAGCCATAAGTCGAATAAAGTGAGACTAAAATTATTTTACCATGTTATTATATACGTACCATCGAAGAAGTTCATATCTATACACCTTGAGGACTATTTTTGCTTGCAGCGCTCGGCCGCTTTAGAACCGGGGCGGTAACATATGTGGTAATGGTGTTCACGGGATTTTGTTTTCAAACTGCTTAGATATGAAGTTCTTCGATAGTACCTATATTCTGGCAAATAAATAATTTATACACTTTATAATTTACAAGCACTAAAGATATCAGATTCAAGCATAAATATTAACGTTCTGTTTAGTCGGAACAAGAAGTGACCACTAACAAAATATTGATAAAACTTCAGACTATCGGCAAGATACTCGAGCGAAAGGACAGGCAGCCTGTTAAGGTGGACTTCAAAATCTTCCTCACCGAAAACACCGTCAACCGCTGGGAAGCTGTAAGTACCATTATATTAATATCTCATAATCAAAAGCCTGAAATTCAAATTAGGCTGAAAATCAGAACTGTTTGGACGACAAAATTACATCAGACAGTCACCCAAAACGGCCGCCCTTCTCACCACTTCCTAGTGCTTTAGCTGGGAAGAACTGGCGCAGCAAGCTCTCACAAGTCTATTTTAGTATCATAAATAAAAATTGATAGTTTAAAAAACACTAAAAAACACGCTTATTGTATTCAGACCTTGAAACCTAATCGTGGTCAAAGTTAATTTCAAGACCTTTCTAACAAGTCCAAACACGGCTATGATACGATATTTCATCATGGAATGCTAGTGCCTATCTTCCGGCTTCATCATCAGACCTTGAAACCTAATCATGGTCAACGTTCATTACAAGACCTTTCTAACAAGTCCAAACACGGCTATGATACGATCATCCATCATGAAGTTCCAGTTCATATCTTCCGGCTCCATCATCAGATCAGCTCGACAGTACCATGTTATTGTATTGTCATCAAAATCACATACAACTGCCAATTTTCATAACGCTACGATCTTTAGAAGATGGTTAAATTAGTTTTCTTAGATTTGATTATATAGTTACATACATACAGGTCGACCTAATAAAAGCGTGTTAATATCAACCTGGATATAGCAAAGTCCTCAAAAAGAGAAACAACGAGCATTGAGCACGACGCTTATTCATTACTTGTTGACTATTCATTGAGCACGACGCTTATTCATTACTTGTTGACTATTCATTGAGCACGACGCTTATTCATTACTTGTTGACTATTCATTGAGCACGACGCTTATTCATTACTTGTTGACTATTCATTGAGCACGACGCTTATTCATTACTTGTTGACTATTCATTGAGCACGACGCTTATTCATTACTTGTTGACTATTCATTGAGCACGACGCTTATTCATTACTTGTTGACTATTCATTGAGCACGACGCTTATTCATTACTTGTTGACTATTCATTGAGCACGACGCTTATTCATTACTTGTTGACTATTCATTGAGCACGACGCTTATTCATTACTTGTTGACTATTCATTGAGCACGACGCTTATTCATTACTTGTTGACTATTCATTGAGCACGATGCTTATTCATTACTTGTTGACTATTCATTGAGCACGACGCTTATTCATTACTTGTTGACTATTCAGACGCTATGGCCGCTTGTATACGTCAGTTTTTTTCACAAGACAACGGAACGGTTTTGTTTGGCGGATTCGCGGTGATGTATGGTTTATAATGAATGCGTGTAGAGATAAACTACGATAACATGGCGCGCCCCTCCAAAATTCTACACGGTTGAAAGTATTTGTGAAATGTATTTACAAAGCGCCACCAAGACTCACAACGCATTGTGTGCGTACTGAGACGACCATCAAACAAAAATAAATCCGAGGAATCCGAGGATTTTGAGTCTAGTCACTAGACCCATTGAAACAGTAAAGTGGAGGGGCGCGCCATGTTATCGTAGTTTATCCTTACATGCATCGGACGCCGCGCCGGACCGGTGGCCAACTCGTACAAATATGTAAAGCACGGTCCGTGGTCCGATCGGAACAAGGTGCATCTACAAGCGGCCTATCAGTTTCCTCGCGACGTTTTCGTTCACCGAAATTGACGAACTTTATAATTTATTTCCACGATTAACTTTGGAATAACATAATGAACTTGAAAAAGTTAGCCTCCAGACCTAATTTCGGCCATGGCGGCCAATCTCAACGGAGACTAGACATCCACGCGGGAGATATTATAGTGCAGAAGTATATGCGCAGACAGGTGCACTCTCTCTTCCGTCACTCTCGTCGGATTGACGAAAAAGTAATACATATTAGTGAAAAAAAAAAAAAAAAAATGACGATATAAAGAATGGTGCATCCTAATCTGCGTTCGCAATTTATTTGCCAAACATGTAAACAAACACAAGTTTTAGGAAAAACTACTGTAATGCTTACACATACTCAATTCTTTATTGCATATGGTTTAGTTTGCGCTACTACTTCATAATATGAAGTTGTAGCGCAAACTAAACCATACTTTAAATAATATTTTTATGACTTTTTCAACAGTACTAGTCAGTCTAAAATCAACTTTATTTACACTTGCATAAAGTCGATGTTTGTTTAAGTGGAAATAACGTCAATTGGAAACAAGGATTTGAATGGACCGTAGGTAGTATGCCTGTTACCAACTTTCTCTCCCCATCTATTCTTGTAGAACTTGAAGAGAGGAATGCCCATCTTAGGTTAGGAACCTGCAACTTAGTCTTCAAATCAGCTAAACTTTGTATATTATGTATAGTTAACGAAATTATCAGTAACTGAACTTATGTATCGAAGTGCAGTGACATTATTGATAACCTTTTGATAGTTAGAAATACGTCACAATAATGTAATTTTATTAAAACAGTGTTAAGTGTTTTTATTTTTTAATTAGTCGTTTTGCAGTAACATTTTTATCATAAGTACCTTATATACAGAGAGCAATGATGGCCCAGTGCTAACGGCCGTGACTTACAAGTTGTAAGTCGTGGGTTCGAACACAGGCGGGCACTTTACTAGGCTATGTAATGTGTCACCGGTATTAAGACGACAACCTAAATAGAGATAACATGTTTCTTCTTCTTGGTTACCCAGATAGCCGTAACCTTAGTCGTAGAAGTAACCAAAATTCTTCGATAGCTGTACCGTAATTTATATAGGACTAGCTGCCCGCCCCGGCTTCGCACGGGTAGCACTATGTACCTACTTATTACGGCGCTCTTACCTACCTACCTACCCTACTTACCTACCTACCTACATACTTATATACCAACCAACCCAACTCTGCTAAATTCACATTCATCAAATGCGTTAACTGTCCAACGCGCGAAGTTAAAAGTAGTCGTTAGGTTTTCTGAAATTTTCCATTTTTCTGCGCTATTTTTCTTTCCGTAAGAACCTTCTCATAACAATAACAAACATTAAAAAAAAGAATTAGCGAAATTGGTCCAGCCGTTCACGCGTGATGCCGTGACCAAGGGAAATAGGGATTCATTTTTATATATACAAAATATAATAATATATATAGATAGATTTCGGTCCCTACCATGAAGTCTCTTTAAAGCAACGCACATGCATATTGGTACTGGTATTGCTGATATCTTTATGCGGTTATCATCATTTCCCATTAGGTGGACCGTCGACCTATTTGTCATCATAACACTTCATTAACTTTCGATTCCAATAGCACATAAGTGCAGACGGATAATAAAACGTGATAGTCGCTCATGTAATAAATGATAATTTGATAAATAAATATACATTTATGTAATGCTCATGATTCATAGTTAAAGTGGAAAATCACGACATACGAGTAAACCACGATGTGATTATTAACTTACTGTGAAGGAAAACATTATGAGGAAATGTAGATTTCGTGAGATGAAGTTAACAACCTCCTCGGTATGATAGGTAATACCGAATATTTTTGAAAAATGTCGAAACTGACGTGGCGCGCATGTCAATGCCAAACCGCGGGGATTGACAGTTAAAATGTCACAAAGTGGCGGGACTTTATCAGTACCTACTTGACAGATAATTTCATACAAATTCTGTTCCATTTTTGAATTTATTCGGCTATTCGGACAGCGTGAAATAGGTCCCCAGTCATTTCGATAGTAAACAAGCTCGTCCCGCCATCTTTAACATGTTTTGTAATCTTGTTTTTTAGGTGGTTCAAGGAGGCACTATCTACCTGCGCATGCCGGGTGTACTCCAGTCGGGCAGCAAGGAGAGTTTCATGCTCCTGCTTGACTTCGCTGAAGAGAGGCTCGGTTGTAACAAGTGAGTATTGTCTAACAAAAGAACTACAACCCGATTTTAATAACTGCACCTCTCAACGTCAAAATATTACTGTGTATGTGGTTTTAATAATAACAATAACAACTTAACGAATAATAAGACAGAACTGGGGAGACAACACGATTTGTGTAGACAGTATTAAGAGGCGTCGGGGCACTGAGGAGGTAACCGGGCGGGTAAATTCAATACGATTTTGACAGCTCCAAGCGCACAGTTATAAAAATCGAGTTATACTAGCGACCTGCCTCGGACCATTCAAATTCAATGTTGTTGGAACGAAGTTCTTTGGACTGAGAGTTGGGTAAGAAAAACCGACAGGCAAAAAAGTAACGCTCTCCAAACGTGTTGTCTGTCAGTGTGTCTCTCTATTCTTCATTGCAGTATAAAAACAATGAATTTACATCGTTCGGTAAATAAGACTGTATTTGTAAATATTTATCACTGAGTGACGCTTGAGCAGTCAAACCTTGCTATATCAAGCTTCCATTCGAAATAGTGCGTCATCGTTGTCCGGCCTAGCGCCGCCCCTCAACCAATCAGCTATCTAATTACGCAACACATTTTCGTTGACAATTCCGACTAATCTGTTTCAATTTGACAGGTCAACAATATTCATTGTGTTATTTACGTTGTTGAGCAGATTTTTTTTTCAAACGTACGAAGCAATGGATTAGCAATCTGTCTGTCAAAACGATTCAGATTCTGATTGATCGTGTATTACGTAATTAGGGTACGGGTCTCAACAAATTAGAAAACTAACTTAACAATGACCATTGACGACAGATCCTCGTACGGAACGCTTGTGTCTTTTGCGACCCGATTGGTCGAGGAGCGGAGCTAGGCCGGCTGACAGCGATGACTCAATATTTTCTTATCGCGAATGGACTATAGCTGCTTGTGTGTTTGCCTTTTACGACATTTTTGGGACGACAATTAAAGAATATTAGTTATAATCCTTATAATAGTAAGCGGCAACATTATTCAGGGCGGAAGACCACTCAAAATCTAAATCAAAAGTCGTTTACTCAAATTAGGCTGAGAATCGACAATTTACGAACGTCAAAATAACATAAAACAGTCCCCTAAAACGCCCGCCCTTCACCACATCCTAGTGCTTAAGCTGGGAAGAAGTGGCGCAACAAACTCCCCAGCATTCAATGACTCTCGAAATAATTACAGCCTTCAGAAATCTAAATACTTACCCACCATTTTCTCTTTCCAGCTGTATCATCTGCGTGCTAAAGAGCCGTCCGGACCGCGCGACCATCCTCCGTACATTCATGTACATGGGCTTCCAACTATTGGCCCCAACCTCTCCCCACATGCCCCAGGAAATCACCAACCCCGAGTACATATTCCTGCACTACAATATGCAGTAACACTCGGAATATTCGAGTTTCCTAAAGTCGGAAATTTAAAGCTTTTAAAGGTAGATTAGAACTTGTCTTGTAATCTTAGTAAAACCTCGAGCTTGAAAATTTCGAGTTGAGTTAAGATCTGAAGGCGTTGATATAGTTTGGGGTTCTCTCGAATGTCGACGTCTCGTTTTCAGAATTTCCGACTCGCGAAACTCGAAAATTTCGAGTTGGACGTCACCTCATGTAGCTTCGTTTAATATAGAAACAGTATTTTGAAAGTTGCACGTTTTCTCATATTAATGAATATATCACCAGGGCTTGCTTATAGTAAGGCATCGACAAGTCTGTAGTATTAGATATTTAGCGTATTATTGTATGACGTATTAATGCGAATTTCTTTTCATTGAGTGTTAAAAATCTCGGATTTTCCGAGTTTGAAAATTGAGCTACATAGCTAACTCGAAAAAGTAGGATTCTATTCTGCTTTAAAATAATTTTTTGCTTAACTTAACAACTTGCTTAAATAATTAGTGGATTAATATCTAAAGAAGAATCAAAAGAAATTCGAATTAAATTAGTTATTTTATTTCTACGGTTTCAGCTTTTGAAAATAACGCTAATTTTACGTGTTTTATTTTTCCATACAAAACTGACTATTGTAGAAATATACCTACTTTCTTATTATTATTATTAAGTAATTTCTTTAACAAGGTTATTATTACCTATATATTATTATTATTGTAAAACTTAATAATATGTATCGTCGTCGTGTTTAATCATATTCACCCGCTCCGGGGTAGAGCAAAAAAAAAATAAAAACAAAAAATACAAAAAAAAAGTTATTATAATAAAAAAGATTTTTAAAAATATTTCGGATTTTTACACCTTTATTTCACAAGTCTTTTTAACACTTTTTTATTTTAATTTTAACACCTATCACGGCAAGACTTGAATGTTTTAGTTAAGTGGCTGAGCAACTTTGTCACGTTCGAAATATTTTTTTCTGTCAATCGTACGCGTATTTGCGATTTTTACGTGAGAGGTAAAAATCGTGTGTCGTTGTATCTTAAAATTAAGTATAGCTATAGTTAATAAGTGGTTTTATGTTAAAATTTTAGTAAGTATTAATATTTGAAATATTCTGGAAAAAAAATCTAATGTAATGTAGAAATTATTCTCTTGAAAATACGAAATTATTTGACATCGCCACTACGCAGTGTTTAATTATCTCGCTACAATTCAATCTAAAACATTTACAAATATACATAAAGATAATCACAGAAGATGATGACGAAGATGAAAATCTTTTGAAACAAACAACTTACAAAAAAAAACACCGTGTTATAGAAAAAAATATGGCGCATACAAAAATAACTAATAATAAAATGATGCCCAGCATGAAGTGGCCAAGTCGATAAAAAAGAGAATAATTTCAACTTTATTTCACCCTAGCCTACTTTTACAACGATAAGTCCCAAATTTTTCAGTATTTTTCATGTCACCCTTCCCACATAAGATTTGTTTCAGGGACTCGTTGTACGTAGATTTAATTATAAGTCTTGTATTAATTGATAAACAATTAAAGTTAATAATAATAAATTCTGAGGTTTTATTTCAATTCCTACCTTACTCGTAAAGTTTCGGGGCGGGCGTGTACGCCCAATTTTGCCTGGTATGCTAAATATTATTTCACTTTATTTATAATATGAGGAATAAGACGAATGTCACTCGAGGACTTAATTTTTGTTTCATTCCATGTTCACACGATACCGACAAAATTTCATAGGGACAAATGTTCATCCGCTCTTTTCATTAAATTTTTCGATCATATTGGTAGGCGAGTGAAAGATCCCGAGTGCTTACTTCCAACATGTTAGATCAGTTCATTTTTCACTTTTTATTCATTCCGGAGGCCGTTTCACTTCGAGTGAAAGATCCCTTGGCGCAATTTCATTGGTCGTTAACCCGTTTGGTATACAGCATACGGGGAGTCCCCGCAGGCGAGGTATCAACCAATGAAAGTCGATACGTGTACACCGCCTGCAGGGATTCCCCACATGCTATTATACCGACCGTGATATCGACCAATGAAATTAATCGGTCGATATACAGCTTGCGGGTCGTGAGTCAAATACTTTTTCATTATTCAATTTCATTCGTGAGTGCTTGTTGGATTAAGCTTCGTGCAGACCAGCGCGACGCGACTCGAACAATACAATTTCTAAGAAAACTTGACGGTATAACAATAACCAGTGTCGCGTCGCGCTGGTCTGTACGAGGCCTTAGAAAGACGCTGCGCGAAATGGCTGATCGCTTTACGGATTCGCAAATGTTAAAACTTGTGGAAATCTATCGAGATTACGATTGTTTATGGAATGTGACTAGTACGTTATATAGAAACCGAGATGCAAGAGAAAGTGCGTATAAACAAATTGCAGAAAGGCTAAATATTACAGGCATCTCAAATAAAGAAAAACAAAAGAAGATTTTGGGTGCGAACTTTACTAAAAAATAGAAAGAGGCATGGCGCGTCAGAAACATTGTGTAAGGAGTTACAGTTGGATTTGGAGTGTGATGTAGAATATCATGATAATTTT
Organism: Agrochola circellaris; assembly: GCA_914767755.1. NCBI lineage: Eukaryota > Metazoa > Arthropoda > Insecta > Lepidoptera > Noctuidae > Agrochola > Agrochola circellaris. The sequence continues at coordinate 8,575,510 of OU611867.1, read as the reverse complement.
TTCAGATTATCTAATGACTTATTTGAAGATTTATTAAATAAAATAGAAACACGACTTCAGAAAAAAGACACTCCATTTCGGGAGGCATTATCTCCAAGATTAAAACTTGAGGTCACATTACGTTATTTAGCTACTGGAGATTCTTACAGAAGCTTGTATTACTTATTTCGCGTGTCTCCTTCTATTATGAGCACTTTTATACCACAAGTATGTGACGCTATTTATGAAGCTCTGGCAGATTATATAAAAGTAAGTAGTAAAATAATACGCATTATCTTTAGAAAATAAGTATTTGTATTTCAATTTTAACACAGCTGTGAAACATTTATACTTTTGGTAGTAATTTCAATTAAACATAAGTAAGTACCTAATCATTAAATCAAATAAAAAAAATGTGGCATGATTTACCAATGAACGACGAGATGAATGAATATACGACCGAGACAAGTAGGTCTAATAGAAATTACCAATACAATGTTTTACATGGAATTAATTTTTTTTTCCTTTCTTTGTTTCTTCTTCAATAAGACACAGACAGTCAAAATTGCTCCACATAACATTAATTGTTGATCCATGGCAAGAACGTCTGTTTCAGTGCCACTCTTGTTAATAACTGGCGACGAACACGGAGGTTCTCCTACATGCGGACCCTATCGACTAATGAAAACGGTTCCCCGAATGCGGGCCCTGTGGCACGCGTTCCAGAAATCTCTCGCACCCCGCATGCGGGCCCTATCGACTAATGAAAACGGTTCCCCGCATGCGGGCCCTGTGGCACTCGTTCCAGAAATCTCTCGCACCCCGCATGCGAGCCCTATCGACTAATGAAATTGCGCCATTAAGAAAAGCAAAAGTGAAGCGTCGGATATCTACAACCAAGGGGATTTATTTCTGGGAGGGGCACATGAGCCAGACAGATCAGAAGTGTCTCCCATTTCTTGTATTGCACTATGCTGGTTTTTGGGATATTATTTTTTTGTCAATCGATATAATAGTCGCCTACTTCTTCAGCGTTCATCATTGAAGCAATGTCTTGATAATTATGCATTCAGACAATTTGATTTTATTTTACTTAAACCGTTTGGGGGGGCACGTGCCCCTGTGCCCCCCCCCCCCCCGTGTATTCGGCTGTTCACTTCGAGATGGCAACACCGCACAAACAACAAAATAACTTTTCCCTATTTGGCGAAATTTTCGAGAAAAAAGAAAAACAAAACATTCGTATAAATCTGGATCTAACTAAGTTACGAGGTTCATTTGTGCTCTAAAATACTCAACATAAGAGACGCCATCTATGTACCTAACATCACTATTTCGTATCATGCTTAGTTTAAGAATAATTATAATTATTATTTTCTAAATATCGAGATGAAAATTGGTCGAATTTCAAAAAAAATATTACTCAATAACTAGACTTGTTAGCTTAATGGGGATACGAAATCTTCAATTTAAATGATTATCAGCTTTTTTAATAAAAATGTGATGTCCGAAAAATGGGCTTCATAAAACACTAATGGCGTTTTTTTTTTTTTTTTTAAACTAATTTTAACTGTTATTGCTGCATGCATGCAATAATATGGATTTCACGCCGCGGCAGCGGCCGGTGAGCGCTGCTTGTAATTTGATCGCTTTCCATATTATATTTGGAAACCCAGCAAAAGTCCATGGACTTTTTCTGCGTGGTCACCCTACATAGTTTGATTTGTTGTATGCCGCCGCCATGATGCACAACAAAAACATAGCGACATCAACGCCTCTACCGTTGGATAATCTAACTATTTCACGATATGATGTTTGGCCACATCACGAAGTAGTTGTGCGTTTCACTGGTCACATGGTCAAACGTTGAGTAGGTATTCAATGATCTGACCAGACCACATCATGATGTGACCAGCGGATCAATGATCATTTCATGAAATTATCAATTCAAAGATCTGGCCGCAACATATCGATCGTGAGCGACTCCTAATCCAAAGTGACCACAACCTTTTTTGAGGGCTGGGTCCACTCTTACCCCATAAGCTTTCCACTCTTCCCTGTATGTTGCTTTTTCTGGCCAATCTCCCATAAACGCGTCTAAGTCGCAACGCCAGATTTTACTAGGCCATGAAGATCTTAATAGCTTTCAATGGAAACAAGTGGAAAGGGAGTAGGGACCCTGGTCTTAGAGTAGTCCTGCCGGCCGATTCTGTAAACATGTCACCGTGAAGCTTAAGTGAAGTGAGCTGTCGATAATGTTAATCCCTAGCATCCTGCCGGTCGATTTGTGACAGTGACAGCTCACTTCACCTAAGTTTTCACGGTGAAATTTTTACAGAATAGCACTAGGTACTGCAGTGGTTTGAAAGCCAATAAAAAAAACGCTAGAGTTAAAAATCGCGTACTTAACGCCTTTTATTTATAAAGTAACAATTTCCAAAATTACAAGATTTACAAGCTTACAATATTTTTATCAATCGCAACACTGATTAGGAACATTTTCAAAAATCCTACTTAGCTTAGCTCTTTATGGTATTAAAATATACACTTCATAATATTGTACGAATCCAGTTTTATTATTAACCTATGGACCGCTTATATCAATTCCCGTGCCCCCAGCGTCCAATGAAATCCAATGATATTATCGGGTCGTGCAATGAAATAAAAAACTAAAACCGAACAGGTTCTCGTATTTAAACGACAGAACCAGCCGATCGATTCTGTAAAAATATCACCGTGAAACTTAGGTGAAGTGAGCTGTCAATAGTGTTAATCCCTAGCATCCTGCCGGTCAATTTGTGACAGTGACAGCTCACTTCACCTAGTTTCACGTTGATCTTTTTACAGAATCGACCGACTGTTCGTTTTTGGTGTTTGGCGGCACGGGCACGAAAACATTTGTCGTATTAATCCGACTAGGGCGGTCAATAGGTTAATTGTAACGGATTATCCATAAAGCCTGATTTACTCGGTGCAATTCAATTGTCTATGGCATACCATAAGTTGAAACAACTTAAAAAAATATATATATAATAAAATCAATAAGTTAAGATAAAGCACCATCGAAACTGTTTAGACGATACAAGTCATTTGTTGCCTCAAAATTTTCTTGTATGTCACAGACACAGATTAATAGATACCATCGAAGAATTTCATATCTATACACCGTAACGACTATTTCTGCTTGCAGCGCTCGGCGGCTATAGCACCGCGCCGTTAGCAGATGTGGTCATCGTGTTCACGGTAATTTGTTTTCAAACTTCATATCTAAGCAAGATATGAAGTTCTTCGATAGTACATATGGTTCACTCCGCATTTTAGGTATGAAGCTACAAGTACGCGGCGGGATAGAGTTGTTGGTCAATTCAGTGAGCGTAACGTAGTCAGAAGATATAAGAATTGCGCGATAGAAAGAGAGGCAACTTCTAGGTGAATATAACTGTAGGTAATTAGCGCTGTGCGACCTGAATTGCACTTTATTGTGTCGTAGCAAGAGTCGCTTTTTATTTAAATGATTTTGTGAAGAGAACCATCTGTATGAAGAGAACCATATGTGCTACAGGCAAGAAACTTGCGTCGTGTAAACTGGGCTTTAAGCCAGGAATACACGTACCAGTAACTAAATTCCACAAAACTATACAAGAAGCTTGTATGCCATTGTGTTATTCTCATGTTATCACTTATTACCACAAAGCCTACCTTTAATTAAGCCTTGCCTTGCTTTTAGACTTAAAAAAAAAAACATTTTTTTCAGGTCTTTGACCCATATTAAATACAAACAACAATGACAACAATACACACACAGTTACATACAATTATAAATCAAGCACCAGTAATATGCCTGCTACAACAATGCCCAACGTAGGGGCAATCCAGTCGCTGAGCAATCATCGCCAGGACAGTGTTGGAGCTAGCCCGCACCCTGCGCACCAAGGACGCGCACCGCTTGCGCATGGTGGCGTGGAAACAGTCGGTGCGCGCTTCCGCAAACATGCCCGAGGCGCTGCAGAAGCGGGGCAGCCCCAACACTGCCCTGAACGCGTTGTTGTATTGAACACGAAGGGCACTGTAAGCAACTTGTGAGTATGATGCCCATAGGCTGCACGTGTATAGGGAGGTGCAGTTTTAGCCTGTGGTAAGCTTATTACTTTTTCCTCATAAGTTGTATGCCACATCTAGTAATACATCTACTTTTATTCTAGATTCGTGTTTACTGGGTTGGTGATTCGTTGATATTTACTTTGTCACTACTTTCATATTCGTTTTATAAATTTACTATTAACGTCGCTTTTGTACGCCCATATACATTTTATGTTAATCTAGTTTCTCAGTAAGTGAATTATTGTTAATTCTTAATGAGGAATAATAAAGTTCTTAAACCATATGTTTTTACAAAATGGCACAACGCCATTTAAGCTACTTACTCACCTTGGATACTGTCGCTCGATTCTGTAAAAATATCAACGTGAAACTTAGGTGAAGGGAGCTGTCACTGTCACAAATCGACCGGCAGGATGCTAGGGATTAACACTATTGACAGCTCACATCACGCTCACTTCACCTAAGTTTCACGGTGATTTTTTTACAGAATCGACCGGCTGGTATTACGTATTCAAATATACATCGAAAATACATGTAATAAAATAGTTGAACAATATTCGAATTTACAATTTAAATAATAAGTACCTTATTTAACCATAACTGTATACAAGAGGAGATTTCTTGATAAAGTAGAATAATTTATAAAAATCACAAATTATTCAACTTTATCAAGAAATCTTATAAATATATGGCTAAGCCGAAGGCACGAATATAACAATGAGATTTTTAAAGCTAAGCTTTATATTAGATGCACAGTAGGCTCCACATCAGTGATAACAAATCCAGTATAAGCCGATCTCTTATTCTATTGAAACTCCGTACTAAGCTAGTTCGGCTCAAGGTCAACGTGTTACCACTGAAGTGCTGCCTACTGTACAAGGGAACTAGGCAGCTATAAAAGGGTAAATAAATTTTACCTTATTTAATGCTGTTTATTTTTAAATTAATTTTATCAGCGTTAAGTGGCACTACCAACATTTAAGCCCACTGGAACCACAAAACACATTTAACATTAAATGTATTTAAAACTTAATTTTGTCTCCATCATCTTCAAATGATTGACATTAAATAGAACGATGACTTCAAAGCGTCAATGGGTTGTCTACATGGGCCTTAATAGTAATCCATGGGAATTAATAACACATTATTTATTTACTTACTTCTAATAGTGAGATTACCAAATTAAATTTACCCAAAAACTATAATAATATTTGTGCTCGTAAATCTTTCCTTATCCTAAGGGCACGTCTTCCCTACCATTACCGCGCCCCCTGGTCTACTCCTCGATATGCAATGGCCTCTTTAGCCCCATGAAGCATGAGGCTCCAGGGGCTAGTGCAAATCTTGGGGTTTATTAGATTGATCGAGTCTGATTAAAGGGGTTGGTGAAATAGGATACTAGATATAATAGGAAATAATATAGGAAGCATCATTCTCCTGCCCTTATCTCAATTTATTGGTGGTCGGCGCCACCTGTTTTTTCCTCCACACTTCTCTATTAGTCGGCATCTCAGTAATCACCCCCTTTCTAGCCACATCATCTTTCACACAGGATAGGAATATAGCAATTTTCTTACTGAACTAAATTGTTTAAACATTATTGCTAATGAAAGCTCCAAGCGACATTTATGATAACTATCATTTTGAACACAATTCAAATAAATGCAATAGGTATAAAAAAAACAGCTAAGGGGTACGCACATGTTCGACTCCGCATGATTCGGCAAACCCGGGCAGCAGTGTCGAATCTATGTGGATCATCTCCGGGGAAAAGCCGCTCGGCTTAGCTCGAATCGTGCTGTGCCGACTTAAACATGATTTCAGCGAGCGTAGATGCCAAATTGAAGTCAAATATGTGTAGTAATAGGATATTTGACTAGTTTTTTTAAATTAGTTTTCTAGCTAATTTATCCATCGTAAAAAATAAATCTTTATATATAAAAAAAAATACGAAGTTGTATGCGTTTAACAATGCTAGACTGAAACAGCACTACCAGTGCTGTGAAACTCCGAACAAATTATTAATTGTGTGGAATTTAGGACCTTCTTTAGCCAACATTCAGAAACACACGTCAGATTGACATGATGACCAACATTACATTACGAACAGTGCCAGTGACTCTAAGTTTGTGAACCATCATGGGTAAGGTTCACAGAACATGTGAAGTTTGCGGTATCAAGAAGGCCTGGCATACTGTAAATAAGTTGAATTTTTCCAAGTTTCCACTGATATTTATTGCTAATGTGATCTTGTGTTCACCTACCACTACTAATTTACAATTAGGAAATTAATAGCATCATTCAAATTCTGTAATACGACTCTCGAGCCATTAATGATAATAATATAATAATTGAAAAAGATATTCTACGTATTAATCCACCAAACATCTTTACAAACTTAAACCTATCAATGGTAGCATTAGGTATACAATGTGAAATTTAATTCGTTTGCATCCTCTTAAGGGGTCATTGTACTCATCATTATGAATAACTTTCACTATGGGACCGAAGCTGAAATCGCGAAAAAAATTTTGCTGTTCCCTACATTTCGACGAGATATACGAACATAAATGTAGGGAGAACAGCAGATTTAAAAAGTAGCAGCAAACAAAAACTTAGGTTCTATACTTTATACTTTATTGTACACCAGATTATACATTACATAAAGAAAAAGTAATACACTATAAAATATAAGGTCCCATTAAAATAGGTGGACAAATTTTTAGAAATTATTCAGACCATCGAAATAAGGACAATGGTAAAAAAATAATAAGAAAAACTCATTAGATACTTACAAGAAAAATAAATCTGTTAACGAAAATACACTAAAAATGTTAGTTACCCAATGCCATTTATTATTTTAGGTCAAAATAAAATCACTTTAATCAGTGGTTTTTTTGCTTGGATATCTTTGGTTAGACGTACTGAACATTGCGTAAAAATGTGTCCATCTATTTTAATAGGACCTTGTACACAATGGGCGGCCTTATCGCTTACTGCGATCTCTTCCAGGCAACCATGCACATACTGAATGTTCTAAGTTCTGCCTCTTAAAGTTACATGCTCTGTGAGTACTACTAGCATCTAACGTCACAACACATGAGCGTCATAGTAACTTGGCACATTCAGTACAATGATCAATGATCGTTTTGCGTGAAAAAGATACAAGAATAATCTCAAAAGTGTGTACCTTCTCCACTTTCTCCACCAATTTTTTTTACACCACCTTTTCTCGTAAAAGGATCATATTTGATAGAACTATTAATTCATGTATATTTTTCATAGTAGTCAAATACCCTATTGCTTCGGGTCGGCTTTAATTGTTTTTCAACAAATACTGCCGAATCGAATGCGCCGACCCGAACATATGAACAGACACAGATTTTCAACAGACATCACTATCATAATGGTAGCCATGCGAACCACAAGAGAAAGAAAGATTTGATCTTGAGATTCATCTTGAGATTTTCAAGCGTAATGAAACTGCATTTACTGCCTCTTTCTGGGTCAGAGGTTTGAGTCTTGGATGAGACAAGGTCATACGGGATGGATTTTTAATATATTAGGTCCCCACCTTTGAAATCAGCGTTTTTTATGAAGAATTTTAAAGAAGTTGCATTTTTCATACTTACATTTTCTTAATCTTTAAAACAACCATGAACACTAATATTTTAAAACTTTTATGCACTAATGTTTAAAAGCTAAGGTAACGTAATATGCCACTTAGATTAAACGACAAAAATAAGTTTTGGCTAAGTTAAAACAAACAGTGGTAATTTCTGCTAACAAAATGAGGAGTCATTTTTAAGGTATTTTTTATGTTTAGAAAACTATAAGTAATTAGGTTTTTTTACTATTGGTACTTGTGTATGATGGTCATTATTCGATATAATACCAAGCAATTGATGAATATTTTAAATCATAGAAGTGACGAGGTCTCTATTTGTGAGAATAAAACGATAATTTCATAGATGGGAACCCAATAGTTAATAGTCAATAGAACAGGTGCCTTATCCGTTTTAGCAACAGGAAAACGGTCTTAGGAGACCGTCCGTAACTTTTTGAGACATTTGGGCCGCACTTTTTTTGTATGAAATTGCGGTCCGTTGCGGCTGTAATGTGCTCTGGGCTTAACACTGTCAGAATGTTTTTAACTTACTGCGGCGCAGCTCAAAAGGGAGTATGGTGTTTGGTTTGATTAGCCTTTCAAAAACCGCGTTTACATATCTCCTTTTTCTCTTTTTTTACAATTTCTTATAAACTCTAAAATAGTAGCTAATATCACCTTCGTGCTGCCTTTCTCCCGGGACCTCCTCCTCATCGACCAAGTGGAACTGTTGCTTGTCGATGTTCGGGAAGAACGTGTCGCAGTCGAACTGCTTCTGGATCTCTGTGAGGTAGATTTTGCCGCAGTTGCGGTGGGACATTGCGGCCTGGAATTAGAAAGAAGAACGGTTGAAAATATATGGTGAGCCGTGTTACAATTTTATTTATTTATTTTGGGATAAAAAAAACAGTATGTCAATACAAAAAAAAAACACATAAACATAAAATAAAACAAACAAAACACACATACATACACAAAAACAAAAACACACACAAAAAACAAACACAAAAACACAAAAAAAACACACACAAAACACTGCTACTACACTGTTATACATAAAATAAATAATAAAAAACCGGCCAAGTGCGTGTCGGACCACGCACAATGAAAGGTTCCGTAGTTGGGATGAATGTATCCCAAGAACAAACTTAAAATTGTAGTTGAAAAACATGTTCTCCCATAAGGAATGTATGGGAGATCTGTTTTTCAAACTGCAAATTTAAGTTGGTCGATTATTACCCGTAAACCTGTAAAGCCTACTTAGCTGTGATAGTTTTCCTTCTAAATTCGTTATATATACTACTACCGTGAATTTTTCAGATTTCCAAACCAACCATTTAGCTGGCAGGGGTCCCGACACTTGACTCTAACAAAAAAATTCAGTTAAAAGCTTAATATTTTGCAATCGGATCCCTGAATCCAAAAATGGTTTTCACAAACTCACAATATTTTTGAACGATCTTTCTAACGATACCCCACAACCCGGGGTAGATGAGAAAAAAAAACATTCCCATTTTACGTGTAGGGGAGGTACCGTAAAAAAATATATTTTATTTGATTATTATTTTACCACTTTGTCGGCATGATTAATATGTATACCCATGCCAAATTACAGCTTTCTAGTACTAACCGTCTCCGAGCTAAGCCTCGGACAGACAGACGAACATGGCGAAACTATAAGGGTTCCTTGTTTACTACGGAACCCTAAAAATGCTACTTAATTTGGTGTAATATTTTCTATCTATACAGGGTGGATGCGAACATTGTTACCATGGATTCAGTACATGATTCTGAACCCCCAGCCGATTGTATATTTTGTAGTGTACCTATTACTTTTTCTTCATGTAATCTATAATCTGATGTACAATAAAGTATATATAAATAAATAAATATAGGAATATTTTAGATTATGTTTATATTACATAGTGAAATTAATTTGTAAAGTTATGTCTAACGCGGATAAAAAACTGAGAATCACGCAAAATCTATCAAGCGTATGTTTTTTGTGAAAACTTCACCAGTTTAAGGATAATTTAATCATTGATCTTTTAGTATATGTGTTTTATTTAAATACCTTTTTTTATGTATAATAAATTAATAATGCATCTAATTTGGGACAACGCTCCTTGATGGGCGAGGCCTATTACTGGCTGGAGGTAAGAAGAGAAGAAGAAGAAGAAAGAAAAGAAAGAAAATACGTTTATTTGCGGTACTTACACATTACGCAAAGAAAGAACAAAACACAAAAATACGACGGTATGACGCGCTGCCTGAGCTCAGTACAGAACACGCAAGCTAACCACTCAAGCTCATTGGCATGTATCTGCGTCTTAAGAGGGCGCCTAAAGGTCCACTAGCGCCACTCTTTAAAAAAAATATTATCTCGTGACTGAGAAGGAATTATGAATAACGGCTAGTAAGGACCCTCGGTAAGTGTGTCTAGAATTTTCTAATACCTTTTATAAAGTTTCATATTGAGACACGGAGCAACAAAATACGATCTAGAGGAATGTGGCCGCTTTTCTTTAGATCGTATTTTGTTGCTTCGTGTCTCAATATAAAGCTTTATAAAAGGTATTAGAAAATTCTAGACACACTTACCGAGGGTCCTTATTAGCCGTTATTCATAATTCCTTCTCAGTCACGAGATAATTTTTTTTTTAAAGAGTGACGCTAGTGGACCTTTAGGCGCCCTCTTAAGAGGCCTAAATTAAATGGGATGGGCGTCCACTCTCCGTTGCTGGCATCCATGTTCACTGTAGTAATCATTTTAAGGCGAGGTTACCCGGAAAAACGTCATTTTATATTGTATTTTATTCGTAGATAACACGGATTAAAATTTTGGAAGAAACATAATATGATAATATAATATGATCTAGGTATTTCGGCCTTCCGATACACGATTACGTGCACTTTACTGCATCCAATTAAATCGCAAAGACACGTCTAAATTATGGTCTAATTATTATTTTATTTGAGATATATTAGGCTTTGAATAATAAAACTTATACCATAATAAAGGTCGCAAAAAATGTGATAGAAAACGGCCATCATAATGTGAAATATGAAAATACTTCATCAATCAAGCGTTTTCATCTTTTCATGCGCTCGCCGCTCGCCCCGTGTCATTTAGTCCCGAGCGGAACGTCTTGGAGGTCGGACGTACGCCAATTTTTGCGAACCCACCACCCCCGCTAAGTTCTATTACCGGCTGACCCAAAAATTTACTGTAAATTTTTAAATAATAATAGGTACCTGTAAAATTATAGTTTAATTTTTAAATAGAGATTTTTTTTAGGTAGGTACTTCTTAGTTATTTTTTTTTTAACATGGGCAAAAAAAAAAAAAAAATGTCGTCGCTGGGTCTACGAAGGCTGAATATATAAAAAAAGTAAGGATGCTTTGACAATATTATTATAGGTGCCTATATTATATAAATCTACTATATAAAAATAAGTCGGTAAGTTTTCCTTCCTGACGCTATAACTCCAGAACGCACGAACCGATTTCCACGGTTTTGCATTCGTTGGAAAGGTCTCGGGCTCCGTGAGGTTTATAGCAAAGAAAATTAGGTAGGGTAGGTAGGGTAGGTAGGGTAGGTAGGGTAGGCAGGTAGGTGCGCCGTAGATAAGTACTGAGTGCTACTCGAGCGAAGCCGGGGCGGGCAGCTAGTGTATTGTATTTTATTAACTATTTTACACACTTGATGCGGTTGGTAAATCTATTCCGGGAGAAAAATAAACCATTATAACTTTTGCGCGCGTGGCGTCTTTATTTACATTGACATAGGGTTTAAATTCAACTGTTTTACATTACACACATATTTGCGGTATGTAAATCTATTCCGCGTAGGTACGATAGTTGAATTTGAACCCTATATCACAGAGCATAAAGCCGCCACGCGTACAAATGTTATAATGGTTTACTATTTTCAAATATCAAATAGTTAATCCCGCTGAGTTGGTCCGAGTGGTTTTTATAATGTTTATTAGCCTAGTTAGGTATTGTATTGTCTACCACACGTCACGCGTCTGTGGTACGAGTAAGTGATAACACTATGACCTTGAGGTGGCCCAACGTACGGAGTTTCATTAGAATAAGAGACCAGCTTGACACTGCTTTTGCCACCACAACACAACACAACAAATAAATAATATTTTATGGTGTCTGCAACGTTTGTGTAGGTCTCGTCTATGCCATGTACCTAATACGCGCAACACACTCGTGCCATAGTGTAGAAATGTACAGTATGACCATTTCCTACAAAAATATTATTTATTATTTTCGGTAACGTTTAGGCACAAATTCGTTTATGCGCAGTTAAAAACACTGTATCAAGTTATGAAAAGCTTATAAATAAAATAAAACTACATATACACACAGGTGACAGGTGACATCCCCATCGACGAAAACTGTTACCATGGATTCAGTACATGATTCTGAACCCCCCTGAAATTTGAAATTTTTCGTCGGTTATTTTAAAAAAATCTGTTCTTTTAGAAATTTTCAATACCTACGCGATCAAAATGTATGGAACAGCAATGTTTTTTTAAATAACCGACGAAAAATTTCAACGTACTGAATCCATGGTAACAGCATTTTACTCGAGATTGCTGTAATTGTATGTTTATGTTACGCCACTGAAAATGGAATAATAAAAGAAACTGCGCTTGAAATGTTTACGTCGGTTTTCAATGTTTTAGAACAATGCAGTTGCAGGCCAAGGGCAGAGCGTATGTATCAACTAATGATTCGGTGGATAACGAGTAAGTTTTTAGGGTTCTGGAGTAAACAATGAACCCTTATAGTTTCACCATGTCCGTCTGTCTGTCCGCGGCTTAGCTCGGAGACGGTTCGTACTAGAAAACTGTAAGTTGGCATATTTATACATATTAATCACGAAGACAAAGAGGTAAAATAAAATCAAGAAAAATATTATTTTTTAGGGTGCCTCCCACAGATATAGATCTATCTATATCTGTGGTGCCTCCCCTACACGTAAAGTGGGGATATATTTTTTTCTCATCTACCCCATGGTATGGGGTATCCTTAGAAAGGTCGTTCACAAATATGAGTTTGTGGAAACCATTTTTGGATTAAGGTATCCGTTTGCGAAATATTAAGTTTTTAACTGAAATGTTTTGTTAGAGTCAACTGTCGTCGTCCCTGCCAGCTAAATGATTGTACTTGGATTTGTGAAAAAAATCACAGTTGTAGTATATTTATAACGAAATTAAAAGGAAAACATCACAGCTAATTAGGCTTTACAGGTTAACGAGTAATAATCGACCAACTTAAATGTGATAAACATGATCTCCCCATACATTCCGTATGGGAGAAAATGTTTTTCAACTACAATGTTAAGTTTGTTCTTGGGATAAATTCATCCCAACTACGGAACCCTTCATTGTGCGTGGTCCGACACGCACCTGGCCGGTTTTTTATAATATCATAGACAATCAAAATTAAATATCATCTCACTCGTTATTGTAACACCATAAAAAATACATAAATTAATTAAATACACGCCCCACCTACCCCAATACAATCTTGATATTGTTATTCAAGAATTGTAATACAATTCTCCTAAATTAAATGTGCCCAAATACTACTTGATTTTATAGACTGTAGCACGAAGATGTCGCATCAAAGTCGAAGTTCGAAAGTCGAATAGCACGCGGCGCGCACTTTTGAATCGTACCCGTATTCATGATCTTCGTGTCAGTCAGATTTTAAATCCACCTTATTCACAAAAATTATAAGTACCTACTTATACTTATTTTAATTATTATTCATTAAGTTTAAGTTTATATAATACCTACCTAATCTATCTACAACCTTAAAAAATACTTAATAAAAAAATAAACTTATAATAATCAATACAAGTTGATCTACTGCATTGCTCTATTCTGTGACCTACTCGTGAACTTATGAGCGGTGCGCCTGGCGCGCGGGTCCCCCGCGGATCGTAATTTGTTTCGTATCGCTACTCGTTGCGGGGGCTGGGGTAAGCGTTGAATGCCTACTGCGTTCGGGTTAACCCGGCCTTAAAGCTTCAGCAATGACTATTATTTTGGAATAATAAGTAATAGTTCACGATTATGTAAACAAGTGTGGCGGCATCTACATCGCCACATGCGAACTACGCATCAAAGACCTGACGTCACACAACATCCTGACGTCACTCAAATCCTGCATCGCGCAACTAGTTTACCGCGCGGTGGACATATATACAAGCTCCCGACTTCAACCTCTGGGCAGTTGCCCGCCAGACACGACACCCGTCTGGTCGGAGGATCCTCCCTTTTCTATGATGGATGAGTGAAATTTACACCCTGTTCCTCATACCCCTAAACAAGCATGAACTGCGAATAGTTTATGCTTCTGTATGAGGAGCTCGTGGCTAAGTAATAACTGCCGCACGGGACGATCTATCAGGTTAGGCTACGCTTGCCGGGGTTGGTCTGTGGATGGGTGACCATCTTACATACCAAGACTCCTCCGTGCCTTAGAAAGCACGTTAAGCCGTTGGTCCCAGCTGTCATTCGTGGATTTTTGACAGTCGTCACGGGTCGTCAGAAGCCCGAAAGTCTGATCACCAGTCTTACCAAGGAGTATCGTATTACCCAGTTCCTGGGTTGTGGAGGTCAGATAGGCAGTCGCTCCATGTAAAATACTGGTATTCAGCCGCATCCATTATGCATTAGACTGGAAGCCGACCCCAATATAGTTGGGAAAAGGCTAGACAGATTGATTGAGTTCATGTTTCTGTTAACCTCACCTGATATATTGATGATCCTCCTATAACCCAAGTTGACTCTATGTCCTGTCGATCCTCGATATATTTGACTGCGTCATCCAAACCTCCCACTACCACCACACCTTCAGGCACCTAGAATGTTACACAAATTATATTACTTAATAAATAGTTGAAAACTCAGCCAAGTGCGAGTTGGACTCGCAAACCAAGTTTTCTGTACCACAGTAACGCCGACAAAAACACATTTCTTGTATGGGAACCCCCTCTAATTTTTAGCTTTATTTTATTTTTATTATGTGTTTTACACATAATAAATAAACAATCTTTGAAAATTTATGGTTCCATAATATAAACCAATGAAAAAAAAAAATCGTTTCTTAGGAAAAAAAAATTAACGGTAATAAAGTCTATTATATACTATTTGAAGGTTATCCATTCTTAACAGATACCCTGTATACGCCAACCATTCTGGTTACAACAAATATTAAAATCAAATCAAATCAAATATATTTATTGTGGATCATAGGTAGGTACACTACAGTTCTTAAATATTTCAGAAATCTCGTTCAGCTATGTCCCGCCCGTAGGGCATACAATAATTTTATTAAACATAAATTAGCGACTAATAAAATTAACATTATTACTAATTATTTTCACTTTCCTTCTAGCACAATAAATAAAAAGATAAAAAAACCAAAAGGGAACATTAAGGGAAATGTCAAATTCAATTTGTAGAATATAAAATTAATTTACATAAGTATATGATTCAAAAAATTTAAAACAGAGTCAAACATCACAAATTCTATCATCACGAATTCTATATTCTGGTTATGAACCAGAGAAACATCCAGTTATACCAAAATGGCGGTAAACCATATTTTTGGTTTTAAAGCAGTGCAGTATTACTATTGGATATCGCTGTTTTTACTGCAACCCTATAATTTCAACGGTTATTTTATATGATTTTGTTTTCTTTTGCCACCCCGGAGTGGAGATTTGTGGCCGGTTGATGGCAATAGACTCGCGCCCTATTACATGGTACTTAAACATAACTGAAGAAATGTGGGTGTAATATAGGGTCTGTACGGTCTCTACCTGACATTTAATGTGACACGTTACTGTTTTTAAGTCAAACAATGAAGCTGATTTGATATTGACAGAATGCATTAAAAATTACTATCTATATCTATATATATAAAAATGAATTGTTGTTCGTTAGTCTCGCTAAAACTCGAGAACGGCTGAACGGATTTATCTTATCTTAGTCTTGAAATGTCCGTGGAGGTATAGGGAAGGTTTAAAAGGTGAGAAAAATTCGAATAATTGCCGGGAAAACCCTAAAAACAGCACTTTTCTTCTTCCCATATAAACGTTTTTCTAAATAAAATGTAGAGTCAATTTGAACTTTATTGATATTCAATAAAGTTCTTATTAAATTATAATCACTCACTGTGTTCTTCGGACCTCGGTAGGGTAGGTAGGGTAGGTTGGGTAGGTAGGGTAGGTACGGTAGGTAGGGTAGGTAGGGTAGGTAGGGTAGGTAGGGTAGGTAGGGTAGGTAGGGTAGGTAGGGTAGGCAGGGTAGGTAGGTGCGCCGTAGATAAGTACTTAGTGCTACTCGAGCGAAGCCGGGGCGGGCAGCTAGTCTATATATATAAAAATGAATTGCTGTTCGTTAGTCTCGCTAAAACTCGAGAACGGCTGAACGGATTTATCTTATCTTGGTCTTGAAATGTCCGTGGAGGTCTAGGGAAGGTTTAAAAGGTGAGAAAAATTCGAATAATTGCTGGGAAAACCCTAAAACAGCACTTTTCTTCTTCCCATATAAACGTTTTTCTAAATAAAATTTAGAGTCAATTTGAACTTTATTGATATTCAATAAAGTTCTTATTAAATTATAATCACTCACTGTGTTCATCGGACCTCATATTACAGCTATGAAACGGACAAATTTTTTAACGGTAGGGTAGGTAGGATAGGAAGTGTAGGTTATAGGTAGGGTAGGTAGGGTAGGTAGGGTAGGTAGGGTAGGTAAGGTAGGTAGGGTAGGTAGGGTAGGCAGGTAGGTGCGCCGTAGATAAGTACTTAGTGCTACTCGAGCGAAGCCGGGGCGGGGAGCTAGTCATTGATAAAATAGGATGTTGCTACCTAACCTTATGGCTTTATAACTCCAAATTCAGTTCAGTTATCTAATTATATTGGTTGGGGTCATGCTCGAACTGGGAGAAATACAAGCAACAATTGCTGAAAAATCATTATATAATTTGTAATTGAATATTACAACATAGATAAGGTGGAAACAATCTTATCTCTTGTTTTGGATGTTGTAAGGGTCATGGGGGTACATAGATAAGGTGAACAAATAAGAATTCTGTACTGGGTTCTATCTACACTATTTTAAAGAGAAAAGCTTTGTAGTTTTTGTTTGTAATGAATAAACTCAAAAACTACTGGATTTCAAAAGTTCTTTTACCAGTTGTATTCTATATAATCACTGAATAACATAGGCTATCCTAACTAGTAGTAAGTTTGTTTGTTTGCTAAGCTTTCACGCTAAAACGGCTGAACAGATTTGGGTGAAATTTGGCACATGGGTAGACCATGACCTGGATTAGGAAATAGGATACTTTTTATTCCAAAATTCTCACGGGATAGAGACTTATGCGGGTGAAATCGCGGGGCGAAGCTAGTAATTTATAAAGATATCAATATGTGTATAAACTTAATATTATTGTGAAATTATATCAAAACTTAAACGTCCAACAGCATGGCAACATCTTCATACACCTAGACTGTACCGGAATGATGTAATTTACAGCCTTATTGCAAGTTGGTATTTTCAGTCTGAATGGTCAAGATTTAATTTCTTTAATTACAGTGTTCTGCTGATTTGAAGTAGAAACCACTTTCATATGCATAATCAGTATCCTATTATGTTCCCTAAACTGCTGGGACGCAGGCCTCTTCTCTGTGAGAGGTAGTGGGCCGTAAACCACCACACGAACCCGGTGGTTGGTAGATGTCACATGTCTTCGAATTTTTCGTTCTAGGACATGCCGGTTTCCTCACAATGTTTTCCTTCACAGTTTAGAGAGCAGTGGGGTATTGAAATAATTTAAACAAAGTAAAGCACCTGTCAGGGTTCGAACCTACATCTCGTAAGTCGTGGCCGTTACCACTAGGCCTCCACCGCTTTTTCATGACATAATACAAAAAAAAAATGTTACCTTTTCTTTCAGGCTGTCAACATGATGTGTCAGCACGATATTGACTCGGTTGGCCAACGGCCGGTACCTGTCTGGTATGCAGTCCCATGTCCTACGACCCATGATAACCGCATTCACCTTGGAAGGGTCCGACACTTTAGTTGTCATTGTACTGAAGTATGCCATTTCTTTCCTGAAATGTATAATAATAACAATTTAATCATTGTCATAATGGCCAATAACCTCGAAGCTCTCGTTAGGTGGTCTGATTAAAGATCTTAGATACATTTGAATCGTGAGGTGATTCCTGTCTCTGGAGCCCTAACCACCGCTAGCTTGGAACTTGCTCCTGACACCGGTGAAACACAATTTTTTATATTTTTTTATAAATATTTAGAAATATCGCACCCCTAGATGAAGACTCCGGCAACTCAAAATACCAAATTTTTCAGAAATGACGATTGATGTATAGGTGTTCGAGTCAGGAATTCGATAAAGCCACTAACTCGAAACTCGTACTTTTTGAATTAGTGAATTAGTTTTTATCTAAAATAATGAATAAAGAACATAAAATAATAATTTATTTAGAGACTTGAAGGTTTTGTGGTACATGAGGGACTTACAAAGTATAAAAATATGTACACACAAATTGTTGGATGAAGAGTTGCTCTCCTAGCTAGATCTGGATTCTCTTATATGAGCTGAGTAATCTGTATTTAGAAGTTCTGGTATTTGAGCTGAGTAATCTGTATTGAGGAGAGACAGTTTAATGTTTTTAAGTAATTGAAATTAGGTAGTCAGAAGTCCGAAAGTCTGACAACCAGTCAACTATAAGGCTAATTAAATGTGTTACCCAGTAACTGGGTGAAGCAGACCCGTTGCGCTATTTAAATGTCTGGTACTGAGCTACATCCGATTAGGCTGGAAGCCGACCCCAACACAGTTGGGAAAAGTATAGGCCAATGATGAGGCATAAGAAAATCATATTTACTTCACTGAAACAGGGTTTTAAATTCCTCCATAGTAACTGGGAATGTAGTAGCTGAACGCTTAGCATGACCACAATAGAAACGGGCTTTGTCAACGGAAGAATAGACAAAACGACAGATAAACAATCACAATCTGTAATTTTGTCTGTTTCTCCATTGACAAAACCTGTAGAAAATCAATGTATATGGTTGTCATGCTACACGTGCTGGTGCCAATAGGCCGGCTCACTATTAGATGGGACCCCTATTAAAGATAGTTGGCGAAATGGGGATGTCGTTCTCTCTCTTCCTCTTCAGGGAATGTAGGGCATCATGATAATTTACATACAAGTTTTAAACTCTATTCATTTAGAACATAATGCTTCAATTAAATAAATTAAAAAGGTCCAACAACAATAACAAAACTGAGTTAGATTAGAATTGTGTCATTTGATTACAAGATACAGGTACAACTATCTGAAATCTTTGTCTGCAAGCAACATTTACACAAAACAAACAATTTTGTTGGAAGAAAATTTACTAACTACGTAGAATAGGCCATAGAATACTTTCCATGCCTCGACTGTCATATCTACGCCATGCAAGGCAATGCCTCAGAAATAGCCAAGTTAACCTCACATAAGCTGGGGATGCGGTGATCTTAATAAACTCGGGAATCGTTATTTTAAGGCTTTGTAACCGTAAGGAAGATATGTAGACTTACTTGAGACGCCATGGTAATGCTCCATTAACACCAATACCCATGTTTTCACAGGCAGCAGCGATTAAATTCAATTTTACTCTCGACATCGTGTTTTTGGCAAATTATTCTAAAAAAACTACAATTTCTATTTGAAATAAGTCAATTAAACATATAATTAATTGATAAAGGTCACCGTATTGTGATATGTCTCGTTTTTTTAAGAAATAACGATTATTTCAGAGAAATGAATTAGCATAATCAATGCACAATTTACCGCGCTTTTAATTCGAAATGTCAAATCTTGAATTTTGGCAGCAGGATAGAGCTACTTTAGATTGGTAAGAGGGAAAGAGACAAACTTAAAATTACGCTTTTAAAATACCACAATTTGGTAATTCTGTAGCATGGAACGCAATAATTGATAGTGTTGGAAACAGACAATGGTGCCGATTCTCTTGTCACAAATGCCTCTAAACTAAACTAAAAATCACTAAAATTTAGTTTATTCCTGTCAAACGACGATTTCCTATTCTGAAATAGACTAAAGTGACACAACTTAACTATATTTTAGTTTGACAGCGCTAAGATAGTACTGAGTTTTTAGTTTAGTGAAAATGGCAATTTTGCTATTCTGAATATGACGTTTTTCACCTAAAATTTTGGTTGTAAAAGACCAAATCAGACTAAACCTGACAAATTTTAATCGCGATTAAAATGGTGTGGTATAAAATAAGTTATTATGAACTAAAATTCACACCAACATCTCGACTTCACGTGCAAAAACAGTACTGTATTTATTTTTTTCTTTTGCTTATATCTCGAAAATGGTGCGTCCTATCGCAAAAATAATGAAAATTTCGACCCCCTTTATAAAACCCTTAAACACCTAACACTCAACACGTATACTCCATAGGTTTAGGTAGTTAAATAAAGGTAAACAAATGATAAAAAGGGTTTTTATAGTTGACACTTTCCAGATTCAAATACGATAAACCAAACTAAATTTATTTTAGAATTTTACAATAGTTTCCTCTTTTATTTATCTATGTTAAACTTTATCATTTATTCTTAAACTACTCTTCGTAGATGTTACTGCTTTAGCACAATTTTTTAGTAAGATTTATAATAAAAATATAATATTTTGCAATCTGTCTATTGTAAAGAGCCCAAACTCTAAACGTCAACGAATTATAACGTTGCTAAATTGAAGAGTACAATTGTGACGTAGCACGACAACTGAAGTGACAGGTATTACGTTTAGTCGGTTACCGGACAGCTGTCTCGTCACGTGGTTTTTTGTGTTTACCTTTATTTAATTACCTAAACCTATGGAGTATAGGTAATATTTTTTTCATATTTTCCATACAAAAAAATAAAAATTCCATATAAAGCACGTCGAGGCTACACCACATACGCACCTCCGGCTCTAAAAAAATCACCGGTTAGGGCAAACCACGGGTACCACGTGGATTCACGATTGTCAAATTCTATTTTAGTTGTGTCAAAATTATTTTTTAGTTTAGAGAATTTTATTTGCAGAATAGCTCTAAGATTCTCATAGCCAAAAGTAAGTAATTTTAGTCTTAGTTTAAGTTAGTTTAGTTCGGTGTACAAGAGAATCGGCACGAGTATAACTTTAAATAACTAAGATCACAGATCTATGAGTCATATTTATGATAATGTAATTGTGCGTTTGCACTGGTGAAAGATACATTCACATCAAAACATATTGAAATCTCTAGTTTCTGTCAAACATTGTATTGAACATTGACAGAAAATAGAGATTTCAATATGTTTTGTTGTGAATGATTCGCCAGTGCAAACGCACAGTAATACAAACTTATGAATCAAATCGTCTATGATCAAGGATTTTTGACATTTGTTGTTAGATAGGATCATAGAAACAGTGCTATTGCCACCAATTGAAACAGATTGCTAATCCATTGCTTCTAAAGTTCGAATAAAAATACTGCTCTACAACGTAAGTAACGCAATGAATGTTGTTGAATTGTCAAAATGAAACAGATTAGTCGTAATCGTTTACGAAAATCTGTTGCGTCATTAGATAGCTGGTTTTGCCATATTGAATTTTCACTTTTATTTTGAAAATTTCCTGACACAAAATCCGTCCATAAAATTCTGTGATTTTGCCTTTTCAGTTTTGCTACTGCCATATTCTAAATTGACGGTTTTATTGACGGATAAAAAGTAAGTAAGTACCTACTTACAGCGAAATTTTGGCGTAAGTTCACAATATGCATAATCTAGAATTATTGTTGGCAACACTGATGTACTAAAAAAAAAATACTACGTAATTGGGAACCTCCTCCTTTTTGGGAAGTCGCTAAAAAGCAAACTGCTGCCGGACGGCAGATGTAGAATCAGAGCCGATTTTTCATCTGAAGAATAAATATGGAATCGACGCTGTTGGACATTTGATTTTTGACAAATCAGTTTCGGCTCGGTAGTCCCGATAGGAACTGAGACAAAATTTGTCTCAGTTCTTTTGTCTCAGTTAAAATGATTATTTAATAATCATTTCCATTTTCAATGTATGGATTGGAAACGGAACTTTCGGGTCGTTTTTCCCAAAACTATTTAAAACTGTAGAGCTGAAACCTAATAGGTATTATGACTGGGTACTTCCCCGGTCTCCGGAATAGACCCCGTTTAGGAGATTTGGAACTTAAAAAACTAAATAAGGGTCATCCAAATAAATAAAATTGGCTTCATACATATGAACCTACCTAGAAATGAAATGAACTGAAATTGTTTATTCTGTAAATAGGATATCGGAATCACTTTTACACGTCATATAAAAAAATATTAAAAATAAGCTAGATGGGGTCGGTGTTTCCTATCTGACTACTCTGAGAAGAAAGGCCGAAACAAACTCAGAGATCGTAGTCTTTTTTAAAGTCCAGACATAATCTTGGTCAAGTCATATGAGGACCATGTGGATTCGTGTCTGAAATGGTCTTTTGAGGAAAGAACCACACAGATTTGTCAATGGGAAGTTTGTTGTAAAAGCGTATACATTGACCCATGAACGAGTTGCCTACTCTGTGGAGACGTGTGCGATGTACAACAAGGTTGTGTTTATTCCTGGTATTTATACTATGAATATCGGACATTTTCTTAAAATTTGATATATTTTTGTGTACATACAATAGGTTTTCAAAAATATATTGTGAGGCTACAGTCAGAATATTTATTTCTCTGAATTTCTCCCGAAGGGAATCTCTTAGACCGAGGTTGTAAATGGTTCGAACAGCCCTTTTCTGTAGAACAAAGATAGTATTAATGTCCGCACAGGTTCCCCAGAGAAGAATCCCATAAGACATAAGACTATGAAAATAACTAAAATAAACAATTCTAGCTGTATCTACGTCAGTTATCTGTCTAACTTTTTTAACAGCATAGGCGGCAGAACTAAGCTTTCCTGACAGTTTTTCTATGTGTGGGCCCCATTGTAATTTACCGTCAATCGTTATTCCAAGAAAAACAGTTGACTCAACAGGGTCCAACTCTATTCCATTGACTTGAACATTGGTAGTTAGCTGCCTGACATTTGGCGTTGAAAATTTGATGAGTTTAGTCTTTTTTTCGTTCAGGAGAAAATTATTTACATTTAAACCAATGCACAACTTTAGAGAGTGCATCGTTGACTTGTTCAAAATTGACTAACTGACGTTTGATTTTAAAAATGAGGGAAGTGTCATCCGCGAATAATACGATCTTGTGATTATCCCTTATGTGGTAAGGTAAGTCATTTATATAAATTAGAAATAAGAAAGGACCTAGAATTGAACCCTGCGGAACGCCCATGGTGACCGCAGATCCTACAGATCTCTTGCCATTAACATCGACCCTCTGAATTCTGTTATTCAGATAAGAAGTCAGAAGGTCAAGAGCCTTGTCCCTCATACCATAGTGGTACAGTTTCCTGATGAGAGTATCATGATGTACGCAATCGAAAGCTTTGGACAAGTCGCAGAAAATGCCAAGAGCATCTTGCGACTCCTCCCAGGCCTCGAATATGCTTTTCAGTAATTCCACGCCTGCGTCTGTAGTTGAACGACCCTTAGTAAAACCAAACTGTTTCAGATGGAGTAAATTATGTGCATTGAAATGTCCTAACATTTGTTTTAAAAATAATTTTTCAAAGATTTTGCTCAATGTAGGTAATATCGAAATAGGCCGAAAATTTGTGGGATTAGTTGTTATGCCAGATTTGAACAGTGGAATCACTTTGCTAGTTTCTTTGCATTAAAATGCCTTGTACTTGACTAATTTTTTTTGGATCTCTAGGGTGGGTCAGCTGCCCCTGTTACCCCCCCTTGGCGACGCCCTTGTTCCTATGTCAATATGTCCCGGTACTTATTACAGTGCGTTTGCACTGGCGAAACATCGCAACAAAACATGTTGAAATCTCTAGGTTCTATCAAAAATTGTATGAAAAATTGACAGTAAATAGAGATTCCAACATGTTTTGTTGTGAATGTTTCGCCAGTGCAAACGCACAGTTAGATTTGACAGACTGTAGTATAGAACAACTTTTGGTATAGATAATTTTCTCATGAGAATAAATAATAAAAATATCTTTGGAATATTAGAAAATGTTTTATTTTTGTATAAAATGAATTTGCTTTAGTTATTGCTTGTGTTTCGTTCAGCTCGCTCTCGTCTCCACAAAAATGACGAGTGTAAGTGACAATACCAGTAGAACACCATCATTCCCTTAGCTAAGCATGGCAATTATTACCTACTGAATATTATCTCCTTTTGCCCATCAACATATTTGCGGTTAATAAAGGGCTTTATTAGAAACACAGTTAAATAGTAGGTATAGACACGCTCTGAGAAATGACACATCAAAAACCTAAAGGCAAGGTTTAAAAAGCCCGTTTTATCGCCGTTTATCTGTAACGAAAATAAATAAAGATTTTATTACGCTCTCCGGAGCCCTATAAACGGAGTTAAGGCCAGTTAGGATTTGTAACTACATTTTAACGTGTCACTTGCTGATACGGGGTACCGAATTGCCACCATCAAGCAAAGGTCAACCTATATTTTGAGATTCAGAATTGCTCGTAATCATTTTATGACTGCATAGTTAAGAAATATGTTACCTGAGCTGTCATTTATGTAGGTAGTCAAATAATTGGATAAAGTTGACAGTAAATTATCGAACTAAAATAATTGGGAAAGAGCAAAAGAGTTGGGAGGTTCCTCAGAAAGTGCACTGGAGCACTGCACTGCAGGTTTTTATTCTCAAGAAAACAGTACTCGTTTAGCATACGTTCTAGTTGATAAGAGGGCAACACACTGAAAACTTCCTTATTGCTCTACAGGCTGTCCCTTTTCAAATAAAATAAAACTTTTCAATTCAAGATTTTTTTTCTAAGGCAAATAAAATGTATTTTGAAAAAAATATTTCTGATAACATTAGTAAGCTATTCAGAAGTTTTTGACAAAAATCATACCTAAAAATTTTATTTTTTGCAGCGACAGCATTAAAAACACAATGCTGCTAGAGAAAATGGTAAAAATCGAAAGAAAAAAATATCTTGATTACCTTACCGGTTTTTTTTTAACTGTTCAAATTAGTTGTTGGAAATGAGGTAAGCTACCTACCCATTACGTTCGATCCATTATTTACGGGACACCCTTTTTTGAAGATTTCTATACAACAAGACAGCACCATGGCGGGTTAATCCGTTAATCGGTTCAGTTGTAGGCAAATCGTAAATGTGTGAACTATGTATAGGCTGTTTATCTTTTTACGATATAAAATTGTAAAACCTACGAACAGGTTCGCAGATTCATTGATGACGGATACCGGCTTCTCAAGTTCGACTCTGTGTGTGACTTCGACCTTCTTTCAACCGTAGAACTAGAGGTGCGTTCCAGCACCGAAGAAAATTTAATTTGGAGCATTTAATTTGATAAAAAACTGACTTTAAACAACCCACAGACATACTGGTTTATACCTATATTATGTCTATGATACAACCTCTTTCGAAACAGTCAATAAAACGTCACGTCCTGCGCTAATCATAAATGTAGTCAGGGTAGCCCGCGAAATTCAATTTTTCTTACGTTTTTTGCAATTTGCAGGTCAGTATCAGGTTGTATGTTGATCTAATTAAGATTCGCGGCCCTAAAAAATATGGCTTTACAGGATTATAATCATTAGAATCAGCAATACAACTCCATAATTAAGTTAAAATAATCCTAAAATGTTGCACCCCTAAACGAAACTTATCAATCAAATCGAATCGAAATGTGTTGAGTAGCTGAGCTGTGGTCGTCTGTTGATTGGTTCCAAGACCTCGTATAATCAAATATACTAGGTAAATACCAATTCCACGGAAATTGTATTGAGAAATCAGGATAGCGGCGTTAGTTCAGATTTCCACCACGCGCCAAATGATCCTTGTACAGCTATAGCAACTCTCCCCCTTAGGTACTAAAGACCGTAGAAAAAAGGTTTATTATCTCTAAGTTGGTAGGTATACCAAATGCGTTTCAGCACCCAAGAAAGGACAATGCCAGAAACTCTATAGAGCTTTGACCCATCAAAAAAAGTTGGTTTACAAGCATGCCAAATGTAGCATTCTATTGCTGCTTTACTAGTGATGAATAAAAATAATGTTTAAATGCCTTTAGAACTTGCGGTTTCCGTTTAAAGCTAAGAATAATTATTATTTTTAGGTTAAGTGTAGTTATAATTGCAGAACATACCTGTTGCAACAATTTCCATGTTGCGAGAAGAGTTTGCAGTGCATATTGTAATGAAGACACAACATGTCTTAGCATCCTGTCGACGCAAGTGACAATTTATGCACCTCAACATCGTTAAACAAGTCAGAAGCAATGATCAGAACCCGTGGCAAGTGGCAAAAAGTCGGCGAGTTGGCGAGATCGAGTCCGTGTATACAAGCAAAAATCGTCGTGAACATAAAGAAATAATATGATCACGGAGAGATTAGTAAAGCAGCAATAGAATGCTACATTTGGCATGCTTGTAAACCAACTTTTTTTGATGGGTCAAAGCTCTATAGAGTTTCTGGCATTGTCCTTTCTTGGGTGCTGAAACGCATTTGGTATACCAACTTAGAGATAATAAACCTTTTTTCTACGGTCTTTAGGGAGCGTAAAAACAAACAGCAATGCAAACAGAACAGAGTGAATGAATTACTTTTTGATTAAGGATGTAACGATTCCAAGGCCGATAATATACAGGGTTATATATATGTCGGCAGTCCAGTCATTTACAACCAAATAACCCCTTTTGACTCCTATGTCTATCCTATACAATTTTATACTTTTATTACATCATTTTAAAATATAAAAATGTCAAATTACCTACTCGAAAATGGCAAAAAAAGCTCTCGAACACTGTTTGACTTTAACGATTGTGTCGGGTGCTGCGGTGGATTGGGCCGTGGTGTTTGGTCATAAGTTGAAATGTAGATTGGCTATCTAATTACGCAACACATTTTTGTAAACGATTACAAACTAATCTGTTTCATTTTGACAGTTCAACAACATTCATTGCGTTATTTACGTTGTTGAACAGATTATTTTTTTCGAACTTATGAAGCTATGGACTAGCAATCTGTTTCAAAACGATTCAGATTCTGATTGATCGTGTATTACGTAATTAGGGTGTAGATCTCCTGACGCCGACCACCACGACGCCATCCAACGCAGCACTCGACACAATCGTTAAAGTCAAACAGTGTTCGCAGATTGACAATTAACGTGGTAACCGTAACGTTTTGTTCAGTGTGGATGACCAAGTCTTAGTGAAACTTTATAAACAATAAAAACATTATTGGTCACGTGGCAATATTATTAGAAATGTTGGCAAAACAGTTTATTTAGTGCAACTGAGTGAATCAGATCATACGGTCAAAAGACACGCTAACCAATTGCTGAAATACAAAGGGAGCGAAGATGGGCCAAGCGAAGAGATCATTCCCGCATTTGTAATGTCATCACATCCGACGAGTTCCGGGCAGCTACCATCTGAAGTTTCGGTAGGAGAACTACCAGTTGAGACAGAAACACCTGCATTTATGCTTCCTCACGGTGACCATTCCACTGAAAAGGAAGAGATTCGGCAGCTCCCTCCATAGTACCTGAGCCAGACACTCGGTCAAAACAAAATAGAACTGTGGTAGATTAAAAGAAGTTTTTCTGACTAAAAGTGAAGGGATGTTATGTGGGTACCTACATATTTATAATAAACTAGCTTTTGCCCGCGACTTCGTCCGCGTTTCCGTCGTTTTTCGTAAAAAAGTACCATATGTCCTTCCTAACTAAAATATTTTAATAGAATTATACCCAGAAATATGTACAACTTACAACAAAAAAAGAAATGAAAATAATGCTGAAACGCCTGTGCAATACTGGTGCCAATTCTCTTGTACACCGAACTAAACTAACTAAAATATTACTAAAATTTCTTACTTTTGGCTATGAGAATCTTAACGCTATTCTGCAAATAAAATTCTCTAAATTAAAAAATAATTTTGACACGACTAAAACGAATTTGACAATCGCGAATCCACGTGGTAACCGATTTTATTTAGAGCCGGAGGCGCGCAGGGGGTGCAGCCTCGACGTATTTTATATGGAATATTTCACTTTTTGTATGGAAAATATGAAAAAAATATTACCAACATGTTGAGTTTTAGGGGTTTAAGCGTTTTATAAAGGGGGTCGAAATTTTCATTATTTTTGCGATAGGACGCACCATTTTCGAGATATAAGCAAAAGAAAAAATAAATACAATACTGTTTTTGCACGTGAAGTTGAGATGTTGGTGTGAATTTTAGTTCATGACAACTTATTTTACCCCACACCTTTTTAATCGCGATTAAAAATTGTTAGGTTTAGTCTGGTTTGGTCTTTTACAATCAAAATTTTAGGTGAAAAACGTCAAATTCAGAATAGCGAAATTGCCATTTTCACTAAACTAAAAACTCAGTACTATCTTAGTGCTGTCAAACTAAAATATAGTTAAGTTGTGTCACTTTAGTCTATTTCTGAATGGGAAATCGTCGTTTGACAGGATTAAACTAAATTTTAGTGATTTTTAGTTTAGTTTAGAGGTATTTGTGAAAAGAGAATCGGCACCAATATCTACCTATACCTACCTACTTCACTTAAAAATAAATACCTATAACTACTATAATTAATAAAAGTATCTACGCTTTTACCTACTAATACAAAAATAAAATTGAACATAAATTAGCCAAAACTTACCTATCGGTATCTAAAAGTCTATGCGTACTACTTCTACTACTACTTCACCTAAAAAGAAATAAAATGCAAACTATTAATAATTTGTAATTTGAACGAATATTTAAACACTACCAAAACAACTAATACCTATTTTATAAAATAACAACAAAAGAAATTCAAATAAACTATTTAAAGACTAAAAGTCGCGCTGATAAGCACGGTTTGTTAATATCAATTATTGTCTGTCAATAAGGTCGAACGCTCTGAACGCATCAACAGCCAAATATTGAATGAAGCTCGCGCTGATCGCGCTCGGACCTCCCGCCTTTTTATACCCTACCGCCACGACCCGCGTCGAGCGCGGCAACCGTTACACAAAAATAATCCTTATGGCATGATTCAGTATTCACGCGCGACGGCGCGATGGCTTATTAGCGTATTTCATGTATAAGTTTGGTGTTTCTATACCGATT
This sequence comes from Agrochola circellaris, assembly GCA_914767755.1. Classification (NCBI taxonomy): domain Eukaryota; kingdom Metazoa; phylum Arthropoda; class Insecta; order Lepidoptera; family Noctuidae; genus Agrochola; species Agrochola circellaris. The sequence continues at coordinate 8,546,455 of OU611867.1, read as the reverse complement.
ACTATGATTCTTTTTTTATTGAATAGGTAATAATATTAACTTCTTTTAATTAGGGATGAGTGAGAGTATTATAAACGTAAGAGTAAACAAATATAATCAGAAAGCTCCGAACTGCTAAGCTATCGGGAATTACACGTGTTATTGTGAGTCAACCATAAAAGATAGACATAATTATGCTGTTGTGGGATATTTTTTAGATAATTTTATGTAGAACATTTCCGTCATAAATGATTTCTATGTAGCTTTAACCATTAAGGCTTCACACGCGACGGAAGCTTAAAAAATGGAGCAACTTCTCCGGTTTTCTCAACATTTCCCTTCACTGCTCTGCTCCTATTGATTGTAGCGTGATGAAAAGTATACTATAACCTCCCCAGGAGTATGAAGAATAATTTGTACCAAGTTTCGTTAAAATCCGTCGAGTAGTTTTTGTTTCTATAAGGAACATCAGACAGACAGACAGACAGACAAAAATTTTACTGATTGCATTTTTGGCATCAGTATCGATCACTAATTACCCCCTGATAGTTATTTTGAAAATATATATCATGTACAGAATTGACCTCTCTACAGATTTATTATAAGTATAGAAGATATATGTAGATAGAAGATAAATAAGTAGGGTATAATAGACTAGTTTCTTAATTTAAGGTGTTAACGACTGCTGCGTCAGTCCAATATATGAGCTTGTTCGTATCGGTTGCGTTATTTCATCTCCACCCCCCCTCGGCGATAACAGTTATGTAGTTTAGAAGTTATGAGGTAACAGATGAACATACATACCGGTCAAACTCATAAGCCTCCTTTTCGCTTCGCCGTAGTCGAGTAATTGAAAACATACACCTACGCAAACTTAGCAGGCTTCAACCAATTGATTTTATAAGAAAATGGCTTCTATTAAAACTGACGAAATCCCTACGAAACTAATTAATTTGTTCGCATTTTATATCAACGGATAGCATGCGTAGCTATCGTGGAATCTTAAGTTCGCAACTGACTACTAGGCCTGCAGTGCTATTCTGTAACCATCTCACCGTGAAAACTTAGGTGAAGTTAGCATGAAGTGAGCTGTCAATAGTGTCAATCTCTAGCATTAGGTGGAATGACAGCTCACTCCACGCTCACTTCACCTAAGTTTTCACGGTGAGATGGTTACAGAATAGCACTGCTGTTTAATAAAACTTAGAAATTGTAAATTGTAGATGACAGGCTACAATTTTACAAGTTTCTGTTTAATAAAAATTACAAGTTACTTGTCATGATGGAAAAATTACAAAATTGTAAAATTGTACTTACAATTTTGACTTACAAGTGACCTACACTGACTAACCAGAGGCCCTAGTGTGAGTTTATTTTAACCACTTCGACCAGTGCAGGCCAGTCAAAGGCCAAACGGAGCGCCGAACGCGGTCGATGCGTAATGTCGAAATGGTTAAAAGCAACTCACACTAGGACCTCAGAAGGCGGACACAGATCGGCTAGTGTAGTTAGTAAGACGTTCGAACATCGGTCGGTTACCTACTAATAGGAACCCGCTATCTAATTACGTCCTAACACAGTTTCGCAAACGATTACCTACGACTAATCTGTTTAATTTTGACAGTTCAACAACATTCATTGCGTCATTTACGTTGAGCAGAAATTTTTGTCGAACTTATGAAGCAATGGATTAGCAATCTGTTTCAAATCGATTCAGATTCTGATTGATAGTGTATAACGCAATTACGGTCAGGTCATAAGACCGCGTGGCGCGCACGTTATGCCTATAACGTAATGTACATAATTAGATCATAAATAAACAATTATTATTGCCAACTGATAAACTATGGATTACTTTGCAGTCAAAGGTGAGCATTCTTGGTGATATAAAGACATTATTTTGTACGTGCAATAATTAACGGTGTTTATTGTAATATTAATTTCTTCGTCACTAGCACTGCATTCAAGCAAGAGACTATTGTTGGCACAGACCCTAAAAAAAAATGCAAAATTCCCCGAAGAAGCGTAGGCAACAGTATAAATACGTGGAGTGAGCTGTCATTCCACCTAATGCTAGAGATTGACACTATTGACAGCTCACTCCACGCTCACTTCACCTAAGTTTTCACGGTGAGATGGTTACAGAATAGCACTGCAGTTTCTGTCACTTCAACGGAATTTGATCACCACGTTTGCTCACACGGCGTTCGGGCCAAAGTGGCCTACCATGAGCCTCACGAAACGAGAAACTTCTAAATTTCTAGAAGATTTGTTATATACGCCTACTAACGCGCACTCAGACTGTGTGGTGTATTACTTATGGTTCAATCAATCAACTCAGTCTATCGCAGTCCACTTCTGGACATAGGCCTCTCCCAGGCTGCTCCACAAAACCATGTCTTCTTCCTTCCGCATCCAGTCTGTCTCAGCCACTTTCCTAATGCCGTCGGTCGGCATAGCAAACTTGTCTCAGCACTACAATGTTCCCACATTGTAGATTAACAATATTTGCAACTTCATATTCCGAGGAAAGTAAAAATAAAATATTAGCCTACCTATTTGCCTACATTTTGAATAGGTAGAGGACAAGAGGTCATCACTATAATGATGCCCATAACCTCTCTGTAACCTTATTTAAAAGTGTGATAATCATGCGTGAGTCATTATTTACGATGCAGTTCGATGGAAATATCTTACGATACGGTAATTATAAACACGGCTGATTGACTGCAGGTGCCATAAATTAGTATTAGGTACGTATATACGATGTATTTACGTCGTTTTCGTGGGATATTTATGCAATAGATTCGATACTATACGAAAATCTAGAGAAATTCTGCCGCATAAATCTGGGTGTTTTTCTCATAGCGAGCGAGCCTATTGAGGCCTATTGGCCTATTTTAGGGGTATGAGGAACAGGGTGTAAAGTTCACTCATCCCCCATAGAAAAGGGAGGATCCTCCGACCAGACGGGTGTCATGTCTGGCGGGCAATTGCCCAGAGGTTGAAGTCGGGAGCTTGTATATATGTCCACCGCGCGGTAAACTCTAATTGCGCGATGCAGGATTTGAGTGACGTCAGGATGTTGTGTGACGTCAAGTCTTTGATGCGTAGTTCGCATGTGGCGGTGTAGATGCCGCCACACCATCAACCGGGCACAAATGCAGACTCTGGGCTGCTACAAATACTACTAAATTCCTGGTGAATAATCCAATAATAATAACACTTTGCCCGACCAGCTATCTAATTACGCAACACATTTTCGTAAACGATTACGACTAATCTGTTTCATTTTGACAGTTCAACAAAATTCATTGCGTTACTTGTGTTGTAGAGCAGAATTCTTTTTCGAACTTATGAAGCAATGCATTAGCAATCTGTTTCAAAACGATTCAGATTCCGATTGATCGAGTATTACGTAATAATTAGGGTACAGGGAATTAATTGGCTATAAAATATTAATATACATTTGGATATTTATTGACTGTACTTTTTTTTTTAATGTCGCGGCATCATGCTGAGATAGGAGCCCTTTGGCCTCGTACGGGACTTCATTCTTTAAATTTTAATGTTACTTTGTTTTTTATTTATGTTTAGTGTGTTTTTAGTTTAATGTGTGATTTCCTGTGCGAGTTTCAATAAATACTTTTTCTTTCTTTCTTTCTTTATAAGTATACTCTACACTTCTGAGTGCTGAACGTGGGTTCCTGCGTTATATTCTAAGGTCGGGCAGTGTTATTAGATATTTCCATTAGGATTTTCCCCGAAGCAGTTTGGTTTTTTAAACATTTTGTATAACAAATAATGTGTCAAAAATACACTAAGTATCGACAGGCCATTGAAACGTTTGTAAATTAGAGGAATCAGGGCCCGAGGGGTAATTTCATATTACACTAACAACGTAAATAACGCAATTTATGTTGTTGAACTGTCAAAGTTCGGCTTTAACTTTGACAGCTCAACAACATAAATTGCGTTATTTACGTTGTTGAGCAGACAAATTTTTCGAACATATGAAGTATTGGATTATCAATCCTTCAAAATCATTCAGATTATGATTGAGAGTGTGTTACGCAATTAGGGTACTGGTGTTTGTGTTCAATAGGCTCGTACTCGTAAGAAACAGTTTTAAATTGAAAATTAACCTTTTTAAATCGAGCCTCTTCATACTTTCATGTAGGTAGGTAGCAAGGTACAATCAAATAAGTTATTTAGAATAGAGTAGCAAGGTACAATCAAATAAGTTATTTAGAATAGAGGCCTCTTACTTTTAACTTCGTTATATATACTATTGCTGTAAATTTTTGAAAAATTTGCATTCGCTTAATATTTCGCAATCGGATCCCTGAATTCAAAAATGATTTTCACACACCCGCAATATTTTTAAACGACCTTTCTTATGACACCCCACACCATGGGATAGGCGAGAAAAAAAGAATAGCCCCACTTTACGTGTACGGGAGGTACGCTAAAAAATATATTTTTCATGATTTTACCACTTTGTCGGCGTGATTAACATGTATATCCATGCCAAATTACAACTTTCTAGTACTAACCGTCTCTGAGCTAAGACGCGGACAGACAGACAGACAGTCGGACATGGTGAAACTATAAGGGTTCCTTGTTTACTACGGAACCCTAAAAACAGCCAAGTGCGTGGCTGAATTTATCCCAACAACAAACTTAATATTGTAGTTGAAAAACATGTACTCCCATACATTCCAACTGGAAATGTAAGTTTGGACGCACAATATTGAGAAAGAAGGATGCCCAAAAAAAACCCAGAGTCGATTAAAATAATTTATGTACATCAAAATAGACCTTAAGTAAGAGGTCATAAATACGCTATTCGTTTTGCATAAAACCATAACCAAACAGCCCAGCAGCATATAACAATTCTGTGTAGCAAGTCGCGTTGAATAACTGGTTTATTGTTTCGTATGTGCAGATGGCAACCAAGTCAGACGCTACAATAATGCAGAATATATTAAATAACCACAATGGTCCATTAGAAGAGGCACCTATTCAATGGTTTTTAAACGCAGGCGACGCACTGATTTTAGACCGAGGATTCCGCGACGTAATTCCGAATTTAGAAGAATGTGGTTTTGAACCGCACATGCCGCCATCTAAGAGGCGGCATGAAACACAACTCAGCACAGAGGATGCAAACAAATCCAGACTTATAACAATGGTCCGATGGGTTGTTGAGACAATTAACGGTCGCTTCAAAAGAGACTTCAAAATATTCCGCAACACTTATTTTAATAAATCGGCGCCATTTGCCATGACCGATTTCAGAATTGCCGCAGCTCTTATAAACGCATTCCAAGAACCTCATGCTGACAGCTAATATTCTGACGCGTTCATCAACATAATTAATACCAACATGCATAAACCGAACCTGCTGGCAGATTATGTGGAACAACAAAATATGAATCGGCAAAGAGTAGCGTTTGAGAGATTACAAGCAAACCCCCCAAACCTACAAGATTTTCCAAGACTTTGCACGGTCGTACTGTTGGGAGCATGTAAGCGAGAACGGTACTTACGAAATAAATGTGTACCGACATCCTCATCATATTAATATTGGTGACTTAGGTGAGAAAACTTTATTAAGAGGACGCATACAGTCGCGGCATATTCAATCCAGAACGTACTATACATACATCATGTATACACCGGGTCACAACAGCAGAGACGCAATTGTAGTATACGTTTGTTCATGCATTCATGGTCGCCGAACTTTAGGCAGTTGTGCTCATATAATAAGCATATATACTACCTTGCATTTGCAAGACACGAAGGGCTTCAACAGCCAGCGGCTTTTTTGATAGCGTTCTCCTAGATTTAGAAAATATGTAACATTTTTAAAATCAATAAAACAACGTAGCATATACCTATTCAGTTGTTTTCATTTATTAAGTTTTCACTTTTATATGTATATCAATAATATTTTATATTTATATACATATATATAATCAGTAGATACGTATATTGTTCTTTACTCTCAAATCTCTCTCAATATTACGCACAATTCGTCACAATATCGTTTGTGAAACCGCTTTAAATATCATAGATTTTTAAAAGTTTAGTCAATCAGGTACGATTTTTGTATTACTTGGTGATGGTTTAATCGAAAACTATTATTGGATTTGGGATATAGTATGTATACTCTACCTTGCCACACATAAATCGTTTTAATTGATTCTGGGTTTTTGCTCCATATATTTTTGGGCATTATCCTTTACCATGTTATTTTAAGACCATAGACTTTTTATAGGTTTTCCTGTAATCTATGAGTAAAGAACTCTATTCTGTATTTTCTCCAAAATTTATGTTCGGCTTATCTCGGTAACAACTGTGCCTAAAATTTTGTTTAGGCTCAGATTATTGATCGAAGGGCTCAGTCATTATTATATCTCTCTAAGATAGATTTGTTCCTTATGAACTCTACCATAAGAGAGATGTATTAATGATTATAATTAACTTAATTAACAATAATAGATATGCGTTTATAACACATACCTAATAATATTTTGATCAAGATGCAACCTGCCACTGACCTTCAAAATGCAAAAAAACGTAAGAAAATTTTGAATTTATTATATCTCTCTAAGATAGATTTGTTCCTTATGAACTCTACCATAAGAGAGATGTATTCATGATTATAATTAACTTAATTAACAATAATAGATATGCGTTTATAACACATACCTAATAATATTTTGATCAAGATGCAACCTGCCACTGACCTTCAAAATGCAAAAAAACGTAAGAAAATTTTGAATTTCGCGGACTTCAGCTGCAGATCCACCCTATGATTACGCACATAATAAAAATATACAGTGTATTGGGAAGATGAATATTTTTGCCTGTATACCAAATAGTTCGTTCGACTGTACATACCTGTCACGAGTAGGGTTACCATCCGTCCAGATTTGTCCGAACATGTCCGGCTTTTTGGTCCCCATCCAGCCCGGAGTCTGGATTTACGCCCGGTTGATGGCAATAAACTCAAACTCAAAGCATTTATTTCAAATAAACCAATTACAGGCACTTTTGAACTGTCAAGGGGGTCGGTCAGTCAGAAAGATGAAGCTAGATGCCCATTCCAAAGCGTAGTAGGTACCTATGGAGAAGAACGGGCAAGAAACTTCACGGACACTCTTTTAAATCATGATATGGTTACAAAATATTGGTTACATCATTCATGTTGAAGTTATACATGTGAGAACGACGCAAAATGTGAAAAGCGTCCGTCCAATAGGCTCGCCGCCTATTACATGGGACTTAAACATTACTGCCGAAATGTGGTGTACTATTAGGTCCTACATCTAGGTGACTCAGGCCATATCAACCAGCTACTCTCAATCCTTCGGAGAAATAAGGCGTGATGTTTTTATGTTACAAAAGTTAAATGATAACAAAAATAAATAAATACATTTAAAAAAAAGAATAAAACCTTAAATGAGCGGACTTTTTTTGAGGCTTTTGTCAGGATGCTACGCTACAGATGAGATTATTCGTTAGTACAAGCAATCTGAATTCTCGGTACGATAATCATGCATATTCCTGTGAATTTCTGAATTTCAGCCGGTATCAGAATAAATATACGCCTGAGTGAGCACAGCCTAGGCACAGTATAGTTATCCATATTTATACTGTTGCCTACGCTTCTTCGGGGAATTTTGATATATTGATTTGTGGTAGGTGCAGTAAACCGCCTATCATGTGGTAACACATACCAATATCGGGCCGTATCAGAATACCAGCGCTGCGACATTTTTATTTTTTTTAATGTCGCGGCATCATGCTGAGATATGAGCCTTTTAGCCTCGTACGGGACTTCATTCTTTGAATTTTAATGTTACTTTGTTTTTTATTTATGTTTAGTGTGTTTTTTGTGTTTTTTCCTGTGCGAGTCTCAATAAATACTTTTTCTTTCTTTCTTTCTTTCAATATAGGCGCTGTCAATGTCAATTTGTTATTGTTTTGCGGTGGACTGTATCCACTGGTGAAGATTGTGTTCTCTATCAAAGCATACAATTCTATAGTATCAAATTAATCACACTAGCAATTCACACACTGTCAAAGTCAAAGTCAAATCATTTATTCAAATAGGCCCTTGTAAGGCACTTTTGAACGTCAAAGTTTACAAAAAAAATTGAATTGATTCTAGTCGCCCCTTCCAAAAGGTAGTTTTCGTATCGAGAAGAATGGGCAAGAAACTCCACCGTTACTCTTTTAAAAAGTGTTACAATATTATATGTGAAGACGATGCAACTAAAAAAAAAAAAAAAAAAATACGTTACCACAATAGGTAAAAAGAAGAATTAATAAAAATGAAGCAACGAAAGATAAATTAATTACTTATGTGATAGATGCATGGTTCTCACATGTTTACAAACATTGTAAAAGTAGACGATTTTATTAAAATTTTACAATTAATAAGTCAGTGTGTGAGGAAGTAATCACAGAATGTAAAATCATTGTCATATAATAAAAATAATAATTCATACAACTTAAATTAGCAACCAGTTTGATTTTGTCTAGACCAGTTTGATTTTGTCTAGACCAGTTTGATTTTGTCTAGACTACTGTAGACACACGTCACAAATATTCGGAATGCGCGACAGTTTTTAATCCTCTTCGCTGCTTGACCCTTGACCGCCATCCTCGAACTCCCCTGCTTAGCTCCAGCCAGTCGGACCGTTATGTTGTAGACTCTGTCGAGCGCCGCTAGGCAGCGCTGCTGCTCAGATTAGTCGAATCAGTGACATATTTCCGACATAAATGTATAATAATAAAATAGTAACGAAGTCAAAATTGTACATTGAATATTTTTGAAAAAAGTTATTGCTACGAAGTGTGGGGGACGAGACTCGTTCTTATAAATTATAAAATATAGTTTTTATAATTTTTGTCTGGATGTATGTTCCATCAGATTGCTGAAACTGCTGAATGGATTTGGATGTTTGTCACTTAGATAGTTTATAGCCTAGATTAACACGGTTCTTTTCCGACATCACTGCGGGCGAAGCCGCGTGCAAAAGCTATTTCTAAGTAAAATCGATTCGATCTTGATTAGTTGATGAGACGATGTAGGTTTACTTAGTACACAAAATGACTTGTAAAATATAATTTAAAAAAAAAAACACTAAAATTGTATTTTATCAGCTATGTTATTGTAACCTTCATGGTATTTTTAACTGAAACCTATTTAGTTAATGGCTGGAAAGCACTCAGCCTCAATAATTCGAAATTCGAATCATTAATCTTTTTCAATATGGCGTCTTCCCGCCTTATTGCCGAGTTTGCATTATTAACTTTTTCTTTTCATTTTCTAAAAACAGGCGAGGCAAAGGCAAGTTGTTTTGATGCAGAACGACGCCTTTTATAGGAAGGAAAACATCGGGAAGCCTTTCTAGAGCGAAATGGAAGAGAAAGACCAGGAAGGCTGACCCTACCACCATGTGGCATACATAGCCAGGAAGAGACACAGAGAGAGAACTGTCTACCTTTTTCCTAAGTTTGTTAGGGTCGGCTTCCAGTCGTATTTTTTACCGTTACCGCTGTACGGCGCCTTAGGTATGTGCGCGGTGAGACGGGGGACAATGGAAGGTACTCATTCGTTAAAGCTCACGGCGTCCCACCGCTCATTCGTCAACGCTGCCGCCTTGCCGCGCATTCCTAAGGCCCGTTACAGCGGTCTCGGTCAAAGTATAATAAGCGTAGCTATTCACTGTTCAACTGTTCGACAGGCTGTCGAGTCAGAACTTGACACATTTTTCATTAGTACCTGATTTCCCTTGCTCCCAACAGCAAATATCTGTTGGAAAAATACCGGTCATCTATTTGAAACTGTAAAAAATTTCGTGTTTCGAATTTGTGAACCGTATTCAGAGGATTCCTTCGTAGACAATGAGTGATCAAACTCACTTTTGGATTTATAATATTAGCTAAGGATTCCAACCTCTGTACAACATGTTTGCAATAAACTGCTATCTAATTACGTAACATTACGTACGTTTTATTTTGACAGTTCAACAACATTTATTGCGTTATTTACGTTGAGCAGATTTTTTTTTCGAACTTATGAAGCAATGGATTAGCAATCTGTTTCAAAAACGATTCAGATTCTGATTGATCGTGTATTACGAAATTAGGGTACTGATTTGATTTGAAGCGTATTGAATGATTATGAATAGCCTTGCAGAATGCAGATGCAGCTGAATACCAGTATTTTACATGGAGCGACCATGCAGTGACCTAATTGGCTTCTAAAAAGTTTTCATAACAAGACATTTCATCTGTGTCTCTGTGTCATCAACGTATTTGCGATGTCCTAGGACATAGGCAAGTGACGTTTCGTATATCTAAAACGACTTTCAACAGGATCAACATAAGCTTTTTAGTAGCTTACGTCAGTCCCATACATTCTTGACTTTTCCGTCATCGTTATCGCTGTAAATTAAGGATAACGTGGATAAACACGTGGGTTAATTTCGACTAACGTTATCACTAAGCATTCGTAAATTTAACGACGGATTAAAACATCAATTTTTATTTAATCAACTTTTTTTATGACACAATACGACCTTAATTACCAGTCTTAATTTTCTTTTTATTCAATAACATAATCTGTTTTAGAAAAACCTACATTGAACAATGATTGCTCATAGACACAATGTGCTCCCTGCAAATCGCTTTGATCAGCCCTTGCAGAAGTTCGAGGTCATACGACGTTTTTTTAACAGCTGCAAGTGTTGCGAGTTCTGGGAACGTTTTGACTACAACCTTCTTGATCTATTCTACAATTTTCAGGATCTCCGCTATGATTTACTTTAAAGGAGACGGGGATTTCTGGGCCTGATTGTAATAAGTTGACGTATGGTTAAAAAAAAAGGTTATATTTTTCTATTACAAAATGTGAAATATCAGCCCATTTTACAATCTGGAAATTGAGAAATCCAAAAATTAAGTTATGGCTACGAACAAAATGGAATATCGATTAAATTATAATCGACTATCGTGACCGAGTTCATACTATTTAAAAGATGCTTTTACCAGATGATTAATTCAAATACATTAATTATTAGAATTAACGTATTAAACAGTTTAAACAAATTAAATATCTATAAAGATAAATGTTAAAATCGATTCACGTTTGCTAATCGATTATTGTATTTTTTAGTCTATGGTGACATGTCAGTCAGTCACTCGTTTCGTATCGTTTAGTGCGTGTGCGTTTTGAGTGTTTCCTTCCATAGTTTTATTGATATTTTCCTCGACCCCTGCTTTCTTTCTACGGACTTCTGATCTTACTTCTTATACGACCCTTACTGCCACCCATGCTCCGTTTAGGCACAAGAGAATGTAATGTTTTCGGAATTTGGTGTTTTACAGCGAACTAACCGCTAGCGGCACTGTATACACCTTCTATAATATTGTAACAGCATCCTATCTTTAAAAAAAACAACTACCTATCGCACAATGAGGTTATACATCGCACTTCAAAAATCAGCTGTTTTGTTACGTAACCTCACTTTGACAAAATCTCTTTTAACTCGGCTCTCAGATTGCTAAAATCCGCAAAATTTTCAGTGATGGTTTGATAATATAGTAGCTATTAATTGATACCAATTTCATCTCTTTACATCCAGGCCCAAGATTGTATGAAAGCGTATCCGTCTCCTTTCGTTGCGTAATTTGTTTGAAATTTTACGACGATCATATTATTATGATATATCCCGATCTAAAAAACGTGCATCTGTAATGAGTTATTGCGGGTCACTAATGATGCGAATTAGGAAGGTATTAGAAACGGCAATGATAGCGGAAGTTGGAATCTAATCAAAACATTAGTGTTTTGATTCGTTGTGCATTTAGATGCACAACGTACGCGTCGTCATTTTGACGAATGGTTAGTGATCCAGGGTTAAAAAAAGTAGCATGGAAGCTTATATACGTTGAAAGGAACATGTCGTCCTCAATAGAGGGTACAATGTCAAAGACAATGGCAGTCGGTGGCAAAAAACGAAAATTCAAAACCAAAGATTAATGATTGATTGATTGATATTTATTTAATTTTGACATTATATTATTATCTTTATTTCCATTATTATTTTATATGTTTAATCAATTGTAAATGTTTTGCTTGTTTTTATTAATTTTTTTTTTTTTTTTTTCTGTCTTATGTTGTGTTTTGTTGTAAGTAAATATTTTTTTTTAATATGTTGAATAATCTTTTTTTATAATAATAATGACTAATTTTATGATTGTGTGTACACCTATATGGTAGATTTTTGAGGAACAAATTATTTATTATTAAGATCTCATGTAACATGTACCAAAAATCACACGAATAAATGAATTTGAATTTTGAATTTGAAAGATCGACTTCCGGTTAAGTTATTTTTCACTTTGTAGTGTTTTTTTTTTTTTAAGTTTTTACTTTTTATTTGTGGTACCTACCCCACACAAATTCGAATACCACTACCAGCTATGTAAATAACAGTGACAGGAAGTTCTCATCATATCATCCACATTTACTAAGTGGGAAAAATACGTATTAACGAAGCTTACTCAAAAACTATTCAAGCAAGGTTAATAAAATTTATATGGGACCAACTTGGGTCTACAATTGACGGAGAAATCGGTGGACATACATGCGACGAACATAATATTATAAGCTCTGCATTTTTGGAACTGGCTTAAAAATTAAAAATTAATCACTGCGCCTTGCCAGGTGTCCTGCCCAACCATATTTGAGTTCCATTGTAAGACCAGTTTCAAGATATTCTAAAAGCCATATCGATATATTAAGATATATTCAGCAGAATAAATACATAACGTCGTCTGCCACGGTACATTCGCAGGTCGAGTACACATGAGTGATTTAATTTATATCTATTTCATATAAGGTTTGGTGCACATTCACGTTTTGTAGTGGATTGTATTTTTTTTTAGGTAAGTCACTCTGTCCCACTGTTGATTAAAGACTTCCCCCAAATCCCTTCGGGCATCCTTCTGCAGAGCCGCGTCTATCGAACTCTTGCGGTACGGTCAGCTAGGCCACTCCGATAAAATGGGTAAGGTGAGGTTAGAACTGTGACCAACCGCGCGAGCGAGCGCTATATGCAAGTTGGTCGCAGTTATTTGGCTATTTAGTATTTTTAGGATTCCAAAATAGGAATTATTTGAGGTTCACAAGAAGAAGCACATTTCATTATATAAATTATTAAAAATATTATTGAACACTCTACGTGTTCAATAACATTTTTTGGAAAGCAAAATGGCAATTATTTGAGGTTCCATTAAATACTAACCTGTTTATTCAGTTTTAAAGGCTTCCCCCCCGCAAACAGGCGGGACGCGACTCTAATAAAAATATTAAGAGGGCGCCTAAAGGTCCACTAGCGCCACTCTTTAAAAAAAATATTATCTCGTGACTGAGAAGGAATTATGAATAACGGCTAGACAGGACCCTCGGTAAGTGTGTCTAGAATTTTCTAATACCTTTTATAAAGTTTCATATTGAGACACGAAGCAACAAAATACGATCTAAAGAAAAGCGGCCACATTCCTCTAGATCGTATTTTGTTGCTCCGTGTCTCAATATGAAACTTTATAAGCGTGCGCAAGTGTGCTCCTCTCCGATTTTACACGAGATATGATTCAGATGCTGACACAAGTTCAGGCACGACTGGTTGTACGACTATCGCTGTACGCGTCACGACACTCGCTCCGAGGTGAGAACTATTGGAATATTTATAAATAATACGTGAAGCAAAATCTTTGTAACCCCTTTTTACGAAAATTACGCGAACGGAGGAGTATGAAATTTGGCACAGTTAAAGTTTATATGGAGAAGGAGTGCAGAAAGCTAATATTTTTATATAATAAGTATACATAAGACATAAATTAAATTAATTAAAAAAACATTACACACACTATATACCATGCGTTTGACAGCGTTTGACACAAGATGGCTACCTTAGAATCATGACATTTAAATTAATTATGGTCGAATTTCGACCTCCGGGCGACCACTAGTATTTATTAATATGTTACAGTACCTGTTATATGTAACGGGAGTGCTATTTCACGAAAATACTTTATTGGCCGTTATCGGGCTCTTCTTGGCCATACCAAAACTCAAACTCAAAGCATTTAATTTAATTAAACCATTTACAGGCACTTTTGAATTGCCAAGGGGTCGGTCAGTCAGAAATAAGAAGCTAGTTACCAATTCCAAAGCGTAGGTAGTAGGTACTAATGGAGAAGAACGGGCAAGAAACTCCATGGACACTCCTTTAAATTATTTTGTTACAAAAATATTATTTATAATGTTGAATTTCTAATCATACTAGATATACTAACATAAATGTAGGGAACAGCAAATTTTTTTTCGCGATTTCAGCGTTTGTCCCATAGTAGTGAAAGTTGTTCATAATAATGAGTCCAATGACCCCTTACGAGGATATATAGATGTGAGAACGATGTAAATAAAGATTTCCTCGTCAAAAGCGTTCGGAGTAAGTACAGCAAATAGGAACAAAAAAAACAATTCAAAAATAAAATATCTAAGCCATGGCAGCTAAGAGATGACCAGTCCTAAATGACGGCGCCCGTTCACGAACATGGCGCGTGGATCAGCACCATTCAGCTCAAACATTTTGAAAGGAGCAAAGGCTCCTGCATCGCTCCATATGTGAGGTGTGCTTGATAAGGTCAGTTTATGGATGGGTCAACATTTCTTACACCGAGTATTTTTCGTGACCATACCTAAGTAGATTATTATTAGTACCTGGGCGACCGAACTGTGCTGCATCGTAAAAAGTAGGTTGGAATCTCATTTCCTACAAAATGTATGGGAAAAGTTTTTGGAATTTCTGACTTTTTTTGTACCTACACAAACCTCGGTTGGTTCAGTAGAGTTTTTTGATCCTTATTAGAGACAGGATCGATTGGCATCAAAAAAAGTTTTTGTGAAAACTGCCCATTTTCTTGCTGAATGTAATTTTTTTTTTAAATCTGTGGATGTCGATCAAAATGTCTCAAAAAGTTAAGGACAGTCTCCTAAGACCGTCTTCCTGTAACTAAAACGGTTAAGGTAGCTTCTCTTACTGCCCCATCTCAAAAATCCACCAGTCCCATTAAAATACTTAGATGGACAAACTTTTAGAAATCATTCAAACCACCAAAACAAGGTCATCGGTAAAAAAAAAATTGAAAAACGCATTAAATACTTACAAGAAAAATAAACCTGCTAACGAAAATACACTGAAAATGTTGGTTACCCACTGCCATTTATTATTTTAGGTCAAAATAAAATCAGTTTTTGTTTTGCTTGGTTATCTTTGGTTAAATGTACTGAATGCTGTGTTAAAATATGTCCATCTATTTTAATGGGACCTTGTATACAAATATTGTCATTTAATAATAAAGGATTTTTACGTAAATATCGGTGTTTCTATTTTCCCATTATAAGTAAAGTTCAAAATTCAAAAGTCATTTATTCAAACTAGGCTGAGAATCAGCACTTTTCGAACGTCAAAATTACATAAGACAGTCCCCCAGAACGCCCAACCACCCTTCAGTAAGTAATGTTAATCCCCAGTCCAATTTTCTTTTGATATATTTCCGAGTCCCTCGGTGTGCGATAAAATTCTTGTCTGTTCATACGAACCAAATACCTACACGCAGTAAGATTTACCTCAACTTTTATAAATGCTTCCTTCCGTATTGGATGTAAAAATAGACAGCGGTTTATTATCTTGTGTGAATCGTAAAAGTCGGGCAAAGGGAAGGGTTTGTTTGTACCTTTGTACTTTGTATCTACCTATCTACATCATGTATCTGATAGGTGTGTTCATATTTAACGGGGAGAATTCGAGCGGAGACATTATGGACTCTTAAGGGTGTGGTACTGACCATCGCACTGAACAACTTTCTCTATGGGACCAACATATTTATAGAGGTAAAAGGAACAGGGTGTAAAGTTCACTCATCCACCATAGAAAAGGGTGGATCCTCTGACCAGACGGGTGTTGTGTTTGGTGGGCTACTGCCCGACGCTTGATGTCGGGACGTTGTATACAAGGTGTTTTTTTTTTATATCCCATATCTCTAGGGCATTAATGAGACCATGTCAAAGAATCAAGACGATTTTTTTTTTTTTTTTAACTTATCTCTAGACTGTTTGTATCTAAGTTTCATTGTTAAGTACGAGTAAATTATTAAACTAATCATTCATATTTTAAGCTAGCAAAATGCGACGTTGTCATATTTTATTTTAATGAATTAAAATAGTCTGAATTACATAAATGTTTTTTTAATTTTTCATCTTAGGGCTTTTTACATAAATAATCGTGAATTTGTGAAAATTTACTCCTTATCTCGCTCGCACGATACTGCGGACTGAGTGAGAGAGAGACTGACCGACACAGCGGGAAAAAGGCTCCAAGGCGCAGTTTAGGTAATTTCTTTTTACTGCGAAAAATATTAATTTAAACAAAATAAAAGACTAAGTATCTGCTTTATAGTATTAGTTCAGTTATTATGCAAAGTTTCTTGATGATGAATTTGAAGTATGTTTTTAACAACAGCAGTTTTTATTGTTCGGTTTGGAGGGAACTTTGTTTTTTTTTTGTATCATGAAAATTTATGCAATCGTGTTTTCGTTACACATAGTACTTAAAATTAATCCTGAATTTTACCATATATTTATTTCAAAATTAATGCTGCAGTATTTTCGATATAATAGAGGATCTTGCTAAGCAATGTGAGGTATTACAGACTCTTAAATTTGAGATTATCACACATTTCTGATATCTCTTGTATAGTAATTGACTTTTGATGATGATGAATTTTATTTTACTCGAAATTGCTTTTATTTTTCATTTCTCCATCGAACCTCACTTAAAAAGTTTTAAATGTCTTTTTAATTAAAAAAACTTTTTTGTCGTGATCCATAATTCGTGAGAGGGTTCCTGTTCCTCTAATTAAAAAGTTCCTGTTTTACTTTTCAATGTTGATACTCAATGTGGAGACTATATATTCGTTTAAATTACAAATGATTAATAGTTTGCATTTTATTTATTTTTAGGTGAAGTAGTAGTAGAAGTAGTACGCATAGATTTTTAGAAACCGATAGGTAAGTTTTGGCTAATTTATGTTCAATTTTATTTTTGTATTAGTAGGTAAAAGCGTAGATACTTTTATTAATTATAGTAGTTATAGGTATTTATTTTTAAGTGAAGTAGGTATAGGTAGATAGTATTGCACAGGCGTTTCAGCTTTATTTTCATTTCTTTTTTTGTTGTAAGTTGTACATATTTCTGGGTATAATTCTATTAGAATATTTTAGTTAGGAAGGACATATGGTACTTTTTTACGAAAAACGACGGAAACGCGGACGAAGTCGCGGGCAAAAGCTAGTAATAAATAAATAAATAAACTATGGGTTGGCAGATTTATACAGGTAAGTCGATACTAGTAATTTGCACCCATCTGTTTAATAAATAAAGAAAAGAAAGAAAGAAGAAAGAAAGAAAATACGTTTATTTGCGGTACACATGACGCAAAGAAAGAACAAAACACAAAAATAAACAATTTGGGGGAAAATATGCGTCACATCCACGCAAAACGGCCATCGCTCAGCTTAATGCTGCGACCCTATGCGAGACAGAGCCCCAACGCTGGTTTTCAGCGACAGCCGGCGTTGACGTGATGACGTCAACCGGTGCAGCATATAGTGAAATAACAAAATAAGACAAAAATAAAATGAATAAATACAATACTAAACAAGTCTTATATAAAAATAAGCGCTATTAAATGGATAACACGATGATATAGGGTTGTCTGCGAAAAATCTGGTTCGAATGACGGTTGGCGAGTTTTGAAAAGCGGAATTTAAAAATATTTATTCTATAAATCCTATGCTCTAAATGTACTTCTAAATAAATATATGACAGCGATAGATACTTATCTTATTTTTTTTTTGTATTCTATCAGGAAAGTAAATAAAAATAAACAGTAAAAAAGAAAATATAAATTCAAAAAATACACAATAACAATCTTGCGTTGTGTGCTAAAATTTAATTGTAATATAACATAAAATTACGCCTGTATGCCCCGAAGGGTAAGGCAGAGGTGTACCCGTGGGAATATCGGGATAAAAAGTATCTTATAAACTAATCCAGATCATGGTCTACCCATGTGCCAAATTTCATGTAAATCCGTTCAGCCGTTTTAGCGTAAAAGCGTAACAAACAAACACACTCACTTTCGCATTTATAATACGAGTATTAGTTAAAAAGTTATTTTGATTTATGACTTATTTATTAAACAGATTGTGCAAATTACTAGTATCGAGTTACCTGTTCATACTTGCCAACCCAATAGGTATGCCGGGAAAAAAAATAGACAACCCAACGGTTTTATATTCTATGGGCTTTGTTCGAAATGAAATGCGTTGATGTTCAAGATAAAATCTTTTTAATTTCTTATTTTAACAGGGCACAACGTGCGCCATGACTTGACAAATTTTCTTAGTACCAAAGATACAGGAAGTCTCAAATAAAGTTGCCAGCTTATGAAACTAGAACTCTAACATAAAGAAAAAAACTAGAGAAAATTTTAATCTCGCGGGCTACCTTAAAGCTTTGTACAGACAAGCGCGACAAGACAGCGCGGCGCGACACGGGCTATTGTTATACCGTGAAGTTTTCTTAGAAATTGTATTGTTCGAGTCGCGTCGCGCCGTCGCGTCGCGCTCGTCTGCACGAGCCTTAACGCATCCCCCTTAAGTCGTTGGTCCCGGCTGTCATTCGTGGATCTTTGACAGCCGTTACGGGTAGTCAGAAGCCCGAAAGTCTGACAACCAGTCTTACCAAAGGGTAACGTATTACTTACCCAGTTACTGGATTGTGGAGGTCAGATAGGCAGTCGCTCCGTGTAAAATACTGGTATTCAACTGCATCTGGTTATATTGGGCGCAGACCCCAATTTAATAGTTAAAGGCGAAGCAGGTTTTATGTTGTGACCACAAAGCCTACACCTTTTCTACCTATATTTCTATTTACAATGGCCACTATTTTCAATCTTTGTATTAAGGGGACTACAGGACCTAAACGTGCCTAAACGCAAGTTTTATAATGCATAAAAGAATATGATTCACTGCAGTAAACAAAATCAGAAAAATATATGATATTCTTCAGGATATATGCTAGTATGATAGTGTGTTGAAAACATAATACAACTAATTTGATACGATAGAAAAAAATCATGAAGATACCTCTAAAAATTTCTTTTAACGATCAAAAATCATATTAATTTACATGCAATCATTCTGATTTTTTGTCAGATTATTCTACAAGCTACATATTAGCATAATAGTGTTTTAATTTTCCAGTCCAATCAATAGATTTTCTGTAAATCGCTAACTGCTTCATATTTTGCAATAAATTACCTGCGTCGTGTCATCGCGCTTCTCTTTCATTTCTATGCAGTCCGACAGTGACCGCGCTTTAGCTGTTGTAAGCCTCTTAAATTACGAATCTGCTTATCAACATTTTCTGAGAAAATAGAATGTGACGGACAAACAGATACCGGAGTGATTATAGTGTTCTTTTGCACTCATATTGACACCATGCACTAAAATTGGATAGATAAGGAATATTCATTGTTAACGTAGTTAATAAGATCACAATGACGGTCTTTGCCGGCTATATGCAATAAGGAAAATGCATAATTTAATAGGTAGGCACCTATTATATTATTGTAATAGGGAAAATAAACGAGCTACGTGACATAAATAATGACTTAAAAATAGATATCAATTGTTTGTTATTAACAATAGGTTTTAAATGATCCTCTCACAATACATAATATTCATATTAAACAAAAACAGCCGCACGTTTCGATCGAAGGTTGCTACGCTTGCCGCGGTCGGTTCGTGGATGGGTAACCATCCATTACACATCGAGACTCCTCCGTGCCTCGGAATGCATGTTAAGCCGTTGGTCTCGGCTGTCATTCATTTCGATCTTTGACAGTCGTTACGGGCAGTCAGAAGTTCAAGTCTGACAACCAGCCGATCGATTCTGTAAAAATATCACCGTGAAACTTAGGTGAAGTGAGCTGTCACTGTCACAAATCGACCGGCAGGATGCTAGGGATTAATACTATTGACAGCTCACTTCACGCTCACTTCACCCAAGTATATTTTTACAGAATCGGCCGGCTGGTATCGTGTTACCCAGTAACTGTGGACAGGTGGACAGGTGATATAGACAGTCACTCCATTTTACTGACTAAAACCCACCCGTGTTCCTTCCGTTGCCTGTGTGCCGGGGCCGCGATATCCCTTTCGGACAACTCGCAACCCCGGCAGGGGCTACTCAGTTGCATCCGGTTAGACTGGAAGCCGACCCAAACAAAGTTGAGAAAAAGTTAGGCAGAATTTATTTATTATGGTGATCCATCTACAGGTGGATTTTTAAGGGCATTAAGAGCGCTTATAGCTGTCAAATATTTACCTGTTTTGATTAATTTGGCAATATTACTGTATGGAAATAAGAAATATGGCTAACTAGTGACCTAAAATATGGATTATGAAACGCAATCATTAATATCGTAACAGCGAATATTTAGTTTTAGGTGTAAAAAAAGTATTTGGAAACTTTCCGAATGCCTTTTTTCCCCTAAAACGGTGACAACATCAAATTCAGTGTTATAATTGTAATTCATTATTAATATTCTAGTTCACTAGTTAGCCATTGTCATATTTTCATACAGTAATATTGCCAAATTAATCAAAACAGGTAAATATTTGACAGCTACATTTATGCGACGTTGCGAATTTTTTGGATGAACGCTCTTAAGGGCCTAACTAACCTTAACTTTTTGAGTACCTAATTGATAACTAGGCTGCATCACAGATTTATTTTATATGGGTTTTTTATAGGTACAGTTGTCTGTAAAACCATCAATTCTCGCGTTTTATTTTTATGATCGAGTACCTACCTGCCCTTACTGCTCCGTCTCACAAATCATGGGCCAAATCTTGTCATAGGAGTCACAGACAGTTCGCTGTGAGGACGACAAGACAGCAGCTCATGTACTGTTAAACTGCCCGGTGGTCGCCACATACAAGTCAAAGTATTTCGGTAACCCAGATACCCTACGTGAGATTGTCAGTGACACCGAAGCGTTGCTGGCCTTCTTTGAGGAGCTGGGGTGGATCGAATAACCGATTTTCCCACCCGTACGCAAAATACGCGCTTTGACGTGGAGTTGCGGATACCAGCCCATATTACCTATTAGACCTTTTACCTATCCTGGGCCTCCCGAAGGTAGTTGCGTACTCTATAGTACTTAATACTTACTTATGACAACTGTTAGTACTACACCAAATTTCGCCAGTTGTTTCAAAGCTACATTTAAGACGATCAAACTTAGGACGAGTAAAGTCCAGACATAACTTGCCTGAAAAAATAACTGTATTTTACCAACTTGGACATCAAATCCAGAGCCACATTACGCTCAACAGTCGTGCTCATTTTTATTAACTAATGAAAATGCCAGTTTTCTAATAAATCTATTGAATAGTTCATCAAACCGACAGCTAGTGGAAAAAAATGTAAATTAACATCTCAACTAGCAGCTATTTATCATAATATATTACTACAGTTCTCCCAGACATGGAAATAAGAAGTTTTAATAAAATTTTCATGTTAATTAAATCGATATTGAACTCATTTTCTCTCTGCCAATGTTTTAATGTAAACATCTTACTATATTAGACAGTTACATCCGTTTAGTGAACGTGCTGTAATCGTAAATAACTAATAACGACTAACTAAAATAATCTATATACAAAACCGTGATCATGAAAGAGGTAGGTATTATAAATAATTCTCCTGTGCCCCAATAATGTTCATGTTATCTGTCAAACCATAAAGATTGATAACCCTTCGCGCCAAAACAAACGTCACTTTCGCCGCGTTCCGTCTAATTAAAAACAAAAACATGAAAAATTAAGCGCGTTCCAATTTACGAATAATGAGAGCATAATTCGATATTTTTGTCCGACGTTTTTCGGTTTCAGTGGCCAGGATAATAAGTGAGTGGGACGGGTGATACGATACATTTCAAGTTGGAAAGGGACGGAGATATTGTGTACTTTCTCATATAGATTTGTTGAAAGCTGCGATAGGGACGTACGTTCAGTTTTCCGAGATCGTTTCGCGAGAGACGTCGTCGCGTTCGTGTTTGTGCGGAAAATTTCGCAATTTACTACATGTGATTTATAAAAAAAAAACTATCATGTCCCCGGAGGGTGATTTTAGGACAGATACGCACGTAATGAGGGTCCGGTCTCGTTATAATGGTTAAATGTGTTAAAAAAATCGCGTTCGGATATCAAAACAAAGTCGGAACGTTTGATTTGTTGGAATTTTGTGCGTACGTACTTATTTATATTGTAAATATTTGAGCCGTATTTAATTGATGTCTTTGCTTGAGTGAAACGTTATAAAAAAAAAACAAAGTGCAATGTGATGTGTTGTTTCGAGGATTTTAATTTTTGAATTTGGAATATTTAATACTGGTGAGTTTTCAAAAAATTTATTGTATTTTATTTTTAAAGTTTCAAACACTTTTTTATCGATACTCTTCAATTTTTTTTTTAAGTTATCAATTTACTCTTTTACAACAACTTTCAGAAGCCGTATTACCATAAATCTTAATTACAAATCCCTGTATTACATAAATTAACATATAATTGTTATTCAGAACCGATATCATAAACCAAACTTATCGATTTCATAATAGTTTCGGAGCTTGTTTATGAATAAATCTATGCCAGATTAAATACGTACCTTTGAACGTTATTCTGTGATCATAGACAACATTGCTAGCTTAGACGGAGTAATGAGGATTTTATAAACACTATGATGTTGTTAAAATGATTTTCTGAAAAGTATATTGCACTGTTTTTTCAACTTATGGCGAGATGTAATGGATTCATCATTCCCTCGCCGTTATACCAATTTATTTAGGGTTGGAGCAGCATGTCTTTATCTTCCATACTTCTCTACTAGTCGTCATGTCGGTAGTCACCCCCTTTCTAGCCAAATCATCTTCCACACAGTCCATCCATCGTTTCTTTGGTCTTCCTCTACTCTTATAGCCATCCACATTCACAACTTTTCTGAAGACATTTTCCTAAACGGCGTAAAATGTTATCAAGGGACTAAAGAGGGTAGTTCAACAGTGTCCTCCTTTCTGCCCTTCTGGTAATAACAACGAACTGCGTTCTCAAATCCGTGTAGCAATCGCGGTTTCATTTATTCGTTTTGACCTTTCATTTTAGCGGTCATTGGGACATCTTGTGGGGCCCGTGGCTACAAAGTCAAAGTCAAATAGTTTATTTCAATTAGGCAGTTTTGAACACGCTTATTAACAGCACCATTGCACCATAGGTCGATGGCAAGCTACGCTTATCGCCGTCGGTACGTGGATGGTTAACTCTCCATATCACATCAAGAACCCTCCGTGGCTCAGAAAGCACGTTAAGCCGTTGGTCCCGGCTGTCATTAGTAGATCTTTGACAGTTGGTAGTTAGAAGCCCAATAGTCTGTCAACCAGTCTTATCCAGGGGTCATGTTACTCATAACTGGGTTATGGAGGCCTTCAGCTGCATCCAGTTAGACTGGAAGTCGACATTTTGAACAAAAACACTTATAACTCACTATAGTACTACTTTACTCACAACCGGCGTGCGTGTATGACCTCATGTATGAACGTAAATGAAGCAAAAGGAGTGTGTATGTAAGGATTGAAGGAGGTCGCGTTCTGTGGTTTCTGCCTAGGTCTCCCCCATGGACGTGAGTTTATGTATGTAATTATGTAATATTCGTATTGATTCAACTCCTTGGATGGAACGGAATAACAATGCCGCTATGGGCATGAGACCACCGTATTTATCTGAATATTCATGAATATTTTATATCGAAAATTAACTTTAAAAGGGGGGGGGGCATCTTTAATATTTTTTATTATGATTTTATGGACTTACACTTGACACGGATTTTTATATTTTAAATATTTTTTCTCTTCCGTTTTTTTTTCATAGTCGATAAGTTTCAAGAAAATATGTGAGTTAATCCGATAAACTCATACGCTTTTAGAAGTAATAAACAGAATTCAAATCGAGCTTCAGAGATATGGCAAACAATGAAAAGGAAAGTCACAAACGCTACTCAAAAAAAAAAAAAAAAAATATCTGCCTGCCTTTTTCCAACTATGTTGGGGTCGGCTTCCAGTCTAACCGGATGCAGCTGAATACCAGTATTTACGTGGAGCGACTGCCTGACCATGATACCCCATGGTATGACTGTTTGTCAGACTTTCGGGCTTCTGACGACCCGTAATGACTGTCAGAGATCCACGAATGACAGCCGGGATCAACGGCTTAACGTGCTTTCCGAGACACAGAGGGGTCGCGGTATGTTAAGATGGTCACCCATTCACGGACTGACTGCAGTAAGCGTAGCTTAACCTGATCGATCGACTCGTGTGGCTGTTATTACTCAGCCACGAGCCCCTTCGAATATAGAATGCATCACAAAATTTAATTTCCTGAGTTTCCACATTCTTTGCACTCAAAACCTAGTTTAGTATCATAACAAAATTATCACATAGCGTATTTTCAAGCCTATTGGGGGACTCCCTCATACCGGCGGCACGATAAAAAGCTAATCTAATCACCGGCCACACGTGGGCAAAGGGCAGTACCTATCAGCCTATTCAACTGAGTAGAAAGTTATGTACAGAACCCAGGAATGAAAGCTTATCGGATTGATAATGGAGGTTTTAGTGGGATTGTAATTGACTCGGTGGTTTTGTGGTTGTGAATGCGACTGCTGAGAAAAGGTTCAGGGTTTGATGAGGCAATTTTTTTTGGGAAATTTCTCAGTAAATGATAAATGATTATATTTCTGTAAGTATACTATTTACACTGGGTATTAAATTAAATGACTAAATAAATACAAAAACAAAAGTACACTTAGGCGTCGAAGTACTCGTCCGCATCGCTGTCATCCGGAAACGTGCCCAGAAGACGGGCAGCATTGCCACGTTGAATAGCAATGCTATCTCTTTTCCGTCTAAGGTCGTCAGTTTTATGTAATAAATTTTTCTTTTTTAAATAAAAGGTAGAAAATAAGATAAATCAATTATTGTACTTACTTATTATAATTTGTTTTATCAGAATTATAATATCACCTGCACGCCATCTAGCGCTCAAATGTCAAAACTATAACAAACATGGCGCTTTACCTTGCTTGTCAAAACGAACATGTAAAGAAGTGTCAAATTTTGCCTGGATTTTATGATTGTTCTTCTCAGTAATTAATGTAAGTTATTTCCTAAAAAGTCAAAGGTAAGCACATCTGATTGTAGAAAAGTAATAAAATGATTCGTTTTAAACAAAGAGTGTCTATTTTTAGCGTATAATCCAAACAAAAAATCGAACGGACGATCGGAACATCAACCTTAACTAATTTCTGTAAATAGGCTCACACAAATACTTTTACACGTCAATCATATTTTATAAACGTAGCAGTACGAAGTCTGGACTTGTGCTGGTATAGGCTATACTATAACCTGTACCAGCACAAATCCAGGAATTTAATCCGGAATAAGGTGAACCGACAGAGAAACAAAGTTGTCGACATGGGTCACAGAATAGGCAAGCTGAAGGGACAATAGACCGGCCATATTAGTCGTAGAACCGATGACCGTTAGGGTAGACATGGTTCTTGAGTGGAGACCGCGAATCGGCAAACGTAATGTAGGACGCCGTCAGCCTAGCTGGTGCAACGATCTTCAAGGGTGGCTGGTAGCAGCTGGATGAGAGTTGCCGAGAATCGGGCTGAATGGCGTGCGATTCGAGAGGCCTATGTCCAACAGTGGACTACTGAATGCAGACGATGGTGAGGTTATAGGAGCCTATTGGATTGGATCATAGATTGACTTTTAAAACTTATGACGAATTCAGGGCGTTCCGTGTAATGCACACCTCTGCCTAAGTGCTTACCCCATGATGAACATACTTAAAGCACTTAGCCTTTACCCTAAAAACCTAAAAGAGTAAAAGGGCTGGGCTAAAACTGGTTACACTTAACAAAAAAATAGGAGCAAAAATATGACGGAATGGAACGATAAATGGAGCAATTAAATGACTGGAATTTGTGACGTGCCCTATGTGTCACTGAGTTGCGGCTGTCACCGATAAAATTGTTACACTCCTATAAATTCCTGTAATTTTAGCGGCATTTCAGCTTTCTAACCGGAATACAGCAATACTGGTTCGTAATTTTATATCCCTAAATGATAAATAAGTTGTTTAAAAATAACGCTTTTAAACGACATTTGCAGTGGAGTCTCTTGCGGATTCTTCTCCATAGGAAACGACCAATTGGAACCGTGCACCTAGCTTCTGACGTTTCATATGTGGTCATGTAGGTTTATGTAAAGTAAAATACTTATTTTGAATTTGTTTTTTTTTTACTAGCCTAGTTCGGAGTTTCCTAGCTGATTGCTATCTTTCTTTTTGTGTCCGGCTAAAGCTGCGGTTAAATGGGTAATATTTTCAGATATTATTGCCCGTTTTTACAGTCTCAGGAGGTAGTGAAGCGAGCAGATATTAGAACAAACTTGTTTGATTCCTAAAATACACGATCAATACTGCCGTGTGTGTAGTGGTCGGTCAGCATGAGGTCCTTGGTTCCCGGTTCGTGCGAAGTGTTATTGGGTTTTATCATCTGGAATTTCTCAGAACAAGCCCGGAATCTGGATTTGTGCTGGGTTGATGGCAATAGACCCGCCCCCTATTACATGGGACTTAAACATAACTGGCGAAATGTGGGTGTATTATAGGTACCTACACCTCTGCCTTACCCTTTGAAGAATACGGGCCTAATGTTGTGTCGAAATAGCCCAGAATTAAGCTATTTAAGTAGTAGTTTTAGCCCTGAAAAGCGGATTAAAAATGAAGTACTAAAACCAAAATAACAGCGCCAAAGTTCTAATTATGATAACATATTCGCGACAAAATTAAGTTTCCCATTTTCTGTGCATACCATTGCGGTTAATCACCAAGAGTTTCTAAAACATTCGCTGATGACGTAGTACTAACAACGCAATCTAATCCAAACAGTTTTTTAACGACTTGCGTAGCACTATAAACTGTGGTATAACAATACGGTTGTAGTTTTAATTTTTTTATTTATCCGTTTGAAGCAAAACGGTGATGGAAAATATCGTGAGGAAACCTGCCTGAGAGATATTATTCAACGGCATGTGTAACCAAGTCGGAGGCCAATGGGTGGGATAAAAACTCTTAACACCAAGTTACTCACTAACCACACGAAAAAGAAAGAAGATAACAATTTATAAGCAGTGATGGCTTGGTTTTAGTTGTTCCAACTTATTAATTGTTAATTTTTTGTTATTAATTTATTTTATTTTTAATAAAAAATACAAATAATAGTTATAAGTTCGTGTGTTCAAACTCGGGCATTTACTTCGTGCTATTTATTTCAACACCACTGGGCTCAAAACGGCAAAAGGAAACATCGGGAGATAACTTGATATAAATATGTCTAGATAGACAGTCAAACTCGTCGAAAAAAATAGCGTCCAACTGTTGACCGCTAAATGCACACACTAGAAATTAAGCACAATGACATGGCGCGAATTTAAGACGTTGCTGTCACGCACACTAGCGTAACAAACTTTGTTTGTATGTTTTAGTTCTTTTGCAGTGAGACACTAGAGGAGATATCTAGACATATGAATAATCAAAGCCTGCGTGACATTATATATCAAACCACGTTAGGTCCGAGTGGTTGATTAACGCCCACATTATTTAAATTAACGCCCATTCCTTCCCGTAGAGAGGCTGAGGCCTGAATCCTAGCAGCGGGAACAGTAAAAGGCTGATATACTTAGCAAAATACTAGCACGAATATGATCTAGCAAAATAATGGTACATCTCTATCGTATTGACATTGACGAAATTTTGCTGTAGGAATTCGG
Organism: Agrochola circellaris; assembly: GCA_914767755.1. Classification (NCBI taxonomy): domain Eukaryota; kingdom Metazoa; phylum Arthropoda; class Insecta; order Lepidoptera; family Noctuidae; genus Agrochola; species Agrochola circellaris. The sequence goes on along the minus strand of OU611867.1, from coordinate 8,518,363 downwards.
ACAGTGCCATGTGGCCATATTGGAAATTTCACAACTGGACATCAAAGTTAAGGAAAATTAAGAATTTCCAACAAAGATAAAAACCCTATATATGATATTCATTTATGTAAATTGGATGGAAAAAACATTTTGCACGTCAGAAAGAACTTAATATTTTAAAACGAGATTTATTCGGTGTTTCCTATCCGACTACTTTTAGGAGAAAAACCGGAATAAAACTTACGAGGTCGCAGTCTCTTTTAAAGTCTTGATATAATCTTGGTTAGGCCATATAAGGACCATGTAGATTAGTGTCTGAAATGGTCTTTTGAGGAAAGAAGCACACAGATTGAGTGGACATGTCGAGTGAGTGCACGCTGAGTTGAGCTACACGATTACTGACAAATGTCAGTAATCGTGTAGCTCAACTCAGCTCAACTTTTTCTTTTCGAGGGAATTGGAAACCCACATCATAGGTACAGAAAAAGAAACGAGCATTAACCACGCCTACTTCTTCTTTTCGTGTGGTTGGTGACTAACCTGGTGTCAGAGTTTTAAAGCCGCCCATGGGCCTCTGACTTGACTTCACATGCTGTCAAAAAATATCTCTCAGGCATGCCGGTTTCCTCACGATGTTTTCCTTCACCGTTTTTGAAGCAAGTGATAATTATACAATACGCACATGAATCCGAAAAGTCAGAGCTATGTGCCTTGGGTTTGAATCACGCCTACTTGCATGTTGGCCATTCCAGACCATTACTGCCATATTTCGTCATAACTTTAATGAACCGTAACTACGGTGTTTAATCCCGGTTTGCACTAACGTCACACTTAGCACCTAATTAACAAAAGACGTAAACATAGCTTTATTAGCACGGAAATAGACGGTTCGTTAATCGAGCAATATTGGGATTGTGATCCTGCCTTTTTCAGAGCCAATTAAGGGTTTGCCTTAGTTTAGTGCAAACGCCCATTAGAAACTAACTATACAATTCAATGTTAGATACATTGTTTGTCATACTGGTATGGTCTGCAACGAAAGTCGATGAACACTTTTTACTGTTTTTATAAAAACAAAATGGCAGATTTGAAACGTCAATAAAGGGCCCCCAAAACGTACAATTGTCATTGATCAATTGCTATCCATTGTAATTAATATTGTCAATCGCTTCAAACGCATTTGGTAGATGATCAATTTGCGCATCAATCTGTATCAATCACGTAAAAATTGGCAATTGCCATTGATCGTTTCGGGGCCCTCTACGTAACGTCTCGAAAAAAATATAACATACTAAAAGGTTGAAAAAAAACTGTCAGTTATTTTAACTCGATCTCAGATTTGATGCCACCAACTGCATCGTGCTATTTGAAAAGTGAACTTGTTTTCAACTTTTTTTTTTTTTTTTAATAACTCGTGCTATCGACTACAGGCCGTCAAGAGAATGCGTTCTTGACACCTGTCAATTGCGTAGGTACTAACGAATATTTGTTTTCCGAATTTCATCCTTGTTACAACTAGAAATTGTCCAACTGACAGGTGTCAGGAACGCCTTCTCTCGGCGGCCGGACAGTAGTTTGTTTTCACGTTTAGACAGGCCACAAACGTCTTTAAACCGCAATTAATCCTTCATTCAAAACATTGATTAGATATTCAGTTCAAACCAACGCTATCTAAATTGCTCCCAACTTTGGCGTTGTTTGTATAGACAAGTTCCTGTTCGATTGGAAACCCAATCACGTGCGGGGAATCCTGAGACTCTTTCGGTAGAATATAATGAAGCTAGGCAGCTGTGTATGTACGGTTCGTTCTGATTGGGTGGTTAATGTATGGGATTATATCTTTGATTGCTTTTGTTAAAAGCTTTAGACGGGATGTGCGTATGATATTATATAATTAATATTTGGAGCAGTGGGAGCCCAGTGTAAATAAATGACAGCGACTTACGGAATAGGTCGTAAGTTTTCGCCTGACTGGCGCTTTACTTAGTGTAAATTATTTCACCATCCTTTAAGGGTTCAAGAAACTGTGACATGTACCAGCCCGCACTGGGCCCGCGTGGTGGATTACGCTGCGCTCCCTCTCGCAGAGGAGGCATATGTCCCAGCAGTGGGAAGATTATAGGCTGATTTTTTTCTAAAAATTCTTCTCAAGCTAGGAGGGGTTCGTGATGGCTAAATAATAACAGTCACACTGGTCGATCGGTCGGTTCGTGGATGGGTCAATATCGAGACTCCTCCGTGCCGTTGGCCCCGGCTGTCATTCATAGATCTTTGACGGTCGTTACGAGTAGTCGGATGACTAAGGTCCGTATTACAGAACGTTCCTCAAGTTCAGTTTGATCTTCAATCAGTCGATCACTGTTTAAGTATAGAATCAGTACTTGAGCATCGGTCTTATTCCAGAACGGTAATCCAACTATACTCATTACTCAGATAAATCGAGACTCAGATCCAGCCTCAAGCATAGATGTGTACCTATTGTCTATGCATATGCATCGGATATAGTTGTATGTTTTTTTATTACTGTTTGTTGTTTTGCTAATTTATTTAATCATAATATTATCACTATAAAATGACAGGACGATAAAATAATTTCAGTCCATTGGAAAAATCCTTTTAAGTACTTATTAAGAATTCTAACGGATTTCAAGAATATTGTTGATATATTATCGTTGAATAAATTATTGTAATGATCTACTTCTCCAAATATATTCATTTTAATAGTAATCATTAAAAAAAAACAATATTTACAAACTCGACAATGCAGATAGGTTTGAACAGAACAAAAATTGACATGACAATCTATGCTCAAGCGCGGTCTCGACCACACTTGGGTGATTACAGATCCAATCACTGCTTGGGTTCGATTCGTGAACTGAGTTGGTAACGATCTACATAAAATAGAGCCAAACTCAGCTGAACTATGATCAATAAATCTATGCTTGAGGAACGTTCTAAAATTAAAACTCGACTCAAAACTGGTTTTAAACAGAGATCAATGCTTGAGTTTCGTTCTGTAATACGGACCTAAGAGTCTGACTACCAGTCTTACCAAGGGGTATCGTTTTACCCAGTAACTGGGTTGTGGAAGTCAGATAGGCGGTCGTTCCATGTAAAATATTGGTATTCAGCTGCATCCAGTTAGACTGGAAGCCGATCCCAACATAGTTGTATTATGTATTCTATCTTTATGTAAACAAAACTACTTATTTCATTATCGCCTATCAAATCGATGTATTATTTCTGCCAACACCACAAGGGAGGGTATGAGAACAACAGATAAGGAAGGGTATCAGAAAGGGCTGCCAATTGCCATGTCATAACCGATAGTCGCTTCCAGTAGATTACACTTAAGAGGCTTACAACAGCTAAAGCGCGGTCACTGTCGGACTGCATAGAAATGAAAGAGAAGCGCGATGACACGACGCAGGTAATTTATTGCAAAATATGAAGCAGTTAGCGATTTACAAAAAATCTATTGATTGGACTGGAAAATTAGAACACTATTATGCTAATATGTAGCTTGTAGAATAATCTGACAAAAAATCAGAATGATTGCATGTAAATTAATATGATTATTAATCGTTAAAAGAAATTTTTAGAGGTATCTTCATGATTTTTTTCTATCGTATCAAATTAGCTGTTTTATGTTTTCAACACAGTATCATACTAGCATATATCCTGAAGAATATCATATATTTTTCTGATTTTGTTTACTGCAGTGGATCATATACTTTTACGCATTATAAAACTTGCGTTTAGGCACGTTTAGGTTCTGTAGTCCCCTTAACGATCAAAGGTTTTTGTGTATATCATGATCATGATGAATAGGGATATTTTGTGGATGTTTTTTTAATGCCGACCACATCTAGTTTATTATCAAAATACAATAGTGTTGTTTACAATTGTTTCTTATCAAAATACCTATCTACAGTTTAGTTATTGTTGGCTCAACTCAATTAATCTGCCGAGCCTTTTCCCAGGTTAGGGTCGGCTTCAGTCTAACCGGATTACCTGATGCAGCTGGATAGCAATATTTTATTAAACAATAATAAAAAAACATTTAATTCAGACTACGAACTGTCCATAAATTGTTAGTTACAAAGGTCTTAAAACTATGTTAGTCATCATTCATAAATGTCAAAATACAAAATAAAATCACTCATGTAAAAAAAAAAAGGATAATATAATAGTGTCATCCCATCACGTAAAACTGGATAAACCTACCCAGCACAGACTCTGGCCTCCCAGGTATCCTTAGGATTCTGTTGCCGCTCTCCCAAATCCAGCTCATCAGAGAAGCTGATTCCTTACGCATAATGGCGTCAAAGCCGTCGACTCTTGCGTCACCAAACATGCCCGACGCGCTGCAGAAACGAGGGAGCCTCACCAGAATCCTAAAGGCGTTTTTGTATTGTCGTTATTTTAGGTCTACCTGTGTGCCAAATTGACCTAGGTTAGTACATAGGGTACTGTATCCCGGTAATACGCGGTTCCCGTGACATAATTTCCGATATCCACGTGGGCGAAGCGGCGGGATAAAGGCTCGTGCAGACCAGCGCGACGCGACGGCGCGACGCGACTTGAACAATACAATTTCTAAGAAAACTCACGGTATAACAATAACCGGTGTCGCGTCGCGTTGTCGCGTCGCGCTAGTCTGCACGACGCTTAAAGCTTCGTGCAGACTAGCGCTATTGTTATACCGTCAAGTTTTCTTAGAAATTGTATTGTTCGTATCGCGGCGCGGCGTCGCGTCGCGCTGGTCTGTGCGAGCTTTAATGTCCCAAGATGTACTTAGTTATAATGCAATTACCATACTATATAAGACGTGAACAAATGTCAAGGACGTGACCTCCTCTAATTACTTATTTCAATAAAGCCGTATCAAAAATAGCCCTAATCACCAATTGTATTATCTACAGTTCAGATGCTTAAGGATGTAATTTGTTTGTACCAGGACACCCACATCGCTACACCGGAAAAGGAATCCATTTATGTATCGTTTGTAATAAAATAATCATAAAGGCTATTAGCATAAGCATAATCAGTCTATAATGATCCCACAGGCCTCCACTCGGTGAGAGGGTGAGCCGTACGCCACCACGCGGGCCCAGTGCGGGTTGGTACATGTCACATCTTCGAAATTTTGGTTCTAGGACATGCCGGTTTCCTCACGACGTTTTCTTTCACCGTTTTGAGAGCAGTGGTGATGAAATAAATGGGGCGCACTCTCGTCCCAGCGCGTTGAAAAAAGACCCTGTTGGATTCTCAACTCTCGGCGCTAAGCAGCGCGGTGAAAATCTACGCTTAAGAGGCTTACAACAGCTAAAGCGCGGTCACTGTCGGACTGCATAGAAATGAAAGAGAAGCGCGATGACACGACGCAGGTAATTTATTGCAAAATATGAAGCAGTTAGCGATTTACAAAAAATCTATTGATTGGACTGGAAAATTAAAACACTATTATGCTAATATGTAGCTTGTAGAATAATCAGACAAAAAATCAGAATGATTGCATGTAAATTATTAATATGATTTTTAATCGTTAAAAGAAATTTTTAGAGGTATCTTCATGTGTTTTTTCTATCGTATCAAACCTGTAGTCCCCTTAAGTTAAGCTACGCTTGCCGCGGTTGGTCTGTGGATGGGTGACCGTCTTTGTTTCTCTGTCTTGAGAAGCACGTTAAGCCGTTGGTCCCGGCTGTCATTCGTGGATCATGTACAGTCGTTACGGGTCGTCAGAAGCCAGTATCCTAATTAGGTGATACACGAACAACCACAATCTGAATCGTTTTGATACAGATTGCTTATCCATTGCTTCATAAGTTGGAAAAAAAAATCTGCTCAACAACGTAAATAACGCAATAAATGTTATTGAACTGTCAAAATGAAACAGATTATTCGTCATCGTTTACGGAAATGTGTTGCGCAATTAGATAACTGAAGGTCCTTTTTTTTATGGTGGGAATTTATCAAATAACTTCTCCCGCTCTGGGCGGAGCGGGAGGGCGTGTCAGACTCTTACTGACTAAAACCCACCCGTGTTCCTTCAGTTGCCTGTACATTGCCAGGGGCCACGGTATCCCTTTCGGACTTTCCCGCGACCCCGGCAGGTATCGGTCCTAGCGGACCCCTTCCGTTGTGCTGACATCTCTATGACAACTAGTCTTAGCAAGGGGCCGTATTACCCAGTAACTGGGTTGTGGAGGTTGGGTAAGCAGTCGCTCCATGTATATACTGGTATTCAGCTGCATCTGTGGCAGCCGACCACAACATAGTTGGGAAAAGGCTAGGCAGATGATGACTACTATATACAAAATGAAAAAAAAATCTGCTGTTCCCTACATTATAACGAGCTATGCGAACATAAATGTATGGAACAGCTGTTTTTTTTTCGCGATTTCAGGGTTGGCCCCATAGTGAAAGTTGTTCATAATGATGAGTACAATGACCTCTTAAGAGGATGCAAACGAATTAAATTTCACATTGTATGTAGCATGTATATATATATGTACAAGGTAATCTCCGGAACCCAATCTCCAAATAAATAAAAAAATCACCATTTGAAAGGTTCTTTATTCCAGATGGACATATGCTATATATTATGTAAATATATACACAAAGAAGTACTTAATATAATAATACTAATGAAATACTATCTTGATTTCATGCAAGCCTAGTACTTTTTGTTAGGTTACTGCTCGATTTGTGCACGTGTCGAGAACAGAATACCGTCTTCACATGTAAATTGCACCCGAGCAAAGCCGGGGCCGATCGTTAGTCCTAGATAAAACTCAAGGCCAAAATCTACGCTAGCGAAAACTTCACCTCAGTTCTCTTACAAATGAATATATCCCAGCAACAGAATGAGACGTTAAAACGCTTACGAAATAACAAAAAATAAACAAAGCATTTGAAGCACTCCGGCTTGTTATCACAAAACATACATTCGACGCTGAAATAATGTTATTTGCGAAGTATTTACGTAATGTACGAACACAGTCAGTGGAGCTGTTAAAATGTATGATTACACGAATTAAATCACGTGTCTGAGTATTGAGGAAGAATGAAATTGGATTGTATTTAAATATAGTATTGAATGAGGAACTGACTGACAGATAATACGCAGACTAAACCACAGAACGCAGTATCCTGGGATTTAAACTCACTGATCGTATAGAAAACTTGATATTGCGTTCCAAAACTCAAATAACTGATGTAGGTCACAGGGCTGCCAGGCTTAAATGGGCTGTTGCATCCCGAAGGATCTATGGACTAAAATAACACACAGTGGACCCACTCTTTGAGACCCCGTACAGGAGCAAACGCCAACGCGGCAGACCCAGGAGGAGATAGCGGGACGTACAGACCTACTCGGCTTTTTTCATAAAGACAACAAACAGCAAAAGATAAGGGTAAACGGAAGGAGACCAACCACAGAGAAAACTCGGAAACCCCTCATCTCCAGCTTAATGCATAATCAGTCTATAATGTTCCCTTTGCTGGGACACAGGCCTCGTCTCTGTGAGAGGGAGTTGGCCGTCATCCATCACACGATCCCAGTGCAGTCCCTAAGAATATAATATGTATGTGTAATATTCCAAAATTCAAGTATAAATATATAAGTATATTGCCCCTCTATGTTCTATTGTAATTCATCTTTATTTCTGTTTCTTTTAGGCACATTTGCACCACAAATCACTCATATCCAGTTTAGTAATAGTAGTTTATGAAACTTGCATAATGAGGGGTATTAAAACACGAGTGTGTGTTTAAAAACCGAGTCATAGACGATGTTTTTAATAGTATCACACGAGTGTTTTAATACCTAGTTATGTGCAGTTTCATACACTACTTTATCTACTTCTACATTGGGATTGAAAAAAATCCCACGAAATTCAGTACAACAAAACGTATGAATGGCGCCAAAACTCAGCACATCACCGCGCATGAGCTAAAGCGGGCGATGCTGCCTGCTTATAAACATTCCATTACGAAAAAATAAATTGATGGAAACTCCTTGGTGATATTAACTTCTTGGTTTTGCCCTGTATCGTAATGGTAAAAAAGTTGTTTTATAGCAATAATTTGTTAGAGAAAAAGTGTTATAATATGATTCTATTTTTTTAGGTATTGTGTTTATAGAGTATGTCAATTTAAACTCGTTTTGAAGTTTATAATTCGGATTTTACTTCACGGCGATCTGAAATATAATTATTAACAGAGTAGTATTTCTAATACACGTCATCTAACATCGCGTTTTTTTAGAGATAAAATATTGTAAATATTTTTTAAATATTATTATTTTCCTCGTTCATTGGTAACACCGAACTGTCACTTTTTCTTTTCGCGCGCATTCAGACATCGCAAGAAAAATTCTCTCTCGTCAAAAATATTATTTTAAAATTAGTTTATGATAGTCCTTACTAAAATAACAAAATGTTAACTATGATATGTGATAGAAAGTGTATTAAGTGCATCGTTAGCGGAAACCTGAGCCGTATTATGTGCATCGTTAGTGGAAACCTGAGACGGCCGCGGCGCTCATCAACGACATCAATAGATACATCAAAAGCACTCCTGATCCTGACCAACATTGGATGTACTCAGATCCAGAGGCGTCCCACAACCTTAATGTGCGAGAGTGCTTGGCTCTAACTGACCACCTTGCACGTGATACTGAATAAGCACTATGGTGGACATTGACACTGTTTAAACATGTGTGCTGCAAACTTGCTAAAACATTATCTCTCCAGTCGCGACACGAGATGTCCTAAGTAGCGTTACCTCCACGTTACTAGCTGGATGAGATGCTGCCAGAGAGGCACGTGATGCCCTTAGCTATGTAAGTACATAGCTAACTGGTATGCGATTTTCACCATTACCCCTCCAGTGGACACGAGATGTCCTCAGCAACGTTAATTCCACGTTACTAGCTGGAGCTGGATGATTACCAATGCTGCACGTGATGCACTTAGCGATGTTACTGTACACAGCTAATGTTGGTATGTACTCGTCATAAGAGGTAAGTCCCATTTCTATGACCTTGGTGAAATTGTAAAAATGTGGTTCTTTATGCTCCCAATTTTCGAGCACGAAGGATGCGAGACAGCCTTACTTAACCCAGCACATTGTCTGCTTGATATACATAAACTTGCAAAAGTATTATACTCCCTATAGTGAGTGCAGGATTCTACCCCACTAACTGGATTGTTATCAGCGAGTACGGGATACTCTTGACAACATTGATTGTATGTTGTTATCTGGTACATATTTGGCATAGCGTGCACATGCTTAGCATGAGATGATCATAACATGTTACACCAATACCATGTGTGATCTAGCTTGACATCAAGGATAATAATATTATGGAAGCACAGTCCGCCTTGACGGATTACTCCTTATCAGCTAATATTACACATATCTGTTACTGATATAAACACCAGCCCATCAAAAGGCTATTATACTTATATTCATGGCTATACCCCTGAGTTACAATTTTTAACAAACAAATATACCTAATTAAAAGAAATCTGATGTACAAGATACTCAGTGTCTTTCCTAAGCACTAGGTGGCTTAATTATCCCGACATAAATCGATAAATGATATCTATTTTGAAAATTAAAACAATAAAGCAAAATTGTGTAAGTTTACACTCATACAATCAAATACTAGTACAAGATACTATGTTAAAATGATTCCGCGATACAATGGCTGCTGACAAATGATTCATTGACCCCCTGCAAAGCATAATTCCATGCTCATACTTATTCACAAGGCATATGCCTTACTCCCAGACTCCTCTGAACTGAGGGAACAAGGGATTGAGATATTCCACAACCAAATTGCACTGGTTACCTCTGTCATAGGGAAAGCAATGACTGACCCTATGCTTATGAAGAACATAAGCATAGGAAGGGCAAGGGTCTAGCCCATAAGGATATTTGTATGTTTGGAGTGAATAAACAAATAAATAAGACATACAAAAACCGTTGACAGACTTGGCTGATGCAACAAAATACCTGATAATGTCAATGTTCACTCCCACCAAACTAAAACCAGAACAAAACTAATACCCAATAATGAATTTCAACTTACTCTATTTGATAAACAAACAGATACATTTAACAAACTTGAGCATACAACTTCATTGCTACAAACAATAACAATTAATCAATAAACATTAAAACCACAAGACATACACTCAGGATGATAAAGAAAACTTACCGGTCCTATTGAGAAAATGTAAAACTAGTGCAACAGGAGTTGATCTGCTATATTAAATAACAAATTAAAACATCCTACAACTAACTATAATAACAGAAATCACTCAATAATGAAAATAATTTTAGTGGACCTCAATAACAACCCGGCTTATATCTACACTTCAAAACTACATATTTGATACCTATCAAACTCAATATAGTAACTCTTAACACCATTACAAGTAAATACTGAGATGAATTAAAATACATCACAGATTTACAAATAATTTAAATATAAACTTCAGATTCAAACAAAATAGAAAATTCTGTCTCATTCTGAACTTAAAACTGCTATTTAACCCCTCTAGGACAGTGAGACCTCTACCATATTTGATTGGCAGAAAATTACAAATAAAATTCCCAGTACTAACAAGAGTATTTTATACTGACAATTTGTACATTCTTCAAACATTATTGTTCAACACACCAAAAAAGACAGATGTATGATCTCATCGTATAGGTACCTCTATCACTGAGGGCTACCTGCAAGACTTTTCTCAACATCAGATAACCAATAAAGGGCTCATTATAAATACATTGCTCGATAACTTCCATATTAAAACGTCCATACTTTACCTGTACTGACTAAATTACCGGTACTGAATAACACTTACCAAAACAAGATTTCCTACCAACCTACCCTGATTATTTACTTGTCAAATAACAAGATTGCCATAAATCATAATACCTAAAGAAAACACTATAAATGTAACTAAATGTTTGCAATGGAAATTAACCATGGAGTACTAACACCTGACCTAAGTGAATTGCTAGGTGCGACTGTTAAGTCTTTCTTAAACAAAACACGTGCCTTGAACGTACCCATTTTAAAACAAAACTTAAAGTATTAGTGATCTTAGTTGCATTACATAACATCAGGCCTGTATTTCGAAGGGCCGGGCAGAGATGGTTGACCTTGTTCAAAGGTTATAAAATCAAAATGTCTAATTAAACACTCAACCATCCCAATTAACAGTCTAAATACTTAATAGTAGACTTCAGTGATAATTATGACACTAAAATGAAATTGTCGAAGAAACAAAGAGGGGGGGGGGGGGGAGCGCATTGTGATGTGAGGATAAAGCATTGATGGATTGAGATTAGAACATGAACACGGTCAGGTACCATATAATTAATGCAGGCACCATGAATAAATTAACTACAAATGATTGTACACTAAAACCATCTGCTCACCAAGTGCACATTATAGCAAACTATACAACTCCCTAACTTAAACTATATACCTCATTCCATAATTTAATTTCGGATATATTATGAGGTCAGAGAAAAAACTTTCATATCTTTATGCTTCAAAAATGAACCTATTTTTTTTTCGACTAGCTCTTGTCAATTATCTGAAACAGACACTTCCACATTACGTAAATTAAGAAAGGAAAATATTTTATCTCGGACATCACAGGTAAAATGGCAAAACACAAACAGTAAAAGAATAAGGCCTATGTGAGGCCACAAAGGGAAATTAGCCAAACTAACCTATTAAATGGTGCTTGCAAAACTTAAAATTGACCAAGCTTAAAGCTCATTCCGGGCTTGACCCTATTTACCAAAATAACCTCAATAACCAAACTCATAAGCTAAAGCTCCAAAAACCCCTACCATAGGCAGGCATATAGGCAGCTGAAAGAAGGTGAAATTGCTAGATAAGTACCCGTGCATAGGCCATGAGTGGGGCTGAATTAAGATATTGCATTCTTGATGGTGGCATTGAAGTATTGGCGTAAAGGTGTAAAATACATATAACGATTCAAAGGTTAATTCTCAAATTCATATTCATTGCGTTCCACAAGGTAAAACAAGATGTTAACAAAAGGCTCAGAGCTAAGAGCCGTTGTAAACCCTGTCAGGGCACAGCAAAAATAATGAAAAAAAAAAAAAAAAAAAAAAAAAATGCTCGGTTACTATAAACAAAAACGAATCCTCTAGCTCACCAATGGTAGCATTTTTTATGCCACAATGATGGTCCGCAAATTGCAGGAATCGGCCATAAATACACAACATAACTCTAAAGATCTTATTAAATGAGCTTATCGTAAACTCACGCACTAAGTTCCACACTGCATCTCAAATAAGTGAATGTTTACGGAAACATCTACAACTGGTACCTATTTTCTGTCATGGAAGCTTTCAAAATGATTCATCCCAACAAATATCTGAATACAAATAGGTACAGAACAAACTTAAAGAAACCCTACAAAGCTGGCTGCCGATTTGGCCCCAATGTAGACTATAGACTAATAAAACAAATATAGAGACTGTTTTAAAGCTACCCTAAAGCTTATAACTAAGTATAATAAAAGTGAGAGTGACTTAATTCTTCCTTTCACAGGACAACACACAGCAGCTCAACTTAGAACAGGCATCAATTGAGACAGACACAATGTGTTACTTGCTGTTTATACTTTTATGCTAATTAACGATAGATTCCTTAATAACCAACGCTAATGAAGGAAGATAAAAGGACCTATTCAATAAACCAGAATATTTATAATCAGATAACTTATTAACTAATTGAATTATTGCAGACAACTCTAAACATCTACTCTGTTAATAATTATATTTCAGATCGCCGTGAAGTAAAATTGGGAATCAAACGAGCTTACCTGTTAAGCGAAGTCTTGATTCTAATTTTACGAACGGCGATCTGAAATATAATTACCCACCCGCCACTAGCTAACAGCCCAAAAGCTGCAATAATTAGTGTAACTAATTCACTTATCCTTTCAGGAAAACCTAGTGAATGTAAGTATGCGGAACTACTCTGTACAGAAAACAGAGCTTGTTCCTCATCTTAAGGATCTCTAAAAATAAGTGACAGTTCGGTGTTACCAATGAACGAGGAAAATAATAATATTTAAAAAATATTTACAATATTTTATCTCTAAAAAAACGCGATGTTAGATGACGTGTATTAGAAATACTACTCTGTTAATAATTATATTTCAGATCGCCGTTCGTAAAATTAGAATCAAGACTTCGCTTAACAGGTAAGCTCGTTTGATTCCCAATTTTACGTTATGAGTAGATAAAATTCTTTAAAAATATACGTAGTACCTACTTAAAAATAAAGTAACAGTTACACTAATATTAATAAAAACACTTCTACATGCTCACATTTATAATACTTAAGTATATAATAATAACGGCTACAAACTTATTACAACATGAGGCATTTATTAATTGTACCTTTTTTGTAATAATCTCATTTATAAAATGAGAGGGTAGGCACCTGTCAAAAGTGTCAAAGCACCTTTATTTTCTTTAGTCGGGACTGAATGATGAACGAATGAATGAAACGAATGATGAGCGTTATGATATATTTTATATTCATTGTCGAAATGGGATGACCTCTTGTCAAAGTGGCGCCAACTGCCGACGTATTCTGTAAATAAAAAACTCACCGTGAAGACTTAGGTGAAGTGAGCTGTCAATAGTGTCAATCTCTAACATTAGGTGGAATGATAGCTCACTCCACGCTCACTTCACCTAAGTTTTCACGGTGAGATGGTTACAGAATAGCACTGCAAGGTGACGTGAATTTTCACCTTTATAAGATGGCGGGGAAGACTTAGATGATACTCGCACAGACCAGGGAAGCATGGCACAAAATGGAGAAGGCACATACACAGCAGTGGGTGGAACAATGCTACCAATGATGAATGAGTCACGAAACCGCTTCAATGAATTGCTGAAATGAAGCAAATATCATAATGCAAAGAATTTAATCGACTTTAACAATACGTTTTAATGATGGCGGTTTCCACATTTCGTAGCTAATCTTAGAAAAGGAAAATAAAGACTCATACGACTTGCTTATCGTATGGCACTAACCGTAAAATTGACTTAGCACGAATACCATCATGGTCACGTTTGTATTGAGTGTAAGCGAATCTCGAGAATTGAGAACGTTCTCATTTCATTGATAAGTCGTGGGTCCTAGTTTCTGGGTCGAGGATGCCTGTTCTCCGGTTCTTCATGAATGGGATTAAATACTGAAAGCTGTCTATTGTGTTCCTGATGCAGCAGTGATGTTCTTATTTCGTTTTAATCATAAACAAATCCTATATTATTAAACGAGCAATATTTGTATACATATATATATATATATATATATATATATATATATATATAATTATATATTTGTAATCACGTTTTCGAAAACTGGCTCTAACAATTTCGATGAAAGTTGCAATACAGGGGTTTACGGGGGCGAAAAATCGATCTAGCTAGGTCTCATATCTGAGAAATTTGTCTGTATTTTCATCCGAGCAGAGGCTCGGTCGCCCAAAGTTTAGAACAAGAACCTAAGGCCCGTCTTACAGAACCTCACTCAAGACTCAACTTTACTTAAAACTAGTTTCAACCAATCAAAAGGCTTTAAACGAGTTTTAAGTAGGTTGAGTTTTGAGTGAGGTCCTGTAATACGGGCCTTAGAATATTGACAAGGCAGCATGGAATTAATAAGTACCTACTATCATGGCAGCATGGAATTAGTAAGTACCTACTATCATAGCAGCATGGAATTAGTAAGTACCTATTATCATGTCAGCATGGAATTAGTATGAACTATCCTGTACTATTAAATGAGCATTCTCTATTTTCACCAGAGCAGAGCTCGGTCGCCCGGTACTTAAAATTAAACGATAAAAATGTGTGCGACTTATAGAGTGACCCGTTAAAAGATGAGTTAAGGTAAAGAAAAGTGTTTACCATTGGTAAAAAAGCAGATTTAGTGGATGTGGATGCTCGGTTGACGGCAATAGGGTCGCCTTCTATTACATGGAACCTAATCATAACTGGCGAAATGTGGGTTTACTATTTAAAACATACACCATCAGGGAAAACAGGCGATATGTTGTATTATGTTAATTTTATCAACAGACGCCAGAAACTATTATTATACAAAAACTAATTTCACAAGTCAAAGTAGTTCATTTATTTAACGTCCACAGCTAAACAACATAATTTAACAATAAGGATAATAATGTATTTATGTACATACCAAGTACCAAGGCTACACAAATTAGGAGGCGATGTCAAGTTGTCACTTTGACAGGTGATATTGGCACTGACAGCGAAAGTATAAGGGCGGACACAGACGAACGACTGAATCTTGCCACAGTATTGGACTGGCTATTTTTAACGTCTCTCAAATAGGACGGGCAATTCTAATCTCAGTGTCAATCTGCCAAAAATACCTAGATTTTTTGACAAGTTACATTGAATGTTGCTGAGATGCGATTGCTACTTGAATTTGAACGAGTACGAAGAATACGAAGAATTCATTTTTAGTTGTTTGTCGGTATTTCAGCTAAAAAGTGGGCTTTACAGGAAATAACCATAGACATAGAGAATTGGACTGAGCGTTAGCCTCACGTGACCACTCTTTAGATAGAGAAAAAGCGACAGTGCGGCCAATACCTACAGGTATTCGCGGCTAGTAAGTGGCCGTACTACAACAGTACCTACTACATACTACAGTACTACTACAGAGCGTTAGCCTCACAAAAGTGACCACTCTCTAGAAAGAGAAAAAAGCGACAGTGCGGCCAATACCTACAGGTATTCGCGGCCAGTAAGTGGCCGTACTACAACAGTAATACATACGACAGTACTACTACAGAGCGTTAGACTCACAAAAGTGACCACTCTCTAGAAAGAGAAAAAGCGACTGTGTGGCCAATACCTACAGGTATTCGCGGCCAGTAAGTACTACAACAGCAGTGCTATTCTGTTACCATCTCACCGTCAAAACTTAGGTGAAGTGAGCGTAGAGTGAGCTGTCATTCCACAGGGATTGACACTATTGACAGCTCACTTCACCCAAGTTTTCACGGTGAGATGTTTACAGAATAGCATGGCAGTACTAAATACTACAGCAGTGCTATTCTTTAACCACCTCACCGTGAAAACTTAGGTGAAATGAGCGTGGAGTGTGCTGTCATTCCACAGGGATTGACACTATTGACAGCTCACTTCACCCAAGTTTTCACGGTGAGATGTTTACAGAATAGCATGGCAGTACTACTAGAGAGACCACTACTAGCCGCGAATTCGCTTTGTCTCTCTCGTACTTTTCGGTCTGTATTCACTGCACAACTGGATACTGAATACGGAATGCTCAGTTCATTCTCTGTCTATACCTGACAGCACAGAAAGTGGCGCCATCTGGTTTTGTTACGAAGTTACTAGGAATCACCGAAGAGGTCGGATAAGTGTGACACCGGCACCGGAGCTACGCATCCATGGTTGCGTGACGGCTGTCTTCTGCCACGGGTGACGTCAGGGCAGCCGCTGGCGTATCCCGTTCCTGAAGAACTGCTATATTCCGGCTCAATCCTGATGATGTTGAAGCTGCTGAACCAATATTAAAATTACCACTTGTAAAAGCTATCCTGCGCCATATAAGTTTTTTTTAAAAATAAGTTTCTACGATTTCATTTTATTTCTCAAGTCAAGGGATTTCACTTTTAGTTTTAACTTTAACAACTTTTAATATCATTTCAACATCAAGCAGAATAGTTTACGACTCCTCATTTCCTCCACTAATAAAAATAAGTGTTACTCAGTTAATAGTTGAAGGCGAAGCGTATACAACGGAATAAAATCTACGTCAGAATTAATGTCTTCTTACAGTACAAAGAGATAATTAAAAAAAGAATGTTTATGTTCTTTTCGGCTTTTATTTCGAATCATCGATTCGTCGGATTTACTGGTTTATTTAGTGTTTATGACGAGCCTAAAAACTTTTTATTGGTGTTGATTCTGTTACGCAATCATTTCGTCAGTCGGCGTAGTTTTTTTCCCACTATGTTGGCGTCGGCTTCCAGTCTAACCGGAAGCAGCTGAATACCAGTATTTTACATGGAGCGACTGTCTATCTAACCTCCACAACCCAGTTACTGGTTAACACGATACCCCTTGCTAAGACTGATTGTCAGAGTTCTAACTACCCGTAATGACTGTTCAATGTCTACGAATGCCAGCCGGGACCAACAGCTTAACGTGCTTTTCCGAGACATGGAGGGGTCTCGATGTTAAAAAACATTATCAGCTGGGTCGAGTAGGCATTGAAGCTTTGTATAGAACAGCTCATCATTTTGTCTCGATGACGACGTTGAATCTATGGAGAAAGTTGTTCAGTTTCATGGTCTGCGCCAAACCCTTAAAGACCGCACCTTACTGATACAGTAGAGAGAGGACGTGAATTGTTATTTACCGGTCTAATTCGAAATAAAGAAAATAAAAATGCTGCTTTCATGTTCCAAAAATCAAAACCAGGAGATATCTAAGTAAATTCAATCCGTCCGTCTAGAAACTTTAGCATATTTTGAAGCGTTGCTCAAAGAGTTTTTTCTAAGCTGTAAAGCTATCTAAGTATATTTCTTCATTTATCTGCTAAAAATAAGTCGGGATTTCAGTTAAGTAAGCCCCCGATTTACGAGTTATAGATCGTGGGTTCGAACCCAGGCAGGCACTTCACTTTGTGTAAATAATTTCATCACCACTGCTCTCAAAATGGTGAACGATAACATCGTGAGGAAACCGGTATGTTCTAGAATCAAAAATTCGAAGACATGTGACATCTACCAACCCGCACTGGGCCCGCGGGGTAGATCACAGTCCACTCCCAGAGGAGACCAAACAGTGGGAACGTTATAGGCTGACTAAGCCAAAGATTTCAATCGTAGATTTGCCCTGCCGCGTCAAAAGATGGTCGCGTTTCTGTTTCGTTTTGACACCTTTGAGACAGACAGTGTCGCAGACACTTTACTTGGTTGTCATGGAAACGCCATTGTCAATGTGTGAGCTCGCTCCTCTCATTATGGACGATTTTTCGTGCGACTTAGTACAGTGAGGGCAAATCTACGATTTAAATCTTTGGATTGCTAAGTGCCAAATGCCTATCAAGTTCTCTTTTATCTTTATTGGATTCTGTCCATGTGCCTGAACTAAGTTAGGTGCCAAACTTAAGTACCTAAGTACTTAAGTAAGTACTTAAGGTACATTATGTCATATACAAGTATAGTCACATACCACCCATGAATATCAAGCTATATATACCTACATAAATAAAGTACTAGAACAAATAAATATTATACATGACAAATACACTTGAAATCAACCCGCTGTCTGATTTGATAGTACTTGAAATAAAATTAATGTTGATGTACAAGTCATGAGCGGAAGCGATCATAAAGGCGATATCAGACGCTTCACTCGAGTAAATGGTTCATTCGAGTGAATTTTATTGTTTTGTGGCGGCATCTATAACGCCATATGCGAACTACGCATCACACTGACATCACACAAAACCTTACATCGCGCAAGCAAGGTTTTTCGCGCAACGAGTATAAATAAAACGTCCCGACATCAATCGTCTGGCAGTAGCCCACCAGATACAGATACAACACCAGTCTGGTCGGAGGAGTCTCCTTTATCTATAGAGGATGAGTGAACTTTAAACCCTGTTCCTCATACCGCCATAGTTTCATTGCACGTTCACATGACAGCAACAAAATTAATGAACGATCATCTGCTCATTTAATTAAATTTTGCGATCATTCGGTGGGCGAGTGAAAGATGCCGTATCGCAAAGTCAAATACCGTGGGATCGGTTCACTAATGAATTCATTTTCTGTTCCACTTTTTCACTTCTGGTGAAAGATGCCGAATGAAAAACAAAAAATAAACGAAAAGTGAAGCGAAAGTCGGACGACCAGTCTTACCTCGCAACCTCATCATCTGCCTAGCCTTTCTCCAACTATATTGGGGTCGACTTCCAGTCTAACCGTATGCAGCTTAATACCAGTTTTTACATAGAGCGACTACCTATCTGACAACCACAACCGAGTTACTGGGTAATATAAAATCATTTAGTGATATAAGTTAAATGTAGTTAGTAAATGTTAGTTGATGGTACCGAAACTATTGTATTGTCGCATACGATAAAAATATTCATTGGATTAACCTCTTATACTAAACTAGTGATCTGCCCCGGCTCCACACGGGTGCAATTCATGCGAAGGCGTTAAGTATTCTGTTCACGAAACGTTGTGCACAAGTTCTAAGCAGTAACCTAACAAAAAGTACTAGTAATAATAAGGGTAATTTTGGTATTAAAAATGTGAATTTTAAATAGCAATAAGTTATTATTTTCAATAATAATAAACTTTTTGGTAATGTTATTGTAGTACCTAAATGGCCCTTTAGGATCGGACAGGTATAGTAGTATATTGTGTAGATAGCCTATGTATGGACCATCTGGAATAATGTACTTTTCAAATGGTGAAAGAATTTTTCAAATAGGAGCTGAGGTTCCGGAGATTACCCTACACACAAACTCACAAAAATCGCTCTCACTTTATAATATTAGTATAGATTAACTAACCAATTATCAACTAGTATTTAAATAAAACTAGTTGATAATCTCAAAGTGAATAATCAATCGCTTATCGCCCCGCTCATAATTTGCACTCCAGCAAAAGGTTTTCGAATATAAATATCATTGATTACTCACGAGCGCGCTTCAAATTGTAATGAATCAATTTTGCACTATTTATTTATGTTTATTAATACTGATTTTGTGATTGATTTTTATGTATTTTTGTTTCTAACGTAATCATTTTGAACCAGATAATGTTTGCTTATGATTTTAAATGAGAATATCGCTTGATCAAAATTGCTGTTAAAAAATCGTCTTTTACGTTCTAACAAAGTATTGTTTGGGCATTTCAAACTTTCCATAACTTTGTGCTTTACGAAAGTCGAGTAATGGTACCGAAAAAATTTTTGTATAAAATGACAGTTAAATTCAAAACTAGAAGAATCTAAAGGCACTCCCTAACCGGCCTATAATGTTCTCACTGCTGGGACACAGGCCTCCTCTCTGTGAGAGACAGTGGGCCGTAATCCACCACTCGGGCCAAGTGCGGGTTGGTAGATGTCACATGCCTTTGAATTTTTAATTCTAGGACATGCCGGTTTCCTCACGATGTTTTCCTTCACCGTTTGAGAGCAGTGGTGATGAAATTATTTACACAAAGTATAGCGTCTGTCAGGGATCGAACCTACGACTCGTAAGTACCGGTCGTTGCCACACGGCCACCACTGGGGGTCTACACTCTCAGCAAGAAATCCGTTTTTTCGGTCGAAGTTACGTGCGATTCAAACTTCGTGCAGCAGTATAACATCAACCGGTGTCGCGTCGTGCTGTCGCGGGTTCGGGGCCTAAATTAAGAATGAATGACAACATGAATTGACAGTTGTCCCTACTCCCGATGTGTCTTTGCCCGTTCGAAAATTTGAATTTGACAGTTGTTTTGACTAAAATATAACGATTTGAGAATTACATCATTTAGTGAGGAAAACTGAGCTCCAAATCGAATCTTGGTTTGTTATATTACATTAAAGGCGAATTCTCCCGGTGAGGGGGCGACGCTGAGCTATCGAGAGACTTATTCGAAAAATATTTCATAGATCAGATGGTCTTGGACATATGTGGCCATATTCAAATAATTAGTGCCGCAGAAAACATAGCTATACATTTACACACAGAGCCATAGAGGCATGCAGAACATTTCCTTAATTGCAAAGGCCAGGTAGAAATTAAATGAACTGTTTTATTCTGTAAGTATGATCGGAATAGGGATGTAGATTAAAATATATTTTTTTTGTCCGTCAGATAGATTATTAATAGTATATTATGCAATTAGTGAATAAAAGATGGATTTAAAGCGAGGGCCATAGATGAATCACGAGCGTAGCGAGTGATTCAAGTGTTAGAATCCTGAACGACGCGAGTGATTCATGGCCCTCGATATAAATCCGTTTTATTCATGAGTTGCATACTATACTTTATACCATGACTACGAGAAAAAGAAAGATTTAAGCGAAAATAGAAAGAAAAAAAACCGGCCAAGTGCATGTCGGACCACGCACATTGAAGGGTTCCGTAGTTGAAATGAATTTATCCCAAGAAAAAACTTAACATTGTAGTTGAAAAACATTTTCTCCCATACGGAATGTATGGGAAGATCATGTTTATTAAACTACAAATTTTTGTTGGTCGATTATTACTCGTTAACCTATTTAGCTGTGATAGTTTTCCTTTTAATTTCGTTATATATACTACTGCTATGATTTTTTTTCACAAATCCAAGTACAACCATTTAGCTGGCAGGGGGGGGGGACACTTGCCTCTAACAAAAAATTTCGGTTAAAAGCTTAATATTTCGCAAACGGATCCCTTAATTCAAAAATGGTTTTCACAAACTCCCAATATTTTTGAACGCACTTTGCAACAATCCACGGGGAAGATGAGAAAAAAAAATATTCCCACTTTACGTGTAAGGGAGGTACATAATAAAAATAAAAAAAATCTTGATTTTATTTTACCACTTTCTCGGCGTGATTAATATGTGTACATATGCCAAATTACAGCTTTCTAGTACTAACCGTCTCTGAGCTAAGCCGCGGACAGACAGACGGACATGGCGAAACTATAAGGGTTCCTTGTTTACTACGGAACCCTAAAAAGGAAGGTTAAATTAATTAAAATGTACATTACAATTGAAACAATTACTAAAATTAAGAGTAATTTTCTTATTATTGTTATTAGGATGGTCAACTTGTGAAGCGCTATATATTTCCTGTGTATCAAGTATTTATTCGCAAGGAGGTTGTATAGCATTTAGATGGAGGTCGAATATATTGGTGTGTTCTAAATTCAAACACCAAAATAGTGATTAAAAGAGCTTTTTATTCACTGTTTTCAGTGAATAAAATATGCTTTTTAGAGGGGGAATGGTATAATACACTCGAGAGCAATGAATCCGGGTCACTTAAAGAATCCTAAAAATCTCGGAAACTAAAAATGCTAGGTTAATGCAATAAATTGTATTTAATAGACAATGTAATACTCCTTAAATGAAGGTATTAAAACTTCTTAGTTATTGTAAAGTTATATCATAAAAAAATCAAATTTGAAAAAGGGCCACTTTCGAAGATGGAACTACGAAATTACAGCATTTGGTTTTGCTTTTGTTTGTAATCTGTCATTTATGTGGGTACATAAACCATGTTGATAGTGCTCTATATTCATTATTCAAGCTGAAATTATGTCGCTTACGCCTGAAGAATGCACCAGAATACTTACAATGCTGGAAACCAGCCGGAGTCAGCGCGATACAGCCAGGACTGTCGGTGTGTCGCTGTCAACAGTACAAAGAGTTCTCCGACGTTACGAAGAAACTGGTTCTAACCTACGCAGACCAGGAACGGGCAGAACCAGGTGTACCACAGCACGAGAAGACCGATACTTGGTGAACACCATGCTTCGAAATCGCTTTCTCACAGGAACTGAACTCACAAATCAGTTTCGACGCCTCGGAGGAAGTAACCCAAGTGCATGGACAGTAAGACGTCGGCTTGCTGAATCTAACTTAAAACCCCTTAGACCTGCAAACGGCCCTAAACTGGAGCGTGGGCATCGTATTTCAAGACTAAGATATGCCCAAAGCCACGTAAATTGGAGTATTGAAGATTGGTCAAAAGTTATGTTCTCCGACGAATCAAAATTTATGCTCTACAAGCACGATGGAAGACACAGAGTGTATCGAAGACCAGGGGAAAGATTCAAGCAAGCATGCATCGAAGAAAAAGTAGCCTACGGTGGTGGGTCTGTACTTGTGTGGGCCGGAATTTCTTCTGAAAGTCGCACAGAGCTGGTGATCATAGAAAACGGCTCTTTAACTAGCGTAAGATATGTGGAAGAAATCCTCAATGATCACGTTGGTCCATTTATGGTCAATTTAGGTGAGGATGCTATATTTATGCATGACAATGCCCGACCTCATACAGGTAGGATTGTGAATGACTACCTTCAAGAGATGAACATTACTCGTATGGAGTGGCCAGCGCGCAGCCCGGATATCAACCCGATCGAGCATGCTTGGGACGAGCTAGGCAGATGCGTAAAACAACGAAACCCTCCCCCAATCACGCTTCGTGAGCTCAAAATTGCTCTCACAGAGGAATGGGAGAATATTCCCCAAAATCGTATAAGGAACTTGGTGTACAGCATGCCAAACCGCGTAAACGCAGTAATGGAAGCACGAGGAGGCAATACGAAGTATTAAAATTCAAGAAAATCGTAATAAAGTTCAAAAATTTCATGTTTCCTATTTTTGTTTTAAGGAGAGATCAGCAGTTTTTTTCTTTATGTAATTTTGTGTTAATAAAATGTATGGTGACTCATATTTTTTTTACTTTCATTTAAGGAGTATTACATTGTCTATTAAATACAATTTATTGCATTAACCTATCATTTTTAGTTTCCGAGATTTTTAACATTCTTTAAGTGACCCGGATTCATTGCTCTCGAGTGTATTAATATTGGACACGTATTTTTTAGTTTTTTACGTGATTAAAAGATTACGGTAATAAATTGAGTTAAAATGTGGCATAACGTCACTCCGGTAGGTTTTATACTGAATAATTGTGACGTAGCAAACCCCACTACCTAACTTTAATGCGTTTTACTTATCTAAACCATTTTTTATTAATATAAAAATACGTGTCTAATATTTTTTTATTTACTTACTGACGGACTAATTAGTCTTTTTTCCACAGTCAACATCCCTATCGCTTTTATATATGATAATAAAAAAGAAAGCTAAATAAATCCATCAATCCCAAAAGATATTAAGGAACTCCCTCTGAAATATTTTAAGTCTAAATTACATAAATGGCTCATAAAAAGTAAGTGATAAATATTGTTACTGATTTACTGATAGAAATAAACTGCTTAGATTTAAATCCGTTAATAAACATTGTCAACATTTTAGAATTACAATTTTGTATTAATAGGTATAATGACTGTTGCCTATACTACTGTTATTATTGATGCTAGTTGCATAATTTTTAGAAACTTCTTTTCCTATAAAATATTTGTATGCCAGTCCATGGCGAGACATGTAGATCATAACCCTATTATTAAGACCATTATTGTACCATGTTTAATGCAAATAAATATATTCTATTCTATTCTAAATGGAGTCAGATACATCTTAGTCAGATAGGAAATGTCAACTCCCCTGAAAAGAAATGAGGTGAAACAAATTCAAGGGTCAAGATACCCCATTTAACCGTACCGTACATATCACTACAGACATACATAACTCAACCCCTATTTATCGTCACAAACTGCCTTAACGATAATAAACCGCATTTAGAATTAACATCTAAAGTAAAACCACTATGACGAATGGAGTCACGTACGTAATGCGTCAAAGTATCTCATTTACCATTCCACTCATTAGCAAGAGGTTTTGTTATTAGTAATTCAGTATTTTGTATCTTTCTGTGATCTATTATTCAGATAGTTGAGGTAATTCCACCTCTGTCGTGTCAACCAGAAAGGTTATTCTCTTAACATTAGGAAATTTTACTTGGAAATTCGAAGTGTCAAGACTGTGGTTGACGTCTAAACCCACGATAATTTACTCAATGATAAGTTTTGGTAAGAGAGAGCAGTGGTGGGCCAGTGGTAACGGCCTCGACTTACGAGTCGTAGGTCGTGGTTTCGAACTCCGGCAGGCGATTTACTTTATATAAATAATTTTCATCATCACTGCTCTCAAAACGGTAAAGGAAAACATCGTGAGGAAACCGGCATGTGCTAGAACCAAAAATTCGAAGACATGTGACATCTACCAACCCGCACTGGGCCGCGTGGAGGATTACAGCCCACTCCCTCTCAAAGAGAGGAGGCCTGTGTCCCTGCAGTGTGAACATTATAGGCTGATTGTGAAGTTTTGGTATGGCATACGACATAATGCCGCAGTGGGTCTGTCATAGAAGCCGTGGGACCGATGTTCATTGGGATTGGAAAGATATGTCATCTTTGAGAAAGACCACGAATTATTGATTGACCCGAAAGTTAGGGGTCGACGATCTTCGTATTAGTTGATAGTAGCCGAGTTCTGGGACGATTTAAGAATACTGGACATTTTTTTGTTATCTGTTTTTTTATTTTTTATTTTGATGTCCTGCAGTGGATTGGTGTCAATTAATCAATTAACTCAGCCTACTGCAGTCCACTGCTGGACTTAGGCCTCTCACAGGCTGCGCAGAACACCCTGTCCTCCGCCATCCGTATCCAGTCTGTCCCAGTTTTAAGGTCGTTGGTCCATCTAGCTTGCCGGCACGCGGTGTTCACTCAAGGACTGCTATACTGAGGATAAAATTCCGATTTACATTATTGACAACGACACTGTGACACTGTACAGGTAACAAAAGAGATTAGTATGCAAGGTAGTTAGCCACTCATATTTAACTCATGTCGTGCGTGTGCTAGGTGCTCAAATATTTGATTTCACTCGACAAAATGTGTCCTACTTGCACAAACCAGAGTCAGAACAGTTTTCTTCTTAGTAGAGGGGCCAATTAATTAAGCCAAAATTCCGACAAATTGTTAATTTTGTAAAAAAAGTCATAGTTTTCCCCTGTCGTGAAAATGTGCCAATTATGTCTAGTATTTTTTGACAAATATATCGCATTGTCAGTTTTAATTTGTAACTATTACGGCGTCTTATATTGTTTACTTGAAAAGTGTCCCACAATTATTATTATTTTTGCAAAATTTTCTGTTTTATTACATAATAATTTTTATTTATGAGTATACAATGATGATAATGTGTATATAATACAATACATTATCGGTTATATTATACAAAATTAAATTAAATAGAAAACAGTATTTTTTGTCGCACAATTTTGACTATTATATAGTTCTGTTTTAATCTTACTGGGGACGGTGCTAATTCTGTTTTTTTTTTAGATCTTAAATTATCAAATAACTTCTCCCGCTCTGGGAGGAGCGGAAGGGCGTGTCAGACTCTTAGTGTGCGATTACAGTGGCGCGGGGCGGGCAGCGGGAGCGGGTGGCGGGTCAAGCGGAAAACGTACATTTCCATGGATGAACACAGTAGCAGCGGGGCGCTTGAGCGGTGTGTACGTACCTACCTCGTGCGATATTGGAAATAATGTCAGATTATTTGAAAGCTAGTGCTTATATGTATAAAGTGAGACCTTTTTTTTCTAAAAGCAATTAGGTGCTTGTCGATTCGAATCACTTGAATCACTAGAATTCCATAAAGGTGGCCGAGCCAATACGGCACTTATTAAATCTTCAGTCGTCAGCGGCATGTCCGAACAAATCGAGCGGGAAACGCAAACTGACTTGCGTCTACCCGCCCCGCTCAAGACACCCGCTTGTCCCGCTGCGATTCCCGCTCACCCGCCCCGCCCGCACTTGGTGCACCTTAGTCAAAAACTATGTGTTTGCTTTACCCGCCAGCGGATTCCGCTGCCCGCCCCGCTGTCACTGTAATTTCACACTTACTGATTAAAACCCACCCGTGTTCGTTCAGTTGCCTGTACGTTGCCAGGGACCACGGTATCCCTTTCGGACTTTCCCGCGACCCCGGCAGGGCGAATTCAGATCTATGTACAGCTTTATGTTCAAAGAGTAGGTACTCACACACCACATTTCAACCATACTTCACCATATTTATTTCTAGCCTGCATAACGCTCTTTTGTTGACTACTCATAAACGAAGGCCGCGTTATCAGCAAGTAAGCTAAACTTAACGTTAATGTTGATATGTATGTAGGTAATGACGTGCACAGATGCGCGGCTGCGCTGATAACGATAGCGTAAACAAATGGGGATGCTGAAGTTCAGATATGACGAGGTATCCAGTTTGCTTGTTGCTAACGTTAATGAAACTTACAATGTTAATGTTTGTTCATATTTTTGTTTCGGGTATCCTGGCCAGTGGTCTATTCCCTAAGCACGAAATTTGTAGTTCTGGCCGATTCCAACTTCGTATCGCTTACGGACATAAGATTAGTTCTGGGCCTGAACTAAGCATGAATGATCACGATTCGACAGTTGTCCCTACTCCCGATGTGTTCTTACCCGTCCGATAAACTGAATTTGACACTAAACTTGTTTTGATGGATCAACTACTTTCGTACGTGCCAGTATCTTCGTTGACGGACTAGGCTTCCGGATCCGAACTCAAATAGAGGTAGCCAATGACTTGCGTTGAGATGTCGAGTCGAAAGACAGTTTACAGAGGGGTTGTGTGCACAGGACCTCATGCTCAGCAGTAACGCTATAGCGACCACTAGACCTACGCGGAACAGACGAACCTAAACATCTTCCTAAAATAGGGCTGACGAATTTTTTTTTTGTTTAGTCCGTCTTGGAGACTATTAAAAAATATTGGACACGTATTTTTTCTTTTTTTACGCAATCTAAAGATTACGGCGATACATTGAGGTAAAATGTGCCATGACGTCACGAGTATATAGATTTTATACTTACTAGTGAAGTAGCGACCCCCACTCCCCAACTTAAAATGTGTTTTATCTAAGTAGGTATTTTGTTATTAATATGATAAAGCAAAAAATACGTGTCTAATATTTTTTTATTATCTGACTGACGGAATAATTTGATTTGTTTTTTCCCAGGTATCATCCCTGTTCCATTTTACTTTAAGACCATGTTTCTTCACTGTCAGTCTACTAACAATGTCCAATATAAATTTAAGAAATAAGTACGTTTAAATACTTACTTTCTAAGGCACAGTAGGTAGCAATTAAAAAGTTACATTATTACTGGCTACGTCTCGAACTCTCAACCTCTTTGTGTATTCTGACCTTTGTTTTACGAGGAGCTAGAGATAGTACGCATCGTAAAACAAAGGTTAAAATAGGCTGTCAACCTTTTGCCCTCCCCAAATTACGCTTACGCATTGAATTCATGAAAATCTCCAAGCGAACACAATGTATGGAAAACAATAAACAATTTTTATCAAAGTCAAAACTCAACACCCCAACGTAAATTCTCCAAGACCCTGAAACTTGTCTAATTTAATTAAACAAAAGGCTTCTAATTGTTTTCTGACCGCAGTATATTAATTGTGGAGGACAACAAAGACAAATGGTGGGAGCTTGTTAGTAGCTCGTTAAAGGGCAGGGAACCTTCCTGTTCCTTCCCTTCCCACAGAACCCTTTCCTTTCCATTGTCTTGTTTGAGGAACAAGCTGACTCCAGAAGTGAATTGTGGGCTTATTGGTTGATTAGCACGAATTGACTCGCCCGAAATGGGTGAATCGACACTGTGATATCATTTTTTCTTCAGGAGAGTCGCGCGATGTTAATTTATTTGTGGGCGAATCGACAACTCACAGAATACGCACAAGTGGCACATTTTGAATTTTTATGCAGTAAAGTTCTATGTACTTTTTTTATAACTTTACTGCATAAAATAAAAAAAAGGAAAAATAAAAAAGTGTCGATTCGCCCGTAACGAGCGAGTAAATTCGTGCGAATCAACTAATAAGCCGAATTATAATAATAATAATAATAACCCCACCGCCGTATCTCTACGTTGACGTCGTGGTGGGGCTTGCGCGCTCCAAACTCCAGGTCTGTGCCGGTAGAGTTTACTTTGCCGGAACAGGTCTAGGATGAGGAGCCAGACCAAGAGAGATACAGAAACCCGCAGGGCAGCATGTGGCGAGCTGTTGGGCAGTAGCGACCCCACGGACCCTATCTCCCGGGAGAAATCTTGTTCCTCATCTCTGGCTTGCCTTTATTGGCCGGCTGGAGTGAACACTGACGAGGAACAGACCTCCCACCTCATTCTTGCCTTAATTGGCCGGCTTGAGTGGAGATTCGCAAGAGCAAACGTGCTCGGAGGAAGGAAGTATTTCAGTAAGTGCTCGTAGGGATCTTGACCATCTTTCGGGCTCTGGGATTGTTCTGAAAGCCGTGGAATACCTCTCCACTCCTCAAGCACCTCAGGACGTGTTGCCCCCTTGTCGCTACGTCACTATGTGCTAGCGACAGTTTCCGGGGGCCCATTATTGAGTGTGCAAGTCACCCCCTGCCATTTTATCCGTGTACATATAAAGCATTGATCAGGCAGGGGCCATAGTCCTCCCATAGTTCCAGGTCACCAGCCAACTTAAGCCACCCAAACCCATAGTCCAATATTTTTGTTTCCATATCCTGCAATAGTCCTGCACCAACCGGGGGTTGTCCTTGGGTGCACTTGCATAGTACATACAGGGATAATCGTCGGTTGGTGCCTCATTTCATTAAAAACGTCTGACGGGCCTCTGCGAGTTGGCTTTGGCCCCTCGTACGCCTTCTAAAGGTCCGGGACCCCAGGGTCCCGAGAAATGTCAAGAGACATAATAATAATAAATCTTTATTGGCATAAAAACACGTTACAGAAAAATGTGAGACCCTGGCTCCAGAGCTAGGTTAGAGTACCTGTATTTCAGGAGCCAGAATAAGCCGAATTGTGGATTGATTAGTTGAGAAAGATAAGTATACCTAGATGTAGTTGGTGATATCTCTTTGATGTCTTTATAACTACATTGTAGATATTTAAGGCCGACGCTCATTGGGCCGCACCGCAACACAAAATCCTCTTACCTCACTTTTGAACATCTTGTACTTTGCCCGCGGCTTCGCACGTATGGAGGTCGGAATTGGTTCGGCGGGAACGTACTAACGCGAACGGGATCAAAAGTGTCCTATGTAAAGTCATGGTTAGGACTGGGTCATGGTCTACCTGTGTGCCATTTTCATCGAAATTCGTTCAGCTGTTACGAGTCAAACACCCGAATACTGAAACGCCACTCAAAACTTAAGCGTTACTTATGACTCGTTTAAAGCCTTTTGATTGGTTGAAACTAGTTTTAAGTAACGCTTAAGTTTTGAGTGGCGTTTCAGTATTCGGGTGTATACCTAATACCTCAAATTGTTTAGCATGATCCTCTATTATATCGAAAATATTGCAGCATTAATTTTGAAATAAATATGTGGTAAAGTTGAGGATTAATGTTAAGTACCTACTATGTCTATGTGAGACGTAAATACGATTGCATAAAATTTTCTCTATAGGTAAAGCCAAAGCTACCTCCAAACCGAACAACAAACCGCTGGTATTAAAAAAATAAGATCAATAAATTTCTTTAAACTTTGCATAATAACTGAACTAAGTATAAAGCAAACAAGTACTATGTTTTTTTTTTATTACCTTTGTATTCGTCGTAAAAGAAATTACCTAAACTTTTGGCACCTTGGAGCCTTCTCCCTGCCGCCGCTCAGTCATTAGGAGTAAATTTTAGCTGTGGTATTTTGGATCTTAAGGCGTGAAAACATAGCAGCCGTGCTATTCTGTAAACATCTCACCGTGATAACTTGGGTGAAGGGAGCTTGATGTGAGCTGTCATTGCATCTAAAGCTAGGGATTGACACTATGGACAGCTCACTTCATGCTCACTTCACCTCACTCTTCACGGTGAGATGTTTACAGAATGGATCGACTAATATACAGACAGAATTACTATCGTATTTATTATAATATTTCATATGGATGGTATGCATACTTTAGGCGGGCCACACTGCCAATCGCATTATTCGTAATCCAAAGTTTTCAATGTTTTTGTTGGTATATTGGCCTGTTCTGGCTGACATAATTATGGCAAAATGATTTAAGGGGACTACAGGACCTAAACATGCCTAAACGCAAGTTTTATAATGCATAAAAGAATATGATCCACTGCAGTAAACAAAATCAGAAAAATATATGATATTCTTCAGGATATATGCTAGTATGATAGTGTGTTGAAAACATAATACAACTAATTTGATACGATAGAAAAAAATCATGAAGATACCTCTAAAAATTTCTTTTAACGATTAAAAATCATATTAATTTACATGCAATCATTCTGATTTTTTGTCAGATTATTCTACAAGCTACATATTAGCATAATAGTGTTTTAATTTTCCAGTCCAATCAATAGATTTTCTGTAAATCGCTAACTGCTTCATATTTTGCAATAAATTACCTGCGTCGTGTCATCGCGCTTCTCTTTCATTTCTATGCAGTCCGACAGTGACCGCGCTTTAGCTGTTGTAAGCCTCTTAATGTTTTGTAATTCGTAACACATACATGCATGATATTGTTTAGAATCAAGTTCTAACTTAACAGACAGCTGTGCGGCTGGGGTTGCGTCACTTCTTCTTCCCAGAAAAGCACTAGGAAGTGTTGAAGGGCGGGCGTTTTGGGGGACTTTCATAAGTAATTTTGACGATCAAAAAGTGCTGATTGTCAACCCAGTTTGAATAAATGACTTTTAATGCGATGCGCTGCGGTCGCAGACGCGGCTGTTTGTGCGCTTAGCTTTAGGGTGATTCAATGTCGTCATGAATGCAGTTTGGCTCACGCGCACGGGATTGGCCCGCATGCGTGACATACCAATTTTTCTTTGATGTTGAGTATATACATAGTAAGTTATATATGTAGATTAGATTGATTAGATTAGATTGTAGTAATGGCATCTAGGTGGGGGACGGGGCTAATCCCCTGTGTGATGAAATTTGCATGACAGTAAAAACACTTAGTCTTTATTTTGGCTCTGATAGATGCCAAGCCCTGAAAGAAGCTAACTAATATAACATTACATCACGCTTGTAATTCGCGAAAAGTTAGGCACAGTTGTACCTATAGTACCTACACCAAGGGACTGAATTACCCAACAATTAAGGTATCTTTAAATTTCGGTATGTCGTCATACCGTTAAATAAGGGTTACCACAATATTTCGATACCGTTCTTTTTTTCAGTAGCGGATCTTTGAGGTTGGAAATGCATACCGGTATATTTCGGTAGAAGTACCGGTACCTTTATAAATGTATCGGTAGCAGACCTTAACCTTTATAAATGTATCGGTAGCAGTACCTAAACCTTCATAAATACACCAGTTCTAACGTGTTTGAATCCCCCGCGCGCCGCGCCGTCTCACATGTTTTTCGGTACCGAAATCGTGTAAAGGTCAAATAACGGTTTAGCCCAACCTTTATTTAAAAAGGTATCGGTAGAGCTCAACCCTTATTTTAAACCGGTACCGGTACCTTACTTTTAACCGTAACCGCTTTCAGTCCCTGCCAACACCAACATTTCACCAGTTATGTTGAAGTCCTATGTAATAGGGGGCGTTTTTAAAGATTGGTCCTTGGCAGCTCAAGACAGAGAGAGGTGGAAAGAGGGTTGGGAGGCCTGTGCACAGCTGTGGGAAAATAAAGGTAAAAATGTATTGTAGGCGAACCCACTATCATCAACCCACACAACCCAGACCCCGAGCTGCTACTGAGAAATTCCAGATGGAAAAACCCAGTAGCACTTAGACCCATCCGGGGATTGAAACCATGACCTTATGCTTAGCAGTAGCGTAGAGGCTTAATGAAACGGCGGCGGCGACGCCGGCTGTCGCTGAAAACCAGCGTTGGGGCTCTGTCTCGCATAGGGTCGCAGCATTAAGCTGAGCGATGGCCGTTTTGCGTGGATGTGACGCATATTTTCCCCCAAATTGTTTATTTTTGTGTTTTGTTCTTTCTTTGCGTCATGTGTACCGCAAATAAACGTATTTTCTTTCTTTTTCTTCTTTCTTAAACGGATATTTAGTTCACTGGTCAGATTAAGAAACCTTACTCATTACGCGGCCGTGATTACGACAGGCCGCAGAAGCTCCGACCAAGAAGAAAGTTTGGCCGCAACAGGTCGGACGGCCGATCCTGCGTGCGGCCAAATTTTCTTCTGCCGCTGGTAAGTATAGTGGTAGCGAGTTTGAATACTTCAGTTGTTTCCCTAAATAATAAATTCTCAAAATGAAATTCCAAATATTTTATTTTACATAAACCTACATGGGCACTTATGAACGTTTAGTCGTATAATGCCTAATTCGCAAACGTCAGAAGTTAAGTGCACGGTTCCAATTGGTCGTTTCCTATGGAGAAGAGCCGGCAAGAAACTCCACGGTTACTCTTTTAAAAATAATTGGCTTTTACAATATTTAAATTGCGATGTCAATTAATCATTCTAGTACATAATTCCCATCCCTTGCAATATAAAATCTACATACTTGTGACGTCATGGCACATTTTAACTCCAATGTATCGCCGTAATCTTTATATTACGTAAAAAAAATAAAAAAATACGTGTCTAATATTTTTTAATAATCTCCATGATGGCTTAAAGGTTTGTTTTTGTCATCATGTTGGATGACAATGCTAATCGTACGGCTAAAGAAAAGTCACCACAGGCCACAGCCGGTCGATTCTGTAAAAATATCACCGTGAAACTTGAAGTGAGGTGAAGTGAGCTGTCAATAGTGTTAATCCCTAGCATCCTGCCGGTCGATTTGTGACAGTGACAGCTCACTTCACCTAAGTTTCACGTTGATATTTTTACAGAATCGACCGACAGGTCACGGAAAGTGTCAACCAACCTCTTTGAAATGTTATCGTAAACAAGAACAAGTGTTTATATAAATATTAGAGTTATTTACACTGTAATGTTAACAGTATAATCATTTCGTTACAGTTATTATCAGACTTTGTTGGAATCTCGAGTGGAGATAATTTGTAAACAATGTCTCTCTCTATCTTTTTATATTTATTTTCCTGTAATTGCGCTTGCGCAACTGTAGATAAAGACTGCTTCTCGTATACAGACAAGTAATGAGCATTGAACACCTTGCTTGCTATTCGGCGATTTCATCTCATCTTTTAGAGTATGTCGGGTTAAGTTCGGTACTGGGCTAAGAACTTACGGCCGCATCCTAACCAAAAGCGATCGTCGCTGAATACGCGATGGCCACGTTCATTTTTCACTTTTTGTTCGGTAGACCGAACCGCGTGGCCGCGCGGACAGAGGGCGCTTTCTGGAACAAAAAGTGACATATTCAGAACGCGACGATTGCTTTTGGTGAGGACGCGGCTGTACGGTCTTATCCTACCGGGGTAGGAATCAAATTACCGGCAAATTTGGCAAATTTCCTTCCTCTCCCATAACAAGATGAAATAATAGCCGGCCATCTTACCTCTAACTGCCGAAACACAAATGCTGTTAACGTTATTTTAATGGCGACAGACATAGGTAAGATGGTGGTAGCTAGTCAGGGGGACTTAGAACAAGCCCTACCACCAACCAAACCGATCAGAAAAACCCGAGTATCACCATTCGTATTATAGAGGCTCAGGATAGTTGGTGGTGTGACAACCCCGTGTCTAAGAAAGTACGTAAAGCCGTTGGTCCTGCAACTGATCTTTCCCCGTTCGTATCGGATTGCTGTCCCATCGGACTATGAAAGTGAGGGAAGAGGGAGTGTACCTCTATGTCTGCGCATACACTTGAGCACTATCATATCGTGATATGGGATGGTCTCATGACATTCGTTGACTGAAGCCGCTGAGTGTAGTAGCTGTGATTGTACAATCTATGGTTGTGTGGGTAATACGATACCCCTGGTGGCCAAAAGGTGGCGTACCTTTTGGGTTTCTGACGACCCGAAACGACCGTCAAAGTTCCATAAATGACAGCCAGGACTAACGGTTTCACGTGCTTTCCGAGTCACGGAAGAGTGTTGGTATGTAAAGATGGTCACCCATCCCGGACCAACCCCGGCAAGCGTAACTAAACCTGATGGATCGACCCGTGTGGCTCATATTGCCTTTCCTATATAACACGAAAACCTACCATAAACAAATTGACCCAGAACGATAGTGGCACGTCCAAAATAAATACACCATGGGTTCGTCTATTTTGTTTCCAATCAAACTGTACCCTTTCATGTATAGTATTGTTTTACGCCTAAATCAATATAGAATGATTGGCCCCTCGAGTGGGATCAACATTCATTCTTATTTACCTGGCCCTGGCCCATTTGTGGCCCCGTAGGCCGTTTTGCAAAAGGTTAAATCGGATATTACTTTAAACCATTTTGGAAACCATGAGTCTAAGGCAAGAACAATTTATATTGACAGATTAATTCCGGGTTCTAATAACTAAATACGATAGGTCTAAAGGCTCTCGCAGACAGCTGCGATGCAACGGCGCGACGCGACTCGGGCGGAAAAATTTCTATGAAAACTTCATGGAAATTGTTCTACCGATGTTATCACGAACGTGCGGAGTAAAGGTACTGATGTTTTACTGCAATCAAAATCTAAATAATCAAATCTATCGGAGTGACTTCGTGAAAAGGGACGGAAGTGTGTCACAGGAAGTCGGGGAAGCGTGCGCTATTTAATTTACCTAACCAATGAGCGCGCGCGGTGCTAGAGTTGGTCGAGAAACGACCTCACCCCTATAATGTTGCTTGTTACCTTAAAGTTGCTTATTATTAAGGTGAGATGTCAGATGTTACACAACAGCCATGCTATTCTGTAAATATCTCACCGTGAAAACTTGGGTGAAGTGAGCTGTCAATAGTGTCAATCCCTGTGGAATGACAGCTCACTCCACGCTCACTTCACCTAAGTTTTCACGGTGAGATGGTTACAGAATAGCACTGCTGATGATGGTGATGTCAGGTGTTGTGTTGTGTTGCGACTAGTGTAAGGCTGGCACGGTTTTTTTTTTCTTTTTGAAGTTTTATTCAAAATGCGACAATTACAGCTCTAGTATCACCTTTAAATGTGAATAAAATCTTCAAACTACATAAATCAATATTAAATGCGAAACGAGTATTTAAAATTATAAAACGTTGGAATTTAAGTTACGTTTACTAAGAGCGTTCGTGCTACTTGTAAAGGCTTTTAACTGATTAAATATATTATTACCCCAAAGATTTCAATCGTTATATTTGCCCTATCGCGTCAAAAGATGGTCGCGTTTCGGTTTAGGTTTGAAATCCCTGACACACACAAGGTCGCATGCTGCCATGAAAACTCCATAATATGCGGGATGTGTGTGATCACTCTTCTCAGTATGGCACGCGACATAATACGGCGAGGGCAAATCTACGATTTAAATCTTTGTATTAACTCTATTATATTAAGCGATGTAATGTAAACTACACATCAATAAGTATGTAGGGGCGAAAATGTGAGAGTTAGCTTTAACAAATTACGGTTTCCTTTAAATAAATACGGTAAAGAAGAAACAACAAATTACGGTCAGAAAGATCTATTTACAGGCACATAAGACTTTTGAAATTCAATTCCAAAGTTGGCAACCCATGTGCAAACTTGACCGACGACTTTACCCAGCAGAGCGTGCACCTTTTACCGACATAAGAAAAACGACTACTTTGCCTTTTCAGTAAAATACAGCTAAAGTATGAGTTTCGGCGATCATCGACTATCTTTGGAATCAACTGTAGAGCTGTTACAACCATTGGAAGTACTTACCTGTTTTGTATAACCATGGTCACAGAATTACCAGCGTTGGGGCTCTGTCTCGCATAGGGTCGCAGCATTATGCTGAGCGTTGGCCGTTTTGCGTAGATGTGACGCATATTTTCCCCCAAATTGTTTATTTTTGTGTTTTGTTCTTTCTTTGCGTCATGTGTACCGTAAATAAACGTACTTTCTTTCTTTCTTTCTTTTAATTAGAGACTAACAATTCTACGTAATTCCAAAAAAAAAAACAGAACTTTTGTGTGGTGTGACCAGAGTAAGTAACCAAATAGAGATAAAGCTTCCTAAAAATGCGCAATGGTCAGTGCACTGCGACAAAGCGCGGCAAAACAAAACTTCGAAGCTTACCTTCTGTAGGGGGTTACTCTGTTGCGCGACCTTCGTACTAATTAAGGTTTTCACGCTACTTGGATAAGAGGTCTTCCATTTCGACAATGAGTATAAAATATATGATGACGTTCATCATTCATTCTAATCATTAATTCGATTAAATACAATAAAGGCGCTTTGACACTTTTGACAGGTACCCAGACCTGACGTTTCAGTGCTGCCACCTGTTGAACGTCATTTCATAAAACCCTCATTCAGAAACATTATCGAAGCGCATAACTTATCTGGTTTAACTGTAAATATCAACTCGTGTTCTTGCCGTTAAGTTGGCAGCATGTTTAAATCCCTTAAGCACTAGTTATTAGCTTGTAAAGAAACGGCTTTCAGTACTTAAGTTAATGTTTAATAGCTTTTTTATAACTCAAGTACGGCCTTGAGTGCAGATTTATACATGTAGTAAAAAACTGAGGTTTTATTTTATGTCTAAGTTCTGACTTTAAGCCTAGGTTACTTAGAGTTTTCATCATCATCGTCTTCATCTGTCTTTTCCCAACTATGTTGAGGTCGGCTTCCAGTCTCCCAGGATTCAGCTGAATACCAGTTTTTTCCATGGAGCGACAGAGCCAAGGGCGTCGCCAGCCGATGGCCCAGGGGGGGCAAGTTGATATATTGAGGATGAGAAAAGTAGGCTTGTAGGTACAGTCAAGAGCGAGTCTCCTCTACGGCCCACAATGGGTGGGCTGGTGGATATTTGATTTATGATAAAACAGGTTCAACTCGGTAGTCCCGATAGGAACTGAGAAAAATAATAATTTCCATTTTCAATGTATGGATTGGAAAACAGACCTTTCGTGTCGTTTTTCCCAAAACTATTCAGAACTGTAGATCTGAAACCTAATAAGTATTATGACTGGGCATACCACCAACACATAGATACGAATTACGTCCCCGGACTCCGGATTAGACCCTGTTTAGGAGATATGGAACTTTTAAAAACCTTTAGGGGTACGAGGAACAAGGTGTAAAGTTCACTCATCCCCCATAGAAAAGGGAGGATCCTCAGACCAGACGGGTGTCATGTCTGGCGGGAAATTGCCCAGACGTCGAAGTCGTAAGCTTGTATATATGTCCACCGCGCGGTAAACTCTAATTGCGCGATGCAGGATTTGAGTGACGTCAGGATGTTGTGTGACGTCAAGTCTTTGATGCGTAGTTCGCATGTGGCGGTGTAGATGCCGCCACAAACCAAATAAAAGTCGTCAAAATAAGCTTTATAGATATGCAGTTTCTTTACATTAAAAATGCCTCGTACTTGACTATTTTTTTTGGACTATTCTTTTGGGATAGTTCACGGAATATGTCTGCTGTTACTAAAATATAGTCATAGCAAAAAGACTCCGATTTCAAAGCTAAGCACATACAATACAATCTTCCCGTTTAATTTGTTGAAATTCGCATCTAATATTAACCGCGCTATCTCCTTGGGCTCTGAATAAGCTGTAGATAAAAGCTAGAATGAAATATTATCATAAAGTTATGGGAAATAACGAACCGAAATGTAACAGCAAAAACGTTCTGTTTCGATTTTTGACGATTTGTGGCAGGTTCTGCTTGTGACATGTCATTTAAAAACATGTTACACTGAATTTTGTTATTCGTACGTGTATCAATTCGGTTTGCTTCCGATTAGCTTTTGGGGAAGCGTAGACAGAATACACAACATAACATCACGCTTGTTTGCCCCGTAAGGTTAGGCAGAGGTACACCTTTCCAATTACATTTCGCCAGTTATGTTTGAACATGTGCACGTGTGCGAGGGTGTGTGCATTTGTGTGTGTGTGTGTGTGTGAGGGTGTTTAAGTATAATGTAGAGTGGTCATTGTATTGGGCATGTATATTGCGACAGAAGAAGATTTAAAAAAATAAGCTGTTCCGTACATTTTGACCACGTATTGCACTTTTCTATGAAACAGCTTCAGCGCAGTGGGGTTCAGAATCATGT
This sequence comes from Agrochola circellaris, assembly GCA_914767755.1. Classification (NCBI taxonomy): domain Eukaryota; kingdom Metazoa; phylum Arthropoda; class Insecta; order Lepidoptera; family Noctuidae; genus Agrochola; species Agrochola circellaris. The sequence goes on along the minus strand of OU611867.1, from coordinate 8,479,471 downwards.
GCTGAATTAACAGTTTTCGCGTCGATGTCCCTGCCACCCTGTATAACTAGTTTCTGCCCGCGACTTCGTCCCCCGAACTACTGCGTCGCATCGCATCGCCATCCTGTATTATATTGTTATGTATATTATTATCTGTTGTTGTTATTGCAAAGATTACGTATATAAAGATAAAGTGTTTATAGGTCAACGAATGACTGTTTATATGTGAAGTGGGTCAGCGGACTATCCACCTACCTACCTATAATCATCTGCCTAGCCTTTTCCCCACTATGTTGGGGTCGGCTTCCAGTCTAACCGAATGCAGCTGAATACTGGTATTTCACATGGAGAGACTTCCTAACTGACCTCTACAATCCAGTTACTGGGTAAAACGATACCCCTTGATTAGTCTGGTTGTTAGATTTTCAGACCCGTAACGACTGTCAAAGATCTACAAATGACAGCCGGGGCCAACGGCTTAGCGTGCTTTCCGAGGGGTCTTGGAATGCAAAGATGGTCACCCGTCCACGGACCAACCGCGGCAAGCGTAGCTTAACCTGATCGATCGACCTGCGCGGCTGTTATTACTTTCTTGCTTTCCGAGGCACGGAATCATTCACGGGTTTATTATCTACATGTACATAAATAAATAAAACGAAAACCGTTAGGGCAAAGAACTTTAGGATCTTAAAAATTCTTAATAGTACAAGAAAACACAATTAAAAGCACTTAAGTACTAAAACTAATTTAGGACATAGATCTTTAAAAGTAGCTCATGTACTAGGTATTAAAGTTTAGCACTAAAAGGGGTACAAACAGCTAAGTACTGAGTTTAGAAATTCACTAGTACTTTAAATGAAAGCTTAAGAAGTTTAACTATCAGCCAGGACCAACTTATATAGCATAACATCACGCCTGTAATCCGCTAAGAGTTAGGGCGACTGCCTATCTGACCTCCACAACCCAGTTACTGGGTATTACGATACAACTCGTAAGACTGGTTGTCAGACTTTCAGGCTACTCGTTAAGAACTCCATGTTACTCGTATAATGCGCATTTGATCTTACTACCCACGTGCCATGGATCTTACGAAATAACACCGCGAATCCCGCAATAACATAACGTTTTATTGCGGCACAGTATGTATTTATATTATATTATTACATATGGACGTTTTGATGACCCATTCGGCGCAGGTGACTCCTATATTGAAGATATTAACCACTGGATTAACTGTGTAACATGTGGGGTGACTTTTGGCTTTCAGACACATACACACACAAATACACCCCTCACCCCCACACACACATATACCCCTCACACACACACACACACACCCCTCACACACACACACCCCCACACACAAACTCACGCCTGAACCCATGGAGGTAGGCAGAAACTGCAGAATGCTACCTGCCTTTTGCATCATACATCTGGCTCCTCACGAAGTTTTTCGTTTTTGAAGCAAGTGATAATTATATTATAATACGCACATGAATCCGAAAAGTCAGAGGTGTGTGCTTTGTTCGAACTCGAGACCTATGACTTGGCAGTCCGATGGTCACACCACTACGTTATCACTGCTACTGGCATGCCAGAGAAATATTTCTCGACGGCATATGAAGCCAAGTCAGAGGCCCATGGATTTGACATTGTATACTTACAATATTCTATATTTTTTATTAAATATGATTTGTTACAGCTGTATTGTCAACCATTGTCATTTGGTTTAAATAGGTTTTTATTTTTATTATTTTATTTATCTTTTATATAGATTATTTTCTTTTAAATTTTGTGAATGTGAGAACATTGTAGACATAACAGACTGTAGATCTGTGGACCATTTTATATTTTGCTAAGTACCTGGTACATGTTGATGGGCCTACACTGTCCTCTCATACCTGTATAGATTGATCGAAGCTTTTAACACTGTAATTTGGAAAAATTGTAAAAACTATTTACTTTTAAAAGAGTAACCGTGGAGTTTTTTGCCGGCTCTTCTCCATAGGAAACGACCAATTGGAACCGTGCACCTAGCTTCTGACGTTTCATAAGTGCCCTTGTAGGTTTATGTGAAATAAAATATTTTGATTTATTCCAATACGGCATTATTTGAGATTGCCAAGACGTTATGGGATGTTTAGATGGAATGGGAGCATCAAAAGATTATCAACACAACATAACATCACTCTTGTGTTCATGTAGGTACACCCTCATGTCACCAGCTATGTTTAAATACCATGTAATGTAACAGGGGGCGAGCCTATTGCCATCAACCCGGCACATATCCAGACTCCGGGCTGTTACTGAGTCTAATGGAAAATGCCAATAGCACTGTGCCCGACCAAGGAATCGTACCCAGGACCTCATGCTCAGAAGTAGACCAATGAGGCCGAAGATTAATACGGTCTTAAATAATTGAAACTCAAACTCAAAGCATTTATTTCGCTTAAACCATTTACAGAAACTTTTGAATTGTCAAAGAGTCGGCCAGTTAGTCAAAAAGTTGAAAATAGTTGCCCATTCCAAAACGTAGATCTCTATGGAGAAGAACGGGCAAGAAACTCCAAGCACACTCTTTTAAATCAAGATATGTATTACAAAATCCTGGCAGGATTTTGTCAAGCTTCAACTTTCTGACTTACTGACCGACTCTTTGACAATTCAAGTGCCTGTAAATGGTTTAAGTGAAATAAATGCTTTTCTTGTTTCTAATACAATATGTAATGTGGCATAGACATATGTCGGAGTTGTCAATTACAATTGTGGATAGTCAAGAAAGTTTGTTATGATTTGTTTTTCTTATTATTAATATAAGTGATTTTTACTATCAATTATTGTGTAATAAATCGGAACATTATTTACGGTCTACGCACTTATTGATTTTGGCAACTTATCCGGTAATTGTAACCGAGGGTTTTGTTCAAAACAATTGATGACATGTTACTCTAATTTTAAAATGGTGAATATTGTTGTATTATTTGATTACTTTATAAATTCATATCTGGGAAAGTTCGTTTTCTCTGTATTCTCACCAGAGCAGAGCTCCGTCGCCTAAAGTTTAGACCAAGACCTTAGAACAATGACATGGCAGCATGGAATTAGTAAGTACCTACTATCATGGCAGCATAGAATTAGTATGTACTATCATAGCAGCATGGAATTAGTATGAACTTTTCTATACTATTAAATGAGCATTCTCTATTTTCACCCGAGCAGAGCTCGGTCACCCAAGTACTCTTAGTTCATGTGTATTATTAAGACGTACATAACACTTTATGTTCTGCATTAAAGAAAGCTTCATTGACTTAACCGACGCCTCATGATCCTTTACTTATCATAACATATTTTCAAACGGCTTTCCATTACTCGTACAACATTAGGAAGAAAAATAAAAGTAGACTAACTCTGAATGATTTGAAGAAAAATAAAAGTAGACTAACTCTGAATGATTTGAAGAAAAATAAAAGTAGACTAACTCTGAATGATTTGAAGAAAAATAAAAGTAGACTAACTCTGAATGATTTGAAGAAAAATAAAAGTAGACTAACTCTGAATGATTTGAAGAAAAATAAAAGTAGACTAACTCTGAATGATTTGAAGAAAAATAAAAGTAGACTAACTCTGAATGATTTGAAGAAAAATAAAAGTAGACTAACTCTGAATGATTTGAAGAAAAATAAAAGTAGACTAACTCTGAATGATTTGAAGAAAAATAAAAGTAGACTAACTCTGAATGATTTGAATCATATGCGTGAAGTATACTAGTGTGTAGTTAAATATCAAAATCCGCTAAGTCACACGGAGAAAATCGCATTTACAGTTCAATCTCGATTAGGGGAATCGAGATTGAACTGTAAATGCGATTTTCTCCTAACACAAGCAATTCCTTGCTTATAAAGTGATCTCCAATAATAAGGTACTCGTATCGTAGGTAATGCCCTTTGAAATTGAAAGAACCATTTTAATGCGGTATGACGTCTAAGATGGCTGCCAACTTCATGAGTTAAGGCTCGTGCAGACTGGCGCGTCGTGACGGCGCGAGGTGATTCTAATGAAACAATTTCTAAGAAAACTTCATGGTAGAAAAATTACCGGTGTCGCGTTGCGCGAGTCGGCACGAGGCTTTATGGATTCCTAAAAATATTTTTGCGCGCGACTTCGTCTGCGACCAGGATGAAAAGTAGCCTATATCCTTCTCCAGGTCATGGTCTACCCATGTGCCAAATTTCATCCAAATCCGTTCAGCCGTTTTAACGTGAAAGCGTAACAAATAAACAAACTCACTTTCGCATATATCGGGTGTAAAAAGTCACTTTCCGAAGCCGAAAGCCACATATTCTACCCATTATTTGCATCATTTTTTTCCACTAGACCATACCTGGGAATCCACTGGTTCTGGAGATATTGAAGGTCAAAGTCGCATTTTTTTTTTTTACTTTTTCACGAAAATGAATTCTATGCGATAATACGAAACTTTTTTCCAAACAAACATTACCTGAATTTTAGATTTATCTTAACAGATTACGCATTTGAAGTTACAAAAACGCAATGAACAACAAGTACCTACCTACGTAGCGTAGGGGCGGAGCTTAACTAACACTGAATCCGTTCATTCAAGCGTGGGTTCGCGTTACATTGCGCGCAATAAAAACTTGTTTTTTTTTATTAAAAAAAAAAAAAATACGTTTCCCAGCAATAATTTTTGCGCAAAGCTACTTAGCTATACGTACAGTATGCGTAGTTTTCGGCTTTGTGATGTGTCTTTTTACACCCTGTATATCTGTTCTTCTTCTCCTTCTTTTCGTGTGGTTAGTGACTAACCTGGTGTCAGAGTTTTAGAGCCGCCCATGGGCCTCTGAATTGGTTTCACATGCCGTCGAGAAATATCTCTCTGGCATGCCGGTTTCCTCACGATGTTTTCCTTCACCGTTTTTGAAGCAAGTAATAATTATACAATACGCAAATGAATCCGAAAAGTCAGAGGTGCGTGCCTTGGGCTTCGAACTCGAGACATATGACTTGGCAGTCCGACGGTCACACCACTAGGCTATATTAGTTAGGATCAGCCATGCTATTCTGTAAACATCTCACCGTGAAAACTTGGGTGAAGTGAGCTGTCAATAGTGTCAATCCCTGTGCAATGACAGCTCACTCCACGCTCACTTCACCTAAGTTTTCACGGTGAGATGGTTACAGAATCGCACTGCAGTTAGGATAGACAGATTATCCTATCTATAACTGTCTGTCAGACGTTTGCAATAGGCATCAGACCCAGCAATAGCATTTGACTTAGTAAATTAAAAGTAGAGCTCCAAGGAGTGCGTCTGAAGAATGACCGTACTACCATCGTATTTCTCTGAACTGAACCTTCTGTTCTTCCATTTTCATTTGACACGATTCCCCTTAATAAGCGATGGCTCCGTTTGTCCTTGGCATGTTTTCGCAAAAATTTCCTTTGTGCGACCAACAATAGAGATCAAAATTCCCTGAAAGCGTTCTTTATTGTCCTCACAATGCCCGTATGAGAGTAATTACGTTGGAGCGCAATTTTAGCCCCTAATTGAATATTATTTATTTTTGTCTCGTTTCAAAAGGTTTTCGGGACCCGTTGCTATGACGATTTCGGGAGTTTTAAAATGTTTTGTTTTTGGTTGTGCTGTCCCGAGATCTTAATTATAAATCGGTGGGCAGCCTTTCAGGGATACCGTAGCCTATAATACACTGATAAAATCACGGCATATTATTTACACAAATGAAGGAATTTCTTAAAAACCGTGAAAGAATACATCGTTTGGAAATCGGCGTATCCTAGAACAAAAAATTCGAATACATGTGACATCCTCCAACCCGCACTGGGCCCGCGTGGTAGATTACAGCCCTTGAAGAGAGGAGGCCCGTGTCCCAGCAATGGGAACATTATAATTAGGATGATTATGCTAACGCATTTTCTAATAGAGCTTCTGTAAAGTTCACTTCGAACCTCACTAAACTTATTCATTTGTTTTTCGCAAGTCGGTTGACTTCCAAAAAGGAGGAGGTTCTATGTTCGTGGCGTATGTTAGTTTTTTTATGTATGTCCACCGATTCTCCGTCAATTATGGACTGATTTAAAAAAAAAAAATTTGTTCGAAAGGGTATGCTCTCGATAAAATTTATATGGATTTATATAAATAATAATATAATAATTTATATGTATAATGGGGGACCATATAGATTTTATTAACTTTGCTTGGATAGTTTTTGAGTTAGCTTCAGTAATACGTATTTATCCCATTAGTCTACATTATATGGATGATACGATAAGTTCCTGTCACTGTTATTTACATAGCTGGTAGTGGTTTTCGAATTTGTGTGGAGTGACCACAAAGACAAAAATTTAAATTTTTTACAAAAAAAAAACAACGGACTTCCAAAAAAAAAAAAGTAAAAAATTATCCTATGTCCTAACCCAGGTCGTGGTGTAACCATGTGCCAAATTTTATCCAAATCTGTTAAGCTGTTTTAGAGTGAAATCGTAACAAACAAACAAACTCACATTCGCATTTATAATATTAAGCTAGGATTATAATCATCGCGGATACCCATCTCGATATCGTTGATTCGAAGCGATATTTTAAAAATAAAGTCCAAAACATACGGTTAACTCAACTTGTATTCACTTTGACGGAAAGCTTCAAAAATCGCCAACATTCATTGATTCACTTTCATGTTTACGCAATTAAATTTGGTTGATTTATCCAAATCGAACTGCAAAGGTGTTCCGTGTTCTATGAATCTGCAAAACGTTTTCCAAACTATATTGGAATTGGCTTCCACTCCAAACGTATGCAGCTGTATGTCAGTATTTTACATGGAGCGACTGCCTATCTGACCTCCACAACCCAGTTACTGGGTAACATGATACCCGTTGGTAACACTGGTTGTCACATTTTCGGGTTTATGACTACCCGTAACGACGGTCAAAGATCTACGAATGACACCCAGGACCAAACGGCTTAACGTGGTTCCCGAGGCACGGTGAGGTCTCGATCGGCTGTTATTATTTAGCCACGAGCCCCGAACGAACACGAACATCAAACACTAGTTTAAAATAAAAGTTAATTCAATAAATCCCGATACATTAGCTCTTTGCGTGTTTATCCCGACTTTAATTGAGTCTAGAATTCAGTCAAGCTTTTCGCTTCTCCCATCGGAATACACGAGCTATTTCCGAGATTTTTCTCTTTAAAGTCGAGTGATTCGTGGAGACGGTTCTTAACTCGATAAGTGCGGCCCTCGACGGAAAGAGGTTTGATGTAGGAATCCTTTTTTATTGTTTACTGTTTAAAAATTAGATTTTGCCTTGTTGAATCTTGTTTGTGATTTAATATTGATATTGTCGGACGAATCTTTTCCTACTACTACTATTATTAGTATTAATCCTACTTATACATATAATCCTACTATATGTTTCGATGTTTGTCACTCAATCACGCAAAAACGGCTTAACGGATTTGGATGAAATTTGGCACACATTTATTTATTTATAACAATCTTACCTACACTATCATTACAGATCTATGATCATTTCATATAATTTTTAACCTGGTTTAACACATAGGATACTTTTTATCCCTATAGTACGTTCCCGTGGGATAATTTCCGACCTCCATGCGAGCGAAGCCGCGTGCGAAAGCTAGTAATATAACATACAATAATATTATAAATGTGAAAGTTTGTATGTTTGGATGTTTGTCACTCAATCACGCAAAAATCGCTGAACGGATTTGGATAAATTTGGCACACAGATAGTGTATAACCTGGATTAACATAAAGGATTGTTTTTATCCCGATAGTAGGTTCCCGTGGGATAATTTCCGACCTCCACGCGGGCGAAAGCTAGTTGGGGAAATATTTAACTGAACCTATATTTATTGCGCTTTTGTATGGTTACTGAAATGCCAATTCTATGTTTTTTTTTTCATTTGAAATATAAGTGACTGTACTGTTGGTTATGCTTATTATTGATTATCTTTAGAAAATCAATACACCTAGCCTTTTCCCAACTATGTTGGGGTCGGCTTCCAGTCTCTCCGGATGCAGCTGAAAATCTTACATGGAGCGACTTCCTAACTGACCTCTACAGTCCAGTCACTGGGTAAAACGATACCCCTTGATTAGTCTGGTTGTCAGATTTTCAGACCCGTAACGACTGTCAAAGATCTACAAATGACAGCCGGGGCCAAAGGCTTAGCGTGCTTTCCGAGGGGTCTTGGAATGTAAAGATGGTCACCCATCCACGGACCAACCATGGCAAGCGTAGCTTAACCTGATCGATCGACCTGCGTGGCTGTTATTACTTTCTTGCTTTCCGAGGCACGGAATCATTCACGGGTTTATTATCTACATGTACCATCAGAGAAGTTCATATCTAACCAGTTTCAAAACAAAATCCCGTGAACACGATGACCACATCGGTTACCGACCCGGTTCTATAGCCACCGAGCGCTGCAAGCAAGAATAGTCCTTACGGTGGTTAGATATGAACTTCTTCGATGGTACATAAATAAATAAAACGAAAACCGTTAGGCCAAAGAACTTTATTGGTCTATTTTCAATTCTTAATAGTACAAGAAAATACAATTAAAAGCACTTTAGTACTAAAACTAATTTAGGACATAAATCTTTGAAAGTAGCTCATGTACTAGGTATTAAAGTTTAGCTCTAAAAGGGGTACAAACAGCTAAGTACTGAGTTTAGAAATTCACTAGTACGTTAAATGAAAGCTTAAGAAGTTTAAGTACCAGCCAGGACCTATTTATATAGCATAACATCACGCCTGTAATCCGCTAAGAGTTCGGCAGAGGTGTACCTATAGTACACCCACATTTCGTTCAGTTATGTTTAAGTCCCATGTAATAGGGGGCGAGCCTATTGCCATCAACCGGGCACCAATCCAGAGTCCGGGCTGCTACTGAGAAATTTCTAATGAAAAATGCATGTAAAGAAAGTATTTGCAAGCTTTCCAAATGCCTTTTTAACACCTAAAAAGGGTACAACATCAAATTTAACGTTATAATTGCAATTCATTATTAATATTCTAGTTCTCTAGTTAGCCACATTATTTATTTATTTATTTATTTAACGGTTTATGTACACACATATAAACAGACAAGAAAAAAAGGAACAGAAAAATTCGTACAAAGGTCATGCTTATTTCTAAAGAAATCTCTTCCAGCATACCTGCGACACATCTTTACATTACTTATTTCCATACAGTAATATCTATCAATCAAAACAGTAAAAAATTTTACAGCTATTTGCGACCGAGTATACTCGTACATAGCTATTTAACTTTGCTAAGTGTATTCATAATGCTACTCGTGAGTGTATAGGTAGGTACTCCATTCGATAATTCTGCCACAAGTAACTCCAAAAAAAACTATCCTACAATTCACCACCCTCGTATTTACCGATAAAAATACATTACAGCATTCTCACCTCTACTAACAAAAAAACGGATCGTAAGTCGTAACCGTTACAAACAGTAGTTAGTAAGAAAAATAGTCGGTCGCACGCACATTACGTACGGAAATAGATCAGAAACAATTTGACCGAGATCGCACAGGTAAACATCGGCGTTGAATCATATTTACCGGTAACCTAGGGTTTGAGCAAGAAGTGTAAAAGATACGATAATGTGGTCACAGTTTTAGGAACTTTTAAATACAAATGAACCTCGCGAACCAATAAGGGTTTTCTGAAATGATGTTCTCTAGGTGACAGCACTGAGACGCTGACGTCTCAGTGCTGTCACCTTTTTTGACACTTTTGCCAGGTGCCCGGACGCCAATATTTTCTTTAGTCGTAACTGAATGATGAACGAATGAATGAAACGAATGAAGAACGTCATTATATATTTTATATTTATTGTCGAAACCTCTTGTCAAACTGGCGCCAACTGGTGCCAATTTTTCTTCTTTTTTTTTTAATGCAGTAAAAGCAAATGAATCATCGCGAATAGAACTCATTAGTTTTCATAAGTAAATCATCCCGTATTCCCATCTCGATATCGTTCGAATTTCGAAATTATATTTTAAAAATAAAGTCCAGAACTGTTCAGTCAAATTGAATTCACTTTGATGGAAAGCTTCAAAACTCGCCGACATTCTATGATTCACTTTTATGTTTACGCAATTAAATTTGGTTGATTCATCCAAATTGAACTGCAAAGTTGATCCGTGTTACACTATCAATCTGCAAAACCTTTTCCAAACTATGTTGGGGTTGGCTTCCAGTCCAACCGGATGCAGCTGAATATCAGTATTTTAAAAGGAGTGCCTATCTGACCTCCACAACCCAGTTACCGGGTAACGCGATACCTCTTGGTAAGACTGGTTGTCAAACTTTCGGGCTCCTAACTTCCCGTAATGACCGTCAAAGATAAACGAATGACAGCCGGGACCAACGGCTTGACGTGCTTTCCAGGGCACGGAGGGGTCTCAGTATGTAATGGATGGACGCATCCACGAACCAACCGCGGCAAACGTACTTTATGTTTGATCAACCCGTGGTCTTGGTAAAACTGGCTAGTTCAAACCTACGGGGAACAAATGACTATTGCATAGCAATTGTTTATTTATTTATTTATTTATATATACTTTATTGTACACCAGATTATACATTACATAAAGAAAAAGTAATACACTATAAAATATACAATGGGCGGCCTTATCGCTTACTGCGATCTCTTCCAGGCAACCTTGGAATGGACAGTGATTTTCTGGACATAAAATGGGGTTATCTTCGGTGCAAATAAAAGGTATACAAGTACAATATACTATAATAGATACATAGATATATAATAGATACATACATACTAACTATATAAGCAACGAAAATAAATGACGAATATTATTACAGCTAACGATAAGAACAAAATTATAACGACAAGTAATGTTCTTTCACGAGTCTTTTAAACACAGGCAACGATTGCGCGCGCTTTATTGGAACTGGTAATGCGTTCCACAAACGAGCAGCCTGGACAGTAAAGGATTTGTCAAGGAAAGTTGTGGAATGCATTGGCATTTTAAGTTTCAGGTTATCTGATGACCTTAATAATTTCGTGTGAGAGTCACAAAGAAACTGGAAACGTTTCTTAAGATAAAGAGGGGTGGAAGGTGAAAAGAGCACATTATACAAAAGGGAAAGTTTTATAGCGGTAAGCTCTTATAAAGCTATACACACACTTGGGAGTGTGAGTGAATGAATTCATGAATGAAAGTAGTAGATCCCTTTGCGAAGGAACTCGTCCGGGAAAGTACTACCAGTATACCAATTTCTGCTGCCTTGTAGCATTGCTGTGTTTCAATTTCAAGGTTGTGGCTACCGTAATTACAGGCTCAGGACACATTCCAGAGGGGCAATTCACGTAATTTCAAAGAACGTTCGCATTCGCATCTCATTCGCAATCTGTCAAAAATACAACCACTTTACCAATATTTTTGACAAGTTTGACAGATTGCGACTACAATGTGGACATTTTATATGTACGAGAATTGGCCTCCTGCTCTGTCTCTTGGATAGCAACGCATCTGCAATCTTTCTTTTATTTTCTTTTTGCAGTTAGTTTTAATTATGGTCTGCAAGTTTGCGTACTTTATGCAGCTTACCCATATGTCCTTTCTTTGGTATTGTTCGTCGAATCGTTGAGTTCCTCTCGCTTACCGGCAATCAAAATCTAAATAATGAAATCTATGAGAGTTCAAACTCAAACTCAAAACTCAAACTCAAAGCATTTATTTCAATTAAACCATTTACAGGCACTTTTGAATTGTCAAATAGTCGGTCAGTTAGTCAGAAAGTTGAAGCTAGTTGCTCAGTTCTAAAACGTAGATCTTCATGGAGAAGAACGGGCAAGAAACTCCAATCCAGTGATTTTGTGAAACGGGACGGAAGTCTGTAACAGGAAGCCGGGGAAGCGTGCGCTATTTGATTTGACCAATGAGCGCGCGTATTGCTCAGTCAAAGTCAAATCATTTATTTCAAATAGGCCCTTGTAGGGCATTTTTTAACGTCGAGTTGGCCGTCAGATGGTAGCGACCCATTTTCCGAGAGGTTGTAAAAAGGTTGATGGTGATGATGACTATGAGCATGACGGTGACGGTGACAGCGATGGTGATGGTGATGAATATTGTTTATATCATATATAAGTACCATCAAAGAAGTTCATATCTAACCAGTTTCAAAACAAAATCCCGTGAACACGATGACCACATCTGTTCTGTTACCAGCCCGGTTCTATAATCGCCGAGCGCTGCAAGCAAGAATAGTCCTTACGGTGGTTAGATATGAACTTCTTCGACGGTACGTCAGCCAAGATGTCAAATGTTACACACCATAAGCGACTACTGTAAGGCTCGCTGGTTTTTTTAAAAATATGAAGTGTAAACCTAATTCCGATATCATATTTACAGAATAAATAATTTCATTTCAATGCTACTGGTATTGAGACGTCCATAGGCATAGGTGACCATTTACCATCACATAGATTACATGCTTCCTTGCCAACCAACAACAAAATATAAACTTTTTATTAAAAAAAACAACCAACTTCCAAAAAAAATACTTTAATTTCGGAAGTCGGTGACTTTGGTTTTGAATTTTCGTTTTTTGCCTCAGACTTCTTTTTACCTCAGTTTTTGAAACTCGGTTGTTTTTTTTTTTATATTTCAGTTTTTAGTTGTGGTCCCTACCCCACACGAATTCGAATACCACCACCTGCTATGTAAATAACAGTGACAGGATATCATCATAACATCCACATAGACTAAGTGGGAAAAATACGTATTATTGAAGCTAACTCAAAAACTACCCAAGCAAAGTTAATTAAATTTATATGGAGTATGACCTACCAGACAAACAAAAGAATCATCAAAATCAATTCATAATTGGCAGAGTAATCGCGTAACAAACATACAAAAAATAAAAACAACATACAGACGAATGGAAAACCTCCTCCTTTTTGAAGTCGGTTAAAAATAACCTGCAGACTACTTCCATCTGTATGTACTTATAGAGAACGACCGTTTATTGATCCATGCTTCTTGCTCACTGCGATATGAAATTATTAAGATTTCAAATCAAATCCTTTGATCTATGTAGTCTAGCTGTCTTGCGTCTGATATGATTTTCTGAAGCAACATTTCAATCATTCATTCATTCACTCACTCTCCCAAGTGTGTGTATAGCTTTATTAGAGCTTACCGCTGTCAACAAAGCATCCAAGCTAGCCAATCGTTCAGCCACTGCGTCAATCAAACCCAATTTATGATTGAATGGACGCAGCTATACTTCATTTGCGATTATTAAGCCCTTTTCGCACGCTCCGGTTCCCGGATATCCGACCGCGGATCCATAAATTACGTCAGACGAATTTCATGATTTTTCCCGTCCTTGTCACAGGTCGTCATATTTGTGTGAGCTCAACCTTTGTGCCAAATTTCATCCAAATCCGTTCAGCCGTCTTAGCGTGAAAGCGTAATAAATAAACTCACTTTCGCATTTACATTATTAGTGAGGATAATAAAATCTAATGTTAATAGACTTGGTAATATTAGAAAGTAATTGGTTATCCAACTGAATTTAATAAGTCATCTGCACAACTGACGGGGTCCGCTAGGACCGATGCCTGCCGGGGTCGCGGGAAAGTCCGAAACGGATACCGTGGCCCCTGGCAACGTACAGGCAACTGAAGGAACACGGGTGGGTTTTAGTCAGAAAGAGTCTGACATGCCCTCCCGCTCAGGGGAGAGTGGGAGAAGTTATTTGATAATTTCTCACCCTCAAAAAAAAAACGTTTAAGAGATACGTTTTTGTTTATAAAATATGTTTTTTTCATTTTGTTATGTTAATTGGCACCTTGTATTTTCTTTATATACTTGTACTTAGTTATCATTTAATTCTGCTTTTATGTGTGTTGTGCTATTTATTATAAATATTAGCAACAATAAGTAATTAACGACTGTTTAACCGTACATTTTTGGCGTTTAAAATACAGGGGTTAGTGTGCACTAAATAAGTAGATGATTTCTTTATCTATCTATAATATTCGGCTCCATAGATAGATAGAATATTCTTTATTATGCACACCACACAAATTACAGAAATAATTTTAGAAATTTTACATATGGTGACACAATGGGCGGTCTTATCGCTAAAAACGATCTTTTACAGACAACCATTGGATGGATTAAAGTGAGAAGGAGAGACAATACTGCAGGTAGTCAGTGGTGTACCATTTACATACAAAAAGCATAAACTTATCCATATAAATATATATATGTATATATACAATGTGAAATTGAATTCGTTTGCATCCTCTTAAAGGGTCATTGTACTCATCATTACGAACAACTTTCACTATGGGGCCAACCCTGAAATCGCGAAAAAAAAATCAGCTGTTCCATACATTTATGTTCGCATAGCTCGTTATAATGTAGGGAACGGCTGATTTTTTTTTTCGCGATTTCAGTGTTGACCCCATAGTGAAAGATGTTCGTACTGATGAGTGCAATGACCCCTTAAGAGGATGCAAACGAATTAAATTTCACATTGTATACATAGATTATATAGGTATATAAAATAATAAACATGAAAAAAAAAATACATGAAATTCTCAATTCTCAATTCTCAATTCTTTATTGCGTACCATAATGTATACAGTTGGTGGGAAAAACAGTTACATCAGTCTCAATTATGGACCCTGTCGGGCACAGCATAGATAAAAGTAGGAGAGAGGAGGAAGAACGCTTGGCGTTTAATAAGTCAAACTATGAGTTTATACATGTATTTATTAAAAATATTAGTAATGTTGTAAACTAATTACTTTTAAAAATATTAATTATTGTTTTATATACTTATTATTAATTTTATTTATTATGTCAGTAATTTATTTATTATTAGTTTTATCAATTATTTAAGGTATTTAGTTATTATTAATTTTTATTTACTACGTAAATAATTAATTATTATATTTTATTTTATTTAAAGTAACTTTAATTAATATTATTATCCTACAAGGGTAAGTCATTTATTTCATATTTATAATTTATCCTCTAAGTATTCGCCTATACTATAGTAGCATTTACTTTCAAGGAAGATTATTAATTTATTAATAAATATATTATAATTATCTAAATTCTTAATTATTGCGGGTAACTTATTATACATTTTTATGGACATGACAAACGTACTATCGGAGTGCATTTTTAATCGCGATAGTGGTAAGTTTAGTCTGTTTTTGTGTCTTAGAACAATTTTCTTTTGTATGTCCTCTCTTTTTGTAATGAAATTCGTGTGACGTAATTTATTATACAGCCCCCCTTACATAAACAATCTCGACTGGTTATTTCCCTTATCCGGTAGTCGGCCAGTATGAGGAGAAGCTTATATTCTCAATTGTATGCTTAGCTTTACGAGAGCTTACCGCCGTCGACACGATAACCAATAGATGCCACTTGAAGCTTCAGCGTCTGAGAGGATTTAAAGATGTTCCGATGTATTAGTGGCAAGATCTATGGAGAGGGTGGGCTTATGGTGTTAGTTATTGAGTGGGTATAAGTGTTGGTTTCAGCTGATAGTGAAAAATTTAGTTTGTTTTCGTGGATTACTAAAAACACAACATTTATTACGCCTGTCTCCGAAGGGTCTGGCAGAGGCGTATCTGCTTGCAGTACTTCCACATTTTGGCAGTTATGTTTAGGTCCCATATAAAGCGTCGTGCAGACTGGCGCGACGCGACTGTAACAAAACAATTTGTAAGAAAACTTCACGGTAGAACAATTACCGATGTGTCTGCACGAGCCTTAATACCCCGAAAACCAAAATTAAAAGGTAACCATGTTAGATAACATTTTATTAACTGGATTGTGTAGGAGTCGCTCCATTTAAAATACTGGTATTAGACCCGAAGATATTTGGGAAAACGCTAGGCAGATTGATTGTATATGTAACCTAACAAAATAATTCAAGACTACATTTTTTACAATTGTTAGAAGCAACTCAAGCAAGAGAATTTTCGTATAAAATTATGATGTAGTAAAACATTTTGTAGATTCTTATCTATTGCAAAAGACTTAGGTGGATTCGCGAAATTAAAATTTTCTTACGTTTTTTTGCAATTTGTAGGTCACATCTCTCTAAGCTAGAATTGGCCTCAAATATCATATGTTTATATGAAAAAGTGATTCAATTGGGTATTCTATCTTAGAGAGCAGTATTTCATGATTCTAATTCTGTTAATACATATTTGTTATGGTCTCGAATCATATTTTGATCAAGATACAACCTGACAGCGACCTGCAAATTGCAAAAAAACGTAAGAAAATTTGAATTTCGCGGGCTTTGCGGATCACCTTAATGTTATTAATAGTAACTAATAGTCTGTAGGGGTTTTATGTCGGGAAATATTTAACTGATCCTCTGAAAACTGAGTGACCTTCTAATAATGGACACTTTTTTTAAATGAATGATGTTCTTAAATCTTTTTGCGCTTCTGCATTATGCACATTGTTTTAAATAATTGAGCCTCGTTTTAACGTTCTGGTCTTTTCTCAAAGTTGGTCGCAGTAAGTAAGCTAAGGTACCCCGACCAAACCGGGTTGGAACTGTGACCAACCATAAGCATAATCAGCCTATAATGTTCCCACTGCTGGGACACAGGCCTCCGCTCCGTGAGAGGGAGTGGGCTGTAATCCACCACGCGCGCCCCGTTTCGTAGATGTCACAAGTCTTCGAATTTTTGGTTCCAGGACAGGCCGGTTTCCTCACGATGTTTCCTTTCACCGTTTTGAGAGAAGTTCTGATGGAATAATTTATACCAAGTAAAACGCGTAAAATAGGTAAAGCTACGACCTACAACTTGGAATTATTTGAGGTTCACGAAAAGAGGCGCAATAATTATATTAGACTGTTCAATAATATTTATAGGAACGCAAGAAAGTTTATAATCACAAATATAGGAAAATAAGACGTCTTTACACAGTCTTACATTAATGTACAAAATCTCACCACATTGATTGATGAACCAACAACAGTTTCGACACAGTAATCCGCCATCTTTCATCGCATACAATGAGTATACAAATATGTATAGTAAGAAGCTATCTACTCTAGCTGTCATGTAAACTGACTTGCCGCTTAGTATTCCGTCCGTGTGCCCGTTAGGTCTCATCTAGGGTGAACACGTGGTGACTAGAGCGCTAGCGGGCGCGGTGGCGGGCGCGATAAGGTGGTCACAGTGCCTTGCGAGTATCTAATGAAAGTGAAAATAGAACCTATTCAGGATAAATAAATTCTTACGCAATCACTCGCTAAAGGGAATTAGTGATACATTAATGTGCATCCTAATTGCGAAACACACGATCAATCATAATCTGAATCAGTTTGAAGGAAATCAATGCATTGCTGCATATGGTCGAAAAATTTGTCTGCTCAACAACGTAAATAACGCAATGAATGTTGTTGAACTGTCAAAATGAAACAGATTGTGATTGATTGTATGTTACGAAATTAGGGTGCTGTATTAAGAAGGTTTCAACATTATATTTCAGAATTTTTCCAACATATTGTTTGTTTTTTTTTATCGTAGTTGAAATATTATCCACGAAAATTGAGGTTATAAAATTAATGTCAATTGTTAAATGAAAAACATCTTTAAGGCTCGTGCAGATCAGCGCGACTCGAACAATACAATTTCTAAGAAAACTTCACGGTAAAACAATAATCGGTGTCGCGTCGCGCTATTCTGAACAAAGCTCTAAAATTTGTATTTCATGTTTCAATACAAGCACTCAATTTAATAGTGGCACTACAAATAGGCATCCACAGGTACGTTTTCTGATCCATTTTTTTTACATCTTCATCAGATACTTTTGCAACAGGGAACAGACTATACTTATAGCTAGGTCGCTCAGTCCCGTCTCACTAGGCACCCTTCATAATCACTACAATATGGACGCACGTGAACGGTGGTTTCATAAATATGTTTGATATATTATCGCGCCCGCCTTAGCACCCGCGCAAGCTCCTCACCCTAGACAAGGCCTTAGTCGTTACTACATCAGGAAACTGAAGCACGTGGGTTATTACAAAAGTAGGCATTATTATGTCAGTGAGGCTCTAGTCTGTGTTACTACGGTTTGCGTAGTAGGTAAATAGTACTAGTAATATCTGGAGCAGCTCGTGGCTGAACAATAACAGCCACACGGGTCGACTCACAAGGTTAAGCATAGCTTGCCGAGGTCGTTCCGTGGATGACCATCCAATACGAGATCCCTCCTTGCCTCGGAAAGCACGTTAAGCCGTTGGTCCCGGCTGTGCCCGAAGGTCTGATCACTAGTCTTACAAAGGGGTATCGTGCCATTACCAGTCAGTAACTGGGTTGTGGAGATTAGATAGACGGTTCCTTCATGTAAAAAAAATTGAAAAACATCGACACAAAAAAAAACATCTAAAATGTAAAAAAATATTATGTTTTGGCCCTTTATGTTTAATAATTATGAGTTGTAGTTAATCTGGAAGCTTCCAATTAACGGTGCACCACAGCACTCATCATCTGGAGTACCGTGTCTGGTCTGTGCTAAGGCTCGTGCAGACCAGCGCGACGCGACTCGAACAATACAATTTTTAAGAAAACTTCACGGTAGAGCGGTATAACAATGACCGATGTCGTATCGCTGCACGGGACTTTATATGATTTGCGTAGTAGGTAGGTAAATAGTATTGTTGCAACACTCTTTGAAGATTTACACGACTGCGTGGCGGCATCTGGGATTCTTCAGGTATACCCTCGAAGCTTTCTAACGGCTGGTTCATCCAGCCGTTGGAAGGCCTCGTCTAGTTCGCGCGATGGTTATAGGGTTTTGTTTTATAAAATCAATATGGCGGATTTAAGATGTCAAAAAGTAAAGACTAGGAAACAATATATTTGTGCCATGAATTTATTTTGATACCCCATCCTTTACGAGAAATAAAGAAAAGAAAACGGGACCCTATCAGAATACCAGCGCTGCGGTTTTTTTTTTTTTTAATATCGCCGCATTAAGCTTTGTGCAGACAAGCGCGACGCGACAGCGCGACGCGACACCGGCTATTGTTATACCGTGAAGTTTTCTTAGAAATTGTTTTGTTCGAGTCGCGTCGCGCCGTCGCGTCGCGCTGGTCTGCACGATCCTTTATGCTGAGATAGGAGCATTTTTGGCCTCGCACAGGTCGTTATTATTCTGTTTTTAAATTCTCCTTTTTTTGTTTTTTATTTTTATTATTACTTACTGTTTGTATTTCCTGTGCGTGTCCCAAATAAAATATTTTTCTGTCTTTCTTTCTTTCAAACAAACTCATTTTCGCATTTATAATAGTAGTTAGATTTAGTTAAAATTTAAAGTTTGTTAATGAAAATTGCACTTGTTTTGAACTTTTTAGGAAAAAAATTAAAGGATGGTTTTGGTGTGGAAAATTTTGTGTCTGCGACTTTGCCACTTCATACTATTTCTACGCCTCAACGAACATAAATGGTTTCTAATGAAACTGACTAACTAACTTAATAGCTCCACATACGTAGGAAAGCTGTAACATTACAGGCATGGCTAGAAACTCTAGTAAAATACCTACCTATGTAATTTTGTGCAAAAACAAGAATATTACACTTACAGACGTATATTTAGTACTCTAGTCCGCTTAACTGTTTTTAAGAGTCATAAAGAACCCTGTAAGAAATCGACACGTGTTTCACCTCTCAACGAGGCATCCTCAGGATGACGATTGACTTTTTCCGAACCCCATGCGTATCTACGCTCGCACTCATCGTCATTTGTACGAAGCCGCCGTTAGCCGAAGATAGCCGAAGAGCCACATGCGGCTCGCGAACCGAGTTTTGCCGACCACTGTACGAGGATACTAGAAGTAGCGCAAACCATTTTATCCCACAAGAGTGAACTCACGGACTAGCAAAAGTTCTATAAATTCAGTTTTCTCCTCACTCCAAGAAAACGGCAGCTGTGGCAAACGTAGTAATTCAATTTTTCTTCGCAGATAAACGTTTATAACACAATGTTATCTTACGTAGGAAACTACGCCTCGAAATCATTGTTACTTGCACGTATTCTCGTAAATCTCGATCTAGTAAACATTAGGTGATAGCTACAAAGATTCATTGTTGTTTAGTGTATGTAACATGAGACCATGCGCGGATCCACCGTTGTGGGCAGGCCTATCGTGCCCAAACCTCACGACATTTTCCTTTTTCGTCCACAACACATAAAAACTACTGAATTGACCTTGAGATAGAGTATTTTTCATCACGGAATTTACGCGCCGCGGGTGCAACTAGTTATTATGATTCATAAACATAAACATTATTATATATTACATGAGTCATGTTCTCGCACTGCGTCCCATCTCCTTTGTGTATAATAAAATTAATAAAACGCCTACTCCGATTAATATTTTTATTTTCAAACTAATAAACATAGCAGACTAAAATATCTTAGTTTTATGTTTATTTTTAACGTGGCGCATATTTGAGATGTTTGAATGCTTTTGATCAATCAATCTGCGTAGCCTTTTCCCAACTATGTTGGGGTCGGCTTCCAGTCTAATCGGATGCAGCTGAATACCAGCATTTTATATGGAGCGACTGCCTATCTGACCTCCACTACCCAGTTACTGTGTAGCACGATACCCCTTGGTAAGACTGGTTGTCAGACTTTTGGGCTACTGACGACCCGTAACGACTGCAAACTGTCAATGATCTGCAAATGACAGAAGAGACCAACGGCTTAACGTGCTTTCCGGGGCACGGAGGGATCTCGATACCTATCTAATGGATGGTCACCCATCCACGAATCGACCGCGGCAAGCGTAGCTAGTCACGAGCTTTTGATAAGCACATAGTTTACAACCATATTATGTTTTATTCAATGTACTAGAGCAATTTTCTTTAGTTTTGAGAACGGCTTGTAATCTATCCAGAATCATGATTTACGAGAACCTCACAGTAAAAAAAATATATTTTAATACTAGCAGCAGCCAGTGGCTTCGCCCGCATGGACCCTAATACTTTTTCTTTTTCTAAAATATAAGTAAGCTACGTTACTCCTTATTACATCAGCTATCTGCCAATGAAAGTTCCGTGAAAATCAGTCCGGCCGTTTCGGAGATTAGCCGGAACAAACCCACAGACAGACAAAATATCGAATGGTTTTTTTATTTGTTATAGGTAAGTACCGTATAAACTTTAATTACTTATTTAGTAAAAAGCTGTTATTTTGGCATTAGAAATATACACTTAAATTACCTTATTTTGTAGTTTGATTCGCTTAAAATACCCTACTTTTTAATATACCAACAATAGACTTTGTTGTTTTGTTATCTCTCTCCCATCAAATTAAAGTTTTACATAAAGGTATTAATGAATAAAGATCAATACCACAGCAAAATTGTGAGCTTTAATTGAAAAAAATGCCTGGGCTTGTCTTTCTGTGCTTTTCTTCATAAAATCCTTTTCCTACACACCATATTCATAGGAAGTACCTACTTACAAAGTAAATAACTAGTAGGTACTTAACCATTCTTACACCCAAAACTTGATAGTTAGTGAATAAAACCTATAAATGTAGTTTATAATCCACTTTCTAACACGTGCAAGACAGAGAGGGATCGATTTATTAAGGGAAAAAAAGCAAAATAAACACTGCTTAGAATACCCACGCTCAATCGTAATGACAATAAGGAAAACTGTATAGAAATCAATTATTAATTAAATTTTTCTCTTAAATCACGTGTTTTGAATCGAAATAATGATGCTCCTGGCTTGTTAGTCTAGTCCAAGTGTTATACAGACTTTTTATTTGAAAATCGATGTTTCGATTGAAATGACAATTTTAAGTTACTGGAGAAATATGAGTGAGTGAGAGAGGTAAATAAATAACTCAGTTTGGGTTACAAAAAATGTGAAAACCTCCGTAGCTAGGTTAGAGTGACTTATTTCAGGAGCCAGAGACTTCTTCCAGTGTGGTTACAATTCAGCAGATTTGGTGCATCAAAGTTAATAATAAAACAAATCGGAGTTTCGATTACTATGCGAATAAGTAACTGGCGAAATATGAGTGAGTGCACCGAAATTTCGCGAATAGGTAAAGTAATTAAATAACTCAATTTGGGTTACAAAAAATGTGAAATCCAGACCTAGGTTAGTGTGACTGTATTTTAGGAGCCAGTGACGTCTTTCAGTGAGGTTACAATTCAGCATATATTGTGCAACAAAGGTAATACATTTATATTACCTATTTCAAATTAAATTTGACTAACTAAAGCAAAGAATTAAACAAGAATAAAAAAAACCTTTAAACTGAAAACAAAATAAGAATAAAATCAGGAAAAAAACATAATTAGGTAAATAAAAAAATAGGTACCTACACAAATAATTTACCTTTGTCTACCACTTTAAAAAATACATTCGTAATGTTATGAGTAACAAAGCTTACAACAGTTTTTCGTCTGCTAATAATTTTGCGTACGATTGTAGCAGCAGCGTATTTTGAAATGCTACTTTAGCTCGCGGAAGTGGGAGCTGGATTTGTTTTCAATTTATGTGCAGATACAGGTTGTGCTTGAAATGGTACGTTACGTCTCTATACGAGGTATATCAGGCTTTATTGACCACGAGTGCTGGATTTGACTCAAACTCAAACTCAAAGCATTTATTTCAAATAAACCAATTACAGGCACTTTTGAATTGTCAAGGGGGTCGGTCAGTCAGAAAGATGAAGCTAGATGCCCATTCCAAAGCGTAGTAGGTACCTATGGAGAAGAACGGGCAAGAAACTCCACGGACACTCTTTTAAATCATGATAATTATGGTTACAAAATATTGGTTACATCATTCATGTTGAAGTTATACATGTGGTATTCGCTATGTACTTATTCGATAGATTACTTAGCTACCGAATGCTACCTTGCTGGAGAAATATTTTATTTAGGTCTGAAAACGTACATGGGGAACAGCACAGCCAACCAGCCTGGGGCGGGTTGACATGGCCAATATTGTTACCGCTGCATGAGATTTTATTATAAAGTCCGTCGATAAGAAAGAAGAACAATGTTGTTTTGTGGCTTATTGTGATCAAAATCATTACATTTACTGTTAGCCTGTATCCTCTCCCCATGACTTCCATTTCTTGCGATTCAGGGCTAATGTGGACCATCGGTCGTTTGTTTTGTCCAGCTCGTCTCGCCATCTTCTACGAGACAACACAAAAACAAAAAAAAAACAAATAATTAACTAGCATTCAACAATACGCCTCCCATCCATTAAGAGCACACATCTGTATATTTATCTAATCCGTAAACATCTTTATTTTAGTTTTTCTTTGAAAACTTACGCGAGTCTGACATAAAAATATTTTTATTGTTAGTTTGGGATTAGGCTGAATCGTATCGATGTCTTTGCCTTTGTGATTATAATGCTATTAAAAATGTTTGTTCTGTTGTATTTATAGTTTCATGACTAGTATGTTTTTAGAGGCCAGTGTGTTAAAAGGTCGTTGTTGTATTTGGCGGGTGAGATGCCGCGATTTACAAACGTTTATTTTATTAGAGCTTAGGTAAACTTAGGCCTAGGCCACACTGCGAAAAAAAAAAATTCGCGTCGATTTTTAATCGCAGTGCGTGCAAGTCCTTATTATTGTTCGAGTGTTGATTGGCGCAGTATTTGGCATTTGGCTTCTGTGTCATGATTTCTTGTTCAGTTCGATTTTGAGGGAAGTGGAAATAAAGGTTTTTCTTTAACTTCGTCAACAATAATTTTTCTTTTTCCTAAAGTCAAAGTCAAATCATTTATTTCAAATAGGCACTTTTGAACGTCAAAATTTACAAAAAAAAAATAATTGTTTCTAGTCCCTCCTTCCAAAAGGTAGTTCTCGTATGGAGAAGAATGGGCAAGAAACTCCACCGTTACTGTTTTAAAATGTTGTACAATATTTTGTATAGTTAGTTAGTTATATAATTATATGTGAAGACGATGCACTTAGAATAAAATTACTATACCACAATAGGTAAAAAGAATTTAAAATGAAGCAACGACAAATAAATTAATTATGTGATAGATATAGATGTACGTGTTTCGTGTGTGGCAACACGTCGTGTCCGGGTTCGCAACAAGTCAATCGTCATCCCGAGGATGCTCGTTGAGATGTGAAACAAGTGTCGATTTCTTACAGGGTTCTTTATGACTCATTAAGAACAGTTATTCGTATATGTCGTCTATTGTATTTTATAATAGATTTCCGCAAAGTCTCATCTAAATCAATAAACTATTGTAGACGATTTTCCAAAAAAAATACAATTAATGAGGAAGTGTGTGAGGAAGTAATCACAGAATGTAAAACCAATGTCATATAATACCTACTCTTTTCGGATTGATTTCGGTTCTAAGACAGTTGTATCATTTTTGTCATAGGTACTCATCGTTTCGTCGCTTTGTTAGTTGGTTCAGTACATTCTGGTTGGGGTCCAGACGAGGGTATAGTCTTGGAAACGCTCTAGAACCACGTATAAATCGTCCCATATGCCCAAGACTGTAGACTATTTCTATCTCCCTCTAAAATGTTTACGTCAATCTATCTGTCTTACGAGTGTTTTGTTGTTTCACTAACTGATGTATTGCAGATACATTTATTTTAATTAAACGTCAAATGAGAGGTAATGGAAAACAGACAATTCGCAAATGGGTTATGATATAAACCACTTGTAATCCACTGTTAATCTTTTTATACGAATAAGAAAACAAATGAGTATTTTTTGTTATTTCAATCTTCTTTTTTTGCTTTTTCGTTTCGACGGTACATCTATGCTTGTTAAATTGTCTGGGCCCAGTAGGTCGCCCGATTTATTGCGGCGTCACAGGCGTTTTTCAGATCGTCAAGGGTACAGATGAACGGATATTTGAGAAACTCTAGGAGATGGGGCAAAGTCTGCGAAAACGAAGTAATATCGTGGGCGGGCGATGGGATTCGACGTGGTGGGTCGAGGGCCGAAATTTCACGCGAAAGAAATCGCGAAATTTTAATAAAATAGACGAATAAAAACGGGGATCTTTTCCTTATAGTTTTTAATAAAATAGACGAATAAAAACGGGGATCTTTTCCTTATAGTTTTTAATAAAATGGACAAAGCCCTAATTAACTCAGCAGTGGGACATTTCGGGATGAAATAGTAATTATAAAAAATCTTAAAGTTCTCTCTTCACGCAGGTTCATATAGTTATAAACATAGAGACAAGAATTATAGCGTTTTGACAAAAATGCACAAAATTATGATACGTTGTGAGAGACGGCGGCCATACTAGGACACCCTGTGTGACGGATCACCAGGCGCTCACCCCGAAATAATGATCATGATGCTTTTAATAAAGGAGGTAAGCACTGGCCAACCCCAGGAGACGTCCTGGGCGTCGGGATTCGCAGGCCGATTCCCGACCACCGTAGGCGCGGGCTTGCGGACGGTGAGCAATAGGTAGCTTGCCGTCCGATAAGGACCAGCAGTGCTATTCTGAGTGAGCTGTCAATAGTGTCAATCCCTATGGAATGACAGCTCACTCCACGCTCACTTCACCCAAGTTTTCACGGTGAGATGTTTACAGAATAGCATGGCAGGCCCGGGTCGACGGCGCGCTGTGTTCCACACGCCCCTCAAAGATATGTCAGCACAAATGACGGGGTCCCCTAGGACCGATGCCTGCCCGGGTTGCGTCAAAGTCCGAAAGGGATACCGTGGCCCCTGGCAACGAAAAGGCAACTGAAGGAACACGGGTGCGTTTTAGTCAGTAAGAGACATGCCCATCCCGCTCCGCCCAGAGCGGGGGAGAAGTTATTCGATAATTTCCCATGCAAAAATAAAAAAGGTAAGCACTGGCAATCCTTGGCTTGTGTTATTGGATAAGAGTAGGAGAAGATCAAAGAAACGACGGATGGACTGTTGGAAAGATGATATGGCTAGAAAGGGGTGAATACCGTGATGACTACTAATAGAGAAATCAATCTGCTTAGCCATTTCCCAGCAAATGTTGGGGTTGGCTTCCAGTGTAAGCTGAATACCAGTATTTTACATGGAGCGACTGCCTATCTGACCTCCACAACCCAGTAACTAGGTAATGCGATACCCCTTGGTAATACTGGATGTCAGATTTTCGGGCTTCTGACGACCCGTAACGACTGTCAAAGATCCTCGAAAGACAGCCGAGATCAACGGCTTAACGTGCTTCCCGAGGCACGGAGGAGTCTCGGTATGTAAAGATGGTCTCCCATCCACGGACCAACCCCGGCAAGCGTAGCTTAACTTGATGGATCGATCCGTACGGCTCTTTTGTTGACTTACCCCAAAGCACGATAAAGATAATGGTAGGTTTTTTTGTTGTGTTTGTGATAAATAAATAAATAATAATAATATATTCATTCCTTCACAAATGATTATCTTTGAAATTCATGGAGTATGAGACGTAAAAAACGCGCTATCATTGTTTTAACTTCAAAACGTTATGATTTTGTTTTGTTCCTACACAAAGAGCGATAAAAAAAAAAAATTGCTTTCCATTCATTTTGTTCGCATTGAGATTTTCATGAACTCGATGCGTAAGAGTAATTTGGGGAGGGCAAAAGGTTGACAACCTATTTTAACCTTTGTTTTACGATGCGTACTATCTCTAGCTCCTCGTAAAACAAAGGTCAGAATACACAAAGAGGTTGAGAGTTCGAGACGTAGCTAGTAATAATGTAACTTTTAAATTGCTACCTACAGTGCCTTTGAAAGTAAGAATTTAAACATACTTACTCGTATTTCTTAAAGGAAATGGATAACGGTCCCATACAAACGTGGCCCAGAAATGAACACAAATTAAACAAAATGTATTATGAAGCTTTTATAGTGTTTCATAGCCTTGTATGTTTTTGTTCACCGTAAAACTTGGTGAAGTGACATAAGACCCTTGTCAAATCTCATAGAAATATAAATGTCAAGAATTCAAACCTGTCGATTGAATTTCAGTCAAATCTTACGACTATCCTAAATGATTCATTTGCTGTGTCCCAGTTTATAGGACGTTGAATCTTCGTTGGAAACCAGGCAAAATGAGTGGTCCGAAATGTGAGTTATAAGTATTGTTATTGTAGCCCAGGTTAACTGTAACGCGAAGATCCATTGTTCAACAAAGGCGAAGTCACTCAGAAATGCACAAAAGATAACCAGAAACACAGCTAATGATATTTTTGAACAAATCACAAAAAATCATTCATGATGCTGTCACACGTAGCACCTCAGAGTAAAAAATAAAATAGAAATCGTTAGACAGACCCCACTGACAAAAAGGGTTATGTATTTGTATGTTATTATTTATTTAATTTATTTATTAACTATGGATGACTTACAGCTAAAACAAACAGAATTAAAAATTGTATGTGAGACTGACATTCATCTGTTTTTAAAGTCTTCACTTCTAAAAACAGATTGGCAAGAAAGAGTGTGAACAGCACAACACAGCTACCAAAAAAGAAGAGAAAAATAAACAGTATAACATTCAAGCTTAAACCAATTCACATTTTATATTTATACAAGATTATAGACCTGAACATACGAAATCTTAATTTAAAAAGTCAAGGCTCACGCACTTTCTGACCGAGACCACACCAGCTGTCAAGAAAGGATCAAAATCATGCTGTTTGCACATACTATTAAAGTTGCTACACTATAATGAAAATGATAATGAAAAAAAAAATTATTTATATGTTATGTTATGTATTTGTTCACACTATTGGTTGTATATTGACTATTTTGTGTACTATTTGTTTTATTGTATATTTATGTAAATTCATTAAACCTGACTTGGTCTCCGTACGTCTCTTTCGGGTGACCACTGAAAATCAGCGCTGTGCTGTGGGTCTCCATAGCACAGCATCATGCTGAGTGGAAGCCTTCTTGTCACAGTCATGACGTGCCAGCAGCTGCCGACTATTTCTGTTTTGTGCTCGTTGTTGTATTTAAATCTATTCTGTTTCATTTTCCTTATTATTTACTCGAGTTTATCATCTTTTTTTTTTTTTATGCACGTGTTTCTGTGACAAATAAACTTATTTTTCTTTCTTTCTTTTCTTTCTTTCTATATGCTATATGAATGTTGTTGTTACGCCCTATGTATGTAAGATTCTTTGTTCTCTCGTAGCATCCCGACGTCTGGATGCATTTGAATGATTTACATGTATTTAGGTTTGTGGTAACCGCGTGCGTTTCGCTACGCACTTCACTTTCAATCGCATTCCGAAGGATTTTGAAGGAAATTCCTAATCCAATAGGTGAAAGGCCGAAGTGACGTTTCACAAATATAAACATGGCGGACTTTAGAACTAAATAAAAGGTTTTAGTACGTCAAAAGGCTTTATAAGACGATTCCAAAAATATGACTTATTAATTTTATTTTATTTATTTATTTTCAGACAACATTTGTGATTGTTACTAAAAATAGTGCTTAAAACTTTATCAATGTTTGAAGAACGGACAGTCATACCTGTCCGCTATCACACTCAGGATGCTGTTGCGACTCACACGCACTCTGTGCAACAGTGACGCGTGCGTCCATCTGTGCGTGCCTCATGAACATGGTGGACGTGCTGCAAAACGGAGGGAGCCTCAGCAGCATCCTGAATGCGTTGTTGTATTGGACCCGCAGAGCATTGCCAGCCCTCTGCGTATATGCTGTCCAGAGGCCGCTGAAGTAAAACGTCTGAAAAAAAGATTCAAATAACAAAATCTTTACCTCTCTTGTGCAGCGGGCAAACGTGCGGGC
This sequence comes from Agrochola circellaris, assembly GCA_914767755.1. Taxonomy (NCBI): domain Eukaryota; kingdom Metazoa; phylum Arthropoda; class Insecta; order Lepidoptera; family Noctuidae; genus Agrochola; species Agrochola circellaris. The sequence continues at coordinate 8,450,619 of OU611867.1, read as the reverse complement.
CAGCATATTATCTCTGACCGTCGACGCTGTGCGTTCCCTTTCTTTATCACATTCATCGATCAAAGAGTCCGTAACTATATGCCCCAGATAGTTGAATTTACAGACTATTCGGAGTTCAGTATTACATCTCATGCTAAAGGCAACATGCTAAACTGTGTAATGTTGCAACAGTCACTTAAAGTCATATGTTATATTTTAGGAATCGTCTAGTGTTCTACGTCAAAAAATAACGAATGGCATAATTATACACTGCTCTGCGAGTTGGGGGTTAGGCGTTTTTAATTCGTTTGCATCCTCTTAAGGGGTCATTGTACTCATCATTATGAACAACTTTCACTATGGGGCCAACCCTGAAATAATGTAGAGAACAGCACATTTTTTTTTCGCGATAAGTACTCCCATGTTTTGCCAAGTAACGAAAGCTGTGGTGCGATTTCAAATATTACCAGTTATTTATTAAATATAATTAATTATCTCTTTGTCTGTGCTAGCACTGCTAGACCAGATTCACATTCAGATAACTTTATTTAGACTTTATCCATGTCCTTTTTATTGGACATTGTTAGTAAACTGATAGTGAAAGAAACATCGTGAAAAAACTTGGTCTTAAAGTAATATAGAATAAAATGGAATAGGGGTGTTGATTGGGGAAAAAAAATACAATTTAGTCCGTCAGGCACATAATAAAAAAATAGTAGACACGTATTTTTTGCTTTATCATATTAATAAAATATGGTTTAGATAAAACGCATTCAAGTTCCAGTGAGGTCTTGCTACGTCACAACTAGTTACTACTACAAGTCAGTATTTTAGCAGAACACGTAAATTATTAACTTTGTATAATTTGGGTCACCAAGATACAGGCTGTGCCTAGTTTGGGACCCGCTGTTAAATTAGTCAAAAGTCTTCTATTAGTTTATTTTATTTTGTTACTTGTTTGGTTAAGAACTGCGTGTAAGTTAAATATAATAAATACATAAATAATATAAAATATTAGTATAAAATCTACCGGGGAGTGATCTCATGCCGCATTTTAACGTATTGCCTGAGTAGGCAATGCGTTAAGAAAAACGTACGTAACGTAAAGATTACATTAATACATTGAATTATGTATTGCCGTAATCTTTTCGTTACGTTAAAAAGAAAAAAAAAGATGCCCAATATTTTTTTAATAATTTACCTGACCGACAAAACAAAATTTTTAGTTCACATCCCTATTTATTGTTGTAAGTGGTCTAAAAACTATGAAATTGCTAATTGATCAGTATTTGAGATTCGATTGTGTAGACCATGATAGTCATATAATACTTTTTATTATATAAGTACACCATAAAAATTAAAGATACACAATGGAAAAAAAAAAAAAAAGAATTTTAATTTAATTTAATTTAATGGGCGGTCTTATCTATCTTCATAATTCATTCTGAAATAAAAAGATGAATAATAATACCAGCCACACGAATAAAAAAGACAAAATTGTTTTAAAAGTAAGAAGTGGAAAATTGAGCCCCTTAATAAGGGAAACACGAGCCCTCTTGTAAGTGTTGCCATGCATATAAAGAAGGAGTGGTATTGCCCTCCTTGAGTCCCTTTTCAACTTTTAAATTGGTCTCTGGTAATTTTTTCGTGGCAATTTGGTACACTTTATGAATGTTTTCATTTTCTTCATTTATTTATTATCCACTTTCCGTCATACGGAAAGTGGATAATTGATGACAGTTGGTAAGAAACACCTACAATTGAATGTAATGGAGGATAATTGATCGTTTAATAATTTATATCTAAGTATTCTAAATCTTCTTTCAAAACTAAAAATATAATATCCCAACCTAACTAAATCTATTAACAAACTAAAATATGGCGTCGACAAATTCCTCTGCTGTCGACTGGTAATGTTCCTAGGAGAGGCGGCATTGCCACGTTGTATGGCAATGCTTAGCCCCTGGCCAAGATAAAAGCCAGCAGCCTAATTACTTCATAAGTTCGAAAAAAAAATCTGCTCAATTTTTTTTTCGAATTATGAATCAATGGACTAGCAATCTGTTTCAATTCAATTCAATTTATTATTGATCGTGCATTACGTAATTAGGCTGCAGGCCTTGGGTCACGGGAAGTGTCAACCAGTTGTTTGGAGATTTCATTGAACAAACGATGACCACTCGGACCCCACGAGCCGACGCGCGACGGTTGGATTGGATTCTATTGGTTATAATTTTGATAAATAATAAAAATAAAAATAATGTTTATTTTATCAACATAATTATGTAAATTTCATTGTTAAGTTTGGAGCCACCTTTTAAGCAAAGATTTGCTTGTATTCATTGGTTTTGCTCCTTCAGTTTACATTGGCTATAATGTGAGAGAATAAAAAAATTATAATTTAGAAAGCATGCCAAATATTATTAACAATACAAAAATTTATATGAATAAGGAATGCGCACAGTGTTGTGTGTGTGAGGTGGCGGTGTGTGTGATGTAGGGGTGTGTATGTTGGTGTGGAAGGTGTGATTTGTGCAGTTTTTGTTTTAGTCAGCGACAAATAGTATCTATAGATTATATGTATTTTGGTAATTATGTGATTTTAACATGCTTTTATTAGGTCGACCTGTATGTATGTAACTATGTAATCAAATCTAAGAAAACTAATTTAACCATCTTCTAAAGATCGTAGCGTTATGAAAATTGGCAGTTGTATGTGATTTTGATGACAATACAATAACATGGTACTGTCGAGCTGATCTGATGATGGAGCCGGAAGATATGAACTGGAACTTCATGATGGATGATCGTATCATAGCCGTGTTTGGACTTGTTAGAAAGGTCTTGTAATGACTTACAACTTTGACCACAATTAGGTTTCAAGGTGTGAATACGCCTATAGGTGCACGTAAAAGCGTGTTTTTTAGTGTTTTTTAAACTATTACCTAATATTATTATTTATACTAATACTATAAAGAGATCACTCTCTTTATAGTATTAGTATAGCGAATTTTGTCAGTTTGTTTATATGTATTTGAAAAGTATATTATTCCAGATGGACATAAGTAGGCTATATACTATGTAAATATATACAAAAAGAAGTAGGTACTTGAAAATACAAATGAAATACTATCTTGAATTCATGCAAGCCTAGTACTTTATGTTAGGTTACTAGTCAGAAATTGTGCACAACGTGTGGAACACACCGTCTTCATATTTAAATTGCAACTGCGAAGCCGGGGTGGGTTGCCCGGTCGCTAGAACCTTTACAAACCTGAACTACCCCAAATTTAAATTAGAACACAGCACTAATTTGCTGAATAAATAAGGTATGGTAGTTGTAAGTACTTCCCCGGACAAAGCCGTTCATAAGAAGCTTCACTTCTTGTAATTATACCTCTTTAGACTTTACAGGAACAAGAAATACTGAATTACTGAAAGACAGGATGTTCTGTTCTGTACAGAAAAGCCACGCCTAACAGCATACAAAAAGGTAACCGCTTGTCTGGGCAAGTCATTTTAAACCAGAAAAATTGTTTAACCTGTTTTATTATATTTTATACTAGCTGCGCCCCGCAGATTCACCCGCATAACTCTCAATCCTGACGGTCACAATACTAGGTTATCACTGCTATCAGTATTGTTTATTTGATAAAGTCTCCAAAATTCCCCAAACAATTCGGTTATCAAGAATGTTTTATGACTTTGGAACCGTGCCAGGGTTTTAAATCTATATCGTTACTATAAGTGTAGTATAGTACATATGTTTGCACACAGCTGGGAGTCAGCTGATGACTCGATGTTTTTGTTGTTTATATGCACATCTGCGTGCATTAGGGCGTAAACAAGTGACACATCGTAACGATAATGTAAAAATAATGTTGAATGATCATTCATTCAACATTATTTTTCTTAGCTTAGCCACGAGCTCCTCCAGTACAAAACACATACTGTTAGATCATTCTTACAGTATGTGTTTTGTACTGGAGGAGCTCGTGGCTAAGTAATAACAGCCGCACGGTTCGATCCATCAGGTTAAGCTACGCTTGCCGGGGTTAGGCTGTGGATGGGTGACCATCTTTACATACCGAGACTCCGCCGTGCCTCGGAATGCATGTTAAGCCGTTGGTCCCGGCTGTCATTCGTGGATCTTTGACAGTCGTTACGGGTCGTCTGGAGCCTGAAAATCTGACAACCAGTCTCCAAGGGGTGTCGTATTACCCAATTACTGGGTTGTGGAGGTCCGATAGGCCGTCGCTCCATGTAAAATACTGGTATTCAGATGAATCCGGTTAGACTGGAAGCTGACCCCAATAAAGTTGGGAAAAGGCTAGGCAGATTGATGTTCTTATATTATTAATGAAATCACCTCGTAATACGTATTAATAATGTTTAAAAATTTTTTCAACACAATCAGGTTGTTAACAATCAATTATTAATTTAGTAAGATATGCTTACGGTACAACGCCTCGACATAGACTGACTCTGTCTAAACAAATCAGTTACCAACTGAATTTCCCCCCCACTTTACACGGAAGTGAACACTCAGCCGGCTATACGACCAATCAGAGCAGAGTAAATAGTACATACAATCATTATTTTGACCAACTAAAATATATTAGGGCTTATGATTAACTGTAAATAAACTGTTTTAATTACAACAATAATGATTAATTAATTATACAAAACAAATATACCTACTTTAATACCGATATTCTACAAACGGATGTATAAAGTTCATGCAACTTTTAGCGCCATCTGTCGACTATGGAAAAAAGTTCTATTCATAATTATTATTTTTCTAAATCATTACTTATTTAACTAGCATTTGCTCGCAGCTGCGCCCGCGTGGATGTAGGAAAATATGATGAAAATCCGTTCGGTAGTCTATAAGATTATCGCGTTCAGACAGACAGACGCGGCGTTGTATGCGCGGATTGTTTTATAATTATGAAGTGATAGGAACATTTAACGCTCCTGCTTTACTTAGTCATAGCGACGACCCTGATCTTAAAGCTAAGCACATACAATACGATCTTCTCGTTTAATCTGAGAGCCGTATCTAATATTAACCGCTATATCTCTTTGAGCTCTGAATATGCTAATAACATTCGACGTAATGTCGTTTAGCTCTGTTACGGAATCTCTAATGCAAGTTAAGGCGACGATAACCGACTTTTAATGATTTTATACTGAAGATCACGTCTAAACGAGTAGTGTTAATGATTTGGAAAAAGTATATGTTAAATTATAGCATTTTCTTAATAAATTAATATATGAATATTTTAGATTATGTTTATATTACATAGTGAAATTAATTTGTAAAGTTATGTCTAACGCCTATATAAACTGAGAATCACGCAAAATCTATCAAGCGCATTTTTCTGAAACCTTCACCATTTTAAAGATAATATAATTATTAATCGTTTAGTATACGTATTTTATTAAAATACCGTTTGTTTTATGTATAATTAATTTTTTATGCGTCTAATTTGGGACAGCTCTCGTTGATGGGCGAGTTCTATTACTAGCTGGACCTACGACGCGTTGCGTAAGCTCAGTACACTCAAGGTCACTGGCATATGTCTGCGTCTTAAAGGATATCTCTGAGTCTAATGGCTTAAGATAACGCCGACCGCAATATATTAGATATTTAATTGATTCACGCACGAAATTAATATTCTGCACACTAATTGCTTAACACACTTTGAATCACAATTCGAGAGCCTGTTATGAAAGATATTGCTATACATTACTTGAGGTTTGAAAAAATAATTGTTTGCTTATAGAGTTTTACCACATACGAGTAAGTTCACTCATTCCCTATAGAAAAGGGAAGATCCTCTGGCTGAGTCTTGTATCTTGCGATGCTTGCCAGTGTTCCAGTGAGTCGGAACCGGGTGCCGCATAGTTTGCGGTGAGTCGGAACTGTCGGTGGTGATTCCCCAGTGAGTCGGGGTGGCGCTGCTTTATGATCCAGTGAGTCGGATGTGGAACAGCGCCGGGTTGAGGCTGACTGCTGGTGTCGGCCAGGAGAGGGTTGAAGGGCTCTGGCACAGCGCGCATTCCTGGTCATCACCTTCAGGCGCTTTTAACGTGCACGTCTTTCTACATTGTTCTCACATGTATAATATCAACATGAATGTATATCATTCATGTTGACCAATGACCAATATTTTGTGAATATTTTGATTTAAAAGAGTGTCCGTGGATTTTCTTGCCCGTTATTCTCCATAGGAACCTACTACGCTTTGGAATGGGCAAGTAGCTTCATCTTTTGACTGACCGACCCCTTGACAATTCAAAAGTGCCTGTAATTGGTTTATTTGAAATAAATGCTTTGAGTTTAAGTTTGAGTTTCAAAGAATGTGTGTTCGCTGCAAGCTGGTGGTCAGAATACCTGTTGAAGCCGTGGGTGCTGGCTGGCTGTGTGACTCGCCTCACGAAAGCTTGCGGGATTTATGATGATGATGTGTAAAGCTCACTCATTCTCTATAGAAAAGGAAGGATCCTCCGTGTCGTGTCTGGTGGGTAACTGCCCGGCCATTAATGTCGGAAAGTTAAATATATGCTGCTCACGCAGTAAACCCTATTTGCGCGATGCAAGATTTGTGAGACGTCAGGTCTTTAATGAGTAGTTCGCATATGGCGTTGTAGATGCCGCTACATGCTCAACAACGTAAATAATGTGGGTGAACTGTCAAACTGAAACCCATTGCGATTAATTGTCATTTTATGTGCGTTACGAAACTACCCCGCTTAGCCATCTCGATCTTGATTTATTTACAGCTGTATATCGTTCGAACTATCGCTTATCCGCATCCCAAGAACTCAAATCGGCTGCTACAATGTGCGCTTTTGTATATTCTTGTGTCGATATTATCGCGGACGTCCACGTCAATAAAATGTATAGAAATACGTGCACGCTATAACGATATCGCCGGCAGAAATTTATAAGTGTCTTCATATTTTCCATACATTTAAATTCCCTGCGTTATCGTGATGCCGGGGACGTCCACGATAATATTATCGTCACGTTAGAAATTATAACAGCGCAAAATGTCATAGGATTTCGTGATAGGTACTCATAACCTGTCATTTTTAGGGTTCCGTGCCTCAAAAGAAAAAAGTGGAAGCCATATAGGTTCAGTTCGTTGTGCGTCTGTCTGTCAGTCTCACAAGACCCTTTTTCTCAAGAACGCGCAGAGGTATCAAGTTGAATTTAATATCAAATAAGTGGAGCTCTAAAAAATCAAGCTTCTAAGTCAACGCAATAAAAAATTCGGACATTTCAGCGACATATTTTGATACTCGCAAATAAATCGAAAACCTACAGGGTACTTCCTGTCGTCCTAGAATCATGAAATTAGTCAGCAAGGTCTCACAGCACTTATAAAGGAAAAAGTCAGAAAATCATTATTTTATGTAGTTTTATCAGATAAAAATATTTTTTTGCCGATCACAAACTTACATTAATTGCAGTTAGAAAATTGACCGTGACGTATATATATAGGGCGCAGTAAGATGATTATAGCCGAAATATAGTTATATCCCTAGGGATGGCACAGGTACCTTAGGCACTTGTCCCACCGACACGACAAGCGATATCAAAGAGAGTACTCGCCCAGGCGAATCAGGCTTGGTACATATGCATACCACCGAGGAATCGCTCGTCGCCGTCGCGCACTCGCTGCTCGTTGCTCGCCAACTTGTTTTTAGTTGCTAGTTTTACTCGTTTCTCGTTAATCAATGGCAAGTGCCTTGACTCCACCAAAGCGGAGATATGCGGAGATGTCCGAAGTTGAGACGAGAAGAGATGTTTTTCAGCTAGGGTGTATCCACCGAAGCTGTGCGGAGATGTGTGCTGGCTAGAGCGGAACTGAGCTGCGTGCGGCGAGCGTTGAATATTAACGAAATTACGGTGCGTTCATAACTCTTCTCGGCTTCGCTGCGCGCCGTCGCCAATTTGCGAGGCTGAGCTCAAATCTCCGCATCGATTGCGCTATAAAATACATCTTCACTGAGTGGTATCCACTGAAGCTGAGTGGAGACAAGATGTGTGAATAGCGATATTCTATTGGTTGTTTAAAACACATCTCTTCTCTCGTCTATGCTACACTCGGTGAAGTCCGGGCCTAAGGCTGCGTTTCCACCAGAGATGTGCGAGGATGCGTAGCAAGCGATGTGTGTGAAACTAACCAATAACATCGCTTCACTGTCATAGTTTGAGCTAAGCTAGCGTTGTTATTGGTTAGTTTTACGGAAATTCCTCGCTACGCATCCTCGCTCATCTCTGGTGGATACGCAGCCTAAGCCCTGTACAATATGCAAATGCGTTGCTACGCAGTTGCTTTCATTTGACATCGACACGAATGTTAAGGCAGTCGCGATTAGCATGAGATTTACATCGCTAATCTTCTTTGTGATAGCGATTTATTGATGAAGGTATCTTTGGAGCTTTATTCGCAAAGGCGTTCCCCCACCGGGAATATTCACCTATAATGTAACAAGACAAGATTCCACTGTAATGGCTAGGGCTTTGGAAGGAGACTGCGCAGGCCGTCAACTGCTCGCTAGTGTAGAGAGATGATTGAAACCATCAGGATAGGTTAAGACCAGGCACTCTAAAGACAATTTCTACGTAAGCTCCGCCCCCACGCACCACGCCACTCCACTATGTGCTAAACTTTAACTCATCAGTAATAAAGTTGAATATCGCGTGCGCTCTTTAATCGTGTTTGAGCACGGAACTAAATGGCTTAAGTGTCAATTCTTATTTCGTTTATAACTAAAGTAATCATTGATCTAGTGAAAAAATATCTTGTGGCTGGAGAATAAACTATATTTTCTAGCAATGCATACTTATTTTAGAAATAAAATCTGAGTTATCTTGATTTTATTTAAATAATCTTTAAAACAAAAAATGATATTCGAATAAAAAAATTATTGAGCGGTACTGTTACAATTACGTAACTTTCTTGTACATGAAAATAAAAAGATCCAATAAATTATATACTTACATTCCATTTTTCTTGTATAAGTGACTGTTTCAGAATATTATTGCAAATACAATTTAGGGAGCCTCCTTTTAATACAATTAAATAGGTAGTAACTCGGCTAGGTCGCGGGCATTAAATTATACCAATTACAGGCGAATGCTCCCAATGAGGGAAGCTTTTAGGGATATTTGTATCGGTATTTACCCACAAAGTATTTTTTTAAATTTTCTTGGTATAATTTATAACTTTAAAATATGATATGCCTACCCTTGTAGTATATGTTTCTTTTTACTTGCCTACACACATTTGGGCCCACAGTTTGTCCGGCATGCAGCAGACATGTTCCGTTTAAGAGGGCGCCTAAAGGTCCACTAGCGCCACTCTTTTAAAAAAATATTATCTCGTGACTGAGAAGGAATTATGAATAACGGCTAGACAGGACCCTCAGTAAGTGTGTCTAGAATTTTCTAATACCTTATATAAAGTTTCTTATTGAGACACGGAGCAACAAAATACGATCTAGAGGAATGTGGCCGCTTTTCTTTAGATCGTATTTTGTTGCTTCGTGTCTCAATATAAAGCTTTTCATAATTCCTTCTCAGTCACGAGATAATATTTTTTTTAAAGAGTGGCGCTAGTGGACCTTTAGGCGCCCTCTTAAGTGGGGCAGCCTTAAGGCTCGTACAGACCAGCTCGACGCGACGACGCGACGCGACTCGAACAATAGAATTTCTAAGAAAACTCCACTGTATAAGAATAACCGGTGTCGCGTCGCGCTAGTCTGTACAAAGCTTAAAGCCAAGCGAACATTACAGCCGCAACGAGCCGCAGCGCGACGCATTTTCTTAGAAAAAGTACGAGCCACATCCCACTTTTGTTTATACAAAATACGAAAGTGATGAATTTTTGCAATGCGTTGCGTTGCGGTGCGGCGCGCCCTATTTTGCGCTACTTAGTCTTTAAGCTTTGTGCAGACCAGCGCGACTTGTCGCGCGACGCGACACCGGTTATTGTTATACCGTCAAGTTTTCTTAGAAATTGTATTGTTCGAGTCGCGTCGCGGCGTCGCGTCGCGCTGGTCTGCACGAAGCTTTATGCCCTTTCAAATCGATATCACATTGGAAAACATCTTTTATTTCTTTGTTACGCTTTCTCGCTAAAACGGCGGAACGGATTTGGATGGAATTTGGCACATGGATAGTCCATGACCTGGTTAGGACATGTAAGGTACTTTAAATCTCAGTAGTACGTTCCTTTGGAATAATTTCCGACCTCGATCCTGGCGAAGGCGCGGGCAAAAGCTAGTATGTAGATAAGAACCACTTTTCAACAGCACTCATTGGCCTATTTGCCAATCCATAACATTAAAAAAAACAAAATAAAATTGATTAACTTTACGCACGAGTGAATCCGGGATCAACAACGAGCTAAGGAAAAATTTTATCAAAACAGATGAATATTATTATTATTTGTTATGTCAAAAAAACAAATAAAAATCAAAAGCAAAATAAACACAAACAATAAAATTGTGCTTAATTTTTTTTATTATTTTCATTATTGTTTGTATTGTGCTTAATTTTTTTTATTATTTTCATTATTGTTTGTGTTTATTTTGCTTTTGATTTTGATTTTGTTTGACATATTGTTTTATAATTTATGTTTGCATGGTATTTTAAATTTTTTTACAATGTAAAATGTACCCATAGACAAATAATGACACATGAAAATAGGACTAGAACTCATCTAATGAATAGAGGCATTTTTCCAACAGGAATGCCTTGAGCCTTGCCTTGAATGAGCCTGTGTACAGTATGCTTTTTAACTCAAGCGGCAATTTATTAAATATTTTAACTGCATTTGTTATAATAAGTGTGTATAGAAAATATGGAAACAGCACCATTTGAAACTTTATAGCTCAGCATTGTCCGACATTTATCTGAAAAAACAATTTGTTTAAATGACAAAAAGTTTTCTCGCACTTAATCTGAGATTTATGTCTTGTATTTTTTCTTTTCTTTTGAAATATTCTTTAAAATATGGCTGGCCGTAAATTAAAATGCTTGGTGTTTTTGATAAATGGTAGAAGTAGTAACGATGTCCAGTATAATTTGGTCCGCGGGAAAATCTACAGGGTGAATCAGAAAGGTGTGATCAAAAGGGTATGGTACACACCATCAAACTGAACAACTTTATCGGGGGCGTAATCAAGAAAAAGTTATCAGCAGTCCCGTAAAAAGCTTCAATACCTAGTCGACCCAAATGTATGAGACGGCTGATAATTTTTTTCCCCACTATGTTGGGGTCAGATTCCAGTCTAACCGGATGCAGCTGAATACTAGTATTTTACATGAAGCGACTGCCTATCCGACCTCCACAACCCAGTAAGTGGGTAAGCCCACGTTTGCTTGGACGTTAAAATATCGCGGTGGGATTTTGTCGCGCACTACATTTTCAACTTTCGGTGTTGAGCCGAGCGTTGAGAATCCAACGCGCTCTGACGCACTCTTGACACAGCGCGCTGAAAAAACACACTGTTGGATTTTCTACTCTCGGCGTTAAGCAGAGCGTTGACAATGCAGTGCACGAAAAAAAAACCCCCGTGACCTGGGCTAATACCCCTTGGTGAGACTGGTTGTCAAACTTTTGGGTTTCTGACGACCCGTTACGACTGTCAAAGATCTAAAGTGACAGCCGGGACCAACAGCTTAACGTTCTTTTCGAGGCACGGAGGAGTCTCGGTATGTAAAGATGGTCACTCATCCACGGTCCGACCGCGGCAAGCGTAGCTTAACCAACACGATCCACCCGTGCGGCTGTTATTACTTAGCCATGGTCCCCTTTTATCCATTTATTCATAATGTTTGAAAAATTCGTCTGCTTGACAATTTAAATGACATAGTGTAGTGCTTAACTGTTAAAATTAATGGTTTTCGTGGGCGTACCCAGCTTTTGGCACAGGCGGGGAGGAAATCAAAAATTTCTTAAGAGGCTTACAACAGCTAAAGCGCGGTCACTGTCGGACTGCATAGAAATGAAAGAGAAGCGCGATGACACGACGCAGGTAATTTATTGCAAAATATGAAGCAGTTAGCGATTTACAGAAAATCTATTGATTGGGCTGGAAAATTAAAACACTATTATGCTAATATGTAGCTTGTAGAATAATCTGACAAAAAATCAGAATGATTGCATGTAAATTAATATGATTTTTAATCGTTAAAAGAAATTTTTAGAGGTATCTTCATGATTTTTTTCTATCGTATCAAATTAGTTGTATTATGTTTTCAACACACTATCATACTAGCATATATCCTGAAGAATATCATATATTTTTCTGATTTTGTTTACTGCAGTGGATCATATTCTTTTATGCATTATAAAACTTGCGTTTATTCACGTTTAGGTCCTGTAGTCCCCTTAAGCCCTCGCACATGTTAATCAATCAATCAATCAATCTAATTATTTATTTACAGATCATACAATCCAATTTGTTGGTAACATACACATCTTAAACACTAGTGTTAGTACATCATTTTAGTTACTGTAATTGGCTGTAGCACAGCCGTTGCAGATAAATAAATAAATATATTCGGCAAATTTTGGTCATAATTACTAGCAATGTCAAAACCATCAATAATAATGTCAAAATCACAACCATAATGTCAAAATCATCATTAATAATAATGCCAAAATCATCATCAATATAAAAACATAGTTAAACATAGTTTGATATGGTTATAGAATGAAAACTTTTCGTCGCCTAAGTTTGGCTCCTTTAAAATCGTCGGCCGGCTGGCGACCGAGCTCAAGTGCTTGCTAGCTGCGTTCGCATCTTTTGCATGATAAGACATGACGGGCCACGCAGCACGGTATTTTCAAAAATTAATGCATAATTTAATGTAATTGTAAAGTAAGTCTTAACGTGACTCTAACATACAAAATCCAGGGGGGGGGCAGCTGTCCTCCCCTGTTCTCCCTCCCCTGGGTACGCCCATGAAGGTATTACCATTGTAAGTGTCTAAAGGTATGGTTCCAAACAATACCTCGTGCTGCTGCGCGTCAGTGCTGCCTGCCGCGTCATTCCGAGCACGGCGGCGTGGCACTGCTGTTCGTGGTTTGCTTCTCAACAGTTGTCAATTTGTTCAGTTCACATGTTATCGCTGTGATGAACGCCGCACTACTGGTCTGCTGCGACGGCAGGGCGACACTGCCTCGCAGCAAAGTCGAGCAGAATTGCTGCAGTGCTCGGAATGTAAATCAAATCAAATCAAATCTATATATTGTGGGTAAAGGTTATACAGACAGATGTTAGGTAAATTACAGTTACATGATGTCCTGCCTAATAGGCATGCAGTACTCTTATAAAACAATTCTTACAAAATAACAATTAGGTGTATGCTGACAGATTGTAGTACGAGTAGGTACTAATTAAGAAAATGTTGGATCGTGTAGTAAGCTTTGTCAATTAAAAAATTACGCAATTTACATTTGAATAGTGTTAGTTCCTTGGTGCTTAAAATGTCCACAGGTATCTTATTGTAAATTTTAGACGCCATTCCAAAAAAACTTTTGCCCAGAAGAGCAGTTTTATGTGGTATACTAGATATTTTCAGTATATATCTTTTTGATTTTAATTCACCGAATAGATTTTTATTTATTTTAACAAATACTGTAACTTCATAGATATAGACTGATGGAAAGATCAAAATTTTAAACTTTTTAAAATATGGTTTGCATGATACAGGAACAAAGATACCAGCCATCGCGCGAACGCATTTTTTTACGCTTTAAACACTTATTCTTTATTTGTGGCGTTACCCCAGAATATAATCTCGTTCCTAAAGAAAATGCATGGGGACCAGCTATCTAATTACGCAACACATTTTCGTTGAAAATTCCGACTAATCTGTTTCAATTTGACAGGTCAACAACATTCATTGTGTTATTTACGTTGTTGAGCAGATTTTTTTTTCGAACGTACGAAGCAATGGATTAGCAATCTGTTTCAAAACGATTCAGATTCTAATTGATCGTGTATGACGTAATTAGGGTACAGTAGTGACGCGGCAGCAATGCCGTGCGGCGTTGGTCGGAATCATACCTTTATCCAATTACCAACCCTGCCTATTTACAACAGATCCAAAACACTTTTAGATCAGTACCTCAGGGCTGATTACACTCTACCTCTAAACAAAACTACCAACATTGAATTGGTTTCTAAAAACGATTACAGATGAAAACTTTACTCATTTGAGTTGGTACTTAGTACTTACTATCTATTGAGTCGGAGGTACAAAGGGATTGAATGTTGTAAGCTTAGCGTTTATTGGCCGGTCTCGATAGTGTAGACCGAAGTCATTAAAGAAGAGGTATATGTCATAGGCGGACGCGATTTAATATACAATGTCGCCCATATTTACCCGCCCGCCCGTTTATGTGCCCGCCCGTAGTTTTCTGAATATTCATGATAAATTATCGAAAATAAACTTAATCATTAGTTTTTTTTTTCTTCTTTTATTGTTTCAATATCCCGCTATAATTTTATGGACTTACTACACTTGTGTTTTAAAAATAAATATCTGTTTTTTTTTTTAATGTCTTTACCTCCGTTTTTTTTTTCATTGTTGACATATTGTAGTAAAAAATATTAGTTAATCTGATAAAATAACTCATAGGCTTTTAGAAATAATAAACAGAATCCAAATCGAGCCAATAACATAGGAGATATGGCAATCGCTACTAAAAAAATAAAAATTCAATAACATGAAAAATATTAAAGATAGAGCAACTGGGTTGTGGAGGTCAGATAGGGTTCCATGTAAAATACTGATATTCAGCTGCATCCAATTATACTGGAAGCCGACCCCAACATAGTTGGGAAAAGGCTAGGCAAATGATGAATGTCTGACCTACAATTTTCTTTTGCACTTTATGTTGGGTTGGAATTACACTATTTCTCACGCAAAGTGAAATTTGTTTTTTTATTGAGAACTATGTAGTCAAAACGTTGGAAAAGTCTCCAATACTAAAGTTTTGTTATTTTTCTATTCAGGCTTACAACCGAAGTTTCAGGATTCAAAAGACTGCCTTTTGATACAATAGTCTATTCGGAAGAAGTCACTAATTAATCTAGTTTATAGTAAAGCCTGTCCAGTCTGAAATGACGTGCCCCATTACCGCATTAACCATAGAAATTCGCATTACCGTGTGCGTAGATACGGTAATGGGGCGCGTCAAATAAATAAATTCACAAAACTAACCCACATTTTATCGTAATTATAGATCTCGCATGTACCTATCTAAATTAAAGGAGAGCAAGGCACTATTAATTCGCGTACTCGACTATAATTTATAGCTTCTGCCCGCGACTTCGTTTGCGTGAAATTTCTTGGTCCCCCTACCCACGCCGTCGCATAACATTGCGTGCCCGCGCTGTCGCAGCTGGATTGTCGAGTCCACTGCTCCGTTATGTAAAACAGCTGCACGACGTTCACCGATTTTCCGTTATTACCGAACTTTAACACGCAGAATTGCATAAACGTTTTGCATTTATTAATGCAGCGGATCGACGATTATAGGTTATGTAAAACAGCGTGAAATGAAACGTCAGATTGTCGATTTTAGTTCAAAATTTTGACGGTACTGGCTCTGTGTGTCATAACAACAATCATGGCGTCCGAAGCAGAAATTAATAAAACTAGTAATATGAGTGAAAATTACCAAACTCAAGTGATGATTTTAAGTACAAGTTTAATATAACGTTTTCAGAGTTTTATGAAAGTCAGTCCTAGAAAAACTATTAAAAACAATTAAACCAAGTAATAGCCACCAACTTGGAATTAGCGAATTGGCCGCTACCACGGCACCGCTCGCTCAGCTCACGCGCGATTGGTAGCAGTTCTAACCTAACCTAAACCAATTGGCGACTGCAACCAATTCGGCATTAGAAGCTTATTGTAACTGCAGAAGCCATTCTGCAATACGTCGAAACGTGGGTAGCCGTTTTGTTAAACGTAACGCAATGACAATCCAGCTGAACATCGTTCAGCTGTTACGCAGATAACGGAGCTGTTTTGTAAAACAGCTAGCAATTAGGATGACAGCGTGTATTGAAAACAGCGGATTCGACAATCCATCTGCGACGTGTACATAGATATAAATAACATGTAAGTACCTGTTAAAAGTTTAGCAAACTGTGTATACAGGGTGTCAGGGACATCGACGCGAAGCCGGTTACCATGGGGTCTGTACATGATTCTGAAACCCCCTGAAAAATGTCAACGCTGGGGTCTCAGAATCATCTACTGAATCCATGGTAACCGGCTTCGCGTCGATGTCCCTGCCGCCCTGTGTAGAGTAACAGTAAGCCAATAATCATACAGAGAAGTACATATGAAGAAGAAACGAGCACTGATCATGCTCATCACGCTTCTCACTGCGTGTTAGCCTTTTAGACTGTTTACTTAAGGTTTTTTTACAATGTTTTCCTTCATCATAACTCCGTAAGTCAGCCAAGTTTTTATAATGTTATTTTTTTGCGTACTGTGTTGATACATGTTCATGTTTGTTTTGTACCATTAAACCAGAAATGGTTTGTATTGGTACTCGCATTCGCTAAAAGAACACTCCTTAATCACTTAAATATAACTTGTATTTACTTAATATATATGATTCATGTATTATTGTCGATGTTCTTACATTATTTGCTTATATTATATAAATAAGTAAATAATGTAGGTACACTTGACGACACTCAAATATAATGCTTAGGCCGTGTCGCTAAGTGTCGCATTTTGCATGCATGTTGGATTCTCAACTCTCGACGCTGAGCCTAGCGTAGAAAATTCATCAGTGTGCTTTTGTTTATGCTTCATATTTACGTGTCACTTAGTGTTAGTAAAACAGGCATTAAACTCAAGGCCAAGAAGACTTTTGAAACAAAAATTTACAAAATTCCAGCTCATTTCAGCCTAAATCTAAAAATACAAAGGGACTGTAAGCCTCATTGAACGATTATTGAATTGGCTGTTCTAGATTTTCAAGACACTTTGAAAAGATACTTAGACCCAAATCACTTGACTTGATCCGTGGCTCAAGTTAAAAGCTTATGAAACGAAATGAAATTGTTTATTCTGTAAATCGAAATCACTTTTACACGACAAATAAAATAAAAAAAATTATGGTCGGCATTTGCTATCTGGCTGCTCTGAGAAGAAAGAACGAAACAAACTCAGAGGTCGTAGTCTCTTTTAAAGTCCAGACATAATCTTGGTCAGGCCATGTGAGGACCAATGACCATGTAGATTAGTGTCTGAAATTGTATTTTGAGGAAAGAACCACACAAATTTGAGTAGACCTGTCCAGTCAGTGCAAGCATTTGTCAGTTATCGTGGAGCTCAACTCAGAACTCAACGACTCGACGAACAATACCAAAGAAAGGACATTTGGGTAGGCCGCATAAACTACTCAAACTGCCAGACCATCAATAGAACTAATTGAGAAAGAAACAACCACATAGTCCTCACCTTTAAAAGAATATAATATTTTACGAAGTAATCATATGCCTATTTCGCAGTGTCCTGCCATGCTATTCTGTAACCATATCACCGTGAAAACTTAGGTGAAGTGAGCGTGGCGTGAGCTGTCATTCCACAGGGATTGACACTATTGACAGCTCACTTCACCCAAGTTTTCACGGTGAGATGTTTACAGAATAGCATGGCAGGTATATTAATATATGAAAAAATATTAGTAAATCTTCCGAATATGTTAACTGGAACTTATGATGATGAAACAGTTTATATTACAGGCATTTTGAAAAGTCTACCTTCTTGGTATTTTTACTTTTAAGGACATCGCCCATTAGAACAGCACCGCTCAAGCGCAGTAACGCCCCGGCACCGCCTCGAAAACTCTAGTCGCCAACGCGCTGTAAGCAAGGCGAACGCTAGTCACCAACGCGCCATAAGTATGGCGACCGCTCCCTGCCGGCATGCCACTCGCGGGCCGCTCACTGCCCGCGAGCCGTCCACTATTCTGTATAACCATCGTAAAATAGACTTTAATTCATTTGATTTAAAATCCTAACTTGAATGACAAGTTATTTGCTGTGTCGGAGCGGTGCTGCTATAATGAGCGATGTCCTTTACTCGTCTAAATAAGTCCTAACATGTAGGTATTATGGGTTTTGCCAATCTTTAACTAGGTATAGTAACTAAACTTTTGGACATATTTGATTGAATTTTCATTGATACAGTATTACTATTATATTAATACGTGAAGCAAAAACTTTGTATCCTTTTTACGAAAATTACGCGGACGGAGGAGTATGAAATTTGGCACAGTTATAGTTTATATGCAGAAGGAGTGCAGACAGCTAATATTTTTATATAATATACATTAGAAATAAATTAAATGAATAAAAAAAACATTACACACACTACCATGCGTTTGACAGCGTTTGACACAAGATGGCTACCTTAGAATCATGACATTTAAATGAATTATGGTCAAATTTCTACCTCTGGGCGACCACTAGTGAAGTTTAATTTGTGGTCGTATTGACTGACGTCTCCACCTTGTTTATCAGTTTATTTATATTTATTATTCTTGTTCGTCATTTTTAGGGTTCCGTATGTCCGAATGAAAAATCGGAACACTTACAGGATAACTCGTGTGTCGGTCTGTCTGGCTGGCTGGCTGTCCGTCTGTCACAGCCAATTTGCTCCGAATCCACTGGACCAATTTTGTTGAAATTTGGTACCACCACCACGGTGGTTTGGATTCACCACACATCCAGTGGTGGTGTGGTTAAAGTGGAGGAACATGCTATTCCTCCTTTGAAAAGGTAGGAACAGCCAGATGAAGGGTAGTTATGTCAAATCAATCATCGTGAAATGAACAGAGTATATCTCATCTCCAATAAACAAACTTACAAACAAAAACAAAGAAATATTCTCCCTAATTTAGGCAATTTTGCAACCTCAACCATTATCTCCGTAGAGCTATGAAAATTATTACAAAATGTTTTCTTTGAGTAAGAAAGCGAATCGAATGGAAGCCGATAAATGGCGCTCGGCAATTGTTTCGATATAACGGCATTCGAACCAACTCTCTGGAGTACTATTGAGATGTTTGTGGTGCAAGTGAGGAGGTGATAGCGAGTCGCATTCATTTTATTTTATCTGAACTTAGGATTTATGATGTGAAACATCTAATGCGGTGGGTCAGATCGGCTGTTGGCGTGCGACGAGGCCAACAGCCAACGTCCAACATCCAAAGGAAATCTAAAGGAAAAAAAAAACAATATTTTTTGAGAAAAAATATAATCTTTTTATTTTTTTTCTTTAAATACTGTCTGAATAATTTTATTTTTGATTATGCCATAGTTTTTGATTAAAAAGATAATATTGGACTATATTATTTTAAGACTATTAGCTTTTCAAATTATATAAATATTGTCTTGAAAATTGAAATAGGTAAATATAATTTCCATCTTACAGACAATATTTGCATATTTTATAAGATAATTGCCTCATTTGTCTAATAGTCGCAAGCGCTACTGCTGAGCATGAGGGTTCGATTCCCGGGTCAGGCAAAGTGATATTTAGTTTTTCCATCTGGAATTGCTCAGCAACAACCCGGAGTCTAGACTTGTGCCCGGTTGATGGCAATAGGCTCACCCCCTATTACAGGGGACTTTAACATAACTGGCGAAATATGGGTATACTATAGGTACACCTCTGCCCAACCCGTCGGGGAAATAAGGCGTGATGTTAGACGTTATATCATGTTTTTTTAATCAAAATAAATAAAAACGAGCGGGCCTTACAGTAGTCGCATATGATGTAACGCAACCTCTCGGAAATTGGGTTGGTACCATCTGACAGCCAGCTCTACCACCACGCGCGCTCATTGGTCCAATCAAATAGCGCGCGCTTCCCCGGATTCCTGTTACACACTTCCGTCCCTTTTCACGAAATCACTCCCACAGATTGCAGTAAAAAGAGAGGAAAGATGTTGCACAAAAAAAAATACTGTTTTCTAAACCGCTGACCGCTCACACCTTGTACCCCATTCCCAAATATATTACAAAGATCAAAGAAAACATTAAGACACATGTTTTATGTGCTTTTTATGTTTCCCCGCGTAGAACCGAGATTATTTTGATAAATAATGAATGAGTTATGATGAGATATTTTGTACACGATGGTTGGTTGAAGAGAAGAATATGGTTGAAATAAATTGCATTATTGTCGGTGAGAGTTCCGGTTTCTATGGCATAACCGGGTTTTTTATTGTAGAATAAGATCTTGATGAGATCTTTTTAAGTAAGTAGCCCAGTTTTTGAGCTCAAGGTTACCGGTTTGAAATATTGGAATTTCTAATGCGATTTTGTAAATTTCATTAAGTAGTTTATGTACTTATTTTCAGAGTTAATTTTGGATAGCTCTGACTTAAGATTAAAAAAAAAAAACTAAAAAATTCAAAAGTCATTTATTCAAATTAGGCTGATAATCAGCACTTTTCGAACGTCAAAATTACATAAGACAGTCCCCCAAAACGCCCACCCTTCACCACTTCCTAGCGCGTTAGCTGGGAAGAAGTGGCGCAACAAGGCGACACTAACCGACTTTTAATGATTTTATACTGAAGATCACGTCTAAACGAGTAGTTTTAATGATGTGGAAAAAATAAATGTTAAATTAGAGCATTTTATTAATAAGTTTATCTCTTAATATTTTACATAATGTTTATAATATATAGTGTAATTTATTTGTAAAGTTATGTCTAACGCGGAAAAAAATGACAATTACGCAAAACCATCAAGCGTATTTTTCTAAAACTTTCACCGTTTCAAAGATATTATACTATACTATTTATATTTTAGTATACGTGTTTTATTAAAATACCCTTTTTTATGTATAATGAATTAACAATGCGTCTAATTTAGGACAGCGCTCCTTGATGGGCGAGTCCTATTACTGGCTGGACGTACAGTAGTACGACACAACTTAGATGTAACATCGGCAAAATTCATAAAACCGATCACCATCCGAACTGAGTGCGCCTTCAAAATCACCAATATTTATTACTGCTTTAGGTGAAAATAATCTTTACGCAAACGCAATAACTTGTTAAGTATAACCAAATACATTCGTAAAATTGAAATGAATGTATGCAAATTTTCAAATTTATATTACATCTGATCTAAGTTGTGTCGGACTGTATGTACGGCGCGTTGCGTAAGCTCAGTACAGAACGCGCAAGCTAACCACTCAAGGTCACAGGCATATATCTGCGTCTTAAGGTGTCAAAAAATGCTCTGTATTTGGACAGCCCAATCAATCAGCCCAAGTCAATGTGTGACCATTCACCGCTTTCTTGGAAAATCACAGCTGCAGTGGGATGGATATCATAATATAGTTTGTAGACACGCAAACGTAGGGTCAAATCATCAAATCAAATTCTCATTCTCAAAATGATACTAAACTTTCTTAAATATATTATCTATCTCTACGCTAAACCTTAAACTGACAGAGACAGCATCTGAGTTTTCGGTGACCTTCAACTGAAATGAGTTTGATAATTCGACCGTGAAAATAATATGATGCAGTCACATTCCCTGAAGCAGTGGACAGGGCATATTGCATTCGCATCTCATTCGCAATCTGTCAAAAATACAGTCAATGTACCAACATTTTTGACAAGTTTGACAGATTGCGACTTGAATGTGAACGTTTTTTAAGTACGAGAATTGGCCATCAGATGTCCGATGGGGCCGAAAGGTGGGCCGATGACCTTGTGAAGGCCGCAGTAATTGATTGGCTGTGAGAAGCACAGAATAGGCCGAAGTGGCGATGCTTGGGGGAGGCCTATGTCCATCAGTGGACGTCTTTCGGTTGTAATTATGATGATGATTTCTTGAAGGGTTAGACAGAGGAGAGAGGTGTATTGCGACACTCACATTTTGTCAGCTTGAGCTTGCAGTCATATAGGTTTATAGGCCAACGTAATAACACCCACGGCCGTGAATCTAACAGCAATATTTACAAATCTCTGTTAACTAATAATACATCGTTGTTCTAATATATTTATTTACAAGTATTAACATCAAATATATTTCTGGTGGCGGCGCCGTCAAGACTTTTGACGTAGAACGGAGCTGACGTGATGAGTGACGTCACTACGATAGTATATTGTACGGCGCTGTATAATTACATCATGCTTCTGTTTTATAAATAAGATTGGATGGAAATCACTTTCCGGCTGAAATAAACACGTTCTTAATAGACAAACAGGAGACACCCTAAAAAGTTTTACGAATAAACAATGAGACTGTCTCTCTCTAAGTCTCTACTCTACTGACTCTACTCTACTATTTGAAATAATTTGTTGGAAATGCTAAATAAATAATTGACAATGCGAAAAAATACGTATACGGAAGTCAACACTAGTCCAAGAAAGCGGAAGGCATACTACAACCCGCAGCTGTCGACGTTAGTGTGCACCTGTGAACACCTGTTTGTGGGTACGAATTTGACAGACCCCTTCGCCCACTTCAGGGCAGAGAACATGTCATGACAAGTACTGTTTCATAAAGCTATGAAAGAAACTTGAAAAATACGTGTGGCACTCGAGGACTGCCGCGGTAAAGCTATTGCATAGCATATATTCAAAAATAAGAAGATAATATTGTTGATTTAAAATATTTTTTTTTTAAAATACCCCTATACCCCCCCCCCCTAAATCGCAGAATTTACACAACCGTCAATGACGTCTGCCCTCACGCGTCTGCCCGCGTTCGGGTCGCGCACTCGGCGATCGCGCGTCATTGCCTATCCCGCCCCTCCACCCTCGTTCTGCGCGCCCGCCGTCGACTCATCGCAGGTCATTCTTATCGTTCTAACTTTTAAAATATTAGTCCAAATTACTTAGTGTAAAAGACAAATTTTATCTACATTAAATACCGAAAGCGATGAAGGTATTTATTTTGATACGAATTAACTAAATACTCTAAAATATGCAACTTAAAAAAAGTATTCAATTTAAATGTATTTATAGCTCACTATTTTGGCTATAATGGCTTCCACATAAAAGGTAGATATATGCTGTCGCGGACTTTTATTTAGAACTCTTTAAGACAAACAACCCCACAATACATTCTTTTCATGTAACTCCAGCGGTTTAGGCAGCGCACGCAAAGATAGATCTCAGAGGGCAGGATTTTTTCCGACTTACTGGATACTTATCGTTATATTATGGCTAAATCACATAAAATCTTTATAAATTGTAGCCTATGTGTTATTCTGATATATAAGCCACATTACTGTAAAGTTTCATTAAAATCCGTTCGGTAGTTTTTGCGTGAAAGAGTAACAAACATCCATCCATCCATCCTCACAAACTTTCGCGTCAGGTTTTTTTTTCGTTACGGAATTTCTACATTCGGTCGCCGCGCTCAGAGTCTCCGATAAAAGCTATGCAATAGCTTAAAAACTGTCGGATTGTCGCCTGTCATCTGTTGATTGTCGGATTTATAATTAATTTTATTTCGGACAGAGTCCTTAGGGTTAGTAACAATTTTACTTAACATCTAGTGTTAGTAGACCTACTGTACAGACACGGATAAACATAAAATTAAAATTCAGCGTGGAGCTGCTCCGCAACCTCGAGGAATCCCACCGATCTACGAACACACTGAGAATACTGTTGGTGTCGCCGCGAACACGTGATAATAACATTGATGGTTTTGCCGCGATTATTCGAAAAAGATGTGCATCCCTGATGATGCACATCTTTTTCGAATAATCGCGGCATAACCATCAATATTATTATCCGTAAATCACTTTTTTGGCTTTTATTAAATAAGCCCTTGGTTTGCGAATGTGTCACATTTTGGTTTCGTCGCATAATATCATATTTTTCTTCTCCAAGGTTAATTTAAATGTATTAAAGATCTACTAACTTATGGCGACACTGAATTTCAGACATACGATAATGTCTATAAGTTACTTTAACACGGAAGTATCAGGACAATATGTTAATTAATTCAAAATACAGCTTTAAAAATTTAATTAATCATCTATTATCAATTGTAACAAACAGTGAATCAGTTTTGACGCCTCCCCCTTAAGATTTAGGCTCAATATTTTTTTGATATTCGGATAGCTCATGGTCTTAAAAATCTGAATTAAAAAAATATGAAACCACGCGAAATTTCGCGGGTATTTCATAATAAAATATCAAAAATATTATTTTATTATTGGATATGCTTAATATTTTACGCTGTCGTTTGAATGAATTAAGAAATAATTAGGTACTGCTCTTGTATTACATGCCATCATTCCAAGTCTAACACTCGACCTACACGAAACCTCTAAAAATGCCGCATGAAGCTACCAGAAATACCACAAATTGTATTACGAGACTTCCTGCCCACAATATTTTGATTACGTACGACATGAAACAACGAGATTGTAATGAAATCATAATAATCTGCTATTTATTTGTCTGGGTTGAACGCACGGGTCAGAACCACCGAAATAGAATTGGGTCACTGTTGAGGTGAGATGAGTAGTCTCACTTGATACAACGCATGAGTTATCGTGCGTTAAATCATGAAATCGGTTAAAAGAATTGAATACTCTATATTATTAACACCATTTAAATGTAGTGTGTGTTATTTTCTTAATGTAGTCAGAATCGAAGTTCAGTTTTAGTGGTATTTATTAGAGAAGGTTGTTAGCCGAGGAGCTCGTGGCTAAGTAATAACAGCCGCACAGGTCGATCCATCAGGTTAAGCTACGCTTGCCGCGGTTGGTCTAGGCAAATTCATTGTTGTTAGCTGAGTGAACTTCAAGTGGTTTTTTAGGAAATTTGGTTTCCCAGATTATCGTCCATTTTAGAATGACAGATCGCGATCCATTAGAATCCAACTGAAAATAGAAGTATGCAAAGTTATTTACATATTATCATTTTATCTATGTCGTCTCTATATGTATTTTACTGTGTGTACATAAATATAAAATAAATATTGCAAAATATTGTGTGAAAGAAGTTGACAAATCGACCGTGGCAATTATGAATTTAAATGTTAGTATGGCTGATAAAATCTTTATTTCGACCGTAGCAATTAACATTGTCGGATCTACATTTTTGCGATTTTTATTTTATTGCATTAAAGGTCTTAGAATAACTTATTAAAAAAAAAATATAAGTTATTCTAAGACCTTTAATGCAATAAAATAAAAATCGCAAAAATGTAGATCCGACAATGTACGGAAAAAGAAGACATGCGGTAAAAACATTAAATAAATTATGATTAGGGTAGGAGTATGATATAATCATAACATTTTATTCAATGGAAGCAGAAATAATTCTTCAGCATCACAAAGCGTCCTACTAAAGAGCTATGAGGAACAGGGTGTAAAGTTCACTCATCCTCCATAGAAAAGGGAGGATCTTTCGACCAGACGGTGTCGCATCTGGTGGGCAACTGCCCGACGATTGATGTCGGGAAGTTTGTTTATACAGGGTGTAAAAAGACACATCACAAAGCCGTAAACTACGCATACTGTACGTATAGCTAAGTAGCTTTGCGCAAAAATTATTGCTGGGAACCGTAATTTTTGTTTTTAATAATAAAAAAAAAAAAAATATTGCGCGCAATTTAACGCGAACCCACGCTTGAATTAACGGATTCAGTGTTAGTTAAGCTCCGCCCCTACGCTACGTAGGTAGGTACTTGTTGTTCATTGCGTTTTTGTAACTTCAAATGCGTAATCTGTTAAGATAAATCTAAAATTCAGGTAATGTTTGTTTTGATAAAAGTTTCGTATTATTACATAGAATTCATTTTCGTGAAAAAGTAAAAAAAAAAAATGCGACTTTGACCTTCAATATCTCCAGAACCCGTGGATTCCCAGGTATGGTCTAGTGGAAAAAAATGATGCAAATAATGGGTAGAATATGTGGCTTTCGGCTTCGGAAAGTGTCTTTATACACCCGATATACTCCTGGCCCGGGAAGCCCTGATTGCGCGATACAGTATTTTGCGTGACGTCAGCGTCATGCGTAGTTTGCATGTGGCGGTGTAGATGCCACCACACTACTTAACAAAGCTTGACGAAGTACGATGCATGCCTTTTTGTTTCTCTGGTTAAATCGACAGTAATATTCCAGTCTTTTGTTGATCTTCTGCATATACTTGTGCTGTGTCTTCGCCTATATTTAACGCATGCTATGAATATGGTGCTCTCAATTCATCATGTGATCGGCATCAATTGATTAACTGAAGCGAATATTATAATTAGATGTTTTGTATGAAACTGAAATTACATTACCTCACGCCTGTTACCGGTGGAGTCGGCAGAGTCCGGGAGGTGTACATTGCACCAGCTATGTTTACATCCCATATAATTGGTGGCGAGTCTATTGCCATTAACCGGATATACAGGGTGATTTTTTATTCACTATTAATCTTTCAGGGCGTGAAAGTACTCATGATAATGAGCAACTTTCACTATTAGACCTACTCTGAAATATCGAAAAAAATATCTGCTGTTTCATACAAAAATATAATATTTACCCTATGACATTTTATGTAACAGATGTATTTTTTGGCTATGTCGTAGTTGGTCCCATAGTGAATGTTGTTTACAATCATGAGTACTTTAACCTCCTGTAAGGTTAACTGTGTATTAAAAATAACCGTGTTTACCCAGATTGCTTTTGAAAATTTCATAATGGAAAAACCCATGCCTCAAAAAACCCAACAACACTACACTTTAATCCAAAAAATTGTTTGTTTATTAATGGTTGGCTGAGACTTGTCTGTCGGTAAATCATGGCACTGTTTTATATGTTGGTATAAAATAAACACTGGAGATAACAATATGAAATATGAATATGAATATGAAAAAAATACTGGCAATACATGTGTATACATGCATGCATGTATATAGGGTGGCAGGGGCATCGACGCGAAGCCGGTTACCATGGATTCAGTACATGATTCTGAGCCCCTCTGCGTTGAAATTTTTCGTCGGTTATTGGATGTCCCTGACACCCTGTATACGGTGCCGAAACGTGAACACTGACAGTCGGGCTGATCCTCAAATTCAAGATCGCTCAGCGCGCTATGAAGCGGGCTATGCTCGGAGATTCTTTAAAGCATAAGATTAGAAATAAAGTTATCCGGAAAAGAACCGGAGTTACCGACATAGCCTGCAAAGTAAGCAAGCTGAAGTGGCAGTGGGCTGGCCATGTTTGTCGAAGGATCGAAGGCCAGTGGAGCAGACGAGTCCTGGAGTGGAGGCCGCGTAGTGAAGGACGCTGCCGAGCTAGATGTTCCGACGATCTTAAAAAGGCGGCTGGGAGAGACTGGATGCGGAAGGCGGAGATCACAGTATAAATATGAACAGTACAGAAACTACGTAGTAAACATTTAAAACGGCACACTCACAAAGACGCTCTCATTGACGAGACCCCAAAGTGATTGTCGCGGTGCTGTCAGTTGCGGGCGCAGTGTCGAGACGAGTGGTCGTCGCGATCTTTTTAAAAATGGAGCGTTTTAATAATTTTAAAAAATAGGTCTAGTTTCTCTACTGTCCATATTTATATTGTGTCAGGGTGTTGTGGCGCAGCCTGGGAGAGGCATTGTCCAGCAGTGGACTACGATAGGTTGAGTTTGTTGATTCATTAATGTGTATGGCAGTAATACCATCCTAAGTAGGTATATAACGCCGGTTGTCGCTAAAAACCAGCGCTAAGGCTCTGTCTCCCATAGGGTCGCAGCATTTTGCTGAGGGATGGCCGTTTTGCGTGGATCTGACGCATATTTTCTCTCAACCTGTTCTTTTTTTGTTTTGTGTTCTTTCTTTGTGTCATGTTTACCGCGAATAAACGTATTCTTTAAATCCTACCTAATATTATAAATGCGAAAGTGAGTTTGTTTGTCTGTTTGTTACGCTTTCACGCTAAAACGAATGAACAGATTTGGATGAAATTTGGCACACGGGTAGACCATGACCTGGAATAGGACATAGGATACTTTTTATCCAGGTACTACGTTCCCGTGGGATTATTTCCGACTGCACGCGGGCGAAGCCGCTGGCGAAATCTAGTTATAGAATAAATCTTAAAATACTAAACAGTAGTGATGGACCGACTATGGGTTTTGCATATCTTTAAAAAAAGAAAGAAAAGAAAGAAAGAAAATTATTTTATTTGGGACAGGCACAGGAAATACAAACAGTAAGTAGGTAATAACAAAAATAAAAAAATTACAAAATAAAAAACAAAAAAATAAGAATTATAACGACCTGTGCGAGGCCAAAAAGGCCTAACTAGGGTTTTAACTGGTTATAGTGACTAAATTATTGGATATATTTTCTTGATGTTTTGTATGCAGACTGGGAACGGCCGCGGCATTATATATACGCGCTTACGCAGTTTAATTTACCGTCTTATTGTTCTCTCCACCTTTTATTGATTTACGCCTCTTCGTTTTCACAAAAAGTAGGTAGCTATCGGTACATAAACAAGAACATAATAATCTACTTCTCATCTTAGATAATGGAGTGACATCCTAACACGAGCAGTACATCAATATTCACACTGACATCTCACAAGTAAGTAATTAGGATGTATAGGAAAATAACGATGTTTTTCTGAAAAATATGTAGATAAGAAGTGGCGTTCCATGTTTTTATTCGCTATAATAGAAATGACATGTGAAAGTAAGGTTCTTGTTTGAAATAAGTACCCTATTTACTTATTTTTTTTTTTTTTGTTAGTTAGTAGGAATTATATCTCGTAGATAGTAGATTGGCAGGTTCTAATTAATTTTTTGTAGTGTTTTGTTATTATTCTGAGAATTTATAATAAATTCCTAAGAAAATTTATTATAAGTATTGAAAAATCAATCTGCCTAGCCTTTTCCCAACTATTAAATAATCTGAATATAGAATCGGTAAAAGCGTTATTAGAAAACTTTAAAAACGTTTCGTGTGAAGATTTTTATATTTATATTTTAGAAAATAAAAGAATTTTTGAAAAAATTTAATGTCTTCGGAAAAATATCACTCGAGTGTTTTTTCTAAATTAGTTTAGTGGTCGGAATTTGAATAAATGTCAGCCTTTAAAACTATGGTTGTATATTTTTGTTGTGTATTATTTATTTTAAGACTTACAGTATTTTTTACAATAGACAGGCATTTTTTGAAAAATAAGGCATTTTGTATATCTTATACAGGCATCCTCCCTTACACAATGGTAACCCTAGTCGCGGCGACACGTCGCCTGCTGCTGCCTACAGTCGCGGCTACGGAATTGTACCTTTAATCCTCGCCGGTGTATTTAAGTCGATTGTGCGTTTGACACAATTACTAGATGCAGCGGTTGTAATCGTGTTTTACGATGGAGCCGAGCGTAGTTCGTTTATATTTAGAGTTTATTCGTTTATGTATCGGTCAGATTGTAATGTGTCTGAGAACAGTTTGATAAGGTTATCAAAATTGTTGTGAATATATTGGTGGTGACATTATTTATTACTAACTTTGATCGTCTGGTTTATTTAGAGATAAGAAACACAATCTCTTTGCTTGCATGGAATCTTTGCGCAGGCATGGCTGCGACTAGAGACGCCATTACATAAGATAATATCACGCCTTTAATCCCCAAAGGCTTAGGCAGAGGTGTACCTAATAATACACCCACATTTCTGCCAGTTATGTTTAAGTCCCATGTAATAGGGGGCGACCCTATTGCCATCGACCGGGTACAAATCCAGACTCCGGGCTGCTGAGAAATTCCTAATGGAAAAATCCCATAACACTTTGCCCGACCTGAGAATCCGACCAGGACCTCATGGTCAGCGGTACACGGTGCGGTGGTGTTGTGACCACTAGATCATCGAAGTGGTCTTCGACACGTCGTTGGCAGATGCCATTACTAATACTTGCTATATTATGTGTGCCTACGCAAAAAGAGCTGAGTGCAAGCTTCAGCTGTCACTGGAATAGTCAGAATAAGGGTTTTCTGAAATGACGTCCTGACGTCTCAGTGCTGCCACCTAGTGAACCTAAGTGGCAGCACTGAGACGTCAGGTCCGGGCACCTGTCAAAAATGTCAAAGCGCAAATATAGTCCCCGCCACCACTGAAGTCCAGCGGAATATTGTGGAACTACATTTTTTTTATGCAATTTGCGGACCTGTCAAAAGTGTCAAATCGCCTATATTTTCTTAAGTCGTGACTGAATGATGAACGAATGATGTACCATCAAAGAAGTTCATATCTAACCACCGTAAGGACTATTCTTGCTTGCAGCGCTCGGCGGCAGTAGCACCGGGCCGGTAACAGATGTGGTCATCGTGTTCACGGGATTTTGTTTTGAAACTGGTTAGATATGAACTTCTTCGATGGTACATCATCATTTATATTCATTATCGAAATGGAAGCTTGGTAAAGTGGCGCTAACTGGTGGCGTGAATTTTCATGAAGACCCTCAACGTGCCGTCTGTTCAGTGAGTTAATGGCGATACTTACTGCCACGGTTGGTTAGTGAGGAAAAAGTTGACAATCGCCTCCAGCAGCGGCCACAGAGGCGTCTCCAATTCCAATAATATAAGAATAACATATTCATAAGAATAACAAGTTCCTTTTTGTGACTATTTATTCATATCTTTTTTCTTTTTGTTACAGGTAAGCGTCATCCAAATACACATATTGTCCATCAAAGCCTACAATGTAAGAAATATTTACCTACGATTTATTTTTATTCAGAAAACAAAAGGTAGGTTGCAGTGGCGAAGGGTGAGTTTATGAGAAAGGTAAGCCGGCGCAAAAACAAAAAAAAAAAAGCTTACCTAGCCCGGACGTGGCGCACGTTTGAATATCACTTGAGAGACCAGAAAACGCGGGGTTCTGAACTGAAGAACATAGTTCCAAATGAGAGTCCATTACGGTGTCATACTTACTCAGATATAACAAGGTTTCAATATAGTTACCGCGGTTATCAGAATTCGGACGTTCATCGTGGCCGCGAAAAGCTACTTCTTGTTTACCTAACAAAATAACGGTGTCAATAAACCGTTTCATTAAATTCCTATTTCGAGCTACTTTCCTATTATGAGCTTCAAACGAATTGGTGAAAAATGGTTCTATCCTACTATTCCCGAAGTCATGTAAATCTAAACAGCTACGAATATGCTTTTCAGTCTGCACATGTTTTTTTGATGAATTCGTCAGATTATTAATATCTGTAAAACCCCCTTTATTCCATAAACTACTAGAATCTGAGAAAAGTAAACATGGAAAACAAAACATCTTATTTAATTTACAACTACCAGTCAGCCATTGATATTTATCGTAAAGGGATACATTAAAATGTTTGACAAACCCATCACGTCGTTTGTAGTTTATAGTCATATCGGGTCGAGCACGACCTAGCCTAATTATGTGTTTCTTATTTTCAAAACTTAACCTTGAAAAGTATGTTTCCTCACGAAGCAAATAATCTGTCACACAACAATCTAAAACTATTAATGCCGCCATCCTACTAATAACTTTTCAAATCTACTTTAAAAAAGAAATTTCAACTTGCTAATCTATCGACTTACCACAAATTCCTAATTACAATGACGGCGAACGCACAATTTCACAACAAACTCACGATTATCCAATTCTAATTGTTACACTAATACTACACTAATAACTTATATGAATACAACGAACAAAATGCTAATTAACTACAAGTATCAACAAAATTAAAGGATAAAAATTCTATTATCTATTTACGTCAATCGTCAACATACTATTGTAGTCTTTGATCGTCAACAAGCGTCGAGCGAAGTTTGTCCCTCCCCCCGCCCCGAACCAAACCGAACGCTTACGAAATTCAGCGAATGGATTCCTACACTGTACCTATCATAACTCGACTTTTTACGGCTTACTATTGCCTCAAAAAACAGCGTGTCACGTGACCTGAAGTGACGTCATGACGAGATTATTTTGTATAGAAATTTAAGTTTTCATAACCCGGGTGGACAACGAGTTATACTGGAGGCACAAGAGCAAAATTGGCGCGCACTTTAAATGTTTTGTTTTCGTTGGAATATAAAGACAATTTTTTTAATGTAGGTTAGGGTTTTGTAATACTTTAATTTTATGGTGTAAGTATTAAATAATACATTCAGTGTGATTATTAAACACTGCTGAGAACTACTGACTGTCATAATTTCCTAAGGGAAGCCGACAGGAATCGGGTTATTGGTTAGCTGCGCCCCTGGTAGGTTGTGTGATGTGATGTGGGAAGCAAATTCCCCGTTTTGTACGGATTTCAGCACTATTGACTTACCGTACCGTGCGCCGCAAGGTTATTAGAGATGCTCCCAGTGATTCCTCTTAGTCCTTGACTCCACGTCCATCAATATTATTATTCAGATACCGTAGTAGGTGAGTTAAGTTCGTGGAACGTATCCTTACCTGACATCCCGGGTACCAATCTTCTAATTAAGTACAATAAAAAAACAAAATGTTTTATTGGCTAAAAGAAAAGGTGACGAACTAATGACAGACAGTGATCTTACATAAAAACAATTAAGTTTGCACATCACAATGTTTTACCGCTGACCCCCAAATTAAGCAGGGTTTGTATCTTTGGGGCCGGAGTGCCAGTGGGCAGAAATAAATATGTCGGTTTACAGGGCTAGTTTAGTAAAGTGTGTATTATGTTGTGTGTGTGCCAGTGATGGTGAAAGTGTGACAGAGGAATGTTGTTTGCTGGCACTTTGGCTTGTCCACAAACGTTAGAGAAATGATTCTGCTTCGGTGTATGTTAGTTCCAGAAGCCATTTCTTTAGTACACTTTTTAGGCGAACGGACTTCAATTGAACTGAGACTCGGTTCCTCCAAGATCAAGATACAAGAATCATTTATAATGTCCAAAACTCGAGTGGACAATGCATAAAGTACATCTAAGCTCACAACCACCCTGAAAAATCATCGAATGCAGTCGCTGCGGCGAAAATCGGCTAAATGGCATCAACATCATGATCATGCAAGATGTTAAATTATAATTTAAATCACAGTAAGTATTTAGTCAGTCACTGCGTAGCTCCAGAATCCTTAAAACTCCAGCCCAACCAGATTTTCTTCACCGAACTTCAAATAAAACTTCAGGAAGTAAAACATATAACAATAGATTCTATTTGTAGCAGCAGAACTGATCAGATATACACTCTGACGTTATCGCTGACGTCAGCAGTAATACGTCAGATGGCATTGGAAAGAAAGATGGCGGATGTAAAGTTCGTGAATGATGTCACAACAGAGGCTATAGCACGATCGCGCAACGTTAATTTGCGTAAATACGAATGATTTTAAAATTGGTAATCCTCGTTTTACACATAATATTCACTTACTTTTTACACTTTTTACATATCTTTGGGTAATATTAATCGTGCTTGTCGCAATTTTTTTAACCTAAATGCAGTATAATGAGTAGAGATCGGATATTCGGATGCATATTTACCTAAAGTTAATTTTTAGCTAACAAATTAGCTTCTTAATTTAATAAAATCTTAGTATAAATCCCGGAAATCAATAAAATCCGGGAATGCACAACTAATCGAATACATGGTATGGAAACGACTAATCAGGCTTCTTATGAAGGTTACTTTTGCGGTGTTAATATACCTATTGTAAACATTTTTTAACGAAACTCAAGGTACCCAGTTGTTTGTCGTTATGTGCTATGCCAATTTGGCAACCTGCTTTACAACATTAGCTAAAATTTCTATAGTCAAAAAGTATAAAATTTATCAATTCTGGAATCGCGAGATTTTTGCGATCGATACAAAAGTGCATTCCATATTAGCCAACACCTGATCGTAAGTAAATATACACTCGATTCTCTAATCAGGACTCTAAATTTGTCAATCCCGGAATCCCGGGATTTTTACGATACAAAAGTGCTTTCCATAATACCCAACACCTCAACTTTAGGTAAATATGCATCCGAATATCCGATCTCTAATAATGAAGAGGGCGCTGGTGGCCCATTGGTATCCGTCGCAACTTACGACTTGTAGGTCGTAGGTTACCCAGACAGGCGCATTACTTTGTGTAAATTATTATATCACCACTACTCTCAAAACAGTGAAGGAAAATTCAGTCATGTCCTAGAACCAAAAATTCGAAGAACATTTCTTCGAATTTTTGGTTCTGGACTGCTCACGATGTTCTCGACATCTACCAACCCGCTACGGGCCCGCGTGGTGGATTACGGCCCACTCACAGAGAGGAGGCCTGTGTCCCAGCAGTGGGAACATTATATGCTGGTTATGCTTAAGCTGTATGATAGTCCGCCTTTATACCTTATTGTGTGCGAGATGTTTAAATAAATAAATAGTTGTATTTTCGATTAAAAAATCCAAATTTAACAGGTATGGTTAAGGCGATGATATTCTATTTTATGCTGTTTAGTGACTAACCTGGTGTCAGAGTTTTTATGGCGGCCATGGGCCTCTGACTTGGCTACAGATGCCGTCAAGAAATATCTCTCAGGCATGCCGGTTTCCTCACGATGATTTCCTTCACCGTTTTTGAAGCAAGTGATAATTATACAATACGCACATGAATCTGAAAACTCAGAGGTGCGTACCTTGCGTTCGACCTCGAGACCTATGACTTGGCAGTCCGACGGTCACACCACTAGGGTATCACTGCTGAGTTATAATGATGATGATTATTTTTAACACGCTTTTATTAGGTCGACCTGTATGTATGTAACTATGTAATCAAATCTAAGAAAACTAATT
Source organism: Agrochola circellaris (assembly GCA_914767755.1). Taxonomy (NCBI): domain Eukaryota; kingdom Metazoa; phylum Arthropoda; class Insecta; order Lepidoptera; family Noctuidae; genus Agrochola; species Agrochola circellaris. The sequence continues at coordinate 8,415,817 of OU611867.1, read as the reverse complement.
TAACCATCTTCTAAAGATCGTAGCGTTATGAAAATTGGCAGTTGTATGTGATTTTGATGAAAATACAATAACATGGTACTGTCAAGCTGATTTGATGATGGAGCCGGAAGATATGAACTGGAACTTCATGATGGATGATCGTATCATAGCCGTGTTTCGATTTGTTAGAAAGGTCTTGTAATGAATGTTGACCATGATTAGGTTTCAAGGTCTGATGATGAAGCCGGAAGATAGGCACTAGCATTCCATGATGAAATATCGTATCATAGCCGTGTTTGGACTTGTTAGAAAGGTCTTGTAATGAACTTTGACCCCGATTAGGTTTCAAGGTCTGAATACAATAAGCGTGTTCTTTAGTGTTTTTTAAACTATTAATTTTTATTTTTTACCAGATGAATACGATGTTAACGAAGCAAAAGGTGTATGTTAGGAGCGTAGTAGGTGGCGTTCTATGTTTTCTGCCTACTCCATGAGACGAAGGCGTGAGCTATGTACCATCAAAGAAGTTCATATCTAACCAGTTTCAAAACAAAATCCCATGAACGCGATGACCACATCTTTTACCGGCCCGGTTTTATAGCCGCCGAGCGCTGCAAGCAAGAATAGTCCTTACGGCGGTGGTTAGATATGAACTTCTACGATGGTACGTCTGTTTTAGGCGAAAGCGTCAGGGTTACCTATGAAATACAAATTTATTTCAATAACGTTTTTTGCAATTAGCATGTCCGTATCACGTTGTATGTTGATTAGTGGCTATATCAAATATTTATTTATAGTATTACAAGCTGCGCCTTCGATTTAACCCACGTAAGTCGCGATCCCGTGGAAATATCGGGATAAAAACTATACTATAACCCAATCCAGGTCATGGTCTACCCATATGCCTAATTTCATCCAAATCTGTTCAGCCGTTTTAGCGTGAAAGCGTAACAAACAAACAAACTCACTTTCGCGTTTATAATATTATAAGTAAGGATAATCATTAAATCATCAATACAACTCTTTAAGTTCATATTACTGCATTGAATGGCTATTTCCTGAAATCATGACATTTGAAGCCAATTCTAATATAATGTGTTGCTGATTCTAATGATTATAATTCTGTAAACCCATATTTGTTACGGTCGCGAATCATATTTTAATCAACATACAACCTGACCTGCAAATTGCAAAAAACGTAACAAAAATTTGAATTTCGCGGGCTACCGTAGCGTGTCCTGGCGACGATAGCCGACTTTTAATGAATTTATACTGAAGATCACGTGTAAACGATAAGTGTTATTTGGAAAAATATATGTTAAATTAGAGCATTTTCTTAATAACTTAATATATTAATATTTTTGATTATGTTTATATTAGTTTGTAATTATGTCTAACGCGGATAAAAACTAAGAATTTCGCTAAATCTATCAAGCGTATTTTTCTGAAACCTTCACCATTTTAAAGATAACTTAACTATCGATCTTTTAGTATACGTGTTTCATTAAAATACCTTTTCTTTTATGTATAAATTAATAATGCGTCTAATTCTGTTTTTGTTAGTCTGTAAGTTCATTTTTAATTTTTTATCTTTATTTTTATTTAATTTAAGTTCAGATTACCAAATTTTATAATGTACATTGTAAAATTTGGTACTTACTATGAATAATTTTCACTTTCAGGGCTACTTCCATTTTTCATATACTGTTTACTTGTTTTTATTGCATGATGTGGTCTCCTATAATTGAGGGAGCACATATATTGTTGTTCTTATCTTTATATTATAGCATGTAAGGTGTATTCTTTGTTGGAGATCCTAATAAAATAAAATAAAATAAAATAAAAATAAAATTTGGGACAGCGCTCTTTGATGGACGAGTCCTATTACTGGCTGGACATACGACACTTTGCGTGAGCTAAGTTCAGAACATGCAAGCTAACCACTCAAGGTCACTGGCATATCTACTTCTTAAGTCGTTTACGACTTTTCAGCACAAATACAGATTCCGTGATGCTACTGAAAAACTCCTAGAAAGAAAGAAAGAAAGAAAGAAATCATTTATTTGCAAAGAATGTAGGTAACAAAACATAGTTTTGATGGTGTTAAAAAAGAAAAACAAAAGATCCAGTACATTCTACCGTATGGCATGCAACATTAAGCACTATCATAAATTATAATTACTGCAAATCTATATTAATCAATAAGTGTCAGGTAATCAGTTTTTAATGTCATTATCTTGAAAGTTAAATTCACCGGCAAAATAATAGTCATAGTATATAAAATTAGAATCGAACTTAATAAATTGAAATATTATTGAGCAATGTCATAGGGTGTTGTCATTTAAAAACTCACTGACAGCGTAATAGCATTTTTCAACTAGTAGTTTTGTTAATTTCTTTTTGAAAGAATGAGATGTTTCATTTTTAATGTCATTAGGTATTTTATTGTAAATAACTGGTCCCATATGCATAATATTCTTTCGTAATAATGCTGTTTTGAAACAGCCTGTACGTAATAGACCTTTGTATTGGGATCTCAGTAATGCCTGTCTTGAAGAATGATTTATCATTGTTTCAAAAAGATTTCGATTTGTTTTAACAAATAATGCTACCTCCAGAATATAAAGCGATGGAAAGGTTAATAATTTTAGGGATTTAAACATAGGAATACAGCTGTCTGTTGAATGAATGCCGGTCATTGATCTAATGCAATATTTTTGGGCTCTGAATAGCCTTTCTCGTTCACTGCAGTTCCCCCAAAATATTACTCCGTATCTTAAGATAGAGGCAACCAGACCATGGTAAGCTATAATGATGGTGTCAATATTAACTTTTTTCGACAAATTGTAGAGAATATAAGCTCCTCTACTTAATTTTTTGCAGACTTCTTCTGCCTGCTGTTTCCAAGATAATTGGCTGTCAATTACTATCCCTAAGAATTTAGCAACATTTGTTTTGTCAATATTTTGGCCATTGTATTCAATTTTTAAAGGTTCTGGGTGCAAACGTTGAAAGAAATGCATTATCTTTGTCTTTTGTAAATTAATAATTAGATTATTAGTGTTTAGCCAATTAATGATTGATTTTAATGTGTCATTAATGTCTTTTTCATAATTTGCTTTTTCCACGCATTTTACTATCGCTGTGCTATCATCAGCGTATAACACCATCGGCTGTTGCACTTTTCTTGGAAGATCATTGATATACAAAAGAAATAATGGAGCCGCAATGACGCTCCCCTGTGGAACTCCGAACTTGACTTCTCTACTATCAGATAGGTATTTGAATTCCAATTTACGTCTAGAACATACTCTTGAGATTTCTGTATGTTGCTTACGATTACTAAGGTACGATTTTATAAGGCTCAACACATTTCCTCTAATGCCGTAGCTGTCAAGTTTTTGTAGTAGGATATTATGATTAACGTAGTCGAAGGCTTTGGTCATGTCAGTAAATATAGCACAAACTGGTGTTTTTTTGTCAACATTCGTCATTACATTATGTATTAAGTCATATATCGCCATGTTAATGTTTTTATTCTTTCTGAAACCCTTTTGCTCATCGCTTTTTTTTTTTTTTTTTTTGGATGGGAAATTATCAAATAACTTCTCCCGCTCTGGGTGGAGCGGGAGGGCGTATCAGACTTTTACTGACTAAAACCCACCCGTGTTCCTTCCGTTGCCTGTGTGCCGAGGTCGCGATATCCCTTTCAGACAAACCCGCAACCCCGGCAGGCATTGGCCCTTCCAGACCCCGTCAGTTGGTGCTGACATCTCTTTGAGGCGCGCGTGGAACACAACGCGCCGTCGACCCGGGCCTGGTCCCTATCGGACGGCGAGCTACCCATTGCTCACCGTCCGCAAGCCCGCGCCTACGGTGGCCGGAAGTCGGCTCGCGACACCCGACGCCCGGGGCGTCTCCTGCGGCGACTAGGGGCGCGAGGGGGCGCATTTTGCCTCTCCCTCGCGCGCTCCGCCTCCTCCTTCGCGAGCATTACTGCTTCGCAGAAGGAGGTGACGGCCTCCCATGCACTCTCGCTCCGGACCATGGCCTGAACCAGGGCCGGACGCGAGAGATCGCCGCCGCCGATCGCCTCCGTGAGGACACGGCGGTGCTCCGCCCAAGCTGGGCAGACCTCCACCGTATGCTCCACCGTGTCCTCCGGGCGATCCACACAGTGGTGACACCCGGGCGTTTCCTCCCGCTTTATCCTGAACAGGAACCTCCCGAAACAACCATGTCCGGTGAGGACCTGCGTCAGGCGGAAGGTGAGGACGCCGTGGCGCCTCTCTAGCCACTCCTCAAAGAGGGGACTTATCGCCACAATTGTGGCGTGCCCAGCGCTGGGTTGCGACAATCGCACTCTCCATGCCGCCATGAGATCCCGCCGGAGCTCTGTCCGCTGTGCCGCGATTTCTCGCGGCAGCGGAGTTACGCCCCGGCGTTTCGCCTCCTCGCGCAACTCCCACATGTGCGCGAGGACTTTTGCCTCCAGATCCCATGGCGGTAGTCCGGCAAGGAGGCTCGCCGCCTCACGAGAGACCGTGCGGTATCCTCGTACCAGCCTGATGGCCATGACCCTTTGGGACGCGTTCAACCGCTGGGCTGGTCGCAGCCTCAATGAACGCGCCCAAAAACGCCCACCCTTCACCTTATTTAAATGACGATAACAAAATCCACAACAAAAACTACGCAAAAGAGAATTTTTTACATCAATGAATTATCCCTGCGGCAATGGCGTGAACAGAGCGGTTATATCCAGTCGTAACTAGTTATATCCGATAATATCCGGTTTCCGTGCCGCGATCGTTCCCAGTGGATGCATAAATCCGTGTCCCTGCATTATTGGACGAGGTCTGCTTGTTAATTTACTGGATCAATCCGGTTGATACCGGTTTTAATGTCTTTTTTTGTTAGTTGTGCGATAGTGTTGGTGTTGTTCTTTTTTGCTTGATGGTCCTACCATCAATTACCAGTATTATTATTTGGTAAAGTTTATTTAGGATAATCGAGTTATGGATTAGTACGGTACTTAGAGGTCGCTTTTATCGATAAAACCGTTTGTACAACTTTATAAATTCGTGATGTGTTAGTAATTAATTATAGGAATAGATGACCACCGCCGATCACTCTAATACAATAAAATACCTAAACACACATTCTATACAATACAACAAACTGTAATGTTAATAGTGGTCGTGAATAGCACTGTTAAAATATTAAAAAAAATATTGGAAGTGGGTGTCTTTGGTTTGGAATTTTAATGTGTCATTAATGTCTTTTTCATAATTTGCTTTTTCCACGCATTTTACTATCGCTGTGCTATCATCAGCGTATAACACCATCGGCTGTTGCACTTTTCTTGGAAGATCATTGATATACAAAAGAAATAATGGAGCCGCAATGACGCTCCCCTGTGGAACTCCGAACTTGACTTCTCTACTATCAGATAGGTATTTGAATTCCAATTTACGTCTAGAACATACTCTTGAGATTTCTGTATGTTGCTTACGATTACTAAGGTACGATTTTATAAGGCTCAACACATTTCCTCTAATGCCGTAGCTGTCAAGTTTTTGTAGTAGGATATTATGATTAACGTAGTCGAAGGCTTTGGTCATGTCAGTAAATATAGCACAAACTGGTGTTTTTTTGTCAACATTCGTCATTACATTATGTATTAAGTCATATATCGCCATGTTAATGTTTTTATTCTTTCTGAAACCCTTTTGCTCATCGCTAAGAATATTATATTTATCTAAAAATGAAAAAATTGATTCATATATTATTTTTTCAAAGATCTTGGAGAATACCGAGACAAGGGCAACTGGTCTATAGTTTGACATGTCTTCTTTACTATTTTTTTTATGTAAAGGTTTTATAATCACTGTTTTTAGGCTATTTGGAAAAATTCCTGCGTTTATGCAGATATTCATTATATGACACAAGGGAAGAGCTATAATATCAGAAACAAATTTTACTACTGAAATTGCTATTCCGTCATATCCAAAACTCTTTTTATTTTTCAATATTTTAATAATTCTTATTATGTCAGCCGGAATTACCGGAGACATAAATATTGAATTTGGATTCTTGTCTATCCTATTGACCTCGTTATTATTATTATTTGCAGAGTTTTGGACTTGATCGACAAAGAAATTATTGAATGAATCTGCAATTTCCTTCGCATCCCTAATAATAGAGTTGCCTATCTTGATTTGTATGATGGGCTCTTTAGTCTGATTACTACCATTAATTATTTGCCAAGAGGCTTTAGACTTATTCGGTGCTTTTTTTATAATGTGGTTATTTTGTGCTTTTTGTGTTAGTTTTACGATTTTTTTGAATCGTTGTGAATATAATTTGAAACTATTTTTGTTTTCTATTGAAGGCGATTTTCTATACTTCCATAGTAATTGTCTTTGTTTGTGACTACAAATTCTAATCCCTCGAGAAATCCACTTGATTTTCTTGTCCGATTTTATGTTAATTAATTTAATTGGAAAACATAGGTTGTATAAAAGACGAAATAGCTCTATAAAATTGTCATATGCCTCATTCGGATTCGTAGTCTCTAATACTTCCGAAAAAGATAATTTTTTTACATGATTTTTGAAATTGATCAAGTTAACTTTAGACAAATCTCTTTTATTAACGCGCCACGAGTTGACAATACATGTTTTATTAACATGTATTTTCAATAATTGTGCAGAATGGTCTGTTAATAATGCCTAATGGATATACTCAATTACTCTTTGCTTGACTCACACCTAGTTGCGTAATAAATCAATCAGAATCTGAATCATTTCGAAACAGATTGCAAATCCATTGCTTCATAAGTTCGAAAAAAAAAATAGCTCAACAACAAAAATAACGCAATGAATGTTGTTGAACTGTCAAAATGTAACAGATTAGTCGTAATCGTTTACGAAAATGTTTTGCGTAATTGGATAGCCGGCAATCAAAGCCAGGACCTCAATGAGGAAGTAAACAAAACAAACCTTAATACTGAAATTAATTTATTTTTATTAAAGAGACATTTCTGACTTCTAAAGAAAAATATTATCGTGAGGATAATCTACGCTTGTGGAGTGGAGTCATCAAAAATAAGCTGAGAAATGAATAAAAATAGACATATAATTGAAGAAGATGTTTTATCTTTTTCATTTTTATACAAATCTAGAGAAAATTTTCTTTCATTTTCCTTGTTAACTAATTCCCGTAGGCCATTGTTTCGGCAGCATAATTTGAAAGTCAAGTTAAATTTTGTTGCTCAGGATGTGCCTTAGGCAGGACATTTGTGCATTCTAGAGAAAATCTGAACCCGGCTCCAAATTAAATAATAATAATACAGGATGGCAGGGACATCGACGCGAAGCCGGTTACCATGGATTCAGTACATGATTCTGAACCCCCCGTGCGTAACCGGCTTCGCGTCGATGTCCACCCCGTATTTATTGACATAAAGTATGTTACATTTATATACGGAAACCCTGACTCCTGCGCTAGGTTGTGACCTGTGTTACAGGAATCACTGTCTTCTCTCAGTAGTTTTATATAAATAATATGAAATAAAATTTAAACAACTTTAAATTATACAATACCTGCTTGAGGCGTATTTGTGAGGGTGGGGGGTGTATGCATGTGAGTGCATATGTGAGCGTATGTGAGTGTGTGTATGTGGATGCCTGAGAGTACGTGTGAATATATATCATGGTATATACAACCTTAGTTTTTGTTTACCCTAAACCTCTTAACGGGTCATTGTACTCATTATTGTGAGCAACTTGCACTATGGGACCAACGCTGAAATCGCGAAAAAAATATCAGCTGTTCCCTACATGTCGACGAGATATACGAACATAAATGAAGGGGACAGCTGATTTTTTATGCAATAAAATACCTGCTTGAGGCGTATGTGAGGGTGGGGTGTGTATGCATGTGTGTGTATGTGTGAGAGTGTGTGAGTGTATGTATGTGAATGCCTGAGCGTACGTGTGAATGTATATCATGGTATATATATATTTGTCGCTATTGGTTATATATATTAATTGCTAAGAATAGCTTCTGCTTTTAGACGGTAGGCCAACATATACAGAGTGTCGCCTGGTCACCGGTATCCGTTAAGGCGAAGGAATATAATTAATTTTATCGACAATCCACCGTAATAAGGCAATTTGCCCCTACGGTTTTGAAATGGTTAAGGAAAAAAAACATTTATTTTTTTTACACATTTTTCGTTTCAAGTATTGTTTTAAGGTTTTAATGGGAGTTTTTGATAGTTCTCTTCTAATGTCAACTTATGGCCTACTTTTGTAGCTATCGAACGAAACTACTTTTATGCCTGTAGGATCTCAACATCGGTAGTTATTGCAAAATAAATGAACATACCCGAACTAAGTAAAAAAAAAACGCCGCCATTTTACCCCTTACAAAAAAAAATCTCTATACGGTATTTAAATTGGAAAAAACACATATTACTGACTGTACTTCATCATCATCTGCCTAGCCTTTTCCCAACTATGTTGGGGTCGGCTTCCAGTCTAACCGGATGCAGCTGAATACCAGTATTTTACATAGAACGACTGCCAGTCTGACCTCCAGAACTCAGAGACTGAAAACCAACCCAAACTTGGTTGGGAAAAGATTAAGTAGATCATCATTTTAGAGCTGAGCATCATTAGAAAATAAATACCTACATATATAAACTCATGCCTTCTTCCTATGGAGGTAAGCAGAAACTACAGGACACCACCTGCTATGATCTTTACATACTCTTTTTGCCTCGTTTACAGCTAAGTATCTAATTGCGTAAACATTTTCGTGAACGATTACGACTAATCTGTTTTATTTTGACAGTTCAACAACATTCATTGCATTATTTACGTAGCTGAGCAGACTTTTTTCGAACTTATGAAGCAATGGATTGGCAATTTCTTTCAAAATAATTCTGATTGTGATTGATCGTGTGTTCAATAAGGGTGCTGCTCAACAAGCATGCCGGTTGTGAGTATTACGCACCCTGACTTTTCTGCAGAACATCACCATTTTGATGAAAACAATTGTCAGCAAATGAACCGGAATGGAGCGTCCATTTAAAACAAACAGTAGTATAAAATTACACACAGGTATTGACAATCGAGGCCAGCATTAAAACTGCATTGGCGGCCGCAGGCGATCGATTGTGTTTTGTTATTCATTTGCATGTAAAACAAATGAAACGTCGGTTAGTTTGCCTTTTGTGGTAATTGTTTATTATTTACGAGCTGCACTCCGCGGTTTCACCCGCATAAGTCTCGATCCCGTGGGAATATCGGGATAAAAGTATCCTCTATTCTAATCCAGGTCATGGTCTACCCTTGTGCCAAATTTCATCCAAATCCGTTCAGTCGTTTTCGCGTGAAAGCGCAACAATCAAACAAATATACTCACTTTTGCATTTATAATTTTAGTAAGATAGGATTTATGTTTGCCTTTTTTTTCTTTTTTTTTTGAGGGTGGGAAATTATCAAATAACTTCTCCCGCTCTGGGTGGTGCGGGAGGGCGTGTCAGACTTTTACTGACTAAAACCCACCCGTGTTCCTTCCGTTGCCTGTGTGCCGAGGTCGCGATATCCCTTTCAGACAAACCCGCAACCCCGGCAGGATTTATGTTTGCCTGCGAAATCATTCGCATAATAAAAGGGTTACGTAGGAACTTTTACTCTTCTGTTGACTTCCTTATGGTGGATTTTTTGGAAATCCATCCAAATTCACGAATAACATAACATCATGCATGTATTGGTGGATTACGGCCTACTCCCTCTCACTGAGAGGAGGCCTGTGTCCCAACATTATTTATGCTGATTGTGCAATGCTTGTATTCCTCGTCGCGGCGACTGGTAGGCACAACCATTACGTCAGTTATGTTTAAGCCTCTTGCTATTGCAAGAGGGTTAAGCCTATTGAAATAACCGGGCACAATTTATTCTAGACTCATAATAGTTAATTGACTCAGGCTGGACTTTGCGGAAATCCATTATAAATACAATAGATGACGTATATTTAGTAACTTAATCCGTTTAACTATTCTTAAAGAGTCATAAAGAACCCTGTAAGAAATCGACACGTGTTTCGCCTCTCAACGAAGCATCCTCAGGATGACGGTTGACTTGTTGCGAACCCGGACCCGACGTATTGACATGTCAAGCGTCGAGAGCAGAGTGAGCTACTTCGCCCGACAACCACACTTATCGTGTTGATTTCTTACAGGGTTCTTTATGACTCTTTAAGAACAAACAGTTAAGCGTATTAGGTTACTAAATATACGTCGTCTGTTGTATTTTTTCTAGGCTCATGTTAAAGGGGGCGAGCCGGGAGCTACCGAGAAAGTAATGGAAAATCTTAATAACACTGTGCCCAATGTAGAGATCGTACCCAGGAGTCCTCTTGTTTAGTATGTAATTATGAGTTTTAGTAAGTTCATACATAGTTTCAGTTCGTGTTCTATCGCATTAGATAATGAACCCTGTTATGAATGTTATAAGGGAGATAAATAAATAATTAGACTTTGTTAGGTCATTACAGGTAATTACAGGTGAGAGCAGTGGTGGCCAAGTGGTAACCCAGGAAGTGAGGCAAGAGAGGAGACGAGTGGAACCCAGACAGGAGCATTACTTTGTGTAAATAATTTCATCACCACTGCTTTCAAAACGGCGACGGAAGATATCGTGAGGAAACCGGCATGTCTTAGAACCAAAAATTCGAAGACATGTGATATCTACCAACCCGCACTGGGCCCGTGTGGTGGATTAAAGACCATTCCCTCTTGAAGAGAGGAGGCCTGTGTCCAGCAGTGGGAACATTATACGCTGTTTATAAATAGGTCATTACAAAATCGTTATAAGTGGTGAATCAAGACCACATGAGGCTCTAAACCAAACGTCTTGAATCATAGTTACAATCTATTGACCAAGCAATGAAATCCAATACTATTGTGGTCGGTAGTAACTCAATCCCCCTGCGATATAAGATAGCCTTGAGCAAGACCGGTCGGATTGCAAGTCACTTATACAAGAACTATGCAGAATGGACATGCAAATAATACTGTTGTAAAATGACCCATCGCAAAGTACATACGATAGTATTTAACAATTCCATGCACCAGCTTGACTGTTGATGCCGGCATGGAATTTGTGAGTACAATAGCCGATCACTTTAACTTGTCCCTTGCCGTGATGTTGGCACCATTGCTTGTAAGCTTAGTTTCAATACTTATAGAGTTCAAAATGGCGACTGACAGAACAGTACTACTAAGCCGTCACGGTTCAAGTTATGATGAACGCACTGTACTAAACTGGGTGTAAAATACCCGTCACAAAGCCGTCTCCTACGCATTCTGTACATCAAACTAAGTAATATTGTACAAAAAATAATTGCTGGTAATCGGCGGCTGTTTTGTTGTGAAAATTTGCTGTTTTCTGTAACGCACGCTAAACAGTCGCAACTTATGGGTGCATGCATTGTCTTAGGGGTCGTAGGGGGTATTTAAAGTTAAGTTATAACACTTGAAACTGCGAGGTAATTGCGTAACACACATAAAATGACAATAATTGATCACAATGGATTTCATTTTGACAGTCCACCCTCGTTCATTGCGTTCTTTACGTTGTTGAGCAAACGAATTTTTCAAATATATGAAGCAATAGATTGGTAATATCCTACAAAACTCTCGGGTTGTGATTGAAAGCGTGTTACATAATTAGGGTGCTAGTTTTCATAAAGAGAACTGCAATGCAGACCCAAAATCTTGACATGTGCCTGTTTCTGGGCCGTAGTTTCGCCCCCTACTACATGGGACTTAAAAATAACTGGATAAATTCATGCAATGGTGCCGATTCTCTTGTCACAAATGCCTCTAAACTAAACTAAAAATCACTAAAATTTAGTTTAATCCTGTCAAACGACGATTTCCCATTCTGAAATAGACTAAAGTGACACAACTTAACTATATTTTAGTTTGACAGCACTAAGATAGTACTGAGTTTTTAGTTTAGTGAAAATGGCAATTTTGCTATTCTGGATTTGACGTTTTTCACCTAAAATTTTGATTGTAAAAGACCAAACCAGACTAAACCTAACAATTTTTAATCGCGATTAAAAAGGTGTGGGGTAAAATAAGTTGTCATGAACTAAAATTCACACCAACATCTCGACTTCATGTGCAAAAACAGTACTGTATTTATTTTTTCTTTTGCTTATATCTCGCAAATGGTGCGTCCTATCGCAAAAATAATGAAAATTTGGACCCCCTTTATGAAACCCTTAAACCCCTAAAACTCAACATGTTGGTTATATTTTTTTCATATTTTCCATACAAAAAGTGAAATATTCCATATAAAATACGTCGAGGGAGCACCCCCTGCGCGCCTCCGGGTCTAAAAAAAATCGGGTACCACGTGGATTCGCGATTGTCAAATTCGTTTTAGTCGTGTCATAATTATTTTTTTAATTTAGAGAATTTTATTTGCAGAATAGCGTTAAGATTCTCATAGCCAAAAGTAAGAAATTTTTGTGATAGTTTAGTTAGTTTAGTTCGGTGTACAAGAGAATCGGCACCATTATGTATCACCTCGGCGTATTCCTCCGGGAAAAACACACCTGTGTTTGTCGAATGTTACGTGAGCACGTTGTTTTCCTCCACCGTAGCCCAATGAAGTTAAAAAAAATCAATGCATCTTCCTCTTTTCGTGTGGTTAGTGACTAACCTGGTGTCAGAGTTTTAAAGCCGCCCATGGGCCTCTGACTTAGCTTCACATGCCGTCGAGAAATATCTCTCAGGCATGCCGGTTTGCCTCACGATGTTTTCCTTCACCGTTTTTGAAGCAAGTGATAATTATACAATACGCATATGAATCCGAAAACTCAGAGGTTCATGCTGGTTCAAACTCTAGTACAATCACTTGGCATTCTGACGGTCACACCGCTGGGCTATCACTGAAACTAAACTAACTAAATCAAATCAAATAAAATACAATAATTATGAGTTAATAATAAGTTAGGACTAAAGTTAAATAAGTACGCTATCGCAATAGGTTACCCTGTAATGATAGATGTAAGTTGGAAATATGTAAATAAAATTAAGTAACTTAAAATGAACGTCGAATGAACTAGTCACATTACACTTGGCAGCGTTCGAACTCAAAACCTCAACAATCGAATTCGCAAAACTTTAAACCACTGCCTAGGTCAGACTAGAATCTCTACTTGTTGAATAAGTCAAGGTCAGACGTTATTCAGTTGCCAGAGTTTTAATACTAGTGTACTAATTTACTAGTTCAGACCAGCTACAGGTAGTCCTGTAGCTGGTCTTAACTAGTAAATTAGTCATTTGACAAGAAGTAATGGATGGATGAGAGGGATTGAGGATAGATTTCGTTAGTAAGCATTATTTTATTGTAAAAGTATTTATTCCTGGGCCCTTTACCACAAAACTATATAATTACAATTTATCAGTTACAATTTACAAGTTACAATTCACAAGGTACAATTTACAAGTTACAATTTACAAATTTGTAAATCTAACAAGTGTCTGTACCACAAAACTCTAAGCCACATAATTGTTACGGTAAAACCATACATATTTATACGTACGTACGTATATCTTCAAATTCTAGTGACATATAGAGTAGAAATTGTAACTATACATAATAAAACTTCTGTGATTCGCAATTTTTTTCTCCAATTTAAGAATTGTACACTTGTAAAGTTTTGTGGTACAGGGCGCTGGTAGCAGCTGGATGAAAGTAGCCGAGAATCGAGATGAATGGCGTGCGATTGGAGAGGCCTATGACAAGCAGTGGACTGCTGAAGGCTGATGAGCTCTATCTCCTCAAGAAAATAATGATAGGAAGGAAGCACATCCGTGAAGATCTCGACTTCCACGACGATATGCTGAAAGTGATACATTATTAAACGCCTCGTTTCCGTTTTGTATTTGTCATTTTGTAACTCGAGAACCACATAATATTATTTGATTTAGTTGCGTCAAATGACAATCAATGGTTCTCGAGATAATCGTGAACATACATACAGTTGTAACGCTTCTGTGTTCTGCTCCTTTTGATCAGTTATTTAAAATGATTATCATACAAAACATATTTTTTTATTGGTGTCCGGATCATCAGTGAAAAAAAATCGGATTCGGACACTGTGTCCGAATATATTGTGTCCGAGTCGTCAGCAAGTCTATCTTTTAACCTTACCTTTCCAATTAATAGCTTTTTACCCACTTAATTTAGTTGCTAAAATCCTTCCACTTTTAATAAAGTAAATGGGCCTAAAGCATTATCGACCGTATCGATGACATTTACATCAGATATGGCTCAGTAGGTCACTAGTGCACCCAGTATGACCTGTCAATAGTTCACGAGAACTGACCTTTGCAATGTATAGTCGAACGAGCGGTGTGGTCTATAGGTAGTTAACTTACAACTACTTTTAACCGGAAAAATATGTAAATGATCCTCTAAAAAATAAATTGACCTTCTAATGTGTACACTTTTTACACGTCTGCCCAAAAAAGGAGTGTAATGTTTGTAAATTAATGAACCTCTAAAAACTTGTGGGTTTCAAATGATGCACACTTTTTTAAAATAAATGAGCCTCTTTTGAACTTTCTGGCCTTTTCTCACAGTTGGTAGCAGAAACTAAGTTATTAGGGTACCCCGACCAAACGGGTTAGGTTACGTTGGAAATGTGACAAACAGCGCGCGAGCCGAGCGAGCACTACATCCGGTCGCTGTTGTTACTTGGCTGTTTAGTATTTTTAGGACACCAAAATAAAAATCATTGGAGGTTCACAAAAAGAAGCGCAATCAACTACTATAAACTAGAGATCAATAATATTTTTAGGAAAGCATTAAATATATGCGAGTACAAGCCTGTTGTGAGTGTGCTGAATAGTCAACTTAAACAAAGCTTAGAGGCCTAAAAAGTTATCACGCATATGATTTGATAGTAAAGGTTTTACCTACAACAGACACCAGTCTCTATTAAGGCGTTACTTTGACTTTGTACTGTGTTTTTGATTACGAGAGAACAATAAATTATTCTATTCTATTCTACCTTTCGCTGATTCTGAGCTGCATACAGCCCACGACTGAAAGATGCATATTTTTACCTGTATACATAATAGCTTTTTCGCCTGTACCTACTGTTGGTTGTGGTCCGGTGACGTACTTTGGTTCTGTACTAACAACAGTGAAATTGATATACATCAAGAATGATTACATTTACATTACAAAACATTCCTTATATCAAGCCTTGCGGCTAAGTAATAACAGCCGCAGGGTCGATAAATCAGGTTAAGCTACGCTTGCCGCGGTTGGTCCGTAGATACCATCTTTACATACCAAGACCCGTCCGTGCTTCGGAAAGCACGTTAAGTCGTTGGTCCCGGCTGTCATTCGTAGATCTTTGACAGTCGTTACGGGTCGTCAGAAGCCCGAAAGTCTGACAACAAGTCTTACCAAGGGGTATCGTATTACCCAGTTATTATTTAATAAGTTGCCTCTAGATATAAAAAGTGCTATCTACTCAAGCTCTTTAAAAAATTAACTTAAAAGTTTCTGTTGAACAAACACTTATTTAACAAGAAACTTTTAAGTTTATTTTATGGTGTTGAAGATCTATAACAAAATTTCTATATTATGTTGTATGTATGTATTGTTGTAATATTTAACGTGTTTTTTCCTTATATACCTAATTTTATTTTATGCACGTAACAAAATAATTTGGGCACGGCATCCTTTCAGAAACCTAAGTCATTTAGTTTGCACCAGCAGAAGTCAGACTAATATTATTTTCTTTAATTTAAATAAATATAAAACTGTTGATATAACATTACTGTATAATAATTAAGGTATTATTGAGAAGTACTAATATAATTTTGTTCCAGGTGTCACTACGCCAAGATTGTTTGTTGGTACGTTATGGCAACATTCAATAATTATTTGGAAAAAATGGCACGTAGTTGTAGAGAGGTTCGCCATCCCTGGTATAAGCCAAATAGCGCTATCTAACTTAAAACATTAAAAAAAAACAACTTAGAAGTTTTTTATCCTTATGTTTCCTTAAATTTAAATTTTCTCAAAACTTACCTACTCTGATTGAGATAAACCCTTTCGGCTTATCAGGGCAGAATTAAATGATAAGAAATTACATGAATGCTTATAAAAAAAAGATGCTAATATACAAAAAGGAAAAACTTATTTAAAGTATGGAGTCAAAGACATGCTCTAGTCTTTGGCTTTTTATTGAAGGTTTATTTTAAGATTTTCGTTCGGACCTGTGAGTGTCCTTTTCTAGTGAGAAACTTGAGAGACGAGCGAGATTACCTTAGCTACGGCATTTCACTTCGAAATATTTGTTCTTTCAACCTATCGACTCAAAAGACCAGTTTTTATTAAAATTCGAGTCCTCTCCAAGGACCAATAAATCGACTTACCAATCCAGCATAATCAGCCAATAACATTCCCACTGCAGGCCTACAGGCCTACAGGCCTACTGTGTATCAGCACGACTCTGTACGACTCTGTGAGAGAGAGTCGGCCGTAATACACAACGTGGAGTCGCATATCTTCGAAGTTTTGGTTTTTTTCTAGGACATTCCGGTTTCCTCACGATATGTTCCTTCACCGTCTTGAGAGAAACTAACCTAACTCAAAGTTGCAGCCAAAACCAGCTGCAGATGATCAATAGCGGTTATGAAATATTTTCGACTCACTTAATTTTAAGGGGAGCAGACATAGATTATAATGCCTGTAGTATGGCATTCACCACTTGGGGAGTATAGCCAGGACTTATCTAAGCAATCTCACTTAACACGAGCCCCGGGGATATGAAATTCCTTAGGGTCTGGTTTGAATCATAGGCGTAGCGGGAATGTGGCAGAAATTCATTAAAAGAATACTGAAATAATTAAATGTTGATAGATGTCCGAATCCGACTTGGCTGGGCAGCGTTCGGGAAGCTACGCAATATCTTCTCGTCCCACATACCGCAGTGTATCAAGACGAAAGTTTTTGACCAGTGCGGGTTGCTAGTGATGACCTATCACTGAAACGTGGTTGCTCACAATGGGCCTTATCAGAAGACAAAAAGTCACCCAAAGGGCAATGGAGAGGGCTATGCTTGGAGTTTACGTGATCGAATCAGAAATGAAGAGATCCGCTGGAGAACCAAGGTAACCGACATAGCCCGAAGAATTGCCGAACTTAAGTGGCAATGGGTAGGGCACATTGCTCGCAGAACAGATGGCCGATGGGGTCGAAAGGTTTTTTTAGTGGCGATTGCGTATCGTATATCCCCTCTCCCTTGCACCAAACGCAACCCAAATGACATTAAGTTCGGCTCTCTCCGTGTTTTATGGAGGCCCATGGTTTTTATACAGCCTGTGCCATGACGTCACCAAGGACTAGCTACGTCACTGAATGTTCGACGATTACGTTCACGGTACGCGCTTGAGTGAATTGGGGGGAGGGTCAGGATAATGTACTTTGTGAAGGACTTTTTTGAGAGATCGGGGTTTTCTTTTGCAATTTCAGCGGGGTAATTGCGTAACTAGTGATGAGTCTAGAGCAATAAGGTACAATTCCGTAGCGTACAATTCCGGAGGCGACATGTCACTGCGACACGACTGGTTGCTATGAATTTCTATGAAATACCTTCCGTAACTAGCGACACGAAGACTTTGTAGAAATACGTAGAAACCAGTTGTGTCGCAGCGACACGTCGCCTGCAGTTGCCGACTGCGACTGCAGGCGGCAACGGAATTGTAACTTAATTATTTTGGACAAAGAAATTTCTCGGAACATGGAGAATTCTAAATTGAAATAATTTAAAAGTAGTAGTTAATTCTGATGGGCAGGAAACAATAAATGTAAAGGGCTCTACCTAAATCATAACAGTCGAGTCCCCTCCGTGCCTCGGAAAGCACGTTAAGCCGTTGGTTCCGGTTGTCATTCGTAGATCTTTGACAGTCGTTAGGGGTTGTTAGAAGCCCAACAATCTGACAACCAGTCTTGCCAAGGGGTATCGTGTTACCCAGTAACTGAGTTGTGGCGATCAGGTAGGCAGTCGCTCCATGTAAAATACTGGTATTCAGCTGCATCCGGTTGGACTGGAAGCCGACCCCAACATAGATGGGAAAAGGTTGGGCTGATGACAACCTCCTTTATTTTTTTGAGTTGCCAAAAAGAAAAAGTTATTTGCTAGGATTACCTACATCAGCACGGTCCATATTTTATACACATAACATCACGCCTGTGTTCCTCCAAGAATTAGGCAGAGGTGTACCTATAGTACACTCACATTGCCCCCGTTATGTTTAAGTCCCTACTGAAAGAGAGACCGTTTTTAAAGCGCTAAAACGATGTATTCGATCCTTGTGTGGCTTAAAAACTACCGAATCTTGTACACCCCATTTTAAATCTTTATAATTACTCACTTTGCCAGCTATGTACATCTACGAGACTGTTTTGTGTGTTAAAATGAATTTACACCTTTTTACCAAAATTTCCGATGTAAAAAAAAATCTCCAATGCGTTCTCAATATGTGAATCAATTGTGCGACATAAAATGCAGAACCACTCTGATCAAAAAGAGCTTTTTTGGAATGGCTTCAAAAAATTATAATAAAAAATACCCGATAATATAAAAAATATGAACCTATCAAAATTTAAGAAAGTTCTCACCTCTCTATTAACAGAAAAATGTTATTATACTGCTCAAGATTTTTTTAATGATAATTTTTAATATGTTTTTTAGTTTATTTTTGGTTTTGTTTTTATTGTTTGTTTTATTTAGTTTATTAATAACCTAACACCATTATGTAAATACCTATGTTTAACAAATAAAGATTCTGATTCTGATTCTGATGCAATAGGGGGCGAGCCTATTACCATCCACCGAGCACAAACCCAGACTCAGGGCTGCTACAGAGCAATTCCAGATGGAAAAATCCAATAACAGTTTGCCCGACGAATCAAACGCACGATCTCATGCTCAGCAATAGCGATTTCGACCACTAGACCAAGGAGAACATATTTTTTAATACTGTCAAATACTCTATTGGGGTCCCTTTTAATAAAAGTACAGCGAGTAATCCACTCAGTTCAGTAATATCTTCACTCCGTGCGAAGGAAGACAATTTCTTGTTCCAGTGTTCCTGATTTAGAATGGAAACTTAATTAGTAAGGTTTTATGTTTATTTGTAAGTCGAGTTGTGCTGCCTTTAGGTAAGAATAGGCGGTGTTATTCCAACCTGTGTGGGTGTTTCTGTGCAAAAGAGCTTACTTTAAGTCAAATTGAAAAAAAGCGTTTATTTTTCCACAAATGTCGGAAAATCACAAAACGTTTATTACCTCTGTGAAACTACAAAGCAGGTAAATATATAAAGCAATTTCCCTCGTGATTTGCAAAATTATTTCGCTTTGCCAGACTACAACTCAATTACAGTAACCTCTCTCTACTTAAATACTCCACTGTCCCACTGCACTTTCCCACTGTACTCTCTCACTGTACTCTACCACTGTACTCTACCACTGCACTCTCTCACTGCACTTTCCTACTGCACTCTCCCACTGTACTCTCTCACTGCACTTTCCTACTGCACTCTCCCACTGTACTCTCTCATTTTACTCTACCACTGCACTCTCTCACTGCACTTTCCTACTGCACTCTCTCACTGTACTCTACCACTGCACTCTCCCACTGCACTCTCTCACTGTACTCTACCACTGCACTCTCCCACTGCACCCTCTTACTGTAATTTACCACTGCACTCTCGTCTCCCACTATACCCGCCCCGCTCTACTCGCCCACTGCGCTCTACCTACAGTGTCCCGATTATTTATCAAGTTCTAAGGCTGGGGGGCTACATTTTCGCGTTATCGCGAACTAAATTTCGCGTGCACTCTCTCGCACACTGCTCGACGTCTCGTCTGAGCGCACGAAGTAAAGTTCGCGATGACGCGACAATGTGGCCCCAGCATAAGAATGAAGGCCGTGCATCTCGTATAGCACTGGTAACAAACACTAGCTATAAACCGCGACAAGGATAAACCGGGCAAGTAAACGATAGCGGTAACCGGATATTAAAGGTTATAACTAGCTCCGGGTGACGTCAGTGGGGGAGTGAAGCTAATGGAGTGACGGTTGTCTTTTTTTTAAGACAGTGTTCTTTCCTTTTTACTCTTTTGTTTTTTTTATTGTGAAATGGGCCTGCGCTTGACCTGGATCTCGCCTGATGGGAAGCGATGGATGAGATCTACGATTGGACGAGCGTGCCCAGAAGAGGCCTGTTCACTCTTGCTTTTTGCTCGAGTTTAATACTTCATGTGCGGGTACGAATCGCACTTAGCCAAAGTCAAATAATTTATTTCTACTTGAAATAAATTATTTGACAATTAAAAAGCACTTTTGAACGTCAACATTTACAAGAAAATAGAATTGATTCCAGGCGCCCCTTCCAAAAGGTATTGTCGTAAGGAGAAGAATTGGCAAGAAACTCCGTAGGTAGCCATTTTTTTCTAACCCATCATCGTTGGCATTATGCTGAGATAGGAGCCTTTTTGGCCTCGCACAGGTCGTTATAATTCTTTTTTTTTTGTTTTTTATTTTGTATTTTTTTTATTTTTGTTATTACCTACTTACTGTTTGTATTTCCTGTGCGTGTCCCAAATAAAATATTTTTCTTTCTTTTCTTTTGGTACCAAATGAAAGGCAAACACTAATTACTGCTATACAATTTGCGTACATTGAGCACACTAAATTGAAAACAGCATACAATGTTGTCACATGGAAAGTAGCATGAAAATTTACATTCAGTTGTATTTACCTTCCATTTTAAATTGTACTCAAATATCTGTTAATATATTTTGTGCAGCGTATTTCAGAATAAGTAGGGATAAAATACAATCATGATGATTGCGGTACGGATTAATTCACGATGAACTTAAAATGTTAATGCCTTATCGTGATCTTGAATTCAGTTCTAGAAATGACTGCAGGCAGACTCAATTTTACTCGACTTTAAAAGAAGGAGGAGGTTATACAGGGTGATTGGAACTTTGGAGACTTCGTCTAAGACAACCATGGCTTAAATGGTTCTAAATTGTCTGTACTATCTTCGCCTTAAAGCTTTGCACCCATCTTCCAATCGCCCTGTATATTCGCCTGTATGTTTTTTTTATTTTTATCCATCAATTTTTCATCATTTGTGAACCAATTTTGAGAATTATTTTTTCATGTAGTAGAAAAAACTTGCGCAGTAGTCCCATATAAATTTTATTAATTTTGCTTAGGTAGTTTTTGAGTTAGCTTCAATAATACGTATTTTTCGCACTTAGTCTTTATGGATAATATTATAATAACTTCCTGTCACTATTATTTACATAGCAGGTGGTATTCAAGTTTATGTGGGGTAGGTACCACAACTATAAAAAGAAAAATAGAAAAAACTTTTTACAAAAAAAAATAACCTAAGTACTTCCAAAAAAAAACACTACAAAGTGAAAAATAACTTTATTTTTGGAAGTCGGTGGCAAGGGCAACAAACGAAAATTCCAAACCAAAGACACCGACTTCCGATATTTTTTTTAAATATTTTAACAGTGCTATTCACGACCACTATTAACATTACAGTTTGTTTTATTGTATAGAATGTGTGTTTAGGTATTTTATTGTATTAGAGTGATCGGCGGTGGTCATCTATTCCTATAATTAATTACTAACACATCACGAATTTATAAAGTTGTACAAACGGTTTTATCGATAAAAGCGACCTCTAAGTACCGTACTAATCCATAACTCGATTATCCTAAATGAACTTTACCAAATAATAATACTGGTAATTGATGGTAGGACCATCAAGCAAAAAAGAACAACACCAACACTATCGCACAACTAACAAAAAAAGACATTAAAACCGGTATCAACCGGATTGATCCAGTAAATTAAAAAGCAGACCTCGTCCAATAATGCAGATACACGGATTTATGCATCCACTGGGAACGATCGCGGCACGGAAACCGGATATTATCGGATATAACTAGTTACGACTGGATATAGCCGCTCTGTTCACGCCATTGCCGCAGGGATAATTCATTGATGTAAAAAATTCTCCTTTGCGTAGTTTTTGTTGTGGATTTTGTTATCGTCATTTAAATAAGGTGAAGGGTGGGCGTTTTGGGGGACTGTCTTATGAAATTTTGACGTTCGAAAAGTGCTGATTCTCAGCCTAGTTTGAATAAATGAATTTTGAATAAAGTTGAAGAAAGGGAAAATCCACAAGGCCGCCAATCGTATTGTATGGATCGGAATGCTGGGCCGAGAAGAAGACGGATGAAAAAAGATATCATGCAGAGTAGATGAGAATGTTGAGATGGATGTGTCGAGTGACGAGAATGGATAAAATAAGAAATGAGTATATCGTCGTCACTCAAGACTCAAGCATTACTTAAAACTAGTTTCAACCAATCAAAAGGCTTTAAACGAGTCATAAGTAACGCTTGAGTTTTGAGTGAGGTTCTGTAATACGGGCCTTAGAGTGAAAACCTCTTATATGCGAAAAACTGGTGGACAACTTGGAATTTATATTATATGCTGATCGCACGGTAAAATCTGCTTAGGCGATGCAGGATTTTGCGTGACGTCAGTAGGTCGCATGTGGCGATATAGATGCCGCCACAAAACTGCGAGTGATGCGAGGCTTTTTTTTTCAAAAAAGGAAAAAAATAAAAAGTCAAAGTTGCATTCCCGAGCTTTTCACTCTAAGACGACGGTCTACGGGGAAGTTTGAAAGCGGCGCCAGTGACCGAAAGGTTGAATGGAAATTGTTTGGCTTGGTATGGGCATGCGATGAGGACGGGTGAAACGCATGTGAATAAAAGAGTGATGAATATATAAATGTTGATGGTTGGAGAGGGACAGGAAGGCCTAAGAAAAGACGGTTGACAGGGGAGAGTGGGAGACGAAAACGTGGTGCGCCGACCCCACGTACCATGGAACAAGGCCAGGAAAATGATGATATAAGTTTTTCTTCCAAATTGTTAGTGAGTTAATTAATGTTGATCGAAAAAGCTCTAATTATAGTGCCTACTTTGCTCAATATTTCTAAGAACCTTTTTCCTGTCACGTGGATTTGCGCCCGCGTGCGTGTCTTACAGCACGCCAACCGCATCTTATCATTTCGTAAATACTCTTCTGGAAAGTTACACGCACGCGGGACGCATTGTGTTAGAGAGTGCATGATATACGCCAAGCTCCCACATGCGAGGGAGGCACGCACGCGGGCGAAAATTCGCGTGACAGCAAAAAGGTCTTAATGCGCAGTAGTCTTAATACGCAACTGCTGCGTGATAGTTCCACAGCAGTAAATTTGTTTAATTTAGTGAGCCGCAAAAATTGGAAGCTCTTAGTGGATCACAACTTAGGCTAGTTTAAAGTAACAGTTATTTAAGTCGTCTGAATTCTAGCCTTAACACCTCTCCAGTCTAACGGTGCCATCCCTAGAGAATCCTTCACTCCACCACAACCGCCACACATTATGTAGGTACGTTCTTAGCACGGACGATATTGCACCTTAGGGATTTATCTGTAGGTAATCTAGTACACAGAATATTAAAATGTATTCATTATGAGCAAGTGTGGTCATTTCGCAACGGTATTGGCAAGTGAACTTGAATTTAGATATAAGGACATCTGCCTAGCCTTTTCCAAACATGATGGGGTTAGCTTCCATTTTAACGAATGCTGTTGAATACCAGTATTTTGCATGGAGCGACTGCCTATCTGTACTCCACAAGCCAGTTATTGGGTAACACGATACCCCTTGGTAAGACTGGTTACGATAGTTTTTGGGCTTCTGATAATCATTGCCCTTTATGCCTGGAGGCTTTTATTCGGGTATTAAGTTCTGTTTACGTTTTTACTTTTTATTTTCGCTTGAGTATAGATTTTGGTGTTTTTATTGGTATATTGGCGTGTGCTACCTGACATTTTACAAATAGTTTAATTTAATGTTTTGTGTTGAGTAATGTAAATTATTTTGCATACTATTGTATAGAATCAAGTTTTTTTCTAACTGAACAGACAGTTGTGCTGCTGGGGGGTTTGTTGCGTTTCTTCTTCTGCCCAGCTAAAGCACTAGGAAGTTGTGAAGGGCGGGCGTTTTTGGGGGACTGTCTTATGTAATTTTGACGTTCGAAAAGTGCTGACTCTCAGCCTAGTTTGAATAAATGACTTTTGAATTTGAATTGAATAATCGATTTAAATGCACTGGTGAGTTAAGGACTGATCGCGGTGGAGGTAGACGATTATGGGATTTTCGCACAAACACCGTCGTATTACCGCGAATTACAATTTTAAAGCCGTTGTGTATCAGCATGCCTACGGTATTGTAGCTCCTGAATCCTTTGTAAGACTGATTGTCAGACTTTCGGGTTTCCCGTAACCATTGCCAATGATCGAGTGATCAAGTGCAATGCGGTCTGAAGATAGATATATTGTGTGATGGTTTACATCAGGGCTGTCCAAACTACATACCTTCGCGGGCTAATTAAATTGACTACAAAAGCTGGAGGGCCGCAGAAACGAATATTTTCAGTTATCAAGTTAAAAAAATACAGGGTAATCATTTCTTCATACGTTTATTGGTTCTTCGTTAATACACTCGAGAGCAATGAATCCGGGTCACTTAAAGAATCCTAAAAATCTCGGAAACTAAAAATGCTAGGTTAATGCAATAAATTGTATTTAATAGACAATGTAATACTCCTTAAATGAAGGTATTAAAACTTCTTAGTTATTGTAAAGTTATATCATAAAAAAATCAAATTTGAAAAAGGGCCACTTTCGAAGATGGAACTACGAAATTACAGCATTTGGTTTTGCTTTTGTTTGTAATCTGTCATTTATGTGGGTACATAAACCATGTTGATAGTGCTCTATATTCATTATTCAAGCTGAAATTATGTCGCTTACGCCTGAAGAATGCACCAGAATACTTACAATGCTGGAAACCGGCCGGAGTCAGCGCGATACAGCCAGGACTGTCGGTGTGTCGCTGTCAACAGTACAAAGAGTTCTCCGACGTTACGAAGAAACTGGTTCTAACCTACGCAGACCAGGAACGGGCAGAACCAGGTGTACCACAGCACGAGAAGACCGATACTTGGTGAACACCATGCTTCGAAATCGCTTTCTCACAGGAACTGAACTCACAAATCAGTTTCGACGCCTCGGAGGAAGTAACCCAAGTGCATGGACAGTAAGACGTCGGCTTGCTGAATCTAACTTAAAACCCCTTAGACCTGCAAACGGCCCTAAACTGGAGCGTGGGCATCGTATTTCAAGACTAAGATATGCCCAGAGCCACGTAAATTGGAGTATTGAAGATTGGTCAAAAGTTATGTTCTCCGACGAATCAAAATGTATGCTCTACAAGCACGATGGAAGACACAGAGTGTATCGAAGACCAGGGGAAAGATTCAAGCAAGCATGCATCGAAGAAAAAGTAGCCTACGGTGGTGGGTCTGTACTTGTGTGGGCCGGAATTTCTTCTGAAAGTCGCACAGAGCTGGTGATCATAGAAAACGGCTCTTTAACTAGCGTAAGATATGTGGAAGAAATCCTCAATGATCACGTTGGTCCATTTATGGTCAATTTAGGTGAGGATGCTATATTTATGCATGACAATGCCCGACCTCATACAGGTAGGATTGTGAATGACTACCTTCAAGAGATGAACATTACTCGTATGGAGTGGCCAGCGCGCAGCCCGGATATCAACCCGATCGAGCATGCTTGGGACGAGCTAGGCAGATGCGTAAAACAACGAAACCCTCCCCCAATCACGCTTCGTGAGCTCAAAATTGCTCTCACAGAGGAATGGGAGAATATTCCCCAAAATCGTATAAGGAACTTGGTGTACAGCATGCCAAACCGCGTAAACGCAGTAATGGAAGCACGAGGAGGCAATACGAAGTATTAAAATTCAAGAAAATCGTAATAAAGTTCAAAAATTTCATGTTTCCTATTTTTGTTTTAAGGAGAGATCAGCAGTTTTTTTCTTTATGTAATTTTGTGTTAATAAAATGTATGGTGACTCATATTTTTTTTACTTTCATTTAAGGAGTATTACATTGTCTATTAAATACAATTTATTGCATTAACCTATCATTTTTAGTTTCCGAGATTTTTAACATTCTTTAAGTGACCCGGATTCATTGCTCTCGAGTGTATATCTTTAACAATCATATCGTACATCAACATTCGTTGTTGCCAGCGCATTGCATCAAGAAGTGACTTATCTGACAGTGAAGATCTATACTTAGATTTTATAAAGTATTTGACAAAGAATTCTATTATCCAAACTATTTATGTCCAAAACTATTTTTTGATTAATTTACACTTTAAAACATGCGACGCGGGTTGCATGAAAACAAGCCAAAAAAAAAAAAAAAAGTCATTTATTCAAACTAGGCTGATAATCAGCACTTTTCGAACGTCAAAATTACATAAGACAGTCCCCCAAAACGCCCACCCTTCGCCACTTCCTAGTGCGTTAGCTGGGAAAAAGAAGTGGCGCACCAAACTCCCCAGCAGCACAGCTGTCTGTTCAGTTAGAAAGAAAAAAAAAATGACTCTATATTATAGTATTCAACATAATTAACCTAATTTAAATTATTATCCATATGTTAGCTAGAACACGCCAATATACCAAACAAAATCATCGAGAACTATACTCGGGCAGAAATAAAAACTAAACGTAAACAAAACTTAACGTCTTAATAAAAGCCTCCAGGCATAAAGGGCGTGCCCGCTTACATAAAGCTGTAACTGGAAGTTATAAATGATAAACTAGGAGCCGCGGGTCGCATGCGGCCCGCGGGCCTTTGTCTGGACAGCCCTAGTTTACATGAACACCAGGGGGCCTAAAACGGCCACATTAAGCAATACCTGTGAAAGCTATTTATTTTCCGGTTTCCCAAAAATTCCTATATGGTGACCCATAATTTAACTGAATCATATTTATTTCAATTCTCAATTCATATCAGAATCATATTTGGTGTAAATATTGGCGCATGAAAAAATTAAGACCGTTATTTTACCGTACATAATTTTTGTTTACTGTTTTTATTAATCAAATAAGATTTTTATTTTTTATATCTACAATTGAAATGTTATTTCATTAGAATATAAAACTGTCAAAAAGATGAATTTTGTAATAAGAATTGAACTCAGTTAATATTATGAATTGTCACTATATGACAGCTTGTGTGATTCATAATAGTATCATATTATGATGCTGCCAAAGTGGCCGTTTTAAGCCCATAGTTTATATGAAACCCGTGACACCTATCCCCGAAAATGATGGGTTATCAAACACTAACTCCAAACTGTGGGTAGTTTGATATTAACTGTCACGTAACGCGACCCTTTTGGGAGCGAGGAAGCTGTACATGAGCAATTTATACGTTGAATATTATGTGATGTAAAATCCAAGATTGAATGGCAGAGATTGTGTTTCATTAGTTATTAGTTTAAAGAGCAACTCTCGTGGGTACATACATCAATATTAAAAATAGCATCATACCTGAATTCTCTGAGATGGTAGCCACAGGTGAATAGCTCATCGACATTTTCGGTTCTAAGATATTCTTAATATAAAAAACTGGCCAAGTGCATGTCGGACCACGCACAATGAAAGGTTCCGTAGATGGGATGAATTAATTCCAAGAAAGAACTTAACATTGTAGTTGAAAAACATTTTCTCCCATATGGAATGTATGGGAGATCATGATTTTCAAACTGCAAATTTAAGTTGGTCGATTATTACTCATTATCCTGTAAAGCCTACTTAGCTGTGATAGTTTTCCTTTTAACCTCTTTATACATATTACTGCTGTGAATTTTTTCACAAATCCAAGTACAACAATTTAGCTGGCTGGGCGTGGGGGGGGCATGTCTCTAACAAAAATTTGCACTTTAAAGCTTAATATTTCGCAAACGGATTACTGAATTGAAAAATGATTTTCACATACCTATTAAAAAAACTTTGTTGGCGTGATTAATATGTATAACCATGCCAAATTACAGCTTTTTAGTACTAACAGTCTCTGAGCTAAGCCGTAGACAGACAGACAGACAGACGGACATGGCGAAACTATAAGTGTTCCTTGTTTACCAAGGAACCCTTATAGTTTGGCCATGTCCGTCTGTCTGTCTGTCTAAAAATGAATCAACGGAACCCTAAAAATGAATCAAACAAACAAAAAAAACCACCAACTTCCGAACCGATAGAAATTTTTGTTTTCATGTTTTTTTTGGAAGACGGTTTTTTTTTTGTGTAGTTCTATCTTACGCAACAAAAAAATGATCGGGGAAAACGAAATAAACGGAAAATGCAATTATAAAGCCTCGTGCTGACTGGCGCAACACGACTCTAACAAAACAATTTCTAAGAAAACTTCACGGTAGAACAATTACCGGTGTAAGTCGTGCAAGTCTGCATGAGGCCTAGCATAATGTTATGTATGATATAGGAAGAGGCAACGCATTATACGTCTCTGCGTAGCAGGCTGCTACGTAATGGCTGACGTCATGCTACGCCGTAGCTCTCGTAGACAATAGCTTGCCCCAACTACGGCTACGCGTAGACGCTTTCGTCTTTATCTCTGAACATTATTGTTCGTAATTATTTAGATAAAATTATTTTGAAAGAGCCAGTTCATTATTGGATGAATTTTATCAAATATAAAATACCTGTATCAAAATATTATGAAAAGTATTTGGTTGATAAGGGTGTTTTTATTACAATACAAATGAACAAGATGATTACCTACAAAAGCCAAAAAAAAATAACATTTCAATATTTAAAAATTTACTACAAAAACCAAATTACCCTTACAATAATTACCCTTCCTTGGCAGTCGGGTAAAAAGGTGCTCAATCAGAAAAATGTAATGTATTGTAATAATTAGAATCAATATTATATTATGTAATTTAATCATTTGATATGAAACATTTGCAGTGCCCTTACAGGGTGCGTGTCTTAATACTGTGTCATGAAATTTTAATGCATGCCTACTAACCAGTGTTTTACATGTTAGCAAATAAATAAATAAGTCTTTATTTTAAAGGACACGTAAGCTAAAGCAATCAAATATGCCTAAAGGCTTAAAGCTATATGTTACCGAGCTCTCTAGATACCTCTAATCTTTTCGTAAAGTAATTATCAATATTAGTTTTCCTACACGGCACAGGATCTTCACAGTTAACGAGATTCGGTTAACCAACTTCCTGTTCACTTAGAGGGATTAAAGGAAGTCTGTTAGGCTGTGGCTTACTGTGATATATATATTTATGAGATTACTGGCGCTCCGGTTTTGCCCGCATAAATTTCGATGCCGTGGGAATATCGGGAAACAAAATATCGAATGTCCTATGCGTTTTTTTTTATGTATGTTCACCGATCTCGCCATCAATTGGGGACCGATTTTGAAAATTCTTTTTTTCTTTGAAAGGGTATGCTCTCCGTATCTTTTCCAACATAGTTTATGTGGATGATATGATCATAAGTTTCTGTCACTGTTATTTAACATAGCAGCCATGCGATACTGTAAACATCTCACTGTGAAAACTTGGGTGAAGTGAGCTGTCATTAGTGTCAATCCCTGTGGAATGACAGCTCACTCCACCTAAGTTTTCACGGTGAGATGGTTACAGATTAGCACTGCAGGTATTCGAATTTGTGTGGGGTAGGTACCGCAACCAAAAAGAGAAAAATAAAAACTTTACAAAAAAAAAAGCCTTTCTTTTACTGTGACATTGCGGATTGACTTGTTTCGAACCCGAAGACGGCGTGTTGCCACGCCAAGTGTTGTTCGAGACAAGTCAATTGTCATCCTGAGGATGCCTCGTTGAGAGATGAAACACGTGTAGTTTTGTGTAGTTAAACAGAATTATTGGTTACTAAATCTACGTTTATTGTACTTTTTCGTGTGACTAAGTACGGTGAGGGCAAATCTGGAGACTTAAATGTTTGGACAGCGGGGTATGACTTAACGGTGTCAAAAACGGTCTTTAGGAAAACACACTTACTTTCATAAATACTCGTAACGTTTCAGTGACGTGATTTGCATGCAAATTGCTATGTGGCGGTGACCGTTCTTGTAGGAAATTGTAGCTTTGGTAAATAATCGCAGACCTCTCGAGTTCCGAAGACAAAGTGACGCTTAGAGAAGGCCCCGAAACCCGACAGAATTCGGAATAGTAGACAAAGGAACCTTCACTAGGTAATACTAAGAATAACGCGATAAATAATGAACCTGAAATAAGCACGCCGAAGTTTTGAACTTTATTACAAAGCAGACTTCGGGATGCCGGAAGAACATTATATGAAGAAGTTTCATAATTTGAATAGCATTGAGATGCGAAAAGTGTTGTGAAAATGTTATTCGAATGATTAGTATCGACTTTCACAATTTCGTTCACGTTGATGTATTGGTTTAATTCCCGGGTCGAGCAGTGTTTTTGATGTTTTCCATCTTTAATTTCTCATTAGCAGCCCGGAGTCTGGATTAGTGCCCAGTTGTTGGCAACTGGTTCACCCCCTATTACATGAGACTTGAAACATAACTGGCGAGAATTATTTAATCCGATTCGAATAACGGCAATCAATATTGCAAATTGAAAGCGTGGTAATTACGGATCATTCCTTTTTAACTGTTACTTGTGACTATTATTGGAGTCTGATATGGTCAACTTAATTTTTGATGTGTAACATGATTCCCGTCGCCTTCCTGCAATCTGTGGAGCAGGAAATCTGTGGGAGTGATTTCGTGATAAGGGACGGGAAACCGGTAAAGCGCGCGCTATTTGATTTGACCAATGAACGCGCGCGGTGCAAGAGTTGGCCGTCTGAAACAACGTTGACGAGGCTCCGCCCCATTGATGTTGCTTAGTACCTTTAAGTTACTTATTACCATGGTGAGATGTCATATGTTACACATCATATGCAACAACTGTAAGGCTCGCTCCTTTGAAAAAATATATTCGGTAGGTATTAGGGAGTGACCACGTTTATTGACACGGAATCGGCTTGAGCCGATTACGCATCACCATATTACCACCATACTTAACGCATTTGATTCGAGCCGAAACGAGGAGAATTATGTCTTCTTCTCTGTCGTTGCATGTACATAAAGCTGTTTCTAACCGGTTCAAACCGATTCGATGAGTGTGGTCACTCCCTTTATATTCCATAATTTGAATTAGTGAAATGTGCACTAAATCGAATTGTGCCTAATAGGAGTCGAATAGAATGTATTCGAGATTATTATTCTACAATCGAATTATTCGAAAACGCGCATCACTAAAGTTAACTTAAACTTTCTGGAAACATTTAATATCTGAAACATTTCTTAATGAAAAGTAATTACTGCGGTGTCGGAGTACCTACTTGTTGAGTCTCGTAGTAACGCCATACTGAATAACGGGCAATACGTCTTTTATTGACTTGAATGTGCCCTGGCGGATGTGAGTATGTCATGCTCACTCAGATGTCTCGCTGATGGTGGCGCGTGTGTTGGATCATTTAGCTCCCTTCAAAATGGTTGAGCTGAATGGTGCTGATCCATGCGTCAAGCTCGTGCAGACCAGCGCGACGCGACGCCGCGACGCGACTCGAACAATACAATTTCTAAGAAAACTTGGCGGTATAACAATAGCCGGTGTCGCGTCGCGCTGTCGCGTCGCGCTGGTCTGCACGAAGCTTTAAGTTTAAACGGTTAAATATAATTATTAAAGATTAACACTGCATTTATTTTATTTTATTTTATGAAAGCAAACCTAATAACAAACAAAACGACGTTTTCGGTTCGAAAATACAAATCAGTACCCTAATTACGTAATAGGTACACGATCAATCAGAATCTGAATCGTTTTGAAACAGATTGCTAATACATTGCTTCATAAGTTCGAAAAATGTTTCTGCTTAATAACGTATTAAGGTAATGAATGTTGTTGAACTGTCAAAATTAAACAGATTAGTCGTAATCGTTTACGAAAATATGTTGCGTAATTAGAAAGCAGGTCGAATTTCGTTTTCGTTTTCGGCCGAAACAATAATCTATTTCGGTTTGACTCTAGTACTTATTACGTTACATTTAAACAATTGGCTTTTTGTTTCCATTTCTTTTCAGAGAAAGTCTTTTTCTTTGAACTCATTAGTGTCAGGGCCAAAAGTTTTTGTGCTCATTTATTGAGCAACAGGATACTGGTTCAAGACCTGGCAAGTACTGATAAAACATTTAAATTTTATTAGTTAATTTGAATAAGTTACTTTCTGCATCCCATTATTATCCTGTATGCAATGTATCATGTACACCATGTTTAAACAAATGAAATTTACTTACTTAAGAAAATAACACAATTTAACAAAACATCACGCCCGTAATTCTCGATGGATTAGGCAGAGAGGTACCCATAGTACACTCACATATCGCTAGTTATATTTAATTCCCATGTAATAGGGGGCGGGTCTATTGCCACCAACCGGGCACAAATCCAGACTCCGAGCTGGAAAATTCTACTGAGAAATTCCGCATGGAAAAGGCCAAAAACACTTTACCCGACCCGGGAATCCCAGGACCTCATGCTCGCAGCAGTACCCCTCGCCATCACTAGATCAAAGCCATAATACTCTAATATAAAAAAGATTTTCCTTCAAAAAGTAAAAACAAATCTCTTTGATATTTCGTATCATCTCATAAACTGGGCCACCGACGATGGTGGATGACGACGATCCACACAATTACTGGAGATACTCCGACGATATTAAGTTTCATTGATACTTTTTGTGTATTTTCTTTCCTTATATTTTTTAGGTAAATAGAATTCTCATGGCTCATGGATTTGGATAAGAAGGGCTGTTCTTTTCTTCTCCATTACTTAAACATTGGCATAATATCTTGACTCTACTGTTTTGTAAATTAACATGTCCTATCTAAGAGAGCCGGGTGATCTGTTAAGCTTCGTTCAGACCAGCGCGACGCGACGCCGCGACGCGACTCGAACAATACAATTTCCAAGAAAACTTGAGGGTATAACAATAACCGGTGTCGCGTCGCGCTGTCGCGTCGCGCTGGACTGCACGAAGCTTAACTCAGGATCCTCCTACCTCAGACACCTTTCTCTATTTAAGATTGTGCATTTTATTAACCAGTGCCTGTAATATGATGTTGAGATAAATAAAGATTTATGATTATGATTATTATGATTGGCAAGCGGTAAGAGGCAGGAAGTAATTTAATTTAATAATCGTTTCTATGTTTATGATTAAGTACTGTAGACACTTTGGGTGTCTACGGTACCGGGTATTAAGAGGGTGCCTAAAGGTCCACTAGCGCCACTCTTTAAAAAAAATATTATCTCGTGACTGACGAAGCAACAAAATACGATCTAAAGAAAAGCGGCCACATTCCTCTAGATCGTATTTTGTTGCTCCGTGTCTCAATATGAAACTTTATAAAAGGTATTAGAAAATTCTAGACATGCTTACCGAGGGTCCTGTCTAGCCGTTATTCATAATTCCTTCTCAGTCACGAGATAATATTTTTTTAAACGAGTGGCGCTAGTGGACCTTTAGGCGCCCTCTTAAGAGGGCGCCCAATGGTCCAATAGCGCCACTCCTTTAAAAAAAAAATCTCATGACTGAGAAGGAATTATGAATAATGGCTAGTAAGTTATTTACACTAACATTAACATTATCTCAATAACTATAACTTACCCAATTTATAAGTTCACATTAATACATAAGAAATGTTATTTTCGAAATGTTATCTTTGAATTTTAATTTTAATTGTACGTTAATACTTATGTTGCTGTGCCCTAACAGGGTCCATAACTGTACTTTAGATTTAAGCTTCGTGCAGACCAGCGCGACGCGACATCGGTTATTGTTATACCGTCAAGTTTTCTTAGAAATTGTATTGTTCGTGTCGCGGCGCGGCGTCGCGTCGCGCTGGTCTGTACGAGCTTTTAAGCCTCATGTGACATCTTTCTTTTATACACATTATGGTATGCAAATAAATGAAATGAAATGGACACGAAGCAACAAAAGTCGATCTAAAGAAAAGCGGTCACATTCCTCTAGATCGTATTTTGTTGCTTCGTGTCTCAATATAAAACTTTATAAAAGGTATTAGAAAATTCTAGACACACTTACCGAGGGTCCTTACTAGCCGTTATTCATAATTCCTTCTCAGTCACGACATAATATTTTTTTAAGGGGGTAGCGGTAGTGTCCACTGGCACCACAAATAAGTCTTTTTCTTAAGGGGGCGCCCAATGGTCCCATTGGGCACCCCCTTAAGAAAAATGCTTATTTGCAGTAGAACCGATTATTTTAATTGGTTAAAGAATTCATGCATACATTTTAAATATTCTAATCGCCCGCTTAACAGCCCCGGGAGCGAAATCTCCTCTTTTTTCTATTTTTAATATAAATTCAATGTTTGTCTAGTGCCAACAATGTCCAAATTCATACAAATTAGAGCATACATATTGAGTGTGCCTCAGAAAGTACGTTAAGGTTTTTTTGGTCCCGTCTGTCGTTATGAAAATTAAACAAATTACATCGTAATCGTAATTATATCGTAAATTACATGAATATATATAAAAACAAGATGACATGGAGTGACATTATGACATCTTTGACAGTCGTTACGGGTAGTCACAAGCCCAAAAGTCTGACAACCAGTCTTACTAAAGGATATCGTCTTACCCAGTAACTGGGTTGTTGAGGTCAGATAGGCCATGTATAATGAAAATACTTCTAAGAATTTAAATAATAACTACCTACATTATTCTGATGCAATACACAAAATTAAAATAACTAATATACTATACCTATATACACAAACCTAATAATATACAATATATACATAATTATACACCCAATTAAAAACATCTAATAATATTGAATTACTGCTTAGCCTTCTTCCTCTCTCCTTATTTTGCTGTGCCCGACAGGGTCCATATTGCTCTCTTACTTATTATACCATCTATGTAATACATATGGAATGCAATAAAAAATTGAGTATTGAGTATTGAAAATACTGGTGTTCAGCAGCATCCGGTTAAACTGGAAGCCGACCCCAACATAGTTGGAAAAAGGCTAGGCAGATATATTTTTAGCTTAGAAAACCAAGCCTATTTTCAACGACGTGGAGGTTCCACATAACTGAAAATAGGCTTCGTATAAAGACTACACAAATACGAATTATTTTATTTAAAAAAATGTGCAGTAATTGTTTTATTGTGTTTTTAAAAACAGGTTGTACATGTCCGACAAAAAATCCACCCATTCTTTGCCAGCAGAATTTAGACCATTTTTTCAACATACTGTATGTTTTGTTGTACAAACTCGCCTGTTTTTTCAACCGCGTTGTAACAAAAATACTGGGACAATGTTATTATGACGTCAGACCCAGGTATGGCTATATTATCCGGGTATAAAATTTATGACCTGTCATGAACCGGACAAAGGGCTGTATTCAATTGTATTATATTCTCTTTTAGCGCACAAAACGGGTTAAAAGTGTCTTAATTTCTGTATTTTGGTCGCTTTTCGGCACTGAAGATGTTTTAAAATCAAGACGTTATATAGATTTTTGTAACGGGCAGCACCACTACTATTCTTTTTCCAAAATTTTAGTATCCCTAAGTTATTCCTTACTAGCGACGCCCCGGTTTTGCACGGGTAGGTATTAAACATATAAACCTACCTCTTGAATCACTCTATCTATTGCTGAAAACTGCATTAAAATCCGTTGAGGAGTTTAAAAGATCTAAGCGAACAGACAGCGGAAGCGACTTCATTTTATACTATGTAAAGATAACAACAGCTATCGGCCAGTCAAATTCCCGTCAAAATCGGTCCAGCCGTTTCGGAGTTTAGCCGGAACAAAAAGACAGACAAAAATGTTTTATTTTTATTTTATAAGTACCATATACACTTTCATATTATGCATTTAGTAAAAGCTGTTGTCATTACAAACAGACGCTTCAATTTTATTTATTTGTAGTAAGTAATAGATATTATTATCTTGCTTGAAAACAAAGATAAATATAATGAGTATATATAAACAAAGTAGCCAGTAGGTATGTAATAATGTTCACATGTGTGTTAAGCCAGAAACAGTGTTGCAATACTCGACGGCATTTATCGACGCGTGTTCAACGACGCGTTGTCACGTGAGCAAATGTGGGCAAATGACACGCACCGGTTCGCGTCTGCTATTACAAATAAATTTTGCTCTTAATTTTCATCAAAGCATTTTTTTTTTTTGTTTATTTATTAAAACTTCATGCACAAGTAAAAATACTGTACAAAGGCGGACTTAATGCCTGAGGAATTTTCTACCAGTCAACCTTAGGGTGATGCAGAGACAAAACATGGCAGGGCAGGTGCAACATAAGGGATAGATAACTTAAAAATTAATACATACTAATACATAGATACATATAAACCGAATAAACTTTGTCAGGAGAAATAACGATAGGTAGAGGAGAAAACAAATCCAGCCAATCAGCGCTGCAATAATTCTGCCAACTTTTTACGAATATGTTCACGAATGTCATAAT
Source organism: Agrochola circellaris (assembly GCA_914767755.1). NCBI lineage: Eukaryota > Metazoa > Arthropoda > Insecta > Lepidoptera > Noctuidae > Agrochola > Agrochola circellaris. The sequence continues at coordinate 8,379,148 of OU611867.1, read as the reverse complement.
TAGAATTTATGCATTACTTTACACTTATATTATAGTTTTTTTTTTTATATATTGTATTTTACCCACAATGATAGTAGTTATTGCCAGATTTCGTAAAACTACGATACTACCAATTATTACACTCCTTTCCACAGTTTTCGTGCAAAAATATTGCCTTGTTCAAGATCGGTAAATGTTGATGGGCCTACACTGACCTCTCATACCTGTATAGTTGATCGAAGCTTTTAACACTGTAATTTGGAAAAATTGTAAAAACCATTTACTTTTATAAGAGTAACCGTGGACTTTCTTGCCGGCTCTTCTCCATAGGAAACGACCAATTGGAACCGTGCACCTAGCTTCTGACGTTTCATAAGTGCCCTTGTAGGTTTATGTGAAATAAAATATTTTGAATTTTGAATTTTGGATAGGCAAAGTGAAAAAGTGTTATATAGAGACTCAAAACAATAAACATAACTGGCAAAACATGGGTGTTACATTCACTGCGTAAGCCTTCAGTGAGAAATTAAATGCATCATGTAAAACCTGTGATGTTAAATTATCTTCACCCTTTAAAAACCGCATGAAATAAAACTACCCAACAGAACCCTCAATTCGCTAACGTCACTACCCCAATGGACCACTATAATCGATTCATAGATCAAATAAAACAGCGCGTGACATGGGTAGGAAAACGGATAAAACGGGTACAGGTACGAGCGGGAAACGGGTACAAAAGGGTCGGTAGGTTAGGGTTGGCAATTGTTCGAATTTTGAATCTTATTCTTCGTCATGTCAATTGTCGTGTAACTTCGCCACTTCCTCGGCGTTCTCGGTGGCAGCGCAGAGGTCACTATGATTGCATTTTTATGGGCCTGTGCCCCTGTGCCCGGGCAGGAGGTTGAGCATAGTTTGTGCTACAGCTTCCGAACCGTCGAGATAACGACGATAGTGATCGGCCCTGCCCTAACTTAGTTCGGTTTAAAGACATTTATTTTCTCAAAGAACAAATTACAGTTCACTTATAGAGAAACTTAACTAAATTACAAATAGGTTGATTTTACAAATAGTTACTACGACCATCTTTGAGAAAAGCAATTTTTTTTTTTTTAAACATTCAATTTTAGACGAACAAAAAATGTTTGGTGTCTCATTTATTTAAAAAGCGTACATCATTAGAATTAGTTATATATAGGTACACCTCTGCCCAACCCATAGAATAGAGGCGTGATGTTATGTATGTATGCATGCAGGTCAAGTGTCACCGTTTTGGTAAAAAAATAAAAAATTACTCAATACTTTTTGCCGAAGCCAACCTTTAATTACCAACTGTCAGATAGTTGAGCATAATCCAAGTAAGTTATTTAATTTATCAAAGTAAGTACTCGATAAATTATAAAACACTAACGATAATAAACCGTAGTTAAGAGGGCTTGTCCTAAAAGTTGGCAACGTCGCAAATAGCTGTCAAATATTTACCATACGACCATGTTTGAGAAAAGGCATTTTTTTTTTTAATCTTTCAATTTTAGACGAACAAAAAATGTTTGATGTCTCATTTATTTAAAAGCGTACAACATTAAAATTAGTTACAATAAGTTTTTAAAGGATCAATTAAATATTTGCCAATAAAAATCAAAACTCCATTTTGGCAGCCCTTGAAAACAGCTCACACCTTCGTTTCATCCCTAGAGTATCGAACGTTTACGAGATTACATGGTAAATATTTACCAATTTGATAGTAAACAAGGTTTATTTGAGGGCTCACTATTTGATACATTTTCATTTATGTTCAACGAATTAGAAAGTAGTTACGACAGCTTGTTCTACGTATGGTCGAGTTAATTTCTTTAAGAACGGTAGACCTAGCTAATTTACATATATTAAAAATCTGCTGTTTCATAGAAAAGTGCAATACCTACGCGGTCAAAATGTATGCAACAGCTGTTTTTTTTTTAAATAACTGACGATAAATTTCAACGCAGGGGGCTCAGAATCATGTACTGAATCCATGGTGACCGGCTTCGCGTCGATGTCCCTAACACCCTGTATACAATGGGCGGCCTTATAGCTTTCCGCGAATTTGCCTGGACATATAAAGGGCTGTCGTTGGTGCAAATAATAAATACATATACTAAAATAGATACACAGATATATAAATATCCTAAATTAGTGCTCATATACACGAGCGGCAGGTTGCCAATGGCTGAAGCAACTGCAGCCGTCGACAACATACTGCTTGTAATTTGAGTGCCTGCTCAAATACACGAGCGGCAGGTTGCCAATGGCTGAAGCAACTGCAGCCGTCGACAACATGCTGCTTGTAATTTGAGTGCCTGCTCAAATACACGAGCGGCAGGTTGCCAATGGCTGAAGCAACTGCATCCGTCGACAACATGCTGCTTGTAATTTGAGTGCCTGCTCAAATACACGAGCGGCAGGTTGCCAATGGCTGAAGCAACTGCAGCCGTCGACAACATGCTGCTTGTAATTTGAGTGCCTGCTCAAATACACGAGCGGCAGGTTGCCAATGGCTGAAGCAACTGCAGCCGTCGACGCGTCTACGGCTGCCGTCGACGCGTCTACGGCTGCCGCCGACGTGTGTGCGAAATTCGAACGATTTTGAAATTCAAAATACTCGTTTCACACACAATATTGACGTTGTTTTAGGAATTTATTCTTATCTGTGGGTGGTTGTCGCAAAAATTTGAACGGAAATGCTAAAGTCGTATTTTTGGTTCAAAATCGTTCCAATTCACGTTTCATTTACGTCGCGCGCTCTTGCCCTCTGGTAGATGGTTGAGTAGCCATCTTTGAGAAGGTATTAGATGGTCAAGTGGCCATTTATAATGGTAGTATCTATTACCTACTGAATGGCTGTCTTGTTCTTGTTCATGATCTTGAGATAACTTGGGCAAGTATAATTTTCATGGTTCACCCTGGATACGACGATGTTCTAAAATAGGGAATGTTGTCAAGTTGTGTTTTCAAGTGAATTTGTAATTTACTTGTCGGAAATACGTCAATGATTTGACTAATCAGAGCGCCAACGCTGCCTGGCGGCACTCGACAGAGTCTACAACATAACGCTCGGACCGGCCGGAGCTAAGTTGAGTTCGTGGGCGGCAGTCAAGCAGTGAAGACGTTTAGAAACTGTCGCGCGTTCCGAATAGTTGTGTCGTGTGCCTACACTGTGTGAATGGCTAGTGTGGCTATTTGATTGTAAATTATAATTGGATCTGAACTACAAACGGTATTTCTATTGCTCACCAAACCTACCCATAGTACGTCCACAGTAGTTCGGTCATTATGGCGGATGATAACGAACGAGAGACGTACCGTCTCCTTCATACTTATAATATTAGTGACAGGCTCAGAAATCGTTGTAAATTGTTCCTACTTACTATAAACACTGTTGCAGTCATTGTTGCAGTTTTTAAAAGAAGAGTGAAAGAACACTATCTTTCCACTTCGTCATATTTGCATTTTTTTGTATTTATACTTTATACTAAATACATTATAATTAAGTATATATATTTTAGTAATATTTATTTTAGAAGTATGTATGTAAGTTTATTCTCATAATGTATGTTTATAGTTATTATTATAGTTAAATTAGTGAATAATTAAGTGTTTTTATTTTATGTATTTTATTTTCTGTTCTACACACGTTGTCTACATCCCTTTAACTTCTTTCCTATCGCAGGTATGCTGGAAGAGATTTCTTTAGAAATAAGCATCACCTTTGAACGTATTTTTCTGTTCCTTTCTTCTTGTCTGTTTATATGTGTGTACATAAACCGTTTAATAAATAAATAAAAATAAGAATCAAATGTTATCCCACTGCAGTTGAATAATTATTGATCCATGTAATAAAACCGTTTTTCTTTTGTTTTCAGATGATGACGGAACAAATATCAACATGAGATACTGAGGTTCAAGATGACTGCAACTAAAGTGAGTATTTTGTATAAGATACACTTTATCTAACATCCTATGCTGCCCCCGATAGAAAAAAAGACGCATCTAACATTTTTTCCAGATTTGAGCTAACTATAGATATTGCCGGAATCAAAAAAAAATGGCGCATTTGCCTGTATTTTTACATCAATCTGGAAAAAATGTTAGATGCGTCTTTTTTTCTATCGGGGGCAGTATGGTACCAAAGAGATTTATTTATTTTATTATTTATGTACACACAGTAAAATACATAGAGATACGACATAATTATAATTTGAGTACAAAGGTACTGCTTATTTCTTAAGAAATTTCTTCCAGCAGACCTGCGAAAGGAGAAAAAAAAAATATATATATATATTATTGTAACATCTTTTACACTACATTGAATGCAATAAATGATGATTATGATTATGATTATGAAAAAAATGTAGACAATAGTGTGTGAGAACAAAAAGAGAAAAATATAGGTAAAGGACAATGACAAGAATAGGCTCGAACCATGTAGCGTCCGACAGACTTTCTGTAATAATGATAATTCATAACAGAAAATAGTAACAATTATACAATTTATATAAAATCTGTAGAAGTACACCGCTGAAAACCCATTTTAAAAAGTTATTCAACTAATTGTCAATTTAACAACACATTTCATAGCTACAATTTCAAGAAATGTTGCCAATACCAAAATAAAATAATATCGATACGAAATTGCATATGCAAATCGATTACAATAATATAAATATGAATAAAGATAAAGTCCTGCCCCTTTTGTGACGTTTTAACTGTCAAGTTAGCGTTAGCGTCAACGTACAGGCAAGTGAAGGAACACGGGTGGGTTTTAGTCAGTAAGAGTCTGACACGCCTTTCCGCTCCGCGTAGAGCGGGAGAAGTCATTTGATGAAAAATACGTCATTTATCATTTTAGTTTTTTTTTATTATTTATCCTTGAATGTCGCATAATACCCCATAGGTGCATAAGAAAAAACGCACATAAGGTGGATAAGTATGAGATCTAACCCGCGTGACTCACCGTCGTCGATTCGGTGGGGTTTGACGGTTTTGGCAAACTGTCTCCGCTTCGGAGACAAAGAGCCTGTGTGTTGTTTTAATAATAAATACCGTTTAGTTATATTTATGAATAATATTATAAAGTGATGTAATAATTTTATTAAAAATAATCCGATGATCGATACTGTTTAGAATAGTTTATTCCTAATACCTTATAATGTTATTATAGTAGTGGCAACACTTGATGTAAAACAACTTGTGTTTTGTCTGTGGTCCTTGTCATTGTCAAAAAGTTTGACTTCACTTCATCGGCGTGTTGTTGTGTTTTTTTTTTTCATAAATTCTAATCTAAATATGTTTTATGTATATTTTTAATATAAAAACATTTATATGCCACGATAATCTGCTAAAAGTCATTCATTTAATTAATCACTTAATAGTTTATTTCATGTTATCGTTAAAATCAGAAGTATTAAGTGGTCAACTTTAAAGCACTATAACTTTTTTTGGTGTACTTCCAATATAAATCTAATTATATTATCAAATTCTATAATTATTTTCCCCTTTTATGAAATATAGTTCATCTCTGTCGGTTCTGGCCGAGTCTTGTAGGAAACTTTGGCATTCTCCTTTGCAAAGTCTTATACTAAAAATATCAAAATATACCTACACGTATAAAGCAATAAATTAACATATACTTAAATAAATACATAAAACTTAAATATATAAACATACATATTATAGGTATATAATATACTCGTAAATACTCACAGTAGAGAGGAAAGGTAATGCTCTTTTACTCGATATTTGAATTGTGAAATAGTTTTTAAATCACGAATGCTAGGCGGAAGTGAGTTCCATAATCTTACTGCATGAACAGAGAAGGAATAAGAATAGTAGCTTGTTTTATGAGGATGAGATTTAAGAAGGGATCTAAGGTGTGGTCTACACGGAGCCTCGCTAGGGCGAGCGTAAGAATTTTACTATAGAAAGGCTAGCAGAAGAAATGGCATATAAAAGCTGTGATCCCATGTCTCAGTGACGCCATCTAGCATAATAAAGCAAAATTAAATAATAACACATGAGATGCAGGTAAAAAAAAAAAACGAAGAAAAAAAGGGATTTTCCATCAAGAATTTCTCCGTAGCAGCCCGGAGTCTGGATTTGTGCCCGGTTGATGACAATAGGCTCGCCCTCTATTACATGGGACTTAAACATGACTTTTTTTTTTTTTTTTTGAGGATGGGAAATTATCAAATAACTTCTCCCGCTCTGGGTGGAGCGGGAGGGCGTGTCAGACTTTTACTGACTAAAACCCACCCGTGTTCCTTCCGTTGCCTGTGTGCCGAGGTCGCGATATCCCTTTCAGACAAACCCGCATCCCCGGCAGGCATTGGCCCTTCCGGACCCCGTCAGTTGGTGCTGACATCTCTTTGAGGCGCGCGTGGAACACAACGCGCCGTCGACCCGGGCCTGGTCCCTATCGGACGGCGAGCTACCCATTGCTCACCGTCGACTTAAACATGACTGGCGAAATGTGTGTGTAGGTACTATAGGTACACCTCTGCCCAACCCTTCCGGGAATACAGGCGTGATATTATATACTTAGTAGTACATAAGTACTAAGTATCACAAATATGGTTAAAAAAAAAATGACCCAATGCTATTTGCCGACGCCGACCTTTCATTACCAACTGTCAAATAGTTGAGCATAATCCAAGTAAGTTATTTAATTTATCAAAGTAAGTACTCGATAAATTATAAAACACTAACGATACTCGTAATAAACCGTAGCTAAGAGGGCTTGTCCTAACAGTTGGCAACGTCGCAAATAGCTGTCAAATATTTAGGTACCTGTTTTGATTAATTTTGCAATAATACTGTATGGAAATATGAAATGTGGCCAACTAGCGAACTAGAACATTAATAATGAATTGCAATAATTATATCGCAACACCAAATATTTAGTTTTAGATGCAAAAAAGGTATTTAGAAACTTTCCTAATGCCTTTTTTACACCTAAAACGATTCCAACATCAAATTCAGTGTTATAATTGCAATTCATTATAAATATTCTAGTTCGATAGTTAGCCACGTTTCATAATTCCATACAGCAATATTGCCAACTTAATCAAAACAGCGAGATATTTTACATCTTTTTGCGACGTTGCCCACTTTCAGAATAAACTCTCTTAAGTCCAGCCATTATATCACTACGCCGAATTGTACATTGTGGTATTGCAAACCTGCAATGCCACAATGTATGTAATTATCAATTCGGCACATTATTTTCGAAAATAAGTTTCTTTGAAAATAATTTTCTTCGAAAAAAAAATTCTTTAGCACACAGTGCGACCTGTCATGAAGGACGTACCTACCTACGATAGGAGACAAACTAAACCGAGAAGGGTCCGAACTGTAGGTGGTGTTAGGCGCATAAACTTCTGCGAATTTGTTAAATCAACCAATCACAGCAGTTTACGCGCGCTTCACAATTTCTCCCATTAATTGCGCGATAATTTTCGTTCGACGCACTGGCCCTGTGTCTTATTAGCTCCCGGATATACCTACCATTTTACCAGCAGCATTTTCCAATTTGCCAATGAAAGATCGAACGCCAATCTGTCCCTACCTATGAATTGACAAAAAAATAAAAAAATATTTATTACCTAGGCGACGAAAAGAACACGTTTCCATTAAATTGCGTATTTTTGTTGCGATATTTTCGGGTATATTGTCCCGTGTCGAAGCAAATCGAATGTTATTATTTTTGCCTCGCGTTTTGTTTGTTTTCCGCGCAAAAAAATGGCGGAACGAAACACTTTTATTATGTTTTTCCGTTTATCACAAGCAATTTTTTATTAGAATATGGATTATTTAAGTCTCAGTCTTCTTCTTAGCGTTTCGATGGCAAAAATAAGACGTAAAATAAACGCAACATATCGTTTTAAACTTCAAATGAGGAGGAGGTACCTACTCAATTCGGTAGTGTGTTTTTTTTGTGTTTATTACCTCAGAACTCCGTGATTTATACGAAAATGAATGTTGAAAGAATTCAAAAGTCAAAGATTTATTTGCAGATAAATATGGTTACAAAACTTCCTACAATGGTAGTATAATAGTAGCTTAACATAATGACATGCAAATTTTTGGTATACAATTAGTTCATTTTAATTTAAACTGAAGGAATTATTTTATATTACAGAAGGAATTGTCAATTAACCAACTGCGTAAAGCCCTTCTGAAGGCTCGTGCAGACCAGCGCGACGCGACTCGAACAAAACAATTTCTAAGAAAACTTCACGGTATTACAATAGCCGGTGTCGCGTCGCGCTGTCGCGTCGAGCTTGTCTGCACGAAGCTTGAAGCGGACCATTGGAAGTTCTTTGATTTGGTTAGGAATCTAGTTATAAATTAAAACCACGTACAATATAATATTTTCTTAATGTTCATCGGCAAACTTCGTGTTTCGTCAGTCGTCGGATTTCTGTCAGTTGCCCTTTGCACTTGGAGCTTGTACGTATTGACTCCTACCGCTGCGCCCGCGTTGCCGTCAACCATAATTACCACGTGCTGACAAAACACGAAGTTTGCCGAGGGACATTAAGAAAATAGTTGTACTGTAACATAATTTATGACATAATTATTATGTCACAGTCGTATGTACCACACGTACCTCAAGTCACGAACCGAAGTAAAACTAAATATATTTATTAAATACAACACAAAAAATACGATAAAAACCCTCACATGACACATTAAATTGTCGCCGTTCCAGTATTTTTTCTTGCCATACCGGTATTTTCTCGCCAAACCAGTATTTTCGTTGACAATTTTCCGGGTACCCCTACCCATGTCTTGTAGAGGAAAATCGAATGAAACGTCTTTCATCAAACACGGGTAGTTATATCAAAAATATGACACCCTGTAGATAAAAATATACTCCCTCATTTGTCTGATGTTATTTTTAGGGTTCCGTACCCGAAGGGTGTCAAACGGAACCCTATTACTAAGCCTCCGATGTCCGTCCGTCCGTCCGTCTGTCTGTCAGCGGGCTGTATCTCATGACCCGTAATAGGTAGACAATTGAAATTTTCACAGATTGTGTATTTCTATTGCAGCTATAACAAAAGATTAAATAAGTTAAAAATTAAAGAGGGTCCCATACAAGGAACGTGTTTTTTTCGGTATTTTTAGCTCGATATTGGGTTCACCTATGAAATTGGCGTTGTTTTTCTCACAAATAGAGAACCTCGTCACTTCTATGATTTAAAATATTCATCAATTGCTTGGTATTATATCGAATAATGACCATCATAGACAACTACCAATAGTAAAAAAACCTTATTACTTATAGTTTTCTAAACATAAAAAATATCTTAAAAATGACTCCTCATTTTGTTAGCTGAAATGACCACTATTTGTTTTAACTTAGCCAAAACTTATTTTTGTCGCTTAATCTAAGTGGCATATTACGTTATCTTAGTTTTTAAATATTAGTGTATAAAAGTTTTAAAACATTAGTGTTCATGGTTGTTATATAAACAAGAAAATGTTAGTATGAAAAATGCAACTTCTTTAAAATTGTCCATACAAAACGCTGATTTCATAGGTGGGGACTTAATACAGTACAGAATCCTTCGTATGGGAGTCGGATTCGCACTTCGACGGTTTTTTTACGTACAGGCAGGGATAAATTACACCTATATTTTGATACAGTTGGTTTTATGTACGACAAGCGACGTGCTCCTGCTTCGAACGGTTTTTACGACAAAACATCGAGATTTCTTAGCTAAACATAACTTTAATATTAACGTATTATATACATAAATCTTCCGGAATAAATTCTCTAAACGATGGTATACCTCATCAAAATCTGTAGCGTGGTTTAGAAGAATAACGCGGACATACAAACAAACGCGAAAAGGGACTTTGTTTTATAATATGTCGCACCTTTGGTAGAACAAGGGCATAATTGTCATAAAATGCCAAAATGACTTAAATATGCAGAAATGCTTTAAAAAGGCCCTTTGAACTGGAGGGACAAAGACATTCATTTGGCAATTTTTGACAATTATGCCCTTGTTCTACCAAAGGTGCGATGTGTAGAAGATGTAGAAGGGCGAGCCTACTGTCATTTACACTTCCAAACAGATTCCCGGCATACATACATTACATACATAAACTCACGCCTTCTTCCCATGGGGGTGAGCAGAAACTACAGAACGCCACCTATGATCCTTACATACTCCCTTTGCCTCGTTTACGTTGATACATCAGCAGTGCTATTCTGTAACCATCTCACCGTGAAAACTTAGGTGAAGTGAGCGTGGAGTGAGCTGTCATTCCACAGGGATTGACACTATTGACAGCTCACTTCACCCAAGTTTTCACGGTGAGATGTTTACAGAATCGCATGGCTGGTCATACACGCACGCCGTTTGCGAGTATTCGAGATTCCCGGCATTTGCTGTGAATTTCTGGGCCAGTGACAGCTCGGCCCGAGTCAACTCAACCCGAATAATAATTTTAGCAAAGGAACGCTGGTCTTTTTTAGTCCAGACTATTTAAAAACTAAACTTAGGCTACTCATATATATCATAATTAAAATAGGCGTTGTGTCATTATGTGTTCCTGCTTTGTATGTAAATAAAAAACCAAAAATCTTCTAAAATCAAAATTAAACATAGATTTTCTGTTTGACTGTACAAATCACCGTAATCGAGAGTGAAATATCTCATATTATTATTCGGGTTGACTTGACTCGGGCCGAGTTGCCACTGATCCGAATTTCTTGGAAGAAAACCCATGAACAAATTGCTCGTTTTAGGAATCGAATCTAATTACAGCAACCGCGTTTGCAACTATTAGACCCAATTTAATTGTTAGTTCTTTTCCATGTGTCATCATTTTCCGAGCCTTTTCCCAATTATGTTGGAGTCGGCTTCCAGTCTAACCGGATGCAGCTGAATACCAGTATTATACATGGAGCGACTGCCTATCTGACCTCCACAGCCCACAAAATAATTCTTTATGAAAATCAAAAAACTGTCTAGTTTTAAATATATTTGTCCATTTTGGTTTATGTTTATATGTTGTGTCTTTACTTTATAATAATATAATAATATTTTTTTTTTATATTTTTTTTTTTTTTATATTTAAAAATGTAAATAATATGTAACAAAAATAAATAAAAGAATATTATAGGTAACGAGGGAAATTTGTGAGTTTGTATTTAGGGGTTTGGTTACCATTTCGAAATTTGAAAAGTCCTGACAAAAGGCCTGACATTTGCAAAAAAGCCCGGATATTTAACTATTAATCTTATTTTTTTCAGTAATCATTTAAGTATCTTTTTTAAAGAAAATCCCCTTAAATCCAAAAGTCCGGTCAAATGAGAAGGCCGGACATAGTTCGGACGGGGGGCCAAAAAGCCGGACATGTCCGGACAAATCCGGACGGACGGTAACCCTATGTAGGGAGTAATCTTCGGAACTACCGATCCCGATTCAGAAAATTCTTTCACTAACGGTGAAGTAATGCCGAATGTCATAGAATATAAATTATGTTAAAACAATAAATTTCACGCGAACGAAGTGCGAGCAGAAGTCAGTAATCAATCAAATCGAACACGCTATGCGTCGCGAAGAATTCAAATGACGACGTGCAGCTGCCGACTATTTATGTTCTGTGCTCGTGAATATCATACAGGGTGGCAGGGACATCGACGGGAAAACTGATACCAGGGATTCAGTACATGATTCTGAAACCCCATGCGCTAAAACTATTCGTCGGTTATTTAAAAAAAAATCTGCTAATTCATAGAAAAGTGCAATACCTACGCGGTCAAAATGTATATAACCGACGAATTTTTTTCACACAGGGTCAGAATTATGTACTGAATCCATGGTATCAGTTTTCGTGTCGATGATGTCAACCTGTGTAAAATATTGACGTTCAAAAGTGCGTTTTATGTGTGTGATTTAAATAAATGATTTGACTTTGACTAGTATAATCAGCCTATAATGTTCCCACTGCTGGGACCCAGTCCTCCTCTCTGTGAGAGGGAGTGGGCTGTAATCCACCACGCGGGCCCCGTGCGGGTTGGTAGATGTCACATGTCTTCGATTTTTTGGCTCTAGGACATGCCGGTTTCCTCACGACGATGAGATAATTTATACAAAAAATATAGATCCGTTTTTGTTTTTATTCGAGTATCTTATCTATTTTTATACACGTGTTTCTGTGACAAATAAATTTAATTTTCTTTTTTCAAAATCCTCGGCAGCTAACACGCCAAATGTGCCATTTCATTAAATTACGAGTACCATGCTTTAAGACGCCATATTGGAAGGCGAGGCTCCAAGGCTTTCTAAAGATCGTTTATTATCTCGTCCTATAAATAAGTACGTCCTTCAACCATCCGAAGGTTTCCGAAGGTCTCCGAAGTGTTTCCGACGAGGACCTTGATCGCTGTTTAGAACCACTTTTATCAGGGGATGAAATACAAACAGAAAATAATAACGAAGAAGATTACATAGAAACCGTGGAAGCGCAAACTGTGCGTCTTGTCGCTGCGACTTGTTGCAGAGCTGTTGTTTGCGTCTGCGAGTAGTCGTTACGACAGACGTCGTTCAGGAAGCGATCATTTTCTTTGAGTTTTCGACGCGACTTCTCGTCCGATTTGAAAACATTGTCATCGAACGTAAATGTTGAGATTCGCAATAAATGTATTCTTCTGATTCTTCAGCACTCACCGAGAGACTGACGCATGCGACTGTCGTCAGGTGTGCACTGTGCATCCATCCGCTGCGACCAATAGCGAAAGCCTGCGACTCCCCTAGCCTGTCATTGCGACTCTGCAACTCGACCCAAGTGTTTGAAACTTTGCACAAAATATATGAAAATTGTTGCCCGCAGCATGTCATTGTGTCTTGTCGCCGAGCTGTCGCAATTGCATGTCGCATAGTGTGTGCCTTGTCTAACCGTCGAAGAAACCTTGGTTACCGTTTCACAGAACTGAAATACAATTTGTTCAAATCCATGGTAACCAATTTGTCCGAGTTCTAAATTAATCTGGAAACTATAGGGTTTTCATTATGGCCCACAGAATATTTCGTAAGAAAGAAAGAGACGTGTATAATTTTGTGATTATTAAATTAATTACTTTGAAATTGGAAAGTATTTTTCCTATCAAGGTATGTTCCCCCTAGGAGCGCGAATTCGACTCGCTCTTTGCCCGTTTTGTACTCTGAGGTATCATCCCACGCGAAGTGAAATAGCTGGATGTATCAGATTGCGTGGGCCGGCTGACTACACAGTTCTATTTTTGAATACATACAAAATGGCAGACAAAAATAGAATGGCGCGAAATTGGATTTTGATTGGGGTTGAAAGTTTCTGTTTACAGATAAATTAGGATTTGAGTTTTGTTTGTAGAATAATCCATAGCTATTTCAAGACTTACTGGGAAAGCAATTTTAAAAGGTTTGAATGTTTTCATGAATTATGGGGTAATTAAATAAATTGTATAATTAGTAAATTAGTTTTGCGGAATCATTATGTTTATGAACTTTCCTGAATACTTAAATGAAAAAAGTGTGTGCAGCAGCTCTGAAGCACGACTGGCACTCGTTAATACGATTGTCTTTGAATATGCAATAGGCAAAGAGGGTAAATAAAGGTATCTGTTTTAAAAAAAGGCGGAAATATGAATCCGTGTTATTTACGAATTAAGCTTCGTGCAGACTAGCGCGACGCGACACCGGTTATTGTTATACCGTGAAGTTTCTATAGAAATTGTATTGTTCGAGTCGCGTCGTTCCGTCGCGTCGCGCTAGTCTGCACGACGTTTAAAACAAGTTGTATAAATTTCACTCCACATAAAATTTCCATAAAGCCTTAAATGAAAATCGATTGGGGTAAAATCGATTAAGTACTTTTTACTGAAATTCAGAATGACAGATGATGTTGTAAATGACCTTGTTGTCATAACTACAACACCTAGTATACCATAAAGTGAGACTGTCAGTATGAGACTTATATATGTTCGTCTTAGAGTGAAAACCTCTTATATGCGAAAAACTGGTGGCTAACTGGGAATTTATATTATATGCTGATCGCGCGGTAAAATCTGCTTACGCGATGCAGGATTTTGCGTGGTGTCAGTATGATGCGTAGGTCGCATGTGGCGATATAGATGCCGCCACAAAAATGCGTGTGCTGCGAGGTTCTTTTTTCCAAAAATTTAATAAAATAAAAATCAAAGTTGCATTCCCGAGCTTTTCACTCTAAAGCGACGATATATACCTGCACCCTAATTGTGTAACACACTTCCAATCAATATCTGAATGATTTTGAAGGATATCGTTAATCCAATGTTTCGAAAAAATTTACTGCTCGACACCATCAATAACGCAATGAATGTTGTTGAACTGTCAAAATGACAGCCATTGCTACTGTTAGTGTGTTACGCAATTAACCCGCGTTTATGAATTGAGAACTGAAAATTTTCTGTGCAAAAAGCAAAAATTATTGAATTGAGGTTCTGATAACATTTTCAGCTTAAAATTCCCAATTCAGAAACCTTGCAAAGGCTGCTTTAAGTTGAGTACTATTTGATCATTTGACCGCACACCACTTTCAAATTCAAATGCCCAAGAAAACAGAATTACCAATTAATTACCTGCAGATTTCCGTACCAACCAAATAAGATCAAACAACACTCGTGAAAATAAATATTCAAAGTGAAAAGGCTGTCAAAACCGTAAAAAAAACAAATTTCTTTTCTTTTTTTAAAACAAAAGAAAGTTATGTCTTTGACGTGAAAATTTTCTTAAATAATTATTCGAGGATTGATTCAAACCATAGAGCCTTTTTCTTTTTTCTTCCGCGTTAGGTGCTCCCCACACTTATCGGAGGGAAATCGCATTAAATCGTTCATAACGTCAAGGCTGACTCTTATTGCCTTCCTGGAGAAGAAATAAATCAGTCAGTAGACGTCTCATTGCTGAACCTTGTTTTGAACAGAAAAGGAATTGATTTTATTAACCGATTAAAAAAAAAGAGGAGTGTTCTCAATTCCTTTGTATTTTTAGGGTTCCGTCCCTCAAAAAGAAAAAAAACGGAATCCTTATAGGGTCACTTCGTTGTCCGTCCGTCAGTCTGTCAAGACCCTTTTTCTCAGGAACGCATGGAGGTATCAAGTTAAAATTATGAAATACGTACCTAGGTCTATGGTCCCTTGGAGCTCAAAAAAATTTAGCTAGAAGCTTGATTTATTTGCTTAGTGCTTTAGCTGGGAAGAAGAAGTGGCGCAACAAACTCCCCAGCAGCACTGCTGTCTGTTCAGTTAGAAAAACTTGATTCTATACAATAGTATGCAAAATAATTTACATTACTCAACACAAAACAGTAAATAAAATTATTTGCCATAATGACAGCTAGCACACGAACAAAACAATCGAAATATATACTCAAGCGAAAATAAAAACTCAAAACGTAAACAGAACTTAATATCGAAATAAAAGCCTCCAGGCATAAGGGGCGTACCCGCTTACATACAAGCTCATAAAGCTGTAACTCGAAGTCACAAACTAGGACCATCGAAGTAAAAATAAATAAACAGTTACCGAAATCATTGATAATGATTTTGAAGTAGAAAGTCGTTGTAGAAATTTGAAACGGTTTAAATCCAATTGCCACTTTTCTAGGCCATCAGAAAAATCCAAAATTATCTAGCAATGGTATTAGTTGGCATTGCCAAATTGAAAGTGATTGTCATAACAAGTGACTTACGTAATTAGGAAGCATATTTCTCAACGTTGTTGCAGCGATATTTTGTTACTTTGTTAGAGGGATGATTTCCCTACGGCAAAGGTGAATATCATAAATAATGTAGCTTGGCTCCAAACAACTTTTTAGACTAAACTGTTGAGGTATGTATTTGATGGAGAGTCTTTTCAGTAAATTTCTGTAGATTTACTGAAAAGACAGTCGTGCGAACTATGTTCGTTGCGTACGTATGTTTTTTTTGTTTTTTCTTATGTCCTTTGTTTTCTCCGTCAATTGTGAACCGATTTTGAAAATATTTTTTTGTATGAAAGGGTATGCTCCCAAATTGGTCCCATATAAATTTTATTAACTTTGCTTCCATAGTTTATGAGTAAGCTTCAATAATACGTATTTTTTCCACTTAGTATATGTGGATGATACGATGATAACTTCCTGTCACTGTTATTTAGATAGCAGGTAGTTGTATTCGAATTTGTATGGGGTAGGTACACAACTATTTTTTTTTTTTTAAACTAACACGTGAAATATAAAAACTATTTACAAAAAAATAACAACCGACTTCCAAAATAAACACTACAATGTGAAAATTCAAAACCAAAGACACTGATCTTAAATTTTTTGGAAAAAGTAAAAAAATATATATTATTGACGTTTAAAACTGTTTGTATAAACCTACTTACAGAAATAAATATCTTATAACAAAGATCATATTAACGCCTTGTCTATCAATGCTGTGTGTGAAAAACTTAAGTGAAGTGAACTTGAAGTGAGCTGTCAATGGTATCGATCCTTAACAACAGGTGAAATTTAAACTCAAACTCAAAGCATTCATTTCCAAATATAGGCAATATGAATTAATTACACAATTACAGGCATTTTTTAATTGTCAAGGAGTCGGTCAGTCAGAAAGATGGAGCTAGTCCATTCTAAGGTAAAAGCGTAGTAAGTTCCTTTGAAGAAGAACGGGCAAGAAACTTCAAGGACATTCTTTTTTTAAATCAAATTATTATTATCCTTATCTTGTTATATATATGCTTGATAAACGAGCCGTAACATATAGGAACCCGGCACAACTTATGACATAAGAGCCAGTACATTTGCGGCTTACATAACGTTGTGAAAGCTATCCGATCCATCCATCACGCTGACCGCTCTAGATGTACCACTTATGTGGTATTAAACTTACCTACTTCGTGTTTGGCGCGGCCTTTTCCTTATTTTTCTTTCATTTTTATGTTTATGTTTTTCTAATATTCTAAACGAATTTGTACTTAAATAAGTTTTTGATTGGTAGGTTTAGTCTTGTTGTTGTGGCGTGTTGGCGGTTTGGGGCTGTTCTTTGTAGCTATTTTTGTGCATTATGTATAAATGAGTTTAATGTTTTAGTTAAGAAAAGTTCAACAGCAGCACAAATATTCTTATTTACGTAGTATCAGAACCACCGATTTCTGCATCTAATTCATTCAAATTAAGTACCTTGTTCAGGTTATTGGTCCTTCCGCCGCCCTCAAAACTTGTTTTAAAGCTTAACATACATACATTGAATACTAGTTGTAATATAGTAGATTGTTTGCCTAGGGAGCAAACCACAATTTTTAAGGTGAGAGTGTTTAGTAGAATCCTGAGCGCAGCAAGGGATTTAAAGTAGGTACGTCGCTCGAGTTTACGTACGTAAAATAGTGTTGCTCCCGAGGTGAAAACTCTACTTTTTATCACCCTCTATGTGAAAAAAACGAAGGACCGTAGTTCCTTCTCACGTATGATTTAAAACAAAAACACAATTTTCGCAGCCGCCATCTTGGATTTAAATATTGACCTCATTATCGACTTTAGGACCTTTGAAAACTATGAAAACGATACCCATGATGAAAAATATGAAAATTTTCGCAGCCGCCAAATTCACGCTTTCTTTCTCTCTTGCCAGTCTGTTACTTGTTCATACAATGTTCGTGATTGATCTCTTTAGTGATTGGAACTCACTAACAATATCCATTTTCTAAATCAAATTAGTTTTAGTCCCTAGGGATTAAAAAGGTATTTTAGTCCCTGTTTGCGAATAATAAACTAGTTTCTTTTGAATATTTGAGCGTACACAACAAGATAGCAAAAGTAGTTTTTACAGGTCGTATAGATGGCGTTTATAGTTTCTGAAAAAAGACGAATATTATAATTATGTATGTAATTGTAAAACTGGACATAATTATTTATTTAAACTTTTTACTTTATTGTTCCAGACGGAAATGGTCCACGCGGGCAGCAGCTTCCAATGGGACAAGCTGTCGCCCGCAGAGTTCCAGCAGTTGCAGGAGTTGACCTCGTGTGAGTACACTTTTAACTAAGTCATAATTATTATAAAATTTATTAATCTTATAGTTTTTTGTGTAGACATTTTTTTATGTTTTATTCTAAACCCAATTTATGTTCTTTTATACGCCATGAATGGCATTACATGCAGACCTACCTTTTATTTCAAGACCTCACACATATTATTTGATGTGTTACAATAAATATATTCTATTCTATTCTATAATCTAAAATATTCACAGATTGAGTTATTAAGAAAATGCTCTAATGAAACATATATTTATACCAAATCAAAAACACAACGATGACGACGTGACGTGATCTTCAGTATAAAATCATTAAAATCGATTATCGTCGCCTTAAGAGGCTTACAACAGCTAAAGCGCGGTCACTGTCGGACTGCATAGAAATGAAAGAGAAGCGCGATGACACGACGCAGGTAATTTATTGCAAAATATGAAGCAGTTAGCGATTTACAGAAAATCTATTGATTGGAATGGAAAATTAAAACACTATTATGCTAATATGTAGCTTGTAGAATAATCTGACAAAAAATCAGAATGATTGCATGTAAATGAATATGATTTTTTATCGTTAAAATAAATTTTTAGAGGTATCTTCATGATTTTTTTCTATCGTATCAAATTAGTTGTATTATGTTGTCAACACACTATCATACTAGCATATATCCTGAAGAATATCATATATTTTTCTGATTTTGTTTACTGCAGTGGATCATATACTTTTACGCATTATAAAACTTGCGTTTAGGCACGTTTAGGTCCTGTAGTCCCCTTAACGATCTCCAAAATTCGGGAAAATCTCGAGAATTCCGTGCCAATATCACGAAAATCAACCAACCTTCCTAAACCTAACAAAATGAAGCACAGAATATAGCGTCCGAAGTTTCCGCCCGTTAATAACGTTAAGCCCTTGCATGTTCCGATTTTACACCGGACTTTGGGCGTCGGTAACTGCTATAACCAATTTAGGTAATAATATTAGCTATACCTTTACCTGTGTATCGTTTATGCCCGCACACACAAACATCGTTAAACGTAAGGTAATTATTATAAAGGAAATATTATTTCATAGAATAGAATATAGGTATTTATTTGCATTAAACATTGTAAAATAATGGTCTTAATAATAGGGTTATAATCTACATGTCTCGCCATGGACTGGCATACAAATATTTTATAGGAAAAGAAGTTTCAAAAAATTATGCAACTAGCATCAATAATAACAGTAGTATAACAACAGTCATTATACCTATTAATACAAAAGTGTAATTCTAAAATGTTGACAATGTTTATTAACGGTTTTAAATCATATAACATTGTCGGCTGAGGGACCCGTGGCTAAATAATATAACAGCTGCACGTCGATCCAAGGTTAAGCTACGGTTGACGCGATCGGTTCGTGGATGGGTGACCATCCATTATATATCGAGACCCCTCCGTGCCTCGGAAAGCACGTAAAGCCGTCGGTCCCGGCTGTCATTAGCCCAAAAGTCTTACTAAGGGGTATCGTGTTACTCAGTAACTGAGTTGTGGGCTCCATTTAAAATGCTGGTATTCAGCTACATCTGGCTAGACTGGAAGCCGATCCCACCCAACATAGTTAGGAAAAGGCTAGGATGATTGATACATTGATTTGTTTCATATAACATTGTGATTGTATTAATTGTTTCATCATCATCATTTTACCCAAAAGACGCCCACTGCTGGACATAGGGTTCTTCCAAGCGGCGCCACATCGACCGGTCCTCTTTGTTTCTCACATCCAGTATTAAGGCTCGTGCAGACCAGCGCGACGCGACGGCGCGACGCGACACGAACAATACAATTTCTAAGAAAACTTCACGGTATAACAATAGCCGGTGTCGCGTCGCGCTGTCGCGTCGCACTTGTCTGCACGAAGCTTTATTTGTGCATATCCAGCGTTATAGTTTTTTATACAAAGTAAAAAAAACAAAGTTACCGTGTAATCCCGCTTATGTGTACCGTAAAATCATTGTAAAATTGTGTTCAAGAAAAAAACTTGACTAAACTTAAAATCCAACTAAGTACTTACAGAAAAGACAATCTCAGCAAAAACATAGCATGTAAAAAAATGCAAGTCTCGCAATACAGTTCTTCTACCGTAAATAGATGTAAAACGAATACTTTTAATTTACGAGTATTCAGTACCTTTATATTTGTCAACTGAATAAATTGGTTATGTTTTTGATGGGATCTCATTTCTTTTTGTAGGCAAATACCCCGATACTGATACTGAAGCTACATCAGTTTAATAAAACGTGTGGACTTGTGTGTCTATCTGCAACATCGTAGGTAGATCCCACAGGTTGTTATACCTAATTATTACTGCTTCTTCATTCAATTTCAATGCAGTTTCATTAACAACTGATTTCATTACTTGCCCATTTTACAAGTAACCTTCGAAGAGACTGATTGACCTACCTTTATATTCCATAAGATTATACTAAGCCTTCTTGTTCACTGAAAATTCAGGCTTCTAACTTTATCCACGATGAAGTTACAAGGGGTTGAAAATGTCCTGAATGGCTTCGAGAAAAGATGGTACGGCTGTGCCTTTGAGTTTGTTTTGCTCGACTTGGCCTCACTACCGCGCCCCCGATGAATTTCTTACATCTCGAGAATTCCACTTGAATACCTACATTTTTGTCTGTTAATTTAGATGGTGCACAGAATAAAGAGTTGTCTATTCTTTTCTATGCTCGAGGTCTACAGTCCGCAATCTTTAATTTCCTGTTTAGGATCACAAGACAACCAACGAAACTACATTTGTTAAACAACATTCACAAGTTTAAACTGCACGAGTTAACAAAAGGGCCGACCATATTAGCCGATGACACAATTACCGATGACCGTTGGAGTAGACGTGTTCTTGAGTGGCCGCGAAACGGCAAACGTAAGGTAGGACGCCCTCAGGTGGAGTGACGATCTTCGCAGGGTGGATGGTTGCAGCTGGATGAGAGTTGCCGAGAATCGAACTGAATGGCGTGCGATTGGAGAGGCCTATGTCCAGCAGTGGACTGCTGTAGGCTGATGATCATCTCTTATCTGCCAGGGCTTATTTTTAACCTTATGTACCCAGGCTTTTGTAATATCTATATTTAAAAGAGTGTCCTTGGAGTTTCTTGCCCGTTCTTCTTCATAGAGATCTACGTTTTGGAATGGGCAACTAGCTTCAACTTTCTGAATAACTGACCGACTATTTGACAATTCAAATGTGCCTGTAAATGGTTTAATTGAAACAAATGCTTTGAGTTCGAGTTTGATGATGATAGAATAAAAAACTCCCCCACAAACATTGCTTATTAAATTAATCCCCTTACTACGCCACCGTGGATTAAAAAGCAACCAAAACAAACCCCAAAAACGGTTATTTCCCAAAGGTAAAATTTACCTGAGTATTACCCGATTAGTTCCTATATCATATCAAGCTACTAATGTAATAGAAGGCCTCAGTGTTCCAATTCAATTAGACATATGGCCCGAGGGACTATGTTTTAGCAAATTAAACTTTTGCACTTACACGAATTTCGATAGGGGTGGCGCCATGGCAGGTTAGGTATTAATAAAAACAATTCTTATAATTTACGAAGCCGAAACGTAGACTAATGTGTAACGTTTTTAATGATGATCTGGCAGTTTGAGTAGTTGATGAGGCCTACCCAAATATCCTTTCTTTGTATTGTCCGTCGAGTTGAGCTCCACGATTACTGACAAATGCTTGCACTGACTGGACAGGTCCACTCAAATCTGTGTGGTTCTTTCCTCAAAAGACCATTTCAGACACTAATCCACATGGTCCTCATATGACTTGACCAAGATTATGTCTGGACTTTAAAAGAGACTACGACCTCTGAGTTTGTTTCGGCCTTTCTTCTCAGAGTAGTCAGATAGGAAACACCGACCTCATCTAGCTTATTTTTTATTTTTTTTATATGACGTGTAAAAGTGATTCCGATATCCTATTTACAGAATAAACAATTTCATTTCAGTTCATTTCATTTCACTCTCAAGGTAAGGCTGGTCCATAAATTCGAGTGTGCTATGGAACGGGTTATGCTCGGAGTCTCTCTGAAGGTTCGAATCCGGAACGAGGTGATCCGGCAGAGAACGAAAGTTGTCGACATAGCTCACAAAATAGGCAATGGGTCGGCCATATTAGCTGTAGAACCGATGACCGGGGTAGACGTGTTCTTGAGTGGAGACCGCGAATCGGCAATCGTAAGGTAGGAGGCCCTCAGGTTAGGTGGAGCGACGATCTCCGCAGGGTGACTGGTAGCAGCTGGATGAGAGTTGCCGAGAATCGAGCTGAATGGCGTGCAATTGGAGAGGCCTATGTCCAGCAGTGGACTGCTGTAGGCTGATGATGAATCTAAGAACTCTTCTGCCTCGTTGGTCTACCTCTACCTTATCACAAGAACAACTGCTTAGAATGGAATCCTATGTTCGAGAAGTGTTATTGTATTTTTCTTTTTGGTTTTTCCATATAAAAGTTTTTGTAACTGGTAAAATATGAGTGCCGCTACGCTGATAAATTTTTAAGTGTATTTTGTGTGTAAAAACAAATCTTTTTGTCCTAGTCCTAAGACTCTTGCAATGTTCTATTCTGATAAATTTCGTTGTTGGTTCTAAGTTCCAAGACAGTTGAATCATTTCTCTGGAACTTGTATATTAATTTATTATATATCATGTACACTCAGTAAAATACACTGAGAAACGATATAATATTATAACGTTTGAGTAAAAAGATCTTATTTTTTGAAAATGGTCGATTCGGGCGGAACGGAACGCACGACTCTTGCGTCCTACGTACTTAGTTGTTGTGCCCAATTTCCTTGTTACTTGTTGTCGGCGCAAATTGTGTTTGATGTGTAACATCTGTCATCTCACTTTCCTGCAATCTGTGGGAGTGATTTCGTGAAAAGGGACGGAAATGTGTAGCAGGAAGCCGGGGAAGCGCGCGCTATCAGATTTGACCAATGAGCGCGCGCGGTGCTAGAGTTGGCCGACAGATGGCACCAATCCATTTTCCGAGAGTATGGTAGTGTCAGCCAAGATGTCAGATGTTACACATATGCGACTACTGTTAGGCTCGCTCTTTTTTTTTACTTTTAAATATTTCCCTGATACCGACAGCTTATCATTTATTGTCTTAACATTCATATAATTCCTCACACAATCCTCACTACTCATACTCACCAGCCCTCAGTGAATAAAACCGAAATAGCACTACTCATAATAATGTACTTTAGGTACATACTACAAAACTGTTAGCATATTGAACTTAGTCTGATCAACCTGGACTAATTGGTATTAAAAGCTTTTATATAAATAACGCTATATTCGTATATTATCAACTTTATGTCACTCAAGAGCCAATTACTTTGTAGAAGGGCGTGGTACATGCAAATCTACCATAAAATGTCCACTGCTCTTAATCTTGGACCTATTCGTTAACCACATTCTTCGTCTTCGGGAGCAGTGGTAGTCCAGTGGTATTTTAAGTTCGAACCCTGACAGGCTTTACTTTGTGTAAATGATTTCATCACCACTGCTCTCAAAACGGTGAAGGAAACCGGCATGCCTAGAACTAAAACTTCGAAGACATGTGACATCTACTCCGTCTCACAGAGAGGAAGCCTGTGTCCCAGCAGTTGGGACATTATAGGCTGATTATGCATTCTTCTTCTTTTAGGGGGCTCCTGGTTAAATGACAAGAACATCAGCACGGATCGATTGAAGGTTAAGCTACGTTTGTTGCGGTCAGTTTGTGGATGAGTGACCATCCATTACATTTAAAAGAAAGAAAGAAAGACTGAAGAAAGAAAGACTGTGTGTCGGGAAGTTATATCTGTATAAATACTGATCGCCACTGCGTGATGCAGGATTTCGCGTGACGACACTGTGATGCGTAGTTCGTATGTGGCGATGTAGATGCCGCCACTGTGGTATGGGTATGGGGCAAATCTACGATTTAAATCTTTGTGTGTCCTCTTTTTAGCCATATCATCTATCACACAATCTTTTCATTGCTTCTTCGGTGTCCTATCAGTAGCCAAAAAATATGAATCAGTCAGCAAGGAGGTATTGGACGCTCGCCACTCGTTAAGGCGTCTACTACTGCTTTTTTCTTCTTGTTTTCTCCTCGTTGGTCTAGCAGTCGCAAGCGCTACTGCCGAGCATGATATCCTGGTTTTGATTCCCGGGTCGAGCAAAGTGTTATTGAGTTTTTCCATATGGAATTTCTCAGTAGCAGCCCGGAGTCAGGATTTATGCCCGGTTGATGGCAATAGGGTCGCCCCTAGTATTTGGGAATTACACACGCGGTGAAATGTTGGTGTAGGTACTGTTCTTTAGGTACATTTCTGCTTAGCTCTTCGGAGAATGCAGGCGTTATATTATATGTTATGTATTTTAGATTTAAAGAAACTTTATTCCCAATAAAGACCTATCACTTACTTGAGATTTTCACATTCTGATCTGAGTATTTTCTTTTCAGATTCAACCAGGAAGCTTCAGGATGTTCTCAAGGAGTTCTGTGAGGTCAAGAAGCAGAGTTCGGATGGGGTGAGTCTCTTACTCTATTCTTTATCTGTTTTAGGCATAGTTATTGAGAAGTTCCTTGTCAGTTATATAATAATAAGTAATTCACACGCGGTTTTTGGAGTAAACAAATTCGCAATAAAATTTTGGACATGTTTATAAATGACCCGTGACCAGGGGGCATGCGTCTGAAACTCGTTGCGACTGTCATGGAATGGCGCAGTAGTGATTGCTGAGTTTACTTAATTTTATGTTTTGTTGTGGATAGTTTTAAATATTACTAACACTAGTCTAAAAGCCACTTTCGTGCCATTGTACAATCGAGCGTTTTTGCTGCTGGCAGTTTACTGACAAGGCCGCGCGGGTGGATTGAACATTGTTACTAACAAAATGGACACCATGGTCTGAAATAAAGTATTTATTATTATTTATTTATTATAATGTTATTGATACCTATAACGTTACTTCAAATATTATTCTACAAAAATGGTATACTATAACGTTTTTTTTTTAACGTTATTGAATATTTTTTTCTAGTGTCAAGTTACAAACTTTGGCCTCATCTAGAAATTGCATTATAGAACAGCATTGGAGTTTTATTGCGATATCAAAGTTAGTTGAACAAAACTTTGTGTTTCAGAAACTAATATCGCATTGCATCAGTACTGGATATAGCTTGATCCAGTACAATTTATTGTTCGACCTTTGTGGGCAAAAGTTTATATTATTTTGTTTGAGTGTGTTCTTTCTACATAATGACGTAGAAAGAAAACGCTAAAAAGTTGTGCTTTTTAATGGGAAATAAAAACTAAAAACTTACCTATTCATTAGTGAACACTTTTTAATTAATTTTCCTCGAAAACTTATTGACCTTCTATTGTTCCTTTTTAACTGTGGCCCCAGTAACTAAGCTAGGGTACCCCGACCAAATGTGTTAGGTTAGGTTAAAACTGTGACCAACCACGCGCGAGCCTAGCGAACTTGCTTGCGAATTACTTGGCTATAACTTAGCATTTTTAGAACCCAAAATAGGAATTATTAGAGGTTCACAAAAAGAGGCGCATTATTATATTAGAGTGTTCAATAATATTTTTAGGAGCGCAAAATGGTAGTTTTAATGCGATAGGTTGACAAACAAGATAATATTCGGGATAGATTGAGATGTATGGAAGAAGACAAATATTTTGCACAATTAGCCTATAACAGTAGCTTAGGTCGCATGTGGCGATGTAGATGCCGCCACATTTAGCCCATAACACCAAAAAATAATCCAGCACAAATTCAAACTCAATAAAAACCAATTGCTTTTAGTTAAAACTATCACTTTGTACGTATGTCTATTTCCAGGTAGAAAAAGCAATCCACTTTAGATTATCGCTGTACCTGAAGACCGAGTTTGCAACAACAATACGAGGTCAAACATAGCGGCAAACTAATATTAGTTCATAAACTTTAATGCGGTATAGTGCTGTCTATCTCAACTTTGTTGGACATTCGTCATTGAATTCTATATAAAACATACGTGCGCTAAATTGGTCCAGCCGTTCTCGAGTTTTGCACTTAGCAATCAATTTAGGGATTCAAAGTCAAAGTCAAATCATTTATTTCAAATAGGCCCTTGTAAGGCACTTTTGAACGTCAACGATTACAAAAAAATTAATTGATTCTAGTCGCCCCTTCCAAAAGGTAGTTTTCGTATGGAGAAGAATGGGCAAGAAACTCCACCGTTACTCTTTTAAAAAGTGTTACAATATTTTGTATATGTAGGTACATTGGTTACATAATTATATGTGAAGACGATGCACCTAAAAAAAAAATACGTTACCACAATAGGTAAAAAGAAGAATTAATAAAAATGAAGCAACGAAAGATAAATTAATTACTTATGTGATAGATACATGGATCTCACATATTTACAAACATTGTAAAAATAGACGATTTTCTTAAAATTTTACAATGAATAAGTCAGTGTGTGAGGAAGTAATCACAGAATGTAAAATCAATGTCATTCATTTTTATTTATATAGATTATACATAGATGTGAATCAACCTTTTTAGGTAATCAAAGACTTAATACAGCGTTATTTGATTTGCTCAAAATACGTATGAATAAATTCGTTAGAGTTCTCATTTCGATTTAACACAAATATCAAAATCAAGTAATTTATTACTTTGCAAACATGAGCAATTAGTAGGTACTTAGCTTTTTTTTTATGTGTATCATCTTTCCTCTTGCTTTCCATCAATCTGTGGGAGTGATTTCGTGAAAAGGGACGGAAGTGTGTAACAGGAAGCCGTGGAAGCGCGCGCTATTTGATTTGACCAATGAGCGCGCAAGGTGATAGAGTTGGTTGTTCTGGTACCAACCAATTTTCCGAGAGGCTGGTATTGCCAGCCAAGATGTCAGATGTTACTCATGATATGCGACTACTGTGAGACTCACTCGTTTTGATATCGTCGTCTACGTTCTATCGTTACTTACACGGTCCTGCAAAAAATAGTACTTTATACAAATTCACAATTCGCATAGTAACGACATTCTGAATGTAATGTAGTTTGGGCGACTTTATCAAGCTGCTTAGCCTTTTCCCAACTATGTTGGGGTCCGCTTCCAGTCTAACCAGATGCAGCTGAATACCAGTATTTTACATGGAGCGACGCATATCTGACCTCCAAAACCTATTTACTGGGTAACACGATAAGTTGTTAAGAAGGTAGTCAGACTTTCGTGCTTCTGACGACCTGTAACGACTGTCAAAGATCTACGACTGACAGCGTCCCGGCTGTCATTCGTAGATCTTTGACAGTCGTCAACGGCTTAACTTTCCGAGGAACGGAGTGGTCTCGAAATGTAATGGATGGTCAGCCATCCACGGACCGACCTCGGCAAGCGTAGCTTAACCTTCGATCGACCCGTGGGGCTGTTATTATTTAGCCCTCCTTTGATCATCTACCTAAAATAGAAAATACCATTGAAATAATTACTTACACTATACATGCTGGTAAGTATTTGAAAAGCGTATTGATGAGGCCGCTCACATAATTATATACGGAATTTCATTTCGGAATTTCGTTTCGATATATCGATTCGGAATTCCGAAAGTAGCAAATACATACAAAAGGACGAAAACATACAGACGGAATTTAGAATCGGAGAACTACTGTACGTGTGTGATAGATCCTTGATTTTGTATGGATTTGCTGCCTTCGAAGTTCCGAATCGATATTTCGAAACGGAATTCCGTATGTATGTGTAACCTGCAAAACCACATTAAAATCGGTAAAATCATAACAAAACCAATATGTCCGAAGCCAACAGTTTTCGAAATCAACTCGACAATGTCATGATAATGAAATCTGATTAAGTGGCATCCTCAATAATAAATATACTGGAGAGCGATACCATTGTTTTATCACACTGATATTGGCACCTCATTATATGAGATAAAGTGTTTTATTGCGTCCTAGCTGTTGGCGTGGGTTCGTTCATAGGTGAGTGGGAGGCGGTCGGTATTTTGAGACTGCATTTTTAATTGTGTGAGTGCATCGTTGGTCTAGTGATCTGAGCGCTACTGCTGAGCATATGGTCCTGGATTCGATTCCCATGCACAAGTATCTCCCAGGCCCCCGAAACATGGTAGAAGTAGGAACAGCGGGGTTTTAGTCGGTAGGAATTCGACATAACCCTCCGTTCTCCCAAGACGAATGGTATCAATGAGGATTGCCCGCCAAAAAAATGTCGGGCAAAGTGTTATTGGATTTTCCTATCTGGAACTTCTCATTAACAGTCCAAAGTTTGGATTTCTGCTCGATTGATGGTAAATGATAAACGATTTTATTTCTGTAAGTAGGTTTGTATAAAACACTTTTACACGTCAGTCATATTTTTTTAATCTAGATGAGGTCGGAATTTCCTATCTGACTACTCCGAGAAGAAAGGCCGAAACAAACTCAGAGGTCACAGTCTCTTTTAAAGTAAGCATAATCTTGGTCAGATCATGAGAAGATCATGTACATAGATAATGGTCTTTTGAGGAAAAAACCACACATATTGAGTGGACCTGTCCAGTCAGTGCACGCATTTGTCAGTAATCGTGCAGCTCAACTCAGAACTTAAGGAGCTCAACGAATTCGGTAATAGGCTCGTCCCTATTACATGGGACTTAAACATAACTGGCGAAATGTAGGTGTACTTGCCCTCTGCCCAACCCTTCGGGTAAACAACACGTGATGTTCTATCTTTTGTAACTGCATTACTAATTTGTGAGACTTTTAATTAAAAGAGCTTCTCAGGATTGGCTTAATTTTTTTTTTTTTTATAAAACTATTACCCAACTACGACAAAAAGTCATCTAAAAAGGTATAAACAAGACATCATAGACAGAAAATGTTAAGATCCGGAGTCACACGTGTTAGGACACAAATCTAACGGATTACGTGTGACTCCGGATTTTTAATTTATGTAATTTTTTCCGTGACTTTATATCCTCTAGAGGCCGCCATATTCAATTTAATTTGACGTCAGATAGCCTATAACCAGCAGACGATTAAGACGCTTCCGACGACAACATTTGTCAAATTATTTATAATGGCAGTTATGAGGTTACAGAAGCACATACATACGTACCGGTCAAAATCATAAACCTTTTTGCTTCGCCGTAGTCGGGTAAAAAAGCCTGCTGAAAACGTGTTATGGTTAAGTCGCGTCGATGTCCCTGCCACCCCGTATAGTTTTTTGATCCTCATAGGAAGCAGGGTCGACTGACATGAAAAAAAGTTTTTGTAAAAACTACCCATTTTCTTCCCGCCTGTAATTTTTTTTCATAACCTGTGAATGCAGATCAAAAATTTCCAATTAGTTAAGGACAGTCTCCTAAGACCGCTTTTCTGTAGCCATAACGATTCAGACAGATAGATAAAACATTTATTCAGTGGATACAAAAAACACACAATTAAATATAACAAATTATATAAATATATACAAAAACAAGATGCCAATAAACGAAAAAAGGAAAATATAAGTACTTAAAGAAATGAAGTGACATTATGACATACTTTCTTTAAATCAAATAAGGAAAAGCAAGGTGCGGGCCAATGCCTGTCAGGGTTGCGAGTTTGTCCGAAAGGGATATCGTGGCCCCGGCACACAGGCAACGGAAGGAACACGGGTGAGTTTTAGTCAGTAAAAGTCTGACACGCCCTCCCTCTCCGCCCAAAGCGGGAGAAGTTATTTGATAATTTCTTACACTCAAAAAAAGGTGCGGTGTGCTTCTCAAGGTTGCACCAAATGGGAGTCCAGCTCAGCATGTGTCAGGCAAATATACCTGACGCTGATATTCTGCTGGATCCCTGCAGTGACATACAGACGTCGAGCAGACGAGATAAATATTGGTGTTGTGACAAAGTGTTATTATACGCAGACTGAAAATAAGTAAGTATACCGCAACTTAAAAACGAAAAGGATCTCCATGATCTGTTAGTAAACAAGAGCTACTACTTTATAAAAGACTTCATAACAGACAAATCACTCCAATACAGTCCCCCTCAGTCATGATGCGTTCAGTGTCCCACTTAGGGCTTGCAATATCCGTTCATTTTTACTATCCGGTTAATACGAATATTAATATTTTGCTATCCGGAATATCCGGATGATGCGGATAATACGGATATTTTTTAGTTTTTATTATAAATAAAGCTAATAAGGGTTTGTAACACGTTTTAATCAGTCTCTCAAGAAAAATAACAAAGAAATAATAAACTATACCAATGTTTCAAGTAACAATCACATAAAAAAACTAGTTCACTTTCTAAAATTATACAATAAAACACCGATACCGCACAAATAATTTGTATCGATTCTTCTCATACTAAAAAGAATTCTAACTAAAAATGTGATCTTACATTTACTTTATCACAAATCGGAACATCCCAATTAAATCAAAATATCACTTTCCTTGGCAATTCAGCTTAATTATTAAACAACAATAGTATAAATCAAATATAATAAAACAAAAATGAACAAATTATCTCAAAATAATCAAATAATATTATTTTGAGATATTATATCCCGTAAAATATATTATTACGTAGGTAAATTCTTGATATTTTTTTTTTTTATCTCAAAATAAGATTAATGACTTATTTTTATTTGTGAAGTGAATAAATAATTGCAAGAGTGATGAACTATATTAAAATAATAAATAAATAACGTAATAAAAGTTATGTACTTTTCAGATCACAGCTTTTTATTTAATATTTAAATGAGACAATATCAACATACAACTATCCGTAACATCCGAAAAATCCGGATGGTGATGCAAGTAAAATCCGGATATGAAAATCGGTGGATATCCGGATAATACGGATATCCGGTTATCCGGATTGCAAGCCCTAGTCCCACTGTTGTGTACCTGCCTAAATTCGCTCTGTTTTTATTTACATTTTTTTTTTTATAATTTAATTTCTGTGTAACTATTGTATGCCCTTTTTTTTTTTTTTGATGGTGGTAAATTATCAAATAACTTCTCCCGCTCTGGGCGGAGCGGGAGGGCGTGTCAGACTTTTACTGACTAAAACCTACCCGTGTTCCTTCCGTTGCCTGTTTGCCGGGGTTGCGATATCCCTTTCGGACAAACTCGCAACCCCGGCAGGCATTGGCCCTTCCGGACCCCGTCAGTTGGTGCTGACATCTCTTTGAGGCGCGCGTGGAACACAACGCGCCGTCGACCCGGGCCTGGTATGGGACGGCGAGCTAACCATTGCTCACCGTCCGCAAGCCCGCGCCTACGGTGGCCGGAAGTCGGCTCTCGACTCCC
The DNA here is from genome assembly GCA_914767755.1 of Agrochola circellaris. Taxonomy (NCBI): domain Eukaryota; kingdom Metazoa; phylum Arthropoda; class Insecta; order Lepidoptera; family Noctuidae; genus Agrochola; species Agrochola circellaris. The sequence continues at coordinate 8,347,704 of OU611867.1, read as the reverse complement.
GAAACTATTGTATGCCCTAGGGGCGGGATATGGCTGATCACAATTTAATCATTTAATAAGACATGTATTATGTACCTACCTATGATCCACAATAAAGATATTTGATTGATTGATTAAATTATGATGTATTCTACAGCAAAGTCGCTGCCCTTACTGCCCCATCTCAAAAATCCACCATGCTTATCATAACGGTACTAATAATTATTTGATAATATGTATTCAAAATTCAAAAGTTATTTATTCAAACTAGGCTAATAATCAGCACTTTTCGAACGTCAAAATTACACAAGACTGTCCCCCAAAACGCCCACCCTTCACCACTTCCTAGTGCGTTAGCTGAGAAGAAGAAGTGGCGCAACAAACTCCCCAGCAGTATATCAATTATACTTTATCGGTTAAATAATCGTTTACAGTATGTAGCATTTTCTTATTAAAAAATGTTTTCTCTTCCGAGTCTTGGGCCTGCCGCATCCAATTCTGGTGATACTTTCAGGAATTTGGAAGTTGTCTAGGGCTTGAAAAATTAATATTTGATTTGCCCAGTTTGTGAGTACCATTTAGCGTTCGCAGAAAAACTAAAAATGGCCGACTCAATAATTTCCATGTTCTAAAAGTAAGATATTTTTATGACTTCTTCGACAAATATATCTTAATATTGGAAGTCGAAAACCTCGTCAAATACAATAACACACAAGCACTTATAATACTGCCTTCTTTTTACGACAGGGGGCGGTAGATAAGGGAAGAAAACTCCATTTTTATCCCCGAATAGCCATCAAAATAGTCATTATTATGAAACACAAAAACTTTTTATGGACTTTCATCTATTTACGTACTCCTAATCTGTGTGAGCGAGCCAGTGAATATGACGTCATATCTCCTGTCTCCCTCTCTCTTTATGACGTCACATGCTGCTTGACAATCGATGACAGCCTTTTACCCTTGCAAAGAATAGCCGACTTTATCTGAATTGAAATAGAACTCAAAATCGAACGAAACTATTTAGATAAGGAACCATGACGTCACAGAAAAGGGGTGTAAAGAAGAAAAATAAATATTTATTACCGATTACACTGTGAACTTTATTACGCTCGTGATAAGGTTCGATTTCGTGTGTGGTCTATAAATAAATTTGATGTCCCACTAAAGTTTCGCCAAGGATTCCGAGGCCTATTTGCTTGGCTTTAAGTGTTTTCCCTTGTAAAAACCTACGTGGGGATCAGAGGGGGAGAAGGGGGGAGTTTTGTACCTTCCGGGGTTAGTAGAGGTCGAAGTGTCATTGTGAAGTTAAAGAGACATTAAGTAGGTAGTTTACATAGAGTTTGATTGCTTGGAACTACTTGAGAGTCAAAATAGTTCTTTGGGAGGAGATTATTAGGTTAAAAACAACCAAATACCTAAGTTTATCGAAGGAGATAAGATCAAAATTTTTTCGGAGTCAAAATCTGCAGTGCTATTCTGTAACCATCTCACCGTGAAAACTTAGGTGAAGTGAGCGTGGAGTGAGCTGTCATTCCACAGGGATTGACACTATTGACAGCTCACTTCACCCAAGTTTTCACGGTGAGATGTTTACAGAATAGCATGGCAGATCGTTATTTCAAATAGGCACATAAATGGCACTTTTGAACGTCTTAACATTCAATAGGGTTAGCTTATTTTTAATCATTCATTTTCAACCGACTCCAAAATAAGTAAGAGGGTCTCAATTCGTCGAATTTAAAAAAAGAAGTATTTTCAGTGATCATTATTGACCACTTCAACCGATTTCGGTAATTCTTTTTAATTGGAAACGGGGTACTTAAGGATGATCATAAATCGATGAGTGGTTTTTGAGTTAGCTTCAATTATATTGTATTACGTCATAAATAAATAATACCACTACTTGATATGCAAAATAAAAACATAATAAGAATTTGTGTGGAAATCCACTACTAAAAGAAAAAAAAAAATGTTTAAATTAGTGAATAATTAGGTGTTTTTATTTATGTATTTTATTTTCTCTTCTACTCTTACACACGTTGTCTACATCTACTTGTCTACTTTCCTATCGCAGGTATGCTGGAAGAGATTTCTTTAGAAATAAGCATCACCTTTGTACGTATTTTTCTGTTCCTTTTTTTTCTTGTCTGTTTATATGTGTGTACATAAACCGTTAAATAAATGAATAATAAATAAATAAAAGATTTAAAGAATTAACAACATAAAAACACTACAATGTGCAAAATACCTTTTGGAACGGAAATCGGTGGCAAAAAATCAATCAAATAAAAACGAATCCGCCGACTTCCGAAACTTCCATGTACAAAAGTTTTAGCACGAGTGTTCAAAAGCAGCTCATACATAACTGGATAAAAAGGAGCCAGTGAGGTCGGTTGATGGTGGGGCTAACTGCTCATAGATAGTGCGACTGAAGCACATCACTGCGTTTCGTCACTAGTGGAGGCTCTTATCATAACGTTTACCACATTTGGATAAGCCCCAGATATATTATCTCGCAGAAAAAATACGAATTCTATTCCATCTTTTATTTTATTTGGGGAATAGAGCATATCCGGAGAATATGAGATAGGCGCAAACCAGCCTGTCAATCTCAAATAATCTGCCTTTCCTTTTCCATACTAAGCTGGGGTCGGCTTCCAGTCTAACCAGATGGAGCTGAATACCAGTATTCTACATGGAGCGGCTGCCTATCTGACCTCTACGACCCAATTACTGGGTAACACGATGCCCCTTTGGTAGGACTGGTTGTTAGACTTTCGGGCTTCTGACGACGCGTAACGACTGTTAAAGATCTATGAATGACAGCCAACGGCTTAACGTGCTTTCCGAAGCACGGAGCCTCGGAAAGAACGTTCACCCCACCACGAACCGACCGTGGGAAGCGTAGCTTAACCTCTGATCGACCCATGCGGCTGTTATCATTGATCTACTAGCCCCTCTTGTCAGTCAGTCTTGGATCTTCATTTAGAAAAATAAATTTCAATGCTGGACATAGACCCCCCCAAGAATCGCCATAACGACCGCTCCTGCGCTATTAAATTCAATGATGTACTATCGAAGAATTTCATATCGATGCAGTTTGAAAACAAAATCCCGTGAACACGATGACCACATCTGTTTAAGGCCTCATTTACGACCTTGCCGCGGTGAGCGGCGGCTAAGCGCGGGGCGGCGAGCGTTAAGAACAAAAGTATGAAAATGTTTGAAGCACGCCACGAGTCGCCGCGCATAGCGAAAACGCGCGCGGATTTGTCGGAGCGAATCGCTGCAGCGGCGCACGGTGCGGGGAGCGGCGAGATCAAAAGTACAAGCGAATGAGTGCGACGCCACGAAACAGAGCGGCGCGGATAGCGGTGTGGGTGTGACGGACTCGGCGGCGAACTTATAAACAAAAAATTATAGCCATCATTTTGAGCGCGTTCTGACTACCTAAATACGTCCACCTCGCCCGCTGCCGCTAGCCGCTACTGAGGATACGTGGCGTGTAAAACGCACCGCTTGCCGCCGCTGCCCCGCCTGCCGCGCCGCTCGCCGCTAAGACCGAAGTCGTGAATGGGCCGTAATGCCTCTTTTAGCAGCGACCATGAAACAAAATGTATAGTATATAGTATAACGATAAAAATATATACATAGTAATATTTTGTCGTTTTTGTTTTTTTGTTGTTCGTGTGTTTTGTTACAATAATCACAGATGTCTGACCCTTTTTCGACACTAGGAATAGAACAAAGCAAACAAAGATGAGAAAGATTTTTTTAAAGTTGATGAGATTTCTATAGCGGCCGAGCGCTGCAAGCAGACATAGTCCTTACGGTACCTACCTTTGTATGTTTTTACCTCCTAGAAGATCAAGAGTGCTCACGAGGAAAACAGCATCGGAAAATACCAAAACAAATAAATAAACGAATAAATTACAATTGATTGTAATCTCTTCCTCAACTATCACTCTTGTCACATCACGACTTTCCTGCCTTCCGATCATTCTTGTCACATTAGTTGCTGCCCATTGCAATAGCAATACCCTGACCGTTATATGGTAAGGGGATCGTAGATTCGTAAACAAATAAACATCTACGAGTAAGATAGATTTTGAAAAGGGGGCGTATTTGTTCAATATTAATATAGGTATATATTTCGAGTGTGTTGGATCATTAAGTTCCCTTCAAAATGGTTGAGCTGAATGGTGCTGATCCATGCGTCATGTTCGTGAACGGGCGCCGTCAGTAGGGACTGGGCATCTCTTAGCTTCCATGGCTTATTTTAATGTATTTTAATTTTTGAATTTGTTTATTATCTTTTCATTGCGGACGCTTTTAACGTTCTGTCTGACCGACCCCTTGACAATTCTAAACTGCCTGTAATTGGTTTATTTGAAATAAATGCTATAAAGTTTGAGTTTGATTCCTAACGATGCGTCGGCAAACAAGCCAGTGGGAACCGTATTTAATGTCTCCTTTGCCTATGAAAAGTGGTTAATTTACACTGGAGTGGGTTAAGTCTGGATGATAAATGATTTTTTTTCTATAAGTAGGTGGCCCTGTCGTAAACTTGCGAGTAGTAGGTCGTGGGTTCGAACTCAAGCAGGCACTACTTTGTGTAAATTATTTCATCACAACTGCACTCAAAACGGTGAAGGAAAACATCGCGAGGAAATCATAGAACTAAAAATTCGAAGACATGTGACATCCACCCACCCGAATTGAGCCCGCTTTGTGGATTACGGCTCACTGCCTCTCATAGAAACAGGAGCCCTGTTTCCAACCTGTAGGAACATTATAGGCTGAATATGCTAAGTAGGTTTGTACAAACACTTTTACACGTCAATCATATTTTAATAAAAACTAGATGGGGTCGGCGTTTCCTATCTGACTCCTCTGAGAAGAAAGGCCGAAACAAAGTCAGAGGTCACCGTCGCTTTTAAAGTTCAGACATAATCTTGGTCAAACCATGATTGGGATTGGTGTCTGAAATGGTCTTTTGAGGAAGGAACCACACAGATTGAGTGAACCTGTCCAGTCAGTTCACGCATTTGTCAGTAATCGAGCAGCTCAACTCAGAACTTTTAAGGAGCTCAACGTTTCGACGAACAATACCAAAGAAAGGACATTTGGGTAGGCCGCATAAATTACTCAAACTGCCAGACCATGATTAAAACTAACAATAAAAATGATGATGATAGCACCAGATTTTGTTAAAAGGAATTGCCAATACGTTGGCTAACTGACTATCAAGATGAAGTTGAAATGACTCAGTACCGTTATCTTATCAGCAATCTATTAAATTGTAGTGTCAGAGTTTTAGAAAGAGTTCTGCTTTGTAAAGCACTATTTATATACCTCACGCGAAAACAAAATCAGCTGTTTCATTCCATGTTCGCATAGCTCGTTATAATGAAGGGAACAGCAGATGTTTTTTTTCGTGATTTCATGGTTGTCCCGATAGTGAAAGTTGTTCATAATGATGAGTACAATGACCCCTTAAGAGGATGCAAACGAATTAAATTTCACATTGTATAATAAACATGTTTTTAATTCATGTTTCATATTAACACCCAGGTACTGTACCTATTTTCTAAGACGCAACGTCATTCCTAAGAAGCGGATCTTACAACTTCGGGACAAGAGTACAAAAAAAGCAAAAATAAACAAAGTTAATGAAATTCGGAAGAGGAAAAGTCTCCCCTTGACAATAATCGATATAAACAAGTCGATAAATCGCACGAACGCGTCGTAATCCCTCCCTTGTGGATCGTTTGTGCTCACATTAGTCCCCGAAGGCCTTTATTTATCGTCTAAATTGCATAGTATGTACGAAAATAGATTTCCGAGATGAGGCCGACAAAAGATAGAGAGCTTCAAGGTTTCAAAAAGGCTTGCAACACAAGTAACTTCACGATCTACCTAGCCTTTTCCCAACTATATAGAAGTCGCCTTGCAGTCCAACCGGATGCAACAGAATACCGGTGTTTTACATGGAGCGACTGTCTATCCAACCTCCACAACCCATTTACTGGGTAATACGTTTCCCCTTGGTGAGACTGGTTGTCAGACTTTCGGGCTTCCAACTATCAAAGATCTGCGAATGACAGACGGGCCCAACGGCTTAACGTGCTTTCCGAGGCGCGGAGGAGTCTCAGTAAGTAATGAATGATCATCCATCCACGTCCCGAGGTCGACAAGCGATAGCTTAAGACAAGTAACTTGAGGAATAAAAAAGGCAAAGACAGCAGCGTTGTAACCCAGGGGTTCCCAAAGTGTGCGCCGCGGCGCCCTGGTGCGCCGGGAGGCGATCCTTTTTACCGTTCTCCAGAAACAAAACTTAGGTATTTGCGGGTAGAATTCCTAATGCCCATTGCAAGATCGTATTTATGAAGCCGGGTTTTATAGCTGTAGCTGTAATATCGAGCAAATATCGCTTAAAGATTAATGTGGAGCAAGAAGTGAGAGCAGCGGTGTCAAGACTTATCCCACGCCTTGAAAATATGTGTGGACGTCATGTCCGCACACGCCTCTCATTGACTAAGTTGCCATTGTTTGTAAGTGGTTTTGTATTTTGTAATGTGCGTTTATTTTGTGCAGAATAAATACTTTTTCTTTCTTTCTTTCCATTGTATTTTATTTTCTATTTTTCTTAAATAATAAATGTATTCTTGTGTCAATATAAATATAAAACTCAGCTTCATATCGTGAATGTTTTAATTTTGTGCCTATCTCTACCTTATTTCGACTAGAAAGGGCGCCGAGACACAATACAAAATTTGCAAGTGCGCCGCGAACTGTAAAAGTTTGGGAACCCCTGGTGTAACCTATATTTTTCAGACAGGAGAACGCTTCTGCTCATCCTCTACCTAATCATCAGAATCAGAATCCCTTAACTTCCGAGTCGTGTTTAATTACTCTTACATAATAAGGTTTTTTTTTTTTTAGGGTGGGAAATTATCAAATGACTTCTCCCGCTCTGGGCGGAGCGGGAGGGCGTGTCAGACTTTTACTGACTAAAACCCACCCGTGTTCCTTCCGTTGCCTGTGTGCCGGGGTCGCGATATCCCTTTCGGACAAACTCGCAACCCCGGCATACAGTACATAATAAGGCTGGAAGAATCCACTTCCATATAATAGAACAAATCATTTAACAACGTTGTTTCTCTAGGAAACCTTATAAATGTCGATGTCGATGGTATAATACGCAAAATGCCTGCATTAAATTGCAGTAAATTGTCTTTGGCTTCTGGCCCTGACAGCAAGCAATAGATAAAATGTGTCAAACTTTTCTGTGTTAATAATGAATACGAGGCTTTTGGCTAATTTGTAAAGTGGTGTTGTTTTGTTTTTTTTTTGTTGTAACGTGCATTTAGATTGTGCAGAATAAACAATTTTTCTTTTCCCTCTTTTTTTTTCATTGTAGTTTAATAACTGAGCTAAATAGGACCCCAAAAAAATAAGGGCTCATAATAGCGATATTTTTCAACGAAAAACCCATAGAGATCGCTTAAAAACCTTGTAAATGTTCTCAAAATGTCTCAACAATGGTACAAGAGGCCAAATGCCTGCATTGTAGACAATAACTGAGCTAAATATGACCTCATAATGAACGAAAAAGACCATAATGACGATGTTCCTCCAGAAAAAACCTATATAAAAAACCTTACAAATGTCCTCTAAATGTCTTCACTGATGGTTTATCAGGCAAAATGACTGCATTGTAGACAATAACTGAGCTAAATAGGAGAGCTTCAGACGATTGAGCTTCGAAGGGGGATTTCTGCTTCAAGAGCCGACTGGATAAGGGTTGCCACGCGTTTGGAATTTTAAGTAATAAGTATGCAAATTGATTTTTCCCGAGGGCACGGTTTTTGGGCCGTTTCTTAAGAAACTTAAATTCATTAATAGTAAATTGTGAGTTCTAAGCTAAAGCAGATTTTTCATTTCCAATATTAATGTAATGTATTTTAAGTTAATCCGGCATTGATGCTGAATATAGAATTTCAAGTTTTTTGGCGCAGCCGTGAAGCATACATTGTTGTTATTAAAACATTTTTTTAATACAAAATCGACTGTCAAATAAATAAATATTTACCTATTTATTTATGTATAAAGGTACATCAATAGCTTCTGTTTTTTATTTTTTATTAAGATTTTTATAATTATTATTGTAATTTGAATATACATATTTACAAGTGGATACAAACAACTTATAACTAATTAATTAATAAAAGTAGCTACATTACATACTAACCTAAAACTATTTACAAACTAAAATATAGCATCGAAAAATTCTTCCGCATCGCTGTCGACTGGTAAAGTACCCAAGAGGCTGGCCGCATTGCCACGTTGTATGGCAATGCTTAGCCTCTGCCCAAGGTAAAAACCAGCCCTTGGGTCACGGGAAGTGTCAAATAGCCGTTTGGAGATTTCTTTACAGAGGCCGTGAGAATAGCTTCTGTTTAATTATACTAGATCTTAAGTACTATAGGTAACAATAGCCTCGGATTTACACTGTCGCCAATTACAGCATAACACAATAATACTAAAACTTTGCTCTAGAATTAAGAAATTAAAGCAAAATACTTCTTAAACTCAAGATTAATAACCATAAAGAAAAATAAAATTACGAACTATGATGCAATTACCACTTACTTGTTAAAACTAGAACATAAACAATATTATGTTAAGGTGAAAAAAAAACACGGTGAAAAACGTGTGTACAAAGGGCCTTAATGTGCAAAAACCGTGTTTATTCCGTTTTTATTTTAACTTTGACCACCATCAGTGAGAAAGCGTAGTTTCTATGGTTGGACATTTTTATTGAAAACTGTGTTGAGCAACAAGTGATTGAGGATTTTGGATAAAAAACATACCTTGTGCCATGTTATAATTATTACGTAACCACTACCAACCGAACGAAACCAATATGTCAAAACTTGACGTTTTGACATATTGGTTATGTCAACACATAGTTTTAATGACAGCTGCGCGCACAGATTGCATTAAGACCGCGGCGCGTGAGTCACCGACGGTATGAAATGTTACCATTTTAAATATTATATTTTATATAAACATTTAGGACTAAGTATTGTATTTATTCATTTTATTTTTGTCTTATTTTGTTATTTCACTATATGCTGCACCGGTTGACGTCATCACGTCAACGCCGGCTGTCGCTGAAAACCAGCGCTGGGGCTCTGTCTCGCATAGGGTCGCAGCATTAAGCTGAGCGATGGCCGTTTTGCGTGGATGTGACGCATATTTTCCCCCAAATTGTTTATTTTAGTGTTTTGTTCTTTCTTTGCGTCATGTGTACCGCAAATAAACGTATTTTCTTTCTATCTTTTTCTTTTCTTTCCACCTGCTACGCTCCTTAAATACTCCTTTTGCCTCGTTTATGTTCATACATCTGGTCATACACGCACGCCGGTTGCGAGTACTACGCACTTGACCTTTCTAAAGCACATCACTATATTTCCTTCTAAACTATATTAAAAGGCTGTCACCCGGTTCCGTGACATTACAGCAGCTCCTGGCCTTCACTCCCGGATATTGCAAACCGTTTCCATATCTTAACTTGTAAATTCCTCGCCGGGAAATGTCCGTGGTTTAATATTGGAGATGTGGTGCGCCTACTCGAGCGGGGGATGAGTGTGCTTTGATTACGAGGCGCCGACACGACGGCGGCAGGGTTACCAAAAGAACTTAAATGAAAACGGGATAAAAAAATACTTGAAAATTTTGCTTATTAGAGTATCTACGTCATTTTGAGAATAGGGACGAGGACAAAAAAAAATTTTTTTGTCCGTCATGGAGATTATTAAAAAATATTGGACACGTATTTTTTTCTTTTTTTACGTAATCTAAAGATAACAGCGATATTATTGAGTTAAAATATGCTTTGAAGTAACGAATGTGTAGATCTATACTGACTTGTGACGTTGCGACTCCCATTCCCCGACTTTAAATGCGTTTTATCTAAGTAATTTTTAATTAATATGATAAAGCAAAAAATACGTGCCTAATATTTTTTTATTATCTGATTGACGGACAATTTTTTTTTTTTTTATCTAGTCATCGTCCCTATTGCTGAAGGAATAAGGTCACCTTAAGCAATGCTCAAAATGATTACAGTGAAATTGATAGGAATGGTATCATGTCAAAATGCAAATAATGACGCTACAGACAACCCCCCATAACTTGTCCCTTGCGGTCATGTTGGCATCATTGCTTGTCAAGCTTAGTTTCAATAGTAATTTTAATTCAAAATGGCGACTGACAGAACGGTATATAGTGTCATGGGACAAGTTATAGTGAGCGCTCTGTAAAACTCGTGAACAAACCGTCAAAATGACACTGACAGTTGTCTCTATGGCCACAAAGTATATATATGGTTATCTACAAAAATCATGATTTTACAGGAGAGCGTTTTGAACTCAAATCTGTGATAATTAATAGAAGAACAAAGCTATCTTCTCCTATTTTCTATCATTTAGTTAATAGGAAATATTACCAAGGAAATGGTTATAGCCAATATTACTGTAATATATTTTTGTTCTAAAATACGGTTCTTCGACACTTTGAGAAAAATTGTTGCAGTTTTCTTTAAATACATGACTAAAAGAACGTAAAAATTGAGAATCAAACGGCAAAAAAATCCTATGACAAAACAAAGAATGTTGAGTCGAATTACGTAAAAGAGTGAATTTCGTAAAAAGTGCAGTTGACTCTTTCTACTTTAGTGCTGTCGTACTGTCTACACGGAACGTCATTTTTGTCTACTCTTCCGTTGACAAAACGGTGCTCGTGCTAAGCCTGCAGGAAGTGATTATCTGTTGGCTTAAAGTAGAAAAAAGAATAATGAGACTCGCACAGCACGCGTAGCATGACCGCCATAGAAACGGGTTTTGTCGACGGCAGAATAGACAAAATGACAGATTGTGATTGTTTATATGTCATTTTGTCTATTCTTCCGTCGACAAAACCCGTTTCTACAGTGGTCATGCTACGCGTGCTGGACGACAACAGTCTAAATATTAAAACGTAAACATGGAAAAACAAAAATACATTAAAATAACAGCAAGTACTATTATATAAAAAAAATCAAAGATACTTCGGTATCTTTGCCTTTTGGCCGGGTACAGGACGTACTCGGCCAAAAGGCTTCGGTATCTTATTGCGAAAGTGAGTGTGTTTGTTTGTTACGCTTTCGCGTTAAAACGGCTGGCCGGATTTGGCTGAAATTTGGCGCATGGGTAGACCATAACCTGGAGAAGGATATAAAATACCTATTATCCTGATATTCCTACGGGATCGAGACTTATGCGGGTGAAATCGCGGGGCGCAGCTAGTTTTAAATAAATGTCGTGGCGGCCCGGGTATAAAGATTTCGCCAATCGCAATTTTAATTTAATTCAAAAATAAAATTTCTTGGTAATTTTATAGCAGTTCATTTCCTAATTACCCCTTTGCAGAATCGGAAACGAGATTCCTCAGATATCCATTTTCCTCAAAATTAAACTTCTCAAATAAATACATTTTCGGTTCAACCCTAGATGTAAAACTGACGACCGTAGATTTCCGTAGATACGTGTATTTCTCTCAATATTTTTTCTTTTATTTTTCACAGCCTAATCTTGTAATTTACTCAGTACTCAGAATCTGTCTCGTTTGATGTTTTTTTTAGGCTCAAGGTACTATATATTTTTAAAGATAGATTAGATGAGATAAAAAGTTTTTCTGTAAGTAGGTACTTAGGTATATTTTTAGGATTCCGTACCTGAAAGGTGTCAAACGGAACTCTTACTAAGCCTCCGCTGTCCGTCCGTCCGTCTGTCTGTCAGCGGGCTGTATCTCATGAACCGTAATAGGTAGACAGTTGATATTTTTAAGGATGTGTATTTCTATTGCCGCTATAACGACAAATAATAATCCTGACTAATAATTTAAATGCGAAAGTGAGTTTGTTTGTTTGTTACGCTTTCACGCTAAAACGGCTGAACAGATTTGGATTAAATTTGGCACCTGGGTAGACCATGACCTGAATAAATACATAGGATACTTTTTATCCCGATAGTACGTTCCCGTGGGATTATTTCCGACCTCCACGCGGGCGAAACCGCGGGGAAAAGCTAGTAATATGTATTTGGCAAAAGATCGTAAATAACAAATGAGATTTTTTTTTAAATGTTTTAACAACAACAATGGGTGCCTCATGGATGCACCAAATTTTTTTTTATCTAACTTTTATCCCGATTTTCCACCGGGATCGAGACTTACGCGAGTGAAACCGTGGAGTGCAGCTAGTAATAAAATAAAGTTAATAATACAAGGGGCCGAAAGAAACAAGTTCCTTGTATGGGCCACAAGAAACTTGTTTCTTTCGGCGTTTTTTACTCGATCTTAATAAGGTACGGAACCCTTAGTTCAACTTGCACTTGGCGGGTTTTTATGTAAGTGTTGCTAAGCAAAAAACTGATCTTAGAAAGGAAATATTGTGGAAGATACTAGATGTTTTGATAATATTATATAGAGAGTAAAGGTACCAAGATCATGCGTAAGTCAATAAGTAGGTATGTACATATTTTATGTGAAGACTGCCTCGTTCGTCTAGTTGTTGCAAGCGCTACTGCTGAGCATGAGGTCCTGGGTTCCAATCCCAGGTCGGGCAGTGGTATTGAATTTTTCTATCGGGAATTTCCCAGTAGCAGCCTGTAGTGCTATTCTGTAAAAATAACACCGTGAAAACTTAGGTGAAGTGAGCTTAAAGTGACCTGTCATTTCACATAATGCTAGGGATTGACAGCTCACTTCACCTAAGTTTTCACGGTGAGATTTTTACAGAATCGACCGGCTGGAGTGTGGATTTGTGCCCGGGTAATGGCAATAGGCTAGTCTAGGGTTGCCAACTATCCTGTTTTCCCAGGACATGTCCTGCTTTTTCGGAAGTCCTGGGGTGTTCTGAATAGTTTTGAAGTAAGGTCTCTGGTTTTTAAAGCATCCTGATAAAGTTCTGTATTGAAAAATTCGCGCCTTCAACCTTACGTCAATCGTTCGGCCCCGAGCCCCGCGTTTGAAGGTCGTAGAAAAGTCTTGTCTATGACCTTCAAACGCGGGGCGCGGGGCATTTTCAAAATAAAGATATTCTGCTTGTTGCCTCTTTCTCACTCCTATTTTTGCGCACTAGAACAAGTTCAATGAAACTTCATTGAACCTGTTTTCATTACGTTGCTATTAAATACTGCGCACTGCGTCCTGTTTTTGATCCATAATTCTGGGGATGGCAACCCTAGGCTAGCCCCCTATTACACGGGACTTAAACATAACTGGCGAAATGTGTGTGTACCTACTATAGGTACACCTCTGCCTAACTCTTTGGGGAACACTGGCGTGATGATATGTGTTATATACATATTTTACGGCCTCGTTTATAAGTGTAATTTGTGACCCATTAATAGCCATTGGCTCGCCCCCATAGAATAGAATATATTTATTTGCTTTAAAACATGGTACATTAAGGTCTTATAATAATAGCAATGATCTTACATGTTTCACCATGGACTGGCATACAAATATTTAAACATATTAAATTTATAAATATTAAACAACACATTTTTTTTTTTGCCCGTTTCTGTTAACTTCGGTTATTAGGGTTTCGTATCTATTCGAACACTTAACAATAATAAATAGGTACATGAAGTAATTTAATTAAAACTCATTACCTTACTTATCTCATATTTATCTGTTACTTTTTTATCAAAAAAATCTTTTACACTATAAAAACAATTACCAATAAGCCATGTGTGTAGTTGGGATTTAAAATGTTTTAGAGGGAGTTCCCTTATTTCTTTATATATTATATTATATAATATTATTGAAGATTTTAATTTATTATTCTATGACATAATGTGCTTTGATGTGAAGGGATTCTTAGCCGTGTTGGGTCTCGACGGGTATATTTTGAATGCAAGTCGTTATAAAGTGTAACATGCGAATATACCATAACTAATAAAATCTCGGTCAACCATACACGTCTACCTATCGCCCTCATAGTAGACAGGCTATCAAATAAATTATACTTACATTTCATTATTTCTTTCGACTTTTTCTTTTTTCTGAAAATCAGCGCTGTGCTGTGGGTCTCCATAGCACAGCATCATGCTGAGTGGAAGCCTTCTTGTCACAGTCATGACGTGCCAGCAGCTGCCGACTATTTCTGTTTTATGCTCGTTATTGTATTTAAATCTATTCTGTTTCATTTTCTTATTTTCTACTCGATTTTATCATCTTTTTTTTTTATGCACGTGTTTTTGTGAAAAATAAACTTATTTTTCTTTCTTTCTTTCTTTTTCTTTCTTATTTCGTTAAAAACGAATACAAATAAACTACTCAGAAAATTTGTGTCACAAATGGAAACATGAGTTCCTTAACTTGTGGACCCCTAAGAGGACATTGAAGTTCATTTCGCAGTTCAAAAATAGCGAGCCTCACAGTAGTCGCTTATGATGTGTTACATCTGACATCTTGGCTGACAGTAAAAACCTCTCGGAAAATGGGTTGGTATCATCTGATTGCCAACTCTAGCACCGCGCGTGCTCATTAGTCAAATCAAATACCGCGCGCTTCCCCAGCTTCCTGTTACACACTTCCGTCCCTTTTCACGAAATCACTCCCACAGATTGTAGCAAACCGAGACGACAGATGTTACACATCAAAAATTAAAAATCCGAGACTGTCCATCTTACCTCAAAAATCACGGTCACTCTTCTACGCCCCACCTACAAAGGCCTGCGTCGTCACTCGAGCACTTATTTCGGGACATTTCCTCCTAACATCGGCTTAAGATGACATTCAGCGAGACGAGTCGTTAATGTCACAATGTCGAGATGTGTTAGTGAGAGATGAGATCTGAAATGATGGTGGTAATAATGTTTAGTTGGTGTTTGTTTACATTTTAGTGACTACTAGCTATGTCCCAGGTGACATTAGGTACGCTTTGGCAACTTCTCAGGAGCCTTACGGGACAGTTTCCAAAACACAACTAACTTGGAAATCAGAAGTCTAAATCCCCAACTTCCACGTTTCTACCTAAGATTAAAAAACAACCAATTTCCAATAAAAAACTTTAGGGCCATGAGGAACAGGGTGTAAAGTCACTCATCCACCATAGAAAAGGGAGGATCCTCCGACCAGACGGGTGTCATGTTTGGCGGGCAATTACCCAGAGGTTGAAGTCGGGAGCTTGTATATATGTCCACCGCGCGGTAAACTCTAATTGCGCGATGCAGGATATGAGTGACGTCAGGATGTCGTGTGACGTCAGGTCTTTGATGCGTAGTTCGGAAATTAAAGTTGTTACACAAAACAACTTTAATTTCGGAAGTCTGTGTTGGATCTGTATTTTAGTTTTTTGCCATCGACTTCCGAAGTTGTTTTTCCACTTTCTAGTTATGGTACCTACCCCCCACCAATTCGTATACCTACAACTACTTGCTATGTAAACAATTGTGACAGGAATATTATAACATCATCAAGATACACAAAGTGATACACAAATACGTTATATCGAAGCTAACTCAAAAACTACCCAAAAAACGTTAATAAAATTTAAATGGGGCCACCGCGCAAACTTCCTCTTCCAAATTAAAAAATCATTTTTATAATCAGTTTACAATTGACGAAAATATCAATGAAAAACAAAACAAAACATACAGCTGAACTTATAACCTCCTCCTTTTTTGGAGTCGGTTATCAACGACGAACTCCCATAGATCATGAATTTTCGAAAACCCTTCCTTAGTGCTCAGGTTCGTGTTTAAGGAACTGTTGTGTAAAATTTCAAGCTTCTTGACCTATGTTCTAGAGTAGACCCAGCGGTTTAGGCTGTGCGTTGTCCGTCAGTGAATGAAGTTAAGATTTTATTAAGTAGATAGCCCATTACAAGGTTTAAGCAACAAACTTAATGCTTAGTGCTACGCTTCTGCGCGCTTAGGTGACATGATTGTGTTCCAGCACGCGTGGCATGACTGTCATAGTAACGGGTTTTGTCGACGGAAGAATAGACAAAATGACAGATAAACAATCACAATCTGTCATTTTGTCTATTCTTCCGTCGACAAAACTCCTAGTAAACCTGTTCCTATGGTTATCATGCTACGCGTGCTGGTGAACCAAAGCACGCAATGGCCATAGATACGCTTAGTGCTACGCTGAATGACTAATTTGGCACTTGATGAGGTACTGAGCAAACAGTCAATGGCAATGTCAACAAGACAGAGGACGCATACATGAGCAAATCACCTAATGTGTGTCCCAAAAGTAGGTATTTGATGAAGGTGTAAACTAACTAAAGAGAATTAGCAACACATTCTTCTATATTAAACAAGGTTTCAATTTTATTGCTCATCACTTTTTCTAACAAATCGTTTGAATAATATTATTAAATTGTAATTGAAATATCTTTGAAAAAATATCGAGCGGGCCTTACTATAGTCGCATATGATGTGTTACATTTGACATCTCACCGTGGTAATAAAGAACATTAAAGGGGCGGGGCTTCGTCAAGGTCGTTTCTGACGGCCAACTCTAGCACCGCGCGCGCTCAATGGTCTAATCAAATAGCGCGCGCTTCCCCAGCTTCCTGTTCGTAACAGGAAGCTGGGGATTTCGGGAAAAGGGACGAAAGTGTGTAACAGGCTGTTACACACTTTCGTCCCTTTTCCCGAAATCACTCCCACTGATTTTTAGGGTTTATTTATGTTCTGTGCACAGATTACAGGAACGCAAGAGGAAAGCTATTACACATAAAAAATTGAGGATAAAATGAACATCTTTATGGTGATATAAAATTATAATTTCGAGCAACAGTTAATACGAGGAAAACCCAAAACTAAAGTGTTACTCTGATATTCATGAGTTCCATCCCTACACGTTTGGCTATTGACGTGACACCCAAGCACAAGAATATTTAGCGTAGTTATAAAGGATAACGGATAACCTAACGTATATTTACATTACCTACTAGTAATGTGCAACACCTATAAGCATAACCTTACGCCTGTAAACCCTGAAGGGTTAGGCTATGCCTATAGTGGTGGTTAAGTCTCATGTAACAGTATCTCCATTGGCTCGGCTGCACGTTCCATCTTACTTGTACAATTTGCATAAGCAAGCAGTAAGCCCAAGTTCGCACGGGAGTATTATTATCGCGTATTGGATTTTCTACGCTCTGCTTAGCACTGACATTTGAATATCCAACATTGTGTTTTCTTGACGCGCTGTGATACGCGCTGGATGCTCTCTGTTGAATTCTCAATGCTCGGCTCAATACCTAGAGTTGAAAATACAGTGTACGAAATAAAATCGCGGCGATTTTATTACGTCCGTGCGACGTAGGCTAACGCTTAGATGGCAAAACCTATAAAGCGTGTAAACTTTTTGCTGACGTAGACGACACATGTTATTGGCGCATAAAAGCTGTTACGCGTGGCCGGGCCAGTTTAAAAGCTTAACTTGGCGTATTTTACGCCCCGAAAGTTCACGAATGCTTCCGTAAACTTCGTATAATATCGTCGGTTGGTACCTCATTTAATTAAAAGCGCCTAACATGCGTTAACGGAGTTAGTTTGGCCCCTCGTATGCCTTCTTTAGGTCCGGGAGCCCAGGGTGCCGAGATATGTCAAAGAGATTTTAAATAATAATAATAAATTTTAAGTATCTTGCCCTGGCTCGCGTTAAGTATCTTGACCTGGCTCGCGAGGTTGTCGACATGTTGGATCTGGATACAGCAGTCATTGTGCCGATAGTCGTGACGGCCAATGGCATAATAGCCAAGAGCCTCGACCAACACCTGAGGAGGCTCTCGTTAGGCAGCTGGATCAAGGGCTTGATCCAGAAAGCGGTACTTCTGGACACGGCGCGTATCGTTAGGAGATTCCTCTCTCAGGAGCCCTGACCACCGGTAGCTTGGACCCTGTTCCCGATACCGGTGGGCTACTATTTTTAATACTTTTAAATGTTTTTGTTTTCTCTTTTATTTTTATAAAAATATTTAAAAATGTAAATTATATGTATATAAATGAAATAATAAATCTTTTATTTGCGACAGTTTACACTCCACATTATCACAATTTTTAGAATAAAATTACAACACTGAGCGGATGCCTGTAGGTACTAATCCCGTTGCCTGTACTAAACCCACGTATAGAACATTGTCAGCTTACTTATTCCCAGAAATACAAGCACCAACGCATACCTACAATATTATCCTACCCTCCGGGAAATATACACAAACGTTATCTTGACTAAGTTATATTTAACCCAAGGGGGCAAAAAGATTGTTTGCTGTGATACAACCCCAACACTCATGCGGGCACATAATAGTCATATCGTTAAGGGTTATCTTAATTGTGAATCGCTATTGCTGAGCATGAGGTCCTGGGTTCCAGTCCCAGGTCGGGCAAAGTGTTTTGGGGTTCTGCTTTCAGGAATTTCTCAGTAGCAGCCCGGAGTCTGAATTTATGTTCGGCTGATGGCAATAGGTTCGCCCCCTATTACAATATATATCTGCCTAGCCTTTTCCCAACTATGTTATGGTCGGCTTCCACTCTAACCGTATGCAGCTGATTACCAGTATTTTACATGGAGCGACTGCCTATCTAACCGCCCCTTGGTAAGACTGGTTGTCAGATTTTCGGGCTTCTGACGACCCGTAACGACTGTCAAAGATCGATGAATGACAGCCGGGACCAACGGCTTAACGTGCTTTCCGAGACACGGAGGAGTCTTGGTATGTAAAGATGGTCACCCTTCCACGGACCAACTCCGGCAAGTGATAAATGCTAAATGATTTTTATTTCTGTAAGTAGGTTTGTACAAAACACTTTTACACGTCAATCATATTATTTTTAAACTAGATGAGGTCGGCGTTTCCTATCTGACTACTCCGAGAAGAAAGGCCGAAACAAACTCAGAGGTCACGGTCTCTTTTAAAGTCCAAACATAATCTTGGTCAGATCATGTAAATTGGTGTCTAAAAATGGTCTTTTGAAGAAAGAACCACACAGATTGAGTGGACCTGTCCAGTCAGTGCATGCATTTGTCAGTGACCGTGCAGCTCAACTCAGAATTTAAGGAGCTCAACGTTGCTTAACCTCATGGATCGACTCGTTTGGCTGTTATTACTTAGCCACAAGCTCTATCTACTACATGGAACTTGAAACATAACTGGCGAAATGTGGGTGGATAGGTATACCTCTGCTGTACCCTTTGGGGAATACAGCCATGACGTTATGTGATGTATGTTATGTTGATTCTGAATTTAGTTCTAAACATTGTTGCCAGCAACATTCTGATATTGCGGGAGCAAAAGTGTTGTGCAACTGTTGCTTCAACTTTAAATATTGTATTTCCAATTAATAATAGAGTAGAAATGTTGAGCCCATCACCCTAACTGTCCCAATTCATAGTAATAAAAAGTCACAAACATGGCCAGCCCACTGCCACTTCAGCTTGCTTACTTTGCAAGCTATGTCGGTAACTCCGGTTATTTTCAGGATAACTTCATTTCTGATTTTAGCCTTCAAAGTAACTCCGAGCATCGCCGGCTCTATAGCGCGCTGAGCGACGTTGAATTTGTGGACCAGTTCGACTGTTAGTGTCCACATGTCGGCACCATATGTCATAACAGGTAGGACGCACTGGTTGAAGACCTTAGTCTTCAAACATTACGGGACAGGTGACGAGAAAACTAGACGAAGTAGCACACAACTATTTTAAGCACAGCTAATGTATTAACTTATCTTACTAACCGATGAGTTAAAACATGATAAACAGCGAAGGTGTTAACTCTATTAAAACATGGCTATAATTAGATTCAGAATCTTCCTAAAATAGAATACTCTACCCACATAGTTAGTACTATTACGATTATAATACAATATACGACGTATATTTAGTAGTGGATACGTCAAGCGTCGAGAGCAGACTCTGCTCTCGACGCTTGACGTGTCCACACGTCAATTTCTTACAGGATTCTTTATGACTCTTTAAGAACAGTTAAGCGGATAAGGTTACTAAATATACGTCGTCTATTGTATTATACGTATAATAGATTTCCGCTAAGTCACGCCTGAATCAATTATCTACTATTACGATTGAAAGTAGGTTGTTCTTCCAGAGGGTGTAAATATAAACCTGCCAACCTATTCTGTAAGAGTGAGACTTTTACAGAATAGAGCGCAGACCTACTACTGGAATTTTCCGGAAAATTAAAAAACGGCCAGGTGCGTGTCGAACCACGAACAATGAAGGGTTCCGTCGTTGGAATGAATTTATCCCAAGAACAAACTTAGCATTGTTTGAAAAATATGTTCTCCCATACATTCCAACTGCAAACGTAAGTTTGTACGCACAATATTGAGAGATTTCTCATGTTATTTTAAAACCATAGACTTATTTTATTCCTGTTATCTTTATGTATAGAACTATTTTATGAATTTTTTCAATATTTTAAGCTCAGTAGTTCTGGAGATAAGGGGGGGCAATGCTCCATCTATTTGCTTAAATAAATATAAAGTATTTATTTTAAAATTATTTAAAAAAATGTTTGAGTCCCTCACAGTAAGCCCTTTCATTTATGTGTCACACGGTACAGTTTGCAAAACTTTTTATTTTTATTTTCTTACTAGCTGCCCGCCCCGGCTTCGCTCGAGTAGCACTAAGTACGTATCTACGGCGCACCTACCTGCCTACCCTACCTACCCTACCTACCCTACCGACCCTACGACCCTACCTACCCTACCTACCCTACCTACCCTACCTACCCTACCTACCCTACCTACCCTACCTACCCTACCTACCCTACCTACCCTACCTACCCTACCTACCCTACCTACCCTACCTACCCTACCTACCCTACCTACCCTACCTACCCTACCTACCCTACCTACCCTACCTACCCTACCTACCCTACCTACCCTACCTACCCTACCTACCCTACCTACCCTACCTACCCTACCTACCCTACCTACCCTACCTACCCTACTAAAAAGTATTACCCTACCCTACCTACCCTACCTACCCTACCTACCCTACCTACCCTACCTACCCTACCTACCCTACCTACCCTACCTACCCTACCTACCCTACCTACCCTACCTACCCTACCTACCCTACCTACCCTACCTACCCTACCTACCCTACCTACCCTACCTACCCTACCTACCCTACCTACCCTACCTACCCTACCTACCCTACCTACCCTACCTACCCTACCTACCCTACCTACCCTACCTACCCTACCTACCCTACCTACCCTACCTACCCTACCTACCCTACCTACCCTACCTACCCTACCTACCCTACCTACCCTACCTACCCTACCTACCCTACCTACCCTACCTACCCTACCTACCCTACCTACCCTACCTACCCTACCTACCCTACCTACCCTACCTACCCTACCTACCCTACTAAAAATCCTATGTCCTATATATAGTATCCTATGTCCGTCTCCTGGTTCTAAGCTACCTCCCCACCAATTTTCAGCCAAATCGGTTCAGCCGTTCTTGAGTTATAAGTGGTGTAACTAACACGACTTTCTTTTATATATCGCACCTTTGGTAGAACAAGGGCATAATTGTCATAAATTGCCAAAATGACTTAAATATGCAGAAATGCTTTAAAAAGGCCCTTTGAACTGGAGGGACAAAGACATTCGTTTGGCAATTTATGACAATTATGCCCTTGTTCTACCAAAGGTGCGATATATAGATTTGCCTTCCAAAATTCATTTTTACGTTACACGTCCGTGTTTGGGTCACAGAAATTCATATGTGTTCCAAATTTCAACTTAATCGGTCGACTGGATTCAATACTCAATACTCAATACTCAATTTTTTATTGCATTCCATATGTATTACATAGATGGTATAATAAGTAAGAGAGCAATATGGACCCTGTCGGGCACAGCAAAAATAAGGAGAGAGGAAGAAGGCTAAGCAGTAATTCAATATTATTAGATGTTTTTAATTGGGTGTATAATTATGTATATATTGTATATTATTAGGTTTGTGTATATAGGTATAGTATATTAGTTATTTTAATTTTGTGTATTGCATCAGAATAATGTAGGTACATAGTTATTATTTAAATTCTTAGAAGTATTTTCATTATTATTAAATTATGTTATTATTTATGTATTAATATTTAAATTTGATTTCCTATATTACTTATAGGAAATCAAATAAAAAAAAAAAAAAAAAAAAAAAAAAAATGTATATATATATTCTATTTCATAATGTTTGGTGTATGAAAGAAAGAATATTTTTATTTTTATTTTGCAACCGATTTGTCGTCTAAAAACTCCTTTACTGAGTAGTATGACTTGGATTCCAGAAATTGTTTCAGTTTATTAATAAATATATTTGTTTTGCTTACTTCTCTAATGTCATTTGGCAATTTATTATACATTTTTATAGACATAACTAAAGGGCTGGTTGAGTGCATTTTGAGTCGGGATTGGGGTATGTTTATTTTGTTTTTGTTGTGTCGAAAAGTGTATCTTGTTTGTGTTTCTTCGCAAGTGGTGTAAAAATCTGGGTGTTTTCTGACAAATTTACATAACTCTAAGATATATAAACAGGGAAGTGTGAGTATTTTGTGTTTTCGGAAGTGTGGTTTGCAGCTATCTGTTTGTTGTATGTTGGTTATTATTCGAATTAACTTCTTTTGTAGAATAAAAATGGTTTGTGAATCTACACTGTTTCCCCACAGCATGACCCCATAGCTTAGCCATGCCTGGGCATATGCATAGTAAGTGACAAGTGCAGTTTGAAGGTTGGTAGTTTTTTTAATCTCGCGTAGGGCATATGAAAATTTTGATAGTTTTCCTCTTATTTTCTGTATATGGGATTTCCAATGTATGTGGGTATCTATAGACAAACCAAGGAGAGTAAATTCATTTACTTGTTCCAGTTTTGTATGATTAAAAATGAAATTTAGTTTTAATGGGGATTTTTGATGGGGATGAAAAGTAATTAATTTTGTTTTGGTGAAGTTAATTTCTAGATTATGGTTATCCATCCAGTTTACAGCTGTAGAAAGAAGGGAGTTTAATTTGGCGTTTATATTGTCATCGTTCTGGCATGAGGTGAGCAGAGAGATATCGTCCGCAAATAGAACACATGATCCGTTTATAATTTCAGGAAGGTCATTTATATAGATTCGGAGCAAATTATTGGCTGCGACAGACAAACAGACACACGAGTGATCTTATAAGGGTTCCATTTTTTATTTGGATGTAGGGAACCCTAAAAATACTGTTGTTTCATAGATAGTTGCAATACTACTAAGGAGGCTTCTTTTCGTGTGGTTAGTGACTAACCTGGTGTCTGAGTTTTAAAGCCGCCCATGGGCATCTGACTTCGCTTCACATGCCGTCGAGAAATATCTCTCAGGCATGCCGGTTTCTTCACGATGTTTTCCTTCATCGTTTTTGAAGCAAGTGATAATTATACAATACGCACATGAATCCGAAAAGTCAGAGGTGCGTGCGTTGGGTCCGAACTCGAGACCTGCTATGACTTGGCAGTCTGATGGTCACGCCACTAAGCTATCACTGCTTACTAAGGAGGCTAATAAGTTCACATCGTGCCAGTACATAAAATAAACGAGCCGTTTTATTAACCTAGAAAAAGCCACAGTCAGTCCTTTTGGTTCAGAAATGTACACACATTTTGTATATGGCCTACGCAATGTCCTGCAGATCTTGTAGCGTCGTGTGACGGGTTGTTGAGCTCCCTAAAACAAGTCTGCCGGGACGGGTCAACTTAAAGTTGCAATGGCTGATTCTTCAAAAGGCCTTTCCAGACTTGGCCCTGCATTTGTTAGACTCACATAAAATCCTAATAATATACCGAATGTTTAAACTTTAAAAGAGACCATTACCTCTGAGTTTGTTTCTGCATTTCTTCTCTGAGATCAGTCAGTTATGACACGCCAGCGCCATCTAATTTTAAAATATTGACCAGGAAACTGACGTGTAAAAAGTGTCTTAAAAGACCTACTTAAGTTAAGAATTAAACATAATTTTTATGGTTTAAGAACTTTATTTCTCAAAAAGAATTACATTCATTTATATGAGAAAAAACTTATTTTTAATTAGTATACATTAGGCGACGCGACGGTGACACAACAAAAATAAGTTAGATATTAGTACGGTACTCGCGGATAGCTTGAAATTTTAAATGCGCTAAAATGTGTTTCTTTAGAGATTTTTTGAAAGTATACATGGATTTTTGATCTTTTACATTCCGAGGCAATTTATTGTAAAGCTCATTGCTATTTATTTTTCATCATTTCAATAAAAAAGATTGGGTTGACCACATCACAATAAAATTTGGCCCTTCTGAAGTATAAATGTGGATGACTATAAGACGCAGACCTCGCTTTTTCTGTATCTTATATATTCTTTCAATATTAGTAGTACAAGCACTCCCAATACCATCGTTTCCAACATAATTATATCGCTAATAGCCGGATATACGTCACTGCCTAATCGAGGGCAATACATCACCGATGTTACGTCACGATGATAATGACGCACATCGTTTGCAGACGTGACGTCAGAATGATGACGTTGTCTTGAAATAGGAGGTACGTACAGAGCATTCGTAAAAGGGTAAATAACAACTTCCTTGGATAATATGTATAAAAATGCAAGTCTCGCAACACGGTTATTCTACCGCAAAAAGATGTGAGATCTGATGTAAAACCAAGTCTGTTAATTTATTCAGTACCTATCGATTTGACCATACGACCTATTCTTGCACAGATACGACGCACAGTTTAATTGTTCTTGTTATTGTTGTTACTTGCTACACAAACTGTTATTTTTCCACTTTGCAATCAGCATTTTGTAGTTTTGATTGTTTGTTTTCATTTTGTAAATGTCGCAACACATTATGTAATTATAGTAAATTGTCTTTGGCCTCTGACCCTGACGGCAAGCAATAGATAAAATTTGTCAAACTTTTCTGTGTTAATAATGGATACGAGGCTTTTGGCTAGTTTGTAAAGTGGTATTGTTTTTTTTTTTTTTTGTAATGTGCGTTTAGTTTGTGCAGAATAAACACTTTTTCTTTTTTTTGTCATCTTTATTTCTTTAATAAATAGAATGACGTGGCCATCGCACGGCAGCATAATCAATACGAACAATCTACTATTTTAAATAGTCCTAATTATATAAAGCGCAGTGGTAATATTTGGTAGATTTTGTTGTATGTAGAATGAAGATTCTATAAGCCCTCTTCGTTACTGAAAATTCAGGCTTCAAGCTTTACTCACAACGAACTTACAGGGGGTCGAAAATGTCCTGAATGGGTTCGAGAAAAGATAAGATAAAAATATGTCCTAAAACGTCAATCTATTCGCAAACAAAAATTTACGTTAAAATGCATTTTTTTTATAAGATACAAAATTGGCACGCGGGTACAATAGGACACAACTTACATGTAGCATAAATCTGAAAATTTGCATTCATTCGTTTCAATTTTACGAATAATTATATTTGATTATATAACTTCACAAGTTATTGCGTTTGCATAAAGATCATTTTCACACAAACCTACTATAAATATTGGTGATTTTGAAGGCGCACTCAGTTCGGAAGGTGGTCGGTTTTACGATTTTTTCCGATGCCAAATCTAAGTTATGTCGTACTGTACCTACATAACCAGGGTTTTGATATAGGATGCTTTTAATCCTGGTCATACAGAAAGCCGCAGCCAGGCTGTTATTACTTAGCCAGAGCTCGAGGCTAAGTAATAACAGCTACACGGATCGATCCATCCGGTTAAGGCGACGATAACCGACTTTTAATGATTTTATACTGAAGATCACGTATAAATGAGTAGTGTTAACGATTTGGAAAAAATATATGTTAGACTAGAGCATTTTCTTAATTACTTAATATAGGAATATTTTAAATTATGTTTATATTAAATTGTGAAATTAATTTGTAAATTTATGTCTAACGTGGATAAAAAACTGAGAATCACGCAAAATCTATCGAGCATATTTTTCTGAAACCTTCACAATTTTAAATATAATTTAATTATTGATCTCTCAGTATACGTGTTTTATTAAAAAACCTTTTGCTTTATGTATAATAAATTAAAAATGCGTCTAATTTGGGACAGCGCTCCTTACTGGCTAGACGTACGACGCGTTGCGTGAGCTCAGTACAGAACATGCAAGTTAACCACTCAAGGTCGCTGGCATATATTATATTACTACGTCTTAAGCTACGCTTGCCGGGGTTGGTCCGTAGTGGATGCCCATATTTCATCGGTAAGTAAAAGAGATACATACGAGTATATTAATAGTTGATGGCTGACTGTTCACACCGCCATCGAGTCCTCGTTTGTCGCAGTGACAAGCGGCACTTGTCCCACCACCGAGGAGGAAGCGACTAGCTCAAGCTCAACGATTTTCTTGCTCAAGAAACGTGCAAAAAATCGTAGGTCCGGGTGTAGGTAAAAGAGATACATATATATTATATATTAACTGTTGATCGCTGAGTGTTTACACCGCCGCGTGTCGGCGAGTACCCGTTTGTAGCAGCGACAAGAGCTATCAAAGAGAGTACTAGCTCAGCAACGCTCGCTTGGCGGGCAGAACACCCGCTCATATTTTAAAAACTAGATAAGTTCGGCGTTTCCTATCTGACTACTCTAAGAAGAAAGGCCGAAACAAACTCAGAGGTCACAGTCTCTTTTAAAGTTCAGACAATGTGGTCTTCACATGATCTGACCAAGATTATGTTTGTGTTTTGATTATGAGATTGAACTGAAATGGTCTTTTGAGGAAAGAACCACACATGATTGGACCCATCCAGTCTGGGTACGCATTAGTCAGTTAATCGTGCAGCTCAACTCAATTTAACTTAGAACTTAAGGAGCTCAATGATTCGACAAATAAAGCTTTGTGCAGACTAGCGCGACGCGACAGCGCGACGCGACAAAGGTTATTGTTATACCGTGAAGTTTTCTTAGAAATTGTATTGTTCGAGTCGCGTCGCGCCGTCGCGTCGCGCCGGTCTGAACAAGCCTTAATACCAAAGAAATGACATTTGGGTAGGCTGCATAAATTACTCAAACTGCCAGAGCATGATTAAAACTACCTGAGAAAAAGAAGTATTCAAAAAAGACACTTATGAAGTTTTCAAGAAACTAAAATGTTACAATTTGTTTCTTTCTGATACATACTTGCCTAATCTACCCGCTAGTCACACAAAATAAATAGCACACACAAATGCACAATTCAAAGAAAACAAGTAGGTACCATCGAAGAAGTTCATATCTAACCTCCTTGGACTATTCTTGCTTGCAGCGCTTGGCGACTATAGAACCGCGCCGGTGACCGATGTGGTCATCGTGTTCACGGGATTTTGTTTTGAAACTGGTTAGATATGAATTTCTTTGATGGTACATGAATATAAAGAATCCGGCCAAATTGAGTTGGACTTCCACACGAAGAGGTCCGTACCACGGTACAATATTTCTCAAAAAAAATGCAGAAAAAAACAGGTTTCTTGTACGGGGTTTAATTTTTACTTTATTTTATTTTTATTATTTGTTGTTATAGCGGCAATAGAAATATACAATCTGTAAAAATTTCAACTGCCTACCTAATACGGTTCATGAGGTACAGCCCGCTGACAAAAAGACGGGCAGCGGAGGCTTAGTAATAGGGTTCCGTTTAGCACCTTTCAGGGACGGAAACCTAAAAATACTAGGCGCAAATATATAACAAAAACAAACTCATTAACAGGACAAGAACAGAACAGTCGCAACTAACCCATTTAAAGCCCGACAACACATAACAAACGATTCATCACGCCAATACCGATTATTACCGCTCATACTAGCTTTGTTCAAAATTCACGCGTATTGGACAAGCACACAATAACCTGTGTGGTCCCCTTTACGAATAATAGCGTAGCGAAACAAATGATATGCTTTGTAGATAGTTATTTTGATCTATGTTGGTGGTCCTGCTTGGTAATTGTGTAAGGGTGTATTCATATAGAGCGCTGGTAACTGGCACCGATATGGTGGTGCTTTTCGGCGCCGACAAGGGCTGGTTGTCAATGCTGTAGTTTTCATACTTTTTGCAGCGCCAGCCGGCACCGATTAATCAGATAGGAACTTGACGGCGCTTATCAGCGATTGTTCGCGCTGATTTGGAAAAAAGTAACTGATAAGCGATAGCATATCGGCGCCGTTTACCAGCGCTCTACATGCATACACCCTAACACACATAAAATGGCAATCGATCTCAATGGCTTTCATTTTGACATCTATTGCATTGTGGTGGTATTAACATCGCTACATGCGAACTACGCATCACACTGACGTCACGCGAAATCCTGCATCGTGCAAGCAGGTTTACCGCGCGATCATATTATATATAACTTCCCGACGTTAATTGTCGGGCAGTTGCTCCACAATACCCGTCTGGTCGGTGGAACCTCCCTTTAGTATAGAGGATGAGTGAACTTTATACCCTATTCCTCATACCTTTAAGCCAGTGTCTCCGAATATGGACGTCAGCGCAAATAGGGATAGATTTGAAAAATTCGTCTGCTTAACAACGTAATGAACGTGGGTAAACTGTCAAAATGTAAAGCATTGCGGTTGTTCGCCATTTTATATGTGTTACGCAGTCGTTCCGCTCTTCTAAGTTAAGCAGGGTCTTGGGTAATTAAGACCCGCAGTAGCGGGTAAAAAAATAAAAAATAAAACGTTTATTTTCTCTACATAAGTTTCGAACTTAATGCTAAACTTTGACAGCAGTGTACGAAACGGGAGCTAACTTTGTGAGGGAGGTAGGTTTACATAAAAACCTGTATTACCAGGTCACCAGCCGTCCCGCGGCTAGATGCCTGTTATTTGGATACACGACATAATAACAATGCAGAATACTTAACGAACTCTACATTAAGAAACATAGGTATTATAAAATTTTGTTACAAATTTAAAAATACAAAAAGTTTGTGGAAATACCAGGAGTGTGTGTGAGTAACCGGAGAAAGTGTATGAAAGAGATGTGAGTGTATATGAGAGGTTGCTTGAGTGAGTGTGGTGCGCGTATAGTTGACGGTATTTAGAAGCAGCAGAGGGGATGAGAAATTAGTATAAAACTAATCTATCTGAGCGGGATCAACAAGTTCTCGGTAACCTGATAGTAGAGCAGGGATCACCAATTAGTTTCACTGGGGGTCCGTTTTTTTCTACAATGTGACTGACGATTCGCAATCAATATTTAACATTTCATGAAATAAAATATTTTTAACAAAGTAAGTAAATAATATTAATGTGAAAAACGCAATTTTTTTACATTGAACTATCTGTCTGAAATCTGGAGTAAAGTGGTGGAAGCTAATGCCATTAAATTTTGAGTAAGTCGATAAGTTAATCTTTTACTTATGGTCCGGATCCGGACCGCGGTTTGGTGACTCCCGTCTAGAGTTTTTAAATAGGTAGTTTCTGAAATTTTGCATTCGTACTTGATTTGAGGATAAATATTAAGGATGCTATTTAGCTGGCATGCTACGAAGGCTCGAAAGAAAATACCCTTATTATCTAATAATACGAGTAGATTGAAACAACTTGTTAATGGTACCGTACAAGTCTGACAACAAATTCCTGCCTATTGCTGAATGTCTAAACAGATAGATTTCAATACTTTTTTTTTTTTTTTTTTATCCCTTATTTTCCAAGTATGGTCCGTGAAAGAAGAAGAAATTACGCGAGTGTGCAGAGCTGGAAGAATGTGTTTGACATACCCTGCATCTTCCGCTTGGCGCTTATCCCTATAAAGATTAAAAAAAAAATCCTCTCTCATATTGGTACGAACGACATGTATGAGATTAACTCATGTCGTGGCCAAATTACTAGCCAGTCAGAAGGCTGGATGCGAGCTGACCTTGACCTTAGCTATCAAACTCTCAGGTGAATTACCCTTTTCAACTGTTCTAATTTAATAACTATGATACTAAAGGCGTCGCTCTACAGCGACCCATGGCTTAACTACACACGTGAACTTAGTTTTGAATTGTATGAAAATATAAGCAGGGTCGTCCACAGCAATTCACGGCCACGCTACGCACGGATGCGTGTCTGGCAAAGAAATGGACCGCGCAGCTGACGTGGTTACCTTTCCATGCACATCCTACGTAGCAGTGGACCGTCGACTTTACTTATAAACATGTCCAAGATACGCAGCTAACTCAATGTGTAAACTCTGTAAAGATCAGGGGCCTAAAACGGCCACTTTAAGCAATTCCTCAAAAAGCAATTAATTTTCTGAATTCCCAGCAATTCCTCTATGGTGACACATATTTTAGCTGAATCATATTCAATTCAATTCATATCAGAATCATATTTGGTGTAAATATTGGCGCATGAAAACATAAAGACCGTTATTTTACCGCACATAATTTATCTTTACGGTTTTTATTAATCAAATGAGAATTTTATTTTTTATATCTACAATTTAAATGTTAATTTATTAGAATATAAAACTGTCAAAAAGATGAATTGCGTAATATGAATTGAACGTAGATAATATTATGAATTGTCAGTTTGTGTGTTTGTGTGATTCTGCCAAAGCGGCCGTTTTAAGCCCACAGTCCCCTATTCAGTGTTTCTTAACCTGTGGTCTGCGGACCCCTGGGGGTCCGCAAATGTATGTATGGGGGTCCGCAAATGTATGTATGGGGGTCCGCAGTCTCATCTCTGGACTATTTAACAATAATTAATAAATGCCACCAAAAGTTGTGTTATCGCTACGCACTTACTTAGCACGGCGAACATGCAAAGAAATAGATTACAAGTGGAATCCGATTTGAGAATACAACTTTGTAGTCACTAATTTAGTTGCAAAAAGCAACACTGACCTTCACATTAAGAATCGTATGCGGTATAACGTATATTTTTATCGCTATAATCGTATAATAACGATGAAAAAATCGTATTTCTTATCAAATAGTTTTTTTTTGTATTTGTAGTACTAAAATAAATGGTCCGAAATGTATTGTTTTTTTTGTGTTAAGGGGTCCTTGATAATTGCGCTTGTTTTTCTAGGGGTCCGTAGGTGAAAAAGGTTAGTAAACGCTGCCCTGTACCATACCAAATTAGACCATTTCAACGGCCGTAGCCAAAATTCGTAGACCGAACGCTACGGCGTAGCAATTTTGCTACGAGCCTCTACGACTCCCGTATGTGCCAAGGCCACGATATCTGGATTGGCAGAAAACACAGAAATTCCTGAAAATATTTCCTTTTCACTCAAGATTACAGGCTGAAAATGTTCTATTACTTTATTTAGAAAATAAAAAACAAATTCTTTTCAATAAAATGAATAGCAATACAGCGAATATCGTAATCAACTCATCTGAATATAGCTAAACATTTACAAGCAAATTCTGACCTTAACACTAGCACATAGGGTGGTTATTTACTTCACATTATACATATATTTTCCAAAAACGTCTTCTTGGTAATATGGACCTTATCCGGAAACGAAATAGGGTTCCATTTTGATCAAATTGTGTCAGGAAGACATCGCCCTAGTGATATTTACTTGACCTACATAAGGACTATTATCATTTAGATCGCTGTGTGGCATCCGAGGATTTGGATGTGTTCATGGATAGGTATAATCGGATCGGTATGTGTGCAGAGATCACAGGTTTTAGTTATCAGAAATAGTGGAAAATTAAAGTCGTGGAAAATAGAGCTTCTTTTGCACGTTAAATGAAACCTTAGAATAGAATAGAATATTCCTTATTATGCACACCATAAAAATTACAGATATAATGTAAATTTTTTACATAGGGTGACACAATGGTCTTATTGCTAAAAGCGATCTTTTACAGACAACCTTTGGATGGATTAAAGTGAGAAGCAGAGACAATACTGCAGGTAGTCAGCGGTGTACCATTTACATACACAATAAATCATACTTACCTTTAAACATAAATGCCCAAGTCAGGAGGTCTTGTGAAGCTCGTGGCTAAGTAATAACTGCCGCACGGATCGATCCATCAGGTTAAGCTACGCTACGCTTGCCGGGGGTGGTCTGTGGATGGTTGACCATCTTTACATACCGAGACTCCTCCGTGCCTCGGATAGCACGTTAAGCCGTTGGTCCCGGCTGTCGTTCGTGGATCTTTGACAGTCGTTACGGGTCGTCAGAAGCTCGAAAGTCTGACAACCAGTCTTAAAAAGGAGTATCGTATTACCCAGTTACTGGGTTGTGGAGGTCAGATAGGCAATCGCTCCATGTAAAATACTGGTATCCAGCTGCATCCGGTTAGACTGGAAGCCGACCCCAACATGGTTGGGAAAAGGCTAGGCAGATTGATGGATTGCTCAAGTAAACTTAGGGCAGGAAAGAAAAAACCTTATTATTTTATTAGATCATTTCATTTGTAAACCTCAAGCCGACTAGTAGTCCAGATTTGTGCCCGGTTGATGGCAATAGGCTCGCCCCCTGTTACATGGGATTTTGCGTGACGTCAGGTGTTTGATGCGTAGTTTGCATGTGGCAATGCAGAAGCAGAAAAAGGGGAGTTTATGTAATTTCTCAGTAGCAGCCCGGAGTCTGGATCTGTGCCCGGTTGATGGCAATAGGCTCGCCCTCTATTACATGGGACTTAAACATAACTGACTAAACGTGGGTGTACTTATAGGTAGACCTGCCCTACCCTTCGGGGAATACAGGGCTGATGTTATATTAAAGACGCTCTCGACCTAGCCAAAAAGAAATAAAAAGCTTTAAACAATAATAACCCTGTATTTTTTCCCACTCGATCGAAATCTCTTCCCATTTACACCAAAAGCATCTGACACGTGTATCCCATTCCTCCTATCCGCGGAAAGTTCCCACTTCCCGTATATTTACATAAATCAATCTATATTGATTGGTTCGTGCGTACGCCGATGGTTATAGTCTGTATGGTTTCCTTTACGTTTCTTTTTATTAAAACACATACTGTTCAATGTTGGTGGAAAATAAGTAAAGTCGAACTTGTAATTGCTTTCCGACCCTAAGGCCGTTTGTCCACCGGCACCGTCAACGGGATGCCAACGAGGAGATGACTGCACCGAAGTTGCTATATAAATAGGGTTGTAGGCCCACTCCGCTCTAATCCACACTAAAGTACAGCTTACATACAGTACAGTAATCGCGGAGTGGGGCGCGATGGCATTATCTGTATATACATTTACTCTGGCCGCGTGTCCACCACACACCACCAGGAGGTCACGTTTAGTTCGAATAATCTCGTTTCTCGTCGACGTCCCGTTGCCGGTGGCGGTGGACATACAGAGTAAGGTTGAATGTCACTAGTATAATCAGCCTATAATGTTCCCACTTTTGGGACACAGGCCTCCTCTCGGTGAGAGGGATTGGTCGTAATTCGCCACGCGGGCCCAGTGCGGGTTGGTGGTTGTCACATGTCTTCGAATGTTTGGTTCTAGGACATGCCGGTTTCCTTCACCGTTTTGAGAGCCATGTGACTTGCACGTCTTAAATAATATGGCATATTCATTTCAGACAGTACAGTGCAGTGACAGTTACATTATTTCATACTTAGTCAAACTTTTATTTACTGGAAATTTTTGTTAAAAGTGGAGCGATGTTACATTGGTGTTAACTACCTTATGATAAGGCTAATGACTCAAGATCTTCCACAAAGAGTGTGGCAGAGGGTTATACCTACATTTCGCCCAATGTAATAGAAAACGATAGTAAAGGATATGCAGAGGAACGACCTGCACCCATCTGTTGAATGGTTTTAAATCAAGTTAGAAAATATATCGCGACTGGGTTGGCTAAAAAATTCCTGGCCAGACTGTGCTTAATTAAAAATCTGTTTTTTTTAAACATTGCAAGATATACACCAATTGAAAACGTTTTCAAGGTGAACCTTTGCTACTAACTCGACTTTTGCCAATTGTTAGTCAATTCAGAGTTAATGACCTAAATAGGTGACTACTTGGCCACTAGTTCAGGAATGTTCTTGGCGTCCAATAGCCATTAGAGATATATCAATGGATAGTGCTTTTTAAGCGAAACATTTGTTACTAAAACGAATTAATCGTTAAGCGAATGAGTGCAATTTTTGAAAAAAGTCATTTTTTAATTTTTATTTTCTGGCCAGGAATTTTTTAGCCAACCCACTCGCGATATATTTTGATATAAATTATATATTGATATAAAATACTTTTCATACATTAAACAGATGGGTGTATTAAAAGAATGGTAGTTTCGTATAGACTAAAATTGCTACATTAGTACACATACAAGATGGCTCTGCTGGAACTACGAGTACAGATACATTATCTTGTTACCGTCTTAATATCCTCCCATAACAAAATAAATAAATTGTTTATATTTCTGACATCCCCAATAACTTCAAGAATTTATAATGTTTACTTGTACAACGACTTTTGGTTAATATATCTGCAGGCTTATTAAAATTTGACACATATTCTACATCTATATCTCTATTCTTCATCTTTATTGATATGTTTTTTTAAATTTATTCTGTATGTTTAATGTTGCGATTGTAATTATTTGCATGAGATATTAATAAGATATTAATTTGCACACCTCATTAGGTTATAATACAATGTACCTTTTATACCTGTAACACCTTTTAACATGTATTTTTGCACATAAATTATTTGATTTGATTTGATTTGATCTATATTATTATTTAGAACACATTCTGGACACTCGTATCCTAAGATCCGCAGAGGACCGACGGGTCCTCTGCGGATCTTGACGAGTCTATATTGTCATTTATCGTCTCAGCAAACTTTGGGCTGCTTCTTTGCTCAATACGTAATAAGCTCGCCCCCTATTACATGGGACTTAAACATAACCGTCGAAATGTGGGTGTACTATAGGTACACCACTGCCTAGCCCAAAACAGTCGTGATATTGAACTCAACATCACGACTGTTACGTTATCATATCTACGATCACAGAAGCCCCACTTGACCATTGCTAAGATACAAGTAGAGTGGCAACCAGGTACTTCTATGGCTATGAAAATATATGTCGTTTGATTTGTTACCCGAAACAAAAAGGAGGGTTATGATTTTGACCGGTATGTATGTATGTATGTTCATCTTTTACCTCATAACTTCTAAACTACTGATCATAATTTGACAAATGAGGTATCGCTGGTTATAGGCTATGTGACGTCACATTAAATTGAATATGGCGCCCTCTAGAGGACATAAAGTCGTGTTTTATTTCTTTATTGATGCCTTGTCTTATATCAAATGAAAGGGCTTGACGAGCACATTTCAAAAATATATATTGTATAACCCTATTTTTTATTTATTTTTTATATTGAAATGTGTATTGTGTTATATTATTTTTATTTTTAGCGTCTGTTGGCCCACTGCAGGGCAAAGGCCTCTCTCCTTTCCACTCCACTCCTCTCTGTCTTGAGCTAGTGTGAACCAATCCAGTCTGTAGGCGTCAAGCTCGTCTCGCCATTTTCTCCTGGGTCTGTCTCGATGTCGACGGACGGTTTCTAGGACCCACATGATGGTAGATTTTGGTAAAATGTACCTTTTTTTTCTTGCCACACAAAAAGCGTTCCAACGTCCATTTTTGGAGCTAAATAAAAATAGACGCTATTATTCGACTCTTCAGCCAACAACACTAGAATATTCTAACGTAAACGAACACATGTAGCTATAATATGCAAATAAATGCATACGATACTGTGCCGTCTACTCTGTAGTATGCATTTATTTGCATATTGCATATATCTGTAACGTACAACGGTGGTGCGCTGGCCTTTTTGGAGTTATGCAAATAAATTGTGATGCGGAAAACGGGAGAGAGATGGTCGAACCGGGGACTCGGTTAAAAATGGAAATATTTTTTTATGAGATGAGTAACTATAGAGTCGAAAAACTAGTTTCCAGTATTATTCCCTAAACTTATAGAATAGAAAATAGCTAGACCATAGCCATTTAGAGACGTTTTAGAACGGCCTCCGTAAGTCACCATAATCAGCCTATAATGTTCCCACTGCTGGGACACAGCCCTCCTCTCTGAGAGAGGGATGTGGGCTGTAATCTACCACGCGGGCCCAGTGCGGGTTTGCAGATGTCACATGTTCTTGAATTTTTGGTTCTGGGACATGCCGGTTTCTCACGATATTTTCCTTCGACGTTTTGGGAGCAGTGGTGATGAAATTATTTACACAAAGTAAAACTCGGGGTTGCTACTACTGGGCCACCACTGCTCTCGTAAGTCAGCAGCGGTGTATTATATAATTGTATGCAATACTGGTTCAAATCTTCTTGATATGTCCTAGAATGTATTTTCATCGGTTTTGCAAAATACTGAATAGTAAAAGTTTCTGAGTGATTGATCTTAAAAATGTGAATGGACAAACCGGGTCAGATCCTTAAGAAAATTTTTAATCAAAGAAGTTTTTCCCCACAATTTAAAGTAAAGTTGAGTTCGGTTTATTCCATTAACCGAACTTTACTTTTGATTTTTTGTATGTATGTTTGTAATGAATAAACTCAAAAACTATATCTATCCACCATCTATATCTATCTATCGATTTATATATATATATATATATACACACAAATTACATTATTATTTTATTTTATTATATATATTCTAGTATATTGTATACTTATTATTTGCACCAACGACAGCCCCATTTTATGTCCAGGCAAATCACTGTCCATTCTAAGGTTGCCTGGAAGAGATCGCAGAAAGCGATAAGGTCGCCCATTGTATATTTTGTAGTGCATAATTATTATTTCTTGTTATGGTTTTTTGTGGTGTACAATAAAGTATATATAAATAATATAAATAAATAAAATACGGAACCGATTTAAAAAATTCTTTCACCAGTAGAATGCTATATTATCACTCAGTAACATAGGTTATAATTTACTAAGATATCACACGGGTGAAGTTGCTAGCTAATTATATAAGTACATAACATGGAATATTCAACCCTGGTCGAACAGTGTCACACGGTTTTTACATTAGGAATTTCACACAGCCCATACAGTCTTTATACCCAATTGATCACAATAGGCTCGCCCCCCTTGCATGTATAACTGCCGAAATGTGGGTGTACCCCTGCCTATTCTAATGGGGGAAACAGGCGTGATTTTATTTGTTAAGTTCTTAACTCTGTTCCTCATGTTTAAAACAGGGGTTCATAAACCTCTGATACCAAAAATAAACAATAAATACGTCCTATTATTATACTACCCACCTCTTCTCACACCCACCCGAATACTATTTGTGTCTCGACCTCTTCAAATCGCTCTTGATAATTTTGTATTACAAAAGTTGTTTGGGACAAAAATTACTTTATTTTAAGAGCAGAAATACTATTATCGCTGTAATAAATTTCTATCGAGGTCGTAAAATGCTGAGGGTCGGGCTGGAGTGGGGGTGGTACTACAACTGGTTGGCTGTTACACCGTAGTGAATTTAAGGGCTATGTTAATTACGTTTTTTCTACACAAACTGTTTGATATTTCATATCGTCTACCAATCAATCTGCCTAAGCCTTTTCCCAACTATGTTGGGGTCGGCTTCCAGTCTAACCGGATGCAGCTGAATACCAGGATACCATATTTTACATGGAGCGACTGCCCACGCACAAGCCAGTAACTGGGTAATACGATGCCCCTTGGTAAGACTGATTGTCAGACTTTCGGGCTTCTGACGACCCGTAACGACTGTCAAAGGTCCACGAATGACAGCCAGAACCAATGGCTTAGCGTGTTTTAAAATCAAAGTACGTGAGTTATCAGCGTTAGTTGTTAGAAATTATAAAAGATATTAAAAATATACACAAGATATTAAAAATTATACAAGAAATTAAAAAATTATACAATATATTTAAATAATATGAAAGAAAGAAAGAAAGAATGGAATTCTGGAATTTCACAGTAGCCGCCGGGAGTCTGGATTTGTGTTCGTAGTTGTTGGCAATAGGCTCGCCCCTATATTACATGAGACTTCAACATAAGTGACGAAAAGTGGGTGCACTATAGGTACCTCTGTCTAACTCTTCGCGGATTACAGGCGTGATGATAAGTATGTTACATTAACAAAATAAAAAGGTACGTCTTTTTTACGGCATACTTACTTATCCAGGTGTGCCGTAATAGAACAACTTATTATTTTATCGTTTCGGATGGTCGTTTTGATACCATCATATTACAAGAAACCGGCAAAAGTAAGTATCGATTAGACCCGTATACGCCATACCTAAAAATGAGCTTGAATCACTGTACACACGGCTACACATCAATCTATAAATTTCCAGTTTATGCTGCGACCTCTGAGTTTGTTTCGGCCTTTCTTCTCAGAGTAGTCAGATAGGAAACACCGAACTCCTCTAGCAATTTTTTTTTCTTTTTAATATGACGCGTAAAAGTGATTCCAATATCCTATTTACAGAACAATTTCATTTCATAGGATTTCCGTACAATGCGAGGTCAGCTTATACTGGAAATGTATAGCTTGATGTGTACCCGTGTGTACCTTTTTTTTTTTTTTTTTGAGGATGGGAAATTATCAAATAACTTCTCCCGCTCTGGGTGGAGCGGGAGGGCGTGTCAGACTTTTACTGACTAAAACCCACCCGTGTTCCTTCCGTTGCCTGTGTGCCGAGGTCGCGATATCACCCGTGTTACCCGTGTGTACCTACGCCTACAAAACGCTAAAGCGAACCCATTTTAAGGCCGGTTTAGGATTACAACCACGTTCATTAACAAGGTTAAATTAAAGTAATTGGTCAAACTTTAGAGACCTGCCATGCTATTCTGTAAACATCTCACCGTGAAAGCTTGGGTGAAGTGAGCTGTCAATAGTGTCAATCCCTGTGGAATGACAGCTCACTCCACGCTCGCTTTACATAAGTTTTCACGATGAGATGGTTACAGAATAGCACTGCAGGTGGGTAATGATATCAAATGATGAAAGAAAAAATATATTTTCTAAACTCCTAATTACAAGTACCTACACAACTGCAGACAAGCCTTTAGCCGGTAATCACTTTATCTAACCAATAGGGATATTGACAGGAAAAAAATAAAAAACTATTTAGACCATCAGTCAGATAATAAAAAAATATTAGACACGTATTTTTTGCTTTATCAAATTTAAAAAAAAAATGGTTTAGATGAAACGCATTCAAGTTGGGGAGTGGGGGCCCGCTCTGTCACAAGTCAAAAATCTACCGGCGAGTGACGTAATGCTACATTTTAACGCATTGCCTACTCAATGTATTGCCGTAATCTTTTGATTACGTAAAAAAAGAAAAAATACGTATCCAATATTTTTTAATAATATACCTGACAGACAAATATATATTTTTTTGTCTACATTCCTATTGTTTAAGAAAAAGCCTATAGATAATATTGTACGTATAGGTCCACATTCCCTCACTTATTTTATTAATTTAATATTACTGACCGACCGAAGCTACGTTTTCGGCCAAAAATCGTGATTCGGCCACTTAAACCAGCCGAAGCTTCGGCCAAACAAAACAAGAATATTAATATATTTTGTAATGTCCAAGTCATTTTCGTTTTCGGCTGAAAATCTAATAAATATGTGGTCAATGGTGTGGGTTACATGTTAGTTATTTTGGTTGAGGGATTTCTTGTATTTTCTTTAGCATCTTAACAGCTTTTTGACCCTTATTAATGTAAAAATGACTAAACCTCACTGTTCCTTTTGTTCCTGCATCATTTTCTAATCACTTCACTTAACTTTATTAATTTCAAGAAAAATAATCTTCTTGAAATTAATAAAGTTAAACAAGGAGGGAGCAATCAAAAACTTATCCCGGGAATCTCATAAAAGAGGGAATGCTATATTAATTACATACTCGAAATTATGAGTAAGTAAATAATATTCCATCGTTTTTCCATCTGTAATTTCTCAGTAGCAGCCCGGAGTCTGGATTGGTGCCCGGTTGATGGCAATAGGCTCGCCCCCTATTACATGGGACTTAAACATAACTGACGAAATGTAGGTGTACTATACGTAGGTACCACTCTGCCTAACCTTTCGGGAAATTTGGGCGTGATGTGTTAATATGTAAAAAAATATTATTATAAAACACAAAAAATACACATACACACACACACACAACACACTCACACTCACACTTTTTAAATACTTTTTCTTTCTTTTTATATATTAATACCAATCACGTCTGTAAATAGTGGCCAGCAATTTTTTTTTTACCTTTTTTTTATAGTGTTTTACTGCTTCGTCTGTCGTTACACTTCGGTGTAACGTGCACCCTACCGCCTGTAATGAAGATCGGTGTTCGTTCGAGCCGACGAGCCACCGTCATTTGTTTCTATTAATTTTAAACACGGCGCTTCCCTCTTTACTCGCGTTTACTACCTCAGTTACTTGTTTAAAGGAGGCGAGAGGACTAGCTTTAAAATATGGGGGAACTTAGGTAAGACTCAAATAGAAAGTACCTTTATCACAGTATAAACACAAATTAATACAGATGGGAGTGTGTGTCTGGATTGAGGAGCCAATCTCATATCGGAACGAGGGTACTACCAATATTTAGTAGTAAATTAGCCGATTTTGTAGGCCGGATCCTGGAATTTGTAGTAAAACCCTTAAAAAGTTATACGACGTTAAAGGTGGCTCCTCAATCCTGACGTCTGGATTGAGGAGCCACCTTAGAACTCGAAAACTAGCCAACGGATATTTTTGAAAATTTTGTAGGATTTAGTAGTACTTTTGCGTAATCTCTACAAAAAAAATGGGGTTTGTACGGTCGATTTTGAGATAGCTACAACGTTTTGATTTTTCATAAAAAAACATAAATTTCACCGCGCTGTATCTCGGAAAGTTATCAACCAATTACAACAGATTTTTTGTATGATTTAGTAGTAAATGTGCTCGAATTTGTACAATAAAAATAAAATGGAAAAGCTATATAATTTCGGTAACACAACACATTTTATGTGGCTCCTCAATCCTGACGGTCTATAGAAATGATATGTACGTAGCTACTAAGGTAGTTGATCAAATCGGATAACAATAACACCAATATTTAGTAGAAATTTCTACTAAATATTGGCGTAATCCAACATCCTGCGCATTCAGTATTTCAAAAGATATTAATAAAATAAACATTCCTTAACAAATTAGTGAATAGGGTGACCATAAATAATTCAAACTATGATCATAAACAGAGTTTTACTTACACATGAATAATTCTTCACCAATCAGTACTTAAATTATGAACACAATATTAACACCAAGAATAAAAAATAAAAATAAACTAAAAGAGCAATATCCCATAGAATAAACAAACACCAAGAATAACAAAAGAAATCACAAAGAATTTTCAGCATCAGCACTAACTCCGAGCGACGACGCTCTAAAGAGATTCCAGCCCAAACTATAACATATCCACTGCCAACCGGCACTTTTTCCTCAAAACAAGCTGGAATAAAGTCTACCCCTGGCCATCTGTAGACTCTTCGCCGCCCGTCACTTGCACACAGCATAAATCTGGATTCGTCAGAAAACATTACTCTTGCCCATTCTTCGTCTCCCCATTGTGCGTGTTCGCGGGCGTAACGTAATCTTGCTACCCGATATTCCCTTAAAATTTTGGACCATTTGCGGGTCTATGCCCCCACCCAACTTTAAATTTTGCCATATGCAATATGAAAATATTTTGGTAATTTTGTACTATTGCGAATTTTGGTTTCATAATCGTCATAGCAAAAAAACTGACTATCCATAATGTAGTGACATTTATGCCCATGCCAATTTCACTGAGTGCTGGAATAAATTCTATAGCTGTATGTGATGCGGATGATGATGTATATCTTCTAAAATAAATTTGTCACTGCCATTTAAATCAAACGACACAATATTGGATGGCACATCATTGTGAAGAAATTCAAGATGGAATTCCATATATGATCAAAAAGTAAATGAAAAAAAACAACAACCCGACTGCGTAAAAAATGAACTTGAATGAAAGGAGGCAATAGGTTTTTATTAAAAAGATGTTTCCGACTGCATGAGATTGTATATAGTATTAAGTGGGATTGGAGACAGAAATAGGTCATCTTGTTTCCATCTTTTTTTGGTATTTTGTTTAGATTTTTTTTAATTTACTTTTTTTAAATTTTTTAGTTATTTTATCATTTTTAAAATTACTTTTAATCATATAATTTGTTTATATTTTGTAATCAGCTGTTAAAGCCCTTCATTTTGAAACCCCACTCGATAGGCTTTGAGAGTTTTTTTTTACATTGACAAACATTCAGTGTTACTCACGCAATAAAGAAGAATCTAACGACATATCATTCATGTAAATCGGTTCAGCCGTTTAGTAGTTACGAGGGAACATAGGGACGGACATACATAGATAAAAATTCAGCTCAAACACATAACACTCCTTTTTTGGCTTCGCCACAGTCGGGTTATACAAAAAATTTAACTCTTTATATTCATTCTTACGACTCAGTTTAAATTGTCCAAATACTGCAACGAAATCATGCCATTTGAGGCCAATTCTAACTTAGTGAGTTGAATTGTTGACTCTGGTGATTATACTTCCTGTAAATACATTACTTGATAAGCCGTCAGTCTCTTTGGTACATTATCAGTCGACAGAGATGCGGAATTTTAAGACACTTTATTTTAGTTTGTTATAATTTTAGTTAGGTTAAGGCTAATATATGTATTGTTATTTTATTTATTAATTAGGTATACAACCTGGTTGTAAAATACTCCACGTCGTTCCATGTAAAATACAGGTATTCAGCTGCATCCGGTTAGACTGGAAGCCAACCCCAACATAGTCGGGAAGAGGCTAGGCAGAATGATTGATTTTGTTTATAACCCGTTTGTATAGTAGGTACTAAAAAAGTTAGAGGCGACTGTTATGGTTTCTACACACTATGCTGGCGGCATGGCCGCCGGATTTTGTGCCTTCATTTCCTTTGCGATCCTTTGTGCGGCAGGGCAGTGCATTACAATGATCTGTAAATTTTCTATTAAAAAACTGTTAAAATGCTTAAGCGTTACCCTTAAGCATTTTAATGGAGTTTGTATCATTTATGTCTAACCGATTTTTTTTCTAATCTAATGCTTGTCTATTACATTCTTTACGTTACTATAGCAATAATGTTGTGAAAAATAACAGCGAAACAATAATGAATTTAAAATCATAACCTATGAATAGAAACTTTGACGAAGACAATTTATTTTACTATACACGAAGAGGTCATGTTTCTGCGGAGATTCC
Source organism: Agrochola circellaris (assembly GCA_914767755.1). Classification (NCBI taxonomy): domain Eukaryota; kingdom Metazoa; phylum Arthropoda; class Insecta; order Lepidoptera; family Noctuidae; genus Agrochola; species Agrochola circellaris. The sequence continues at coordinate 8,304,326 of OU611867.1, read as the reverse complement.
TATCACCGCGATTCAGCGGAGAGTGCTAAATGTACAACGCCATCTATCGATACATCAGGAACTAAAATATTGTTTAAATAATCAAACTAAACATAAGTTTGTATAAAATAAGTATCATTAAATTCATCATCGGTTACTGAATTTCATTTCATTAGGTTCATTACATAAATATCCTAACTATATAATATTATAAATGCGAAAGTGAGTTTGTTTGTTTGTTACGCTATGTATATCGGCCGAACGGATTTTAATGAAATTTGGCACATGGGTAGAGCATAACAAGCGAGCATAGGGTAAGGACAGAATACTTTTCATCCCGGTATTCCCACAGAATCGAGACTTATGAAGGTGGGTCCACGGGGCGCAGCTAGTATTTCAAATAATCTAAAACCACAATTACATAAGTTACACGTAGGTAATCGTACTTGTAGAATGATTAATATGCAAATAAAACTACTTATTTCAAACAATGGTCTTCTTTGAATTATTTATGGTCACCCTATTCACTAATTTGTTAAGGAATGTTTATTTTATTAATATCTTTTGAAATACTGAATGCGCAGGATGTTGGATTACGCCAATATTTAGTAGAAATTTCTACTAAATATTGGTGTTATTGTTATCCGATTTGATCAACTACTTTAGTAGCTACGTACATATCATTTCTATAGACCGTCAGGATTGAGGAGCCACATAAAATGTGTTGTGTTACCGAAATTATATAGCTTTCCCATTTTATTTTTATTGTACAAATTCGAGCACATTTACTACTAAATCATACAAAAAATCTGTTGTAATTGGTTGATAACTTTCCGAGATACAGCGCGGTGAAATTTATGGTTTTTTATGAAAAATTAAAACGTTGTAGCTATCTCAAAATCGACCGTACAAACCCCATTTTTTTTGTAGAGATTACGCAAAAGTACTACTAAATCCTACAAAATTTTCAAAAATATCCCTTGGCTAGTTTTCGAGTTCTAAGGTGGCTCCTCAATCCAGACATCAGGATTGAGGAGCCACCTTTAACGTCGTATAACTTTTTAAGGGTTTTACTACAAATTCCAGGATCCGGTCTACAAAATCGGCTAATTTACTACTAAATATTGGTAGTACCCTCGTTCCGATATGAGATTGGCTCCTCAATCCAGACACACACAGATGGGACACTCCGCAAAATCTTTTAAATAAAACGCGACTCTTGCTACGACATAATAAAGTGCAATTCAGGTCGTACAACACTAAACAATCACCTATAGTTATATTCACTCAGAAGTTGCCTCTCTTTCTATCGCGTGACTCTTAGATTTTCTGACTACGTTACACTCACTGAATTGGCCCAACAAGACGGGCCTGCCGCGTACTTGTAGCTTCATACCTAAACTGCGGAGTGTCTGTATTCATCTCTGGTATAAATAAGTAACAGTTGTCTTCACAGAAAACGGCCGAAACAATGCGCTTCAAAATCTCAGTGTATATACGCAAGATCTCGAGTGCGCGGCAGTTACACACGGATGCGGAAGGTTTATCTACCGAGCGGCCGTAGGTAATTATTTCAAGGTCGCTGCCGAGATATAATACTGTTTCTTTATTATACTGCGCCTATAAATTCTGTTTGTCTACTGGTGAACACCTGTGCTTACGGTAATATAAAAAATCGGCCAAGTGCGTGTCGTCCCACGTACAGTGACGGGTTCCGCAGTTGGGATGAATTTATCCCAAGAACCAACTTACTAACTGAGGCGGTCATAGCATATATTTTATATCAAATCAAGAAATTTCACACGTACGAAGTCGCAAGCAGAAGTTAGTTTATAATAAAACAATATAACTTAAACCCTACAAATCTTCACACAACCCCCATAACGCTCCTTCACAGAACTATTTCAATAACTTTCAATTGTAGAAACTTTGAGCAGTACAGTGGGTGCCTTATCTTATACCTCAGTTAGTTCCATACTTTGGTTCCAACTTTGGCTCCAACACCTCTCGTCCAACTAGTAATTTATAGTTATAACGGAACACAGTATTCGTTTTTTTTTAATAATTATTGTTAATGTTTATAAACTTTTTTAGGCGCGTTGAGCGGTTTGTTTAATGTATAATGTTCTAGTACGCTAATCGATATTGTAGTGCTTTCCTGTCATTTAGATACATGCGAGATCTATATTATGACAAAGACTTTGGGTTAATGCTTTTTTTTTTTTGTTGACGGTGGGATATTCTCAAATAACTTCTCCCGCTCTCGGCGGAGCGGGAGGGCGTGTCAGACTCTTACTGACTAAAACCCACCCGTGTTCCTTCAGTTGCCTGTACATTGCCAGGGGCCACGGTATTCCTTTCGGACTTTCCCGCGACCCCGGCAGTTTCTCGCGACCCCGGCAGTTTCCCGCGACACCGGCAGTTTCCCGCGACCCCGGCAGGTCCCCGCGACCCCGGCAGTCAATGCTGCGTATGTGTTTAATTGGTAAGCCTTTCTATATTTAAATAAATAATCTAATGAATCTTTTTTTTTCTTTTTAAAGTGATAAATGATTTTTTATTTCTGTACATTGGGTTTTAAAAACACTTTTACACATAAATAAACTCACGCCTTCTTCCCATGGGGGTGAACAGAAACTAGAGAACGCCACCTACGATCCTTACATACTTCTTTTGGTTCGTTTACATTCATACAAAAAAAAATTGCTGTTCCGTATATTTTGACCGCGTGGGTATTGCACTTATCTATGAAACGGCAGTTTTTTTTTATAACCGACGAAAAATTTCTACGCTAGGGGTTCTAGAATCATGTGTTGAATTCATGGTTACAGTTTGCGCATTGATATCCCTTGCCACCCTGTATTATATACAAGTGGATCGAGAAATTAGCTCCAACGCCTCCAACGTTGGCCAATGAAATTTTCTCTCTACACGTTGGACAAGTGAGGGCCAAAGCTGGGACCGAAGTTTGGAGCCGGCGATACATTTATTTTCGTTCCAACTGCCGTCGTCGAACTGCCTGTGGGCGTACATCCTCCTCCACTATTCTAAAAATGTAATAGATATTGAATTTCGCAGTAAACACCTTAAAAAGCGTTTCTAGAAACTCCTGGGTGTTATTTCGTTTGTTTATTTGATATTTGAGGCTTGGTATGGGCGTTTTTATTGGAACGCTAGGGTTTGAAAGAAAGTAGGTACGTAATCTCGACCTACACTTGTATACCGGAGCAAAAGGTCTCGACTAGAGTAAAGATATTCACTTTTAAAAAGGTTTTCAGATGGTCGCGGCTAAGTAATAACAGCCGCACGGGTCGATCGACCAGGTTAAGCTACGCTTGCCGCCGTTGGTTCGTAGGTGGGTGACCATCTTTACATACCAAGACCCTTCCGTGCCTCGGAAAAAAAATCTGCTGTTTCATAGAAAAATGCAATACCTACGCGGTCAAAATGTATGGAGCAGCTGTTTTTTCTTAAATAACCGACAACAAATTTCAGGTTCAGAATCATGTACTGAATCCATGGTATCAGTTTTCGCGTCGATGTCCCTGCCACCCTGTATATCCCTTTATTTTTATTATTTGTTTTGTTATAGCGGCAATAGAAATACACAATCTGTGAAAATTTCAACTGTCTACCTATTACGGTTCATGAGATACAGCCCGCTGACAGACAGACAGACGGACGGACAGCGGAGGCTTAGTAATAGGGTTCCGTTTAGCACCTTTCAGGTACGGAGCCCTTAAAATGGAAAATGGCAACTCGCTAAAATAACAATCAAACTTACGTTCTACGACGATACAATTTTTTTTTTTTTTTTTTTTTCTTTTTTTTTTTTTTTTGTTTCGTGCATAATTATTATTTCTTGTTATGTATTTTTGTGGTGTACAATAAAGTATATATAAATAAATAAATACATGCAGCTTAGAAATAACTTATCATATAGAACGAAACTTACTAACTTGCTTTTCATACTTCTAGCTATTAAGTTCATTAACTCATTCCTGCCCACTCCTTTAAGTACAGCATGCGTGACACTATTACCCGCAGAACGTGACTTAATGTCCGACTACCCACTATATGGGACCCCCATGGGAGAGCAAAGCAATCCCAACTCCACGCCATCGTAAACCATGGTTAATCCCGTTTTATGACTAGTGATGGGCGTTTGTCGCGGATATTTTTATGTATCCGCGGGATGTGCGGATATTCATTAGGTTATGTAGGAAGGCCTGTAGGTAGTTTTCTTTTAGTCTGTTTCCCTTTATCTGAAGTGTGTACGTAAATAGAAAAAAATAAAAATAAGGCACAACGGTAACAAAACCAGTATAAGATGGCCTCTTAATATATTGAAACTGAGTACTAAGCCAGCTCACGGTTAAAGCCACTACTCAGATGTATTGTTTGATAGACTGGAACGAGTAATTATTATTGAATTCATAATAATATAGTGAATATAAATTCGGGTTTTTTAATATTTTTATTGGACCGAAAGGAATGAACATGTTACACAATTTCTCTTAGCTACTTTAGAACTTAGGCTTAAAAGTAAATCAGTTACAATTGTGTCTAATTGTTACTAGTATAATTAATTGTACTAACAATTGGTACTAGTATAATTAGCCGACTCTCTCTTCTCTAGAAGAAAGACCTTTGTTAATAAAGGGTAACCCAAAAATCCCAAATAACGGATTCAAAAAGTTTATTTTACCTCAAAACCTTGACTCGGGTCAAGGCATCAATATAGCCCTTACTCGTACCCATAATAAATTCAAAACAAAATTCTTCCACCCGAATCACTCAAATAATATCCGAACCCAAAAATATCCGCGAACTTTCGGATACCTTTCCGCACATCTCTACACAGAAGGGTTAATAGTTTGCCCTCCGGCCCCAACTGGGACCTCTTGTAGAAGAGGTTTCTTTTGTTTTCCCTTACAATTTCCACTGAAATAATTTGGATAAAATTTTGTGCAGTATTGAAGTATGTTTTGAATAACTACTTACATCCTGTAAACCACTGTTTAGGAAACTTACAATACTTACATTAACTGGTATTTATATTGAGCAAATATGTAATTTACCAAATCTCACCCTGAGATGTTTGAAAAACTGGGAGATAAATATAAGTTCAAAACTAATATCCTAATAGATTAATTATTTCTAGAATTAAAACGGAACTATATGGGCGAAGTTGCTATCCTATGTGTATTCAGTTTTATAACAAGATTCCTAACCAAATCAAAGGACTTCCAATGGTCTGCTTCAGAAGGGCTTCACGCAGTTGGTTAATTGAGAATTCCTTCTAAAAACTAACTACAAAAGAATTCCTTCAGTTTAAATTTAAATTATCTAATTGTATGATTATAAGAACTTTTGTAACCATATTTATCTGAAAATAAATCTTTGACTTTGACTTAGATAGGACGATGTAACTAATATATTTGTAACAATATAATAATAATTAAAGGAGTGTCCTTGGAGTTTCTTGCCCGTTCTTCTCCATAGGTACCTACTACGCTTTGGAATGGGCAACTAGCTTCATATTTCTGACTGACTGACCCCTTGACAATTAAAAAGTGCGTGTAAAAATGGTTTAATTGAAATTGAGTTTGAGTTTAGGCGATTTGTTCTGTTCTAAATTGCTTGGTATTTAATGTCAGTAATTTGGAAAAACATCATGAAGGAACCTGGACTTATCAAGCGTGGCGATGAATGCTCGTGCCTTCTCTGTATGAGAAGAGGCTTTTGTTCTACAAACAACAACACAACAATTAACAATAGTATGTATATTTGAACAATTATGGGCTGGTTTAGTACTATAAATTAAAGAGTTAAAATATACGATTTAGAGAAGAGAAAAAGGGAATTTCAGGTGTTTTATTTTACTCGGAATATAGCGGTGACGATGTCGTGTGGTAGTAATAAAAATAGAATTATTTACAAGTAAATTCTGCTGAAATCACTTAAATATTTTCTTCCGTCGTTTCTCTGACATTGCAATTACCTTTACTTTACTAAATTTTACTAAAATAAATTCGCAGCAAAACTAATACTAGTAAGAAACTGTTTTATTTCGATCACATAGTAAAGCGATTGCAATAAATGTGCTACGACGTAGCACACGACGTGACGTCACGGCTACGCAGCTACACTTTCGTAGCAATTTGACTACGCCTCAAGTCATTATTCTTTGTACTTTGTTGAGCATCGGACGTGTTTTTTGTATTTAAATTCTTTTTATTATTGTTTTAGTTTATTTATTTTCAAAGCTGTTTTGGCGAGCGAGAGGTTGTGAATTCGTAACCCACATGTTGCACTTTTGTCATGAACCTATACCTAGCACAGCAAAATTATTATTAGATTAGTGACAGTGTTTATACAAGGTCCCATTAAAATTGATGGACAAATTTTAACACAGCGTTCAGTACGTCTAACCAAAGATATCCAAGCAAAAAAAAAAACACTGATTAAAGAGATTTTATTTTGACCTAAAATAACAAATGGCATTGGGTAACCAAAATGTTTAGTGTATTTTCGTTAGCAGATTTTTTTTCTTGTAAGTATCTAATGCGTTTTTCTTATTTTTTTTACCATTGCTCTTATTTTGGAGGTCTGAATGATTTCTAAAAGTTTGTCCATCTATTTTAATGGGACCATATATAAGTACAAAACTCTACTTATTTTATAATAATTGATATGACACATTTATACACATCCTAACTAAGAAACATGGGTAAATTCATGTCTCTTAAAAAAAACAAAACCTTTAAATCCAAGATAAATGAATACAAATAACCAACTATTGAATACTACAGCCCTAAATTGCGCATTTTTTCACCCGACTACGGCCAAGCCAGAGTCACACGTAATCTGTACGACTTATGCCTTATACATGGACTTAGTAATGACGTGTGACTCAGGCTATACAAAAAAAAAAAAACTCGATATCGATGTCGATGTATTTTTTATACCTTTTTAGTTGGCGTTTCTGACGTAGTTAGTTTTAATAAGTTTTTAACTTTCTCTTTTACATGCTTTTTATTAGATTGCTTCTTTCGTATGTGTTTTCAGTTACTCCACTTGTCATTTATTTTTTAGGCACTTCCTGGCATCCGATTGAGCTGAAACTTGCCATATTAAGTTATGAACTTTCTTTAACGTGTAAAAGTTAAAACTTATAGATGTATGAGGAACAGGGTGTAAAGTTCACTCATTCTCTATAGAAAAGGGAGGATCCGCCGACCAGACGGGTGTCGTGTCTGGTGGGCTGCCCGACGATTGAAGTCGGGAAGTTATATATATGCTGATGGCGCGGTAAACACTGCTTGCGCGATGCAGGATTTTGCGTGACGTCAGATGCGTAGGTCGCATGTGGCGATGTAGATGCCGCCACAAACTAAACAAAAGAAAAACGAAGACTAGTATCTCTAGTGTATTATTTTTCCTTACATCTTAACCTCAACACAAGTTTTCGTATACATTAAAAACGTTGAAACAAATATGTTCACCGTCTAAAATAATATTGTAAATATTTCGATTTACAATATTATTTTAGACTGTGAAAATATTTGTTTCCAAAGAGGAAGGAGCAGTTCAAACAGCCGCCTGCTTTTAAGAGATTTACTTAAAATGGGCGAGCTTTTGTTAAAGCTATTAAGGCCCTAATGGTATTTGTTTTATGGTTATGATAATTTTTTATTAAGTTTATTTTAAAGAGCTGTTTTTTTTCTTGTAGAAAAGGGAAAGAAATACAAAATTCTAATTCAAAAGTCATTTATTCAAACTAGGCTGAGAATCAGCACTTTCGAATCAAAATTACATAAGACAGTCCCCCAAAACGCCCACCCTTTACCACTTCCTAGTGCGTTAGCTGGGAAGAAGAAGTGGCGCAACAAACTGCCCGATGCCCGATCCCCCTAGAGATGAAGATGGTGAGATTATTTATTTATATATACTTTATTGTACACCAGATTATACATTAAAGAAAGAAAAAAAGAAAAATAAGTTTATTTGTCACAGAAACACGTGCATGAAAAAAAATGATGATAATCTCGAGTAAAAAATAAGAAAATGAACCAGAATAGATTTAAATACGAGCACAAAACAGAAATAGTCGGCAGCTGCTGGCACGTCATAAACAAAAAGTAATACACTATAATATATCCAAAGGGCGGCCTTATCGCTTACTGCGATCTCTTCCAGGCAACCTTGATTGTAAGATTAATTTATAATTTAAATACTATTTTCATTAACCTATTGATTGGTTTGATATCAATCGCCGTACCCCCATCACCTAGTTCATTAATCGACAAATAAATGACGACGAATAAAAAACAAAAGACGAATTAGTTCTCAGTTGTATAAATACGACTGAGGCGGCCCGGGTACTAAAACATTTGTCGTATTAACCCGCCTGGGACGGTCAATAAGTTAACATACATAATAATAATAATAATAAATCGTTTATTTATAAAAAGGGGCACATTTACAAAAAGTAACTTAATCATTAAAATAGAGCACAGTTGCTTATTTGCCTGAACTAGGTTGAACCTGTGTTTCAGGCTAGGAAAAGCATAAATACTTAATGTAATAAATTAACAATGAGTATAAAGTATAAACTGAATTAAAATTAGGTAAATAAAAGTAAAATAGCATGTTAGCGGTTCTATTTGCAGACAACAAGTAGATCTTCTGTTTGCCCATAATCTATGGTTAGTAAATATTGAACTATATTTTTTTTACAGCTAATTTAATTTATACATAAATAATGTAGATGCAGTATTCATAATGCTTTTCCGGTCCACCCGGAACCTGGCACCCGGTGCTTTTCCGGTCGCTGCATCCGGTTAGACTGGAAGCCGACCCCAATATAGTTGGGAAAAGGCTAGGCAGATTGATTGATAAAAACTCATACTTACGTTTTTTTTTAAATCGAAATTATGTTACATACACCCATTATTTCAGTATACACGAACTTTTCATCATTTTTAATTCACAAATAAAAATGCTATCATAATCTTTCTAAAGAATGTCATATCGTTAGTACTGCTAGTAAAAGCAATATATTATTCCAAACCCTTTTGAAACCCCCCGCAAAATAGGTGAAAAAAGTGTAGACCGAAAAAAATACCTAACTGAAGAACACAACATTCTAATCCACAACATTTAAAACAACAACGTTTAGATTTTTGTATTTTACAATCTTTTTATACCATAATTTTAAGAAAATAAATATTGTTCTATTCTATTCTAAAAACCGTCTATTGAACTTCATCAAAAACGGCACAAAGGGAGTTTCCCGGAAAGCTCAGTTTTGTCCAATATTCTCATAAATTCCCTAGAATAGCTCGATATTCCCCACAATAGCCCGATATTCCCCACAATAGCCTTCAATGTTCGAGTTTTCATGTTTAATCTTATAACCCATTGTATGGAGCGCTAAGGCCTCGTCCAGGCTGAGAAGCTTACGCGAGTGCTGCTAAACGCGAGCGCGAATTTTGAAACATGTACCATCGAAGCTCATATCTAACCAGTTTCAAAACAAAATCCCGTGAACAGGATGACCACATCTGTTACCGGCTCGGTGCTACAGCCGCCGAGCGCTGCAAGCAAGAATAGTCCTTACGGTGTTTAGATATGAACTTCTTCGATGGTACATACTGTCTATGGTATCCGGATAATTAATGGATGACCTTGAAACTGCTTATTCAGGGTCTAATTAAATTAATAACACATGTATAAAAAGGTTTTTGTTAGTTTTATCATGTTAACGATACCCATTACGTCTGCAGGGTTCGCTAGGTAATTTAACTTGTCGATGCATAACTACACGAAAAGCCGTGAAATAAACTTTTTTTAATGTATAAGTAGGTGAAATAAATTCGTTTTTGGCCATGGTATACAAGAATTTAAAATAAAATGAATAAATTGTTTATTGCTTTTTTTTTAACGGTCAAATTTTTTCTTCTTCCTTTTAAAGTTCAGCCGTTAATTACTGGACACCCTGTATATTAAACCGCTGTTTGCGTCCATAGTGACTACGGCGGTTTGGGAAGTGTCGGGAGTAGCAGACAAGAAGGCCAAGTCCCGTAAATAAAAACAATCAAAATCTAGCCGCAATTTTATCTCAGCGACAATGAATGTCAATTTTTTTTCCAAAATGTAGTATGTATTTAGAGATATTTTTGACAGATAGAGACTGAATTAGAATGTGAGTGAACGTTCTTAAAAATACGGGAATTGCCCCTCTAGTTAGCGAACGATCGTCTATTAACCGTGTGGAAATACATCTAGCCTTTACTGCCCGATACAACACCTCGGGATGCACTGTGGCCACCGAATACCGTGCGCCACCGCGCCCGCTACCGGTCTAGCCACCGCGCCCGCTACCGCCCTAGCCACCACGGTTTCACCCTAAACCACGCCATAATAGACACCGAACAATATCAAAAGGAAAACAAACTGAGCTTACGTTGGATGAAAGGAGGATAGTCAGTTACAGTGTTGGGGATGTAACGGTATATTCTTGCAGCATCAGTAGGATTAGGTTGGTCTTAAGGGGTGAGCTGAGGTGTATTATGTTGTCGTGGATAAAGAAGCTTTGTGGGTGCAGTTCTGAGCATAAAATGTTATACAAAACTCAAAAGGGATTTTATCCAACTGTAGACGAAAATCTTTTTGAATGATTGTAAGCACAGACTAAATTGTAAGCAATCGGTATGGGCGTGAGACAATGAGACGTTTCATCTGTCAAACGCCGCGGCGTGACATTGACGCGCGCTCCAACGTCACTTTTTTTTATTTTTAATGTTGCATTGAATGTTTTGAGTGATTTAGTTGATGAGAATAGAGTAAATCTGCCCACAGACGATATTAGCCCTTATTTAAGACACAGATGCCATTGACCTTGAGTGGTTAGCTTGCGTGTTCTGTACTGAGCTCACGCAACGTGTCGTACGTCCAGCCAGTAATAGGACTCGCCCATCAAGGAGCGCTGTCCCCAATTTCACGCATTATTAATTTATTTTACATAAAAAAGGTATTTTAGTAAAACACGTATACTAAAAGATCAATAATTAAATTATCTTTAAAATAGTGAAGGTTTCAGAAAAATACGCTTTATAGATTTTGCGTCACTCTCAGTTTTTATCCGCGTTAGACATAAAGACAAATTAATTTCACTATGTAATATAAACATAATCTAAAATAATCGATATTGAGTTATTAAGAAAATGCTCTTATTTAACATATTATATTTTTTCCAAATCATTAACACTACTCGTTTAGACGTGATCTTCAGTATAAAATCATTGAAAGTCGGTTATCGTCGCCTTAACAGAAAAAATAAAGATTTACGCCGCGTGAATCGACAGTCTAAATTATTAGACAATGGGGCTTGACGGTTGGGCGGATAAGTTAGTGAGGGATACGACCAGACAAGCAACAAAATGACAGGTCGTGGTAGATTAATGCTGAATACTCAACTCACTCCTACGAGATAAGTTCATAAAAGTTAATATTTACGCTTAATTTAATCCATGCGTCATGTTCGTGAACGAGCGCCGTCAGTAGGGACTGGTCATCTCTTAGCTACCACAGCTTATTTTAATTTAAATTAATTTTTGAATTGCTTATTTTTTATTTCTGTTACGGACGCTTTTCACGTTTTGCATCGTTCTCACATGTATAACTTCAACATGAATGATGTAACCAATATTTTATAACCATATCATGATTTAAAAGAGTGTCCGTGGAGTTTTGTTGCCCGTTCTTCTCCATAGGTTACCTACTACGCTTTGGAATGGGCATCTAGCTTCATCTTTCTGACTGACCGACCCCCTTGATAATTCAAAAGTGCCTGTAATTGGTTATTTGAAATAAATGCTTTGAGTTTGAGTTTAGTTTTTAACCGACTGTCATAAAGGAGAAGCTTCTATGTTCGTAGCCTATGAATGTATTTTTTAATGTATGTACACCGATTTCTCCGTCAATTGTAGACCGATTTTGATAATTCTTTTTTCTTTTTGAAAGGGTGTAGTCTCGTGGTGGTCCCGTATAAATTTTACTAACTTTGCTTGGATAGTTTTTGAGTTTTCTTCAATAATACGTATTTTTCCTACTTAGTCTATATTTGATGATAAGAGTTTTTTCTTTATATCGATAGAGGTAGGTATTAAAATTAAGTGGTTAAGTTAAGTAGGCGCGCGGAGCGCCCTGTGTACCCCGGCGCCCTCAAGTCGGTGGTGCCCCGACCACCCCGGTCGCCCACCCCTAAAGCCGGCGCTCTGATTAAGTAGGTTGGTACTATTAACGTAGGTTGTTACTATTAACGTAGGTTGTTACTATTAACGTAGATGCAACCCTGAACACAGCTAGTACACCAAAACACCCTACCGTAACGTAACATAAGAATGTTAGAGGCGTTTCATTTGTTTGTTGTCGGTATCAAAGATGGCGGCCATTAGAGACGCAATGAGCGTTGCTAGGCAACGACCCGCCTGGGTATTATCGGCACAATTATTTCGCTCTCAAAGTACAACAAAAACTTTACCTATGTAGTACAATTTATTATTAAAATTGTTGATGGTTGTATAGCAGCACATAATAGATGATGTACCAACTCCCAAACTAAGGCATTGTAGAGGACACTGGGATGAAAATACTTTATTTTCTTTTTATCTCGATAATTGGTATCATTATTATTTAGTTTTTGATATTTTTAATGGTTTGTTGGTAGTGTGAGCTAATTGGCTACTTAAAATCTCACAGGTATGACTGGTAGAGCTTAAATATTGAGAATTTCATAACCCCGAACATGCCATAAATCTATCTTACCCAGGGCATGAAACCGGTTTTGATATACCGGTTAATATTACCGTTATAATACTGTTCATTAACCGGTTCATTACAAAAACGGTTTCAACTAAACCTCCATAATTTTGGTTACCGGTTATTACAGAGAACGGAAGTTAAAACTCGCGCTAATCTGAATAAACCGGTTATACTCAGATGCACGCCCGCAGCCGCTGTTTGTCACATTAATGTGCGTATTCGATGGTGTGGAGTGAGAGCTTTGTTATTGTAGGTGTAAGAGAGATGGCGTAGTAGGTAGAACTCGTTTATACCGTTGATAGTCGTATCAACTGGTTAATTTCGCTCAACGGAATCAGAATGTGTAAAAAAACGTTTTCTCCTATTAGCCAGTTAGATTACAGGTAACCAAAACCGTTTCGCAAGCGGTTTTGGTTCAATGACCAAAACTGGTTTGGAAAATTAAGCTGATTCCGAAATTTGTACGTAGCTAGGTAAGTAAGATAGAAAATAAACCTTTGTCACGGTTGTGATTCTATTTTATATTAAGACAGTTTTTTGGCTAGTCAACATCTCATTACATCTCATTAGACTTATGGTCATCTAGCCGGGGGGCTAGGTGGACCGACGAACTTAAAAAGGTGGTTGGGACAGACTGGATGCAGAAGTCCGCCTTCTGCACCGAACACCGAACTCATTTAGCTTATTTTTAATATATATTTTATTAAATCTTTTTTTTTAAGTCGTGTAAAAGTGATTCCGATATCCTTTTTACAGAATAAATAATTTCATTTCAACGATCTCTACAGATGCGATTGGACTCCATTTGTGAATACAGGTTTATATGCACAATGTGCATGGTTCATCGTATCTATCAAGGCATATGTCAGCCTAGGAATTGAATTTTTACTCCTCGCGTACCACGGTCGCGATATCGGCGAGACAAAATGGTTTTTAAATTATTTCTATATGAGGGCGCCCAATGATCCACCAGCGCCACTTCTTTAAAAAAAATCTTTTGACTGAGAAGAAATCATGAATAACGGCTAGTAAGGGCCCTCGGTAGGTGTGTCTAGAATTTTCTAATAGCTTTTATAAAATTTCATATTGAGCCAACGGAGCTACAAAATACGATCTAGATGAAATGTGGCCGCTTTTCTTTAGATCGAATTTTGTTGCCAGGTTGTTTCTAGCACAAAACGTATCGATTTGAATCCCAAATAAACTGTCTGATGTTGTAAACAACTTTGTTAGTAGAACTTAAAGATGGCGGCTGGAGATAACAGGTGGAAGTTTTTGGAAAGATCAAGAGAAGGTTTTGAAACTTAATTTTTGCTAGTAGAATGTAAATCTGTCAGATACAAGATACCTACTTTTTCGGTTTTATAGTTATTTGCAATTTGCAGCAAGCTAAAATCCTTAACCATAATTATATACGAATTACAATCTGCTTCACATGTTCGAAAAATTTGTCTGCTCAACAACGTGAATAACGCAATGAATGTTGTTGAACTGTCAAAATGAAATAGATTGTGATTGATCGTGTGTTACCCAATTAGGGTACTCATTAAAAAGGTCTGTATGATGATATGTAAGCAAAATCGTCAAATTTTTGAATACGGGGGCCTTACTATGACGTGTTAAAACCATCACCTTTCCGTTGTGAAATAAGGATAGTGCTATTCGTCCTGAATAGCTTCATCTCTGTCTCACACTGGAACGATGATTGCTTTAACAAGTCATAGTACAGCCCCAGTAACCTATAGTTTTATGTTTCCAATATTTGAATTGCTATTCGATTTTAACCAGGCGCTAAGAATCAGGCAGGTTGTGCGCTAATTTTATGTGAGCGTTTTATGACGGTCGACGGATTCAATTGATTTCGATACATTGTGAAAAGATTTTCATAATTCGTTATAGGAGCCAGTGAGATAAATTATACTTAGTAATAATACGTCTAAGGTGCAATCTTGCCTGCACGAAGTCATAAGGTCAAACCACACCTGGTCGTTGCACTTTTGCACCCTAGGCTAACCCAAGTAGTGTTTAACATAATATATATGGAGATCAAAACATTTATTGAAGACGCTGCTGTTTTTTTCTCAAATTATAAAGTAGAGATCAGATACTAATCAGACGGAATGCCTTAACGCACGTTATGAAATGAAATGAAAATATTTATTCCAGACCAAGCACATAGTAATTGATACAATAATCCATAACAAAGAATGAGCCATATTTTGAATCTAGATTTTGGATGTTGATTGAACACAATCAAATCAACAGACTGAATGTGTTAAGACTATGTTCCATGCCACAGATTAATACTAACTACTAACTTAGAAGGTAGATACTTATAGCAATGTTAGTAAAATTTAAAATTATTATTATTTTGGACATGCATGAACGACCAATGTCTCAGGATTTGGCTGTCCACTCTGTCCGACACCACGCTCAGAAGCGTGTTGGTGCTACCCTTTATCCGAGACCACAGGGAAGCCGTTCTTTTGCGAAGCACCGCCTGGAAGCCGACCGTGCTGTGACCGGCGAACATGCCGGAGGCACTGCACCGCCATGGGAACCCCAACAAACCCCTGAACGCGTTGTTAAACTGGACACGCAAAGCATTGCAGGCTTTTTTAGTGTAATTGCTCCACTATTGTTATACGCCTGTATTGTTATACTTTGCACACTAGGCGAACCTGAGAGGGGTTCCAATCCCACCTTGACTGTTTTTTGTTTTTCTTCGTCTAATGACACAATTTCTTTTCTATTATTTCAGGATATCGACTATGAAGGCTTCCGATGGTTCCTGGACACCTTCCTGGAGGTGTCCGCCCCTGATGAACTGTGCAGGTACCTGAGTCATAATTATTTTGATATTACTAATTTATTTAAGACCCATATTGTCCCACAGCTGGGCTAAAGTCTCCCCCGCAGCTTTCCACTGCTCCCTGTTAATAGAGAACAGAGGATACCACACAATTATCTTCAGAATTTTTCAATAAAACAACATATTATTGTCATTTAGGTAAATTAAAATTAGTGCATAGGAACAAACGGTCTCAAAGCAAAACGAATGTAAAATCGAGTTGTCATGGGGTTTGGAATCGAAAAACACGTAAACACAGTAGAGGGCTGATACTCAGGAGGTAGATAAATAAACCAATGACTAAATGATGGAAGCTTGGGTGAAATATGTGCTAAATACGAAGCATTTAAACAATTCCTTAGTCCAGCTACACGTGAGTCATATTGAAATAAAAGACTAGTCAAAGTTAGAGGTAAGATAGCCAGACCCTCTATAGTTGAGGATTCCCGGTGAAACTCGATTCCACCTTCGGCCTGATCATTACTTACCATCAAGTGAGATGCAGGCCAAGAGACACGTTGACCTTCGTTGTGGTAAAAAAATAAACAAAACGGTTCGGTGATTAGAGGTACCCAAAATATTTTAACAACACCTGACAACCCTTATTCCAGACACCTTTTCCTCTCGTTCGTGCGTCGCGACCGTCGCCCGGCTCTCCGCGAGATGGCAGCTGCGAGCTCCACCGCCGCCTGCGCAGCCGTCACGGCGCACGCCGACCATCAGGTACGGCAGGTATATGAAACAGTATCAACACATACTATTAACATTACCTTTCCAGCGTCTATTAATTTATGTGTTGGAGACGACGCCATGGTGTCTTTTCAAGATGCAGCAACGGATGAAGAGGACAGAGAATAACACCCCAAAAGTTTTGTGAAGCATGTATTTTTGTTTTATCACGCGCATTTTTCTTTTATACGCCCTTTGAAATAATTATTAAGGGGTTCTACATACATGTTCGGGTCGACTCATTCGATTCGGCAGTATTTGTTGAACTACAAAGCCGACCCAAAGCCACACATACATATTCGGCTTTCTTTCGGCTCGCGCCACTCGGCAAACTGTTAGGCAGCTAAACTCGGCTCGGCAAAATTCGGGCTAAGCTGAGCGGCTTCTATATTCTATGTTATGGGGTTTGGTTTCCGCACTTAGTCCTTCAGTGGACCATTGTGCGTGGGCCATAGCGGCTGTTGGTGGTTATTCCAACCAGCCCACCTCCCTCCAGAAGTTAATTAAGTCTCCTGGTCTGTTGAGAACATCTGTGAAAAATCTAGGTGTCCCGAGGGTCTCTGTTCTAATCTGGGTAGCCGAGCGGCTTTATCTCGACCATCATTATATCTAATCTTTATTTGATGATACCGAACATGTTTGTAGCTTCCCTAATTCTTATGCATTTTTAACCATTATGGCAACATGGAGGGTTCCGTAGCATAAACTGCAGTGCTATTCTGTAACCATATCACCGTGAAAACTTAGGTGAAGTGAGCGTGGAGTGAGCTGTCATTCCACAGGGATTGACACTATTGACAACTCACTTCTCCCAAGTTTTCACAGTGAGATGTTTACAGAATCGCATGGCAGCTCTCTGAGATACAGCAGAAAAAATATTTTTAAAGAAAGAAGACGGACAAACGGAAACCTTACTTTTTCAAACCTCGTGTCCTTTATGTAGCTACGATTATTACACCTCCTCAGTATTACTTAAAATTAAATGCTTTCTACGCAATTAAAATTAAACAGGCGATATCAATATTCTCTCCTGCTTACAGCTTTAATCTTATAATAATCTCGCTACACATGAATCAAAATTCTTGCTTGGCTGGGCTGAACAAGCTCACAATAACTCTTGTCCATTTTCTAATAAGGAATTAACTCGTCTCCCAGGGCAAGATGAGCTTGGCATCCAAGATCCATGGATTGGCGGAGCGGTTGCAGCAGCTCGGTAGGAGTTCGGGGGATTCCGTTGACGGTAGTGATAAGGGATCTAGGAGTCGAACGGGTGAGAATGAATTAACTACATATATTGTTGGTTCGAATGGACATTAATTTTAAGCCAGGTCTGCCAGAAGACGAACGATTACCAGACACGTTTGATTCTTTGGATCGAATCAGATTAAGGCATTTAAGATAATACGCTTATTCAACGGAAATTATTCACACGCATCGGAAGTCTTCACCATCGTCAGTCAGACTCGTAAATAACCATGATGCCCGCAACCAGTTGGATTCGCGGTTTTCTCTAAGTATGTCATATTTATTGGCTTGCCCAGCCTATTCACCAAGACCCGGGCTAGCAACAATTATGTCGGTTGTTGAAAATCCACTTATCGAAAACCGATTAGTTAAACATCTTATTCTCAACTCTAAACGTTATAATGTCATGATATTATTTATTCCAGGAAGCGTCCACCCAATGTTCACAGTAACCACGCACCCCTCATACTCCTCCCACGAACTCTGCCTGGACAGACGCAACGAGACCAGTCCCAGCCACAGCCAGATGTCCCGGAACTCGAGCCGGAAGAGCAGCAACTCGCTGAGGGTCAACCAGTCTACGAAGATCGAAGGTATGATGATAAGCCACACTTATGATAATTTTGTATTTGTCCAGTTACTAATTATGCAAATCTTCGGACGAATATCCTACATGGAGTTCAAGTATTCTAAAAACGTAGTCAAAGACTGAAAGAATGAAAAACAGTCGGTCGATTCTGTAAAAATATCAACGTGAAACTTAGCTGAAGTGAGCGTGAAGTGAGCTGTCACTGTCACGAATCGACCGGCAGGATACTAGGGATTAACACTATTGACAGCTCACTTCACCTAAGTTTCACGGTGATATTTTTACAGAATCGACCGGCAGCTCAGTCGCGATTGTGCAGATTTTCATTCTTCATTTAGGTATCTGTGTCAAATTATTTGCTTTCTTTCCAACAGACTTTAGGCACCTAATGAGGCGGTCGTCAACACTAGAAGTGCACACAGCGAGAGTATCCCTCAAAGACATCGTGTGCTACCTATCGCTGTTAGAAGCCGGAAGACCTGAAGATAAACTAGAATGTAAGTATCCCTTTTTCCTTTCTTCAACCAGCTCCAGATTTTTAAAGTTCCAGTTCTATGATAATATCAACAGGAAGATGCCCCACTGCTGGGTCTTTCCAAATTAGTGGTTCAGCACTGCCCGCATCTACCGGATACCATTTTGTGTCCAGTTCTATGATAAATACAATTCCCAAATAATCGAAATAATTTCTCGTTGTGTTTTTTTTCTAGTCATGTTTCGTCTCTACGATACGGACGGTAACGGCGTCCTGGACACGAATGAGATGGACTGTATTGTCAACCAGATGATGACCGTCGCTGAGTACCTGGGTTGGGAGACTTCAGAACTAAGACCAGTAAGTATATGACACATGTATATCTGATGAAATAGTAGCCAAGTGTGGAAGCACGGAGCGTTGAAAAACCAACAGCAAGATGGCTCCAGTAATGTTATGAAACTGTTTGAAAGACCAGAGAAGAGGAGGTATTTTACTCTGCAGTGTAGATTTGACAAAAACTCCTATACGTACCGACTGAAAAACTTTAATTTGCAATGTTACAAAATCTTACGATGCCTTTGTAATCGTTGCTTTTTTTCAGATCCTACAAGACATGATGGTGGAAATAGACTACGATGCTGATGGTACCGTGTCGCTAGACGAATGGAAACGAGGAGGGTCAGTAAAAAAATCTTTATAGTTTATAAATAAAATTAGTAGAAGTACTTTGAAAAAGAGTCGTTTGAGGAAGTATACTACTATCATGTGACAGCCTAGTGGTGTGACCGTCGGACTGCCAAGTCATAGGTCTCGAGTTCGAACCCAAGGCACGCACCTCTGACTTTTCCGATTCATGTGCATATTGTATAATTATCACTTGCTACAAAAACGGTGAAGGAAAACATCGTGAGGAAACCGGTGTGCCTGCGAGATATTTCTCGACGGTATGTGAAGCCAATTCAGAGGCCCATGGGTGGGTTAAAAGTCTGACAGTTATTCACTAACCACACGGAAAAGAAAGAATGACTACTATCATATACTAAGAACTAAAGCATGGCGCGTGGCTTTCCTGCGAGAAATGCTTGAATCAACATGCCGAGAATAAGTCAACGTGATTTTTACGAGGGAAAAGTAGGAATCGAACGATGATCACAAATGCGTGATGCACGTGAATTGCCTTCCGGGAAGCATGCAAACTTAAGAGACATCAGTATAGCAACGGTTTTGTAGGCAGCAACCATTTTCCATCCACTCTATGCTTGGATCTCTCTGAAGGATCGAATCCAGACGAGGTGATCCGGCAGAGAACCAAAGTTGTCGACATAGCTCACAGAATAAGCAAGCTGAAGTGGCAGTGGGCCGGCCATATTAGCCGTAGAACTGATGACCGTTGGGGTAGACGTGTTCTTGAGTGGAGACCGCGAATCGGGAAACGTAAGGTAGGACGCCCTCAGGCTAGGTGGAGCGACGATCTTCGCAGGGCGGCGTACAATTGTACAATTGGAGAAGTCTATGTCCAGCAGTGGACTGCTATTAGCTGATGATGATGATCATGACGATGAACCACTTTTCATCAGTTTCTTGCTTACACAATTCAAGTCTTCTAACCATCCGGTATTTTCATCCACAGCATGACCACCATTCCTCTCCTAGTCCTGCTAGGACTGGACACGAATGTCAAAGAGGATGGTGAGCACGCGTGGAGACTCAAGCACTTCAGCAGACCAGCCTACTGCAACCTGTGTTTGAACATGCTGGTCGGGCTGGGGAAGAAGGGATTGTGCTGTATTTGTGAGTATTTTGTTCTTGTTTTGCCTGACCTTTAATTTAGGGTGTGTAGGTGTCATCCTTATTAGTCATACCTGTACTGTGAAAGCTTATACTTTATACAGTTCTTTAACAAACAAGAATAAAGTTCTTCACTGGTTTCATGATTCCCAAAATCGTATACAACTTTATTTGCTATTAAATCATTTGATTGGATGAACAATCAAATAGATGATGAATGATGGGATCAGAGACTTGGTTCGTGGTTTCTGAAAGCCTATTTTATTAATTCTGTTTTTAAATCTTATGACAGCTTCCATGAAGTGGGTTGGTTAACCCATCATAACCTACAGCTCACATAAGATTTGACAGAATTTTTACTGATCAGAAGCTAGAAAGCCTCCGATCAGTAAACATTCTGTCTCTAAGTCTATCTCTCATTGACTCTAAGAGTCTGGTTTACTGCTTACATAAATATAATCAATTCCTATCGAAATTAATTTCAACCGATCATGATTATCTCTTAGAAAACAGATCTAATTGCATCTATTCTACAACACAACTCTGGTACCCATTTCTCTTCTTACTCGATTAATCTTGAATCTATTCTCTTCTTACTTATTTTATCTTAAATCTAATCTCGTTTTACTCATTTAATCTAGAATCTACTATTTTCTTAGTCGTTTAATCTTGAATCTACGCTCTTCTTACCTACTCATTTAATTTTGTATGTACCTATTTCTTACTAATTTAATCTTGAATCTTCTCTCTTCTTATTTATTTAATCTTGAATCTTCTCCCTTCTTACTCATTTAATCTTGAATATACCATTTTCTTACTCATTTAATCTTAAATCTAATCTCGTTTTACTCATTTAATCTTGCATCTACTCTTTTCTTACTCATTTAATCTGGCATTTATCCTTTTTTTACTCATTTAATCTTGAATCTATTGTCTTCTTGAATCTACTGCCCTCTATTCTCCTAATTACTAATTGTTCCTGCTCTCGTTTCAGTCTGCAAGTTCACGGTGCACGAGCGCTGCGTGCAGCGCGCGCCGGCGTCGTGCATCGCGACGTACTCCAAGTCCAAGCGCGCGCCCGCCACGCTGGCGCACCACTGGGTAGAAGGTATTTAGAAAGACTTCTTCAATAATCACATTCTGCCACCAACACGCTTAGACCTATGGTAAAACTGTCTGGTGAAATACTTTACAGAAAAAACTAAGGCCTCAAATATAGGCAAAGGTAAAGCCCAGCTAAGTGAACACGGCTAGGTTCGACATGATCCCGTTCGTGTTATTTTGCAAAAACGCATCTTGAAATTAAGAGTAAGATGTCGGTATCTTTTGAAATATACAGGTTGTTAAAGAAGTTGCGTGCCATAGCTTAGTGGTAGGTTCAGTATCGATAAAGGAACGCAGGAAAAAAAAAACAAAAACAAAAATATTATTGCAAGATCAACCTAGTTTAGTACTAGTACCTACTAACTTAAAATAGCAATAATTCAGAATTAAAATTATTTTATTTGTTTAAATGCTTTAATTACTTATTTTAATTGCGTTCGATAGTAGGTAGGTAACTCTATAAAATTATTAGTTAGCATATAGACAAAATAAAAACTTATTTCAAGCAATTCTTATTTTAAAAATTCAAAAATCGATTCTAAACGATTGCTATTTAATTAGTAGGTACTACATTAGGTTCATCGTATGATCATTTTCGTTTTTTTTTTTTTACTTATATTAAACATATTTATTTTTTATTTTTTACGGGTTCCTTTATCGACTCTGAACTCACCCTGAAGCAATTACTTTAACACCCTGTATTATGTTTTCGTGATAATGACCAGCTTGTAATGCAGTTTGTTAATTAATAAAATCCGTCCTCGTTAACCCGAAATGGTATAGCGTCAATACATGCTAAAAATATATAATCATTCAAAAACATTTTTTTTTTAATAATAATATAGGTATTCACAAAAAATATTAAGAGCGAAATACTTTTTTTACATCTAAACTAAATATTCGGTGTCACGATATTAATTATTGCATTTCATAATCAATATTTTAGTTCACCAGTTAGCCACATTTCATATTTCCATATATTGCCAAATTAATCAAAACAAGTAGGTAAATATTTGACAGCAATTTACGACGTTGCCAACTTGTAGGATAAACGCTCGTAAATAAAAAAAAAACAACTGACTTCCAAAAAACGCTACAAAGTGAAAAATAACTTTAATTTCGGAAGTCGGTGTCTTTGGTTTAGAATTTTCGTTTTTTGTTTTTTTGAATAAGTTTTTATTTTTCACTTTTTAGTTGTGGTACCTACCCCACACAAATTCGAATACCACTACCTGCTATGTAAATAACAGTGACTGGAAGTTATCATCATAATCATCCACATCTAAGTGGGAACAATACGTATTACTGAAGCTTACTCAAAAACTATCCAAGCAAAGTTAATAAATTCATATGGGACCAACTTGGGAGCATACCCTTTCATACAAAAAAATAATTTTCAAAATCGGTCTACAATTGACGGAGAAATCGGCGGACATACATTAAAAAAAAAAACATACGTACGCGAGGAACATACAACCTCCTCCTTTTTGGAAGTCGGTTAAAAAAGACTCTGGACACGTGCACTTGTCGCACTTGTCTTTCTACGTTGAAAGACAAGTGTGCGTGTACAGAGTGTTTCTTTATTATATTTTTTTTTTTTACTTTTTATGGTTATATATTTTTTGCATGTATTGAAGCTATTATGCGGGCTAACGGTAACGCCTTTCATTAATTATCATACTGTATACCTATGTATACCTAAATCTCGCTCTCGTGGCTAAATAATAACAGCCGATCGAGATTCCTCCGTGCTTCGGAAAGCACCGCCGATAACCAAGCCGTTGGTCCCGGCTGTCATTCGTGGATTTTTGACAGTCGTTACGGTCGTCAGAAGCCCGAAAGTCTGTCAGACTTTCGGGCTTCTGACGACCGTAACGACTGTCAAACCAAGTCGACCAGTCTTACCAAGGGGTATCGTATTACCCAGTTACTGGGTTGTGGAGGTCAGATAGGCAGTCGCTCCACGTAAATACTGATATTCAGCTGCATCCGGTTAGACTGGAAGCCGACCCCAACATAGTTGGGAAAAGGCAAGGCAGATGATAATACATAGATCTCACTGATAGAAAAAACAACAATGCTGTTAAAATGTAAATGTGCATTACTTATGTAATTTTCTTCTGCACTACGACTGCTGTGGTAAGGGGTCGCCGTTCTGTTCTGCTCCGTTGATAAATAAATACCTCTTTTTCCAGGCAACTGCCACGGCAAGTGCGCGCGGTGTCGGAAAAAGATCAAGGGCTACAACGGAATCACTGGACTGCACTGTCGATGGTGCCATATCACTGTGAGTTCGTCACTTATCTATCTATTTATCTAGAGGTGTGACTGACTGACTGACTCATCAACGCCCAACCCAAACCCTTGGACCTAGAAAGCTGAAATTTTGCAGATAGGTTCCGTCTAATATGTAGACAAGGAATAAGGAAGGATTTTTTGGAAATATAAGTCTTAAATCCATAAATCTTAAATTGATGTAGACAAGAAAAAAGGGAGGACTTTTTGGAAATTTAAGTCTTAAATGCTTATCCCCTAAGAAAGTAAGATAGGGGATGAAAGTTTGTATGGAAAATCGTCATTGTTTGTAGTTTAAACCATGAAAATGAGTATTTAGCATTCTGGTTAATAATTAAAACCACATTCATTTCAGCGTTTTTGGAAAATCACCCCCTAAAGGGGTAAAATTGGTGATGAAAGTTTGTATGGGAAACCCGTTACTTTTGTAGTTCCCGATAGATAATTTCCAACCACCATGTACATAAGAAATAAGGAAAACTATAACCTAAGCTCACCTTTTTGCTTCTTCTTCTGCTCGCGTGGTGGATTGTCAGCAAAGTTGGTATTAAGCTCAATCTTTTCCTAGAAGATAATTTGATTGCTTTACTTTTTAATCATCGTCACCATTTTCCTTCCCTGGTCTCATGTCAGTTGGGGTCGGCGCAACAAAATTCCTTTTTTTTATCCTCAACGTGTAAGCTCTTGGCCTGCATCTCACCTGATGGTAAGTGATGATCAGGTTGAAGGTGGAAGCGGGCTTCACCCGGAATCCTTAACCACAGAGGAACTGGCTATCTTACCTCTAACTGCCGAAACACAACCATGTCGTTAACATTGTTGTTATGGTGACAGACTGTTAAGATTGCAAGGTAGGCTTCTTGCATTCTCCTTTATTATTATTTTCTCAGTGATTTTTTACTGTAGATTTTAAGATGCCCTGAAAGCACCTCGAAATATGACAATAAATCTGTAAGTCTTACCGAATCAACTCATAGACTGCAATCTGCTGGCTTGTCAGCAAAATTTATAATATCCGAATCTTCATTAACCAGTATTCTCTTCTGAATCCGGTCTGAGAGCCTCTAGAGCCTCGAGATATGTTGGGCGAGGCTCAGCCATCAGGCTATTGGCGTTACGACAATCAGCATAGTGATATTATGATTTTTTATGATGCCAGCTCCACAACCGCTGCGTGGGCAGCGCGGGCGGCGCGTGCTCGCTGGGGCGCCACGCGCGCCACATCCTGCCGCCCACCGCCATCCGGCCGCTCGTGCTGGACCGCCAGCGGTCCTTACCGCATCGGCCGCAGCACGATCAGGTAACATCTCAAACTTTTGCTAGTTATTTCAAAGACATATGTTTTTTCGAAAGCTAATCGCATGCTGTCTAGTTTACACACGTTTATATATTTATTTAGAACAGGGCTGTCCAGACAACGGCCCACGGCTTGTTGTCATGCGGCCCGCGACGCATGTTTTAAAGTGTAAATTAATCAGAAAATAGTTTTGGACATAAATAGTTTGGATAATAGAATTCTTTGTCTTATACTTTATAAAATCTAAGTATAGATCTTCACTGTCAGATAAGTCACTTCTTCGCAATGCGTCTGGCAACAACGAATGTTGACGTTGATATCGATATGATTGTTAAACATAAATTAACGAAGAACCAATAAACGTAATTATAAAGAAATGATTACCCTGCATTTTTTTTACTTGTAAACTGAAAATATTTGTTTCTGCGGCCCTCCAGCTTTTGTAGTCAATTTAATTAGCCCGCGAAGGTATGTAGTTTGGACAGCCCTGATTTAGAATAAGCACAGCTACATCACATACATTAAATTTATGCTAGAGAGAATCTTAATAACTAAAAGACTAATGTACAATTATCAATGACAATTAAGGCGTACGTTACTTAGCGTTGATCATATCTTGTTAAACTGAAACGCGTGAGGTCATGTTCACGTGCGTGTGAGTTTCATGTTATCCCAATAGCCTGAAACAAAAACTAAGATCAGCCGAGCTATTCTGCAAAAATCTCACCGTGAAAACTAAGGCGAACTGAGCTTGAAGTAAGCTTAGTGTCAATCTCTAGGATTAGGTGGAATGACAGCTCACTTCACGGACACTTCACCAAAGTTTTCACGGTGAGATTTTTACAGAATAGACTGGCAGATCCATTGACATATTTCTATCAGAAGATTGAAAGTCTGAATTAAATAATATAAAAAGAGGGTTTGTAATTATGACCCCACTATAAAGGTGAAAACTTACGACTGGAGCAGAGTATACCTGAGTCAGCGTCACTGACCTGAGCCTGATGGTTCAGTTTCGTTCACTGTTCAGAAAGAGCTCAAAGTGCGCCTAAAGACGGTTTCACTCTAATAAAATCTTCAACTAATAAATTCTATCTCTATTCCAGCAATCCCTCCCCACCTCAATATCCCTTCCAATATCAATAGCAGCGACCTCAGATGAGAAAAAAGAAGAGAAAGACAAACGGGAGGCCCGAGCTCCCCCCATCTCTTTCCAAATCACGCCCCCCGACGGCTCCTGCCCGCTGCTAGTGTTCATCAACCCCAAGTCTGGGGGGAGGCAAGGGTCGCGGGTGTTGAGGAAGCTGCAGTACATTCTGAATCCAAGGCAGGTGCACGATATTGCGAAAGGAGGAGGACCAACGCAGGGTGAGTTCATGATAGAGTAGTTTTGATTTGACTGTCTCGTCTAGTGGTCCCAAGCGCTACTGCAAAGCATGAGGTCAGGTTGGGCAAATTGTTATTGGGTTTTTCCATTAGGAATTTCTTAGTAGCAGCCCGGAGTCTGGATTTGCGCCAATAATTGGCATGAATCCCGACTCCGGGCTGCAACTGATAAATTCTGACTGCGCGAAAGAAACACCGCGTGTTTCAAATGCTGCTGCAGCATCTGCGTCTATCGTAACAAAGCAATGCGTGCCGAAGCTTCGTATGTTTTGCTCACTAAAAAGTTATCGCGCTAATCTGCGTGTATCGTATCACTGTGCGCGAAGCTTCGTCACGATAGACGCAGAGGCGGCCGCAGTAAAAGAAACACTCTGTACACGCACAATCGTCTTTCAACGTGGAAAGACAAGTGCGACCAAGTACGCATATAAAGACTGTTTCTTAGTACAATAAAAAAATATTTTGGTTTTAATGTTTTTTTTTGCATGAACACAATACTATTGCGAGTTAACGGGGACGCCTTTCGTTGATAACATACTGTACTCGAATACATAAAAAGCAAAACAAAACCTCTTTTTGAAATAATTAATTTGGGAGTCTTTCACGAGGAAAATAATACACCAATAATACGGGAATAATATTGTAACACTCCTATTTATTGTATTGAATTTCTTAGGGTTGCAGATGTTCAAAGACGTGAAGAACTATCGCGTGATATGCTGCGGAGGTGACGGCACTGTAGGCTGGGTGCTGGAGACTATGGGTATGTGGCGAACTTTATTCTAAAGTCAAAGTATTTCAAAAAAAGTTTAAAGTGACAGCAAGCATCTGTCATTTTACTCCAGTGTATGGAGTAAAATGACAGATGCTTGCTGTCACTTTGTTAAATATTATGGAAATGTTTATTGTGTACTAGACTTTACACTTAAGACGCAACTAAATGCCAGTGACCTTGAGTGGTTAGCTTGCGTCTTCTGTACTGAGCTCGTGAGCGTCGTACGTCCAGCTAGTAATAGGACTCGCCCATCTATGAGCGCTGTCTTAAATTAGACGCATTTTTTATTAAATATGTACATAAAACAACAGGTATTTTAATAAAACACGTATTTAAAAGATAATAATTAAATTATCTTTAAAACGGTGACGTTTCAGGTTGATACTTTTTGCGTGATTCTCAGTTTTTTATCCGCGTTAGACATAACTTTACAATTTAATTACACTATGTAATATAAACATAATCTAAAATATTCACAGATTAACTTAGTAAAAAAAAGATCTAATTTAACATATATTTTTTCCAAATCATAATCACTACTCGTTTAGACGTGATATTCAGTATAAAATCATTAAAAGTCGTTTATAAAAAATATTAAACTTACTTAGATTAAACTAACTCGTTAGTTAATTCAACGTTTGTGAATATAATATTAAAATAGATATTACCTTATTATTTGACCAGGTGACAGCTAGCACCTGTCATTTTACTCCAGTGAATGAATAATTCAAGTTTAGAGTACGTGCTTACCTTCACACTGAGTACTAATCGAGCAAAATAAGAACAAGATACTTTCTTCTTAGTAAAAAAAGGGGCAAGTACAGTGAAAACCGTTTATAACGACTTCGAAGGGACCGTCGGATTTCGGTTGTTATAGCCGATAGTCATTATAACCAAACACTATGTTAAGTAAACAGAAATGCAAGGACCTCAAAATTTCGTCGTTATAACCGGTACGTCGTTTAAAGCGAAGTCGTTTTAAACGGTTTTGACTGTACTAGCTATTATTATGATTATTCTATGAAGGGCCGATTTTCAAGCGTCAGATATCTACAGTGTGTTCATTATAACTTGACCCTAACGCGATTGGTAATACTGAATTTTGCAGTCAGGTGATTGGTATTACTGTTCTGTGAGTTGCTATTTTGAACTCTATTAGTATTAAGACTTAGGGCTGATTTCACCAATGAAACTGCACGCAATCAGCATTTATAAAACGCGTTCAAGAGCTGTCAGTGTCAAAATTGTTATGGAATATTGTACACTGACAGCTCTTGAACGCGTTTAGATCTGCTGAACGCGTTCAATATCATTGGTGAAATCCGTATTAAGACTGCAAAATTCAGTGCTACCAATCACGTCACGCGTCATCAAGTTATAATGAATGCACTGTAGATGTAAGGAATGAAAATGTCTGTTTACAACTTTTCTAAAATAATTATGTCAAACCGCAATTTTTTTAATTTTATAAAAGTTATCTGACAGACTATTGAAAATCTTTTGCTTCCAGATAAAGTTCAGATGGACACGCAGCCAGCCGTTGGCGTGATACCGCTGGGAACCGGCAACGATTTAGCCAGGTGTTTGCGATGGGGTGGCGGGTAAGCGCACTTCTTTTTTTTTTTGTTTCTGCATTTTTTCTTCTCAGAGATTTTCAAGTCGAAAACGCCGGTACCAGCGAGTTTTAAAATAGGATAAATCTTTTCGAACAAACAGGTATGTGGAACAGGGCGTAATGTTCCCTCATCCTCCACAGAATAGGGAGGATCCTCCGACCAGACGGGTGTCGTGTCTGGTGGAAACTGTCCGACGATTGTTTTTTTTTTGTCCGAAAGCAATCCGAACTTGTTGGGATTTTTCGTGCGTTCAATACGATATAACCGGAACTATTTCACGGAGAAAAACGTATTCAGTATGCGCACTCGATTCGTACGACCAAGGTCGTACGTGTACGCACGAGTGGAATTCGTACGAAAACGCATCCAAAGTGCGCGCAGCCTTAAGAAAATAATCATTTTTTTTTATTCTCCTGAAATACAGTTACTCCAACCTAGCTCTGGAGCCAGGCTCTCAAAATTTTCTGTAACCTGTTAAAGGCAATAAAGAATGTATTTATTATTTTATTTATTATTTATTTAACTTCGCAGATACGAAGGCGAGTCTATCCACAAGATTCTGGACAAGATAGCTCGCGCGAGCACCGTCATGATGGATCGGTGGCACATCACCGTTGAGAATTCTTCAGCAGATGTAAGTTATATTAATTACTAGCTGCGCCCCGCGTTTTCACCGGCATAAGTCTCGATCCCGTGGTAATATCGGGATAAAAAGTATCTTATGTCCTAACCCAGGTCATGGTCTACCCGTGTGCCAAATTTCATCCAAATCCGATAAGCCGTTTTAGCGTGAAAGCATAACAAACAAACTCACTAGGTTTGTTACATTCATTATGTAACTAGCGACCCGGACCTGCTTCGTACGATTTTTACATGTTGACAAAACATCGAAATATCCTATTATATGTAAGTTTATTATTCATGTTTTACACATAAGCTTTCCGGAATAAATTGTCTAAATAATGGTGAAAAACGCATTAAAATCCGTTGCGTAGTTGAGAAGAACAACGCGGTCACACAAACATACACGAAAATCGACTTCAATTTATAACAATGTACCTGTACATGTTTTAAATTAAGCTATAGGTTAGCTGTTACCCACAGCTCAGTAACTGGGTACTACGACACCCCTTGGTAAGACTGGTTGTCAGACTTTCGGGCTTCTCACGACCCGTAACGACTGTCAAAGATCCACGAATGTCAGTCGGGACCAACGGTTTAACGTGCTTTCCGACGAACGGGTCTCGGTATGTAAAGATGGTCACCCATCCACGAACCAACCGCGGCAAGCGTAGCTTAACCTGATCGATCAGACCGTGCGGCTGTTATTACTTATCCACTCCCTCTCGCAAGTATACAGTAAAAATGAAATGCAAAATGAATGCATGAATGCGTTGAAATTTTTCGTAGGTTATTTAAAATAAAACTGCTGTTCCAAACATTTAGACCGCGTATGTATTGCACTTTTCTATGAAACAGCAGATTTTTTTCTAATAACCGACGAAAAATTTCAACGCCGGGGGTTCAGAATCATGTACTGAATGCATGGTATCAGTTTTCGCGTCGATGTCCCTGCCACCCTGTATTTTGATTAAATATAAATTCAACGCTGTAAACAAAAAAAAGTTTCACACAAACCAACCTACGGGCAGACAGTAGACACACCTACTGACATCCACATTCTCTAAAAAGAATACTTCAATGGCCCACCCTCAAATTATTTTATTCATTTTAATATTTCCAGTGCGAACAGCCCCAGATGCCCGACTCAGCGCCGCACCCCACGGTGGTGCCCTACAATATCATCAACAACTACTTCTCGGTCGGAGTTGTGAGTATGAACTTATACTTAGGAACTTTCTTAGTTCCTCTTTGAGGAAGTAACCTGGCCTTCCCATTGGAGAACTGGAAAAAATCAGAGAGCCTTCCATCCGGGCACAAGTTACACTGGCCTACTTGGACAACCTCCACAATTGGACGTAGTTAAACAGAAAGGATCCAACCCACACAGAGTTAGTTTTGACATATTCAAGTTTTAAGATCAGATCGTGTTATGTGATTGTATGACCTGCCATACATACGGGTTGGTAACGTATGGTCATAATGACATGATGCGTTGTGATTGTTTTTGTGATATTAAAGTTTTGACTACAAAGAGTGTTTTGGTATACATAACTCATTTTCGCCCATAGTGTGGGTTGGATCCTTCCTGCTTAACTACGTCCAATTGGAGGTTCATGAACGGCTTTGATCACCGGTGTGTATACGACGTTTCTCCACAGACAATGGCTCACCCTTGCACCGCATGCCCGTGACCTGCACACGTGAGGACCTAATGACTGCGTCAGGAAACGGTATTCGCGTTGCTGAATTTTGGGCCGAACTAATTTATAAAGATAGATAGACAGAATTTTCTTTATTATGCAACCACACAAATTACAGAAATAAATTTAGAAATTTTACATAGGGTGACACAATGGTCTTATCGCTAAAAGCGATCTTTTACAGACAACCTTTGGATGGATTAAAGTGAGAAGGAGAGACAATACTGCAGGTAGTTAGTGGTGTACCATTTACATACACAATAAATACACAAAGCATAAACTTATCCATATAAATATATATACGCAAAACCAATAAAACTATAAAACTACTACACTTACCTACCTACCCACTTAACTACTATACTTTAATGCTGAAAACCAGCGCTGGAGCTCTGTACTCT
Organism: Agrochola circellaris; assembly: GCA_914767755.1. Taxonomy (NCBI): domain Eukaryota; kingdom Metazoa; phylum Arthropoda; class Insecta; order Lepidoptera; family Noctuidae; genus Agrochola; species Agrochola circellaris. The sequence goes on along the minus strand of OU611867.1, from coordinate 8,272,638 downwards.
CGCATAGGGTCGCAGCATTATGCTGAGCGATGGCCGTTTGGCGTGGATGTTAAAAAACGTGGATGGCAAATTTTCCCCCAAATTGTTTATTTTCGTGTTTTGTTCTTTCCTTGCGTCATGTGTAATTCGTGTGTGTATATATTGTTTCGTGTTATTTATGCTATGAAGAAGACTGGAGTTCAAAAACCATTAGAAAAAAATTACAAACGTCTTTGAGTAACGATGACAATGAGGACGGCTTTTCACTATCGATGGATATACAAAGATAAATATTGTATCGCAATGTAAAAAAATCATACTATTCACAGTTTCTAATTAACATTTGAAGTTAAATTCCGCCAATAATTAACCTCTTTTTAGGGTTCCGTACGTCAAAAGGAAAAAACGGAACTCTTATAGGATCACTCGTGTGTCTGTCTGTCTGTCTGTCCGTCTGTCACAGCCAATTTGCTCTTGAAATTTGGTACACATATAAGTATTTCTGGGACCCAAACACGGACGTGTTACATAAATAAATGAATTTTAAATATGGAGGTCACTTTTGGGGCAAACAAAGAAAATTTAAAAAAAAAAGTTTTGCGAACTGTACCGTGTGACATACAGAGAATATTTCTATGCTTATAGATTACAGGAACACCTATAAGAAATCTATGGTCTTAAAATAACATGGTAAATCACTCAATATTGTGCGTACAAACTTACATTTTCAGTTGGAATATATGGGGGGACATGTTTTTTTAAGTAAGTAAGTAAGTGAAGTAAGTACTTAAATCATTTATTTGCGTAAAAATGGTATACATTGATGTTAATATTATTACAGTAGCTCAACATGTTTCGCTAAGATATAACATAGCATGCAAAAAAATTCTATTTTGACAAAAGGAATCAACATCTCACATCCATAAAATCTTTTAAACTGTAAAAATTATATTCATTAAGCCACTTGTGCAATTCCATCTTAAATTTCCTAGAGTTCAATATTTTAAAGCGACTTGGTATTTTGTTATAAGTACGTACGCACATTGCTAGGCAGTTTTTGTTGTATTTGGCAAGTCTTGGCAAATCGCTTAATACCAGTTTATGAGGATCTCGTCTGTTTCTGGGATTTACATCATTTGCTGATTTAAATAAATGTTTGTTGTTAACTACAAATACACATACCTCATATATATACAGACACGGTAGAGGTAGCAGACCAAACCTCTTGAACATTGGTCTACATGAGTCATCAGGTTGAAGACCACTTATTGCTCTGATGCACTTTTTTTGTGCGATAAATGCTCTATCCATATTGGTACCGTTACCCCACATTACGAGACCATATCGCAGTATCGACTCAACATAGGCGTAATATGACATAATTGCAGTTTTTATGTTAGTTATGTTTTTAACTTGTTTCAGTGCGTATGCAAATTTATTGATTCGTGTGCTTACATTATCTACATGTTCTTTCCAGTTAATATCTTTGTCTATTATTACGCCTAAAACCCTTGTATGGGTTACCTCTTCGATTTTATTTATATTAAGTTTTATATTGTTTTTTGATTGATTGAATTGGATGTAAACAGATTTATCTAAATTTATTTTTAAATTATTCATGTCAAGCCAAAGCAGTAATTTGTCTATTGTATTATTTATGTCAAACTCATGGTCAGTCTTGTTTTTCTTTTTATCTGATGTCACTATGATTGATATATCGTCGGCAAATAATATGCATTTATAATTGGTTATTTTTATGATATCATTAATATATAAAAGAAACAATATTGGACCAAGCACGCTTCCTTGCGGAACGCCATATTTATTACACGCTTTATATTAGCTTCACCTGTATGTTTTTTTGCTTATATTCTGATGAGTACGGTATCATATCTCTATTACTGTTTATTTTACTAATAATGACACGTTGCTGTCTATTGCCTAAATAGGATGATATCCATTCGAGTGCAGGTCCTCTAATCCCAATAGTCTCTAGTTTATCCAACAATATGCTGTGTGACACAAAATCGAAGGCTTTTGATAAGTCAAAAAAAAGTCCAGTAGTAAGATGATTATTATTAATATTTGAAAGTATTGCCTTCATAAGAGAGTAAATGGCTAATGATGTGGATTTCTTTTTTTGAAATCCAAACTGTTCAGTACTTATTATTTGGAATTTATTGCAAAAATCAATTAGCCTTTTATACATACATTTCTCATAAATTTTTGAAAAAATAGGTATCAATGTAATTGGGCGGTAATTACTAATATCGCTTTTATCTCCTTTTTTGAATAACGGCTTAATAATTGATAATTTTAACCTATCAGGAAATGTTCCTGCTGCAAAAGACATGTTTATTAGATGGGTTAAAATACCAGTCAATTCATTACAGCAAGATTTTATGATTTTAGTACTAATTTCGTCATAGCCCTCTGATCTCACAGCTACAACTACAATGTTAAGTTTGTTCTTGGGATACATTTTATTCATCCCAACCACGGAACCCTTCATTGTGCGTGGTACGACACGCACTTGGCCGGTTTTTTATAATAACTTTATTGGTAACACGAAAAACTGTATTTTTTTTTCGAAATTGTTAAATTGATACCCGAAGTTTTACTTACTAGCCTTTACCTCTGCTTTCCCCAGGACGCTGCGATCTGCGTGAAGTTCCACACGGAGCGAGAGCGCAACCCTGACAAGTTCAGCTCCCGAATGAAGAACAAGCTGTGGTACTTCGAGTTCGCCACCTCCGAGCAGTTCGCGGCCAGCTGCAAGAATCTACACGAGCATATAGATATTGTGGTAAGAACAGACACTTATTTATACTATGAATTAGTTTATGTTTTTTTCCCAGTGCAGCGCAGAAGCAACGAATCTTTAAAAAACATAATTCTTGGGGTGACATTAGACGATCAATCTGGGGGCTTAAAACGGCCGCTTTAGCAAAATCATAATATGATAATATTATGAATCACACAAACTGTCACAAACTGACAATTCATTATATTATCTGCGTTCAATTCATATTACGCAATTCATCTGTTTGACAGTTTTATATTATAATGAAATAACATTTAAACTGTAGAAATAAAAAATAAAAAAATAAAAATCTCTTTTGATTAATAAAAACTGTAAAGAAAAATTATCCGGTAAAATTACGGTCTTTATTTTTTTCAAGTGACAATATTTACATATGATTCTGATATGAATTGAATTGAATGTGATTCAGATAAAATATGTGTCACCATAGAGGAATTGTTGGGAATATAGAAAATGAATTGCTTTTAGAGGAATTGCTTAATGTGGCCGTTTTAGGCACCCTGGCTTAGTTCAATCTGGATATTGTGTGATTCGATTTATCAACCCATGAATCTTAGAATGCTCGTGTCCGCTAAACAGTATCGAGTTCACAGATAAATAATTGAACTGATGACCTAAATTCATGGCTTCTCTTCTTGAACATCATTTCTACACTACACCACACTATGAACTTTTCCTGGACAGTGAATGCATTTACTGCCGCGAATCTCCCATACACAAAGAAAGAAGAAAGAAAATAAATTTATTTGACTCGGCAGAAAAAATAAAGATAACTTAAAATAATATTGTGTGCCTCACGGCTCAGACCTGTAACAACAAATATTTGTATGGCCACCTAATAGCCATACCTAGTTGTCGATGATGGCCGATTTCCGCGTTGCCTCTAAGTTTGGAAAAGCATCAATTAACTTTTCAGTGTTGAACACACTAACTGGCGCTGGTCGCCACTTCCCAGTCTTCTCACCAGGAAGCCTGGGCTAGTTTGCTAACTTTTACAAAATAAGGTTCAAAGATAATCTTTTTTTTGTTTCTCTAGTTGATGTAATACCCTAATTTCAGTGTGACGGCGCGTCACTGGAACTGAACAAGGGCCCGGCGCTCCAGGGCGTGGCCCTCCTGAACATCCCGTACGCGCACGGCGGCTCCAACCTGTGGGGCTCCTCCGCCGCGCATCGCCGCGGACGGTTCCCCAACGCGCAACAAGGTGACATATCCTTTACCTTATGCTAAAGCAACTGTAGGGCATTTGATGAATGGGACTCATTTTCATGTGCCGAAGACTATATCAGAGGCAGAATTCCTTTTAATTAATTTTATTAAATGAATTATTTTTAATTATACAATTTTATATTTTATACTAATTTTATCATTATATCGATAACTGTTTTTATAAATAATACATATAAAAAATTATTCAATTTTATTTTAAATATTCAAAATTAAAATTAAAATTCTATTATTTATAATAAATTTAAAAAAAAATACTATAGCAAAGACAAAATTTTGAGTGGCATGTCGTCAGATACCACAACGACAATTCTTTTTTTAAACTAAGACCTGTGTCTGTGTTGGCAAACAATCAACTGTAATTATCTTTAAAAAATATGTTATTAATCTTTCAGATATTGGTGACAAACTAATAGAAGTAATTGGTCTGGAGAACTGTTTGCACATGGGCCAAGTCAGAACTGGTAAATATTATTACATATTTATTTATGAAAGAACATATACATTCATAAAATAATTAGTAAAGGTATACTGCTAATTTATACACAAATTATAGGTGTACATAATATTTATAATACTTTCTTATTATAAGTATATGGACAGTCCAATGCCACATCCATAATGTTACTACTCGCTAAAGGAATATTTGGACGACAGTTCTATAATGCCTCCTATAGATAATAAGTGTTAGGTCATCTATTTTGACATTACTGTATTTATTTTAACTAATCGACATTGCAATCCATTGACATTATTATAATACATTTATCATTTATGTGCTACCTTAGATTTAATTGTTGACATTGAAGGAATAGTTTAATAATTGCTTTGACATTTCTGTATTAATTTTAAATTTTATGACTGACATTATTTTCTATATATTTTTTTTCCTGACATTTTTATTTTTGTTACTCGTATTTCTTAAATTTTATTGTTGACAATTTGAAAATATTTATGAATCGCTTACACTTTAGCATTCTTGTTTTTTATAATTTAAACTCATAAAAGTATTTGTTGCACGTAGATAATTAATAATTAAATGTAAAATTGATCATCATATTTGTACGCCAAATGGCAAAACATAGAGCGCATATGACTATGTTTGTAACTACCTATGTTAACAAATAAAGAATCTGAATCTGAATCCGCTCGCTGGCTCTACAAGCTATGTCGACGTCTTTTCAAATATTTTTTTCCTTCAGAACAACTCGATCAGTAACTATCGGGAGAATCCAAAGGGCACACAATAATACAGGGTCAAATTAAATTATCTAGCGAAATTGAAACTGGGTATATCTATATCTAAACTTGATAAGAAATTAATTTGATGAGTTTTTTTTGGGGTCATCAACCGTAGGTTAGTGTAGTCACTAGAAATACCAGTTTTTTTTTTTTTTGTTATCTTCACACACGTGATGCGTTCGATATATAAACACGATAAAACAAAACAAAAACACGTTTTCTCAACTCATACTTCAAGTAACATCACTACAACCGGTCGTTGACCCCAAAAAATATAATATAATATTTAGATATCCATCACATCTGCGGAGTTTTGCTAGCTAATTCAATTTGACCCTGAATATTATTTTCATCAATGTCTCCTCTCGTTCTTCAAGTCGAGTTACTTTTACCTCCCAGGTCTCCGCGCGTCAGGCAGGCGGCTGGCTCAGTGCAGCTCCATCACGCTCACTACTAAGAAGACATTCCCCATGCAGATCGACGGGGAGCCGTGGATGCAGCCGCCTTGCAAGGTAACTTTTATATTGTACTTAAACATGATTTTTTCATTCCCCACGCATTTATAATATAACTGTTTGAAGTCGTCAATAAGGATAACTAAAAAAAAAAATTTTTTTGTCTGTCAGATAAATTATTAAAACATTGGACACTTATAATTTCTTTTTTTACGTTAATAAAAGATTACCGCGATGCATTGAGTTAAAATGTGCCATGACGTCACGATTATGTAGATTTTATATGAAATGAAATGAAATTGTTTATTCTGTAAATAGGATATCGGAATCACTTTTACACATCATATAAAAAAACATTAAAAATAAGCTAGATGGGGTCGGTGTTTCCTATCTGACTACACTGAGAAGAAAGGCCAAAACAAACTCAGAGGTCGTAGTCTCTTTTAAAGTCCAGACATAATATTGGTCAAGTCATTTGAGGACCATGTGGATTAGTGTCTGAAATGGTCTTTTGAGGAAAGAACCACACAGATTTGAGTGGACCTGTCCAGTTAGTGCAAGCATTTGTCAGTAATCGTGGAGCTCAACTCAAAGTATACTTACTTGTGACTCCCGCTCTCCAACTATAATACGTTTTATCTAAGTATTTTTTTATTAATATGATAAAACAAAAAATACGTGTCACGTGTCGTGATTTGACAATAATTTATCTTAAGTTTTAAATAATACATCTATGGTCCTCGGTAATAATTCGTAATTGTTATTTAAAATTATAATATTTTTTAAATTTGAGTAAATTTAATTTATTAAGATTTGTATGCCCATGTGACGGAAGATCATGATAAATGATGATAAATGATTAAATGATAAATGATTTTTATTTCTGTAAATAGGTTGTACAAAACACTTTTACACGTCAAACATATTATTTTTAAACTAGATGAGGTCGGCGTTTCCTATCTGACTACTCCGAGAAGAAAGGCCGAAACAAACTCAGAGGTCACAGTCTCTTTTAAAGTCCAGACATAATCTAGGTCAGATCATGTGAAGATTGTGTAGATTGGTGTCTAAAAATGGTCTTTTGAGGAAAGAACCACACAGATTGAGTGGACCTGTCCAGTCAGTGCACGCATTTGTCAGTGACCGTGCAGCTCAACTCAGAATTTAAGGAGCTCAACGATTCGACGAACAATACCAAAGAAAGGACATTTGGGTAGGCCGCATAAATTACTCAAGCTGCCCGACCATGATAAAACTAAATGAGAAAATAAAATAAAAAGGAATGATCCACATAGTCTTCACATTCACAAATTATTAAAAATATAAAATACTTTAAAAAGTAAATATTCATGTCATAGTATATAAAAAATTCATTAATGTCAATGTGTATAAAACCCAGAAATAATCTTGGTCAGATCATTTGATCATTTGAGGACCATGTAGATTTGTGTCTGAAATAGTCTTTTGAGGAAAGAACCATACAGATTTGAGATGACCTGTCCAGTCAGTGCACGCATTTGTCAGTAATCGTGTAGCTCAACTCATAACTTAAGGAGCTCAACGACTCGACGAACAATACCAAAGAAAGGACATTTGGGTAGGCCGCATAAAGTACTCAAACTGCCAGATTATCATTAAAAGTAACTGACCCACATAGTCCTCACGTTCACAATAATAAAAAATTATAATGATATTATACTTCACAAAGTAAATATTCATATCGTTGTGCATAAGATTAAAAAAATAATAAAAAAATTACAAAATTCAAAGTTCTGACTGTAAAAAATAAATAATAAATAAATTGGAGCAGCTTAATCCCAGGCCTTTTTGTCCTCAACGTAATCTTTAATGGAAGACTAAATAAAGATCTATATACTAATTACCCAGTAATAATGATTTGATTTCATTTAAATATATTATACTTTCAGATAACGGTAACTCACAAGAACCAAGTCCCGATGCTGATGGGACCAGCTCCAGAAAAAGGGCGGGGATTCTTCAAACTGTTCACACATTGCTAACTTACTCTTCTTCAATCATCAGATTTATCAATCGTATGATTTACAACCAGTTTTGAACTGTTTACATCTTATTGATCTATTAATTTCAGCTTATTGATTTATCAATCTTTTAAAAACCGCTCAGGATTATCTTGTAGAAAAGAATTCCATTTATTTTTATACTCATTTTTCATAATCATTGTTACGGTTCAACATACTTCAATTAAGACTCAATAATCAAATTGAATTGTTTCTCGTTTTCAATTTTATTTTGTCAAAATTTTGATTAACAGCCGGAATAAGACACAATACGTCTCATATATGTAATATGCATCAACTTTTATTATAAATTCAGTCAGTTGATTGATCAATCAAACGGTTGATTGAACCAATTTATTGTTTTAATACTGATTGACACAATAAAAAGGACTCTGAAACGAAGTTCATATAATAATAATAATCAACCTATTATAATAATAAAAAGGCCAAAATATCCACGTATTTTCTGACAGAGATTTGGTACAAGAATTGAAAATAATAATGATAAAAAATGGTATCGTATAAAGCTTCGTGCAGACCAGCGCGACGCGACGCCGCGACGCGACTCGAACAATACAATTTCTAAGAAAACTTGGCGTTATAACAATAGCCGGTGTCGCGTCGCGCTGTCGCGTCGCGCTGGTCTGCACGAAGCTTGAATCTTTCGTATTTTCATACATGGAATTGATCACATTTTGAGCAACATACCATAAATATATTATATATTATTATTACTTAACAATTGTGTATCTATTTAATTGAATGCTTACAAGCTTTAACCTCTGCTAGAAAATCGAAAAATGGTACAAGTAAAGACAAACAATTTCGCTATGTCGATTACAGCTCATTTTATCGACCAATATTCGTCGATAGAAAATATATAATGTCTTAATGATGAAGAGACTAGCCATGTGTTCAATATGGTAGCCTAAATATATCAAGATTCTCTTTAATATCTTCAAATCAACTTAAAAAGTTATTGTTATTTAAAAAGAAGATTATATTTACATAATATATAAGCTAACAGTCTTATAATATTAATATGCACATGTATATTAAAAAGGGACGGGCATCAAAAAATTCGTCCGCATCGCTGTCAACAGGAAAAGTGCCCAGAAGGCAGCATTGCCACATTGTATGGCAATTCTGATTCTTAGGCAAAAAAATTGGCCAGCCCTCTGGTCACGTGAAGAGTCGACCAACCGCTTGGTGATGTCTCGTAAAACCAAGTGGTTACTCAGACCCCATGGCCCTAATGTCTCAACCCCAAACGGCTCAACCATATAACTCCCTATTCAACTTAAAACATTATTTCTCGGACAGAGGGCGAATGAAAACCTTGACCACACTTAGAACTGTGTCGTTTTATACAATGCAAATGACGACGTGAAAGATGTGATAGTGTTCAATGTAGTTACAACAATTGACAAGTAACGAGTTTAATGTGACAAGGTCCAAAAGTACACATAATAACGTAATTGGCGAAATATGGGGTAGGTAGTGGTACAGCAGTGCTATTCTGTAACCATCTTACCGTGAAAACTTAGGTGAACTTAGGTCATTCCACAGGGATTGACACTATTGACAGCTCACTTCACCCAAGATTTCATGGTGAGATGTTTACAGAATAGCATGGCAGGTTTGCCTAACCCTTCGAGGAAATACACGCGTGACATTATGTTAGGTCCAAAAGTGGTTAAAACTGCCCGTAATTTAATGACTCACTTAAGCTTTCGTTTTGTAGGAAAGCGGTTCCGTCATATTACAACGGCCGTATTTGACATTAACACGTTCAGTGACAGGAGCCCTCCTGGAGGGTTCATTTTAAGGGTGTTACTTAGCGAATACTGCAGTTAGTTAGTTAGTTAGTATATGCGTTATTTTTTAAATCCAAGCATTTTAATCAATTTTAATTTTTTGTTCACGTTTACAAATACTCACAAAAAATTTAAAAGGTTGGAAACTACGTATAGCGATAAGGCTCCCTGAAAACACAATTTTACTTCATTTTACAGTATATTATAACACGGTTTTAAACCTAATGTCGTTGACCATCCGCGATGGTTAACTTTAGCGCAAACGTAATGCCAGCAACCCTCCCGGAGGGTTCACTTCCAATATGTACGGCGGCATGGCGTATGAGTTCTATGAAAAGTGGGTGGAGTCGAAAGTGTTAAGGTGTCATAAAATGCTCTGTATTTGTGCAGCCGTTGTTGTGTGACTATTCACGGCTTTCTTAGAAAACCAAAGCTTTATAAGTTTACATGATTCAATTTGGTTGATTCAACCAAATCAAAAGACAAAAGTACACCGAGCAATTTGATTGTATCGGAAAGTAATCATTTTGCATGCACTCAGTTTTCTTTCATTTAAAGGTCTAATATACATCTTTGCACCTGGCCCGACTAGAGCAGCGGTGGGCCAGTGGTAACGGCCCCGATTTACATGTACCCACCCACGGTCGTGGGTTGGCACATTACTTTCTGTAAATGTATTTCATCACCACTGCTCTCATAACGGTGAAGGGAGAAACCGGCATGTACTAGAACCAAAAATTCGAAGACGTGACATCCCAACTGGGCCCGCTTGGTGGATTACAGCCCTCCCTCTCACAGAGAGGAGGCTTGTGTCCCAGCAGTGGGAACGTTATAGGCTGATTATGCTTATGCTATGCATCTTTAATTCCTTTTATATACTTAGCGTCCGTGACGCATTTTATATTCACAATTCCTATTAACGACGTCTGATCTCTTGAACTCAGCATCATCTATTAGTAAGAAATGCGCTAGCAGAAACCCTAACGTCCATTTTTGCTATATTAGACATAAATGTATACATTTATAAATATATTTATATGTAAAACATATTATATTATCTACATTTAAAGCCCAATAAATTATTGAAATTAAATGAAAATGACGTGCCGTAAATTAAAAATTGATTATTTTATTTGTAGTCATTATACACATCAATTTTATTTTAAATGAACATTAATACTTTTGAATCTCGCTTCATTTAAAGTCAATCTTGCATCAAGAATAAGACTTTACAAGTTTAATTGTAAGGAACATAACCAAATAATATTACTGTGTAATAAAGCCAAAAAATATCGGCAATACTAAATGAAAAAACATGCCAAAGCGATGAGACCTAAGACTAACACACAAAAACATCTTTAAGTGTCATCTTTATTAAAATTAAATGAACTGTTGAAAATAATTAAATAAAAGAAAAAATAAAATAAATTTTAAAAATACAGAATTATTATTAACATAATAAATGTGAAAATTATTATACGAGTATCGAGAATGTGTGAAATGTATTTCCAAAGAACATATTATCAAAAATATTTTAAATAAATGATTTTATATTTTAAGTAATATTAGTTAAAAAGTCATGGAGTGACTGCTACTTTTTGTAATCTAGGTATTAAAAATAATCATAATTATTTATTAAATTATTATCTTTCGTGCATTTTATTATACGTCCCATTTATTTATAAAAAATGATAATTTACCGTATTAAATGTAAAATTAAATGTAATTGTAACATAAGTTGTAAGCGAATGATTGCGTTTATAATTATAAAATGTTAAACTTACTGTTATAAAATGTTTAAAAAATATTTAAGACATTATCAATGTGTTGTTTTAATTTAAGATATGATATTTTAAGGCTTTTAAATGTGAAAAATGTACTGACATAACAATTTATTCATTTTAAATGAAATTTTTTGTCGTGTTAAATGTAAATTTTGTGTCGTGAAAATGTTAAAGCTTTGTCGTAAACATGGCATTCAAAGTTTCAGTTTTTAGTCATTAAAACAATTATTAATAAAAACTCAACTACAATTTTAATATAATTTAATTGATTAAGTTACGTCAGCGTACATTTTGGCATAATATTTTAAGTTTAGGTACATTTAATTTCATATTAAATTAGTAAGTATGTACAATTTGGTTTAAAAAATGAACTTTGGAGGAATTTTAATTATTTAAAAAACTATTATAAAAATAAATTATATCAATGTTGTGCCAAGAAAAAATGGATACGTCCTTTATTCCTACGCCAGCATTTTTGTAAATATTTTTCTATAGGAGATTTTATCCATTTATAGGAAAAACCGATAGATCTAAATAATTATAAATAAAATATATAGCGCCATCGCAAACCAGGATTTTCGTTTTGAATCGCGATCAACATGCCTCGAAATGAGTAAAATTTTTGCCTCACAAAAATTGATGCTCGCCTCAATTCGAGCAATAGAAAAAAGTGACAGCACTATCAAATATTTTTTTTGGCTAGTTTGAGCCGGATTCAAAACGTACAGGGTGCACGCGAGACACAGATTTAATGCAGTACGAACATTTTTTAAGAAACAGTACAAGCGTATGTATGTACGAATCGTTCGATACCTCGACAGTCATTTAGTTAGACGCCGGTACAAAAGGCCTAAAAAAAATAAAACTTAAATTAACTTTTCGACCAATCTTTTAAAAGACTTGCAAAATCTAGTAAGGCCTACTTAAACGTTGGGTTTGTCGCAATAACCCCAGGAAATAAACTAAATCAAGTAGAGAAACAAGAAGAAGATGACTGTATTATTTTTTACTGTTTTTGAAGTGGAAATTCTTAGGCGGCGATAAGATAATAGGACGAGGACACTTCACATTTCGTTACATTAGAGAGAATAATGATATAACTCTCTCTCTCTCTCTCTGGCTCTCACACTTAATAAATTGGACGAGAACTGAGAGTGATTTTTCAAGGACGTGACACGTTTATGCACATATCGTTACATGAGTGAGAACAAAGACATAACACTCTCTCTCTCTCTCTCTCTCTCGCTAACCCTCACACTTAATTAATTGAACACAAACTGAGTGATTTTTCAAGGACGTCTCACGTTTACACACATTTCGGTACATGAGAGAGAAGAAATATATAACTCTCTCTCTCTCTCTCTCTCTGACTCTCAACTTAATTAATTGGACGAGAAATGAGAGTGATTGTTCAAGGACATGTCACGTTTAAGCACATTTCGTGACATGAGAGAGAAGAAAGATATAACTCTCCCTCTCTCTCTCTCAGTCTCTCACACTAAATGTTTCTCATTCTTGTCATGTTGATCGCGATAGATGTAAATATGTGTATAATTTGATAACTGTACCACTGTTTGTCTGTGTCTGTGTTGGTGCTTCTAGTATTAATGTGTAGCATATCCTTTCTGTAAACTATATAAAAGTTGTGAATTATCCGAGTTTAGTATAGAAAGGTTATAGTGATGTATTGTCTTGTGCCTCGTCGAGAGCAATTCTTCATAGAAGACTGTTTTCACGTATTACTAGACTGTTTTCTTTAAAATTATCGTAAGCATCATTCAATTTTTCAACTTGATCGTATTTGAACTAAAGGATGGAGCCATTATTCATGAGGTAGTCTGAAGCTCGAAAGTCTGACAGCCAGTCTTACCAAGGGTTATGTTACCTAGGAACTGAGTTGTCCACAACTTAGTTTGACCTCCAGGTCAAACAGGCATTGGCTCCATGTAAAATACTGATTCTTATTCAGCTGCATTCGGTTAGACTGGAAGCCGATTCCAACATAGTTAGGAAAAGGCTAGGCAGAATATGATCATATTATGTCGCACTGTTTTACGTAGCATATATCCAGTCACTATTATAAAAATATCGCTCAACCGTTTACTAGCACAAACGTTAGTAAACACTTTTGACCATCCAATTAGCATTTAGCACAAGTTGAAAACAAGCGCTATTGTAATAATCATAGATGTGAATGACAGCGTTTTAACATTATTAAATTTATTAAAATGTACATCACTATGATTCTTTCTATTGAATATATATTTGTGGTACTGTTTCTAGCTATTGTTATAATATCGAAACAGAGTTTGAAACAATAGTCTTTACGTAAAAGTCAATATATTTATAAAATAGTGGCTTCTGCCCGCGACTTCGGCTGCCAGCCAAGAATCCAAGCCAACCAACCAACCAACCTACCAACCAACCTTCAAGAATTGGGCTATCTAATACAAAAAGAATTTTTCAAATCCTACTGGTAGTTCTGGAGATTACCCTACATACAAACTTACTAACAAAAATTTTACCTCTTATAAATAAATTAATTAATATAATTATATATTACGAGTATAAGTATAACTCTATACTTATACTTATAATATATAATTATGTAATAATATTAATTTAAAAAAGTATATATTTTTGCTCTTTTTTAATTTTATGACGAAATCTTTAATCAGTAGTTGATTTAACTTCTTCTTCTTCGTTGTTCCCTCAATGCTGAGGAACACGACCGCATACGATGCGTCTCCAAGTTATGCGGTCTTCTGCAGGTCGGACCCCTCGGTAAATATTGCTTCTAATAGCCTTCTTGCTCGCGTCCGACTATCTTGCCGGTGATTTGCTCTCTCTCTTTGATGATAAAAACAATTTTTGAATTACACAGCATTATTAATATTTTGTACCCCAAACCCGCGTTAAGGTATAAAATAATTTTCTATATGTTCTGTCTACTAGTTTCGTTAATCGTTTAATACCTAAAACAAGTTGTGAAGACAAAAGTATTTTTACAAGGCTTGTCGAAAAACAGTATCCAAATTTGTATAAGGGTGTAAACGCAAGGACAAGAATAAATATATCTATACTCACAAATTAATAGGTACTTTTAAGCTAAGCGCACGTTATAATTTGCAAATTATGCGCCAAAATAAATTAGCAGTCGCGACGGGTCGCACCTCCGGCCGCAGTAACTATTTGACAAATTCAGATTTAGAATTTGAATTTGAACTATTTCCAATCCAGTGCAATGAGTTTCGCGCACATTTGGGCAGGCCGCGCCGCAACGCAACGCATTGCAAAAATCCTCCTTGAACACTTTCGTACATTTTGTATGAACCATACATAGCACACTGCAGCCGGGCCGCATAGCAACACAAAACAGTATCGACCGATCCACCGGGTTACGGTGCGACCCGGTGCGGCTCGCTAGTAGTATGCGATGGTTCATACAAAATATACTAAAGTGATGCAAGAGGATTTTTGCAATGTGTTGCGATGCGACGCGACCCGCCCATATAGATATGTCCGCGAGACTTTAAGGCAATTGTTTCAAACTCAACTATTGTTTCGGTCCTTGTGGATCTTTGCTCTGTTAAGATTTCATCTCACTTTGCAAAACCATGCGATGCAAACTAAAATCATAATGTTTGATACTTATTAAATTGTTATAAATATACACACTAAAATAGTATTATAAAAAATATATTATCGCATTGTTTTGAAAAGGGAGATAATAGTAAAATTGGGCTGTTTAAGGACTATATTTTACGTGTTTCTATTCAAAATATTTAAAATTTAAGAAAAAAATCATACGGCGAGCCCTTTATTTATGCCTGAGTCCATAAATAGCCCTGTTTTAAAGATGTATCTTATACGTTATTGCTGTATTATTATATATAGTACGGAGTTTTTATAATTGCTTTTAACGAGGCAGTTCTGTATGTAGGTACATTCTGCCTTTTTTTCAGGCACTGAGAAATTATTTCGTCTTTTCTAAAACAACATAATTCATATAATGTGAGAGAAAAAAAAAGACCAATAATTTGCTCAGCAGAGCGCAACATGTTATAATGTTTGAAAGGCACATTTGTGCCTTTTTTGCTTAACTCAAGGTATGCCTCGTTCTCAGTAAAATAATTATAAAAATCTGTATATTATACATAGATAGATATACGAAATTATCGAATTATGATATCGGATAAAATAAGAAGCTTAATGCATAGTTCAAATATACAACATAGATAGTTTATTATTATTGTTATAATTTACATATTATTGTTATTTTCTGGATCCTAACTTACCGTGAGGCCCATTTTTATTTAAATACACAATTCTGTAAAAAAAAATGCAATGTTTTTTATGAATTATTCAAATACTTACATACTTAATTCACATTTTAAATAATTTCATTTGAAGCGTTTCATTGATATTGACCGCCAAATATGTAATTATGAATATGTTTTTGCGAATGTATTTATGAAATAATCATGTTAAATGAAAGTAAAAAAAATAAGATAAAAATATCGGTTTTATAATTTCTAACGTAACGATATATATTAAATTATATTAATTATTATTATAAAATGTATGGAAATACGTGCACGTTATAAAGTTATCCTGGACGGAAAAAAAATGTCTTCATATATTTTCATACATTTTACTTTCCTGTATTATCGTGATGCCGTGACGTGGACGTGTCCACGATAATATCGTCACGATAGAAATGATAAAAACGCACTTTGTGTCCATACTTTTCATTTTAGAACAGTGTCAATAGGCCTTTATACTTGTTTTCTTTGTTAATATGTCAAAGTACTTACTGTTATTAGGAATTATAAAAATAATTTAATTTATTATTATTTAAAAATCATGAAATTAGCGTTGCGATAAAAACAAAAGAATATGTGCCAGCTTTAATAGTGTTGTAAGAGATAATTATTATAATTATATTACATTATTAAAATATTATTATTATTGTAACGAATATATGTGCATATGAAAATTTAATTTGGCGTTTTATTTAATTATATAAAAAAATTCTAACATTTACGTTGACGAAAATTTAGGTTTTATAACTAAAATTTCATTTGATAATAATGTCACATGAAAACATCTTTAAGGAGATTTTAAATTAGAATTTCAGGTTTAAGTATTTAAATACTCAAATCAAAGCTCTCAATTTGTAAGTGGAACAATTGGCATCCGTGTGTACGTTTTCTGATCTATTTGTTTACATTTTCATTGGCTACTTTTCGGCCGTGCTTTTCATTTTGACATCTATTGCTTTATATATATTGTATGATCCTAATAAAAAAGGATACAAGCAGTGGCCTACCGACAAAACGAAAACTACGCGTCCCCTTAAAATAAAGTGAAAAATATCAATAATGACCCAATGAGAAATACTGTAAGCACACAATATAAATAAATAAAACACGTAATCTGTTTGTATAGTCTCACATATTGCGAATAAACAGAACACAGCAAACATAGATCCATTAGGACATAAGTTTGCTGACTCACCTCTGTTCGGCCCACCGGCCACAGAGACATTTTGTAATACACAAAGTAGGCAAATAAATGTTGTTCTGATTCTGATTCTGATATTGCTTTATAGGTAGGAAAAATTCGTCTGCAACGTAAATAATGCAATTATGAACGTGACAGAACTGTCAAAATGAAACCCCTTGCGATCGATTGCCATTTTATTAGTGTGTGTGTTACGCAATTACACTACTAATTAATTCGTTTACTTTACTTAAGTGTAACGTGAGGTATAATTGGCTGATGCTATGAAAGAGTTTGCAATGCTCGTCAATCATACGTTGCAAGTACAGTTTCATGAAATAGCGAATACTTACAATAATAGGTAGGTTTTTTTTTATTGAGAGAGTAGGTAACCTTAGAGGAGCTACGTAATAACAGCCCCACGGTATTGACACAGCACTCTCACTTAGGCCCGGACTCCACCGAAACGGAGATGTGCGGAGATGCCCGAAGCGGAGACGACAAGAGATGTTTTGCCCCACCGAAGCTGTGCGGACATGCGTACTGGCTAGACTGGAGCGGAGATGTGTGCTGGCTAGAGCGGAACTGAGCTGCGTGTGGCGAGCGTTGAACTTTGACCGCTCACATCTCTTCTCGTCCCCGCTGCGCGCCGTCGCCAGCTTGCGAGGCACAGCTCATATCTCCGCTTCAATCACGCCATACAAATATGATACATCTCCGCTCAGTGGTATCCACTGAAGCTGAGTGGAGACCAGCAGTGCTATTCTGTAACCATCTCACCGTGAAAACTTAGGTGAAGTGAGCGTGGAGTGAGCTGTCACTCCACAGGGATTGACACTATTGACAGCTCACTTCACCCAAGTTTTCACGGTGACATGTTTACAGAATAGCATGGCAGATGTGTGAATGACGAAACTCTATTGGTTGTTTAAAACACATCGCTTCTCCTCTCGTCTCGTCTTTACTTTGGTCTAGTCTGGGCCTTACAGACTGTTCACTATAAGTTGTCCCTTGCCGTTATGTTGGCACAATTTGCTTGTCAAGCCATTTTGAACTCTATTAGTATTAAAACTAAGCTTGACAAGCAACGGTCCAACATGTTGGCAAGGGATAAGTTATAGTGAACGGCATGAGGAACAGGGTGTGAAGTTCACTCATCCTCCATAGAAAAGGGAGGATCCTCCGACCAGACGGGTGTCGTGTCTGGTGGGCTACTGCCTGACGATTGATGTCGGGTAACTTCCTGACATCAATGGTCGGGCTAACTAGCTGATAAACGCGCGGTAAACTTTGCTTGCGCGATGCAGGATTTCGCGTGACGTCAGTGTGATGCGTAGTTCGCATGTGCCGATGTAGATGCCGCCACAAGATAAAACATCTTATTAATTGTAATGGAATTCAGAACTCAGCATCACTTAACGTGAATCTGGAGATATCTTTATAAACTTATATTGAGATAAGAAATACGTAAAATACGATTGCTTTTAAATTACTACGTAATTTAACTTCACTGCACATCCGGTGCAGACTAGGCCACTTTTTGCGGCAACTGAAGCTGGACTGAGGGACTGTTGACGGCGACCTATCAATGGCTCGGCTCTGCATACATTCAGTTGTTAAAATGTTTAAAATTAATCTCAACTCCGTTGTGGCCATGTCTACTAAAGTGTAGTGAACAGCGCAAAATGTGATACTTATTTTAATTAAATAGAGACACTTTTCCTGCAGTGTGTTTTGGCGCAGCCGTGAGGCACACACTATTATTGTTAAAATATTATTTTCTCTTTTTTATTTTTTGTTTTTTGTGTTTCACGAACTGTGTCCAAATAAACATTATTCTTTCTTTTTTCTTTCAGTAAGTCACAGTCACCGAAACTATCACTGGTACATAAAGGACGCTTCCAAGTCGCGCAACAAAAACTGGTTCTTCACCTTCTAGATCTAGACTATCCCAGCCTTTTCAGGTAGTCGTCGTACGTACCACCTGCAGATTTTTTATATCTTTATCTAAAAGCTAAACGTTTGGAAACGTAAAAACTGGTATTTTTCATAAGAATAAATAATATAGGTCAGCAATGAGAAACATTAGCTAATATAAACAAAAACACTTAGTCTAAATTCTATTTTCCACTATAGCTTGTTTGAGGGGCTCGTGACTAAGTGATAGCCGCACAGGTTGATCGAAGGTTAACCTACGCTTGCCGCGGTCGTTTCATGGATGGGTGACTATCTATTACATATCGAGACCCCTCCGTGCCTCGGAAAGCACGTTAAGCCGTTGGTCTCAGCTGTTATTCGTAGATCTTGTTGTTACGGGTAGTTATAAGCCTGAAAGTCTGACAACCAGTCTTACCAAGGGGTATCGTGTTACCCAGAAACTGGGTTGTGGAGGTCAGATAGGCAGTCGCTCCATGTAAAATACTGGTATTAACCTGCATCCGGTTAAACTGGAAGCCGACCCCAAAAAGGCTAGGCAGATTAATTGAGCTTGTGTGTTGTCGAGTCGACCACTAGTTACCGATATGTGGCGACCACTAGTCGCTTACTATGCAGCTGCACTTATTCGAGATTTAAAAACCGAACCCGTAACCGAAGCCCTTGACATTCAGAGTCAACTGACAGGGTGTATGATAATGCATAATGTAGAATGTATAATATATGTGTGGAAGAATGCATGTTATTTTACCGGTTTAAATTGGATGAGCGAGTGTGTACCTTATTACTTAATGTTTTATTTTGTTTGTGGCGCTGATTTTCTTGCACGAATTAAAATAAGTTGTTAAAGAGAAATATTATGTAAGGTACAATGCGAAGGTTTATAAGAAACGAGCTGCGCCCCGCGGTTTCACCCGCATAAGTCTCGATCCCGTAAGA
This sequence comes from Agrochola circellaris, assembly GCA_914767755.1. Lineage (NCBI taxonomy): Eukaryota > Metazoa > Arthropoda > Insecta > Lepidoptera > Noctuidae > Agrochola > Agrochola circellaris. The sequence continues at coordinate 8,252,892 of OU611867.1, read as the reverse complement.
ATATCAGGATAAAAAGATTATAAATACTTAAAAACTAATAACATAGGTACCATTTAGTTAAAACTATCCATACAAAAAAATATAAGTAAATAAAACGGAAACAATACTAACATTAAAACTAAGGACCCATAATGATGATGTAAGTATAATTTGTAGGAAATAAACGGATTTTTATTTTATTTTTATGCATCCTTATGGTATGACCCCCTACACCCAAGGTAGATTACCTGACAGCCGAAAAGGGATTTGGCACGGAAATGAAATGAAATGAAATTGTTTATTCTGTAAATAGGATATCGGAATCACTTTTACACGTCATATAAAAAAATATATTAAAAATAAGCTAGATGAGGTCGGTGTTTCCTATGTGACTACTCTGAGAAGAAAGGCAGAAACAAACTCAGAGGTCGTAGTCTCTTTTAAAGTCCAGACATAATCTTGGTCAAGTCATATGAGGACCATGTGGATCAGTGTCTGAAATGGTCTTTTGAGGAAAGAACCACACAGATTTGAGTGGACCTGTCCAGTCAGTGCAAGCATTTGTCAGTAATCGTGGAGCTCAACTCAAAACTGAATGCATTCGGTCATGTGAAGCAGGGAGAAAACGCATGGGACTAAAAGAGTGATGAATATAAATGTTGATGGTTGGAGAGGGAGGGGAAGGCCAAAGAAAAGATGGATGGATTGTGTGAGGAATGATATGAAAGAGAAGAGAGTGAATGATAGAGTGACAGTTGATAGGAGAGAGTGGGAGAAAAAAACGTTGTGCGCCGACCACACGTAAACTCAAACTCAAACTCAAAGCATTTATTTCAAATAAACCAATTACAGGCACTTTTGAATTGTCAAGGGGTCGGTCAGTCAGAAAGATGAAGCTAGTTGCCCATTCCAAAGCGTAGTAGGTACCTATGGAGAAGAACGGGCAAGAAAACTCCACGGACACTCTTTTAAATCAAAATATTCTTACAAAATAATGGTTACATCATTCATGTTTAAATTATACATGTGAGAACAATGTAGAAAGACGTGCACGTTAAAAGCGTCCGCAATGAAAAGATAATGAACAAATTCAAAAATTAAAATACATTAAAATAAGCCATGGAAGCTAAGAGATGACCAGTCCCTACTGACGGCGCCCGTTCACGACATGGGACAAGGGCGGAAAGATGATGATGGATTCGGCTGGAGAGGCCTATGTCCAGCAGTGCACTGCGATAAGGCTGTTTACCTACATTGTATTTGTTTAAGTATGACAATGATATTTTTTTTTTTTTTTTTTATTGCTTCGTTGGTCTAGAAGTCGCTGCTGAGCATGAGGTCCTGGGTCCCAGGTCGGGCAGACTGTTATTAGGTTTTTCATCAATAATTTCTCAGTAGCAGCCCGGACTCTGGATTTGTGTCCGGTTGATGGCAATAGGCTCGCCCCCTATTACATGGGACTTAAACATAACTGGCGAAATGTGGGTGTACTATAGGTACAGCTCTGCCTAACCTTTCGGCGATGCGTGAAGATATGTTTTGTTAGTTTGCCAAAACGATTTCGCGACATTTTGAATAAAAAAAAATAAAAAAAAGTTTGTTTTGTTTGTTTTTCACACTTAAACGGCAAAACGGAATTGGATGAAATTTGGCACATGGGTGGAGCATGACCTGCCATGCGATTCTGTAAACATCTCACCGTGAAAACTTGGGTGAAGTGAGCTGTCAATAGTGTCAATCCCTGTGGAATGACACTCACTTCACCTCACTTCACCTAAGTTTTCACGGTGAGATGGTTACAGAATAGCACTGCTGGATTAGGACATAGGATATTTTTTATCCCGATATTCGGTATCGAGACTTATTCGGGATCGGGATCGAGACTTACGCGGGTGAAACCGCGGGGCTCAGCTAGTATGATATAAAAAAGAAAGCCAAAAAATAGACGACCTAACGTTTTTATATTCTATAGACTTCATACTTTCGATTGGTATTAAAATACGTTAAACGAATCGGTGCAATTTTTTAAATAAAAGTATTTTTTTAATTTTTAATTAATCATAGTCTGGCCAGGATTTTTTTAGCCAACCCACTCGCGATATTTATTTTTTAATTCGATATAAAATACTTTTCATCATTTTAACATATGGGTGCAGGTCGCCTATTTAGGTCTTTAACTCTGAATTGACTAACAATTGGCAGAAGTCAAGTTAGTAGCAAAGGTTCACCTTGAAAAGCTCTTTCAATTGGTGTATATCGTGCAATGTTTAAATAGAATTTTTATTTAATCATAGTCTGGCCAGGTTTTTTTTGCCAACCCACTTGCGATATATTTTTTAATTCAATATAAAATACTTTTCATCCATTAAACATATGGGTGCAGGTCGTTCATACATTGGGTCTTTCGGATCGTATGCTATATTTGGTTCAGATTATTTATGTTGAGCACGCTAAGTTCTATTCCTCGATAGCAGATGCTGATTTTATTTCTGGCCTTCGCAGTGAATATCCAGGTCTGCGAGCAAAACAACGCACGGCAAAAGGGTTGAGTCAGTCAGGACGCGTACCTACATAAAATTAATCATACTTCAAAATAAAGTAATTAAGTACTAACAAGTCGAATAAATCACTCTGACTGACAAGAAATAATTAATAATCGCTACAGTTAGCAATAATTGGTGTTTTTTTTATAACAAAATTGCTACATATTACAAAAGCCAGCCAATTATACAGGCGACGCCTGCAATCACAAATATGTATAGGCTAGGAGCTAGGCAAGTTTTATATCCTTTAACAACAAACAAAAAAAAAACATACAAAAACACACACACAACAAAACATACAAAAAAATAACACAAACAAAAAAACAACAACAAAGGTAAACAAAACACAACACACATAAACACACACAAGCAAAAAAACATGGTAATCATTTAAAGGTACAAAAAAATAAAAATAAAAAAGCAAACGACTTGCAATAAAATCAATTTAAAAAAACTACTTGCTATGTAAACAACAGTGACGGGTAACATCATCAACTTATACATAGTGGATTAAATACGTATTAAGGCTCCTACAAACAGGCGCGACACGCGACGCGACTCAAAGACACCGCACGTCGCGCGCCGAGCGGTGTCTTTGAGTCGCGTCGCGTGTCGCGCCTGTTTGTAGAAGCCTTTATTGAAAACCACTCATCAGAACTTGATTAAATGTATAAAGGACCGACTTTATTATAACAAAAAATTTTTTTTTTTTAAATCGGCCCACAATTGATGAAAATATCGATAAACAAAAAATACAAACAGACGAACACATAACCTCCTCCTTTTTTAAATCGGTTAAAAAGTAGCCCACCGGTTTTGAGGTCAGGGCTCCAGAGAGAGGAACCTCCAGACAATGCGAGCCGTGCCCAGGAGTACCGCTCTCTGAACCATGTCCTTTTTCCATTGACCTAATGAGAACAACAGCTCAGACCAAATAAAAAACCAAGACATAGCGCTGTCAACAGTGACGTGAAGCCGGTTACGTAAACATGTGTGCACTTAGTGAGGTGTAGTTTGATTGTAAATGTGTGCGTGTGAGCGTGTATGCACAGAGCGGAGGTGTAGTATTGACATGCGTTCTCAGCGCTGTGTATTGGTTTTTTATTCGGTCTGAGAACAACAGTTGTCCTATTTGAGTCCTATGTACCAAAAAGCCTTCGTGTAGATAACGTTATCAAAAAACACGAAGCACTTAACAGGAATGAATTATTAATACATTTCCTGGATTTATCACGTACTTTATTTTGTCATTAATTTATTATAATTTCTTATTTTGAGGTCATAAATAAGTTAAGTGTCACATTGGAGATATTATACAGTACCAAAGATTAATACAGATGCGACACTCCGCAGTTTAGGTATGAAGCTACAAGTACGCGGCGGGCCAGTCTTGTTGGGCCAATTAAGTGAGTGTAACGTAGTCAGAAGATATAAGAGTTACGCGATAGAAAGAGAGGCAACTTCTAGGTGAATATAACAGTAGGTAGTTAGCGCTGTGCGACCTGAATTGCACTTTATTGTGTCGTAGCAAGAGTCGCTTTTTATTTAAATGATTTTACTGAGTGTCCTACCTATCTGTATTAATCTGTGACAGTACAATTATATTCGAGTGACTTAATAATATGACTGCCTCATTGGTCTAGTGGTGGCAAGCGTTACTGCTGAGCATGAGGTCCTGGGTTCAATTCCCAGGTCCGGCAGTGTTATCGGGTTTTTCCATCAGGAATTTCTCAGTAGCAGCCCGGGGTCTGGATCTATGCCCGGTTGATGGCAATAGACTCACCCCCTGTTACAATCAATCTGCCTAGCCTTTTCCCCCAACTATGTTGGGGTCGGCTTCCAGTCTAACCGGATGCAGCTGAATACCAGTATTTTATATGGAGCCCCCTGTTACATGGGACTTAGACATAACTGGCGAGTAATCGCTCGTCGCCGATGCACTTTCTGCTCGCTGCTCGCCAACTCGTTTTTAGTTGCTAGCTTATGAGGAGAGTCATGCATAATACTTTAATTTATTTAAAAACAAAAGTTTTTCAGCTATATCTGTTCAAAAATAAACATAGCTAAGTACATAAGTAATAGCACAGGAGCCGCAGAGGAACAACTTGCACCCATCTGTTTAATGGATGAAAAGTATTAACTATTCAAATTAATGGCACCTCCGTTGGCTTTAACCAATGGGCCACTCCGGGAATTTATAAAAGTAGAGCGAGACTATACGAGTTATATGGTTTGAAAAAATACAGGTTTGATACTCCTTTCCTAGAGTATGTCAAAAGTTATTCAAAATTATTTAAAAAGGTTAGTGTTTTTGCTAAATCTAAATTTTTAAGCGATTCAATTAAAAATTCCAATAATAAAGTTAAAACCACTTGGAAAATTATTAATAATGAAACGGGTAAGTCGGTTAAACAAGATAAACAACTTGAGATTATGGTCGACAATAAATTAGTTGATAAAGCAGCTGACGTAGCTGAGGCGTTTAATGAGTTTTTTGCAAACATACCTGTAACTACGACTCGCTCCTTAAATTCATCCCCGTCTAAAGCTGAAAACCTTTTGCTTAGTAGTGTGTCTAAAAATAGTCGCATATTTAGCTTCGTAGCACATCGTAGCCCCCTATCTAGCTGTTACTTTTAATAAATGTGTTGATTTAGGAACTTTTCCTGAACTCATGAAGAATAGTAAAGTCATACCATTATTTAAATCAGGTAATAAAAATGAAGTTGGCAATTTCAGGCCTATTTCTATCTTACCAGCATTTAGCAAAATATTTGAAAAGTTAATACTCAAGCAGCTGCTAAGACATTTTAATTTAAATAGCCTCCTTCATAATGAACAATATGGATTTACAAAAGGTCGTTCGACTACAGATGCGGGTGTTGCTCTGCTGAAACACATATTTAACGCATGGGAGAACTCGCAAAATGCTATTGGGGTTTTCTGTGATCTCTCCAAAGCCTTTGATTGCGTGCACCATGACACGCTTTTGCGTAAACTGCGTCATTACGGTGTGCAAAACGAAGCTCTCAACGTTATAAATTCGTATTTACATAATAGGTCCCAATGTGTAGATGTTAATGGTGTGAAATCTTCCGGGCTACCAGTTCAGTTAGGTGTACCTCAAGGCTCAATACTGGGTCCATTCTTGTTCTTAGTGTATATCAATGACCTACCATTCTATTTAAAGGGTATCTGTGAAGTTGTACTGTTTGCAGACGATACCTCTCTTATTTTTAAAGTAGACCGGAATAGACAAGATTTTGACGATGTAAACAGTGCACTCTCAATGGTTACGGATTGGTTTACGACAAATAACCTAGTTCTCAATGCCAAGAAAACGAAATGTGTTAAGTTCGCCCTACCAAATGTTAGAAATCTAGGACCCAACATCGTCTTAGATAAAGAGGTGCTTGAATCTGTAAATTCGGCAGTTTTTCTGGGCATAACAGTAGATGCCAAACTTCAGTGGGGCCCACATATATCGAGCCTAGCGGGAAGGCTCAGTTCTGCCGCCTACGCCGTCAGGAAAGTAAGACAATACACTGACGTCGATACAGCTCGATTAGTCTATTTTAGTTATTTTCATAGCGTTATGTCCTACGGTCTTCTGCTGTGGGGCAAAGCTGCTGATATTCAAAATATTTTTGTCCTTCAAAAACGAGCTGTTCGAGCTATTTACCAGCTAGGCCCCAGAGTTTCTCTGAGAGATTTTTTCAAAGATATTGGTATCCTCACAGTGGCATCTCAATTCATTTTCGCCAACATCTTATATATTAGGCAAAATATACATTTATACAGTAAGAACAGTGATTTTCACAATGTTAACACTAGAAATAAGGAAAAACTAAGAGTTCCTTTTCACCGGCTTCATAAGGTTCATAACTCATTTGTTGGGCTTGGTATAACCTTTTATAACAAGTTACCCTCTTCTTTGCTGGATTTGCCTTTTAATGCGTTTAAAACGAAAGTAAAATCCAACCTTTGTTCAAAGGCATACTATTCTATCAACGACTACTTAAATGATAAGAATAGTTGGTCGCTGTGATTAACTCAAGACAATTTTTATGTCCTTTCACTAGAATTAGCTTACCTACTGACAGGTTATATGAGTTCATATAATTGTTTATTTTAATTTAATTTTAATTTATTGTTGACATAATCTACTCATTACAATGTTTTTTTTTAATGAGTTGTATTGCAATATGTAACTAGTGACCTCGACAATAGATCATATTATTTATTGTTATTAGTAATTAACTGTTTATTTATTTTACCTCGATGGTCCTAGTTTATCATTTATAACTTCCAGTTACAGCTTTATGTAGGCGGGCACGCCCTTTATGCCTGGAGGCTTTTATTAAGACGTTAAGTTTTGTTTACGTTTAGTTTTTATTTCTGCCCGAGTATAGTTCTCGATGATTTTGTTTGGTATATTGGCGTGTGCTAGCTAACATATGGATAATAATTTAAATTAGGTTAATTAAGTATGTTGAATACTATTATATAGAGTCATTTTTTTTCTTTCTAACTGAACAGACAGCTGTGCTGCTGGGGAGTTTGTTGCGCCACTTCTTCTTCCCAGCTAACGCACTAGGAAGTGGTGAAGGGTGGGCGTTTTGGGGGACTGTCTTATGTAATTTTGACGTTCGAAAAGTGCTGATTATCAGCCTAGTTTGAATAAATGACTTTTGAATTTTGAATTTTGAATTTTGATTATATTTTAAATCAAATTTAGTAGGTATGTTAAAAAATATATCGCGAGTGGGTTAGCTAAAAAAATCCTGGCCAGACTATGATTAAAGAAAAATTCTATTTAAACATTGCAAGATATACACCAATTGAAGGAGCTTTTCAAGGTGAACCTTTGCTACTAACTCCACTTTTGGCAATTGTTAGTCAATTCAGAGTTAATGACCTAAATAGGTGACTACTTGGCCACAAGTTTAGGAATGTTCTTGACACCCAATAACCATAAGTGATATATCAATGGATAGTGCTTTTTAAGAGACACATTTTGTACTAAAACGAATTAATCGTTAAACGAACGAGAGCATTTTTTTGAAAAAAATGGTCTTTTTTTAATTTTTAATTAATCATAGTCTGGCCACGATTTTTTTTGCCAACTTACTTGCGATATATTATTTAACATACAAAATTTGATATAAAATACTTTTCATTCATTAAACAGATGGGTGCAAGTTGTTCCTCTGCGGATCTTAGACCATAAATACATAATAAAAACAATTGACTATTCAAGAGACGCCGTAAAAAAAAACTAGTGTTAAAAATAATAAAAATGAACGAACTGGCCTTCATTACATAATGTACCGAGATAATCACAACAGCGTCACATTTAAATAATTGAATTATTTATAGGCGTTAATAGGCATCGTGTGTTAAGACTTAATAGATAGTTACTGTCAAAATGTGTTATCTATTTTAGTATTTACAGGGTGAGCCACTTAATTAAAACTACCTACTTCATAATGCCTGCCTCGTTAGTTTAGTGGTCACAGTCACAGGTGCTACTGCTGAGCATGAGGTCCTGGGTTCAAGTCGCAGGTCGGGCAGTGTTACCGTGAAACATGCCATCTTTGCCCACTTTTTTCGAATAATTATAATTTTAATACGATTTTTCTATGGATACGTAAGTATTTTCCTTCATCAGCTACAACTGTAAAACCATGTGCATGTGTTAGTATGGCTTAATTTACTATTATACAACATTGAATTCAATATTTGTTCGATTTTGTTGGCGGGCAAAGTTATGTGGACTTTTAGCCAACTTTGCCCACATTGATTTTTTGATGCTAATATGGCATAAAAAATACAATAGACGACGTATATTTAGTAACCTAATCCGCGTAACTGTTCTTAAAGAGTCATAAAGAACCCTGTAAGAAATCGCCACGTGTTTCACCTCTCAACGAGGCATCCTCAGGATGACGATTGACTTGTTGCGAACTTGAGTTCGCAACAAGTCCGCAACAGTCGCAGATTAAATTACAAATTAACGACGTCTGTTGTATTTTATAATGGATTTCCGCTAAGTCACGCCTGAATCAAATAACTATGGCATAAAAATGCAGATGACATAAAAACTAGTACAAGAATTTTGGTAAAGATGGCGTTTACTTTAGAAATGTAAACGACACTATAAAAAGTTTTTTACAAAACTGGGCAATGATACCCTAACGGTGCACTAAAATTTGCCCGCAAAAACACGCACCTCGTTCGACGAGTTCCAACAAGATATTAAGCGAAGCTAGCAAAACACACGATAGTCTGTATTGCCATACACATAACCTATTTTCCACCCAACTCAATAAATATCGCTATACACATATCCTATTTTCTACCCAACTCAATAAATATTGCCATACACATATCCTATTTTCTACCCAACTCAATAAATATCGCCATACACATATCCTATTTTCTACCCAACTCAATAAATATCGCCATACACATAACCTATTTTCCACCCAACTCAATAAATATTGCCATAATATTAAGATATTTGCACATCAAAGATATGCTTATAAATGGTTTTTCGGACAAAGTTTCCCTTGCGGGCAATGTTGGCATATTTCACGGTATTTGTTTTTTTCATCTGGAATTTCTCAGTAGCATCCTGGACTCTGGATTTGTGCCCGGTTGATGACAATAGGCTCGCCCCCTATTACTTAGGACTTAAACACAATACCCCACCCACCACCAAATAATCCATTCCCTATAATGTTCCCACTGCTGAGACACAGGCCTCCTCTCGGCGAGAGGGAGTGGCTCGTAAACCACCACGCGGGCCCAGTACGGGTAAGTTTTTCCAACTATATTGGGGTCGGCTGCCAGTCTAACCGGATGCAGCTGAATACCAGTATTTTACATGGAGCGACTGCCTATCTGACCTCCACAACCCAGTAACTGAGTACTACGATACCCCTTTATAAGACTGGTTGTCAGTCTTTCGGGCTTCTGACGAGACGTAACGACTGTCAAAGATTCACAAATGACAGCCGGGATCAACGGCTTAACGTGCTTTCCGAGGCACGGAGGAATCTCGGTATGTAAAGATCACCCAACCACAGACCAACCCCGCGTAGCTTAACCTGATGGATCGACCCGTGCGGCTGTTATTATTTAGCCACGATCTCCTCCAAAACTTACCGTATGACATTTCGATAATGAAGACATAACAAGGATATACAACCAACATAAACCGTTAAACATTACGATACAAGCTTTCACCGAAGTACATGCCAACAATTTTTAACGCAAAGGGCACATTTACCCAACTTGTGCGCAAATAAAGAGGTATCATGTAGGTAACCTTTATAGGCATTCAATTGTTATTGGTAAAGGGATTATTACTTGTGACGTTAGCTAGCAGGAAGCCAAGTCTTGTGTTGTGTATGATTTTATTGCACGATTTTTAGGGCGGTTGCTCAGTGGCAGAGAGGATATTTTTTGGAGAGAAGCTCATAATATTATAGATGTGTCCTTTCGCCCTCTATTACACAGGGCTAAAGACGCAGATATATGCCTTATATATAAGGTATAAATATGTATACCTTGAGTGGTTAGCTTGCGTGTTCTGTACTGAGCTCACGCAACGCGTCGTACGTCCAGACAGTAATAGGACTCGCCCATCAAGGACCGCTGTCCCAAATTAGACGCATTATTAATTTTACATAAAAAAAAGATATTTTAATAAAACACGTATACTCAAAAATCAATAATTAAATTATCTTTAAAATGGTGAAGGTTTCAGAAAAATGCTCTTGATAGATTTTGCGTGATTCTCCGTTTTTTATCCGCGTTAGACATAACTTTACAAATTAATTTCACTATGTAATATAAAAATAATCTAAAATATTCCTTTATTAAGTTATTAAGAAAATGCTCTAATTTAAGATATATTTTTTCCAAATCATTAACACTACTCGTTTAGACGTGATCTTCAGAATACAATCATTAAAAGTCGGTTATCGTCGCCTTAAACATAACTGGCGAAATGTAGGTGAACGACACCTCTCAAACTCAAAGCATTTATTTCAATTAAACCATTTACAGGCACTTTTGAATTGTCAAAGAGTCGGTCAGTTAGTCAGAAAGTTGAAGCTAGTTGCCCATTCCAAAACGTAGATCTTTATGGAGAAGAACGAACGGGCAAGCAATTCCATTCACACTCTTTTAAATATGAAAAATTACAAAATCCTGGTTCCATTATTCTTGTTGCTTCTACAATGTACAAAAAATTATCAAAATATAAGATTAAAAATAAGCCCTGGCAGATAAGAGATGACCAGTCACAACTGACGGCGCCCGTTCACGAACGTGACGCGTGAACGGGCGCCGTCCTCTACCTAATCCTCCATCGGAAAAGACAGGCGTGATGTTATGTAATGTTATCTTCTTTGATTCTACATCGAGGTCCTAATGTGCGCTTTTATAATGACGTCCAGGACCACAAATGTATGGAAATACGTGCACGTATTCGTGGACGGAAAAAAAAAAAAAAAAACCGTCTTTATATATTTCCATACATTTTACTTCCCTGTGTTATCGTGACAACGTGTCGTGGACTTGGAGGTCAACGATAATATTTATTTATTTATTTAATACTTCAAGCACAGAAATGTACAGAGGCGGATTTAATGCTATAGGCATTTTCTACCAGTCAATCTTTGGGTGATGCAGAGACAAACAGTGGTAGATGCAATTACGAAAACTTGAGGAATAAAATAAATATAAAGATACACTTATACCTATTACAAACTATAAATAAAATATGCCTAATTATATATAAATATAAGCACAAATAAATATACATAAATACACGAATATACTAAAACAAATAAGACAAACAATGGGAAAACATTAACGTTGTGATAATACTGCTTCTTACGAATGTGCTCGCGAACTTTAACTTAACTAATATCGTCACGTTAAAAATGATAAAAGTGCGCATCGAGGTTCACGGAGTTCGAAGTATTACCTACGTTACTCAATCAATCATACAGTGACACATGCCTTTCTTTCGACGAGCAGATGATTCAAGGTGATGCAGATCCGGTGCTGAGCTGATATGTGTGTGCCTTTAAGGGACAAAGCGACAAGGGGTGACTGGACACATCCGAAGAAATGGCGTAGAGTTTAGCGTAGTCGACGACGCAAAAAATCTCATGGCTGAGGACTGAGACTCAATGTTGAGACCTTTCTAAATATTAATCATTTGCACGCTTGCTTGTAGGCAGAATACAACGACTTTAAGGCTGTAAGATCTTCCCTTGTAAACCATGTATTTTCTTGCAAATAAATAATTTGAATTTGAATTTAAATTCAAAAGACGAAGAACTGACGATGCACAATTAGTCTTCTTATTAAAATAATTATTTATTAATAACTAGGATTTTGCTCGTGGCTTCATCAGCTGTTCCCTACATTTCGACGAGATATACGAACATAAATGTAGGGAAAAGCTGTTTTTTTTTTCGCGATTTCAGCGTTGGTCCCATCGAGGTTTAAGGTAAACAAAAACTAATGTTGTATAAATGGGAAAGTGAGTTTATTTTGTTTTATTAAAGCTTAGGTATAGGATACCTAGTTTATTTCAAAACCCAGCTCAACATAATACTCGCTATCGCGTCGCTTCTTCTGGAGGCCGATCTTGAATGCGGACCAATAAATTTAATTTGAATGTCCCAATAACAGTGGGTGCTGCTGGTATCGACTTGTCTAAACGATCGCCGTTATTATCGTGCTAGCCTTACTGAGGTTGCATTCTGATGTATGTAGGTATGTCGTCTAGTTACTGATACCGAAAGGCTGTGTCTGTATGAAAATCTTGTTAAAGTCTTGGATACTCATAGATATTTGGATTTGTTGTGCATTTCCTGGTACTTTTTGATAGTCCTCCCATACCTATTAACACTGTAATTTGAATACATTGTAAAAGCCTCAGACCAAATAAAAAACCAAGACAGCGCAGCGAACAATACAGTGAAGCATGCCAAAACTATACTTCCGCTCTGTGCATACACGCTCACACGCACACATTTACAATCAAACTACACCTCACTAAGTGAACACATGTTTACGAAACCGGCCTCACGTCACTGTTGACAGCGCTGTCTTGGTTTTTTTTTAAAGAGTAACCGTGGAATTTGTTTCCGGCTCTTGTCCATAGGAAACGACGACGATCTGCCTAGCCTTTTCCCAACTATGTTGGGGTCGGCATCCAGGCTAACCGGATGCAGCTGAATAACAGTATTTTACATGGCTGCCTATCTGACCTCCACAACCCAGTAACTAGGTAATACGATACCCCCTGATAAAACGTCGTCATACTTTCGGGCTTCTGACGACCCGTAACGACTGTCAAAGATCCACGACAGCCGGGACCAACGGCTTAACGTGCTTTCCGAGGCACGGAGGAGTCTCGGTATGTAAAGATGGTCTTCCGTCCACGGACCAACCCCAGCAAGCTTAGCTTAACTTGTTGGATCAACCCGTGCAGCTAGCCAATTTTTTTTTTCTGGTTATTACTAAGTAAATAGACAATCAGTACGATTCTTAACAACACCACGAATTGGATATGTAGGGTTTTTGTTTTTCACGTATATTGTGTAAATATTATATTCCGAAATAAAGATCTAATTGATCCTGAGTACTACTAATTATTATGTCACGCAAATAATTCTGAGCAAGTTGCACTTGGAGTTCTCTAAAAAAACAGAATCACAAATAAATCAATTAATCACAAATAAAAGCTAATCCAAGGTGATTTATATCTAAATCACCTTGGATTAGCTTTTATTTGTATGCATATGTATCCATATTAATGTGTGATCAATGTTTTTTGGTAGTATATTTAGTACGTACTTGTTACGAGTGATCTTATGAGTGCATCACAAAAAGTAGGTACTCTTTATATCTCAGAGATGTTGGAAGTGGAGTGAGCACACATTGATGAGGCAGTTTACGGTATGAAAGGCAATTTTTGTAATTATTTATTATTTAATCGTGCTTTTGTATGTTGTGCAATGTCTTTTGTGTGCACTAAAAAAAAGACCTATCTATCTATTCATTCAATTTTGCTACAAGTTTGTTGTAAGTGTATCTACTAAACAGTTACAGTATTTGTCACAAAAATGTCAAGTCAAATCTGCCTAGTCTTTTCCCAACTATGTTGGGGTCGGCTTCCAGTGTAACCGGATGCACCTGAATACCCGTATTTTACATGGATCAACTGCCTATCTGACCTCCACAACCCAGTTAAATGGGATGTATACAATAGCCCTTGGTAAGACTGGTTGTCAGACTTTCGGGCTTCTGAGGACCCGTAACGACTGTCAAATATCCACGAATGACAACCGTGACCAAAGGCTTTAACGTGCTTTCCGAGGCACGGAGGAGTCTCAGTATGTAAAGAAGATCCACGGACTAACCCCGGCAAGCATAGCTTAGCCTGATGGATCGACCTGTGCGGCTGTTATAACTTTTTGAGTTTTTGGTATGGCACCGGCTATTTTTAACCACATTCCTAATTCCATAAAACACGAACCGGTAACAACTTCCAAAAAGAAACGAACTAAACTTCTATTAATAGGTAAATGTTAGTACTCCGTATCAGCCGATCGATTCTGTAAAAATGTCACCGTGAAAACTTAGGAGAAGTGAACTTAAAGTGAGCTGTCATTTCTAGGGATTGACACTATTGACAGCTCACTTCACCCATGTTTTCACGGTGAGATTTTTACAGAATAGCACGGCTGATTTTCTTGCTGATAAATTTTAGTTATGTACCAATGTTTGTATTTTTGATGATGAACTGCATCAATGTTTGCATGCCAAAATGGTAGAATGTTCGAAGATTGATTCACTAATATTATTGTAACCACCTTATTGTAAATACCTACACTCTGAGCAAATAAATGAATATTCTATTCTCTATCACAAACATGTAATGTACTGAATAATTGTCTTAGAAATTCATGGCGCCTCCACCACTTCTCACCTCCCTCAATTTTGACATATACCTTAGCAATCCACCATGTTTCCGCATGCCGGCGCCAGGCGTGGCCGCTTTACATTATAATTGAGAACTTCAGATGTATGTAATGTATGTCATTATGTATGTATGTAGGCTGGGATTATCTGATGACGTGGGAAGGACGCATGGAAGTTGTAGTTAATTTATATTGTTAATTGCTTGACGACTAAATGACATGTAACGAAGAACATTGATTTTGTCGCGTGGTGATGAATTTTGCCATCGTGTACTGCGTTGAAGAAGGTCTTAAAACAAGAAGGTGGCTGAAATTGGTTTCAGGATTGTTGATTATTTGCTTTAAGAGCGTTTATAAAGTGGGCTACGTCACAAATAGCTGTCAAATATTTCGCTGTTTTGATTAATTTTAGCAATATGGCTAACTAGTGAACTGGAATTTTGCAATTATAACACTGAATTTGATGCTGTAACCGTTTTTGGTGTAAAAAAGACGTTTGGAAAGTTTCCCAATACTTTTTTACATCTAAAACTAAATTTATTCGGTGTTACGATATTAATTATTGCATTTCATTATCAATATTTTAGTTCTCTAGTTAGCCATATTTCTTATTTCCATACAGTAATATTGCCAAATTAATAAAAAAAACGAAATATTTGACAGCTATTTGCGACGTTGCCCACTTTTAGTATAAACACTCTTAACGATTCATCACTAGGTGCAGGGGTAGTCTGAAGTACTTATAACAAAACGAATCTTGTCCAGGTAAATGCAGATTAAACTTGAAGATCCATCGATTTAAATACCTATTAAATTGGTATTTTCTTGTCTCATTTCGGATTGCCAGAATAGACTCCGTTTTATTATCCCCAGAATTTTCAACCATCAAGGTCGGTAGCTGTGTTGACTGTCTGCGGAGCACTACCTGGATCAATTTGCCCAACACAATCAGCCAATAATGTTCCCATTTCTGGGACACAGGCCTCCTCTCTTCAAGAGGGAGTGGGCTGTAATCTACCACGCATGCCAAGTTGGTAGATGTCACATGATTTTGAATGTTTGGTTCTAGGACATGCCGGTTTCGTCACGATGTTTTCCATCAACGTTTCGAAAGCCCAACGCTGCTTGTTAAATATGTTTGTTTTGTGGCACGGTAAGTGCCTATAATGTCCTATAAAAATAGTGGACCTTTAAAAACGAGAAGCATCAGTTATCACGTTCTGCTACAGTAGGTAAATATTTTCTTCCCATGCGCCGTCTTCAAAACCGGCCACTGGCGGACTAAGGTGGTAGGGGCAGTCCGCATCGGGCCCCCGGTCCAGGGGCCCCCAAATCTCTAGAAATACTTTTAAATCTAATCCCAAACAAGGCAGTTTGTAGTTGGACGCTACGTATGCTAAATGTATGGTGCTAAAATTTTCCAACTCGCTTCGCTCGCTTTTGCATCCACCACCAAAAGTGTGAGGAAAAGAGAATACATTCTCTTTTTTGTGTAAGCCAACAAATTATCTCCTATTTGTGTATGAATGGTCAAAAGAAAATATAACATTTTGGAGGTAGTGTGCTTAAAATTTCGAGCTCAGTTAAGTCGCTGTTGTATCCTATATTCTCCTAGTTCTTAAACATTTCTGCATACCTAGGCCGGGGGCCCCCATTTGGTTTTGCCGCCCCGGGCCCTCGACAAGCTTAGTCCATCACTGAAACCGACCCATAAACAAATAATAAATATCCTTCATTTAAATTAACATCGATACCAACTATCAGTATCATCTATCTACTCCACAAAAAGTTCAAAAAACCAACAAAAATCTGCCATTTCCTACCACAAACACGCCAATGAAATCCCAATCTTAAAACTTCTCTCCTTAAGTTGAATATTCTTTAGCAAAATACCCACATTAATTGGTAGTTGAATTCGCTCAGTTATTAAGGACGGTGCCAAATATGGCGTCCTCTAAAGGGCAGTCTTATTGCGACAATAAAAGAACTACAACGATGATCTGATGCGAAAATTATAGGTCTTTATGGATTCTTTATGTGGGCCAAGTAGCGACATTAATCATATACAAGACAGGGCTTATGATCAGTGAAAATACCGGTGATAATTTGATCATTATTACCCGGCAACATTGTGTTTTTATTTCGGAAGTACTACTGTGGGACAAAGCTCCCTTCCTTCTGTCCGCCTTTTCCTGTTTACCGTAACAATAAAAAAATCAAAAGTCATCTAGTCAAACTAGGCTTATTAAATATGTTTGTGTTGTGGCACGGTAAGTGCCTATAATGTCCTATAAAAATAGTGGACCTTTAAAAACAAGAAGTATCAGCAGTGCTATTCTGTAACCATCTCACCGTGAAAACTTAGGTGAAGTGAGCGTGGAGTGAGCTGTCATTCCACAGGGATTGACACTATTGACAGCTCACTTCACCCAAGTTTTCACGGTGAGATGTTTACAGAATAGCATGGCTGTAATCACGTTCTGCTACAGTAGGTCACTATTTTCTTCCCATGCACCGTCTTCAAAACCGACCACTGGCGGACTAAGATGGGGGTTGCAGGGGCGGTCCAACCCGGGCCCCCGGTCCAGGGCCCGCAAGTCTCTAGAAATAATTTTAAATCTAATAACAAGACAGTTTGTAGTTGGTTTGTAGTTTGAGCCCCCTACGTATGCTAAATGTATGGTGCTAAAATTTTCCAACTCGCTTCGCTCGCTTTTGCATCCACCACCAATTTCAGAAAAGTTTCAGTAAAACCGCGAGGTGCAGTTTCTCCGCGAGTTTTTTCACGGTTTCTTGCAAAACAGGCATTTTCCAAGACCGCCAGCGTTTGTAAACGGACGGTGCCGTTTGTAAAATGACGAATCATACAATTTGCCTGCGATATATACATCATCAACCAATCAACTCAGCCTATCGAAGTCCACTGCTGGCCATAGGCGTTTACGAGGCTGCGTCAGAACACTGTCCTGCACCTTCTGCACCAGCTTCTGCGACGTCTGTCCCAGTCACTTTCTTAAGGTCATCCGTCCATCATGCATAGCGCAGAAATAAGAATGTTTTGACACACACACGTGCGAAGCGGGTTGCTAGTATTACATAAAACAAAGAGATCGCTAATATATCTTTGTTATATAAGGTCCTGTATCTAAGCTAGCTGACAGATCAGGACATCTGATATCCTTCTGTAACATACACCGAAGTTCGTTAAGATCTAGTTAATAAACAGAGCTGACCTTGCTTGTTGCGTGAAGGACGCAGTTACAATGACTTAACAGGAATACGATATGTTGAGGTATCGGCTATTAAGGGGGATGCGCTAAGGTAGCCCGCGAAATTCAAAATTTCTTTATTTTTTTTGCGATTTGCAGGTCCTGGTTTGTATGTTGATTAAAATATGATTCGCGATCGTAACAAATATGGCTTTACAGAATAAAGCTTCGTGCAGACCAGCGGCAACAATGAGGCAAGGTAATTAATCCCCCAGACGACAAGCATAGACACATACTATCACGCCTGTATTCTTCGAAGGGTTAGACAGAGATGTAACCGAACACTCATGTATGTCACAACATTTTATTTGTATTTTTTTAATAGACGCATACTTCCCTGTTTTTATTATTCTAGCGTATGGCACTCGTGGGTGGCAGCTGAAAATCGGCGTCAGGTTTATTACAAGATACCAAGTCAACTCAAAACATTATATTCTAGATTATTTAAGATAAAGTTGTACTAGTGGTTGAATGAGTGTAGCATCTATTGCTTAAAAGAATTTATGGATAACAAAAGTTGATGTTTGTTGAATCAAATTTTGCATGCTGTGTGTTGTCATCTGACATTATGCTGAGCTGAGGCCCTTTTGGCATTATAATCATTGTTTTCTGTTTTTATAGTTTTAAGGTGTATTTTTCTGCTGTAAATCCAATAAACACATTTTTCTTTATTTCTTTTCTTTCTTTCTTTCTTTTCTTTATTTCTTTTCTTTCTTTCTTTCTTTTCTTTATTTCTTTTCTTTCTTTTGTGTAATAGGTTTATGTAATAGGAGGCGAGCCTATTGCCATTAACCGATCACAAATCCAGACTCCGGGCTGCTACTGTGAAATTCCAGATGGAAAAACCCAATAACACTTTGCCCGACCCGGGAATCGAACCCAGGACCTCATGCTCCGCAGTAGCGCTTGCGACCACTAGAACAACGAGACTTTACTTACCTACTACAATTAATTTTCTAGATTAGCGCATTCATCATTCATCATGTTGTTCATCCTAGCAGGTGTGCAGTACTCTCAGTCCTGCTTACCCCTTACAATCAGCCTATAATGTTCCCACTGCTGGAACACAGCCCTCCTCTCTTCAAGAGGGAATGGGCTGTAATCTACCACGCAGGCCCAGTGCGGGTTGATAGATGTCACATGTTCGAATTGTTGGTTCTAGGACATGCCGGTTTCCTCACGATGTTTTCCTTCACCGTTTTGAGAGCAGTGGTGATGAAAATATTTACACAAACTAAAGCGCCTGCCTTTTTTTTTTTTTTTTTTTTTTGATGATGGGAAATTATCAAATAACTTCTCCCGCTCTGAGTGGAGCGGGAGGGCGTGTCAGACTTTTACTGACTAAAACCCACCCGTGTTCCTTCCGTTGCCTGTGTGCCGAGGTCGCGATATCCCTTTCAGACAAACCCGCAACCCCGGCAGGCATTGGCCCTTCCGGACCCCGTCAGTTGGTGCTGACATCTCTTTGAGGCGCGCGTGGAACACAACGCGCCGTCGACCCGGGCCTGGTCCCTATCGGACGGCGAGCTACCCATTGCTCACCGTCCGCAAGCCCGCGCCTACGGTGGCCGAAAGTCGGCTCGCGACTCCCGACGCCCGGGGCGTCTCCTGCGGCGACTAGGGGCGCCTGCCTGGGTTCGAACTCGTAAGTCGGGGCCGTTACCACCGCCACCACTGCTCAGCTTACCCCCTAAGCTGATGTAATTTAGACGCGTATTACAATAAGTAATATACGACCACTATTGCATGAAATAAAACCCGGCAGGTTGCGCCAACAGCGATCAAAGTAAGTGCGTGTACGTGAAATATTAAACAATATGAACACCACAATGTCAGAAATATAATTACCCTGTTGGTTCATCAAGTTACTTTATTAATGTCATATTTTTTTCTTGGAGTCGGTGCAGAGGTGGTATACAATGTGCCCGTATTTTTCTGAATATTCATGACAAATTATCGAAAATAACTTAAAAATGGGGGTCTATCTTAATTTTTTTTTTCTGTATCCTGCTATGATTTTATGGACACAAATGTGTTTTTTTCAAATAAATACTGTTTTTTTTTTAGAAAAAAATGTTTTCACCTCCGTTTTGTTTCATAGTCGACAAAATATTAGTTAATCCGATAAAATAACTCATTAGCTTTTAGAAACAATAAACAGAATCCAAATTGAGCCAATAATAACATAGGAGATATGGCAAACGCTACTAAAAAAATAAAAAATTGAATAACATGAAAAATATTAAAGATAGACCCCCTTTTAAAGGTAATTTTCGATAATTTTTCATGAATATTCAGAAAAATACGGGCGGTTCATGCCCTTGGGCGACATTGTATACCAACAACTTGTTTCTTTTGATATTCAATAACTCTAGGGAGAGAGCATGTCAAAGATGCAACTGGCATTTTTTTTTCTTTTTCCGTACAGAATAATTCGATAAGGTCACGTTAAACATATAATTCTGACATTTTTTACCATAAAAAAATTATAACAACGTTGCATTTTCTTAGCTTTAAATATGAATGAAAATGATCTACTCGTACATATCAATGAAACTCAGACACATATCGAGAGTCTAGTGTTGTGTTATCTTCGAAACTATGTATTTATGGAACACACTTGTTCTAGGACTTTTTGTAGTATTTTTACTTATAGCATAATTATAACCTTAGAGTTATGGGATAAATGAATACGTTGTATAGACACGAGTTTCACAAGCACAGAAACCTAGGAACAACAGCCATCGCCAAAACTTACAATTGGCTTCTGTGCGGGATTAGAACCTGCCACCGAAAGCTCAGTAACAAATTAATGCTCAGCCATTCCGTACATATTCATATGTCAAGAAAATTATACTTCGAGTTTACAAAATAGAGACCTTTTTACCATCAACATAAAATATTCTGCAGATTTCTAGATATCTGTAAATTTTCTTTGTAGACCCCTCCGGATTTGGAAATTCATTATAGAAATCCTCATAGAACTTTGCATAGGATCACACAGCAGCAGCAGCTCAACAGTCTAGCTTGCAACCACTTCTAGGCGTAATCTCTTAGTCACTACACCCACTGTTAAAAAAACAGTGTATTGCGTTCGCGGTAGCTAGAGGTACCGTGATTCAGTTTCCTATGTTACTAGAACTGAAGCAATCAATGGAACACAAAATTATATAATATATATAAGACAGCAAATGATGTAAATATATCGGAATAAACGAGATACATATAAATTAGTGCTGAATGATTTGCCAAGACTTGCCAAACACAACAAAAACTTCCCAGCAATGTGCGTGCGCGGTTATTGCAAGATACCAAGGCAACTCAAAACATTAAATTCTAGATTATTTAAGATAAAGTTCTACTAGTAGTAATAAAAAAAAATGTCCGATCCACTTGTTATTCTGTCTTGTTTACGACGTTACTTGTTTGAAACAGTTTTATCTAGTTTGTAGGTTTTTACGCCAAATTTGTACGCCTTGCAAGGCAAAACTGTATCACTATCAACGCAAATTTTATACCATGTACCATATTACCTATGTTCAGCAAATAAAATACTTTGACTTTGACTTTTAGTTGTTGAATGAGTGTAGCTTCTATTGTTTAAAAGAATTTATGGATAATTAAAGTTGATGTATGTAGGTACGTTGTAACATTTTCAAATACGCTCAAATTTTGCATGCTATTTTTTATCCTAGCTAAACATGTTTGTGCCATATCTTATATATAAAATTCTCGTGTCACAATGTTAGTCTCCATACTCCTCCGAAACGGCTTGACCGATTTTGATGAAATTTTTTGTGCTTATCCGGTATCTATGAGAATCGGCCAACATCTATTTTTCATCCCCCTAAATAGGTAGGGTAGGGTAGGTAGGGTAGGTAGGGTAGGGTAGGTAGGGTAGGTAGGGTAGGTAGGGTAGGTAGGGTTGGTAGGGTAGGTAGGGTAGGTAGGGTAGGTAGGGTAGGGTAGGTAGGGTAGGTAGGGTTGGTAGGGTAGGTAGGGTAGGTAGGGTAGGTAGGGTAGGTAGGGTAGGTAGGGTAGGTAGGGTAGGTAGGGTAGGTAGGGTAGGTAGGGTAGGTAGGGTAGGTAGGGTAGGTAGGGTAGGTAGGGTAGGTAGGGTAGGTAGGGTAGGTAGGGTAGGTAGGGTAGGTAGGGTAGGTAGGGTAGGTAGGGTAGGTAGGGTAGGTAGGGTAGGTAGGGTAGGCAGGGTAGGTAGGGTAGGTAGGGTAGGTAGGGTAGGTAGGGTAGGTAGGGTAGGTAGGGTAGGTAGGGTAGGTAGGGTAGGTAGGGTAGGTAGGGTAGGTAGGGTAGGTAGGGTAGGTAGGGTAGGTAGGGTAGGTAGGGTAGGTAGGGTAGGTAGGGTAGGTAGGGTAGGTAGGGTAGGTAGGGTAGGTAGGGTAGGTAGGGTAGGTAGGGTAGGTAGGGTAGGTAGGGTAGGTAGGGTAGGTAGGGTAGGTAGGGTAGGTAGGGTAGGTAGGGTAGGTAGGGTAGGTAGGGTAGGTAGGGTAGGTAGGGTAGGTAGGGTAGGTAGGGTAGGTAGGGTAGGTAGGGTAGGTAGGGTAGGTAGGGTAGGTAGGGTAGGTAGGGTAGGTAGGGTAGGTAGGGGAGGTAGGGTAGGTAGGGTAGGTAGGGTAGGTAGGGTAGGTAGGGTAGGTAGGGTAGGTAGGGTAGGTAGGGTAGGTAGGGTAGGTAGGGTAGGTAGGGTAGGTAGGGTAGGTAGGGTAGGTAGGGTAGGTAGGGTAGGTAGGGTAGGTAGGGTAGGTAGGGTAGGTAGGGTAGGTAGGGTAGGTAGGGTAGGTAGGGTAGGTAGGGTAGGTAGGGTAGGTAGGGTAGGTAGGGTAGGTAGGGTAGGTAGGGTAGGTAGGGTAGGTAGGGTAGGTAGGGTAGGTAGGGTAGGTAGGGTAGGTAGGGTAGGTAGGGTAGGTAGGGTAGGTAGGGTAGGTAGGGTAGGTAGGGTAGGTAGGGTAGGTAGGGTAGGTAGGGTAGGTAGGGTAGGTAGGGTAGGTAGGGTAGGTAGGGTAGGTAGGGTAGGTAGGGTAGGTAGGGTAGGTAGGGTAGGTAGGGTAGGTAGGGTAGGTAGGGTAGGTAGGGTAGGTAGGGTAGGTAGGGTAGGTAGGGTAGGTAGGGTAGGTAGGGTAGGTAGGGTAGGTAGGGTAGGTCGGGTAGGTAGGGCAGGTAGGTGTGCCGTAGATAAGTACTTAGTGCTACTCGAGCGAAGCCGGGGCGGGCAGCTAGTATTAATATATATTAACACCATTGTATATTTTATTCAAATAAATGATTTATTTATTTAAATTCTAAAATATCTACGATTGGTGATTGGTAGTTCGTTGTAAGTTGGTAGAGAGACGCGCAATACACTCCCTCTACAAAAATATTCTCTTATTGCCAAAAACCACTTAATCAGACATAATAACAAAGTCTCAATACTCTAATCTCAGCGAAAATTTTCACTTTGACTGGACGCTTGATAAAAACTTTCATAACTTTTTCTTTTCCTACTAGATAATGACAAGTTTTTTCAGGACGTTCAGTCCACTCTCGGCCCCTCGACCCTCAAAACTGTCTAGTATATGCAAACACCAGCCTGTCTGAAAACCACCTAATGAAAATCCTAATTACAAACCAAAAACGAATGATTGTATAAAAAAACTCTCTTCCTTTTTAACACAAAACAATATTTTAGAATGGGCAATGGAATGGGCAATTAGCTTCAACTTTCCGACTAACTGACCGACTATTTGACAATTCAAAAGTGCCTGTAAATGGTTTATTTGAAATAAATGCTTTGAGTTTGAGTTTGAGTTTAGTTTTAGAACCATAAAACGAACTGATGGAAACATTTGAATGTTATCCTATTACCTATTGAGGCAGTGTCGCGTCGAAAAATCACGTACACACGCCGAGTTTCCGCTTCATTGAGCTAGAAGCCCTCAGTTCATATCCGCTGATATGCATGTACTACACAGTTTTGGGGGTCGAGGGGCCGAGAGTGGAGTAAACGTTTCAGGATTATAATAATGAATGGTTTAATAAAAAAACGACTGTCAATGTATTGTTCTCAGTTCATACATAGGGAGTATCGGTCTATCTAGCAGCCCCGAATAGCTTCGATAAACATTACAATACAATATAACAACGCACAGTCGACTCCTGCGCCACTATAAAAGCGGCTGCGCTGCAAACATAAGGCATCAGTCTCACAGTGCTGTCGAGAGGATACACATACCAACTCACAAACAAAATGTTCGGAAAATTGGTGAGTGGAATATTTTTTAATTAAATTAGATATTTTATTAATATTGATTTAAAGATCTGGAGGAAAAATACAGTGATTTTTATAAATAATTTTTACAATCTAAATAATTCTTAGAGCAACTGGAACTCCTACATCCCGAATTCAAATAAAAAGTACCTTATTTCTGTAAAGATAAAAACTGAAAAAAAAGACATTGATACACATCTGACAAGATTTTTCTAAACTTTTGTGTGACTATTTGTTGTCCTCTTACAGCCAAACCCGCCGACTTTTTTTTTTCTAATTTTCCTCCCATTTTCTTTAATTTTCTGAGCCTACAATTCGATATTTGCAATGTTCCTCTCTTTTTCTAAGTACTACGTACTTGCGCTTATCCTTATTTTATGAAAATCAAAATTTATGTCTAACAAAGTGTGCAAACTAAAAAACTATGGAATACACGGACAGCGGTTCGGTTTTGACAGCTCCAAATCGGGTCTAAACGTTTATGACACAACATAATCATACATGTCTATATTCATACACATACATTGAACCATTCGGTTCAATGTATGTGTATGAATATAGACCCGAGCTTTTAATTATGCATTGTCACTAAAACGCCTCGCCTATCTACGCCCGCTATCAAACAGACCGTAGCCTTATACCCTAGCCAACAACACACTGACTGTCAGCGTGGGTCTTTG
This sequence comes from Agrochola circellaris, assembly GCA_914767755.1. Taxonomy (NCBI): domain Eukaryota; kingdom Metazoa; phylum Arthropoda; class Insecta; order Lepidoptera; family Noctuidae; genus Agrochola; species Agrochola circellaris. Next base: position 8,228,142 of record OU611867.1, on the reverse strand, counting down.
AGACGACAAATTATTAACTAAATTGTGATTGATTTATGTATAAACTCATGCATAAGCAATTAGATAGGTACTAAAATGTTGACAGTTGTTATAAGTAGTTACCTAGCTTTCGAAGCCAGAAAGCCTGACAAGTGGTTGTAGCATAAGCTATAATGTTCCCACTGCTGGGACACAGAACAGGCCTCCTCTCTCTGAGAGGGAGTGGGCCATAATCCACCACGCGGGCCCAGTGCGGTTGGTAGATGTCAAATGTCTTAGAATTTTTGGTTCTAGGACATGACGGTATCCTAACGATGTTTTCTTTTTTGAGAGCAGTGGTGGTGACGGAATAATTTATACAAAGTAAAGTGCCTGCTTGGGTTCGGACCCACGACTAGTAAGTCGCGGCCGTGACCACTGGGCCCTCATTGCTCACTGCTGGTTAGTTAGCCTGGAAGCGAACTCAAACATTCTGATAATGTTATCTTAGGATTTAAAATAACATATTTCTAAGCGAACCCTCTTTCGGCGTTAAAGTCAAAGACAAAGTCAAAGTCAAATAATTTATTTCAAATAGGCACTTTTGAACGTCAAACGCTAACTTTATTTATAGAATATTATTAATCAAAGACCGTGCGTTACAGTAGTAGTTTAGTTAGTAAGTTTAACGAAGGCTCGCTATCGAAAACACCTTAGCAAAGAAATTACAGTCAAGAACGGAAGTTGGTTAACACTTCAGAGTTAAAAAAATAAAAAAATAAATAAAAAATATCTCAAAAAATCGTACGAAGTAACATTAAAATAACAAAATCCCTGACTCGGAATAGTTTGTTATCAATTTAGATATTAAAATAAAAAGACAACTTCCGATGCTGACGTACAATTTATTATATTGTTCAAAAGAAGCTCCAGAGTGTAATTAGTATAGCAAAAACTTTGTACCCCTTTTTACGAAAATTACGCGGACGGAGGAGTATGAAATTTGGCTCAGTTAAAGTTTATATGGAGAAGGAGTGCAGCAAGCTAATATTTTTATATAATATACATTAGAAATAAATTAAATTAATAAAATAAAACATTACACACACTACCATGCGTTTGACACAAGATGGCTGCCTTAGAATCATGAATTATGGTCGAATTTCGACCTCTGGGCGAACACTAGTAATTATAGTAAAAATCTACAAAAAACATTTGATATGGTGGGTGCAAGGCAACATTACAAGTGTAGTGCGCATTACATTAAATTAATTCAGCATTTATTAATATTATGTATGTGATCATTATCGATCATAATTTAAGTGGTAATTTGTCGGCTGGCAATAATTAGAGGTTGCCATGGTGATAGACATGTTTACTGTCAATTATTGTAATTGCAGCTGTTGACTTCTCTGGCACCTAATTGGTATGCATTATTATTAGTTAGTAGAGTCTACTATTATACCTAAAGCATAACTTTTTAAGCTGAATCACTGTCTCTCAAGATACAGGTTTCCTAGTTGGAGAGGCAGGGTTTTCCATATTGTCTACAGATTTCGGTTCTTGGATTAAACTGCATTGTGTTACTACCAAAGCTCATCTAAAAAGTGTGACTACCTATATATTTTCCAGTATTGAACATTTATAAAATTGCAAAGGAAATTACAGTCAAAATACTGGTTATTACGCCGAAATTTTGAGCTCCCAGCATTTCTGCTTACTTAACATAGTGTTTGGTTATAGCGACTATCGGCTATAACAACTGTTACTGACGGTCCCTTCGAAGTCGTTATTTAAACGGTTCTTTACATAGATTTGTAAAAGTATTAACTTAAACACTTTAATGCTTTGTAAGAATAACATTTCAAGTTTTAATTCATAAGTTACTTTTAAAACTTTTTGGAATAATACTTTTGATACTGACTGTACTTGTATAAATATAATTTGCTTTTCGCTAAATAATCTGCTAAGGCCCATAATATCCCATTGAAGTCTAGATTTTAACCTGTCAAATTTGATACAAATCAAAATCGAAAATGGCAGGTCCAAATACCAAACAAAGCCACTCCTTCTCAAAATCAAATTTCTATATTTAAAGTGAATGATTGCATTAATAAACAATAGTTAGGACGCCTGAAACCATGTAATCTGCACAACAATGTCATTTAATTTGAATATTCTCTGCATTCTTGCATAATTATATTGTAATACTGACTAATCGGTATGATAACGCCTACTACAGTCGAGGTATGGGTAGGATTGATAGTGACATTCTTCGGGAATGGTAAACAGTAAATTAAAATTGAAAGGAATTCCAGGAATTACATATTTAATTAAATTCTAAAATTAACATTGAACTTGAATTCATTATTTTATACAAATTAAAAATTAAATACTTTTAGAAGTTTTTAAACATCACTAACCTTCGAAGTTGACTGTACCTAATATATTGAGGATAGTTAACTAATTTTATTTGTTGTTTGGGGTTTTTTTATTAACGTTGCTTTTAAAGTTAACTAACGTTCAAACATCAAAAATGTATGGTTAAACAGTCGCTTATCATTACTTAACTTATTTTGTAACAATATCATGATTTAAAAGAGTGTCCGTGGAGTTTCTTGCCCGTTCTTCTCCATAGGTACCTACTACGCTTTGGAATGGGCATCTAGCTTCATCTTTCTGACTGACCGACCCCCTTGACAATTCAAAAGTGCCTGTAATTGGTTTACTTGAAATAAATGCTTTGAGTTTGAGTTTGAGTTTAACTTTAAGCAACGTTTATGAATAAAACCCTAAATGTGTAGTCGATGAATAAACGCACAAATTTTTAAGAAAAATTACAACTTCATAATTGTGTGTCTGACTAATCAGCATGATAACGCCTACTAGAGTCAAGTTATGGGTGAGATTGGTAGTGTATTTGCATTATTTGCGAATGGTAAACGATAAATTACAATTAGGGAAAGGAATTTCAGGAATTACATGTTTAATAATTATAGTCCAAATGAACATAATAGTTTAATCGAACAAATAAAAGAATTTTAAAATATGTATTTTTTAAATCAGATTTTTTGGACGCAGATAGATCGAAGATAAGGCCACGCTTTGGGTTGGTCTGTGGATGGGTGACAATCTTTACATACCGAGACTCCTCCGTGCCTCGGATAGCACGTTAAGCTGTTGGCCCCGGCTGTCATTCGTGGATCTTTGACAGTCGTTACGGGTCATCAGAAGCCCGAAAGTCTGACAACCAGTCTTACCGAGGGGTATCGTGTTACTCAGTAACTGGGTTGTGGAGATCAGATAAGCAGTCGCTCCATGTAAAATACGGGTATTCAGCTGCATCCGGTTAGACTGGAAGCCGACCCCAATATAGTTGGTAAAAACAGGCAGATTGATTGATGAGCCACAAAATTACCCAATTACAAAAAAAAAGCATTCACTTTTTAAGTAAAATAAAACTAAAAATAAGTAACACAGTAATAAAATCATTCACCATATCGTGTCAAGCGCACGTTATACCAAAAATTGATTAGTTTACAGTTGCGATACACTGTCTGCAGTGTTGCCTTAATTACACTGCATTGCAACGTTACCTACATAGCGCGTTACGGCCTGCTTATTCTGACATACACTGTACTAATCGGCAATACTTTTAATAAGGGATTATTGATTAATTAATTTAATGCTTCGTTCGTCTTGTGGTTGTAATCGCGACTGCTAAGTGCGGGGTCCTGAGTTCGAACCCGAGTTCGAGCAAAGTGTATTTGGATTTTTCTCAGTACGAAGCCTGAATTAGTGGCTATAGGGTTGCCTCTTGTTAAACTGGGATCTACACAACTGGCGAATTGTAGGTGCACATTCACCTGTCACCAATGAGCGGGTGATGGCTTGTTGATCGGTTTGTAAATAATTTCATCACCACTGCTCTCAAAACGGTGAAGGAAAACATCGTGAGGAAACCAGCTTGTCCTAGAACCAAAAATTCGAAGACATTATGCTATGCACCTCTGCTTAACTCTTTGCGAAGCACTGGCGTGATGTTATATGTCATGATATCAATTACTATTTTTATACGAATTTTTTACGCAATTAATACTGGATGGACTGTGTGAAAGAAGATATGGCTAGAAAGGAGGTGACTACCGAAATGACGACTGATAGAGAAGTATGGAAGGAAGGGACATGTTGCGCCGACCTCGAATAAATTGAAATAAGTGCAGCAGAATGGTGATTTTAGGTACTATTCATTTTTTGTTCTCAGTTGATGTTCTTCGCGCTGGTGGCGGTAGCCTTTGCCCGGGAGTACCCTGCCGGTGTACACCCTGCCGTGTGCCCGAATTACCCGTTCTGCGACGCCGACGCGCTCGCCCGCCACACCCCCGATGGCATGCCCATCCCTCAGTGGGGATATAACCCTGCTGTCGCCCCTGCTCACCCTGGGTAAGTTTTGGATGATAAGTGACTTTACTTCTTAACTATCTAAAGGTATGATTCCGAATAATGCTGCACGCGGCAGTTCTGTCGCGTCACTACTGTTATGTAACGCGTCATCACTGTTGTGTGACGCGTCACTACTGGTCCCCATACATTTTCTATAGGTATGGGGACCAGTAGTGATGCGACAGCGCTACCGCGTGCAACGCTGTTTGGAATCATAAAGAGTTTCAAGTAAGTTGATTTAAAAGAGTGTCCGTGGAGTTTCTTGCCCGTTTCTTCTCCATAGGACCCTATAACGCTTTGGAATGGGCAACTAGCATCATCTTTCTGACTGACGGATTCCGTGACAATTCAAAAGTGCCTGTAATTGGTTTAATTGATATAAATGCTTTGAGTTTTAATGTAATGCCCCAGGACGAAAATTTTAAAATTACCTAAATATGGATTTGAGTAAGTGTGTTATAGAAACGGTTACTTGATGCTGTCGTTTTGGAAAATTGAAAGAAGGCTTTTTCAACCATGAACTATGGTAGTTTAAAGGGACTACTAATGCCTTATCATACTGGCGATTTGCGAGCAAGTTATCAGCGAGGCGATTGTTCAACGTGCTTGCTTCGTGTGCGTAGCGAGCACGCCACGTGTGTGCAACGTATTCGCCACGTTTATGTAACGAGAGCGATTGACCTGAGTGTCCGAGAGAAAGCGTGACAAAAGAGTGTAAAATATTGTGAAAATACGCCGTATACGTCGCGTAGTAGGTAGAGCACGTTCGCAGATCGCCTCGCTAGAAACACGCTGGTAAATCGTTAGTGTGATAACGCTCTTAGATAGCATAATACCATTGCCCATTTGTCCATTCTTTCATAAAGTGATAAGAGTACTATGGTCTCAATTATGACTACTTTGGTTTTGTTCAAGAAACTCTCGTCTTTCTCTTCGTAATGAGCCTACAAAAACCCATGTAGTTCTTAAGGATTGCGTCAATTATTTTACTAAAATGTATTTTTTTCCTACAGCCCCGTCCCCGCTGCTCCGAGGTACCCCGCTGACTTCCCCCCCGCGCTCTGCCCCAACTACCCCTATTGTTGGTGATTACTGCGCAAGACCCCAACTATTTTCCGGCACAACATTCTGACAGCTTTACCTATTGAAATGAAGACGCCACCATCTTATTTTTAGAGAGTATCCGAACGCATTTTTTTATCTGTGCTTATGTCAAAATCTGACACTGTCATATGTCACACATTTCTATTAAACGTGTGCGTGGTTTCTCTCGTACAGTAAAATAGTGTTAGGGATGTCTCTTCTACATAATAATTTAAAGCGTCTTCATGTAAACCCTATTACATATTTTGAACCAAAAATTATGTAAGCTGAATGGCCACTAAAATAATAAAATACCGAAATATTGATAGTATCGATTCTTCAATACAGTTCAAGCGCCTGTTGCAAATGTTATAAATCAGATACTGTCAATTTTCTCATTATTTCTTAAGTAATTCCCACCTTTATGGAATTAATTCCTTAATTACAAGTTCAACGAGAAAAATAATTATTTTAGTGGACATTATTGCCTGCAAGAAACTGTTTGTAGTACTAAATTGGGTTTTTCTGCAATATTTTCGTCATTTACAACTGACGCACTGCCATATTGTTTAAAAAATATGTAAATAGACGCATTCCATCTTCCGTCTTCGTAAGAAAATGCCTGTCTGCATTTTTAATTATATTTTTTTGTAAAAACGTGTAAAATTGTAAATAAATATATTTTTTATAATTTTTGTGTTGTTATTTAGGACTACTCCTCAAGATAGTGTTTATTCTACTTATGCTCAATTGTTATCAGATTCACTTACTTCTATTTATATATGAATACATTTGGGCACATTATTAGGTACTATTTAATCATAGAAAGAATATTAAAATGCTATTATAATAATGAAATTCCTGACTCATCATTAATAAATTTATGCACCTACAGTTCATATCACACTCGATTTACAAATCGATACGTTTTGCTAATTAAAATCAGAACCCTTAATATGCATGCAGTGTATTGTATTTAAATATCCGAACGTATTTGGTGTTGCAAGGACGCGGATTAAAATGTGCGGTCCCGCGCTGTCAAGTTGACAGTTTGGCAATCGTGGCGGGAAATATTTCACGATTTCTCAGGATGTAAGCAGAAAAAGTAGAAAACATATACCTACCCAAGGTCTTCATAAGAATATTAAAGTTTTTATAATTAGACACTAGCTTTTTCCCGCAGCTTAGCTCGGATGGAAGTCAGAAATTATCCAATGGGAACGTACTACAGGGATAAAAAGTATCCTATGTGTTAATCCATGTTATAAACTATCTGTCAGCTTCTTCCAAATCCTATTAGGTGCACAACGTCTAATCTTGAATTCATGCAAGCCTAGTACTTTTTGTGCCAAGTTTCAAATTTATTAACTCAAGGAATAAGATTTTGCATACAAACGAAATCCCACCTTTTCGCCCCCTTAAGATGAAATTTTCAAAAACCCCTTCTTAGTGCACCCCTACATTATAAAAGAAAGCTGTGTGCAAAATTAGTCCTAGTCCCAGTATTTTCGGCTCTGCGTTGATATGTCAGTCAGTCAGTCAGTTTCTCCTATTATAGTGATAAATCTATACAGGGTGGCAGGGACATCGAGGCGAAAACTGATATCATTGAGTCAGTACATGATTCTGAACTGCGTTGAAAATAGTCGCCGGTTATTTAAAAAAAAAATCTGCTGTTGCCTACATTTTGACCGCGTAGGTATTGCACTTGTCTATGAAACAGCCGTTTTTTTTATTATTAACCGACGAACAATTTCAACGCAGGGGGGTTCAGAATCTTATACTGACTCCATGGTATCAATTTTCGCGTCGATGTCCCTGCTACCCTGTATAGATTTATCACTTCGAGGGACACTAAATGCACTCAGGCGTAATAACAATAAAACTTCTATTGTGTCTCCTTCAGTGTCTGTCAACCGATTTATTAATAATAATATAAAATACCAGCCTATTATTTTCCCAAAACCTCTTCTCATACAGAGAAGGCACCAGCATTGATCACCACACTTGCTCAAGACGGTTGGTGATTTCAGACGTAGGTATATTAATTATAAGTCCAGGAATAGAGCGGCCGGTTTCTTCACGATGTTTTCCTTCACCGATGTCACTAATGTCCAAGATAAACTCAGAAAGTTAGGTACATATGAAGTGAAGAAGTTTAATTTGTACCTGCCCGGGTTTGAACCCACAACCTCATGCGTGAGAGGCGAGGCCTAAACCACAAGTCCATTACGACATTACGATTATTGTTTACTATTTCGAAAAGATTTAATTGAGGAGCTCGTGGCTAAGTAATAACTGCCGCACGGGTCGATCCATCAGGTTAAGCTACGGTTGCCGGAGTTGGTCTGTGGATGGGTGACCATCTTTACATACCGAGACTTCTCCGTGCCTCGGAAAGCACGTTAATTCGTCTGTGCAATATAATGAAAACAGCCAAGGCAAGCCGTACTATTGACGGGTACAAAGTGCGAGCAGCTGTCTACTGGCTAGTCAGCAGCTCGCACTGTGTAAACCAGCCATTAGGGTGCGTTTCCACTGAAGCGGAGACGAGCGAAGCTGAGCGGAGACGTGCAATCACAATGGTTGAAATCTTCATCGCTTCTCTCGTCTCGTCTGTGATTGGACGATTCCTGCACGTCTGCGCTCAGCTCCGTACGTCTCCGCTTCAGTGGAAACGCACCCTTAACCCTGTGTCCTAAGGCCGCGCTCACTTTTGACGCGAATTTGTATCGTACGTAAACATATGATCGAGGTCGTACGAATTGAGTACGCACACTGGTATTCAGTGTGCGTACTCAATTTGTTTTTCTCCGTCATATAGGTAGTGTTCTGGTGATATCGTATTCGTGAAGTCCTCTTTGGAGCGCGATGAATTATCTGTATCCTCAAGATAATAATTCACATATAACTCGGACACTGCGGCGGCGTCGTCGCTGTTATAGAACCAAATAGGTGCTGCGCTATATAAATATTTAAATAGACATGAATTCGGTGAATTTCACGAAGTGATAACTTGAATCACTCTGATCCCACATCATTAATCATTTATTTCCGTAAACCAAACTTACCTACGTAAACAAAAACTTTCTACACCCATTTCTAATTTCCAACGCACGAAAATGTTTCGAAATCCCAACAAGTTCGGATTGTTTTCGGACATCGGAACTATACGTACGTATCCGTACGACTAACTCGCACTCAGTCTGCGTGTTCCCTTAGTACTTGGAAGGTCGGGATCGTTCGTGCGTGTTCGTATGTGTAAATTCGTACGAAAATGCGTCCAAAGTGAGCGCGGCCTAACTAAAAACGACAGCCGCACGAGAACGCGATTGTCACGCTCGTTGATATGAATGTGACGTACCTACTCGCGTGATTAATCAAGTCGGGTTTTTATGTTATCATAATTCATTTATACAATCGCGTAATCGCATACTCGCGCGGCAGTTGCTTCAGGTTAGGATACGACCATAAAGACAAATTGAAACAAAATGTTATAAGTAATAGTCCAATATCCAAGACCTCGAAATCTTTAATGGAATAACTTCCAACAGCTGCAAGTACCGTCAATTATCAATAAAATCAAAAGTAGTTAGGTAAGTAATAATTAACTGCAGTGCCTTTCTCCACATCTTCGAGCCATAAATCTGAACTCCATTTATTTAGGCGGGAAACGTCAGCGTATGGCAGCCATCTTGAAACATTGCACGCATCATTCAACCACTTGGCCTTGCAAACTGTGATATTATGTGGGAGCAGGTGGCAGGTATGGCAAGTAAGGTGGGTATGTAGGATGTAACCAGCCGATATTTTGTTATTTATTTTAAAAAAAACGGCAAACTGCATCTCGGACAACGCACAATGAAGGGTTCCGTTGTTAGGATCAATATATCCCAAGAACAAACTTAACTTTGTAGTTGAAAAACATGTTCTCCCATACATTCCAACGGCAAATGTAAATGTACGCACAATATTCTCGTGTAATAATATTGTGTTACAGTTAGGTAAATTATTGATGCACGGACGGTGAGGCCTTTTTTTTTTTTGAGGGTGGGACATTATCAAGTAACTTCTCCCGCTCTGGGCGGAGCGGGAGGGCGTGTCAGACTTTTACTGACTAAAACCCACCCGTGTTCCTTCCGTTCCCTGTGTGCCGGGGTCGCGATATCCCTTTCGGACAAACTCGCAACCCCGGCAGGAGAAATATCCCCTGAGTTGGTCAAACTGGGGTTTGGATTTTGTGAGTATGTGAATATAGCCAAACGCAAGAACAATAAGTAGGTACAATAAACATTCCTACAATAATAATTCATGGTTCCCTTCTCAGTAACACCATCCACCAAAATGTCACATATCAATTATCGTAAAAATCTGGTCGTCGTTGTTGGACCTAGGTACCTACGCATGCTTCCTGCAACATTAACTTTTTTATTATCTGCTTGACAATTGATTGAGATGAATGTCCAGGAATGTGCTGCACTTATTTGGGTACAGACAATTTATGCGGTGGCAAATGAACAGGGACGTCAAAATTGGCATGACCGAAGAGTGTTGGTGCTCTTTCGACACATGTTATCGTAAATGCAATCGAAATCAATAAGCCGATAAAGGCCAGTGAAGTCAAGATTATGAAATATGAAAACAGGTGGGGGGCCTAAGGGTCCCAACCCCCCCTCTCCTCCAAAAGCACCTGAGTTCTTCCGTAACAAATGTTAAAGTGAACTTGATATTATTCTTACTAAACTTTTTAGCAAGCGTAAGTCTACCTAAGGTACATAGTCATTAATTATCCTTATTAACTTAATTAGTATTGTTTCAAGGTTTTAAATTTCTATCAGAGACTATGCTTTTGGGGGGGCTTGAGCCCGTTAGCCCCCCGTAAGGGGCTCAAGCCCCCCCAAAAGAATCTGAGTTCTTCCGTAACAAATCTTAAAGTGAACTTGATATTATTCTAACTAAACTTTTTAGCAAGCATAACTCTACCTAAGGTACATTGTCATTAATTATCCTTATTAACTTAATTAGTATTGTTTCCAAGTTTTAAATTTCTATCAGAGACTATGCTTTTGGGGGGGGCTTGAGCCCGTTAGCCCCCCGTCAGGGGCTCAAGCCCCCCCAAAAGCATCTGAGTTCTTCCGTAACAAATCTTAAAGTGAACTTGATATTATTCTAACTAAACTTTTTAGCAAGCATAACTCTACCTAAGGTACATTGTCATTAATTATCCTTACTAACTTAATAAGTATTATGTTTTAGAGTTTTAAATTTCTATAAGAAACTATAAGAGACGATCGCGCCACCTCGTTCCTATACATTTTGTATGAAATATGAAACAGTCGGCCCGTCGGTCGCCACGCCCGCACTACTCGCCATTTGTGTATGTCCCGCGCCTAAGCTTACCCGTCGCTAGTCTTACTGTACGAACCGTGCTCTGACCAGTCTAAACCGACGTGTAGCCGTCCGGTGTGTAGCTGTGGAGGAAGTCAGATACTAGATTCGACGAGGAGAACCCCCAAGGCCGAGCTAGGTACGGGCATCTGATTTTGGTATAAAACAAATAACAGTCGAAATACTGACTAAAGGTAAGCGCACAGCCACGCCGGCCACAGCGCGCCGCGTAAGCGCCTTGCAAAATTGCGCCAAAGTTAGGAGTCGCTTCGGGTAATTGTTTCATAGAAATCCAAAATTGAATTATGAATTTGAATTGTACCCAGCCAGTCCAATGCAATGAGGCACATTTTGCGTTGCGATGCGGCCCGCCTGTAGAGTGCGGAGGTTCATAGAAAATGTACGTAGTAGGATTTTAGCAGTGCAACCTATGCGTGCGCCGGCCGCCCTAACTTGCGCTAGCATAAATACGACAAAAATAATGTTCGTAAAAACTTGTTACGTGTCAGGGGGGTGTGCTAAGGTAACCCCGTTACTTACAGGTCAGTTTAAGGTTGTATGCTTATCAAAATATTATTCGCGACCGTAACAAATATGTATTTACAGAATTGTAATCGTTACAATCATCAATAAAACTCTAAGTTAAAATTGGCCTCGAATGTCATGATTTCAGGAAATAGTCATTCAATAGGGTAATTTGAACTTCAAATTACCATTAATATATTAGTGATATTGATACATTTTAAATGCGTAATGAATTTTAAATATTAAAGTAATGTTTTTTTTAATTGTTATTATTTTCTTTATTATCACTGTAATATTTTCAACGCAATGTATTTTGTTATGAAATAAATGACTTATGACTTACCCTATATCTACAATGTGAAATTTAATTCGTTTGCATCCACTTAAGGGGTCATTGTACTTATCATTATGAACAACTTTCACTATGGGGCCAACCCTTTTTTTTTTTTTTTTGAGGATGGGAAATTATCAAATAACTTCTCCCGCTCTGGGTGGAGCGGGAGGGCGTGTCAGACTTTTACTGACTAAAACCCACCCGTGTTCCTTCCGTTGCCTGTGTGCCGAGGTCGCGATAGGGATTTCAGACAAACCCGCAACCCCGGCAGGCATTGGCCCTTCCGGACCCCGTCAGTTGGTGCTGACATCTCTTTGAGGCGCGCGTGGAACACAACGCGCCGTCGACCCGGGCCTGGTCCCTATCGGACGGCGAGCTACATGGGGCCAACCCTGAAATCAAGAAAAAAAAACTGTTTTTCCATACATTTATGTTCGCATAGCTCGTTATAATGTAGGGAACAACTGATTTTTTTTTCGCGATTTCAGTTATAATACTAATACTTCCTCACCAGCATTCTCTTCCACATAACCACTTCCTCATCAACTCAAATTTGAAGTTAGAGAGTTATATTGATGATTTTAATCATTGTTATTCAGTAAATACGCGAATAATATTTTAATCAACCTACAACATAATACTCACCTGCAAATTGCAAAAAAGCTAAGTCAAAGTCAAAGTCAGATCATTTATTTCAAATAGGCCCTTGTAAGGCACTTTTGAACGTCAAAGATTATTTATATTATTATTAGGCTAAGATTCGAATTTCGTGGGCTATAACTACATATTCGATAAAAAATTAAGGGTTTTATTTATAAAAGTTGCTTAACGTTAAGTAATGATAGCGACTGTTTAACCATAGGTACATTTATGACGTAAAATTTTAGGAAAATCGTCTACTTTTACAATGTTTGTAAATATGTGAGAACCATGTATCTATCACATAAGTAATTAATGTATCTTTCGTTGCTTCATTTTTATTAATTCTTCTTTTTACCTATTGAGGTAAGATATTTTTTTTTTTTTAGGTTCGTCGTCTTCTCATATAATTATGTGACTAATGTACCTAAAAATATTGTAACACTTTTTAAAACAGTAACGGTGGAGTTTCTGCCCCTTCTTCTCCATACGAAAACTACCTTTTGGAAGGGGCGAATAGAATCAATTCAATTTTTTGTAAACTTTGAAGTTCAAAAGTGCCTTACAAGGGCCTATTTGAAATAAATGATTTGACTTTGACTTTTTACCTCAATATATCGCCGTAATCTTTAGATTACGTAAAAAAAGAAAAACTACGTGTCCAATATTTTGTTATAATCTCAAAGACGGACTAAAAAATTTTAAGTCATCATCCCTATTAGGACGGCGCCTTAGATTGTGAAAAAAAAACAGTTTAGTGACAAAAACTTTAATTACCTATGCGTTGGTTGGTTTGGTTTAACTTTTAAAAGTACAATATAAAGGAAACTGTAGGCTGCCTCCCATCAGGCACTAACACAGGGTGCACCTTACTTACTTTATTCTTCTTCAAACTTCTTTCCTTAGCTTTCACTACATTCTTCTCCATCAGCTGTATGCTGTACTGCTCTTCTAGAAGTTTCTTGAATATGCTCAAAATGGCGGCAGAGGATTCTTCCTCGTCTGTCATGGCGTCGAGTTTGACAGCGATTTTGGCGCAATTTTCTGATGACAGCTGTCAAATAACATTACGATAAAGGCATGGAATTAGTATGTACTAAGTACTTAAGATACTTTTATTTGGGTATTTAATGACCCGGTAACCTTAAGGTAACCGTAAAGATAGAGTAGAGTAACATAACATAATAACTACTGTTATTTCCCAAAGGGTTAGGCAGGGGTGTACCTTGACATGTACATTGTACACCCACATTTCGCCAGTTATGTTTAAGTCTCATGTAATAGGGGGCGAGGTTGCTATCAACGGGGCTAAAATCCAGACTCCAGGTTGCTACTGAGAAATTACTTATAGAAAAACTCAATAACACTTTCCACGACCTGAGAATCGAACCTAGGACCTCAAGCTCAGCACTAGTGCTTGCAACCACTAGACCAGCGAGGCAGTAAAGTAAAGTAATAATGACATAAGCTAAGTACACCTAAGCAAATGCCTTGAACAAGCTATTTTTAAAAAAACGATCAAGCCTTACAGTAGTCTCATATAATGTGTAACGTGTGATATCTCACCTTGATAATAAGCGACATTAAGGTAACAAGCAACCGCATGTGCTCATTGGTCAAAACAAATAGCGCGCGTTTCCGTTTCCCTCGCTTCCTGTTACACACTTCCGTCGCTTTTCACGAAATCACTCCCACAGATTACAGGGAAAGCAAGAGAAAAGATGTAATACATCAAAAATTAAGAATAAATTAAGTACCTTTTGAATCATTGGCCTAAGTCTTTCCAACTCTTTATTCGTTTTGCTGACTTCATTTTGAATAGGTCTGGATGTTAGCCAGCCGTAGTGGTTCGCTCTGTGCTGAATGCTCGCTTCTCGAAGTTTCGATTCTTTTAGCAGCATTTCAGCCTGGAATATTATTAAACATTATTAACACTCGACTCCACCCACTTTTCATACAACTCATACGCCATGCCATTATACATATTGGAGGTGAACCCTCCGGGAGGGTTACCGGCATTACGTTTGCGCTAAAGTTAAACAGCGCGGGCGGTCAACGACATTAAGTTTAAAACCGTGTTATAATACACTGTAAAACGAAGTAAAATAGTGTTTTCAGGGGGTCTTGTCGCTATACGTTGTTTCTAACCTTTTAAATTTTTTGTGAATATATGTAACCGTGAACAAAAAATAAATAAATATATGCTTGGATTTTAAAACCAACGCCTAGTAAAGGTTAAAATATACATCAGATTTTATTTTCACGGTTTAAAATGCTGTATTCGCTAAGAAAAACGTACATTTGAAATGAGCCCTCCGCGAGGGCATCTGATATGCGACTAAGTGCACCCACCCTCCAGGACGGCTCCCGGCTCTGGACTTGTTAAGGTATTAGCATCCTCTGGACGTAGGTACCAAGAAATAGCACGGAAACTCCAATCAAAAGGAAAGGACGGCCATCGTTGTGTCTCGTTGTGTGATGAAAAAGCTTGACCATTTTGCTGACCAGGCTGGGGTGACCCTTAATAGGTAGAACTCAGGCTCAACCTTTCGCCTTTCCATGACTTGCCGGTGACGCTACGTCGACTGAGACGCGCCGGTAGTGACGTGACTGATGTGTGTGCATGTACCCATAGGTCATTATTTTCTTTAAGAGGCCAATTGTGGCGTATTTACACTGATTATAATGATGATGATTAATATACAGCCCGCATGACTTTGAAAAGAAATACTTTCAACTCATGTAAAGTCAAAGTCAAACAATTTATTTCAATTAGGCACATATGAGGCACTTTTGAACGTCAATTTTACACGAAATAGAATTGATTCTATTCGCCTGTATACTCCCACTCCCATGTTTAAAATATGGGCACTCACCAAATCGCTCAGAGGACAGCTTGCCAAGTGTCCAAGAGCATTGGAAAAAAGCATGGTAGGCTCAAAGAGACAGGACAGAATAAGAAACACAGATCGCCGGTCCAGAACAAAACTGACCGATATTCTTACAAGAATAGACCAACAGAAGTGGAGGTGGACAGGCCAATGACGCGAGGCACTGGAGGAAAGTGGAGCAAAGTAGTGACACAATGGTATCCAAAGGATTGCAAAAGGAAAGGCTCGCAGGATAGCTCGGGGTCGCGGAAAAGTACGAAAGGGATACCGTGGCCCCTGGCAACGTAAAGGCAACTAAAGGAACACGGGTGGGTTTTAGTCAGTAAGAGTCTGACACGCCCTCCCGCTCCACATAGAGCGGAAGAAGTTCTTTGATAATGCGATGCGATGGCCGTTTTGCGTGTTTTGTTCTTTATTTGCGTCATGTGTACCGCAAATAAACGTCTTCTATAATTTCCTACCAAAAAAAAAAAAGAAAAAAAAACTGGGAAGACAGCTTTCCCGATGGGAGGGTGAAATAAAGCTGACAGCAGGTCCAAACTGGAGGAGGATACCTCGCGACAGACAACAATGTAAATTGTTAGAGGACACCGAAATTGAAGACATTTTTTTGATGTTGATGAGCAAGTTTTTTTTGGTATGGCGTCTTTTACAATA
This sequence comes from Agrochola circellaris, assembly GCA_914767755.1. Lineage (NCBI taxonomy): Eukaryota > Metazoa > Arthropoda > Insecta > Lepidoptera > Noctuidae > Agrochola > Agrochola circellaris. Next base: position 8,212,224 of record OU611867.1, on the reverse strand, counting down.
AGATACCTGTGGACATTTTAAGCACCAAGGAACTCCCACTATTATATCAGTATATTTTTGAAAATCTTTTATATGCCCATAAAAATATAAAATTGTTTAAAAAATACAGTGATATCCATAACATAAACACTAGGAACAAACACAAGTTTGTAGTACCTACAACAAGGCTCAAGAAAATAGGTACCTCGTTCAGATGTCAATGTATACGCTTTTATAATAAGCTTCCAAGCCATGTACAAGATCTAAGCCTTAATAAATTCAAATCATTCATTAAACGTAAGTTGTGCCAGAAAGCGTTTTATACCATTAAAGATTACGTTGAGGACGAAAAGGCCAGGGATTAAGCTGCTCCAATTTATTTATTATTTATTTTTTACAGTCAGAACTTTGAATTTTGTAATTATTTTATTATTTTTTTAATCTTATGCACAACGATATGAATATTTACTTTGTGAAGTATAATATCATTATTATTTTTTATTCTTGTGGACGTGAGGACTATGTGGGTCAGTTACTTTTAATGATAATCTGGCAGTTTGAGTACTTTATGCGGCCTACCCAAATGTCCTTTCTTTGGTATTGTTCGTCGAGTCGTTGAGCTCCTTAAGTTATGAGTTGAGCTACACGATTACTGACAAATGCGTGCACTGACTGGACAGGTCATCTCAAATCTGTATGGTTCTTTCCTCAAAAGACTATTTCAGACACAAATCTACATGGTCCTCAAATGATCAAATGATCTGACCAAGATTATTTCTGGGTTTTATACACATTGACAGTAATGAATTTTTTATATACTATGAGATGAATATTTACTTTTTAAAGTATTTTATATTTTTAATAATTTGTGAATGTGAAGACTATGTGGATCATTCCTTTTTATTTTATTTTCTCATTTAGTTTTATCATGGTCGGGCAGCTTGAGTAATTTATGCGGCCTACCCAAATGTCCTTTCTTTGGTATTGTTCGTCGAATCGTTGAGCTCCTTAAATTCTGAGTTGAGCTGCACGGTCACTGACAAATGCGTGCACTGACTGGACAGGTCCACTCAATCTGTGTGGTTCTTTCCTCAAAAGACCATTTTTAGACACCAATCTACATAATCTTCACATGATCTGACCTAGATTATGTCTGGACTTTAAAAGAGACTGTGACCTCTGAGTTTGTTTCGGCCTTTCTTCTCGGAGTAGTCAGATAGGAAACGCCGACCTCATCTAGTTTAAAAATAATATGTTTGACGTGTAAAAGTGTTTTGTACAACCTATTTACAGAAATAAAAATCATTTATCATTTATCATTATTCAAATATAAATTGCGTAATTTTTTTATTGACAAAGCTTAAAGCTTCGTGCAGACCAGCGCGACGCGACGCCGCGACGCGACTCGAACAATACAATTTCTAAGAAAACTTGACGGTATAACAATAGCCGGTGTCGCGTCGCGCGACAAGTCGCGCTGGTCTGCACAAAGCTTAACACGGCACAAGATTTTCTTAATAATTAGTACCTACTACAATCTGTCAGCATACACCTAATTGTTATTTTGTAAGAATTGTTTAATAAGTGATACCTAAGAATTGTTTTATACTGCATGTTGACATAATTATTGTATGCCTATTAGGCAGGACATAATGGAACTGTAATTTACCTAACATCTGTCTGTATAACCTATGCCCACAATAAAAAGATTTGATTTGATTTATAACCATTATTGTAAATTTTTCTGTCTAGTTTCCGAATAGAAAGCTTTATTATTATTATTAGGTATAGACAGCCCGCAGCAGAAAACTATTTCTAAACAACATAAGGAAATTACTCACATATTGAAACAAATCCGTAGGTGAAAAACTGTTTTCTGCGCTCACCATTTTATTTATAAGAAAAATAAATGAGGTGGAACTTACTGGTAGCACAGACCGTGCTACCTACCACCGTAATATTTGATGAACCAATGACATTGATCTTCTTATTCCCTAATCATAATAGGAGCTTTCAAAGTACGATACTGCGAAATTTTATCAGTGCAATCTATACTTAATATATAATAAATATCACTACATATTATAAAACAAAGTCTCCCCGCCGCGTCTGTCTGTCTGAACACGATAAACTCAAAAACTACAGCACGTTTAGCATGAACACAATAGCAACGGATTTTGTCGACGGAAGAATAGACAAAATGACAGACTGTGATTGTTTAGCTGTCATTTTGTCTATTCTTCTGTAGATAAAACCCGTTTCTCTGGTTGTCATGCTACGCGGGCTGAACGAATTTTCATACGGTTTTTACCAATGAACGGAGTGATTCATGAGGACGGCTATGCTATTTAACATCATCCTACGGTCCTTAGGAGCCGAGCAAAAAGACAAAAAGTAAGCGCGGGTGGGCGATACGATGCGGTGGGACGGGGGCCGAGGCAGTTTTTTTCAATGTGGCTGTTATTGTAGTATAATTGTTCCACGCGAACGAAGTCGCGGACAGAAGTTATGTAGTTCCTGATAACATTATTGAATACTAACTTAATTAAAAAGAAGAAGCCAATATTTATTAGAAATATATGATTTTAATCAACCCACTTGATATAGGTAGGTACCTAATTATGTTTTGAAAAGGTTCACGTAAAATGCTTATCGGTTTGATAAAGAACTTTAATTAAGTAGATACCTATCAAAAAAGCTGATACGAGTAATATGTACCTAATCTGGATTCTTGGGGTCTAATAACCTTGGGCCTTGAATTTTGGCTGGCTGTTTTGCGGCCAATGCATAATCAAAGTCAAAGTCAAATCATTTATTTTAAATAGGCCCTTGTAAGGCACTTTTGAACGTCAACATTTACAAAACAAAAATTGATTCTAACATTCAAAAGTCATTTATTCGAACTAGGCTGAGAATCAGCACTTTTCGAACGTCATAATTACATAAGACAGTCCCCCAAAACGCCCACCCTTCACTACTTCCTAGTGCGTTAGCTGGGAAGAAGAAGTGGCGCAACAAACTCCCCAGCAGGGTTCCGTATGTATTGAGCCATGTCTCATATTTAAACGCGGGTACTACCAATATTTAGTAGTAAATTAACCGATTTTTTAGGCCCAATCCTGGAATTTGTAGTAAAACCCTTAAAAAGTTGCAGGAGGTTTAAGGTGGCTCTCAATTCAGACATCTGAATTGAGGAGCCACCTTACAGCTCAAAAACTAGCCGACAGATATTTTTGAAAATTTGGTAGGATTTAGTAGTACTTATGCGTAGTCTGTACAAAAAAAAGGTATTGTAGGGCTTTTTTTTTTTTTTTTGAGGGTGGGAAATTATCAAATAACTTCTCCGCTCTGGGCGGAGCGGGAGGGCGTGTCAGACTTTTACTGACTAAAACCCACCCGTGTTCCTTCCGTTGCCTGTGTACCGGGGTCGCGACATCCCTTTCGGACAAACCCGCAACCCCGGCAGGCATTGGCCCTTCCGAACCCCGTCAGTTGGTGCTGACATCTCTTTGAGGCGCGCGTGGAACACAACGCGCCGTCGACCCGGGCCTGGTCCCTATCGGACGGCGAGCTACCCATTGCTCACCGTCCGCAAGCCCGCGCCTACGGTGGCTGGAAGTCGGCTCGCGACTCCCGACGCCCGGGGCGTCTCCTGCGGCGACTAGGGGCGCGAGGGCGCGACTCTTGCCTCTCCCTCGCGCGCTCCGCCTCCTCCTTCGCGAGCATTACTGCTTCGCAGAAGGAGGTGACGGCCTCCCATGCACTCTCGCTCCTGACCATGGCCTGAACCAGGGCCGGACGCGAGAGATCGCCGCCGCCGATCGCCTCCGTGAGGACACGGCGGTGCTCCGCCCAAGCTGGGCAGACCTCCACCGTATGCTCCACCGTGTTCTCCGGGCGATCCACACAGTGCTGACACCCGGGCGTTTCCTCCCGCTTTACCCTGAACAGGAACCTCCCGAAACAGCCATGACCGGTGAGGACCTGCGTCAGGCGGAAGGTGAGGACGCCGTGGCGCCTCTCTAGCCACTCCTCATAGAGGGGACTTATCGCCACAATTGTGGCGTGCCCAGCGCTGGGTTGCGACAATCGCACTCTCCATGCCGCCATGAGATCCCGCCGGAGCTCTGTCCGCTGTTACGCCCCGGCGTTTCGCCTCCTCGCGCAACTCCCACATGTGCGCGAGGACTTTCGCCTCCAGATCCCATGGCGGTAGTCCGGCAAGGAAGCTCGCCGCCTCACGGGAGACCGTGCGGTATCCTTGTACCAGCCTGATGGCCATGACCCTTTGGGACGCGTTCAACCGCTGGGCCGGTCGCAGCCTTAATGAACGCGCCCACACCGGTGCCCCGTAAAGGGCCATGGACCGCACGATCCCCGCGTAGAGCCTCCGGCGGGAGGCGTTTGGACCCCCTAGATTGGGCAGAAGCCGCTTCAATGCAGCCCCAGCCCTCTGCAGTTTGGGAGCCAAACGTTGAAAGTATTGGTATTGTAGGGCTGAATTTGAGATAGCTAAAATGCTTTGATTTTTCATAAAAATCCATAAATTTCACCGCGCTGTTTCTCGGAAAGTAATCAACCAATTACAACAGAAAAGGACTTTACCCCCTCCGCAGCCTGGCCAGTTTTCCACTTTGTGGAAATCTGGTCATCTGGTCCTGCTCAGGAAGGCGGGGCGCCCTGCAGACTCGCCGTCCGCGTACCGGCCCATAGTCAAGTGCTGCTAGACGAGGTGCCGCGCCTCGCCGGTCACTTGTGCAGAGAGGGGCCGGACCCGGACGACAGTCAATTCGGGTTTCGGCATGGGCGCTCCACGATCCACGCTGTGTCGCGGGTTAGAGTCCTGGCGGCGGAAGCGGTGTCCCGGGGAGGGGTGATGTTGGCGGTGTCCTTGGACATCTCCAACGCCTTCAACACCCTGCCCTGGACAACTCCAGGGCAGCGAATTCGGGAGGCACTGCAGTAACATGGGGTGCCTCCCTACCTCCGCCACATCGTCGGGGCTTATTTGTCGGAGAGGCGTGTCACCTACATGAGACGCGATGGCGGAAACCAGCGCCGCATGTCGTGAGGTGTTCCACAGGGCTCGGTTGTAGGCTCGCTCCTGTGGAACATCGGGTACGACTGGGTGCTAAGGGGCGAGCTCGGACCGGGGGTAGACCTGACTACGGCTGATACGGCGGTAGCTACGTCCCTTGGTTTGGGGATTTTTTTTGTAGATAGTTATTAAGTAGGTACTCTCAGAAGCTTCGCTGATGAGTACTCTAAGTAGCTGCACTTTTATTTCATTGACAAAATAACTGGATGTTATGGCTTATGACGAGACCCTAGTGGTTTCTTCTACAATTGTGTTATAACCTCTTTGCGTCAAAAAATTTAACTATGGTATTCCAAAAAAAATCGTTAACCGTAACCATAAACTTCAAAAAAACTGTCTAGCAACAAAACGTCAAAAGATGCGGTCTGTGGTATTGTTGAAAATGTGTTTGTGGGTCGTAAAATCCACAAATAATCAAACAAGCGATGGAGCTTAGAAAATTACATCAGAATTACTATTAAAAATGCCAAATTCAATATTTAGTAGAAAATCGAGCACTTCTTCAAAAAGCAGCAAAATATGCCAAGAAGAATACAAACTGTTTAGTCAAGCTTTTAAAAATATAGTAAGAAGATTAACGATTTGTTATAAATCTATATGCTGCTTTCCTCTAGATCAAATCATACCGTCGAACCGTAGAAGAGTCAAAAATGGTTTGAACATAAACCTGAAACCAGGACTTTGTCAAACATCAGAAAAAAAATTAAACGATATAAAAATAATACATATCCTACCAAGATCTAGAGTGTCCTTCAACGACCCAGCGAGAGTCAAAAGTGAGATTTGCCCCGGAATACGAGTCAGGAGCGAAATATCAACCGCAAAGAAAGCCAAAAGTGAAATAACCACCGCGAAAAAGGTTAAAAGCGAAGTTTCCTCTTCAAAAAAGGTCGCTTACGACCTTCCCCCAGAAAAAGGTAACAAAAAAAAATCTAAAACCAGAATTTTCAAAGATAAAAGTAAAAAGTTTCTTGATTTTGGATCCGTGGGTATAAAATACAAATTTAAATACAAAAAGAGACATAAGGGATCATGTAAAAGTACCGACACGTCTGTGAAGAGCAAGAAAAAAGGTAAAAACGATGATCGTAGCGAAAACAAATGGATCTTAACCAAACAAATTATGAAATTATCACATCCCCGGCACTTACAATGGATCAGAATTTCAAAACCGCGGGAATGTTTGACAACTTCAAGCACAGATAACGATGAATCCGCAGGGGACGGTCCAGTGACGCCCAAAGTCTCAAATAATATTAAAAAAATACCTCTGCAATGGAAATCGGTGCCAGAACAAAGTTTTAGTGATAGACATATAAATTTGAGCAGAAAGGATGTTGTTGGTACAAGGGCCGCACTGCAAATTATCTGAATTCCATTGCGGCTGTTTCGTATATGTAAAGTCAGCAACAAAAGTACAATCTTAATTTTTGAGAAAAGTGTTTAATTGTTATCAGAACAGAAGTAAAATTTCGACGAATCAATTGTGTAAATCTTGATCTATGTAAAAGAAACAGTGTTAATGGACTTTTGTTGCTAACCGTACTCACTTGTAACAATTGTTCCTACACAAATAAAATTATCGAAAAATTATGTGTTTCGTTTTTGTAAAATTTTCATCTGTGCAAGAACGCGAAGTACCGTAGGTACTGTCAGCCTCTCAAAGTTGTACCTATACATCGACTAGGATTCATCTATGGATCAACAATGTGCAATTTAATTCCTGTTGCATCCTATTAAGGGGTCATTGTACTCATCATTATGAACAACTTTCACTATGGGGCCAACAAAAAAAATCTTCAGCTCCATACATTTATGTTCGCATAGCTCGTTGTAATGTAGGGAACAGCAGATTTTTTTTTCGCGATTTCAGGGTTGGTCCCATAGTGAAAGTTGTTCATAATGACGAGTACAATGACCCCTTAAGAGGATGCAAACGAATTAAATTTCACATTGTATATGTAGTCATTATTTTATCAATATACCCACAAAACTGTGAGGCGTGTGGCTAAATAATAACAGCCGCAAGGGTCGTTCGATCAGGTTAAGCCACGCTTGCCGCGGTCGGTCCGGGAATAGGTGAGCATCTTTAAATACCGAGACTCCTACGTGCCTCGGAAAGCACGTTAAGCCATTGGTCCCAGCTGTCATTTGTGGATCTTTGACAGTCGTTACGGGTCGTCAGAAGCACGTAAGTCCGACAATCAGTCTTACCAAGGGGTATCGTGTTATTCAGTAACTGGTTTGTGAAAGTCAGATAGGCAGTCCGCTCCATGTAAAATACTGTTATTCAGCTGCATCCGGTTAGACTGGAACCTGACCCCAACATAGATGGGAAAAGGCTAGGCAGATTAATTTGATGTACCTTCAAAACATATTAGTTCGTATTGCGTATTGAGTGGTCTCATTTATTTGTCAGTTTCTTTTTTGTTTTGTTGTCTTGCAATTTAATTTAATTTATATAACTATTGAAATATTCATTATTATTATTATCTTACACATATTTATTATATTTAAGTATACATATACACATTGCAGTATAAAACTAATTTACATCCGTCACCTCACACTTCAGTAGATCCATTCTATAAAAATCTCACCGTGAAGAGTGAAGTGAAGTGAGCTGTCAATAATGTCAATCCCTAGCATTAGGTGCAATGACAGCTCACATCACTTAAGTTTCACGTTGATATTTTTACAGAATCGACCGACTGGTCTAGTTGAAAACCAGCGTCAGGCACTAGTTGTCTGGCATTTTTGCTGAACTAGGCCTATTTGGTGTAGCCGCGAGGCACCCTTTCCTGCTAATATCTTAGAACGCACTTTACGTTTTATTTGGTTTTTACTTGTAGTACATTATGTTGTGTTGTGTGCCTTTCAGTCTGTGCTAAATAAATGTACCTATATTCCTTCTTTCTTTTTTTTGGTTAGTTGTAGCTACACATTGTTACAGTATTCCAGTCCACGTTGCGTGATATTGCGGACGGACGCGGGCCGGCTCGCGTGACCGCCGACCACGGACAGCCACGCACTGCACATCAAGGCTCTTCCCACGGTCCGTGATATTGCGGACGGACGCAGACCAGCCCGTTGCGATTGGATCCATTTTGTCATTACAATTTATTTATTAAATATTTGTAGACTTAACAGGTCAACCCAAGGCGTCTACAAACAAGTTACATTTTCGTAATATAGGTACGCGCAGAGTTACAGTTTGTGCTTAACATACTATTATTGGATTCTAACATAAAATAAATACAAATTTGCCCAGTTTCGTCGATATCATTTAACTTGTATGACAGTCTGTGAGGTGGTCATTCAGAAATGCAAAGTGAAAGAGTAACCGTAACCCGCCTCGCACCTTTGAAGTTACCGACTCGCCGCAGATCGGACGACGCACCGCGACGGACGTGTCTGCGCTACTGCGGTCGATACTCTTCCCATAATGCGTCGGAGCGGGCTGGTCCGCGTCCGGCCGCAATATAACGCACCGTGGGAAGCCGCCTTTACAGTATTATGGAACACAAATTGTCGACAGTAAAATGAATTCTTCTTACTAATTATGAGACTTGCACTCAGTTTCATTAATTACAGTCAAGCAGTCCGGCCGTCGAGAGAATGCGTTCTTGACATCTGTCAGTTTCATACTAACGAATATGTGTTTTGCGAATTTGATCCTTATTACTACTAGAAATTGTCCAACTGACAGGTGTCAGGAACACATTCCCTCGACGGCCGGACTGTAGTTAGGCCGTATTAACAAATCGACTTTCTTTCAACTACGCAAGTTTGTGTCAAATTGCATTCCCAAAATTGCATACATCATTTAAAACACCTTTCATGAACCTACTTTTCTCTATTACAATGAAACCATAAAATAGTTAAAACAATTTTATTTACCCATAATTACAAACATTGTATGTGCACTGGCATTTGGCAAGATACGAAAAAGTAATTTGCATTTATATAATATTTGATACATAAAGTAATTTATAATCTTATAAATAACTATTTTTGGTATTAATAATGCAATATGTAACTTTTTTAAAACGATGAGATACTGATAATTGTATGATGAAAACAAGTTTAGTTTTTTATGATGGAGATTCAATATAAATCAACATTTTGTTTTACAAAATTGAGCTTTGTGTCTCACTAATTTGCGAGAGCACTTTGATAATAAAATTGTGATAAATTGAGATCTGTGACAGTGGCGGGCTAATGTCGGGGGCCCAGGGCGGCAAAGCTAAATGGGGGCCCCCCGTCCCAGGTATGCAAACATGTTTGAGAACTAGGAGAATGTAGCATGCAAAAGGGAGCGAAGCGAGTTCGAAATGGGTGAAGGGAAAATGAATGAAGGGGGCCCGGGCGGACAACCCCTCCCCCCCCACCTTAGTCCGCCAGTGATCTGTGATATATGTAAAGCACGCACGAACCAACGTCGAGCGGCGTAAAAGCCATCAAAACGCATGTGAGAACTAGACCTAAGTTACAAATTGCATTAACACTTAATATTTCACAGCTTTGCTATTTTTATATAATAATAATAAATAAAGATACGTTCGTTGATTATAAATAAAAGACATAGCTACAGTTTCTTGGTAAAATTATAACATAATTATTGTAATTTAATTCAGGACTTTGTCCTTTCTCGTGTTAAATAAATAGTTTTGGATAATATCACAGGGAACATAAATAATAATAAACATATAGACCCGTATTTTTGTACCATAAAAATCACAAACTTGTTAAAACTATTTACAATAATTGACAAACAAACATTATTTTAAAAAGACATCATCCGTTTCTGCCTCGATGGTCTAGTAGCCGCTAACGCTGAGCTGCCATGCTATTCTGTAACCATCTCACCGTGAAAACTTAGGTGAAGTGAGCGTGGAGTGAGCTGTCACTCCACAGGGATTGACACTATTGACAGCTCACTTCACCCAAGTTTTCACTGTGAGATGTTTACAGAATAGCATGGCTGTTATTGGGTTTTTCCACCAGGAATCTCTCCGTAGCAGCCCGGAGTCTGGATTCGTGCCCGGTTGATGGCAATAGGCGCGCCCCCTTTTACAAAGGACTAAAACATCTGGCGTAATATGAGTGTGCTATAGGCACACCTTTGCCCAAGCCTTCGGGTATTGCAGGCGTGATGTTATGGTATCAATCGTTTTGGTCCAAAAGACCAAAAATGTATGAAACTTGGATGATGACCTCTTTGGATATCTTATTGTGCTAGTGGAAGATTTAAATGATTTGAAAGCAAAAACTAAAGCTACGTGGTCTTAGAAGAGCGGTGACCGTCATATTATAGCGGCCGTTATGAAAATCAGTAATTTTCCTCCGACACGGCAAATAACTTGTCATTCAAGTTAGGACTTGAAATCAAATCCATTAAAGTCTATTTTACGATGGCTATACAGAATAGTGGACGGCTCACCGACCGCTCACTACCCGCGAGCCATCACACGTAAAATAGACTTCAATGCATTTGATTTAAAATCCTAACTTGAGTGGCAAGTTATTTGCCGTGTCGGAGCGGTGCTGTTATAATGAGCGATGCCCTTAAGGTGTCAAAAAGTGCTCTGTATTTGGACAGCCGTTATTGTGTGACCGTTCACCGCTATTTTAGAAAACCAAAGCTTTAGGGCCAGTTTCTCGAACAAAATTAATGTGACCACGCGCGACTGGTAGTCACCGCCGGTATGTGAGCAGTGAGGCGGGGGAGGGTATCATTGACAAAATTGTCAGACTGAGTTAGCTTGGGCCTTTGTCTACCTCCCCCGTCTCACCTCAGACAGTGACTAGCAGTCGCGTACGGACAATAATTGTCAAGCGCGTGTAAACACCCGCGATTGGTTAAATAGTTTATCAACAGCGGATCACAGCAGTTTTCGTTATGCGCACGAAACTGAATTTAAAATTCGGCACTGCATGGCCTTGCCAATGCGCGGTATACATTTCAATACGTTATTTTTTGCGCTAAGGCCGTGTCAAGGCCACATTTTTCTAAAGAAGCATTGCACTATCTAAATCTATATTTAAAAAAAAACACTCCGTTTATTCGACTCCACATGGACATGGTCATGGCCTTAAAAATCTTTCCACTTAAGTACTAGCAAGTTGAAAGAAGCTTCCAAAAAACTTATATCCAGGCTAAGGGAGTTTGTCCACCGCACCGTGCACGGGACGTCAAAGAGAACCAATGACGCCGAAGTATGGTCGCGTAAACTCGTTTCTCGTTGACGTCACGTTCACAGAGCGGTGGACAAACGGTGTAAGGCCCTTTAACACACACGCTTCTCTTGCGAATAGGCTGTGTTGTATGGATTACTATTGGAAGCTTGTTGACGGATAGTTTCAACAGCGCGTCGTTTTGTTTTTTTTAAGGCTTTCTGCCTTTGCTCTTGACTTCTATCTCGCCTGATGTAATGCGATACGATATGTGGGCTACCCTGACGCTATCGCCTTAATCATTGTTTACTTTTATGGTTTTAATTTGGCAAACCAATTACGTCAGCTAATATGAGATTTTGACAGCAAATTTCCCGACCAGACTTGATCAACCTTTTAAAACTTGGTACTCATGAAAAATACGATTTGTAGTTAAATTACCAACAGTACGTTTATTGTAACTTGACCCGTGTCGTCATTTTGCAGTCTTAGGCTGCGTTCCGAGTTACGCTGTAATCGATTTGAGCGTGCTAATACCCGTACCGAATTAGCGTGAGCGCGATAACGCTGTCCCGTGAATCGTCGTAGATGACGTCATTACATGGGCCATCTTGCGATAACGCCGACCATGCCCTAAATTAATATCACCGTGAGCGCTGTCAAATATGACAGTTGTGCTGTTTTTTTTTTAGTCGTACCATGTCTTTAAACTAATGTGGCATTTTCGAAATTGTGCTTCTGGCTACCGTCGCCACTTAACCAAAGAGAAGAAGAAATTCGTGGTATTTATACAAAGAAATATGATATGCATGTTTTGACATTGACCGAGCACTGTGAGCGCGTTCACGAGTGTTCCGAATTCTTGACAGCACTCAGCTGTCATAATCGTGATATCTAAATCGGAACGCAAATGATTGATGTCAGCGCTGTGAGTGATTATGTTCTAATTCGGAAAGCGACCTTAGTTTCAATACAAATATAGTTCAAAATGGCGACTGACAGAATAAATTCAGTGTTGCCAATCGCGTCACGGGTCAAGATATAATGAACGCACTGTAGTATATGTGTACGATGTGTTAGTAGAATTGTGTCTAATTATAGAGTTATATAAATTGTTGCTAACTACATTAATTGACTTTACAGGCCATTAAAAACCCTTCTATTTTAAATATAAAAGCAAACGGCTCGTTACAATAATAAATTGTCTGCTTTTCTTTCATACGTTTTCTAATATAGCGGCCTTTTCTGTTTTTCTTAATAGCTGCCCCCTGAGCCACAGCAACAAAATAGTATGACGCGGTGACAAATTAAACTAAATATTTAACTTAATACAGACCTATTGATGATGGCACTGCTTTGCCGACAAGTGCTAGTGGTTAGAGTCATCCCCATCACAAGTAGCTTTTTTTTGCTAATTTATTTTAACAAATTCTTTTACTCATTTCTCATTCGAAGTGACCTAAGCGCGATAGTGGCGCCCTCATTTTTCCAAACTTTTTTTCCCCGTTTGCACCGGACGTTCTCAGTCGACTTGGAAATATATTCCAAGTCGATTGAGAGCGTGCGGTCTGTCCGGCAACTGATAGAAATCCGACGACTGACGAAACACGAAGTTTGCCGAGGGACATTAACAAAATTGTTGTACTGTACATGGCTCAGGGCTCAGCTAGATAAATACAGTACGACACAACTTAGATGTAGAATCGGCAAAATTCGTAAAACCGATCACCATCCGAACTGAGTGCGCCTTCAAAATCACCAATATTTATTACTGCTTTAGGTGAAAATGATCTTTACGCAAAAGCAATAACTGAAAAAAAAAATTAAATGAACGAATGCATATTTTCAAATTCATGTTACATCTAAGTTGTGTCGTACTGTATCTACACATTATTATTTTTTATAAATGCACTTCGAAAGTACTTAAATGAAGCAATTTTACGCGAATTGGTTCAAAGCAAAACTTGTACAAATTACTACAAGTTCCAGCCAATATATCGATACTCAACATAACTGTCGAAATGTGGGTGTACTATAGGTACACCTCTGACCAGCCCTTCATGGCACACAGGCGTGATGTTATGTCATGTTTCGATCCTATACTTACAATGATGATAACTTACAATAAGTTCAAAAGATCTTCAATAATAACATACCAATAAAAACATTTTTGAATCTCTAATATCTAAGTGAAGAGCCCGTCACAAAAGACCTTAAGAACTAAAGCCAGAAGACCTTAAGAACTAAAGCCAGAAGATCTTAAGACCTAAGGCCAGAAGACTTTAAGACCGAAGACCAAATGACCTTAAGGTGAATCCCCAGTCCATGAAATGCAGTCCGCGAAATTCAAATTATCTTACGTTTATTGCAATTTGCAGGTTTTATCTTGATCAAAATATGATTTGCGACCATATCAGGTATGGATTTACAAATTTATAATCATTGAAATCATTAATACCTCTGTCTAACTTACATTAATTTGTTACATATGAACATTTCCACAAGAAATTTGTAAATGAAACTGCAACTGCGGATTCACCTTAAGACCCAAAGTCAAAAGACCTTAAGAGCCAAGGCCAAAAGACCTTAAGACCCTGGGCCAAACGACCATAAGACTCAAAGCCAAAAGACTGGAGGCCTAAGACCAGAAGACTCTAAGACTTAAAGCCAGAAGACCTTAAGACTCAAAGCCAAAAGACCTTAAGACCCAGGGCCAAAATCCCTTAAGATCCAAAGTCAAAAGACCTTACGAGCTAAGACTTTAAGACCCAACGTCAAATGATATTTAGACTCAAAGCCAAAAGGCCTTAAGACTCAAAGCCAAAAGACCTTAAGATCCAAAGACCAAAGACCTTAAGACCAAAACACTTAACCCTAATTTATGAACTAAGGTCAAAAAGCCTATTACTCGAGCTTAGACTTAGCCCCTCTAAAAGGCCACATAGCCAGTGTAGGTACCATTCTCAGTAACAACAAAGGTTTGACAGCTGCCATTAGGAACTGCATAGCATAGTATCTATTAGCGTCTGCTTTGCACATGTTTTCCTGTATATGTTGGTAACCCATTAAAATGATGACCGTGGAAAATAATGATATAAGGATGGACCTGTTTTTCGTGTAGTGGCGGTATCTGTAACAAAAAGGAAAAAACATCTTAATAGAAAAAGAAAAGAAAGAAAGAAAAAGTGTTTATTCTGCACAAACCAAACGCACATTACAAAAAAAAAACAAAACAATACCACTTTACAGATGAGCCAAAAGCCTCGTATCCATTATAAAACCGTACCGTTCCGTTTCATTTTAATAGGACTTAAAAATATTCTTTTTGGAGGGTATTTTTGGTGGAATAGTCTGAGAGATTGGCTATTGTGCGCTAAAAACAAAGCTTCGAAGGTAAACAAAAACAAAATGGTGGACAGTAGGTATGTCCGTAACATACCTACTGTCCACCATTTTGTTTTTTTTTTTCAAAATGGCGGCTTTTTTCAAAGTTGCTAATTTGCCTACCAGATTTGTATCCTATGATATATTTATGCATAATTTTGGGTATTAGAATCCATTTCAAGCAAAAAATCTACACTTTATAATTTAAGCTCGAGAGCAGTTTTTCGATCCCCAGCTCGCCGTCGCGCGCACCATTTATTTTATTCAGAAGGTCCTTTATGAACTTAAATTAAATTTTAAGAACTTACCCAGCAACAGCAGGAGTGACACATAACGCCCACCCCAGCAGACTGCCCGTCGACACCACTAACGCGTACATCGGCGTCGTGGACACGCGGATAGTCTCCGGGTTCTCACACCAGCGGAATGCCTGTAAAAGTATGGTTAAAATTATGAATAATAATAATAATAAATACCTTTATTTCACAAAAATACAGATTTAACATATTTTAAATAAACACAATTTTGATGAGCTTTGGTAGTAACACAATGCAGTTTAAACCAAGAACTGAAATCTGTACACAATATGGAAAACCCTGCCCCTCAAACTAGGAAACCTGTATCTTGAGAGACAGTGACTCAGCTTAAAAAGTGATGCTTTAGGTATAATAGTAGACTGTGTCAGTCTACCTGAGCGACTATGAATATAAAGCTAATTTAAGTAACAGTAAGTATTCTATAAGCAGTGTGTGTGTGTGTGGGGGGTGTATGTGTGTGTGGGTGTGTTGTGTGTGATAGGGGATATGTAGTTAGTTAGGAGACGTACTTAAGTAAGGATTCTGTTCGTAGATAGTATATGAGGAATACGTGGGTCAGGGGTCAAAAAGGACGTAGTAATTAAACATAACAATAACACATGATACAAAAAGATCAAACAAACAAACAACAACATTTTAATCTTCTGTTGTTGTCGTTTGATGTTGTTTTTTTGTGTTTTTATTGGAACGGCGTTTCTTATTGCAAGTTATACTTGCCACGCAGCAAGTGGCGCCCTCTAGTTTTGTTACGAAGTTACTAGGAACCACCGAAAAGGTCGTTTATGAGTGATACTGGCTAGTGTAGTGTAGTGAGTCACACCAACATAATAATTATCCAAATTTGATCCGGCCTGTCCCAACTTGCTGTCCTCCCCCCAGCGCCGCCCTAAGCCGAGGTCCGTAACCCACAGGGGATGCCTTAGCGAGCGCTCGCCTACTTTATAAGTTATTTTACGCACCTGGCTGGAGGCTTTAAGTTAGTAGCTTAAGGCAGCCACAGGATATCCCGGTTAAGTAGTCATGATGTCAGTGGTCAGCTACGAGATAAACTACATACAAAAATAATGTAGTCGGGTTTTTTAAACGAATTCTTCTTTTAATTTTTGTTTTTTATCATTTCTTATTCCAAATTTAAACACAATTTTTATATACTTTTGTAATTACCTTTCAAAACCGTTCATTTTGTTACCCCACTCGGGAGACCTTATTTTTTTTAACCTACATTTTGGCACCAAAAGTCCACCATTTTGAGTTTTTATAATTTTAATATACCCAGTGACAATATACACGAATCTAACGACACATCATTCATCAAAATCGGTTCAGCTGTTTAGTAGTTACGAGGGAACATAGAGACGGACATACATACATACAGGTCAAACACACAACCCTCCCATTTTGGCTTCGCCGCAGTCGGGTAAAAAAGTATTTTATAACAAAAAAAAACTAACCAGTTTAACAGTCCAATGCGGGTCCCATCCGCACAGCTTCAGACTCCAATAGGTTAACCCCGCGATCACTACAGTTACTATAGTACTGATCACGTGACACGCCACTGCTCGCCCCGTCTCGTAAGTCGCGTGATAGCCGTACTTCCAGATGAACGGGTCTGATACGTAGATGCAGAGGGCTGGTGCGAGGAACGCGCCTGAAATTGTGAAAAATATAAGGAGTAATTTCCAACCCGTCTTGAGCAAGCATGGTGATCAATGCTCGTGCCTTCTCTGTATGAGAATAGGCCTTTGCCCTGCAGTGGAACTGTTATGGGCTGGTATTAGTTTTATTAAAATAACTCATCATTTTGACCTGAAATCGCGATAAATATCAGCTGCTCCATGCATTTTATGTTTCCATAATTCGACAAAATGTATGGCACAGCTGATTTGTTTTCGCCCTTTATAAATTTGCAGTCAACAAAAACTAATTACAATTTTACACCATTCAACATTAAATCCAAACTATAATAATTATAATTACATAAGTATTTAAATAATATAATATTTCCGGGCTTTTTTATCCTCTTCCTCCCACAATCAAACTTGACTTTTGAATTGTCAAGAAGACGGTCAGTCAGAAAGTTGAATGTTGCCAAATCCAAATATGTAGTAGGATCTTGCCAGGGATGTTACGGACCTTCAGTTCCGATTCCGAAAGGTCCGATTAATTTTACACCTTCGATTCCGACTTCGGTTCCGATAATTTTGAATCGGAGTTATACCGAAGTTTGAAACGCAGCGATGCACGTGACAAACAACTTTTACGCGCGACAATAAACGTCGCCAGGGTAATGTTTGTTTATTTTATACATGCTCGCGCTCGAAGTCTCCGTTTATTGTATTGCTTATGAATGTTATCGCTAATATTTGACTGATTAAAGAAACTGGTTAAAGAGACTGGTTAAAGAGTCTGGTTAAAGAGACTGATTAAAGAGACTAATTAAAGACAATAACTAAAGAGACTGATTATATTTCTATTGTTTCATTAAGCCTTCACTTGTTTCTTCTACTTCCGCCTCCAACTCCGGTTCCGGTTTCGGTTCCGATGCGGATCTGATTGATCCGAAATTTAAAAGCTCCGGTTCCGGTAAAACGACTTCCGTAACATCCCTGGTTCTTACCAATACAATGGCACTTACCAATTAGAGCCCCAATCAGACATTGATGAGGAAAGTGTGCCGCGACATACAACCGCGCTAACATCACCGACCCGAGCGCCACAGCGAACAGCGGGTACATCAGGTACTTCCACCACCAAATATAGTATTTTCTGTTGGTGAAGGACAAATTGTTGCATTTAGTTGTGCAGGGGCTCGATCATCCGCACGGGTCGATCGAAGCCTCCGTGCCTCGGAAAGCACGTTAAGCCGTTGGTTCCGGCTGTCATTCGTAGATCTTTGACAGTGGTTACGGGTAGTCAAAAGCTCAAAAGTCTGACAACCAGTCTTACCAAAGGGTATCGTGTTACTCTATAACAGGGTTGTGGAGGTCAGATAGGCAGTTGCTCCATGTGCTGGTATTCAGCTGCATCCGGCTAGACTGGAAACCGACCCCAACATAGTTGGGAAATGGCTAAGCAGATTTGATATGGCTTGTCTTTATAATAAACTTACTTGTCGTGCATGACGTGTGATATCCACATGAGGGATAGTACCAGCATCATAGCAGCAGTCATAGAGTGACCGGAGGGACTGCCTGGGCCCGTCTCACATGTCTGTAGTGTTTGTTGTAGTACGGGTCTTTGGGGCTCCGAGTAGAATGTTGTTTCGCGTATCCACCAGTATGGGCGGTCTTCTAGGAGCCACCTGAAAAAAGAATTGAACAACAACATTTTTGAAAATTAAAATAATATAAAATGAAATGTAATATAATTAGAAATTAGATCTAAAATTCACAGCTCCAATACTATAAGTAAATGCTGAATATTGGGGGTGTTTCAGAAAGCCCTTTGAAAGAAGCGTTAATAAAAATGTTAAGTCACCACCCTGTATGATAATAAATTATGGACATAAATTTTGTATGCCTTAAGCCGTGGTCGCGATCTGGCGCGCGCCCACACCTGTCGCGGTCTGCCGTGGGGCCACGCCTGTCGAGGCCAGTCGCGGCCCATGCCGAGCACTCCCACCACGGCATAATATACTGCGGTCCCTCGGCCCACTTTGTCACAGGCCAGATCGTGCCAAGCCAGGCCGACAGGCCATGGGTACCGTCGCATGATGCCTGTGGTGGCCTGTCGTCGTCCGTCCGATCCGTCAGGAGTCGGTAAGTTCAAAGGCGCGGCGTAGCGCGGCAAGAGGGCGCCTGTCGCGGCCTTTACGAGCGCGTTTCTTCTGCTTTGTTTATGAAATGTTGACCACTGAATAAAACCACAGCGGCTGCACACGCAGCCATGCGCTCCGTATTACTTGACATGTTGGAATAGCGGCCAAGAGATCGCACCAGGCGCACACGCCATAGGAATGCTCGGCACGGGCCGCGACAGGCCTCGACAAGCGTAGCAACGCCTGGCGCGGCCTGTCAGTAAACGGACCGTGGGATCGCGGCTTAAAACTAATGTGATTATTTTCACACATTTGGGCTACATAAACAAATCTTATTTGATATGAAGATTTCCAATTATGGATAGATACACAAAAATAACATTTTATTATTCAATTATTAAAATGACCATACCATTTCATAACAGCGTTCAACCACCCTCCGAAAGCCAAGCACAGCAGCAACTGAGCAGCAAACACGGAGTCAATGATGGATATCAGTGGAAACAGGATCTCAATTGCATGGTGCGGGTCAAACATGTGGTTTACTATCTCAAAGAAGTTGGCATGGTCTTCAAACCTGCGGATAGAGAGTACATTATCATCTACCTAGCATTTTCACAACTATGTTGGGGTCGGCTTCCAGTCTAACAGGATGCAGCTGAGTACCAGTATTTTATTTGGAGCAACTGCCTATCTGACCTTCAGTCAATGAGTAACTGGATTGTGGATTGCTAGGGAGTAGTTTCTATATATTTTTAACTAGCTTCCTCCAGCGGTTTCACCCGCGTGATATCTTTATAAATTATAGCCTATGTTATTTCAGTAGTATGCTATATTATCACTAAGTAACATAAATATTAATATATTAGGTCCCCTATGAAATCAGCGTTTTGTATGGAGAAGTTTAAAGAAGTTGCATTTTTCATACTAACATTTACTTAATTTATATAACAACCATGAACACTCATTTTTTTAAACTTTTATACACTAATGTTTAAAAACTAAGATAACGTAATATGCAGATTAAGCGACAAAAATAAGTTTTGGCTAAGTTAAAACAAATAATGGCCATTTCTGGTAACAAAATGAGGAGTAATTTTTAAGGTATTTTATATGTTTAGAAAACTATAAGTAATAAGGTTTTTTTTACTATTGGTAGTTGTCTATGATGGTCATTATTCGATATAATACCAAGCAATTGATGAATATTTTAAATCATAGAAGTGACGAGGTTCTCTATTTGTGCGAAAAAAAACGCCAATTTCATAGGTGGGAACCCAATAAATAAATAATATACTACCTATGTACTGATAAAAGATTTTTTAAATTGGTCCTGTAGTTTTTGAGCTTATTCATTACAAATAAGAATACAAAACATTTCTCTTCATTATATTAGTGTTAATATTATGAGGATATGAAGCCAAGGGAAAAAAAACTGTATCAAAATCCTATATGTACTTAATATAATTTTATAAATAATTCATATTGGTAAACTCTTGGGATGTGAAGGATACTTTAAATAATAGAAAGCACTTGTACTCCTGATAACACCGTACTTGGGAAACGCTACAGACGCTAGAAAACCAGATTAAATTATAAAACAAGCCAAAAGGGCGGCTGTATAAATAAATTATGTAAATAAAAGATCCTGCACTTAATTAACTCCAGATTAAACAGAAACGAAGGTAATTTTCATAGCAATTGCGTGAGGAATTTGAAATTCGTCGCACAATGCAGTATTTTCATGACATAATCAATATTTTGAATACTTTACCAGTATTGCACAAATTCGATGCATGTTACACCGAGCGCGTAGATTTGCTCCATCGTAGAACAATATTTAATGTATGGACTTATAGAAACATTGTAACATTATGTAATGGAAGTATATTTTTTTGGTATTTTCTAATTATTTCGATGTTCTAACCAAAACAAATACCATGGTAAATTTTGCTATCGAAACGAATGCGAAATGTCAATGTCAAAGTCAAACTCAAACAGTCCAACTTCTCATTACTGAAATTAGTGAAAAAACTGAAAAAACTTTTTAATATTTATATTATTGAATAAAACAAATCCTACTTATAAAATAATTTGAACAAACTGTTAGATCAATAATATTACTACATAAAATATATTATGTGTGTCAATTATTTTTTAATTTCCTGACTACAGCGATATCTTGTGGATTAATGCTGAACTATGAAGAACTCCATTGCTATCTAGTGTCAAATGTAGAACCAAACATTCAAAAATATTCAAAACAATATACACGGCTACTCGTCAAAAGATGGCGCTGTTACCTCCGTGGAAAACATTTCAGAAAATAAAAACTAAAATATCTCGCCATGATGGCGAGATATTCTTCTCCAATCCAAACAGAGCCCGCTAATTGTTACGAAGCCACAAGGTTAATTGCACTTGGGAGCTGACAAACATTCGAAGAAAAAATGATTGTTGTTATTCATTTCTCGAGTTGTAGTAGGTACGGAAACTCCAGATTTGGCAGTCAGACCAGTCAGTATACCTATTGATAACGAAGCTCGGCACAAACACTAGCACCACTCTATCTGAAGTCCTAAGCAATTCATCATAATTTTACCTAAAAACAGTAACGGTGTTTTTATTTTATGTATTTTATTTTCTCTTCTACTCTTACACACGTTGTCTAGATCTCTACTTGTCTACTTTCCTATCGCAGGTATGCTGGAAGAGATTTCTTTAGAAATAAGCATCACCTTTGTACGTATTTTTCTGTTCCTTTTTTTTTCTTGTCTGTTTATATGTGTGTACATAAACCGTTAAATAAATAAATAAAACATAATTTATCCCATATATCCGAAAAAAGGGCTAAAGCAATCCCTACTGTTAAAAAAATAATTTTGTCAGATTACCGAAAGGTTAACGTGTTAGAGCGACGCTAGATGGCGCTGCTCTCTCTCGGGACCTGTGAGGGCGGATTATTGTTTTAATAATTGAATATTATACTATGGTAGCGATACAACGGGCAACGCAAGTTTGGAACGAACGGTAGAATATTTTTGAAAGGTGTGATATGTAACTGTTGAACAAAAGAGTTTTAACTTGATATCATATTAAATTCATAGAGTACCTATGAATTACCAAGAAGATATATAAGATAGATAAGTAAGTAGGTAAGTAAGTATACTTACCTACTTACTTATCTATCTTGTAGCTCACAAAAGCTTTAAGCTTTAATCAATAAACGTGCATTATTGTGATTTATTTATTTAAGCCCCCACTAAGCCTTAATTTATTTGTTTACCCAAGTCTATTGTGATCATATCTCATTTCTTTCGAATCCACTTGGTAGTTTGCGAAAAGGAAACATCTAAGTAGGTACCATCGAAGAAGTTCATATCTAACTACTGTAAGGGCTATTCTTGCTTGCAGCGCTCGGCGGCTATAGCACCGGGCCGGTAACAGATGTAGTCATCGTGTTTTTATCACGGGATTTTGTTTTGAAACTGGTTAGATATGAACTTCTTTGATGGTACAGCTGCCTAGGTAGGTATTCAAAAAGGCAAGGCTACCTATCTTCTAATTATATGTAGGTAACCTATTCAATATATTGATTAAAATATCGATCTTTATATCTAAACAATTAATATAAAGAGAAAAGATTAGATTTTTTGTATGTTTTTTTGTTACGCTTTCACGCTAAAACAGCTGAACGGATTTGGATGAAATTAGGCACATGGGTAGACCATGACCTGGGTAGGACATAGGATACTTTTTATCCCGATATTTTCACGGGATCGAGACTTATGCGGGTGAAACCGCAAGGCGTATCTTTTATATTTATATCGATAAATATTTTTGAAATTGTAGGTAAGTGGTACCTATGTAATATTTTTATGACATAGGTACCCTATTGCGTGACCAGATAGATCATCATAGCATAACGCCTTTTATCCCCAAAGGGTTGGGCAGAGGTGTACCTATAGTACACCTAAATTTTGTCAGTTATGAAACGCCCCATATAATAGGAGGACGAGCCTATTAGCCATCAACCGGACACAAATCTAGACTCCGGGCTACTACTGAGAAATTCCAGAAGGTAAAACCCAATAACACTGCCCGACCCGGGAATCGAACCCAGGACCTCATGTTCAGCAGTAGGGCTTGCGACCACTAGACGAACGAGGCAGTCCAGCAGGTATTACTGTTTCTAACACATTTCAATCTGCCTAGCCTTTTCCCAACTATATTTGGGTCAACTTCCAGTCTAAGCGAATGCAGCTGACTACCAGTATTTTACATGGAGCGACTGCCTATCTGACCTCCACAACCCAGTTACTGGATAAACGATACCCATTGGTAAGACTGGTTGTCAGACTTTCGGGCTTCTGACGGCCCGTAACGACTGTCAAAGGTCCACGAATGACAGCCGGGACCAACGGCTTAACGTGCTTTCCGAGGCACGGAGGGGTCTCGGTATGTAAAGATGGTCATCAGTCCACAGACCAACCCCGGCAAGCGTAGCTTAAACTGATGGATCGATCCGTGCGTCAGTTATTACTTAGCCACAAGCTCCTCTAACACATTTAATTACTTAAAACAAAAACAAATAATAAATAATAAAAAAAAACAAATAGATACGAAACCCTAATAACCAATGTTAATAGAAATGTGTCAAAAAAAATGTGTTGCATAAAATTTATAAATTTAACATGTTTAAATATTTGTATGCCAGTCCATGGCGAAACATGTAAGATCATTGCTATATTATAAGACCTTAATGTACCATGTTTTAAAGCAAATAAATATATTCTATTCTATTCTATAAAATCTTAAAAGATATCCTACCAGCATTAGACACAACGTAGACAAAATCTATTGTCAGAACTGTACGCCGATATAAACTTCACTCAGATTTGGCCAAATTTAATCTTAGCAGCGGCGGCGGAGGCCCGGAGTTGAATAGTGGAAAGGTCTTGGGATAGATCGCAAGATAATGTAGGAAAAATAATTAAATAATTTACATTGAAAGAGCTAACAGCAACTAGGATATCTGGCTAGGCTCCATCAGTAGCGATAATTAATAAAAACAGCTGATGCGTCGTGCCTACACTAGGCATAGGCAGTACCTAGTAGGTAAGCCCCGTTACCACTTACCTAATGTCTGAATAGTGTTGTTAACAGTTACCACGCATGCGCATATAACGTAGCATTAGCTATCCTCTTATTGGTCGACCTACGAGGAAAGAAAAATTGACTTTCGTCAAAAGAGATTGACTTTCGTTGTAAAGTTTGTTGCGCCATTGCATCTTCCCAGCTTAAGGCTGCCTTTTCTCCAGAGATGACCATATCTACGTAGCGTTGTACCTATGCGTATGAAATAAACCATTAGGACGTTTGATTTTCATAACTGTACCCTACGTAATACACGATCAATCAGAATCTGAATCGTTTTGAAACAGATTGCTAATCCATTGATTGGTACGTTCGAAAAAAACATCTGCTCAACAACGTAAATAACACAATGAATGTTGTTGACCTGTCAAATTGAAACAGATTAGTCGGAATTGTCAACGAAAATGTGTTGCGTAATTTTATTAGATAGCTGGCTAAACTTAGCTCTGGTAGAAAAGGATTTAACGACGATAAGTTTTTACTATACTCGCAAAGTGTACCTAGTGCAGCGGGAAAGATGTGCCATCTTTCCCATTGCACTACTGCCTTTTAGTTCTGGTGGACAACTCAATTTCGTAACCTAGCTTCACAGCTTAACTACCTTCCAAATCTCTGGTGGAAAGGCAACCTAAACGCTACCGAGCGATGGATGGCTTCTGAATCTTTTAGACCTAGAAAAAGAGTACTAAGCCTTATTCTTTGTTACGTTGATGCCGATGTTGAATTTCTCCACCGGAATATAATAAAATTTTAGAATATCTCCGGACATATCCTGCAATCCTTTGTATCTCACACGCCGTACTCTCGTAAACGCGGCATGATCACGTAGAATTATTGCGTTAAAATATAATCTGCGCTCAGCTCACACCCGGAGGGACTCGGGAGGATGGGTGGAGGCTGTAATAAGGTATGTTCACGCTATTTAGTTGAGGAGCGGGCCTGGCAGAGAGGTTGTAGCCTGCAGGATTTTGAGATACAAAAATGTTAGGTACGAGTACCTAGATAATTTGGTATTTGGAGAGGTTATCTATGATTCCGACCGCCGTGGCGTGGCACTGCTGTTCGTGGTTTACTTCCAACCTTGGGGGGAGGGGCAGGTGCGATCCGCCCCGGGCCCCAGTCCTGGGGGGGGGCCCAAAACTCAAAAATACTTTTTAGTCAAAATCCCAAACAAGACCAAAATATCTTCAGTACCTAAGTAAAAGGCAGTTTGTAGTTGCAAAAATTTTCAACCTTCATTCTCTTTTTTCTCAAACTATGCGGGGTGCAAACATTTTTGAGCTCGCTTCGCTGGCTCCTCTATCATCCTCTATTCGTCTAACACCAGCTTTCTGTTATCGGCAAAATAATTCATTTTTCTGTATCAATAGTCAAAAGAAAACCTAACCTTTTCAAGGCAGCGTGCAAAATATTTCGACGCTCATTCATTGCGCAGGGCGTCATCATTTGGTTTTGCCGCCCCGGGCCCCCGACATGCTTAGTCCGCCACTGTGTGTGTGTGTGTGTAGTAAATCTACACTTATATTATAAACAGAAAAGATTGTATTTTTAATAAACTCAAAAACTTCTGGACCAATTTTAAAAATTCTTTCAGCAGTATTATGCCATATTATCACTGAGTATCATAGGCTATAATTTATAAAGATATCGCGGGCGAAGCTGCTGGCGGAAGCTATGGTTACATAAATAAATTAACCCTTGTCCAGATAAGAGACCATAAATTACTTATAGTTTTTATTAATAGACCCTTTAGGTATCAAAAAATTAACATAGGCATTCCTTACTAAGTACATGACTAGAAACTAAAATAGCAATCAATATCGCCAATATTTCTTCTTTTCTCGCATATAAACTCAAACTCAAAGCATTTATTTCAATTAAACCATTTACCTACAGGCACTTTTGAATTGTTAAATAGTCGTTCAGTTAGTCAGAAAGTTGAAGCTAGTTGCCCAGTTCCAAAATGTAGATCTTCATGGAGAAGAACGGGCAAGAAACTCCAAGGACACTCTTTTAAATATAGAAAATTACACAATCCTGGGTACATTATTCTTGTTGCTTCTATATGTGAGAACAATGTACAATGTATAAAATATAGATTGGAATACCAAAATATACTTCTACATAGACACATAGATATAGAATGTCGCCCATGGGCAAGTGACCGCCCGTATTTTTCTGAATATTCATGAAATCTATATATATAAAAGAAAGTCGTGAAGTCGTGTTAGTTACACCACTTATAACTCAAGAACGGCTGAACCGATTTGGCTGAAAATTGGTGGGGAGGTAGCTTAGAACCAGGAGAAGGACATAGGATACTTTTTAGTAGGGTAGGTAGGGTAGGTAGGGTAGGTAGGGTAGGTAGGGTAGGTAGGGTAGGTAGGGTAGGTAGGGTAGGTAGGGTAGGTAGGGTAGGTAGGGTAGGTAGGGTAGGTAGGGTAGGTAGGGTAGGTAGGGTAGGTAGGGTAGGTAGGGTAGGTAGGGTAGGTAGGGTAGGTAGGGTAGGTAGGGTAGGTAGGGTAGGTAGGGTAGGTAGGGTAGGTAGGGTAGGTAGGGTAGGTAGGCTAGGTAGGGTAGGTAGGGTAGGTAGGGTAGGTAGGGTAGGTAGGGTAGGTAGGGTAGGTAGGGTAGGTAGGGTAGGTAGGGTAGGTAGGGTAGGTAGGGTAGGTAGGGTAGGTAGGGTAGGTAGGGTAGGTAGGGTAGGTAGGGTAGGTAGGGTAGGTAGGGTAGGTAGGGTAGGTAGGGTAGGTAGGGTAGGTAGGGTAGGTAGGGTAGGTAGGGTAGGTAGGGTAGGTAGGGTAGGTAGGGTAGGCAGGTAGGTGCGCCGTAGATAAGTACTTAGTGCTACTCGAGCGTAGCCGGGGCGGGCAGCTAGTATTATACAAAATTAACTTTAAAAGGGGGGTATATATTAATTTTATTTTATTTTTTCATGTTTTTTTTCCTTCTAAATCCCCCTATGATTTTATGGACTTACACTTGTGTTTTTTAAATAAATACCGTTTTTTTTTTTTACCTCTCTTTTTTTTTACTGTCGACATTTTTTTACAAAAATGTTACTTAATCCAATAGAATTACTCATAAGCTTTTAGAAATAATAAACAGAATCCAAATCGAGTCAATAACCTCGGCGATTATTGATCGCCGAGGTTATTGACTCGATTTGGATGCTGCTCAAAATATTAAAAATTGAATAACATGAAAAATATTCAAGATAGACCCCCTTTTAAAGTTAACTTTCGATCATTTTTCATGAATATTCAGAATAATACGGACGGTTACATGCCCATGGGCGACATTTTATTATTTTATATATATCTACATATAAACACAGACATAATATATATAGAGTGGAATGCATGTAAATAAAGTATTGAGTTTTGTTGAAGATACAAATGCATTAAAAGTCTATTTTTAAAAGAAAAACAAAAGACGGCCGCTCTCTATAATAATGTTCAACATAATAAAAATCAGCCTTTTTATTAACTTTACGACGTTAACAAAGTCAGGGA
The DNA here is from genome assembly GCA_914767755.1 of Agrochola circellaris. NCBI lineage: Eukaryota > Metazoa > Arthropoda > Insecta > Lepidoptera > Noctuidae > Agrochola > Agrochola circellaris. The sequence continues at coordinate 8,184,840 of OU611867.1, read as the reverse complement.
CAAACAGAGTAAATTGATATACACAGCTTTCTCTTAATTAAAAGGCTAAAAGGCTAATTATAAAAAAGCACTCAGCGACGACAAATAAATGCCAGCAGAATTAATACCGACGCTTCTGAAAGTTTCAGAATAGTGCTGGGGGTACCTATGCCGTTGGATAATTTTATCCGAAATAACAAATGTTTTTATGCTCAAACTATGTAGTTGGTTTAGCTGTCACGTTTTTGCCCGTGACTTCATCCGCGTGAAGGTTGGTAACTATCCCACGGGACCATAATACCGAGATAAAAAAGTATCATATGTTCTAACCCAGGTCATGGTCTATCCGTGTGCAAAATTTCATCCAATTTCGTTCAGTCGTTTTAGCGTAAAAACGTAACAAACAAACTTACTTTCGCATTTATAATATTAATTAGGGTTATATCTTTAGACTATTTAAAAGGAAAAGAGTTTTGATGAGAAGACACACAGACAAATTATATGTTTTGTAAAAAAAGATCTTTTTTACACTTTTGCTACCGGGCTAGTGGGAATATTTCCTCACAAATCAACTTATTATTTAATTATTCCATCGTTTACGTCTTAATGTCCCTTCAGTGACTAGTATTACTATAAAAACAATAAATTATCAACATACTCTACTAAAATAGGTAATTATTCCATCGTTGACTACATAATGTTCATTCATCGACTATCGTAACGAAGAAAAAAAAAAATTTTCTAGCGTCAGTCACATTTTCCGTTACGTCTTAATTTTTCAGTAAACGGATGTAAGAAGTTCGTCGCTTCAAAATTACGGATACTCGGATACAAAACAAAAAAACATCGGATATCCTCACATCCCTACATGAACCCACTTAAAAAGTGCTTGTAAAGAGCTCCTAATATGTCACAAATAAAGTAGCGACCAATAAAGAAGCAATTAGCTGAAGTTTTTTAAAACGTAAATAGAATAGGTAGGGGAGGGGGAATCGGATGCGTTCGTTTTGAACGCGACCAAATATTTCGTGTGACACTTGGTTATTTTTGTTTTGTAAAAATTTGATAGTTTTTCAGAAAAATATTTTTTTTGGTGGTTGTGTAGGTACGCTTCGTATGTGGTCGTGATCGTCAGCATAGAGGGAACGTCGAAAAAGAAAAAAGTACACGTAACAAATAATTATAAAGAGACAATACATTTTTAAAGGTATTTTCATAATGTTTTTTTTTTTGAAGAAAAAAATAAGTAGTTTTCCAAACTAGGTACTTATTTTTTTTTTGTTGGAAAACTACTTTTATTTTTCTTGGCCTAGCGTTGATGTAATTTAGTGTAAATGAGGGTAAGTAGGTTGAAGCATTTAAGTTCTTACTAACATGCTTTTATCGCTATAGCATCTTCGTCATATTATTATGTAAAGCAGAAAAAAATACATAATGTAAGATTATGTATTTTTTCTACATGTTCCTTTTTACATCACCGTCAGCGACTGAATTCAGTTTCAAAACGGCAATTTCTTCAATACCTATTTTCTCCGTTACTTCAAAGTCTCATTTTTCACCGACCAAGCAAGGGTTATCAAGGTTATCCAAACCTATCAACGCCCTCAGCCACATGTGTAATAAACAAATTAAATTACCCTTACAACGCAGCACCCTCACATAATTCGCGAATCAAAATAATAAACTAATACCCATTTATATCGCAGACAGGCGTTGATTTAGCAGAAAAAACGCCAGTACAGGGCTCAGGTGGCCTTTAGCGCCCCCCACCGGCAATTTGACAGACTATTAATCCGGATTTAGCCGGTTTTAAGCGGATTAGGGCGGGTTTATCTCGCTCAAAGTGGTTCAAAGCAGTGCGTGTTTTTGTTTTTGGTAAATTGATTTGTGGTGGTGATTGGTCATTGTTTTAAGTAGATCACTCTTACTTTCAGTTGGTTAGTTCGCCACTTTAATTTAGGTCAGTATTCTCTTGAGAAAATGTTGTGTAGTCTCTTAACTTCATTACTTAGTAATATATATTTTTTAATGCCGTCTCGCATGTCAACCTCGGAGGTTGTCTGCTGCTTAACCGGACTTTCCTGTTGCTGCCACAATTAATTAAGGCCTCCAGCCATGACATAAAACTTAGAAACTAAGTGACTACACGCTAAAGGAACTCCCTGTGGGGTACAGTCCCCGGCCTAGGACATTACTGGGAGAGGACAGCAAGGGACAGGCTGCATCGGATTACTTAGTCAAGACATTTGTATCGAAAAATAAATATAATTTCTATCCAAAAGCCGCAGGATAAAAACGTTTTTACAAGTCAAACCTCAAAAAATAGGCAAACAAGTATTCATTAGTGTCCTAGTGAATAAGTATATTACCACAATAAAAAAAATATTGCGTCGTTTATTCCCCAATACCTGACCACAAATTACGAAAAAAAAGTTACAACTTTCTTTCAAGCAGTCCGAACGAAAGAAGTCGGCATAGAAATTAAAAAAAAACATCCCGCCTTTCGTCAAGGACGCGTTCATAATACATAGATGAATAAATGTTTTGTCATTTCTACGTTCTCAAAGTTACCGCCATAAACTAAGGAAAATAGCTTTATTACTCCATTCCGACCACTTTACGGTAGTTTTTAATTGTTATATTGCGACCGTGAGTAATCTATATACTACCGCAATATTACAAGGCAGACATCTTTCTTTTGACTTTTCGAGAAAATGGCGGCCGCTTTGAGGGTTACCCGTCATAATTTATTTTTAGTTGGTTTATTGGTTATTGTAAAAATATGTTAGTAAATTGTTATTGGCTCGTAATACTTGTGACAAAGTGATAATATTCTGGGATTTCTTTACCACAAGATATAATGTAGGAAATTATGTTTATTTCTTATTTTATACTCTCTTAAATCTTGCAATAATCACATCTCATTGAACATTTTAATGAAAATTTATGGCAAAATGAGAAAAGAAAGACCTCGTCGTAATTGGCCCTTAATATTATTTTAGTAGTAAGTACTTACATCGGCTGTCTGTGAGCTGTAGAACGAATTTTATTGAATCGTACTTTTTCAGTTCTAGCCTACCAAGTAGATATCCATTTTATTTATTTATTTTAAACCAGCTTTCGCTCGCGGCTTCGCCCGCGTGGAGGTTGGGAATTAGACCACCGGGATAAATAGTATCCTATGTGTTAATCCAGGTTATAAACTATCAATGTGCCAAATTTTATCAAAATCCATTCAGCCTGTACAACCCAATACCTAACTAGGTAATACGATACCCCTTGGTAACACTGGTTGTCAGACTTTCGGGCTTCTGACGACTCGTAACGACTGTCAAAGATCCACGAATGACAGCCGGGACCAACGGCTTAACCTGCTTTCCGAGGCATGGAAGAGTCTCGATATGTAAAGATGGTCACCCCTCCACGTACCAACCCCGGCAACCGTAACTTAACCTGATGGATCGACCCGTGCGGCTGTTATTACTTAGCCACGAGTTCCTCTGAGAGTTTTCTCTCATTTAACTTTTTCTTTACACCTAGTAGATATTTTTTTTCTTCTAAATATACCTAAAAGAAGTCATAGTTATGCCTGATGCCTACTCACACAAATAAAAAAAGCATTTTTGTCTTAAAATCTTGTGAATTTTTAATCGTTATCGAATTTCAATTACTTTAATAGGTACCAATTTAGTTTTACGTATCTGTGAATCCCAAAACCATATCAATATGTAAACTATACAGTTAATTCAAGCGTATGCCACTGTAGCAGAGGGCAGCACCCTCGCTGCATACCGTGTTACGTTAAACAAGAGGGTCCACAACGGAGACAGGTTGGTTGCCCATCAACCAGGCAATTATTTTGTCAGACAGATTTTAAATGAGTATTTAAAGGGAGTAGTGTAGATTGTTCATTGAGTTTGTTACAATAAAATAGGTTTCCTTGATTTCTTAATAGTTTTCAGCCTAATTTCTGCATTACAAGCCAAGGAAATAAAATTATTTCTTATCATGTTGATAAGAAATTATTATATTTCTGAAAGTAGGTTTATGTACAAACAATTTTACACGACAATACTATTTTAAAAACTTAGGTTAGACTTAGGTGAAGCTGACCCCAACATAGTTGGGAAAAGGCTAGGCAGACGATAAATAATATTTTAATAAAAACTAGACGAGGTCGCTGTTTCCAATCCGACTATTCTGAAAAGATACACCAAAACAAACACAAAGGTCGCCATGTCTTTTAAAATCCAGACATAATCTTGGTCAGATCATGTGAGGACCATTAGTGTCTGAAATGGTATTTTGAGGAAGTAACCACAAAGATTTAAGGAAATGAAAATAATAGGTTACGGAAAATACCAGTTGAAAAAAAACTATGAGCAAAATTGTAATCAACACCATCCTCTTAGCGAGATCATAGGGCGCCGTTCGAACTGAAATACCTGCCACAATAGCACAGAATTAAACACCCAGTGTAACAAATAATACACCGATTATTATCTCAACATTAACACCTTTATATCCAATCAGACACTTAAAAAAAACCCTACCAATCTCATTGTGTTACAGATCTCCAAAACTCACTACCCATATAAAATTTAACACTGGCGACCCCACTCCACGATAGCCATTCGTAGCAATAAAAAAGAAGCGAAAAAAAAAGGATTGTCTTTTGATTCCAATTTTGAATTCAATTCGCGCGGGTAGCGCTCCATGATTTTATTTTCATGAGCGTCGCGGGACCGGAGGGAGTGTGTAACGAAAATTTTAATAATAAATGAATTAAATCTTGTTATTATATTAGTTGATATCAGCGAGGGATTATTGTTTTTATTTATGATTTGGGGCGCCTCTGTTATGGATTAAAGTGATAAATATTTTGATGTAATTTGTTTGGGTTTGATTGATGAAGTTTTAAGAGTGGAGTGTGTGACGGAAAGAAAAGAAAAAAGACTAGAATTACTTACAAAGTCGCTCCATATAAAAGTAAAATTGTTGTACTTATTCAGTTGCATCTGGTTAGACTGGAAGCCGACCCCAACATAGCTGGAAAAAGGATAGGTTACACAGTAAATCATTTATTCCTTCTTCATTTCTAATCCCTTTCTATTAAGCACTGAGCTCTAAGTTAAGAAGCCTTAAACCTCCCTTGGTTTAAGGCTTCATAACAGTACACCCAGCAGTTAACCACTTTATGTAGGTACCCTGATTTCCAAAGAACGTAGTCACCGTTAAAACAACATAAACACGCACTCTCATCGACATCCAACAGCCTAAAAACGAACCACCACTATTTCGCAGCACCTATCACACAAAATTAAAGGGAAAAAACGCGAGCGAATAACCCAACCCGCCCCTTACCTACAATAATATCCCGCCCGGGCCATAACACCTTTACCCGTTTACTTTTTAATCCGGCAGGGTCGTAAACAGCCCGGGCAGGGTATCACGGATATACCGGGCCAATCATCCGGCTATCTACACTATTTTTTCCCGGGAAAATGTAGCATTGCTCCCGGGAGATGTCCCTTAATATATGTTTTATTTGGAAACTATTGCGTTGCCGTTTTTTTATACGTGTTGGTGACATAGATTTAGGGTTTGGCGTGCGTGTTTTATTTTAAGCAATTTTTGGGATGTGATGACGTGAAAGTATTGTTTTGGAGTAAACTTTATCTTTATTTAGTACCTACCTACTTACTTAGTTGAGCTAGAAGCTCATTGGCAAGAAAAAATAATAAGTTTTATTAACATTACGCTTCCTAATAGTTATTATTAGGTACTTATAATATAACTTCACTCAAGCTAATTATTATAAGCAGGACTAGCATAAAGTTTTTAACTGATCGACCGATGCAAAATTGAATTAAGACTACATACTTTAGATTTACACCCCATGGAAACTCTTTACCAATAGGTTTATGTATCCTTATCTTAGGACGGGATACCTTTAAGTGTAACCAAAGTTAACCTAGTAACTTCATCTCCATACATTCTAACAGACTTCATGACAAATCTGTAGAGTATTCATCTATTTGTCCGCGTAAAAAATACTTTTCTTGAAAGTAAAGAAATGGTAGCAAAAACCCGTCAAATAAAAAAATGTTACGCCATTGCGATTTGTATGTACAATTTTGTAAAAACAACCCTTATTTTGTGTAAAACTTTTCCATTTTAGATTTCTTTCGTGCGGAACTAAAGTAATTCGTCACCGCTGTGCGCAATAAACGTCTCAATAGAAAACAGACAAGATTATTTACACATTAGAATGGCGACCGAAACTAATCATTTGCTACTGGTAGCAAAATAAACAAGCATTACTCAGCGGGGATCGGCCTATTATTGTACACCAACCTTTTTTCAAGAATTATAAACCATAATTGTGAACGCAACCATAAACTTTGCTTCACGAAATGTCAAAATGTTTCCCGCGTTTTTTGTTTTTTTTTTCAGCGGCCACATTGTTTATAATCTATTATGCCAGAGGCTGTAAAAGTGTTGAAAGAAATATTGTTTTCGGGTGAAATTGTTACAATTTCTTTCCGATGTGTTGTAAAAGTTGTTGGTTCTATGAACTCGTAATTAAGCGTTTAGTGTGACAACATTTTTCGTGATTCGGAAGGTGAATAGAACACAAAGGCTTTGTATTCTATTTCTTGTGGGGCAACACAAGTCGTCATAAGGATGGCCATCATAAGTAAAATTGTGTCGCATGAACATGGCATGAACCGAAAAGATAATTGAGATCTTTGCATTTTTGGTTCAAATTAGATCCAATAAAGGTAGGAAGGTTGTGAACCTACGCAACAAACCGTGTAATATTTCATTGAAGCATGGAATTAGTATGTAAATACTACTATATTGAAGTTCCTTGCAGTAAAGAGAACCGAAAATATTTTCGTTCATCCCAGTTTCTTGCAAACATTTCACCCGCATTCCACATTCAAAATTCCCTTTAAAATCTGTCATTTAGCCAAACAAATAGTCGGCCATTTTGCCTCGATTTCGCGCCAAAATGTACGTCACAAAAGCGTTCGGATTCAGACGCTGAATAAACTGTTATCATTGTCGGTGAACTGGCGGTGGGAGCGACTATTTTATTATACACCGGTTAAGTCTAAACAGAAAGGGGATGTAACTTGGGTAGCAAGCTGAGAAAATGCGAAAACATTGCCAGCGGCATAGAAACATCAAACAACTGGCTTGCTCCACAGACACACTAATCTCCATCCAATTTCACATAGACTAAAAAATATCACCTCCTAGATCATAAATCGCAGTTTAATATTAGCTGAAAATGGGAGAAGTCCAAGTCCAATATTTTTTATTGGACCTGTCGATATATTCTGTAAAAATCTCACCGTGAAAACTGTGGTGAAGTGAGCTGTCCAGTATCAATCCCTAGCATTAGGTGTAATGACAGCTCACTTCACTTAAGTTTTAATGGAGAGATTTTTACATAATCGACCGGCTGTTAACTGGGCTTAAAAGTGTAATGGAGTTTCAGGTTTTGAATAAGCAGCCTCTAAATAAGAACTTAGGGGGAATAGCTGAACACAATATATATATTACTTCCAGTCATTGCCACTAAGTTCTTTACCTACCGAATAAAATAATAATGTTAGCTGTCTCCGAGTGCCCTGTGTCCATGTCTGTTCTTTTATCAGATTTTCATGATAAATGATTTTTAATGATGATAAATGATAAATGATTTTTATTTCTGTAAGTAGGTTTGTACAAAACACTTTTACACGTCAATCATATTATTTTTAAACTAGATGAGGTCGGCGTTTCCTATCTGACTACTCCGAGAAGAAAGGCCGAAACAAACTCAGAGGTCACAGTCTTTTTTAAAGTCCAGACATAATCTTGGTCAGATCATGTGAAGATCATGTAGATTGGTGTCTAAAAATGGTCTTTTGAGGAAAGAACCACACAGATTGAGTGGACCTGTCCAGTCAGTGGTAGAGTAGACCACGATCAATCAAATCTGAATAATTTTGAAGGATAGGTATTGCTAATTCATTGCTTCTTAAGTCTGCTCAACAATGTAAAAAACGCAATGAATGTTGTTAAAATGAAACATTGTGATTGGCCTTGTATTACGCAGTATTCTTCATTTCCATAGATTAGATGTCAATTATGTGTCCAGAAAATAATAACACTTTCTCCCATCATCGCATCGTTTTAGTTTAACACTTGGCACTAGTTCAACAATATAATTAAAATAAATTAACAGTTTTATTTGTTAAAGAGCGTATAAATTGTAATTTTAATAACTTTAATTTTTAGTACGTCGTATTTTTTTATATTATTATTTAGAGCCACTTAAAAAAGTATATTGGGCATTAAGCACATTTTTATAGGCGTTACACAAATGCGTCTGCTAAAATTTAAATTGTTTTCCTATCGCAACAATGATAAGAATTTTTCTAAAACTTTAAAAAGACGGATTTCGGTTAATCCCATTAGCGAGAATATTGTGGATAGTGAAATAATTTTGTAAGTTATCCACACTAATCCTAAGTGATCCATCAGACAGCTGAAGAGTTTGTTTGTATGAACACGCTAATCTCTGAAACTACCTACCAGGCGGATTAGAAAAAAATATTTTTGCTTTTGATAACCCAAATCTTGAGGAAGGTTATAGGCTAATATAACATATAACATCCCGTTACAACTTTAGGAGATGAGCAAAAAGAAAAAAAATACTCGCGGACGAAGTCGCGGGCAGATGCTAGTATTTTATATGCAATGAAAACGTTTTTTTTTAAATAAATTATTTTTTAGCGGTTTTATTGAACATCTTGCTAGTTGCAGACTTGTAGAATTTTATAGAGTTTACTTTCCTCTTATTTTAAAATAATAAAACGCGAACCTTAAACAGTTACACTGTATCGCTCCTACCGCCGCTGCACGCCGAATAAAAGCGGGAAAATTACTTCACCAACACCCATACATGAAACATCCTAACCACCACCTATTTACCTCTCCTTCCCACGCGCTTTTCCGTCTACCTCCATCCCTTTCCCACTTACAGGGGAAAAGCAAGCGAGCTAAGCTTTTCCGACTACAAAATACATTCATGAATCGCTTCGGCTTCCATGATGGCTGATTATACAATGCAATACGGTCCGAAATCCCGTGAACACTTTTCCTCTAGCTCATACGGGAAAACGGTCAGGGACTTTCAGCACGGATTGTTGGAGCGAAACGGGCCTTTATCTACGTCCCGCCATTGGCTGTTTCAAAAAAAGTCCGCAGCCTGTGATTGGCCAAAACAAATTGTTAGCGGCGCGTTCTTTATTACTTCGTTATTTGAAAGGTCTTATGAGCCAACATTGTTTATGATAGAATAGTCGTAAGTTCAGTACTAATGGGTGGTGCTTACGGCTTTTTGGTGCTGAAGTGAGAGACGACATACGAGTTTGAATTTGGAAGCGGAATGAAATTGCAATATTAGAACAATTATACGAGTTTTTCTTTTTTCCACAGAGTCGTTACGGTTAGAGTTGGCATTCATTTTTATCTTTTTTTATTAACAACCAGCTTTTGCCTGTGACTTCGTCTGCGTGTATTTTGTATTTCATAATTTTTTAGTACAAGCCGTTGTTGTGTGCCGGTTCCTAACCTAATATGCCGTTTATGTAGTTACTTTCGTTCTTTCCGTTGATGTAGGGCTTTTAATATAAAAAAATCAATAAAAAACATTTAACCTTGCTCAAGTTGTTATTATATATATTTACTTACATTTTATTTGAATTCTGAATAAAACTATATTTATCAGCCATGAAATTTAAAAAAAACTGAAAAAAAAAACACCAATGACGTCACTGCTTCCAAAAATTATTGATCACGTCCTCTTTTCAACAATGTTTGTGTTTAAACAATGGTGAGCGAAACGAATCATCTGCTACTGGTTACAAGCCACGGGGGGCAAACAAAAACTATTAGTCAATTGAGCCACAGTATAAAAATAACAGTGTGACGGAAACATAACAAGAATTATTTTATTTATTTTATTCGGGAACTTATTTCTAACTTATACCAAAGATAAATACAGATGGTTATGTTATCAGTGTAAACTGAGAATTGAAAAAAATTATGCACTTTAAGGAAGGTCTGTACCATCAAAGAAGTTCATATCTAACCAGTTTCAAAACAAAATCCCGTGAAGGCGATGACCACATCAGTTACCGGCCCAGTGCTGTAGCCGCCGATCGCTGCAAGCAAGAATAGTCCTTACGGTGGTTAGATATGAACTTCTTCGATGGTACTTATATGCCAATAAAAAGTACTTAATTTTTATTGGCATATAAACAAAAAATAAAATAGATCGATTTATATTATTAAAAATATATATATATATTAACGTACTGATATTTACTAACTTGTCTAAGTTTGAACTGTGTTACGTTTAAAAGTACAAATTAGTATGCTATCATTTCAATTCCATTATATAGCAGGGACTATTAGCTATATAAAAATATGCATTTTTTGCCGGTTATTACCGGTTTCCATACTAAAAAAGTGTTTTTTTAGGTAACGGTGGCTTAATAAAAAATAATGATTTATTCAATATTTTATCATTACATTGACCAGAGAAGCCGCTATCACAGGGCAGTAAATATTAACTACTTAGGTATATTTTTTTGGTATTACAACAATCAGAAGTTGTGTTTGATGAGGAGTGATGTCACAAAGTGCATATAATATTAATTACCAAGTTAAATTATTAACTGTTGCAGTTTTTAAAAGAAGAGTGAAGGAACACTATCTTTCCACTTCGTCACAGTTGCATTTTTTTGTATTTATTATTTTATACTAAGTACATTATAATTAAGTATGTATATATATTTTAGTGATATTTATTTTAGAAGTATGTATGCAAGTTTATTCTCATAATGGTGCCGATTCTCTTGTCACAAATGCCTCTAAACTAAACTAAAAATCACTAAAATTTAGTTTATTCCTGTCAAACGACGATTTCCTATTCTGAAATAGACTAAAGTGACACAACTTAACTATATTTTAGTTTGACAGCGCTAAGATAGTACTGAGTTTTTAGTTTAGTGAAAATGGCAATTTTGCTATTCTGAATATGACGTTTTTCACCTAAAATTTTGGTTGTAAAAGACCAAATCAGACTAAACCTGACAAATTTTAATCGCGATTAAAATGGTGTGGTATAAAATAAGTTGTTATGAACTAAAATTCACACCAACATCTCGACTTTACGTGCAAAAACAGTACTGTATTTATTTTTTCTTTTGCTTATATCTCGAAAATGGTGCGTCCTATCGCAAAAATAATGAAAATTTCGACCCCCTTTATAAAACCCTTAAACACCTAACACTCAACACGTAGGTAATATTTTTTTCATATTTTCCATACAAAAAAATAAAAATTCCATATAAAGCACGTCGAGGCTACACCACATGCGCACCTCCGGCTCTAAAAAAAATCACCGGTTAGGGCAAACCACGGGTACCACGTGGATTCACGATTGTCAAATTCTATTTTAGTTGTGTCAAAATTATTTTTTAGTTTAGAGAATTTTATTTGCAGAATAGCTCTAAGATTCTCATAGCCAAAAGTAAGTAATTTTAGTCTTAGTTTAAGTTAGTTTAGTTCGGTGTACAAGAGAATCGGCACCATTGTATGTTTATAGTTAAATTAGTGGATAATTAAGTGTTTTTATTTTCTCTTCTACTCTTACACACGTTGTCTACATCTCTTTAACTACTTTCTTATCGCAGGTATGCTGGAAGAGTTTTCTTTAGAAATAAGCATCACCTTTGTACGTATTTTTCTGTTCCTTCCTTCTTGTCTGTTTATATGTGTGTACATAAACCGTTAAATAAATAAATAAAAACAATATTGTATGTTATAAATATACCTTTAGTTTACGATTTCAGTATTTAATCATTTCGTCCTCCTAACTTTTTGAAATCGATTGCTGTGCGACGTTAGAAAAGCACAAGTTGTTTCAACCCTTGGGTTTTTGATTAACTTACTTAAAAGGTAATTTTTTTAAACAGTAAGAAATGGGACTTTCTCCCAATAGTAAAGGCAAATCGTTTTATTTTATCGTCAAAACTCGGTTGTATGCTTCATTAAAATGTGTTTTTAGGGGTATGAGGAACAGGGTGTACAGTTCACTCATCACCCATAGAAAAGGGAGGATCCTCCGACCAGACGGGTGTCATGTCTGGCGGGCAACTGCCCAGAGGTTGAAGTCGGGAGCCTGTATATATGTCCACCGCGCGGTAAACTCTAATTGCGCGATGCAGGATTTGAGTGACGTCAGGATGTTGTGTGACGTCAGGTCTTTGATGCGTAGTTCGCATGTGGCGATGTAGATGCCGCCACAGTATGAAAAGTTTAGTGCTTTGTAAGTCACAGCTAGTAGGAACCTACTAAGAATTCAAGTAATGTTAGTGCAGAGCCCCAAAACCATCACACAATACAGAATCTAAGCGAAACTAATTCCCAGTTACCCGGCACTAATCGAACGCTAAATTTCGACCCCCGCAGTACTGATGACAAAACTTATTCCATAAAATAGGTAGTTGCTATTTGTAAGGACTAAATTGACTAAATTACACTATCATGGAATCTGAACATAACTGGCGAAATGTTAGTGAACTATAGGTACACTGCCTTTATTGCTGTTTCCTTCCTGAAATACTAAATATGTTTAATCATAATTCTAACTTGCATTTGAATTATCGACAACTGGTTGTTTGTGTGATTGTCTGTCGATAAAGGCATGTTCGGAAACCCACCTATTAACCCATGTGTTTCAGAATAAGGCCCCACAAATCAATACCTAAATACATTTAGTGCTAAAATATAAAACGTCATTCCGTTTCTGTCAATCGTTTGAAGTTGACAAAGACAAAATGATGTATAAATAAGTTTAGCGCTAATCGTAGGTATTTAGTGATTTGTGGTGCAAGCGTGCTTATATAAAGCTAAGGTTTCCTAAGACTCCGGTGGCCGCCACAACTTACCATCGAATGACGTCACTGATACGTTATTATTGAAAGTATCTAAGTTGGTGTGTTTCTGTAAAGAGCGTTTTTTGACACCGTAAAGTCATACCCCGCTGCCATCATTTTCATGACAGTCACGTCACTGCGGCCACCGCTATCATAGGAAACTGTAGCTTAACACGCAGAAATATGCCAGTGACCTTGAGTGGTTAGCTTGCGTGTACTGTACTGAGCCCACGCAACGCGTCGTATGTCCAGCCAGTATAATATGACTCGCCCATCAAGGAGCGCTGTCCCAAATTAGACGCATTATCAATTTATTATACATAAAACAAAAGGTATTTTAATAAAACACCTATACTAAAAGATCAATAAAAAGATTTAAAAAATGGTGAAGGTTTCAGAAAAATACGCTTGATAAATTTTGCGTGATTCTCAGCTTTTTATCCGAGTCAGACATAACTTTAAAAATTAATTTCACTATGCAATATAAACATAATCTAAAATATTCCTATATTTCAATATTAAGAAAATGCTCTCATTTAACAAATATTGTTTTCAAATCATTAACATTACTCGTTAAGACGTGATCTTCAATGTAAAATCATTAAAAGTCGGTTATTGTCACAATACAGGAGCGAGACTAATTCCTAGCTACCGGGCACTGATCGAACGTTGAGCGTGGACCCCCGCAGTGCTGATGACAAAACTTATTCCTAATAATAGGTCGCTACTATTTCTAAGGACGTTTTTTTTTTTGCCTTATACTAAATTTAAAACAAAACTTCACTAATTTAGTCACGCTTATAATAAAATATGTTGTTAAAAATAGTACTAGCAGCCTATTAATTACGGTTTACGCTTATTTTTTTATAAAATGAGTTCGAGATATTGTTTAGTGATTAATAATTCGTTTTGTTATTATTTAGTACTTACGTAGGTACCTAAGTTAAGGAAACGTTTTAATTTTTACAAATTACGCACAGCTCCGTAGTAATTTTATATATATCCAAATGGGCAAAGTCATGGTTTTTCTCAAAAAAATATATAATTATAATTATCGTTTAACTTTGCATACCAAATGAGCCTTGGATTCGACTTTAAAAAAAAAATAAAAAAAATTACCTTCTTAGTTATTCAACAATCTGCTTCTTTTTTGAGCACGTTAAGGATAAAAGAGGTTTAAATATATTCCGTGCTTTTTAAACCCCCTTGACATGTCTACACATTCCTTACCCAACAGCCGTACATAATGGCGGGCGTCGGTTCCGAGGCAATTTTTCACGTCGTATCTCCATCAGGCGCTAAATAATAGAGTTGGCTCCATGAAGTTTATATTCCATTAGTCGCTGCTGAAACGCCATTATTGCGGCCCACTGTACCTAGTTTACAGTTTTATTGCCCGTTTATACAGTGGGCCATGCTGGCTTAGTTAACCATAAACGGAACCTAGTTTTTTTTTTTTGGTACCGATGTGCGTTTTAGGTCATACTAATGATTATTGAACATAGTTTAATTTATGTAAGCGGGCGCCGAGAGCGGGGTGCAGGAGCGTGCACTTGCAAATATAAGTGTAGGCTGCAATATAAGGCTTCAAGAAAAAATGTAGGTGTAAAAACATTCAGAACTAAAGAAATATCCGGAAACGCCTAAAACAATAATAGAGAACTTTACCCATTAGAGGCGGGATCCTAAAACTTTTGAGCTCACTTCGCTCGCTCTTGCGTCCTACTCTATCTTAACTCTTAGGCTTCTTTGGATAAATCGACACAGTTAGTCTCTCTGTATAAATGGACAAAATAAAACCTATCCTATGCTATTGAATGCAAAAAATGATCTACCTCGCTTCGCTCACTCTTGCATCCTAATTTCTCTTAATTGTTTTTCTGCATAAGTCGACAAAGTTATCCTTGTATGAATGGACAAAAATGATAACCTACCATATCCGAGGTGAAGTGACAAATGATCGAGCTCGCTTCGACGAGCTAAAGATGCATGGTAAGTGGTGTCCGCTGCCTACGCAAATTCTACAAAATACAATACCAGCCCTTCTATTCTATAATAATTTAAAGTTTGAAGTGAACTGTCAATAGTATCAATCCCTAGCATCAGTTATAATGACAGCTCACTTCAAGCTCAAGACACTTCATCTTCAAATTCAAATTCATTTATTTGCCAGAATGTAGGTTTACAAATGTATGATCTTAAAACTATAATCTTATCTTTTTAGAAATAATAATTCTGTTTTCCACAAGTAATTGTAAAAAAAAAACAAATTACCTACTAGCGTATACTACGCGCGCACGCGCGGGCGTGCTAGCGCGTACTGGCTTTGTTGCTACTGAGAATCACTCACTTTTAAGTCACAGGACACCTAGTTTAGGATTCAGTGTTTAAATATTGACCTTTGTAGGGCTTTTTGGTGAAATAACGAATTCATAAAGAGAAAAAAAACGAATTTATTTTATAATTTCGAAAAATTTCCAAATGTAACATTCCTCTCCCAACTAACTTCCATTTCCTTTTATACCAATTCTCCCTCAGAATCATACAAATTTTAGCCACTTTTTTTAAGGCTAGGCAGATGATGATTTTTTTAGGGTATGTGTACCTCTAATTACAAATATACCCGTCAAACCGAGACATAGCAATGGTGCTTGACAACAAATCCAGAACTATAAGTTAAATGTTAGATAAGTCTAAGTTTTACCATCCCATTCTAATCTAAATAACAAAAAAAAACTCTATAAAAAGATCTCGACAATATCTCCTTCCGTCCTCCAATAAATAAGAAAACAAAGAATAAAAATAATCAACTAGATGAGCCAAATAGCAATGAATAGTAAGTGCGCACACATAGCGACATATAACTGAGTCCGTGTAATAATACGAGAATGATAGGCATCAGTAATATAGCAGCAGTCAGATTGAAATGATAACTGGGCGTAGGCAACATAGATTTGTAGAGGGACCACAATTCTACAGAAAACAGGACACTTTTTCTAGTAGCAAATATTTACCAGTTTTGATTAATTTGGCAATAGGAAATGTGGCTAACTAGTGAACTAAAATATTGATTATAGAATAGAATAGAAGTATCTTTAATCAAGTATCGTGACTCAAATAAGATTAGTGAGACCAACTATATTAGTAAAAACACCGTATTTCGTTTTAGATATAAAAAAAAGTATTTGGAAACTTTCCAAATGCCTTTTTTACACCTAAAACGGTTACAACATCAAAATCAATGTTATAATTGCAATTTATTCTAGTTCGCTAGTTAGCCAAATTCCTTGTTTCCATACAGTAATATTGCCAAATTAATCAAAACAGCGAAGCTTTAAGCACAAGTAAAATAATAACGTATAAAGGACAGTCTACTATGCACTGTCTGTTATGCAGAGACAAAACATGGCTGGGATTGATAGCTCGGGAATAACTATAAAGAATCTGTAAAATACCAGAACAAACTAATACTTAGATACATACGAGTACAGATACTTACTTGGTAGAGATTCTTTCAACTTCATTTAATATCATGCCATTATTTTGCTGTTGACTCAGTAAAATAAATCGTTTACCAAAAACATAGCATTTTTTGTGTGTAGGTCAGTACTCATCAACTCAACCTAGCGCAGTCCACTACTGGCCATAGGCCTCTCCACCTTCCGAATCCAGTCTGTCCCAGCCACCTTTTTAGAGTCGTCGGTCCATCCAGCTGGGGGGGCGTCCCATGCACATTACGCTTGCCGATACGCACGCAGTCTCCACTCCAGGACACGTCTGCTCTACCAGCCATCGGCACTTCGACAAATTGCCCAGCCAACTGACACTTCAGCTTGCTTACTCTGCGAGCTTTATCGGTAACTCCGGTTCTTTTCTGGATAATCCGTTAGGTACATAATATAGTGCCATCCACGAAGATTCGGTCCACTCTTCGTCCTAATGGCTTACAGTACAAGTGTGCAACATTCAGCTAGTCTAAAACACACTATAGGTACATCTCTGCCTAACACTTCGCGGATCTCAGTCGTGATATTATATTATGGAACACGAGAATCACGAAAAATATCTAATTTTATTCCTTCAACGTCCAAAAAACAACGTAATCCCGACAGAAAATGATAAAAATAACGTTACAGTACAAGAGTGCACCATTCCGGTACTGTTTTAGTCTAAAATACTAGCGGAATGTTGCACTCTTGTACTGTAATCGTTTAGGACGAAGAGTGGGGCGCGTCTTCGGTGATGGCACTCTGTACTCATACGTCATCGATTTTGGGAAAAGTCTCGCGTGATTCACATCTCCCAGTCACCCTACTCCCCTACTCCTATTCCTCAGTAATACGTACATCATTTATTACTCAGTTATCAGTGCCTAGATGTACGCCCGCCATATTTGTTATCGAACTATTATTGGCGGGAATTCTTCTCACAATTACGTTATTTTTATATGTTTCTGTCATTTTTCTGTCGGGATTATGTTGTTTTTTGGACGTTGATGGAATAAAATTAGATATTTTCGTGATTCTAGTTTTCCATAACATTACCTACATCAAGACTGTATTCCGCGAATGGTTAGGCAGAGGTGTACCATCGAAGAACTTCATATCTATACACCGTAAGGACTATTACTGCTTGCAGCGCTCGGCGGCTATAGAACTGGGGCGCTAACAGATGTGGTCATCGTGTTCACGGGATTTTGTTTTCAAACTGCTTAGATATGAAGTTCTTCGATAGTACGTCCACATTTCGCCACTTATATTTAGGTCTATATCCGAGCCTATTGCCATCAACCAACCGGGCAAAAATCAAGACTCCGGCCTGCTTCTGAAAAATATCTGACGGAAAACCCAGTAACACTTTGCCCGACCTGGGAATCCAACTCAGGATCTCATGCACAGCAGTAGCGCTTGCAACCACTAGACTAACCAGGCAGTAGAATTTAATTTCATCTCCTAAGTAAAGACTTTTTCCGGGCTCAGTCTCCCTCACAGCCTACATATCTACCTCCATACAACATACGCATACACAATCAATACACCTACAACAACACAGGTAAGCCATACATCACTCCCATTAAAGGCTCCGATACGTGCGACCGTTTAATTAACACCCACACAGGCAACCTACAGAGCCGTGTCGTATTCAGTACAGGGACGGATTTACTGAGGGATAAACTTATCCTTCTTCTGTTGTATTGTCACAAAGTATGGGAGAAAAATCTGTGGGTGCTGTGCTTAGATTATTAGCTAGTCATAGAGTTGTAAAAAAACGTTTTTTTTTGTGAGGTGAAAAAAAACGTTTAAAAAAAACATGAAAAAAAACTAGTTTTTTTTCTGGAGCAGGTTTTTTTTCATGAGTAGGAAAATAAACATATGGTAAGGCGGTTATCGTATATGAGTTGATATTATTATTTTATTTTGTTCAATAAGTACAATCATCAACAATATTAACACAAGCAGAAGGTAATAGAGTCCCTGATAGTATAGTCGTTGATTCAGAATCAGATGAAACAAATACAGACACAGAACATTATTCCGATGCTGATAAAACAAGCGTAGCCGTAGCTACTGATACTGATAAAGATGATTGTAACACATTAAGTATTTTTTAAGCTCATAATAATAGTTACCCATTGATTTAAACATAATTTGGCTTGAATAAAAACAAAACAATCAAATTTTGTGTTTTATTCCACTTTAGTTATAGTGTTTCACTTTTTCTGAAATAAAAACCAAATTTAGAAAAAAAGAACGGTGCCAAGATTTTTTTCATGTTTTTTTTCAAGATTGTGAAAAAAAACATTTTGTTTTTTTTTCAATTTACATCTCTAGCTAGTCACCGAGATAGTACCGGGGCTTACAGCACGGAGTGCGCCGTACGTCAAACAACATTAAATTGTATGTGTGCGCCGCTCTTGTTGGTTTTTGGAATGCTCATCTAAATGTGGCGACGTTCTGCTAGCATATTGCAACGTGTGAGATTCTAACTGGCGACGTCTTGCTCTCTCTCGTGGTCTTTCAATTGATTTTCTTTCATCATAAATCTATTCAGTGTTGCCAGAGTCAGCCTGCAAGCGTAGACGAGAAAACTTATAATAGCCTTCCAGTACCTACCCTCTCATTGCTTAAAATTTCGAATATTGTCAAGATGTGATGTGATTCTACGGTGATTAAGAGGCTAGTTATAACAAGCGCCCGAGGCGCGCGCTCAGTACGCTATTTTAGGCGCGCGACGAGTCAAACTTTGTCTACAGGTTGATTAGTAATTAGGTGCATTCCTTATGACTAGAGATAATTTAAAACAAATATGACGGGTAATTATCGAGTTTTGCGCTTTTAAAGTTTTATGGAAATTTTCCGCCTCTCACCCAAAAACTGCTAATTGTGAAACTACTCAATTCAAATTTTATATTATACTTTTTTGACAGCATAGGAAACCCATTCATTAAAAAAACCCATAAACTAGTCCCAAACGTTCTCGAACTACGACCGAACGAGGATTCCCATTGATAATTATTTCCATTGAAAAAATATGCACCACCTCAGCTGGTTTTTTACTGTCTTTTTTTTTTTAATTTACAAAGACAAGGAACTCATCAAAAATCTGATGGTGCGATGCTATCGGTTGATGAGATTTCTATAGCCGAGCGCTGCAAGCAAAAATAGTCCTTAAGGTGTATAGATATGAAATTCCTCGATAGTACAGACTACGGCCCTGTCGTCTCGTGGTCGCCCCTCTGTCATCGGTTACGCGTGTCTTATTAAGTAACAGTGCGACGGAGCTGATGGGTGGCTCAGTGGTAACGGCCCCGACGAATGAGGTCGTGGAGTTGGGTTCAAACCCAAGCAGGCGCTTTACTTTGGGTAAATAATTTCATCACCACTGATCTCAAAACGGTGAAGGAAAACATCGCGAGCAACCGCAATGTCCTAGAATTAAAAATTCGAAGACATGTAACATCTACAAACCTGCACTGGGCCCGCGTGGTGGATGACGGCCCACACTCCCTCACACAGAGGAGGCCTGGCTCCCAGCAGTGGAAACATTATAGGCTGATTATTCAAGAGGTATACAGAGTACGTACCATCAAAGAAGTTCATATCTAACCAGTTTCAAAACAAAATCCCGTGAACACTATGACCACATCTGTTACCGGATCGGTGGTATACCCGCCGAGTGCTGCAAGCAAGAATAGTCCTTATGGTGGTTAGATATGAACTTCTTCGATGGTACCTGTCGTCTCGTGGTCGTCCCTCTGTCGTCGGTAACGCGGGTCTTATTAAGTAACAGTGCGACGGGGCTGATGGGTCGCTCGTTATTGAACGGTATACAAAGGACACCTGTCATTTAGCGGCGTGGTGGTTTTTCTGATACTTGTGCTCTTAGAGGTACAGACTCCGGCCCTGTCGTCTCGTGGTCGTCCCTCTGTCGTCGGTTACGCGTGTCTTATTAAGTAACAGTGCGACGGGGCTGATGGGTCGCTCGTTATTGAACAGTATATAAAGGTTAGCTCCCATAGGTACAATGGTGGAGATAACACATAAAGTTTTCTATATGCATGAGGTCAGTAATGGGTTGTGCCAAACTGTATCCTTTTGATTTTTCAAATACAATTAGTTATCTATTTATTACAGTAAGACTACAACATGATTAAGTTAATTTTAAATATTCCCAACCAAATATTTAAAACAAAAAATAATCTATCTGCTTTTTAGGTAGATAATCTTTGATCATAAAAACATACACTGTATTTTTAATTAATTATAGAAGAGGGTATCTTAAATAATTTCAGTGAAAATCAGCTTTGTAGCTACGCGATCGTAGCGCGAGCTACGCCGTAGCACAGCGTGTAGCGAATAGTCACAACTTTTATTATTCGTAGAGTCACGCGTACCTACGATTTCTGCGTAGCAACTAACTTTCAAATACTTCGGTATCCAGTACGTACTAAGTAGAATTAAGAGGTCTTATCCTAAAAGTTGGCAACGTCGCAAATAGCTGACAAATATTTAACTCTTTTGATTAATTTGGCAATAATACTGTAGGTATGTAAATATGAAATGTGGCTAACTAGCGAACTAGAATATTAATGATTAATTTCGTAACACCGAATATTTCGTTTTAGATGTAAAAAAAGTATTTGGAAACATTCCAAATGCCTTTTTTACACCTAAAACATCAAATTCAGTGTTATAATTGCAATTCATTATTAATATTCTAGTTCGCTAGTTAGCCACATTTTTTATTTCCATACAGTATTATTACGAAATCAATCAAAACTGCGAAATATTTGACATATATTTGCGACATTCCCCACTTTCAGAATAACACTCACGATTTGTCAAGGACTTAATATAATAACTTGTAATGAATTGTAATAAAGATGTCTTTCTGTATTTTTTTGTGTATAAACCTTTAATATTTTTATTATATTATTATTAATTTATCTGCCAAATACGTTAGCCGGTATTTATACAAAGAATCTTGAAAACTAGGGAGCGTGAACCAATCTGAATTTATTTTTGTCAATTAAACTTGATTGCCTTTCTGATTGATGGCGGATATCAAGAGTATTATAAATGTATCACCTACTATAGTAACCTTTTTTTATCGTCACCCATTCAAGCCGAAACAGAGGAATGCTGCTTAGCGACAGATACTAGGCTCCTGTAGACACTAGTTCGTTTTTTAATCCCAGAGCCAAATCTGACAGGTGCAAATGTCAAAATACAAATTGAAAAAACAAACGACAATCACTTGAAATGTCAAATTAGTCTCTGAGATTAAAAAACGTACTAGTGTCTACAGCAGCAACACTGGACTGCAGAGTTGAAACTAAAGTTTGTTTAGTTTCAACTCTGCAGTCGAGTGCTGACTTCGCGCCCTCAAGTTCAGCACGCTTAGCATGAAGAATAGACAAAATGACAGATTGTGATTGTTTATGTCATTTTGTCTATTCTTCCGTCGACAAAACCCGTTGGTTGTCATGCTACCCGTGCAGTTGACTGACCTACCCGTCTATTTTCGGGCCTAGTAGCTTCCGAGCGATCTCATCTGCATGAAACCATAGACAATGATATTGTTTATTCTTTAAACAAATTCATTTTATTCCCGGTTTGATGGCAACCGCATACAGTAAGTACTTAACTACACTTTTCAAGACGAACTTTTAGCGGTATGAGGAACAGGGTGTAAAGTTCACTCATCCCCCATAGAAAAGGGAGGATCCTCCGACCAGACGGGTGTCATGTCTGGCGGGCAATTGCCCAGAGGTTGAAGTCGGGAGCTTGTATATATGTCCACCGCGCGGTAAACTCCAATTGCGCGATGCAGGATTTGAGTGACGTCAGGATGTTTTGTGACGTCAGATCTTTGATGCGTAGTTCGCATGTGGCGGTGTAGATGCCGCCACAAACTCATTTAGATACATTCGTCTACATTTATGATGTTGGTTCTGACCGTGCGTTCTCTAGTTAAGTACCAAAATAAAACAACAAAATAAATGTATATAATAACTTTCTTATTTATTCTTCTCTTTTATATTTTAAAATGTAATTTTTACAATGTCTCTTAAAACTAAGATATTTAATTTTAAGTAAATGAATTAATTAATTAAATAATTATCTATTTTACTATGAACACTAACACTTAATTCATTAAACATATTTTACACAACATTTACAATAAAAGGTTTGATACAGGCTTGCGACTAAAAATCGCAGGCTATTTTACTGGGTTCGCTGTTTTGCTGCGTTCCAAAAGGATGATATCTTAAGGGAAACATTTAGATAATTATTATTACGCATGCGATTAGTCGCAAGATCTATGTTTCAAAGTACCGCCATTGCTGAAAATGACATACTCAAATAAAATGACATTATATTTTCGATATTGCACTAATATTTACTACAATTTAACATACTTTGGCTTTATACACGTTTCTACAAAAACTTTCAAATTACATCTTTCTGTTAAAAAAAAAGTAAGTCAGACAATTCAGAAAATACTGTTTTACAAAAGTATTCCATATTTCAAGATCGAAAATATTTGGAAAATTGTCTATTAATTTAGATTATTCTAAAATAAAATAAACCTAACCACAGACAAATCTACTATTTTGGAGCATTTAACATGGAATGAATAATCACCAAACTTATAAATTACTGTACAATACATTTTTACGTCATTTTATTAAAAATAAAATTACAAAATCATTCATTCAAAATCGTTCACTCACGGGTATGACCAGCATTCAATAAATTAACTAATAAAAAATATTTACAATTATTCTTTCTCGTCCAAATGGGTTACAATTTGGTACTTGTTGGGGGCCAAACTCCACTATGTAATTGACCCCAATACATGATAATTATCGTTCCTTTTCTCCCAGGTTACAATTTGGTACTTTTTTGAGAGTCAAATTCCACTGTGATTTTGACCACCAAAACCAGACACACAATCATTATTTTTTCTCCCCCAATAATTGTATAATAATACCAACCCATTTGGCAAACTTCTTTAAACGCAACACCCCATCGGGAAAATTAAGCCCCAAAATTTATTTATCAACATTCAAGTTGAAGTTCGAATACGCAGGCCTTAGCGACGTCGCCTCAGCGTTTACGGGAGAGGGGGGCGTAGGGGGTATGTAAGGGTAGCGAGGGTACGTAGGGTAGGGGTAGGGGTATCCCGCGGGTAGCAGCTGGGGGTTGTGAAAGGGGGGAATGAGGGCAGGAGAGGGGTATCCGTAAGGTAGGCCTACGGATGAAGCCGCCGCTTGGAGGATTGATGCGGCGAAGGCAGGGTCGCTGTAGACGGCTGCGTATGGCCAGGCGACGGCTATGCGTTGTCTCTTGTCTTTCATTCTTCGGTTTTGGAACCATACCTGGTGATAAAAAGAAAAAGTATTTAGTCGAATGTTATTTTAGAATAGGAAGGTAAAAGAGGTACAAAACTTTGGGAAAATAAAAATAAAATAGGGATTGTAACTGGAAGATTGTCAAGGTATTCCAAATGTTTTCCTTAGTTTAGATTTTTATTTCCTCGGGTCAAAGTCTGTGTTTTTATAACTTTGCATTATTACATCACCGTTTTTAGCTTTTAGCGCATAATAATGCTCACAAAAATGCATCGATTTTTAATAAAAAAGAGTGTGAAATTAAAACTCGTTTACAGAAATTCACAAATTATGTTGCTACAGACGTTATTGGCTAATAAAATAGAAATCTGTGATTCGTACCGAACATCATTATACAAAGTGCTAATAGAGATAATAAAACGGTATTATCGCAATCGCAATAAATCGCGTTTTGAAAGCGAGGAATGAGAATGGAACGAATTAATGGATTGCTAGATTCTTTCATGAATAATACAGTTTGACTATAATGAAATATACTTATCCGTTACTGTATTCTTAACATTGTGAATGAACTAAGAAAGGAATTGATTGTTTTAATTGTAGTAGATATTTCAAAAAGGACATCGCCTTAGTGTCCTTCGAAAACAAGTGTAGTTATTTTGTGAGTCCCGTTAAAAAAAACGGTTTACTTCTGTCAAAACTCTAAGCTCGTCGCATTAATTTCGTCTATAGCAGCACAAAAAATTTGAACCGTAAGTTTTTAGCACTACATCGCTAATTAATTGCATGTTTTCATATAGGTACCTAACTGAGTAGTCATAAATTGTTAAGTGCGTCTAAATCATTTCGGCAAATTGAAAAGAGTTTAGACAATTTTTAAAGGAGGTTGCATACAAGACTACCTCCTTAAAGAATAAGAAAACTATCAAGTAAAATAACAACATGGAAATGGAAACAGGATGCCCTCAGCTCTGAATTTATGATACATTTTGGAATACCCAGCTACTTGAGCAACTAAAATGTCCCATCAAACAGTCAGCGAAGCCTTCCTACATAACTCCTCAGTCCGATCCTTCTAAAATCATTAAACACAGCATAATAGCCGCCCTTACAATGTATGTACACAAAGACTTTCCCTCCAAAAGGCGGCCATCTTTGTTCGCAAAGTGTTAATTGGCAGGAACCGCGCGAATGTTCGCACAAAATGACTTTCCTTTAGCGCTTCCAAGAAGATTATTGCATTTTATTGTGCAGAAATAATAAAACAAGGGGCTTAACGGCTTGGCTAAAAGTCAACGCTCAAATATAAAGGCGAAGAACAAACTTCAAATGTAAATATAAAACCTCTTTCGTTACAATATCAGAGAAAAAAATTGTGACGTTGACAGATAAATTTTGACGGATGTTTTTTTTTTAATGAGCAATTATAAGCAATTTTTACAGGTCAAAGTCAAACTTCTTAGATCATTATTTCAAACTACATCAATCAAAGCCGCCAGCGACAATCTAAAACGTTCATTGCGCAACACTAATCTGGAAATTCTAAACCTCTATTCATTTATTGACACGTTACACAGCATTTACGACAGCAATAAAAATTAATCACAATAAACAAACATACGAATAAAAATCCAGTTCTTTATAACTCATCAAATGGTAGCCGAAAGGTATAATTTAATAGTTTTTAATTGGTATTATCGCATCATAAAACAGATGCCCATAGACAACCGATGAAGTGTTTTCATTCACTCACTCACTAATGATGGCGGGGCCGAGGCTTTGTTGACAGCGGTGAGCGGGCTTTTTTAATCGCTCTGTTTTATAAACTAACTTTTATTTAAAGATTTTTCAATAGAGTAACGACCATCTATTCTACTCGTGCGATTTGAAGTTTATTTCACAAAAAACTAGTAACTACTAATAAGACTTTAAGACTCCAAAAATAAACAGACCCTAGTAGAATGTGTTCTTAGTTAGACGAAATCATAATTTTTTCAAGAATATAAGTGAGTGACAACATCAGAAAGCTTGTAGCAGCAGAACTGCAGATGCAATACAATGTAGCTACTAAAGCAGGTGTCACAAAACGAAATGGAAACATAAATATTTGGAATTTTATCACACCTTCATCCAAAATTTCTCTACCAGTGGAACCCTGCACTAATATGGTCATTTTATAATCCCAACGTTCCGTTCCCCGCATTAATGTTCATTAGCATCACACAGCTACCGAATAACTCGGTCGGCTTCTTTTAATGCCCATCGACAAATTAGCATGAATGTAAAACTCCAATGAAGCCATAAAAAACATATGTTTTTTTTTACTTTACGGTTTTTCTTTTTTTTTATTAGAAGTGATAATTGACATTATGACTGAACTTAAGAATTTGAATTTAAATTGGCGTGTAGTTTTTAAAGTGGAATTTTTATAATTTAAACTGTTTGTTGTTGATGAAGATTTTTGTTAGTATTTTTTTAAGATTGTTAATGTCATTTGGCAGACAAGTTGGCGTTGAAAGATGCATGATGCTACCTCGCTTATCTGCTTACATTAAAAGCCTCATTATTGCTTCCAACTGTCAAACATTGGGCACTAAATGTAATATATTGTTTGAATTAAGGTTGACCGAAGGAAATTCTGGGGATACTTTGGCAATGTTCATCAAAAAGGAGTTACAAATATCATTTCTCATTTAAAAAACCCTTTAACAAATGAATATAGAAGAACAAAACACTCATTATTACGAACTATAATCCAACTGGTGGTGAGAAAATAAATAAATTATATTAACCTCAAGGTGTGTCAGAAAAAACTATTTTTTCACTGCCATAATGCTTATCAATTCTCAATAGAAACCGACCGATTCTTCGCACATTTGTACTCACATTCTCGCGAATTAGCGCGCATGATAGAGCGTTCGTCTATGGAAATCATAGAGGATCTAATTGAAGTTTATTGAGGCATCATACACTGTAGACATGAGTGCTAGTTAACGAATCAGTTGTTTCGACTATTGTTAGCAAATGATTCGGGTTTCGGCATTCAATGAGAATTTTATTAGAAAATACATCGGTTCACGGTGATATTTCTCTTTTGTTAACTTATTCATCCCACCTTTCTATCATTCACTCACATTTCCGGTAACTATTGAACGAATGATAACAGCCTTCACTATGACACATACGAGTAACTTTGTAAGGCAAAGGAAACACAGATTTATGCCATACGCAAAAAAAAATCACAGCTGTCATCACCATTCATATGATCTGCTACTCGTTACTAAGTAACGTTCACTTGTCAATTGATAGTGATGTTACGAAAACAGTTGCCACTTATTAAACAGAGGTCGGTTTTATTCGGGACAACTCGTGGGTGGTACGAATGAGATTCTGAAATAATGCCCGTTTTGTATGTGTCACATTGTGGGGGCGGTCTGAAAGCTTAATTTAATTACCTAGTTTTGTTTCGTAAATGTTTCCAAGAGAAATTGTTAGGGTATAATTGGCTGAGTCACATACAAATACCTATCTAAGTATGTCATTGTTTTGTTCTATTAGGTTATTAACCGCAAGTAACTACGTATCTAGAAAGATGATTTATTATGAAAGTAAGTAAAAAACAACACCTCAATTAAATAGCAGTTACAATCTCTACATCCCGCCCATGTATTATGGGCTAATGTTTGACGTTTATTTAAATTATGAACAAAGTCATGGCCGGCAAAAAAATTGTAGCCTTCGAAATTTAAATTTGAATCGATCCTTACCTTGATAGTGGATTCCGGTAGTTGCAGCTGTGCGGCCAACTCGCATCGTCGTGGTCTTGAAACGTAGTTCTCTTTCATGAATTCTTTCTCTAATCTCGCTAGTTGCTCCCTCGTGAATGCTGTGCGGTATCTCCTACATGACAAGATAATAGTTTGTTATAGAAACTTTCCTTTCAAAAGGCGTACAGCCAGCATAAATGAATGAATTACTGAAATGCACCCACCCCAGCGTAGTTTGACCAGACTCGATTATTCGAATGAACCCAAAGATTTGCACTAAGGCCTAGAAGCCTTATGTTGCATGGGGCTGTTGTTTTTTTTTTCTAAATTCTTGCAGTAGACTAAGGCCGTTGAAATTTGTATTTACCCATAATTTATTATTCCTATTATTTTTTTCAGTCAAATACTGTTGAGCTTTATTAGTCACTAGCCCGCGACTTCGTTCACGTGGAAGTCGATAAAATGCAGGCCACGTTACTCGCTGATAACGTAGCTTTCTATAGGTGAAAGAACTTTTAAAGTCGATTATGTATTTTTTGAGTTTATCCATTACAAACAAACATACAAGAAATCTTTTCTTTTCTTTTTATATTATTAGTTTAGAATACGATCATTATTCAAATAGTTCAGACAATTTCTGTTTGCATACAATAATATGTTGTAAAATGCAAATCCAACTAACCTGATATTTGGGTCTGGCGCTGTTTGGTTGGAGTTTGTCATCTGTTCCGACTGTGGACTAAGAGATTCTGTGAACAAAGAAAAAATATGTTGATAAAACTCAACTAGCTATTCTTTTCCAAAGATATTACTATTCTTGGAGCATTGGCTCACATAGCTCATTATTTAATTTATTTTTGTCTGATTACTATGAATCTTGTACACACTACACATCAAGCTATACATTTCCAGTTAAGGTGATCTCGCATTGTATAGGATTTCCATACAATGCGAGGTCAGCTTATTATGGAAATGTATAGCTTGATGTGTGCATTCATTATCAGCCTTTAGTGTTTCTACTCCTGAGGCTCAGGCTTGCTCTCTATGAAAAGGAATGGTCCAAACTACGGGATGACGTTAGATATTGTTGGACATAAGTTAGTACTAAAAGACTGAAGCACACTTAAAAGACGATGTTTTGATGTTTAGAGAAAAAATATATATAATTACGCCAACAAACAAAACATAGGGACATGACAGTGGTAGATATACATTATATCGTAAAAAAATATTTGCATTAGTATCATTAACCTGCACGCGTAGCATGTTATCCATAGAACCGGGTTTTCTACGGCCTTTGTCGACGGAAGCATAGACAAAATGACAGATTGTGATTGTTTATCTGTCATTTTATCTATTCTTCCGTCGACAAAACCCGTTTCTATCGGTGGTCATGCTAAGCGTGCAGGGCGAAAACAGAGGAATAAGTACGTAAGTATGGAATGAACGCGAACGACCACATGACCGCGCTTAACAAACAATAATAAATAAACCCCGTCACATTAAAAACACTTACCAGTTAAAAATCTCCCAATAGAGATTCAGAGGACCGATTACGAGATATCTTAACATGCTCTAAAGGGTTGTGAGTACCACTCGAGCGCGGCTGGCTTTATAATTATCTTAATTACAGTAACGTCTAGACGCTTAGACATTAGCTACTTGATCAGGCGGTAGGACACTTGCTCCTTCTGTTTTGTAATAGCTACTGGAGATTTGGTATTGAGTAGTTATCGGAAAGACCAATAAAACTGTATATCTATGTCTAAAAACCTCTTTCTAACGCGTAAAATGATCCTAAAAGTGTAAATTTGTAAGTCGCAGGTGTAGAGTTTTATGATGAAAAGGAAAGCCATCAATCCTCAATGCTTCTTAAAAACTAATTATTCCCTGGATCCGAAATTGACTTGTCGTAAAACAGTAAAAAAGATATAACCGAACGCTTCGGTCGGGAACCAGTAGCCCGTAGGTGCTAATTGCGCGCACCCAGACTTTCAAGAGTAACATTAACAGAACAAACTCAAATAAGCTATTGTCTAATTAAATATTTTCCCATGCACAGTTTGTCTATTTCATACAAACACTCCACAAAGAGGCCGCAAGTCTCAGTCGATCGCCGCTCAATTTAAAAAAATATCTCAACCAACCAAAAAGCCGACTTTACAAATCTGATTAGTCGCTGAAGTGGTTCTAAATTTAAAAGGGCGCGGCAAACGGGAGCGCTATTTGACATGCCCGTTTTGAAAAAAGAACATCGAACGCTTTTAAAAAGTCACGTATTGTTTTAATGGCGGCGTGATTAAGACGTTCATTCCTATTTCCGTTTTGGAATTACATTAGCGTTGTCGCTTATGTTGAACGCAAATTGAGATGTTAAAACCTTTTTGGGGTGAGCGACCAATTCACATGCATCGCTCAAATAAAAAAATATGACGAAAACTTTAGCTGTAATAATTTCGCATTAGAGAAAATTTATTGCTTTCATAAGTGCGTCGGGCTAAACGATTCATGATTTTTTTTAATCGTCATTCTTGGCGTCTGAGCCACTTGAGTCGTTCCCATGCTGGGTGGCGACAGACCACTCAAAAACCAATTTGCAATAGTCTAGCCGGTGGCTTCCTCTGAATAATTTGTTGTTGTACAAACTTTTTACGTTACAACCTCTTTAGTGAGATGTCTATGGTCCCCAGCTGCGCTATTATGGCGTGTGTCTTTTCGAAAAAGGAACGAGGAAACGATTGAGATTTAAAAAGCTTCCGTTCTATATTTAGGAAGGAATTATACTTTAATGCTGTGACATGGAAAGTATTTCACGTCTGTTTTTTTTACATCAATTTATATGACCGCTGCCACTTGAGTTTGTTCCTGTATATTAATGATAATAATCGTAAACTAGTAGAACATGAAAATACTATAAAATAAAATTGAATAAGTATTATTTTGCCTCGTAATATTTTTGAACATGAGAATATTTAACACAAATATAATATCACATGAGTGTTCATTACAAACTCATGAAAAATGACGTCACCAACCAAAGGTGTCGCTTCGTCAATTTATTTCGAAACCGCATCTTTGTTTCAAAATGTCCGCTAATGGGTAGAACACACAATACTTGGAACAGTCATAACGTTTTAAGGCTGGGTTACACTGTACAGGTATAATTATCGTGAGAGACTTTTCTTTCATGTATCTTTTTTTTTCAGGCGCATGGAGACTAAAAGAAAACTACCGCTTGTGCTAAAGAATGTGCACATAAAGATGATGCTTTAAAGATTTTTTTGATATGTGAGAAAGACAAAAACTAACTGACAGACAACTACAGAAGATCATAAATTACTGAGATAAATCAAACTTATCTATGACATAAAACCTCACATAATCGATATTATGTTGAAATATAAAAAGCTGAAATATTTGAGGTCTTTTTTAAACATTGCATAAAAAGTCGGTCCCGTCTTTCATTTTCAAAAAAAGAAAACATAGATAACATCTTTCTTCAAGCTCCTAGTTTGAAAAAGAACGGAACATTTACAACTCCAAATAAAAACAAAGACCGTTCGTTCCTACATCCGGCGGTGTCGTTACAACTCTATCTAACTAACCTTGGTGTTCCGATAAAACAAAGTATAAACAACACTTCAAGCCATTATTGAAACGTTATGAAACGTGTCGTGGCCCATCTATTAACATACACACCAAAACCAGTACTCAAATCATTTACCTAATAAATGATACCTAATACGGCACGAGACTTTTTGGTATAATTAGCACTGACAACACTGTAATTGGCTGAATGCGATCTGATGATAGCCAATTTGTGGTATAAAGTGTTGAGTTCCATAAATGACCATGTGCCATAGAGTAGGTACCCAATTATTATGGCACTCTCAATTTTACCGCACGTTTAATGTAGGGTTTTCGATTACGGTATGTTACAAGAAAACTGTTCTTAAAGATTGATACAACTTTCAAGTTTTACACAAAAATATCTAACCTCAAACGACCTATCCCTAAATAAACTATTATTATTTGTTATCCCAAATACATTAACAACAAAATTAACCCATGACACAACATAAAATCAACAAAAGAATAACCCAATAAAACTTCCCATTCACCGACCGACACTAAACGGCTAATTAATCGCGACACCGCTCAATTTGCGAACCAAACTGCCGCAGTAATAGGCGGAAACCGATAGCCCATACATTAACAATTGGATTATCGAGAATTGCCGCCGCCCCGTGCGTGGCACGCTCCGGTAATTGTATTGCCGTGAATGGCTCCCCTTAATACGTTTATTGTCTATGAACACTGGCTGGTTTGATCGTTCTACTGATTTTGAATTAAAACAATATTAACGTATTATTGGATTTTGAATGTTTTTGATTTTATCTCGCTATTCGAACAACAGCGAAATGACTATTATGTAATTAATTTACTCTGAGTTTATGTGATTAAGTCCTCATTAAGCCCTCATACGCACTAGCCGCTCGGTTAACCGCCATATAAAAAACTAGCGGTTGCAATTATTAAAAAATTAAAAAGCGGCTAGCCGGGCGGTTAGCCGCCCCCACGGTTAACCGCTAGTGTGTATGAGGGCTTTGGTTACTCGAATAAGGATAAATGGTCGTTTTTCATGATATAATGGTCTAAAAACATGCAAATCTTCAAGCGAACCATAGAAAAGCAAATACTATCTCTCTCTCTCACTCATTTTTTTTAACACTAATCAATTTAAACTCGCAAGCATAATCAAAACTAAGTCCCAAAGGAATTAAAAACAATTACAACAACGGTCCAGTGGCAAAGACAATTACTACAAATAAAGCCAATTTACAACGGTGTCATCCCCTTTTCCGTGCTCCCCTAAGTCCCAAACACAATTTACTTGATAAAATCCGTATCTACTAGTAGGTAATGAAGATTAATATCTCTATAGGGAGGCAATAAAAACGAAATTAGTTTAAGCCCAATTGACAAGAAATATTACAAGGTTGACCCTTCGCGAGATCATTGATTGGTTGTCGTTTTGTTAAAGATTATTGAAAAATTAGGATAATATATGTTTTTAGATAAAGCATTCAACAATCAACAGTTAGGTACTGATATGTTTGTGTAAGTAACGCATTACATATTGAAATAATTTTAGGTCGTCACAACTTATAACACTTCAATAGTAATTAAATATTTCCGATAATTTCGATAGAAAGAAGTTAAAAATTGTTATGATTTACCGAGTCCATATCCAAATTCTATTAAAAAGATCGTTATCCAGAAATGATCTTTTTTTTTAGATCATTTCTGTAGACAAATTTGTTTAACTGCATTGTACATCTACCTACTTATTAATTACTGAACACCAGCTTAATTACAACGACAGAACAGTGCAAATCCTGACGCCCAATTAACAACACTGTACAGTCATATGACCTTATAATTTAACTAAATCGGACAACATTATTTCCCTCCATGTAAGTACGCTAAATATGTTACGGGATTTATTGACTCCAATTAAAATGGCCGCTAACTGTCATCTGTCAAATAATGGCGCGAAATCCACCCACGCTTTCTTTCCATAGACAAGGTATTTAACTTTTGCGGTGGCAGCTGTGGTAAGTTGTATCGGTTTTATTTGACGTTAATTAGTGTTTATTTAATTTATTATTGTTGGTTTGGGTTAATTGTTATGGCGACTGTTTAGTTTAATTGTACCTAATTGTTAACGGATTTTAGTTTAATTCATTGTTTTGTGTTTGAGTAATTATTTTATTGATTGTGTACCTAAGCTAACACTAAGGGTCATACTAATTATGGTTATGAACCCTTTTATTTTTAACGCATAAAAATATACATTTTTGTAAAAAGATTTTCAGTAACAGTCATTTACTTAAATAAAAATTGCAAGATAAAACGTACTAATAAAGCAATTAGCACACCGAGAGATAGTGGAAACTTTTTGCTAGATTCGAAAAAAGTCTCACCTAACGGTACCCCCAGATAACATTATAGACTAATAAAAATATTTAACCCAAGACGAACAGAGCTCAAAATTATTTTTCATATTTTATTGACAGCAACAAAAGAGTCGGCGATTCTCAAAGACAGTTGTAAAAAGGCAATAATTGCCTTTACAATTTGGCAAACTTGCATTTACCGTTCCGAAAACTTAATAACAACTTTATTCCATACCTATAAAGCTTATATTTCTGTAGCAAAAATGCCTGGTTGGTTGTAAAGTTATGATGGTTTGGGTATTACCTGCCAAAATTTGTGTGTTTATAAAAATGTACCGTCCGTTAGTCGGTGCTTTGTGGATTATTGCGAAGGCTACATCGTTTATTACTGTTATAATAATTATTAATTTAACAACTCATTATGGAGGACGTGTTAAGTCATCGACAAAAAGAAATGCTAAAATATGTCTGCCAATTTCAAAAATGTATGCGAAATTATGGCGTAATAAACCAAGCCCGTATTATGAAACCATTATCAACAAGTTGCTTTAAAACAGTTATATTAAAGACTAGCTACACCCCGCGTGTTAACCCGCTTAAGTCTCGATCCCGTGGGAATATCGGGATAAAAAGTATCCTATGTTCTAACCCAGGACATGGTCTACCCATGTGCTAAATTTCATCCAAATCTGTTAAGCCGCTTTAGCGTGATAGCGTAACAAACATACAAAGATCAAATCTTTTCTTAATAATATTAGTTTAGAAAAACTGTTGTAATATATCATCTGAATTTCCTAATTGACACCTTAAAATAAGTTACATACCTAAATACTCAGCATAAGAGCTATTAAAAGAAAGTGATCGGTCAAACGATGGTTAAAAATACTATTAAGTACATCATTGGATTTTGAATACACAGCTATTATTAAATTGTGATCAGTAAAACATACCTACCTAGGTACACCTTTCTAGATGATCCTATCACATAAATTAAAAAACATTACCCTCTTTCTGGGGTAAAAAGGCTGCATAGTGGCATTCCTACTTAATTAAAACGAGACTAGATTAACAATCATCATGGCGACATAACCATAATATCATGCTTTAAAAATAATTAGGTTAATTAATTAATAGGTTAATTAAACACATTTAAGAAGTTAAACACATACCTTTGCTCTTAGGCGACGATGGCGGCGTATTCTGAATGCTCAAATCACTATACACATTACTTTTACCCATCAAATCTACAGTCAACGGCTCCCGAATCGACTTATGGTCAAAAGAATAACTCCTAAAAGCCTCCATCTTAAAAAAATAACAACCCCGTTTGTTGCCTTTGCCTTCGATCGAAAAAGTGAACTGTCAACTGTCAGTTTGTTTTCGTTGCACGGCGCACCGCCTCACTAAAAATCTATAACGCGTTGACCAATAACGTTGCCCGTTTTTATCCCCACCAATCAGGGCGGGGCTTCATAATCGCTTGCCGTCTCTTTCGCTCATGAGCTTTGTTGAAGCTCGGGTAACGTTAGGTCGGTGGCACAATGAGGCCTTGTTCTAGATTTTTGTCGCAATTTTTCTTGTTTTAAGTGAGCGTTGGCGGATAAGAATTGATTTGACATTGTTTATATTTTTTGTCGTGCTTTTTAGTATGTGTTGATGTAATGTTTACACATTGCTGCTATGTTAAGTGGTCATTACCTTATATCAGATACAAAAGTAAGAATAACCATTAGGTTTGAAATACTTTTTATGAACAATTGTATTCTAATTTCGAAACTAACTTAATTAAACACAATAACGCTACTCATGCCTTAACCATTAACATTTCTACCATCATTTTCCACATGTTATTGTTTTTGTATAAATCTTTTTGTATAGTTACTTATTTAATTTAGTACCAAGTGTAAATAATTTTGCTGTATTCACTTAAATATATAAAAAAAACCTAATATATTTTAAAATAAATAAGTTTTTTCTGTGACCTTTTCAACACGACTTCCGCAAAATACCTAGCAAACATCCAGTTCCACTTCGCTCCCGTTAAGCCACTACCCTAAATTTTTAATCATGCGCGCTCATCTTCTATAACGGTGAGCACTGAACATCATAGACCCTTATTACTGTGAACCAGGTTATTAATACACGAACAAGCTAGTTTTGTGATGTATGGGTTCTAGTGAGCACTGGATCAGCGCTAGTCTAGTTGGATGGAGTTACTTTATAGGTTAGGTACGGTGGAGATTTGTTGAAAGAGGTTTGAAATTAAACAGAAATGGTTGGGTTTATGAAAGGTTTATAGGGTATAAAGATATGAAAATTATTAGCTTTAAAAACGTTAAGTTCACCGTTAAGTTCATTGGGTGAACTTACCACTGCGGGCCTAAAACTGCCACTTTAGCAATTCTGCTACAAGCGATTCATTTCCTCCAATATGGCAATATTTACACCAAATATGATTCAGATATGAATGGTGACACATATTAGCTGAATAATATCTCAATTCAACTCATACCTGAATCGTATTTGGTGGTAATATTGCCATAATGGAGGAAATGAATCACTTTTAGCAGAATTGCTAAAGTGGCCGTTTTAGGCCCCCTGATTACAGAAACAACAAACAAACATATCAACAATTAATATGCTTACATTCATTAAGCTTTATCCATATTTCACTTACTTAAATAAAAACTATTATTGTTATAAAAATGTCATAAAACTATAAATGTATTATTATCAGTGATTTGTTATTTTTTTAATCTGCTATTTCATTCAATACACATATGCCGCGTATTATAATATAACCATAATAACCATACAACCTTTTTTTTATTCCATCTTATGTCATATTATATAAAAGTACTGTCTACATTTTGTTTCATTGTGTGGCGACACTACTCTATCTATTTTCATGGGTTTACTAAAATAATATTATCTCAGTTAAAAGGAAAGCAATATACAATTTTAATTTTCTATTATTTAGTAGAACCATTTTATTAAATGTTAAGTGCAGAAGAGTTTGTGGTTTTCCTTTCGTCAAGCAGTTAGCACACGCACATTAATATGTCAATGAAGGTGAGGATTGAGGGACCAGTTTTAAAAATCGCTATCTTCAAAATGGGTCGATATATCTGCTCCATTTCTTTTTACTATAACGTTATGTAGAAAAAGAAAGGTTTTATTCATTTAATTCGATAGTATTCACAAAAATATTTATCTTTGCTGTGTGGACTGAGGGACCACAGTCAATTTTTTTTCTCTTTAATGCTTTGTGGTCTGTTATTTAGTTAAAAATTTTCTACAAAATGTCTAAACACAAAACCTTAATTTTTAAGTTAGTTTCTGATATCTGGCTGATGGTCTTTGAGAACTGAGAGACCACACTTTAAGAGTTTTCAATAATTTGTTTACAAACTCCCATATTCAATCTACAATTGTTTAAAGTCTGCTACTAAATCTCAGGATTTTTATTTTGCCAATCCCAGTGTGGTCCCTCAGCTCACACGCACATAAATCTTTATGCAGTTTTTATTTTTAGTTGTGCTAGACCTGACAAGTGGTGAGTGATGATGCAGTAAACGACGAAGCATACCGATTACCTAAGCATTAAGCAAGAAGATACCTATTCAGTGAATTTGGAAATACTAAGTATTATAACCTTCGTGATTCCATGGAATCACTAATTGAAACAAAGCGTCTCTACAAAAACTAAACTAGAGAAAAGCTGTAAGATACTGTACCAAATTAACTGCCCATATCGAACAACCTATTCTTAGAACCATTACGTATTCACCAAAAATGTGGAAGCAGTAAAACCAAACGTTAATAGCGATGACAAGGCTTTAGTGACAGTAATAAAAGAGAAATTTTCGACTTTCAGTGCGGTCACAATACACCACTCCATAATTGAGCAAAGACAATGCATTATTGTGACAACATTCACAAAAGAGAACGAACTCTTTACAAAATGTCTCGCTGCATTTTGGCGGCAATTTTGACAGACATCACGCTGTGACAGTGTCATAGACAAAGGCTTATTTTTCTTTGAACAGTAGCTGTTTTTGTATAAAATGCTACTGGTCTACCGATGATTTGTCAAAATTAAAGCATGAAGTTTTAGTTTTGAGCCTAGAAGGTTATATCATTGTGTTTTTCTTGGTAGACGTGTTGTAAATCGTAAAATAACGACCTACATGATATGCCAATAGCAAGATAGGTATCGCTAATTATACATAAGTAACCAATTGACGACTAACGTAACATCAAAGGTAAAGCTGAAAACCTCGACAAATAATTATTTCATTTCAGTTGACAGCTTTTGTTTTTTTTTTTAAATCTAATATGATATCGTTTGCGTGACATTTTTAAATTGGACCACAATCTTCTCTTCATGGCCAAAACATAAACGTCTCTGAACAAAATTGGTGGCAACCATATTATGCATAATATACTGGCAACCAGACAGTAGTAAGTAGGTAATCTAGTCTAAAATGCAAGATTGCTATCATGTTTAAAAACGAATAAAATAGAAAACGATTTTGAATTTCTCCCTTTTACAGAGTTTTTGTACCTAATTTCCGTAAAATTACTAACTTTATCTACGTTATGATTTATTTATGGACTTTTTTGGTGTATTCACGAGGCCCAAACATAAAGCCAAAAATATGCCTTTTTCTGAACTAAAACAAAAATCTTTTTACAATTAGTTACAACCCATTTTTTTTATTGATTTATATTTCTGAATGTAAAACCCAATAAAAATCAAATTAAACAGTATCGTAAAATCCATCTAAATCAAATAGGTACAAAATGTTATTATCAAAACAAGACATCTACACTATCTATAACATTCACCCCCAAAAAAACCCCGGGTGTCAGACCGTCGGCGAAGCACAAATGGGACCCTTTTTTTCTCCCCCTTTCCCTAATAGCTTTATTTTGTAAACAATCTGATGCCCAATTGAGTTTTTATTATGTAAATATTAGTTGACAATTCAGATATTTTGAGAGGGACCGATAAATTGTAGGGATTTGAACATCATTGGCGGATTAACTCAGATTAGCCGGATCATTATTAGTAGGGATGAGTGAAACTTATTGATGCACGGTTTTTTTTTGTTGTTTGGAGCTTACGCTTAGCAAAAATTGCATTTTTTTTTTCATGCTCTTGCTTCTC
Source organism: Agrochola circellaris (assembly GCA_914767755.1). Taxonomy (NCBI): domain Eukaryota; kingdom Metazoa; phylum Arthropoda; class Insecta; order Lepidoptera; family Noctuidae; genus Agrochola; species Agrochola circellaris. Next base: position 8,146,096 of record OU611867.1, on the reverse strand, counting down.
TTTGTACCTAATTGAAAGAATAATATTTTTTTTAACATATTTTTTTAAACACCGTCAAGGTCGATTCATGTTTTAATTTAATTTTGTATCCTTCAAGATTTGTCCTTCCAACGCCGACATGGCGCCCGCGCGCCGCCGGTGATAAGCTTTTCCTGAATTCGCGACGGAAAAATGCGCGACGGGAAAAAAAACAACGTTTTACACTTCATCTAGGTAGATACAGAATTTTGCTTTTGTGTGTAGTGTTACGTGTCGATCGATATATTTCTAAAAGGAAGGTGGTTAGGTAGCTCTGGGTAGCCCCTGAACAAGGCTTTTACCAGATGCTGTACCGTTAAATTGTTATTTTTTTCTAACCTCAAAACAAACAATTCGCTAATAGGTATACCTTTTACAATTTTCGAAACAAAATACCACGTTTTCGAAAAAAAAAAACAGTTGACCAAACTAGACATTTTACAGTTGTATTGTAAAACATCAAAGGTAAGGCGAGCGGCGTCGGGCGGCAAACATAGTCGGTCACTTTGTGTCACAAAATTACCGAATTACCGTCATTAACTATTTACCGCTACACAAAGTTATGATTTTATTAGCCTTTTAAGGCCCGGTACATGAAAAAAAGCGGTAAAAGTAACTTTGAGATCTCCTTGGTAATTTCTAAATAGGTACTGTTTTCGGGGTAATAAACCGCTTAGGTAAGCTAAGAATAAGTAATTGCTTATACTCGTATTTCTTCAGAATTAGCAATGAAGGGATGTCATTAATTTTCGATAAGGGAAGCGGAAAACCTTTTTTAACGGAAAACTTATATAAAACGTTATTTTTTTAAAACAAAAACATTTTCGGTTCCTAGGTAAGCCAGTTCTGTAAGATTTTTAAATAGATAGATAGATTTTTAATAGAATATATTTGTTTTAAGAATAAAATTATATCCTGTTAATAGCTCAGTGTATCGCAAACCTTTTGAGTATAAAACGAATGATTAACTACGTAGCTTTTCCTCAACTATTATAATAGGACCTTTTATTACCTGTACTAGAAATCCATAAAAAAGACGAGGCGGTTTTTATTTGTATTTTACTACACAAAAACTCAACTAACAAATTAATATGCATTGTTAATTTCCGTAAGTAACTAAAATAATTAATTGACGTCATTCGTCTATTAGGTATACCATTAATGACAATAATTATACCTAAACTTATTCAATTGGATTTTTTATTCAAGCACATAATCAAATGCCTTTTTTTTTTCTTATTCAAACAATAACCTACTTCGTAAAGGTACCTAGTTCATAGGGTCTTCTACATAGGTACTCAAGATTTAGTTTTACCCTAGTCAGAAGCGGAAGTTAGGTAGAAAAAGAATTACGTCATCCGTCGGAAAACTGTCCCATCTGCCAGATGAAACGGACTTTTAAGATTTTTCAGGAAAATTAAATTAATAAAAACTCTTACCATGAGGTCTGTCATCAACCCCATCGCTATCCACCTCACTCCTCACGCTCCCAGGACTTGCCCTCTTCAGTTCCTCCTGCTGCCCTCCCTGTTCACTCTGAAACCCTCCCATCCTCTTATCATAACTCATGAAAAACGGGAAACTCGGTACTCGATTCTGCTGGAAATAGTAGCTCATTTTCCCATCCCTAACTTTCAGTTCTTCGTCTTCCGAGTGTTCGTTGGTACCAGAATAGTCCTGCGAAATGCTGTTCTCAATATCGATTTCGGGTGATCGACGCTCGTTAAGGCCGACAATCGATTCAATCGAGAAGTTCTTCGATGGTAGCTTCGTCTGCATTTTGTTTATTTCCGATTCCATCACTACACTAAACACTGGCCACTGCGCGATTTTCGAATTTTTGTATTTGGAACGTCCGAATGTCAGTTGTGTACTGAAGTCAGTGCGGAGCCAGTTCACTGTTGAGGACCACGCCTCTATGAGGGGAGGTTATTCCATTATCCTCCACATTCATTCGAATTCCAACCTTGCTACCATCGTGATAGGGTTCGTTGTATTTTGGCTGGTATCCAAGTCTCCTCAATAGCCAAATTCAGGTAAGTAAATATCGTCTTTATTGTGTATTATATAAGGTGTGATTTAGAGTAACTAAGTCTAAATAAATACGTATTATGATCTGGTATAATGCGACAAAAAATGGCGACCAATAAATAATTTAAATAAATAAGCGCTCGATGATGCGCCGCGTTAACTACTGTTATAAAGGTTTATTTGTTTCAGCAAATATATGGTTTGAAATAATATGGTGTTTTATTTTATGTTTAACAAAGAGAGTTTTATTTGGTCATTTTCTTTGTCATAACGCTTTTTAGGTGAATTAGGTTGCGTACAGACTGACTTATTTGGTATCTAATATACGAGCGGCAAATCCCGTAAAAAAACCCTTTAATTTACCTACATTTTTCACAAGATTTTGACATTGATTGGCCCTGATACCGTGTTCAACAAAAAATACTTTTATGAGCGTTTATTCTGAAAGTGGGCAACGTCGCAAATAGCTGTCAAATATTTCGCTGTTTTGATTAATTTGGCAAAATTACTTTATGGAAATAAGAAATGTGACTAAATAGCGAACGAGAATATTAATAATGAATTGCAATTATAACACTGAATTTGATGTTGTAACCGTCTTAGGTGTAAAAAATGTATTTGGAAAGTTCAAAATCTTTTTTTTAAATCTAGAAATAAATATTGGGTGTAACGATATTAATGATTGCATTTCATAATCAATATTTTAGTTCACTAGTTAGCCACTTTTCATGATTCCATACAGTAATATTGCTAAATTAATCCAAACAGGTAAATATTTGACAGCTATTTGCGACGTTGCCAACTTCTAGGATGAACTCTCTTAATTTGAAAGTCTGTTCAGACGTTTCAAATCATTTTTTGACTTAGCAGTTGAGCAACGACCCGGTATGAGACGCGACTTGAAATTGAACGTTTTTAAGTACGTTATACGAGAATTGGCCGGTTTCTGATGGGGTAATCAACAAAATTTAATTTTTTAATTTGAATTTGTTTTTATCTTTTCATTGCGGATGCTTTTAATGTGCACGTCTTTCTACATTGTTCTCACATGTATAGGTAATTTCAACATGAATGATGTAACCAATATTTTGCAAGAATATTTTGATTTAAAAGAGTGTCCGTGGAGTTTCTTGCCCGTTCTTCTCCATAGGTACCTACTACGCTTTGGAATGGGCAACTAGCTTCATCTTTCTGACTGACCGACCCCTTGGCAATTCAAAAGTGCCTGTAATTGGTTTACTTGAAATAAATGCTTTGAGTTTGAGTTTGACAACGTGTTAAATAAATAAACTCATTTCAAGTAGGTACCTACTAAGGCCCACTTGTGCTGTCATGCGTTAGCTAAATAACTCGGAGTTAACAGCTAACTCAGGTTTAAACCAAAGAGAATTAGGCCCATATTGGATTAATCCTGATTTAGCTGTTAACCCGCAAATGGGCCTTAGTTAGCTACCTTATTTGATTGGCTGATGTTTTTTTCAATTTTCTTTAAAAATTCAAATTTCAAAAGTCATTTATTCAAACTAGGCTGAGAATCAGCACTTTTCGAACGTCAAAATTACTTAAGACAGTCCCCCAAATCGCCCACCCTTCACTCTGCGTATCACAGCAGTTGGCATGTGTTTAACGGTAGGTTATTAGGCAATTTTTTGTGTTTATTAACTGTTCAGGAAACTAGTGTCACTGAAATCACCATCACTAAGTGAGCAAAAATAGTGATGCTCGTTCCTTCTCTGATTGAACGAGTCTTCCCATGGGATATTACGTAGATAATAGGTACGTAACATTTAAGTAAGTACGTTTTGGATCTTGATATATGTAGGCTAAAATTATTCTAAAGAACTTGGTCTTGGGCCATGTTTCCCACACTATTCCCTGCCTTCTTTATTCTTTAAAAAAAAACAGAACCCTAATTGCGTAACACACGATCAATCATAATTTGTTTCATTTTGACAGTTCAACAAAATTCATTGCGTTATTCACGTTGTTGAGCAGACAAATTTTTCAATCATATGATGCAATGTATTAGCAATATCCTTCAAAATGATTCAGACTATGATTTATCGTTTGTTACGCAATTTTAATAATTAATTACTATATAACACTAATATGCAATTTAATCTGACTTACATTTTTACGTGATATTAATTTTAAAACTTAGAATACCTATAAGTGTTGAATGCACTTTACACAAGTCCATTCCAATTTCTTAGGCCCGTATTACGGAACCTCACCCAAGACTCAGGCATTACTTACAATTAGTTTCAACCAATCAAAAGGCTTGAAACGAGTTTCAAGCAATGCTTGAGTTTTGAGTGAGGTTCTGTAATACGGGCCTTAGTGTCTGATGAAATAATTTAAACACTTTGATCATGTGTTATATGTGTGTCATTGTCACTATTATTTCTACATTTCTTAGACTACAACTCACAAGCATTTTGTTCGTTTTAGTCTTCGCACTATATTTGTTTGGTCTAACAGCTGAATTGCCTCGATGCTCACATGTTGGTGGTCGGTGTTCATGGTTCTCAGAAAATCTTTGAATTATGTTGGTGAGGGGTTCAATTTTTAGGTCACGATGGAGGTCCTCATTTCCTATCCAACAGGGCGCATTAACAATACTCCTGAGTACCTTATTCTGGAATATTTGTCAAGTGTAATTTTGATGTTGGTCTATTTGGTATAGCCCCACAGTTTGGTGCCACAATGTCCACATTGGCATAAGAATATGCTTATATAATAAAAAATTGTAATGTATCGATAGGCAGGAATCCCGTCCAATCAACCAATACCTACACGTTTTTCAAACGAATGTCTAAGTTCCTGTTTTTTCTTTTTGACGTGCGTTTTCCAGCGCTGTTTCACGTCAAGCGTTATGCCAAGATATTTTTTTTTTTTTTTTTTTTGTTTTAGCAGGAGTGGGAAATCCTCATGGACGCCCAGACTGGCTCACTGGTGAGCCAGTCTGGGCAGTGCCGGACTCTTACCGGCTAAAACCCACTCCTGCCTTTGCTCAGTGTCCCTCTGACATGATCAGAGACCTTGTTTTACGATAAGTTCTGATTACAGCTGTTTTTGTTTTATTTTATATGCCAATTGCCAATTTGGCTGTATTTGCGTATGGCACTTGTTGTCCATTTATGAAGATTGGGTAGTAATCACAATTCCTGTTGGCGAAATCAATTGTCAAGTGACTTTGATTCATTCAATTTGATTCTCCATTTTTGTTCCCAGTCATGAACTTCATTTACAACTTTTACACCGATTTGTACCATTTTAATTGCTTCCGTATGGCATGACCCTGTAGCCATAATGGCAGTGTCGTCCGCAAAGGTTGCAATAGTATTATGTTCCAGCTCTAGTATATCATACGTGTACAACAGGTAGAGGACTGGACCCAGCACACTACCTTGAGGCACGCCAGCTTTAACAATTTTTAACTCGGAAAAGGCTTCCTCGTGCCTTTCTCGAAACATTCTATCTTTAATTTATGATTGCAAAATATGGGCAAAATCATTGGGCAGCGTTAGTCTTAGCTTGTATATCAAACCCTTATGCCAAACTTTATCAAAAGCTTGTGCCCCATCTAAAAATAAGGTGGAGCAGACTTTTTTTATCTTCAAACGTTCTCTCAATGATGTTGGTAATTCTATGTACTTGATATATTGTTGAGTGTTTCTCTCTGAAACCAAACTGATGGTTAGGGATCAGGTTTCTCTTGTTTGTAATAGGATTTAGGTGCTTTAAAAACAGATTTGACAGGATGGGCAACAGCAAAATGGGCCTGTATGATAATGCTTCGTGAGGTTGTTTATCGGGCTTTGGAATTATAATCACTTGAGCAACTTTCCATGAACTTTTCATGAACGTGTGGCTTGCTTTAGCACGAATGCAGCATTAATAAGCCTGGTAACCTTAACTGGCTTACGCTGGAGATGTTTTACGATTTCTCCCGTAATAAGGTCAGACTGGGATTTATTTAGGCTATCGAACTTCTTTCAGGGTCACAAGCTTAATTCTTTGATCTTGCAGAATATCGGCTTACTGTAGGTTTTCTACAGTTAGCCGATATTCGCCCGTCATTTGGCTGAAAGGTTCTTCTAAGTGATGTGCAGATCTTAAAGCAGAAACTACAGTGATGAACAGAAAAGCGCCGAGACAGTACCTACGTAGGTACTTAGGTCCCTAGAACTCGGCAAGTCCTAGAGAAAAATTTTCAACTACCTTGAATGGAACCGGTAAGTATATGAATCATGAGTAGGTACTTCTCATGTCGTCGTCATCTTTTTACTTCTGCCGTTGTAAAAACTAGTTACCTACTTTTATTATTTATATGCCCTTTGTTCTACAATGCGGGGTTTTTCAGTAAAGTCCCACTGCAATTTATAGACAAATTGGAAAACTTACAAAAAAAAACACCGAACAACAAGAATAAATACCTACCTATAATACACAAGTATGCACGTATCAGTATAATTATTATCATTATTTTTTAGTTACCTATCTATCTTTAACTAGCTGCGCCCCGCGGTTTCCCGCATAAGTTTCGATCCCGTAGGAATATCGGGATAAAAGTATCCTATGTCCTTTTCCAGGTCAAGGTCTACCCATGTGCCAAATTTCATCCAAATCCGCTCAGCCGTTTTAGCGTTATAGCGTAACAAACAAACTTTCTTTTGCATTTAAAGTTAGAATATAATTAGGTTTAGGATTTTGTCATTATTTTTGAGTTACCCTATCTTTTATGCTGCACCTGCCGTTTTGTATCTGCAGCACCCTAAGGTTGACTGGTAGTAAATGTTTCAGGCATTTGTACAGTATTAATAAACAATACGTTTTCACACTATCAAAGCTTTGCACCGTTGTGAAAAAAAAATCTTCCATGAACAAAAAATTCAAAATTCAAAATTATTTATTTGACATAAACCTACATGAGCACTTATGAAACGTCAGAAGCTAGGTGCACGGTTCAATTGGTCGTTTCCTATGGAGAAGAGCCTTTCTTGTTATGGACACGTTTGATGTGGGTTTTGAACTTCCCATCGCTAAGTTCTGTAACCGCCTATGGCAACTTGTTATAAAAGCGGATACTGTTTTTATGATTGTAGTTTTGGTTTATCTTAATTTGGGTATCATAATTTCATGTCTACTACATGTATTTACATTATGGAAATCACTTCTTATTTTGAAAAGTCCTACGTTTTTGGGAACACACAAAATACTTTCTAAGATATAAAGAGAAGGCAGAATCAGTATATCAATTTCTTTGAATTTGTTTCTAAGGGACTCGTGAGGACCCATTTTATAGATCGCGCGGATAAAAAAAAAAAAGAAATTGTAATATGAAAATTTTATCTACATCAGCTGCCGATCCCCAGAGCAGAACGCCATAAGAAAAATCAAAATAGGCATAAACTAAATCTTACCATCAACTGCCGGTAACATACATGAACTCGGAAATAGTTAAGTGTGCAAAAAATTCCATATATGTTTCGTCGAGACTGCTTCCGGTTGAAAAGGTCACTTCAAATGAGAGCCGCGTGGTGAAATACCTCGGTATATTTTCCAATTCTTTTGACCTTTCTTAGCGATTGCCGATCAAATTAAAGTTATCAAGAATTTGTAGTTATTATCGCTCAAAAGGTATATCGCTACATATCCTCCTTTCATCAATTTGGTAACATCGTGTCGTTTATTTTCCGCAACGTTGATACTAGTGCTGCCATCTAGTATGGAGTAGCAATTACTGTTGCATAACGCCATCTATTGTTGAGTAACAAAATATGTAAGTACGCTTGATTGCTCAGTAGTGTTACAGAAATAATAACAGATGTCGCTAGTTGCAATTTATAATGAAAATATCTTCGTTTTATGGTTCATCTGTGGTTACAAAACCTCACAGGCACAGAGTTGATAACTAAATACTACGCAGGCCGAATTAATGCTCATTAAGTCATACATTAGGCATTGTTGATTTGTTTTTAAGGTTTCGTACCCGAAGGGTGCCGAACGGAACCCAATTACTAAGCTTCAGCTGTCAGTTCGTCCGCCCGTCCGTTCGTCTGTCAGCGGGCTGTATCTCATGAACTGTAATAGATAGACACTTGAAATTTTCACAGATTGTGTATTTCTATTGCCGCTATAACAAAAAGAAATAAAAATAAAATACACAAAAATTCTCAAAATGTAATAACCTAAAAATACTTACGTTCAAAAATTGGGATTTGATTTATAAACTGTGGAACAAAAAATTCTGTTGGGTTTATTGGATAGCTGGTGATAGAACAGATATAATAAAATATAAGTAAAATCTTTTTTAAAACAAGCTTATAATGAACTAAAAAGTACTATATAAAACTTACGTAAACAAGAAGACTATTTTCTTAAAAGCTTAATACGTTCTATGTTTAAATAAGTTTTATTTAGTTAATTAAAAGCTTGTTTTAAAAAAAAGATTTTTACTTATATTTTATTTTTTTAATAACCGACGAAAAATCCGAGGTTCAGAATCATGTATTGAATCCATGGTATCATTTTACGCGCTGATGTCCCTGCCACCCTGTTACGAATTATTCCGACATCTAAGTTGCGTCGTACTGTAAAAAATCCAGCCAAACTTGCACACTAATTAATGGTTCCGCATTAATTAGTGTGCAAGTTTGGCTGGATTTTTTTAGATTTGGTAGGTACCTACGGACACTTAGGGCAGTTCAAGTTTAAGGTCTCAAGTTTCAAATGTCAAAAGTTTTTGTTTTTAATAGGTTTAATGTAGGAGGATTTATATGAGAATAATGTACTCGTAGCTATACAACAGGAAAAGTCGTTAGAAGCCCGAAAGTCTGACAACCAGTCTTACCAAGGGGTATCGTATTACCCAGTTACTGGGTTGTGGAGGTCAGACAGGCAGTCGCTCCATGTAAAATACGGTATTCAGCCGCATCCGGTTAGACTGGAAGCCGACCCTAAGATAGCTGAGAAAAGGCTAGGCAGATTGATTGTTTAAAGATTATTTTTAGCGATCTCGTGTGAGAGTCGTGAGACTGAAGTTAACGTTTTCTTTTTAGCACCTTTTCATGATAATTAGCAATACCTATAGGTACCTACTATAAATGAGTCGGTGTTCCTATTAAACCCTCAAACTTTATCTTCTACTGTAGGTACATATATTTTTGAATCTTCTCCTCAAGCCTTTTAATTTGATAAACCACACGTCATGGTACCTATTTCAGTTTTGTGCTCGTTACTGTATTTTAATCTATTCTGTTTCATTTTCTTTATTATTTACTCGAGTTTATCATCTTTTTTTTTTATGCACGTGTTTCTGTGACAAATAAACTTATTTTTCTTTCTTTCTTTCTTACAAGAAAAAAGTATTGATGTGTCGTTAGAACGAAGTTCCTTTCGTTGTAAAAAAATGTAAAACAAACCCTGTCCAATCCGAAATGGGCATATAGGTACCATCGAAGAAGTTCATATCTATACACCGTAAGGACTATTTCTGCTTGCAGCGCTCGGCAGCTATAGAACCGGGGCGGTAACAGTTGTGGTCATCGTGTTCACGGGATTTTGTTTTCAAACTGCTTAGATATGAAGTTCTTCGATAGTACAGCAATATTACATTACATAAAAGTTATTTTTAATTTTAATTATAATTGAAAATGAAAAGTTATTGCTATTTAAAATTCACATTTTTAGTACCTACCAAAACTACCTTAAATCCATTAAACATTTGCAAATTTTCAACAGGGTCATAAGTTATGACTTTTAGACACCCGCGAAACGGCGGCCCAATATGTAATAACCTGGTAAAATTCCCCACTTAAAAAGAATGTAGGGTTTTTTTTTCTTTTTTCCTATAAATTTCCACATAAATAGACTCTCAGTACGATACCTAACACCCTTCATGGATCAAACAGGTTTTTTTTACATGTTGTACTTATAATCTAAGTAAAACCGCTTAAAACCAACCTTGTCACACTCTTGGTCATTTGCACATAGTTGCTAACACTAGGCCCTAATTATTATATTGTTATAACTACTTACCACTACTTACACTCTATCGGAATATTTGCTGGAGTTAATCAAAAGGCAATGGACTTAAAACACGGTTGAGAATCGTGATTTTCAGATCTCTGAACGTGATTTTAGCTCCGAATTCAAATTCAAAAGTCATATTTTATTCAAACTAGGCTGAGAATCAGCACTTTTCGAACGTTAAAAATTACATAAGACAGTCCCCCAAAAACGCCCACGCTTCACCACTTCTTAGTGCTTAAGCTGGGAAGAAGTGGCGCAACAAACTCCCCAGCAGCACAGCTGTCTGTTCAGTTGGAAAAACTTGATTCATGAATAATGCTTTAAATGTAAAAATAATTTACATTAGCACAAATTGCAATCAACTCATTATTTCAACAATAAATGAAAACAAAATTTAAAATAAATTGACTTAGGTACAGTCAAATAAAATAATCCAAACAATTATAAGAGCTCATATCATGTAGTCTTTCATTCTAAAAACACTTGTTTGTTGCTTGGGGGGGGGGGGGGGTACATTGGAGTAGCTTAATTAGTCCCAAGCCTTTTTTTCGTCTAAGTAATCTTTAACTTTCCGCTCTCTGAAATGCTCGCTAGGCCTAGAAGTTATTTATATTTCTATGCTTAGAAGGCTTGATAAATTTAATGAAAAACACTCAGACCAAATAAAAACAGTACAAAGTGAAATATAACTTTAATTTCGGAAGTCGGTGTATTTTGTTTTGTGTTATCGTTTTTTGCCACCGGAAACGACTTTGGAAATGAACATTATTTTTACTTTGTAGTGGTTTTTTCTGGAAGTCAGTTGTTTCGTTTTTATTGTAAAATGTTTTAATTTTTCACTTTTTAGTTTTGGTACCTAGCCTACCTCACACAAATTCAAATACCACTAACTGCTATGTAAATAACAGTGACAGGAAGTTATCATAACATCATCATTAAGACTAAGTGGGTAAAATACGTATTATTGAAGCTAACACAAAACCACCCAAGCAAAGGTCATATTATTTATGAGACCATCGGGCGCGCAAGAAAAGATTTTTTTTTTTTTTTAATTGTGCCTCGATTGACGAAAATAACGATAAATATAATTAAATACATTTAAAAAAAAATACAGACTAACATAATTATATATCCACCTCCTTACTTAGTCGGTAGCAGTGATAGCCTAGTGGTGTGACCGTTGGACTGCCAAGTCGTAGGTCTCGAGGAAAACATCGTGAGGAAACCGGCCTAAAAGATATTTCTCGACGGCATGTGAAGCCAAGTCAGAGGCCCATGGGCGGCTTTAAAACTCTGACACCAGGTTAGCCACCGACCAGACGAAAAAAAAAAAACACAAGCAACTACTTGGTTAGAAATTATATTTATTTCTGTAGGCTCAGACCATTTTATTTGGTCTGAGTCTGTAAGTAGGTTTATACAAACACTTTTACGGGTCAAAAATATATTTTTTTACTAGAAGAGGTCGGTCTTTCCTATTATCTGACTACTCTGAAAAGAAACACCGTAAAAAACTCAGAGGTCAGTCTCTTTTAAAGTTCAGACGTCTTGGTTAAAACATGTGAGGACCATGTAGATTAGCTTCTGAGATGTTCCTTTGAGTCCTAATTCGAGGTTTGAAAGTAATATTCTAAAACGAAGGTCATATGCAAGCATGAATCACGGTTCAATTATAAAATTAAAAACCCAGTCAGTTCTCACGATGTCCTTCCAAAGAGGTTACATTCAATACCTAACTTATTTAAATTAAAATAATCTCCAGCAACCCACGCCGCTGTCACTATAACGTTTTTAGGGTTCCTTAGCCGAGGGGTGCCAAACGGAACCCTATTACTAAGCCTCCATTGTCCCTCCGTCCGTCTGTCTGTCAGCGGGCTGTATCCCAAAAACCGTAATAGATATACAATGGAAATTTTCATAGATAGTGTATTTCTTTTGCCGCTATACCGGTTTTCCTGGGGATCACGCTTGACTCAAAACTTAACACCACTTGCAGGGCGGTTAAGTTCAGCTGCTAACGCTGTTTGGAAAATCCGCCAATTAACAGACTTGGATACCGCGAGACTGGTCTATTTTAGTTACTTTCATAGCATCATGTCTTACGGTATCTTTGCTGTGGGGACGGGCTGCAGATATTGATTCTATCTTTATTCTGCAAAAGAGGGCTGTCAGAACCATATTAACCTGCGCAGACGCGAATCTCTAAGGGAACTGTTTAAGAAAATTAACATCATGACGGTACCTTGTCAGTACATATATTATATGAAATCATTATGTTCGAAAAAATTTACATCTTTTTAGTAAGATAAGTGACATGCATAATTTTAACACTAGAAATAGGAACAAATTAGATCAACCACGTTTCAGATTGTCTAAAGTAGTTACACACTTCTTTTATGGGGTACTGTGTAAAATGTTTTAATAAAATACCACTCGATATTCTTCAACTGAATGAGTAAAACATGCATTAAATTCACACTATGTAGACAAGCATAAGTTGGATGATTATATCGTAGATAAAAATGCTTGGCTTAATGCTGGTCCTGCTCCACAGCCACTTGGGCTCACCAGTTAAAAAAAAGAAAATCTGGAAGAGTTGCTTCCCCTTTTATTGTAATTTTTTTTCAATTTTTGTAAATGTAAGTACCATGAAGCCGTTTATTATGTTATTAAGATGTATGTTGACTTGAAAGAACATGGCAGTTGAGAGTATGTATGTCATGCTCACTTAAACGTCTTGCTGATGGTGGCGAGTGTGTTGGATCATTCGGTTCCCTACAAAATGGTTGAGCTGGATGGTGTTGATCACGCGTCATGTTCGTGAACGGGCGCCGTCAGTTGTGACTGGTCATCTCTTATCTGCCAGGTTGAATTGTTGGATTATTTTTTGTACATTGTTCTCACATATAGAAGCAACAAGAATAATGTACCCAGGATTTTGTAATTTTCTATATTTAAAAGAGTATCCTTGGAGTTTATTGCCTGTTCTTCTCCATAAAGATTTACGTTTTGGAATGGGAGTTGCCCATTCCAAAGCTTCAACTTTCTGACTAACTGACCGACTATTAAAATTTGACAATTCAAATGTGCCTGTAAATGGTTTAATTGAAATAAATGCTTTGAGTTTGAGTTTGAGCAACAAATAATAACAACAATTAAAATTAAAGGGGGCCCCATACAAGAAACTTGTTTTTTTCGGCGTTTTTTTTGCTAAATATTGTACGGTGGTACTGAACCCTTCGTTTGCGAGTCCGACTCGCACTCGGCCGGTTATTCACGCCTTACATAAGGGTTCCTGGCTACAGAACATCGGCTCATTCTGACCGATCTGTGAGGATATTATTATGCTGCTTAAGGTTGATCGATATCAGAGTGTTATCGGCACAGAAAAAATAACAGTACCCACTAGACTAGTCTAGGATAGCAATAAAGCTATTGTAAGTGAAATTTCCAATATTTTAGGGTCACATTAAAAAAGAAAATGATTTGAGTCCGGCCGTCGAGAGAATGCGTTTTTGACTCCTGTCTGTTTCATGAAACGAAAATGTGTTCTGCAAATTTGATCCTTATTACTTCTAGAAATTATCCAACTGACAGGTGGCAGACGGCCAAACTGTAGGTCGTCACCGGGGTTTTTGCTAACTGTTCCGTGGCCGACCGCAGGCGGCAACGTCGACACGTCTCATAGAAATAGATAAGAATACATAGAAACCAGTCGACCTTAGAATTTAGACTTACTAAGTAGGTACCTACTTAATTGGTAGGTTTTGAACGTTTGACGTGTTAACTGACAGTCGGACTGGTCCACTAATTCAAGGTCGCTCAGCGCGCTCGTAGTTTCTTTAAAGGATAAAATCAGAAATGAAATTATCCGGAAAAGACCCGAAGTTGCCGACATAGCATCTCTATGGAAATTGCATCACTATGGTGTTAGAAACACTGCCTTGGATCTTCTTATTTGGATAATAGGATCCAAAGAGTAGACGTTAACGGCAAGCGATCCCCTGGTTCGCTTGTCACTATGGGAGTTCCGCAGGGCTCAATTCTTGGCCATTTTTTATTTCTCGTATATATTAATGACCTACCTTGCCTTATAAAGAACAGTCATGAAATAGTGTTATTTGCAGATGACACATCACTTATATTTAAGCTTAAGCGAAAACAGACCGTTATTGACGATGTAAATAATGCTCTCTCTAAATTGTGCATTGGTTTAGTGTTAATAATTTACTTTTGAACGAGAAAAAGACTAAATGTATTAGATTTCTGACACCTAACGTTAAGCAGGTGAAAACCAATGTACTAGTAAATGGGACAGAATTGGATCTTGTGGACACCACTGTGTTCTTAGGTATTACTTTGGATTCGAAGCTTCAGTGGGGACCTCATAGAACCAAATTGTCGAAGCGGCTAAGCTCTGCAGCCTACGCGGTGTATAAAATCCGTCATTTGACTGATGTAGAAACACCTCGATTAGTATACTTTAGTTATTTCCATAGTGTAATGTCGTATGGCATTTTGTTGTGGGAAAATGCGGCCGACTTTCAGGCTATATTTGTGCTGCAGAAACGTGCCATTCGAGCAATTTATAACCTAAGTTGTAGGCATTCACTGAGGGATAAATTTAAGGAAATAAACATAATGACGGTCGCGTCTCAATATGTATATGAGAACCTGATTCATGTAAAAAAGAATATAAATCTATATTCTAAACACAGCGACATTCATAGCTTAAATACTAGAAACAAAGATTTATTTCTTGTGCCGAGGACTAGGCTCCAAAAAATTTGTAATTCATTTAAGTGCCAAAGTATACGTTTTTACAACAAACTCCCAAGCCATGTCAAAGAACTGAGCCTCAATAAATTTAAATCATTTATTAAACAGAAACTATGTCAAAAAGGTTTCTATAAAGTTAAAGATTACTTAGACGACAAAAAGGCTTGAGACTAATTGAGCTACTCCAATGTACCCCAAGCAACAAACAAGCGTTTTTAGAATCAAAGACTACATGATACTATATGAGCTCATATAATTGTTTGGATTATTTTATTTGACTGTAGGTAAGTCAATTTATTTTAAATTTTGTTTTCATTTATTGTTGACAGAATCTACTCATTAAAATGTTTTTATTTTATGAGTTGATTGCAATTTGTGCTTATGTAAATTATTTTTGCATTAAAGCATTATTATATAGAATCAAGTTTTTCTAACTGAACAGACAGCTGTGCTGCTGGGGAGTTTGTTGCGCCACTTCTTCTTCCCAGCTTAAGCACTAGGAAGTGGTGAAGGGTGGGCGTTTTTGGGGGACTGTCTTATGTAATTTTGACGTTCGAAAACTGCTGATTCTCAGCCTAGTTTGAATAAATGACTTTTGAATTTTTTTTAATTTTAGCCTACAGAGTAAGCAAACTGAAGTGGGCTGGCTATGTTTGTCGAAGGACCGATGGCCGGTGAAGCAGACGATCGTCCTGGAACGGAGACCGCGTATCGCAAGCGTAGCGTGGGTCATCGCTGGAAGCTCCCCAGCTAGATAAACCGACGACCATAAGTAAATGGCTGGGACAGATGAGGTGGGATGCAGAAGGCGGAGGACGGGATGTTGTGGCGTAGACAGGGGGAGGCCTGAGTTCAGCAGAAGACTACGATAGGCTGAGTTGATAGGTTGATTGGACGTTTGATAGCAGTTACATATCGCTCTATACAAAACAGTGATATTCAAACCATGCATTCAATGCCGGAAGCCGACCTCACAAATTAGTTTTAGATGATAATGGCTTGTATGCAATTGATGGCCTAGTAGAAGTGCTAGAGAGTGAACACGAAATCTACCTAAAACGGAGTGCCTGGACTATTTTAGTCAAAATTAACATACAAGTTACAAGGAAGGACTCTCTTATCAACGGTTAACACTGACCCAGTTACTGTGACATTACACTATTATAAATGCAATTTTACGTACAAACACACTTTATATCCATTTAGTATAATCCGAGAAGATGAACATAAAGGAGGTCAGGGCTGACAATTCGCAATTTTTGTAAGGCTCACCCAAAGACATTAAATAAAAATAAAAATTGTACATACAATCATTCATGGATATACAAGGTGATTGGAAGATGGGTGCAAAGCTTTAAGGTGAAGATAGTATAGACAATTTAGAACCATTTAAGCCATGGTTGTCTTAGACGAAGTCTTACCAAATTTTTTTTTTTTTAATAATTTTTAAAAGACGTATTGTACAAATTTTTTATTTTTTCTGAGCTTTAAATGTCTGTAAAAAAAATGTCTAATGACACAGAAGCCTAAAACATGTTTTGCTTGATTGCTTACACATTACTTTAATTAAATAAATAAAAAATGAATTCATTTATCATTCAATTTGGCCATAATTATGCAGTTTACATTAAATTTTGAGAATTTCCGAAAACAAAACTTAAAAATTTGGTTAAAAATATTTGGTAAGACTTCGTCTAAGACAACCATGGCTTAAATGGTTCTAAATTGTCTGTACTATCTTCGCCTTAAAGCTTTGCACCCATCTTCCAATCACCCTGTATTATGAAATGAGTAGAGGAAGTCTTAAAGTGGCACTGGTGACTGAAAGTTGTGCGAAAATCGGTTGTCATGGTATGGGCATGTGATGCGGAGGAATGAGGAAACTGTCGTGAGGAAAGTTATGAGTATGAATGTGGATGGCTATAAGAGAAAGGGAAGACCAAAGAAACGATGGATGGACTGTGTGGAAGATGATATGGCTAGAAAGGGGGTGACTACCGAGATGACGACTGATAGAGAAGTATGGGAGAAAAAGACATGTTGCGCCGACCACAAATAAATTGAGATACCTACTTAAGGAGATGAGAATGAGAAAGATCTGGGTTTAATGTTCACTCATCCCCCTTATAAAAGGTAGTCACCAGACTCCGGACTCCAACCAGACGGGTGTCATGTCTGGCGGGCAATTGCCCAGATGTTGAAGTCAGGAGCTTGTATATATTATGTCCACCGCGCGGTAAACTCTAATTGCGCAATGTAGGATTTGAGTGACGTCAGGATGTTGTGTGACGTCAGGTCTTTGATACGTAGTTCGCATGTAGCGATATAGATGCCGCCACAGAGGTATTTCATTCACTGACAGACAACACAATGCACCAAACCACGGGGTCTAGAAGCATGTTTAGCACAAGAGTTCCTTAAACAAGGAAAGTAGATTCATTGCGTAAAGGGGTTAAACAGGAGATGAAAGTTTGTAAGGAATTTTATCATTTTGGCCGATAAGAAAACGCATCGGGCTGGCGCACGGCTAGTTGGGCTCAGCGCAGACTGATACAAACTAATAGCAGAGAACTTGTTGACGACACACAGTCATAAAATCGCGCCTTTTTCCCAAGGGGGTAATTAGAAACTACGAAACCCCACGTATTATACTCGCAGTAGTTACATCTACTGCTCCGTTGGTCTCCTGGTTCCTGGGTCGGGCAAAGTGTTATTGGGTTTTGCCATTAGGACTTTCTTAGTAACAGCCCGGAGTTTAGAAGTTTCCGGTGTAATACCCCCGGCCTCGGTGCACACGTTAAGCCGTTCGCCATGCGCCTGATCTCTCTCTCTTCGTGTCGGATTGCCGTCGCATCGGACTATAAGAGTGAGGGAAGAGATAGTGAACTTTTGTCTGCGCATGCACTTGTGCACTATAATAGGTACCTATCTCCCGCGCCGAAGGCTGGTCTCCGCTGAGATTGGTCGCCATGTTCGATATTTCGGATAGTTACATCAACGATATAGTTCATACTAAGCCCAAATTCGCACGGACGTAAACATATCGCGGCGGGATTTTTCACACACTGCATTTTCAACGCTCTGCTTAACGCCGAGAGTCGAAAATCTATCGGTGTGTTTTTAACACCGAAAGTTGAATATCCAATGCGCGATAAAATCCCGCCGCGATATTATTACGTCAGTGCCAACGTGGGTTAATTCTAGTTACATACATACAAATCTACGTATACCTTTTGTTTCATAGGTACACGCTATAGGTATACTAAATCTAAAATCAATGCTAAGTCCGTACTAGACAAAAGGTATAATATATTATCTTATTAACACAATCGTTTATCTTAAAATAAGTATCTTCATATATCTTACTCAAGATTCCATAAAAAAGAGGATATTTAAAACCGCAATGTTTAAAGACAGATGTGACACATCAAGAATTTAAATAGGACTTGAGGCGGTTTCACACATCGACTTTTTGCAGCGATACCGTCGCGAATAGTTGCGATACAGACCATACGTTATTGTAGCTCGATATGCCGTGTTTTGGCAATCAATAAGATCAGATTCGTTGACGTGTAAAAATGTTTGTACTAACCTATTTACAGAAAATTTAATAATTTCATTCTTTTAATCATTTGTTAGCTTCTTTCAGATTTCCGTACTTGAAAAATACGATGGCGATCGTCAGTTGCTAACACATTTTCTCGATTTTGCTTGATCACACGTGTGTTAATCGTCGAAAGTCGAGGAAATCTTTAGGCACCTTTAGCGAGTCGATAGCAATCTAAATTGTGACCCAGAGTTTGGCACCATCAGCGTCCATGAAATCACGTAACATAGCAACAACAGCAGTGCTATTCTGTAACCATCTCACCGTGAAAACTTAGGTGAAGTGAGCGTCAAGTGAGCTGTCATTCCACAGGGATTGACACTATTGACAGCTCACTTCACCCAAGTTTTCACGGTGAGATGTTTACAGAATCGCATGGCTGGTATCAGGGCACGCACAAAACACGATATCAAAGTGTCTCGTCGTTTGTAGAACAGCACAATATTTGCCTCGACTAACCTGTGGTGCAGTCTGTTTAAAGACTTGAAGGCTACTTAATAGTACAAATACAATCGCTGGACATCCTTTCACAGTTACTTATTTTAGCTCTGAGTACCTGGGCGACCGAGCTCTGCTCTGGTGAAAATAGAGAATGCATTAATAGTATAGGAGAGTTCATACTAATTCCATGCTGCCATGTCATTATTCTAAAGTAGCATCTTGTTCTAAACTTTGGGCGACCGAGCTCTGCTTGGGTGAAAATATGGAGAAAACGAATTTTCCCAGATATGAGACCTAGCTAGATCGATTTTTCACCCCCGTAAACGCCCATATTGCAACATACATCGAAATCATAAGAGCCGTTTTCAAGAACCTGATTACAAATATTGCTTATTTAATCAATATTTCAGTTAAATCACAATGATCTTTATTCCCGTTACGATAAGGTTGCTGTTGGGTTGCTGCTGTCATAGGTAAAATTATTTTGAAAGGACTGCACCTTGCTCGCTTCACCGCTAGTGTCGCGATGAAGTCGCGCGTCGGTATCGCTACAAAAAGTTGGAGTGTATAAACACTCTTAGTTTCAACTTAGTAAGTTAAAATTCATTACAAGTTTTTTGCAATTAGGAATTAAGTAGGTATAAAATATTGCCTGCCAGATTTAGAATAATTTAAATTACATTAATATTCCATATTGTTACGTCTTTTTAACACTGGATTAATCTATGGTAGCAATCTACGTGGTCTTACGGTCTTACCTATAACTTAGCGAGACTGCTAAGCATTGTATGGTGTCCTCGGTTCGATTCGCGGATCGGGAAAAGTGTTGTTGTGATTGTTCTGATATGAATTTCTCAATAATAGATAATATAAATTAACATAAGAAGCAACGAGCACTAATTACCAATTAGGCTACGAACACTAATTATTACTGCAATTAAAACGGATGAGTTTTCCGCGTCCATTCCTTACGTCTTTGTATTTATTATTTCTCCGTGAAGACTACCATGTATTTTTAAATTATCTAGTCATCTAGATAATTTAAAAATACATACCATGTATTTTATATTTTGTATATGTATACCATGTATAGCTACATATTCTCATGAATATGTAGCTATATAGCCTGTTCCAAAGGTATCTGATCAAAATGTTATTTTAAAAGTAATCTATTTTAAGCCATATAGATATTCCACAATCGATCTATATAGAATTAGGGGCCTTTTATCAGTAGAGAAAGTATACCTTTTAAACATAATTCTATATTTACACAAATACACTCCAGCCGGTCGATTCTGTAAAAATATCACCGTAAAACTAATGAGCAAACAATAGTGCTAATCCCTAGCATCCTGCCGGTCGATTTGTGACAGTGACAGCTCACTTCACCTAAGTTTCACGTTGATATTTTTACAGAATCGACCAACAGTTAACCCAGAAAGCCTGGATAGGAGGCGAAAATATATTGTGAATTACTCTCCACGGGTACCATCAAAGAAGTTCATATCTTATGTACTCAGTTTCAAAACAAAATCCCGTGAACACGATTACCACATCTGTTACCGGCTCGGTTCTATAGCCGCCGTGCGCTGCAAGCAAGAATAGTCCTTACGGTGGTTAGATATGAAGTTCTTCGATGGTACGTACGGTTTTTGCAAGGCGTCAGTATGTATGCCAGTCAGCCTACATATACAATAAAATTAACGCAAAACTAAAGTTACACCACGAAGTCTCGCATAAATGCAAAAAACTGATAACCGTGTGGTTAAAAACTCTAACATATGGAGAAACAGAGCATATTGTAGCCAGACTTACATGAATACTTATCTTCTTTACATAGTGGTATTTTTCAACTTTGATTATAATGGCACTATCAGCAAACCCGTCAACTCGCACATAAACACACTCACGCAAACACAAACACACACACAAACCCACACATACACATATTCACAATTACACACTACACAAAGTTGCTAATTACTTTAAAAGTCATTGTTTCTCTTTGTTCTTAAAAATCAATTCTTACTTCTTTTAATTTTATAAAGTCTCAATATTGTTAACTATCAATTGGGAAGAAGCGAGACAACCCCAACACAAGTATTATTAATTACTTACTGAGACTGTTTCATTCACATTTGTAAATTTAACCGTTTGACAGACAATAAACAATTTTATTTTTATTTATGAAATGTAAACAAATGTTTCAGAAAACGTACGTCTGTGAATGCCAATTTGTAGTTCCACTTACAAATTGAGTGCTTTGATTTGATTAGTTGAATACCTACTTAAAACCTGAAATTTTCATTTAAAATCAACTTCAACACGTTTTTCATTTCCAAATTGAGGTTCCTTTTCTAAATACTTCGTAGGTCCGCGAGAAAAACTCAACGATCTATATATCTATAGCCTTTTTGTGTCCCATATTAAACTTAAATTCATTCAACCCTTTGATTATTATTAAAAAAATCAAAGATTCAAGCCTATGAAGACGACTGAACACAAAGAAATTGACTTTAACTACCTAAACCTTTGTTTTTTTACCAGCCTCAAGCCCAAATGCTTTAATGCGGAACACATCAAAGCTGGTCAACATAATCAGCCTATAATGTTCCCACTGCTGGGACACAGGCCTCCTCTTTGAGAGTAAGCCGGTCGTAATCCACCACACGGGCCCAGTGCGGGTCGATTCAGCCGTTCCACAATGAGCTCTAATAGGGTACCTATAAGTACTTCTTACTTAAATTGCATTATGGGAGAACGACAAATTAACTCAGTTTAAATACGCTCTTGAACCTGAAAACACACACCAAATTACCTCAGCTCAATGACGTAGAAATCTGCATTTAAACAAGTCCACATCAATTCTTTACTTGTTTACCGACAACCAACACGCGATTCACTCGCCTCATATATAAAAGAGGTTTCCATGAAACCACGCATTTCATTTGGCATTACGGCCTTTTTGACAAGTGCTGTGTGAACCGGTATAAAAAAATAAAAGAGTCAATTAAATCTGTCAGTGAAATAAATCAAACAAAAATTATTTAAAATGGATTTATTAAATTGGGGGCGGATGTGATGAATTTATACATTTACTTAATTTCTTTATTAATTTGTCTTATGGCATTAGAACTCTTGAGATTAGCAAACAAACCAGTTCAAAATTAACAAAAATGCAGACTAAATGAAAATTTTGCTGTCAACAGTCACTCTCCCCGCCAAAACTAAAAAATACAGATAATAAATCCTTAAAATTCAGTGAAGGCAGGCGAAAGTAATAAGAATGGATTCCAATTGGACGCTGTACCCGCGCATGGGGTTGCGATCCCCAAACCTGACGAATACCACGGTGACCCTACAGGAGAGTTTCGAAATAGATCTGGAAGACACCAACTGGATTCTGACGTCATCGTTCATCATTTTCACCATGCAAACAGGTATTTATAAAAAAAATCTCTAATAGCATTTAGCAAGCCTGGTTTGTGCCCAGTTCATAATGGCAATAGTTTCGCCCTCGTCCCTCTCCATATTAAATACTAGCTGTGCCCAGCAGTTTCACCCGCATTAGTCTCGAATATCGGGATAAAAAGTATCCTATGCCCTAACCAAGGTCACGTCTACCCATGTGCCAAATTTTATCTAAATCGGTTCTGCCATTTTAGCGTGAAAGCGTATCAAACAAGCATACAAACATATCTATAAAATCATATATTTTCTCTTTAAATTATTATATAGTTTACTTATGAGACTGAAATAACTGTGCTGATAATATAGCTGACGAAATTTGTATGCATTATAGGTACGATATCTACACCTCTTCTACTACTTACCCTTTCTATATTTAAAAAAAGTTCCCAATATCGAATAATAAATGGTCTATGGTACAGGCCATAGACAACTCATTATTCCAAAATAGGAAGTGGTTTATCAGTCACTGTATATGTGTATAATCTAAGGTCATAAATAGCACGGAAGTGGGACTTTATTTGATTAATGATTATCTAACCTCCCCTTTTACAAAGAAACCATCAATTTAGTGTTTTCTAGTTCAACAACTCGTGATAACTCGTCAGTTTAATTAAGTATTGATTTCTGCAAGGAATCGTATCTTTAATATCTCGATAACCTAAGGCATTAGAGGACAGAACTCTTTTGACCGACGGCAGAGATAACTGATCGACAATCTTAGTTAAAAAGTTGTCACGTAAAAAATCTTTATACAAAAAAAACCGACTTCCAAAAAAAACACTAGGTACAAAGTAAAAAATGACTTTAATTTCGGAAGTTTCTTTGAATCTAGACTTCCGAATTTAAAATATATTTTTTTACATTGTAGTTTTTTTTTTTTTGGAAAATTGTTGTATTTTAGTTTTTTTGTTTTTCACTTTTTAGTTATGCTGCGTACCAATTCGTATACCACTACTTGCTATATAAACAGCAGTGACTGACTATAATACTTCCTGTACTTAGGTACTTACTTATTATTATAATATAATCTCATCAAGATACACAAAACGGATTAAATATGTATTATCGAAGCTAACTCAAAAACTACCCTAGCAACGTTAATAAAATTTATATGGGACCACCGCGCAAGCTTCCTTTACCAAATTTTTTTTTTTTTTTAATCCGCCCATAATTGACAAAAAAATTGACGAAGATAAATAATTAAAAAAAAATTGAAGTCGGTAAAAAATAAGATGATGGAATGTAAATTTAATGGATCATTGGTTGTCTGAACAAATCAATAAATATGTACCTAATATATTATATAATGTCCATCATCATATTTTTTACAGACTTAATTTTTTTTCGATTTTGCTAACATTTGTAAAAGTACTACGGTAAGTTTAATTTTACTTTTAACATGTCTTGGGAATCAAACCAACTCGCTCAGTAGTCGAGTTAGCAATCGCTATAGATACCTACCAAAATAAACGGTTAAAAATATTTAACTTATTTTATTAAGTAATAACTATAACAAAAATCTTTGAAGGATAATTAAGTATTCTATTATTATGCAATCAATTTATCCTTCCAAGTTTTTTCTCACATGATCTCATAAAAATCCCAAGATTTTACCAATTATATGAAACTGATAAAAACCGCAATTTCCGTGTTTTTCCAATGATGACGGAGCGGTCATTAGGTAACCACTACATCAATAAAAATATAATTATAATATAAGTCAATAAAAATAGCCGCAACTTTTGACACACCAGTTTTATTCAATTCGACTAATCTATACATACATACAAATAAATAAAATTGATATTTCTCCAAGAGGCCAATGGGCGGCTTTAAAACTTTGACACTAGCTATCTAATTAAAAAACACATTTTCGTAAACGATTACGACTAATCTGTTTCATTTTGACAGTTCAACAACATTCATTGCGTTATTTACGTTGTTGAGCAGATGTTTTTTTTCGAACTTATAAAGCAATGGATTAGCAATCTGTTTAAAAACGATTCAGATTCTGATTGATCGTGTATTACGCAATTAGGGTACTGGTTAGTCACTAAACATAGGAAATGAATAAGAAATAATTGAAGTGTCTGTTTGTAATATTAAAATAACAGGTTTTTACACAATAAAATAAAAAAAACTCAGTCTGTCTGTTTGTTCCCGCTAATCTCCGAAACGGCTGGACCTCCATGCTGCCATGTCTTTCAATTATTGTCAAATCTCGAATAGTCTAAGGTAGCCATCTTATTCTAAACTTTGAGCGACCGAGCTCTGCTCGGGTCAAAATACGGAGAAAACGAATTTTCCCAGATATGAGATCTAGCTAGATCGATTTTTCGCCCCCGTAAACCCCTATATTTCAAATTTCATCGAAATCGTGATTACAAATATATACAAATATTGCTCGTTTAATAGTATAGGATAGGATAATGTATGTAGAAGGTAATCTTCGAAACTACTGATCCGAACCAATTCTTTCACTAATGGGAAGCTACAGTATTGCCGAATGTCATAGGATATATTTCATATTAATACAAGAAATTTCTTGCGGACAAAGTCGAAACAGAAGTTACAGTATTCAATACATGAATTATGAATAGCACTGCACTTACAATACATTCTCGTGGGGTCGTACTCAGTCGCTTCGCTAACTCACTTCCCGTATCAAGCCGTGTTCATGTTTTTAAGCTAGATTTAATAATTCAAATAATCTTAGATAAAATTTGTCAAACTTTTCTGTGTCAATAATGGATACGAGGCTTTTGGCTAATCTGTAAAGTGGTATTGTTTTGTTTTTTTTTTTTTTGTAATGTGCGTTTAGTTTGTACAGAATAAACACTTTTTCTTGTCTTTCTTGTTTCTTAAGTTTTTTTGCGATTTGCAGGTCAATGTCAGCTTGTATATTGATCTAAATATGATTCGCGACCGTAACAAATATACATTTAAAACATAATTATAATCATTAGAAGTCAGTCACTGGTTCCATGCTTCTCGTATCTAGCGGATTCGTGCGGCCTTCACAAGGATTACGGTCCACCTAATGAGAAGTCTTCCAACACTTCTTCCGGTACGCAATCGCCACTCCAGAACCTTTCGGCCCCATCGAAAGAAAAGAAAAGAAAAGGAAAGAAAGAAAGAAATACCATTTTACAGATGAGCTAAAAGCCTCGTATCTATTATTTACAACAGAAAAGTTTGACAAATCGGCCGTCTGTTCTGCGAGCAATGTGCCCTGCCCACTGCCAATTTAGTTTGGCAATTCTTCGGGCTTTGTCGGTTACCTTGGTTGTTCTACGGATCTCTGCATTTCTGATTTGATCACATAGGGAAACTCCAAGCATAGCCTTCTCCATTACCCTTTGGGTTACTTCAGCCTTCTAGTAAGCCTCATCGTGTAGGAAAATACACTATTCGAAATATATTAAAACGTCCATCCATCTGCCTAGCCTTTTCCCAACTATGTTGGGGTCAGCTTCCAGTCTAACCGGATGCAGCTGAATACCAGTATTTTACATGGAGCGACTGCCTATCTGATCTCCACAACCTAGTAACTGGATAACACGATACCCCTTGATAAGACTGGTTGTCAGACTTTCGGGCTACTGACGACCCGTAACGACTGTCAAAGATCCACGAATGACAGCCGGGACCAACGGCTTAACGTGCTTTCCGAGGTACGGAGGAGTCTCGGTATGTAAAGATGGTCACTCCGGCAAACGTAACTTAACCTGATGGATCGACCCGTGCGGCTATTATTACTTAGCCAAGATTAGAACCTCCATTATACAAATATCCCCACTGCCAAGTGGGTTGGCACCTCACTCTTAGCACGACTTGGCAACCGGGCCCTTTTTTTTTTTTTTTTTTTTTTTTTTTTTTTTTTTTTTTTTTTTTCGCTGAGAAATGCTTTATGCATCCCCGGCTCGTGGGGGACGAGTCGGGGTATGTGGGACTCCTGTGTAAAATACAGTATACCCACTAAAACTCAGCGGTGCTCCCGCATCGCCGTGATGGGAGGGCCATGGGAATCCGGCTCAGCCTTTACGTCCACAGCCCTCCCGGCGCATGCCCGCCTAGCTGGCGGGCCCCACAGGCCCCCCACCTGCGTGGTGGGGGGCTACGGGAATGGCCGGGAGCACCTGGCCATTCCCGTCCGGCACTGGTGGAGGCCTGTGCGATGCAGGTGAGGGTGCCCCCGCACCCGTTGCCTGCTGGCCTCCACCTGGGAGGAGGAGTCGGAGATGACCGTCGAACTGACGTCTCCTTCGACCCCTCCTCCGCCTACGGAGCGGTGCCGCGTCGGGATCGTCCTCCCGCACGCGCTCCGCCGCCTCCTTCTGGGACATGACGTGCTCGCAGAAGGAGGCGACCGCCGCCCAGGACCCCTCGTCCCTCAGCATGGCGCCCACCACGCCGGGGAGCGAGAGGTCCAACCCGATCGCCGCGACGAGACTGCGGCGCGGCTCGGACCACGACGGGCACACCTCGAGAGTGTGCTGGGCCCTCAGCCAACAGAGGCCAACCTAGTCGTTTTAGAATATTTATGGCACAAAACATGCTGAATTCTAATCGAATAATTATTGTAAGAATTTACTTTTTGTTAGATTAGACTTTCCTAATCGGTGTGCTTTGCCAACTAGATATATTATTATTCTTTGTCTTCATTGAACTTATAGAGAACATTTAGGGTTTCTACTTGGGTATAGTTAGCCATGTAACTAAACAGAATGTTTCAAAAAGGTGTGATCTTATTTAAGGGTGTGGTACAGATAGGGTAGCCAACCCTACTATAATATAGTAGTTGGCAACACTAGTAGTAGTTGTCGCTTACACTTAACAGCTTTTTACTACATGCATATGAAAGTTTATACGGAACTACCGTATTTTCATATGCATTTAGTAAAAAGCTGTTTTTTGACATTACAAACAGACACTTATTAACAAGAAATCGACTTCGATAAAAGACACATCAATTTTAAAAGTTTTTTTTCTGTTTATTCCGTCTAATCTCCGAAACGTCTGGATCGATTTTGACGGGACTTTCACTGGCACGTAGCTGATGTTATAAGGAGTAACTTAGGCTACTTTTATTTTATCTTTTATTTGTATGTATGCATAGGATGTATAGATTTCTAATACATGCTGTTAATACCTAGGTTACCTACCTTCCGAAATTAAAATTATTTTTCACGTTATACTTATTTTTTTTAGAAGTCGACTTTTATTTTGTATGTTTTGTTTTTTCATTTTTTTGTTGTGGTACCTACCCCACACAAATTCGAATACCGCTACCTGCTATGTAAATAACAGTGACAGGAAGTTATTATAACATCATCCACATAGACTAAGTGGGAAAAATACGTATTATTGGAGCTAACTCAAAAACGACCCAAGGAATCTTTATAAAATTTATATATGGGACCACCGCGCAACTTTCCTCGAACAAATGAAAAAATAATTTTCAAAAAAAGAAAAAAAACATACCTACATACGAACATAGGACTTTCTCCTTTTTTGAAGTCGGTTAAAACCTACTTACGTCGAGCTACCTACCATTCAAAAACTTCTCCTTTTAAAAAAATTCGCGCGTATTTACGTCAATCTAAATACGTCTTTTAATCTCAATTTGACCTTCTCAATACCTACCAAACTGACTGGGCCAAGGATCCGGCTATAAAGGAAAGACCCCATTTTAATATGATTACGATTTTCCCTCTAATAAGTAGAATACATACAAATGAAGGTAATGGCGGTATACATGCTGATTGTATGATAATTTGTAACTCACTTGGAAGTCACAGTCAGTGACATGAAGAGACGGCATGGCATTTTCTATTATCTTTAGAGCCCTGCTCTATATATTACTAGCGACCTTTACCCTAATTGCGTAGACAATCAATCAGAATCTGTATCGTTTTGAAACAGATTGCTAACCCATTGCTTCACAAGAACGAAAAAAAAATCTGCTCAACAACGTAAATATCGCAATGAATGTTATTGAACTGTCAAAATGAAACAGGTTACTCGTAATCGTTTACGAAAATTTGTTGCGTAATTTGCTAGCTGGAGTTCAGCGGGGTACACATAAAATGGCAATTGGTCGCAATGAGTTTAATTTTGACAGTTCACCCACGTTCATTGCGTTAATTACGTTGTTGAGCAGATGAATTTTTCAAACCTATGAAGCTATTGATTAACAATATCCTTCAAAACTCTCGGATTGTGATTGAAAGTGGGTTACGCAATTAGGGTACTGAGTAGTGCCCGGTAAAAGGCAATAGCCTCTTCCTCTATTAAATGAGACCATAACTGGCAAAGGTTTGGTCTGGCCCTTCTGAGATGTGATGTTTTTATAAATTCACCAATTTCGTTATACTTTTTTTAGGTTTTGGCATGTTGGAGTCAGGATGTGTTTCCATAAAGAATGAAGCAAATATCATGATGAAGAACTTGGCTGATATTTCTTTGGGCGGTAAGTTCTTTTAATATTATTAAGTAGGTGAAAAACAACCTGATGGTATGTAGTCAATGCCAGAGGCATCGCCAATAATCAGCCTGTAATGTTCCCATTCCTGGGACACATGCCTCCTCTCTGTGAGAGGGAGTGGTCCGTAATCCCGCGGGCCCAGTGCGGGTTGGTAGATGTCACAACATGTCTTCAAATTTTCGGTTCTAGGACATGTCGGAATCCTCACGATGTTTTCCTTCACCGTTTTGAGAACAGTGGTAATGAAATAAATTACACAAAGTAAAGCGCCCTTACAACTCGAAAGTCGGGACTCTCACCACTGGGCCACCACTGCTGCTCTCAGAGGCATCGCCGTGATGTACGTTACCATCACAGAAATAAAGCTAAAAATATCAGTCAAAAATAAAACCTGCCAAGTGCGAGTCGGGCTTGCACACGCAGGGATACGAAATACACTCATTCCGTTCATTATTTAGCAAAAAAACGCCGAATAAAACACTTTTTTGTATGCCCCCCCCCCCCCCCCCTTAAATTTTTAACTTTATTTTATTTGTATTATTTGTTTATAGAGGCAATAGAAATACACAATCTGTGAAATTTTCAATTGTTTATCCATTACGGTTCATGTGATGTATCACATGAATCGTAATGGATAAACAATTGAAAATTTCACCGTCAGAGGCCGCCGGGCTGTAGCCCGGCGGCCTCTGACGATGACAGACAAATGGACGGACAGCGGAGACTAAGGCACGTATTACAGAACCTCACTCAAAACTCAAGCATTACTTAAAACTCGTTTAAAGCCCTTTGATTGGTTGAAACTAGTTTTAAGTAATGCTTGAGTCTTGAGTGACGTTCTGTAATACGTGCCTAAGTAATTGGGTTCCAATTGGCACCTTTCGGGTACGGAACTAAAAAAAATTAGAAACTTGTATAAATACTTACTCTCAAACATTCGAAGGACACCTGCTTGTACTAGCAACAAAAATTCGAAGTCTTGTGACAGCCACTAACACGCACAGTGTCCGTTCGCGTCGTGGATGGAGAAAAGTGGTCAGTACCACTTCTCTTCTAAAGTCAAAGCATTCATTTCAAATAGGCCCTGGAAAAGTGATCAGTACTACCACTTCTCTTCTAAAGTCAAAGCATTAATTTCAAATAGGCCCTGGAAAAGTGATCAGTACCTACCACTTCTCTTCTAAAGTCAAAGCATTAATTTCAAATAGGCCCTGGAAAAGTGATCAGTACCTACCACTTCTCTTCTAAAGTCAAAGCATTAATTTCAAATAGGCCCTGGAAAAGTGATCAGTACCTACCACTTCTCTTCTAAAGTCAAAGCATTAATTTCAAATAGGCCCTGGTAAGGCACTTTTGAAAGTCAAAATTTACAAAAAAAAAACAATTGATTCTAGTCGCCCCTTCCAAAATGTAGTTGTCGTATGGAGAAGAATGGGCAAGAAACTCCACCGTTAGTTACTCTTTCAAAATGTTTTACAATTTTTTGTATAGTTACCTACATTAATTATATACGTAATTATATGTGAAGACGATACAGCTGGAATAAAATAACTATACCACAGATAGGTAAAAAGAATTAAAAATGAAGCAATGACAGATAAATTAATTATGTGATAGATACCTACATGGTGCTCACATATTTACAAACATTGTAAAAGCAGACGATTTTCTTAAAATGTTACAATTATTTAGTCAGTGTGTGCTCGCAGAGACGAGACCTGTGTCCCAGCAATGGGTAAAATATAGGCTGATTATGCTTAACTTATGCTTTCCCAGGTCTAACCTACTGGATCTTCGGCTACGGCATGTCGTTCGGCGAGGGGACCTACTCCAACCCCTTCATAGGCGTAGGCGACTTCCTGCCGGACCCCCCTGTAGGGGACCCTCTGATGGGACCCGTCTTCGCGTCGTTTTTGTTTCAACTGTCATTCGCTACCACGGCCACGACTATTGTGAGTGGGGCGATGGCTGAGAGGTAAGATTTTAATAATGTTACCTCCTTAGGTACTAAATATGTTTGTCTGTCTGTATGAAAATTTCTCGAAAATTACTTTAAAAGGTCTATCTTTAATATTTTACATGTTATGCATTTTTTTATTTTTTGAGTAGCGTTTGCGTTAGCGATTAGGATTCTGTTTATTATTTCTAAAAGCTTATGAGTTATTTTATCGGATTAACTAACATTTTTTTAATAAACTTGTCGACTATGAAAAAAAACGGAGGTGAGGAACATTTTTTTCAAAAAAACAGTATTTATTTGAAAAATACAATTGTAAGTCCGTAAAATCATAGAGGGATATTGAAAAAAATAAAACAAATTATTAGAAGAAAAAAAAGACAGACTCCCCTTTTTAAGTTAATTTTGGAAAAAAAAAAAAGTAGCATAATAATTATTATTATTTTAAAAGTCAACTACATCATTGTCTTCTCTCCTCAGATGCAACTTCAAAGCATACTGCCTCTTCTCCCTCCTCAACACGATAGTATACTGTGTACCTGCTGGCTGGGTGTGGGGCTCTCACGGGTTCCTCAACAAACTGGGGGCCGTCGACATAGCAGGGTCGGGGCCTGTGCATCTTATAGGTAAGTCTTCACAACTTGTATCAGAGGTGGTCTCTTCTACTCAACACAATTGTACATATACTGCGTGTCAAGCTGGGTGTTGGGTTCGCACGGGTTCCTCAACAAACTGGGGGCTGTCGACATTGCAGGGTCGGGGCCTGTGCATCTTATAGGTAAGTCTTCACAACTTGTATCAGAGGTGGTCTCTTCTACTCAACACAATTGTATGCTGCGTGCCAAGCTGGGTGTTAGGTTCACACGGGTTCCTTAACAAACTGGGGGCCGTCGACATAGCAGGGTCGGGGCCTGTGCATCTTATAGGTAAGTCTTCACAACTTGTATCAGAGGTGGTCTCTTCTACTCAACACAATTGTATGCTGCGTGCCAAGCTGGGTGTTAGGTTCGCACGGGTTCCTCAACAAACTGGGGGCTGTCGACATTGCAGAATCGGGGTCATGCACCTTATAAGACTTTACAACTTTTACAGAGGAAGACTTTCTGGCCAGCACATTCATCCATAAACTCACATTTCTTCCATTGGCAGAACATACTGAACGTCATATAAGGTCGATCCTTATGAATTTATTTTGAACGCAGATCAGGAGATAAGAGGGTTATGCTTAGGGTTGCCAGGCCCAAAAATAGAAAAGCCGGACACAGATTCATATTTAGCCGGATATTTTGCCCTGAATGCCTGACAATGGATTTGAAAAAAATTAAAAAACATTTTTTTGTGTATTTACTACTGTGATTATTCATTTGAGACTTGCTCTACTCTTTATAAATTATGAATCACATTTTGTTCTTAATAAAGTATGTAATTTCTTCACATTGAAAGTAACTAAAACAATCAATAAGCAGGCATTTTTTGGGTGCGGTTGACCAGAAGCCTGACAAAAGCTGGACAGGCCGGATTCCTGGCAACCCTAAGTATGCTGCACTGCCCATCTAATCCCTTGGTTGCGTTTTAAAGAAGGAAAGATTAATTATTTTATTGTCACAGAAACACGTGCATTTAAAAAAGAATTTTTTTGTAACTCGAATAACGCCAACGTCACCTACAAAGTGGGAAAACCTTGATTTTCTCGAGTAGGTATTAGGTACTTATTTTATTTTTGTGAAGTGTTTTCCTCTTCGACTCACTGGTAAGGAACTTAAGACATAACTTATGTATTTAGTTCCTTACTAGTTCAATTTGATACTTTACTGGCTCCACCCCGCGGGTTCACCAACATAAGTCTCGACACCGTGGGAATATCGGGTTAAAAAGTATCCTATGCCCTACCTAACCCAGGTCCTGGTCTCTTTATGTCCCAAATTTCATTCAAATCCGTTCAGCCGTTTTAGCAAGAAAGCGAAACAAACAAACCTAGATTTAAGTTAAATTTAATAATACTTGCTGCGCCCTAACAGGGTCGTGTACTCATAAGTTTTAGCCTAGCCTGTAACTGAGTGTAGGTACAGTGTGCAACAATAAATAAATAAACTCAGTTCGTAGTCGCCTTTAAAATACCTATTAGTTAGGATGACACATAAGATAAAGTAGAAAATAAGAACACAACTTAAAAGAGAAATTAAAAGATATACGAGTACACGATCCTATAACCTCGACATTCTTACCCCCTTACCAGGTGGAGCATCAGCCTTCGCCTCAGCTCTTATGCTGGGCCCGCGCCTCGGCCGCTACGCGAACGGCATAGCACCACTCCCCATGGGGAACCCGGTCAATGCGGTGATGGGGACCTTCGTGCTGTGGT
The DNA here is from genome assembly GCA_914767755.1 of Agrochola circellaris. Lineage (NCBI taxonomy): Eukaryota > Metazoa > Arthropoda > Insecta > Lepidoptera > Noctuidae > Agrochola > Agrochola circellaris. The sequence continues at coordinate 8,112,906 of OU611867.1, read as the reverse complement.
GGGGGTGGCTGGCTTTCAACTCGGGCAGTACTTATGGGGTAAGATAGAAAGTACTGTTCACCAAAATTGTGACACAGCTCATCATTTACAGGTATGGAAAGCAGTGGTGGGTGGTGGCCCAATGGTAACGGCCGCAACTTACTAGTTGTTGCTCGTAGGTTCGAACCCAGGCAGGCGCTTTATATTGTGTAAATTATTTCATCACCACTGCTCTCAAAAAGGTAAAGGAAGAAATGTTTTCGAAAATTAACTTGAAAAGGGGGGTCTATCTCTAATATTTTTCATGTTATTCAATTTTTTATTTTTTGGCTAGCGTTTGCCAAATCTCCTAGGTATGTTATTGGCTTGATTTGTATTGTGTTTATTATTTCTAAAAGCTTATGAGTTATTTATTTTATCGGAATAACTAACGAAATAAAAACGGAAGTGTAGACAGACTGAATGTTTAAAAAAAAAACAGTATTTATTAAAAAAAACACAAGTGTAAGTCCATAAAATCATAGGCCGATATTGAAAAAGAATTAAATTAAAATAAGACAACATTAAAATAAAAATTGATAGATAGTTAATTTTCGAAAATTTGTCATGAATATTCAGAAAAATACGGGCGGTCACATGCGCATGGGCAACATTGTATAGATCGACCGACGACCTTAAAAATGTGGCATGACAGACTAGATGTGAAGGCGGAGAACAGGGTGTTGTGGCGCAAGCTGGAAGAGGCCTATGTCCAGCAGTGGACTGCGATAAACTGAGCTGATTGATTGATTGTTTTAACATAACTGGCGAAATGTGGGTAGCGATTAAATTGAATTCACTATAAGTCGCTTACTCGCATGATCCCACTGAAGAATATTGACATCAAGACTTCCGGCTGCAGACTTAAAGAATCAGATAATAAATATACCTCCTTTTAACACATTCAGGAGCTCTTGGCTAAGTAATAACAGCCGCATGGGTCGATTCATCAGGTTAAACTACGCTTGCCGGGGTTGGTCCGTGGATGGGTGACCATCTTTACATACCGAGACTCCACCGTGCCTCGGAAAGCACGCTAAGCCGTTGGTCCCGGTTGTCATTCGCTGACAACCAGTAACCAAGGGGTATCGTTTACCCAGTTACTGGGTTGTAGAGGTGACATAGGCAGTCGCTCCATGTAAAATACTGGTATTCAGCTGCATCCGGTTAGACTGGACGCCGACCCCAAATTAGTTAGGAAAAGGCTAGGCAGATGATTTGACTTTCAGAATTTACTGAACTTCTTTAAAATATATATTAAATACGTGAAGCTCAAGGTCGAGCGGACAAACAACGAATTACACTAAGTGACAGCTTGAATATCTAATGTTAGCGTCGGGTACACGAGACAGGCTCGAGCACGCCAATTCACTTTTTACTTGTGTTTCGTTGGACTCAATAGGAAATGTTATTAACTCCTGTCTCGCCTAATTATGAGTTAAATCATTTTAACTACACTTTACACGGAGAAAAAAGAATTTGCATAAATATTTGTATCATAATCGTCACAGCATCTAGAATAGACACAAATAATAACCTGTCTATGGCACTACTTAGTCACAACTGACAATGCTATGCTTACCTATTCAGCCTTCTAGTTATGTAATGTAATAACAGACTTGTCTAAGTACACACTTAATTAAAATAAGAAGCTGTCAAAGAGGAATAGAACGGAGTTACTGAACATCAAATTGGAAGATAGAATTAAAAGTTCACTGATAAGGAAAAGAACAAGGTCAAGAGATGCGATGAAACAGGTCCTGACACTGAAATAGAAATGATGAGGTCATATTTATGAGAGAGCTATGAATGAAAGATGGTAACAAATTCAGAAATAATTACAAATTGGTATCCAATATACAACAAAAGAAGGAAGTGTAGAACTTAAAAGATGGGGTGATGACATCATACAAATATCCGGAAATGTATGGCCCAGACGGGCAAAGGATAGAGCATAGAGCCACCTGGGGCGGCAGTCTCGACATTGATAGCGATCGCTATACGACCGAATTCGGTCGCAAAGTCCTAATGGACGACGTCTCTCGACGGTCAAAATTGCTTGACAAGCACGAAAAAATCACGTGCTGTCAAGCACCTCGCGCGCGTCTAGGGACGCCATTACGACTTTGCGACCGAATTCGCTCGTACAGCGATCGCTATCTATGTCGAGACTGGTGCCCCTGGAATGGTTTGGAGGAGGCTTTCATCGCAAAAGGCGGCCCTTACACGTAACAATACTAACCTTATTTAAGTAAGGAATTTATTATTTACTAACATTACACACAAATAAATAAATATTTATATATTATGGGACAAAATGAAGCTATTGAATAAAATAAATAAAAATACAAAGTATTTATTACTTAGAACAAGATAGGTGGTATTAGACTCTAACTTTACTCACTGCACTAGCTATTTATTACTTGCTTTTTTTAACTTATGAAATTGGAATGATTTACTGGAATAGGTTAAGTTAGGTTAAATACTGCATTCGCAATTTAGTTGGCAAACATGTAAACAAAACAATATATACTATTTTAACTTAAAGTTCAGTTTACGCTACAATTTAAAACATTTTTATGACGTTTTAACAGAAAGCAACTTAAAAGCATAAAGTTGATATAAGTTTAAGTGGAAATAATATCAATTGGAAATAATTTTGTATTTGAATAGACTCTGGATGCAGATTCCCTTAAGAACGTCACAACAATTAAATACTTTGTTCGAGTTAATCGAACACTCAGCGAAAATGCATAATTGCATCGAACGCAAATATGCACATTCGCTTGTTCACCTAAATGTGGGCCAGTTCGCGTTCAGATCTCATTAGAGACACCACGACTCAAAACCATTACCATTACCATTTTACCATACATTTCACCAATAATTATACCAGTTCTTGTAACTAAGTGTTAATGATTTAATATAGTTATTTCCCTTATAATACGAGACTTTAACTATTACCATGTATACTATGGTATATCAATACGAGAAAGGTGTGTTTGGTCACCGTAGCGCCGAGCACTACTTTCTACATACTTACCTAGTGTCTATTTTGGATTTAGGTCTGCTCGACTCATCTACCATCCCACTAACACCATTTAAATCTATTCTCTGTACCACATCCATGCGAATCACGTTTCCCCTCCATTGTTCAAGATGGCCGGTAAACGCCGCATTTCAACAAATTAGTCAAATAGCCCGTCATTTGAGTTGCATGTCCACATGTCCAGCTAATTGATCGGGTGGATACTTTGAATACGGTATTATCCTCATTGTGTATGCGATGCAGTACTTAGAAGCGTTTTTATGCTTTTAACATTGGTAACTAGTATTGACTAGCAAATTTATAGGATTTAAGAATATACTAGTTTTTGCCAGCGGCTTCGCCCGCGTGTTTGTCGATAATTATCCCACGGGAACGTACTATCAGGATAAAAAAGTATCCTATGTCCTATTCCAGTACCCTAATTACGTAATACACGATCAATCAGAATCTGAATCGTTTTGAAACAGATTGCTAATCCATTGCTTCGTACGTTCGAAAAAAAATCTGCTCAACAACGTAAATAACACAATGAATGTTGTTGACCTGTCAAATTGAAACAGATTAGTCGGAATTTGTCAACGAAAATGTGTTGCGTAATTAGATAGCTGGTCATGGTCTACCTGTGTGCCAAGTTTTAGCGTGAAAGCGTAACAAACAAACTCACTTTCGCATTTATTAATATTAGTTAGGACTAGCAACTCGCCTCTGCTTCGCATAGTTATTTCGACTTGATAAAAGATTCAGAAGATTTTTCTCTTGATTATAGCTATGTAGGTAAGTAAGTTTAAACACAACATAACATCATCATCATCTGCCTAGCCTTTTCCCAACTGACTTGGGGTTGGCTTCCAGTCTAACCGGATGCAGCTGAATACCAGTATTTTACATGAAGCGACTGCCTATCTGACCTCCACAGCCCAGTTACTGGGTAACACGCTACCCCTTGGTAAGCTTGGTTGTCAGACTTTCAGGCTTCTGACGACCCGTAACAACTGTCAAAGATGTACAAATGACAGAATACCACAATGTACACGTTTACACACAAAACGTTTTGGAATAAATTCTCTAACTAAATTATGGTGAAAAGCGCGTCAAAGTTGCTTAATGTAGAAGAAAAACGCAGTCACACATTGATACAAACACGACAAGCTCCTTTAATTTATAATATAAAAGAAAGAAGATTGAATATACAGGCTGTTAAATTAGTTGCGTGCCATAGCTGTGTGAGTTCAGAGTCGATAAAGGAACCCAGGAAAAAATTAATATCTTAAAAAAAAGTAAACGATCCCAGGAAAAAAATAGGTAATAAAAAAATTGCAACATCAATCTAATTTAGTACCTACTAACTTAAAATAGCAATCGTTTAGAAGTAAAATTATTTTATTTGTTTAAATACTTTAATTACTTACTTTCATTGCGTTCGATAGTAGGTAGTAACTCTAGGAAATTATTTATTAGCATTTAAACAAAATAAAAACGTATTTTAAGCAATTTTTTTATCAATTCTAAACGATTGCTATTTAATTAGTAGGTACTACCTACATTAGGTTCATCTTATGATAATTTTCGTTTTTTTTTTTACACTTTTTTTTAAATGTATTTTATTTTTATTTTTTATGGGTTCCTTTATCGACTCTGAACTCACCCTGAAGCTATGGCATCAATTACTTTAACACCCTGTATATATGCGACAATAATAGCCCAACGATTCACGCGCAGGCGCAGCCTGGCAAATGGGAAGTTGTGCCGGTATTGCGTTCAAAGTTCTCTCTTCTACCAACAATAGTTAGCTACTCTATTGACGTGAACTCACTTAGCCCGAGCATATGTAGCTCATTTGGACGGATTACCAGGAATACTAGTAGATCTATAACTCGATCATGGCTATAATTTCAGAAAGGAATAGTTTTCTTGTTTCATAGATCTGTTGTTTGATCTGTTGCCCGCGACTTCGTCTGTGATACAGGATGAAAATGTAGGGCCAGATAGTACCTACTTATTTGTAAAAATGCTGAGCGTAGGCGTTTTTAGATCGCTACAGAACACCGTAAAACCTGCCATGTTTGCTCTCTGCATCACTAGTCTATGTCCTTACCCACCTCATGTTTTAGCCAAGTTCCGAATTTCATCCAAATCCATTCAGCCGTTTTAGCGTGAAAGCGTAACATACTCGTTTTAGCGTGAAAGCGTAACATACTCACTTTCGCATTTATAATACTTAGGCTAGTTAGGATGGTTTTCAGAGTTTTCAGTTCATTTAGTCCGTAGTGGGTTAAGTTTTAGTTTTATTCAAACTCAAACTCAAAGCATTTATTTCAATTAAACAAAGTATTTACAGGCACTTTCGAATTTTCAAGGAGTCAGTCAGTCAGAATTAAGCCTCGTGCAGACTGGCGCGACGCGATACCGGTCATTGTTCCACCGTGAAGTTTTCTTAGACATTGTTTTATTCGAGTCGCGTCGCGCCTGTTTGCTCGAGGCTATATGAAGCTAGATGCCTATTTCAAAGCGTAGTAGGTACCTACCTATCGTCGCCGTGCAGTGAAAACCTCGTGATTGCAATAAACGTTATTTTACAGGGAAGATAATAACTGTCTGAAGAATAGCCGGCATTGACGTTCTCTGATGTTCTCGTTATCAACGATAGAAGGCACTAGAAGCATCTTAGAGCTGTTCACTGTCTGTATTTCGTTCTAAGCATGCATTACGAGGTTGTCTACACAACAAATAAATAAAAAGAAAAGCAATAAATTTTCCTTTACGAGGTTTTCACTGCACGGCGACGCTATGGAGAAGAACGGGCAAAAAATTTCATAGACAGTAATTTTTTATCCCCTCTGCTGGGTAGGCATAATCAGCCATAATGTTCCCACTGCTGGGACACAGGCCTATCTGTGAAAAAATATTACATATATCATTATTTATTTTTGTTTTAATCATAATCATCATTTATTGCATTCAATGTAGTGTAAAAGATGTTACAATAATATTTGTTTCATACATTGACCCTGTCAGGGCACAGCAATATAATTATACATATGTTTTGGCATGCTACAGTACATAATAAATGTAAATGAATGAAAGAAACCCACAGTGCAGAAAGACAATAATACATTTTTTAACATAATGATAAAGTATTGGTAAACAGTTATTTGGTCATCATTTCCATTAATAGTTCAAATAAGTTAGACAATTAAAAATAATCAAATAAATTATAACTATAATCATAAAATAACATAGGCAATGTCAACTAGAATAATAGTAGTAAGTCAACAATAGTCAGTGATGTATTTAATAAGGATTTGAATGTCAAAAATTATCGATCGTTATCGTCCAAGAATTCCCCTAACAACAATAATAATCATAAAGCTTAATGTCAAACCAGAATAATAGTATTAAGTCAAAAATTGTGAATGATATACCTATTTATATATTTTTTTTTAAGGTTAGCGGTGCTAAATGGCAGTACGCAGCTCGAGCGGCTGTCATGACAATGATGGGGTCTTTCGGAGGCGGCTGTTTCGGTTTACTGTAAGTCAAAGATTCCTGTGACGAACAGTATATCACTATCTTGTTTGATGCATGCCCCATTCATACATTTTTTTTACGATTCACCTTCCACAGTTCCAATCAAATTCTAGATCTAATGCCCGAGATACACGAGCCTAGTTTCTCAAGCCAGGATAGTAAGCTAGCAAGCTAGTAACTCTGGCTTTGTATATACAGAACTAGCTTCATTTCTAGATCCAAAACTAGGATAGTTTAATAAGACGAAGTAATTTTTTTTAGCTAGTAGCATCCCTATCACTGTCCTATATCGGTATATTTTACTATCCTGGCTTGTGCCTTGCCCTGCTTGACTAGCTTCACTCGTTTTTAACGAATGCAGTAAGTACATTTTACTTCACGGACGTGTTATTACCTCAATCAGTGCAACTGTGCTAGCTTAAAATTATCTGGCATCGTGTAAACAATACTAGCATGTGCCAAGCCAGGATAACGAGGTTCTAGCTTGCTATCCTAGCCTTGAAAAACTAGTCTCGTGTATCTCGGGTGTTAAGGCGAAAGCGTCTCTTTCATTTCTATGCAGTCCGACAGTGACCGCGCTTTAGCTGTTGTAAGCCTCTTAATACGTGAAGCAAAAACTTTGTACCCCTTTTTATGAAAATTACGCGGACGGAGGAGTATGAAATTTGGCACAGTAATAGTTTATATGGATAAGGAGTGCAGAAAGCTAATATTTTTATATAATATACATTAGAAATAAATTAAAATAATAAAAAAACATTACACACACTACCATGCGTTTGACACAAAATGGCTACCTAATCATGACATTTAAATGAATTATGGTCGAATTTCGACCTATGGGCGACCACTAGTTATTATAATTCTGTTAAGCCTTATTTGTTACGGTCGCGAATCATATTTTAATCAACATACAACTTCACACCGACATGCAAATTGCAAAAAACGTAAGAAAATTTGAATTTCGCGTACTACCTTAGCGCATCCCCTTTATGATGTCTTTTTAAATTCAGGTTCACGCTAGTTAAGAACAAAGGCAAGGCAGAAGTAATGGAACTTATCAACAGCGTCCTTGGATCACTCGTGTCAATTACCGGTAATTATAATTTATGGTGTCGGTCTATTTTTGTTCCTGTAACCTTTTTCAGTGTAAGTACTTAATTCTTGTCTGCTTGTATGTTTTTTTAATGTACGATATTTTCTACTATTTTAATTTATGTAAAAAAATTGGCAACATTTTACATCGACGACGTTTTTAGTAAGTGTTGCTAAGGAGGAAAGTTACCCATAAATATGAGAAAACTGTTTTTAAACTAAAACAACTACTGTTTCCTATCTTTCTATGATGTAATAGCATGTTTTTTAAATGGATATCTTAATAAAGTCTAGGTAGACTTAGGTACTGTAGGTCCTGTACACTTAACCACAAATTATTATCTTTTGCTGTAACGAGTGTCTTATCATCTTTCCTCTACTTTCCTGATTAGTAACGATTTACATCGAATTTTGCAAGCTTTTCCAATATAATTATGATTATAATTCTTACCAATCACTATAGCATTTTTTTATTCCCAGCTGGATGTTTCCTCTACCGTGCATGGGAGTCTTTACTCATCGGTTTCATCGGCGCCGCCATAGCGTCGGGCAGCTCACCGCTGTTCGATATGATGGGCGTGGATGATCCTGTTGGCGCGTCGGCGGTACATGGAGCGTGTGGGCTTTGGGGTAAGATAATCATCTCAGTAGAAATAGAAAGTAGGTATAGTTTCACCGAGACCGCTGTACCTCGCCTTAGGTATGTGCGCGGCTTACGGGGGGTAGTGCAGGCCGCTCATTCGTCAACCAACGCTCACGGCGTCCCGCCGCTCATTCGGCAACGCTATCCCCCGCCTTGCCGTGCATTACTAAGGCGCGGTACTACGGTATCGGTCAAACTATAATAAACGAATGTAGTAGGAGATGCTCTAAAGCTAGATGGAGAATGTACGGATCGTTGCAGAATGGTAGTGGATGGATAATAGAGGTCGGGAATCGAGCTCAGTACTGTGCAATTAGATTCGGTTAACATCCTATACGTTTATTTGTGTCGTAATAGCAACCTCGCTCTGTACTCAACAACCCGCTTATGTAGTTGCCACTACGGGTAAATATTCCCTCTTTTTGTGGAAAACAACGCCGCCATTGTAACTTTTATCGTTGACTTTATTTTTTCTAAACAAAAACTTTTTTACAACAGGTGTAATAGCAGTGGGACTGTTCGCTGACAACCCAATTCCTATGGAAACTACTAACGGCAGATCTGGATTGTTCAAAGGTTAGATTTTAACTTATTATTGAAACCCATTTTATTAATTAGTAACACATAAACTGTCAGATTGCGATAGGATTTTGTGTGACGTCAGGTCTTTAGGCTCTGGCGATGTAGATGCCTCCACAGGGCAATAATAGGAGACCACAGCTAAATGTAAGCTAGTAGACCACTACTAGGTTACATTTAGCAGTGGTCTCCACACAAAAATTTACACCTATTCTTTTTTCCTAGGTGGCGGCTGGTACCTCCTCGGCGTACAATCCCTGACCGGTGTATGCCTCATGACATGGGGCATCCTCGTGACCATAACGTTGCTCTGGTGCATAGACAAGATCATGCCGATAAGAATGGACCCCTACACTGAGCTGCTCGGCGCTGATATTACTGAACATAGAATTAGGCATGGACAGGTAAGAAATAATTTCGATTATCCATACATCTACATCTGATAATAGCAGCTGAATTACAAAAAAAATATACAATGTGAGATTTAATTCGTTTCCATCCTCTTAAGGGGTCATTGTACTCATCATTATGAACAACTTTCACTATGGGGCCAACCCTGAAAACAGGAAAAAAATCAGCCGTTCCATACATTTGTTTGCATAGCTCGTTATAATGTAGGGACATTATAACGAGCTATGCAAACAAATGTATGGAACGGCTGATTTTTTAAACCAGTGATTTTTATTCGCGATTTTTTAAGAGGATGCAAACGAATTAAATTTCACATTGTAGGTATATATTTATATAGTAATTAAATTAATTATTGCTAATAAATGCGAATCACTGATACCTAAACAGGTATCGTGAATCGTTAGAAACGTGAAGAGGTCTGTTAAACGATATTACAGGTACTGGTTAATAAAATGCACAATCTTAAAAAGAGAAAGGTGTCCGAGTTACAGATCACCCGGCTCTCTTAGATAGATAGGACATGCTAATTTACAAAATAGATATACAAAGTGAAATTCCTGAAATCGCGAAAAAAAAATCAGCTGTTCCATACATTTATGTTCGCATAGCTCGTTATAATGTAGGGAACAGCTGATTTTTTTTTCGTGATTTCATGGTTGGCCCCATAGTGAAAGTTGTTCATAATGATGAGTACAATGACCCCTTAAGAGGATGCAAACGAATTAAATTTCACATTGTATACAGGGTTATTGGTTTTATGTCAGTAATCCGTTATGGAGATGTAGGAGAGGTCATTTGCAACCAAATAACCCCTGATGACCCCTCGATAATTGTTGACATTTGCATTGGAGTCAAAAGGGGTAATTTGGTTGTAAATGACCTCTCCTACATTCCCTTAGCGGATTGCCGACATATAACCAATAACCCTATATATCACGTATTTGGATTGATTCGTCATACAAATAAAATAAGTACTTATATGAAGAAATCATGTATTGTTAACTATCGAGTAATTTTATATTTTAATTTCATACATTTTAAAATATAAAATGTGTAATTACTCGAAAATGGTTGACATTGGCATAGGGGTCATCAAGGGTTATTTGGTTGCAAATGATCTCTCCTACATCCCCTTAATGGATTTCCGTCATATAACCAATAACCCTGTATAGACAATAGATTAAGTTGGTCTGAGGCACTCTAAGCAGGGCTGATCACCCTTGCTGACTAGCAAACCTTTGTACTACGGCCTCACTAAGCTCGGAAAACTGTTAAATGTTACTTAACAAGGAAGTGATCTTATAATGGTCCCGTTTTTAGGGTAACGTACCTCAAAAGGAAAAAAACGGAACCCTTATAGGATCACTCGTGTGTCTGTCTGTCCGTCTGTCACAGCCAATTTGCTCCGAATTTAATTGACCGATTAGGTTGAAATTTTGTACACATATGTATTTCTGTAACCCAAACACGGACGAGTAACATAAATAAATGAATTTTGAATATGGGGGTCACTTTTGGGGGGCAAATAAGAAAATTAAAAAAAAAAGTTTTGCTAAATGTATCGTGTGACATATCAAATAAAAGGGTTTATTGCGAGGATCTCAAATACATTTTTTTTTAATAATTTAAAAAGAATACTTTTAAAGAATTACTGATCGTATTTTTTTTTTTAATACAGTGGATAGTTCTATGCTTATAGATTACAGGAAAACCTATAAGAAGTATATGGTATTAAAATAAAATGGTAAATCACTCAATATTGTGCGTACAAACTTACATTTGTAGTTGGAAAGTATGGGGGAACATGTTTTTCGACTACATAAATTTTATTAATCCCAACTACGGAACTCTTCATTGTGCGTGGTCCGACACGCACTTGGCCGGTTTTTTTTTTCCTTTTAATGACGGAACCCTAATAAGACGTTGACATTTATATACGAAATTTAATATACGAGTAGATACTAAGTCATTGTGCCTGGTTATGGACCTAACGTAAACCACATGATATCATACTTCTATTACACAGATTGGAAGAATCCTGAAGAAGTATACTAAATAATATTCATCAAACCATTTATTACAGAAAATTCACCGTAACCTTCCCCCTTTTTTCGCCTTCCCAGGTCGGAGTATCCCGCGCTGTCTCCGCCCTCCGTCCGTTCCACCGCTCGACCAGCATTGAGCAGATGGCCACCGTCGGCATGAACACGGGCCACGGGTACATCGTCGACAAGCTGCACGAGGCTAGTACTTATTTATGATGTGTAGGTATCATTAGAAGCTGCATTTTTCTTGGAATCTATCAATCAACAATAAACAATTTTTGTGTTGAATGATTTAATATCAACATAATAAAAAACAAAACGTGATATGGGCATTTTATGACAAGTCAAATTCTATGACCTGCTGAAAAACAAAAAGTGTTAATATTACAATTGCAGCAAGACGTTCACTAATCAGCTTTTCACTGTGCGTTTGCACTGGCGAAACATGCACAACAAAACATGTTGAAATCTCTAGTTCCTGACAAACATTGTATGAAACATTGGCAGAAAATAGGGATTTCAACATGTTTTGTTGTGAACGTTCGCCAGTGCAAACGAGTTAGACCTATCAACATCCAACTTCAGTAGAAGAGACAAGGATAGACGCCTTATGCTGACGATGGCTTTATAATAATGTTGATTTTAATATATTTGTTACAGGCTAAGAAAAAGAAAGGGGTCTTCCAAATGTTTAACAACAAAGCATTTGTGGGCGACCACGAACCTTCAGCATCCTCATTCACAACAAACCAGGGATTTTTACACAAGCGACCTGGCAACCCCGAGAATAACCCACACAAAACTCTAGACTCTATGGTCCACGAAATTAATGATGCCACACTAGTAAATAAAGAAATAAGTAACGTTGTTCATGTTATTCCGGAAGAAATGAAAGGGAAACGGTACAAGGATTTGACTCCGAAAGAATTGCAGGAATTAGGACGAATTAGTGCTAGTCAAGATAGATTTAGATACCGGTTTCATGAAGATGATTATAAAAATGATATCGAAAGGAGTGCTATTAGGTGGTTAGATTAACAATTTACAGTAGGATATTTGACTATATCTACCACAAAGAAAGCATAGATAAATTTATGTGAATAAATAAACAAACCCGATGAAGAGATAAGGGGGACCCGGGGTGGTAGCCCGCGAAATTCAAATTTTCTTTTGGTTTTTGCAATTTGCACGTCAATTGTGACAACCTCACAATGACGTGCAATCTTGATCAAAATATGATTCGCGATTATAACAGATAAGTATTTACAAAATTATAATAATTAGAAAAATTAATACATTATTAGTTAGATTTGTTCCATATGAACAAAATCTCATAAGGAAAAGTTAAATAAATCTAAGAAAATTTGAATTTCGCGGGCTGACTGTGGATTTCGAAGTTTTTGAGTTTTCTGTCCTTGTCACACTAAACACGCTTTTTTGTATAATGATGTTGCTATTAATATTTTTTCCGGTGTTGCTAGTAACTACGTGCTGTATAGTCCATAGGTTTTTCTTTATTTTGGTCTTGCGGGCGTTACTTTTCAGTAGAGCTGAGAGCTAAGAATATTAGGTACTTATATACTTTGAAATTGTATGTAGATAAGACAGCAATTTTCTTTGGGTAACAATGTTTATAAATTTTGTTTTATTGTTTCATGTAGGTATGTAAATATAATTGTTGACTGATTTTTTGTGTTACAAAGTAATTTAATTCGTATTAGCATTTACTACAAACTTATTCCTATTATTTTTTATGTAGTAGAATACGTTCGAAGACTCACGAAAGTCAAACTAAAATTTTATTATTGATTTATTTAGCTTCACTAATTTATGTAGAGCTAAGTAAAATTGTTACTTATTTTCGACACATCTAGAAATTGCATTAACCATTTAAATCTTAGTTAATTAGAGTCGTTATTTTGTCGTAGATACGTAAGACACTAACATTAGAATGAGAATAACAAATAAAAGTACAAATTAATATTACATTCGTTTGATTGATTTCATTCTACATACATACACCAGACCAACGTCCTCCCTAACATTTCAAACAAAATGTTGCCAACTAAAAAACACCAAAATCAAAATTCTCTTGGAAAAAATCTCTTGGGAATTGTGTGTGGACTTTGGATCAGAAGGACGGGCTATAAGGCAAAGATTCGCTTGCGAAGAGGAAATTAAGAGCAGTTTGTAGTTTGACCAAAATTGCCTATCTTCAATTCGATTTTTCAAGAACTTATAAAATAAAAATAATACCAGTAACTACTTACATGATATTTCCAAACTTTTTGTGGAACAGAAACAAAATATTTAAAGTTTCTCGATTAAAAAACGCACGAAGTTACCTGTAATTTTCCCGTATTTTCGATTTGTACTTAATATGCTAATGACTAATTAGATAAAAATTTGATGATTATTTGTATTCATACAAGGCGAAAAAAATTGTGGAGGCTTTTTTTTAATTCCTTTTTGTTTTGGTTTTATTACGACTGCAAGCTTTTAGCACATAGGACATTCTTAGTTCGTGGAAGAAGTCATCTTCCGTCGCACGTTGCGGGAACTTCAAGCATATTTTTGTTTCACAAATAAGTCGCCTTCGCTCTGTTGAGACGAGAGGACTGCGCTCAAATTTTTTGCTGCTCTATGATATAATTTATTTGCGTGAATAACATTTTTGTAATTTATCACATTGTAGGAAAGAAACTGTGAAATAGAAAACATAAAAAAAAACACTAAAACCACTTCCGAAACGATTATTAAGCGTTATGAATTTATAAACTAAAATAACGAGGCTAATTAACAATATAAAATTCAACCGGCCTCCTGAACCGGACTCCTGAACCAGGCTCTTGAACCGGACTCCTGAACCGGTTTAAAACTAGCTTCTAGCACTAGCGTTTAGCGCTAGCCTTAGTACTTGCCTTTAGCACTGATAATACAGTACTGGACTCCCGAACCTTGAACCGGGCTCTAGAACCGGGTTCCTAAACTGGGCTCTTGAACCGGGCTCTTAAACCGGTCTCTTGAACCGGGCTCTTAAACCGGGCTCTTGAACCGGCCTCCTGAACCGGACTCCTGAACCGAACTTCTGAACCGGCCTCCTGAACCGGCCTCTAACTTTACGAAAAGTTCGGTAGGATACCAGATCTGGAGGCATAAAGAGTAGGTACATTTCGTCCAGTGCGGGTAGATACTGCATCAATCAGAGGAAGGGAGACTGGCGAGGACACTTATTCAATTGAACAGTATTCCTCAAGATGCAGAAAAAACATCTCAAAGTCAAAGTCAAATCATTTATTTCTAATAGGCACATAAAAGACACTTTTTAACGTCAAAAATTGCAAAAATATATAGAATTGATTCTAGTCGCCCCTTCCTATTACCTCTTGGAAGGGGCGACTAGAATCAATTCACCGTCCAATCTGCTGTAGTATATTGTACTTGATTATTAAAAATTTGAATTAATTTTGATATATAATACCGCGTTTCTGACCATACTGACAAGCGGAGCGAGATCGTGTGGTGATCTCCTTTAGTTTTGAGTTGAGCTCCACGATTACTGACAAATGCTTGCACTGACTGGACAGGTCCACTCAAATCTGTGTGGTTCTTTCCTTAAAAGACCATTGCAGACACTAATCTACATGGTCCTCATATGACTTGACCAAGATTATGTCTGGACTTTAAAAGAGACTGCGACCTCTGAGTTTGTTACGGCCTTTCTTCTCAGAGTAGTCAGATAGGAAACACCGACCTCATCTAGCTTATTTTTGATATTTTTTTATATGACGTGTAAAAGTGATTCCGATATTAACAATTTCATTTCAGTTCAAAGCGGCAAGAGGAGAGGTTTCTAAACAAATGAACGCTCGCCACCATTTCCGCTCCGCCCGCCATTGTCGCCGCAACCTTATAGGGAATTGTGATGTATTGAGTTTAATGCTTCTATTTCTCGCCAAAAACAGCCTCTTGCGCAGCGTTGTGTCCGCTATTCCAGTGTAGCTATTGTGCTAAAGAAAAAAAAACGGATAGGTTAATTTAAAAACATAGGATTAGGTACCTATATTTTTTTAAGTCACAAAAATTTATATCTATCTACATTCAGCACGCAACCGTAATTTTGCACATCGATTTTTAGAAAGGACCAACGATCTTGTGAAAGCCTTGTCGCCTGTAGAAATATGCACATTAAGTTAATACAAATAAGGTTCATTTTCGTATGAAACGCTTCTGTACTTAACTTGAGTAAAGTCAACGTTCGCTCTATAGATGTCAACCTCAATGTACCAAATTAAATGCCGGCCGCCTACTTATATGTTAAAAAAGAAACTTATATACACCTGCACGCGTAGCATGACCACCGTAGAAACAGCAACAGTGTTTTGTCGACGGCAGAATAGACAAAATGACAGATTGTGATTGTTTAACTGTCACTTTGTCTATTCTTCCGTCGACAAAACTCGTTTCTATGGTGGGCATGCTACGCGTGCTGTACATAAGTTTCTTTTTAACACTAGTACTTTCTATACATCATCACTTACCATCAGGAGAGAGTCAAACGCAAACCTACCAAATGAGTAGAAAACATGCATTTTTAAAGTATAGAGATAATAAAAAAAACTACTACAAAAAGCTTAACGAAAAGCATGAAACAAGAAAATATTCCCTTCTCCTTCCCTTTATCGAATGCCATATATGTTTTTGGAAAAATAATTGTTATACCTTTGTCTTTCACCACCTTTTACTAAGTTTCATCAAAAATGGTTTAAAGGTTTATCCGCCAAATGCAGATAAAATTACTTTTACATGTAAGTACTATAGTTTGACCGATACCGCTGTACTGTACCGCGCCTTAAGAATGTGCGGTTGGGCGGGCGACGGGACGCCGCACTGTGGATCGAAAAAAGGCTCTTGAAGACATCGGAGCCTAAATTTTAAAGTGTAAAAACATATAAGTTGGCAATTTGCCTACCACTTTTTCATGTCGCGGCATCATGCTGAGATAGGAACCCTTTGGCCTCGTACGGGACTTCATTCTTTAAATTTTAATGTTACTTTGTTTTTTATTTATGTTTAGTGTGTTTTTAGTTTAATGTGTGATTTCCTGTGCGAGTCTCAATAAATACTTTTTCTTTCTTTCTTTCTTTACCAGATTGTATCATTATGATATATTAATGCATAATATTGGCTATTAGAAGCCATTTCAAGCAAAAATACGACACTATAAAATTTAAGCTCTAATGTCTTATAGAGCCTTTTTTTGATCTAAAGTGCGCCGTGAGTATTGACGAATGAGCAGCCTGCACTGCCTCCTCGGGCCTCGTCTCGACGCGCACATACCTAAGGCGCGGTACAACCCGTACAACGGTATCGGTCAAACTATAACTAAATATCACCAGTAGATGAACAAATAATTTCAATGACAAATCGACAATTTATTCAGGCTATTTTAACAATATTTAAGTAATTCGGAGATAGTAAATTCGTAGACAGTTAGTTCAAAATAAATAATTTATATTTTTCTCTTTTTGTTCTCACACACTATTGTCTACATTTCTCCTTTCGCAGGTCTGCTGGAAGAAATTTCTTAAGAAATAAGCAGTACCTTTGTAATCAAATTATAATTATGTCGTATCTCTATGTATTTTACTGTATGTAATAATAAAATAAATAAATAAAAATTGCTTGAAATAAAAACGATTTTATTACTTATGCAACAAACGAAACATTCATACAACTAAATAAACAACTGATTAATTTCTGTTGGTAACACTCTAAAGACATTTTCAGTGTGACCAGCACACTTGAAATTACAAAAGGTACCACAAAAAGAATGCACGCCTTTAAAAGAGTTGCCAATAAAAACCAACAGTGTTGCCATGCAAAAAAAAAACATTAAACAACAGAATTATTAAACCAATGATTAATTTCGGTTGGCAATGCTTTAAAATTCTTCACAGCATCACTTATGTCTTCATTTGGTACAGCTAGAGTGTATAATTTATATTCCTTCTGCACTCTACTGGCTGTGGTATCGGCACTATTGTATATCGAATCTGTGGTCCGTACCGGCATTATGATTTCTAACTCTTGAAGATGTTCGAAGGCTTTCAAGATGACTGGTCGGGGTACTGTTTGCGTCGACGAGTTTGAGTTGGCGAATTTTGTGTATCTGTGGACAAGGATTTTGTTGTTATATTTTGAAAGAAAGAAAATTATTTATTGAGACTCGCACAGGAAATCACACATTAAACTAAAAACACAGTAAACATAAATAAAATACAAAGTAACATTAACATTTAAAGAATGAAGTCCGGTACGAGGCCAAAAGGCTCCTATCTCAGCATGATGCCGCGACATTAAAAAAAACAAAAATGTCGCGGCGCTGATATTTTGGACTTTAAAATCTCAATATTAAGAAGTATATTATTGTATTTTGCTATTATTACTATTAGTTTATTGTCTTGTTGCTTGAATTAAATAAATAAATATTAATTAATAATAATCATTTAATTTAAAATCTTTCTTTTATACATAACGTTACGCCTGAAAGGCGGCATTCTAAGGGGTAAGCAGAGGTGTACCCACAATTCGCCAGTTATGTTAAGTAAGTCCCAAGAAATAGCTGGCTAGCTAATTTTGCATTGTAGTAACTTATTTGTTGGTGAAATTAGCACGGTAGCAACTATAAATTCGTGAAGAAAACCCGTTATTTTGTAGTCACTTTTTTTCTATTTTAGAATCACTCTTACTGAAACTATAAATACTAGAAAAGATTTATTTTTTAACAAATAAATACTTTTTATTGCACTTACCTATGTAAAACCATTTCAAAATTCATGGGCTGTCCATCAAAAATCTCCATGCCATGTTTCATAGCGATGACCAGAGACAACTCGAGTATAGACAATGATTGCAGCAGCTTTACTCTATGTTCTGGGGCAACGGTCTTGTCTATGATTGATGATAGATCAGATACATCTATGAAAGGATTGTCTGTAGATAGTCTTGAGACTAACTGGAACTGTAAAGTTAAAAAAGCTATAATAAGTCAAATTAAATGTTCGCGGATTCATGTGCGTATTGTATAATTTACACTTGCTTCAAAAACGGTGAAGGAAAACATCGTGAGGAAGCAGGCATGCCTGAGAGATATTTCTCGACGGCATGTCAAGCCAAGTCAGAGGCCCATGGGCAACATAAAAACTCTGACACCAGGTTAGTCACTAACCACACGAAAAGGAAAGAAAGAGATCGCGTGACGCAGTGGCGTAACTACAGGGTGGCAAGTCGGCAAAATGCCACGGGCCCCCAGCCGGAAGGGGCCCCCCGGGTCAGAGGAGAATCCCAACTCCCAACATTTATTATTTATTATGCATGTTTAGTAAAAAAAAGTTTTGTCTTTGATTTATTTTTGTTACCTACTTAGTTGCATACACAAGTAAAAAAATGTATTAAAAATTCAAAGTATTTGTAAAAAAAAAGTTGTATTTTATACTTAAACTACAATTTTATTGTGATTTCAGACTGAAATTTTCAGTTCAATATGTACAGTCAGCATCTAATTGATATAGGCACATAGAGTAGTCAAAATGATGTGAAAAAGAAAAAGCAATTTGATATACGCATTCCGAATCATCATATTGTTGTAAGCACACAAGGTGTTCAAAATATCTTCCCAAGTGATTGTTTCATATTTATCATCAATTAGATGCTGACTGTACTTTAAATTAGGTACTATTAATTTAAAGTGAATTATTAGAAAATGAAGTACCTAAGTATAATTATAAAGTTTGTATGTACCTACTTAACGTAGTGATTTATTATTGTACTCTTACAAGTAAAAGTGTATAAATAAGCTTTATAAAATAAAAAAATATTATTATTGTTGTTTCAGCTTCTTTATATTGGGGGGCCCGGCCCATCCGATGAATTTGCCATGGGCCTCGAACGATATAGTTACGCCACTGGCGTGACGTGGGAAAAGGTGAGGCAATATGCCACAACAGCACCCTAATTATGTAACACTCTTTCAATCATGAAGGAATTTATTATTAGTTTACCTTTATGTGAAAAAGTGTCAATTTTATGTACAAAACAAAAAAGGAGCTACGTCTGCCAACAAACTGCTTTGCAGTTTGGCAGAGGTAATATGTGTCTTGTAAAATAATATTTCTGTGAATAAACACTTTTTTTTTTTTTTTTTCGTAATCTGAATGATTTTGAGGGATATTGCTAATCCATTGCTTCATATGTTGTAAAAATAAAATTCGGTCACCACTAAAAAGTTTTTGTTAGACTGTATTTTGCTTGTCCTCAGCAATACCTCGGGTTCCTATACGACACCCGTGATAAAAAATAGGGCACTTAGTCATTAAAAAATTTTTAAGGTCGGGTGACCTTAAGAAATTTTTAATGACTAAGTCACTAAATAAACAACTGATTAATTTCTGTTGGTAACACTTTAAACACATTTTCAGTTCGACCAGCACACTTGAAATTACAAAAGGTACCACAAAAAAAATGCACGCCTTTAAAACAGTTGCCAGGAAAAACCAACAGTGTTGCCATGCAAAAAAAAACATTAAACAACAGAATTATTAAACCAATGATTAATTTCGGTTCTTAAGGTGTTTGCACATGTTTTACACTACACACTACACGAAACATGAGTATGTAGTGTGTAACCCGTAGGAACCCGTAGCATATCCTGCTTTATAGCTAGTAAAATAAATAAACTGTGTGCTTGCTTGCTGCGTTCGCTTATTTTGTATGAAACAACAGTGCAGACCGCAAAACGCGTTTTTTTCTAAAATTAATGCATAATATATTGTAATTGTCTTAATGGTACTATAACATAACTTTTATCGACAACAGTAGGTAGGTACTTAGCCATACAAAATCCAGGGAGGGGGCAGGTGAGGGCACCTGCCCCTCCCCCCCCGGATTTTGTATACCTGTGTATGCCCATGCACTTAATCTGCGTTCGCAATTTATTTGCCAAACATATAAACAAACACGAGTTTTCCACTTAGACAAATATCAACTTTATGCAAGTGTAAATATAGTTAATTTTAGACTGACTAGTACTGTTGAAAAAGTCATAAAAAATATGAAGTTGTAGCACAAACTGAACCTTATGTGTTGGCATTACAGTTGTTTTTCCTAAAACTCGTGTCTGTTTACATTTTTGGCAAATGAATTGCATACGCAGGATTAGTTATCTTCGTAAAATACTACAAACTCACCAGAACATTTCTAAAAATCTGCTCATTAACTGTATAATAGCAGAACTTCTCTAGACAATCAGTCACTTTGGTATCCTGTGCCAAGCTGGCGATGTGTTCATTCCAGTCTATGACGAAGTCCCGGTCTAAAGCTTGTAGGTCTATGCGGGACAGTAAGTGTTGTGGTAGAGAGTGGTGGGTGGTACTGTTGTCCGTCTCCATATCTTCTGTGGTTGCTGAAAAGTAAGATATTAAGTATTTATTTAGCTCCTTCAGTTTTGAGTTGAGCTCCACGATTACTGACAAATGCTTGCACTGACTGGACAGGTCCACTCAAATTTGTGTGGTTCTTTCCTTAACAGACCATTTCAGACACTAATCCACATGGTCCTCATATGACTTGACCAAGATTATGTCTGGACTTTAAAAGAGACTACGACCTCTGAGTTTATTTCGGCCTTTCTTCTCAGAGTAGTCAGATAGGAAACACCAACCTCATCTAGCTTATTTTTAATATTTTTTTTATATGACGTGTAAAAGTGATTCCGATATCCTATTTACAGAATAAACAATTTCATTTCATTTTAATTTGGATAAGAAATGTAGTCTCCAACGTAGTTCTCATAGTTTAACTTGCAAACTAAGCAAGTTAAAATGGCAGAGTGTCACTGTGACCCGCACCCGAACTTGTAACCCGCCTGTTGCTCTATTGATGCAAATATTTTCAATGTCATAAATTAATATCATAGCTATGTGTTAAAAAATCAGAATTCAGAATCGCATATGACCGGCAGACATCACACATTTACATATAAGTATTTCCTTCAATTGCGGATCCAGGGGAGGCACAGGTTTGTCTGAAAGGGATATCGCGACCTCGGCACACAGGCAACGGAAGGAACACGGGTGGGTTTTAGTCAGTAAAAGTCTGACACGCCCTCCCGCTCCACCCAGAGCGGGAGAAGTTATTTGATAATTTCCCATCCTCAAAAAAAAAAAAAAAAAAAAGGGGAGGCACAGGGCCACGTGCCCCCACCAAACGGTTTAAGTAACATAAAATCGAATCGTCTGAATCGACTGGCCTGAAACTGAATGCATATCTAACAAGAAATTGCTTCAATGTTGAACGTTGAAGAAGTAGGCTACTATATATTCATTGAAAAAGAATTAAAAATAAAACGGCATAGTGAAATTAAGATATGGGAGTAATTTCTTATCTGTCTGGCCCGTGTGCCCCTCCCAGAATTAAATCCTGGATCCGCCCTTGATTTCCTTTGTTCCAAATTACCTGTATTCCTCCGAGTCCTCCCCTTCTTAGGCGTAGCAACAGTCTTCTCGTTCCTGGGCATACTCAGCAACTGCACTAACACATCTTTGTACTTATAATGTGGCGCCCTCTGTGGCTCGTCTTCATTCGGGAATATGAAGAGATGGCGGTGGGAGAAGCGAGATTTCACTCGTTTCTCTAGGAGCTCCATTACGTCTATACGGTTTGTTATACCTGGGGAAAATGTATGTATGTAAATAACAATAAAACATTTTAGAAACTGATCAGAGTGCTTTAATTTATGGTCTGTTCCAAAAGTATTTGACGAAAGTGTATACAGACTTAGTTTTTGTTTACCCTAAACCTCTTAAGGGGTCAGTGTACTCATCATTATGAATAACTTTCACTATGGGACAGAAGATGAAATCGCGAAAAAAAATTAGCTGTCCCCTACATTTCGTCGAGATCGACGGACATAAATGTAGGGAACAGCTGTTTATTTTTTCGCAATTTCAGCGTTTCAAACAAAAAACTAAGGTTGTATAAACCCTGTTCTGGTTATTTTTTTATGAAACCACTCATAAAGGGAATAAGTAACACATTAGAAGATTTCAACTTTATATCTCAACACTTTTTCCAACAATTATTGTTTGAATTACATTTGTATTGTTTTCCTTGTTTTTGTTTAGTGTCTGTGCTTACTAACATAGTCGTAAGTTTTACTAACAATCTTGTTGTTGAGTCTTGGTTACTCGAATAAAGAAAATTCTATTCTATTTGTATTTGAAAATCATCGACGATCGAAAATCAAAGCAAACCACTCAATTTGTAAGTGACATCCAAAGTGGCAACCACAGGTACATTTTCTGATTCATTTGTTTACATCTTCATCAGACACTTTTGGAACAGGCCATAGACAAGAGATTTAACCACATATACAATTGAGAGCAAATTTTGACTTCAAACCTAGCTTAGTCCACAGTATAATAAAGTAAAAGTATTACGTCTCGACAGTGATTTTGAAATAATTATCTGCGGCCGATAGATAACCCTTCCGCGTTCGTGCGTAACTGCCGCGTAATCAAGACTGTTGCGCGTACACACTGAGATTTCGATGCGCATCGTTTCGCCCATTTTCTATGACGACGCAATACTGTTACTTATTTATACTGTGGCTAGACTGATAATGACTTACCCAACACACACATGGGAGCCTGCTCGCTATGCGTGATATCAAACAAGTTGTACAGCAACGTCTGAGTGCGTCCGCTGTGACAGAACATGTCAAACTCTTCTAATATAAACAGCATGCTCTTGCAGCGTCGGTCTGCACCACTTTGTAGGCAGCTCAGTAGGAAGGCTAGGTTTTCAGCAAAGGTACCGAAGACTCGGTCGCCTACTGCGTTTTCTAGTTGCATCTGAAAAAAAATTGTTAATGGATGTTAAAATAAATAATTGATTGATTAAACAAAATAAGGTTCAATGTTCTATGTTTCATTAATTAATTCATTAATTCTCCTGCCCTTATCCCAATTTATTTGTGGTTGGCGATCGACGCGCTTCGAAATCTCAGTGTATACGCGCAACAGTCTTGATTGCGTGGCAGTTACGCACGGACGCGGAATGGTTATCTATCGGCCGCAGGTAATTATTTCAAAGTCACTGTCGAGACGTAATACTGTTACTTTATTATACTGTGGCCTAAACTAAACTAGGCTTGAAGTCAAAATTTGCGCTCAATTTTATGTCTTTTTCTTGCTTACTTCTCTATTAATCGTCATCTCGGTAGTCACTCACTTTATAACCATGTTTATTTAAAAACAAATCCACAAGTTTTTAAATTTTTAAAGAATTATCTTTTACCTCCAAGTGGAGGTAGCAATAAACAGAATTCTACTTTATCCACAGATTAATACAGATCCGGGGCACTCCACAAAATCGACTCTACGACTAAAAGCAACTCTTGCTATGACACAATAAAGTGCAATTTAGAAATCTAATTACGCAACACATTTTCGTTGACAATTCCGACTAACTAATCTGTTTCAATTTGACAGGTCAACAACATTCATTGTGTTATTTACGTTGTTGAGCTGATTTTTTTTTCGAACGTACGAAGCAATGGATTAGCAATCTGTTTCAAATCGATTCAGATTCAGGTCGCACAACACTAAATACCAACAGTTATATTCACCTACAAGTTTCCTCTCTTTCTATTGCATAATTCATAGATCTTCTGACTACGTTGCACTGTCTGAATTGGCCCACAAAGTCGAGCCCACCGCGTATTTGTAGTGCCATACCTAAACTGCGGAGTGTCCCATCTGTATTCATCTATGCTTTATGTGGGAAGTGTAGGACCAGTTGGTCGATTCTGTAAAAATATCAAGTGAGACTTAGGTGAAGTGAGCTGTCACTGTCACAAATCGACCGGCGGGTTGCTAGCCTAGGGATTAACACTATTGACAGCTCACTTCACCTAAGTTTCACGGTGATATTTTTACAGAATCAACCAGCAGTTGTTTTAGGGTAATTTAGGGAAGTGTATATCTAGCGGTGAACATTTCTTCACTGAGATGGTATTTATTCTGGAAATTAATACAATAATTTGATAAATGGCTTACCTGTGCAGTAATAGATTTGAGAGCAATTTTATCATCATGATGTATCAGGCCGTTCAGTCTGACAATGATGGCGTCATTTGAGAGATCCACCTCCTTGCTGATTAGATGTAGCACTGAGTTTATGAGCTGGAACAAATAGATTTTGTTGTGTCTCATAGCAACACGCTTGTAATTCCCCATAGAGTTAGGCAGACATGTACCATCAAAAAAGTTCATATCTAACCAGTTTCAAAACAAAATCCCGTGAACATGATGACCACATCTGTTACCGGCCCGGTTCTATAGCCACCGAGCGCTGCAAGCAAGAATAGTCCTTATGGTGGTTAGATATGAACTTCTTCGATAGTACCTATAGTACACCCACATATCGCCAGTTATGTTTTTTAGTCCCATGTAATAGGGGGCGAGCCTATTGCCATTTTTGTTCAGTTTATTTTTTTTTGGATTATTGTTAAATAAATATGGTGGATTGGTTCTTGTTCGCTTTTTACATATATATGTCTTTCATTACATCGTTTGCACATATATTTATAAATTTAACATTAATGATGTAACTATTATTTTGTAACAGTAATTTAAAAGAGTGTCCATGGAATTTCTTGCCCATTCTTCTCCATAGGTACCTACTACACTTTGGAATGGGCAAGCTCCATATTTCTGACTGATCAACTACTTGACGATTCAAAACTTGTAAATGGTTCAAAGCCTGTAAATGGTTTAATTGAAATAAATGCTTTGATTTTTTGTGTTTTTGTTAATTGTTACGAAGATGACCTTACAGTTACAACTATTTCATGAATTATTTTATCTGTAACTATCGTGACAATCAATTTATTTGGACGGTGGTCCCTAAACTAGGTAGTTACCTGTATCTGAGGGAAATAATTGTTATATTTTGGCTTCAAAGCCACAATAACAAAGAGATTGCAACATTATTGTGAATTGCTAATGCTGCAAGTTTGTTAGCCTGTATATTATCTTAAATATAGTGCTTACAGTCGTTTTGCCACTTCCTCGAGGCCCAATCATCAGCGCAGAATGAGATTCTCCATGTGCGACTGTCCGTTTGAATAAATCATAAACGTGATTCCTTTCTTGACTATGGCCCCGAAACGAAACGTTATCTGCCATTATTTTCAGTTTCAAATACTTTCTTATGAGCTTGATTTGCACCACAAGTGGGTTTTCCGTTTGCAAGCCGCACATGTTAGAGAAAATCAATAACATAAACAATAGGCTAAGTTCGCGCCGGTGTGGCCGGTGGCGGCAATCAACTGATCGATCAATAACAACATGCAGAATTGACAGTCTGACAGTGACAGACAGTTCTCTATGTAGTTTGTGGTGA
This sequence comes from Agrochola circellaris, assembly GCA_914767755.1. NCBI lineage: Eukaryota > Metazoa > Arthropoda > Insecta > Lepidoptera > Noctuidae > Agrochola > Agrochola circellaris. The sequence goes on along the minus strand of OU611867.1, from coordinate 8,087,072 downwards.
CAACTGAACTTATGGACCGTACGGACGGCGTTCATTGAGTGTTGCCAGATTTTCGGCTCGTGTTTCCTCCATATTTAATCCAGAATCCCCTCAAAATTAAGGTTTAGAAGAGAGAAAAAACCTTCCCCATAGAATGGGGTTAAGAACTGAATGTTCGCCATAGGTGAAATAACTGCTCGCCATCCACAAGCCGCCATGGTTTTGTTTATGTTTACTTTTCTGTCGATCACAGTTAAACGAAAACTAGCTAAATATGTATGCAACTTGGAGTGTAGCACTATTATAGACTAACTAAGGAAAAGGGAAGCGTCTACCGCTGGTAAAAAAGCAGTTGTAGTGGAAAAGTAAATAAAATATGAACATTTTATGATTTATCAACAACTATTTACAACTCGAGGATGATCTCTCTGGCTGAAAAACTTCAGAAATGTTAATTCTAGCACTGATCTATTATGATAATATAAAGGCACACATACTTTACTGCTATAATTTACATAATATCACACCGTAAGTGCCTAAAAGTTATGAAAACAGATTAGTTTTCTTACGAGCATCACCAGTATACGACTTTCTCCCATAAAAGTCTTCAGGTTTAAAAAGGATTGCACATAATTTCGACGAAATATTGAGTTCCCATTTTTGGCAAATACATGAGTCCCGTATTTTTGCTGTCAACTGTTCATATTAATCACAATCCGAGAATTTTGAAGGATATTGCCAATCCATTGCTTCATTGGTTTGAAAAAATCGTCTACTCAACAACTTAAATAACGCAATGAATGTGGGTGCACTGTCAAAATGAAACCCATTACGATCAACAGAACTGTCGTTTTATGTGTGTTACGCAGTTACCCCGCTGATCACTGAATCTAAAACATTTTTTAAAGTTTGGATCTCTAAGATCTATCCAACATTACATCAAACAATGGAATAGACGGGTAAACGAAAAATCCTGTTGTTTTTTTTTTATGGTAGCCAAAAGGTTCTTTAACAACTTTGTAGGCAGATTACTTTGTATATCCTTGCGAAATTACAGATTTTTAGTACCAAGGATCTCTGAGTTAAACCGCGGATAGACAAACACTACTACGACTTGGGGAAACTATAAATGTTCTTTGTTTTATTACGGAACTCTAAAAGTAGAAAAGATGTAAAAAAAAATTAGATACTCCATAGCATTTATTATAAAATTAGAACTGAAAGGACCACCACGCAAATTTAACCGCTGTAAATGTCAAATTGTTACCATAGACGTGAGTATTTTTGATTCTTGATTTTTTTTACTTAATCTATTAGAATAAAACAATTTTCCCCAATACAATAAAAACCCCTAATTTCGGGGTAATTTACTGTAATTTGGCCACACTACGCGAAATTGTCAAAATGACAGTGATGTTTGTGACAGAAAATTGAATGATTGAATTTGTTATTTAGTGTTGTTCCACACAAAAAAAAAATTAAGCAAATGACCAGGTTAGAATTTAGAACTATGTTTGATATTTTTTAAATCATCGGGGTAATTGCGTAACACAATTACAGCCTTCCATTTTGACAATTTAACACATTCATTACGTCATTTACATTGTACAATGTGTACAATTGATTAGCAATTTCCGTGAAAATCCTTCGAATTGCGATTGAAACTGTGTTACGCAATTAGGGTGCAATTCGAAACGATTTAAAAATTTAAAGAATACAATTAAATATAGAAAGAAAGAAAAAGTATTTATTGAGACTCACACAATATCGCACAACAATATCATACTTTAAATAAAACAGTAATATGTCAGTGTCACTATGTCTTATAAAAAAATGACAGATGTTAAATATCACGGGCCCTCAACGTTCCGCGCATGTGCTACTATTATGTCTGACCGCGCAACACGGGCGAGCGATCGATAAACGAAGTAGTATGTACACAAGAGATCTGCATCTCGGGATATTTCTATAAGACAAAAAAATTGTCGTTCACTAATTTAATGATTCGGCTCACTTATTAACTTTAATAGGTGAACCCACTTGATATTTTATTCAAAATTGCAATACCCTTTCTTCTTGTAAAATGTTAATTAGACCTTCTTTACTAATTTCTTAAATTAATCAAATGATCAGGAAATATTATAATTTTTCCGAACTTATTTTGGACTAGCTTCTGTCCGCGACTTCGTTCACGAGCCTATAACCTTCCTCAAGAATTCAGCTATCCAATGCAAAAGAATTTTTCAAATCAGACAGGAGATTACCCCCTACATACAAATTAATAAACAAACAAATTGTACCTCTTTATAATAATAGTATAGATTAAATGGCAGGACTATTTAAAAAAAGAAAATATCCGAAGATTTCTAACCCATTTATATTACCTTGATCTTCACTACACCTCTCTTTCTATCATTTCCTAAAATAGGTTTCCTATCCCTTTCCTGACCTTAAACCCTGCAGATTTCATTGTGTCCCACATGAGACACGTTTTATGAGTGGTTTGGAATAAATAATTTATAAATCTCATATACCATCTTTTTGCACTATCAGTAATAATTCGGTGGATTCTTTGAATGTAGACGCGAAGTGAACAAGTGTTTCGTTATGTAAATTCTATATCGTGTTTCCTCTTTCTTAATGTGTGACACAATTCTCATGTCACCACAGAATTCAGTGTGGCAAAAAAATTGTGAAAATGTTTAATATGAACTACAAATTATATTTTTATTCATATTTATAGTGTTTAACATTAGTGGTTGCATAAAAACTATAACAATGAGTGCTAAACAGTGCATCAGGTTTTAAAATAGTTCAATTATTTATTGCAAATTTCGCACACGACACCAGCCATAATAATCACAATGTAATTTGTATAATATATTTCATACAATTAGCGAACAGCAGTGTGGCACCGCTTTCAGTGTTAACAGTGAAAAGTAATAAGACGCAAAATTGCTTAATGCTTCGAAATTGTAAGTGGTATCGCGTTTCTATGATTGGTTTGCATTTTATTCTAAAAGTAGCACTAGAGTAAAAAAAAAAAACGACGATCTAGCAAAATGACAATACGCATGAAATATCAATAACAATCCCAAGTCCCAACATTTCCAAACTGGCCAAAAATATTGATATCGTACGATCATGATATTTATCATACTCCTATAACAATCCGTTAATGGGGTTATTTAACCATCCCGCCAAATCAATACTTTGAGTGGTTCGCACATTTTCTAGTTCAAGGTTCGAACCATAAAACTACCCCTAGCCACTCTTAACAACCTTTTACCATAATTTGAGTGATTTGGAAAATGTAGGTACGAGTTAATTAATTACCAAGCTACGTTATTATGAAGGCTTTAATGTTACTATGAAACCTTGAAAGTTGACTATATCAGAAATATTTGTTTGATTGTATTTCACATGAAAGTAATTACCGACCAAGTTAAGGTTTTTCACGACAAAATTTTATATTAACTTTAGCGCTGTAATTTGCATGTTTGAGAAACATTAAAAGCTTGAGTGATATTTTGTGTGTAATGTGGAAATATTTATGAATATTGGCTTTACTTTTATTGTTTAGCTTGTTTACCAAATTAATGTTATTTGTTAATTAGCAATAACTTATTAATCTTCCTTACATGTATTTGAGAATATGTTGAAACACATTTTAATCCATTTATGTTTATTATTTATCTTCTTCAATCACTTTTTATATTTTACTTCATTTTATTTTCTCGGCCTTTACAACAGCCCTATTTTTATTTTTGTTGTAATCGATTTTCTTGATTACATTAATACATCACTAGTAAAAATTAAATCAGTTCATTCAAACATTAGAAATCATTCATTCTCCGAGATAAACCTACAAAATAACATTGTCAGACATGGTAAAGCAGATTTATTTCTATCTCTTTAATCCGTAAGATCCGTTTTAGAAATAAGACAAGGACAGAATAATCATCAGCTCAAATTACGGTGATTCAATTTAATCGTGTTACGAATATAATAAAATTGTATTGTTGCTCGCTGTGGTGGGTGTTTATATTTTTTATTTTGGATTTTTAATATTATAAAACTAGCGAATTGATTGATTATTTCCCGAAACGATTAATTAAAATATATTTTAGTGATTTCAAGCTCTTAAAATGTAAGTTTCCTTCGTTTATTTATTTGTCTGGTAAAGAAAATTATCAAGAGCGCACAAATATTTTTCGTAAGAGTAAAATTCATTTGTTATCGGCGTTTCGTAAATAGAGCGCTTGTAATAATAAAGTTTGGTTTATCTACAAGTTATCGGGAGTGGTTATTGTTCATAATTTAAGCGTTGGTAGTAATCATTTGTGTTAACTTGGTCTTCCTGTATTTTATTAAAAGTGAGTCTATCGCTGTGTGTTCTTTGTGTTCACAGTTGTTTCTGTGATATTGTTTATATGTTTACACAGAAGAATTGTTCACATAACTATGCCTTTTTACTATTGTATCGTAAAATATGGCTATTAAAAGTCAATGCTATGGACTATGCACTATTGTGATTCGAATGTAAATAATGTACTCTGTATGTAAATAACTGGGTGTTTACTATTATATTGCTTCTGATAAATAATGACACTCGTGATTTGAGGTACTTATTTCTCTAGGCAATGCATTTTTGTTTCATAAAATAAATGATATACAATTCTAAAAACTGACCAAAATTCCAACAAAATTAATGTCTGAAAGTTGGTTGAAAGTATCCCATAATAAAGTAAATACTTAAAAATATTGTCTATTACAAAAATACCCCATCAAATATTGTGTCTGTTTCATAAACAACCCTTCAAATATCATTCAGAAAGAATCAGAATCAGAAATCATTTATTTGCAAAGAATGTAGGTAACAAAACATAGTTTTGATGGTGTTAAAAAAGAAAAACAAAAGATCCAGTCCATTCTACTGTATGGCATGCAACATTAAGCACTATCATAAATTATAATTATTGCAAATCTATATTAATCAATAAATGTCAGGTAATCAGTTTTTAATGTCATCATCTTGAAAGTTAAATTCACCGGCAAAATAATAGTCATAGTATATAAAATTAGAATCGAACTTAATAAATTGAAATATTGCCCCAAGAGTTCTTCAAATTCATATTCATAGATGTTTTTACCCTCAAAAATTCATCACTTCTCATAGGTACTTCATCTAACCTTAATTTAATCTTATATGTTCAATTGTTTTGTTTTTTTTTGTACATCATTCTCACATATAAAAGCAACAAGAATAATGTACCCAGGATTGTGTAATTTTCTATGTTTAAAAGAGTGTCCTTGGAGTTTCTTGCCCGTTCTTCTCTATAAATATCTACGTTTTGGAACTGGGCAACTAGCTTCAACTTTCTGACTAACTGACCGACTATTTGACAATTCAAAAGTGCCTGTAAATGGTTTAATTGAAATAAATGCTTTGAGTTTGAGTTTAACACCAACTTTTGTGACATAAATATATTATGTTCTACAGTATTTCTTAGTACCACCCTAAGAGCATGTCTTATCCTAAAAGTTGGCAACGTCACAAATAGCTATCAAATATTTACCTGTTTCAATTAATTTGGCAATATAGTATTATTTAACCAGTTCAGTTTTAGTAGTTAGCCACATTTCATATGTCCCTACAGTAGTATGGAAATTTGAAATGTGGCTAACTAGCGAACTAGAATATTGATTATGAAATACAATAATTAATATCGTAACACTGAATATTTAGTTAAATTAATTTTTGGTAAATCTTTGGTGTTACAATATTAATTATTGCATTTGGTAAGCCAAATGCGTTTTTTACACCTATGACAGTTACAACATCAAATTCAGTGTTTTAATTGCAATTAATTATTAATATGCAGCTGCATCAGGTAATACTGGAAGCCGACCCCAGCAAAGTTGGGAAAAGGCTAGGCAGATTGAGTCTAGTTCGCTAGTTAGTCACATTTCATATTTCCATACAGTAATATTGCCAAATTAATCAAAACAGTGAAATAATTGACATCTATTTGCGACATTGCACACTTTTAGAATAAACACCTTTAAATCTAACTCAGCATTGAATTACTGTAAAAGAAAAAAGGCGAGCGAAACTTTTCAAATTGCCAACACGTATTGAGCATGCGAATTAATCAACGGTTTCCTCTCTCTGGAAAGAGGCATTTACACTACAGTAGGAAAATTACGTAAACAGAGCTAAGGGGGTATGTAAGGAGAAACGACAGAATGCCACCTGCTGGCATTCTGTTGTATCTTCTTACCCCCCAGCTGAAGAAAGCATGACTTTATGTAGGAAAATTACCAACTGATAAACTATGAATACAATCAATATTTGCCAATCATAATGTTTCAATAGTTACAATAATTAACAATAGAAATAAATTCTATATTAAGCAATAAAATATGGCAATAGACTGATAACAAGCTAGCACCTTTCTGTTCATTACAAGTATTTTACACAATGCACTGATAATTATTATATTTATAGACACTACACTTTTTTATTCACTTGTTGTAAATGTGTAAAAAAGGAATTGGTAAATAGATTTTCAATCACTTCTTAATACTTTTAATGGGGTGATTATCTTGATATATTTTTTTACATAAAGTTTATGCCAGTGTCAAACTCAGTCTGTTTTTGTTGCTTTGTACATCTTTTTAGTAACTTATAGAATGCTGCTTTATTAACTTATGCCACTTTGGCGGCCGCGTACCGGTAGATGTAGCGTTGGAAGGCCTCCCACAAGGTGGACCTAGGACCTTGTGAAGGCCGCAGGAATCCACTGGATGCGGGAAGCCCAGGCTGCTTGGGGGAGGCTATCTCCTGCAGTGGACGTCTTTCGGCTGAAATGATAGTGCCAGTTTATTCTCATTTTATTTACTCACAATCACTGCTGGATATCAGCTTCAAAGAGCCCAAAGACCACTGATAATTGGATAGTGATAAATAATATCAAACAATGTAATTTTCACTACTTGCTTCTACAAGTACAGTATAGCATAGTCCTGAGCCATAAGTTACCAGAATATTACTCGTAAATCATCATTATTTACTGAGCCTTTTACCACTCTAATTATCTTGGCACAATATTATGGCACCGCCGGACATAGGGGCCGTTCATTAATCACGTGATGTTTTTACCAACTTTTTTACCCCCCCTGGTGATACGTGGTGAGGTTATAGACTAACCCTAACCCTATTTTTTTAGTACAATATATCTTATAAAAATACAGAATATTTTTCTTATACGTAGGTATAATCGTTGCCTGGCAACGGCGAGTCTATATTAGGTGTTTAAATCGCGCGTTCAACGAAAATTTTAATACACGTAATATCTCACTAGACCCCCTCCCCTCTTGTGATATTTCGTGATTTTTTCCAAAACGGGGAGAGTTTTGGAAAAAATCACGAAATATCACATCACCACCTTTCGAGTCTCACGTTATTAATTTGACGATCCCATAATGCTGGGAACAAATTATCGGACGCGTCGGTAAACCGCGGCTGACAGTTGCGACCGATGAGTGTGCACGTTGTTCCCAGCTCCAGCTGGCCAGATTTCTATCAGACGTTCGAACGCTCAAGGACGGCTCAAGGTCACGTCCGCAACGTACGACCGATAGTTTGCACAGTGTAGTGCTAAATGTACTATACAAATACAAATAAGTCGCGACTGTCAGCCGCGGCTTACGGACGCGTCCGATAAATTGTTCTCAGCTTAAGCCTGTACCAAGGTGCAGCACCATAACTAATCTTCAGCTTCCCATAATAAAACCCTCTTACTAAATAAAAAGACTCTGAAAATTAGTAATTGAACAGTGTTCTTGTGATACAACAACAAGTCTTAATCATCATGCAACACCTTTCATTAAAAAACTTTTGCTGTGAATGAAGAGCTGTGCCTTATCAACACTTGCCACTTGCCACCCTCTACCACATCATATCTTTGCTGGGAATCAAATCCTTGCTACACTCAAGATCTACTATACCCATCCAACATCTATCTCTCTCTAACTCATCACACCTTGCAGATGCCTCTCGCTCGCTCTAGCGGAGTTGTGACGTGCCTCGCGCACAATGGCGGAGGAGCATGCGTGCCTGGTGCGCGCGCGCTCCGATTCTGAGGGCTCCTCCAAACATAGCTTTGGCACTATGACGTACACTGAAGATAGACTTAGCGGTAAGTTTCTTTTTGACATTGTTACTTATTATTTTACTACCTTTTGCCCGCGGCTGCGCCTACGTGGATGTCGCTAAATATTCCACGGGAACGTACTACCGGGATTACATACCTAATAGCCGAGGAAAAGGTCATTAACTCCTACCGCTGCCCCCGCGTAGCGCGTCAAGCCGTAAGACCAACCATTCTGTAAAACATATGTTTTATGTTACGGTTTACGCGGCGCACGCCAGTAAAGCGCCCGGTCGGTATGATTTTTTCCGATATCTTCAACAATAATCGTCATATTTCAGCCAATTTACACAAAACCTTAATGAATTATGTACTAAAACCTTCGGCATGAACCACTTCGTCCATTGGTGAAAAGCGTTTGAAAATCCGTTCGATAGTTTTTGAGTTTATCGCGTTCAGACAGACAGACAGACGCGGCGGAAGACTTTGTTTTATAATATGTAAGGATCAGCACATACTGGCGTCCGTTCAGTCATTTTTCACATTTGCTGTTGTGGTCTAATACGTCATGAAGTAGTGTAGTTGGTCTCGCCATCTTCGTAGATCTATAACTTTAAAGGCCACAACACACAGCAGGTTCACTGCCAGTGCCAAACGAATATCAACATTGCGTAAGTTGGAATTAAGTCGAAAATATTTTTTTATATTGATCCATTTATTATTAGAAGTTAATCTATTTGCGACTTTATTTCGATGCGAGCAATGTTGATATTTAAACTTCAGCCATCCATTATATTTTAGTCAATCACTTTTCATCAAATATCCTCAAATAAATGTTTAATTTTCGTAAAATAGCGTAACTCTTTTTGCCGCACCATGATACCAAACTACTCTATTCTCTTTTTAACATACTATTCTATAATCCTAGGCACGGAGAGTGGTGGCGGAGAGCCAGGCAACACAAGCCACATGGCAGCTAGCCCGCCAGACCACACCGCAGACGCTAATGAGAGCGGTGAGCTCCTCGACTATAACGATTCCAGTGTATTGGAGCAATTTCACGAGGATGCGCTGCGACAGGTATGCTAGTCTATGATATATATTTATTTGTTTATAGCCTTTATTCAGAGTTACAGTTGTATTACAAGAACATTTTATCTCAGTTCTGAGTGTCTGCGTGCCCTTTGGCAAAGGCCTCCACCCCTTCCAATTAGAAGAAGAAAGAAGAAAGAAAGAAAAAGTGTTTATTCTGCACAAACTAAACGCACATTACAAAAAAAAACAAAACAATACCACTTTACAGATTAGCCAAAAGCCTCGTATCCATTATTGACACAGAAAAGTTTGACAAATTGAAATTCTTCCTGTTCCTTGGCCGTCTAGTCCATGTCTTTCCCGCCATCCTCACCAAGTCATCCTGCCATCTTTTCAAAGATTTCCCTTTTTTCTCTTCCCCTCTCTAGGATACCATAGGGTCACTTTTTTGTTCCACTTCTCTTCACCCCTGACAGTTTACAGTTTAGTTTCAGTACAACAGCTTGTGTTTTCGTTGCTTTCCTGATTACACAGTGATTGGTTATTTCTAGTATATAATATACTGCCCTGCTAATCCGAAAGGCGCTATCTCAATTGTAGTAAGTTTTGAGAAAATTGACTTTTTGTTAATTGTAATTTAAGGAAACATATGGAAATAAAAACTTCTGAGTGTTTTAAGTTAGATAGCGATATTGGCTTTACCATTAGATGCGAAATTGTTATAGCTATTGAATGGTATAAAAAAAACTAAAAGGGTGTATCTCTGAGATAGCGCCTTTTGGCTTAGCAGGGCAGTATAGATGGTGTAAAAGCACTACGCATTCTGTACACCAAACTAGTAATATTGAGCAAACAAAATTGCTGGGAAACAACTTAAGTTTTTGGGGTGAAAAAGCTCTGTTTACGGCAGCGCGCAATGTAGAGCTTGTCCAGTCTGAAATGACGCGCCCCACGAACGCATTTTATGTACACGGCGCCGTGGCTTGTACGTAAAGTGGGGGACTTAAAACATTGTGCTTTTGGGTGCATGCAAATGTACAGGAGTTGTGAGGGTATTTAAGGGGACTACAGGACCTAAACGTGCCTAAACGCAAGTTTTATAATGCGTAAAAGTATATGATCCACTGCAGTAAACAAAATCAGAAAAATATATGACATTCTTCAGGATATAATTATGCTAGTATGATAGTGTGTTGAAAACATAATACAACTAATTTGATACGATAGAAAAAAATCATGAAGATACCTCTAAAAATTTCTTTTAACGATTAAAAATCATATTAATTTACATGCAATCATTCTGATTTTTTGTCAGATTATTCTAAAAGCTACATATTAGCATAATAGTGTTTTAATTTTCCAGTCCAATCAATAGATTTTTTGTAAATCGCTAACTGCTTCATATTTTGCAATAAATTACCTGCGTCGTGTCATCGCGCTTCTCTTTCATTTCTATGCAGTCCGACAGTGACCGCGCTTTAGCTGTTGTAAGCCTCTTAAAGATAAGTTATAATATTAAAAACTTGTTTTTTATTTAAAAAAAAAGTTGGAACTTAAACCTTGAATGTAACCAGACGGTTCCCAGGTATGGCCCAGTACAACAAACACAATGACGGGGAGTACATTCACGAGCCCTAACATGTATTCACTGAGCAAAATTCAAAAGCCAAATTCCCGTGGAATATTGACTGCAACTTTGAGATTTCATATTAATACTACAATATATTCGTAACAACATAAAATAACAATCAAAACAGTTTTAAAAGTTGCTTATTAGTGTATGCATGTATATTCGTGACTATACAAGTAACTCGGTTTCGTTAAGCGATTTTTACACCCGTTATACGCCAGCAGTGCTATTCTGTAACCATATCACCGTGAAAACTTAGGTGAAGTGAGCGTGGAGTGAGCTGTCATTCCACAGGGATTGACACTATTGACAGCTCACTTCACCCAAGTTTTCACGGTGAGATGTTTACAGAATAGCATGGCAGGACTTCGTCCGCGTGAAGGTCGGCTAAATAGCACCAATACCGCCGTATTCTAATCTATAGTTGTGTCCGCTATAACGTCCGCGTTGAGGTGGAAAAATAACATTAAATGAAGAATATTGTACTGTGTGTGTCTGAATTTGTGCCCGGTTGATGGCAACAAGCTCGCTCCCTGGGACTACGACGTAAGTGTTGGAATGTGGGTGGATTTTTGAGATGAGGCAGCAAGGGCAGTTACCTTAACCGTTGTAGCTACAGGAAAACGGTCTTAGGAGACTGTCCTTAACTCTTTGAGACATTTTGAACTGCATTCACAGATTTCCAAAAAAAGTTGTCAACAAGAAAATAGACAGTTTTCACAAAACATTTTTTTTGTAGCGGTCGATCTTGTTTCTTATAAGGATCAAAAAACTCTATCGGACCAACTGAGGTTTGAGTACCTACTAGAAAAAATTGGAATAGCAAAAAACTTTTCCCATACATTTCGTGGGAAATGTGACTCCAACCTAAGTATTTCACGACGGATAAACTGGCCGAATATAAACAAAAAAAAATGAAATTAAAAGTTCGACCGAATACAAGTTATAATTTTATTTGATTTGAGAACAAAATATAAGATAGTTTGTTGCTTTGAAAAAACATTTCCCATATAAAGGTCTTTTGCAGTCTGTTTTAACGTTTCCGATACAAGTCTGAAAGTTAAAAATTATTTGAGGTATTTTTTTTCCCAGAACGTCGGAAATCACAAGCAACAAACTATCTTCCTATGGACAGTCTCTTAAGACCGTTATCCTGTAGACACAACGGTTAAGGTAGCTGTCGTTACTCCCCATCTCAAAAATCCACCCAGTATACACCTCTGCCCAAACCTTCCGGCAACTCTGCCCAAACTTTCCGGCTTTTTTTTTTTTTTTTTCGTAAAAAACAAAAGCTTGATGTTATGTTATTTTGTGTAATTCTTCTCGCAGGCCGGTTGCGGTTTATCCCAAGCGCGGGTGACGCTGGCTGTATTCCTGGCGATTTCGGGCGCTTCGCTAGAGTTGTCCGCGATACCGTTCATATTGCCTTCTGCGGAGATTGAGCTGTGCATACTACCACATGAGAAGAATTGGCTTGGTGAGTAAACATATACATAGTGCACTGACTAAACGATAAAACTTAAAATAAAATAAATAATCTTAAAAAACATGCTTTGATTATATTATCCTAATGTTAATTGATTGATTTGCGAATCCAGTATCAACGTTTGTAGGACTACATTTCAAAACGATAATACTGTTAAGGAATAGAGAAGATGGCGGGATAACAAAAAAAACTATTTAGTCAGTCAGGTAATAAAAAAAATATTATACACGTATTCTTTTTGCTTTATCATATTAATAAAAAATACTTAGATAAACCGCAATAAACTTAGGGAGTGGGGGCTCACTACGTCACAAAGGATAAAATCTACATAGGCGTGACGTCATGGCACATTTTAATTGAATATGTAAATAAAGAAAAAATACGTGTCCAATATTTTTTAATAATCCACCTGACGGACAAAAAATAAGCCATCATCCCTATTCCGTCATGCAGATGATGCGTTGAGGCATCAAAATAAAAAGGCAAATGTATTGTCATGGAAACAGAACCAAGATCCAAATGACGAACGTGCATTTCTAAACTGAAAAACGGCCCCCCAAATTTAAAAAACATCTTTCATCTATTTAAATATTAATATTCTGTAATTTTTTTCAAGATACTTTGCACCAAAAAATTACACGTGACTTTGGGTAGGGTGGGGGGGTTAGTCTAAAACCCCACCACGTATCACGAGGGGGGTTAAAAAGTTGATAAAAAACATCACGTGATTAATGGACGACCCCTTAGTAGGAGTAGATGAAGTTGTCTGAAATTAACTTGCAAGAATTCATCCTAACACACTAACAAATGAAGCTGAATAAAAGTCGGTTTTCAAGTGTTCACCCCGTACATTTGACTGCTTACTGGCCCATGGCCTGTACCATAGTAGTTATTTGCAGGGCAGGCCAAATGTCACAGGTCAAGTGGATAGTAATAGTGGCACCGCACATGGTTCAAAATCGCTTGACATTTCGCTTATTGTCAAACATTTACCTACTTTATGTCAAATATTGGGTATGGTTGGGTATTATAGTTTGACCGGGACCGCTGTTCCGCGCCTTAGGAATGCGCGGCGTGGCAGCGTTGACGAATGAGCGATCTGCACTGCCCCTCGTGTCGCCGCGCACATACCTAAAGCGCGGTACAGCGGTCAAACTTTACTGAAAGGTTTTCTTCTTTCACAGTAATATTAAGCCTGGTAGGCGGGTCCCTAGGCGCGATAGGCTGGGGCGCCTTGTCCGATCGACTCGGTTGCAGAAGATGTCTCTTGTCGTGTCTAGCCGTTAAAGCAGTAGTTTATTTATTTTCGACTTTATTTTCAACGCGGGCAATGTTGATATTTAAATGTACATTGCTACAAGGATCTTTTGGCGCTCAAATAAAGTTGACAAGGGGGCGCTGTTAAACATTTGTGCAATAGGTTTGTGAAATATCACTTGAAATGTATTCAAAAATCAAAATGGCGGCTATATTTCCTTTTTCCGCCACGCACCAAAAGAACCCTTGTTAGGGTTAAAGCATCACTTACATCGAGGTTAAAGGGAAAACGCGTACCTACTTGTAGGTATGAAGCTACAAGTAGGTATCGCGCGGGCTCGACTAGTCGAAATCAGCGACGCGCGTAACGTAGTCAGAAGATATAACAACAAAGGCAACTTCTAGGTGAATATAACTGTAGGCCCCTGTGCGACCTAAATTGCACTTTATTGTGTCGTAGCAAGAGTCGCTTTTTATTTAAATGATTTAGCGGAGTGACCCATCTGTACTCAATCTGCCTAGCCTTTTCACAACTATGTTCCGGTCGGCTTCCAGTCTAACCGGATGCAGCTGAATACTGTATTTTACATGGAGCGACTGCCTATCTGACCTCCACAACCCAGTAACTGGGTAATACGATACCCCTTGGTAAGACTGGTTGTCAGACTTTCGGGCTTCTGACGACCCGTAACGACTGTCGGAGATCCACGGATGACAGCCGGGACCAACGGCTTAACGTGCTTTCCGACGCACGGAGGAGTCTCGGTATGTTAAGATGGTCACTCATCCACAGACCAACCCCGGCAAGCGTAGCTTAACCTGATGGATCGAACCGTGCGGCTGTTATTACTTAGCCACGACCTCCTCAGTGACCCATCTGTACTGATCTGCGGTATTACGCGAGACGTGTTATTTATTTATACTATTATTACTATACTATTTTTGACACTGATTATTGTGTCCTCAAGTGTATATTTTATTTCTGAAAATAGCATAACCTTTTTAGCCAGAACTCCAGAACCATGTTGATCTCCGAAAAATACTGTTTCCAACATACTCAAGGGCCTTGTAAACTTGTTTTTTTTTGCAGTAATGATAAGCCTGGTAGGCGGGTCCCTAGGCGCGGTAGGCTGGGGCGCCTTGTCTGAGCGACTCGGTCGAAGACGATGTCTCGTGTCGTGTCTCGCCGTCAACGCCGTGTTCGCAGCTATAGCCGCCTTTATGCCGACTTATGGGACTTTTATGATGGCCAGGTAAGAAGTAAAAGTTGGAAGGATGAATAATTATGTTTGCTTGTTTGTGAAATGTCTTATATTTATTACAGACTAGTTAATGTAACCTTAGTTAATGTAGCCTTTTTCATATTTTTGAAGAGAAAACTTCTTTACGTTCAGCGATCTTCGTAGGTGATAAACTTATGGATTCACGTCACCGACATGCTCGCGCCGTCGTGCTGTACTATAGAAGCTAGATGGCGCTAATACCAGTTTTAAGTTGTCAGTTCTGTCGGCAGTCCAATATTTTTTTTCGTTAGGCACACAACAACTTACGAAAGTTTCATCACAATCGGTCGAGCCATTTTGGAGTTTTTGCGAGACTAACGCACGGCAATTGATTTATATACAGGGTGTCCCTGGAAGTATGGATCAAGCCGAATAGGGGCGTGGGCAGGGTAATTTTCAAACTTATTAACACTGTAAATGTAGGTGCAATTTTTTACGGTTCAAAAGTTATGTAGTACCAGTGTTTGGTTTTTTCATTCACTTCGCAAAGTGCTCAAAGAAAAATACTATCAGGGCTGTCAATTTTTTTTTTATCAGGAGTTTGCAGAATAGTGGGCCTTTCCTGTGATAATACTTGTACGCAGCTAGAAAACGTGCAAATTTTATTTTTATTATTTTTTTCGGTCCCTAGGCATAGGTTGCTTATCTGAACACTATTGTGATGTGGCTTAGGTTTAAATAAAAAAATCGTATTTAACTAAAATAAAAATTTGCTATCTCATGAGTAGAGATCGGATATTCGGATGCAAATTTACCGAAAGTTAATTTTTTGTTAAGAAATTATGGAATGTATGTAGCTTCTTAATAAAAAAAAAATCTTAATATTAATCCCGGAATTCCATAAAATCCGGGAATGCACAACTAATCAGATACATGGTATGGAAAAGACTTATCAGCCCACTTATGAAGGTTACTTTTGCGGTGTTAGCATAAAAAATTATATACCTACTGTAAACATTTTTTTACTAAACTCAAGGCACCGAGTTGTTTGTCGCTATGTCCTATGCCAATTTTGGCAACCTACTTTTTTATTTTATTTTATTTTATTTTTTATTGAAAGGAATAGCAAACAGTTAAATTATAAGAACTTATAACTAATTTAAATAATACAATTTTAATAATAACATAACCCACAACGCTATCCACAGGTAGACATAAAAGTTTAAAGAGTAAAGAAAGTAATCGCTAGGAGCTTATATCGCAGTTCGAGCTGTTACAATAATGAGCATTTAAAAAAAAAAGCTAAAATGTAGGCAAAGATAAAGAGAGAGGCTACAATGCATGGGGTTTATTTAGTAAGGAGGAGCGAGTGAGGCTTTTAAATCTACTCATTGGACAATTAAAGATGTCAATATTCTCAAAATTATTATTATATGAGTCAACCATACGGCGGACAGGTGAGCGCTGGCCAGAATTAGTTCGGCAATGGTTTAAAGCAAAAAGAGTACCTGCACGCACCTGTCGCCTATGGAAGGTTCTAGGTACAGCGTAACAGATCACGTTATTAAGATCTATACAATTAAATTTGTTTCTTACAATTTTATATAAGATAATGGCTTCAAGGTATTTTCTACGAGAGCTAAGGGACAGGAGCTTGTACTTGCTGAGTAATTGCGGGTAAGGTAGGTAGGACTTATGGCATCTGTAGTGCATGGCACGTAAGAATTTGTACTGAACATTTTCAACCATTTCAGCATATTTTTTGTAGAAGGGGTTCCATACTGAGACTGCATACTCTAATTGTGAGCGAACTAGGGCCTTATACAAGCATAAATAAGACGAGGTTCTCTTGAAGTCAAGGGTAGAACGCATGATAAAGCCATACATTTGGTAGGCTTTACTAACGATTTTGTTAATGTGTGAATCTAGGCATAGTTTGGAATCGAGTATTACACCGAGATCGCGGATTGAGTTTAATTTAGTGAGAGGCACATGACAAAGGGTGTACACGAAGTTAATAATTCGTTTATTTTTAGTGAACGTAAGGTAATTGCATTTGGGTATACTTAACTTTAGTTTGTTCCTACCACAGTAGTCTGTTAGTCTGTCCAGGTCTTGCTGTAATAGAATGCAGTCATTAATGGATTTGATGGATTTATATATTTTTAGATCATCTGCATACAGTAGAAACTTTGTGTTGTGAAAACAATTACCTATGTCATTAACAAATATGTTATATAATAGTGGCCCAAGGATCGAACCTTGTGGTACCCCGGACGTGACTTCGATAGTTTTAGATCTGTATCCGTTAATTACTACCCTTTGGCAGCGATTTGAAATATATGACGCAAACCACCGCAACAAGTTACCTCGAATTCCGTTGAAGGCTATTTTATCTAGCAACAATTTATGGTCCACCTTGTCAAAGGCCTTACAAAAATCTGTGTAAACTGCGTCTACTTGCAGGCCATAATCGAGACTATGAAACAGAAAGTTGGAAAAGGACAAGAGGTTCGTGGTAGTAGAACGCTGTTTCACGAAGCCGTGTTGTTGCTGTATTATGGAATTATGCAAAGATGGATATATTTCATTGTGGACTAGTCTTTCGAAGACCTTTGACAAGGCGGAGAGAATAGAGATTGGACGATAGTTCTCCACATTACCCCTTGAGCCACCCTTGTGTACAGGTGTGATGTTTGCACGCTTCCATTCTTTTGGAAATACTCCCTCAGAGATACACTTATTATAAATTATGTATAATGGTTTGCAGATGTGAGCAGCAGTGTAACGTAGAAAGTATGCCGGAATGCCGTCAGGTCCTGCACCTTTGGAAGGGTCCAGGGACTTTAGTTCTTTCAATATCTTATTTTCAGTGAAAAGTATGTTTGAAATTATATCATTCGCTGAGGAAGTTGCAGCAGGCGGTTGCCATTGAGACAAGAGCGGCGAGGTGGGTTCATAAACGGAGTGGAAAAAATTAGAAAACAAATCGCATATTACATCCGGCTCGCTGGATTGGGCGTCTTTGTAGTGTACTTTAGCAGGGATGCACGGTTTGTCCTTTCGGTTTGCTATGTATTTCCAGAAGTGTTTCATATTTAGGTTTAAGCTATCCTCTACGGAGTTAATATACTTAGAAAAACACTTAATGCACATATCCCTAAAACTAACTCTATATGATGTGAATTTTTCATAATCAAATATATTTTTATATTTCTTCCACTTGATCCAGGCTTTCTGTTTCTTTTTAAATGTACTAATCAAGGGCCGCGAGAACCAGACAGGAAAAGTGGAAGATTTATGACTAGTCAGAGGAGTATATTGCTTAATAATCTGGTCTAGTTTGTCATAAAACAAATATAGAGCTTCTTCTGATTTTTTGTGTGTGAGAAGTTCGGGCCAATCAGTTTGATGTATCATATCATTTATTTTTTCATAGTTTGCCTTGTAGAAATTATATTTCTGCAGTGATTGCCTGTCTAAGGGAGGGTATTTTACATTTATATTAATATCACAAACAAAGGGGGGGTGATAAACGTCAACAGGTAGAAGAGGAGAGGCCTCTTCCTTCACATAACAGGGGCAGTTAGATATTAAAAGGTCCAGTATTTTACCTTTTGAGTTATGTGTGCTGTTATACTGAGCGGCATTTAAAAGTGACATGAAGTTGTTTAAATGGTCACAAGACGCAGTAGTGCCAGAACACAAAGGAGAACTTGTTGGTGGATTTATGGAAGAGTGCATATGCCACGTTGCTTCTGGGAGATTATAATCTCCGACTAAATAAAAGAATTCAACGTTAGTCTTACCCAGAACGTCATAGAGTAGCTCGAAGTGTTTTTCATATATCAGCGAGGGAGTCTTGGGTGGTATGTATGCGGCAGCCACTATATGGCGCTTTAACCTGTGTCCACTAGGTATTTCTACAGCAATTTGCTCAATGTAATCGTGTAACTGAGTGATATTAGTGGAAGTGATTAAGTCAATTTCAACTGGTTGAAGAGTTTTTAAAATTGCCACAAGTACGCCTCCACCGTCTTGTTTTTTTGTGCTGGTACGATCGCGATCACACCTGTACACAATGTAGCGCTGGTCAATGAACTCATTGTTATTAATTTCCTCAACCAGCCATGTTTCTGTGAGTATTATAACGTCATATGTTCTCGTGAGGATGTTTACACACTTTACACTTTACAACATTAGATAGCATTTCTTTAGTAAAAAAGCACTAAATTTATCAATTCCGGAATCGCGGGATTTTTGAGATCGATACAAAAGTGCATTCCATATTAGCCAATTCCTGAAGGTAAGTAAATATACATTCGATTCTATAATAGTACTCTTAATTGGTCGATCCCGGACTCCCGGGATTTTTTCGATACAAAAGTGCATTCCATAATACCCAACACTTCAACTTTAGGTAAATATGCATCCGAATATCCGATCTCTACTCATGAGTAATGTTATTTGCCCTAGCTAGGAATGTGCAGGGGGAGGGAAACAAAAGAACCAGTTGGAATGGGTCGTAGACAATAACAAAATGGTTAATTATGCTGAAACAAATGAAAATTTGAAGCTAAGAAAATTTAAAAAATACGACCACCTTGTTAATAAAATTCTTTAACGTTTAAACTTATAATAATGTCCCAGTGATTCATACCTCCAAAGAATCTCTATGAGTTGGGCAAGTTTTTCTAGTACGTGGTAAACTTTCGCTAGTGTAACTTTTTCCCATGAAAATCGCTCGAAAATTGAGTAGAATTTTAAAGAAGTTGCTTTGTTCATACTAACATTTTCTTAATTTATATAACAACCATGAACACTAATGTTTTAAAACTTTTATGCACTAATGTTTAAAAACTAAGATAATGTAATATGCCACTTAGATTAAGCGACAAAAATAAGTTTTGTATTAGGTGACCTATGAAATCAGCGTTTTGTATGGAGAATTTTAAAGAAGTTACTTTTTTCATACTAACATTTTCTTAATTTATATAACAACCATGCACACTAATGTTTTAAAACTTTTATGCACTAATGTTTAAAAACCAAGATAACGTAATATGCCACTTAGATTAAGCGACAAAAATAAGTTTTGGCTAGGCTAAACAAATTGTGGTAATTTCTGCTAACAAAATGAGGAGTCATTTTTAAGGTATTTTTTATGTTTTGAAAACTATAAGTAATAAGGTTTTTTTTATAATTGGTAGTTGTCTATGATGGTCATTATTCGATATAATACCAAGCAATTGATGAATATTTTAAATCATAGAAGTGACAAGGTTCTCTATTTGTGAGAAAAAAACGCCAATTTCATAGGTGGGGACTCAATATAAGTTAAAACAAATAGTGGTCATTTCTGCTAAGAAAATTAGGAGTAATTTTTAAGGTATTTTTTATGTTTAGAAAACTATAAGTAATGGTAGTTGTCTATGGTGGTCATTATTCGATATAATACCAAGCCATTGATGAATATTTTAAATCATAAAAGTGACAAGGTTCTCTATTTTTGAGAAAAAAAATTGTTCTAGGTGCGTAGAAGTATTACTACTTGAAAGGCCCACTCTCCTACAAGGTCCAAGAAAAAAATATATATTGATAGCCGTGATAGTTTTTTTTAATGATTTATTTCTTTGAGCACTATGCAATATGATTGAAAAAAACAAAAATTGGTCATAACTGCATCTACATCGCTACATGCGAACTACGCATCAAAGACCTGACGTCACACAACATCCTGACGTCACAGAAATCCTGCATCGCGCTATTAGAGTTTACCGCAAGATGGACATATACAAGCTCCCGACTTCAACCTCTGGGCAGTTGCCCGCTAGACACGACACCCGGATGAGTGAAGTTTACACCCTGGCACCTCACACCACTAAATAACTTTGAACCATAAAAAATTGCACAGACATTCTCAGGGTTAAAAAGTATAGAAATGACCTTGCCCACGCCCCTATTCGATTCGATCCATACTTCCAGGGACACCCTGTGTATAGACAGATGAACTGTATACATTCATTAAGGCGAAAGCGTCAAGGTAGCCCGCGAAATTCAAATTTTCTTACGTTTTTTGCAATTTGCAGGTCAGTATCATGTTCTATGTTGATCTAAATAATTATGATTCGCGGCCGTATCAAATGTTTATTTATAGAATTATAATCATAAAAATGATCAAACTCTCTAAGTTCATGTAATCCCATTGAATGACAATTTCATGAAATCATGACATTTGACAATAATGCTAACTTATTGAGTTGTATTGCTGATTGTAATTATTATAATTATGTAAAGCCATATTTGTTACGGTCGCGAATCATATTTTAATCAACATACAACCTGACACTGACCTGCAAAATGGAAAAAAACCCAAGAAAATTTGAATCTCGCGGGCTACCTTAGCGCGTCCCCCTTAACTCACGCCTTCTTCCCAAGGGGATAGGCAAAAAGTACAGATCGCCAACTGCTACGATCCTTACTGCAACTTTATAATATCGCAATACTTTTTAACCGACTGCAAAAAAGGGTTTATGTTTTTTGTTGTTGTTAAATGAACAATCTAATAGTTATAAAACCCTCGGGCCGTGGGGTCCGAGTGCTCACGGCCTCTTTAGAGAAAACTCCAAACGGCTATTTTACACTTCCCGTGACTCAATGGCTGGTTTTTACCTTGGGCAGAGACTAAGCATTGCCATACAACGTGGCAATGCGGCCAGCCTCTTGGGTACATTACCAGTCGACTGCGATACGGATGAATTTTTCGATGCTATATTCTAGTTTATTAGTTATAAGTTGTTTTTACCCGCATGTAAATAGTTTAATATTGATGTATAATAAAATCAGTTTTTTCTTTCTAAAATACGCAATAAATGTTAATTTGTTATTATAATTATAGTTATAAAAAAGGTTTATTCGTATCCAAGTTTCGATAGCTTTTTGAGTTCAACTCGTGATTTAAGGATCCATTTGAGTCCGAAACTAATCGTACGAACCCAAAAGATACACGTAATTACAGCCGTAAGTTTCAGTCAGTAGACACGAATGTAGAGCTTACTAAAGTAACCTATGAGGTAAAATAGTATATTATGCAATTAGTGAATAAAGGACGGATTTAAAGCGAGGGCCATAGATGAATCACGAGCAAGCGAAGGATTCTAAGGACTGAATCACGACCGTAGGGAGTGATTCATGACGATTGAATCAAGTGTTAGAATCCTGAGCGACGCGAGTAATTCATGGCCCTCGATATAAATCCGTTTTATTTAAGAGTTGCATACTATACTTTATACCATGACTACGAGAAAAAGAAAGATTTAAGCGAAAATAGACATTTAATGAAGAAAAAAGGAAGGTTGAATTAATTAAAATGCACATTAAATTTGGAACAATTACTAAAATTAAAAGTAATTTTCTTATTATTACTAATAATAATCAACTTGTGAAGCGACATTTATTTCCTGTGTATCGAGTATGTTTTCACAAGGAGGTTGTATAGCATTGAGATGAAAGTCGCATATATAGATGTGTTCTAAAATTCAAACACCAAAACAGTGATTAAAAGTGCTTTTTATTCACTGAAAACAGTGAATAAAATAAGCTTTTTAGAGGGGGAATGGTATAAATACGTTTTATCCTTTCCCCAATAGATTCTGCTCGTCGATCGGCTCAGGCGGCATAGTCCCCACGTCGTACACGTACGCGGGCGAGATGTGGTGGCGCGGGCGGCGCGCGCACGGCCTGGCGCTGCTGCCGGCCGCCGCCGCCGCCGGCGCGCTGCTGGCCGGCGGGCTGTCCGCCACCATGCTGCCGCAGACCGGCGCTACTACTCTCATCGAGAACAAAGAGCACTTCAGTGCCTGGCACAGGTGAGGACTGCTGTATTCGCAAATAGTAATAACCGCCATCTTTGATTTTGATTTAAACCACTTTTTCAGCATCAGAACCCTTAAGAGCGTTTATTCTGAAAGTTGGCAACGTCGTAAATAGCTGTCAAATATTTACCTGTTTTGATTAATTTGGAAATAATGCTGTATGGAAATAAGAAATGTGGCTAACTCAGTTACTAGAATATTGATTATGATATGCAATAATTAATATTGTAACACCGAATATTTAATTTTAGGCGTAAAAAAAGCATTTGGAAAGTTTCAAATGCTTTTTTTACGCCTAAAACGGGTACAACATCAAATTCAATGTTACAGTTGCATAACATAATCAATATTCTAGTAACTTAGTTAGCCACATTTCTTATTTCCATACAGCATTATTTCCAAATTAATCAAAACCGGTAAATATTTGACAGCTACTTACGACGTTGCCAACTTTCAGAATAAACGCTCTTAAAGTGACACTAAATGTCGGACAATAGTTATTTTTTCCTTGGCTGCCATCTTAGATTGTAATATTAACATCACTATCAGCATTAACGCCCCAATTTATATGAATAACAATTTGTATCTTTACATAGCTGCCATCTTTAATTAGATGTAAACATACACTTGTCACCTGTGTTTTGATTTTAATTAAATACAAAATCGCGTAAGCTACACGATTACTCTGCAAACCCAACTGTTAGGTTCAAGATCGTCTGTGGTCAAGGATTCCGGCCGAAGGTGGAAGCACTTTCGTTCTGATCATCACTTACCATCAGGTGAGAAGAAGGCCAAAAGCTTACCCGTTGTGGATAAAAAAAGCTATGCCTGATATAAAACTGTATTAGCAGAAGCATAATCAGCCTGTAATGTTCCCACTGCTGGGACACAGGTCTCCTCTCTAGGAGAGGGTCCTAATCCACCACGCGGGCCCAGTGCGGGTTGGTCAAACCCTGTATACTTATTTCTTTTTCACATATGATTATTAACAAACCTGTCGGTCGATTCTGTAAAAATATCACCCTGAAACTTAGGTGACGTGAGCTGTCACTGTCACAGAATCGACCGGCTGATGCTAGGGATTAACACTATTGTCAGCTCACTTCACCCAGGTTTCGAGGAGATATTTTTTACAGAATCGACCGGTTGATGTCAGAGTTTTTATGCCACCCATATGGGCCTCTAACTTGGCTTCACATGCCGTCGAAAAATATCTCTCAGGCATGCAGGTTTCCTCACGATGTTTTCCTTCACCGTTTTTGAAGCAAGCTATTATTATACAATACGCATAATGAATCCGAAAAGTCAGAGTTGCGTGCCTTGGGTTCGAACTCGAGACCTATGACTTAGCAGTCTGACGGTCACACCACTAGGCTATCACGAGGGCTTCCAAAATTACGGAAATGTCAATTACGTAACTAATTACGCAACTTTTTTCTCCAATTCCGTAATTACGTAATTTTTCCATTTTTTTTTAAATCGACTATTGTTTTGGTAAATATTGTACATAGAGTATCTAAAATTTTTACAATTATCATTTACTATCTTAAATTGAAGGAATTATCGAAATGAACACAATATTTAAACAAAAAAATATTTATTCAGGAACTTATCATTGTAGGTAGGTACATCACATCAGTTAAGTGAAAGTCAAACCATATTTTTTCGTCCCGAATATAATTTTCGTTCTTGAAAATGTGATCTCATAAATGACAAAGCATTTAAAGTTTTGTCACTCAGGGAACTTCTAAGTTTATTTCAAAAATATCCGGCTGATGAAAAGGCTCGCTCGGCTTCGAGTCTTCGACACTTGTAGGCGTTATCGAAAGCAAATACGAAAGCAAATACAAATCGTAATTATACGCTGCAGTCAAAAACACTTCGCGACCGCCGCCAGCCCTGTCGTAAATACACATTTCTACCCTAATAATGGAATGGCAGTGCCGGATTAAGCAAGCGCGGGGCCCGTAGCAAATTTTATCGAGGGGCCCTTGATCTGCTGAGTATAGTGGTAAAAAAAAAAAAAAAAACAATACTTACTCAATATTTTATGTATATTTCCCATCAATTTTTAAAAATATGTTAACAATTGTATTATCGATTGTCTGACGTGGATTGACTTAGTCGGAAAAAAAAATACATTTCACGTTTTTGTGACATCAAGTAAATTCAATATTAATAAGATTCACTCAAAAAATTACGCTCATGCGGAAGTGGGCCCGTTTGGATACGCGGGGTCCCCTTTTACGCGGGGCCTTTGATACTCTTGCTACGTGGTTAATCCGGCACTGTGGAATGGAGATCTGTGTTTACTGTTGAAATTAGTTTATTTACAGTCACTTTGTTTATTTCTTTGTCCAACTGTTGTGCGATTGTCAACTCCTCGTCATCATCGTCACTGGTGGCAATTGCGTCCGATGTACTCGGTTGTGGTTGTGAATTTGTACATTTTGTGTAGAATTATATTTCAACCGTTCCAATAGTTCGACTATAAACATTCGTATATCATCCGACGATGATTTCGTGAAATATTCAGCGGCATTTCGATGTACTTATATCGTATAGTGTTGCCACATTATAACTATAATATGGTACGTAATACGTATACTTAATACTTTTTTATTGGTTAATTATTTTGATTGATTTATGATACCAATAATTACGTAAGTACGGAATTGACATCTTCAGTTACGGAATTGAAAATACTTTAAAATTAGTCCGTAATTACGTAATTGCGTATTTACGTAATTACGTAATGGAAGCCCTATATCACTGCTATTCATCTATATCAAAACGTCAAACAAATAGTTTTTATGACAGCTGCACGCACGGCCTGCATTTAGTTTGCGGCGCGTGAGTCGACGACGGTACGAAATGCTACCATTTTAAATATTATATTTTATATAAACATTTAGGACTAAGTATTGTATTTATTCATTTTATTTTGTTATTTCACTATATGCTGCACCGGTTGACGTCATAACGTCAACGCCGGCTGTCGCTGAAAACTAGCGTTGGGGCCCTGTCTCGCATAGGGTCGCAGCATCATGCTGAGCGATGGCCGTTTTGCGTGGTTGAGACGTATATTTTCCCGCAAATTGTTTATTTTCGTGTTTTGTTCTTTCCTTGCGTCATGTGTACCCCTAATAAACGTATTTTCTTTCTTCTTCTATATATCTCTATTGTTAATACTATATTTACTTACAGGTACCTACTTCTCTGCACCATACCGATCCTAGCCTCATTGGTGAGTCTGATCTGGACCCAAGAGTCACCTCGATACCTACTGGATGTTGGCAGAGAAGTCGATGCTATGGTGGTGTATCAGGTAAAGCAATATGTATATCAAGCATTCGCTTTCTTCTATCACTAGCTTCGGCCCGCGACTTCGTCTGCGTGAACTTCGGCCCCCGACTAGGGTTAACATCTGACAGGCATTTTACGGTTAAGACAGGCGTGCGGCCGGCGCTAAGCTGACACAGGCATTTTTGAATTTGCCTAATACATGCACAGTTGAGTAAAGAAAGGAATCATTAGTAACACACAAAATCTTTAAAAACGTGTGAACATTTTTATATTTTTTTAAATTAAATTTTATGAAAAAATAAAATAACTTCGGAAAAATATCACACACTAATTTAGAAGATACGAACCTAAGTTCGTTTTTTCCAAATTAGTTAAGTGGTCGTAATACTATCTGAGATGAGTGGATGGAAAGAGATGGGTCGTCGACATATTTGGCGTTAACGAAACTAGACCGTCCAATTTCGTTCGTCGACTAGTTGCGCATATTAACATTTTTTTTGTCTCTTTTTCTTTTTGCTCGTCTCGTAAGGGATGTTACATAGCCTTGTAAGCTTCCTCAAAAATTGGGCTATCCCAGGCAAAAATAATTTTTCAAATCCGCCAATCTGCAAACTTACAAGCCCTGTACTGTTACAGGGCTTGTAAGTTACCAAAAATGTGAACTTTTTAGATATGTTTTTACTATTTTTAATAATCCCTAATCTAAACTAAAACTACATCTCCACAAAAACACCATAATCAGGTGAAAAATCACACTCAAAAACAAAGCTGAGTGCTTTGTCTTTGAGTGTGATTTTTCGCCTGATTTACTTGTTTAAATTTAACGAAAATATTCTCAATTGTTCCGTAGAACATCCACAGCAGTAACAAGTTCCGTCTATGCGGGAACGCGCACGTAAGCGCAGCCAACGCCGAATACCGGCTGGGAGAGCTCGCGTTGCCGGGCAAGAGGCGCCCGCCTGCCCTGCACCACGTCAGACATAGCGTGAAGATGGTAAGTTATAAAATACTCAGTTTTCGATGGACTGTGTTCGGTATGAGTCTGGGAGAAATGACTTGAAGTAGGCACATTCAATAAAATCTTGGCTCAACCAAATGGCGATGATGCGAAGAGTCTGTTTAGGTTCATGGCCCAGATATGACTAATGTGTATTTAGGGTATGATGGGACTGACATACGCATTGCGGTTATAAATGTCCCTAAATAAATAAAGAAAAAAAATTGATTGATTGAGTGACTAACCTGGCATCAGAGTTTGTATGCCGCCCAAAGGCCTCTGACTTGGCTTCACATACCGTCGAGAAATATCTCTCAGGTTTACTCGCGATGTTTTCCTTCACCGTATTAAAAACCTTAAAAACTGTCTTTAAAAAAAGCGGCCAAGTGCGAGTTGGACTCGCCCATGAAGGGTTCCGTAGCAGCAAGTAACATAATATAAAAGTTCTTGTAGTTCGTTGTAACTTTGATCGATGTTTACGATTTATGACGTATTAAAAAAAACCACTTACTACATCTCGTTCAAACCAATTTTCGGTGGATGTTTACATGGTAATGTATATCATATTTTTTTTTTGTTTTATCATTCTCTTATTTTAGAAGTTACAGGGGGGGGACACACATTTTACCAATTTGGAAGTGTCTCTCGCGCAAACAATTCAGTTTAGAAAAAAAAAAAATTTGAATTCTCAATATCATTTTTGAAGACCTATCCACACGTATGGGATTGATGAAAAAAAAAAAATTTGAGTGTCAGTTCTAAGCATGGGGAACCCCCAAAATTTATTGTTTTTTTTTTTCTATTTTTGTGTGAAAATCTTAATGCGGTTCACAGAGTACATCTACTTACCAAGTTTCAACAGCATAGAACTATGCAGTTGAAACTTAAAAAAATTAAGTTTTTATAGTTTCGGAAAAAAGTGGCTGTGACATACGGACGGACTGACAGACAGGCTTGAAGAATCCATAAAGGTTCCGTTTTTTGCCATTTGGCTACGGAACCCTAAAAATACCAAAATAATGAGTACCAAAAGAAAATAATAAGTTTTCACCAATATCGAGCCATACACATTGCTTTACTTCAATGTTTTTTTGTTTCCGTCCAGTAGCCTTGTGTGAAAGCTCACTCTTTAGCGTTTATTCTGCATGTGGGCAACGTCGCAAATAGATGTAAGATATTTAAATGTGGCTAACTAGCGAACTAGAATATTACTAATGGATTGCAATTATAACATTGAATTTGATGTTGTGCCCGTTTTAGGTGTAAAAAGGCATTTAGAAAGTTCCCAAATAGTTTTTTTACATCTAAAACTAAATATACGGTGTTACGATATTAATTATTGCATTTCATAACCAATAATCTAGTTGGTTAGCTAGTAGTTAGTAGGTAGAGGAGCTCGTGGCTAAGTAATAACAGCCGCACGGTTCGATCCATCAAGTTAAGCTACGCTTGCCGGGGTTGATCTGTGGACGGGTGACCATCTTTACATACCGAGACTGCTCCGTGCCACGGACAGCACGTTAAGCCGTTGGTCCCAGCTGTCATTCGTGGATCTTTGACAGTCGTTACGGGTCGTCAGAACCCCGAAAGTCTGGCAACCAGTCTTACCAAGGGATATCGTATTACCCAGTTACTGGGTTGTGGAGGTCAGATAGGCAGTCGCTCTATGTAAAATACGGTATTCAGCTGTATCCGGTTAGACTGGAAGCCGACCCCAGCAAAGTTGGGAAAAGGCTAGGCAGATTGAATCTAGTTCGCTAGTTAGCCACATTTCTTATTTCCATACAGTATTATTGCCAAATTAATCAAAACAGGTAAATTTTTGACAGCTATTTGCGACGTTGCCAAGTTTTAGGATAAACGCTTTTAACACTGGTGTGTGTGACTTAGCTATCGCATTACGTTAAGACCTGTAATGGTAGTTTTTAAGGCATTTAAATAAATAAAATATATAAAATAAATAAATAAAGTAAATAAATAAATAAATAAAATAATCAAATAAACTCTTCTATGTCTTGTCCACAGTTCTGGCAGTCATTTTTCCAGTTGTTCTCGAGTACGTACAGGAGTACTACTCTCTCGCTTGGAGGGACACTGCTCTTCATTATGGCGATACAGGTAGATCATTTTAACTTTAGCGCCAATACGAATGAGGACAAAAAAATATAATAGGGGTGACCACTGAAAATCAGCGCTGTGCTGTGGGTCTCCATAGCACAGCATCATGCTGAGTGGAAGCCTTCTTGTCACAGTCATGACGTGCCAGCAGCTGCCGACTATTTCTGTTTTGTGCTCGTTATTGTATTTAAATCTATTGTTTCATTTTCTTATTTTTTTACTCGAGTTTATCATCTTTTTTTTTTATGCACGTGTTTCTGTGACAAATTAACTTATTTTTCTTTCTTTCTAATATGATATAATGTGTACCTGAGGGACAAAAAAATTTTTTTTGTTTCAAACGGGATTTTACTTTCAAACTGCTTAGATATTATCTAAGCAGTTTGAAAGTAAAATCCCGTGAACACGATGACTACATCTGTTACCGCAGTTCTATAGCCGCCGAGCGCTGCAAGCAGAAATAGTCCTTACGGTGTAAAGATATGAAGTTCTTCGATAGTACGTTATTTAAAAATATTGGACACTTATTTTTATGTAATCTAAAGATTACGGCGATATATTGAGTTAAAATGTGGCATGACGTCACGCCTTGGTAGATTTTATACTGAGTTGTGACGTAGCGAGTCCCCACTCCCCAAATATAATGCGTTACGTTGCCGTCGCTACGTCACAAGTAAGCATAAAATCTACATACTCGTGACGTCATGGCACATTTTAACTCAATGTATCGCCGTAATATTAAGATTGCGTAAAAAAATACATGTCCAATATTTTTTAACACGTTGCGGGACGCACTGCATTAGCAGTCGATTTTTTTAAGTTGAAAAATGACAGTACGGGCACCGCCGTACAATTTTAAACTCTTCTGAAGTGAGGTACGGCCATTACAGCGAAATTTTGTATAGAGGAACAAAGAAAACCGTTTTTACTGTCATATCACATGAATCTCTCATAAGTATAGGTAGTATTGCTCTAGGGCAGTACGGATATAGTAGTGGTCGTAACTTGTATGGGCAATTTTACTGTCATATCGCATAATTTGAAAAAGTCAGTACCGTCCTGCAACGTGTTAATAATCTCCATGACGGATAATTTATTTTTATTTATTATCGACCCTATTATCAAACGTATTTCTCTTCACAGTACTACCTCGCCTCCTACATACCAGCAACTGTCGTAAAAATGGAAAGCGATCTCTACGAAGCGTCAAAACGAAGCATCGACAACGAGACATATACAGACGTGCAATACAATACGACTATGGAAAACGTCGAATACTACAACGTGACGTTCGACAAATGCACCATTCGAGATATGTTGATGTCGCACGTCGCGTTCAAGAACTGCTCCTTCACGAACGTGGCGCTGTCCAATATTAAGACGTCGTTCACTACCTTTGAGGGATGCCTGTTTGTTAATAGCACGTGAGTGATATAAAAATATATGCAAAATTTGAATATACTACGTAATTACTACACAATACTACATCAGCCTATAACGTTCCCACTGCTGGGACACAGGCCTCCTCTCTGTGAGAGGGAGGGGGCCGTAATCCACCTCGGCGGGCCCCGTGCAGTGTTGGATATACTGAAAGAAAATACGTTTATTTGCGGTACACATGACGCAAGGAAAGAACAAAACACGAAAATAAACAATTTGGGGGAAAATATGCGTCACATCCACATATCATATCATAATCAATATTCTAGTAACTTAGTTAGCCACATTTCTTATTGCCATACAGTATTAATTCCAAATTAATCAAAACCGGTAAATATTTGACAGCTATTTAAGACGTTGCCAACTTTCAGAATAAACGCTCTTAACCCCCTTTCACTTGTGGTGTGTGTTTTGATGACTGTTTCGTCTTCTCCACAGAATTATCGACACAGACATGGAAGTGGGCAGGGAGCTAGACGAATGGTGCATATTCAACAGCACGATAATACGAGGCATGCGCGGCGGCTGCGCGAGACATGCCGACTTGACGTCGAAACTGGGAGGGATGACGTCAGAGCAGAGCTACGTGTCGCACGCTATGTTCCTCGTCACGTTCATAGCGCTCATGCCACACTCCTTCAGACCCACCGGTATTTATAACAAGTACCTAATGGTACAATACGACACAACTTGATGTAGCGTACATTTGAAAAGACTAAAAAAACAACCGACGTGGAGTCGGTGAAGTCAATGGCAAAAAACGAAAATACAAAACCAAAGACACTGACTTCCGAAATTAAAGTTATTTTTCACTTTTTTGTGTTTCGTTTGTTTTTTTTTTTAATTTGAGAGCGGGTATCGTTCATAAAAAAAAGGAATTTGCGAAATCGGTCCACAATTGACGGAGAAATCGATGGACATACATTAAAAAAAAACGAAATTAAAAAACATACATACGCTACGAACAAAGAACCTCCTCCTTTTTGGAAGTCGGTTAAAAATTTGCATACATTCATTTCAATTTTACGAATGTATTTTGTTCGACTTTACAAGTTATTGCGTTTCCGTAAAGATCATTTTCACCTAAAGCAGTAATAAATATTGGTATATAGGCGCACTCAGTTCGGATGGTGATCGGTTTTACGAATTTTGCCGATGCTACATCTAAGTTGTGTCGTACTGTACTTAAAGTTACTTTATTGTTGATTTTAAAATGTATTACAGTATTAAACACAATTAACTATTTACACTAGGTACTAAATACAATGAGTAACTAACTATACAAATAAATACAAAAAACAAACGAACACGGGCGTCGAAGTATTCGTCCGCATCGCTGTCATCCGGAAACGTGCCCAGAAGACTGGCAGCTTTGTCACGTTGAATGGCAATGCTAATTCGTTGTCCAAAGAACGAGCCAGCCCTCTTGTCGCGTGAAGTGTCGACCAGTCGGCGAGAAATCTCCTTAAAAAGTTGACACGCACTCGGGCCCCACGACACGAGCGTTTCGACCACAAACAGCTCAAAACTGTAGTTACCGATAAGGTTACAGTATTTGCGCCGTTTGAGTGTCTCAGCAGCCGCAGCA
This sequence comes from Agrochola circellaris, assembly GCA_914767755.1. Classification (NCBI taxonomy): domain Eukaryota; kingdom Metazoa; phylum Arthropoda; class Insecta; order Lepidoptera; family Noctuidae; genus Agrochola; species Agrochola circellaris. Next base: position 8,054,983 of record OU611867.1, on the reverse strand, counting down.
GCGACAAAAAGCTTAAATACAGTTAAACCAGAAAGGGTATGCTTCGGTAAACTTCGTTTTTCCGAATCAGCACGAACGTCGCGCCATATAGTAGACCCCACAAAGCTTCTAACTTTTCCGGTCGCGCTTTGTAGTAGTGCACGTATCATTGCGCGTTTGTATGAACTTTTCAACAGATAGCCCAAAACCGTGAGAAATGGAAGCGTGACCTCTATACCTGAGGAGGTTCCAGTGGAATAATAGATTAGTGCCTACATAAAATACAATAGACGACGAATATTTAGTTACCTAAAAGTAAAAAACTACGAAAAAGCGACTATAAAGTGTCAAAAATGACTTCAGTTTCGAAAGTCGCTGTGTTTGGCTTTTTAAGGCGAAAGCGTCAAGGTAGCCCGCGAAATTCAAATTTTCTTACGTTTTTTGCAATTTGCAGGTCAGTATCATGTTCTATGTTGATCTAAATATGATTCGCGGCCGTACCAAATGTTTATTTATAGAATTATAATCATAAAAATGATCAATACAACTCTCTAACATGTAATCCCATTGAATGACTATTTCATGAAATCATGACATTTGACAATTATCCTAACTTATGGAGTTGTATTGCTGATTGTTATGATTATAATTATGTAAAGCCATATTTGTTACGGTCGCGAATCATATTTTAATCAACATACAACCTGACACTGACCTGCAAAATGGAAAAAACTCAAGAAATATGAAAATCGCGGGCTACCTTAGCGCATCCCCCTTAACACGTGAATACAGTCTCATCCTTTTTCGAAGTGGACTAAAAAAGACGTTTTATTTACTCTTTACAGTGGCAATGTGTGGCGCCTGCGTGTTGCTGTCTCCCTTAGTCTACATAGCGCAGAGCGAGACGGCGCTCTACGTGGTGGAAGCGGTGTACCGGGTGTTCATCACACTAGTGTTCTTTTCTGTGGGATTGAACGTTGTGGATACTTATCCGCATAATTTGAGGTAATTTTTTGAGGTTCTTGTTCTATGCGCGGCCGCTGGAAGGTTAAGTTTAGCGACATATCTGCAGTTAATTTCACGACACAAGATCGGCATGCCAGCACCTGCAAGGATTTCATCAGGACTTTATCAGGTTTGTTGCCGAAATTTGTAGAAAGAAAATGTTTTATTTTATCTTAACGCGAATTGCGTTATGATTAATAAGTTTTCAGATTGGTTCATACCATCTTGTAACTTTAACAAACTTCATACGCAGGCCATTATGCTGAGTAAGTTAGGCGACTTTTTATTTTCGTCACTGTTCGTGTACTGTGCCTTCATTATAACGTGTCCCGTGACGCGATTCACAGCACTGCTCTGTCAGTCGCCATTTTGAAGTCTCTTAGTATTGAAACTAAGCTTGACAAGCAATGGTGCCAAGCAGAAAGGATCCAACCCACACTATGGGCGAAAATGAGTTATGTATACCAGAACACTCTTTGTAGTCAAAACTTTAATATCACAAAAACAATCCCAACGCATCATGTCATTATGACCATACGTTACCAACCCGTATGTATGGCAGGTCATACGATCACATAACACGATCTGATCTTAAAACTTGAATATCTCAAAACTAACTCTGTGTGGGTTGGATCCTTTCTGTTTAACTACGTCCAAGTTATAGTGTCTGTCGCACATTCGTAAAAGCTACAGTTATGAATGTTTATGGCATATCGCAAGTTGGTGACATCTGTGAATGAACAGCCATGAGCATCTAGTATTCAACAGCAGTCCATGAGTCACCATAGGAATACTTGTCATTAGCTTTTCGGCTTCGCCACAGAATAGTACAGAAGGCGCACTCGATATTTTAAGTATGAAGCTACAAGTACGCGGCGGGCCCGTCTTGTCGGGCCAATTTAGTGAGTGTAACGTAGTCAGAAGATCTAAGAGTCACGCGATAGAAAGAGAGGCAACTACTAGGTGATATAACTGTAGGTAATTAGCGCTGTGCGGCCTGAATTGCACTTTATTGTGTCGTAGCAAGAGTCGCTTTTTTAGGGGTAAACAAGGAACCCTTATAGTTTCGCCATGTCCGTCTGTCTGTCCGCGGCTTAGCTCAGAGACGGTTTATACTAGAAAGCTGTAATTTATACTAGAAAGCTGTAATTTGGCATATGTATACATATTAATCATTCCGACAAAGTGGTAAACTAAAATCAAGAAAAATATTATTTTTTAGGGTACGTCCCTTACACTTAAAGTGGTGATGTTTTTTTCTTCTCATCTACCCCTTGTTGTGGGATATCGTTAGAAAGGTCGTTCCAAAATATTGTGAGTTTGTCTATACCATTTTTGGATTCAGGGATCAGTTGGTGAAATATTAAGCTTTTAACTGATTTTTTTTGTTAGAGTCAAGTGTCCCCCCCTCCTGCCAGCTAAATGGTTGTACTTAGATTTGTGAAAAAATTCACAGCAGTAGTATATATGACGAAATTAAAAGGAAAACTATCAGAGCTAAGTAGACTGTACTGGTTAACGAGTAATAATCAACCAACATAAATTTGTAGCTTGAAAAACGTGATCTCCCATACATTCCGTATGGGAGAACATGTCTTTCAACTACAATGTTAAGTTTGTTCTTGGGATAAATTCATCCCAACTACGGAACCCTTCATTGTGCGTGGTCCGTCACGCACTTTAATAAATAATAATAATAATATTTTTATTTCCAAAAATACAGATAGAGAACATTAACATATAACATTTGGATGCTGCAGAAATCTGTACACAATAGATTAACCTCTGTCTCTTAAACTAGGGTATAACTAACTATACTAACTTGGCCGGTTTTATTTAAATGATTTTGCGGAGTGAACCATTTGTATCTGTAATCTGTGCTTTCGGGCTCATCATCTGCCTTTTCCCAACTATGTTGGGGTCGGCTTCCAGTCCAACCAGATGGAGCTTCAAGGATATTGTCGGCTATTGTAACCAAATGCCATGATTGAACTCCCACAGATGCACAGCGTACGGCCTGATCCTGTCCGTGACGTACATGGGCGGCGCGGCCGTGCGCGGCGCGGGCGACGGCGGCGCGCTGGTGAGCGCGGCGCTGTGCGCGGCGCTGGGGGCCGCGGCCACTGGCACGGCCTTCGCTGCCAATATACATTAGATACAAGGTACGTACAGATCTCCTCGTGTACGCTTCGGCAATCATCGTCTGTCTTCGGAAATACGAACGCGCGATGATGAGATCTACTATAGAGCTGTTAGTACCATGAAGTTACTTGTGTTTTTAAAACATGCTCATGATTTTACCTTAGATTCTGAATGTGTTAACGTACAGTGCATTCATTATAATTTGACCCGTGACGCGATTGGAAGTACTGAATTTTGCTGTGATTGCTAGTACTGTTCTGTCAGTCGCCATTTTGAACTTTATTCGTATTGAAACTAAGCGACAGAATCAAAAACATGAAAATCCTTACTATGCCCTCATTATACATATACGAAACAGCTATGTTTGTTAAAAATAATATGAATAGATTTTCTCGAGTATCAAGTCAGCGTCGATGTGACCAGTTAAATTTAGTTGGATCTAGAACCGCATTATTTAAGAAAAGCATTTTTGTAATGGCTCCAAAAGTGTATAATAAATTACCAAAATGCATAAGAAGTGTAGAAAATGTTGGCCAATTTAAAAGTAAATTATTCTTATTTCTAGTAGAGAAGGCCTATTACTCCATAGAAGATTTCATTTTAAATGATAATTTATGACATTGTCATTTTTTTAATTTTTTATTAACGGCTATTGACATTTTTTGACATTATAATATTAGTAAATGACTTAAGACTTTTGAAATCATTTAAATTAATCTTCTTCAATCTAATTATTATTATTGCATGTTCCAAATCATTAGACCTACATATTAAAATGATATAACAAATTATTTGTATACCAATTGCATTGAACATAGAGATCTCGCGAAAATGTATATTTTAAGACCTTTTATGTACTATGTTCACAAATAAAGTTTGATTTGATTTGATTTGACAGGCGGACCGGACGGCAGAGGTTTTAAATTTATCAATTGAATTTAATACTTATCCAATCGAAATAAGGTATATATTTCAATATTCGGTGATCGACCTTGGACCGGCTACCGGCGCATGCTACGGCATATGATGCTCCGGTAAGCTGGCGGACGCGATTTTTCTTGTCAGTGTACGTTGGCCGATAGAGGAATCCCCCTCGAAGCCTTCCCCTGCCGTCCGGCAGTGTGCACAGGCCCTTAGACTGCAAAATTCAGTGCTTCCAATCGCGTCACTAGTCAAATTAATGAATGAACTCTATTCGTATAACCTCCAGGGGCGGGTCGTAAGTAATTTTTATTTCCATCTTTTCAGGTATTACGAGTCCTGTGGACTTTAAAATGAGTATTCCAAGGAATCAAAAGTTTATCTATGAAAATGACGACACTTTTGTTTTTGACTATACAAGCAATTAAGTTGTAATAATATTGTTATGCTAATAACTTTCAAATGTGACTAAAGTTGGGTCTTACATATTTGAATTTTACTCAACATTAATCTATTCAAATGAGCGTTTTTATGAAAATTCACGCCACCAGTTGGCGCCACTTTGACAAGAGGTTTTCCGTTCAGTCACGATTAAAGAAAATATAGGCGCTTTGACACTTTTGACAGGACCTGACGTCTCAGTGCTGCCACCTAGTGAGCGTCATTTCAGAAAACCCTCATAAAACCAGCACTATTTGCAAGTCAGCATAAAGTAGCTTGTATTATTTGTATCATGACATCAAATTCCGTTTTCTTTTATTTTTAACCGACTTGAAAAATAAAAAGAAGTTCGAATTAAAATGTAAAACCCACCTTGTGTAAGCGAGATGCAAGTCTTGCCATTTCGAGTGATCTACTAAAGTATTGTCGACTGAATTCACTATGTTTTAATATTAACAACAAATTTTGAGTGTTTTTTGTGTAACTTTGTGATTGTTATTGCGACTGGTTGCATTCTTATTAGCGTTATGACAAGTTATACGGTTCAACCAAATTAATTGAATTTGAAAGGCACCGAAATGATTATTGGCAATATTTAACTGATCCCCTAAAAACTTATTGACCGTCTTATGATGAATACTTTTTTTTTAAAGGAACTGGTCTTTTCTCAAAGTTCATCGCAGTTACTTGGCTATTTAGTATCTTTAAGACCCAAAAACGGGAATTATTAGAGGTTTTACAAAAAGATTCTCATTCATTATATTAGAGTGTTCAATAATATTTTTAGGACATTATTTGAGGTTCAATAGGGATGTAGACTGGGACAAAAAACTATTTAGTCAGATAATAAAAAAATATTAAGACACGTATTTTTTGGTTTATCATATTAATAAAAAATGGTTTAGATAAAACGCATTCAAGTTGGGGAGTGGGGGCTCGTTACGTCACTTGTCAGTATAAAATCTACGGGGGAGTGACGTTATACCATATTTTAACGTATTGCCTACTCAATGTATTGCCGCAATCTTTTGATTACGTAAAAAACGAAAAAATTCGTGTCCAATATTTTTTTAATAATCTACATGACGGACAAATAAATCATTTTTAGTCAACATCCCAATTAAATACAAGCCAATGATTGTTATATTCCCTTTTATTTTCAGTTACATGATTCTATTTGGTGACTTGAGATTGAGAAACCGTGTTTTTTTCAGGAGCATAGTTTACCGGACGCTTTTATAACTTCTCGTGGACGTCTACGATAGATAAAAGCGCATAATGGCAGTTTCGATTCGCAGTTTGCAAAGTTACATGATCAGACCCTCTGATTCAGAACTCCTCAATAAAGATCCGAATCGATTACGACTAACTATCCTAGTAAAATACTCGTATTTTCATATAGCAATGACGATTTTTTTTTCCATAATATTATATTTAAATTATTATAATTTGTATCTAGGGGTTATTCTTTGGAACTATTAATCCGATTCAAAAAAATATTTGTCTATGGGAAATTACAATATTGCCGAGTGTCGTAACTACTAGAATGACAGCCGGGACCAACGGCTTAGCGTACTTTCCGAGGCAAGGAGGAGCCTCGGTATGTAAAGATGGTCACCCATCTACGGACCATTCCCGGCAAGCGTAGCTTAACCTGATGGATCGACCCGTGTGGCTGGTATTACTTAGCCACGAGCTCCTCTTTGTCATATGTGTCAGAAAGGTATGGTCATATTCCAGGGTGTGGTACAGACCATCACTCTCAGCGGGACCGACATCTTAATCGCGAATAAATTATTAGTCGTCCCGTTGGTCGAGTAGATGGGACATATTTTATGTTAAAAATATAAATTTCACTAGAATCAAAAAATGGCATCTCAGCAAATGGAACATCGAATCATCTTTTTATCGTGGGGTTCTGAATCATAGAGCCAATACTCAGTGAAATAACTAATTTAGATTATCCACGTTTATGTCAATTTTAGTCACATTGGACACCAGCACGCGTAGCATGACAACCATAGAAAAGGGTTTTCTACGGGTTTTGTCGACGGAAGAATAGACAAAATGACAGATTGTGATTGTTTATCTGTCATTTTGACTATTCCTCCGTCGACAAAACCAGTTTCTATTGTGGTCATGCTCAGAGTAATAAGACCTTAAAATAGAGTTATTTTCTTTTTATTTCCTATCTTTTGGTGACCACTGTGTCTATGGCTGACAAAACAGGCAAGACAGAGAACTATAGGATACTCTTTCTATCTCATAGGATGTTTCGTAAGGAAATAAGGGACATACATATTAAACTTTTCACCGTTTTTTTATCAGTCCCTTACTGTTAGTTATTCCTCTGAGAGCTTATACATCGTGTATCAGAAAGATGTGATCAAATTTAAGGGTGTGGTTCAGACCATCAAACTGAACAACTTTCCCAATGGGACCAATATTGTTATCACGAAAAAATAATCAGCTGTCCCATACATGTGGGTCGAGTAGGTATTGAAATGAAATGAAATGATGGAATGAAATGAAATGATGGATTGAAATGAAATGATGGAATGAAATGAAATGATGGAATGAAATGATTTTTTCTGTAAATAGGTTTGTACAAACACTTTTACACGTCAATAATATTTTAAAAACTAGATGAGGTCGGCGTTTCCTATCTGACTACTCTGAGAAGAAAGGCCGAAACAAACTCAGAGGCCGCAGTCTCTTTTAAAGTTCAGACATAATCTTGGTCAGATCATGGGAAGACCATGTAGATTGGTGTCTGAAATGGTCTTTTGAGGAAAGAACCACACAGATTGAGTGGACGTGTCCATTCAATCTGGTAATCGTGCAGCTCAACTCAGAACTTAATGAGCTCAATGATTCGACGAACAATACCAAAGAAAGCACAAATTGCAACAACCACTGTTTATCTCTGCATCACCCAAAGGTTGACTGGTAGAAAATACCTATGGCATTAAGTCCGCCTCTGTACATTTGTGTGCTTAAAGTGTTATATAAATAAATAATAAATTACTCAAACTGCCAGACCATGATTAAAACTAACTGAGAAAAAAATAAAAAATTGTTTGTATGGGACAGTTGATATTTTTTTTCGTGATTACGATATTAGTCCCATAGAGGAAGGTGTTCAGTTTGACGGTCTGTATCACACCCTTAAATTAGACCTTGATACATGCTGTATATTGGAGTAATCGATTATTGTATATGAACATTGAAATATTAACATCAGCAATAACAAAGAATAGCAATGAAAAGACAATTTAGTTTATATTTAAATTAAAATATAAACTCGCGGCTGAGTTTATTGTAATTCATGTGTAAATTAGTGTAAATATATGCTTTGTGCGCGGATTGAGAATCGATTGTTGTATCGATTAATAGTGTTGTGCCATGGTCGATTTTAGTCTAGGACCTTTGGAAAATTAGAGAGGTTATCACATGCATTTTTTTAATCAATAGCTTTTGTTTTAAATGAGGTTCATCAATTTTATAATGATAATAGATTCGCCCCAATTATATGGGACCTATTTGTAACATAACTGGCTTAACAGCTTGCATTCAGAAAGTGGGCAACGTCGCAAATAGCTGTCAAATACTTCGCTGTTTTGATTGATTTGGCAATATTACTGCATGGAACTAACTACGATCTAAAATATTAAAATATTGATTATGAAATGCAATAATTAATATCGTAACACCGAATATTTCGTTTTAGATGTACAAAAAAATGTATTTGGAAACTTACCAAATGCCCTTTTTACACCTAAAACGGTTTCAACATCAAATTCAGTGTTATATTTGCAATTCATTATTAATATTTTTAGGTTTTACAAAAACTCGATACATCACCAACAAACGTTGCAAGTCAGTGCTAAAATTAAATTAGAATTAATTATTTTTATTTTAGCATTTCTTCTTTTATTTTTTAATTATGTCTCCTAAATTTTTCATAGTCCTGGACTAAATATGAGTGTCATACGATTTGATATCCGCGTCACTCTCATGCCATAGATACTCTACTGCACATGTGACATACATACTGATCAATGGATTGCACTGAAATGTACTGATTAATCTAAACTATAAATAGAAAAAAAAAAAAAGACAGAAAATACGTTTATTTGCGGTACACATGACGCAAGGAAAGAACAAAACACGAAAATAAACAATTTGGGGGAAAATATGCGTCACATCCACACCTGGTTAAATGGGGTATGGTTCTCAAACATGGTCTTTAACTATTCAACAAAGGTTTGCCAGAGATCTAAGGAACGGAGTATTCTGGGTATTAAACTTGTGGACCGGGTTAAGAATACAACAACATAACTTCAAACAAAAATTTTGCATTTATCAAACAGATTTCAGTGCAATTCACATTTTTTATAAAGGATAACTACAGTTTATAATACCTATATAAAACTAACACTATTATTCCACTTTATCAAATAGATTTTTATACATATACCTTTTATAGTAACTTAATCACGGCTTGTAGAAGACAAAGTAATAGAGTTTTTGTAAACGACTTTGTGATTGTCGCAGCTATATTTAATAATAATAACAAATTAAAATAAACTCAAGAAAAGAAAGCATCCTATACACAACAACGTGTTCCAAAATATTTTGATATCTCCATATATTTTTATTGAAGAATTATTTATGTACGAGAAATATGACAACGTCGCATTTTCTTAGCTTTAAATATGAATGATTAGTTTGAAAGAAAATTATTTACTCGTACGTACCAACGAAACTTAGATACACACATCGAGAATATAGTGTTAAGTTATCTTCGAAACTAAGTATTGTTAGAACACTTGTTCTACGACTTCTTGTATTATTTTTACTTATAGCATATAACCTTAGAGTTATGGGACAGCAAAAGGAACACGTTGTATATCACCATACAAAAAGATGCAGTTGTAAATACATGTCGAATTGACAAAGTTTTTGCAAATAGATGATAAAGGAAATGGGTCCTGATCACAAAACATATCTTTCAATATCACAACACAGTACCATACGCTGCATTTACTTGGCTTCGGTACTTAAATGTATCTAACCACCCAAAGAGCTGAGAAGTAAAACACACTAAAAAAATATATTTAAAAAACAATTCCATACTTCTCGTAAAAATGCTATTTATTTTTAACGGTATAAAAATCTGGCGAGATTTTGTATAGAGTCGGTTGTTATAGATATTAGATTTTCATCGCAAAGAAATCATGGCCAGTCTGAACGTTGCGCAGAAAGCTGCGCAATAAAAAAAAATTGGAATCAAATATTGACATGAGGCGAGTGTGAGTGAGAGCACATGCGTGAAAGTTTGTAAAGCCTATGTTCAGACTGGTCATGTTTCATCGACCGTAATAAAAATAAATACAAAAGTTATCTTTTCTGATTTTTATAAATAAAGAAACAAAATTTTCGTCTATAGTAAGTTTTCATTTTCTGTACAAACATAATAACGCAAAGTCGTTTATAAAAACTTAGAAGTCGCATGTGCAGTGAACTTGTCTGTATAACCATTAGAAAAACATTCAAATCTACCATTTTCTGATTATAATTGCATTTTATTCAGCATTTCCTTTCGATAACTCGATTTGTTTACATTGATTTTATAATTAATTCTAATGGGTATACAACAAGTGTTGCCATATAAAAATAATCGAAAACGAAATGGTAGAAAATTTCCCCCTAATGTAAAACTATTGGTAGCTTTAAATTAAGTATTTTTCAATTATTATTGTTATAATATAAAACGTATGTAGTGTACATACAAGGCTGAACATATCGATGATGACTATAGAAAAAGGTTGTATCTTTATTTTATTTAACCGTAAATGGAACAAAGTGGCTGGCTACACAAAAAAGGAGGTTTTATTGCAGTTTGACAAGACCGAAAAAGAAAAATATTGCTTTGATTATACTAGTTGGCAACATGCTCCAAAAAAGTAAACTATCAATTATGATATACTTTTTTAACAGTAGTCTAAAAAGGGAGCGTCCTCACTACATTTTTTGTGTAGCCATCCAAAATGTATGATTTTATGTTAATCAATTACTGTTTACTGAAAATTAAGGTGACAGAATAGTCGACAAATTAAAATACCTACCTTCAACAATATAATGTTTTGTTGGTATAGGTGCTTAAACTATTTCACGAAGTCCTGTTAGTTATTGCAATTTAAACCTTATGACTAACGTCATAACGGCGACAAGACAGGACTCTGCGAATTGTTTAACTATACCTTCGTACAGTACCTACTCGGTTGTTAATATGACACATCGAATTTTAGGAAAAGTTCGGCTTTATAGAGAGCATAGTCTCTGACGCTTTGGTTACTTACGAAAGCGGTGAACGGTCACACAATGACAGCTGTTCAAATACAGAACGCTTTTTGACACCTTAATGTCAAATACTGTTGAAAATGACAGATTTTCATGACGGAACAGGGCTTCTAGGAAACCGTAGGCTTACTCTCCCATCAACCAAACAGTATTGGATTTTTTTTCTTTAATTTATTATTTTACACGTGTTCTCTTAAGGTGGATGCGTAAAGGTAGCCCGCGAAATACATCTTCTTTTTTAAATGTTTTTTGAGATTACGAGTATTGTTCTCAAATGTCATGATATCATGAAAAAGTCTTTCCATGAAACAAATCTACAAAACACAAATCTAACTAACAGAGATGTATTAATGATTCTAATTCTGCAAATACATATTTGTTATAGACGCGAATCATATTTTGATCAAGATACAACCTGACACTGACCTTCAATTTGCAAAAAACGTAACGAGGGCTACCTTTGCTACCGTATCACATATGACATTGGTAGAATTGTCGACATCGGCAATTCTACCATTCCATAGAGAAAAATTGTATAGTAGCTTTTCTCTTAGATGTGTGACTGTGTCCTTCTCTCGATGTGTCATTAATTCCCGGGTACTGTGTAGCAGGAGATAGAAACTAGTTTTGCCCATATTACAATGAAATGATGGCTTCTTAGGATTTATATACATCATGCTTTGATTTGTATTATTACTATCAGCACAATATCATGACGTGCCGTGACTCTCGCTTATTTTAAAAAGTATTTTTTTACTGAGGACGAGACCAAACAATAATTTTACATGGTCAAACTGCATATTTATATTTGCATGTGAAAATTATCGCAGGTCTATAGATTTATACCCTGCTTTTACTCAAAACAAAGTATGGAAACAGTTTTGCAACATTGTTTCACGCAACATCAAATGTTGAAAAACAACACACGCACGAAACGAACGAACTACGCACTATGCATCAAAGACCTGACGTCACTCAAACCCTGCGTCGCGCAATTAGAGTTTACCGCGCGGCGGACATATATTCAAGCTCCCGACTTCAACCTCTGGGCAGTTGCCCGCCAGACACGACACCCGTCTGGTCGGAGGATCCTCCCTTTTCTATGGTGGATGAGTGAACTTTACACCCTGTTCCGTATACCCCTAAACATTTATGTACCATAAAGATACATTAGCAACAACACTGCAACATTCCATGTTTCGTACAACACAAACATAATTTATGTTATTGAAACAATGTTGTACAACTTAGTTTCCCGATTTTAATTAAATAAAATCGTTTACAAAAGAAATCGACTTTTTAAAATAACTGAGTTATTCTATGAGCGACTATACTATCACCTTGCCATTAATATAACGTCAGTGTTGCCATATCTTGATTTAAGTGATATTGTCATAGACTGCTTATTTCCTAGATAAAAAAATATTAAAAAAGACATTTTTCATATACGCTCATGAATTAGTTTTTAAATTAAGTAATTTAATATCGATTGTATTTGCTCTAATGAGTGACTGAGTTTAATTTTCTTAACAAAAATCAAATTTTCTTTTTTTGTTCTGATGGTAGAATTTAAATATGTACATTGGCAATAGTAAATGTGTTTTTGGGAGATTTCTAATCGTCGTTCGGTAGATTTATGAAATTGAATTGTATGTTGTGAAATAAATAAATTATTATAAGAACAGAATTTGAAGAACCATTTTTTGGAATCTGATATTTCCCCGAAAAGGTGTAACTTTTTTCTTTTTTAATGTTAATTCCCTTTTTTGTAAGAAATGTAATCCTACTTAAATCAATAAATAGTAGACTGCACTGGTATGATTTACAGATATTCGTAATTTCTTACCAAGAATAGCCAAACGGCTAAATATCCACAGAATTTCGCCTTTCGGCTATTCTTGGTTGCACACGATCCTATTCAACTAGCCGATGGGCATTACGCACTCGCCAGTCTACGTACCTTAGCCGTTGAGCTACTCGTGCTTAATTCGAATATAACTGTAAATCATATCTGTACTCAGTTTTAAAATATAATAATATTTTTGTTAGAAGTCACTTGCCCAAATCAGCTGATAGTAGCGAAAGTATATTTTTAGTAATCACTATTTTTAACAACTTTAGCACAGTACCAGATCGTAAATATGGCACGTCGAGTATTACAAAGAGTTGGGCTTTGTATAGCGCCGTATTTGTCACTCATACAGTATTTCTATCTCACGAAGCGACGCGCGCTTTACTTGTGGTAACAAAGTGTACGAACACGCTGTGAATGTGTGCGTGAAGACGAATAATAGCGTCAGCACGTAGCACACACTTCCGACTTCGCCCGTGTCTCGGACGGTACCGTGAGCTCCTGTGCATACAAACACATACCTAACACTTGGTTACCAGAAGTAAAGCGCGCGTCGCTTCGTGAGATAATAATACTAGTGTGACAGTCTCTAAAACTCGATGTGTCATTTAGTTATTTCAAGCTATTTCATTTGTTTATCATTCCCTTAGGTTTCAACTGATCACTACGTTGAGCCATTATCCCTAGTCATTTTCTGTTTATTTATGAAACAACAATGATCTTTGTGTAGGTGGCGTCAAAAATATGTGAACACTTCAAGTAATATTAACGTTTAATGGCAAAAAGAGTATGTTAGTATTGTAGCAGGTCCAGTTTTGTAGTTTCTGCCCACCCCCTTGGGGAAAATGGCGTGAGTTTGTGTTGTTTTTTTTTTGTTACGAAAGTCGAACTACTCAAAGAATATATTTCTATCAGCATTTAATAATCGTACATCACATAACTAAACTCCATTTGAAATAAGATTAAGACATTTAACTAAACCTTTTTTACAGTCTGTTCAACCGATTTTGACTTCTATTGTGTTGATGGCATGACAAATGGCAGCTGCAGTAAACAGTTGGTATTGTAACCACTTTTTTGCTTTTAATGCCATCCTTATGCCTACGGTATAGAAGTCAGAATCGGTTGAACGGACTGTAAAAAAGGTTTGTTTAAATGTCTAATCTTATTTCAAATGGAGTATAGTTTACAAAACACATTAATTATCGCGACTTTGTTCTTCGCAAAGTGTTAACATATTTTATGACTCTGACTATACATAATATAGTCCTATTATATACAACTTAGGAGAAATATAATATGGACTTATTCAATTCCAATTCCTTCTGAGTCAATCGCTGTATCGGCAGTCACGTCTGAATGGCAGCTCCTTACACATTTCATAGCCACCACACACACAATGCTTTTGCTTTAGTACTGGACCAAATATGGCACATTTTTTAATGACTCCCATCTTGCATTTCAAAGGGAGACGTCTAAATGTTCCTTAAATGGAACATGAACGATCTGTTTACTGGAAGAATAAAATTGGGAATGTCTCGCTCTAAGTGAATATGAGTGAGAGAGAAGTAAACAACAATAATTCTTATATTTCTGACTCTTTCTGTAAGCAGGCGTATACTAGAGCTACAAATTTAAAAAATATACTTATATTTTTATATACACACACATGTCAAGTTTGTAATAATTTAAATATATTATTAATTAATTAATTAAAAACGCAATATTTAGTTCGCAATGAACGACTTTAGTTTAAATTTATTGTTAGGTAGAATATATCTTGTACTGTAAAAGGTTTGTTTCGATATAAATGATGATAATTTGAGTTGTACCGTCCGTCTTGCATATTATTATTGATTCTTGCATATAATTATTAATTATGGCATATTATTGTGGGTTCTTGCATTATTATTATAATTTATTCTTTCATATTATTGTGAGTTCTTGCATTTATTGTCTTGCATTTGCAAATAATATATATAATTGATTTGTTAATTCCTAAAACACCTTTATTTTATTATAGGCTTAAAATATAATGATTTATATTGTTTCAAAGTAATTAATAACAATACATTGCGCCATACTGAGGCTAATCCTTTGCGAGAGAGACATCGCAAGAAAAATAACATTTAACAGAATGTCAACAATTAACATTTATACTCGAATCTTGCATTCTTGCATATCTTAGTTAGGTTTATTGATAATACCGCCATCTGGCGGCCATGTTCGGCAAGTATTGTTACGGTTCGTTTACTCAAGGGTCTATATTGGATCATTTTGTATGAAATGAATTAATGGAATATTTAGATTTCTGAGGGCAAAAGTTCTTTAGCTACCCTAGAATGGTGATCCCTATCTATTCAGGGCGTTAAGCCCGTAGGCCAATGTGGGCAATTGTGTAAAGGTATATTTATGTTACGTGTGGCTAGTAGACGATATAGACTGAAAATTGTATTTGTCATCTGATGTGTGTAAATAAAGATCAAATATGTTCATATTTACGATTTCTTGTTTTATTTCGACTATCTCCAAATATTCCCTATAGGTACCGGTACTGGGGACCTACTCCCTAAGCGAAATCCGTCGTTACGGGCGCTTCGCTCTCCTTCAAACTTACGGTATGTCTGTAAGTGAGAGGGAGAACGAAGGGCCCGTAACCACGGAACTACGGATTTCGCTTAGGGAGTAGGCCCCCTGGTTCGTTAGAAAATCAATGTTTCAAACTCAAAGCATTTATTTCAATTAAGTAAAATTTACTTTTGAACTGTCAAGGATTCGGTCACTCAGAAATATGAAGCCAGTTGCCCCTTTTAAAGCGTTGCAGTCTAACTGGATGCAGCTAAATACCAGTATTTTACACGGAGCGACTGCCTATCTGACCTTCACAACCCAGAACTCGTAGGGCCTGCGCAAACTGGCGATTTGGACAGCTGAGGATTTTAAAATGGTCAATAGAATCTAATACTTATCCAATGAAAATAAGGTATATATTGCCATGCTCGCTGCTCCAAAGAAAATTGCGCTGCGATGCTTTAATTGTAACCAAAGTTTTAACAACAGTTTAACATTTAATTATGGTAAAGTCATCATAGGTCAGCAGTGTCTATGAATGGAAAGATTTTATTTGATTTTAAATATTGATTCTACGTTTGAAATAAAAATAATAGTAATAAACCCTGGTTTTAATTGTGCTGCCCCATAGGTGACTAGCTTTATAAATAATGCCCGGTCGATTTGATTATTTCAATTGTTGTTATCACACTGCCCTCTCATATTGGGCATATTACAAACTGCCCGGGCATTTTTTATAATGTCCTAATAATCACTGGCTCCATAACATATATAAGTCAGTTTAATGAAATTAAAAAGTAAAATGAAACACAAATTATATTGACAATATAGTGTATATTTCTTAAATAATAAATTAATTACAATTATTTACATACAAGGCCAGTCCTCAGAGCTATAAGGACGTGAAATAATTTATACTTCACTGATTAAGGGCCGTCGCTGACATTGCGAGGCGCGGTTGTCTCAGCCAAACAAATATCAACCTTGCGGCAAGTTGAAATAAACTTGAAAATAAATAAACTTATATTATCCCATCGCGCATCAAAGCGGAAAGAGGAACACGTCTCGTTAGTGTCAGGTAATTTTTTTTTTTTAATTTAGCTTTAAAACGTAATTTAAATTATCAATAAAATTTGCAGAAATTGACATCTGTAAGTAATTATTACCGTGTAAATAGTCGCGGCAAGTCTTCTAAGTAAGAATTGCTTGCAGTCTTTGCAAGTTTTGTTGCTAATCTAAACTTCGCAAAAGGAACGCAATGTTGATATTTGTTTGGCAAGGAGAACCGCGTTACGCCAGTCTGCGCCGGTCATAATGGAGGCTGTCTTAGTAAGCGGCCTACAAGCTTGTAGCTATAAGAAAAATGACTGCAAGTAATTAGTTACAGTCCGACCGTTGAGAGATTGCGTTCCAGACCTGACACCTGTCAGTTGGACAATTTCTAGTAGTACTTAATTAAATTCGCAAAACACATAATCGTTAGTATAAAACTGACAGGTGTCAAGAACGCATTCTCTCGAGTAGTTAGTACAATTAAACTGGACGCCCGATCGGTAAGACCGATTGGGGAAGTCATTACCTACTGTAGTGATTGAATGTTAACTTTCGACAATCACTCAGACAATAATGGAGCGAAAGTGAAGTGAGTGCAATTTTGGTTTACAAAATAGGTACCTAGGGCCTTTGTCCATTTACGTGTTCAGACTTGCCCACACCGGCGAAGTTTAGCTTTAACTTATCGACTACAATTGCACATAGTTCCTCAAATACTAGTTTGCAATAATTCTAAATGCCACAGAAATTGAAAATTCAACAAAACTGCTCGACTTGGTGACACTGATCGACCACTCGACTCCCCCACGACTCCTCGACTGGTTGAGAGAATGCATTCCTGACACCTGTCAGTTGGACAATTTCTATTGGTAGTAGGGATCAAATTCGCAAAACACATATTCGCTAGTATGAAACTGACATGTGTCAAGAACGCATTCTCTCGACGGCCGGACTGTAGTTATCGCCCCTAGGACCACTTGACCGACTAAGCAGCATCATAAGCCTACATTTGTGTAAATAATATTACTTATTTAAAATTGCTTGACGTCTTTACCGCTAGCGGCATTTCGAAAGACGCCTGTACACAGTGTACACGCCTCTTTATAAGGGGTCCCCGAAACGATCAATTGCCATCAATTTCTATTGTAGTAATCAATCGCTTCAATTGCATTTGGTAGACGATGAATTTGCTCATCAATGTGTACCAATCACGTAAAAATTGACAATTGCAATTGACCGTTTCGGAGCCCCTTACATCGAATACGGCTGCATATTAATTTGAGCATAGCGAGTAACCGATGAAGAACAAAGTAGAGTGCGGAGCAGTGTAGCGGATTAACTACCAATACCTGTCAACTAAAGAGTGAATTTAGTAGAAATCTATCGGCATTTTTTCCCCCAGATCTCCTCGCTTATCTTTGCTCAAATGAACAGGCAGCCTTTAAGCAACGTACAAAATTGTCTCTAAAACCTGCCAGGCGAACACCTGTTCTATGAGGTGTTAAACCTATCATCGTTGCAGAGCGATAAATAGATGGAGTTATGTAAGATAAATAGCGCCTCTCTTTCGCGACTGAACAATAATGGCTTCCCTAGAACCAGACTTACGATTCTGCAAATTTCAACCCCGTATTAAGCAGAACTTGTTTGAGCGACAATCTATTTCAGATCGCCACTAGCCCACAACGTCTGTATTATAAAACGATGTTCATTCTTAAAACTCGATTTAAAACAGCATTATGTAGAGACAGTTTCAAATCAAGAATGAACAAAAAATATCAATGGTACAAATTAGTCATAAAATCTTAATAAGATCGCCCATTATCTGTAGACTGGCCTTAACTTATAAGATAGGCGTAGCCGGGTTGCAATAATCTATTCACTTTAGATCTATCTGCGATAGGCTTTTTGCAGACTAAAACAGAAGAAAGCATTTTCTGATTACATCGAATAATACACTTTATTTTCAATAACTCAAAGTGCATAATTGTACAAACATCGTCGTAGACAGCGTCATCAAACAAGCTCGTTTGCACTTTAAGCGCCAGTACTATTATGTATTCTGTGCTTTATAGTAGTAGATAGTGACAATAAAATTTATTATTCAATGACATCAGACAATTATTTATTCTGCGGTCCTTGAGCCACAGAATAATTAGGTACAGAAGGCGCACCTCATACAGTAAGCGAAACAGGCGCACACAAACATCGACGCGTACGTACAACAACGATATCTAACGAATGCCAGTCGCGAGTGCACTTACACTCGCTGTACGTAGACGCGGTGTATCGGCGAAATTAACACACATAACACTTTGCTTTGCCAAGTAAAGTAAGCACATTATTCGTATTATTATAAGGTTCATATTCGTTTGAATCGCTAACTTAGCAAAGTAAAGTTAAAGCGCGGTCTGGGAATTTTGACTTGTGTGCGAGCATTGTCGCTCATTGATATGAAACGGCCTTTTGTTCCTTCATAGTCAGGGAGCAGTAATTGATAAGCAAATTGACTATAGTTTGACCGAGAACGCTACACCGCGTCTTAGGAATGCGCGGGGAGGCGAGGGGCGGGACGCCGTGAGCGTTGACAAATGGCCGGCCTACAGTGCACCCCCGACTCGCCGCGCACATACCTAAGGCGTGTTACAGCGGTCTCGGTCAAACTATACCAACTTGAATTGTACGTGTATTCAAATCATAACTGTCATTCACTGACAGTTGTATGAAATGGTTATAACACTGCAAATCGACGTAGGGTGTCAATTTGATTAACAATAGATTTCATTGACTTCAAATTTCGCACTTCTCATAAACATTCCAAAATATTATATCTAACACAATTTACTATATAATAATTTTGATTCTTTAAGCCGGTTAAATAGACAGTGAAAGAGAAAACCTAGATATCTATAATATGTCATTGGCATACACTTCCTACCTTCTGAAAGCGTCCATAGATTTTACGACTTTCGATCGTGTCGAGCTAAATCCAATCTTAAAATGTTCACATAAAAGATTGAATATGAAATAGCATGATTCTTCATTTTAACCAACTTCGAAAAAGGAGGCGTGTTTGCATTCGACAAGTTTTAAAGCTTAGTTAGTCAGATTTTTCTCAATATTTTAAGTACATATTTTTTAGGACATTTTTCATGAGAATGTGGGACCAAAATTAGAGTAAACAAAAGAGATTATTATGCTGGCACCTAATAAACATAATTGCACTACCCATGCAATATTTATTCATTTATCTGGAGTATTTGTTGTTAACCGTCTGCTAAATAATCTCTGTTGTTAAGATCATTAAAAAAATATTAATAAATTCTTGTTACAAGCTTTTTTGATCTATCTCATTCTAATTTCAGTACAATCAAAAGACAGAATAGCATTCATTTTCACATGTGAATAAGCACAATTGAATCATTTGTATAGTCAAACTCATAATGCTTTACCAATATTGACAATAACTCCCAGTAAATTGAAGCCTTTATTTAAGTTTTTGAAATAAAGAATGCTAAGAAATAGTAGGTGGGTCAATAACCGCTATTGCCACGCCAAAGTGATTTGGGTATAACTGTCATGACATTGGTCTGAAAGCAAAAATAGACCCTGACGTTTTATGACGTGCAAGTGACCTTTAACCTTACGGCAGTAAAGCAAATTACAAGTTCGACTATACAATACAGCTATGGTTTTGACAAGTAAAACGGCCAGATAAGTCACAGAGTAAATAACAAATGAAGTGTTAATATGAGGCAAAGTTGCACTCCAAACGTGAGTTTATCAAGTTTGCCATTGCCAATCTTCAATTAAGCACAAATAAAAATGTAAATGACAATCTGTAGAACGGTAAAATAATTCCTTAGAGGCAAGTTTACACCAAGTGTGTTTCTCGACCGTCAAGAGGCGAGAATCAAACATCGTTTACTTTACACCATTACATTACATTAGTGTAATAAATCTCCTGGCAATTCTCGCCCACGAATCCATTCTCGCCTTAACGGTCGCGTTGTATAAGTAAGACTCCATAATCCGAATAAACGCCCCCATAAAGAGCTTTATTGTTTATGTATTAGCACTTCATTTGTTATCTACTCCGTGACCCAGATATTATAACGTTACACGTTTATCTCATATATGTAGCCATTTTTTTCCGACACTGTGCCTTATACAATAAAATATTAAATATATTTTAGTCATCCACATAAAATCTATAGAAAAATTTATCCCGGCTACACCCATGGAGATTTAATTAATTTAATTTAAATATAAATAATTAATTATAATTAATAAATAAATAGAATAGACCCTTTCCTTACGACTGTTGAATATTTTTTATAGAGATAATACACATAGTATGCAGGATCCACGCAGCACAAGATTTCTAATAACATTGTATATTAAACGTTATTTTTAGCGCAATAAAGTGCAAACTTGTACGTACATTGATGCAGTCATCAAAACGCTCTTGGGAGTGCTTGGCTCTTTTGCACTTTATGTCACTAATAATAAAGTAAATTATACAATGTCACTAGAAATACCTGTACTATTTGCTTTGACCTTTAGGCGCCATTGCAGGCATTATCATGTCCATAGAAAGAGACAGAAGATAGTATTTTTATTTATATATTAGGCCAGGTGAGGACGGGCGAGTCGCGCATTGGATTTTCAACGCTCTGCTTTAGCGCCCAGAGTTAAAAATGCAACAGTGCGTTTTATAGACGCGCTCTGTTGGATTCTTAATGCTCGGGTCTATACCGAAAGTTGAAAATCCAGTGTGCCAAAAAAATGGCCCGTGCGGACCTGGCCTAACCAAAGCGTAGAGGAGAGCTGTCTTACAAACACCCAATCGGTTACCTATGCGTTATAACTTAGGCATGCTACACACCATTTCGGCATATTCGGCAGCATTTGTTCAACAACAAAGCCGACCCGAAGCAATTACTATACATATATTCGATTTTGCCGCCCGGCTCAGCCATCCAGCCAGATTATATTGCACATCCGAATAAAAGGTCGTCTAAGCAAAGAAATTTCAAAACGACGAAAACCTATATGTTATAAACTTATAAGACATCTCTAAGCTTCGATTTGGTGGAAATACTAGACTCGAAATAATGTGCATTTTTTCTGGGCCCATATACAGGGTCAAATGAAAAAATATACAATCAATTTTTTTTTACCATTTCTGAATATCGGTACCCATCACATCCGCGGGGTTTGCTAGCTAATTTAATGTGACCTTGCATAACCGCATCTCGCTCCTGAAATTGGCTACTTTATTCTTTGTCTCTTTCTATTTACAATATACCCACTGGCTCGCCTACACTAAAACTGCGCGACACGTAAATGTAACACACGCACTGTTGGATTTTCAACGCTCCGCTAAGCCACGAGAGTTGAGAATCAAACTGCGCTTATATTGAGCTATACATCCAGGTTCCGCGTAGTGTTAGTAAAAACGGACATGTGTATTATCCCGTCTATATTTACACCTTAGATCTAAAATTGTCTATTTAAAGACATGTTTGCCTCATTAGGCTAGCTCTATAGCAGCGAATTGTGTCTAAAATTCAATGATGCCTGCACATCTTTTTTGTACCCCGAGTGTAAGTATTGTAAACATAATAAGCCTATAATGTTCCCACTGCTGGGACACAGGCCCCCTTTCTTCGAGAGGGAGTGGGCCGTAATCCACCACACGGGCCCAGTGCGGGTTGGTATACTCCATAGGTTTAGGTAGTTAAATAAAGGTAAACAAATCATAAAAAGGGTTTTTATAGTTGACACTTTCCAGATTCAAATACGATAAACCAAACTAAATTTATTTTAGAATTTTACAATAGTTTCCTCTTTTATTTATCTATGTTAATCTTTATCATTTATTCTTAAACTACTCTTCGTAGATGTTACTGCTTTAGCACAATTTTTTAGTAAGATTTATACTAATAATATAATATTTTGCAATCTGTCTATTGTAAAGAGCCCAAACTCTAAACGTCAACGAATTATAACGTTGCTAAATTGAAGAGTACAACTGTCACGTAGCACGACAACTGAAGTGACAGGTATTACGTTTAGTTGGTTACCGGACAGCTGTCTCGTCACGTGGTTTTTTGTGTTTACCTTTATTTAATTACCTAAACCTATGGAGTATAGATGTCAAATGTCTTCGAATTTTTGGTTCTAGGACATGCCGGTTTCCTCACGATGTTTTCCTTCACCGTTTTGAGAGTAGAGCTGATGAAATTATTTACACAAAGTAAAGCGCCTGTCAGGGTTCGAACCAAGACCTACAACTCGTAAGTCGGGGCTGATACCACTGCTCCACTGCTCTCTAAACTTGTAAAACTTTTACGAACTTGCTTAGATTATTTATTATTAAATTCGCCATTTCTAGGAGTCGTCCATAAAACATGTGAGGCTCGAAAGGCGGTGGGTTCGAAAAAAAACACGAAATATTACAAAGGTGAGGGGGGGGTTTAGTGAGATATCGCGTGTATTTATTTTTTCGTTTAACGCGCATTTTTAAACCAAAAAGCGGCCCTCCAAATAAAATACTTATCTTTCTTTCTATTTAAAGATAAAATATTCTGTAATTTTTTAAGATACTTTGCACCAAAAATATACACGTGACTTTGGGAGGAGTTAGTCTAAAACCTCACCAAGTATCATCAGGGGGGGAGGGGGGTCGGGGTTAAAAAGTTGCTAAAAAACATCACTTGATTCATGGACGATCTTGGGTAATGTACGAGATTGCTTATCACTACTGAATCATTATACAATTCTGTGATAAAAACCAGCAGTCGTGCTTTTGTACAGAAATTCAGAATGCCTTCCATTTACTGGGTGGATTTTTGAGATAGAAGTTTATGCAATAATCTGAAACTATTATAAATAATACCTATAAGGTGTTAAAAAATTAACTTAAGAAACTTAAAGAGGTGCTTTAGACCATCGAACTGAATAACTTTTACTAAAGGACCAACATTGAAATCGCGAAAAATAAACAGCTTTTCCATAGTAAAGTATCCTACTGTTCTAAACTGTATGGGACAGCAGTTTTCTTTTTCGATTTCAAAGTTGGTCCCATAGTAAAAGTTATTTAAGTTGCTTAAGTAATTTTTTAACACCTTTACATAAAAGTGGTGAACGAGATCAAAACCTTCATTTTGGAAAAAAAAACTAGTCACAGTTCTAGCTCAAGTTTCATTTGACCACTTTACTCATCGTAGTTTTATTTTCCGCCCTGAAGGACCATCTTGAAAGTTCAACCGTTATAGCAATGTTTATTGATTCTCATGCTATAATTCCCTATTTTTCCCTGGTGCGCAGGGTGCGGGGCGGCTCAAACATTGTCTTAAGCATGGTTGCGAGTCGCCTGGACTGTTTGTACGTGGGTCACTGTTGTGCCGTCTCTCATGGGATATCGCAACGGTGACCAACCATTATTTCTTGTTACGTTTTGTATTGTTTTCCTTGTTTTTGTTTAGTGTCTGTGCTTACTAACATAGTCGTAAGTTTTACTAACAATCTTGTTGTTGAGTCTTAGTTACCCGAATAAAGAAAATTCTATTCTATTCTATAATTACTTACAAAACTTACACCCAAGGTACGCTTCACCCTAGCGAGTAGGTGAATCATTACAAATAATCAAATTTACAATAAGAGTGACGGAGTAAGGGCAGAAAGTCTCACTTTTGTTACCTAGTTTTGTTTCCGTTCATTAATTTATCATTTTCTTTTACTAAAAGGTTCGAATGATTCATTAATTTGAATAACAGCCAGTTGCAGAAACTAACTTTAACTTTTAAAGCTGTCATTAAATACTAATCTTCCATTAAATTGTTAACATCACTTGATTTTAATGGTACTTTGAAGAAATTAATGAAATCATTAGCATACATGACCCATAACGTAAAGGGGCGTTAAGTTTGTCTTTGTGCAACTGGGTGTAAAACTGAACTTTTGAATTCCGATAGATTTCAGAGTAATCACGTTAAAATATTTTCTAATAAACTTGCTGAATAGCAAATAAAAGTAATCATCATAAGAATAAACGAATTGTAGACGAAGTTTCCGGTCTCTGAAAGTCTATTAATATTATATTAGTATTCAATTGAGTCTGTTATCAAATCTTATGTAACTTATACTGCGTTCGCGATTTATTTTCCAAACATGTAAACAAATATGTTTTTGGAAAAACCATTTTTACATCGACACATAAAATTCAGTTATTCTGAAATCAACTTTATTAAACTAACATGAAGTTGATATTCGTTAAAATGGCAATACAAGCTATTCGATAGACTGTAGATGATTCTAATTCAATCATATAAAGTCTATGGAAATCGTTGTTTCTACAAGGTTTCCATAGACTAATGGTATATGGTTTACTGTTGTTATTTTGATGAAACAATAATATGAGTTAACATACAATTTGACAACAGATTAACTAATAAGATTATAGAGACTTGATTAGACTTGAAATAACATAATACAGGGTCGCATTAAATTAGCTAGCGAAACTCTGCAGAGATGATCGGTATCAATACCTAAACATGATAAAGTTTTTCTTAACTCATACTTCAAATATTCACCAAGCGGTCGTTGACCCAAAAAAAAATCATCAAATATTTTTATTTTATCGTCTTTAGATCAGGGACCGAAACCAGTACGATCAATACGGGTATTTTTTCGGTTATTTATAATTTTTACAGGTATTTTTAAAAGTTACCTTAAATTGAATACAACCAGTATTAATACCGGTTACCGAAATAAAAATTACCTCTATTTTACACGTGCCGTCGGCATTAGTCCAATCGTCTGTGTGTATGTAACCGGTATTAAAACGATAACCTAAATAGAGGTAACATGTTTTTTCTTCTTGGTTACCCAGATAGCGGTAACCTTAGTCGTAGAAGTAACCAAAATTCTTCGATACCTTTACCGTAATTTATAGAGGTTTTCGGTCCCTGGTTTAGATAATGACGACCCATCACGTCTGCAGAGTTTTGCTAGCTAATTTAAATTGACCCTGTATTTCGAGAATCTACTTGAAATAATCATTATAATCGTCATCTTCTTCCTACACTTATCTTAATTATTTGCGATCGGCGCATGCTTTTTTCTTCCATACATTATTATATTTTAAACATGTTAAGCAAACATCATATTATTATTTCTGCCTATTTTCTAAGCAATTTTCTTATAAATCTTTGTCGGAATCAGACTTGTAACGCTCGACGCGATTGCAATGGTCACAACAATCATGATCAACACTACAAAGCGGTTTAAAAACAAAATTTAATTTAATCTGTTCTAAAATCTCATGTCAAACTTTACACATCCAATAGCCTGTGACGTTTTTAAAGCCACGTCGTATTATGTAAGAACACCCCGTGTCCTAACCGAACCGATCGGCCGTGCGAATACGCGATCGTCGCGTTCAAAAGTCACTCAGTCGCGCCCTCGCTCGGCGTGACGACACGTTCGAGGTCGCCGAACAAAATGAACGCGGCCTTACTCTTTCAAATCGCGCCAACTGTTACAAATCTGTTCTCAACTTAAACTAACGCCGTAAGGAAAGAGTACACACGATATTTGAGGAAGATACGCCCTGTATGTTCCTTCTTTGTCTATACAAATAAAAACGCGTCTTGTGCTGGCTACACACGCGCGATAAACTTTAGTACACAATGAGGTCGTGATTATTGATACTTTGATCATTGCTTCGTTTATATTCAAGACATTATGTGCCAATTCCACCACGTCCGAGTAGACACAATCAACAAGATAAATTTAAAAAAATGGAATAGGAGTTAACCGTAACGTATCAGATGGTTATATATATTAAAAAATTTGCTGAAAGCCTAATCCATGCAATCTGTAGCACAGATGAATACAGAAGCGACACTCCACAGATTAGGTAAGAAGCTACAAGTACACGGCGGGCCCGTCTTGTCGGGCCAATTCAGTGAGTGTAACGTAGTGGAAAGATCTAAGAGTCACGCGATAGAAAGAGATGCAACTTCTAGGTGAATATAACTGTAGGTAATTAGCGCTGTGCGACCTGAATTGCACTTTATTGTGTCGTAGCAAGAGTCGTTTTTTATTTAAATGATTTTGCGGAGTGAGAATTTTCCAATCTGTATTAATCTGTGTCTGTAGTAAATTTGTTTTTTTGGATTATATTTAGATTTACCAATCAACTGTTGATATACCTACAATTTCCGTATGCAAAATACGCGCTTTGGCGTGGAGTTACAGACTCTTGGGGGACTACCACCACTTCTTATTACTTCAGTGTAGGAAAGAGATGAAGCTCCACAGGACGTATAGATCCATCTCTTTCCCCCACTGAAGTAAGATAGAAATAATACCGCTATAAGATGGTGGTGGAAGGTCCCCGACCCGTATTACCTACCTACAATTTGACAGTCGCTTTGAATTAAGATAATTTACCAGGGGACTACCACCATACCTTAAAGCAGTATTATTTTAATATTACTACAGTGTAGGAAAGAGATGAATCTCTACAGGACGTATAGCTCCATCTCTTTCCCCCACTGAAGTAAGATTGAACTAATACTGCTATAAGATGTGGTGGTAGGTCCCCTGCCCATATTACCTACTTACAATTTGACAGTCGCTTTGAATTAAGATAATTTACCAGAGGACTACCACCACCTCTTAAAGCAGTATTATTTTAATATAACTTCAGTGTAGGAAAGAGATGAAGCTCCACAGGACGTATAGCTCCATCTCTTCCCCCACTGAAGTAAGATAGAAATAATACCGCTATATGATGGTGGTGGTAGGTCCCCTGCCCGTATTACCTACCTACAATTTGACAGCCGCTTTGAATTAAGATAATTTACCAGAAACCAGGGTTTATGGGTTCCATTTAAACATTTACACATCTTAGGGCCAGTTTTTCAAACATTAGATAACTTTATTTGCGAAATAAATATGGCGGTTTGACAGCTTTTGTATAGAAAATATGTCAAACTGCCATATTTATTCTTCAGTTAAAAGTAATTTGACTATTATAAAATCTGCCCTTAAATTGACAATTTAGTAGGTCTAGATTTTTGCAAGCCCCGTGAGTTGCTACTTGTTTACCTTTCTGTGAAGTGTCTCGAGAGGAATATTCATACGGCCTATACAGGCGAATTTTCCAAATGTGCGTGGATGGCCAAATCCGAAACTATGATGCACAATACTCAAAGTAATCTCGAGACTAAATCGATACAGTTTGAGTTTTTATCAAAATCTGCCCTAAGATTTATTTGAGCACTCTTCGCTATTTCTTATAGTATACAATAGACGATGTATATTTAGTAACCTAATCCGCTTAAATGTTCTTAAAGAGTCATAAAGAACCCTGTAATAAAATTGCCACGTCAAGCGTCGTGTCCGGGTTCGCACAAGTCAATCGTCATCCTGAGGATGCCTTGTTGAGAGGTGAAACACGTGTCGATTTCTTACAGGGTTCTTTGTGACTCTTTAAGAACAGTTAAGCGGATTAGGTTACTAAATATACGTTGTCTATTGTATTTTATAATGGATTTCCGCACAGTCACGCCTGCGTCAATTAACTATTTTTTATAGTTTCAGATTTGACAATCGACGCATTATTTGGAAAATTCATTTTACACCATTTTTTTTATTACCTTACAAACGAAGCAATGAAACGAAATATAACCAGCATAGCCAATTGTGTACCAGAGTTGTTACATAATTTATTTTTTATATAATTTAATTTATTTTAAAATGTTATTAAAACTTTTTACCGCCACGTTACGTGAACACGTCAGGCACCTAAATTTAAAATACAAAAAAGCATTCCGATTTATTATTATTGTCTATTTTAAAGAAAATCTTTAAATAATTATAATATACAAGGTCTTGATTAAATCAGCTCCATTCTTACATGAAGGTGATTCTACGGCCGCGACCTATTTGAAAGCGATCGTATGCGTGCGTAAAGCACTAAGAAGTGGTGAAGCGCGGGCGTTTTTTGGGGGACTGTCTTATGTAATTTTGACTTTCAAAAAGTGCTGATTCTCAGCCAAGTTTGAATAAATGACATTTGAATTTTGTATGTCACTTGTTCATTGCTAAACCGGAAAGCGCCCTCTGTCGCCGCGACACTCTGTCATCGAACAAAAAGTTCGAACGATCGTGCATTCGCGCGACGACCGCTTTTAATTAGGACGCGGGGTACCAGTCATACTGAACAATCTTGTCTATGAAACGCAAATCTAAACGTCGCGTCGTGAAAATAAACTGGTAAAATCACCTCTTTACAATGCGTTCCTGACACCTGTCAGTTGGACAATTTCTAGTACTAAATAAGGATCAAATTAGCAAAACACATATTCGTTAGTATGAAACTGACAGGTGTCAAGAACGCATTCCCTCAGCGGCCGGACTGTGGATGGTGAACAAATCACCAACATTTGTGTGTTGTCGATATTTTTATCCACATCTTAATGATAACAACTAATTAAAACCTCGAATTGTTAGCGATCTTCTAAATTAAAATAATGTAAAAGTTATTTTCATCAGCCGAGTCTTTTCCCAACTATATTAGGTCATGGTCTTGTGGCGGCCTCTACATCGCAACATGTGAACTACGAACCACATTGACGTAACGCAAAACCCTGCATCGCGCAAGCAGGGTTTACCGCGCGACTAGCATATATACAACGTCCCGACATCGATCGTTGGGCAGTAGCCCACCAGACACAACACCCGTCTGGTCGGAGGATCCTCCCTTTTCTATGGAGGATGAGTGAACTTTACACCTTGTTCCTCATACCTCTATAGTCTTCATAGAATTTCAAAATCTGTTAATCGTCTAACCATAAGATATCAGCCATGCTATTCTGTAAACATCTCACCGTGAAAACTTGGGTGAAGTGAGCTGTCAATAGTGTCAATCCCTGTGGAATGACAGCTCACTCCACGCTCACTTCACCTAAGTTTTCACGGTGAGATGGTTACAGAATAGCACTGCAGTTCTTCCTAATATCTAGCCTGGTAAACTGACCCCAACATAGCTATGAAAAGACTAGGAAGACGATATAAAATCAGTCTCGTGTGACGTCATAACACGTCATTTTGGAGTGACAGTTAAGCGCTGACGTCTCTAAACGTCCGTGGCAGTAAAAAGGTTAAAACACGGGGTCATTACCCGTGCACCTATTACTATGACCCATATTAGGGCAATGAGAATTACCCGTAAACCCACCACACTACAGCTTGAATTAGAGGGGGGGAAATATCGATAAGAAACGTATTAATGGTTAGGGTCAGACCCAGCATATGCGTCCGACGAACGCTTACGTTAAATGCGAATGCTGCCTTAGAATGAGCTCAGACTGACGTAGTGGCAGGGAAGTGCAGAACTGCGTGGTTTTTGACAACGTCTCGCCCCGCTTTGTGTTTTTATTACGACATAAAAATCGTTTCGCCGCCACTCCGTCGATCTGCGCTCATTCTAAGGCAGCATTCGCATTTAACGTAAGCGTTCGTCGGACGTGTATGCTGCGTCAACGCGACGGTAGTTTCCATACAATAACTTCTACGCCGCGGTAACGCAGCGTCTACGCGACGTAAATCGGTGTCAGATACAAAGGTATTTTTTGTAATCTCTGGTCCTTATGCCTTGCAGGCTTTAATATATTCTCTTATCGATACATCCATACTTTTAATTCTAATTGTAGGGTAGTCAAAACGGTGGGTATACAATCACAAATCAAAACTAACTAATTTAGACTCGCGCCGACTTTAGAAAAAGTGTATTTAGTAGTATTTGTTTATTCTGTAAAATTTTCTAAATTAATTTGCATGCCCTCTGGCATAATATGGACTGTACATGAAACCGGCAACTTTTACAACTGTATTTTCTGCAAAAAAAAAAATTTTTATTTTTAATCTTAATCATACTTTTACGGGGCAGTGTGCACTTTTTAAAACTCGCCCTAGGCAAAGTTGGTAGGAGGTGATGAAAGCCAGAACCAACTTTTAGCAATTAAGAAGATCTCACGATTTTTGATATTTAAGTTAAGGAGGAAATCAGGAATCGACCGTAACTTCGGCCAAAACTACGGAGTCGTGTGTAGGCAGTAGACCTGCTACGCACGATTTTTATGACTTGATAAAACATCGAAATTTCTTTATCTTTATCGACTTTTTTTTCTTTAATATTATTTTTTTGTGTTCCTGTATGTTACTAATATAGTTTTTAAGTAAGATGTAAAATATTTTAATTTTATACACCTTCCGCAATAAATTCTCTAAAAGATGGTCAAAACCGCATCAAAATCTGTTGTGCAGTTTAGATGAACAACTTGCACGCGTAGCGACAAAACCTGTTTCTATGGTGATCACCATAGAAACAGGTTTTGTCGACGGAAGAATAAACAAAATGACAGATTGTGATTATTTAACTGTCACTTTCTCTATTCTTCCGTCGACAAAACTTGTTTCTACGGTGGTCATGCTACGCGTGTTAGTCACACAGATACGAAAAGCGACTTCAATAAGACTTTTTCTGATCTTTTATGTAAATCAAAACGAATGTTTGAACTTTAACATCAGGAATGGGTCCAATAAAATTCGTTAGTGAAACCCCACAGACGTGACGGTATCTTGATAAATCAAGAAAAAAGTATGATCTTATTATTATTATATTTGTAGTTAACTATATCTTGATTAATCAAGAAAAAAGTGTGATCTTCAAAAAAAATTTTTTTTTCATAGTTCGTGCGACCCGTGGCCTTTGACCCCGAGCAAAAACTCCAACTCAACTCGATATTGATATCGATATCAGTCATTTCAGTGAAGTTTCGCTAAAGAATTTTATTTAACCCTGAATTATATACAGTATTTTTTTAAATATATCATACACTTTTGCTAACTGTCGGCGCGGGTCTACGCTAGCATAAACTTTCCGTAATGAACAAAATAACTTAATTAACCTAAGACAAAATATCGTTAGAACTAATTCTTACGATGCTTCCTTTCGACCGGTCTCTTGTATAACCTGGAAAGCAGAAAAAAATATATTAAAAAAATACGTATTATAAGGATAGAAAGAAAAATATTTTTATTTGTCACAGACACACGTGCATACAAAAAGTCAAGAGGAATCAGAAAACAAAATAGATCTAAGTACCATCGAAGAAGTTCATATCTATACACCGTAAGGACTATTTCTGCTTACTAATAATATCTACCTACACTTGATCATTACGACAGTCCAAAGCCTGCAAGTGTGATGGAAAATGTTATCACCAGTTAATTACAATACAATCGCCGTACGGTTAGGTACCATCGAAGAAGTTCATATCTATACACCGTAAGGACTATTTCTGCTTGCAGCGCTCGGCCGCTATAGAAATGAAACAAAATGAAACGAAATGAAAGTGAAATGAAATTATTTATTCTGTAAATAGGATATCGGAATCACTTTTACACGTCATATAAAAAAATATTAAAAATAAGCTAGATGAGGTCGGTGTTTCCTATCTGACTACTCTGAGAAGAAAGACCGAAACAAACTCAGAGGGACATAATCTTGGTCAAGTCATATGAGGATCATGTGGATTAGTGTCTGAAATGGTCTTTTGAGGAAAGAACCACACAAATTTGTGTGGACCTGTCCAGTCAGTATAATTTATAGAACCGGGCCGGTAACAGATGTGGTTATCGTGTTCACGGGATTTTGTTTTCAAACTGCTTAGATATGAAGTTCTTCGATAGTACATATGAAATCACGAGCATAAAAAAGAAATACTCGGCAGCTGCACGTCATGACTGTGATAAGACGGCTTCCACTCAGCATGATGCTGTGCTATGGAGACCCACAGCACAGCGCTGATTTTCAGTGGTCACCCGAAAAAGACGTACGGAAATCAAGTCAGGTTCTCTGATTTTTACATAATAAATTGGTAACAAAATAAAATAAACAGTACTTAGCATATAATACTAATATATACAACGAATTACATGAATAAATATGATGAAATAACATCAAAAATTATCCGCAGGCATCACCGTGCATGCATCAATAAAGTACCTAACTGTAACACATTATTATTATCCAGTGTTTTGTCTCGCTCCCACCCTCACCGTCGCGTCCCATGCGCGCGCGCTCATAATGGAGCTGGGAAACACTAATAATAATATGTGTTGTCCAACTGCAACACTTCCTATTTCTTTTGCTACAACTCGATCCAGAGCCAACATGAACTAATCATTATGGGCGTCAAGTTCAAAAAAGTCAAGTCCATGTCGGTCCACGCACAATGAAGGGTTCCGTATTCCGTAGTTAGGATGAATTTATCCCAAAAACAAACTTAACATTGTAGTTCAAAAACATGCTCTTCTATATATATATCGATATATGTCACGGTCAATTCTCCAACTGCAAATGTAAGTTTGTAATCGCAAAAAAATATTTACAAACACAACTACAACAACAAAACAAACATACAATTTAACGATTTTCAGACACAGTCCATTACTTGTGCTGGACCTGGCACCGTAGGCCTACGTATTTGATATTAATTTCAACTTGATAACTCCACGCGTTCCTGAGAAAAAGGGTCTTGACAGACTGAGAGCCAGACGGAGAACGAAGTGATCCTATAAGGGTTCTGTATTAAAAAAGGAACCCTTATAGTTTCGTAATGTCCGTCTGTCTGTCTGTCTGTCCGCGGCTTAGCTCAGAGACGGTTAGTACTGGAAAGCTGTAATTGCATACATATTAATCACGCCGACAAAGTGGCAAAATAAAATCAAGAAAAATATCTCACATACATTCCGTATGGAAGAAAATGTTATTCAACTACAATGTTTAGTTTGTTCTTGGGATAAGTTCATCCCAACTACGGAACCCTACATTGTGCGTGGTCCGACACGCACTTGGACACTAAACTTGCACACTAAAAACTATAGGAAATTGTGAAAATTGCTTAATAGAGTAAGATCTATTTATTTTTACGAGACATACAAGCAGACAGACCTTATCTTGCGAGTTTGTCCGAAAGGGCTATCGCGACCCCGGCACACAGGCAACGGAAGGAACACGGGTGGGTTTTAGTCAGTAAAAGTCTGACACGCCCTCCCGCTCCGCCCAGAGCGGGAGAAGTAATTTGATAATTTCACACCCTCAAAAAAAAAAAGGCAGACCTTATGGACATCTGATTCTGGAATACCAAACGCAAAGCAGTGGCAAATCTAAAATACTTCATGTGTCTGTATTACTTCGACACCCATAAAAATATGATTGTTGGTGCTACTGTCTTGGACGAGCGCCTTCACAGAGAGCTCAACTACCTTATAAACGTACCAGCATCCGAATAATACTGCATCGATATCGAGGTATCAATTACCATAGATTAGTTATTTGTTTCCTGAGAACGAGTTTATCGTCAATAAAAAAAAAAAAAAAAAAAAATATATATATATATATATAATAATAAATAAATGATTATGAAATACTCACACTGTATTCCCAGTACAATCTTCATTGATCTCAAACGCGACCTTTTTGAAAACGCACGCGAACGGACAATGTTCCTGACTGACGTACTTGACAGCCTGCTCTATGAACTCGTTGATAGCAACCAGTTCTTCTTCAGCGAACGGGCCCAGGAACTTAAACTGGGAATACTTCTTACTTTCAGCAAATTCAGTGAAAAAATTAACAATTTTCGTCATAATTTCCGACATTTCCGGCAAAACTTCTGGCTCTTCTGCCACTTCTGGAACTTCTTCCTCTTCTTGGCATTCGAAATCGGACTTCTTCAGATTCCTCGTTATGCTTATCAAGAATGGGTTTGTTTCTTCCTCTGGTTCCAATTCTTCTGGAACTTTCGGCTCTTCTGGGATTGAAGGCTCTTCTTCTACTTCTACTTCTAGGATCTCTTCTCCGTTCGTCTCTAAGAAGCGTTGTTTGAATTCGTCGGAGAAGAGGGAGTCCTTGTGGTCTCGGAGTTTGTCGGGCACGATGAGGTATACGTGAGGCGGGGCTATCTTGAAAAGACTCAGTTGACTGGAAGAAGAAGAGAGAAGAATTACATTTATTTATTTATTTAATACTTCAAGCACAAAAATGTACAGAGGCGGACTTAATGCCATAGGCATTTTCAACCAGTCAACCTTTGGGTGATGGAGAGACAAACAGTGGTAGGTGCAATTACGAAAAATTGAGGAATAAAAAATAAACTTAAGTAATATATAAAGATACACATATACCTATTACAAACTATAAACATAATATATATGTCTGATTATATATAAATATAAGCACAAATACATATACATAAATACATGAATATACTAAAACAAATAAGACAAACAATGGGAAAACATTAACGTTGTGATGATACTGCCAGCTTCTTACGAATGTGCTCGCGAACTTTAACTAGGACCTCTTTTTTATGTTAAGGTACATATTAGTACAGATGGTTAACTCCGCATTTATATAAAAAACGACTCTTGCTACGACACAATAAAGTCCAATTCAGGTCGCAGAGCTCGAATTACCTACAGTTATATTCACCTCGAAGTTGCCTCTCTTTCTATCGCGTAACTCTTATATCTTCTGACTTTGTTACGCTCACTGAATTCGACAAGTCGAGCCCGCGGGGACCTACTTGTAGCTTCATACCTAAAATGCGGAGGGAATCATCTGTATTCATTTGCGGTTACAGGTGACTTTTTGGTAAGTGGGGACTAACGCCGATACGAGATGAGATACTAGAGACTTCGTAGTTGCTTTGCCATCCCAGAAATAAAGCTGGAATATCTTATACTACTTGAATACACAATGGCCGATTTCGCACTGCGACGATAACGACACCGACATATCGCCAGCTCGGAGGCCAACGATATCGGCCGACAATATCGGGACGATATCGGCCGACAAAATGGGGGCGATATCGGCCGACAATATCGGGACGATATCGGCCGACAACATCGGGACGATATTGGCCGACAATATCGGGGCGATATCGGTATGCGACAAGATGTAACCGCTTATTGATATGCGGTATGCCACAGCAGCCTCGAATAGTCGCGTTGCGCCAGCTAAGGCTTGCATCGCCGCGCGATTCCAACACTGGTATAGTGTATTCGAGGTAATAATGGCTGAAGTGAACAAGTGGACTGTGTCGTACGCCGATATCGGCACGACAATCAATGTCGGTGACGATACCGTCGACTACACCGACACAGTGTGAAAGTGTTGTATGAAACTACAAGTCCGACGATATCGTGTAGTTATCGTCATCGTCCAATGTGAATACGGCCATTCTTAGGTGACTTACATTTATTGCCACCACCGTGTTATCTAATAAAAATTTGTTGCAATGGAATTTAATCTTTGTCCTGTATGACATTAAGTTTGAATTTCCAAAACCTGATAATTATCCAAGATTCAAAATTCAAAAGTCATTTATTCAAACTAGGCTGAGAATCAGCACTTTTCGAACGTCAAAATTACATAAGACAGTCCCCCAAAACGCCCACCCTTCACCACTTCCTAGTGCGTTAGCTGGGAAGAAGAAGTGGCGCAACAAACTCCCCAGCAGCACTGCTGTCTGTTCAGTTAGAAAGAAAAAAAAATGATTCTATATAATGGTATTCAACATAATTAACCTAATTTAAATTATTATCCATATGTTAGCTAGCACACGCCAATATACCAAACAAAATCATCGAGAACGATTAAGAATCTTTTGATAAAGTTTCTAAAAATCAAAATCTTTTGACGCTGCTCAGCATAAAAACATTTAAAGCATAACTTACCGTATAGGATAAGTCCCAAAGCTCTGCGTGTGCAAAATATAACAGTTCTTATCGCTGATCTGCAGTATCAAGTCCATTTGAGCGGGATTGTCAAAATCGACTGACGCCAAGTCTTCAGCGCTCAGTTTGAACTGAACCAAATGATGGATCTTCTTGCGTTCATCTTTCTTCAAATTTTTGTCAAAGAGTAATTCCACCTCGGCGTTATTTTTGACGAATTCGTAAATGTTAAGGAGAACGTTCATTTCGTAAAATTGTTTGCAGTCAGCCTTTTTGCTGTGCTTCGGTGAGCGTACGTTGCGTTGGATGTGGTTTTGGCCGAAACCTATTTTGGTTTTTGCCTGTAAGAGAGAGATTAATGGTTAATTAATAATTCCAATAGACTCGCATCTTTAAATTGGGACTTAAATATAGCTGTCTCGACCGACTCGTTGGTCTAGTGGTTTTTGCTGATCTTACTAATCCATTGCTTCATATGTTCGAAAAATTTGTCTGCTCAACAACCTAAATAACGCAATGAATGCTAAACTGTAAAAATGAGTCAAAATAACTTTCATTGATAGATAGCTGATGTTACAAGGAGTAATTTCGGCTACATTATTTTTAACCGACTTCCAAAAAGGAGGAGGTTCTATGTTCGTGGCGTATGTATGTTTTTTTTTATGCATGTCCACCGATTTCTCTGTCAATTGTGGACCGATTTTGAAAAGGTGTACTCTCGAGGTGGTCCCATATAAATTTTATTAACTTTACTTGAATAGTTTTTGAGTTAGCTTCAATAATACGTATTTTTTTCCACTTAGTTCAATGTGGATGATATGATAAGTTCTTGTCACTGTTAGTCGTAGCACACATAGCAGGTAGTGGTATTCGAATTTGTAACTAAAATGTGAAAACAATTTTTATTTTTTTCAGCAGCTAGTGTCTACATAAAACAGCAACAATTACAACATAAAGTCACGCCTATTTTCCTCAAAGGGATGGAAGCTGACACCTAAATTAAATCAAATAAAAAAATTAAGATTGTTGTGTGTAACCTACATTATTTCCGACATAAACAGCGTTGGGCGCGATCGGTTCCACGATACCGTCCCCACTCCTGCCGAGCGCGCCGCCTTCCCAACCCATCTTCTGCATCATGCTGCAAAGAAAAAAAAAATTAAGTACATAATAAACGTTTTGTTAATTTCGTGATGGCCCACTGGTCAAGACCTCGCCTCTCATGCACGAGGTTGTTGGTTCAAATACGCGCAAGTACCAAACCAATGTGACACTTTGAATTCATATGTAAAGTAAAAAAGCTTTATTCAGTTCAGAAAAACACGATACAATATAAAAAAACGAGTAACAGATCACATAGGAGCCTAAGGTGCTAGATTTTTACGAATTTGCTGGACCCCACACTAGGATTCCGAAGTAAGGCAAACAATTATTTATTTAGAACTAATTAAATAGAAAAAAAATAAAATAAAAGAAATAATAATTAAAAGATAAAAAGAATGAAAAAAAATAAGTACAAAGTAGAAAAAAAAAGTTAACAAAATCAAATTATTATGTTTTAGGAAGACGGTTGGATGACAAGAGGTTCAGGTGCTTATGGATGTTAGTGTATGTGGAGTGTGGGGTGTGTGTGTCTTTCTGAGTTTATCTGGACATTACTTGTCAGCAGTGTCTAAGATAAACTCAGAAAGTCGGTGAAGGAAAAACATCGTGAGGAAACCTGGACACCCGTCTTGAGCAAGCGTGGTGATCAATGCTCGTGCGTTCTCTGTATGAGAAGAGGCCTTTGCCCTGCAGTGGGACAGTAACAGGCTGGTATTATTATGTCGTTTTATATATTATTTTACTATTTTTTTTTTAAATATTTCTTAACATAAATATGTAATAAAATTTTAAAAAATTGTGTTCCACCGGTGTCGGGAGCAGGGTCCAAGCTACCGGTGATTAGGGCTGCGGAGACAGGAACCTCCTCGCAATGCATGCCGTATCGAGAATTAAGTACTGCCTTCTGAATGGCAGGCCCTTGATCCAACCGCCTAACGAGGGCCTCCAGAGATATTTGTCGAGGGTTTCGGCCATCAGGCCATTGGTCGTTACGACAATCGAATCAGCACAACGATAGCGGAGCTCACATTCCACGTGTCTACAACCTCGTGTGCTACGTCGAGATATTTTATTTGTTTCTCATTCTCAGCTTTCACGAGGTTCCCGTCATGTAGAATGGTAACATTGACTGTTCTGAGGTGCTTCAAGAGTGGAGAGGTATTCTACGGCTTTCAGAACAATCCCAGAGCCCGGAAGAAGGTAGTTTTACGACTTGCCAATACATCGAGATTTGTTTAATATTATGTATCTTAATAGTAGCCTTATTAAAAAAAAACCCGAAGAAAAGCTCAAACGTGATAGTGAAAATGAGATCACAATCCGTTACGTAGTAAACGTTGCTGTAACTAAAAGCGACTTTATTTTATACTATTTACGTGAGGAAAGTTTAGAATATGAATTTCGATGGCTATAAGAGGGAAGACCAAAGAAACGAACGATGGACTCTGCGAAAGATAATATGGCTAGAAAGAGGGTCACTATAGTCCGCGCGCGACTGGTAGTCACCGCCTGAGGTATGTGCGCAGTGAGGTGGGGGAGGGCGCCATTGACACAATTGTCAGACTGACACCCGAATACTGAAACGCCACTCAAAACTTAAGCGTTACTTATGACTCGTTTAAAGCCTTTTGATTGGTTGAAACTAGTTTTAAGTAACGCTTAAGTTTTGAGTGGCGTTTCAGTATTCGGGTGTCAGTTAGCTTGGCGTGTGTCTACCTCCCGTGACTAACAGTCGAGTACAGAGATGTCATATTATCAACTTGAACTTAATCATTTATATTGATGTAAAACATCTATAGCCGCACGTAAAACCGATTTCTGGCGTGGCGACGCATGCCATGGCGACGCGTCGCCACGGTATATGATGGTATATATATACAGTCTATATGCAGTAGTGTGTACGGTGTGGCGACGTATCATTATGTCATATTTAGTTCCTATCACAATCTATTCTTTTCTGCATATTACTTTTACAAAATAATGTCGATGTTTCACATCTGCCAGGCGTCCCGTGACGGCTCACATTTTTTTTTATTAAACTGTATTGACTTATAACTTGACGTATTTATAATCCTATTTTATTTAACTTAACGTTATGTAGGTATTGTGATGTCTATTTCAAATTACTAGCGGTCGCCCAGAGGTCGAAATTCGACCATAATTCATTGAAATGTCATGATTCTGAGGTAGCCATCTTGTGTCAAACGCATGGTAGTGTGTGTAATTTTTTTTTTATTAATTTAATTTATTTCTAATGTATATTATCTAAAAATATTAGCTTTCTGCACTCCTTCTCCATATAAACTTTAACTGTGCCAAATTTCATACTCCTCCGTTCGCGTAATTTTCGTAAAAAGGGCTACAAAGTGTTCTTGCTTTACGTATTAATATAATACTTATACAGGGTGTCAGGGACATCGACGCGAAGCCGGTTACCATGGATTCAGTACATGATTCTGAGCCCCCCTGCGTTGAAATTTTTCGTCGGTTATTTAAAAAAAAACAGCTGCTCCATACATTTTGACCGCGTAGGTATTGCACTTTTCTATGAAACAGCACATTTTTTTTTTAATAACCGACGAAAATTTTCAGCGCAGGGGGTTCAGAATCATGTACTGGCCCCATGGTAACCGGCTTCGCGTCGATGTCCCTGACACACTGTATACTGAATTTCATCTTGACATGGTAAACTTGTACCTACTTTCTGTGCAAATAAAGAACTATTCTATTCTATGGAAGAAAAAGGCGTGTCGCGCCGATCCGAAATAAATGGGAATAAGGGTAAGAGAATGATTATACAGATATAGAAGCTCACCTCTCAGCCTTG
Source organism: Agrochola circellaris (assembly GCA_914767755.1). Taxonomy (NCBI): domain Eukaryota; kingdom Metazoa; phylum Arthropoda; class Insecta; order Lepidoptera; family Noctuidae; genus Agrochola; species Agrochola circellaris. The sequence goes on along the minus strand of OU611867.1, from coordinate 8,014,895 downwards.
GTCATCTTCACAGGTTTTGCAAGCATCTTATCAAGCTTCTTCTGGATATTGTTGGGGCCCAGCACTAGCCGCTTCCGACCCCTGCTGGGGCCCTGGCCGCCATCTGGGCATACTTCCGAAGCCTTGTGCCAGTACAACTGGGTCCAGTCGAGACTGGGGCTTTTGCTGGTGGGACTGTCCCCACTGAGGATCGAAGTGGGTGGTGGAGTTTCATCTTGAGGGATGTCGTCTGGTCTATAGGAAGGAAATACAAAAAAAAATATTAAAAGTTAGCAAATTACTGACTTAAGAGTCCATTATACTGCAGCTCAAATTCACTCTTTATCTTGGTCACACACAACTGCTCTCGGACTGAGTGAGAGCGAGACTGAGCCGCGCGGATAGGGAGAAGGCTCCAAGGCGCCGATAGTTTAGGAACTTGCTTTTTACGGTGAAAATAATGGTAATCATAAAACAAAAAAGTACCTGCTTTATATTTAGTTGCAGAGTTTTGCTAGCTTACTTTATTTGAACCTGTACTTTTGTGTTCCTTTCTTCTTGTCTGTTTAGATGTATGTATACATGAACTTTTAAACAAATATTAGAAGACCAGGAATTTCGTAGTGGCTGTGCTGTGGGCTTGGTTTTTATGATAACAGCAGGACGCGTAGCATGACAACCATAGCAATGAGTTTTCTACAGGTTATTTCGACGGAAGAATAGACAAAATGACAGATTGTGATTGTTTATCTGTCATTGTCTATATTCTTGCATCGACAAAACCCGTTCCTATTGTGGACATGCTAAGCATGCAGTAGGTTCTAAGTCCACATAAAATCAATATTTTGGGGTCCTACGAACAGTTGTATCCAGCACCACATAAAGGGAAGAGAAAGTAAGGGAAACCTTTGAAAAGATGGCAGGATGACTTGGTGAGGACAGCGGGAAAGACATGGACTAGACAGCCAAGGAACAGGAAGAATTGGAAGGGGATGGAGGAAGTCTTTGCCAAAGGGCACACAGAGACTCAGAACTGAGATAAAACATTTTTGTAATAGAACTGTAACTCTAAATAAATTCTATAAATAAAATAAAAATGGAAACGGGGTGCAGGAATTGCATAGTGGCTGTGTGACTGGTTTCTACGCTTTTAGCTGCGGATTTTAAGTCCACATAAAATAAATATTTTGGTTTCCTACAAACAGTTGTAGCTAGCAGCCTAATTATAATAACACTGACAATGGCAATGCTTTCAACAATATTAATTAAACATCCATTGCATTAATTAGGTAAATAATTGAACAGAACTTTATTTCAAAAATTTAAAGCAAAGAATTAGAAGTTTCCTTCAAAATCCTTTGGATAGTGATTATATGTGTGATACGGAAATGGGGTGCAGGGATTGTATAGGGGCTGTGTGACTGGTCTTCTACACTTGTATCTGTGGGTTTTAAGTTGTCCTGTTTCGGTGTCCTACATGCAGTTCTAGCCAGGGAATATACTAATCAGATTTGTGACTCTAAAATACTGCAATACACAAGGTAAATCTCAGAGAAAGCCAAATTCCTCTTCTGCAAGTGTTGTTGTTAAGAATTGTGTACATTGTGAATCTGACAATAATAAGCAAAATTGAAGTAACCACTGAACTCCAACTACACCAAGCTGACCTGACCTCTCTGTCACCTGACTTACATTAAAAAGTCTATTATTTTATTTTATAAGAATAAACCCATTTAATGTATATTTATAAGAACCATATAAATATTCATTCACAAGTTTTAACACCGTACAACTTATTACACATTATGAAGTTAACTAGAATAATATATTTTGAGTTAGAATGACTTACTGCTTCATGAAAATTGTTTAGCTCAGCTTCAGCAGTAAATATAATCAGTAGTACATAGACTAAGGACTATGAAATCTTTATTACAGTTGCATTGCCATAAAAATATGATTGCCAAAACTAATAAGCATTGACCTAGTGGGCAAACAAAAATAATTAAATAAAAGTTGATTAAATCATGCTGAATATTTTATAGATTTCCTGTCGCACATCCTTTGCAAGCCAAAAAATATCTTAAATTGCGCGTCATACGACGCAAACATAAACAATAACAAACTGACAGGGGTTCCTTGTTGAACGTTTCTGGGTCTTCATACAAGGAGTCTCGATCTACGGTCCTCCGGTTGAGCCTGTCTGGCGGCTCCGGGGCCTCCACCACCTCAGCCGGGACAGAAGACCATCGGGAAGCCTTGAACTCCTGGCTAATCTCACTGCCAATAGTGCCATTGCGATTCGCAAAATTTTGCGGAGACAGGTTTTTTATATCATAATACTTCGAATTACCCCACAAACTATACGTATTCGCGTAAATATTATCATGAATAACCTGCTCATCGCACAAATCACTCATTATTTACTAAGAAAAACACAATATCATAACATTTGTTTATACTTTGTAAGCGAACGCGGAGCGCGTGTTTTCACATTATTTCAAGTTAGTTTTCACTGTTTACTCAAATATTATGGTAAGGAATTCTGCCAAAGCCAACGGATGCAATGTTTGTCACGTAATTAAGTTGTTTTTACGATTTATTTAGAACAATATTTATTGATTCAATCGATCATGTACATTCAATGACACTCAATATGCGTTTCAAGATTCCAAGGTTTGTAAAAAGTTCATTCATTTCGAAATCAACAAACAGACTTGAAAATCATATGTTAGAGGAAGATAGCAATATAAATTGCTGTTATGTAAGAAAAGGTAGAAACGCAAATACTAAACTTAACATCCAATTAGCTGTAACCTGAAACGCTGTAGCTGCCCTACGCGTAAATGTCAAGTTTGTCAATTTTGACATCTTCTATTAACGTTCCAATGTACGTAACAGGTTCAATCGGGTTGTGTTCGAAAAGGTTTGGCCACCTAGAGACGCCATTATTTACGAGTGCAATCGAGTATGTACCACTTAATTTATTGGCATACATTTCGCATGACTCGTAGTGTAGAACCCAGCTCTGGTGGAATTTCTCTCTCATCAGCTGCAGTTCCACACCACCATTACTCATAATCCGCACACAGGCCTCTCTGTGACGGAGGACACGGTGGAGCATACGGTGGAGGTCTGCCCAGCTTGGGTGGAGCACCGCCGTGTCCTCACAGAGGCGATCGGCGCCGGCGATCTCTCGCGTCCGACCCTGGTTCAGGCCATGGTCCGGAGCGAGGGTGCATGGGAGGCCGTCACCTCCTTCTGCGAAGCAGTAATGCTCGCGAAGGAGGAGGCGGAGAGCGCGAGGGAGAGGCAGGAGTCGCGCCCTCGCGCCCCTAGTCACCGCAGGAGACGCCCCGGGCGTCGGGATTCGCGAGCCGACTTCCGGCCACCGTAGGCGCGGACTTGCGGACGGGGAGCAATGGGTAGCTCGCCGTCCGATAGGGACCAGGCCCGGGTCGACGGCGCATTGTGTTCCACCCGCGCCTCAAAGAGATGTCAGCACCAACTGACGGGGTCCGGAAGGGCCAATGCCTGCCGGGGTTGCGGGTTTGTCCGAAAGGGCTATCGCGACCCCGACACACAGGCAACGGAAGGAATACGGGTGGGTTTTAGTCAGTAAAAGTCTGACACGCCCTCCCGCTCCGCCCAAAGCGGGAAAAGTTATTTGATAATTTCCCATCCTCAAAAAAAAAAAGAAAAAAGGCCTCTCTGTGAGAGGGAGTGGGCCACAATCCACCACGCGGGCCCAGTGCGGATTGGTAGATGTCACATGTCTTCAAATTTTTAATTCTATGGCATGCCGGTTTTCTCTACGATGTTTTCCTTCATTTTGAAAGCAACGGTGATGAAATAATTTACACAAATTAAAACGCCTGTCAGGGTTCGTGCCTACGACGCGCAACTCGTCGCAGCCGTTACCACTGGACCACCACACACCCCCATTACTGGGTTACTCCAAATGTTCTAACAAATGGCCAAGTCATTGCACTATGTGGTCCTGTGGACAAAGCCACAACGTCATTAAAGACGCAGCTTTTTGAGACTGTTAATGCTTGTTACAAAATATTGTCATTGTGTAAGGGCAAGAAATAATAAAACAAATAGTAAATTTCAACATTTATTACTCTACAAATCGATAATAGCTATTTGATTGAAAAGTAAAACATTAGACAAGTTGCTGTATAACATGATTTGTTGATAGGTAACACTGTTAGCTTAGAAATTAAATAATTACACTAAAATTGTTAAAAAATGATAAAAAACTCATCCAATGCCTTACTTCTGAAGACTGCAGCAGTGTGTGAGAAAGATGCGGAATGGAACGTAAACCATAGAGCATTTAATTTTTTTTTGGATCGTAAACAGCTTGCGTTTACTTATTAAAATATTATTTATATGCATCAGCATAATTTGAAATCATTTCTTATTTACATAAAATCACACGCAAAACATAAAATAAATGCAAAATAATTCCTGCCAGTTAATTAAACAGACTTCGTCCCATCTCTTTCCCACACACATAACGGCTGTCTATGCGTCTCGCTCGCACGGCTGGCGCCGTTTACTCGGTCATCCAGTAGAAGCGAGAGCCGAATCTTGCTGGTTTCCTCTCTGTACCCTCCGGTAACGCTGGAGTGGCGTCTGGGTAGACCGCCTTCGGTTCTTCCAAAGGCTTTGGCCTGGAAAAAGTAAAAATAAAATGTTGTCAGAGTAAAATCAATCTTATGCTAACAACCTAAGTCCGAGATTGGCACTTGCTCGAGGAAAGAGACTTAAATTAGTGTGATTAGACAAAAATGCAGAACTCTTAAGTCTCGCCAGATTTACATTTATACGTATTACACACGTATTTCGTGATGCCGGAAAATCTCAACGAGGTACCTATTAACTACGTCGCCAACCACTATGACCGCGGTCGTCCATACCAAAATAGGGTAGTCAATTTTGTCGATGATTGGGATCCCACTCCGCGATTACTGTAGATCAAAGACTATATAACCTATATTCTCTTTGCTGTAGATACTGTAACCTGTAGGTACCTTAGTACGGAGCGGGGCGGAGTGGGGGGGCGTCTTCCTGGATGGCACGATTTAGACCACAATTGTATTTTTACTACAGGCTTAAAGTTATAAACATCATTTTTTTGGTAATGGCTTCTCGTAGTTCGTACCTAGGAGGTAGTCAGATGCGCGTTTATTCTGAAAGTGGGCAACGTCGCAAACAGATGTCAAATATTTCGTTGTTTTGATTAATTTGGCAATATTACTGTGGCTAACTAGCGAACTAGAATATTGATTATGAAATGCAATAATTCATATCGTAACACAGAATATTTAGTTTAAGATGTAAAAAAAGGATTTGGAAACTTTGCAAATGCCTTTTTTCCACATAAAACGGGTACAACAGCCAATTCAATGTTATAATTGCAATTCATTATTAATATTCTAGTTCCCTAGTTAGCCACATTTCTTATTTCCATAAGTACAGCAATATTGCTAAATTATTCAAAACAGGTGATTTTTTGACGGCTATTTGCGACGTTGCCAACTTTACGGATAAACCCTCTTAATCGGACTTTCCTGTGAATCCTAATTATCCTAACTAACATTATAAATGCGAAAGTGAGTTTGTTTGTTACGCTTTCACGCTAAAAAGGCTGAACAGATTTGGATTTGACTTAATTTTATATTATAATAGAGTCTAAATGTTATGTCTATAGTCTAAGTTTTTTGTATTGTTATTAGAGTTTATGTAGTAATATAAGTTAGGTTTTATAACCATGTAAATGTAAATATTCGTATGCCGCTTTTAGCGGCGGATGTGTCCTGAACATAACTATACCTAGCCAACTTGTACGTACCATATCCGACGAATAAATGTCTTTGTCTTAGATTTGGCACATGGGTAAACCATGACCTGGATTAGAACAAGTTTTTTTCGTGGCAGTAAGTTCTCGTGAAATATTTTCTGACGTCCAACGCGGGGCTAAACCGCGGGCAAAAACTAGAAGCTTTATATGGACAGGCTTATAGGGTTGACGAAAACAGAGACTTCGAGGAAAAGAGACAGTAACATTTGCATTTTATCCCGATATTACTACGGGATCGAGACTTATGCGGGTAAAATCGCGGAGCGGCCATATTATGCATTTGGAGCAAGTTTCGCTTGAATACATTCTTATTCTATGTAGGCGTTTAGTGAAGTTAAAAATAACAATTCAACATCTTATACCTCTTAGTGTCATGGACGCGAGCCTCGCAGAAGTATCCAAATGCCGGACGTTCAAGGTTCAACTTCTCAAGCACGCACTTGTCGAACACACCTTGAGTCTTGCGGCATCTGAAAACACACGGTAAAGAATCATTATGTGCACCAAAAGATGATAAAATACAGGGTGTCAGGGACATCGACGCGAAGCCGGTTACCATGGGGTCCTTTACCTTATTCTGGAGAAGTGTCTACCTCACTGTGCAAACTTTCGCATAACTCTGAATCGATGAGACAATTTTAACTAGGTATTAATAGCTAACATCAGAGTTTAGAGACGGAAATACTATTAAAACTCGTGGCGCCGACACTGCATTGAACGCACGACTTTTGTTACGAACCGCCATCAATTAATTCCGCCGTCAATTTCTATACAACATTTGTATCGCACTGCGAGTAAACAGTGCAGCGCTTGGTTTGTATGGGAAGTGCTGACAATGCCGCCTCTAGCAGCGGACGCCAAGGCGTAACCCCATTATAAATGGAAGAGCTGGGAGTGGAAAGAACAATTTTACATTCTTCTAGTTTTAAAAAATTAATGAAATAGAGCGCTAACACATTGGGAGGCCAAGGCGGCGTCGCTGGTTACATAGCCATGGCTACCATAGCTAAATAAGGTTGCCAAATAAGTAGCCTAGCCCTACACGCGGGCGTCCGTCCTGGCGATCATACGTAGAACCGGCGACATCGCCATGGCGTCCCAGTGTGTTAGCGCTCTTATACTGAAGACGAGAGAGTAACAATAAAAAACTTACTGTTTCAAGGTATAATCGCCAGAACTCTTGTCAACGCAGTGGCTGTACTGATTGAACTCGGCCAGGCAAGATTTCTTCACTTTACGGAAGAAATCCATCGTGCATGCAGTGACCGCTTTGCCTTCATTGAGACATTTCCGAGGATCATTTTCCTCCAGACGACAGAGCATGAACTCCTGGAAAATGGATGGCAAGGATCTATTAATAAATACATTGAAATATTTCATTCTCAAATGAATAAATTTTCTAATTCTTGATACTTGAAGAAAACATAGTTGGGTCATTCCACGGTAATCGATACCAGGAAGTAAAAAAAATAATTTGCGAATATAGATACTAAAATAGGAAATTAATAAGCTTTATGTTTTCAATTTTCATAATTCAAAAGAAATTTATCAATATTTTCGTAAATTTTCGTCATATTTTCTTTAAACTCAGAGGCTTCCAATGTCAGCATAGTAAGGGGAAAAAATACTAAAATAAAAACTCTTTTTTTTTACGTCAATCGTATGAAAGACCGCATATTTCATTTGTTTTCGATTGTACGACTCGTTAACATTTGTTATGAAAAAAATTAAATTAATCAGGTAAGTAGTAATCATTTTATTGATAAAACGGTAACCGCATGTATTTGTGTAACGCCCGTCACAAAATGTAAGAAAAAGTTGCTCTTACATGAGATATACTAACTTTTTTTTTGTATTGACCTTGTGAAAGTAAGGATATGTGATCAAACAACGCCTGGAAAGTATTTTTGTGGCTTAAAAAAGACTTCGCGTTAAAATATAGGCTTGTTTATTTGTGTAACACCCGTCACACGTAACGCCCGTCACAATTTTGTTCTAATGTTATACATCGTTTTAGTGCACAATGCTAATGTAATATGTTCAGCACTCGATAATATAGGCTTAAAATATGTTGATGATGATGATGTGTATAGGTGTGGTTTGCTATAAGATTTAAAAAGTCACTCCGAAAAACTGCATATCCACTTAGAAAAGGAAAAAGAAAGGGACAAGGTCTTACAGGCAGTTCAAGCACCCAAAATATATTTTATTTAATGAAAAATTTGCGTACGAAGACGTATACTCATTCAGAAAATGAAGAAAAACGTAAGACGTAGAAAAGGGCAAAGAAAAAATGATCACAAAAAAGAAACGGAAAAAAGTAACGAAACAGAGACAAACACCGAAAGTTCAAGAAATCTGATAGAAGAGAGCAAAGATAAAAAAGTAAGAGATATTACAAAAAGTAATAAACTGCATGTGAGAATAATAAGAAAATTAAAAGCTAAAACTAAAGGGAATTCACTTGGAGAAAATTTGACAGGGTGAGGTAACTGTCGCATTCATGAAAATTTGTGACAAATCAGATTGCCTATTTAAAGTTGATGATAATGATGTATCAGACGTGGCTTTTGAGCAAAATCATCATTTCTTGAATTGTTTGAAGTGATTGATTGGTACAAAAATCTCAAAATAAAAAAAAATTGGTTGTTTAATTCGCTCTCGTAACACCCATCACAAATACTGTAACACCCGTCACAAGTTTTGCTTGTTAAATAAACCATAAAAAAATAATATATCCACAAAATAATTTGAATTATCAAAAAGGAAGATTCTTTAACTCTCTACTAAGCTATAAATTTTGTGAAAAAATATTCCAATTTAGCTGAACTCTGATGATTGATCAATAAGGTCGCATATTTTGCAAAAGTACTCGTAACACCCGTCACAGGGCTTAAATCTGTTATTGCATCTAAACGATACAATCATTTATAATGTGTTTTAGTTTGAATATAAAGAAACATTGGAATTAATTTAATTATATTCAAAACGCAAATATTTTTCTTCTAATTTAGGAATTATAACAGTTTGAATGCGTACAAATGTAACACCCGTCACCATGGAATGACCCAGTTGTTAAATGGGCAGAATTAAAAACTAATAACATATAAAATTAGTGAGCAGTGGTGGCCCAGGAGTAACTGCCGCAACTTAAGAGTTGTAGGTTGTGGGTTCAAACCCAAGCAGGCACTTTACTTTGTGTAAATTATTTACACAAAGTAAAGTGCCAGAACTAGACCCACATAGTGGATTATGGTCCACCCCCCTCTCACAGAGAGGACAAGGAGGCCTGTGTCCCAACAGTGGGAACTGTTGGCTTGGCGTTATTGGCTGATTATATACTAACATATAAAATCAAGTGCATTGATATTACAAGAATTAGCTCCTTTCAATGCAGTTATGGTTTACCTAAAAGCCGTTTGGAACTTTTTGCATATTCCATATTTTTATAGATGTCTGACAAAAACATAAATCTCACATGGAATAGTGTTTATATTGTCATGCTATTGGCTGGTTCTGTAATAAATCTATAGTGCCTTCAGCCCTTGGCTGAATATGTGAACACTTTTCAAGAACAATTTTAGTTTTTTTTTATTATAATAAAATTTGCAAGTAACATATACTAACAAATCGACCATAGACTTTCAACTAGATTTTCTAGATTCCACAGTACTGATTCCTATAATCATAGTAGCTTTGAAAATGAGAACTTATGACCCTAAAAGCTAGCATAACATAACCTCAATAAAACTTTGATTATGCAATCAATTTAACTCAAACATACAACAAATGCAGATCAATAACATAAACGTCATAACAATCAAAGTTTAATAAATAAAATAACAGTAATACTCACATTATTAGCCTGTTCACAATATTTTCCTAAATGAAAAGAACCAGCGAACAAAGTTGCTGACGATAAATTCAGCTCATCCACAGTCAATTCAGACTCCTCCGGCAGAATAACATCCGAGGACACCACCATTTTATCTTATTTCAATACACACGAGCAATTTAGATGTTATTTTCCAAAATAAATAGTGAATTTTCTCCCACAAAAATTCGTGGAAGAAATTCGAGAGTAATCTGAATTCTTTTAGATGATCGATTCATTAAGGATGAAAAGAGTTAAACGATTCCCATTTTACACATGAGCAAAAGAGATAGACAACAAGAAATGAAGTTTTTCAACTGCGTAAGGTAATATCGCTTGACATTGACAGTAAAATTTACGTTTCAGTCCACGTTCAAATTAGCTGAAAAAGTTCCATCAGTGAAAATAAAACAAAAATATTGCATGCATGCGTATTATTCATTTATTTAACTAAAATTAGGACTAGACTCAACAAAAATCGTAATTATTAAGGATCACAAAATGATTCATATTTTCAGAGGCCTTGGTTTACCGTTTCATGTTTTCATAGTGTTTTGGGTAGTAAGCTTCAATCGGCATGTTATATTCTTGTTGTTCACCTGTATATGAAATAAATCAGTCAGTTACATATTTACAAGCCAGACAGCCAGAGCTTAATAACACGTACGAGACTCCTACCGAAAGGAATAGCCCTCAATGGCACTGAACAGACGTATGTGGAAAAGGGAAAGGGAGGCCTTCCTTTGCCCAGCAGTGGGACATTTCGGGCTAAATAGATGAGATAGCTAGATAGTGTAATAATGAATTCTTCTTTACCTTCGTAAACATCAAAGTTTTCTGAAGGCAGCTGATAGAACTTGGGGATGTCATAGCGGTTTTCCTGTAAAGTAATTGAAAGAATTGTAAATCTCACATTTTTTTCAAGCATTCCTAAATCTTAATCTTTCTAATTTTCGGTCACGGTTGGGGCGGCCAATCTCAACGGAGACTAGTCAACTTTCTGAGACATGAGGGTGTGACATGTCACACCACCAACTTATCCGGGCTACTACTGAGGATTTCTTGACTGAAATACCTAATCGGTCCGGCCCGGGATTCAAACCCGGGATCTCACTATCCGCAGCCAAATAAACTCACCAACGAGGCAGTGAATGTACCTAAATGTAAAGGAATAGAGGTCCGGTTCCGTATTAATAAAATGTTGGAGATATGAAGAAACACATATGTACCATCGAAGAACTTCATATCTAACCACCGTAAGGACTATTCTTGCTTGCAGCGCTCGGCGGTTATAGCACCGGGCCGGTAACAGATGTGGTCATTGTGTTCACGGGATTTTGTTTTGAAACTGGTTAGATATGAATTTCTTTGATGGTACATTAATTTTTATAAAAAACATGGGTTCTCCTTTTACCGAAGTCGGTTAAAAATAAGAGAATTCGGTTATAACTAAAAATTTACTTACCGAATCATAGTTCCTTCTGCCCATGCGTGGTATATTCTTATTCGTTTTAATAACATAGCCCATGCTTCCTTGATCATATGGAATTTCTTCATTACTTCTCCCAACCCTTGGCACATTATTGGGCTTTATAAAAGAGCCTTCAGCCCCACTGAAAAAGTGAATGAGGCAGTATGCCATCAATATCGTTGCCAATTTAGAGTTCATTTTTAAAAGTTTACAAAATGGCGGGAGTTTACAAGAGAGCCGAAAACTGAATGATGTGGAGTTGTAATATTCTGGTTATTTTATACTAAAAGGTTTCGATTGCTCCCGTATTTTGTAAAGATCTGATCAAAACTCATTTACGCTTTCAGAATTTTAAGCAGGTGCTAGATTTTATCAGCGTATCCATCATGCGGGTATGAAGATTGTTATCTATGGTAGGTAGAAACAGCGAAATCTCCTTTACACAATGGTCAGGTTGGCCTAACTTAGCCTAACTTTACCTAAGTTAGGCCCTGCATCTTTTCATTTCGAGGAAAAGCCTATTGCTTCATTTAAGATGAGTAACTAGGTAGGTATGTAAAAATTATAGAACTTTGAGTAAATCGCTAAATGAAGATCAATTGAGCATACTGTTTTATGTTCGATTTCACGAAATAAAGTCAATCCCGGGCATTCCCGGGGTCGGTGATTTTATTGGGTGTTTTTATTATGAAATCCTCAGTACTTAGTTATCAGAACAATTTTTATTTTCCATCAGATACATTATTAAAAAATAATAGAGATTTTTTTTTTTCTGTTTTTACGTACCTACCTAGTCAAAAGATTACGGCAATACAATGAGTAAAAATGTTTTGATATGGCTTCTCGTAGTTGACCACTGAGGATCGTAACTACTTAAGAGTTCAGACTGTCCTGTGGCTGCTACTTACTTAAAGCCTCCAGCCAGGGCGTAAAATAACTTTTATTTATTTATTCCGGCTACAATGGTAGGTATATAGTGTTCGTCACATGTTTTATGCTAGGCGAACGCTCGCCTGTGGGGTACGAACCTCGGCTTAAGGCGTCGCTGGGTGGGGGGAGGACAGCAAGATGAGACAGGCTGAATCATAAGTGGGTAATTAATATTTATCGAGGGATTCAGCTTCGGCGCGGGCTGGCGCTTCATTGAACAAGGGTCAGGGGAGGGTGGCATGACGTCACTCTCCGGTAGATTATATTGAATTAGCGACCACCACTTTAATGCATTTTAACGAAATATTTTTTTATTAATAATAATATGATAAACAAGTACCTAGTATTTTTGTTTTTTTTTTTACCTGTCAACATCGTTTTTATGCTTGGCCCGCCATATTATATTACATGAACATACCCATAAATGTATATTATACGTCCATGAACATACATAACTAGCGAATTGAGTGTACTAAACACCTTTACCTACTGCCTAGTACTCCGGGGAATACAGACGTAACGTTATGCTATTACTCAATTTCATAAAAAAAATATTTCCTCGATAAGAGATAAGTTTTAATGATTCGTGGTTGAGCTGGTAATCGAACCCATCACATTGTTTTCACATAGCTCACAGGTTTGTATTACAAGGCCGCTTATTTTTCTCGTATCGGCTCAAACTATAAAGGGTGGCAAAAAAATATCTGCTGTTTCATAGAAAGTGCAATACCTACGTGGTCAAAATTTATGGAACAGCAGATTTTTTTCAGGGGTTCAGAATCACGTACTGATTCAATGGTAACAGTTTTCGCGTCAATGTCCCTGCATGTCACCCTCTATCCAGTCAGCGAGGTGGTAGCGAGGCTAACCGTCCAGGGTACGCCGGAGTTATATTTTTAGTGTTGCCACTCGTGGAGGCTGTTTTCAAGCACCAGTCAGAAGCCCGAAAGTCTTACAACCAGTCTTACCAAGGGCTATCGTATTACCCAAGGGCGGATCTAGGATATATTTCTGAGAGGGGCACATGGGCCAGACAGTTAAGAAGTGTCTCCGTGTCTCCCATATCTTAATTGCACTATGCTGTTTTTGAGATTAATTATTTTTCCATGAAGATATCCTACTTTTTCAGCGTTCATCATTGAAGCAATTTCTTGATAGATAATCATTCAGGCCAGTCCATTCGAATGATTCGATTTTATTTTGCCCATGAAATTACTGGGTTGTGGAGGTCAGATAGGCAGTCGCTCCATGTAAAATACTGGTATTTAGTTGCATCTGGTTAGACTGGAAGGCGACCCCAACATAGTTGAGAAGAGAGAAGACAGATGATGACACACATAGTAGGTATTGTCGAAAGGGGTCGTCCATAAATCAAGTGAGGCTCGAAAGGGGGGAAAAAATCACGAAATATCACAAAGGGGAAGGGTGAAAAGGGGTGTAGATAGATATCAAGTGTATTTATTTTTTCGTTTGACGCGCATTTCTAAACCGAAAAGCGGCCCCCAAATTAAATATTTTTCTTAATTTCTTTCTATTTAAAGATAAAATACCTATTCTGTAATTTTTTAAGATACACGTGACTTTGGGTAGGGGAGAGGGGTTAGTCCTAAAGTTCACTTCGTATTCACCAAGGGGAGGGGTGGGTTTATTTTTTTCTAAAAAACACCACGTGATTAATAATAAATCATTTTTCTTGTAAAAATAATAAATCATTTTTCATTTTCATTAATGGGCGACCCCAAACCATACTATTATGAAATAGTTCTTTTCTCAAAGTCGCAATTTTTATTTCACGAAAAAACGCTTTTGAATTTTGCGTAGCTTGATATTTATTCTTGTAACTGTAAAAAATAATAACACCACACGTGTCCAAAACTTAATTAAACTTTATTTTTATTACTCTTATTAAACACTATAGAAATAATTTAATGTCTATTATTCTGCGCCAGTTTTTCTGGTATAAAGACTTGGTACTTCGGTGTGGTACCGCCTTTCTCTATGATGGCGCGAACTAAGGAGAACGGATCCAGCTTCTTCTTCACGACAAGGAATCTGAAATAGATGGAATAATATTAGTCTAGAGAGAAAAAAAAATGTCGTATGGACGGACAACGCGCACTAATTGGTCGTAGTTAAACAGAAAGGATCCAACCCACACAGAGTTAGTTTTGAGATATTCAAGTTTTAAGATCAGATCGTGTTAAATGTGATCGTATGACCTGCCATACATACGGGTTGGTAACGTATGGTCATAATGACATGATGCGTTGGGATTGTTTTTGTGATATTAAAGTTTTGACTACAAAGAGTGTTTTGGTATACATTTTCGCTCATAGTGTGGGTTGGATCCTTTCCGCTTAACTACGTCCAATTGATGTACGATTTTTTTAAAACGCTACTAAGTTAAAAATAACTTAAATTTCGGAAGTCGGTTTCTTTCGTTTTGAATTTTCGTTTTTGCCACCGACTTCCGAAATGAAAGTTATTTTTCAATTTGTAGTGTTTTTTTTTTTCAACATTGGTTGTAATTGTTTTTTGTAAAAAAATATTGTAGATCAATAAGTAAAAATACGTATTATTGAAGCTAATTCCAAAACTACCCAAGCAAAGTTAATTAAATTTATATGGGACCACCTCTGGAGTATGACCTATCAAACAAAAAAAGAATCATCAACATCAATCCGTCATTGGTGGAGTAATCGCGTAACAAACATACAGTCGAATTGAGAACGTCCTCGTTTTTGAAGACGGTTAAAAATAACCCTGAAAGCAGGTTTATACGAGTCCAGTAATGTACAGTTAAGTCAATCCAGCGCTGTCTTGGCAACTGGGCTCGTGTAGACACTAGTTTCAACCCGGTCCAGTGCTTACTTCGCGCCCTCAAGTCAGTCCAGTTGACTCAAAATTAAAAAAAAAAACAAAATTCAAAAGTCATTTATTCAAACTAGGCTGAGAATCAGCACTTTTCGAACGTCAAAATTACATAAGACAGTCCCCCAAAAACGCCCACCCTTCACCACTTCCTAGTGCTTAAGCTGGGAAGAAGAAGTGGCGCAACAAACTCCCCAGCAGCACAGCTGTCTGTTCAGTTAGAAAAACTTGATTCTATATAATAATGCTTTAATGCAAAAATAATTTACATAAGCACAAATTGCAATCAACTCATAAAATAAAAACATTTTAATGAGTAGATTATGTCAACAATAAATGAAAACAAAATTTAAAATAAATTGACTTACAGTCAAATAAAATAATCCAAACAATTATATGAGCTCATATAGTATCATGTAGTCTTTGATTCTAAAAACACTTGTTTGTTGCTTGGGGTACATTGGAGTAGCTTAATTAGTCCCAAGCCTTTTTGTCGTCTAAGTAATCTTTAACTTTATAGAAACCTTTTTGACATAGTTTCTGTTTAATAAATGATTTAAATTTATTGAGGCTCAGTTCTTTGACATGGCTTGGGAGTTTGTTGTAAAAACGTATACTTTGGCACTTAAATGAATTACTAATTTTTTGGAGCCTAGTCCTCGGCACAAGAAATAAATCTTTGTTTCTAGTATTTAAGCTATGAATGTCGCTGTGTTTAGAATATAGATTTATATTCTTTTTTACATTAATCAGGTTCTCATATACATATTGAGACGCGACTAGCCTACCCGTCTATTTTCGGGTCCAGTAGCTTCCCCCGCCTGACTTACTGACTTACTGCCGATCTCGTCTACATGAACCCACTGACTGGATCCGAATTTCCGACTTACTGGGTCCACTGCCATCGTTTACATCATACATTACTGCAACGACGTAAAAGTGCTATAAATGACAAATTTTATTGTAACCACAAAGTTATGGTTGACTAGAACAAACATCTAGCAGAATTATAGGTTTAGTTTTCGTTATCGTATCACCTGCCCCAGTGGTAGTGGCCGCAAGTTCAACTGCAAAGCATTTGGTCCTGGGATCGACGGACATAAGGAATATCATGGTCCCTTATTACATGGGACTTAAATAATACACCCACATTTCGCCAGTTAGCGAAATGTGGATATTCACCTCTGCCTAACCATTCAGAGAATAAAGCGTTATTTTGGATCACAGATCAACCATCTATCAATTTTTCCTTTGCTAATAATTTTTTTTGTATTTTTATATATTTTTTAGATAATTCAACGTCAAATAAGTTGCCATCCTTTTTAGCATCACAAGGTCAAGGTCAAAAATATCGGACACGATGTAGCGCTGTATGAGACATATTGTAAATTTCTACGTTCGAGTTGCAGTGGATGGGGATAATAAAAAATCATAAGGTCCAATAAACCTCTCATTGTCTTCACCGTAACTCCTCGACTCAAGTCTAGTTCTCTGCACAATATTTTTACTATTTTTTTTTGGATTTACGTAATATAAATGGTTTAAGTTCTACTTCGACTTACTTATAAGAGTCCATAAAAATCTCAAGGTCAACCAACCTGTCAACCCCTTCAAGTTGAAGATCGAAAATGTCGAACGCGATTTACCGCTGTATTAGAATCATTTTAGATTCTGTCTTACAGGTCTAACAGAGGATGGTAAAACTATGAAGAAATAATTCTATTAAAAAAACTCAAGGTCAACCAACCTCTCCTCCCCTTCACCATAACTCCTCGACGCGAGTCCAGTTTTCTGCGACACTTGATGTAGTACCGCGCGTTCTTCTTTAGAGAAGTCGTTTGTGAACACAAGGTCAAGGTCAAAAGTGTCGGAGGCGATGTAGCGCTGCATAAGACCGTGAGCCGCTCGGCGGAGCATACGGACGTCTTGGGCGCTGCCGAGGCCGGCTCGATTTACCTGCGTATCAATTAAAATTAAGATCTATTTACTGTAAACTATGCTACGCTAAACAGCTTGTAGAAAGTACGAAATTACCAACTTGAAATATGCAAATTGAGTGATTTATTATTTGGTGAGATTGAAATGTTTTGCATATTTTGTACTTATATTATATTTTTTGGGAATTTTGATCAGTTACATGATTAGACTTAGAGTAGAAAGGACCGACCGTGGAAAATAGGACCAAATATTATACTTTACTAGCGTTTGCCAGCGACTTCACCCACGTGCAAGTCGGAAATTATCCCACGGGAAAGTACTACCAGTATAAAAAGTTCCTTATGTCCTAATTCAGGTCATGGTGTACCCATGTGCCGAATTTCATTCAAATCTGTTCAGCCGTTTTACCGTGAAAGCGTAACAAGCAAACAAACTCACTTTCGCATTTATAATATTAGTCAAGATTAGTTGTTAAAACTCATATCGTTCATTCATCAATCTGCCAAGCCTTTTCCCAACATTGTTGGGATCAACTTCCAGTCTAACCGGATGCAGCTGAATACCAGTATTTTACATGGAGCGACTGTCTATCTGACCTCCACAACCCAGTTACTGAGTAACAAAATACCCCTTTGTAAGATTGGTTGGTCTTCGTTCATTCATAACCATGGTAATTTGTTTTGTATTGAACTCACCATTTGTAAGTTAGGTTTGATGGGTTCCGATATGCCCTGCGCATCGACGCCCAGACCACCGCCTTGCCAACCCATCATCTTCATCATTCTGGAATTTAAAAAAAACATTTAAAAGTTATCTACTACTATGTATGTTGTTAATTTCATTCACTATTAAATATGAAATAATTGCATTATTGTTTTTCGTCTACGAGTAAAAACCGGCCAAGTGCGAGTCGGCCAAGGCCGTATAAGATCGAGCAAAAAAACGCTGAAAAGAACACGCTTTTTGTATGGTAAAGAGGGTCCTTTAGTTATTTATTAACTTAATTTATTTTTTATTACAAGCTGTGAAAATGTCAACTGTACGGTTCATGAGATACGGCCCGCTGACAGACAGACGGACGGACGAACAGCGGAGGCTTAGTAATAGGGTTCCGTTTGGCCCCCTTCGGATTCCATACCCGTAAGGAATATTAACGAAACTGCTTACGACTGCCTCATTGGTTTAGCAAGCGCAACGAAAAAAATGTTATTAGAATATAATAAATAAATAATAATAAATAAAGATAAAAAGCCTTTTATTTCTTGTTACAAATATAGGTTTACAAAAAAAAAAAAAAAAACATCAAAACAGTTTGCATGCATTAATTAATTAGGTGCTTTATTCTTTTAGGTGCCTTATATTTATGGGTACAAGAACCCCTCTCAACGGAGGGTAAAGGCCTCCTCCAAAGATGACCATTTTTCTCTGTCTTCAGCTTCTCGCATCCAGTGTGTGCCTGCTATTTTTATAACATCGTCTATCCAGCGCGTATTTGGCCTATTTTTTAGAATATAATAGAAAACGTATAAACGTTTTCTACCAACCCAACCCAACCCAACTGAACCCAACTGTATACCCAACTGTATACTTACATTCTATGCAAATAATTGCATAGAATGTAAGTATACAGTTGGGTACAAAATAATGTTTGATTCCAGCCATGCTATTCTGTAAACATCTCACCGTGAAAACTTGGGTGAAGTGAGCTGTCAATAGTGTCAATCCCTGTGGAGTGACAGCTCACTCCACGCTCACTTCACCTAAGTTTTCACGGTGAGATGGTTACAGAATAGCACTGCAGGTACATTCTACCATTTAGCATAGATACAGTGTCAAATCACAATATCAAATTGATGAGTCTACACAGTATTTTTTTAGTTTTTACATTTTGGAATTCTCTGTAACAGACAGAGAGTTTGGATTTGTGCATTCAAATTCAAATTCAAAATATTTTATTTCACATAAACCTACACGGGCACGTATGAAACGTCAGAAGCTAGGTGCACGGTTCCAATTGGTCGTTTCCTATGGAGAAGAGCCGGCAAGAAACTCCACGGTTACTATTTTAAAAGTAAATGGTGTTCGTTCAACGTTGGCAATATATACATGGGACTTATACGTAGGTGGCAGAGGCGTAGCGCGCTAACAACCCCAGTGCTAGATCAGCTTCCCTTCGGACGATCGGAAGAGCAATTTCACCAACAACCATTGAAAAAAGAACATTCAGATAATCTACGATTGTCAAATAATATAGACTGATATACTACAGGTATTTAATACACTATAAACGCTTATTCTTAGCTTTGAATTTCAAACAACAATACAAACAGTCGATTCTGTAAAAATATCACCGTGAAACTTAGGTGAAGTGAGCTGTCAATAGTGTTAATCCCTATACTCGGAATTTTAATTCTATTCCAGATTTGACATTAGCTACTGTCATTTTGTGAAATAATGATATCACATATAATAGTGTAGTGATGAACACAAAAATCGATAAACAATCAGTGTGTGTGCCATCAGTGTGCCAATTAAAGACTAAATTATTGATTTTTATTTAAATAAATACATAATTATTCATAATTATTATTTATTAATTAGTAATCGCTGCTCTATTTTATAAAAAGTTAATATTTTTGTTTTTATATTAAAAGAAGAGGAAAAAATGAGTAGGCTAGATATGTTAATTGACAATATCACAGACACATTTATAATAAATGTTACAGAAAGTGACAGCGATAGCGATAGCGATGACGGCGACAATTTATAAAATAAATTATTACCATAATACATCTATCTGTTTTATTTGTCATGTTCCTTCATGATCACATTTTTTTATTTATTTCACACACAATTATAAAAGAAAAGTCTCAGATCGTTAATTAATCGTCAAAACTAAATTATCGGTTCAGAAAATTTCCTGATATACTTAGTTTACGAGAGTAAAATTATAAACGAGAAAAATCGATCTGGAAATATTCCATTTCCATATCGAATAATTTCGCAACGTCACTATTTAGTACTTGTCATAACGTTGCAACACTGAAATTGTCAAATCTGGAATCGAATTAAAATTCCGAGTATAGCATCGTGCCGGTCGATTTGTGACAGTGACAGGTCACTTCACCTAAGTTTCACGGTGATATTTTTACAGAATCGACCGACTGTTCTAAAGAAGCAAACGCCACGACGTGATAATCGCGAACTAAAAAATCATACAATAGCGATCCCGGTATGACGTCACTTACGGTCACGTGACACGGCTTGATATGGACGATAGTAACTCGCTATATATGGGGTATGGCTGAGACAGACATAGAAACATGCGTCGGCGAGAGCGAAATAGAGGAATATTACGCATTGTATTTTATTTTCACCTGTTCAATTAATTTTATTCGATTCGATATATTCCACTATTAATTTAAAATTAGTATGAGGTCGAGTTTATTTCTATAGATTGATATTGTTTTTGGTTCCGCTACTCGACGACAGATGGTGTTAAATTCAGTAAAGTAAAGATTTTTATTTCCGCGTAAATTAATTAATTTCGACGTAATTGTATGACTATTTATAGAAATGAACAATTTCTTCTTCAGCTTCTCTCCTACGAAATGGCAAGCCTCGCCACTGGATGGCAAAACATCTGTGCTACACTTGTGCCTACCCCTTTAGAAATTACAAGCGTGGTGTTATGTACTAACTTCATAGCCACAGTATTCTCCACCGAAGTCCCGAACACGTCATCTCTCTTCTTCCCGGTCACATCGCTGACGCTGATTCTTGCGTCTCCTTGCGCTATGAACTGCTATTTAATTAATAAAGCATAAAATTATGTTAATACTAACTTCATAGCCACAGTATTCTCCACCGGAGTCCCGAACACGTCATCTCTCTTCTTCCCGGATACATCGCTGACGCTGATTCTTGCGTCTCCTTGCGCTATGAACTGCTATTTTATTAATAAAAGCATAATATTATGTTAATACTAACTTCATAGCCACAGTATTCTCCACCGGAGTCCCGAACACGTCATCTCTCTTCTTCCCGGACACATCGCTGACGCTGATTCTTGCGTCTCCTTGCGCTATGAACTGCTCTTTTATTAATAAAAGCATAACATTATGTTAATACTAACTTCATAGCCACAGTATTCTCCACCGGAGTCCCGAACACGTCATCTCTCTTCTTCCCGGACACATCGCTGA
The DNA here is from genome assembly GCA_914767755.1 of Agrochola circellaris. Lineage (NCBI taxonomy): Eukaryota > Metazoa > Arthropoda > Insecta > Lepidoptera > Noctuidae > Agrochola > Agrochola circellaris. The sequence continues at coordinate 7,993,758 of OU611867.1, read as the reverse complement.
CGCTGATTCTTGCATCTTCTTGCGCTATGAACTGCTATTTAATTAATAAAGCATAAAATTATGTTAATACTAACTTCATAGCCACAGTATTCTCCACCGGAGTCCCGAACACGTCATCTCTCTTCTTCCCGGACACATCGCTGACGCTGGTGCTTGCGTCGCCTTGCGCTATGAACTGCTATTTAATTAATAAAAGCATAACATTATGTTAATACTAACTTCATAGCCACAGTATTCTCCACCGGAGTCCCGAACACGTCATCTCTCTTCTTCCCGGACACATCGCTGACGCTGATTCTTGCATCTTCTTGCGCTATGAACTGCTATTTAATTAATAAAGCATAAAATTATGTTAATACTAACTTCATAGCCACAGTATTCTCCACCGGAGTCCCGAACACGTCATCTCTCTTCTTCCCGGACACATCGCTGACGCTGGTGCTTGCGTCGCCTTGCGCTATGAACTGCTATTTAATTAATAAAAGCATAACATTATGTTAATACTAACTTCATAGCCACAGTATTCTCCACCGGAGTCCCGAACACGTAATCTCTCTTCTTCCTGGACACATCGCTGACGCTGATCCTTGCATCTCCTTGCGCTATGAACTGCTATTTAATTAATAAAAGCATAACATTATGTTAATACTAACTTCATAGCCTCAGTATTCTCCACCGGAGTCCCGAACACGTCATCTCTCTTCTTCCCGGACACATCGCTGACGCTGGTGCTTGCGTCGCCTTGCGCTATGAACTGCTATTTAATTAATAAAAGCATAACATTATGTTAATACTAACTTCATAGCCTCAGTATTCTCCACCGGAGTCCCGAACACGTCATCTCTCTTCTTCCCGGACACATCGCTGATAGAGATGATGAATATAACCATCAACCATTAAAATTAACTAATATTTAAAATTAACTATGATATTCAATAAACAAAATTAACATTAATGAATAAAAATATCATATCAAATTATCAACTTCATCGGCGCAAAATATGCAACGTCGATTAAGTAACAATAACAACGCACTTTCTCTATCTCGCTCTAACAACGCGCTTTCTCTCGGGTCGAACCGTCAGTACTCGGTCAGTGTCGTTTTGCATCCAGTAAGAATATTTATTCAGTTACGTGCTTTCAATTGTATGCTCTATCTTTCTTACGATAAAACACATTTACTGTTGGGGATATTTTATTCTAAACAAAGTAAGTGATATTTTTAACAAATATTTCGGTCGGTTATTGGTCGATTTAAAGTGATTAGTTAGTTTTGTTGTTTTATTCGAATAGCAAAGTCGCGTCGTCGCGTTGTTTTGGTTAATGCCAGTGTCTGTTGTGTTCGTTGTTGTTGTTGTTGTTGTTTGATCTTTTTAAAATAAATGCTAGTCAGTCCTAAGCCTGTTAAAGTATGAAGGGAAGTTTAATTTCAACATGCATTAGTTAATGGAATATTCAACTATTCAACACGTTGCCGATACTTGAATAAAAATATTAACTAATATTTTCAACCAATAAAAATATCGATATTTTTTTTTAACAATTAACTATTAACCAATAAAAAAATTCAACCAATATTCTCATCTCTAATCGCTGACGCTGGTGCTTGCGTCGCCTTGCGCTATGAACTGCTATTTAATTAATAAAGCATAAAATTATGTTAATACTAACTTCATAGCCACAGTATTCTCCACCGGAGTCCCGAACACGTCATTTCTCTTCTTCCCGGATACATCGCTGACGCTGATTCTTGCGTCTCCTTGCGCTATGAACTGCTATTTAATTAATAAAAGCATAACATTATGTTAATACTAACTTCATAGCCACAGTATTCTCCACCGGAGTCCCGAACACGTCATCTCTCTTCTTCCCGGACACATCGCTGACGCTGATTCTTGCATCTCCTTGCGCTATGAACTGCTATTTTATTAATAAAAGCATAACATTATGTTAATACTAACTTCATAGCCACAGTATTCTCCACCGGAGTCCCGAACACGTCATCTCTCTTCTTCCCGGACACATCGCTGACGCTGATCCTGGCGTCTCCTTGCGCTATGAACTGCTCTTTTATCAACACGCTGACTACTTCGCGGCGTAATCTCTGTAAACAAAGACCGTATAATTAATTTTAAACTTTATTGAAAAAACTTCCTCGTTGGTCTAGCGCTCGCAAGCGCTACTGCTAAGCATGTTTCTGATAATGGTCATGGTTCTGAGGTTCGATTCCCTGGTGGGACTAATTAAGCTACTCCAAAAACACTTGTTTGTTGCTTGGGGGGGTACCCCCAAGCAACAAACAAGTGTTTTTAGAGTCAAAGACTTCATGATACTATATGAGCTCATATAATTGTTTGGATTATTTTATTTGACTGTAAGTCAATTTATTTAAAATGTTGTTTTCATTTATTGTTGACATAATCTACTCATTAAAATGTTTTTATTTTATGAGTTGATTGCAATTTGTGCTAATGTAAATTATTTTAGCATTAAAGCATTATTAGGTATATAGAATCAAGTTTTTCCAACTCAACAGACAGCTGTGCTGCTGGGGAGCGTGTTGCGCCACTTCTTCTTCCCAGGTTAAGCACTAGGAAGTGGTGAAGGGTGGGCGTTTTTGGGGGACTGTCTTATGTAATTTTGACGTTCGAAAAGTGCTGATTCTCAGCCTAGTTCGAATAAATGACGTTAGAATTTTAAAATTTTGGGCACAGTGTTATTGGGTTTTTCCAACAGGAATTTCTCAGTAGCAACCTGTAGTCTGGATTTATGCTCCATTGATGGCAACAGACTCGCCCTCTATTACATGGGACTAGACAAAATTAAACTGGTTGCTAAGTTAATTATATAGTTTGTTATTTTATTTTATTTTTATAACACTGATTTTACATTCTGTGATTACTTGAACTCACACACTGACTTATTAGTATTACTTGTTAAAATGTTAGGAATATCGTATAATTTTGCAATGTTTGTAAGTATGTGAGCACCATGTATCTATCACATAATTAATTTATCTGTCATTGCTTCATTTTTCATTATTTTTATCTATCGTAGTATAGTAATCTTATTCTAGATGCATCGTCTTCACATATAATTAATGTATACAAAATATTGTAAAAACATTTTAAAAGAGTAACGGTGGAGTTTCTTGCCCATTCTTCTCCATACGACAACTACCTTTTGGAAGGGGCGACTAGAATCAATTCCATTTTGTGTAAAATTGACGTTCAAAAGTGCCTCTTATGTGCCTAATTGAAATAAATTGTTTGACTTTGGGAGTTAAACATAACTGGCGAAATCTGGTTGTACTGTAGGTACACCTCTGCCAAACCCTTCGAGAATAACAGACGTGATGTTGTGTGATTTAATATATCTAAAAATATCAATCTCAATCTGCCAAGCCTTTTCCCAACTATGATGGTGTCGGCTTCCAGTCTAACCGGATGCAGCTGATTACCAGTATTTTACACAGAGCGACTGCATATCTGACCTCCATAACCCAGTAACTGGGTAATACGATACCCCTTGGTAAGACTGGTTGTCAGACTTTCGGGCTTCTGACTACCAGTAACGACTGTGAAAGCTCCAATGACAGCCGAGATCAACGGGTTAATTTGGTCTCTGAGACACGGAGGAGTCTCGTATGTAAAGATGGTCACCCATCCACGGGCAAGCGTAGCTTAACCTGATGGATCGATCCGTGCGGCTGTTATTTCTTAGTCACGAGCTATCCATAATTTTTCTAAAAAGATGCATTATGAAATGTAACAAACCTCCCAAGCTATAATTTCGGTCGCATTCCTCGCTTCCACTTTACTCTCGCCAGTAGCTTGCGCCAGTAGCTTCTGGTTGATGCAAAGAGAGTAAACTTTGTTCTCATATCCATTTGTTAAGTTCACACCACAAACTTGACAGCTAGCTGAAACATACAGAGTAGGATTCTCTTGAAAGAGGGAAACGCAGAACAAGTATTTATTGCTAAATTGATAATGAACTAAATCACAAGTAAAATAGAGGTCAAAATTGCCTGCAAAAAGGTTGTGCGCTTCTATGATTTCTAACGTGACGATATTATCGTGGACGTCCACGTCAGGAAAGTAAAATGTATGGAAATACGTACCATCAAAGAAGTTCATATCTAACCAGTTTCAAAACAAAATCCCGTGAACATGATTCCCACATCTGTTACCGGCCCGGTTTTATAGCCGCCGATCGCTGCAAGCAATAATAGTCCTTACGGTGGTTAGATATGAACTTCTTCAATGGTACACATTATAACGTTATGGTGGACGGAAATATAGTCCTCATACATATAGGATGGCAGGGACATCGACGCGAAAACTGATACCATGGATTCAGAACAAGATTCTAAAAGCGTTGAAATTGTTCGTAGGCTATTAAAAAAATTACAGCTGTTTCATACAAAAGTGCAATACCTACGCGGTCAAAATGTATGGAACAGCTGATTTTTGTTTAAATAACCGACGACAATTTTTATCGCACGGGGGGTTCAGAATCACGTACTGAATCCATGGTAACAGTTTTCGCGTCAATGTCCCTGACACTGTATATATCCATACATTTTAATTTCTTGAGTCATTCTGATGCTGGGGATGTCCATAAAAATGCCGATTCCTCGTGGCATGTGTTTGCGCATTTTCATGCATATTTTCACCGAAAACAACTTTTGCGTGTGATGACTTTTATTTTAGGATATGAAGTTTGTCTACACCAGTACCCTAATTACGTAATACACGATCAATCAGAATCTGAATCGTTTTGAAACAGATTGCTAATCCATTGCTTCGTACGTTCGAAATAAAATCTGCTCAGCAACGTAAATAACACAATGAATGTTGTTGACCTGTCAAATTGAAACAGATTAGTCGGAATTGTCAACGAAAATGTGTTGCGTAATTAGATAGCTGAACATTGTATCGTAGAAAGTACATGTCCCAAAGCAGACGAAGTAGCGACTAGCGGTTCAACGATTTTCTCGCTCATGACACGTACAAAAGACAGATCCCGTGTAAGTAAAAGAGATACATATATTAATAGTTGATCGCTGATTGTTCACACCGCCGGCGACAACTCTTTTGTCGTAGCAACAAGACCTCAAGTCGTGCCATTAAAGTTGAAACTTGACCGCGCCCCCGCCGCTCTTTCCCCCACCCCGGCGGGGTCCTCATACCGCTAAAGAGACCCATAACTCGTCTACTGCGCAAGTCAAATCATCACGTGCTGCGTCAAGTTTCAACTATAATGGCACGACTTGTAGTCGCTCAATGACGGTCGCATGGCGGGCAGAACACTCACTGAGAGACTCTCACTTGGTACCATCAAAGAAGTTCATATCTACGCAGTTTCAAAACAAAATCCCGTGAACACGATGACCACATCTGTTACCAGTCAGGTGCTATAGCCGCCGAGCGATGCAAGCAAGAATAGTCCTTACGGTAGAAAGATATGAACTTCTTCGATGGTACGTATGCATAGCAGCGAGTAATCGCTTGTCGCCGTCACGCACTCGCTGCTCGCCTACTTGTTTTTAGTTGCTAGCTCTGCTCAGTCTCGTTAATCGTCGGCGGTGGGACAAGTGCCTTAGAGCGTTTAAAATCTTTTATTTAATTTTATGTGAGGCAAGATATATCAAAGTCAGCAATTCTGACTACAGTATCTAACTTTGTATATTCTTGGTATGATAGAAGGTTTTCTGGATGGCTTTCAATGCTTTTAACGAGGCAAGATAATTTATTAAGATCATAAAATCTAATTATAATAAATATATATCAGTCTCACTTTGTATATTCCACAGTTTCCTGGCCCAAGGTCGAATCAACAGCACTATACGGCCAAACGAAGACTGAAACATATTTTCTCTAAACAGTCTCACATCCAAACATTTTATATTTGACATATCTTTTATATAATCATCCACATCCATCAGATCTGTGTTTTTCTTTTCACTCGTTGACGTATCCTGGTCTACGGTTTTTGCGTTAGTATCCATTGCAATATCTTCATCCAATGCCTCATTTTTGTTACTTTCTTCATCAGAAATGTTCTTTTCTTCTGTTTCTTGGTCTGGTATTTGACCTTGGGGTATGAATGCAATGCGGGCTGACTTTGGTTTGTCATCAGTAACAATTTCTCCTCCAACACGTCTGATGCCTCTTGCTCTGTCCTCGGCAGCTGTTGATGCAGACACAAACGTTCTTTGCAGTTTTGTTCTCTTTTTGTCTTTATATTTTTGGCCAACCTGGAACATCACAGTAAAGTGTAACTATTGTGGAATATAACATCATGCCCGTATCCCCCGAAGGTTTAAGCAGAGGTGCACCTACAGTACACCCACATTTCAACTGATATGTTAAAGTTGGGTGGAAGGCGCTCAAGACAGAGCACCGGCAAGATGGTCAGACGCGATCAAGAAAGCTGTTGGAAGCAGCGTTTACCGAGCGGACCACACTGCAGAAGACCGCATAACTTGGAGACCCGTTTGCGATTCTCAGAATTGTGGGAAAGACGAATAAGAAGAATAGGGGGCGAGCTTATTGCCATCTACCGGGCACAAATCCAGACTCTGGGCTGCTACATATCATATTGATGTTCTGTAGTTGTTCCTTATTGTGATTATCAATTCTATAGTATTAAATGAGCAACATTTATATGTACATATATTTGTAATCACATTCTCGAAAACGGCTCTAACGATTTTAATGAAGGTTGCAATATAGGGGTGTACGGGGGCGAAAAATCGATCCAACTATGTCTCATATCTGGGAAAATTCGTTTTGTCTATTTTCACCCGAGCAGAGCTCGGTCGCCCAGGTAGGTACTAATCTAATATTGATATGAATTCAAAGCCAAAGCATTTATTTCAATTAAACCATTTACAGGCAATTTTGAACTGTCAATTCGGTTAGTATCTCATAAATGTATGCTACATTTATTGCTTTCAAGGCGTGCAGTACCTAGTATTTATACTTCGTAATTTCAAGAACATAATGTTTTTTTTTATAATACAGATGTCATCACAAAAACAGCTAATGCTAAAGGGATGAGTAGCAGGGTACAGAGGATACTTGAAAGTATATTTTAGAATCAATCACGAGCGAAATGCTAAGGAACTGCGGGCAAAACATAGTAAACCATATTTTGAGGTTAGGTTGTTATTCTAAATTTTATTATTGTTTGTGGGTTATGTTTACCTCGAAAGATAGTTGAGCTATCTGTTGCATAACCGGCGCAGGATATCTACAACCCATAAACTCGATATTTGTGTAAACTCGGGCCAAACAAATTAATCTTTCTTCGGGGAAATTACTCTTCCATTTTTCCATGAAAGCTTTGCGTAGCTGCCAATGTTCTTCGCATTCGTGTTCATCTCTGTATTTCTCAACATCCCAGTTCACGTCAAAGTCACCTGTTATGTTATTTTCCGCAAAATTACCTACTGTTTTGTTTGTGTTGGACATTTTCGAATCGGAAAATTCACCTTCAAAACATTGATTAATGTTGCAAACTTATAGTTCAAGTTTTCTGCTATATAATAAGGAAGTTGAGTCCACAGGTAGGTAAGTAATAATTCTAAAAAGATACTACAAGCTTCTGTAAAATAGATGTGAGATGTCTGATTGTAAGTGAAATTAAAGAACTTGTCTTAACAACTCGTTTTAGGTGTAAACGATAAATGAAAACTATTGAATACATCTTTTATACCTTGGAGTAAACGCGGGGTAAAAACGTTAAGTCAAAAACATTGCTCTACTATTAATTGGACTGTGATATTGCCAGCTGCAGGCGGAGGTTGGCCGCCCCTAGCATCTGGCCACGCTAGGCCCGGGCCTCTTCGGCTTAGATGTGCGTCAAAAAACTGCCACACCTTGGAAAACCGCGAAAGTGGTAATAACTTTGCATATTCATTTGCAATTAATGTCGTCCTACACTTTGCTGGGTCGCGTACGCGTATTCATGCGAATGCTAGCGAGAGACTTACGGATTATTTTATTTTCTTACTGAAATATAAGTTATTGCTGGCAATAAAATTTGTTTACGTCAAAGTCTGACAGCTTTCTGTGTAGTGCGTTCCGTAGAAAGCAATTTTGCTATTTCTGACATGTCTAAATTTTGTCTTTTTATTTTTATTATAGAAAACGTATGTTATATTTTACTTTCTTGTTCTTGAAAATGCAATAAATCATCATCGAGCAAAATTTCAAAAGAGGTTTGCCGATGAAGGGTGGTTGGTATTGAAAAACAAATTCTTAGATTTCATTGAATTTCTTTCAATTGACCGTTGAAGGTAGGTGAGTATATTGGTGAAAACAGATTCAAGAATATTTTATAGTTAGAGAGACCTCCCATTTCATCATTTTCCAGGTGTGTTTTTGTTAAAACTTTCTTATTTGGATGTCTGAAGATTTAAATAACTTGTATTGATAATATTTTCCTTTCGTGCCATGGAGTATTCTAATCAAAAATTAGAAGCTGCCGAAAGCTGTAAAAATATAATTGATAACGCCAGCAAAATGTCTTTTGAAACTACCGAATTTTCACCAAAGAATAATAACAACAAAGAGAATTGGGAGATTTTTTATGAGTCCATGGTCTGTGATGATGGTAACTGCATTGATAATGATGTTGATGAAAGGAAGAATGAGAATAACCAGTCTATTACTGTCGAATTACCAGCAATGGCGGTAACTGAAGAAATCCCGCCAAAATATGATACTGTGTCTCCACCAATGATGTCACCGAAAAGTAAAAAAAGAAAGCTTCCAACTCCAAGCTTCGACGAACTATTAGAAAATTTGAATTCTAACATATTGATTATGAATTTCACTAAATTACTACTTTTTTTGCAAAGTAACAACAAGGAATTGTGTTTTCCTTTCATTGTGAAAGATTATGAAGTGTTTTTTGAAATGATAGTGCAGGACATTAACATTTTGAAATCCAAGAGTTTGGATGCCAATTACAGAGCTATTTGTGATAGAATAATAGTATCTGCATCCGGTTACGTGCTTACATGTGTCTATGAATATAGGCAGAACTTCCAAAAGTGAGTTAAAAATTGTAACGTAGCGCACAATATTTTTAAAATAGTTTTTTTTTTAAATTATGTTTTTATGACTGAGTTTAGTTTAGGTTGTGACCCGCATTACTATATTGGGGCTCGCACCCCAATATAGTAATGCCTTCAGAATTTTGTCGGGGCATCCTTTTTACTGCTGTGTATCAGGAATGTTTGCCGAAGCGCATACTGATTGGTTCAAATTTCAATACTTACCTACCATCCTGTGAAAAAGGATTGCATCCATGATGCGGAGAGTGCGTGGCAGCGTCACTGGTATTCTGAAGGTCATGTGTGATAAGTCATATTGCACCATTATGGTGCATGCGAGTATGAAATGAAATTTTGTATTACATTTGTTACTAACGTAGCTTATTAGTAGTGTTTATACCTTCATGTCAAGGTCTGAATTAAAGTATTTTAATTTAATTTAATTTTATAATTACTTTTTAGTTTTTTCTATATTTGTGCAATAAAATGTATGCAAGTAAAATCCATTGTCAGCACTTAGTTGCAAGCAGATTTATAAATCATATATTAGCAAAATGCTTAACAACTACTTAAATTTAGTTTTCTTTATTTACAGAACAGTAATGGTTATTAAAAAAGATGATAATAATATGATGGATCAATCTGAAAACGGAACGTTTTCATTTCCTTGGTGAGTTATATTACCTATAATACTACATCACGCATCTATTCCCTGAAGCCTAGCCAGAGCTGTACCTATAGTACACCCACATTTCGCCAGTTATGTTTAAGTCCCATGTAATAGGGGCCGAGCCTATTGCCACCAACCATGCACAAATACAGACAGACGGGCTGCTACTGGCTAATTTCAGATGGCAAGACCCAATAACACTGCCTGACCTGGCAATTCAATCTTGGGCCTCATTGCTCTGCAGGAGTGCTTGCAACCACAAGACCAATGAAGCAGTCCAGAATACAAGCGTGATGATGTGTGTGTTATGTTAACTATTTGTTTGAAAGTGAAATTCTTGGTTAAGGCAGTCTTTCTAACTAGGAAGCCCGGTCTTAATTTATCATTATTGCACCACCCAGCCTGTGCACATAGAAACAATGTTTATGTCATACACATTGTTTTTAAACTCAGAAGGCACCATGCTTGGATCAAATAAAAAACCAAGACTAGAGCGCTGCAAACAATACCGTGAAGCATGCCAAAACTACACCGCCGCTCTGTGCATACACGCTCACACGTACACATTTACAACCTTTTACAATGACACTACCCCACACAAAGTGCACACATGTTTACGAAGCTTGTATTTTATTTTGTCTTGGTATTTTTTTGGTCTGAGGCTTATGTGCTATTATACTGCCCGGTGGTCGCCACATACAGGGCAAAGTACATCGGTAACCCAGGTACCCTACGTGAGATTGTCAGTGACACCAAGGAGCTGCTGGCCTTCTTTGAGCAGGGTGGGATTAACCGGTTTTTCCCACCCGTACGCAAAATACGCGCTTAGATGTGGAGTTGCCGATATCAGCCCGTATTACCTATTGGGCTGAGGCACAATGCTTATTCCTCTGGCCAATGTTGCTGTTCCTATTTTAAGGCTGTGTATAATACCAGCCTATTACTGTCCCACTGCAGGGCAAAGGACTCCTCTAATACAGAGAAGGCACCAATATTGATCACCACGCTTACTCAAGACGGGTTGGCGATTTCAGACATATATTAACAATAAGTCCAGGTTTCCTCACAATGATTTCCTTCACCAATGTTAGTTATATCCAAGATAAACTCAGGGTCAACTCACTTAAGGGCGTGTATGCCTGTGTTATTAAAGGCACATGATGGCAACTGCAATGCCTACGGTGTTGCAAATCCATAGATATTGCGTGGTATTCATTTAACATCAGGTGGGCTGTTGATTTGTTTGCCACATCCAATAACATTACAAAATATGTGTGTGTCTTTGTTCAACGCAAAAATAATATGATTCTGATTCCTTCATTAGACTCATTGAAGAGCAAGGGCATTCACTCTGCAAAGACAGAGCAAAGAGAATAAAAAAGCAGAGTGAATAAAACATGTTTAACCACTGTTATTTCTGTATTATTTTGTATATAACCTTCCGGAACCCCGTCTCTGAACTGCTTCAAGAATCAACTAGATAGATTAAATATCTCCAAGCTATTTGATACACAGTGTGTCTAACCAAATAATAATAAATTAATAAAGAACAATATAACCCTTAAAAAAATTATAATTTAAATCATTGAAGTTATTTAAAATAAAAATCTTTCAGTTCCACAGAGAGCGTAGAGCCGTCATCTCAGACATCAAGTGGAGTAGACAGCAATGAAGTACTGAGCAGGTCACCTCCTCCTAGCCCTATATCTAGCGGTTTCAAAATACATTGCCTCCGCACAACGCTGGCTTTCGTAAAGAATGACGTCACAAAAACAAAAGAATTTCCTGAATTGAGTTTAGAACAAGCACAATTCATGCAACTGTTACTTGAAAGTGTTATAGCTTTCACGCAATTTGATAGTAATTTGGAAATTAAGGAACTTTATAGAGCGTTGTGGGAGGCCGTCAGAATATTCGGCTTGAAATACGAATTTAGGGTTAATTGTGTAGAAAGTTGTGGCGGAAAAAAGTAAGTTTACTTAAGGAATATGGTTTTGGAATGGGATCAAAATTTACACCTTTTTTAAAAGCCCAAATCTTGGACGGCAGGTGAAGTGAAATAACATTTAAAAAGAAAGTTATAAATGTTCTAGCAGATAATGCTTATTATAATTTGAATGAGATTTTAGATGAAAGATTATGATCATGTTTCACTAATTTATTATTTTTAATGATCTATAATAACATGACATTTTAAAATATTTAGACTATGAGAGACATTCTACATTATTTTATTAATCTTTGCATGCCATTGTCTAAGGCAAATGTGATGACCTGTTTTTCTGATCTTTACTTTAAACATTATCTTGCATGCTGACTATTTGTGTTGTATGAGCTGTACTCATGTTTGAGCAAATAGATGATTAATTATCTTAATACATGGAAAAATTATACTTTTGTTTAATTACAGGAGTTTGGTGTTTGAAAAAGTACCAAAACAGAAACCATCTGCAACTGCTGTCAACTCAAACCAGATAATGTAAGTATTATCGCTATGATTCATCCATCGAACGATTTGTTTTTCTGATAAACTAACCCACAATTTTTGTCGTCAGGAATCGAGAGATAGATGTCCTAAAAACAAAGGCCTCAAATCCAGAGGCCCTAAAACCAGAGGCCTCAAAGAAAGAAGCCCTAAACACAGAGGCCCTAAAGATAGTTGCCCCTAAACCAGACACCTCAAAGCCAGAGGTCCCAAAGCCAGAGGCCCCAAAGCCAAAGGCCTCAAAGCCAGAGGCCGCAAAGCCAGAGGCCCTAAAGCCAGAGGCCTCAAAGACAGAAGCCCCAGAGGCCTCAAAGTCAGCGGCATCAAACCCCGAGGCCTCAAAGCCCTCAAAGAAGCCTCAAGAGGTCTCAAAGTCAAAACCTTGGTTTCCAATGCCAGAGATCCCAAAATGTATACCATATGTCAAACAAAACGTTACAAAGAAAATGCTAAAAAGGAGACTGAAGATGGAAAATGAGAATCTCTTCGTCAAAACACTACCTGCAAAGTTCATTTCTGACACTCTAAATACCATCCATGAGTTTTTATTAGATGAGGAGAGATTCAAATTGGTATTTGTGCCAAAAACTCATAGTTTACAAGATTTCTATAGGAAATGCCTCGGCTGGTGTCAGACCACTTTTGTTGTGTTTGGTGAAGAATTCCAAGAGATGCTTTATCAGATTTCGTGTCTATTATGTCGTGTTAACTGTAACGTTATTAAGGATAGGATTAATGAAACAACTGGAATTAGGTAGGTTAACTTTTTATATTTATTTCAAACGTATTTTGAAAAAGTAACTTTAATACCCACACATAAAGTTCAGTTTGCTTTACAACTTCATATATTTTATGACTTACAAAAAAATACTAGTCTTTGTGAAACCAACTTAATTTTCACTAGTATAAAGCTGATATTTGTTAAAGTGGTAATGCCATGTTAAAAAAGAAGGATTTGAATATGGAATAGAGACATACTCGGGGCGCTTTTTCGCATAAAAACGTATTTTCGTACGTATGTATGGTCTTCCATGATGCTGTGTGTTATGCAAGGATTGATGTCGTAACAAAATGGCGTTACTGGCGCCCAAGTGGGACTTATAAAAAGCTGCAAAATGTATGGAGTAGTTCTTGTTTCTCATTCACATTTATTTTATACATATTTTGTTAGTAATAATTATCTTATGTTAGTCATAACGGGGTGATCAATTTCGAAAAAAAAAGAAGAATTTTGATTGCTACAGTGGTTAATTCTTGCAGTAACAACAATATCAAATTCATATTTTTCACGAATTTATCTGACCGCTATTTGTGAACATTATTTTTAAATTGTTACAGGGAAATAATTTACATAAAAGCTCGGAAAAATATACCTGTCGTGCCCATCCCTGATACAGCACAGAGGTAAGATTAAGTACCTACTAATTTTCATTAAGGTCAGGAATATTTTGAACTATCAGGCCTGCACAAAACATGTTCTTTTGTGACTGTTTTTGTTTGATAAATTGTTTTTGTTAAACATGCTTGGAAATTCGAACATTACCTTCTTCGAGATATATCGCAGTTGCGGTACTGTTCGAATACATGCGAGCGCCCTGCCGGCAATGTATGTATCCATAACTGTCGTGTTTAGCGGCATAAATTAATATAAAAACTCATAAATGTCGTGTTATTTAAAAATGGAATGAACTTTTTACTTCAACACATGGCAACCAAGGACGCAACTTATCAAAGATTTTATTAACTTTCGATTGGGCTTGTAAATAAGGCCGTTTATAGCAAAGAAAAAACAAATGAACATATTGGCGCGTGAAAAATTATCGTTATTCGTCATTGATTCTGGAATTTATAATTAATTTACTTAGTTTGAATTTCTGGCTGACAGACTGGATGGGCTTCGCCTCGGCCCACACTTTCATGTGGTTGCAGGCCGCGACAGTAATGTACTATTATTTTGTAAATTAGTTAAAAATAATACTTTTCAAGGTATTAAAAAAAAAAAAAATTGTTTATAGGATGAGTTTTAATCCGTTTTCATGTTAAGGCCATCATAGATTGAGCGTATTTGTGGCGCGCATTTTAAGCGTCATGTTCTGACACCCTCGTATTATACGCGCGTATGGCCGCGTCCTAACCAAAAGCAATCGTCGCGCAAGTACGGGATCTTTGCGCTCTTTTATAAATGAATATTGTATAGTCGCGCGATCAATTAAGTCGTGTTTGTAAGTCAAATTTCATACAAACTATCGCGTTGATCGCGTATTCGTGCGACGATCGCATTTGGCTAGGACCCGGGGTATAAAACCATATTCGCGCGAACTTCCTAATAATATAAAACGCGTTCATTTTTTTCGCCGAACCCGAACGCGTCATCGCGTCGTCGCTCTGCAACTGCAAGGTCTTTCGGGTGTTCCGAACAAATGAGTGACAAAAGAACGCGACGATCGCGTATTCGCGCGACCTGTCACTTCGGTTAGGACACGATCATACGAGGTCAGTCAGAAATAAAATGTTGACTACCGCGCGTATAGAAGCGTGTTTTCACCCTAGCAATAGGGTGAATGACCTTAACGCATTGGAAATACGGACTATAATGGCAATTCAGATATCCTTCACATATATCGTAAGTTTTAATTGATCAGTGTGTACTTGTGTAGGTTGTAGAGTACATATTTTACCTATACTAATATTTTAAAGAGGTAAAATTTGTTAAAATAATTTGTTAATTTAATTAAGGTAATAAATAAAATTTAAATTAATTTGTGAGTTTGTATGAAGGGGATGATCGTAACTAATCCGATTCTTTCGCTACAGTCTATTCGCGTTACGAAAATTGTGAGTCATTGCTTTCGCCCCGCCCCTCGACCAATCGGGTCGCAGAAGACACAAGCGTTTCGTACGAGGATCTGCTATCAATGGTCAGCTTTCTAATTTGTTGCCACCCGATTGGTCGAGGGTCGGGGCGACAACGATGACTCACTATTTTCTTAACGCGAATGGAATTTAATGGAAAGCTACAATATTGCAGAGTGCCATAGGATATATTATATTTTATGTTAAAACAAGAAATTTCACGCGAAGTCGCGAGCAGTAAATAGTATTTAATTTAATTATGCTTTTTATTTGTTTAGCACACCCAAGAAAAAGAAAGTAAACTTACAAAATGCTTTAGAATTAGCGGGGACTGATAGCATTAAGTTAGCATCAGTTGTTAACTTAAATCAAAGGTATGACAACACTGCCGTCAAATAACTAATGCTTTGAATCAAATAATGAAGTTAAAAAAAATAAAAAATTGTTTTATAATTGCTTATGAAATTTATTATTTTATACTTTTTCTAATATGATTTTTTTTTTTCATTTAGTTTAAGAAATAAAAAGAAAAATAAAAAAATGAAGAAAGCTAAATTAAAAGCTAATAATAGTGCTGGCGCAAGGTATGTGCTTTAACAAAGTAAGATAATTGAAATTTTGCGGCGTATCGTAATAAATATGCTCTTAATTTGTCCCCTCAGTAAGGAAGCATCTGTCAAATCGACGAATCAAGCCAAGACCTGGACTGACGGCTCGAGCAGTACTTGTAGTAGTCGTGGTACCAGCAAAGATAGATCAAAAGTGGCCGCCCAAGCTCAACGTGGTGCCAAGTAAGTTTTAGTAACATGTATACATGACGTGCCAGACCTATTTTACGTGGAGCGACTGCCTATCTGACCTCCACAACCCAGTTAATGCGTAATACGGTAATCCTTGGTAAGTTTGGTTGTCAGACTTTCGGGCTTCGACTTTAATAAAATGTGTATGTCACAGGTTTTTTTCAAATTATGAAAATCTTTCTTAATTTCCTCATCTGCAGTTATCCTACGACTTTTGTAAATAATTGTTTTTTTTAAATATTCTGCGATAGTATATAGGTGTACTCTTGAGATACACTACTAGTTCAGAAATTAAATAGCCAAGTACAGTTCTCCTAGAAAAAGTATGCACTTCGGCAATCATCGTGTATCTTCGGAAATACGAATTCCTGACGATAAAATCTAAAATAGAGCTGTTACAACCATGGTTACAAATTTTTATTATTAATAAAATGTAACTGTGCCATCTTTTAAATGACATTGTATTGTTTTTGTGTTTTTTTATATTAGTCGAAATCATAGGGATTAAAACCAACAAGGCTGTGTGAGTTAAAACATCAGTAGTATAATTATGTATTATTATATCATGAAACTATGTTTTTTTTTTCAGAAGAGCCTTGAACGCGATCAACCAAAGTGCTAAGAACGCTTTCCAGGAGGCGGCGCGTAGTCGGCGTGCGGAGGACACGACCAGGAAAGAACAACTCAAAGAGGCCTTGTCTGTACCCGTACAGAGTGATAAAGCTATGAGGTTAGTACCATCAAAGAAGTACATATCTAAACAGTTTGAAATCAAAAAAAGTGTATCCGAGCCATGAGTGGAGCAGAATATTTAGACCATTGCAGACCATTATTTAAAGAATTAAAAATTCTCCCACTCCCGTGTCTGTTTATTTTTGAGGTTTGTTTATTTGTAAAAAAATACCCTCATTTATTTTCATTGAATGAAGTCAAGTCTCGGAAAGATTGAATAAAAAAAATGCTGGCAAACTGTTAGTTCCTCCTCAGAGACTGCATCTCTATAGTAGAAATGTCAGTTGTATGACGATCAAAATTTATAATAAATTACCATCTGCGTTCAGAATGTTACCAATAGATAAATTTAAATGTAAAATGTTAGTTTGGCTATTAGAGATGTGCTTTTATTCAGTTAATGAATTTTTAAATCATAATTTTTGATTTTGTAATGAATATTCTATGTTATTAGTATTTTGGCATAATATCTATAATTATTACGTTACTATAGAGCTTATATTTTAGACATAACATTTTAGAACTTGTATTTTGGACATAACAAATTAATTTTTATTTTACTTTTTGACATTTTAATTAATTTTTTTATTATTTGAATTTTTTTTTTTTTTTTTTTTTTTTTTTTTTTTATAAAGTTACACCTATAGTGATACTTTATTCACATTACAATCTAGCCTATTAGCTAATAAGTAATTTAAATATAACATAAACTGCTAAGTAACTATAAGATTAAGAAGTCGTCCAATAACGTCTTTCTTATTCACTGTAGGGGGAGACACTTGATTCACGTGTTCTTTATAAAAGTCAGCACTTGCACTACAGTTAAAAGTCACTTACACTGCACTAAACTAACTCAAAAGGTTTTACCCTCTTTAGCCTTCGCACTAATTCAGTGTTGTCAAGGAGTTGGATCGCCTCAACATTCACGTGATGATGAAGTCTGTGTTCATGAGCTTCTGCAAATTTTTGTATTACTATGTTTACGACATCCATCTTCAGGTCCCGGTGGAGGTCACTATTTCTAATGTACCAGGGCGCGTTGACTATATCCCTTAGTACTTTGTTTTGAAAACGTTGTATGATTTGACGATTGCTTTGGCTGGTGCAGCCCCACAGCTGAATACCGTAGGTCCATACAGGTTTTAAAACTTGTTTATATAACAACAATTTGTTAGGTATTGACAATGGCGACTGTCTACCAAGTAGCCAATACATTTTTTTGTACCGAATATCTAATTCTGCTCTTTTCTTTTTGACATGCTCTTTCCAGCGCAGTTTTGCATCCAGGGTTATGCCGAGATACTTAGCAGTATTCGCGTATGGTATTTGATGGTTATTGATGAATACCGGGAAGTATTTTGGCTTTTTATTCGTGAAGTCAATGTGGATAGACTTGCTTTCATTCAGTTTGATACGCCATGTTGTAGTCCACTCATAGATACGATTGATGGAATCTTGAACCTTTTCTACAGCTTCCTCGTGACTGATTTGAATGTGCTTAACTTTTTCTTTTTTTTTATATTTCTACGCCAGCAATGGTAGTATATGTGGAACATTATTAGTGTAAGATCTCAAAATACCATATACTTGGAAATAAATACATAAAAAAAAAAAAAAAAAAACCCGTGAACACGATGACCACATCTGTTACCGGCTCGGTTCTATAGCCGCCGAGCGCTGCAAGCAAGAATAATTCTTACGGTGGTTAGTTATGAATTTCTTCGATTGTACCTGTACAAGCTCTTTTTTAATTGATTGGCGAAACTTCACAGGCTTGATTAAGGGGTCATTGTACTCATCATTGTGAACAACTTTTACTAACAAACCATTAAATCGCGAAAAATAAAAAACTGCTGCTCCATACATTATCGTCAAGTTCTGTGAACACAAATATACCTATGAATCAGCAGATTTTTTTTAAGAATAAATAAGTATGATTCCCTAATTTCTTAATATGATTTTAAATAATCTCGGGGTCAACGCACACATTTCCTAGAAATGAATGCGTTTAAATATAAATTTAATTGTAATTTCAGAATGATGCGCGGCATGGGTTGGAGTGGCGGAGCGCTAGGAGCGAGGGGCAACGGGATAACAGAACCATTGATGCCAGCACTTGATCTAGTAAGTATTCTCTTTTAACTTTTATTCTATATAGAGATATAGACTCAACAATATGTCTCACCCCGCGTTCTATTTAAAAGCGCTCGTCGCGCGAATATGTGATCGTTGCGCGAATATGCGATCGTCGCGATCATTACGTCACTTTTTGTTCGGGAAACCGGAAAGCGCCATCTGTCGCTGCGATCACGCGTTCATGTTCACCAAATAAAAAGTGACATGAACGCGACGATCGCATATTCGCGCAACGAACGTTTTTAAATTAAAATTTAAATAGGACCATCTTCTTTTCGTGTGGTTAGTGACTAACCTGGTGTCAGAGTTTTGAAGCAAGTGATAATTATACAATACGCACATGAATCCGAAAAGTCAGAGGTGCGTACCATAGAAACTGTAGACTTTTCAATTCAGAATTGCAGATAATTATGGCATGAATCGTATCTCAAGTAATTCCCATTTTGCTTTCCTAAAAACATTATTGATCACTCTAATATAATGATTGCGTCTCTTTTTGTGAAACTCAAATTATTCTATTTTGGGATCCTAAAAATACGAAATAGCCAAGTCACTTGGTTGGTCACAATTCAAACCTAACCCAATTTGATCGGGGTGCCCTAGCTTAGTTACTGCGACCGATTCGGTTCGCGCGTGGTTGGTCACAGTTCCAACCTAACCTAACCCGTTTGGTCGGGGTACCTTAGTTACTACGACCAACTGTGGGCAAAGGCCAGAAAGTTAAAACAGGCTCAATTATTTAAAGAAGTGTCCATTATTTATTAGAAAGTCAATAAGTTTTTAGAGGATCATTTTATTTACCGAAAATTATTAAGTTTTTGAACAAAAATCTCAATGTCAAACACGACAAAATTCAAATTACATTGCAACCGAATTTAGGACCGTTTTAGTATTACTCTGAGCTTTGACCAACAATTCATTCAATTTTAACCTTTATTTACAGGCTAGAGGAGCTGGCTTAGGCCACAGTAAGAAAGCAAAAACTGAAAAAGTCGTGAAGAAACAAAGAGAATCAAAAACAGCACCTTCCTTCATTTCCGAAAACTCTAACGCGACAACGGAAACTGATAAAACTGATAATGATTTCATAGTACAGAGGACGAAGCAGTTGCTACTCGAAAACCCTACCTTTGATTCAATAAAGAAATTAATAGAGCACCAAAAACCAAAGAAATCTAAAGTTGAGCTGCCAACACAAACAATATCTAATGTTGAGCTGCTACGACAAACAAAGCCGCTCACAACACAAACAAAAACTACAGTTGAGCTCCCGAAACTTATAAAAGCGAATGTTGAGCCCCCAGAACAAAAAAAAACGAACGCTAAGAAACGACTAAAACCACTGCCAACGCTAACTAAATTTAGTATTGAGCTCCAAAAACCAGGAAATTCGGATTTGAAATTCCCTCTACCATTTCGGCTGGAAATACTGTATAGCATTTTAGAATTATTAAATTCAGATGCGACGTCCAAAACATTGAAATATGAAAAGAAAATATGTAAGAAAGCAAGGAATTTCGTGAAAAATGCTACAAAGGCCTTACAAAGTAAAATTGACTTTGGCATATTCCAAAAAGAGGAACATGAAATTTGTAGACAAATTCAGGATAAATACCAAAAACTGCCTCAAGTTGTCTTTGAGGCATTAATTTCTAACGAAATGAAGTAAGTTGTCATTTTTTTACATACTTAAATATCATCATTATTATCTGCCTAGCCTTTAACCAACTATGATGTGGTCGGCTACCAGTCAAACCGGATTCAGCTGAATACCAGTATATTACATGGAGCGACTGCAAAAACTGCCTCAAGTTGTCTTTGAGGCATTAATTTCTAACGAAATGAAGTAAGTTGACATTTTGTTACATTCTTAAATATCATCATTATTATCTGCCTAGCCTTTAACCAACTATGATGTGGTTGGCTACCAGTCAAACCGGATGCAGCTGAATACCAGTATATTAAATGGAGCGACTGCATATCTGTCCTCAACAACCCAGTTACTGGGTTAGGGGGTAGGATACGATAAATTCAAAATTCATTTATTCAAACTAGGCTGAGAATCAGCACTTTTCGAACGTCAAAATTACATAAGACAGTCCCCCAAAACGCCCACCCTTCACCACTTCCTAGTGCGTTAGCTGGGAAGAAGAAGTGGCGCAACAAACTCCCCAGCAGCACAGCTCTGTTCAGTTGGCAAAACTTGATTCTATATCATTACCACAAATTGCAATCAACTCATAAAATAAAAACATTTGAATGAGTAGATTAGGTATGTCAACAATAAATGAAAACAAAAATTTAAATAAATTGACTTACAGTCAAATAAAATAATCCAAACAATTACATATTGAGCTCATATAGTATCATGTAGTCTTTGATTGTAGGTTAGGGGTTAGGAGTGGGGTAGGGTTAGATAGGCTCGCTCGTACCATCGAAGAACTTCATATCTAAGCCGTTTCAAAACCAAATCCCGTGAACACGATTACCACATCTGTTATCGTCCCGGTGCTATAGCCGCCGAGCGCTGCAAGCAAGAATAGTCCTTACGATGAAAAGATATGAAGTTCTTCGATGGTACATTGGGATAATAAGTACAGAAAAAAATCTGGTATTCGTGCTTTAGGGGGTACGAGGAACAGGGTGTAAAGTTCACTCATCCCCCATAGAAAAGGGAGGATCCTCCGACCAGACGGGTGTCATGTCTGGCGGGCAATTGCCCAGAGGTTGAAGTCGTGAGCTTGTATATATGTCCACCGCGCGGTAAACTCTAATTGCGCGATGCAGGATTTGAGTGACGTCAGGATGTTGTGTGACGTCAAGTCTTTTGATGCGTAGTTCGCATGTGGCGGTGTAGATGCCGCCACAGTGCAATACAGGGTGGCAGGGACATCGACGCGAGAACTGAGATCATGGTTTCGGTACATGATTCTGAAGCCGCCTTTTCCCCTGGGTTGAAATTTTTCGTCGGTTATTTAAAAAAAATCTGCTGTTCCATACATTTTGACTGCGTAGGTATTGTATTTTTCTATGGAATAGCTGATTTTTTTTTTATAACCTACGAAATTTTCAACCTAGGGAGTTTTTATCCCGATATTCCCACCGGATCGATACATACGTGTACGAGTGCATAATCCTTATTAAATATAACTGCTTCCAAAGGGGTGGAGACCTGGTGTCCTTAAATACAGGCCTTACGCCTAGCTTAGGCACCAGTCTCCCACAGTATAAATAAAACTATCATGCATTGTCCCATGATAATTTATAAAATGTACTTTATATAGTGGTGAGAAATAAATCTTATCTTATATGCGCGTGAAACCGCGGGGCGCAGCTACTTTACGAATATAACACAAAGTGTTACGCGTAAACACGCGTTATTCACTTGTTTTATAAATTTCATTACTCGTAAAATGTCCATACCAGGGGCCTTATATGAAAATCGATTCATAAGGAGTAAACTCCCAAAGTAATGATTACATTAAGGGTATCTAATTGAAGGCCTTGATGAGCACATTCCAAAACTAAACCGTTTTGTCGACGGAAGAGTAGACAAAACTGACGTTCCGTGTAGACAGTGCGACGGTAGCAAAGTAGAAAGAGTTAACTGCACATTTTACGAAATTCACTCTTACATAATTCGACTCAGGTTTCTTTGTTTTGACATAGGATTTATTTTTCTGTTTGATTTTCAATTTTTACTGATATTAAGTCACGTATATATAGACAACTACAACAATTTTTCTCAGTGTCGAGGACCGTATTTTAGAACAAAAATTATTTCAGTAATATTGGCCTTAACCGTTTCCTTGGTAATATTTCCTATTAACGGAATGATGTAAAATATGAGAAGATAGCTTATTAAATATCACAGTTTTGTGTTTAAATGCTCTCCTGTAAAATCATGACTTTGTAGATAACCGTTTACACTTTGTGGCCGTGGAGACAACTGTCAGTTGTCAGTGTGATTTTGACAGTTTGGTATAGAAAACTTTCTTGTGAAATAGTCTACATATAAAAGGACCTAGACAAAGATTTTTAGAAACGAAAGACAAAATGACAGATTTTATGAAGGATTTCTACGGTGCGATGTCAAAAATGGAGAAACAAAATGTCACTTTGTATAGAAAGAGCTGTGTCTATTCTTCGTAGACATAGAAAGCGTCATGCGACGCGTGCTGGGTGTTGTTAGGTCCTGCCGGGGTCGCGGGAAAGTCCGAAAGGGATACCGTGACCCCTGGCAATATACAGACAACTGAAGGAACACGGGTGGGTTTTAGTCAGTAAGAGTCTGACACGCCCTCCCGCTCCGCCCAGAGCGGGAGAAGTTATTTGATAATTTCCCAAGCACAAAAAAAAAAAGAAAAAAAAAGGGTGTTGTTAGGTATCGTACTGAGAGTCTATTTATGTGGTAATTTACAGAAAAAGAGATTTTATTTTTTCAATGTCAAATTTTACGGGGTTATGACATGGGGCGCGGGCGACCGTCGTCGTTTAGCGGGTGTCTACAAGTCATAACTTTGACCACTGTCGAAAATTTGCTAATTTTTCATGGATTTGGGGTTATTTTGGTACAAATAATGTGAATTTTAAATAGCAATAACTGTTATTTTCAATAATTATTTAAAAAAAAATGTTAGTGTAGTTGCAGTACCTATGTGCCCCTTTCGGAAGGGACAGATTATTTTTACATATTGTATATAATACATACAAAACAAAACATTTCATCCCCACGCCATCCACGCCTCGCCTCGCCTCGCCGTGAAAGTATAAAGGAGAGAGAGAAAGGTCACTCATTTACTCGCTGACTAAACAGATAAATAAAATTGTCATTGCAGTCTCCTCTTAGATTAAAAAGTGTTCCACACAACGATACAACGCACGGCCCCCCGACAGCAATGAGAATTTTATTTATCTGTATAGTCAGCGAGTAAATGAATGACCTTTCGCTTTGTATATACTGATAAACTAAATACAACTTGTTTTTATTAACTTTTTAGTTGTTTTTTATTTATTTATTCAAAATACATTATAAGCTTACAGTATTTTAACTAAAACGCTTATAATGTACTATATAATTTTGCTGATCCCTTTATGAATACAGGCGTTATGATATCGAATAATCTTATTCTCATAATTTCAGGTCAGTAGAATTAATAAAAAAAGTGCTAACTGAATTTGAGGCACCAACACAGCAAGAATTACCGATCATTACTCAATCACCACTCAAAGCAAATACTGAAATAATTTCGGAAGAAAACTTATACTCATACATTAAGTCATCAGGCACACATTATGAGTCAGAAAAGGCATATGAAGCACTGAAATTCAAAGTACTATTTCTTTTAAACATACTCAGTTTCGTCAAGTCTTTCAATGAAGAAGTTGAGGTGACTTTTAATAAAGTTTTAAATGTAAAACAAAAGAGTTACATTCAAAATGTCATCGACGAAGTAAATATGAGGATAAAATTTGGATCGTCGCCCGCTGAAGCCAAGTTGTGTGGAGAAATTAAGAAACATGTCAAAGATGCGTTCTTGGGCTCCATGTTTAATCATCTTTACACGTGAGTTGCACTATTTTCTTTGTAATTTGCCTTTTAGTACTTTGTTACCTATTTCTGCTACCAAGTAACATTACAGTGGTCCGGTTCAGCCGTTTAGTAGTTACGACGGAACATAGGGACGGACATCATACATACAGGTCAAATACATAACCCCACTTTGTGGCTTCATAGCGGTCGGATGATAAATGAAATAGCATCCTGACTTGGAACGTTAAGCTGTCATTGTGAATTTAGTAAGAGAGTGCAAGAGCGAGCGAAGTAAGCTCAAATAAACTAAATGAATGACAAAGAAAAATAAATAAATAAATTACTGAAAGTCATAAAGTGTACACTCGAAAACAACAATAGTTTTCTTTCTGGTATTGAATGAGCTCCTCGTTAGTTTAGCGGTCGTAAGCGCTACTGTTAAGGGGGATGCGCTAAGGTAGCCCGCGATATTCAAATTTTCTTGAGTTTTTTCCATTTTGCAGGTCAGTGTAAGGTTGTAAGTTGATTAAAATATGATTCGCGACCGTAACAAATATGGCTTTACATAATTATAATCATTACAATCAGCAATACAACTCCATAAGTTAGCATAATTGTCAAATGTCAAGTCATTCAATGGGGTTACATAAACTTAGAGAGTTGTATTGATAATTTTTATGATTATAATTATATAATTAAACATTTGATATGGCCGCTAATCATAATTAGATCAACATAGAACATGATACTGACCTGCAAATTTCAAAAAACGTAAGAAAATTTGAATTTCGCGGGCTGCCTTGACGCTTTCGCCTTAAGCATGAGGGCCTAAGCCAAAGTATTATTGGGATTTTTTCGTCAGTGATTTCTCAGCAGCAGGACGGAGTCGGGATTTGTGCCCGGTTGATGGCAATAGCCTCGCCCCCTATTACATGGGACTACTATTACGGGGTATTACTATTGTGGGTGTACACCCTCTGCCCAGCTCTTCGGGAAAAGAAGGCGTGATGTTAATTAAAGTAATAATTTACAATAAACTAATTCTTCGTAAGAAAAACGTAAAACTAAACTTTTCTTTCTACTTTCAGAGTTGTAACTCTTAACAAATATTTCCGGTTCAAGCGGCTCAACAGACCAGACAACGCTGTTAAACGCACATGTCAAACTACAGTTAATCTCGACGATTTCAGCAGCGAGACTTTCAGTGAACCTAAGTTAAACACTTATGAACCAACTGATAAAGAAAATAATAATAAAATTGCTGAAAATAATAACAAAGTTGCTGAAAATAATAATAAAGTTACTGAAAATAATAGTAAAGTTGCTGAAAATTATTGTATAGTTACTGAAAATAATAAGAAAGTAGCTGAAAGTAATAACAAAGTTTCTGAAAATAATAGTGCTTGTGTCGCTTATGAAAATAATGCAGCAGCTTTACCAGAAGAACCGGAAGGTAACGAACTTGATTCTTATGACAGTGACAACAGTAGTGTCGAAGAATATAATAATCATAACTGGTCTGTACCTAAACTTCTTCCAGGTGAGGATGGCGTTAACATATCTAACATTCTATATTTATATGATGAAGAAAAGATAAACACAGACATCAAGAACAATTGTAATATAAATAATGATTCCGCCTTTCAAAATATTTCAAATGTGACTGAAAATAGAAATAAGAATAATATTAGTAACGGAACCGTAGTAATTGATAATAATGACAATCACGTTATTGATATGAAAAGAGACGGCGACAATACAAAAAATACTGAAAAAGAAAAGTACATAGCTGATACAGAAATGGCTGAATATGACATATATGTTAGTTATACAGAAGAGGTAGTGAATACTGGAGAAATTACGGTTGGTAAAGAAAAAGAAGTAAATTTTACAGGAAATGAAAAAGATATTGAAGAAATTGATCAACCAATCAAACGTTCCGATATATTTGTAGCCAATGATGTCGTTGACAATGAAAATCAACACAAAGAAATTGGTATTTATAACATTAACAAAATGACTGATGAAGTTCTTTCTAGTACTGATGATACAATTGATCAAAACGTTATAGTTGTAGAAGATTCCGACTCTAATGATTGCACTGAAAATATAGTAAAAGACGAAATACAAAATGATGACGATCATTCTAAGAATGATAACTATAGCAAAGAAGATACAGATATAATAATGATAGATAATGATGATGAACCGATGGAAGTTATCAGTATTACAGAAGAATCTATAGAAGTAAACGATAAAGAAGAATCCGTGAAACTAATCAAAGAAGAATCGGTGGAATTAATCAACCAAGGTGAATCTAGGGAAGAAATTAACAAAGATGAATTGATGGCCATAATTAACCAAAGTGAATCGATGGAAGAAATTAACAAAGAAGAATCTTCAGAAGATGTAGAAGTTACAAAAATGGAAGAAGAAAATAGTATTAACCCAAGTGATGACCACATTGTGAAAGGACATTTAGGAATAAAGACTGATGGTGATGTGATTTCAAAAGAAAAGTTAGTTTTAGGTGAAGATATTTGTGATACTTATTCAGTAGGACTAAGTCATGTAGTAACAGATGTACCCAATTTCCGTATCAATAAGGATACAGAAATAAAAAATGTACTTATCGTACATACCAATTATCCAATCGGAAAATTAACTAATGAAGAAGTTAAGGAAATTCAGAGACATATTTCTAATAGCATAGTGCTGACTACACAGTTACCTTTACTCAAGTGTCATGGCGTCCAAAATGGCGCACTACTTTACAGTTGCCATAATAAAAAAACGTACGATTGGTTACAAAATACAATCAGTGTTGCCAGTTATGTAAAACTATTGAACACTGAAGTAACAAAAATGGCTTTAAAAGTTTACTGTTTTTGTGATTTTGATACTAACGATTTGTTTAGGATGATTGAATTGTATAATCAGGAGTTATCTACCAAAGATTGGGTTGTCGAAAAGACAGAAAAAGATGGTGATTATGTTATTTTTATTGTTAGGATGGATAAGTTTTCTATTAAGTTTATACAAGATTCGGAGCTTGCGTTATTTGCGGGAATTGACAAAGTTAATTTCAGTCTCATTTGGCAGTAAATAAACGATTTTGAATCTCAGATTTTGTGTTTTATTTTTCCTGTCATCAAATAGGACCCTAAAAAATCTATACAGGTTCAAATTAGCTAATATAAGATAAGATATGATAAAATTTATTTGAACATTGTTACAATTATTACCTTAAAATTAGTACATTATAATTATTATATCTGTAACTGTAGGTGACATTCATTATGTTAAAGCGGTGGTCCCCAAACTAGGCGGTGCCTGTTTCTTGGGGACCTGAGTTGTGATACATAATTAAATTTTTGACTAGCGTTGGCACGTACGTAATTAATTGAAAACAATTGTCAAAAATAAAGCTTAAAATTAGTTTTAAACAAAATAGGAATTTGACTTGTATTGATCAAGGCTAAAACGAATAAAAATAATATATATAATTTCAGTTATTATGGAACAGAAATGTATTGCCTTTTTATTCCTATTCTGACAGTGGCAGTGATAGCCTAGTGGTGTGACCGTCAGACCGCCAAGTCTTAGGTCTCGAGTTCTAACCCAAGGCACGCAAAGGCACCTCTTGACTTTTCAGATTCATGTGCGTATTGTATAATTATGTTTCCTTCAAAACATAACGTTTGATTTGAAGAAAGCTGTCTTAAGTTTTACCGATAATAAGAATAAAACGTACTTACGGAGCCTCTTTTGTTACCTGTGGACCTTTCACTCAAGCAGGACTCGCGGCTGTGAGCTCGATCTGTTATGTTTTTCATAACATAATAAATGTTTTGTTTTAATGCAAAACAGTTCTATTATCACTTGCTTCTAAAGCGGTAAAGGAAAACATCGTGAGGAAACCGGCATGCCTGAGAGATGTTTCTCGACGGCATGTGAAGCCAAATCAGAGGCCCATGGGTGGTTTTAAAACTCTGACACCAGGTTAGTCATTAACTACAAACTATTAACTATAAAGGAGATTAGGTTCGCACAGGTTAGGTTCGCTCGTAGGCGGCTCTACGTGGGGATCGTGCGATCGATGGCCCTTTACGGGGCCCCGATCTGGGCCGCTGACCTGACGGCCGGGAGCATCGCCGTCATGCGGAGACCGCAGAGGGCGATGGCCGTCAGAGTCATCCGGGGATATCGCACGATCTCCTACGAGGCGGCTTGTGCACTGGCCGGATCCCCGCCCTGGGACCTGGAGGCGAAAGTACTCGCGTCATCGTATCGGTGGCGCGAGGAAGCGCGGGCGCGAGGCGAGCGACCGATGCAGCGACACGTGGAGCTGCATCGGTCTCAGCTTCGCGAGGTCCTGGTGGCGGAATGGCGGGACAGGCTTTCGCGCCCTACCGCCGGCCTCGACGTCGTCGAGGCGGTCCGGCCGGTGCTCGACCGCTGGCTCGGGAGGAGGCACGGCTCCCTGTCGTTTCGGGTGACGCAGGTGCTCTCGGGGCATGGTTGCTTCGGGAAGTACCTGTGTCGCATAAACAGGGAGCCGGACGCCCGGTGTCACCACTGCGTCGACTGCCGGGAGGACACGGCGCGGCACACGCTGGCAGAGTGTGTCGCTTGGGAGGAGCCGCGCCGTGCCCTCATCTCAGAAGTAGGCAGTGACTTGTCGCTGCCGGCCGTAGTGAACGCTATGGTCGGCGGCGCCGAGTCCTGGGACGCGGTGGTCGCGAGACGACCGTCTCGCAGAAGGAGGCTGCGGAAAGGGAGAGGGAGATCTCGTCCACTCACCCGGCCCGCAGCAGGCGCACCGGGCGTCGGCGGAGGGCGGATAACGCCCTCTTCCGGCCCCCCTAAATGGGTCGTAGCAAGTAGTTAGCAGTTACTAGTTAGGGAACCTAACCTGAGAAAACCTAACCTGAGCGAAACTAACCTGTTCGCTCAGGATAGTTTCGCTCCCCACCGAAGGTGTCTCCACGTTGTTGTCGTGGTGGGGCTTGCGTGTCTCAATGATCTTGGGGCTCTGCCGGTAGAGTTATTCATAGAAAGGCCCAAGTGAGAGACCAGACTAAGAGAGATCGGACGGGGTCGCTCCTGATCGATCACGATCACGATTAGCGATCGATGCGGTGAAGGCGCACCAAAGCGGTGCGTATTTCTCTCGTTGAAGAGTTCTCTCGTCTTCAACGAGAGAACTTTCGGCGGGTTCGCTGAGTCGGGTTGGCCGGACAGCGAACGGAGGCATGTCTAATGCCGGGGGTTGGCTTAATTGCCTGGCCCAGAGGAAGGCTACCTCTAAGATAAAAAACCACCCAATCCTAAGCTTTGACGCGCGGTGAGAGGATGATAATTTTTGAATTGTTCTTTGTTTTATCTAATTATTACGGACGCTTCTAACGTGCACGTCTTTCTACATTGTTCCCACATTGTATAATTTCAACATGAATGATGTACCTAACCAATTTTTTGTAACAATTTTTTTTATTTAAAAGATTGTCCGTGTAGTTTCTTGCCCATTCTTCTCCATATATACGAGTACCTACTACGCTTTGGAATGGGCTTCATATTTCTGACTGACCAATTCCTGGACAATTCAAAAGTGCCTGTAAGTTTAATTGAAATAAATGCTTTGAGTTTGAGATTAGTTTTTCACTTTTGAATCATTTTACATTCAGACGTTTCACCTAGATGAAAGACAAAAATTTACAAAAAGTGAAGCGTAAGGTCTGATATCTGCTTTAGGTCGTACCTAACTCCGTATTGCTGATATCATTCGTACACGTTCCATGATTATCAGCGACTTAAACAAACACAAAGTTCAATGACAAAGTTATTTTTTTTTTGTCTGGAGCCGGAGGTCGAACAGTATCTAGTTAGTCAGAAAGATAGCGTCGTCGCTGTTGTTTGTGATGATACTGGTTGTATCATCACAAACAACAGCGATGACGTTCGGAGTTCGGAGGATCAAAAAAAAATTCCCACGAAATTCAGTACAACTTCACACGTGAATGGCGCCTGCACCCAGCACACCACCGCGCATGCGCTAGAGCGGTGCTGCTGTCCCGCCTAACGTTCCATTATGAAAGTTGATGGAAACTCCTTGGTGATATAACTTTTAATACCTAGTTATGTGCAGTTTACTACTTTATCTACTCTCATACATTGGGATTGAACCTACTGAATAAAAGATCAAAGTTAAAGATCAAGAAATAAAAAAATCCCACGAAATTCAGTTCAACAAAACGTATGAATGGCGCCTGCACCCAGCACATCACCGCGCATGCGCTAGAGCGGTGCTGCTGTCGCTAACGTTCCATTACAAAAGTTGATGGGAACTCCTTGGTGATATTAACTTCTTGGATTTGCCCTGTATCGTAATAGAAAAAATAGTATATTATGCAATTAGTGAATAAAGGACGGATTTAAAGCGAGGGCCATAGATGAATCACGAGCAAGTGAAGGATTAACGACTGAATCACGACCGTAGGGAGTGATTCATGACGATTGAATCACGAGCGTAGCGAGTGATTCAAGTGTTAGAATCCTGAGCGACGCGAGTAATTCATGGCCCTCGATATAAATCCGTTTTATTCAAGAGTTGCATACTATACTTTATACCATGACTACGAGAAAAAGAAAGATTTAAGCGAAAATAGACATTTAATGAAGAAAAAAGGAAGGTTGAATTAATTAAAATGCACATTAAAATTGGAACAATTACTAAAATTAAAAGTAATTTTCTTATTATTACTAATAATAATCAACTTGTGAAGCGATATTTATTTCCTGTGTATCGAGTATGTTTTCGCAAGGAGGTTGTATAGCATTGAGATGGAGGTCGCATATATAGATTTGTTCTAAATTCAAACACCAAAATAGTGATTAAAAGTGCTTTTTATTCACTGAAAACAGTGAATAAAATAAGCTTTTTAGAGGGGGAATGGTATAAAAATGTTTTATAGCATTATTTCTTTAGAGAAAAAGTGTTATAATATTATTCTATTTTTAAACTTCTTTATTGTGTTTATAAAGTAGGTATGTCAATATAGATTCGTTTTGAAGTTTATAATTCGAATATTACGATATCAGAATGAATAAATGAATGAATGATGAAATGAATGAATGCCCCATGCCAGCTAAATGGTTGTACTTGGATTTGTGAAAAAAATCACAGTAGTAGGTACCTACTTTATATAACGAAGTAAAAAGGAAAACTATCATAGGTAAGTAGGCTGTACCTACAGGTTAACGAGTAATAATCGACCAACTTAAATTTGCTGTTTGAAAAACACGATCTCCCATACATTCCGTATGGGAGAACATATTTTTCAACTACAATGTTAAGTTTGTTCTTGGGATAAATTCAGTCCAACTACGGAACCCTTCATTGTGCGTGGTCCGACACTCACTTGGCCGGTTTTTTTTAGTTAGATAACGTATCTCGGTCAAGGGTCATGTTGTTTAAATATATAAAAACTCTCATCTAACGTATTATGTGTCACACAATAAAAGTATTTCCTAAAGAGTAGGTCCTACATCTTCCTACAAGATGGCCGCCATGAAGATATATTTTGTATTGTTTTTATTCTTTGTTTTCATTTCCGCTCTTTCGGCTGTCGGTTTAGAAGAGGATAAAGCAATGGATCCCTTGGGTGATGGTAAGCTTGTTTTAATTTAATATTGAGGAAAAAACCGGATGGACCATGTCCTTACACAGGGCATGGCCGAATTCCATCCAATTCCGGGAAAAGTAGGTAACAGTCAGACAGAATAATCGATGGACAAACAGAGTTACTTTCTCATTAATATTATAGGTATGGATTACTATGGATAAAATGACTGTGTATAGTGTGCATGTGTAATGATAAACTTACCTATATTTTATTCCCTAATAGTAGAGAAGCTACCTTTTTAGCTAGTAACCAGAACCTAGTAGTTTTCTGTTAAGTACCTAAGTGTTAAACGCACTCGCAGAAATTTATTCTGAAAGTGGGCAACGTCGCAAATAGCTGTCAAATATTTCGCTGTTTTGATTAATTTGGCAATATTACTGTATGGAAATAAGAAATGTGGCTAACTAGCGAACTAGAATATTAGGTACTAATGAATTGCAATTATACCTAACATTGAATTTGATGTCGAAACCGTTTTAGGTGTAAAAAGGTTTTTTTTTACTTCTAAAAGGTATTCCAAATACTTTTTTTACGTCGCTGACGACAGCACAATACTAATCAAACGTAAGTATGATGTGACATTCTAAAAATAAATAAATGACAACCTATATGCTATAATGACTTGACTACCTAACTAAAAACAACTTAAAAATTAATCTTGAAAAAACATATTACATTTAATTTGAACAACAAACAAACAATAAACATCTTTCAACAATATCAAATTAAACGCAAACAATAATTAAAAAAACAAAAGCTGTGTGCTGGGACACATGATAGTAGAAGTGAAACTTCAACGGACAAGTGGAAAAACGAATATCGGGCAGATTGTGAACGGGCAGAATGTACTTGTCCAATTTGAAAACCTGCCCGTAAAACTTCAAGTTAAAATTTTGTTGTGATTCGTTTTGCCACTTATCCGTTGCGATTCGATTTTCCACTTTTCCGTTGCCATTCGTTTTTCCGCTTAAGTTTTACTTCTACTATGTGTCCCAGCACACATTTTTTTTCACAGGTTTACTGCAAATTATGATTTGGTTAGGTTAGGTACATTTTAATAAATGCATTTTAACATATTTTATTTTATCAAACAAAAAAACTGAATTCAATCGGGAACCAAAGAAACATCCATAGTCTTCTCTAAAATTATACACATACAAAGGAACATTAACAAATGCACATCTTTCGTCATCAATCTTCATTCGGCTCATCTGCGTTATAATCAATGAAAGATACAATCGGCTTATGGTACATAACTAAAATATGATATAAAAACTTGAGATTCCAATCTACTATTTTCACGCTTTAATGAACAATGCAATTAAAATTGAGAATAACCAATGGTTCTCGGTTATTCATCCAAGTTTCAGATATTAGGAGAATATTTGAATTTTGAGCAACCGGCTCATTGAAATCTCCTGCATGTGCTCGTAAGCTTTGACAATTTAAAGAGAAAAGCGAGAAACCCTTTCGTTTTCCCCTCTCCCTCCGCCGCTGCCGTCTCTCACCACGCGATATATCGTGTTCCACGCGACGAAAGAGCGTTACGCTTTTTCGTGAGAGAAAAAATCCAAATACACCCCGTCTTTAAGAGGCTTACAACAGCTAAAGCGCGGTCACTGTCGGACTGCATAGAAATGAAAGAGAAGCGCGATGACACGACGCAGGTAATTTATTGCAAAATATGAAGCAGTTAGCGATTTACAGAAAATCTATTGATTGGACTGGAAAATTAAAACACTATTATGCTAATATGTAGCTTGTAGAATAATCTGACAAAAAATCAGAATGATTGCATGTAAATTATGATTTTTAATCGTTAAAAGAAATTTTTAGAGGTATCTTCATGATTTTTTTCTATCATATCAAATTAGTTGTATTATATTTTCAACACACTATCATACTAGCATATATCCTGAAGAATATCATATATTTTTCTGATTTTGTTTACTGCAGTGGATCATATTCTTTTAGGCATTATAAAACTTGCGTTTAGGCACGTTTAGGTCCTGTAGTCCCCTTAAAGAAGTTTCACTTCAAAACTGCTAAAGCAAGCAAGTCGTCGCCGTCCATCGCTCAAGCTCGTTTTTTTTTAAATATTATTGACGTGTTTGTACAAACCTATTTACAGAAAGTAAAATCATTTCATTTCATCATCAAGCAAAAACTGATGCTGCCCCAGCTTGCTTATACAGAGTGTAGCCTACAGGGAAGTTGTGCTCGTTGGCACAAAATGATTGTTCTTGCAGGCTTGTCATGCTTGCAGTTACGTGTGTACCCTACTTTATAAGCCTCTACGCCACATTGTCATCTATGCTCTATGGTGAATTATTGTTCTTGTTATTTGTTTCCCAATTAGCTGTTACTGAGTAATGCGTGTTTGGTGACCATTTAAGGTAATCCGCCGCCGGTTCGCGAGCACAGCAGGATGAGTCACTGATTTTAGTTCAGAACACAGTTGTTTAGTATTATACGCTATTTTTCTTGCCCTTATCCTAATTTATGGATGTGGACGGGGACATCCAAGATAATTAACATGACGTTAGCAATGATAAAAGCGCAAAATTTGTCAAAAACACCCCTTTTCCCTACGTTTTGGGCAAGTTTTGACATTGATTGACGCTGAGATCTGAAGGCCAATTCTCTATCTATAATAGTATAAGTACAGAAGATTCACTCCGCAAAATCATTTAAATAAATAGCTACTCTTGCTTGACACAATAAAGTGTAATTCAGGTCCCACAGCTAAATACATAAATAAATACCTACAGTTATAATCACCTAGAAGTAGCCTCTCTTTCTATATATGTTTTGACTACGTTACGTCCACTGTATTGGCCCGACAAGTTGAGGTCGCCGCGTAGCTTCTAATCTAAAATCCGAAATGCGCCTGGCCTGCCTTGCCGCACAGTCCCAGGGTTCGCCCTAAAATAAAATAGAATGTTGTAGGTATGATTTAATTCGCCAAAATAATTTAACGAAACTTAAATAGAAGTCCTGAAGCAGGGCTTATCTATATATTATAATAACTGCACTGTAGGTATTTTATATCATTTCTCATTTTTGTAAAAAGATGCCCATCCATAGATAATTAACACCCCCTCCAGTATTCCAATGCTTACTCTAGGATGTATATCCGGTACGGCTCTCAAATCCTTCCTTATCCTAAGGGCACGTCTTCCTTACCATTACTAAGCGCCACCCGGTCTACTCCTCGATATGCAATTGCCTTTGTAGTCCCATGAAACATGAGGCTTCATGGGCTAGTGCAAATCTTGGGGTTCATTCGATTTATCGAGTCTTGTTAAACCACGCTGGGATCGGTGCATTTCATTCATTCATTTCTCATTTTCATTCTCTTGCCCTCAGTCCAATTTATTTATTACTAGCTGCCCGCCCCGGCTTCGCTCGAGTAGCACTAAGTACTTATCTACGGCGCACCTACCTACCCTACCTATCTACCCTACTTACCCTACCTACGCTACCTACCCTACACGACTTTCTTTTATATATATAGATTTGGGGTCAGCGTAGCATAGATCTACTTCCATACTCTATTAGTCGTCATCTCGTTAGTCACCCCCTTATCTTTCACAGAGTCCATCCATCGTATATTGTATCATTTATTTTAGAAAAAAAAGGCAGTCATAGGGACTGCCGACAGTGAAAACTTAAAACAGTCGGTCGATTCTGTAAAAATATCAACGTGAAACTTAGGTGAAGTGAGCTGTCACTGTCACGAATCAACCGGCAGGATGCTAGGGATTAACACTATTGACAGCTCACTGTTGCCCAACTGTAATTTTGTTATTGCAGGGCCGTTCGTGGTTAGCACCGGCAAGCCGTTGGCAGATGGGAGCTACTTTCGAACTATCCGAACAACTGAAAGTTTGTACCTTGTTTGTCTTTATACATAAGTAGGTAGTCGGGTGCAATGGTAAGACCAATAATATAATAAGTAGTTGTACCAATAACCTTCGACGAACCAAACGATCTTGGAATAATTTTCTAGATTTCATGCCTCGTTGGATCATGTTGGATACCTGAAGAAATGAGGACGTTTTATGACCGTTGCACTTCCTCTAAAAAAGATGGGGTAATAGTACCGAAATTGAAAAAAAAATCGCCCTTGCCGATCCTACCTATAGTTGGCTTTCACGATAAAATGACTGAATGGATTTGGATAAAATATGTCACATGGGTGGAGTGTCTCCATCGCCATCATCGCCTCTATCTACATCACCACATGCGAACTACGCATCAAAGACCTGACGTCACACAACATCCTGACGTCACTCAAATCCTGCATCGCGCAATTAGAGTTTACCGCGCGGTGGACATATATAGAACCTCCCGACTTCAACCTCTGGACAGTTGCCCGCCAGACATGACACCCGTCTGGTCGGAGGATCCTCCCTTTTCTATGGTGGATGAGTGAACTTTACACCCTGTTCTTCGTACCCCTAAAATACAATGACCTGGAGAAGGTCATAGGCTACTTTTCACCCTGGATTGCAGATGAAGTCACGGGCAATAGTCAGTTTCTTATATTTTTTTCTGCTCTATATTATTGCATTCGACTATCATTCTGCGCTCTAAATGCAATGCTGTCTCGTACTAACTAATGCCTGTATTTTTTTTTTCAGTTTACTCCGTACCAGGCGTAAGCTACATAGTAGCTCCTCGAAGAGCCGTGTTTATAACTCAGTATTGTACATCAACCGGCTGTACGGATATACAAAGAAATCCTCCACTCAATTCTTAAATGTATTTTAGTAAATTTTTATATTTTGCACTAATATTCTAGTTTAAGACGTCACAAAATCATATTCTTCTCTTCTTCTTCTCACGCACTATTGTCTACATTTTTTTAATTTTTCCTTTCGCAGGTCTGCTAGAAGAAATTTTTGAAGCAGTACCTTTGTACTCCATACTTATATATCGTATCTGTATCTACCTATTTTACTTTGTGTGATCATTAATAAATAAAGGTGTTATTACGGGAAGGATCGTTTTTACTGACGCACACATTCCTTTTGGACAGTAACCTGTCGGTCGATTCTGTAAAAATATCAACGTGAAACTTAGGTGAAGTGAGCTGTCACTGTCACAGAATGCTAGGGATTAACACTATTGACAGCTCACTTCACCTAAGTTTCACGGTGATATTTTTACAGAATCGACCGGCTGAATCTGGAATATGACTGCAACATGTTTAATAAATACTCTGACTTATTAAATAAACTTGGATTAGGCTGCGTACACACAAGCGCGTTTTTTTCGGCGTATTAATTCTGCTGAATGAGCTGGCAACCTGAACATGAACTGGTGGTCTTGCAACCAATGTTCAGTTACACATAGGATATCAATATAACTACAGTTCATGAACAGCTCCAATTCTAATTCCTTACCTATCACACCCTGTATATTTTGATGAACAATTTTTAGAGTATTATTATTACATTTATTTATATTACAACAATTTGATGGGCGAGATGAGATAATAAAGAAGAACTTTTTGTAACATTTTGATGATTTAAACCAGTATTTAAATTTTCTTCATCGATTAAGCAAGCGGTTTCCTCTATTGCCCTAATTTCTAATTTAAATGATAATTAATGGCAATACATGTTGCATTAATTTTTGGCTCAAATAGAAAAAAAATATTCAGACAAGGATGACATGGAGGTACTTACTCCAGGACACTTCCTAATCGGGGAAGCCCCAACCACCGTACCTTCACCAAGCTTGAAAGACGTTCCTGCTAGCAAGCTATCTCGATGGAAGCAAACTTACTCAAAAGCTATAGAATAACTTTTGGCAGCGATAGCAGCATCATACTTAGCAAGACTACAGCAACACCCGAACTGGTTAAAGACAGTCCCAAACTTCGAAATTGGCACGATAGTACCTACTCGTAAAGACGGACAATCAGTGTTGCCAACAATATTATTGAAATACCGCCGACTCTATTAAAAAAATCCGTTAGAAATCCGTTGTCAAACTTCGAAATTGGCACGATAGTACCTACTCGTAAAGACGGACAATCAGTGTTGCCAACAATATTATTGAAATACCGCCGACTCTATTAAAAAAATCCGTTAGAAATCCGTTGTTCCTTCTCTTTTTTCCGCCAATAAAATCCGCTAGAATATTTCGTCCAAATAATGATAGATGATAAATATACATGCGACAAATTAAAAGACAATTACAACTAGGTAGATTCATTTTTTAATTTTAAAAAACATACAAATAAAATCTAAGTTCTTTGTAGAAATTATTTTTAAATAACAATACCCGTAATGATAAGGCGAGGTTGTAGTACTTATTAACTTCTAAAGCTCTGGAAATACAAAGTTTTGAAAATTTCAACAAAAAAAAAAACTGTAATTAAAACAAAAACATGATATAAAATAATTAACTCGTTAAAAGTAATTGTAAACATAACACTAAATCTCAATTTAAAACACATACTACTAAGACATAAAAACAAAAATATTAAATGTAGTTTAAACATGCCACGGTTTTTAATCATAAATAAATTAATCGATTGAAGGCTGAATAGTTAGTATTAATAGTTATAGTAGTAATATTCATAAGATTCCGCTAAAAAATCCGTCAGCCGTTAACATATGTTTTGTTCCGTTTTACTCATGCCTGAATCCGCCAGATTTGACGGAAAATCCGTCAAGTTGGCAACGCTGCGGACAATGCAGTTCCGGGAAAATGCCCACCCGGCCGCATCTCTGTTTCATTTACATTCAGCCCTTGCCGCTGCTCCTCGCGCTGCCGGCAATAATTCCAATAATGTGTTAATAAATTGAATAATAATGTTATTTCGTGATTTTCGGTTTTTCATGCAGTTTCAATCGTTATTTCAATACACACATACTGTAAAAACAGCTATGTGATAAAAGCAATATTTAAAGAGTTACGGAATGTAGCTATGTGACATTCAGACATCGAAAGTTCCATATAAACACGCTAAATATGTATTAAAGTAAAAGTAAATTATTTGAATACTCTGGGTATTTTTTGAGAAAATCAGTTTTTTGCGTCTCCTGTAAAGTGTGTAAAAACACATAGCGATTATGGAAAGCGCAGCGAAGAAATACCTACTGCCGTAGCAGGATGGAGGCAAGTGTGTGTTTACATTCTGCCCTACCATTCACATCGCTATAAAATAATTACGGCGTCCGCGCTTTGTCTTCTAGCAATACATGATTAATATGATTATGTTCAATATAAAAATAAAGAACGAATAAATAAAATACACGCACACTCGTCGTATTTTCTCTTGCAGGCGTAGTGAACTTTTTTAACTTATGTTTTAATTGGTGGTTTTTGTCGTTTATATCCCTTATTGCTTTTTGGATTCCAGCTGTTCTAAAAACTTTATAGTGTTTTCATTTCTCCAGTCGTCATTTAGGCAGATCGTAAAAAACAAGGCGACCCGCACGTACGATTTGTCCAAGCGCTCGGCGAGAAGCGAGCGACGGGGCTGAAATCTAGAGGTGGGTAACTCCGGTGGTACTCATCCAAAGGTGCCGGTTCCGAACGCGGATCCGGAGACCTTATTGACTCCTCACAATCCTTATCGGCACCGCGGTACCAAATGAATCCGGTCCCGAGAGACGGAGCGGCGGAGCGGCGGAGCGCAGGTTCGGACTCGTTCACTTCTCTTCAAAAGTTAGAAAGCTTCTATTTTTAAATCATAACATGTAAAGTAAAGTAACCAAAACAATTTTTTTATTATAAGAAAGATATAGAGAGAAAAAAAGAACTGATTAAAAAGTACCTTGTACTCATAATAAAGACTTATTTTAAAATTATTTTTATTTCATTTCTTTCTTTCCTAACAATTTACGCTGTCCGAAATTTAAATCGTATGAATAAAATAAAATAAAATGTCCTACTGTAAGTTCTGTAATGTAAACTGTTCAATTCAAAATGTGCCAAATGATCCAAAGTATTACAAAGATCCGAATGAATAAAATGTTCTGGTCGAACCGCGGAACCAAAATAACCGAGTGAGTCCCGGTGCCAAACGGAACCGAAGGAGCCGATAAGGTGAACCGGTACCGGAGTCGGAGTCGGAATAAGTGAATCAATTCACTTGTCGGAATAAAGATTACCCATCTCTACTGAAATCTGAATGTAAAGACGCACTGCTGCTCGCGCTGCCGGTCCTTTGACTTCCACACAGAAAACCGCTTATTTGGGGAGCACCTGGCAGCGCGAGTAGCAGTGGCAGCAGCATGAGAAGTATCGTGTTTACTATCGTAAAATGGGGTGAATAGACACAACTTTCAACTTCTACGCTGATTTTCTTACATATTTTGTATGAGAGCTGTTATTAAAGAATTGTCGAATTGCGAGTCTCGTTTTAATTTACCAAATAGTTACCTATTCTTTAATTCTGCATATATTTGAGAATTATTTGTGAAATAATTCTCAAATATATGCAAGTAAAGTAGGCGGTTTCTGGAACTGGGGTCAAAAGATACGACAGAGGGGTGAATAGAGAAAGAACGTTGGGGTTGTCAAAATCACCTTTTATTGTACCTGAAATAAAAGTATTTGTTTTTCAGTAAATAACTATCAACAATAATTGAAGAGTGTAATTTTTGTAATCATAATCATATAGGTATAATATCTAGCGTTATTGACATTACAAAGGATTATATCTGACTTGTACACC
Source organism: Agrochola circellaris (assembly GCA_914767755.1). Lineage (NCBI taxonomy): Eukaryota > Metazoa > Arthropoda > Insecta > Lepidoptera > Noctuidae > Agrochola > Agrochola circellaris. The sequence goes on along the minus strand of OU611867.1, from coordinate 7,953,093 downwards.
CCACTTCCCTGTATACTTCCCTGCTCACTGCCGTGGAAGTGAGCTGAGTGTAAATGGGGCAGTAGATAAACACCCTGGCCAAGATGTTCGGTTATGTAATAGCTACCAAATAATTTTATATTATGAACGAGGAAATATCCTTTTTTTTGTAGACTATGTTTTGTGCCCTATAAGTAGACAGTCGGTCCATGTAAAATACTGGTATTCAGCTGCATCCAGTTAGACTGGAAGCTGACTCCAGCATAGTTAGGGAAAGGTTAGGCAGGTGATGATGCTGTGTACCTTTTAGTCTGTGCTAAATAAATGTATTTTCTCTCTTTCTAAAGACAGGTAATGAAATAAAAGTCATGTAGATAACATAATATTGTTTAAATATCATTTATTACATAGTGCGGCGCTATTTCCCGAGATACAGATAATGCCATCCGCGAAGACGCGCCCCATTCTATGATTACTGTACCATAGATAAACATAGATGGTTAACTCCTCAAAATCATTTACTTAAAAAGCGACTCTTGCAACGACGCAATAAATTGCAATTCAAGTCGCACAAGCTTTTTACCTACAGTTATATTCACCTAGAAGTTGCTCTCTATAGCGTAACTCATATACCTTCTGATTAAATTACACTCACTGAATTGGCCCGACAAGACGGGCCTGCCGCGTACTTGTAGCTTCATACCTAAAATGCGCAATGAAGACCATCAGTATTCATCTGTGGCTGTACTTTAGTACATGGTATAAAGTATAGTATGCAACTCTTGAATAAAACGGATTTATATCGAGGGCCATGAATTACTCGCGTCGCTCAGGATTCTACGAATCACTCCCTACGGTCGTGATTCAGTCGTTAGAATCCTTCACTTACTCGTGATTCATCTATGGCCCTCGCTTTAAATCCGTCTTTTATTCACTAATTTCTGAATATACTATATTCAAACTAGGCTGAGAATCACCACTTTTCGAACGTCAAAATTACATAAGACAGTCCTCCAAAACGCCCGCCCTTCATAACTTCCTAGTGCTTTAGCTAAGGAAGAAGTGGCGCAACAAACTCCCCAAAAGAAAGAAGTGGAAAAAGACGGTGTAACTTAAAAAAATATTATATAAGTAAACAAGAATAAAATATTGTAGGTATATTTTGTGTTTCAGGATCTTAAATGCCGCCTTTCCCACAACTGCTTAACAAGAGAATCACGAGTAGTCAAACCCTGCTGCAGAGCGGTGTTATTACGACGTGGCTGTTCATTAGCATTGTCTTTTGGCTGTAGTTTGGCTTCTTGAATCACATCTTCATTGTTTAATTGTTCCACCGGTATGTTAGCCCTATTGCAAATGTTGTGTAATATAACACAAGCATTTATAATAGAGCCAGCTACTTCTGGTGAGTAGTGCAAGACTTTGTGAACAAGTAAGCAACGAAAACGTGCTTTGAGAAGGCCAATAGTGCGCTCTATTATGTTCCTCGCATGGACATGTAAGTCAGTGTAGTGGGCTTCCGGTGAGTCAGGTGCTGCATCCAGTATTGGTGTCATCATGGTCTTTCTCAAAGGGTATCCGGAATCTCCTATTTATAACAAAGTAAATTTGAATTATTATTGACCAAAGTTCAATCAGTCTGTGTAGCCTTTTCCCAACTATTTTGGATGCAGCTGCATACCAGTATTTTACATGGAGCGACTGCCTATCTGACCTCCACAACCCAATAACTGGGTAACACAATACCCCTTGGTAAGACTAGTTGTCAGACTTTCGGGCTTCTGACGACCTGTAATGACTGTCAAAGATCCACGAATGACAACGGGGATCCAAAGGCGAGCTTTCCGAGGCACGGAGGAGTCTCGGTATGTATAGATGCTCACCCATCATCATCCTGATGGATCGACCCGTGCGGCTGTTATTACTTAGGCACGAGCTCCTCCTGACCAAAGTTACAAGTTGAATTTAAATACAAAATATTTTTTAACAAAGATCAAAAGGATGCAATACATACCAAGAAACCAAGTATCTTCTGTGTTGCTAAGATCTTCCAAGTGAGCTTTTAGTGGATGACTAGACCATATAAGAGAATCATGAGTTGCACCACCATGACTTGCATCTACACTTATTATTTGCATGTCCACATCACAAACCTGAAAATTTTTAGATTAATATCTGAAAGACTAAACTGCCATAAATATTTTAGTATAAAATAGTAAATAAGTTTTAATATTTTTGTTTAAACTTGTTTTTGATACTTTATTTTCAATACTGTAATAGGGATGATGCCTGGGTAAAAAAAAAAAATCTAATTAGTCCAATAGTCAGATAATAAAAAAAATATTAGACACATTTTTTGCTTTATCATATTAATAAAAAAACTATTTAGATAAATAAAATGCATTTTAAGTTGGACAGTGGGGGTCGCTACATCACAAGTACCTAAGTATAAAATCTACATACTCGTGACGTCATGGCACATTTTAATCTTTAGATTACGTAAAAAAAGAAAAATTATGTGTGCAATATTTTTTAATAATCTCAATGGCGGACTAAAAAAAAAAATTGTCATCATCCCTATTGGCTGGATACTTAATCACACTTACCAATTGAACATTCAAGGAATGGTAATGCTTGTGACAAAAGTAGCGCTCCTCATGTAGTACTGGGCGCACGATAGCTACTTGGGTACAATCTATACAGCCTAGAACCCCGGGAATCCGAAATATGTTGTAAAATCTGCAATAAATAAGTTTATTTAAAATCTGCAATAAATGTTCTAAGTCAGCGTTTCCCAAACTATGGGTCGCGAGTGACTATTGGACGGGCCTTGAAAATTTTATTTTGAAATACTCAAATAAATTGGACGTAGACCGGTATCAAACATAAGGCGATTAAAAGTAACTAAAATTGAAGTTGATGCTAAAGCTCTAGTGAAAAAAAATAGGAAACGAATACATCCTTCTCATTGAAATAGCACTCCTTGTATTTAATTAAGTATTACAATTTTCGATAGTAACTGAATGTATTTCTGATGTGTACAGTTCTTCATTCATAAATAAATAAGCCTCTTTTTTTTCTCCATGACGGCTAAGAGGTGAGTCCCGAATTTATTAGTTTTTGTAAGGTGGGTCTTGGTTCAGGCAACTTTGGGAACCACTGTTCTAAGTAATTCTTAAGTATCTAATAAACAAAATAAAGTAGGTATTTAAAATCGCCATTAATGATGATAATATTTAACTCCTTATTACATCAGCTTATCATAGTCCACTGCTGGATATAAGCCACTCTAAAATTATGCTACAATAAATAAACATGCTTTGCAATTCCATTATCAAATTTTGCTTATTTCTTACTATTTTTTGTTTTTATTTGTTATCATTTAGCCAAGTAGACATTCTGCAGCTAAAAAAGGACTAAACATAATCTTGTAATAAAAAAAGGTTTATACTTACTCCATTTTAATTCTGTTGCGTTCTTGATCATTCACTGGAAATTTGATGTATTTCTGTCTCATCTGTAGTGAGTTAAGACACGCAGTAACCTGTGCGATGACTGAAGAGACTGTCTGCTGAGCCACAAAATGGCCCTCATTACTGCCTACTGGACGTTGGTATGAACCAGTTGCATAAAATGATAATGCAATTAACACCTAGACCAAAGTAATAACTTAGTATGTATAGGTACATAAAAGTGGTAAATAGCACATATAGTCGCTGAGCTTTCCATAATCGCTGTGTTTTACACACTTTACAGGAGACGCAAAAAAAAGATTTTCTCAAAAAATACCCAGAGTATTCAAATAATTTACTTGTACTTTATTACATATTTAGCGTGTTTATAATGGAACTTTCGATGTATGAATGTCACATAGCTACATTCCGTAACTCTTTGAATATTGCATTTATCACAAAGCTGTTTTTACAGTAGGTAGGTATGTGTGTATTGAAATAACGATTCACACTACATAAAAAACCGAAAATCACGAAATAACACATAGCGACTTTTGCACGCGCAACGACGATATACAATACACACACTGCTATAGTGGTATTCCCGGTAGACATAAGGGTATTACCTTCGTCTCTACAGACAAGTCTGTACATCTTGTAGGGTTCTTCATCAGCGGCCTCAACTCATCGGACAGGTTATACGCTAGATCCTTTGAGAGTCTGTATCGCTTAACAAACTCCGCTTCGTCTAAATTGAAGGGGTCGCATTCCTTACGTAGCTGCACACGACGCCGCTTTTTTGTATTGTTAGCTTCTGCGTTATCAGCTTCCAAAAACTCAAATATATTGTATGCATTCGCCATCTAGAATCAAAAAAGAATTAATTACCCATGTACTAAAATCTCTAGATACACAATTCATTCGGTAAGTTTACGTAAATTAATACATTTTACTTACTTTAAATGACACGAAAATGTTCTTTTTTAAATAATATAATTATGTACATCAAAGAGTATAATAATAATATACTGGAACAATAATAATTCCGTCGAGCCCGGGGAACTTTTTAAAATTTGACATGTTTGACATTATAACAACAAGTATTGCTAGTTGTCAAAAGTCACGTCGTGTACGAATTGAATGAACTAATGAACTTTTCGAGCTGACGTCACCAAAACCGCTAATTAATAATCTACACTGTTTCAACATAATTATAATTAGTAAGCTTATTCGTCATGACGTCATGGTACAAAAAGTCAAAGTAAGATTATAATAATACTGTTATAAAAGCTGCAGCAGGTGGCGGTGGTAGGCCCCCTTTATGTACTAGTTAGTACTCTTTTGTATTTTTTTAAATTAGCACACTGGTATACTACACTACACGGGTATTTTACACCTAGGTACTTTTAAACCTGTTCTATCGGATAAGTTAATAAAAACCGGCCAAGTGTGTGTCGGACCGCGCACAATGAAGGGTGCCGTAGTTGGGATGAATTTATCCCAAAAACAAACTTAACATTGTAGTTGAAAAACATGTTCTACAATAAGGAATGTACAGGAGATCTGTTTTTCAAACTGTAAATTTAAGTTGGTCGATTCTGTAAAGCCTACTTAGCTATCATAGTTTTCCTTTTAAATTCGTTATGTATACTACTGCTGTGATTTTTTTTCACCATACAAGTATAACCATTTAGCTAACAGGGGGGGGGGGGGGGGGGGACACTTGACTAACAAAAATTAGCACTTTAAAGCCTAATATTTTGCAAACGGATTCCTAAAATGAAAAATTATTTACACAGACCCACAATATTTTTAAACGACCTTTCCAACGATACCCCACACTTTCGGATAAGCGAGAAAATAATAATAATCCCCTCTTTACGTCTAGGGGAGGTTACCTAAAAAAAAATTTTTTCTTTATGTTATTTTATCACTTTGTCGGCATTATTAATTAGTAGTTGAAAGCTTTGGTATGGGTATACATACCCATACCAAAGCTTTCTACTACTAACCGGCTATGAGCTAGGCCTCGGACAGACAGACGGACATGGCGAAACTGTAAGGGTTCCTTGTTTACTACAGAACCCCTAAAAGGGGATGTCCGTTTTTCGAGGCAATACCAATATTGTGTATCGGCGAGTAAGCGACGCATGCAGCGCGAGCGATTTGAATTGTTTATTTTGTATCTGCAAATACCTAAGTTAGTTTCTGGAGAATGTTAAAGAGGAGCGCTTCACGGCGCGCGGCGCACACTTTATGAATTGAAAAAGGCACTGTTTCAACTTCGATGCTCAGGTGATGAGGGCTGGGATCCAGGTTACTTCAATGAATTAGTTTATTGCGAATTTTTGTAATTGGACATTTATTTCTTGTGGTTTACAAAACGTTCTTGACGGAATAATAGACGAAAAGGTATATATTACAAAATTTAAAGCGCGTGAGATCATGACCTGCACAATTTTCTTCAGAGTGAAGCTGGTCGCCGACGGCCCGCGTTGATTGGTCGAGAGGCCGCTCGCAATCACACCATTTGCAACAACGTCAGGTCGCGCTTTTGATTCCTCATGTCGCCGATAGATGGCACAGGCGGTAACAGGCACATTGATACTTGCCCAAGTTTGAACCTCATCCTCATGTATGAGAGGTGAGGCCTTAACCACTGGGCCATCGCGACCAAGTGAGGATAAAAAAATCCACTGAATTCATGACATGAATTTGACTCAATTGGTTATCGAAAATGTGTTGCGTAATTAGATAGACGGTCCCATGACCTTCCGGCATTGAAAATTACTTTATTTCAATAAGACACTTAAAAATCAGCCATGCTATTCTGTAAACTAAGTTTCTGTAAGCTGTCAATAGTGTCAATCCCTGTGGAATGACAGCTCACTCCACGCTCACTTCACCTAAGTTTTCACGGTAGGATGGTTACAGAATAGCACTGCTGAAGCCATCATTGTGCGTGTCGGACCACACACAATGATGGGTTCCGTAGTAAGTTGGGATGAATGTATCCCAAGAACATTTAACATTGTAGGCGTAGCTGAAAAACATGTTCTCTTATACATTCCAACTGCAAATGTAAGTTTGTACGCACAATATTGAGAGATTTATCCAATGACGTATTATATATAGACACGTCATAAACCAACATCTCGGCGCTTAAAAACGGCGAAAATACTAGATAGCTACTTATACGCGTGAAGAAAGGGAAAGAAAATATGACACCGTACGGGGTGCCTGTTGCTAGAGGGAGATAAAACAAACGTAGTGTCGCGCGACAGGTTGGTGCGTAACTAAGCGCGATGTGGCCAATTGGCTTCATTTCATGTTGTCATTTTAGAGTGCGGACAACGTATCTATTGTTTTATATATCATTGGATTTATCAGGGTTTTTTTAGGCCATATACCTACTTCTTATTTATAGGTTTTCCTGTGATCTCGTATCGGAAAGAACCATGCTCGGTATTAAAAAAATTCGCTCAGAATTTTCGGAGATAAGGGTAGGTTATACTTAATGGTATGTACTTAAATTTTCTTAAGTACCTACCTACGAGTATCTTTAAAAATATTTATTCTAAAATTATAAAAAAATAATTGAGATTTTCACAACAAGCCCTTTCATTTGATAACTCACATGGTACAGTTTGCAAACGTTTTAAAAAAAAATCCCATTTACCCAAAAGACACTTCATTTATTTACGTTACACGTCCGTGTTTGGGTCAGAGAAATTCATGTGTCATATCTGCGTCTTAAGGTTAATAAGACATACACAAATAAATTAAGAGGCTTACAACAGCTAAAGCGCGGTCACTGTCGGTCTGCATAGAAATGATAGAGAAGCGCGATGACACGACGCAGGTAATTTATTGCAAAATATGAAGCAGTTAGCGATTTACAAAAAATCTATTGATTGGACTGGAAAATTAAAACAGTATTATGCTAATATGTAGCTTGTAGAATAATCTGACAAAAAATCAGAATGATTGCATGTAAATTAATATGATTTTTAATCGTTAAAAGAAATTTTTAGAGGTATCTTCATGATTTTTTTCTATCGTATCAAATTAGCTGTTTTATGTTTTCAACACACTAGCATATATCCTGAAGAATATCATATATTTTTCTGATTTTGTTTACTGCAGTGGATCATATACTTTTACGCATTATAAAACTTGCGTTTAGGCACGTTTAGGTCCTGTAGTCCCCTTAAGATAAGGGCAAAAGTATGACGATTATAAACGGCTGAGCTGACAGCGTTCTTTCTAAAAGTTGACAGCGTCACAAATAGCTGTCAAATATTTACCTGTTTTGATTAATTTCAAGGTCACTGGCATATATCTGCGTCTTAAGTCGGCTTGGTGCTTCACGTCAATCAGATTCAAACGTAGGTATGTTCAGCTGCTCCATTATAGGCCTGTAAACTAGTCAGTTTACCGGACAGTTTTTTTCTGAAGACAGCAAAAAAAAATTACACATTGCTGTCATTCTGCCTAACCTTTTCCTAACTATGTTGAGGTCGGCATTCAGTCTAACCGGATGCAGCTGAATACCAGTATTGTACATAGAGCGACTGCCTATATGACCTCCACGACCCAGTTCAGTAACTTAACCAGTCTTACCAAGAGGCATCGTGTTACCCAGTGGTAACACGATGCCTCTTGGTAAGACTGGTTGTCAAACTTTTTTAGGCTTTTGACTACCCGTAACGACTGTCAAAGATCTACGAATGACAGCCGTTACCAACGGCTTAACGTGCTTTCTTCCCAGATAAAGCACTAGGAAGTGGTGAAGGGCGGGCGTTTTGAGGGACTGTCTTATGTAATTTTGACGTTCGAAAAATTGTGATTCTCAGCCTAGTTTGAATACTTAAATGACTATTGAATTTGATTTTTTCCTAAGCACAGTCTTGGTATGTAAAGATGGTCACCCATCCACGGAACGACCGCGGCAAGCGTAGCTTAACCTCCGGTCGACCCGTGCGGTTGTTATTATTTAGCGATAAGCCCCTCTGCAGGCCCATTGCAGTGAAGTATGTAGGTAAATGATTAAATTATCTACAACATAGTAATTGCTTACAAACGCTTCTAGATAAGTACCGATATTTGTTTACTTACATATATACTTATCGCAGTTCGCGTCGCTAGTATTACGCGCAAACTCGGCGCGCTCACTCGTTCATTGCAAGTTATTTACAAAAAAAATACTTACCCTTTTTTCCGGCAGGCGAGTAAAAACCAAAATGTTACGGAACCCTAACTATGTGTACGGGCCCCAGAGTGTTTTAGTGCCAGCTAATATTAACTTCGGAGACTATATACTGGGTCGAATGTGGGAACATAGAAATAATGTGGCTATGGTATGTAAGTTCTATATTTGCTTGTCATTATTAATTGCACCGCTCCGACAATATATTATTACTAGCTGTGCCCCGCGTTTTCACCCGCATAAGTCTCGATCCCGTAAGAATATCGGGATAAAAAGTATTCTATGTCCTATCCTAGGTCATGGCCTACCCGTGTGCCAAATTTCATCCCAATCCGTTCAGCCGTTTTAGCGTGACAGCGTAACAAACAAACTTACTTTCACATTTGTAACATTAGTTAGGATGTACCTTATTCCGCAGTCAGTCATTTCCCGGCATTATGAACCTACTTACTTGGTTATTCACTTGCTTTAGGTACTTCGTGGCAAAATAAGTTACGTTTGCCGAGGTTGATCCGTGGATGGGTGACCATTAATTTTATATCGAGACCCTTCCGTGTCTCGGAAAACACGTGTCATTTGAAGATGTTTGACAGTCGAAGTCCGAAAATCTGACAACTATTCTTACCAAGGGGTATCGTGTTGCCCAGTCCGTTTGGGAGCTGCGCTGCGATGCTACTGATAGACACGGAAACAGCGGGTCGCATCAAACTTAAAAAAAGCCCACTGTTTATGTGTGGTTTGTGCTCCCTGAAGCACAAACCCGAACTCCCTCCGGTAATACTGTTTAGAGGTATGAGGAACAGGGTGTAAAGTTCACTCATCCACCATAGAAAAGGGAGGATCCTCCGACCAGACGGGTGTCATGTCTGGCGGGCAATTGCCCAGAGGTTGAAATCGGGAGCTTGTATAATGTCCGCCGCGCGGTAAACTCTAATTGCGCGATGCAGGATTTGAGTGACGTCAGGATGTTGTGTGACGTCAGGTCTTTGATGTAGATGCCGCCACAACTGGACCCCAATAGCTGGGAAAAGGCTAGGCAGATTGATTTTGTGCTCCCTGAAACGCAAAGGTTTGCCGACAACGAATTATTATCGTGGTAAACTCAGCTCAAGGCGACGATAACCGACTTTTAATGATTTTATACAGAAGATCACGTCTAAACGAGTATTGTTAATGATATGGAAAAATGTTAAATTGAAGCATTTTCTTAATAACTTAATATAGGAATATTTTAGATTATGTTTATATTACATATTGAAATTAATTTTTTAAATTATATCTAACGCGGATAAAAAACTGAGAATCACGCAAAATCCATTGACCGTATTTTCCTGAAACCATCGCCATTTTAAAGATAATTTAATTATTGATCTTTTATTACACGTGTTTTTATTATAACTAGTGGTCGCCCAGAGGTTGAAATTCGACCATAATTCATTTGAAAGTCATGATTCTGAGGTAGCCGGTAGATCTTGTGTCAAACGCATGGTAGTGTGTGAATTTTTTTTTTTTATTAATTTAATTCTTTCTACTGTATATTATATAAAAATATTAGCTTTCTGCACTAATTCTCCATACTTATAAACTTTAACTGTGCCTTTCATACCTACTCCTCCATCCGCGTAATTCTCGTAAAAAGGGGTACAAACTTTTTGCTTCACGTATTAATATAATAATAATAATAGGTACCTACCTTTTTCATGTATTATAAATTAATAATGCGTCTAATTTGGGACAGCGCTCCTTGATGGGCGAGTCCTATCACTGGCTGGACGTACGACGCGTTGCGTGAGCTCAGTACACGCAAGCTCACCACTCAAGGTCACTGGCATATATCTGCGTTTTAACCCCGCGCTGACACCTTTTGGCCTTTTTACATAATTTTAAGATACCTTTTAAGCTACACCGTTATAAAATATCATGACGTAATAAGTAGTGGATAACAAAATCGTTTATTACATAGTGTAATAATAAACAGCGCACTGATAACGTTTCGTAAACAAAATTTTATCTGATAAAAACTTTATGACAGTAATGCATGTTGTTAAGGTAAATTCATTAATACTTTGAGTTGTACTCAGTCACATGGTGCTTGGTGCAGTGCTCGAAATCGAGGCTGCTGAACGTCAAATTCGATTCGATTCCTGATGCAGGCTGCATTTTGCGATGAAACATTGTTGCTCAATATGGAGGGATTTTGTTGAATAACTACGTACTCATAGAGGTAGCTAAAATCATTGCATGTGTAGATTTATACACAAATAGTAGATTCAAACTTTTAGAGCACATAAAGTAGCAGATACACTCACACATACATTTTCACTTACACTCTCTCATAAACTCTCGCATACCTTACAGACACTCTCACATACAGACATAGGTACTACGTACAGGTGTTCACACTCGAATCATACTCTCACTAACATACTTATTTTTATTTTTATTATTTCAAGTACCCACGGATTTGTTTTAATAGATTAAGTAATTATATGGTTAAAGAAATTTATTTCTCAATAAGAAATTACAAGGATTTCACTTACTTGAGAACATTTTAGAACTTAAAAATATAGTATTATATGAACTTTGACACACAAACTAAGCAGGTATTCATACAAATAATTAATTTGATAATAACATTTCATTTCATTTCGTACGCAAATAACATTAACGAGATACAAAAACATAAAACTTTTCAAGCCGGCCCGCAAAAGCAATAATTACCGTGGTCGCATATATTCATCATAACAGATATGGAATGCGAATGAATTATGCTGTATTAAAGAATTGTACTGAGCTCACGCAATGCGTCGTATGTCCAGCCATTATAGGACTCGCCCATCAAGGAGCGCTGTCCCAAATTAGACGCATTATTAATTTATTTTATATAAAACAAAAGGGATTTTAATAAAACACGTATACTAAAAGATAAATAATTAAATTATCTTTAAAATAATGAAGGTTTCAGAAAATACGCTTGATAGTTGCGTGATTCTCAGATTTTTATCCGCGTTAAAGATAACTTTACAAATTAATTACACTATGTAATATAAAAATAATATCTAAAATATTCACAGATTAAGATAATAAGCTAATCTCTAATTTAACATATATTTTTTCCATATTACTACTCGTTTAGACGTGATTTTCAGTATAAAATCATTAAACGTCGGTTAGTGTCGCCATAAGGCCCCCGCGGAGAGGCGCGACGCGACAGCGCGACACAACAGATGGCAGATGACCGAATAGCGTCGCACCGTCGCGTCGCGCCTGTCTGTCTTTAAACTTGTATGCAGGCAGGTTTGTTGTACTTAACCACACAGAATGAGTGAACCTATCCAGTCAGTGCACACAATTGTCAGTAATCGTGCAGCTCTACTCGAACTTAAGGAGCCATGGGCGTACCAAGGGGGGGGGGGGGGGTTGGCAGCCGCCCCCCCTAGATTCTGTATGCCTAAGTACCTACTGTTGTCGATAAAAGATATGTTAGACTTGTTAGAGTCACTATAAAAGAGCGTTTATACTGAACGATGGCAACGTCGCAAATAGTTGTCAAATACTTCGCTTTTTTTTATTAATTTGGCAATAGCCCTGCAAATTGCAAAATCAACGTAAAAAAAATTGAATTCCGCGGGCTACTTTTGCCAACACACCTTATGAAGATTCTGATTTGGCCCCCGCCCCGGGCCAAAAGCCATACGCCTATGTAAGGAGTTCAACGATTCGACGAACAATACCAAAGAAAGGACATTTAGGTAGGCCGTATACTTAGGTAATGGCACAGATGGCACAACACTCCGCATTTTAGGTATGAAGCAAGTAGGTACGCGGCGAACTCGACTTGTCGAATTCAGTGGGCGTAACGTAGACAGAAGATTTGAGTTACGCGATAGAAAGTGAGGTAGCTTCTAGGTGAATATAGCTGTAAGTAATAGGGAGGTTGACAAAAAAAAAGTTTTGTCCGTCAGGTAGATTATAAAAAAATATTGGACACGTAGTATTTTATCTTTTTTTACGTAATTAAAACATTGAGTAGGCAATGCGTTATAATGTGGCATGACGTCACTGGCCGGTAGATTTTATACTTACTGACTTGTGACGTAGCGAGCCCACACTCCCCAACTTTAATGCGTTTTATCTAAACCATTTTTTATTAATATGATAAAGCAAAAAATACGTGTCTAATATTTTTTTATTATCTGATTGACGGTTTTTTTTTTTCCAGTCAACATCCCTATTAGCGCTGTGCGACCTGAATTGCATTTTATTGTCTCGTTGCAAGAGTCGCTTATTAGGGTTCCGTAGTAAACAAGGAACCCTTATAGTTTCGCCATGTACGTCTGTCTGTCCGCGGCTTAGCTCAGAGACGGTTAGTACTAGAAAGCTGTAATTTGGCGTGGGTATACATATTAATCATGCCGACAAAGTGGTATAATAAAATCAAGTAAAATATTTTTTTTAGGGTACCTCCCCTACATGTAACGTGGGAATGTTTTTTTTTTCTCATCTACCCCATGTTGTGGGGTATCGTTAGAAAGGTTCGTTCAAAAATATCGTGAGTTTGTGACAACTATTTTTGCATTCAGGGATCCGATTGCAAAATATAAAACTTTTAACAGATTTTTTTTGTTAGAGTCAAGTGTCCCCCCCCCCCTGCCAGCTAAATGGTTGGTTTTGGAAATCTGAAAAAATTCACGGTAGTAGTATGTATAACGAATTAAAAGGAAAACTATCACGGCTAAGTAGGCTTTACAGGTTTACGAGTACTTAGTAGGCTTTACAGGTTTACGAGTGGCTTATTCCTCGCCAGAAACATCATCATCATCATTCACATTTACACAGAGACTGAAAACATTATTTCCATTTCAACCTCACTAGCGAATTATTAACCGTATCTAAGAGACAGCGTCTTATCACCCCTCACACACACACACACCCACACCCTCACACACACACATTCCCTCAACACCCCCCTCCCCCCCCCCACATAAACACATACACTCTTGTACACTTAGGTGCCTTGTAGTGCGTGTTGCACTCTTGTTCACTACACTCACCTAGGCAGACAATTATACCTATTTTTTTCTTTTTATCACTATATTCATTTTGTTTGAATTTATCTTGTCTGCTCTCAATACTATGAGCCACTATTAAATGTTTTGTAGTACGTAAGTGCAATTATAATTATACCTTTAATGATCTGCGACACAGGTCTTGAACCCAGTACAGACTCCAGCTCTCACAAAGGATAGATTGTTGCAATAACTTGTTATTATGAACTACTGTACCTTTTTGACAGAAAGAAAGAAATATATTATTATAATATTATTCAGCAAAAATATATCCACTGCTGGACGTAGGTTTCTCTTCAGCGTCGTCACAACCACTGGTCCTGTGTTTCTTGCATCTACCACATTCCTATTACCTTCACCTGGTCAGTTCATCCCACAACGTACGAGTAACAACTCCTATACAATTTCAGATAAACGGAGCAACAGATGAACGCCTAACCTATGGAGACATGGTCCAGCAAGCGATGAACTTTGCTGTCTCGCTCAGTCGTATAGGCGTTAGAAAGGGAGACACGATCGGGTTGATGTCTGAGAACAGGCAGGAGTTCTGGGGTGCTGTTGTTGGGGTTGCTTGCGCGGGCGCTGTGTTGACTACTCTTAGTACGGGCTATGTTAAAGGTATGTATGAGATCGATGTAATATTGACTTGGTTCCGAAGTCAATATCAAAATGAGTGGGGGAAAGCTGTGATTATCTAAAATTAGGAAGGGTTTCTGGGAAAGATTAGCCCGCCTTGGTCTTTTTGACTGTCTGGCTTGTCTAGTGCAAGCCCACCAGCTAGGTTTCTGGGTTGCATCGCCTAGTTGGACAGCCACATTGGGTTTTTTCCCTCGGGCATTTCTCAGTAACAGCCCAGAGTGTATATTTAAGCTTGGTTTACGTCAAAAATTAAGCTCGCCCCCTTAACATGGGTCTAAAATATAACTGGTGAAATATGAGTGTACCATAAACACCGTTGTCTATAAGTCTAAAAGAGGCGTGTTGTGATGTAGGACGTAACAAGCTAAATTTACTCTATAGTTTAGTGTGCCTTATGCATAATTAGGTATAGTTTGACCGAAACTGCTGTACTGTCCTTAGGTATGGTATGTGCGCGGCGAGACGGAGGGCAGTGCCACTCATTCGTCAACGGTCATGGCGTCCCGCCGCTCATTCATCAACGCCGCACCCGCCTCGCCGCGCAGTCCTAAGGCGCGGTACAGCGGTCTCGGTCAAACTATAGTAATTTTTAGAGCCTTTTAGTTGAGTCTAATAGAGATCCATGTGCAGAAGTTTGTTTGAGGAAGTTGGTCCTACTCACCACACTTAATATTTATATCGACAAGCATGAAGCAGTCAGGCCCAAAGAGGTGGCACACAGTGTTTCATGCGCACCTTTATGGGAGGGTCGTGGGATCAGCCGCACTGGGTGATGGGGACCGCTAGGCATGGCGGGCTAATCCCAGTCGGTCGTGCGGCGAATGTACATGTACAAGTATCTCCTGGGTTCCCGACTCATAGTAGGAGTAGGAACAATGGGGTTTTAGTCGGTAGGAGTCTGTTATAACCCTCAAGGATTTTCAAACCGAAAAAAAAGGAATATAACTATGTATGTCAGTAAAAAACCTTAACTTGTTCCTTCTCTCTTTCAGGTGAAATAATCCACGTAACAAACATATCGAAGCCAAAATACATAATCTGTTCTCCAATAATGTACAAGGCACACGCAAAAACTCTCAAGTCATTGAATTTCGTGAAGGAAATCATCATATTCGGCGAGGAAAAACAACATGGCGTCATAATGTACAACGATATGGTTTTTGAAAATAACGGTCGGATTAAGAACGTGAAGTATGAAGAGTTTCATTCTGTGGAAGTACACGGACAGTCGGATACGTTATTTATTATGTATTCGTCTGGGACCACTGGGCTGCCTAAGGGAGTGATGACAACACATTTAAATGTTATTACTGCGTGTTGTTTGTAAGTTCTTGGAGGTTATTTTAGGTGTTAAGTTCTTTACTGTTGAGTATGTACAGAAAGTTGGCAAAGTCGCAAATAGCTGTCAATAATTTCGCTGTATTGATTAATTCGGCAATAGTACTGTATGAAAGTAAGAAATATGGCTAACTAGTGAACTAAAATATTGATTATGAAATGCAATAATTAATATCGTAACACCGAATACTTAGTTTTAGATGTCAACAAAGTATTTAGAAACTTTCCAAATGCCTTTTTTACACCTAAAACGGGCACAACATCAAATTCAGTAAGGCAATTCATTATTAATATTCTAGTTTACTAGTAAGCCATATTTCTTATTACCGCACAGTAATATTGCCAAATTAATCTATTCTATTCTATTTTTCTCTACGGAAATGGTGCCAATGTCGACAAATCTGCCAATGTCATGTGTGGGGAAAATGTGCGGAGGATTTTTTTATTTTTTTTGTAGATACGCGCCAAAATTAAAGATTACTAATTGAATTTAATGTGACACTTGTAGACCGGTACTACACTGAAACAAACAGATAAAAAATAATAAAAACAGGTAAATAAATTTGACAGCAATTTGCAACGTTGCCAACTTTTTGAATGAACCCTCAAAACTGACATGTAAAATGCGAAGTGTGCATTTTACAGAATTCCAGACAGTGAAGTCAGTTTTGTGTGTGTGTGTTTTGTGTGGTCTAGCACAGAGCATGTAACTATATGGTCTAGGTTGTGTTGCCAGTGAGTCAGTCAACCATTCTTTTGTCCCGAGTCCGACCCCCCCGCCCGGCAGCGTTATTGGGATTTTCCATTAAGAATCAGCTCCGAATCTGATATTAATTGTGCCGGGTCTGTAACAATGGGGTTCTTCCTTAATTATAACGTTGTTTTAACGTTGCAGGTCACCAAGTACCGACCCCACAATGATATCCTTCACGATAACACCATGGTACCACGTCATGGGTCTGGTGGGAACACTGACTGCTTTCGTCACTGGAAGAACAGGGGTCTACCTCGCGAAGTTTGATGTGGAGACGTATTTGAAGACTATTGAGAAATATCGGGTGAGTTTTCTAAATATACATTATTAGAACTGCTATCTTATTACGTAACATATTTTTGTAAACGATTACTACTAATCTCTTTCATTTTGACAGTTCAACAAGATTAAAAGGGACGTTGACAAAAAAAATAAAATGTCCTCACGTAGATTATTAAAAAATATTGGACACGTATTTTTTCTTTTTTTACGTGATCAAAAGATTACGGCTATACATTGAGTAGGCAATGCGTTATAATGTGGCATGACGTCACTGGCCGGTAGATTTTATACTGACTTGTGACGTAGCGAGCCCCCACTCCCCAACTTAAATGCGTTTTATCTAAACCATTTTTATTAATAAGATTAAGCAAAAATCACGTGTTTAATATGTTTTTATTATCTGAGTGACGGACTAAATAGTTCATTTTTTTCCCCAGTCAACATCCCTATTGCGTTATTTACGTTGTCGAGCAAATTTTTTTTCGAACTTTGAATCAATGGATTAGCAATCTGTTTCAAAACTATTGCAGATTCTGATCGATCGTGTATTACGCAATCAGGTTACTGGGGTTCAGTCCGATCTACCGAGGTTCCCAGGGTCTTCGCTTTATGTGCACTGAGTAACTGTCCAGCTTTACTCATTCGCAGAAATGGGGAGGTACCATCAAAGAAGTTCATATCTAACCAGTTTCAAAACAAAATCCCGTGAACACGATGACCACATCTGTTACCGGCCCGGTGCTATAGTTCCCGAGCTCTGCAACCAAGAATAGTCCTTACGGTGGTTAGATATGAACTTCTTCGATGGTACATAGGTACCTACTTAAATCCATGAAGATTTTTAAACGACCTAAAAACAGCGGAGTAATTACGTACCATACTTACAATAGCAAAGGCTTTCATTTTGACGGTTCAACAACATTTATTGCGCTATTTACGTTGTTCAGCAGATACATTTTTCGAACATATGAAGCAATGGATTAGCAACATACTTCAAAATCATTCAGATTGTGATTGATAATATGTTACGCAAATAAAGTTTGAAATTGGAGTGGATATATCGAAAATGATCATTTAAAAAAACAAGCGAGCTTTACAGAAGTCGCAGATGTGTAACATCTGTCATCATCAAGATGTCAGACGCTACACATCTGCGACTACTGTAAGGTTATCTGTAACCCCTTGGCTGACAGTACCAACCTGTCGGAAAATGGGTTGATACTATCTGACGGTCACCTCTAGCACCGCGCGCGCTCGTTGGTCAAATCAAATAGTGCGCTCTTCCCGGCTTCCTGTTACACACTTCCGTCCCTTTTCACGAAATCACTCCCACAGATTGCAGAAAAGCGAGAGGAAAGATATTACACTCCAAAAACCAGAAACCAAAAGAAGGAAATTAAATCAAATATTTATTGCTGAACACAGTAATATACGAGTAAATACCTACATTGCAAGATGTGCAATAAAATTATGTGCAGCTCACAATGTTCTATCAAATATTGCGTGATTTTTAGGGTTCGTACCCGAAGGGTTCCGAACCCTATTACTAAGCCTCCGCTGTCCGACTGTCTGTCTGTCAGCGGACTGCATCTCATCAACCGTAATAGGTAGACAGTTAGAATTTTCACTTATGGCGTAGGTATTTCTATTGCCGCTATAACAACAAATAATAAAAATAAAATAACTGTACAAAAAACGTGATTTTTTACTAAAGCAAAAAACGTAGTGTTAAATATTGTACGGTGGTTAAACTGTGTAGTTTTTCAGAACTAAACCATAATACTGTAAATTTATTACTTTAGTTCTGTTTTTTTTTGGGGGTGGGAAATTATCAAATAACTTCTCCCGCTCTGGGCGGAGCAGGAGGGCGTGTCAGACTTTTACTGCCTAAAACCCACCCGTGTTCCTTCCGTTGCCTGTGTGCCGGGGTCGCGATAGGGATTTCGGACAAACTCGCTCGGCAGAATATTTGCATGCCTAAATATGGCGAAATATGTCATCGCACAAGAATACATATTTATTAACACCTTTGTAACCGCATTTATAGCAAATAGATGACTTTGACTAATTATCTTTTATTCCAGGCGGTTCAACTAACAGTGGTACCACCAGTGCTGATAGCAGTGTGTAAGAACCAGTCTAAGCACGACCTCAGTTCAGTGAGGATTGTGTACTCGGGCGCAGCTCCTCTTCATAAGGATACTATCAACTCTGTTCATGAGAAGTAAGAACAGCCGTGCTATTCTGCAAACATCTCACCGTGATAACTTGGGTGAAGTGAGCTTGATGTGAGCTGTCATTGCACCTAAAGCTAGGGATTGACACTATGGACAGCTCACTTCACCTCTCTCTTCACGGTGAGATGTTTACAGAATGGATCGACTCTTCTATACGGTTCATAATTATATTACTACTCTTGTTGGTAGGATTATGTGATTTTTCACTTCTGGATTAGATCTGGTTACAGTATTTTATCACGTCATGGTCCCCAACAACTCCATTATTATTTATCACATGTTTTTCCATTTATAAGTTTATAATACTTTTGTACCCAATATGTACTCAATTTGTGAATAGTTAAAAAAAAAAGTACCTTGAAAGGTTAAGAGTACAGTCTCATTTTTATGTTGCTATAGAGCATCTCTCCAGCAACCCCAAGTTCAAAAATGAAGAAACTTACGTAGATGCTTATTATATTAACAAAGAAGTGTCTGAAAATAATTATACTGCAGTTTTTACCACTAAATATGCAAGCTGTGACTAGTTTTGTCGAGTTTAAAATTATCGAGCTCTTGATTTAAGCGCCTGAGCAAAAATACATAGCAAAGCGTAGCTTAAATGTAAGCTTTGCACATATTAAATTGTCAGGCGTTGTAAAGTAAATAATTGTAAAAATACTATGTAATAATAATTACGCATGACTATTGGTACATTATTATTGAAAACTATAAATACTTCCCTTTACCTGTTATCACTCACACTAGAATGAAAGAAAGAAAGAAAGAAAGAAAGAGAAATGCGTTTATTGGCATTATAAAAATAATAAAAAATACACATTAAAACAATAAAAACAAAAAACAAATTATTATAATGCCAAAAGGGCCTCAGCTCAGCATAATGTCAGATGACAACACAAAGTGTACCACCTGACGCTGATTTTCAGCTGCAACCCACGAGTGCCATACGCTAGAATAATAAAGATAGAGAAGTGTCTGTCCGTTATAATAAATAATTTAAAGATAGTATAAAAATAAAATAAAATAAAACTCATTTAAGATCAAATAAAATTTTGTGACATACATGTGTGTGTGTGTTGTGTTGTGTTGTGATTAATGACAAACTAAACTAAATACCTAATATCTGTGTATATCCTACATAAAATAATATAAATATAAATAGAAAGTACCTTCAATGCAAAAACGGGTAACTGCGTTGTTCTTTTAGGTTGTGCATCATCATCATGATGGAGAATTCTTGGTTCGTTTCTTTTAACACACACACTTTCGACTTAGCCATTGCCTCGGACGGTACCAAGAGCTCCTGCGCTTAGACACACATTCAGAAGCGTGTTTGTACACTTGGTAACCACAAGTAAAGCGCGCGTCGCTTCGTGATATAAAAATATTTTAACAGTAACTTATCTTGTAGAGAAATTATGAAATATGGTTTCAATGAATTAACATCTTATCGGGTACAACAAAGTACAGGAGAGAGGGAGAGGGCTAAAGAGTAAATAATTAATAAGTAAGTATTGCATTATTTATATTATACATTGTCAGTTTGATAAGTTTTTTTTACAGAGTCAAATTAAACATGATGATTTTTTTTAAATAAATCCTGAAAAAAAATATTCAGGTATTATTTAAAATAATTTTTCGTCCATCGTCGTCCATCTTCATCGTCCATTTGACGACCAACGGTACACGCCCCCAGTTTTTACCCCAACTCTAGAGTTGGGGTAAAAACTGGGGGTTCAACTCTAGTGTTGGGGTAAACTGGCGACCCAACTTTAGACTTGAGGTAAAAACTGGCGGTTTGGTACCGCGCGCGCTCATTGGTCAGATCAAATAACGCGCGCTTCCCCGGCTTCCTGAAATACACTTCCGTCCCTTTTTACGAAATCACTCCCACAGACTTCCCACTCCTCAGATTATAGGAAAGCAAGAGGTAAGATGTTACACATCAAAAATATAATTTACATTATAACTTTCTAAAGGACTTTTTGGACTTAAGATACCTGCAGTGCTATTCTGTAACCATCTCACTGTGAAAACTTAGGTGAAGTGAGCGTGGAGTGAGCTGTCATACCACAGCGATTACACGCGACAGCGACACTATTGACAGCTCACTTCACCCAAGTTTTCACGGTGAGATGTTTACAGAATAGCAAAGATCGATTCTGTAAAAATATCACCGTGAAACTTAGTCGAAGTGAGCTGTCAATAGTGTTTATCCTAGCATCCTGCCGGTCGATTTTTGACAGTGACAGCTCACTTCACCTAAGTTTTCACGGTAAGATGGTTACAGAATAGAGTGACTGATATAAATAAATCTATCTATACCAGATTCCCTAACCTGCAAGGAGTGTACCAAGGCTACGGGTCTACGGAGATGACCCTGGGAGTTGTGAGGTTCACCTCCGATGACCCCAATTCCCACAAGACTGGAACTGTAGGACGTGTGTCCGCTAATACTGTGATAAAGGTTGGTACAGCAATTATATCTTGTATATGTATCCGGGCAAGTACCACTGTGACTTTTTCAGTTCATATGTACTTTCTGAGTTTATCTTGGACGTTACTGACATCGGTGAAGGAAAACACCGTGAGCAGACCAGCCATGCTATTCTGTAAACATCTCACCGTGAAAACTTGGGTGAAGTGAGCTGTCAATAGTGTCAATCTCTGTGGAATGACAGCTCACTTCACCTAAGTTTTCACGGTGAGATGGTTACAGAATAGCACTGCTCTGCCCTGCTAAGCCGAAAGGCGGTATCTCAATCGGAGTAAGTTTTGAGAAAATTGACTTTTTGTAAATTGTAATTTAAGGAAACATAAGGATATAAAGAACTTCTGAGTGGTTTTTTTAAATGTTTTAAGTTAGATAGCGGTATGTGGCTTATACCATTAGATGCGAAATTATTATAGCTATTAAATGGTATAAAAAAAACTAAAAGGGCGTATCTCAGAGATACCGCCTTTCGGCTTAGCAGGGCAGTGCTGGACTTATAGTTAACATAAGTCTGAAATCACTAACCCGTCTTGAGCAAGCGTGGTGATCAATGCTCGTGCCTTCTCTGTATGAGAAGAGGACTTTGCCCTACAGTGGGGTAGTAACAGGCTGGTATTATTATATGTAAGTTGCTGGCAGATCGTATGATTCGTCATTATTATACGTACATACGACGCCGTCCGTTTACGGACGCTCGTAGTTATGAATATTCCGAAGGCAAATTGGGAACTCGTTCAATTGTTATAATTTCGTTATTGATTGTTATTGTAGGTACAGTTGGAACTGTGACCAACCACGCGCGAGTGGAATTGGTCGCAGCTAGCCAGGGCACCCTGACTAAGTGGGTAAGGTTAGGTTAGAACTGATCAAACGCGCCTTAAGAAATAGAACTAAACTCTTCAAATTGCCGCGGTAGTTTCAAAACGGCGTTTGAGTTGTCCATCAAATGTTGTGGCATATTTTACAGTGACAAGGTAATTTACATATTGCCTTCGGTATATTTCATGACTGCGACCGGTTTTAAACGGCGGCAGCTACAGGCGACACGTCGCGGCATCATGTCGCTGCAGTCATGATTCCGAACCCGACCGCAGGCGGCAGCAGCCCGTATTCCAGTCGGTAGATTGAAGTTAAGTTGAAAAACTTGTTATCGCTCTAGCGTTGGGAGCACTACTGGTCTGCGGTCGGGCTAAACGTGCCGTCTGTCGTTCGCCCGTAGCTGCAAACGACGTGTCGCTAGCTACGGAAAGTATTTCATAGAAATTCATAGAAACCAGTCGTGTTGCGGCGACACGTCGCCTGCAGTTGCCTCCTGCAGTCGGCTCCTTCAGACGTCCCTTTGTCCTAGATGATGCCTGGGGGAGGCCTATGTCCAGTAGTTGATGTCTTTTGGCTGATTGGTGATGATCACGGACCTTTACGGGAATCTGCTGGATGCAGGCAGCGTAAGACCGCCATCGCCTGGGCGATGTTTGGGGAGGCTTATGTCCAGGAGTTCGATGAACCTTAACAACAGCTACAGAAGGTATTTCATAGAAATTGATAGAAAGCAGTCGTGTCACGTGACACGTCGCCTGTAGTATCCGCCTGCAGTCGGATACGGAATGGTACTTTTAGGTTCCTTACATAAAGAGGCAGGTTACCAGCCAGCATAATCCTCTGTTATACCGTCTCATGATGAGTATACCAGGGGATTATACCGATCATGAGACCATCACGATCGGGGAGGAGCTCGTGGCTTAGTAATAACAGCCGCACGGGTCGATCCTTCAGGTTAAGCTACGCTTGCCGGGGCTGGTCCGTGGATGGGTGACCATCTTTACCTACCGAGACTCCTCCGTGACTCGGAAAGCACGTTAAGCCGTTGGTCCCGGCTGCCATTCGTGGATCTTTGACAGTCGTTACGGGTCGTCAGAAGCCCGAAAGTCTGACAACCAGTCTTACCAAGGGGTATTGCGTTACCCAGTAACTGGGTTGTGGAGGTCAGATAGGCAGTCGCTCCATGTAAAATACTAGTACCTATTCAGCTGCATCCGGTAAGACTGGAAGCCCACCCCAACAAAGTTGGGAAAACGCTAGGCAGATTGATTTTGACCGTGTCATGATCGGAAAATTCCGACCAGTTCAGTACTAGAATTTTCCGAGAATCAGGACCCAAACCAAAATACATGCACGAACTAATAAGTAACAGTAGCCGTGTATTCAAATTACTTATAATCATGTCTTAAAATTCCAGGTTACCGACCTAGAAACAGGCAAGCCTCTGGGGCCAAACGAGCGCGGAGAAATATGCGTCAAAGGAGAACTGCTGATGAAAGGCTACGTGGGCAAGAACAGGGGGACAGACTTCGACGACGAGGGGTTCTACAAGACAGGAGACGTGGGTTACTATGACGAGGAGCGGTACTTCTTCATCGTGGACCGGCTGAAGGAGCTCATCAAGTATAAGGGGTATCAGGTGAGAATACGCTTACAGCGGTTGGTCCGTGTCAAAAAAAAGGCAAATAATTTATTTCAAATAGGCTCTTGTAGGGTAGGTACTTTTGAACGTCAAAGTTTACAAAAAATTGAATTGATTCTAGTCGACCCTTCCAAAAGGTGGTTTTCGTATGGAGAAGAATGGGCAAGAAACTCCACCGTTACTCTTTTAAAATGTGTTACAATATTTTGTATATGTAGGTACATTAGTTACATAATTATATGTGAAGACGGTGCACCTAAAAAAAAAAATACGTTACCACAATAGGTAAAAAGAAGAATTAATAAAAATGAAGCAACGAAATATAAATTAATTAATTATGTGATAGATGAGTAAAGGTAGACGATTTTCTTAAAATTTTACAATTAATAAGTCAGTGTGGAGCCTTACATACCAAGACCCCTCCGTGCTAGCTTTCGCCCGCGGGTTTGCCCGCGTGGTATGACGATAAGAAAAGTATATGTATAGCCTATGTCCTTCCCCAGGGTTCAAAGTATGTCCATACCAAATTTCATCAAAATCTGTTCAGTCGTGTAAGCGTAACAAACAAAAAACTCACATTTACATTTATATGTCTGTGGTGACCATCTTATTAAAAAAAAAAAACAAAATTCAAAATATTTTATTTCACATAAACCTACAAGGGCACAGAAACGTCAGAAGCTAGGTGCACGGTTCCAATTGGTCGTTTCCTATGGAGAAGAGCCGGCAAGAAACTCCACGGTTACTCTTTAAAAGTAAATGGTTTTTACAATGTTTCCACATTACAGTGTTAAAAGGTATGAGAGGACAGTGTAGGCCCGCAGTGTAGTATCAACATGTACCAGGTACTTAGCAAAATATAAAATTGTCCACAGATGTACAGTTTGTTATGTCTACAATGTTCTCACATTCACAAAAATTAAAAGAAAATAATCTATATAAAAGATAAATAAAATAATAAAAATAAAAACCTATTTAAACCACAAGAGACTTTACTTAGAGAGACTCCTCCGTGCCTCGGAAAGCACTTTAAGCTGTTGGTCCCAGCTGTCATTCGTAGATCTTTGATAGTCGTTACGAGCCTTCAGAAGTCCGAAAGTCTGACAACCAGTCTTACCAATAGGGTACCGTATTACCCAGTAACTAGGTTGTGGAGGTCAGATAAGCAGTCACTCCATGTAAAATACTGGTATTCAGCTGCATCCGGTTAGACTGGAAGCCGACCCCAACATAGTTGGGAAAAGGCTAGGCATATGATGATGAACAGCCCAAAAATATACAGGGTGTCAGGGACATCGACGCGAAGCCGGTTACCATGGATTCAGTACATGATTCTGAGCCCCCCTGCGTTGAAATTTTTCGTCGGTTATTAAAAAAAAACACAGCTGCTCCATTCATTTTGACTGCGGAGGTACCTATTGCACTTTTCTATGAAAAAGCTGATATTTTTTTAAATAAACGACGATGTATTTCAACGCAGGGGGGTTCAGACTCATGTACTGACCCCATGGTAACCGGCTTCGCGTCGATGTCCCTGACACCCTGTATAGCAGGCATGGAAAATGGGGTCGTAATCTTCACTCTAGTATTCAGCTGTTGAGTTGGTTTTTCTCTGGCCACTAGTAGGTAGACTTAACGAGTCTGAGAACCGTAAACCAATTAGCCAATAATGCCGCCTTTCTCTCAGTGATTCTGATACTAATGGACTTTTGTGCTATTTATGTTATTACTAGCAGCGCCCCGCGGTTTCACCCACCTATGTCTCGATCCTGTGGGAAAATTGGGATAAAATGTACCCACGTCATGGTTTACCCAAGTGCCAAATTTCATCCAAATCCGTTCAGCCGTTTTAGCGTGGAAGCGTAACAAACAAACAAACCAACGCACAAACTCACTGTCGAGAATGAAGCGCGCGCGCACTGCGTCTTTGACGTTGTCGCCAATACACTTCAAATTATTAACCGTTTGTTTCCTTTAAATCTTTGCATTATACTCGTACTGTGCACTATTATCAATTTACCGGTGTTTTAGTCCTCGTAGCACTTGAAGGATATAATATTAGTTAGGATAGTCTTCTACCTTTTTGTCGAGTAATCATTGTCGGAGGGTTTTGAAAAGAAATTTCATGAACAACAATACTTTAGTACATTTTCTTCATTCAGGTCCCACCAGCGGAGCTAGAAGCAGTTCTCTTACAACACGAAGACATCAAGGACGCAGCAGTCATCGGCATTGAGGACAGAACAGCCGGGGAGGTGCCTCTGGCGTTTGTGGTGGCTCAGCCAGGGAAGACGCTGACTGAGAAGGAAGTTAAGGAGTTTGTGGCTGAGAGGGTTAGTATAAATAGTGGTGGAGAACCAAGTATGGAGTGACAGTTTAGGCTTAAGGTATTGCACCCATTGGCATTAAATTCTGAATAGTGCAATCATTTAGGGCTCGTATTCACACAGAAAGCTGGAATTCTGCGTGTCACCAAAGCGCCGATAAGCGGTTCGCGCTGATTTGGCAAAAAGTATGAAAACTGCCGGCACCAGCGTTGACAACCACCGCTTATCGGCGCTGAGAAGCGCTGGTACATCGGCGCCGGTTACCAGCAGACATACTACTTTTAGCATTGCTGATCAGCGATGTATTCGCTTTTCAGAAGCTCGATATAGGGACTGATGGGAAATCGCATCATTTTACTTACTTAGACGATTTTTTTTACAACTCTACAATATTTACTAATGCCCGTTTTACTAACAAAAGGCGACACCAAAATTAATGCCTACATAAAAAGTCGCTGTTGGATTTTCGACGCTTGGCTCGGCGCCGAAAGTTGAATATCAAACAGCGCGCTTTAATTCAGGCATTCATTTAGACACAGTATAATTAAGTACAGTATTCTATCTATATAGAAAATATATCGCAACGACGCGCTTTTGTGAAGGAAGGTTTATGTACCGAGCGGCCGTAGGTTATTGTTTCAAGGTCACTGCTGAGATATAATACTGCTACTTGTTTATACTGTGATTTAGATGTGGCCTATACTCCATAGGTTTAGGTAGTTAAATAAAGGTAAACAAATCATAAAAAGGGTTTTTATAGTTGACAATTTCCAGATTCAAATACGATAAACCACACTAAATTTATTTTAGAATTTTACAATAGTTTCCTCTTTTATTTATCTATGTTAAACTTTATCATTTATTCTTAAACTACTCTTCGTAGATGTTACTGCTTTAGCACAATTTTTTTGTAAGATTTATAATAATAATATAATATTTTGCAATCTGTCTATTGTAAAGAGCCCAAACTCTAAACGTCAACGAATTATAACGTTGCTAAATTGAAGAGTACAACTGTGACGTAGCACGACAACTGAAGTGACAGGTATTACGTTTAGTCGGTTACCGGACAGCTGTCTCGTCACGTGGTTTTTTGTGTTTACCTTTATTTAATTACCTAAACCTATGGAGTATAGTGTTAATGATTACTGGTATAAATGAAACTTCAACAACTAGGCCTTGAATGCCCGAAGTATGAATTAATTCAATTACCGTCTCCTCACTTGAACCGTTTAATTAAATAATAATAAAATAAATACCTTTATTTCACAAAAATACAGATTTAACATATTTTAAATAAACACAATTTAGATGAGCTTTGGTAGTAACACAATGCAGTTTAAACCAAGAACTGAAATCTGTACACAATATGGAAAACCCTGCCCCTCAAACTAGGAAACCCGTATCTTGAGAGACAGTGATTTAGCTTAAAAAGTGATGCTTTAGGTATAATAGTAGACTGTGTCGTTCTATCTGACCGACTATGAATTAAATTATGATTACTTTTTTCAATAGGTTCGCCCCCTACTTGGGATTTAAAACACATTTCGCAAACTCTGCTTATCCCTTCGATTAATACAGGCCTGATGTTGTGTCATTCACTTTGTTTGATCTTTTTTTGAATATGGGGATCACATGTGGGGGGTAAAAAGGAAACAAAATGTTTTTTTGCTAAGTATCATGTTTGACATATTAAATGAAAGGGCTTGTTGCGAGGATCTCAAATATATTTTTTTAATCATTTTAAAATATATTTTTTTAAAGATATTTAAGAAAATTTATGAAAATTGACCATTTCCCCCGCTTATTTCCGAAACACCAGAATACAGATAATGGTTCATTACTCATAGATCACAGGAAAACCTATAAGAAGTCTATGGTCTTAAAATAACATGGTAAATCTCTCAAAATTTGTGCGTACAAACTTACATTTGCAGTTGGAATGTATGGGAGAACATATTTTTCAACTACTGTGTTAAGTTTGTTCTTGGGATAAATTCATCGGTTTTAATAAAATTATATGAATTATTTTCCAGTTATCAAACCCCAAGCACCTCCGGGGCGGTGTGCGCTTCGTGCAACAAATACCCAAGTCGTCGAGCGGGAAACTCCTGCGCAAAGAACTCAGAAAAATGCTGAAGACTGCTAAGAGCAAACTGTGATTGAAGAAGAGTATTGGTGTGAATAGCTTGAGTAAATATGTAACGCTAATAAATTTACAAGGTTACCTCTGTAAAGCCTAATCAGATATACGCGATATCGCTGTCGCGCTCGCTAGCGATACTGGTTCAAAGTGACTAGCCAGGGGCGGCAGTCTCGACATAGATAGCGATCGCTATACGACCGAATTCGGTCGCAAAGTACTAATGGCGGCACTAGACGCGCGCGCCGTGCTTCACAAGCACGTGATATGTTCGTGCTTGTCAAGCAATTTTGACCGCCGAGGGACGCCATTAGGAATTTGCGACCGAATTCGGTCATATAGCGATCGCTATCTATGTCGAGACTGCCGCCCCAGAAGGCAGACCATTATCGCTACCGAGCGCGACAGCGATATAGCTTACTTATATCTGAACAGGCTTTTAATTTCTGAGGAAGAAAAACTATTTGGTTATTTCGACCGAGATCAGGATTGAGAGCGACCCGAAATAAGGGGAATTCTAAGGTTTTATGTAACCATTGATGTTTCCTAGAATGCAATACAATTGTTGTTGTATAAATTGTTGTAATTGATAGTTTAGTTGAGTAAATTATTTTGTAAACATTTTAAATATTCTTTCAATAAATCCTTACACATTCTTCTTGAAACCCATTTTCAGAGGCACAGACTCGTCCTACTATGAAACCTTTTACTTCAGACTTTAAAATGAAAATGGTTTTTTAACAATGTGTTAACCTAACCTAACTAAAACTATTAAAAAATTAAAACATGGCGTCGAAAAATTCCTTCGCATCGCTGTCTACTGGTAATGTACCGAAGAGACTGGCGGAATTGCCACTTTGTATGGCAATGCTTAGCCTCTGACGAAGGTAAAAGCAGCGGCGACAGCCTTGGGTCACGGGACCGTGTCAACCAGCCGTTCAAAGATTACGTTGAGTAAACCATGAGCACTTGGACTCCTTCTAAGGCCCGTATTACAGAAGCTCACTCAAGACTCAAGCGTTACTTAAAACTAATTTCAACCAATCAAAAGGCTTTAAACGAGTTTTAAGTAATGCTTGAGTCTTGAGTTACCTTCTGTAATACGGACCTTAGTCACCAAAGTCTAAAAGCGAAACTGCTTGCTCTTAATTACAGACAATGCTAAATCACGTGCCCTGTGAGGAAAACGGCCTTAACAGTCCGGCCGTTGAGAGATACTATGTAGTCTGTGGTTGAGAGAATGCTTTCTTGACACCTGTCAGTTTCATACTAACGAATATGTATTTTGTGAATTTGATCCTTACTGTGCGTTTGCACTGGCGAAACATTCACAACAAAACATGTTGAAATCTCTATTTTCTGTCAATGTTCCATACAAAGTTTGACAGGAACTAGAGATTTTAACATGGTTTGTTGCGATGTTTCGCCAGTGCAAACGCACAGTTATTACTACAAAAAATTGTAACAACTGAAACACAACACAACCAACTGATAGGTATCAGGAACGCACTCTCTCGTCGGCAGAACTGTAGGTACTGACATAATATGCAATAAGTTGCAATCGACATTCGGACCCTTCTCCTGAACTGCCATGCTATTCTGTAAACATCTCACCGTGAAAACTTGGGTGAAGTGAGCTGTCAATAGTGTGAATCCCTGTGGAATGACAGCTCACTCCACCCTCACTTCACCTAAGTTTTCACGGTGAGATGGTTACAGAATAACACTGCTGCTCTGGCGCTGATGACTTTCATCCGTCACAATAACATAAAACTATAAATTATTCTGTCTGTGTGGGTCTAGTATGCGTATATTTTATGTTTTAACAATTATAATATTTACTTATTTATTTTATTTTTTGTTTGTTTCAGTCCCGTACTAACCCAATAAGATCTACATTGTGTTCAACTGTATCAACCGAAGAATTTTACTTGTGTCTCCAGTTGTTGTTTTTCTTTATTTTTTTTATTTTTTTCATACGACTTGCTTTTCCAATGCACTTTAGACATTGGCAGAATAGTCGACATCGGCTTTGCTTGCCATTTAATGAAAATATAATAGAATAGACAGTCGGTGCCGCTGTAATTACAAGCACAAGCTGACATTTCAGCTTGGTCTGTAGAATCGCAACACATCTGCGGAGCCTCTGTTTTTGCAGATGTCCATAGACAGCAGTGCCACTTAACAGCAAGCAGGTTGTCAGCATTGTAGGTGTCCTCTCGATGTTTTCGAGATGACCTCATAAAGGTGAATAATAAAATAATGAAGCGGAAGCGAGACTGACAAAAACATAATAAAGAAAAGGACACTTTTGATCATGAAAACTTTAAATGCAGTTGAAGAGCTACTTATTATATAAAATCCGTGTATTACCCGGATTTACCCGTCAATAAAAAGAAAAAAACACTTAATAGACTATGTAACACATAAATTGCATGTCCCATTTCGTTCTCAAACAGAACAATAACCGTCTCAAATGCCCTGACCACGCGACCACTGTTATTTACCTACCTATTACTAAATGGTTACGTAAACATTTCACCAAAACTTGTCGTGTCCAAAATCTTCGTCATTCGCTCCCCTCTGGCCGGAGCGAACGCAGATCAATAATACTTTCAGTTTTAATAACGAACCGATAAAAGAATATCGAACGTACCAAATTCAAAGTGCTGTCAAAAATTTTAAATTTAGAAAATAGTGTTGTCAAAATTAAAATGTTTACCCCAACCAAAGTGCTGGTATTCATGCATTTATTTTGTAACGCAATCTGTGATATAGATTTAGACGTAGTTAACAAAAACTTGTTTGATTCTAAAAACTTAATAAACAAAAAAACTGATGTGGTCCTAACAAAACTTTTGAATGAAAACAAATTTAATGCGGACATAATAAAAAGTGTTGGGAAGAATAGTGATGTGGTCAATAACTATGAAGATATTACGATAATGGACGATAACGGTCATTTGAAGAACTTGAAATTCAAATCGGCTTTGCCTAAATCACAGTTTGACAATTTGATCAATAGTGAAGTGAGTTTGACAAGAGTGCATGACAAAGTGACACAAATTGACCGACCGGTGACTGAAAGTTATGACGAAGACGAAGTGAAGTTTGAAGCTGGTGGTCAAAAGCCGAAGTTCTTCGACGAACTGGGACGTAAGTATTTTATTAATAATGCATTATTTAATGACATAAATTTAAATAAAAAAGGTGCTGCTGCAGCAGGAACTATCAGCAGTGTTGAACATGGCGATGGGACTTATGGACAATAACTGCAAAATGTTGTAAAATATACCAATATTTACAACGCGTGGTAGAAAAGAAGCAGAAAGGAGAAAAGAGGCTTCCTCTAGATCCTATACTGTTATCTCTGTGTTGAGAGCTCAGGCTTTTCGTTACTACATACTCGTATATTGTTTCTAGCACGGGTAGCATGACAACCATAGAAACGGGGTTTCTACGGGTTTTGTCGACAGAAGAATAGACAAAATGACGGATTGTGATTGTTTATCTTTCATTTTGTCTATTCTTCCGTCGACAAAACCCGTTTCTATTGTGTTCATGCTACGCGTGCTGCGACCTTTTATTTCCTTCACGGTATGGTTTCCCATATCCAGGGCGAATGTAACTATTCTAATTTATTAAATCTACTAGGTAAATTCTAACGGTATACTTATGTACCTAAGTGTTAAGATAGTCAAATATTCAACCAATAGTAGACTGGTATTTTTAACGCATTGGTGCTATAACTTAATATACAGACGGAATAATAATATGATGATTTGATACATGTCGCTACCCGTAACATTGACAACACTATCATAACGCTGCCGCTGTATTGCTTGTCCCCTTTTTATCTTACCCTTTGATTTAATGTCATCGCTATATATCATCGGACTAGGGAATCCAGTAGTGCGATGACCTATATCGTTTTATCATGACTATTAAGAGCGTTTATTCTGAAAGTTGGCGACGTCGCAAATAGCTGGTAAAAAATTATCTGTTTTGAATACTTTAGCAATATTACCCAGTTACTGGGTTGTGGAGGTCAGATAGGCAGTCGCGCCATGTAAAATACCGGTATTCAGCTGCGTCTGGTTAGACTGGAAGCCGACTATAGTTGGGAAAAAGTTAGGCAGATTGATTGATTAATTTGGCATATTACTGTATGGAAATAAGAAATGTGGCTAACTAGGGAACCAGAATATTAATAATGAATTGCAATTATAACATTGAATTGGCTGTTGTACCCGTTTTAGGTGGAAAAGGGGCACTTGGAAAGTTTCCAAATCCTTTTTTTACATCTAAAACTAAATATTCTGTGTGACGATATGAATTATTGCATTTCATAATCAATATTCTAGTTCGCTAGTTAGCCACAGTAATATTGCCAAATTAATCAAAACAACGAAATATTTGACATCTATTTGCGACGTTGCCCACTTTCAGAATAAATGCTCTTAACGTGATCATTCAGCCGAAAGTCGTCCATTGTTGGATATAAGCCGTCCCCAAATATCGTCACCCTCGCAACGACTGGTCCGATGCTTCTCGTATTCAGCTGATTCTTGAAATTCATTTAGTATTTGATTTTTAACCGACTTCAAAAATTATATGTATTTTTCCACCTAAAGTATGTTGACGATGTTATAATAACTTCCTGTTACTTTTATTTACATTGCAAGTAGTGGTACAAATACATACGAATTAATGCGGTATGTACCATAACTAAAAAGTGAAAAATATAAGAATTGTTACAAAAAAAAAACCGACTTCCAAAAAAAACTACTTAGTGAAAATATACTTTAATTTCCGGAATAAGTGTCTTTGGTTTTGTATTTTTGTTTTTTTGCCACTGACGTCCGAAATTAAAGTTATTTTTTTGGAGTCAGAGATTTTTTTTGTAAAAACGTTTTTTTTTTTACTATTCACTTACGTAAACTACCATACCATACTTACCATCTCGTAAAATGGTGTTAAAATAATAAAAACCACAAAGTTTGGTGATTCGGAACCTGTTTTGGAGTTCGACTCAACGAAGTTTCTCTTGGGTTAGGTCAGGTAAGAGCTACTCCACCAAAACTCGATGTAGAGCCTATAACAAACCATAGGTATTTGGGGTTTTGACATCTGGAGTTTCTGGGCTTGTTTTGAACTTTTGACGAAGGTACTTATACAAGACATGATGCATTCTAAAATACTTATGTATGAACTCTGGCTTACGCTGTCCTATTCATAGAATGTTGGAATCCTATAATTCAAATTTCATTGATCATGCTCGAAATATAAATTTAAATCTAATGTTATAAAAAAATTATCTTAATTGTAATCTTATAATGTCGTTTATTTATTTTCTTTCATATAAAATCATTATTATTACATAATTTATTGAATAATTTAGGTAAGTGAAATTGTCAATTACCTGATTTGGTGTTGTAGCTAAGTACAGCTAGCTTTATAGTAACTTATTAATTTATTTTAAATTATTTGTTAATTTTGGTAATGCCCGTCTAGTGGCAACCACTGATCTCTAATATGTCCTATCTGCGAATAATGCAGTGGACTGCAACATTACCACTTAAAATATTGTTAATTAGATGTATAATATATGTTGTAGTTGTTTATTATCCCACAAAAAAAAAAAAAAAAAAAATTGTAACCTTAGGATTGCAGGTGCTAAGGCCTCAGGATGTAAGAATTAATAAATAGCCTCTCATCCACAAACAAACAGGACAACCATTTTTGTACAAACCTCCATTATTCCTTTCTGATTAATGTCATTACTGATTTAAAATACAAAAAGAATTCGCCGAGTTTCATTATCTTGGTGCCTCAGAGGCTCAGACCAAACAAAAAAAGCAAGACAAAGTGCTGCGAACTATACAGTGAAGCATGCAAAAACTACACCGCCGCTTTGTGCATACACGCTCACACGCACACATTTACAACCTTTTATAATCAAACTACACCACACAAAGTGCACACATGTTTACGAAACCAGCTTCACTTCACTGTTGATAGCGCTCTGTCTTGGTTTTTTATTTGGTCTGAGCTTGACGCTTTTGTGGTTTATTTATACTGTGGATTCTGGCTTATAGGAGTTGCAATGGTGGTGAATAGCATGTGCGCTTTTTGGGACATCATTTATCCCCGTATTATACTTACAAGAAGTGTAGCAACTCTCAGATTATCAAACCGCGCCAATATCAACGGAGTCTCCATGCCCCGCCCCCTATTACCTAATTACAGAAGTGCTATTCGGTAAATATCACACCGTGATATCTTAGGTGAAGTGAGCTGCTAATTGTGACAATCGCTGGTGGAATGACAGCTCACTTCACCTAAGATATCACGGTGAGATTTTTACAGAATAGCACTACAGCCGTGTTATTCTGTAAACACCTCACCGTGATAACTTGGGTGAAGTGAGCTTGATGTGAGCTGTCATTGCACCTAAAGCTAGGAATTGACACTATGGACAGCTCACTTCATGCTCACTTCACCTCACTCTTCACGGTGAGATGTTTACAGAATGGATCCACAGGTCTAGTTGAAAACCAGCGTCAGGCACTAGTTGTCTGGTATTTTTGCTGAACTAGGCCTATTTGGTGCAGCCGCGAGGCACACTTTCCTGCTAGTATCTTAGAATGCACTTTACACTTTTTATTTGTTTTCTTTCTTTTTAGGGTTCCGTAGTAAACAAGGAACCCTTATAGTTTCGCCATGTCCGTCTGTCTGTCCGCGGCTTAGCTCAGAGACGGTTAGTACTAGAAAGCTGTAATTTGGCATGGGTATACATATTAATCACGCCGACAAAGTGGTAAAATAAAATCAAGAAACATATATTTCTTTATGGTACCTCCCCTACACGTAAAGTCGGAATGTTTGTTTTTCGGTTGGAAAGGTCTTTCAAAAATATTGAGGGTGTGTGAAGATTATTTTTCAATTCAGGGATCCGTTTGCGAAATATTAAGCTTTAAAGTGTAAATTTTTGTTAGAGTCAAGTGTGTCCCCCCTTGCCAGCTAAATGGTTGTACTTGGATTTATGAAAAACTTCACAGTTGTAGTATATATAGCGAAATTAAAAGGAAAACTATCACAGATAAGTAGGCTTTAAAGATTAACGAGTAATAATCGACCAACTTAAATTTTCAGTTTGAAAAACATGTTTTCCCATACATTCCGTATGGAAGAAAATGTTTTTCAACTACAATGTTAAGTTTGTTCTTGGGATAAATTCATCCCAACTACGGAACCCTACATTGTGCGTGGTCCGACACGCACTTGGCCGGTTTTTTTAAATTTGGTTTTTACTTGTAGCACAATATGTTGTGTGCCTTTTAGTTTGTGCTACATAAATGTATTTTCTTTCTTTCTTTTCTTTATGGGACTTAAACTTAATTGATGAAATGTGAACGTTACAATTATTTATTTAGACACGGCTACATATCAATCTATAAAATTTCCAGTATAAGCAGATCGCACATTGTATAGGATTTCTGTACAATGAGAGCTCAGCTTATACTGGCAATTTATAGTTTGATTTGTAACCGTGTGTACACACAGTAAAATACACGAGATACGACATTTATAATTTTGAGTACAAAGGTTTCTTATGAAATTTCTTCCAGCAGACCTGCGAAAGGAGAAATCAGAAAGAAATATAGACAACAGTGTGTGAGAACAAGATAAGAAAAATATAAATATGCGAAGTCTTAAACTAAAATATTGAAATAAACCTACACGTATAACGTAATAAAATAAATATAATAGAACTCTGCCAACCTCTTCAGAAAATACAACTTTGATGTTATGTTAAAAGTACAAAGTAAGCATTCGCTGATATTTCCTCGTTAACAAATAATTAAATAACTCGATTATGTTAGCGGTTACCAGGCGGCCATGTTTTGGCGGGCGGTGTGTTTTGTAACGTTACGACATAGGTTAGCGGTGAAAGCGACATCCGGCATCAACCGTTTGTTACTGTACGGACGCGGACAGAATGAGGCGCGGATTTAAAAGTTTACTTTGAGTGAGATAGAATTACTACTAAGTACTTATTTACTAATCCTGGACAACAAAAATGTATAAATCAAGTAATTTTTTTAAGTGATTTGTAAACTTTAGAAATAAATGAATTCAAACCGTATTTAATTAATATAATCAATCTGCTTAGTCTTTTCCCAACTATGTTGCGGTCGGCTTCCAGTCTCACCGGATGCAGCTGAATACCAGTACTTTACATGTAGCGACTGCCTATTTGAGAGCCACAACCCAGTAACTGGGTAATACGATACCCCTTGGTAAGACGGGTTGTCAGACTTTCGGGCTCCTGACGACCCGTAACGACAGTCAAAGATCTACGAATGGCAGCCGGGACTAACGGCTTAGCCTATGTCCTTCCCCAGGGTTCAAAGTATGTCCATACCAAATTTCATCAAAATCTGTTCAGCCGTGTAAGCGTAACAAACAAACAACAAACAACTCACATTCACATTTATGTCTGTGGTGACCATCTTAACATACTGAGACTCCTCCGTGCCTCGGAAAGCACGTTAAGCCGTTGGTCCCGGCTGTCATTCGTGGATCTTTGACAGTCTTTACGGGTCGTCAGAAGCCCGAAAGTCTGACAACCAGTCTTACCAAGGGGTATCGTATTACCCAGTTACTGGGTTGTGGAGGTCAGTTAGGCAGTCGCTCCATGTAAAATACTGGTATTCAGCTGCGTCTGGTTAGACTGGAAGCCGACCCCAATATAGTTGGGAAAAAGCTAGGCAGATTGATTGATTAATTTGGCATATTACTGTATGGAAATAAGAAATGTGGCTAACTAGCGAACTAGAATATTAATAATGAATTGCAATTATAACATTGAATTTGATGTTGTACCCGTTTTAGGTGTAAAAAAGGCGTTTGGAAAGTTTCCAAAAACTTTTTTTACATCTAAAACTAAATATTCGGTGTTACGATATTAATTATTGCATTTCGTAATCAATATTCTATCTAGTTCGCTAGTTAGCCACATTTCTTATTTCCATACAGTAATATTGCCAAATTTAATCAAAATAGCGAAATATTTGACAGCTATTTGCGACGTTGCCCACTTTCAGAATAAACGCTCTTAAGTTAGGATAGTTAGGATTGTCTCTGGGCGTAACGTTTAATTAAACTAAGTTCTATCTTAATCTCTTCTGTGGACAGCACTTTATCTGCCGAAGTCAAGACAAAGCGGCACGTTTGCTTTCTCTGCAACCTTCGCGTTACGTAACACGTTGCTGTAATACTAAGTAATGTTATTATCTGTAATCATAAGTTTTCTTATATTATTGGTTTTATACGACCAGTTTGTGTGAAATTATAGTGTAAGTGTCATCAATTTAAATTCAAAAGTAAGTGATGGCTGTAAAAGTATAAGATGCTTAAAAAAAAAAAAATGTCTTCAAAAAAGGAGGAGGTTCTATGTTCGTCCGTATGCATTATTTTTTTGTATGTTTATCGATAACTCATCAGTTCGTTACTTCAAAATGTAAATGTAAACCAATCAGCAACGTTTCAGGAATTTTAGCAAACACAAAAAAAACACCATATATATTCGTGATTACTGGGCCCATATAAATATTATTAACTTTTCTTTGGTAGCTTTTGGGCAAGCTTCAATAATACAAAATTCAAAATTCAAAAGTCATTTATTCAAATTAGGCTGATAATCAGCACTTTTCCAACGACAAAATTACATAAGACAGTCTCCCAAAACGCATACAATATATACGTAATTAATTCCACTTTTTGTATGTTGATGATGTTATAAAACTTCATGTCAATACTGTTTACATATAAGGTAGTGGCATATGAATTTGTTTGAGGGTAGATACAACAACTAAAAAGTTAAAAAAAAACACTACAAAGTGAAAAGTAACTTTAAGAAAGTCGATGTCTCTGGTTTTGTATTTTCGTTTTTTTGTCACCGAAAATCATTTTCATTGTAGTGTTTTTATTTGAATTCATAGATAATGTTCCCACTGACTCAGGATTCCTGTCAGTTGCAGGAGCTACGTAACCATAAAACAGTATTGCCTACAGCAGCAGCAGCGTCCGTGGTGTGACCGTCGCACTGCCAAGCCATGAGTACTTCAGATTCATGTGCGTTTTGTATTGTTATCACTTGCTTCAAAAACGATGACGGAAAACATCGTGAGGAAACGTGCATGCGTGAGAGATATTTCTCGACGGATTTGAAGCTAAGTTAGAGGCCCATGGGCGGCTTTAAAACTCTGACACCAGCCGGTCGATTCTGTAAAAATATCACCGTGAAACTTAGGTGAAGTGAGCGTGAAGTGAGCTGTCAATAGTGTTAATCCCTAGTATCCTGCTGGTTGATTTGTGACAGTGACAGCTCACTTCACCTAAGTTTCACGTTGATATTTTTACAGAATCGACCGACATGCTAGTTACTAACCACACGAAAAAGATAGAAAAGAAACCTACTAAATACGTTAAAAGAAAAAAGTTTTTATCATCTATTCATTTCACATAACATCAATCTTAATCTTCCGACAATAGAAAATTACTATCTATTAAAATCCAATCGCGAATCCATAATTTGACCATCAAAATGGCTACCCAAGGCTATAATTTGAAGAAACGTGATAATAACGTTATGTAACGTTATAAATAGCAGTTACTGAGTTAGGTAACCAATGTGAAGGTTGCGGAGAAAGCCGACTGGTCGCTGGTTGCTGTGTTTTGTTTTGGTTAACAGCTGTTTAAAAACAAGTTCGATGTAAAAACTGGTTAAAAAACAAGCGACTGAGGTACAGTCTAAGTTTATTGTCATGCAGTAAGATGTGGTGAAGGGCGGGCGTTTTGGGGGACTATCTTATGTAATTTTGGCGTTCAAAAAGTGCTGATTATCAGCCTAATTTGAATTAAATGACATTTAATGTTATTTGAATTGACACCCTACGTCAAACCGTGATAAAGCCATTTCATGCAACTGTCAAGAATGACATTGATTTGAAGATACGGAAAATTTCAGTTTCAAGATAGGAGCGTTTAAACTGAATATGGGTAATATTACTGTATGGAAAAAAGAAATATGGCTAAGTAACTAGTGAATTCAAATGTTTATAATCAAATGCAATAATTAATATCGTTACACCGAATATTTTGTTTTGGATGTAAAAGTACTTGGAAACTTTCCAAATGCCTTTTTTACACCAAAAACGGTTACAACATCAAATTCAGTGTTATAATTGCAATTCATTATTAATATTCTAGTTCACTAGTTGGCCATATTTCTTATTTCCATACAGTAATATTGCGAAATTAATCAAAACAGCGAAATATTTGACAGCTATTTGTGACATTGCCGACTTTTAGGAGGTACAATTTTACCTGACTTTGACTAGATGCTTGATAAGGTTTTGGAAAACGGAGAAAGGCGTTGGAAAACGGATGAGCGTAAATCGCTTAGAGTACCTACGTAATTTCGGCTCCTCATTTGAGCGACCCAATAGGGCGCATAACCCTAATACGTACGTCAAGCCAGTCGTTATGCATTTTTTACTCGAGAATCTAAGGCATACCTATCTTTTCTTTCTACTTAATGCTCTTCTCCCGTCTCTAAGAAGAGCTAATTTAAGACCCACATTAATTTCATAACAAATGATGGGGTAAATACTCGACCACTCGAACCGTCCGAGTGCTCATCGAGTATTTCGGGATATTGCCAAGCGGTTGGTCGATTTTTCACATGAACAGAGGTCTGGCCTATTTTTGAGTCAAAGAATCAGTATTGTCATCCAACGTGGCAATGGTTCCAGAGTTTTAGGTATTTTTAGGTTTTCTTATTGACAGCGATGCGTACGAATTTTCGATGACCAATTTACTCTGTCACTTTTTTAATACTTGTTAGGATATTGTAAATGCGAAAGTGAGATTGTTTGTTTGTTACGTTTCCACGCTTAAACGGCTGAACGGATTTGGATTAAATTTGGCAAATGGGTTAGGATACTTTTAATCCCAGTAGTACATTCTCGTGGAATAATTTCCGACCTCCAAGCAGGCTGCGGGCAAAAGCTAGTAACAAATTAAAGCGAAATCTACTTTTGAATAAAACATTTGATCGTTGGACACTTCCATAGATAAAACACAGGAAATAATAATAATCTTTATCTAATCCGTCCGCCTTTTCATCGGTCAGTCCTGATCACATGCTAATAGCGACCCAGTTCACAGATACATGTTATTCAAGACCATGTCAAGACAAGCGCAAAAATCAAAAAGTAAAACGAGTTGCCACTTTCGACTCTCGCGCCACCTCTCTCTCGCGGTGATGTTGGCAACATTTTTTTTTACTTTTATTATTTAGTCACTTTGAAGGGTTATGTCATTACTTTGGATTTTATGTTAATTCGTAAGCATATGTTTATATTAGTAGGCAAAGGGCCGGTTTTTGTCGTTTTAATCCTATTTTCGTAATAAAACCCGTTGTTTTATCTAGTTATGTAATCTGTTGTCACTTTAGCTAGGTACGCAAGTCAGTTTTATAACTTTCACGCATACTATGATTCATACTCTGCTATACCTATGTGAATAAGAATACGCACAATAATAATTATTACCTATTTGACTAGGCATTTATTAATGTATGATAATAATATTGAAGTTGTGTCCAAGAATAGAGGCAATTTTTTTAAAGTAGACCGAATTACTTATTCAAATACTCTTATAATTTTCTTCCATCGATCCAAAAAAATCCACTTGAATAACGCATTACATAACTTAAAACGTAATAATTACGCCGTAAACATGACATTAGCCTATAAATTAAAGTTAAAAAGAAATATAATTTACATACAAATTGCTGTGATACGAATGAAAGTAGAATGTTTAACACCCCACGCGGGTGCGTCCGTTGCCTTGTCGTGAGAAATAACAGTGTCGCGTAGTGGCTAAAAACTAAAGCACGTGCAACTTATAATCATAATAAAAACTCCATGGTTACAAAAAATATTCAAAATATTTTGCAGAATATCGCTGCAGTAAACTTTTTAAAGAATGAAGCTGCATTCGAAATTCAAATCTTTGTGATTGATGCGCGGAATAGGTTTGTTTTCTATTACGTTAATTTAATTCGTATTGTTATTTTTATGGTAAGTCGTTTATATTTATTTACTTTGGTGTGCGTGACTTTTCTTTGTATATGTGTGATAAATTAATAATAGCCAATGCAAATGAGAATATTATTTTTAATATTATATCTCTACCTACTTAAAAAACGGAAAAATATTTACAATAATTATTATTGTTGTAATATTCAAAAATAAGGTATTATTTCGCAATCTATGAACAATCTTAGTTTTATAATTTATAAAGATTTTTAACCCAAAACACTAGGTATATTAAGCTATGTTTTTCCCCAAAAAAAGAGATGAGAAAAGATAATTGAGATTGAGAATTTGTATTCAACCATAGAGTATTTGATTTTACCCACGATTCTAGCAGGCCATTCGCACATACTCGTTAATACACCCGTATCTAGACTTATCGGTCAGTAGGTCCGCTAAACCTTCACTTTGATCAAGTTCAGCGACTCTAAACTAATAGATACAATTTTACACTTCGCACCTTTGGTAGAACAAGGGCATAATTGTCATAAATTGCCAAACGAATGTCTTTGTCCCTCCAGTTCAAAGGGCCTTTTTAAAGCATTTCTGCATATTTAAGTCATTTTGGCAATTTATGACAATTATGCCCTTGTTCTACCAAAGGTGCGACTTGATCTCCTGAATAGCTGTTATCGGGTTTGCCAGTTACCTTTTCCCAACTATGTTGAAGTCTCGCCAACCAGGGGCGGCACTCTCGACATAGATAGCGATCGCTATACGATCGAATTCGGTGGCAAAGTCGTAATGGCGTCCATAGACGCGCGCGGCTTGCTTGACAAGCACGTGATTTTTTCGTGCTTGTCAAGCAATTTTGACCGTCGAGGGACATTAGGACCGCCATTAGGACTTTGCGAGCGAATTCGGTCGTACAGCGATCGCTAACAATGTCGAGACTGCCGCCCCAGATCTTCTAAGTGGGTTATTTTCAGTCCAATTATGAATATTTCTCCTTTGTACCGTATCGTCCGTACTATCTATCCATTCTTGGTGATGCAGGTAGCAGGAAAGTAGAATTAGGTACCTACTGAAAATAATATTGAAACAGCCGGTCGATTCTGTAAAAAATATCACCGTGAAACTTAGGTGAAGTGAGCGTGAAGTGAGCTGTCACTGTCACAAATCGACCGGCAGGATGCTAGGGATTAACACAATTGACAGCTCAGTTTACGCTCACTTGACCGACTTTTTAGGGTTTATTAGAAATTCTATAGTATTAGAACCGAATGCAATACAAAATCAACATAAAAAGTTATTTAATTCCAACTAGACTGAGAATGAGCACTTTTCAAACGTCAAAATTACATAAGACAGTCCCCTAAAACGCCCGCGCCTCACTACTTCCTAGTGCTTTAGCTGGGAAGAAGAAGTGGCGCAACAAACTGTCCA
Organism: Agrochola circellaris; assembly: GCA_914767755.1. Lineage (NCBI taxonomy): Eukaryota > Metazoa > Arthropoda > Insecta > Lepidoptera > Noctuidae > Agrochola > Agrochola circellaris. Next base: position 7,910,154 of record OU611867.1, on the reverse strand, counting down.
GCAGCACAGCTGTCTGTTCAGTTAGAAAAACTTGATTCTATATAATAGATTACAAAATAATTTACATTAATGCTCAACACAAAACATTAAATTAAATTATTTGCCATTTATTATCAGCTAGCACACGCCAATATACCAACAAAAAAATCGAAAACTATACTCAAGACGAAATAAAAAAATAAAAACAGCTGAACAAAGGACATAAACGAGCATCATCAAAATAATATAATATAATAATCATAATTTATTTGTCAGAATATTGTTTTACAAGGTGTTACAAATTATAATATGATGTCCATAATATTCTGCTGTTTCCAGCGTACAAATATTGAAAATAATTTAAATGATAAGGATTAGAAGACAATGTCAAAATTAAACATTAACAAATAAACAAATGTCAAGAAAAAGGGAAAAAATAATTACCGTTACATGCACGCTCAGGAGTTCATCATGACCTTTCTGCACCGTATCCCAATTTATATGAGGTGGTAAAATGTCTTCGTCTTTTTAATGTTAGGTATTAGTACATACCTAACATTAAAAAGACGAAGGCATTTTTTCGAAGAACTTCATATATAAGCAGTTTGAAAACAAAATCCCGTGAACACGATGACCAGCAGTGCTATTCTGTAACCATCTCACCGTGAAAACTAAGGTGAAGTGAGCGGGGAGTGAGCTGTCATTCCACAGGGATTGACACTATTGACAGCTCACTTCACCCAAGTTTTCACGGTGAGATGTTTACAGAATAGCATGGCTGATCTGTTACCGCCCCGGTTCTATAGCGGCCGAGCGCTGCAAGCAGAAATAGTCCTTACCGTGTATAGATACGAACTTCTTCGATGGTACACACACAGCGTCTTTGACCGTCAAGGACCCGCATCCACACAAAGATTTTGACATCGCTAGCAACAAATCGACTTTCAAGGTCAGTTTGAGGATCAAAGTTGCTGCGTGTTTATCTAGAATTACATATTGTTAGCTGTGATTTCAGTATCCCTTTTTCTCTATATCCATCTAACGTGCCTTTGGTCTTTGCCTACTTTTACTTATATCAAGGCCCATTAACCACCATTAATTCACCATCTCAAGGCCGGTTGTGTTGTGCCATTTGTTTCGGTCCCGTGCCAGACGCAATATCATCAGCCTGTCTTACCGCCATGATCAAGAGCTGCGCTTGGTCACAGTATAAACAAGTAACAGTATTATATCTCTGCAGTGACCTTGGAAGAATTACCTACGGCCGCTCGTTTGATAAACCTTCCGCGTCTGTGCGTAACTGCCGCGCACTCGATACTGTTGCGTACACTGAGATTACGAAGCGCGTCGTCGTCGCTCGAAGATAAAATACTGTTACTTATTTATACTGTTGCTTGGTCGTTCTATGCCACCCTTTAGTAAACATATAACATCAACCTGCCATCATTACCTCAACTGACTATATGTGTCCTGTCCAGCCATGCTATTCTGTAAACATCTCACCGTGAAAACTTGGGTGGAGTGAGCTGTCAATAGTGTCAATCCCTGTGGATTGACAGCTCACTCCACGCTCACTTCACCTAAGTTTTCACGGTGAGATGGTTACAGAATAGCACTGCTGTTCTATTGTACACTTCCGTCTTGAACATTGGATAGCTTTGGTATTATTATACTTAATACTCCACTATCTCTTTGCGTGCATTCTGAAAGTGGGCAACGCGCAACGTCCCAAATAGCTGTCAAATAGTTCACTGTTGGCATTCATTAATTTGGCAATATGAAATATCGTTATCACAACATATTGATTATTTGGTCTTAGATGTAAAAAAAGTATTTGGAAACTTTCCAAATGCCCTTTTTACAACATCAAGTTCAGTGTTATAATTGCAATTAATTTTTCATATTGTAGGTCACTAGTTAGCGATATTTCATATTTCCATACAATAGTATTGCCAAATTAATCAAAACAGGTAAATATTTGACAGCTATTTGCGACGTTGCCAACTTTTAGAATGAACGCTCTCAACTCAGTCGTTTACAATCGTCATACTTTTGCCCTTATCTTAATTTATTTGGTGTCGCAACATGTCTTCTTATTCTTAAGACGCAGATATATGCGAGTGACCTTGAGTGCGTGTTCTGTACTGAGCTCACGCAACGCGTCGTATGTCCAGCCAGTAATAGGACTCGCCCATCAAGGAGCGCTGTCCCAAATTAGACGCATTATTAATTTATTATACATAAAATAAAAGGTATTTTAATAAAACACGTAGGTATATTGAAAGATCAATAATTAAATTATCTTTAAAATGGTGAAGGTTTCAAATCAAATCAAATCTTTTGATTGTGGGCATAGGTTATACAGACAGATGTTAGGTAAATTACAGTTCCATTATGTCCTGCCTAATAGGCATACAATAATTATGTCAACATGCAGTATAAAACAATTCTTAGGTATCACTTATGATTCTCAGGTTGCATTAGGGAGGCACTCCGGTATCACCGGATGCCGACCTACCTCTGTCGAGTGGTCGAGGCCTATTTGACGGACAGGGCCGTCATCTACCCCGGTCACCACGGAGAGTGGAACCGGCGAGAGATGTCGTGCGGTGTCCCACAGGGATCGGTCCTGGGGCCGCATCTGTGGGACATCGGCTACGACTGGGTGCTGCGCGCCGACCTCCCTAGCGGCGTCAGTGTAGTCTGCTACGCTGACGACACGCTGGTCCTGGCGCAGGGGAGGTCGCATGAGGCGGCGGCCGAACTGGCGACACGCGGGGTTGCGACAATCGTCGATAGGATCCGGCAATTGGGACTCGAGGTGGCCTTGCACAAGTCCGAGGCCATGTGTTTTTATGGTCCTCGGAACGCGCCACTGTCGGGTTCCCGGATAACGGCAGGAGGGGTTCACATCGGTGTCGAGTCGACGATGAAGTACCTGGGACTCGTCCTCGACAGCCGGTGGAACTTCGTGGAGCACTTCCGACGTTTGGCTCCCAAACTGCAGAGGGCAGGGGCTGCTTTGAAGCGGCTTCTGCCCAATCTAGGGGGTCCAAACGCCTCCTGCCGGAGGCTCTACGCGGGGATCGTGCGGTCCATGGCCCTTTACGGGGCACCGGTGTGGGCGCGTTCATTAAGGCTGCGACCAGCCCAGCGGTTGAACGCGTCCCAAAGGGTCATGGCCATCAGGCTGGTACGAGGATACCGCACGGTCTCCCGTGAGGCGGCGAGCCTCCTTGCCGGACTACCGCCATGGGATCTGGAGGCAAAAGTCCTCGCGCACATGTGGGAGTTGCGCGAGGAGGCGAAACGCCGGGGCGTAACTCCGCTGCCGCGAGAAATCGCGGCACAGCGGACAGAGCTCCGGCGGGATCTCATGGCGGCATGGAGAGTGCGATTGTCGCAACCCAGCGCTGGGCACGCCACAATTGTGGCGATAAGTCCCCTCTTTGAGGAGTGGCTAGAGAGGCGCCACGGCGTCCTCACCTTCCGCCTGACACAGGTCCTCACCGGACATGGTTGTATCGGGAGGTTCCTGTTCAGAATAAAGCGGGAGGAAACGCCCGGGTGTCACCACTGTGTGGATCGCCCGGAGGACACGGTGGAGCATACGGTGGAGGTCTGCCCAGCTTGGGCGGAGCACCGCCGTGTCCTCACGGAGGCGATCGGCGGCGGCGATCTCTCGCGTCCGGCCCTGGTTCAGGCCATGGTCCGGAGCGAGAGTGCATGGGAGGCCGTCACCTCCTTCTGCGAAGCAGTAATGCTCGCGAAGGAGGAGGCGGAGCGCGCGAGGGAGAGGCAAAATGCGCCCCCTCGCGCCCCTAGTCGCCGCAGGAGACGCCCCGGGCGTCGGGAGTCGAGAGCCGACTTCCGGCCACCGTAGGCGCGGGCTTGCGGACGGGGAGCAATGGGTAGCTCGCCGTCCGATAGGGACCAGGCCCGGGTCGACGGCGCGTTGTGTTCCACGCGCGCCTCAAAGAGATGTCAGCACCAACTGACGGGGTCCGGAAGGGCCAATGCCTGCCGGGGTTGCGGGTTTGTCTGAAAGGGATATCGCGACCTCGGCACACAGGCATCGGAAGGAACACGGGTGGGTTTTAGTCAGTAAAAGTCTGACACGCCCTCCCGCTCCACCCAGAGCGGGAGAAGTTATTTGATAATTTCCCATCCAAAAAAAAAAAAAAAAAAAAAAAAAGGTATCACTTATAAAATAATTCTTACAAAATAACAATTGGGTGTATGCTGACAGATCGTAGTAGGTACTAATTATTAAACCGTGTAGGAAGCTTTGTCAAATAAAAAATTACGCAATTTATATTTGAATAGTGGGAGTTCCTTGGTGTTTAAAATGTCCACAGGTATCTTATTGTAAATTTTAGACGCCATAAAAATCGGATTCGGATTTTCACAAAAATACGTTTGATAGATTTTGCGTGGTACTCAGTTTTTTATCCACGTAAGACAAAACTTTACAAATTAATTTTACTATGTAATATCAACATAATATTTTTTTTACATACATATATTAAGTTATTAAGAAAATGCTCTAATTAAACTTTTTTTTTTTCCAAATCATTAACACTACTCGTTTAGACGTATCTATCTTCAGTATGAAATCATTAAAAGTCGGTTATCGTCGCCTTAACTCATTCGTTTATATCCTTTTAAGGGGACTACAGGACCTAAACGTGCCTAAACGCAAGTTTTATAATGCCTAAAAGAATATGATCCACTGCAGTAAACAAAATCACAAAAATATATGATATTCTTCAGGATATATGCTAGTATGATAGTGTGTTGAAAACATAATACAACTAATTTGATACGATAGAAAAAAATCATGAAGATACCTCTAAAAATTTCTTTTAACGATTAAAAATCATATTAATTTACATGCAATCATTCTGATTTTTTGTCAGATTATTCTACAAGCTACATATTAGCATAATAGTGTTTTAATTTTCCAGTCCAATCAATAGATTTTCTGTAAATCGCTAACTGCTTCATATTTTGCAATAAATTACCTGCGTCGTGTCATCGCGCTTCTCTTTCATTTCAATGCAGTCCGACAGTGACCGCGCTTTAGCTGTTGTAAGCCTCTTAATACAGTGAACAGAATAAAGACCTGCTATAGTTGAATTTCTCTTTAATCATATTATTTGTTTATCTTTTGCTACCGATCTTCAGCACGTCAACAAGTTGCCGAGATCGTGCCATTAATTATCTCGTTAACAACTTCCTTCGATCAAGATAACAACTTCCGTCTTCATTAGGTACCTACTCTTCAAATTGCGAAATATCACATTACACTTTCCAATTTTTCATATCCAAAGACTAGCCTCTGCTCGCGACGTGTTTGACATGGAAGTCGTAAGGCATCACAATATACAAATCTTACCGCCATTTTTTCCGCCCGTGGTATTACTTCGTGTTCTCTCTGACTTTTTTCTTTTTGCTCGGCTCCTAAGGGTCGTAGCGTGATGTTAAATACCTTATGACCTTCCTTAAGAATTAGGCTTTCAAATGCAAAAAGAATTTTTAAAATCTGACTGGTAGGTTCCAGAGATTAGTGCGTTCAAAAAAACACTCGTCGGCTTTAGCTTTTCTCTTGAGCTTCTGCCCGCGACCGCGTAAAATTTCTTGTTTTAACACACCTAAAGTATATCCTATGACACTCGATAGTACTGTAGCTTCCCAGTAGTGAAAGAATTTTCAGAAATGGATTAGTAGTTTCGAAGATTACCACCTAAATACAAACTTACACACCTTCCTCAGGAATCCGATGTAAAAATATTTTTTCTAATCCGTCCGGTATTTCTGGAGATTATCCCCTAATTACAAACAAACAAACAGTTTTTATATTTTTATAATATTTGTATAGTTATTATATCAAGTGCAAAACTAATTTCCACACCGCTGTTAAACCCGCGATGGTTTGTGTGGTGTGTTTATATAAATGTATATGTAAACTGTTTTTTTGTTTTGCCATTTTTTCCGCCCGCGGTATTACTTCGTGTTCTCTCTGACTTTTTTTCTTTTTGCTCGGCTCCTAAGGGTCGTGGCGTGATGTTAAATACCTTATGACCTTCCTGAAGAATTAGGCTTTCAAATGCAAAAAGAATTTTTCAAATCTGACTGGTAGGTTCCAGATATTAGCGCGTTCAAACAAACAAACTCTTCAGCTTTGTTATATAGATAGTATATGTACCTGCATCCATCATAATCCGTCAAAATTCTCATCACGCGTCCATCTTGACTCGCAAGTCTTTGTACCAACATTAAGTAACAACATTTTAACCCTGGCTATTACTTTCTGTCGTAACAAACAACAATGCCACAGCACAACATCCGCCCACATGACAATCCATTTGCAAAATCTCAAAGTTTTATTTTTTTAACAAAACAAAGTTACGAAACGTTGATGCGCAGGCGCATACGTAATATAATCGTGTTACGTTCTGTTTCACACAACTTGCAGACGTCGTGACAAGAGAAGCCTGGTTTGGATTCTGCTCTTAAGTTTTAGCCTTAATTTCTGAGCCATGGTTGATCTACATTTGGATGGTTTAAAATTTGTATGAGATTTTTTGTTGTAATTAATCCTTAATGATGTGAGCAAAACAATTGCGACTGGTACAAAAACTTTCTGTCAGCGGTTGATAAGCAAAATTTATTTTGTTACTAACTGACTCGACAGACTTTCAGTTTTTGTCCAATTTTCCCGGCAATTTTTTAAATTTTTTCTTAGGAACTATTTAATTCAATAGGGATGTTGACTGAGGAAAAAATAAACTATTAAGTCTGCAGTCAGATAATAAAAAAATATTAGACACGTATTTTTTGTTTTATCATGTTAATCAAAAATGGTTTAGATAAAACGCATTATAGTTGGAGCTCGCTACGTCACAAGTCAGTATAAAATCTACCGGGGAGTGACGTCATACGAAATTTTAACATATTGCCTACTCAAAGTAAAAAAAGAAAAAATACATGTCCAATATTGTTTAATAATCTACCTGACGGTCAAAAAATATTTTTTTGTCAACATACCTTACGTAGCTACCAATGAAGTTAGTATAGCTACTACAAAGTTAAGGCAGTTACAAAGTAACGTTAATTACTGATGATCGAATAGTGAAGTCTACAAATTAGTACGTAATGCAAACTTTCCGCAGAAGTAAAAGCGTGAAAATAGGCAAATTACAGCTTATATGCAAAGCAAGTCAGTTGAACCTCATTATGTAAAGGAAAAAAGTTGGATTTGCATACGAAGGGTTCCGTACCACCGTACAATATTGAATACTACATATTTTTATTTTTAAATACTTAATTTAGTCAAAAAAAGGAACAAAAAGCGCCAAAAAAAACACGTTTCTTGTATGGTAAAGTTAAAATTAAATCCCTTTAACTTAACCCTTACCCTTAACTTTATTCAATTTTTATTATTTGTTGTCATCCCGGCCATTGTACTACACACTCTGTGAAAATTTCACGTGTCTATCTATTACGGTTCAAACGATACAGCCCTGTGATAGACGGACGGACAGCGGAAGTCTTAGTAATAGAGTCCTGTTGGCACCTTTGGTTATGGAACCCTAAAAAATCTAATTAACGTCTTACGCACATTTTGTAGTCAGAAAGCGATCAATTAATTACGTATCAACGCATTTCCTTACTCCGACCTCCATTGTACGATCGTTCGGTAATCGTGTGCCAATATGGCGCCTAATTTCACGCAGTTCGCGCCATTCGAAACGAAAGTGAAAATGGCGGGAAAGATGAGCTGTCAGACCACGTTCCGATACACTCTCGATTTCGTTCGTTGAGTTTTTCCGGTTGATTTTTTATCGATGAGAAATACTGTGATTTTGTTTTTTTTTAATTTGTTTTTCGTTTTAACCTAACATTTCTTAGATTATCTATACTAATATATTATTATAAAGCTAAAAAGTTTGTTAGTGCTAGATATTTAATAAAATTGCTCTTATAAAACAATTTGAAATATTCAAATGCCCCTTTCATTTTAATCTAAGCAATTTACAGCCTGAGGCACTGGAAGGGCCAAATGATTATTCATGACGCCTTGCGGGTAACTTTCTGCAGATTAACCAATTAAATCGATTGTAAACAAATTCTTGGGAAACGTTTCCAAAACAATAAAATTCAATTATCCAATTTGTAATGCGAACCTTTTATTGTAATAATTGACCTACTTCCCGGGTACTTCCGTAAGAATCACAGCCCTATCAAAAACGAATTAGCCACAGATAATGCAATACCGCGAAATTAACCTTAACAGATGTCATTAGTAAAGAAAGCAGACTTGTATATTTGTACAAATTACGTCCTGACTTCACAACAGACAAGTTTGTACCTTGACTCATCAAAGTTAAGGTCGAATTTTCCAACTCATTTATTATTCCAAATCAATCAGAGGGATTTGTCACCGATGGGCAGCGGTCAAATGAGTTTGGACACTATTGTGCTGCGTATAAAATCTAAATTTATTCGGTGTGATATTACTTGCGACGTTTTTCGCCCATTTAAAGTCATGTTTTGGAAAGCTACGGCGAAAGTCGGCTTCTTATGAGTGTTCAAGTGTGACCACTCAATCTTGATACTTGAATGTGCATTAAAACCGTTTTTGTATCTCATTATCCAGTACTAAATATGGAAATACTGTAAAGGCCGTATAATCAACACGTCGCTATTTTAACGAGGATTTTGTGATAATCGTCTTACTACGCATTTATTTTAAAAACTAATAATAGGTAAAAAACTTACATAAATACAAAAACGTTCCTAGCTAATTAACTATCTCATTATACATTGGCTTGACTTTAGCAAATTAATAATGCTTACAATTATAATTTTCCGAAAATGGACTAAACCCCTGACAGCTAAATTATATTACGAAAATTTAGGTACAGAATTTTACTTCACAAAATAAGTTGTAAATAAATCGTAAAGGCTAAACTCAAACGAAGCTGTTACATGACAGACAAATTAGTAGTACAGCGTAATTGGACAATCCTGTTACTTTTTATGGCAGTTTAGATTATCATGAGAACCGAATAATTACTGCGAAATAACTGTTAAAAGATCTAACAGCTACATTTAGGAGAAAAACATTGTTCCGTTACGAAGGTAGCGGCCATTTTACCTTTTATTTAAAAAAATGCAGCATGAAAATAGTTTTTTTTGACAGGTGTCAAGTATTTATATGTAAGTAAAATGAAAAAGTAGGTAAAATATCTAAATTTACAAGTCCGTATATAGGTGCTACTGTCAAATTGTAGTTGTTATTATCACTAGTTTAAGAAATTGGAAGTACGTAGGTACCTACGCCTACCATGTTTACACTGAATTTACCAAGTGAAATAAACTATTATTACACATACTACCTTATATTTATACGTCACGCACACCATAGACACGCTAAAACAACGGTCATACCTCTATTGTTCTGTATTCAAATATAAAAATACAACCAACTGGGTTCTGCATATAAATGTCAAATTATAACTTCTTAATTAAAATATATGTGACATCGTATTAATTACAGCAATTACTTTACAGATGGTAAACGTTAATGGATGGCAATAAAATAATAAGAATCTTAAAATATGAGCAATTAAGTATCTCTAAGAAAATGTAAAACGCTTGGGGATCTCTAACGAAAAGTGAAAAGGAACGAAGCACGAGGCGATCGCAGTTTACTTCCGATAACCAACTTCCCGCGTCAAGACGTCTCACGCAAATAAACAATACCAACAAAACAATAATAATAAAATAAAACACCAAAACATAGCTGTGCAAAAAAAGTGTAAAAAAAATGAGGTGTAACAAGAACCAGTGAAATGTGTAAAAGTGTAATCGAAAACGGACTTCATGGATCGGCGGGAAAAATTAAAAAGAAAAATTTTAAAACGCGCAGAAGAACGAGCGATAGTGTTTTTAAAACAATGGTTTTCAGAACTTTTCTGTTTTCTTTTGCTTTTTTAAGTTGTTTTCATAGTATTTTGTGTAATGAGAATGACGTGTTGACATTACAAGTTGATGAGAAAGATATTGATTTGCCATCGGATAGAAGGCGACCAGCGAATGAACAAGAGAAAGATATTTTAATGTTAGGTGCCCTAGGGAGGAGGAAGGGCTCTGGGTACCATAATTCTTATGGGTCATCACAAGAAGATGATTCCATCATGGATTTATTGGGAAAAAGTGAGTATTTATAGTATTTTGTTTGATTACATATATGTTCGTATTTTTTGTGACGCTGACATAACTGAAGCGGAAATTACAATAAATGTATTGAATAATATCCAACAAGTAGGTCACATTACCTAACATTTAAATATTTCCGTTTAAATTAAAATATAAAGATACGGTAATTATTATGAAAATTGTTTTCGAATTAATGAATAATTTTAAATGATTACTATCGCTCTTTCCTCAGAGTGCATCGTTATTTTTAATCTGTTGAAATTAATTGGTCACAAATTGTAACTGGTCACAACTTCAGCAACAATGGCGGTGTAATTAGAGTGGCACAATTAAAAGTTTATTAAAGAAATTGATTAAATGAAAATTAAAGCATTCGTTAAAGCCAAAATCTTACAGCAATGGCTTTTAATAACTGCGATATTTTCGATTCTAGTAATCAATTAGCTAGGCGAAAGATAATTTTTAACTGTCCTTATTAAGTTTAAGTGCGGTGGAATCATCCATTTATTTTATTGTAAGTATCGCAAAAAGATTTTCTTGAATATACCACCACAGTACCTGGTCGACCGAGTTCTGCTCGGATGAAAATAGATGAACGTATCGTCCAGGTATTCCAGCGTTGTACTTACCTATCACATCCCCCAGGCGAGGCGAGGAAAACGAATCTTCCTAGATACGAGACCTAGCTAGATCGATTTTTGACACCTATATTGCAACTTTCATCGAAATCTTTAGAGTCGTTATCGAGAACGTGATTAAAACAAAATATATAAACATAATCTAATATATAATCACGCCTTGTTTTCCCTAAGGGGGGCAAAACTCAAAATTCAAAAGTCATTTATTCAAACTAGGCTGAGAATCAGCACTTTTCGTACGTCAAAATTACACAAGACAGTCCCCCAAAACGCCCACCCTTCACCACTTCCTAGTGCGTTAGCTGGGAAGAAGAAGTGGCGCAACAAACTCCCCAGCAGCACAGCTGTCTGTTCAGTTAGAAAGAAAAAAAATGATTCTATATAATGGTATTCAACATAATTAACCCAATTTAAATTATTATCCATATGTTAGCTAGCACACGCTAGCTAATTCCAAGTCAAAGTCAAATCATTTATTTCAAATAGGCCCTTGAAAGGCACTTTTGAACGTCAAAATTCCATATAGAAAAGCCCAATAGCACTTTGCCCAACCGAACGCAGGACCTCATGCTCAGCAGCCAACCCAGGACCTCATGCACAGCAGTAGCGCTATCGACATCTAGACCAACGAGGCAGTCATACCAAAATCGGGTTGCAGTCTAACGTGGCGCGGTTTAATACTAATTACTAAATTATACATGGACTATGGAGCTAATGTCATCACCCTTACAAATGTCCACTCATACAGGTTGTAAAATGATCCTACATAATTATACAAAATATTGTAACACTTTCTAAAAGAGTAACGGTGGAGTTTCTTGCCCATTCTTCTCCATACGAAAACTACCCTTTGGAAGGGGCGACTAGAATCAATTCAATTTTTTGTAAACTTTGACGTTCAAAAGTGCCTTACAAGGGCCTATTTGAAATAAATGATTTGACTTTGACTTTGATCTGCTTCAGTGGTATAACTAAGTAGAATTCGCAATAGTGAGCAAAGCATGGTGTTCCAGGCCTGCTTCTCGTCTCAATGTAATGGGTTTAGCACTTAAAAATATCTCACTTGCCTATATTCAGGATTTGAGCCCCGTTAATGGCTCTAGACTCACCCCCTATACAAAGCGACTGACGATTTCTTCTTCTTCTTTTCGTGTGGTTAGTGACTGACCTGGTGGAATTTTTATGCCGGCCATGGGCCTCTGACCTGGCTTCACACGCCGTCGAGAAATATCTCCCAGGCATGCCGGTTTCCTCACGAAGCTTACCTTCACCGTTTTTTAAGCATGTGATAATAATAAAATACGCATATGACTCCGAAAAGTCAGAGGTACTTAGCAGTCCACCGATCGCACCACTAGACCACTATAAGATACCGCGGCCCCTGGCAACGTACAGGCAACTGAAGGAACACGGGTGGGTTTTGTATCAGTAAGAGTCTGACATGCCCTCCGGCTCCGCCCAGAGCAGGAGAAGTTATTTGATAATTTCAAACCCCAAAAAAAATAGATTATCACTGCTCTGGACTGACGACAAGACACGGGTATTATATACTATCGAAGATTTATGCCTTTCATTTCGAAAGAAGCCGTCTTTTCATAAACTCAAACTCAAACTCAAAGCATTTATTTCAACTAAACCATTTACAGGCACTTTTGAATTGTCAAATAGTCGGTCAGTTAGTCAGAAATTTGAAGCTAATTGCCCATTCCAAAACGTAGATCTTTATGGAGAAGAACGGGCAAGAAACTCCAAGGACACTCTTTTAAATATAGAAAATGACAAAATCCTGGTTACATTATTCTTGTTTCAACAATTCAAAATATACGATTAAAAATAAGCCCTGGCAGATAAGAGATGACCAGTCACAACTGACGGCGCCCGTTCACGAACATGACGCGTGGATCAGCACCATCCAGGTCAACCATTTTGTAGGGAACCGAATGATCCAACACACTCGCCACCATCAGCGAGACATTTAAGTGAGCATGACATACTCTCAACTGCTGTGCTCTTTCGAGTCAACGTACATCTTAATAACATAAAATACGGCTCCATGGTACTCACATTTACAAAAAAATTAAAAATGCTTCTAAATTATACAAAACTATAGTTTGCAATGTATTTGAGAGATTAATAGAATGTTAATGTACTACCAAAAAGAAAGAAAATCATTATCCATTGGAGTATTCAACAATTAAAACTTGTTTAAATAAAAAATAAACATTAAGTTCGTAATGTCAGAATAATAATTTCATAATTTTTAACAGTCGTAATCTATAACGTTGCAAAATTTATTATAAGCTTACAGTGTTTCCAAATATTCGGTGACACACCCTGAGTTAATAGAGGCGTGATATTATATTCTAAAATTACCGAAGCCCGCTAAGCAGTTCTATATACACTTCCTGTCTCACCTAGAAAGGAAAGAAAATCAGTAGTCGTCGCTTCACACGTGTTTATAAATATACAAGAAGTAAAAGCTAACGGAAATAGCTCGTTGAGGTGGTCAACATACTTGCCAACTTGCCAAGAGACCAGGCGGTCTGTTCTGTAAAAATCTTACCGTAAAAACGAAGTGTTTGGTGTGGTGAAGTGTCAAGTTAGCTGTCATTCCATCTGATGCTAGGGATTGGCAATATTGACAGCCCAATTCAACGCGAACGTCAGGGTAGCCCGCGAAATTCAAATTTTCTTACGTTTTTTTAAAATTTGCAGGTCAGTATCGAGTTTTATGTTGATCTAAATATGATTCGCGGCCGTATCATATGTTTATTTATAGATTTAACATCACGCTTTGTCTCCCCGAAGGGCTGGGCAGACATATACCTGTAGCAGGCACACCCATATTTCGCCAGTTATGTTTAAGTCCCATGTAATAGGGGGCGAGCCTATTGCCACCAACCGGGTACAAATCCAGACTTTGGGCTGCTACTGAGAACCCAATAACACTGCCCAATCGGGTAATCGAACCCAGGGCCACATGCATAACATAGCAATAGCGCTTTCGACCACTAGGGCAACGAGGCGGTCATTATAGAATTATAATCATAAAAATCATCAATACAACTCTTACACTGTTATTTTTAGGCCTCACAGTTTTTCTTTCACACTTTATATGTGGAAAATAAATCATCTTAGGGCGAGCCTATTGTTACGAAACGCAACTAATAGTAAAGTATGTATCGTTATCAAGATCAGAGATTTTATAAGGATCGTGCCAATCGATGTCGAGAAGTTCCAAAGACAAGGTGTTTTTTTAAAAGAAAACTATAGAAACTATAGAACGCCTCCTGCTAAGATACACACACACACACACACACACACACACACACAACACACACACACACACATCACACACACACACACACACACACACACACATACATTCTCCTATTGCTACATTTACACGATACTGAACACGAAATACTAGCTTTTTTTTTGAGAATCAATTTTTAGAGTTCCATACGTTCGTATGAAAAAGCGGAACCCTTATAGGATGACTCGTGTGTCCGTCCGTCCGTCTGTCACAGCAGATTTGCTCCGAATCTAATGGACCGATTAAGTTGAAATGTCGGTGACCCAAACACGGACGTGTAACGTAAATAAGTGAATAAAAAAATTGACACAATTACTTTTCGTAAGCTACAATATTTTCAGGTTACATACTTGATTGACGGGACTTTTTTTCGTTTCTGCTGCATTAAGTCATTTGTAGAAAAGTACAACATTAATCTCCATTAAATTATCTATATAATGGTATATACATTGAGTAGGTTCTGTGTAATAGCAGGAGTGTAACAATAAAAACAGTTGCAGAAAGGAGGCAAAACAAAATTTTCGATCGCAAAGCACTCTCTAATGCTTTGCATTATGAGTCGTGCAAAACTACGAGTACCTATATAACGAGCTTTATATTTTATTTATTTATTTAATACTTCAAGCACAAAAATGTACTTAATGCCATAGGCATTTCCTACCAGTCAACCTTTGGGTGATGGAGAGACAAACAGTGGTAGGTGCAATAACGAAAAATTGAGGAATAAAAATAAAAAACTTAAGTAATATATAATACACATATACCTATTACAAACTATAAACATAATATATATGTCTGATTATATATAAATATAAGCACAAATAAATATACATAAATACACGATACAAAAAACAGCAAGCAACAGACAGCAGACAACACACACAGCCAGCAACAAACAGACAGACAGCAGGGAATAGATCAAATTTGTCAAACTTTTCTGTTGTCAATAATGGATACGAGGCTTTTGGCTCATCTGTAAAGTGGTATTGTTTTTTTTTTTTTTTGTAATGTGCGTTTGGTTTGTGCAGAATAAACACTTTTTCTTCCTTTTTTTTCTTTATACTAAAACAAATAAGACAAACAATGGGAAAACATTAACGTTGTGATGATACTGCCAGCTTCTTACTAATGTGCTATATTTCAAATGCAGTACACATATAAACTACTATTCTAATCAAACGACCGATCTTTTGCATTCTACTTGCCATATTGGGACAATTTAGAAGGATAGTGATCTTATTCTAGATCATAAACATGATTTTGATGTAAACTACTTACTTTCCGTACTCTAACAACTTATAAATGTGTTCTAAACAAGAAAGTTTAGATTTTTGTTAAGATATGCATATGTCGCAGTTAAGATGGTTAAAGCCGTGATATAGTTATATCTCTAGGGATATAGCTATATACCGTAATATAGTTACATGAACACTTTCATAAATTTTCTGAGTGCCCTAATTTTGATACTGCGACCAATTTCGACAACTGGTCACAGCAACCTAACCTATTTGGTCGGAGTGGCCTATTAGTTAATTACTAGATCGTGTTCGTATCATAGTTATATTCCTAGTAAGACAGTTATGAACAACTTTCATATGACTATATTACGGTAGGTATATAGCTTTATCTCTAGATATCCCTAGGCATATTAAAAAAAAAAATCTAATAAATATTTAATTAAAATCATTACCTAATTGAGAGCATTGGAGGACCAGTGGTAACGGCCCCGACTTACGAGTTGATGACCTACATTACATTGATGACGACTCGTAAGTCGGGGGTTTGAACCCAGGCAGGCGCCTTACTTTCTGTAATTCACGGTCTTAATTCACGGGTCGAGCCAAAGGATTTTTCGATTAGGAAAATCTTAGTTGTGCCTGAGATTTTGACCGGGGACCGAAAAAAGTGCAACTCACAAATAGAATAGAATTAAGATGGTAGGTATCAAAACTTTGCCGGTTATAAATAATCGCAATTTTTTTAAATATTTTTTATTCAAAAAACCCTTTTACTCTACTTGCATATTCAGCCTCTAATGTTCCCACTGCTGGGACTCAGGCCTCCTCTCAGTAAGAGACCCACTTAAAATTCTTGACAAAAGATAAAGTAATAACTACAATAAAACTAAAGAAAATGCGATATCAAAACCTTGATCTGAGTCACGCAAGACGAGAGTAAAAGTGCGCGTGCGCAGAGAAAATGGACGGTCGTTCAACCGCTTGGTATCGATCTGAGAATGTTTAAATCATGTCGCGTGATTGTCGTCGTGTTTATGTAATAGATTGTACGGATTGTTTGTTTTCGATTGATGCATGTGTAGGATATTTCAATGTTGGGCACGCCACAATTGTGGCGATAAGTCCCCTCTTTGAGGAGTGGCTAGAGAGGCGCCACGGCGTCCTCACCTTCCGCCTGACACAGGTCCTCACCGGACATGGTTGTTTCGGGAGGTTCCTGTTCAGGATAAAGCGGGAGGAAACGCCCGGGTGTCACCACTGTGTGGATCGCCCGGAGGACACGGTGGAGCATACGGTGGAGGTCTGCCCAGCTTGGGCGGAGCACCGCCGTGTCCTCACGGAGGCGATCGGCGGCGGCGATCTCTCGCGTCCGGCCCTGGTTCAGGCCATGGTCCGGAGCGAGAGTGCATGGGAGGCCGTCACCTCCTTCTGCGAAGCAGTAATGCTCGCGAAGGAGGAGGCGGAGCGCGCGAGGGAGAGGCAAAATGCGCGCCCTCGCGCCCCTAGTCGCCGCAGGAGACGCCCCGGGCGTCGGGAGTCGAGAGCCGACTTCCGGCCACCGTAGGCGCGGGCTTGCGGACGGTGAGCAATGGGTAGCTCGCCGTCCGATAGGGACCAGGCCCGGGTCGACGGCGCGTTGTGTTCCACGCGCGCCTCAAAGAGATGTCAGCACCAACTGACGGGGTCCGGAAGGGCCAATGCCTGCCGGGGTTGCGGGTTTGTCTGAAAGGGATATCGCGACCTCGGCACACAGGCAACGGAAGGAACACGGGTGGGTTTTAGTCAGTAAAAGTCTGACACGCCCTCCCGCTCCACCCAGAGCGGGAGAAGTTATTTGATAATTTCCCAACCTCAAAAAAAAAAAAAAAGGATATTTCAATGTTAGTTTACACTAATTTATACGACACTAGCTTCTGACCGCGACTTTTTTAGTGTCTATGGTATAAACCCCTCGTGGACAAAGTCCTGCCATAGGATATGCTCTATGGCATAGAGCATATCCTATGGCACTCAGCAATGGTTTAGCTTTCCATCAGAGAAAAAAAATTAAGAATCAAAATCAAAATTATTACACTTAAAAGGTATTTATTCTTAACTGAGAATCAGCACTTTTTTTACGTCAAAATACATAAGACAGTCCCCCAAAACGCCAGCGTTTCACCACTTCCTAGTGCTTTAGTTGGGAAGAAGAAGTGGCTCCACAAACTCCTCAGCAGAAAGCAGTAGTTCCAAGATTACTCCCTATTTACAGGGTTATTGGTTACTCGTACATGTCAGCAATCTGTTAAGGGGATGTAGGAAAGGTCATTTACAACCCAATGACCCTTTTGACTCCTATGCAAATGCCAACAATTTCCGAGTGATTAGACCTTTAATATTTTTATTTCATACATTTTAAAATATAAAACGACTAATTACTTAAAAATTGTTGATATTGGCATAGGGGTCATCGGGGTCATTTGGTTGCAAATGACCTCTCCTACATTGCCGACATATAACCAATAATCCTGTATACAAGCTCATACTAAGCTATTTTTTTATAATATAAGTGTAGATACAAGCCGTGGGTTCGGTGGGATTTCTCACCGGCAACTTCTCAGGAGCCTTAGGGGATGAGTTTCCAAAAACCCGCCAAGTGGGAGTCGGACTCGCACACGAAGGGAAAATATTGTACCATCAAAGAAGTTCATATCTAACCAGTTTCAAAACAAAATCCCGTGAACACGATGACTACATCTGTTACCGGCCCGGTGGTATAGCCGCCGAGCGCTGCAAGCAAGAATAGTCCGTATGGTGGTTAGATATGAACTTCTTCGATGGTACCATCCTACAATATTTGGCAAAAATCACGTTTTTTGTATGAGAACCCCCCTTAACGCTTAACTTTATTTTACTTTTATGTTTATAGCGGCCATAGAAATACACAATCTGTGAAAATGAATACTGTCTATTACAGTTTATGAGATACAGCCCGCTGACAGACAGTCGGACAGCGGAGGCTTAGTAATAAGGTTCCATTTGGCACCCTTCGGGTACGGAACCCTAAAAATGATGATACAACTAACTTTTATAAGACAGAAGTCTAAGTACCAAGTTCCATGTTTCTAGATTAAAAGATGACAAACTTCCATACAAACATTCATCCCTATTTGGGGGTCAAATAGGGGATGAATGTTTGTATGGGGGATGGGATTCTTTTTCAAAAATCCTTCGTTAGTGTTCACCTTCGTTATATACAATGTGGCCCATGGGCATGTCACCGCCCGTATTTTTCTGAATATTCATGAAAGATAATCGAAAATTAACTTTAAAAGCGCAACAACATTTTTTATTAAATTGTGTCGACTATGAAAAAAAAACATTAAAAAAGTAATTATTGTACGGACTACTCTGTAACTATTTAAAACTGTAATTATTTAAAAAACACAAGTGTAAGTCCATAAATTCGCTCTATGATTAAAAAAAATATGTATATATAAAATTGAATAACATGAAAAATATTAAAGATAGATCCCCCACTTTTAAAGTTAATTTTCGATAATATTCAGAAAAATACGGCGCCCATGGGCGACATTTTATTTATGGAACTCTTGTGCAAAATTTCATGCTTTGAAACCCAGTGGTTTAGCCTGTGCGTTATGTGTCAGTGAGTGGATGAATAGACAATGGGAGCACTATATAAGGGGGTAAATGCATTCGTTAAAATATAGATGGTCCATTCGTTGAATTGGTGTCGAATATGGATCTCTTGGTTGATTACTAATACTACTTGATTATCACCATCCGCCTATGATGTTCCCACTGCTGGGACACAGGCCTCCTAACTGTGAGAGGGAGTGGGCTGTAATCCACCACGCGGGCCCATTGCAGGTTGGTAGATGTCACATGTCTTCTAATTTTTGGTTCTAAGACATGCCGGATTCCTCACGATGTTTTCCTTCACCGTTTTGAGAGCAGTGGTGATGAAATGATTTACGCAAAGTAAAGCGTCTGCCTATGTTCGAACCCACAACCTACTACTTGTAAGTTGGGGCCGTGACACCAAATCCAATGGGGTTGAGAAGTTTCAGTCGCACATGAATTACCAGCCGTGGCGTTTGGAGTACCTATTATGTTCATAATTAACAGTTGTATAATAAAATAATGTTTTCTAATATCAAACAAGCTTAAATTGTTAGTTTAACAAACAGAATTGTATACCATTCGTAAATATGTTTTATTTAGTACTAGCTGCGCCCTGCGGTTTCACCGGCATAAGTCTCGATCCCGTGGGAATATCGGGATAAAAGGCATTCTATGACCTTCTCCAGTTCATGGTCTACCCATGTACTAAATGTCATTCAAATCCGTTCAGCCGTTTTAGTGTGAACGCGTAACAAACAAACAAACTCACATTAAGTATTAGGATTCGGATTGCCACGCAATTAATAGGTTGAATAATTTATCAATTCATGTCCATTTGTCGTGAGCATCATCAATTCATCACGTAAACAATATAAAAACTATTGAAGCGGGTTCAATAAGGCTTATTGGCCTAACCATAAAGTGCTCAGGTTACTCTTAAGATATCCTGAAACTATCCCCGACATGTTTTGATATAATTATGGTTTTTGTATGTTGTGGAACTCCCGCTTAATTTTAGTAAAATTGGTCATCCGTGAATAACTTAGCCTATAATGTTCCCGCTGCTGGGACACAGGCCTCCTGTCTGTGAGAGGGAGTGGGCCGTAATCCAGCACGCGGGCCCAGTGCGGGTTGGTAGATGTCACATGTCTTCAAAGTTTTTGTTTCTCCGACATGCCGGTTTCGTCACGATATGTTCCTTCACCGTTTTGAGAGCAGCGGTGATGAAACAATTTACACAAAGTAAAGCGCCTGTCAGGGTTCGAACCTATGACCTTGTAAGCCGCGGCCGTTACCACTGGCCCACCAGTGCTTTGTTGAACTTAACTGCGGCTAAATGTTGAGGTATACAAAATTGAATACACTTTTCTGCGTACGCCTTCGGTAATTACAGGCGTCATGTTATGTTATGATACATGTTTAACATTATAATAAATGTTTAATAAAATAGCTAGACGAACCAATTCAAATTCAAAAGTCATTTATTCAAACTAGGCTGAGAATCAGCACTTTTCGAACGTCAAAATTACATAAGACAGTCCTCCAAAACGCCCACCCTTCACCACTTCCTAGTGCTTTAGCTGACAAGAAGAAGTGGCGCAACAAACTCCCCAGCAGCACTGCTGTCTGTTCAGTTAGAAAAAATAAAAAAATAAATAGCATCGACATCTTCTCTAACCCTTTTCGTCAATTCCGTACGAGACTTTTAACCAGCTCGGAGTCTCAAGACCTCTGTGCGACACAAACC
Source organism: Agrochola circellaris (assembly GCA_914767755.1). Lineage (NCBI taxonomy): Eukaryota > Metazoa > Arthropoda > Insecta > Lepidoptera > Noctuidae > Agrochola > Agrochola circellaris. Next base: position 7,889,385 of record OU611867.1, on the reverse strand, counting down.
GTCTATTAATAAAATTTTATACACTTCCATTATCTTCTTTTTAGGTCTTTTTTGTTATTTAATTAAATATTTATATACTTTCCATCGTATTTGTGTACATATTATCTCCTTTTTTAACTTTTTATCTTGTAACTAAATCAAGTAACGTAACTAAAACGTCCTTTAATCATTAAGCTCTCTGCTAGTGCTGTGCACTTCTGTAAGTGACGAATTCACAATACGTAAAACTGTATGTGATTTTTGTATGTATATGTTTTAGTAAGTCGTTGAGGTGCCTTACCAATAAATAAATAAATAAATAATATTTTCTCTGTTCCAGTGATCCCCCAAACGTGTCGTTATCGGGGGGCCCGGTACCCCTGCGGGTTGAGCATATCCTGCGTCCTAGGGGGAGGCAAACCCATGGACCTCTGTTCTGGGGGCATGATATGGTCCTGCTGTGTGGTTAGAGAGACCACTGAAAGACCATCTGAGGTCGCTCCTGTGGTGCATAATGCTAGTAAGTATATTTTTTTAAATCTATCAATGCTTAACATGCCGAACGATTAATATTTTCTTCAACTCCCGATATTTTGAGTTATTTCTTAAACTAAAAATCAGTTCCTAAGCGCTACTTATAAAAGTCATTGTTATGACTATAACTTACCTATACTCCATTTGAAATTGGATTTAACTAAATCTTTTTTACAGTCCGTTCAACCGATTTTGATTTCTATTGCATTGGTAGCATGAAAAATGGCTGCTGCAGTAAATAGTTAGTATTGTAACAACTTTTTTGCTTTTAATGCCATCCTTATGGCTTTTTTTTTTGTGGGTGGGAAATTATCAAATAACTTCTCCTGCTCTGGGCGGAGCGGGAGGGCGTGTCAGACTTTTACTGACTAAAACCCACCCGTGTTCCTTCCGTTGCCTGTGTGCCGGGGCCACGATATTCCTTTTGGACAACTCGCAACCCCGGCAGGCATTGGCCCTAAGGGACCCCGACAGTTGGTGTTGACATCTCTTTGAGGCGCGCGTGGAACACAACGCACCGTCGACCCGGGCCTGGTCCTTATCGGACGGCGAGCTACCCATTGCTCACCGTCCGCAAGCCCAGGCCTACGGTGGCCGGAAATCGGCTTGTGACTCCTGACGCCTGGGGCGTCTCCTGCGGCGATAAGGGGCGCGAGGGCGCGATCCTCGCATCTCACTCACGCGTTCCGCCTCCTCCTTCGCGAGCATTGTGTGCATGGGAGGCTGTCACTTCCATGCACCCTCGGCCTCCCATGCACTCTCGCTCCGAACCATGGCCTGAACCAGGGCCGGACGCGAGAGATCGCCGCCGCCGATCACCTCCGTGAGGACACGGCGGTGCCCCGTCCAAGCCGGGCAGATCTCCACCGTATGCTCCACCGTGTCCTCCGGGCGATGCACTCAGTGGTGACACCCGAGCGTTTCCTCCCGCTTTATCCTGAACAGAAATCCCCCGAAACAACCATGTCCTGTGAGGACCTGCGTCAGGCGGAAGGTGAGGACGCCGTGGCGCCTCTCTAGCCACTCCTCAAAGAGGGGACTTATCGCCACAATTGTGGCGTGCCCAACCATCCTTATGCCTACGGTATAGAAGTCAGAATCGGTTGATCGGACTGTAAAAACTTTCGTTTAAATGTCTAATTTTATTTCAAATGGAGTATACATTTGTAGAATAAAATATGGCCTGATTGAAATGTCGGGAAATGGAAAAAAAGTGAAAAGTCAGTAGGATTACTTAGTGTAATTAATTCAATGTTTTCAGTCTTTGCATGTTTCAAGTTTAATCGTGGTTTTTTAACAGAAACACTTTTTCATTTATTTAGTGGACCCTTTTGTAACAAAAACAATTCAGTAGAAGTTCCCTTCAGTTGAAAACAAAACTATCTTTTGTATATTTTTATCACGAATTTAACGTTGTGTATAATTAAAACTCTGTGTACCTAACTTGTCCTAACTACTTATTTTTAACAGAACAATGCATTAATCAAGTGTTAATTTAATGTAGATAATTTAATGAGGAAATAATTTGTAGCAACTCAATGCTTTTAGAGCAAACGTTTTCATCAATTCAACATTAGGTAATCACGAATAAAAGGCGCTTATTAAGGAATCATACACTCAAAAGAGCATTAACTAAAAAACAATCTAAAGGCCTGATTACTGAAAACTTTTAATTCTATTGAACTACCGGAAGTGAGTGAAAGAACGATCACAAGATCTTGTAAGGTAGACGATTGTGGAACTGAATAAAATCCTTGATTTACGAAGGTAACCCAGCAACACAATATTAAAATGCAACAGATTCCATCCATCTCAGTTTCTCCGGCGAAATCTCAAGGTTATACATATCACGTAGACACGTGTCGAACGTGATATCTACAAGTTACGAAATATTACAACTACTCTCTAATGTGGCGTGAGGCATAAGCGGCAGCGATCCGAGAAGGTACTAAAGAAACGGCGCGGGAGTAGACACTAAACAATCACGAACTCGATCCATTTGCTGTAAATCTGATGTTGGCTCATCAATGTATGATGACCAGGAATTGTCATCACAATACAATAAAATGTTACCCATGTCACAATAAACAAAAGGAACTCGACAAGAAGTGACAACAGTGTGACATTGTTTTCGGTTACGAAATAAAGCGTCATACGTACATTCTCTCCTATGTGGTGCAAGTTAATGACGCTTGTACACAATGCAAGTACGTTGTGTATGTAAATATGCGGCCTAAGCGTGGCATACACATCATACGGGCCATAAGTCACCTGCGCTATTGGTAGGGTACAGTTTTGACACGGAAGTTTACACAATGCACAAAAGAGAAAGTGCTCTTTGACCAATGAAGCTGAACGTGTTCAGCACATCTCGTTCAAGAACTGTCAGTGTCAATATTCTACAACAATGATGACACTGACAGGTCTTGAACGCGATTAGATGTGTTGATAGCGTTCAGTTTCATTGATTAAATCCGCTTTAAGCCATGCAATTGCCTTAAGGGGGATGCGCTAAGGTAGCCCGCGAGATTCTAATTTTCTTGAGTTTTTTCCATTTTGCAGGTCAGTGTCAGGTTGTATGTTGATTAAAATATAATTCGCGACCGTAACAAATATGGTTTTACATAATTATAATCATTACAATCAGCAATACAACTCCATAATTTAGCATAATTGTCAAATATTATGATTTCATGAAATAGTCATTCAATGGGATTACATGAACTTAGAGAGTTGTATTGATCATTTTTATGATTATAATTCTATAATTAAACATTTGATACGGCCGCGAATCATATTTAGATCAACATAGAACATGATACTGACCTGCAAATTGCAAAAAACGTAAGAAAATTTGAATTTCGCGGGCTACTTTGACGCTTTCGCATTAACTTGCATTTATTACGTAAGTACATTGTATATCAAGCACCATGGACGAGGTCATTATTTATTGTTTTGAAAGAAAAATACTTCGGTGGGGTTATGATTGTATTTTACATTGATATAAGAACATTGCAAGATGCTGATGGAATAACTTTATTTACAAAATAAATGTAAATTTAAGGTATACTTTGAGTCTTTTCAACTTTAAGGGTTATGCTCGAAAGGCGAATTTTCTTTAAATACATTTAGAAAACATCTACATGTCTTGGATATAAGACAAACATGGGTAGTAAAAAGTTTGAAAATCTGGCAAACTTATATACCCCTTGAATTTTGGAGTAACGTTACTTGTTCCTAAGGACATATTATAGCAAAGAAGTGGAAGGAAAGCGATACTTAAATTTGAGCTTAAAGAAATGCTCACAGTGCCTGATTACTATTTTCACGGCCATTTCACATGAAGTCGAGAGCATATCTTCAATTAACGTCACTTTTCGAGGTCAAATGATGACATTGCGACATTTTTGAATAGAGATCGCAATACTGTTCCTTAGAAGTGACAGAACTTGTGACATTGTATGGGGTTACGAAATAAAACGTCACATTACGATGCACTCTCTCTAGTGTGGTACAAGTTAGGGGCGGAAGCGAGAGCGATTTCAACGGTGTAGTCAAAATTGAAAAAAATTCAAGATTATCAATGACCACATAGCTCATTGAGAATCTTGAAAACTTTAAAATCAATGCTAGTTCCAAACTACACTACCAACACTAGTGGTATAAAAATTATAAGTATAATAAAAAGATTCCTCGACACTTCGTCAGTATTTTTGATGTAGGTACGTTTTGAAAGCATAATACGTAAGTTTCCATAAATTTTCTGACCGCTATACCATAGTGATCCAAATAAAATAAGAAAAAATGACATTATTTGGTTAAGATTATTTACATATACTCGTAAATAACTGAGTGTCTAAAGTTTGGATCGCCCAAAAATCCTACAAATTGCAGGGGAAAATTATCCAAGTGTTAAGGGTAACGTTTAGGTATCGAATACACTTTCTTTAACTATAGTAAGCAGAAATCCAATAACCTGTATACTTTACAGTAAATATAGATCTACTGTTTGTATTTATATTCGTAATACCCGTAGGTACTATAATTGAAGTACACAACGGACAAGCCTAGTTAACTTATTGTCGCTCCGTCTATCAAAAGCATGTCAGGTAGATATCGCTATTGACGATCAGCCCGCCGTTGTACCCTGAATATTAATGGTTAAGTAAATGAGCTTTGTTAAATTATGTACATCGTCTTACTGTCTACATTTCAATAGATTACAAATCGTCAGAACGCTCCGCTCCTACCTTAGACCACAACCTAATAACTTTACGCACTGATTGCTCGACGGCACAAGATAATTCCACGTATTTATTTCCGCAGCTTTACCTTCCATGCACACATACAAACATCTTACTTGTACAATGTACCTACATATGAATGGCGTAATGAAAACTTCACACTTTCACGATTTCAGCTGATTGATAATTTATTCAAAACGCATTGAATGAGCGTCAATTGTTTTACAATGGGTGTTGCAATCAAGATGTGTGATCGTCTAATTTTGTTTTACGTTACCCCGGGTCCACACTCTCGCAAGTGCGCCTCGTGGAGCCCCTTGCACGTGCCGCGGCAAGCGGAGGCTACACGAGTGCTACCCATCCACACTCTCGTTTTATTCAGTTGTCCGTCACGCCTCGCGCCTTGCGTCCTTTGACTCTGGTCAAAAAACCGACACCGAACGGAGCGGTGAGAGACGGCCAGAGGAGGCGAGGGCGCCATCCACACTATCGCGCTCGCTTCACCTCATCTGGCCCTCCAGCACGCGTAACATGACCACCGTAGAAACGGGTTTTGTCGACGGAAGAATAGACAAAATGACAGATAAACAATCAAAATCTGTCATTTTGTCTATTCTTCCGTCGACAAAACCCGTAGAAAACCCGTTTCTATGGTTGTCGTGTTACGCGTGCTGGAGAGTGTGGACCCGGGTTTACAATTAATGGCAATGCTGAAGGTTAAGCTCGTGCATAACAGAGGTAATAACAGCCGCACGGGTCTATGAAAATCAAATTCAAATAATTTATTTTCTCTTCACAAATAATGACGTGATAAATTATTTAAAACAAGCTTAAAAATTACGTGACGAAGTTTGTGAGAGACTGGTATCTGCACTAGTAATACCTGGATAGCAGATCACCAGGGTCCCACCACGCGGAAAGTACCTAAACATAATTAGTTAAATCCATCAGGTTAAGCAACGCTTGCCGGGGTTGGTCCAAAGGCAACTGATAGAAATCCGACGACTGACGAAACACGAAGTTTGCCGAGGGACATTAAGAATATAGTTGTACTGCAGTTTGATTTGCTATACTTATTGTTTTTTTAACATTGCAGCAGCAATAATCCTATACCCTGCAGACGTCTAATCTTCACCAAATGCCGGAAATCCGATGCCAAAACCTTACATAATCCCATGATACATACCTCTCCCTATAACTGCTAAGTGCTCAGCATTACACACTATTGTGTTACCGCTCCAATGAACACCACTTTCTCTCCAATTTTCACTCGAGGTTCGATTTCTCAGGCTTTAAGCTGTAGGCTCTAAATACGAGGTTGTTAGGCGTGACGCTTTGACACAGTATAATACAGTATTATATCTCGGCAGTGAACTTGAAATAATTACCTACGGCCACTCGGTAGATAAACCTTCCGCGTCCGTGTGTCTGCCATTCGATACTGTTGAGTACACTGTTTTGAAGAAATGAAATGAAATGAAATTGTTTATTCTGTAAATAGGATATCGGAATCACTTTTACACGTCATATAAAAAAATATTAAAAATAAGCTAGATGAGGTCGGTGTTTCCTATCTGACTACTCTGAGAAGAAAGGCCGAAACAAACTAAGAGGTAGTCTCTTTTAAAGTCCAGACATAATCTTGGTCAAGTCATATGAGGACCATGTGGATTTGTGTCTGAAATGGTCTTTTGAGGAAAGAACCACACAGATTTTAGTGGACCTGTCCAGTCAGTGCAAGCATTTGTCAGTAATCGTGGAGCTCAACTCAAAACTGAAGGAGCTCAACTCGACGAACAATACCAAAGAAAGGATATTTGGGAAGCGCGTTGTTTTGGCCGTTTTCTAGGAAGATATAATACTGATAATTATTTATACTGTGCTATTAGTCTATAGTGGAAGACTTTCGAGGTGCCAATATCTTAGCAAAAGCTTAAAGCTTATTTAGGTATGGGGAGCCGTTGTTCCGTGTATCTAAATTCGAAGCCTTGTAACTATGAAAGTCTTTGTTCAAATAAATCGCACGGAAATAAATTTTTGTTCGAGTTACAAAAGCTAAATAATTCGAGATACCGCATATTTTGGTGTTCAGCGGAAGGGAATGGCATTTTTTTCGTCTTACTGAGCATTATGACTTAACGATGTTCGGGATAACGCGATTCCACTTATTACGGTCGAACATAATTATAATACATACGTTCATACATTGTCGACCGTAGGTTCAATTGAGGTAAAGGACAAAATACGATTTTTCAGGAGAGGCCGACCAAGTTTTTTTTCGGACTAAACCGCCCACTACTGTTTTTGTTATTAACCTTTTTCGGATCTGATTTCACACATAATCTTGTATTTTAGTGCTCTATCTACCTGTGTAACATTTATTTAAATAAGTTAGCTATTTTGTTAGTAATGTCCCTTACTGACCAATTATCTTGTAGTCCCGTCCCTTACATTAAATTGACCTCTACGTTGGATCCAATATATTAATGAAAAACTTGTGTAAAGGACTTGTTGAAAAAATGTATGAAATAAATACATTGTAAAGAGATTGTTGACAGAAAATGAAGTACACACTTTTGACGTACTGAGTTATCCGTAATGGTAATTCGTTGATTGGGGAGACCCTTATTTTATTTGAAGTGGATTAGCGGCGGTAGTTACACCATTTCAAGTTTCTATATTGCATAGTTTTTCAGATACATTGTTGTTATGGGGCTGATTCGAAATTTGGATCCAAAAAATCAGTAGGGTAAGGGACATTTTTCTCAAGCTAGAATTTTTTCATATACACCATTCGAAAGAGCGAAAAATTCTGAACTGTATGCTGTATACTCAACTCATTTTGGGTATTTTGTCCCTTACCTCAATTGAACCTACGGTCGACGATATCTTGCTGGGTCAAAACCTAGCACGAATGCAAAAATAAAATACAAGAAATTACAGGTTTGCGGTCAAACCATTTCAATTTACTATCCTATAGTATTGCTATTTGTAACAATATTTAGGTACATTTAGTTCCACTTGCACACAAATCTTTATTACGTGAATCCGCAAAGCGCAATATGTATTTATAATCATTAATACGTCTCTATAAGTTGGATTTGTTACATTGAATGACTTTCATGTAATCATGACATTTGAGAACATATCTAACTAGAGATGTATTAAAGATTGTTATGATTATAATATAGATATTTGTTATGGTCGTGAATCATATTTTCATCAAAATAAAACCTGACACTGACCTGTAAATTGCAAAAAAACGTTTTAAAAAGAGAAAGAAAATAAAAAAGAAAGAAAAAGTGTTTATTGTGTACAAAGTAAACGCACATTACAAAAAAAATAACAAAACAATACCACTTTACAAGATTAGCCAAAAGCCTCGTATCCATTATTGACACAGAAAAGTTTGACAAATATTATCTATAGCTTGTATTTTTTTAATTTATTTTTTCAATCTCGCGCGCTACCTTCGCTGATCCTCCTCCAATCATCATTCTGTCTTTACAATCTTCAAATGTTTGACAGAAATAGAACGATGTTTTAAATACGCTTAGCGTTGAACGCTAAATAATGATTTGTGGTGTATTGGGCCTTTGTATACCTCCATCAAAAACTGAGATTTCATTACCATATTCTGAAGACACAAGAATACTCAACGCCAAACCACTAAACCACAAACCTTCCACCAGGTGATCTGATAGAACTGATCGGAACATTCCCTCACGAAAACTACGATTACCAGACCAACACAAACCAATTTGAGGACCCAATAATCATATACACTGACGCAAAGCCGAATTACCACCAAAAACCGGACACAAACCACCCCGAACTGGATGAAACCGGTAATAACCGGCCGAGTTGGAATCAAAATCATTTTTACCACGTAAAACCGTCGTACCATGAGGGTACCACCCAAAAACCTGATGATTATTATCAGCCAGATTATCACGAGGGCAATACTGTTCAAGGTGATGATGATTATGTGCCAGTACACACGAACCATAAGCCGACGAGACCTAGTTTTCCCGGTGAGATTTTGTGAACTAGGCTTTATATTTTTGGTATACATTTTCTAATTTTATTTTGGCGATGGAACTCAAGGTTTTTTGTCTCTTTGATGGTTTTTATTTAGATATTCCATAAAAAAAAATTACATCGATTTCATCTAAAAAAAAATCGCTTTCTGTGCCCAGGTAACAAGATTTTACAGAATATTACTTAAAAAAAAGAAAAACCATTCTGAAATCTAAACATTTTTACTGCCTGAAACAATGAAATTACGAGTCCAAATTGAAAGAAGACAGAACGTTATCTGTCATTATTGTTTTATATTAAATACAACTTGCCCATATAAATTTTGAGTTTCGTCGTTCATTCTATCTCTATTCTGCTTTTTACCTGCACTGCGTTTTCATAATCATCACGCACCGTTTACGTCAATTTTCAAGTAGTTTTGTTGATGTTTACAAAAAACGTTTTTCAACAAAGTGACTTTTGAAGCGACGTTTTTCAATAAAGTGATTTTGAAGCGACGTTTTTCAATAAAGTGACTTTGAAGCGATGTTTTTCAACAAAGTGACTTTGAATTGACGTTGCATTTTTGCAAAATGATTGCAGCAAAGCACTGTACAGCACACGCTTTTATAAGTTTTATTTTTATGTGTTTAATTTTTGTTTAATGTTGTATATTATGTAAAATTATGTATTTATTTATCTAAATTCTTTTCTTTAGCAAGGGTGATTTCGTACCAACGCCAATAATTTAACTTCGAAGCCGATTATTAAGGGACTGATTAAATTTCGAGTATTGTAAGAACTAAGGCTTATTAAAAATCTTGAGTGATTTCTGTAACTTTTCCCCAAGACATCTCTTTTAATAATAACAAAGTACAGTGCGTGCCACTAAAGATGAGACTTGACACACCACGTGGTTTAGACACGAAGCAACAAAATACGATCTAAAGAAAAGCGGCCACATTCCTCTAGATCGTATTTTGTTGCTCCGTGTCTCAATATGAAACTTTATAAAAGGTATTAGAAAATTCTAGACACACTTACCGAGGGTTCTGTCTAGCCGTTATTCATAATTCCTTCTCAGTCACGAGATAATATTTTTTTTAAAGAGTGGCGCTAGTGGACCTTTAGGCGCCCTCTTAACTTGCACAGTAGACGATTTATAGGTCTCTTTAGCGGTATGAGGCCTGTAGCGGGGTGTCATCGGGGCGGCGGAAAGAGCGAGGGAGGCGCGGTCACGTCTCATCTTTCGTGGCGCGTATTGTAATATAATAAATGATTAACTTTCCGTAACGTTAATCAGCGAGAGCCATAATAATAATATTTTTATTGTGTCTATTCCTCAGCATTTAAACGGTAAAATTAATTAAGAAAAGCCATATAAACTGAATGTTTAATTAAGTATTTTGAAAAGGTTTCCCTTCATAAAATTAAACATTAAAATCAAGACATTTAACTTATTATTTTATTGGTCCTTTCAAAAAGTTTTATGCCAAATGAAAGCTTGTAATTTTATAATTAGTTTCGTAATTTTTGTCATTTGCTTACATAAAACGGATGTTATTAAAAAGGAAACGAAATTTTATTGATATCCGCTTTGCCTTCGATTATGTAATTTTTTCTTTGATATTCTTTCGTTATTATGTATATATTAAGCATCTTTTTATTATGCTTTAAGAGCATAGCGGAAATATGTAATCTTTCGAGAACCACTTAATGTGACAATTAATTATGCCTTGAAAGGTATTAAAAAATATATCCAAATTATAATTTTCTATTTGATCCAACCAACCAGTCATTTATCTCAGACTGACTGACAGATCACTATCTCCATCTTCTTCTATTGATCATCCATCTCTTTCCCCCCTGCTAAACCAACATCATCATCTTCACAGGTTGCGGTGAGCACTTCACCCGTTCCAACCGTATCGTGGGAGGTCACTCTACGGGCTTCGGTTCGCATCCGTGGCAAGCAGCTCTGATCAAGTCTGGCTTTTTGAGCAAGAAGTTGGCGTGTGGAGGAGCGCTGATATCTGATCGATGGGTTATTACTGCTGCTCATTGTGTTGCTACGTGAGTATTCTTTTGTTTCTTTCTTTTTGATGAAAACTTCTGGACCAAAAAAGGTTGATAATCAAGTAGGTTACCAAAAACCGGCCAAGTGCGTGTCGGGCCAAGGTCTATGGTCCTTAAGCTCTAAAAAATCAAGCTTCTAAGTCAATTAAATAAAAAAATACGGACATTTACGACATATTTTGACACTCGCAAATAAATCAAAACCTACAAGGTACTTCTCGCTGACCTAGAATCATGAAATCTGGCAAGAAGCAAGGTTTCACAGCACAAACATGTAAAGGAAAAGGTCCGAAAATGGTTAATTTGTAGTTTTATCACACAATTAGTTTTTTATTGCGATTACAATAGTATATTATGCAATTAGTGAATAAAGGACGTATTTAAAGCGAGGGCCATAGATGAATCCTGAGCGCCGCGAGTAAATCATGGCCCTCGATATAAATCCGTGTTATTGAAGAGTTGCATACTATACTTTATACCATGACTACGAGAAAAATAAAGATTTAAGCGAAAATAGACATTTAATGAAGAAAAATGGTAGGTTGAATTAATTAAAATGCACATTAAAATTGGAACAATTACTAAAATTAAAAGTAATTTTCTTATTATTACTAATAATAATCAACTTGTGAAGCGATATTTATCTCCTGTGTATCGAGTATGTTTTCGCAAGGAGGTTGTATAGCATTTAGATGGAGGTCGAATATATTGGTGTGTTCTAAATTCAAACACCAAAATAGTGATTAAAAGAGCTTTTTATTCACTGTTTTCAGTGAATTAAATAAGCTTTTTAGAGGGGGAATGGTATAAACTTACATTTATACGATTCCCCCTCTAAAAAGCTTATTTTATTCACTGTTTCTTTTTGGTATAAAGTATAGTATGCAACTCTTGAATAAAACGGATTTATATCGAGGGCCATGAATCACTCGCGTCGCTCAGGATTCTAACACTTGAATCACTCGCTACGCTCGTGATTCAATCATCATGAATCACTCCCTACGGTCGTGATTCAGTTGTTAGAATCCTTCACTTACTCATGATTCATCTATGGCCCTCGCTTTAAATCCGTCCTTTATTCACTAATTGCATAATAGAACTGTTTTGCATTAAAACAAAACAGTTATTATGTTATGAAAAACATAACATTTGATTTGAAGAAGCTGTCTTAAATTTTACCGATAATAAGCATAAAACGTACTTACGGATGCCAAAAGTTACCTGTGCACCTTTCACTGAAGCAAGTTTCGGCTGCGGGCTCGATCTGTCACTCATGACAAGTGTCAATCATAGAAGTCTTCAAAAATTCAACAGCAAGCAAATTGCTCAAATGTTATGTTTTTCATAACATAATAACTGTTTTGTTTTAATGCAAAACAGTTCTATTATGTTTCTTCAAAACATAACATTTGATTTGAAGACCTGTTTGGTATCTGCTGGTGAAAGAGTACCCGAAGGATGTAGACGCTATGTGAATTAAATATTATATGGAACGAACGAATATTTCAGTCTGTATTAATTAAATGTTCCAATAAAACAATTAAGTGTTTTCAATATATTTATCTTAGTAGATGCAGAAATGAACACATCTTCCTTATGATGTTAAAGATTAATGGCAAATTTATTTGCCTTATTTAAGGTGAATATAAATTATAAGGCTACAGTATACTGATAATAGAAAATCAATGGGACTAAACTGAATAATAATCTCATCAATAAAGGAGAATTGGATCACTCATATCCTTAATTAATATAAGTTTAGTTACTTACTTGGAAATTATGAGATCAATCAAATGTACAGACATTTCTGAATGTCATAGTAAGCAATTTTATAAAGATGTGGAAACACAAACTCAATGTCATACATACATGACAAAGTTAAAATTTCGTTGAAACTGAAATTTAATTAGGACCTTTTATTAAAATGGTCAATAGGTTAGTCAAGTGGTGATGCATGTAAATGAAGTCTCATCATTTGTTAATTAAATTAACTTGAAATGTGAATCATGTACACAAACATAATTTTAATATTTTCTTAGGGGATTAAAAATTATCATATAATATCCTCTTCCTCTCTCACAGAGAGACCCTTTGTCCACTCAGTGGGAACATAATAGCCTGAGCATTACAATAATAATAATTCTTTATTTTTCGGACAACATACATACTCGTACATTATACATTCTCTTGAGAGGTAGCCCTCTCTTTTACTACATTACGAAAGTAATTTTTCTGTCTCTAGCGGCTCTTCATCTGATAATCTATTTTCCAGCCAGCCTTCCGAAGGCTACCACAGACCTTATACTTCCTAGAGGCTCCTCAATCTTAGTTTGTTTAAAAATGAATCTAGTCCATTCTAAGGAGAGGCAGTGTTGTCTTTCAAGGCAAGCTTAACCACACCTGTTATTGCAAACCAAAATCAACAAGGATTATGGTAGCTTTTAAGTAAACATCTTGATTGTCAGTGTCTTTGAACCCTATTTTGGTCACACTATTATTCAAAATCTTGAAAGTTGTGAGATGTCTTATATTATTAGGTTAAGCATGTAAATCTACGCCAAGCAAGGGGTATCTTTTTATCCCATATGGGTGCCTGGGTAATGCTTTTGAAACTTACAAATGGACAAAATCTGTTTAGATGCGATCAGGTTATTAAGGGCTAATGCCATGCAATCTACACTATGAAATTCACCTCTGAATAGGAGCTTTATAAGTAAGTAGTATGGATTATCTCCAAATAAATTTTAGCAAGTACCTTGTTCCTCTATCGACCACTGCCCCTTGCAACCTGACTGCCCCCCTCCCCCAACTTTCCAAGCTAGGAGTTGCAGCTTGTCAGGTCTAAGAGGTTCTTACATGGATCCTGTACTGGTACTGGGTCTAGTATGGGGCGATTTATATATAGTACGTCCCCATCCCATTACCGAGTTCAGATGGCTGAACACTCGGTCTTAAATTGGGCGAAGAGAGAACACCCATGCTAGTCAATGCTGTCACCTCTGACTAAAAGCATCGTAGAAGCATCGCAGAAGCTTGCCAAGCCATCGTTTGAGTCCCATGTGACGTACTGTCGCACAACGGCCGACTTATCTTACACGAAAAGGTTGTAAACGTCGAGGACGCCCCACTTTGAAACATGGCCTCCGAGGCCTGGGGCCTGGAGCAACAGGAGCCAATCAGGCTGGTCTGTTCTTAAAAGCGGTCGGCTAAGCCGTTATAACACTTAACCTCCCCGGGAGGTAAACCGCTGACAGAGTGATGTTAAGCTAACTTCGTCGTTTTGCAAGATAGGTTCAGGAGAGCTAGGAAAATGTATCCCTCGCTCATCCTTGAATGTACGACAAATGGTCTGTTGTCGGAATGAATTAAATTACTAGAATATTTGCACTCTGAAGACTGGCTTTTGTGGCTGCTTATTACTGCGTATATGGCAAACATCTCTCGCAAATTCGAGTGCCATTTTTTTCTGGTTTGGTCAAGTTCCTGACAAGAGTAGAATACTCTTTATAATTTACACCATACGAATTACAGATATAAATGTAGAAATTGTACATACGGTGACACAATGGGCGGTATTATCCCTAAAAGCATCTTTTGGATGTATAGAGTGGCCCATTTATGTGGGCTTACCTTTCCTCCACGGCATGTGTGGACAGGAAGTGGGTTACCTTACCCTGTGTAGAGGAACTGAGCTGTGGTCTATCAATAGCCTTTGGCCACCACATTAACTCTTGGCAAACCAATGGAGCAACCTTTTTTAATTTCTCTTGGTCTGCCCTTTTCAACTATTTTGCAGACAGGGCCTTGTGACTAGTATCAGTACACAAAAAGGCCTAAATCTTCTAAATCCTGATTGAGATTTAGAATTTGCTTAGGAAATTTACTTCTCATCCAAGCTTTTTTAGGAGTTCCAGTCTCTGAGACATAGAAATAAAAAATTTACAGGCTCGCAAATTCTCTATTCAAACAAAAATCTAATTTTGTGATGGCCCAGTGGTTAAGGCCTCGACTCTCATGCATGAGGTTGAGGTTTCAAATTCAGGCAAGTACCAATGTGACTTTTTCAATTCATATGTATTTTCTGAGTTTATCTGGCACATTACTGACATTGGTGAAGGAAAACACTGTGAGGAAACCTGGACTTATAGTTAATATAAGTCTGAAATCGCCAACCCGTCCCGAGCAAGCATGGCGATCAATGC
Source organism: Agrochola circellaris (assembly GCA_914767755.1). Lineage (NCBI taxonomy): Eukaryota > Metazoa > Arthropoda > Insecta > Lepidoptera > Noctuidae > Agrochola > Agrochola circellaris. Next base: position 7,874,330 of record OU611867.1, on the reverse strand, counting down.
TGGTGCCTTCTCTGTATGAGAAGGGGCCTTTGCCCTGCAGTGGGACAGTAACAGGCTGGTATTATATTATAAACAAAAAGACCTAACAAGGGAACTGTTTCATGAACAGCTACCCTTCATTCATTAATAAAACATTGCTTCCATTTTACTTTTCAATTGTCATCATCTTACTTGAGTATAAACAATAGGCTATTTGATTATAATATCATAATATTAGAAAACCACATAGATTAATATTTTGCGTTTAATAGAAATTTGCAGAATTTTCTGAAACCAGAATTGTTCTGAATATTAATATTTTCGGTCTTTGACTTAGCAATAGAAATTTGTGGAATTTGCTAAAAATAGAATTGTTCTGAATATTATTAATTTATTTATTCGACTTCTTGTTAGGATCTTATCATTCCCAAGCTTTTACATGGTTCTTTAGACGGCCTGAATCTTGTCAACAATATGAATCTAGGCCTAGTTATTCTTGCTATGATCCTGTTTATCATGTTTTTTAATATAAAAGAACTAATTCTTATAAAACCAGCTTTAACTAAATATACATATTGTGAGTTTTAAATTGTTTAGTGGCTGTATTTGTTCCATTTCTAATTTTGATAGAGCAAGCTAGGTCCTGATGATCATAACTATAAGATTTTCTTAATTATTACAAAATACAGCAAAGAAAAATACAGTATTAACATTATAAATTATAATGTTGTTTAAATATTTAGTATTTCCTAATAGTTATAGAACTTAATGTCATATTTAATTAGTAATTTTAATGTTCTGAATGCAAATTAGAGTTCATAAGAGGTGCTGAACCTCTTTAATGTAACAACTGCATACCACATGAGAGTATTGCACTCTATTTTAATTTAAATACACTTCTGGATGGGTGTGTCCGGACTATTTCCAAAATGGAAAGTAGGATACTATCTCAGTGGGTAGGTTGCTGCCCAATTAACAAGTCCCTGTGGACGTTGCTTTAGCAGCTAGCTCCATCTGCACTAGACCCATATTAGAGATCCCAGCCAAAACCCCCCTCCGCAGGGGCTAAATAGTCTTTAGTTTTATTTAGTGGCATAAGTACTCATTTACTTCTAATTCAGTGTGTGAAACACATGGGCTGGGTGAGCATACCTACAGGTCTTCTTATAATGGATTGTTTTATAAGATGGGATGTCAAAATAAAAATAAAACTGCTTGAGTAGTTTTGCCTCCTCAAGACAATCTGTTTTTGCGTTAGGAATTACCTAATCACAATATTTTACACTGAAACCTTTAAGTTGTAGTGTTTCAAGTCTCTTTAGACATGACCGGATTGTTTAGAAAACAACAATGCGCTTCTGAAGTAGATACTAGCAAGAAGCAATTTAGAAGTTAGTTGATAGTGTTTCTGAGTAGGTAAGATTAGTGATATAATGTAGAAATTGTGTCATTGTTAACAGATTTAACACTTACTTGTCTACTCGTTCAATTGTAAATGCGTGGGCCCGACTTACAGGAAATCGTTTCGATCTCTTTGCCGTTGTTCGGCAGTGGGAATAGGTGCCTTCTTCCTCCGAGGATAAAGAGCATTCTTCACCACTATCGCACTTAGGAGAATCCGCAGGCACCGGTGACAATTTCGATTTAATGTGACCTTTCGATCTCCATTTCGGCATTTCGCTGGCTCAACTATCAGCGTAACACTATATATCACTTACCACAAGCACTATTATTCACTTTCTATAAGTTTTTTCTGAAACTTTACAATTTTCTTTAAAGAAAATTATCGAAAGAAAAATTTTCCGTACGTTAGCGGCAAAATTTTTAGACGCTATGATTGACACTTGTCATGAGTGACAGATCGAGCCCGCAGCCGAAACTTGCTTCAGTGAAAGGTGCACAGGTAACTTTTGGCATCCGTAAGTACGTTTTATGCTTATTATCGGTAAAATTTAAGACAGCTTCTTCAAATCAAATGTTATGTTTTGAAGAAACATAATATACTATTATACCATTCCCCCTCTAAAAAGCTTATTTTATTCACTGAAAACAGTGAATAAAAAGCTCTTTTAATCACTGTTTTGGTGTTTGAATTTAGAACACACCAATATATTCGACCTCCATCTAAATGCTATACAACCTCCTTGCGAAAAAATACTCGATACACAGGAAATATATTTATAGCGCTTCACAAGTTGACCAGCCGAATAACAATAATAAGAAAATTACTCTTAATTGTAGTAATTGTTTCAATTGTAATGTACATTTTAATTAATTTAACCTTTTTTTTAGGGTTCCGTAGTAAACAAGGAACCCTTATAGTTTCGCCATGTCCGCCTGTCTGTCTGCGGCTTAGCTCGGAGACGGTTAGTACTAGAAAGCTGTAATTTGGCATATGTATACATATTAATCACGCCAAGAAAGTGGTGAAATAAAATCAAGAAAAAAAAGATTTTTTTAAGGTACCTCCCCTACACGTAAAGTGGAGATATTTTTTTTTTCTCATTTACCCCGTGGTATGGGGTATTGTTGGAAAGGTCGTTCAAAAATATTGTAAGTTTGTGAAAATCATTTTTTAATTAAGGGATCCGTTTGCGAAATAGTAAGGTTTTAACTGAAATTTTTTGTTAGAGTCAAGTGTCCCCCCCCTGCCAGCTAAATGGTTGTACTTGGATTTGTGAAAAAAATCATAGCAGTAGTATATATAACGAAATTAAAAGGAAAACTATCACTGCTAATTAGGCTTTATAGGTTAACGAGTAATAATCGACCAACTTCAATTTGCAGTTTGGTAAACATGATCTTCCCATACATTCCGTATGGGAGAAAATGTTTTTCAACTACTTACATTGTTAAGTTTTTTCTTGGGATAAATTCATTTCAACTACGGAACCCTTCAATGTGCGTGGTACGACATGCACTTGGCCAGTTTTTTTTCTTAATTAAATGTCTATTTTCGCTTAAATCTTTCTTTTTCTCGTAGTCATGGTATAAAGTATAGTATGCAACTCATGAATAAAACGGATTTATATCGAGGGCCATGAATCACTCGCGTCGTTCAGGATTCTAACACTTGAATCACTCCCTTCGGTCGTGATTCAGTCGTTAGAATCCTTCACTTGCTCGTGATTCATCTATGGCCCTCGCTTTAAATCCGTCCTTTATTCACTAATTGCATAATATACTATTGCTGTTAGAGAATTGACCGGGACGTGGGTATATCGATGTATGGGAGAAAATGTTTTTCGACTACATTGTTAAGTTTGGTTTTGGGATTAATTGCGTGGCCAAGTGCGTGGTTCGACACGCACTTTACCGGTTTTTCCTTTTGAGGTACGGAACCCTAAAAATAAAGAAGGCATGGGCTATACTGTTGCTGATCGATCTCAATCACAAGAGTAGTTCTCAAGAGACTACGATGGACATTGAAGCTAAGATCTTGTCGATTTTGCTTGAAAATTTTGGTATGACGAAACTTTTACTAAGTAACGATGTATTAGTACCTATTTTTACTTGCATTATCTTTGATATAAAGCAGTGTTGGCCCAGTGGTAACGACCGCGACTTAGGAGTTGTAGGTCGTAGGTTCGAACCCTGACAAGCGCTTTACCTTGTGTAAATTGTTTCATTACCGCTGGTCTCAACGGTGGGCACGGTGAAGGAAAACATCGTGAGGAAACATCACCTAGCCTAGAACGAAAATTCGAAGACATGTGACATCTACCAACCCGCACTGGGCCCGCGTGGTGGATATTCCACTCCCTCTCATCGAGAGGAGGCCTGTTTCCCAGCAGTGGGAACAATATGGGTGGCATCTTTGATATAGATCAATAAGAAAGACTCCCCAATAATTAATCGATGTCGTAGGTAAGCATGGTGAACTAAAAAAATATGACATTCCGTTAATTTACGTTGAATGAAATAAATATCAAAACTCTCTGATATTTTTACTCAAAGTCCGCCTTTTGTTTAAAATAACTCTCCAAATCACTCAAATTTTCTTAATTTCACGCCACCAAAAAACAATTCGTCTCAAAACACAAATATCATTATCGTTAATTTCTTAGAATTTTTCAACCTAACTGAAACTTCACCTACATTTCAGTCTATTCTATTTTTTGTTGATAATTACTGACTTTCACGTTTTTAGCGGGTCGTAAACTCATAGTGTTATGGCAGTGTACTACGCTATTCAACGAAATTCATTTTGGTTGAAAGGTATAGAAATAATGGAGGGCCCATATTGTAACATGTAAAAAATATTTTATAATTATTCAGCTGCATCCGGTTAGACTGGAAGCCGACCCCAACATAGTTGGGAAAAGGCTAGGCACATTGATTTTGATTACACTTGCGACCAGCTCCGCACTTGCTCCGCATGGTTTTTACGACTTAACAAAATATTGAAATTTCATTATTATATGTAAGTTTAATAGTAATTATGTACTTAATATATAAAGCTTCTGGATTAAATACTCTAAATGATGTTGATATCCGCATTTAAATCTGTTGCGGAGTTTAAAAGAACAACGCGGTCATTCAAACAAACACGAAAAGTGACTTTAAGGGGACTACAGGACCTAAACGTGCCTAAACGCAAGTTTTATAACGCGTAAAAGAATATGATCCACTGCAGTAAACAAAATCAGAAAAATATATGATATTCTTCAGGATATATGCTAGTATGATAGTGTGTTGAAAACATAATACAACTAATTTGATACGATAGAAAAAAATCATGAAGATACCTCTAAAAATTTCTTTTATCGATTAAAAATCATATTAATTTACATGCAATCATTCTGATTTTTTGTCAGATTATTCTACAAGCTACATATTAGCATAATAGTGTTTTAATTTTCCATTCCAATCAATAGATTTTCTGTAAATCGCTAACTGCTTCATATTTTGCAATAAATTACCTGCGTCGTGTCATCGCGCTTCTCTTTCATTTCTATGCAGTCCAACAGTGACCGCGCTTTAGCTGTTGTAAGCCTCTTAATTTATAAGATGAATAGAACGCACGGCTTCTGCACGGGCAGAAGTTAAAAAAAAAAAAAAGTTGATAGAGTTTGCTCAAGAAAAAAACATTAAATTCGTAAATAGTATGTTTATAATAAAAGAAAACAAAAAATGGACATGGGAATAGCCGAATGGACAGGCCTCATTTCAGCCGAATGGACAGGCCTCATTTCAGCCAAAAGTACATATACTGCTGGACATAGGCCTCCCCCAAGTACCGCCACTTCGACCAATTCTGTGCTTCCCGCATCCAGTGGATTCCTGCGGCCTTCACAAGCTCATCGGTCCATCTTGTGGGAGGCCTTCTAACGCTACGTCTTCCGGTACGCGGTCGTCACTCCAGAACCTTTCGGCCCCATCGGCCATCTGTTCTGCGAGCAATGTGCTCTGCCCAGTGCCACTTAAGTTTGACAATTCTTCGGGCTATGTCGGTTACCTTGGTTCTTCTGCGGATCTCTTCATTTCTGATTCGATCATATAAGGAAACTCCAATCATAACCCTATCTCCCTTTTGGGTGACTGAGCATTAAATAAGGCATATTAGAATGCAGAGTTCCTGTCTCTTATTAGCCTATAACTTGTATGCTTGGTGTCTTACTACTGTTAGTGCAAGTTGTGATTGATAAATAAATAAATAAAAAATAAAAAAAATAATGAAATGGGTTTAATTTTTTTATAGTTAGATAAATAATCAATTCATTTTGGTTGACTCAACCAAATTGAAAGGCAAAAAATGAACCGTGAATATTATTCATTAGAGTAATAAAAATAAACTTTGTATTGTTTTAGTTATGATGGTAACTATGCGTGTTAGGTAATGTGTTATGTAATACACATTCTAATGATGTGCTATGTACGTTTTTACATCCGTTGTAAAAGGTTGTGGTTTTAAAACTAGTGTTTAGATTAGTCTAGCCGGAATTAAATAGTGTGTTTTTGGAACGAGCGATTATGAGTAAATTATTACAATAACGGATGTTTTTTTGGTGTTAAGTAATAACATTCGGACGGTTCGATCCATCAGGTTAAGCTATGCTTGCCGGGGTTGGTCCGTGGTTGGATAACCATCTTTACATACTCCTGCGTGCCTCGTAAAAGAGGTTAAGCCGTTGGTCCCGGCTGTCATTCGTGGATTTTTGACAGTCGTTACGGGTCGTCAGAAGCCCGAAAGTCTGACAACCAGTCTTACCAAGGGGTATCGTATTACCTAGTTACTGGGTTGTGGAGGTCAGATAGGCAGTCGCGCCATGTAAAATACTGGTATTCAGCTGCATCCGCTTAGATTGGAAGCCGACCCCAAAATAGTTGGAAAAGGGCTACGCAGATTGATTGTTGTTTTGTTGTGTAAGGCTTTTATTAGAATAGATGACCATTGATGGCAATAGGCTCGCCCCCTATTACACGGGACTTAAACATAACTGGCGAATTGTTGGTGTACGAGTATGTACTACAGACGCGTACTGTAGTAAGCAGTTCCTTGACTTTTAAGTCCTATAGGTACACCTCTGCCCAACCCTTTCGGAAATACAGGCTTGATGTTATGTTTTTCCCCTTGGTCTGGCCTGTTGCTGAGGCCCTTTTGGCGTTATAATCATTGTTTTCTGTTTCTTTCAAACTCAAACTCAAACTCAAAGCATTTATTTCAAATAAACCAATTACAGGCACTTTTGAATTGTCAAGGGGGTTGGTCAGTCAGAAAGATGAAGCTAGATCCCCATTCCAAAGCGTAGTAGGTACCTATGGAAAAGAACGGGCAAAAAACTCCACAGACACTCTTTTAAATCATGATATGGTTACAAAATATTGGTTACATCATTAATGTTGAAATTATACATGTGAGAACAATGCAAAACGTGAAAAGCGTCTGTAACAGAAATAAAAAAATAAACAATCCAAAAAATTAAATTAAATTAAAATAAGCCGTGGTAGCGATGGTAAGGGATGACCAGTCCCTACTGACGGCGCCCGTTCACGAACATGACGCATGGATTAGCACCATTCAGATCAACCATTTTGAAGGGAGCCAAATGATCCAACACACGCGCCACCGTCAGCGAGACATTAGATTTAGTTATAAGGTGTATTTTTCTGCTGTAATGCCAATAAACGCATTTTTCTTTCTTTATTATATGAACCATTAATCATCACGTTTGCACACTGCGTACAAGAGGTTGCAGATAATGGTCTGTAAATAATTGAGTTTAAGCGTTTTCCCTAACCTTAAATCAATAGTGTAGGTACAATATTAACTTACAAAGCATATAATTGCATTATGAAAAGGGATAATTAATTTTCGTCGTAATTCAGTTACAAAGCAATAAATACCTACTCTTAAAATAACTACCGATGTCCTCATATCCGAAGATTTTTATATTTCGGGGGATTTAGTAACGCAAGAAGCCATCATCAAAATACTTCCTTTAAAGGGAATGCGCTAAGGTAGCCCGCGAAATTCAATTTTTCTTACGTTTTTTGCAATTTGCAGGTCTGTGTCAGTTTGTATTGATTAAAATATGATTCGCGACCGTAACAAATATGGCTTTACAGAATTATAATCATTAGAATCAGCAATACAACTCCTTAAGTTAGCATAATCCTCAAAAGTCATGATTTAATTAAATAGCCATTCAATAGGATTACATGAACTTAGAGAGTTGTATTGATGACTTTTATGATTATATAATTCTATAAATAAACATTTGAATTTCCCGCGAATCATATGTAGATCAACATATAATTTGATTTTGACCTGCAAATTGCAAAAAACGTAAGAAATTTTGAATTTCACGGGCTACCTTAGCGCATTCCCTTTAAAGGAAGTTTTTTGAATAATATGGCTTCTTGCCTTACTAAATCCCCCGAAATATAAAGATTTTCGGATATGAGGACTGTGGCGGCATCTACATCACCACATGCAAACTACGCATCAAAGACCTGACGTCACACAACATCCTGACGTCACTCAAATCCTGCATCGCGCAATTAGAGTTTACCGCGCGGTGGACATTGAAATCTGCTGCAGAAAATTCTATTGGCACAAAGAATCTTAAAAGAATCTTGCTTTTGCCTTAAAGCCAAGGATGATGACTGCTTACTAAACTATCTATCTACATACATAGCATAATATCACGCCTTGTTTCCACAAAGGATTGAGCAGAGGTGTACCTGTAGTACACCCACATTTTACCAGTTTTGTTTAAAGTCCCATGTAATAGGGGCCAAGCCTATTGCCATCAACTGGGCACAATTCCCGGCCCCACGCTGCTACTGAGAAATTCCAGTTGGAAAAAACAAATAATATTTTTCCGGACCTAGGAATCGAACCCAGGGACCTCATGCTCAACAGTAGAGCTTGCGAGCAGACCTATAAGGCAGTCACTTTTCTTTCTTTTTCGTGTGCTTACCTGGTGTCAGAGTTTTAAAGTCGCCCATGGGCCTCTGACTTGGCTTCACATACCGTCGAGAAATATCTCCCAGGCTTGAATCACGACTCACGATGTTTTCCTTCACCGTTTTTGAAGCAAGTGATAAATTTACAATACGCACATGAATCTAAAGAGTCAGAGGTGCGTGACTTGAGTTCGAACTCAAGACCTATGATGACTTGGCAGTTCAACGGTCACACCACTAGGCTATCACTGCTCTTTAAGGCAGTCACTAAGCTATCTATTTATCTTACGTAACCGACGTTCTAACGTGTCTGGCTACATTCTACATCCGTCCTAACTTGAAGACTGTTTTGAAATATATTTTGATTGACTGCCGAGTCATCATGCTTTTAACGCAATTTGTGATTGATGTGTTCGAAGTATAATTGATGACTTAGCAAAAGCTGTGTGAAAAGTTTTCTAGAACCAATTTCAGTTTTGTTTTTTTTTACTTTCCGAAGATTTAATGTTCTAGCTCTAAGGCTAAGTGTTCAGAATTGTGCGTTGAAAAAACCACCACTAGATTGATCACAAACCTTATCTATCCTATAACGATTATTGTAATAGGCAGTATCTATCTATGACGGTTTGTTCATTAGTACGATCAACTGCACGTTCCGTAGACTAGTAACACTTTAATATCGAAAAGCGCTCTTACTGCTAAGAAATAAAGTCCAATTGTTTCTTACATGTGTCAGTTATTTTTTATAATTAAGTTTTTTCTTTATAAATGATAAATGATTTTTATTTCTGTAAATAGGTTGTACAAAACACTTTTACACGTCAAACATATTGTTTTTAAACTAGATGAGGTCGGCGTTTCCTATCTGACTACTCCGAGAAGAAAGGCCGAAACAAACTCAGAGGTCACAGTCTCTTTTAAAGTCCAGACATAATCTTGGTCAGATCATGTGAAGATCACGTGTGAGATTGGTGTCTAAAAATGGTTTATTTTTATATTGTGTCATTGTGTGTATATGACATGTATCAAATAACAATATTTTTCTTTCTTTCTTTTCTTTACCACTTTGTCACTGGCATACAAACGAGTAATTTATGTGATTTTAGTAGTATCAAATATCATAGGTACTTTCCCGGTTAGAGTCAAAACGAAAACTATTCCAAAATTATTCTTTTCATCTTCCAGCACACCAAACAACCAACTCCGGGTCCGTCTCGGAGAATGGGACGTCCGAGATTCAGGCGAGAGATACTCCCACGAGGAGTATGCCGTACAACGGAAGGAAGTCCATCCGTCATACGAGCCAGCTGACTTCCGGAACGACGTGGCCTTAGTGCAGCTGGACAGAGGGGTTGTGTTCAAGCAGCATATTTTACCAGTAAGTACAAAAAGACTATATTATGGTTCATCCACAGTTGGACATAAGCCTCCCCAAATATCGCCAAGGCGACCGGTCTTACGCTGCCTGCATCCAGCAGATTCCCGTAAAGGTCCGTGATCATCACCAATCAGCCAAAAGACATCAACTACTGGACGTAGGCCTCCCCCAGGCATCATCTAGGACAAAGGGACGTCTGAAGGAGCCGACAGCAGGAGGCAATGGCTGGTTTCTATGAATTTCTATGAAATACTTTCCGTAGCTAACGACACGTCGTTGGCAGCTGCGGGCAAGCGACAGGCGACACGTGCAGCCCGACCGCAGACCAGTAGTGCCGCTAACGTTCGAGCGATAACACGTTTTTCTATCTTCTATCTACCGACTGGAATACGGGCTGCTGCCGCCTGCGGTCGGGTTCGGGAATTATGACTGCAGCGATCTGACGCCCCGACACGTCGCGTGCAGTTGCTGCCTTTTTTTTTTTTTGAGGGTGGGAATTTATCAAATAAATTCTCCCGCTCTGGGCGGAGCGGGAGGGCGTGTCAGACTTTTACTGACTAAAACCCACCCGTGTTCCTTCCGTTGCCTGTGTGCCGGGGTCGCGATATCCCTTTCGGACAAACTCGCAACCCCGGCAGGGTGCAGTTGCTGCCTTCGGTCGGGTACGGAATGGTACCGAGAATCAGGCGAGAGATACTCTCGCGAAGAGTATACGGAAGGACGTCCATCTGTTATACGAGCCAGCTGTCTTCAGGAAAGGCGTGGCCTTAGTAAAGTTGGACAGGGGGTTGTGTTTAAGCAGCATTTTTTACCTATGAGTTATCATCATCATGATTTTTATCATCTTGGACGATCTTCTTCATCGTTGGCGAATTAAATCAACAGGACATAGAACCAAACCATTGGCCCATCCAAAGTTCCTTCCTTCAAAGGAACTGCTAAAGGAACTATCTAGACTCAGTAGTTCCTTTCGCATTTGCAAAGGAACTACTGATCCAAAAATTCTCAGTAGTTCCTGCAAAGGAATTGCTTAAGGAACTAGTGAGCACAAAGGCGATTTTCGCATGCAGCGGATTCTCGCAACCGTCAGTAAGTCATAAGACTTACTTGCCTTGTTGACGGTGACTGTCCATCTTGTGTGAAGCCTACCCACGCTGTGCCTTCTGGTCATGGCCATTATGATCACCATCATTTTTCAAACCAAAAAGATTTCAAGGAAGGTCCAAACTACCTTCTTGTCTTTAACTAATGTAATTGTCCTTTGGCCGTGTTATCTTAAAGTATGTCAAATAAATCAAATAAAAAGGGTAAAGATCAAATATAAGAAATCCATCTTTATGTTTTACGTAGGACTTTGTAAATTCAAATTGCTTTTTCAAACTCAAACTCAAAGCATTTATTTCAATTAATCCAATTACAGGCACTTTTGAATTGTCAAGGAGTCGGTCAGTTAGAAATATGAAGCTAGTTGCCCATTCCAAAGCGTAGTAGGTACCTATGGAGAAGAACGGGCAAGAAACTGTGACGCTCACACGGACACACTTTTAAATAAAAAAAATTACTACAATTACATCATTCATGTTGAAATTATACATGTGAGAAAAATGTAGAAAGATGTGCACGTTAAAAGCATCCGTAATAAAAATATAAAAACAATAAACATTTTTACAACATTTTTAATAAATCAAAATAGTCAGAACCATTCAGCTCAACCATTTTGAAGGGAGCTAAATTATCCAATAACATTTTTTTCAAATGAACCCAGGAGGATTTATAGAGTTAAGAAAGATCTTTTCTTCTACTATAATTTTTACTTTAAATATGACAAGAATATAAACATCGTCTCAAGATGTGATCTAGCTGTTGTCTTTCTAAAAAACGTAACCAGCCATGCTATTCTGTAAACATCTCACCGTGAAAACTTGGGTGAAGTGAGCTGTCAATAGTGTCAATCCCTGTGGAATGACAGCTCACTCCACGCTCACTTCACCTAAGTTTTCACGGTGAGATGGTTACAGAATAGCACTGCAGGAGTCATTAGTTCCACTTATGGCCAGTACCCTAATTGTGTAATACTCGATCAATCAGAATCTGAATCGTTTTGAAACAGATTACTAATACATTCCTTCAAAAGTTCGAAAAGAATCTGCTCAACAACGTAAATAACGCAATGAATGTTGTTGAACTGGCAAAATTAAACAGATTAGTCGTAATCGTTTACGAAAATATGTTACGTAATTAGATAGCTGATCTTAGAATGATTTTCAATTAAAACCTCACCCTTCTTGTTTCCAGGTGTGTCTCCCTCAGAAGCAGATGAAGTTAGCGGGCAAGATGGCGACCGTCGCCGGCTGGGGACGAACGAGGCACGGGCAGAGCTCTGTGCCTTCTGTGTTACAGGTAATATATCAAAGTTGATAATGATACTGTTAGGAAATTAAATTTAATGTTTGTTCCTGTAAGTAGATCTTCTATGACGCTTTTACAAGTAAATATTTGGTCAAATTAAGATGAGTTCCTAAAGGTTCAATTCTAGGCGCTTTAGTATTATCTGTTTTCTATTGAATTCATTGGACGGTGTTCCTCAAGATCCTATTCTAGGCCCTTTTGTTTTACCAGTTTTTTCATTCAATTGAAGTAAAACACAGACAAAGAATAATATTACAAGGGTTGGATTATTTTAAAATTTATTGTACGTGGCTGTCAAGGTTCTATTATCCGAAGCCCTATTTTGAACCTTATTTTATTTGCGTCATATCGGTAAAAGATATATGAGAATAGTTTTATAAGTAACTATTTGCATCCCGCGGTTTCACCTGCATAGGTTTTGATTCCATGGGAATATAGGGATAAAAAGAATCCTATGTCCTAACCTAGATCATGGTCTATCCACGTGCCAAATTTCATCCAAATTCGTTCAGCCGTTTTAGCGTGACAGCGTAACAAACAAACATACACACAAAAAATCAAACCTTGTCTCTTTATAATATTATAGTTTAGAAGAGGATTTTTTCGGCTGTCGCTGAAAACCAGCGTTGGGGCTCTGTCTCGCATAGGGTCGCAGCATTAAGCTGAGCGATGGCCGTTTTGCGTGGATGTGACGCATATTTTCCCCCAAATTGTTTATTTTTGTGTTTTGTTCTTTCTTTGCGTCATGTGTACCGCAAATAAACGTATTTTCTTTCTTTCTTTTCTTTAATAGATATTTAAATAAAACATGTGACGTTCTTCAAGGTTCTATGACGTTTTTATTGATTTATATTATATACTTTATTGTACACCAGAAAATACATAGCAAAAAATATATTGAACACTACAAAACATACAATGGGCGGGCGGTTTTTTTTTTCTGAAGTAAAAATATTAGTCATTAGTAGTAGGTTGGCAGTCATGTCCGCTGACTAACTATGTAGTTACCACAACGTAAACTTGCCTTTCATGGCTATCCACAGTATGTACTAAAGGCTTCTTATTATAATTACAGGAGGTGGACGTGGAAGTGATTCCTAACGAGCGCTGTCAGCGGTGGTTCAGAGCGGCCGGACGGCGGGAGACCATACATGACGTGTTCCTGTGTGCGGGGTATAAAGAGGTAATATGATTCATTCCGTCTCTTATACCGAGGAATACAGGCCTGAATGTGCTATTTTATCATTATTTATATTTCTTTTCTTTCTTTCTTTCTTTTATTTCTTTCTTTTCTTTCTTTTCTTTATTTCTTTATTTTCTGTCTTTTCTTTATTTCTCTCTTTTCTTTTTCTTTTTTCTTTCTTTTCTTTCTTTTATTTCTATTTTATATAGCCCTTTGAAATTATTGTCACTACAGCAAATTCAACAATTCTTATCGAAACGAAGCTGTCTTTTACGCTACGTCGTTTAAATACACGATTGGCTAGTGCAAGTCATTACTTGTAGCCAAATGGTTAATCCTTTCACAATCACTCAAAACAGACACTAGACCCTGGATTGATAAAACAACATAATGTATTTTATAAAAGATCCTGGTATAAATACACCACTAAGTAAAATCTGGTCTTGAGAACAGCTGCTAGAGTTGCTTTTCCATGTTTTTTTAAGTTTTTCTGCCTATCAAACAATGCGGTATTTCTTCAAACTAAGGGCAGCATTTTTATTTTTTCTTTTTTTTTAGTCCCATGACTGTAAATTCCTACTGAAACTTATTTTATTTTATTTTATTTTCTCCCATTTCCAGGGCGGTCGCGACTCTTGCCAGGGCGACAGCGGAGGCCCACTCACGATGAAGCTAGAAGGGCGGAGCACCCTCATAGGCCTGGTGTCTTGGGGCATAGGCTGCGGACGAGAACATCTGCCTGGAGTTTATACCAACATACAGAAGTTTGTGCCCTGGATTGACAAACTGGTCAACCCTTAGCTTATAGAAATTAATATTAAAAAGAGAATACTCGGAGTCTACAAAAATTTGTGCCTTGTATAGAGAAACGTAACTTATTGTAAATAGTATCTACAACCTACATAAATAGAAAAGATAATATTAATTAAAGCTAAGAATACGCACGAAAAATCGATTATGAAAAATCTATTATTGAAGCATCCATTCATTCAAGAACACCATGAAATGAATCATTCATTCGAACATTCACTTAATCAATCAATGAATTTTTCATTAATTAATTAATTATTCATTCATTTATTAATCATCTATTCATTCGATCAATTAATCATTCACATTCATTCACGATGAAACTAGAAGGGCAAAGCACCCTTACAGGCCTGGCTGGTGTCGTGGGATATCTACATACAGAAATTTGTGCCCAGGATTCACAAACTGGTCAACCGGTAGATTATAAAAAAGGAAGAAAATGTACTCGATGACTACAAAAATGTGTGCCTTTGTTATGTTATCTACAGGTAGAAAGAAATGAAAATATTATTTTAACCTTAAAACACAGAAAAAACCAGTGTTGAAAAATCGAATAAGACGATATTTCAATCAATCTTTGAATTATTCATTCATTTGATCATTAGTTCATCCAAAAATTCACCTTTTCAATCAATGAATATCATTAATGAATTATTCATTCATTCATCCATTCACAATCAATCATTCATGTTCATTCATAATGAAGCTCAAAGGGCGAAGGCTGAGGACGTGAACATTTAGGTACTTGGATTAACAAACTGGTCAACCCCTAATGTATAAAAATAATCTTAAAAATACTCGGAGTCTACAAATATGTGTGCCTTGGAAAGAGATAAATTAACTTATTGTAAATAGTATGGAAAGACAAAACTGTCTACATTAACAATACAACGAAAAACTTAATAGAAAGTTCATTAAAAATCATAATTATATCAATCATTCACGTAATCATTATCATGATTATCAGAATAATTCCGCCATCAATGAAAAAAAAACCTTACATTGAAATCATTCATTCAATTTCAAACTAGACTATCCATTTTTAATCATTTATTCATTTCATTAATCATCATTCATTTATAAGTTTATCAAATTTATTACACGATTTTTGTTCATCTCACGAATATCATGTCATTTGTTAGTCATAATCACATAATGACAGCAAACACGCTAAATCATTTGTCAACCGTGCTTCACTTCACTGTCAGAATCATCATTATGTCATTTGTCAGACTTATCACATGTCAAATTTCAGAAATATCACACCTCATAATATCACTCACTTGGCATTTCAGATGCCATCATAGATGAATTATTATGATTTCATCATAATGAGTTGGTTTAAGAATTTATCGGTACATATTCATGGGAATTTAGACGTCTTGTGCGGGAATATAATAGCTTCATGTCTATTTTCATATTCATGTATTACAAATCTAATCAATTGAATTATTTATTACTTTGCAAACATGGGTAATTAGTACATAGATGTTTTATTATAAAAGTCCTCCATATTGAATTTACACAAATTTAAAATCATTATTATTTTCATTACTTAACAATTAAAATAATAAAAAAAATCAAATCATTCAAATTACAGCAAATGTCAAATTAATAACACAATATCTCATTTTTCATCACAGTAATATATCACGATTTTATTATCATAACTCATCACGCTATCATTCAATTGAACTTTGATATAACATTCATCTTTTTACGTCACCGTCTTTATGCTGAATTAGTGTCAAATACAGTTTCATAAACAGTTTACCCAGTAATTGGGTTGTGGAGGTCAGATCGTCCATGTAAAATACTGGTATTCAGCTGCATCCGGTTAGACTGGAAGCCGACCCCAACATTGTTGGGAAAAGGCAGACAGACTAATTGCTTGATAGGTCCGCAAAGAGAGACCATAATAAATTCAAGCAGAATGAAGCTTACCGAATGTTGACCAAATGTCATAATAATTTCATCAAAAATATGATATAATTACGATTTCGTCAATACGATAAAATAATAATAATATCAAAAACAAGAAACAAAGATTTTCATATCAAATCATACCGATGTTGTTTTATCGGAAGAATAATTTATAAATATCAGGGTAATATCAGTATCATAAATATCATAATGTGATATATATCATAATTACCCCAACGTAATAATTTATGGGTAACTTTACTCTACAAGGGTAAAAGTAAAAAAATACTCGTAAAGTCCTAAATTAGGATTCGAAAGGACTATGTGGTCCATAATGTTATTAATTAAGGATTAAGTGATTAGAAACTAAATCTATTTATTTTTTGATTTATTGTCTTTTTATTTAATGTTTTTTTGTATGTTAATAAAATATTTTTTGTACGTGTGCTGTTTTTTTTGTGTTGTTGTTTCCCCGTGAGGCGAAAACGTCAGGGTAGCAAAATTTAAATATTCCTAACTTTTTTACAATTTCCAGGTCAGTATCAGGGTGTATGTTGATAATAATATGATTTGCGACCGTAAACAAATACGTATATATAGAACTAGCTTTTGCCCGCGAGCGACGCGTGGATGTCGGAAATTATCCCCCGAGAACGTACTTTAGGAGTATGAGGAACAGGGTGTAAAGTTCACTCATCCCCCATAGAAAAGGGAGGATCCTCCGACCAGACGGGTGTCATGTCTGGCGGGCAACTGCCCAGAGGTTGAAGTCGGGAGCTTGTATATATGTCCACCGCGCGGTAAACTCTAATTGCGCGATGCAGGATTTCAGTGACGTCAGGTCTTTTTGATGCGTAGTTCGCATGTGGCGATGTAGATGCCGCCACAGTACTGCCGGGATAAAAAGTATCCTATGTGTTAATCTAGGTTATAAACTATCTGTCTGCCTCATCCAAATCCTATTAGTAGCATAACATACTGGTTGAATACTATCGTGAATTCATGCATGCCTAGTACTTTTTGTTAGGTTACTGCTCAGAAATTGTGCACAACGTCTAATGATTGAAATACTATCTTGAATTCATGCAAGCCTAGTACTTTTAACTGAAGGAATCGCGTTGTCCCATACAAACTTTGCTCCCCTTTTTTACCCCTTTAGGGGTAGAATTTCTGGAAATATTTTCGTATCGGATGCCTACGTCATACAAAGAACACACCCTCCAAGTTTCATCAGCGGTTTAGGCTGTGCGTTGATCCGTCAGTCAGTCAGTCATTCAGGACAAAGCATTTTATTTGTATAGATTATAAATCATTAATACAATGCAATGAAATTACTCTATCAAATGATTATTTCACAAAGCTCGTGGCAAAGTAATTACAGCCGAACGGGTCGAACCATCAGGTTAAGCTACGCTTGCACGTGTTGGTCTGTGGATGGGTGACCATCTTTATATACCGAGATTCCTCCGTGCTTCGGAAAGCACGTTAAGCCGTTGGTCCCGGCTGTTATTCATCGATCTTTGACAGTCGTTACGGGTCGTCAGAAGTCCGAAAGTCTGACAATCAGTCTTACCAAGGAGTGTCGTATTACCTAGTTACTGGATTGTGGAGTTTAGATAGGCAGTCGCTCCATGTAAAATACCGGTATTCAGCTGCATCCGGTTAGACTCCAAGCCGACCCCGACATAGTTGGGAAAAGTCTAGGCAGATTGATTGAATGACTATTTCATGAAATCATGACATTTCAGGCCAATTCTAACTTGAGAATTGAATATTAAAAACTTGTTATTATTAAAAAGTTGAATATATTTACTAAACATGAAATTATTTAAAGTAGATCAATCTTCAATTAACACAACAAAACTTGTTGATGAATAAATTCATATTTTGGAACATCTTAATCAAAGTGGGATTTTGGACAATAGTCAATAAAAAACAGGTTTTGACAAAATGAAGTCTGCCCCTCATGTAAGTGTTGCGGGGTTAAAAAGCAGATTAATTTAAAGGTCTAAAATTACTACTTTTAACTTCGGTAACACCCCTTTCGCTTTTGACACTAAAGAGTTAATATGATTATACATATATCAATTAAACCCTGCAGACAGAATTATGAGCTTGGGGCTCCGTCGACTACGCCTTACTTCAAAATTTTTATAATAATTTACCATGTAGCATTCTTTTTAGGGTTCCGTAGTCAACAAGGAGTTATATAGTTATAGTTTCGCCATGTCCGTCTGTCTGTCCGCGGCTTAGCTTAGAGACTCTTAGTGCTAGAAAGCTGTAATTTGGCATGGGTATACCTATATATTAATCACGCCGTCAAAGTGGTAAAATAATTATGTTTTTTTTTACCTCCCCTTCCCGTAAAATGGGGATGTTTTTTTTTCTAGTCTGTCCCATGGTGTGAGGTCGTTGGAAAGGTCATTTATAAATATTGAGTGAGTGTTTGAAAAACAGTTTTGGACTCAGGAATCTGTTCGCGAAATATTAAGCTTTAAAGTGCTAATTTGTGTAAGGGTCAGTACACACCGAGTCGTGACGCTAAGCGACGCTGCGCATACTTTTAAAGATAGTGTAATACAAAATATAACTTTATTTACTACACAAAAAGTTACACATTTAATTGAGATAATTCGAAAATGTCCCGCGCTGTCGTGTTACGACGCAGCTCTGCTTCGCTGGTAGGCGTGACGTGCAAGAGCGGCCCGCGCTGCGCCTCGCAAAGCCGCGTGATGCAGCGCGACGCCGCGAGGCGCAGCCTGAAGCTGTCGTGGTGACTTGTCTCTACTATTGCTAGCAGGGCGGTAGCTCGCAACAACGTTCCGTTGAGCCGCGCTCGGCGTCTCGTTGCGCCGCGCTGTGTCTCGTTGCGCAGCGAGGCGTGGCACTGCCAGCGACTTCACGATTCGCCTCGCGACGTTGCGATGCTGGCCTCTTCAAGCATGGTCGCGTCGCGTCACGTCTCGGTGTGAACTGATCCTTAGAGTCAAGTCGCTCGCTCTTCCATCCGAAAATAAGTAGAATTAAAAAAAAAAACACTGGCATAAAAAAAATGTTGTGGAGGGTTAAGGAGACCCTCTAGAACCCCTAAATAACCTCACATTTTTTCTAACGAGGCGGCACGTTTCCAACTTTAACCCTAAATGTATATGAAAGTTTATACGGTTCTTTTAAAAAAAAACATTAAAAAAAAAAAACTGTCCGTCTATTTGGTCCGGCTCATCTTCGAAACGGCTGGATCGATTTTGACGGGAGTTTTACTGGCAGATAGCTGATATTATAAAAAGTAACTAAGGCTACAATCTTATTAGAAAAAAAATTGGGTCCGCGCGGGAGAAGCCGCGGGTAACAGCTAAGTTATGTAATATATAACACACGACTTTAATGACTTATCCAAAACATAATCATTCTATTGAATTAAGAAACTAGATCCTCCCACAGTTAGATTGGTGCATAAATGTCGAATTGATACTAATCAGATAATTAAAAAGATATCATTTACGACATCGCCACCTACGACATTACCAAAAGAGAATTTGCTTACAAAATTTAAAAAAACCTGATTAACCATTCTAAACTAGATGGTTTCAAAATATAACTTACTAGCTTTTGCCCGCGTGACGGTTGGAAATTATCGCACGGGAACGTATTACCGGAATTAAAAGTATCCTATGTCCTAACTCAGGTAGTCTACCTGTGTGCCAAATTTCATCGAAATTCGTTCGTTAAAAGGTAATGGACAGACAGACATCACAATTACTTACGCATTTATTATTATATATACTAGGTTTTAGCCCTATACTACCGGGATAAATTATCTCTGTACCAAATTTCAAGTTCGTTCAGCCGTTTTTGCGTGAAAGCATAAAATTCACTTTCGCATTTAAAATAGTATAATTAGTTAAGATAAGTATGGATTATTATAAAAACTTGAACTTATGTATTTGCTGCTTAAGCGCATATACTTGCCAATCCATAGCTCAGCGCCATCTATTATTTCTATCATGTACTTTGAAAGCTCATGCAACTCGAGGCGATAATCTTTTGAGAGTCGTTTAAAGAAACCAGCGTGGTTTCATCGTGTAGATGTCACTATGAGCGTTATATTCACGCTAGAATTATTTGAAATGGGTGAGTAGAGGTGTCGCTGACTGTCAAAAAAGTGGTTATTATATTTTTGAACAGCGTTCAAGTTAATATCTTCGGGCATTTAATGGACGGAAGGCGTTAAATTTTTTGGTAACTTATTTTATTTCAGTCCGTGTGCATACATTTAAATAGATGTTTATTATTACTATTATTTATTTATTTACTAATATTATAAAGAGGAAAAGTTTGATTTGTTGTATGTTTGTTTGTAATGGATAAATTCAAAAAAATACTAAACCGATTTAAAAAATTCTTTGACCTATAGAAAGCTACATTATCAACGAGTAACATGGGTATATTTTAATTTGCAAAAACTTTGAGATGCCTGCGAAAATTGCAATAGTGTAGCCTAAGGTATCAAAAATGTACCTATATAAGTCACTCTTTGGCGTGCGCTGCACAAATAGCAATAGTTTTATTAATGATACATATAGAAAGAAGAAAGAAAATACGTTTATTTGCGGTACACATGACGCAAAGAAAGAACAAAACACGAAAATAAACAATTTGGGGGAAAATATGCGTCACATCCACGCAAAACGGCCATCGCTCAGCTTAATGCTGCGACCCTATGCGAGACAGAGCCCCAACGCTGGTTTTCAGCGACAGCCGGCGTTGACGTGATGACGTCAACCGGTGCAGCATATAGTGATAATAATGTGCTACATGTTTATAGTACTCATTTATAGTTTAACTCGTACAATAAGCGTTTTGCTTATATGAAAGAAGCTCTATCTTATTCTCATAAATTAGTTAATAATACAAAACCTTATTTCCATAATAATATGGATATAGATAATTTTATTAAAATTTATTAAATAAACATTCTACTCATTTAACCTCAAAAAAAAAATATGACTAAAATTCGAGGTTTGTCTATTGCCAGTCTAAGTTTAGGAGATTAGAGGTGACAAATGTACAAACAAACTCTGTTTAAAAACGTAATCTTTTATTATACAAACATTAATTATTATAATATAACTCCAGTTCCTCGTTGGTCTACTAGGGCCGCAAGCGCTGCATTGGGATTTACCATCTAGAATTTTTCAGTAGCAGCCCGGAGTCTGGATTTGTATGCGGTTGATAGGAATTGGCTTGGCTTGGCCCCTATTACATGGGACTTAAACATAACTGGCGAAATGTGGGTGTACTATAGGTACAGCTCTGCCTTACCCTTCGGGGATAACAGGCGTGATGTTTTGTTATGTTATAATATTAATAGTAAAAACTAAATATTGATTTTTCTCGAAAGCACATTTTCACTGCATGCGCGTTGATGTCTTTGGTTCGGAAAATTCAAAATTAGAACAATGTTATAGTGAAATAAAATATAAATAAAAATCATTTTAAAAGAAGCTTTTTATTAACTAAAACGTGCTAAATTAACCTTCAGCGCACCCTGGACGTTCAGCTAGTTTACACGTTGATTGGCTAATCACTTTTTTTATATTCTTCCTTCACATAATCATTTTATTATTTGTCATTATATACCTACAATTAAATTGCAACTCTTTATTAGTGGCTTTTGTGGACATTATAGTTAATCAGGTTTGGTTGTTGTAATGGCAATCATGTCATTTCGTTTGAAATGGGTTTTTATTAATTTATTTATCGTGAATACATACAAATTATTTTCTATTTTGTGAATGTGAGAACGTTGTAGTCTTAGTGGACTGTAGATTTGTTGACCTTTTTCTATTTTGTTAAGTACCTGGTACTTGTTGGAAGGCCTACACTGTTCTCCCATACCTCTTAAATCTGTTATTTGAAAATATTGTAATTAGCCAATTCTTTTTAAAAGAGTAACCGTGGAGTTTCTTGCCGGCTCTTCTCCATAGGAAACGACCAATTGGAACCGTGCACTTAGCTTCAGACGTTCCATAAGTGCCCTTGTAGGTTTATGTGAAATAAAATATTTTCAATTTTGAATCCTTTCACCACGTTGGCAATCCAAAGACGTTTGGTTATAAAAGAAAAAGTAGTAACAGCCAATTACCAAGTTTATTGGCGATGGTTAAATATAACATTATTGAAGGCTAACCACCTGTCTCTACATACATCAGAGGTGTTTTTGCAATCTTTAATGCATCACAGTTATTAACGGTAAGACTAAGGTTGTATGCTGTGTAATGGTTGTAATGTTGGTTGTTGAGCGTAAGGTCATGGGTTAGATTCCCACAAATATAATCTGACGGCGTTTAAAATAGCTTCGGAGTATAGCGATACGATTCGGAGCATAGCGGTAGAAAAGTCTAGTTTGAATAAATGACTAATAAATTTGAATTTGATTTTCTTTTAAGCACAGTCTTGGTAAAGATGGTCACCCATCCACGGACCAACCTTGGCAAGCGTAGCTTAACCTGACCGATCGAGCCGTGCAGCTGTTGTTACTAAGCCACAAGCACAACCTCATGATTTATGATTTTAATTCATAATAATAAATGTTTTTGTTTTCTCTTTTGATTTTATAAAAATATTTAAAAATGTAATTTATATGTATATAAATGAAATAAAGGAAATAATAATAACAAATTCTTTATTAACACAAAATATAGGTGTAACAATACTTATTTGAAACCCTGGCTCCTGACCTAAGTGGCAAACTGTGTTACAGGAGCCAGTGTCTTCCTCTGTTTGTGGTACATTTCATATTATATAAGCTGTGCAATAAATTAATTTAAAAACATGAATAATTAATACGTTGGATGCCCCAGCTAAGGTAATCTTGAAGCAAATGATCACAATACTAGCATCTACCAGCGCCTGCGTCGTGTCGATGTGAAATTTCTTGTCCCCCCGACCCACCCTTTCGCCTGCCCGCGTTACTACTTCGTTTTGGCGTTCTTTCTGACTTTATTTTTGCTTGGCTTCTAAGGGTCCTAAGTGTAATGTTAAATAGCTTATACGCTTCCAAAAGAATTGGTCTACCAAATTCAAAACGAAATTTTTCAATCCAGATTGGTAGTCCCAGAGATAAGCGCGTTCAAACAAACAAACTCTTCGACTTTATTATTAGTACACTCACGAGCAATATAAAAAAGCCAATCTTGAAATCAGTTTTGTGGGTTTTCAAGATTTCTTTGCTCCATGTGTGGTTTAGGAGATATTTAGATTTTTTTGGCACCTATATTTGTAAGTGGCTTTTTTATATTGCCCGTCAGTGCTATACTGCCCTGCTAAGCCGAAAGGCGGTATCTCTGAGATACCCCCTCCCCCCCAATCCCTTTAGATCCCTTCCTTTTTGATCCCTTTTAGTTTTTTAATACCATTTAATAGCTATAATAATTTCGCATCTAACGGTATAAGCCACATACCGCTATCTAACTTAAAACATTTAAAAAAACCACTCAGAAGTTCTTTATTACTTTATATAAACTTACTCCGATTGAGATACCGCCTTTAAGCTTAGCAGGGCAGTATAGCATATACAAGATATGATGGCTAGAAGAAATCTCTATTTTGTCCACATAAGACTTAAGAAATGATTACCCATCTACAGATTGACCGCGGGATGCGCAGCTTAACCTTACATTAAATAATTCACGTGACCAACCACGAGACTCTTCTTTTTTATTTTATTATTAAATAAATAGCTTTAAATAATAATACTCTTTAAAAGTTTCCCCAAAGAAAGACACACAGAAAATGTCAAATTCCTTATGAATCAAGTTTGCACATCAATATTCTTCGAACCGCATAAATTAAACTGTTCAATGGAAAAACAATGTCTGTATATGTGTGTGACGCAATCTCAGAAATAGCTAAACCAGTATTGATGCTGCATTAATATTCAATATTATCTTTATTAGATAGAAGCTATAACTGTGATGTCAGTGGACATAAAAGTAATATATTCTATAAATATTTATTTTCTGATTGCAGATACATTTCTCGCGTATGTTATGTCTACAGTGAAGCACATAAAAGCCTCAATCGAAAACATGAAGATAAGCCTGCCTGCAGGCGTAGCGTGACCACCATAGAAACGGGTTTTGTCGACGGAAGAATACACAAAATGACAGATTCACAATCATTTTGTCTATTCTTCCGTCGACTAAACCCGTTTCTATAGTGTTGTATGAGTTGCCTTGGTTTACCTGGATGTCTATATATATACTCCGGACCCAGATAGACCGAAGCAAAGAAGACCTGCTCAGATGGAGATTCACAGATGACTCCGCCCTGGAGTGTAAGTGTGGTGCTGTTCCACAAACAATGGACCAATTAGTATTGTGTCCGGCGTGTTCTGTTGTCTGCAAGCTACAGGAACTGATGGACGCTACTGAAGGTGCTAAGTTCGTATCCAAAATCTGGGCTGGCTCTATCTAGATTGCTATCGACGCGCTAAGGAAAAGATGGTGTAAATGTACAATATTAGGTAAACATAGTTCTCCTAAGACCGCTGACCGCTAGTACAAAAATGGTCAGAGGGAAAATTGCAATTATCACCATGCTTGGCTAACATATTGGTGATTAGCAGAAAGACAACGAATCTTTAAGAACAGTTAAGCGGATTAGGTTACTAAATATACGTCGTCTATTGAATTTTAAATATTGTACATAATTAATAACTCATGCTGTTGTAAAAATACTAGCCAGTCAGCAAAGCGGTAGCAGGGCTGACTGTCTGACTGTATGACTGAAATGTCCATCATCATCTGACTTTTTTCCGTCGGGAAATGCTCATGGACCTCCACCAGGGAAATGAGGGTTATGTCAGACTCCAACCGACTAAAACCCCACTGTTCCTTCAACTACCATGAGACGGGGGCCCGGGATAGTTGTACCATCGAAGAAGTTCATATCTAACCAGCGTAAGGACTATTCTTGCTTGCAGCGCTCGGCGACTATAGAACCGGGCCGGTAACAGATGTGGTCATCGTGTTCACGGGATTTTGTTTTTTAGATGATATGAACTTCTTTGATGGTACATTCGCCGCATTGCTTTTTCCAAACTATGTTCGGTTCTACTTCCAGACTATTCAGATATAGCTGAGTACCAGTATTTTACATGGAGGGACTGCCTATCTGAACTCAAACCAGTAACTGGGTAAATAAACCTGGTTGTCAGCCTTTCGGGCTTCTGTCTAGCTGTAACGACTTTTAAAAATCTACGAATGACAGCCGAGACTGACGGCTTAACGTGCTTTCCGAGGTACGGAAAGGTGCTAGTATCAAGCCATGACTAGCAACATAAAATTGCTTATAACAACTTTAAGAGCCTGTTGAATAAAAGCAACACATTTGTTCTCGAGATGGCGATAAAAAGACGAACAAAATCCATATAAAGATACGCCTCTGCAAACTTGCGAGTCGCATTAATTTTATTACATATTGAATCTTTCTGAATCAGTTGGAAAGGGTAAGAAGAATCGATTAAGTCAGTCGATTCTGACCCTTATTGCAACGATACTTAGTTTTGAACCAGTCAAGATTTTTGACACGTGCAAAATTGAAATTAAAATACATATTTCACTTACTTCTTTACAGTTTAAGGTTATTTTTCTATAACCAAACTCTATGTTATATGAAACCTTTAGTAACTTGAAATAAAACTCGTTCAGTAAGATGAAAAAAAAAAGCATATGCTATGCAAAATCCGACTCTTGCCGATGCGCGGTTGGATTTTTAGTGTCCTTTCGTTTATGCTGGTTTATATTATGTATTTATGTGTTTATATGAACGGTCTGTACTTTTGCAAGAACCTTCGGTGAATGATGAAAACGTTTACGTTTGCAATCGAAGTGGTTTGTCTTCTTATAATTCACACGGGATATTACAAATGGGTGGATTGTGAGGTCATCGACCACACAATCCACCCATTTGTATTTTTTGTATTTGTATTTTGTTATTTGGTAAAAACATATCAGAGCATAACCTCGCTGTCCATCAGGCAAGACACAGGTCAAGAGCAGGCCCACAACACAAAAAAAAAAACTACTTAAGCAAAACGTTTATTTGATAAACAAGTTTCTTTGTACAAGTATTTTTGTATTGTAAATTGTCTATTGCTGTTGTTGAGGTAGGCAAATCATTAGATTGATCAATTATAACTTTTTTTAACACAAGGAAAAATAATAAACTGTACATCTTTGCAAGATATTTTTATTAATAATCAAGACACAGTAAGTATATTTTGCTAGTTATAGCTAACTAAAATCCTCCCAGTTATTTTTAGGTGCCGTACATCATAATTTAAAAACCATTCCACTTACAGGATCACTTTGTTATGCTTCTGTCTGACTATACCATATTTAAGTTCTGCGAATTACTCCTGATTTCTTCACCAACACTGTTCAATAGCAAAATCTATGTTGTATACTATCCTCTGTCTTTTAAAACTAACCACAACCACTAAAATTCAAAAGTTATATTTAACTCTATCTACTAATGTAATTGCATACATTACCAAGTTAAACTGACGTCACACATCTTACTCAAGTAATCACCAAGTAAATGCTTGACGACTGATTGATTAACGTGACGTCAGTGTATGTATAATACCAGCCTATTACTGTCCCACTGCAGAGCAAAGGCCTCTTCTCATACAGAGAAGGCACGAGCATTGATCACCACGCTTGCTCAAGACGATTTCAGACCAATATGAACTATAAGTCCAGGTTTCCTCAATATGGTTTTTCCTTCACCGATGTCAGTAATGTCCAAAATTAACTAAGGCAGTATATAATGTCGCCTATCTTTAATATTTTTCATGTTATTCATTTTTTTATTTTTTGAATAGCGTTTGCCATATCTCCGGTTTTATTGGCTCGATTTGGATTCCATGTATTATTTCTAAAAGCTTTTGAGATTTTATGGGATTAACAAAATTTTTTATTAAAATTTGTCGACTATGAAAAAATTAAACGGAGGTGAAGAAATTAAAAAAAAAAAAAACAGTATTTATTTTAAAAACACAAGTATACGTCCATAAAATCATAAATATATTGATATAATTGAATAGATGGGGAAAAAAACCATAGTCTTTAAAAGTTAATTTTCGATAATTTTTTATGAATGTTTAGAAAAATACGGGCGGTCACACATGCCCATGGGCGGCATTCTATAATATGAATTGAAAAAGTCCCATTCGTACTTGCCCGGATTTGACCCAACAACCTCGTGCATGAGAGGCGAGGTACCACTGGGCTAACACGACTAACCTTACGTCAGTGTGCGTTGAAATAATGAGACAGGTGTCGAAGATCACCTGTTTCGACCGGCACAGGTAAAAAAGGGATCAATGAAATGGCATTTGTTTTTATTGTGGTGGCGACTGGAGGGGAAGAGAATCGAGATGTGTTTGATAGACTGTTACGTGTATGTAAATAAATACATCGAAATAGCAATCATGTTCAATATTTGTGTCAGAATTTTACTGACTAAAACCCACCCGTGTTCCTTCCGTTGCCTGTGTGCCGGGGCCACGATATCCCTTTCGGACAAACTCGCAACCCAAAGTCTAAAATACTGAATTTTGTATACAAGATACATAGCCTTTTAATTCTATATAACTTCTCAGACCAAATAAAAAACCAAGACGGAGCGCTGCGACCAAGACAGTGAAGCATGCCAATACAGTGAAGCATGCCAAAACTACACCACCGCTCTGTGCATACACGCTCACATTTAAAACCTTTTACAATGACACTACAATCAAACTACACCACACAAAGTGCACACATGTTTACGAAACCGGCTTCACTTCACTGTTGACAGCGCTCTGTCTTGGTTTTTTATTTAGTCTGAGTATAACACTGATTCGATTTACCTGAATATTTAAGGGGAACAACATCGGTGTTTATGTTACGATGTTAACTAGAAAACCGTCCTTTCTTTCATAGGACCCATTACTAGCATCGGCCAACCGTGCATTTTACCATTTTAGGTTACCCCTCTTGTGTTCACAAGCGTCACCATCAGATCGACGTCATTTTCGTCACGTATACATTTATGAATTAAATTTTATGAATCATGTAGCTATTTCAAACTACATACGTAAGTACTAGCACGTACGATGTTCCGGTGGCCACGATATAATCAATCTATGATCCGTTATAATGACTAAGAATATCATGCCATAATCACCACCTTTGCAGACGAAATGATCTCAGCTGGATATAATTAATTATTAGAGTATAGTAGACGTGTCAGAGTCGGAGTCGGAGTCCAGCACGCGTAGCATGACAAACATAGAAACGGGCTTTCTACGGGTTTTGTCGACCGAAGAGTAGACAAAATGACAGATTGTGACTGTTTATCTGTCATTTTCTCTATTCTTCCGTCAACAAAACCCGTTTCTATTGTGGTCATGCTAAGCGTGCAGGTAGTTAGAAGCCCGAAAGTCTGACAACCAGTCTTACCAATGGATATAGTGTTGCGCAAGGGTTGTAGAGGTCAGATAGGCAGTCGCTTCATGTAAAATACTGGCATCCGGTTAGACTGGAAGCCGACCCCAACGTAGTTTAGAAAGAGCTTGATGACGAGTGGTGAACACCTAAGTATAAAGATGATATGGCTAAAAAGATGGTGAATAGTGAGAAGACGTGTGATAGCACTAGATATGTATGGAGGGAGAAAGCATGTTGCGACGACTTTGCGGACGTTATTGGCCATTTTATTTACATCATGAACAAAAAGAGCGTGCCGTATCTTAGGCCTACTCGCACCACAAATCACTAAGTGCTCTAAACATATTTAAAACATAATTCTGTCTCTCTCATCTTCAAACGATTGACAGGAACACAACAATGTTTAAAGTTCGTTTTAGCGCTAAACGCATGAGATTTGAGGTGCAAGCAGGCCTTATTAAACACCACACACACACCACACATGCACATTACATGTTGAAACTTTATTTTTTTGAACATACCAACAGTAAACCTACACATGTTTTTGACAAATAAAAATTATCTTATCTTATCTTATTATTCCATGTTTGTTTTCGATGTTCGTAGATTCGACAAAACTAGAGGACAAAGATTTTCGACGCATGAAAATCTCATATCTAAGAGCTCTGTTCGAGCTCGAAACTAATCGGGCAAATCCGAAATAGACACGAAGCAAAACCGTAAACATAAATAAACATGCCATGTCGTCGGTATATCTCAAAATAGCTTACAGAATCCATTATGGTAGGTACTGAGTAATACAAAATAATCTACATATTAAAGGGACTTGAAATGGTCCTTAACACCTCCACGTTTTGAAACTTGAATATAAATATATTATTTTATATATTCAGACGGTTTATGTACTGACTATAAAAACACAATAAACATGTTTTTGTGTTGAATATTCAAGTTTTTATTAAGTGGCATGACGTTGATTTTCGTTGTTAGGGTTCTGTATCCGAAGGGTCTCAAACGGAACCCTATTACTACATAATCCTCCGGTGTCCGTTCGTCCATCCGTCTGTCTGTCTGTCAGCGGGCTGTATCTCAAGAACCGTATAGACAGCTGAAATTTTAACAGATTGTGTATTTCTATTCCCGCTTTAACAACGAATAATAAAAAATAAATAAAGTTATTAAGTAAAGAAGGGGTTAATAGTTAATAATTATAAAAAAATCTGTAGTTTTCGGCGCCTTTTGCTCGATCGGTACCCTTCGGTACCGTACGGAACTCTTCGTGTTCGGTCGGTTTTTTATCTCCGAAAAATAATACATACCAAGTCAAAATTTTCAACTACGTAGCTCGTTGTTTTCAGTCATGTAATCTTAGTTAATCTCAGTAATTTTTTGTAGGCATGTAATTAAATAATGTTACTTAGGTAACTCAACATAATAATAATTTTAAATTGAAACTCGCTTCCCATTGCATACAGTTACGCAAAGTTTATAAAATCCTTAATGACTACCCGAAACAAAATTTTATTTATTTTCATTATCTCTCAATATTTCCTATTACATTCAGACACGAAGCTTTAAAAATCCTTTTACATCTACTCAATTAAGTCGATAATCGCCTACATGGATCATAAGACCTTTTCGGTAAAGGCCGTTTGGTCGGCGCCCGCGCAGCCTGCCAGTGCAACACCCGACGCAGAACGCGCGGCCGCCATGCGACAGCCAACGAACATTTTAAAAAACGAACACGAATCTCCATTTTCAAATTGAAAATTTAACATTCTTCTAACGTATTTTGTTTAAATCGAACGTGTGTTTTAAATTCAAAATTGGAATAATGTGAATAAGTTTTTTTTCTTATTTCTTCATGTGTGTAGGAATGTGGTAGTGTCCATGCACAAAAGAAGTGTTGTGTGATTTTTTTATTGTTTTTTTTTAATGAGGTGTCAACCTCCAAGTTACTGTGTGGAATAAAAGTGTTTCAAAGGTAAGGAATTATCGATACTTTGCGAAACATCTGGCCATTGATAATCGTGGGCTCGAAAAAAGCCTTCGGATTACTCGTAAGGTCAAACCGAGTACTTATGGCATGACGGAATGGTCTTTTTGTCTTATGTTTTTATTCCAATCAATGAATTTTTTACTTTATTTTATACTATAAAAAGATAATAAATTTACACCACTATCTAGAGTTTTTAAAGAATTTGGTATACCCCACTATTCAAAATTTTAATGACATGTTATACCCGACTATTATATTTTTTCTGGTCCTTAGAACCGAGGTTCATTTAATGCATTTTGAATGCAAATGCTTATTAAAATGTAATAGCCCTGGTCATTGTAAGTAGTTGAAGGTTGGCGACGAGCAACCGGTTTTCACAACCAGTTTAAGGGTTACATTCTTACACAAATAGGACTAAGGTTAGGTTACATCGTTGTGGAGGAAAAAATGTTTTATGCTCTTGCGAATTTTGATGCAAAGGTTTATGATGTCAGGTTAAGCAATATTACCTATGTTATGTATTTATACATTTTACAATGTTTAAAGTATGGTTTAAACGGGTTTATTTTGGTATGCAAAGACAGGATTTAGTGCGAACTTTTCGCCCTAGCCAATACTTAAGTTAATCGATGAAGAGGACCAATACTGAGAGCAAGCGTGGTGACCGTACTCGGTCTTTGTATGGTAAGGTAATCAGCCTTATGTTGAGGAAGGACAATAACTAGAGGCAATTAATATTAATTAATCAAATTAACCCATTGCAGTCCACTGATGGATATAGACATCGGCTTGTCCCATGACGTGTGTTTCTTTATAATTCCGTTAGTATAAAACAGGTGTGTATCGCCTTTTATTTCAACGCCAAAGTAAACAAGTGTTTTGTAAAGGCTATAACAATCAATTTCTATGTTTAAATTTACATCATTGACGTCGATACGAATGAGTAAGCAACGAATTGTTTGCTGTTAAATTCAAGTACTTACTTACCAAATATATTTTTTTTTAGGCCTGATATAATTTACTTCTGATATAATTTTACCAAACCTTAGAATTGTATATATTTATTTCATACATTATACTTACATATGGGTACCTCGTGGCGAAGTAATATAAGCCGCATGAGTCGTTCCATAAGGTTAAGCTACGCTTGCTGGGGTTGGTCCGTGGATGGGTGACCATCTTTACATACCGAGACACGTCCGTGCCTCGGAAAGCTCATTAAGTCCCACCTCTCATTCGTGGATCTTTGACAGTAGTTACGGGTAGAAGCCCGAAAGTCTGACAACCAGTCTTACCAAGGAATATCGTATTACCCAGTAACTGAGTTGTTGAGCTCAGAAAGGCAGTCGCTACATGTAAAATTCTGGTATTCAGCTGCATTCGGTTAGACTGGCGGCCGACCCCAACATAGTTGGGAAAAGGCTAGGCAGATATACATATTTACATAAATCAACAAAGAATTAAGACCAGATTATTATAGAAAAACTTGTTCTATGAAAATTTTAGCAGGCTACCACTACTACGGTTCTAAAGACACAAACCTGTGACAGACAGAGTAATAGCGTAGACTTAGTAATTTGGTCTGGTTGGCACCCTTAAGGTGCGGAAATCTAAAAACAAATATGGCTCAACTCAGCAGGATACAAGCATTGAATTTATGATGAACCAATTGACTGTCTCGTTGGTCTAGTAGTCGCAAGCACAACTGCTGAGCATGAGGTCTTGGTTTCGACTCTCAGGCCGGGCAAAGTATTATTGGGTTTTCTATCTGAAATTCTCAATAGCAGCCCAGTCTGGGATTTGTGCCCGATTGACGGCAATAGTGTCGCCACCTGTGACGTGGAGTTCTGAATACCAGCCCGTATTACCTAGGCTCGCCCCCTATTACATGGGACTTAAACATAACTGGCCAAATGTGGGTGTGGTATAGGTACCTCTGTCTAAACCTGCGCGGGATAGAGGCGTGATGTTATATGTATAAGAAATACAAAAAACCATAAGACCGGATATAAAAATGCATCAGAAACAGCTGTTATAACAGAAACTATTTCATTCTGTGTTGCATAACATATCGCCTTGAATGTGCAGTGGTGAATGAATTTGTTACGCTATACGCGAGTGATCTCTACCTATCTGTAAAATTAGATTCATTAGAACAACAACTAGATTATCCTCTTAATACAATACAAGTCTTTCTCAGCATAAATTAGTTCAGCCTTATCTACCAGCACGCGTAGCATGACAACCATAGAAACGGGTTTTCTACGTGTTTAGTCGACGGAAGAATAGACAAAATGACAGATTATGATTGTTTATCTGTCATTTTGTTTATTCTTCCGTCGATAAGACCCGTTTCTATTATGGTCATGCTAAGCGTGCTGGACCTAATTTTGTTATTTTCTATTATGATTGTCAAGAGAAAGGACTACTATCCGATATTTGGCTGTACGTACACTTTTAAGAATGAGGAGGTCGTGGTTAAGTAATAACTGCCCCATGGGTAGATCCATCAGATTAAGCTACGCTTGCCGGGGGTGGTCCGTGTATGGGTGACCATCTTTACACATCGAGACTCCTCCATGCCTCGGAAAGCACCGCTGTTCGCTGTTTGTGTCTGCATCACCCAAAGGTTGACTGGTAGAAAATGCCTATGGCATTAAATCCGCCTCTGTACATTTGTGTGCTTGAAGTATTAAATAAATATATAAATAAATAAAGCACGTAAGCCGTTGTTCCCGGCTATCATTCGTGGATCTTTGACAGTCGTTACGGGTCGTCAGAAGCCCGAAAGTCTGACAACCACTCATACCAAGGGGTATAGTATTACCCTGTTACTGGGTTGTGGAGGTCAGATAGGCAGTCGGTCCATGTAAAATACTGATATTCGGCTGCATCCGGTTAAAAAAGCCGACCCTAACATAGTTGGGAGAAGGCTAAGTATTTATATTCACTTTTAAGAATAACTTATTTCTGTTCACTACGAGCCCATTGTACTTTTGGTATATAAGACTCTAAGGACCAAAATATTTTCCGAAAGGACGACTTCAGCATCCACCAGGGACTACATCCACTAGGACCTAAGACTTATTCAAAACGTTAAAAAAAATCGACCTTTCCAGCTTTATTTATTATTATTTTATCAGCCGGGATAAAAAGCAAACAGAATAAATAAAACATTCAGTTTCGTAAGGATAAATGCCTTTAACGAATATTGCATTAGTCTCGTTTGAAGTAGAGCAATTATACCTATCTACTTGATCGGTAAGATAACTTGTTGCAATCTAATTTAGTACAAGCGAATGTTTTATTTGAGTTTTATATCGTTCCATGCTGAATTGGTAAATACAGGAAATAGAAGACAAGTTTTTTACGCATTTAATACCTCTTTGTCTCGCTGGTCTAGTTGTCGCAAGCGCTAACGTCCAGCGTGAGGTCCTGGGTTCGATTCCCAGGTCGGGTAGTGTTATTGGGTTTTTCCAACAGGGATTTCTCAGTAGCAGCCCGGAGTCTGGATTTGGGCCCGGTCGATGGGAATAGGCTCGCTATCTTTTACATGGGACTTAAACATAACTGGCGAAATATGGGTGTACTAAAGGGACCCTGAAAGCCCAGATATTTGTCAAGGTAATCTCATGATATGATTACATTTTTACACTACTATCCACCTAGACAGCTTTTTTTTTTTTGAGGGTTGGAAATTATCAAATAACTTCTCCCGCTCTGGGCGGAGCGGGAGAACGTGTCAGACTTTTACTGACTAAAACCCACCCGTGTTCCTTCCGTTGCCTGTGTGCAGGGGGCGCGATATCCCTTTCGGACAAACCCGCAACCCCGGCAGGCATTGGCCCTTCCGGACCCCGTCAGTTGGTGCTGACATCCACCTAGATAGCTTCCGTGCTATTCAGTAAACATCAAACTTAGGTGAAGTGAGCGTGATGTGAGCTATGATTGCACCTAATGCTAGGGATTGACACTATTGACAGCTCACTTCACCTCACTCTTCACGGTGAGAATTTTACAGAATGAATCGACTGGTCTACCTAACTGCCGTATATAGTTTTGTGAATGAATTTGACGGAAATTGCCTTTTTTTTTTTTGTAAATTATCAAATATCTTCTCCCGCTCTGGGCGGAGCGCGAGGGCGTGTCAGTCTTTTACTGACTAAAACCCACCCGTGTTCCTTCCGTTGCCTGTGTGCCGGGGCCACGATATCCCTTTCGAAAAATCCCCACCCCGGCAGGCATTGGCCCTATATATAAATATTTATGATTGAATTTGACAGAAATAGCCTGCAAAGACAGAAAGTCTTGTTGAAAAAAATATTTTCCCGCAAGCATAGCGTGGGTTCAGCTAACATACTTGAAAGTATAGGAAGCCCAATACAAAATTTACTATAGATATTGGAACCAGCACTTCTCAGCCAGTGTTTTTACCCTTAGATCCCACAGATAGGCAAAAATCTCTCAAATCTTTAAAAAAAATATCTCTGTTCTGCCTTAGCTTTTAAGTTATGAAAAGGCTAATCTGGTCTTTCGACCCCAAAGTCATCCGTAATGCTGTTTCCATTTATCAATAACACTCTAGATAGTGTTAACCTTCAGTTAGCTGTAGTTTGAACCTTTTATTGAATTCCCAGGCTTTATAACAATATGCGCAAGAGTCGCTCGTAAGAAACACGCAATGCTTAAGTAACTGAGAGGCGAACTAAACGCTGCGTTGCGACAACACATCACCTCTCTTAACTCCTCTGGTAAAAGTAGGCTTTAGTCTTAAGAATTACTGACCAGTTACATTGAACAATATAAAAGTCGTATAAATAATAAAATGTTTCAAGACTGGAATTTATGTTTTACAGAATAATTACTTCAATAATTTGTCGTATAACAACTATCAATCCCGATGTACACAATTACTTTTTTTTTTTTTTTGAGTGTGTGGAATTATCAAATAACTTCTCCCGCTCTAGGCGGAGCGGGAGGGCGTGTCAGACTTTTACTGACTAAAACCCACCCGTGTTCCTTCTGTTGCCTGTGTGCCGAGGTCGCGATATCCCTTTCGGAGAAACTCGCAGCCGCGGCATGCATTGGCCCTTCCGGACCCCGTCAGTTGGTGCTGACATCTCTTTGAGGCGCGCGTGGAACACAACGCGCCGTCGACCCGGGCCAGCTGTGCTATTCTGTAACCATCTCACCGTGAAAACTTAGGTGAAGAGAGCGTGGAGTGAGCTGTCAATAGTGTCAATCTCTAGCATTAGGTGGAATGACAACTCACTCCACGCTCACTTCACCTAAGTTTACACGGTGAGATGGTTACAGAATAGCACTGCTGGTCCCTATCGGACGGCGAGCTACCCTTTGCTCACCGTCCGCAAGCCCACGCCTACGGTGGCCGGAAGTCGGCTCGCGACTCCCGACGCCCGGGGCGTCTCCTGCGGCGACTAGGGGCGCGAGGGCGCGCATTCTGCCTCTCCCTCGCGCGCTCCGCCTCCTCCTTCCAAACTTACCACCTAACTTCACATTGTGGAACGCAAAAAATAAATTGAGTTCTCAATAGACTTTTTTGTCATGTCATATTTTGATGACTTTCCTGACAACTCCTTTAGTTCCTCCGTTTAATCTTTGGTCCTTTCTACGAGTGCTACAACAAAATCATCATACCCGATATTGCAGAATCGCTTAGCTTTCGAAATGGACCAGTGATTTTAGTTTTATTTTATTACCTGATCGAAATATGATGCTGAGAAGGCGTTCCTGTTGCCTATAGATTTATCCAAGGAGTTGACCGATACGTGGTCGATAATAGGAAGTAGTTAATTTTAATTCCACTGGTTCTCATGCCTTTTACACCACAGGCATAAATTAATACAGATCGGACATTCCGCAGTTTAGGTATGAAGCTACAAGTACGCGGCGGGTCCGTCTTGCTGGGCCAATTCAGTGAGTGTAGCGTAGTCAGAAGATCTAAGAGTTACGCGATAGAAAGAGAGGCAACTTCTAGGTACATATAACTGAAGGTGATTAGCGCTGTGCGACCTGAATTGCACTTTATTGTGTCGTAGCATGAGTCGCTTTTTATTTAAATGATTTTGCGGAATGAACGATCTGTATTAATCTGAGCCTCTACTAAAAATAATTAAACAATATTCCATATCTGTTCTATTCTAGCTTTTACTATGTCTTATTGCTGGTTACCTTATTGCTGGCCCTCCCCCTGATAGTGGGCAATACCCGTTAACCAACCCAATACCTAACTGGCGCCACCTTCCTCGATTTGCTTAATCAGTCCTCCACAGCCAGCATGTTTCTGATAATTCAAGCTATAAACTGAAATATTAGTCATTCTAAAACACCAATACCTTTCATATCAGTTCCTACCCTAACTAAGCAGTCAGTAGCTAGTTCCGGCAGTGACGCGCCATGCGTCGGCGGCCGGTGGGCGTGGCCTTGACAGCGCGCGCGCACAGTGTAGCGTTGTCGTCTCATTCCACTTCACTTGATGCTCGCTCAGAAGGACGAAGGTGTGGTGGCATAAGAACATATTGTGGTTTATAACATTCTTACTTCAGTTTAGTAGTCGCCAAACTCCATTTAAAAGGTAAAAAAATCCGGGGCAATAGCACCAGCTTAGTTCACAGCTACCGCAAAGCATTGCGGAGTTGCGTTTTGAATTGGTGCTGGTTGTGGTTTTCAATTTGGTCTTTTGGGACTGTTTCAATATATTTTTTTGTTATGTCCCAAAATGCCCACCATGAAGTGCGCGGTCACCTCCTTCAAACTAAAGAAGAATCATCAGTTCACAACACAATTAGCGAAGAAATCGCTGCTCATACATAAAAAACGAGTTAGCCTTACTGGTCGCTTATGATGTGTAACATCTGACATCTTGGCTGACAGTACGAACCTCTCGGAAAATGGGTTGGTACCATCTGATAGCCAACTCTAACATCGCGCGCGCTCATTGGTCAAATCAAATAGCGCGCGTTTCCCCGGCTTCCTGTTACACACTTCCGTCCCTTTTTACGAAATCACTCGAACCAAAGAGAGAGGAAAGATGTTACACTTCAAAAACATACAGTCGGCATGAGAACCTCCACTTGTTTTGAAGTCAGTTAAATTCACATACAATTTCGATTAAGTAACACGAAATTGTGCATAACATAACAATATTAGTTATAAGCATTTAAGTGGTTCAACATTTAAATCTATCAATCAAGCTATTACTCATAAGTGAGTGTACTACGTGAGCTCGACAAATGGATGTGCGATTAACGCTTGAGCGACAAAACTGTACTGCGACTCACCATGGTTCGAATGCACGCTTGTGCGACACACTGAAGCTCGACATTACTCTAGTGCGACGTGAAGAATTAACATTTGTATTCTTGATCTTAAGTAGTTATATCTGATAATCTCGATAGCTCAGTTAGTTACAAACTCTTGGTAACCATTTTTCAAATGGCGCTGTCACATTTGAATAGTGAAGTCTTCATTCACAGTTTGTTTAATAAAATAAGCCGGTCAAGTACGAGCTCACACACGATTTAGAAAAAACGCCGAAGAAACACTTTTCTTGTATGACCCTTTAATTTTAACTTTATTTTGTTTTGGAAACCCTAAAAATATGTAGTATTAAATTTGCTTCGGTGGAACCCTTCGCATTTTGCAGGTTTTTTAGTTCAGATACAAGAAAATCAGGGTTCCGTTTGGCACCCTTCAGGTACGGAACCGTAAAAAATACATCCAAGTCCCGATCTACTCCCTGCTGAGTTTGAAGCCGTGTCCATTACTTTGATCATCGACAAAAAGAAAATTAAAAGTACCTATATTTTACACCATAACGTTCCTTATTTTTAAAATAACGCTCGAGGCTAAGTGATGACAGCAGCACGGGTCGATCGCAGTTAAGCTACGCTAGCCGCGGTCGTTTCGTAGATGGGTGACCATTCATTATATATTAACCCTCCGTGCCTCGGCAAGCACGTTAAACCGTTGGTCCCGGCTGTCATTTGTAGATCTTTGACAGTCGTTACGGGTCGTCAGAAGCCCGAAAGTCTGACAACCAGTCTTACCTAGGGGTATCGTATTACCCAATAGGTAACTGGATTGTGGAGGTCAGGTAGGCAGTCGCTCCATGTAAAATACTGGTATTCAGCTGCAGTCGGTTAGACTGGAAGCCGAACTGAACTTAATTGGGAAAAGTCTAGACAGATTATGATAAACCATAGCTATAAAAACATTATACTCAATTCAATTCAATTCAATTTATTCAGTAACAATCTACATTGTGTTAGAAATTATCCAACATGAAACACAAATATTACAAAATAACGATGTTCAAATATTATTATTAAAAAAAACATGCAATTCAATATAAATTACAACCTTTGTTAGGTTGTAATTTATATTGAATTGCATGTTTTGTGTCACAAAAATAATGTAAAATACCATGCAAACAATAAAACAATATGTCAGACAAAATAAAAATCAAAAGCAAAATAAACACAAACAATAACAAAAAAAAAATTAAGAACAATATAACCCATAGACAAATAATGACACATATAAACTGAAAACTTCTGTAATAACAAAACAGTAGGCACTGCCACCTTCATAATGTTGTAATTCACTATCATTTCAAACAAAAACACATGAACATCGATATTCAATGTATGTTGTAACTGCAAGATGAGCCATGTGGGTGTGTTGCACAACGATACAGCTATAAAATAATAACCTGACTAGATGAGCCACGGAATATAGGTTTATTATGTAAATTATCTAGTGGTGTGTGGTCCCGTTGACAATTAATCACGTGAGTTTTGAAAGGACTTGTAAGGTTAAGCTGTCTGAATAAGTACTTTTTTCACATGGAGACTCATTTGATCGAGGTAGAGAAGCAGGTTTCTTGGATTGATTCAGATTTTGGAAACAGCATTTTTATTTCACAGATAAGGCATTGATAACCATATTAAATTGTGTGTTGCCAATTTCAAACTATGAAATTAAAGTCCTTTCACAATGTTTTCTTTCACCACAAGTCAGTGATGTCCAAGAGTAAATTAAGAAGTACCTACCCTACCCGATAAGGTTCTGTTGGTCCTTCCAGTATAATGAACCTGAAAATTGGTCCTTAGAAACATGTTCCAATACTTCCTATAACTTTTACTTAAATAGGTACACAGTTACTGTGATTTATAAGAAGACCATCTTCAGCATTGGCCATTTACAGTTTACGGGTTTTATAATTACAATTAATATGATGTCTCCTTATAAATCAATGTTATTGAACCTTACATTTATTATGACACCCAAAAACGAAACCGACTCGATGTTTTAATTATTCCTGATCAGTTTTTGATGATGAATATGTATTTTCTGTATAAGGTACTTAACTATATTCAGAAATTGATGAATCATGAATTGATGCTACAAAGAGTATCGACTGGACCATTTGATTGACTTTTGAAATTACTTTTTTCACTGTTTTGGCGATTTTCAATCAGTCGAGCTTTGAGGTTATAAATTGCAATCTAAGATTGATTTTGATTTGAATTATAGTCCT
Organism: Agrochola circellaris; assembly: GCA_914767755.1. Classification (NCBI taxonomy): domain Eukaryota; kingdom Metazoa; phylum Arthropoda; class Insecta; order Lepidoptera; family Noctuidae; genus Agrochola; species Agrochola circellaris. Next base: position 7,834,175 of record OU611867.1, on the reverse strand, counting down.
TGATTCCAAATGTACTCGTAGGTACCACCGGCCAAGTTTAAAAAAAAGCAAAATCACAAAAAACAACTATATTTCTTTGTTGCTGTATCTTTTTTCTGTGCTTTGTGGCTGAAAGGAACACTTTTGCATCGTCACTAATATCAATGAACGGTTTTTATAGACTTCATCCTTTAGCAGCCCTCTACTGGTAAGCGATATTCTCAAAGGTTTACAGTAATGATTAGTAATGAAAACGTTTTGCTTTTACCTTGAGCATTATAACTGGGAGCAGTGGTGGCATACCATAGTTACGGCCGTGACTTACGAGTAGTAGGGTTCGAACCCAAGCAGGCACTTTACTTTGTGTAAATAATTTCATCACCACTGCTCTCAAAACGGTGAAGGAAAACATCATGAGGAAACCGGCATGTCCTAGAACAATAAATTCAAGACATGTGTCTACCCTGAACTGGGCATGCGTGGTAGATTATGGCCGGGTAGTAAGACCTTAATCTCAATCTCACAGAAAGAGGAGGCCTGTGTCCCAGCAGTGGGAACATTATATTATAAACTGTTTATGCTTACAAAACTGTTAGGAAAGATTTGCAATTTGTTGCTGATTCATATATGGTGGTTAGATGGTTAGATGCACAGTGGTGTAGAAAGGGAATAGACAAAATGACAGTTAAACACAATCTGTCATTTTGTCTATTCTTCCGTCGACAAAATCCCTTTTTATCGTGGTCATGTTAAGCGTGCGGTGTTCGTAGCATATATTAGCTTAGTTTATGAGTTTTATGCCCTGGCTGAAGGCCTTAATTTATTAAGGTTAGCCCAGTTAAGCAGCCGACAACCTCCTACTTGACCTGCGAGAATCCATTCATAAAAAAAAGCATGTGATATGTTTATTTACATGGAAATTAAAAATATTTACACAATCTTAAATATAATATAGGTACAACTAACACTAAAATATATAAATTATAAACAAGTATAAAAAGTAAAAAAATAAATAAAGGAAGAGCTTATTGGGCATCAAAAAATTCGTCGGCATCGCTGTCAGTGGGAAAAGTGCCCAAAAGGCTGGCAGCATTGCCACGTTGGATGGCAATGCAGATTCATCGACCTAAAAATTGGCCAGCCCTCTGGTCACGTGAAGAGTCCACCAACCGTTTGGCGATGTCCCGAAATACTCGATGAGCACCCGGACCCCACGGCCCTAGTGTGATAAGTTAGTTTGATGTATGACTTCACAGAAGGCCAAATACAGTATTACGTATCAATAATAATTAAAAGGCCTCTATCAATAAATACGGCACCTATTACAACGTCACCATGTCCCCTCTAATGATAACGTGGGCAGCAGGGACCTCCTACGTACAGTTTAGCATAAAAACAACCAACCTTGACGCAATCTTTAGCTACACTTCACTTTATATTTTGTGAGGTTTTATATACCTTTGCATGTTAATTTTTCTGAACATAGAAATCTATATAACGGGTTATTTTATTTTAATGAGGTCCTAGGATCTATACTTGGCAAAGTTTATTGAGATTTTCCATCTGGAATTGCTCAGTAGCAGCCCGGCGGAGTCTGGATTTGTGGCCAGTTGATGGCTATAGGCTCGCCCCCTTATTACATGGGACTTAAACATAACTGGCGAAATGTGGTGTTGCTCTAGGTGAACCATTGACTATCCCTTTGGGAATCACAGGCGTGATTTTATGTTATGCTATTTTCCCTTAAGGATGCCAACTGCAAGAAATACCTAACCGTATACTGCCGAAGCATATCACAGGCTCTTCCAGTTTTTAGGAAGGTACCTGTGTGTTCAATTTCACCTATATTTCTGAAATGAAGTAGTTCAAGCAAAAATCTCCAGCCTTTCATTTAAATCACAGGTAGCAATAAATTCAACCCTCTGCCCTGGGGTAGGTATATCGGGCTCCTACCGACTAACAGCCGAATCCAATAACCTATTTTCAGTAAAAGACAGATCGCTATTGATGGTAGATAGTATAATTCTGTCATGCCTTAAGATTCCTTATTCTCTGATAGATTATTGGGACGTTATAACCATAGATAGACAGAATTTTCTATCTCTAGTCTGCCAAAACTGGTGATTGATAGGTTTTGGATTCGGCCGTAAAACTCAGTGACCAGAGGGCTTGGACAAAGTGAGATTCTATTAGGGATAGCGATGATGGAAAAGTCAAAAATGTATTGGATTTGACATAAGCTACCGAAAACCATATGTCACTGTCACTTGTGTAGGCCCTCTGGGTATTGCTTTATGTCACCACTAGCTGCGCCCTGCGGTTTCACCCGCATAAGTCTCGATCTGGTGGGAATATCGGAATAAAAAGTATCCTATGTCCTAACCCAGGTCATGGTCTACCCACGTGCCAAATTTCATCCAAATCCGTGCAGCCGTTTAAGCGTGAGAGCATAACAAACAAACATACAAAAAATCAAATCTTTTCTCTCTATACTATTTAGCCGAAAAACTATAATTGCTGGTGATAATTAGACTTGCCACAAGACGACCGGTCCCCTCATCCAGCGTAACACTTACGCAGTCGTTATATCCCTCAATGAAATCTACAAAGTTCACAATATTACGCAGTAAGGTAAATGCACATATAGCTTTATTATGTATTCTGCGTGGGTGCTCTCAATGTTTGCCTTAGTATCGGCGCGGTGTTAAATAGTTATGTATGTTTATGTAATGTTTGAGGATCATATTAGTTCATGTCCGAACTAGACGCCATGAGATTTCATTAATTAAAGGTTCCAAATAGGATCACGTGTTGTACTTACGAACGTACTTAGAACCAGTGGGAAATTATTATTTGTTGGGAAAACTGGGAACTATAGACTAAGTAGTGAGTGTAGTTGACAAGAAAACCTTGATAAATCTGCTATTCGCGGAATGAAATTATGTGATAATATTTTTGCATTAAGAAAAAAAAAGGGAAAAATAAAATTACGGGAAACTTAAATAAAGAAAAATAATTTCTTCGCCATCTATACATATTATAGTAGATTTAAGTCACTTTTCCTGTCACGACCACGTTGTTCTTCTAATGAATTTAATTCTTCTTCTTCTTCTTATAAACTACACAACGGATTTTGATGCGATTTTCACCACTATTTAGATAATTTATTCCGGAAGGTTTTATGTGTCTAATACATTAAAATTAATTTAAAAAATAAAATTGTCAAGCCGCTTATAAACCATGCAAAGCAGAGGCGTTTCGCTAGTAAATAACAAACCTCTCTTAACCTCCAAGAGAGGTTTCAATGCTCTATGTTTACGTTAAATGTGATTTATTTATTAGTTGCCATTAACAAAAACCTAATGAAGAAAATTAAGTGGCAACACTAAAAAAAAGAAAAAAGGTACCTATGTGGGGGGGGGGGTATGTGTATGTATTGAGAAATATGTGTAATATGGTGAGAAACTGTGTTTATGTAAGTCTGTATACTATAAATAATAACTATAAATAATAAAACTATAAATAATAAATAAATATTGTCTTCATTAACTACATTAGGTACATTAATTAGGTTATGCGATTGATACATGTAGTAAAAAATCTTCAGTCTTGTTTCACACTGAATCTAAATAAATGAATGTCGCCATATTGCGAAACTCATACATGCGCGAATAATCTTGATTCTCTTAAAAAGGAGGGACACGTTTACTCAATCACCTTGCCGACTTCGGACAGTGACTATTAATTCCGTTTTATATATTACTCAACTTGATAACTCTGCCATTTATAGAGGAGGATATTTATTGAATTGTCTATGGACAGATAAAAGAGTTCATTCTTGGAAACTGTGTTTAGTTGACCAAAAGGAGTGGTGTGACAATCTCCTATTTATTTACGATGGACCATGTGACGCTATCCTTACTACTTTGGACAGTCCGCCCAGTTTTTCATTTTTGTTCATATTATCAAGTAAGTACCGAGCTCTGCTCGGGTGAAAATAGATAAATATATCGTCCAGGTATACCAACGTTGTATCACATTCCCGAGAAAAGAAAGGTGTGAAAATAGAAAAATCTACTCTTCCCAGATACATAGCTAGATCGATTTTTCGCCCCCTTTATTGCAACTTTCATCGAAATCATTAGAGCCATTTTCGAGAACGTGTTTACAAATATATTTATACAAATATTGCTTGTTTAATAGTATAGGATATGAGCAGCTGTAAAAAACACGGTGGTGGTCTTCACCAAAAAAAGGAGGCTTCGTAATCCCCATAACGCACTGCACGCGTAGCAGGACCACCGTAGAAATGGATTTTGTCGACGGAAGAATAGAAAAAATTACAGATAAACAATCACAATCTGTCACTTTGTCTATTCTTCCGTCGACAAAACCCGTTTCTATGTTGGTCATGCTACGCATGCTGGAAGAACACTTTGGAAGAAACAACTCATGCTCACAATGCCCCAGAAAGAGCACAAAGCTCCTAAAATGAATGGTATCTTGAAAATCTTGATTTTTGATCTCCTGTCATTGGTCTAGTCACGTCGGTGTGTTACGATGTGAAGGGTATGGACGTAGACAAAGGGACACTCTATCTGTCTGGCCTCAGTTGTCAGCCTACAACTGGAGCCCTACAAAACGGCTGACACGTTACGATTTCTGCGGAAAGTATTACCCGGGTCAATCCATCAGGTTAAGCTACGCTTGCCGGGGTTGGTCTGTGGATGGGTGACCATCTTTGCATACCGAGACTCCTCCGTGCCTCGGGAAGCACGTTAAACCGTTGGTCCCGGCTGTCATTCTAGGATCTTTGACAGTCGTTACGGGTCGTCAGAAGCCCGAAAGTCTGACAACCAGTCTTACCAAGGGGTATCGTATTACCCAGTTACTGGGTTGTGGAGGTCCGATAGGCAGTCGCTCCATGTAAAATTCTGGTATTCAGCTGCATCCGGTTGGACTGGAAGCCAACCCCAATATAGTTGGGAAAAGGCAAAGCAGATTGATTTTGATAAGATTATACCAGTCTACAAGTGAATGTCAAAGACTATCACTATCCCATAAAGGTACGGTGTTCTGGTGTCGGTGTTAATTATAATATATGGTAATTATAATATTACATAATATGAGAAATTTCAACTTTGTCCGCAAAGCAACTGCGATGCTGGTATAGCATCTCAGACAAGTCAAAGCCAGATTGTTTTTTAATTAGACGTTATTGAAAGAAAGAAAAAATTGAATGTCCATTCGGTAGAGACAGTCCAGTCGTAACTCATAATCGGCCGGCACGTAAACTGTTGAAATATTAACATTCAGAACGTAATTACTCAACGGTCCATTTGAGATGCCCCTGATGGTCTGCGTTTGGAGTCACAAGGGCGAGCGAGGGCGACATCTGGTTGTGCAACATACGAGACACCCACATTCGCGAATGATCTTCAGTCTTCACCAATATTTAGATTGCTTAGTAATTCGTGTATGTTGGAAATTTAATGTGTTTATTTCCCATAAAGCCAATAAGCCCAATAAATACCCCTAATGTTGAAGCGAGGACTAGTGGGCGAAAAGAAATGAGTCCTATCTCCCCTCACTGCACTGCTGACTTGAACCTACACATAGAATTATCAAATCATGTTTAGCTAAGTTAGAGGGTTCATTAACCATAACTTTACTGGATAATAAAACGGAACTTACTATTTCCAATTTGCATACTTGCCGCTTGACCAGCTCCTGTGAAGTCTTAAACTTGTCGGGCGCTCCTGATAATAAAAATGCATCGTATGAGGACAGTCGTTCATACTCCCAAAATATGAATTTGATTGACGCTTCAAAACCATACAACCAATTTTAATGAGCGAACTGATCAATTGATCATCTCTACTCAATCAATATGCTACAATAATATAACACCATACCTGCCTATATCATTATCATTAAAAATTACATTAGGTATTGGAAAAAAAAGGAAAAACCAACCTTAATCCCTTCCAATAAGGTTCTCCTCAAAAACAAACTTAACTAACACCGTTGGGTCATCACAAATCGAACTCAATGGCCTTAAAGATAAGGGTGACGTGTGGTGTATTGGTGTCGTGGTCGAGTCGTCCTCGGATCGAGGTCGGCAGTAATCGTCGCTCGTCTTCCAACGTATTAATATAAGGAACATCGGGTATTAGAGTCACGTACATAATTATTTTGTGATGATTTTAAATACCCTTGGTTAGGTATTGGTCATAGATGAGATCATAGAATGAAACAATACGTCTTAGTGATGGAATAAACAAGGTTTCTAAGCTAGCTAGGTTTGTCTTGTGTAAGTATAAGCCTACTTTGAAAAAATGTTAATTATTTGCTGCGCCCCGCGGTTTCACCCGTATAAGTCTCGATTATGTGGGAATATCGGGATAAAAAGTACCCTATCCCACCCTTCTATTCCAGGCCATGATCTACCCATTTGCCAAGTTTCATCCAAATCTGTTCAGTCGTTTTAGCGTGAAAGCGTTACAAACAAACAAGCTCACTTTAGTATTGGAAAATATTAGTTAGGATAGTCTGGTTTGACAAACTTAAAATCTCCCTTAAAAAAGCATCTAAAATTAAGAAAAATAAGAAGCTTTTCGTATTCAATATAACTTAAACAAGGAAAACTACTAGAATACCTCTACATTGTTGACAGATCACTGTAGTGTTGACATTCTAAACAGTGCGCGGTGTAGGTCGTTCCTACTGGCGCGGGCGCATGATGTCATTCAATGACGGCATCTACGTAACGAAGCCTGCGCGGGAGTCGATGAGCGCTATGTAGGTTGTATTAAGTGAGAAAATTATTGAATTGAAGGATGTTTCAGGGCCTACAGAGATTTTCTGTGGGAGGATTTGTTAGTTGAAAATTGGTGCAAAAATATTTTCGTGTGTAAAGTTTTTCAAAATGAAAACTCTGTTTTTTTTTTAGATACCAAGATATAGTTACTCTACTAAGTTTAAAGAAAATCTGTTCCGATATTTAGACGAAAAAACGTATCGAGTAATCCCATCACAGAAACTGTTAGAACAGGTCGTTATTGTTAAAGTTTATTGAATAAAAATAATGTTTTCATGAGTGTTAGAGGTATTTGTGATTCCGCTACAACACCGTAATAGAGGACAGTTATCTTATATCTCATCGGTCAGGACGAGTACCCAGGCCAGGGTATGCCAGACGTCATTCGTGGAGCCTTTTTTAATGTACCTCATATAGTCCTGACTATTATTAAGACGCAGATATATAATATGCCAGTGACCTTGAGTGGTTAGCTTGCGTGTTCTGTACTGAGCTCACGCAACGCGTTGTACGTCCAGCCAGTAATAGGTCTCGCCCATCCAGGAGTGCTGTCAAATAAATTAGACGCATTCTTAAAAGTCAGTTATCGTCGCCTGCGCACCGAGCTTCTGGCGCTAATGTATGGAATGCACGGAATAAAGAATGGGCGGTTCGCGCGCTAATTTAGGTATTTCCTTCGTATTATTAAAACAAAAACTCATTTAAAATGTATATGTTATAGAAAACATGTACCTAGTATTGTAATTATTAAAAAAAAACTGATAACCTTCCGAGAAGTTTTTACGCCGTACTAATAAAGGTTTATCTTAGATATTACGTTGGATTTTTTTTCTATAGAGGAATCTACAAGTAATCGTATTCCTAAAGTGTACGATTTATAGATTGAATCCTTATATATTACAACTTAAAGTTAAGTAATAACGATGCAGTAAGTCATCAAATGAACGCACTCATTCTCATTTTTCATTTTTTTTTCATTTTTTTTTTTTTTTTTTTCTTTTTTGCTTTTTCATTTTTTTTTCTTTTTTTTTCTTTTTACATTGGAATTCACTTTTGTCGCGTGCTGGTTCAAATAAAATTTAGCGTATTATTATCGAATAATTCAAATAGCAATTTATTCATTGGAGTTTCCTTATATGGATTAAATACGTGATCGTGAGTGTAGCTTCAATACAAAATTGCACATCACCCACATGTGCAGATAATAGGCAAATGGTTTGTCTAGTTTGATTCAAATTGAATCAACCTTCAGTTCAGTTCTTACTTATTTGACATAAATAGGGCATGCAGAATATGTATATGCAGAGAATATGTTCAGTATGAGATGTCGATAAATTGAAGTGATCGATTGGTGACATCTTAATGTACATCCAATTTATAACATAATGACTTATATTAGATGTTTTATACGCAGTATTTATTATGATTATGAGGCATTATTAATTTTTCAAACAAACCTATAATAAAAATTACTGTTTTCTGTATTTGAATCTGACTGGTTTATTCTATGTTTTGTCTCTGCATGACCATAAGGTCAGGACATGTCTATAGCATTAACGAGGAGGATCTGCAGTGGTAACCCGCGAAATTCAAATATTCTTACGTTGTTTTACAATTTGCAGGCCAGTGTCCTAAGTTACATGATTTTGAAAATCATATTTCTCTTTTCGGTCTTTTAGGCCATGCGTTGTCTGTTAATCATCAATCACAGTACTGTTTAATGAATGTACCAACAACCTTCCTACTAGGTTACATTTCCAACAAAATCGGTTTAGTAATTTAGCAGGTAACGAAAAAACTTTCGCATTTACAAAATAACACTGTCAATTAACCATACGACAACCAGAAACAATTCACACAACTATTTCAACGTCAAAAACCAGGAAAGAATCTATTCAACAACATACTCAAAGTCACTACATTATGTCATATTTGACGACGAAACGCTAAGAAATAAAACAATGTTATGTCTCATATTTCTGTCTGTATATATAACATTATGTAAGTATATTGACATGTATTGGCGGCCATATCGTGATTCAGAATGTGGCCTTAAGTTTGTAAAAACACCCACTGGGCATTAAATTGTCACGTAGGAGTTTTTCTGGGCCTTTTGCAATAAATTAAAGGATTTGATTGTCTCACAGGGCAAAAGCCTTCTTCTCATACAGAAAAGGAGCGAGCGTTAATCACCACTCACGGTGGTCCATAAATTCAAGGCCGCTCAACGGGCTATGCTTGGAGTATCTCTGAGGGATCTAATCGGAACGAGGTGACCATAGCTCACAGAGAAAACAAGCTTTCGTGGCAATAGGCCGGCGATATTAGCCTTAGAACTGATGACTGCTGTGGTAGACGTGTTTTTGAGTGGAGACCGCGAATCGGCAAACGTAAGGTAGGACGCCCTCAGGCTAGGTGGAGCGACGATCTTCGCAAGGTGGCAGGTAGCGGCTGGATGAGAGTTGCAGAGAATCGAACTGAATGGCGTGCGTGGAGAGACCTATGTCTAGCAGTGGAATGCTCTAGGCTAATGATGATTTATCTCCACTCTTGCTAAATGTGTTCCTTTCTTCTTTCATCGTATTCTTTAGGTATTAAAAAATTACACACAGAAATTGGAAAATCACAGGTAGTAGTTGGAAGTTTTTCGCATCTAATACGGATTGCTCCGTTTTTCTAGTAGTCGCAAGCGTGATAACTGCACTTAGTGTGTCCTTTTTTTTTTGAGGATGGGAAATTATCAAATAACTTCTCCCGCTCTGGGTGGAGCGGGAGGGCGTGTCAGACTTTTACTGACTAAAACCCACCCGTGTTCCTTCCGTTGCCTGTGTGCCGAGGTCGCGATATCCCTTTCAGACAAACCCGCGACCCTGGCAGGCATTGGCCCTTCCGGACCCCGTCAGTTGGCGCTGACATCTCTTTGAGGCGCGCGTGGAACACAACGCGCCGTCGACCCGGGCCTGGTCCCTATCGGACGGCGAGCTACCCATTGCTCACCGTCCGCAAGCCCGCGCCTACGGTGGCCGGAAGTCGGCTCGCGACTCCCGACGCCCGGGGCGTCTCCTGCGGCGACTAGGGGCGCGAGGGGGCGCATTTTGCCTCTCCCTCGCGCGCTCCGCCTCCTCCTTCGCGAGCATTACTGCTTCGCAGAAGGAGGTGACGGCCTCCCATGCACTCTCGCTCCGGACCATGGCCTGAACCAGGGCCGGACGCGAGAGATCGCCGCCGCCGATCGCCTCCGTGAGGACACGGCGGTGCTCCGCCCAAGCTGGGCAGACCTCCACCGTATGCTCCACCGTGTCCTCCGGGCGATCCACACAGTGGTGACACCCGGGCGTTTCCTCCCGCTTTATCCTGAACAGGAACCTCCCGAAACAACCATGTCCGGTGAGGACCTGCGTCAGGCGGAAGGTGAGGACGCCGTGGCGCCTCTCTAGCCACTCCTCAAAGAGGGGACTTATCGCCACAATTGTGGCATGCCCAACTTAGTGTGTCCTGGGTTCTAGAAAAATGGTACCTATTGAGCTTTTATCAAGAAATTTTCAATAGGAATACCCTGTCTGGATTCGTGCCGAGATAAAAGCAATAAATTATAAGGCACACGACGTATATATACATAATAGGGCTGAAGTCGCAGATATAAGCCAGTGTCTTTGCGTGGTTAGGTTGTGTGTTTCGTACTGAGCTCACGCAACTTGTCGTACGTCCAGCCAGTAATAGGACTCGCTCATCAAGGAGAACTGTCCCAAATTAGACGCATTATTAATTTATTATACATAAAAAAATGTATTTTAATAAACCACGTATACTGAAAGATCAATAATTAAATTATCTTATCTTATTAAGGTTTTATAAAAATACGCTTGATAGATTTTGCGTGATTCTCAGTTTTTTATCCGCGTTAGACATAACTTTACAAATTAATTTCACTATGTAATACAAATATAATCTAAAATATTCCTATATTAAGTTATTAAAAAAATGCTCTTATTTAACATATATTTTTTCCAAATCATTAACACTACTCGCTTAGACGTGATCTTCAGTACAAAATCATTAAAATTAAAAGTCGGTTATCGTCGCCTTCAACATTACTGGTGAAATGTAGGTGTACAATACAACTCTGCTTTCCTCTTGTAATGAAGGCGAGATGTTATGTTCATCCTAAATGACCCATCTATCATCATCTGTTTAGCACAAGTAGGTATGTTAAATATTACATAAGTTACAAAGGTAACAATTGACACGTCTGTAAGGTCAGCAGGCGGAGGTCGAACACTGAACCGACCAGTCTACGATGAGCCTTCTATTACAAAACATTAGTGTGTGGAATCTATGATTAGTTTTTAAATAGATGCGTAGCTTGGAAGCCTTGAATGTTTGCGATGTCTTCCGGATTTTGACGATTTTGTGTACGTTGAAAATGACGGATAATTCATAACCTGTTTTTAAGCTCCTTAAGTTTTGAGTTGAGCTCCACGGTTACTGACAAATGCTTGCACTGACTGGACAGGTCCACTCAATTCTACATGATTCACTTATGGCCTGACCAAGATTATGTCTAGACTTTAAAAGAGACTACGACCTCTGAGTTTGTTTCGGCCTTTCTTCTCAGAGTAGTCAGATAGGAAACACCGACCTCATCTAGCTTATTTTTTTATATGTCGTGTAAAAGTGATTTCGATACCCTTTTTACAGAATAAATAATTTAATTGCATTACTACACATTAATTTTAATCATTTTGTAACTTATTTATCCATAATGCAAATCTCATGATACAAAATTCTATCCAATGCGAATAACGAAACAAAATACTTCATCAGTCAGTCATCTACAGAATGATTCTTGTTATTTTTACAATAGCAACAAATTCTTTACATTAACTTATTCACACATTTACTTGGCCGGACCTTGCCGTGGCTTCCTCGTGGGTGTTTCAAACTGCGATTAGAATTGTGTAGCATTGTGAGTTGTTTCGTCATCGTACATGCAGATCTTATAGATTGTCATTGGTTAGGTATTTGTAGGTGTTAGGTAATATGTTTAAGAGCGTTTATTTTCCATTCTCCTTTATTGCTGCCTGTTGATAAGTATTGAAAATTCTATATGTCGATACTTGAAATGCAAATGATAAATGATTTTTATTTCTGTAAGTAGGTTTGTACTTTTGCATGTCAATCATATTATTTTTAAACTAGATGAGGTCGGCGTTTCCTATCTGACTACTCCGAGAAGAAAGGCCGAAACAAACTCAGAGGTCACAGTCTTTTTTAAAGTCCAGACATAATCTTGGTCAGATCATGTGAAGATCATGTAGATTGGTGTCTAAAAATGGTCTTTTGAGGAAAGAACCACACAGATTGAGTGGACCTGTCCAGTCAGTGCACGCATTTGTCAGTGACCGTGCAGCTCAACTCTGAATTCAAACGATTCAGTGCCTACTTTTCTTGTAACGGCGCCAACTATATGAGCATAGCTCATGTTAGGAATGCAACAAATGCCAAAAAGTGTCGATTGTCTATCGGACGATAGTAAAACAAATTATAGATATATCGATTTTGATATATGGAAAAAAACATCGACGCATCGGAGAATTTGTACTTTGTGAAATTTTATTGTTTGTTTTTTATTCATATAAATATCAAACTAGGAACATTTTCTCTGATGTAAAATCTTAAGTTAATAAAACATCTACAAGTCTACTGTATACGGCTATGAATTCCAGCGATTTTAGTCAATGGTGTTGCTATTGAAAATATATCGTATTTGATACATTTCGATACTTGATATTTTATATCGATATATCGATGTACTTATCGAAATAATAGAGATCACCAAAAAAATTGTTTTATGTGTCGATACATCGATATTTTTTTACAAGCCTAGTTCATGCTGTGTTAAAAAAATATTTGCAAGTCAGTCAGGTGGTATCGGGGATGACTGTCACGTAGGTACCTATTTGAGTTTTTTACCCACTAAGGAGTTGCCTAAAGCGCGGTCACTGTCGGACTGCATAGAAAAGAAAGAGAAGCGAGTTGACACAACGCTGGTAATTTATTGCAAAATAAGAAGAAATTATCTATTTACAAGAAATCTATAGTTTGGACTAAAACTGCTTGTAAAACAATCTGACAAAAATCTGACCAATTGCATGTATATAAATATGATTTTTAATCGTTAAACGAAATTTTTAGAGGTATCTTCGTGATGTTTTTCTATCTTATCAAATTAGTTGTATCATGTTTTCAACACACTATCTTACTAGCATATAACCTGAAAAATATCATATATTTTTCTGATTTTGTTTACTGCAGTGGATCATATACTTTAAGGCATTATACAAGTTGCGTTTAGGCACGTTTAGGTCCTGTCGATCCATTTTGTAAACATCTCACCGTGAAGAGAGAGGTGAAGTGAGCATGAAGTGAGCTGTCCATAGTGTCAATCCCTAGCTTTAGGTGCAATGACAGCTCACATCAAGCTCACTTCACCCAAGTTATCACGGTGAGATGTTTGCAGAATAGCACGACTGTAGTCCGCTTATCACAAAAAGATTGAGTCTTGCCTCAATATTATTATCAGCCTGTATGCATCTCCAATCGTACTCTCATCCAACTGCCTACCATCCATCGTGACATATGTACCATCAAAGAAGTTCATATCTAACCAGTTTCAAAACAAAATCCCGTGAACACGATGACCACAACTGTTACCGTCCCGGTTCTATAGAATAGTCTTTACGGTGGTTAGATATGAACTTCTTCGATGGTACATAGATTGTAGATCTAACCCAAATATGAAAAAGGGCGTAAAGATTAGATTGTTTTGTTTTAATTAATATACTAATGAACAAGAATTTTCACTCGAAAATTTATTATGAATATTCGTTATGCGGTATTTTCTAATTAGACAATTTACAACTTGTTCCTTCCTAAGTTACAACTTTGCATTTATAAGTATTTTACTGTTTTGTTTTCAAGCATCTGTACCTTCTGATTTTATTACCTAGCTGTAGGTTTAACATAGTGCTCGAATTTCCAAATAAATTCTCAGTTATTCAACCAAATTCCCAGATTTTCAAACGAATTCCCAGATTTACAACCAAATTCCCAGATTTACCAACAAATTCCCAGATTTACAACCAAATTCCCAGATTTTTAAACGAAGTCCCGGATTTTTATATCTAGTAATGCCCAGAATTTAAAATTATTCTCTGGCTAGCTTTTGTAAAGTAAGATTAATAGATAAAAAGTAATATTAAATTAGGTGAAAACCTAATTTAGGAGTGGAAGCTCCCATAAAAGTCTCATTTAAAATATTACTCCATAATATCATGAAATCACACTTATAAAAACTTTTTATTTTGGTCTGATTCATCGCCCATACATTCGCGGAACAGCCTCGATACGACCCACTCAAGACAAATATCAGCACACTACTTTTTATCTACAAGGTCGGCTATTCGACCATTTTCGCATTCTACCTATGGAAACCACTTTATCCAAAACACTTCAATAACCACCTATAACAATCTTATTTTTTAGAAGTTAAGGTCGAGAGTTAAATGATTTCGGGTCAGAACAGGTGTAAATGTAAGTTGGTGTTTGAGAAATGGTTTCACACTCAGACCAAAACGCCATTGTCTTATGGGAATATTATGAAACGAACATTTTGTAATAAGACCGAGTTTAAACCTCTTTTTATTTTGGTGTCTAGATACATTACATGATAAATTATATAATAGGTACTTATATTTCTTTATTACTGATAAATCGTTCATGTCATTGTTTTAATAAATGGTTCCATTGTGTTTGTACTTAATGTTTATTTTTTAAAATTTATTGTATTGGGCTACTTTCGTTTAGTTTCGTAATAAGTCAGACAGTTGCTAGACATTGGTGCCGATTCTCCTGTACACCAAACTAAACTAACTAAACTATCACTAAAATTCCTTACTATGAGAATCTCAAAGCTATTCTTAAAGCAAAAAAATATTCTAAATTTAAAAAAAAAAATTGACACAACAAAAATCGAATTTGACAGTCGCGCCTCCACGTGGTACTTGTTTGCCCTAACCCGTCATTTTTTTTTTGAGTTGGCAGCGGGGCGCTGGACAGCCTCGACGTGTTTTATACGGAATTTTTCACGATTTTTGGAAAATATGAAAAATGATTACCTACATGTTGAGTTTTTTGGGGTTTATGGGTGTCAGAAAGGGCGTCGAAATTTTCATTATTTTTGCGATAGGACACACCATTTTCGAGATATAAGCAAAAGAAAAGAAAAAAAGGATACAGTACTGTTTCTGCACCTGAAGTCGAGGTGTTGCTGTGAATTTTTCATGTTCATGACAACTAATTGTAGGTATTCCACAACATTTTTAATCGGGATTAAAAATTGACATATTCTGTTAGACAATCAAAAGTTTAGGTGAAAAACGTCAAATTCAGAATAGCTAAATTGCCATTTTCACTAAATTAATAACTCAGTGCCATCTTAGTGCTGTCAAACTAAAATATGGTAAAGTTGTGTCACTGTAGTTTATTTCAGAATGGGAAATCGTCGTTTGAAAGGAATAAACTTAGTCTAAACATGCGTATCAGATCTCAGTAGCAGCCCGGAGTCTGCATTTGTGCCCGGCCTAAGTTTAGGAGATACGCTAAGAACATAGAACCTCGTCTTTTTTTTAAGTCGGTATAAAACTAAAACATAAGTCAATATTGTTTGGTGTTTTACAAAAACTAGACAAATGCAATAAAAAAACAACTCAATGTTCGTTTTAGAGCCAAATTAAAATATCTAGCCGATTTTATCCTCAACATCGGTGATCTTTCACAGAAACACACTTAGGTAATTGTGGTTTTTGCCACCAACTGCTTCGTTAAGTAGAAAATTGTTCATCATGCACGGCTATTACGTCATATTAAGAAACTGGTTTTTCCAATGAAATACGATGAGAACACACATACCTATACATAATCGTTCCGGTATTTATATATACGTACTTGAAAGGTTAAGTAGAGACTGTTCATGGACCAATCATTGAAGATTGGTATTTGGAGGATGGGTTTTCGGTTCGCAGACAGCTTACCCAAGAGCTTTATCACACTGACGATTTGCCAGCGTGTTTCCAGCTAATAGAGATGTGTTTGCGCAACCGTCATCTAAAACTTTCGCCAGAGCTGAATAGTGTGTCGTATTTTGAAGATGCTCAACGCCCTTCTGGCTGTCAACCCTGATGTGATGTGTTTGCGGATGAATGGAGTAAAATTATACGTGTAAGTATGGTGTTCTGTGAGAGAAAGTATGCAAGGGAGTCCACTGTTCCACATTTAAATAATATTTTTTATGTTTCTATGTTAATGAATGTAATTGGTGTTGTTGTCGTTTTAATCAACTATAATAAATAAATAAAATATAAAATAAAATAAATACAAAATTAAATAAATAAAATACCGCGACCACGCGTCCACGCGATTTTATTAATTCCCTTTCGTGAATGATTGTGTAAAAATTTAACCTAGACAGAGTTTGTTTGCACTTCCACCAAATACTTTTTGAACAGAGTATTAAATCCTAATTTGATTAAACGATCGAATCAACATTGATATCCCTGACATTTGCATCGATCAAGCGTCACGCTACAACAACATGTTCTATGCCTATGCGCATGAGCGCATACCTCGACAAGTGTTAGCAAGGTCAATATCGATGCACATCGGTAAACCTAACACGATCATCTAGCGACATACTTTAGTCACTGTAATTGTGTAACCACCGACAAACGTAATAATTGAATAGGTACTTACTAAAGCAATCACAAACAAAATAGGAATAACTAGGAGGTACCTATCGAGTTTTTACGAGGGACCTATTGGTAAAACTGTAACTATACGTCTACAGGTCTCAAACCTCTGAAAAGTCCGTGGTTACCAAAATATACTCATCAAATACATACACTCGAAAATCATTCATCACATTATTTTTCATAATTTTTTTTCATTTTTTCGGTAAAAAGATCTTAAATGAAAATTAACACCACAGACAATATAATCTGAACGCCAAGTCTCGTACAAAAACGTTCACATTCAAATCGCAATCTGCCAAACTTGTAAAAACATTTGGTAAATTGGTTGTATTTTTGACAGATTGCGAACGTTCTTAAAAATTACAGGAACTGCCCCTCAGATCAGAGAAGAACCGACATTGTTTCTCAGGGAAAATACTGAAGAAGAAATAATTCCGAAGGTTCTTCTTGTATTTAATAAAAATCTTGAATTCATTCAGTTCGTTATCTTCAACAACTTAATTCATTCATTCACAGACAACGCACAGCCTAAACCGCTGGTTCTTGAACCATGAAATTTGCACAAGAGTTTCCTATAAGATTAAAGTGAGCACTAGGAAAGGAGTTTTGGAAATTTATACCCTAAAGGGATCAAATAGGGATGAAAGTTTGTGTCAAGAATCAGATCGGGGACACGGGTTGTCTATAATAAGTAATTAAGGGCCGATTTTTCAATCATAAACGCCTATTCAGATCAGCGATACTGATCCGCCTTCTGGTTAGTCACTTTGGAACATAATCGCTACCGAGTGCGACAGCGATATCGCTTATATCTGAATAGGTAGATAACTTTTACCTGAAGACTAAATGTGACGTTTTGACAGATTGTACCTAGTTACTTAACTTTACGGAAATCCATTATAAAATACAATAGACGTATATTTATACGTGTTGTCACGCCAAGCGCACCACTCCAGTCTGCTCTACGTTCGGCGGTTCGGGTTCAGGTTACAGGGTTCTTTATAGCTCGTTAAGCGGAAGCGGGCAGTGAAGCGGAGTGAAGCGGAGTTTATCTTGGACATTACTGACATCGGTGAAGGAAAACACCGTGCAGAAACCTGGACTTATAATTAATAAAAGTCTGAAATCACCAACCCGTCTTGAGCAAGCGTGGTGATCAATGCTCGTGCCTTCTCTGTATGAGAAGAGGCCTTTGCCCTGCAGTGGGACTGTAACAGGCTGGTATTTATTAAGTGGATTAGGTTACTAAATAAACGTCGTCTATTGTATTTTAGGTTGTAATACTTACATACAAAAACTGTAAAAATGACAATGTCATGTCGTTGGATAAAAGTTAATTGGCGATTGAAAAACCGGCCCTTAGTCGGTCAACTATGGTCATCTCTTTGTCAATAATGTCAACATTTGTCATCAACCTGCAACCAAATAAAGTTTACATCAATACCTATCAACCGTTACAATTTGAAGTCACCGAGTGGCTACGTCTCGTTAACCTAGTAACCATTAGGAATTGCATTCGTCGTGGTGTGGTGGTAACTGACAGTAAATTAAATAATTTCATTTCATTTTCATCATTAATCTTGGTAAGGATCACGGGGCTCTTATTCTTTGATGGCCGAGTGGTTAAGGCCTCGCCTCTTATGCACGAGGTTGTGGGTTCAAATCCGGGCGAGCACCTACCAATATGACATTTTAATTCTTGAGTACTTTCTGAGTTTATCTTGGATATTACTGACATCGGTGAAAAAAAACATCGTGAGGAAACCTGGACTTATAGTTAATATAAGTCTGAAATCACCAACCCATCTTGAGCAAGGGTGGTGATCAATGCTCGTCCCTTCTCTGTATGAGAAGAGGCTTCTGCCCTGCACTAGGACATTATCAGACTGGTATTAATATTTGTTTTCTGCTTCCGTCTCTTTCTTATGGCAGCCATGAAAAGAAACCAAAAACCTTATTATTTATTTATAAGTCTTGTCACAGATGATTACAGAGGGGACACTCCGCAGTTTATGTATGAAGCTACAAGTACGCGGTGGGCCCGTCTTGCTGGGCCAATTCAGTGAGTGTAACCTAGTCAGAAGATCTAAGACTTACGACCGACCTGAATTGCATTTTATTGTGTCGTAGCAAGAGTCGTTTTTTATTTAAATGAATTTGCGGAGTGTCCGTTCTGTATTAATCTGTGGTCTTGATCTACATTTATATCTAACTGGTCCTACCTATAGATATCATCTTACAGATTTGGCTGTTCAAATATCGACTCACTAATTTGCCCGGCACTGAACCCAAACGTCACAGCATTACTATCAAAAGTAAACACGAAACAGTCCACTCATTACACAATGGCTCACGATTGGAACATAACGGCACAGTGGAACCACGCCCGTTATGCGCGTGCGCCTCTTATGGACACGTTCTTCCAAAGGAATGATAACGTATCATTGTGGAGTGGCCACTCTTGTTAGACGGCGTGAAAAAAAAAGTATTTTAAACTAACAGTGACCTGTGGATTCGTCTACTTGCTTGCTGTTTTCTTTAATGAAAGGAATGGTCATTTTAATTATGGTCAGTGTGGTAGAATTTAAAATTGTATAAGCCGATCACCGTACCGCTTCTCCACATTTATTATGCGCACGGGCAAAGTGTGGAACTCACTGTCAGCGTCTGTGTTCTCCTCAACCTATAACCCATCGGCCTTCAAAGCAAGAGTGAGCAGGCATTATCTGGACACACTCCTTCCATCGTAGACCTCATTCATCGCTTCCCACCAGACGAGATCAAGGTGGGGAGCCGGTCCATTCGGCAATAAAAAAGCAATCAACCAAAACACGTCCACTGCTGGACATAGGCATCCATCAAAAGCCTGTCAGTGCTCTAAATTTTTATAATGTTAGTCTAATAGAGAGCTTGGTCCCTCTTCCATAAGAGAACAATCCTCTATTTTAAGAGAACACTCGGAATGGCAAGCCTTTTCATTTTTGATAACATTCCAAAGGGTTGATTCGTCGGCTTATTGGTGATTCATACGAATTAACTCGCCCAAAACGGGCGAATCGACACTATAACTTTTTTTCTTTCTTCATGCGATTCGACGAACTTAATTTAAATGTAGGCGAATCTACAACTCCAGAAATCGATTCCCCTACAAATAAATTAACTTCGTGCGAACAGGCTGAAGAAAAAAAAAGGAAAGTGTCGATTGGCCCGTTTCGGGCGAGTTAATTCGTACGAATCACCAATAAGCCGACGAATCAACCCTTTGGAATGTTGTTAAAAATTAAAAGGCTTGCCATTCCGAGTAACGAGTAACCAATAAGCCAATTCGTCAATCATCAGCAGTCGCTCCATGTAAAACACTGGTAAAAAAAAAGAAAAAATATTTAGTGGGACTCGCACTGGAGATCATAAATTAAACTAAACACACTCATAAAAGCATAAATAAATTAAAAAAAAACAAAGCGAAATGAAAATAAAAGCAGAAAGTCCTGTACGATGCCAAAAGGCTCCTACCTCAGCATGATGCTGCGACATTTAAAAATAAATCTCAGATCCAGTAAGGCCCTTCGTACACAAGGCTACGAAATCTTCGATATCCGACGATTTAGAGGTTCGTACACAGGCTCGCGTCCCCGACACATGAATTTGTATTGCGGTAGTCGCTTATGGACAAAAATCGTCGGCTATCGAAGATTTGCGTCGCCTTGTGAACGAAGGGCCTTAGACTGGAAGCCGACCCCAACATAGTTGGGAAAAGGTTATGCAGATGATGAGATACGTCAATGATTGAAAAAAATAACAAGCAAACATATTGTTATTTCACTATACTGTATACTTTGACTGATATCATTTTATTAAACGTTGATCTACATTGACATTAGATTAGAGTCTCAAGGAAATAGATAGTAAGGATAACATACTTGTGCGTACGACATTGACATACTCTGTAATTGTACACCTTGGAATTTTAGTCATGCCTTCAGGGAAGATCTGTACCGGTTTAGATTTTGTTACATTTTTTATTCTGACTGGAAATGGAAATAATCAAGGTAGGCGCAACGTCATCGAATTGAGGAACCTAAATATGGCCGTCAGTTTTTCTACCCTACCTAGTTCCGTAGAGTGACCCAATTGTATGCGACCCTATTGCCATCCAGCTATCTAATTACGCAACACATTTTCGTTGACAATTTCGACTAATCTGTTTCAATTTGACAGGTCAACAACATTCATTGTGTTATTTACGTTGTTGAGC
The DNA here is from genome assembly GCA_914767755.1 of Agrochola circellaris. Taxonomy (NCBI): domain Eukaryota; kingdom Metazoa; phylum Arthropoda; class Insecta; order Lepidoptera; family Noctuidae; genus Agrochola; species Agrochola circellaris. Next base: position 7,813,312 of record OU611867.1, on the reverse strand, counting down.
AGATTTTTCTTTCGAACGTACGAAGCAATGGATTAGCAATCTGTTTCAAAACGATTCAGATTCTGATTGATCGTGTATTACGTAATTAGGGTACAGGACACATATACAGACTCCGGGCTACTGCTGATAAATTCCAGATAGAAAATCCCAATATCACTTAGCCCGACCCGGGAATCGTACCCAGGACCTCATGCTCAGCAGTCGGGCTTACGACAACTAGACCAACGAAGCAGTCCAGGCAGTCGAGGAAACTTAGTAATATGTAGTGGAGATATAGGTATAGGTAAATAGTCTAAAATAACCAACTTAAAATGAAGTCAGCAAACCTAGTGATACAAATACAGACTGATATAATACCTGGGTCAAACTCAAACTCAAAGAATTTATTTCAGTTAAACCATTCACAGGCACTTTTGAATTGTGAAGGAGTCGGTCAGTCAGAAACATGAACCACATTCCAAAGCGTAGTTCCAAAGTCACTAAAATGGGGAGGCCCCCACAACTCTTTACTAGCACCCTAATTACTTAACGCACTATTAATCGAAATCTAAATGATTTTGAAGGATATTTCTAATCCATTGCCTCATATGTTCGAAAAATTTGTCTGCTCAACAACGTAAATAACGCAATGAATCTTGTTGAACTGTCAAAATGAAGCCATTGATACTATAAATATGTTACGTAATTACCTCGCTGAATAGAATACTAGGGAGTTTTAATTTACCTCGCTGAATAGAATACTAGGGAGTTTCAATTACAGTAACAATTCCGATTGTATTAATATTTCTGAACTACAACTTATATTGGTACATAACTCAAGTTAATAACAGGATCCAAACCAATAGTAGATCTATTCAAGGAGCTAATAATACCACTGCAATGTAGCGGCCGGTTGCCGAAAAGTTTGGTTGCGTTACGTCACCACAACCTTGTGCAACCAGTCAACCAGTCGAGCAGGCCAACCGGTACTGGCGGCAACGGAACTGGTTGATAACTTATAGATCTACAACTAATTCTATTGAAGCTGAAGAGTTTGTTTGAAGGCGCTTATCTCTGAAACTATTAGCCGGATTTGAAAAATTCTTTTTGCATTTTCTAGCTCTATTCTTGACGAAGGTTATAGTTTATTAAACATCACGCTATGACGCTTAGGGGCTGAGCAAAATGGAAAAAAGTCATACAGAACGCTAAGCGAAAACTAGGTGAAACGCAGGGCACAGCTAAGTTTTAGAATATAACGTAAAGGAAGCTGGTTTTTTGAGATTTGTCTGTAGGATTAAAAAACTCGTGGCGTACCTATAGATATAGACGAGGGGGGAAGTAGCGATTTGAGGGCCAATTCTCGTACTTAAAAAACGTTCACATTCAAGTCGCATTCTGTCAAACTTGTCAAAAATGTTGGTAAATTGTTTGTATTTTTGACAGATTGCGAATGAGATACGAATGCGAACGTTCTTAAAAAATACGGGAATTGCCGCTCAGGTCGGTTTTAGAGAGTATGGTTCATAAATTAATCGTAGAATGTCTTTTGTTTTTTGGTGGACTCGTCCCTCACTTAAAAACCGGTGGGTTAGTTGAGCCCCGATTAGATAAGTAAATAACAGGGTTTTTCCAGAGGGTTCCTTAATAAACCTTCTCAAATGCCTTAAGACCAGAGTGTTTAGTCAAGCTACCTCATCCAGTTAAGTAGATCAAATTTAATAAAAAAATGTTACATAGCTCACTACATACTTATCAGACTAAGAGTTCTTCAATTTTAAGTACATCATTCGTTCCGTAAACTTTCTTCAACACTTTTGTATTCGACATGCCGCACGCAGTCGGTACAAGCGCAGGCGCAGCTTTTCGAATCACTTTTCATTACTTACACAGAATACATAGAAAGGTTACAGAAGTATCACTTAGTACAAAAGCAGAATCGGACATTTACTAAATTACCACACCTGAGGTAAATGAAATGAGGAAAAAACAATTATTTCTCATAGAAGACTTGATTTGTTTTTTTTTAGGACAAAAAACCTAGACGTGTGCATTACAGAGACTAGATGCGATTCAAATTCAATTCAAAAGTCATTTATTCAAACTAGGCTGAGAATCAGCACTTTTTGAACGTCAAAATGACATAAGACGTCCCCCAAAAACGCCCGCCCTTCAACAATTACTAGTGCTTAAGCTGGGAGATGTCACTACAGTGAAAAAACGGATGTCTCTTTTGCATGTAGTTAGTAGTTACCAATACGCCTGCCCTTAAAATCCGCAGTTGTACCTCGAGAAATTCGAAAACAAATTTCTTACGGAACAAATCTAACTTAAAGAGATGTATTAATGATTCCAATGATTATGATTCTGTAAACACACATCTGCCGGTTGATTCTGTAAAAATATCACCGTAAAACTTAGGTGAAGTGAGCGTGAAGTGAGCTGTCAATAGTGCTAATCCCTAGGATACTGCCGGTCGATTTGTGACAGTGACAGCTCACTTCACTTAAGTTTCACGTTGATAATTTTACAGAAGGTTGATTCTGTAAAATTATCAACGTGAAACTTAAGTGAAGTGACTGTTATTTTCGTAGTTGCGAATCATATTTTCATCAAGTTACAACCTAACACTGACCTACAAATTGCAAAAAACGAAAGAAAATTTGTTTTTTTGCTGGCTACAACCACGGATTCACCTTGAAGGCAATCCTCCCCGCTACCACCGTTCATACTTGGAGCAGCAAGCTTGTTGTCATGCAGAGTAAGGAGAAAAAGTTACAAGAGACGAGAAATTAATCTTAAGTTAAAACAAGTGGACCTTTTTGGTTTCTTGTTGTATGTTAATAACGACATTGGGGCATGTTGCGTGCGCTGGACCCATTATTGTGTTTTAATAGCTTGGTCCATAGTTAAATAGTCGCTGTGTTGATCTTGAAATTAAGCATGAAGACAAGAAGAATATATATTTTTTTTATTGCAGCAAGATAATTTTTCACAGTTTGTTTTTAGTGTTTGACAGTCGTTACAAGTAGTCAAAAGTCAGAAGCCCTGATAATCAGTCTTGTCAAGAGGTATTGTGTTACCCAATAATTGGGTTGTGGAGGTCAGATAGGCAGTCGCTCCGTGTAAAATACTGGTATACAGCTACATCCGGTTAGACTAAAAGCCGACCCTAACATAGGTGGGAAAAAGCTAGGCAGATTGAGTTGGTTGTTAGTAGTGCTTGAGTTCTTCGTGAAGATGCCCAAAAGACAAAAATGGATTGTCCGATGTGCGTAATTACACCGGCTTTCATAACCTTCAAATCGAGGCAGTAACACCGCTTGACGGGAGAAATAGATTTGGGGTAGTAGACCAGCTCCTCCACAAAGTTCTCTCATCATCTGCCTAGCCTTTTCCCAGCTTTGTTGCGGTGGGCTTCCAGTCTAAGAGCTGAGTACCAGTATTTTACTCGAGCATGGTGCTTACACTGGTATGATGGTACTCCCCGGTCGACCTCCTTCACAAAGAGCTCAACTAGGAATTACTATTAAATCCTTTACCTGTATTTAAACCGGTAACCATGCCCTTTAAACCCGAACACAGTAACACTGCTTGACGGGAGAAATAGGTGTGGGGTGGTACTTCCCCAGATGAGCTCCTTCACAAAGAGCTCTCTAATCAACTACCTAACTTTTTCCCAATTTTGTCGAAGCCAGCTTCCAGTCTGAGAGGATGCAGCTGAATACCAGTATTTTAGACGAGCATGGCGCTTACATCGGTATGGTCCCAGCACCCTAATTGGGTAACACACTTTTACAATCTAAATGATTTGAAGGATATTGCTAATCCATTGCTTCACATGTTCGAAAAAATTGTCTGCTAATAAACAACGTAAATCCTATACTTTTAAACGAGCAATATTTGTATATATATATATTTGTAATCACGTTCTCGAAAACGGCCCTAACGATTTCGATGAATGTTGCAAGATAGCGGTTTACGGGGGCGAAAAATCGATCTAGCTACCTCTCATATCTGGGAAAATTTGTTTTGTCCGCACCCGAGCAGAGCTCGGTCGCCCAAAGTTTAAAATAAGATGGCTACCTCAAATAATGACACAGCAGCATGGAATTAGTAAGTACCTACTATCACGGTAGCATGGAATTAATATGTACTGTACATGGCATTAGTATGACATTTCCTATACTATTGAATGAATATTCTCTATTACCCCGGTACTAACTCAATAAATGTTGTTGAACTGTCAAAATTACTACTACTCGTAGTACTTTTTAAACAAGTAAAGCAAAAACGTCACCCATATATGTCACCATAACATGAGACTTATAACTGCCATGCTATTCTGTAAATATCTCACCGTGAAAACTTGGGTGAAGTGAGCTGTCAATAGTGTCAATCCCAGTGGAATGACAGCTCACTCCACGCTCACTTCACCCAGGCTTTCACGGTGAGATGGTTACAGAATAGCACTGCTGGTCTCAGAAAGTCTTATAGAGGTCAGACATAAATCGCTTCGGGCGAAACACGAAATTCACCACGCCATAAGTATATGGACCGGTCGACCTGGATAGGACTGTATAGGTCCAAATTTTACGCCTGGTAATAAAGTTAAGAAGAGCTTGCAAGAAATGAAGTAATTGAGGGCGTAGGTCCAGTTTTTTTTAGGACTACCAATATTAGTAGTTATTTTTTTGTTTTTCGTTTATGGCATCTCGCAGGTCGGCTGCTTAACGGGATTTTCTCTGATGGGAGAAAAAACATCAAGGAACTGGCTGGATCAAAATTCATTCAAATTCGAAAGTAATTTATTCAAACTAGGCCGAGAATCAGCACTTTTCGAACGTCAAAATTACACAAGACAGACTCCCAAAAACGCCCACCCTTCACCACTTCCTAGTGCTTAAAATGGGAAGAAGTGGCGCAACAAACTTTCCAGCAGCACAGCTGTCTGTTCAGTTGGAAAACCTTGATTCTATATAATAGTACTTATGCAAAAATCATTTACATTAACACAAATAGCAATACAACTCATAAAATAAAAACATTTTAATGAGTAGATTATGGCAATAATAAATGAAAACAAAATTAAAATAAATTGACTTAGGTACAGTCTAATAAAATAATCCAAAAGATTTTAAGAGCTCCTAATCATGTATTTTTTTATTCTACGAGTAAAACACTTGTTTGTTGCTTGGTGGGGGGGGGTACATTAGAGTAGCTCTTAGTCCCAAGTCTTTCCTGATCATTATAGATAAACTTTTTCTGAAGAATCTGTCCTATGTTGCAAGCAACAGAAGTTCATAATACATTTTATATCACTATATTTTACTAGAAATACTTTTACGTCTAGATGCGATAATAAATGTATGGCCACGTATTAAATTTAACGATGGTTCCATGAATTTTTATCTCTTGGAATCGAGAGAATGCATCCGCGGTGAAAACCTGTTTCTTATTTATTGCATTTACTGCCTCTTTTTGTCCACTTTTAATGGTGGTACTTCTTTCAACCTAAAAAGGGACAGAGGTTTATTAAAGTTCTTATACATTCGCATATGTTCGTCAAACTATAATGTTCCCACTACATACTGGGATGCAGTAGCCGATCCAGGGGGCTGAAGCCTCCCCCAAAAGCATCTGAGTTCTTCCGTGACAAATTTTAAAATGAACCTGATATTATTCAAATTAAACTTTATAACAAGCAGAACACTATCTAATGTACAATTGTCATCAATTATCCGTAACTTAATAGGTATTATTCATTCAAGTTTTTTTTCTATCATTCTGCTACTCACGCTGCCCAGTTTGGTCGCCATGTATATTCACCGATATATCTCTGTTGCTCTACAACCTAACGAAGTCATTGAGGAATTTGCGAAAAGTAATCCGAGGAGGCTTGATATGCGTTTAGCAAAATAAAAAATTATGGGCTCTATTTGGTGTTTACTTTGCTAAAACCTACCCTCAGGGGGGTCAAGCCCCTCCCAAACGGCAGTCCTGGATCCGCCGCTGCTGGGATGTGTAGCTCTTCTCCACAGCAACTTCTCTCTATTAGGTGGGCCGTCATTCATCACGCTGGCCCAGTTTACGTTGACATCTTCCAACATGCACTGGGCATGTTGGAAGATGTCAACTGTCTTCGATTTTTGATCTTATTACATGGTTTCTGCCTTGAGTTCTCACCTAAAACTCGTAAATTGGGTATGTTACTACTCGACCACTACTGCTTTATGAAGAGAAAGTCTAGTGTTGCCACTATATCTACCCTGTTCTTGGCAAAGCGTCGTCTTTTTTTTTTTTAATTTTACAAATATATTTCAAAACACATTCAGTTTTTTAAACACACTTCTCACCTTGACATTTACTCATCAACAAAAATACCTCTTAAATTATTAAATTCACTTTAAAAAAAAAACCCAAGCTTGAACTAGAGCACGCATTTTAACAATGCTACTAATGTACCGAGAGAAGTGCTGGCGCTTGTGACAAAACCGGCAATGTATTACACAATGAGTTTGCAATCGTTTTAATGTGATTACGTATTGAGATAGGAAACTGTACTGTTTTGTATTCTGCTCGAGATCGTCAGTGGCGTAAAAAGTTTGGTTGTAGACTTTCAAGCTGTGGGTGCAGAAGTTATTGTTTCGTGTCTGACTCAAGTGAGTGAGAGAGAAAGAGCAATAAAGAAATAAAAGAAAGAAAATACATTTATTTAGCACAGAGTAAGAAGCACACAATATAATTATAAGAACAGCAGATAAAAATGAAAAAAAATATACAAATACAAAGTGTAAAGTTAGACGATGTAAAACTAGACTGTAATATTCTACCAAGAGTTAACACATATCATTTAATATCACTCCTGTCGGTCGATTCTGTAAAAATATCAACGTGAAACTAGGTGAAGTGAGCTGTCACTGTCACAAATCGACCGGCAGGATGCTAGGGATTATAACACTATTGACAGCTTACTTCACGCTCACTTCACCTAAGTTTCACGGCGATATTTTTACAGAATCGACCGGCTGTATTCCTAGTATAGTTAGACAGAGCATAGTACTTCCTGGTGCTTGTTGAAAGGCCTACACTGACCTCCCATACCTATTAACACTGATAATTGAGTTTCGTGGCTCTTCTCCATAAGAAACGATCAATTGGAACCCACACATTCACCTATCTGTACTCGGCATAACCAGGCACAATTCCAAACTGTAGACTGCTACGAAAATATAAGAAAAAGGTACACCACCGATTTTTTTGGGTGGGAAATTATCATATAACTTCTCCCGCTCTGGACGGAGCGGGAGGGCGTGTCAGACTCTTACTGACTAAAACCCACCCGTGTTCCTTCAGTTGCCTTTTCATTGCCAGGGGCCACGGTATCCCTTTCGGACTTTCCCGCGAAAGTGGGGTCCGAACTTAGGCTCCCAACAGTCGCGCTTAAACCTACTAAAGTAACTAGGATTTAGTAAGAAGTTTATTGTAATACCATTTGAGCAGAATGTTTAAATTCATTGAATGATACTTCGGTACTTAAGAAAAAACTGTACCACATAACCGGCACTTAAGTGGTCATTAATCTCGTTAACGTGTAGGTACTGTATGTACTGATCAACGAAAGTGTTACACTGGAGACTCTTGCGCAACGCTTACCGTTTCTATGTCACTGGTAACACATATTTGTCGACAGTTCTGACTTAAGACGACTGGGTTAACTGATTTGTTAGTTGATAAGGCTAAGCTATCATCATCATTCTACTATAGCAGTCCAGAGCAAGATGTCAATAGGCATAGCTCCACTATTATAAGGAAAGTTAATTGACTCAGGCGTGATTTTGCGGAAAACCATTATAAAATACAATAGACGACGTATATTTAGTGACCTAATCTGCTGAACTGTTCTTAAAGAGTCATAAGGAACCCTGTAAGAAATCGACACGTGTTTCACCTCTTAACGAGGCATCCTCAGGATGACGATTGACTTATTGCGAACGGACCCGACGTGTTGACACGTCAAGCGACGAGAGCAGAGAGTCCTAGAAGGAATGTAAAATCCTGGCCGAGATTAATAAACTTTAGCAACTACAGCTAGCACGTGCTTTCGCTGCTCATTATTACTTTCTTTGTCACACGACTATCAAAGTACAAGTGCAAGACAAAGACGGTAACATATTATTTAAGTTTAAGTAATGTTTATTAATCTGGGCGTAAGTTATCAGCCAGTCCAGGTCTTGGTTTAGGCATAGCTCTTCTTCCTAGAAGGAATGCCAAACTTCTAGACATTCTAAAAGATGAGTTTTTTTCGAGCGGCTTTGTCTATAGTGGTAGAAGAGCCTTTTAGCGCCATTTTCAAATAGGTTAGGTTTCAGGTCTTTTTATCCGACTGTGTTCAACTTGCTACTGAAGAACTCTGTAACGTCGAAATGTTCCAATTGCAAGCCAACTCAGCCTACTTCAGTTCATTGCACACCTTACTGTGATGTGTTCGCGGACGAATGGAAGAAGATCAGGGGGCCTAAAACGGCTACTTTAGCAATTCTGCTAAAAGCGATAAAAATTGCTAATGAATTGCTGGGAAATCAGGAAATGAATTCCTGATTTCCCAGCAATTCATTAGCAATTTTTCTAATTTTCGTGAAATGGTGACACATATAAGCTGAATAATATCTCAATTCAATTCATATCTGAATCATATTTGGTGTAAATATTGCCATATTCGAGGAAATGAATCGCTTTTAGCAGAACTGCTAAAGTGGCCATTGTCGGTACGTTTGGAGTGTTGTGAGATGAAAGTATGACGGTTGTCTATGGGATCGTCGATTAATCATGTGAGCCTCGAAAAGGGGGAGGGGGAATATAGTGAGATTTATTTATTTATTTAATACTTCAAGCACAAAAATTTACAGAGGCGGACTTAATGCCATAGGCATTTTCTAGCAGTCAACCTTGGGGTGATGGAGAGACAAACAGTGGTAGGTGCAATTACGAAAAATTAATTATTATTATTAAACACGAGAGAGATGAGACGAGACGAGAGAGAGAGAGAGAGAGAGACGGGTGAGATTATTTATTTATTTATTTATTAAAACTTCATGCACAAGTAAAAAATACTGTACAAAGGCGGACTTAATGCCTGAGGCATTTTCTACCAGTCAACCTTAGGGTGATGCAGAGACAAAACATGGCAGGTGCAACATAAGGAGAGAGATATGATATGAGATGTCACGTATATAAATTTTTTGTTGAACGCGCGATTTCTAAACCGAAAAGCTGCGCGTGATCTTTACTCACCGTTGTCAGGCAACTATTATACCTATATTTAAAGATAAAATATTCTGATTTTTTTTTAGGATACTTTGTACTAAAAATCTACACGTGATTTTGGGCAGGGGGGGTTAGTCTAAAACCTCACCACATATCACTAGGGGGAAGGGGGGGGTTACAAAGTTGCTAGAAACATCACATGATTAATGGACGATACGTATTTATTGTACGTATTTGTCTTTTGACTTTGCATTTTTATGAATAAATAAATAAATTGCTGGTTTTCCATGTTCCTCAAAAAAACTGTCGTTACTCCATCTAGCAACATAAAAAGTAAGCATTTTATTTAATTAATTATAAAACATAGAACGTACCCAAAATCTAAGTTTTCAATCAGTCATGGTTACCTAGCACATATTCTTTCATACAAGAGATACCGTCTGAGCAAAAAATATCCAAAACCCATTGTTACTAACAGCAAAACAATACATAAAATCGTAGTTAAAATTGATGTCTTCATGCCCATTAACTCCACAATGTCAAGTTTTTGCCTACCACATAAATATACGCGTTGAATTGAACCCGGAACTCGCGAGGGTTCGTCAAGCGTGACAAAGATGTACTTACAGGTAAATGATGGCTAAGCTCACTAATTAGATGTACAGTTTGAAGAATATGTCGGTTCGAAGGTTTTATCACAATTATGGGGTTTCAAATTGTTAGAGCGGAGAGTAGAAAATTTGTTATTATACGTACATAATTATCTTCTCCCGCTCTGGGCGGAGCCGGAGGGCGTGTCAGACTCTTACTGACTAAAACCCACCCGTGTTCCTTTAGTTGCCTGTACATTGCCAGGGGCCACGGTATCCCTTTCGGAATTTCCCGCGACCCCGGCAGACATATAGATGACCTAAGACATGCTTTTGGAAAACAAAAAATGTAGAAAAAGAAATAAAGTAAAAAGTTAGGAGAAAAAGCAACAACAACAACTAGCAATGCAATATAAAAACACATAACATAGAAGCGAACTTAATACCATAAGCTTGTAATGAGGTGATAATGTATTTCAGGAGAAAAACAATTGAAGAGTTATTATTTTAAAATCGTAGGTAACCCTTCAACTGACAGCTGTCAAACGCATTAAAAAAATCTGTTGAACTCAAATAAAAAATGGCTTCCAATTGATGTTTATTGCACTTAAACGAATATTAACTTTATGCACAAATTAAGTGAATTTCAGAATAACTACTACTATTGAGTAAGTCATAAAAATGTTTTAATTTGCAGCGCAAACTGAAGTATTTAAAGTTGTTTTTCCAAATACTCATATCTGTTTACATGTTTGGAAACTAAAACGCAAACGCAGTTTACGCACGCACGTGCACACCTTTAGGGTCTAAGTCTAAGTAGGTATTTCGCCCATATTGGTTGAAAAGATAACATTAATTATTATGATAAAATCTTTGACCGAAATGAATTCAGCAATGGCCATCAGATATACTCCATAGGTTTGGGTAGTTAAATAAAGGTAAACAAATCGTAAAAAGGGTTTTTATAGTTGACACTTTCCAGATTCAAATCCTCTTTTATTTATCTATGTTAAACTTTATCATTTATTCTTAAACTACTCTTCGTAGATGTTACTGCTTTAGCACAATTTTTTAGTAAGATTTATAATAATAATATAATATTTTGCAATCTGTCTATTGTAAAGAGCCCAAACTCTAAACGTCAACGAATTATAACGTTGCTAAATTGAAGAGTACAACTGTGACGTAGCACGACAACTGAAGTGACAGGTATTACGTTTAGTCGGTTACCGGACAGCTGTCTCGTCACGTGGTTTTTTGTGTTTACCTTTATTTAATTACCTAAACCTATGGAGTATAAGTAAGTATTGTCCAAATAGAGCATGAAACCGAACTGCCATCGTTAACACCTAAGTTATGTATGTCCATGAGATAAATGACTTACTCACTCGTATTGCAACAAAGGCTGGGCCTATTTACCTATTCCAAAGGCCTTTTTATGTATTTGTCATCGACACCTACTGATAACGGCAAGGCCGGACGAAATTACCTATACAATGTAGGTTGTAGCTCCCTCGTTGATCTAGTGGTCGGAGGCGTTATACTGCTGAGCATGAGGACTTCGATTCCTAGGTCGTCCTGAGGCGTTTGATACCTAAGTCAGGCAAAGTGTCCTAAGTCAGCACCAACTGACGGGGTCCGGAAGGGCCAATGCCTGCCGGGGTTGCGGGTTTGTCTGAAAGGGATATCGCGACCTCGGCACACAGGCAACGGAAGGAACACGGGTGGGTTTTAGTCAGTAAAAGTCTGACACGCCCTCCCGCTCCGCCCAGAGCGGGAGAAGTTATTTGATAATATCCGATCCTCAAAAAAAAAAAAAAAAAGGCAAAGTGTTATTAGGTTTTTTCATCTGGAATTTCTCAGTAGCAGCCCGGAGTCTGGATTTGTGCCCGGTTGATGGCAATAGGCTCGCCTGCTGTTGAATGGACTTAAACATAACTGGCGAAATGTGGGTGTACTATAGGTACAGCTCTGGCTTACCCTTCAGGGAATTTAGGAGTGATTTCATACAAGGTCATTGGTTATATGTCGGCAATCCATTAAGGCGATGTAGGAGAGGTCATTTGCAACCAATTGACCCCTTTTGACTCAATAATTTGACATTTTCTATTTTTATTTCATACATTTTAAAATATAAAATGTCAAATTACTCGAAAATGGGTGACATTGGCATAAAGGGTCATAAGGAGTCATTTGGTTATATGTCGGCAATCCGTTAAGGGGAATTAGGAGAGGTAATTTGCAACCAAATGACCCCTATGCCAATGTCAACCATTTTCGAGTAATTTGACATTTTATATTTTAAAATGTAAGAAATGAAAATAGAAAATTTCAAATGACTGGTTATTTTTTTGACATTTTCATAGGAGCCAAAAGGGGTCATTTGGTTGCAAATGACCTCTTCTACATCGCCTTAATGGATTGCCGACATATAACCAATAACTCTGTATACCTATACAATGTGGGTTTACTAGCCTGCCAAGGTCAGGTTAACTAAGTGACTACCGTGTGTGCCGTCATTACAATGTTGGCATGGTATTCTCATGTTGCTAAGTTTATTTATTTACAAGCGTCCAGCACAGTTAGCGAAAGAATCATAATCTTATTAGAATACTAGCTTTTGCCCGCGACTTCGTCCGCGTTTCCGTCGTTTTTCGTAAAAAAGTACCTACCATATGTCCTTCCTCACGGTTCAGTGGTTTCGATGTAACAGACAGATTAACTTTCGTATTTTAGTAGGGAAATATAATATGTCAATCCACAATACTGTTGAAAAATATCGCAATAAGGAACCGCAGAATATTATTATTAATAGCTGTGCCCGCGACTCCGTCAGCGTGTAACTCCTTGTATGTTATTAAGTTAATGTATTGGTAATATTGTTTAGATCACTTTCACATGACACTTAAAATCTAAGTGCCTATTTAAACTAAAATATTCTAATAGAATTATACCCAGAAATATGTACAACTTACAACAAAAAAAGAAATGAAAATAAAGCTGAAACGCCTGTGCAATACTATCTACCTATACCTACTTCACTTAAAAATAAATACCTATAACTACTATAATTAATAAAACTATCTACGCTTTCACCTACTTAAAACAAAAATAAAATTGAACATAAATTAGCCAAAACTTACCTATCGGTATCTAAAAATCTATGCGTACTACTTCTACTTCTACTACTACTTCACCTAAAAAGAAATAAAATGCAAACTATTAATAATTTGTAATTTGAACGAATATTTAAACACTACCAAAACAACTAATACCTATTTTATAAAATAACAACAAAAGAAATTCAAATAAACTATTTAAAGACTAAAAGTCGCGCTTGTAAGCACGTTTTGTTAGTATCTTATTATTGTCTGTCAATAAGGTCGAACGCTCTGAACGCATCAACAGCCAAATATTGAATGAAGCTCGGAAGCTCGCGCTCGGACCTCCCGCCTTTTTATACCCTACCGCCACGACCCGCGTCGAGCGCGGCAACCGTTACACAAAAATAATCCTTATGGCATGATTCAGTATTCACGCGCGACGGCGCGATGGCTTATTAGCGTATTTCATGTATAAGTTTGGTGTTTCTATACCGATTACTATGATTCTTTTTTTATTGAATAGGTAATAATATTAACTTCTTTTAATTAGGGATGAGTGAGAGTATTATAAACGTAAGAGTAAACAAATATAATCAGAAAGCTCCGAACTGCTAAGCTATCGGGAGTTACACGGGTTATTGTGAGTCAACCATAAAAGATAGACATAAGCTGTTGTTGGATATTTTTTAGATAATTTTATGTAGAACATTTCCGTCATAAATGATTTCTATGTAGCTTTAACCATTAAGGCTTCACACGCGACGGAAGCTTAAAAAATGGAGCAACTTCTCCCGTTTTCCCAACATTTCCCTTCACTGCTCTGCTCCTATTAATTGTAGCGTGATGAAAAGTATACTATAACCTCCCCAGGAGTATGAAGAATAATTGTACCAAGTTTCGTTAAAATCCGTCGAGTAGTTTTTGTTTCTATAAGGAACATACAGACAGACAGACAGACAGACAGACAGACAAAAATTTTACTGATTGCATTTTTGGCATCAGTATCGATCACTAATTACCCCCTGATAGTTATTTTGAAAATATATATCATGTACAGAATTGACCTCTCTACAGATTTATTATAAGTATAGATAGATTAGATATGTTATAATCGTAATACATGAATTTTTACTATTATGTATAAAACATTGTATAATTATTAGTTTAGTTATACTGATTGTGGAAGAAAATTGTAGTCACATTAAAAGTCTAAAGTCTATTGAAATATTGGCTTCCAATTGATGTTTATTTCACTTAAAGGAATATTAACTTTATAGTTTTACAAATTAAGTTGATTTCAGAATTACTACTACTATTGAATAAGTCATAAAAATGTTTTAATTTGCAGCGCAAACTGAAGTATTTAAAGTTGTTTTTCCAAAAAGTCATATTTGTTTACATGTTTGGAAACTAAAATGCAAACGCAGTTTACTCACGCACACAGTCACATGTATAAGGGTCTAATGTAGTAGATATTTCGCCCATTTTGGTTTGTTTTGTACATCGGAAGTGTGACTGTAATTTATGTAGTTTTAATTATTCTTGTGAAAAAAATACCAATTTATATTAAAAATTACAGAAATCGATTCAGTCTCTAACTACTTTCATAGTGTTCATTAATTCAGTTACACATTGTATAATAGTTTCTTCACAACAAACAGTATTCCATTCCAAGTATTTCTTCAGTCAAGTGCCAACGCCAACTATTCTAGTGTTTATGCCTAGGTATTATATTATCTAGACTTAGTCGCAGTGAATGTCCGAACTATTCAAGTCTTGCATAAGAGCGCAGAGCTTTCTCCGGTTAAAACTGAGACGAAATAAGCATTGAGTGTATATTGTGGGTAGTTTTGTACTGGCAACCTTTGGCCTGGGTGCTCTAGATTAAATATTGTTAATACTAGGGCGAGTTTTGGTTGAGATGGATTTTTTCATGCCAATTTTGAACTTCCTCCTCTTGACTTGAATTGAAAATGTTTTACTAATTTTTTCCCAATTACAGTACAATTTTGTAGAGATTGGAATCGGTTTTATTCTTCTTGTTTTAGTGACTCTTCAATTACTGAAGGTTGCCCATCATCTCTGAATATTTCTCCTTGTCTTTTGCGAAGCGGAACAGCTCAGCAGCACTCGTGATTTTAGGACCACGCAATCCTCAACCAGGTGGATGGTTACTTTGGCCTTTAGAGGTATGAGTAACAGGATGTTAAGTTCACTCAAAAGGGGGAATCCTCCGACCAGACAGGTGTCGTGTCTGGCGGGCAACTGCTCAAGGGTCGATGTCGGGGAAGTTATATATATGCTGTTCGCGCGGTATACTCTAATTGCGTGATGCAGGATTTTGTGTGACGTCAGGTCTTTGATGCGTAGTTCGCATGTGGCGATGTAGATGCCGCCACAGGCCAAGACGGTAATTTGCCCATTATTATAAGTTACAGTAAGTTATAGGTACCTCTCGTGCCGAATAACCAGTCCGAGGTCTTCGTAATCGATTTTATGCAAAGTGTTGGTACATTATTTTTATGCCATACCTAGTTTAGTACTTGATAACTAATATCGTAAGATGGGACACCAACCAGTAATTAATACGCCACTTCCCCCGGAAATAGGAACTGTCTATCAAATGAAATGAGACGTGTTCAGAAATACAATACACACCTTACGTCCCCGTTACGGACTAATCCCATAGGAGTTGGGTAACCGGTTACTTTCAGTTTTCTCTGTTATGTAGATAGTTTGAATAATAATGCGTACCTAGGGGGATAAGCAGGATTTAAAAAAAATACTGTTAGAGTCAATTTATAAGCGGATGTGTTAGTTTAACTAATCTAATTAAAATTCAAAATTCAAATTCAAAAGTAATTTATTCAAACTAGGCTGAGAATCAGCACTTTTCGAACGTCAAAATTACATAAGACAGTCCCCCAAAACGCCCACCCTTCACCACTTCCTAGTGCTTTAGCTGGGAAGAAGAAGTGGCGCAACAAACTCCCCAGCAGCAAAATCTAACTACAATGTGTGTACGTATGTGTCTGTTTGATGACGTGACTCTTTGTGTGAGTTCAATAAAATAAAAAACTTTCCTTATTTTCTTCCTTTAAACACAGTGTCGTTGTGTTGCAAAATATGTTTGAAATCTTCATAATAATTACGATAAGATGTTACAGGAACTCCAATTCATCAGACTATTGCTATCCATAATTTTCAGTCGGATTTTCTTTAGTCTTAAAGGGGTTTAATAGGGAATGTTTGTATGAAAATTCGTCATTCTTATCGATGGGAAGATTTACTTGATTAGTATCGTTACTGTCACCTGTTAACGATCGATAAATATCAATTTTAAAATCGAGCATCACTTTTTGATCAATTTATCGATAAAAAAAAAGATGCTCAATGATGTCGATCGTCTGTTACTTACACATTTACTCGATTTTGTTTGATCGCCAAAAATGGAACAAAGCTGTAATACAGCTTATGCCAGCCAGCAGTCAGTGAGTATGGCTCAGGGTGTGCCAGACGTGCCCATGTAACGTTTACTGATTGCTAGATGTAAAAGTACTACACATTCTCTAACGAGACATACACAAAGTTAATAGGTATGTGTCGCAACGACTGATACATATACGCACAAGTGTGTCCCAGTTAAATACTTAACCGCTTAGTAATAGGCACAGCTGGAGAATTTAGACCATGTACGATAGGTATAGTATGCTTGTTTGATTACAAAATTATTATGTGATTAGAGTATTGCTATGGAGTTTTTAGGGGGTAATAATAATATATAATCAGTTGGATAAATAGTGTAGTATTCTACTTTGTTCTTTTTTGGGGTATTCAATTAATAGTAATGTCTGTAAAGTTCACTTGGAACCTCACTCAAGTGAGCGGAGAAAATAGGCTAGTTAGCAGTAAGAAATATATCATGAAAACGGACAAAAGTAATGCGACACTCGATTCGCTACACCAGTTGGTATTATTATAATATACCCCGTTCTGTCAAAAAGAAAAATTATGTTAGGCTGCGTTTCTGGGTTACGTGCGTGTGCGGGTCCTGTGCATGGTCGGCGAGGATGCTGACGCGCGTAGCGGGGGCGTGTCGTCTAAACGCAACCTGATAAAAATGATCAAAAATGTTATTTGTTAATGTCATTCCAACTGGTGCTAGGGATTGACACTAGTGAGTTTCTTTTAAGGGTTGCGGAAGTCAAAAAGCTGTCGTATATACCTGTAGGACTTGTTTCAGTATCCGTTACTTATACGTAGTTACAAGTACCTGACTTGTTTTTTCTACGGACGCATGTCATGAGTTTTTTTCTATCAAATATTATATATTGCACCTAGGACCAGAATTTATTATTGAGTACCTTTTACTCATACGTGTCTTAGCAAAGGATGAAACCAATTTATGCAAGAGCTCTTTCATATATACACACACATAGAGAAAAATCATAGAGAAATACATAGAATTTCGAGAAAAATCTTCAAATTGAAGTTAATCTATAAATCGATAAGAAGGCAGGATTGGATATAAATGTAGAATGCCATAAAAAAGAAGGAAATATTCTTAGGTTTATATCAGCCCAGAAATGTGACAGTACAGTAACTTCAGTCCAGTGCTGACTTGCAACTGGGCTCGTGTAGACACTAGTTTCAACCCAGTCCAGTGCTGAAATTGCGCCCACAAGTCAGTCCAGTTGAACTACCCGTCTATTTTCGAGCCCAGTAACATACCCCGCCTGACTTGCCGACTTACTGCCAATCTCGTCTACATGAATTCAAAGTCACTAGATCCAGTCACTGCCATCGTATAAACCAGGGATTAAGTACGTTCCGTCATTAACGACGTCTATAAGATCACTTATGTTAAAAAAGAATCGTCAAAATCGGACTACTCTGTAAAAAGATATGCGTGAAACTAAATAAAAAAAAATACAAATATACGCTTCGACTTGAGAACTTCCTCCTTTTTTAGTCAGTTAAAAGTAAATCATAAGGTTTTAATTCACTGGTTAAATAGGCTTTCACGATAACAATCCTTCCTTTTTTTCTTGACCATAAGCGGATTAAATCTCACGTAACGCTTTTCACGTGATAACCACAGACTGTACAAATAATATGGACAGAAGGACCACTTTATGCAATTGCTACGCACGTTACCTAACAACGTCTACAAGATTTGGAATTTTATCGATGCTTTTGGCTACCTTTGGTAGGAGCGAGCAGTGGTGGCCCAGTAGCAATGGCGGCTAACGTGCCGTCGTGAGTTCGAACCCAAGCAGGCACTTTACTTTTTCTAATTTACTTTATCACCAGTGCTGTCAAAGCGGTGAAGGAAAATATTGTGAGGGTCCTAGAACCAAACTTTTGAAGTCATGTCACATCTACCAGCCCGCGTAATGAATTACGCTTCCTCTCACAGAGAGCAGGGCTGTGTCACTATGTCCCAGCAGTGGGAACGTTTGTAGGCTGATTATGCTAAACTTAGTTTTACACAATGCATCTTTGAATTGTTTGTTTCTAGAGGATAAAAGAAAGGGTCTACTTTAGCAAGTTTTAACCGGCTCAGTGGTCTGTTAGACCACCTGTCTCACAGCCAGAGGTCCCGTGTTCGATTCCCAGTGGGGGCAAAAGTTTCTGGTCGGGTTGGTTGGTGGTAGGGCTTGTTCGAAGTCCGCCAGACTAGCTACCAGTTTGTTATCTAACTCTGTCGCCATAACAACAATGTTAGCAGCATTGTTGTGTTTCGGCAGTTAGAGGTAAGATAGCCAGTTCCTCTGTGGTTGAGGATTCCGGGTGAAGCTCGCTTCCACCTTCGGCATGATCATCACTTACCATCACTTGAGATACAGGCCAAAAGTTGCCCCGTTGTGGTAAAAAAAAGTCGAACAGTATGACAAAGATGGTTGGTCAAAAATCACGGGGTGGGACACTTGAATCTAACAAATATTAGCACTTTAAAGCTTAATATTTCGCAAATGGATCCCTGAATCCAAAAATGGTTTTCACAAACTCACAATATGCTTGAAAGACCTTTCCAACGATACCCACACACATCATGAAATAAATGTGAAAAAAAAAACATCCCCACTCCCCTACACGTAAAGGGGATGTTCTTTTTACACTAAAAAAAAAAATTACCTCTTTGTCAACGTGATTAATAAGTATACCCATGCCAAATTACAGCTTTCTAGTTCAGTCTCTGAGCTAAGTCGCGGACAGACAGATGGACATGGCGAAACTATAAGGGTTCCTTGTTTACAACGGAACCCTAAAAATATTAGGTGGTCCTTCTGTACCTAGTTTATGCTGTGGCCCAGTCGTTATGCGGCAACCTGACACCTAAGTAGCTCATTGCCAAACCGTTCGTTTATTTGTCCCATACATTACAATACTTTTACTTGTAGGTTATGCAATATTATATTATTTGAACAAGTGTACAGTGAACGGGCTAAATTAAACTATTACACTTTTTGTTCAAATATGGAAGTGGAATTTGTTTATTTAAGTGCAGGAGAGGAATTATGATATCGTTTTAGACTCCATTTTAGGTACTGTTTAGTTAGTTTCTGTACCTGTATAATCACAATCATTTCTGTACCGAATGATGATAAAACCGTCGGAGGCGTTGGGACTAGCCTTAAAAGTAAGTCTCTATAGACTCATTATTAAGGCTCATTCAAACTGGCGCGACACCGGTAATGTAAATGAATTTGAATTCTCTTGCTTGAAAAGTTTGCTGGTTTGAAAACGACAAAAATATTCATGATAACAACTGTTAGGTACTATAAGACCAAAACTAAATTCGCGAAATAGAAATCAGCAGTTTCATACATTTATGTTCGAACAACTCGCCAAAATATGAGATACTAAAAGTTGATCATAATAAATAAGATGTCCTCATAAGAGATTTTAGTTATTTCTGTTACACTTTCATCAACATACTGATATTATCATAAGATAACTACTTTAAATCATCCCCCATATAAATGGGGGATGATTTAAAGTAGTCCATCGCTGCATTAGTGCATGGCTGTCATTCGTGGATCTTTGACAGTCGTTACGGTTCGTCAGAAGCCCGAAAGTCTGACAACCAGTCTTACCAAGGGGTATCGTATTACCCAGTTACTGGGTTGTGAACGTCAGATAGGTAGTGGCTCCATGGGAAATACGGTATTCAGCTGCATCCGGTTAGACTGGAATCCGACCCCAACATAGTTGGGAAAAGGCAAAGCAGATTGATTGATTTAAGGTAGTCCGCGAAATTCACATTTCAATATGATTCGCGACCGTAACAAATATGAGTTTACAGAATTATAATCATTACAATCAGCAATACAACTCCTTAAGTTAGAATTGGCGTCAAATGCCATTATTTCATGAAATAGTCATTCAATAGTACCCTATTGAACATATGATTCAATAGTACCCTATATGAACTTAGAGAGTTGTATGAATGATTTTTATGATTATAATTCTATAAATAAATACCTATTTGATACGGACGCGAATCATAAGTTAGATCAACATACAACGTCATAATGATCTGCAAATTGAAAAAAACGTGAGAAGATTTGAATTTCGCGGGCTGCCCTCATGATTTCGCCTTAACTTACGCCTTAACAATAATAGTCGACGGGTGACCAGGACCATGAAATAAAACAACAACATTCGACAGAATTAAATCTAAAATAAATAGCAGGCGGCAGGAAAGAAATTAACAACGTTTGAGAGTAATTAAATTAAAGAAAAACAGGAGTTACACATACTATAGTAAAAGGGTCGTGATGGTCAAAATTTTACACGTTTTTAGGTCTAGCTCTCATTCGCCAAGTGTGCAAAGTCTTCGTTCCAAAGGCCCTAAATATAAGGCTATAGTACCCACAGTTAAGCACTATCACGTCCAGTGAACAACAGTCACTGAAATTGCGTATGCCCACGTTTTGCGCTGTTTCTATTCTACTGTCCTTGACTGCAGACGTGAGGTTTTTTGCATTGTATAATACACGAATAATGAATATGCTAGTTGCCAATGCAGTAATAGGACACTGTCGGTTTTATGTGTTGGTCTGAGGTAGGTGTTAAATGTGGTCCTACGGTCCGAATGACAGTATGCTAGCTAATAGCGACTTATCAAGATAATTAATTGGTCTGAGAAAATAAGTGTTTGTGTCAGCTCCGAAGCACTGCCTTTTACTCCTTAATATGATTGTCTTTGAATATGCAATAGGCAAAGACGGTAATTAAAAACAATACTTAAAAAAAAATACTGGCGAATTATCTAGATCGCTGATCGACGTGTGTAATATGTAATGTGTTTATTTTAAAGTTTTATTCCGTGTTATTAAGGAATAAAAACAAGTGTTACGCTTTTATAAATTTCACTCCTCATAAAATTTCCATAACCGCCCTTATATGAAAATCGATTCTTAATGAGTTAACTCCGAAAAGATTCTAAGGACAATGTTATCGGAATCTATGTTTTCCGACGAGCACTACTGTGGACCAAGTTTTCGCTTAGCATCGGGTGAGTTAGTAGTCAAATGCAAACCCCTCAAATGTCTTAGAGCTAACTTAAATTTTGTATAGGTAAGAACATTCTTGCAATTCTGTATTAACCTTGCAAAGGTTTTAACCAAAATAGTAGGTATTCAGCCAAACAAGTTATATCTTACGTACTAAATTACATTCACTGACAGACCCAAAAACAGAGAATTATTATCAAGAACCGAATATTTGAGTAAATAGTTGTCCAAGACTGCATCAGCCATAATCGGCAAGGCTTTGTTCCTTTCACTCGTGATAATGTAACTAATTCATGTTATAACCATTGGGCTTTCTTAACGCTCAGCGTGTGGTCCTAACTTGGTCCTGCTTAGCCAACTTCTGTCTCAAATTCAGGAGTTTGGGACGAATTACGTAACACACTCACAATCCCGATGCCACTCATTTTCACAACAATAATATATTCATTGCGTTATTTATTTAAATTTTTTTTTTTTTTTTTTTGCAATTTGCAGGTAGGTCACTATCATGTTCTATGTTGATCTAAATATTATTCACGGCCGTATTCAATATTTATTTATAGAATTTTATATAAATCGGCAAAGAGAATGGTACTATTGTTATTATAATCAATTAATTAAAATATCTTACTGCTGCTGAAAATTACAACGTCAAAAATCATGAATTTCCGTAATAAAAATGTAATTGGACTCTTAAGGCTGATTGGCTGATTATAATTATTATAATTCTGGAAACCCATATTTGTTACGGTCGCGAATCATATTTTAATCAACATACAACCTGACGCTAACCTGCAAATTGCAATAAACGTAAGGGCAACCAGGGCGTCTAGGGAGCAAGCCTGGTGATTAAAGATCGTTTCATCTTCTTAAGAGAAGGGTTCTGTACCCTGCAATGAGACACTTAAAAACTGCCATTATTATGTATTAAAAGGCGTCGAAACTTGACCAAATAGTATCAGCTATATAATCAACAAGGCTGGGTCCTTTCACCAACTGTTAGCTACCATTCGCCACAAGGGCCTGCCCGACCTTGTTATGTAACTATTGTTATATTTAACACGATTTCTATGTGGTCAATTATTTTAATGTTGAAAGGAAAAACAGCCTCCGTATTTGGAAATTAAGAATTGAAAACACAAACAGTTGAGATAGAATGTTTCGCCCAGTAAAATATGTGTATATTTAATTTGACCAAGGAGAAATCCAAATCTGCGATTAATTAAATTACTTTACGATTCACGATCGACACAAACGAGGTCCTTCAGGAAGTTTATTGGTCCTTCGGAACAGACTATCAATTATATTAACAACGTGTTCTTTTGTTGCAGACTGAATCATGTGGCGACTACTACTCATGACAGTGCTGCTAGCGACCGCGCGTTCCAAGCAGCTTCCTTCATCCACCGGTAAGTTATACTTCACCAGTTCACCATCATCCATCAACATAGCAACAGAGCAGTGACCAGTGGTGGCTCAGATGTAACGGCCCCCCGACTTCCGATTTGTTCGAACCCAGGCAGGCACATTATTTACGATCAGCAGTTGTAGCCTGCACAATTCTTTTTTTTTTTGCAATTTGCTGGTCAGTGTCAGGTTGTAACTTGATCAGAATATGATTCGCGACTTTAATAAATATGTATTTACAGAATTTTAACCATTGGAATCATTCTAAGTTAGATTGATGAACTTTTCCATATGGTTCTTACAACTGAAAACGTCGTAAGGAAACCGGCATGTCCAGAACCAAATATTCGAAGACATATGACATCTACCAACCCGCACTGGGCCCGCGTGGTAGATTGCAGCCCACTCCCTCTTGAAGAGAGAGGTCTGTGTCCCAGCAATGAGAACATTTTAGGCTGATTATGCTTAAGTATGCAACAACATACCGTTTCTCGGTTCATTGCTGTACAATGGATTAAGGCGACTTACAAGTTGTTGACTAACCTGTTGTCACAGTTTTAAAGCCGCCCATGGGCCTCTGACTTGGCTTCGCATGCCGTCGAGAAATATCTCTCAGGCATGCCGGTTTCCTCACGATGTTTTCCTTCACCTTTTTTAAAGCAAGTGATTATACAATACGCACATGAATCCGAAAAGTCAGAGGTGCCTGCGTTAGGTTCGAACTCGACACCTATGACATGGTCAGAAGTCCGACGGTGACACCATACGCTATCACTGCTCATACATTGCGCAACAACAAACAGATTCTCTCTGCATCCAGTCTGTTCTAGCCGTCCGTTTTAAGGTCGTCAATCCAACTATCTGGAGGGCATCTCGTGATGCCGATGTCATCTGATCCTTCGACAGACATCACGTTCTACTTTCCTATCGCGTAGTATTCTCCTTTAATATTCGAGACGACTTCCAGCTACCAGACGAAAGAACGGCTGCAATCTGACCTCCACAAGAAGTTGCTTAGAATAAGGGATCTCGTCCGTGTAGTGCACGCGATCCTTCATTCTCCGGCCAGTCGTGGCCGTCTAGAGGTAGTATATGGTGAGCAGATAGTTGTCCGTTGCGAGCAATTGCGCGGTCGTCGTCGTGGCCATCTAGTGCGCGAGATCCCTAACTGTCCCCAGGACAACTGAACTTTACAGATACTGCACTGCAGTTCCTGGATCCACCAGGTGTCGAGATCTCGTTAGCGAGGCTTAAAATTACATCCTTAAAACATCAATTGACTTTAGACTTGCGATTAAACTAAAACATTTGAATTAAATAGTTTAAAATCACGAACCTGCAGTCATTGGGTTTGGCAGTTCTTTTTTCATCCAAGAAAATCAAAATAAGGCATTAAAATATTGTCGTACTAACAAATTTACTACCTAACAAGGACCAACACTTTTCGATACCCTATCAAAAAAAATCAATCACGATAGTTCGACAAAAAATATCCTATTATATCTAAGACCGTTTACCTTTACCATATAAAAAGTCACCCATACTATACTTATTGGGTATAAAGTCGCGCTGTCCGGCGGTGACTGGTCATTGACCCGGCGCACGCGCATCCAACGCCGCCAAGACGTTTTTATGGGAGACACTGACTTGAATGTATTTGTTTTGCCATATAAGATTGGTTGATACATGGTTAAAATACCATATAAAAATTTAGGAAATTATTTAATGTGATAATTTATTGATATAATAATCTATGGTCTCAAAGTTTAACTAGATTTTTTTATCGTGTGAAAAGCGGATCATCGTCATCATTCCAATACCAATAATAATATATAATAATTAATAATAATATTAATTATAATAAAATATTGCCTTATTCCAATTTATTTGAGGTCACCGCAACATGTCTTTGTCTTCTATACTTCTCTATTCAAATTCAAATTATTTTATTTCTCATTTAACCCTACATGGGCACTTATGAAACGTCAGAAGCTAGGTGCACTATTAGTGTTTTTTTTTTTTTTTTTAATAAAAAGCGGTGAAGCTCAGAAGTTAGTCTAAACTAATATTATAAGACTTGATTTTTGTATGTTCGTTTGTTACGCTTTCACGCTAAAATGGCAGAACGGATTTGGATGAAATTTGACATGTGGGTAGACAGACCATTCCTGGGTTAGGACTTAAGATACTTTTGACCCGATATTCTCACGGGATCGAAACTTATGCGGGTGTAACCACGAAGCGCAGCTAGTATTTGATAAACAAATATTGTACAAAAATTACTTGGTTTCGATCAATCACGTACTATAATACTTTAAATTTACCAATAAAAAAATACGCCTTTTATTTCCCTCTAGATAAATAAAACAACGACCAACGATAACATAATTTTTCCCTTCACAAACAATGACATCATATTATTATTTACAACAACCATAAAAAGTACGCGATAAAGTTTTACAGAGACTGAAGGTGAAAATAAAAAAATGTAAAAATTTAATACTGAATCCCGGCTACCCAAGATTACATTCATAAGGATTGCGGAAGACAAAGTCGCTGCTTGTAAGATAAAATGTAATGGTCCTTTCTTATGGCCAAAGGACCAGTTCTTGTAACAAACTCAGAACTGCAGCAATTCCAGAAATGTCAGGATATGGCTCCAATGACAGATCGTTATAGCTCTTTATACGGAAGGCTTATCCGCTAGTAGTGGTTGTTAAATGTTATCGGTCCTTCCTTAGTGTATATCTGGAAAAGTAGTGTTTTGTATGGTGTTGTCAATCCATAACGAGGAGATGTTATGACTGTTTATTTATTTATTTAAGGACAACCAACAAAGCATACACCAAAAATACATGTCAAAATACACATATTATTTTTACATTTTGTAGTGTAGCCTTAATTAAAGGCTGCCACGCATTGAATATAGGAGTAGGAAATGCAGTTACAAAAAATAAAAAAAGTAGTTGTGCCCGCGGCTTCGCCCACGTTGGCCCTAATTCTTTTTTTTTAATAAAGCTTATGTTACTCCTTATAACATCAGCTATCTGCCAGTGAAAGTTCCTTCAAAATCGGTCCAGTTGTTTCGGAGATTAGCCGGAATAAACAGGCAGACAAAAAAAATATAGAAGTAAAGTATCGTATACACTTTCTTATGCATTTAGTAAAAAGCTGTTATTTTCACATTACAAACAGACACTTTAATTTTATTTATTTGTATGTATGTATAGATGTTGAGCTTCTGAAAAGTTATGTATTATAAAAATATTTAGTCGTTGTGGTAAATGTGTGGTTTTAGTGAGAATGTGGCTAAAAGAGTAGGGGAAAACAACAATTAAATTATGCCGATGGATGTAAGGAATCGTGGCTACATTATATCAGCCGCACGGGTCGGTTTTTCGATGCGTGACCATCCATTACATATTGAGACCCCTCCGTGACTCGGAAAGGACGTTATGCCGTTGGTCCTGGCTGTCATTCGTAGATCTTTGACAGTCGTTATTACGGGTATTCAGAAGCCCAAACGTCTGACAACCAGTCTGACCAAGGGGTATTGTACCCGGTAATTGGGTTGATAATTTTCTCTGTTATATCCAGGCTACCTCACCATGTTTTCCTTCATCGTAAAACCGTAAAAAAAACCGTATCACAATCTTGTTCCGCTACCGCACATAAGATCCGTTATTTACTTAACTTTCTAAACACATATATCAGTTACATATAATTTTTATGCTTTCTGCGTTCGTAATTATAATGGATGATAATTGATGTAAACAATAGCTTTGTTTGTAAATGAAAATTGAATGTATTTCGTAAGGGATAGAGTTGGAAGTTGAATGTAGTTGTTAACGTTATGTAGTATACATATCATTTTGTGTGGTGTGGTCTAGTTTAGTTTGCAAGTAATACTATGTAATTACAATTAATAATGGTTCTTGAAAGTTTTTGTTTACTGTTACTGTAATAAACTTCCAAGCTTTCGTTCATAAATGCATAAAACTTCTTCAAAATGAAATACAATCTAAGACAAAACTCTTAGACGTCAAGAGACGCCATTCGGCAATGACAATATGACCATGATCAGATTATCTAAAACGGGAGATGAAAAATTTATAATCTTTTAGGCAATCAGCAATAACAATAAGTGTGCCTCAAACTTACTCGCGAAGGACACCCTTTAATTATTAACTTTATTTAATTTATAATTTTTTGTTAGAGCGGCAATGACAAAAAAAATTAAACAATCAATAAAACAATATGAAAAAAAAAAAATGAAAAAAAAAATGAATGAAATGAATTTTATGCAATCTGTGAAAATCTCAACTGTCAGCCTATGACAGTTTCCTTAGAGACAGCCCGCTGACAGACGGACGGACGGACAGCGGAGGCTTAGTAATAGGGTTCCGTTTGCCACCCTTCGGGTACGGAACTCTAAAAAGGCTACATAGTTCTCTAGATTTATCATAGTTATCATATTTTTCACGCTGACCAACATCATCGTGAGCAACCTTGTTCCACCCACTGCACGCTTAGCATGACCATAATAGAAACGGGTTTTGTCGACCGAAGAATAGACAAAATGACAGATATACAATCACAATCTGTCATTTTGTCTATTCTTCCGTCGACAAAACCCGTAGAAAACCCGTTTCTATGGTTGTCATGCTACACGTGCTGGTAACTACAGGCCTTCTCCCTTTTGCAGCATGCTTCCCTGGTCTGAGCGAGTCTCAACCAGGCCCACGATCCTTTGTAATACATCCACCCATCGGGCTGTTGGTATGCCGACACTCCTTG
The DNA here is from genome assembly GCA_914767755.1 of Agrochola circellaris. Taxonomy (NCBI): domain Eukaryota; kingdom Metazoa; phylum Arthropoda; class Insecta; order Lepidoptera; family Noctuidae; genus Agrochola; species Agrochola circellaris. The sequence continues at coordinate 7,785,646 of OU611867.1, read as the reverse complement.
TATCTACTGTCTTTTGGCAATCTTTCATTCAAGACTCTAGCCTCACTAGAACCACCCTGGTGGTCATCATCAGGACATGGAAAGGGGTGTCCAGTGTCCGTTTTGCGTGGATGTGACGCCCGGCATGTTTTAGAACCAAAAATTCGAAGACATGTGACATCTACCAATCCGGACTGTGCCCGCGTGGTGGATCATGGCCCATTTCCTCTAACCGAGAGGAAGCCTGTGTCCCAGCAGTGGGAACATTATAGGCTGATTAGGCATGCAATAACGCATATTTTCCCCAACTTGTTATTTTTATAAAAGTTTCTTTGCGTCATGTTTAACGAAAATAAATGTATTTTCTTTATTTCTCGCGCTTAAAAAGCCACCCGGAACAACCCCTGTTCAATGCCTGTTAGAACTAATCCCAGGAAACTGTAAAAATAATAATTATTGTTTCTTTTTCCACAGAATTAGCAACGACAACGGTGGGGACAGCCGTGGAAGCTGATACGACGGCATGGCCCGGCTCCGTAGCTCCTCTCGACACCCTGACAGTGGCGTGCGAGAAGGACAGCATGCATGTCACCGTCTCACTCGCAAGCACACACGGTAGAAATAGGTAAGATAGATAGAAATAGATCACTTTCGTCTAAAGTTTTGGTCATAAGGACGGAGTGTGTTAAAAAATAACTAGTGATTAAAAATATATAAGTAAGGTAATATGTACCTAACGATACTAAAGTTGTAGACCAATCTGCTTGCCTTGCTACAGGCCCAAATGGTAATATTAAAAACTTTTTACAAAAAAAAAACGACGTATTCGGTGTGGTTTTTGTATTTTCGTTTTTTGCCACCGACTTCCGAAATTAAAGTTAGTTTTCCTTTATTAGTGTTTTTTCGGAAATAGTTTTTTTTTTTTTTGTAAAAAATTGTTTTATTTTCCTTTTTAATAGTGGCACCTACCCTGTACAAATTCGAACACCACCTTCTCTAAATAACAGTGTCAGGAAGTTATTATAACATCATCCACATAGACCAAGTGGGAAAAATACATATTATTGAAGCTAACTCAAAAACTACCCAACCAAACTTATTAAATTTATATGGGATTACCACGCAAGCTCCCGGTAACATATGAAAAAAAAAAACAAAATAAGGACGTATTTTGCTTTATTTTTTTTTTTGACGAAAATATCGACGAATATTTTTTTTTTTTTTTATACTTACTGACGAACACAGAACGTCCTCCTTTTTTGAAGTCGCTTAAAAAAATAATTAATAAGCCTCAAAGTATCAAACTACCACCGTGTTGATTTTTTTTTAGTCGTCTGAAAAAACATTTAAATAAAAATGTTTGATGTCAGAAATATACGGCGGTAATGTAGTAATTCCCCAATCTGAAAAAATACAACTTATTATAATCATTCTAAACATTTAAAATAATAGTTTTAGTACTTATTACTTTTTCATTCTTCAGCCAACTAACCTTCATTGCAGTACCTAATTATTCTTAAACATTAGACATCATTACATCTCGGCCCATTATTTATAATTAGAGTAGACAATAGATAGATAAATAAATACACTTCGGACATGCAAATTGTAAAAGCCACCATTTGCACAATATTATGAACTAATTTGAAGATATTTGGAAACTGGGCTAGTCTTGAACGGCATTAACAAAAGATGGCGGATCACAATAGATATTTTTACAGTTTTAAATATTGTTTAGAACGCGACCATGTTATTCTTATGTATGTCTATTCTTTGTTGGATAATACCAAGGCTTTGACATAATATACTACCGTTACCAGAAGATAGCAGTTCTTCTTAAAAATTTGGGGTCACCCTAATAGGGATGATGCCTGAGTAAAAAAAAAGAAATTCTAATTAGTCCGTCAGTCAGATAATAAAAAAATATTAGACACGTTTTTTGTTTTATCATATTAATAAAAAATTACTTAGTCAAAACGCATTTTAAGTTGGGGAGTGGGGGTCGCTACGTCACAAGTAAGTATAAAATCTATATACTCGTGACGTCATGGCACATTTTAACTCAATGTATCGCCGTAATCTTTAGATTACGTAAAAAAAGAAAAAATACGTGTCCAATATTTTTTAATAATCTCCATGACGGACTAAAAAGATTTGTTATCATTCCTATTGCGTTATTAGAAGCCTAGTTGTGGTGCTCTGTTATATAAGCGCAAGGGACATGGGACCGGCGCCGGAACATCCAGGGTATTTAGCACTCGATAACGCAGTCTAGCTGACCAATCCTTTTAACATGATGGTACATTCTATTCCCGACCCCGGTGGCCTCGTGAGTCGGAAACGCTTAATGAAAAAAAAAAAAAAAAACAAAAAAAAACTGCATTTCAAACTGATATTTCTTTTTACACCACTTACGGTTGTAGATCCCAAAATAATTATATCATCAAATCATTTTTTATGTGTTTGCCCATGTTAACATATATTACCCATCACGTCTGCGGAGTTTTGCTAGCTAATTTAATTTGACCCTGTAGACTTCCATCTTCTAAGCCTTACTCTCATACAGGGGTCGTCCATTAATCACGTGATGTTTTTAAGCAACTTTTTAACCCCCCTTGCTCCTCCCTGGTGATACGTGGTGAGATTTTAGAGTAACCCCTCCCTCCTACCCAAAGACACGTGTATATTTTGGTGTAAAGTTTCTTAAAAAATACAGAATATTTTATCTTTAAATATAAAGAAAGAAAAATATTTTGTGGGGGCCGGTTTTCGGTTTAGAAATGCGCGTTTTAAACGAAAATGATATCTCACTACACCCCCTCCACCTCCCCTTTGTGATATTTCGTGATTTTTTCGGAACGGGGGTTCGGAAAAAATCACGAAATATCACAAAGGGATCGAAAGGGGGGGAGGGGTCCCCCCTTTCGAGCCTCGCGTGATTTATGGACGACCCCCACAGGAGTGACAACTACGTATTAGTAATAGTTAAGTTACCAACTCATACCAACTTACCAAATTTTTGGAGTTTTTAATTTTGAGTTTATTCTCCTCCAATTCCTCATAAACTCTTTACTTATCTTCCTCTCTCCCCACAGTATCTACGACTCGTTCAACGGCATCGTGTACCCAGCTGGTCTGGGCAGCAACTCCTCATGTCTTCGAGAGTACGTGTCGGAACAAGGGGATCTGCAGTACACCCTGCCGCTAAGAGGGTGCAATACTATGTCCAATGATAATGTGAGTACCTTTTCCAACTTCTTATTTACTTGGTATATCGTATACTTTTACAATGTTGGTAAATATGTGAGGGCCGTTTATTTATTTGATTTACACAGCCGAAACCAATTACATAAATCAAAGTACATAATTATAAGAAGTACCAACATAACTCTCACAAAAAATGTAAGCACATAAAAATACACAATAATAACACAATCTAGCACATAATAATACAATTTTATATTTGTATCTGTCACATAATTAATTTATCTGTCATTGCTTCATTTTTAATTCTTTTTACCTATTGTGGTATAGTAATCATACTCCTGGAGCATTGTCTTCACATGTAATTATATAATTAATGTATACAAAATATTGTAAAATATTTTAAAAGAGTAACGGTGGAGTTTCTTGCCCATTCTTCTCCATACGAAAACTAACTTTTGGAAGGGGCGACTAGAATCAATTCAATTTTTTTCGTAAATTTTGAAGTTCAAAATTGCCTTTATGTGCCTAATTGAAAAAAAAATATTGGCTTTGACTTACGAAAATGTATGTCTTCAAATGAAGTGACCAGAGAAGCATGTTTGACCACAGGAACTGTGTTTTGTAATTACCTTTCTTTATTATGTGCATGTTCCAAGGTTTATACTTTAGGAAAATCATTAAGTAGGTAACCAAATGCTCGAAGACCACGTCGGGGTGACGTATCAATAAATAATAAATTGTGACAAGACTTAATTAAAAAGAAAACTATACTCCGTTAGTTTAGGTAGTTAAATAAAAGTAAACAAAAAATACCACGTGACGAGACAGTTGTCAAGTAACCGACTAAACGTAATACTTGTCACTTCAGTTGTGATGCTACGTCACAGTTGTATTCTTCAATTTAGCAACGTTATAATTCGTTGACATTTAGAGTTTGAGCTCTTTACAATAGACAGATTACAAAATATTATATTATTATTATAAATCTAACAAAAAAATTGTGCTCAAGCAGTTACGAAGAGTAGTTTAAGAGAATAAATGATAAAGTTTCACATATTACATTATCACAGGAAACTATCGTAAAAAACTAAAATAATTTTAGAAAGAGTCATCTTTAAAAACCCTGTTTACGATTTGTTTACCTTTATTTAATTATCTAAACCAATTGAGTATAGTGACTTTGAAGGCGTATCCGTGATAATCCACTTCATTTACGGATAAAGAGACCACTCGGTGCGAGTTAATCCACACGAGCACTCCCGACTCATGGTACGATGAGGAATGCCGTCAGGCTTTAGTTGAGAGGAGTAATTACCAGAGGGCCTAAAAAAACAAGACCGAGGGAATCCATGGATTTCCCCTCGAGAAAAACTAGCCAAAGACCAGGACTAGGCAAGGACCGCACGTTAAAATCCACTAGTAAGTCAACGTACGTCTCAAGCTATTGCTCATTACAGACATTGCCTAGTACCTATTTAATTTGCATACACGTACAGTCAACAAAACAGCTTGGGAGACAGGGTTAAGATCGATAAAAATATAATTAAGTATAAAAAATTGTTAGTAAGTAAATAGGTAAGTAAGAGGTCCTTCACAAAGTGCAGACGAACTTGAAAGTAGAAATGCTTTGTATCTGGGATGACAGCGCACTATCGCAACGCCTGGGGATGTAAAGCCAGAGCACTTAATCTGATTGACACTGACCTTGACCTATAGTTATAATGAATTGTTTGTTTTGTTTTGTTTTTAAAGTATTTTATTTTTTTATTCTCTGACCCTTATAATTATCTACAACGAGTAGGTACAAATTATAAGAATCAGAGAATTTAATTTCAAGTTCATAATATTTACCTACTCATTCAACCGGCATGCCTGAGAGATATTTCTCGACCTACTCATTCGTTTATTTTAATTGCTTTGACATTTTATTATATTCTGATGTATTCTGTTGCAGTACTGTGAGAGTGTATTTTATTTAATATGAGTTTTTAATTAAATTACTTTGATATTTATTTATTTATTGCGTAGGTATTACATAATGTCACCAGATGGGCCGCCTGATTTTTGGCCATCCAATAACATTTAAGAGCTAGTTCTAGCAAGATGTCTCATATGCCTGTAACTTCACCAACATACCATTCGACAGAAATTGGTGTAGTCGTAGTAATTCCTCCACAAAGAGCTCTACTACTACAGCAAGCAAGCAACAGCAAGCGATAGATAAAATTTGTCAAACTTTTTTGTGTCAATAATGGATACGAGGCTTTTGGCTAATCTGTAAAGTGGTATTGTTTTTTTTTTTTTTTGTAATGTGCGTTTAGTTTGTGCAGAATAAACACTTTTTCTTTTCTTTTTTCTTTTTACTACTACTAAAGCCTGCATAGTCATCTCCTTTGTCAACTGTACCTATACCTAGTACGTTACCTGTAATTCACCTCGCTAGACCATTGTTCTGTCTGTATCACACCTACCCGCTAGGTTCTAAAGTGCATCCTACACAGACCTTGGAAATATAATAATTGTGTGATGTCTTTGTGCGAATAAAAATAATAATATGACTACCGGTTTATTGCATTGTTAGTAGTTAATATTATGCTTACGTCTGGCTTTGTCTCTGTGACTGGATGAGCCCTACTATGATATAGCCACAGTACAAATAAGTAACAGTATTATATCTTCATAGAAAACGGCCAAAGCGACGCGCTTCGAAATCTCAGTGTATCAGTACGCAACAGTGTATCGAGTGCGTGGCAGTTACGCACGGACGCGGTAGATTTATCTACCGAGCGGCCGTTGGTAATTATTTCAAGGTAACTGACATAATACTGTTACTTTATTATACTGTGGTATAGCTAAGCAATGAAAGCGAAAGCGCAATGAATGAATCAATCGACACTTTCAGGCTACTGATTTTATGTTATGAGCAGGACCAACTGCTTGCTCTTTTTCGCAAAAACAGAACTATTGCAGCAGAAAATTAATATTTTCATCATATACAGGTTTAAATTAAATTAGCTAGCGAAACCTCGCAGACGTGATGGATATCGATAACTAAATATGACAAAAAAAATAGCGGAGTTTTTTTTTGGGATCATCAACCGCTGTTACTTTAGTTACTTGAAATATCAATTTAAAAAATCGTTATTTTTTGTGTATACTTCATCACATGATAAAACTAAAAAAAAACAGATTTTCTCAACTCATCCTACAAGTAACCACAATAATAGCAGTCGCTGACCCCAAAAAGAACCATCTACTCTTTTTTTTGTCTTGTTCAGAAATCGATACCAATTACGTCTGCGGAATTTCGCTAGCTAATAAAATTTGACCCTGCATGTGAAAATTTCAGAAAGCCCTCAGTCTTATTTCGGATCGGGCAAATTGTTATTGGGTTGTTTCATTAGGAAATTCTCAGTAGCAGTCTGGAGTTGGAATGTGTTCTAGGGCTCGCCCCATACTCTATGGGAGTAAAAACTGACAAAATAGTGTACCTACTCTAACCCACCGCTGAGCAAAGGCCTACCCCAAATCCTTCCAAGCATGCTTTTCTAGAGCCACCGCGATCCAACCCTTGCGGTACGCGTCAAGGTCGTCTCGGCGCGGTCCATCCTCAGGCACCCACCGCGTGGATACTGCTGCCCTGCGGCCAGTGATTTTATGTAAATTACGTTATAGCCTTTTTCGTCTAGTCTCCACATAACATCAATTTTCACTTCAAAACCAACCAAAAAATATTTCAAAACCCACTCGAAAGAACCAAATCATTTAATTAGCACTATTTTACTCAATATCCGCGCCTCTTTATGTTGCTTAGTCACACTTGTTGCGTAACTTCAGGAAACGCAAGAACGCGTGAGTACGAGATAGGGATCTACGCGTGCTGTTTCATGCATGCGGGTAACGGCATCTTAAGGCGATAGCGTCAAAGTAGCCCGCGAAATTCAAATTTTCTTACGATTTTTGCAATTTGCAGGTCAGTATCATGTTCTATGTTGATCTAAATATGATTCGCGGCCGTATCAAATGTTTATTTATAGAATTATAATGATAAAAATTATCAATACAACTCTCTAAGTTCATGTAATCCCATTGAATGACTATTTCATGAAATCATGACATTTGACAGTTATGCTAATTTATGGAGTTGTATTGCTGATTGTAATGATTATAATTATGTAAAGCCATATTTGTTACGGTCGCGAATCATATTTTAATTTAACATAAAACCTGACACTGACCTGCAAAATGCAAAAATCTAAAGAAAATTTAAATCTCGCGGGCTACCTTAGCGCATCCCCCTTAATATTATGTTAAGTGTCTTTTTTATCAGTCTTACCGATGGGTTTCGTGTTATCCAGTAACTGCGTTGTCAGTGCCGGATTAACCACATAGCAAGAGTAGCAATTGCTATGGGCCCCGCGCAAAAGGGGGCCCCGTGTATCCAAACCCCTCGCCTCTGCTTGAGCGTAATTTTTTGAGTGAAACTTATTGAGTGTACTATAGGTACAGCTCTGCCCAACCCTTACGGGATACAGGCGTGATGTTATGTAGCTATTGGTATTATAATACGCCTATTAAAGACTATTCAAAAAGTTAGCTTTGCAAGAAAAAACGCCCATAAAATTAATCGCCATTTTATAGTAATTATTTCATTAAATCAAATTGATTTACACCACGGAACATAAACTCCCATTAGCATAGGAACAGGAAACTATAAACTTACATGTAGATAATAATTATCATTCCTCGTATATTGATTCCTTGTGTGAGCGAATCACGACTCTTCTACAAGGACGTACCTACCTATTTTGTATTGACGGCGAAATAGTTTAGTAAGCAGCACAAGTAATGTCTAATCTACATGAGCTTATACTCCATTTGAAATAAGATCAGACATTTAAATAAACCTTTTTTACAGTCCGTTCAACCGATTTTGGTTAAGAGGCTTACAACAGCTAAAGCGCGGTCACTGTCGGACTGCATAGAAATGAAAGAGAAGCGCGATGACACGACGCAGGTAATTTATTGCAAAATATGAAGCAGTTAGCGATTTACAAAAAATCTATTGATTGGACTGGAAAATTAAAACACTATTATGCTAATATTATGTAGCTTGTACAATAATCTGACAAAAAATCAGAATGATTGCATGTAAATTAATATGATTTTTAATCGTTAAAAGAAATTTTTAGAGGTATCTTCATGATTTTTTTCTATCGTATCAAATTAGTTGTATTATATTTTCAACACACTATCATACTGGCATATATCCTGAAGAATATCATATATTTTTCTGATTTTGTTTACTGCAGTGGATCATATACTTTTACGCATTATAAAACTAGCGTTTAGGCACGTTTAGGTCCTGTAGTCCCATTAAGGTTCCTGACTGAGGTTACTTCCCGTCTCAAAAATCTACCCTGTATATTATCATTTGATTCCAAATTTGTATCAGTGACCAAACAGTGTGAGTGTGTGTGTGTGTGTGTCAGTGTGTGTTTGTTTGTGAGTGAGTGTTTGTTTGTGTTTGTGTGTTGACTTTGTGTCAATACGTCCTATTATACTAATAAAATCATCTTATGTGAAACTAAGAATGATACCTGCATACAAATTAGTTTCTCGCACTGTACCTATATGACATCATAGTTTATTCAGCCAGCCAGTGAGGTAATGCCACGACTGTGTAAGGCTTTTAACATAATCAAGCCATCACGTTTTTTTTTAATAGAAAATAGTAGATATTGCCCATAAGTACGCAGAGAAGATTAATTGATTCAGTCAAAGATTAGGCAATGCCGTTACTCAGAGCTGTTGCAAAATCAATCAAACAATTAAAAATATAGAAAGAAGAAAGAAAGAAAATACGTTTATTTGCGGTACACATGACGCAAAGAAAGAACAAAACACAAAAATAAACAATTTGGGGGAAAATAACACACACACACACACAACACATGTGTCATATGACACATTTTTGTCAAAAATATGACAGCTTTTGTCAAAAATATGACAGCTTTTGACAAAATAATGACAGATTGAGATATTATTCAATTATATCATGAATGGAGAATCAGCAGATAAAGACATTACCTACTAGTATTTCAGATAACAGCACTCACCCCTAGGTAAAGTGGATTTTTTTATGTCTCCACTAAGAAAAAAATTAAGGCCATAGACTATGCTAAATAAACTTAATGATGGCAATCGCACGGATCGATCGAAAGTTAAGCTACGCTTGCCGCGGTCGCTTCGTGGGTGGGTGACCATACATATCTAAACCTCTACTTACCTCGGAAAGCACGTTAAGCCGTTGGTCCCGGCTGTCATTCGTAGACCTTTGACAGTCGTTATAGGTAGTTCGAAAAATGAAATTCTGACAATCTGAAATATTACATAATTATTAACATGAACAGAATGCAGATCCAATTTTGTCGCCTGCCACGCTCACCCAGCGTAGATATCGATATGTCTTACTCTTTGCATAAGTTCAAGGCTGTATTGCTTAGGGTATTACGATAAAAGTGAAAATTTTATATTGTATTTTTTATTTACCGAAATTAGTAAAAAAACAATGTTTTGTTTTGTAACTTTTTTCTTTTTTTTGTAACTGTTTTGTAACTGCATTTCCTACTCCTATATTCAATGCATGCCGTGGCAGCCTTTAATTAGGCTACACTACAAAATGTAATTAATATGTGTATTTTAACATTTGTATTTTTGGTGTATGCTTTGTTGGTTGTCCTTAAATAAATAAATAAAATAAAATAAACATATTGAAATCTCTAGTTACTATAAAACATTGTATGGAACATTAACAGAAAATAGAGATTTCAACATGTTTTGTTGTGAATGTTTCGCCAGTGCAAACGCACAGTTAGGGATATCGGGTTACGTGTTAACTGGTTTAAAAAACTTTTAAGATATCAAGGAACAAATATCGTCTGAGCCTAAATAAACAAAACATTTCTATTCAAAGTTGTTTTAACATTTACCTATCTCGCGCCAAACAAAAGAGGGTCAGAAAAACAAATACTTAAAGGCACACATAGTTTTTACGGAGCAGTGGTCACCTAGTGGTAAGGGCCCTGCCGATCGATTCTGTAAAAATATCACCGTGAAACTTAGGTGAAGTTAGCGTGAAGTGAGCTGTCAATAGTGTTAAACCCTAGCATCCTGCCGGTCGATTTGTGACAGTTACAGCTCACTTCACATAAGTTTCACGTTAAGAAAGTAATTAAGAAGGACATTTTCAATGCCATTGCAGCCCAAGTTTGACAACCAGTCTTACCAAGGGTTATCATGTTACCCAGTAACTGGGTTGTGGAGGATACTGGTATTCAGCTGCCTATGGTTAGATTGGAAACCGACCCCAACATAGTTGAGAAAAGGTCAGAGCGGCAGGGTAAGATGACGATATCTTCATTATCTATATCAAGAAAACATAAGGTACCTTTACCTAATCCTACATAATATAATGTTTATGTATTTGTTACGTAAAATACATAACATTAACGCGTGGATAAGCAGAAGGTTGTACTCATTATCAGTCGCTGACGACTCGTCGAGTCCTCGTTGGTTATTATTATATAATGTGTATGTTTATGTACTTCAGGACCTTAGCAGCACATGTTAAATAATGTCACGATGTTTTAAGCAATGTGTCGGAATTAGGAGCAAAGAAAAATTTGAAATTAGCAGTGTTTAATAAGTCCCTGGCTCACAAGTTAAGAAAATAAATAAATAATTAATTAATCATCCAAAATTCGTAGAAGGCCATTAGGTATTGTAAGTATTTTGATATCCCTCATTATTTTGGTTGCAGGGGACCATTAAATCATTTCAGAGCGTCTTACGAGAAAGTCAGGCCAAGTCGAAAAATAATTGCATCGGTATGTTTCAAAATTCATATAATTCAAAAGTCATTTATTCAAACTAGGCTGTGAATCAGCACTTTTCGAACGTCAAAATTACATAAGACAGTCCCCCAAAAACGCCCACCCTTCACCACTTCCTAGTGCGTTAGCTGGGAAGAAGAAGTGGCGTAACAAACTCCCCAGCAGCACAGCTGTCTGTTCAGTTAGAAAAAAAAAATCTATATAATAGTATGCAAAACAACTTCTTTTTCCCCATGGGCATTCGCTTTCTGACATATATTGACCTGCTTTTTAACGAACATGGCAGAGCATGGCTGCATGGAAACGCCCTGAAAGACTTTCGCTCTATGTAAAACTAACCTGCTAACCTAGGTAAGGTTAGAATGATTATTTGGATAACCCAAAAGCCTGTGAAACGTAGAAATACTGACAGGCTAACAGATAAACAGATGAGTAATATACAACTAAATGCAAAAAGTTATCGAGGTCAAAATAGCGAAATCGTGAGAATTTAAAAATGGCATTTAACTCCTAACTACGAGTATCTACTTATTTTTGGTAATTGATTCGAGTTGGTTGATCACGGAAGTTATGTGCAAATATTTAAAAATTTTTTTTTTTTTTTTTTTTTTTTTTTTTTTTTTCAAAGTGCAAATGCACTTTGAAAATATATAATAATGAAAGGGGCCTAACTTTCCCCTCTCATATAATAAAATTTGGCAGTCTTCCAGGGGGAGAAATTGAATGAAAAGAAAACCAACAACCCTTACAGTAGTCGCATAAGATGACATCTGACATCTTAGTTGACAGTACCAACTTCTCGGAAAATGGGTTGGTACTATCTGACGGCCAACTCCAGTACCGCGCGCGCTCATGGGTCAAATCAAATAGCGCGCGCTTCCCTAGCTTCTTCTCACATTATGGAATGCAATAAAGTATTGAGTATTGAGTAGCTTCCTGTTACACACTTCCGTCCCTTTTCACGAAATGACTCTCACAGATTGCAGGAAAGCGAGAGGAAAGGACACGTCAAAAATATTTGAGACCCTCATAATAAGCCCTTCCATTTGATAAGTAACATGGTACAGTTTACAATTTTTTTTTTTGTCCCCCGATAGATACCCCCATAATCAAAATTCATTTTATTAACGTTACACGTCCGTGATTGGGTCACAGAAATTCATATGTATACCGAATTTCAACTTATCGGTCTATTAGATTTGGAGCAAATTAGCTGTGACAGACGGACCGACAGACAGACACACGGCTCATCCTATAAGGGGTTTGGTTTTTTTTAAATTCAGACGTACGGAACTCTAATGAACAACTTTTAATAAGAGACTCCCTGAGAGTACCTATGTCCCTCGTCTGTATACCTTCTATGATTTAAAATATTCATCAATTGCTTGATATTATATCGAATAATGACCATCATAGACAACTTCCAATAGTAAAAAAACCTTATTACTTATAGTTTTCTAAACATAAAAAATACCTTAAAACTGACTCCTCATTTTGTTAGCAGAAATGACCACTATTTGTTTTAACTTAGCCAAAACTTATTTTTGTCGCTTAATCTAAGTGGCATATTACGTTATCTTTGTTTTAAAACATTAGTGTTCATGGTTGTTATATAAATTAAGAAAATGTTAGTATGAAAAATGCAACTTCTTTAAAATTCTCCATACAAAACGCTGATTTCATAGGTGGGGACCTAATATTATAGTTAAATTAAACCAATAATAGACGATAGAATATTGGAATTGGGCATATTATATGATAATTTCAAATTGCATAAACATAGAGTACCTATAAATAGAGTTATAACTATTAAACCTTTTAGAGTAAAAATGCAATAAAAATTTGACATTTCATTTAAGGAGCTGGCAAGTTTATTGCGAAACTTTGCTGCATGCGAAATAGGAATAAGTTAAGATATTATTATTTTATCTTATTAGCTACACCTACATTAAAAGACATGTAGGAAATACGTTACTGAGTTGACTAATCGGGACGCCAGCGCCGCCTAGCGACGCTCGACAGAGTCCACTACATAACGCTCGGACCGGCCGGAGCTGAGCAGAGTTCATGGGTGGCGGTCAAGCGGTTTAGAAACTGTCGTGCATTCCGAATATTTGTATCGTGTACCTACAGTGTGTGAATTGCTAGTGTGATTAATTTGTTAGTACTTAAATTATAATTTGATCTGAACTGCAAACGGTTTTTCTATTACGCAATAACTAACACTACCCCACATTATTTAAAATATGGCTGATAATAACGAAAGAGACACCTACCCTCTTCCGTCAGACATAACATCAAGCTTATTATCCTTGAAGGGGTAGTTGAGAAGTAGGTACACCCACAATCCTATGACATCAATGTCGAGCCTATTTTCATTAACTGGGCCAAAGTCCAGCGCCCTAATTGAGTAACACACTTTCAATCACAATCTGAATGATTTTGAAGGATATTGCTAATCCATTGCTTCATATGTTCGAAAAATTTGTCAGCTCAACAAAGTAAATAACGCAATGAATATCGTTGAACTGTCAAAATTAAAGACATTGCTACTGTAAGTGTTACACAATCGCTGACTCCGGGTTGTTACTTATAGCTAGCTGCTTAGAGCTTATGAAAGGTTTTATTACTTACCCCTCTTTAAACAAGGTGTTAAAGTTTGTATGAAAGGAAATCAAGGGAAAAAGCTAATATCTACGTTTACTACAACTTCAAATCAATATAGTACGCGCGTCAAACTTTGTGGCGGCTCTGAAGTGCGCTACTCGCTGCGCAGTACCGCACCACTCACCCCCGCTGACACGTGAATTTGTTAGTGCGCAGCGACTCGCCTCAGGTTCCGAGCCTCCATCAATTTTTCATCGGGCTGTACTACGGTAGCTAATCATTTTACTTCACAGGGAACCGAAATAAACACAATAGCTAAATAAGTAGGTACATAATATCTACATAAGCATAATGCTACGGCATTCACTGTACGATTATCAGTAGTAATTTACGTTTTATTTATTATTCAGTTATTTATAAGTTGTGACCGCTGCGACCTCCGGCTTAACGTGGGCAGTTATTGTGAATGGATTGCTTGTGAACTTGAATTTTAAATACTGTATTTTGTGAGATGTTTTCCTCGGCATTATGTATTTTAAGACTCTCTTAAAGGTTGCCGCAGACAGGCGCGACGCGACTCTGGTGGAACAATTTCTATGAAAACTTCACGGATATTGTTCTACTGGTGTCGTGTCGCGGCTGTCTGCGGAGCCTTTTTATTCTAAACACGAAAACGAAAGTCGATCTCATTGTTTCGCTAAATATCGATAACCCGAATTACTATAAATTACATACGTATCTTGAGATCGCAATAACGCTAAGCCAAATCGCTCTATTCCTAATTCATGCTATCCTTGAAATGATCGGCCTAAAACTACATAAGTCATTGGACATTTATCATCAAAATTCATTTCAGCCAAAAGACGTCCACTGCTGGACATAGGCCTCCCCCAAGCACCGCCACTTCGACCGGTTCTTTGCTTCCCGCATCCAGCGGATTCCTGCGGCCTCCACAAGGTCATCGGACCACCTTGTGGAAGGCCTTCCGGACTTATGTAATTTAAAATAATATGATAGCCGCTGACTACATTGTTCATACCTTGGTTATCATATTGTTTGCGTTCAGTCTCGGACGGGGTCATCATCCTTCTTTCTGCCTTCATCTCAATTTACGAGGAGGCTTTTTCGAGGAGAGCATCCTGCGGTATGCCACGGGGAAATTACCTCTCCCTCGCCATCGTATGCTAGCGGATTTAGGCACATACTAGCTCATGCCTTCGCATCCCGTCACGGTATCCTCCAGCGCACTCTGCAAATCCCTATAAGAGAAATCTGCCATGATGCTCCGTGGTCAGTCTCTGAGATTTAAAATCTATATCTTGTTAACATTACATGCGTACGAATTTACATTGGTAAAAGAATACTCTGCCCCGCCATCTTCCGATTTGCCGGCCTTTAATCTACCTAAGTGCGGCTTCAAAATTCTCCGAATTTCTGTATGAATGGTCAAAAAAACCATTTCGAAAAGGGAATATCTATTTCGACAGGCATGCAAGAAATGCCTTTAAAACAAAAAAATCACCTGCAATCATAATAATACCCATATAAATCTCAAACGAGGTATAAACAAAAAAACCTGATAATTAAGTCCACGTCTGCCTTTCAACTATTACATAACAGATACATGCTTAAAGAATCGGGGTCGGCCATCTTGGTAGTATTCTGCAATCATTACGCCTCTTTGGTTTTTAAATTGTAATGTTATGTGGATCGCCCTGCCAAACCAGGTGGTGTTGTGTGATGAAAAGTAGGTTGCATCTTCATGATTGTAGGTTAGTTAAGGACAAGAAAAGGGTTATATCGGGTGCACAATGCACGTCCGATACATCGATAGCCACTTGCTCCGCAGTCACAGATCAGACTATAAACTTCAGCAGCACTTTTTTGAACTAATACTCGTACACAAATAATGTATTGGTAGCCAATACAAGACTAGGTTTTTAATGTTGTTTACACAGTAAAAAACTGGTTTCTTTATAGCTCTTACACAAGTTCAGTTGGAGTTGTAATTTTCGCGATATCTATTTGAGTAGATTTCAAGATTTATGGAATCGAAGATTTGATTCTTGAATGCCTCTACATAGTAAGTGTAGTAAGTGAGTTTCTACATTAGACAGGAAAATGTAGGGCTTGTTAACTCAATACTTTATTTGCATTTCACAATGTGTACTTTGGTGGTAAATTAAAATTCTATGTGATCATTATCCATGTCGGGCACAGCAAAATAGTACGAGAGGAAGCTTTGTAAAACTTAGCTTATCAGTCTTCTGAACTAAATCGAATAGTAAGATACCAGCTATCTAATTACGTAACATATTTTCGTAAACGATTAGGACTAATCTGTTTCATTTTGACAGTTCAACAACATTCATTGCTTTATTTACGTTGTAGAGCAGATTTTTTTTTTAAGTTATGAATCAATGGTTTAGCTATGCTGTAGCTATGGTTTAGCTGTTTCAAAACGATTCAGATTCTGATTGATCGTGTATTACGCAATTAGGGCAATGGTTCTTGTATCAAATTAATTGAAAGTACATTTTCACGTAGGGCTATAAAATGAATTCCATTTTAATAGAGCATCTGAGCACATATATCCAATACAATCAGCCAACTACTGCCCTCTATAATCACTACATTACATATACCTACTACACTATAAATCCACTCCATTTAAGTCCACTCACGCCTTTCGGACACGGTACAAGGTCAAACAAAAGGCCACTAGTCTTTCTTCGCCATATTTAACACAAACCTGCTCACATTTTGATGTGCAGAACATCTGTATGTAATTTGTCTTGTGTAATGTAATATAATGTCAAAGATTTACTCTTTATGTCAGTAACGTTTTTGTTGTCAATTATTTTTGACATTTAAAGATGGCGTCGTATTTTTGGGGCTCAATTTCTGATAGTGTGAAGTTTTTCTTTTTCTCGTGGACACTAAATGTTCAGACCGAATAAAAAATTAAGACAGCGCTGTCAACAGTAACGTGAGGCCCATATCGTAAACATGTGTGCACTTAGTGAGGTGTACTTTGATTGTATAAGTGTGCGTGTGAGCGCGTATACACAGAGCGGAAGTGTAGTTTTGTCATGCTTCACTGTATTGTTCGCAGCGCTGTCTTGGTTTTTTATTTGGTCTGAGACTGAATGATACACACTAGAAGTTTTATTGTTATTACACCTATCGCGTTTAGTGTCCGTCAATGCGTTAATATGTCCTAACTTTTGACTCTAGAGGAGAAAAATCTCAGATTAAAAAAAAACAACTATTTCATACATTTCATTGAGATACTCAACCATTTTTTAATAGAAAAACAGTAGATATTTCCCTCGATATTTCAAAGATACCTATCCCATAGCTAAAGACTACATTTATCCCCTAAAATATTGTCTATACATTCTAAAACGGCCGACAGTGCGACATAACCATAAAATTTTAACAATCGACGATCAATTTTGGCATAATAAATAATTGCAGTTATGTCAGTTTGATTGCGTTAACCGTGGCTTCTGTTAACGCATTCACACAGTTAGATACGGTTTAACTATTAAATTAATGTTATGTATTGTAGATATTTCGTAAGATTTTGTTATTTATATCAATTGAATGAAACGAGTTTTAGTTGGAAAAACCGGGCAAGGGCGAGTCGAACTCGCACACAAACGGTTCCGTACCGTATTAAGATCGAGCAAAATACGACGAAAAAAGACACGTTTCTTCTAAGGGGCCTTTCATTATTAACCTTGTTTAATTTTTATTATTCTGTGAAATGTCAACTGGCTACCTATTACGGTTCATGAGACACAGCCCGCGGACATTTAGACGGACAGCGGAGGCTTAAAAGGTCCACTAGCGCCACTCTTTAAAAAAAATATTATCTCGTGACTGAGAAGGAATTATGAATAACGGCTAATAAGGACCCTCGGTAAGTGTGTCTAGAATTTTCTAATACCTTCTATAAAGCTTTATATTGAGACACGAAGCAACAAAATACGATCTAAAGAAAAGCGGCCACATTCCACTAGATCGTATTTTGTTGCTCCGTGTCTCAATATGAAACTTTATAAAAGGTATTAGAAAATTCTAGACACACTTACCGAGGGTCCTGTCTAGCCGTTATTCATAATTCCTTCTCAGTCACGAGATAATATTTTTTTTAAAGAGTGGCGCTAGTGGACCTTTAGGCGCCCTCTTAATAGGCTTCCGCTTGGCACATTTCAGGTACGCACACTAAGGCCCGTATTACAGAACCTCACTCAAGACTCAAGCATTACTTAAAACTAGTTTCAACCAATCAAAAGGCGTTAAACGAGTTCTGAGTAATGCTTGAGTTTTGAGCGAGGTTCTATAATACGGGCCTAAGGTAGACCTGCCTTCAACTCTAAAGAATAAATACTGATCCAATAACTTACCTAAATAGTGCAATACCTACGGATTGATGGGGATTAAAAAGGAATAAAGCGAAAAAAAGACTATTCTATTATAATGACATTGAGTAGGAAGTTCAAGAAAAAATAAGGTGTGGAGAAAGAGATTGGTTACCCAATCACCCAATCCCGTTCATTCAACTTCATAGAAGATGAATGAACGTTAAGGAATCTGTCTGCTAATGTATGTATAATTTGTAATAATTCTAACTGTAGAAAAAATAAGGTGTGGAGAAAGAGATTGGTTACCCAATCACCCAATCCCGTTCATTCATCTTCATAGCAGATGAATGAATGATAGGGAATCTGTCTGCTAATGTAGGATGTATAATTTGTAATAATTCTAACTGTGACATAATTTGTAATTTTATTTCTAGCTTCTTAACAATTTATATAATTTTTGCGTATGTATTTCCAGGCAGAATGTACATGGCTCACTCCTATCTACTTCAACTGTATTTTAATGTCCTTACCTACATTCGTTGCAAATAAATAAATGATTGATTGATTGATTAAAAGAATATCTTAGCTCATTAAGAGCGTTTATTCTGAAAGTGGGCAACGTCGCAAATAGATGTCAAATGCCTATTTACCTGTTTTGATTAATTTGGCAATTACATTAGTATGGGAATATGAAATGTGGTTATCTAGCGAACTAAAATATTGATTATTAAATGCAATAATTTATATCTTAATTTTTTTTTTTCATTTTAGATGTAAAAAAAGTATTTGGAAACTTTTCAAATACCTTTTTTATACCGAAAACGGTAACAACATCAAATTCAGTGTTATAATTGCATTATAAATATTTCCATACAGACTAATGCCAAATTTATCAAAACAGCGAAATATCTGACATTTCTTTGCGACGTTGCCAACTTTCAGAATAAACGCTCTTAAACTGTCTGCCAAGCGTAACAATCTTAACACAGTACCAGTTTTTTTTCCATTTTTCAATCACATTACCTATCATTATAAAGCTCTATATCTCTAAATCTACATTCCGTAAATAACCACATCAAAAAAATCCTAAGTACCCTTTTACGTTGAACTTTTAAATTTCCATAAATGTCTAAGGTAGGGTCAGCGAAACAAGCGGGCCCACCGAGCCAACACAATAGGGGGATGTGACGTCACTTCCTGTACAACCAGACTGCGCCAGCGCACGATTTTGGGAAGGAAATCGACTCGTGCTCGAATATGAATTTGTGGTTTTTGAATTTGGTTCACTGTTTATTTGCTTTTGTTTGTATTTGGAATTTGTAACGGTTTTCTGTTATGAACATTGAACAGACATAGTAATATGTCTTGTCTATAATAGAATAATAGAATTTTCTTTATTCGAGTAAGCAAGACTCAACAACAAGATTGTTAGTAAAACTTACTTATGTTAGTAAGCACAGACACTAAACGAAAACAAGGAAAACAATACAAAAAGTAACAACAAATACCAAGAAATAATGGTTGGTCACCGTTGCGACATCCCATGAGAGACGGCACAACAGTGACCCACGTACACACAGTCCAGGCGACTCGCAACCATGCTTAAGACACTGTCGGAGCTGCCCCGCACCCTGCGCACCAGGGAAGCGCACCTTTTACGCATTGTTGCGTAAAAGCAATCTATAGACCAGCCAAGTCAGTTCTGTATGTTCTAGGTGTAAGTTCTAATAATAGAATGACTGATGATATGATGGCGTTGGGCTGCGCAAATTAAAGAATGGTCGGGTTAGAAATTACCCTTAGCAGTCAAGAAAAACGAAAGTCTGTCAAGTCTTGAAAAAACACTATTGAAACTTAGTTAACTACTGAAACTAACCGTGCTACATACCTACTTATTGCTACCTATTTACTTACATGAAATCACAATTTAGATACTTAGTTGTAACTGTAGTCAATTATACAACAATCCAATCTACTAGTAAAGTAGGTAACAATCAAGCGCAACAAATGTATAATTATGGTGTTGTGGCCAAGGTCTCAACGTAGTGATAAGTTACACGCATTTGTTGCAATCTGTCTGGCTTGTTGCTAAAGTGTCCGTGATAGTTTGCTATGGGCGGGGAATAATTTAGATATGGTTTTACCATGTATATTGGTACATGAATACTGAGTAAATGCATTATGAAAAACAAAACTGGAAACAGTGTTTAAAAAAATCGTCAAAGATATAAGAAATATGACTTAACATCACAAGTATTCCCTGAAGAGGAAGGCACAGGTGTAGCTACATCCCCATTTCGACAGTTATGATGTAAGTAAAAGCTGAGCCATTTGCCAGGCATCACCATCTTCCTTCAGTTGTCCCGACCACTGGCGGACTAAGTCTGTCGGAGGTCCGGGACGACAAAACTAAATCCCCCCCACCTCCCCTCCCGGCCCGTGTATGCAAAAAAAGAAAATTAGGAGAACGAGCGAAGCGAGCTCGAAAATGTTAGCACTTCACCTCGGAACGATTAGGTTAGGTTGGGTTAGTTATAAATAAGGTGCTGTAGGCCAGGGTCTTACAATACACGCACTTTGCTGCAATCTGTCTACCTTCTTGCTAAATTAAGAGATATAACAACATTACAAGTATTCCTTGAAGAGGTAGGTAGAGGTGGTGGGGTACTAAGTCTGTCGGAAAACGAGCGAAGCGAGCTCGAAAATTTTAGCATTTTACTTCGGAAAGGTTAGGTTACTTATAATTATCGTCTGCACACTACACACACTTTATCCATGTTACATGGATAAAGTAAGAAATGAGTACATATACAAGGGGATGTTTGAAAGTTGCACCAATGACAGAAAAGTTGAAAGGAAATCGTTTGGCTTTATGGAGGAGGGAGGAAACGCATGTAACGAAAAGAGTAATGCATATAGTGTTGTCTAAAGAAAAGATGGATGGATTGTGTGAGGAATTATATGAAAGAGAAGGAAGTGAATGATAGCGTGACGGTTGACAGGGGAGAGTGGGAGACGAGAACGTGTTTCGCCGACCGAAGTAACATTCGACAAGGGCAGCAAGATGCATCATCTTGCTGCCCTTGTCGAATATTACTTCGGTTCAAAACATGTTAGATATAGTAAATGCTATTAGATTAAAGACACACCTTTTTTTTTTTTTTTTTGAGGGTGGGCAATTATCAAATAACTTCTCCCGCTCTGGGCGGAGCGGGAGGGCGTGTCAGACTTTTACTGACTAAAACCCACCCGTGTTCCTTCCGTTGCCTGTGTGCCGGGGTCGCGATATCCTTTTCAAACAAACCCGCAACACCTAAGAGTATGTTTAAAAGATTGTTCTTTTATTCGTCGAAGGCTGATCATATTGTAGTTATCAAAACGAGCAGAAGTAGACAAATCGTATCATTGCGGAATTGGTCTGCGCGCATGAGCGGACTGTTAATGCAATGCAGTAGCAATGTCGTGGTAATATCGTGGTTTGGAGAATGATTTTAGCACAATCGACTAAAACCACCCATTATCACTGTCGCTGTAAGTCTGGAACGAAGTCAAAATACAATGTTGTAGCAATGTCGCGGTAATACTGTGGTTTGGCCGGTGAAGGAAAACATCGTGATGCCTGAGAGATATTTCTCGACAGCATGTGAAACCAAGTCTAGGGTCCATGGGCGCCTTTAAAACTCTGACACCAGATTAGTCACTAACCACACGAAAAGAAGAAGACCGTGGTTTGGCGAATAGATTTAGCACAATCGACTATAACCACCATTTATCACTGAAGCTGGAAGTCGGGAACGAAGTCAAAAGGAGCTACCAATTTTTGTTTTCTGGTGGGACTTTTGTATATTATATATTTTAAGACATGGAAGAAAAGGCGGGTGTTCTACTGGGATCCTTATTGGGGGCCATACGGGTCTTCGTAATGACTTATAACTTACATTCCTAATTGTCTTCTTTTTTCTTCCCCCAGGAGGACGGCACCGTGGAATACTACAACAACATCATCGTGCAGCCTCATCTCCGGCTGGTGACCGGTCAGGGTCGAGGGTACCACGTCAGGTGTCGCTACCGTCGCCGGGATCTGACGCACTTCCATCTGTACCGGCCGCGGGCTGACAGGCTGACGAACTCGCTGAGCGATGATTTGAGTGATAATAGCAAGTATGTATCAGATTTTCTGCAAACCTCTTCTCAAATGTTACTTAACGGAAATCAAATGCTTAGTTTTAAACACGCAATGGCCGATGGGGCTGAGAGGTTCTGGAGTAGCGACCACGTACCGGAAGGCACACCGTTGGAAGGCCAGGTTCGGGTTCTCTAAATAACAACAAAAAAACTGGGTCTTAATTTGGATTAACAGAATGTACTTTTATACCCAAACATTCAATATAAATAATTAAAAAAAAAAAAAATGTATGTTTACACTATTTATGAGGCAGACACGGAACCCACATAGAGCTTTTGTAAATAGTTTGTCACAGTAATGAAAAGCACTTTTCCTGATGACGAATAATTGGTAACTTGTTTATTTCAGTGACGAATTCGACGAGGACTCAGGACTGTTGCCTTCCGTATCCATGAAAATTTACAAGGGGGACCCCGAAGATAAACAAGTAAGATTTCATATGTTTTTTTAATATATTTACATGCCTCATCTGGTGCTATGTCTTATGTCCGTAGTTCCGCACATCTGCGCAACCAACCATAAAAAAAAATAAAAAAATAAGGTAACATAAATATCACCTTACATACCAATAATTTATACTAAGTACCTACTCCACATCGAAGTTATTTATATAGCTTTTATAGATATGAAGGTGTTGGCTGCTGATCTAATTAGATCGACACACATAGAACATTATAAAACAACACTGCGGATCCGTGAGGGTTTTGTCAGGTATTGTTCTGAGAGTATATTTATTATGGCAATAAAGATTAAAAAGAAAAAAAAAATCGCCAATTTTTTGTTTAATGGGGAATAATATCGGGCAATCATGTACATGGGGCGCGGGCGGCCGTCGCGGTCGTTTAGCGAGTGTCTTACAAGTCATAACTTGTGACTCCTGTTGGAAATTTAATAGATTTGGGGTAGTTTTGGTACTAAAATTGTGAATTTTAAATAGCAATAACTTTTTTATTTTCAATAATAATTTAAAAAAAATCTTTTTCGTACTTAATGTTATTGGAGTACGTATGTAGTCCGTACGTATCAGTAGCCAGATTTTTTTTTACATAATTGTATATGAATGATTTATTTGTTACGACACAGAAGAAGCAAAACAACACACAAAAGCACAATTAATTGGTTGATGGGGTGCAAACAGTGCTTATGCGATTTGAGTCTATTTAAAGAACTCATCATTTGGCTACATCAGAAAATCCTGATGTAGAGCAATTTATAATAGCTATGTGGCGGCATTTACATCGCCACATGCGAACTACGCATCACATTGACGTCACGCGAAATCCCGAATCGCGCAACCCGAGTTTATAGCGCGATCAGTATATATATAACTTCCCGACATCAATCATCGGGCAGTTGCCCACTATATACAACACCCGTCAGGTCGAAGGATCCTCCCTCATGCCTCCATACCTACCTATAATAAACCTCTCAGTAAGCCTTGCAAAAATACTCGTAAGGCCAAGGAAGCCCAGTTTTAATGCTCTCCATACTGATTGCGCCCACGCACGGGCAGTTTGTCGTTCAACCAGTTTTTATATTAATGCACTATGGAGCCAGATAATGATCGTATGCTATCAGAATGCAAGGCGCATGCGACGGCGGGATGTGCATTCATTTGTTTTATTTTTGAGAAAAGTTTTGAGAGCCGAGAGCCGACTGATGTTTTTAGGGTTCCGTCCGAATCGTGCCAAAAGGAACCCTATTACTAAGCCTCCGCTATCTGTCTGTCTGTCAGCGGGCTGTCTCTCATGAACAGTAATAGGAAGACTGTTAAAATTTTCACAGATTGTTCGTTTTCAAAAAAAAGTTATTTATTCAAGGGTAATAAGTAATGACTCGCAATTGGCCGGTTTTTTTGTGGATTATGTGATGAAGCTCCCAGCAGTAAGAACATTATAGGCTGATTATGATATCAATGTTGTGAATTGGGTGCTTTCTCTGTCTTATTAGCTGCTTTAAATTGTGAAAACAGCTTCAGAGGGCGTATCCCAAAAAAGGCTCAATTCACACTTTGTGAATGATTCAAGACTTTTTTGGAATGGCGTTTGGTCGTAACACCATTTAATCTCATACTAATCCTCAACTCCTGAACTTCCAGGTGGCGTCAAACGTACGTATAGGAGACACCTTGAGCCTCGTAGTGTCACTGGAGAAGCAGCGTCAGTTCGGTCTGCTGGTGTCAGAGTGCTCCGTGAGGGATGGACTCGGATGGGCTGAGCAGAGCCTGATCGCTGATGATGGGTAAGTCTCACGATGATTACGGTTTTTTTTTTACCTGTAGGGCAAGGGAAAGCAGAACGAACACACTGAACAAAAAACTTCTTATTCATTTGATTCAAAAATGTTGACAGTAAGGTTTATCAACAAAATTAACTCTACGCTACTTTTTTTTCATTAGATATCAAATATATTTATACATGATTAAGGTACAAGACAATTTACCGGTCCATTTTACCTTCATAAGCGAGGCATAACGGGCCACACAGGAGGGCAAAATGGGCTCGCGTACAAAAACCTGTCAGAAGTCAGAACATGTAGTTTACAGAGAAACACTACCTCATCATCATCGGCGACACAACCGGCGCAAGCACAACGTACCCAATAGCGAACATCTGGACTTAAACCAATCGATACTGGAAACAAGTTTTCATTTTCGTATTTAAACTGTAATTTTTCCTTTTTAAATCTGGTTTATTACATTATTCTTTCTCGTTTTCCCTTTCTTAGATGTTTTTGGTTCACTGAAGTCACCTAATGAACAATCACTTTTTATTATTTTTGACACTGGCACAGATTAAAACAGATGGGACAATCCGCCAAATCATCTAAATAAAAAGCGACTCTTGCGACGACACAATAAAGTACAATTCAGGTCGCACAGCGCTAATTACCTACAGTTATATTCACCTAGAAGTTGCCTCTCTTTCTATCGCGTAACTCTTAGATCTTCTGACTACGTTACACTCACTGAATTGGGCCGACAAGTCTAGCTCGCCGCGTACTTGTAGCTTCATACCTAAACTGCGGAGTATCCCTTCTGTATTCATCTGTGGTACTGGCTAAATTTACTACCATAAAGACTTCTTACGACGAAGCCTGTAGGTACTAGCATGAACATTAATCATTTACTCAAATTTTCTTACAATAATTTCAAACAACTTTACCTCCCCAGCTGTCCGCTAGATGGCGAGATCATGGGCCAGTTCCAGTACTCCCCCGACCGGCAGACGGCACGTGTCTCCTTCCCGGCACACAAGTTTCCGTACACCGCGAGTGTTTACTACACGTGTGAGGTCAAGCTGTGTGATCTGAACCATCCTACGGACTGCGTGAGTTTATTTGTATTTTTATAGACAAGTAGTAATTAAAAACGTTAGCATTGATAGCCTAGCTCAAAAGTTCTAACCCAAGACACGCACCTCTGACTTTTCGGATTCATGTGCGTATTGTAAAATTATCACTTGCTTCAAAAACGGTGAAGGAAAACATCATGAGGAAACCGGCATGCCTGAGAGATATTTCTCGACGGCATGTGAAGCCAAGTCAGAGGCCCATGGGCGGCTTTAAAACTCTGACACCTTAGACACCTCTGACCTTTCATAGGAAAAGATGATGATTAAAAACGTTCCAAATCTAGTCGTATCTCATCACAGTGACAGTCAATGTCAAAAAACTGTCAAGAATGTAGGAAAATTAAAGGTATTTTTGACAGATTGAGACTGAGATTACAATGCGAACGTTCTTAAGAATATGATATGGCAAAAATTGCTTCTCCGATGTCTGTTGATCTAGTAGGTAGCATAGCGGCTGTAAATCACTAGTCCAGCCGGTCGATTCTGTAAAAATATCACCGTGAAACTTAGGTGAAGTGAGCGTGAAGTGAGCTGTCAATAGTGTTAATCCCTATCATCCTACCGGTCGATTTGTGACAGTGACAGTTCACTTCACGCTCACTTCACCTAAGTTTCACGTTGATATTTTTACAGAATCGACCGACAGGTTTCGAATCCCGAGTTGGGCATAAAATGAACATTATTAGTTTATCATTCATGTACATTTTCGTACGAAACCCTTACTTTAGCTTACAAAGAATAAAATTAAATATGGCAGTTTGACATAATATGTATTTACTATTTAAGTATCTATATAAAAACTCACTCATTGTATAGAACGCATTTATATAGAGCCATTTCTTAAGTTTCTTTTTAAAGTAGTTTAGTGGCAGCTCTCTGATTTTTTAATTTAATATCTATATACCTAATGACTTCTCTACTAATAGAATACTAATAGAATTTTATTCACATCTTCCTCCATGACTAAGAAGTTTTTTTTATGATACAAAATATTCTCAGCCAGCAAAAAATTAAGTACAATAATATTTCGTTGTGTGACCACAATTTTGCGATAGTTATCCTTTTATTTAATTCCAGTAAAGATGACGATGAGACCTGCCAACTATTTACATTAACTAGAAATAGTTTTTTCACTAAAGTACCTTGTAAGTAATTTGTCCTTAGTGATACCGAGAAAGTTGTTATTTACGAATGCGATTTGTAATTAGAGGTTTAAAGCTTTGAAAATAAATCAAAAATACTCGTTTTTATTATTTTCCTTTGTTTTTTGTATCAGCTAATATAGTAAAATATGAAAAACTCATGTGACTGCAATTTTATCTGCAGCTTTAACTTCCAAATTAGAGCACAGCATTGCTGTTGCATGGCAGAAACCAATTTAGAATTGGTACCTCCAACTTGTTCCAACTGCTCTTTTGCAAAAAGCTCTTTTTTTAAGCTATACTTTCCTACTGCTGGGCAAAGGTAGGAGACTTTTGCCCAATAGTGGTACAGTATACATTCGAATCGTCATTGTCTGCTGCCTTTTCCGGATAATCAGTCAAGTACGAGGACCTACTGCGTAACAACCCCAGGCCATCTAGCTCATGTGCTAAAAGCTCTCCTCGGCGTTAAATTGTAAAGCGTTAGTTAAATGAATTCCTTTTTTAAAACCTGTTTTATTGACATCTACAGGAGCCATGCGCACACAAGCGACGCGTGC
The DNA here is from genome assembly GCA_914767755.1 of Agrochola circellaris. NCBI lineage: Eukaryota > Metazoa > Arthropoda > Insecta > Lepidoptera > Noctuidae > Agrochola > Agrochola circellaris. Next base: position 7,758,344 of record OU611867.1, on the reverse strand, counting down.
GACGTGACGACGAAGGATCTCCGGCTACTGTGGAACTGTTCAAGGGACTGTACGTGAACGAAGCCGATTCACCTGACAACGATGAGGTTACTAGTGAGAAGGTGAGATATTAAACATACTAAAATATGATTACATACTTATCTGCCGGTCGATTCTGTAAAAATATCACCGTTAAACTTAGGTGAAGTGAGCTGTCAATAGTGCTAATCCTATCATCCTGCCAGTGATCCGTGACAGTGACAGCTCACTTCACGCTCATTTCACTTAAGTTTCACGTTGATATTTTTACAGAATCGACCGACTGTTCTCTTTAATACCGGCCGCCATGTTTCGATGAGTGTGATCTCTGGCCACACTCAGGCGAATTCGCGCTGGACGTGACGCGTCTATTGTTTAAATAATGATTAGAAAGTCACGAAATTACTCACGCCAGTCTGAACACCTCCATATAAATTAGTTGACATAATCTGCGCGAGCGAATTTCTACCCGCATCCCACGTGGTTTTGGGCAGAGTTTTAAGCCCACTTCCACTCTCCAATGTCTATGTCCGATCTTGTTTTGATCAAACCCTTTAAGTACAGAGTCAAAACTAAGCTCACCTTTATAGTGTGAATAAGTGGCTCACAACTTGATCTATGTTCATTGCTTATTTATCATATGCAATAGGATTTGATTAAGGGTTTTCTGGTCAACCCTTTGCCACACATCATATGGGTCAGAGGGAGGTATTGTGAAAACCGAGCAAGGTTTTACGTCTAACAATAACGAGCATCGTCCTTGCTGTCTCTGAATACAGGTTAATCTTCATACATTGCTTATTCTAAAGGTGTGTCCAAGCATTGAGCAGCAAGAGCGCGGTAGCAACACGCGGCGTTTGTAGGACATATTTCTGCCGTGTTCTAGTTAGGACTGCGCGGCAGTCCTCCAATCGCAGCGCGGAATGCCGCGCATGGCAGCCGTGCACGGTTGCCGCTCTGTTTTACCTTTATAATTGTACCATCAAAGAAGTTCATATCTAACCAGTTTCAAAACAAAATCCCGTGAACACGATGGTGCTATAGCCGCCGAGCGCTGCAAGCAAGAATAGCCCTTACAGTGGTTAGATATGAACTTCTTCGATGGTACATTAGATTTATTACTAGGTTAGATTTAATACTTGTTTAGGTTTCTTTTCGTCTTTTACCCCATAATCACAGTAAACCAATATACTTTTCAGAAAGAAGACGAGATCTGTATATCCCAGCGGAACTTTGCGATCGGCATTTGCATAGCGGGAGTCATCCTGATGATTTGCGTCATCGCAGCCATTGCCTTCATCCTGGCTAGAAGGAGGAACCCGAAGACTTACTCCAGAACCGGCAGCTCATTGTACAGTGGTCCCTACACAAATACCGGGTACTCGCATACCAGTTAAAGTGATATTTGGTACAGTTATTTTATGCTAATGATATACACATGACATTTTTAGATGATTTTAATTTTGTTTTTTGTTCTTTTTTTGCCAAAAGAAACGGGTTTGTGTGTGGTAAGAAAAAGCTCCCGAGCTCTTAAATTAAAAATCGAATTTGGATTTTGTGCAAAAAGTCGTTAAGTATATGAAAATTAAGGAAAAATATTGTCTAGCTCCTTCGATTTTTTTTTGCGAAAAGAAACGGATTTTCAAACATCAGATAAACATTTCCTAGCTCCTAAACTATATTGTGTGTATGTCATTTTGCTAAGTGCCATCTAAGTATTGGACATAATTATTATATTTTTTATATTAATTACGCAAAGGTTTCTAAAGCATCGAATTTTTTACTAGAAAAACGATATAAGGTGTAAAATTTTACAATATAAAAATATCGCCTTTTAAATAAAAGTTGCGCCTAAACTAAAATATATTTTTAATAATTTGTAAATCGAAATGCCTATTTGGAGGTGAGCATCGAAGAATTTGTCAGTGAGTGAAAATTAAAATATCTTTTTTTACTGTTGTGTTCATTTTCACAACGATTGAGTCATATTTTAGTATTTAGATTTGTAGTTTATTTTACCACGTGTATTAAATTTACCATTACAATAAACTAGAAAGGAGTGCATCTGTGTCAGATTAAAATAATAATTTACTTTAAATAACAAACTACATCAGTTTTATACACTCCATGAAAAGTAGAAATGTAAAGAAAATTTGGAAACGTGGTTTTAAAACGTGACGTCACATAAAATTGACAAAGTTTTGAATTCAATAATTTCCGAACTTTTTTGATTTAAAAATATTTTCAATCCGTTTTAAAACCAAATTTCCGATATTTATAATAATAAATTTGTGATAATTCGTTCGTTCGTATACGTCGTGAATCGATATTTTATATAAAAACACTGTAATTAAGAAATATACTGGTTGCCTTGCATTACGTAAAGAAGTAGAATAAAATTAATGACAAAAGTCATTACTTAGGGTGTTGTGTAAAGGCCTGTCAAACTAGATTTAAAAAAGTATTTTCTAAATAAAAGAAGAATCTTTTAAATAAATGTATTTTTTAAGTTCCTTCTGGTTTTAGTATAGGGGAATATATTTTTCATTACAAGCAATATAAATCTGTGCTTTATATCAAAATTAATTTTATCTACCTGATCATTTTATGGTTGAATAAAATAATATTTTAGTATTTTTCTATTATGACAAAAATATTCTAAAATTGCTTTTCTCTTGTGTTAATAAATATTAATATCTAGTTAAAACAGGCCTTTATCTTTTCTATAAAGGTGGCGGGAACTAGTTTTCTTCTACGCGGTTCATTCAAAATTTTAGTTCACTGACTTAAAGTTAACTAAAACTTAGTTAAAACTGAGTTAGTTAACTAAGTCGTGAACTAAATTTTTAAAAACATAATTGGACAAGATGCCATATTTTTTAAGTTTTAATTTTAAGTTTCCTTTCTGCCAGTAATTCCGTCCAAACGGTGCTATTTTAATTTTTAATCTGGGCTTTTTAAGTTGCTTTTTAGCTTGTTACTTGCGCCATTGTCCGTTGAAAAATACCAATGAATAAAATTTTCAATTATTGCTCAAGATTTTTTTAGGATGAATATTTTGTATTTTTTCACTAGTATTGTAGATCTGTATTGCATTAATTAATGTGCTAAAAAAGACAGTAGTTTTAAATCAACCCACAAGATGGCAGCACTCTCGTAGGTTGTCAAATAAAGGGTTGTGCAGAATATCAATGGACAATGTTTTTTTTAAGTTTTTACTATGTATGTAGAGTAACAACGAATATTATCGATATACGTTTCATACTACCCCATTGTTAATATATTTTTTTTAGTTATTTTTTTTCAACTAATTATTGTATTGTAACTAGTTTAATACAATGGGGTTCTGGAACGATACCGAGCGGTAAGACAGTGTACGATTTTTTTTTTTAACAAATATACTGACTTGATAAGATGTTTGACTTTTATTTATTTTTCAAAATTATTTCTTTCATATTATTCCGAAGGGCTGATCAACACAAAAACCGCCTAGTGCGGGTCAGACCACGCACAATGAAGGGTTCCGTAGTCGGGATGAATTTATCCCAAGAACAAACTTAACTTTGTAGTTGAAAAAATGTTCTCCCATACATCGATATATTCTCGAACTGCAAAAGAAAATTTTACAATCGAAAAAAAAATTAAATTGGGATAAAAAACTCGGGCTTTTTCCCATACTTGTGCTGTGAGACCGTCATGTAAGAGTATCAAAATATTTCGCATAAATGGCCGTTTTTAGTTATTGCGTTGACTTAGAAGTTTGATTTTGTTTGTGCTCCAAGAGACCGTAGATCTTCGTACTTCATATTAATTTAATTCACTTGATACTCCACGCGTTCCTCAGAAAAGTGTCTTGATTGACTGACGGACAGAGGGACGGACGGACGAACGGCCAACGAAGTGATCCTATATTCCTATAGTGGTCTCGTTTTTTCCTTTTGAGGTACGGAACCCTATAAACAAGTATACGCGTTGACTTGAGAACCTCCTCCTTTTAATCGTCGGTTAAAAAAATTAAGCTGTGATAAGTTGACAGAAATAACAAAAGCAAATCAAATATTCACATATGATTTGAGAAACCGAGAATTCGCTGTGTGACAACGTACGAGTAGCCATTCCGGTCAGCGCGCCGCTCCAGACTACACGCCCGTCCTACAGGTCGTTTCGTCGCTGCATAGATATGTAGAACTCGCTGTGTGTGACAGGCTATTCGCTGCAAGTTGAATTCGCTGTGTGTGACAGGGTACTCGCTGCGAGTAGCCATTCCGGTCAGCGCGCCGCTCCAGACTACACGCCCGTGCTACAGATCGTTTCGTCGCTGCATAGATATGTAGAACTCGCTGCGTGTGACAGGCTATTCGCTGCGAGTTGAATTCGCTGTGTGTGACAGGGTACTCGCTGCGAGTAGCCATTCCGGTCAGCGCGCCGCTCCAGACTACACGTCCGTGCTACAGATCGTTTCGTCGCTGCATAGATATGTAGAACTCGCTGTGTGTGACAGGCTATTCGCTGCGAGTTGAATTCGCTGTGTGTGACAGGGTACTCGCTGCGAGTAGCAATTCCGGTCAGCGCGCCGCTCCAGACTACACGCCCGTGCTACAGGTCGTTTCGTCGCTGCATAGATATGTAGAACTCGCTGTGTGTGACAGGCTATTCGCTGCGAGTTGAATTCGCTGTGTGACAGGTTACTCGCTGCGAGTAGCCATTCCGGTCAGCGCGCCGCTCCAGACTACACGCCCGTGCTACAGATCGTTTCGTCGTTGCATAGATATGTAGAACTCGCTGTGTGGACAGGCAGGCAGCAAATTGTCGCTGCGAGTATTCGCTATGTGTGACCGAGCCTTTAGGAAACCATTAAAAGGGCAGGGTTAATATAGCAATACCTATTACTGTATGGCAATAAGCAATGTGGCTAACTAGCGGCCTAGAATATTAATAATGAATTGCAATTATAACATTGAATTTGATGTCGTACCCGTTTTAGGTGTAAAAAGGCATTTGAAAAGTTTCCAAATACTTTTTTTACATCTAAAACTAAACAAACATTCGGTGTTACGATATGAATTAATGCATTTAATAATCAATATTCTAGTTCGCTAGTTAGCCACATTTCTTATTTCCATACAGTAATATTGCCAAATTAATCAAAACAGCGAAATATTTGACATCTATCTGCGACGTTGCCCACTTTCAGAGTAAACGCTCTTAAAGTTGAGACATGACTGCGCGTCCCGCCGCTCATTCCCCCGCGCCGGCGCAGACCTCATACCGCTAAAGAGACCCATAAATCGTCTACTGCGCAAGTCAAACCATGTGGTGCGTCAAGTCACAACTTTAATGACACGACTTGTACGTGACGCGAACTGTAGATAGATAGAATATTCTTTATTATGTACACCATAAAAATTACAGATATAAATGTAGACATTTTACATAGGGTGACACAATGGGCGGTCTTAACTGTAAGTCCATTTTTTTTGACAAAGGTCACGGTTTATGTCAATTGAGTCATTCATTTTTAGAGGTATGAGGAAAAGGGTGTAAAGTTCACTCATCCTCTTTAGAAAAGGGAGGATCCTCCGACCAGACTGGTGTCGTGTCTGGCGGGCAACTGCCCAGAGGTTGAAATCGGGAGCTTGTATAATGTCCATGACGCAGTAAACTCTAATTGCACGATGCAGGATTTATGTGACGTCAGGATGTTGTGTGACGTCAGGTCTTTGATGCGTAGTTCGCATGTGGTGATGTAGATGTCGCCACATATTAATCCGTAGACAAACACCCCGGAGGGTGTTATACAAAGGGGATGAAAATTTCATTTCTTTTGACCTAGTATATTTGCGAAAAATTTAAAAGAACGAATTCTGCCTCTTTGTTCTAGTGGTCTCAAGCGCTACTGCTGAGCTTGAGGTCCTCGTTTCGATTCCCCTTCCCAATTTTTCAGTAGCAGGCTGGAGTCTGGATTTGTGGCCGGTTAATGGCAATAGACTCACCCCTATTACATGGGACTTAAACATAACTGGCGAAATGTGGGTGTACTATAGGTACCATCGAAGAACTTCATATCTACACACCGTAAGGACTATTCTTGCTTGCAGTGCTCGGCGGCTATATAACCGGGCCGGTAACAGATGTGGTCATCGTGTTCACGGGATTTTGTTTTCAAATTGCTTAGATACAGGCGTGATGTCATGTTAAAAAGAACGAAAAAAAATTTTACTGATTTCATTGAACAAGTTGCTGAAAAAGGGTAAAGGACATAAATAAAAAATTCAATATTTTTTTACTGAATGTATATATTCGCCAATCTAACAACCTCGCCGTGTATACAATAATGTAGAAAATACATAAATAACGTACCAACACATAACACGATAAATAATTTACTTTACATAGTGCATTTAGTCGATTTACAGCACTTATACTTATTCTATATACAATTAAATTTAAATTATTTTCATTTGCAGGCTATTACAATTTTCAGGATAATTTCATTAATTTTAATAAATTTTTGGTGTTGAAAAAGCAGAACATTTATGCATAGCAGACCTCTATTGCATATATTCTGCGTAACAATTATAAAAGCATATTGCATAGAAATCGTCACCAAAAAATGAATAAGTCTATAGTCCTGTCATAATTCGTAAAACTCAGCTGTTCCATACATTTTGTTACCATATTCATTGACAGAGCAAATAATATTTTCTCAAATTTTGTGTAGGGTCTTACAGTAAAATTTGTCATTAATTTTACTTGTTTTATCTTGAATTTAAATCAGTAAGTACTTATGAAAAACTGTGGGGTAGTTGCGTAACTCACATAAAATGTCAATAGGGATAATGACTAAATGTTTTTTGTCCGTTAGCTAGGTTATAAATATATTCGACACGTATTTTTTTCTTTTTTTACGTAATCCAAAGATTACGGCAATACATTGGGTCAAAATGTGGCATGACGTCACGCCTATGAAGATTTTATGCTCAGTTGTGACGTACCAAGCCCCCACTCCCCAACTTTAATGCGTTTTATCTAAGTAATTTTTTATAAATATGATAAAACAAAAAATACGTGTCTAATATTTTTTTATTATCTGACCGATTCTTTTTTTACCCAGGCATCATCCCTATTAATTGCAATGGGCTTCATTTCGATATTTCAGTCACGTTCACGTTGAGAAGACGAATTTTTTAAATCTATGAATATGGATCAGGAATTTCATTCAAAACGCTCGAATCGTGATTAAGTGTGTTAAGCAATTGAGGTACTGGTTCGAATAGGGTAAAAAAAAATCACCACAAATAAAATTAATTAGTAACTTAATCTACACAAACCGTCAGTCTTAACAGTAATTAATTAATAATAATGTTTTGATTAGTATTTACAAAATTAAGTGCCACTTTTAAGATAATCACAGAATTTTCAGGCATTTCGGTTACAATACTTTGTCTTTCAAAACTTTTAACACTTATTAAGTTATTGCCAAACATTATGATTGTTCTGCCTACCCAGTAACTGGGTTGTGGAGGTCAGATGGGCAGTCGCTCCATGTAAAATACTGGTATTCAGCTGCAACCGGTTAGATTGGAAGCTGACCCCAACATAGTTGAGAAAAGGCTAAGCAGATTGATATCATGGTTGCTCTCGCCGACTAAAACGGTATTTTTCCTACTTTCCCTTACATTTTGCGCACATTCAGCCCAAAATTAAGAGCAACCAAGATTTTTAGCGCAAACGTTACTCTCTAAAGGCATGTATTAAATCGATCCCCAAATAAATCCCATTTTGGTTTTCTAAGATATGAATCATACGCAAAATTACCTTTAATTTGCCGTAAAAAGAAATTACCTAAACTATTGGCGCCTAGGAGCCTTCTCCCCGCCGCTCAGTCTCGCTCTCACTCAGTCCACAAGCAGTATCGTGCGAGCGAGATAAGGAGTGAATTTGAGGTGAGGTATTATGGATTCTTAAGCTACGGTTTCCTAGAAGAGGCCGCAATGACGGCCGTCATGAAAACGATGGCGCTCTGTAAACACACCAACTTACTTTCATAAATAACGTTTAGGGGTATGAGGAACAGGGTGTAAAGTTCACTCATCCCCCATAGAAAAGGGAGGATCCTCCGACCAGACGGGTGTCGTGTCTGGCGGGCAATTGCCCAGAGGTTGAAGTCGAGAGCTTGTATATATGTCCACCGCGCGGTAAACTCTAATTGCGCGATGCAGGATTTGAGTGACGTCAGGATGTTGTGTGACGTCAGGTCTTTGATGCGTAGTTCGCATGTGGCGATGTAGATGCCGCCACAAACGTTTCAGTGACGTCATTCGCCGGTAAATTCCAGACCCTATGTGGCGACCACCGCTCTTTTAGGAGACCGTAGCTTTACTGCGACCATCTTTAACGGTACAGATAGTTTTTAAAAAGACCAGAGAGAGAAGATCATATTGTTAAAAAGCCGATCATGATTAAAAATACAAAAAGTTTTAAGGGGATGAATTCAATTTCCTCGTTCTAAATATACATACATTTACTTTTAAACCTAAAACCCTTTCAATAAGCAGGAAAAGGATAAATATTAAGACACCAATACCAGATACAGACATCCCAAAAAAAGTATGCGCTTCGGTAATCATCGTGTATCTTCGGAAATACGAACGAGCGATAATGAGGTCTAATATAGAAATGTTACAACCATGGAAGTACTTGCCTATTTTGTATTACCATGATTACAAAGTTATTGATTAACAACTCTTACAAAACTTAGTAGCTTTGCCTCAGTGGGGGGTTACTCTTTGGCGCGACGTTCGTGCTAATTCGGAAACACGAAGTTTACCGAAGCGCATACCTTATCTGGTTTAACTATACATACTCGTATACGAATAACTTTACATATAAGATTAAAATCAACTATATTTCGAGCACATAGGCTGTGGTCCTACGATCCGCGATTGTGATTGGCTACTGTGCATGGTCATGACTTCGTGAGCCAATCAAAAGGAATATATTTTAAATAGCATAGGTTCTCATTTCACCATTATTTCACCCGATGTTAAGCGGTGATGCGTACAATTGTGATACAATTTGTTGGCGAAACTCCGCGGGCATCGATATCTATCTACTTGATAAACAAAAAAACCGGCCAAGTCAGACCACGCACAATGAAGGGTTTCGTAGTTGGGATTTGGGATGAATTTATCCCAAGAACGAACTTAACATTGTAGGTGAACACGTTTTTGCAACTGCAAATGTAAGTTAGTCGATTATTACTCGTTAACTTGTAAAGCCTAGTTAGCTGATAGATTTCCTTTTTATTTCGTTATATATTCTGCTGCCGTGAATTTTTTCACAAATCCAAAATCAACCATTTAACTGGCAGGGCCTTTGAAGGGCTAATTTTTTTCTTGATATTTAGAAAACGGTATCAAAAATGGTTCTGACAATAATTTTGAACGACCTTCCCAACACCCCACACCATGGGAAAGATGAGAAACAAAAAAATCCCTACTTTAAGTGTAGCGGAGGTATTTTATTTTACCACTTTGTGGGCGTGATTAATATTTGTACACATGCCAAATTACAACTTTCTACTACCAGCAGTCTCTGAGCTTAGCACAGACGGACGGACATGGCGAAACTATAAGGATTCCTTGTTGACTACGGAACCCTAAAAAGATGTCGTTTTTTAGAGGTGACGACCGTACAGCAGTTCGGCCATCACATCATCGTCTGCGGAGTTTCGCTCGCTAATTTTATTTGACCCCGTATAGGGAAACAGTCTGTTGGTATAGTCACAAAATATCGTAGTTCGCAATACGACAGCCTTTGAACACAAATCTAAATTTTCGTCTACTTAAACATAAGCACAGCTAAGGTCTGGAAAATACATTTTTAAATATGCCATAATATGGCTTTAACAAGTTAATGTATTGTTGAAATGAATTCAAATACCTAGGCCTATTTCACCACCTTCAAGCTCAGATTTTTCTGGTAAATCTATTTCTTCTATATATATAAAAATCAATTGCCGTGCTTTAGTCTCGCAACAACTGGAAAATGGCTCGACCGTTTTTTTTTTTTTTGTTCTCTTTAATACTGCCCGCGTAGCATGACCTCCGTAGAAACGGATTTTGTCGACGGAAGAGTAGACAAAATGACAGATAAACAATCACAATATGTTGCCCTCTGCGCGATGCCTGCGCGATATCTTCGCGTGTTGTCAATTTTTTTTTATTGGTTAATAACGAGGCTTTTGGCTACTTTTGTATGTATGTATTTTAGGACGGTTTGTCTTTAAATCTGCGTTTTGTTTGTGCAGGATAAACAATTTTTCTTTTACTTTTTAAACGGGCTTTGTCGACGGAAGAGTAGACAAAATTAAAAGAAAAGCCTCGTATTCAACCAATAAAAACAAACAACGCGCGCAGACGCGCGCAGGCATCGCGCAGATTGTGATTTTTTATCTGTCATTTTGTCTACTCTTCCGTCGACAAAACCTTTGTCTACGGCGGTCATGCTACGCGTGATGCGATGGTTGAAGAAAAAAGAAAATGAGGAAAATCTCAAACGAATAACGGAAACATTGAAATTTAAATTTTGACAGGACAACATCTGACAGTAATTTCATAAAATTTCGTTCTGTTTATGTGTTGAATAATGCATATTCGGACACTGTGAAATAGGACCTTAGAGTAGTAATAAATATATCGTTCTAATCTACATATTTAATAAATGTTCTGATACATTTATACAAACGAATGATATGTTATAATGGAATTTTTCAATGGACAAGAGGTCCAATAGTATCGTCAAAAAATTGGTCGTGGTGAATGGAATAATAGGAACTTATATACTACTGCAATTTTAACCACTAAGATAGCTTGTTTTATTTGATGTTCGACATAGTTTTAAATAATCGAAACTGGGAGTTATTAATGTTGTCCTATCCATGTAATAATAATTCTATAAGAACTCAACTGACGAAACGCGATGACATAAAATAGAAAATTGTGGACGAAATTGCGCTCAGCGCTACCCACCCTTAAGTTCAAATTCGAGCCTCCGAACATCGTGATCACTAGGCTCAGACTCTCAAATACCGCTAAGTTATGACAGCCCCAGCACGCGTAGCATGACAACTGTAGAAACAGGTTTTGTCGACGGAAGAATAGACAAAATGACAGATAAACAATCACAATCTGTCATTTTGTCTATTCTTCCGTCGACAAAACCCCTTTCTACGGTGCTCATACTACGCGTGCAGGAGTAACTCGTAATTAGTTTTCCATAATCAGCATATAATGTTCCCACTGCTGGGACACAGGCCTCCTCTCTGTGAGAGGCAGTGGGCCGTAATCCACCTCGCGAGCCCAGTGCGTGTTGGTGGATAATCGTTACTAACTCCGCTTCATAACCGCCATACATATCCTTCACTTCTGCCTATACCTTTCTGGGTACACAGGGTGATGTTTTAAACTCTATCTCGCATCATAGCAATTTAACTGCTCAATTAAGACAAGAAGTTTAGCAAAATCTTACTTCAAAAAGCCGCCATTCCTCTACCTTTTCAAACTTCAAAATTCAAAGTCAAAAGTGTACTAGACCATCACCATTATGGTCGGTCGTCGTCCATTTGGACTGTCATCAGGGAGTCCTCGGGGTGTATCTCTAGGATCGCCTCCGTACCATCGTTGAACGGGAATGATACGCTGCCGTCGATTACTAGGCCTGAAAGAGATACAAGAATGTTATAAAAATTTAGGAATTTCATTTGTCTTTTATATAGCTTATTTTCTTTAAAATTTTGTGAATGAGAGAACGTTGTAGACATAACAGACTGTAGATCGGTGGACCATTTAATATTTTGCTAAGTACCTGGTACTTGTTGATGGGCCTACACTGTCCTCTCATACCTTTTAACACTATAACTTGGAAACATTGTAAAAACCATTTACTTTTAAAAGAGTAACCGTGGAGTTTCTTGCCGGCTCTTCTCCATAGGAAACGACCAATTGGAACCGTGCACCTAGCTTCTGACGTTTCATAAGTGCCCTTGTAGGTTTATGTGAAATAAAAATATTTTGAATTTGAATTTGTTTTTTTTTTTATTTGAAATTTGAAAAATAAAACAACGATGTATACAGAGTTAAATAAAATTAACAGGCAAAACTTCACAGTAGTGATGGATATACCCATAAACTAAACTCTAATAGTTTGACCGAGACCGCTGTACCGCGCCTTAGGTACGTGCGCGGCGAGACGGGGAGCAGTGCAGGCGTCAACGCTCACGGCGTCCCGCCGCTCATTCGTCAACGCTGATTTCTACGCCTCGCAGCTGGCGCATTTCTAAGGTACAGTACAGCGGTCTCGGTCAAACTATACTTGAAGAGTTTATAAAATCATATTATGGCGACTGAAATGGGTATGGAGCTAGTAGTTCCCCGGACGAACTCCTTTAACAAGAGCTCTACAGCGACAAGTTATTTATTGGGCCACTCTTCAAACGTGATATACTGACCGAGTATGCTAGCTGACCAGAGTCAAACTATACATCTACAATGACTACGTACCTGCGTCAGTACAATGCGACTTGACCTTGACGGAGCTCGCTCTGTCCCTGACCTTGAGTCCGCGAGGTGTGGGCCACTCTTCAAACGTGATATACTGACCGTGTATGCTAGCTGACCAGAGACAAACTATACATCTACAATGACTACGTACCTGCATCAGTACAATGCGACTTGACCTTGACGGAGCTCGCTCTGTCCCTGACCTTGAGCCCGCGAGGTGTGGGCCACTCCTCAAACGTGATGTACTCACGGACCGAGTATGCTAGCTGGTCGGAATCTGGTGACAAAAAGATAAAAATAAGTTATATATTATATAATTTTTTGTTTACCTTAAACAGCCGTTCACGCGGCGCTAAGCCCAGGTACTCGGGCGATTTCTTCCCGTAGCGACGTTTTCTCCGCATACTGGATCATGAACGCTATTCTTAGAGTTGAGAGTTGAAAATCCAAACAGTGTATCCTTTCGACGCGCTGGGATGCAGTCTGTTGGATTCTCAACGCTCGGCTTAACACAGAAAGTTGAAAATCCAGTGCGCGATAAAATCCCGCCGCGCAGTTAGAAACTGCCATGTGATCAGAACTGGTCAATTTTAATAGTTTAGTTTTAATAATGTGAAATTATTCACTTAAACCAACTTGAAAAGCTGCAACATTTAATCTCATTAAAAATTCAAAAGTTTAGGGGGTAACAAGGGGCGAACTTATTGCCATCAACCGGGCACGAATCCAGACTCCGGGCTACTACTGAGAAATTCCAGACGGAAAACCCAATAACACTACCCCCACCTGGATATTGAACCGTCAGCAGTAGCACTTACGACAAGACCTAGAAGGCAGTTTGAGCTTATAGCCGGCAATACATGTTGGCCAAGCCTCAGCGCCAACGTAGGCAAATTGATACAAGGCGAGTGCTATGGTCGAAATCTTGGTCAAGTTCGAAAGAGACCGATGCCAACTGCCAATGTTCACGAGTTTTTGTGGAGCTATCCACATCAATCTGCCTAGCCTTTTCCCAACTATGTTGGGGTCGGCTTCCAGTCTAACCGGATGCAGCTGAATACCAGGATTTTACATGGAGCGACTGCCTATCTGACCTCCACAACCCAGTAACTGGTTGTCAGCTTTCGGACTTCTGACGACCCGTAACGACTGTCAAAGATCCACGAATGACAGCCGGGATCAACGGCTTAACTGGCTTTCCGAGGCACGGAGGAGTCTCGGTATGTAAAGATGGTCACCCATCCACAGCCCAACCCTGGCAAGCGTTGCTTAACCTGATGGTTCAGCTGTTCGGCGTTTGTTCGTGCTATCCACATGTTGGTCGAAATTGCCGAGTGCAGGCGAGCGCCCTTGATTTGTGCAGAAAAACCGACTCTGTTCCGAAGTGAGACGAGTCGTAGCGAGCAATCCCGAGTGGTGGCAAGACACGCCAAACGAACCGTATACTCGTTGGCGCTAGCCTGCACTCGGCCAGCTAGGCGAGCATCGCCGAGCAATGACGAGGATATTCAAATGGACTGTCTACACGTTGGTACTCGCCTTCGCTCGGCGAGGTATAACCAACATGTCGCACCTTTAAAACGACAATGACGTAAGTGCGAAAACATAATTTTAGAGAAAAACGCTTTTGGAATATTTTTTTTTACTTAATCAGTTTTTTTTATTTTTTTTATCATATTTGTTATTGTATTTTTTACAAAAAGACATAAATAAGGATATAGGCTTATTTGTAAAATATTTTTGATTATTCTAACTCTGATATTTCAGTTGCTATTTATATTATTTTCGGGGGTGCCTACAGTTGCGTCGTTGTTCCAAATAAAATGTTTATTAACTTCAAGAATCCTCAAAGAACAATGACGTAAATGCAGAACATTAATTAGCCTTAATATAAAAATTAATTTTTAGTTTGGTGCTAAATCATTACTTACATCAACTCTTCAATATCCTCCACGCGGGCAACTGACCAATGGGTCGTTTTCGATTTAAATTCCTTCTCCAATTACACGACGACGCAACTTCCCTCTAGCGGCAAATATTGCTATTAATTAAAAGTCGACGTCGCACACAAAACTTTAATAGTATTTATATCATTTCCCATTAAAAGGTCAGCTTTTGAAACTTTTGTACTTACGTCATAGTCGTTTTAAAGGTGCGATGTATAAAAGATTTATAAATAAAACGCAATCCTACCTGCTGCGAACATTAGCTTCTGGTTATATGACTCGGTGACTTGTCTCGCCTTCTCCAGCGCGGTGTCGATCTGGACTCCGAACTGCTGCGACAGTATCTTCATTAATTCCTGCACTGATTGAGTTCGGAGGCAGTTTATACTGAAAACAAGAGAAATATTCGTTATAGATTTAACAGACGGCTGATTTTAATTCCTGAATGTTTTTATAATCGGTAATCGAAAAACGAAATTGATGTAATTCTATGGTCTGGATGCTTTTCTCTGTCATACAACCGACGACAATCGGATCGGATCGGTGAGAGTCGGTCATATTTGCTCTGGTTTTTTAAAGTTGTATGTTTACACGTTTGATATTGTAATGAGAGAGTAAAGTTTAATAGATTAATTTTTAAATGTTTTTATATTGATTTCCTACTTATTTTATGGGCCAAACTGAGTAATTATTTTTATGGTCTTTGTAAGAATAGTCTCTTGTTTTAACCTAAGATAATTGTAACTTTTAAGTTTTAACCTAATTAGTTATTTAGTTTCGATAACAACAGTACTTATTATTATAAAATTATAAATATGTATTTGGAACACGCTTTTATATAAATTAGAAAAAAAATGTAATTGCATAAAAAATTAAAAGTATAAAAATATATTCGACTCCATGCCTTGTGTCCTACCGGCAAGCTTCGGTCGTAAAATGTTATTGCTTTATAAACATTGCTTTGTAAAAACAACTTTAAAACATGCGCGTAAGGTTGAATTTCCAAACAAGTATGTTTATATCATGACTATAACTACCTACGTATAGTTGGGGACAGTTTTGAGTATTAATTTTGTTCGAGACTGTGCATCTTGGGTTTTTATATATCAATGTTTAACACTACATAATCTATTTAATAAAAATCTTAAGTTCACTGACGAGACAGCGCACACCGCACAGCTCTAACTGATGGGTCTAGAAGAATGAAATTCTGCAGAAGAGTTACCGTATTGCTTGTTCCTTGCATAGAAAGGTGCCCATCTGTTAGTGCTCACTAAGGAATTATTATTGAAAATCAAACACCTTTTATCTTTTTTTTCGTGTGATTAGTGTCTAACCTGCTGTCAGAGTTTTAAATGCCCATGGGCCTCCGACTTGGCTTCACATGCCGTTGAGAAATATGTCTCAAGCATGCCGGTTTCCTCACGATGTTTTTCTTCACCGTTTTCGAAGCAAGTTAGTCATTTTTGCCGATGGGAAATACTATGGGATTAAGGCTCGATTAGACTCGTATCTGACCGATTGGGCGAATAATTCAAAATATAAAGATACCTGGAAAAGTATGGGAGCGACCTGGTATAAATATTTATATTATGCAGTGGTACCTAAAGTGCCAGGAAGTGCTTCCGGTACCGGTAGTGACACATAGGCCGGAACTCTTCGTGTGAGACCATTCTCCGTTGTCTATCTGTAACCGTAGAAGCGATACTCTGGATGTTACACTTTCGCCTATGAACACCTGGAAAATAATTACAATAAATATCAGATTTAAGACGCAGATATAAGCCAGTGACCTTGAGTGGTTAGCTTGCGTGTTCTGTACTGAGCTCACGCAACGCGCCGTAATAGGACTCGCCCGTCAAGGAGCGCTGTCCCAAATTAGACGTATTATTAATTTATTATACATAAAACAAAAGGTATTTTAATAAAACACGTCTACTAAAAGATCAATAATTAAATTATCTTTAGAATGGTGACGGTTTCATAAAAATACGCTTGATAGATTTTGCGTGATTCCGCTTTAGACATAACTTTACAAATTAATTTCACTATGTAATATAAACATAATCTAAAATATTCTTATATTAAGTTATTAAGAAAATGTTCTAATTTAACATATATTTTTTCCAAATCATTAACCCTACTCGTTTAGACGTGATCTTCGGTATAAAATCATTAAAAGTCGGTTATCGTCGCCTTAAGTGGGAAATACATTTAGGTATACTTGACTCTCAGTACTAGAAGGAACAGTGGGGTTTTAGTCGGTAGGAGTCCGACATATCCCTCCGTTCTTCCCAGTCGAAGGGTGGGTATCAATGAGGATTTAATCAGGAAAAGCAAAACAAAAGATATAGTTGACTTTGTAACAGCTTTTCACTTTTGACGCATTCATTTACGTAATTTTAAGAGATTACATTTCTTTGTTGTATTAAAAATCAAAGCATTTATTTCAAACAACTTATACAGGCACTTTTTAGATTTCCAAGAAGCCTACCATTTCCATTTTTGATTTTAAAAAAAATCTCCCTAAGGATGCAAACCAGGGCGTTTCATTCGCCTCAAAGCTACGTCATTTGAAACTCATTCCGAGCAGTCGGTCGATTCTGTAAAAATATCTTCGTGAAACTTAGGTGAAGTGAGCTGTCACTGTCACAAATCGACCGGCAGGATGCTAGGGATTAGCACTATTGACAGCTCACTTCACGCTCACATCATCTATGTTTATTATTACAGAATCGACCGGCTGGAGTTTGACTTCTTTTCGAAGTGATAATTATTTTGCCATACCCCGTTGTAAAGCAGTTTTAAAAGCTCTTAAGAGCTATCATTATCTGCCTAGCCTTTTCCCAACTATGAGGTCGACTTTCAGTCCAACCGAATGCAGCTAAACACCAGTATTTTCCATGAACCGACTGCCTATGTGACCCCCACAACCCACTTATGGCCGATTCCTATAATTTACGGACCGGTATTCGTTAAAATTAAGACTCTTGTATCTTCAAAAATAATGAAGCAAAGACCTCATAAAAAATTAAAAATTAACATTAATTTATTTCAGGTACCACATAACCCATATAAGAAAACTTTAAATCACACACAAATGAATTCAACGAATAACAACAACACCACAAATTAAATAATTCAAATTCATAATCAATCAATCATCATAATTAGGTCATATTCATTCATTACAGTAGTCTCTTAAGTGCGCCACTATATGTAACTTGTCTGTCACAGCAGTGTCGCATATAAGGACAGTCCAACCTATTAGCTATCATATTCAGAACGATATCATTTAAATTAAAATTTTGTGAATGAGAGAACGTTGTAGACATAACAGACTGTAGATCGGTGGACCATTTAATATTTTGCTAAGTACCTGGTACTTGTTGATGGGCCTACACTGTCCTCTCATACCTTTTAACACTGTAACTTGGAAACATTGTAAAAACCATTTAATTTTAAAAGAGTAACCGTGGAGTTTCTTGCCGGCTCTTCTCCATAGGAAACGACCAATTGGAACCGTGCACCTAGCTTCTGACGTTTCATAAGTGCCCCTGTAGGTTTATGTGAAATAAAAATATTTTGAATTTGAATTTGATATTGGAGCTGGCCCGCACTCTGCGCACAAGAGACGCGCAGCGCTTCCGGATGGTCGCATGAAAACAGTCCGTGCGCGCCCATACCCTACCCTACCCTAGCTTTGCATAGTAGAACCTCCCACATGGAAGTAGCTATCACAGGTAAAATTAGCTTTTGAATCTATTTATACTAGTGGTCGCCCAGAGGTTTTCGACCATAATTAATTTAAATGTCATGATTCTAAGGTAGCCATCTTGTGTCAAACGCATGGTAGTGTGTGTAATGTTTTTTTTATTAATTTAATTTATTTCTAATGTATATTATATAAAAATATTAGCTTTCTGCGCTCCTTCTCCATATAAACTTTAACTGTGCCAAATTTCATACTCCTCCGTCCGCGTAATTTTCGTAAAAAGGGGTACAAAGTTTTTGCTTCACGTATGCCCAGTTTGGTAATAAAAAAAACTACCATTGGTACGCAAAACGATTCGTTTTTGCTTATAGGAACCGATCATTAATGGGTAACACGATACTTTGAAAGACTGAACTGGAAAAAAAATAGATTTTTAATCATCTTACCTCATTTAAGGCCAAAAAGGGCAATACTTTAGTAGCGAGGGTGGGACTTTGAGTTTCCTGCTCAGTACAGTTACACATTTGTTGCGAGTTCAAATTGTAGGAGTCTGTCATTTCATGTGTGTTCTGCACTGGTGGGTATCTGTAAAAGAAATTATATTTTACTTTATTTATTTAAACTTATAGGAATTCATTCGTTACGCAAGTTGGCAACGTCGCAAATAGCCGTCAAATATTACGCTGTTTTAATTAATTTGTCAATATTACTGATTGAAATGATGAAATATCGTTCTTTAGTGCAAAGAAATATTGATTATGAATAATAATTGCAAATTTCAAACCACTAAATATTTAGTTTGAGGTGTACAAAAATTATATTGAAAGTTTCCAAATGTATTTTATACCTACAATTGTTACTACATCTAATTCAGAGTAAACGCAATTCATAATCAACCATTGATCTTAAACTATTAAATGAGCAATATATAATATTAGGTCCCCACCTATGAAATCAGCGTTTTGTATGGAGAATTTTAAAAGTTGCATTTTTCATACTAACATTTTCTTAATTTATATAACAACCATGAACACTAATGTTTAAAAACTAAGATAACTTAATATGCTACTTAGATTAAGCGACAAAAATAAGTTTTGGCTAAGTTAAAACAAATAGTGGTCATTTCTGCTAACAACATGAGGAGTCATTTTTAAGGCATTTTTTATGTTTAGAAAACTATAAGTAATAAGGTTTTTTACTATTGGTAGTTGTCTATGATGGTCATTATTCGATATAATACCAAGCAATTGATGAATATTTTAAATCATAGAAGTGACGAGGTTCTCTATTTGTGAGAAAAAAAACGCCAATTTCATAGGTGGGACCCAATATGTACATCCTAACTATTAATATTATAAACGTGAAAGTGTGTTTGTTTGTTACGCTTTCACGCGAAAACGGCTGCATATATTTGGATGAAATTTGGCACATGGGTAGACCATGACCTGGGTTAGGACATAGGATACTTTTTATCCCGATATTCCCACGGGATCGAGACTTATACGGGTGAAACCGCGGGGCGAAGCTAGTATAAAGCCTGTTACCATAGATTCAGTACATGATTCTGAACCCCTACCCCCTACCCCTACGTTGAAATTTTTGCACGGTTATTAAAAAAAAAAAATAGTTGTTCCATACATTTTGACCGCGTGGGTGTTGTACTTATGAAAAAGCTGTTTTTGTTTTTATAACTGACGAAAAATTTCTACTCATGGGCGTTCAGAATCATGTACTGAATCCATGGTAACAGGCTTCGCATCGATGTCCCTGCCACCCTGTATTTATTTGTAATCACGTTCTCGAAAACGGCTCAAACGAATTCGATGAAAGTTGCAATATAGCAGTTTACGGGGGCGAAAAATCGATCTAGCTAGGTCTCATATCTGGGAAAATACGTTTTCTCCGTATTTCCACCCGAGCAAACCTCGGTCGCCCAGGTATTTGATACTTCCTAAAAAACTGAGCATCAATTTTGATGGGATTTTGATATAGAAATAAATGCTAAGCTGTTCCTAAAGATCCCCCCCCCCCTTGACCCCTTGTATAAAATTATCCAATTATTTTGCGTGTGTCGCCGGCTGTCACTGAAAACCAGCGCTGTGGCTCCGTCTCGCATAGGGTCACAGCATACTGCTCGATATGCCACAACCCAGGCGATCAATCTGCCGAACGCCCTGATTGCTCAGGAGCCCGATGTTAACATATTTATGTATAGCAGTAAATTTATGTTAAATGTTTGCATGAAGTTTTTTACATAAATGTTGTTGTTGGCTTGCTGCGCGCTTTGGTGTTTGCTGTAAGTGCAGCAAGCAATTGTTATATAAATAAATAAATTATGCTAAGCGCTGGCCGTTTTCCGTGGATGTGACGCATATTTTTACTAAATTTTTACGCAAATAAACGAATATTCTTTCTTCAACTTTTTCTCTAACAAAATAAACGCTTTTTTGGAATTACTACTGAAAGAACATTTTGAAGGTAAAATGGCGGACTCACCGGCAATAATGTAGCGTGTGCAAGTCAATGGGTGTGATTGTCTCCAGCAGTTTCGGCTCACAGGTGATCGTGGTGCGTATCCTAGACCGACGCATCCATCTGAACCGGCCCTGCAATCATAAATATTTGTTTATTACCTACATTGAATTCGAGTCTTAAATATTACCGCATTTTCTTCCTGGATTAAAACAATAGGTCTTTTATAAATGATTGAACTTCTATATACATTTAAGTATATTTATTTATTTGTTCAGACAACCAATGATCCATTAAATTTACATTTATATTGTTAGTATGAATTTAAAAACTATGTTAGTACCTAATAACTAAGAGAGACTTAGTCCTCTGGGTGAGGCTACACCAGTGGCCTGTCCAACTTATTGGCTATTTACATTCAGGATGCTGTTACTGCTCCCACGCAATCTACTTAGCAGTGAGGCTGTATTTTTGCGCCAGGTGGCATCAAAGCCGTCTGTGCACGACTCAGCAAATATTGTTGAGGCACTGCAGAAGCGTGGCAGACGTAACAGCGCCCTGTAGGCATTGTTAAACTGAATGCGCAGAAAATCTAAAGTGGTGATTTGCATTTTAAGGGGCGAAAAAGCTATGACATAATCATTTTTAATTTGTAGAAGTTTGTGTTAAGTTACTTTTTTTCAGTGCGTTTTATCCTATAATTTAAATTAATGTCTGAATATGAAAATCTAGTATAGAGGCTGATGGTTCACTCCGCATTTTAGGTATGAAGCTACGCGACGGGCCCGTCTTGTCGGGCCAATTGCCCAGTGAGTGTAACGTAGAGAGAAAATATAAAAGTTACACGATAGATAGAGAGGCAACTTCTAGGTGAATATAACTGTAGGTCATTAGCGCTGTGCGACCTGTTATCCACTTAATTGTGTGGTAGCTAAAGTCGCTTTTTATTTAAATGATTTTGCGGACTGAATCATCTGTATTCATCTATGGAATGGTACTGTTTCTTCTAGCATGCAAAGTAAACGCGTCTTTTCATACCAACATGGAACGACCATAGATCTATCTACAGTTACTCATTGCGTTAGTGATTTCAGAACTTTATACCCAATATGTTAGGTTTAAAGAACTTATTCTCATAAGAACAATATACAGGTTCACTTACAATGAGATACAAAGTAATTGCTTAAATCTAAATGAAATACATTTTGCCTCAGGTGCGTGCTGGTGAAGTTATACAAACATATATTAGGTCGGTAAGAAGTTGCTAACATTAATTGATAGGTATGCGGTATGACTACATTTTATGAATATGATTTTTTAGTTTCATTTTGAATGAGTTAATGTTGTTACAATCTTTTACGTCATTTGGCAGGTCATTATACAGCTGTGCTCCTTCGAACAATATGGTTTTTTTACCATAGTTAGTACGAGCTTGTCTTCGTTGTAATTTATTTTTATTTCTTAGGTTGTGTGATATTGTTTTTTTTGTGTAATTGTAAATTGGATTTGATGCTGTTTGTGGTGATTTTTTTAAAAATTAGAATGCAGGTGCCGTATGTGTATAATTGTGCGAGATTTAATAATTTAGTTTTTTATAATACTGTAACAAATGTTGATGTAACAAACATGTCTAGAAGTATAGGTAATGTAAAGTTCACTCATCCTCTATAGAAAATGGAGGATCTCCCGACCAGACGGGTGTTGTGTCTGGTGGGCGACTGCCCGACGATCGATATCGGGAAGTTGTATCTAGTCGTGCAGTAAACCCTGCTTGCGCGATGCAGGATTTTGCGTGACGTCAGTGTGATGCGTAGTTCGCATGTGGCGATGTAGATGCCACCACACATGTTTATTAAGCTACTCCAATGTACCCCCCCCCCCCCCCAAGCAACAAACAAGTGTTTTTAGAACCAAAGACTACATGATACTATATGAGCTCATATTTTAAATTTTGTTTTCATTTATTCTTGACATAATCTACTCATTAAAATGTTTTTATTTTATGAGTTGATTGCAATGTGTGCTAATGTAAATTATTTTTGCATTAAAGCATTATTGTATAGAATCAAGTTTTTCTAACTGAACAGACAGCTGTGCTGCTGGGGAGTTTGTTGCGCCACTCCTTCTTCCCAGCTTACGCACTAGGAAGTGGTGAAGGGTGGGCGTTTGGGGGACTGTCTTATGTAATTTTGACGTTCGAAAAGTGCTGATTCTCAGCCTAGTTTGAATAAACGACTTTTGAATTTTGATTTTTTTTTAATTTTATTGGATCTAAATAATATACGTAAGTAACTTACCTCTTTTAGTGCCTGGAACGCACCCTTGACATCTTTAGAACACCACGTTGGTAGGCAGAGGCGACCTACTGATTTTTTTGGCGAACTATTGAAGCCTATTACTGGCTTACTGAAAACGAAAAAAAAATTCATTTTTTTCAACGTAATAAAATAACGAAAATCGTGCATAGATTAGAAAAAAATATTTAGAAAGGAAGAATTATTGGAAAACGTAGACAAAAAGGAGAAATAGCCCATGGATTCGACGCGGCTATCTACCAATAGCATCATTATTTAGGCAGACCAGTTATAGTAAACAGCAATATACTATGTGACGATGCAATATATCTCAGCCAATAATACAACTTGGTTCTTTTTGATACTGCCTTCAACTGCTAAAATGGTAATTTCCCTGCAAGCCCCGCCCCCATGCAGCCCGCCACACCGCTATGTGATAAACGCTAACACATCAGTAATAAAGTTGAATATCGCATGCGCTCTTTGATCGTGTTCGAGCACGGAACTAAATGGCGTAAGTGTCAATTCTTATTTCGTTTATAACTAAAGTAATAATTGATCTAGAGAAAAAATATGTTGTGGCTGGATAATAAACTATATTTTCTTACTTTGAATACTTATTTTAGACACAAAAACGGAGTAATCTTCGTTTTACCTAAATAATCTTTAAGAAAAGACATGATTTTCGAATAAAAAATTAATCGAGCGAAAATGTTACAATTACGTAACTGTCTTGTACATGGAAAGAAGAAGATCCAATAAATCATATACTAAAGTTCCATTTTGATTGTATGCGTGACTGCTTCAGAATATTAATTCAAAGGGAGCCCCCTCTTAATAAACTTACTTGGCATCTCGTACTCTAGAAGCTGCTAACAAGAAAGTGCCATCACCACCACATGGCACCACCACGTCACACCAATTTATTAGGTCTTCGTTATATGTTAATCTGGAAATTATAAAATTAAATTATGTTAGCGGATTTGTAGATCCTTATTATTTATTTATTACTAGCGACCTGCTCTTGTTTCACACGTGCAATTTACTTATGTGGTGAGATATCATAAGTTCTAAGTTGAGCTGCACGATTGCTGACAAATTCGTACACTGACTGGACAGGTCCACTCGATCCGTGTGGTTTCCTCAAAAGACCATATCAGACACCAATCAACATGGTCTTCACATGATCTGACCAAGATTATGTCTGGACTTTAAAAGAGACTGTGCCCTCTGAGTTTGTTTCGGTTTTTCTCAGAGTAGTCAGATAGGAAACGCCGACCTCATCTAGTTTTTAAAAATAACTAGGTAATAGGTAATACGGGCTGATATCCGCAACTCCACGACTAAGCGCGTATTTTGCGTAAAATAACTAAGTTCAATATTAATTTAAGTATAATACATATAAATTGATCTCCGAAACATCTTTAAGATGATTTAAAATTTGAATTTCGGGTTTCAAATAATCAAATCAAAGCATTCAATTTCACAGATACGTTTTCTGTCCACCATGCAGTATCTAAAAGTCTGTTCTAAAAGATTTTTTAAAGTAATTTTTTAAAGTATTTTTTTATTAATTTATTTATTAATAAACAAATATAAATAAGTTGTACCTGCTAGCCATCTCAACTTTCACCCCCATTTCCGTGAGGCTCTTAGCTACGTTTTCTTCAAACGCTTTCTGTGTCTTATGTGAGCTCACCATGCTGTCATAATCAGACCCTCGTTTTCGAAGCACCTTCTCTAGCTCTTGTTCGGAACAGTTGTCGTGGCTGTGCCTGGAATTACAAAAAAAAAGGTATTGGTTAATGATATTTGAAGGTATTCGGCTCGAAAGACCAAAGATTAGGACCAATTTCTTTAATTACGCGATTCTTGTTTGTCTGCCTGAGTTTTCTGGTCAAGTATATCAAAGAGTTCAATGGATTTTAAGACAGGGGAGGACGGTTTCTTTTTATTATGGAAGTGGTTCGGCTCGAAGGACCAAAAATTGTCTCTTTAAATTGTTTGCTTGCGAACCGGGTACAGTATATTATGCGACTAAGCAAAGATTAATCATAATAATTGATTAATTAACCCAATATTGCCTATAATTGTACATAGTGTCGGTCATTACAAAAAAAACCATTATGATGATGATGATGAGTTTCGGTATGTTTCAATCAAACACACGTTCATTCCAAGATAAACAACTACGTATACAAAGAAGAACCTAATACAAACACACATGTTCTGACGTACATAATGTAAAGATAATTATACACTTCATGCACACTTAACTTTCACTGAACTACGCTACGCGAGTGTAGCTATATTTTATTATCTGTCATAATCTAAATAAAACGTAATTAGAAAAGAAAGAAAGAAAATTAAGTTTATTTGTCACAGAAACACGTGCATAAAAAAAAAGATGATAAGCTCGAGTAGAAAATAAGAAAATGAAACAGAATAGATTTAAATACAATAACGAGCACAAAACAGAAATAGTCGGCAGCTGCTGGCACGTCATGACTGTGACAAGAAGGCTTCCACTCAGCATGATGCTGTGCTATGGAGACCCACAACACTGATCTTCAGTGGTCACCCGAAAGAGACGTACGGAGACCAAGCCAGGTTTAATGAATTATACATAAATATAAAATAAAACAAATAGTACAAAAAATATACTGTCAATATACAACCAATAGTATGAATACTTAAAATGATTAAATAACATATATAATTATGAAGTTTCATTAACACAACGCAGTTTGGAATGGGAATCCCAGTTTTTGTGTGACCATGTTGAGTGTCACTAAACGAAAACCTAATAACACTTAGCCCGACCTGGTAATCGAACCCAAGACCTCATGCTCAGCAGTAGCGCTTGCAACCACTAGACCAACAACGAGGCAAGTTACGCGTTAACTAGCGGTAACGCGTTAATCCTAACTAATATTATAAATATGAAAGTGAGTTTGTTTGTTTGTTACGCTTTCACGCTAAAACGGCTGAAAGGATTTGGATAAAATTTGACACATGGGTAAACCATGACGTGGAGAAGGACATAGGATAACTTTTACCCCGATATTCCCACGGGATCGAGACTTATGCGGGTGAAACCATGGAGCGCAGCTAGTTTCCCCATAAATGTGCAAGTGTGAAAGAAGCATAAGAAACATCAATTCTGCCTTTTCCCAACTATATTGGGGTTGGCTTCCAGTCTAACCGCATACAGCTGAATACCAGTATTTTACATAGAGCGACTGCCTATCTGACCTCCACAACCCAGTAACTGGGTAATACGATGCCCCTTGGTAAGACTGGTTGTCAGACTTTCGGGCTTCTGACGACCCGTAACGACTGTCAAAGCCCCACGAATGACAGCCAGAACCAACGGCTTAACGTGCTTTCCGAGACACGGAAGAGTCTCGGTGTGTAAAGATGGTCACCCTTCCACAGACCAACCCCGGCAAGCGTAGCTTAACCTGATGGATTGACCCGTGCGGCAGTTATTACTTAGTCACGAGCTCATCTCAAGCATAAGAAACATGGGTAAGGTAAATAGCATGTAATCAATTGTTACTTCAATAACGTAACTCCCAAGTCATAACGTTTGTTTTTCCTATTACAATGTTATTTTAGTACACAACGCTGTGTTTGAACTGCTCACTCGGTTGGGTTTATTTGAAATAACATTACAGATAAGTGAGCGATAAAGACGTTATTGTTTTATTAATATTATTACATTGTTTTATTAACTGACAATAGGAAAATATTGAACCAAAGGATTTAGGCTTTGCCAGTACATTACTTCTTACGCTGGGCCCTCATCTGCGTCTATCGTGATTAATGCGTGGCCAAGCTTCGGATGTTTTGCTCGCTAAAAGTTATCGCGCTAATGCGGAGGTCACATTAGCGGCTTCATAATTTTAACGAATTATCGTGCAATAATCCAAGATGGTTCTACATTATTTCGACAGAGCGTCTACGCAGTCCCGAACGTGGAGCATAGCGGCTGTTGGTTGTTATTCCAACCAGCCCACCTCCCTCCAGAAGTTAATTAAATCTCCTGGTCTGTTCAGAACATCTGTGAAAGATCTGGGTGACCCGAGGGTTTCTGTTCTAATCTGGGTGACGCCTGTGCATTCAAAAAGCACATGCGTGACGGTGTCCTCAGCCTCCATGCACGCCCTGCACAGAGGACTGTCCGTTATGCTTATTGTGTGGAAGTGTTTGTTTAGCGAGCAGTGTCCCGTGATGGTCCCCGTTACCAGGCGCAGGCCGTTCCTGTCCAGTCCGTAGTAAACGCCTGGTAAGCCTGGTATCTAAGGATGGCATAGCTTCTTTGGACTGCCTACAGCCCAGTGTCGAGGTCCACCAGTACTCTGCTTGAGTGTGGGTTCCTGCCCACCTGCCTTAGTCAAGTATGTTTGTTTTACGGAGCTATTAAACAGAACATAGTTTGGGCTTAGTTAGTTCCTGAGAGTATACAGAAACTATTAAAGTCTTCTGTAGAATATCGAATGGCCTTTTTTTTTTTTTAGTTTTGGAAATTATCAAATAACTATAACTTCTCCCGCTCTGGGCGGAGCAGGAGGGCGTGTCAGACTTTTACTGACTAAAACCCACCCGTGTTCCTTCCGATGCCTGTGTGCCGGGGTCCCGATATCCCTTTCGGACAAACTCGCAACCCCGGCAGGCATTGGCCCTTCCGGACCCCGTCAGTTGGTGCTGACATCTCTTTGAGGCGCGAATTAATGGCCTAACATGTGATATTTGAAAAAACATATCAAGAACAGACTTATCAAAGAGTCAAAAAAACATTTATTATTAAAGTCAAAATTATCATCAATTAGCAACTAGGTTAGGTACTTCACAGAGCTACAGCAAAGCAACCGGATTCATTCCGATTTTTCCAATCGTAATGACAATATAAATAAGATAGGTAACATCAATATTTAATTCTTAGTATTTGTTACGATAACTTGGTTTAAACAAATCAGTTTATATGCACCGAATGCCTTTAGAAATAACCAAATACCCAATGGTTTAAGGCAGAGATTATAACCATATTTGATCAAAAATCGAGCCTGGCCATGTGAGCAGCCCCCCATTTCAGACTCTTTCTCTGCTACGAGAAATTCCTGATTGAATATATCGATATTAACAATTTCGCCTGACCTGGGAATCGGACTCAGGACCCCCCATCCTCATTAGAAGTACTTCCGAGCACTCGACCAACGAGCCGGGCAATATCCTTACTAATATTAAATGCGAAAGTTTGCTTGTTTGTTACGCTTTCACGCTAAAACGGCTGAATAGATTTGAATGTAATTTGGAACATGACCTGGGTTAGTACATACGATACTTTTTTATCCCGATAATACGTTTCCGTGGGATAATTTCCGACCTCAACTGCGGGCAAAGCCGCGAGCAAAAACTAGTAAATTAATAAATTATAAAACATCGACCACGTGAAACCAGTACTCACCAGAAACACGCACTTTTTCATGACACGCGATTCCGTTATCTCTCCTTATCAAAACTCAGGTCGAAAAAAACAAATGTAATGTAGGTCATTACTGCAAAGCTGCAAAATTCCATATTTTTCCACTGATGTTCAAACATCAGGTCTCTTTTGATAAAAAGATCTACGAATGACAGCCGGGACCAATGGCTTAATGTGCTTTCCGAGGCACGGAGGAGTCTCGCTAGTAAAGGATGGGCACCCATCCACGAAACGAACGCGGCAAGTGTAGCTTAACCTACGATAGACTCGTGCGGCTGCTATTCTTTAGCTACGTAATAGCCCAGATTACGCGTATAAATAATAATATGCCTTCAAACATACTTCATTTAAAAAAACTACCAGCAAACACAATAAATTAATATGCATCTTATTGTTGTTACTTATATACATCAATTTCTATAAAATATTGGCGCAGTACAAATAAGTAACAGTATTCTTACTTGATAGAAAATGGCCGAAATCTCAGTGTATATCAGTACGCAACAACGAGTGCGCGGCAGTTACGCACGTACGCGAATGGTTTATCCACCGAGTAGCCGCAGGTAATTATTTCAAGGTCACTGCATAATACTGATAACTACCCGTAATACTGTTACTTTATTATATCGCCTCCTTAGAGTGAAAAGCTCGGGAATGCAACTTTGACTTTTAATTTTATTACAGTTTTGGAATAAAACACCTCGCAACACACGCAGTTTTGTGGCGGCATCTATATCGCCACATGCGACCTACGCATCATACTGACGTCACGCGAAATCCTGCATCGCGTAAGCAGATTTTACCGCGCGATCAGCATCTAATATAAATTCCCAGTTGCCCACCAATTTTTGCATATACAGGGTTATTGGTAAAACACCAACAACCTCTTAAGGGGTCATTCTACTCATCAATAGGAACAACTTTTAATATGGGACCAAACATGAAAACGCGAAAAAAAAAAACAGCTGTTCCCTACATTTATGTTCACACAACTCGTCAAAATGTATGAAACACCAGTTTTTTCTTTCCCGATTTAAGGCTTGGAACCAAAGTAAAAGTTGATCATAATGATGAGTACTGACCCCTTAAGAGGTTGTTGGTTTTTTACCAATAACCCTGTATAGAGGTTTTCACTCTAAGACGACGATATGTACACTCATTTCTATAAAATATCGGGTAGAACCGGTATGCAGACTGACATTTGCGATTGCGGAGCAATAAAGTAGGTTTATTCAACAGTCGTTTGTAAAGTGGTTTTATATCAAGCCTTCTTTTTACTTAATAGCCCCCTTATGCATAAAGTTAAATAATGGTTAGCGGCTGTTTAACCATACATTTTTGACCTCGTTTCGTCTTTTGACTGTAAGCAACGTTTATGAATAAGAGGGTCAATGTTTTTGCAATGGACAGTGGTGGGAACGAACTAGGCTCATTATGTTAAGGCGACATATTTGTTAGTTATGCAGTCTCTTTGAGAAATCAATCGATTTATAGCTGTAATATAGCTGTCGCCGCATACTCTTGATCTTAGCCGTGTTTTTACCCGACTACGGCGAAGCAAAAAGGAGCGTTATGATTTTGACCGGTATGTATGTTTGTATGTATGACTAATGAGGTATCGTTGGAAGCGTCTGTATCGTCCGCTGGTTATAAGCTATGTGACGTCACATTAAATTGAATATGGCGCCTTCTAGAGAACAAAAGGTATTTTTTTTAATGGTAAGTACCGTGTTGATAAATACGTGTGTAGGTATTATCCTAGTGTGGCTATTTTCTTTACTCAGAGCCTATCGATACAGAGTTATGTTTAAGGCATTTTTATCGTCACTGAATCTTCAACGACAGAGAAACTGGCATACAGAACAGAAGCATATTCTGTTATTTAATACCAATCTGATTCCAACACATGGTCAACTAAATATTACCAGTACGGGCACTTGACCCGTATCCCGATACCCGATAACTCGAACAATGACTGATAATTAAGTACTTACTAGTTCATATAACACAAATTTATTAACCATTGCGTGATTAGATATAACATAACATCACGCCCGTAATCCTCGGAGGCTTAGGCAGAGCTGTACCTATAGTACACCCACATTTCGCCAGTTATGTTTCAGTCCCATGTAATAGGGGGCGAGCTTATTGCCATCAATCAGACACAAATTCAGACTCCGGGCAGCTACTGAATAATTCCAGACAGAAAAACCCAATTGCACTTTGCTCTACCTGAGAAAAGGCCACAAGGTCAAGTGGTCGCAAGGGCTGCTACTGAGCATGAGGTTTTGGGTCTTGTGTTACAGCCTTGTGGCAGTAATTAGATTTGTGGAGGCGATCGGCGGCAGTGATCTCTCGCGTCCAACCCTGGTCCAGGCCATGGTACGGAGCGAGAGGGAGTGGGAAGCCGTCACCTCCTTCTGCGAAGCAGTAATGCTGAAGGAGGATGCGGAACGCGTGCGGGAGTGGCAAATTTCGCGCCCTCACGCCTCTAGCCGCCGCAGGAGACGCCTTAGGCGACGGGAATCGCAGGCCGATTCCCAGCCACCGTAGGCGCGGGCTTGCGGACGGTGAGCAATGGGTAGCTCGTCGTCCGATAAGGACCAGGCTCAGGTCGACGGCGCGTTGTGTTCCACGCGCGCCTCAAAGAGATGTCAGCATAACTGACGAGGTCCGCTAGGGCCGATGCCTGCCGGAGTCGCGGGAAAGTTCAAAAGGGATACCGTGGCCCCTGGCAACGTACAGGCAACTGAAGAACACGGGTGGGTTTTAGTCAGTAAGAGTCTGACGCGCCCTCCCGCTCCGCCCAGACCGGGAGAAGTTATGTGATCATTTCCCACCCAAAAACAAAAAAAATTGGCAGTAATTAGATAAATATTATTGTCTAGTAGTAATTATACAACTTTATTATTATTATTTCCGTTTGAGACTTTGCACTGTTTTTAAGACTAGATAAATGTAATTATTACATAAATAAACAGCTCTAGCCACGTGTAAGTTTCCACTTCACTCTTCTTCTTGTTATTGTGTCGATGATTCAGACATTATTTTACTAAGTTGTTTTATTCTAGTGGCGATGCCTATTATCTAGTTTACTCCCAATTTGCCTCTCCTCAAAAATTATCAAAGAATACAGAACGTAATATGTATAAAAAAAAACAACATATTTTATAACTCAGTAGGTACACTAAATTGGCATGAATGAAATAAGCAAGTTCTGTCTGTTGCGGCTTAGTAAATACAGTAGTTTAATAGCTAATGACAATATAGCGATTAAATGCATTTCATTTCATGTGTTTTCCGCGTGAACGGAAAATAGCAAATAAAATGTAAGTACGTACAATATGCGCCACGAAAGATGAGACTTCACCGCGCCTCCCGCGCTCTTTCCGCCACCCCGATGACGCCCCGGCGCAGACATCATTCCGTTAAAGAGACCCATGAATCGTCTACTGCGCAAGTCAAACCACGTGGTGTGTCAAGTCTCATCTTTAATGGCACGTATTGTTCAACCTCGCAAAATGGGGCTATCTCGACGGTACGGCAGGGTGTGGATCTGAAACTATATTCCTCCCCCAATCCTGCCCTCAGTGCTCCAAAAAATGCCACAGCGACCTCTGCGCTGCCAACAACGATACCGTGGCGGTGACCAAGTTTTGGGCCAACAAAATTCCGAAGAAGAAGCAAAAAAGAACTAATTTTATTAAAAGGGAATTAAAATGAATAAACGGATTTGGAAACTCACTTCTCATACTCGTATCTGGTAACCTTGGAGACGATAAGACACTTCTCCATGCTTAGTTTAACATCTTCCGTCGATGCTGCGTTGCCTTTTCTCCTGGAAGCACTGGGGACCAGTTCACGAAGCTCCTGTTTCTGTCTAAGACCTGGAATTAAGAGAAATACATGTGTGTTAGGTTAGCATGTTGATGTAGGTCCAACAGTTTAACGAAAAAGTTCGGAGGACCAACATTTTTCTTAGGACCAGATTTTTTAACATTTAACCTAGGGCCATAAAAAGTCAGATGCAGCTGGAAAACTAATATAGAAGAGAACAATCCAGGTGGTTCTTATAGCGCTACAAAAAAAATGTAGGAACAAAGGACCAGAAATAATATCTGGCTTTTCAAGCTAAGCACTAATCAATAAATAATAATAATAAACTGTTTATTTCAGACCACACAGTCCATTCAGTACAGAGTAATGTTAATAAAGAAAACTTAAAACTAATGTTAGTACTAATCCAAAAAATGATATTAATAATCCTATCCACGAAGATTCCAGTATAAAGCTATGTAAATCATATATTTTTTTGCAGCGATTAGTACTAACGATAAAAATTAACAGAAATAAACTAACGATAAAAATTAACAGAATGACCCGCTTGCAGAGAACGATATAAATATCTTGAAAGTGGCATAATAACAAACAACACTAATGTGAATGGAATATTTTGTCAGATAACTTGGTTGAATTATTGCTGTTTTATCACCAAGGGCGTTTTCCTTTGCGGTCTAAATGGCCCTATTTATCTGCGAGCCAGTTTGTGGCTGATAGATGTTATGTGATATGATGCAAAGGTTATGTTAACTGAGTTATCTGCACCCTAATTTCGTAACACACGACACCTCTGACTTTTCGGATTCATGTGCGTATTGTATAACTATCACTTGCTTCAAAAACGGGGAGAAAAACATCGTGAGGAAACCGGCATGCCTGAGGCGCCGTCCTATCGTCATCGCGATGATCCGTGCGTCCGACGACACGACTGTGCGATCGTACATACTGCTATCTACTGAATGTCCTACAGAAGGTCGCACAATCATGCGATTTTTTCTTTCAAATTTCAACGCACGATGAAATCGCATCGCAGCATCGCGCGAGCGATGATAAAAAGACAGCGCCTACGAGATATTTCTCGATGGCATGTGAAGCCAAGTAAGAGGCAATGGTCGTCTTTAAACCTCTGACACCAGAAGGCCAATTCTCGTACTTAAAAACCGTTCACATTCAAGTCACAATATGTCAAACTTGTCAAAAATGTTGGTAAATAGATTGTATTTTTGACAGATTGCAAATGAGATGCGAATGCGAACATTCATAAAAATTACGGGAATTTCTAATCAGGTTAGTCACTAATCACACGAAAAAGAAAGGATCACAATCTGAATAATTTTGTAGGATAGGTATTATCCATTGCTTCTTTATGTTCGAAAAAGTCTGCTCAACAACATAAATAACCCAATGAATGTTGTTGAACTGTCAAAATGTAACAGATTGTGATTGATTACGCAATTAGGATTCTGTTACGACTGAAATATTCCTGAAAATACATCTGGAATTTCTCACTAGCAGCCCGTAGTCTGGACTTATGCCCGGTTGATGGCAATAGGCTGTCTCCCGAAACATTTCGCCAGGCAGAGGTCTGTCTAACCCATCGGGGAACGCTGGCGTCGTGATACGTGTGTTATTTCCTGAGAGCCGTAGGTTATTCCTATTTAGCCAAAACGTTTTAAGAGCGTTTATTCTGAAAATGGGCAACGTCGCAAATAGATGTCAAATATTTCGCTGTTTATTAATTTGGCAATATTACTGTTCAATATGAAATGTGGCTAACTAGCGAACTAGACTATTAATAATGAATTGCAATAATTGTAACACTGAATTTGATGATGACGTTTTTGGTGTAAAAAAGGCATTTGAAAGGTTTTGAAATACTTTTTTACATATAAAACTAAATATTCGGTGTTACGATATTAATTATTGCATTTGATAATCAATATTTTAGTTCACTAATTAGCCACAGTAATATTACCAAATTAATCAAAACAGGTAAATATTTGACAGCTATTTGCGACGTTGCCAACTTTTAGGATAAACGCTCTTAAGAGCCAACTGAGAAGGCAGAGCGTTGGTAGGACGTTTATAGGCCTCAAAGTGGACCAATGACCTGGTGAAGGTCGCGAGAATCCACAGGATGAGGGAATCACAGGACCGATCGATGTGGCGACGCTTGGAGAAATCCTATGACCAGCAGTGGACGTCTTCTAACAAAGTCTCTATGTCGGAGTGCCCAGGGTGAGTGGTCGCTGGACATGTTTCCAACGGCCTTGCATAGTCTTTCAAAACAAGCGATAAATTTAAGATTAGTTACCAATATCGTATAATTTGTTTTTGTTTACCCCAAGTGCGTGCACGGAATGTCACGGCAAACAGACATGTTTGCAACCAAAAATTACTCAACCGTTATGATAATTTTCCATTGCAACACACTTCACAATAAAAATAAGATGTTAGGTATTTATTTTGCGTCCTTCTTTCTTAACATAGTAAATTAAGTTTATGTTTTTAAAGGACTTTGCCTATCATCGAAGCCGAACGTTAACGGGTCAGTGACAGCTCGGCCCGAGTCCACTCAACCCGAATAATAGTACCAGATATTTCACTCCCGATTACGGTGAGGGTTTAGGAGGACCAGTAAATTGACCTGAAATTAATGAGTTGATTAATTGATTGTGGACCAGATTTGATTACTGGCTAGAAAGTTGTATTGAATCTCGTGCAGACTAGCGCGACGCGACACCGGTAATTTGTTCTACCGTGAAATTTTATTAGAAATTGTTTTGTTAGAGTCGCGTCGCACCGCTCTGCACGACATTATAATTGTTATACAAATTGACAAAACAATTAATCTTCTATATTTTTTATCAAACGTTTAAAGTGTTAACGAACATAAAAAAAATAAAAAAAATCTAATCCGTTTACTTAAACAATAACATTCTTGCCTGATAAACATCTTGACCCATATTTTGTCAAAAAAAATCTTATCTATGATATGTTATGCCGCGCAAAATAAGTCTTAATTTAGAATTTACTGCGTAATTCACAAATTTATCTTTGTACACATTTTCTTTAATGAAATGGCTACAACAACAATGCAACGTCATAGCACTCGAAAACACTTAGGAATTTGAGGACATTCGATACTGCGTTGCGACTTTTTTGTCACGCTGATAAGTTCTTAAAGAGGTCGCAAATCTAACGTGATGACGGAAATCTAGGTAGGCTGCAGAGCTTCTTGAGTTTTGCACATTAGTAGATACGCATGAGGCTCCAATTCAATACAAAATATTCTATTTCACGTAAACCTACATGAGCACTTAAGAAACGCCGGAAGCTACGGTACCAATCGGTCGTTTCCTATGGTGAAGAGCAGGCAAGAAACTCCACGGATACTCTATTAAAAATAATTGGCTTTTACAATGTTTTGGTATTAGAGGACAGTGTAGGCTTGTCGACAAGACTTTGTTTCGCGAAGCACTGATGTGAGCAACATTCGGGCAATGAAGCATCCATGTAAAGGGGACGTTCAGCACTGTCGATGTCTGTGTCAGGATGCATTCAATATCTTATAACTAATTAACTGACTGTTTGTATTGCGACGGGTGTTTTACTAAAAATAATATTATGAACGTATTAACATTAACGTAATTTCAATGCATTGAGTTTTAACACGCGCTCCCGATCAGTTTTTCTTTCTGGCAGTCTTTCAGCTGCCGATATGACATTTAGATAATCGTTACGTTACGGAAGTCGAAGACGGAAGGAGTTTGTCGGAAGTTCCCAAGTTATCTGAGGAGATAACTTGGAAACTTCCGCAAAAAGATAAATGGATAAAGAACAGAGTTTATTATTAATATTACTAGCTTCGCCCCACGGTTTTAGTTTTCACCCGCATATGACTCAATCCCGTGAGAATATCGGGATAAAAAGTATCCTATGTCCTTCTCTGGGTCATGTGCCAAACTTCATCCAAATCCGTTCAGCCGTTTTAGCGTGAAAGCGTAACAAACAAACTCACTTTCGCATTTATAATATTAAGTTCGGATAAAGATCTATTTATCACATCCGCCGTTGCTAGATAAAATGACGCAAAGGACCAATACAGAATACTTATTGGTTATGATAGGCCAGTCAAGCGCTAGACTAAAAGTCAGTGTTGGAGGCCAGTTCAGAAGTCCGGTTCAGCAGTGCGATTCTGTAACCATCTCACCGTGAAAACTTAGGTGAAGTGAGCGTGGAGTGAGCTGTCAATAGTGTGAATCTTTAGCATTAGGTGGAATGACAGCTCACTCCACGCTCACTTCACCTAAGTTTTCACGGTGAGTTGATTACAGAATAGCACTGCAGGAGTCCGGTTCAAGATTCCGGTTCAGGAGCCCGGTTCAAGAGCCCGGTTCAAGAGCCCGGTTCAAGAGCCCGGTTCAAGAGCCCGGTTCAAGAGCCCGGTTCAAAAAGGCCGGTTCAAAAGCCCGGTTCAGGAGTCAGTGGTTAGCGTGAAATATATTCACCTATCAAGTTGGGTTTGTGCCCCGTGTTCCATTGGGTTCCGTACGTGAAATGTGCTCGGGTATCATCGGGTAAGATCGGGCTCGTCCCTCACCGAAGGTGTCTCAATCACAGTGAATCGGGTTCGGTCAGGTCGGAGCCCTAACTCGATTGTGCGAGCTCGAGCTTCGCTCGCGTGAAAGTCGAAAATTATCACATACAAACGTACTGCCGCGATAAAAAGTATCCTATGTGTTAATCCAGGTTATAAACTATCTGTCTGCCTCATCCAAATCCTATTAGTAGCATAACATAATGATTGAACACTATCGTGAATTAATGCAGCCTAGTACTTTTTGTGCCAAGTTTCAAGTTTATTATTTAACTCAAGCAATAACATTTTTCATACAAACGAAATCCCCTCCTTTTCGCCTCCTTAAAGGTGGAATTTTCAAAAACCCAGTCTTAGTGCTCCGCTACATTATAAAAGAAAGCTGTGTGCAAAATTTCACGTTCCTAGTCCAAGTAGTTTCGGCTCTGCGTTGATATATGTCAGTCAGACAGTATCTCCTTTTAGGTACTTGTTGATGGGCCTACACTGTCCTCTCATACCTTTTAACACTGTAACTTGGAAACATTGTAAAAACCATTTACTTTTAAAAGAGTAACCGTGGAGTTTCTTGCCGGCTCTTCTCCATAGGAAACGACCAATTGGTACCGTGCACCTAGCTTCTGACGTTTCATAAGTGCCCTTGTAGGTTTATGTGAAATAAAAATATTTTGAATTTTTTATTTTATTTTGATGTCCAATATTTTAAGTAGTTTCTAAAACTGCAAGATGAACCATGAATTTGTCAATGTAGTTCATATTACAATGTCGAGTGATTAATTCAAGAATCAATAAACTTTGCGAGTTATCTCGCTATGATGATAAGTAGATGACGTAAGAACCTCCAAATTATGCCTTATTTGATAAGACATGTTTTGAAGTAAATATGAACATGTGATTAGATTTTTCTGGCACAGCTTTGTACAGTGGAGCATTTCTTCCATTTGCGCGGGATCAGATCACTTGTTTGGAAAAAAATATACAGGGTGTCGAATATACAGGGTGTCGAATATACAGGTTGTCGAATATACAGGGTGTCGAATATACAGGTTGTCGAATATACAGGATGTCGAATATACAGGTTGTCGAATATGCAGGTTGTCGAATATACAGGTTGTCGAATATACAGGGTGGACCGTTTACAGTGGCCCAAAACAATTTTTTAGAAGCCATATCTTCATGAGCTGTCCGAATTACCCCAATAACCTTTAAGTTCACCGATTATTGATAGTTTTGCAGAAAACTCAACAAAATAAAGGGAGTATATAAAAATAAAAAACGTTTATTGGTAAAACAAGTACAAGTATGGCTAGTTCTATAACTCTTCTTTCCGTTTGCCGTAGTCGGGTAAAAATAAAATGTGTTATGGACCGTTGGCCAAATATTCGAAGTGATTCTATTCAAAATGCAATACATTTTAAGGTGAAGATTTTAATTAGCATTTAGAGGTATGAGGAACAGGGTGTATCCTCTATAGAAAAGGGAGGATCCTCCGACCAGACGGGTGTCGTGTCTGGCGAGCAACCGCCCAACGATTGATGTAGGAAAGTTATATATATATGTCGATCGCGCGGTAAACTCTAATTGCGCGATGCAGAATTTTGTGTGACGTCAGGATTTTGTGTGACGTAAGGATTTTGTGTGACGTCAGGATTTTCTGTGACGTCAGGATTTTGTGTGACGTCAGGTCTTTGATGCTTAGTTCGCATGTAGATACCGCCACAGGCACATTATCATTTTGCTTGCAAAACATCAGTACACTTATCTCTGAAAGAAGTGGTAAAAATTCAAACGACTATTAACTGCGACGTTATCGAATTAAACGACCAATTTCTAGAAAGCGTCCGACTTTGATTTGAATTGTCTTGGTTGAATTTTCGCTAGTATAGATAAAAATGTACCTCATACCTCCTGATTACCTCTGAGAATTATTATCGACTTAATTAATGAATTAAAAGGCATGACAGCCCACGAACTTATCACGACTCGTGCTAATGTGGGCTGACTAGATCAAGACAAACGCGTGACACAATTAAATGTTTGCATGTTTCTCCGAAACGACTGAACTGATTTCGCTGAAACTTTATGGGAAGATAAAATTTTGTTTAGATTGACGAATAAGGTACTTTTCAGTCAAGAAAATAATGATTATACTTGGGTTTCCTCTGCTAATCGACAGGCCAATCTTCACTGGTTGAACACAAAGCCACATGTCGATAAGTATCGATGTGTTTTTGTCGATAACTTCCTGGAATGATTAATAATAACGCTATCAATCGATGATAAGAGGGTATAGGTGACACTAATTAGGTAAAGTTTTGAAAATAAATAGCTTAATGACCTTATTAAATATAGTTTTCTAATACTTTATTATTATTGCTATAATATTACATGCGGGGTTATTAAATCAATCATGTGGCTTTATCAAGATATTATTATAGAAATGTTTTATGAGAATGTAAACATGGTCTAGGAATTATGTGAAAACAAAAACAGAAATTATAAATAGCTGATAGGATGGCCAAGGCAACTAATGATAAAGATATTATTTAATTAAACTTTTCAGATTAAGCATAGATTTTTAAGAAAATACGAAGATATGTACAGGGTGGCGATTTACTGCCGGGGTTGCGAGTTTGTTCGAAAGGGATATCACGACCCCGGCACACAGGCAACGGAAGGAACACGGAGCGGCCCAGAGCGGGAGTTATCTGACAATTGCCAACACAAAAAAAAAAAAAAAAAGGTTGGCGATTTAGTCACCTGCATCCTTTAAGAGAGTGATTTTACGCGTCATACTAAACAACTTTCGCTATGAAACTCATATACTTACGAGTCGTAAAAAACACAATTCCTACATTCATCGAAATAGTCTGTCTACGATTGAATAGAAATTGTTTTATTTTTCACGAATCCAAAATGAGTGTCATAGCAAAAGTTGTTAGTATGGCGGGTAGAATCACCCCCTTGACGATATAGGTAAATAAACGCCACCCTGTATACTAACACGAGATACTTATCGTGCTTCCTATTTTTATTTTTATTCCTATTTTTTTTTTCTTATTGCGTACTTACTTTTTTTATCGTAAGTGCAAAATGCACTTCTATTTGCCTAGCTTTTTCACAACTATGTTGGGGTCGGCTTCCAGTCTAACCGCATGGAGCTGAATACCAGTATTTTACATGAAGCGCATGTAAAATACTGGTATTCAGCTCCATATCTCTCAGATGACCTCCACACCACAGTAACTGGCACTAACACGATACCCCTTGATAAGACTGGTTGTTAGACTTTCGGGCTACTGACTACCTGTAACGACTGTCAAAGATCTACGAATGACAGCCGAGACCAACGGCTTAACGTGCTTTCCGTGGCACGGAGAGGACTCGGTATTAATTAATGGTCACCCTTGGTAAAAAAGACCTCACGTAACACAAAATCCTGACGTCACACAAATCCTGCATCGCGCAATTAGAATTTACCGTGTGAACGACATAATAATAAGACTATCCGACACCAGTCTGGTCGGAGGATACTCCCTTTTCAATAGAGGATGAGTGATCTTTACACCCTGTTCCTAATACATCTAAAACATCAATCACGTAAGCATTTATTACCAAGTGAGAAAATTTTCATAATAATATTTCGGGACATCGCCAAGCGGTTGGTCGACTCACCACGTGACCAGAGGGCTGGCCAATTTTTAGGTCAAAGAATCAGCATTGCCATCCAACGTGGCAATGCTGCCAGCCGTTTGGGCACTTTTCCCACTGACAGCTCTTCCTTCATTTAATTTTTTTCTCTTTACACTTGTACATTTTAGTGTTAGTTGTTTATTATATTTAAGAC
Source organism: Agrochola circellaris (assembly GCA_914767755.1). NCBI lineage: Eukaryota > Metazoa > Arthropoda > Insecta > Lepidoptera > Noctuidae > Agrochola > Agrochola circellaris. The sequence goes on along the minus strand of OU611867.1, from coordinate 7,717,561 downwards.
TGAGAAAACCAATACGAAATTACACAAGACATAAATACTTACAATCTGTACCTATGTAAGTAACAAGGAGATAAAATGATAAACATATTTATGGGAAAATAATATTATGATCGCATGACACTAAGAAGATATAAATAACTTTAAAATAACATCAATATTACCACAGTATAATAAAGTGACTAGGTATTATGTCTAGGCAGTGACCTTGAAATAATAACCTACGGTCGGCCGCTTCCGCGTCCGTGCGGCACCTACCGCGCACTCGAGACTGTTGAAAGAAAGAAAGAAAGAAAATACGTTTATTTGCAATTTGGGGGAAAATATGCTTCACATCGACGCAAAACGGCCATCGCTCAGCATAATGCTGACGAGACAGAGCGCCAACGCTGGTTTTCAGCGACAGCCGGCAAACTGTCCGAACTGACTGAACTGTTGCGTACTGATATACATTGACATTTCGAAGCACGTCGTTTGAGCCGTTTTCTATGTAGACATAATACTGTTACTTATTTATACTGTGATATTAGGCTTCTTTATCGGTGTTCGGTATTACATAATTTTTAGTGTTTTTCCTGTTTGGGAGTCATCGTGCGGACAGAAGGACCAACGATATATCGTCTTACTGAATGGCACTATGCTATATTTTGTCCTGTCAGTTCTAACTACACCCTAATTGCCTAACACACTGTCAATCACAATCTGAATGATTTTGAAGGATATTGCTAATCCATTGCTTCGATCATTATGTTCGAAAAGCGATCCATAAATTCTGAAATAAAATTATATTATTTATTTACTATAATTAATATTGTCACCGTCACTGACAGTCTTTACGGGTAGTCAGAACCCCGAAAGTCTGACAACCAGTCTTATTAAGGGTATCGTATTACCCAGTTACTGGGTTGTGGAGGTCAGATAGGCAGTCGCTCCATGTGAAATATGGTATTCAGCTGCATCGTAGACCGGAAGCCGACCTCAACGTAGTTGGAAAAAGGCAAGTAGATGATGAATGCTCCTACTGCTGGGACGGACCTCCTCTCTGTGAGAGGTAGTGGGCCGTAATCCACCACGCGGGCCCAGTGCGGGTGTTGGTAATTGTTACCGTACAATTACATAGCTAAGTATATAGAACAAACTGCGTTGGCGCGTCACAATAACAAATTAATTGACAATAACAATTTGCACGAGTGTTTTTGCATGACTAGTGCTTCAAGTAGGTAAACCTGCTTCCTCCTAAATAAATATTAGTAGGTACTGACATCATAAAATAACATGAGTTGACATCGCTAATTATTATTTAGAAGACAATATTCGTTAAATAAAATACATAGTAGGTACTAAAGCCCTTAACATCGTGGTTTCAGAAACAGTAAGATAGAACTTTGACACATTCATAGAAATCAATCTGCCTAGCCTTTTCCCAACTACGTTGGGATCGGCTGCCAGTCTAACCACCTATCTATCTAATTACGCAACACATTTTCGTAAACGATTACGACTAATCTGTTTCATTTTGACAGTTCAACAACATTCGTGGCGTTATTTACGTTGTTGAGCAGATATTTTTTCGAACTTATGAAGCAATCGATTAGCGATCTGTTTCATAGCAGATTGTGATTGATCGTGTTTTACAAAATTTGGGCTCAGATGCAACTGAATACCAGTATTATACATGGACCGACTGCCTATCTGACCTCTACAACCCAGTTACTGGGTAACACGATATCCATCGCTAATACTGGATGTCAAACTTTTGGGCTTCTGACCCGTAACGACTATCAAAGATCTACTAATGACAGCCGGGACCAAAGGCTTAAACCCGTATTACAGAACCTCACTCAAAACTCAAGCATTACTTAAAACTCGTTTAAAGCCTTTTGATTGGTTGAAACTAGTTTTTAGTAATGCTTGAGTCTTGAATGAGATTCGTGTGCTACGGACCTTAGGCCCGTATTAATAAACGTTACTCAATACTCAAGCATTACTTAAAACTCGTTTAAAGCCTTTTGATTGGTTGAACTTGAGTCTTGAGTGAGGTTCTGTAATACGGGCCTTAGTGTGCTTTCCGAGACGCATTCATTTTTTTTTTTTTTTTTTTTTTGGATGGAAAATTATCAAATAACTTCTCCCGCTCTGGGTGGAGCGGGAGGGCGTGTCAGACTTTTACTGACTAAAACCCACCCGTGTTCCTTCCGTTGCCTGTGTGCCGAGGTCGCGATATCCCTTTCAGACAAACCCGCAACCCCGGCAGGCATTGGCCCTTCCGGACCCCGTCAGTTGGTGCTGACATCTCTTTGAGGCGCGCGTGGAACACAACGCGCCGTCGACCCGGGCCAGGTCCCTATCGGACGGCGAGCTACCCATTGCTCACCGTCCGCAAGCCCGGAGACGCATTCATGAGGCTTACAACAGCTAAAGCGCTGTCACTGTCGGACTGCATAGAAAAGAAAGAGAACCGCGATGACACTACGCCGGTAATTTATTGCTTAATATGAAGCAATTATCTATTTACAAAAAATCTACTGATTGGATTAAAAGATTAAAACACTATAATGGTAATATGTTGCTTGTAGGATAATATGGCAAAAAATCAGAATGATTGCATGTATAATTAATATGATTTTTTATCGATAAAACATTTTTTAGAGGTATCTTCGTGATTTTTTCTATCGTATCTATTTAGTTGTATTATGTTTTCAACACACTATCTTTCTAGCATATATCCTGAAGAATAAAATATATTTTTCTGATTTTGTTTACTGCAGCGGATCATATACTTTTAGGCATTATAAAACTTGCGTTCAGGCACGTTTAGGTCCTGTAGTCCCCTTAAAGTGGTCCCTCACCGGGAGCATTCGCCTGTATTGTAGCGTTCACAGTCGAGCATTATATCAGTGAGGGAGGAAAACAGTGCGGAATTTCTGTAATATTTAATCTGAAATGATACATTACGGGCGCATTCTCCTCAGTCAGGGAGGCAGTATTGCAACGTAATGCTCAAAATCGAATCTGGAATGTTACATTACAAGCGAATTCTCGTTTCAGGGAGGCAGTATTGTAACGTAATGCTCAAAATCGAATCTGAAATGTTACATTACAAGCGAATGCTCGTCAGTCAGGGAGACAGTATTGTAACGTAATGCTCAAAATCGAATCTGTAACGTTACATTACAGACGAATGCTCCCGGTGCGGTGGTCCTAAAGGTGCTCCCTACCTTTAAAAGCCTGTTTATTTATTTATTTATTTAATACTTCAAGCACAAAAATGTACAGAGGCGGCCTGTTCATTGGTTGATTCGGACGTTTCAGCAATCGTAAGCTTTACCTAAGTTTACTAGCTTGACTTTCCATTAAAAGATAAGAAGACAACAAACTTCGCGCCTCTTAGGACCATTTGCTGCAACATTCTCATAAAGTCCTCTGAAACCAAACACACATTCACAAAGTTTAATTGAAATCGGTTGGGTGGTTTCGGTGATTAGCGTGTAACTACGAACATAGTGACACGTTATTTTTATATATTAAGATACCTACAGTACATAAGTAGAGACAAACTAGCAAAACAATTAGCAAAGTATGGCGATAAGAATGATAAAAACTGCGGAATTGAAGGTCATCAAATATGAAGACACAACTCAAGGCCTTTACTTACTAAGGTTATTAGTATTAATGTAATTGACGCAAGCAAGGAATAATATTTTGAACTGATTTCCGAGTTGATAAGGAAGTACACGTGGCTGACTTGACGATGCAGTTTTGAGTGTGTAAAGAGAATTGTCGAAACGAAGTAAGCAGTTCTACCAAAATGAGCCAACCCTCTCAAAAATATTACCCACTTTCCGAAGTAAATGATCATTTCGGTTGGTTGATGCTGGTTAATTCAAAACTTATACTTGGCAAAAGAGCAATCGAACGTAAATTCCTCCTTTTCGATCAAAACTTTTGTATCCCGAATTAATGATAGGAAGATGATTATTTTATGTCTGAGAGATTGTTCCATAACAATGAAAATTGCAAAAAAAATACGTGAAAGCCGCGTAAAAATAAAAAAAGATTATTTTTTAAACGGTTTCCTAACAAAAAATCAAGAAATTTAAAAAATTATTATTATATGTCGATAATTATCAAGAATCGCGGAACATTTTAGAAATTTTCGGATAGGACATGAGGAATCAAATTTTGTTTTTATGACGTCACAGTTTGGACCAACCTTTATATTAGCGAACCCTGGTGATGTAATTCACTGAATTGTCGAGAGATTATGGGTTCGGTATTTTGGCAGAACTACTCGTAAGCATGGTCATGGTCATGTTAAAATATTTATTTATTTATTAAAACTTTTCACACTCAAAAAAGTACAAAGGCAGACTTAATGCCTTAGGCATTCTCTACCAGTCAACCAAGGGTGGTGAAGAGATTAGATGGCAGGTGCTCTATTTGAGATAAAACAAAGAAAAAAAAAGAAAAAATATATAGTAATGTATTATAACTAAAATAGATACAACGAGACCTACATAAATAGATTACAAACAACATACCCATACATACATATTTACTATAATATATACCTATATTAAATATATACGAGTATACAAATATACGAAATCAAGGGAGAGAGGTGTTGAGATGACTCTACTCTATTTATTTTGAAAATAACTCCACAGTTTCCGCTTAAATGCATACCGACTGGTGGCCGTCCTGATAAATACGGACGTGGACGAGAAGTATTCAATAATATAATCTAAAACAGGTAGGTAGGTACATAAAAACCCGGTTGTAAATTGGCAGTTTGACCGACAGGTTACTGACCCAGGTCACTAACCTCCTTTTCCTATGTTCACAAGTTTTGTAGAAAAGTATTTTTTCGAGCGGATATATCGAGACTGCAGCCCCTGGTGAGATACCACCAGTGGCTGCAGTCTCGATTGTTGGATTTTCAACGCTAAGCTCAGCACTGAGAGTTGAAAATCCAACAGTGCAATTTATTTAGTTTAGGTGTCACTTAGATGTCGGTATAAACGGGCTTAAGACCCGTATTACAGAACCTCACTCAAGACTCAATAATTTAAAATTTTCAACCAATGAAATGGCTTTAAACTAGTTTTTTAAAGTAATGCTAGAGATTGGTCTTTCGGTCCGCATATCCCAAAGGGTCGAATATAATCAGTCTATGCCTTTCCCACTGCTGGGACTCATCAGGCCTCCTCTCTGTGACATGGAGTGGGTGGTTATGGCACACGGGCCCAGTTGCTTGTTGAATTGTTAAATTTGCAAGCTGCATAACTATTCTACAGTCTACATTGTTCGAAGTCTGTGCGTCGCAGGGGGCTAAAAACCTACTTTTTCTGATATCAGATTAGCATTTTCAAATAAGATTAAATATATTCTTAATGAATCATGATAGCAATATCAATAACATGATAAACACTACTTAATGCGTTTGACCCCAAAATTATCTAAAGAATGCTATGCAATCTCAATCAATCTGCCTAGCCTTTTCCCAACTTCGTTGGAGTCGGCTCCCAGTCTAACCGGATGCAGCTGAATACCAGTGTTTCACTATCTAATCTCCACAACCCAGTTGCTGGGTACACTATACCCCTTGGAAATTCTGGTTGTCAGATTTCGTGCTTCTGACTACTCGTAACAACTGTCAGAGATCTACGAATGACAGCCGGGACCAACGGCTTAACGTGCTTTCCGAGGCACGGAGGGGTCTCAGTATATAATGGATGGCCACCCATCCACAAACCGACCGCGGCCCATTATGCTAGTACTTTCCCCTTAAACAATGATAGGCAATTGAGTATCAATTGGCATTTTCCATTACAAAGTGAATTAAGAAAACTAGGTCAGTGATGTTTCTAAACAATTTGGCAAGACGACAAAAGTTATGAACAATGATCTACCCCAATCTGTTCGGTTTGAATGATGCCAATGACCTTTGTAATTATTTTTGTACACTCCCATACAAGTTTACGCTTCTTAAGTGAGTAACAAAATCTTAAGAAGAGCAAACCAATACAAAACTGCGTGGTTTGCTTCCATTGACCCTTTCCTGGGGTGTTAAAAGATAAAGGTGAAAGATTAAAGAAAAGAAAGATTTTTTTTTTCCTTTCTGCATTTTATGCTTGGAAAAGTCATGTACCCAATGACCTTTCCAATTGGCAAAAATAATGATCTTCCATACGAACTAGCACCCCTATTTAATCCCTTTAGGAGAAGAAATTTCCAAAATTCTTCCGTAGTAGGTACACAGTTTCGTTTTATATGGAACTCCTGTGCAGTTTCATAATTCTAGACCCAGCGGTTTAAGCTGGGCGTTGTCTGTTAGGTAGCAGGACTGATTGGTAGCAGTAACTTTACATAACAAAAACACATCCGTAGCAGGACTAAAATGGTGAGATCCAAGAACCCGCGCCTAAAAATGCACTCCAATAGTACTTTTGTCATGTCTATAAAAATGTATAATAAGTTACCCGAAATAATAAAGAATTTAAATAAATATAAATCTTTACCAATAAATTGAAGCTTTTCCTTGGAAGCAAATGCATAGTTTATGCAAATACCTAAATGATAAATTATAATTAACTTCATAACCATCTACTTGTATCTACAAATAATTACTATTAAAGATACGCCTACCTACTCATAATAGGAAAAATAAATTTTAAATAAATATGAAGCATCTAATAAATAATTTACTTAGGGATAATAAATATTAATTACGTAATAAATCAAAATAATAATAAGTAAATAAATAATAATGAATAATATTAAAGGTTTCTATAAAGTTACTAAATAAATAAACATATAAAAGTAATTTATAAAACAATAATTATAATTCTTAAATTAAATTCTGTTTTACTAAAAGAGTATAACTTACTATTTAACTAATAATAAAATTTATCACATTAAACACCCAGTGGACTTCCTCCTCTCTCCTACTTGATCCATGCTGTGCCCGACAGGGTCCATAATTGTGACTAATATAATTATTTACCTACGCACATTATACATTATGGTACGCAATAAAGAATTGAGAATTGAACCCCAATGATAACTCATTGGGGTTCTTGGATCTCATCATTTTTACCAAGTATACATTACATGGCATAATTTGGCCAGGAACAACTAATGATATAATAACACCTTCATAAAGGTGAAATAATGATAACGTAATTCGAAAAGACGTTATCATACGTACAACCAAGGAGGCACGTTCAACAATAAATTATTTCCAGCCTGATATGATATGAAAAGAAAAAAGATAAAAAAGTCTTAACACTAAACTTGTTTTTAACACAGAACAGCCTATAAAACATATAGAATGCTATCTATTAATAAAATAAACTTTAATGAATGTGACTAACTTGTTCAAAAAACATTTCTGCGAGTATTTACTTGCAAAGATAAAAAAATGTGATAAAAAAGATATATGTACATAATGTCAGTTTGCGGGTGGTATGCTGGGTTTTACGTGTAATGTGAATGTCAGATATCTGTGAGGTGAATGTCAGTTACCTGAGTACTTACTGCAAAAAATAGGTTTCATAACTTTTGTTTTTTTTATTGTTTGTGTTGGTTGAGACAATGAGAGAACACCAACACAAATAATAAAAAAAACTCTTTTTGTTTACCTTTTTTATAACCCAAAGAAACTCACACTCTCTAACACATACTCACACATACACTCTACATCGAATTTTGATTTAGTTTAATATTAATTGATTAGATTTTTGTTTCAATATTATTCACTTTTGTAGAAGTCTTTTTATTTTATAACGCTTCGATAGATCTTCCGCTGATGGCAATGTATATTTTAAGGGTTTTTTTTATTTGTTTTCTTGATTATACCTAGTTTGGTTTATCTTCACCGGCTATACAATAATCACTGTGTACAGTCGCCATCAGATATATTGTAGCAGGCCAGGTGAGGAAAAGCAATATTTTGTATGATGATGAGCAGATGACATTAAGCTAAATTGTAACTTAGATACATTAGAAACTGACTCATTAAAAAGCGAGAATATTTTTTTTTTTTACAAAAAAACAGTCTACTTCCAAAAAACACTACAAAGTGAAAAATAACTTAAATTTCGGAAGTTTTAAGACCACCCCATCTGCGTAGATACAAGAAGTTGTAAGAGTACAGAAACTATTGACAAGCATCTGCTCAGATATTAATAAAGTAATGAATGTTCAGATGTACCTACTCACTTTTTATTATTTGCATACCCATGTGATGGTTAAACATGGAGAACTTTATTACTATAAAACAAAAAACATCAATGTATATCTGTCGCCATGTTTGCAAATAAATAAATGATTTTTAATGAGATATTAATGGTAACTTGTAGTGTATGGAACTTATTAACATTTTAAATTGTTCACAAGTATTTAGTCACCTTTTCTGCTACAATATCCGCCGGCGACTGTACTTTCCACATAGCTCTGAAAATGTCGCAATTCCGACCCCCAAGATACAGGCAAATGCCTAGTTTGGGGTCTCCATCCAATCTGTTCTTGTACATCCTGATTTTAAATAAATAAATAAATTGCAATTTAAATTTGATTTGAAATTTATAAATAAATAACATTAAATCACACCTGTTTTCCCCGTAAGGGGTACAAAGCCACAAACTTTAATATTTATTTTTCAATCAAGGTTAGGTAGTAGAAGCTACAGAATACAGGCCTTTCTGAAAACCAGATACTGGAAGGTATTTTAAGTACCTTGTCCACATTAGCCCTGGATCAAAAGAGGTGGAAGTCACGGGGAGAGGCCTTTGCCCAGCGATGGGAGGATGCAGGCTAACAATGACAGTAACTACCTTGTCCATTTAAATAGTGCACACATTTACAAAAACAAGAACAAAGTATAAAAACTAATTTTTTTTTATCAATAAAGTCTAGAAACTTCTAAGCCTTTCCGTACTGTTCAGACTAATAAAAAAAAAAATGTTTTCTTTATCTAAAAAACTTTAGGTAAATAGGAATTAAAAGATTATGAAATCGTTTATTCTGGTACAAGATTTATTCATACTTTATCACACTATGTGAACATGAAATTATGGTGTTTTCAGGAAAAACTTTAGAAACGAAATAAAATACATCCGCCGCTAAGACGACCCATGTTATATCTTCAAATGTTTCGATTTTTTATATATGTTTAATTAGAAACTAATTTAAATGCGTTTAATGAATAGTGATTCTGGCCATTATTTACTGATAAATTAGAGAGATTAACAAAAATTCGAACTTATAAATTCGGTAAGTAATATTTATGAATAATTTAAGTAAGCACATAAATAAATAAACACTAGATACTTACGTCGTAATCCTTTCGCGACAGACACTGTAAAGTTGTTCAGGACAGACATTTCAAAAAGTTCACTTTTGCTAATAAAAAGTTAGGTTACACTTATAATCTATTGACTTTTCTTTCAGCCGGTTTCTCTTCAGGCGAGTGAGCGAATCGCGATAAGAATAAACGTCTTTATCACACAGAAAACACTTTATTCATAAACGGGCTTCCACTATCGCAATCAAAGAAGTACTGAGTGACGTTTTCGTGAATTTCTGTTATTAATTAAATGTAGAGGCGTGGCGATTAGATTGAATAGTCAGTTCTCGCTCTCGTGTAAACGAACGTTGATAAGTTATCGTGTTATTTATAGATATCTCGTTGCTCCGTAATTCGTCGCAATCGCAAATCAAGACAAGACAATCCTCTGATCAAACTCGAATTGACTTTGAATAATGTCAAATTAATCGACGTTTGTTGTTATTGCCACTGTCAGATGTCATGTTTGTTTCGTTCCAAAACGATGAATACTCCTGTTCCACGAAATCATTTTACTTCTAGGACCCGGCCGTCTCAAAGGAGGACCTAAGACGATCAATCTGGCGTCAGTTCACTTCATAGGTTTGTGGTTCAATCGTTCGTGCTCTTGGTTGATCGTTTAATGCTTGATTTACGCAAAATGTTCATTTAGTTAGATCTTTCTACCTCAACAATCAGATTGACCACAGATTAACCTGATTGATGGTTTTGGTTCTAAGGTCTGCGCCTACTGGCACGGCACGGAATACTTCGACATCACTACAATAAAGCGCATACTGACGGTAACAATGCCGTGGTATCCATATGCCGTGACGTCTTTTTTAATTTTTCATACTATTAAGTTATATTCCTATTCGTCGCGTAGAAATCCCTGCCGTGCCCTGCTCCCGGCACTGGGCTTTACCCGACTACGACGGGGCCTAAAAGAAGGGTTATGCTTTAACACATTTTGGTTGGAAAAACAAAACCTTGTGTCCATATCAGGCGCAGATCCAGCCCTCAAAAAAGGTTGTGGTCACAGCCATTCTAAAATCAGCCAAGATGCGAGTCGTGGGAGTCGTATTATGAACTCGCTCATGATTGATAGAGTGCATTCCTACAAAGGAGATGTTTACAAAATACATGACGCCCTGACCAAGGATTTTATACAGTCTATAGTTCCACATGGGCAAAGCCGTGGAGCGAACACTAGTACATTAACAAACCTGTAAAATGTTAGTTTGTTCGCTAACGAACATTACAAAAGTAAATGTGTGTTTGTTTGACATCACAGTGTCACATTTAGACTCTAAACTACTGAACCGATTTTGATGAAATTATTCGATTTCATCAAAACGATTCAATTTAGGTTACCTATGTTTAGAAACAGTACAAAACTACTAACGTTACCGCTACGCCACGCCACCAAAAAGGAAGGCGGTTCGGAAATTCAGGCAGCAATGTATATGTCGTAGCCAAATCTCGCACGATTCAGTTTTATTTTATTTTATAAAGACATTGGATATAATATCATCAGCCTATCGACCTCAATAGACCGTAAAATTGTGACGTCACAAGTCTATCAGGGTTGTGCGCACGCCCATCGTGCCCACAACGGTGGATCTGCGCTTGGTCCATATAGGATGTTACGACACCCAATGGGCAGAACAAACATTACAGAACACGTTACTCTGAAGGACTAAAACTATTTTAACCATCGGTGTTCACGCTTTTGCGACCTTATCCGACACAAAATGTTCACAGTTATGAGGAATACTGTGTAATTGATTGACGCCATTAACAACTTTAATAATTGTCTATGGCCTGGCACAAGCTTCATTTCTAAGATAAGGGAGGTATGAGGAACAGGATATACATAGTTTCAAACGCCTTAAAAAAAGGAGAATCCTCTAGACAGACTATTGTTGCCTCGTCCTATGCTAGCGCGCGGTAAACTTTGCTTGCGCAATGCAGGATTTTGCGTGATGTGTGATTGTAGGTTCGCATGTGGCGCTGTAGATGCCCCAACAATACTTTAGGAAATAAGAACTAAATAAAACAACTGATAACTGGGTACTTGTATATTAGTTCCATTATAAAATAGCTAATCAACGATACAAGCAATAAATAACAAATTCAACAACACTATTCACTTGACTCACATTATTTACAATATTATGAGAATTCTTCACATACCTAACGCTTTCGACTGTTTTTAAAAAATTTCCGCCTATTCCCGGTAACCAAGGAGGTTTGATACTCATTATATTGCCAAACTAGTGGTTAGAATAGGAATTCAAAAATTTTATCAACATTTTATTTACTTATTGCATTTGTAAAATGGTTATTTTTTTAAACATTTGTACCTATGCTTTTTATTATTCATTGAAAAATAAAAAAGGCACGTTTCATGGTATAATTTTTCTGTAAAAATATGCTTGCTGACATGCCTTAAAAAAAAAAAGATAATATTTTGTTTTTTTTAACAAAAGTAGCCATTTTACAAATGCAAGTTAACTATTTATAATGCGTGCAAAAAATTGTATTTTCAAACAATAGATCGTTCATGTATTATAATATTGTTATTTTCCATTTATGACTAATTTACAAAATATAAAAACTCCATGGATAAAATCTATTATACGCTACAAATTACGCTATCAATGCCAAAAATGTTAATTTAGGAATGTCTAGGGTTGAAACAAACATTAATCTACTATTAATAGATATTAACGACCTCGAGAAAAACTCACTTTATAGACAATTCATGAATTAAAAAGTTATTTTTAACAAAATGTCAGATTTTATTAAATTTTTTAATTTATTTTATTGAAATATCATTAGGATGTCGAAACCATACGGTGTTGCCATTACTTACTAATATTCTGTAAAAAATACCTTATACATAAAAGGGTATAATTTAAGATGCAAAACAGGTCTTGAACACTATAAAATCAGAATTTCTTTACGTCATCGAACTGTGACGAAATATAGATAATAAGACGTCACGGCTATGACTGACAAAATTTGACGTTTGACAACTTTTAGTATAAATGCAACCATCATCTTTGATTTTGAAACGCAAATTAGTATTTTGACTAGAAAAAAGCATTTTGAGTATACGCTTCTGAAGAAAGTAGTCGGTAACTTCGAATTTAGCGGTATCAAGTTGGTAGAATAAATTAAGGTCATAACCTGTACTAATATTAAACTAAGGCGAGGCAAGGCTGTCGCGGTTATACAATGTGCGAGCAGAGCGGTGAATATTGGGGCTCGTTCTCACTTTTAAGACCGCTGCTGCCAGGAACGATGGCGGTTGGTCGCAGACACTCGTGAGTTATAAGATCGTAGTTAGATTGAAACATTTGTTTCTAACTTTTAAAAAGGCAACAGCCTCAACTAAATGACCGCTACACCCAAAGTTCCGACAAAATAAAATTTTGTTAGTACTGTTAATAAATAAATGGAATTGTTGGTACAAGGAACACATTAAATATAAACAAAAAAGAAATTTACAATCAAACAAAAGCTCTTACCAAGTTACAGAAAGAAAAAATAATTATATCTTTTAAAAACTGTACAAAATAATGTTTTTAAAAAGAAGACAAATGTGTAAAAACTTTTAACTTTTAATAGTTGAATTGTTTATTCAAATACTGCTTATTGACAGACAAAAATATCTGAGATATTACGGCCTACATAGACAACTTTCTGTTTAAAAAAAATTGGTACGAGGCAATCAGATATTATTGTGCAAATATAAGCAGTTTCTTGACCAAGGACTTGTTGTAAATAAGGCCATCAGATACGTCCTACCTTTGTGAGGTTTACAGCTCGAATGCTTAAAATCACTCGTTTCTTCGTAAAAGTCGCGAATGTTCGGCGTGCGCGCGCTTGTACGAACATTCGACGCCATTTTGTTTAGACCTTTGACGTTCGTTGCCCATACGTCACGCAGTACGGACGTATCTTAGGATTTAATAATAGTTATGCTTTTTTTTGTTCTTAAACGTGTTGAAGTTGGAAGGCATAATTGCCAGGGACGTAATTAAGTTAGGCTATGGATGCATTAATAAAGTTTATACTATTATGGAAGTGTGAACGTTTCAGTATAAAACAGATTATAATGTTTATGTTTCTTGCAAACTTGCATCTTGTTCCTTAATTTGGCACACTGTCCCTATTTCATGAAAATAAGTTTATTTAATAGTGTTGATCGACAAGTATTTGTTGCTGACAGTTGTACTTTAACAACTATAGCTCCATGAAAAAAATTGCACCCATAACGGACCTAAGTACGTCCCTGATTGGTTGTTAGTAAAATAAATTAATCTACACCTACATATATTAAGTACCAGCCAACATTAACGCAATTAAATAATGCCTGGTTAATAACTCTATGAAGATTCGAGTACCTACTTACATAAAATTATAAATTATTTTATTCATCATTTAGTCGGCCGAATACATCCGGTACTTCATTTCAGAACTTTTCATCGCTGTCAAATTCATATGAAATTCTGTTCCGGAACTTTTCATCGCTGTCAAATTCATATGAAATGCTGTTACGGAACTTTTCATAGTGCTCAAATTCATCTGCAAAACGGATCCTGATGTTTCATCGTGGTCAAATTCATCTGAAATTCTATTCCGGAAAATTACGAAAAATTCCGGAATTCCGAAATAAAAAATATCCTCGATGTGTGAAATACATCACAACCATTTGGACATATTTTTTCTGGATGTTTTCAACCGACTTAATGGTCGAAAGAAAACTTAGAATATAACTTCTAATAAACAGAAATAGTTGCTCATGCTGATAATATCGTAACTTCTCATACAGGGTAAAATAAAATTGGCTAGCTAAACTCCGTAGACGTAATGAGTATCGATTGATGAACATGGCAAAATAAAAAAGAAAAAGATTAGATTTTTTTTGAAGGAACCTAGTTTTGTTACTTGAAGTAAGAGTTTAGAAAAAAAAACATCAATTGATTTATTTTCTTTGTTTTATCAATTTTACACATCGATAAATCTGCGGAGTTTTGCAAGCTAATTTAACTTGACCTTGTATAGTACTTGCCGATAAGTAAGACCATGGCAAGTCATTTTTTCTTCAAGTATTTTTTGCATGAAGGTTTATTGTTACGTGAGCAAATCTATCTATTAAGAGATTATTCTAAACGTCTCTCTTACAATAGTAATAGCTCAATAAATATTTATTTATGAAGAAACAATCAATCGATGATATATCTTTGGCCAATTCGCAGTTTCTTTTTTATTGCGAAAAGAAAAATATAACAAAATATTTAAGTGATGTCGTATTTATTTATATATGACTATTTACTCATTGTCAGTTTAATTTACGGGATTCAAAATTTAATGTCATGTAAAAATGAATGATGAATTATTATCAAACGCAAAACATGTCAATGTGCTTAGAGCTTTGTGTCAACATTTTCTATGGAATTAGTAATAATTTTACTAAAAATAAAAGGGCGTCGAAAGTAACCAACAATTGATTGTTTCTTTTAACAATTACATTTCATCATCAGAACACACACGACACATTCTCAACATTAAAATACGCGTTCTCTATCGTACTACGAAACGCATAAACCAGTAGTGACGTAACTAGAATGAAACTACAGATGGTATCTAAACATTCTAGAATGATTCTATCAATGACGGGCAGCTCGAATTCTATGGTTTTTTTTTTTTTGGAACGAAGTTTCTTGTCGCCCGTTATACTTTGTACACTTCACGAATGAGAGCTAAACCGAAAACAGTGTAACATTTAGCCCGTTACGACAATTTTGCTATACAGGGTTAATTTAAATTAGTTAGCAAAACTCCGCAAACGTGATGAGTATCGATATTTAAACACAAAAAAATAATAAAGATTTGTTGTTTTTTTTTTGGTTTACGACCTCTGGTATGGTTGTTACTTGAAGTATGAGTGGACAAATCTGCTTTTTTGTTTTGTTTTATCATGTTTGGATATCATTACCTACCGTTTACACAAAAAAAACTGATTTCCTAAACTGATATTTTTAGTACACTACGGTTGATGACCCCAAAAAAAATCAAAATAATATATATTTTTTTCTTTATTATGTTTAGATATGACCCATCACGTATGCGAAGTTTCGCTAGCTAACTTAATTTGACCCTGTAGTATGTATATTTACAAACGTATGTCTGTGATAGCCTAGTGGCGTGACCGTCAGACTGCCAAGTCATAGGTCTTGAGTTCGAACCCAAGGCCTCTGACTTTTCGGATTCATTTGCGTATTGTACAATTATCACTTGCTTCAAAAACGGTGAAGGAAAACATCGTGAGTAAACCGGCTGCGTGAGAGATATTTCTCGACGGCATGTGAAGCCAAATCCATGGAGCCAAACCCATGGGCGGCTTTAAAACTCGGACACCAGGTTAGTTACTAAGCACACGAAAAATATAATAATATAGCGTATGTCTATATATAGGTTTGTTACTGTAGTTTAGACGTGCGGATGCGCATCAGCTGTTCTCATTTAGTTACTCTCAAACGCTGTTAATTTATTTCAAGGTGCCCGTAAAAAAAAAATCTGCTGTTCCCTACATTATAACGAGCTATGCGAACATAAATGTATGGAACAGCTGATTTTTTTTCGCGATTTCAAGGTTGGCCCCATAGTGAAAGTTGTTTATAATGATGAGTACAATAACCCCTTAAGAGGATGCAAACGAATTAAATTTCACATTGTATAAGCGTACTTCGTAACTTCGTCCCAAACTGGTGTCCAACGACACCTCTCGAATTTTTTCTTCATATTATAATTATATTTATTGATCGAAATAAAATGAATAATAATTTATTAGTTACAAGGCACGTAAATTGTTATTTTAAACTTATTATATTTTTGTTTGTAAAAAGCTTATTCTCTTGTATTCGTTGGAGATATTGAGACGGATGACCGAATGATTATTTAGATATCTATTGGAAGATCAATTATGAATTTAATAAAATATTATGGAAGTCAGATGGCAGTATTTACAATACGGCAGATGAATTAGGGCCGCTCTGAACATAGGTTCTCCGAGCTTTCGCGCATGTTCTCTCACTCACACTCGCCTCATGTCACCATTTAGTGCCAAAAAAATGTTATTGCGCAGCCTTCCGCGCGAAGTTCGGACCGGCCATGATTAATCAGGCGTATTGTAATAATGTATTTTCTTAAATGTTTGCTATTTAGAGATATTATCAACTTGTTGGAAACCTAATTTTATGACATGTTGTAATTTCTGTCTTTCAAAAAATAAAATAAAAATAATATTCAATAAATTAACATTTTTATAAACTTCATAGAATCAGAATTATTTTGTACTAGCTTTCACATTATGGAGAAAACAGTTTATTTTCATTGAATTATAATAATTAAATGATGTTGTAATCTATTGCTTTCTCTCTTCAACGAAAAGGGCAAAAAGCGATTATACAGTGTCAAATAAAATGAACAAGCGAAACCTCACAGATATTATACGTCTCATTACTAAACAATATCAAGCCTTAGCCCCAGCCGAACCTTCGAGTCTGTTTTTGTATTTTGAACTTTATACCAAATATTGTAAAGTGCTTATTACAAAACTGACTACTAAGTTGTCAGTTTTGTAAAATGAACTGTATTTCGATAACTGTTAGGTTGTTATTTCAAAAGATGGCTCGGTGGTGTAATTAAACCATGTCTAAAGAAAAACCTTTGTTTGTAATTAGACCGGAGGGGTTTAATGTTTGTGAAGTTTCGCTTGTTAATTTCAATTGGCATGTACAAGTAGGGACGTGGCGGGCTCGACTTGTCGAATTCAGTGGGCGTAACGTAGTCAGAAGATATAAGAGTTACGCGATAGAAAGAGAGGCAACTTCTAGGTGAATATAACTGTAGGTCATTAGTGCTGTGCGACCTGAATTGCACTTTATTGTGTCGTAGCAAGGGTCGCTTTTTATTTAAATGATTTTGCGGATTCAACCATCTTTACTAATCTGTGCCTGAATAAATATAATTAAATTCTGGTCATCCGTCCCAACTAATATAGAGTTTATACACAACACCGAAAAATGACAATATGTTAACAAATTTATTGTCAGTTGTCAAACCAAGGACCGATCGAGATCGAATGCTACCGTCTCAATCGAGCAAACGAGATTATTAAGTTGAAGTGAAAACTCTTTAGGCGTAATTCGCGCTCTTTCTGAACGAAACTGAACTGTCACGCTCGGGTCGGTGAAGTTGAATCGGGTATACTCGGCGCCAGTCGTTTCACTTCGTGTGGTCATACATGAGCACACACCCTCTTTTTGTTAGCTTCAGTCTCGTGGCTTAGTAACAGCCGCACGGATCGATCGATGAAGGTAAAGCTACGCATGCAGCGGTCGTTCTTTGGATGGGTGACCGTCCAATTCTTACCAAAACCCCTTCGTGCTGCGTAAAGTACGATAAGCCGTCGGTCTCGGCTGTCATTCGTAGATCTTTGACGGATAGTCAGAAGCCTGAGTCTTATAAGCAGTCCTACCAAGGGGTATCTTGTTTCCCAGTAACTGGGTTATGGAGGTCAGATCGGCAGTTGCTTCATGTAAAATACTGGTATTCAGCTGCATCCGGTTAGACTGGAAGCCGACCCCAACATAGTTGGGAAAAGGCTACGCAGATGACGCCAGATATTTTATTAGATTTAAATTGAGTTAATATTAGATCGATATAAAATCTTATCTTGTTTGCTAGGTCGAGACTTTTATATAAACATAATGATAAATAATTAAATAAAACTGTATACCCATTCCGCCACACATTTGATAGTTTTAATGGTGTAGTTGACAGGAAAAATGTACTTTATGTTGAAGGCATTAAAGTTTAAAATCGAACACTTCTTGTTCTTCAATCGCCGGTAATTACAGAAACAATTGAATATCGATTGTGTTTCGCGTAGATCCACGATCCGGATACGAAGAGTTAATTATTATCTCTAATTTATGGAAAATATTTTGCATTTTGCTACGAAAGTCCGACTTAAAACTACCTTACATTTCAAATTAAAATTAATTTTTGGTGCCTACTAGAATAGGTGCATTCATTTTGAATAAGTGAACATCAAATGGACACACAAAAGACTAACAACCAATGATAATTTATTTAACCTCCGTTGAAATGCGAGGTTTTCGTCCAAACGATTCTTTAATATAATTATACTAACTTCACTCAATACAAAAAAATAAATAAATACTATACTCGAGCCAAAAACTAGACGCACAGGCAAACATAAAACCGCACGTGCCATTATCGATAAAAGGACATCACTATTATAAACTTATCGATTAAAGCACTGCGCGTCTCTACGCCCTGCAATGACGCATATAGATGAAAGGAAGCGAATAATATGCGCTATCTCGCTCACAAATTACTAATTTTGAGCTCAAGTACAGTTTAAACCAAACCAAAAAAGCAACAACAACCGACGCACAGCCACTCAAAATTAAACTCTAACTCATCGACATAAGGTCTAAATTCCTGTCAAACACACCACACTAATGTTACCTCGCGCACCGCCGGTAATGTCCGTGTATAATAATGTTCTAAATTGACAATGTCACTCAGTCTTCTTTCTTTTCTTGATGGGATTTCGGCGACCCTTCTACTGAAGGGGGCCGATCCGATTCGCCTTCGCCTTCTTCGGAAACTAGAAAGAGATAGAACATTAAAAAAATATTAGAAAAATTCAAAAACGCACGCCACATAACGCTCATTCAAAGAAAATTCGTACTGTCAAAGACTATTTAGGTTTGCTTTGTTGGTTGCTAGGCAACGGAAGAGGGTCGAAGTTGGAAATATATATATAAGATATTATATTAGTTAGTTTTTTATTAATTATAATTAAACTACTTTGAATAAAAGAGCCATTTTCAATAGAGTTCCTCCTATGAATGATGTTTTTTTTTCGCAAGCTACAATGTTTTCAGGTTTCATACTTGATTGACGGGTATTTTTTTAAACTATTCTGATGTTTTTTCGTTTCTGCTGCATTCAATCAAAAAGTACAGATTTAATCTCCATTAAATTATCTATACAGGGTGAATTTGAATTCATGCGACACCTGTTAAGGGGTCATTGTACTCATCATTATGAACAACTTTCACTATGGGACCAACGCCGAAATCGCGAAAAAAAATCAGCTGTTTCCTACATTTTGACGAGCTATGCGAACATAAATGTAGGGAACAGCTGATTTTTTTTTCGCGAGGGGACTTTGTTTTATAACATGTAGTGATATTAAAACACCGTAGAACAATAATAATCTTGCATCAACATTTTCTAGCAAACGATGTCACAATGTTGTGTCATATGGGTTCGTTGCCATGGTTACCCCTTTGTTATTTTGACAGCAGAATAAGCTTTTCAATTATTCGGAGAGTAGATAAAGCACAGAAATCTTGATGACATGTCGCCATATCAGCCGGTCGATTCTGTAAAAATATCAACGTGAAACTTAGGTGAAGTAAGCTGTCATTGGCACAAATCGACCGGCAGGATGCTAGGGATTAGCACTATTGACAGCTCACTTCACCTAAGTTTATTTTTACAGAATCGACCGGCTGTTGACTACGAAGCATGGGCGGGTCGCCAGTTTAATAATAAAACGTACCGTGCTTCAAGGCCGCATCTCCTGGGTTCTTATCGTCATCGCTATCGCTCGCAGAGCTGGGCACGGAAGAGTCGTCGCCGCTGCCTGTAGATACACAAGCTATGTGTAATGGGGGGGGTGTTATTTAGGGATCAAGGTTAATTATGGTAATATGTGTGTTCTTGATAGGGCGGGATTTCGACACAAAACAAACACAAAGTTACCGGTAATAGAGTACTTATATTACTTTTCGCACAGGTTTACATAAACTCGCACATAGGACAGTTCACAGTAACTATAAACAACTAGTGTAACTATAGGGCTAATGACTAAACCGATTTTGGCGGGAACGCCCGAGCGATTAGGCATACGTCCGCGCGCACTGGACATTCGACGGCGGTTCTTCGACCGCACTCTACGAGTGCGGAGCGCGGCGTCCCCACCGGTCGGCTGGCGAGCGCGCGAACAAAAAGGCGGCCCCGCGCATGCGTACAAGGCAAGCATGATCGACGATGCTACTTTGGCGCGGGGATGGCATTTCTCTTCGCGCGTAATTCGAAACTTAAAACTTACATTTTTATTTACATTAGGCGAGTGCGTTGCCTACAATGTGTTTGATTTTATTAGGAAGAAATCGGTCCTGACTACTAATTTGTACCCTCTTTTCAACTCAGTTCTCTTCTTGACCACTTATACAATATGTAAAAAAAATCCGTCAGATCCGTGGGGCTATCGCTAGGAGTCTATTCATGTGCTAAGTATATGTTTTATGTATGTATGTATTTATTGAATACAATGTAGTAAATGGTATTATTGACGATGATCTTCACTAAGGTCAGGTGCGTAATATTCGCAACCGGCGTGCGTGTATGACCAGCTGTTTTTTTTTTTTGTTTGCAAGTATTTTTGGTACTGCGGTCGTGAATCTTAAGCAGCAATAACTTTTTTTATTTTAATAATAACTATTATTTTTTTAACTTACTTTTTGGTAATGTTATTGCAGTACCTATGTGCCCCTTTCAGATCGGACAGAGCATTTTTTAGAAATTGTATATCGTGATCAAGAGAGGAGTCGCTCACCAAGTATTTATCGTTGCCATGACAACAAACAAAGCTGGCAACAGTAAGCAGCCGTAATGCACTTTTTATTATCAATACATCAGCCTCAATTCGAATTTTATTCTTCTTCAAAAGTCTAAGTACCCCTGTGTAACTTTATAATTTTTAATAACAAGATTTTTTTTACTTTTTGGTAATGTTATTGCAGTACCTATGTGCCCTTTTCAGATCGGACAGAGCATTTTTTAGAAATTGTATATCGTGATCAAGAGAGGAGTCGCTCACCAAGTATTTATCGTTGCTATGACAACAAACAAAGCTAGCAACAGTAAGCAGCCGTAATGCACTTTTTATTATCAATACATCAGCCTCAATTCGAATTTTATTCTTCTTCAAAAGTCTAAGTACCCCTGTGTAACTTTATAATTTTTAATAACAAGATTTTTTTTACTTTTTGGTAATGTTATTGCAGTACCTATGTGCCCCTTTCAGATCGGACAGAGCATTTTTTAGAAATTGTATATCGTGATCAAGAGAGGAGTCGCTCACCAAGTATTTATCGTTGCTATGACAACAAACAAAGCTAGCAACAGTAAGCAGCCGTAATGCACTTTTTATTATCAATACATCAGCCTCAATTCGAATGTTATTCTTCTTCAAAAGTCTAAGTACCCCTGTGTAACTTACACAGGGGTACTTAGACTTTTGAAAAAGAATAATAAGTTTTATAGGGTTCCGTACCCAAAGCGCGCCAACGGGACCCTATAACTAAGGGTCCGCTGTTCATTCGTGCGTCCATCCGTCTGTCACAGGGCTGTATATTTTCGACCGTAATAGGTTGGAATAGGGATAATGACAAAATTTTGTCCGTCATGGCGATTATTAAAAAATATTCGACACGTATTTTTTCTTTTTTTACGTACCTAATCTAAAGATTACGGCGATACATTGAGTTAAAATTTGCCATGACGTCACGAGTATGTAGATTTTATACTTACTTGTGACGTAGCGACCCCCAATTCCCGACTTAAAATGCGTTTTATCTCAGTATTTTTTTATTAATAATTAATAAAGCAAAAAATACGTGTCTAATATTTTTTTATTATCTGACCAGGCATCATCCCTATTATCACAGAGTGTGAAATACAATGGCCGCTATAACAACGATTATTAAAACGAAATATAAAAGATGGCACCATACAACAAACGAGCTTTTATGACTAAAGTATTTTTTTTTAGATGTCGTGTTAAATATAGTACGGTGATACAGAACCCTTCGAGTACGAGTCGCACTTGTAAATTGTATTTTCTGTTGTGTGCAATAAAAAATATTTCTCTTATCTCACCCAGCTGGTTAGTGAGCCTCCTAGAATCCGAGGTTCCACCTTCTCGGGTGAAGAGTACTTTATTTACTCCTGCACGAATGCATATATTGCGTAAATTATACAAATTGCTACAAACTACATTACATTTGAGAAATTGCAAACTTCAATTCGACTGTAGCAATTAACATTGCCGGATCGACATTTTTGCGATTTTTATTTTATTGCATTAAAGGTCTTAGAAAATCGCAAAAATGTAGATCCGACAATGTTAATTGCTATAGTCGAATTGTCTTTTAATCAATATGCCTAGCCTTTTCCCAACTATGTTGGGGTCGGCTGCCAGTCTAACCGGATGCAGCTGAATACCAGTATTTTACATGGAGCGACTGCCTATCTGACCTCCACAACCCAGTAACTGGGTAATACGAAACCCCTTGGTAAGACTGGTGTCAGACTTTCGGCCTTCTGACGACTCTTAACGACTGTCAAAGATCCACGAATGACAGCCGGGACCAACGGCTTAACGTGGTCTCCGAGGCATGGAGGAGTCTCGGTATGTAAAGATGGTCACCCATCCACGGACCAACCCCGGTAAGCATAGCTTAACCTGATGGATCGACTCATGCGGCTGTTATTACTTAGCCACGAGCTCTTATCTAATTGTCTTTTAATAAATCTTTATTAAAAGAAATGCAAGACATAGTGGACCTATCTAATATTGTATCATATAATACTATAACTCTATCTATATTTACAAATGAAGCATTCTATAATATCATAGTATAGATTAATTAATTGTTAAGCAAATTGGACATAGTATAATTTTATTTTTTACTTTTTGGCGTGCCCTCTTGAATCAACAATAGCACTAGATTAAGGAATTAGCAACAAAAACACATCGCTCAAGTGCACGCGATTGCATACAACTTGATTATAAACCTTAACACTCAAACATAAAGTTTATTATCGTTTGCAATATATTTACTACTTCGTTTGAAAAGTAAACGTATGTTTTAAATAAGAACAAAAATAATTATGGAGAAATAAAACATAATTTCTAAGCAATAAGGTTGAAAAAACTATGTTGCAAAATAAGACAACAACATTATGTGTTCTTATTTTTCCGGCCGTTTTTGATGTTCTCATCGGAAATCTAGTACTCTTGTTGATCGAAGTGAGCCCCACAGGATCCGTATTAACATTATGAAATGTGAACAAAGTTATGAATATTGACTATCAACTTAAATTATGCGTATATTCAAATAAAAAATTGACAGTTGTAAGAAATGGCTGTAACACGGAAAAATGACGTAAGGTGTCAATTTACTTTACAATTAATTTCCCTGACTAAATTTAAATAAAATGAAAAGGGCCAGAATGCAATGAGAGGAGACTCCATGTTTATAGACATGCTGGTGCTTCACAAAGCCTGATACCCTCCTATTATTAACGATTTAAAACTTTACCTCGTATAGAATTATTCTGCAAAGCCGGCAGAGGTCGGGCGGCTAGCAAGGGCGCTGCCGGCCTCTGCTTGCGAGCAGGATTGAACCGTCCACAGTAAGCGCACACGTACGATACATAGTCGAATTCCTCTGCCATCGCCATTCCTGGGCAAAAATAAATTTGTAGATGAATAACTTAAGAATAATAATACATTGTAAAGATCCCAACAAGACAGGTTTTCTAAACCTCAACGAATTATAACATTGCTAAATTGAAGAGTACAACTGTGACGTAGCATGACAGGTATTACGTTTAGTCGGTTTGACAGCTCTCTCGTCACGTGATTGTTTTTGTTTACATTTCGGTAACTACATAAACCAACGGAGTATAATATGTTAGTGGAACAAAAAAAACAAACAAACACAAAGCGTCACACAACTACGGGGTGTTCCATGCCACACGGAAGGAATACAAATATTGGATTCGATAAATGCCTTACATCTTTGTCATCGGGTTCAGAATTTAAATTAAGGGGATGCGCTACGGTAGCCCATGAGATTCAAATTTTCTGAGTTTTTTTTTTCATTTTGCAGGTCTGTGTCAGTGGTCAGGTTGTATGTTGATTAAAATATAATTCGCGAACGTAACAAATATGGCTTTACATAATTATAATCATTACAATCAGCAATACAACTCCATAAGTTAGCATAATTGTCAAATGTCATGATTTCATGAAATAGTCATTCAATGGGCTTACATGAACTTAGAGTTGTATTGATAATTTTGATGATTCTATAATTAAACATTTGATACGGCCGCGAATTATATTTAGATCAACATAGATACATACTGACCTGCAAATTGCAAAAAAAGTAAGAAAATTTGACTTTGGAGGACAAAAAAAACTTAAAAAAGATATGAGTCTTTTCTGGGGTCAACGGCCGCTAGTAGTGTAATCACTTGAAGTATGAGTTGAGGAAATCATTTTTTTTTTTGCTCATCGTTTTAATATATCGATACCCATTCATTACGTGTGTGAAGTTTACACAAAAAAAAACTAATATTCCAAGTAACTACACTACGCACCTAAGATCGTTGACCCAAAAAAAAATATCGTCAATTTTTTTTTTTTTTGTTTTGTTATCATAATAGATATCGATACCAGAGTTCACGTCTGCGGAGTTTCACTAGCTAATTTAATTTGTTCCTGTATACATTAAGTACTTATTTATTAAAAAAGGAAACCAGCAGTATTTTTTTTAATAATGTAATATAATATCTTTCTTATTTCGAATAAACTGCTAAAATAAATGGCTAATAAACGGTTATGAATAGTTATGCTGTTCATCGGTCCACTTTGTAGGAGGCGTAGGAGCCTGCTTGTTTACACTGAATAACATAACGATCCCTCTGGGGTTCGAGTTCTGGGGGCGCGTTGTGTTCCACGCACGCCTCAAAGAGATGTCAGCACAACGGAAGGGGTCCGCTAGGATCGATGCCTGCCGGGGTCGCGGGAAAGTCCGAAAGGGATACCGTGGCCCCTGGCAAAGTACAGGCAACTGAAGGAACACGGGTGGGTTTTAGTCAGTAAGAGTCTGACACGCCCTCCCGCTCCGCCCAGAGCGGGAGAAGTTATTTGATAATTTCCCACGTTCAAAAAAGACAAGACAAGACAATCTCACCGTTATGAGAACAGCACTCGGAACATATGAGCGCCATGCGATGGCTGGGGCCGTCCTTCAGTAGGAAATCCACCACTTTGTCCAAAGCCGAGCGGTTCCTCTCTGGAAGCGGGCGAGGAAGTTGGTCGGACTGCAAAATTAATCAAGTTGACATGTTTGTCCTGTATTACACATGAGGCTTCTGAAAATCAAAATATTAGATTGACCATCTCCTCAGGATGGTTCTGGGATTAAAACAGGCGAAATTGACCTCCTTTATATCCAGAAGGACTTACTGTTGGTTTCTGACAGCCCATTCAAGAGGCTGTCACTCGGTCGATTCGATCAAAAGGAAGGCTAAGTAATAACAGCCGCACGGCTCGATCGATCAGGTAAAGCTTCGCTTGCCGGGTTGTTCCGTGGATGGGTGGTTTGCTGCTTTCATAGTGTAAGTTTACTTACCTTTAGTTTAAACACGGTGCTGTCGAAAACGCCGTTCCTGTGATAGTTATATAGGTAAATAGAGGACTCACCCTAAGCCGGGCACCTTTGTAGGCGGTGGTTGGCGAGTTGATGACCGGCACCAGCATCCTGTTGTTGTTGATGGGCGTTGACGTCATTGCTAGTTGTCTCTGACGGAGTTGGCCTGGAGTTGCTGATGGTTATTTTGTGAATATTTTTATTATTTTACCATCTTGCTGTATCATAGATTTTATTGATGGAAATATAAAGATTTTTTTAAAGAGGCGGCTGATTGGTGAAAGTATTATGCCAGTTAGTTGACAGAATTAACATACAGCGTGTTACAAAAACCCTGTCCGATTTGTGAGGGTGTTGTTAAGAATCATACTGAGAGTCTATAAATGTGGTAATTTTCTGGACAAAAGAAAAAACAAATCGCATTTTTTTTTCAATGGCGAATTTTACCGGTTTATTACATGGGGCGCTGGCGGCCGTCGTTTAGCGGGTGTCTACAAGTCATAACTCATGACCCCTGTAGAAAATTTGCTAATTTATAAAATGAAGTTGGGGGGTAATTTTGTTACTAAAAACGTGAATTGGAAATAACAAGAACTTTTTATTTCCACTTTTTTTTTTTTAAGTACTTTCTTGATAATTTTATTCCGGCATCTATGCGCCCCCTTTCGTATCGGATAGGGTTTTTGTGAAATGCTTTATATTTTTATTTTTTCCATGGTATACCCTAATTAACATTTTAAGACTGCGAACTGATACACATAAAAACCCGCCTCTGTGGTTTTATCGCTCTAGTCATGTCAACTTAAAAAAAAGTTTTGGATTGAGGTGATACAGAAGATCAAATTATTCAGTCTGGATACATGCCATTGCCTTAAGGTTTTTACGGAGAGGCAGTTCTACATAAAACCACATACCACTATATTATAGGAGAAAGTAACAGCTCTTTAGTTGCGCTTTGTGGGAAATTAGTCACTCGTAGATGAGGCGCTAAACTATCTTCTACTACAGCCCGATGCAAAGTTTATGGCGGCTCGGAACATGAGGCGACTCGCTGCGCAGTAACAAATTCACGTGTCAGCCGGGCTGACGGGTGCGGTACTGCGCAGCGAGTAGCGCACTTCAGAGCCGCCATAAAGTTTGACTATAGCCATAAAGTTTGACATTGACATTTATTACAGTCCGGCCGTCAAAAAAATGGGTTCCTGACACCTGTCAGTCGGACAATTTCTAGTAGTACCTAATAAGGATCAAATTCGCAAAACACATATTCGTTAATATGAAACTGACAGGTGTCAAGAAAGCAGGACTGTAAATAAAGTACAGTTCGATTCCAACGTAATGGCGGCTCGGAAGTGCGCTACTCGCTGCGCAGTACCGCACCCCTCACCCCCGCTGACCCAAGAATTCCTTACTGCGCAGCGACTCGCCTAATGTTCCGAGCCGTTAAGTTTGAATCGGGGTGTAAGTATCGTACAAGGCTAAAAATAGAGGTTTTACGTCAAAATTCTATGCGTATTGGGTAAACTAGTAGTGCATTAAAAATCAGGTTTCTTAAAACTGGGTGCAAAAACAGGACTGTGCTAGGTAGGTACCCCACTGACTGATAGGTACCCGGAAATTACTACCCATAATGTACAAAGTAGGTCGGATTAGACAGGTTCATCCGATACTGGCTTTAAAGAAGTTAAGACAAATTAATTAACAAATGTTGATCTCTATCATCTCAAATATTGGGTTTAATATTGCTTATTATTGACGAAAGACAGGTATTTTTACATATCTGCGAAAACAGGTTTCAAGGCCGGTTTAGACAGAATTTATAAGCATAGTATGTAATTGAGCTAGCCAATTCTACTGCCTCCTCCGATCTACTTACTAAACTTGAATTCAGAATCTTAGATAATTTACCTTCATTGCCACTTACTCGACTTACAACTTTAGCTATATATAGTCTAGGTTGAATTTGAAGTGACAAAAAAAAAAAGGTCCAAAAAAATAATTATTACAATGGAATTTGAACTTTGTCATGTACGACATAGAGTTTGTGTTAAATTCACTGACAGACAACACACAGGCTAAACTGCTGGTCCTAGTTGAAATTTTGCACAAGCGTGATAGTAGATATGTGATCTACATCGCCACATCGCTCTTTTCATGCGTAGTTCGCACTACGCATGAAAAGAGCTGACGCCACACAAAATCCTGACGTCACAAACCCTGCATCGCGCAAGCAGCGTTTACCGCGCGATCAACATATATATATAATTTGCTGACATCAATCGTTGGGCAGTTGCCCGCCAAACACGACACCCGTCTGGTCGGAGGATCCTCCCTTTTCTATAGAGGATGAGTGAACTTTACACCCTGTTCCTCATGCTAAGATATTTTTATCAAATTCATCCCCTAAAGGGGTTAAATAGGGAATTAAGGTTTGTATGGAAGATATCGTGGCTTTTAAATTGAAAAAAAAAAAATGATTTG
Organism: Agrochola circellaris; assembly: GCA_914767755.1. Classification (NCBI taxonomy): domain Eukaryota; kingdom Metazoa; phylum Arthropoda; class Insecta; order Lepidoptera; family Noctuidae; genus Agrochola; species Agrochola circellaris. The sequence continues at coordinate 7,689,127 of OU611867.1, read as the reverse complement.
TCGATGGGAAATCCCATTTATCAGACGGCTTGGAATTTGATAACTTTATCTAAGGTTCTGAATTCCAGTTGACACTTTTTTCACAGATGAATAAAGATGGAACACTCCACAGTTTAGGTATGAACCTACAAGTAAGCGGCGGGCTAGACTCTTTGGGCCAATTCAGTGAGTGTAACGTAGACAGAAGATATGAGTTACGCGATAGAAAGAGAGGCAACTTCTAAGTGAATACAACTGTAGGTCATTAGCGCTGTGCGGCCTGAATTGCACTTTATTGTATCCTAGCAAGACCCACTTTTTATTTAAATGATGATTTTGTGGAGTGTTCCATCTGTATTAATCTGTGCTATTGTTCTACTACCCTCCAAAAACCTCTATTATAGTCGGATTATTTACAAAGGATTCTACCTGGGACCGGCGAGCTAGGGGAATTACCGGGGACGTTGGTCGACGGTACGAACGGCTTCAGCGCTTTCGATTGCTCCTCGGGGCTTCCGTATTTGTCTAGGATCTCTTTTGCAACCTGCAATGAATTACATTTATGAGTTTAATCATTGTTCTCAAGAAATTCTGCACGATGACATCTGTTGGGTAGATTTTTATAGGATTTATAATGATATTAGCTGCGCCCCGTGGTTTCACCCGAATAAGTCTCAATCCCGTCGGAATATCGGGATTGTTCTAACCCAGGTCATGGTCTACCCATGTGCCAAATTTCATTCATATCCGTTCAAAGTCAAAGTCAAACAATTTATTTCAATTAGGCACATGAGAGGCACCTTTGAACGTCAATTTTACACAAAATAGAATTTATTCTAGTCGCCCCTTCCAAAAGGTAGTTCTCGTATGGAGAAGAATGGGCAAGAAACTCCACCGTTACTCTTTTAAAAATGTTTTTACAATATTTTGTATACATTAATTATATAATTATATGTGAAGACGATTCATCTAGAATAAGATTACTATACCATGATAGGTAAAAAAAATGAAAAATGAAGCAATGACAGATAAATTAATTATGTGATAGATACATGGTGCTCACATACTTACAAACATTACAAAATTATCCGTTCAGCCGTTTTAGCGTGAAACCGTAACAAACAAACTTATTTTCCCATTTATAATATTAATTTCATATTCATTAATTTCGGATTCAATCTCAAGTTACCTGTCGATACGGTCAATCAATACAGGCTTCAACTGGATGCAAAGCCTTAGATTGACATATACAGAGTGATGCCATTCAGGTAAAATGTCAAATTTTTACTTTTAAAAGTATCTTTTCCCCAATCCATAAATTTCTCCAGGATCTAGAATGCGCTTATTATTACCAGATCAGAATCTCACATAGACAAACACCTAAGCCTGTCACTCAATTATATTTTACGATCATACGAACGTTTTTCTGTGCGAGAATTGAACCTGCAATACGTAGTGCAGCACCCAACCATGACGTCATCATCTTCTTACCTTATATGTCTCAGTATTCATAACCTCTTCTAAAATCTTCTTCTTCTCCTCTCTCATCTTGCTTAGCTTGACCCTATTCTTGTTAAGGGACCAGTTGTAGTACCAAGATATAGCTGACCTTAAGAATATTACTCTGGAACCAAAAACAAATGAAATTGTTTATTCTGTAAATAGTATATCGAAATCACTTTTACACGTCACTTAGATAAAAACGAGTGACCCTAGTAACAAGCAACATTAAAGGGGCGGGGTCAAGGTCGTTTCTGACTGCCAACTCTAGCACCGCACGCGCTCATTGGTCAAATCAAATATCGCGCTCTTCCGCGGCTTCCTGTGACACACTTCCGTCCCTTTTCACGTAACTTTTCCCACAGATTTAATTATTTCGATTTTTTTTTAAATTTATTTTTATTGCAGGAATGTTAGAGGAAAAATGTAACACGTTAATAATAAGCTGGATGGAGTCGACATTTTCTATGTGACTACCCTTAAGAAGAAATGGCGAAACAGACTTAGGGGTCACACATTGTACCAGCGAAGGTATCAATATCATTATGACGGATCCAAAAAGTTTCTTGAGCTATATGTTTTAATAACTAGCTGGTGCCCGCGGCTTCGGCCGCGTGGACACTAATTCTTTTTCTAAAATAAAAGTAGCCAGTTACTCGTTATAACATCAGTTATCTGCCAGAGAAAGTCCCGTCAAAATCGATGCAGCTGTTTCTGAGATTAGCAGTGACAGCCAAACGGACAAAAAAATCCTATTTATTTACTTTCATACGCATTTAGTAAAAAGCTGTTATTTTGTCATTACTGTGGCGGCATCTACATCGCCACATGCGAACTACGCATCAAAGACCTGACGTCACTCACACAACATCCTGACGTCACTCAAATCCTACATCGCGCAATTAGAGTTACCGCGCGGTGGTAATTGAAATAGACACTACAATTATATTAATTTGTATAGATGTATAGATAATCCGTTTTCACGGGCTGAGAACTGCTAAAATGAAAGCTGTAATTACAGTTCCGCAAACAGTGAAAGTTCTAAACACAACGTCTCAGTACTTTCTTGAAAGGAAATTGAAATCTAGGTTTTTGTCGATGCACATAAAAGCTTGAAGACTTTGTTATTTCGCCCAGAGGTCTCTAGTAAGGTGTTAAAAAATTTACTTTACAAACTTTAAGAGGTACTTTCAGACCATCGAACTGAATAACTTTTACAATAGGACCAACTTTTAAATCTCGAAAAAAAAAACTGCTGTCCCATACAGTTTAGAACAGTAGGTATTAAAACTTAGTATGGAACAGCAGACTTTTTTCTACGATTTCACAGTTGGTCCTATACCTAGTAAAAAATATTTTTGAACACCTTATATTTTTCTGGTCCTTTGATCCGCACAACAGCACATCTTTTACCGTGATTATGGTCCATGGTTTCAGTTTTCGCGTCGATGACCCTGCCACCCTGTATATTTTTTATGCATGTCCATAAGGACTTGTAGATCAGTTAATTACGTAACACATTTTCGTAAACGATTACGACTAATCTGTTTCATTTTAACAGTTCAACAATATTCATTGCGTTATTTACGTTGTTGAGCAGATTTTTTTTCGAACTTACGAAGCAATGGATTAGCAATCTGTTTCAAAACGATTCAGATTCTGATTGATCGTGTATTACGCAATAAGGGTACAGATCAGATCTCGTTTAGTTTCGGCCGATATGAATAAACAATAAAAAAAATACTCACAAAATAGGCAGAACCAGTAATGGCGACGCATAAAGCAGAGAGTACATCCAATGCTGACTTTTCCCAACATACATGTAATAGTATAGTATAGCGAACAGGACATACAGCCCAACGGAGTACGCCATTATATACCCAATGACCCGCTTGTGGGTCTGTTCCTTATATTGACCATCTCTTTCAATACTTTTTATTGTAGTTTCGAGTCGATCGAGAACTTCTATCGTGGTTTTCTTGCGCTGTGAAGGTACAAATCAGAAATTAGGGAACATCATAATACAAGGTCAAATAAAAATTAGCTAGCAAAACTCCACAGACTTGATGGGTAACGATATCTCAACATGATAATAGGTATAGTTGTCGCGTTTTAGCGTGGCAAGAGCGGTCATTGCCCTTTCCCTAATGTCTATTTGTAGGAATCCAAGCAATAAACTATGTATGGATTTTCGTTATTTCAAATTCAAAATGTACCTACACATTTTGAATACAACATTCAGGACGTTTAACAGACTTTATTACAGTTTATGAAATTAAAAGAATTTGTAGGTGGTTCAATGACCGCTATTGCCATGCTAAAACGCGACAACTATAGTTAATTGAAGTATGAAATTAGAAATTGAGTGCTTTTTCTTGTTTTATCGTGTTTAGTTATCGATAATTCGATGCCCACCACGTCTGTAGTTTCGCTAGCTAATTTAATCATCAGCCTATTACGTTCCTCTGCTGGGACTGCTCTTTGGCTGGGACAAATGCCCCTTCGTTGTGAGAGGAAACGGACCGTAGTCCACCACGCGGGCCCAGTGCGGGTTGGTAGATGTCACATGTCTTCGAATTTTTGGTTCTAAGACATGCCGGTTTCCTCACGATGTTTTCCTTCACCGTTTTGACAGCAGTGGTGATGAAATCAATTAGTCTAAGTAACGTGGCTGCTAGTAGTTTAAAACGAAGCTAAACGAGAACAGCTCGAGGTAAAATGTTAATATTAGCCAGTTCAGTAAAGTTGGCAGGGCTGTGTGCCTACCAAGAGAGCCGGACTGTTCTAACTAAATATCGTCAGGCAAATTTAGACCTTATCAGTCGATAAGGTGTTGTTGACCTTTGGGTTTTATGATGAGTCTTATTCAGAGATAAAAAAAATGTTTTAAAGGGCTCGTTCTTTAGTTAGCTCATTTGAAAATAACGCAAAACAGCAAGGTCTTCTAAACCAAGGGCACTGCATGATGGCGCCCGTGACAGCTTACAAATTATAAAAATACTAGCTTCTGCTCGCGACATCCTTCACGTGGAAGTCGTAATATACACAATATACTAAAATAATAAGCCACATTTTTATAAAACGCGCTCGGCTTGGATCCACCGCGTCGCATCTCCCGCCTGTCTTTTTGTTCGGCTCCTAAGGGTCGTATCGTGATGTTAAATAGCTTATAACCTTCCTCATGAATCACTCCGTCTATTGGTGAACACCGTGTAAAAATCCATTCGGTAGTTTATCGCGTTCAGACAGACAGACGCGGTGGGGGAGACGACTTTGTTTTATAATCCGTGGCTTATAAGCCATGCGCCCGATGAGACTCCCCGATGGGACCCCATCGGCAAAAATTACAATTTCCAATTTCATCCCCTTATTGATTTTTATTAAGTAGATAGTTTTTTGGTTTGATAAATTATAGTTCCAGTTAGTAGTACGTCATCATTACAACAATATAATTTGGCATCTGTTTACTCACATTTAACAAACAACGCGCAAACGGCACAAGCCATGGTACAGTACCGCCATTATAGTACATCGGCTGCCAAGTCCTTCATTACCTAATATACATTATCTGTTGAGGTAGGCCGACTAAAATAACAACTACTAATCATATGAATTGGCAAAAGATTTGACAATAGATTATACATTAACTACGCCTCTGGTGACTGGTGACCAGCTATCTAATTACGCAACACATTTTCGTAAACGATTACAACTAATCTGTTTCATTTTGACAGTTCAACATTCATTCATTGCGTTATTTACGTTGTTGCGCAGTCTTTTTTTTTCGAACTTGAGAACCAATGGATTAGCAATCTGTTTCAAAACGATTCAGATTCTGATTGATCGTGTATAACGTAATTAGGGTACTGGTGAAGGTCGCGGGAATCTGTTGGAATCGGGAGGTATAGGAACGGGGGCTTTGGCGATGTTTGGGGGAGGCCTATGTCTTCTATCATGATGAATGAATGATTAATCGTTACTGAAATCGCAGAGCATGGATACGCCTCGACCGCCGCTGCTAGAAGCGGCATTGACAACAAACCAAGCGTGTCAACGGGCGTCACCGTTTACTCTCACTTCGACACAATGACTTATAGAAACTGACGGCTTTGACTGGTGGCCCGTGACAGAAGCATGCGCTCAACGCACTGTTGACGCCACGCATTTTATTATACTCCCTCTAGGACTCTAGACGCTGCCGAGCTCTGCATTTGAAACAAAGGAAAGTTTACTGCCTTCAGAATAGACCTCTAACTTCAGTGAATGTGAGCGATAACGATTTATACGCCACGGTTGGCATGTAGATTGTTGATAAAAATAATGATTTTTTGTATTTTGATTTAATGTAGCAAGATTTTGTTATTACCGATATGTAATATAAAGCATAAAATACGAGTCTAATACTTTTTTATTATCTGACTGACGGACTAAATAGTAATTTTTTTCCCTTTCAACATCCCTATAGCCAACTAGATCCTTCAAAGCTCTCTATAAAGTCAACGTTAAAAAATAAAAGCCCCCTAAGACGCCCTAGGAGGACGTATAGTGACCTTTTTGGTGATGTTCTTCAGAAAGGTCAGGTGCGTATTACTCGCAACCAGCACGTGTATGACCAGCACCTTAAGGGGGATGCGCAAAGGTAGCCCGCGAGATTCAAATTTTCTTTAGATTTTGCAGGTCGTTTTATGTTTATTAAAATATGATTCGCGACCGTAAAAAATATGACTTTACATAATTATAATCATAACAATCAGCAATACAACTCCATAAGTTAGCATAATTGTCAAATGTCATGATTTCATGAAATAGTCATTCAATGGGATTACATGAACTTAGAGAGTTGTATTGATCATTTTTATGATTATAATTCTATAATTAAACATTTGATACGGCCGCGAATCATATTTAGATCAACGTAGATCATGATACTGACCTGCAAATTGCAAAAATCGTAAGAAAATTTGAATTTCGCGGGCTACCTTGACGCTTTCGCCTTAATTGCGTAACACACGATCTGTTTCATTTTGACAGTTCAACAACATTCATTGCGTTATTTACGTTGTACGGCAGACAAATTTTTCGAACATATGAAGCAATGGATTAGCAATATCCTTCGAAATGATTCAGATTGTGATTGATCGTATGTTACGCAATTAGGGTCCAGATGGCTGTCTCTTAAGATACAGGGTTACCTAGTTTAAGAGGCAGGGTTATAATACTTGAGTTTAGATTTAATATAGAACCAGATTTATACAATGTGTAGTACCTATTTCATAAGGAATCACCTAGGCTCCCATCTGTATTTTTGTTTTTGTGGCAAATAAAATGTATTTATTATTTATTATTATTAGATGTATGAACAATTATTATTATTAGTAGATACAGAACAATTATAATTATTATTAGATGTATGAAATTTATTTATTATTTATTATTATTAGATGTGTAAACGAAGCAAATGGAAAGAAGCTTAGCAGGTATTGATCTATAGTTCCTACCTACCCCCATGGGAACGAGCCGAGAGTTAGTATGTACCATCAAAGAAGTTCATATCTAACCAGTTTGAAAACAAAATCCCGTGAACACGATAACCACATCTGTTACTGGCCCGGTTCTATAACCGCCGAGCGCTGTAAGCAAGAATAGTCCTTACGGTGGTTAGTTATAAACTTCTTTGATAGTACATACATATGTATGAAAAATACAAGCCTTTTGTCGAACTAGCGACATTTTTATTCGAATCCACTTGACCATTTTCACTCTTTGCAAATCAAGGACGTTTTAAAATAAAGTTTGATCTTAGAATACTGACGTCAACCACTGAGAAAGACTAGAGATAAATTGACGCAGAAAAATAGCACTAAATTCTGATTTTATAACTAGAGTTTACAGCGATTTAGATAGTAACTCCTGATCAAAATACTGCTATAAAAATGTATGCTATTTTCTCAAAGAGTTGTCTCGGCATGGGTCCAAAGATTTACAATAAACTACCAAAAACTTTAAAAAGCATGACCAACATAAACCATTTTAAATCGCAACTTAAAAAATTCTTGATTGAAAAGGCTTACTACTCTATCAATGAGTTTTTAGAAGATCCACTTGTTATTCTGTCTTGTTTACGACGTTACTTGTTTGAAACAGTTTTATTTAGTTTGTAGTTATTTACGCCAAATTTGTACGCCTTGCAAGGCAAAGCATAGTGATACAACGCAAATTTCATACCATGTACCATATTACCTATGTTCAACAAATAAAATACTTTGACTTTGAAAAATGTGGGAAACGTTACTTCAATAAATATCTTTTTATTACGAGTTTTCATACTTGGGGGAGGCCTATGTCCAGCAGTGGACGTCTTTCAGAAGAAAAGAAGATGATGATGACTTTTCATACAACGCCATCTTGGAACCACCATCTTATCTAAGCCTGTCGCCATAACAACAACGTTAACAGCATGGTTGTGTTTCGGCAGTTAGAGGTAAGATAGCCATTTCCTCTGTGGTTGAGGATTCCGGGTGAAGCTCCCTTCCACCTTCGACCTGATCATCACTTACCATCAGGTGAGATGCAGGTCAAGAACTTCCCGTCGTGAAAAAAAAAAGAAGAATATTCAAACATGAATCCTGTAGTACTGTGAAGACTATCGACATGTTACGGGTGGTCAGAACCAGAAGCCCGAAAGGCGGACAACCATGGTTGTCCGCCTTTCGGCTTTTCGCTTTTCGCCTTTCACCTTTCCTTTCGTAATTATGACATTTTTGACAGATTGCGACTGTGACCAGTATGGAAAAGTTCTTTAATTAAAACCGGGCCGAGGTTCTGTAAGTTCTTTAAAAGTACGCTTATAAGGTGTTCCCGTTTTCCTGTTTAGACCTCTCCTTCTTGGGTGACGGTAATATGAAGATAGACTAGAAATGTGGATATACTATAGATACACTTCTGCGTAACACTTCGGGAAAAACATCACTGGTAGCATGACAACCATATAAACGGGTATTCTACGGATTTTGTCGACGGAAGAATAGACAAAATGACAGATTGTGATTGTTTATCTGTCATTTTGTCTATTCTTCCGTCGACAAAACCCGTTTCTATTTTGGTCATGCTAAGCGTGCAGGTGTGATATTATGTTATGTTACCAGCATCTTATATGAAAGGTCAAACAGATATTGCTTATTAGACGAAAGAATTGAAACGATATATATAATTTCAGCAGAGCCATAAGCATTATTCAGGAAAACAAATGAGGAAGATGATAATACAAATAACACACCTAAATACTCACGTTTAATTGTTATCAAATAGCTCATAAGCAGTAGCATCACTAATTAGCATCAATAAGCATGCGTGTTCACTATTAATTATACAACAACGCATCTGCACTCGACTCTATGAACAATGATGGATAATAATTTGTTGTAGGAGCATTTTGAAATTGCACAAATTGTGCACTTACTGAAGTAAAAATTAATAAGTACCGTTACTTCTATCTTTTGCCAATAAATGGCCTGAAAGACGCCAACGATTGCCCTGTTCAAAAACTTCTTTATTAAAGTGTAAACAAACCTTTTCTTACGCAATCACTCACTTAAAGGGTTTTTTTTTTTGTAATAAGCCTGCGTTTTCCCCTTGCAGGGCAAAGGCCCTTCCCTCTTTCCACTTTTCCCCTTAAAGGGAATTAATGACACATAAATCTGTAATTATTTAGAAGATGTCAACTTTACTTAATTGAAAAGCATCGGTTTAGATGTTTATTTTATTTTATTATAGGTTTGTTTTCTGATACATTTGTTTACATTTTCATCAAATTGTTTTGGAACGTATTATATATATATATTTTCTATTTAATCTAAAGCTACTTAATACATAGTTTGGAAGTTGATAGAGTTTCAACTTCGCGTCTATAAGGTTGTCAACGCCTACGCCGATCGCAGGCGCTGCACTTTCTATTAGGTGGGCCGTGGACCTGTTAGCCAACCTATAACACAACTACCTACTGCCACAGTATAAATATAGACAGTACAGAAACTACATAGTAAATGTTCGAACCGACACACTCACACAGACGCGCTCATTGATACCCCAAGCAATTGTCGCGGTGCTGTCAGTTGTGGTGGCCATGTCGAGACGAGAGGTCGCCGCGATATTTCATTATTATTAGGTTATTATTTCAACAAATCGGCCAAGTTTCCATACTGTCCATATTTTATATTATACTTCTATCGATACTTCGTCCGCGTGGTAGTCAACTATATCATACAACATAGCCTATGGCACTCGTCAATAGTGTCCCTTTAAAAAAAAAAAAAAAAAAAAAAAAAAAAAAAAAAAAAAAAAAAAAAAAAAAAAAAAAAAAAATTGAATGAATTTGAATTGTGTGCAAATAAATGATTTACTTACTTACTTTACTTTGTATCACTGATAGAGTTTTTGTAATCTGTACTCTAATTACGTAATACACGATCAATCAGAATCTGAATCGTTTTGAAACAGATTGCTAATCCATTGCTTCGCACGTTCGAAAAAAAAATCTGCTCAACAACGTAAATAACACAATGAATTTTGTTGACCTGTCAAATTGAAACAGATTAGTCGGAATTGTCAACTAAAATGTGTTGCGTAATTATGTAGCAGTTCAGTGCCGGACGCAATAAAAATCAAAGTTGTCAATCGTGAGAGTCAAAAGTAATAACTGTAAAAAAGTATATAAAAAACGTCTTTAATTTGAATAATGACCTGAAAGAAGAATGGCCACTTTTCATTGGACATTTCTTTCATGCAAACTTACGTTTTGATTTGGCAAAGTGCATACAATTTAAGCTGGTTAAGTGTGAGTTGGACCACGTATTTGAAATTCAGTATGTGCAAGTAACCGATAACATCATCTGCCTAGCCTTTGACCAATTATGTTGGGAACGGCTTCCAAACTAATCAGATGCAGCTGAATAGCAGTATTTTACATGAGTGCCTATCGGTCCCCCCCCACCCAGTTTCTAGGTAACATGATACCCCCCTCGGTAAGACTGGTTGTCAGACTTTCGGGCTTCTTACTACCCATAACGACTGTCAAAGATCTACGAATGACAGCCGAGACCAACGACTTAACGTGCTCTCCGACTCATGGAGGGGTCTCGATATGTAAAGGATAGTCACCCATCTACGAACCGTGGACCGATTTTGAAAATTCTTTTTGTTGAATGAAATTATATGCTCTCAAGTTGGTCCCATATAAGTTTTATCAACTTTGCTTGGATACTTTTTGAGTTAGCTTCAATATTACTTATTTTCCCACTTAGTTTATGTGGATGATATGATGATAACTTCCTGTCACTGTTCTTTACATAGCAGGTAGTGGTATTCGAATTTGTGTGGGGTAAATACCACAACTAAAAAGTGAAAAATAAAAAACGAAAAAACGAAAATTCTAAACCAAAGACACCGACTTCCGAAATTAAAGTTATTTTTCACATTGTAGTGGTTTTTTTTAAGTCGGTTGTTTTTTTTATTTTTGTAAGACGTATTATTTCTATCAGATGGAGCAGCTGAAGCCTATTTGCATTTTCGATGCGGACCACCAAAACACGGTCACTTTCCTTGAAAGTTTGTAGTTGGTAACTGGAGCATGTCTAATGTGGACTGTATTACGTGCAATTATGAATCGAAAGCACATGAAAATAAAACTGAAAATAAAACGTCCAAATTATTACTTTGAGTAGTTTTAAGCTCCAATGGTGTTTTTCAATTTTGTACTTTACTGCATAGAAAAATAAAGTTGAAAATGAAATGAGCTTAAATAACGTAAAGATAGTATATGCTGTAATTTCAGACAAAAGACGCAGAAAGTGAATGTTTTTTTTTTATGTGCTAGTGATTATGAAAGTTCTAAGTAATAGCTATGGCGTCAAGAGAAACAAGCCTGTTGTACAAACCACGTTGGAAATCTGATTCAATGAACAGTACCAAACTGAATGCCATTATATATCAGGGGCGCAGCTAACCAATAACCCGATTCCTGTCGGCTTCCCTTAGGAAATTATGACAGTCAGTAGTTCTCAGCAGTGTTTAATAATCACACTGAATGTATTATTTAATACTTACACCATAAAATTAAAGTATTACAAAACCCTAACCTACATTAAAAAAATTGTCTTTATATTCCAACGAAAACAAAACATTTAAAGTGCGCGCCAATTTTGCTCTTGTGCCTCCAGTATAACTCGTTGTCCGCCCGGGTTATGAAAACTTAAATTTCTATACAAAATAATCTCGTCATGACGTCACTTCAGGTCACGTGACACGCTGTTTTTTGAGGCAATAGTAAGCCGTAAAAAGTCGAGTTATGATAGGTACAGTGTAGGAATCCATTCGCTGAATTTCGTAAGCGTTCGGTTTGGTTCGGGGCGGGGGGAGGGACAAACTTCGCTCGACGCTTGTTGACGATCAAAGACTACAATAGTATGTTGACGATTGACGTAAATAGATAATAGAATTTTTATCCTTTAATTTTGTTGATACTTGTAGTTAATTAGCATTTTGTTCGTTGTATTCATATAAGTTATTAGTGTAGTATTAGTGTAACAATTAGAATTGGATAATCGTGAGTTTGTTGTGAAATTGTGCGTTCGCCGTCATTGTAATTAGGAATTTGTGGTAAGTCGATAGATTAGCAAGTTGAAATTTCTTTTTTAAAGTAGGTTTGAAAAGTTATTAGTAGGATGGCGGCATTAATAGTTTTAGATTGTTGTGTGACAGATTATTTGCTTCGTGAGGAAACATACTTTTCAAGGTTAAGTTTTGAAAATAAGAAACACATAATTAGGCTAGGTCGTGCTCGACCAGATATGACTATAAACTACAAACGACGTGATGGGTTTGTCAAACATTTTAATGTATCCCTTTACGATAAATATCAATGGCTGACTGGTAGTTGTAAATTAAATAAGATGTTTTGTTTTCCATGTTTACTTTTCTCAGATTCTAGTAGTTTATGGAATAAAGGGGGTTTTACAGATATGAATAATCTGACGAATTCATCAAAAAAACATGTGCAGACTGAAAAGCATATTCGTAGCTGTTTAGATTTACATGACTTCGGGAATAGTAGGATAGAACCATTTTTCACCAATTCGTTTGAAGCTCATAATAGGAAAGTAGCTCGAAATAGGAATTTAATGAAACGGTTTATTGACACCGTTATTTTGTTAGGTAAACAAGAAGTAGCTTTTCGCGGCCACGATGAACGTCCGAATTCTGATAACCGCGGTAACTATATATATTGAAACCTTGTTATATCTGAGCAAGTATGACACCGTAATGGACTCTCATTTGGAACTATGTTCTTCAGTTCAGAACCCCGCGTTTTCTGGTCTCTCAAGTGATATTCAAACGTGCGCCACGTCCGGGCTAGGTAAGCTTTTTTTTTTTTGTTTTTGCGCCGGCTTACCTTTCTCATAAACTCACCCTTCGCCACTGTTATATATCTCTGACCAAATAAAAAACCAAGACACAGCGCTGCGAACAATACAGTGAAGCATGCCAAAACTACACCTCCGCTCTGTGCATACACTATCACACGCACACTTCTACAATCAAACTACACCTCACTAAGTGCACACATGTTTACGAAACCGGCTTCAAGTCACTGTTGACAGCGATATACCTTGATTTTTTTTTTTGGTCGATTACTTTTATTTTTATGGTTCACCTACAATTAATAACACTGATACAAACACATACCTACCTAATACATTTTTTAAAGTAAAATATCAGTGCAACGGTTACTGATAGGTAAACGCCACATCCACATGCTAGTTGAATGGTTAAGGCGGTTTCTGAAGTGTCCAATACGGAAACCTCGGGTAACACAGTAACATCACAGATGGCCAAGGACACATGCGTGTGGTATTAAAGCCGGATTTATATTACTGTGTTGTGTCGTGTCGTGACGCCTTCTGACGCAGTGTTAGCCAATCAAAACTCGTTGTGATTTGACATAGTCCTGAACAGATACGTTTGATTGGTGTATCTCGCGTCACGACACAAGACGACACAATAATGTGGAAGGATTAAGATCGTTTATTCTGAAAGTGGACAACGTCGCAAATAGATGTCAAATATTTTGCCGTTTTGATTAATTTGGCAATATTACTGTCTGGAAATATGGCTAACTAGCGAACTAGAATATTAATAATGAATGAAACAGACTAAAAACCTGCAGTGCTCTTTTCACCTCCTGGCCAGGGATCGCTTGGACTTACTTATTTATTTTATTGTATTGATTAATATGTAATGTTCATTGTATTTATTTTTATTACTGTTAAATTGACGTAATGACATCTTATTTATTACACTTTTTTTCTTTTTTTTATACCTACTCCTTGCTGTGTTTTGACTCAATTTATGTTAATGTTCACTAACTCAATTCCAGCAAACGAAAATTGTGTTTTGCAGTGTCCTGACAGGTACAAAAACCGACAGTAATATAATGTAAAATGTGTGATGTGCATGAGAGCAAATAAATAGGTATTTACTAATCGTGCAAGAGATATTTAGACGAATAGATATTTTTAACGTGGACCTATTTATCTAGCTCATCTGGCATTGAAAACTTGTGTCTGTAACACGATAACATCATACCGCGGTACGTACAGTAACCATCTTAGTAATCTACACCTGTATGAGATCACAAGTCACGAAGTGACTCATAAAAATAAACCGTTTGGGAGTTATATTGTTTTAGAATGTCTATTGTTTTCGCTAAGGCTTCATTATTTGAAATATTTATCTATAATCTATGGTATGGACTGGAGGAGTTCGTCGCTAATTAATAACAGCCGTACGTACGGGTCGATTGAATTGTCCGTGGATAGGTGACCATCCATTATACATTACATATCGAGACCGCTTCGTGCCTCGGAAAGCACGTTAGTTTCGTCTGTCATTTTTAGATCTTTGACAGTCGTTACAGGAAGTCAGAAACCCGAAAGTCTAACAACCAGTCTTATCAGGGGTATCGTATTGCCCAGTAACTGGGCTGTGGAGGTCAGATAGGCAGTCGTTCCTTGTAAAATACTGGTATTCAGCTGTATCCAGTTAGACTGGAAGCCGACCCCAACATAGTTGTGAAAAGGCCTTGTGACATGGCGAGCCATGTCACAAGGCCTTTTGAGGGCTTTTTTGGGCTGTAGAGCTCATTTGAGAAAGGATCTTTGAAAATCTGATTCCTGTATCAAACTTGAGAATGAAATTTGATGTTAAACGAAAGCGCAGGAAACAGCTAGTTCTACGCGGAAGTCATAAACTCAAACTCAAACTCAAACTCAAAGCATTTATTTCAAATAAACCAATTACAGGCACTTTTGAATTGTCAAGGGGTCGGTCAGTCAGAAAGATGAAGCTAGTTGCCCATTCCAAAGCGTAGTAGGTACCTATGGAGAAGAACGGGCAAGAAACTCCACGGACACTCTTTTAAATCAAAATATTCTTACAAAATAATGGTTACATACATCATTCATGTTTAAATTATACATGTGAGAACAATGTAGAAAGACGTGCACGTTAAAAGCGTCCGCAATGAAAAGATAATAAACAAATTCAAAAATAAAAATACATTAAAATAAGCCATGGAAGCTAAGAGATGACCAGTCCCTACTAACGGCGCCCGTTCACGAACATGACGCATGGATCAGCACCATTCAGCTCAACCATTTTGTAGGGAACTTAATGATCCAACACACACGCCACCACCAGCGAGACATTTGAGTGAGCATGACATACTCTCAGCCGCCAGGGCTCATTCAAGTCAATGAAAGACTTACCCAGTAAATGGTAATGGTCACAGTGCTCACACATGTGCTATGCAATTATACAATACTAAGAGATTGAATTTATACAATGCTAAGATATTTTTTTGCAATCTTCAGCAGCTCGCAACATTATTTTCAATGCTAATCAACTAGTTTATGCGCCCTTGTGGAGCTGGACCAGCGTTGAGCCAAGCATTTTTGTCAGCGATGTAATCCCCCAATTTATAATATGCTTGGCAGCATAGTGTGCGTTTAATACAAGATTTAAATTTTGTTTCATTTAGTTCGAGTATGTGGGGAGGTATTTTATTGTAACATTTTAAACAGTACCCCATGAAGGATGAGTCTACTTTAGCCAGTCTGAAACCAGGTTGAACTAATTGGTCCCTATTTCTAGTACTATAATTGTGTCTTTCACCTCTTTTACTGAAAAGATTAAGATTTTTCCTTACGTACATGATGTTTTCATAGTATATTGACAAGGTACCGTCATAACCATGTAGAACAATTATTCATTCGATTTTTTGGATTTATATTCATTAGATATTTTGTTTCCAAACTAATAAAAATCACCGAATTGAATGAAGTGTGCGTAAAGCAGATAAGATAAATGATTTACAAATCCTACGCTCAACGTTATCTGGGCGCCGATAAAATACCAAATCCGGAAGGTAAAGGAAATACTTAAGACTAAGCATTTTGCTGTTAGCTGAAGACAGTGCTTAGGTACTAGTACACACGGCCACACATCAAGCTACATATACATTTCCAGTTTATGCTGATCTCGTATTGTATAGGTTTTCCGTACAATGCGAGGTCAGCTTATAATGAAATGTATAGCTTGATGTGTACCCGTGTGTACAAGGTGGGGCAAAAGCAATCACCCTATTGGAAGACGCTATAACTTCTGCAAATGGCGGCAAATTTAAATTTTGTTTTGATATTTGTGAAGTAAACAGAGGCAGAATGCACGTCGATAAGCCTTGGAACGCTATACTCCTCAAGAACGCGGAAAAATTGTTTCAAGAAGCATTTCCGCGTCTTCTAATCTCTCGCTTTGGCGATTTGCACTGGCCGGCCAGATCACCCGATTTGACCGCTCCAGACTTTTTTTTGTGGGGTTACTTTAAGTCCCGATTTTACGTCAAACCTCAGACTCTTGGAGCCCTTAAAGAGAATAACCGACAGGAATGCGAGAACCTATCGCCGGAAGTTTTGACACAAGTGATTGAAAATGCCAAAACGAGCCCGTATGGTCTTCAACTCTGACGGTGGCCGCTTGACTGATATCTTTTTCTCGACTTGAAGGAAACAATTCTAATTAATTAAATAAACATAATCCACAAATCGAACCAACCAGTTTCCATTCCTAAAACAATTACAGCAAAGCAACATCCGGTGATTACTTTTGCCCCACCTAGGTTACAAGCAATGATGACCCACCCAGGGATTCGCCACAAAGCATATTACGACCTCCATGCCCCGTTTCTGCTGGCTAGTTGGTGAATGTAGATTGCGTCGACCAAACGATATTGATAGCCTCAAACACAATCAATGGTAGTTAAATTAACGAAATCCTTCTGCCATGCACAACTAGATCAATGTGAATTGTCACATCTACTCGTATTATGTTTACTGCATATCACACTATTTTACATACCTAATGTTTATTATGTCATTCAGTTTCAAAGGTGATTTGACAAAACGGATTAAGTATTATGACAGACGTCGGGTCGGGAGGCCTTAGAAGGACTCACATCGATATTTTGGTGATGTCCTTCAAAAAGGTCAGGGTTTTACTTACAACGGGCGCGTGTATGACTAGATGTGTGAATGTGGATGAAACAAAAGAAGGTAGGTAAATAAGTAAAGATAAAAGCATGGCATTCTGTAATTTATGCCTACCGTTAAAGCCATGAAAAAGGCGCAAGTGAGAGTTTTTATAATATGGACGGTCAGCAAAAGAGAAAACTATTCAGACAGAGAATTACAACTCTGTTTTAGCCCATGTTGTAGGTGTTACTGCTCATCTGCCTAGCCTTTTCCCAACTATGTTGGGGTCTGCTTCTAGTCTAACCGGATGCAGCTGAATACCAGTATTGTACTTGGAGCGACTGCCTACCTGACCTCCACAACCCATTTACTGGGTAATACGATACCCCATGGCAAGACCGGTGAAGGGTGGGCGTTTTGGGGAACTGTCTTATGTAATTTTGACGTTCGAAAAGTGCTGATTCTCAGCCTAGTTTGAATAAATGACTTTTGTTTTTTTTTTTTTTTTTTAAGTTAGGCTTTCGGGCTTCCGACTACCCGTAACAACTGTCAAAGATCTACAAATGACAGGCGGGACCAACGGCTCAACTTGCTTTCGGCACGGAGGGGTCTCGATATGTAATGGAGTAGCTCGACCGGTGTTATAGTTTTGCCACGAGCCCTCTTCTTTGACAACTGTACCTTTGTAAAATGCAATTTTATCATTTCCCAAGTTCAAAGCGTACGATCGATTTAATTTACGTACATACTCAATGTTTCGTTTCAAACACTTACGAAAACAATGCATAATAAACACAGTCAACAATAGCACATTGTTTCACACTCATATTTATTTATTGTTGCATATTGATAAACACAGCTATGGTATTCTTGAAGTTTTATCCAATCTATTTTAACATACTTACTTTCTAAATTAATTCGAAGTGTTTTGAAAAACTTTAAATTAACAACAATTTAGGTTTAAGGCGAAAGCGTCAAGGTAGCCCGCGAAATTCAAATTTTCTTACGTTTTTTGCAATTTGCAGGTCAGTATCATGTTCTATGTGTTGATCT
This sequence comes from Agrochola circellaris, assembly GCA_914767755.1. Taxonomy (NCBI): domain Eukaryota; kingdom Metazoa; phylum Arthropoda; class Insecta; order Lepidoptera; family Noctuidae; genus Agrochola; species Agrochola circellaris. Next base: position 7,671,014 of record OU611867.1, on the reverse strand, counting down.
AAATATGATTTGCGGCCGTATCAAATGTTTAATTATAGAATTATAATCATAAAAATGATCAATACAACTCTCTAAGTTCATGTAACCCCATTGAATGACTATTTCATGAAATCATGACATTTGACAATTATGCTAACTTATGGAGTTGTATTGCTGATTGTAATGATTATAATTATGGAAAACCATATTTGTTACGGTCGCGAATTATATTTTAATCAACATACAACCTGACACTGACCTGCAAAATGGAAAAAACTCAAGGAAATTTGAATCTCGCGGGCTACCTTAGCGCATCCCCCTTTACCCAAAACTGACGAATATCAATGTTGATGGATGGAGAGAGAGAGGAAGAGCAAAGAAAGGATGGATGGATTGAGTGAAGAATGATATATGAAAGAGATGGGAGTGAATGATAACGTGACGGTTGACAGAAGAGAGTGGAAGGAGGTAAGGTGTCGCGCCAACCTCACGTAACATTATGGGATAAGGGCAGAAAGATGTGGTTGATACACTTAAACATCCAATATGGAAATTGCTTTCACACTTTCAAAAAGAATAAATAAATACAATACATTTTGTTTTTGTTGTCTTAAGAGGCTTACAACAGCTAAAGCGCGGTCACTGTCGGACTGCATAGAAATGAAAGAGAAGCGCGATGACACGACGCAGGTAATTTATTGCAAAATATGAAGCAGTTAGCGATTTACAGAAAATCTATTTATTGATTGGACTGGAAAATTAAAACACTATTATGCTAATATGTAGCTTGTAGAATAATCTGACAAAAAATCTGAATGATTACATGTAAATTAATATGATTTTTAATTGTTAAAAGAAATTTTTAGAGGTATCTTCATGATTTTTTTCTATCGTATCAAATTAGTTGTATTATGTTTTCAACACACTATCATACTAGCATATATCCTAAAGAATATCATATATTTTTCTGATTTTGTTTACTGCAGTGGATCATATTCTTTTAGGCATTATAAAACTTGCGTTTAGGCACGTTTAGGTCCTGTAGTCCCCTTAACTTGCCCCCCAATTCTACTGCTGGGGCTGGGCTGTATCTTTTGAACCATAAACGAAATAACCCCAAAAAATTTTTAAATTAAATAAAGAAATTTGAAAATAAAAGTAGAATCTTGAAAATAATTATTATTTTATAAAGTTTTAAATAGCACAATTGAAAATTTCAACATTTGAAGTTTTCACAGTGTGTAGGTAGTACTATGCCCGATATAACAACAAATAATAAATATGTACTGTAATTACAACAAATAATAATTGTGTTATGTGTATGTGTGTGTGTTTTGTACGTTGGTACGAAACTCTTTGTGTGCAAGTCCAACTCACACTTGGCTGCTTTTTTTATTTCAAGTTTAGACAATGCTGACTCAGTTCTCTAATAGTTATTTAACACCATTAAAAAGTGAATGGAAACTCCTATGATACTAGGTGTAAATAGGTCAGGTTTAATTTAGAAACTTACACCTACATGTATTGTCTTGCGAGTTAAATAAGTGCAAAAAAAATTTGAATTCTGTGTTAAAATGTTTTACAGTATGGCAGAAGAAAAATTATTGGATTTAAGAAAAAATCCTGATAGTAAAACAAATAAACAATAGTAATAATTATATGCTTTGTAATTGAAATTAAACATTAGAAATAATTAATATGCTTTGTAATTGAAATAAAACATTAGAAATAATTATATGCTTTGTAAATTTGATAAGACTAAACAAAGATAAACTTCTACCTTCAAGCAATGATAATGAACCCATTGTTTATTATAAGAATGCTATGATAAATTTATCAGTGATGATATATCTAAGAATTATTAAAATGTTTATAGTGTATCAATTAATTAGTAGATCATACTGATATAAAAACTGCCTTAAATGGTTCTTTACTGGTTGTTAAAGAATTAATTTTAAATAGAAATTAAAGTAGCAGACGCACAAATTATGAAATATTATTGAAGCAGAAGAAGACAGATTTTATGGGGAAATGAAATATTTTTAACTGGTTTTACACTTTCATAATTTTAGTAGGATAGTTATTGAGGTTTCTTAAGTATGAGGACCTTTTTAAATCATTCAAAAGTTATGCCTTGATGTCTTTTAAAAGTGTTAATTTGAAATTATTTCTTAATGTGGTATATTACCAACATTTGATGCCCATTGGAGTGATCCATGAGGACTCCCAAGATCACCAGAACCAGAGTACGTCTACGAGCTCAAATAACTAGCTTAGTCTATGAAACTTTCAAAAAGAGCAACTGAATCGAAAGAGAAAGGATGCCAAAAAATAATGAAGAAGAAACATGCCCAGGAACGATTGGATGCCTGATTAGACCCATTTATAAAACCCTCAGGTCATGGACACACATTTGAGTTGCCGCCAAAAGAATATTCTTAACGTTTCGAAATAGTTTTGGCTCTATTACAAAACATATGTAAAAATCAATCACAATATACTTACGCGAAATCTTGATATGATCAGACCCATTTTCTTGAATTTATAACTTCAAATATCAAGTGAATTTATTATAGAACACTTTAAACTCTTAACACAGCCTTGTTTTAGCGTTTTTAGAAGCTAAAAATAAGTTTGGCATAACCTGGTGATGATGACGAATGTATTATAACCTATAACGCCGATTGGAGAACATTACAAAAATATAAAAGGTAATTAATCGGCGGCGTGTTATAATATCAAATCACTTAACCACTAGTTATTTTCGATTCAATATAATTTGCAAAATCCACCGCAAGAACTTCTGAACAAATAAAATTCAAGAAAAAAACATTGACTTTCAACAATCATCCACAGATAAAATATGTCGCGTTATGACTATGACATTAGCCGACTGCCGATTAGCGTTGATGTCCGTTTGTCAAGTAGAAAGTACATGGACACAAAAATATCCAGCATGCTAGAAGATTTTTACAAGTCTATGTTATACTTATCAATAGAGCTAATTATTCGCTTTCTCTCTGTTATCCTAAAAGGCGCTTTAACTTCGAATACCTCTTACAAACTCCGACTAATTGACACATAGGTAATGTATTTCCAACTTAGATCATTTACAATATAATACTTATTTACCCTATGCTGTAGAAGCAGCACAAGCAAATTATTAATCTAGTTTTGGTCTGACTTCCTGCTCATCACATTTCTTAGAAATCAAGCGTGAAGATATTTTTAATATTTCTTATATTGGTAGCACTGAAGTAATATGAAAGTCGTGGAACAGGGCGAGGAAAATGTTACCAACCCATTTTTTGGGTACCTACTTAGGGCACCTACCTACTATGAATAAACTTCGAAACTATTTTGTATAAAAACAGAATGGAATTTTTTAACTTCACCTGGAGGGATAGTACTCTAAATACTGGAGATAAAAAAAGTGGTTTCCCACACTCTGGAATCGAACCGGCTAAAATCCGAAAATAATTAAAAAGATTTTAGCCGGTTCGATTCCCGAGTGTGGCAAGCGAATTATCGAAAATCTTTGAATACAAAGTTTCTTTACAAAAATAAAGGCATATTTCCTTTAAGTAAAATTTGCTATGATCTCCAGTATTTAGAATACTTTCTCCAGTTGAGGTTCAAAAATTCCACCCTGTACATGCATGAAAGGATGCTTTATTAGAGGAAATAATTATTATGGTATAATAAAAAATATGGCATATTCACAAACAAATAACAAAATAACAGAATCAAAAAAATTTCAAACTTCAAAGCTAAGCCTTCGAAACACGATTTTCGATCCAATGTGCCTCGCCACACCAACAGCCGGTCTCACCCACCAATTAAAAAATAGTTGGAAAATAAAACTCCAAAACGTGTTTACATTATTGTTCTATTGCTTTTACATAAAAAAATCATCTTATAAATATGTTTATGTCCTAGCAAGTTTTCCAGTCTGTCGTATAGCAACTTAGTCGTGTTACATCCGCTAACTCTTGAGAAGTCTGCCTTCCATCGGGATCAACACAACGGCAGAATCCTCGGCGACATTGTACTTTCCGGAAGTTGCCATTCTTACAGCATATTGGCTTCTCTGGCACGTTGCCCATTATGTTGGTTGTTTGAGCACATTCTGCAAAACAAAGAGGTACAGGCTAGGTACAGAACTGTACAAGCAAGGGCATGGGCGCCGTGAGCGGGTCCAAGAGGGTGCACTTGCACCTCTCTGGCTTCAAAATAAAATATAGGTGTAAAAACGTTCAGAACTAAAGATATATCCGAAAACGCCTAACACAATAATAGAGAACTTGACCTATTTGAGGCTAATTCCTAAAATTGTCTAGCTCGCTTCGCTCGCTCTTAGATTCTGCAATCTCTCAATTCTAAAGCTTCTGTCCATTAGTCGATAAAGTACCGAACTCCTATTTCCCAAAATGTAATCGGCCCTAGGCAGGATGCTAACATTATCGAGCTTGCTTCGCTTGCTCTTGCATCCTACTCTATCTTAATTCTTAAGATTCTTTTTATGAACCGCAGTCCTCTTTCTGTATGAATGGACAAAATAAAACCTATCCCATTCGAGGCGAAACGCAATAATTTATCGAGCTCACTTCGCTCGCTCTTGAATCCTACATTCTCTAATTTGTTTAAGCTGTTCTGAATAAGTCGACAGAGTTACTCTTTGTATGAATGGACAAATGATAACCTAACATATCCGAGGTGAACTGCAAAAATGATCTGGCTCGCTTCGTGGAGCTGAAGATACACCTCCCAGAAAATAAATCTGTCGGCACTCATGAGCAAGGGACAATGTAGCTTAATGTTTTAGCGAGTACGGCTAGGCTTCATTACAGATAGACAAAATTTTAGATCCACCATTAAACGGCTAGAAACAGTATTTAGGACTTAAGAAACAATATTTGACTTTCCGTCTTCAAAAAAGGAAAACGTTATGCATTCGACAAGTTTTTTTCACCGTTTTCTCAGTATTTACTGGGCTGATTTAGGTACGTGATTCTTTTTTCATTTTTGCCAGAAGACCCCAGCGGGGTAAGTACGTAACACGCATAATATAAAATGACAATTGATCGCAATGGGTTTCATTTCGACAGTTCACCCATGTACATTGCGGTATTTACGTTGTTGAGTAGGCGATTTTTTCAAACCTATGAAGCAATGGATTAGCAATATCCTTCAAAACTGTCTGATTGTGATTGAAGTGTGTTACGTACGCAATTAGTGAGCTGTTCGGTGGTTCTATATCATTTTTAACACGCTTTTATTAGGTCGACCTGTATGTATGTAACTATGTAATCAAATCTAAGAAAACTAATTTAACCATCTTCTAAAGATCGTAGCGTTATGAAAATTGGCAGTTGTATGTGATTTTGATGACAATACAATAACATGGTACTGTCGAGCTGATCTGATGATGGATCCGGAAGATATGAACTGGAACTTCATGATGGATGATCGTATCATAGCCGTGTTTGGACTTGTTAGAAAGGTCTTGTAATGAACGTTGACCATGATTAGGTTTCAAGGTCTGATGATGAAGCCGGAAGATAGGCACTAGCATTCCATGATGAAATATCGTATCATAGCCGTGTTTGGACTTGTTAGAAAGGTCTTGTAATGAACTTTGACCACGATTAGGTTTCAAGGTCTGAATACAATAAGCGTGTTTTTTAGTGTTTTTTAAACTATTTTTTTTTTTAAATAACTATGCTTGAATAATTTTAAGATTAGCTTCAATGTAGATTGCAACCTACGAACTGGACACCCCCTCAAATGTTAGACGCCTACCCTTTGGTGTCTGAACGACATTGACAGTGTTGGGCGTTGTTGAGAAAAGGTAATGCTTAATCAAATGCTCAATAAAATCTTATACGATCAACAGTACGGTTTCACCAAGAGACGTTGTACGATTAACGCTGGTGTCACCGTATTTAACCACATATCATATATACTGCGTGGGAAGAGGCCCAAGACGCCATAGTAATCTTTTGTGACCTCTCCAAAGTATTTGTTTGCGTCAATCACGAAACCTTACTCTTGAAACTTGAGCATTTTGAACTTGCAAAACTTGCGCTCGGTTTTATAAAATCCTTGTTATTATTATAGACAAGGGAAGTTCAAATAAATGGTTGTTAGTTCACGCGGTGTAATTTAAAAACGGGTGTTCCACAAGGCTCCATCTTGGGTCCTTTCCTGTTTTTAGTATATATTAATGATCTACCCATTTTTTTTTAAACCCAATCACAAATGGTGTTATTTGCTGACGATAATTCTATAATTGAAATACGACGATAATTCCTCAGAAATTGTATTGACAAAACAAGATTTGTTCGGTGTTAGTTCCGATTTCTGCCACGCGCCGAAAGAACTTTATAGCCATGTACACGAATTTGTGTACATACTTTATTGTAAAAATGTTTTTATTTTTCTACTTCTAAAGCAAGAAAGTACGTGAACATGACCCTCCTTTAAGGCTTCGCCGCAGTCGACTTCAAACAACTTGATCATTTACACATTACATCACGCCTTGTTTTCCCGAAGAGTGGGGCAGAGGTGTACCTATAGTACTCCCACATTTTGCCAGTTATATTTAAGTCCCATGTAATAGGGGGCGAGCCTATTGCCATCAACCGGGCTCAAATCCAGACTCCGGGCTGCTAATGAGAAATCCCAGATGGGAAAACCGAACCCAGGACCTCGTGCTCGGCAGTCGCTCTTGCCACCACTGGGCCAAGGCAGCTGTTAATATAGTACTAATATAGTTTAAAAAATTTCAGATCATCAATCATCAATCATTTCATTACAGACCCAGTATTGATCTATGCTAAATTCATTAAAAATCACCAACTTACTGCAATCCATAGTTTCGAAGTCCTCTGATGTTGGTTCAGCTCCGTAATCTTCAATTTGAACACCTCGCTCGTTTATACAGATTTTTCTGAAAAACGTTAAAGTGTTCTGGTATAAAAATTCAAAACGTTCAACATGGAGCATTCCAGCCTCGGAAAAGATAAATTGGTGAGGTCCTTCAGAAAAGTCAGGCGTAGTACTCGCAACTTACAGGCGTGCGTGTATCACCAGCGGAGTAATAGGGATGATGACTAAATACATTTGTTTTGTCCGTCAGGGAGAACATTAAAAAATATTGGACACGTATTTTTTCGTTTTTTACGTTAACAAAAGATTACGGCGATACATTGAGTTAAAATGTGCCATGACGTCACGAGTATGTAGATTTTATACTTACTTGTGACGTAACGACCCGCACTCCCCAACTTTAATGCGTTTTATCTAAGTTATTTTTTATTAAGAGGCTTACAACAGCTAAAGCGCGGTCACTGTCGGACTGCATAGAAATGAAAGAGAAGCGCGATGACACGACGCAGGTAATATATTGCAAAATATGAAGCAGTTAGCGATTTACAGAAAATCTATTGATTGGACTGGAAAATTAAAACACTATTATGCTAATATGTAACTTGTAGAATAATCTGACAAAAAATCAGAATGATTGCATGTAAATTAATATGATTTTTAATCGTATCTTCATGATTTTTTTCTATCGTATCAAATTAGTTGTATTATGTTTTCAACACACTATCATACTAGCATATATTCTGAAGAATATCATATATTTTTCTGATTTTGTTTACTGCAGTGGATCATATTCTTTTAGGCATTATAAAACTTGCGTTTAGGCACGTTTAGGTCCTGTAGTCCCCTTAATATGATAAAGCAAAAAATACGTGTCTAATCGTGATAATTTGACATACGTCCCATCCCTAGTAAATATTATCCTCCCAAAAGTCCCATCGGGCAGGCACCCCGGACCACCAGTGCTGAAGAAGTCTATATTGTACCCCTCCTCTTCACTCCTCCGGATCAGGTCCATCTTCTCCTGCATGTCTTCGAAGCAAGGAGTTGTGAAGTTGTAGGGAGGGTCACCTTCGGAGTATTGTTTAAATAGGTCTGTATCTTCGTCATCTGGAAATTATTAGACGAAATAATTAAGTATATATACATATGTTCCAGTCAGATAGTTATAGCCGTGATACAGTTATATCCCTAGGGATATAGCTATATACCGTAATATAGTTATATGAAAGCGGTTCATAACTGTCTTACTAGGAATATAACTATGATACGAGCACGATCTAGTAATATAACTATTAGGGTATTCCAACCAAATAGTTTAAGTTGGAACTGTGACCAACTACGTCGAAATTGGTCGCAGTAACAAAATTAGAGCGCTCCGACAGTTATGAACCGCTGTCATATAACTACATAGGTACATTCTATGACATGGTCTCATTAATATCCTAGAGTTATGGGATATCAAAAGGAACATCTTGTTTATGATCAAAATCGTTAACTTGCATAAAATAGTGATAGGTACCATCGAAGAAGTTCATATCTAACCACTGTAAGGGCTATTCTTGCTTGCAGCGCTCGGCGGCTATAGCACCGGGCCGGTAACAGATGTGGTCATTGTGTTCACGGGATTTTGTTTTGAAACTGGTTAGATATGAACTTCTTTGATGGTACAAAAGGTGCTAAACTATAGAGGTGTGAGGAACAGGGTGTATAGTTTAAACACGTTCAGTGCCGGGAGCCCTCCTGGAGGGTTCACTTTGTCGCATATGGGATGCCGGGAGCCCTCGCAGAGGGCTCACTTTAAACGTAGGTTTTTCTTAGCGAATACAGCATTATAGATCGTGAAAATAAAATCCGATGTATATTTTAACAAGATTTATTTGTATATGCGTTGATTTTAAAATCCAAGTTTTGTTATTATTTTTTGTTCACAGTTACAAATAATGACAAAAAATTTAAAGGATTGGAAACTACGTATAGCAACAAGACCCCCTAAAACACAATTCCACTTCGTTTTACAATGTTTGAAAACACGGTTTTAAACATAGTGCCGTTGACCGTCCGCGATGGTTAACTTTAGCGCAAACGTAATGCCGGCAACCCTCCCGGAGGGTTCACTTCCAATATGTATGGCGGCATGGCTTAAGAGTTCATGGTGTTAATGATGAAGTTCTTCAGAAAGATCAGATGCGTAGTACTCCCAACAGGCGCGGCGTGCGTGGAATGTATGAACGTAAACGAACCAAAAGGAGTATGTAAAGATCGTAGCAGATGGCGTTCTGTAGTCTCTGCCCACCCGATGGGAAAAAGGCGAGAGTTTATGTATGTAGATGTAAATAACCAGAATACTCACAGCAAGCCAACTCCGTAATAGGTGTCCTCTCAAGGTCAACACTGCTGATAGTGTCTTCTACGATCCCAGTCAGCACGTCGACGCAGTAGCATGTATTCGCGATGCACTGGACTGGGTGGAAGTTACCGTCGGAGGTGCAGCGAGGACCGACCACAGGGTCAGGGACACCAGGGCTGATTGACTTCTTAATGCGTTCGTGGAAGCGCGAGCACCCTGGAATTGTAAGGTTTAGGTTATACTCGAATAGTAAATAATAAAAATAAAAAAGGATTTCATTTGCTATTTTTACATGGTTTAAAAAAAAGTTTAAACAAGTAGATATAACTTTGATTGAGTAACAGGAACCCCCTTCTAGTTGAAGTCCTCTTCCTAAGATTGCCATTGCCATCTTTAGATAGAAGCCGCCATTTTTAAATAGTTTTTTATTTTTAATAATTATTCATTTAATTAATGCAGAATAAATTTACATTTTAGTCTAGCAATTTTTTTAATGTCATCATCCCATCGTGCGCAAGATCTTCCTTTGTAGCTTTTGACCTGTGTGTGGGCCTAGACAGGTGTACCAGAAAGGTGTGGTCAAGTTGTTCAGTTTGATGGTCCACACCCTTAAGTTTAAGAACACCATTCTGGTACACATGTATAACCCTACGTTATCACAGGTTTTCATGAGTCACGTGAAATCAGGTAGGAAAAGCTTTTAACCACACCCCTAAACAGCATATTCAATAGTTTCACTCCTAAGAAACCTGTCCCACCACCGACGAAGAAGCGACTACAACTACAATGATTTACTCGCTGACGAAATGAAACGTTGATAGATTGGGTTCCGTGTAAATAAAAGAGATGCTGGCGATTACTCGTTTGTCGCTGCGCGCGTCAAAAGCTATCAAACAGAGTACTTGCTCAGCGACGCTCGCTTGGCGGGCAAAACACTCGCTGAGGGATTCACGCTTGGTACGAGTAATTGCTCGTCGCCGTCGCGCACTCGCTGCTCATTGCTCGCCAACCCGTTTTTAGTTGCTAGCTCTAATCGCCGGCGGTGGTGCCTTGAGCAGTGCCGGATTAACCACGTAGCAAGAGTAGCAATTGCTACGGGCCCCGTGCTAAAGGGGGCCCCGCGTATTCAAACCCGGGCCCCACCTCCGCCTGAGCATAATTTTTTGAGTGAAACTTATTAAGAAGTGGTATATTGAATTTACTTGATGTGTCAAAAACGTGATCGTGTACTACCTTTGCCAACTAAGACGTCAGAATATGGGTAATACAATTTCTAAAAGTTGATTGCAAATAGACGTATTGAGTACCTACTTATTGTTTTTTTTTTACCACTTTATACATAAGAACCCATAGCAGATCAAGGGCCCGTCTATAAAATTTGCTACGGGCCCCGCGCTTGCTTAATCCGGCACTGGCCTTGAGGGGTACCTAACTAAGATTTTAGATTAGGTAATGGTAGGATGGGTGAAAATGCACCCCAGCCTCACTAATACTCGGCTAAGGTTATTTAATAAATGGTAACTGGTATGGTACTGACCACAACGCATGTTCCGCTTGGTAATATCTCCAAGGTTCGGGACTTCGCCGAAAATTCTCTCGCCTTCTTCTGACTGACAGAAACATCTAAAAAAATAAACAATTTCAAGAAAAACATATACAGGATGTCAGGGACATCGAGGCGAAAACTGATACCATGGATTCAGTAAGTACATGATTCTGAACACCCCTGCGTTGAAATTTTTCGTCAGTATTTTTTTTTTTAATCTGCAACCCTGTATAAGGTGCAATCGGCTAAGTTCGGAAAAGGGATAAGATCGTATCTCGCAAAAATAACGCGAGACAAAGGACATTTTTAGTGTTAGCAACATGCAACATAAAAGGCGACATCATTTTATTTTACCCCACTCTTCAGATGGCCTGACGCTTCACCTAATAACATGTTATTTTATAAACATTCCGGATTATTTGCTTGTTGTGGACCTTATCATATTAGCAATAGAAGCGTTATTAGAACGTAGATCTTACGAACCGAATGACCGCATGCAATTTTTTTTTTTGACTAAATTTTGAACTGCTTTCAAGCTAGAACTGTTGAGAATAGGAAGAAGATAAAATAGTCGGATAGCAGAGATAATAAATAGGTACTTAAATAAGTTTTTTTTTAAATATTACAACTTCCTTTCCTTTTTTTTTTACGAACTTAGCCGAACGCACATAGAAGGAGACAGAGAGAGAAAGACGCATGGAAGGAGCATAAGGCCGTGTCCTACGCGATCGTCGCACGAATACACAATCGTCGCGCGCATTATGTCACTTTTTGTTCGGTAAACATTAATGCGTGGTCGCGCCGACAGGGGGCGTTTTCCGAACAAAAAGCATGTGACAAACGCGTATTCGCGCGGCGATCGCTCACAGGCTAAAAGCACAGAGCGGTTTTAGCCGCGCCCGCCGCGGTGGCGGGTGCAGCGAGACCCGCAAACAATCGCGCCAGCCGCGGGCATAAACCGCGTCGTGGTTACTAGAACTACAATTTCCAGGTACTGCGTGTTCGGCGGGCGCGGGTCGCTCTGAGTTCTTAGCCTAAGATAGGACACGAGGTTACGTTTTTCCTTAAGATTTTTACCAGTGAACTTCCTTTTTTCCAAAGAAACCCGACTGCCACAAAACACACTACAAATTTGAAAATAACTTCAATATCGGACGTTACGTGATGTCTTTGGTTTTCTTCTTCCGAAATCAAATTAATTTTTCAGTGATATGTTAACCTACACCTATTTTTCCGTGATTATTAGGCCGATACCGCCGATATACGGTTTATAGAACTTTATTCCGTCATCTTAGAGTGAAATGATATGCGAAAATCTGCTTACACGATGCGACTTTGCGTGACGTCAGTATGGTGCGTAGGTCGCCTGTGGCGATATAGACACGCCACACTGCGTGTGTTGCGAGTTTAGTTTTTCCAAAAATGTAATAAAATAAAAAGTCGAAGTTGCATTCCTGAGCTTTTCACTCTAAGGCGACGATACGTGATTCTCATTTGGAAACCCGGGCGGTGTTCACTTTAACTTTGCTAAAGCAGTTCTGGAGTAAACTTCAATAATACGCAATTAATCCACTTTGTGCAAGTTGATGATGCTAAAACTTTCTGTATCAGCCGTGCTATTCTGTAAACATCTCACCGTGATAACTTGGGTGAAGTGAGCTTGATGTGAGCTGTCATTGCACCTAAAGCTAGGGATTGACACTATGGACAGCTCACTTCATGCTCACTTCACCACACTCTTCACGGTGAGATGTTTACAGAATGGATCGACTGGTCTCAACTATGTTGGGGTCGGCTTCCAGTCTAACCAGATGCAGCTAAATAGGTAGGTACCAGTATTTTTTGATACCCCTTGCTAAGGTACCAACCTTAGCAAGGGGTATCAAAAAATACTGGAGGTAACATAACGAAAACTAAAAACTTTTTACAAAAAAAAGCCACCACCTCTTCAAAACTACCAGTAAATACTTACGTGTGTGCAGGAATACACTCATAGGCAGCAAACTTCCCTTTGCCATCACAATGTGGCCTATGTTCCAGTGCTCCAATCAGTCCACTCTGTTCTCTAGCATCGTACTCGTCTTGGGCAGTATGGCACTCTGATTTCACTAGAAGTTAATAGTAAAGTGTGTGTTTTAATTTTTTGTAAGGTCCACCAGTCCACACTAGCCCGCGTATTAGTTTACCGGCGACTTCCTCTCATAGAAAAGACGCCCGTGTCTCAGCTGTAGGAACATTATTGACGTGGGGTGTGCTTATGTGATTACATTGAAGCTCATCGCTGCATTGCTCCCAGTTCTTGTATCTATGACTACTTATACATTCAATAAAATGATAAACTGCGCCTGCTTTGTCGCAGTAGAGTGCAACAAAGTGTAGTAGAAATAGGCGGAGTTAATATTTTTCTTTTTGAAAGTGGTGAAATGGTTTTTAAGTTATTGCCAAAAAATTACGGGCTTTCAAAATCTGATTGAAGTGATAACTAAGGTAACGTTATGACTATGACTCCGGCTAGGGACATCAATCTATTAATCTGCCTAGCCTTTTCCCAAAGATGTTGGAGTCGGTTTCCAGTCCAACCGGATGCAGCTGAATACCGTATTTTACATGGAGCGACTGCCTATCTGACCTCCACTCCACAACCCAGTAACTGGATAATACGATAGGGTCACCAATTTCGCTAAAAAGGGACAGTAGTAACAAGCTCTGCTAGCTGACTGCTGTGACTGACTGTAATCGCTGTGGCCTGTGGTCAATCACTAAGCACGCTTGTTGAGTACCTAATTCTACTAATTCATCGTACCTACAACCAGGTGGAAGTAACTCAGTCTGATCAGATTATAGCGGTGAGAGGAACCGGTTGTAAAGTTCACTCATCCTCCATAGAAAAGGGAGGATCCTCCGACCAGACGGATGTCGTGTATGGTGGGCTACTCCGATTGATGTCGGGACGTCATATAAATATGTATGCTAATCGCGCAGTAAACACTGCTTGCGCAATGCAGTATTTTGCGTGATATCAGTGTGATGCGTAGTTCGCATGTGGCGATGTAGATGACGCCACAAGACATAAGATGTTAGAGCCTAAGTAGTGAGAATTTAGGTCTTAAGTCTCACATTGACGACACTGGGCTAATCTGTATTTATTTTATGTTAGTATCCAATAATAATAATAATATGTTAAGCACTAATTGTAGGTAACTCTACGCGTATATTACGAAAATGCAACTTGTTTGTAGACGCCTTGGGTTGACCTGTTAAGTCAACAAATGTTTAATAAAATAAATAAATTGAAGAACTGGTTATTTATCAAAATAGAGCCTACGAGAACACTGAATATTCCATAAGCCACAAGATAAATTAAGACTCATATTAACTTACGTCTAGTACAACTGTCCCAGTCATCCTCGGTAGTGCAGTAGAGTCCGTCACCACAGCGCCCCACCGAGGTGCCCATACCAGGCCCTCCGGTGGTGCAGTGTTCGCCTTCCCCTGAAAGATTAAGATAATAAGCTTGAAAATGGGTCTTTTTAAGAACATCATTACGCCTGCGTTCTCAGAGGTGTAAACAGCCACATTTATCCACTTCTGTTGTTATAGGTTTACGGATAATAGCATTGATGGTTTTGCCGCGATTATTCCAAAAAGATGTGCATCCCTGATGTCACGTAGGTATTCGCGGCGGCACCAACAGTATTCTCAGATCGGTGCGGGATTCCTCGATGTTGCGGAGGTGGATGCAGCTCCACGCTGAATTTTAATTTTATGTTTATCCGTGTCTGTACCTACTAACACTAGATGTTAAGTAAAATTGTTACCAACCCTATGGACTTTGTCCGAAATAAAATTATTCTATCTATCTATCATAGGGCTATTGCAATTAATCGGAGACAAATCTAGACCCAGGCTAAGAATTTCCTAGAGGAAAATCCGAATAACACTTTGTCTGACCCGTGGATCGAACCCATGAACTCATCTGCTCAGCAGTGGTGTTTGATAGCGCCAATCGTGGTAGTCCCACTCTTTTTTTATAAAAGCTTGTTTTGTTCGACTTCTGGACAAACGCCTTTTGTCATAGGGAGAATGCTCACGTCCTAGCTAGCGCTAGCTCAGAAGAACTTGAAAAATACCCGTTACAGTTCATGTCTTGAACGTGAGGGTCTGAGCGCCTAGCACGAAAATGCGGAGTAGATGTAACGTAAAGGCGTAAGATTTTAAAATTGAAAATACTCGAAAAAGTAAAGAAAACGTATTTATTTTTGGGTTCTAGGTATTCATATTTACGGGTGATACCTACTTATTGTGCTTGTCGCAAAGAACTAAAATGCTATCGGATAGTTGTATTTTCGATTCAGAATTCGTTGGAATTTACCTTACATTCACCCGTATTTAAAAGCGATCCGAAATACCGGTTTTACCCATTTCAATCCCGGTCTTAATCTAAAAAGGCTCGAGCTATGCACATCATGACTCTTTCCTTTTGTCCAATTCAAACTAGCCATAATCCCTTACCATAGAACGGCAAACAGTAGTCACAGCAGTTGCATACTGTAGGGGAAGGTAGACTGAGGCCCCTATGTGTAGCATTGTTGATGCCGCAGTGGATTGCAGGGTCTGCGCACCCCTCGTCGAAGCGATACGTCTGGGGAAAAGAGGTTTTATTTAAAACAATATTCGTTCTGGGCCTGCAGTCTCGACCAAGATAGCGACGCTGTCGCAGATCAAGTACCGATCGCTAAAAATATACGAAAATTATCGCTTGCCGTAACGATGCTTACGACAAATGCAAGTCTCTACAATCGAGATACTTACTGAACAAAAGCGCACATTGCGCTCTATTACGAAAAATATAGAAATAGTTCAGTTTTTTTTCAAGAAATTTATTTATTGGCCACTTCAAAATCTCCTTGAATAATGGGGAAAATTGAGCCCATGATAAGAAATAATTGTTCTTTTTTTTTATTATACTCGTATAATGACTATATAAACCATATCTTGAAAACACAAATTTTCATAGAAACTATTATGTAGCAATAACCATTTTACAGAACTAAAATAACGGACATAAAAGTTTTCCTCCTTGTAACACTTAACTTTGGTGTCAATGTCAACGTCAAGTCAAAACAATATTTTGCTTGACATGAAAACAAATAAAAACGACTTGATTTGAATTTTTGGTTATTGTTTTGTGTTAAATTGTGTTCATTCTCTAATTATCATAAAATGTTTGGAGGAGAAAGTGAAGCAGGTGCAGCTGCAGGCTCGGATACGAGCGACATCAAGTACATCAACCTACACCTATTTTCGAATCTAATTTGTCGGTTCAATAATGAACGCTTTAAAAACACACTATTCTAATCAACTATTGGTATTCTAGTTTACTTATAAATTTCAGGCGTAAGCGTACACCACGTGTTACGGGTGGCCAAATAGATGCCCTCTTGTCGAGTTTAGAAGCCCGCCCATACCTGCACACCCGTAAGTTTACCGGCCTTCAGGGCCGGATAATGTTTGACGCGGGTTGGAAGGAGCTTGCCGCGGAATTGAACCAGCTGCGAAATGGTTCCATAAAAACACCAGGGCAGTGGATGACGGTAAAGTTTACTTCCATTAGTTCAGTTTGTACATACAGTGCCAATATTACTAATAATATTTACTTAAAATGTTTATATTTCCTGTAGGTTTGGAGAGACTTTAAAAGCCGGGCCTGCAGTAAAGCAACCCGGCTGCGAAAAGAAAGGGTGCAGACCGGCAACCGAGCCGCCAATACTGCTCCCCTGACTGAGGTGGAGCGTAGGATCGTGTCCCTTATCAGTATGGAGTACACTTTGTATACTATTATATTTTATCTATAACTTTAGACAACTGTGGCAGAGCATGAAAGGAGGGTAATGTTTTTTAATGGATATTTAATTATTTCAGCAGCAAGTCGCACACCGCAACCTGCATCCACCATACATCGAGAGAGGTCTACTCAAAATAGGAGTAAGCATAACTTTTTATTTAACTGAAAATATTAATATAAAATATGGTGAATTAAAGTATCATTAATTTTGGTTATTCAGATTTGAATCCTCGCGTCAGTGATGGTGAGCATTATAGTTCAGCACAAGGGGATTTTCTGGCTGTTGCAGAATCAAATGCTGAATCGATGAGGGTATGTTTTAGCATAAATTTAATTATTCTGAACATTTATCTGCATACCGTCGCTAACTCTTCAGAGAAGATAGGTGTAATGTCATGTTATGGTATTCAAAGTCAAAATCAAACAATTTATTTCAATTAGGCACATAAGAGGCACTTTTGAACGTCATATTACACAAAATAGAATTGATTCTAGTCGCCCCTTCCAAAATATAGTTCTCGTATGGAGAAAAATGGGCAAGAAACTCCACCATTACTCTTTTAAAATGTTTTTGTTTATACATTAATTATATAATTATATGTGAAGACGATGCATATAGAATAAGATTATTATACCACGATAGGTAAAAAGAATGAAAAATTAAGTAATGACATATATATTCAACCGCATGCTGCAGAGAATTAGCAAATATTTCTATGATATACAGAGTGACTGGATCTGGACCCGCCATAGCAAATTTGCATATAGAGGAGATCATTTACTAACGATTGAACCTTACTTTACCTAGCTAAAGTTTTATAGTTTGGGAGATATGTAAATTTTTATACTTTATTAAGATTTTACCAAAAATTTACTTTCCAAAATTGATTGAATTTGAAAAGACTAATTTGTAAATGATCTCCTCAATATGCGAATTTACTGTGGCGGGTCGAGATCCAGTCACCCTGATATCTACTCTATAATCCATCTGTGTTTTAATTTGCAGATGCTTGCAGCTGCAGTTAAATTGCAAGGAGAAGCTGCAAAAACGCAAGCAGAAGCGTCCATTATGTTCGCAAACGCTGCAGACAAAATAGCAGAAGCTGCTAAGACACAAGCGGAGACAATGTGCATACTAGTAAAGACTGCAGACAAAATTGCAGAAGCCCTAATTAAAATAAGTGAAAAAAAAGAGAATAGGTAATATAACAATAATTGATTTAAAAAATGTATTTTATTTGGTATTGATGAGATGATTGATCGCGTATCCACGTGGTACCCGTGGTTTGCCCTAACCCGTGATTTTTTTTTGAGCCTGAGGGTCGTGTGGGTCAGCCTCGACGTGTTTTATATGGAATTTTTCACTTTTTGCATGGAAAATATGAAAAAATATTACCTACATGTTGAGTTTTTGGGGTTTTGTAAAGGAGGTCGAAATTTTCATTATTTTTGCGATAGGACGCACCATTTTTTGATATAAGCAAAAGAAAAAGCACTGTGCACGTAAAGTCGAGATGTTGGTGTGAATTTTAGTTCATGACAACTTATTTTATCCCACCTTTGTAATCGCGATTAAAAATTGTCAGGTTTAGTTTGGTTTGGTTTTTTACAATCAAAATTTTAGGTGACTAACGTCAAATTCAGAATAGCAAAATTGCCGTTTTCACTAAAATATAATCTCAGTACTATCTTAGTGCTGTCAAACTAAAATATACCTAATCAAGTTGTGTCACTTTAGTCGTCGTCCCCCCCCCCCTCCCAGGTTAAAAGCTGGGTACGCCCGTGTTAAGGCTCGTTCAGACCAGCGCGACGCGACGGCGCGACGCGACTCGAACAATACAGTTTCTAAGAAAACTTCACAGTATAACAATAACCGTTGTCGCGTCGCGCTGTCGCGTCGCGCTAGTCTGCACAAACCTTTAACAACCATAGTTTGTACTATGTAATGTTATTGTGCTATGTTATGTTTGTGTTATTTATTTCTTTAATAAGAACATCAACAGCTCCCATGGAAACAATTGCTGTACGATGTTCCTTGCAGAGCAGTGAGCATTGTATAGCGACGTTCCGGTGTATCAAGGCGTTGATGTTTCAGTGGAGTCATCAGCCATGACTCCAACGGATATCCATCATCACTACCAAACATTTAAACATTGAAATTAGGTAGGTACCTACTTATATTCGGCGGTCTTATTTGCACCTTCTTGCATGAGCTCGTCGCTGAATAGAGTTTATTGAACATTTCTTAATTGTTCTGTATAAAAACAAATTCACTACTTACCGCCCAAATCTACTAGGTACTGGCTTTTCACACGTTTATTTGCGGTACACATGTCGCAAAGAAAGATCAATACACGAACATAAACAATTTGGGGGAAAATATGCGTCACATCCGCGCAAAACGGCCATCGCTCAGCATAATGCTGCGACCCTATGCGAGACAGAGCCCCAACACTGGTTTCAGCGACAGCCGGCGTTGTCGATTTGTGGTCGTTCAATCATGTCGCGTCTGTTCAAGCTCGACTATTCCACGCTAAATATCCGCTATCATTTCATTCACTAAACTTATTGCAACATCTATCAATCCTTCCGAATCAGTTTGCGCCGTAGCGGGCTGTCAAAAATGGTCGCAAAATACTGTATATTCGTAAACATTACAAAAATCGTAAAGTTTACGACAAAGTTCGGTAAAATGCCGATAGCCCAGTCAAAATCGATGCAAAAAAAGGCAAACATCGCAAACGCACATGTAACTACGTTTTTTTAAATAGGTATGTTGTTAGGTCCCCCGAGAGGCTCCCTTTTATTCTTCTTTTTTTTCTAGTAAGTAATTTATTTATTTATTTTATTTGGGACAAAAAACAGTTACCTACTTATACATTACAGCATTTTCAAAAAGTAGTTATATTACAGTCGAAAAAACGTATAACCCACACTTTTGTCCACGAAATGATATCGGGTATGAATTTATCCATGTTGCAACCTGAAATCCTTGTGCCTCGAGAAACTGCGAAATTCTGCTTTTATTTTATTTAAGATGTAGGTAAATATGTTTTTTAATTGTTTTTGTAGAACCTTTTTATTTTTCTTTTTTAGTTGTGGTCTACCCCACACAAATTCGAATACCACTACCTGCTATGTAAATAACACTGACAGGACCTTATTATAACATCATCCACATAGAAGTGGGAAAAATACGTATTATTGAAGCTAACTCAAAAACTACCCAAGCAAAGTTAATAAAAAAAATATAGGACCACCGCGCAAGCTTCCTCTACCAAATGAAAAAGAATTTTCAAAATCGGTCCTCAATTGACGAAAATATCTATGAACATACATAAAGTCGAACATAGATCCACCTCCTTTTTGGAAGTTAAAGTCGAGAAGAGAGAGAAGATTTTCTTGAAGTCTTTGTTTCTGGCTTCCGATGCCTCTTCAGATAATTTGCCAATGGGCATAATATTGAAGTGTTTAATAACTTCAGCACCGTGCAGTAAAAGTTTGTGGACACTCGAAGGCATGTAATACCAGCCATAGAGCTCCACATATAATTCTGCTGTTTGGCGCGCAAAGTTTTTAAACGCCTCAACATTTATGGGCTCCCCACAGGCCATCACACGCAAAAGTGTTGCAAATCTTTGGATCAAACTAGGATCCAAGCCTGTAATAGCTGCAGTATTGGCAGGATTACCAAAAAATTTCCTCGCTGTGTTTCCATCGTTTGTGGTTCCGGAACCTGAAAATTATAAATGAATCAAAACTAATCCACAACTTTGTAAAGAATAAATAGAACTAACGTTATTTGAAAAAATAAGATTTAAGAACAACGACTGTTATCATAACTCACCTTGTTTAACGATGTCTACTAGGAGGCCCATTTCATCACGAAACTTCTGCTGTATAGTTTTTTTTCTACTCTCAATGACTCTTTGCTGTCTGCATCTCTGGCTTGCCATGTTTTGAAGTCTAGTCTATACGAAATATGGAGTAGGCACTCCATACATCTAATCCAAGCATGAAGTGTAGACAAACCATACTGATATATATCTGTTGAAACAGGTTTTCTGGAAAGAAAGTGAATTAATTAATAAAAAGATACACAGCATTACGGTAATCTGAAATATAACAAATTATTCAAAACTTACTCTGAGATCTTCTCTAACTTATTCATTTCCGAAGGGGTAGCTTTACAGATGTCACAAGTCTGCGTTGAAGTATTTGACAGTTGCGAAGTGATTTTACCATCTATCATGGTCATAAGCATTGAGTGCTTAACAGTATGAATTCCCATAATAGACGGCTCCAGTGCTGCAATCTCAGCTTCAATCAAAGCCTGTTCTTCCTTAATATTTAATTTGTTTTCATTTGCAAATTTAAAATAGAGCGGTCTGCAGAACATTGTGGAAGATGGCTTTGGATTCTCCCATAACTTTTCTTCACCACAAACTAAGCGCAGAGGCACAAAAGAACACATAAAATTGCTTGAATCATCTTCACCCGCCATAGTTTGTTTGTACAAACTTTGCCCTGAAGCACCGTCAAAGCCCCACTTGCATATTATCAATGTTAGCTCTTTGCCATCTAGCGAAGATTCCAAACGTAGGAATTTCCCAAATCTAGCAACAGTTTTGTCCAAAATCGCTTGAAGCTTTACTTTTACCCCTCTTTCGGTAATTTCTATGGTGTCTTTTGGTGGGTAACAGTCCTTTTTCGCCTCTAAGATAGCAGTATATGAAGGATATAGTAGTATTCCTTCTTCTTTTGCACAAGCTCTTAATATTGTATACTGCCATTTTGAAAGCTTCAATGAAGTCAGAATTCCTAAAGCTTTATCAGCGGAATATATGGGCATAGCTTTCTTGGACTTCAACAATTCCTTTATCTTTGTAGCCTCTTCGGGATGCTCTGTGATCAATTTTATTATATCTGCTACATTTTTGTTATCTGCACTTAAACCAGTTGCATAAGCAAGGCTTTCAGTGCTATGCGTGAGGAGCTCTTTCACTCTTCTTCTCTTCTGTAGCGGGCTTAGCTCCGAGAACACTTTTCTTGGACTCACAACAGTTGATGTTCCAACACTGTACGTCTCCGGTTTGTATGATGTTGATGCACCCTCATTTACACCGAAGTCAAAACTGGAACATGGTTGCTGCTCTTCTAACATTAAACAAGGTGTCATCTTGTCCTTCATGAACTCAGGCCATTTTATGTCTTCTTGCAGCCATGTCTCATACTTTTTTATGAAAGTATGTCTCGTGCGATTACACGAGATCCATTTGTTCCTCAACGAACACACACGAGTCTGACAGAATTGTTTCAATTCTTTATTTTCGATTTCTGACAAATCAACGGCATTGACAAAAACTTCATATAATACACTGGGCTGTGAGAAACAGCTATTGTTAGCCACAAACATAAAAATATCCAAATTGGTACTAAAAGCTTCCATCATAACACGAAAACAAATCGAACGTAATAAGTATAGTAAAGCACAAGTGCAAAGAGCTACTGAGTGAAGTTAGTTTAAATGTCCTATTTATATTATAACTACCCTCATTAACACTCGCTGTCCCATAATGCTTATTAAATTAAAATTCAACAATAATGACGGTGATTAACAAATGAGTTATTTCGTGAAATTAATTTTGTAGTAAAATGTAAATAATCTACATCGTTTTCTAATATTTTCATTATAAAAGTCATTAGCAGGTTATTAACTAACGACAATATCAGTTATGTGGTTGGTTACTTCATTTAATTATATACCTGTGTGTTGTTAAATATATTACCTATGTGTTATTCCCGGTTATAAACTATTATGTGTGCTAAATTTCATCCAAATCCGTTCAGCTGTTTGAGCGTGAAGAAGAGACAAACATACACACACACACACAAAGTTTCGCCTTTATAATCACACTAAGATTATAAAGGCGAAAGTTTGTGAGTGTGTGAGGGTGTGTGTGTGTGTATGTTTGTCTCTTCTTGCATGAGTATTAGTTTACATACTATTTTCATATTCAAAGCAATATGTAGCTTCACAAAATACCATCAAAGATTTGAAAGATCACCGACTGTAAATTCAAAATTTCCAAAGCTTGCTACATGCAAAGCGGCACCGAAAGGCTCAAGAATTGTATGTCATCTTGATCGCCGTGTATGGTGCAATAGCTCATGTGAATACTAGCCCATCAGTTCTATTCAGTTTTGAAAAAAAGCACTTTAAGTGTTTTATTCCATACAAAAAAAAAGAAAAAAAAATTTTTCTCACGCATGGAGCTACTCATACCCTTCATACTATATTAGTAAAACAAAGGGAGGTATATTAAACACAAAACATATTTTTATTTATTAATTTCTGACGTTAAGTTTCTATGAGTATGGAGCTTGATTTTCAGACCACTGTGCGCCGCGGCCGCACCGCTGCCATCCATACTATCGCCTCTCGCCTCGCTACTCACGCGTGTGCTATATTTTCGTATTTCACCGTTTGCTAGTTAGTGTTTTAGTTTTAGTTCTTTTGTTTGGTTTTATTAGGTATTGTTATTTTCGTCGTTTCAAGGTCAAATATATTGTCACAATATATTTTCGTTTATTAATATTCATTGGTTACGTTTTTGTCGTTTGAAGGTCGCAGATATTGTCCTATAAAAGTTCATTTTTAGTTATAAATTTAATAGTTAGTAAGTTCGTATTATTATTGCTAGGTTGTTGGCGTTTCCTTGGCTGACACCGACTCCAAAAATAACAATAATTGTACCTACCTACTTACATTATAATGTTATCGTAATAATTTGATTGCTTTTTAAGTAGTCTAATATTTTTCTTTTCATTTTACTTAGGATAACTCTAAAAATATTTTGATAATTGTTTGGTATTCATAGGTACCTATGTGTTGAGTTAGTAAATTTAGTTGATCTATTAAGTTGTCGAAAAATACGCAATTATTTTTTTACTTTTTAGTGCATATTAATTTGTTTTGAAATATAAATGTTTTGAAGTCGGTTTTTTTTTTGTTAAAATTGTTTTTTTTATATTTCATAGTGAAATTAATTTTAAAGTTATGTTTAACGCGGATAAAAAACGGAGAATCACGCAAATCTATCAAACATATTTTTCTGAAACCATCACCATTTTAAAGATAATTTAATTATTGTTCTTTTAGTATACGTGTTTTATTAAAATATCTTTTGTATAATAAACTAATACTTAATGCGTCTAATTTGGGACAGCGCTCCTTGATGGACGAGTCCTATTACTGGCTGGACATACGACGCGTTGCGTGAGCTCAGTACAGAACACACAAGCTAACCACTCAAGGTCACTGGCATATATCTATGTCATATGTAGTTTGCGTTGTGATAAGTTAATTTCAATATGAAGCCCAAAAAACTCCGGCTCCGACTTCGACTCCGGTTTCGACTCCGACAATCAGATTTAAAACTTCCAACTCCGGCTCTGTTCCGGTAAAACAACCTCCGTAACATCTCTACTATGGACCACCATGTTGAGCAGTCGCGCTTTATAAACGTATCTTGGTACGTACTGAAATAAGTACTTAAGTACTTGAAATTAATATGTAAATTGTACAGTACATTTACATATTAATTTTAAGTAGGTACATACCTACTTATTTTTTGTATTTGGTATACTACATCGCTATTCACAACCATTTGATACGCTTCCGTGGCGAATGGGTCAATTCTGCTAGGGAGTTTGTTGCGCCACTTCTTCCCAGCTAACGCACTAGGAAGTGGTGAAGGGTGGGCGTTTTGGGGGACTGTCTTATGTAATTTTGACGTTCGAAAAGTGCTGATTATCAGCCTAGTTTGAATAAATGACTTTTGAATTCAGTGGGGATAGCGATTCTCGTCAGTCAGGGAGGCAGTATTGTAACGTAATGCTCAAAATCGAATATGTAACGTTACATTATGAACAAGCGAATGCTCCCGGTGAGGGAGCACCTTATAGAGTTACGCGATACAAAGAGAGGCAACTTGTCAAGCTAGGTGACTATAACACTAGGTTATTGGTAGAATTGGCTCGTTGTCGAATTTTTGACGGACGAAACTCAACCGTTTTACCGGCGACGGAAACGGTTGCAGAAAACGGTCGTCGTTGCAACTGGTTTGAAGACGGCTTACATAAAGGACGAAACTTATCGTCGAGTGAAACAGTTGCAGTTTCTTACATCTATCAACGATTTGAAATTTAGGAAATGGTTTCGTCGCATCACGAACGACAGCATTGACAACTGGTAATACATTATCGACTCTATTTCATTGTCAAAAAGTTCACTTTTTATTCCGCATCAATCAATGATAGCGAATCTCTAAACGCTGCTGTTCAAAAATCCGAAAAAGAAAAATATTGACAGACCAAAATAGAAACCA
The DNA here is from genome assembly GCA_914767755.1 of Agrochola circellaris. Taxonomy (NCBI): domain Eukaryota; kingdom Metazoa; phylum Arthropoda; class Insecta; order Lepidoptera; family Noctuidae; genus Agrochola; species Agrochola circellaris. The sequence continues at coordinate 7,646,016 of OU611867.1, read as the reverse complement.
CTATTCATCCGACTATTTGCGGTCGGGGACTAAGCCAAATAAGGTAGGTAACCGAAAATGTGTTATTTTCGACTCGGAAGCCTGTCGAATGATTCTGAATATCTATGCTGATTAATCAATCACTATGTTTAGTATATTCGATTTGACAGCTGTTTTCAGCGGAATCCGGATGTCACTGTGCTAATAAGTTATTAATATGAGGCAAAAAGATTGGTGATGGAGCCTTTACAAAAATACATAACTTAACTAGATAAGTACTTACTCTACAAAATCCTTGTTCACACAAAATATCGTTGTCTGCTAACACAAGCCCACAACTAAACAAAGACAATACGAAAAAACAAAAGAATATCTTAACGTCAGCCATCTTGTGTATCGGCAAACATAGCACTGATTTGTGTTATCTAAAACGGTATTATTATTGTAATTATCGGCAAAATAATCATCGGGAATCCTACGAAGTAATGACGATATGTTGATAAGGATTATATCTGTATATGTATCATTGCGGTTAATGTCCTGTTTGAGGAAAACAGGCAATGCAAGTTCTTTAGCCAAAGAATTAGCAGTGCCATTCAACGTGGATATGCCGTCAGTGCCAGTCTTATGGGTCCCTACGTTTCCGGAAGACACCGATGCGTACGATACCTACTTCGGCGCCTTATGAGTGATATTAGGTATAGGTGTCACGCTCGGTAGCGATTCTGGTCCAAACTCAACTAGCACCCAAATTGTGGGGTCCAAAAGCAAATCCACCACTGTTGGTCTAATTTTAGACCAACAGTGGCGGATTTGCTTTTAGACCACACAATTGCGTAACACACACGTTGACACGATCAATCACAATCTGAATAATTTTGAAGGATATTGCTAATCCATTGCTTCATATGTTCGACAGATTTGTCTGCTCAATAACGTAAATAACGCAATGAATTTGGTTGAACTGTCAAAATAAAACCTATTGTGATTGATCAAGTATTACGCAATTAGGGTGCAGAAGGCGGACTATCGCTGCCGAGCGCGATAGCGATATCGCATGGAGCTATGAGCCTGTAGAGCTTCATCTCTTTCCCACACTAAAGTAATATTAAAATAATACTGCTTTAGAGGTGGTGGTAGGCCCCCTGGTCCATACTCACTAATATATAATAAAGTGATTAACCACCCAACTAGTACCCAAGCTGCATACACAGGCATTGTACAGCCTGGTAGGTGGTATAGAAGTCGTTCAAATGCTGTACAATGTTCTATATGATGTACAGTACCATATCTAAAAACCCTTTAAAAGCTAGGTGGTACAGTAGCCGTTTAGTAGCAAAAAAAATCTTTTAGTGATAAAAGAGCATGCAATAGCGTCGTTAGACAGCCATAAGAAGTATAATCGAGTTAATGGAGTATTTTATACCACCATGAGATGTTAAAGAATATTTTAGTAGGTAAAGGAGTTTGAAAGGAGGTATAAGCTGCTTTTATAGCGCTCAAAAGCGTAGGAAAGCATTTTGGCTGAGCGCGACAGTAATCTGAATAGGCCATAAGATTCCTTTCGTATTTATTTGTAAGTATAGTTAGGGTAGTTAAGTTAGTCGTTTAATTTAGTATGTAAATGTAAATTGTAAAAATGAGGTTTCTGATCGTTAATAAACAGAGGTGGTTTTATCTCATTGCAGTTTTTTCTAGGCTCGTGGCTAAATAATAACAGCCGCAAAGGGCGATCGAAGATTAAGGTACACTTGCCGCGATCGGTTCGTGGATGGGTACCCATCCATTACATATCGAGACCCCTCCGTGTCTCGGAAAGCATGTAAAGACGTTGGTCCCGGCTGTCATTCGTAGATCTTTGACAGTCGTTACGGGATGAAGCCCAAAAGTCCAGGGGTCATTTCGTTACCCTGTAACTGGGTTGTGTAGGTCAGATATACAGTCGCTAGTAAATTACTTACTGCTATTCAGCTGCATCCAGTTAGGCTGGAAGCTGACCCCAACTAGTTGGCAGCTAGGCAACCAACCGGTTCCGGTTCCGGTCCGGGGTTGTTGGTTGGTTGGTTGGCGTTGGCGGGTTGGTTGGTTGGTTGGTTGGGTTGGTTGGTTGGTTGGTTGGCTGGTTGGTTGGCTAGGCAGATTGATTGATTATAGTTTTTATAGACTTTGGAGGTTACTATTTTAGTTATTCTTCGTTTACAAGGCGGTCCCCAATGCCGTCCCTTATCTAATTATAAAATCACGTCTGAGAGGCCAGGCAGAGTTGTAGAGGTTCAGCCGGCGACCGACTGAAGCCGAGGATCATTTCGGGTTTTTTATTATAGAACTCTTCAATAAACTGTTACAAACATAAAATAATGAGCCAGCTTTTTATTCAGTCTATTTCTACTGACACTTTGGACTGTTGTTCATATTATGATATCGTATACATGTTAGGGATGTTGATAAAAAAGTTTTTTGTCCGTCAGATAGGTTATTAAAAAATATTGGACACGTATTTATTCTTTTTTTACGTAGTCAAAAGATTACGGCGATACATTGAGTTAAAATGTGCCATGACGTCACGAGTATGTAGATTTTATGCTTACTTGTGACGTACTTACCAACCCCCACTCCCCAACTTAAAATGCGGTTTGTCTAGGTATTTTGTCATTAATATGATAAAGCAAAAAATACGTGTCTAATATTTTTTTATTATCTGACTGACGGACTAATTAGAATTTCTTTTTTTTTACCCAGGCATCATCCCTATTTAAGATTTTTTTTAAGTAGAAGAAACCGTGCTCATTCTCGGTAGGTACCTACTATCAAACGTAAGCACATGCGTTATCAATATTATTTGATAATTTATGATATCATATACTTTTATCAGAGACTATCAATAACTGGGTTAACATAGAAAATAACTTTATATTGTCACAAAGACATTTATTTTTCTATAAGTACTTAGGTGTATAAAATAAACATTTTTTTTATATTTTATGAGTCGCTCGTCGTGGCAATGACCTGTCCATGATATAAAAGGACTGATGCGAAGGCCCTCGATGCAAACAGCCGATCTGTGCTGTAAAAAAAAACACAACTAATACATACCTAAAAGAAAAATAAAAGCTTTTTTACAAAAAAAACAACCGACTTGTCGGTGGCAAAAATGAAAACACAAAACCAAAGATACCGACTGTGGCGGCATCTACATCGCCACATGCGAACTACGCATCAAAGACTTGACGTCACACAACATCCTGACGTCACTCAAATCCTGCATCGTGCAATTAGAGTTTACCGCGCGGTGGACATATTACAAGCTCACGACTTCAAACCTCTGGGCAATTGCCCGCCAGACATGACACCCGTCTGGTCGGAGGATCCTCCCTTTTCTATGGGGGATGAGTGAACTTTACACGCTGTTCCTCATACCCCTAAACCGACTTCCGAAATTAAAATTATCTTTCAGTAGTGTTTTTTCGGAAGTCGGTTGCTTTTTTTGTAATTTATTTTTCACTTTTTAACGCACTCTACAGGAGTGCGTTTCATCAAATAGTTCCATTGCCGTAATGTTAGCTCCACTGTTAAATTTAAAAACGGAACTATTAGGTAGCGGCGCGGCGCGTGACGTATTCGTATTGGTCCTACAACAGTAGAGCCAACATTACGGCATAGGAACTATTTGCTGAAACGCACTTTACTGCTAGAAGAAACCTATTCACTCATTCCTCGACAAACCGACCTCATTTTCCAAAACCCTCTACTGACAACAGGTGACTATATTTAATCGCCTTATCTTCACTTATCTATGATAACCACAAGAATGTTCTGAGCACACAATGTGCAATACTTGAGAAGAAACTGTTTGATAATGGATCATTTTTATGGAAGCGAATTATGTATTTAGGTTATTTAGGTATTTTTGGGTAGAATTTTCACGAATTATACTGTTGTTTTTGGGTGACTCTTCGTTTACTGGCTTACTTATATAAAAAGACTAGCGGCCTGCTCCTGCTTCGTACGGTTTATACGACTTGACAAAACATCGAGATTACTTAGTTATATGTTACTTTAATATTAACGTATTATACACATAAACCTTCCGGAATAAATTCTCTAAACGATGCTGAAAACCTCATCAAAATCTGTTGCGCGGTTTAGAAGAACAACGCGGTCATACAGACAAACACGAAAAGCGATTTTAATTGTATGTATCTAAGTAGGTAATTTGAACATGATTTCATTACTGCAAAGGCACAATACAGCAAAAAGAGGGGCAGATTCCCCTGCAAAATTGTATGCCAAATCGAGTGACTATTTCATGAAATCATGACATTTAAGGCCAATTCTAACTTAGTTTACAGTGGAAGCGGCGGGGGTGGCGGAATCCGCAAGCGGACCGTGTCGTAAACGCATATGTAATAAAATTCCTTTTGTCTATGAAAAGGTGCCAGAGCGGAGCGCGCAGCGTAATCCGCCGCGGAACAACGGGCTGCGCCGCGCGCCGGGCGGCGGGGATAAATTGACGAATGAATGTATTTTTTTCATAAATCTAAGTACAACCATTAAACTGGCAGGGCGGGGGGGGCACTATACTCTACCAAAAATTTGCATCATATTTCGCAAACGGATCCCTAAATTGAAAAATGACTTTCACACACCCACAATATTTTTGAACGACCTTTCCAACGACACCCCACATCATAGGATAGACGAGAAAAAAATAAGAAACATCCCCATTTAACGAAAAAAAAGTTGTTCTTGTTTTTATTTTACCACTTTGTCGGCGTGATTAATATGTATATGTATACCCATGCCAAATTGCACCTTTCTAGTATTATCAGTCTCTGAGCTAAGCCGCGGAGAGACAGACAGACAGACAGACAGACGGGCAAGGCGAAACTATAAGGGTTCCTTGTTTACTACGGAACAAAAAATAATAATTATGAAGTAAAATGTCAGGACTTTTTTGTAAATGTCCTACTTTCTCTCAGCTGTCAGAATTTCGAAAAGGTATCCCACAGAGTTATTTGTGGACATGACTGTGATGTTTCACCGGTAATTTGAGTCTGTATATTACAACCCTAACTAGCCCTGCTGTTATGAGTATGTCACATCACTAGTCGATAAGTAGCCGGACAGTCAAGATGGCGCCTGAGCCAGAGTCAATCTGCATTATAGTTGTAATCTTGAATGAATATAATAAAACCACGTTTAATTGAAGTCCAGTATTATTATTTATATAATACACTGACCAACACACCTTCAAAGAATACAGGCGTAATTTTAAATAATTGTGTACTCCAAAGATGTTTCTCATGCCATATCTACCTACCAAACTTCTGTTGACATTTCAAATGAGAGTGTTGACAGAGATTTAATACGTTCAACTGTGAGACGAGTATCATAAAGATAGGAGACATGGGTAAGACTGACATTATCAGTGTTTAAATAAGTATTTAGTAACTAAGTAAGTTAATTATATTTAGATATAAAATTGCGTGGTAGGTACTTATCTACATCTGCAAGTTGAGGTACTTATACTGCATTTGAAATAAGATTTAAGACATTTAAACAAACCTTTTTAACAGTCCGTTCAACCGATTCTGACTTCTATACCGTAGGCATAAGGATGGCATAAGCAAAAAATTAGTTACAATACCCACTGTTTACTACAGCTGCCATTTGTCATGCTACCAATAAGTAAAAATCGGTTGAACGGACTTTAAAAAAGGTTTAGTTAAATGTCTAATCTTATTTCAAATGGAATATAAGTACCCAACCCCAATTATTTAAATATCTTGATAGACTAAATCGGTATTTCCTCGGAATTCTTTTGAGGCAGCTTTTTCTGTTGCTAAGTGCTCGCAAAAGTACAGAAAACACAGTTTCTTTGTGCTGATGAGGCCACAGACTAAATAGGAAAGTAAAAGTATACCTACCTACAGATAACACGATATTTGAATTTGAATTCAGCAAAGACTTAGACAGTAATACCTACTTAAAATCTGAGTAGTGATTGAACATTAGGTACTGTCGATACATACTTAAATTATCCTTAAAATGGGATAAGTACCATATCTACATAACGGGCTTAAAAAGAAGTTAAACAAAACCAAGAGTCAATTGTTTTTTCGTCATTGTGATCTTTTTTGTATTTGATCTGCTGGGAACCTTCTGGTTACGGATTATGTTGACGGTCAAAGTTCCAACTTTATAACGTTTTTTTACGAAAACAAGTTTTTAATGTAAATACCCCCACTCCTGTACCTACCGTTGCATGCACCCCTCTAAAAGGCGTCGCCAGCCAATGGCCCAGAGGGGGGCAAGTTTATACAGGGTGTCAGGGACATCGAAGCGAAGTCGGTTACCATGGGGTCAGTACATGATTCTGAACCTCCCTGCGTTGAAATTTTTCGTCGGTTATTTTAAAAAAAAATCTGCTATTTCATAGAAATGTGCAATACCTACGCGGTCAAAATGTATGGAGCAGCTGTTTTTTTTTTTTAATAATCGGCGAAACATTTCGACGCAGGGGGGCTCAGAATCATGTACTGAATCCATGGTAACCGGCTTCGCGTCGATGTCCCTGTCACCCTGTATAGGGAGGATGGGTAAAGTATGATTTGTAGGTACAGTCAAGGGTCTAGAGCACATGAAGCTTTACACTTGTAGTGCGAGTCTTACCTCTACGGCGCACAATGGGGCCAATATCGACGCTGGTGGACATTTGATTTTTCACAAATCAGTTTCAACTCTGAAGTCCCGATAGGAACTGAGAAAAATAATTAAGTATATCCATTTTCAATGTATTGATTAGTCGTTTTTCCCAAAACTACTTAGAACTATAGAGCTGTAACCTAATAGGTATTATGACTGGGCATACCACCAACACATGGATACGAATTACATCCCCGGACTCCGGATTGGACCACGTTTAGGAGCTATGGAACTTTAAAAAACCAAATAAAGCTTCGTGTAAAGGCTAGCGCGATGCGACAACGGTTATTGTTACTTATACCGTGAAATTTTCTTAGAAATTGTATTGTTCGAGTCGCGTCGCGCTAGTCTGCACGAGGTATCCTAATAGTATAGGATTGTACATACTAATTCCATGCTGCCATGATAGTAGGTACTTACTAATTCCATGCTGCCATGTCATACTAAGGTAGCCATCTTGTTCTAAACTTTGGGCGACGGTAAAAATACGGAGAAAACGAATTTTCTCAGATATGAGAGCTAGCTCGATCGATTTTTCGCCCCCGTAAACCCCTATATTGCAACTTTCATCGAAATCGTTAGAACCGTTTTCGAGAACGTGATTACAAATATACATGTACAATGTGAAGTTTAATTCGTTTGCATCCTCTTAAGGGGTCATTGTACTCATCATTATGGACAACTTTCACTATGGGGCCAACCCTGAAATCCAATTCCAAACATTTATGTTCGCATACCTCATTATTATGTAGGGAACAGCTGACTTTTTTTTTCGCGACTTCGGGGTACCTATACGTAATACAAATATTGCTCGTTTAATAGTATAGGATAGGATTTTCATGATATTGATTATCACATTAATTAGCATGGAATTTGATAAAAAATATGATCATAATGTACAGATAAAACATTAAAAAAAACCGCCTTCCGAAATTAAAGTAGGTAATTTCACTTTGTACAAATCAAGCTATACATTTCCAGTTTATGCTGATCTCACATTGTATAGGATTTCCATACAATGCGAGGTCAGGTTATACTGGAAATGTATAGCTTGATGTGTAGCCGTGTGTACCTAGTGTTTTTTTGGAAGTCGGTTTTTTTTTTTTTCGTAAAAAGTTTATGGTTTTTCACTTTTTAGCTGTGGTGCCTAACCTACACACAAATTTAAAAAAACAGCGACAGGAAGTTTCATTACATTATCAACATGCACTAAGTGGATTAAATAGGTATTATTGAAGTAACTCAAAAACTTCCCAAGCAAAGTTATTAAACATTTATTTGGACCACCTCCAAAAAATACACTTTCGAACAAAAAAGAAATCACAGGAATCAATTTACAATTGGCGAAGATATCGACGAACATACCTTTTATGAAGCCGGTTAAAAACAGTGACTCGTCCCACAATTCTTATTGAATCTTCAAAATTATTTCTTCGGTAAAAAAAAAAATCGTTTTAAACATAAGAACACATTCAATGAAATAAATATCGAAGTAATGCATAACACAGAACAATCAGAAAAGATCTTATATTACCTTACACTTAAAATTTTATAAATGCTGGATCCAGTGAAATAATTACCAAATTATGTACATTTACATAAATAAATTATACCGACACGAAATCACAAATAAATTCTCAATTTTCTGAAAAACATAATACATTCGTCATTTTTCTATCTTCTTAATCTTCTATGCTCTTCTCTTCTCTTCTCGTCGAGCCAGCGACCGTTCATAAAGAGAGCAACTCCATGACAGTGTTTACTGGCAATACTGTCGACGGATAGCTCTCTTCATTAACAGATTATAGGCATCTTCACTTCTTGTTTCTTCATCTTCTGTGAAAACTTACTTTAGTACTTTTTTACTGGTTTTTACGGCTGTGGTGTCGGAGTTTTTCTTCAGGCGTTTCAGAATATCTTTAGGTATAGGAGAAAATAGTTGTTGGCCTAAAGGTCAGGAAGAAGGAATACCTATTTCAAGTGGTTAAAATATCAGCATACGCTTGCACTCTGAAGCATAAGTTTATGGTAATACAAAATGTCCCTACCTATGTACAGTGGGCTCCAGAGAAAGTTCACCCCCTAGCAATGTAAAAAACAATGCAAGGGGGTGAGGTTTCTCTGGAGCCCACAGTACCTATAGGAAACACACACACACCTAATAATTTATAATAATATATTGAATTACTGCTTAGCCCTCTTCCTCTCTCCTTATTTTGCTGTGCCCGACAGGGTCCATATTGATCTCTTACTTATTAAACCATCTATGTAATACATATGGAATGCAATAAAGAATTGATTATTGAGCTTATTGAAAATAATTTACCTAAGGTAAGTTAGGTCGCTACAGACAGACATGCACATATCACGCCCAAAGTTGTAACCAAAAAATCACGCACTCAAATCAATCTGCCTAGCCTTTTCCCAACCACGTTGGGGTCGGCTTTCAGTCTCGCCGGATGCAACTGAATACCAGTATGTTACATGGAGCGACTGCCTATCTGACTTCCACAAATCAGTTACTGGGTAACACGATACCCCTGGGAAAGACTGGTTGTCAGACTTTTGGGCTTCTGACTACCCGTAACGACTGTCAAAGATCTACGAATGACAGCCGGGACCAACGGCGTATATATGTATAGCGTGTTTTCCGACACCCATCAAAGAACCGACCTCGGATCGCATCGCACTGTGGCTGTTATTTATTTAACTAATAGCAAAATTTGTTTAACGTGTGGTAAAAAGTTTAGCCATAACCAGTCAGCAAGGGTCGTAAGGTCTGTTCAAGTACACGCCATGCACTGGAAAAGGCGCTCATTATTAGCCGTGATAGCTGTCCACTAGCAAAACCTAAAAAAAGTCAAAGCATTTATTTAAATTAAACCAATTACCTACAGACTATTTTGAATTGTCAAGGGGTCGGTCAGTCAGAAAGATGAAGCTAGTTGCCCATTCCAAAGCGTATTAAGTTCCTATGGAGAACAACGCGCAAAAAACACAACGGACACTGCTAGCTAGATGTAGTAGATATAGGCCTCTCCAATTACACGCACGCCAAAAAAAAAATACATAAACCATAGGCACTTATGAAACGTCAGAAGATAGGTGCACGGGTCCAATTGGACGTTTCCTACCGAGAAGAGCCGGCATGAAACTCCACGATTACTCTTTTAAAGATAAATGGCTTTCACAATGTTTTCAAATTACAGTGTTATTAGGTATGGGAGGACAGTGTTGGCCTGTCAAAAATAGAAAATGGTCTGCAAATCTACAGTCTATTAATTAAGCCTACTCATCCTCGTATTTTATGTATACTTGACTTAAGTAGCGCAGTGACTACTCGTAGAGCTCGTCTAACACACTACACTACTACACTGCTCCTTTCAAAAACTAACCTTCATTGAATCGGACGTTTTGCGTCAACTTATTGCCGATGACATATGGGGCTCAGCACGGAGGTGCTAAGTGGCTCACCACGCCGACGTGTTTGTCAGCTACTGTTTGACTTTCATTGTTGTAGGTAGGTACTGGTCTAACGGGATTGCAGGGTTGGTACTGTCGAAGATGATTGCAGTCTTGAGATTATCAGTAATTATTCATTCGAGATATAATGAGTTAGCTATTATTCCAGCCCACACTGCTAGAAATAGCCCTCCCCCAAGCACCACCACTTCGATCGGTTCTGTGCGTCCTGCATCCAACGGATTCCTGGGGCCTTCATAAAGTAATCGGTGTTCCGGTACGCGGTCGTCACTCCAGCACGGTTAGCATGACCACTATAGGAACGGGTTTTGTCGACGGAAGAATAGACAAAATGACCGATAAACAATCACAATCTGTCAATTTGTCTATTCTTGCGTCGAAAAAGCCCGTAGAAGACCCGTTTCTATGGTTGTTATGCTATGCGTGCTGAACCTTTAGGTCCCATCGGCCATCTGTTCTTTGAGTAACGTGCCCTGATCACAGCCACTTAAGTTTGGCAATTCTTCGGGCTATGTCGGTTACATTTGATCTCCTCATTTCTGATTCGATCACGTAGGGAAATTCCAAGCATAGCCCTCTCCATTGTCCTTTGGGTAACTTTTAGTCTTCTAATAAGGCCCATTGGCCCAAGGACTTCTCTCTCGAAGGATTCCTCTGTCCTACATAATACATGATAAATGATTTACGAAATATTTTCGGTCCTACTCTATTCTGATTTCTGGGCATGATTCAATTGCCTTCATTTACCAATCACTTAAGTTTTGCAGCTTGCCAACCCTAACTCTTCCTCCGTAACTAGCCGCCTTTTTCTTGGTCTACTTGATTATTTGTCAAAACATTCAAGTTCCCACAAGAGCCTACGCTTTTGGACGTTTTGAGTTTTCAACTTTTGACCCTTAGTATTGCTGACTTGTCCAGCAGGGCAATTGTAATAATACTGGCAATACTTTTCATTTTGACAATTCAACAGCATTCATTGCGTCATTTACGTTCTCGACCTGTACCCTAATTACGTAATACACGATCAATCGGAATCTGAATCGTTTTGAAACAGATTGCTAATACATTGCTTCGTACGTTCGAAAAAAATCTGCTCAACAACGTAAATAACACAATGAATGTTGTTGACCTGTCAAATTGAAACAGATTAGTCGGAATTGTCAACGAAAATGCGTTGCGTAATTAGATAGCAGATGAATTTTTCAAACATATTATGAAGCAATGGATTAGCAAGTTCCTTTAAAATCATTCGGTTTATGATTGAAAATGTGCTAAGCAATTGGGCTTTAAAAGCTTTAAAAAAAAAACACTTAGGTATAGAAGCAACAAGACTAAATGTACCCAGGATTTTGAAATATCTTGATTTAAAAGAATATCCTTGGAGTTTCTTGCCCGTTTTTCTCCACTGAGAATCTACGTTTTGGAATGGGCAACTAGCTTCAACTTTCTGACAAATTGACCGACTCTTTGACAATTCAAAAGTGCCAGTTAATGGTTTTTTGGAATAAATACTTTGAGCTTGAGTTTGACCCGCGCTGGTCGTACTACATTCAAGTAACGCTACCCATAGCATTTATCCACTCGTGCAATGACGGTCTTACCTACATAAAATCTGAAAGGAATGATCTCCATTACAACAGAGACATACACAAAGAACTTAAGACAATCGAATATAAATTATCTTCACGACTGACAGTCTACAATTCTTGGCTGTTAAGTATACGATTATAGCATAGCTGACACTAATACTGATGGTAGAAGACTTTAGTTATTGGAAACAATAAAAAATATTGTATTTTATTTTATTAATTTACTAGGACAGACTTCCTGTCGAAACAATAATTCATAAAAAAATTCCATGAATTCCGAATTTTTCAATTCTCCGGCAACTTTTCTTTCTATAAAGTACTAATTCGGATTTCGAACATTAAAAAAAATTGACAATTCGGTCCACCCGTTCTCAAGTGATGCGCTTATCAACGAACACCATTTCATTTTTAATAAATAGAATAGACAGCGGGTTCACTCTTGGCTATGGAGTTATAAATAAATGCTAAAGTCTTTTTAAATCTAGCGTTCATCTTCCCGCCCATTACGCAATTTATTCGTGGTTGGCGCAGCATGTCGTCATGTTCCATAGGTATCTATTTTATTAATCAACATCTCAGAATCCACGTCCTTCCTAGCCGACACTATATCATCTTTCACACATTTATTAATCTTTTCTTTGGTATGCCTCAAGTCCATCCACATTTAAACCTATTCTTGTGACAATACATGCTCTTTCAGAGAAAATCATAAATGATTAAATGATGAATATTTGTATATAGGTAGGTACTTAAAATTTGTAAATACGTTCCCGAAAACGACTAACGATTTCGATGAAAGTTGCAAATCGTCGCCGTGCAGTGAAAACCTCGTGATTGCAATAAACGTTATTTTACAGGGAAGATAATAACTGTCTGAAGAATAGCCGTCACTGACGTTCTCTGATGTTCTCGTTATCAACGATAGAAGGCATTAGAAGCATCTTACATCTCACTGTCTGTATTTTGTTCTCTAAGCACGCATTACGAGGTTTTCAACACAACAAATAAATAAAAAGAAAAGCAATTAATTTTCCTTTACGAGGTTTTCACTGCACGGCGACGAAATAGGGGTTTACGGGGGCGAAAAATCGATCTATCTGGGAAAATTCCTTTTCTCCGAATTTCCACCCGAGCAGAACTCAGTTCGTTTAGAACAAGATATATTCAGAGAATGACATGGCAGCATGGAATTAATATCTACTATCCTACACCATTAAATGAGCATTCTCTATTTTCACCAGAGCAAAGCTCGGTCGCCCAGGTACTAAGTATAATAATTAAATGATAATGATGGTGTACCTGCTACAAGTACACCTCTGCCCAACCCTTCAAGGAAATAAGGCGTGATGTTATGTGATGAGTTTGAAATGAAAAAATATCTACGTAAGTCGGAGCAGTGATTCTGAAGTTACAGCGCAATAACAGACAGATAGATGTTGCGTTTTATAATTTACAAGATGCGTGCCCGATGAGATTCTCATCGGCAGAAATGAAGAACCTCTATACAAAATTTCACCCCCTTTTTAATTCCTTTAGGGGGTGAATTTACAAAAATCCTTTAATCCTCACTTTCGTTATTTAAGGAACTTTTGTTTAAAATGACATGCTTAAAGACCCAGAGGCCATGCGTTGTCAGTTAGTGAATGAATGAATGAATGAATGAATGAATTAAACATTTTTATTAAATAGATGACGTTTTAAATGAATGATTAAGGAAACAGCTGGCTTTAGCATCTGCAAGGTCTCGTCTGCTAGTCAACTCATTGAGAACCGAATTGCTGCTAAAACCGTTAACTAATTAACTGTAAATGTTCACACCTTATAATTATGGAATGGAAACAATCTGTTGGAGATCGTTTTAGCAAAAGGTAGAATTCAAAGTAAGCGTCTACCAATGAACTTGAATTTCTGACTGAATAATAAAAATAAAAATAATTAATTTAATAAACATATAAATAATTAGTAATTACTAACTTAGTTATTTAAAGTACTTTTTACAAACAATGTATGCAATTTTTTATTCTAAAATAAATGATTAATAATAATAAAGTGGAAAATTTTAGACTTTTCGTGTAGAGAAGTCTTTTGTCCGGTTTCTATATTAGAACGAATCGTTACAGTAACTAATGTCGAAAAGTTATGTTTACCTATGACTAGTCGTAGCTAGCTAAACCTCATGCATGATTGGTATTTAAAAAAAATTGCGAATGTATGAGCTAGTTTAACTTTATCGCCCCTTGAAAAGTTAGAACCCCTTGATTTCACAGATAAAAAAACCAGCCTGTAACTGTCCGACTGTATGGCAGAGGCCTTTCAACATACAAAACTAAACGGTATGAGCATTGATCACCACGCTTGTTCAAGGCAGATCGGCGATTTTGTAGATGAAAGTTTTCAGCGACATGCTCCGGCCTCCAGGCAATTTATCACTTAGTAAAACCTCGTGCCGATACGAAAGAATTACCTAAAACGTGTGTTAATAAAAAATAGCTCAGTAAAAGACAGATTTTAAGTGTACAGCCAACCGCACATCTTTCTTAACACTTTGACTTCGACAGCGACTTTATTTCGTAGCATTTCGTGTATTTCACGTAGATCAAGTGTTACTTTGCCTTGCAGTTGACCGTACAGACGTGTATAGGCGTCAATTATCGCAGCACGCATAGAAGTGCGAAGTGGAGTCTCACGGAGAGCTAATTTGATTGACGGCGGTTGCTCAAGAACCGTTGCTTCGAGGTTAGTTACGATATTTGGAATAGTTTAGACTTAGGATAATTTTAGACGACAGACGAGACATCTGGCAATGCCTATAGGTAGCTTTTTGTCATGTTCCTGCAACCGAGCAACTGCCCAGAGGTTGAAGTCGGGAGCTTGTATATAATGTCCGCCGCTCGGTAAACTCTTAATTGCGCGATGCAGGATTTCAGTGACGTCAGGATGTTGTGTGACGTCAAGTCTTTGATGCGTAGTTCGCATGTGGCGATGTAGATGCCGCCACAGTTTCTTTGATCTTCCCCTACTCTTATAGCCATCCATATTCATACTCAATACTCTCTTCACGACATTCTATCTCTCATTTCACTTTAAAACTCATTGAATATGACATTTGGAAAAGATAGGTAAAAGATAGGAAGACTACATTTTTTTGTAGGTATTTCGACGAAGGTTTTTCTGTGATTTTGTAAAAAAAAATAACGAATGCCACATGCTCAGTCCTAAAAATTCAGGGATTTTTAGCAATAACTTAATCTCGCTTTATACAGCTACATCACCATTCCCTAAGACAAGCTATATCGATAGTAAAGGCTACCGCAAACAGGCGCGACGCGACTGTAATAGAAGAACAATTTGTATGAAAAGTTCATTCAAATTGTTCTACCAGAATTACGATTGCCATCTACGATGTGGTATGTAACCGTATGTAGAAAGTACTTTTGCATGTTATATATTTAGGTAAATACCATCAATTTCAGGACAGACATAAGCGAATTTTCCACTAAGTACTTATAACATTGAAACCAGTTCGAGTCAGTAAAATCTTTAAACCGATAGATATAATATTCATTACGTTCATACGGTTCATAATGCTTCATATATTTTTACAAAAATGAGGACCCTATTACAGGGACGTTGGCGCAGATTTTTTTCAATATTGAGGGAGACGGCACCGCTTAAAATCAGAAATCACCTTGCAAACCGGCTTTAAAACAACAACCATCCACTTCTAAACGGTAGTCTTGAAACTAAAAAGCATATTTCGTTCATTGTGACGCAAATTAACTCTTAGAAATAGTGGCCATCTTGTTTCCCGCCATTTGCATTCGTTTTGTTCGAATTCATTGTCGACATGACGGCTAACGTTTTGTCAGGCAAAGAAAGGAATATGTAATGCCTTATGCAACTATAAACAGTGACCTATTTTAAAGGATATTTAAGTTTCTAATACATTTTCTCGTGGTGTTACTAATGTAATTCGTTGGACAGTTATTTTGGTTAGGTTGTTTTCTTTTTGACGTGGCGTCGACGGTTGCAAGGAGCGGTTCTGTTTTCAAAATTTTGTTGAGCTTGGTAATCATGGTTTTGAGAATGCCTCTACCTCTATGAAAAGTGTTATGTGCATTTTATGCGATGAGAGGGAAGACTTGTTACGCTTCTATTTTCTATGTAACTAATAATAAAGCAGAAGAGTTTGTTTGTTTGTTTTTTGTATTAGATAACCCAATTCTCGAGGAAGGTTATAGACTATTCAACATCACGCTGTGACCCTCAGGAGCCGAGCAAAAAGAAAAAACGTCAGAAGTAACAAGAAATTTCACGCAGATGAAGTTGCGGGCAGAAGCTAATGTAGGTATAATAGCAAAGATTGATAATGGTTGGTAGTTATCAATAACTGCTGGTAGAGATATCTATCATATCATCATCTGCCTAGCCTTTTCCCAACCATGTTGGGGACGGCTTCCAGTCTAACCAGTAAGTATTTTACATGGAGCGACCCAGTTACTGGGTTGTATGTTGGTTGTAGGTATACTAAAAAAAAATCCGTTGATTAAGTTTATAGGTTTACCTATAATATACCTAAATAACATGTCATTGTAATACTGTGTTTTATCCCAGACTATCTGACCCGTTAGACGTTGGCCTGTCCAAAAAAATTCCATAGAAAAATTACTTTAGTTACTTTAGTTTTCCTCAATTTTCCAATTTTCTGGGCAACTTTTCCAATTTTTCTTTCCATAAAAACAGATAAAAACCTAATTCAGACTAATAACTACGAACATTTTAAAATAAAATAAAATTGCCAAATTGGTCCCAGCTGTTCTCAAGTGATGCGCTTACAAACGCGTAAAATCTATGAAAACATTTTATAGAGACTGGTTGCTTCAACCATTTTAAGCTGTCCTAGACCTACAACTATTAAATGGTTAAATCTAGGCCATATGTAAAATTGTAATCAGTATCAGTTTACTTCATGGCAGTCTTCTACAGAGCCCTACAAAGCATCGTAAAGTATTCGCTAATATAATTTTAACTAAGTCACGCTTGCTCGATAACTTGTACCTATCAGTGTTAATGGAACACATTTTGTATTGTTTGAAAAATACTGTGTTCCTATATAAACAACGAGCAGTTTTTTGTTACCGTCCGTAAGCCAACATTTCGGGTTCCGATAATAAACGAATCGTTACTCTAGAAATCGTAATGTTGTGCGTATTGGGCCTGAAAATCGCCTGAAACCCTGTACCTACTTGAAAGGTAGGAAGGTAAATGAAAAGGTTTTTAAAAAGCTGTAAAAATTTAGGTATAGTACGTAGTATTATATTATATGTGGTATGGTACATACAGTGGCCGGGAATTCCGGATATTAGTATCTAAGTATTGAAATCTGGACTGGACTGCCTTGCGGTCGTGTTCACAAGTGCTACTACTGAGCAAGGCAAAGTGTTATTCGGTTTTTCCATCTGGAATTTCTCAGTAGCAGGCCCCCCGGAGTCTGGATTAATGCCCGGTCGATGGCAATAGGCTCGCCCCCTATTACATGGAACCTAAACATAACTGGCAAAATGTGGGTGTACTATAGGTACAGCTCTGCTCAACCCCTCGAGGAATGCAGGCGTGATGTTATGTTATATGTTATATGATATCGGATAGGAACACAATATGTTCCGACTATTCGCAGAACTCATCAGCTGATAACTTTTTGACTTCTTCTAACAGTAAGGTCGTCATAGGAATCCAGGAGCGTTCGTTTCTTTGATAAAACCATAAGGGTTCCGTTTTTTGCCATTTGGCTACGGAACCCTAAAAAGTAAATTTAAAAACTAAAACCCGACTACTGAAAAAATCGCGCTCTAAAATGTATGAAACAAGAAAATATTTCAGTCAGAAAACAAGACACGTACAAAAATGGTCAAGGTGAAGCCGTCATCGCATGCCATTATAATTTTGTAGGTGTACAGGCATGCGACCACGGCTACACCAGACCGGTAGGACAAGACGTCACATTCAATCAATCAATCAATCACAATAAAAACATTTTTTTTTTGTTCATGACTTTATGTCTTCTAGAGTCACGTCACATAGCCTATAACCAGCAGACGATCAAGACGCTTCCAACGATACCTCATTTGTTAAATTATGATCAGTAATTTAGAAGTTATGAGGTAACAGATGAACATACATACTCACATACTTACATACCGGTAAAATCATAACGCTCTTTTTTACTTCGCCGTAGTCGGGTAAAAATATGCTATACTGTCTTTAGAATCCTTAATTTTCATTGCACAGTGAGACAAAATTCCATAATAGGTATCACATTACTTACTTAATTTTTTATACAAAATTAAAACAGAAACAATTCAAGTCTGGCGTCCGTTACCATTTCGTGTTCATATTTAAACAGCTGATGAGCAGCTACATGCCAAAAAATACTCTGCTCCCAACACAATAAGGCACACAATAGGTACCTACATTAGGTAGGTGTTATTTGAAGAGCCACAGACACACAGACATGATTCAGAAAAGACTGCTGTCCAAATAAATACGAAGTTTCATCAAGATGGAATGTGAATGTAGTGGTATGACTGATACAGAAAAGATGGACTTTTATCTTGCTTATTGTGAGTCAAAAAGGTGATCGTACAGTCAGCTGCAAAGAAATCTCACCCCCTAGCAATGTATTTATAATACCCCCTGACAGTGTATTTATACTAGCAATGCATTTATGCAAGGGGGTGAAATTTCTCTGTAGCTGACTGTACCTAATAGAGATGTTGACTAGGTAAAAAAAAACAGTTTACTCTGTCAGTCAGATAATAAAAATTATTAGAAACGTATTTTGATTTATCATATTAAATAAATTGATTTATGATATAAATCTACCGGAGAGTGACGTCTTGCCACATTTTAACTCAATGTATTGCCGTAATCTTTTGTTTACCTACGTAAAAAATAAAAAATACGTGTCCATTACATATTGTTTTATAATATATCTGGCGGACAATTTTCGGCCCTAAAAAAATATATTTTATTGATTTTATTTTACCACTTTGTCGGCATGATTAATATGTATACTCATGCCAAATTACAGCTTTCTAGTACTAACAGCCTCTGAGCTAAGCCGCGGACAGACAGACGGACATGGCGAAACTATAAGGGTTCCTTGTTTACTACGGAACCCTAAAAACGTGAGAAGTCTTGTCGCTTTGACGAATCCCTTAAAAAAAGTTGAGATCCGCATCCACATTCGCGGATGTAAGCCACGAAAAATCCACACGCGTATCCGCGGATGTTAAAATATCTGCATCCGCAACATCCCTGATCAACTGACTCCTAAACGTTGTCACACGATCTCTAACCTAACAAATAGGTACTGACCACGTTTTGAGTAAGTACCCAATAAAGCTTGTGTACAAATCAATTACTCGACATATGTCAACCGCAATTCATACTTTCTGTTACAAAGTAACGAATATACGCATTTATGTACAAACTGAAAACTCCAGCGCCGATATAAATTTATTTCTTAAATATTGCGCATGCGCACTGTTAACCGAAGAACAGTAGGTTGCTGTGCACATATTATGATGATTATTTGTTTTTTAAGTTGGGCAAGGTATCAGGAACATATTAATCCACCTGGCCAGTTTCTTGACCATGTTCTTTTAATATATGAATCTGAATAATAAATATAATTTTATTAAAAAACAAGTTTTATTTCATACAAAACCTGTTTCAATTAAATGTTAAAATAATATCGAAATATACATCTTGATACAAAACTAGGTTTATATCCACATTCTTACTGATATAAGCTATTCAATCAATCACATATTATTTACTGAACTGTTTGTTTATGAGTGGCCAAAGTCCTATAGACATGGAACAATGTACTTAAAAAGGTAAAGTTGTATGTAATTTTATTAATGTTGACTGATGCTCAAATTAAAAGCAGAATAAAAACCCAACTTTTCAGGAGTCGCAAACCAAAGAACAAAAACAATTAATAATATTCCTAATTTTTTCTTTCAAACCTTTTGCACATGACATAACACTCCTCCCTTTTCGCTTTTTTATACTATGGTAGGATGGTTTCACGAATTTCAGCGTTGATTTTGTAAGGTCTGATATACTTAAATCTAGTCAACAAAAGTCTGATACAAAACAATCAAGATCATAATGTAATATCTAATGTTTCTTTCTAAACCGATGTTAAGCCAAATTGCAATGAAACAAAGTGCAGTCGAAGATAAAATGGAGTATGTAACAGGAATATTTTTAACACTTCAGTATTATCTAATATATCGAAACCATT
Source organism: Agrochola circellaris (assembly GCA_914767755.1). Lineage (NCBI taxonomy): Eukaryota > Metazoa > Arthropoda > Insecta > Lepidoptera > Noctuidae > Agrochola > Agrochola circellaris. The sequence goes on along the minus strand of OU611867.1, from coordinate 7,625,946 downwards.
ATTATAATAAAGAGAAAATAAATACGTTTTTTTTTAATGGATAAACTCGAAAACTACTGGACCGATTAAAAAAATTCTTTCACCTATAGAAAGCCACATTATCAGCGAGTAGATAGGCTATATTTTATCGATATCCACGCGAACGAAGTCGCGTGCAGAACCTATATATCATATTAAAGAGAAAATATTTGTATTTTTGTTTGTAATGAATAAACTCAAAAACTACTGGACCGATTTAAAAAATTCTTTCAACTGTAGAATTATAGGAATACATATTATTACTGAGTAACAGGCAAGATTTATAAAGATATCACTCGGGCGAAGCCGCTGGCGGAACCTAGTTAATAATAAGCCCGGCCAACTATATAGATAGACGACCTTTGAAGAAACAACGGCCAATTTTATTGATTGTCACATTTGTCACATTCAGTCCGATCCTGTCGACCTACTCTGTAAAAATCTCACGTTTCTCTCGTGAAAGCATAGGTGGAGTGAGCTGTCAATAGTGACATTAAAGATGTTGACTGGGGAAAAAAACAAAAAACTATTTAGTCCGTCAGTCAGATAATAAAAAAATATTAGACATATTTTTTTGGTTTATCATAATATTATTATTAAAAAAATGATTTAGATAAAACACATTAAAGTTGGGGGGTATGGGCTCGCTACGTCACAAGTCGGTATAAAATCTACCGGAGAGTGACGTCATGCTACATTTTAACATGTATCGCCGTAATCTTTTGATTACGTAAAAAAAGAAAAAAAACGTGTCCAATATTTTTTAATAATTTATCAGAAGGACACATTTTTTTTTTGTCAATATCCCTATGGGTCAAGTTGACTCTAGTGACCACTTACGATAATGTGACCGGACCGGAACGTTACTCATAAACGTACTGATTTACTATAGATAGGTACTAAAAGATAGGTTTAAAGCTTTGTGCAGACTAGCGCGACGTGACACCGGTTATTGTTATACCGTCAAATTTTCTTAGAAATTGTATTGATCGAGTCGTGTCGCGCCGTCGCGTCGCGCTGGTCTGTACGAGCCTTTATGCAGCTGCTTCATTGTGTAGGCTGCTTGGTATGTAGTCACCTACTATTAGTCTATATTGTGTTACTTAGCGGGTTTTGGTGACTGTATAACATGACGACGGCGCCGGCGCCAGTATAGCAGCGCGGTTGATAAATTAAATTAAGGCGACGATAACCGACTTTTAATCATTTTATTCAAAAGATCACGTCTAAACGAGTAGTGTTAATGATTTGGAAAAAAAGATATGTTAAATTAGAGTATTTTTTTAATAACTACATACCTATATGAATATTTTAGATTATGTTAATATTACATATAGTGAAATTAATTTGTAAAGTTATGATAAAAAATCTGAGAATTTAAAAATAGTGACGAGACCCCCTTAAAACATTATTTTACTTTGTTTTACAATGTTATAATAACACGGTTTTAAACCTAATGCCGTTGACCGTCAGCGGAAAGGTCAGGACGGTAACCCTCCCGAAGGGTTCACTTCCAATTATGGCGGCATGGCGTATGAGTTCTATGAAAAGTGGGTGGAGTCGAAAGTGTTAAGGCTCCGGTGTCCGTCCATCTGTCACAGGGCTGTATCTTTTAAACGGTAATTAGGTACCTACACACTTTAAATTTTCACAGAGTACCTATAATAAAAATTAAATAAAGTTAAAAGTGAAAGGGAGCACAATAAGTTTGTATTTCATAGTTTTTTTTTTTCCGAAAAAAATATGATATACTATGCCGAAAAAGCTGGTTTCTTGTAAGTATGGGGATTTACAAGAAACCTGTTTTTTTGGCGTTTTTACAGAACCCTTCACTGTGCGTGGCCTGACACGCATTTTGCCGGTATTTTTAGTTATTCAGAATAACGACACCATGTCCTTGCTAAAATAACGCCAGAAATATCACAATGACTGTAAAATCTAGGTAATAAATAACTACTCCGACCTAGTCAGAGTGCTAAATGCTACCACTTGCAAGGCTATCCATCACGTTCTTGTTATCAGTTGATAAGCATCTTGATTAGGTCTCTTATCGATAGCAGTTTGTGATCGCAATTGATGCTAGACTGCCTGCTCTGAGTTGGTTTGTGAAAAATTGTTTCTCTATTTCAAAATGGAGGTTTTTTTCTGGAGATTTTGCATGGAGAAGTACTTTTGGATCAAGCAATCAATCTGCCTAGCCTTTTCCCAACTACTTTGGGGTCGGCTTCCAGTCTAACTGTGCGTTTGCACTGGCGAAACATTCACAATAAAACATGTTGAAATCTCTATTTTCTGTAAATATTCGATACAATGTATGATGCAGCTGAAGGGGCATCGTGTTTGTTACGCAGCAAATGGGTTGTGGAGGTCAGATAGGCCGTCGCTCCATGTAAAATACTGGTGTTCAGCTGTATCCATTTAGATTGGAAGCCGTAACATAGTTGGGAAAAGGCTAGGCAGATTGAATTTGGGTTCCAGAATCCTTCCTGAATTGTAAGAGCTAGGCGGACACAAACGAGCAAGAAGAGCATCTAGAGATCATGAGGAAAAAGTAATACGAGTATGTAAGCCTTTTTATTGCCTTCAACCAAGCACTAATTCAGACTCCAAGGTTACTAAGAGATTCCTTAGAGAAAAAACCAGTAACCATTTGCCTGACGGGGGATCGTACCCTGACTAACAGATCACCATGCTCCTCAATACCTCCTGCGACTACTTGATTTACCAGGCAGTCACCCTGATGTTTAGCATATTATGCAGGGCATAATCATCAGATATAATGTTCCCTCTGCACAGGCCTCCTCTCTGAGAAGAGGTGAGCCATCGTGCCACGTGTTATTCAAATTTTTGGTTCTAGGATGTGCCCGGTTTCCTTACGATGTTTTCCTTTACCGTTGAGAGCACTGATGAGTGTAACAAGTGTTGGTATATATGTGTCCGTATGGATTGAGGAGCGTCGTTAAAGGTGGCTCCTCAATCCTGACGGTCTGAATTGAGGAGCCACCTTTAACGACGTATAACTTTAAAGGGTTTTACTACAAATTCCAGGATCCGGTCTACAAAATCGGCTAATTTACTACTAAATATTCGTAATACCCTCGTTCAAATATGAGACATGGCTCCTCAATCCATACGGACACAGGTATATGTAGGCAGTACATCCACTTGTTGAACTATTATCGAATCTTTTCTATATCCAGAAATTATACTCTCTCCCTATAACCTGCCAAAGATTACGTAATCAACTACAATCTAGAAAAGGAAATGAGCATGCTATCATAAATTTAACCACATAAAACTAACTAAATAGTGTTGAATTCAATGATAGCGTTATCTTTCGTTTACTGCTCTCATAATCTACGATATGGCGTTTTTATTTGTACTGGCAATGTGACCCCGGGCATAAGATTGTGCTAAGGCAAATGTTTGTTTAAAAAAAACTTTAATTGAAGTGATAACGAAGTCCCAATTTAAATTTTTTGGAGCTCTTTCCATTTTTTTTTAAATTAGAGTCTATGTAGTCTATCTACACTGTTTAATATGAATAGAAACGCTAGTTTATGGTCTAAACTTTTTAATAAGATGGCGTATGTAATTAAATGGCAAACGGAGGCTTGTGGTAAGGCAAATTTTAATTGCTAAAAGCACAAGTTGATCCCAATTTAATTTAAATGCTTTACATTAAAAAATATTCAGTTTATCATTCATAACTAATTTAAATTCTGTTTTTTTTTTAGAGTTACTTGGAATTGAATTTAAATAAGATATCTACACAGTTAAGTCATTTTATTTCAATTTTAGTTGCGAGATACCTACACGTACTTACATTTAGTTTGTCAATGAAATTATTTTTGCTAGACAATATTCTGACAGAACTTAAAACTTCTTAAAACATGGAAAAGCACAAAAAATAAGTTTTAATGATGTTTTATCATGATTAAATTCTAGTTTCTAATTCATTTGAATTGCCAGTTCATTTTTGATAACCATTAAGAAATTTAAAAAAAAGAAAAAGTGTCTCTTACCCAAAGTGAAAAACTTCCACTGCGCTATTCCCCCTCAAATAATCCGCCATCTTGAATCACATGTTTATCTCATTAGTTGGTCCATCGTTACGTACGACGCCCTGCCGACCGTCATGTGACCAATCACAGGCCAGAAAACTTTAATTGTTATCTACAGCGATAAAACAATCCAATCATATCGGTTTATCAATAATATTTTGTAACAATCGTAATATCCAGATTTCCCGCTCAAAAATTACTGAAACACCACTCAATTGACTTCCAATTTAAGAAAAAAACACGTTAAAAACTCTAAATGACAAAAGAAAATAACGTAATTATTCTAATTGTTAATTTAGGAGTGTTTAACTTTTAGAACGAACTAATTTCAGTGATAATTATAGTTAAAAGTATCGTTAACTGATTTTGGAAACTTGCACTGATGGCGGCAAGAATAAAATGGCGTCGGTGCTTACATGTCGAGTGTTTTATACAAGTGTACCTGTTACGTCACACCTGTGGCTAGGACACGGTGATAGGGCGCGTACAGACGGGCGATTGTTTAATCACATGCTTTTTGAAGCAACGTTTGTTTTTGGTTGCTGTTTGGGGATTTTCGTCGTTTTAAAATGTGTTTTTGACATTTAGAGAGAAGGTTCACTATAAATATTCCTAAAATAAATAAAAAATAAAGCTTTTTTTAACACCAAGAACAACAAAACATGCGACGAGTAGGTACCTAATTTTCTCAATGGATTTGAGATCTCCTCTTCTGCTGGATGTTAGTGAAAATGTTTTATACGAGGTATACGTATGTATACCTCTCCAAGGAGATTAAAACATTTAACCAACTTTCTTTCCTCGATACGAATGTAAGACACATTACAGATCACTCGAATCCTACGCGCATTTTTATAAAAGAAATGTGTATGTACCTGTTCTGAACTGCTGTTGGATCCAACGATGTTGGAGCAAAGAAGATGATTTTAGATATTTTCAGTCAGCTAATAAAAGAATCAAGAACCAATCAGTCTGCCTAGCCTTTTCCCAACTATGTTGGGGTCGGCTTCCAGTCTAACCGGATGCAGTTGAATAGGTACCAGTATTTTACAAGAATCAAGAATCTACTTATATTACGAAGAAACTATACCTACACAAATTCACACTTGTTGCGAACTTATACCAACTTTAAAATAAAAGATAATGCCTTCATACTACGGCTTGTGCTGGTGCGACACTATCGCTTAACACATAAGGCATTATTGAGAATACTTTTTATTCTAAGACATTCCCGTGGGCTAATTTCCGACCGCCACGCAGGCGAAGCCGCGGGCGACAGCTAGTAATTTATAAAAATATCACGCGGGCGAACTCGTTAGCGGACGTTAGTCCTTTATATTTACTAAATGAATATGGTTTAACACGTTGCAGGACGGTACTGACTTTTTCAAATTATGCGATATGACAGTAAAATTGCCCATACAAGTTACGACCACTACTATATCCGTACTGCCCTAGAGCAATACTACCTATACTTATGAGAGATTCATGTGATATGACAGTAAAAACGGTTTTCTTTGTTCCTCTATACAAAATTTCGCTGTAATGGCCGTACCTCACTTCAAAAGAGTTTTAAATTGTACGGCGGTGCCCGTAGTGTCATTTTTCAACTTAAAAAAATCTACTGCTAATGCAGTGCGTCCCGCAACGTGTTAATAAAAAAAAAAGTCGCACTTCTTAAACTCCAATAACTCCGTGTGAACACAGCTTTACATAATATTCTTATCGTCGGGAAAATGGGTACAGGCTGTAGGAAACGTAGTTTTAGTGACTTTCAATTTTCTTCCATTGTTGTTCGGTCTCAATGCTTAAGGTTTTACTTTATAACATGACCGCACACGTATTTGCATAGCTGTGACTTATGTAATACGTCTTGCAAATCGTGCTAGTTATTATTGAGATGGTTTCAAGAGAAATCTGTGGGGAGGTGACGTTGTTAGTTTTTGGCGCGAATGAAACTTTAGTAGGTACAGTTTTTCAGTTTTTAGTACACAAAGAGTGCCACCGGGACATAGGGCATGGCGCCGGTGTATCTTTTGAGCCGTAATAGGTGGCTATAGCAACATATAACAAAAATAAAATAAAGTTTATAATTCAAGGGGGGCATACAAGAAACGTTTTATTTTCGGCGTTTTCGTTTTTACTACGTTTTGCCTTCGTCTACTAGTCCAACTCAGACTTGGCCGCTTTTTAACGAAGGTACCATCAAAGAAGTTCATATCTAACCAGTTTCAAAATAAAATCCCGTGAACACGATGACCCAGTGCCGGATTAAGCAAGCGCGGGGCCCGTAGCAAATTTTATAGACGGGGCCTTGATCTGCTATGGGTTCTATGTATAAAGTGGTAAAAAAAAACAATACTCAATACGTCTATTTGCAATCAACTTTTAGAAATTGTATTACCCATATTCTGACGTCTTAGTCGGCAAAGGTAGTACGTATCACGTTTTTGAGACATCAAGAAAATTCAATATACCACTTCTTAATAAGTTTCACTCAAAAAATTATGCTCAGGCGGAGGTGGGGCCCGGGTTTGAATACGCGGGGCCCGTAGCAATTGCTACTCTTGCTACGTGGTTAATCCGGCACTGCGATGACCACATCTATTACCGGCCCGGTGCTATAGCCGCCGAGGGCTGCAAGCAAGAATAGTCCGGTGGTTAGATATGAACTTCTTCGATGGTACTTCATTTGAAATATGTATCACTTTCTGATATTTTACAATAAAGGTACAATTCCGTAGCAGACTGCAGGCAGCAACAGCAGACGACTTCATAGAAATTCGATTCGATTTCATAGAAATAACGTAGCAACCAGAGTGTCGCGGCTAGGGGTGAGGCGTATTAGAAATAACAGATTCTAACAAAATAACTTATCAGTTACTTAAAATAACAGACCCTCAAAGACTGTTTCCGCGGCTGTTACTGATAATTCATTATAACAATCTCCACGCAGACTGTTACCACTGCTGTTATATACCTACACTGACGTTTCATAAGTGCCCTTGTAGGTTTATGTGAAATAAAAATATTTTGAATTGAATTTATTTATAATATTTTATGTATTATTTTAGGGGTATGAGGAACAGGGTGTAAAGTCCACTCATCCCCATAGAAAAGGGAGGATCCTCCGGCCAGGCGGGTGTCATGTCTGGCGGGCAATTGCCCAGAGGTTGAAGTCGTGAGCTTGTATATAAGTCCACCGCGCGGTAAACTCTAATTGCGCGATGCAGGATTTGAGTGACGTCAGGGTGTTGTGTGACGTCAAGTCTTTGATGCGTAGTTCGCATGTGGCGGTGTAGATGCCGCCACATTATAATTATTATAATATTTTGGGGATAGTCATGAATAACTCCTAAATGGTTCGGTTTGTTATATCTGATGGATATCACAAAGTGTAGTCGCTAATACTCGTATATGACTTATCTGTTTTGATGTTGCACGACTTGACAAACTTTTTCTTTTTTATGTATGTTTTCGTCTACGTTTTTATTAACAAACTAACATTTTTTTTTTTTCTTTCTCTTGGTTTGCAATTCGCTGTTAACGAACACTTAGTCAACGCAAAGTATTTGTTACTAGATGTATACATGTGGAAGCTTGTAATTAGCAATTTTTCCTACCTATTAATGATTTTAATTGTGTTATTAGTCTGTAAGCTTTCTGTAAAAAATAAAATAAAATAAACTTACATACACACACACCGCGCGCCTATTGCTGCTGCCTGCAGTCGGCTACGGACTTGTACCTTAAGAGGGCGCCTAAAGGTCCACTAGCGCCACTCTTTAAAAAAAATATTATCTCGTGACTGAGAAGGAATTATGAATAACGGCTAGAACCCTCGGTAAGTGTGTCTAGAATTTTCTAATACCTTTTATAAAGCTTTATATTGAGACACGAAGCAACAAAATACGATCTAGGGCTCTTAAGACGCAGATATATGCGAGTGAGTGGTTAGCTTGCGTGTTCTGTACTGAGCTCACGCAACGCGTCGTACGTCCAGCCAGTAATATGACTCGCCCATCAAGGAGCGCTGTCCCAAATTAGACGCACTATTAATTTATTATACATAAAACAAAAGGTATTTTAATAAAACACGTACCGTAAAACGGGGTGACATTGATTAATTTTAAATTTTAAATGGACACCACACTTGCAATTTCAACGATCAATATGTAAAAAAAAAACTGTAGTGTAGATTCATTACGTAAATTAATTATCGCAACAAAAAAATATAAATTTGTAAATATTTTTTTAGGAAGAAAAAAAAAACCTATTTATCAAAGTTATATTGATAATGGGGCTACTTTGTCACCCACTCTTTTATCTATTCCATCGAAAAGACACCCCAATAAAGGACAAAAATCAAAAAGATTTTATTTTTTAGAAACTATTGTTTATGTAATATTGCGATTTGAATATTTTTGGGGTTACTTTGAGTCAAGGGGCGAATTTGATTGTGGGTACTACAATATTAACAAACGAGATAAACCAAATATTTTTTATTAATATTTAAATAAATAAAGTAACATTAGCTCAACATTAATTAGTTTTAACATTAACGGGGATTAATGGGCACCAGGCGTCCTTCCGTGTAATCCTTTATATTTATTATAAAGTGTCCCAAACGGAATTTTATATTGAAGTGAAGCAGCGTTAATAGACAATTCGCTGTTTGTAATTTTGTCTATTGCTTCTTCCATTGCCTCCTCTGTGTAATTTTTATAATTGCGGGTACCCGCGTTCTTTTTGTAGGTGCGAACCATGAGGCAACTAAAACAAAAGCAACAAATGGGGTTAAATTGATAATTTGCATATTACTCCTATAAGACTGAGTACCACAACCATTGGGGTAAAATTGATAACTATCAAAGTCACCTCGTATATCCTAACAATGTAGCCCCGATGAACTTACAGTGGTCATGCAAAATAAAATGGCGACCGCAACCAAAAATGCAAACATGCTCTAAATCTATTTCCGACAATAACTGCTCGTCGACGCTTCGGCAAAATATGGCCTATCTGTCAGTCTGGCCAACAGAACAAACAAAATTTTAGCTGCGTTCAGTATTACGCAACAAATCCGAAATAACATACGAAGTTTAGCTATCATCAAAGTTACCCCAGCTCTCAAAGTAACCCCGTTTTACGGTATACTAAAAGATGAATAATTAAATTATCTTAAAAATGGTGAAGGTTTCAGAAAAATGCGCTTGATAGATTTTGTGTGACTCTCAGTTTTTTAACCGCGTTAGACATAACTTTACAAATTAATGTCACTATGTAACATAATCTAAAATATTCCTATAATAAGTTATTAAGAAAATGCTCTTATTTGACATATATATTTGGCTTATCTTCCTGGGACTGACTGGGACCTACCGAAAGTACCTAAGTACTAATTTAGTCATTACATTAGATACTTGCAGTCGTATCTATAAATACAGACATCATCATTTCAGCCGAAAGACGTCCACTTCTGGACTTAGGCCCCAAGCACCACGACTTCGACCGGCTATTTTACGCAACACATTTTCGTTGACAATTCCGAGTAGGTAATCTGTTTCAATTTGACAGGTCAACAACATTCATTGTGTTATTTACGTTGTTGAGCAGATTTTTTTTTCGAACGTACGAAGCATTGGATTAGCAATCTGTTTCAAAACGATTCAGATTCTGATTGATCGTGTATTACGTAATTAGGGTACAGTTCTGTGCTTCCCGCATCCACAGTATACATAAATACTTACATACGAATAAATAAAAATAACAGCTTTTTATTAAATGCATATGAAAGTATACCCGACAATAATTTAAAAAAACTTTTTTAAAATTATTGTCTGGTTGTCTGTTTGTTCCGGCTAATCTCCTAAACGGCTGGACCGATTTTGATGGACCGCGCGGGAGAAGCCGCGAGCAGCAACTATGTGCAAGATTACACTATTAAACTTAAAAATATAGGTTGGTGTTTCCATGTGCTACTCCAATGTACCCCCCCCCCCCCCAAGCAACAAACAAGTGTTTTTAGAATCAAAGACTACATGATACTATATGAGCTCATATAATTGTTTGGATTATTTTATTTGACTGTACCTAAGTCAATTTATTTTAAATTTTGTTTTCATTTATTGTTGACATAATCTACTCATTAAAATGTTTTTATTTTATGAGTTGATTGCAATTTGTGCTAATGTAAATTATTTTTGCATCTAAAGCATTATTATATAGAATCAAGCTTTTCCAACTGAACGGACAGTTGTGCTGCTGGGGAGTTTGTTGCGCCACTTCTTCTTCCTAGCTTAAGTACTAGGAAGTGGTGAAGGGTGGGCGTTTTTGGGGGACTGTCTTATGTAATTTTGACGTTCGAAAAGTGCTGATTCTCAGCCTAGTTTGAATAAATGAATTGAAGTGAGCTTGAAGTCCCACCCGACGCTAGATTGACACTATTGACAGCTTACTTCAAACTCACTTCACCTAAGTTTTCGGTGAGTTAGTCCGGCCGTTGAGAGAATGCGTTCTTGACACCTGTCAGTTGAACAATCTCAGTCAAACGACGATGAAAGTTATGTTTGTCTGATTACCTTGAGGTGACATTAACGCCAAAAAAAGTCGAAAGAAAACATTGGACTAACTTTTTGAACAATAGCGGGTCTTTTTGTGGTTCCTTGTTCAAATGAAACAGTTGTCTCTAAACCACATGTTTAGCACTTTCCGTAGGTGACCCCGTAACTTCCGGTTGGGAGCAGCTAAACAAACTTCACGCTACACGCTAGCTACCGAAGAGACGGACAGAGTACAAAATTATTATTATAGTATTCGATCACATAATATGCGGTCTTATAGGTACTATTTTTATATCAATTCTATTTTTTGTAAAATTATTTTTTCTTTTTCGGACGCGGAACCCTTATGGATTCGTCATGTCTGTTTGTCTGTCTGTCCGTCCGTATGTCACCGCCACTTTTTTCCGAAACTATAAGAACTATGCTGTTGAAACTTGGTAAGTAGATGTATTCTGTGAACCGCATTAAGATTTTCACACAGAAATAGAAAAAAAAAATTTTTTGGGGGTTCCCCATACTTACTTAGAACTGCAACTCAAACATTTTTTTTCATCAAACCCATACGTGTGGGGTATCTATGGATAGGTCTTCAAAAAATGATATTGAGGTTTCTAATATAATTTTTTTCTCAATTAATTTGCGCGAGAAACACTTCCAAAGTGGTAAAATGTGTGGGGGGGACACATTTTACCAGTACCCTGTAACTTCTAAAATAAGAGAATATAAAACTAAAAAAAATATGTGATGTGTGTGTCACTGTCAAAAATCGACCGGCAGGATGCTAGGGATTAACAGCTCACTTCACGCTCACTTCACCTAAGTTTCACGGTGATATTTTTACAGAATCGATCGGCTGATGTATATTTTAACAAGATTTATTAGTGTGTGCGTTAGTTTTAAAATCCATGCATTATTTTTATTTTTTGTTCACGGTTACAAATATTCACCAAACATATTGTGTAGTAATTTCTCAATCTGTGTGCCCAATGTGATTTCTCATCGGCAAAAATTACGAACTTCCAAACAAACTTTGATTTAAATTTTTATTTATTTAAACTTAACATAACTAAACTCGAGATCACGCCTTCTTCCCATGGGGGTACATGGTACCATCAAAGCTTACCACCGTAAGGACTATTCTTGCTTGCAGCGCTCGGCCGCTATAGAACCGGGCCGGTAATAGATGGTCATAGTGTTCACGGGATTTTGTTTTCAAACTGCAGGCTTAGATATGAAATTCTTCGATAGTACATCCCCTACACACTACACTTAGGTACTCATGTTTCGTGTAGTGTGAAGGGTAAAACATGTGCGGGTGACCCAGCCTTCAGAAATTTCTTCCTGGGCCAAAAGCTGGTGGGGAAAAACTATAGAACGCTACGGTCCCTACACACTACTTTTACATGTTCAGACACGCACGCCGCCGCTGGTTGCCAGTACTCACTACCCCACCTCCCATGGGATGCATTTTAACCCCCAAAATTCCTGCCTTTGAAGAAAGAAATAAAAAAGATGGCTCCTCCGATAAAAAAATTACTTGTGCAAAGTTCATGCTTTTAGATGCAGCGGTTTAGGCTGTGCGTTGTTTGTTAGAGAATTTAAGATTTTTAAAAACCGCTACATCGCAGTGAGCAAGCAAGCGCTGTATTTATGTAAAAACGAATTATTTGAATCTAAGGACCACTAGTCCCCTTTCCAGGCAAATGCTGGCCGTTGGGTACTAACTTTGCAAACTCATAATCAGCTCTCCCTAAAATTCACTGAGAATTGACTGAACTATTGACCATAATCTCTGAGAGTAAATGCATTTGTAGCCCTTTTACCACCTTTTAGTAAGTAGCAGTGATAGCCTAGTGGTATCCCCGTCGGACTGTCAAGTCATAACTCTCGAGTTCGAACCCAAGGCACGCACCTCTGACTTTTCGGATTCAAGTGCATAATTATCACTTGCTTCAAAAACGGTGAAGGAAAACATCGTGAGGAAACCGGATGCGTGAGAGATATTTCTCGACGTCATGTGAAGCCAAGTCAGAGGCCCATGGGCGGCTTTAAGACTCTGACACCAGGTTAGTCACTAACCACACGAAAAGAAGAAGAGTAAGTGACGTAAGTTGAAAAGAGGAGGCTTGCATTACTGTCATGACTAATTCGCTGTTTGCTGAAAATGAGGCTGGTTGGTTTGCTTTAGTCGCAAAGCTATGTTTATTTACAAGCAAGCCAATGGACCCTGATTACGACATGCAGTCTCTATCTTCTGCGAACATGAATATCACCCAGTTCCCTGACGGACTTTTAGCGATAAGCACTGCTATCAGATTAAAACTTTTAACTCTGATAGTTACGGTTTAATGAACTCGAAAGGAGATGGGTAAAATAAAGAGATGTCACTGCATTCAAAGATTTATTTCCGCTAGCAGTAAATGCAGGCCCTGAAGACGCAATGGGCACCTGAAGCTGACGACTTGAAGTAGTAATATTCATGACAAAAAAATCTGTCTAGTCTTTTCCATTATGTTGGAGTCGGCTTTCAGTCTAACCGGATGCAGCTGAATACCAGTATTTTACATGGTGCGACTGCCTATCTGACCTCCACAACCCAGTAACTGGGTATCATGATACCCCTTGGTAAGACTGGTTCCTAGACTTTTAGAACTTCTAACACGGACACGGAGGGGTCTCGATATACAATGGATAGTCACCCATCCACGAACCAACCGCGGCAAGCGTCGCTTAACCTTGGATCGACCGGTGTGGCTGTTATGATTAAACCACGATTAACCTTATCATTAAGCCATATTCATGACGATGGAGAGTGTTGGAAGAGAGACATCCAAAGCTCTCCATAGGTTCCGTAGCCAAATGGCAAAAGCGGAACACTTATACTTAAATCAACTCGCACGGGACCCGTGTGGTAGATACGAGTACGTCATGCCCACACTCACTATACTCACAGTATGGAAGCTTGAGTCACAGGCGTACCCACAGTGGGGCAACGTGGGGCATCTGCCCCACCCTAATCCCTGACTCGAAGCTAAAAATTTAGGTCTAATAAATAACAAAATTAATTACTACTTCAAAGAAAATCAAAATGACTGCGCAAAACAATGCAGTATCGATGAATCAAGCGTGCATGCGTACCTAGTTCTCGTAGTTTTATCGAGAGAAATTCCTACTACTTATTGGTGCCGATTCTCTTGTACACCGAACTAAACCAACTAAACTAAGACTAAAATTACTTACTTTTGGCTATGAGAATCTTAGAGCTATTCTGCAAATAAAATTCTCTAAACTAAAAAAATATTTTGACACAACTAAAACCGAATTTGACAATCGTGAAACTACGTGGTACCCGTGGTTTGCCCTAACCCGTGATTTTTTTTAGAGCCTGAGGTGCGCAGGGGGTGTAGTCTCGACGTGTTTTATATGGATTTTTTATTTTTTTGTATGGAAAATATGAAAAAATATTACGTACATGTTGAGTGTTGGGTGTTTAAGGTTTTTATTAAGGGGGTCGAAATTTTCATTATTTTTGCGATAGGACGCACCATTTTCGAGATATAATAAAGCAAAAGAAAAAATAAATACAGCACGGTTTTTGCACGTGAAGTCCAGATGTTGGTGTGAATTTTAGTTCATGACAACTTATTTTTATCCCACACCTTTATAATCGCGATTAATAATTGTCAAGTTTAGTCTGGTTTGGTATTTTACAATCAAAATTTTAGGTGTAAAACGTCAAATTCAGAATAGCAAAATTGCCATTTTCATTCAATTAAAAACTCAGTACTATTTTAGTGCTGTCAAACTAAAATATAGTTAAGTTGTGTCACTTTAGTCTATTTCAGAATGGGAAATCGTCGTTTGACAGGAATAAACCAAATGTTAGTGATTTTTAGTTTAGTTTAGAGGCATTTGTGACAAGAGAATCGGCACCTATATAGAGTTTATTCACCTAAAAATGCTTGGTACGCCCATGTTTGTAGTGATGCCCGCCCGAGCTAGAGTGTTAGTGCTAGCAAGGGCGCCATTTTTTTACTTCGTACATTTTTGTTCCATACATTTTGCCCTCGTAAGTATTGCACTTTTCTATGAAACAGTTTTTTTTTTTTTAATTACCCTGTCAACGCCAGGGGCGAATTCAGCCAAATTCAGAATCATGTTCTTACTGAATCCATGGTAACGGTTTTCGCGTCGATGTTCCTGACATCCTGTATGACATCTTAGTATCCTGCTACACTATAGGCATAAATACTATATTTGAAGAAAAAATATAATAGGCGAAACTACTGCATTTTTATTTCAATACAAAATGGCAGGATGATCGCAATAGGCCAGTCTCTAAGCTGAATTAATGGTATTTTATAACCTTATTTGAGAGCATAAAAATAGTTACGAGCCTTTAAAAAAAACCTGCTATTAAAAGTTCATAGTAGCAAAAACTATGCAATTAAGGTTTTTTTTTTTTCGCTATTTACTGTATACAATTTTTACAGACATGGCAATGGCTTCAAAAATAGGTACTATACATATTTGATATTAAAAAAAATTGGCAACCCAAGTCACAGGTTCAATTCCCTGCCGATATTAAATTAATATTCGAGGATTTGCCTGTAATAATCCGGGTTTAGGCCAGTCTATATTACAAAGTAAAACTATAAAAGTACCTACGTGTAAGGTGGTAGCTCAGAAGTTATTGTTCTGAGGGTGGTAGGTACAAAATATGTACCTACCTAATTGTAATATTTCTCCGCACGTTTAACTTCAGCCTCCCTATCTTGTCCCCATTCCTTATCTCGTATCTTATATCTCTTGAGATACTGCTCTAAAGTAAACTAGCCATGTTTGCTCAGCATCTAGTATAAAACTACTTTTGATAGTACAATACTAACTATTTTGAACCTTATCCCAACGACATAATATTTAAAATAAAATAAAAATTGTCTCCAAATCTAAAAGCAACCGATTTTGAATCTTACACCAAATTGGTAAGGTTCAACATGTTAGGAAACTTTTCAAAAGGTGCGTATGGAACGGTGCAGTAAAGATAATGAATAAATAAAATCACTGTAGATGATTAAATTATGTTCGTAAATTCGTAAGGACGATTTATTTTGTAAGTATAACAATGCGCTTGCTATTTCTGAGGGTATTGAGGACCGAAGATTAACAGATCTCATTTCTAGATAGTCTAATAATCGAGGCTGCTACATACTGAAATGCCTATGGAAAATAATACTCCGCAAAACCCAAATAACGAAAACACCTCTTCCAGAAAAAGAGGTGTTTCCTTAAACATAAATGGCCAGTTATGTTTTTTGTAAGTCCCATGTAATAGGGGCGGATAAATATCCAGTTTACGGGCTGTTACTGAGAAATTCCTAAAGAAAAACAGAATAACACTAAACATGAACCCAGGACCATGCTCAGAATATTCGACAATTTTAACTGCCATCTACCGAATACTTCTTAAACTAATAAGATACTAATTAGTACTTAAAGTTTTTTTTAAATACATTTTTGTAATCTGAAATAATTTTCGAGAATTGTTTTCCAAATAATATTTTAGTCTAAATAAACTACAACTTTTACGTAAAACAACTTCTTGATAATTATTATAAAAGAATTCTGAATTTTTATGGTAACAATTTTTTGTAATGTTACCATTCAAGATTATTTTACTTTTTTTTTGTATATTTTGTTATAGTAGTAGATTGGAAAAACTTGACCTCTTTAGGTAATCCAACATTGAAACAAATAAAGGCATTGTCATGTGCCTCCCGAAAGAGGGTGATATACTGAGGATGGGGACAGCTGCCCCTCCTGGATCAGGCCTGCCTCCCCAGCTGTCATATATTTTGGTACCTATGCCTAAACACTACAGGAATTTTTTGATTTATCTACACCCTTAGGCCAAAAGCTGGTTACGCCCTTGGACATTGTATTGTATTGATAACAAATTGAGAAGCTTATACAGGGTGGCGGGGATATCGACGCGAAAACTTTTAACATGGATTTAGTTCATGATTCTGAATCCCTCTGCGTTGAAATTTATCGTCGGTTATTTAAATTGCAGTTTTTAGATTTTTTTAATAAGGAGCTGTAACTAGAATTTGAACTTAAATAACATTTAGCCTTTAAAAGGTTAACGTAATCCACGAGCAGGACGATTTGAAATATGGCATTTGATTTGTGACTATTTTACTGAATACAGCTTTGGACAACAGCAGTTGTAAGGTAAATGAAAAGCAAAAATTGCTATAACGCATGACGGATGTTTTTTTATTAACCAATATCTTTAGGTAAACATAACTCCACTTCTGCCCTCTGGCCCCAAAAAATGCAGCTATAGCGATAGCTACCTCTACGCTGCCACTGATAATCCATGGAAGTGACGCAGTTTTGGGCCAGCAAAATTGAATATACTTTCGTGCCATGAACACGACAAAGAAGAAGCTGAACAGTGAACATTCTCCAATAAGATATAATTTTTTAATTCTAGTAGTAGTTCTTTGTTTCCGATTATGGCCACATTTATTTTACTAACTGTCAAACAATAGCCAATCAAAATTGATTCAAGTGACGTCTAGATTCTTCTTTCATTCGCACTAGTCAGCGGGTGCATGTACGTAAATCAAAATTAAATATATATCTTCAATTATCGTGTAAAAACAACCGAAACACCAATTAATTTACAACAAAAATAAATTAGACGGTTGTGTCAAAAAATCGCGGGTGTTCTTTGAAATTTAAATTTGCGTAGGTTATATAAAAGGAGAGTTTGTAGTTTTTGCGTGATTTTGAATTAGTTATTTGTTTTGCAGACCACACACTGGTTTGGACCATAGTTTGGACACAATGAGAACGACTCAAATTGCCCAGTACGCTTTAAGGCTCACATATTCGCAGGTATGTCTTTTTTATTTTACCCTTAATTTTAAGTTTTTTCCTCACGAATATTGGACTCTCACTAGGTACCTACCACCAACCTTAGGGGGTTGTTTACCTGATGTTGTCAAATGTCTTCTATGAATCTCTTTAGGAATGTTTTTATGAGAAGAATCATCATTCGTTTGACAAGTTGTACCAAATTGTAGTTCTCGTTTCTCTCATTATTTCTGTATGGCTACTGTGTAAGAGGTCAGAGAAAAGAGGTCTGTATTGTACTGTTTCTAGATCTCCTTTGTTATCTATTTTTCTCACCATACAAAGTGTTTTTCTGTAACAGACCTAGGATCATTCAAACAGGACAAGATTAGATCTTTAAACATTTCCGCAAGCATCAAAACAATGCAATACAATCTTCAAAAATTCTTTTGGTAGCATAAGGGCTCTATTACAGAACTTTACTCAAGACCCTGGCATTACTTACTACTTTTAAGCCATTTGATTGATTGAATCTAGTCTTTAGTAATGCTTTAGGTTTGAAAGTGCATTTAAAGGGCATGCACCAGTGAGAATGCTTATGCATGTGTCCTGACCAGTCAGATCCGCTACTAGCATTGGCAAATCTTTTTATCCTAGCTTAACTAGGTCCTCCAAAATCTGCCTAAATATGGACTTTTCATCTAGTAAACAAAGGGCTTATTTATAAATGTTAAGTGATGAATATTTGGTTGATGGATGGAGGGGGAGAGGAAGGCAAAGAAAAGATGAATGGATTGTGTGAGGAATGATACGAAAGAGAAGAGAGTAAATGATAATGTGACGGTTGAAGGGGAGAGTGGGAGAAGAAGACGTGTTGAGCTGATCCCTCGTAACATGGGACAAGGGCAGGTAGATTATGATGATGGTGCTTAAAGTCGGCAGCCATCTGAACGAAAACAGAAGATCAATTCTCGTTCTTAAAAAACGTTCACATTCAAGTAGCAATCTCTCAAGTCAAAAAATGTTGGTAAATTGATTGTATTTTTGGCAGATGGCGAATGAGATTAGAATACAAACGTTCTTAAAAACTATGGGAATTCATGTTAAAAATTGCTTATACTTTTAATAATGATTATAAATAAACCCCAAAACGTGTGTTTAAACAATCTCATTTTAAATTTCATACACCTCTTGCAATGAAATGTAATTTAGTCTATCAGAAATTAATCTGAAAAAGAGTAAAATCCAAACGTAATCAATGAATGTTGATAAAAAATACAATCAGTTAAGGTTCAATGCGTATTGGAGTTACATTTGTTTTGCAAAAAATAGATAATGGATTTAACTAAAGAAGGTTTATTATACTACAAAAAAGTTTGAATGAATACCAGAAAGTGGTTTCCTTATAAATTTTCTTTAAAAATATTTGTTTGGTTTTGGTGTTTGTTTTGTTTGTTTTCTTCTAGTCTGTACATACTTGTAGTCCCTTTTCTGTAGACGTGAGTCACATACAGTATTTTCTTCAGGTAATCAGAGGGAAATCTAAAGGCAACTAAATTAAATCTTAATAAACCTTAACAATTTTTGTTTAAAATTATTTACATGGCTATATTACCCAATGTTGTGTTATTAATATCGAAAAAACCAATATGGTTCTAGGTAAAAGTTTTAAAAGAAAATGTAGCTTAAGCCCTAGAATCTTAGTAAACCTTAATAGTTCTCATTACAATTTTTTTTTTTTATCTTACTTGCTAATTTGTCCTGCCAAGCAAGACTGGTAGGAGGCGTAAAAATGCCATTCAGATTTGTGTCGTACAAAAATATTGTTTTAATACCAAAAGGCCAATTCCTGCAATTAAAAATATTCAAAATATAGTCGCAATCATATTTCAGCTAATCAATGTCAAAAATGTAGGTAAATTGGAATATTTTTGACAGATTAAGAAGAGATTGCGAATGCACATAAAAATACAGGAATTGCCCCTCTATTTTCAAACCAAAAAAATATTAAAAAGAAACCAATCACTTGTACCATCTAAGTGGGTTAATTCCTAAGTTACTCAGTAGTTAACGAAGTGTTAAAAATGCATGTTTCTCAGCTAGTTATTTGGTAATTAACATGCACATAAAAACAAGTTTTAAAGTCTTAAGATATTTGCCATTGTCCTTGTTATAATATTTTTGTTCATAAGATTATTTCTGCATCATTTATTTCATGATTTATTTTTGAGGAATATTATTTGAGTTTGGTGTTTCTTCATTGAAATGGGCCCCTACCATAGCAGTTTGCAGGGCAAGTTAAGATGATAATAGTTGTACTGCATATGGTTCAAAATTGCTTGACAATTCACATGTTACCTGTCTTTCAACACTTTTTGTAAGTGCATGGTAAACCCCCTATTCTGTTATTAAAACTAAATTAACTCAAACCTTTATAGTTTTCTGCTAGTTTACCCTTTGTTTTGATTTATTCACTGTAGTACATAATCACGAATAAGACCCAATTGGAATCTTTAGCAGTCATAAATAGATATCCTTCACCTTTCGATTTGATATTGCCTGTACGTGGATGGGTGACCATTTTTTTCATAACGAGACCTCTCCATGCCTTGGAAAGCACGTTATGCCATTCAGCCCATTTCATTCGTAGATCTTTGACAGTCGTTGCGGATAGTCAGACAAATTGTGAAGGTTAGATAGGCCGTCGCTTGGTATAAAATACCGGTATTCAACTGCATCCGGTTGAATACCGACGTCAACATATTTGGAAAAAGCCTAGGAAGATGATAATTGTTAAATTCCTTTGTTTTGTTTACGTTTACTCATGTCATAGGCGCCGGTTAGTGAGTCATCTATCAATTGAATACTCGAAAGTTTGAAAGTAATTCATACTAAGTAGGTATTCATTTCTTTGTTTCATTGTGGACTCGCTCTAAACACTGCGTAAATGCTAATGTCACAAGGTCAGATCTATTTTTGTAATGAAACTTATTGTTTCAGCTCATTCATTCGATATTGTAAACATGGTTAAACTCAATGAATATGTTTACAAGATTGATCATCTTGTGTCAGTGGGTGCTTGCCAATTGTTGGTCTAGGAATATATGCTTTGTTTTCACACTGAATTGAGAAGTCTAGTGCATAAAAGTCTACCTATTAATTAAGGGGTCCCACAGGGTAGTGTTCTTGGCCCGACCAAAATTAATTAAGGCAAAATGGTAATTATTTTCTGTACTACACTGAAAGTAATAGAAAGCATTGGAACATTCCACAATAAAACAGAACTGCCCTCAATCATTACATTATTTGTGTTAAGCATATGTGGCCAAAATAATAAAAACAATCCCTGACCATAACATCCTATAAGGAAAAAAACTACCTACAATCAAATGCTGCATTTAAAAATTGAACCCGGAACTGCCATTAAATTTACAGCCTATCTATAAATAGCCCGCATTGTAAGGATGCAGTCACATAGTTGCACTTGTGCAGTTATGGCACACGTGGACTAGCGTGATTTGTCACGTTCACGGCAATTCCATTAACGCAATCCGATCGGTGACACGCGAACAAGCCGCGTGCACTCAGGTTTACAAACTTATGAGTTGATAGTTCAATATAATGTGATTTCAAAGCTCTATCGTCACTTAGCATTTACAACTCTGGGCGAGGGTTATTACCAGATCTCTTGACAGCCTGATTTAATCTGAAAGCCTAATTTCAAATGTCATTATAGCTTGTGCTAGGTGTTGACCTACCAAAGCTACAAACAATACAGTAGTCGACATATTTTGATAACGTACAAATTGAATAGGTACGGCGTTAGTACAGGAATACCAAAGATAGATGGTGTATTCTGAAAATAACGATGAAAAGATCGCAGGCTATTTCATACTTTACATTTCGCCTGTATTTCCCGAAGCGTTAGGCAGAGGTGTACCTATCACCCACATTTCGCCAGTTATGTTTAAGTCCCATTTAATAGGGGGTGAGCCTATTAACATTAGGCGGACACATATCCAGACTCCGAGCTGCTACTGAGAAATTCCATATGAAAAACCCAATAACACTTTTCCAGACCTGAAGAATCAAACCCAGGACTTCACGTACCTCAGTGGCACTTGTGATAACTAGACCAACGATGCAATCAGACAATTTCCTAAAAGAGACGAAACATCTGCAAAGCCATACAAATTTAAAAACATCCAAAAATAGCAAAGTCTAGTGTATTTTTAGCTCTGGCAGTAAAGCGTGATTACCTACTGATTCATTCATGTTTATTTTATTGGAGTTAATATTACATAAATAACTAATAAAGGTCAAGAGATATCATGTATTAGAGACGTGATTTTATAAGTGCAAAGTATCTTAACAGAGGTCAAAGTTGTTGCTAGTCCTGTAATCGTTATCAATAAGACGACAAAGGATGATTTTTCTGTTCTTTTGACTGATCCGAGACTCGATCAGGGTTTCAATAATATGCCTTACCTTTTCCCTACCCTACTAAGTTGGGGTCAGCTTCCAGTCGCACCGGATGCAGCCATACCAGAATTTGACATAGCTACTGCCTATCTGAGTTATGTGATCTCCACAATCTAGTTACTCAGATCACGGTTTCAGCAGTTGTAGCCCGCGAAATTCAAATTTTCTTACGTGTTTTTGCAATTTGCATGTCAGTGTCAAGTTGTACGCCGATCAAAACAAAAAATAGATTTGTTCCATAAGCACAAATCTCTTAACGGAAAGTTCATAAGGAACAAATCTAACTTAGAGAGATGTACTTTCTTTTTCTAATTCTGTAAATACATATCTGTTATAGTCGCGAATCATATTTTCATCAACATACAACCTGAAACTGACCTGCTAATTGCAAAAAACGTAAGAAAATATGAATTTCGCGGGTACAACTGCGGATCGACCTTAAAACTATCTTTTGCTATATTAAAGCTATCTTTGGCTAGCTCCAACACTGTCCTGGCGATGATTGCTCAGCGACTGGATTGCCCCTACGTTGGGCGTTGTTGTAGCAGGCATATTACTGGTGCTTGATTTATAATTGTATGTAACTGTGTGCGTATTGTTGTCATTGTTGTTTGTATCTAATATGGGTCAAGGAACTGAAATAAATGAATTTTATTTATATTTATTTATTTATATTCCAGAGCGTTCTACAGTCCATCCAAACACTTTCCGTAGTTTCTGCGTGATTGACTAATAAAAAATCGAAACTTTCGCATTAAAATGCTAATTTTACGCATAGCAACAGTTGACTCATTTTCCGGAGATAACACAAGTATAGAAATACCACGAATTTGACGTATAACTGTATTCAGTCTCGCAGTTTTAAAGATACATTGTAATGAGCGTTAACTAATAAATTTTGGATGTCATCCAGAAATGTTTTACACCTAAACTTTCCCTTGAATCAGGAATAGGTCATTCATGATTTTCAAGATGATTACAAAATATGGCAGCAATCTTAATAAATAAATATTTTTGACTTAACAAAAGCAATAGGTAAAACTATTGTTTGGTTAGGTTATGTAATTTACCTTTATGTCCATGTTAAAGAAATATTTTCCTTATAGCAAAACCCAAATGCTGTATTTAATCACATTAGTTAAATGTATAAATGTATCTCTAACTATTTGACAGTTCGTCATGGGAGCTAAACATCTGAAAAGATTCTAATGACATGAGACAGTTAAGGTTAATTCCAACCAGGACAAAAAAAAAGCATATAATTAAAAATTCTATAATTAATAGTAACTAAATATTGAAAATGTCCGAACGTCATCAGCGATCCTTACCTTCATTATCCTACTACTGTCCCTTTATCATTACCTAGCTCCTGCCCGCGACTTCTTTCGCGTGGAAGTCGAAATATACACAATATACTAAAATAACAGTCACATTTTTATAAAACTCCCCCGACCCAACGCGTCGCATCGCATCGCCCGCCTGTTCTTTCCTATTTTATTTTTCATTTTTGCTCGGCTCCAGTGCCGTAGCGTGATTTTAAATAGCTTATTTTACATACCTTCCTCAAGAATTAGGTATTTTCAAATCCCACTGGTCCAAAGATAAGCGCATTCAAACAAAAAACTCTTCAGCTCTATTATATTTATTAGTATACATTGGTCAATGTAGGACAAAAGCTTCCCTTTTCCTTCATCCTGTCCTTTGGATATGATTCCATCATTTTCTCCACCATCTCTTTCTAGGTCTCCCTTACTTACTAATTAGCAATACTGAACATGATGGCTTTAACCACTCTATATACTTTGATAGTCCTTTACATATGATTCCTGTTCATCCTGCCATCTCATTTGCCTCCTTTACTAACTAACAATCGTTACCTATGTTGTCTTTACCTATTCCTTCGTCGTCATAATCATTTCAGCCGAAAGACGTCCAGTTCTGGACATAGGCCTCCCCCAAGCATCGCCACATTGACCGGTTCTGTATTTCTCGCATCCAGCGTATTCCTGCCACCTATTCCTCAAAAATTACTTCAATACAAAACGAAATTCTTTAACAACTAGCAGCCACCTTTAATAGTTCTGAGTGTAACTGCTTTTTGCATTAAAGTTCGTCGACAAGCCAAGGTCGTCTACATTCTAGAACGCGTTGCTAGGCTTAACTTCGTTCGTAAGTGAGAGGATCTGCATAGCGGCTGCGAACTATGGAGCTGTAGTCTGTAAAGTTTTGTCCTTTGTGGTTTCAATTTTCTTTGTGTTGACTTTACTACTTTGTTTTAGGGATTTGGGCTTTTAATAAAAAGTTTTGGTGATTTCCTCAACCATATTATTTTAATGTACTCTTTTACGGGGTTTTAGATTTTATTTTTATTCCTGCCGAATTAATTTTTTGTGTCATTTATGATTGCAGTCTCTTTTAATTTATTTGGATGATTTCATACGTTTCCAAAGTTTTTTGAACTTTGTAACAATAGCTACGTCATACTCTTTTCTTGCCTTTGTTTCAACCAACTTCATTTAATTAACACGTAATTGCAATGACTATTTCTTGCTACGTATCAAGAAATGGCCATCAAATCGGAATTATTTTCTTTATCATAATCTGTAATTTGTCTAAAATACTAGTACTACTATCAGGCATCAGGACATTGCCCTCAGAAAATACATTGTTTGTCAAAAGTTCAAAACAAATTCTTGAACAGTTCCTAACATCTCAATAAAAAACACCGTTATCAAATAAAAAGTTAAGTAACTCATGTATTATTATATAAAGTTGTTACATAATACGTTACGTAATACCTACCAACTTTATTCATTAGAATTTATCGTTATCGGTAAAGGTCACACTGACGTTTTATAACGTCAGCTGCAGTTTCCCGCGTATTTCTGATGTACGCATATTGATTTGAACGTAGAACCAGGTAGTGTCAACTTATGAATATTAAAATATGATTGTCATAGTCTATGGTGCATGGCGTTCCCCCATTGACATCTATAACTTACATCCTTATGTTATTAAGGTAAAAATATGAAAGTAACTTTGTCTATCTGTTTGTTACCTTTTCACTCCTAAACCACTGAATCGATCGTTATGAAATTTGCCAGATAGGTAGTCTGGAACCTGGAAAAGTTCATCGGCTACTTTTCATACGACGCGCAAACTATTACCATGAATTCAGCACTTGGTTCTTTTTGATAACCGACGAAAAATGTCAAAGAATCATGTACTATGAGATGTCCCTGCTACCCTGTATAGTATTTATTTGATTTCCTTTACATACAGCCCGTAATAAACAGGTAAAACGAACAGAAAGGGCATAAGAAGCCATACTAGGTAACGACAGTCAATATTGCAGTTCAAATTTTATTAAGCAAAAACATAACTACACTTCGGTGTCTTCGTCCATCAGCGCGTCCTTTGACGCATAGGCCTCCCCAGGCTCCTCCATTTGGCATTTGACAACTGTCTCAACTAAGTCATCGTCCCAGCGTTTACGTTGTCTTCCTCAAGATTACTACACCATAAAACTAAGAATATTGCCGTCTGCCGCCATGGCCATTTCCTGATTCCTGATCAGAAATATGTATAAACAAAACTTCCTACTTCCGATATTCATATGAGCGCCAACTGTGTTTAATTTAGAGTTTAGATAGAGAATGTATAGACGGCCTTGTCTTAAAGAAATATAGCTATAAACATCGAGGAATTTGCAAACGAAAACATGTTTGCATTTTAGCACTGAATTTTTTTTAAATTACTCGTTTTTTGGATATAAAAAGTATGTGTGAATTATTCGAAATCATCTGGTCATTTTGAGAGTTGGCTCGAGGTGCAGATTCTTTAGAATTATTTGAGAAAATTGGATAATTACATTCAGTTGTGTCGACATGTTGACAATATGTCAACTTCAGACTCTTTGTACTGATTGTAAATATAGTGGCAGCTTATTTTGATTAGCCTGGATTTTATAATTCTGCGTCCACTTTTCGAGTTTTTTTAGACAGTTTCTATCTATGGTGTCTATACTATTTATTTCGCCAATTGCAGTTCATTTAGACGGAATAAATATTTTTAAATCTGTTCCTCCTCTTTTATGCTAGCTATCATCATCATCACGCCCTCATCCCAATTTAATCAGGGTCTAAGCAGTATTTGGCGTTCATTTCTACTTAATACTACCCATCAATGACACAGTTACACTCTACGTTGGTTTTTCTTGGTCATTCATATGATCAACATTAAAAAAAACATTATTTATTTATTTATTTATTTGGTTCACCAACGAATGTTTACACTAATTACATAGGTAGTTAAAATTTTATTATTGTTTTCCACAACAAATAAGCCACAATTGAAAAGAATTGATGCACTATTTAACGTGACGTTCGTTGCGTGTGCGTGTGCGCATTCTGTTGTTTTAATTTAAAACAGTTGAGTGTGAACGTCATTGGAAAACAGACGTTATTTATGTTCTTAAAATGTCTGCGTAGGGGGACAGAAAAAAAGAAATGCGTAGTTTACTGCTCCCGGGGCTGCTATGAAAAGCAACT
Organism: Agrochola circellaris; assembly: GCA_914767755.1. Classification (NCBI taxonomy): domain Eukaryota; kingdom Metazoa; phylum Arthropoda; class Insecta; order Lepidoptera; family Noctuidae; genus Agrochola; species Agrochola circellaris. The sequence continues at coordinate 7,599,405 of OU611867.1, read as the reverse complement.
GTGTTGCTATTTATTCCGGGACGAGACCATCCTGTTTACGTTCCGGTTCCACCAATCCTGACACTAGCTAGGCTAGCATAGCATTATGCTAGCATATCATATTTGTATCCCAATTCAAAATGAGCCGCGGTAAAACCGTGCAGTTCCCCGCCTTTTCTTTATTTTATGTTTTTCTTTCGAGTTCACCGTAAAGTCCTTAAATATCAACAAGCCCCTGCCTGCTTTGAATCCACATTGATTCATATTCATGCCATTTTTCCACGGCGTTAAGCAGAAACTACTGAATGGTACCTGCAACGATAACATTCTCCTTTTGTTTCGTCCAATTTAACCCAGAATCAGAATCAGAAATCATTTATTTGCAAAGAATCTAGGTAACAAAACATAGTTTTAGTGGTGTAAGAAAAGAAAAACAAAAGTTCCAGTACATTCTACCGTATGGCATGCAACATTAAGCACTATCATAATCATAATTATTGCAAATCTATATTAATCAATAAGTGTCAGGTAATCAGTTTTTAATGTCATCATCTTGAAAGTTAAATTCACCGGCAAAATAATAGTCATAGTATATAAAATTAGAATCGAACTTAATAAATTGAAATATTATTAAGCAATGTCATAGGGTGTTGTCATTTAAAAACTCACTGACAGCGTAATAGCATTTTTCAACTAGTAGTTTCGTTCATTTCTTTTTGAAAGAATGAGATGAGATGTATCATTTTTAATGTCATTCGGTATTTTATTGCAAATAACTGGTCCCATTCCCATATACATAATATTCTTTCCTAATAATGCTGTTTTGAAACTGCCTGTATGTAATAGACCTTTGTATTGGGATCTCAGTAATCCCCGTCTTGGAGAATGGTTTATCATCGTTCAAAAAGATTTCGATTCGTTTTAACAAATAATGCTACCTCCAGAATATAAAGCGATGGAAAGGTTAATAATTTTAGGGATTTAAACAAAGGAATACAGCTGTCTGTTGAATTAATGCCGGTCATTGATCAAATGCAATATTTTTCCTTATGACTAATTATGATCTAGATTAATATGCGTTCTACACTGCCCACCAAAAATGCTCTTTGACAGACTCGCTGACTGACTGTCAGTGACATGATAACAAAAATAATTCTGGCACCTCTCCATTTTTATCAGTGACAAGCACAAAGAGTATATAATAAACATACCTTGTTATTGAAACAATAAACAAGCTTTGAAGTATATTTCTGGACACAATTTTGCCAAAAATAATCTGCGTTTACGCGGATTCGGTGACCTTCGCGGCTGCGGAGTTATTTTAAGTACCGATCAAAATCCGAAGAATTATCTAATGATGATTGACAATTCGTCCACAGCTGATAGTGTTCCCAAATCGAATCTTTTGATAACTGCTTGCTTAGGCTAAGCACGCCGAAGTGCCAATGAACCGGCCATATATGCCGTTGAACTGATGACTTCTGGGGTATACGTGTTCTTAAATAGGGAATCGAAAATCTTGGAATATTGTATAGAAGGCCGTCATGGTAGACGGAGCGACAGTCTTAGAAGGGTGACTGGTAGCAGCTAGATGAGAGTGTCAGAGAATCGAGTTAAATGGCCTGCATGACTTGAGATTGAATGGAGACAGGGAATCGAAAAACGTAAGAGTAGGATGCCCTCAGGCTTAGTAGAGGACAATCCCAGCAGGGCGTTTGGTTGCAGCTAGTTAAGAGTGGCAGAGGATCGAGTGCAAGACCTTTAGTAAGTCTTAAGAGGAGACAGTAAATCAAAAACGTATAGTATAACCACAGGCTAGGTGGAGCTACAATCCCAGCAATCTTAGCTGGATGCATCTAGATGAGAGTGGCCGAGATTAATTTCTTTTTTTAAACGCAACTGCTCAGCTCTTTGCCTTACATCTCACCTGATCGTAAGTGATGATCAGGCCGAAGGTGGAATCGAGCTTCACCTGGAATCCTCAACCACAGAGCAACTGGCTATCTCTACCTCTAACTGCCGAAACACAACAATGCTGTTAACATTGTTGTTATGGCGACAGACTTGGACAAGATGATGGTAACTAGCCAGATGGGGTGGGATGGAGTAGAAATTGCACGCCGTTTCCATCATTGGACTGCTGTAGGCTGATGACGATGATACTGCCACTAGTAACCATGCCACATTGTACATGAATCTACGTCGTAACTGAAATAGCGCCATATTTATTAAACGGGAGGCGTGTTAACCAATGGGACGTATAATTGACGGCGTGACGCTAAATTAGCTTACATTAGTGCCACTGTCAAGGTCTGCTAATAACCTAAATTGCGCAGTTATCTGATTCAGTTCCATAAATAGTTATATTTTTCTTTGTAAACGCTACTAAACTAATCTATTCAGAATTTAAAATTAATATTATAGTTATAAAAAAATAATTCAAACGTAATTTACGCCTTGGCAACATTTTAATGGCTGTACAGATTTACTGTCAAATTAAAGCTTTTGACGCTAATTCACTCCTCCATGACACTAAGTAAAACGAAAAATATTCAAGATTTTCTACGCACAAGAAGTTTATAAGATCACGCGTAATACTAGCACATGTAACAAACTAACCGGGAACAGAGAAATATTGTTTACTGCGCCAATATAATAGCTAAAGATAGCAGTCAATGCAACGCTACTACGTCCTGCGCAGTTGATAACGCAGATTGATCGGCCAATTTACTATCTGATGTAAACATAGTTGAGGAAGATTGAAAAGATAGATTTAAAACAATAGAATTGTATTTGATAACTACATCTATAGTTGTGCAAATAATGATGAAATGAGATGAAAGATAAAACGCATGAGAAAACAAGGATTTAGATTAAGATATGACTAATTATTAGATGAAGACACAAAACACAAGAGGGAGAGAGAAAAGTGCAAAAGAAAAAACAATAAAAGCTAAATACGCGTAGCAAGCTATATATTTGTAAGGCCCCAAGCCCATTATTATTTTCGCAGTAGTCATTGAAAATAACATAAGAAAAAATCGTTTGAGGGATTTAAATCCGGCTTGAGCCGATTCCATACGATGGCTAGTTTTAGCAGAAGTATTGTGACTTTATACGTAATAGTACAGTTTGGAATAATAATATCCTTAACCTGACTCATCTTGGTTTTAAAGCTAAAAATAATCCTCAAATTATTGACACCAAGGAAAATTAATTATTCGAATGAAAACTGAAATTGTTATAGTTTTGCTTACTGAAGGTCGTCCCACAATGGATGGAAGCCAAAACACTCACGTTCGTGATATATACGCAAAAACGTAAAAATAACAAGTTTTAAATTCGTCCATTGTCTCTTGTCTTAAAACAGAATAATGATGATGATTTTAAAGAAAAAAAACAAACATTATATTTTAAAACGATTAAGGAAATTCAGCATCGGAAATACCCGAAGATACGACCAACCATAAGATAGATAATAGAGATGTAGATGGTTACATGATCATAGGACAAATAGGTCGATGTCTAGTTTCTCAATCCCAATGGAACGTTAACAAGAATTAAAATGAACAGATAATATAAGCATTTTAAACAATGCTGAACTATTTTCCGAATTCCACGCTAATGACGTAAAACTGAAAACGTCACTAAATTTAAATAGCAACCAACTACGTTATCCGAAAACAATTTCCAGAATATTTGAATCCTTGAACCTATCTTGTATAGTCTCTTTCCGGCCACCTCGCAAAATTCCTCAGCGTTATCATTTGATAAAAAGAAATGTAGGTATAGTTTTAAAAGATATATCGTTGATTACGCAAGCAATGACCCTTATCATCGTCTTCAATCACCCTGTGAAGTGTGTGATAAGACTTGGCGCCTTGTAGTCAACCAAATATATTTTTAGATCTATGATTCTGCCAAGTCTTTGTGTATTTTGTTTAGTTAGAGAGGTATAATGTACTTTTTCTTGTTGCATATCTTTTGATTTATGATTTGATATCTCTGTTGCTTGGCGCTGCTGTCTCTCGCCTTAGTAATCTATCAAATTATTTTCCACCGTCTGGATTTAGCTACATTTTGTAATAATTCAAAGTTTACCTCTGCCTCTCTGTTTGGCTTCTGGATGATTTATAACTTCTATGTCGCTGAAACGCTGTAAATCTTAAAATACTGCTACGTTGTCTATTATTTCTTGTATTTTATTACAATTCTATATTTTTTGCTTTGAATTCCTCTGTAATACTGGTAAAAGTTATTTACTCCTTTTTTATGGATTCAAACAAAATCAATAATTGTTATGTCGTCAACAGCTTTATCAATTGGTACTAGGAAAAACCGAGTATTATCCTGAAATACCTATATTGTGTATGTACTTAAACCGGTATCAATATTATCGATAATATTGTCATATCTACAAGTTCGATGTACACAAAATTGCAAGTAGACGCATTAAATTCATTATTTATATAATAAGCACGGTAAATTATAGTAAGTGGCCAATCATCTACAATTTATCTTCATAATCTTGGTCGTGGCTCGTGGAATACCTATGAATGTCGTTGAGGAAAGCCAGCAGACCAAAACGAGTGTTAACCGGTATCACTTCAGGTGGATTGAATTCTCTTGTTTTTCGTACAAATTTTCTATAACAGAGTTAAGAAGGTGTTGAGATACTCCTGCATCTATTTGTAAAAGAAGCAAAGTTAGGGAAACGCAAGATTTATGTTGACCTATCTAGACAACGCAAGACGCAAAGACGCAAGACTTATGTTATATACACTCTGTATAGGTTTTGGATAATTCCATATTTTACGCAAAAACAAACTCGCCAAGATTAAACCAGACTCATAAGAAAAATATCAGGGAAACCCGAACTAAAAATAAACGATGATAAACTCGGGGAACCCTGATAACGCAGAGATAGATTACTTGTTAATATCATTCATCATTCCTGAACATTACTCATTGGAAGAATACCAAAACGTTCCCAAATTTGGATAGTAACGAATATTCTGGATCTCTATACGCAACTTGTGTCAATACATTATGGGATAGTATGAATCATTATCTGGTTTATCACGAAATGTTTCCTGCTAAGCCTACATGAAATATTTGCTGTAACATTTTGTCAAAGATAAATGACGTGATGAAAAATCAACTTCCAAGTCTAAAAGTGAATAGGTTACTTCTAGGCAAGCGTGCACCATCGTCGACCGCAACATCGGTTACCATCCTAGGAGTACTGTTCAGTAATGTATCGCCACATTTTGTGACATCTAACTATAGGGGAGCGTTTTAAGATTATAATATGCTCTTAAAAATATTCCATAGATGCTTAGTATATACTTCAATTTTTATATCTGCCTTATTTGGAACCCGGAAATCGATCGCACACGATTCGCGCGGTCGGTCGATCTCAAGGTCTTCACGAAGTGATGATTAATCTTATCACCTAGTCAGTGCGTTGAACTCTCTTAGTATTCCAGCAAGTAATTAAAATGTTAATTGTATGGAAACAGTACTTTATTAGGTGGGAATATTTCTGATTCGGAAATGGTAGGCTGGTGAAAATCACTTTTAAGTAGCTAGGATCTAAGGGCAAACTTATAGTAGTATACGCTGAAAATAAGGATAAGTATGGAATAAAAAGACATGCTGTGCCGACCCCAAATTAATGGGGATAAGGACAAGAGAATTATTAATTTATGTAGTTTAATGAAAGTCAAACGAATAAAAGGCTGAACTGACAAAGAAACCCGGAATATTTCCGTATGTCTATTTGATGCTATATTTTGTAAACATACATTGAACAATTTGCTCTGTGTTTTGAATAGTGACATGTTACCGAGCTATATTTCCGTATACATGATATTGGTTTGCTTACCAGCTATATTCGTTTACATGAGATTTAACCACTTTCAATTGATGGGAACTTGGAGCTTTTGTATTTTAATTCCCTCTTCATTATCATCCATAGCCCGACTTAACCCACTGCTGGGCATAAGCCTCTCTTTTCTTGTGACAATCCCTACGCTCTTGTGCCAGCTCATATTCCTGCGCTTACCCCAATTTATTTGTGGTTGGCACAGCACGTCTTTTTGTAGTTTTCTATATTTTAGTATATTCTTTAACAGAGGGACAAAACGCTTTTTTCTACATCTAAAAATAGAAATATGTACTTCTGTTACCAGTTGCCATGGTAACATTCTATTGATAAATTCTTACGTTCCTGGAAAATCTTCAATTAGCTAGAAATCTGTGTTGAACTACAAAAATAGTGGAGATTCGAAAATGATGAAAGATTCGAACTGTACTTGGATGTCATCCAAGGAATTTCCTGTTATTTCAGATCATGGCACCCAATTTGGATGTTTTATATTAACATTCTCTTGAAATTTCATTTGTTTTGATCGGGTTGTTTATTTGTTTTTATTTACTTGTGAGGCTGATTCTTCAGTAAATCGCAGATGTGTTGTTAGTGCCTTGCTATTTTTGTTTCCCTCTATTGTGTATCTCAATTATTTTTCACTTCGGACCAAATTAGATAGTCACCTATCCTAACTTATTGCCATATTAATCATTATTTATTTTGCGTTTATATAATTGTTAACGTGACGACGTTCTCATGGGCGTCCACGTCACGACAACACTGTAACATAAGAACGTAAAATGTATAGAAAATATAAGAAGACGAGACAAAGGATAATGCCCAAAAATATATGGAGCAAAAACCCAGAATCGATTAAAACGATTTATGTGTGGCAAGGTAGAGTATACATACTATATCCCAAATCCAATAATAGTTTTCGATTAAACCATCTCCAAGTAATACAAAAATCGTAACTGATTGTCTAAACTTTAAAAAATCTATGATATTTAAAGCGGTTTTACAAACGATATTGTGACGAATTGTGCGTAATATTGAGTAGAGTAGAGATTTGAGAGTAAAGAACATTATACGTATCTACTGATTATATTATATGTATATAAATATAAAATACTATTGATATACATATAAAAGTGATTGCGGATTATTATATGGCTATTAACTTAATAAATGAAAACAACTGAATAGGTATATGCTACGTTGTTTTAATGATTTTAAAAATGTTACATATTTTCTAAACTAGGAGAACGCTATGCTAATGCAAGGTAGTATAACATGCTTATTATATGAGCACAACTGCCTAAAGTTCGGCGACCATGAATGCATGAACAAACGTATTCTACAATTGCGTCTCTGCTGTTGTGACCCGGTGTATACATGATGTATGTATAGTACGTTCTGGATCGAACATGCCGCGACTGTATGCGTCCTCTTAATAAAGTTTTCTCACCTAAGTCACCAATTAATATGATGTGGATGTCGGTACACATCTATTTCGTAAGTACCGTTCTCTCTTACATGCTCCCAACAGTACGACCGTGCTATCTTTAAATGGTAGGTGCCTGTAGCGAACAAAAACAATTCGTGGTATGAAAGTCTCGGAAAATCTTGTAGGTTTGGGGGGTTTGCTTGTAATCTCTCAAACGCTACTCTTTGCCGATTCATATTTTGTTGTTCCACATAATCTGCCAGCAGGTTCGGTTTATGCATGTTGGTATTAATTATGTTGATGAACGCGTCAGAATATTGGCTGTCAGCTAAGGTTCTTGGAATGCGTTTATAAGAGCAATTCTGAAATCGGTCATGGTAAATGACGCTGATTTATTAAAATAAGTGTTGCGGAATATTTTGAAGTCTCTTTTGAAGTGACCGTTAATTGTCTCAACAAAACAATAAACCAGTTATTCAACGCGCCTTGCTACACAGAATTGTTATATGCAGCTGGGCTGTTTGGTTATGGTTTTATTCAAAACGAATAGCGTATTTATGACCTCTTACTTAAGGTCTATTTTGATGTTCATAAATTATTTTTATCGACTCTGGGTTTTTTTTGGGCATCCTTCTTTCCGTCTACCATAACGTTATAACGTGTACGTATTTCCATATATTTGATGGGCGTTGACGTCCAAGATAATATCGTGACTTTAGAAATTATAAAACGTAAAATTATAATGGACTGTCACTTTATCTAGCTTTATCAATGTTATCTTATCCAATATTACAGGTCTGAGGGGGCTTGTACTGAGTTTGACCGCAGACGTTACAAAAGCTGGCTCAGACTAGGTTACTAACTCAACTGCAATGCATAAATTAGAAATTAAATCTGTCTAAGCAGCCTTCTCGTGTCTAGGGCCATTGTGGATTTACAAGCGAATCGATTTCCGTCTGGCTTTTCACAATGTTTTCTACTTGGTTGCAATGAGAATTACTGAAGCTGTTATTGCAGTATACTTTATTAAAATGCCTCTGCCGTAATTTTCTCATATGCCAAGTCTTTGGACAGTTCATCTTTCGGAAATGTTCATGGTGTGTGCAATTTTATAATTTTATAATTTCTATAGAAGCGACTACTTTTGGAATTATTTCATTTTCGCTGTCTTCAACAGCAGTGAGAGCAGTGTTGACCCAATGGTAACGGCTGTAACTAACGAGTTGTAGGTTCGAATCGAACCCAAACAGGCCCTTTTTTTATTAGCCTGTACTGGCCCACTGGGCAAAGGCCTCCCCAATAAGCGCATTACTTTGAGTCATTTGTTTCATCACCACTGCTCTCAATACGGTGAAAAAAAAGATCATGAGGAAACCCGCATGTCCTAGACCCAAAAATTCAAAGCCATGTGACATCCGACAACCTGCACTGGGCCCGCGTAGTGGACGGCCCAGTGGGCCGGCAACTACGGATGTCTTTCTGTCTTTATGGGCCCGGCCCATAAAGACAGAAAGACAGACAGGTGAGATGGAGTGGGCCGGGCCCACTCCATCTCACCGAGAGGAGGTCTATGTCCCAGCAGTGGGAACTATATAGGCTGATAATGCATGTCTTCAACATGAATAAATGAGGTGGTTTTTTCAGGAGCCTCAAGTCATCCATCATTATTTATGTTTTAATCTGCTTTTATATACTGCACTGCGTAAATAAATATTCCAAATTACTTATTATCTTATTGTTTTTGGTGTCATTCCGATGATTAAGATAATGAATGTCTCGTTTTATTACAGTAATTACTATATTAAAAATGATAACTGCAAGTCTGAGATTTTGCGCTGTGAATCAGTATTTTATTATAGTTTGACCGAGTGCCTTGGTCATGCGTGGCGAGGCGGGAGAAAGCATTGACGAATGAGCGGCCTGCACTGCCCCCCGTCTCGCCGCGCACTTACCTAAGGCACGGGCACGGTACAGCGGTTTCGGTCAAACTATAGTTACATTATATGCAAATAAGACCTCGACAAAGTAGCTGCAATTTTATTTGTTTTCAAAATGATGAACCATTTGCTACCTACTACGGTGTCTAAATCAATTTTGAGATTTATCAACCCACTACCTAGGATAAGGATAAATATAATACCGGTTAAAATAGCTTCGGAAATAACAATGAAATTTTTATCAAATTCTGAAAGATAAAAATGGTTACTGTTAGTAGACATATGCTACCGCAGACTTTTTTGTTGAACTTTTTAAGATCTACAATTCTGTAGAAGATAAATTTGATGTATCTCTTACGGCTTACGCGGCGCACGCCAGTAAAGCTCTCAGTCGGCATGATTTTTTCCGACATCTTCGACAATAATCGTCATATTTCAGTCAATTTTACACAAAACCTTAATGAATTTTACACAAAATCCTTCCGCATGAATCAGTCTGTCCATTGGTGGAAACCGTTTGAAAATCCGTTCGGTAGTTTTTGAGTTTATCGCCTTCAGACAGACAGACAGACGCGGCGGTGGACTTTGTTTTATAATATGTAAGGACTAGCTGCGCCCCGCGGTTTCACCCGCATAACTCCTCGATCCCGTGGGAAAATCGGGATAAAAAGTATCCTATGTCTTAACCCAGGTCATGATCTACCCATGTGTCATCTGATCAGCCGTTTTAGCGTGAAAGCGTAACAAACAAAGTACGCAACTTTCGCATTTATAATATTTGTTAGGATACAGGAATTAGCTAGCGATACCCATCACGTCTGCGGAGTTTCGCTAGCTAATTCCTGTATCCTAACCGTTGACTATAACTGCGGTTGGTGACCCCAAAAAAAAAACGCATCGAATTTTTTGTTTTTTTGTTTTATCATGTTTAGATATCGATAAATCTAAACATGATAAAACAAAAAAACAAAAAATTCACGAATCAACAAACGCATCGAATTTTTTGTTTTATCATGTTTAGATATCGATATATCTAAACATGATAAAATAAAAAAAATAAAAATTCGATGAGTTTTTTTTTTGGGGTCACCAACCGCAGTTACAGTCACTAGAAATATCAATTTAAAAACATCTGTTTTTTTTGTGTAATCTTCAGAGACGTGATCCATATCGACATATGAACACGACAATACAAAAAAAAAAAAAATCTGCTATAGTTGTCGCGTTTTAGCATAGCAATAGCGGTCATTGACCTACCTCCATGTTCGAGCATATTTTGTTTCAAAAACTGAATTAAAGTCCATTAACGTCCTGAATCAATGTCTATCGTGCGTGACCTTCAACATGTTCCAATATCGAAAAACCATACATAATTGAATGTTTGGGTTCCTATGGAGAGATATTATGGAAAGGGCAATGACCGCTATAGCCACGCTAAAATGCGACAACAATAGTAAAGTTCCCAATTCGCTTACCAATAATAACTACTTAAACGGCAGATAAAATATCTAAGGACTACTACAATAAAATGCAAGGGGGTCAATTCAATGTTATCAATTTTCTCATAAATTACAATCATTTATATTATTATTATACTACCTATTGTTTTTATTATAATGTATTTAAACTTCCGATACGGGGGTATTTATGAGAAATGATAACAAATTAATGTGTCAATGTTGAAGTCCATATAATTATCATAATTTTATTGCGGTGAAAGATAATGTGAATTGAGGTGAACTGTTTCGTTTACATATATCTTCGTGAAAGTAAAAGAAAAGAAGACAGATAATAAATTTATTTGACCCATCTAGAAAACACAAAAAAACGTGTGAGCCTTACAGTGGTCGCATAAGATATGTAACATCTGACATCTTGGCTGACGTATATATGATATAAACAATATTCATCATCATCTGCACCACCACCATCATGTTGACAACCTCTCGGAAAATGGGTTGGTACCATCTGACGGCCAAGTCTAGCACCGCGCGCGCTCATTGGTCAAATTAAATAGCGCGCGCTTCCCCGGCTTCCTGTTACACACTTCCGTCCCTTTTCATGAAATCACTCCCACAGATTGCAGGAAAGCGAAAGGAAAGATGGTACACATCAAAAAACATGAAAACTTATTTACTATAACAGTATTGTGTACCTCACGGTTGCGGCTGTGGTACTTGGGGCGTTCCGTGTTTTAGGAAAGCCCGCAGTGCATTTCTACGCTAACTAACATTAATCTTCCGACATACATAGCCAGAACTCTTCCACTCTATTTAATTGTAGGGCAAAACATATGATCGGTTCCTTTGACTTTTTATGTCTAGATAGTGTCGCGCTGCAAAAGACCAAGTTTGTTATGCTGGGAGTTGCCGTCACAGTTACGTCTTACACTCGCTATTCTGCTTTTCTAGTGCGCGTGCATTTAGCGGCCAACAGTCGGACCTTATTTTTTTCGACGAGTTCACCGCTTTGACTGTCTATCTAGACATATTTATATCTTCGGTCGCTTCATCATCACCGTCTATAGCCCGATTTCATCCACTGCTAGGTAGGTTTCTCTCTGCTTGTGCCCATCCCCACGGTTCTGTGCCAGCCTCATCCAGCGATGGCAACACTGTCGCTTAGTACTTGACAATTCAACATCCTTCTGAACGCCAAACCTGAATGTGCTGCGTTTGCGAATGAATGGAGTAAAATCATCCGTAAACATATTATATGATTGGTGTTCTGTGGGAGAAAGTATGCTTCATCCCGAAGTCCACTGTTGCGTGTAAGTTTTTAATTAAATGCTATACAACATCATTATTATTGTCTACAATATGTAGGTACCTTTATATATTTCTATATTAAGTTATTTAATTAGTGCTGTACCGTTTTAATAATAGATAAATAAGTAAGAATAAGTAAAGAATTGCTTGATAGATTTGATTAATTAGTAAATTAATCAAATCTATCAAGCAATTCTTGACTGAGATCGTCGTATATTCTGTCCTTTCAAAAATTGACCTCAGAGAAAGCCGTTCCCTTATTGAAAAAGATGCGAGAAGATTCTACAACTGTTTCTGACCTACATAATAAATAGCAGGATTACATACATTTACTAATTAGGTAGCTACTCTGCCAAGTACGTTACGTAACGTAATATGTATATAGGTATATACGATGTGCTATGTTCATATAGATCAGAATGCTGTAGAACAATTTGTTTATATTGTTTACTATTTGACATTCATTGTTTTGAGTTAAGGAATATTGTTGTTAGTTTCATGACTGGTTTGTTTAAATAACTGTTATTCATTTGGATTTGGTGGTAATGGAAATTCAAATTCAAATTCAAATTCAAATTCTTTATTGCTAACTATGTGTACATAAATAAAGTTCTTAACAGAGGATATCAGTTCTTAGAACATAGTGACCCTGTTAGGGCATTGCAATTTCATCATGCATATATGCTTATAATTGTAACAGTAACAGTTGAACATGCATTATTTACATTCATTAATTAAAAAGAAAAAAGTTATAAATATTAAATTTTATATAGGACATCGTTTTAATTACATTATATAATTTTATCATTTACATCATATTAATTATAAATTATTAAAGTCATACCTAAATAAAAATACACATGTCATGAGTTACCTGATTTAAAAATTATCATTATTCATTAATTCAATTATGTCACAGTATTGTAATCATTTAATATTAATTATCATAATCCTTTTAAAAATATTTTACTGAATTATATTCACTTTAGTGATAGGTACTTTATTGAACAAAATTATTTTTCCTCAAGAAATTCTGCTATTGAGTAATAGGCCTTTTTAATTAAGAAAATTTTCAGCATTCTTTTAAAAATAATAATTGAATTTATAAGCTTAATGTCCATAGGTAGCTTGTTATAAATCTTTGTGCTCATACAGAAAACACTATTACTGTACGCTCTAGTGTGGGACGTTTTATCTCTGAAACTGAAGATACTGTGCATATTTTTTATATTGCATATTATTGCGTAGAATTAAGTTCTTCTAACTAAACAGACAAGTGTGCTGCTGGGGAGTTTGTTGCGCCACTTCTTCTTCCTTCTAAAGCACTAAATAGTGGTAAAGGGCGGGCGTTTCGGGGGACTGTCTCATGTAATTTTGACGTTCAAAAAGTGCTGTTTCTCAGCCTAGTTTGAAGAAGTGTCTTGTGATTATTTAATAGGTATATGTTGCCCAAGCCAGACTTCTTTAAAAATGGCTTTTGAAAGACAACTGGTAATATAAATTTTGATCTGCATCTGGTAACATCATCATCAATCAATTTCTTTGTGTCGCCACGCGTGTATTTTTCCCCTATCAGCCGTTTCGTAGGTGTTATAACCTCTAAAAATCTTACCCCTGGTTTACGAAAACTAAATTGGGATTTCCCAGCCTCTTCACTGATCACTTGTTCAGTGTTTGAGAATTCAGGTTTAATAATTCGAAAATGATGCCTCTCTGGTCTAGTGGCCGCCAGCGCTACTGCTGAGCATGAGGTCCTGGGTTCGATTCCCAGGTCGAGCAAAGTGTTATTAGGTTTTTCCATCTGGAATTTCTCAGCAGCAGCCCGGAGTGGATTTGTGTCCGGTTGATGGCAATAGGCTCGCTCCTATTACACGGGAGTTAAAAACATAAACTGTGCGTGTACTACAGGTACCATCGAAGAAGTTCATATCTAACCACCGTAAGGACTATTTTTGCTTGCAGCGCTCGGCGGCTATAGAACCGGATCGGTAACAGATGTGTTCACGGGATTTTGTTTTCAAACTGGTCAGATATGAATTTCTTTGATGGTACACCTGCCTAAACCTTCGGGGATTACAAACGTAATTCGTAAATGTTATTTTTCAATTCAATGTCTTTGTTGTACCACCTTGTTCAAAGCTGGTTAGAAGTGGATTCATTTAAATTGACTAAAGTAAAGGATGAGCAAATTACGGTGACGAATGACTAAGCCATGGTCAATATGGTCATTCGAAGCGGTCATGTGACGATTTGTCCCTTTGTTTGTTCGAGTAATATATGTTATATCTGTAGCAGTCTGTTTCTTCACGGAATATTAACCAAATTGGGTAGCTTGTTCAGTTACGTATATCTATTCAACTACTCAAGAAAGGATAGATTCAAATTCATTTGTTTTTTGTCACAAATGAAAACTAGAATCCAAGATTTTTACCATCTGAATTATCTTCATCTCGATTTGGGAGTCGCATTTGCAAAGACTTGTCTTTTATCTCGCTCCGAGACGCTTATTACTAATTAAGCTTTCATTCATTAATTTATCATTCGCCTTATAAGGGGAGCTCTCGTGTATCATCAGCATATAATGTTCCCACTGCTGCGACACAGGCCTCCTCTCTGTGAGAAGTAGGCCGTAATCCACCACGCGGGCCCAGTGAAAAAAAAAATTTCAACACATCATTCAACACTAATGAAGTCTCCGAGTTGGTGAATATCAACAAGGTGTACCTAAAAATCCCTCCTTTGGTCAGCTCATTCACATTATTACATCTAAAACACAAGCTCAACGCCATAGCGCCACTTGGCAGAGTCACAAGTCTTGCGAGTATAAATAGCAGAGCAAATCATATGACTGCTACCTACGGACGTACAACTATTTGCGGTATGTTTTCTTTTGTCGGGACAAGTATAGTAGCTTATTTGGGTGTTTATTTTATTCACGGTCAAATGTTTTGAAGGCAGCTGATGTGTCGCCATTCTCTTGACAAATTTTATTTTGTTTATATGTACGTATGTATGATGCATATCCGGTACGGCTCTCAGATCCTTCCTTATCCTAAGGGCACGTCTTCCTTACCATTACCGCGCGCCACCCGGTCTACTCCTTGATATGCAATGGCCTTTGTAGTCCTATGACACAGGAGGCTTCATGGGCTAGTGCAAATCTTGGGGTTCATTCGATTTATCGAGTCTGGTTAAACCACGCTGGGATCGGTGCATTTCATTCATTCATATATGTTATGTATCTATTTACTTATTAGTATTTATACTTTTTCGAGTTATCTATCCCTTATGTTGCACCTTCCATGTTTTGTCTCTGCATCACCCTAAGGTTGACTGGTAGCAAATGCCTCAGGCATTAAGTCCGCCTTTGTACAGGCCTTTTTACTTGTCCATAAAGTTTTAATAAATAAATACACCTAGTAAAAAAATATTTTGCGACGTACCAACGTAATTTTCCGTTTAAAACTACGGAAAATCTAAACTTATTGCGTATACTAGAATAACTAGGGAAACTTTATATTTCAATCTGCCTAGCCTTTTCCCAACTATGTTGGGGTCGGCTTCCAGTCTAACGGGATGCAGCTGAATACCGTATTTTACGGCTGCTTATCTGACCTCCACAAGCCAGTAACTGGGTAATACAATACCTCTTGGTAAGACTGGTTGTCAGACTTTCGAGCTTCTGACGACCGACTGTCAAAGATCCACAAATGACAGCCGGGACCAACGGCTTAACGTGCTTTCCGAGGCACGGAGGAGTCTCGGTATGTTAAGATAGTCACCCATCCACAGACCAACCCCGGCAAGCGTAGTAAACCTGATGGATCGAACCGTGCGGCTGTAATTACTTAGCCACGAGCTCCTCAAAATACGGAGTCAAAATAACATAGCATCATGCTTGTAATCCCCGAAGGCAAGGCAGAGATGTACCTATAGTCAAAATAAATTCCTGTTTTTTTTTTCTGAAATGCCCACGTAGATTTTTGCGGGTGCAAATTATTACGAATTAAGATTTTTATTATTGTTTAAGTATTGGTCTGTTATTTTGTTTTTGCAGTAAGTAGGTAATTCAGATACAAGCTGGATTTATCAAAAATCCTTTCAAGTTATTCTTTTTAAATTAAAATCGAGGAAGCCTGTGTACCAACAGTGGGAATATTCAACGCGGATTATGCTTATATGCTAAATGAATATGCAACTAGGACCAAAGAACTTTAGGTGCATGTTGTTCCCAGCCATTATTTGGACTACTTTTGGCGTTATCTACTTACGTTATTAGTAACGTAAATAGATAACGCCAAAAGTAGTACCTATCTATAACCCCTCCATTATAATTTTATCGCACGTCAATGTACTTTCTACTGTCTACATTATAAAGCTGTAATTAGGTTAGACCTGATAGTGATCCTATTACTCAAACTCAAACTCAAAGCATTTATTTCAAATAAACCAATTACAGTCACTTTTGAATTGTCAAGGGGGTCGGTCAGTCAGAAAGATGAAGCTAGATGCCCATTCCAAAGCGTAGTAGGTACCTATGGAGAAGAACGGGCAAGAAACTCCACGGACACTCTTTTAAAACATGATATGGTTACAAAATATTGGTTACATCATTCATGTTGAAGTTATACATGTGAGAACGATGCAAAACATGAAAAGCGTCCGTAACAGAAAAAAAAAAAAAAAAAAAAAAAACAATCCAAAAAAT
Organism: Agrochola circellaris; assembly: GCA_914767755.1. Lineage (NCBI taxonomy): Eukaryota > Metazoa > Arthropoda > Insecta > Lepidoptera > Noctuidae > Agrochola > Agrochola circellaris. The sequence goes on along the minus strand of OU611867.1, from coordinate 7,582,694 downwards.
TAAATTAAATTAAAATAAGCCGTGGCAGCTAAGAAATGACCAGTCCCTACTGACGGCGCCCGTTCACGAACATGACGCATGGATTAGCACCATTCAGCTCAACCATTTTGAAGGGAGCTAAATGATCCAACACACGCGCCACCGTCAGCGAGACATTAGAGTGAGCATGACATACTCTCAGCCGCCATGACTAAGCCAAATACCGTGTTAGGTATCGATTGATTATCTATAGATTACGTGGACGCGTCGTATGTGGTACCGTTCTTCAGCATTGAGGGAACGACGAAGAAGCACAGATGAATACCCAGTGACCCATCTGGGTCACTCCACATTTTAGGTATGAAGCTACAAGTAGGCGCGCGGCGGGCTCGACTTGTCGAATTCAGTGGGCGTAACGTAGTCAGAGAGTGACGCGATAGAAAGAGAGGCAACTTCTAGGACGTGAATATAACTGTAGCGACCTGAATTGCACTTAATTGTGTCGTAGCAAGAGTCGCTTTTTATTTAAATGATTTTGTGGAGTGACCCATTTGTACTAATCTAAGTAAGAAGAGAAGATCCATACTATGCATTAAATCCATACTAATGTTATTTATAAATACGAAATAGTTACCTTTCACCGGGGATATTGCATTCGCTGGCATATTAATAAATAAAAAATGTTTATTTCAGAATCACTTCCATATTTGTTAAAAACAATGTGAAACTAGTGTTAGTAAAATTTTTATTCTAAGCTGCGTGAGGCGAGCCGATCCCGGGGAATGTCCACTTGAATGCGTGCAGTCGTATCCACCGCCCCAAGATTGGAGAGTCCCACCTATCAGCCAACGCTCTAAGAATGGTGTTGGGGCTGTCGCGAACACGGCGTAGCAGAGATGCGCAGCTCTTGCGCACGATAGCCGAAAACTATCAATGTCCGCGTCGGCAAACATGCCTGACGCGCTACAAAAACGCGGCAGCCCCATCAACATCCGGAATATGTTGATATATTGTTTGCGCAGGCTACTTTATACTTTCCCAACAACCAGTCTTACCAAGAGCTATGGTGTTACCCAGTAAATGGGTTGTGGAGGGCTGAGATGAAATTAGAATATTTATGCATTTTAAAATTTTCGATTGCGTAGCACACAAAATGAAACAGATTGTGATTGATATCACAATCGGTTTCATTTTGACAGTTCAACAACATTCATTGCGTTATTTACGGTGTTGAGCTGACAAATTTTTTGAACGTATGAAGCCCATTGTGGGTTATCAATTTCCTGCAAAATGATTCAGATTATGATTGATCGTGTGTTACGCAATTAGGCTGCTGACCTGGCTACCTACTACGATTCTTGCTATGGCCCACTTACAAGCGGTCGTTTCTCACCTTTTTCTGGTATCAAATTTCTTGATAATTAACCTATTTCTCTTCTTGTTTCAGCCCGCGAACCGTGAGAAGATGATGTCGAGATCTGCGTTACTTCTCGCCGCCCTCGGCCTTGGCTTATCCACATTTAGCGTCCGCCAAATGATCCTACACCAAACGAGACGATTCTAGACAACCAACCCTGACTCAGAAAACTATATATTAAAGCCAGAACTCAACCAGACATGTTAGATTCTAAATACAAATCTTTCGTGTCTATGCCTAAGCATTTTCTAGCAAAAAATAGACGATTATATTTTTTTTATAGTGAGAATGCATGCGGAATTCCATTTGGGTTCTGGCATAAAAAAAAATCGTAAAGAATTATGTTATCATTATGTATGAGAGAAAAAATTGTAATTTATTCTTTTTTTTTTCGTTTTTTTTTTCTCTGAAAGAATGTGTAGTACATTTTAGACATAGGAAGTAAGTTAATTTCGGAGCGATTTATGTGATGAGTTAGTACGATTGTGAGATACATGTTTTGCGAATGTGTATGTGATGGAAACCAAATAAAAATAGGCAGTATAAAGTTATTTTGGCATTTTTATTTTGACCTGTCACCTCACCGTTTGAAATGGTTTTGATCACCATTAAAATTGTGTTATTTATGGTGATCAACTCAAAACTAAATTGGCAAAAATAAACTAAACAGTGCATAGATAGGTATCTAGGTTAGGTAGAAATAGTTATAAAACCTATATTATATAGATACTAAATCGACTTATAAATTAGTACTATCTGTTTTTATTCTCACTTATTGCAAAAATACTTACATAATCAATAAAGACAAAATAACAGCCTTCTGTTGTTTTATTCCGAGTACCATTTAAAGGGTCTCCCAAAATTTACGCAAGATTTTAATGAAATGGAAAACTCGGTACATATTTTTTTCTTTTATTATAATATTTTCTTTATTAAATCATAAAGTAAATTCGTTTTTAAGACATCAAGTAAATTCAATATACCACTTATATTGAATTTACTTGATGTCTCAAAAACGTGATACGTACTACCTTTGCCGACTAAGACGTCAGAATATGGGTATTACAATTTCTAAAAGTTGATTGCATATAGACGTATTGAGTATTGTTTTTTTTTTACCACTTTATACATAAGAACCCATAGCAGATCAAGGGCCCGTCTATAAAATTTGCTACGGGCACCGCGCTTGCTTAATCCGGCACTGCCCTACCCTATGTACTTACTATGTGATTCAATAAATAAAAAATGAAAAAAAAATGTCTTTTCTACCTAATTCAATTCTTGCGTAAATGACATGGCCGGATTATGCCCTCAGAATCAATTGAAAAAGCTCAATGTACAGCCATTATTAATATATGAAAATTACTTCTTAAATATACTAAAATAAATCGCAACAATTACATTTCTCTAGAACAGGCGACAAAAAATGCCAAAAAATATGTGTGTTCATTGATTTTGTGAGTGTGGTTTTTAATTTGGACATAATTATAGCAACGTCAAGTGCAGTTGCGTTTGGATACATGCATAAGACAAACACTGTGTCTGAGCTCGCCTGAATATCAGACTAAAATAAAAAACACCCACGAGTGCCAGAATCGTATTGCTAAGGTAAATACCAATAAAAGTCAACGGTTTCAAGAGTATCGCAGACACCATTTTTCGAGCTGTCGAAGCCATGATGCGAATCACGTTACACATTAAGCATCGAGAGTGTGTATCCAAACGTCCTAGTAACTTGGATAGATAGTATGGTATGTACGGATACATCACACTCAACTGGGCTTTTCAGAAACAGGAGGGTTAACATACAGTAATTTATTTATTTAAATAGGTACACCAACAGGTTTTTTATACAGGGTCAAATTAAATTAGCTAGCGAAACTCCGCAGACTTGATGGATATATCGATATCTAAACATAATAAAACAAAAAGTTTTAATGTTTTTTTTTTGGGTCACCGACCGTTGTACGCTAATGCAGAAAACTACTACTTTATACATAATTGTTACATTTTACAATCATCGCGATTTATGCCTTATGTCCATGATTACAAAGTCACATATCGCACGCTCGTGGTTTCCAACTACTTTACCATAATTTTTCTGCCGCCAAGCAGCATTGCTGTGTTGTAGTTTGAAAGGAATGGGACCTTTCAAACTACAACAGCAATGCTGCTTGGCGGCAGAGTGTGTAGTGTGGTTACTTGTTTTTTTTTGTTTTTTTGTGAAAACGTCGCAGATGTAATTAATGGGTATGGATATCTAAAAATGATACAACAAAAAAAAAAGATTTTTTCAACTCTTAAAGTACCTACTACTTTAAGTACACGCGCGGTTTTTGACCCCAAAAAAATTATCAAGATTTGATGATTTTTTTTCTTTTATCGTCTTCAGATACGTTAGCTACTTTAATTTGACCCTGTATAATGCACACACACTTATAGGCAACTCACCGCCGACGAGGAAGTGACTAGCTATCAACGATTTTCTCTCGCTCAAAAAACATACGAAAGATTGTAGGTACCGTGTAAGTAAAAGAGATTACATTATATTAATATTATGTATTTGATCGCTGTATGTTCACACTGGTTGGCGAGACTCACTGTCCACTAGTGTGTCGCAGCGCAGCTATCAGGCCGTACTGTCGGCGGCAGTGAGCAGCGGGTAGGCGGTGACAGCGGCGCAATCAAACGCATAGTTTAATATGGACCCGTAACCTAATTGCGTAATACACGATCACTCAGAATCTGAATCGTTTTGAAACAGCTATCATCTAATTACGCAACACATTTTCGTAAACGATTACGATTAATCTGTTTCATTTTGACAGTTCAACTTGAACTTCGACGTTGTTGAGCAGATTATTTTTCAAATAGGTAGAAGCAATGGATTAGCAATCTGTTTCAAAACGATTCAGATTCTGATTGATCGTGTATTACGCAATTAGGGTACAGATAGCTCATCCATTGCTTCAAAAGTTCGAAAAAAAAAATGCTCTGCAACGTAAATAACGCAATGAATGTTGTTGGACTGTCAAAATGAAACAAATTACTGTCACGACCGGCAGGATGTTAGGGATTAACACTATTGACAGCTCACTTCACCTAAGTTTCACGCTGATATTTTTACAGAATCGACCGGCTGCTCTCGTTGACAGCGGCGGCGGCGGCGCGGGGAGCGAGGACAGTTCCATATAAAACTATGCATTTGAATGCGTCTGTCGCCGACAATACGGCTTCAAAAAGAGTACTCGCTCAGCGACCCTAGCTTGACTCGTCGCCTGTCGCCGACAATACGGCTTCAAAAAGAGTACTCGCTCAGCGACCCTAGCTTGACTCGTCGCCGTCGCGCACTCGCTGCTCGTTGCTCGCCAACTTGTTTTTAGTTGCACAGGTGCCATAGCGGGTCAATATTAAATTAGACGAAAAGATAAGATGTCAAGCGATTTTAACCTACACTTAATGCTATGCAACCTTTAACACTTTCCCTCATTAATTAAGTGTATGGCATTGTATACCCAGGGCATCTCGGATTATTACAAGCCTTGGCCTAGGAACTGCTTTAGTCATTATATCTGCCAATTGAGTAGCAGTCCCGGTCTTTTGTACATCCACAAGTCCGTCTTGTACAGTTTCTTACGAAGAAATGTCTTACTCGATGTGTTTGGTCCGCTTATGGAACTCTGGATTGTATGCAAGACGTATGGCGGCTTCATTATTTACTTTTAATGTGGGTACTCCATCCATGTTAGTAAGTGAGGTAAATACTCTCTGGAGCCACACAAGTTCACGAGCGCCTTCGCTTGCTGCTACTATTTCAGCTTCAGTAGTTGAAATTGCGACTGAAGATTGTCGTTGGCTTAGCCATGATACTATTCCTCCAGCAAAGAGACATGCAACTCCCGTTGTAGAGCGTCCTGTTTGCTGGTCTCCTCCGTGATCCGCATCACTATAGCCTTGTATTACGTTGGAATCATGTTCTGCTTTATATGTTAATACCAAAAACACAAGTCCCTTTTATGCGCATAATGCGCTTAACACGAAGCCAATCTTCATGTGACGGGTTTTCCAGATTTCTTGAAACTAATCCAACTGCATACGCTATATCAGGTCGCGTCCCTGTAATTAAGTACGCTAAAGCACCTACTGCCTCTCTGTATGGAAAGTTCTTTTCTTCCTTTAGCCTATTAACTTTCCCTGCTTGAGAAGTCGTTTCTATGGGCGTTGAAACTGGACTACATTCTGACATTCTAAAACGTTCCAGTATCTTTTTGGCGTACGACTCTTGTTTAATCGTAATGGAGCCATCTTTCGACTGTGCTATCTCAAGACCAAGGTAATAAGATGCTGGCTTGCTTGTGATCTTCAGAGTATCCCCTAATTCTTTAAGGAATTGGTTCGCCAAATCTTTATCTGTAGCGGCTACAAGCCCATCATCCACATACAGAGTTATCAAGATTTTCTTGTCACCCATTTTCTTCGTGAATAGGCAACAATCAGCTGCATTTTGCTGAAAACCTTTCTCTAATAAAGTCTCCTCAAAGCATGAGTTCCAGCATCTGGGAGCCTGCTTGAGTCCGTATAAACTCCTTTTAAGTCGACATACATTTGATGTTCCGTCATTGAATCCATCCGGCTGCTGCATGTAAATTTCTTCCTGTAGTTTGCCGTTGAGGAATGCCGTTGACACGTCAAACTGCGTCAAATATAATTTTTCTTTGGCTGCGACACTTAATAAGGCTCTGATGGTGGCCATTCTAGCCACTGGACTATAGGTCTGTTCGTAATCGATTCCTTTCCGTTGCTTGAAACCTTTCACTACTAGCCTAGCCTTATATTTGTCGATACTGCTGTCTGGGTTTCGCTTGATACGAAAGATCCACTTGCAAGGGAGTGCCTTTCTATCTTTAGGTAGCTTACAGAGTGTCCAAACATCATTTTGCTTCAAAGAGTTCATTTAGTTTCACTCTTCATTGCCTTGACCCACTCAGCGCTGTCATCCCTTTGAATAGCTTCTTTATATGTCTCGGGAAAGTATTCTGTGCCTATGAAACACATGTAGTCTTCGAACTTCTTAGGACGTGAGAGGCAAGTTCGATCGCGTAAGTTGTATCGAGATCTCGCGTCCAACAACGGTGGTTCGACTATCTCTAACTCCTCGTCAGCGTCAACGAACTCTTCGTTAGCACTCTCATCCTCTCTGGTTTCGTTGCTATCTCCCAAAACTTCAACATGTATATGATCATCATTTTCTCCATCTCCCTCTAGAGCATGTTCATGATAAATTTCCTGCTGCTCTATAGCACTTTCAGGCACAGCTTCTTGCGTAAACGTTTGGTTATCCCCCTCTGAACTTGAAGTTGTAGGGATTCCTGTACAAATCCGGAACTCGACGTCAGTTTGGAAGGTTATGTCCCTTGACCTTTGCGTTTTGTTTCCGTCCCAAATACGATAACCATCATCGTTTTCATAGCCTATGAGCTTGCCTTTTATTGCCTTTTTGTTGAGCTTCTTTCGTTTTTGTATTGGAACGTGAGCAAAGCATTCACTTCCGATAACTCTCAAGTGACATATTTTAGGTTTTTTCCCATGCCAGAGCTCGTAAGGTACCTTACCCTCAACTCTCGATGGACCTGTCCTGTTAAGTACATACGCGGCAGTGTTGACAAGTTCTGCCCAGAGCACTTGCGGTAGTTCTTCTCTTGCACGCAACATAGATCTCGCAGCTTCAACTAGTGTACGGTTTTCGCGCTCACTACATCCGTTCTGTTCAGGAGTATAAGCCATTGTCAGCCGTTGTTGAATGCCATATTTCTGTAAAATATCTTGTACTTCTCTATTGTCGAACTCACCTCCATTATCGCTTAGAATCGTCTTGATTTTATATCCAGCGGTGTTGGCTTCTTGCAACATTTGAAGAAGTTTGTTCTTAACTTCAAACTTGTTTCTTATGAAGTAGACCATGCGGTAGCCAGAGTAGTCATCCTTAAAGAGTACGTAATATTTGTATTTTGAGATGCTATCTACGAAGGGACCGCAAACATCGGTGTGAATCAGCTCTCCTATAGCTGTTGCTCTTTCCCTTGTACCGAACGGTTTTCTGTGTGACTTTCCTTATATACAGCCTTCACATTTAATGTTATCAGCCATGCTATTCTGTAAACACCTCACCGTGAAAACTTGGGTGAAGTGAGCTGTCAATAGTGTCAATCCCTGTGGAATGACAGCTCACTCCACGCTCACTTCACCTAAGTTTTCACGGTGAGCTGGTTACAGAATAGCACTGCAGGGCTCACTCCAAGCTCTCTCTTCACGAGGCGGATTACATGTTTCTTGTCCTGATGTGCGAATCGTTCATGGTATAGCTGCAGCATATTAGCGCCAGTCACAGCGTTGACCTCTATGGTCCTAGGTTTAATTGGCATGACCGTCTTCATGTCCAACCTGTAAAGTCCTCCATATTGGACTCTCTTTCCAACAACTCTAGTTGTGCCTCCAATATCTAGCTTGCACTCTCTAGTCGTGGAACTGAAGATGCTGTTCTGCATCCTATCGTGTGCTGCAAGCGGTGAGAAGAGGTTATTTGTTAGTGATGGTACTAACCACACATCGTTTAGTGTTATTCGCTCCCTCTTGCCACTGACATTTGATTCTACCTCAACAGTGCCTTTCCCTATTGCGGGTATGACGCTCCCGTCCGCAGTCGATACGGTACGGTCTGAATCAAATTCATGAAACTCCTGGAAATAAGCTCCTCTTACTGCAATGTGAGTTGTGGCTCCATTGTCAACGAACCAACTTTCCTTGTCTTTAGTTCATTCAGTGGAACAGGCATTCACTAATAGAGAAATGTGTTGCACTTGCTTTGACGTTGAACCAGCTGCTGATGTGCCTGGTGTGGGTTTGGGTGGCCTCCCATCCTTTATCCACTTTTTGCACTTCCGAACTTTGTGTCCTTTACCGGAGCAGTAGTTACAAATGACCTCTTTCACATTGCTTTGCTTGCTCTTGTGTTCTGTGCGTGTTGCCGCTAAAGCCTCTTGCTTTATGTGCTCTTTACTACCAAGCGCTCTTTCAAATGCGCACAAGTGACTCGTTAAATTGTCCACAGTCCGTTCACTTTGGTTCAGTAATAACCAGCTCGATTTGAAAGTAAAAATATTTTTCATCCAGAGTGTCTAAGATTTTGCAAATGAGAAATAATTCCGGCAGCTTGACAGTGGCATCTTTCTTTGTGATTTCTATATTTAAATTTGTCCAGATGTTTTTCAGTTTTGACATATGGGTCGATACGTCATCCTCATTGTGACGTTGAAGACTGAAGAATTCTGCACACAAATTGTATGCCCTATCATCTGACTGTCCATCAAATAATCTATGTAGCTCCTGCCAGACGTCTTTAGCCGTTTCAAATCGCATCACTTTTTTAAGTGTTTCTTCGGACATATTAGTGGCTAACTGATCCTCGAATAGTCTTCGTTTTGTAATAGGAACACATTTTGAGCCTGGAACTAGCTTTATTACCGTAACAATCCAAGACCTTTTAGTCTTGGTTTAAACCATTACTTATGCAGTTTTTTGTAATAAGACGGTCTGAGTTTATCTTAGACTTTACTGACATTGGTGAAGGAAAACATTGAGGAAACCTGCTGGACTTATAGGGCTGAAATCGCCAACCCTTCTGGATCAAGCGTGGTTCAATTGATCAATGCTCGACCCATCTCTGTAAAGAGGTCTTTGCCCTGCAATAGACAAGGCTGGTATTATGATAATTCATAGGACAACTTGGTCAAGACGTCTCACGCTGTCTCATCGTCATCACTCAAGATCGTGATGCGTGACCCTAAGATGCTAAATTGGTATGAAGTCCAGGTGCCAAGATATTTGACATTTTGACCTATCGCCTCGTGCATACATGTGCGTTGTATTGGTATATTTTTTAATGATACTCGTAACAACGGAGTCGACGAGGTTGCGGGTTCAAATCCGGGTGAAGGAAAACACCGTCAGGAAACCTGGACTTATAGTTAATATAAGTCTGAAATCACCAACCCGTCTTGAGCAAGCGTGGTGATCAATGGTCGTGCCTTATGTGTACGAAAAGAGACCTTTACCCTACAGTGGGATAGTAAAGTGTAAAGTAGGGACGGCAAACCGACACGACCGGAGATCAGGCCAACGGCTTAACGTGCTTTCCGAGGCACCGTATATCACACCGCCAACTTCCAAACTCTGTAACTGAGAAATTCTTAAGAGAAAAACCCAACAACACTTTGCCCAACCCAGGACCCGACGCTCAGCAGTCGCACTTGCGACCACGAGCGACACCAATTTCGAAGCCATACTATGACGAAACTAGACTCCCCCAGTCTAGTTTCATCATCGTATAGCTTCGATAACACCATCAAGTTTCTACCAATGATCTTTATTTTCGTTACTGTAAGCTTGCTGCTGTCGCGAGGTAACCAGTGGTTCAGTTCGGTGGTACTAGTGGGAACAAAGGAAAATAACTGCAGGGATTGAAGAAGGTACCTACCATTGAAAAGTGTCTATGTCAATGAAATTCGTTAGTTCATAATCTATCGGTAATTATTTCCATTAGAATATAAACTGTTGAAAAACTTTAAACTGCAACAAACCATTTACAGTTTAACGGATTTTTTTCTATCCATGGGAGACCGACAAATTGTGAAGAATCAAACTTGCAACGTAACGCACTTGTGCGTTAATACTAAATAGCCTGCCACAAACCCAGATCCACCGTTGTGGGCACGGTGGGCATGCCCACAACCCTAATTGGACGTAGTTTAACGGAAAGGATCCAACCCGGGTTGGTAACGTATGGTCATAATGACATGATGCGTTGGGATTGTTTTTGTGATATTAAAGTTTTAACTACAAAGAGTGTTTTGGTATACATAACTCATTTTCGCCCATAGTGTAAGTTGGATCCTTTCTGCTTAACTACGTCCAATTGAGGTCGATAGGCTGATCTACAGAGGACACATATGTACACACATTGCGTGCGAGTATGTGTATAACCTTACCAAAGGAGCTGGACCAAAAGTGGTATTTGGACTTGTATAATCGATCGTGAGTGACTCCGAATCCAACGTGACCACAACATTTTTTGAGGGCTGGATCCGCTCCTGGCCTGCCTAGCTGCGAGCAATTTGGAAGTAGCGCTCGCCGGTCGCTGGCGCGGCATCACACGCTTAGCTCGCTCGCGCGTAGTATATCCTTTTTTTTTTGGCGCAAATCCTCGCGGATATCCGGCGCCCTGGGATGAGCGGAGGGGTTTAAATCACCCCGGTGTTCACTCTCACACTGGCGTCGGGGGGCTGCGAGTGCAGTTTTAAGAGGGCGCCTAAAGGTCCACTAGCGCCACTCTTTAAAAAAAATATTATCTCGTGACTGAGAAGGAATTATGAATAACGGCTAATAAGGACCCTCGGTAAGTGTGTCTAGAATTTGCTAATACCTTTTATAAAGCTTTATATTGAGACACGAAGCAACAAAATACGATCTAAAGAAAAGCGGCCACATTCCTCTAGATCGTATTTTGTTGCTCCGTGTCTCAATATGAAACTTTATAAAAGGTATTAGAAAATTCTAGACACACTTACCGAGGGTCCTGTCTAGCCGTTATTCATAATTCCTTCTCAGTCACGAGATAATTTTTTTTTTAAAGAGTGGCGCTAGTGGACCTTTAGGCGCCCTCTTAACCTAACCCATTTCACAATTTTTCGAGTTTTTAATCTAACGGAAATAATACCCCTCCGGAGCAACTGGACAGATTCTCAACCGGAACCTATATATATGTTGAATGTTGAACTGCACTGCATTGTTGGTTGTAGTGGTCAATCAAAATTGCGATTGCTCTGAGCGCGAGTTCCGGGGTTCGATTCCCATACCGGGAAAAATGTAAATCACTTTGAATTGTTCTGAGTTTGTAACAGCCCGGAGTCTGGATTTGTGTCCAGTTATTGGCAATAGGCTCGCCCCCTTTTGCTTGGTAGTGAGACTGCACATAACCTGCAAGAAATGTGAGTGTCTACATAACACACCTGCCTACCCAACTAGCACACAAGCGCTATAAAAAGCTGCACAGTAGCCGGATAAAGGATTTTCATAACGGCCTCGTCTTCATTAGTAAGAAATAAAGTGGTTCTGTAACCGGCTACAGATTCTTGTAGCGCCAAATAGGCCCATATTATCCTGTTTATCGTTCTACAGTGGTCTTAAATGACAAGGTTATAATGGCTCTACAGAGGTGGTTTAAAAGCGATGGTTAGCGCTTTGAGATTTCGAAAGCTCTTGTAGCGCCATTTTACCATATTCATCTTGTTTCGGCGCTCCTGTATTGTTATAGCTTTAAATTAGTAATATGGTAGGTTTAATGTGGTGAAAACTAAAATTTTATTAAAATGAATCATACGTACACTAGTGACAAGTAAGGAAACGAATCGAATACGGATTGTATTATCAAAATAATTTATAATAATTATTTCTTTGTGTACGTGAAATATCATTGCGAGTAAACACGGCTACACATCAAGCTACACATTTCCAGTATAAGCTGACCTCGCATTGTATAGAAATCTTATACAATGCGAGATCAGCATAAACTGGAAATATACAGCTTGATGTGTAGGCGTGTGTACCAGTTTGCTCTCAATATACACGGTGGAATTTTTGAACCTCACCTAGAGGGAAAGTAGGTACTCTAAATATTGGAGGTAGCAAGTTTTACTCATAGGAAACATTCATTTATGTTTTTAAAGAAACACATTACTACCACTCTGTATACAATGCCGCCCATGGGCATGTGTTTCATGAATATTCATTAAAAATATCTAAAATTAACTTTAAAAGGGGTTTTTTTAAATTAATTTTATAAAAAACCGTGCTGCGCTTTCGTTGTAAATTTTATTAGTAATGCCTTATTCTATTCTACGGCTACAATCATAGACTACAATTAAGTATATATAGCTACAATTCAATGATCATTCAGTACACTCAGACACGTAAAAACATGGCCGAGATCAACAATGGTCAAAGACAGGTTAAATGGGCTTTGCTCTGTCAGTCTTTGGTCAGTGTTATGTTGTACGTATCTTGATAAAAATGTGAGTCTCGATCATAACAAATATGTAATACATCTCTCTAAGTTAGATTTTTTCCATTGAATGACTTTTTCATGAAATCATGACATTTCAGAACTAAACTAACTTAGAGAGATGAAGATTCTAAAGGTTTATAATTCTGAAAATACATATTTGTTATGGTGGCGAATCACATTTTAATCAAGATACAATCTGAAACTGACTTGAAATTGCAGAAAACGTAAGAAAATTTGAATTTCGCGGGCTACCTTTGCGGATCCACCTTAAGAATTCCCCCCCCCCCCCGGCCAAAAGCTGGGTACGCCCATGAATACTGTGTCTTCAATGTCTTCACCTTCATTTTTTTTTTTCAAATTCGTCAAATTTTACGCTACTCAAAAAATAAATAATAAATAAAATATGAAAGATTAAAGTTAATTTTCGATAATTTTTCATGAATATTCAGAAAAATATGGGTGGTCACATGCCCATGGTCGACATTGTATGTATATTATCGTCAAAATTTTCACGCGACCTCAAAATATTCAGTTTTTAATGCAAAAATTATATTGCTATGTTGGTTATGAAACTGTATTGTAACATAAATAAGACTTTTAAGGTTACAAATAGTTTGTTTAGGGTTAAATTATATTGATATGTTGGTTATGAAACTGTATTTTTTTAAATATAAATAAGACTTTGAAGGTTACAAATACAGTAGGCGCTCGGTAATCCGACGCTCACCAATCCGGCACGCTCAGTAATCCGGCACTTGGCGACTCAAGTAACTCGCTCGATAATCCGGCATTTAACACAGCCGAACGCCGGATTACAAAGCGGTTGAATTTTAGCACGCGCACGCGTGTGTCTTATTATCACATAAATATGTGATAATAAGACACAACGTAAAGTAGGTATGTAAACTATTTCGCCATTTTTTATAATATAAAGACCTAACCCTATTGTAGTCTTTTATTGTGGATACCTAGCTCATACTTTCTATACAAATCCGATAATCCGGCAGTTCCGATAATCCGACATAGAGGAAAAAAAACGGGTGCCGGATTACCGAGCGCCTACTGTAGTTTGTTTAGGGTCACAGGTAATAAATAGTGACTTTAATTACCTCAAAAGTTACAAGCGTATGCATGATCTTCAGAATGTCGTGATAACCTTAAAAAAATATGTTTATCAAAAACTGTAATGGCGTCACGAACTCACGATCAAGCAGCTTTCAGAGTTGGTTACATCTGTTCTAGACTAGACGGCTTGAGCCGTACAAAGACTCTTAGTGTTTACTGTTATAGTCTTCTAGGTTTTACAGTTGTGGCATAGGGGTGTTATTCAACTGTTTTGGTCGCACACCAGCTTTTTGCGCATACTATCTATATCTGAAATACGGCTTTTTAGTTTTTTTACAACATTAAAATACAATTTCGCATCTAATGTTATAAGCCAAATAGCGCTATCTAACTTAAAACATTAAAAAACCATTAAGAAGCTTTTTATATCCTTGTTTCCTTAAATTACAATTTACAAAAGGCAATTTTCTCAAAATAATTGATAATTATATATTAGTAATACAACAGCCGTAAAAATCCGTTAAAGAACCCACGGCTTTACAAAATGCCTCCCTACGCTCTTGGACGCTATAGAAGCAACTTAGAACTTCTTTTAAACCCCTTTACCTACTAAAGTACTCTTTCACATCTCACGGCGGTATAAGACTCCATTAACTCAATTAAATCCGCCCCTAAGAGTCCCCACTGACCCTCTTAAGGCTGTGTAGCGACGCTATTATGCAATAGCTTTTAACATGTAAGCGATTTTTTTTACCACTAAACGGCTACTGTGCCATCTAGCTGTTAAAGGGTTTTTAAATTAGCATATTTAAAAACTGTACATCTTAAGGAAAATTGTATAGGACTTCAACGACTCCTATACAACTACCAGGCTGTACAATGCCTGTATAAGCAGCTTGTGTGCTAGTTGGGTACCCCTTCGAAGGTAACAGGCGTGATGCTACTTTGTTTGGTCGCATTAATGGTAAGGGAGAGTACAAAAAAAAAGTTATAATTAACAACATTATATTAACTTATAAACAAATTATGCATAACACGACGAAACAAAAAAACAACAAGAAAAAATGCTTAAATAATACAAGTGTACTTTAAATGCTCTGTAGAATACAATATTACCAAATGAAAGTAGTTTTAATTCACGTAATAATGACTTATCAATCATACAGACATACATAATCTCTGGACACGTTTGTAAGGCAACCAATTGAAACATGATTATCAAATAGGTAGATTTTGTAACTGTTTAGTTTTTAAGAGCATTTAGCGTTAAAAAAGAGTGAGTCTTCGTCACGAGAAGCTATACATCTTGTCAACAACGAAATTCTACTAAGTTACGTAGCAAAACAAACTGGAACTCACGACGCGTAAGGTACCATACAACATTAGACAACAGCGCCTTATATCGCTAAAATATAACCCGACCAAGTGAAATTGCTCGTTAGTTTTGCATTACACGTATGATACTTTTAAGTTTATTGAATTTGGGATTATTTGTTAGAAAAACGCGCACTGGATTTTTAACTATCGGCCTTGAGCCGAGCGTTGAAAATCCAACAGTGCACACCCCGAGCGCACACTGACGATTTGCCAGCGTGTTTCCAACGAGAACGAAATTGTGAGCGTGGTCTCCGCGGGTGCGAAGCGAGCTAGCCGCGACTACGCTACGTGTTCTCCGCGTTTTGACGAATACACTCGCTCTTGTACACTCACGTCAATCGCTCTCGTTACACAAACGCGGCGAACACGTTGCGCATACGTGGTGTGCACGCTAAGCAATACTCAATACTTTATTGCATTCCATAATGTGAGATAAAACAGTTGGTATGTTAGACATTGTATCAATCATGGACCCTGTCGGGCACAGCAAAGTTAAATAAATGATAATAGGAGAGAGGATGAAGGCGCTTTTTGTTTAGAAGAATTAAATGAAAATATATTACTTTAAAATGTTATGTAGCTTCTTTGGTATTTATATTTTGTATCATAATTATATTTAATTTACGCAAACGCAGTGTGCGCGTTGAAAAATCGCCTCGCTGGGAACACGCTCGAAAAGCGCTAGTGTGATAAAGCCCTTAGGCATAGGGGCATTTTTTTTTAAATTCACTCCTTTTGTGACAATACTTGTAAGATATTACACTTTTTGTAACGCGTTTTGTAGACAATAGGCTTTTCAAAGACTTTAAAATATACTTAAATCTCTTTGGGGCCTATTTAATAAAAACCGACAGAGGACAGGCTACAATTTTACAAATATCTTTCATACATTTTCTGCTTTTCTAAACAGCACCAGTCGTGAAAATGTGACAGTTTTGATAAATATGTTGACACTGTCAGTTATAATAAATAGGACCCAGGTCCTTACACAATTAAATATCAAAAAGCTGTTAATACTCGTACTCTGACAATAAAATAAAGTAAATGAACACGTCTACGAAATTATGAATTAATAAAAACAAAATAAACAAAATAATGTGCAATAATAACTATTATCCTTAATCTAGTTTGACCGAGAACGCTGTGCCGCGCCTTAGGTATTTGCGCGGCGAGACGGCGCGGCGGCGGCGGCAGCGCAGGCCACACATTCGTTAACGCTCACAACGTCCTGCCGCTCATTCGTCAACGCTGCGATACTAAGTCGCGGAACAGCGGTCTCGGTCAAACTGTAGTACAATCATTTTAGAAAACGAATTATCTGAATTCATTAATTATGAAGCATTATTAGCATTTAATAACAACATAGGTAAGTACTGAGAACTTATCTGTTTACCGATCGCACCTTGTAGTAATTTAATTAGTTTGATTTTAATTTGCCTAACACGATTAAAAGTTATTCATGCCTTGAATAGATTGTTTTGTATTCAGAAAACTAGTTCTAAGCCTATACAACACCTCTATGTTAAACACATTTCTACTTCTTTCTATACGAACAATGAAAAGTTATATTAAATGTAATGTTATAACTATTGATAAATTAAATGACTTTATTATTATAAAACTCGTATACGTGTACAAGTATTTATAAAACTATATTTTTTATTTGCAGTGATGTGCTTATTCCGGAAACTACGACAGTACGAATACGCCAATCCGGATTTCGTAATACAATTCGCGTTTTGGGTGATTTCTCGATATGTCAGTGATTATTAATATCATCAATGAATAATGTTATTTTACATGTATTTTAATGATTTCCTTAAATAAGGTTACGATTATACTAAGATGTCATGAAAAATTAAATACAGATTTAGAAAAATGTCAACAAAAATATTTTAAACAGATTTGGGTTATAACATCTTATTTGCTTATTGCAATACACCAGCATAACACTATAAAATTGCATAACCTTTATAGAAAACAAACCAGCCATATTAAATTTAACTAAATTAATTAAAAACTGGGGCCGTATAGGGACGTGGCAGTCCGTATTGGAACAGATATTTAAAAAAAAAACACTTTCCTATGAGACCCCTGACTTGCGTCTTTGTACAGCTTAACGAATATTGGTGATACAAGATAAGATTTTTGTGCACTGTATCCATACGATTATATAGCTAAATATTACTTAAATTACCTATATAATATCTACTTTTTACCCCACTTTTCGCTCGCTCTTGTGTTTCTTAAAATTTTAACTATTCAATCTCTTACTTTTCTTATAACTGACATATTTATCTTACTTAATAAGATACACCGAAAGTACAACTTTTGTGTAAATGAAATAATAATGCACTACCAGTCGCCAAATAGAAGTTACAAGCTATGTTCTAAGAGCATTTCCTACAAGCCATAATTAATATTAAAATCGGTATTGAACTAAGACGATGATTTATTACTGCTGATTTATACAGATTTTTACTGTTGAAATAAATTGACAAATTTTAAATGTTTTGGCAATTAAAGACGATGCACTGTTTTAAATGCGACATTAAAATCGAGACTACTTTGAAATCCCTTCACTTCATGTAAAGCCTATGCAAAGTTTATGCGTCTACATTTTTCAACATAGAGCTATCGATAATTTATTATATCGCAAGACATCGTTTTTTCATAAATCTAAATAATTAGGTTTCTAAACATAAGATTTTTATGTACACATTTTAGAAAGTTTATGCGTCTACATTTTTCAACATAGAGCTATCGATAATTTATTATATCGCAAGACATCATTTTTTCATAAATCTAAATAATTAGGTTTCTAAACATAAGATTTTTATACACACATTTTATAAAAAGCTAGTATTCGTACATAAAACGTTTTCTAATTTGACAAACAACCCCGAAATAAGTAATACTTTTTCAAATTATGAGGGTACATTACATACCCTAGTGAATACACAACAATATTCTAATATGGTTGGAGTATATGGTTCAAATACAGATACAGGTCGGCATAAAAGAGTCTCACGTGGTGACATTTGGAACTAAATATTTTACTTAAGTAATGCAGACCTACGATGATGGCACTACTTTGCCGACAAGTACTAGTAGGTTTTGAGTCACCAACGAGCAGTGTTTTTAATCATTGGTTTAAATTATTTTACTCATTTTCCATTCGAAGTTACCTAAGTGCGATAGTGACGCCCTCATTTTCATTTTAGACTTTTTTGCCAAGCTGTACTATAATAATTATGTAGCATGTTTGTATGGGAGGAGCTTATTATAAAACAAATCTATCGTTAATGATGAAATATTTCCTTTTTCTGATAATTTATTGGAAGCCATTGATTTTATTGATATTCCAGTTCTGAATTATATCTGAAGAAATATCACTACTAAGTTTAATATTACTTATTTACTTAAAGTACATTGATTAAGAAATTAATTTCCTACAAACAATAATATACATAGATAAAACGCATGTTATGTACATTTTTCTACATTTAAATCTACTTAGAATAATTAACTACAATTATTTCAAAGATTGACTATGACTTAAAGTAATTTAAGTCGGATTTACTATCAAACTTCACTCGTACGTTCTAATTTCTAAATAGACGCGATATATTCATATTTTAGTCCAAGAAAATCTAGTCGCATTTCAAGTATTCAAAAAATTGCTAGAGCGCAAGACTTTTGACAGCTTCAGTTAGTACGACTTGCACTTTACTGCAAGTGAATATTCTACTGTTTCAATAATTTATTACAATGAAAGGCTCTAGGTTTGCGAGTAAATACCTTTTTCCCGTCAGCCTTCAAAGCAAGAGTGAACAGGAATTTTCTGGGCACGCTAGTTCCATCGTAGACCTTATCCATCGCTTTCCATCAGTCGACGTCAAGGTCAAGAGCAACCAATTAACGCAATAAAAAAACTAGGTTTGTATTCCGCAACCACTTTACAGGTTAAAAACAGGCCACTTGCAGCGCAGAAACGCGTCTTAGAAACAAGTAGGGACACTCACATAGCATTACAAAGAACTATTTATCTAATAGAACCTGAAATTGAAAGAATCCTAAGTATTTATACACATTGCAACGAAATTAAGCAAAGCCTCTTTCTCAACTAGAAGAAAAAAGTATACTTAAAGTATTCACATTAATTGCGGAAAATATTATACTACGAAAGCTACTTTACAGAGGATAAAGCAACTAACGTTTACAATTCAGCAGAAATGTCTGTGAAAATGTCCTTCGAAGTTATCAGCAGCAAATTTTACTAATGAAATGATTTACCGCCTTAATTTAAAACTCGGATCTAATGGTGCTTAGAACCTACTACTAAACCTTCTTTCGTTTTAACAAAGCGTAGTTTAACGATTTAACGACCTACAAAGCTGTTGATGAGGAACCAACACAGGTACTTCTGCCTTCTCCTACTAGCACGTGACTTGGAGTCAGTGCATCATATTTCCTATTCTTTCCTGTCATTCGTCACCACTAACATTGTAATTTACTGAAACGTAAGACTGACACCAACAAACATTTCCACCAAATCATTAAAAAGAATAAACAGCAGAAGAATGTCATCTAATTAAAAAAAAAATACTACAAGGACAGGGGTTTCAAGGACTAGTGAACGAGGTCGAGATGTCCTTGAAAACTTGACGCTATGGTCTCTTAAAGTATTGCTCGTCGACCCGTTTAGCGAGAGCGACTAGGGACTCATGTTTGCGGACGGTATCTGCCAGTTTGCGGCAAGGAAGCCGTGTGGTTATGATGGTGAAGACGTGGCCGAAGACTAGGGCGTCGAGCTCCGTGGGCCTGTAAAGAAAAAGGGAGTGTTATAGAAAAATAATGTTTACTGAACTTGCTTAAAATAACTAACAACGAAAATATACGTAATATAACATTTAAATGACACCCAAAATAATAAAAAAATCACGGGAAATACCTATGAATTTTTACGACGACTACGACGGTTATACTTAAAATACTTTGGCCAAATCTAAATAAACTTATATTTTGAAGCCATTTAATACACGAATACTCTCATTATTGTTACCAACTCTAAAGTATAACAATTTGATCATTTAAAACTAATAATAGATATTCTACAATTACGAAAAACACATGTAAAACTTACATTTTATTTGCCATTCCGCATTTAAAATGAAACAAATATTTGGACATAAACAAATAATTTAATAAAAAACATAAACGCAAAGCTAACTGAAACGCATTTCGTCTCATAAATGTTTAGATTTTTTTTAAAGTTTTGCAAACACATGCCTACAATTTATCGTTACTGCCGACCTATTTAGCTAATTAGAACATAGTAGAAATGGGGGAGGCAACTGTCAAAATGGTGCTCTCGTAGCTAGTTTCCAAAAAAAGCTATAATAATATGAGGTGGTTATATTTTATTTTTGGGAAAATGACGGGTTGTTGTCTCCTAAAAAGTCCGAAATTTAAGTCCACCATTTTCCGAAAGAACTTAAAATTTATTATAAGATTGTGGCTTATAGCTAATCGTAGAGATTAAAAAAAAATTAACAGTGGTAGAGGTAATATCGAAAACATTTTGAAGAAAGCGATTACGAGGAAATGTTTAAGGTTTTAAATTCTGAAATTTTCTATGTCAAATACTTGATTTAAAATGTTAAAATCACCGAAAATAAAACGAAATAGTAAAATAAAACTAAACTCATGAATGAACATGAAATGGAATGAATGAACGAAATGTCAAATTTATTGTAGGCATTAGGGACCTAGTTATTGTCGCGCCATCTACAATTAGCTTTGACCGACCTTCCCCATTACTTCATAATACAACAACAGTGAGGAATTAGAACCTGCGACCTTTCGAACCATATAAAATATAATATTTGTTACTCTAAACGAGAATTCAAATAGTTTGTATTTTACTTGCATTAAAAGGAGACCTAAAAACAGACGGCATATCGTCTTTCCATTCTGTACAAGGCTAGCAACGCAAGGGTGTGGAACTAATCGCGTATAGATCACTTTTTTGTTAAGCACTTCAAATCTCTACAAGAGTAGTGACGTAATTAACTACCTTATTCCATTATATATAGTGCCAGCTAATCGCGTATAGATTCCGACAAATTGTATACTGGTATCCAACTTGTTTTCGACGTAATGCACATTGTGCTAATACTAAATGGCCTGCGTGGCTGCGAGCAACTTGGAAGTAACACTCGCCGGCTGCTGCCGCGTCACCGCTCGCTTCGCTCCCTCAACTCGCGTGCGGTTGGTCACAGTTTTAACCTAACCTAGCCCATTTCACCCAGATCACAATTTTTTTAATTATTTTTTATTATACTATATCTTTAAAACTCTTGTCAAGCGTAATTGATAGTATGTAGTGATGTAGTATAGTTTGGAACCAGGACACGCGCGTCCAAGTACCAAACTATAAACGAACAGTACGCAAAATTCGTGTATACATAGTATTCACAGATTAAAAAATAGCATAATATAAACGCGAGCAGTTTTCTATGGCTGCGTTTTGGCCTTGTATAAATTTGAAAGACGCGACGCCGTAGGTCTACTTACAGGGTCCCGTTACTCTATTACTAAGCCTACGCCGTCTGTCTGTATATCTGTCTGTCACAGGGTCTTTAAATAGCTAGCTAGATGAATTTTTCACAGAATACATGTCACTATAGCAGCTGTCATGGCAAATAATAAAAATACGGCAAACTTATAATAGTTTTGACGTGACAACGTCTTAAATTAGGTTGCGGCTCGGAGTCACTCATGAAAAAGTGTAACGCCCGCTCACGTCTGTTACGATGAGTCACCGCCGATAAAAAGACGTTCTTACGTAAAATCTTCGCCCGTAAAACCGACTTTACAGGCAACCATTTTTTGTAGTACGGATTATCCTTTGGATTATCTAACATAATAAATATGAGCATATTATTATCAGAGCAACATTTTGAATTAATTTACATGTTCAATGCCTATTTTTCTTTGCTATTAATTTATAAGTTTACATTCAAAAATATGTTTTCTCAAGAAACAGTACATCAAAATTGCACAATACGCCATTTGGTATTAGAAAAAAATTAAAAACCCGAATTGTCGTATTCCGCATTTCCGTAGTCCTAGTAACTAGTCAATGTCGGCCACCACATTTTTGTAGTTATACGCCGCGTTTCGCTTGCGCAGATAGTTGAGTAGCTTCTCAACGCTTATTTCCTCACTTTGTGGTGTTTTTAACGTAGAGGAAGAATCTGTAATGGTAGTAAAATTACGTCAGTACGAAACGGCGTAGTGATACGAAATTTCGGCTCGTATTCCACCGAAACCCTCCAAAGTTGAGAACCATAATTATATTTAGCAAAAAAATCTAAAATGGTGTTTTAACTGTGTTAAAAACAATTAAAAAAATTAAAATAAACCTGTGTACGTAGCTGAGCCTGCAATAGACGATGAATTATCCGAGGCATTCTCTACAGAATCCTGTTCTTGTTTCTGCTGTTCACAGTTCTCACTACTAGTCAAATCTGGTGTGCTCTTTTGGTGTACAGTTACATTGCTGCTACAAGTAAAAACAAAATATAAAAAATAATATTTCAATATACAGGGTGGCAGGGACGTCGACGCGAAAACCTTTACCATGGTTCGCGTTGAAATATTTCGACACTTATTTAAAAAAATATCTGCTATTTCATAGAAAATTGCGCCTACCTACGCGGTCAAAATGTACGAATAGAATAGAATAAAATTTTCTTTATTCGAGCAACCAAGGCTCAACAACAAGATTGTTAGTAAAACTTACGACTATGTTAGTAAGCACAGACACTAAACATAGACAAGGAAAACAATACAAAAAGTAACAACAAATAACAAGAAATAATGGTTGGTCACCGTTGCGACATCCCATGAGAGACGGCACAACAGTGACCCACGTACACACAGTCCAGGCGACTCGCAACCATGCTTAAGACACTGTTGGAGCTGCCCCGCACCCTGTGCACCAGGGAAGCGCACCTTTTACGCATTGTTGCGTAAAAGCAATCTACAGAACAACAGAACAGCAGATTTTTTTTTAAATAACCTACGAAAATTTTCAACACAGCGGTTTCAGATTCATGTACTGAATCCATGGTAACAGTTTTCGCGTCGACGTCCCTGCCACCCTGTATAGACACCGATTTTAGCTTTTCCGGGTTTCTCAAAACTAAAGAGAGATTTTAAATAATTGTCTATAATCATTTGGACCAGTCACCATACCAGACCAGCATAGCTATTCACGATTCGATAAGCTTCCGTGCCGAATCGAACGTCAATCAATATTACCAAAGGAGTAAACAACATTATCGGCTACCTTGGTTCTCCTGCGGATCTCTTCATTTCTGATTCGATCACGTAGGATAACCTCCAAGCCCTTGTCACCCATTGTGAGTGACCACGTTTCAGGTGCCATAGGTCATCACTAGAGATCGGATATTCGGATGCATATTTACCTAAAGTTGAGGTGTTGGCGATTATGAAATGCGATTTTGTATCGAAAAATTCCCGGGATTCCGGGATCGACAAATTTAGAGTTCTGATTATGATCAGAACTCTAAATTTGTCGATCCCGGAATCACGGGAATTTTAACTTAAGCAAAACACCTGAACTTAAGCAAATATATTTGCTTAAGTTCAGGTGTTTGTTAATATGGAAAGCACTTTAGTATCGGATCGTAAAAATCTCGCGATACCGGAATTGATAAATTTTGTACTTTTTGATTATAGAAATGCTAGCTAATGTTGTAAAGTAAGTAGGTATTGAGTTTCGTTAAAAAATGTTTACAGTATATAAATTTGTATGTTAACATCGCGAAAGTAACTTTCATGAGAGGGTTGATGAGTGTTTTAAGTTTAATGTAGTAAGTTTTCCTACCATGCACTTATGCTTTTAGTTGTGCATTCCCGGATTTTCTGGACTTCCGGGATTTATATGACCTTAGGTAAATATGCATCCGATAATCCGGTCTCTGGTCATCACAGAACATGCACTGGTCAAACACTTTCGTCTTGAGACAAGAAGATTATATACTTAAATAATTTAAAAACACAATAATACCTAGCTCGTTCTCCAACTAAAGTCTTTTGCGATGCCGATTTTTCACGCACAACTTGATTATTTTCCTCATTTAAATCATGCACATCACAATCGGTATCATCATCATGATTTATTATCTGTAGATCATCATCGGGGCACATCTCTAGCGAGTTAGAATTATCTGTCAAATCGTTTTCTTCAATCGTGTCCAAGTACTCGCTTACTTTCGATTCGACCATGATATATTTAGATTCGTTCATATTAGGGAAAGGTATTACTACGAAAGGATCGTTTTTATCGATTTTTTCTACAAATTCATCGATTGTTAGTTCATCGACTTTTTTGAGAATCTCCTCGACAATTGCTAACATTGAATTGTATAGTTCTTGGTCGATTACTGTGTCGTTCTCGTTGTTTTGGCCCGGATACTGGCAGGTTACAGTGCCCTCCTTAGACGTCAATATTATTATTTGCTTTGACGCAAACGGTTTGAAGCCTGTAGCAATGAAAGATTTATTCCTTGTATTTAGTATGATGAAAATGGCTAATAAATGGCCAGGTCGAATAATACGGAGTGGAATTTTTGGGCAACCTTTACTTTGTAGGTATACACGCTAATCCAAAAAGTTGGCAACGTCGCAAATAGCTGTCAAATATTTACCTGTTTTGATTAATTTGGCAATATTACTGTATGGAAATAAGAAATATGGCTAACTACTAAACTAGTAATGAATTGCAATTATAACACTGAATTCGATGTTGAAACCGTTTTAGGTGTAAAAGAGGCATTTGGAAAATTTCCAAATACTTTTTTTTACATCTAAAACTAAATATTCGGTGTTACGACATTAATTATTGAATTTCATAATCAATATTTTAGTTCACTAGTTAGCAATATTTATTATTTCCATAGTAGGAAATAATAAATATTGCTAACTAGTGACCTAAAATATTAAATTTAGTTAAATTTAAATTTAAAATATTTTAAATATTTATTAGTTTTAAATTTAAAATATTTTTTTAATATTTATTATTTCCATAGTAGGAAATAATAAATATTGCTAACTAGTGAACTAAAATATTGATTATGAAATTCAATAATTAATGTCGTAACACCGAATATAAAAATAAGTATTTGGTATATTGCCAAATTAATAAAAACAGCAAAATATTCGATAGCTATTTGCGACGTTGCCCACCTTCTGTATAAACGCTCTTAACGACGCACGCAACCCAACGTCTCAAAGAGCTGTCAAATATACCGCTGTTTTGATAAATTTGTCAATACCTATTAATTACTGAATGAAATTATTAATTCAATATTACACAATATTATTCAATAGTACCAGCTCGGAGTCTGGATTTGTGCCCGGTTGATGGCAATAGGCTCGCCCCCTATTACATGGGACTTAAACATAGCTGGGGAAATGTGGGTGTAATATAGGTATACCTCTGCTTAACCCTTCGGGGAAGCAAGGCGTTATGTTATTCATTCGTACACTACAGACCGATATTTAGTTCAATAATTAATACTGCCCTGATAAGCCAAAAGGCGCTATCTCAGAGATACACCCTTTTAGTTTTTTTTATACCATTCAATAGCTATAACAATTTCGCATCTAATGGTCAAGCCAAATATCGCTATCTAACTTAAAACATAAAAATAAACACTCAGAAGTTTCTATATGTTTCCTTAAATTACAATTAATAAAAAGTCAATTTTCTCAAAACTTACTACGATTGAGATAGCGCCTTTCGGCTTAGCAGGGCAGAATAGGTATTATATATTATATTATAGTAACTGATTAATAAAAAACAGCAATATTAGACAGATATAGCTCTACACACACACAAGGCGGGTCTGCGGGTCGGGCGCGGGTCGGGATTTGTACTTATATGGATGTCAGCACACGTACCGCGTGCGCGGGTCGGGCGCGCAGCGGGTCGGGTTGTCGCCCGCCGTACTGCCGTCCCGACCCGCACCCGACCCGCCTTGTGTGTGTGTTCAGGTTCAACGACGTTGCGCACTTTGTGAATGCGGTGCATTTCTTAAACTGGCAAAATATTAGTGAACTATTCGCTTCCGTATACTTTTATCGCTTCGGGGACTACGAGCGTGATATTTTGCTGTCAAATTTCCAGTACATATTTTTCATAGTTTGGAATATAAATAGCAGTAATCATAACATTAAAAACATTACAGACTTGATCGGGTCGGTATTTTTCTGAATATAATGTCGCAGTAAGATGGTTGAAGCCGGTTGATCACGGTTTCAACCATCTTACTGCATACTTAGCTGTCTTTTTTTTGCCGACACGACCAGCTTTGCCGAATCATGCATTTCTAGCACGCTTAAGAGGGCGCCTAAAGGTCCACTAGCGCCACTCTTTAAAAAAAATATTATCTCGTGACTGAGAAGGAATTATGAATAACGGCTAGACAGGACCCTCGGTAAGTGTGTCTAGAATTTTGTAATACCTTTAATAAAGTTTCATATTGAGACACGAAGCAACAAAATACGATCTAAAGAAAAGCGGCCACATTCCTCTAGATCGTATTTTGTTGCTCCGTGTCTCAATATGAAACTTTATAAAAGGTATTAGAAAATTCTAGACACACTTACCGAGGGTCCTGTCTAGCCGTTATTCATAATTCCTTCTCAGTCACGAGATAATTTTTTTTTTAAAGAGTGGCGCTAGTGGACCTTTAGGCGCCCTCTTAAGGAAAATAATAGACAACTTACCAAAGACATCTCTGTTATTGTAATCATTCATCACACTATCCTTGCTAGGGATCCTCATACACATGCGCGAGCGCTGGTGCCTCGTGCTTCGTTCAGATGTGGTTCGATCGGGGGATAGTCGGCGACGAGAGATTTGGAACGCTTGGGTAACGAGGTACTCTTCTTGAGGCTGGGAGTTGAATGGGGGAATTAGGAAGGGTTATGATAAGCTACCACTTGGTTTTTTAACTAAAACTACTCTGATAAGAACCAAACAGTAACTTATTTTTCTTTCTTTTTAGTTTTTTAGCTATGAAGAGTCAAGAAAAATTCCGCTCTGCAATCGCGGGGCTGGTTCAAATCTGCTCAGCCTTTTCCCTGTTGGGGTCGGCTTCCAGTCTAACCGGATGCAGCTGAATACCGGTATTTTACATAGAGCGACTGCCTATCTGAGCTGCACAACCCAGTAACTGGGTAACACGATACCCCTTGGTAAGACCGATTTCAGACTTTCGGGCTTCTGACGACTCGTAACGACTTTCAAAGATCTACGAATGACAGCCGGGACCAACGGCTTACCGTGCTTTCCGAGGCACGGAGGAGTCTCGGTATGTAAAGATGGTCACCAATCCACGGACCAACCTCGGCAAGCGTAGCTTAACCTGATTGATCGACCCGTGCGGCTGTTATTATTTAGCCACGAGCTCCTCCCAATCGCGGGGCTAGTTACAAAGTAACAATACTAATAATTCGTTTTTCTCTGTACTAACATTCGAGGAATGAAAAGATTAAGCAATTTTCAAGTACAGTACGCTGCCTTTAAGAAACCAGAATGAAACTTAAAAAAAAGCCCGGCTGATTATAGTGTCTCAGTTTCTCTATAATACTCCATCAGTCTTTTTAACTGCACCTGTAGATTATTTACTCGTAATTCGAATTGCAATACGGTCGATATTACTTGGCAGGTCTGAACATAGGCACTACGAACATTCGCTCATGTTGTCTCACTCACACTCGCCTCATGTCACCGTTTGATTCCTAAAAAGTGTTATTGCGCGGCCTCCTGCGCGAAGTTCGGAACGGCCATAATTAACTTTTCGAACTTAGCATGTTTCATTCAAAATTTTGGAAGTTAATAGAAAAGCCAAATGGTGCGTGTGCTAAGCGTATGCTGAGACGTAGGTGACACAGGTCAGCGCAGTACAGATTTTGCAGGGTGGGGCAGGCGAGGCAGACCTAGGCCGCGAGCGCATGCTGCGACGCAGCAATAGACGTGTGGTAAAAAACACGTGACGACCGCGTCGCGCAGAAATCTGTGCCGGCAATACAACGAGACCCAGAGCAGGACAGACACATGTCTGCGGCGCACGTGCCTGCTCTGCCCTGCGCTGCGTGGACCTGCGTCAACTGCGTCTCAGCATACGCTTAGATAGATAGATAGCTTAGCCTCAGAGATCACACACACAGGCGGCCAGATGTAATTAATATGCGCTATAGTTCATTCGCGTTAAGAAAATAGTGAGTCATCGTTGTCCGCGGGCTAGCCCCGACCCTCGACCAATAGGGTCGAAAAAGACACAAGCGTTTTGTACGAGTCATTGTGAACTTAGCTTTCTAATCTGTTGCGGCAGTCAACGATGACTCACTATTTTCTTAACGCGAATGGACTATAGCTTAATATTGCTCTAAAGGTGCATAACCTTTTCATTCCTCAAAATTGTACATCTTTAAAAACACATACCGTCATGGTCATTTTTGTCAAATTGATGCATCTCAACACAAGTCTTAGTAAAGAGCTGGTGATTCGTTTGATAAGCGCTCCGGCTCTCATTCCGTTACCCATTAGGATCGCTCGCATGTGACCGTAGATTAGCGCGTCTAGGGGAGTGGGGCTAGGAAGGAAGGACGAAATTATTAAGACTGCGAAATAGAACGCATACTTAGCGCGCGACAGACCGCTAAGGAAATCGCAGGACGCAACGCTACTGTCCCGACGCATGTGCCCGTGCCAAGTGATGAGCCAGTGGCATGCCCACAACCCTAATTGAGGTCGATAGGCTGATAGTTCACACATATAACCTTACCAAATGACACTGGGCAATACTGCCCTGCTAAGCCGAAAGACGGTATCTCAATCGGAGTAAGTTTTGAGAAAATTTACTTTTTGTAAATTGTAATTTTAGGAAACATAAGGATATAAAGAACTTCTGAGTGGTTTTTTTAAATGTTTTAAGATAGATAGCGGTATGTGGCTTATACCATTAGATGCGAAATTATTATAGCTATTGAATGGTATAAAAATAATTAAAAGGGCGTATCTCAGAGATACCGCCTTTCGGCTTAGCAGGGCAGAATAGTGGTCTATGGCCTTATAGCAATACGCTGTTGATATTTAATGTATCGATCGTGAGCGACTCCTAATCCAACGTGACCACAACCTTTTTTGAGGGCTGGATCCGCTCCTGCGGCGTAGCTAGCGCCGGCGCTCTGTTTGACAGTAAATGAACGTCATAGAGCAACACAATTTGGCGCTATAGCGCGGCGTCAGGCTAGCGCTAGGCGAAAGCGTCAAGGTATCCCGCGAAATTCAAATAATCTTACGTTTTTTGCAATTTGCAGGTCAGTATCACGTTCTATGTTGATCTAAATATGATTAGCGGCCGTATCAAATGTTTAATTATATAATTATAATCATAAAAATGATCAATACAACTCTCTAAGTTCATGTAATCCCATTGAATGACTATTTCATGAAATCATGACATTTGACAATTATGCTAACTTATGGAGTTGTATTGCTGATTGTAATGATTATAATTATGTAAAGCCATATTAGTTACGATCGCGAATCATATTTTAATCAACATACAACCTGACACTGACCTGCAAAATGGAAAAAACTCAGAAAATTTGAAACTCGCGGGCTACCTTAGCGCATCCCCCTTAACGCGCGCTAAGTACGCGTTCTATTTAGCGAAGCCTTTAGGGGTAGGAATAAAATAATGGTGGTGGAGTTGGTTTGGACTAAAATTAGACTTATATGGCTTTAAGGTGGATGCGAAAAGGTAGACCACGGAATTAAAATTTCGTAAGCCAAGATTGTGTTATTAGTAAGGTAATTTTCAACTGTATGTTATTAGTAACACTTGATCTACAAAAAGCGCCCTTACTTATAAGAAATCAAGACGCTGTCAAAGGCAAATTTATGCCGCGTACAGTACGTGCAATTGACTGTACTAGTAATTCACCTTTCCTTAAACGTACAACACAAAATATGTAAATATAAGTACCTAGAATTTAAAATAATGTTATTTATCGTCATTAATCATGCAGAATGGCAAGTTGTAAGTTTTACACCCAAAATAATGATCTTCTTATAAAAATATTCTCAATAAATTAAAAGTACTCACGCATTCCCAAAGAAATAATCTCTATCACTAAGCCGTTGACTCAGCGAGTTACAACATTGCTCGACCTGAAAATTTTAAAAAACATCATCAGAATTCTGTCAAGAGCGTTTATCCTTAAACTTGGCAACGTCGCAAATAGCTGTCAAAAATAGACCTGTACCCTAATTACGTAATACACGATCAATCAGAATCTGAATCGTTTTGAAACAGATTGCTAATCCATTGCTTCGTACGTTCGAAAAAAAAATCTGCTCAACAACGTAAATAACACAATGAATGTTGTTGACCTGTCAAATTGAAACAGATTAGTCGGAATTGTCAACGAAGATGTGTTGCGTAATTAGATAGCTGATTTGATTAATTTGGCAATATTACTGTATGGAAATAAGAAATGTGGCTAACTAGCGAACTAGAATATTGATTATGAATTGCAATTATAACATTGAATTTATGTTGTACCCGTTTTAGGTGTAAAAAAGGCATTTACAGTTTCCAAATACTTTCTTTACATCTAAAACTATATATTCGGTGTTACGATATTAATTATTACATTTCATAATCAATATTCTAGTTCGCTAGTTAGCCACATTTCTTATTTCCATACGGTAATATTGCCAAATTAATCAAAACGCGAAATATTTGACAGCTATTGGCGACGTTGCCCTTTCAGAATAAACGCTCCTAACTTTCAATTTATCCGACCTAAGTTACGGAATACTGCCTTTAAAACCAGGTACGGCTGCGCTAGGGAGGCGAAGCAGTGTTTTAAGAAAATACTAGCTGCACCCGCGGTTTTACCCGCGTAAGTCTTGATCCCGTGGGTATATCGGGATAAAAAGTATCCTATGTCCTTACCCAGGTCATGGTCTACCCATGTGACTTTATTTCATCCAAATCCGTTCAGCCGTTTTAGCGTGAGAGTTTAACAAACAAACAAACAATCTCACTTTAGCATTGATAATATTAGTTAGGATTATCATTGCACATTGAAATGAAGTCGAAAATAAATAAACTTTACCGTCAAACTCAAACTCAAACTCAAACTCAAATCATTTATTTCAATTAAACCATTACAGGCACTTTTGAATTGTCAAGGAATCGGTCAGTCAAAAATATGAAGCTAGTTGCCCATTCCAAAGCGTAGTAGGTACCTATGGAGAAGAACGGGCAAGAAACTCCACGGACACTCTTTTAAATAAAATAAATTGTTACAAAGTCTCTGCTTCGATGCTCCCAAAAGCCATGTTTAGTTAATATATATTCGTTTTTAGGGTTCTGTAGTCAACAAGGAACCCTCATAGTTTGGGATACATACAGACAGACGGACATGGCGACATGTCCGTCTGTCTGTATGTATCAAATGTTGTGTCGTTGAAAAGGTCGTTCAAAAATATTGTGAGTTTGTGAAAATTCCATTTTAGAATTCAGGGATTCGTTTGCGAAATATTAAGCTTTAAAGTGCAAATTTTTGGTTTTGGATATGTGAAAAAATTCAAGGCCGTAGTATATATAACGAAATTAAAAGGAAAACTATCATAGCTAAGTAGGCTCTACAAGTTAACGAGTAATAATCGACCAACTTACATTTTCAGTTGCAAAAACATGTCTCCCATACATTCCCTAAGTGAGAACATGTTTTTCAACCACAATGTTAAGTTTGTTATTGGGATAAATTCATCCCAACTGAGGAACCCGAGGAATGTATAGGGAGATCATGTTCATCAAACTGCAAATTTAAGTTGGTCGATTATTACTCGTTAACCTATAAAGCCTACTTAGCTGTGATAGTTTAAAATATCCCCTCTTTTCGAGTAGGGGAGGTACCTTAAAAAAAAAAAACTTGATTTTATTTTACCACTTTGTCGGCGTGATTAATATGTATACATAATATATGCCAAATTACAGCTTTCTAGTACTAACCGCCTCCGAGCTAAGCCGCGGACAGACAGACGGACATGGCGAAACTATAAGGGTTCCTTGTTTACTACGGAATCCTAAAAACGATATCATCACTCTGTTGTTTCGTTTCTCCGATTTTTTTTCATTACTCAGTCCCGCAATTAAAGTAATAAATTAAAATTATTAGACTCACATCAGCCAACACCTGGTCCAAGGTCTTTTCATACCAGTGCAGCGCTTTCAGGCGCTTGATGACAGCATTCCTCTTAGCCCTGGTCTGTAGCCAACCTAACGGCCATGGGTACACTGAGGAGTTCCGAACTTTCGTCACCGCGTTGAAGGTTTCGTTGTCCACCCAGGATATGTAGAGCTGAAGGAATATAGATTTATTACTAAGTTACATTTACCATACGCGCGACAGTTATTGCAATTTATCCTTTGTGACAGTGACATAAGAGTCACTATAGTTATTCAACATTTGACTAGCCTTTTCCCAAGATGTTGGGCTCGGCTTCCAGTCTAACCAGATGCAGCTAATCACCAGTATTTTACATAGAGCGACTGCCTATCTGACCTCCACAACCCAGTTACTGGGTAACACGATACCCCTTGGCAAGACTGTGTGTCAGACTTTAAAAAAAAAACTGAATTAAAATCAGAATTTTACAATAAGGAATAAAATAATTGATTTGCAACCACGAAAAACAAGATGATTGGTTGGAGCAGATGGAATCGGGATAAGCATAAAAAAGACTGACTTAAAAATTGGGACCATTCTTGACATATTTAAACATCACGCCTGTACCTAAAGGGGTGGGCAAAGGTATAAATTGTTTTACAGCTCTCTCGAGCACCGAGGCCGAATATGTTGCGCTCTCTGAAGCTGACAATCAAAGTGCATTGAAGATGGCAACTAATCATCAATGCCACAATAGGTCAAAGCACATTGATGTTAAACATCATTTTGTACGAGAGATAATAAAACCATCATCATCATCTGTCCATACATGAGACACTGCAGTGACTTGCACGTCACCTACAGTCGTCGGTAATGTAAGTGTTGATAGTGTTATGGTTGTTTTGTATTGTATTGTAATGTTATGTGTTGTCTGTTGTGTGTATAATGTGTTTAATATTTGTATAATATGAGTCATGTAACTCGGAGAGAATAAATGAATAATAATAAAAAGTGGAAAGGTAGAGATCAGTTATTTACCAACAAATGAAATGCCAGCAGATTTGTTGACCAAGGGTCTAGGTACTATTAAACACTACAAATTTATGGAAATGTTAGGTATTGTTAAGTAACTATGTAAGTTAATTTTGTTGTATGGTGGTTAGTTTATTTTGATAAGTGGGCATGTTGTAATTTATATCAAAATGTACCTACTACCGACATCTATGTTATAGAATGTGTGTATGTACATGTGAAGGTATATTTATAATAAAGTCAGTCTGCACTGAATAACCGACGCGTTTACTTTATAAATAACACATAATTCTCCATTCATTTTTTAATGTGTAGAAGGGGTCGACGCTATCAATCGCGCCTAAATCGAGACTACGGCCTTAAGAGGGCGCCTAAAGGTCCACTAGCGCCACTCTTTAAAAAAAATATTATCTCGTGACTGAGAAGGAATTATGAATAACGGCTAGACAGGACCCTCGGTAAGTGTGTCTAGAATTTTCTAATACCTTTTATAAAGTTTCATATTGAGACACGAAGCAACAAAATACGATCTAAAGAAAAGCGGCCACATTCCTCTAGATCGTATTTTGTTGCTCCGTGTCTCAATATGAAACTTTATAAAAGGTATTAGAAAATTCTAGACACACTTACCGAGGGTCCTGTCTAGCCGTTATTCATAATTCCTTCTCAGTCACGAGATAATATTTTTTTTAAAGAGTGGCGCTAGTGGACCTTTAGGCGCCCTCTTAACACTGCCAGGCCCGGGGACCAAACCCAGTTCCTGGGGTTAGCAGACACGCTTGCGACCACTAGTAACTAGTGACGCCTTCAAGGCCTTACTATATGAGAATAATAGTTCTCTAGGCCGAATTTCGGGCATGGCGACCGGGATCGGCGCGGGAGATATTATAGTGCAGGCGTGTGTGCGCAGACACAGGTGCACTCTCTCTTCCCCCACTCCCATAGTCCGATGGGACGGCAATCCGACACGACCGGAGGGAGATCAGGCGCAGGACCAACGACTTAACGTGCTGTTCAAGGCACGGGGGTATCACACCGCCAACTTCCAAACTCCAAGCTGTTACTAAGAAATCCCTAATGGAAAAACCCAATAACACTTTGCCCGACACGAGAATCGAACACAGGACCCCACGCTCAGCAGTCGCGCAGTGTCTGAGTATACAAACGTACTCATGGACTGGTAACAATCTGTAGAGTTTTAGTTCTGCTGCTGTCACAAATCCAAAGAACTGGAATTACTTTGGTTTCATTATACTGCTTTGGTTATTCAGATAATAAACACGTTTGTCCAACCCGGGAGTCGAAACCCTACCCTCAGTTGCTTGTATGCACTAAACCATCAGAATCATTCTGGTAGTGAAAATAGGGTTCTCAGAATAATTTCGGTACTGCGACAGTTTTTTTTTTAACCTCATCGTGGAAGCTCTTTCCCTACATCTCACCTGATGGTAAATGATGATCAGGCCGAAGGTGGAAATCGAGCTTCACCCGGAATCCTCAACCACAGAGGAACTGGCTATCTTACCTCTAACTGCCGAAACACAACAATGCTGTTAACATTGTCCTTCCTTACTTTTTTTTTTTTTTTTTTGCGTGTGAAATTATCAAATAACTTCTCCCGCTCTGGGCGGAGCGGGAGGGCGTGTCAGACTTTTACTGACTAAATAAAACCCACCCGTGTTCCTTCCGTTGCCTGTGCCGGGGTCGCGATATCCCTTTCGGACAAACTCGCAACCCCGGCAGGTCCTTCCTTACCTAGGAAACTAGGCCAAAAATAATAAAATAAAAAAATAAAAACTTGAGAGGTGTCAAGGGACACCCGGATGGAACGAAGTTCTCACGGCACGGATAAACAAGTGATTTCAACCACTGCTACAATATTTATTATGCCTCTAACAACATAACGCCATCTTACGAAAATGTCAGGAATTTATATGGCTTTCTGTCAGTACAAGAACGAAAGCTGTAGCTCGGTTGAAAAAATTCAAAAAAATAAAAACAGAGTGCGCTGTCATTCAATTTCGCGTTACAGCAAAAAGTGTCGTGACAACTTTTCGTAAGAATTTTTTCCGTCTAGCCCCCTTTCACAACGCGCGATAAGGAACTTCGTTCCAATAAAATAAGATATCATACCAACCTCAGCATTAACTAGTACATTCGTGATCAGACTCATATAGGCCCTCATTTCCGCCTTCTCCTCGGTACTCAATTTTCCACAGAGGGAGACGCCCTTGTTCGCCGCGAACTGCACTATCGGCTCCAACTCTGACACCACGAAGGCACCACATTTGATGAAGGGGACGCGGCCTGATGGAGACATAAATTCGGCATTCCAACGCATCTCCACTTCGAATGGGAGGTTGCACATCTGGAGAAAAAGGATACAATTTTTTTATTAAGAATGCAGATGCTGTTCGCGTGTTCGTCCCCGTGGACTGGAAACTAATTCTTTTTCAAAATAAATGTAGCCTTATTTACTCTTTATAACACCAGCTATCTTTCAGTGAAAGTCCCGTCAAAATCGGTCCAGCCGTTTAACCGAAACAAAGGAACAGACAATTTTTTATTTTTTTTGTTATGAATACCGACATTTCAATTTTATTTATTTTGTATGGTGTGTATACGTATAGATAATCGGTATCGTTAGGGTACCTATTACCTAATCATCATAATTAATTTAGCCCTCAGGCTAAGTGGAGCTACGATCTTCGCGAGGTGGCAGGTAGCAGCTGGATGAGAGTTGCCGAGAATCGAGCTGAATGGCGTGCAATTGGAGAGGCCTATGTGGCTAGTGGACTGCTATAGGTTGATGATGATGATAATCCATTTACGCCAGTAGAATCACTGTATTACAGTTTAAAGGGATAACCCTTTGGTGTGGGTGCCAGCAGAATTATAGTAAATTTAAAAAAATATATAGACTACATAA
Source organism: Agrochola circellaris (assembly GCA_914767755.1). Taxonomy (NCBI): domain Eukaryota; kingdom Metazoa; phylum Arthropoda; class Insecta; order Lepidoptera; family Noctuidae; genus Agrochola; species Agrochola circellaris. Next base: position 7,546,484 of record OU611867.1, on the reverse strand, counting down.
TATATTTAGTAACCTAATCCGCTTAACTGTTCTTAAAGAGTCATAAAGAACTCTGTAAGAAATCGACACGTGTTCCACCTCTCAACGAGACATCCTCAGGATGACGATTGACTCGTTGCGAACCCGGACACGACGTGTTGCCACGTCAAGCGTCGAGAGCAGTACTATTTACATAAGGTGACATGATTTTAATACTGGTTGTCAAATTTTCGGGCTTCCGACGACACGTAAACGACTGTCAAAGATCAACGAATGATAACCGGGACCAACGGCTTACCATGCTTTCCGAAGCATGGAGGAGTCTCGGTACTAAAAGATAGTCACCCATTCCCGGACCAACCCCGGCAAGTGTGGCTTAACCTGATGGATCTACCCGTGCGGCTGTTATTACTTAGCCACGAGCACATACACATGATACAATGAAAAAATTAATAGTTAAAAAAAAACTAAAAAACACGCTTTTACGTGCACCTTTAGAAGACCTTTCTAACAAGTCCAAACACGGCTATGATACGATATTTCATCATGGAATGCTAGTTCCTATCTTCCGGCTTTATCATCAGACCTTGAAACCTAATCATGGTCAACGTTCATTACAAGACCTTTCTAACAAGTCCAAACACGGCTATGATACGATCATCCATCATGAAGTTCCAGTTCATATCTTCCGGTTCCATCATCAGATCAGCTCGACAGTACCATGTTATTGTATTGTCATCAAAATCACATACAACTGCCAATTTTCATAACGCTACGATCTTTAGAAGATGGTTAAATTAGTTTTCTTAGATTTGATTACATAGTTACATACATACAGGTCGACCTAATAAAAGCGTGTTAAAAAATAGTTATGTGGCTAAGATTTCAAACCGTGTCTTTCGTACCTTATGACTTGAGAACGGCGGCAGTGTGATTTTAGTTCATTGAAGTACGATCTACCGACATCGATAAAAAGCTCTACCTACATGAAAACATGCATCATCATTCTCCTGCCTGATCCCAATTTATTTGGGGACGGCTGAGTGTCCCTTCTGTATTCATCTGTGGTAACACTAAGGGTGCGTTTCCACTGAAGCGGAGACGAGCGAAGCTGAGCGGAGACGTGCAATCACAATGGTTGAAATCTTCATCGCGTCTCTCGTCTCGTCTGTGATTGGACGATTCCTGCACGTCTGCGCTCAGCTCCGTACGTCTCCGCTTCAGTGGAAACGCACCCTAAAAATCCCTGTTAGCATGGAAAAATGCATAAGATAGAAAATACTCCTTCCAAATCAAATCTGTTCTTACCTTCAAGAACGCCTGCACAGCAAGACAGCTGGCATTGTCTGGCAGTAGTATCTGTTCCACCTCGTACGGCTGGAACAGTTTGACATTGTCCGGCCATGGCTCTTGAGCTGAAAGGTGATTGAAAGGCATTAGTTTACACGAAGAGATGGTGTGATGAGCTTCTAATGTTTGGGTGTTAACTTTTTGAATGCCAATTTGTTAACAAACGGAGTTAAGGTACCTGTTCCAGCACCGCCGCGCCGCTGACCAGTGACTATCAACGTTTTTCTCGCTAAGAAACGAACAAAAGATTGTAGGTCTCGTGTAAATAAAAGAGATACATAATGTCAATAGTTGATCGCTGCCTGTGTGGCTTGGTAAGACTGGTTGTCAGACTTTCGGGCTTCTAACGACCCGTAACGACTGTCAAAGATCCACGAATGATAGCCGGGACCAACGGCTTAACGTGCGTTCCGAGACACGGAATCACATCTTTCATCACGGACCAACCGCGGCAAGCGTAGCTTAACCTGATCTATCGACCCGTGCGGCTGTTATTACTTAGCCACTTATCCTTCTTGCCTCCTACAAATCAAAATAAGAGATGTTTTCAAAGTTTGGCATTCAAGAAGTTATCAACGTTCTAATAGGCAAAAACAACGGTAAAATAAAACGAAAACTATCCAGTTGTGTATGGATTTTAAGCTTATGTTTGTAATCTAGATATTTAGTCAAACAAACTTGTTTATATTACAGTGGATTTACTAGAAACATAACTAATGTGCGCTTATATAATTTCTACCGTGACGATATCATCGTAGAAAATCGTAAAATGTATGGAAATACGTTCAGATAATCAGTTTATAATGTTCCCACTCACATGCTAGGCGTAATCTACCAAGCGGGCCCAGTGCGGGTTGGTAGATGTCACACGTCTTCGAAATTCTGATTCGTTTTGAGAGTAATACGTAAACGTTATAATGTTATCGTGCACGGAAATTTAAAAGCGCCTTCATATTTTTCAATACATATTACTTCCCTGTCTTATCGTGATACTGAGACGTGAACGTCCATGACACCTAATATCGTCACATTAGAAATTATAAAAGCGCATAATGTGTCATTAGGATAACTGAAAATCTGAAAAACAAACTGTCGGTCGATTCTGTAAAAATATCACCGTGAAACTTAGGTGAAGTGAGCTGTCAATAGTGCTAATCCCTAGCATCCTGCGGGTCGATTTGTGACAGTGACAGCTCACTTCAACTCACACAGATTCGACCGACAGGAATCTAAAAAAAAACTGGTTCATGATAGAGAGAAATATCTTCTTCTTTTTATCTTCAGGGAATTTTGTAAACTGTCTCAATTATAGTGTCATTATATTAATAAGCCTGTTGCAGAACCCAGATACCATCACAGCTAGGATTTGTACAAGATTTATGTCTAATAGTATTTCAAACAGCAATTTTTATAAGTCACTAGCTGCAATGCCACTTTTTTTTTAATATAGATTTTTTGGGCCAGAATCCCTCGCTCCTCAGAACGCCCTACCAAAGTTTTATCAAAATCAGTCCAGTCCTTATGGAGTCTATAGAGGACAAAGTAACAAACATTGATTTATATTTATATGTATAGATAGATAGAAGGTAGATTCCAAAAAAAATCCACATAGAAAGACTCTCAGTACGATACCTAACAACACCCTCATGGATCGGATAGGATTATTTTTACATGTTATATACATAGATATCTATACTACTTGTTCGGTTGTTTGTTTGTATGTAGGGGGTAATCTCGGCAACTACCAGTCGGATTAAAAAAAATCTTTTTGCATTTGATAGCCTATCTCTTGAGGAAGGTTATAGGTTATTTAACATCACGTTCCAACCACAAGGAGGCGAGCAAAAACAAAAAAGTCGGGAAGAACGCTAAGTGTAAACGAAGTAATAGCACAGGCGGACGATAGGATGGGACATGGTGGGTCGGGGACCGAATTACACGCGGATGTGGGCAGAAGCTAGTGTATTATACATATAAACCTGCCTCGCTTGCTTTTTGAGCTTAGTTTCAATAACAAGAGAGTTCAAAATGGCGAGTGGCAGAACAGTACTACCAACCTCGTCATAGATCAAGTTATAATGAACGCACTGTGGTTGTGACATTATTTCCAGTGCCAAAGATCACAGACCATTGGTCATAAATATTAATACTCACCTCTTTAGACACTATTGCCAAGATATTATAATATTATTAAGAATCTTACACAATTGTTATAAGAATTGATGACATCATGATGTCATCGTCATCATCATCTGTCTAACCTTTTCCCAACTATTTTGGAGTCGGCTTCCAGTCTTACCAGATGCAGCTGAATACCAGTATTTTACATGGAGCAACTGCCTCTCTGACCGCCACAACCCAATAACTGAGTAACACAATACCCCTTTTTAAGACTTCTAGTTGTCAGACTTTTGGCCTTCTGACGACCCATTACAACTGTCAAAGATCTACAAATGACAGCCGGAACCAATGGCTTAACATGCTTTACGAGGCATGGAGGTGTTTTGGTATGTTATGGATGGTCACCCATCCCCATACTGACCTTGGCAACTATAATCTTACACAATTGCTATAAGAATGACAATGATATCATGATGTCATATTGACACTATAATGTTGATGTCACCATAATTATTGCCTAGGACTTCAATTTGCAATAATTTTTACAGGAAAATGAAAACTTGATTTCTCAAAATCAAAAGTAATTTATTCAAACTAGGCTAAGAATCAGAACTTTTTGAATGTTAAAACGCCCACCCTTCACCACTTCCTAGTGCGTAAGCTGGGAAGAAGAAGTGGCGCAACAAACTCCCCAGCAGCACAGCTGTCTGTTACGATAGAAAGCCTTATCCCCCAGATTATTTAACTTATCTAGAGGTGTGCAAATATGTTATGTTGTGACAAATACTTCGATTTATCTGGTAGATAAATCTGTTATCAAACTTTAGTCATCACACTAAATTGTTTAGGAAATTATGTTCTACTCTAAAAACTTCTTGTAAGAGTGAGGATTAAAACAGGGTTATGTTTACGTTATTTCGGATTTGTAACTGTTGGGTGACGACACAGCAAAGTGAGGTTATGTACGAAAAACTTAAAAAAACATCATCAATAAATCAAAAACACGACTAGCAAGTTAATATTAGGTTGTAAAACGAGCCACATTTATACAAAAAACACTTTCTCACAGAAAAAATACTTGAAATCACACACAAAACAATATTTTACCAAATTCAAAGGGTTCGTCAATTCTTAGTTTCATTGCTTTACGAAGTGTTACACTGAGTCCGAAAGTTCCAAATGACGCAACACCAGTAATATAGCACTATTTAAAACACCGCGCTGCTAAAATTAAATATTTGTGTCAAACAAAACAATATCAATTTTGCAAACAAAATTATGTAACTTCTTCACGTTCAAAATAGTTACGATATTTCGATAATTAACTTACCGTTAAGCTGAGTGATTATAGAATCCGTAAGATGGAATTCCGGCATGGTATTTAAGTTTTTTCAATAAGCAATAGATAAATAAAATAGTTCTATTTTATAGAAAATACAAAATTTATACTTCACAAAATCCAAAATCCGATTTCACGTTTAGCTGACTGACAGCTGTCATTTTTGGTGTTACCAGGATGAGTATAACTTTTTAATCCTAATCCTAACTAACATTATAAATGCGAAAGTGAGTTTGTTTGTTTGATACACTTTTACGCCAAAACGGCAGATGAGCAATTTCAAAATAAAGTGTACCCTGTTTTAAAATTCGATTTTAATTATTAAGTTATTTTTTCTTTTTAATTTTCCATAGTATAATGGGAAATATAGTTTATTATACAGGAAAATAAAAAAGAACGCGGAATACGTGGCATTTTCCCGATAATATCAAAACAAAATGGACTTTTTGACGGAACTAGTTCCGCTTTGTGACTACATTTAAAAGCAAAATTAAACAAAAGTATAAAATTAATAAGCCCTTTCTAAACGTATTTCAATTAATATTACGTGTCATCAATTGATAAGTCAAATATAATAGCCTTAGCTTCTGGTATTAATACAAAAATACTTTTTTTTATTCGGTTTGGTGACTCTATCGCTTTTTACTTGGTTATTTTTAAATTTTACTCAAAGAACATAATATTTTACTTCATATGTGTACCTTTTTAGAAAAGTAATACATTCACTGTAAATATATTTGTGCCTTGCACAGATTTAAAAGGCAAAAATTCATCTGATTTCATGGATTTCACGCCATCAATAAGAAGGGACAGTCACAAAATGGAAGTTTTAATATGATAAGGCTGGGTTCATAATGAATTATAAATTGCCTAAATAATAAGTAAGTACCTACATAGTAGGTCGACCTACCTACTATGTAGGTACTTACTGAAACTGAAACTAAGTCAACATATTATGACATCAATTAATAATTCAAAATTCTTAGCCGTTTCTCAAATTGGAACTAGTTTTATGTTCAAAAAAATTATAATTACGGAAAAATCGAAGAACATAGTAGGTAAGAAATAAAACAATCATTTTAAATATTCTTTTTATTTAAATGAATCTGACATTTATCGACTAAACGGTATATTCGACATTAGACAATAAGACATTCATTTAATGATAATAATTTGAATAGTAAACATTTTATCAAAGTAGTTTCTGACACCAGAGAGCGATGTTTAAATAAACAAAAGCTCATTAAATACAGTATAATAGCAATAGCTTACAACATTTGTTTTTTTAAGTAAAACTCAATTAAAGATGAAATAAGTTCATTTTATGAGCAAGTGTAAATTAAACAGTTGCCTAGTAGGTACCTACTCGTAATAATATCTACCTACTTAGTTCTACGCGGATCTCATGGGTAAGAATTAAAAACACTACCCAGGTAGGTACATGGAAAACAATAGTTATTTTAAATTCACAAAAGCTTACCTAACGTTTGAACGTCGTCAGCAAACTTCAATTTTACAGATTGAAGTTTTTTTGAAATTTGTAATTTGAAACTGAAATTAAATAAGAAAAAAGCTACATAAAATTAACTTTAGTACTTATGTGTTAATTCGGAGAGTAAACATTTGCATTATGAACTAAGCTTTATGCATTCCGACCTATAGTGACTTATCGTTCCGTTAAATGTGACCGTAGAAAAAGTCACATAACGGAGGTCACATAATGCTACCTTCTTGTAGTTTTAAATTGTTTAAAAATTACCCATCTTACTTAGCACTAATAAATTCTTGGTATCAAATACTATACAAAGTTTTCAATGTGTACACAATAACAATAATCAAAGAAAAGTGATTTATAACAGTAAAACTTGGTCACATACCTGAGCAAAGAAATCGACACACCTGCACTACAACAATACGTCCGCACTTATCACAAGTTAGTTTGCTAGTGAAAGCAAAATGGCGTCTGTCGATGAAGGATGATATTTTGTGTTGCCATTTCGTGTCGAATACTTTCCGCTATTAGAAGAATTTTTGCACAAACGAGCGGTCACAAGACGGAATCTTCCGGAAAGCTAAAATTTTCGTTTTAAATTCATATTTATTTTGAAAAGAAAATATGTAAAAAAATATATAATTGATACCTTTAACTGATAAATTCGACTTTTAAGAATTTAAATTATATATAGAAATCACTAAATTAGACTGGATTTTTTTTTAAATCAATCTTATCTTATCTTAGTTGGGAAGGGGACAGGTAAATTTGATGGTCTTCAATATTTTAAAATCTTCGTAAGTTTTATATTTAGTAAAGTAACAACAAAACGACAATTTCTATATGTATTTAAATATATTTTCTTGTCACTTAAATTAATGTATTCTGCTAAAAGTTATTCATCTCAAAAAAATAAATTAACGAAGTCGAGGGACAAGGCAAAATCCGGGGGTACATTTTTTTTTGAAAATGCTCAGATACGTTATAAGTTCGAAAAAAAATCTGCTCAGCAACATAAATAACGCAATGAATGTTGAAGAACTGTCAAAATGAAACAAATTAGTCGTATTCGCTTACGAAAACATGTTAAATAATTAGATTACTGTTCTTACTGTGCGTTTGCACTGGCGAAACATCACAACAAAACATGTTAAAATCTCTAATTCCTGTCAAACTTTGTATGGAAAATTGACAGAAAATAGAGATTCCAACATGTTTTGTTGTGAATGTTTCGCCAGTGCAAACGCTCAGTTATATACATATTTATGACGGGGATGACGGGGGCTATTTGCTAGCTCATCTAGGCCCCGCCATCCTCTTCGAACCTAACCGATTATTGTCGAGTTCCCGAGCGAGAACCTTTCCAAGGCAGGCTACTTATCACGCAACTCGAGGGTCTCCTCATCGGCTGACTGCGTGACCTTAGCCCAATATTTTTTTTAGGTTTAGAAACTGTAGGTACACATATTAATAGGATTGCGACTAAGATAGAGAGCAGAGGTAGCACACCCTTGCGATATTTTCGAGGAAGTAAGAACGAGCTCCGCTCGTTGTTACATCCTTTACATATTTTCAAAAATTTCTGCACAGTGGGCAGCTTATGCCTCAGACAGGCTTACTGCGCTACTCGTACTCTACAACAAAGCTAGAAAATAACATGTGAGACTTTACCCATTTGAATGAGTTTGGTAATGTTATCGCCGACACATGCAACATTGTTATTGAGTAAATTAATTCCAAAAGCAAATTCTTCGTCGTCGAAAAAATCAAAAGGACGTTCAGGAGGCTCTGATTTGTCATTGACAGAAATATTCGATTTCGAGTGTATGATATCAAGGTATTTATCAAAAATTGTTTCTCCTCTGTTGGGGGATGATGATCGAGTCGTTGCAGGAGATTTCGATGACCTTGAGGTCCAATCTCCAGAAACTGTATTTTGTGGTTCGTTTCGCGTTTCTCCAACGTTACAGGCACTCATTTCAGAATTTTTCAACGTTCAGTTAGCCTAAAATAATTTACGAAAATGAAAGAAACTGTTGAAGTCACAAAATTCTTGACATTTTGTTGTATTTTTTTTAATGATTCCTTTTTATTTGAGATTTCTGTAACATGCAAACTCTTTTTATAAAATTCTACTATCAGAAGTTTTACAGAATCGAAAATGCGGTGTGGTTGCAAAAATCATTTGACAAAGTAGTAAGCAAAAGTCAATAGTAAAAATAGTGCACTTAAAAAATATTAATTTTTATCACCTCGTTGGAGTGCCATTGTGGGCTACTGACGTTATATGTCCTACTAATTTTCTATCATTCATGCCTTTTTAAACCTGATTAGTAACAATGTTGTTATTACAAACAAACAATTATTTTTTTGCTTATTTCTAGCCTAGCAACACCGATGGCGATAAGTCATTTTGTCATTAATTTTAGTCTGTGCTAGTGCATTTTGTTGAAATTCACGCAAATTCACGTTTATTTACTTGAAAACCGTACGAAAATACACGTTAAAATAATAGTTTAGAAGCTAAACCGACAATAAGAATGGCTGACGTGCTAGATATTGAGAACTCCGAGGAATTTGAGGTAGATGAGGATGGCGAACGTAAGTAATTTGTGAATGTTTTGATGCATAATTATCATTGCTAAGTTATTTCGGCGTATATGCTGTCTGGTAGGTTTCCCTTGTCAATCTGAGACAGTATTATCGTTAATCATGCTATATTTGCTCTAACAACCATCCAATTAAAACTAAATTTTTTAGGTTAACTTTCTAGTTGAACGAACTCTATTTATGCTTAAAATTCCGTTATCCCTGCCATTTATAAATTCTAAATATTTTTCCACTTGCATATTCCACGTATTTGAGTATTATTTGCTGGGTTTTTCAGAGGGAATCGCCCGTTTGAAGGAGAAGGCGCGAAAACGTAAGGGAAGAGGTTTTGGCAGTGAAGCTGGTAGCGGAGGGGCTTCAGAGAGAGGCAACAGGGGCAGGTAACTCAAAAAATCTTCATCGACGATTTTTACAGCAAAAAATTATGTAAACAACATAGAATAGGAGGAATTTCTCTATGCAAACTGTTGCATTGTAGTCACTTTTTCTTTTTCTTCAAAAGCACTATTAATTAGTATGTTTCTGTATGTATAATTATAGATAACCAATATATTTCAGTAACTACACAAATATATGTTGCCGACCTGACGTCAGAATGGCGTAGGGTGTATGAAACTATTGCAGTAACTTGCGATCCCACAAGGTGCTAATTATTATTTTATTATGATTAAAGATATGACAGCCTGGCTCCCGAGGGTGATGGCAACACACCAGGGCCACAGCGCTCAGTGGAAGGCTGGATATTGTTTGTCAGCAATGTTCATGAAGAGGCACAGGAAGAGGATATACAGGTAAACTCAATACAGTTTGACAGTCACCACTGTACCGCGCCTAGGCCTCGTTTATGGAGACGAGGGGTGTCGAGGGTCGCGGTGCGCGCGGCCCGCCCTAAATTCAAACATGGCGTTGTATTAGAGCGTTTACGGAGAAGCGATTTTACATGCGTTTGCTCGAAATGCGGGCGGAGTCCGCGGATGGCATCGCCGCGTCGCGCGCGACTTTTATGGCGGCTGCGCACGCAGCGTTGCGGCTAGCTATTCCTGCAATTCTACTATCCTACGAAAACCGCGGCTGGGCCCGCGGCGTCGTACGCACCAATACGAACATCGGTGATACCCGGGCGCTGCGGCACCACGCGTTGTCTGTCTGTAAACCGAAAAAACGTCCGACGCGCCGCGAGACGCTACGCCGCACGCGACAACGCCCCGCGTCCCCGTAAACGAGCACTTAGGGATCCGCGGCGAGGCGTGGGGCAGCGTTGACGAATGAGCGTCGGGACGCCGTGAGCGTTGACGAATGACCGGCCTACACTGCCCCCGTCTCCGCGCACTTACCTAAGGCGCGATACAGCCGTAAAAAAGATTTAAAAAGTAAGCAGTCTCGAATAGAATAGAATATACTTTATTTGCTTTGAATGCAGGTACATACAAATAGGATCGTAAATAACATAATAAAGAACTGTGTACATTCTGCCTTGTTGGCATGCAAACACAATAATTATTATACAAGTTATCAAAATAGGTTATTAAGATGTATCATTTAGGAAATCCTGAACAGAATAATAAAACTCGGTCTCGGTCAAACTATAGTAAAATTCACTATGTACAGTGAAAATAACATCTCTTTCGTCAACACAGGCTATATATAAATGAAAACAGCTATTAACCCCATATAGAATAGATTAAATTGTTAGAAAAGTTGGTAACAGTGGGTTGCAGTGGGTCACACGCATTGTTTTGTATGTGTGATGAGTACGTCGACAAGTTGAAGTATTTGTTAAAGATGAAATGTAAGGTTTATTTGAGCTTGTAATTAGTTAATACAGTCTTAAATATGTCATAAATATGTACTAGGTACTACTTTTATTGTACTTCCTAAAATCAATTATTATCATGGTTTTTAGGGTTTAAACCCAAAGGTTGCCAAACGGAACCCTATTACTAAGCCTCCACTGTCCGTCCGTCCGTCTGTCAGTAAGCGGGCTTTATGTCATGAACAATAATAATAGTAATTTACTGTATATCATTGAAGACTGATGCTGCTCCTTTGGACCTCCTGCAAAAGTGCTTGCTTTTAAGAAAAATGTATTATCAATATTTTATTCTCTTACAGAACCAATTCTCAGAGTTTGGCGAGATCAAGAACATCCATCTGAACCTGGACAGACGCACTGGATTCCTCAAAGGTTACGCTCTGGTGGAGTATGAGACTTACAAGCAGGCTGCTGTGAGTATAGAAGTTTTAATATAGAAAGAAAGAAAGAAAATACGTTTATTTGCGGTACACATGACGCAAAGAAAGAACAAAACACAAAAATAAACAATTTGGGGGAAAATATGCGTCACATCCACGCAAAACGGCCATCGCTCAGCTTAAGAGGGCGCCTAAAGGTCCACTAGCGCCACTCTTTAAAAAAAATATTATCTCGTGACTGAGAAGGAATTATGAATAACGGCTAGACAGGACCCTCGGTAAGTGTGTCTAGAATTTTCTAATACCTTTTATAAAGTTTCATATTGAGACACGGAGCAACAAAATACGATCTAGAGGAATGTGGCCGCTTTTCTTTAGATCGTATTTTGTTGCTTCGTGTCTCAATATGAAACTTTATAAAAGGTATTAGAAAATTCTAGACACACTTACCGAGGGTCATGTCTAGCCGTTATTCATAATTCCTTCTCAGTCACGAGATAATATTTTTTTTAAAGAGTGGCGCTAGTAGACCTTTAGGCGCCCTCTTAATGCTGCGACCCTATGCGAGACAGAGCCCCAGCGCTGGTTTTCAGCGACAGCCGGCGTTGACGTGATGACGTCAACCGGTGCAGCATATAGTGAAATAACAAAATAAGACAAAAATAAAATGAATAAATACAAAAAATAATATAATATGAGAGTAATCGTATCGTAACTAATATTAAAAATGTGAAAGTTTGTATGTTTGTTACTAATAATAAACAATTTTTCTTTGTTTCTGTTCTTGTCTAACCTCTACTTCTCTTTCCACCAGAGTGCACGCGAAGCTCTCGACGGCACAGACATCCTCGGTCAGCCGATATCAGTGGACTGGTGCTTCGTCAAAGGCCCGTCGAAGGTCCACAAGAAGAGGCGATAGAATGTAATTAATTAATATAAGCTATACTTATGAAAATTGTTTTTTGTTTTATTGGTGTGTGTGAGAGAGATGATATTATTATTATATTATTTTAATTATTGTGAATGTGAGGACTATGTGGTTTTTTTTTCTATTTTTTTATTTTTTTTCATTACTCTTTTATTTTCTTTCTCAGTTTTAATTATGGTCTGGCAGTTTGAGTAGTTGATGCGGCCTACCCAAATATCCTTTCTTTGGTATTGTTCGTCGAGTTGAGCTCCTTCAGTTTTGAGTTGAGCTCCACGATTACTGACAAATGCTTGCACTGACTGGACAGGTCCACTCAAATCTGTGTGGTTCTTTTCTCGAAAGACCATTTCAGACACTAATCTGGTCCTCATATGGCCTGACCAATATTATGTCTGGACTTTAAACGAGACTGTGACCTCTGAGTTTGTTTCGGCCTTTCTTCTCAGAGTAGTCAGATAGGAAACGCCGAACTCATCTAGCAAATTTTAGTATTTTTTTATATGACGTGTAAAAGTGATTCCAATATCCTATTTACAGAATAAACAATTTCATTTCATTTCATAGATTTGCTGGTGTGGCTGACTCTGGCTTGGCCACCATCAGGGATTTTAATTTTGATAACACAAATATTTAGTCGCTGATTAGTCGAAATTAGTCGCCAAATATCAGATTTAGTCGGTCACTGGTTCAAGAGTTAGAAGGGTTTATAGGTGGCCGATCTGGAGAGAGTCTCCCCAGCTTGGCCACATTTATATCTCAAAAACTAGGATACCTAACGAAGATCTGTTTTCTCCCAGATTTAGTCGCTAATTAGTCGAAATTAGTCGCCAAAAATCAGAATTAGTCGATCACTGGTTCAAAAGTTAGAAGGATATATAGGTGGCCGATCTGGAGAGACTCTCCCCGGCTTGGCCACATTTATATCTCAAAAACTGGGGCACCTAACGAAGATCTGTTTTCTCCCAGATTTAGTCGCTAATTGGTCGAAATTAGTCGCCGAGTCACAGATTTAGTCGGTGTGTAATTAAAAAGATATTAAAGTAATAAATTTCTCCATACATTGGTACAAGCAAGTACAAAACACTTTAAGTAGTTTCTAGACAATACCTATTATGTCTTAAGACGCTACCCCGACCAAACGACCTTGAGTATTCGGTCCTTCTCTGTCCCGTTGATAAGTCTCGCTCTGTCCCGCTCACTCCGCCCGCGCATTTATCACAAAATCCACAAAAAAATTGGAACTCTTTTAATAAAAAAAGATAAGCGATCTTTTCAAATAAAATAAAATGTGGAATATTTAGATTTTTAAATTATCTATCCATTGGTGTAATTCTTAAATTAACAGAACGTCAACTTTAGCAAAAGAAGCATGCTATCAATAATTTTAGAACATTTTTTACAAGGAGATTTTAAATGTATTTATAACACATAAAAATAAATTAAAATGTGCAATGTGATGACAAGATATCGAACATTAATAATGTGCTTTTAGATATAGTTAATTACGCTTCATTACTGAGTTAATAGGCTCTGAATAACGACAAAAAACGCGGTTTTGCCGGGGGGATCGCCTTAAGGTGGAATGTTTGTTTCTAAATAAACCTAAATATACAGTTATTCTTTGTTATTATATACCTACCAAAAAGGAAAGCAAGCATTACCTAGAAACAGATCTACAATAAATATTATAATGTAATTATTTATAGAACAAAATTTGGAAGTCGCTGGCAGCAAGATCGCTGCGCTCCTGCGCGCTCCATTTCATTTATGTATGGTAAGTAAGAAAGAGATAGATGCGCGTGTACAGATGAACTACATAGAGCGAGTTGCCCGTGACGTAAATTAAAGTCAGCCAGTTTATAGTGGAACTTGTTAAGAATAGTTATGAACTCAAATAATACCGGTTTATTTACCAATGTATGAGTGTAGATAAAGCAGTGTATGAAACTGCACATAACTAATTATATCTGTGTAAAGAATACATAAGGAGAAGTCTTTGGGTAAGTTTGAAATTATATATATTATTATTATGCTTAGTTTGGTAAACTGTAAATGCAAAAAATATAGTAGGTAAGCAAAATTATCTAGTAATTTAACATTCAGTTATTATGTAATTTGAAAAAATACCAGTGGATGAGATATTTGTATTAAAAAAAGCTATTTACCTAGATTAATCTCACATTCGTACATAGCCATGTTTACGTAGGGCTGCGGCTGATCTACGTAGGTAAACATGGCTAAGTATGAATAAATTCTATGACTATTTAAGTACAAAACTTAAAATTCCACGTAAATTAACTAGTAGCATTTCTTTATCTTTGTTTTTTTAGTACATAAGATACTTTTTATTGCGGGAATATGTTCACTAGGGATAATTTTCGACATTCACACGGGCGGAGCCGCTGGCAGAAGCTAGTATATTATAAGTTCAAACTGTCTGTGGTATATCAGGGACGATTCACACCGGAACAGCAGCAGTAGATACATCATATATTCTTATTTGGCAACAGAAGTTTTATTATTCTAACGTAATTAAGGCCTTAACATTATAATTTGGTAAAACAGTTGTATGCGACTGTACATCTTGACACCAAATAGGCCAAGAGCCAGGTGTAATGTTTTCAAAGAAAATTAACCTACTCTAACATAGCAATTTATAAAATAAACAAAATTATTTAATTGAGAATTTATATCTCTCTGACATTTCTAATGACTTTAGACCGATAAAACGAGAAGTATATTACACATATTAACAGAAATATTTTTATCTTGGCAATTTTTCGTTATCTTTTCGATCTAGCTCTTGGACTATACCTTAAAAGTTGAACTCATTTTATCTTCTAAACTAAGACCCGACTAAATCTATGAATCGGCGACTAATTTCGACTAATTAGCGACTAAATCTGGGAGAAAACAGATCTTCGTTAGGTATCCTAGTTTTTGAGATATAAATGTGGTCAAGCCGGGGAGAGTCTCTCCAGATCGGCCACCTATAAATCCTTCTAACTTTTGAAACAGTGATCGACTAATTCTGATTTTTTGGTGACTAATTTCGACTAATTAGCGACTAAATCTGGGAGAAAACAGATCTTCGTTAGGTATCCTAGTTTTTGAGATATAAATGTGGCCAAGCTGGGGAGACTCTCTCGAGATAGGCCACCTATAAACCCTTCTAACTTTTGAACCAGTGACCGACTAAATCTGATATTTGGCGACTAATTTCGACTAATTAGCGACTAAATATTTGAGTTATTCAAATTAAAATCCCTGATGGTGGCCAAGCCAGAGTCAGCCACACGATTTGCTGAGGGCCTGACAGATTGTATACAAAATCTGTATAAAAGTGATGATACCTGGTTTAAAAAAAAAGAAATTCTATTTAGTCCGTCAGTCAGATAATAAAAAAATATTAGATACGTATGTATTTTTTGCTTTATCATATTAATAAAAAATGACTTAATCTGCGTTCGCAATTCATTTGCCAGACATGTAAACGAACAAGAGTTTTAGGAAAAACAACTGTAATGCCTACTCGTAAGGTTCAGTTTGCGCTACAACTTCATATTTTTTATGACTTTTTCAACAGTACTAGTCTGTCTAAAATCAACTTTATTTACACTTATATAAAGTTGATGTTTATCTAAGAGCAAAATTCGTGTTTGTTTACATGTTTGGCAAATAAATTGCGAACGCAGATTAGATAAAAACGTATTAAAGTTGGGGGGTGGGGGTCGCTACGTCACAAGTAAGTATAAAATCTACTTAACCGTGACGTCATGACGGCGAGCTACCCATTACTCACCGTCCGCAAGCCCGCGCCTGCGGTGGCCGGGCATCGGTCTGTGATTCCCAAAACGTACAGCCGACGTATTCTGTAAATAAAAAACTCACCGTGAAAACTTAGGTGAAGTGAGCTGTCAATAGTGTCAATCTCTAGCATTAGGTGGAATGACAGCGCACTCACCTAACTTGTCACGGTGAGATGGTTACAGAATAGCACTGCTGGTTGTCCCAAAGTTGAGACTTGACGCACCACGTGGTTTGACTTGCGCAGTAGAGTGGACAAGCTTATTGCAGTTTGCACTTCTGCACACTAATAAAAGCGCAAAGTCAAAGCCAAAGTTTATTATTTGTTAAACATAGGTGTTATAATAAAATAGGTAAAAGATATCTCTATGTTTTGCCGTTAAGAGGCTTACAACAGCTAAAGCGCGGTCACTGTCGGACTGCATAGAAATGAAAGAGAAGTGCGATGACACGACGCAGGTAATTTATTGCAAAATATGAAGCAGTTAGCGATTTACAGAAAATCTATTGATTGGACTGGAAAATTAAAACACTATTATGCTAATATGTAGCTTGTAGAATAATCTGACAAAAAATGAGAATGATTGTATTGTGTTGTGTTGTATTATGTTTTCAACACACTATCATACTAGCATATATCCTGAAGAATATCATATATTTTTCTGATTTTGTTTACTGCAGTGGATCATATTCTTTTATGCATTATAAAACTTGCGTTTAAGCACATTTAGGTCCTGTAGTCCCCTTAACGGCATACAAATATAAAATACGAAATTTTACAGAATTTAATTTTTGTTAAAATTAAATGTCAATTAAAATCAAAGCTAAATAACATCATAAAAACAAAGTTGACAATACTGCATACAACATTTATTGTTAGAAACATACTTTATGTTATTAGTTAAGCATAAATATAAAATTTTAAATATACTTATTTGCAAATGACAAAAATTATTAGACATTTTAGTTAGCAAATCAGCACTAATTTTAGTCACAATCACACAACACACACAGACAGGACACAGTCACACAACACACAACACCACACACCGATAAAGGACATCCTTTGCATAGTAGTCAAATCTATAGTTGCATAAATAGCTAGGTTTTCTCACAATAAGGATTCTAAAGTATTCGAAAGTTATGCTTCGTCGTCTAATTACATAGTAAGGTTTGTTGTTTATCAACAATCCTTACAGGCTTATTGCAGCTAATATTAATAAAATCTAAGATTGCTGTGCTTCTTAACAAAAATAATCCCCTGTTTTTCCTGTGTACCTTTGGCTGTTCCCAAAAACTAATTCGGGTTGCGTGAGCTCGGCACAGAAAGCCGCTCAAGGCAATTGGCATACATATATCTGCGTAAATGATGTCACCCACCTGATGATGGATTCCGAAGGTGAGTATAAATTCAAATTCAAAATATTTTTATTTCACATAAACCTACAGGGGCACTTATGAAACGTCAGAAGCTAGGTGCACGGTTCCAATTGGTCGTTTCCTATGGAGAAGAGCCGGCAAGAAACTCCACGGTTACTCTTTACTTATATAGGATTTCATTGACGGCACTAGGTAGAACCACCGTGTTTGGACTCATTTGAAAGAGCTCAAGGAGATCTCGGTGACTGATGATTTCACCTAATGATGGTGGACTCCGAAGGTGGGTATAGTCTTCAGTTCGTTTTATTGTAGTATGGTAGTTTGTCGGTAGATGGCGCCAAACGAACAAGTACTAAGTCATCGGGCAATGTAATACAAAGTTATCACAGATTCAATTTAGCGTAGCAAAATAATTATTGTTGACGGTAACGCGGGCGCAGCGGTAGGAGTCAATGACCTCTTCCTCGGCTTTTAAGTATGTAATCCCGGTAGTACGTTCGATATTTAATATTTTGCGACAACCACGCGGGCGAAGCCGCGGGCAGAAGTAGAATAATAATAAAGCTGAAAAGTTAGTTTGTTTGATCGCTGGGACGACCTGTCGGATTTGTAACGAGGGAACGCCGAACAAAAACGAAGTATTAGCGGGGGCGGGAAATGTGGCTGTTAGTTTGGTATATTCTGGTGTCTCACTTCCACGCGAAAGAAGTCGCGGGCAGAAGCTAGTTTTATCATTAAATAAACCATTTTTTTTTATAAAATCACATTTATTCCAATACAACAACTAATTTACTTCATGTGAATCATGTGCGCGAGCGACCAGTCGTGCTTCAGTTCGGCGAGGTCTTCGATACGAACTCCTGCGGCGGTCACGATGCCCAGCTGGTAGCGTTGGAAGGCGCGCGCGTCGCGGTAGAAGAGGACCTCCATGCATTTGCGCACTAGGGCCCTGCGGAATAAACAGAATGTTAAAAATGTTAGGGTTCCGGAACACAGCGTCGCCATGTCCGTCTGTCTGTACGCGGCCTAGCCCAGAGACTCTTAGAAAGCTGTAATTTGGCATGGGTATACATAATATTAATCACGCCGACAAAGTTAGGGTACATCCCTCACCAGTAAAGTGGAGATGATTTTTTTTTTCTCGTCCGTCCGGTGTCGTTGGAAGGTCGTTTAAAAAATATTTTGAGTGTGTCAAAACCATTTTACCATTCAGGGATCCGTTTGCGAAGTATTAAGCTTTAAAGTGCTAAATACTGCTTTCAAGTTCAAAATATTTTATTTCACATAAACCTACAAGGGCACTTATGAAACGTCAGAAGCTAGGTGCACGGTTCCAATTGGTCGTTTCCTATGGAGAAGAGCCGGCAAGAAACTCCACGGTTACTCTTTTAAAAATAATTGGCCTTTATAATATTTTCAAATAACAGTATTAATAGGTATGGGAGGACAGTGTAGGTTTTTCAACAAGTACCAGGTACTTAACAAAATAGAAGATTGTCAATAAATCTACAGTCCACTAAGCCTACAGCGTTCTCACATTCACAAAATAGAATAGAATCTACATATATAAAATATGAATAAATTAATAAAAATAAAAACCTATTTTAAACGAAATGACATGATTGCTATTACAACTGTAACAAATCTAAATAATTATCATGTACACAAAAGCCACTAATAGAGTGTTGAAATTAAATTGTATGTATATAATGTCAAATATTAGGATGATTATGTCAAGGAAGACTGTAAATAAATATATATATATATATATATAAACATGAATAACTTTTCGGGTTAACGTGTAATAACCGACCAACTCACATTGCAGTTGGAATTTATTGGAGAACATGTTTTTCTACTGCAATGTTAATGCCAAGTTTTTGTGACAAATTCAGCCCAACTACGGAAGTCTTCATTATGCGTGGTCCGACACACACTTGGCCGGTTTTTTGTAACTTGAAATTGTATAGTATTTATGACATACAATATTCATAGCGTTATTTACGTTGTTGAGCAGATTTTTTTTCGAACTTATGAAGCAATGGGTTAGCAATCTCTTTCAATGAAAAATGATTCAGATTGTGGTTGATCGTGTATAACGCAATTGTCAACTTGAATGCAACAACAAGAAATAAAATGCAACGATTTTAGGAGCCTGGAATCTGATTGTGTTGTAACTGGCAGACATTCCACTTGATTCGCCATGTTAAGCAATGGGTAATCTTTATCTAAAACCATATTAGTCTTGTCCAGCTAGGCATAACATGTCCCTTGATATATCACATTGCATGACTTCTCTGTCATATAAGGCAAAATTGAAAAGATTCATATTTATGTCTTAAGTGTGCCCTAAGCAGGACCTGCAGTAACTTTAAATGATCATTTCAAATACTTAACTGACGAGATTTCTATCTATTTTAGCCTCAGCACGCTTAGCATGACCACAATAGAAACTGGTTTTATCGACGGAAGAATAAACAAAATGACAGATAAACAATCACAATCTGTCATTTTGTCTATTCTTCCGTCGACAAAAGCCGTTTCTATGGATGTCACGCTACGCGTGCAGGAAATGCTAGCGGTCAGTCTATCATCATTTATGCCAAGGAAAACCTACAAAGTTAAATCCTTCAATTGACGAGTCGCATATTGCCACAGTGGTTCATTGCTCATTAATGTGAATACTCAGTTGCAGCCCGCGATTTTTTTTTTTTTTCCGTTTTTTTTCAAATTCCAGGTCAGTATCCGGTTATATCTTGATCTTTGTTGTGACATTTGTTCCATTGAATGACTTTTTCATGAAATCATGACATTTGTGAACAAATCTAACCTAGAGAGATGTATTACATTTTTTTTTTCTAGTTATATTTTATGTAAATTGATGTTTGTTACGGTCGCGAATCATATATTTTGATCAAGATACAGCCTGACACTGACCTGCAAATTGCAAAAAACGTAAGAATTTTTTTTTTTTTTTTCTCGTATGTTTCGCGGGCTACCATTGCTGATCCACCTTAAGATAACTAAATTGTGGTAGGCCAGGACTACTGAGCACCTTCCTCATCCAGAGGACCCTTGCTGATAGCATGAAAGGCGTCGCCATGTAAGTACCGATTTCGGTCGCGTCTTCGTAAGCTGTGCCGAGTTCGGTCGCGTCTTCGTAAGCTGTGCCGAGCTTGTCTACCCAATAGTAAGAGATTGTAATATCCCGGGTGACTTACTTACATGGTATCATGTAATTGGGTTGTGGAGGTCAGATAGGAAGCTGCTCCATGTAAAATACTGGTATTCAGCTGCGTCCGGTTAGACTGTACCCCGACCCAAACATAGCTGGGGAAAGGCTAGGCAGATTGATTTGGTCCTGCGTTACTTACTTAGCACCATCCTCGTCTAGAGTACCCTTGGTGACCGCCTCACGTATGAGAGGCGTCGCCATGTAAGCGCCGAGACCGGTCGCAATGGCGGCGTCTTCGTAAGCTGTACCCAGCTTGTCTACAGCGCCTAGGAAGGGCTCGCCGTCCTGTTGGGCAATAAATAGACAAAACTGTTACATAAACGATGTCGACTAAAAAGTAGTTAGTGTAGTTTTCTATAAAACTTAAAAGTGATAGCTTAGTGAACAGATCTACATACTTTGATGAGCCTAGCCTTTTGGGCAAGTGAAATCTCTTTTGTGTTCAGTAAAACTACTTTTCCTTGACACAACTGCACGCTTAGCATGACCACAATAGAAATGGGTTTTGTCGACGGAAGAATAAACAAAATGACAGATAAACAATCACAATCTGTCATTTTGTCTATTCATCCGTAGATAAAACCCGTAGAAAACCCGTTTCTACAGTGTCATACTATGCGTGCAGGCTGCTTGCCCAAAACGCTTTAAGTAAGTCAGTCAGGGTTAATAGGCCAAAATGTGCGTAAAATTATATCAAATATTTTATTATACAGGGTGGATTTTTTAGATGGAGCAGTATGGGACCCTAACCGTTGTAGGTACAGGAAAACGGTCTTAGGAGACTTTCCTTAAGAGCATTTATTCTGAAAGTTGGCAACGTCGCAAATAGATGTCAAATATTTCGCCGTTTTTATTAATTTGGCAATATTTCTGTATGGAAATAAGAAATGTGGCTAACTAGCGAACTAGAATGTTGATTATGAAAAGCATTAATTAATATCGTAACACCGAATATTTAGTTTTAGATGTAAAAAAAGTATTTGGAAACTTTCCAAATACCTTTTTTACACCTAAAACGGGTAGAACATCAAATTCAATGTTATAGTTGCAATTCATTATTAATATTCTAGTGCACTAGTTAGCCACATTTCCTATTTCCATATAGTAATATTGCCAAATTAATCAAAACAGGTAAATTCTTGACAGCTTTTTGCGACGTTGCCAACTTTTAGTATAACGCTCTTAACGTTTGACTTGATCTGCATTCACAGATTTAAAAACAAATATTAGTCAGCAGGTAAATGGTCAATTTTCGCAAAACCCTTCTTTATATGTCAATCAATCTTTTAAGAAACATCTTAAAAGGATCTAAACCTTCTATTGGACCAACTGAGGTTTGATTAGGTACTAGAAAAGTCAGAAATCGCAAAAACTTTTCCCATAAATTTCGTATGCAATAAAACTCCAACTTAATTACATTTTTCATCATCGATAAACCTGGCCGCTACAAAGAAGAAGAAAAACAAATAAACATCTTATCCAGCCTGTGTTTAGAAATGGAATATAAGAAACCAAAAGCAAAATCATAACCGTCTTTGCTGTCAGTCAGGTAAAAAACAAACTTGTTTAATGTATATTCTTCACTTTTTTTTACCAACAATTTATTGTAAGAGCCTACTAAGTTAGGGTACATTATTATAAAACTCAAAGCATTTATTTCAAATAAACCAATTACAGGCACTTTTGAATTGTCAAGGGGGTCGGTCAGTCAGAAAGATGAAGCTAGATGCCCATTCCAAAGCGTAGTAGGTACCTATGGAGAAGAACGGGCAAGAAACTCCACGGACACTCTTTTAAATCATGATATCACTACTTAATATTTCTTAGAGGGCTCTGTTATTCAAACAGGGGTTCAAGTCCTTGTTATATTGGCGAGTGCTAGCTAACATATGGATAATAATTTAAATTAGGTTAATTATGTTGAATACCATTATATAGAATCATTTTTTTTTCTTTTTAACTGAACAGACAGCTGTGCTGCTGGGGAGTTTGTTGCGCCACTTCTTCTTCCCAGCTAACGCACTAGGAAGTGGTGAAGGGTGGGCGTTTTGGGGGACTGTCTTATGTAATTTAAAAGTGCTGATTCTCAGCCTAGTTTGAATAAATGACTTTTGAATTTTGAATTTTTGGATTTTGTAATGCAAATGAATTTGTAGACAGCAACCTGCATGCCAGCAACAACATAGTTGCTCCACAAGGGATCCATCTTGCTACGTTTGTTGTAGAGTACACGAGTCAGCCAGCAGTGCATGGAACGCGGCTTCAGGAGCAGACCATCTCCAATGCATTGTTCATCAATACTGTGAACATTGAGAAGGGATTATAATGATTGTAGATTGTGCAGTCATCCTGGTCCTTTCTCAACTGTGTTTAGGTAGACATTTTACTTGACCAAGATTATGTCTGGACTTTAAAAGAGACTACGACCTCTGAGTTTGTTTCGGCCTTTCTTCTCAGAGTAGTCAGATAGGAAACACCGACCTCATCTAGCTTATTTTTAATATTTTTTTACATGACGTGTAATAGTGATTCCGATATCCTAATTACAGAGTAAACAATTTAATTTCATTTAATTCAATTCAGTACAGATGCCGTTGCATATTATGTTTGTCATTGCATCCTCAAAATCATATTTTATCATAAGAGTTATCACAGAATATTGCAAGGGAAAGGACCTAAAGAGGCTAAAAAACGGATAAATACTAACTAACACCAGCACGCGTAGCATGACGACAATAGAAACGGGTTATGTCGACGGGAGAATAGACAAAATGACAGATGATGATGTCATTGTAATCTGAATCCGCCATTTTATCTATTCTTCCGTAGAAAAAACCCGTTCCTATTGTAAGTAAGAATAACGGAAATGAAATGAAATTGTTTATTCTGTAAATAGGATATCGGAATCACTTTTACACGTCATATAAAAAAACTATTAAAAATAAGCTAGATGAGGTCGGTGTTTCCTATCTGACTACTCTGAGAAGAAAGGCCGAAACTAATTCAGAGGTCGTAGTCTCTTTTAAAGTCCAGACATAATCTTGGTCAAGTCATATGAGGACCATGTGGATTAGTGTCTGAAATGGTCTTTTGAGGAAAGAACCACACAGATTTGAGTGGACCTGTCCAGTCAGTGCAAGCATTTGTCAGTAATCGTGGAGCTCAACTCAAAACTGAAGGAGGTAACTCGACGAACAATACCAAAGAAAATATATTTGAGTAGGCCGCATCAACTACTCAAACTGCCAGACCATCATTAAAACTAACTGAGAAAGAAAAAGTTAATGAAAGAGAAAAATAAAAATAAAATATCCACATAGTCCTCACATTAAAAATAATATAATACTTTACAAAGTAATCGTGTCGTTTTGAATATAATTTTCAACAATGTCAATATGTATATAAAACTAGTTTATTGTGATGAATAATTAAAATGTGAAGTTTTATGGTTTTCACAAGGCTTAGCAGAGCGAGCAGCTCAATCCCAAACTTTTTTATCTTCTAAATAATCTGAAAGGCACATCACTCCAGACTCAAATGTTACAAAGTAATACTAGTTTGAAGCCATTTTGATTGGTTGAAATTAAAAGTACAGTGAAAACCGTATATAACGAGTTCGAAGGGACTGTCGGATTACTGTTGTTATAGCCGATAGTCGTAATAACCAAAATCTATGTTTAGTGAACAGAAATGCTGGGACCTGAAAATTTCGTCGTAATAACCGGTACGTCGCTTTAAGAGAAGTCGTTATAAACGGTTTTCACTGTAATTCTAAAATGCTTGTGTCTTTAGTTAGATTCTGTAATACCAGCCTTAAATCCTCATCCAATGGTTCAAATTAAATAAACTAGCAAAACTCCGCAGACTATCGATGTCTACACATGACAAAAAAGAAGATTCGATGATTTTGTTTTTGGGGTCAACAAACGCTTGTGGTGCTTGAAGTATGAGTTGACATTTTTTTTTTTTCAGTTCGTATTTAGATATCAATACCCATCACGTCTTTTATGTTAAGATCTTTTTAATGATTTTTTAAACACATATTTCATAAAACTTGTAATATTGTTCATAAAACCGTTATAATACCAATAATCGATTAAGCGGTTAATTACAAAAAGTGTTTTGACTACACATAAATAATTTTGGTTACCGGTTATAGAGAATAAAATTCCAAAACTCGCGCTTACCTGAATAAACCGGTTTAACTCACATGCACGCCCGCCGCCGTTTGTCACATTCATTTGCGTATTCGTTGGCGTAGCACGAGAGCTTTGTTATTGTAGGTGTAAGAGAGAGGGCGTAGTATGTAGAACTCGTTTATACCGTCGAAACTCAAATTAACCCGTTAATTTCGACCAACGATAAGAATTTGTAAAAAAAAACGGTTTCTACCACTAACCGGTTAAATACCGGAAACCGAAACCTAAACCGCAATCTTTTTCGGTTCGAGGTCAATGATTTAAACTGGTTTCTGAGCCCTAATTTCAACGACACCCAAACAAAAAATCATCAAATTAATTTAGTTTTTACTATGTCATGTTAATATTATGTGGAAAATGTCGTGGGTTATACATTTGCTCACTCTTTACTTAGCTCTAATTATTTTGTAATATTGTAATGTGTAACCGTTTATTTTCCCAAATAAATAAAATAAAATACCAATTATATCTACAGAGTTTCGCTAGCTAATTTAATTGGACCCTGTAGGTATAGTGAGATTTAGGTAAAAGTGAAGTATCCCTTATTGCTGCAAGACAAATCCAGGAACAATAATAGGTATTTACTTACATTTTCTGTTGAATAATATCCTTCAAATACTGATAGTCAGCATAGTCCCCTCCGTTACCAAGCAGGATCAAATCGTTAACCTTAGTGATACGAGGACAGTCACGGAACCTGGCGAGTGTGCCATATGATCCGAGGGTGTCAGCTGCGACCACACAGCCTTTGTCAAACTTGACGCCGATTACTGTTGTGGTTGTTGTAATTGGCGTGGCTGAGCTGAAATAAAAATAGCTTTGCTGTATATTTTTGAGGTAATGCCATTTTGGCAGCACCTACAACGCTACATGCAAACTAAGTATCAAAGACCTAGCATCACACAAATTCTGCATCGCGCAAGTAGGCCGTTTACCGCGCGACAAGTATACAGGGTGGATTTTTGAAACGGTCTAAAGAGACTGTCCTTAACTTTTTGAGAAATTTTGATCTGCATATTTTCTTGCCGACTGTGCATTTTTTTTTAAATCTTTGAATGCAGATCAAAATGTCTCAAAAAGGTAAGGGCAGTCTCCTAATACTATTTTCCTGTAATAGCTACAACAGTTAAGGTAGCTGCCTTTACTGCCCCATCTCAAAAATCCAGCCTGTATATACAACCTACCAAAATCAATAATTGGGCAGTTGCCCACCACACACAACACCAGATGGACCACCACTCCACAAGGATGGGTGAACTTTACACCCTGTTCCTCACACCTCTAAAACATTATCATTGTCTATTATTATAGGTGTAGCTAAACAGCTTTTACTTTGGATGACAGCTCTTCAACTTAAATCTTAGTGAGCTTCTAGGTTTTATTTCCATAGTAGCCCAGCCCAGCTAACTAATTTGAAAGAGACAGAACAAGTTGTATAGTAGTGTGTACCATTGGTATACACTGCACACTACCAAGATATTGCTTTGGTTATATTTCATGTTACTGGTAGGTTAACCTTTCTTGTCGAGAAGGAAACAGTACTTAGATGACTTGAGACTTTCAACATCGCAAATCATATATAATTTTTCAACGAGAAGCGGATTTAGGTCAAAGGAAATAATTCTAAGTGCCTGAAACTCATACAATCACAAGAATGACTACTTAATTATACTCACTGAGCTTTGAATTCCTGTACAGGGTGAGTTCTCGGCCCGAAACCTGATGAGTTTCCAGGGAAGTTGTAGAAGGCACCTGGGGCAGGTCCATTCTGCCAGAAGGGCGCCGGATTCATCATATCGCCCATAAATGCCATTGTGACAATAAAATCTAAGTTTTTCTACTAATAAAATACTTTTTGTAACAAAATAGTGAACCTCACAATGACAAGCCGCAACGAATTTGACGGAAAATGACAAACAGTTTTTGGCTACGTCTCTTTACAAGTGTGGTTTTTGGTGAGGTAACTTTCTGGGAAATGATGTTTCATTTTTATTATTGAAATATTTTTTAAAGATTTTAAGCATTTATATTTAATTAATTTTACTTGTAAAAAGAAAGCTTTTTAAGTTTGCAATT
The DNA here is from genome assembly GCA_914767755.1 of Agrochola circellaris. Taxonomy (NCBI): domain Eukaryota; kingdom Metazoa; phylum Arthropoda; class Insecta; order Lepidoptera; family Noctuidae; genus Agrochola; species Agrochola circellaris. Next base: position 7,519,775 of record OU611867.1, on the reverse strand, counting down.
TTGAACTCTGCGAAATGGAGAACGTTGAAATGGAGCGAAATAAATCGTTTGGAAATGAAAATAACATCAGTTTATGTGTGAGTTGATTTAAAAAAAAAATGATTGATAATAAAGGAAAATCAGTTCTCTTTTAGAACTATTTCTACAATTTCATTGAACATTTTGCGATTTGCCATCAAATTATGTATCGATCTTGAATTTTTATATACTTTTCCGCAACATGAAGCTAACTTCATGTGAGTTACCGGCATTCAGTTTCCGAACGAATTACTACTTGTGATGTGCTGCTAAATTCGCGTTCTTTCAATTTCCTCTCAAAAAATTGACACAACAAAATGTCTAAAAGAGGTTCGTGAAATTGTAAAATATCCATTTTAATCATGATAATTAGTGTTAAAATCTACTAGAAAGCATGTGTGAAGCGAAACTAGTATCATATTTGTTTGGAAGCCACGTTTATTTCCGATATTCACTTTGTATTTCGTGAGTAGAAGTGTTGTGATGAAAAATGTAAGAAGTGTGGTTTTTCTGTTTTAAGGACGTGGTGGTTCCGCGGGAGCGAAGTTCCGCATCTCTTTGGGTCTCCCAGTAGGAGCCGTCATCAACTGCGCAGACAACACAGGTTGGCACGAGTTGTTTTTTAAAACTAACATAACCTCCAATGGCACGTTTGACTGAACACTGATGATGATATTTTCGGACGCACTATGTGTGTTGATTATGATGATTTCTTCCTTGGCTGTGTCTGAAGTTGTTCAGTCTAATTTGTAATGCAAAACAAATGTGTAACCTCACTTGTAACCCACTGCTGGGCAAACCATTCTCTTGTTATATTGGCACCAAGATAATGTGTGGAAGTGGTTCATGCATGAAAAGTTCATTTTCATTGGGTTTAGAGTCACACCTTTATTAGAAACATGACATTGACCTCAAAAACATGGTTGTTTTTGTCATAGTTTGGTGTCAGCAAACTATAAAAACTATTACGCTACCATGACCGCCCTGGCAATATTTGAAGGTTAATTTCTAAAAGTACTCAAATGTGGTCACATGATAATAATACCAGAACAAAGAGGATGAGGTTATGCTAAAAAGGCTAAATTTTGAGCCTTATCATGAGAATACAGTATGTTTAAAAAGTAAAGAAAAAAAAACTTAAAACACCACTCCAATTTGATTGTTACTCATTTATTAGTTTGCCTAATACATACTTGTTACTTTCAAAATATTCTTACATAGACAAAATAATATTCAACGTCAACTTTTTTCCAAAACAATAACTAAAAATTATCATTCAAACTCTTTCAGGAGCAAAGAACCTGTATGTGATCGCCGTGCAGGGTATCAAGGGTCGCCTGAACAGGCTTCCCGCTGCCGGATCAGGAGACATGATCGTCGCCACCGTCAAGAAAGGCAAACCTGAACTCAGGAAAAAGGTATGATCTATTCATTGTTGGATTTTAGAATGATTTGTTGATTTTGAAGGCATGTTTTTGAGAACAAAACATGGACCAGAACTTTTGAATTTTAAAAGTGACGATCAAACCAAGAAACCCTAGATTCTAGAGTGAATACTAACAGTCTGCATTAAAATTTAATTTACTAAGTGCAAGCATGCAGTCCTCGAATTATAACTTGATAAAAATTTAGATTTGTTTAAATTGTAATTTATGAAATAAGTTAGTGACATAGAAGCAACAGTGGTTACCTGCCATTGAGGAAATTATTTTAGTATTATAGCTTTTGCACTAAGCCAGATATATGTAGATTTTCAAGGCAGTAGTAAAATTCTAGTATTCAGATGCATCCAGTTGGACTGGAAGCCGACACCAACTTTGTTGGGAAAAGGCTAGGCAGACCAAAAAACCTTGTAGCTATACTACAAGGTTTTTAGACCTAAATGTAGGTGGGAAGGACAGATATTACATATAAAATTCTGTGCAAAGCCACATTCTGCCATTCAGTGATGACATTCAAATATTTAATAGATAAGACAGTAACATACAATTATCGGAAAAATAATTCACTTGAAAGTACAACTTGTATTCTAGCTCCACAAAAATTATCTTGACTTTTTTTGTTGTCTTATGTGCAGTCCGTGTTTCATTCTTGGATCTAGTGATTGGTTGGATTAGTCTTAAAGAATGCATCCGATGTGTGCCATACATTATCTACAACAAGTTTATATGAAATGAAACTTGTAGAGACTAACAAATGGAATTGCTATGATGATACGCCATAGGGTTTCGCTAATTTAACTTTCTGAACTGTTAAAACAGTCTGTTGATATGCCTTGGCTGACTGAGCAATTCCATTACCAATAATTATTATTAATAATATTATTAACAAATTGAGTTGAAAGCTAATAAATATAGTTTTTGAATTTTATTCTAACCCTCTTTATTGAGAACTTACTTACATAGAAGTAATTTTCTCAAGGCTCAGAAACGTTATTTAAAATAACGTTTTTAAAACGTTTCTAACAGTACAACATTTTGTTCGGAACGAAATCGGAATGAGAACGTTTATGCCGCAAAACAAAAACCGGTTTATTCCGCAAGACGTAGCCGCGCACGGTGCGTACGCCGACAAGAATGAACTTGTTTAGTTAGATTGTACCTTATCTTCAATTCATTACATCATTGATTCCAATGGGCTTGCCGTAACGGTTGTGTTGTCAGTTTCGATGAACCCAAAAATGCAAATAAAAACGGTTAAAAACGTTTACATAACCGAGAACGACTTAAATTTTATTCTTCTTCAAAAACGTTTTTATAACGTTCCGTTTGAACGTAACCGAAACAAATCCTTACTTAGGTTTTTAAGACAAAACTGTTGCGCAAGATATACTGTTATCCGAGCCCTAGATTTTCTCTGATTACAAAAGTATGAAATTGATTTGAATTGAAAATTAACTAGATCCCTAACATTTGTTTTGTGTGTTAAAATTGGTTCCAATACCAAATCGTTGTGATGTCGCTTGTATTCTGAACCTAGGCATGACTTTGTGAGCCTGGCTGAAGTAAATATGATATCTCACAATATATCTCAAAACATTACTCTGAAAGTCAGATTAATGTTTTGAGGGAGAATATGACTCAAATCTGACCTGTAACTAGACTCAGAATATAATTATCTACCCTTCAAGAAAGCACTTAACTCGCCAATACATAAACGTGTTTACGTCGTAGATCTATACTGCAAAAGAGTATCAAAAGGCCTTAATTCCCTATTTTGATTAGGTTATCTGCCAATTTTTTACTCGTATGTGAACATGAAATACTAATCCAATCTTATCTTCTCAGGTAATGCCGGCAGTGGTGATCAGACAACGGAAACCATTCAGAAGGCGGGACGGGGTGTTCATATACTTCGAAGATAACGCAGGCGTCATAGTAAACAACAAGGGCGAGATGAAAGGCTCTGCTATTACTGGACCTGTGGCTAAGGAGTGCGCAGATTTGTGGCCCCGTATCGCGTCCAATGCTAGCTCTATAGCTTGAGTTAATATACGGTTAAGATAATGTTGAGTTTTTTATTGTGTACAATATCCTTAAACCCCTACACACGCTGAAATATGGCATTTTAGGGCTGGCGAACAAAAACATACAAAAATCGATATTACCTGCCATAAAATAAAGTCGAAAATAAATAACCTGAGATGCGCTCCCTTTTCCGCTTAGATACGCTCTCGAGCTAATGAAAATGTATTTATTCTCAACTTTATTTCAACTGTTGCAAGGCCTATATTTTTTTTTTTATATTTAGGTGTGCTCCGGCCTCGTAATCGCCGAATGGTACCTAGTGTCGATCGTAGAAACTATGTACTTTACAGCAGAGCGCCCCAGTCACCTGGCCGCGCGGACGCATTTAATTCCAGCCAAGGATGAATTAACATTTCCTAGTCTGGCAAATACTACAGAAACCATAATGAGTAGACGTCCGGCAGTTGTTCATCACTATAGGCCATAGGCCTGTGCTGCTCAATCTTACGGCTTGCAAGAAGTACACCCTTGTAAATGGGCCTTTTTTGTGCGCTCAAAGGCTACCAGCGCTTACTCCCTAAGCGAAATCCGTTGTTACGGGCGCTTCTTGTTGTCTCATTTACGGAGAAGTACCCTGTGCTTACGGACATACTGTAAGTTAGACGGAGAATAAAAGCGAGGAAGAAATCTTATGCTCGACGTAGAGGGAATAAAAGAGATGACTCTCACCGCTCGACGAAGAGGGACTCGACGTAAAGAGAACAATGCTGATGAAGCTGTGTGTGGATGTAACTCAAAGCTTACGTGCATACAGCGGTCCAGAGGAACACCTTTTGACTGGCAGGCTGTCCAGTTTGACCTTTCCGTCATTTCCGCGTATGGTAGGTAGGCTGACGCCTACACATGTTGCGGAGATTACCTAATAATTCTAGGTGCTCATCCTAAAATGAGTGTCTTGCTACTAAAAATAGTAAATTGTGAAGAAGTACCTAAATGAGTAAAATTATACTGCTGGAATCATTAACTGATTGATTAATGGTGTGATTACCACGTTAGCCATATCAGCGTGGTCACAGACTCAACTCACAACGTTGCCAACACAATTTTCCTTCATAAAAAGTACTCTGTGCTGCACGCGCAGGCTTCATTCTAGTCTTTAAAAACGACACTTCAAAACAAAGAGTTTTTTTGTTTGTAGTACCGAGATAAGAATAGAGAAACTTTATTGATATGTAGACGAATTCCGCAGCGGTGCCAGCCGCTACAGTTAGCCAGAATCTGCTAAAACTATCTACTCTCCTGGGCGATGGGTACCTCATAAACAATATTAACAGTATCCTTATGTACTTACACACGACACAATTAATAATGAAAACAGCTTTCCAAGTATTTGATACGTATCCTTTATGTCCCTTAGTACTTAACCAACAAAAACAATAATAATCTGGTGGAAACTGCAAACCGAATTTGTCCAAAAAATGTGGAACGCTTCACGATTTTGCGTGTCATCCTTGCGCAGGGGCCATGCTAATCTTCTCTGTATCGTTCCAATTTTAGTATATGTACTGCCGAAGCAAGTACAATTGTACCGCTCAAAAGATTGAATGTGTCCTAAGGCACACGAAAACTTTCATAGCGCGATGCAGGATTCCCTATATTTCGGCTTACTTGTATGGAGATTGCGTACAGCGTCATCTATACTATAACCTTATAATCGGCAATAGTTCAGTGGCTGAGAGGTTGGTAGCAAGCAACCAATGAGTCAACAGGCTCAACGAGGGGGGGTCAACGAGGCTTTTGATATTTTATAATTTAAAAATTATTTACAAATTCTTCATATTATGAATAATTTGTAAAGTGGTTTTGTATTTTGTTTTTATTTTGTAATGTGCGTTTATTTTGTGCAGAATAAATACTTTTTCTTTCTTTCTTTTCTTTTAGCAGTTCAAATCCGTTTAATTCTAAAACGGTAGTCGGGAGCTTGTATATATGTCCACCGCGCGGTAAACTATATAATTGCGCGATGCAGGATTTGAGTGACTTCAGGATGTTGTGTGACGTCAGGTCTTTGATGCGTAGTTCGCATGTAGCGATGTAGATGCTGCCACAACGTAATTACCTACCCCGCCGCGCCTCAGTCTAGATTTGTGCCCAGTTGGTGTGTTGATGACAATAGGCTCCTTTTACATGGGACTTAAACATAACTGGCGAAATGTGGGTGTAGGGTAGGTACTACGGGTACTTACACAGCGCCGACCCTAGCACTTGATCAGGGTAGAGCGAGATTATCTTTCGGCGCCCTTTCATTGACGCTTTCATCACTTCACGTAAATTCTACTTCGGTTTCACAAAATTTTCAAAAATCTACTTTTATTGCAAATATCAACACTTATTGAATTTAAATTAAATTAAGTAGGTACCTACTTACTTAGATCCAATTAGTATACCTACTCCAGTTTCTTTATCACCCTATGGATTTAAAAATATCTGATCTGGCAACACTGCTCCCACGTTTCTCAAAAGGCGCCATTAACATTTTATTTTGAGCTGGGAATTGTTTTTCCCATTTGCCTTTTTGACGCCCGTTGCCATCTACCTGGCGCCTAGAGCGACGACTCCACTCGCTCTACCCCAGGGCCGGCGCTGCAGGTACCTAGGTACACCTCTATCTAATCAATGAGAGTCCGTTACAAAAAACCTTTATCATCGGCCTACTCAACGGGTTTGCAAGAGTTCCACAAAATACAATGTGAAATTTAATTCGTTTGCATCCTAGGGGTCATTGTACTCATCATTATGAACAACTTTCACTATGGGCCAACCCTGAAATCGCGAAAAAAATCAGCTTTTCCATACATTTATTTATTTATTTTATTTGGGACAAAAAACTGTTATAGGTACATTACATCATTTACAAAAAGTAGTTGTATTACAGTAAAAGTACCTAGTTGTGTTTATGTTCGCATAGCTCGTTATAATGTAGGGAACAGCAGATTTTTTTTTTATTCATCATGATGAGTACAATGACCCCTTAAGAGGATGCAAACGAATTAAATTTCACATTGTATAAACAAAAGAATAAAACAATGTCATCATCATTATCTTGGCCATAGCCCAATTTATTTGTGGTCAGCACAGCGTATCTTTTTCTTCCATACTTAAAAGAAAAAAGAAAGAAAGAAAATACGTTTATTTGCGGTACACATGACGCAAAGAAAGAACAAAACACAAAAATAACAATTTGGGGGAAAATATGCGTCACATCCACGCAAAACGGCCATCGCGACCCTATGCGAGACAGACTACTCTGGTACTTCTCTATCAGTCGTCATCTCGGTAGTCACCCCCTTTCTAGCCATATCATCTGCCACACAGTCCATCCATCGTTCTTTGGTGTTCCTCCAAACACTACATACTCAAAACTTTCCTCACGACATTTTCCTCATTCCGTATTACATTCAACTCCGTATTACTTATCATGACAATCGATTTCAGCACAAATTTCAGTCACCGGTGCTACTTTCAGACTTCCTCTTATATGTATATTCATTTCTTATTCTATCCGTTCGTGTAACATCAGTCATCACACATCCCTCTTAGCATTCACATCTCAGCTGCCCTTCATTCATTTCTTTGATTGCCCAACATAATATAAAAACACAATGTATGTTATACACGAAATTATCTTATTATTGTTCGGGATCAAACCGAATTTGTCCAAAAAATGTGGAACGCTTCACGATTTTGCGTGTCATCCTTGCGCAGGGGCCATGCTAATCTTCTCTGTATCGTTCCAATTTTAGTATATGTACTGCCGAAGCAAGTACAATGGTAGCTTTCAAATTTTTGTACGTTTGCTAAACAACAGGAAAACTTTAATAGCGCGATGCAGAATTTCTTACATTTGGGCTTACTTGTATGAAGATTGCGTACAGCGCCATCTATAAAACAATGTTAGAAGCGACCATAGTTCAGTGGCGAGACGTTAAGGCGGATGCATAGATGATCTCACTGCCATTTTGTCGCTAGATGGCGACACATCCACAATTTCGAACATTTTCAATTTTTACACCTAACATAGAAATTTTTAATAAACAACTTTATTATAAGCGGAACCTAGGGCATTAACTTGATTTTTTTAGATCATCACTGTGCTTGTTAACTGGTATCATACAAAGATTAGAACAGTTTAATGATTTAGCCGCATGAATTTACTCTTTACACACACATGCAAAGTAAATAGTAGTAACTTCCGACTCCACTAGATGTCGTTTTATTAAAACATGGTTGGAAATTAAAATGTCCAGATGGCGTTAATTTAAAGAAAGAGGACCAAATTATTTATAAGATGAATATCCTTACATTATAGCAAAAACTGAAAACAAATATTAATTTACTAATTAAGCATACTTTAAATTACTAGAGGATTGTTATGTTCCAATCTATTTCTTAATAATATAATTACTTATTGGGATATGCATACTTTTGTTTCTAGGCTCGATATCAGATAGGTACCTTTTCACCATAACAAATTATTCAGATAAATTATTTTGGGTAATAAAGGTACGAGTATATTGTACCTATATAGGTTGTTGTAATGTGACTGAACCTAAATAGTACCTAACGTGTAAATAAATTGTGACCTGTACTAAATAAATAAAAGATTATGTATTCAATTGTAAAGCGTTTTATTGTATCTTACTATAAATTAATAATATTTATCTATGGTTAATATTTTCATACAAATATCGTTTTATTTACTCTCACTGCATTTACCTAAATATTTTTTGGTTGGATTCGAACCGTCGACTCGTAGGTACCACCACACAAAGATAACATAAGTACTTTTTTCAATATTTTGATATTACAATAATTATGATTCTGAATTTAGTATTAGAATGAATTATGTACGTAGAATTATTACGTACGTAATTACAAGTCAAGATTTTTTAAATTTAGTTTCCAATTTATGTGATTTCGGAAAAATTACAATTTCTACATGGTGTACTTTCGGCTGCAACACGTTTTTATGGCCTTTTTATGAGTAGGTAGGAGCTTACGTAGTTATCATTTTGAAATCATCTTAATTTACAAACCCGTAAATTTGACTACATAATACACCATTTGAAATAAGATTAGACATTTAAACAAAACTTTTTTACAGTCCGTTCAACCGATTCTGACTTCTGTACCGTAGGAATAAGGATGGCCTCAAAAGCAAAACAGTGGTGACAAAACCAACTGCTTACTGCAGCTGCCGTGTCATGCCATCAACGCAATAGAAGTCAAAATCGGTTAAACGAACAGTAAAAAAGGTTTAGTTAAATGTCTAATCTTATTTCAAATGGAGTATAGGTACGCTTGGGTAGATATATTGGAAGTATTGGAACTAACCTAGGTAGGTACCTACTTACTTTTAATTTACTTACCAAACTAATTCCGTAAGTACCTACCTATCTCCGAGAATCTTCTCTAATAAAATTGTGTTCAATAAGTATAATAGGTAGGTACCACAGATGAATAAATACGCATAACTGGTGAAATACGGGTGTACTATAGGTAGGTACACATCAAGCTATACATTTCCAGTTTATACAGACCTCGCATTGTACGGAAATCCTATACAATGCGAGATCAGCATAAACTGGAAATGTAAAGCTTGATGTCATGTGTAGCCGTATGTACCTACACCTCTGCCTAATCCTTTGGGATGACAGGCGTGATGTTTAAGAAATACTCTGATGTTTAAGAAATGCTCGATGATAACTTCTAATGATAATGAGTGATCCAATTATATGTAAGTAGGTGCGCCCCGCGGTTTCACCCGCATAAGTCTCGATCCCGTATATATATCCTATGTCCTAGTCTAGCTCATGGTCTACCCATGCGCCAAATTTCATCCAAATCCATTCAGCCGTTTTATCGTGAAGGCGTAACAAACAAGTTCACTTTCAAATCATATTTATAATATTAGTTAGGATAGTAGGTAACTACTAACAAACAGCCTCGTTGGTCTAGTGGTTACAAGTAGGTACCTACAACTGCGCGTGAGGTCTTGAATGTAGGGAACGCGCTGCGAACAGTACAGTGAAGCATGCCAAAACTACACCGCCGCTCTGTGCATCATACATAATGTGTTTGACTCAGGTGTAGTTGGAAATAGAGAAATGATAATTTTTTTGTAAAGGAAGTCAATCATCCTGATTTATACCTTAAAACAATGAGAAAAGAGTCACATTGCAATGACTTACTATTTTGCTTATGATTTTATTTCACTTTGGAATAGTCTGTCAGTCTGCCTAGCCCTTTCCCAATTGTGTTGGGGTCGGTGTCCTGCAGCTGAATACCAGTATTATACATGAAGTGACTGCCTATCTGACCTCTACAACCCAGTAACTGGGTAATACGATAGGTACCCCTTGGTAAGACTGGTGGTCACTTTCGGGCTTCTGACGACCCGTAACGACTGTCAAAGATCCACGAATACTAAGAAATATGCTCCTTTGTTGATGCCGCTCTGTAAAGCTTCGTGCAGACCAGCGCGACGCGACAGCGCGACGCGACACCAGCTATTGTTATACCGTCAAGTTTTCTTAGAAATTGTATTGTTCGAGTCGCGTCGCGGCGTCGCGTCGCTCTGATCTGCACGAAGCTTTATTCGGGTTTCGCATCACGTGACGCGAATTATCTGTGTCGCGGCGCTACAGGTCGCCCCTGTGTGAAGTGTCGCGCGCGTTTTCATAGAAATTGTTCTACGGATAAAATATCGCAATATCGCGTAGCGCGACAAGTCGCGCTGGTCTGCACAAGCCTTTACTCACTAAAAATCATTAGAAGAATTGTCATGATGTCTTTTCAATGTTGCTTGCACTTTTTTCCGCGATTTTCGCGGCCCTGAATACATATGTCGTATATAGGCAAGTTTATTAGTCGGATTCATCTTAGGCAGAGTTGCAATTCAATCTGTAATCAAAAAGAATAATTAAACACAACAGCAAAAGTATCGTAATTATGAAATGCTTCAAGAAATTTGTATTAGTCAGAAATAACACCACCATTTGTCACCATCAATCAAGCTGTCAAGCTGTGTGTGTGTGTGAAAAATCTGAGATCGATTGAGCAAAGAATCGATTTTTTGGAACAAATAAAAACGTTTTTTCAAATCGATATCTAGTACTGAATCGATACAGGGAATCGATATTTCACCCTAGAACATCAGTTTTTTGTTTGTTTGAATTGTTAAGAATTGTGGTGGCGGGAAAATTACGAAGCATATCCAGTGCAAATCCTTTTGCGTAAAAATACGGATTTTTTCCAGATATGAGACTAGTTAAATTCTTTTCGCTCATCGATCGTTTTTTCGCCCTCGTAAACGTGTACGTTACCCTAGCAGGAATCGTTTTTCGGTTTTTTTTTCAAAACGACAAGGGGCACCAATTTTTTATGTAGGGGCACATTTACAGCAGATTAGGCACCAACTATACGTTCCACTCACTCATATAACTATAGGAGACACTTTCTTGCTAGGGTAACGTACACCCCGTAAACCCCTACATTGCGAATTTCATCGAAAACGAATGATTGATTTTTGGAAAATCATTTCTTTATTTGTGAATCGATTTTTCATATTTCCTTTCGAATCAAATCAGTAACGGATCTTTTTCAGAGAGTTTTTTTTTGGTTCCTTTCGTTCCTCTGGGACAGGCAAAGTGAGTTTTTAGAGAGAATAATAATTGACGTCCCTATTAGGGTGAAATATTTGAAATTTAGAGTAGGTAGGTATGTGATGTGATGACAATCAACGAGTGTTGCTAACGTTTGATTTTGTATTTCCTCTTCTAAATCTTACACTATTTTAAGTTTTAAGGGTAATTACTATTATAATATAACTCTGTATCACCTTCAAGCAGAAAAGCATCCTTTGGACATAAAAATAACACTTACCGTCAATAAAACACAAAAACACTTCACTTTTAAATAAAAACTCATTACTTAGCTGTTCAGACGAGCGAAATTGGAACTACAGCTACCATTTTGAGAACGTCATTTCGCTGACAGTTAAAAACCCCGAAACCATAAATGAATGATGTATGTACCTATATCATTCATCGTTTTAAATATCAGAACATCCTACAACTTACTACTAAAATACTGCCCTATGTTTTATTTCCCCTTTTTCTTGGTAAACTTCTTAGATGGCAAGACCAATTTATCTAGACGCACTTTGACGTGTGCTAATAATACTAAAATGTGCAATTGTTATGAAAAATCAATGTGGTTTGTCTGTGTATTCACTTATCTTGATGGTTTCACATAAATTAAATATGATTCAATCAATAGATGTAAGTAGTACCTACGTGTCACCATTGCGTAGGTAGGTAATTAGAAAAAAAATAGGTAAATTTGCCTACGCTGATCGCCTGATTTAGGTATACCCTAAGTTTACATGAACTTCTATTCTCTGGTTTTATTCAAACCAAACCAATGAATTAGTACCTAACCGTGTCAGAAAATGTATTATCAGTACCTACTTACATACAGTAGAAAGATTTTTAAATCTTTAGGTACTTTATATTTAAAGTAGATATTACAATAATTACATTAGTATTGTATCTGTGTGAACCAAATGCAGATCGCAGATATTTTTTTTCACTTTCTAGCATTCTTTCTCATTCCCTAATAAAAAACATTTTATCAATCATAAAATGTAAAACCCGCGGGCAAACCCGCGCGCCGGCGCTAACTTTCTAGAAACACAATTTTGGAAACGATTAGCAAGTTGTCAAGACAATCACGCATGTACTGACTGGAGAAATTTGGCAACAACGCGGGGTGCGTCTTGAATGGCAACGTCGCCCGTTTCATCGCCGCGTCATTCGACGTGTAACCTTCGTTACGTTCGAATTTTCGAACCAGCGCCATCTATTATAAATGTTTACCGAACGAAAACTCGTAACACAATGTAAATAACTCTTTCTCCGTGGTTCTTTAAATTTCTGTTAGATGGCGCGATTCAGGTCACTCACACATGTAAAGATTTTTCGTTTTTTATTGGGTCTAATTCTCCTAGAAATACAGTTTTTTTTATAAAATTTTGGCGTTAGGCGAACATAATACATTATAAAGTCTCATTATACTTGCTTTTATTCTGCAGAAACCGTTTATTTACGGAGATTAGAACGCCTGAAAAATGTATGGCGAGGCCTGTCTATACATCCACCTTAACAGTGACCGATGAGTCTTGGGTTGAAAACATAACGCACTCTGGAAGTTTTGCGATACTAGAAAAAATATACTACAGGATATATTTTTTGTTTTAATATTTTCAAAGAATTCTCCCAGACAGTTTCATACGTCTAAACCAATTTTCATAATACATTTTCCAGTCCGCATCAGACACCTCTTAAATCCCCTTCTCAAATGCAGCCAGTGCATCTTCCGCTGATGAAAACTGTTTTCCCTTAAGTTGATTTTTTATTTTGAGGAACAAAAATGATAAATCCATGATTCATCACCCGTAATGATATCGTAAACGCGCCGAGACGAGCCTGCTTAAAATTTTGCTATCATGTCTCGGCACCTTTCTACCCGAACCTCCTTCTAAGCCTGCGTTAGATTGTGCGGTACGCCGCCGGTACCCAGCGTGAAACTATCGACCTTACCCGAACATGCCCGTGTAGAGTTTCATGCGCACTTCCCAATCCATGCAGTATATGCTGAATCTCTTCATTTGTATTTCGCGTATTCTCTTGAATTAAATTTTTCACAGCCAGCACGTTTTCATAATGTAACAGCATAAGAAAAACGCATAGGGCAGCCACTTCTTGCTGCGTCCGCCAAAGTTACTCGACCTCGCATATTCGTTGAACCAGTGGAAAACAGTCGCTTTAGAGCTTTTGTCTAAGAACGCCATTCGAAGTCTTTCAAACGGTTCTGTTGGTTTTAGTCGACATAATATTATGAAATCGTACAAAATCATCGCCCGAAAAATTTCTCATCGTAAATCCATTTTTAAGTGAGACAGAGTATGTATGTACTTATTTTGATTTCGCTGTTAAAAAAAGTGGAGGGAATTTCGAATTTGGAATGTTGTTTTTTTGTAATTTATAGTCAGTTTTAATTAACATCAAAACCAGCCAGTTTCCCATAGACAAAAAGTAACTGGTATTTGTATCTTTCAGCTCCGTTTTTAGTTATCTTGTCCAATTTGGCTTCTACAATCCCACGAGCATGCACGACAAGCGCTATCCGTACTCTCTACAGAATTAGTAAAAAAAATAGTATTCAGGGATTTTTTCGGCAGATCCGGATAACCGGATTTAAAAACCCGCCTCGGATAGGTTAGAGTAAAAGTTTGAGTTTGAGAAGACTTTTATTTATGTATCAACAAACCTTCGAGATGTCTGTTGGATTCATAAGGATTTTCTTAAGAGGCTTACAACAGCTAAAGCGCGGTCACTGTCGGACTGCATAGAAATGAAAGAGAAGCGCGATGACGCGACGCAGGTAATTTATTGCAAAATATGAAGCAGTTAGCGATTTACAAAAAATCTATTGATTGGACTGGAAAATTAAAACACTATTATGCTAATATGTAGCTTGTAGAATAATCTGACAAAAAATCAGAATTATTGCATGTAAATTAATATGATTTTCATTCGTTAAAAGAAAATTTTAGAGGTATCTTCATGATTTTTTTCTATCGTATCAAATTAGTTGTATTATGTTTTCAACACACTATCATACTAGCATATATCCTGAAGAATATCATATATTTTTCTGATTTTGTTTACTGCAGTGGATCATATTCTTTTAGGCATTATAAAACTTGCGTTTAGGCACGATTAGGTCCTGTAGTCCCCTTAATGATGGGAAAAGATGAAATTAAAATAAAAAAAGTCATTTTAATAAAATAGTTCGGTATTTATTAAGTCCGTACATTCCACGTCCCCACTTACGTCTCCAATTGGCAGAAAATAAAACAGATAATTCTAATATCGAAGATATTATACGAAAATTAATTTAAGTATATTGTATACTCGTAATTTAAAAACAGTTGAAATGAATAAATTGCTAATTTGCTATTCAAACTCACAATTTATATTTTTTTTACTCTGTGATCAACAGTATACGGCCTTTTTATGAGTAAACTGTACGAAAAATGAAACAATAAATTATATTGTTTTTTGTTTTTTATATTTTTATCACCTGTTTTTGCGTTTTCTTAAGAACAATACTTTGTTTATTATTACTATAGTACCCTTAGCACGAAAATCAAATCAAATAGTAGGTATCGTTAGCGTTACTAGGGCCAGTTTTTCGATGGGCAAAGGTAGCCCGCAAAATTCAAATTTTCTTGCGATTTTTGCAATTTGCAGTTCGGTGTCAAGTGATATATTGATCGAAATATGATTCGCGACTAAAACAAATATGTATTTACAGAATTAGAATCATTTATGCATCTCTAAGTTAGAATTGGTTACAAATGAATTTATCTCATGAAAAAGTCATTCAATAGATCAATTCTAACTTAGTATTCCGTAGCGGTAACAACGGAGCACTACAACGTTCTCATGGGATATTTTAAAACTAAAGTGTGAGCTAGGTACTCCAACCAGGTTTCCGATCCCTGCATACAGCCTGACACTAACTTAAAAAAAAAAAAAAATCGCGGGCTACCTCCCGTAAACTGCCCCGATTGGCTGTTAATAAATCATTCAACCAATCACAGGAGTTTTTGCGCGCTTTTCAAATTTTTCACATTAATTTTTTTTAACGTTTTAACTAAATATCAGAAGCTATTTAATCTTACGTAGACCACAACTGCGAGATTTTTTATTTTTTCTTATATCGTAAATTGACTTAAATTTATGTAAAATGCCTATAAAAACACTTAACGATGACGTCACGAAGATCCATATTTTATTTACTATTTTTGTGCTAAGAAGTACTAGGTACAGTTCTAGTATAGGGTAAATTCACTCGTTTTCGGCAGCTAGTTTAGCTTGAGCTTGCTTTGCCTTTAGACGCCGCTGGCTGCGCTTCTTTGCTAACGGTACACTACCAACTAGCTTGCCTGATTTCTGAAGTGCTATTAATTTTGCTGTTTTGCTCTGTAAAGAAGAAAAAAATTAAGTTAATATAGGGTATCGACACGCAACCTGTTACCATGGTTTAAGTACATGATTCTGGTCTCACGGTACAAAGAAAATTATATCACATTTTTTTTTTGCGATTATTAACTTACCATCAAAGAAGTTCATATCTAACCAGTTTCAAAACAAAATCCCGTGAACACTATGACCACATCTGTTACCAAGAATAGTCCTTACGGTGGTTAGATATGAACTACTTCGATGGTACATATGGAGTTGGGGAATTGACCGAGACGTATATCGATGTATGGGAGAACATGTTATTCGACTACAATTATAAGTTTGTTTTTGGTATAAATCCATCCCAACTACGTAACCCTTCATTGTGCGTGGTCAGACACACACTTAGCTGGGTTTTTTTTAACGGTTTCACGATAAATTACCGTTGTACGTCGCGCATCGCTCCAGGGCAGTACGCAGTACCGGTGTTGCCAACATACTTTCTGTAGAGATTCTATAAAATTAAAAGACATTATGAACTGGTACCTTTGCTTTATCCTTTGTAATTTTCCCATTCTTCGGCGCAGTATACATAACGTTTATCCTCTTTTTACCCAGCATTGAGTGATGCTTCGATAGTGCAAACTGAAAAAAAAAAAAAAACAAATGTCAAAACGAAATCAAAGAACTCAAAAAAACAAAATGGTATCTGCACATAAAAATTTGTTCCGAGGACTAGGCTCCAAAAAATTAGTAATTCATTTAAGTGCCAAAGTATACGTTTTTACAACAAACTCCCAAGCCATGTCAAAGAACTGAGCCTCAATAAATTTCAATCATTTATTAAACAGAAACTATGTCAAAAAGGTTTCTATAAAGTTAAAGATTACTTAGACGACAAAAAGGCTTGGGACTAATTAAGCTACTCCAATGTACCCCAAGCAACAAACAAGTGTTTTTAGAATCAAAGACTACATGATACTATATGAGCTCATATAATTGTTTGGATTATTTTATTTGACTGTAAGTCAATTTATTTTAAATTTTGTTTTCATCTATTGTTGACATAATCTACTCATTAAAATGTTTTTATTTTATGAGTTGATTGCAATTTGTGCTAATGTAAATTATTTTTGCATTAAAGCATTATTATATACACTCGAGAGCAATGAATCCGGGTCACTTAAAGAATCCTAAAAATCTCGGAAACTAAAAATGCTAGGTTAATGCAATAAATTGTATTTAATAGACAATGTAATACTCCTTAAATGAAGGTATTAAAACTTCTTAGTTATTGTAAAGTTATATCATAAAAAAATCAAATTTGAAAAAGGGCCACTTTCGAAGATGGAACTACGAAATTACAGCATTTGGTTTTGCTTTTGTTTGTAATCTGTCATTTATGTGGGTACATAAACCATGTTGATAGTGCTCTATATTCATTATTCAAGCTGAAATTATGTCGCTTACGCCTGAAGAATGCACCAGAATACTTACAATGCTGGAAACCGGCCGGAGTCAGCGCGATACAGCCAGGACTGTCGGTGTGTCGCTGTCAACAGTACAAAGAGTTCTCCGACGTTACGAAGAAACTGGTTCTAACCTACGCAGACCAGGAACGGGCAGAACCAGGTGTACCACAGCACGAGAAGACCGATACTTGGTGAACACCATGCTTCGAAATCGCTTTCTCACAGGAACTGAACTCACAAATCAGTTTCGACGCCCCGGAGGAAGTAACCCAAGTGCATGGACAGTAAGACGTCGGCTTGCTGAATCTAACTTAAAACCCCTTAGACCTGCAAACGGCCCTAAACTGGAGCGTGGGCATCGTATTTCAAGACTAAGATATGCCCAGAGCCACGTAAATTGGAGTATTGAAGATTGGTCAAAAGTTATGTTCTCCGACGAATCAAAATTTATGCTCTACAAGCACGATGGAAGACACAGAGTGTATCGAAGACCAGGTGAAAGATTCAAGCAAGCATGCATCGAAGAAAAAGTAGCCTACGGTGGTGGGTCTGTACTTGTGTGAGCCGGAATTTCTTCTGAAAGTCGCACAGAGCTGGTGATCATAGAAAACGGCTCTTTAACTAGCGTAAGATATGTGGAAGAAATCCTCAATGATCACGTTGGTCCATTTATGGTCAATTTAGGTGAGGATGCTATATTTATGCATGACAATGCCCGACCTCATACAGGTAGGATTGTGAATGACTACCTTCAAGAGATGAACATTACTCGTATGGAGTGGCCAGCGCGCAGCCCGGATATCAACCCGATCGAGCATGCTTGGGACGAGCTAGGCAGATGCGTAAAACAACGAAACCCTCCCCCAATCACGCTTCGTGAGCTCAAAATTGCTCTCACAGAGGAATGGGAGAATATTCCCCAAAATCGTATAAGGAACTTGGTGTACAGCATGCCAAACCGCGTAAACGCAGTAATGGAAGCACGAGGAGGCAATACGAAGTATTAAAATTCAAGAAAATCGTAATAAAGTTCAAAAATTTCATGTTTCCTATTTTTGTTTTAAGGAGAGATCAGCAGTTTTTATCTTTATGTAATTTTGTGTTAATAAAATGTATGGTGACTCATATTTTTTTTACTTTCATTTAAGGAGTATTACATTGTCTATTAAATACAATTTATTGCATTAACCTATCATTTTTAGTTTCCGAGATTTTTAACATTCTTTAAGTGACCCGGATTCATTGCTCTCGAGTGTAGAATCAAGTTTTTCCAACTGAACAGACAGCTGTGCTGCTGGGGAGTTTGTTGCGCCACTTCTTCTTCCCAGCTAACGCACTAGGAAGTGGTGAAGGGTGGGCGTTTTTGGGGGACTGTCTTATGTAATTTTGACGTTCGAAAAGTGCTGATTCTCAGCCTAGTTTGAATAAATGACTTTTGAATTTGAATTTGTTCCATTGACAAAGGCCTTTTCTTACACCACAGATGGTTAATTCTAGGTGGTTGGTTCTTTTATTTTATCTACTAGCTGCCCGCCCCGACTTCGCACGGGTAGCACTATGTACTTATCTACGGCGCACCTACCTACCCACCCTACTTACCTACCTACCAACCAACCTACCCTACTCCTGCTAAATTCACATTCACCAAATGCGTTAACTCCAACGCGTGAAGTTAAAAGTAGTCGTTAGGTTTCTGAAATTTTCCATTTTTCTGCGCAATTTTCTTAATTTTTCTTTCCGTAAGAACTATCTCCTTACAATAACAAATATAACAAAAAAAGAATTAGCGAAATCGGTCCAGTCACGCGTGATGCCGAGACCAAGGGAAATAGGGATTCATTTACATATATCGCACCATCGGTGGAACAAGGGCACAACTAACAAAACATCTGAAAATGAGTTAAGTGTGTCACTAGGGTCATAATTACAAAATTATTTAAATTTTGGTGCAAAAAGGGCCAAACTGCACATCAAAAATATTATTTCTTTAAATTATAGTACAAATAATAAGTATTTTACTCCCGTAAAGTAAATACGTAAATTCGCAAAGGTGTAAGGCTTATTTCACCCAAAAAAATATAGTACTTAAAATCGATATAAGCAGAAAACCTCTATTTTATTCTACAAAAATCATAAAAAATGTCTCTAGTGGAAAATAACAAAACGTGCAGTTGTGCCCTTGTTCCACCGATGGTGCGTTATATATATATAGATGAAGCTACAAGTAGGTACGTGGCGAGCTCGACTTGTCGAATAAGGATGTTACCAAAAAAAAAAAAACCGACAGGTGGATTGTTAAAAAATATTGGACACGTATTTTTTCATTTTTTACGTAATCAAAAGACAATACATTGAGTTAAAGATGAATAAATAAATAAATTTATTCAATGTTATCAAATTGCTCTCTTGTTCTTGGTCAGCGTTTTTACAAATTATGGTGATGAACATACCTCATAGCTAGGTTCATTGCTGAGTTCTAAATAGGCAATGGCGTTCTTCTTGCCGTCCACCACTTTCGGGATACGAATGTCTACGATCTGCTCATTCATCTCTGAGAAGTGGTTAATAATCTGTAAGAAGGTGGAAAATAAGAATTGATAGAAAGTCGAGCAAGGCAGTGAAATTGTGTGTCCAGTTAAAAACCAGCGTCAGGCACTACCTGACGCTGGTTTTTAACTGGACCCGAACCTATGCAGTATATCGATCGAATCTGCCTAGCCTTTAACCCGATGCAGCTGAATACCAGTACTTTACATGGAACTACTGTCTATCTGGCCTCCGCAATCCAGTTACTGGGTAAAACATTACCCCTATTTAGGATAATCAAATTTGTAAAAATGAATTATACAATTATTATAACAATACAATTACAATTATTATCATTATTTTATTTTATTATTTGTTATTCATTTTTACTAATGTGGTTCTTCTAAAATGATCTTTGATGCAGTTTTCAACATCATGAGAATTTATTGTGGAATATGTGGTACAAACACAATATACACAGTCTATACATGAATAACTTAGATATAATGCATAAATCTCCATGTTTTCACGTACATACCGTCATCTGCTCGGAAACATTCTTTAAAATAGCGTTATTTAAAATAACGTTCTTTAAAATAGCGTTCTTTAAAATAACGTTCTTTAAAATAGCGTTCTTTAAAATAACGTTCTTTAAAATAGCGTTCTTTAAAATAACGTTCTTTAAAATAGCGTTCTTTAAAATAACGTTCTTTAAAATAACGTTTTTAAAAGATTTCTAACAGTTCAGCCGTGCTATTCTGCAAACATCTCACCGTGATAACTTGAGTGAAGTGAGCTCGATGTGAGCTGTCATTGCACCTAAATGGACAGCTCACTTCATGCTCACTTCACCTCACTCTTCACGGTGAGCTGTTTACAGAATGGATCAACTGTTTCTTCTTTGTAAAACATTTTGTTCGGACCGAAAACGAAATGAAAACATTTTCAAACGGTTTATTCCGAAGGACGCAGCCGCGCACGGTGCGTGCGCCGACAAACATGAACTTGAGCTTAGCTTAGTTAAATTGTATCGTATCTTCATTTCATTACATCATTGATTCCAATGCGCTTGCCGCTTATGTATTGGTTAGGGTTGTGATGCGAGTTTCCTATCGATCAACCCAAAAATAATAACAGTACTAGCTGTTAAAAAGGTAAAAAGGTGGTAAAAAGTCCTTAAAAATATGAAACTGTATTGCAAACGGAACCTTATGTGGTGCCTACACATAAGGTTCAGTTTGCACTACACGGTTGTTTTTCCTAAAACTTATGTTTGTTTACATGATTGGCAAATAAATCGGGAACGTAGTGCAGTTTGTTCTCAGCCTTACCTTACTTTTATCAACATCTAGTGGCAAGTTCCCTAGAAACACAATATATCTCTTTGGACCCCGAAGTTTTTGATCCACCTTTTCAGTTTTTTCTTTTGTCTCTTTCTTTACTTTATCTTTCGGCTTCGGGCTATCTCCGTCCATTTTCTTCTTTGGCTTATCCACCTTTTTAGGTTTAACAGTCTGACTGGCTAACTTTTGTTCTTTTAAAGAGGTTTTAAGTAAGTTGTAAAGTATGCGAATACGTCTTAATTCGGAGTCAGTAAGGACTGTTGAAGCCCTGAGAATTGATTGAATTTTACTGTGTATTATTTCTGGTTCTAGTATGCTGGATGTGCCTTGCAGAGATTCTCTTACAGCTTGACGGATGCGGCCTGAAAGAAATTGGTATTTTAATTTATTGATTAACAGCTGTTGGCTCGTGACTTTGTTTGTATTGCAGTTACATGAAATCCAAATGATTACTGATATTTGCACATTATCTGTGAAAATTGGAACTACTCTTACTTTCTGAAAGAGATTCAAGCTTAAAAATATAATGTTTTACTTCAAAACGGTGTGTGTATGATAAATTATATCTATTTCATCATCAATGAAACAATTTTACATATCAATTGTAAAAATAATACCAGCCTCACAGTAATCTATATATATAAAAGAATCTCGTGTTGGTTACACCATTTATAACTCAAGAACGGCTGAACCAATTAGGCTGAAAATTGGTGGGGAGGTAGCTTAGAACCAGGAGACGGACATAGGATACTTTTTAGTAGGGTAGGTAGGGTAGTTAGGGTAGGTAGGGTAGGCAGGTAGGTGCGCCGTAGATAAGTACTTAGTGCTACTCGTGCGAAGTCGGGGCGGGCAGCTAGTCACAGTATAAATATGGATTATGTAGTACAGAAACTTCGTAGTTAACGTTCGAAACGACACACTCACACAGACGCGCTCATTGGCGCGAGTTAGCCACTGTTTTATAAGGAGTATTGACTACTCTGAAGTAGGCTACAAATGACTGCGCTCATTTGTAGCCTACTTCAGAGCGGAAAAGTTATTTGACGCGAACTGTAGCAGGATCGAGTGAAGGATCGTGTTTAAATTCCTGCCCACTTCCCTGCTCACTGCCGTGGAAGTGAGCTGAGTGTAAATGGGGTATAAGATAGAGGTAATTTTGAGGTAGGCCGCCTCAGGAAACAGGTTCTCCGACTAACGAAACAACAGCTGCGTACAGTCACTGCAGTTGTAACTGGCCATGGGTCATTTAATAAACACCTCTTTGTCATAGGAGTCACAAACAGTCCGCTGTGCAGAGCCTGCATGGAGGACGACGAGACAGCAGCTCATGTGCTGTTATACTGCCCGGTGGTCGCCACATATAGGGCAAAGTACTTCGGTAACCCAGGTACCCTATGTGAGATTGTCAGTGACACCAAGGCGCTGCTGGCCTTCTTTGGGGAGCTGGGGTGTATCGAATAACCGATTTTTTTCACAAGTACGCAAAATACGCGCTTAGACGTGGAGTTGCGGATATCAGCCTGTATTACCTATTATTAGAGGTAATTTTTATTTCAGTGACCGGTATTAATACTGGTCAATTAAAGGTAACCAAAAAAATACCTGTATTGATCATACCAGTTTCGACCCTGGTTTTGAGTATGAATGTGGATGGCTTTATGAGTAGGGAACGGCTACCGAGACGACGACTAATAGAGAAGTATGGGATATGGGCAGAAGAGTGATGCTGCTCCGACTTACCTTTTTGATTATTAGTCATCTGCACTTTTAGGAATTTGCTAACAAGTTCTTCATTTTTTAGTATCGGATATTTATCTCCGAAATCAAATTCTTCCTCCTTGATTTCAGGTTTTCGTTTCACTCCAGCCGACTTTGGAGCTTTTACCGTTGTAATAGGTATGATTTCTGTTGTACCTAACTTCATGTTTTTATGTTCGGAAGTGGAGAGTCCCAGTTGAGCTTTCCTTTTACGCTTTTGTCTGGTAGGGGATAGCGGTTTTGAAGTGTCCATTCTGTGAATGTTAAAGGTTTTCAATGTAAATTTTTTTTTTTAATGAAATGAAATTTATTTGCTCGATTTGTAGTACATTACAGATAATATCTGTAATGTACTATTATTAGGTTTATAAAAAAACTAGCACGCAAAATAATTGATGTGTTGCAATTTTATTAGCTTCATTTATTTAATTAATTAAATGAAGCTAGTAAAATTGCAACATAAATCATAGTTATTAACACAGTTGAACCCAAATCGTTTTAAACGTCTGGCCGATGTAGTTGTACGTAATAGACGCGACAATATCCTACTATGTCATCAGTCTGCTAAGACAGCACTAATGCGCAAGAGTGTTTACTGCATGGCTCCGGTCATATAAACTACCAAAAAGTTGGAAAGAATTGTGGCAATTCTTTCCAACTTTATCATTATTTAAAAAAAGGCTTTAAAGCTTTTTGACAGTTAAAGCTTACTATACTATAGCGTCCCAGAATTCCAAAATGTTTTTTTTTTTTAACTTAGTTTGTTGTGGTACAAAATAAGAATTATGTTTAGTTTTGTGTTGTTTTTTGCTCTGTTTGTTAAAATTTTGTAGATTAGTTTAGTGGATTTAGTTTATAATTTTTGTAACTTTTGCATGCATACGGGTAAAATATAGCTGAAACTATTCCTTATAACACCGTGTATTGTACCCATATTTGCAATAAAATATCTCTATCTCTCTCTCTCTCTCAGCGTGTTGATGAAAAAAAGCAAAATCTGCAATAGTATGTTTTATTTAATTTTTTGTACACCCTAGGGGTGTGTTGTTGCTTTTTTAAATATTGACCAAGTTTAGAATAGAATAGTTCTTTATTTGCACAGAAAGTAGGTACAAGTTACAGGTGTTAAGGTTAAAATGATCCTTATACTAACTACCTAAGGCATGCAAACAGTTTACAAATATTATTAACAAATTCAATCAAATCAATACAAGTTTACCATGTCAAGACGATATTAAGAAAAAAAAAAAAATTATTAAAGGAGGCAATACAACACAAAACGTCAAGATTAATAAAATGGGATTATAATTTCTTCCAAGTTCGAGGTCAACACATTTAAATTAAAAATTTAATTGTTGACCACCTTCAGTAACAATAAATAATAATATTCTATTCAATGGAATAGAGTAAACCTTAGTTTAGTAAGGTTAAACTAAAATTTCTATTATAATTATCCTTACATATAATAAAATAAAATCCAGCCACTGCGACTACCTGTCTTTCTGAACGCGATAAGTCAAAGTCAAAGTCAAATCATTTATTTCAAATAGGCCCTTGTAAGGCACTTTTGAACGTCAAAGTTTACAAAAAATTGAATTGATTCTAGTCGCCCCTTCCAAAAGGTAGTTTTCGTATGGAGAAGAATGGGCAAGAAACTCCACCGTTACTCTTTTAAAAATTGTTACAATATTTGTATGTGTTACATTCGTTACATAATTATATGTGAAGACGATGCATCTAAAAAAATAAAATAAAAATAGGTTACCACAATAGGTAAAAAGAAGAATTAATAAAAATGAAGCCACGAAAGATAAATTAATTAATGATGTGATAGATGTACGGTTTTCACATATTTACAAACATTGTAAAAGTAGATGATTTTCTTAAAAAATTTACAATTAATAAGTCAGTGTGTGAGGAAGTAATCACAGAATGCAAAATCAATGTCATGTAATACTCGTAAAAATAATAATTTATACAACTTAAATTAGCAACCAGTTTGATTTTGTCTAGATTCTAGATTGTCCTATGGAGCAGGACCAGCATGTTTCCAAGCATTCTTATCTTGGATATATTCCTCTAATTTGTAATAGGCTTGTTTACAAAGTGTACTTTTAATATGAGTTTTAAATTTTCTTTCATTTAATTGTAATATATCACAAGGTATTTTGTTGTAGCATTTAACACAGTACCCCATAAAAGATGAAGATACTTTAGATAATCTGAAAAATGGTTGATCTATTTTATCTTTATTTCTAGTATTAAAATTATGTCTATCACTTATTTTGTTAAAAATATGTAGATTTTTTCTAACATACATAATATTTTCATAAATGAATTGGCAAGGTACTGTCATAATATTAATCCCTTTAAATAGTTCCCTGAGAGATTCGCGACGATGTAGATTATAAATGGCTCTGACAGCTCTCTTTTGTAAAATAAATATGGATTCAATGTCAGCAGCCCGACCCCACAGTAAAATGCCATACGACATAATACTGTGGAAGTAGCTAAAATAGACCAAACGCGCGGTTTCTACATCTGTTAACTGTCTTATCTTTCTAACAGCAAAAGCGGCAGAGCTCAGCCGCCCCGCAAGAGATGTTATATGAGGTCCCCATTGTAATTTCTCGTCTAGCGTGATTCCTAGGAAAACTGTTTGATTAATATATTCCAGCTTTTCTCCATTCAATAAGATGTCACATTCGCTACTTCTAACATTAGGTAATTTAAATCTAATGCATTTGGTTTTTTTTTTATTTAGTACCAAATTATTTACCGTAAACCAATCTTGGACCTGAAGAATAGAGTTATTCACGTCGTCAAGATTTTGTGACCGTCGGTTGATTTTAAAGATCAATGATGTGTCATCTGCAAATAAAACCATCTTCGGTTGATTTTGGAGTAATTGGGGTAAATCATTAATGTAAACTAAAAAGAGGAATGGACCCAATATCGAACCTTGAGGAACGCCCATTGCCATTTCAGACCCTAATGAGTTTACGCCGTTTACTTGAACTTTAACCTTTCTATCTTTCAGGTATGATCTTAGTAAATCAAGAGCTGTATTTCTAATCCCATAGTGCTCCAGTATAAACTCAAGATAAACTCAAAACCTACCAAACCGATTTTTAAATGGTTTTCACCAATGGACCGAATGATTCATGAGAAAGATTAAGGAATATAGCAACAGGAATTATACATAATTCATTATGGTTTTGTGTAAATTTGCTGGACTAAGACGATGATTGTTGAAGATGTCGGAAAAAGTCATGCTGACTGGGAGATTTACTGGCGTACGCCGCGTAAACGAGTTTTATGAAAACAATGTATTACGGAATTAATGCATTGTTTAAGTGATTAATACATAAGGTACTTTAAATCCCGATAATACGCTTGGGATATTTTTTGACGTCCACGCGGGCGAAGCCGCGGGCCAAAGCTAATATTAAATAGATATAACAAATTTATTGTTCATTGAGTAGAATTTAACTTAATTAATCATCTCAAACATAACCTCCATTATATTCACATGTATTTGTTTACACTTTTGAGGTTATCATTATTATTGCAATAATTTTAACTTAAAAAACGAATATTTTTCACCGTCAATGTTTTAAAAACTATAATCAACTATATATAATATTAAAAACGAGTAAAAATTCAAATCTAGCATGTTCTTTACTTTCGGTGACACGTGCAAGAATTTGGGTAGAAATTTAGCAAAGTATTAAAATAGATGGATAAATATACCTTACTAATCGGTAGATTAACGTTGTTACTGTATAAGTCTCAAAGTATTTCTCTTATTTCATTGTAGTTTCCATAAAAACTTGCTAATTTTGCTCTGCTTTTATAATTTGTTTTGCTGATTTTGACAAATCGATTAAAAAATTTTTTTGACGTTCACAACTGACAGTATCACCGCACCGTAGAGATGATGCGTATATACTAGAACAGATCCAGGGATTAGGTATTTAACGAGACTAGGTAGCACCTATTCCAACTTTTAAAATACTCGATCCACCTAGTCTCACTGTGCATACGCGGCGCACTCGGCACCCGCGTGGCCCATTGAAGTACCGGCGCGGCGAAGCGGCATAGCAAGGCTTATTTACCGCTCAATCGTGTTTGCTCTTTACAGATCATTCGTGTGTCAGTCATTTGAATTTAAACCATATTTCAATGCAATTAAAAATAATGCAAAGCGCATTCGTGTTTGCCTAAATCATTCGTGTGTTAGTCATTTGAATTTGAACCATAATTCAGTAGACGTAAAAGTAATGCAACGCGTACTCGTGGTGGCCAAGAATACATTCTGTCCTTTTTTAACTACACTATTCCGCAGTCTTTTCATCTTTGTCTGTCGATACTCGACACTAGTCGGGACTTCATCAACCAATTTACTAGGCAGATTTTATACACTAGGTATTGTAAATACTCGATGCGTATGAAGACTTTAGACGCAGTCGAGTATCAAGTACAGACTAGTGCGGATGTGATCCCGGCTCGCCGCCGTCGTAATAGGATACGCGTATCGGACTTATTTTGAAATCGGTTTCGTAACGAAGTTTTGATAAGTAGGAGAGCTTTTGATTTTAGTTTTTATTGTTTTAAAACATGGCTCCCAAAGGAAGTAGTGTCGCTTGGGATCATTTTACTGACAAAGGCCGACAAATAGCTGAGTGCAACTATAGTAAAATACAATTGAGTTTAAAACATACACATAAAACGTAAACATCCATTCGTAAGATTAGTTAGAAGAAACGATCCAGCTCCAGTGATAGCAGCCCAGACTAACCGCCACCATATATAAAACGTGTACATATATAAAAAAACAATGACTGTAGACAGGCGATTTAAAAAAAAAAAAATATAAAAACAAAAAATTAAAAACGATTAGTCTGAAAATGAATTGAAATCTTTTAAATATGCCAACAATCTTTAATGTAGATAAATGTTTACGTTGACAGTCCTAAGCTTGTGTAAAGTATGAAGGGCAGATTACTATATTCATTACTGCGTACGTACGTACTTAAACGTATCGGTGGTACGCGAAGACTAAGCATACTGTAAAGTATGCGTACTTCGTGGACTAGGTGGAACAGGTATTTGGATCGAGTATTTGTACGGAATAGGACTAGGTGCACCTAGTACAAAATTTACCTAGTATGACTCATCTCTACCGCACCGGTGACACCGGTGTCATGGCTGTCAGTTTTACTCGTGTTTTTAATTTTGTTCAGAAACAGGCGTAACATCATTAGGCATATATTTCTCGAATGGCAGCAGTGTGTTATTTAGTACACTCATACAGTGGAGGACTAAGCCTTTCAGGGGCCCGTAGCGCCAAAACCAAAATGGCGTCGCCCAGGAACGCCCGCCTGAACGTTAAAATATTTAGCACGCTGCCAAGAAAGGTTAGGTTTTCTTTTGAGTACATATTGATACAGAAGTAGGGGACACTTTATCGACAACAGAAAAGCTAGAGCATCAGACTAATAGAGGATGGTAAAGCGAGCGAAGCGAGGTCGAAAATGTTTGCACCCCGCATAATTACAATTTTCTTCTGAACTTTTATACAAAAATAGTAATAAGTTTGTCAACTTATACACAAAAGTTTGAAAATTTTAGCACCCCACCCCGAATAAGTGAGGTTGTCCGCACTGTCACCGTTTATTTTTAGCATGCGTAGGGGGGCCCAAACTACAAACTGCCTTTTACTTATTGATCATATTTTTGGCCTTATTTGGGATTTGATTAAAAAGTATTAGTTCTCGATTTTTGGAGGCCCCCCAGGACCGAGGGCCCGGGGCGAACCGCACCTGCCGCCCTTCCCTAAGTCTGCCAGTGCACTTAAATATACACCTTATATTCACCTGTGACATTATGTAAGCTACGTTTCAGCGCTATGTATTAAGGAGACGAGCATAACGCCACGTTAACCCGGTACAAATCCAAACTTCGAGCTACAGAGAATGATGATATCCAAAGATGTTTGAGAGCATGTTCATGTAGGCTTAGATCTGGTTCTTTAAACGCACCCAAGATGTAGGTATAGCTTGTACACTCTGAAATGACGCACCCCTGCCGTATTACCGTGTGCGTAAAATATGGTTGTGGGGCGCGTCATTTCAGAGTGGACAAGCCTTAACTCGATAGGAGAGGTTCCAAAATTGTCCTCTCCCAGGTTTTCTTACATATAATTAAAAGGCGACAGTTACTGATATGCATTAAAACTGTGTTATGAATGTAATTTTAATCGTATGAGTCATTCTGTTTCGAATGTTTATGATAAACGGAGTATTTTGGAGATTTTGATGATTTTAGGTTTGATTATTGCGCTCTATGTGATTTAACTTTCAGATGCAGTTTTCCTTAAGGCGAATGCCTATCCCGCGAAACTAAAATTTTCTCACTTACGTTTTTTGCATTTTGCAGGTCGGTATCAGGTTGTATGTTGAACTAAATATGATCCGCGGCGGTATCAAATATTTATTTTATGTTATTAAGATGTTGATGTTGACTTGAAAGAGCACTGCAGTTGAGAGTGTCATGCTCACTTAAATGTCTCGCTGATGTGGCGAGTGTGTTTGATCATTCGGTTCCCTACAAAATGGTTGAGCTGGATGGTGCTGATCCACGCGTCATATTCGTGAACGGGCGCCGTCGGTTGTGACTGGTCCCGTCGTTATCTGCCAGGGCTTATTTTTAATCTTATATTTTGAATTGTTTTGATTATTTTTTGTACATTGTTCTCACATATATGTAGAAGCAACAAGAATAATGTACCCAGGATTTTGTAATTTTCTTTATTTAAAAGAGTGTCCTTGGAGTTTCTTGCCCGTTCTTCTCCATAAAGATCTACGTTTTGGAATGGGCACTAGCTTAAATAAAAATAAAAATTGTTTTAAAATTGGTTACTACATCATTCATGTTGAAATTATACATGTGAGAACAATGTAGAAAGACGTGCACGTTAGAAGCGTCCGTAATAAAAAGATAAAACAAAGAACAATTCAAAAATTAAAATCAGCCATGGCCGCTAAGAGTTGACCAGTCCCAACTGACGGCGCCAAACGAACACACACATAACGCATGGATCAGCACCATTCAGCTCAACCATTTTGAAGGGAGCTAAATGATCCAACACACTCGCCACCACCAGCGAGACATCTGATGATGAGCATGACATACTCACAGCCGCCAGGGC
The DNA here is from genome assembly GCA_914767755.1 of Agrochola circellaris. Lineage (NCBI taxonomy): Eukaryota > Metazoa > Arthropoda > Insecta > Lepidoptera > Noctuidae > Agrochola > Agrochola circellaris. Next base: position 7,489,883 of record OU611867.1, on the reverse strand, counting down.
ACATTCAAGTCAATAAAAGACGAATTACCCGGTGAATGGTAGCTCTTTAGTACATAGTACTCACACCTGTGCTCTGCAATTATATAATACAAAGGAGATTGATTTTATACAATGCAAAGACGGTCTTAAAATCTTCAGCAGCTCCAACAGTATTTTATAGGTCGGAAATTATCCCAAAAAACTAACTTCTACAGCACAGCTCCTGCGCTACCTGCGAATTCAGCGAATTCTCCGAAACCAACGACACTAATGTGTCTTATACCGACTTACCGAACTCAAACTCAAAGCACATATAACAAATAAGCCAATTACAGGCACTTTTGAATTGTTAAGGAATCGGTCAGTCAGAAAGATGAAGCCAGTTGCCCATTTCAAACTGTAGGTAGTAGTATTATTAGGTAGATTCTTTTGAAGAACGAGCAAGACACTCCAGGAACTCTCTTAAATCAACGCGTTCGTTGTAAGCAGGCACCAGCCATGCTATTCTGTAAACATCTCACCGTGAAAACTTGGGTGAAGTGAGCTGTCAATAGTGTCAATCCCTGTGGAATGACAGCTCACTCCACGCTCACTTCACCTAAGTTTTCACGGTGAGATGGTTACAGAATAGCACTGCTGTAGTTATTATCCGTATCTTTGGAACCGGGTTCCTGTCGGTCATCAAAGCGCAATGTGTTACCTTATAATCAGCACATATTCTTATACCACCATCCGCCTTGCCGGCTATTACTAGAGGAGTTGCCCAGTCGGAGTGGTCAACAGGCTCGATAATATCCGCGCGCAGCACAGCGTCCAACTCTGCATCAACTTTGCCACCACAGTTTGCCACGCAGCGCATACGGTAATGGGCGAGCACGACAGAAGACAGGCTGCGCGTCCGGACGTACTCAGTTTAACTGAGCCACCAGTGTACCGACCCAACGTGCCATCAAAAAGAAATTTATGCCTGGAAATAATAGGTTCTATCACTACATTTTTTTTACATCTTTCATTTTTAATACAATGCACACTGAGTTTGGGAATATCTATAACTAATTCAGCTAGCCACTGGCGACCTAATAAGTTAGTACGCCCCGCAATAGTATTGTTCAACTCATTACGATAAACCCGTAATAGGGCTAATGCTTTATCCTATAACTAACAAGGATAATAAATCAAATGATATAAATAGTTGTTTAATTGATTAATTATAACGTTTTAAAAAATTGGTCGTAATATAATAACATGAAAAATCATAAAATTAATCATGACTCTGGCTGTACGCGGTAGGGTCGCTGCCTATCACAGACTACATTCTGCCTATACTACAAAAAATAAAATAGACGGCGATACAGTTCTTCAATTTCAAAAGTCTAGTCAACTGTCAAGTCAAATGATGTTTGAAACTTTATATGTGTGAATTTGAAATGCAAGTTTGTTTAGAACTTAAGAAGTTTGTTTAGAAGATATTGTTCGCGTGATTCCTTTTCAGTAACAATAATTGATTGTCCGTTAAGTTACCTACTTTTAACTAATATTAAAGTGGTAAGTAAATATACCTACAATCATACTTTCTTTATTATTTAAAAGAGTGTCCGTGGAGTTTCTTGCCCGTTCTTCTCCTACTCCACTACTACGCATGAAATAAATACTTTGAGTTTGAGTTTGAGTTTATACGCGGGCGAATCCGACGGCAAAAGCTAGTGTCACTAACACGAATATTAGAACATGAATATTAGGGGTTTAAATATGAAATTGCCGTTTCGTACTGAAAAATTCAATCATTTTTTTGCGCTCGCCCTGGTGCCCCTCCATTAGCTAGGCTCCGTCGTAGCACGAAGTTAGCCGAGTGTTAGTGCTGCCACTACGCGGGTCACGTGCTGCACTTCGTTTAGCGACCGTACTAATGACGGTCTCCGACATAGTTATCTTTGGAAAAAAGTTCATTCCGGAATCTCACACCATGCAGGTTTAGTTTTAATTCAAAGTGTCCAGTTCGTTATAACGGCGATTTCATAATATAAACCCCTATTATAAACAAATAATATACCTGGCAGGTTAATTGTCCAACTCGCAAAAGGACGCTATTAACAATAAAGTAATGCTGCGTCCGCGCCAGTGCTATCGAGAATCCATTTGTTAGGTTTTACGAGCTGCTTCGACGTATTCCGGAGATGTTCTTACATTTATGCATAGGCTTAGAAGCTGATGAATAGACAACGAGTGTTAAAAATAACAGAATCTAAGCTTTAAGAGGCTTACAACAGCTAAAGCGCGGTCACTATCGGACTGCATAGAAATGAAAGAGATGCGCGATGACGCGACGCAGGTAATTTATTGCAAAATATGAAGCAGTTAGCGGACTGCGCAGCGGATTGGACTGGAAAATTAAAACACTATTATGCTAATATGTAGCTTGTAGAATAATCTGACAAAAAATCAGAATTATTGCATGTAAATTAATATGATTTTTATTCGTTAAAATAAATTTTTAGAGGTATCTTCATGATTTTTTTCTATCGTATCAAATTAGTTGTATTATGTTTTCAACACACTATCATACTAGCATATATCCTGAAGAATATCATATATTTTTCTGATTCTGTTTACTGCAGTGGATCATATTCTTTTAGGCATTATAAAACTTGCGTTTAGGCACGTTTAGGTCCTGTAGTCCCCTTAAGTAGATTCTTTGTGAAGTAGAATTCACCATCGTTTTCTAAAAAGCATTTCTATTTAATCTGCATCTTACGACCATATAATGAGCCTTTAACGTTCCCACTGCTGGGACACAGGCCTCTGTGAGAGGCCCACTCTCTAGTGGGCTGTAATTCACCACGCGAGCCCAGTGCGGTAGATGTCACATGTCTTCGAATTTTAGATTATAGGACATGCCGGTTTCCTCACGATGTTTTCCTTCACCGCTTTGAGAGCAGTGGTGATGCAAATAAATTATACAAAGTAAAGCGCCTGCCTGGGTTCGAACCCACGACTTAAGACTCGTAAGTCGGTGCCGCTACTACTGGGCCACTACTGCTCTCTTTTGCTTTCTATGTCTATGGAACAGTTTAATAGCGGACCGCCGACCTGTTAACAGTAACTAAAACTTTTAATCTAAAAATATTTATTCATTAAAACTTCATGCACAATTAAAAAATACTGTACAAAGGCGGACTTAATGCCTGAGGCATTTTCAAGTATAGTTTTGCAAATATAGTTTTTTATTTTATTTTATTTGCAATACTCCAGACTTCTGAAAGATAGATAAAAAAAATAAAAAAAACATTTATAATTCATTACTTACTTTGTTATTTTGTTAATTACATATCTTTGTATAAGTACTATTTAATATAAATTCTTTCTTTTCGAATTATTTCATTATAGATATTCAAATCTAAATTCCTAATGATCCTCTACCAAACGGACCGCAACGATCATATTATTTAAAAAAAAAGGGCCCTCAATAAAACTAATTGGTGATCCCTGAAGTAGAGGGTAAATATGACCCATCGAGTTACCGGGAAAAACTATCGCAAAATTACGACGACGATACAGAGTCATACTTTTAAAAACCTCGAGGTTTTTGTTTTAATATTGGGTACCCACCTATGAAATTTGAGTTTTTTTTCTCACAAATAGAGAACTTTGTCATTTCTATGATTTAAAATATTCATCAATTGCTTGGATGACCATCCTAGACAACTACCAATAGTAAAAAAAATCTTATTACTTATAGTTTTCTAAACATTAAAAATACCTTAAAAATGACTCCTCATTTTGTTAGCAGAAATGACCACTATTTGTTTTAACTTAGCCAAAACTTATTTTTGTCGCTTAATCTAAGTGGCATATTACGTTATCTTAGTTTATAAACATTAGTGCATAAAAGTTTTAAAACATTAGTGTTCATGGTTGTTATAAAAATTAAGAAAATGTTAGTATGAAAAATGCAACTTCTTTAAATTTCTCTATACAAAACGCTGATTTCATAGGTGGGGCCCTAATATATAAACTTCTAGGATTTCCTTTCAGCTGTGAAGACGTGTTCTTATATATTACGCTTGAACCTATTCCCTGAAGAGTTGTGTCGTGTTAGTGTCCCACCATTTCACTTGTTTCGTTTATGGCACATGTAATGGGGGCGAGCCTATTGCCATTAACTGGGCGTAAATCCAGCTGTGATATGCTACTTAGAATATCCTATTCCTGATGCAATACTATACATATAATCTGTCCAACCGAATGGATCGCACCCACCCCTAGATACTCTGCTCCCTTCTACTGGTGAAGGTACAAGATGCCTCATTGACTTTTCTAATGGACTTTGCTGATGGCTTTCCGAGAGTCTGACAACCATCTTACTTAAGGGTATGTTACGCCGGGCTCGCGGGAAAGTCCGATAGGGATACCGTGGCCCCTGGGAACGTGCAGGCAACTGAAGGAACACGGGTGGGTTTTAGTCAGTAAGAGTCGGACACGCCCTCCAGGAGAATTTATTTGAGTATTACCCATCCAAAAAAAAAGTGTATGTTATTACACAAGTAATTCGGTTTTGGAAGTAAGATATGCAGTCGTTCCTTGTAAATTACTGGTATCCAGCTGCATCCGGTAAGATTGGAAGCCGATTTCAACATAGTTGGGAAAAGGCTAGGCTGATGATGATTTGCGGATCGTGTTTTTGCTTCTCTACTGAAAAATCTCCAGGAGGTATGAAGCTTTATATACAACCAAAATGGATCCCCAAAAAGCTTAATCAATTTGGGGTTTACCCATAACGATAAGCTTTCTTTCTTATCCAAAGCTAAGCGGAAAAAATATAAAAAAGCTGACCGGAATCGGTGCAACCGAGCGAAAACTAACTGTTGGAAAGTAATTTACATGCTGTGTTGCCAGATGTAGGCCTAAACCTCCAAGGAGGTGGTTGTTTTTTTTTGTTTCCTAGATTTTTCTTTTGTTAAAAACCTTGGTGTGACAAGATTTTTCAGTTAAAAAGCTGTAAGTAGTTTTTAAAACAGAGATTTGATCTTTGAAATAGTCCTTAGCACGTTATTAGATGTGGCCTAGAAATACGCGTAGCCGTATAAAAATGATTTCGGGCCATTTCTTCTCGTACAAATTGGTATGAACTAGAAATCTCCAATGTAACTGGGTAAGTGTCTCTATGGCAACGCTGTTTCCATGGCCCGATGAGAGGACAAGCGCTGTGCTCCAAGACAGTTCGTTCAGTGAGACCGCAGTCGTGTAGCGGTCAAGGCTGACGCGGCGAACGCCTGTGCTTTATATCGACCCAACAAAAAAAGTTACAATAAAAAGCGCGCGCACGCGAAACTATCAGTTATTTTTTAAACATTGAAAGAGTTACGCTATTTATTTTTTTATATTTTTTTGAAAACAAAGATAGCTTCAAACGAATGTCTTGAGTTGTTAATCATCGGTTTTAGTACGAATAACTGTTAAATCCTCAGTGCCGGTGGATAATGAGTTCGCTGTGATTGTGAGAGTTCGTCTTGGTGGCCGTTAAACAGGTGAATATAAAAATTTTATTTCAATGCACCGTTGCGTCTGATGACCCTTATAATTTGTAGTTATTGGCCATAATTTTGGCGCTTTTATATCGAGAGCGATCGACATAAATATTCATTTGTTTTTTCGCGTGCTTCGAATAACAATTCCAATTTCAAACGATATTTTTTAGTTTTTAAGAATGAACTAATTAAGGAGCTATGGTTGAAAGAATTTGCCGTTTTTTTTTCATGTTTTATCAGTGCTCGGTTGAGACGATCGGGAATAACGGCCCTGCAATCATAGGTTGTTGCTCTTCCTATTACTGCCGTCCGTACTTGAGAAATAAAATCAACTCGTTTATCGAAGGAAAGCCTCTTGACCGTAGCTAACTATTACTTGTGCTAGGAAACGCGTTTTAAAACTATAAATCACTTTTTATCTTAGCACTAGTATGGCAAATAGGTTTTACATTCAGCCTGATTGATATTCTATTTATTTAAAATGTGAATTATATATTCAGATATGTTTAAATAAAAAATTGCATATTCTGCAAAACATTTAATCCCTTATTTATTTTATTACAACCAGAGACATAAATTCGCTACACCATTTCCATAACCACGATAAACTTTTTACCGAAACTTTTATTTGACCAAGGTATTAAGTTACTCAGCTTGCTATCTTTTTCAAGGACAAAGAATTCGAAATGTGTTATCTCTTAAGGTGACGTCTCAACGTTCCGTTGTCGTGAATGTGGGTCAGTGAAATGAACGAAACTCGGTCCCGTACGGAATCCGAACCGAGTCGGCGATGACCGATTTCGTTGTCCACACCGAGAAACGATGACATTCTTTTTTATTATTACTACTAACTTAATAATAATACTAAGGCTACTTTCTTTTTTGAAACGATCAATGGAGTTTTTTTAACGTTTTTTCGGTTTTGATTGATCGTTTAGTGTGGGATGTTGTTATTAAGTCGTTGCTTGTGTCTGCTAAGAAATAAAGATCTCCATAAAAACACGGTTAATCTGAAGTTGATTTAAAAAATTGACACGACCTAAAAGATGACTCATTTTGACCATCACAGCTTATTGAATAAAGAGTTCTCTTTCTTTCATGTTTGTATATTAAGAGATCTTTATTAATTACACTAAAGTAGATACGTTAAAACATTAACGTAACAACATCCTTTAATTGAAGAACAAAAAAGCGACAAACGCTTCCTACAATTTTAAATTCGCGCCAAACAGCCTTTAAATTTCGAAGCGTTACGAAAAAGAACTGAATTTGAACTTAAAAAAAAAAATCGAGACCACGATTTTTAATTATACAGCCGGGTAATAATATGACTGTGAAGGTTTTATTCCGATTGCAAGAATTCAATTGACTTTCTGAAGATAACATGAAGATAGCAGGTTTTTGAGGTCGTTAACACCTTTGAGCTGAGTCTTTCCTTACTGGATAGTATGGACTTGGGTGAATAGGATTTTAAAAGTGGCAATATAAGGTTTATTTTTATATCAACATATTATTATCTTTAAGGTTCTCTGATATATACCTTTTGTTTGATGCGACACAAGATGGAATGTCATTTTCATGTTTTGCGTACGTAATCTTATCTTAATAACTGGTATTATAATTTTTTTTCTTAAAAACTTTATAACCTCATTCGTTTGTTTATTATTGATTCTAATCTTAATCGGAACACTGAAGGCGATCTTCAATACTGACCTCATTAGCAAAAACTACAAGTTTCCTTATTTTTATGATTTGGCTTGAAAACTATATGATGCTGACTCTACATTTATCATCATCTGCCTAGCCTTGTCCCAACTATGTTGGGGTCAGTTTCCAGTCTAACCGGATGTAGCTGCATATCAGCCTATAAAGTTCCCACTGCTGGGACACAGGCCACCTCTCTGTGAGAGGGAGTTGACTGTAATCTACCACGCGGGCCCAGTTGTTAGATGTCCAATGTCTCCGAATTTTTGGTTCTAGGACATGCCGGTTTCCTCACGATGTTTTCCTTCACCGTTTTCACCCAGACCTACAACTTGTCAGTTGGGGCCGTTACCTCAGGGCCAGCACTGCTCAGATGCAGTTGAATACCAGCATTTTACATACAGAACCCAGTTACTGGATAATACAATACCCATTGGTAAGACTGGTTGTCAGACTTCTGTCGACTCGTAACGGCTGTCGAACATCCACGAATGAAAGCCGGGAGCCAAGGGCTCAACGTGCTTTCCGAGGCACGGAGAGGTCTCGATATGTATTGGATAGACACCCATCGATGAACCGACCTCGGCAAGCGTTGCTTAACCTTGAAGATTGGCCCGTGCGGCTGTTATTATTTAGCCACGAGCAGCCCGATTTTACTTTCTTTCAAAAATGTTTCTCAGTCTGTCTATTTTTGCAATTTTCCTCATATTTTTCCGTATTACGAAATCCAGCATCATAATTACATTGAACGATACTAAATTCCGGCTGATTTCTTTTTTCAATGAAATTATTTCATCCATTATGTATCTACCCGCATATTGCTACATTTTATAGGTGAAATCGAGCCGTTTTATGTAAGAACTGTTACTGAAATTACCTGCATGTTGTGTGTTTACGATGCACCTGTAGTTCTATTCTGTAAAAAACTCACCGTGAAAACTTAGGTGAAGTAAGTTGTCCATAGTGTCAATCCCTAGCTTTAGGTGCAATGACAGCTCACATCAAGCTCACTTCACCCAAGTTTTCACGGTGAGATGGTTACAGAATAGCAATACTGGTGTAAAGGAAGTTTCTGCGAATGCTAGGGAGTCATGATGTCCTGCTATCTAATTACGCAACACATTTTTGTAAAAGATTACGACAAATCTGTTTCATTTTGACAGTTCAACAATATTCATTGCGTTATTTACGTTGTTGAGCAGATTTTTTTTCGAACTTATAAAAACCAATGGTTTAGCAATCTGTTTCAAAACGATTCAGATTCTGATTTTTACGCTATTAGAGTAAAGGGTTCGATTCCTAATACGTCGGACAAAGTGTTTTTGGGTTTATCCATCAGGAACTTCTCAATAGCAGCCCGGACTCTGGCTTTGTGGCAAAAGGCTCGCTCATAACACATGAGACTTAAACATAACTGGCGAAAGGTGGCTGGTACTATTTTATAGGTCACCTCTGCCTAACTCCACGGGTAAAGCAGTCGTCGTGTTATATTTAGGAGTCGAAAACAACTGCATAGCGGAATGTAGGTGGACCAGTAGGTTCACCTACATTCCGCTATGTGAGATGTATATACATCTCTGTTATCTCTACCGGCGTCGTGATGTTAAATAATGTAATATCCACAACATTAGTCCCTGTATAGTGGGAGAGGCAAAATGCGCGCCCTCGCGCCCCTAGTCGCCGCAGGAGACGCCCCGGGCGTCGGGAGTCGAGAGCCGACTTCCGGCCACCGTAGGCGCGGGCTTGCGGACGGTGAGCAATGGGTAGCTCGCCGTCCGATAGGGACCAGGCCCGGGTCGACGGCGCGTTGTGTTCCACGCGCGCCTCAAAGAGATGTCAGCACCAACTGACGGGGTCCGGAAGGGCCAATGCCTGCCGGGGTTGCGGGTTTGTCTGAAAGGGATATCGCGACCTCGGCACACAGGCAACGGAAGGAACACGGGTGGGTTTTAGTCAGTAAAAGTCTGACACGCCCTCCCGCTCCACCCAGAGCGGGAGAAGTTATTTGATAATTTCCCATCCTCAAAAAAAAAAAAAAAAAAGTCCCTGTATAGTACATTCACATTTCGCCAGTTATGTTTAAGTCCCATGTAATAGGGGGCGAGCCTATTGCCATCAACCGGGCACAAATCCAGACTCCGGGCTGCTACTGAGAAACCATGTTAAGAGGCTGAAAAAAGCTAAAATATCTATGATCTATCTTAACACGCACGCACGCGCAGACACATTACACATAATAAAAATAGTAAAAAGTCTTATATTTCGTTGCAGATTACAAAAAGAAAAGTTAAATTCTATGTTAGTATTATAAATTTTGGTTACTAATTAAATTTAGTTGTTAGTTTAGATTTTACATATAGGTATTGCATTACTTAGTTATCTGCAGGTAAAGACCTCCTCCAAAGATAGCCAGTCCTCTCTAGATTTGGGCTACTTGAATCCAGTTGTGGCCGGCTGTTTTTTTGAGCTCATCTTCCCAACTAGCTACAGGTCTGCCACTCCTTTTGCCTTATGGACCTGACCACGTGGTCACCCATCCCACCCATTTTGGTCCATCTCTGGTCTCGTAGGCGGGCCACATGTCCGCGATTGGGCGTGTACCAATCCATCCCTTACCTTGGTGATGTGTCTTTTTTTTTGTATTTTTTTTATAATCATAATTCTGCGCTCTATTCCTCGTTGACATGAAATTTTACGGATTTTTTATTTTATTTTTTAATACAGAGGAAACGAATTTTCCCAGATATTAGACCTAGCTAGATCGATTTTTCGCCCCGTAAACCCCTGTATTGCAAGTTTCATCAAAATCGGTAGCGCCGTTTTCGAGATCGTGATTACGAATATATATATATAAATATTGCTAGTTTAATAGTATATGATAAAGCTACTCATGAAGGTTCAAGTTGGTGTTTACCTATGAATCCTGCTAACTGTATTATCTGACTAATGAAATATTTTATATTTTCTATCTCTGCTTTGTCAATTCAAAACAATGAGGGTTTTCATGATAATTCACGTCACCAGTTGGCGCCTCTTTGACAAGAGATCTTCCATTTCGACAATGAATATAAATTAAAATGATGACGTTCATCATTCAGTCACGCACGACCAAAGAAAATAAGCGCTTTGACACTTTTGACAGGTGAAGCCTCAGTGCCACCACTTCGTGAACATCATTTCAGAAAATCCTCATTGATAGAAACAGAACGATATTTTAAATTCGTTAGGAACAACAAAACGTATTTAGTTATTTGCGGTGCAAGCGGGCATTAAGTCTCATTAAATTTTGATACCGTATCGTTCTCGCTTCCATGGCATTTGAATTGAGAGCGGTATCGGTTTCGGTATTAGTGTAATTGTTTCTACAGAATAATCAGAGCGTATCGTACCGTAGGCTGATTCGAATCGTAGTGAGATTGTTTAAAAAGAATCGCATCACTGAGATGTGTTAATCTTGTGCCATTGATCAGCCGGCCTAATCTGTAAAATGTTACCGCGAAGACGTAGGTGAAGTGAGCTGTCATTCCACGCTTGGGGTTCTGTTGACAGCGCACGTCACTTAAGTTTTTCGCGATGAGATTTTTACAGAATAAATCGTCTGTTAGTGTCTCAAGTCAAATCAAATTATAAATATTTATTTGCTAGCATATGGCGTGCAAATGTATTTTACAATCAGCGATGTCAATTAAGAGGCTTACAACAGCTAAAGCGCGGTCACTGTCGGACTGCATAGAAATGAAAGAGAAGCGCGATGACACGACGCAGGTAATTTATTGCAAAATATGAAGCAGTTAGCGATTTACAGAAAATCTATTGATTGGACTGGAAAATTAAAACATTATTATGCTAATATGTAGCTTGTAGAATAATCTGACAAAAAATCAGAATGATTGCATGTAAATTAATATGATTTTTAATCGTTAAAAGAAATTTTTAGAGGTATCTTCATGATTTTTTTCTATCGTATCAAATTAGTTGTATTATGTTTTCAACACACTATCATACTAGCATATATCCTGAAGAATATCATATATTTTTCTGATTTTGTTTACTGCAGTGGATCATATTCTTTTAGGCATTATAAAACTTTCGTTTAGGCACGTTTAGTTCCTGTAGTCCCCTTAATCTAACTGACAAATTACAGCTTCTATTGATTTGTCTTCTAAATAGTCCTTAATTTAATGGTATAATATCTTTTAAATAGTAATAGTTTGAAAAGTATTTTTTTTAACATTGTCAGCGATTGTTGTTGTCTTGAAAACTATTTGGTAAATGATTGTAAATAAAATAATCGACATGCAGTATACATTTTTCTTAAATAATTTTAGTTTTATTGGAGGCAGCCGAAGTCTATCTTCAAGTGGCAGATTGGCAGTACTTTACTGTACACTAGCTAGGTCGCTCAGCGTGTTATAGAGCGGGATATACCCGGAGTTTCTTTCAAGGATAAAACCAGAAATTAACTTATCCGGGAAAGAACCGAGGTCACCGACATAGCTTGCAGAGTTAGCAAACTGAAGTGACAGTGGGCTGGCCATGTTTGTCGAAGGACCGATGTCGGGCGGGCAGACGAGTCCTGGATTGAAGACCGCGTATCGGCAAGCGTAGTTTAGGATCCCCCCAGCTGGATGTACCGACGACCGGATGCAGAAGGCGGAGGACCGGGTGTTGTGGCACAACTTGGGAGAGGCCTATGTCCAGCAGTGGACTGCGATAAATTGAGTTGAGAGACAAAGGAACAGATACCTAGTTAGTGTCAACTAGGTATCTGTTCCTTTGTCTCTCAAGATAATTTTGTCCATCCAAAAGTAGGTAGAGATTGTTTTGAGCGATAAAATCGCTTTTTTTATAACTTCATTCTTTATTATCGTTTAATTAAACACATACACTTAAAAAAAGGGATAAAGATAATAATAAAAAATGTATATTGGTTGTTTTTTTTCTAATATTTACTTTTCTTTAAAATATCAAGATTTTATGTCCAATATTTAATATTTATTCTATTATATTCTAAACTTTGAAAGTTTGTTGTATTCATGTCAACGTAAAAGATTTATTTTTACTCAAACTTTCCAGATTGTATTGTCATAGATAATGACCAACATAGGGTCTGATGGGTATCCGGTACCACTATACATATTAGCTTGTTTCCCCAGGTGTAATTTCTAAATAAATTGTCTATACTACAGCCACTACAGACTAACAATGAAGGAAAACATAGTAAGGAAACCATTATTTAAGGGTACGCTATTCGGTCATTCTTCAATAGAAAGGTAGTATGGTAATTACTCGTCTGTTTGACGGTGTACGTTCAAAACTAAAAATTATATCAATTTGTCTTGTTATTCTTCTTATTCTAGCCCAGTATGGAAGTAGATTTCGAAAAAAAAATTGGTTTGGAAGTTATGAGCTTTGAAACTTCCATATTTCAACACTAATTTTTACTCGTCTTTTAGCGTAAATAAATAACTTATGTAGTAAAAACATGGCAAATACAGAAACCACACAGGTATAGATAATAGGTATAATTTATTCAAAAGTTAAAATAATTTCATTTTGAGTAAATACATCCAGTAGTTTTTCCATAATATCTATACGCCCAAAGGTCTGTTCATGAAATTTCACGCACTCGTTTTCGTTATAAATCATCGTCTATTTCACTAAATAAATAAATAAAAACTAGATAAATAAATAAAACTAAATAAATAAATAATTAGACTAATAAGCATGCATATTAGTCACGCCCACCAACGAGTTCAAGCCGTCGACTAGTGCACCCTTAAAAATACTGATTTGGGTGCATATTCTTACCAATTAAAAAAAAAAAAAAAAACTGAATGTTCGCGTGTGAAATATATCATCAATTGATATAATCAGCATTTTCGCCGAGCCCCCGACCGGATATACGCAGCTACCTATATCACATTTATAAACATGCTCATTAGAATACAATGGAGATTTTAGCAGTAACTCATATTTTGTAGGAGCACTTTAAGTAACTGTAATTATGTTATTTTGTATGCTATTTTTGTGGTTTATTACTGTTCAAGAAATGTTAAATGATAAATGATGTTATTTCTGTAAGTAGGTTTTTACAAACACTTTTATACGTCATCTTATTTAAAACTCAAACTCAAACTCTTTATTGAATTCATGTGTACATTTATGTAAGTTCCAACATGAAACCCGGTTAGGGCACGGCAACATAATATACTCGTAGGTATATAATAGGTTGGATAAATCAAGCACCCAGTGTAAGTTTGTTAAACAAATATAATTGTATAACAACAAATATAAAAGCTAGATGATGTCGGCGTTCTATCTGACTACTTTGAGAAGAAAGGTCGAAACAAATTTAGAGTGCAGGTTGATGTACCTACATACCTATATTTGTAGTCAATATGACCACAAATATAAGGCAAGAAAAGATTAATGGACTGTGTGACGGACGAAATAACTATAGGAAGAATGTGAATTACTGAGATTACTGCTGATATAGATGCGGCCTGGCCGTGAGTGCGCTATTGCTCTTAGCCATAGCGCACTAGCGGCCAGGCCGCAGTGGCTAGGTCGCAGCAGCGGGTATGAAATCGCAATGGAGCAGGCGCACTTGCCATGCGCGATCGACCTGGCCGCCGTGGCCTGGCCGCTAGTGCGCTATTCTGCCCTGCTAAGCCGAAAGGCGCTATCTCAATCGGAGTAAGTTTTGAGAAAATTGACTTTTTGTTCGTTGTAATTTAAAGAAACATATGGATATAAAATACTTCTGAGTGGTTTTTTTAAATGTTTTAAGTTAGATAGCGATATTTGGCTTATACCATTAGATGCGAAATTGTTATAGCTATTGATTGGTATAAAAAAAACTAGAAGGGCGTATCTCTGAGATAGTGCCTTTGGCTTAGCAGGGCAGTATTGCCCTAACGACCCCAAAGGACGACGGATGCATGATGGCCACTGTAGCCTTCCGGTTTCACTTACATGCCAAGAATGTTTTTTATATGTACGCACATCAAAGTGTTCCATCTTTTTATAATAAACAAAGTTTATTCGTGTGCCAAACTTCATCCAAATCGGTTCAGCCATTTATGCGTGATGAGTGACAAACTTCTTAACATACTCTTACATTTATCACACTAAGTACAAACACTCCATTTATTATAACATAAAACAAAAAAACGGTATTACCCTTTCAATAAAATCCGTTATTTCAAGATGAATACAAAGGAATGTAAACTATTTACAAAATAATATTTAAAAAAAAAGTGCAGTCTTTTCAACAATATTATACAATAACTGTCGTTATTTGTCTCATAAATGGAGTATAACAAAAAGAGAAAAACAAATTAATTGAAAATCTCATATTCTCATCTAAAAATCTAGGAATCTCACCGGATAACTCAAATTTATCGAAAACTTTACTAAATAAATCAACAAACATTATCGGGCGACGAAATAGCAAATCGTTAATCATGGTCTGATCATCTGATCAGTCTGATCGGTCGTTGAACTAACCTAAAAATGTCGCCAAAGGAAAACATGTCTTAATCGTTGGGATCAAAATTCAATGTCGTGTGAGAGTGTTGATATAAGCAATTGAATATCGTATCTTACTTCCGATCAACATCTCAATATGAAATCATTAGTATTAAAAGATTAAATATAAACATGGTGTGCTTATATTCAATCATATCTTGTGTTTTAACTAGGTTATAAAGTGCAAGAAACTATTTTACGCAAACTAAATAAGAAATTACGTATTTGAGACTTTTTGTTATTTCTATGTTTAAGGTAAACTAGGTATAAAATAATGAATTAGGTAATTCAATTTTGTAATTATTTCAAAACTACAAAAGTTAAATATTATTAAGAATTGTATTGTCGTGTCGTTTATGTGGCGATGTAGATGCCGCCACACTAATATGTTGGAGTCAACTTCCAGTCTAAGCGGATGCTGAATACCAGTATTTTACATGCAGCAACCGCACATCTCACCTCCACAACCCAGCAACTGGGTAACACGATACCCCTTGGTAAGACTTTCCCCTGAAACAAATAAAGGCTTAATTTTTACGGAAACCATCACGGGGAATCCTGTACCACCAGTTACCAGCTTAGCCAGTTACTGAGCATCTTCTGTGCTGCAGTGGTTACGCAGTGATTACTAGGAACTGGTGCATTGCACTCCTGAACAATAGATACTTATGAGCTAGCCTCTCCCGCATGTCATTCCTTCGTCATATAATTTCAAAGCGGAGAGGCCTACCCTCTTCGCTTTCCTCAAGCGAAGACTATCCAGGAGGATTTCCTCATAGCTGTGTCAGAACTTGAGTATTTTTTAGTTGAGCCTATTGCCGTATCAGACACTTTAGGGGTACGAGGAACAGGGTGTAAACTTCATTCATCCACCATAGAAAAGGGAGGATCCTCCGACAAGACGGGTGTCATGTCTGGCGGGCAACTGCCCAGACGTTGAAGTCGGGAGCTTGTATATATGTCCACCGCGCGGTAAACTCTGATTGCGCGATGTAGGATTTGAGTGACGTCAGGATGTTGTGCGATGTCAGGTCTTTGATGCGTAGTTCGCATGGAGATGCCGCCACAACACCACCACACCACCACATATAACAGAGCACAATGTCCAAACCGCAATGAAGGTCGAAGGCATCTGCAAAAAGTTGCTTTCGATGACGAAGCTAAAACATATTGAAAATCGTTACAAAAAATAACAAATATAATAATGTTAGCTTTGTTTCTTTTGCTACTGCATTGTTCAAATTTCAAGGTTTATCATCAGCTTGGTCTAGTCTAATTATGTTGGGGCAGCAAATGAGCGACTTCCATCTGTGACTCATCATCTCCCTGCCCATGACCAATGTTTCTTGTGGTCGGCGCGACACGTTTCCTTCTGTCACTCTCCCTTGTCAACTGTCACGCTATTATTAACTCCCTTCTCTTTCATATCTTTGTCTTTTGTCTCTCACAATCCATCTATCTTTTCTTTGGTCTTCCTCTCCCGCTTCATCTATCAACATTTATATTCACCACTCTTTTATTCACAAACATTCACATCGGAGGAGCTCGTGGCTAAGTAAAAACAGCCGCACGAGTCGATCCATCAGGTTAAGCTACGCTTGCAGGGGTTGGTCTGTGGATAGGAGACCATCTTTACATACCGAGACTCTTCCATGCCTCGGAAAGCACGTTAACCCGTTGGTCCCGGCTGTCATTCGTGGATCTTTGACAGTCGTTACGGGTCGTCGGAAGCCCGAAACTCTGACAACCAGTCTTACCAAGCGGTGTCTTATTACCCAGTTACTGGGTTGTGGAGCTCAGATAGGCAGTCGCTCCATGTAAATTACTGGTATTCAGCTGCATCCGTTTAGACTGGAAGCCGACCCCAATATAGTTGGGAAAACGCTAGGCAGATTGACGCTTTTATTCACATGCGTTTTTCGACTTCCATATCGGCTGTCGCTGAAAACCAGCGTTGGGGCTCTGTCTCGCATAGGGTCGCAGCATTATGCTGAGCGATGGCCGTTTTGCGTAGATGTGACGCATATTTTCCCCCAAATTGTTTATTTTTGTGTTTTGTTCTTTCTTTGCGTCATGTGTACCGCAAATAAACGTATTTTCTTTCTTTCTTATATCTGACTACCTACTTAAAAAATATAAAAGAGCTGCCATGACTGAAAAACATTAGTACGTATTCCTTCTGGGCAGTCAGCTTTACTTCTTTCTTTACTGACGGGATTATCGTATAGTTCTAGTCAATACGAGATTCCTTACAAAGAGCCAGAGGATATCTTAAATTAACCCAGGTTCTAGGATGAGATAAAGTAGTTAAGGGTTACTGTAACAAGTGCAATTGATAGGTACACATGCCAGGTATTGATCCTGGAAACCTCATGCATAAGAGTCCGTAACCTTCGTCTGGAACATAAGCCTCCTCTCTACCCGTAATCCACCACGCGGGACCATTGCGTGTTGGATGTTGGTGGCTGTGACATGTCTTTGATTTTTTTGTTCTTAAACATGCCGTATTGCTTCACGATAATTTCCTACTATATGCCACCGTTTAATTTATTTTATTTGGCTTATTTCGCTTTTTAAACGTCCATTAGTAATAAAAATCTACCACTCCCACCTCATTTTGTAATGCAATTTACTTTCAACTATCGCTTAGATCATTTCCGACAATTTCTCTCAGATATTTCATTAAGATTAAATTAGATCTAAGTTAGCAATCACATAAGGTTCTAAACCAAAGCGTCTTAACTGACACGATAATTAAGAATCAGCTTACTTCCCTGTTGCAATCGCATGGGCTATCGCCCTGATACCAATAATTGCTATTCTACTGAGAACTCTAGAATGGTCATTGTAAATCAAAGTTACCGAATGATATCGGTCGATAAAGATGATTGCTATTAGATTATTAGGAGAGCAGTGGTGGCCCGCTGGTAAAGGCCGGGACTTATTAGTTGTAAGTCGTAGGTTCGAACCACAGATATAAGAAAGAACCGCAAGAGACGCCCCGGGCGTCGGGAGTCGCGAGCCGACTTCCGGCCACCGTAGGCGCGGGCTTGCGGACCGGGAGCAATGGGTAGCTCGCCGTCCGATAGGGAGCAGACCCGGGTCGACGGCGCGTTGTGTTCCACGCGCGCCTCAATGAGATGTCAGCACCAACTGACGGGGTCCGGAAGGGCCAATGCCTGCCGGGGTTGCGGGTTTGTCCGAAAGGGATATTGCGATCCCAGAACACAGGCAACGGAAGGAACACGGGTGGGTTTTAGTCAGTAAAAGTCTGACACGCCCTCCCGCTCCGCCCAGAGCGGGAGAAGTATTTGATAATTTCCCACCCTCAAAAAAAAAAAGATATAAGAAAGAATGAGATATGCCCGGTAGTTGAAAATGTATTGAAACTGTGAGCATTACGCGCGGACACAGACACGCCCCTATGTCACTTCTCCTGTTATTTATATTTCTATGGTTCGAACCCAAGCAGGCGCTCTACTTTGTGTAAATAATTTCATCAGCACTGCTTTCAAAACGCTGAAGAAAAACATCGTAAGGAAACCGGCAAGTCCTAGAACCAAAAGTTTTAGGAGACATGGATGTGACATCTACCAACCCGCACTCGAGTGGAGGCCTGTGTCCCAGCAGTGGGAACATTATAGGCTGATTATGCTTAGACTATTCGATTAGAAAATGTAGGAATAGTCTGATAATGATAGGGGCTCCTGGCTAAATAGGTAAAAGCCGCACAGGACGGGTTCAAAGATACGTGACCACAAAAATGGTAATTTTAACATGTTTATCTGTCCATGCTATTCTCTAAACATCTCACCGTGAAAACTTGGGTCAAGTGAGCTGTCAATAGTGTCAATCCCTGTGGAATGACAGCTCACTCCACGCTCACTTCACCTAAGTTTTTACGGTGAGATGGTTACAGAATAGCACTGCAGATGTTCATTTGTTATTTAAATAAGTAAGTGTCATGATGTAATATAGGATAGAGTAAGAATAATTAATTGGTCATCATTTCCATTCATAAATTGAAATAAGAAGAAATTTTTTTTTTAACAAATATCGATAATAATAATCATGAAACAACATGTCTTAACAAAGGTAGTTAGTAAGTCAACATTGAAGGTGCTGTGTGTATTGTGTACAACTACAAATATGAATTTCTATGTCAAGATTTACTTACCGTCAAAGAATTCCTTTAGACTGTAGAACGATTTTTATGCAAGGTATTTTTGCAGACTGCTTTTAAATTTATTTTCGTAATCTATATTCTTATTGATATTTGATAGTTGTTACGGGTAGTCAAAAGCCTGAAAGTCTGACAACCAGTCTTACCAAGGGGTGTCGGAGTGCCCTAATAGTTATATTACTAGATCGTGCTGGTATCATAGTTATATTCCTAGTAAGACAGTTATGAACCGCTTTCATATAACTATATTACGGTATATAGCTATATCCCTAGGGATATAACTATATCACGGCTGTAACCATCTTACTGCGGCAGATACATTTGTGGAATGTCGTATATCGTTAAATTCCTTTTTCAAACACCTACCGAGTGACTGAAATTTGTCAAACTTTCTCTGTTAGTTACTTAAACTTATTTTGTGACTCGGCAGGTTTCTGAAAAAGGAGTCGTTACCATATCTGATATGTCCAGTCATAATGAAACCACTTTCTTCTCACGTTAAAGATAAATGTTGTGGATTGTTTTGACAACTCTAAGGTCGGAGCCACACAGCTATAGTCTGCTCCGAAAGCATCTGATAAAAGTGTAAACAAAACCTGTTCAGGTTAAATTTTTACGCAAACATTCACTAAAGGGAATTAGTAACACATTCATCCGTACTTAGAAGGTTCAACTCTCATCACTTTTTCCAACGATTACTATTTGTGGTACAGAAATAAATTTAAAAAAATAATTAATTAATATTTAGGTTAAGTTTTTTTTTTTTTTTCTTGTTTAATACAAAGTATTGTTTCTAATACTAAAATATATATTAATTAACAATTTAAAGAAATTAAAATAATAATTATTAATTATTATTTTTTTATTGATTTTCAAGAATTAATACATAATTATATTAATATAAAAATTAACCTTAATTGTTAAAAAAACCCAAATTGGCTTGCAAAACCCTTTGTTAATTGACAGAAATTGGTATATTTTTCACAGGCCTAAAACGATAGGTACTGGTAATAAATTTATACATTTCAGACGTCTACTTTCTTCAATTTGTTGCCGGAGAAACACTTCCCCTGTTTTAACTACCCTAAAAGCAACTAGGTGGCGTTGAAAAATAGAAGAAAATTGAATAGAAATTGAGAATTTTTTTCTTCAAAAAGGCGTCTTAAAATCGTAAGTTGATGTAAGGTTCTAAGTATCGGTTACCTACTCCGAAATGTACGCGGACAAAAGTTAGTACCTATTTATACGTTTTATCTAACCCAATCACCTAATAGATACAAAACTCAAAAACTGTGGCCCAGATCTCCAAAACAAAAATCAGTTACAATAACCCTTATTTGTACAACAATAAAGGTGATAATGTGATATTCGCGCGCACCGTCTTGGCACACCAGCAAATATAATTATACAGTTTCATCACTCTTGTTTGTATAGACATAAGGGTGGTATTCGCATGTGTGTGGTATGTATGTCAGTCGTTCGGTAAACCGTTAGTCGGTTCGGCAAAGGTTAGAAATGTGTGTGAAAGTTTGTGAAGGCGGGGTGACTGGCTTAAGTCTTGTTTAAGTGCGAAATTGGTTCCGTTGTCTTAAAAAAGTAAGGGAAATATTTAACAGATCTTCTTAAAACTTTTTGCGCATCTAATGATGCACACTTGTTTAAATAATTGAGCCTCGTTTTAACGTCCTGGCCTTTTCTTCACAGTTGGTCGCAGTAACTAAGCTAGTGTAGTCCAACCGAACAGGTTGGGTAAGGTTGTTTAGTAGTTTTAAAGTTCGTTTTTTAATCCCAGAGACTAATTTGACATTTCAAGTGATTGTTGTGTGTTTTTTTCAATTTGGAGATTTACATTTACACCTGTAAAGTCTCTGGGATTGAAAAACGAACTTTAGGTCCCCGAATAGGAAAGATTTAAGTTTAAAAAAAGAGGCGGAATCATTATATTAGATTATTCAATAATATTTTTTAGGAGCGCAAAATGACAATTACTGGAGGTTCGATTAAATTCACGCCAAAAAAGAATTTTTGAATATGTTTTTTGGTTCTAAGGAAAAAAAAATCGTGAGGCTCGTGGCTAAATAATAACAGCCGCACGGGTCGAATGAAGGTTAAACTACTCTTGCTCCGTGGATGGGCGACCATCTATTCTATCATAATTATCGAGACGCCTCCGTGCTTCGGAAGCACTTTAAGCCGTTGGTCCCGGCTGTCATTCGTAGATCTTGGACAGTCGTTACGGGTAGTCAGAAGCCCGAAAGTCTGACAACCTCTTACTAAGGAGTATCGTGTGACCCAGTAACTGGGTTGTGGAGATCAGATAGGCAGGCAACCCCAACATAGTTGGGAGAAAGCGATTTATTGGTTCTGAGGACAGTTTTGAAAAAAAAAAAATTCAGTAGGGTGACATTTGCCCAACACTCCCAACAGTGGCACAAAATAAGTTAATTAAAAAAAAAAGAAGGAAACTTTCATTCAAGCGACTACAGTCAAGCCGTCGAGAGAATGCGTTCCTGACACCTGTCAGTTGGACAATTTCTAGTAGTAATAAGGATCAAATTCGCGAAACACATATGCGTTAGTATGAAACTGACAGGTGTCAAGAACGCATTCTCTCACCGGCCGGTCTATACAAGGACCTAGATTAGACGTTTATTAGACAGTTCTTTTACATGCAACGCCGCCATGATGCGTCAATACATCGCACCCCCGGTGCGAGACTGTCACTTATGCAAAAATTGAAATAATGAGTTAAATATGTAATAACTGTCCTAAAGCACCCCTTCACTTGGTGATAATGAATTTGAATTGATTGAGTTTTTGCATAAGTGACAGTCTCGCACCGAGGGTGCGACATGGTCAAAGTCAAAGTCAAATCATTTATTTCAAATAGGCCCCTGTAAGGCACTTTTGAACGTCAAAGTTTACAAAAAAATTGAATTGATTCTAGTCGCCCCTTCCAAAAGGTAGTTTTCGTATGGAGAAGAATGGGC
Source organism: Agrochola circellaris (assembly GCA_914767755.1). Taxonomy (NCBI): domain Eukaryota; kingdom Metazoa; phylum Arthropoda; class Insecta; order Lepidoptera; family Noctuidae; genus Agrochola; species Agrochola circellaris. Next base: position 7,467,969 of record OU611867.1, on the reverse strand, counting down.
AAGAAACTCCACCGTTACTCTTTTAAAATGTGTTACAATATTTTGCATATGCACGTACATTAGTTACATAATTATATGTGAAGACGATGCAACTAAAAAAAAATAAAAAAAAAATAAAAAAATACGTTACCACAATAGGTAAAAAGAAGAATTAATAAAAATGAAGCAACGAAAGATAAATTAATTACTTATGTGATAGATGCATGGTTCTCACATATTTACAAACATTGTAAAAGTAGACGGTTTTCTTAAAATTTTACAATTAATAAGTCAGTGTGTGAGGAAGTAATCACAGAATGTAAAATCAATGTCATATACTAAAAATAATAATTCATACAACTTAAATTAGCAACCAGTTTGATTTTGTCTAGATTCTAGATTATCCTATGGAGCAGGACCCGCATGTTTCCAAGCATTCTTATCTTGGATATAATCCTCTAATTTGTAATATGCTTGTTTACAAAGTGTACTTTTAATATGAGTTTTAAATTTTCTTTCATTTAATTGTAATATATCACAAGGTATTTTATTGTAACATTTAACACAGTACCCCATAAAAGATGAAGATACTTTAGATAATCTGAAAAATGGTTGATCTATTTTATCTTTATTGGTGTTTCAATTTAAGACAAAAAATTAAGTGAACAGTTCAACATACATAGGTACTTGGTGTTTCAATTTGACACCAAAACGTATTTTTTTAAATATATAGAAGCCCGCTAGTAGAACAGGGATAGTCCCTGTTCTACTAGCGGGCTTCTAAATATTTCTATATATTTTTTTAATCTCTTTAATCATAATATAACACCACGCCTGTATTTCCCGAAGAGTTAGGCAGAGGAGTACCTATAGTGCACCTAAATTTCACCAGATATCTTTAATTCCCATGTAATAGGGGGCGAGCCTATTGCCATCAACCGGGCCCAAATTCAGATTCCGGGCTGCTACTGGAAAATTCTATATTAATCTTCTTTAAATGTTTGACTTTAGAACATTTAAAAATTGTAAAGTTAAAAGTATTGAATACTTCCTCTGTAAACGCATAATATGACCTTAACATAACATCCTAAGTACATTGAACTGTCCGGCGTGTATGGTCAGTTTTGTCAGATTTTTTATAGCTACAGTTCAAAGTAAACCACATTATTGAACCTCTTGAAAGCAATGGAAATTAAAGTGTTTAATGTTGACCTTTAGTCCACCACACACCGCACACCTCCACTTAAATCGGTCACTGACCCGTTTCAAGTCCTGTGTAACTACGAGAGATCCCGCTAATTGGATATACAAGGCATACATTATTGGGGCATATGCAGGCTTAATTTCTGAGATTCAAAATTCAAATTAAAAAGTCATTTATTCAAACTAGGCTGAGAATCAGCACTTTTCGAACATCAAAATTACATAAGACAGTCCCCCAAAACGCCCACCTTTCACTTCAGATATTTCGTCTGATTGTAGATATGAACTATTCTTAACTTTGATATTTTTTCTTTTTGCTGTGGTAAAATCCTCACATAGATACCTACGTCTGGGAAGAACGGAGTGTTAAGTCTTCTACCGATTTAAACCCCAGGGTTCCTACCAGGCAAGATTCGCGCCCTCGCGCCCCTAGTCGTCGTAGGAGACGCCCCGGGCGTCGGGAGTCGCGAGCCGACTTTCGGCCACCGAAGGCGCGGGCTTGCGGACGGTGAGCAATGGGTAGCTCGCCGTCCGATAGGGACCAGCCATGCTATTCTGTAAACATTTCACTGTGAAAACATGGGTGGAGTGAGCTGTCAATAGTGTCAATCCCTGTGAAATGACAGCTCACTCCACGCTCACTTCACCTAAGTTTTCACGGTGAGATGGTTACAGAATAGCACTGCAGGCCCGGGTCGACGGCGCGCTGTGTTCCACGCGCGCCTCAATGAGGTGTCAGCACCAACTGACGGGGTCCGGAAGGGCCAATGCCTGCCGGGGTTGCGAGTTTGTCCGAAAGGGATATCGCGAACCCGGCACACAGGCAACGGAAGGAACACGGGTGGGTTTTAGTCAGTAAAAGTCTGGCACGCCCTCTCGCTCCGCCCAGAGCGGGAGAAGTTATTTGATAATTTCGCAACCTAAAAAAAAAAAAAAAACAGGGTTTCTACCAGAGGCCCGCGAGATACTCCTACCTATTTTCGCGCGACCCATCACCAAGTGCGGTTGATCTCACGATCGCACGTCCTCCCATAAAGGCACACTTAGAACACTGCGCTCCTCGTACTTAGACTTACGAGTAAGTGGTCGAGCGACGACTAATCTTTGACTTAATTAATTTTTATGGTATCACAACATTACGCTTGTATGCGATGGGTTAGGCAAAGGTGTACTGTAGGTACACCTTCATTTCACCAGCTTTGTTTAGGTCCCATGTAATAGGAGGCGAGCCTTTTGCCATCAACCGGGGACAAATTCAGACTCCGGGCTGCTACTGAGAAATTCCAGATGGCAAAACCCGATAACGCTTTGCCCGACAAAGGAATCGGACCCAGAACCTCGTGCTACTAGATCAACGAGGCAATTACCTTCATGTGTGTACAAAGTAATTAAACCACATCAAAGGTACTGTTAGACCGGTAACTTTCCGGCTTACTTTCTCCATTGTTAGTCAGACTAACATTGAAAAACACTTTATATTTACACTGTGCAGACTTCCTTTGACCTGCATTTAGTTATAGATGGCAGCTCTTAGTGTACCTACATATTGCTGAAATAACGCACCGGAAAACTCGGGTTGTTAACTACTGAAATACTTTCAATTACCTATGAAACATAATTAACCCAAAAAAAATCCCACTGCTGTGACACTGGCCTCCTCTCTTCGAGAGGAAGTGGGCTGTTCTACCAAGCGAGCCCAGTGGATTGGTAGAAGTTACGTCTTCAAATTTTTGGTTCTAGGACATGCCGGCTTCCTCACGATGTTTTCATTCACCGTTTTGAGACCAGTGGTGATGAAATTACTTAAAGTAAAGCGCCTGACTGGGTTCGAGCGCACGGGCTTTTTTTTTTTAAGCTATTGCATAGCTTTTATCGGAGACTCTGAGCGCGGCGACCGAATGTAGAAATTCCGTAACGAAAAAAAAACCTGACGCGAAAGTTTGTGAGGATGGATGGATGGATGTTTGTTACTCTTTCACGCAAAAACTACCGAACGGATTTTAATGAAACTTTACAGTAATGTGGCTTATATATCAGAATAACACATAGGCTACAATTTATAAAGATTTTATGTGATTTAGCCATAATATAACGATAAGTATCCAGTAAGTCGGAAAAAATCCTGCCCTCTGAGATCTATCTTTGCGTGCGCTGCCTAAACCGCTGGAGTTACATGAAAAGAATGTATTGTGGGGTTGTTTGTCTTAAAGAGTTCTAAATAAAAGTCCGCAACAGCATATATCTACCTTTTATGTGGAAGCCATTATAGCCAAAATAGTGAGCTATAAATACATTTAAATTGAATACTTTTTTTAAGTTGCATATTTTAGAGTATTTAGTTAATTCGTATCAAAATAAATACCTTCATCGCTTTCGGTATTTAATGTAGATAAAATTTGTCTTTTACACTAAGTAATTTGGACTAATATTTTAAAAGTTAGAACGATAAGAATGACCTGCGATGAGTCGACGGCGGGCGCGCAGAACGAGGGTGGAGGGGCGGGATAGGCAATGACGCGCGATCGCCGAGTGCGCGACCCGAACGCGGGCAGACGCGTGAGGGCAGACGTCATTGACGGTTGTGTAAATTCTGCGATTTAGGGGGGGGTATAGGGGTATTTTTTAAAAAAAATATTTTAAATCAACAATATTATCTTCTTATTTTTGAATATATGCTATGCAATAGCTTTACCGCGGCAGTCCTCGAGTGCCACACGTATTTTTTTTTTTGATTTTTGCGATTGGGAAATTATCAAATAACTTCTGCGGCGGCGGGAGGGCGTGTCAGACTTTTACTGACTTAAAACCCACCCGTGTTCCTTCCGTTGCCTGTGTGCCGGGGTCGTGATAGCCCTTTCGGACAAACTCGCAACCCCGGCAGACGAGCGCACGGCCTACAACTCGTAAATGTACGAACTTCAAGTCTATATTACCAAACACATAATCAGCATATAATGGTCCCACTGCTGGGACACAGGTCTCCTGGTCCGGGTTGGTTTATATCACATGTCTTGAGGCTGAAATGATCTCTCATTATTTTCATAGAAAATATATACCAGAGAAAATTCCGTCACGTTTTCGGCAGGTGTGTCCACAACTGCAACGGTAAGATACCTTTTACAAACCCGCGACAGCTTTTAGATCGACTAAAACAGCACTAAATAAGAGTAACGTTAAAACTATCATAAATGTCACGTTATTTATTCAAATCTATTGAATTCATTCGCATTCGAAATTGACTTATCACATTCAGCAAAATGATCAGGCAAGAGAGCGCGTTGATGTCTTTTGTACGTAACGATGTTTCGCACAAAATTACAAATTACTTAACTAAAATAACTCTGAATAATTACCACAATTATATACGAATAACTGTTAAATACACATTCATATGTAATTGGGACATCGATTTATTAAATTATTCAGTTAAACTTGATAAATGTCCACGTAATAAATGTTATAAGCTTTGTCAAAGTCGGCTCTTGCGTAAATGATTAAATAACTTGTAATAATCTTGATTATGATGGATTGCATATCGATTTATGACAGTATATTAGAAGGCTTTACATAAATAACAGCCTTTTGTTGTCTTGTGATTTTTTTAAATAAAAAACTAGTCTGAATAACAGTGGAAACACTAGAGTTGGTAAGATTTGAACCAATTTTTTTTTGAGGTCTTTGGTTCGGGTCCCGTGTCGGGCAAAGTGTTATTGGGTTTTCCTATCTGGAATTTCACAGTAGTAGCTCGGAGTCTGGATCTGTGCCCGGTTGATGACAATAGGCTCGCCCCCTATTACATGGGACTTAAACGTAACTGGCGAAGTGTGGGTGTACTGTAGGTACAGCTCTGTCTAACCCTTCAGAGAATGAAGGCGTAATGTTATGTGTAAGTTTTATGTCTACTCCTCTAAATCTATTGTCATCTCTCTCTAGCTCCATCAATCAGGTACTTTTAATCCTACTTAAGGGGGATGCGCTAAGGTAGCCCGCGAGATTCAAATTTTCTTGAGTTTTTTCCATTTTGCAGGTCAGTGTCAGGTTGTATGTTGATTAAAATATAATTCGCGACTGTAACAAATATGGCTTTACATAATTATAATCAGCAATACAACTCCATAAGTTAGCATAATTGTCAAATGTCATGAATTCATGAAATAGTAATTCAATGTAATTACATGAACTTAGAGAGATGTATTAATCATTTTTATGATTATAATTCTACAATTAAACATTTGATACGGCCGCGAATCATATTTAGATCAACATAGAACATGATACTGACCTGAAAATTGCAAAAAACGTAAGAAAATTTTAATTTCGCGGGCTACCTTGACGCTTTCGCCTTAATATAATCCTACTATCCTAGTAAAGTTATAAATGTGAAAGTTTGTATGTTTGTATGTTTGTTACTCAACCACTCAAAAACGGCTGAAAGGATTTGGTTGAAATTTAGCTGGATTGACAAATCGTCGTTGCGCGTGCAAAAGTCGCTATGTGTTTTTTCGGTTTTTTATGCAATTTGAATCGTTATTTCAATACACACATACTGTAAAAACAGCTATGTGATAAATGCAATATTTAAAGAGTTACGGAATGTAGCTATGTGACATTCATACATCGAAAGTTCCATTATAAAGACGCTAAATATGTATTAAAGTAAAAGTAAATTATTTGAATACTCTGGGTATTTTTTGAGAAAATCTGTTTTTTGCGTCTCCTGTAAAGTGTGTAAAAAACACATAGCGATTATGGAAAGCGCAGCGACGAAATAAGATACTTTTAATCCAGTAGTACCATCAAAGAAGTTCATATCCAGATTCAAAACAAAATCCCGTGAACACGATGACCACATCTGTTACCGGGCCGGTTCTATAGCGGCCGAGCGCTGCAAGCAAGAATAGTCCTTACGGTGGTTAGATATGAACTTCTTCGATGGTACGTTCCCGTGGGATAATAAATACCCGACCTCCTCGCGGGCGAGGCCGCGGGCGTAAGCTAGTTATTTTATAATCTTACCTTATAAAATACTCGTCTAGAATCTGCAGATATTACGGTAGTCGCCACAATATGTAGTTAATTGACACAGCCGGTATGACAGCCGGATAACGGTAGCCGAGTTATTTTCCTAGCGGTCTAGCCTAGGCGACTCTGGCGATTACTGACGCGTTTCCTTGTGACTGGTTATTTATCTAGGATTAATCGAGCTGGTCTTATGTAACGGGTTTTGAAGTAATTAAGGGAACTCGTAGACTTGTTAGATCGTCGTGATATATCCAAAGCACAGCTCGCTTAGTATGACCGTAATAGAAATGGGTTTTGTCGACAGAAGAATAGACAAAATGACAGATAAACAATACCAATCTGTCATTTTGTCTATTCTCTATGATTGTCATGCTACGCGTGCTGGTCAAAACTTTGATAGGTAGCTGTGCTATGCTGTAAAAGCGCGATTCCACCAGTATGCGGCAGTAAGCGACACTACTGGACAGTTTACAGACAAAAATTTCTTTCGGTGGCCTAAAGTAAACATTTACAAATGTGCTTCACTGTACGCTTAGAGAGAGAACAGACACTAACGGCTCTGCAGCTCAGTACGTGTACTGTTGGAATTCTGCACAAAATTTTGATAGAATCGCACCTTTAAAGTTCACTTTGAACCTCGCTCAAGTGACCGTTTACAATTCGAATAAGTGTGAAGTGAAAGAAATGTTACTGTTGACGTTTGAAGTTATTCAACTTATTGTTGTTATGTTCAGCCTATTTATGTAAGTTCCTATTTATTTTTATTATATTTATTTAATTCTGTATCTATCTATCCGTGACATCACTGCGGGCCCTATCAGACATTTTTTTTTTTTTAATGTCGCGGCGTCATGTTGAGATAGGAGCCTTTTGGCCTCGTACAGGACTTCCTTCTTTAAATTTTTATGTTAAGAGGCTTACAACAGCTAAAGCGCGGTCACTGTCGGACTGCATAGAAATGAAAGAGAAGCGCGATGACACGACGCAGGTAATTTATTGCAAAATATGAAGCAGTTAGCGATTTACAAAAAATCTATTGATTGGACTGAAAAATTAAAACACTATTATGCTAATATGTAGCTTGTAGAATAATCTGACAAAAAATCAGAATGATTGCATGTAAATTAATATGATTTTTAATCGTTAAAAGAAATTTTTAGAGGTATCTTCATGATTTTTTTCTATCATATCAAATTAGTTGTATTATGTTTTCAACACACGATCATACTAGCATATATCCTTAAGAATATCATATATTTTTCTGATTTTGTTTACTGCAGTGGATCATATTCTTTTAGGCATTATAAAACTTGCGTTTAGGCACGTTTAGGTCCTGTAGTCCCCTTAATTTGTTTTTTATTTATGTTTAGTGTGTTATTAGTTTAATGTGTGATTTAAATAATAGTAAATAAAATTTCCTGTGCGATTCTCAATAAGTACTTTTTCTTTCATTCTTTCTTTCAGTTAATCAAATATAAGACGTTTTTATTTTATACAGTTTAGTTTAGGTTAACTTAGGTTAATAGAAGTACATCTGATCTGTAGCTGTATGACCAATCGTTTAACGTGTTTTCCGCCGTTACAGGTCGTCAGAAGCCCGAAAGTCTGACAACCAGTCTTACCAAGGGGTATCATATTACCCAGTTAGTTGTGCAGGTCAGAGAGACAGTAGCTCCATGTAAAATATTGGTATTAAGGTACATCCAGCGGCCGGATGTACCTTAATGTCGGCTTATGGTCGGCTTCCAGTCTGGCCGGATTCCGGCCAGACTGGAAGCCGACCCAAACATAGTTGGGAAAAGGCTGGGCAGATTGATTGAACTGTAGCTATAAGGGTGACGTTAACCACTGTTATTTCCTAGTTTTAAGTTTTTACTTCTATCGGCCGTTTAACACTGCCTACGTATTTTTTTATATCGACAGTTTTTTACCCGATTGCAGCAAAGCCCGAGGGTAATGTCTTTATAAAAGACTATTAATTGTTTTTGATTTAAAATAAACCCATCATATCTACACTCATTACGCCTTTGCCCTTCCCAGTATCTCCACACATAACAAGTACCTAAGCCCATCGAACTCGCGCCTGACCGCGCTGCGCAGGAGTTTCTACTTGACGTTGCTAACTGTACACGCGCCGTTTCCTGGCCTACGGGTTTGTGATATGGTTGTTGTCTGAAGGGGATAAGCAGGTTTCCAAGTGCTTAGTTAGAGGATGTGTTTTATGTTGATTTCGTGTGTAGATAATTAATTTTATGGGTAGCATGCTGCTTCCTTATGAATTATTAATAATTCTATGCGAACAGGTAGAGATAGGGAGATAATAAAGGCACATGAGACATTTAAACTTTGTCATTTCTCATCAGGCCGTGGCGCGTCGTCTTGGTTTTCATCCAATTCTACTAATATTTTAAATATGAAAGTTTCTATGTTAGGATGTTTGTCATAAAACACGCAAAACCGGCTGAACGTATTTGGATGAAATTTTGGACACAGATAGTTTATAACCTGGATTTACACATACGATACTTTTCATTCCGTTCTGAAGGGCAATTCCCGTAATTTTTAAGAACTTTCCTATTCCAATCTCATTCGCAGTCTGTCAAAAATGTAATCAATTTACCAACTTTTTGACAAGTTTGACAGATTGCGAGTTGAATGTGAACGTTTTTAACACGCTTTTATTAGGTCGACCTGTATGTATGTAACTATGTAATCAAATCTAAGAAAACTAATTTAACCATCTTCTAAAGATCGTAGCGTTATGAAAATTGGCAGTTGTATGTGATTTTGATGACAATACAATAACATGGTACTGTCGAGCTGATCTGATGATGGAGCCGGAAGATATGAACTGGAACTTCATGATAGATGATCGTATCATAGCCGTGTTTGGACTTGTTAGAAAGGTCTTGTAATGAACTTTGACCACCATTAGATTTCAAGGTCTGAATACGCCTATAGGTGCACGTAAAAGCGTGTTTTTTAGTGTTTCTTAAACTATTTAAGTACGAGAATTGGCCTTCTGATATCCATGCGGGCGAAGCCGCGGGCAATACCTCTAAACATAATTAAATATGTTGACACTCTGTGGCAGTAATATTTCTTCGACAGTATGGCAGATGAGCCTTGCTTACTTACCGTTCTCTCTAGTATAAAAAAGCTGATGACATGAGATAACGCTAAACAATAATTCTTTTTTTTTTTTTCCTGATTCCTTATATTTTTATTTTATTATTATAAGCCTGTGTTGACCCACTGCAGGACAAAGGCCTCCCTTCCCTCTTTCCACTTTTCCCGGTCTACTGCGATTGCGGACCAATCCTTTATGAAGGAGTCGAGCTCATCCCGCCATCTTTCTGGGCCTGCCACGTATTCGTTTCCTGCTATTTGGGATCCACTGAGTGGTGATTTCTGCTCCGACATGCGACAGATGTGGCCAGCCCAGTTCCACTTTAGTCCATCAACTTTGCGGCCAGCGTCAGCTACGACTGGAACGAAGCTTAGTTTCTAATGCGGTCTGTGAGTTTGACATCTAGTATACTTCGTTCGATATCCCGTTGGTAGATTCCAAGTGCGGACTTTTGACGCTTTGTAAGACCACGTTGCGCTCTGTAGGTGAGGGTGGGAAGAATGCACATGTCCATGAGCTTTCGTTAAGAGCGGGAGTGGTCCTTTTATGAGATGTTTCATCGACCAATAGTTCTTCCAGGCGTTTTCTGTGCGTCAAGCGACTTCTTTGTCCAGTCTATGATAAAAAAAAACTGTTCTCAAATCTAATGTTAGTTGTTGTGATGATAACGGAAGTAACATCAATTAATCGCTTGAAAGAGTTGACAGATTAAATTAAGTAGGTTTCTCGGCTTGAAAGATTTTATTTTGTACACTCGAGAGCAATGAATCCGGGTCACATAAAGAATCCTAAAAATCTCGGAAACTAAAAATGCTAGGTTAATGCAATAAATTGTATTTAATAGACAATGTAATACTCCTTAAATGAAGGTATTAAAACTTCTTAGTTATTGTAAAGTTATATCATAAAAAAATCAAATTTGAAAAAGGGCCACTTTCGAAGATGGAACTACGAAATTACAGCATTTGGTTTTGCTTTTGTTTGTAATCTGTCATTTATGTGGGTACATAAACCATGTTGATAGTGCTCTATATTCATTATTCAAGCTGAAATTATGTCGCTTACGCCTGAAGAATGCACCAGAATACTTACAATGCTGGAAACCGGCCGGAGTCAGCGCGATACAGCCAGGACTGTCGGTGTGTCGCTGTCAACAGTACAAAGAGTTCTCCGACGTTACGAAGAAACTGGTTCTAACCTACGCAGACCAGGAACGGGCAGAACCAGGTGTACCACAGCACGAGAAGACCGATACTTGGTGAACACCATGATTCGAAATCGCTTTCTCACAGGAACTGAACTCACAAATCAGTTTCGACGCCTCGGAGGAAGTAACCCAAGTGCATGGACAGTAAGACGTCGGCTTGCTGAATCTAACTTAAAACCCCTTAGACCTGCAAACGGCCCTAAACTGGAGCGTGGGCATCGTATTTCAAGACTAAGATATGCCCAGAGCCACGTAAATTGGAGTATTGAAGATTGGTCAAAAGTTATGTTCTCCGACGAATCAAAATTTATGCTCTACAAGCACGATGGAAGACACAGAGTGTATCGAAGACCAGGGGAAAGATTCAAGCAAGCATGCATCGAAGAAAAAGTAGCCTACGGTGGTGGGTCTGTACTTGTGTGGGCCGGAATTTCTTCTGAAAGTCGCACAGAGCTGGTGATCATAGAAAACGGCTCTTTAACTAGCGTAAGATATGTGGAAGAAATCCTCAATGATCACGTTGGTCCATTTATGGTCAATTTAGGTGAGGATGCTATATTTATGCATGACAATGCCCGACCTCATACAGGTAGGATTGTGAATGACTACCTTCAAGAGATGAACATTACTCGTATGGAGTGGCCAGCGCGCAGCCCGGATATCAACCCGATCGGGCATGCTTGGGACGAGCTAGGCAGATGCGTAAAACAACGAAACCCTCCCCCAATCACGCTTCGTGCGCTCAAAATTGCTCTCACTGAGGAATGGGAGAATATTCCCCAAAATCGTATAAGTAACTTGGTGTACAGCATGCCAAACCGCGTAAACGCAGTAATGGAAGCACGAGGAGGCAATACGAAGTATTAAAATTCAAGAAAATCGTAATAAAGTTCAAAAATTTCATGTTTCCTATTTTTGTTTTAAGGAGAGATCAGCAGTTTTTTTCTTTATGTAATTTTGTGTTAATAAAATGTATGGTGACTCATATTTTTTTTACTTTCATTTAAGGAGTATTACATTGTCTATTAAATACAATTTATTGCATTAACCTATCCTTTTTAGTTTCCGAGATTTTTAACATTCTTTAAGTGACCCGGATTCATTGCTCTCGAGTGTATATGCGAAATTACAGTATTGTTAGTCAAAGCTATGTAATTCAGATTCTAACCATCATTTTCTTTGTTTCAGGTCCCACCATCAACCCAGTCCCCAAAACCATGCAACAGTCATAGCAACGAGCAAACAAGCAAACAAGATGGGTCCTCCTCTAAGTACATGGCCATATAGCCATCCGTTGACCGGAGAAAGTGACAAATGTGAGAAAACAAGTGACGATGTACATAAAAAGTGTTTTTTATTCCAATCAGTTGACAATTTCCGAGTGCTTTGTTTAAATTTTACATTTGCCCTGTTATTCTTTCAAGTGTTGTTAAGTTTGAACTCTGTGAGGGCGGGGCCCGTGATACTCAACATGGATTATTCGCAAGGTGAGATACGTTGCTTTTCTAACTAATTAGTAACATTAGTAATTTAAATGATAAGTTTTTTGTAAAATACACAAAAACACGCATGATCGATGATCTCAGATCTTAAAGAAATCCTTCCGCCTATGTTTTATTTATTTGTTATGTTTTTGATTTATCATAACAATAACCAAAAAGACTGCGTTTACGACAGCCAAATAATACCTACTGGGTTTCTGCAGATGCCATTTTTTTAATGATATATGTAACGTATATCAAATACTGCCTTCTTGGTCTAGACAAGCGCTACTGCTGAACAAGAGATCCTGGGTTCGATTCCCAGGTCGAGCAAAGTGATATTAGGTTTTTCCATTAGGAATTTCTCAGTACCAGCCCAGTTTAGATTTGTGCCCGGTTAATGGCAATAGGCTCGCCTCTTATTACATGGGACTTGAACATAACTGGCAAATGTGGGTGAAGGTACTATGGGTATTCCTTTGCCTAATCCCTCGGGGAAAGCAGACGTGATGTTAAGTAATGTTATATTAGATAAATTAAAACTAGAAGTGAGTCTACCTAATACAATAAAAAGTTATAACGCGATCTTATTTCAAATCGCTCCCGCCACATTCTGCTCAACCAACCGCTCGTCCAATAAGGGTGCAGCTTCTAGAATGTGCTAGAAGCCATTAAAAAAGAGACGACGCGCACCTCAGCTGTAAAGCGCACCAACGTATAATTTACAAAACCTAGTTCTTCGCCCCGAAACCCTAATGTATTAATATAATATATTGTGATATAAGTATGTTAAAAAGTTAGGTAAAAATAAATGGAAAGGCAATTGCACCTAGACCTATCAAGCCTGAATTCAAGGGCGGTTTTATTACTGTAACTCTCTCCGAACAAATCAATCAGAGTACTTTTGGGAAACACAAGAAAATAAACGCATCTTCTCACTAGACAACCACCTAATTACAGCAGAAATCATTAAAACATCTCTTCACTCACCAAAAGCTAATGAAGCATATCCAAATATAACAGTCTACACAACAATGGATAAGAAAGTGGTCAAAAGTGCGAGTGTAAATAATTGTATGTTTACTAATGAGATATACTGTGGCGAATTCGTTTTTGGTAAAAGTGAAATAGGTACATGGTTTTTTTTTGAGGTGGGACACTGAACTTGATGAAAGACTTTTAATTAGTTAGTTGGTCAAGAAAAATAATTGATTGATTCACACGAATTTACTCGCCTAAAAGGGCGCATCGACACTTCCGTTTTTTTTTTTAATTTATTCGTGGGCGAATCGATAACAAAATACGTATTAGGCAATTGGCACATTTTGAATTTTATGCAGTAAAGTTATTGTATTTTTTTCTTAACCCTTAATGAGAATTGAACAATGATCATTTCGTCAATATTAAGTGTAAGAGTTAAGCTGGGCCTAAATTAGGACGAGTTGGAGAAGAAAAAATATTAAATAGAGCAAGGACAAAAGGGGGAGGGGGGGGGGTTGTGGGTTTCAAGAGATTTAGAGTAAGGGACAATGTTCTTTTTTAAGAAAAAGCTCAGCTGGTCACTTGGTCAGGGATAAATCGAACCCAATTTTATTTTCTTAACTCTTGATTATGTAGGTACCAAAAGTTTAATCTTACTTTAAGTAACTTTGTGATAAATCAAGGTAAACACAGTTTCTGTTTAATTTTGTCGACCACCGAACGACAAAGAAATGGTCGCCAACCATCTAATTAACGCAAGAATGCGTACCTATTCAAATATCGAAGGCCAAAGAATGTCAGTTGGTGACCTCGTTATTTCGTCCTTGGCCCAGTCAAACATTAATGAATACATTTATAATCGGCACATCCTATCGCATAAAATGGAAGTCCTAATCCGGCTTAGGGTTTTGACTATGAATAAAATGAATGAAAGTTAATCGTGTTTTTTTACTGAGGTTACCGTACTCTGTACAGCAGCCGATCTCTTCTACATATAAAAATCTCATTGTGAAAACGTAGGTGAAGTGAGCTGTCAATAGAGTCACTCCCTTGCATCACCTGTGTTTTCACGTTGAACTTTTAACATAATAGGCCGCCAGTACTATTCTAAGAAAACTTAGGTGAACTGAGTTTGAAGTGGGCTGTCAATCCCTAGCGTCAGGTGGGATGACAGCTCACGTCACATTATCACGGTGAGATTTTTATAGAATAGAACGGCTGGATATTACACGAAAAGTGAAGTGTGATGCTAATATATAGCTGTACTGTGTGCCTTGTTGCTAAGTTGCTTACTAACCGTAAGCTGTCACCTTCCCCTGGCCTGCGCAATTACGCATCACCTGCCCTGTAATTGATTATGGTAGGGTAGTTTTAACTTCCCGTTACACATACACAGGGGATGACTTTTGAAAATATTTTTCGAGAGCAACTAGTACCTAGCACTATGTTTGCTCACCAAGGAAAGAAAAGTCAGTCTGGGTCGCTGTTTCCGGATACGGTGAAGAGCACAGAACAGCCGTGCTATTCCGCAAACATCTCACCGTGATAACTTGGGTGAAGTGAGCTTGATGTAAGCTGTCATTGCACCTAAAGCTAGGGATTGACACTATGGACTGCTCACTTCACCTCACTCTTCACGGTGAGATGTTTACAGAATGGATCGACAGATACCTCTTTTATCTGTTCTGTGGTGAAGAGGACTATAGTTATATAAATATTATTTATTTTTAGTGCAGTGCAATTAAGTGTCGTCATGGTTTTATCTTATTTGGCAAACATAATGCAATTTGCAACGATTACACGACCGAACATACCTTGTTTTCTATGCAAGTGTAAGTTAAGTATCGCAAAACTCAAAAGAATCAGGGCCAATATCCTCATTTCGGCCGCGACGTAGGCAACGACCAGCGACCACACTTTCACTTCCTTGCGACCAGGAGCAGCAACTAGGTCGATGACAGTGTGTCATCCGCGTAGGCTCGCTTTCCGAAATAATCGGCATTCGAATCGATTAGGAATGCCGATTTTTATTAACTAGCCGATTGAAGAAGGCGTTTTATTTGATTAATTGTTATAATAGTCTGTTAGTTACCTACCTACTTTACTTTAAAAGTCAAATACATTATCTGGTGACATGGGTACAATTTATCTGCGTTTAAAGGTTTTTCGGGAAAATGTCCATTAATGACGTACTTTTCCTTATCGTGTTATCAAATGAAGTTGAATTTTTCGGGTGAAGCTCGATTCCACCTTCGACCTGATCGTCAATTTCTATCAGAAGTGATAAAAAGTATAAATAACCTAGAAGTGGAAACGTACCGAGAAAATATTTTAGATTTTTGGAAAAAAGCTAAAAGAATTGTAGTCTAGGAAAATCGTCATAACTTGAAAAAAAATGTAACAAGGTAACATCGGACAGCTTGTCTTAGTAGATAGCTTCATTCTTATTGTGGTATTTACTTGATTAATGTTCAAGACAAATATTAATCAACAACAAAGGTATTCAAACCTGTTTTAAACTTGTCCAAGGCTTTAATTTTACAATGCACTGTGTATGCATTGTCTGTTTGCATCTGCTTGAGAATATAATAATTAGTATGTCCCTACTTTTTTCAAATACACGTATTTGTAAACATATACTCGAGCACCTGTCATTAAACATTACTTGTTAGTAATTTTATGAATGTCGCTTGCTGGACGATGACCTATTATGCTGTCCGTTGCGAGTGTGTTTGTAAGTCAGTACATGACATAATCATTTATAGTTCTTACTACGGCTCTTGCCGACAAATAAGTCAAAGTGCTTTCTCATAAATAATAAATTAAGTATATTGTATTTCTGCAAGGTCTACACAAACACTTTTAAACGTCAATAATATTTTTAAAACACGCTTTTAAAGTTCAGGCATTATCTTGGTCAGATCATGTGAGGACCGTGTAGATATGTGTCTGAATCGGAAAGGAAGAACCACACAGAATTGAACGGACCAGCGGACCCGTCCACTCAGTGCAGGCATGTGTCATTAATCGTGTAGCTCAACTCAGAAGGAGCTCAACAACTCGACGAACGATACCAAAGAAAAGACATTAAGGCACATATTAAACCTGTAAATTAAATAGCGTTTGTGAATTAAACTAGGGAATGTATAGATCTCTTGTCCCTAGAACTGGAACAATTTTTTAATACCGTAATTGACGAATATACCAATTTTGAGCATAAACTGATGTGCAAACGTTGTGATAGCAAGTGCTTAGGTTTTTTTTTGGCCTCTGTGGCAGAGAGCAAAGCTTAAAAAAACTTGAGATGTTTCTCAAAATACGAAAACAAATAATCACTTTCCCCTGCCCATATCCCTATTTTTTGAGGTCGGCATCATTTATGCCTTTTTCTGCTATACTTCTCTTTTAGTCGTCATTTTGGTAGTCACTCCCTTTCTAGCCATATCATCTTTCATACAGTCCACGAATAATAATAACTGTCAAATCAACTTTGAACCCTAGTACTCGTATCTAGGACCTAGCGGTACCTTTATCTCCCCATCCCGCAGATGGAGTCGGTTTTGCCCAAAGAATCCGGCCTTGTTTTCAAAACACATAACAAGTTCTTATACGGAGTCTGGTTTTATGTAGAGCGCCTGCGTAGCCTCATTATCGGGTCCTGAGGCAGGTTTGCTCAGTATGATATTATCAGTACTTAGATTATCTCCTAACTTGCTTTTAAGTACTTCCTCGGATATAGATAGGACGGCCTCTGGTACTTAGTGAGTGATGTTCTACAAACGTTACGGGTTGTCAGAAGCCCAATCTAACAGCCAGTCTAACCAAGGGGTATTGTGTTACCCAGTAACTGGGTTGTGGAGGTCAGATATGCAGTCGCTCTATGTAAATACTGGTAGTCAGCAGCACCCGGTTAGTCTGGAACTCGACCACAACGTAGTTGGGAAAAGGCTAGGCAAATGATGTTCTACAAACATAGCATAAGGAAGTATCATTATGTTAATATCCTATGCTGGAAAACGACGACGTCTGAAAGACTACAACAACTTTTTCATAATAGAATATTAGCATAATCAAAGTAAGGTTTAGAAGAGCATCCACAAGTTAAGATACTTTATTATCTTCAGCGCACCTTGGGTTTTAGCCCAGCTTATGGTACCTACCAACGTTGCTTACAGACTAATCTTTGCTCATCTCGAAAGACGAAAAAAACTTAGTTTGTTTTTCTTTAAACAGGGTGTGGTGAGGTGTCCCTCAGATCATGGGGTGACCCAATCCCTAAGTGCGCTTTTTTTTACATGTACCAAATTCAATTAATGAGCTAAGTGAAAATACTTACAGAATGCGCTATCAACAGTCGATCATCTTATGCGTAACAACAACAACATTCCAATTGCATTAGAAACAAGATACCCAATTTTGAAAATCCGTGTCCCTAATTTCATAATACTAATATTTTGTTAATGACTATTGTAAGCACAGTCAATAGCTCTTCAAACTTAAAGCAATCGAGAATATGTATTGAATGTAGGCCAATGACCGGAGGACATCTGTGACTCAGTTTTTTTCACCTACCTTGCGTTATTTGGGTGTTAAGGCGGTTCCACACAACAAGTTTTTAGATTATTAATATTTATTGGAGTAGAATTTTGTTCGTTTTAATAATAGGCTGTCTATACCTGACCAGTGTTTGCAAGTGCGACCGCTGAGCGTGAGGTCCTGCATTAGATTCCAAGGTCTAGCAAACTGATTGGGTTTTTTCATCAGGAAATTATTAGTAGCAAGCTAGAGTCTGGATTTTAACCCAGTATAAACTCGTTATTTTATACATACATGACAACATAACTAGCAACATATACGTGTGTTTTACAAAACTGCCGTAGTAGTACTCTTTCGGCAATACAGGTGTATTCTTGGAGATAGTATTTAGAGAGAGAGAGGCCCTCTGTCTTTGTGACCCTCTCCCTCTTAAATCTGAAAGCCTTGATGAAGTCAGCTGAATTCTCATGTCAGCTGTTGTGATTGTGATTGTCTCAATAAAATTATACTAACAAATCATTTATTTATTTATTTATCATTTTATGCACACACATATAAACAGACAAGAAGAAAGGAACAGAAAAATACGTACAAAGGTGATGCTTATTTCTAAAGAAATATCTTCCAGCGTTCCATCAGCATATCATCTATATAAGTAATTTTGCAAGCAACAGCTTCTTTGTGTGAACAAAGCAAAGATTTAAGCTCTAAGCATCACTGCTTATTGATTGCGAGCGTAAATTTTCCCCATTTCTTTGACACAAAACATTGTGAACCCAAGTAACAACTAGAAATGAACCGCACCTACTTTTCCTAATGCCTGCAGCCATATGAGGGAATCCAGTCCCTACATCCGCATACAACCCGTTTCTTATTTATAGTTTGTACTAAGCCTACAATTATTAGGTATATACCTACGTTTTTACTGTTATTCCTATCGTTTAGTAGGAAGCCTAGCTTTCTAGAGAGCGATAAAATATGTGATATTAATGAAAAACTTGTCTTGCTAAGCTTGCGGTGACAGGCTTGGGTGATATAAGGTCTAATTACTTGGAAAATGGGGTAGGGTTTTAGTTCATAGAGATTAAATTATGCTACATGTCAGTAGGTGTGTTTACTGTCTGCCCATAGGTTGGTTTGTGTATAACTTTTTTTTTTTACAGCTTTGGTAGTATATCAAGTTTTTGCAACTTCTCTGCAAAATTTAATCTAAATACTGGGTGGCAGGGACATCGACGCGAAAAATTTCAACGCAAGGGGGTTCAGAATCATGTACTGAATCCATGGTAACAGTTTTCGCGTCGATGTCCCACCTGCCACCATGCCACCCTGTATAGGCTTTATAGTTTAGTCACAA
This sequence comes from Agrochola circellaris, assembly GCA_914767755.1. Lineage (NCBI taxonomy): Eukaryota > Metazoa > Arthropoda > Insecta > Lepidoptera > Noctuidae > Agrochola > Agrochola circellaris. Next base: position 7,449,073 of record OU611867.1, on the reverse strand, counting down.
AAACGAACTAATAAGAGATATAGATTATCCACTTTTTAAATGTTAAATCTATTATCAAATTGCTTGATTGCCTGTTGTTAGAACAATTTTTTTACTGTCACAGCATTGATCAAGCTTTCAGAAATAAGTTATCGACAGGGTACTCACAGTCATGTATAATTTCAACATTAATGATTTAACCAATATTTTGATGTAAAACAGTTTCCGTGGAGTTTCTTGCTCGTTCTTCTCCATAGGAACCTACTAAGCTTTGGAATGGGCAACTAGCTTCATCTTTCTGACTGACCGACCCCTTGACAATTAAAAAGTGCCTGCAATTGGTTTATCTATAGGTAATAATATTATAAAGAGGTATTTGTTTGTAAGTGTGTATGTAGGGGTAAATAACCCCCGACATACAAACTTCGATTACCCCCTACATACGACTTAGATTACCCCGGGTAATCTCCGAAACTACCAGTCGGTTTTAAAAATTATTTTTATTGGGTAGCTCAATTCTTGAGGAAGGTTATAGGATCGCGGACGAAGTCGCGAAGTTTGAGTTTGAGGTAACAAGAAATATTGTAACCTAATAAAAAAAAAAAAAAAACAGGATGTCCTGAGACTTCTCTTCTTTTAAATCTTAGCATACCGCAATACATTACTTTAAGACTTCATTATTAGTTTATCTTTTATTCAATATTTTTCTCTCAATCGTCGAATTAACAAAAAAAGTGGTGACCAGTGTGACCATGCCTTAACTTAAATGTGTTTTTAATGTCCGCGTGACCGCGTGTCCACTGTCCACTAATAAGGCGTGCCTCTCTCGCTACATGCCTGATTCACCACTTTCTTTTCGTTTTAAATGGATGCTGTATGGGAAAACCCGGGCGATGGAGTGGTATGTTGTTGCCAGTAACAATATAATTTAGTTGTTTACTTAAGAAAATTTTCGGGTAGTGAAAACTTCTTAAATAAAAGAAATGTAATGTTATTATTACTTATAATGTCTGGACCGCTTTCCACATAGTTCGGAAGACATATTCTAATTTTGAAAATGCAAGTTTTTTAACAACGATTATTTCGTTTTCTAGAATAGGAAGTAATATTATAAAGAAGGAACATGTTTGTGAGGAAGTCATCATAATACTGTGTAATTTTGAATTCAACAATCGAAATGAATGCCAGATCGTCATAAGATAGGACCTACCTACTTAAATACTAAGTATCTATTTATGAGTACAACAAAACATTTATTGCAATTATTATTCTTGAAATGTGTTTGCCCCTGAATTTGTGTTTAATTAATGGCTATAAGTCGTACATAAAAATGAAAGATATCCTAGTCTGTATTTCCTTTGTAACATACTCGTATCATCCACCCGGATTTGGCTATTTTTTTATGTCAAATACAAAACCTACTCAATCTGATTTTAATACACTGTATTTTTATATGATTTTTGGTCTGAAAACCTAGGGCCTAGGGTTTTAAAGGCTAAACTATCTATACAAAACCGAGATGTACTTCCGATATCGTAAAATTAATAAACGCAGAACTGTGATGTATAAATTATCTAATTTTTTTGCGGATAGGTTTTATTTTAACTCTATCAATTTGGTCGATGCGTTTGTTCTACAATAAACATTTAGATTATGACTTGCGTAGGCTTGACGGACACAGTGCTGCGTTCCAAAATACAAATCGCCGACGTCACCCAAAAAGCAGCCAAGTTTAAAAATGCGACTGGGACTGGGGAAGAAAAAAAATACTATTTAGTGATGAGCCTTTTTCCAACTATGTTGGGTTCGGCTTTCAGTCTAACCGGATGCAGCTGAACACCAGTATTTTACATGGCTTATCTGACCTTCACAACCTATTAACTGGGTAACCCCATACCCCTTGGTAAGACAAAACTACACAACGCAGCATATTAATATTAAACTTACTTACATTATAAGTTATATATAACTAGTAATTTAACCTTCTTACAACAATTTATTGCAAAAAACAACAACTTTAAGACCAACCTAAAGTTACTACCTTTCAAATAAAAAAAGAACCATAGAAATCGGATCTCATAAGGCGAAGTTATCCAGCCCCCTTTTTGCCCCTTGTTGGAGGAAGTACCCCTCCAATCAAAAATCCGCGATGACAAAAAAAAATTATAAAGTCGTAAAGACTGAATACGGAGTTTCGTCCAAATCTGTTGTAAAATACGACCTGTAGAGGAGTACCAGCAAACTGACACACGAAATCAAATTTTGCCAGACTTGAAACAGAGACGATTCGCTCGCTCGATCAATGAAAAAATCTCGATATAATGTGAAGTCGTGAATCATGAAGTCAAAAATCATGCGAAGCAGAGGCAGGTCGTTAGTCTAATAAGATAAGGCAAAATAACAACGCTCAGTGGCCGGCCAGATGGTCTCTCTCTCGCATCCAATATAATTAATATTTCAGTACCAATACCCTTAATAGGTATGTAACTCATTAAAATGGACAACCATCTTAATTATAGATTCGAGATCGCTCGATTAATATTCTATTACATATGTTTCCTGTCTAAGTTATGATTCATCGTGCATTTCACCGAAATCAGTACAGCTGTTTCGGAGTAACTGATTACTAAACAAACATTTGAATATATTTCCTGATAAATGTTAGTAACGGAACTGTGTTTAAATGGTAGTTGATATATATTGTAGAGACCAGTCATCCTCAAAATTACATCTAATGGAACGAATGTATTTGGTACTGGATTATGAAAAAGACATTCATAATTACGGTGTCGAATAACTTACGAATAAGCGCAGAGCAAATGCGTCAGTAATTTTTAGGATTTCGTCTCCGAAGGGTGCCAAACGGAACGCTATTACTAAGCCTCCGCTGTCCGTCTATCTGTCTGTCTGTTTGTCCGTCTGTCTGTTAGCGAGGTGTATCTCATGAACCGTAATAGGTAAACAGTTGAAAATTTCACAGATTAAGCATTTCTATTGCTGCTATAACAACAAATAATACAAATTTAATAATTCCCTATCCATACAATAAATTATAGATATAAAAAATAAAAATAAACTAACCCTGGCATGTAGGGTGTCATTGTCTAGAGCTCATCAAGTAGAGAACAAATATAATTATATATTTTTTTATCTTCAAAAATGATGAAATAGGGGACCGTAAATGTTGTCAGTTTTAAACCTTTTTTGTATGAGCTCTATCTCAACAACTAAACAAGTTAAGTCAATAAAATAAAATAAATATAATTATTATATTAATTTTCCAAAACAACACAAAAAAAGTGTACATAATCAAAAAATACTGAAAAAGCCGATTTATAACGTATTTATTTAAATATGGCAATTTGGCAAAAAATTGCAAAAATCCGCTTACTTGGCAGGTTTTAAGTTATCTTCAATGCACCCAGCATTTATCCTATCCTATCCTTTTCGTCACGATACCACCCAGTAATCCGCCTTAAACGTCCGGTTTACCCCAACCGTCTTTTCCAGTTTTCAGTCGTTCTAGCTGAAAGTTTTCCTCTCTTACGTTTGTGGTTTCTCAGTTTATGCACACCTATATAGGAATAATAAATTATCTTCACTACCTTTACTTTAACAACTTTTAAAATTCAAAATGTAGCTAAGTAATCTAAACTAATAGAACGAGAAAAGATTTGATCTTTTGTTTGTTACGCTTTCACGCTAAAATGGCTGTACGGATTTGAATGAAATTTGGCACATGGTTAGACCAGGACCTGGACAAGGACATAAGATACTTTTTATCCCGATATTCCCACGGAATCGAGACTTATGCGGGTGAAACCACGGGGCGTATATAGTTATAAATAAAGAGAAAATATTTGATTTTTTGTATGTTTGTTTGTTACTCTTTCACGCTGAAACGGGTGTACGGATTTGAATGAAATTTGGCACATGGGTAGACCATAGCCTGGGTTAGGAGGGACATAGAATACTTTTTATACCGATATTCCCACGGGATCGAGACTCATTCGGGTGAAACCGTGAGACGCAGCTAGTAAATCATATTTGAGTTCCATTATTTTAGTCGTAGGCGATAATAACATTCCTAATAAATCTGAAATATATTCTCAAAGCAATTAATATTAAACTCGCAAATTATTTTTAATTGTTTTAATTAATTTATTGTAAAGTGGCATTTTAATAAATTTGCAACAAAATTATTATAGCTACAAATCATAATTAACATTGAAATGAATATAGGTTAACGTGTCTTTTGTCTACTTTTGCAATCAATGAATTAATTTTCTTTGAATTCATAAATCAAACGGTATTATTACGCCCACAAGCTCGACATCATTCGCAAGTACCTATCGATAAACTTCGTTCAACATTGATCGTTATTGCTGTTATGTACACCAAACCGATTTATAATTGAACTAGCTTTTTCCCGCGGCTTAGCTCGCGTGGAAGTCGGAAATTATCCCATGGAAACATACTACCGGGATAAAAAGTATCCTATGTGTTAATCCAGGTTATAAACTATCTGTCTGCCTCATCCAAATCCTATTAGTAGCATAACATAATGATTGAATACTATCGTGAATTCATGCATGCTTAGTACTTTTTGTTAGGTTATGTTCAGAAATTATGCACAACGTGTAATGATTGAAATACTATTTTGACTTCATGCAAGCCTAGTACTTTTTGTGCCAAGTTTCAAGTTTATTAACTCAAGGAATAAGATCTTGAGATCTTTTTTCAAGACATCGCAAAGCGGTTGGTCGACTCTTCATGTGACCAGAAGGCTGGCCTATTCTTCGGCCAGAGAATCAGCATTGCCATACAGCGTGGCAATGCTGCCAGCCTTTTGGGCACTTTTCCTGTTGACAGCGATGCGGACGAATTTTTTGATGCCCTATGATTGTCTTCCCCCTTTATATTTGTATACTTAGTTAGTTAATAGTTTATATATATTTTAGTGTTAGCTTGTATATTATAATTAAGATTATGTATTGAAATAGGAATAAGTAATTTCATACAAACGTAATACCCCCTTTTCGCCCCCTTAAAGTAGGAATTTCCAAAAACCAAGTAAGTGCTCCCCTAAATTATAAAAGACATCCGTATGTAAAATTTCACGATCCTAGTCCTAATAGTTTCGGCTCTGCGTTGATATGTCAGTCAGTTGTTACTAATGAATAGAATAGATGTCATCGATTCGACGTGTATCCTGCCCTGTCATTGGCGATTAAACAATAAAACAACGGCCTTTGGTTGATTGATAGGAGAATACAAGGTTCAAATATTGATCATAAGCATCCTCAGCATTATCTCCGTCATCTCAGTAGTCACACCCTTTCTAGCTATATGGCGAAGAACGAGAAGAAGAGAAGTATCTTAGTCATCCTCTACTCCACTTATGACCATTCAACATTCATACGTCCCTCTCAAAATTGATCATCCTGCACGCGTAGCATGACAACCATAGAAACGGGTTTTCTACGGGTTTTGTCTACGGAAGAATAGAAAAAATTACAGATATTGTTTATCTGTCATTTTGTCTACTCTTCCGTCGATAAAAGCTGTTTCTATTGGTCGTGGTCAAGCTAAGCGTGCTGAGCTATTTCACCAACGCGATCGACATTGATAAGGCAGGAATGATCTATCTAAACTAATAATATAAAGAGATAAAATTGTTTGTTTATTAGTAGTCTTTGGAAAAACAGATTCGATTATAAAAATTATTTCACTCAATGGCTGAACGGATTTGGCTGAAATTTGGCACACGGGTAGACCAAATGTATAGGGTTAGGACAACTACTCTACGATAAGAAAGATGCAATAATTACAAATCTCTTTAAATATTATGGGATTGGACTAACAATTTACCCCTTAAGACTAAGATAACCCTTTAAAACCTAACAATATAATAATTATTAACCTATCAATTATAACTATGTCAGGAGTGCAAGCGCGACTGGTTTGTGAACGGTACTTGGTTCTGTGACGTGAATATGAACAGAGACGAGTGTCATAGTGCAAGCGAATTACAGTAACACAACTTAAAAAAAAATGGTGTATTCAAAAATTTCTTAACGAGAGAAATTTATTCAGCTGATCAATACATTTATGTCCTCATAATATCTCGAAGAAATGTAGGGAACAGCTGATTTTTTATTCGTGATTTCTAGGTTGGGCTGGCTTCTCGGTTTACAGTTATTTGAATTAGACACCTTGTATTGCTTGGTCATAGTAGGTGGCCGGTAGGAAACGTAAGTTATAACTATTCTATAATGACAATAAGTCATTGTTGATTCCTTTCGTTACCAAACAGGAGGTCTTTTCGCTAAGCACGAAATCCGTAATTTCGGCCGAAACTACGGGCGATACATATCACTTACGGACATATGATTGATATGACAACACGATTTGACAGTTGTCCCTACTCCAGATATGCGTCTGCCCGTCCGATTTTTTTTATTGTCACTTGTTTTGATGAATCAACTGCTTTGGGACGGGCCCGTATCTTCATTGACGGACTTAAAGGGTAGATTCACTGCGCTTAATTTATGGGATAGTCTCCTAATCTGCACCTAGTGAATGTCCCTATAACTTTAATAACAAGTAAGACATTCGGTCCCGAGATAGAAGAATTGGTTGGCAAATCAAGGCTTTTAAAAGCTAAAAACAGAAAAAGCTAGAATTTACTGGAGGAGGCCCTTAATTAATTAACATTACTACGTAGTATTTTTTTTTTGTATTTAAGAAATAATAAAGGCTATTTATTTTTTATTTATTACGGAATTCGGTGTCTTTCTGAGGCTTTATTTATATATAGTTGTTCACTCAATTCCTCCTCATGAGAGTACAATTATACGAAACAGTCACGCCGCGGGGTGTTCAGTTATTCCGTGCGTAAAGTAATTCCATTTAAATTAAGTTCCGAGACTGTAGAGGGCTCCGTTTTACGTGATCAATGCATTTAAATTCTGTGCCTGCGTTGTAATAGTATGATAAGAAGTTTAAATAGGCACTTTGGATTTGAAAAGTATAAACGTACCTTTAGAGATTACTCGTACCTACATGTCATAAATAAATAAGTAGAGAAATGTATTGTCTATTGGCGACATGGTAATGAGTGTTTTCACGTTACCAGTTGGCGCCGCATTGACAAGAGGTCTTCCATTTCGACAATAAATATTAAATATATATGATGACGTTCATCATTCGTTCATCATTCAGTCGCGACTAAAGAAAATATAGGCGCGTTGACACTTTTGACAGGTGCCCGGACCTGACGTCTCAGTGCTGTCACCTAGTGAACGCCATTTCAGGAAACCCTCATCAGTGTACCCTTTTTAACAATAATTTCCAGTAAATTGAAACTTCACTAAGATTAAAACTATCTTACTAACTGTAAAGCTGGGAGCAAATTATCGGACGCATCTGTAAGCCGATTTCTGTCAGACGTCCGAACGCTCAAGGACACGTCCGCGACTTACGAGCGATAGTTTGCACAGTATAGTGCTAAATGTAGGTACTATCCATCTGGATCACAAATAAGCTGCGACTGTCAGCTGCGTCTTACGGACGCGCCCGATAATTTGTTCCCAGCATAACTGTCACAAGACGAAAAGACTATGTCATTTTATGACGTGCTAGGGTGCAATTGTCATTTAACCTTTTGGTCGTAATAGAATAATGAGGTCGATTATACAAAAAATACACCGATTTAAAATCTAGGGGTAAAATTCATGTTGATTTTTTGATGAATTATTAATATCTATATATAAAGGTGTTTTACTCCTAAAAGTATTAAGCAGAATATATAATTTTAAAATACATTATTTATACTAAGATATTATTAAGAGGTAAAAGTGAGTTTGTAGGGGGTAATCTTCGGAACTACTGATTAATTAATTCTTTCACTAATCGAAAGCTACAGTATTGCCGAATACCGTAGAATATATTTTAATTTAAAACAAGAAATTTCACTTGAACGAAGTCGGGAGCAGAAGCTAGTCAAGTTTATAATTTTGCGTGCCATTTGAATGACCAAATACACTTGTACTACTGCCATTAAACTCCACTACGTAACAATATCAATAAACTTGTTTTCGGAGTTAACCTGTCGGTCAGAGTTGTAGTTAACCGTAACCCGTTAGAACGCTCAATGGTCAGTGCCGAGTTGCCGACAACCGACAGACCGACACCTCTTAAATGTTTTGTATACGAGAACCTGCTTTCAGAAGACGTTTTATTAACCGTATGATTATACCGTGTTGTTCACGGAAATAAAAGAGGCAGTTATACTTTAACGGTGGGTGGAGACGACTAAAATAAGGTTATCTTTTCTATCATGCCAAATATTGGCACCTGAATGAAGAGATAACAAATATTTGGAAATTAATGTACGCAGGCTGGAGAGGCGATAGGAACATACTTACTTCCCTAGGTAGCGAGCGCCATTAATTATTTTGTGGAGTAGGCTCTGCTGCGTAAGATAAATGAAACGAAGATTCACTGTAATATTGTAATACTGATACAGTACTGTTCCGAACCGCGGTACAGAGCCTACTGGCTCGGGCTACGAATGCAACATGCATCGTATGCAAATACAGTGCCCTTACAACCATCCCCCTTCCTTGCAAAAAAAATAAAAAAAACTAAATGGTTATTACAATAGGTATAACTGGTAACTTATGAAAGGTTTGCGAGAAACGTAAAATTCCACTTGCAACAAAAATTACAATGCACTTTGCCATCACGCGTAACTTCCTGTAGCAGTCGCTGGTTGTGGCTGTGTGAACACAACACTGGGCATGACATGTTGCAGAGTCGTCGGTGCGGGCGCTGGCGTCGCGTTGATCGTCACCTGCTTCCTCAGCCAATTCTTTAGCCTGCGGTTACAGCGTTGAACCACCACGCAAGCGGTTCCACAGACTAGTATGCAAATAATCACCAGCAACATGACACTAAACTGGTTCATTTTGGTGCTTATTATTTCTTGTTGTCCGTTTTGGTTGACTATGACAACTTCCTCCTTGCTTACTGCCTTACCCATTGTATAGTCTGGGCAACGATTCAAAATTGAGTAATGAATAATTTGTGACGATAATTACATTTTCGTTTATCGCAAACATTTCCTAACCAATGTACAATATTATTTTGCATTTTACGCTTATACTGCGTAGACACTTTATGTCATTGCACTAGGGTTGTATATAACAATAATAACTACTAATGAATGGTTGTTGATAATATTAAATTGTTTTTTTAACATTACTGACTTGTATCCTTTAGAAATTACAAATATGTAATACATAATTATACTTAAGTATGTTCTAATTATTGAAGAAGAGCTTTTAATATTTCTGCTCAGTTCTGTCGCGCCCTACGACCTGAATCTTGGGATCAGTTTATAACTACACGACAGAACAAAACAAACAACAGGTGTATTATATTGTTATCATTAATAATAATTAATTTCTTAATCTACAAACAAAAACGTGCAGGCCGTTTTATAGCACGCCCACTTCTCGAAAACTTTAATGGTACATCCTTGCTTGTGTCAATTACATTGCCAGCACTTTTAATGTGCGTATTTTTGACATGCTTATTATTTATAGGTATATCATTGTACGTATGATTCATTGATGCATCCGGTATATTATTATTTAACAAATAAGCTGGTTTGAGCCTATCAATCGACACACGGACTGTTTTCTCGTTTTTCTGAATGATGTAAACCTTGGAACTCCTTTCGAGGACACGATATGGACCGTCGTATGGTGGCTGCAAAGGTTTTCGCACAAAGTCGTTTCTTAAGAAGACGTGACTACAAGAATTAAGGTCTGGGTGTACAAACAGGGTTTTAGAACTAGGGTGTTTGTCCGCCATTGGCTTCAAATTTCTAATCCTATCACGAACTTGTCTAACATAGCCTTCGTCTGATGAAATTTGTGTCGAAGGGTTGTAAAAATCCCCAGGCAAGCGTAAGCTTTGGCCGTAGGTCATTTGAGCCGCGCACGCTCCGTTATCATTACGCAACGCTATCCTTAACCCTAGCAATACGGTAGGCAGTTCGGTGATCCATGACGACGTTGCCGTCAATCGGGCCATTAAGGCCGCTTTCAGTGACCGATGCCACCTTTCTACAACCCCGTTACTTTGTGGGTGGTAAGCTGTTGTTCTTAATTTATGTATTCCCATAACTCTCATAAGCTCATTAAATAAACTACTTTCAAATTGTTTACCTTGATCACTAGTTAATCTCAACGGGCATCCGAAACGCGCGATCCAGCCCTCATATACTGCCTTGGCGACCGTTTCTGCAGTAATATCTTTAATAGGAAATGCCTCCGGCCATCTGGTGCGTCTGTCTATAAGTGTAAGGCAGTATCGGTATCCATCCGATGTTGTCTGCAGTGGCCCTATAATATCAACATGTACATGCTCAAATCTATCGCAGTCTTGAAATTGTTGAATATCTGAAACGGTATGTCTACCAATTTTTGTTTTTTGGCAAGACATACATGTCTTAGACCAAAGACCTACGTCCTTATTCATTGTGGGCCAAAAATATTTTTCTCGGACCAACCTGCGCGTTGTTCTAATGCTTGGGTGGCTCAAGTTATGTAATTGTTCGAAAGCTATTCTTCGAAACTGCTCTGGTAGATAAGGCCTGGCGTGGGACGTTGAAACCTCGCAAAATACAGGGTTGTCGCATATTGGCAAATGGAGTTTTTTAATGATGACACTAGTATTTCTGTGACTATTCTGTAAGTACGAATCTGATTTTTGTGCTTCGCTAAGCTCGTTATAATCTATAAATGACGGACAGTCAATCGTCGAGACCCTGGATAAGGTGTCTGCCACGATATTTTCTTCTCCCGTTATATGTCTTATGTCCGTAGTAAACTCGCTGATGAAAGCTAAGTGACGGATTCTGCGCTGCGAGTCCTGCTCAGAATTGACAGTTTTGAATGCATACATTAGTGCCTTATGATCTGTATATATTATTAAGGGACGGCCTTCTACTAAGGTACGAAAGTGTTTTAACGCTAAATATATTGCTAATAATTCACGATCGTACGTGGAGTATTTTTGTTGAGTGTCGGTCAGCGCCTTGGAAAAATAACCTAGTGGATTCCAAGTATTATTAATGCGTTGTTGTAACACGGCCCCAACACAAGTATTTGATGCGTCAGACATTATTGCATACGGCACATCGTCGCACGGATATGATAACGTGACTGCAGTTTGCAAATCCTGCTTGCATCGCAAAAAGGCATCCTCTGAGGTTGTAGTCCACTCAATGCGAGTTTTATCTTTCTTTTTTGCATTGTGTAAGTACGAATGTAAAATAGATTGCTGTTTTACAGCATTGGGTATGTGGGAGCGATAAAAGTTTACCATACCTAAAAAACGTCTTAGCTGCTCTATGTTCTCTGGTTTTGGAAATTTACTAATGGCTTCAACCTTTTCATTTAATGGTCTTATACCATTCCTCGTCACCTCATATCCTAAAAAATCGATGCTATTTCTTTTAAACGCACACTTATCAATGTTTATAGTTATACCGAACTCTTCGAATCGCTCGCATATTTTGTGGAGATGTGCCTTATGTATATCGTCACTGGTACTTCCTATTATGACGTCATCTAAATACGAAAATAGACTGGATGTTTGCATGTTACCTTTATCATCCCGCGTAGAAATACTGTCCAACCCTTGAAGCACCGTATGGTTCATAAAACGTTGAAACGTTTGGGCGGCATTACGTAACCCAAACGTCATACGGCAAAACTCGAACAGCCCGAACGGTGTAATTATTGCCGTCTTTTCGATATCATCAGGGTTGACCGCAATCGCGTGATACGCCCGACGAATATCTAATTTTGAAAAAATTGACTTACCGGTTAGTATGTACGTGAAGTCATGTAGCCGAGGGATTGGGTAACGATCAGGTTTCGTTATAGTATTAAGGCTCCGGTAGTCGCCGCACGGCCTTAACTCACCATTTTTCTTAACTACTACATGCAAGGGGCTTGCCCAAGGTGATTTAGATGGTCGACAAATACCTAATTCTTGCATGACTCTGAATTCCTCCTTGACCTTTTTATAGCGTTCAGGCGGCAGTCTCCGTGCCCGTGCGTGAACAGGAGGACCCTCGGTTTCTATATGGTGGTAAATTGTATGATTAATGTTTTCTTTATAACAGCTAGGCTTAGTGATATCTGGAAAACGAGACAACAGTTCGTACATCGGATGATTGACTTCTACTGTCTTTACTATGTGTGTTTCATCATAGTTTATAATGGCTGCTATCGTACATAAATTAGTTGATTTATCAATAAGTTTTCGAGCCTTCATGTCTACTAACAAATTAAAATATCCTAAAAAATCGGCTCCCAAAATAGGTTGCTGAACATCGGCTACAATAAAGTTCCATCGGAACGTTCGCCGCAACTTAAAATCTAACGATAAAGATATAGTACCATACGTTTTTATGACGCTTCCGTTTGCCGCGTACAGTTTGTAGTCTTCACATGCAATTGTGCTCATTTTCTTATTCAGGGGGCAAACGGAAACGTTCGCACCTGTATCCACCAAGAAGCGTAGACCACTTTTGGAGTCAGTCACGCTGAGGCGGTATGATCCGGATATAGTGCATACATCCGCCGCTGGCTGCACCCGGGTTAGTTTTCCGGCGTTTTATTCTTCCACGTACACGGGCTGGTACATTTGTGTGCACGGTCCTTAAAATTGTAATGGTAATAGCATAGACCACTACTGCCGGTTGTATCTGTTCGTTGTGTGCCGCGCGATCTCCAGGACGACCTTCCTCTTCTGTAAAATCCACCTCGTCCTCTTACATACCCTTGTTTTTGGGTTTCTTGAAATTTTTCAAACTGTGCCGTGAGTTTGGCTATCTGCTCACCTGCGTCTGATGACGTCGACGGCATCGTTGTTACCTCCAGCACTTCCTTGGACCGCATGCCTTCCAAGATTTTGTCGGCTGCCTGCGCGTTACCTTCCAAATCTTTCGTGCCGGTGACAGCTAGTACACCTTTTACTGATGACGGAAGTTGCCTCATCCACAATTTTGCCAGAGTTTCTTCCTCAACCTTGCCGCGAGCTAAGTCACGCATGCGCCTTAATAATTGTGTTGGTTTATTTTCGGCCAACTCGAGGTTTAGTAATTTTTCAAAAAGTTGATTGTCACTGTCTTCGTATGCTGCAATGAGGCGTGTTTTAATGGCGTTAAATTTCCCGGTCTCCGGAGGGTCACGTAGAATATCGCTCACTTGGTCAAGAACGTCTTTGTTGAGTCTGCCGACAACCATATTAAATTTTGCCTCGTCGCTGAGTTTTTGTGGTGCCAGGATTGCTTCTGTCTGAGAAAACCATAGCGACGGTTTATCGCACCAGAAATCCGATAATCGGTTGCCGACTGCTATAGCTGCTACCTCCTTACTGTGCGACGGCTCCAGCTGCGCCGCATGTGTTGGAGGTTGTACTGGATTCATTTTATATTATAACGATCGCGAAACGGTACACTTCATAACACCGCAAAAGTTCACAACGGTTCTCGGGGTCACCACTGTGGAGTAGGCTCTGCTGCGTAAGATAAATGAAACGAAGATTCACTGTAATATTGTTTATTATAACACCGTCACAACTGAAAGGATACAGTACTGTTCCGAACCGCGGTACAGAGCCTACTGGCTCGGGCTACGAATGCAACATGCATCGTATGCAAATACAGTGCCCTTACAATTTAATTGTTAGTTAATTGATTCAGGCGTGACTTTGCGGAAATCCATTATAAAATACAATAGACGACGTATATTTTGTTCCACTTGTTGCGAACTCGGACCCGATTTGTGGACACGTCAATCGCCATCCTGAGGATGCCTCGTTGCGAGGTGAAACACGTGTCGATTTCTTACAATGGATTACGCGGATTAAGTTACTAAATATACGTCGTCTATTGCATTTTATTTTATTGTTATAGGCACTGGACGCCAACTAAAGGCTAGCCTACAGTTATGATAGAAAAACAAGTAGCTAGGAACTGACTGCCTACTTAAGTTCTGATTTCGGACAGGCTCACTCAAATCTGAGTGGTTCCTCAAAGAGACCATTTCATGCACTAAAAACGCGATATAATCATGCAGATCATGATTATATCGCGTTTTTTTTTTTTTTTGAGTGTGGGTTGTTATCAGATACAGACTTTCACTGACTAAAACCCACCCGTGTTCCTTCCGTTGCCTGTGTGCCGGGGCTACGATATACCTTTCGGACAAACCTGCAACCCTGGCAGGCATTGGCCCTAACGGACCCCGTCAGTCGACTTTTTATTAGGTATAGTTTGTTTCTCAGAGTAGCCGGATAGGAACACCCGACCTCTCTTAGTTTTTAGAATAATATTGACGTGTAAAAGTGTTTGTATAAACCTACTTACAGAAATAAATATAATTTATTATAAAGCTCATCCCAAGTTGGGCCGGCCACGCATAGCAGTTGCCGAATTTCTGCCCTCCATAATCTAGATTCTAACTCATAGCAGTGGCCGTATTTATTTTATGCCATCTAGCGAACGATTACGTTATTAATAAGAGGACTAGCGTTAGGCCGCGATAGGTGCTAACTATAGCTGAGTGTAGATGTCGCTGGCAGCATCGATCGGCAGAAATAATGGTATATTTTTTGTCTATCAAGTTTTAGAAGAATATTGAATTCTGAAATGGTATTTGATAAAAACCAAAGGCCAACCAATAGACTATATGGACCCGGTCCTTGTTTTTTTTAAATGTGCAGGGATAAAAAACAACAATACTCTATGCTAGACATGCCAATCATGTAGGTACCAAAACGAAAAGAGTTCTGTAAAACGGATTCCACTTGGTTGATATTTCTTGAAAGAAACTGAAACCTTAAAAAGCCTCCGCTGCAGTCGACCGCGCGTCAGTGGGAACGCTTTGACCTTGAGCTGGCCTAGCGTAGTAAAGAGTTTCAATATAATAAAAGGCCAGTTTATACTGGTTTTTATCACTAAAGTGCGTCCTGATAATAGTCTTCCAGACCGAATTACAGCCATGGCGACTAATCTCAGCGGAGACTAGCCGCCGCACGAAGCGCGCGTCGAAGCGCGGGAGATATTATAGTGCAGAAGTGTGTGCGCAGACACAGGTGCACTCTCTCTTCCCTCACTCTCATAGCCCGATGGGACGGCAATCCGACACGACCGGAGGGAGATCAGGCGCAGGACTAACAGCTTAACGTGCTGTTCGAGGCACGGCGATATCACACCGCCAACTTCCAAACTCCAAGCTGTTACTATGAAATTTCTAATGGAAAAACCCAATAACACTGCCCGACCTGGGAGTCGAACCTAGGATGTCCTACTGTACAAGCAACACGATTTGGTAGCAGAGCCAGCTGAAAGTGCGTCACTCACTCGTGAAGACTCTTTTTAACCAACTTCCAAAAAGGAGGAGGTTCTGTGTTCGACTTTATGTGTTCAGTCAGTGGCAAAAAACGAAAATTCGAAACCAAAGACACAGACATCCGATATTAAAGTTATTTTTCACTTTGCGGTGTTTTTTTTTGGAAGCATGTTGTTTATTACGTAATAT
Source organism: Agrochola circellaris (assembly GCA_914767755.1). NCBI lineage: Eukaryota > Metazoa > Arthropoda > Insecta > Lepidoptera > Noctuidae > Agrochola > Agrochola circellaris. The sequence continues at coordinate 7,433,465 of OU611867.1, read as the reverse complement.
AAATCTAAAAAAAAAGAGGGTGTGTGCTCATAACCACACGATATAAGTGAAAACTTATGTGATTTTCTAATTTTAAACCGAAGACCACTGGAGCCGAGTATACCCGATTCAGCGTCACTGGCCGACTAGAGCCGAGTATACCCGATTCAGCGTCACTGGCCGACTAGAGCCGAGTATACCCGATTCAGCGTCACTGGCCGACTAGAGCCGAGTATACCCGATTCAGCGTCACTGACCGACTAGAGCCGAGTATACCCGATTCAGCGTCACTGGCCGACTAGAGCCGAGTATACCCGATTCAGCGTCACTGGCCGACTATACCCGATTCAGCGTCACTGACCGACTAGAGCCGAGTATACCCGATTCAGCTTCACCGACCCGAGTGTGACGGTTCTGTTTCGAGCCCTGAAGGTTCAGGGATCGTAGATCAAATCCATGGTAAAACAAAGGGATCGTAGATAATTTCCAATCGTTGTTTACTACTATAAAGACGACCGCGACCTTTTAAAATGAGCACTAACAAAAACAAAAGTTTTTATTGCGATGTCATTGACAACACTACAATGTTGAAGGCATATAAAATAATCGACACGATTTACGAAAGTACCTATATGGCGCTTAGCATTTAATGAATCCGTTTACGATCATTTTGAAACGGAGAGGATATGAAAAATATCGTTTACTTATGTTATACTTTGTAGACAATAAACCTGACTGACAGCCGCTCGGGTCGATTTTCAAGGTTAAGCAAGGCTTGCCGAGGTCGGTACGTGGATAGATGACCACCCCTTATACATATATCGAAAGACCGCTCTGTACCTCGGAAAGCACGTGAAGCAGTTGGCCCCGGCTGTCATTCTTAGTTCGAAACGGATAGTCAGAAGCCCGAAAGTCTTGCCAAGGGCTGTTACCCAGTGACTGTTGGGTTATAGAGGTTACATAGGCAGTCGCTCCATGTAAAATACTGGTATTCAGCTGCATCCGGTTAGACTGAAAGCCGACTCCAACATAATGGAAAAGACTAGACAGATTTTTTTGTCATGAATACAACTACTTCAAGTCGTCAGCTTCAGGTGCCATTTGCCGGTTGCATTAAACCGTAACTATCTGAGTTAAAAGTTTTAATCTGATAGCAGTGCTTATCGCTAAAAGTCAGTCAGGGAACTGGGTGATATTCATGTTCGCAGAAGATAGAGACTGCCTGTCGTAATCAGGATCCATCGGCTTGCTTGTAAATAAACATAGCTGTGCGACTAAAGCAAACCAACCAGCCTCATTTTCAGCAAACAGCGAATTAGTCATGACAGTCATGCAAGCCTCCTCTTTTCAACTAACGTCACTTACTCTTCTTTTCGTGTGGACCCGACCACAACATATTTGGGAAAAGGCTAGGCAGATTAATTGTAGATATAATATACCTGACTATGGAAATACTTATTGAATGTACTTTAACGTCACACGGTGAAGGATAATTTCCACATAGGTAATAGGTAATAGGTAATGGGTAATACGGGCTGGTATCCGCAACTCCACGTCAAAGCGCGTATTTTGCGTACGGGTGGGAAAATCGGTTATTCGATCCACCCCAGCTCCTCAAAGAAGGCCAGCAACGCCTTGGTGTCACTGACAATCTCACGTAGGGTACCTGGGTTACCGAAGTACTTTGCCCTGTATGTGGCGACCACCGGGCAGTATAACAGCACATGCGCTGCTGTCTCGTCGTCCTCCATGCAGGCTCTGCATAGCGGACTGTCTGTGACTCCTATGACAATAATTTCCACATAAAAACAGATCAAGTAATCTAGTTTCAACTTATTTGTTAAACCGGTTCAGTAGTTTATGATGTACAACTATAATTAATCTCACATACGCAGCCTGTGATTCATATTATAAAAATTAGTGAGCTTGGTGAGAGCATTGCTCGACTCGGGCCTCACAAAGAAAAACTGTATTGTTGCTATTTTTTTTTGTAACCGTCATATAGAATATAAAAAAAGATTAGACACGTATTTTTTCTTTTTTTACAACATCTAAAGATTACGGCAATATATTGAGTTACGTTACATTCCGGTACATTTTATACTGACTTGTGACGTAGCGAGCCCCCGGGGGAACTTGAATGCGTTTTATCTAAATATTTTTTTATTAATATGATAAAGCAAAAAAACACGTGTCTAATATTTTTTTACTGACATCTCTTTTGTTTATTTAATTTCAAAATCAAATTAATTTATTTGGGTGTATCGAAATCAATCCAATCTGCCTAGCATTTTCCCAACTATGTTGGGGTCGGCTTCCAGTCTAACCGGATGCAGCTGAATAACAATACTTTTTACATGGAGCGACTGCCTATCTGACCTCCACAACCCAGTAACTGGGTAATACGATACCCCTTGGTAAGACTGGTGTCAGACTTTCGGGCTCCTGACGACTCTTAACGACTGTCAAAGATACACGAATGACAGCCGGGACCAACGGCTTAACGTGCTTTCCGAGGCACGGAGGAGTCTCGATATGTAAAGATGGTCACCCATCCACGGACAATAATCTCTAAAAAACAGCAAATTTCAACATGTATTATGACAAAATATTAACCTATTCTTTCTCTCTTTCCAGGTCCAGTGCCACTAGCTAGAAATATAAGACACTTGCCCTGCATATCAAGAAGAACAGCACAAGAAGGCCTGTGTATGTTCGCCATAGATTGCCTCAAAGCCAACGGCACCCACCTCGGGACTTGCATAGACAGATTCTACTTCGGATCGTGTTGCCAGATCCCTGACAAAACCATCCTTCCACAAATTATAGGAAACAACATAGAAGATAATTCAATAGACAGTGCTAATTTCGTACATCCACAAATAGAAGATAAAGTTCAAACGACAGTTAGTAAGATTCCAGATATATTTCCTACGAAAAAGACCACAACTACAGAAAAAGTTGAAATTACAGTAACAGAAAAATCTGAGACGGTACTAGATAGAACTGAGGCTATGGATTTAGAGACAAAATCAGAAGAACAATCGACGATCGACAATAAAATAGTGAATGATGAAGTTAAATTCACTACATCAGCTATCGTAGAAACAACAATGAAGGCTGAAAGTAAAATCACTGAAACACCAGTCACTGAATTGCCCATGAAACTATCGACATTCCAAACAGTTTCTGGTGAGAATAGTATATTTACTGAAAAACCTGAAAAGGAGGATGTTACGAAAGGTACAACCACTTCTAAGCCAAAACCTACTCGTAAGCCGTCAAGGCCAACCTTCAGGCCTTCATCACAAAAGCCTTATAACCATACAAGACCTCAATATACCTTATCTACTTATAAACCTAGACCTGTGAAGCCAGTTTATAATAGCACTAGAAAACCACCATACAGGCCGCCAAATAAACGACCCCCTGCAACGAAAAAGCCTTTGCCTATTCCCCCTAGACTTAACATAACTATACTACCTCAATCAACAAGCTCAAAACCTATATTTACCCGACCATCATCAGTTTCCATCACATATATCAACACTACTGTTGCGTCATCAACGACAGCTGAATCAACAACTACTACTACAACTTCTACAACAACAACAACTACTACAACAACAGAACCACCATCGTCACCAACGACTGTTTTAACCACTGTAACAGAAAAAATTATAGAACCAACCGACCCAGTAACTGAAATTGAGAAAACAACTGAAGTCTTACCTGCTACTGAAACAGAGAAACCAACTGATAAAACAACAATTTCCGAAGCAACTATCGAAACAACGGTCACAGAAGCAGTTCAAGAAACGACGGTTCAAGCTACTGAAGCAATTGAGGTTGTATCAACGACAGAAGCAGAGCAGTTGGTTACTGAGACAGCAGCGCCTACTTCACCACTAGTTACTTCGGTGTCCACTGAATCAACTAAAGTTGAAACGTTGACTACCGAAGAGGTTGCTACGAAAGAGCCAGAGAAGACCACGGAAGGTGACGGTGAGTGTTTCCTTGCAATTACTATTTTGCTAGCTGATTTAAGAGTAGTTTTAAACAGTCCTATTAATAAAACTACTATAGACACCGATGATTTAAAAAAAAATTGCCTCCAAAATATGATATTTTGAGATCTATTTGCTCCATATCATTTGTATTTATTTTGTGCTGTTATTATCCTTATCTACTAATTCAAATATTCGTAGCCAAATTCTGGTCCGATTGTCATTGACGCGCTAAAAGAAGTATACTTTTAATTGTCACTCCACTTACTCCTTTTGTTACTTCAATAATCTTTCCTATCAAGTAGCCATTCTACAGTGCTTTCATTATAACTTGATACATGACGCGATTGGTAGCACTGAATTTTGCAGCCATGTGATTGGTAGTACTGTTCTGTCAGTCGCCATTTTGAACTCTATTACCATTGAAACTAAGACTGCAAAATTCAGTGCTACCAATCACGTCACGGGTCAAGTTATAATGAACGCAATGTACTAATTCTAATAAACTATGAGTATAGCATATCAATGTCGGTGCAAAAAAATCGCTTCAATTTTCTCGACAAAAACTTTGAACTCATAAATTAGTTGCTTGTTCCGCCTATGGCATATTCAACCTGTGATTGACACTATCTATAAATCTACTAATTATACAATTCTGATCATCTTATCTTAAATCTGAATCGTTTGGTGAATGCCAATTTGGTCAAACTGTTTACTTAGTATGAGAGAGAGAGAGTGTGTGAGCCTAGCACGAACGCGTGAAGTAAATTTCTTTTTGTGACAAGCACAGCACCCATAGATATGAATAAAGTAGTCTGAAAGTGGCACCGGTGGCTGAAAAGTTGTGTGGCAAGTCGGTTGTCAAGTGATGCGGAGAAATGAGTGACAAAAGTTTTGAGTACGAATGTGGAGCTATAAGAGTAGGAGAAGACCAAAAAAACGATGGATGGACTGTGTAGGAGACGATATGGCTAGAAAGGGGGTGACTACCGAGATGACAACTGATAGAGAAGTATGGAAGAAAAGGACATGTTGCGCCGACCACTAATAAATTGGTATAAGGATAGCAGAATGATGATAGACATGAGTAAACTCTTAAAACTTCATAAACGTTATGTGAGGTACGAGTATTTTCAATTTTAAAATCCTTCCTTCGTTACGTTTACTCCGCACGGTCCTGCCCGGCCCACTGTTTTATGAGTGAACTTATTGAGCTAACTGAGTTAATTTACTTCAGCATCGGATAATGATTTGACTAGTCAAATATCAATTCAACTTGAAGACTTTTTTACTTTGTTTCTCCTTGGCTTATTTTTGAGATCCGTTATTGTAAATTAGAGGAATGTCGTCAATTCAGTTATGTCTACGTATTTTATGGACTCTTTGGAACCTGATGGCCACTTTAAAATGTCTCGTCTACTACATTTTTCTAATCCATTAGTCAGTCATATCAATTAATAACAATGCAGCTACAATGCAGTGAGAAAGCTTATTAACGTTTTTCTTTTTTTGTCAGAGGAAACCTTTGGCTTGCAGTGGGTCATGCATGATTTATGAGTTTCGTTACCAGTGGGTCATGATTTAGGAGTTTCGTTACCAGTGGGTCATGATTTAGGAGTTTCGTTACCTATAAAAAGTGATGGATTTATTCTAACTTCAAAATCTACTTTTGTAAGGAAACACTGACTGCATCTCTTCTTCAGAAATTAGAGCATCTCTCTATTATGTCGGTCTCTCTTTTTCAGTATTTTTAAAAACACCGTTTCATTAATTGTATGCGAGAAATAAACACGTAGTGTCGTAGTACATGTACATAATTATGTATGTCATTACTCATTTGTGTGACGTCACATAAATACCGCATTTCGTTTTAGCCACCTATGTTTTTGTCAGTTGCCAGATTGTCACCTACCTACGCGTTTGGTAAATAAGTTCATTGACTCTATGGGCATTACACTGACATGAATTGATGTGAATTTTATTTGTTTGCTCATGCATGTGGTTTAGCTCTTTTTTTTTAGATGGTTGTATTTGCGTTAAACGAATCTACAATTCTAAATGCGAAACTGGGTCCCAACTCCCAGCTGTTTGTTTTGGTATATTTTCTTTGTAAAATTGTGAAGACGATTGTATTGAAGTTTGATACAGATAGCTTGGTATCTAGAGAAGAACAAAGAGTACATGTAATGTACCTGTTTGTCATCTCTAAAACTTCTCTAAAAGTCCTTGGCAAATATTTATGTTACAAAGAAGAATAAAACAAAGAATCGTTGTTTGACCCTTCGTCATAAAAACACTAGTGATTGATACCACACTTTACCTATTGGTTAGATTTTCTAGTTCAAACCATAAGTTCTCATTATATGCGTCGCTTGTGCTGATCCGAGAAAAGATATCAATTAATAATCTTTTTCATCATAGAAGAAATAAGGCCTAAGCCAGAATTTGTTCTGTTTTAATCATTCTCCAGTTAAACAACTTCGTAAGTGTCAAAAAACTTACTTGAACGCAACAAACAGACATTGATATTAACTTTCGCATTTACTCGTATAATATCAGTGTAGGTTTTAGCTTTGTACGTTGATTTGTCATCGTTAACCGTTTTAAACTTAAAGTCACCTTAACTCATATTTGTTTCTAATAAATATTTGTTCTGATATATTGACACGATTGACACAATTGACAGTAGTGAATTACCGGTTTATGTCAATAACAAATACAAGAATATCTTTTACAAGTGTCTATTATGCATACAACTTAAGTTTAGAAGTAGGCGAGTAACTTTTTGATGATCTTCAAAACGATCCTCGTTATTTTTAATACATCTCTTTAAGCCGCCATTTCAGTTTCATTCTCAGTAGTCATTTCCATCCTAGTCATATTTATGTTTTATTTAAGCTGTTCATAATTTGTTTTGTCTTCCATGTCTCATCTTGCTTTTACATACAGTCGTCCTTTTTCATACTCAAAACTTTCCTCATTTATGTCTCACATTCCTCCGTATCATATGCCTAATCTATGACAACCAATTTTCACTTCGGACTTCCTCTGTATCATAGCTGTGTTGACAATCTCAAATTCACAAATTACCAGACCCGGAACAACGATCGGCCATACAAATATTTACTCCTTGCTTCTACCGTAATTTATAGCCCACCTTTGACCTGTAGCTCTGAAGCTAATAGGGATGATGACTAAAATTTGTTTTTTAGTCTGTCTTTGAGATTAAAAAAAAAAAATTGGACACGTATTTTTTCTTTTTTTACGTAATATAAAGATTGCGGCGATATATTGAGGTAAAATGTGCCATGACGTTCCGATGTAGATTTTATACATACTAGTGACGAAGCGGCCCCTACTCCCCAACTTAAAATGCGTTTCATCTAAGTAATTTTTTATAAATATGATAAAGCAAAAATTACGTGTCTAATATTTTTTATTATCTGACTGACGGACTAATTAGAATTTCATTTTTTTTACCCAGGCATCATCCCTATTGCTCGGGTATACTGAGCCAATTGGGTCTGAGAAGATTGATGTTTACAGCTGTTTGTTTTCATTTGACTGCGTCGTCGTTAGTTTAGTGGCCACCAGTCTTCTCGTCTCTCATCATTCGGTTCGGGCAAAGTGTTACCTGTGGTTGGCTTTCCATGAGGAAACACTCAGTACCAGCCTGAATCTTGAAATATTACCCGATTTATTACCGTAGCCTCTTGAAACTTCGGACTTATAAGACAGCTGGCGAAACGTGGGTGCACTATATATCCTCTGCCACTTCGGGCAGCTCCCTCCTGACTCTAGAACATTATTATATAGTGCACAAGTGTATGAACTCTCTCTTCCTTCACTCTCATAGTCCAGTCTAGACCAGTGTAGTCTAGTCTCATAGGACATCCTTCAGGAAATACATCCGTGTTTTTATGCTTTACATACTACCATGGTCTATAATTGTCCAGGTCGTCGCCCCCTCAATTTATTCCTACCACTGTCGCCTCACTTAGGACACACCTCACGTATCTAGGTCGTACACGAGCGAACTGGGGTCAAACTCATTGCATTGTCTCACTTTAGATTCAGGGCTCACTTTCTTTTCTTTATATCACTGTTCTCAGCGTTGTGGGAAATGGGAAAGTCATTGATTGATGATTGAGGTATTTCGATGTTTTTCTTATCATCTAGTTTGGTATGTTCAGATGTAAACTATCTAGATTTTTCCGTAACTTCGTTTGCCTCCATTTTGTAAACATATAATAATTATTATAATTACATATTGTTACACAGCTCATATACAATACCTTTAATTTTAAGAAAAAATGGTTTCCTCTAATAGCGATGTCTAAAACAACCTTTGTACCTTCAACCAGCGATACCTATTGTTTTTTATTCACATTGAAAACTAATCGCGTGGCTTTTCGAAAAATTCGTTCCTGATAAAGCACATCTACAGAATCGAAGGAACCTATTTCATGTTTCTTTTATGTTTCTATCTTCTGATTAGGCTGTGCGTGTCTGTCAGGCTATAAATCAATCACTTCACTCGTCAAGGAACTCAGCCTGTAATTTTGCTACTGTAATTCAGTAATTATCCAGTTATCTGTAACCTTAACAACTTTTATCTTACTCCACGAAACTCATTTTTTCACCTATCCGGCTGTCGCAGTTTTTGTTTCTAAATCTATTCAATCTCTTATTTTAAAAACATCTAAGTCAGGGCGTTACATGTTCCTCATGACATGAGCTACTTTCACGTTTTTATCAGCTAAATTACTTATTTTCATCCAGTAAGTTATGAGTCCCCTATTGTTTTTTACCGTTAATCCATCATCAACATCGTAACACCGAAATCATTCGTCATAGAGTTGACACACCATTTCTTCTCAGAACTTTAACATGTAGATAATGTAGGTAATATCTCTGTTGTGAGATTTCTTACGGTTTGACTCACCGTTTATGTTTTGGCATTGTCACCTTTTTCCAATTCGATGAGAGCTATAACTTATTCATCTCTCAAGATTTCTCAAACATATACATAACATGAAAATATTCTATTATAAATTCAATCAACGACGCTGCTGAACAAAAGCCTTTCGCAAAGTGAGTCACAACACCCAGTTCTCCTACTTCTGTATCCAGTGTATTCCAACCGAATTTTAAGCCGTTCGATGCGTCTGTATGGCGCCAGCTTTTAACATTAACACTAACTTAACCTTTGCTATCTCTTGGCAGTGTTCCAACCATCACGGAACGGTACTCGATCAAGCATCGATCACGAAGTCATTGCCGTGACTACCGTGTTCCACTTATCTATCGCTAGTAGCTTGACGAGTCACGATTCTCGTGAGAATTGTCAAATGTCTCGTGTTTTTGGGACGATTTGTGGAGAGTTGTGAGTAGAGGTGGATTAATACAGTCTAGTCGTTGTTACATTATTAGGAACTATTCATACCTGAGAGATATTTCTCGACGGCATGTGAAGCCCAGAGGCCCATGGGCGGCATAAAAACTTACCAGGTTAGTCACTGACCACACGAAAAAATATAATACAGTAATCTGGTTAGGTTGAAGGTTTCTATAATTTATGATGCATATTTTTCATATAGGTAGGTAAGCATCATTATCTTGCCCCAACTAATCCCATTTTATTTGGGGTTGGCGCAACATATATATACATATATCCGTGACATCACTGCGGGCCCTATCAGAATACCAGCGCTGCGACATTTTATTTTTATTTTTTTTAATGTCGCGGCATCATGCTGAGATAGGAGCCTTTTGGCCTCGTATGGGACTTCATTCTAATTTTGTTACTTTGGTTTTTATTTATGTTTAGTGTGTTTTAGTTTAATGTGTGATTTGCTGTGCGAGTCTCAATAAATACTTTTTCTTTCTTTCTTTCTTTCTATATACTTTTCAAAGTAAGCATTTGCTCTTCTTTCCGCCTGAACATTGCTGGGAAAAGGAATGATACTGAGTTGTGTTAGTTACTGCGATATAAAGCCAATGCGGATTATTATTGCTAGTTTCTTAGTTTCGTCTTGTAAAATTGCATCAAAAACAAGCTATTTTGACATTTTCCTATAACTCAAAATCCTTTTGTTGAACATTTTTGAGTGTCTTCGTCGTGTCGTTGGTACCTCTGCAGTTTCTTATTCTATACGTAACGTAATCAAGTATTCTGTAAACGTAGATTTAACAAGCAATAGTTTTTTTATCAAATTGTTTATTAAAAATAATGAGTCTCGTATTGCCAGACATTTTTATGGAAGTTCAAATATTTTTAGTCACAATGACATCATCTAGTTACATTATGTTCATGTTCATACGTAATTCTGTTATGATAATAACATTAGGAATCGTAAGCGTAAAATCTTGTCGCTATAAAGTTACAAAATTCAGTATTTTTTTTACTATTTTCATTAATATCATCATTATAAATTCCAGAAAAATGGCCAACAGAAGGCTGGGTTTTAATATCAACAATCCCACCAAAACCAGAAATCCCATCGACAACTATTTCATCAACGTCAACAACTGAAACTACCACTTCAACAACAACTGTTGCACCCACAAAAACTACATCAACAACGACGACAACAGAAGCCCCAGTACCAGAAACCCCACCCCCAACAACTGTAGAACTTACAACAACAGAACAACAAACTGTAGAACCAACAACAACTTCAACAACAACGACAACAACAACGACAGAAGTGCCAACATCATCAACAACAGTAACAACTCAACAACCGATTCTAGAGTTTACTGTGAACGTGACACTGTCACCAACAGTACCGACTTCGACTTCCAGTATTGGATTGACGACTTTCAGTTCCGTTTCCTCTGAAAATGTTACTGAAAGTCTCAGTGAGAAGAATGGTACAAGTACTACTGAAGCTGTGAAACCTACTGGTGAGTTATATTAATTATTATTTTATATCTGAAGTCTTTTTTGTATTATTATGCTAGCGGACTGCCTCGTTGGTCTAGTCGCAAGCGTTACTGCTGAGCATGAGGTCTTGGTTTCGATTCCCAGGTCAGGCAAAATGTTATTGGAATTTCTCAGTAGCAGCCCGTAGTCTGGACTTGAGCTCCCCTATTACATGGGACTTAAAAATAATTGACAAAATGTGGGTGACCTATAAGTGTACCTCTGCCTTACGCTTCGGGGATTACAGGGTTGATGATAAGTTGTTATGTCGACCGCAAGTCAGTGGTATCAAAACCAGTGAAAGCTGGAGGTCTACTTCCTTAGCGAAATCCGTAGTTTTGGCCGTGGTTACGGGTGCTTTGCTCTCCCTGGCTTCGCTCTTACGGTGTGTCCGTAAGTGAGACGGAGAGCAAAGCGCCCGTAACGACGACCGTAATTACGGATTTCGCTTAGGGAGTAGACCCTCTGGTCCCTTATTCTATTGAACTTTAACTCCGTATACGTGAGGCCAGCTCAAGCTCAAGGTGTTACCACCAACGTACGGCCGACTGTACCACATTTTCAACGTGCTGTGGTAATTGTGAGATGGATGATACCATTGATACTGTAGACTAGTTTAAAATAGGGACATATTTTTTAACAAACTTCCCATTTGTTGCCTTTCACGGAAATGTTTATCGGTATGTTTAGCCAAAACTTGCTGAAAAGGCGACTGTGATGGAAATTGCTCGACAGATGTTTGTCTGTTGATTGTTTCTAACATGTCCCACGCCTGGGCAAATTCAAATTAAAAAATCATTTATTCAAACTAGGCTGAGAATCAGCACTTTTCGAACGTCAAAATTACATAAGACAGTCCCCCAAAACGCCCACCCTTCACCACTTCCTAGTGCGTTAGCTGGGAAGAAGAAGTGGCGCAACAAACTCCCCAGCAGCACAGCTGTCTGTTCAGTTAGAAAGAAAAAGAAAATGATTCTATATAATAGTATTCAAAGGCCTCCTATCCACTCCTTCCATCTTTCGCGAGCCCCCGCGGAAGTTATAACAATTATATCATAAAATAAATATTTTAATTATTTTACAGAAGACGCCATTCCTACGACAACACTGGTGCCGGAAACCACAACGGAAGCTGTCAACATGTCCGATTATAAAAACGGTGAGAATTTTCTATTATATCATGTATTTATTTACCCATATAAACGCCTCTATTTTTTCACACCTAAAATATCATTGGTCTAGGCATAAAAATATGGTTTACAAACACAATAATTAGATACGCTTGTACCACACATCACTAAATATGTTTAGCGCTAAACGAAATAAAGCGATTAATTTTCATTTCCGCAGTTGTACGCACTTTGAAAAATCTTAAACTGAAATAAATAAATAATAAATAAATTCTTTATTGCCATAAACAGCCGATCGATTCTGTAAAAATAACACCGTGAAATTTAGGTGAAGTGAGTGTGAAGTGAGCTGTCAATAATGTTAATCCCTAGCATCCTGCCGGTCGATTTGTGACAGTGACAGCTCACTTCACGCTCAATTCACCTAAGTTTTACGTTGATCTTTTTACAGAATCGACCGACAGGTTACAAAAAATTTTAGACCCTGGCTCCAGAGCTAGGTTAGAGTACTTTTATTTCAGGAGACAAATATCAACATTACGTACAAGTTTAATAAAAAAAGAAGAGGTCCTTAGACATTTCCTGTGAAATAAGACTATATCTAGGTTATAATTCGAAGATTTCATAAATCCCACGTCTAAAACGAAGATAATATTCATAAACAAAAGATATTAAATTTTACTCTCTTTTAAAAAACTTTCAAATAAATGCGTAATTATCTATCATCTGTTAATATATAAAACTTAAATGCTGTTCGTTGGTAACCCAAGAACCGACTGATTTGGCTATTTTTTGTGAATTCGTAGTACGAATAAGGTTTTTAAAAAAAATTGCAAAATTGCCCGGAAAATTGAAAAACTCGGGAAATACTGAAAGTGCTTTTTTTATGGGAATTATTAGATATAAGGACAGGGCAACATCTGTCGGACCAGTTAGTTTAAGGGGGATGCGCTAAGGTAGCCCGCGAGATTCAAATTTTCTTGAGTTTTTCCATTTTGCAGGTCAGTGTCAGATTGTATGTTGATTAAAATATAATTCGCGACCGTAACAAATATGGCTTTACATAATTACAATCAGCAATACATCTCCATAAGTTAGCATAATTGTCAAATATCATGATTTCATGAAATAGTCATTCAATGGGATTACATGAACTTAGAGAGTTGTATTGATCATTTTTATGATTATAATTCTATAATTAAACATTTGATACGGCCGCGAATTTAAATCAACAAAGAACATGATACTGACCTGCAAATTACAAAAAACGTAAGAAAATTTGAATTTCGCGGGCTACTTTGACGCTTTCACCCTAAAATAAATGTTCAGTTAGATTCTAAAATGAAATATATTTAAGGTAAAAAATAAAAACAGAAAACTTCACAAACGGAAGTTGATTAACAATATTATCGACGAATTGCAAAAAAGTGTCACAATAAAAATGTCACTATATTTATCCATTTTCCTGGCATTGTTAAAACCAATAAATCAACTACGAACAAATGAATGATATTTAACCAATTAACTTAAATTGATAAATTGGCCTCGATTTTCTTTAATTGTGATCAGCGGTTTCCGTAATAATAAATACTTAATAAGACTGTAATTTTATGGACGTTAGTAAACATAGCATATCATCACGCAAGCTTTCCCGCATGATAGGTAGAAGCGTACCTACCTACTCATACTACACCCACATATTGTTAGTTATGTTAACGGAGCTTGTGGCTAAGAAATAACAGTCGCACGGCTAGATTCATCAGGTTAAGCTATGCTTGCCGGGGTTGGTCCGTGGATGCGTGACCATATTTAAAGCTCGTACAGACCAGCGCGACGCGACGCCACGCCGTGACACGAACAATACAATTTCTAAGAAAACTTGACGGTATAACAATAACCGGTGTCGCGTCGCGCTGTCGCGTCGCGCCGGTCTGCACGAAGCTTTACAAACCGAGAACCGAACCGTACCGTGAACCGTTTTTTTTCCTCCGTGCCGGAATGCACGTTTAGCCGTTCGTCCCGGCTGTCATTCGTGGATCTTTGACAGTCTTTACGGGAGTCAAAAGCCCGAAACTTTGACAACCACTCTTGCCAAGTACCCAGTTACTGGATTGTGGAGGTCAGATAGGCAGTCGTTCCTTGTAAAGTACTAGTATTCAGCGTGAAAAGGTAGACAGGGTCTCTTGGCAAGGAATATTTAATTCCCATGTAAGTTGTAATGACCCTGATTGCCATCATCTGGAGCCAAACACAGGCTCTGACTAAAATATTATTTTTATCAATCCTTAAAACACTTGAAGACTTCTCGGTCTAGCGGTGGCACTGAATGTGAGATCCTGCTATCTAATTGCATAACACATTTTAATCGCGACTAATCTGTTTCATTTTGACAGTTCAACAGCGTTATTTACCTTGTTAGAGCAGTTATTTTTGTTGAACTTATGAAGCAAAGTGATTGATCGTGTATTACGTAATTAGGGTACAGAGATTGATTCCCGGTAGCACTAAGGTCAAAAACGGTGAAGGAAAAGATCGTCAAAAACCAAAAATGTGAACACGTGTGATATCCACCAACCCACCTGAGGAGGCCTGTGTCCCAGGAGTGGGAACAAGCTGATTATGCCATGCCGCAGTCCTGGTTTATAATTATTAATACATTATGGACGATTTGTTCCGGGCCAATGGCAGCTGGCAATCAGCACTTATTGGTTCTCCTCCTATGACCTACATCATCATCTGCCTAGCCTTTTCCCAACTCCATTGGGGTCGGCTTCCAGTCTAACCGGATGCAGCTGAATATCTGTATTTTACGTGAAGCGACTGCCTATCTGACCTCCACAACCCAGTAACTGAGTAATACGATACCCCTTGGTAAGACTGGTTGACAGACTTTCAGGCTTTTGACTCCCGTAAAGACTGTCAAAGATCCAAGAATGATAGCCGGGACCAGTGACTTAACGGGCTTTGATACCCCTTGGTAAGACTGGTTGTCAGACTTTCGGGCTTCTGGCGACCCGTAACGACTGTCAAAGATCCAAGAATGACAGCCGGGGCCAACGGCTTAATGTGCTTTCCGAAGCACGGAGGAGTCTCGATATGTAAAGATGGTCACCCATCCACGGACCAACCCCGGCTAGCGTAGCTTAACCTAATCGACCGACCCGTGCGGCTGTTATTACTTAGCCACGAGCTCCTCCTATGACCTACGTGGCAGTGGCGAAGGGTGAGTTTATGAGAAAGGTAAGCCGGCGCAAAAACAAAAAAAAAAAAGCTTACCTAGCCCGGACGTGGCGCACGTTTGAATATCACTTGAGAGACCAGAAAACGCGGGGTTCTGAACTGAAGAACATAGTTCCAAATGAGAGTCCATTACGGTGTCATACTTGCTCAGATATAACAAGGTTTCAATATAGTTACCGCGGTTATCAGAATTCGGACGTTCATCGTGGCCGCGAAAAGCTACTTCTTGTTTACCTAACAAAATAACGGTGTCAATAAACCGTTTCATTAAATTCCTATTTCGAGCTACTTTCCTATTATGAGCTTCAAACGAATTGGTGAAAAATGGTTCTATCCTACTATTCCCGAAGTCATGTAAATCTAAACAGCTACGAATATGCTTTTCAGTCTGCACATGTTTTTTTGATGAATTCGTCAGATTATTCATATCTGTAAAACCCCCTTTATTCCATAAACTACTAGAATCTGAGAAAAGTAAACATGGAAAACAAAACATCTTATTTAATTTACAACTACCAGTCAGCCATTGATATTTATCGTAAAGGGATACATTAAAATGTTTGACAAACCCATCACGTCGTTTGTAGTTTATAGTCATATCTGGTCGAGCACGACCTAGCCTAATTATGTGTTTCTTATTTTCAAAACTTAACCTTGAAAAATATGTTTCCTCACGAAGCAAATAATCTGTCACACAACAATCTAAAACTATTAATGCCGCCATCCTACTAATAACTTTTCAAACCTACTTTAAAAAAGAAATTTCAACTTGCTAATCTATCGACTTACCACAAATTCCTAATTACAATGACGGCGAACGCACAATTTCACAACAAACTCACGATTATCCAATTCTAATTGTTACACTAATACTACACTAATAACTTATATGAATACAACGAACAAAATGCTAATTAACTACAAGTATCAACAAAATTAAAGGATAAAAATTCTATTATCTATTTACGTCAATCGTCAACATACTATTGTAGTCTTTGATCGTCAACAAGCGTCGAGCGAAGTTTGTCCCTCCCCCCGCCCCGAACCAAACCGAACGCTTACGAAATTCAGCGAATGGATTCCTACACTGTACCTATCATAACTCGACTTTTTACGGCTTACTATTGCCTCAAAAAACAGCGTGTCACGTGACCTGAAGTGACGTCATGACGAGATTATTTTGTATAGAAATTTAAGTTTTCATAACCCGGGCGGACAACGAGTTATACTGGAGGCACAAGAGCAAAATTGGCGCGCACTTTAAATGTTTTGTTTTCGTTGGAATATAAAGACAATTTTTTTAATGTAGGTTAGGGTTTTGTAATACTTTAATTTTATGGTGTAAGTATTAAATAATACATTCAGTGTGATTATTAAACACTGCTGAGAACTACTGACTGTCATAATTTCCTAAGGGAAGCCGACAGGAATCGGGTTATTGGTTAGCTGCGCCCCTGCTACGTGGGAGTTAAACATAACTGGTGCAATGATGTGGTTCAAGCTATATCTAAATCACTACCTAACCCCCTAGGAATGTAGCCCTTTTTTTTTTTTTTTTTTTGAGGATGGGAAATTATCAAATAACTTCTCCCGCTCTGGGTGGAGCGGGAGGGCGTGTCAGACTTTTACTGACTAAAACCCACCCGTGTTCCTTCCGTTGCCTGTGTGCCGAGGTCGCGATATCCCTTTCAGACAAACCCGCAACCCCGGCAGGCATTGGCCCTTCCGGACCCCGTCAGTTGAGGAATGCAGCCCTGAAGTTACATTATGTAATAATCGTAATAAACTCATATACTATGTATTCTGCCTCAACCGACCGCAGAATAAGGAAGCATTGTTACTCATGCCATGACGCCAAGTAATTGTTAGATTATTAACTACAGTTTAATTATACGAAGCCATTGTTGGGTAAACTGACTGTTTTGATTGTTAGGCTGGGTGTTCAATGGCGGGAGGAGTTCGAACAGCGAAAAAAAGATCGCTGTCGTCGACACGGTTGAGAGCTTTGAGCGTGACAACGTCAGTCTATGTCTAAAAATGGACAGCTATAAACTTAGTAGATATTATGTAAATAACCGAATTATAATATTATTAGTTGCGCCTCGCGGTTTCACCCGCATAATTATAGATTGATGAGAATATCGGGATAAAAATTATCCTATGTCCTTACTCAGGTCATGTTCTACCCATGTGCCAAATCACTTCCAAATCCGTTCAGCCATTTTAGCGTGAAAGCGTGACAAACAAACAAACTCACTTTCGCATTTATAATATTACTAGATATTACCAGCGGCTTCTTCAAGTGTACACCTTACCTAATGCGCGTGATAATTAATGAAAATGTCCCCACAGTCACGGACGGATGGATTAGTGTTTGTAATTACGGATTAATTCAAATACATGTCCATACTTATCATTGACTCAACCAACAGCTGATTGTTAATCTTTATTTAGTTAAAACTGAGACTAGAGGCTAATTGAACCGTGTCGCGTGTAAACCGAGCTACTGGTAAAAAATACAATTTGAATTAAGAACGGGTCTCATTTTTTTTTTGTGGATTTTATCTCACAGGTCAATCTTGGAGGCTGTCGCCTGCTTAACGGGATTATCCTGTGAATGCCTGGTACAGCCTCCAGCCAGGGCATAATACTTAGAAACTGAGCGACTACACGCTAAGGGCACCCACTGTGGGGTACGGACCTTACGGCGTCACTGGGGAAATTTAATTAAAATATTTTATTTCACATAAACCTACATGGGCACGTAAAACGTTCGAAGAAGGAAGAACAGTAAGGGATAAGCTGGATCGAATCGTGGACGGGTCCAATTGCCATACCGGGTGGCAGGGACATCGACGCGAAAAATGTTACCATGGATTCAGTACATCATTTTCATTATTAATGTCAAATATTTCGTCGGTTATTAAAAATATCTGCTGTTTCATAGAAAAGTGCAATCAAACTGTATAGAACAGCGGATTTTTTTTTTAAAATAACCCATGAAAAATTTGAATGAATTCGAAAATTTTTAATTTGAAATTTCAACGCTGGAGGAGAATGACGAACGAGTCCTGGGAATAAATACAAACTGCAGGATGCAAGAGATCCAGCTTTCAACTGATATCAGACGCTTCACTAGAGTGAATGTAAATTTTTGTTTCATTCCACGTTCACACGACACCGACAAAATTACATTTATATGAACGTTCATCTGCTCATTTAATTTCATTTTTCGGTGATTCGGAGCGTGAGTGAAAAAGTGCCGAGTGCCGAAATCTAACATCGGTGGATTGTGTCATTAATGAATTAATTTCTAGGGTTCTGTACCCGCAGGGTGCCAATCGGAACCCTATACTAAGCCTCCGCTGTCCGTCCGTCCGTCTATCAGCGGGCTGTATCTCATAAACCGTAATGGGCAGTTGAAATTTTCACAGATGCCGATATAACAACAAATAATAAAATACAAGAAACTTTTTATGTTCAGACCGTTCACTTCAAGTGCAAGATGCCGAATAAAAGACATAAACGAACAAATAGTGAAACGTCAGATATGAGCTTTGAAAGGACTTAACAGATAATACAAAAATGACAGCAAAACAAATAAGGGACACATTCCTGTCTTCCAAATTTTTGTCAAAAGATAAGAGGAACTTGAAAGATAACTTCAAACCAGAAAAAATGACGCGGTCGAGAAGTATTTTAATCGACAAGATAGTGAAATACCTACTTGATACATTGATAGAAACGATTGAACAAAACCTATTGATATTCGGTGATAATGACATTTTTAGAATATTACAATCCAAAGGATAACTCATAATCCATTGCTGCATATGTTTGAAAAATTCGTCTGCTCAACAACGAAAATAGCGCAATGAACGTGGGTGAACTGTCAAAATGAAACCCATTGCGATCAGTTTATGTGTGTTCTGTAATTACCTCGGTAATTGGTGAACTTTAAAATGGCATGCATGCTAAGCATTGCAAAGCTATATGCTTAGAATTGCAAAGCATACTTTTGTGCAACTTGCATGTGTTGGTATTTGCGGCTTAAGAGATGTCGGGCTCAAACTTTACCTAAAGGACACCTCAATCAGTACCAGTGTCTGTCTCTAAATCAACCAAAAGGTTGACTGTTAGAAAATGCCTAAGTCCGCATATTCAATAAATAAAACAGAAAAACGTAATACAATGTCAATACGTTACCCAATGACATTGCCGAAAAACCCTACAAATTTCAACACAATTTTTATTTTTTTTATCACAATCCAATATAAAAATAGCTACCAGCCAGGTTAAAGACCTTTGAAGTCCCAACAAAATGTTCTACAGCCCGTGCATAAACAATAATAAAAAAATAAAAAACTGTTCGGTTTTCAAACAAAGAGTAGTGAGATCGCGAGGCGACCGCACGCCACGGCCAAGGCGTTTGCAAGGACGATTGTTGTGGCTATTGCATTGACATTTAAAAAAAATGTGGACTTTTTAAATTGAGAACTACGAGTTTTGAAAAAAAGTGCATGTGCAAGTGACGTTATTGGCAGTACAATTAAATTCTTTGGTATTGTTCGAAAAATAAAAGTGTTTACAATAGTGACGAGACTTAATTAAAAAATTGGAAAATAAAAATCGAATTGCAAACTGCAATTGTTTTCGAAGTTAAGTTAAAAGTGGGCTAGGCAGAATGCAAAAGAGGTTGTTAAAGAGTAAGAATGTAAAAATAAAGATGTCATGGGAGTACGAGGATGAAGTGCATTCGTGAACTGGATTTAAACATTCGTGTTTCGAATTCAATTTCGATTTTCGAATGCAAAAAGTGTTTCAAGAACATTTAAATGTGAATTTTCGAACTCGTGAAAAGTGTTTTAATAAAGTTCCTTGAAATTGACAGATTCATAAAAATAAGTAAAATAAACACAGCTCACAAAATATTAGATTTAAAAAATAAATTTAAAATTATACATTACGTTTCATGCCAATAACATTGTATTAGCTATTAGCAATATTAGCATACACTAAGAATAATTCAACGGTAGCGTTAAGGTTTTTTAAATGGCAATATATTGAGCAAAAACTTTAATTAGGACTTCAAAAGTTTTATTGAACAAAAACAAGACCAACCCAATCCAGTTTTGATTAAAAAAAGTGGACTCTTTTTGCCGTCAGTACCAAAGATTACACAAAGATTTTAAGTGTAAAATATTTCGTTCTCGAATTTTAAAACTTAAATATAAACAAATGAATTTAAATAATTCTGGAGTGTTCTAATTTTAAAATCTCTTACGAAGAAGTGTAAATAAGTTTTTACGGCGCGAATAGATATGAATCTGAGAAACGGAGTCCATCGACCTTTTAGTTTTTTGAAATAAGAGTACTTAGTTTTATTTTTAAAACTCATTGGATACCTACAATATTGGATAAGAAAAAAACATTTTTTCTTCTAATTTGTGGATCCCATTAATACAGAAGCGACAACCATTACTTAAAATGTTATTAATAACTTATAAAAACATAATAATAATTGTAAAATTGATAATAATGATAACAACTAGTTAAAATCGCAGATAACACAAGTAGCACACAGCATACATCTATCAAACTAATAAACACACACACAGCACTTAACAAACCGAATAAATAATCCCTAACCCAACACTACCCTAATAAACATTTCCCGCCCCAATAAATTGATTCACACTCCAATAAATGCAATAAAAACCCCACAATGATTCTAAATTCAACCCTATTGGTGCTCGCAGTCTGTGGGCGAAGACTCTGGCAGGCTCCTCAAGGCAGGATCGTGGGTGGAACGAAGTCTGGCTTCGGGCAGTGGCCATGGCAGATATCCCTGAGGCAGTACAGGACTTCGACGTACCTTCATAAATGTGGGGCTGCTCTGCTGAATGAAAACTGGGCAATTACTGCAGCGCATTGTGTTGAACAGTGAGTACTTTTTTTGTATTTATTTTAGTTAGTAGTTTAGACTGTCTCGGGTGGTCGATTCCCGGGTCGGGCAAAGTGTTATTGGGGTTTTGTATATGGAATTTCTCAGTAGCAGCCCGGCGTGGATTTGTGTCCGGTTGCTGGCAATAGGCTCGCCCCCTATTACATGGGACTTAAACATAACTGGCGAAATGTGGGTGTATTATAGGTACAGCTCTGCCTAGCCCTTCGAGAATACAGGCGTGATGTAATGCTATGATAAAAGAGGTTACTTGGGAATCAGAAAAACCTATTTTATTCTTAACTTGTTATGTACTGAAGTTATTCATTTAATGTTGGGAACGCCTCCATTATAGATAGGCTGGAAATAGTAGTACTTGTGGCTAAATAATAACAGGCGGACGGGTCGATCGAAAGTTAAGCAACGCTTGCCGCGGTCGGTCCGTGGATGGGTGACCCATTACATATCGAGACCTCTCCGTGCCTCGGAAAGCACGTTAAGTCGTTGGTCCCGGCTGTCATTGTTAGTTCGTAACGGACAAGGTCTTGCCAAGGGGTGTTACCCAGTGACTGCTGGGTTATAGAGGTTACAAGGCAGTCGCTCCATGGTCCCGTCTGTCATTGGTAGTCAGAAGACTAGAAGGTAACCAGTCTTACTTATGTTACCCTAAACTTGGTTGTGGAGGTCAGATAGGCAGTCGCTCCATCTAAAATACTGGTATTCAGCTGCATCCGGTTAGACTGGAAGCTGACCCAAACATAGTTGTGAGAAGGCTAGGAAGATAATTTTTTTGATCGAAACGTCTACATTACAGGTAGGTGGAAAAACAAGGAATTAGAGCATTAACCTTCATGCAGACTAGCGCGACGCGACAGCGCAACTGACACCGCTTATTGTTATCCCGTAAAGTTTTCTTAGAAATTGTATTGTTCGATTCGCATCGCGCCGTCGCGTCGCGCTGGTCTAGACGAGCCTTTACACAACTAAAAACAATCTACATATTTGTTACCCAACAAAACATCGATTTTCCACATTCTGTATGAAGTATGAACAAAATGCACTTAATAATACATTACTCATAACTCGACTCATTATCTTGTATGTGGAATTAGACCTGTGAACCGCATCGTGTGAGCATTTTCCTCAAGATGACCTACTGGATTATCGATAGGTATCAGTTGTCTTCAATGTCAATTGTTATTTTGTTAATTTCCTTAAAAGATTGCTTTTGTATGTGATGGGATTTCGTGATAGGTTTTGTCTTGAAAGAAGGTTATTTTCCTGTTCGTAATCTGAAACAGGCCAGGCGCACTCAGCATTGTAGATATAAAGCTAAAAGTACGCGACGGGCTCGACTTGTCGGGCCAATTCAGGGGGCGCGTAGTCAGAAGATATAAGAGTTACGCGATAGAAAGAGAGGCAACTTCTAGGTGAATAAAACTGTAGGTCATTAGCGCTGTGCAACCTGAATTGCACTTTATTGTGTCGTAGCAAGAGTCGCTTTTTATTTAAATGATTTTGCGGATCGAATCTTCTTTACCTTCTTGTACTATTATTACGTTTTCTGTGCCTGAGAGATGTGCGTGTCTTTTGTGGTTTCAACACAATGTTTATTAATGCAGTTATTATCGAAAACATCTTTATATCTTCCGATAATATTTTTTCATAGCCCTTTGCAAGCTCATTAATATAATCGTAGGTACCTACTTAAAAGCCAAACAGGTTGAAAAATAGTATTCTACAATCAATTTACTTGATAGGTACTAGTTAAGACGTTCGTCCCGGTTGTCATTTGTATATCTTTGACAGTTGTTACGGGTCGTCAGCAGCCCGATAGTCTGACAACTAGTTTTACCAAGGGGTATCGTGTTACCCAGTTACTGGGTTGTGGAGGTCATAGGCAGTCGCTCCATGTAAAATACTGGTATTCAGCTGCATCCGGTTAGACTGGAAGCCGACACCAAGATACTTGGGAAAAGGCTTTACAGATGATGATTGGTTCGTACTTAGTTCGGGGTTTACCAGGCTTTTTCGGTGAGCGTGCAAAAAAAACAGTTGCACCACCTCTAATTAACATAAAAACCCAATTAACATGGACCAAAAGGTCATGTTAATGATGTTTTAGTTACCTCAAATAAAATTGCAGTTTTTTTAATCAAGTTTCTAGCGAGCCATTTCTGTTTCCTGTTTTGTGTTATATTTGCATGTTGGGTCGATAAATGTGTTATAGTAATTAGGTATATTGTATATATATATGTCACGGATGGATGGGAAAATAAACTTCGGATCAGCCCGCTAATAAGAGGAGAGGCTTATGTTAATTTCTTTCAACTTTACCCGGCTAAACTTAAGTGTAGCCGTAATCCCTTGGCTAAAAATGAAGTAGCAAATGAAAATGACTAAAAAGTAGGTAAGGTTAGGTTAAAACTGTGAGCCGAGCGAGCGAAGCGAGCGGTACCACTGCAGTGGCCGGCGAGTCCGTTACATTCTCTTGTACAAGAGAATGTAGGTCACCACATTCCGAAAACATTACAAAATAACCACGCTTCCTCACTACATGCCTAACCATTCTAACTCCTAAATTTCCCCACCATTTTATACTTATAACTTAATTTTCTCCCACAGCGTCCCCCCATCAGAACTGCTAGTAAGACTGGGTGAACATGACCTGGCTCAGAGCGACGAACCTTACGGCTTTGTGGAGCGAAGAGTTCAGATCGTCGCCAGCCATCCACACTTCGATCCCGCCACGTTCGAGTATGATCTGGCGCTGCTCAGGTGAGTTGCACCACTGTGTTACACTTATCATGAAATAAGATGCAGGTGGTGTGGTGTTGCCAGGGTTGCGAGTTTGTCCGAAAGAGATATCGTGGCCCCGGCACACAGGCAACGGAAGGAACACGGGTGGGTTTTAGTCAGTAAAAGTCTGACACGCCCTCCCGCTCCGCCCAGAGCGGGAGAAGTTATTTGATTATATCCCAACTAAAAAATGGTGGTGTGATGTGAGGACTATAAGTACCATCGAAGAAGTTCATATCTAACCACCGTAAGGACTATTCTTGCTTGCAGCGCTCGGCGGCTATAGAACCGGGACGGTAACAGATGTGGTCATCGTGTTCACGGGATTTTGTTTTGAAACTGGTTAGATATGAACTTCTTTGATGGTACATCTCTGCCCAACCCTTCGGGGAACAATGCGTGATGTTATGTTATGTGAGAGGCCGAGAGAGTGAATGGACAACTACTTGATGCGTTCCGTCCATAGACCATCGATTTTTATCTGAAAAGATCGTACCTAACCTGGAATCATAAAAAAACGAGCCTTACAGTAGTCGCATTATGATGTGTGACATCTGACATCTTGGCTGACGTATATATGATACCTATAAACAATATTCATCATCATCTGCACCATCATCATCATCATCATGTTTACAACCTCTCGGAAAATGGGTTGGTACCATCTGACGGCCAACTATAGCACCGCGCGCGCTCATTGGTCAAATCAAATAGCGCGCGCTTCCCCTTCTTCCTGTTACACACTTCCGTCCCTTTTCACGAAATCACTCCCACAGATTGCAGGAAAGTTAGAGGAAAAGTGTTACACATCAAAAATAATTTGAAATTGTAACAGTAACATCACAAGCACTGTGTAACTAATGTCATTATAATTTAGGTGTTCGGACTGATTCTCGATAACACAGGTTCACCACCATTGCCATACAACGTAGCAATGCCGCTTTTGGGCACTTTTCCTATTGACAGCGATGCAGACGAATTTTTTGATGCCCTATAATTCTTTTCCCTCCCTTTTTATATACATGTATTATAACGCGATCTTATTTCAAACCGCTCCCGCCACAATCCGCTCGTCCAATAAGGGTGTGCAGCTTCTAGAATGTGCTAGAAGCCATATAAAAAAAACAGAAGACGCGCACCTTTTATTGACGACATGAGTCTGTCATCCGTCAGCTGAAAAGCGTACGAGTACCAACGTATAATTTACAAAACCTTTTTCTTCGCCCCGAAACCCTAATGTATTAATATATCATATTGTGATTTAATTATATTGTGATATATGTATGTTAAAGTATATATTATTATTTTAAGTCTGTAAGAGTATATAATATATTATGTAAATACTATGATTAAATGAAAGTTACCTCCTGTAAATTCAATGGCTACTCATATTGACAATCTATGTCTCAACTAAGGCTTTTAAATAGATCCGTATCAAGGTATTTGCGTATTATGACGACGGCGATGTAAACTAATAAAATAAAGTAAAATTACACGCAAATTTAAAAAAAAAACATCGTTCTAAAATTACTAGGTATCAAGTGTTTTTTTGTCTGCGAAAAACTAAGAAAACAATAAAATTGCAACTGTCACAACAATTTATTAATAACAGCCGCATACAAGACATACCTGCTTATCTAATGCTATATTAATGACATAATTAGTGGTCTGCCGTTAAATTATTAATGTCTATTAATCTGCTGATCTCGGAACAGATTGGCGTCGTTATAAAAACAGTTAGCACATCAGTGAACGTCTCGCTGTATTGTGTTAGGGTTCCTTAGTTTCATTTCTCTAATAATAATTAATAAATAAATAATAACATTTTATTTGTACATTTGGAAAACATACATAAGTACACAGGATTAAAAATATATTGTACAATAGAGTCACATTAAAGGGCGAACTGATGCCTCCTTAACTAGGCCAAAAGCCTGTGTTCCTCCAGGTATGACACACAACTGGTATTAAGTGTCGTGCAAGTACAAGTAACACAACATAAATTAAACAAACAATGCCTTAATTTAAATACAGTATTAGTTCATTTAAGAGACAATTGTAATAAGATTCTCGGTTTCGTCATACGTTAACTTCTGCAACCAATCTGTAAGTTTGATTTTGACTTCGTGTTTAGTTGGGAGTATATGGGTATAAGTTTATGTATTCTATTATACAGTCGAGAGCTAGTTGCCGCGTACTGTCGGCGTGCAAAATTGTAACGGCATTGGACTATATCGCACACGGGAGTGTCTTTGCGTCTTTTTAGCTTAGCAAGATCTAGATGTAGCGCAGAGTGTTTTACCAGCATAGCGCGGAGCACAAAAATTTAATGGTTTCTGAACTGAAGTTAAAATAATGTATTTAGTTATTGAATGAATGAATGAATGAATGAATGAATTCTTTATTTGCCAGAATATAGGTACATTGTGTATGGTAAATTATTATATGGTTTCACTATATTCGACTTTCTAGTCGTGCAAATTTTTAAATAGACATAGTCAGCTTTAAAAAATAAATTATTATATCAATTTTTGTCTTCCTACATTAATAACACAAAATTTGAAGTGCAGCATAGCAGATAGCATAGTGGTATGACCGTCGCGTTGGACTGCCAAGTCATAGGTCTCGAGTTCGAACCCAAGGCACGCACCTCTGACTATTCGGATTCATGTGCGTATTTTATAATTATCACTTGCTTCAAAAGCGAGGAAAACATCGTGACGAAACCGGCATGCCGGAGAGATATTTCTCGACGGTATGTGATGCCAAGTCAGAGGCCCTTGGGTGGCTTTAAAACTCTCACACCAGCCGGTCCATTCTGTAAAAATATCAACGTGAAACTTAGGTGAAGTGAGAGTGGAGCGAGCTGTCAATAGTTTTAATCCCTAGCATCCTGCCGGTCGATTTGTGACAGTGACAGCTCACTTCACGCTCGACCGACAGGTTAGTCACTAACCACACAAAGAAAAAGAAAGATTGAAGCATGGCTTCCTACTCTAAGATACTTATTGTGAACTGAAATTTCCTCAGAATAGTCGATATTCAGTTCATTATGTTATTAGGGCCGATCAGGGTTTACTGAATTAATAAGGACACCTACCAAAGCCAAGAAGGCGTCAAAGCCCCGTTGTCTTGATGAAAATCTTGGACAATTTTCATTACATGTACGAACTTATTACAATTTTCGCTGAAGAAAAGCTGCATGGGATAATTCTTAGCAGACCTTTTTTACAAAATGATCTGATTTATACCCGACTGCGGCGAAGCCGAAAAGGAGGGTTAGGTTATCAAAATGGCAGATTTCCGGCGCTAAAATGTAAGCTTAAAAAAATAAAACTTTGAGACCTAAAAAAAAAACCCAAAAATATATTCAAATTATATGTTTAATAAAAAGTGATTAAAAAACAAAAAAACCCGACTGTGAAAACACATAATTGGAAAGAAAAAACAATCATTATAATTTATAGAATTTTGGTATTGCAGGCGGGGACAAAAAGAGGAGCGTGGCTAAGTAAAAACAGCCACACGGTTCGTTCCATCAGGTTAAGCTACGCTTGCCGGGGTTGGTCTGTGGATGGGTGACCATCTTTACATACCGAGACTCCTCCGTGCCTCGGAAAGCACGTTAAGCCGTTGGTCCCGGCTGTCATTCGTGAATCTTTGGCAGTCGTTACGGGTCGTCGGTCGGAAGCCCGAAAGTCTGACAACCAGTCTTACCAAGGGGTATCGTTTCTGGGTTATGGAGGTCAGATTGGCAGTTGCTTCATGTAAAATACTGGTATTCAGCTGCATCCGGTTAGACTGAAAGCCGACCCCAACATAGTTGGGTTAGGCAGTGTGGCTAGGCAAATTGATATTGAGGTGGGCACAAAAAAAATTCACCATATTTCAGGTTACTGGTTTGTCCCCGCCTGCGTACATCGTTATCATTTCATTGTGATATGTTCTTTTTTCTAGTACAGAACCAAATATAATAAATTCATAGTTGGCCGGTCGGTCACTCGTCGATGCACTTGACCTTACAAGGTTCACTACCACTCTACCGTGTTATTTTAAACTACATTTTGTGTGTTCGTGCAATTTTGTACCTTATTAACTTAAATTAGTTAGGCAAGTACCTTCTAGGATTTATGCAGAAATAAAAGTGTTCTGTGGTGCGATGTCGTTTCAAGTGTATACGATACAACCTTCTTAGTAAGCTGATTTCATTTTGGTCTAGTTCTGTAGTGGTAGTAGGGTCGCAGGCGACTTGAGTTTCAAATCTCAAGTCAGGGAATTTTTATTGAATTTTCCTATAAGGAATTTCTTAGTAACCCGGCTTGAAGGCAATCGGCTAGCCACCTAACATGGGAATAGGGATGACGACTAAATTTTTTTTTTTGTCCCTCATGGAGATTATTAAAAAATATTGGACACGTTCTTTTTTTACATTGAGTTAAAATGTGCCATGATGTCACGAGTATATAGATTTTATACTTACTTGTGACGTAGCGACCCCCACTCCCCAACTTAAAATGCGTTTTATCTAAGTAATTTATTATTTATATGATAAAGCAAAGAATACGTGTCTAATATTTTTTTATAATATGACTGACGGACTTATTAGAATTTCTTTTTTTTAACCCAGGTATCATCCCTATTAAACGCGATATAAAAGTACTAGGTATGCACCTCTGCCGACCCCTTTGGAATACAAAATCAACAAACAAAACAAAAACAACAAAATTCGAAATAAATTATAACGGAGAAAGCTGCAGCTACTCGTATTAGAACAGCTATGTTATGTCATCGGTATTTTTTCTCCGCTATTCGCATTTTTTGTCAAATAATCATTCCCGTTATCATATTATTAGACATTTATTTTTTAATTGCCAATATATTATTTACCTAATGAGTAAGTATAGAGATTTATTTTTTCTAGATTTACAGCTACCGTTTATGAGCTAATATTTGAATATTTTCTAGACACAAAATAAATAACACGTATTTTGTATTAAACAATATGGTATTAGTAACTAACGAGGATAGGTTTATCGACTAAAGAAATATGAATAAATAACAGTGTTTCAACCTCTGACATGACATGCATTTTGCAATCGTAATTTTTGACTAATGCTCGTTGTGATGAAGCACGTTCGAGGAAGTATTTACTTCTTCTTCGCGTGTCGATGGCAATCTAAATGGACTCGGCCCAGAATTCGGCCACGTGTTTGGCGCCATCACTAGCTTCCATCAGTTCCTGTAAAGTGCAGATTGTAGCGGCATTTACATCGCCACATGCGAACTACGCATCAAAGACCTGACGTCACACAAAATCCTGACGTCCCACAAATCCTGCATCGCGCAATTAGAGTTTACCGCGCGGACGACATATGCCAGACACGACACCCGTCTGGTCGGAGGATCCTCCCTTTTCTACGGTGGATGAGTGAACTTTACACCCCGTTCCTCATACCAATAAACAACACAAACAACAACATAACAACAACAACAAACAACAACAACAACATAACATAACAACAAACATAACATTAACATTGGGTTGCCAATCATACTGTTAAAAACAGTATTAAACTGTTTTTCACTCTAAAATACTGTTTACTGTGTTCAACAAAAAAAAAGTATATGAATATACTGTTTTCAACGATATCCAAAGCTAAATAAAAAGTTGCATGGGGCACGAGTGCGGTGGTTGAGCTAGCCTTAATTTCAGAATTAAACTGTTAATGTCTTGAATTTTTGGGACATAGTAAATAGATCATTGTTATCAGAATACGTTTTAGACAGTACTAGCTAGTTTTGCCACCTCAGTATTCATAATGAGTGTTTTCAGTAATGGATGCTTATAGTGGGACGACAAAAATAGAGCTTCAATATATATGATAATAAAATCCTCCCTCGTCTATTTATGAGGCTTACGAGGCCTTCAGGTGTTAAATTGATGAGTTTTGCGAGTAGCACTCATGAATTAGGTAGCAATTTGAAACATTTAAAAAATACTGTTTACTGTTTATTTACCCACTTTGACAATAATATACTTTATTTCTTGGCAACCCTAAGCTAACAGGCCACACAGGACATGATATTAAGTATCCCATCATTTGTGGAACAGCAGCACTCCAAGGCGGAGTCGTCTATGAATCTCCACCTGAACAGGTTACCCTTCGGCCAACCTGAGTCCGGAGTCTATTTAAAGACTTCGAGGAAGTAACACCACCACACCCATTTCTGCCGCCATGTAGCATTGCTGTGTGCTGGTTTGAATGGTATGGATGCCAGTGTGATTACAAGCACATACGCACCATACGCGCTTATTGCACCTACCACTGTTTATCTCTGCATCACCCAAAGGTTGACTGTTAGAAAATGCCTATGGCATTAAGTCCGCCTCTGTACATTTGTGTGCTTAAAGTGTTAAATAAATAAATAAATACGGATATTTCAGCTTCATCTCTGAGATGGTTATAACGTATTCTGCCATGCATGTTGTATTGCAGATCTCCATAGACAGTGATGACTTAAGAGTACCTACCGTCAGGTCGACCGTCTGTTTGATTATCAAAAACTTACTATTTTAATAAAATTCCTTCATTTGTTTATCAACGTTAGCTGATGGTTAGATATAGTTTTTTCAACTGTATGCTAATCGTATGTAAAATATTTGAATCACGTATAACACTATTTTACATAAAGTTCCCACATTTTTGTTGTAATGCAACGTTTTTACGTTTTATTGTATTAAGTACTCATTGAAGTAAAATTTGGTGTCAGCGGAGTCGCTTTCATGTGTCAGTTACAAGGAAAATAAGTAGTTTTAGTCTCACTATTTACTGAAAACAATAACTTATACCTATAAAGTTATTGCAAGCCAGCAAGTCCTAAGGGCTATCGTGTTACCCAGTAACTGGGTTGTGGAGGTCAGATAGGCCGTCGTTCCATGTAAAATACTGGTATTCAGCTGCATCTGATTAGACGAAGCCGATCACAACATAGTTGGGAAAAGGCTAGGCAGATTGATTTGAAAGGAAGACAAAAATAAAAGAAGAAAGATAAATAAGTTTATTTGTCACAGAAAGTCGTGCATACAAAAAGATAATTAACTCTAATAATAAAGAAAATTTAGAACAAAATAGATCTATAGATCGGTTTGCGTTCATTTCTAAAACAGTCAAAGTCAAATCATTTATTTCAAATAGGGACTTGTAAGGCACTTTTGAACGTCAAAGTTTATAAAAAATTGAATTGATTCTAGTCGCCCCTTCCAAAAGGTAGTTTTCGTATCGAGAAGAATGGGCAAGCAACTCCACCGTTACTCTTTTAAAAAGTGTTACAATATTTTGTATTAGGTACATTAGTTAAAAAAATACGTTACCACAATAGGTAAAAAGAAGAATTAATAAAAATGAAGCGCCAAAAGATAAATGAATTACTTATGTAATAGATACATGGTTCTCACGTAATTACGAACATTGTAAAAGTAGACGATTTTCTTAAAATTGTACAATTAATAAGTCAGTGTGTGAGGAAAATTCCAGATCCTGTAATATCATAAATATGTAGGAATACTGTAATATTATAATTGAGAAAGTAAAACACTGGTATTCCGCTGCATCTGGTTATACTGGAACTGACTGGACTGCAGACGATGACATTGGAAAAGAAAGATCGACTGAAAGTATTCAAAGCTGATAAAAGACGATTGCAATTTATAATGGCAGTAAAAAATATTTCCTGTACAGGCTGAACACTGAACATTTTCTGTTGAAGGGTAGCCTGTTTCATATATCACAACTCCTAAAATAGTCCCCAAGTCTCCACCGCACTTCAGTGGTGAAGTGGTCACCACTATTTTCTCAAATGCAACAAGCTGGTGCTTCAGTGACAATATTAACATAACAAACGGTCAATAAAGTGGATTACTTACCAACACTTTATATTTCCAGATTCTACGAGCCAGTGACATTCCAGCCGAACATACTTCCGGTATGTGTGCCTGATGACGACGAGGACTTCGTCGGCAAGACTGCTTACGTCACCGGATGGGGGAGACTGTTTGACGGTATGTAACCTTTAACTAAGTACCCATTTCATTCGTGATTCTTCTGTCCAAACTCTAATTTATTTTAATTTAGTTCAACACGTCTTTTACAGACACTTCAGTTTCATTTCTGTACTAGCCATATCTTTTACAGCCAAGATTCACCATTCATTCAATTGTTCATTCATACCTACTAAATATTTTTCTTGATTTTACTCATTTCAAAACCTGATAATCCTAACTGTAACTAATAATAAATACGAAAGTGAGTTTGTTTCAAAATTCAAAAGTCATTTATTCAAACTAGGCTGAGAATCAGCACTTTTCGAACGTCAAAATTACATAAGACAGTCCCCCAAAACGCCCACCCTTCACCACTTCCTAGTGCGTTAGCTGGGAAGAAGTGGCGCAACAAACTCCCCAGCAGCACAGCTGTCTGTTCAGTTAGAAGTTTGTTTGTTTGTTACGCTTTCACGCTAAAACGGCTGAACGGATTTGGATGAAATTTGGGAAATGGGTAGACCATAACCTGAAAAAGGACATAGGATACTTTTGATCCTGGTCCGCAGACGAAGTCCCGGGCTAGAATGATAATAATAAAATAAAATATATTATCATTATTTACAATTGTACAATTAATGTCTTATTAGCTATATTTTCTTTTTACAAATTAATTAAACATTCTGTCATTCTGTCTTTTGTAGCTGAAATAGGCAAAACCTTGTATTTCGGCTATCAGCGCCAATCCTCTCAAATAACAAACAATTAATGATAGCCAGATCAAGTAGAAAGTGTTTAAATTTTGTAGTAATTTTTTTAAAGTGATGACTTTTATAATAATTTTAAACTGAGATCAAAAGTGAAATAAAGTGTACAAGCAAAAACAGCTAGAACTTTATGCCTACAGGTTCTTAGCCTATTTATGATTTACAGTTCGCGTCAAATAACTTTGCCTATCTGAAGTAGGCTACATACAAATGACTGCGCAGTAGTCAATCTTCCTTATAAAACAGAAGATCGCATGCCAGCGCGCATGCGCAACCTAACGTCAGAGCGGCAAAGTTATTTGACGCGAACTGTAAATAGGATCTAAAATACTGCGACGTCAGCTAATGGCCACAAACATGGTTTTTTCCTCCATACTTCTCTATTAGTCGTCATGTCGGTATTCACCCCCTTTATAGCCATATCATCTTCCACACAGTCCATCCATCGTTTCTTACACAATTCACAAATTTAACCCATTTTCTCAAACCACAGAGGGACCCCTCCCCAGCGTGCTACAAGAAGTAAAAGTGCCAGTGATCAACAACACAGCTTGCGAAGCTATGTACCAAGCAGCAGGCTACAACGAGCACATACCGAACATATTCATATGTGCCGGCCGCAGCAGAGGCGGGGCTGACTCTTGTGAAGGTAAGACTGAATAGGCTATAGTTTACAAAGATAGGCTATAGTTCACAAAGACAGGCTATAGTTCACAAAGACAGGCTATAGTTCACAAAGATAGGCTATATAGAGCATATACCCAACATCTTTATATGCTCCGGACGCAGCAGAAGTGGCGCAGACTCTTGTGAAGGTACTTGACTAGCACCTTCATTACCCTAAGGTTGGCGTTTAGATGGGTAATTCGAGATTAGCATAGGTGGTGTTAACTTCTGCAAAATCATTTGAAAGATCCTCAATACCGTAGTTATTCTTTTACTGGTATCCAGTAGAAACGATATCCTAGGATGCAGCCATTTTACAGTTCTAAGACAAAATTACCATGATTGTTTTTAGATCTTGAAAGGAATAATCTATCGATATGATGGTATCTACTTAGTAGCAAAGTACCTGGGCGACCGAGCTCTGCTGTGGTGAAAATAGAGAATGCACATTTAATAGTATAGGATAGTTCATACTAATTCCATGCTACCATGATAGCACGTACTTACAATTCCATGCTGCCATGATAGTAAGTACTTTCTAACTCCATGCTGCCATGATAGTAGGTATGTACTTACTAATTCCATACTGCCATCATAGTAGGTACTTACTAATTCAATGCTGCCATGTCATTATCAAAGGTAGTCATCTTGTTCTAAACGACCGAGCTCTGATAGGGTGAAAATACGGGAAAAACGAACGAACTAAGGTTGTATATATGTATACAAAAGTCTCATTTAATATTATAGGATAAACAAAACCATCAAATGTTCTCTTCTTCATTAACAATAATCTCTCCAATTTCTCAGGTGACAGCGGCGGTCCGATGGTAGTTCGTCGCGAGCGCGACGACCGGTTCGTCCTCGGCGGCATCATCTCGTGGGGCATCGGCTGCGCTGAACCGAACCAGCCCGGAGTTTACACAAGGATCTCTGAGTTCAGGGACTGGATTAATCAGATACTACTATTTTAAGGATTTGTGAACAAAACGGCTATAGATAACAAAGTTTCTGGACGGTATTACGAATTAATGACATTTTAAAGGCCTATTCTACAACGATACTCAAGTATAAATAATTCAATCTCAATTCAAATCTGACAGTTTTGATGCTTAATTAAATAACACAATCTATATTTCTATCGAGATTCATGCTTGAGCATCATTCTCTAATATGGCCTCTAATAGCCATTCAGCGAAACGGCTATAGTTTGCAAAGTATTTTTTGGTTTGCAAATCGGCTATAGTTCACAAACTTTTTATAGCCGGTTTTCAAAAAATTACTTGCATTTTTAATGAAGAAGATTTTTCTACGGATATTAATCATGTCGATAGGTACGGCGAATAGCCATTTTAATTACCTGTTCATTTAAGGACATTATGATATTCGATTGTGATTTCAAATTATGCTCATTGGTCTAAAATTTTAAAAGGATTGTAAAAAATAATTATTTATTGAATAAAAACGAAAGGGGAGCATTTTATGACAAAATGGTTGTCAACGAATTTATTTGGACAGTAGTTTACTTCCAAATTATAGAGTAAAATAATAATAAGGATGACCATTTGCCTACCCCTTAAGAGACTTGGCTTGAAGATACTTAAAAGTAGGTACTACAAAATATTTAAAAAAAAGTTCTCTTAGAGGGGCATTTTAGGAACTAAAATGAATCATCCTTATTGATATAATTTATATATCTGTAACATTTAGATACAATTATACGAATTTATATTATAAGAATAAAATAATATACTTTTGTAAAAATGTCTTAGTAAATAAAACTGCCAACGGCTTATAAATATAAATAGAAAAAAAATCCAATTCAATTTCCAATTCTTGAAATAAAATTATGAAAAAAATGAGTAATTTTAAACAAAAATAAAGTTATTTCTAGATTTAAGCAACGGATTCCGTATTAACGGATTTATTTTTAGCTAATTATTTGTAAATATTTTTCGATATATTTTTTATATGAAATGCATTTATTAATTTTATTTAATTAGCCATAATAATGTCTCAGAGTATTTTTGAGTTCTGATTTTATGAATTTATTAAATAATTTTAAACGGTTACATTGTGTTTTAATTTAAAAAAAAATGATAATTACCTAACTTTTATTCATAACATAACATTACGCTATTCCCCAAAGAGATAGGGTGTACCTTTAGTAGATACATTTCGCCAGTTATGTTAAGTCCCATGTAATAGGGGGCGAGCCTATTGCCATCAACCGGGCACAAATCGAGACTCCGGGCTGCTACTGAGAAATTCCAGACGGAAAAACCCGATAACACCCGACCTGTGGAATCCAGGACCTCATGCTCAGCAGTAGTGCTTGCGACCACTAGATCAACGACGCAATAACGAGGAAAATAGACATATAAAATATTAATTACTTTAATAAATAGTCTGTTCTCAATATATCCAAAAAATGTGGAACGCTTCACGATTTTGCGTGTCATCCTTGCGCAGGGGCCATGCTAATCTTCTCTGTATCGTTCCAATTTTAGTATATGTACTGCCGAAGCAAGTACATCTGAGTAGCTCAATTTTTTGTAAGTGTGCTAAACAACACGAAAATTTTAAAAGCGAGATGCAGGATTCCTTACATTTTGTGGTATTTGTATTGAGATTGTGTACAGCGCCATCTTTTGACAACCTTTGTTCGAAAGTATTAACTAATGTTTTACTTTTATACTAATGCTAAACGGATAACAAAAGTTAGGTTACGTAACATTTTGTTTCCGAATGTGAATAAAAACAATAACAACTTACAAAAAAATGGTAAGTAAGGTACTTAATTAGTCCTGTTGGCAACTTTCACGCTATTTAGAATAAAATTATACTAGGCTCGATTCCTGGGTCAAGGGGTGTTATTGGGTGTTTCCATCTGGAATTTTCATACGTGCCGGCCGCAGCAGAGGCGGCGCTGACTCTTGTGAATGAAAGATTGAATAGGCTATTGTTTACAAAGACAGGCTATAAAGAGCATATACCTAACATCTTTAAATGCGCTGGACACAGCAGAGGTGGCGCCAATTTTTATGAAGGTAAGACTTGATAGGCTATAGTTCAAAAAGACTGGCTATAGATAATAAAGACAGGCTATAACCAGCACATACAGAACATATTTATATGCGCCGGACGCAGCAGAGGCGGCGCTGACTTTTGTGAAGGTAATACTTGACTAGCACCTTCCATTACCCTAAGGTTGGCGTTTAGATTGGTATTGAGAGATAAGCACTTCTGCAAAATCATTCGAAGGATCCTCAATACCGTAGTTATTGTACCTATACTTACATAACTTTTGTCGATAAATAAAATTATTTATTATTATTAATACCTATCAGACTTACAGGTAATCTGAAATTACAGTTAAAAAAGTTCCTTTTGAAATTAAATAGCAATGTTGCTGAACCATGTCTGTTACTCAAAAGAAAAAACTTTTTTTAATTTGTTAGTAATGTTTAAGGTCTGCTCAAATTGAGGTCAATCCCGCACAGGACGTGACTACGCACGTCGATTGTTTTTATGATTAGTAAAACACCATAGATATAGGTATACATCTATGAAGGTTACATTCGCGCCAGTTTGTACACATCCATAGAGCTAGTTGACATAACGCTGACACCGCCAACGGCACGAGCGAATTTCGTGTGTATTCAACGTACTCTGTGGAATTTCGTCCCGAGTCCCGTGCAGGATTCGCCTCAGTTTGCCCAGAGCTATATACGGGGGCGCTATCTTCTTTCTATATCTATCTATAAATCACCAAAACTAGTATAATCCTTATCAGCGTGATGCGTTGCCAACAGGACTATTAAGTACCTACCCTACTTACCATTTTGTTTGTACGTAGTTATTCACATTCGGAAACAAAATGTTACGGAACCTAACATTTTGTTATCCGTTTAGCATGAGTGTAAAAGTAAAACATTTGTTAAAATTTTCGAACAATGGTTGCTAAGAGATGGCGCTGTACGCAAACTCAATACAAATACCATAAAATGTAAGGAATCCTGCATCTCGCTTTTAAAGTTTTTGTATTGTTTAGCACACGTACAAAAATTTGAGCTATTTAGTTGTACTTGCTTCGGCAGTACATATACTAAAATTGGAACGATACAGAGAAGATTAGCATGGCCCCTGCGCAAGGATGACACGCAAAATCGTGAAGCGTTCCACATTTTTTGGATAAATTGAAAACGGACTATATTATATATTATTATATATTAAAGTAATTATTATTTTATATAAATGTCTATTTTCGTCGTTACTTCCTCGTTTTTCTAGCGGTCGCAAACGCTACTGCAGGTCCTGTACCCTAATTACGTAACACACGATCAATCAGAATCTGAATCGTTTTGAAACAGATTGCTAATCCATTGCTTCGTACGTTCGAAAAAGTAATCTGCACAACAACGTAAATAACACAATGAATGTTGTTGACCTGTCAAATTGAAACAGATTAGTCGGAGTTGTCAACGAAAATGTGTTGCGTAATTAGATAGCAGGGTTCAATTGAAAGTATTATTGGGTTCTGCTATCAGGAATTTCTCAGTTGCAGCCCGGAGTCTGGATTCGGGATCGGTTGATGGCAAAAGGCTCGCCCCCTATTACATGGGAGAAGTGTGGGTGTACTATAGGTACACTTCTACCTAACCCTTCGGGAACACAGGCGATGTGATGCGATATGTTATATTGTAATTTCCTTATAGGTATATGGAAATTACAATATTTGAAATAAAAAAATTCGGCATAAGTGATGCCGAACTTTTTTATTTTTTTGCTGTGGACATTACCATTACATCATTTTAGAAATAACATCATATTCGTCCTTTAAACTAGGATCAATCAATCTGCCTAGCCTTTTCCCAACCATGTTGGGGTCGGCTTCCAGTCTAACCGGATGCAGCTGAATACCAGTATTTTACATGGAGCGACTGCCTATCTGACCTCCACAAACTCAAACTCAAAGCATTTATTTCAAATAAAACAATTACAGGCACTTTTGAATTGTCAAGGGGGTCGGTCAGTCACAACCCAGTAACTAGGTCAGACTTTCGGGCGTCTGACGACTCTTAACGACTGTCAAAGATCCACGAATGATAGCCGGGACCAACGGCTTAACGTGGTTTCCGAGACACGGAGGAGTCTCGGTATGTACCTAAAGATGGTCACCCATCCACGGGCCAACCCAGGCAAGTGTAGCTTAACCTGATGGATCGACCTATGCGGCTGTTATTACTTAGCCACGAGCTCCACCTTAGCCACGAGCTCCACAAACCTTCCGTCCTTTAAACTAGGATAAAACATCGAAGACTACAATTTATTTTCTCCGCCACTTTTGAGTTCTTACAGTACATTCGTCATACAATAGTAACACAAATGAAATTGTATTTTTTTATTATCACTCATTTACTTATGACTCTCAGGTTGAGTGAGAATTATGTTATCATTCTCGTGACGAGACGTACAGTAGGCCGCAAGTCAGTGTTACAAAACCAGTATAAGTACAGAACATATTATATACTCTAGGAGAGTATAATATAAGTATTCCTATAAGCTGGGGCCACACCAATGGGAGACGCCGTTGATTATCGCGATGATGGACGTTAACCGCAACGACGATGGTTTAGCCACAACTTATCGCGAGAATTTGACAATCACATTGGGGTTTGACGTTAGGCGATAACTCGGGTGGCGGTAAATGAGCATTGACGTTGACCGTTCAAGTGTGGCCACTCAATTTATCGCTATAATGATCGGAAAAATTACCTCGTTGTTTATGGCGATGATGGGCATTGACGTTGACAAACAGTGTGACTCCAGCATTAGGGCCTGTTTCTCGAACGAAAATGAGTTCATTCTAAGCGTGTGGATAGGTATAATAAAACAAATCGACAAGATAAAGACACTGTTTATATAAATCACACTCGTAATTATTACAAGATTAGAAGGCCAATTCCGGTAATTTAAAACGTTCAAAATCTAATCGCCATCATCTCAGCGACAAACAATGTCAATTTTTTGAAAATTAGAGTAATTTTTAACAAATTGAGACAGATTAGATGCGAACGTTCTAAGAAACACCCGGGAATTGCCCCCGAGGTGGGACGCACCGTCCAAACGCTGCAAAAATATCCCTTAACTCGTAATCTTCTGGAATTACCGGCGCATCGAAGAACGGATCCGTTGGGGCTGCTGAACCCCCGGAAAAACCGTCGAAAGATGGGTCAACATAGTTATGATAAATCTGCTCTGACGGGCCCCACGACATCTTTTGAATCTGTCCACGCCAACGCACCACCACCGAAGGATACACATCACCTTGCAGAGTCCGGAAGTTGCACTCAAAATTTAGTGGAGCCCGATCTTTCACGTCATTTTTCTCCGGTACAATAATAGTCTTGGTCTCACCACGCGCTACTCTCCCCGCACATAACCCAAATGTGAACAATAAAAACAAAGGAATAAAATATTTCATCGTCAGTCCGAAACGACACCAGGGAATGAAGCTTTAATGTAGACTGTTCTATTTCATCACGCGTAAACATCATTAGATAAGAAGGGCAAGAGTCAAGTTAAGACGCTGACAAGAGCTAAAGCGCGGTCACTGTTGGTCTGCATTGAAAAGAAAGAGAAGCGCGATGACACAATGCTTGTAATTTATTGAAAAATATGAAGCAATTATCCATTTACTCAAAAATTAGTTGAGTAATCGAAAATTAAAAAACATCCAAGTTCTGCAGTCAAATAGGACGTTCTTGTTATAATTAAATACCAACGCACGTTGATATTTAATACAGATATTTTAAAAGGTACGTTGTTATATGTTGGTAACATCCAATTTCTGAGAAATATGTTCAAGATTAACATATATTTTTTTCCGCTACCACAAAGTAATACTACTACAAACTAATGGACAAAATAAAGCTAATTATGTACTTACTTGGTTTTTTTTAAGACTAGAATATTAGCAGTATATTAATATTAGCAGCTTAGAATATTTGAATCTTGTCAATGCCTTAAATGTGTTTGTGTAAGATAGAACTATCCCTTTATATGTCTGCCTTATAGTGTCGAGTAATGTTTTTTTGTTCACGATAGTAAAACTGGTAATAAGTTACAAACTTGCAGTGTTTTTTAGTGTAGATAAACAGAAAAGGGCACTCTTTTTATGAGTTGTGACCTATTTAATTACCCTGTTGATACAATCTTTATTTTTGTAGGGTTTTCCATAAAGAAACATCGACTTACCTTATAGTAAAAGTAGATGGATTATACAGCAATCATGAATGAGAAACCAATAGATTTTGAAATTTTTGCAGCGCTTTAATTATATCACCGACTTCCGATTCCGAATTTATACAATTAAAGTTTTATGAACCAGCAAACAGAATCTTCATCTATACTCGGGAGATTAACGCAGTTGCCTCAATAGTGGGCGGTATCCGGGGAAATTTTAGATCGTGACTTACTGTACTTTGTTCCATAAAGCATTGTGGTTCCGTGGGTAAGTTTAGCGGGCGAGAAATCAAAACGAGGACCCGAATGTCTGGAAAATATTTTCAATTAGCTAGTTTGAGGTCGTACTTACCGACTCTTATGGCTGTGCCTGAAAGTTTGCTTGACTTTTGTCAATCGTTGCGTTAACATTATGGTTATTTGCCTAAAAAATCTACTAATTATTATTTAGAGTTCTTTTGTAATCTTCTTCCACGGCGCTCCATAAACTACGGAATGATACCTTGAGAGTTATTCAAATAATATATGTTGTAAAAAGTAGTGAGATATAGAATTGACCCCTTTCAAACAGAATGTGTTATTCATACCCTTAAGTGAGTGACTGCGTAAGAATTTAAACTGAATAGGCTTAACTTTGTATAAATCATTTCATGCTCTCAAAACGGTGAAGGAAAACAAAACATCGTGAAGAAACCGGCATGTCCTAGAACCAAAAATTCGAAGACATGTGACATCTGCCAACCCGCACTTGGCCCACGTGGTATTACAGCCCATTTCGTAACCGATGACCGTTGGGGTAGACATGTTCTCGAGTAGAAACCGCGAATCGGCAAACGTAAGGTGAAGCACCCTCAGGCTAGGTGGAGCGACGATCTTCAGGCAGGGCGGCTGGTAGCGGCTGGATGAGAGTTGCAGAAAATCGAGCTGATTGGCGTGCAATTGGAGATGATGATGATGGTGAAAGCGAGGCCAGCACAAGGCGACTGTGCGGTCTACTGTACACATTTTATTCACGTGTTTTCCAATGTGTCTGTATAGTTCCACCGTTCAGTTTTACTAGTAGGACTAAACGGAGAAAAAAAATCCATTAAGTCCTTCCATCTGCAGTATTTTGGTTTAAGTATTTTAAATTCACGTTTCATGGCTTCCATTCAGTGAAAAATACTGTGCACTTGGGTTGGAATCTATACTAATGTTATAAAAAAGTATTTGTTTGTTTACAAGTTTGTATGTAGGGGGTAATCTCCGGAACCACCAGTCGGATTAAAATAAACCTTTTTGCCTTCGTTAGCCCAATTCTTGAGGAAGGTTGGCGGACGAAGTCGCGGGCAGAAGCTAGTAAACAATAAAACAATAAGGGAGTGCTTCAAAAATTATTTATTTATTCGTATATATAATTTATATATCCATTTTATAATTAAAATCAACCGATGCACACAACATAAACATCATAATATCGACCGTTCATTCACGCCGCCCGGACGAAAGACGCGCCCTTTGGCAAAACACGTTTTACACGAAAAGCGACTTTCATCTCCATGGCAGTAGGTCGAAATCACCAAAACGTGTTTCCGCCAAAGATGAAGTATACATAGATTTAAAAACTAGATACACAATAATTTATTTTAAAGTCCTGTCTATGACGATCGCTTGTGTAGGACACTCGAGTCAAAATTAA
Organism: Agrochola circellaris; assembly: GCA_914767755.1. Taxonomy (NCBI): domain Eukaryota; kingdom Metazoa; phylum Arthropoda; class Insecta; order Lepidoptera; family Noctuidae; genus Agrochola; species Agrochola circellaris. The sequence goes on along the minus strand of OU611867.1, from coordinate 7,391,044 downwards.
AATCATAAAAAAGCTGTAACAAGTATTATCTAAATTAATACTTTCGCTAAAATACTCTGTAATTATTAATATAAGGTTTTCGACATAATGTTGTGAATATAAACACATTGACGAATAAGAAAGAAACAAGTCTAAAACGGTTTGAACACTGATAAAACGATGTAGAAAAAAATAGTGCGTGTATAAAAATATTTCTAAATACTATTTCCCGTAAAACGTCTAAAAATTACCATTTATTTCTATTGCAACACGTTCAAAAGTTGGCAACACAACAGTATGTCGAAATTAATAGGAAAAACGGACTTAACCATCCAGCTATGTAATGTAAGTACTATTCTGCAATCGCCAATCGATAATAATGTCATTTTGGCTAAAATTGGAAATAAATAATGCAATTAAATAAATATAAAAATGACAACTAATACACTAACATGACTGAAGTATTCGATATATCGATTTTTTATATAATACAGATAAAACCGAGATATTAAAAAAACTTGCATCACTGGAATAAAACTGATTTTTTATCTTAATTAATTATACTTTTGACTACAAGAAATTGATTTTTATTTGACACTAACTTTAATTTAATTTCGTTTAGAGATTTATTTCAGTGATCAAGCTGAATCAGAAATTGAATTCGAGTATAGGAAAAGCGTATTTCAATGTAGCTTTATTAAGTATCTAATTTATGAAATTAAATAAGGAATTTTACCTTAAATATTTATCTAGATTTGTTTCGGCATCTATTTAACTTTAAAAAAACGTTTATAAATACAAAAAAAATGTGCGTAAAAAATTCTATTTTCAATATTTTCCCTAAATTTTAGTTTGTTTAAAAAAAAAAAAATGGCGACATTGAAACACGCTTTTAAAAATACACAGTAAACCATAAATCACATAGAGAACCTCCCTGCGTCGTGATCTCTAAACTTAATCCTCCTCATATATTATTATTTTGTTACAATTAACTTTGGGGGGACCTCACTTGAAATACACACAATTTCGTTCAATAATTTAAATTATTTTTAAATTAAAGTAAAAAATCTAATGACGATCAATGTCTCAGTCATAAAATTTTCGCGGAAAATTTAAATTTTTACTTGATGCAAAAATTATGCCTTCTCATAATAATTAATGAATGAAACAAATCAGATATCTAAAGAAACTTTCATTGCAGTATTTTAAAGAAAAACGGCACACGAAAATCTTCAAAATACCAATTTTAATCATTCACAATCACAAAGTAATTAAAAAATAATTTTAATCATCAAATATCTTTTTCAAGACAATCTTTTTCCCTTAAGACCCTCTACCACGGTTCTACTAACCAACTTCCTCATTAAAAATCCGTGATCAAGTAAAGTCCCCTCATACACAACACAGTCACAGAGCGAACTGCCACAGTAATACATCGTGTTCGCTACCGTTAGCCCTAAGCTACACTTCCTAAACTATTACCGCCTAATGCACAAATTTAGACAGACAACTAGGATTTTTTTACACAAATGACATTGTACAATTGAATCGACTACGAAACTGGCCACCGAATTGAAATGATAGAGTATTTATATACGAGCCGTGGGATGTCACCTTTACTTTTGAATATTTTTTTATTTTATAAATAAATTAGTGATGTTTTGTTTAAACGTAAAAAAACACATCTTTTAGACTTTTGTGGGAATATAGAAGAAGTGTAAAAGTTATGTTATTTTATTTGTATAGTAAATTAATATTTTTGGGTTTAAATATATGAAAAGTCCAGCTTAATCATAATTTTAATGACTTGTGATGCTTTCTGGTGCGGTTATTAAACCGAAAATATATTTTGGTTAAGAGTGTAAAGAACGTCAATATATAGTCTAACATTTAGGCCTGAACCCTAAGCGTAAAACGACATTTTAATATTCAAAAGTAAACGCAAACGCACTAGCTATAATTAATTACAAGAAAGAAATGCGGAAATCCTTTAAAAATACTGCTTCGTTGCAAGCGCAAATTACAAAAATAATATTCAAAAAGTCTAAAGTATACTTAAAAATATATCTCGTTCTAATACTTTTAGTTAAATTATAGTTATAACTACTATTTACACGTCATCTAGGTACATCAACAACGAATGTGCGTTGTTACACGAAAATTTCACAATTCTTTTCCACCACTTCTTTTTTTTTTCGCCAAAAAAGTTTAAACATGAGATTCTCAATATTTATTCGTCATATCCGGTGTCGAGTCAATGTTGGAATGTTTTATCGTTTCCATTATTTCTTTCAGTACATTAACCACATTTTAGAAAATGTTTTGTATTTTGGAATTTTCTTTTTACGGAATGAAAGTTACGATAGTTTTGTCAATCGATAGTTTGTCTCTATCGACTGAATTGTCGATAGATTTTTTTATCGATATCTTTACAGCATTTTGTATGGCTCTTATCGATATTGTGAATCAATTTATTATGTTCTTCAATTCAATAGGGATAAGATAATTCAATAGGGGTAAGTTAAAATATAGTTATTATAAGTCTCCCTACTAAATCCTTTGAATTAACACAATTAATTAATTAACAAAAATTATTAAGTGTATATTATCAGTTGGTATAGACAGAATGTGTATTTGAGATCATCTCAGCATTATTAATTAATAATTACGTCATCGCAATGTCGATAAAACAGTATCGATTTTTTTATCGACAATTATTTGTCAAAACGTTTTTTAAATCAACATTTTTGTGATATTATTACACTTGCTCATTCCGATGCCATCTTAAAGATCAAAAATTAATTTATAATTACAACCATTGATCATTACCACATCAGTGACAATCCTTATTTTATTCTCTAAATTGAGTTTGGATCTTATTCCTATGTATTTAAGATTCAGACTCGAACTAACTATTCCACGATTCCCTGCCTGTCTTTTAATTTCCTTCACATTTAGCACCTCTTATAATAAACCTGGAGTAAAGGCGCCCGCAGACACGCGACGCGGCTGCAGCAGAACAATTTCTATGAAAACTTCATGGAAATTGTTCTATCAGACTCGCGCGTCACGCTTGTCTGCGGAAGCCTTAAAGTTAAGCCAAACTTGAACCTCGAAAAATGTATGTTTAAACTGAAGTTAAGACTGGTTGTAACTTTACCGCGTTTATTAATAAGTGGGTCGATATTTATTTTACTATCCTCAACTTTATAACGCCTACTCATTTTTTGTGGTTCCTGTTGTTTACCAACCGTTAACGGTTAAGATTACGACTCGTATTTTTAACGATGCGTAAAATCATATTTTGATTCTGTGATTTGATTTGCAAACTTTTGAAATGCCCGCGCAAAGTCTAGTATTGTTTCGAAAAGACATTGTTAAAACGAATTCTTATCATTCTCTATACCTAAACATGTCAATTATAAATTGCACACATTTCGTCAAGGATAAAAAGGTCATATTAGCTCCCTAACCTTGGTACTCAGAGCCGTAGACTTAATAATAAACAATCATTAACAATAGTACATTTTGGAATGCTGTTAGTCAAAATATGACAGATGAACTTTTTAATTTTGTTATCATGTGCAAAGTTATGTCAAGTTTTTGATATAAATTCTTAAGTGACGACTCTGAGTGCGGCAGTAGGTCATACACAACATTTTATATATGACAAGTCAGGCAAAACTTTGAATATTCCCGTGTCTTAAGTAACTGGTAGAATCCTTTATACGCTGAAAATTAGGCAATTTATTTGAGTTCCAAGGACCGGAATCGTCCTCGTTGAAAACCTCACAATTCCATAAATATTTTAGGTACATATAATAATTATTAACTGAATAACATGTCATTAAAAAATTCCACGAAATTGCACACATTTTAGGTACGCGATATTTACATAAAGTCTGCAATATAATCAGAGCCTTAAAAAATTGCTTCAAATCGTTTAAATAGGCAATATTTTCGAATCAGTGTCTTTAAAATTCCTTTAAGCCTTTATTGTGGGCATAACTCTTAATCCTCATCCCACTGTTGGGAGGTACATCAGATTTGCGTCCACCGGTCATCAAAGAATTCTCGCATATTGTGGCCGGCGCGACCTACGGGACTGTCGTCCTCGTTGAAGACTTCACAGTTGCTGAACATCAGTCGGACATCTGAGGCGTATTCTTCCTTGCATTTGTAGCTGTTGGGAAGAAATTATTTGTATTAATAACTTTAAATCTCCCTGCCCTTGTCGCATGTTACCATCGAAGAACTTCGTATCTATACACCATAAGGACTATTTCTGCTTGCGGCGCTCGGCGGCTATAGACCCGGCGCGGTAACAGATACGGTCATCGAGTTCACGGGATTTTGTTTTCAAACTGCTTAGATATGAAGTTCTTCGATGTTACGTGGGGTTGGCGCACCACGTTCTCTTCTCCCCCTCTCCCCTGTCAACCGTCACGCTATCATTCACTCCCTTCTCTTTCATATAATTCCTCACACAATTCATTCATCTTTTCTTTGGCATTCCTCTCCCTTTCCAACATTTATATTCAAACTAAATAACTCGCTGGAATAGTGGATGTATACTATTGTATACTTATAGAAAAACGCATTTTTGTCTATCATTTATTGCGATTATACAACCTTAGTTTTTATTTACCCTTTAGGCTAAACAAAAACTAAAAGTAATAACACTAATAGTATGAGTACAATGACCCCTTATGAGGTAAACCTCTTAAGGGGTCATTGTACTCATACTATTAGTGTTATTACTTACTCATCATTATGAATAAGTTTCACTATGGGACCGACGCTGAAATCGCGAAAAAATCAGCTGTTCCCTACATTTCGACGAGATATACGAACATAAATGTAGGGAACAGCTGATTTGTTTTTTTTCGCGATTTCAGCGTTGGTTGCATAGTGAAAGTTGTTCATAATAATGAGTACAATGACCCCTCAAGAGGTTTAGGGTAAACAAAAACTAAGGTTTTATATCGAGAGTAATTCTGCCACCATACGGTGGAAGGGCGTAACTAACTACATTATACATATAGCATTAAACTCTCTATATTTATGTCTAGGTTATAAAGCTGTATTTAGTTCATAGCCGCCGATACATACTGTTAAAGTTACTATCGACTGAGCTTGAAACTTGAACTTGAGTTTCAAACTGAGACAAAACTGTCATTTACTCAGAATCAACTTTGAAGCAGTTGACCGTATGACGGCAGAATTTCAATTAACAGAAGTTTTCTGGCTTAGTTTGAGTTTATACATAATTAATTTTAAAGATGGGAAAGTAGAGCAAAAATGTAAGTTTGTATGAGCCCGATTTTGAAGAAAAACATCACTTTAAAATACGATTATTGCAAGTTTGTTTCCTAAAATTGAGATCATAACACGTTTCTCTCATAGTTTCAGAATTTTCCCTGAACTTTCCTCCTCAAAATCTGGCTATGCTTACTTATTCAGAAAAATGCCAAAAAACTAACAAGTTCCATTTCTAGAACTCCTTGTCAAGCTGTTTAAGTGGTGTCATGACACCACTCCAAAAGATATAATCATAGCAAATCACGAACGAACATCATGAATTTTATAATCATTGACATAAAGTTTAAATAGCAATGATCTTACGTTCGCTCGTGAATAGTAACAACATTCAACACCAAGGTTGCCTGGAAGAGATCGCAGTAAGCGATAAGGCCGCCCATTGTATATTTTATAGTGTATTACTTTTTCTTTATGTAATGTATAATCTGGTGTACAATAAAGTATATGTAAATAAATAAACGGCGATAAGAAATGGTTTTTATATCGCATGGCTTGACACAATCTTCTGGTTCTGTTTTATGTAATTCTTCATTTCTCGTTTGTTTTTTTTTTCCGATTTTAATTGTATTCGCATCAAATGTTGTTGAGATTTGCTAATTTCTAACATATATGTGGAAGCTTGTTATTAGCAATTGTCCTCAAGCATATCATATAATTTAACGTTGATATTAGTCTGTAAGCTTTCTGTAAAATAAAGTAAATAAATAATAATAATAAATAAATAATAAACATTAATAATGCAGCTAGCTTCATCTACTTTGAAAATATACTCACATATTATCCTGCAGCTTCCTCTTAATGGTGGACAGGTCCATAGGACACTTGATGACTTTCTTGTACTGCGGGAACTGCTTGGTGTTGACCGGCAAGAGGAACGGCCACGCGTGCTCGTGGCACTCCATCTCACTTAGGAGGTTCCTGAGGAAAAAGATGAGTAATTAGATATTTAATATAGTGGCACAGAATAGTACAAAAGGCGCACTCCTCATTTTAGGTATGAAGCTACAAGTACGCGGTGGGATGATGATAAATATATTTTTTTAGTCCGTCTTTGAGATTAATAAAAAAAAAAATTGGCACGTATTTTTTCTTTTTTTACGTAGTCTTAAGATTACGGCGATACATTGAGTCCACTAGTATCAAGTTACCGATGTTTTAGTCCTCGTACCACCTGGAGGATATACCCATTCCTGTTTACTCAGTTAACACGCGTGGCATATGATTTAGTGACTTACTTGCAGAACTGCAGATCCTTCTGCAGTTTCTTGGCCGTGTTCTTTTCTTTCTTGGCGCGAGACATCAGCGGCGCATTCTCTGTGTCGCGGTCTTCAGCTGTAGAAGTAAATAATTCAATTAGATATCAATACATAATAATAATATAAATAGCCTCGGCCAAGATCTCTCGAGGCTCTCGTTCGGGGGTTGATATCAAGGGCTTGATCCAGAAGGCAGTACTCCTCGATGCGGCTCGCATTGTGAAGAGGTTCCTGTATCTGCAGCCCTAACCACCGGTAGCTTGGACCCTGCTCCCGACACCGGCAGAAAACAATTTTTTTTATATTTTTTAATGATTTTTAAATATCTTTTTAGTGTTTTTTTTTTCATTTACGCGGATTAAGTTACTAAATATACTTCGTCTATTGTATTTTATAATGGATTTCCACAAAGTCACGCTTGAGTCAATTAACTATATTTTTAGTGTAAATGTAATTATATATGAAAGAAAATAAATAAACGACTTAATAATATTTATTCAACAAATTACAAGGCATAAAAATTAGTACAGTTTTGCTTAAATGTAAATTATATTCCGAAGGAATATCCGGCTATCGGGAGGCGTTACAGCCGTTATTTTGTTTGAACATTCAACACACGTCCAATCCGCTTGTCGGATAGTTTGCATTGTTCTGATAGTCGGATCAGACTATCGGATCCAACTATCTGATGAAAAAATCTGACGTGTATTCCCAGCCTTAGTGCCTGAACTAGGTAATCCTGTGGTTCAGGCGAGAAGAGCTAAAATAGACTTATGAAACAAATAAAGAATCAACAGGTTGACAATAGATCACTAATTGTATTTTGAGGAGCTTAACTCGTAAGTTTCTAAACTTGATAAATACTTAACGTAAGTGAAGTGTAGTTCAGGGAACAAATGTTTTGCTTTCGAGTTTAGTCTATTATAGAGAAGAGGACCGAGCCGAATCTCACCCAATATCACGGGGGCGAGGGTCTCATCAAATATCACGTATTTTTTTGTCCACAAAAAATTGTGTTGAGAAAACTGTCAACGGCTTAGAGTGGCTAAATCAGAGCGAGTTTGAAGGAGCAGTTTATTTTACTGAAGATCACATGGAAATGTTGGGTACGTACCGTCTATTTGTGTGTCAGTTTCGTCATGTTGTAGGGCTCCGTTGCCGCCCACATAGTGCAGCGCGCGACGTTTCTCTGGAGGACCCTCTTCTGCACTCAGCTCACCTGTTATAGAAGACAAATATTTATTTAATACTAGCTTTAGCCCGCGGCTTCGCCCGCGTAGTAGTTAGGAAGTACCCCACGGGAAGATGCTACTGAGATAAAAAGTAGCCCAGTGTCCTACCTCTGTACCCTTATTGCGTAATACACGATCAATCAGAATCTGAATCGTTTTGAAACAGATTGCTAACCCATTGCAACATAAGTTCGAAAAAAAAATCTGCTCAACAACGTAAATAACGCAATGAATGTTGTTGAACTGTTAAAATGAAACAGATTAGTCGCAATCACTTACGAAAATCTGTTGCGTAATTAGATAGCTGGTCATGGTCTAACCGTGTGCCAAATTCTAATAGAAATTCGTTTAGTAAGGGCGTGAAAAGGTAAAGGACAGACAGACAAACAGGGTACTTTTACATTTATAATATTAGTATGGATTCATGATTATTCAAGACCTAGAGGACCAAAATCAACGCTTCTGAATCAAATATTCTGTAGTTGACGTCTTATCACAAAAGCAGGTTAAGCCGTTGGTCCAGCTGTCATTTGTAGATTGTTGACGGTCGCTACGGGTCGTCAAACAGCCGAAAGTTGTGGAGGTCAGATAGGCAGTCGCTCCATGTAAAACACTCATATTCAACTGCATCCAGTTAGACTGGAAGCCGACCTCAACATTGAGAAAAGGCTAGGCAGATGATGATAATTCAAGACCGAGTGGACCAATCAACGCCTTTGTAGCAAATATTCGCACACATAAAAAGAAGTTCGCGTTACGTTGCGTTTCGTCGCAGTCTGCTACGTTTTCCGCCAGGGAATGGTTTGACCGCGTTCGTCGCGTTCGCAGCGTCGCGTCGCGTCGAGTTTGTCGTTTTCGCAGGCCACCTCGTAAGATAAACGAAAAATGATACAAAGGGGTTTCGATTTGAAAATAACGCAGAACGAGTTGATAAAATTTAAAAACAAAAAAGTATCCGCCAAACGCAAGTACGTTATGTGTGAGGTTATATCGTTAAGAAACTTGTGGATGCAGTGTGTCAAGTTAAACTAGGGACATATTTTAAGAGAGTTAGTTATTCATGAAAATTAATAACTTTAACTACGGCGCCAACACTGAACTCCCGAAAAAATAAAATACTCTATATACTCATTACTTTTATTTTTTCCTCAATATAATTTGATCATATGGACCCTGTCGGGCACAGCGAAATAAGTTAGTTAGGAGAGAGGAAGCATTTGTTAATTATATAACATTACTAACAACAAACAACATTATTAACATTACAATGTTGTAACTTTTTTTGATTTAAAGAAATTTTACTTTTTAATTAATTACTTAGCAAACTAATATACTTACTAATAATGATGTAGGTATTTTATGAGATTAACTTTAATATGAATATAATATAATTTTATGAGATAAGCTTTAATATAAAATATAAACAGGTATCTATTGAAAGATGTAATAATAATTAATAAATAAAATAAAATTTAAAGTCTCATGAAGTTAAATTGTTTATAACAGGTGCTCCATACATTTTTTCTCATAACTCGACAAAAAGTAGTTTTTTTTTCGTGTCTTATCCTATTGTAAAAGTTGTTCATTTTCATGAGTACTATGTCTGTTTCAAAAGTATTAGACGGAAACGTAAACATACCTCGTTCATGGTTAATTCTTACACGATCACTCACTAATTAGTAACACATTCATCTTTAAGAAGTTTTCATTTTATATTTCACCACTTTTGAATAATATTATTAAAATTTAATTGAAAAAATATCGAAGAAAATTGAAGTTATAAAATTACCCTCAATTGTCAAATGAAAAAAAAAATACTTTCAAAGGGATTCAAAATTAGGACGTATTCAAATAAAAACATCAAAGCACTCAATTTGTAAGTGGCGCTACAAATTGGTATCCACAGGTACGTTTTCTGTTCCATTTGCTTACATTTTCATCAGATACTTTTGGAATGGACCATACACTCCAAAGTATGTCCCTCGATTAACCTCACACACTGTAGAAAAGATTATGGTTGAGTAGAGAAGACTGTGCCCTCAACCGACACACAAACCAATGTATATAAATAACTCACCCGTATGGTGATTCAATCCATTCTCACTATCAGCGAGCGTGTCGTCCAGCTTATCATCATGTTTCTCAGGAGTGTGGAGTGCGGAGCCCGAGCATTCCTCAGCTGTAGTCGATGTTGAGGCGTGGGAAGCTGCCGGGCTGAAATGTGGAGATGAAGAGGTTTTTAGTAAGCTGCGAGGCTAACTGATGTTTATTTGAAGTGCATGTTTAATAAATAATTTCTCTATTACAGATAAATACAGGTCACTCCTCATTTTAGGTATGAAGCTACAAGTAGGTCCGCGGCGGGCTCGACTTGTCGGATTCAGTGGGCGTAACGTAGTCAGAAGATATAAGAGTTACGCGATAGAAAGAGAGGCAACTTCTAGGTGAATATAACTGTAGGTAATTAGCGCTGTGCGACCTGAATTGCACTTTATTGTGTCGTAGCAAGAGTCGCTTTTTATTTAAATGATTTTGCGGAGTGAACTATCTGTACTAATCTGTACTGTACATGGCGGTTACAACCATGTGTTGGAAAAAGTCAGTTTTGTGACAAACTCTTTCGAAAACTGTATGTACAGTCAGGGAAATTATTTTGTAAGCAAATTTACACCACACGTCAATTTGCCGTGTTTAGCTATAAACGAGATAGATGTAATATGAAACGTAGCTGCAGTGAACTAAAATATTAATAATGAATTGCAATTGGACGTAGTTAAGCAGAAAGGATCCAACCCACACTATGGGCGAAAATGAGTTATGTTTACCAAAACACTCTTTGTAGTCAAAACTTTAATATCACAAAAACAATCCCAACGCATCATGTCATTATGACCATACGTTACCAACCCGTATGTATGGCAGGTCATACGATCACATAACACGGTCTGATCTTAAAACTTGAATATCTCAAAACTAACTCTGTGTGGGTTGGATCCTTTCTGTTCAACTACGTATTGGACGTAGTGTATTGGACGTAGTGTATATAACACTGAATTTGACGTTGTAACCGTTTTAGGTGTAAAAAGGCATTTGGAAAGTTCCCAAATACTTTTTTTACATCTGTAACTAAATCTAAATATTCGGTTTTACGATATTAATCATTGCATTTCATAATCAATATTCTAGTTCACTAGTTAGCCACATTTCATATTTCCATACAGTATTATTACCAAATTAATCAGAACAGGTAAATATATGACAGTTATTTGCGACGTTGTCAACTTTTAGGATAAGCCCTCTTAACGGGTAATATGAATACGGATACCCACGTACACGTACATCGTACATGTACGGGTTTATGAGTACTTATGAAAAGGAAAAACTTTTGTTATAGGACACAAAAGAATAAAAATCGAAAATAAAAACGTGCGGGCCTTACATTAGTCGCATATGATGTGTGTCTGACAACTTGGCTAACGTATGTATGATATAAACAATATTCATCATCATCATGTTTACAACCTCTCGGAAAATGGGTTGGTAGCATCTGACGGCCAACTCTAGCACCGCGCGCGCTCATTGGTCAAATCAAATAGCGCGCGCTTCTCAAGCTTCCTGTTACACACTTCCGTCCATTTTCACGAAATCACTCCCACAGATTGCAGTAAAGCGAGAGAAAAGATATTATACATGAAAAGGAGTTCTATAAATTTTTTACGGTTTGGTATTGAATTTTCGTTACTTAAGGGGCTCGTGGCTAAGTAATGACTGCCGCACAGGTCGATCCATCAGGTTAAGCTACGCTTGCCGGGGTTTGTCTGTGGTTGGGTGACCATCTTTACATACCGAGACTCATCCTTGCCTCGGAAAGCACGCTAAGCCGTTGGTCCCGGCTGTTATTCGTAGATCTTTGACAGTCGTTACGGGTCGTCAGAAGCCCGAAAGTCTGACAACCAGTCTTACCAAGGGGTATCGTGTTACTCAGTAACTGGGTTGTGAAGGTCAGAGAGGTAGTCGCTCCATGTAAAATACTGGTATTTGGGAAAAGGCTAGGCAGATTTTATTGAATTTTTGTTTCCCTCACTTTTGTTAGACCTGATTTACTGTCCTTTATATGATTAAGTACATACCTAGGAACCATATTCTGGTCTATGTCGAGACTGGCGGTGAGGTCTCGGTTCCTGGCGTCCCTCTTCTTCATGTTCCGCGGCTTCTTGGTCGGCGCGCGCGATATGCACTGCGAACAGTACCACTTGCCGCGGGGGTTCTGTGGGAGAATAAAAAAATTAATTAATTTTGTTTCGACCTTATTTTTAACAGAGCTACCTTGAAAACTACACCCATTACAAAAGTCGTATTTATTATATTGACCGCTACCATCGCCATCTTGGAATTTAATTTCGACGTCATTATCAACAAACAACAGCAGTGCTATTATGTAACCATCTCACCGTGAAAACTTAGGTGAAGTGAATAGCATGAATAGCATGGCTGTACATTATAGCCATGGCGGATGGCGCCCGCTCGACAAGAATGTCGCTCCCCCGTCTTCCCCTGACTGTCAAATCTGCCTGCATCCGTTTAGGCCGCGCGCACTTTCGTGCGAACACGTACGAACTTGCACGAACGATCCTGACCTTCCAAGTACAAAGGGACCCCGCAGACTGAGTGCGAGTTAGCCGTACGTAAAGTTCCGACGTCCGAAAACAATCAGAACTTGATGGATCTTTTCGTGCGAACACTAATCTGCGTTCGCAATTTATTTGCCAAACATGTAAACAAACATGACTTTTCCACTTAGACAAACATCAACTTTATACAAGTGTGAATAAAGTTGATTTTAGACAGACTAGTACTGTTGAAAAAGTCATAAAAAATATGAAGTTGTAGCGCAAACTGAACCTTATGTGTAGGCATTACAGTTGTTTTTTCTAAAACTCGTGTTTTTTTACATGTTTGGCAAATGAACTGCGAACGCAGTTTACCTATTTGATGGAGAAAAACGTTTTCAGTGTGCGCACTCAATTCGTACGACTACGGTCGTACGTTTACGTACGACACAAATTCGTGTCCAAATTGCGCGCGGCCTTGTTACACTGGAAGCCGACTCCGACATAGTTGTGAAAAGGCTACGCAGATGAGGAGGATCCCTGCACATACGTATCTGTGACTACGTGTACCAGCCGACGTATTCTGTAAATAAAAATCTCACCGTGAAAACGTAGGTGAAGTGAGCTGTCAATAGTGTCAATCTCTAGCATTAGGTGGAATGACAGCTCACTTCACGCTCACTTCACCTAAGTTTTCACGGTGAGATTTATACAGAATAGACCTGCAGTGCTATTCTGTAACCGTCTCACCGTGAAAACTTAGGTGAAGTGAGCGTGGAGTGAGCTGTCATTCCACAGGGATTGACACTATTGACAGCTCACTTCACCCAAGTTTTCACGGTGAGATGTTTACAGAATAGCACGGCAGCTGTTGGTACTTGTTAAATGGAGCAGGCTTTCTGTACTATTCTGTGTAGAGATGGGTAGCACACTCTTTTAAAATGAGGATCGTGCGAGGCACTCTTTTTACAAAGTGTGCTAGCTCACTGTGCTACCACGAATGAGGCGTCGCTGCGGGCCTGGGAGCTCGTACGTGCTGTGAGGGTGTCAGGGAGTCGCGAGCGTGCTGGGTAGTGACGACAACACGACACGGCACACAAACGCAGTAGAGTGCGCACATGGCGACTATTCGGTTAAACGCGTCACACATCTAGCACGAGTGATCATGAGGGAACGAGAAACGAGAATGCTTACGTGACGTCGTCAAGCAAAAGACGGCAATTAAACTTAGACTTTAATTCCTTTGCTTAGAACCGAAAATAGACTTGCAATTGGACGTAGTTAAACGGAAAGGATCCAACCCACACAGAGTTAGTTTTGAGATATTCAAGTTTTAAGATCAGATCGTGTTATGTGATCGTATGACCTGCCATACATACGGGTTGGTAACGTGTGGTCATAATGACATGATGCGTTGGGATTGTTTTTGTGATATTAAAGTTTTAACTACAAAGAGTGTTTTGGTATACATAACTCATTTTCGCCCATAGTGTGCGTTGGATCCTTTCTGCTTAACTACGTCCAATTGAGTGAGTGACTCGTTTCTTTGAAAATAAGTACAAATGTTGGTGGTTGAATCAGTGTCTTTTTATCCAAGTAAGTAGCAACGACTGTGCTAGCACATGAAAATTCAAAAGTCATTTATTCAAACTAGGCTGAGATCCAGCACTTTTCGAACGTCAAAATTACATAAGACAGTCCCCCAAAAACGCCCACCCTTCACCACTTCCTAGTGCGTTAGCTGGGAAGAAGAAGTGGCGTGTGAGTTACCCAACACTTCTGTAGTATATTACCTTCAAGAGCGGCGGGTAGTGGCAGTCCTGATGGTAGGCCCTGGAGCACAGCGCGCACGGTATGGTGCGGGTGGTCGCGTTAGCTCCGCCACACACGATGCACACGCGCTCGCCTTTAGCTTTGTTTATACATACCCAGCAATACCTGTAAAGTTACGAAGACATTACACATGGTACAAGTTTGCGTCAGATTTATTGATAGCAATTACAATGATGTCTAGAGAATTTTACTTTGGCTAGCGTGAATAATAGTGCGAATTGCCATCCGCAATCTATTTGGGAAACATTGTTAGCAAGTCGATTTGTAGCAAAATTTACCGATTATAATGATCAAAAGGTAAATGTTGGCAATAATCCCTAATTGCAATATTAATTGAATTCTTAGCTCACACTAAGGCGCGTACTACAGAACCTACTTAAAACTCGTTTAAAGCCTTTTGATGGGTTGAAACTAGTTTTGAGTGTTTAGTGAAAAACTCAAACTCAAAGCATTTACTTCAAATAAACCAGGCACAGGCACTTTTGAATAGGGATGATGCCTGAGTAAAAAAAATAAAATTCTAATTAGTCCGTCAGTCAGATAATAAAAAAATATTAGACACGTATTTTTTGCTTTATCATATTAATAAAAAATGACTTTGATGATACGCATTTTAAGTTGGGGAGTGGGGGTCGCTACGTCACAAGTAAGTATAAAATCTACATACTCGTGACGTCATGGCTTATTGTACCTCAATGTATCGCCGTAATCTTTAGATCATTAAAAAAAAAAAAATACGTGTCCAATATTTTTTACAATATCAAAGACGGATTAAAAAGAATTTTAGTCACCATCCTTATTTTCAAGGGCTCGCTCAGTCAGAAATATGAAGCTAGTTGCCCATTCCAACGTGTAGTAGGTTCCTATGGAGCAGAACGAGCAAGAAACTCTACGGACACTCTTTTAAATCAGAATATTGTTACAAAATATTGGTTACACCATTCATGTTGTAATTATACATCATGTGAGAACGATGTAGAGAGACGTGCACGTTAAAAGCGTCCGTAATGAAAAAAATTTAATAAGCCATGGCAGCTAAGAGATGGCCAGTCCCTACTGACGGCGCCCGTTCACGAACATGACGCGTGGATCAGCACCATTCAGCTCAACCATTTTGAAGGGAACAAGTGAGGTTCTGTTACACGGGCCTAAAAGTCGGTCCCATACTAAAAGTTCTCAAATTAATGATTTTTTTCGCCTTTGGGAAGAATGCCAATGAATGAACTGATCCATGCGTTATGTTCGTGAACGGGCGCCGTCAGTTGGGACTGGTCATCTCTTAGCTGACACGGCTTATTAATTTTTTGTTTCAATTTGCTGTACTCTGGACGCTTTAAACGTGAACATTTTATAACATCGTTCTCACATATACATAATTATAAATTCAACATTCTTCTTTTCGTGTGGTGACTAACCTGGTGTGAGAGTTTTAAAGCCGTCCATGGGCCTCTGACTTGGCTTCACATGCCGTCGAGAAATATCTCTCAGGCATGGCCGGTTTCCTCACGATGTTTTCCTTCACCGTTTTTGAAGCAAGTGATAATTATACAATACGCACATGAATCCGAAAAGTCAGAGGTGCGTGCCTTGGGTTCGAACTCGAGACCTATGACTTGGCAGTCCGACGGTCACACCACTAGGCTATCCTCTGCTATCTAATTCAACATTAATGATGTAATTAATATTATTGTAACAATATAATTTAAGAGAGTGTCCATGGAGTTTCTTGCCCGTTCTTCTCCATAGGTAGCTACTACGCTTTGGAATGGGCAACTAGCTTCATCTTTCATTTTACGGTTTAATTGATATAAATGATTTGAGTTTGAATCTATTTCGCCTACTTCTGTTTTAGTTCCCTCTACGTTTAAGAGTTCATAATAAAAACATGTTTTGCATGCTTACCAGTCCCCATCAGGAATCTTATCCATCTCTGGCTTGAAGCAGTACGTGTGATAACCTTTATCGCAGCCGTCACACAGCAACAGCTGATCCTCGTTGTTGCCGCACAGGCAAAATTGACAGTTCTGTGAACAGAATAAGGTAGAATATTGATTGGTATGCCAAGTTTGAGTTAGGAAGGAAGGAAGGATTATACCCAGTAGGAAGTTGTTACGAGTTTTCAATAACTAAAAAGATTGAAAATGTTTTTGTTTTTCACAGGGTAAACTAAAATCAGAACATTTATAACAAGTGAACGTATTTCGCTGTAAGTTGAACTGAAATGGTCAGAAATACCGCCTAGAACAACCTACAGTTTAAGACGCACGCTCTGTTACCCCTCGGCCACGAAATCGCCGCTTGCGCAACCTGCGCCTAGTGTTTTAAGGGTATGAGGAACAGGGTGTAAAGTTCACTCATCCCCCATAGAAAAGGGAGGATCCTCCGACCAGACGGGTGTCATGTCTGGCGGGCAACTGCCCAGAGGTTGAAGTCGGGAGCTTGTATATATGTCCGCCGCGCGGTAAACTCTAATTGCGCGATGCCGGATTTGATTGACGTCAGGATGTTGTGTGACGTCAGGTCTTTGATGCGTAGTTCGCATGTGGCGATGTAGATGCCGCCACAGTGTCTGCGACCGCCAGATAACTTCTCCCGCTCTGGAAGGCGAGCCACCAATTGCTCACCGTCCGCAAGCGCGCGCTTGCGGTGGCCGGGAATCGGCCTGCGATTCCCTACGCCCAGGGCGTCTCCTGCAGCGGTTAGGGGCGTGAGGGCGCGAAATTTGCCTCTCCCACGAGCATTACTGCTTAGCGCTAGGGTACCAACCATACTGTTAAAAACAGTATTATACTGTTTTACACTCTAAAATACTGTTTACTGTTCAACAAAAATAAAGTATATGGTTATACTGTTTTCACTGATATCCAAAGCTATACCTAAATAAAAAGGAAGTCGCTGGCAAAAAAGGAAATTACAAAACCAAAGACACCGCGACGTCCGAAATTTATCTATTTTTCATTTTGTCGGTTGTTTTTTTTTGTAAAGATTTTTTTTTCAAATTCAAATTCAAATTCATTTATTTTGTGTACATAGGTTAGAAGATGTTAAAATATAGATATTACAGAGTCCGGCTATGTCCCGCCGATAGGCATACGAAAATTCACAATTTTCAAATAAAATTAAATCATGTCATTTATGTATTCACAATTAATTAGGTCTACAATTTATAATAATAACATGTCAATTTCCGAGATACTGTTTATTTTCCCACTTTAACCGTAAATCATCATCATCTTGTACAAAAAGTTGACTACCGTAGCGACCGCGGCGGAGACAAATGTTACAAGTTATTTAGAGCGTGCCGTGAGGCGCCGCGGGGCGACGCGCGGACCGTCCTATGTCGTGGCCTGGCCTGGCGCTTCAGTAAAATATGATAATACTCTTATTTAAGTTTAGTAAATTATATATATTTGATCGGTTTACCGTTTTAAAACCGTAGGCACTAAAATTATAAGATTCATAAGACAAATACTTATGGACGCTTTACAACTTTTGTTGATATGCAAAACTTACTACGCGCGGTTCTAGAAATGGATTAGGTCCTTCAATAGGAGAATATTATAACGGAATGTCAAAAATACATGCCACGATGAAAATGATAAAGTCGAAAGACCATGCAGTGAAAAAAACGCTGCACTGCACTTCGTCAGTTTTTCGCCGGCCCTTATTACAAAACCACAGAATAGTATCTGAAGGCGCACTGAAGCTACAAGTACGCGGCGGGCTCGTCTGGTCGGGCCGATTCAGTGACCGTAACGTAGTCAGATAGCGCTGTGCGACCTGAATTGGACGATTGGAGTCAACCATCTAACAAAACTCAATAAAAATGCACCTATTGGATAAAATGAAATCTAACTACACATATAATTTTGCGTGTTGCAGTCTCGACCAGCAGTGCTATTCTGTAACCATCTCACCGTGAAAACTTAGGTGAAGTGAACGTGGAGTGAGCTGTCATTCCACAGGGATTGACACTATTGACAGCTCACTTCACCCACGTTTTCACGGTGAGATGTTTACAGAATAGCATGGCAGATCATCATAACCAGATCGTACCCTCTTCATGATGTCCCACGCCACGTCTGCCTCTAACGCTTGTAACAACATCGCTATACTCAACGCCAATGTTCCTAGCAGTAGTCGCCATAGAACGTGCGAGTAGGGCGACGAACGCTTCGATTCTCGTGTCATCTCGCTCCCGTTTTTTTATGGCCGCGACCGTCATTAGTCTTGGCGTTTACTATAGTTGGTTTTTAAGACACAAACGGTCAAAAACTATAAATTTTTTGCTTACAACGATACGATTTTCTAACTACAGAAAAAAAAATGCGTATTACTGTCACTTTGACGTATGCGCGCGACCTCATGGGTATTACGTACATGTCTCATACGTACCGCCTTCATAATACTCTTGTCCCACGCCACGGCCGCCTCTAACGCTTGTAGGCACATCGCTAGTTGTGCCGAAGTGTTGCAGCGGGCGACTGCTTCCCGCCATGTTGCTAGGCCGCGGGCGATGCCTTTGTTGTCAGCTGGGGAAACAAAAAGGGTAAGTAATAAATAGCATAACCCCTGTATTCCCCAAAGAGGGCAGCACAGGCGTATGTTTCACGATTTGGTAGAAGTCCATCATGTAATATAGGAGGGCGAGTATATTCCCAAATATCCCAAATACTATGTACTAAATGAGCTATATTTGTATTTAAACATGTATGGTAACGGCTCTAACGATTTCGATGAAAGTTTACGGGGGCGAAAATCGATCTGGCTAGGTCTCATATCTGGGAAAATGTACTATAATATTTACCTTTCCCCTCGCTAGCGCTGTCGGTGTTCTGCGGCGACGGCGCGGACGCGTTGCCATGCTCGGCCTGCAGGACTGCGCCGAGAGTCACCTCTGATGTACTACACAAAGTAAGATGGACGATAAGTTATGGTTACTGAGGCTGTATTCTGGACTTTGTAACGTGTAGATTTGTCTATGCTTTTTATTGATGTTATTACAGTGTCTTCATTTATTGTGATTTATTAGATCGATTCCTTTTTATGCGTCTTTAGATTTCAAGTATATTTTTCAGTTTTTGACTGTATTTTAAAATGAACAGTAAATATTATTCAATTTAAAATTGAACATTTTACCACTAATAGGAAGTATAAACATCCAGTAATTTAGATTTGTTTAATTTTAGACGCTTAATTTCAAATTTACAAAACATACAAATTTTAATGATAAAAAAAAGATTAAAAGCGAAACATTCAATTCATGCGTGCATTGATTAAAACCACCAAGTTCTAATTATTTGTAATTACTTCAACAGGATTCCTATTCTTTGAAACCATCAAATTGTCACAAATTAGTACAGATGTTAACTCCGCAAAATCATTTAAATAAAAAGCGACTCTTGCTACGACACAATAAAGAGCAATTCAGGTCGCACAGCACTAATGACCTACAGATATATTCACCTAGAAGTTGCGTCTCTTTCTATCGCGTAACTCTTATATCTTGTGACTACGTTACGCCCACTGAATCCGACAAGTCGAGCCCGCCGCGGACCTACTTGTAAGCTACAAGGACGATGTCGCAAATGTTAATAGAGCCGTCATTGCTGCAGTAATAATGGCACGATCTTCATGAGAAACTGAGCTCAAAAATTCTTGTAGTTTGTCTTTGTAGTATTGGAGCGGCTGGAGTCACAGGACAATCGCCTCGCGACGCCCCAGGGCGTCGAGACGCACAGTTAGGGAAGCCCTGCATTAACTATTCGTTTTTTAATAGTTAAAAGGAAGTAATACTTTAACTATGATAAGGATTAACATTTTGTTAAACTAAGTAACTGAACAATATCACACATGAAAACAGATGGGTCACTCCTCATTTTAGGTATGAAGCTACAAGTAGGTCCGCGGCGAGCTCGACTTGTCGGATTCAGTGGGCGTAACATAGTCACAAGATATAAGAGTTACGCGATAGAATGAGACGCAACTTCTACGTGAATATAACCGTACGTTATCAGCGCTGTGCGAACTGAATTGAACTTTATTGTGTGGAAGCAAGAGTCGCTTTTTATTTAAATGATTTTGCGGAGTGACCCATTTGTACTATGGCTAAATAGAAATTCAACACTGGGATGACGGCTAATGAAAGAAAGCGATTGACTAGCGACCTAAGTTGTTGGGGAAGGTTGACGATGATGATCAAAGATACAAATAAAAAGCATCCTTACCTTGAAACTACCCTCAAACCAAACAAAACACCGGCTAAGTGCGTGACGGAGCACGCACAATGAAGGGTTCGACAGTTTGGATGAATTTATCCCAAGTACAAACTTAACTTTGTAGTTTAAAAAGATGTTCTCCCATACATTCCAACTGCAAATGTAAGCTTGTACGCACAATATTGAGAAATTTACCATGTTATTTTAAGACCATAGATTTCTTATAGGTTTTCCTGTGATATATGAGTAAAGAACCATTGTCTGTATTTTTTTTCAAAATTTTAGGCTCTGGTGTTTCGGAGATAAGGTTGGAGGAATGGTAAATTTTCATCTGTTTTCTTAAAGTATTTATTTTAAAATTATAAAAAAAATACTTGAGATCCTCACAACAAGCCCTATCTTTGATATGTCACACGGTGCAGTTTGCAAAACCTTTTTTATTTTTTCAATTTCAAAATTGACCCTGAAAAGTGACCCCCATGTTCAAAATTCATTTATACACGTGACACGTCCGTCTTTGGGTCACAGAAATTCATATGTGTAACAAATTTCAACTAATTTGATCCAGTAGATTCGGAGCAAATTGGCTGTGACGGACGGACAGCCAGCCAGACACGAGTGATCCTATAAAGGTTCTGTTTTTCCTTTTGAGGTACCGAACCCTAAAAAGCATCCTTACTTTAAAACTACCCTCAAACAGAACAAAAAAAATGTACCATCGAAGAAGTTCATATCTATACACCGTAAGGACTATATCTGCTTGCAGCGCTCGGCGGCTATAGAACCGGGCCGGTAACAGATGTGGTCATCGTGTTCACGGGAATTTGTTTTCAAACTGCTTAGATATGAAATTCTTCGATAGTACATCTACCGAGTCTTTTTAGTTCATGAATTCAGTATTAACAATGAATGTAGTCATATGAAATTACCGACGTATTGCGTTATAAGATGAAATGCCTATAAAGAAAGTGGACTCTGCGATGACAGCTGATACGCATGGACACAACTAAAGACAAGTTGATAATGAAACAAACAACAAAAACGCTTACCACTACCCTCAAAACCAAACAAAAACGAACACTTGTAATAAAGAAGTTATAATACATTACCTAGCGTACCTTTGCACGAGCGGCGGCTTGAGGTACCTCCTCTCTATGTGGGCCTCCAGCGCCTGCAGCTGCTGCCGCGCGCGTTCGACCGGCTCCTCCTGGCTGCCGTCGGATGCGTCGTGAGCCGGTCGCCAGCCCTTCACTTGCAGGGACGCGGCCACTACGCGCTCTTCTAGTTGTTCCACCTGCGGAAGGAAGTAGATGTGGTAAAGATTTTTAGGCTGGAACAAGTGATGTACTGTCCCCAATATTTCATTAATGTGGGTACAATAGTTAAAAAAGTTGTTGCGGTCGACGTCATCATATCAACGCCGCCTGTTGCTGATAACCAGCGCTGTCTGTCGGGTCGCAGCATTATGCTGAGCGATGGCCGTGTTGCGTCGATGTGACGCATAATTTCTGTTATTTTTTTGTGTTTGTGTTCTTTCTTTGCGTCAAGAAAATACGTTATTTTCTTGATTTAGTTACGCCAAAACAGATCAAATAGAAAGAATGTGTTACGTTTTGATTCGGTATGTTTGAGCGGTGTTTAAGTCGGTGTAACATTTGTAGATATGCTTTCAGCATCGTCATCATGTTACAGAGGATTCACCCACTGATGTATAAGCCACATTCCAACCATTCTCCACGATTTCGTTCATATCTCGTTTAGGTTCTTCTTTTTACAAATCTTTTACAGTTCAAACAGTACGGTTATGGAATGCCTTACCCGTGTCGATAAGGCGTGCTCAATCTTTCACCATTTTTTAAATTCTGGTGAAAAAATACTTCCTCTCTCCTTAAACATCATCATTACATATAGTTCCTTGATCTCGTTTCATGTTTATTATCTTCTATAATATAAAAATGAATCGCAAAATGTGTTGGTAAGCTCATAACTCAACAACGCCTGGACCAATTTGGCCAATTCTTTTTTTTAAATGTTCGTTGAAGTTCAAGAATGGTTTTTACGGCGAGAAAAATAGGGTAGGTAGGGTAGGTAGGGTAGGTAGAGTAGGTAGGGTAGGTAGGGTAGGTAGGGTAGGTAGGGTAGGTAGGGTAGGTAGGGTAGGTAGGGTAGGTAGGGTAGGTAGGGTAGGTAGGGTAGGTAGGGTAGGTAGGGTAGGTGCGCCGTAGATAAGTACTTAGTGCTACTCGAGCGAAGCCGGGGCGGGCAGCTAGTTTTATATACAACCTTAGTTTTTGTTTACCCTAAACCTGTTGAAACACTATAATCGCGAAAAAAAATATCAGCTGTTCCCTACATTTATGTTCGTATATCTCGTCGAAATGTAGGGAACAGCTGATTTTTTTTTCGCGTTTTCCCCGTGTCGGTCCCATAGTGAAAGTTGTTCATAATGATGAGTACAATGACCCCTTAAGAGGTTTAGGGTAAACAAAAACTAAGGTTGTATATCTATGTATATATTTATATGGATTAGTTTTATGATTTATTATGTATGTAAATGGTGCAGTATCGTCTCTCCTTTAATCTTAAAGTCTTTCATTGACTTGAATGTGCCCTGGCGGCTGAGAGTATGTCATGCTCACTCAAATGTCTCGCTGACGGTGGCGCGTGTGTTGGATCATTAAGTTCCCTTCAAAATGGTTGAGCTGAATGGTGCTGATCCATGCGTCATGTTCGTGAACGGGCGCCGTCAGTTGGGACTGGCGATCTCTTAGCTTCCATGGCTTATTTTAATGTATTTTAATTTGTTTATTATCTTTTCATTGCGGACGCTTTTAACGTGCACGTCTTTCTACATTGTTCTCACATGTATAATTTCAACATGAATGATGTAACCAATATTTTGTAAGAATATTTTGATTTAAAAGAGTGTCCGTGGAGTTTCTTGCCCGTTCTTCTCCATAGGAACCTACTACGCTTTGGAATGGGCAACTAGCTTCATCTTTCTGACTGACCGACCCCTTGACAATTCAAAAGTGCCTGTAATTGGTTTATTTGAAATAAATGGTTTGAGTTTGAATCCATCCAAAGGTTTTCTGTAAAAGATCGCTTTTAGCGATAAGACCGCCCATTGTGTGACCCTAATTCCTAAATTTATTTCTGTAATTTGTATGATGTGCATAATAAAGAATATTCTATCTATCTATCTATGTTCTTCTTCTAGACAATTTTGAAGACGTCGTCATCTCAAAGCGTTTTCCGACCACTCGGGTTTTTTTCGACGCACAAACTCCTGTCTGTCTTATGTTTATTTAGATTATATTTACCATAGTGAGCAGCTGCATGTCGAGTCTGCACTGTGTTACAGCACAATGTGACGTGTCCGGTGAAGGGAACCCTCCGTTTTGCGCGATCACCCGGTCGAGATGAGACACGCATAGTTCCGTGCCTAGGATATCACCTTTATCTATGTAGAGCTGTTGACAAAAAAGATAATTATCATGTTTTATAGCAGTTAAATTGACAACCACGTAAAAAATTAAGTTAGATTAAAATTGCTTATTAGTCTTTTAGGGGTATGAGGAACAGGGTGTAAAGTTCACTCATCCCCCATAGAAAAGGGAGGATCCTTCGACCAGACGGGTGTCATGTCTGGCGGGCAATTGCCCAGAGGTTGAAGTCGTGAGCTTGTATATATGTCCACCGCGCGGTAAACTCTAATTGCGCGATGCAGGATTTGAGTGACGTCAGGATGTTGTGTGACGTCAAGTCTTTGATGCGTAGTTCGCATGTGGCGGTGTAGATGCCGCCACAGTCTTATAGGCTAGATTGTAATTAATTATTAAGAACCTGGTTCTTTTTAATAACGGTTTTTTTTTTTTTTAAGTTGACAACCGTTTATTTTAAAAGTTGGAAGGCACAGTAAATGTTTATCAAACTGAAGGTTGTTGTATTTTTTGTGCTCTGTTATTTCATTTAGCTTTGTAACATTGAGACATTTTTTATTTTTCGAATCCAAGGCACGCACCTCTGACTTTTCGGATTCATGTGCGTATTGTATAATTATTGCTTAAAAAACGGTGAAGGAAAATACGTGAGGAAACCGGCATGCCTGAGAGATATTTCTCGACGGCATGTGAAGCCAAGTCAGAGGCTCATGGGCGGCTTTAAAACTCTGACACCAGGTTAGTCACTAACCGCACGAAAAGAAGAAGAAAAGAAAGAAAGAAAAGAAAGAAAGAAAGAAAAATAAGTTTATTTGTCACAGAAACACGTGCATAAAAAAAAAAAGATGATAAACTCGAGTAAATAATAAAGAAAATGAAACAGAATAGATTTAAATACAGTAACGAGCACAAAACTGAAATAGTCGGCAGCTGCTGGCACGTCATGACTGTGACAAGAAGGCTTCCACTCAGCATGATGCTGTGCTATGGAGACCCACAGCACAGCGCTGATTTTCAGTGGTCACCCGAAAGAGACGTACGGAGACCAAGTCAGGTTTAATGAATTTACATAAATATACAATAAAACAAATAGTACATAAAATAGTCAATATACAACCAATAGTGTGAACAAATACATAACATAACATATAAATAATTATCCGCAGGCATCACCGTGCGCGCATAAAACATAAAACATGTACCCACCTAAAACACCATTATACCAAAGCCTACAAAAAATATTAAGTGTTTTGTCTCGCTCCCACCATCACCTTCGCGTCGCCTACGCACGCGCTCACAATAATAACTGTATAAAGTACAGTTTTGCCCGATTGCGTCTATGAGCGTGATGACGTACTATAATAATAATTTATTTGTCAGAACTGCGAGTACTGCGAGTCATAGCTGAAGAAGGCTTTTAAATTGTACAATAATAGAATAGAATAAAAATAAAATAAAATTAAAATTGTTGCGGCAGGTGGTTAACAAATAAAGTTGGTCAAAATTAAAAAAGTATCTGTACCTCAAGGATGTGCAATAATAATAATAAAAAAACAACAGACTTCCAAAAAAAAAAACACTACAAAGTGAAAAATAACTTTAATTTCGGAAGTCAGTGTCTTTGGTTTTGAATTTTCGTTTTTTGCCACCGACTTCCGAAATTAAAGTTATTTTTCGCTTTGTAGTGTTTTAGTTTTTTTTTTGTAAAAAGTTTTTATTTTTCACTTTTTACTGTTTCCCCACGGCGGATACATAAAAAAAAAAAAACATACATGCGCGACGAACATATACCCTCCTCTTTTTTGGAAGTCGGTTAAAAATAAACAAACTACTGACGCTTTCACACGCGCTTAACGTCTATAGACGTCATTACAATAAAACTTCTATTGTGTGTCGTTTAGATTTACACGGGTCAATTTTAGCCGTGCGGCAAGTCACCAGTCGCATCGCTTATAAAAATCGAATCGCCACCCCATTCACACCGGTCGACAAAAATCGCGATCAGCCTGTCGATTCTGTAAAAATATCACCGTGAAACTTAGGTGAAGTGAGCTGTCAATAGTGTTAATCCCTAGCATCCTGCCGGTCGATTTGTGACAGTGACAGCTCACTTCACCTAAGTTTCACGTTGATATTTTTACAGAATCGACCGACTGTACCGACAGCGTAGCGGAACTACACACCTCACGCGGAGGGCGATCGCCTGCAACTGACTGTACACGGTCGAGTTTAGTTAACGACAACAGCCGGATGGCACCCAACTTTGGGGCATGCGATTTTAACCACTTGCGGCCTACTTCGATAAAAAGGACACTCTTGGAAGGAAGCCGCACTTCTGCCTTTTTAGCACAGGTGATTAAAAGCCGGTAGAGTGGCTGGCACAGACACTTTATACATATCTAGCACAATTGGACGTAGTTAAGCAGAAAGGATCCAACCCACACTATGGGCGAAAATGAGTTATGTATACCAAAACACTCTTTGTAGTCAAAACTTTAATATCACAAAAACAATCCCAACGCATCATGTCATTATGACCATACGTTACCAACCCGTATGTATGGCAGGTCATACGATCACATAACACGATCTGATCTTAAAACTTGAATATCTCAAAACTAACTCTGTGTGGGTTGGATCCTTTCTGTTTAACTACGTCCAATTGAAGTATAAAAAGAGTCATACCTTGTTATTAACAGTCGCCAAATGGTTGGTGAGAGACGAATGTAATTCTCTCTCCCTGACGCCGCGCGGGTGAAGACAGTCCATCAACTCGCGCAGTTGATCTGAGTCTGTGATACGCCACCAGCCGTGTCTAAAAATATGTCACAAATATTAGATCATTCCCATTTTGATTGATTACAATATTTTAATAATATTTTGTAAGAATATTTTGATTTAAAAGAGTGTCCGTGGAGTATCTTGCCCGTCCTTCTCCATAGGAACCTACTACGCTTCGGAATGGGCAACTAGCTTCATCTTTCTGACTGACCGACCCCTTGACAATTCAAAAGTGCCTGTAATTGGTTTATTTGAAATAAATGCTTTGAGTTTGAGTACATAGCACCGCACAGCACGTGCTTCCCGAGACTCCTCCGTGCCTCGGAAAGCCAGTTAAGCCGTTGGTCCTGGCTGTCATTCGTGGATCTTTGAAAGTTGCTACGGGTCGTCACAAGCTCGAAAGTCTGACAACCAGTCTTAAATTAAATTAAACTGTTTATTCTGTAAATAGGATATCGGAATCACTTTTACACGTCATATAAAAAAATATTAAAAATAAGCTAGATGAGGTCGGTGTTTCCTATCTGACTACTCTGAGAAGAAAGGCCGAAACAAACTCGGAGGTCGTAGTCTCTTTTAAAGTCCAGACATAATCTTGGTCAAGTCATATGAGGACCATGTAGATTAGTCGTCTTACCAAGGGGTATCGTATTACCCAGTTACTGAGTTATGGAGCTCAGATAGGCAGTCGCTCCATGTAAAATACTGATATAAAGCTGCATCAATGTGTTAAGTAATTAGATAGCAGGTGCCCATGTACCCTGTTATGTCGTTTTAGCGTGAAAGCAACAAACAAACAAACAATCTCACTTTCGCATTTATGATATTAGTTAGGATGTAAAACTGGCGCTCATTCAAAGTCAAGATTGATCCTACGCAGTATCCACGATTCCCTTATTCTATTTACTATACAGGGTGGCAGGGACATCGACGCGAAGCCGGTTACCATGGATTCAGTACATGATTCTGAGCCCCCCTGCGTTGAAAGTATTCGTCGGTTATTAAAAAAAAAAAAAACAGCTGCTCCATTCATTTTGACCGCGTTGGTATTGCACTTTTCTATGAAACAGCAGATTTTTTTTAAAATAACCGACGAGAAATTTCAACGCAGGGGGGCTCAGAATCATGTACTGACCCCATGGTAGCCGGCTTCGCGTCGATGTCCCTGACACCCTGTGTACTAATATTTAAAACATGTACGCGAGCATTTATCAAACGTCATGAATTTGTTAAAAACTTAAACAGTCCGTCCTACAGAAAAAGGGACACAAAACACCACTCCAACCAGACTCAAATCAAATACCAATTTAGAGGTGATCTATAACAGGTAAAATTAGAAACCAGTTTTTTCCCTGTTCCAAAATCCTGTTCCAATATAACAGCCAGTTACAAATTAATAGCCTGTTATATTGGAACCAAAGACTCTTTGATTACTACAGATCCGAATAGTTTAACAACAGTGACAGCAGAGAACAGATGCTACCTCTTTCTATAACGATAAGTCAGAGGAGAAAAGAGCTTGTTCCAAACTGTCCCAGGTCATTTTCATTTGTATCTCTTTCTAACAAAGTAAACATCCATAAGCTAGATAGAGAAGAGCTTGTTATGTCACACAGATACGCACACCAGTTAAAGCAATGTCGGCAATGTTTTAATTTGGTCTGTTGTAGTAGGGTAGTAAGTTTTTTCGGTTTTGAGATATCTGTTCCCTGTTCCATGTTTTAAAAACCTGTTTTTTTTTTTAACTGTTTCGATAAATACGCCTCACTCTTAATACCAATTAAAACTCACCTAAGCTCCCTCGGCACAAAATTTCCCTCAACCTTCTTCGGCAATCCATTGACTTTGCAGGACTCCAGCTGGTCCATTTCCTCCACCGACATCTGTATGGGCGGCGGGCTGTCGCAGGTCACGTATGTCGACAGCGCGTTGAAGTTCAACAGTCCTAGGCTAGTCAGGCTGTTGGCTTTGGCCTTCTGGGTTAGGAGGTCGGCTTTTAGGGCGTCGGCTTGTAGCTCTTTTTCTAGGTCGTTGTCCTGTTGAAAGTATTTAAAATAAGATGGGAGATTTATTAGTAGGAGCGGAACTCCCATCAAGTACAATGCATAATTCGTTGGGCATATCATTTGTTCAATAAAGGCCTATTTTTTTTCATAAAAATGAATGTTGTTTTTATGTGGTTTTAGTATAAATCAGGGTCTTGCGAAGTTGATAAAAAAAAGCAGCTAAGTGCGAGTCGGACATGAAGGGGTCCGTACCACCGTATAATATTTATGTGTGGACATTATTAAGATCCAGCAAAAACCGCCGAAAAAAAACACGTTTCTTTACTTTATTTTATTTTTATTATTTGTTGTCACAGCGATCTTAGTAGTACACACTCTGGGAAAATTGCTTTTTATGATTCAAGATACAGACGGACGGCCGGACAGACGGAGAGCCTTACTAATAGGTTCCCGTAGGCACCGTTGGGTACGGAATCCTAAAAACAATTAAATCATTGTTTTAGGATAACCATAACAGGCATCAGAATAACAGATTCTGATATTATAGATTATCTTCAGTATAACAGATTCTGATATTATAGATATCTTATTTATTATTATTATTTATTTAACGGTTTATGTACACACATATAAACAGACAAGAAAAAAAGGAACAGAAAAATACGTACAAAGGTGACGGTGGTGGTGGTGGTTGTTTTAGTATAACCATAACAGCCATCAGAATAACAGATTCTGATATTATAGATATCTTCAGTATAACAGATTCTGATATTATAGACATCTTCAGTATAACAGATTCTGATATTACAGCGATTAATTCGAAAGTCAACCGTTTTTTTTATAGAAGTAGAAACAACGAAATATTATACTTTAGTAATGCCTGCAGTCATAATAGGTTAACCACAGAAACCAGAACCGGATTTGACATAATCTTTAACAATCACTAGACACTTGAAAGGGATTAAAATATAAAGGAAATGGTATATTCACCTGTTCTTTAGTATCTTCCTCAGTCTCCATTTCCTGAACAGTGCCATCCTTATTAAAACTATTATCGATCACCTCCTGATCCAACCCAGACATAGTCAGACTGGAATCGGCGTACACATTATTCGACGGCACTTGAACACTGGTCACCATACTATTCAAGGTAAACAAACTAGGATCATTTAATAGATGAAGGTTATTCGAAACATCCCATTTATGACCTTGACACAAAATGACCTCGGAACAAGTATGTTCGTTGTCACAAAACTCCGGCAAATCTTGCTTTTCAATCTCGTTGATGTTTTTCAAAAATGAGCTTTCGTGTCTGAGAATAGAGAACCATTTGCCGTCTAAGATTTTTGAGTAGAGTTGGAAGTGTGCGGCGGAAGAATCTATCGGTTCTTGTTTGACTTTTTCTTTCTCTTCTTTTATTTCTTGTTCTTTCTTCGCTGCGTCGAGTTGGATTGAAACTGCTTCAGCCATTTTACGTAATTCTTCTAGATTATTGACTAAAGTGTCTTTAGTTTCTTCAATGTCCTCGTGGTCTGCCTCGTTTTTGACGACGTTTTCTACCTTGACGATTTCTTGGGGCTTATCCATGGGTTCCGCTTGGGCCGCGAACATGGGTTTGTGGGTGGGTTTCTGCACCAAAAAGGCGGTCGGTATGGAGTCTTCTATGTCGAGCATGTCTTGTTCTTCGTTGTTCTTTTGCTGGATGTATTTTTCTTCCATTTTTATTGAGGAGCCTAGTGAGAGAAGATAAATATGATTAAATTAAATATTGGTTTATTAATCACTTGCTGACGAACATCTAATAACCGAAATAACTTTAGCAAAAATAGATGGGTAGTTGTGAATCATAAACAAAACCGATCTTTGTGACGTCACTTCGACGGTATCGCCACTTTGCCAGTGCGTAACAGTCACTTTGCTAGTGACTGTCGAACGCTTCGGGCGTGTGGACACACGGCTACGTATCAAGCTATACATTTCCAGTATAAGTTAACCTCTCATAGTATGGAAATCTTATACAATGCAAGCTTATACTGGAAAATTATAGCTTGATATGTAGACGTACGAGTATGTACAAAGGCTAATCTAAATGTATCACAATAACTACGTATATTCGGTTATCCACTTCGATCACCAAACTATTTGCCAAAGGTTCAGATTGATTATCAGATTATGGTATTTTCCCGCTAAATGGTCAAAACTGGGGGATATTAGAAGTCAATCGGCAATGGAAGTTTACAGAGAAATGTTATCGTCATGACATTCGGTACATGGATAGGCTCTTAGTCTGAGCTATAAAATGACTAAACGTGCAACATTTATTTTGCCGTACGATGTCATGTGCCTTTATCGAGACATGGGCGGCCCATCCACTAACACTAATACTACTATTTCAAGGTCACCGCCCAGACATAATACTGCCTTGCTATTCTGTAAACATCTCACCGTGAAAACTTGGGTGAAGTGAGCTGTCAATAGTATCAATCCCTGTGGGATGACAGCTCACTCCACGCTCACTTCACCTAAGTTTTCACGGTGAGATGGTTACAGAATAGCACTGCTGTTACTTATTTATACTGTGCTTTCGGGATGGAGACAAACAAAATGATCGCAAACGACCGCTCAATCACGCCGGGAAAATAAACAGGTAGTGATCAATTATCGCGTCGTGTCCTCCGCGAGGACGGGAGAGACGGCGGAATTTTAATACCTTCATTCTTTCTCCCTTTTGCAAATCCATCAGTGGATTTGCAAAAGGGAGAAAGAATGAGAGAATGAATGCACTGACGTTCATTCCTTAAGGATTGTAGATTCCTACAGGAATTAACTTTAGTGGATGAGCCGCTATTGTAATTAGCATTTAACCAAACCTATTCATAACCCAAATTGTCAATAACAATTAAAATATGAAACCTACCTTCAACCTTACAAGCGCCATGCTTCACGTTGGGCTCGTACTTAATTATCTGCGTGTGATCACTTAGGTTGAGCTCAGACTTGATGCTCTTGAGTTCCATCTCGCTCTTGAGAGCCTCTTCTTTCTTCTGAGCTTCCGTTTCCGGATTTGGCTTTTCCGCTTCGGGAGGAGCGGGTTCTTTCTTTTCTCGGGGCGCTGGAGGAAAAGGATATGGTTTGAATATTTGAAAGATGTAAGGAACGCTTGGATAAGTGAGGATCAATTTTTACCAGACTACGGTGAAGCAAAAAGGAGGGTTATGATTTTTACCGGTATGTATGTATGTATGTATGTTCATCTGTTCCTTCATAACTTCTAAACATCTGATCATAATTAAACAAATGAGGTATCATTGGAAGCGACTTGATCGTCCGCTGGTTATAGCTATGTGACGTCACATTAATCATCAATATGGTGCCCTCTAAAGGACATAAAAGCATGAACGAAAAATACATTCAGTGTTTAGTTAGAATAATTATGCAAAATTGATTCTCACTTATGTATAATTATTCTAAACACACCAATTGACCTTATGCCACTTTTCAATATGCAAAATAAAATCGGTCATCAATTGATGGAGAAATAGGTGGACATACATAAAAAAAGACTATACATACGCTATGAACATAGAACCTCCTCCTTTGTTGGAAGTCGGTCTTTAAAGCATCGTGGTGATGATGAATGACTTATTTAATGACCATGATAACTCCAAAAAATAAAAAATGCATAGAAAAAAAAGACTTAAGTATACATTTGAAGAGGAAAACTTTCAAAACTTGCGTTCTTCCCTGCATAACATATGGCCGCGAAACTTGGTCGCTCGCTGACAACCATAGAGCGAAACTAGCAAAATGCCAAAGGGCGATGTAAAGAAGCATGCTAGGAGTGAAACTAAAGGACGAAATCAGAAACACAGATATGAGAAGAAAAACTAAGGTTACGGATATAAACTGGATTTGGTCGCGATTTGCAAAAAGCAATAACATTGAACTTGCCTGGGAAAAGAACGCGATATCTGCGTGACACTGATTAAATACGCACTAAATAGGATACACGTATTATCACACTCCACAAGGTTTTTTTACTATTGGTACAATACGGCCAACGTAACTTGGCGGGTGAGAACTTCGCGCAGAAGGTTGCGCAATAACGTTTTTTAGAAACGTAATGGTGACATAAGGCGAGTGTGAGTGAGAGAACTTGCGCGAAAGTTCGTTGTGCCTATGTTCAGACCCGCCAAGTTACGTTGGCCGTATTGTAGTTGTCTATGATGGTCATTATTCGATATAATACCAAGCAATTGATGAATATTTTAAATCATAGAAGTGACGAGGTTCTCTATTTGTGAGAAAAAAAAACGTCAATTTCATAGGTGGGGACCCAATAGTTAGGAATAATTCTTGCAAAAAGTGCAAAATAATTATGATTGTATATTTATTATAACTTTGTTCGTTTTCACGGTTTAAATTATGAACATATTTCAATGGAATTACAATAAAAATTGTTTATGATTTGAAAGTTACTCAATATAAAAAATAATGATGGAACACTTAAAAAAATCGTAACATCGATAGCAGAAAAACTTAAAAGTTATACGACCGCATCACTAATCATAGACAATTTCGAGCGACCAAATTTTGCAAATTTTGAAAAGCCGGATCTTAGTGGTTCGCATCGACCATTTGAAATGGGGCTGGACAAGACACATGCTTCGATGTAAGACAAACAAATGGAGCAAGCAAGTCTGTGGTACCCGGGGGACTAGACATCGGGGGCGCCCAAAAACAAGATGGGAAGAGGACATCCGTCTAACCCTGGGTCCATACTGGACCAGAGTTGTAGAGGACAGAATACAATGGAGACAGTTGGAGGAGGCCTCTGCCAAAAGGCTCACTGAGCTGCGGGACATATTATGCATGATTACCCAAATACTTTGTTAACAAATTATGTACCATCGAAGAAGTTCATATCTTACCACCGTAAGGACTATTCTTGCTTGCAGCGTTCAGCGGCTATAGACCCGGGCCGGTAATAGATGTGATCATCGTGTTCACGGAATTTTGTTTTGAAACTGGTTAGATAGGAACTTCTTTGATGGTACCCAAAGTTTGGGAATAAACGGTTTTATAATTATGATACCTTTCTTCTTCCTCCTGCTGCTGTCAGGCGGCGTGTTGCCGCTGAGCGCGTTGTTCTCGAGCTGCTGGTGGTACGTCATGATCTCTGGCTGAGCAGACTCCATGCCTTCTACGAAGATGCCGCCGCTTTGCCCTAGGGACCAGTAGCGGCGCCAGTATCTGGGGAGAAATTAAATTTTAGTTTGCTGATAACATGTTTTTTTTTTAAATTACTGGCCCAGCTGTAGACTTCAATCTCGCCTGATATGTACAGAAAGATTTTTTTTTTGCCATTTTTTTTGATTTGACATGTTAAAAATGCTTTGCAGTTCATAATTATGAGAAACACTATTTAATACCCAATGCAATAATACTACAGCGTGGTATTTTTTTAAAACATGATCTGGAGGCCTATTCTCGTACTTAAAAAAACGTTCACATTCCAGTCGCAATCTGTCAAACTTGTCAAAAATATTGGTAAATTGATTGTATTTTTGGCAGATTGCGAACGAGAAC
The DNA here is from genome assembly GCA_914767755.1 of Agrochola circellaris. NCBI lineage: Eukaryota > Metazoa > Arthropoda > Insecta > Lepidoptera > Noctuidae > Agrochola > Agrochola circellaris. The sequence continues at coordinate 7,356,775 of OU611867.1, read as the reverse complement.
GTTCTTAAAAATTACGGGAATTGCCCCTCTGGCTTGGTTCCTGGCCAATCAAGAAGTTGAATAAAAAAACAAAAATGCTGTTTTAGCTTCATTTAAATCGAACTCATGGTCCTATTCACTATCTATTCTATATCACTTTATAGAATCATAGTTCCTGTTTTCTCATTGAAGTCTATCACATAAACGACCCCTGTATTTTAATGCATCATATTACATCACGATGCTTAGTTTGTGGCTCACCGAATTTTACTAAATTGTATTGTTACTTTTTGATTAAATAAACTTTTTTTTTTTTTTTTTTGTCTTTGACATTTCTCGGGACCCTGGGGTCCCGGACCTTTGGAAGGCGTACGAGGATTATTATTATTATCAACAACACGTGCAATCGATCCAATGTAATCTTGTCTTAATTTGATTACATTGAATGGATTGCAATTTTCTATAGAAAAACTGTTTTTATTCTTGCTGATTCAATTTTGGGTTCCTTTTCTAAAAGTTATTTTTGGTTCACCTGTCTTGTCCGTAACAAGTAGCTCTCAAAGTATGAGACTCAGCTATAAGTTGTAGCTGCTGCTGTTCAGACTGCTTCAGTAGCTTCTCCAGCTTGCGAGCTAGTTCCTCGGATGATAGGTTCTTGTCTTCATCCTGTGAATAAGAAATAGTAGAATTTCACCTTGGATTCTAAAAGCTTTCTATAATATTTTGTCTGTAAATCTGCTATCAATACCCAAAAAGCCTACTGAAGGATCCGTACTAGTCAAAATTAAAGATAGATGGGTTACTGGGAGTAGCTGTTTGTGACTATAGGATTTTATCGACATTGAGGAGCTCGCTAAGTAATAACAGCCTTACGGGTCGATTCATCAGGTTGGGTGACCATTTTTACATACCGAGACTCCTCAGTGCCTCGGAAAGCACGTTAAACCGTTGGTCCCGGCTGTCATTCGTGGATTTTTGACAGTCGTTACGGGTCGTCAGCAGACCGAAAGTCTGACAACCAGTGTTACCAAACGGTAGTTACAAAACTTTGTCTTTCAAAACTTTTAACACTTATTAAGTTATTGCCAAACATTATGATTGTTCTGCCTACCCAGTTACTTGATTGTGGAGGTCATAGGCAGTCGCTCCATGTAAAATACTGGTATTCAGCTGCATCCAGTTAGACTGGAAGCCGATCCCAACATAGTTGGGACAAGGTTAAGCAGAATAATTCGATAAAGAATCGATAAAAAAAAATCTGGGCTACTTTTGATGGTTTTGACATGTTTATGACAAAGTTTTTCTACAAACACTTTAATTAAAATGCACAAGCGGCATAATTATGAACGTCTTATCCAGTTTTAAGAAATAAAAGCGTCTATAGGGACATTGAATTAAAGAATAGTAAATCAGGGAATTGGCAGCAGCCCTCACTGTGGTCGCCAAGTGTCCTGCCAAGTCTGCGGGAGGGAATATACGTAAACAACGGTAGGTATCAACAGATTTTTAAGAGCAGTGATAGCCTAGTGGTGTGACCGTTGGACTGCCAAGTCAAAGGTCTCGAGTTCCCAAGGCACGCACCTCTGACTTTTCGGATTTACGTGCGTATTGTATAATTATCACTTACTTCAAAAACGGTGAAGGAAAACATCGTGAGGAAACCAGCATGCCTGAGAGATATTTCTCGACGGCATGTGAAGCCAAGGCCCATGGGCGGCTTTAAAACTTTGTCACCAGGTTAGTCACTAACCACACGAAAAGAAGAAGAACAGATAAAAAACTCACCTCTTCCGGCTGCGTGCCCTCACTCTCCAAATCACTCAAATTAGCATCACAGTCCCCAATGACACTATCCTTATCAATCTTCGAGTTATCAGCCGTGGAACATTCGTCCTTGTTGTTATTCAACATCTCTTTGTTCTTCATATTGTTGGAGAGGTCCTTTAAGGGCGATAGTTCCTTGTCGCTTTCTTCAGCCGGTTGGCTCTCCTTGTACGGTGATGGTTCTGACTGTTTCTCTGTTTCGCTCTCAGGGTGTGGTGAAGATTCCTTGTCTTTTTTAGGAGTTTCTGGCTTTTCTGGTTTTTGTTGGTTTTCTGGTGAGAGGAAAAGGATATCGGAGATTGGTTTTGAATATTTAAAATAGCTTAGTGGTTATGTGTCAAAAGAAAATGTTGAAGTGAGCAAAAAAAAAAATGTTAAACATTCAACCTTGGAAGTGTTCGATAGTTTGATTTCTTTATTGTTATTTCGACTTATTTTTGTCAAAAAGGCAAGTTTGCTGTAGCTAATTAAGTATATAATTATGACTTATTACAGACTACGAGAGATGTGGAGAGGGTAACTTTATCATAATAAGTAAATAAATAATAAGCTCTGTGAATTTAGCCCATAACAGCTGCAATGCTATTCTGTAACCATCTCACCGTGAAAACTTAGGTGAAGTGAGCGTGGAGTGAGCTGTCATTCCACAGGGATTGACACTATTGACAGCTCACTTCACCCAAGTTTTCACGGTGAGATGTTTACAGAATAGCATGGCTGTACCCGGAGTCAAAAGTCAACGTTGATTACGAAGAGCACAATGTCTATACAGGGTGGCAGGGACATCGACGCCAAAATTGTTACCATGGATTCAGTACGTGATTCTGAACCCCCTTGCGTTGAAAATTTTCGTCGGTTATTTTAGTTTGGAAGTCGGTTGTTTTTTTTTTTGTAAAAACTTTTTATTTCTCACTTTTTTGTTGTGGTACCTACCCCACACAAATTCTTAAAAAAAAATTTATTGAAGCTTACTCAAAAACTATCCAAGCAAAGTTAATCAAATTTATATGGGACCAACTTGGAACCTTTGATACAAAAAATATTTCCAAAATCGGGCTACAAAAGACGGAGAAATCGGCGAAAATACACAAAATAAAATTGAGAGGTGTCAAGGGACACCCGGATGGAACGAAGTTCGAAGAGAGAGAGAGACAGACAGAGAAACATGCGCACGCCGCACAGCTTACAATAGCTTACTATAGCAAAAAGTGTCGTTACAACTTTTCGTGAGAATTTTTTCCGTCTAGCCCCCTTTCACAACGCGCGATTAGGAACTTCGTTCCAAAAACAAAAAAAACATACATACGCGACGAACATATAACCTCCTCCTTTTTGGAAGTCGGTCAAAAAGCCCTTCTTTCCAAACTTACCGTCATCATTCATTTGTGGTGACGTCCTCAGGCTGGCAGCACTTTCCTCCACTAGACGTTGCATACGCTCCAGCGCTAACGCTTGCTGCTTTTCTGTTTGTTCGGCGCGGACTTTACGTTGGTGGAGGACTCTGACCCTGTTAATGAAAATATTGAACGTGAAAAGTAGTCGAGACAAAATAAAAACATTACCCTCCTTTCGGGCTCTGCCACAGTCGGGTGTTTTTGGAGCGTTTATAAATGATTATAAAAATCAAAGGATATGTAACCCCGCGTTACGAGTATCACGAAGATATAAACAGTTTTTCAACATGTTTTCTGTACTTCATTTATCTTCTACACCTAAAATAAGTTGTAAAGACTAGTTGTATCCAAAACTTAGTAAAAAATGGTTGCCTGTAAAGTCGGTTTTACGGGCGAAGATTTTACGTGACAACGTCTTTTTATCGGCGGTGACTCATCGTAACAGACGTGAGCGGGCGTTACACTTTTTCATGAGTGACTACGAGCCGCAACCTAATTTAAGACGTTGTCAAGTCAAAAAAAATCATGACTCGTTAACATAATACTTACTTCCTGATCTTCATATCCATGAGATATCTCTCCTTCTTGAGCTGGTTGATGTGATCCAAGCGTGCGTCAATTTGAAGCAGGACTGCTTTGTTCTGCAGTAATTCGTCGCAAATGAAAGCGAGGATTCGTGCTTTCAATGTCGCGCTTAGAGCGAGGAACGATTTGTCGCGGAGAGCCTCTGTGGACAAAAGAATGGGGAAATTCATAGTAATGGAAAATATACTAGCGACCCGACTTACGACTAAGGTAAACGTAACTTTAATATTCACGTATCTCATGTTATTTTCGTGTTAGTGACTAAACTGGAGTCAGAGTTTTAAAGCCGCCCATGGCGTTAACGTATCATACACATAACTAACGTATCGTATCATACTTTATAGATGTAGGTACTTAATTCAAAACTTTTCTTTTTTGTCTGATCCGGCCTGATCAAAGAAATAAATTTTGGTTTATTCCAGTGACATAAACGAATCTATTTTATTTTGTATCGTAAAATGACATACCGTCATTCAATTTAATCAATAACTTGACATGACATTATTGTAATTATTAGCTATTCCTTATTATTATTTTATTCTACTTTTTACTACTAATGCAATCTGACTAAATGGTTTGTTAATTGGACATCATAACGACTTCTAGACATGTATTTTATTTTTATTTTTATTCCTGAAATGTATTGTATTGTGTAAACTTGATAAGTTTTGACTCAATATTTTAATTTATAAACTCAACAGCAAACCGACATTGTGCTTTGCCCTGACAGGGTTCATCAATGTATGTAAATATGTGAGAACCATGTATCTATCACCTAAGTAATTAATTTATCTGTCGTTGCTACATTTAAACTTCTTTTTACCTATTGTGGTATGGTATAATTTTTTTAGGTGAATCGTGTTCACATGTAATTATATACCTAATGTACCTACATATACAAAATATTTTAAAAGAGTAACGATGGAGTTTCTTTCCCATTCTTCTCCATACGAAAACTACCTTTTGGAAGGGGCGACTAGAATGAATAAAAATTTGTCAATTTTTACGTTCAAAAGTGCCTTACAAGGGCCTGTTTGAAATAAATTATTTGACTTTGACTTTGACATACCTGACAGTTTATAAGTAGGGTTATTATGTAGGGTCTCGTAATAGACGTTGTTCTTAGAGTTGGCACAAGTATGTTGCATTTCAGCCTCTGTTTGATGGTGGTCGGCAACGCGGCGCTCACGTTCTCGTTCGGCTGCTAATCCTGGAGAAATACAAGTAAAATATATTTTTAAATGATTGTTTCACTCACTGATTGATCACTTTACGTGTAGGGGAGGTAACCTAAAACTTGATTTTATTTTACCACTTTGTCGGCGTGATTAATATGTATACATATGCCAAACTACAGCTTTCTAGTACTAACCGTCTCTGAGCTAAGCCGCGGACAGACAGACGGACATGGCGAAACTATAAGGGTTCCTTGTTTACTAACGTAACCCTAAAAAGGGTGGGGGAGGGTGTGTTAAATTTTGTAGGGAAAAATACGAAATCTACGCAGACGAAGTCGCGGGCGCATGCTATAAGGGAGAGAAAAGGGGTAGCAAATGTTAGAGGTGGGATTTTATTGCGTGGCTTTGATTAACACATTAATTAGTACAAATAACCTATAAGTCAAATAATAGAAACATCTCAAACGACTTTTCAAAGGGATACAGTTTACATGAAAAATCATTGATCAATAAATTTGAAAATTGAGCTGAACACTTTTCTTAATAAAGAAAAACATCATACATTTTCAAGTCGTCAAAGTTTTGTTTAAGACTTATATTTAGTAACCTAATCCGCTTAACTGTTCTTAAAGAGTCATAAAGAACCCTGTAAGAAATCGACACGTGTTTCACCTCTCAACGAGGCATCCTCGGGATGACGATTGACTTGTTGCGAACCCGGACCCGAAGTGTGGACACGCTCTGCTCTCGACGCTTGACGTGTCCACACGTCGGGTCCGCGTTTAAGGGATTAGGTTACTAAATATACATCGTCTATTGTATTTTATAATGGATTTCCGCAGTCACGCCTGAGTCGATTAACTATCTTTTGTTTGATTTTAACAGCTTAACTGTAGGCAAGTTTTATTTACTACATGGCCTGCCGACTGACGCGGAATCAAAATTAGTTGGGCAGCCTTGCTCTAAATCATACTAAAATTATAATAATACGTTGTACATACCAGTAAGAGCCTTGACTTCTCCAGTAGCATTAGCATACAGGTATATTCTGAGCACTTCGCTCACGTTCTGTGGCGTAATGTCGCCCATTCTGATGGCGTGGCCTAGCAGTGTTGTGTGCCGACCTGGGTGAGGGATACCTGGGTCCTCTGTAGAAGAAAATAATAACATTCATATTAATTAGTAAATGGGAAAAAAAAACTATTGAACTAATACATTCGGTCGATGACTGAATCTCGTACTCTGTTGAGACTGCTCCTCTCAACCGTAGCCGGCGCCCGCGCCACACACAGTACACTACCGCCACATCAGTCAGCTGTCGCACGCCTCCACGCACGTACGTGCGCCCGCGTTTTATTAACGTCCCCATTTCTCTTGTTTGCATTTTGTACCAACACTGTTTATTTATTTTTTCACTTATTTACTGAATAGAATTGTATTTAATTTTATTAATTGCATTTTAATCTAAATTTAAATTATTATTAGTATTTTTATGTTATTGCTAATTACTAAATGTGTACTGCATGCTATAAGTATGACCAAGATGTAAAATCTGAATATTTGCACGGCTGAAATGTCGAATATACTAATATAGCTCTTATGTTAGCTACCTATATTCTTGCAAATAAATGTATCATTCATTCATTCATACCATGTTATATTCGTACAGTCCTCTCACATTTCATTTTACTCCACGAGTCGATCGCGACCTATTGTCAAGACCATACTCTGAAAGCCTATTTAATTTAATCTGTTGTCCAACCTGTTATTCATGATTGGCTGTTTTGGTGTAGTTCAACCAATAATATCAGCTCTAATCAGACACCTGATCTATAAAAAATCGAAGGTTGTAGAGGGAGACACTATTAGCAAGTAATCATTGTTTTTTAATCCAAGTCAGATTTTTCTTCGAATTCGAATCGAGCGACCTTACGGTCACATGTTAAGCAGCCGGGCTTTCAACAACTGGACGACTAATAATGTAAAATATAGCCAGGTGTTTTACTATAGCTAAAAATAATATTTCATTCTGTTTCTTTTGTCAGTTGCGTAACTATAGTTTGACCAGGACCGCTATTCCGCCCCTTAGGAATGCGCGGTGAGGCGGGGGGCAGCATTGACGAATGAGCGGCGGCCGGGACGCCGCATGCCCTGAGCATTGACGAATGAGCGGCTTGCACTGCCCCCCCGTCTCGCCGCACGGAACAGCGGTGTTGGTCAAACTATAGTATAAGGTTACTTACCAATGGCAACAATAAGTATCTGTGTGAGTGATTGTAGCAGTTCTTCTTCTTCCTCCACGCTACTTTCGGGTAAGAGAGCCATTTGGAACGCGTTCAGAGTTAGGACCGAGTCTGTAACAAACATAAAATGTAGTTTGATCATAAAAGCATATCTAACTTTTAAATATTTCTAGTAATTTGGTTTGCACATTTCCAGTAGTCGTTCTAATAAAATAAAACTTTTAGCTAGGAGTGAGTTCACGTCAATGGAGCAACGGGTGAGGTTTTGCGTATTTCCAGTCACAAATATTCATGTCAATTCCGTTTATACCGTAAGTAACTTTTCCCCCGTCCCAGCCCGTCACATCGCATAGCCCGCCCGCGCCATTACTCAAGCCTCGGTCACGCACAGCGAATACTTATTAATAAGTATTCGCTTGTTTATACCGACAGCGAGTATTCACTGCCTGCCTGTCACACACAGTGTTTTCTGCACGCGAATTTCGACAGAGCGGCGCGCTGAGCGGAATGACTACTCGCAGCGAGTATCCTGTCACACACAGCGAATGATCGCGGCGAGTTGAATTCGCCGCGAGTAAAATTGATCATCATCATCATCATTTCGGCCAAAAGACGAACATAGGTCACATAACTAAATTGATCATGCTCAATTCTAATCACGGCGAATTCAACTCACGGCGAATAAATCTAGCCGCAGCGAACTTGCGTGTGACAGGCTATGTCACACACAGTAAAGACTCAGAGGTTTTACTACGTTTTCGTTTAGCGTTCTTTCAGACTTTTTTTTAATTTTGCTCGGCCCCTATTGGTCCTAGCCTGATGTAAATAGCCTATAGCTGTCCCCAAAAATTGGACTGTCAAATGCAAATAGATTTTTTCAAATCGAATACGGTAGTTCGTACGGGAGACAAATATTACAATAAAATGAATGAATTAATGAAATGCACCGATCCCAGCGTGGTTTAACCAGACTCGACTGCACTAGCCCATGAAGCCTCATGTTTCATGGGACTTCAAAGGCTATTGCAAATCGAGGAGTAGACCGGGGGGCGCGGGTAATGGTAAGGAAGAACGTGCCCTTAGGATAAGGAAGGAATTGAGAGCCATACCGGATATGCATCCTAATGTCAAAATCACTACATATTATAAAAGCAAGTCCCCGCCGCGTCTGTCTGTCTGTCTGAACGCGATAACCGTAAAAACTACCGAACGGATTTTCATATGCTTTTCCCCAATGGACAGAGTGATTCATGAAGACGGTTTAGGTTTATACTTCATTCAAGTTTTGTGTAAATTGGCTGAAATATAACTAAGATTGTTGAAGATGTCGGGAAAAGTCATACCCACTCGGAGCTTTAGCTTTAGCTATTGTGCGCCGCGTAAACCAATAGACTTACATAAAAACAATGTACTATCGAAGAACTTCATATCTAAGCAGTTTGAAAACAAAATCCCGTGAATACGATGACCATATCTGTTACCGCCCCAGTTCTATAGCTGCCGAGCGCTGCAAGCAGAAATAGTCCTTACGGTGTATAGATATGAAGTTCTCCGATGGTACACTGTTTACCTGAATTACCATATCGGGTGCTTTTAATCCAGCCGACGTATTTTTGTAAATAAAAAACTCACCGTGAAGACTTAGGTGAAGTGAGCTGTCAATAGTGTCAATCTCTAGCATTAGGTGGAATGACAGCTCCCTCCACGCTCACTTCACCTAAGTTTTCACGGTGAGATGGTTACAGAATAGCTCTGCAGGTAGTATGTTTCCGTGCGATATATGCCGACATCCATGCGAGCGAAGCCGCGGGCAAAAGCCGGCTGTCGCTGAAAACCAGCGCTGGGGCTCTGTCTCGCATAGAGTCGCAGCATTATACTGAGCGATGGCCGTTTTGCGTGGATGTGACGCATATTTTCCCCAAATTGTTTATTTTCGTGTTTTGTTCTTTCTTTGCGTCACGTGTACCGCAAATAAACGTATTTTCTTTCTTTTTTTTCTTTAAAGCTAGTACAAAATAAAATATGAACACTTACCGATACCAATTGTTTGTCCGAAGGTAAGTATAAACTCGTATACTTGTAGAAGGTCGGCCATGGCTTGACCTGACAGTTTCAGTCCTGGGATTCTGTTCAGGGTAGGCAGTGGCTTCTGATCGGAGAGCGACGAGTCTTCTTGTGGTCGTCTGTGTAGAAAAGGTATTAAATTTGAAACATTTAATAATCACGTGAATTGGAGGTTGATAACAATTTGTCACGATAGTGCAGTCTTTATTTTAAGACCATTATCTGGAATTGTGACCGATTAATGGAAATAGACTCGGCCCTAATATTAAATTTTTAATTAAATTAAATTATTTATTTTAAGACAACAAAGATCCATTTATCGTTAGTTAGTTAGTTAGTTACAAACAAAAACTTAAAAGCTATGTTAGTGTGTTAGTATAAGTAGGTACTAAGCTCACAGAAGCACAATATATACATACATAAATGTGTACAATCTCACCGGTTGTAATGAATCACTTCTGCCTAACCAACACCTGCATGAAGTGATTCATTATCGGTGAGTCAAATTTGTCCACTGACATAGGGGCGAGTCAATGCCTACAACATTGCCCACACTGTGCGTAAATATAGATACATGTTACCTTTGATTCACGTTATGATTTCGTTATAAAGTCACCAGACCACCACAAAGATGATTTGGATATGAGCATTACAAACAAAAAGGTGAAGTAAAAACGACAACCAAAGCAGAGAAACTTGTCCAGCAGTGTACAGTCCTGAAGGGGCTCATGGCTAAGTAACAACAGCCGCACGGGTCAATCGATCAGGTTAAGCTATATATTGCCGATGTCGATCCGTGACCGGACCACCGGACCATCGATTTCATATCGAGACTCCGAGCCTCGGAAAAGGATGTTAAATCGTTGGTCCCGGCTCTCAGATCTACTAGACAACTTGTCTTATCAAGGAGTATCGTGTTACCCAGTTACTGGGTTGTGGAGATCGGACAGACAGTCGCAGGACAAAATAGTGGTATTCAGCTGCATTCGGTTAGACTTAAGAAAGTTCTTTCTAAAAGTTGACAACGTCGCAAATAGCTGATAAATATTTACCAGTTTTGATTAATTTGGCAATATTACTGTATGGAAATAAGAAATACGGCTAATTAATGAAATAGAATATTAATAATGAATTGCAATTATAACACTGAATTCGATGTTGAAACCGTTACATCTAAAACTAAATATTCGGTGTTACGATATTAATGATTGATTTTCATAATCAATATTTAAGTTCACTGGTTAGCCATATTTCATATTTCCATACAGTAATATTGCCAAATTAATCAAAACAGTGATATTTGACATCTATTTCCGACGTTGCCCACTTTCAGAACGCACGCGCCGAAAGCCAAGCCTAACGTAGTTGGGAAGAAGGCTAAGCAGATGATGACATAAGTAAGTCTCCTACCTTAGTTCAGACAGCAGTTCCATCTCCTTCCGTCTCTGCTGCAACTTCTTCTCTTTCACCAGCAGTCTGTCCAGCAGGTTCTGGTGCTTCCTTCGCTCTCTATCCTCCCATCGTCTGCGGGAGTCCAGCTGGCGGATGAACGTGGTGTGCTGGCGTCTTCGTTCTCTTTCCTGTGGAGATGGTTGGAGACTTAGGAAGATGTGGAGAGAGAGAATTTGGTTGAAGTTGTTTTGACGTGGTAACCGTAACCCTTCTTTCTAAAGCTAAGCTAAACGGCTAATTTGATTGTGCTAAGTGGGGCTCGAATTTGTGACTTCTCCTTCATTATTCCGTATATGCTAGTTTATTTAAGTGCTAAGATCAAGCTCGTTAATTTTATTACAAGCTCAGATCACAGAATACTGCATCTTTAATGTATGTTATATGCATGCAAATCCTTTCTTGATTTTTGTTCTTTATTTGAACATGCGAAAGGACTATTTGGCCCCATTTACTCTATGCAAATTTCTTGGTTGTGGCATACAATAAAGTTGAAGCAACAAATGACTTACATCGTCTAAACACTGTTTAGACGATGGAACTTTTAAGGCTTCGCCAAATAGAACGCGTACTTAACGCGCGTTAGAGCGCAAGCCTGACGCTGCTCCATAGCGCCGAATTGTGTAAGTTTGCGCCGGCGCTAGCAACGCCGGGACCAGTGTTTCCACTTTTAGGGATTTCTCCCTTTTTTATGGAAAAATTACCAATATTATGCATGGTTTAGGGATATTTTATTTTGACAGGGATTTAGGGAATTTTGGGGAAAAATTGAACTTGAGTTGATAACCTCATTTGTAGGCAGCATCAAATGTATTACATTACACTATGGCATCACCGATTTATTAAAGGGGATTACCCCAAACTCCTAATAAATGTAATCGGTCCAATTTTAGTTTACCTGTTAATTGTACTATTACCGTGGCTAAAGATGACATCGAAACTAAGTCGCATTATATCAAGAATTAGTTTGTTTCAACTCACTCGATTAAAAATTTATGTTTTGTAATCTCGTCAATTAATGAATGTTTTGTAGGTATTTAATGCTATTAAATATGTGGAATGATTTGTTATTATTTATTATCATGATGCTCCCTAAACCATTTTTTTTGGGAATTTTAAGCATATTTCATTAAAAATACTGGGGAAAAACAAAAAACGTGAGTGAAAACACTCGCCAGTATACTAGCGTTGCGTGCTGCGCTGTACTAAGCGCACTAACGCGCGCTAAGTACGCGTTCTATTTGGCGAAACCTTTATTGTTGCTTTTACTTATAGTATGCAGCAGGCAATTCAATTGCACCGTGTAAATCAGACTTTAGCTTGGCGAACGTCCTTTGTTTCAAATGTGCAGCCTGATAAAATACGTTTAAAAAAAATTTGCGATTAATTAAGTCGAATGAGCCATTTCACACAGTTTGCGTTTAAGTCACAGAAAATCGGGCTTAAACAAAACTGAACGATCAATATTATTCTGGGCATTCTGAAATTTTTTCATGTTGCGGTCCAACTTCGATGCGGCTTCCACGTCATGTACAGGACGTCTTAAAGTTAATGATAGAAAAAGCGAGCCGCAACAAATGAATCAAGAAAACTACCAATTCTACTAAACTACTAAAAGCAGTACTTATTTAACCCGTGGCAGCTACAAGCATTAATATTTAGTAGTATTTGCGTCTTTTTTCATAAATGTTTCACAGAACATTCCCATCTCAACAGAAGCCCTAGGGCAGTGCCAAGCGAGCGTAACGTGGCGCAATTTATGCCGCTCAAATTGAGTCACTGAAATTACGTTGCCCTAGATACCATAAGTTATTCAAAAATATTAATACACAAATTCAAGACTACATACATTTCTTGACTCATTTTGACCGGCAAAAATTATGTAGTGTTCTCGCTCGCTTTACTTAATTAAATTAAGTTATTCGTGAGTAAATCCGTAAATACTCCTAAATATGAATGTTAGTCACAAAAGTTAATATTTGTTACTACAAGCACTACTGTTAAATCTACCGTCGTATATTATTACCTCAGTTATATACTTTTGCTGTACGCCCGCGGTGTCCAACGAGGATTGTAAATAAAAGAGAAACAGAGTTACAGACAGACACACACAGAAACATATACAGGTTGTGTATTTGAACCCAAGGGAATGAAATGAGCGTTTGAATTATGAAAACGATAATTTTTATTTTTGCCAAAAACAGTGCTTTACATTTTATTATAGTCTACATTAATAGCTAGGTTTGAATTTTTAAATAAGACGCAAAGGAAGTCTTTGTTGAACTGCACACCAGCACGCGTAGCATGAACAACGTAGAAACGGGTTTTGTCGACTGATGAATAGACAAAATGACGGATAAACAATCACAATCTGTCATTTTGTCTATTCTTCCGTCGATAAAACCAGTTTCTACGGTGTTCAGGCTACGCGTGCAGGACGAGCCTGTCTCGTGGAGTCCTTGAGTGGTGTTGCCATTTGAAAATGCGTATTACATTAGTGGATTGAATTGACTAACAAGTTAGAAGACTGGCTCCAAGACAATTATCTTTTTTATCCAAAATATGGAACAAAAATCGAAAGCATGATGAATCAGAACCCAACAGAAAGGCAATTTGTATAGCCGATCAATATTTGCAGTTAAAAATGTTGCAATAGTTTGCATCTGTTTGCAAATTGCCAGTTTTCAACTAGAAAATAAAATTTCAAGCTGTAGAAAAAAGTTCATCTACACCAATAACGTAGTCTTTATTGTTAATCTATCGGTCGATTCTGTAAAAATATCAACGTGAAATTAGGTGAAGTGAGCTGTCACTGTCACAGTGTGTGTGTGTGTGTGTGTGTGTGTGTGTGTATGTGTTTAATTGCTCTCTGAATGAATTCACAAAGGTAACATTTTTTGTATTATGTTATGCTAATATATAACTAGTAGCTTTAATTGTAATTTAGAATGTAACTAAAGACCACGCTACCGCATTAGGATTATTGCCTGTAATGATAGTTGTGTTTGTGATAAATAAATAAAATAAATAAATCGACCGGCAGGATGCTAGGGATTGACACTATTGACAGCTCACATCAAGCTCACTTCACCCAAATTATCACGGTGAGATGTTTACAGAATAGCACGGCTGTACTGTATTTTTTTATAATTAAGAGTTCTTCAGTTATTACACACGTAACTTCAAACCTGCCGAAGGGTTACGCACTTAGGCGGAAATACCCCACATTTCGCCAGTGATGTTTAGTTCAAACGCCATTACTTACATTATTATTTCTAAAATTAGCTCATCAAATCTCTCAGGTTCAAATGCACTAGTTAATAACAGACACAGACAATTAAGAAAACAATAATATTAACCTGTTCTTTTAGAAGTATGGCCTGTTGCCGCTTCAGTTCTCTCTCCTGTAACAACGAGTTTAATTATATTACTTACTTGTTGAAGATTAGCGGGAATGTTGCCTGACTAGAGATTGAGAGAATTCATAAAAAAACGAGCCTTACAGTAGTAGTAACATTTGACATCTTGGCTGACAGTACCAACCTATCGGAAAATGGGTTGATACCATCTGACGGACAACACTAGCACCGCGCCCGCTCATTGGTCAAATCAAATAGCGCGCGCTTTCCCGGCTTCCTGTTACACACTTCCGTCCCTTTTCACGGAATCATTCCCACAGATTGCAGGAAAGCGAGAGAAAAGATGTTACACATCAATAAAATAAATGGTCTTGCTAACAACCAAATTCTCAAATAATGTTTCTCTTTTGCGGCTCTAATGCCCGTTTTGGCCGACAACTAAGTGACACCTAAATGAATCCCTAAATAAAAGTGCAGTTAGGATTTCAACTCTCAACGCTGAGCCTAGCGTTGAAAATCCAACAGTGCACTTTTATTTATAAATATATATACAGGGACATCGACGTCAAAACTGTTACTGTGGATTCAGTACATGCTTCTGAACCGCCCTGTGTTGAAATTTTTCGTCGGTTATTAAAGAAAAAATTATATATACATATATATAATACTCCTTAAAGTTAGAGAGAGACAGCATGAGATCTAATGGTGCTTTAAAATTTAACCGTGTTTGAGAATTCGGAAGTAAGCCTGATGAGTATTGAAGATTAACGGGTCGCTTGAAAAAAACTGTACTACGAGTAATTGCTTATACTTTCCGGATAGTCAGAAGATATCAGCGGCCGCACATGTTACAGCACAATTATTGTTTCAGTACGAGGGAAAGAATAAGCTAAACAGAACAATAGCACCATCCCTTTTCCTTATTGAGGAACACGGTGTTCACTCATCCATCATAGAAAAGGGAGGATCCTCCGACCAGACGGGTGTCGTGTCTGGCGGGCAACTGCCCGACGATTGATGTCGTGGAAGATATATATATGCTGATCGCGCGGTAAACCCTGCTTGCGCGATGGAGGATTTTGTGTGTTGTCAGATCTATGATGCGTAGTTCACATGTGGCGATGTAGATGCTGAACGACATAACAATTATGACTTTAACGTTTCATAAATCAGCTTAAGACAGAATTTGATCTTAGGGGTTGTGTTGTCCTGCCAGGGTTGCGAGTTTGTCCGAAAGGGATATCGTGGCCCCGGCACACAGGCAACGGAAGGAACACGGGTGGGTTTTAGTCAGTAAAAGTCTGACACGCCCTCAAGTTATTTGATAATTTCTCACCCTCAAAAAAAAAAGGGGGTTGTGTTGTGATCAGACTCCAACACAATGAGATGAGTGGAAATAACGTGTTGGAATAGGTGTTGGTGTAAAGGCGTAATTCCCCTGCTGCGTACGATGTGCCCGAAGAGGTTACGCACATGTTCTGCGCAGGTTTAATTGTTTGCCAGCCACACATCCGTACGTAGGTCGCAGCGGAGGATGCTTCCTACATTTCCTACAAAGCGGAGCTAACACGTGAGCAGCAAAGGAATTTCGCCTTTATTCCTGTCAAAATTCTTACAAACCTGTTGCCTCTTAGCCTGTTCTTCAATCTTCTGCTTCTCAATTTCCTCGTGTTTTCTCCTCTTAGCCTTCATTACGAACGAGCGAACAACATCGAAAGCGGTACAGCAAATTATAAAAATACAGCGTTACATGGAACAAAAAAATAAAAAAACGTCTAAGAAATGTACTGGCTGGTTGTGTTTGATTTCTTTCTTTTTTATGAATTTGAATTTGGAATATTTTGTTTTTCGTAATTATTTTAAGGTGCGAAAGTATCCCTGAAAAGGAAGGAATAAGCCCCGGGTGCTTTTTCAACGTGAAGTTTTTTTCCGCGCACTGGATTTTCAACTCTCCGCGTTAAACCGAGGGATGAGAATCCAACACAGCGTATCCGTGGGCTTAGCGAATTTTCAGAGAACCAACAATAATATTGATGATTGTAACAGAAATCAAACACATTGAATTAAAAAAGTTAAGGATATTAAGTAAAAAATGACTGTCGAAAATAAAATAAAGGCATGCAGAGGTGAATTGCGTGCAATAATATAAAATAGGGTTATAAAGAAAATATAAATACAGTTAATAACATTATTTATATATGAGGTTGTATTTTTTATAGCTATTTGAAGCCGTGTCCCCCTTTTAATTTATAACCACAGTTGCATTACATTTTCTTTGGGAAAAATACTGTTCACCTCGAAGAATCATCACAATATGGTGATTTAAAAAGAGTTACATAATCTTTTTGGATCTAATACTAATCTAGATTGCCTCGTTGGTCTAGTGATGGCAAGTGCTACTGCTGAGCATGAGGTCCATTCCCGGGTCGGGCAAAGTGTTATTGGGATTTTCTATCTGGAATTTCTCAGTAGTTGCCTACTCTGGATGGTCGATGGCAATAGGCTCGCCCCCTATTACATGGGACTTAAACATGACTGGTGAAATGTGAGTGTACCTATTGTAGGTACATCTCTGCCCAACCGTTCGAGGAAACAAGGCGTGATCTTTTTTACGAAGTGTTCAATTGGTGTAGCTTTTACTAAGAAAAGTATTTCGTCTCTCGAGAGTCTTATTAAGATTATATAATCTCAAATCGCTTAGCATGATCCTCCATTATATCGAATATTACTGCAACATTCGTTTTGAAATAAATATATGGTAAAGTTGAGGATTAAAAGTATTGTGTTTGACGAAAACACGACAGAAAAAAATTTGAAAGTTACCTCCAAACCGCTAGTATTAAAAAAATACTTCAAATTAGATCATGGAGCTTTGCATAACTAAACTCACATTATTACTTTTAAATTATCATTATTTTCACCGTAAAAAGAAATAATCTAAACTATCGGCGCCTTGGAGCCTTCTCCCCGCCGCTCAGTCTCGCTCTCACTCAGCCCGCGAGCAGTAGTGTGCAAGAGTTTAAATAAAGAATGAATTTGAGCTGAGGTATTATGGACTCAACAGGAACATCAATATCTGACCTAAAGCTTATTTTTTAAGTCATAGTAGACTAAATGGCCTTTGGAGACATTTGCTACAGTTTAAAGTCGTTTGCCAAACTTAGAGACAAAATATTTATGATTAAGAAAAAAATATTATATGCTTGGCAATATATAGGGTCAAACTAAACTAGCTAGCTAGCGATACCTAAATATGACAAAACATAAAGGGAATTAATTTGATGATGTTTTTTCGTGGGGTCAGCGACCGCAGTTAGTGTAGTTACTTGAAATATCAGTTTTTTTTGTATCTATACCTTCAAGTAACAACACTACAAGCCCTCACGAAAAAAACATCATCAAATTTATTTATTTTTGTTTTATCATGTTTAGATATCTATACCGATCACGTCTGCGGAGTTTTGCTAGCTAATTAAAGATGACCCTGTAAATAAGCAAGAATAATATATAATTATGTGCCACTTTGAAAAAAGCAGAACAAAATATTGCCCTGAATGTAGCCTCCATATTTAGGCACTACTTTTCATCTTTAACCACAGATTAGTAAAGATGGGTCACTCCGCAAAATCATTTAAATAAAAAGCGACTCTTGCTACGGCACAATTAAGTGCAATTCAGGTTGCACAGCGCTAATTACCTACAGTTATATTCACCTAGAAGTTGCCTCTCTTTCTATCGCGTAACTCTTATATCTTGTGACTACGTTACGCCCACTGAATTCGACAAGTCGAGCCCGCCGCGGACCTACTTGTAAGCTACAAGGACGATGTCGCAAATGTTAATAGAGCCGTCATTGCTGCAGTAATGATGGCACGATCTTCATGAGAAACTGAGCTCAAAAATTCAAGTAGTTTGTCTTTGTAGTATTGGAGCGGCTGGAGTCACAGGACAATCGCCTCGCGACGCCCCAGGGCGTCGAGACGCACAGTTAGGGAAGCCCTGCATTAACTACCTACCTACTTGTAGCTTCATACCTAAAATGAGGAGTGACCTATCTGTGCTATAACCGCACTTCTAATCCTTCACCACTTCGAGCGTTCCTATAAAATATTTACAACAACAAGATACTCCGTATACCTCAAAGATTAGGCGTGCATTTGTTAGTGAAACTTCGAAAATTAGTACATTTTAGTTTATTTTTCACGTACCGATGACGTATCCTTGCCTAGGGGATGCACTGAGATCGATAAGGCGCCATCTTTGCCCACATTAAACGTCCCTTTACTGATTTTCTTTGACATTATATTTGTCAAAATATCGTCATCTTCACTTAAATCTATTACTTCTTTCAAAACAGACTTCGGACTGTCTTTAGGCATTAACATCAGATTTTGAGACATGAATTCATTTTTTGCATCTAAATATTTTTGTTCTATAGACTTCGGGTCTTCGGTTTTCTTGTCCCCTTGTAGCTTCGACCAATCACAGCCGTTTATAAATTCTGTTATTCTTGAATAAGATTCTATTAGTTTTTCTAGATTGTTCTCTTTGTCAGGCGCTTTCAAGCGCTTTTCAGCTGATTTTACTAACGTGAAATCGTACTGTTTATTGTCTTTCCGTTTTGGGAGATCAAAAGCCGCTTTTTCAGCGAAATCTTTCATTTTGTCTAAAGCGTTATATTCTTCTATTTCTTCCTTCCATCCTGATTGGTCGAACTTTATAGTTTTTATAGGGGAGTCCTGGGAGTCTTTGGGGCCGCTGACCGGTATTAGGGAGAGGCTGATAGGAGGCATAATGCGTTCTTTATTCGTCTTAGTAGCTGGTCCCATCACTATCTCGGGCGTTTTCCATTCGTCGAGACCGGTTTTCGGGACGGTAGGGAGGGGCTCGATCGTCAACTGCGTTCGATTCTTGTTGATATGCTGTTCAATATTGCTTCGTTATTATTTTTATTTTTTGTCGCATTTTCTTGTCTTTATTATCAATTTGGATTATGACAACATTGTCAAGGTCCCTTTGGCGGTTCGGTTTTGTGTTATTATTATACTCTTAACCCAAGTAGACAGATTTTTACATAAATATTATAGAGAAGTATATAAGTATGTATATACCATATCTAATGCTAACACACAGCTCAGCTACCAACTACAAGCTAAGAAAATCCAACGCTTTCTACTAAAAAGCAAAAAGAAACCAATTTTTTTAACGTTGGCAACCCCAAAAGGCCCTTTTTGCTTTTGAATATAGAACAAAAATCTACAGAATACGATTGGTGAGCACAATGTTGCCAAGCATCAAATTGATAATAAAAAATAAAAACAAACACAAGCACATGGTTTTAAAACATAGAAACAAACTAGAGACAAGAATAGTTCTCATATCATTACTAGTTTAAACTGGATTATATACATAAAGTTATAACATCGATTAACATCACAAATTAAATCATGTGAAGGGGCGTCAGTATTAGTTAACTTACATATTTTATTTCTATTGTTAAATCATTAGAAAATAGCTTTTAAGTAGTCATTTATACAAAGTATTATATTAAGCATTTACATTTGTTAAGATAATTTTAAAAGAAAGTTACTGTTAAAGCAGATAACCAACTTTAATAATACTTCCCCAAGCTAATTTTTTCTGTTTTTTTCTGTATATTTCTTGGTCAATTTGTCTGCAGTTACAAATTAAAGAAAACTTATTTCTACTTTTTCCTTGCCAATTTGAAGTGATATATAATCGACCTGAATTTTTTAATTTAATACTAAATAAAAGCCTGATTTTTACAATTTTTTATCTAACAATAATATGAGAACAATCAACAACACAGATAGGAACAAAATAATAAAATAAAATCCCACAGAACTATAATATTGAACTAACTCATAACCCATTTCGACATTGAAGGTCGTAAGTAAGTAACTAAGCAAAAATATGTATACATTTAACGAATTTCAAAGCCGTTAACAGCAAAAATTTTAATTCAAATTTTCAAATATTAAACGTGCCTTAACTGCCAACACATACTATTAAGATTAGTATAATATCATGAACATCTACCTAACCTTTTCCCAAATATGTTCGGGTCTGCTTCCAGTCTAACCGGAAGCAGCAGAATACCAGTCAAAATTCAAAATTCAAAAGTCATTTATTCAAACTAGCAAAATTACATAAGACAGTCCCCCAAAAACGCCCACCCTTCATTCACCCTTCAGTATTTTACACGGAGCGCCTGACCTCCTTAACCTAGTTATTGGGTAACTGCAGTGCTATTCTGTAAACATCTCACCGTGAAAACTTAGGTGAAGTAAGCGTGGAGTGAGCTGTCATTCCACAGGGATTGACACTATTGACAGCTCACTTCACCCAAGTTTTCACGGTGAGATGTTTACAGAATAGCACTGCTGGTTGTCAGACTTCTGACTACTCGATACCCATAACGACTGTCAAAAATACAAATGACAGCCGGCACCAACGGCTTAACGTGCTTTTTGAGGCACGGACGGGTCTCGATATGTAATGGATGGTCACCCATCCACGGACCGCCCTCGGCAAGCTTTGCTTAACCTTGAATATCGACTCGAGCGACTGTTATTATTTAGCCACGAGGCCCTACGATTAGTACGATATGAAGCGGCAATTTTAAACAAAACTTCAGGAAAAAAATCACATTTGAATTTAGCTAAATGCTTACATATTTTTGACTATATTCGAGCCACTTACGCCCCTTAAGTATCGGTAAGGTATATGCAAGAATGTTACCTCAAGCAGCTGTTGACTTCGCGCTTCCTTTTCGCGTTTCGCTAGCTCCGCTTTCTCTGATCTTTCGAGTCGGGCCTGTTGAAGAAAATTTTATATTATTAAGAGGAAATCTATATATATAAAAGAAAGTCGTGTTGGTCGTGTTGGTCTATTTATAACTCAAGAACGGTTGAACCAATTTGGCTGGAAATTGGTACTTTTTAGTTGGGTAGGTAGGGTGGGTAGGTACAGGGTAGGTAGGGTGGGTAGGTAGGGTAGGTAAGGTAGGGTAGGTAGGGTAGGTAGGGTAGGTAGGGTAGGTAGGGTAGGTAGGGTAGGTAGGGTAGGTAGGGTAGGTAGGGTAGGTAGGGTAGGTAGGGTAGGTAGGGTAGGTAGGGTAGGTAGGGTAGGTAGGGTAGGTAGGGTAGGTAGGGTAGGTAGGGTAGGTAGGGTAGGTAGGGTAGGTAGGGTAGGTAGGGTAGGTAGGGTAGGTAGGGTAGGTAGGGTAGGTAGGGTAGGGTAGGCAGGTAGGTGCGCCGTAGATAATTACTTAGTGCTACTCGAGCGAAGCCGGGGCGGGCAGCTAGTAATAAAATAAAAATGTCAACTTCTTTTAGGCGTTGCCGTAGTCAGGTATAAATGGATGCCGAAGTAAGGATATTAATAATGAATTGCAATTACACTGAATTTGATATTGTAACCGTTTTAGATGTGAAAAAGGCATTTGGAAAGTTTCCAAATACTTGTTTTTACATTTAAAACTAAAAATTCAGTGTTACGATATTAATTATTGCATTTCAAAATCAATATTTTCACTAGTTAGCCAAATTTCATATTTCCAAACAGTAATATTGCCAAATTAAGGCGAAAGCGTCAAGGTAGCCCGCGAAATTAAAATTTTCTTACGTTTTTTGCAATTTTCAGGTCAGTATCATGATCTATGTTCATCTAAATATGATTCGCGGCCGTATCAAATGTTTAATTACAGAATTATAATCATAAAAATGGTCAATACAACTCTCTAAGTTCATGTAATTCCATTGAATGACTATTTCAAGAATTCATGACATTTGACAATTATGCTAACTTAAGTATGGAGTTGTATTGCTGATTATAATTATGTAAAGCCATATTTGTTACGGTCGCGAATTATATTTTAATCAACATACAACCTGACACTGACCTGCAAAATGGAAAAAAACTCAAGAAAATTTGAATCTCGCGGGATGCCCTAGCGCATCCCCCTAAATCAAAACCGGTAAATATTTGACAGCAAAGGGGGATGCCAGGCAGCCATAGTGATTTAGGCCTTGAATGCCCACATGTAAGACCGAATGTTAATGTTAGTATGCACCACAAATCATCTTTTGATAAAAGAAAATAATTGAAAAATACTTGGAGATTCCAAATTATAAGGTTTTTTTAATGCGCCATACAAAAAATGTTAAAAAGTTATTGCAAACTCTACATACGTAACATATTATAGCCAATATAGTAGAATCGCCAGAGTCAGTATTCATGGTCAGAAACGTCGATTTTAATAGCAAAATACACGCGAAATCTAGATGCAAAGGCAAGTAAGGCACAGAGTACATTGGATTCACCGATGTATTGAAGCAAGGATTGACATTTCTATTGTCAAGCAAGTGTCAAGTTTCAGTGTTGCCATTACATAAACGAAGTATCGATCGGTGCAGTAGATCATTTTTCGGTTATTTAATATTTTGTTCATCGTTGTTTATAAATGAGTACTAACATAAATAAGTACTAACATAAAACATATTGTACCTTCTTTACACAAAAGAACAAATAAATAAATACAAATATGTGCAAATGCTTATGTTAATGTTTTGCAACAAATCTATATTTTTTCGCGAATATTAAATTGGCAACCTAGCAAATGTCAGTTCGTTGTAAATGTTGTAATGTTTAAGTATTTTTTATTTTTTCGAAAATGTTTCTTACTTGTATCGCGTCGTGAATAGAAGAGTTAGTTACGTAAAATTTACATAAGATTTTTAAATAAAACAGCTTTCTTGGGCATTCCATGGCCTAAAATCGGCATTCCCCTTTGCGACGTTGCCAACTTTTAGGATAAGCGCTCTTAAGGGGTATTTTCATTAAGATTTTATTGTATGAAAGGCGACTAGCAAAAGGTATTTACAAGACAAATGGGAGTGGAAACGACGGAGAACCTCCTAGAAGGACATAATAATGATCTCATTGGTGATGTTCTTCAGAAAGGTCAGGAGCGTAGTACGCGTAACGTGTGTGTATGACCAGATGTATGAACGTCAACGAGGCAAAAGAAGTATGTAAGGATCGTGGCAGGTGGCGTTCTGTAGTGTCTGCGTACCATCGAAGAAGTTCATATCTAACCAGTTTCAAAACAAAATCCCGTGAACACGATGACCACATCTGTTACCGCCCCGGTGCTACAGCCGCCGAGCGCTGCAAGCAAGAATAGTCCTTACGGTGGTAAGATATGAACTTCTTCGATGGTACCTCCATGGGAAGAAGGTACAAGTTTATATATGTATTGTATATCGCGATCTGAGCGTGAGGTTCTAGGTTTGATTGTATTGTAAGGTCGGTTTTGTGTATTTTGGATTTTTTTATAACTAGAGAACTCAATAGTTAATTGACTCAGGCGTGACTTTGCGGCAATCCATTATAAAATTCAATAGACGATTTATATTTAGTAACCTAACCCGCTTAACTGTTCATAAAGAAGTCTGTTAGAAATCAGAATTTCTATCAGGGTTCTATATGACTCTTTAAGAACGGTTAAGCGGAATAAATGTGAAATTTAATTGAAAACAAATTAGCTGTTCCATACATTTATATTCGCATAGCTCGTTATAATACAACTGATTTTTTTTTCGTGATTTCAGTGTTGGCCCCATAGTGAAAGTTGTTCATAATGATGAGTACAATGATCCCTTAAAAGGATACAAACGAATTAAATTTCACATTGTATAGTTTATAAACTTATGATACACGTACATACATATTTACTATAATATATACCTACACTATATATATATACAAGGTCTCATTAAAATAGATGGACAAATTTTAACACAGCGTTCAGTACGTCTAACCAAAGATATCCAAGCAAAAAAACACTGATTAAAGTGATTTTATTTTGACCTAAAATAATAAATGGCATTGGGTAACCGATATTTTTAGTATATTTTCGTTAGCTGATTTATTTTTCTTGTAAGTATCTCATGCGTTTTTCAATTTTTTTTTTACCACTGTCCATATTTTGGTGGTCTGAATGATTTCTAAAAGTTTGTCCATCTATTTTAATGGGAACTTATATATAGATAAGGATACATATGCTACTGTAAGGCTCGCTTCTTTTTTTATTCAGTTTCCGTCGATGGTGCACATTTTTGCTGTGTTGTTCAAAAGGTACTAAGGTATATAATCGTCGGTAATACATACACCTACCTGGTCCCGCGAGCGGTGCGAGGCGTCCCGGCGCGCGTCCCTTGCGGCCTGCTGCAGGCGCGCCAGCTCCATGCGCCGGTCCAGCGGCGGCGGCGTGGGCCGGCCGCCCGCCGACGCTAGGATGCGGGCTTCTTCCAATCTGAGGGGGAGAAGAAAATTACATTTTGAAAATAAAAACATCACATCCTATACAGGGTGGCAGGGACATCGACCCGAAGCCGGTTACCATGGATTCAGTACATGATTCTGAACCCCCCTGAATTGAAATTTATCGTCAGTTATGAAAAAAAAAATCTGCTGTTTCATAGAAAAGTGCAATACCTACGCGGCCAAAATGTATGGAGCAGCTGTTTTAAAAAAAAATAACCGACGAAAAATTTTCAACGCAGGGGCGTTCAGAATCATGAACTGAATCTATGGTAACCGGCTTCGCGTCGATGTCCCTGACAGCCTGTATAGCACTGTCAGTATTTGATGTAACCCTGTGGTAACAACCTGTATATCTTTATCCGTATTTGGTGTCATGCTGTATATTGCTCTCTGTATTCCGTGACAACCTGCATATCAGCAGTGCTATTCTGTAACCATCTCACCGTGAAAACTTGGGTGAAGAGTGAGCTGTCAAACTGTTGAAAGCTCACTTCCCCCAAGTTTTCACGGTGAGATGTTTACAGAATGGTGGCAGTCTGCATTTCGATAAAAAAGCAATTTTGAGAAATTACACCTTCGATCAAGAAATCGGAGATTAGACGTGATATTGTCGAAGCATTGAGCATATAATCAGCTGTTTACTTGAAATTAAGATCAAATCATATCTATTAAATATTTACAGCTTGTCCAATTTGAAATAGACGTATTTTTTTTCTAAATAACGCTCCCCACTACCGCATTTTACGCACACAATAATGAAAAGAGACAATACAGTGAAATTCGAAGCTACGCGCCAAAGCAATCAGATTCAACTTAAGGCCTGTTCAGATATAAACAATATCGCTATCGCGGTCGGTAGCGGTGCTGGTCCACCTTCTGGTTAGTCACTCTGGACCAGGGGCAGCAGTCTCGACATAGATAGCGATCGCTATACGACCGAATTCGGTCGCAAATTTCTAATGGCGACCCTCAACGGTCAAAATTGCTTAACAAGCACGAAAAAGTCACATGCTTGTGAAGCACGTCGCGTCTAGTGACACCATTAGTTTCTTCGGTCGTATAGCGATCACTATCTATGTCGAGACTGCCGCCGCAGTATCGCTACCGAGCGCGACAGCGATATCGCTTATATTGGGTCCCCACCTATGAAATTGGCGTTTTTTTCTCACAAATAGAGAACCTTGTCACTTCTATGAATTAAAATATTCATCAATTGCTTGGTATTATATCGAATAATGACCATCATAGACAACTACCAATAGTAAAAAAAACCTTATTACTTATAGTTTATAAACATAAAAAATACCTTAAAAATGACTCCTCATTTTGTTAGCAGAAATGATCATTATTTGTTTTAACTTAGCCAAAACTTATTTTTGTCGCTTAATCTAGTGGCATATTACGTTATCTTAGTTTTTAAACATTAGTGCATAAAAGTTTTAAAACATTAGTGTTCATGGTTATTATATAAATTAAGAAAATGTTAGTATGAAAAAAGCAACTTCTTTAAAATTCTCCATACAAAACGCAGATTTCATAGGTGGGGACCTAATATTTGAATAGAGCTTCCAAAAACCGAGTGTTATCGATAGGCCTACATAATTATTTATAACTTAATACATACCTCTTATTTATCTCATTCTCGTTATAGACAAGAGGCTCGCCCACGTCGCTGGCCGGCTGTATGTACTCGCCGAGCACGGTGCGCGCAGAGAAACTAAAGTTGTCCGTCGATAGTGGTGGACACGGGTTCGTGTCTAGGAACTGTAAACAAATGGAAAAAAAATGTTTTATAGAATGGTTCATCTTAAAAAGTTCTACATAAAAGCCCGCGATGTCATAAGTCTATCTTCTAAGGATGACCCACAGTAACCATTATTATCTTTCAGAATTTGATAAAAATTGCATTGTTATTTCCGAAGCTATTTTGACCGGTATTACGAGTATATTAATCCCTATCCAATAAAATATGTTATTTAAATTTGGCTTTTAATTTAGATTAAAATATGCTTTGATCATTTAAATGAATTCATATCATTTGAATGAAGACATCACAGATTCAAAATTACGAGTAACAAAATAATTATGGTTGACGGCTACGCGGGTTCAGTGGTAGGAGTCAGTGACCTTTTACTCGGCTACTAGGTATGTAATTCCGTATGTAATAAATTATATGTACTAGCTTTTGCACGATAATTTATAATTTGTAGTATATATAATTTTTTTGTCAATTTCGCTCTAAATCATATATATTTGGATATGTTTTTTGTTTAAAATTGAATAATAGATAGTTAACGTTTCTTTTCGTTAAAAATCAAAGATGGCATCATATTTTCTTGACATACCAAATTACATTAGTTTTGACATTAAATGACCTTTTGTTTGAGGGCTCCGATGTTCAAGTGGTCGCAAGCACGATTACTAAACCTGATGAATACGAGATGGGACACTCCGCATTTTAGGTATGAAGCTACAAGTAGGTACGCGGCGGGCTCGACTTGTCGGATTCAGTGGGCGTAACGTAGTCACAAGATATAAGAGTTACGCGATAGAAAGAGAGGCAACTTCTAGGTGAATATAACTGTAGGTAATCAGCGCTGTGCGAACTGAATTGCACTTTATTGTGTCGTAGCAAGAGTCGCTTTTTATTTAAATTATTTTGCGGAGAGTCCTATCTGTACTAATCTATAGCAGTCCAGAGTTGGTGGTCAATTAATGGGAAAATTGAAAGGTAAACATCGCTGCTTACCCCTTCGTGAAATACAGGCGTGATGTTATGTTATACACACGTTCTGTATTTCATGTAACAACCGCATGGTGATGCCCGCATGCGGGTCGGGCGGCGACTGGAGCTGCACTTACGTGAAATACTTTTGGGGGTATGAGGAACAGGGTGTAAAGTTCACTCATCCCCCATAGAAAAGGGAGGATCCTCCGACCAGACGGGTGTCGTGTCTGGCGGGCAACTGCCCAGAGGTTGAAGTGAGGAGCTTGTATATATGCCCACCGCGCGGTAAACTCTAATTGCGAGATGCAGGATTTGAGTGACGTCAGGATGTTGTGTGACGTCAGGTCTTTGATGCGTAGTTTGCATGTGGCGATGTAGATTCGGCCACAAACTCTTAAATACAGACACATTTAAACATAGATATAACACTTACGTTTTGTATTTCATGTAACGACCGCATGGTGATGCCCGCATGCGGGTCGGGCGGTGAATACGTCACGTCGCCTTTGATGCTGCAGTTACGGGATAGACCCTTGATCACAGTCACGCGTTTCCAACCTGCAGATAAATAAGACTATGATTAATGCACGGTTCCTATAAACAAACTGACTTGACTATGACTTGACTTGATTATGTCTGGACTTTAAAAAAGACTACGACCTCTGAGTTTGTTTCGGCCTTTCTTCTCAGAGTAGTCAGATAGGAAACACCGACCTCATCTAGCTTATTTTAATATTTTTTTTATATGACGTGTGAAAGTGATTCCGATATCCTATTTACAGAATAAACAATTTCATTTCATTTCATTTAAAAAACGAATCGTTTTGCTTACCAATGGTATATTTTTTTTAATGCCATCCTATAGACTATTTTTTCACAAGAACATAAATTAATCAATCTGCTTAATCTTGGGGTCGATGGTGGGAGGTAATGGATTCGGCTTCCAGTCTAACCGGATGCAGCTGAATACCAATATTTTACATAGAGCGACTGCCTATCTGACCTCCACAACCCAGTAACTGGGTAATACGATACCCCTTGGTAAGACTGCTTGTCAAACTTTCAGTCTTCTGTCCGGGACCAACGGCTTAACGTGCTTTCCGAGGCACGGAGGAGTCTCGGTATGTAAAGATGGTCACCCATCCACGGACCAACAACGGCAAGCGTAGCTTAACCTGTTGGATCGACCTGTGCGGCTGGTATTACTTAGCCACGACCTCCTGAGCGTAAATAATTTACTTAATTATTTCATACCGATGCAAGCTGAAAAAGGTAGGTAGTTACGAAAATGATTAGATCACTCTAGACTCACCCAGCGCTAGAGGCAGTCTAAGCTGCGCATCGTTGGGTCTCCGACTGGTGTCGGACGCGTCCGAGTCGGACGGACAGCTGTCCGACGGACACTCCGAGTCCGTGCTGGCAGTCTCGCCTAGTAGCGCTTTTAATTTTTCCTGGAACATTAAAGATAAGGATAGTAATTTTATTACCTGTAGAGCACAGCAATAGGTATAAAATAAATTCTTAAAATAGACATAAAATGAAAAGAAACAAATTATATAAAAGTCAGCAATTTTTAAATATCTTGTTGTATGTTCTTTTCTTTAGTGACGACTAAAGAAAATATAGGCGCTTTCACACTTTTGTCAGGTCACCGAGCCTGAAGTCTCAATGGTGCCACACGTACTAAAAGTCGTTTCAGAAAACCCTCATTGCTAAGGTCTTATTTTTTTTGCACCAGACCATAATAACGACTTTATTAATTTATTTCAGAGAAAAAACTCCATAATTGGCAACAAGAACATAAAATCATAATAGTGTGTTAGTAACAGAATTATACCAAAAATATGTAAGAAAAAAAAAAAGGAAAAAAAAAATAGAAAAAAATAGTTAAT
The DNA here is from genome assembly GCA_914767755.1 of Agrochola circellaris. Lineage (NCBI taxonomy): Eukaryota > Metazoa > Arthropoda > Insecta > Lepidoptera > Noctuidae > Agrochola > Agrochola circellaris. The sequence goes on along the minus strand of OU611867.1, from coordinate 7,327,730 downwards.
ATTTTCTTGTTGTTTAACACTTTTTGACTTTCTCTATACTGTCCCTGAATCGTGAAAAGCCTAGCTATGAGCCTTTCAAAATGCATAGGATTTCCACAACACCCTATAAAGTATTTTTCTCTTTCTCTTACCAGGTCAGTCTCAGCCAGCAACTGATGCGCCAGCGCAGGCCTAAGGCCCAAAGCCCTACTCTGCGCCAGCAAGGAGGCTACAGTATTCTTCTTAGGCTTGCTTACTCCTCTGCCCAAGTTGCGGGGCCGACCCTCGCGCCCTGCCCACCCCGCTACTGCTGTGGGCAGGATGGTGGTGTTAAGTTATACCTGGAGCTTAGGTTGGGAAATTAGAGGGATTAACCTTTTGAACGCCACTAGAACACAGTGGTCTTTGGCTTTATTGGTAATTAGAATAGTTTTGGCGTTCAAAAGATGAGTACCATCGAAGAAGTTCATATCTAACCACTATAAGGGTTATTCTTGCTTGCAGCGCTCGGCGGCTAGAGCACCGGGCCGGTAACAGATGTGGTCATCGTGTTCACGGGATTTTGTTTTGAAACTGGTTAGATATGAACTTCTTTGATGGTACAATGTTAATCGTAAAATATTGATAATGAAATCAAAATTAAAAGACATTTATTCAAACTAGGCTGAGAATCAGCACTTTTTGAACATTACATAACCATAGATTTAATATATACTACTTAGTACTCAATCTATGGGCGCAATAAACTCCAATGAGCAGTTTTTATAGTGAGACAACGGAATAAATTGATGAGATTGAGTCAAAATTATACACTGTTTGAGTAACAAAAGAACACGTCCAATTTTAACACCGCATTAAAATCGGAAACTATTTTAATGATCCTCTTAATACTTTTTTACCTTCTAATGATGCACACTTTTTAATAATGCATTAAAATAAATGAGCGTCTTTTTAAGTTTATGGCTTTTTATCACAGTTGGTCGCAGTAACTAAGACAGTTAATTGAATCAGGCGTGACCTCGGAAATCCATTATAAAATACAATAGACGTAGATATATTTAGTAACCTATTCCGCTTAACTATTTCTAGACAGTTATAAAAAACCTGTAAGAAATCCACACGTGTTTCACCTCTCAACGAGGTATTCTCAGGATGACGATTTTTTGTTGCGAACCCGAACCCGGCGTGTTGCCACGCCGAGCGCCGGACGCAGAGCTCTGCGTGCAAACACGTGTCGATTTCTGACAGGGTTTTTGTAACTCTTTAGGAATAGTTAAGCGGAATATGTTACTAAATATATTTACGTCTATTGTATTTTTTTTTTCGCAGTAACTAATGTTTAGGTTAGGTTAGATCTGTGACAAACCGCTACATCCAAGTTGGACGCAGTTACTCGGCTATTTTGTATTTTTAGGACTCCAAAATAGGAAATATTAGAGGTTCACAAAAAGAGCGCATTCATTATATTGTGTTCATATAATAAGCAAAATGGGAAATATTTGGGGTTTGATAAAATACATGACATAAATCTGTCATCACATCTAAGTGGAAGAACAACGTACATTCACTGTCCTCGCTGCCGCTGGACTTGGGCCGCGGCGCGTCGGGCACGGGGTTCATCTCGGGCGCCACGCGTCGGGGCTTCGCGCCCGGCTTGCGGCGGGCTGGGGCAAAGGGCAAGAGGTTAGTCGTGGTCTAACTGGAAGATAAGTTAGGCTAACAAATGCATGTAAAAGGGACCAAAGTCAATTTAATAAGACGTTATGAAAACAAAGCCAAACAGATCAGGAATATTAAACTGGTAAGTACAGTATTCTTTATCAACTTTACTGTTATAGACAGTCCTATTTAACTACATTGGAAGTATTATAAATTAAATTATTTTATTGAACCATCGAAGGTAAAGTAACTACTGTTGTACAGAGCTAAAAATCCACATCTAAGAAAAACGTTTTTACTATCATGTCTAATTGTTAGGGGGAAAATACTGTCATGTCTTATTATGAGGGAGAAAATACTATCATGTCTAATTATTAGGGAGAAAGTACTATCATGTGTAATGAATAGGTAGAAGGTACTATCATGTCTAATTATTAGGGAGAAATTACTACCATTTCTAATTAGTAGGAAGACAGTACTATCATGTCTAATTATTAGGGAGAAAGTACTATCATGTCTAATTATTAGGGAGAAAGTACTATCATGTCTAATTATTAGGGAGAAAGTACTATCATGTCTAATTATTTTCAGGGAGAAAGTACTATCATATCTAATTATTATTTATAAGGTACTATGATGTCTTATTATTAGGGAGAAAGGGGTAGATAAGTAATACTCACATATCCTGTCATGACTGGAAGACGCGTTGAGCGAACTGCTCAATGACGTCAGTCGCGAGAGAGCGTCTGAGGCTTGCGAGCTCGCTGTAAAAGAAACGATTAAAATTAAGTTATTTATTAAAGTCATCAAGTCTCTGATCAATGAATCGCCTAAAATTTACCAAGATCATATTGGTAACAATTTTACTGATCAGAGATTCAAAAAAGCTTCATAAATTAGAGGTACATTCAGGTTCGTTTGTGCCATTTTGTAAGTCTGATGTCTTTTGTCTTTCTTGAAGATATGAATGGAATAGAATGCAATAATTAATATCGTTACTACGAATATTTAGTTTTAGATTTAAAGAAGTATTTGGAAACTTTCCAAATGCCTTTTTTACACCTAAAACGGTTACAACATCAAATTCAGTGTTATAATTGCAATTCATTATTAATATTTTATGTCACTAGTCAGTGATATTTCATATTTTCATAGAATCTATGACAAATATTGCCATATTAATCAAAACAGGTAAATATTTAACAGCTTTTTGCGACATTGCCATCTTTTAGAATAACCGTTCTTAACAAAGCTGAATGCTAAATCAAGCTCAATTTTAAAGCCACAACAGACAGCTTCATTTTGTTAATTAAATACATGTGCCTTTTATAGACTGCTACTTAGTGGCATCTTTTTCTGTCTATGTTAAACCATATACCTAAAAAGTAGTAATAAACTTTACTCACCAGGAGTAGGTTTGAGCGACAGGTTTAGCGGCGCGTCGTCATCCATCGCTGAAGACTTGACGCCCAGGTCTAACGGAGAGTCCTCGCCCATCTTAGTGCTTAGGTTGAGACCTGCATCTGTAAAGAGGGAGTGGGTTAAAGGTGTGAACAGAGTGAGGGAGGGAGATAGAAATTTCGATACGCTTGTTAAGACATTTTTATGGTGAATTTGATAGTTTGAATCGTCATTTTTGAAGTAAAATTATTGTTTACTAGCTCCGCCCCGCGGTTTCACCCGCATAAGTCTCAATCCCGTGGGCATATCGAGACAAAAAGTATCCTATGTCTTAACCCAGGTCATGGTCTACCCATGTGCCAAATTTCATCCAAATCTGTTTAGCCGTTTTAGCATGAAAGCGTAAAAACAAAAAAACTCACTTTTGCATTTATAAGAGTATTTTCTGGGAAAAGTAATTACTACATTTCTGTGTCCTTATCTGTGCATATATTTAGGTTTTGAAGTCCTAAAATTAGAATAACATTATTTATTTATAACAACTTCATGCACAAGCTGTACAAAGGCGGACTTAATGCCTGAGGCATTTTCATTAACCTTTTAGACAATTATAGTAATGTGAACGGAGAGATTACTACATAGAAAACTATTTGTAACGCATGAGCTAGACGACAAACATTTGATATTTAAGTTGATATTAAATGAGTATTATTTTGTAATCACGTTGTCGAAAACGGCTCTAACAATTTCGATGAAAGTTGCAATATGGGTTTACGGGGGCGAAAAATCGATCTAGCTAGGTCTCATATCTGAGAAAATTCGTTTTCTCCATTTTCACCCGAGCAGAGCTCAGTCGACCACGAACTTTATGTTGATAGCTACAGGATCCTGTAAAAGATTATGAATGCTAAATTGTCCTGTTTACAACAAGCGGTCGTTGATCCCAAAAAATCATCAATTTAATTTTTTTGTTTTATCATCTATTGCTGCCCATCACGTCTGTTGAGTTTCTCTAGCTAATTTAATGTGACCTTGTGTAAAAAAGCTGTAATAATGAACGGTTGCTATAGACATACAATAGTCACCTGTGGAGCCCGCGAGCTGGCGCTCCAGCGCGGCCAGGCTCACGCCGCTCTGACTTGCTATCGTCTGTAGCAATTCTCGGGATATGCCTGTGGACAAACAGATTTCAATAAAAAAACGTATATTTAATTGGAAAGTCAAAGATACACACTTTAGATCTCTTTAGAGATAGCCCTTCGCGGAAAACATAATGATTCAACCAAGAATTAAAGTTTCTTGTCCTGGCCAATGAGGTTGAAAAGGGGCAGAATAGTTGAAATATAGTTTGACCCGCTGACCGCCTTTGGAATGCGCGGCGAGGCGAGGGCAGCGTTGACGAATGAGAGGCCTGCCCATGACCGTTAACGAATGAACGGCTTCCACTGCAATGCACTGCTTCCACGTCTCGCCGCGCACCTACCTAAGGCGCGGTGCAGCGGTATCGGTCAAACTATAGCCGATATACAATTTCGCTGCTTGATGTGATTATGAATAAGAACTCACTTCGAGCCCACTATTGGTTAAGCAAAACTAAAATAAACACGTTAGTAAGACCGTTTACATTGGAACCAATTTCTACCAATAGCTGTTAGGCGCCATCTTCACAGACGAGAGAATCACAGCCATAGTCACGGTATGCCTTCAAATTATCTCCGCGATGATATCGTCGTGTGGAGATTCATTCATAGAGTTGCTTTTGAGTTTGATGGCACGGCGAAACTATCGCCCCGATTTTCTCGCCCGTGGAGATGGCACCTTAGTCACCTAAACAGGCTCTCATCAAAGGATCGAGTTCTTGACCATCATCTCACCTGATGGTAAGTGATGATCAGGCCGAAGGTGGAAGCGAGCTTCACCCGGAATCCTCAACCACAGAGGAACTGGCTATCTTACCTCTAACTGCCGAAACACAACAATGCAGTTATGGTGACAGACTTAGATAAGATGGTGGTAGCTAGCCAGGGGGACTTAAAAAAAACTACCACTAACCAAACCGAGCAGGAAATCTTGCTCACGCTGGGAATCGAACACCCGTCTCAGACCCAGTGGGGTCTGAGACAGGTGTTCTTACCACTAGACATAGACAACAATACAAGCGATACAGACTCTTTTTAGATTCTCCTGAATTATACAATCGGCAGCTGTTATTTATAAAAAGATAATGATACAATTAGCACGACACATACCTGCATAATCGGACAGATTGGGTGGGGGTGTGCCGGACATGGAGTTGTGTCCGGGCCTGTCCGGTTTGTTGGGCAGCCGGATCACTTCCACCGACGACCGGGAGTTGCCGTACTCGTCCTGCTGTAAATATACACGAATTACCTTGAGTTTCATGTTTCTTTTTGTAAACTGGGATTCCCAATTTGTGGTCCCACTTGAAATTCCATCTGTATCGTATACAGTCAGAAATATACAGCAACAATCAGATAGCTGTGCCGGACCTGGGCCCGAAACAACTAACGTATAGGTCAAAATAGATATTAAAGTTTTGTACGGGAATCAAAGCAGTGACTCGTAGTGCAGTTACCATTCGCCGAGCCACTTCGGCAGCCAAATGGCCAAGCCTATGGTATTCTACCAAGATTACGAAATTGCCACGTTTTTTTTTTTAAGTGAACCTTCTTTATCTTTGGTAGGGGGTAAACTTGTGGATTCGCTTCACCGCGCGGCGTAGTGCTCTCCTATAGAATATAGATGGCGCTAATACCAGTTTTGTTTTTTTGTTAGCCTGTATTGTGTCCCACTGCTGGGCCATGTTCTCCCCTTTTGTCCTTCCAAACTTGCTTGTCCTGCGATCTCTGACCCTACAAACCTTATCAGAGCGTCAGTACTATTTATTTATTTAACATTTAGATGACCAACAGTATGTTATATAGGAAAAATATTATAGTTACCGAGTACGATATCTTTGTGTAGATACGTTAACACAATTATGCAGTACAATACTACATATTATATCTATCTGGGGTAGGGCTTGGACATTGCGAATGCTTGATAGCACCCACAACACACCCACTTACACACCTAACACAGGTTCGAATTAACCTAGATCGGGCGGGTCGCTACCTAACATTGTAATTCCGAACCATCAATACTTGCACCTCTCCTAAACATATTTTAGATTTAGTTCATTTTTAGGCACTATAATTATAGTTAAATTTTACTGTGGACAAATTGTATACTTTTTGTCAACGTTTTATTCAATAAATATATTTATATAAAAGAAAGTCGTGTTTGTTACAACACTCGAGATCTGCTGGACCAATTTTCATGGTTTTTGATTCGTTGGATTTGTCTCCGCCCCGAATAGCAGAATACATCTTAAAAACAATGAAAAAGTAGGGTAGGTAGGGTAGGTAGGGTAGGGTAGGTAGGGTAGGTAGGGTAGGTAGGGTAGGTAGGGTAGGTAGGGTAGGTAGGGTAGGTAGGGTAGGTAGGGTAGGTAGGGTAGGTAGGGTAGGTAGGGTAGGTAGGGTAGGTAGGGTAGGTAGGGTAGGTAGGGTAGGTAGGGTAGGTAGGGTAGGTAGGGTAGGCAGGTAGGTGCGCCGTAGATAAGTACTTAGTGCTACTCGAGCGAAGCCGGGGCGGGCAGCTAGTTATTATTATTAAAGTACGGACATAAGATGTACTCACAAGTTTAGGCCGCTTGCTGGGCAGGGGCGCGCTCCGGTCGGCGGGGTGCACGCTGACGTGCGGCGGGTCCAGCGAGATCGTCTTCTTGCGCCCGCGCGTCGTTGTGCCTGAACCCGCCTGGGGAACAAAAATACATTACTAAGTGAAGACATGGCCGTAAGTATTACGCAGGACTCATATAACAAGCATACAATATTCGTCGGTTTTAAAAATACGAGAGACAGGAACATATGATATGAGGAACAGGGGGTAAAGTTCACTCATTCACCATAGAAAAGGGAGGATCCTCCGACCAGACGGGTGTCGTGTCTGGCGGGCAACTGCCCAGAGGTTGAAGTCGGGAGCTTGTATATATGTCCACCGCGCGGTAAACTCTAATTGCGCGATGCTGGATTTGAGTGACGTCAGGATGTTGTGTGACGTCAGGTCTTTGATGCGTAGTTCGCATGTGGCGATGTAGATGCCGCCACACTAAAGGGGTTACTGAGGGGATTGAATAGCGCCATCTTTTTTTCACACTAGTAAAAAAGTAAAAACAGTTTATTTTCACAAATGAGAGCATTCACATGAATTTGAAATGATGACTAAACCTCTGGCTACATTGAGGTGAATCCTGCGCAGGACGTCATGCATCGGTTGTTTTAATCATTAGGAAGTCATGCGAATATTCGTCTTTTTTTTTACCACTACGGGGAAGCTCTTGCCCTACATCTCACATGGTAACTGATGATCAGGCCGAAGGTGGAAGCGAGCTTCACCCGGAATCCTCAACCACAGAGGAACTGGCTATCTTACCTCTAATTGCCGAAACACAACAATGCTGTTAACATTCTTGTTATGTCGACAGACTTGGATAAGATGGTGGTAGCTAGCCAGGCGGACTTAGAACAAGCCCTACCACCAACCAAACTGAGTAGAAAACTTTGCCCCCACTGGGAATCGAACCCGGGACCTCTGGGTTTGAGACAGGTGGTCTAACCACTAGACCACAGAAGCGATTAAATGTATCTGATATAATAGTTTGAACGCCTCCATTGAATTTAGTTAACACAATCGACACGAGCGATTCTCGTTCCGCATCCCACGTGGGATTCACTTCAGTTTGACCAGAGCTTTACACTTCCCTCTGTCCCTGGTACCAAATAGGGTTGAAAAGAATACCAACAACCAATCATATAATTAAATACGCAATAATTATAATTTGGCAAATCGGGGTAATAGTGGTCTATTATATTTTCTTGTTGATTCCATATGGGATAGACTTATAAACATCTTGTACAGACATCACAAGCATTCTGCTACATTACAGCTACTTACAAAATAAGGGTTGCATATTAGAAAATCTAAACTTTCCTGAGCAAATTTCAAAACAACAACGTACAAATCAACAAAGTTTAAAATAACGATGGTCATTTGACCAAAAGTTCAGCTGACCAAAGTCTGGAATATCAATGTTTAAATAATTTATTACACTATTGACCAAATCGTTTAAAGGTCAAAATGGATTACTGGATAAATTATTAATTATCAAATGGATTAACTGAAAAAGGTAAAAATAATATAGCGGCAAACCACGGCTAAATGAACCGATCTAGTTAGATTAGGTTAATTTTTTTTTTTTAATTTTTAGGTTAGGTTAAAAATGTGGGAAATTTTTAGGTTAGGTTAAAACGCACGAGCCGAGCGAGCGAAGCGAGCGGTTTCGGCAGCGGCCGGCGAGTGCCAGAAACGACAGGATTATATAGAAAAAAAATACTTTTACACAAAATATGGGCGCCAGATTTGATTAGTTATGATTTGGTAGGTACTTATATTTACATCTAGCAAATTTATTCAGTCGTCATTTGTGATTATGTAATTTGATTAGTAATGATTTGATATTTTAAAATTACATCTAGCAACTTTTGATCAGTCGTTCATTTGATGTCACATACATTGGGATTTTAAATTTTTTCTAAATAAAACATTTGGTCATTTAAATTTTGTTATTTCGTTTATTGTTCTTTTGAAATTTTCTCGAGAAAGTTTTGATTTTCTAATAGGCAACCAAAATAAGTGGGTATTAGTAAAAAAAAATTGTCTACATACATGTGCTTTTACCTTGGGCCCGGCTAACGAAGAGGTATACTTGATAATTTCCGTATCCGGAGGCAAGCGTACCCCACCCAGGACTGATGACGGATCACTGGAAGAAATAAATTGGTTAATATTTATGAAAAATGTATAGATGTTATAGTAAGGACCTGTATCACCATCTCCGGATAGGTTTCAGCTAATTTATTTGAGAGATTTCACCATTCTCCTGTTCTTGTTTAAATATTTTTGGGGTTGGTCAGTTTTATCTGGCAGATATTTCATACAAGCTATGATTTGAGATTATTTTTATAATTTATCCGGTAGATAGTGCCTATCTGGAGGTGGTTGAACAGGCTCTAAGAATATTAGAAATGTGATATCTTACCCGCCTTCTAAAGCAGCACTGATAAAACAGAAATATTTAGTATTAGTTGCATGTATTTGACCTTTATCATTCATTAAAACAATACATTTATTTTACACAACAAAAATGTAATTTTATTACGCCGCAAACCAACTGTGGTTAGCAAATATATTCTGGTTTGTCAGTGAAAAAAAAAAACAATAAAATTTCATTATTATTCTGGGATTACTTAGCCCAGGCCGCACGGGTGATGTTTTTTCGTTCATCGGATTTTCAACGCTCTGCTTAGCCCCAAGAGATGAAAATCCAGTGCGCGATAAAATCCCACCGCGATATTTTTACGTCCTTGCGTGCATTAAGCTTTGTGCAGACGAGCGCGACTTGTCGCGCGACGCGACACCGGTTATTGTTATACCGTCAAGTTTTCTTAGAAATTGTATTGTTCGAGTCGCGTCGTGCTGGTCTGCACGAAGCTTTATTTGAGCAAGCGTGGTGATCAATGCTCGTGCCTTCTCGATGACGTCAAGATGTTAAGGCTCTATCCAGTTTTGTTGCCAATAAGCATGAGCATAGGCATTTTTTGGTGAAGCCATAGAAGCTTAAAGCTCAACACACGGGCGCGGGTCGGGAGTACGCCGGGCATGTTTAAATTGTAATTCCTTGTATTATATGGTCAGCACACGAAACGCGAGCGCGGGTCGTGAGCGGGAGCCGCGTGCGGTTTTCGTGTGTCCGACACAAACCCGCTTTGTGTATATGTTGAGCTTTAAGAGGGCGCCTAAAGGTCCACTAGCGCCACTCTTTAAAAAAAATATTATTTCGTGACTGAGAAGGAATTATGAATAACGGCTAGACAGGACCCTCGGTAAGTGTGTCTAGAATTTTCTAATACCTTTTATAAAGTTTCATATTGAGACACGGAGCAACAAAATACGATCTAAAGAAAAGCGGCCACATTCCTCTAGATCGTATTTTGTTGCTCCGTGTCTCAATATGAAACTTTATAAAAGGTATTAGAAAATTCTAGAGACACTTACCGAGGGTCCTGTCTAGCCGTTATTCATAATTCCTTCTCAGTCACGAGATAATATTTTTTTTAAAGAGTGGCGCTAGTGGACCTTTAGGCGCCCTCTTAAGGTGATAGATTGTATCTAAAGAAATGTGCCAAAGGTGGTGTGTGTGCTAATAACATGCGCCAAATAAACATATTCTGTTCTTTCTTTGTCTTTTATGTCTGACCTGAGTATGGTATGCGGCAAGCCAGTGAGCGAGTCTATCCCGCCGTGACGACCGTCCTTGTCGGACCCCGGCATGCCGAACGGGTACAACGGCGACATGTTCTGGAAACAAACAGATCGTTAATAGGAGGGACAAAAAACATTTATCTAAAACGCTATGCAGCGTTACAACTAAGGGAAGGAGTGTTTTCGATGAACTCTGGCACCCAAAGTAAGATTTAACTGATTTTTTTAAGGGAATGTATAAATTGTAAATAAATAATACACAGTCGCGATGAGGTCTCTTAAAGTCAAAGTCAAATCATTTATTTCAAATAGGCCCTTGTAAGGCACTTTTGAACGTCAAAGTTTACAAAAAATTGAATTGATTCTAGTCGCCCCTTCCAAAAGGTAGTTTTCGTATGGAGAAGAATGGGCAAGAAACTCCATCGTTACTCTTTTAAAAAAGCCTTGCATCCAAGTGAGCATGCGCAGATGAAGGAGTTGCTCATTCATTCGTCACACGCTTACTTGGATACAAGGCTCTGCTCTTCCCGCGTCGCCCATCGTTGGATCTTTCTTTCTTTTTCGTGTGCTTAGTGACTAACTTGGTGACAGAGTTTTAAAGCCGCCCATGGGCCTCAGACTTGACTTCACATGCCGTCGAGAAATATCTCTCAGGCATGCCGATGTTTTCCTTCATCGTTTTTGAGGTAAGTGATAATTCGACAGTAACAATTAACATTGTCGGATCTAAATTTTAGCGATTTTTATTTTATTGCATTAGAGGTCTTAGAATAACCTATAAAAAAAAAATAGTTACTTATTCTAAGACCTTTAATGCAATAAAATAAAAATCGCAAAAATGTAAATCCGACAATGTTAATTGCTACGGTCGAATTATACAATACGCACATGAATCCGAAAAATCAGAGGTGCGTGCCTTGGGTTAGAATTCGCGACCTATGAGTTGGCAGTCCGACAGTCACACCACTCGGCTATCACTGCCGTTGCACACTATTGTAGCCAGCTGTTGGACGTCATTATTCTGGTGCTGTAAAGCAAGCTCCCAGTAACGTCAGCGGCAAGCTTAGTCTAGGCAGGGTGTCTAAGGCCCCCCCGAGCAAGTCCGAAGCGCTCTACCACCGGTGATAGGCCGAGGACAAGGCATATCAAATGGTCACCCGGCCGCCCTGCCCGAGTGCCGCCCAGCGGCGCCTCACCTTGCCCTTGGCGGCGGCGGCGACGGCGGCGTGGTAGGCGCCGTGCGCGGCGGCCTGCGCCAGCATGAGGTCGCCGCGCAGCAGCGCCAGCTCGCGCTCCTTGCCTTTGGAGCTCGACGATGATGAGGATGACGGCTTTTCTGGAAGTGGAAATAATGAAACATATTAAAATTATGAGAGAATTAATTCCGGTTGAACACCAGAAACCACTTGATGAGGAAGAACGTAGTTATCGTCAAAGTCAAATAATTTTATTTCAATTAGGCACATAAAAGGCACTTTTGAACGTCAAAATTTACAAAAAAAAAAAATTGTTCTAGTCGCCCCTTCCAAAAGGTAATTTTCGTATGGGCAAAAAACTCCACCATTACTCTCTTAAAATGTTTAACAATATGTTGTACACATTTATTATATAATTTGTGTAGGTACAGTATATTACAAAAAATTTGCAACAAAGAACGGTAAATATGGCTGAAATTTTGGTACAGTCGGCTTCAGAGAAATCTCACCCCCTAAGAATGTATAAATACACTGCTAGGGGGTGTGATTTCTGAACATACAATATAGCCTGTAACATGCAAATTGGATGTCTATATGAGCGCAAGAAAAATTGCCAGTTTTAGAGATATATCCATTTTTACGTTGAAGTCAAGAAGATGGTTTTAAATAAACAAAAGTTTCAATTCCTATTTTGTAGTAAAAACATATTTTTACACCCTGAAGGGGTAGGCAGAGCTGTTCTACACACATTTCGCTTAGTAGACTAGTCGCTCGACCGGTTTTGCCTTTTCAACTGTCTCATAATGCTACAACCGTCATACATGGCAGGAATGTTGCTTATCGGTAGAAAAGGCATTATAAGTAAGTAGTGTAACTGCCCTGCTAAGCCGAAAGGCGGTATCTCTGAGAGACGCCCTTTTAGTTTTTTTTATACCATTCAATAGCTATAATAATTTCGCATCTAATGGTATAAGCCACATACCGCTATCTAACTTAAAACATTTAAAAAAACCACTCAGAAGTTCTTTATATCCTTATGTTTCCTAAAATTACAATTTACAACAAGACAATTTTCTCAAAACTTATTCCGATTGAGATACCGCCTTTTGGCTTAGCAGGGCAGTGTAAGTACTACTCTCCAATACAACACTTTCACATCACACGGATAAATATTACAACAAGAGGGCCTGAACAAAGTGACATTCTGTCAGCGATATTTACGAAAGAAAAGTTTAAAAAAATGAGACGGACATCACGCCTGTAATCCCATAAGGGTTGGACAGAGGTGTACCATCAAAGAAGTTCATATCTAACCAGTTTAAAAACAAAATCCTGTGAACACAATTACCACATCTGTTACCGGCCCAATTCTATAGCCGCCGAGCGCTGCAAGCAAGAATAGTCCTTACGGTGGTTAGATACGAACTTCTTTGATGGTACACTCACGCCTAGTTCAGGTGAAGTTGTGAATCCTGAGAGGATGGACGCAGGAATTGAACCTCGAATCGGAGCGAGCAACACAGGAGACACGACAGTGTACAGCGACGTACTCGTAACTGCCGCGAGAATTTTTGACTCGGGCACAAAAAACCGACACGGGACGAAGAGCGAGCGAGGAACGCCGAAACACACCGAGGCGGCCCGAACGCTCTCATCTACATTTTCGCACTCGACCTGTCTCGGAGTGCCTCAGCGACAGTGTACAGCCGCCATAAGACGTCGATATTTACCCGCGATGGTACTTAAGAACCTTCAAGAACGGACTGAAGACCACCTCCCTGAACCTACTTCAATGATTTTTTTACCAACAAGGCTTTGACGTCACTATGGGGTAACCCATTCTACTTACTGCTTGGCTGTGGCGCAGCAGACGGCTTGCTACTGGGCTTGCTCTGATGAGGAGCAGAGACCAGACTGTTGAGGGAAGCCAGGCTCGACAGAGACGCAGAGTGGTGCATCGCGGATGGAGAAGAAGTCTTCGGTAGACCGTATGAGGATCCTGGAAGAAGAAAAGAAGTTGATGTGTGGTCATGGTGTTAAAACATCGAGAAGTCATGCATCCATTGACTGTTTCCATTGCTTGCCTAGGCCTGAACCTAGGCAAGCAATGGAAACAGTCTTGCTATATAAAATTGTTACTGTAATGGTGTGTCATGTGCATGTTAATAAAATAATGAATATTAATAATGTCCAAATACTTTTTCTACGTCTAAAACTAAATATTCGGTGTAACGATATCAATTATTGCGTTTCATAATCAATATTCTAGTTCACTAGTTAGCCATATTTCTTATTTCCATACAGTATTATCGCCAAATTAATCAAAACAGCGAAATATTTGACAGCTATTTGTGACGTTGCACTTTCTGAATAAACGCTCTTAAGCATGGAAATAAAAATATACAAACATAGGTTGATCCTTAACTAGCTCACAACAATGATTTACAACACAGACACACATAATATGATAGTAGATACGTGCCCCACTCACTCATGTTCTGCGAATTAGCGCTGCTGGTCGATGGACTTTTGTCTTTTGTGGACGCGCTTGATGATGTACTGCTTCTGCCGGACCTGGAAGAAGAGAGGAAGAGTTACTTAACAAAAAGCAATTACAGCCATTTTTGAATTGTGAGGAGGATATCGTGGCTAAGTAATAACAGCCGTCGAGGTCGAGGTCGGGTCGGTCCTAGCGGACCCCGTCAGTTGCGCTGACATCTCTTTGAAGCGCGCGTGGAACACTACGCGCCGTCGACCCGAGCCTGGTTCTTATCAGATGGCAAGCTACCCATTGCTCACCGTCCGCAAGCCCGCGCCTGCGGTGGCCGGGAATCGGCCTGCGATTCCCGGCTGGGGGGCGGGGTTCCAGCTTATCGATTCTGCAAACATCTCACCGTGAAGAGTGAGGTGAAGTGAGCTGTCCATAGTCTCAATCCCTAGCTTTAGGTGCAATGACAGCTCACATCAAGCTCGCATCACCCAAGTTATCACGGTGAGATGTTTGCAGAATAGCACGGCAGGTCACAGGGCGTCTCCTGATTTCAGAAAGAACCTAGGCCTCCTTAGATAATCTATGATACGTTACATTTATTTCTCAATACATAATTTATTTATAAGGCCCAAAGCAAGGATCCTTTTGACATGCAAATTAAAGTCCTTTTTACGAAGCTTTTTGATTAACATTATGGTGTCTCCCAAATCTAACGAGAGATCATCTTTATGAATATATTTCGCAAGATACGGCATCACGACTGAGTAAGGCTTTGTCCTGAGGCTGGCAGCCTGGTCAGGTGGAGCTAATCCCAATAACACTGTCTTTTTTTTTTTGAGGGTGGAAAATTATCAAATAACTTCTCCCGCTCTGGGCGGAGCGGGAGGGCGTGTCAGACTTTTACTGACTAAAACCCACCCGTGTTCCTTCCGTTGCCTGTGTGCCGGGGTCGCGATATCCCTTTCGGACAAACTCGCAACCCCGGCTGGCATTGGCCCTTCCGGACCCCGTCAGTTGGTGCTGACATCTCTTTGAGGCGCGCGTGGAACACAACGCGCCGTCGACCCTCGATAACACTGCCTAACCCTGGGTTCGAACCCAGCAAGCTACGGTGGTCAACGGGCATTTTTTTTGTCAACAACCTCTGGTTCCTCTATCCCTCACAAAAATGACTATTGATGACAGATTCTACCTACATACATCATCATTCTGGCTAGCATTTTCAAGGGGTCTACATATGTTGGGGTCGGCTTCCAGTCTAACCGGACGCATTTACACCAAGTACAGCGCCTGTCTGGGTTCCAACTTACGACCTACAAGACGTAAGTCGCGTAATGAAATATGAATAGGATTAATGGTATTCCATTTATTTTAGCTTCTAGAAAGTCATTGTTTGTAACCAGAATCATAACGAGCTATATTACAACTGATTGAAAGTAATTACTGTCTCTAATAAAGACATTAAGGTAATTTATGCCATACCCGCGTGCAAAAAAAAAAAAACAAAATTCAAAAGTCATTTATTCAAACTAGGCTGATAATCAGCACTTTTCGAACGTCAAAATTACATAAGACAGTCCCCCAAAACGCCCACCCTTCACCACTTCCTAGTGCGTTAGCTGGGAAGAAGAAGTGGCGCAACAAACTCCCCAGCAGCACAGCTGTCTGTTCAGTTAGAAAGAAAAAAAAAATGACTCTATATAATAGTATTCAACATAATTAACCTAATTTAAATTATTATCCATAAGTGCGAACGAATGAATCGTATATTTTGTCCATCAATAATATGTTCATCAAAGGTGACTATGGTAAGTCTGAAATAAGTGTTACTGCATTCAAAATCTGCCTAGCCTTTTCCCAACTATGTTGAGGTCGGCTTCCAGTCTAACCGGATGCAGCTGAATACCAGTATTTTACATGGAGGGACTGCCTGTCTGACTCCCTGTAATAGTTTGTAGATTCTTCTTACCTTTCATTCCGACTAGACAACTTCCCAGGTTTCTGTGGCTGCTTCAACCCCTGACCACCGCCGGAGAGAGCCGACAGTGCGGCGTAAGGGTCCGCCAGGGGAGGGAAGTTTAACCCTGAGGCCTGCAGCCGCGCTAGGTAGTCTTGAGCCGCTAGGTGGGATGCCATCGACCACCAGGCAGCACCTGGAGGGAGAGAAAAGGGTTATCAACAGTTCTTGAAAGCTTAATTAGAAAAACTCTCATGTTTGTTGGGAATCGAACCCAACAATTTGAGCGCGGTCTGCATGCGCGGCGACGACACGGCTCGGGCCGATGACCACTCGCTTCCACGGACTCCACCACGACGGACAATGCTCCTATCTTAATATTTAATTGTTTGTCCGGGACAGTTTATCAATTAGTCAGTTCATCAGTTGATAGTTCACGACCTTTTAACATGGCTCAACACTTGTTAAGGCGAAAGCGTCAAGGCAGCCCGCGAAATTCAAATTTTCTTACGATTTCTGCAATTTGCAGGTCAGTATCATGTTCTATGTTGATCTAAATATGATTCGCGGCCGTATCAAATGTTTATTTATAGAATTATAATCATAAAAATTATCAATACAACTCTCCAAGTTCATGTAATCTCATTGAATGACTATTTCATGAAATCATGACATTTGCCGATTATGCTAACTTATAGAGTTGTATTGCTGATTTTAATGATTATAATTATGTAAAGCCATATTTGTTACGGTTGCGAATCATATTTTAATAAACATCAAACCTGCCACTGACCAGCAAAATGCAAAAAACTAAATAAAATTTGAATCTCGCGGGCTACCTTACCGCATCCCCCATAAGTTAAATAATAACTTGACGGCCTAGCTAGACAAGTGCAATCGCATTCAAACCGTGTCGTATTTCTACAGCACTTTTGACATAATGGCGTATGTCAAAAGTACGTCTTATTTAAAAGCGCTCGGGTTCACCGAACAAAAAGTTCGAACGATCCTGTATGCGCGCGGCAATCGTTTTTTTTAAATAGCACGCGGGTATTAGCTTTTCGGTAGCATAAGTCAGTCTTACTATGTAAATATCTACCAACTGCTCCCAAATTATGATGATTATTTTATTTTAAATTTTTTATATACTTCCTTGGCATAATCTTTTCATTATTTGACATTATATACCTATAGGTACATTTAAATTTTTTTGCAGTTATTTATCCTCAGAGTGAAGTGTCTATGTTTTATTAAATTAGATTTGTTACAGCTGTAGTGGAAATCGTGTCCTTTAGTTTAAATAGGTCTTTATTTTATTTATCTTTTTTTATTTAGATTATTTTCTTTTAGATTTTGTGAATGAGAGAACGTTGTAGGCTTAACAGACTGTAGATCTGTGCACCATTTTCAATTTTGCTAAGTACTTGTTGATAGGCGTACAATGTCTTCTCATACCATTTAAAAAAAAATACAACCACGTAAAAACCATTTATTTTTAAAAGAGTAACCGTGGAGTTTCTTGTCGGCTTTTCTCCATAGGAAACGACCAATTGGAATCGTGCACCTAGCTTCTGACGTTTCATAAGTGCCCATGTAGGTTTAAGTGAAATAAAATATTTTGAAATTTGAAACACATACATTTTTGACGTAAAGTCAGTCAGATCATCGTTATCACTGATAGTATCTCACTTCGTCTAGGTCCTCTGGTATCGTGAACATACTGATACCATGTTCATTGCAGAACGAAGGCCTCTTCTCATAGACAGAATACAACAAAGAATGATTACCAGACTAGCTTACCGGGAGAGTTCAGACTATATAAGTCCCAGATCTAGATTTTTCCGTCACCTTTAACAATCTTTACGAATAACTTATTAGTATAATCAGCCTACAATGTTCCCACTGCTGGGACACAGGCCTCCTCTCTGTGAGAGGGAGTGTGCTGTAATCCACCACGAAAGCCCAGTGCGGGTTGGTAGATGTCACATGTCTTCGAATTTTTTTGGTTCTAGGACATGCCGGTTTCCTCACGATGTTTTCCTTCACCGTTTTGAGAGTAGTGGTGATGAAATAATTTACACAAAGTAAAGCGCCGTCACCACTGCTCTAAATAACTTATAACTACTTAAAAATAATAGCAAACAATCAAGCTATCATACCATTGTACTTACTGGCAGCTGGATGTAGCCCGAGGGATGCTGCCTGATTGGCCGCCACGCCGAGCGTGGTGGGGGGCGGGTAGCGAGACCCGAAGCCGAAGAGCGCCGCTTGTGCTTGTGCTTGCGCCTGCGCAGCCGCCGCGCCCCCACTGCCGCCGCCATCGCGACCCCAGTATGCTGGAAAGAGGTTAGGGAGATTAATATCGTGTATTAGCCTTTTAAATGTATTGTTTCTGCATGTAATAATTTTTTTTAATATGTAATGTTCAACACAATGTTATTTGTTAATGAATAAATAAATGAAATGAAATCGTCATAGATATCTTGATGTATGGCTCGGATCCTTGGAACATTACAGCATTGCTGCAGATATTAGTAGATAATCAAAGGATTGGCCGATAATTATGAGAGAAAAGTAATATTAAGAGGCTTACAACAGCTAAAGCGCGGTCACTGTCGGACTGCATAGAAATGAAAGAGAAGCGCGATGACACGACGCAGGTAATTTATTGCAAAATATGAAGCAGTTAGCGATTTACAAAAAATCTATTGATTGGACTGGAAAATTAAAACACTATTATGCTAATATGTAGCTTGTAGAATAATCTGACAAAAATCAGAATGATTGCATGTAAATTAATATGATTTTTAATCGTTAAAAGAAATTTTTAGAGGTATCTTCATGATTTTTTTCTATCGTATCAAATTAGTTGTATTATGTTTTCAACACACTATCATACTAGCATATATCCTGAAGAATATCATATATTTTTCTGATTTTGTTTACTGCAGTGGATCATATTCTTTTAGGCATTATAAAACTTGCGTTTAGGCACGTTTAGGTCCTGTAGTCCCCTTAAGGACGTTGCTCTATCTCCGCAGGATGGCTGTAGTTAGTAGCTGGATTAGAGTTGCCGAAGATCGAGTTATGTGAAGTGCTATTGTGCCTATGTCCAGCAGAAGACAGTTATATGCTGATCATGAATAAAAAGCCTCAAAGGTTACAAAATAATTTAATTTAATCAGGTTCGAATTTCAGAAGAGATATTCATGGATGTTTTGGAAGATTCAGGACATATAACGACAGGTTTGCTTCTCGTTGGCGTGTTCTCGTTGGCGTGTTCTCGTTGGCGTGTTCTCGTTGGCGTGTTCTCGTTGGCGTGTAGATGCCGAAAATAACACGAAAAAACACAATACCTACGTAAAAAATCCCTGTCCGATCCGAAAGGGGCACATAGGGGCAATAACATTACCCAAAAGTATTTTTTTTTTTTTTTTTTTTAATTTGTCAACAAATCTCGGGACCATAGGTTCCCGGTCCTTTGGAAGGCGTATGAGGGGCCGAAGCCAACTCGCAGAGGCCCCTTAGTCAATTCCACCACGACGTCAACGTAGAGATACGGCGGTGGTGTTATTATTATTATTATTGAAAATAAGAAGTTATTGCTATTCAAAATTCACACTGTTTTTTTAACCAAAACTACCCCAAATCCATCCCATACAAAAAATTGCAAAATTTCAACCGGGGTCATAGGGAACTTGTAGAGAACCACTAAACGACGGCCGCCAAAAAAATATGGCAATTTTTTTTTTTTCACTTCTTCCTCAAATATCCACGTAAATAGAATCTCAGTACGATACTTAACAACACCCTCACGAATGTGACACGGTTTTTTTTTTACATGTTGTATAATTATGTCTTTTTTAAAGGCGTTGGGACCAAAATTCATCAACGCGAATACAGTTTGCTGACGCAGTCATGTATGACATGCGGCGCAATATGGTAAGTGAGCCATTGGCTGTGGGGAGACACCGAAGAAGAAGAAGAAAATTACACCAATAAACATAATATGTCTACCAAAAGCCAATTATTTTAAAAATAACCTTGAGACAGTCACTCCCTCAAACATTCCCAGTACATAAAAACGAGGAAGAACTAACGCCAGCAAGAGCGATACCGATAAAATAACGATATCATATATATTTTAGATTCACACTACTTATTACTCTACACATTCGGTCCCACAGTAAAGAAGTAACAGTATGCCAAGTCATTACAAATATTCTTACAATGTTCTTAAATAAAAAGTTGACATCCGAACTAAATCAATACAGACTGAGTTTACTTCCACGAGTTCTTATTTAATTGCATGGTTTACTTCTTTGACGCTTACAAAGCAGGTTTATTCGAAATACAAAAATAATAATATGAAATTATTTTATAAAATACTGGTAGTTTCCTTTTTTAATATAAAATACATAATAATAATTTATTTACGACTTACATTTTCTACCATAAAAGCTACCATTTTGTAGCGTTCTCCCTAAACGAACCTTAACAATCGACTTTGATAGCGAATCGTATGGTTGTGAATACCTGTGCAGAGGTTAAAAGGTGTCTAAAATAATAAATCTATTATTATTTAGAAAAAAGAACGAATATCTTCTTTAGAAAAGGTAAATATAATTCATTGCACAACAGAATAACAAAATCAGAAACGTACAAAGTTTCCGATAGCGTTAAACTGCTAAGGAATACACGACAAAATGCACAGTTGGATTTCAACTCTCGGCGGATAGCTCAGCGTTGAAAATCCAGAGTACGGAATAAAACGTCACGGAAAAAAGCGCTAGTCCAATGCGGACTTCCTATTTAAAGGTCAAAAGGTAGATCTGGGATCTATGGAGAACCAAGGAGTCGTTAACAAAGGAGCGATGTATATATAAACTTTACTGGAGACCGGAATAACGATAAAGTAAAGAATTCAACAAGAAACCAACAATGTAAAGATGAGAGATAAAAAATCTAATCTAAATGAAATGCTGTTCGTTGGTAAGCGCATAACTTGAGGGCGCGGCTGGACCGATTTGGGTATTTGTTTGTTCAGTAATAGTCTGAATATACACCAACTCACCCAGGATCCGCGTGATGGATTATGAGAGGAAGCCTGTGTCCCAGCAGTGGGAACGTTATAGGTTGATTATTGCGGTAATAGTCGACTACGGTTTTTTGGGAAAGAACAATTGGAAAACTTACCCGAAAAATTGGAAAATTTTGGAAAAGCGAAGTTGATCTGATGTCCATTGTACAGGATTATTGTTAAAATCATCATCCTTTACGAAATAAGCAAAGGAGTTTGTCAAAAAACGAGTCGGTAACCGTTTCTCAACACATTAGAATATCAAAGTTTTCATCACGGAAGCAACTGTAAATAATAAACTATACGATCTACCTCAAACTAAAATACGAAGTAACAAGTTCCAATCAAAAATAACTTCAAAAAACACTTGACATACTGCTCAAACACCTACACTGCGGCTCGAGCAGACAAGACAAGATTCTCATAAAACGATAAATCATTACATTCACGAACGAACACGAGTTGATATATTCGTGCATGAGTCACTGTGAAACATTTTTGAGAAATACTTTTGTTAATGATCCGGTTGTGTTTTGTTTTTCGCTGGATACAGTAACGATTTCCCATTTCCTCAATCGTGTCGTTGGCGTAAGCTCACAAGAACATCGTCATAATGATCCCAATTTATTTGTGGTCGGAGCAACATGTCCTTTTCTTCCATACTTCTCTATTAAGGGGACTACAGGACCTAAACGTGCCTAAACGCAAGTTTTATAATGCCTAAAAGAATATGATCCACTGCAGTAAACAAAATCAGAAAAATATATGATATTCTTCAGGATATATGCTAGTATGATAGTGTGTTGAAAACATAATACAACTAATTTGATACGATAGAAAAAAATCATGAAGATACCTCGAAAAAATTCTTTTAACGATTAAAAATCATATTAATTTACATGCAATCATTCTGATTTTTTGTCAGATTATTCTACAAGCTACATATTAGCATAATAGTGTTTTAATTTTCCAGTCCAATCAATAGATTTTCTGTAAATCGCTAACTGCTTCATATTTTGCAATAAATTACCTGCGTCGTGTCATCGCGCTTCTCTTTCATTTCTATGCAGTCCGACAGTGACCGCGCTTTAGCTGTTGTAAGCCTCTTAATCGTGATCTCAGTAGTCACCCGCTTTCTAGCCCTATCATCTTTCACAAAGTCCGTTCATCGTTTCTTTGGTCTTCCACTAACCTCAGTAGAACCACAGATTAACACAGATGATTCCAGGGACTGAAAGCGGTTACGGTTAAAGGTTAAGATACCTCAAAAATATACCGGTACCGGTTTAATTAAGGTTGAGCTATACAGATACCTTTTTAAATAAAGGTTGGGCTAAGCCATTGTTTAATCTTTACACGATTTCGGTACCGAAAAACATGTGAGACGGCGCGGCGCGGGTGCGCGGGGGTTCGAACATGTTAGAACTTGTGTATTTATGAAGGTTTAGGTACTGCTACCGATACATTTATAAAGGATAAATGTATCGGTAGCTTACTGTATACTTCTACCGAAATATACCGGTATACATTTCCAACCTCAAAATTCCGCTTTTGAAAAAAAGATGTTGTGGTAACCTTTATTTAACGGTATGACGTCATACCGAAATTTAAAAGTACCTTAATTTTTGGTTAATTCAGTCCCTGGATGATTCACTCCGAAAGACTGTCAAAGACCTACGAATGACAGCCGGGACCAACGATTTAACATACTTCCGAGGCACGGAAGGGTCTCGTAATGTAATGGACGGTCAGCCATCCAAGAATCGACCGTAGCTTAACCTACAAACGACCCGTGCAGCTGTTATTATTTAGCCACATGCCTCTTCGCATTTGTGAATAATACACTGAAAATGTATTATTACACATCAATAGTCTATTAATAAGTAATCTTCCGAGCCATTACTCGACCATTAGCTAGATATTATATAGATTATTTTAAACGTAGATATATCTTTAAAGATCACTCTGACTCATACATCAGTCGGAATTCGTTCATCGTGTGTTATTCTGTAATGTTGAGCTTGTATTCTTAAACATGTAAATACACGGACGAATTAAGAACCTCTCTAAATCTTTGAAGTCGGAACAATTACGGCTTTAAGCTTCGTGCAGACTAGAGCGACACGACAGCGCGACGCGACACCGGTTATTGTTATACCGTGAAGTTTTCTCAGAAATTGTATTGTTCGTGTCGCGTCGCGCTGGTCTGTACGGGCCTTTAAACGTACGCTGAGAGTGGATCCCGTCCCCTTATTGCGGAATACACGATCAATCACAATCTGAATAGTTTTGAAACAGATTGCTAATCCATTGCTTATAAGTTCGATAAAAAAAATCTGCTCAACAACGTAAATAACGCAATGAATGTTGTTGAACTGTCAAATGAAACAGATTAGTCTTAATCTTTTGCCTTTGTGTTACGCAATTGGTTAGCTGGGTTCGATCCCCATGTCATGCAGTGTTAGTACTATTAAAGTCAGCGAACCTATTCCCATTAATTGGCTGCTACTGAGTAATTCCAGATGGAAAATCCCAATAATACCGCCCGACCCGGGAATTGAAGCCAGGAACTCATGCTCAGCAGTAGCGCTTGCGACTATTTTTTTTTTACTTTATTATATACTATACTAGCTGCCCGCCCCGGCTTCGCACGGGTAGCACTATGTACTTATCTACGGCGCACCTACCTACCTGGGTGGGTAGGTTGGCCCTACCTATCCTACGTACCCTACCTATCCTACGTACCCTACCTACTTACATACCCTACCTGCCTACCAACCTACCTACCTACCAACCTACCTACCTACATACCCTACCTGCCTACCAACTTACCTACTTACATACCTACCAACCAACCTACTACAATACCAACTACTACTACTCTGCTAAATTCACATACATCAAACGAGCAACGCGCGAATTTAAAATAGTCGGTAAAGTTTTCTGAAAATTTCCAATTTTCTGCGCAATTTTCTTAATTTTTCTTTCTGTAAGAACCTTCTCCTTACAATAACAAACACAACAAAAAAAGAATTAGCGAAATTGGTCCAGCCTTTCACGCGTGATGCAGAGACCAAGGGAAATAGGGATTCATTTTTATAAATATACATAATATATATATTTTTTATATTACCTAGTGTTATTATATTGTGCAGTGGTACGGAATCCTTCATGTGCGAGTCCGACTCGCACTTGGCCGCATTTTTTAATTAGTTAACGCTAGAACTGGCCATGTGTAACACTATCAATTAGAACCATTTACAGAACACAATGTAATTGAAATGTAATAACAAAAGCACGCTGATGGATTTTCAACGCTCGGCTCAGAGTCGAAAGTTGAAATTCCGGCAACGCGCTTTTAATTTAGGCATTCTTTTAAGTGTCGCCTAGTGTTAATGAAAATGGGCATATTTCATCTTTATGAAGTGTGAAATAGAGTTCAAAATTGAATATCAAATGCGACCAGAGTCACCTGTCAACAATAATTTTTTTATCTGACATGAATCGTCTGACATTTGTTTTTCTTGTGACTAAACTTGTATTGAGTTTTATGACCGTTTTTAGGGGAAGCTTATGTCCAGCAATGGGCAATAAGCATAGTTATGTATCGTTTTTGATGTGAACGTCTTTCCTCTCGCTTTCCTGCAATCTGTGGGAGTGATTAAGTGAAAAGGGACGGAAGTGTGTAACAGGAAGCCGGGGAAGCGCCGCTATTTGATTTGACCAATGAGCGCGCGCGGTGCTACAGCTGGCCGATGGTACCAACCCATTTTCCGAGAGGTTGGTACTGTCAGCCAAGATGTCAGATGTTACACAACATATCCGACTACGGTAAGGCTCGCTCGTTTTTTAGGGTTCCGTAGTAAACAAGGAACCCTTATAAAACTATAAGGGTTCCTTGTAATGGCGAAACCGCCATTTCCGTATGTTTGTCTGTCCGTCTGTCTGTCCGCGGCTTAGCTCAGAGACGGCTAGAAAGCTGTAATTTGGCAAATGAGCCGAGAAGCAAACTTAATTTTGGCCCCATAGCATTTTATAACATCTGCGTACCTAAAGGATCTAAAAACGATTTCTATAAACTTCTCTTTAAAAAATCATGACGATTACTATGATTTTTTCCGTAGTTTCTGCTTACCCCCATCTGAAGAAGGCGAGTTTACATTAAGTATTATTCAATAGGAACTGTCTACCTCTCAATTAATCAATTCGCAAAAGACATAACCTCAAGTAACATAAAATAAAAACACTTAACTAATGTAAACTTAGTTAAGTGATTTTTTTAAACCCGTGAGTCATCTAACCACCCACAGTGTTCGTATGGCGTTTAGATCGCAATAGTGCATGCGAGGTGACATAGAAACTCGTTCTGAAAAACATTTTTACCACTAGCAACATTTCTTTTGATTTTACCACTGGCAACTTGCATTACTTTTGTTTTTTCTCACATTCTCGGGTATTAACTTGGTAGTGGTGGTCTTGTTGTAAGTGCAAAAGCTGTTAAATGTTTTTCATACGTGATTATGTAAATGGTTAAGTAGACTGAAGTGTTTATGGGACGTAGATACCTCGTTATGGGGAGAATTTTCACCAGCAGTGGGACAGTTCAAGTGCCATACAATTTCATCCTTAATAATTATAACCTCTCTCTAGACACTAATCCACATGGTCCTCATATGACTTGACCAAGATTATGTCTGGACTTTAAAAGAGACTACGACCTCTGAGTTTGTTTCGGCCTTTCTTCTCAGAGTAGTCAGATAGGAAACGTCATCTATTTTTAATATTTTTTTAGGACGTTTACACGTCATATAAAAAAGTGATTCCGATATCCTATTTACAGAATAAACAATTTCATTTAATTTCATTTCTCTACCTGCCGAAGGATATACCATTCTTTTTGTGTCTTCATCGAGAGTAAAGACGATTACTAGTAGTGTCTGGTTTTTGGGTTCCATACCCGAAAGGTGTCAAACGCGGTCCGTCCGTCTGTTTGTCAGCGGGCTGTATCTCATGAACCGTAATAGGGAGTAAATTTTCACAGATTGTGTATTTCTATGGCCGCTATAACAAAATATGATAAAAATTAAATAAAGATAATAATAATAACTATACAAAAACGTGTTTTTTTCGGCGTTTTTTGCTCGAACTTAATACGGTACGGAACCCTTCGTAACTATGCAAGTCCTACTCGCACTTGGCTGGTTTTTATTTCTTTACTCAATACTGGTAGACCATTTTTTTGTTTGTTTTGTTTTGCACGGTTATATCTACACTCGAGAGCAATGAATCCGGGTCACTTAAAGAATGTTAAAAATCTCGGAAACTAAAAATGATAGGTTAATGCAATAAATTGTATTTAATAGACAATGTAATACTCCTTAAATGAAAGTAAAAAAAATATGAGTCACCATACATTTTATTAACACAAAATTACATAAAGAAAAAAACTGCTGATCTCTCCTTAAAACAAAAATAGGAAACATGAAATTTTTGAACTTTATTACGATTTTCTTGAATTTTAATACTTCGTATTGCCTCCTCGTGCTTCCATTACTGCGTTTACGCGGTTTGGCATGCTGTACACCAAGTTCCTTATACGATTTTGGGGAATATTCTCCCATTCCTCTGTGAGAGCAATTTTGAGCTCACGAAGCGTGATTGGGGGAGGGTTTCGTTGTTTTACGCATCTGCCTAGCTCGTCCCAAGCATGCTCGATCGGGTTGATATCCGGGCTGCGCGCTGGCCACTCCATACGAGTAATGTTCATCTCTTGAAGGTAGTCATTCACAATCCTACCTGTATGAGGTCGGGCATTGTCATGCATAAATATAGCATCCTCACCTAAATTGACCATAAATGGACCAACGTGGTCATTGAGGATTTCTTCCACATATCTTACGCTAGTTAAAGAGCCGTTTTCTATGATCACCAGCTCTGTGCGACTTTCAGAAGAAATTCCGGCCCACACAAGTACAGACCCACCACCGTAGGCTACTTTTTCTTCGATGCATGCTTGCTTGAATCTTTCCCCTGGTCTTCGATACACTCTGTGTCTTCCATCGTGCTTGTAGAGCATAAATTTTGATTCGTCGGAGAACATAACTTTTGACCAATCTTCAATACTCCAATTTACGTGGCTCTGGGCATATCTTAGTCTTGAAATACGATGCCCACGCTCCAGTTTAGGGCCGTTTGCAGGTCGAAGGGGTTTTAAGTTAGATTCAGCAAGCCGACGTCTTACTGTCCATGCACTTGGGTTACTTCCTCCGAGGCGTCGAAACTGATTTGTGAGTTCAGTTCCTGTGAGAAAGCGATTTCGAAGCATGGTGTTCACCAAGTATCGGTCTTCTCGTGCTGTGGTACACCTGGTTCTGCCCGTTCCTGGTCTGCGTAGGTTAGAACCAGTTTCTTCGTAACGTCGGAGAACTCTTTGTACTGTTGACAGCGACACACCGACAGTCCTGGCTGTATCGCGCTGACTCCGGCCGGTTTCCAGCATTGTAAGTATTCTGGTGCATTCTTCAGGCGTAAGCGACATAATTTCAGCTTGAATAATGAATATAGAGCACTATCAACATGGTTTATGTACCCACATAAATGACAGATTACAAACAAAAGCAAAACCAAATGCTGTAATTTCGTAGTTCCATCTTCGAAAGTGGCCCTTTTTCAAATTTGATTTTTTTATGATATTACTTTACAATAACTAAGAAGTTTTAATACCTTCATTTAAGGAGTATTACATTGTCTATTAAATACAATTTATTGCATTAACCTAGCATTTTTAGTTTCCGAGATTTTTAGGATTCTTTAAGTGACCCGGATTCATTGCTCTCGAGTGTATTAAGCAAAACATGTTTGTTCACATTATTGACATTACCATCTTTTATACCTACCATGTTTTTAGCAAATAAACATCGATCACTATAGTGATCGAAGCAAATAAATGATATTTCTATTTCTAGAAATTGTTTTACTAGAGTCGCGTCACGCCTGTCTGCAGGGGCCTTTAAAGTTGCATGTTAGTTGTTACATACACCACGCACAGCCATTCAGGCCAAAGACCACACACATAACCCCTAAAAACCGTATCAAAATTGACATTTATGTCACCAAAACGTCAAATATTTCACGGAGCCATATAACCTAACAAGATACGTGAGCATTCAACTAAAAATCGGTTACCACAATCCTTATTAAGTAGGAAACCGCCATACCAACAAAACGATTAATCAACACAAGCCATTTTGATCTTTATTGCTTTGGAGGTAAGAGTTAGGTGAGCGGTAATGTTATGTTTGTACTTTGAGAAGCGCTGGGTGCAGGGTCGTCGAACTCGGTGAGTTTGCTTATATGGTGTAATATCACGCGAATGCAGGGCTGTCTCAAAGAGGTTGATTGAGTTCGTAGATTAGAGGTACTTCACGCGTTTCTCATGTTGATTTAGAAAATGGAGTGAATTGAATAGACTAGGTTGTAAGTTAATGGAAGGTATGTATTTTTATCTAGACTACTCCCTCGTTGGTATAGAGATCGTAGCCCTGCTACTGAGTATGAGGTCCTGGGTTCAATCCCCAGGTTGGGCGAAGTGTTTTTGGGTTTTCCATCTGCTGCTACTGAGAAATTTCTGACGGAAAAACCGAAAGCTTCGTGCAGACTAGCGCGACGCGACAACGCGACGCGACTCCGGTTATTGTTTTACCGTGAAATTTTCTTAAATATTGTATTGTTCGAGTCGCGTCGCGCCGTCACGTCGCGCTGGTGCGCGACAATATATATATATAACACTTTACCCGACCTGAGAATCGAACCAGCGCTTGTAACCACTAGACCAACGAGGCTGTCAGCCATTCTATCACGTCATCTCAATAACAAGCTCTATACCACCTCAAAGCTAGGTATTCTAACGTGGGTTTGCAGATCAGGTGGGATGAAGCGTACTTTACGCTACTAAAAGTGAGTCACAGTAATGTAGCAAAACGCGCGCCGGTTTTGAATTTTATATTTCTCCAGCCTAAATATGACAATAGTTCTGCAGAATGAAAAAGCGAGTACCTACTGTAAGTTCGGCTTCGCTTTTATTTTAACCATAAAAAAAAACCTTTAATTTATTATGTTCTAAGAAAAAGTATTTATTCTGCACAAACTAAACCCACATTAAGCTTCGTGCAGACCAGCGCGACGCGACACCGGTTATTGTTATACCCTCGAGTTTTCTAAGAAATTGTATTGTTCGAGTCGCGTCGCGGCGTCGCGTCGCCCTGGTCTGCACGAAGTTTTACAAAATAAAAACAAAAATACAAAACCACTTTACAAATTATCCATATAAAATATCAAAAGCCTCGTATTCATTATTCAACAGAAAAGTTTGACAAATTTTGTCTATTGTTCCATGATTTTGTGTCTATGGCACTGAAAAACATGCTCATGGACATGTGTATTCTTCTCATCTTAACCTATAGTGCACAAACTAAGTCTTCACTAACATCCAGATAGATTTTTTTGATTTTTAAAATTTCTTTTTCAACATTTGACATTCAGATCTTATTCTAAAAGCATTAAACAGTATGATTAGGTGTTTAGTGCAGACTATGGCGCGCATAAAAAAAAATTACGTGTACATAAATTATGTAATGTAAAAAACTTGTTGTTATGAATCAGAGGTATCATATACTTACGTGGAATAAATATTGTACTGGTACAGCGCGATGATTAGACACAAACGCACTTTATAACACTATTTTATAAAAGATTGTAACAAATAACATTTATAAAATTAAATTTCACTTTGACAGAACGTTAATACTTAAAATGCAAATGAACTTCGTCGTTGTAAATCTACCTTCATTAAGAACTAACATCCAGAAGTCCAAACTCAAGGTCTGCCGACGAGCAATGGAGCGTACTGCGCTCCAAAACAAAAATAGCTGACGTGGCTCAAAAGGCCCACTCCTGCCCAGTCCCATTTAAAGCGAAAGCGTCAAGGCAGCCCGCGAAATTCAAATTTTCTTACGTTTATGCAATTTGCAGGTCAGTATCATGTTCTATGTTGATCTAAATATGATTCGCGGCCGTATCAAATGTTTAATTATAGAATTATAATCATAAAACTTATCAATACAACTCTCTAAGTTCATGTAACCCCATTGAATGACTATTTCATGAAATCATGACATTTGACAATTATGCTAACTTATGGAGTTGTATTGCTGATTGTAATGATTATTATTATGTAAAGCCATATTTGTTACGGTCGCGAATTATAATTTATTCAACACACAACCTGACACTGACCTGCAAAATGGAAAAAACTCAAGAAAATTTGAATATCGCGGGCTACCTTAGCGCATCCCCCTTAAGTTGGGCAGCCAACTTAAATGGAAGAGGTAGGCTCTTCCATTTAAGTTGGCTGCCCAACTTAAGGGGGATGCGCTAAGGTAGCCCGCGTAGTGGGGCACCGTAGGCTAGTAAAAAAAAAATTGGCACTCTTTGGGGACTGCCGATAGAAGTGAAAACTAAGTAACTTGTGAATTGTATATCTATGTAATACACAGTATACATATAGCTCATGGGAAGCGTTCGGTGACGATGACGCGAGTTCCATGATTTTTTTTCACCCAAAAAGTACCCATATACACAGTATACATTAGCTCATGGAAAGCGTTCGGTGACGACGACGCGCGAGTTCCATGATTTTTGTTCACCTAAAAAGTGCTCAACGCGCCTAAAAAAGTTTTCACTTAAAAAAAAAAGGTTTTGTGATGCATTACAAAGTCACGCTCTTCACGATCTATAGAGCACAACCCTATGAAGTGATGTTTCTAGACGGTTTAACGACAATGCATGTAGTTGGAGGCACGAACAAAAGACAAAGTTATTATTGACCGGAAAGTGCCGACCAATGATCGGATGCCACTTATTGCCAACTCGCGTTTTGTACGGAAAAGTTTCCTGAATATAGCTGTTTATTAGATATACCAACGTGGGTGTCTGCAGGTGGGATGAAGCGGAATTAACGTCACTTAAAGTGAGTCGCCGAGATTACGTCGTTGCGAAATACTTTAACTTCACCTAATATAAAGATTATATTATACCAAAGACAAATGTATTTTTGTACGGAAAAGTTGGCTGGATATAGTATTCCAATATGGGTGATTCAAACTCAAACTCAAAGCATTTATTTCAAATAAACTAATTACAGGCACTTTTGAATTGTCAAGGGGTTGGTCAGTCAGAAAGATGAAGCTGAAGATGAATTTTTTTAACTTATGTAGCAATGGTTTGTATATTAGGCAATTAGGGTACTGGACGATGCTAGCATAGACCAGGGAAGCATGGCATAAATGGTGAGAGGCCTATTTTTAGCAGTAGGTGGAACAAGGCTGTCAAAGATGATGATGGCAGTGTGTGCTGCACTCGACCCAAAATAAACCAATCGAGCCCAAGCTAAAATTGTTCCACTCATTTTGAGCCACGAAAAATCAAAGGTCTTCCAAGCTATGGTGCATTTGGACAGCTACATCCGGTTAGACTGGAAGCCGACCTAAATATAGTTGGGAAAAGGCTAGGTCGATGATTATGAGTTTGGCCAGTGCGGATGACATTACCTGCCGCATTAAGGCTTGTACAGACCAGCGCGACGCGACGGCGCGACGCGACTCGAACAATACAATTTCTAAGAAAACTTCACGGTATAACAATAACCGTTGTCGCGTCGCGCTGTCGCGTCGCGCTAGTCTGCACAAAGCTTTATTGGTTGTGAACAACTTCTTGTACGAAAAATAATTTTTAGAATCATTCCATTCATAAACAATGATATAACAACTCAAGTCGGTAAATCTAGTCGGAGCTAGACGAGACCATCAATATTAATTATTGTGAGACTTCAAATATAACATGTCAGATAGTTAATAGAAGCGACATGTTTATTAGTACCGGAAACAATAAAGTCATTGTGGAGACTTGTGATCGTTGCCAAACTAAAGATTATTAAAGATACTGATAAATGGATCTCATAAGTAAAGACTTATGAGATCCATTTATCAGTATCTTTGTAGTAGTAGTCTGCACCGCTAAAAGCGGTTATCGCAACCAATAACCAGCCTCTATTGGATTCCTAAAGTTTCGGCTTATATGTCCCTAAAGCCTCGTGCAGATTGGCGCGACGCGACTCTCTTACCCCATGTTCGCACGGACGTAAAAATATCGCAGCGGGATTTTATAGCGCGCTGGATTTTCAACTTTCGGTGTTCGCGCCGTTGCGTTGCGCTGGTATGCAATGCACGAGCCTTTAATATTCTAGTTCACTAGTTATACAGTAAATATTGCCAAATTAATCAAAACTGGTAAATATTTGACAGCTATTTGCGACGTTGCCAACTTTTAGCATAAACGCTCTTGAAGACGAATCAAACCTCATATTTCAGCCTGAACTTTCGACAAATTTACCAAAAATTTATGCGGATTAATAACAAACCACTTTCTACCCCATAACACAATAACTACACCAAATTCTCATAACTTCCCACAAACCCAACCAATCGATTCAGCTTTTTCTTGGATTCCCAGATCAATATGGTAATCACCTGGAAATACCAGAGGTGATAATAAATTCTGTGCAAGTATGAGGACGGATTCTCCGCCAACTGTCGCTAGGTAGAATTAGTGGGGTGTCCAATGTGTAGCAATTCGAGGAATACCAATTGTAGTGTGAGAATTTTTGTAGGAGTAATGGATTCTCGCTGAATTACTTTTATACGGAAGGATAGGCTTGAAGGACAAGAGACATCTCAACTAAAAGAATTCTTGTGTTAAAATCTTTATCTTTATTTTTATTTAATTTAAATTCAGATTACCAAATTTAATAATGTTCTAGTATAATACTATATATAATTTTAACTTTCAGGGCTACTTCCATTTTTGATATACTGTTTGCTTGTTTTTATTGCATGATGTGGTCTCCTATAATTGAGGGAGCACATATATTGTTGTTCTTATCTTTATATTATAACATGTAAGGTGTATTCTTTGTTGGAGATCCTAATAAAATAAAATAAAAATGGGGTTAATTAATCAAAGATTTTGTGTGTCTGATATTTTTTAGCTGCAGCTATACTTTGGCAAGAATCAGAAACCGGGAAACAGAAAGTGTTTTCCAGAATTCGGTAAAATTATAGAGGTATGAGGGTGTAAAGTTCACTCATCCTGCATAGAAATGAGAGAATCCTCCGACCAGACGGGTGTCGTGCCTGGTGGGCAACTGCCTGACGATTGTAGTCAGGACGCTGTTGTATATCTACTACTACTAGTCGCGCGGTAAACTATGCTTGCGCGATGCAGGATTTTGCGTGACGTCAGTTGTGTGATGCGTATTCGCATGTGGCATTGTAGATCATTTCCGGCCGGAGAGATGCGGAGGCGCTTAGACAGCTTTTTAAGAAAATATTTTTGGTAATTCTGACGTTTCTACGAAGGTATTTTATTTCAATAGGTTCAAGTAGTTATTGAAGTCTTTTGTCTTTTTGGTCCTTATTTAATCAATAGACCCCGGTCTTAAATTTGTAAGTAGCCAGACAAAATGTCTGGCAACCAAATGGACGGCCTGATAGTAGTAAGTGACCATCGGGCTACCTATCACAAATGCAATGCCATACCAGCAGAGCAAATGTATACTCAATTTGAAATAAGATCAGATATATATTAACTAAACCTTTCTTACAGTCCGTTCAACCGATTTTGACTTCTATTGCGTTGATGGCATGACAAATGGTAGCTGCAGTAAACAGTTGGTATTGTAACCACTTTTTTGCGTTTAATGCCATTCTTATGCCTACGGTATAGAAGTCAGAATCGGTTGAGCGGACTGTAAAAAAGGTTTGTTTAAATGTTTAATCTTATTTCAAATGGAGGGTTTTGTTTTCTCTTGTCATCAAACTTTCCGTTTCCCAACTATGTTGAGGTCAGTTTCCAGTCTAACCGGAAACAGCTGAATACCAGTTTTTTATATGGAGCGACTGCCTGTCTGACCTCCACAACCCAGAAACCCCTTGGAAAGACTGGCTGTCAGACTTCTGACAGCCGGGACCAACGGCCGGAGGCGTCTCGAAATTTAATGGATTAAATGGACCGCGGCAAGCGTAGCTTAAGCTTCGATCGACCCGTGGGGCTCTTATCATTTAGCCACGAGCCCCTCTTCGTTTAACTTATGATAATGTAGTAACTTACCACCAAATAGGTTAGCGGCATCGAGCAGGCCGTCGGGGGGCTGCTTCCCCGCCGCGTCGCCGCCATCCCCCCCTTCCTTGTCCATAACACGCCTGAAACACCAGAGGAACACACGTGAGGATACGACACATTCATATTTATCAAACGAGCGTAGATAAATGAGACTAGAATAAGATTGACACACCGCACGCGTAGCACGACAACCATAGAAACGGGTGTTCTACGGTTTTTATCTACGGAAGAATAGACAAAACGACAGATAGTGATTGTTTATCTGTTATTTTGTCTATTCTTCCGTCGACTAAACCCGTTTCTATTGTGGGCATGCTAAGCGTGCAGGGGTTTGATTCACCCACCTCAAAAACATACAACGAAAAATGTTGTAAATTTATACGTTTCTAGATTGATCAGTGGTTGCTATGCAAAAAGTGAAGAACATCAAAATTATTCCGACCAAGTTGGAGGGTGTAAAATTACGCTTTTGACAGAAAACTTTTAATAAACGTTTTGGTACTTTGTACACGGGTTGGACGTAAATAAAAAGGTGCATATTGATAAAAAAATATAAAAATTGGTGGAGGTACCAACTAAACTACATAAATATATTCCAAGAAAAAAGAGATTTGGCAGAATAAAAAAGCTACCAAAACCTTCAAAAGGACCAAGGAAGACAGTTAAAGTGGGCCAAAGTTTCGACAAATCTGGAACTTTTCGAAGATGATACAGGTCATGATATACCTACTTGAAAACACCTCATCTCAAACACATCCAAGGAAGAATACCGGATCGCGGCTTCAAGTTTCATGTAAATAATATTTGTCCAAAATATTTTAATGTAATATATTTTTTGTGATACACAATAACACAAACCGGTTATTGATTTTATGAAATAGCTTTGTAGGTATGGTTTGAATATGTTTAAGTAACGAGGTCAAGGTTAACCGCGTTATTTATGATTTTTTACTATAGCTAAGTATGTATCGTTCTGCTTGTATTTTTCGGAATAGTTCTCGATAACTTTACTCCACTTTTATTAAGACGCAGATATATGCCAGTAACCTTGAGTGGTTAGCTTGCGTGTTCTGTACTGAGCTCACGTAACGCGTCGTACGTCCAGCCAGTAATAGGACTCGCCCATCAAGGAGCGCTGTCCCAAATTAGACGCATTATTAATTTATTATACATAAAACAATTATACATAAAAGATCAATAATTAAAATGGTGAAGGTTTCAGAAAAATACCCTTGATAGATGTTGCGTAATTCTTAGTTTTTTATCCGCGTTAGACATAACTTTACAAATTAATTTAACTATGTAATATAAACATAATCTAAAATATTTGTATATTAAATTATGAAAAAAATGCTCTAATTTTACATATATTTTTTCCAAATCATTGACACTACTCGTTTAGACGCGATCTTCAGTATAAAATTATTAAAAGTCGGTTAACGTTGCCTTAAGCCTTAAGTCCCTGCACTTTATAATTTTCTACTAACCAAGATATTTACCAGAAGTGTTTTAAATGAATAAATGTCACATTTAATTAAAAAACATAAAACCATAATTACGTATTACCAAACTAAAATGTATCATTCCTATTTTAATCAATGAGGCGTATTGTACGTAGTACCCACGCTCCCCGCGGGGTACATATAACATCAATGGGGGACAATGGGGGTGGAATCCCCCCGCGTCTGAATGGAGTTTATTTTTTAATGAAACCGTACTCTGCTCCCACGGCCCAGTGAAATCATTATTAATTTGCAAGGGAATCATTTTGTGGTTGATTTGAATCATATTATTTACAAGAAAAATACGCCTTGTTGATTTAGTAGTCCTACCTCTTTTGATGTAGTGGTCCTACCTCTTTGGGGAATTAATGGACGATATTATAGTTAAGAGTACGTTATACCTATAACGAGAACATTCATAGTCTTCGCCTCGTTGGTCTTGTGTTCGCAAGCGCTACTGGTGAGCGTGAAGTCCTGGGTTCGATTCCCAGGTCGGGTAAAATGTTATTGGGTTCTTCCGTCAGGATTTCTCAGTAGCAGCCCGGAGTTTGGATTTGTGCCCGGTTGATGGCAATAGGCTCGCCCCTATTACATGGGACTTATACATAACTGGCGAAATAGGTGTGCTTAGTTATACCCTGTTATAGCTCTGCTTACCTTCCGGAAAATGCAGGCGTGATGGTAACGTTATGTTTTATTCATAGTTGTCGTCCCTACAAGTCTAATGTCTAAAGCTCAGACCAGATAAAAAACCAAGATAGAGCGCTGTCACCAGTGAAGTGAAGTCAGTTTCGTAAACATGTCTGCACTTTGTGTGGTGTAGTTTGATTGTACTGTTATTGTAAAAGGTTGTAAATGTGTGCGTGTGAGCGTGTATGCACAGAGCGGCGGTGTAGTTTTGGAATGCTTCACTGTATTGTTCGCAGCGCTCTGTCTTGGTTTTTTATTTGATCTGAGGCCTAAAGAGACAAAAATATTCCTTTCTTCGGCTTCTTTTAAAAAACCACCGCTACTTGAATTCAAACATCTAAACATAATAGGTAAAACCGTAACAACATGCTCAGAAACCGTAATCCCATCAAGTTTAACACACACATAACCGTAAACGCATTCGCTATAGTTGTCGCGCATTAACCGCTCACCCATCATTTTACTAGCCGTGACTTACGACGTTTTACTTTGTATTACAACTATGTTTTAATGTGAAAACTTAGATTGAGGATGACCAAAAGATATCATAAGCATAGTCAGCCTATAATGTTCCCACTGCTGGGACACAGGCCTCCTCTCTGTGAGAGGGAGTGCCGGTAATCCACCACGCGGGCCCAGTGCGGGTTGGTAGATGTCACATGTCTTCGAATTTTCGGTTCTAGGACATGCCGGTTTCCTCACGATGTTTTCCTGCACCGTTTTGAGAGTAGTGCAGTGGTGATGAAATAATTTACACAATGTTCAGTGGCTGTAATAGGTTCGAACCTACGAACTACAACTCGTAAGTCGCGACCGTTACCACTGCGCCACTGCATTGCTCTCTCACAGACATAATGTTATTTCTAAAATATTAACTGTAAGTCCCTCAATTACCGACCAAATGTACTGAAGAGTGATACAATCTTATTTACATTGATCGTAATGTTTTTTTTTATCGTAGTGTGCGTGTAAATGTAAATAATGAAATACCTGTACGAACAGTCCGGGAAATTAATTAATAAGTAAATTGGCACGATCAATTTGCCGTGTTATTATTAGCCATTTCACACAACTGACAAAAAATGGTACAGTACGACACAACTTAGATGTAGCATTTAGAAAATTTTCATTCATTTATTTCAATTTTACGAATGTATTTGGTTAAATGACTTTGCAAGTTAAGATCATTTTCACCTAAAGCAGTAATAAAGATTGGCGATTTTGAAGGCGCACTCAGTTCGGCTGGTGATCGGTTTTACGAATTTTGTCGATGCTACATCTAAGTTGTGTCGTACTGTAGTTCTTTTTTTATTTATTTATAATATATACATACTTTCTTTTACACCAGATTATACATTACATAAAAATAAATAATAATAAAAAATTATATTAGTACCTAGAACTGATTTGAATATACGGACAATTTAAGTCGGTAGCCAATTTGCTTAACAATAAATTCCCCTACCTTTATGTGTGTGTGAAGATGTTATCAGAAAGTTTATCGACCGTAAAATATCATAGACAATAGAATAGGAAGTTCTCAGTTCATATGAGTACTTAACATTACTGTGTGGTCGGACTTGGAAATTAGACTAACATA
The DNA here is from genome assembly GCA_914767755.1 of Agrochola circellaris. NCBI lineage: Eukaryota > Metazoa > Arthropoda > Insecta > Lepidoptera > Noctuidae > Agrochola > Agrochola circellaris. Next base: position 7,289,553 of record OU611867.1, on the reverse strand, counting down.
ATATAGATAGATATCGTTTATTTGGTGCACACAAAAGACAGCACAAAATACAAAAACACGATTAAATAATAGCTAAATACATGAATATAGCTATAAGGTGCCAATATACAACAAAATAAAATAAAGACATTGTGATGACTATTGGCTAAGACACTTTAAGATAGTGAAACAACATAACATCGCGCTTGAAATCCTCGAAGAGTTAGGCAAAACCTGCACACCTACACTAAGCCAGTTTAAGGGTTATACTCAGGCGGACGGTGAGCAATGGGTAGCTCGCCGTCCGATAGGGACCAGCTATCTAATTACGCAACACATTTTCGTTGACAATTCCGACTAATCTGTTTCAATTTGACAGGTCAACAACATTCATTGTGTTATTTACGTTGTTGAGCAGATTTTTTTTTCGAACGTACGAAGCAATGGATTAGCAATCTGTTTCAAAACGATTCAGATTCTGATTGATCGTGTATTACGTAATTAGGGTACAGGTCGACGGCGCGTTGTGTTCCACGCGCGCCTCAAAGAGATTTCAGCACCAACTGACGGGGTCCGGAAGGGCCAATGCCTGCCGGGGTTGCGAGTGTGTCCGAAAGGGATATAAGTCTTAGTACAATATATAAGTAAAGGCCTATGTTGCAAGGTAGGATCTAAAATAGACTTTACTGGATCAATAACGTTCGACCTGACCTTTCTGAAGAACGTCACCATTAAGATCACTATATTATGTCCTCCTAGGGCGTCCCCTCCCGGCGGCGGCGTTTCCATTCACATCTGCCTTGTACCATCGAAGAACTTCATATCTATACACCGTAAGGACTAATTCTGCTTGCAGCGCTCAGCCGCTATAGAACTGGGGCGGTAACAGATGTGGTCATCGTGTTCACGGGATTTAGTTTTCAAACTGCTTAGATATGAAGTTCTTCGATAGTACCTTTGATACCTATTGTTAGACGCCCTTCACTTCATTGTTCCTAAACACTGTCTTATCATTGGAAGGAAAAGCGTGATTATCAATGCTCGTTCCTTCTCTGAGAAAAGACCTTTGCCTTGCTAGCAATACAGGAGATAATAATAATACCAGCCTATTATTGTCCCACTGCTGGGCAAAGGCCTCTCTTTAAACAGAGAAGGCACGAGCAATGAGCCACGTTTGCTGAAGACGGGTTTGCGATTTAAACGCAAATTACAAAAATAAATGACATAAACATACTTCAGACTTATATTAATGAAGTCCAGGTTTCCTAACGATGTATTCCTTCACCGATGTCAGTAATGTCCAAGAAGAACTTACAGGAGATAGTTGATAAAATGATGGTGCCTAATCTTCCTGGAGGTCCGGGTAAAAATAATTCAAGGACGGCCTCAACTGTCCTCAATAACTATCAGAGGTACCTATCAATGAAAATTATAACCTTGCCTGAAATTCTACCTATCCCTAAAAAATCAAAATAAATCAATAAAGTTGCTATAGTAAGTAAAATCAGCTGACACCGACCCCGAATTTTCAGCAAAAAAACTTCATTCATTGCACCCCCAAGGTTACATACAAGGATAATGCAATAAGGAAGCCCCCACCCCTCCCCCGTACTGATTCATACCCCCCCCCCCCCAAACAGCTGATAGGGGGCAACACCCCCTGTAGGGAGGTACACCTCTGTATAGCATTAATATATAAGTAAGGTATGTATGTCAGTTGACCTAGGTCAGGATTTTGACGTCATGGCGACGGTAAATAAGAAGTTAAAATATATTTTTCTTAACAATTTTTCTCGTGGGTTGTCGAGGTGAGATAGGCAGCCACTTCATGTAAAATACTATAATAGCCCGCTGCATCCGGTTAGACCGGAACCTGACCCCAACTTAATTGAAAAAAGGCTTGGCAGATCATGATGATGATTATTCGTAGGTAATTTTTTGGGAAGTATGAATATAGCTGGCGAAATGTGGGTGTGTTAAGACATGTAAGTACAATTTTACACCCCATCGCAGTCAATTGCTGGACTTAGGCATCTCCAAGGCTGCGCCACCACACCGCAGCCCCTAGGAACTAGATTTTTTTTGAAGCGGGGCGAAATCTGCCGTCTGCCTCCCCCCGCCAATCCGTCATGGGGGATATGCTAAAGTAGCAACATATTAATCACATTTTATTGATCGATAATGCCCCAATCCAATAGGGGCGCCAAAGCTTTTTTAATAAATAGAAAGATTATAATTATGTGCCGCGCGTCTCATTTATTGCAAAGTTGCGGTGTACTGGGTGGTGCACTGGTACGCTTGGATTTGGTCGCCCCTGATGGTGGCGCCCGGGGCACATGCCCCGGTTTGCTCCCCTCTAGCTGCCCCCCCGCAACCTGTGTCCTAGCCACCTTTTCAAGGTCGTCAGTCCATCCAGCTGGGGGTTGATACGCGAATAGGACATTTCGAAAATTGGACAATTTAAAACCGTTGGACATTTTGGAAATTGGACATTCTGAACCGCTTGGCGATACGAGGTCTGCACTCCAAGACCTCTGCATATCCCTTCGAGGAATATGCGTGATGTTATATGTAATGTATATTGTTACTTCGACCGTATCCTCGATATTTTCACGTCATTAAATACCTCGACACTACATTAACTTTTTCTTTTTATTAGACTTATCAATAATTAAGGGGGTTTCTTTCAGTGTGAACTACGAGTAGGCAACACGCAACAAAGTAACACGTACTTAAGCCCTACATTAATATTTATCAATTATCTCCATCTCTTTTTATCACTCCAAGGACATAATGACTCATCGAGAACTAAAACCACTCACTTAATTACACACTTCCAACGTAATTATAAGGTTTTTATCACTGTATGAAAGGTGTCAAAAACCTTGTATGTGTATTAAGGCGTCGCTCCACTGCGACCCTCGGCTAAGCTACCGTGCGTAGCTTAGCCGCGTACTTAGCTTCGCTTTGTATGAAAATGTAGGCGGGATCGTCCACTGCGAGCCTCGGCCAAGGTATGCAGTTCGCAAGGATGCGTGGCTGGCAAACAAATGAACCGCGCATGTAAGCCCAGTACCCTAATTGCGTAATACATGATCAATCATAATAAATAAGTTCGAAAAAAAATCTGCTCATCTACGTAAATAACTTAATGAATGTTGTTTAACAGTCAAAATGAAGCAGATTGGTCGTAATCGTATTTTTATCGAGGCGATTTTTTTTTCGCGCACTGTCCTTTCATTGCTCTACATAGCGCTGAGGGTTGAAAACGCAACAGTGTTCTCTTGACGCGCTGGGATGCGCCCTGTAGGAGTCTCAACGCTCGGCTCAATACTAAGACTTGAAAAGCAAGTGCGCGTAAAAAAATCGCCGAGATGAAAATACCCGTGCGAACCTGGACTAACGTGGCAAGCCTCTCCGTGCACATCCTACGTAGCAGTGGACGGTCAACTTTATTCGAAAATACCTTTTCTGATATAAGGCAGGTGACAGAATTATAACAGTACATTAAAAGCTATCACAATTTATAATAATCATCTTACATGAGCTATTAATAAGCACATAATAATTTTATTAAGATATAAAGGCAGAACCATTTTAAATACTAAAAGCACTCTTCACCTTTTAATGTTTTGACAGCGCGACGAGACACCAGTGATTGTTACTTATACCGTGAAGTTTTCTTAGAAATTGTATTGTTCGTGTCGCGTCGCGCTGGTTTGCACGAACCTTTATAGAGCGGTCTGTATAACATGTTGGTCACAGCAATAGAGAAATAAATAAATAATTAAAAACATAGACAAATTATATTCTGCCTCAATTTTTTTATAACTATGACCCATCTTTTGCGTGCTCAACCATTCATCATCATCATCATTTCAGCCGAAACACGTCCACTGCTGGAGATCGGCCTCCCCCAATTGGGGGGGTTTGCCATAATCGCCACGCTTGGCAGGCGGGTTGGCGATCGCAGTATGGTGTTAAAATACATAGAGAACGCTGCTGCCCATTCTCTAGTGAGTCCCTTAGTCGCCTTTTACGACACCCACGGGAAGAAATGGGATGGTACTATTCTTTACGTCCGGCACCACAAGGATAACCATTACTCTAGCATTAAAAGTCTTGTAGTTATTAGTGATTGAAATCTTACATGTTTTTGACAGTCAGAAATATTGAACCGCATCTGTAGACTTGTGCCTGACCACAGGTAACATGCATTTTTTGGGCAAGGCTTGCAAGACGATTGACTACTAAACCTTACATCACGTTGGCATATCCCGAAGGGGAAGGAGTTTAGTACATCTACTTTTCGCCGGGAATGTCCTAGAAGGACGTACAGGGACCTTATTGGTGATTCCTCTGAAAGGTCAGATGCGTAATACTCGCAACCGTGTATGAACAGATGCTCAGACCAAATGAAAAACTAAGACAGCGCTGTCAACAGTGACATGAGGCGGGTTTCGTAGACATGTGTGCACTTAGTGAGTGTAGTTTGATTGTAAATGTTTGTTAAAGTGTGCATGTGAGCGTGCACGCAAAGAGCGCAGGTGAAGTTTTGGCATGCTTCACTGTACTGTTCGCAGCGCTCTGTCTTGGTTTTTTATATACAAAACCTAATTGCGTAATACACGATCAATAAGAATCTGAATCGTTTTGAAACAGATTGCTAACACATTGCTTCATTAAAAAAAATCTGCTCCACAACGTAAATAACGCAATGAATGAATGTTGAACTGTCAAAATGAAACAGATTAGTCGTAATCGTTTACGAAAATGTGTTGTGTAACTGGATACCTGTCGGTCGATTCTGTAAAAATATCAACGTGAAACTTCGGTGAAGTGAGCTGTCACTGTCACAAATTGACCGGCAGGATGCTAGGGATTAACACTATTGACAGCTCACTTCACGGTGATATTTTTACAGAATCGACCGGCTGATGTATGAATGTAAACGAAGCAAAAAGAGCAAGTAAGGATAGTAGCAGGTGGTATTCTGTAGTTTCTGCCTATCCCCAAAGGAAGAACAGTCGATCCATTCTGTAAACATCTCACCGTGAAGAGTGAGGTGAAGTGACCATGAACTGAGCTGTCCATAGTGTCAATTCCTAGCTTTAGGTGCAATGACACTATTGACAGCTCACATCAAGCTCACTTCACCCAAGTTATCACGGTGAAATGTTTACTGAATAGCACGGCTGGTGAAATGACTGCTCACTTCACCTGAGTTTTCACGGTGAGATGGTTACAGAATAGCACTGCAGGTGAGTTTATGTAACATGTATTTCGCTAGTTATGTTTAAGGGGACTACAGGACCTAAACGTGCCTAAACGCAAGTTTTATAAAGCCTAAAAGAATATGATCCACTGCAGTAAACAAAATCAGAAAAATATATGATATTCTTCAGGATATATGCTAGTAAGATACTGTGTTGAAAACATAATAAATTTTTAGAGGTGTCTTCATGATTTTTTTCTATCATATCAAATTAGCTGTTTTATGTTTTCAACACAGTATCTTACTAGCATATATCCTGAAGAATATCATATATTTTTCTGATTTTGTTTACTGCAGTGGATCATATACTTTTACGCATTATAAAACTTGCGTTTAGGCACGTTTAGGTCCTGTGGTCCCCTTAAGTCCCGTGTTAAGCTTCGTGCAGACCAGCGCGATGCGACGCCGCGACGCGACTCGAACAATACAATTTCTAAGAAAACTTGACGGTATAACAATAACCGGTGTCGCGTCGCGCGACAAGTCGCGCTGGTCTGCACAAAGCTTTATATGGGGCGAGTCTATTGGCACGGTATTATCCTTTCAGAATTCGGGGGATAATGTAATTCATAACCACGGTTAGCAGACGAATTGTATGTATTGTCATAAATTATAGTGCTGCTGGTATAAAGTGAAGGGTTGGTTAGTCTGACGTAATACCGTGGCCGCATCTTTCGTTACACAAGTAGAAAGAGATAGCACTTTCTTAGCGACTGTCATCACAGCCACAGTGCAAGTAACGAAGTTGAGGATTTTATTCTTTAAGAAATCTACATTATGACCTAGGTCAGTGGTCGGCAAACTCATTAGTCAATAGAGCTAAATATCAATAATATGACGACAAAAATTCTTTTTGAGAGCCAATCCTTTCTGTGTGTCCAAACTGTCTCAATACGCTTTTCCTCAACCTCTTTCACTCCACAACGCTTCCTAATATTAACTTGCTAAGAAGTAGGATGCCTTCATCACCATCATCATATCGGGTGATAATAATATGATGAAGTTATCTTACTTATTAACAAGTTAACCTTGGAAAACTTTCAAAGGTACAATAAATGATTAATTTTCGATGTTCTGTTAATATATGGTGAAAATAGGTACTTGTGAAATAAATCTTTGAATTTTGAATAAAACTCGATATCTTTCTTAATGGCCGAAACCCTGACTCCCGCGCGTATCTTCGCTCGCACTCATCGACATTTGTACAGAGCCGCTCTATAGGGCAAAGAGCCGCATGTGGCTCGCTAGCCGCGGTTTGCCGACCACTGACCTAGGTCTTGGCAAGTAGACTTTTTAAGAAGCATAGGTACCTGAAACGACATATCCAAAGGCGATAATAATAACTTCATCGTAACTGAAACTTCATTCATTCATTCACACACACACACATAAATCAGCCTATAATGTTACCACTGCTGGGACACAGGGCTCCTCTCTGTGAGAGGGAGTGGGCCGTTATCCACCACGCGGGCCCAGTACGGCTTGGTAGATGTCACATGTCTTCGAATTTTTGGTTCTAGGACATGCCGGTTTCGTCACGATGTCTTCCTTCACCGTTTTGAGAGCAGCGGTGATTAAATAATTTACACAAAGTAAAGCGCCTGTCAGGGTTCAAACCTACGACTCGTAAGTCGCAGCCGTTACCACTGGGCCACCACAGCTCTGCCTGCTCTGTCACAGCCCTGCTGGGTCTAGTAGCAGGAAATTTTGCAAAAGAGTACCATATCTTTGAAAATTTATTCCTTAAAGGGGTTAAATTGGGTCAGTGACAGCTCGGCCCGAGTCAAATTGGGGATGAAAACCAGTCTGGAAGGTCGGTTTTTGTTGTCGACGGGAACTCCCATACAGACGCACAGCTTGTTGTATTATATTTTTGTGGTCTTTTAGGTATTGGTCCTATTACCTATGACTGGGCTGGCCATGTTTCTCGAAGGACCGATTGCTGGTGGAGTAGACGAGTCCGGGAGTGGAGACCGCGTATCGGCAAGCGTAGTGTGAGACGCCCTCCAGCGAGATGGACCGACCGACCTTAAGAAGGTGGCTGGGGCAGACTGGATGCTGAAGGCGGAGGACAGGGTGTTGTGGCGCAGCCTGGGAGAGGCCTATGTCCAGCAGTGAACTGCGATAGGTTGAGTTGATTGATTGATTGAACGAGATTCTATGACTCGAACTATAGTACAAATCGTTAATCATCGTATTCCTTGCTGCAAAGCCTGTTAGAGTTAACCGATAACGATCGGTAAATAATATTACTAGAGTTCATAGGTTTCCCCATCCCACATAGCTCTTTAAGTTCAATTCAAAGCCTACTTTTACTCAATGCAGCCCGCAAGCCTCAACCCTCAGGTCAAATGATACAAATAATATGTCGTTACTATTAAAGAACGGTAAAATATAGGATCCAGACAAATCAATGTGCTAGGTACAATAAACGCAAGTTTACCCGTCTTAAACAGTCTAACGATCCAAGAACGCAATACAGGCCAAGCCTCGGGTCTAATGACACAAATAATACATGTCCATATTGTAACGGAGCCGCCATGACACCCACTCGCTTGAATTTCTCTATACCTCATGCTAACCGAATTTGGTTACCATTAGTACAATACAGGAACCGTCTGTCTTGTTGATGGCAAAGATTAAGTGGGCGAACAGATTGGATTGATTTGAAAAGTGCCTACAGGCTGAGAAAGGTGATTTGAGCATTCGTGTCTCTCTGTTATATCTTGGATGAAAAAAGAGGCCTATATCTAGCAGTAGCTATTTTCAGCTTTTTGTCAACTATATCGGTCGGTTCCAGTCTAATCAGATGCAGCTGAATACCAATATGTTACATGGAGGGACTGCCTATCTGCAAGCCACGACCTATTTACTGGATATTACAATACTCCTTGGTAAGACTTGTTGTCAGACTTTTAGCAGGCTATTCAGTATTTAATAAAGATAAATTAAAACCCGGGTGATCCCGTAGCTTAAACTACAAAGTGAAAAATAACTTTAATTTCGGAAGTTGGTGTCTTTGGTTTTGAATTTTCGTTTTTTGCCACCACCGACTTCTTTATAATTTGGGTGATGGTACCTACCCATACAAATTCGAATACCACTACCTGCTATGTAAATAACAGTGACAGAAAGTTATTATAACATCATCCACATAGAGCAAATGCGAAAAATACGTATTATTGAAGCTAACTCAAGAACTACTCAAGGAAAGTTAATACAATTTATATGGGACCACCTCTGAAGTATGCCCCTACCCAATAAAAAAAAAACATTAAAATAAAAACACATACAGTCAAATTGAGAACCTCCTCCTTTTTGAAGTCGGTTAAATAGTCTAACTTTGTACAATCGCAATAGCTTTCAGTTTGACATGGACAACATTTGATTACATGACCTAGCAGTTAAAGACAAAAATATGGAGCAATTGGGAACAATGCGCAATGTTGAAATGAATAATAAATAATTATTTAATTGGCTTGTGGCGGCATCTACATCGCCACATGCGAACTACGCATCAAAGACCTGACGTCACAAAACATCCTGACGTCACTCAAATCCTGCATCGCGCAATTAGAGTTTACCGCGCTGTGGACATATACAAACTCCCGACTTCAACCTCAGGGCAGTTGCCCGCCAGACACGACACCCGTCTGGTCGGAGGATCCTCCCTTTTCTATGGTGGATGAGTGAACTTTACACCCTGTTCCTCATACCCCTAAAGGTTCAGCAAGTGTCACCTTGAAAAGGCATAAGGCCCGTGAGATGAACCTTATCAACTAAGTATACTGTTAGATTCCGGTGCGTTCGCGCATGTGCGATTTACAAGCTGTAAACTGTAGTGCACTATACAAGAATAAGTGTTTCCTTTCATTTATACCAAGTACTTACTACGGTTAATTTTAAAAGCTTCTGATGAAAATTAATTTCTTATTTGTTTAATCATTATAAATTATAAGAAATTAATACTCATCACGTCTGCGAAGTTTTGCTAGGTAATTTAATTTAACTCTGTATAATACAAGGCTTGGTTAAAGAAAAGTTTGACTGCGCCAGTAAAGAGTGCCTGATTTAAAAAGTATATTTTTCACAATATTATTATGATTTGACGAAAAATTCACACCGTACACAATTATCATGTCAAATGATTAAAAAATATAATAATAAAAATAAATAGCACGACTTACAAGTTGCAAGGTTCTTACAAAAATTTATTTCAATATTGATAGGTGATCGATATCTATACGACCTGTTAAGTAAACATGTCACCAATAAATTATTTTTACAAACAGTGAAAAAAAAACACAGTACACAATAAGACCTCAATAGAACCTACGATTTACAAAAACAGTCTAACTCGCCTAGGTCTATGGTCTGTTCTAAAAGTATCTGATGAAAGTGTAAACAAATCCTGTTCAGGTTAAATTCTTGCGCAATCTCTTACCAAAGGAAATTAGTAACACATTCATCTATATTTAGAACGTTTCAATCACTACCTCACCACTCGCCACTTTTTTCAACGATTGTTGTTTGATTTATGATTAAATTCGAATTGAAAAATTATTGACGAATATTGACGATTATAAAAAGTTTACTCCAATTGTCAAATGAAAAACATCTCTAAGGTGATTTAAAATTTGAATTTTCAAATAGTCAAATCAAAGAACTTTCGTTGCACTACAAATTGGCGCTACATTTTACAGATTTGTTTACATTCTCATCAAATACTTTTGACACGACACAAAATCACAAACAAAAATTCGCACAGACCTCATCCTCACAGAGGTATCACCCACATTCTGCCTATTCGCGCATCTGTCCACACTTATGATTACCGCTGGTCACGCCGGTCGCCAGGTCAGTGACCCCTCATTGTCTCAACTCTTACCCAGCTCGGATCAGTCGTGTTTAACAACTGGTTAGAATTAGAAAACGATTTAATACGCCGTGAGAAACGATACGGAATAAGGACATTACAGAGTAGTGTACAGTTTTAATACAGAGGTTGCATAGATATTTGTATAGTATGTGTAGTACATTGGTTAGAAGTATAAAACGATTTAATACGCCGCCGCGCCGTGAGAAACAATACGGAATAAGGGCATTACAGAGTACTGTACAGTTTTAATACAGAGGTTGCATAGATATTTGTATAGTATGTGTAGTACATTGGTTAGAAGTATAAAACGATTTAATACGCCGCCGCGCCGTGAGAAACGATACGGAATAAGGGCATTACAGAGTAGTGTAAAGATTTAGTACAGAGGTTGTACCGATGTTGAAGTACTTCTAAACATTTAACTCAATCAATCTGCCTAGCCTTCTCCCAACTATGTTGGGGTCGGCTTCCAGTCTAACCGGATGCAGCTAAATACTGTATTTTGCATGGAGCGACTACCTATCTGACTTCCACAACCCAGTAATTGGGTAATACGATACCCCTTGGTCAGACGCTGTCAGATTTTCGGGCTCCTGACGACCCGTAACGACTGTCAAAGATCAACAAATGACAGCCGGGACCAACGACTTAACGTGCTTTCATGATGGCCACCCATCCACAGACCAAACCTGGCAAGCGTAGCTTCAGCTGATGGATCGAACCGTGCGGCTGATATTTAACTTGATTTCTAAATTTATATAATCTGTTATTTATATGGTAGAGAGTAGTGGTGGCTGGGCCACACGGTAACGGCACCAACTTACGAGTGTAAATCATTAAAAACGGTGAAGGAAAACTTCGTGAGGAAACCGGCATGTCCTATAAACAAACATTTGAAGACATGTGACATCTACCAACCTGCAATGGGCCCGCGTGGTCGATTACAGCCCACTCTCTCTCGAAGAGAGGAGGCCTGTGTCCCAGCAGTGGGAATATTATAGGCTGATTATGCATATTATGATGTACAATAATAAACTGTATTTTATTATATTCTAAAGAGCTAAAATTCTTTGTTTGCAAGACGTAGTAATTTTCCTGAAATTACTGATTCGATTATCTACAAAAAAAATATCACAGATTTTTTTTTGTGAAATATGTTTTGTGAATAATCGACACAATATTGTCGAGTGCTATAATAGGTTATACACTGACGAACAATATAAAAAAGCCACTATTTGACGTGTTTCTGTGGCAAATAAACATTTATTTTTATTTTTTTTACTTGTCATGTAATATATCCGAAATCACGCAAGATAGCTCCTTGAAGTAAAAAACAACATTCAAGTGTATTTAATAGCCAATAAAAAAAACCGTTTTCAATTTTTGTTTACTTGTGTGGCTTAGGAGATACAGGGTGTAAAAAGACACATCACAAAGCCGTAAACTACGCATACTGTACGTATAGCTAAGTAGCTTTGCGCAAAAATTATTGCTGGGAACCGTAATTTTTTTATTTTTATAAAAAAAAACAAGTTTTTATTGCGCGCAATGTAACGCGAACCCACGCTTGAATGAACGGATTCAGTGTTAGTTAAGCTCCGCCCCTACGCTACGTAGGTAGGTACTTGTTGTTCATTGCGTTTTTGTAACTTCAAATGCGTAATCTGTTAAGATAAATCTAAAATTCAGGTAATGTTTGTTTGGAAAAAAGTTTCGTATTATCGCATACAATTCATTTTCGTGAAAAAGTAAAAAAAAAAAATGCGACTTTGACCTTCAATATCTCCAGAACCAGTGGATTCCCAGGTATGGTCTAGTGGAAAAAAATGATGCAAATAATGGGTAGAATATGTGGCTTTCGGCTTCGGAAAGTGTCTTTTTACACCCGATATATCGTTTTTTTTGTAAGTGGTTTTTTTGCATTGCTCGTCAGTGTATTGAATGGTATAGTTTGACTTCCTCGAAAACGAAGCCGTGGGCTGAAGCTAGTAGTTTATTGTTCGCCGTGAGAAACGAAACGGAATAAGGACTCGTAAAGAGTAGTGTTAAGTTTTGTACAGAGGTTGCATGTAGTAGGTACCTAAGGTCTATTTATAACCTTTTTTCCAATTGATGTTATTTCCACTTATACAAACATCAACTTTATGATAGTGTAAATAAAGTTGATTTCAGACTGACTAACACTGTTGAAAGTCATAAAACATTGAAGTAGTAGCACAAACTGAACCATATGTGTAGGCATTACGGTTGTTTTTCCTAAAACTCGGGTTTGTTTACTTGTTTGGCAAATAAATTGCGAACGCAGTTTACTTGGCTTGTCCACTCTGAAATGACGCCCCACTATTCACGCACACGGTAAAGGCTTGTGCAGACTAGCGCGACACCGGTAATTGTTCTACCGTGAAGTTTTCTTAGAAATTGTTTTGTTAGAATCGCGTCGCGCCGGTCATCGCGACACGACGAACAATACAATTTCTAAGAAAACTTGACGGTATAACAATAGCCGGTGTCGCATCGCGCTGGTCTACACGAAGCTTTAAGTCCCATGTAATAGGGGGCGAACCAATTGCCATCAACCGCTCTCATTAACTTTTGGAGTAAACTCGAATGATTCAGAACTATTATTTTTTGCCTAGAAGCCAAGATTACCAAATGACTCGGTTAGATTGCTCAAAAACAACGGGAAAAACTTGAGGGGACTAAACTAGTAGATAACTTAAGTGGATAAAGATGTTATAACGGTGTACTGGTAATTTACACGATCTACAAATAGTTACACAATGATTCGTCTAATAAATCTGATTCGTAGTTTTATTGTTACGTTCAATGTTGAAAGAAATTTCTAAAATGGTCAAGAATGAAATCTGTTATTGCCTTATAGTATATAACACTGGAGAAGCCTAAAGCTTCGTGCAGACCAGCGCGACGCGACGGCGCGACGCGACTCGAACAATACAATTTCTAAGAAAACTTGACGGTATAACAATAACCGGTGTTCCGTCGCGCTGTCGCGTCGCGCTGGTCTGCACGAAGCTTTATGCACAATATTCCGAACAAAAAAGTCTGTCACTTTTAGCGGGGGACGCAGTAGCGACTGCAAAAAAAAAAAAAACCGTTCGCCCGGAAAGAGAAGTCCGTGCTTACCATAAATTTTTATTTTATTGATTTCGATATTCATTCGGAATTTTGGTTGAATCCATGAAATAAAACAGTTGTTGCATAAATAGTTACATTTTAATAAGAAGAGAAAATAACTACAATTAAATAAAAGTAACTTTTGTAATAAGTAAGTAATCTCAATATTAAAAAGGTTCAAGTTCAAAAAAAAGAAAATGCCATGAACATAAAAATAACAGTGTGTACACTGGAAAAAAATCATGGTCTAATGTGTGGTCAGAGTGAATAATTTCGTGTTAACATTTATTTCAAATAATACGTGCATTTATAAATAATCACAATTGATCAATTAAATTATTTTGTTGGGATAACTTGATTAAAATAGCTTCAAACCCAAATTATTTATCATTAAAAAACGTGACAGTTTGTGTAAAATTTTTTATAGAGTCGGGTGTCACCACGGAACCGGTGACACCCGGTGCGGACCGCCCCCGACGCCCCCCCCCCTAGCTACGCCACTGCTCTGTGGTCTAGTTGTTAGACCTACTGTCTCAGACTTAGAGGTCCTGGGTTCGATTCCCAGTGGGGGCAAAATTTTCTGCTCGGTTTAGTTGGTGGTAGGGTTTGTTCTAAGCCCGCCTGGCTAGCTACCACCATCTTATCTAAATCTGTCGTCATAACAACAATGTTAACAGGATTGTTGTGTTTCGGCAGTTAGAGGTAAGATAGCCAGTTCTTGTGTGGTTGAGGATTCCAGGTGAAGCTCGCTTCCACCTTCAACATGATCATCACTTACCATCAGGTGAGATGCAGGCCAAGAGCTTCCCCGTTGAGGTTAAAAAATAAAATAATACAATACACAGACGCGTGGAGTGTGCGAAGTGCCCGTTCACCTGCCCCTCTGATGACCTAAAGAATGCCACTGATGCTGCAATCAATGTGGCCACCTATTGGGCCCATATAATATACAAAATTATACAAAACAAAAACGAAGAAGAGTACCATCGACACGAAAAGAAGGAGACAGACGCGTGACGTTAAATAGTACTGTGTACTTGTGTTGGTATGGTATCCAGTACCCTAATTACGTAATACACGATCAATCAGAATCTGAATCGTTCTGAAACAGACTGCTAATCCATTGCTTCGTACGTTCGAAAAAAAAATCTGCTCAACAACGTAAATAACACAGTGAATGTTGTTGACCTGTCAAATTGAAACAGATTAGTCGGAATTGTCAACGAAAATGTGTTGCGTAATTAGATAGCTGGTGTCTCAAACCCTAAAACGTCCTAATATCAAAAGTGGGGTCCCTTATGATACCCGTTTATTGTACATAGACATAGAGCCTGATATTGACAGCGTGTGTGTAACAGTAGAAGAGAAAATACAAAACATAAATCAAAGAAAAAAAGAATTCACTAATTTAAATATAGACATACGATATGAGAATACAGGGTGGCAGGGACATCGACGCGAAGCCGGTTACCATGGATTCAGTACATGATTCTGAACCCCCCTGAGTTGAAATTTTTCGTCGGTTATTTAAAAAAAAATCTGCTGTTTCATAGAAAAGTGCAATACCTACGCGGTCAAAATGTATGCAACAGCAGATTTTTTTTTAATAACCATCGAAAAATTTCAACGCAGGGGGGCTCAGAATCATGTACTGAATCCATGGTAACCGGCTTCGCGTCGATGTCCCTGACACCTTGTATACTTACATAACATACATACTTCTAAAATAAATATCACTACAATATTATATAATTATAATGTAATTTAAAATAACAATTCAACTATGACGAAGTGGAAAGATAGTGTTCTTTTACTTTTCTTTATGAGCGTTTATTCTGAAAGTGGGCAACGTCGCAAATAGATGTCAAATATTGCGCTGTTTTGAATTATTTGGCAATATTATGTATGTAGTATGGAAATAAGAAATGTGGCTAACTAGCGAACTAGAATATTGATTATGAAATGTAATAATTAATATCGTAACACCGAATATTTAGTTTTATATGTAAAAAAAGTATTTAAAGGATACTTTCCAAATGCCTTTTTTACAACTTAAACGGGTTATCAAATTCAATGTTATAATTGCAATTTAATATTAATATTCTAGTTCACTAGTAAGCCACATTTCTTATTTCCATACAGAATAATATTGCCAAATTAATCAAAATAGGTAAATTTTTGACAGCTATTTGCGTCTTTGCCAACTTTTAGGATAAACGCTCTTAAGAGGCTTACAACAGCTAAAGCGCGGTCACTGTCGGACTGCATAGAAATGAAAGAGAAGCGCGATGACACGACGCAGGTAATTTATTGCAAAATATGAAGCAGTTAGCGATTTACAGAAAATCTATTGATTGGACTGGAAAATTAAAACACTATTATGCTAATATGTAGCTTGTAGAATAATCTGACAAAAAATCAGAATGATTGCATGTAAATTAATATGATTTTTAATCGTTAAAAGAAATTTTTAGAGTTATCTTCATGATTTTTTTCTATCGTATCAAATTAGTTGTATTATGTTTTCAACACACTATCATACTAGCATATATCCTGAAGAATATCATATATTTTTCTGATTTTGTTTACTGCAGTGGATCATATTCTTTTACGTATTATAAAACTTGCGTTTAGGCACGTTTAGGTCCTGTAGTCCCCTTAAATGCTTCAACAGTTTGACAGTCCCTAAGTATGTGTATTTTGGTAGTAGGTAGTCTGTCATGGTCTATTTTTGTCATTTCTATCCAAATCCGTTCACAAATTTAAAAGTCGAAATATCAAAGCCAGACTGCTATTACTAAAGCAATCGCCGTTCAAATATGTACTGAACATCTATGTAAAATTCATATGCGATGCGGTTATCGATTTTGTGCCACCTCTAAGGAGTATTAGGGGTTAGGATTCGCCGTGTTTGCTTGATAAGTCTAGTTTTTTCACCTTGTTGTGCTTTGTATTGTAGTTTTCAAACCGAGAGTAGGATTACAGTACCCAATGTTGTCGGCCACGACTGCTCTCATTTATTAATCTCCTTTAAAGCCGTGGGATGTTACTGTATTTTGATTGCTGACGTACTTACGTAAAGACAGTTGTCACGTCATGCTCCGGACAGTAAAAGGCAAAACATACATACAACAGCCGATCGATTCTGTAAAAATATCACCGTGAAACTTAAGTGAAGTGAGCTGTCAATAGTGTTAATCCCTAGCATCCTGCCGGTCGATTTGTGACAGTGACAGGTCACTTCACGCTCACTTCACCTAAGTTTGACGTTGATCTTTTTACAGAATCGACCGACTGATGTCCTCAACACATAACATAACGGCATAAAATCAATACCCTGCGTTGAATATTACATAGCTAATAACGTGCCAACAATGTTTACCTAGAAAAATAGAAAAGAAATCACTATCGAACAAGTGTTTTAAGGTTACCTCTTCAAAGAAAAACAAACCTTTATACTTGAGTGTTAGGGTTTGAAATACTCTGTGTGGTAGTATGGTTTCGTTGACAAGCAATTAAAAGATAATAATCATAACAGGCAACATTGAATGCGATAGTCTTTTATTTTTTATGGACATAACCTGGTTTTTGAGTGGCATTTAAGGGAGTTTCTTGAGATTGCGAGGACTGTCTCTTGAAGATGTGAGTTGTCACAAGGCGTGTACGCACGCACGAACAACAAAATGGTGACAACGAACTTCGAACACTTTGTTCGCATGTGCGTACACTAACGATACCGTGTTCGTTAAAAATGTTCGTGGCGATCCTGTTTCGAATACATGGCTACTAAAGAGAGCGGGGCGGTTGAGCGCGAACACAAGTCGAACTGTGTTCGCATGGTGTTCGTGTTCGCTTTGCTAATTTACGTCTACACTTACGAACCAAATATTCCGTGTTTGAGGTTCGTGTTCACCATGTTTTGCCAATGAGAGGTTTTAAAATTGCTTTATTCAAATGGCTTGCAAATAAATCATTTTATTCTGTCAATGAGTATCTAAACTTTAAACATTCTCACGGACATTTTCCTATTATAATCATTATGATCAATTTAAGCGATTTGTTTTAGACAAACTTGATCAACTGTAATGTACACACGGCTACACATCAAGCTATACATTTCCAGTATAAGCTGACCTCGCATTGTACGGAAATCCTATACAATGCGAGATCAGCATAAACTGGATATGTATAGCTTGATGTGTAGCCGTGTGTACTATTCTTGTAAATAAATATAATTTCATTTCATTTAAAACATAGAATATTCGGATCCTAGGATGCGAATGAAATCGCGGGCTGCAGGCTGCAGCTAGTTGGTTCATTATCATCCTCCTAGCTTTTTCACTAGTTATTTTAGTTCCGCGCAGCATGTTTTCAATACCAGTATTTTACATGGAGCGTCTGCCTATCTGACCTGCGCAAGACCGCAACCCAGTTATTGGATAAGACGATACCCCTTGGTCTTCCTATATTCTTACTTAAACCTTTTTTCATTCCGTCTACTCATCTTCCAAAGTTTATAAATACAAATATCTTATAGTATAGTTCGATTCAAACTTAATGGCGGCTCGGAAGTTAGCCACTCGCTGCGCAGTACCGCACCCCTCACCCCCGCTGACACATGAATTCGTTACTGCGCAGCGACTCGCCTCATGTTCCGAGTCGCCATAAGTTTGCATCGGGCTGTATGACCAGTGCGTCCGGCTCGTTATGACATACGGTGCCGAAACGTGGACACTGACAGTTGGCGTAGCCAAAAATTCAAGGTCGCTCAGCGCGATGTGGATGCTCGGAGTTTCTTTAAAGGATAAAATCAGAAATGAAGTTATCCGGAAACGAACTGGAGTTACCGACATAGCTTGCAAAATAAGCAAACTGAAGCGGCAGGCCGGCCATGTTTGTTGAAGGACCTATGACCGGTGGACCAGACTAGTCCTGGACTGGAGACCGCGTATCGGCAAGCGTAGTGTGGGAGCTTTAAATGGTGGGTAGGACAGACCGGATGCGAAAGGCAGAGGACAGGGTGATGTGGCGCGGCCTGGGAGAGGCCTATGTCCAGCAGTGGATAGGCCGTGTTGATTGAGTACACAGTATAGTAACAAAGTCAACACCAAACACTGTTTATGTTCATGCGAGACAGCATTGACCTCAGCCTATACTGTGATTGTGACGTATTCCTAATTGACCCACGAATGTCATTAACATCATTCACTTTTGGTAGCGCCATCAAACGTGGGAGTCTACACAACTAATAAAATAATCATGTTAACCCTCACATGGCCTCTCGGAGTAATAAAAATGAAAAAAAAACCGACTTCTTGACTTATTCTGAAATGTATTCTTGGATGACCTGCAATGAACTTTGGCTGTCATAAAAATGAAGTTCATTTGAAAAACAAAGGTCGGATAAGGACGAAAGATATCTACATAATGATTTGGATTTATCAATTTACCCACTCTAACTGCAATCGTAAGAATTTAAGTTGAACATTTGTTTACATATACGTCAAATACTTTTGGAACAGAGTATAGAATAGAATAGAAAGTTTTTATTTCAGACCGGAGTCCATAGGGTTAGTAACAATTTTACTTAAGTTCTAGTGTTAGTAGGTTACAGACATGAGAATATACAATTAAAATTCAGCATGGAGCCGCATCCACCTCCGCAACATCGGGGAGTCCCACCGATCTGCGAATACGCTGAGAATACTGTTGGTGCTGCCGCGAACACGAGTCATCAGGGATGCACATCTATTTCTAATAATGGCTGCTAAACCATCAATATTATTATCTGCAAACATCCCCGACGCACTACTACGCCACGGCAGCCGCAGCAGCACTCTCAGTGCATTATTGTATTGAACGCGTAGGTCGCTGTATGTCCGCTGAGTAAAGCACTACTACTATGACACACGCTACGCAACCTGCTATGCTACTGTATAGCTACTATGACTTTGTTATCTCAGAAAGTCAGAAATATCACAATATCACGATTGTATTCTCCGAATGGTAACGGCAGAGGTGTACCTTTTAGCTCAACCCACTTTTGGCGAGCCTATTGCTATCAAACGGGCATAAATCCAGACGCCGGACTGTTAATGAGAAATTACGTAGAAAAAAAAAGTTAAAAAAAAGTATAAACCGACTACAGAAAAATAACGAAACAAGAAAATATTTCAAACGGGTACAAAAATGGGCAAGGTAAAGTTGTGGTCTTTTTTTTTTTCGAGATCAGAAATGTACTTGTAAAGTCCACCATATTAAATTTCGACGTAGCATATGTCACGCGGACCATTATTACGAATCTATTGATACCTCATTCATCAAAATTGGTTCAGTAGTTTAAGCGCTACGGTGGAACACACGTACATACAAAGACTGCTAAAATCATAAATAACCCTTCCTTTTGGCTTTGCCGTAGTCGGGTAAAAAGGGTTTTATAATCCGGAACTCGATGTTTGTACCAGTTCATACTAGACATAAACATGGGCAAAACCAGTACTAATTGTACCGACCTCCTGAAAACCGAGGAGTAAGTAGTAGAATACGTAATAGTCACTTTATACTCAGAGAAAGAATAGAATTGACTAACATCCGTTGAGTTTTGCCACAGTGTAACTACTTACAGTAGTGAAATGGGAGCGTTTTCGCAGAGCAATCGTGCTGATGAGCTGAGCTTCAGGTATAATCATCATCTGCCTTACCTTTTTCCAACTATGTTGGGGTTGGCTTCCAGTCTTACCGGATGCAGCTGAATACCAGTATTTTATATGGAGCGACTGATCCTCCAACCCACCCCTGTGCGTGTTTCCTGATCTTCTAACACGATACCCCTTGGTAAGACTGATTGTTAGACTTCAGATTCTTCAGATATATTATACTAAGGTATTGAGGAATGCTAAAAAAGTTTTGATTTATTAGCTCCTGACTAATGTATCGGCGATGAACCACTGTTAGTAATTATACTGTGGTATTGCTTGTTTTTCGGATTTATGGCAACTTAGTAACACACGAAGTCGTCGTTAAATCAATATTTTGATAAGAGGTGTGTAAAATTACGTGTATGTATTTACATTAAGTTACGTGTTTAGGTTTACATAAGGATAAGAAATGTCGAATATGGTATTTTGAATATCAAATAGTAAGTCTGAGAAGTATTTTTACAGGTACCTAAGTATCAAGTCTTAGCCAACCATATCTGAAAAAACATTCACTGATATCTCTGCCACCCGCATCAAGTGATTTTCCCAACCTTTGGAGAAGCCAACAAAGGGAAAACACTAGGGGAAGTAAGCAGCAAAGGCTCGTACCAAGACTAATAAGGTATGATTCCGAACCCCGCTGCATGCAGCAGTGCTGCCTGCCGCTGTCGCTGGCCACTGATTCCGACCCCTGCTGCACGCAATTTACAAAATTTCTCATACTTTTCTGTTTTGAATATTGAATACAAGGCTTTTGGCTAATTCATGAAGGGGTATTATATGTATGTTTTTTTTGTAATTTTCCTTTAATTTGTGCAGAATAAACAATCTTTCTTTCTTTCTTGTTTTTCCTTTTTTCACGTGGCAGTGCTGCCCGCAGCAGTACTGCAGCAGGGTTCAGATACATACATTTATTGCCGTGACATTGCTGCCGTGCTCGGAAAATTATTTCATATAAAAAGCTCGTGCTGACCAGCGCAACGCGACTCGAACAATACAATTTCTAAGAAAACTTCACAGTATATTAATAACCGGTGACGCGTCGCGCTAGTCTGCACGAAGCTTAAACCTACCTATAGAAAATGTATAGGGACCAGTAGTGACGCGGCAGAACTGCTGCGGCAGCACAGCTGCGTGCAGCGGGGATTGGAATCATACCTTTAGAAAATGCCGCCCCTAAGACGACCCACTGACCAACGAGGTTTTTCTTGAGTCCCGGGTTTAAACCGTGGAGGCATTTTTTTATTTCCAACTTTAACTTAAGTAAGACTAAGTTGTCAGTGTTGTATAAAGAACAACCGGTCGATTCTGTAAAAATTTCACCGTGAAACTTAGGCGAAGTGAGCGTGAAGTGAGCTGTCAGTAGAGCTAATCCCTAGCATCCTGCCGGTCGATTTGTGACAGTGACAGCTCACTACACGCTCACTTCGCCTAAGTTTCACGGTGAAATTTTTACAGAATCGATCGACTGTATTTTAATCATGGTAATTAAGTAATTACATTCTTTTTTCATGTAAAATACTGGTATTCAGCTGCATCCGGTTAGACTGGAAGCAGACCCCAACACAGTTGGGAAAAGGCTCGGCAGATTGATAGAAATTACGTTCTTTAAAAAAAAATATGTCGTTCTTTTCTATGGTTTATTTAACCATGGCAAAGAAAAGCCTTGTTATGTTAATAAATAAATAAGACCGTGTCAGGATATAAGATATATAAGCAGTTTTAACACAAAGGCAACGAACTCATTGCCATTTAGAATACGACGTCATATCCTCAATGATCTAGGAATACAAAAAAAAACTACTGGCTACATCCTTAGTACAGGCAAACAAACGATAAAGTAACACTTGAACTACGAAAATCGCCCTTAAGAGCGTGCATTCATAAAGTTGGCGATGTCGCAAATAGCTGTCAAAAATTTAATAATTTTTATTAATTTGTTAATATTAATGTATGGAAAGAATGAAATATCGGTCTATAGTGATCTAAAATATTAATAATGAAACCGAAATTTTATTTTTCCATACAGTCATATTACCAAAGGAGAATGGGCAAAATCGTATGGCGCTTGGTCTATCAGCGGCCAGGAACAATTTTTATTTTTTTGGTGTATTATCACCCTACAATCACCCTCAAGATGTTTTATATCTGTGGTGTAATTATTAATAGAATGAAATACATTTTTATTTTAGATATGTCAGCCTGTGATTTAGCGTATTATAACTAAGGTTTAGCCTTAAAAATAAGGAAATAAAATAAAATGAATTGTAGACTTCATTAAAAATACATTTACTACTATGACAAAACATCGCCAATAATAATAATGATAACGTCATCAGAACTCAGTGTTATTATTGTACATTAAATGTATTAATGTACAATAATAGCACTGAGTTCTGATGCCGATAATATAATATCCTCGTCTTGATGTCTAGCCCATGCCAGATACCACACTACACACATAACGTGTGCACAGCAACCGATTGTGCGCCTTCCATTTATACAACTGCAATAATAATGAGCAATTGCTTCTCTATTTTGTCTTTCTCGGTTAATTACAATATAAGAATAATATATTCTGGACCTCACATGTCTAGATTGTGTACGCACACGTAATAACCAAATGTCTTCTTCTTCAATAAAATCTCTGAGCTGACTTATTTGACGCTCCCGGTATACTTCAATATTGTACAAGCCTTCAACGAAGTGTTCAGCGTAGTAGCTGCGAGCCAACTTGATTTGGTATGTGCCAAGTGAAAATTGTATAAAAATGGGTTTGCACATTTTCTTACATTTATTATCTAAGTATTTAACCTATATGTATTTTTTTTTCTAAATGAGCTGCAATGTTACGTTCATAGTAAAAGTTAGTCCTTAGTAATAGTACTTTCATTTAATACCTATTTCGTTGTTGGCCGCTCATAGACCATTTTGCTCTTTCTCCTTTTGCGATATTACTGTATGGAAATAAGAAATATGGCTAACTAGTGAACTAAAATATTGATTATGCAATAATTAATATCGTAAAACCGAATATTTCGTTATAGATGTTAAAAACGTATTTGGAAACTTTCCAAATGCCTTTTTTACACCTAAAACGGTTACAATAGCACATTCAGTGTTATAATTGCAATTCATTATTAATATTTCACTAGTTAGCCATATTTCTTATTTCCATACTAGTAATATTGCCAAATTAATCAAAACAGCGAAATATTTGACAGCTATTTGCGACGTTGCTCCCTTTCAAAATGCACGCTCATAATGATACGAAAAATCAAAGCGCTGTCAAAGTCAGATTGATACCATAGACGTTAGTACTATTATTTATTCTGTGCCATGGACGAGAGCTTGTCTGCACAATATTTACGTAGTGTACAATAAGGGAAATGAGTCATTTTAGAGCCTTTAAAACATCGGTAGGAAACGTTTTTTGGATCCATGTTATTATAAAATTACAAATGAGTTGTAATTAACCCGTCTGCACTTGTTAATTGGTGGCTGGGCCATGTTTAAAGATTTCTAAGTTTGTTCTTCCATAATTCAAGGATTTTCCCCTCAATTTTAAGATATATTGGAAAGACTGTTAAACGATCACATGAGAACCAACCTGCGTTGTCATTGATCGTGATTTTTGTCCTTTAGCCACGGATGGTCATTTGATGAAATTGTGGCGCCATCTACATCGCCACATGCGAACTACGCATAACACAGACGTCGCGCAAATCCTGCATCGCGCAAGCATAGTTTACCGCGCGACTGGCATAAATACAACGTCCCGACATCAATGTCGACACCCGTCTGGTCGGAGGGTCCTCACTTTTCTATGGAGGATGAGTGAACTTTACACCCTGTTCCTCATATCTCTATAAAATTAATCTTCTTCTTTTATATATACACAAATCAATGTACTTTGTTTTTTGGTATTTTATGCGCTGCCATACCGTGAACCCAATTGCGATATTTTTTTTCAACCTATTGCTTGCACTTGCACGAAGGTTATTGGCATACTCTTCCTTTCAAACGATATTTCCACAATTATTTCTTCTGCGGCAAAAACGCGCCGGGTACCAACCAGTATGAAATAAATTAAGTAAGGAATTGCCAGCAACCCCTCTTGAGCAAGCGTGGAGATCAATGCTCGTGCCTTCTCTGTATGAGAAGAGGCCTTTGCCCAGCAGTGGGACAGTAACAGGATGGTATTATTAATAAGTAAGTCACGTGATAAATTGTGAATATGAAAGAATTATATCTCCTAATCTATAATTTAGGAGACTAATAGCCAGTTTTACTACGTTAGAATAAGTTCCTGTTAATTTATTATCGGAAGTTGCTTATTAGATTTATCTGGTACAAGGTGCCTGTCTGAAAACTGTGACACAGGCCCAAAAACCTTAAAGGTTCGCCAAATAGAACGCGTATTTAGCGTGCGTTAGAGCGCTAGCCTGACGCCGCGCTATAACGCCTAATTGTATTGTAATATCGAAGAACTTCAATTCTAAGCAGTTTCAAAACAAAATCCCGTGAACACGATTACCACATCTGTTACCGCCCAAGTACTATAGCCGCCGAGCGCTGCAAGCAGTAATAGTCCTTACGGTGTATAGATATGAAGTTCTTCGATGGTACTATGACGTAAGCACATTACTGTCAAACAGAGTGCCAGCACTACCAACGCCGCGACACCAGCGTTGCGTGCTGCGCTGTTCTTAGTGCTCCAACGCGAGCTAAGTACGCGTTTTATTTGGCGAAGCCTTTACGCATAACAATATTAAAGCCAGATTTCCTCACCTTTAGCGGCAGCTATCATTCAGAGCCGGGGCCCCGCCTGCGTCGTCACTCCACCACTCATGTTGATCACTAAGACATGTCACTGCACTTCACTACACTAGCACACTCACTTTGTCACTTAGCACATTATGGGACATCCAATTTTTTTGATCTGAAACAAAAGAAAATCATAAATTAGATCAGTAAGAATTATAAAAGAAAAATCATCTGTTCTTGCGGAAGAGTCGCAAAAATGTAGCTAATGTCACGCACGAACCATAAATTGAATACTGTTTATTATCAATACATAAGCAGCTACACAGGTTAAACACAAATTGAGATGTGATAAGATAGGAGGCTTAAAATATGCCTCCGTATCAAAACGTCCTAAAAGCAAAACGACCTATAATGAATACGAATACGACACTTAGGGCCTATTTCACGATGTCCGAATGCCACTACTTACTGAATAAATAAAAAAATGGAACAGAATTTGTAGGAAATAATCTGCTCTGAAAAACTTCCTATTTGTAAAGTACAGTAATGCTGAAAAATCACTATCGGATTTTATCATCATGGATTAGTACGGCATGTATTTGAAAGGAACCATTGGAACGAAAAATAAAGAAGAATTAAAGCCATGGGCACTCCGAAAGAATATTTGGCTCTCGATTTGATTGCATGTCAATTTGAATAGATTACGATTTTGTTAGTGTACTGAAAAGCTAGGTTACATGGTAAGTTACCAGTGATAGATCATAAAACGTTAAGGAGTAGAAGCTGTGCTGTAAGTGATATCACTGGCGTTATGGACAAAGTTTGCCAAATGACCAATGACAGTTGAAGGAGAGTCTATGATCAGCCCGATGGACTGATGACCTGGAGAAGGTCGGTTTGAAGACTAGTTTGAATAGTGTAGTATGGCACGTAAAGTAATTGAAGTAAAGCCTAATCTAGTGTAACCTTACCTAAACCCGATAGTAAAGTATGTTATGTAGGTCTGAAGGTTGTTTGAAATGACGTTCACTAGGTGGCAGCATAGAGACGTCAGGTCCGGGCACATGACAAAAGTGTCAAAGCGCCTATATTTTCTTTAGTCGTGACTGAATCATGAACGAATGAATGAAACGAATGATGAACGTCATCATATTATTTTATATTCATTGTCGAAATGGAAGACCTCCAGTCAAAGTGGTGCCAACTGGTGGCGAGAATTTTCATGAAAACCCTATTCTCGAAAGAGCTCTATTATTGTACAAGTTCAAAGCTTTGTTTTTAGCGAATGATTGTTCGAATAATGCTCTCATTGTAACTGGGGCAAGAACGTGTCAATATGGCGAATAAATCACTATTATTTATAGTGCTGCCAAGTACTCTTAGTTTTTTGGATTGGGTGAAGTAAAAGAAATTTGTGTAGGTACTATTGTAGCCAAATTTACATATATAATATAATAATCTTTATTAAGCACACGATGCAAATTACAGATTAAAATGAAGAAATTTTACATAGGGTGACACAAATTGACACAATGGGTGGTCTTATCGCTAAAAGCGATCTTTTAAAGACAACCTCACATCAGCCTAGCAAGCAAACTGAAATGATAATAAAATTCAATTGAATAATCCTCAAATACTGAAGTTGACACTAAAAAATATACCTAACCCTGAAATAACACAAAATTGAAACAATAATTCACGATAAGAACACAGGTCTGACACCGACATCACATACAAAAATTAAACGCACACAGAATCACCCTAATAAAATTACCTACGCTACTATTCAGCGAAATTATCGTTCACAATGCCAACCACCCTTATTGGGGTTTTCCTCCCCATTGTTTACCCTCTCCTTCTCTCCTACACCGTGAGATAACTCTGTCCCTTTCTAGCTGACTCTAGGATTTCGTTGGAAGTACAACACGTCAATTTTATGTTTAAATGGTTAGGTTGAGTGGGATTGTTTTAAAACGTTGGTTTTGCTCAGGCCAGGCCAGTCAGATTGTCAGATTAATGCTTTCCTTAAGAGATTACAAAGCGATTAAGTATATCAGAAGTCATTAATACACAATATATACAAATCACTAATCTGCATTTTGATAACTTCCATTCTTTTGATGATTCGTTAGAATAGAAAGTACCTGTACAATCTATTCGAGAGATCATTTTGAACATGTATCGAATAACCGAGTGAACTTTTAAACTACTACCGTTTCTGAGGTCCCGGGGTCTGTCTGTATCGATCCACTCGTGTCAAGTGTAATTAAGGGACTACACGGTCAGAAACTCAGGTGAGGTGAGGCTAGTCTGAGACTGAAGTAGACTATATGGAGCAATAACAATAGAGTATCCATATCTTTAGAATGGTCGCTTCATGTATAAATGACTGATATTTATTCATTGGATGAAGCAATGTCGTTGGTTGGACAGTACTCTTCTCACCAAATATTTTTGACTAATAACACTTCCGATTTAACACAATCATTGGACAATTTAAATACAGTACTCAAATAAGAACGTTGGAGAGTTATTTATGGTACACCACTATTTTGTTCATCTTCATTAAAATCATTATTAAAATTCGTGGAACATCATTTTTAGAAGTCTTATTTTATAAGATGACTTGCAATCTTAAAAGATCTTAAACGCGCTTTAGCAAATATACAATAAGTACCAAATACAATTTTTTTTTTTTTATTGACAGCTTACCAATTGTGTTCCCATCACTTGAAAATTCTGTGTCAATAGGGCAGAAACTACAGAATTGACTGTGGAACAAAACATGGTTATGTAGGTACTAATGAAAGACAAAAAACCAATAGCCTTATAGCGGATTGCTCAACATAATATAGAAATAAGTACTACTACACTAGCACCCCGCCTGCTTCGCATGGGTGCAATGTTCTTATGTGGCGATATCTCAAAACATCAAGATTTGTGAGCTATATCTAAGTGTACACATAAGCCTTCCGAAATAAATTCCCTAAGAAATGATACAAACCACATCTAATTCCATTCTGGAGTTAAGAAGAACTAAGTGCACTTAAAGAGAGTGAGACACGAAAAGCGATTTTGTTTTATAGATACGGAAGTCGACCGAAAAGGTATTAGGTATGTAGTTAAATTCGTACCGGTACGTATTCTAATTTATGGCTCTATCAAGGACGATCTTGCATGGTGGAAAAATAGGAACGCCCATGAAATCCCCATATATTTGATTTTAGTATGTACTCCTTCACAATCTTCCAAAGGAATGTACAGAGATCAATCTCAAGCCCTTCGGTTCAGATAAACCATACGTCGTCAAATTATTGCGGTTCTAGAAGTGCACAGTCGTTAAAACCTTACTGAGCAGCGTCGGTTTATGACTATCGGCTTTCCAGTACAAAGTAAGTCTTCGTTCACTTGGGTTTTATGACTTGCGCGGATGTTAGGCAAAGGCTAAAAAGGTTTATTGTTATCTGTATTCCCTGATCAAGGTGAAACCATTGGTGTAAAACTAAAAAACATGCAAGTTTTGAAAGAACAAAGGGCCTAGTATGGCACCTTGTGGTCCAGCTTTTTGTCTACCAATTATTTATGGTCTATAAATATTAAAACTCATTTAGCGCATTTATTTAAACTTATAACTGATTAAAACATAGTTGGGAACGTCTCGTCTAGGCTAATGATTATAGTCTTGTTTTTTTTATTCTAGTAGGTAAATCGAATGCGTCCAGAAAGTCTCCTCTTATTCTGACATATCCGTTGCTTCGTGTTTCTACAAAAGTATTAAATTGATCTATTCATATCCCGGGGTAACAATCCCCATAAAACCCTATTGTCCCCGGGTATATGTCCTACAAAATAACAGGCTAACATTTACATGCAATGTTGCTTCCGGGAATATTACCACCTTAGGGAAATACTCGGGTAAGGTGCACTAGTTATACCTACAAATAAGTACAAAGCTTGAAATATAAAGTTTATGGCAGCACTGCCATTAATCCATGATTCACCTTAAGCGATCCTTGGAACTATTCAAAATTTTGAGAAATTGGCTATCAGACTTAAATAAATCTTCGGTAGCTAGTAGCTTTTTTCCGAAATTCGGCTTAGGCGCGCCAGAAGTAGTACAAAAAAATAGTTATAAATTGTATGATATTTATTGTTATAAAACAAACCTCAAATGAAAGTGCGTTAAATTCTGATTCCAGAGAGATTTCTTAGTTTTTTTTTGACAAATGGTGTAAAATATTTTTTGATTATTTATTATTTTCAAATCAAAGTTAAAATAGATAAGTAAAAGCCTACATTTTACCGATATTGTTGACACCAAATCTAACCGTAACGGGACAAAAGCGTTGTTCATAAACGTTGGCCATAAAATCATGTGAGGGGAGCTACGAGCTACCCCTATATTCCAGTGGTGCCAAATTATACCAAATGCTGTGATTCGTAATAATATACCATTTTATTTGCAGCTGAATTTATAATTTGCATGTTCCTTTTCGTATTGTTTTTTTTGCTAATTTTTTTGTTGTAGTTTCTGTTATGTGATTGATGGTTTTCGTATAACTGCTTTTTTAGGCTCAAGGTAAAGTGTGATTGTCTTGGCGTTGTTTTAAACCTTTTTGGGTGGTATTCGTGTTTCTTGAGGGAAGTTTATTTCGCAAGACAAAATTGGGATTTAATACCTTTGATTAGTTATTATAAAAGTATTATCTAAGGGTTATCCATTTAGTAGCGTTTTGTGCGCACCGTAACTGTTCAAACATAGGAAAATTGGAAACAAAATTCCTTAAGAGAAAACTGGACCAAAGATGGGATGGGTAAAAACAAAGAACGGTGCGTAGAGTTTATGAGTAACGTCGAATAAAAGAAAACAATAAAGTCATCAACATACAAAAGAATGCGTGTCTTTACTTTGACGGGATCAGTAAAACTGATTGACCCTTTTAATATTGCTTCAGTCAACAGACTACTTAACTTGAACAATGGCTTGTGAAATTCGTTTAACTTAAACCCTATACTGTTAACTGTACATACTTAAATTTCAACTTAATGCTAAAGTGGGAGCTGCTAAAACCCTTACTCGGTATCCACCGCCAGCGCTATCCCAAAACGTAGAATTAACATGTGAAAAGCCAGCATTAGGCACCTACCTAGATACAGTGCGGTCCAGCCACTCACACAAGCAAAACACTATAGCTACACACGCAAAGATGTCTCCAACAAAATAAAACACCGGCCCCTGTCATATGGTATTGATTCCGACCCTTCGATTGCCGTCCCTCTCGCACACCGGTCAGCAACGAAAGTGCGAAAAGGACAGGTGTAGATACTTTCTTCTTGGCGACTCGGTTTGAGATGTAATGTTTACTTGTGTGCAGATTAATACTCGGGTAACGCCCTGCCTGGGATGATTCTGTATAGCTTTTAGTGTGCCCGAGTCGGGTTTTGATCGGTTCGAGGAAAAGTGATGTTCGTTTAAGTAGAACTATAATGCTTCTTATATTACTGACCCTTGAAGTGAACGTTTTAAGTGTTTTGTATGCTTTCCAGTTTATGTTTGTACGTGTGCAAGGAAAGGTGCAAAGAACTCTTTGTCTAGGATGACGCTATATCTTTTTAACATGCTTTCTTGTTGGATAATCATTTTGATACAAATATTGCGGAGATAATGAAGGTAGTTTACAGCAGTAAAGACATTGAATAGAAATCATTTGAACTCATCACCATTTTATAAGAATTATAGATTTTTGTGAATAATAAAATTAAAACACTTCATCCTAACTCGATTGTTAATTGATTCGCTGGCAATTCTTTAAAGAAGTTAAAGCAGTCAAAACCCCTATTCCAATTTAAACTTTACGAGTATGCAAATACGTTGCCTTTTTCATAAAACGGATACCAACAATAGACGCGACGAGATCACCACCTAGCAATTGTATTTATGGCGAACGCATTTCAACATTGGAGATCGAATCGTCCGGGACCCGATAAAGCGGCCCAGCCTACACTGTCGGACGTCCAGCCAGAATAATATGATCCATTATATACCTACATTATTTTGATGGATAGACCAGTACACTGGGGTGACAACTTCGCCCCTAATTTAAGTATATAGTTAGGGGTGGTTAGGGGTACAATAAAGGGTAGAATTAATCCACGCTTGTTTTAGGGCGCGTGTACAACAGATGTATTGAAAACTGGACATGAAAGGGAAGTTTTAAATTGTAATTGTGTAGTGCTTTCGATTTAGGATTTAGTGAGCAAATGGCAGTATTAGGTTTCATTTTTTTAACAGACATTGCCAAATGTTGTGGCCGTTTGTCCGGATACCAAATAAAATGATTATGTTCTAGATTCAACTGCGCATCTCACAAATAATGTATCTGTAGAACACTCCAGTAATAAAATGTTTGGTGTTAAAGGACACGAATCCTTAACCGTGAGGATTTGCGCGGGGCTCGACAAAGGACAGTCATAAAAATAGAACCTGAGACTTGGTTCTCTTCAACTGGTAACAGTAAATATTATATTTGTTCTTAATGTAGTCTAGAATCGATCGCACTCAGTCTCCCGTTCTATTTAACAACCTGTATAAAATAATTGCCCAGACAATTCACGCGAAAATACAAAATAGGCATTTAAAATCAATAGTCTGGGCCGGTCACATCTGTGTATTTTTTATCACTTGATACACAAAACCAATACGCGATAAAAAAATGACCTAATTCAAAATTCGTAGACACTGAAAAACCATCCCTAACAGATACAAATTAAGTTGCATTTAGAAAAACCGGTTTTGAGAGTTGTGTCAGTTTATTATTTAGTCTGCATCCGCAGATTGATTGACGCAGCTTTCGTCATTATTACTTGGTGTATGGACCCTTATTATGAGGGTGCCTCCATGGGAACCGGTTTTGCCTCAGACATAATTGTTTTAAAAGTAGCAGTGTTGTGTACTGTACCGCCATCTAGCGGACTATATATCACAGCGGTGACACATCAACGTTTATTGATTGACTAGCCGTAGACCGTCGGTACACTCCATTCACCGGGTGGACGACGTAATCAGTTTATTTGTGTATCTACTTGAGACATGTATTCGTGCTTAAGCGTTTACAGACATACAGGTAAAAGAGAAGTTTAAATGACTCTGTTTTAAAGGTAGGCGTAACGAAACCAAGCCTCAGTAGTCTGAAATATTAAATGCAATATACTGTGAAGACGTGAAAGATATTAGCGTTCCTTCTTTAAATTGTAAAAGACTACAATGCACGAAGTGAGGCAAATAGATGTTGCTAAATATGAATGCACTTCCTGTAAACTACAAGTCACACGACACACACACACGCAACACCAAAGGGATCATTAACATCGGTGATACAATAAAACATTTACAAGCTTCAAAAATTCAAAGAAACGAATCGACCGCTTCACCGGAAAATGTAGCAAAAACAGCACAACACAATCTAGCTATAAATTCTTCCGTACATGTACACGGACAAAAGAAAGTAGCTCTGAATAAAATCGCCTATCAATTCTCACACAATCTGCATGTTCACACAGTAAATAACAGTTCACTGGCACGGCTAGGGTTTACAGAACACTAAAATAAACTAGAACCGGTGATTTGACCTTTAGATCTAATTATCATAAGAACTGAGAATCTATATTTACTGTGACACTATGAAATTGTAGAAATGATCACGACAAGACACTGTCAGGATTTCATTGAGAGGTCTTTTCCAGGAAGGCGGTCCAGAAATAAGATAATGTAGGCTAAAAACACCTCTTTTGATCAAGAAAGTTGATGAATAGCCAGCATTAGCAATACGATTTGAGTAAAAGTGATGATGTAACGAATTACCGATGACCTTTCTATTCACCAAGTTCAGCGATAGTTTTTAAAGACACTACAATTTTTAGAGTAGTATTTAATTTGATTGTGTAAGCTAAGAGACTTAACAATAATACTATTTATTACTAAGGCACTAAAGCACCTTCCAAATAAATTGGGATAAGAGGAAGACAATAATTATATTATTAAGGCACTAGGCATTAGAAAGCATCAGGTTTTGAATTACCAGAAACAGAGAATTAACCTTTTACTGGCATTTAAAATCGGTCAGGCAGCCCTGCGCAAGAGCATGTCAAAACGACAAGACCGCACGTTACCATGGGAAAACGGAATCAAATTATATTGCACTGTGCCGGTCACTTTCTACTTGTTGCCTAACCTATGGTACTTCTTAATATGGGCATCGAGGACAGTGCCAAAGTTGAGACTAATATAGATTAGGCTAACTTTATACCAACCTT
Source organism: Agrochola circellaris (assembly GCA_914767755.1). NCBI lineage: Eukaryota > Metazoa > Arthropoda > Insecta > Lepidoptera > Noctuidae > Agrochola > Agrochola circellaris. The sequence continues at coordinate 7,256,507 of OU611867.1, read as the reverse complement.
TAAATGGGTTGGTAATTGAAGGATTCTAGAGGACCTTATCATATGTGACTGAATGAAGATTATCACCATGTCTTTTTAGGTGGTCATGGTCCATTTTAGTTGACCAGTATTGGTAACCTTCCTGTAAAGTCTTAATACAGATGACAGTCTTCCGTATACAACGGAACTTATATTATTTTATCAGCTTGTGTTGGATAAGTCTATGATCTTTAAGAAAACACCGAGTTAAGCCAAAAACATTTAATACCAAAATAGAAACAGTTATGTAAGAGCTCCGCAGAAGCCAAAACAAAAAAAAACTTTCGTTTTTCGAGCTAAGTATTTAAAAACGTGAGTTTGTTTGGAAGTTACAAGTTTGCAAGTCTCCCCCTTCTTAGTAGGAAAAGTTTCCATGCTTAACATTTAGAAACTGCGTTTTAAGTCCATTTTGGTAACATTTATCTTGTTCTTATCACCGTTAACTTCGTGTTTTGGCTTGCGATTATTTATTTTTGTTTCCATAGGAGTATTTTGTTCGTCTATTCTGTGGTCAATCTTTTCGTCTATCAAAGTAATTTCTACATTAGTATCTACTGTGTCTGTGACTTTCCACAACATACTTTATCATTACTTATTTATTTGTGGAACTTCTTGTAAATCTAAAAACTTCTTTCTCGATTTTACAAAGTATAATACCATTTATTTGAGTACGAGCGTCCAAAACAAAACTGTTCATTTTTGGTCAATGATAGGGACATAATACGTAAAATCACGCCTGTAATGCCCAAAGGGTTGGGCAGAAGTGTACCTATAGTACACCCACATTTCAACAGGCCACAAATTCAGATTCCGGGCAGACGTAATACGTCCAGTAGTAAACGGCATTCAGCTAATATAATATAACAAACATAATAGTTTCGTCAACAAACAAAGATTTGCATTTTGGCACACTTGCCGAATTTACTTCATCGTCTGGGAGACGTCATCTTAGCCACAAAACATTAACACAAGATCGATCTTTTTCTAGTCCAGTGACTAATACAGACGGTCATATGTCATTTCGGTTCTGCATCGTGGATTCATAATGTCATAAGTATGTTATTGAATGACTTTCATTCGTGCCTTTGTCTGTACATTGATAATTTTTTGGAGATTACGTGAGACATCTTGGCTTTATACTGACTGGTAAATTTAACAGGATTAACGTCTTAGGCTTAGATCTATAAACGTTACTTACCACATACTCTGGCTAAGCATTATTCCTGCCAGTGTCGCACAACTGTCTAACTACAAGAGCAAGATAGAGACGGGAATAGTTCTAAGGCCCGTATTACAGAACTTAACTCAAGACTCAAGCATTACTTAAAACTAATTTCAATGAATCAAATGACTTTAAACTGAGTGAGGTTCTGTAATACGGGCCTTAGTCAAAGCACGAGCAATGCAACGTTTATAAATCTCAGCTTAAGAATATTTGATAAGTCTTCATGATATAGATTTGATGATGGATGATATATACAAATTCTATACATGGAATAAATGTAACTATAAAAGTTTTATTTGAAGAAACGTTCTTGTTAAGTTCGTGATAACTTGATGTGCCTTTGGATGTTAGCTGATCATCGATTTCTTCTAAAAGGGTACTAAAATAGAAAAAGCCACTGTCAATTGGACATAAACTCTCATATATGGACTGGCTATAAAAATAATGATTGAAAGAAGGGTAATCAAAATCCTCCTTTCAATGAAACTGCTAGTTTATAAAGGAGGTGATATAAAATACTAACCAAAAGCCAAACAGTTTCAGAACAAGCATTCTATAGACTCCCTATATCACATGAAAAACGAGAGTAGGAAAGAAAGTGGTTTCTCGTTTCCTTCCTCCGCTCCGAGATACAAAATAAAAGAACCATAGAGGTTATTAGCCTCGGAGACAATAACAGCAACCGGGGAGAAGACCTAACAATCTATTTGATAGACATAGGGCTGACAATCAGAGAGAATTTGAATAATATTGCATTCGAAAACGACCATTGCCTGCAGTGCCGATATACAGAAATGAATATCTGGAACTTAATGGCATTTCGTCGGCATAATCTCCATTTGAATTAAACCGGAACATAATCAAAGCGCATACATTCATCTAGAAATTTCTACATGAGAATGTATGCAAAAATGTATCCAGTGCAAAGTTATTCGCAATCGTATCCAACATTCACAATCAATATGTTTATTGTGTCCCGAACGGGCGAGTGTCGCCTAAAATAACAATGGACGCACACCCGCATCGCCCAGGTGTAAGGAACAGTACAGGCCCTTTAAAAGAAAAAAACCTCATCTGCATATCCGAGACTACTGCTTCCCTATTAACAACCTTACGTAACGCCAATAAGGTCTTTAACACTCCCGACGTAATCTGAGTGAAAAAACACACAGTCAATGTCCTTAGTTGCATTCGTGTGCTATCTCATTCGCTTGCATTGAATTTGAGAGGGATGGAAGAAGGGACTGTGACAAAAAATGATCGCTTGCGCACTGTGGGGACGTCGAATAGTATTTGCATTTTTTTGACGGTGACGTAAAACAGGCTGCAGAAGTATTATTAATTGCGTTCTATGCTCCGTTTAGTTCGTAATCTGTAGGATAAACATAGGTCGTACTAACGGTACTATTAGGTCTACTTCCACCGCTAAATCGTGAAAGTTGACTAAGAGAAAGGCCCACTGTTGTACTTACAGATAGATTGACGGTCACAGCACAGTGCAGCTTGTAAACCATATTCTGCAAATCCGGTTTCAAGGTCAAAAGAGCGGTTTGGAATCGTCAATATTCTACAATCATTTTATGTGTATTTTCGGTTTAGAGTTGAACCAGTATCGACTTCTATTTTAGCTTAAAGAGGAAATACAAAATGTATTCCTTCTTGTTCGTACGTTTGTTTTCATTCCTTATTTCTCCCTGGGTTTAAATGTATGTATATAACTTTTTAAGAAACAATCTATGTGTACATATATATTGTTTCTTAAAAAATGCGACATGATTCCGTCTGTATCTTGCACGTGTAGTTTGATAATTGTGCGACAATGACAGGAATAACATGCATAATCAGCTTATAATGTTCCCACTGCTGGGACACAGGCCTCCTCTCTTGGAGAGGGAGCGAGCTGTAATCTACCACGCGGGCCCAGTGCGGGTTGTCGATGTCACATGTCTTCGAATTTTTGGTTCTAGGACAGGTCAGTTTCCTCACGATGTTTTCCTTCACCGTTTTGAGAGCAAAGGTGCTGGAATTATTTACACAATGTAAAGGATCTGGCCTGGGTTCAAACATACGACCTTCAACTCGTAATTCGGGGCCGTTACCACTGGGCCACTACTGTAGTGCTATTCTGTAAAAATCTCACCGTGAAAACTTAGGTGAAGTGAGCTGTCAATAGTGTCAATCCCTAGCACCAGGCGAAATGACAGCTCACTTCACCTAAGTTTTCACGGTGAGATATTTACAGAATCGACCAGCTGCTCTCACAGGTATAAACGCTTAGCCTAAAACTCTATACCCTTTATTCATAAACGTTGCTTAAAGTTAAGAGGCTTACAACAGCTAAAGCGCGGTCACTGACGGACTGCATAGAAATGAAACAGAAGCGCGATGTCACGACGCAGGTAATTTATTGCAAAATATGAAGCAGTTAGCGATTTACAAAAAATCTATTGATTGGACTGGAAAATTAAAACACTATTATGCTAATATGTAGCTTGTAGAATAATCTGACAAAAAATCAGAATGATTGCATGTAAATTAATATGAGTTTTAATCGTTAAAAGAAATTTTTAGAGGTATCTTCATGATTTTTTTTCTATCGTATCAAATTAGTTGTATTATGTTTTCAACACACTATCATACTAGCATATATCCTGAAGAATATCATATATTTTTCTGATTTTGTTTACTGCAGTGGATCATATTCTTTTAGGCATTATAAAACTTGCGTTTAGGCACGTTTAGGTCCTGTAGTCCCCTTAAGTAATGATTAGCGACTGTTTAACGATACATTTCATTTCTTTTCTCTTAACTTTAATCATCGTTTATGAATAAACTGTAGTGCAGTGATAGCCTAGTGGTGTGACCGTCAGTTTGCCAAGTCATAGGTCTCGAGTTCGAACCCAAGGCACGGACCTCTGACTTTTCGGATTCATGTGCGTATTGTATAAATTATCCCTTGCTTCAAAAACGGTGAAGGAAAACATCGTGAGGAAACCGGCATGCCTTTTTTTTTTTTTTTGAGGATGGGAAATTATCAAATAACTTCTCCCGCTCTGGGTGGAGCGGGAGGGCGTGTCAGACTTTTACTGACTAAAACCCACCCGTGTTCCTTCCGTTGCCTGTGTGCCGAGGTCGCGATATCCCTTTCAGACAAACCCGCAACCCCGGCAGGCATTGGCCCTTCCGGACCCCGTCAGTTGGTGCTGACATCTCTTTGAGGCGCGCGTGGAACACAACGCGCCGTCGACCCGGGCCTGGTCCCTATCGGACGGCGAGCTACCCATTGCTCACCGTCCGCAAGCCCGCGCCTACGGTGGCCGGAAGTCGGCTCGCGACTCCCGACGCCCGGGGCGTCTCCTGCGGCGACTAGGGGCGCGAGGGGGGGCATTTTGCCTCTCCCTCGCGCGCTCCGCCTCCTCCTTCGCGAGCATTACTGCTTCGCAGAAGGAGGTGACGGCCTCCCATGCACTCTCGCTCCGGACCATGGCCTGAACCAGGGCCGGACGCGAGAGATCGCCGCCGCCGATCGCCTCCGTGAGGACACGGCGGTGCTCCGCCCAAGCTGGGCAGACCTCCACCGTATGCTCCACCGTGTCCTCCGGGCGATCCACACAGTGGTGACACCCGGGCGTTTCCTCCCGCTTTATCCTGAACAGGAACCTCCCGAAACAACCATGTCCGGTGAGGACCTGTGTCAGGCGGAAGGTGAGGACGCCGTGGCGCCTCTCTAGCCACTCCTCAAAGAGGGGACTTATCGCCACAATTGTGGCGTGCCCAAAACCGGCATGCCTGAGAGATATTTCTCGACGGCATGTGAAGCCAAGTCGCAGGCCCATGGGCGGCTTTAAAACTCTGACACCAGGTTAGTCAGTAACCACACGAACTGAAGAAGAATAAACCCCTGAAACGTTAACGTTTTAAATAGATCTCAACCACTATAACATTATAGAGATAACGTATAATATTCTACCGTTTCTACAGTATATCTTATTGTTCGTGATTTTATTCAAATTATGCATAAAGAGCGGGTAGGAAATAGTAATTATGTTCGTGTTCTCGGTCCGGCAAGGTCGAATCAATCTCGGGTTGTAAGAATCATGTATGATTTATATAACATTACACTGTTCTTAATCAAATACATTGTCTGTTCTGAATAAATGCTTTGTCATCTACGTAATTTGATTTAGTCAGGTGATGTCGACGTTACTGGTAAGTACAAAAAAAAATACCTTCCACAATTTACAGGCAATCTATCTGCCTAACCTTTTCCCAACTAAGTTGGGTCCGGTTCCAGTCTAGCCGGATGCAGCTGATTATAGAAAGAGCCATTCACGAAGACGCGCCCAACTCCGCTCTGCTCCGTACAAAATTACAACCTACAGTACAGTAATCGCGAAGTGGGGCGCGTCTTCGTTGATAGCTCTATACAATGTCGCAAAAACACAAGTGTAAGTCCATAAAATCACAGCGGGATATTGAATTTAAAAAAATATATATTTAAGAAAAAGAAATAAAGATAGACCCCCTTTTTAAGTAAATTTTCGATAATTTGTCATGAATATTCAAAAAAAAATAAGGGCGGGCACATACCCATGGGCGACACTGTATGTACCAGTATTTTATATGGAGCGACTGCCTATCTGACCTGCACAACATAGTTCCTGGGTAACCACGCTACCCCTTGATAAGACTAGTTGTCAGAATTTTTGGGCCTCTGACTGCCCGTAACGACTGTCAAAGATCTACAAATGACAGCCGAGATCAACGGCTTTACGTGCTTTCCGCACGGAACGGAGGTACGGAGGGGTCTTATTATGTATGTAAAGATGGTCACCCATTCACGGACCAACCGCAGCAAGGGTAACTTAACCTGATCGATTGACCTGTGCGGCTGTTATTACTTATCCACAAGCCTCTTACTTTAGGTACCTACTTTTTGGTAAATATTCCTTAAAAGGTCAAAATAAAGGTCAATTGCACACAGTTGAAATGAAGATGTTGAGCTGGGCGGGCGTGTAATGTTCTGGACAGAATATGCAATGAGCTTGTGAGAGGAGAGAAGATCGTTCGGAGTGCCCGAGTAACGGACAAACTAAAAGAATGTAGGCTTAGATGGTACGGCCAAGTAATGAGAAGAGATGACAGTTAGTCAGTAAAAACTGTATTAAATATCCCTACGACTGGGAAGAGGAAGACACCCCGTTACATGGTGGTCCAGTATCAAATGGGAATTGAAAGCGCAGAACCTAACTCCACTGACAATCCAGGCGTCCTGGCGCAGCTGTAAAAGAAGACCCGACCCCAGATAGAACTGGGACTAAGGGACAGAATAAGAATCAAAGGTCACAAAAAGTTATTGAGATCAAGTAGATCTATTATTATACAACTTACGAGTTGTATAATAATAGATCTACTAAGGTCTACTGAGGTACGGAACCCTAAAAAGGAAAAAACGAAACCCTTATAGGATCACTCGTGTGTCTGGCTGTCTCTCTGTCTGTCCGTCTGTCACAGTCAATTTGCGCCGAAACTACTGACTAACCAATTTAGTTAACATTAGGTACACATATGTATTTCTGTGACCCAAACACGGATGTGTAACGTAAATAAATGAAATTGTCACATTTGGGGGGCATTTTTTTTTTTCCGTAGTTTTATAATTAATACTTTCAAAGATATTTAAGAAAATTGACCATTATCTCCGAAACGACTGAGCCAAAAATTTTGAAAAAGAAGCAGGTCCGTAAATGGAAGTTTATGGTCTTAAAATAACATGGTAAATCTCTCAATAAAACTTACATTTGCAGTTGGAATGTATTTGAGCACATGTTTTCAACTACAATGTTGTTATAAAGTGATAAATTCATCCCAACTACGGAACCCTTCATTGTGCGTAGTCCGACATGCAAGTGGCCAGTTTTTTTTTCTGAATAATTTACCAAAATATACTGCTAAAGAATCATTTAACAAACAATCTATTGATTTCCCAGTCGCCGAGTAGGAGTCTCTAATTAAGTAATGGATTACTAATGCATAATTAAAGAGCTATGTGGATAGGAAGTGAAATTGTCGCAGCTACGCTTACGTACCTATTGGACGCATGCTTGCATACGATTATAGTTCTGGCTTGTGCTATACTTTCGTATCTTGTAATAAAATAATGTACTTGTTAAGGTTTTTAACCGCCCTGCGGTTTTGGTCGCAGAAGTGTCAATCCCGTAGAGATATCGGGATAAAAAGTATCATATGCCCTAACCCAGGTCATGGTTTACCCACGTGCCAAATTTCATCCAAATCCGTTCAGCCGTTTTAGCGTGAAAGCGTAATGCTGGGGCCGCATCTGCGTATATCATGACGAAGCTTCGCACAGTGATACGATTACGCGTAGATGTGACCAACCGTTATCGGTTACTGTCGCGATAGTTCGAGCTGCGTAGCACTTATCACCCGTGTGGCGGTACTTCCATAATAAGCGTGGCGCGTGGTCGGATTAGCGTTGGTTATTTTGACTGTTGTTTCCGGACTCCGTAGACGCTCTGTCGAAATAATGGAGAGCCATCTTGGATTATTGCACGATAATTCGTTAAAATTATGAAGCCGCTTATGTGAACACCGCATTAGCGCGATAACTTTTTAGTGAGCAAAACTTACGAAGCTTCGGCACGCATTGCTTTGTCACGATAAATGCAGGTGCGGCCCCAGCATAATTAACAATCTAATCTTTTCTCTTTATTATAATAAATACCTATATAAGTTTAGATTTAGAGTAGCTTCTGCCCGCGACGTCGTCCACGTTTCTTGTTTCCCTGTCACATCGCATCGCCCGCCCGCGCTTTTACATCGTTTTCGCTTAGCGTTATCGTAGCGTGATGTTACATAGCCTATAAACTTCCTCCAGAAATGGGCTATAGTTTTTCAACAACATTTTAATCATTCTACGGTCTACGCTCTACAATTAGGATTAGTTTTAATTAGAGTTAAATATACAACATGATCTAGTCATGACCACAGATGAAGCACTCTGCATTTTAGGTATGAAGCTACAAGTAGCTACGCTTTGGGCTCGACTTGTCGAATTTAGTGGGCGTAACGTAGTCAGAAGATATAAGGGTTACGCGATAGAAAGAGAGGCAACTTCTCGGTGAATATAACTGTAGGTAATTAGCGCTGTGCGACCTGAATTGCACTTTATTGTGTTGTAGCAAGAATCGCTTTTTATTTAAATGATTTTGCGGAGTGACCCATCTCTGCCATGATAGACGGATGTTGATGGCTAGCTTGCACCTAGCAATTTGTTACAATTAACCCGCTGATGTTCAATAATAAAATAATTACCTATGGGAATCATTTTGTTCATTGTCATTTCAAATTAAACTAACATGCTCAGGAGTTTTTTTTATTTACTTTTACTAATGAACTGCCTCAGCTAGCTTAGCTCACGGCTAAGTAATAACAACCGCACGGTTCGATCCATCAGGTTAAGCTAAGCTTGCCGGGATTGGTCTGTGGATGGGTGACCATCTTAACATACCGAGGTTACTCCGTGCCTCGGAAAGCACGTTAATCCGTTGGTCCCGGCTGTCATTCGTGGACCTTTGACAGTCGTTACGGGTCGTCAGAATCCCGAAAGTATGACAACCAGTCTGACCAAGGGGTATCATGTTACCCAGTTACTGGGTTGTGGAGGTCAGATAGGCAGTCGCTCCATGTAAAATACGGTATGCAGCTGCATCCGGTTAGACTGGAAGCCGACCCCAACATCGTAGGGAAAAGGCTAGGCAGATTGATTAATTTATGAACTGCCTCGTTGACCTAGTGGTCACAAGCGCTACTGCTGAGCATGAGGTCCTGGTTTAGATTCCCGGATCGGGCATCGGGCAGTGTTATTTAGTTTTCCATCTGGAATTTCTCAGTAGCAGCCCGGAGTCTGAATTTGTGCACGGTTGATGGCAATAACTCGCCCCATATTACATGGGACTGTAGACGGTGAGCTTCCCTGAAACATAACTGGCGAAATGAGGGTGTACTATAGTTTGGCCTCTGCCTAATCCATCGGGAATTACAGGCGTGTGTTTCAATTATGAAGTTTATGCTAAGCAATTGTTAACGTAAGTGCTGAACTTTAGACTCTTCCAAAGAGTCACTAGAGTCCATAATACCTCAGCTCGAATTCACTCCTTATCTCGCTCGCACGATACTGCTCGTGGACTGAATGAGAGCGAGACTGAGAGGCGGGGAGAAGGCTCCAAGGCGCCAATAGATTCGGTAATTTCTTTTTAGGAGGAAAAAAATGGTAATAAAAAAAATATTAAAATCATGATATTTGCTTTATAGTTCGTTCAGTTATTATGCAATGTTTCATGATCTAATTTGCAGTATTCTTTTGAATACCTGCTGTTTATTGTTTGCCAAATTTCATCCAAATCCGTTCAGCCGATTTTGATTTGTGACAAACATCCAAACATACATTTATAATATAGGAATAGGAAAAGACAGCCTGAGGAATGATGTGATAAGGCAACGGTACGGTTTAAAAGAAAATGTAGTAACAAAAATTTAAAAGAGTATGCTTAGATGGTTTGGTCGTGTTGGGAAGAGTGAAAGGCAACTAACACAAGGCATATGTTAGTGGAAACGCCGGGAGGACGCCCTAGCAGGACATATTGGAACCTTATTGGTGATGTTCTTCAGAAAGGTCAGGTACTATCGAAGAATTTCATATCTAAGCAGTTTAAAAACAAAATCCCGTGAACACGATGACCACATCTATTTGACCAATGAAACAAAAATACATAGTAATATTTTGTCGTTTTTGTTTTCGTTGTTCATGTGTTTTGTTACAATGATTACAGATGTGTGACCCTTTTTCTACCACTAGGAATAGAACAAAAGAACCAAGGATGAGAAAGTTTTTTTGAAAGTTGATGTTGTTTCTATAGCGGCCGAGCGCTGTAAGCAGAAATAGACCTTACGGTGTCTAGATATGAAATTCTTTGATAGTACATAGTACTCGCAACCGGGATGCGTGTCTGACCGGATTTATGAACGTAAACGAAGCAAAAGGTGTATGTAAGGATCTTAGTGGCGTTCTGGAGGTTCTGTCTACCCCCAAGGGAAGGTGTGAGTTTATATATGTAGTAAGTGAGCCTACTATATTCAAATAATGTCATGAACATGATGCATGTTCTTACTTTTGTATCCGTTAGTAGGACACCGGCCGGAAAATAGAGCGCAATAAATTGAAAAATGGCTGCTTCAAGCAATTTGCCCGTCTTTATCTTCAAAGATTCCTTGCATGTTGAAGTCTTCAGAATGTCAGTCACAATCAAGTTTAATTATAGACAATAGGACGAAAGATACGGAGGTAGACGAAACAAAAGGATACAATACTGTAGTGTTCTGTATTCTAGTAGACTACAGAACAGTAGGTGGCTTTACACACGTGCGTCCAGCAAATGTGAAAAAAAAAAATACGTGTGGCACTCGAGGACTGCCGCGGTAAAGCTATTGCATAGCATATATTCAAAAATAAGAAGATAATATTGTTGATTTAAAATATTTTTTTTAAAAAATACCCCTATACCCCCCCCCTAAATCGCAGAATTTACACAACCGTCAATGACGTCTGCCCTCACGCGTCTGCCCGCGTTCGGGTCGCGCGTCATTGCCTATCCCGCCCCTCCACCCTCGTTCTGCGCGCCCGCCGTCGACTCATCGCAGGTCATTCTTATCGTTCTAACTTTTAAAATATTAGTCCAAATTACTTAGTGTAAAAGACAAATTTTATCTACATTAAATACCGAAAGCGATGAAGGTATTTATTTTGATACGAATTAACTAAATACTCTAAAATATGCAACTTAAAAAAAGTATTCAATTTAAATGTATTTATAGCTCACTATTTTGGCTATAATGGCTTCCACATAAAAGGTAGATATATGCTGTCGCGGACTTTTATTTAGAACTCTTTAAGACAAACAACCCCACAATACATTCTTTTCATGTAACTCCAGCGGTTTAGGCAGCGCACGCAAAGATAGATCTCAGAGGGCAGGATTTTTTCCGACTTACTGGATACTTATCGTTATATTATGGCTAAATCACATAAAATCTTTATAAATTGTAGCCTATGTGTTATTCTGATATATAAGCCACATTACTGTAAAGTTTCATTAAAATCCGTTCGGTAGTTTTTGCGTGAAAGAGTAACAAACATCCATCCATCCATCCTCACAAACTTTCGCGTCAGGTTTTTTTTTCGTTACGGAATTTCTACATTCGGTCGCCGCGCTCAGAGTCTCCGATAAAAGCTATGCAATAGCTTAAAAACGACCGTGGGTTGCAAACTTGTCCACCCTTTCAAGGTGCCTACAGATTCGCTCGATTTTTGATTATCCGACACGTGTTTTATTTAGTACGTCTTCCTCATGAGGGCAAGAAGTATTAAAGAAAACAAGTGACGATGGTCAAAAATTTGTAGGCGCCTTTTAAGTTTATGGAGTTACTAGCTACGCCCCGCGGTTTCACCCGCGTAAGTCTCGATCCCGTGGGAATATCGGGATAAAAGGTATCCTATGTCCTTTTCCAGGTCATGGTCTACCTATGCGCTAAATTTCATCCAAATCCGTTCAGCCGTTTTAGCATGAAAACGTAACAATCAAACAAACTCACTTTAGCATTTATAACATTAGTTAGGAGGCCCCCCATGACGTAGAAGTACCAAAGAAAACACGTGTCGGATCGTCAAAAGGCGAGCAATCTGTACTACACATCAAAGCGTAGTGTCAAAATCGCTTTTCGACACTAGGCTTTGAAAATGGCTATACTCTTTGATGACATGCTTGAGTTAAGGAAATTAATACCTTTAAATAATCCAATAGAAAAATGCACTCCTATTTTATCATCAAAATGTCGTGAGGACAGTTTTGAGTATGAATGTGGATGGCTATAAGAGTAGGGGAAGACCAAAGAAACGATGGATGGACTGTGTGAGAGACGATATGGCTAGAAAGGGGGTGACTACCGAGATGACGACTAATAGAGAAGTATGGAAGAAAAAGACATGTTGCACCGACCACAAATAGATTGGAATGAGCAGGACATAGATGACTCGCCAAATTCCAAATATACTTCATCAAAATCAACTTCTCAACCTACAAAACAAATAAATAAAGGACATAATAAAGTAAACGTCACGACATGACGTGGTAACAAGTCTAATGGAGATATTTTCCACGCAGTCGACTTCCTTGTTATATGAGTGTATTGTGCGGCCATTTCCGATGACTCGATTACGCAGAAACAGGTCGATGATGAGAAGTCGTTTAAACAATTAGTGCGGCGACAGTTTTATGAGAAGATTCAAGAATTTTAAATCTTATATCCTTCTTTTAAGGCGACGATAACCGACTTTTATTGATTTTATACTAAAGATCACGTCTAAACGAGTAGTGTTAATGATTTGGAAAAAATATACTTATGTTAAATTAGAACATTTTCTTAGTAACTTAATATAAGAATATTTTAGAGTATGTTTATATTACCATAGTGAAATTAATTTGTATAGTTATGTCTAAAGCGGATAAAAAACTGAGATCAACGCAAAATCTATCACGCGTGTTTTTCCGAAACCTTCACCATTTTAAAGATAATTTAATTATTGATCTTTTATTATACGTGTTTTATTAAAATACCTATTGTTTTGTGTATAATAAATTAATAATGCGTCTAATTTGGCACAGCGCTCCTTGATGGGCGAGTCCTATTAATGGCTGGACGTACGACCCGTTGCGTGAGTTCAGTACAGAACACGCAAGCTAAGCACTCAAGGCCGCTGGCATATATCTGCGTCTTAACATCCATACTATCCACACGAGCATTACTGTTACCTTTTTGCGCTTAAATCATTGAACCGATCGTTACGAAATTTGAAAAATAGGTAGTCTGAGACCTAGAGGACTTAGACCTTTCACCCTAGATTTATATTAGAAGTAAAAAAACCGGCTAAGTGCGAGACGGTCTCCAATACCGTACAATGTTTAGCAAAAAACGCCGAAAAAAAAACACGTTTCTTCTATGGAAAAAAAAAAATTATAGATAGTTTATTATTTGTTGTTTTAGCGGCAATAGACCTATTACGGTTCATGAGATGCCCGCTGACAGACAGACGGACGGACAGCGGAGGCTTAGTAATAGGGTGACAGCCTTCAGGTACGGAACCCTAAAAAAGATGAAATACAAAATACATGCATACGAAGTCGCGGGCGACAGCTAGTAATTAAATATTTCGGAGAATGGACCCAATCTACCGTATTGAGAGTAACCTCCTATCAATTCGTGTCGTAGCCAAAAGCGCCCCACATCAAGCCCTTGACCCAACTGCGAGAGCCTATTAAAAGGGGTCGAGGATCTTGGCTGTAAAACGAATGGCGGAAGAAATGTAGATATAATTAGTGTTAAAATACAACCTAAATGTAACCTAATCCGCGTAACTGTTCTTAGAGTCATAAAGAACCCTGTAAGAAATCGACACGTGTTTCACCTCTCAACGAGGGATCCTCAGGATGACGATTGACTTGTTGCGAACCCGGACACGACATGTTGCCACGTCAAGCGTCGAGAGCAGTGTGAGCCACATCGTCCGACAAACCCACTAAATGTTAAACAAGACACTAAATGTTACTAAATATACGTCGTCAATTGTATTTTATAATGGATTTCCGCAAAGTCACGCCTGAGTCAATTAACTATAATTAGTGTTAGCCTATGAATTATCAATAATCTATAATCTTATACTTCCATAATCACTAAATATTATAAAACAAAGTCCCCCCCGCCGCGTCTGTCTGTCTGAACGCGATTAATTCAAAAACCACCAAACGGATTTTCATACGGTTTCCACCAATGGACGGACGATTCATGAGGAGGGTTTAGGTGTATAATTCATTAAGATTTTGTGTAAATTGGCTGAAATATGACGATTATTGTTGAAGATGTCGGAAAAAATCATGCCGGCTACTGGCTTGCACGTTAAGGCTCGTTCAAACCAGCGCGACGCGGCGGCGCGACGCGACTCGAACAATACAGTTTCTAAGAAAACTACACGGTATAACAAAAACCGTTGTCGCGTCGCGCTGTCGCGTCGCGTTAGTCTGCAGAAAGCTTTACGGTACTACATTTCCTCGGGATAATTTCCGATATTCACGCGGGCAAAAGCTAGAAATATTATAAATGTCTAACTCTGTCCTGTCCGTTACCTTTTCAATCCCTAACGACTGAACACATATGGATGAAATTTGGTATTGACCTGTGTTAGGACATATAATTTTTTATCCCTGTATACCGTTCCCGTGGGATAATTTTCGCCATTCATGCGGGTGAAACCGCGGGTTACAACTAGTAGGATATATCCTAGTCAGTATTGCCCGAGATGCACGGGGCTAGTTTTTGAAAGCTAGAACAGCAAGCTAGAACCTCTGTATACTATCTTCGCTTGCTGTCTTGGCTTCGCACAAGCTAACGCTGTATACACGATGCTAGTAATACACTGCGATGACTTAAATTGAACCGATTGGATACTATCTTCACAAGCCAGGATAGTAAAATCGGTGGTGGGGGGGCGCTACTAGCTCAAAAATAGAACCCTATCCTATTAAATGACCCTAGCTTAAGACGCTAGCTTATTAGCTTTCTCACTAGCTAATTAGTGCTGAAACTAAGCTAGTTCTGTATACACGAAGCCAGAGTTACTAGCTTGCTAGCTTACTATCCTAGCCTCGTGTATCCCGGGCATAAAAGCCATTTCGGGAAAGTTGGTATAGTTTAAACATTTGCTGCTGCGTTGGCAAACAGTTTACCGTGCGCGTCACTGACGCACCCTGTCCCTTTGTCTACTAATAGCAGTCGCGCCTTTGACATAACCTCGTGTACTCGATTGTCGGCTGGGAGTCAGGCCGAGCCTGTATTGGCTATGTACCATCGAAGAACTTCATATATATACACCATAAGGACTATTTCTGCTTGCAGCGCCCGGCCGCTATAGAACCGGGGTGGTAACAGATGTGGTCACCGTGTTTTGTTTTCAAAGTACTTAGATATGATATTCTTCGATAGTACGTAGTACGTCCACAAAGTTCAAAACTGAATATTCGTCTCTTTCGCCTATATTTCGCAGCGAAACTGGATTGGTGCCCGGTTGATGGCAGTAGGCTCGCCCCCTATTACATGGGACTTAATAACTGGCGAAATGTAGATGTACTATAGGTACACCTCTGCCTAACCCTTAGAGAATTACAGGCGTGATGTTATGTTATGTTAAACTGCCGTAATTCTATGCAAATACACAGGAAACTTTTAGGTTACTTCATTAGTTTTTGGCCGCGCATAAGGCATCATAAGAACCTGTATCATTAATAAAAATAATAAAAAAAACAACCGACGACCAAAAAAAAAACACTTCAAAGTGAAAAATAACTTATTAATTAATTTCGGAAGTCGGTGGCATTAAACGAAAATTCAAAACCAAAGAGACCGAATTCAGAAATTAAATTTTTCACTTTGTATGTAGTGTTTTTTCACTTTGTTATTTTTCACTTTGTAGTTTTTTTTTTTGGAAGCCAGTTGTTTTTTTTTTTTGAAAATGTTTTTATTTTTCACTTTTTTGTAGTGGTACCTACCTGCCCCACACAAATTCGAATACCACTACCTGCTATGTAAATAACAGTGACTGGAAGTTTTCATCATATCATCCACATATTCTAAGAAGCTAACTCAAAAACTATCCAAGCAAAGTAAATAAAATCTATATGGGACCAACTTGAGAGCATACCCTTTCATACAAAAAAATATTTTTTTAAATCAGTCCACAATTGACGGAGAAACAGGTGAAAATACAAAAAAAAAAAAACAGTTCATTCGCTACGAACATAGAACCTCCTCCTTTTTGGAAGTCGGTTAAAAAGCAATAAATAGCGTAGATGTGACAAAAATACCAGGAGAGATGAAGGCATAGCATGTAAAGTAACTTAAACGTATTGGGGATCCTAAAGCTGCGCCTACGCTACGCGAGTTAAGCACGAGCCGAGCACTGCAGAGTACGAATTATCGTAGTAAGGCGTGGTCGTTCGAGGCTTTAGAAGTACGGCTACGCTACGAGAATAGGGAATATGACTTTTTTTTAGTCCATCATGGAGATTATTACAAAATATTGGACACGTATTTTTTTTGTTTTACGTAATCTAAAGATTACGGCGATACATTGAGTTAAAATGTGGCATGACGTCACTCCCCGGTAGATTTTGTACTGACTTGTGACGTAGCAAGCCCCCACTCCCCAACTTTAATGCGTTTTTATCTAAATCATTTTTTATTAATATGATGAAGCAAAAAAAATGTGCCTAATATTTTTTATTATCTGACTGACGGACTAATTAGAATTTCTTTTTTTTTACTCAGACATCATCCCTATTCATGCTCTGCTCATGTTCGGTTCGCTTAGCTTAGACGCAGCTTAACACACGACTTGCTTGCTTGTTTCTGCTTACCCCCAACCCCCCAATGAATGACACAACGCACCAAAATCCACGACAACCGAGTCCTACCAGATTTCAGACCTACAAGAACCTACTCGTGACACATCCATGTCAGCACACACGACAATATAGCACAGCACTCCACTTCTGGCAAGGTTTGCGCCAAACGTAGCTGGAAGCCTGCCAATCCGCCGGAGAATTGATTTAATCATCTTTAATTTCACTGCGACAATTCCTGTTTACATCGTTTTATTTGTGCGTCTTTTGTTTTAGTGCTGTAGGCAGAGGTAGACAAGCATGGGCGTACCCAGCTTTTGGCCCAGGGGGGGGCAAATCAGAATATTGTTAAGCCCTACACGAAACATGAGGTAGGTGTATGTATACGTAGTGTGTAAGAGAAACACCCGCAGGATCTCCTGCTTTTTAGCTAGTAAAATAAATAAACTGTGTGCTTGCTTGCTTACTCGTTCGCGTATTTTGCATGACATAATATGAACGGATGTTTTTTTTAAATAATGAGTGGGGGCAGCCCAGGGGGTACGCCCATGTAGTCAAGAGATATGACAGGAAATGTGACCATTCTTGCTTGGGATTTGATAGAATCTGCAAGAGATGGCTTATCACAGCTACACGATACAACCTAATATGAAAGAAAGTACCATCGAAGAACTTCATATCTATACACCGTAAGGACTATTGCTGCTATTTCGCTCGGCGGCTATAGAACCGGCGCGGTAACAGGTGTGGTCATCGTGTTCACGGGATTTTGTTTTCAAACTGCTTAGATATGAAGTTCTTCGATAGTACATTGACACAGTGACGTTTGTATCTGTACTAATAATAAAGTTTAAGAGTTCGTTTTTTTGTTTGAACGCGTTAATCTCTGGAACTATCAGTCAAATTAAAAAAATATTTTTGCTCTTGATAATCCAATTCCTAAGGAAGGTTATGGGCTATTTAAAATCACGCTACGAGCCTTGGGAGCCGAGCGAGGCGGTGAAATCGCAGAGAACAACGAGTATTTTATAATATGACTGGAATAATGCATGGTACGCTTAAGTTCAATACACACGACGCATGCAATTCCCCAATCGACCAACGATACATCGAAACAAAAATAGATATGACGAATCTAAATCATTTACACGTCAGTTTGCATATTCTGAGAACGAAAGAAAACAGCTGTTTATCAATCCACCATCCAAGAATTATTGAGGAAAACATAGAATATGGTAATATTAAAAACAAGCTGTTACAAGTAGGCTTGTTATCAATAAAGGTAATGCAACTTTGTGCATACTTTGTCAGTGGTATGTATGTTCTAATGTGATGAATGATGATAGTCCGCGCGCGACTGGTAGTCACCGCCTGAGGTATGTGAGCGGTGTGACGGGGGAGGTAGACAAAGGCCAAGCTACGCAGTCTGCTAATTTTGTCAATGGTGCCCCCCCCCCTTTTTTTTTTTTTATCGTGGGAAATGATCAAACAACTTCTCCCGCTCTGGGCGGAGCGGGAGGGCGTGTCAGACTCTTACTGACTAAAACCCACCCGTGTTCCTTCAGTTGCCTGTACATCGCCAGGGGCCACGGTATCCCTTTCGGACTTTCCTGCGAATGGCGCCCTCCCCCGCCTCACCGCTCACATACCGCAGGCAGTGACTACCAGTCGCGCGCGGACTATAGTACTAAATCTCTGAAGAGGCTTGACCAGAAAATACCAATGAAACTTGTCATAATAATTTAACCACACTGCTGAACATTGGACTTTCCTGATCGGCCATAAGGCAGCAGCAGCATAACATTGTGCAGTTGTACCCTGAAAAGCCAACGCTGGTTCTGACATAATCCCTTACTGTAGTCTTTTACAGCAATAAAGTAAACAACATGATGTTGAACAAACCAAAGAGATATTTTTAGTCATAGCTTTTTGGGGATGGAACTAAGCCTAAGGTAAAAACGCATGTCCATGGTTTCGTTGCAGCACGAACGACAGCATTGACACCTGGTAACACATTATCGACTCTATATCATTGACAAAAAGTTCACTTTTTATTGTAAGAACTGTTTTGTAAACGAACACGGAAAGTTAAGGACGACGACGCGACGAGTGTGATAGATAGTTGAATCATTGCGTTCTCAAAGGTAGTCGTAGTAATTCGAAGACTGGTTTGTGCAACGAAGACTGTTTGAACCTAGGACGTAAAACGGTTGCATAGTCGTAGAACACAAAACAGTCTTTGTAAACGGTTCGTCGTCGCATCGCCCAGCCCTAACCCCAACTGTCATCGATTACGGCTAATATGGCCGGCCCATTGCCACCACTACCTAGTATTACTATAATCACAAACTGTACATTTATCTTTTAGACACCGTGATTAGATCTATCCGCTTTGAACATTGGCCTCTTAGCCTTTTCGGATACTGTGTAAATGTTAGTACATTATGTATTGAACCGTCCATAAACGCAGTACAATGTAGCAAAATACTGCATCCGAATGGCGCAACGGCATACATTGACAGGTTGTCGATTCGGGTACGAATATTTCAGTGACCCATTTTGTTGTAAATCCTTTAAAACTTACATAAAATGTATTGGTGCACAGCTCTACAAATATTAAAAGTTCCGAAGTAAGAATCTTTGGCCACGACCGTGATATATTACAGCACTTTGCTGTACTAATACATAAATTATCATAGTTTTCAATACTTTTTCGTTAACATAAGTTCAAGAGTATGTGCCAAATTATCTGGTTACTCATACGTAACTAGATAATTTGGCAAATACTCTCTCGAGTACTGTTTTTAGCTACAAGAAGACACCTTTGGATCTTCCGATGAATGATCCCAAAAACTCAAAAATACCTTGTAATAATCATATTACATTGTCATGGGCATGAGCCCATGACAAACAAGGGGGATTCCTTTAATCCTGAATACAAATAGCCAGACAAAAGCTGGTAAGCTAGATTATGACGTTACAAGAAATGAAAACTATTTAACAAGATTTTCTTTGAAACACACTTCCATTGGAGAAAACAGAAATATAATACAACATCCGGTTTCTATAACGGTAAAACTGATGTATCACTATATCGTAGGATGAATTCTGTAGTGCTGCCCTGAATATCGGCTTGGAATAGTGTCGCATCGACATATTGGAACAACGCAGATGCTGCACTTTACGATGTAACATGGACATGTCGTGAAGAAAGAAATATTATGTTTAGTTTGAATGTTGTACTTAGGTACCATCGAAGAAGTTCATATCTAACCACCGTAAGGACTATTCTTGCTTGCTGCGCTCGGCGGCTATAGCACCGGGCCGGTAACAGATGTTGTCATCGTGTTCACGGGATTTTGTTTTGAAACTGGTTAGATATGAACTTCTTTGATGGTAGACAGACACTACAGAATGCCACCTCCTACGATCCTTACATACTCCTTTTGCCTCGCTAACGTTCATACATCAGCACACGTACCATGATAACCATAGAAACTGGTTTTTTACAGGTTTTGTCGACGGAAGAATAGATAAAATGACAGATTATGATTGTTTATCTGTCGTCTTATCTATTCTTCCGTCGACAAAACCAGTTTCAATTGTGGTCATGCTAAGCGTGCAACACGACGGTTGCGAGAACTACGTACAAACCGACCAGCAACCTCATTGGTCAACCTAGCCGTGTAGGAGACTTAGCAAATGTTTGCCTGATTACAATGTTCTACATTAGGATCGAAACACCAACCAGCACTGGGCCCGCGAAGTGCATTACCCAGTCCCACACAGAGGAGGCTTGAGTCCCAGCAGTGGAGACATTATACGCTGATTTTACTAATGCTTATAAAGGTGCTCCCTCACCGGGAAAATACGCCTGTAATGTAACGTTACAGATTCGATTTTGAGCATTACATTACGATACTGCCTCCCTGACTAACGAGCATTCGCCTGTAATGTAACATTTCTGATTAAGGCGATGATAAACGACTGTTAATTATTTTATACTGAAGATCACGTCTAAACGAGTAGTGTGTCAATGATTTGGAAAAATAATATGTTAAATAAGTGTTTTCTAATAACTTACTTAATGAATATTTTTGATTAGGTCTTTAATACAGAACGAAATTAATTTGTAAAGTTTTTTCTAACGCGGGTAAAAAACTCAGAATCACGCAAAATCTATCAAGCGTATTTTCTGAAATCATCCATTTTAAATATAATTTAATTATTGATCTTTTAGTATACGTGTTTTATTAAAATACGTTTTGTTTTATGTACAATAAATTAATAATGCGTCGAACTAGTGTCCCCAATTCTTGCGCTCCTTGATGGGCGAGTACTATTACTGGCTGGACGTAAGACGCGTTGCGTGAGCTCAGTACAAACACGTAAACTAATCACTCAAGGTCTCTGGTACATATCTGCGTCTTAAATATTACAGACATTACGCACTGTAATGCTCGTTTCTCATCCCCCACTGATGTAATGCTCGAATTGTATCATTACAGGTTGCGCACTGTAAAGCTCGGTTGTGTCATCACACGACACAAAAACAAAATATGCGTGAGACGTCATAAAAAAGCAGTATTTAATAAAAACATTTTGGGCATGGCCCCCAAAATATACAATAAGTTGCCAAAACTTATCACAGACCTACACAAAATGGACCAATTTAAATTAGGTTTGCACAAATTCCTAGTTGCAAAATGTTACTATTCAATTAATGACTATTTAAATGAAAGATGACTGATTTTATCTGAAATGGCACCACAACAAGTATAATGATTATTGAAATTTTGATTTGACTTTTTATTTTTGCGTTTCTATATATTATGTTTTTTTAAATTTATTATGAATGTTTAATGTTGCGATTCTAAGTATTTGCATCAGATATTAATAAGATATTAATTTGCACACCTCATTAGGTTATAATACAATGTACCTTTTATACCTGTAACACCTTTTTAACATGTATTATGCAAATAAATTATTTGATTTGATTTGTGCTCCCTCACTGATGTAATGCTCGAATTGTATCATTACAGGTTGCGCACTGTAATGCTCGGTTCTCCTCCCTCACTGATGTAATGCTCGACTCTGAACGTTACATTACAGGCGAATGCTCCCGATGAGGGAGCACCTTAATGTCAGACCGAAATATACCTCTTATAAAAATCTAACAACATTGTTATGTTATACCCATGTATAGCATAATAATGTGGGTATACTATAGGTGCAAACCTCCTCTTAACCCTTTAGGGAAATACAGGATCTTTTGTTATGTTATTGTGATCTTCCAATTTGGAGCTTGAAAGCTAAAGAATGTATCAGACGGCTCTATTTAGTAAGTGTCAACACACAGTGTTACTAACTGACCAAAACTTCACGTCACAAGAGACTTTACACCTGTACTGGGTCAAATCAATGTAGCTAGCGAAACTCCGCAGATGTGACGGAAATCGATATCTTATGACGACGACAAAAAAAAAATCACTTCGTTTCAAGTAACTACTCAACCAGCGACTGTTGACCCTGTAAACAGCTGTGGTTACTTGAAATAATGGGTTATTATTTTTTCTTTATACCCATTTCGTATGCGGAGTTTTGCTAGCAAATTTAATTTCACCCTTTATAATTAAAATGAACAAACTACAAACATCCAGCCAACCTTTGCTGCCTGACGGGTGTTTCCATCGGGCCATGTCGAGTGTCGTTACCGGAATATATGTCTACTCAAGTAACTAAACAAAAGGGTGCTCGTGGTTAAATAATAACAGCCGCCCGGGTCGATCAAATGTTAAGCTGGCTGGTTAAGCCGCGGTCGGTTTGCAGATGGGTGACCATCCATTACATATGGAGGGTTCCTCTGTACCTCGGAAAGCACGCTAAGCCGTTGGTTCCGGCTGTCATTTGTCGATCTTTTACAGTCGTTAAGGGTAGTTCAAAAGCCCGAAAGTAAGTCTTACCAAGGGGTATTGTGTTACGCCGAAACTAGGTTGCGGAAGCAGTCGCTCCATGTAAAACACTGGTATTCAGAAGCATCCGGTTAGACTGGAACCTGAACCCATCATAATTGGGAAAAGGCTAGGCAGATTGATCGAACGTTATACAGGGATAAAAAATTATGTCCTAACCCAATTCTATGCCAAATTTCATCCATATGTGTTCAGTCATTAAGGCATCGATCCAACCTTTGCTACCTGACAGGAGTGTCTATCGAGTAGTGTCATTACCGGATTATCACGGTACTTAAATAACTACCACAGGTACAAAACCGTGGGCGAATCAGTCTTGTTATATTTAGACTAGACCACAGCGAAAGGTCGCGAGTTCACACGACCAGTAGAATTATTAAACGTAGTTTATAAACGAGCTAAATATGCTAGTGCGGTTGGAGTAGATGAGAATATTGAGCTGTAAATGATAAATCTTTTTTTCATTGCCTGGTTGTTGTTGTGATGGCAAGTGCGACTTCTGAGTGTAGGATCCTGGGTTCCCGGGGCTGGCAAAATCAAAGTCAAATCATTTATTTCAAATAGGCTCTTGTAAGGCACTTTTGAACGAACTTTTGGCAAATGGACTATTGGGCTTTTCCGTTAGAAAATTATCTGTAGCAGCCCGGACTCTGGATGTGTGGCAAAAGGCTTCTCCCTTATTACGTGGGACTTATAACATATCTGGCGAAATGTGGGTTTAGGTATATCTAGCTATCAGTGGCGAAGGGTGAGTTTATGAGAAAGGTAAGCCGGAGCAAAAACAAAAAAAAAAAAAACAAAAAAAAAAAAAATCTGCCGCGCCGTCGTAAGACTGACTTATTCCTACAACGATACTGGTCAAGTATTTATAACAACTGTTTGTATAAAACTTCAGCAGTTCGACTTCCGCTAACATCGTAAAAACCTAGGAATCGTTCTTCGATTCCAGTTTCAGATAAATATCGAAAAATTACAGTCAATTGCTCCCTATGACTGACATCGGGAGTTTCGTCAATCATTACAGACAGAAATGGAGCTTTATCTATCTCGATTCTAATGTGGTCTCGTAAAACGGATGCAATAATACCTATGTATTAAATCATTTTGAATATCACTTGAAAGACCAGAAAACACGGGGTTCTGAACTGAAGAACATAGTTCCAAATGAGAGTCCAATACGGTGTCATACTTGCTCAGATATAACAAGGTTTCAATATAGTTACCGCGGTTATCAGAATTCGGACGTTCATCGTGGCCGCGAAAAGCTACTTCTTGTTTACCTAACAAAATAACGGTGTCGATAAACCGTTTCATTAAATTATTATTATTAAATTATTATTATTTGTTTTATTATTATTTCGAGCTACTTTCTTATTATGAGTTTCAAGCGAATTAGTGAAAAATGGTTCTATCCTACTATTCCCGAAGTCATGTAAATCTAAACAGCTACGAATATGCTTTTCAGTCTGCACATGTTTTTTTGATGAATTCGTCAGATTATTAATATCTGTAAAACCCCCTTTATTCCATAAACTACTAGAATTTGAGAAAAGTAAACATGGAAAACAAAACATCTTATTTAATTTACAACTACCAGTCCAACTACCAGATTGATATTTATCGTAAAGGGAAACATTCCAACCCATCACGTCGTTTGTAGTTTATAGTCATATCTGGTCGAGCACGACCTAGCCTAATTATGTGTTTCTTATTTTCAAAACTTAACCTTGAAAAGCATGTTTCCTCACGAAGCAAATAATCTGTCACACAACAATCTAAAACTATTAATGCCGCCACCCTACTAATAACTTTTCAAAACTCTAAAAAAGTAATTTCAACTTGCTAATCTATCGACTTACCACAAATTCCTAATTACAACGACGGCGAACGCACAATTTCACAACAAACTCACGATTATCCAATTCTAATTGTTACACTAATACTACACTAATAACTTATATGAATACAAAGAACAAAATGCTAATTAACTACAAGTATCAACAAAATTAAAGGTTATAAATTCTATTAACTATTTACGTCAATCGTCAACAAACATATAAAATTATTGCGTGCGTGGAGCGTGGAGCTTGTCCCTCCCCCCGGCCCCGTCCCGAACCAAACCGAACGCTTACGAAATTCAACGAATGGATTCCTACACTGTACCTATCATAACTCGACTTTTTACGGCTTACTATCGCCTCAAAAAACAGCGTGTCACGTGACCTGAAGTGACGTCATGACGAGATTATTTTGTATAGAAAGGAGACGGGGATTTCTGGGCCTGATTGTAATAAGTTGACGTATGGTTAAAAAAAAAGGTTATATTTTTCTATTACAAAATGTGAAATATCAGCCCATTTTACAATCTGGAAATTGAGAAATCCAAAAATTAAGTTATGGCTACGAACAAAATGGAATATCGATTAAATTATAATCGACTATCGTGACCGAGTTCATACTATTTAAAAGATGCTTTTACGAGTACCGGATTATTAATTCAAATACATTAATTATTAGAATTAACGTATTAAACAGTTTAAACAAATTAAATATCTATAAAGATAAATGTTAAAATCGATTCACGTTTGCTAATCGATTATTGTATTTTTAGTCTATGGTGACATGTCAGTCAGTCACTCGTTTCGTATCGTTTAGTGCGTGTGCGTTTTGAGTGTTTCCTCCCATAGTTTTATTGATATTTTCTTCGACCCCTGCTTTCTTTCTACGGACTTCTGATCTTACTTCTTATACGACCCTTGCTGCCATACCGGACACGGAGAGCCTCGCTTTTACGTTGGACTTGGACTTGTTTTTTTGGATTCTACGACCAGCCTACCGATTGGATATTATCATAATGGATCGTTGTGTAAATATACAGTGCCGCTAGCGGCACTGTATACACCTTCTATAATTGTAACAGCATCCTATCTTTAAAAAAAACAACGACCTATCGCACAATGAGGTTATACATCGCACTTCAAAAATCTGCTGTTTTGTTACGTAACCTCACTTTAACAAATTTCTTTTAACGCGGCTCTCAGATTGCTAAAATCCGCAAAATTTTCAGTGATGGTTTGATAATATAGTAGCTATTAATTGACACCAATTTCATCTCTTTACATCCAGGCCCAAGATTGTATGAAAGCGTATCCGTCTCCTTTAAGTTTTCATAACCCGGGCGGACAACGAGTTATACTGGAGGCACTAGAGCAAAATTGGCGCGCACTTTAAATGTTTTGTTTTCGTTGGAATATAAAGACAATTTTTTTAATGTAGGTTAGGGTTTTGTAATACTTTAATTTTATGGTGTAAGTATTAAATAATACATTCAGTGTTATTATTAAACACTGCTGAGAACTACTGACTGTCATAATTTCCTAAGGGAAGCCGACAGGAATCGGGTTATTGGTTAGCTGCGCCCCTGCTAGCTATCATCTTTACATAGGACTAAGACACTATATTCAAGTGAAAGGAGTTTACATACTAGACGAACAATAACACACATGCCTCCACAAAGGACTTAGGCGTGTCAAAAGAATTCCATATACAATACCTTTTGAATACAACGTCAAATAACTTGAAACAAGCATAAGAGTGTAAGATGTGGCAACCGAATGCGAAATTGGAAAGAACAAAGACCTAGGAAAGGCAAAGCTAACCTATCACGATCAATACAAGTATGCAGGAGTTAAATTTATGTGCCACGGAAGTGTGGAGTCAGATGTTAGAATAATGTTAAGCGTTCGCAGATGGTAGAATCGGTGGCCTATATTTTGTAGGAGCTAAATGAAACAGTAGTGATCAAATGTATCAACGCTCAAGTCCTAAAGATAAAAGATCATTTATTTGTATAAACATGTGTGACATGATACATAGAATGCAATGGGATGGAAACGAGTTTAAAATTGCTGGTTCAACATGTTTTGCCATATTCAGCGTATAAAATAGTTCATAATATGTAATTGGAATTATAAATTGAGAAAAAATTAAATTATAGTCTAAATTCAATCAATTCAATTACATTTACCTTTTATTTAAATTTTTGTATTGATTGTAATTTATCAATACAAAAATACAGTCAACAAATAATAATAATCAAAACAATAAAATGAAACATGTTTTGCCATATTCGGCGTACAACGTAGCTCTAAATAACGTAGGGAGAAATAATCTGACCGATTTTAGGACCTAGAAAAGGGATGCCGTGTGTGACAGCGCTAATAGAAGTATCGGTTTTGAGTCGGTTCCCCCTGCTGGGACACAGGCCTCCTCTCTGTGAGAAGGAGTGGGCCGTAATCTACCACGCGGGCCCAGTGCAGGTTGGTAGATGTCACAATGTCTTCGTGTGAATTTTTTGTTTTAGGACACGCCAGTTTCCTCACGATGTTTTCCTTCACCGTTTTGAGAGCAGTGGTGATGAAATAATTTACACAAAATAAAGCGCCTGTCTGGGTTCAAACCTACGACCACAACTCCTAAAAACAGTGACAGTTCATCAGCGATAACGATGATGGAAAATCCAAAAATGTATAGGACAGACATAAGCTGTCAATCCTGTTGAAATTCGTTGTAGAAATTCGAAAAGCTTTGAAAGCGATTACCTCTTTTCTAGACCCTCTGGTTATGAGGAATGATAGCGTAACCGCTGTTTCGATTTAAATACTAATTAGAGCTCATCTGGACTTTCACCCATCCCCTAAAGGGGTGGAATGAAAAATAGGTAAAAGTATCGCAATTAGTCGTAATAAGAACAATTAAAATGTCTAACAATATTTATATGTCTGCGGCTACATCACAAAGGCAAGACGGAGAAGGTCCATTCCAAACATAGGTCTCAAACCAAATAAAAAACCAAAACTACACCTCCGCTCTGTGCATACACGCTCACACACACACTTTTACAATCCAAGTACGCCTCACTAAGTGCAACACATGCTTATGACACCGGCTTCACGTCATCGTTGACAGCGCTATGTCTTGTTTTCTTTCTGAGAGATAGGTCACTTACATTAAAAAGATCATAAAAATACTGGCAATTTAAATCATAACCCATCCTTTTGGCTTTTGCCGTAGTTGGGTGAAAACGTTAGTCTGGTCTCCGCAAAATACTAGTCAAACCAAATTCAATCGTCTTCCTTCTGTGCCCAGACAACCAATCATCTGTTAAGTTCATTCCAGAATTATAAGATGGATGGATGCCATTATTAAAGTCGTGGGCAATTAATAATTAATTTCAAAAGTAATGTACAAAGTAATTATGCGCAGCATTTACATCGTAACAGTGCACAGAAATTTGATCAATGACCCCCATGCTAGGTGGATCCTGTGTTACAGGGGTTATTCTGAAGACGGTACATCTCCTACATAATTCCAAGGGTCCGATCAAACGTACCACAACTAAAACACAACGACAACACGTGTACTGGCGATAATTTGTATGAAAATGAATAGTTTATTCACACGGACCACATTTGACCGCCAAAATCAACCGTGTGGGAGATACCGACCACATGAAGGCCACGACGCCGACACAACGCAACTGCCAGCGACACCGCGCACCAGCGGCCGGCCACATCGCTAACACAACGAACTGTCTGCAACAAACACTAGCCACAACGTAACCACATCGCAACTACTCGTAATTGTACCAGCGACGACTCAACTGCAAGAAGTTTCAGCGACACTTCACAATTAACCACTGCTTGCCCACATTTTGTCGCTGCGATGCCCATAAAAAAATTATATAATCATTTTCCGCCAGTACTATTTTAATACGTGCAAAATATGTTTATTTCATCTCCTCTATTGTCCGTTCAGAATCCATTAGCTCCGTATTATGTAAGAACTTCAGTTTGGTTATGTGGCGTCTTGGCGTCTGGTAGGATACTTACTTAGCTATTGCGTTGAGTGGAACTTCTGTTCATATTTCATGTACGACCACATGAATAGCTGAAGTTTAACGTGTATCTTATATTTATGGCATCATTTATCATTGCATGACCTTTTTCATTGCGAGTCGTACAAGGAAATTATGTTCATGACCAAGTTATTACACGTTAGATTTATAGTAAGGATTATATGAGGAAATTGATTAGCACTGTGTTAAAAACGTTTCAAGACTTACTATATTTTTATATGAATGAATGAATGAAATGCACCGATCCCAGCATGGTTTAACCAGACTCGATAAATCGAATGAACCCCAAGATTTGCACTAGCCCATGAAGCCTTATGTTTCATGGGACTTCAAAGGCTATTGCAAATCGAGGAGTAGACCGGGGGGCGCGGGTAATGGTAAGGAAGACCGTGCCCTTAGGATAAGGAAGGATTTGAGAGCCATACCGGATATGCATCCTAGAGTAAGCATTGGAATAGTGGAGAGACGGGTGTTAATTATTTTATAGGTGTTTGAAAAACGGACGTAAATAAAAGTATTATTTCGTAGAAAGATTACATTATTATAGATTTTTTTAGATTTCTATTCTCATAATTATGATTATATTCCGATGAGCCACAATGCGACTGTGGAGCCACATCGCAAACGATGCCTCACCTATTGTCGTCACCTGCACTATGAAAAACCTATACGAGGCCAATGTCTGTCGACGTAGCGGAATTCCAATCGAAGTTTATTTAAAATATAGAAATGGAATCATCGATACGATGAAGAAGAATGATTAGAATTGGCCCTCGCCCATCATATAGTAATCAATATATTTGTAGTGTATTAGTAATTACATTTTGAACAGCTATTAGTTCAAGGATGCCCTTGCGACAGTCTTTAGTGGCAATGACACCTACGCGGAAGGAGTGCATTTTTCTGAAGTGAATTACGTCCTTTGGTACTATCTGTTCACTTATCAGGGGCTTTTCGTTTATTTTAGTATGAGCTTGTACTATCGCCGTGTAAAGGTAGGAATCCCTTTCACTATTTCCAAGTTTTTTACATTAAAATTTTACCATCACAATTCACATCAACATCTCACCAAAATGTCTTTATTACCGTATCCACAAAGGTTCTCAGTTATATTTTTATCTGGGCAGGTAGTCTGACCTTGGAAGCACCTCGCGATCCATCTGTAGTGTCCATACGATTCCTTTTATTAACTTGAACACTCGTGACATGTTTTATAATAACTTGTCTTGCTTTACAAGCCTTATTGGTGTGTCGGAGGTTTGTGAGAGTTCCAAATATTTTAAAGTTCGAAGCCATTTGATGATGGTGGCTCATAAGTTGTTCTAAGGGCGGGTCTAAAGGCATGAATCTATTGAAATAACATAACATCACGCGTGTAATCCTCGAAGGATTAAAGAAAGAAAGAAAGAAAGAAAAAGTATTTATTGAGACTCGCACAGGAAATCACACATTAAACTAAAACACACTAAACAGACAGAGGATTAGGCAGAGGCGTACCTATAGTACACCCCCATTTCGCCAGTTATGTTTAAGTCTCATGTACCTAATAGGGGGCGAGCCTATTGAAATATCTTTTGAAATAGTATTGTATATTCAGCAGTTGGTCGTCTTCTTTTCTCGTCTCGGAATGAACTATAGGGGAATAGTTTTTGCTGAAGATACAGGGGCTGCAGTCTCGACATAGATAGCGATCGCTTTACGACCGAATTCGGTCGCAAAGTCCTAATGGCGTCCCTAGACGGTCAAAATGCTTGACAAGCACGAAAAAATCACGTGCTTGTCAAGAGCATCGTGCACGTCTAGGAACCTAATATTAGGTCTTTGCGACCGAATTCGGTCGTAAAGCGATCGCTATCTACGTCGAGACTGCAGCTCCAGCTAGTAAGGCTAACTGTCCAGGGTGGACAGACATACAAGGAGGACCCTCTTAAAGATTATTTTTACTATAAAGCTTCGTGCAGACCAGCGCGACGCGACAGCGCGACGCGACAGCGCGACGCGACACCGGCTATTGTTATACCGTCAAGTTTTCTTAGAAATTGTATTGTTCGAGTCGCGTCGCGCTGGTCTGCACAAAGCTTTATGTAAGAAACGCTTTGATTTTATGAACATAAAGAGAGCTAGATTGAAACCTAGTCCCAAAGTACTGAGGACAATGTTCAATAATAAGATTTGTACTAAGCCTTCTTCTTGTCCCTTTTTAGCTATAGATGGTAAGCCAACAGGTCAGCGAAACAAAAAAAGAGGATTGTACCAATCTGAGTCAGAAATGCTCAGAAAGGTTAACCCAGAGGTCGTTCGGTTCTATTTAGTGGATACTAATTACTAATGCAAAGCATTCGCTCGACTGACTGATATTTTAGTGTTTCACTTACGTATGACTCACTCAATAGAATAAAATGGAATTCTTTCCTTTTCTATAAACATTTTTCTTGGAATATTTTTAACACAAGTGTGAAAGAGATAGCAGATTACCGATGTTTGTTACTCAATTACGATAAACTAACGGAAACTGATGATTATACTCGGAATTTTAATTCGATTCCAGATTTGACAATTTCAGTGTTGCAACGTTATGACAAGTACTAAATAGTGACGTTGCGAAATTATTCGATATGGAAATGGAATATTTCCAGATCGATTCTTCTCGTTTATAATTTTACTCTCGTAAACTAAGTATATCAGGAAATTAAATATTTCTGAACCGATAATTTAGTTTTGACGATTAATTAACGATCTGAGACTTTTCTTTTAAAATTGTGTGTGAAATAAATAAAAAAATGTGATCATGAAGGAACATGACAAATAAAACAGATAGATGTATTATGGTAATAATTTATTTTATAAATTGTCGCCGTCATCGCTATCGCTATCGCTGTCACTTTCTGTAACATTTATTATAAATGTGTCTGTGATATTGTCAATTAACATATCTAGCCTACTCATTTTTTCCTCTTCTTTTAATATAAAAACAAAAATATTAACTTTTTATAAAATAGAGCAGCGATTACTAATTAATAAATAATTATTATGAATAATTATGTATTTATTTAAATAAAAATCAATAATTTAGTCTTTAATTGGCACACTGATGGCACACACACTGATTGTTTATCGATTTTTATGTTCATCACTACACTATTATATGTGGTATCATTATTTCACAAAATGACAGTAGCTAATGTCAAATCTGGAATCGAATTAAAATTCCGAGTATAGAGTTACTGATGTAGGTACTGGGAAATTAACATGTAGACTCATATAGAATCTAAAAGAGATATCTTTAAGTTAAATTACTCAGAAAAGACTTGGGTCGAAGCCACACAGCTAGGTGCTTCGCTGGGTGCTGCTAGTAAACCAACCCAGTTTTACTAATTCTTCTTCTCCTTCTTCCTCGTGTATATGATTCATTCCATTTATCCTTTATTATTAAATCTTTATTTTATATATAAAAATGAATCCCTATTTCCCTTGGTCACGGCATCACGCGTGAACGGCTGGACCAATTTCGCTAATTCTTTTTTTGTTATGTTTGTTATTGTATGGAAAAGGTTCTTACGGAAAGAAAAATTAAGATAATTGCGCAGAAAAATGGAAAATTTCAGAAAACCTAACGACTACTTTTAACTTCGCGCGTTGGACAGTTAACGCATTTGATGAATGTGAATTTAGCAGAGTAGGTTAGGTTGGTTGGTTGGTAGGTAGGTATGTATGTAGGTAGGTAAGTAGGGTAGATAGGTAGGTAGGTGCACCGTAGATAAGTACATAGTGCTACCCGTGCGAAGCCGGGGCGGGCAGCTAGTGAGCAATATTTGTCTTTATACACCGTGATAATATAGTTGTATATTTGTAATCACGATTTCGATTAATGTTGCAGTACTATTTTGAAATGGCCACACTGATGCTTGATGCTGAATGACAAATTAGTCACTTTGTCACCCTTTCGAGCTACGCTACACGGTATCTACTCACCAAGCTCCTAACTGCGTGGCTTTGCCCTTAGCCATTCCACTGACGAATCAGTAGACAATACAAACTCATCTAAAACAAACATTCTTTACACGAATGAACTAAATGCACAAAAGTCATACTGTTTTCTTTCAAATTCTAATAAAGGATTGTTTCTCCCATTATTCGGCCACACAGCTTAATTCACTAATACTGATAATGCCGATTCTTCAAACAAAAAGGTCTTACCAAATGATGACTCACACTGTCATGTGTCACGGACATAATTCCGTCAAATAAGCAAATGATTGTTTCGTTTCCGCGTTATTGCGAAATTGTGGGTAGGTATGAATTAAGAGTTTATATAATTATTAAAAGTAAGTATGAACAGGCTGACTTATTCATTATGGTTGGTTTAAGACTCAGGCGTTGGTTTAGGACAGGCGCGACGCGATTCTGGCGGAACAATTTCATGAAGTTTTCATAGAAATTGTTCTAGGTACTAAAGACGCGTCGCACCATCGCATAACGTCTGTTGGACTCGCAGAATGTATCTATGATTTACGAGATCAAAAATAGTGGACGGGAGGTATAGAACGACCAAATTCAATCATTCGCCGCATAACTCGGGCCTCAGAATTAAGTGGTACCTACCATGAACGATAATGTCAATGACTTCATAATTAGAGGCGAAACGAATAGGTGACCGCATACTGTTTTTAAGAGCGCTGAGAAGGATGCTCTTTGGCATCCATTTGTAGAATCCATAATCGAAGTTGAGAATCGGACTCTAGAAACAGGTCAAGGCAAAGGTATGATATAGTACATTATGATACAAGTGTGCTGTGTTGGTCATTACACATAAGGCGGTCTTATTCGTATGCGAGTGTGTAATGATCAATGCACACGCGTTTCATACGACGTTTTTCAACACACTTGCGAGGAAAAAAACAGACCTGTTGTAAGAACTTATGCTAGACTAAGATTAATATGTAGTGGAAAATATATAATTTTATGAAATATTATGTTAATTTATCATATTTTATTTATTTACACAGTAGGCATAAAAAAGGCATGAAGTACCCACGCACAATGGTCCATCTGAAAGACTAAGTGTGGAAACCAAACCCCATAACGTAGAACATAGAAGTCACTTTGATGAGATTTAAAAAATCACAAATTTCTGCTCGGGTCAAAATAGAGAATGCTCATTGAATAGTATAGGATAGTTCATAACTACATAGTTTCATTTATTCAAAGTCAATTTCTATAAGCAAATTCCGTGCTGCCATGATAGTACTTACTAATTCCATACTGCCATGTCGCGTTTCAAAATTTGCCAAACAACAATTGCCGCTACAAATTGTCTATGGTTTAGTTATGTGGTAGTATGATATTTAAGTTTGTTGTTACTTTCGATGTTATGTTTTTATTTTGTAGGTAGTGTTTCATCAGTATTTTTAACTTTCAAATAAAAAATAAATCCATTGAAATATGTTCCTATATTAAAACGTGAAAACGAACAAGATATAAATACAATCAAATTTTGTACTGGTTGAAAAAACCCGTAGTTTGTAACTATAATCGAAATAAATTTGATAAAAATATTGATGATTTCAAAAAAATCGGCACGCAGGGTACTTACGTACGTTTCGCATGTCAAAGATTATTAAAAAATTGCTTATGCTAACCAAATATACCTACTTGACAAATAATACGAGATGAGCTTACAAAATAGGTCCGCGGTCCGGATCCGGACCGCCGACCTATTTTGTGCGGACTATAAGTAAACAGTTAAATTTATAAAAAAAACCTTATCAAACATTGTTGAGTAATTGAATTAAGCCCACGCTTTGTATTTTCTGCCGTCAACACGACAACGGACGACGCGAGATGCAAGCCGCATGAAGCTGCAAATGTTTACGAGAGTAATAGAGCTAGCTAGTTACCTACCTAGCTCTATACAGATCGAAATGATCGATTTCCAAAAACAAAAATACGCAAGGTCCTTGAACATCTTTTAATCTTGGCTGCTAGTAGGTAACGTCTTCCAAACGGACCGCGAGACATATTGTTTTTTATATGGACCCTAAATAAAACTAATTGGCGATCCCTAGTATAGCTCATATTCTCTGCTCGTACTTCCCTCGGACATGTTGAATGTCAAACACAAAAAGATTTTATAATACATACTTCGAAAAGTAACGACATATTGTATTCGTCTAGTTAGCTCGGAGGTTTTAAGATCACTTGAAGGGGATATAATTGGAGTTTCAATTCCCAGAAACAGTTTTCCTTTTGACATTCAGTATTGAATGACAACTTTGGGTAATACGTCGCCAACCCGTGCATTTTTTTTAAGGTATTCGTTATGAATCGTAACAAATTCAGTGTTAAAGCAGTATAATATTCTAAAACTTGAGGGTTCCTCATATCTATAGACCTACGACATTATTTAATAAGGAAATAGGACCGCATCTTTAAACGCGGGCTATCTCCAATAGCATCTTGAAAATCCTAGCCGAAAGTCACGATTGTTGTTAGTATAATAATTATAAATACATTAAATTGTTTTTATTTTTTAATAAAGGAGTAATAAAATACTCCTTGAACAAATAGTTGATATTTATTATGTCAGTCACTGGCATTTCAATGACAAGATAAATTTAGACGAGATAAAAAAGGATGTTGGTTGCCTATGGTCGGTGATTGACGTTTGTAAAAATTTTAAATTTATCGCAGTTTTCGCTTTTATTGTTTAACAAAATAGTTTAATTAAAAGATAAAAAGACACTGTGCGTGTCTTTTTATCTTTTAATTAAACTATTTTGTTAAACAATAAAAGCGAAAAAGGATGTTAAAGTGGGTGTAATAGATAATACGTATATCCTATTTAATGCGTATTTAGTCAGTGACACGTAGATATCGCGTTCAATTCCCAGGCAAGTTCAATGTTATGGTTTTTAGGGAGTCGTAACCAAATCCAGATTAGTTATCCGTGGCGCACATTACCGCACTAGTCCGATAATATAAAGTAACACACTGCATTATGAACCTAAAAACGGTTCATTAAGAGCCACTTTACGAGCAAGTGTGTTGAAAAAATATTTATGTAGATCGGGTTACACGTAACATAGAAAAACTACGCAAAAATCGTCATTCTGTTCCATATATCGACCTGACCAGAAATCCGTTTCCATAATCAAATAACGATGACGCATATACATATAAAACATAACATAACATCACGCCTATAATGCCCAAAAGGTTAGTCAGAAGTGTACCGATGTTACACCCACATTTCACCAGTTACGTTTAAGAGGCTTACAACAGCTAAAGCGCGGTCACTGTCGGACTGCATAGAAATGAAAGAGAAGCGCGATGACACGACGCAGGTAATTTATTGCAAAATATGAAGCAGTTAGCGATTTACAGAAAATCTATTGATTGGACTGGAAAATTAAAACACTATTATGCTAATATGTAGCTTGTAGAATAATCTGACAAAAAATCAGAATGATTGCATGTAAATTAATATGATTTTTAATCGTTAAAAGAAATTTTTAGAGGTATCTTCATGATTTTTTTCTATCGTATCAATTTAGTTGTATTATGTTTTCAACACACTATCATACTAGCATATATCCTGAAGAATATCATATATTTTTCTGATTTTGTTTACTGCAGTGGATCATATTCTTTTAGGCATTATAAAACTTGCGTTTAGGCACGTTTAGGTCCTGTAGTCCCCTTAAGTCCCATGTAAATAGGAGGCAAGCCTGTTGCCATCAACCGGACACAAATCCAGACTTCGGCTCCTACTGAGAAATTCCAGATGGGACACACCCAATAGCACTTTATCCGACCCGGGACCTCATGCTCAGCAGTAGACCAACGAGGCAAGGTAGGAAGAACTACGCAAAAATCCTCATGTAATTCCAAAATTACCAGAAATCCGTTTCCATAATCAAATAACGATGACTCATATTTTGTAATAAACTGCTGTTAAAGTACTATCTGCTAATTCAGCATGACAGTCGTACCTATTATTAAGTTGGTACTGCAGTAAGTGACTAATCTCTTTAGGAACCGCTTCATTGGGCTCATTGGCATAGCTGTGGTTACTATGGCTTCGTAAGTTCTCGGCTTGATTTCCTAGGTTTAGCAAGTAGTTATTGCTGGTGGGCAATTGTTGTAATTTGTGCTGTTTTTGTAACAGTATTTTGATTTGAAAGTGGGTCCGTGGATTTTCATGCCCGTTCTTCTCCTACTATGCTTTGGAATGGGCAACTAGCTTGAAAATCTTTCTTACTGACTGATCCCTTGAAATTTAAAAGTGCCCGTAATTGGTTTCATTGAAATAAATGCTTTGACTTATGATTCAGGTTGGAGTATGGTCTGAAATGGCAAATAATTAGGGCTTTAACAAAGGTCTTTCTCATGACATCATCGATGACAAACGAATCTACAAAATTTGCATCTAATGATGATGTAAACATCGAAGAGCCAAAGGGCTGTTTTCTTTAGACCATTTCTAGTTTATCGGAGCTGAGAAGTAATATTTTTATGATTTTGGCCTTAAGCTACATCGATGTTACTTCAAACACGCTATCTTTGAAATTTAAAGAAGACATATTTATGTTAAAACGGCTTTATTTGCAATACCAACACAAGATCCAGGATGTACTTAGCTTTGATGCGATTTCCTACATCAGAGATTCAAAAGTAGTTGCTCATACGATTCCGTCTGTTTCCTTTTGATGCCCAAAATACATGTGATGAATTAATGTGTCATCTTGACTTTATTACGACCAAATGGTTGTTTTATTTAT
The DNA here is from genome assembly GCA_914767755.1 of Agrochola circellaris. Classification (NCBI taxonomy): domain Eukaryota; kingdom Metazoa; phylum Arthropoda; class Insecta; order Lepidoptera; family Noctuidae; genus Agrochola; species Agrochola circellaris. The sequence continues at coordinate 7,219,065 of OU611867.1, read as the reverse complement.
AGATTGCGAAGCACACTGGGTTCGTTCAGGTGGTCTATCGACGATATAATTCTATGATGAATATGAGTCGGTCTTGCTTAATATATTACAATTTTATTTTAACGTTATTGTTGCAGATAAATGAGGCACGCACCGCCTTTAAATGGTTTTCTAACTCAGAAATCCCGATATTTGTATTCCTTCAATAAAATTATGAGCAATGTGAATTAATCAGCTATCTAATTACGCAACACATTTTCGTTGACAATTCCGACTTATCTGTTTCAATTTGACAGGTCAACAACATTCATTGTGTTATTTACGTTGTTGAGCAGATTTTTTTTTCGAACGTACGAATCAATGGATTAGCAAGCTGTTTCAAAACGATTCAGATTCTGATTGATCGTGTATTACGTAATTAGGGTACTGGTATCTGGCCGAATCTTTGGGTTCAGGATTCTTCTAGATATGAGCGGTTTCATAACCAGAATTCACTCCCAAACTGTTGTCTAAAAATCCCAAAGATCGGAACAAAAACTGCACTAACAAAGCACTAGGTAAATCTTTGATATTAAAATGGGATTTCTAAAAAGTGAAACGTACCATGTGCTGGCATGCAAATGTAGGTCGCAGTTGAATGCCGGCTTGCGTTGCGTCTCATTGCATTGTGGTGCACTGCATTTAACAATACTAACTGCTATTTGTTTATTACTGCAGTATAGGTATGGATTTTTAATGTGGTCCGTAAATCCACTTGAATCCGGTATATCGCATTTTTCAATGTTGGTTTTTAAGTTGGCTTCGGTTTATCGGTACCTTCGACCTTCGTTAAATGATGTTGTCAGGCCCAACAAATTTGAAGATCTTCTAGAAGTCCACATTTTGAGCTCATATGATTATAGTAATTATAATGATGCAGGTAAAGTAGATCGTGAAAATAAAATGGTACTTACTTTTGTCTAGAAAAATTACTTAAGTGCATTGTGCAATTTTCCATACTATTACGTACAACAATTGACAAGACTGTTATACCAAAGTACTGCGTAAACAGAATTTAGATACATACAAAAATCCTTTGAGACATGATGTCACTAACATATTGACATCATAAAATCTGTCATATTGTAGTGAGAATTTAATATGAAACACATCACAGTATCCCGAAAGATCGAATCGAATGAGTCGTGACGTCAGCATATGTTTGAGAAATTCTTCAAATATCTGATGAAATCTCCGTAATAATGGGACTTGACTTTCTCTGTGTAAATGTTACACTAGTATTAGATCTAGGACTAAATGCGTTCCATTCCCGAAAGGGGCAAATATTTTTATAGCCTACAGAGATTAACTGTCTGGGTGTCTATATCTTTGTTTTTAATATCACCTAGCGGACAGGGAATTCTAGTGTGGGAATATACATTAACAGCTTTAAAATCTGCTATATCTCTATCATACCTTTCTTGTAATAAATTGGTATAATTATCATTTAAATTCTTGGACAGAAATATAAATTAAGTATCAATTTGGATAAGGTGAAAAATGCGACCAAATCCAATTCGAGCGAAGTATGTTCAACAGTTTTGGGAGGCATGTCTCAGATTTTAATGGCTTATTGGTGATTCGCATGAATTTACTCGCTCGAAACGGGCGAATCGACACTTTTAAGTAATATTAATCTTGCATGAGGCGATTCGCACGAAGTTAATTTATTTATATTCACCTACGATGTAAAAGTGTCTATTCGCCCGTTTCAGGCGAGTAAATTCGTGCGAATCACCAATACGCCATTTAAATTCTACAAGTCATGTTCTAATTTTATGGAAACTATTATGTCACCAGCTCGTTTGGTGGGAAAATTCAAAGACTATGGGGTAAGAGGAAGCTTCGCACTTGTTATAGGGAAAATTATTTCGGAACTGCCTCTTTGGTCTACTGGTTGTAAGCGCTACTGCTGAGCATGAGGTCCTGGGCTCCATTCCCAGGCCGGCAAACTGTGACTGGGTTTTTCATCAGGAATTTCTAATTAGCAGCCCGGAGTCTGGATATGTGCCCGGTTAATGGTAATAGGCTCGCCCCCTATTACATGGGACTTAAACATAACTGGCGAAATGTATGTGTACTAAAGGTACACCGCTGCCTAACCCTATTGGGATTACAGGCGTGATGTTATGTCGATTTCGGAAGGATGCTGAACGCTATAACTTTACGTTTACAGATTTCTCGAGTTTTTAGCGGGAAAAGCCACAATTTTTTGGAGATCGCAATGCCCAATAGTGACCTGTTGAACTGACATTTCGTTTGTTTTGATTTAAATACTGTATTCTTCTGCAAAAAAATGACCGAACTGCACTGGGAGTTACCTGTTTCTCAGGACCCGGTTCAAAATGAGTCATTTGCATCGTAAGCGCTAACGCTCATGTGAACGAGTTAACCTGTGCAGTCTTAGTTCCCAGAAACGCTTTTATTGCGCTTAATAGCACAATAATGCTATGCAGAAAAATATCGTGTGTGCTTAATTAATAGAAGGAAATCGTAAGAATTTAAATGTATTTATCGCGTGTAGCCTCTGTGAAAGGTAAATGCATGACTGTTTTGTTTGTAGATTTTAATTTTTGCTCCTTTTGTTTTTACCCGACTGCCCCAGAAGGGGGGTAATGTTTTTCGAGAGTATGTATGTATGTACATCTATTTCTTTGGCTCGCTCTGTAGCCTAAACGGCTTGATGGATTTTAACATTGAGGTGTCGTTAGATTCGCCTTAATTGTGGGAGTGACATAGGTTATATAATATTTATATATTGCATCTGGCATCAGTCAGGTTTTTGTTTTGTATTTGAGACCGATATTGATAAGCGTTACTTAGCACGTACTTTGCCTAATAGAAGCATTATTCCTGTCACTGTGCCTGTTCACTGTCGCACAACTGTCAAAACCAAGGCTCGGAACCGGTTTATGAAATACCGGTTAATACCGGGTTATTTCGGTTTTCCTCCGAACTTTTCGTAAGAACGTGAACGTTCTAAAAACTTTATTTTAACCCAAATTAACCGGTTTATTTGACGAACGCCATGTAGGTAAACGCGTTGCAACTTGTGACTACTTGAAAGGGTGACGCGCACAGCGGCGCCGTATGTAGACGCTGAATAAAAACTGAACAGCGCGCGACGTTTGTTTATCGTGCGCCCGTATTAACCGGTTTTTATTGCTCTAAACAGTTTAATCCGAAAAAAACTTTATGTAAATACTCTTCCAAAACCGGTTTATGCGAACGAAACCGAATGTAAAGGTTTTTTATTCAAGTACATAATAACGGTTTGGAAATTTAACCGGTATCCGAGCCTTGGTCAAAACTGCAAGTGCAAGATAGAGACTAAAATATTATTACCTAAGTCAAGACATGTTTTTAGCTTGAAAAAAAAACTTACTAGGCAAGGCACCGATTACCGATACAGAAAATACTTAAAATATGGAAAAAGATGATTCTTTCAAATCATCGAGAGGTTATAATAGCCGAAGCCTACAAATTCAACAAAGCAAAGTTAACCAAAAATCGATGAAACGCTAACAATAAAGGCTGGCAATACTTTTTGTGGAGTGCATTCCACGTCTGGTGAAATGTCCACATTCCTTACTCTTCTGAGGAACTATGTATTTTAAATTCAATTGATTTATACCCTTATATGAAACCGTTGATTCGGTTAACGTTTTCGATGTGAAACCAGTTTTTAGATAAGTTTTCAATTTATTTTTTCCGAAGACAATACCAAAACCTTTCGTATTTCCATTGCTTAAGCAAATGGCAAAATGGCTTTTGAAGGATAAAAGTCTTTTATAAACGACTTCTCTCGTGGCAGGCTTGAGAATAGCACATGCCGTGGCAATGCTGCCAGCATGGAGGTGGGGAAGGCTCAGGTAAAAAGGACTTACGCTAGTAATGAGGATAGATTAAAAAATCGCTGATAGACAATATAGAACGATTCTCCTGTCATCTGTCGGTCGCCGATTAATACCGACATTCTGCTTAAACTCTACAGTGAATGCGTTCATTATAACTTGACGCATGACGCGATTGGTAGCACTGAATTTTGCAGCCATGTGATTTGTAGTATTGTTCTGTCAGTCGCCATTTTGAACTCTATTACTATTGAAACTAAGACTGCAAAATCCAGTGCTACTAATCGCGTTACGGGACAAGTTATATTGAACGCACTGTACCTTAATAACACTTTTCCAGTAACGCCATTGATAATAAAATAATTAAAAATAAAAAGGTTTAAACTGTTACTTTACAACCAATAGGAGTATTTATGAATGGAACGATTCAAATTACTTTTTTTTTAACGGCTGTACAATGGTTTACTTTGGACACGCTCTTACGTTCATTGATGACTTCCAAACTGCTTTGAGTGACCTCTTCTGTAGAATTGGAGCAGTAGACGATGAAATTGTTTTATCGAACGTGAGAAAGTAGTGTGAAGAAGTTCTCCCTGGCTCTAGGGTTGCTAACTTGGTAAATCGACATGAGCTGGAATTTATGTTAGGAACTTCTCAGTAGCAGCCTGGACTCTAGATTTGTGTCCGGTTGATGGCAATAGGCTCGCCCCGTATTACATGGGACTTAAACATAACTGGCGAAATGTGGGTTTACCACTTTCGGTGTAACAAGACGTAATGTAGTTTTTTTAATGTCAATTTAATTGACATTATATGAAGAAAACCTATGGTTTGGATTGACTGAAAAGGTACGCCATCTTGTGATTTGACGCCTGACGGGATGGATGACTTGTTTATCCATGAAATTAGTTATATTACTTACATAGAGCATTTATTTTATAGAACTCTTTGATTTTCCAATTTACGGCAAAAGTCTTCATGCTTTTAACTTGTTTACTTGGATACAAAAATCACTGATTCAACTGAAATCTACCAGCCCTTGGCAGAATTATTTACACAACTCCCATTTGTCTTTAAAGGCACAATAATAATTTATTGTAAAAGCCTTTACGTTTCGGAACGATCTGTCAAACTTGTTCTTTTGATCGACAGTCTGATGATATTGCTAAGCCCTTAATGTATAACAAAATAACAAAAACAGTTTATTAGAATGACTCAACAAATACCGCTTTGAAGTCTCTTGTATGTAAACAATACTCGTTTGTACAAATAATATCGTGCAAACACTTGCTCGCTTGTTTAAATTGTGTTTATGACAAAAATCGTTGAATACCGACACTTCTTGCTGAAAATCAATTTAAAATTAAGCTGTATCTACAGGTCTGCACGGGAGATATGATAGTAAGATTTTTGGGGATTTTCGGGTTCTTACATCTGGACACGATAACGCGGTAGGCCCCGAAGGAGATGGAAGATTTGTAATGCTGGCTAAATGGCTGCAACAGACTGAGAAAAATGAAAAGACGGAAGGGAGGCCTTCACCTTGTAGTGGTACTGTGGAACACGACGGGCTAAGAACTTGACCTCTTTGCAAAAAAAACATCAGAATCGGTTTGAGCCTGGCAGGTTTTCTTATGTGAATGTTTGTGTGAATAAAACGGCTTAGAGACAAGAGGCGCAATCTCCCATCAGATGGAAGGACCGATGGCCGTTGGAACAAACCAGTCTTTGAGTGAGGACCGCGAATCGGTTAAGGTAGTGACTGAGGGATATAGAGACCCCATACATATAAATAAAATGATGGATAAGTTGCGAGAAAAGTTAAAAGAATTGAGGAAGACCAAAGAAACGGTGTGGTTGATGGATAGTGTGAACGAAGTTTTGGCTAGAAAGAGGATGAATACTGGGGTGACGGTAGGTAGATTTGTATGAAAGAAAACATGCTCAGCCGACCCCATACAAATTGGGAGAAGGGCAACAGTATGATGAGTTTTTATCGATGTAGATGAGGCAGTATGTCATCTAAGTATACAATTTGTAATGAATTTTTAGTCTGTTTGTTATGAAGAACGTTCCAAAATACTAAATTGAATTTCCGAAGATTTTTTAGTTAAAGCTAGGGATCCTTAAGGTAAGTTGAGAATCAGGACTTCCCCATTATATTTTGTGGACTAAGATTGGGGTAAAGGTGCTCACGAATCCTACAGATTTAAACAACGGAAGCACCCAGTGTGTTTTGTGGCTAAATCTAACTTTACTCACATAAATATTGGACATCCATCCTACAAGGTACGCCAAAGTTCTCACAATCAACCGTTCGTTTTACGATTAATCGAGAACAGTGTTCAATATTAACAAACGAGTATGAGTTAATCATAGATCGCATCGATCTTTACATGTCTTTTATAGCAGTAACAGTATCGCAATCGGGGACAAGGCCTTTCGTTGCCCGTTTTCCAACTAGCAACACTGTGTTTCAATATTATTGTGTGGCATGTATAAACTTCGTGTGATGGGGCACAGTTTTAGTTGTGTGTGTAGTTGGAGTGCAGGGCACATCAGCTTGTTAACAATATTTGTATATCTATAATATTCATATTAGCATGTTATTTTATGTCTGTCGCATATTATTGATGTTTAATTTAGTTTTAGTTGATAAATAGATATAGTTTCTTTACCTCGTTAAAGTATTAAGATAAAATATTATTTAATCATAGGGATATGCAATAAGCATAATTAAACGTTGAGTTGAGAAGGTAGTTTTATAGATACTTAATGAGTTCATCAGAATATTAATTTATGCGATGGAAACTTAATAATCTTATTATTTAATGACCCTATTTGAGAGACGGTTATGCAGCAGTGGACTGTCAGTAATAGTGGACAAAAAGACGAATATCATTATAAATGTACTAGAACAGTTTTTCAATGCGTACAAAACAAACGATCATTTATTGTCGAAAAACGTTGACCAGACCGGAGCGATAAAAATCTCGCGAACCATAACGACTGATGAATCAGCATTTAAATGGTAACCCTGACAATTTATGGACGACATAGGTAATTACATTTACTCAAGTTGGAAACTGACGCTTTCCGTCGGTCGCATAATAAGCGGTTCAGAGCACCTCGAGCCAATGTTCGTAAAAAAAAACACAGCGATGACCCGTCTTGTCTGAGGAGAGGAATGGAATGCAACGCGACAAAGTCGAGATGAACGCAGCGCACCGCTCACTCGAGGATCGCGTTCACACAATTTCACGTATTCGGGTAATAACGATAGGCAGTAACTCTAAAGTACATGGGTATGTCTAGCTAATATGCCGGAGAGGCCGTTCACAAGGCGCGGTCGTGAACGAATGCAATTATTTCATGCTCGATGTGCTTGTATCCGCCATTACGGTGGACGCGTTCGAATTTTGAATATGCTCAAACTCACTCGAACTTTTTTTTTGTATTTAATTTGGCTACGTTCATACTCACATGAAACGCGATTGTTATTGTTATAATTTACATTTTCTTGTTATCTCTATGATTCAACGAGTTTATCATGACTGTTTTATATTACGTACAGATAGATACCTATTTATTTAATCTTTCGTATAACCACGTTATTATGAATGAATGGTAATGTTATTGACCTTGTTTCACCATTATCAGTCATTAAACACTTTTTCGTGTCAAACTTTTATATGAATATAATTTTTTTTTATAAATTCGAGATTCATAATATGTACAGGTACCATAGAGTTGTTGATTTATAGTAATTGTTTTGTAGTAATTTTATGCAAAGTTACCTACCTGAGCATGTATGATGAATTCATAATGTTTGTAGTCGTTTAGTTTATCATAGTGAGTTTCCGAAAGGTAAGTATGGGTACCTATGGGTACTCAGTATAGGTATTTAACAAGGTAACAACAGCTATGATGATTGATAAGAATAATAGTTATTAGAAGTAACCTACCTACTGTATGTACTTAAGTATGATATAACAAAAAAAAATACAACTAATCACGTAGTACCTACCTACAGTAGTTATAAACAATAATAACTGTTGCTTTTTCACGTTTTAATTCGATTTAGCACAAAGCAAGCCGGTTTGCCGAACGTTTTCAAAAGTTATCAGAAACACTTCTCGGTTTCACACACATATCAACCTTTGAATGATTTGTGGCGTATCTAAACACAAAATAATATAACTAACAAGTACGGAGTGATGACCTAATACGATGCTAAACCTTATCTAAAGAGCACTTGAAAATATCGAAGCGTTGTCAAGCTAACACACACTTTTTATAAAACTATTAATTGCATACCTACTTTAAACTGTTTGCTCAAGAAACAAAAACTGTTCTAAATTCTAATATTAGGCGTTTCAACGGTTCGTTGTGATTTGCCAATCACATTACACACACCTGGCAACAATTTATAGAAAACAGGAGAAAAAGGCAACATTTTGAATTTCGAACACAAATAAAAACAATTGAATGTTATCGTAAGCATAGTATACCTGATTATGGTGGTCACATTTTACACTCGAGTTTTAACAGAAATAGTGAACAAACTTTCGCACCGCTTAGTACTCAATCGATGCACGATAAAGAAGCACAATTTAATAAATAACTGTTGCAGAACTCACGGCAACACCTCGCTGTTACACGAATATTGTGTTAAGAACGCAAGGGACACAGCTAGCCGCCACTAAAATTATTGATTTACAAAACAACAAAAGATATAAAACGGCCCGACTGCACACCCCCGCGCCGGCCGAATCGATCAGAATGATAATTGTCGTTGTCGCGCACAAAGAGACTACTGACTACTCACCTAGACAGTTGGAATGCACACACACACATAAAACAACAACACAATTTATGTCAACAATGTTTCGGATCACAACGTTCAATACACTAATTAGATGTGTTACGACACTTATTTATATTGTTTTTATTGTGTTTAACTGTTAATTAGTGCGAATTAAAACCGATTTGTGTGTCGGAGACGCGAGCAATTCGACGATCACTAGCAAGATGGCCCCGCGTATGCCGCGCGGCGCCCACCCCCCCGCGCGTCGCGCGTACGTGCAATGAAAGATAGGTGGCCGGTACACACGGCGCGAGCAGAACGGACGCCCGTCCTGAGATACATCGCCAGTTCTACCTGCACAACAATACAATGCGATAACGCACCATTTCGCACGCCGTATTTGAACATTTTGATTATGTTGGATTGTTGTCGGTTTTGCATATCGAATGTAACTACCGTGTTATTGTATGGTGTATTTAAACTAGGTGTAGGTATACTAGCAAACCTCGTAACTTCTTGGTTACTTACTAGTCGATTGCTGATAACGTAACCTACACCTAGAAAGAGATGGCGGGATGAGCTGGATACCTTCTTAAAGGATTGGCCCGTAATCGCAGTAGACGGGGAAACGTGGAAAGAGGGAAGGGAGGCCTTTTCCCTACAGTGGGACAACACAGGCTCATAATAATAATATCAATTAAAGCATTGTGTATTATTTTGTAACTCAAGCAAATACTTCATGAATTTGTATAAAATAATAAAACTCATCAATCCAAAACTCCGTATTCTCATAAGATAATCCAAGTGACATTGATTTACGAGCGAAATATCTCGAGACCTATCGCGGGACGTTTAACGCCGCGCGGACCGACCGCAGTTCTTTCCCTTCACACCGCTTTGCCCGTGCCGAGACTCCCCCCGCTAACCCGCCCTGTCCTCTGCCTACCGACCTCTTATATACTGCTCTCTTTACAACAGAAAAAAACACCAATTTCCCAAATTCCCGAAGCGGACCGCTCTCTCGCTCGCGGCAGACCTAAGATGGCCGACGGCTTCCATTTTGATCGCAGATTACAACGCGTCGCGTCCCCGTGCGCTCAAAGCCTAACCGATGTAGCGTCCTGTAGTTAAAACATACTTTATACACTTATCGCACATGTTTTTAGGCTATTTTTTCGCGTCCAATGCGACGGTGGCATCGTATTTGGTCGTTGGTATGTGTATTTGCGTATGTTGGCGTGACAGGTTGTTTGATTGTTATTGTATTGATTGGCCGTACGATGTGAAAGAAAGTCCGTCTGTCTAAACGGCGTTAAAATGTAGCGGTGGGCAATAGCTATGGTTTTGTCTCTTTTCACCGGTACGGTTGTGTGTCTACCTGTTATGGGCACAGAATGGCGTATAGTTCCCTTTTGCGCTCGGCGGTGAACAATGAAATGGAGATACGAGCGATTAAGTATTCAAAACTTGTAATAATACTAATGTGAACTGAGCAGAAATAGTTCGATACTGTAAATTATTTCTACACCACTGCTCAAAAAGAAACTGACATCGTGAAGAAACCGGCATGTCCTAGAATCAAATATTCGAAGATAAATGTGACATACGTCAACCCGCACAGGGCCCGCGTGGTGGAGTTTATGGTCCACTCCCTCTCCAAGAGAGGAGGCCTGTGGCCCAGCAGTGCATGACAGTCTATCGAACTAGCATGTGCATCCTAGTTCGATAGACTGTCATTTCACGTGCAGGTGTTACCTACCAAGCAATATTAGTAGAAAACACGGAAACTCCACGTTCAATTCCCGGTATAAGCAAAAATTGTTTGGCTAAAATCTTTAGTTTCCCGGAATTCATTGCTTTCAATCGGTTTTTAAATATTGATTTTCTGGCAAAATCTTCGTGTAGTTTGCCTTTAGGCATAATGCAGTTTGGAATTTAGTATCAATAATAAATCGAATCAAATGATAATAGGTAAGTACTTACCTATGTAAAACATCTTCCCACGTAAAAATACTGGGGAACTTACCTACTTACTTACATAATAATAACAACAAATCTAGTTTCTTCATTATGAGTCAAAAGAGACCTCAATGACCTTGGCCCTAGGTCCAGAAAAAAGTCTCCAAAATCTTTGTTACGGAAGCTATTTATTAAAAGAAGATCTCCTTTGTCTATGCGCCACATGAACAGCGGGATTCATAGAACGCCCATATATATAAAAAAAAACCACAGATAATTATAACAAAGTAGTAAGGACCTTTGTAGACATACGGGCCTTCCTGTTTACCAAGCGAGGAAGCTAGCGTTATGTTTGTGTTTCTTCACTTACGAATGGGGATGGGGGCGGTTGCCATTTAATTTGGAAACGGTTACTTTTAGGGCAGAGATTGAGCAAAACTCTGTAACAATTACGTAGTTTCATCATGTTTTGCCTAAACGAAAGAAGAAAAAATTTAATTGAAAGTATTGACATAAACAAACAGAACATTTGAAAAATACAAAAAGTGCATGACTCATAATCATAATCATAATGCTCATTTGATCGTATACAAAGAAACTATTTTGAATAAAAGTGTCATTTTTAATAGGGTTCCTCCTGTGGGTGAAACGATTAAATATAAAAAAAAGAGTCAATTAATTGTTTTTTTTCGCAAGCTACAATGTTTTCAGGTTTCAGAGATTTTCTTAAAAACAATTTTTGATGCTTTTTTCGTTTCTGCTGAATTAAATCAATTTTTGAAAAGTACAGATTTAATCTCCATTAAATTATCTATACAATGGTATATAAATTAAGTAGGTTCTGTGTACTAGCAGGAGTGTAACAATAAAAACAGTTGCAGAAAGGAGACAAAACAAAATTTTCTATCGTAAAGCACTCTCAAACGCTTCGCATTATAAGTCTGCCAATTGTGGTTTTAAAAATGGAACCTACCCTCCGAGATGACCCTGCTATAAAATGAAATTGTTTATTCTCTAAATAGGACATCTGAATCCCTTTTACAGGTCATAAAAAAAGCCCTAATAAGATGTAGTGGACATTATTTCCTATCTGACTAGCCCTGAGAAGAAATGGAGAATAAAACTCAGTAGTTATACAACCCCCATAGATACCTACCCGATAAAGAGTATTGCTCCTCAGCTAACTTGGATGTTAGAGGGCGAATAAATCAATGATAGATAGCTCACAATCTCCTTCAAATCCTTCATTATATACGCCAATTAAACATAACTAGCGAAACGTGGGTGCACAATACACCCCTGCCTAGCACTTCGTAATAATACAGGTGTGATGGAGAAACCTTTTCTGGTATTAATGGTATCCACTAAGCAAAGAACATAGAAGCTGTCCGTGCACTGGTATTGTGCACAGAGCCATATAAAACCAGCCAGAATACGCATTTCTTTTTAATTTTCCATCCTATTCTGCTATGCCAGGCAAAGGACACATTCTACAGAGACAGTGGTGCTCCAAATTTGAAAATACTGCGAAAAAGCGCTGCATTTACCTTACAGGATAAACCACAGATAATCTTGATCCCATTACAGGGTACCAAGGCACAGATTATAAAGTCTAAGTATCAATAATATCGATGGCAGATTGATTCGCCGACTTGACAGCAAGCGGTCACCACATATGTGAGGTCAATGCTCCCGTGAGGTAATGGCGTCCAGCTTACAAGAACTGTCATAACATCTTGATATCCTTTTAAAATTAGGTCTCGTATGGATGGACATATTTGACGGAAGTTGACAAAGATGCTAGTAATTGGTATCATCAAGTTTTTTTTTTTGTTTGTTTTTTGTTTGAGGATCATCAGAGAATTTTTTAAACCAGTTCGAAGGTTTCTTTTTCATTTATCTGTAGTCGTTTTGTTCTTGTATCGTAATTAAATCTCATTAAGGGGACAACTGGTTTGGCTGAGTGATCTAAACGTAAGCGTTAGAAAAAGGATCAGTAAAGAGGTATTTATCGAACGATGAAATAAAGGCTCGTACAGACCAGCGCGACTCGAACAATACAATTTCTAAGAAAACTTGACGGTATAACAATAACCGGTGTCGCGTCGCGCTGTCGCGTCGCGCTAGTCTGCACAAAGCTTTTTGCAGGTCGTACCTACAGATGTTTTTTTTACCTGTAGTGTGTATGTTAATCAAATATTTTATAGGATAATTTTATTACGGTTATTTTACGGTTGTGGATTCCGAACCAAGGTTAAATGTCGTAAATTCAAAATAGTTTTTGGAATAGTTGTGTTTCCAAGTTTTCCACCAGTGTGCAGAGTACCTAATTAAAAACCGGCCAAGTGCGTGTCGGACCACGCACAATGAAGGGTTCCGTAGTTAGGATGACTAAAATTTATCCCAAGAACAAATTTAAAATTGTAGTTGAAAAACATATTCCCCATACATTCCAACTGCAAATGTAAGTTTGTACGCACAATATTGAGTGATTTACCATGTTATTTTAAGACCATAGACTTTTGGTTTTTCTGTAATCTATAAGTATAGAACTATTATCTGTATTTTTTTCAAAATTTTAGGATCAGTAGGTTCGGAGATAAGAGGGGGGAATGGTCAAGTTTCATCAATTTTCTTAAATATCTTTAAAAGTATTTATTATAATATGATAAAAAAAAAAAATTGAGATCCTCGTAACGAGCCCTTTCATTTGATATGTCACACGGTACAGTTCGCAAAACATTTTATTTTTATTTTCTTATTTGCCCCCCAAGTGACCCCAATATTCAAAATTCATTTATTTATGTTACACTTCCGTGTTTGGGTCACAGAATTACATATGTGTACCAAATTCCAACTTAATCGGTCAATTAGATTCGGAGAAAATTGGCTGTGACAGACGGACAGACAGACACACGAGTGATCTTATAAGGGTTCTGTTTTTTCCTTTTGAGGTACGGAACCCTAAAAAAGTCTGCGCTGTAATTGCGTAACACACTTTCAATCACAATCTGAATGATTTTTGAAGGATATTGCTAATCCATTGCTTCATATGTTCGAAAAATTTGTCTGCTCAACAACGTAAATAACGCAATGAATGTTGATGAACTGTCAAAATGAAAGCAATTGCTACTGTTAGTGTGTTTAATTACGCAAATACCCCGCTGGGTGTGTTTCTTCAAAGTATCAGGTTCCAACTTTTGAAGTTTATCAAAAAGGTTACAAAATCACCTTTGCATTTATTTTTCAGCTCCGATAAAGCACCTGTAACATACCATCACGCCGGTCATCCTCGAAGAGTAAGGCAGAGGTGTAGGTACACCTATAGCAGGGACTGAATTACCCAAAAATTAAGGTACCTTTAAATTTCGGTATGACGTCATACCGTTAAATAAGGGTTACCAAAATATTTCGATACCGTTCTTTTTTTCAGTAGCGGAATTTTGAGGTTGGAAATGCATACCGGTATATTTCGGTAGAAATATCGGTACCCTTATAAATGTATCGGTAGCAGACCTTAACCTTTATAAATGTATCGGTAACAGTGCCTAAACCTTCATAAATACACAAGTTCCAACTTGTTCGAACCCCCCGCGCACCCGCGCCGCGCCGTCTCACATGTTTGTCGGTACCGAAATCGTGTAAAGGCTCGTTCAGACCAGCGCGACGCGACGCCGCGACGCGACTCGAACAATACAATTTCTAAGAAAACTTGACGGTATAACAATAGCCGGTGTCGCGCCGCGCTGTCGCGTCGCGCTGGTCTGCACGAAGCTTTAAGGTTAAATAACGGTTTAGTCCAACCTTTATTTCAAAAGGTATCGGTATAGCTCAACCCTTAATTTAAACCGGTACCGGTATATTTTTGAGGTATCTTAACCTTTAACCGTAACCGCTTTCAGTCCCGGACCTATAGTACACCCACATTTCGCCAATGAATATCTTGTTATTCCTTTAACACAAAACTAGTACTTACAAAACCACACCATAAATAAGTAACAGTACTATATCATTCAAAACAGCCGAAACGACGCGCTTCGAAATCTCAGTGTATATCAGTACACAACAGTATCGAGTGCGCGGCATAACTCCGATCCAGCCTGTCTCTTGCTCTCCTCCCCCAGCGACGCCCTAAGCCGAGGTCCGTACCCCACAGGGCCCTTGGCGTGTAGTCGCTTAGTTTTTTAGTTGTATACCCTGGCTGGAGGTCTTAATTTATTGAGGCACCTACAGGAAAGTCCGGGTAAGCGGCCGACAACTTCGACCGGCGAAAAACCATGCTCATCTGTGGCACGGACGCGGAAGGTTTATCTACCGAGCGGCCGTAGGTATTTATTTCAAATCCACTGCCTACATAATATAATACTGTTACTTTATTATACTGTGACAAAACTTACCCTCTCCTTTATAAACAGGCTAATTATTATAATATTACACGGTGTAAAATAAAGCCTTTTTGTTATAATAATAAGTAAGGTACTGGCTATTTAAAATGAGCAATCGACGTAGTTATATTACATACGAGTACAAGTTAGTTACACTCGTGTAAAATAAATTAAACTAATAACTTCTTAGTAGGGTGTGTTTTTTGCATGTAATAGGATATTCTGATGCAGCTGTCGCCGACTGTACCGGTAGGGTGACCATGTGTATGAGAAGAGTTGGGATATTCCTTGAAATACGTATTTTTCTTCCTTAAAAATACGTATTTCAAGAAATATCCCAACTCTTAGCTTTGTTATTTGATTTGAATCAAATTGAGGAGTTCATTTTGGGACGTAAACCTGCTATAACAGGGATCACCAATTTTATGGGGGGTTAATTTTAGGAAGCGTTGTGGAGTGAAAGAGGATGGGCGTTATAAGGATTAAGAAACTCTGGATTTGGAATTTTGGTCACACAGAAAGGATTTGCTCTCATAAGAAATCTTAGTCGTTATAGTATTGATATTGGGCTCTAAAGAGTTTGCCGACCACATGTCCTAACCTGAAAAAATTAACTGTTGGTCTGATGTGTAGAACTTTTTCACCACGTTTGGCCACAGATATCTGATCACAGTATGCAGGTATCCTGCCGGGGTTGCGGGTTTGTCTGAAAGGGATATCGCGACCCCGGCACACAGGCAACGGAAGGAACACGGGTGGGTTTTAGTCAGTAAAAGTCTGACACGCCCTCCCGCTCCGCCCAGAGCGGGAGAAGTTATTTGATAATTTCCCACCCTCAAAAAAAAAAAAAAAAAAAGTATGCAGGTATATGTTAAGAGGAGTAGGCCACGATTTTTTTTTAATCCGTGGTCCGCAGCAACCACGGATTTTTGAAAAATTTCTTCAAATAAAAGTAATGTTAGCCTTTGTTATCTACATGTCCGGGAAGAGACTTTGCCTCAAAATGAGAAAAGCAGAAAAAAATAGGTATTATAAATTGAAATTACAGTTACTGCTATTATTTGACTATGAAAACAACCTTGTTTACATCTACTTTAACGTTACAGCTGCAAGGGCGTCATTATATCCTATTATATGCAAAACCATTTACAATATTGTAAGGAAACGACGACGTAATTAATTATATTACCTTTGATTACAATATTGATGGGCTGTAATAACGCATTAACAAATAATAATGATAAAGTAATCTATCATAATTCTGTAAATACCTATGTTCTTGACCGTGCGCTGTTATCATCATCACACCCCTGTGTGATGATGATAACAGCGCACGGTCAAGAGGGTATTAATCCAGAACCCTTTCTGTAACAGTTCAATAACATTCATTGCGTTATTTAAGATCTTGATGCATCTTTTTGCGTGTCTTTTGGGCTAATATGTTTTATTGTCTTTTTTGAGGGGTCTGGCGCTGTATGCCGAGATACAGGGACTCGTCCTAGTTCAGTTACAGATGCTCCCATGTTATATACTCCCAAGTACTAACCTATAAAATAACAAATACTTTGTATTATTTTGGGTGAAATAAATAAAAAAAAAAAAAATTACGTTGTTGAGCAGATTTTTTTTTCGAAGTTATGAGCAATTTTTTTGCAATCTTTAAATTAGCAATCTGTTTCAAAACGATTCAGATTGTGATTGATCGTGTTACGTTTATTACGCAATTAGGGTACAGGCCCGCTATCGTCTTTGCTCGCTTACCTACTTTTTGCTTGCTTTATGGCTTCACCACCGATACGGCATGCGTTAGTTTCTCATGTAGTTTATGCGGGAAGAGAAGATACACAACACATTGCTAATGAAGCCAGCGTGATTTGTGACCGCGCTCTCCGCGGGTGCGAAGCGAGTTACCAGCGCCTACGCGACGTGTTCACCGCGTTTTCACAATATTGTACACTCGCTTGTATCGTTCTCTCTCTTATGCACTCACGTCAATTGCCCTCGTTACGCAAAAGCAGCGAACACGTTGCGTACACGTAGCGTGCTCACTATGCACACGCAGTGAGTGCGTTAAACAATCGCCTATCTGGAAACACGTTCGTAAATCGCTAGTGTCTAAAGGCTCTCTCATTTCTTAACCACGGGGTGAGGCATGGGCTCAGGGCTAGACCAGTGGTCGGCAAACCGCATCTCGCGCATGCGGCTCTTTAGCCTAAAGAGTGCGGCCCTCTACGAGTGCGAGGCGAGTGTAGATACGCGCGGGAGTCAGGGTTTCAGTCATCAAGTAAGATAGGAATCAATGTTTATTCCAAATTCAAACTATATTTCAACGATTTATTTCCGAAGTATTTTTACCATAAATTAACAGGATATCGCAAATTAATCATTAATTGTATCTTTGAAAGTTTTCCAAGGTTAACTTGTTAATAAGTAAGATGCCTTCATCATTATTATCAGCTGATATGATGATGATGATGAAGGCAATCTACTTCTTAGCAAGTTAATATTAGGAAGCGTTGTGGAGTGAAAGAGGATGAGAGTTTTAAGGATTAAGAAATGTGTATTGAGACAGTTTGGACACGCAGAAAGAATTGGCTCTCATAAGAAATCTTAGTCGTCATAGTATTGATATTTGGCTCTATTGACTAATGAGTTTGCCGACCACTGGGCTAGACTTTTGTACTACGTGAGGAGCACGAGATAAAATATACAACACATTGCAAATAAATGAGTGCGTGCAGTTTGTTGTGTTTGTGTTATAAGCACGAAAAAGATTACTCCTAGTTTCTAAACCCATCAGGATTTTTGACGTGCGTTCTTCAATAGATAGGCATTTGTGTGATATGTTAAGTGTATCATACAATTAATACTAGTTTTCCGATAATGATTTAAGGCGAAAGCGCCAGGGTAGTACGCCCCTTTAAATTTTCATACGTTTTTTGCAATTTGCGGTTAAATTCAAAAGTCATTTATTCAAACTAGGCTGAGTTTGCTGAGAATCAGCACTTTTCGAACGTCAAAATTACATAAGACAGTCCCCCAAAACGCCCACCCTTCACCACTTCCTAGTGCGTTAGCTGGGAAGAAGTGGCGCAACAAACTCCCCAGCAGCACAGCTGTCTGTTCAGTTAGAAAGAAAAAACAAATGATTCTATATAATTAATGGTTAGTACCGGGTCGTATGTTGATCGAAACATGATTCGCGATCGTAACAAATATGTATTTCCTACCTAGGCCAATCATTAACAGCTGTTTACAAATCCATACCTAACATCCTGTGAATACAATCTGAAAAAGTTCTTTTCAGATTTTATCAGCTTTTGTATTACACAAACGAACTCTAAAATAAGAGAGTTTAAAAAAATTTTCGGTAAAGCTTATAAGCAGTGTTAGTAAATACTTACCTACTTAATATTATTTAACAAATACTTTATCGCACAAAATCAAGACCGTCCCAATAATAAAAAATACGTAGTCACCCCACAATGTCGTACAACCAATGTCGAAGAATTTTGAATACCGTTGAACGTAATAATAACTACTTTTTGAATTCCTTAAAACTGGAATCTTTTGAAATCACACTTTAAATCTTTTTATATTATTATTCAGGCTTCGGATTATTGTGATTTGAGTATGATAGCGATTACGAATTCTTTTGGTTTTTAAATAAAATAGGGGAGTGAGTAGGTAAGTTAGTAACGAAGTAAGGACAAATAAGCAGGAATTATACCAATATTGGAACAGTGATTGGGTTCGAACTCGAACCCAAGGAGGCAGCCGGCACTTTAATTTGTGTAAATTATTTCATCACCACTGCTCTCAAAACGGTAAAGGAAAACTTCTTCAGGAAACCGGCATGTTCTAGAATCAAAAGCGAACACATGTGACATCCACCAACACTCACTGGACCCGCGTGGTGGATTACGACCCACTCCCTCTGATACAGAGGAGGCCTATGTCCCAGCAGTCGGAAAATTATAAGCTGAATATGATATGCTAATATTACCTTGGTTTGTTACAAATAAGTTATATCTAAGAACCTATTAATTTGCATTCATTCATACCGTATGAGTGAATGCAAATTAACAGGTTCTTAACAATATTAGCCTTTGCTATTGAATCAAAGCAGACCAACATTGCTCGTTTTGTTTTTCTTTCCGATTTCTTATTGCCTTGCCTTGCCTAACAGTCCATATAACTACGTATTAAGATTAACCACTCATAATAGCAGCAATGGTTGTTCTTACCTCCATTTTATTATTAAAAATATCTTTTAATTATTTTTTAACTTCGCCGATCTGTGGTCCGCACTTCGCAAGCACTCAGCAGTGTCTGCTACTAGGCTTGTGTAGTACATGTACTAAGTACTATTAAGAATTAATTCACGACACTGTACTAGAATGAACTATTCCGTAAGCTTAATAGTACTTCGGTCATTTAGTACTTCGTTTCGATCACGTTCCGTCCGATCGGTCGCTCGGACTTGGATCCGCAGACTAAGGACGTTGATGACGCATATTCTCGATTCATGGATCGCGCGGGAAACAGACCGGTCGCCAGGGAGCGAGGAACGAGACGCACTCTTCACTCCTGGACTGTTGCACTCTGACTTCTCAATCTTACAACTTTATAACTCTGATTTGCCAAGGTGTTTAGATCTAATACGAAAATAGTTTCAGTATTTTCCTTTATTTCTTTCGAAACTTATAGGTATGCGAGGTTACCGATTTTTTTAATTATTTTCTGATTTCTTAAAATAATAAGTAAGTGCCTACCTACTTTCCAGATAGTTTTCATTTTGAATTTAGTACACTGCTATTATTCTCTGTGACTGATAGTAGATATGATGTATTGTTCATTTAAAGTTTGGTTTTCTTTTTGGTTTTCGGTGTAAACTCCTATGAGTCTGTGCTACCATCCAAGCACTCGTAAAACTCTTCATTCAGTTAGTGTACTAATAGTACTAGAAGGCCGAACTAGTACATTTCACAGATTGTACTAGATCGGAGCGATCCGTTCAAAGACCGAGCAAGAACAAGTCTATCTGCTACTATACAAAAAATACAATTTTGGAACATCAATATTAGAAATCAAAATCAGAACACAATCCATAGACAACGTCCGCGTCAGATTACTATCCGTCTGCTGGGATTAAACTCGCTTCCAATATATCGATTAAAATCGGTTCCTGAATACAAGCAATCGATAGTCGATATGCAGTAGTAAATGTTTATAAAGTGAGAGACATGCCACATCTAGAGGTGAAGCGACCTCCATTAATATTGATTTTATGCGAGAGGGCGGCGGCCGACAGGGCTGCTCTGCTTGTTGTTGTTTATTTTAAAATTTATTTATTAGATTTGTGTAGGGGCTTCGCCTAGTCATTAATGGTGTTGCTGAGTAAGTGGACTGTTGATTTGGATTATATGATATTAAGCGGGGCTAGAGGAGAGTTTAGTCTAGGAATTGCACTGAACTCGAGTGGGTATTATTTTATCGTTTACCGGTTTGCGGTTCTGCCGTCGATGAAGCCATCGGTTTATTATATGATGCTCACAAAGAAGGCTGTGCCCAGGCTGAAAGTTGCACAGAGAGTCAGGATTCATGTTTGTCATAAAGTTAAAATAACCAAGTTTCAAATATCCGAAGACAAAAGTCTTTGACGTGGACCTGGGACCAAGACCCCTAACAGCACGGTGGTGACAGGTGGAGTACCTAAGGCTGTGAACGAGTGGCGTCCAAGGACTGGAAGCAGGAGCGTCAGTCGTCCGAGGGAAAAATATTGCTGTTACTAAAAATTATACGATAAAAACTATTGCAGTAGTATTCAAGGCAGCGATAAACAATAGCAAATAACCGGACGGAACCCATAAGGAAAACCGCAAAATATAGGTAAGTATTTAGGTAACCGCCGTTATTATGAGTAGATTGAGTACCATAGCATAGTACAACAATTGCAAGTAGGTACCTAATGAAGTTCATTCAACTTCTATAGGCACAAATTATAATTGTATGAGGATGGGTCAAACCACACATGACACGCCGTGAAAAAAATATTAGTTAAGTAATCAACAATGTGGACAAACCGGATACTCCAGCACGCTTAGCATAACCACAATAGAAACTGTTTTTGTCGACGGAAGAATAGACAAAATGACAGATAAACAATGACGATCTGTCATTTTGTCTATTCTTCCGTCGACAAAACCCGCAGAAAACTCGTTTGTATGGTTGTCAAGCCAGTCTTTTTTTT
The DNA here is from genome assembly GCA_914767755.1 of Agrochola circellaris. Lineage (NCBI taxonomy): Eukaryota > Metazoa > Arthropoda > Insecta > Lepidoptera > Noctuidae > Agrochola > Agrochola circellaris. The sequence goes on along the minus strand of OU611867.1, from coordinate 7,197,789 downwards.
CTATTATAAAATAGGTACTATATTTTCAGGAAGTATCCCGAATGGCCATGGGAAACCTTTCAGTAGGATTGTCATAAACTTTTCGGTAGCTTACGGCCCATGGATGCCCCTCAAATTAAAGGGGTAAATCTACAATTCCGTGATAACGCCTGTCGTAATGTATGGATCGGAATGCTGAGCCGTGAAGAAGACGGATGAAAAAAGATTGACATGATATGTAGCGGAGATAAGAATGTTGAGATGTATGTGAGGAGTGACGAATATGGATAAAGTAAGAAAAGAGTATACAGGGTGTAAAAAGACACATCACAAAGCCGTAAACTACGCATACTGTACGTATAGCTAAGTAGCTTTGCGCAAAAATTATTGCTGGGAAACGTAATTTTTTTTTTTTTAATAAAAAAAATAAGTTTTTATTGCGCGCAATGTAACGCGAACCCACGCTTGAATGAACGGATTCAGTGTTAGTTAAGCTCCGCCCCTACGCTACGTAGGTAGGTACTTGTTGTTCATTGCGTTTTTGTAACTTCAAATGCGTAATCTGTTAAGATAAATCTAAAATTCAGGTAATGTTTGTTTGGAAAAAAGTTTCGTATTATCGCATAGAATTCATTTTCGTGAAAAAGTAAAAAAAAAAAATGCGACTTTGACCTTCAATATCTCCAGAACCAGTGGATTCCCAGGTATGGTCTAGTGGAAAAAAATGATGCAAATAATGGGTAGAATATGTGGCTTTCGGCTTCGGAAAGTGTCTTTTTACACCCGATATAAGGCGAAGTTTAAAAGTGGCGCTTGTGGCAGAAAAGTTGAAAGGAAATCGTTTGGCTTGGTAAGGGCATGTGATGGGGAGGGACGAAACGCATGTGACTAAAAGAGTGATGAATATAAATGTTGATGGATGGAGCGGGAGAGGAAGGCCAAAGAAAAGATGGATGGATTGTGTGAGGAATTATATGAAAGAGAAGGGAGTGGATGATAGCGTGACGGTTGACAGGGGAGAGTGGGAGAAGAGAACGTGGTGCGCCAACCCCACGTAACATGGGACAAGGGAAGATGATGATGTCAGTCCCATACATTTTTGAGTTTTCCATATCGCTGATAGAACGTTACTCTGTCTAGGCTCTCAGGAACGACATGACCAGGATGGATCACGATCATCAGTTCTGAGGGATCGAGTACAAAGATGGTATAAATCTTAATATTTTTTGTAGGCTTTGGTATAATGGTGTTTTAGGTGGGTACATGTTTTATGTTTTATGCGCGCACGGTGATGGCTGCGGATAATTATTTATATGTTATGTTATGTATTTGTTCACACTATTGGTTGTATATTGACTATTTATGTACTATTTGTTTTATTGTATATTTATGTAAATTCATTAAACCTGACTTGGTCTCCGTACGTCTCTTTCGGGTGACCACTGAAAATCAGCGCTGTGCTGTGGGTCTCCATAGCACAGCATCATGCTGAGTGGAAGCCTTCTTGTCACAGTCATGACGTGCCAGCAGCTGCCGACTATTTCTGTTTTGTGCTCGTTACTGTATTTAAATCTATTCTGTTTCATTTTCTTTATTATTTACTCGAGTTTATCATCTTTTTTTTTTTATGCACTTGTTTCTGTGACAAATAAACTTATTTTTCTTTCTTTTTCTTTGACAGTGATTACGTGCAGTCAGGAACCCAAATGTCTGACAACCAGTCTTACCCTGCTCTCCTTCTCCATTCAACGTCCATGGGGAGAACAGGTAGCCTACAGGAGTGGCAATTTCAGTTACCAGAGCCTGCACCCTAATTGCGTAATAGACTTTCAATCTCAATCCGAGAGTTTTAGGTAAAGGATATTGCTAATCCATTGCTTCAAATGTTAGAAAAATTTATCTGCTCAACAACGTAAATAACGCAATAAACGTGGGTAAACTGTCATAATGAAACCCATTGCGATCAATTGTCATTTTATGTGTGTTACGCAATTGCTGCGCTGGCGAGTTAGTACCATATGAAAGATGGCAATACTGGCAAGTATTGCCATTCAGATTTCAGATACTCGTAGGCTTATTATAAAGATTGGAGCTATTTTTAACCGTCTTCCAAAAATGAGTTTTTATGGATGTTCACTGATTTCTCCGTCAATTGTGGACCGATTTTGAAAATTATTTTATTGTTTGAAAGTTTATGATCTCGAGGTGGTCCCTTTTAAAAAAACAACAACCGACTTCCAAAAAGACGATACAAAGTGGAAAGTTACTGTTCTGTTTGTATTTTTTCTGTGAAGTCGGTGGCAAAAAACGAAAATTCAAGATAAGTTATTTTTCACTTCGTTTTTTGGAAGTCGGTTGTAAAAAAATATTTTTGTCGATAGGTACGAGAAAAGAAATAGCATCTGAATTCCTCCACCATGCAGTTATCAGGGCACTCACGAAATAATGCAGAAGAGGATATTTATAGGTTAACAGATGGAATTAGCAAATGGGCAGGGTAGTTAAAAAAAAAATGCAATTTACTTTCGAAAATATAAAATAACAATAATTATGATTATTTTAATCGCTTTCGCACAACCCTAGACCGCAGTCAAAGCCCACGGGATGTCACACGTCTGAAGCGAGTGAGAAGTGAGAAAAGGACAACAACAATCCCGCAGTAGGAGTGACAGAGACAACCATACGTCTCCCGTTTCACCTGCCGCCACGTACTTGGTAATTCTTTTTACTCAAATACGTAAGTCGGGTTATACTGTATTCTTTGTTGTTATGGATTTTTGGCGGGATTCATTATGCCTGTTGTTAATTGATTTCGAATTGAGTTTTTTAAATTCGCTTTTTCGGTTTGATTTTTGAGAGTTTTGACTTGAAATAATGAATGAAAGGGTGGCTTTTAAATGTTATTTTTAACTTTAGGATTTTTCGTAATCTGTACTTTAGTTACGGGTAGTCAGCAGCCCGTTAGTCTGTTACCCAGTAACTGGGTTATGGAGGTCAGATAGGCAGTCGCTCTATGTAAAATACTGGTATTCAGCTGCATCTGGTTAGACTAGAAGCCGACCTCAACGTAGTTGGGAAAGGCAGACAGATGAGTCTGTATTTTAGTATTTAGTCTGACGCCGCACATTCTTTATACCTACATGAGTTAATTAACACGGAGACCACAAAGGTTCCCCGCGGCCATGGTACCACCACAGGCATTTTGCATTTCTGCCGGGCATTCGGCTTTGCATTCATATGGGTATAGGATAGGTGTGTTCATGTGTACAAATAAAAAAAAACCGGCCAAGTGCATGTCGGACCACGCACAATGAAGGGTTCTGTAGTTGGAATGAAATTATCCCAAGAACAAACTTAACATTGTAGTTGAAAAACATGTTCTGCCATACGGAATGTATGGGAGATCATGTTTTTCAAATTCGCAAGTTTAAGTTGGTTGATTATTACTCGGTAACGTGTATAGCCTACTTAGCTGTGATAGTTTTCTTTTTAATTTCGTTAAAAAAAAAAAAAAAAAAAACATCCCCCGCTTTACGTGCATGGGAGGTACCCTAAAACTTTTTTTTTTTTAAATTTTATTTTACCAATTTGTCGGCGTGATTAATATGTATACATTATGCAAATTACAGCTTTCTAGTACTAACCGTCTCTGAGCTAAGCCGCGGACAGACAGACGGACATGGCGAAACTATAAGGATTCCTTGTTTACTACGTAACCCTAAAGAGGTATATATGGCATTTTTTCACTTCTAAGTTTTAACCTCAGAACAAATAAAAAATCAAGACAGAGCGCTGTCAACAGTGGCGTGAGGCCGGTTTCGTAAACATGTGTGCACTTATTAAGGTGTAGATTGATTGTAAATGTGTGCGTGTGAGCGTGTTTTCACGGAGCGAAGGTGTAGTTTCGGAATGCTTCACTGTATTGTTCGCAGCGCTTTGTCATGTTTTTTTATTTGGTCTGAGGTTTTAAAATAACATTAAAAGAAAGAAAGAAAGAAAAAATATTTATTGAGACTCGCACAGGAAATCACACATTAAACTAAAAACACACTAAACATAAATAAAAAACAAAGTAACATTAAAATTTAAAGTATGAAGTCCCGTACGAGGCCAAAGGGCTCCTATCTCAGCATGATGCCGCGACATGAAAAAAAAACACACATTACGCCCGTAATCCTCGAAGTATTCGGCAGAGGTGTACCATCGAAGAAGTTCATATCTAACCACCGTAAGCACATTCTTGCTTGCAGCGCTCGGCGGCTATAGAACCGGGCCGGTAACAGATGTGAACTTAGATATGAACTTCTTTGATAGTACATATAGCCACATTTCGCCATTTATTTTTGAGTTCCAACTGGGTTTTCTTTTTGTCTGTAATTCGTAATTATAGGCAAAGAACATGCCTAGACATTGCTTTATTCTGAAAAATCCTCATGGATAGCGTCCATCTGGGGCTAGGGAGAACGGAGGGTTACGTCGGGCCCCTATCGACTCAAACCCCACGGTAATCCTGGTGCTACCATGGTCCGGGAACCCAGAATATACGGAAACATAGATGTAAGAATTTCTATGAACATCATTTTTATTTATTTTTAACGGTTTATGTACACATATATAAACAGACAAGAAAAAAAGGAACAGAAAAATACGTACAAAGGTGATGCTTATTTCTAAAGAAATCTCTTCCAGCATACCTGCGATAGGAAAGTAGTTAAAGAGATGTAGACAACGTGTGTAAAAGCGATAGTGTGCTCAGCCTAGCTTTTTTCCAACTAACACACGATCCCCTTCGTAAGACTGCTTGTCAGACTTTCGGACTTTTGACTACCCGTAGCGACTGTCAAAGATGTACAAATGACAGCCGGGACTAACGTGCTTTTTGGCGCATGGAGAGGGATTTCGATTCGTAATGCATGATCACCCATCTACAAACCGACCTCGACGACCGCTTAACCTTCGATCGACACACGTGCGCAGTTGCGCAGCAAATAATGCTTTTTAGCCTAGGATTACCATCCACCCCGATTTTTTCCGGACATATTCGGCTGTTGAGCCCCTGTCCGGACTTTGTCAGGACTAGTCAATTTTGCGCGGAGTGAAAAAAAAAAAACTTACTCAAAAAATAAAGAATGAAAGTAAAATGTCCGGCTTTTTGTCAGGACTTTTTATATTTCGAAATGGTAACCCTAGTTCGGCGTCACCCTAAGTGGTTAAAAAAAGCTCTCAATGACGTAAATAAAATTTTAAATAGAAAGATATATTTAAAATACCACTTGATAACATAAATTTTATTTCAATGTTTTCCCTAGAAAGTTATCTAACTTGTTTATTAAAAGCTCGGAAGCTGATGAGTGGGAGGTACAGTCGTTTCCGGATATTAATAGTACCACCTACGCTGTTATCGTGGGAGTTATTATAAGACTTGAATGCCGGCAAAACATAGAACATTTTGCAAGGTATTTTTCAACTGTTAAGTAACTAGGTATACTGAATACAGAAATCAATCTACCTAGCCTTTTCCCAACTATGTTGTGGTCGGCTTCCAGTCTCACCGGATGCAGCTGAATACCAGTATTTTACATGGAGCGACGGCCTATCTGACCTCCACAACCCAGTTACTGGGTAACACGATACTCCTGGCTAAGACTGGTTGTCAGACTTTCGGGCTTCTGACGACCCGTAACGTCTGTCAAAGATCCACGAATTACAGCAACAGCTTAACGTGCTTTCTGAGGCACGGAGGAGTCTCGGTATGTAAAGATCATCCACGGACCAACCCCGGCAAGCGTAGCTTAACCTGATGGATCGACCCGTGCGGCTGTTAGTACTTAGCCACGAGCCTATACTCAATACAACAAGGGGTTAATTTTATAAACGTACTTACTCGTAACGTCAAGAGATGTTTAAACGTATGGTTAGGCAGTCGTTAATCATTACTTAACTTTTGCAAAATTTCTAAAGAAACCCACAATTGTTTATTATAACAAGACAACTTAGACAAAATCTCTGTGGACGAAACGAAATTGTATTTATTGCTCTACAGTTGACGAGAAAAATGTATTTACTTTTATTTACTTTTTATACCTACTTGCTGGTAAGACTGCGGGCCGAACCGCTGCCCTGCACCTGCTATTCCTGCAGCCCTGGTAGCCCGCAAGAATCAAATTTTCTTGAGTTTTTTCCATTTTGCAGGTCAGTGTCAGGTTGTATGTTGATTAAAATTTGATTCGCGACCGTAACAAATATGGCTTTACATAATTATAATCATTACAATCAGCAATACAACTCCATAAGTTAGCATAATTGTCAAATGTCATGATTTCATGAAATAGTCATTCATTGGGATTAAATGAACTTAGCGAGTTGCATTGATCATTTTTATGTTTATAATTCTATAATTAAACATTTGATATGGTCGCGAATCATATTTAGATCAACATAGAACATGACACTGACCTGCAAATTGCAAAAAACGTAAGATTATTTGAATTTCGCGGGCTACCTTGACGCTTTCGCCTTAAGAGGAAAACTGCTGTTAAGCCGGTTGCAGACCAAGAACTTCAGCTAAGTTGCAAATTTTTCATACTTATTTCTCAGATCTCAGACCAAATAAACAACCAAGACATATCGCTATCAACAGTGACGTGAGGCCGGTTTCGTAAACATGTGTGCACTTAGTGAGGTGTACTTTGATTGTAAATGGTTATAAATGTTTGCGTGTAAGCGTGTATGCACAGAGCGAAGGTGTAGTTTTGGTGGTTTTGATGGCATGCTTCACTGTATTGTTCGCAGCGCTGTCTTGGTTTTTTATTTGGTTTTGTGTTTCCTAGTTTACAGTCTGCACACAAGTAAATAAAAATTACCTCAGCTAAGCGCACTAAGCCTAACTACAATTTAGCTTTGCTTCAGGTCGGCAACCAGCTTTGGAGTCATGAGTAAATAAATATAATATTAAAAAGAGGTCAAATTTGTTCGTTTTTTTGTAAGGGGTAATCTCAGGAACGAATGATCCAATTCTAAAAGTCTCCATTTCACTGGTAGAAAGCTACATTATTCCTGAGTGCTATAGGCTATAAATTATATTTTTATCATGCATATTAGCCGAGCTATGATAATTTTTGTTTAGCAATTCGGAAAGAAATACCTTTTGAAGTTGAAACAGAATTATTTTAATGTGCTGTCGAACGGATTTTCATACGGTTTTCACCAATGGACGGACTGATTCATGAGGAAGGTGCATAGGCTCTACGACCCTTAGGAGCCGAGCAAAAACACAAAAAGTCAGCGAGGTCGGGCGATGCGACGGGGTGGGTCGGGGGCCGAGAGAATATTATAAAAATTTCTGTTATTTTAGTATATATCTTCCGACTTTCACGCGAACGAAGTCGCGGGCAGACTAGTTCGTAGTATAAATATATAAAATCTCTATTCACTGCCAACGCACCCAAAATGAAAGATTTCTCCTCAAACTGCGTATTTTTTACCCAACATCAAAACACCTAGGTGATCGATAAAGTAAGATTAGCTTTGACCTCAAAATGGCCGAAAGAGCGTCCTATGTCTGTCTAGTGTCCTTTGTGAGGACTTTACAGAGCACTCGTTTAATACGCAATGCGGAGTTTACTGGGAGAGGTTTTATTTGGGATGAGAGTGCTTTAAAAGGACTGTTTTTCTGTTAGGGTAAATAGGTATTGCTATTGATTTCGGCCAAATTCGATGTGAAATCTATACATACATTGACGTTGATATTATAAGGAGAAAAGATTTGTATTTTTGTTTGTTACGAATAAACTCAAAAACTACTGGACCGATTAGTTGTCCCACCGCCGAGATGCGAGTAGAGCTAGCAACTAAAAACGAGTTGGCGAGCAACGAGCAGCGAGTGCGCGATGACGACGAGCGATTACTCGCTGGTATGCGTATGTACCAAGCGTGAATCTCTCAGCGAGTGTTCTGCCCTCCAACCGAGCGTTCGCTGAGCGAGTACTCTGTTTGATAGGTCTTACCTAGTGGAGCGAGTCCTCGCCCGCGGTGTGAACAGTCAGCGATCAACTATTAATATATGCATCTCTTTTATTTACACGGAATGTATATCTATTGTACGTTTCTTGAGCGAGAAAATAGGCGATAGTCAGTCGCTTCCTCGGCCGCGGTGGGACAGCTGCCAGAATGCTGCTATGCTGAGTAACTGTACTTATTAAAAATAACACGCGGGTGAAGCCGCTGGCGGAAGCGAGTACTTACATAACTCACGCCTTCTTCACATGGGGATGGGCAGACACTACAGAACGCCAGCACGCGTAGCATGACAACCATAGAAACGGGTTTTGTCGACGGAACAATAGACAAAATGACAGATTGATCTGTCATTTTGTCTATTCTTCCGACGACAAAACCCGTTTCTATTGTGGTCATGCTAAGAGTGCAGAACGCTCCTTACATCCTCTTTTTGCTTCGTTCGTCTTCTTGAAATCCTAGTCTACATTATAGATTTGCGAAAAAACTGCTCTGAAGAATAACTTGTGTGGTATGTGCAGTCGGGCCCTATCAGAATACCAGCGCTGCAGTATTTATTTATTAAATATCGCAGCATTATGCTGAGATAGGAGCGTTTTTGACTTCGCGTAGGTGTAGTTTTTTTTATTTTAGTTTTAAATGCTCCTTTTTTACAGTTTATTTTTCCTGTGCGTGTTCCAAATAAAATATTTTTCTTTCTTCTTTCTAGGCCGTTCGTCAGTGGTAACATTTTGACCTTGAGCTGGCCTAGCGTATTACGGACTTTTAATAGATTAAGGTTGCACTAGTCGACGGCTCGAAATCGTTGGTGGGCGTGGCTTAATAATTATGCATACTATTTAGTTTATTTATTTAGTTTTATTTGTTAAGCATTTAATCGACTCCTGGGTCGGGCAGTGTTATTGAGTTTTCCATCAGGAATTTTTCAGTAGCAGCCCGGAGTCTGGATTTGTGCCCGGTTGATGGCAATAGGGTCGCCCCCTATTACATTGGACTCAGACGTGACTGACGAAATGTGGGTGAAGAAGTTCATATCTAACCACCATAAGGACTATTGTTGCTTGCAGCGCTCGGCGGCTATAGAACCGGGACGGTAACAGATGTGGTCATCGTGTTCAAGGGATTTAGTTTTGAAACTGGTTAGATATGAACTTCTTTGATGGTACACCTCTGCCTAACCTTTTGGGGATTACAGGCGTGTTGTTATGTTATTTTTAACAACTACATAGGTAGGTACTAAATGTAATGTAGGTACAAAAACCTGAGGTAGGTAGGTACCTGCCTAGGGGGCCGTTCAAGTATTACGTAAGTACTATGGGGGGGTGAGGGGGGTCTTTGTTTTGCTTATTTTGGATGACATGGGGGGTAGGGGAGTCTAGATGATGATTACGTCATCGGTAGTTATTTACTTTTTTACACAAATGGCAGCCCTCACATTGTCTATGCTTGAAAACGAAACGCATTTTCGGGGACTCCCGCAAATAATGCATACGTTTAGGCACTCGGTGTAGGACCGATTAGGGGAATTACCGCGCGCTATTCACTTGTCTAAAAAAATACATTTATATTTGAAAAATGTTTAAAAGAGCTTTGCTTACTTTTGCTGTCAAGGGGGATGGGGGGGTAAATAATTGTAATAAATCTGCTTACGTAATATTTGAACGGCCCCTAGGTACCCTAACTACCTACTACTTATTCTAAAATTATTACGCGACGACGGAACCAAATCATAGTTGACACAGTGCCCTTTCTTTGCCGGCATTTGGTAGCTAGGTAGCTACCTATAAATAGCCAGTAGGTAATTTAGTGATTATGTACTGGTGACTAGGTACGTAAAGATACAGTGTTACTTACATAATTTTATTCAACAAAAATGTCAGCCAAAATGTCAAATCAAAAACCAACAATCAATGTCAAATGTCATGTCATGTGTGCATGTCATTGTCAGCAATGTGTGTGTATGTGTGTTGTGTGTATCTATAAAATTTTCCCACAGCTTGCATACAGAAAAAAAGCGAGAATGCACTTATGCACCAGACTTGACGGTTGACGGTTGCAGATTAAATAAATAGATAATAAGTACTTACCTATAATTTTATACATAATTAGCTTATGCCCGCGACTTCATCCGCGTGAAATGTCTTGTTTTAACTATATCTTATGTATGACACTCGGCAATACAGTAGTTTCCCAATACAGAAATAATTTTTGAAATCGGATCAGTTGTTGATTACCCCCTACACACAAATTCGCAAACTTTACCGCTCTAAATTATTATTATTATATAAGTAGTGTATAGATGTCAAAACAAAGCTATATTTTAGCCTACCTAGGTACATCTTTTAGAAGTAGATTAGCCGGCAGCTGCCTATAGTAGATAAACGAACGCCCGACTGATTCAATATTCATCAATTTGCAGACGGCATTTGAATGTAGTAGACTACATTCGATTTCCTGCAGTATTATTGGATTACATTCTATCTAGATTAAACGCTAGCACTAGCAACCTGTCTAGTATCTACTTAGATAGTAAAACAATGAAAATGACTGCAAACTGCAAAACAATTGCTGTTATTGGTAGGTATAAAACAAACAATTATTATGATTTGTGCATGTACTATATAATTTTAATAATGAATAACTTACCAATGTAGTACTGAAGTCACACTAAACAAGCACTAAACACATAACATTTACTTTGTCACATTTTTACCGTAAATTAGAAATGAATTACCGATACGAAATCATAACAGCGATACAGTGACCAATTGTATTGTGGCAGATGATTTATAACAGTGACATCTCGTGAATAAATTTAGCAACAGTTTAAGGTGTGCATGTAAAGTTTCTAAAAATGTATAAGAGATGGCAGTGTTAAGTTTACTAATTTATAAAATAGATGTCGCTAGTAGTGTTAAAAACTTAGTTTTGTAGTTTAGTTCTGCTACTCAATTACAGATGGCGAACGACAAATTGGTTAAATAAAAGTGTGCAAGGTGTTAAAATTAAAACGAAATGATTTCATGAATATGATTGAGTATACCCGTTCTCCTAAAATAGGGATTCTACATACAAGGTGCTACAAGCAAAGTCATAATATAATATAATTTAATAATCTTAACATCTGTTCGAAACGTGTGCCACCTGTAGCGGCTGTAGCAAACGCACCTGGTGTGAACATAAAATCAAGATCCGTTTAATTATTTTTTTGAAAATGACAAGCAGCTTTAACTTTTAAGGAGGTATTTATAATCACAGCTATGTTTAAATTGCCTTTGTTACTTGAACGGTTGAATTTTCGTAATAATTGCAAACGTTGAGTCACGTTCTGTAAAAAAAATCAATTCAAACAAATAGATCACTAAATTACTTAATACTAATACAACACTACAAGACTCCACAGCTCAACATGGGCTTCCTTAATTAAAGGCAGGCAAAGAGCATGACCAAAGTCCCTTCCGGAAAAAAAAAATCAGTACAAACAACCTGCACTAGCACCATCTATGATCAAGTAGTCGAACTAAAAATGACGTCACAGCAACGTCGACCAACCGGTTCGGACAAGTTGCACGGTACCGTTGGGTTCAACGACCTCAAAGAGATTTGTTTACGCGGGAAGCAGAAACAACTGACTATCCAAAAGATTGTGAATTTCGGTGGGATTTTTAAAATTCACACGTAGTTATAATGCTAGTAAAAATAAAAATTAACTTTGTAACGTTAGTTTTTAAGTTTTAAAGCGGCAAGAGTTCAAAAAACTTTGGGTAACGGACTACTGTTACTATAAGCCGTCCTTGGTGTTATGCACGGTCACGTAATTAAAAATATGATATTTGCGAAGTGCGAACAGACTTGCTAAATTCTTGTAGTAATTATGCTATTTGGATTTTAGTCATAATTATTTTAATAGGTTGCTGATGCGTGTGGTGCGAAAATAATGTCAGATTAGTCCAGTACCTGGTCGACCGAGCTGTGCTCGGGTGAAAATAGAGAAAAGAAGAATAATTTAATAATATAAGATTTATACTAGTTTCTAAGAGTTATTACTAATTCCATGTATATTCCATGCTACTATGATAGTACATACTAATTTCATGCTGCCATGATAGTAGGGTACTTACTAATTCCATGCTGCCATGATAGTAGGGTACTTACTAATTCCATGCTGTCAAGTCATTATTCTAAGGCAGTCATCTTGTTCTAAACTTTGGGCAACCGAGCTCTGCTCGGGTCAAAATACGGAGTAAATGAGTTTTCCCAGATATGAGACCTAGCTAGATCAATTTTTCGCCCCCATAAACCCCTATATTGAAACTCTCATCGAAATCATTAGAACCGTTTTTGAGAACGTGACTACATATATACAATTTATATACAAATAAGTTTTATTACAAGCTCGTTTAATAGTATAGGATTTTTCAATCACCTCCCTACAACTAAACTTTCTGAAGAAGATACCTTTTCAAATGGTCTGCAACATCGGAAATGATGACGGACCTCTACGATACAATATAATATATATTTAAATGCGTGCACTAACTGGACAGATCCACTCAAAACTGAGTGGATCTTTCCTCAAGAGACCATAAATTACAATAAACGACGTATATTTAGTAATCTAATCTGCTTAACAGTACTTAAAGGGTCATAAAGAACCCTGTAAGAAATCGACACGTGTTTCACCTCTCAACGAGGCATCCTCAGGATGACGATTGAATGGTTGCGAACCCGGATAAGACGTGTTGCCACGTCGAGCGTCGAGAGCAGTGTCACACTGCTCTGATTTTGTTTCGGTCTTTCTTCTTAGAGTTGTCCAATAGGAAACCACGAACTCATCGAGTTTTTGAGGCGTTTCCGTGGTTCGAACTCATGACCTCTCGCTCACCAATCCTGCAAAATGTCAAACTACTTCAAATTATATCACGATGTAACGTTCCTTTACTATAGTTTGACCGCGACCACTGTACTGCGCCTTAGGAATGCGCGGCGAGACGGGGGGGCAGTTCAAGTCACACAATTTATTTTTGACGTTTAAAAGTGTTTGTTAGAACCTACTTACTGAAATAAAATCATTTATCGTTTTTTTTTTAATGGTCAAGGAATATAATGGCACATTCTGATCTCTAGGCACGGATTTCCTACTGGGTTGGACGGGATCAGTAAGGTAAAGCAGTAGTTGTATAGAATATAGCATAAGCATAATCAGTCTATAATGTTGGAACTGCTGGGATACAGGCCTCCTCTCTTCGAAAGGCGAGGCAGATGACACATGTCTTCGAATTTTTGGTGCTAGGATATGCCGGTTTCCTCACGGTGTTTTCCTTCACCATTTTGAGAGCAGTGGCCCACCAAATACAACTCTTAAGTCGGGGCCGTCACCACTGGACCACCACTAAGGCAATACATTTGGGGAGAAACCTTAACCAAATCAAAACACAGGCCAAATTGAGTGACGTTAAACAAAAGAGGATTTTTTCGATTGATTGATATTAAATATTTATCCTGACTGACTGCCTTGCGGTCTAGTGTGCTGAGCACTGCTGAGCATGATGTTCTGGGTTCGATTCTCAAGTCTGGCAAGGGTTTTTCCTTCAAGATTTTTTATTTAAATTAGAGCAGCTCGGAGTCTGGATTTGTGCCGGTTGATGGCAATAGGCTCGCCCTCTACTACATGGGACTTAAACATAACTGGCGAAATATAGGTGTACTATAGGTACACCTCTGCATTGCCCTTCAGAGAATCCAGGCGTGATATTATGTTATTTTATATTGAATATTAATTAATGAATACAAAACGTTGACTATGTAGGCAGGCTAGTGTGCAATGCCGGTTCTTAGGTCCCGTATGGCCTACAGATTGGCACTTGTTCCGGGTTGAGTATTCTTGGTGTTTGTGGCACATCAGCTTTGTTCGAAAAAGGTTATGGCGATGAAGGAGAAATATCTATTGTTGATGTTCTTCAGAAAGGAAAGATGCGTAGTGCTTGCAACCGGCGCGGCGTGCGTGTTTGCCCAGATGTATGAGAGTAAACGAAGCGAAATACTATATAAGGATTGTAGCAGGGGCGTTCTGTACTTAGTTCTAAACTTTAGATAGGCCTGTTGCTAAGGAATAGGGAGTATGTTGCGTCAATTCTTCTTCCTAGATAAAAACTGGTGAAGTGCGGGCGATAAGTGGGCTGTTTTTTGTATGGAATTAGTATGTACAATACGTAACTTTTGACTTTCCGAAAGTAATGGCTTTTAGTCTATGGATACTAAACAGTTCTTTTTTTTTTTTAAATGTGTCATTTAGACGTCAAGTTAGCATGTTTAACTATTTGATTATAGGCTTTGAAGTTGTTTCCTCTGTACATTTAAGTTATAAAAATGTTTAGCTAGATTATAGCATAAATAAATTTATTGGTTTCGTTTTCAAATTATTTATAACCTTTTACCGGTGACTTCGTCCGGTTCGATTTCGAAATCACAGGGAATCAGATTTTCCCAGGTATACATCAATGTGGGGTTTCCAAACATTTTCTTTAGCTTCTTCATTGCGTGCTCCTCCTATAATATTCCGTTGCGGTAACTTTTTTTCGAGACTGGCGAGTCACGAAAAAAAGTGCTTTATTGAATCGCCACTTTTTTTTAACCGACTTCTAAAACAGGAGGAGATTCTCAATTCTCAAACATAAAAAAAAAATGTTAACATATTTTTTTTTTTATGTATGTTTCCGTCATATACAATGTCGCCCATGTGACCGCCCGTATTTTTCTGAATATTCATATGATTTTTTTTCTAAAATTAACTTTAATATTTTTGGGGGTCCATCTTTAATAGTTTCCGTGTAATTATTTTTTTTATTTTTAGAGTAGTCTTTGCCATAATATCCGACGTAAAAGCTTATGAGTTATTTTATTGGATTAAGTCCATAAAATCCAAGAGGCTATTGAAAAAAAAAAGAGTTTTCTTATGAAATATTGTCCCCCCTTTTAAAATAAATTTTCGATAACTTTTCATGAAGATTCGGCATTGTATAGATGGATTTGCAAAATTCTTTTTTTGTTTGAAAGGGTATGCTCTCTAGGTAGTCCCATATACATTTCATTAACTTTGCTTGATTACTTTTTGAGTTAACTGCAATATTACGTATTTTTCCCACCTAGTCCATAAGGATGATGTTATAATAACTTCCTGTCACTGCTGTATTTACATAGCAGGTAGTGGTAAGTTCCACAACTAAAAAGTGAAAAAAAAAAATACAAAAAAAAAACAACCGACTTCCAAAAAGAAAACACTACAAAGTGAAAAATAACTTCAAAACGAAACACACCGACTCCGAAATAATGTTTTTTTTTTTTTTTTTTTAAACATTCGTATTTAAATCTCGGTCTCAGTCTGTCAAAAAAACCTCTCCTAAGCCTACACTTTTGACATCACGATGACAATCAATCAGCGACAGCTATGATGAGCTTGCGGCTTGAATCGCGTATCGCGTACTCCCGTATTTTTAAGAACGTACAAATTCTAATCTGTCAAAAATACCTCAAATTTTCCTACATTTTTTTACAAATTTTTGACATTGATTGTCGCTGAGATAAGATACGACAACATTTTGAACGTTTTTAATTACGGGAATTAGCCTTCTGGTCATGTGTTCGTCACTATAGATTCTAGCTTACATGTTGCCGTGGCTGGGAATAGAGCTGAGCTTGTCCAAGTAAAAGTTTTGTTTTTACGATTTTTATCAATTTCATTTTTATGTTCTTTCATCATAGTGATGTCAGAGGGCCTAGACGTATTTCTACAACGACTTTCAACAGGATTAACATAAGCTTTTCGGTAGCTTATATGCCTCATAGATTTAGGACTTATCAATCATCATCATCAACTTGTCCAACCCGCACTGGGCCCGCGTGGTGGATTACAGCCCACTCCCTCTCACCGTGAGGAGGCCTGAGTCCCAGCAGTGGGAACATTAGGCTGATTATGCATCATCGTTATCGCTGATAGGATGTCACTTTGTCTAGGCCTTCAGCATACCTTTTCAATTATTTTTAACCCTCGATGCAAAAAGAGGGGTGTTAAAAGTTTGGCCGCTATGTGTGTGTGTCTGTCTGTGGCACCGTAGGTCTTAAACGGGTGAACCGATTTGAATGCGGTGTTTTTATTTGAAAGCAGGTTTTCTAGCGATGGTTCTTAGACATGTTTGATTAATATCGGTTCAGCCGTTTGAAGATTACCATCTCTTTTTTAGTTGATGAATGGATGTGAGCGTCTTCCACAGGTCTCATCGATTTGAAATTTGGTATTCTGTTACTTCAACGATATTAGAAGAACATAGTAACCTTGAACTGATGCTGCAGCATCACCTGGAATTTGCAGGATACCCAACTCCCTTACCAACTTACAGCACAGGTATCGTGTTTAGGCTCATTGGAATGGTCTCAATGAATAGGTTATAGATAGATGATGAACAGGGTCTGGTGATGCAGTAGGAAAGAGAAATGAGAAAATGTTTGTGTCGGGTTTTTTTTTAAAGTTTAATATAATATCACTTGTTATTTATTGTCTTCATTCCTTTTTCCCATTGAATGAACATAACATTTATTTTTATTATTTTGACATGATTAGCCAATAACTAATCGTGAGACATGATTGCGACCAATATGTATACGGTTAACGATTTTAGAGTTGCAATAAAAAGTTTACGAGCTTAGCAGTCGAAGTCTTATTAATTACTTGTATGTTGACCTAGCCAGTAGCACAGATAATATAATACTCCAGTAGTCAATCGATCAATAAATTCAGCTTATCGCAGTCCATTGCTGGACATAGGCCTCTCCCAGGCTGCGCCGCAACAAGCTGTCCTCCGCCTTCAGCATCCAGTCTGTCCCAGCCACCTTCTTAAGGTCGTCGGTCCATCTAGCTGGGGGGCGTCCCACACTACGCTTGCCGATACACGGTCTCCAGTCCAGGACTCGTCTGCTCCACCGGCCATCGGTCCTTCGACAACATGGCCAGCCCACTGCCACTTCAGCTTGCTTACTTTGCAAGTTAACTCGGTTCTTTTCCGAATAAATACTTGCTTGCTGTTGTAAAATTTAAAAAAAACATAACTTATATTCAGAATTCAATCAACAGAATCCTCTGGTACTTAATTCTTTAAATGGTTTTCTGTCAATAGTTGTAACTGTACAAACACAAAATGACAGCAGTTTATCTAATGTAAAATAAAATGATTATGAGAACTTCGACTTCTTAATGACTCTCGTAAAATACTTTATTACTACTTTGAAATATTAAATTAACACGGAACTTTTAAACCACTTTCATGAGAATTTGGGAAACATCATTGTTGGCAACACCGAGTGAAGCTACTTGGAGCGTTGGCGATGAAGTTTTGGGGAAGGGTGGAACTTTCCCGCCAATATTTATGTCAAGCCGCGAAACGCGTTTATTTTTGTAATTTGTTTTTCGAATTAATATAAGTGTATGTATATAAATTGCTACGTGTTTTAAACCTCCGTATAGAAATAGTTAATATTATATCTTGTAATAAACGCTAAGGTAAGTAAGGGATAACGTGAGGTGAAGAAACTCATCGTGAGGAAACCAGCATTAAATCCTAACTAATATTAAAAATGCGAAAGTAAGTTTGTTTGTTAGGTACGCTTTCACGTGAAAACGGCTGAACGGTTTTTGGATAAAATTTGGCACATGTGTAGACCATGACCTGGAGAAGGACATAGGATACATTTTATCCCGATATTCCCACGGGATCGAGATAAATGCGGGTGCAACGGCGGAGCGTGACTAGAAATAAAAAAATAAATTAAAAAAATGTTACTCACACAGGCCCGCGTAGTAGATTATGGATCGCTCCGTATCACAGAGGTCTGTGTCCCAGCAGTGGGAATAAAATAGGCTGATCATAAAAGGGACCACCTCAAGAATATGGACTAGAGAGTACCTACTGCTAATAGGTAAGTTGAGCTCGGAAATTTTTGCTTAAATTAAACGCAGACAATCTGGCGACGCTTGGGGGGCCTATGTCCAGCAGTGGACGTTTTTTTATCTGAAATAATATTGATGATGATTGGACGCAGGCCTAAACAAAGAATAGAGCCTTACTTATTTAACAATGGTCTTTCATGCATCCGTCTCATTTTACTCATTTATTTGTCAAATTGTTTTTTTTTGTGTTGTTTTGCAATTGTACCTATATGCACAATCACACTATTAATGTACATACATATTCGTTATTTTTTTTTTATCTGACACAAATTTATTTTATTTAAGTATGCTGCATACACACGTTACATTATAAAACTGATTTACATCCGTGACATCACAATCTTAGGTCCAGTTGAAAACCAGCGTCAGGCACTTATAGTTGTCTGGAAGTTTTGCTGAACTAAGCCTTTTCGGCGCAGCCATGAGGCACACTCCCCTGCTAATTTCTTTTTACATCGCACTTTACACTTTTTATTTGATTTTAATTTTTTATCTGCTGTGTAATTATATTGTGTTAATTTTGGATAATTTTTCATGAATATTCAGAAAAATACGGGGGTCACATGCCCGCCCATGCGCGACATTGTATATTGCATCGACATTGTTGTTGTTCCGTCTGAGATCGCTCGAAGATTACTATGGAAAATATATCGTAATATGCCTAGCTATGATTTATATTATAGCTACGTCTGTGAAGGGCTTAATGCTCGAATCTTAATGCCCAATGAACATAGAAAGAAAGAAAGAAAGAAAAATAAGTTTATTTGTCACAGAAACACGTGCATAAAAAAAAAGATGATAAACTCGAGTAGAAAATAAGAAAATGAAACAGAATAGATTTAAATACAATAACGAGCACAAAACAGAAATAGTCGGCAGCTGCTGGCACGTCATGACTGTGACAAGAAGGCTTCCACTCAGCATGATGCTGTGCTATGGAGGCCCACAGTACAGCGCTGATTTTCAGTGGTCACCCGAAAGAGACGTACGGAGACCAAGTCAGATTTAATGAATTTAAAATATACTGCTACTATACAACCAATAGTATGAATACTTAAAATGATTAAATAACATATAAATAATTATCCGCAGGTATCACCGTGCGTGCATAAAACATAAAACATTTACCCACCTAAAACACCATTACACCAACAACATAAGTTACTTCTCTTGCGCCAGTGAACATCATCTACTGCTTTCCACAGCAGCTGAACCATTCTGTAAAAAACTTAAAAAACCTAGGAGAAGTGAGCTTGCAGTCAGCTTGTAATAGTGTCAAACCCTACGATCAGGTGGAGTGACATGACACTTCAAGCTCACTTCACCGAAGTTTTCACTATAAGATTTTTCCTGGATGAACCGGCAAGTCAACCACAAGTCTACTTGCTGCAAGTTATAGAAACTAAATCAGTCAAAAAGTCTAGTTAAAGAAGGTGACGTGCGAAATAAGTTTGCTGGTGAACTTCGTACTTAAGATTTGATCCTAGTTATTCATTTAAAATTTTCATTTCAAATTGGTGGTTCTCTAATCAGAAACTAGTGGTAACTGTGCAAAAGTAAGATTCTGATTAAGATCTGATAAGAAAGAATAAAGTGACACTTCGATTAGAATGATTCCTAATCGTCTAATAAAAAATGTTCGTAGTAAAGTATTTTCTACGAACATTTTGAATGCAAATGAAAATTGTTCAGTTTGCAGAATTAAAATCGCCTGCCAATATGGCTTAAGATTCAGAGGCCAATAAACTCGCAGAGAGGAGCATAAAATTCACCTTTTCCGATTGAATGGCAATTTTTCAATCATTGACCATTAGAAATTTTATTCTTTCTTCTCATGCAAAATAACTGCAGCCTATCTCAGATTTTACGATGCCAACAACCTATGCGCAAAAAATCCTCAAAAACCGGAAATCTCCGATCATTGGCAGCAATCAAAATTGACCGTAAATCGAATTAGCCACGCGTCCAAAATCATCGTCGCTCGATGGCAGAAGAAGATGTGAGTGAAGAACCGGCCTTAACACCGTTACCGTTCGCATCACGAAAAAAAATACAGTTAGCCCGAGTCTCGAGCGCGCGCCGCAACGAAAAAAGCACAACCCACCGCTACACCACATCTCTAGGACGTACCGACGGGTATCCAAACGTGCGGGAATTTTGACATTGACAGCTCTCTTGGCGCCAAACCAACCTTTTCAAATTGTGCATTATATCTTGTGCCGTGAACTCGTGCAAATTGTGTATAATCAAGTGAAAATGTCTGAAAACGGATAATACATTTTTTTTATTGTGGCAACTGTGGTGTTTTCTGAATTGTTTGACAGTGGTATCGAGCAAAGGATTTTCGACAAAATGCCGAGTACAATAAGAGGTGAGTTAAAAAAAAGTTACTTATACAACAGATTAAAAATAGCGACAACAAATCACTAATGAGTTTCGGAACTCTTTGGTTTTAATTTGTGTGTTCTTATTTTAAATCTGATTCGATGATTTGAGCATAGAAGAATTTTAATGGACACATAATTTGGCTAATAGATGATTTTAATCAAAGGTATTTTAAATGTTTCTCATTGGAAATAGTATTTTTACGCTGAAACATGATAATGTTGTATTCGCTGAGGTTCACAGAGGTGAATGCACTTTTCCGTTCTGTTGACGGAAACAGAAGTCGTGCTCGCAACAAAGGTAAAATTTAAATTTCATACGATAAGCTCGCGTTTAGAAATTCAAATTTTGGGTATCAATCACTTTCTACTAAGTTTGCATGTTTTCAGTAAAAAAAAACTGTTCTTTTTTTAAACGAAATCCATTTTTTATTCAATTTATGTCTTTATTTCCAATTCAGTCATTATTACCACAATTCAAATTACCACGTCATCGAAATTGGTTTTTCCTGAAAATCCAATTTTCCTATTAGAAAGGGATAAATAAGAATATAATGACAAAAAGTTATTGCGAGATGATTTCGACAGTAGCAAAATTTTTTACATATTTAAAAAGCAATTCAATGAATATCTTTGCCTATTATGAATATAAAGTAAAAAAACATGACTTAAAGTTTGTGGTTGTGCGATAATTTTTTTCTGCACACCAAGTTTTGCACCCTGATTCAAAATTTGTGTGTGCCTTCCTGATCGTTGCTAAGGGTCGGTAAGGTAATTTTTATTACTTCTTCAATTATTCCCTTTTCAAACACTGAATAGCCAGACAATAAATTCAATCAGCTTTTTGGCGGCCTTCCGTATTTTCTGGTTTTCGCAAAATTGTGCCATTTTAGGGGGTTTTATCCGACTGTGTCGAAAGAGGGATAGTTATTTAATTACTTCTGATACCAGAACGTCAAAAGAAAACGAAATTTGTCAAAAATACATAAAGCTGCTGTTATTTATCAAAACTGAAACTATGACAAAAATACTAAGCCATGTTACTATATAATTTAGGTAACGTGAATGACCTAGACTCCTATAATGGTAGTCTAGAACTTTCGTCTATGGTTGTCCTACGCCATCGAAATAGCAAATAAGTTCGTCTATGAATTTTAATCACGTAAGCTCTAGGACATTTATACACTGCTGGGTCACTAACAATTTTGTTTAAGCAACGAGTTCCTTTTGATATTCCATAACTCTTTTATATATTAACGAGACCATGTCAAAGAATCAACTGGCTTAAGAATTATTTTTATTTTTCAATAAAAAATTTTGTTCGTATTTTTTTTTTGTTACAAAATAATTCGACAGTCACTGTTGTTAACGTAAAACACACTTACGTGAAATATAAAAAAAAGAAAAAAAACATTTAATCCAACCATTATGACCATTAAAAAAAAAAGACAACGTCGCATTTTCTTAGCTTTATATATGAATGATTGGTTTGAATGAAAATGATTTACTCGTACTTATCAATGATACTTAGATACACACATCGAGAGTCTAGTGGCAAGATATATTCGAAACTAAGTATTTTTGGAACCTGTTCTAGGACTTTTTGTATTATTTTTACTTATAGCATATGACCTTAAAGTTATGGAACCTCAAAAGGAACACCACGAAAAAAACGAGCAATGGTGATGAAATCAGTTAGTGGAGTAGGTTATTGAGTCTACCCTATTTATATTATAGTTAGGATGACATGACTTAGACTTTTGTATAATTCATTCGCTTGTCTTGTTATTAGGATCGCTCCTTTAATAATTTTATTTGCCTCCTTGGGTATCCTGTGGATCATCAACATCATTTGAGCCTGGAGTACTACCCGGTTCTGGGCATCCCTCGTCCTCTATCCCGTGGATATTGCCATGATTATCATCAGTTAACAGAACGCGAGTGATCGGAAATCCTAAAACGGCTTATTGGAAAGTGTTATTTAAAAAAAGATCATGCCGATTATGTTGGTCAGTCAACCATGTTGGTAGTGGAGGTGACCCAGGGTGCACCAAACTTAAAATCAATCAATCAATCAACTCAGACATAGGCCTCTCCCAGCACGCGTAGCATGAACACCGTAGAAACGGGTTTTGTCGACGGCAGAATAGACAAAATGACAGATTGTGATTGTTTAACTGTCACTTTGTCTATTCTTCCGTCGACAAAACTCGTTTCTATGGCGGTCATGCTACGCGTGCAGGCAGCGCCACAACGCCCTGTCCTCCGCCTCCAAATTATAATAGGATGTTCTATTTCCCGTGGAGCTATGGTTACCATTTCGAAATTAGATAAGCCCTGACAAAAAACCTGACATTTGCAAAAAAAAGTCGGGATATTTAACTTTTATCTTTTTTTATCAGTAATCATTTATCTTTTTTAAAGAAAATCCCCTTAAATCGAAAAGTTCGAACAAATGAGAAGGCCGGGGAGGGGGGCCAAAAAGCCGTACATGCACGGTGCAGCTAATTTTATTAACTCCTCATAATTCCAGTCGAAGGTAATCCAGAATCATTAGCCCTCCATGGGGCCACGGTTCTTTACTTTTGTAATTCCCTATCAAGTTAGTTGTCTGATGAAATAAAACTTGACTCTTATCCCAACAGTCTTACCAAATTCACCAACATTTTCGCCCAACCTTCCAACCTTGTTAACAGTTCTGAAACTGTAGTTTGCCGCCATTCTGCAGTTACATTCCCTTGGTTGAATCTTAAGACAGTCACGTCGAATGCTAAGCAGGTCGTGTCCTAGACTGCATGGCGACTGCACCTGGTTTATATTGTGGTGCCGTCACTGTTTCTGGATGAGGTTCCTGAACTTTTGCTGTATGAGGTCAGGGATTATTGTCAACTGGAGACTTATGACTGTCTGTGTTTTTATGTGACGGTCTAACTGTGCCTGTTACTCTTTAAATAGTTTTCTCTGTTCCTTCTGATATCCATGTATGTATGGGGTCAGGGACTATTCATCATCATTAATATCATATTACTTGTTCATATTACCAGTTATAATCATCCACAACCTAACTTAACCCACTCCTGAGCATATAGCCGTGGAGCTACTTGCCGGCTCTTCTCCATAGGAAACGACCAATTGGAACCGTGCACCAATCTTCTGACGATTCATAAGTGCCCTTGTAGGTTTATGTGAAATAAAATCATTTGAATTTTGTTTCTTTTTTTAATATTGCCTCTCTTCTCTTCTGACAATCCCCACGCTCCTGTGAACTATTAAAAGATGGGAACTGAAGACTGAAGACTGCTTTTCTGCCTGTCTCTTACTCTTCAAATCGTTTTTTTTATTCAACACAACGGGTTAGCTCTTGGCCTGCATCTCACTTATGGTAAGTGATGATCAGGCCGAAGGTAGAAGCGAGCTTCAGCCGTAATCCTCAACCACAGAGGAACTGGCTATTTTACCTCTAACTGCCGAAAAACAACAATGCTGTTAACATTGTTGTTATGGCGACATACTTAGATAAGATGGTGGTATCTAGCCAGGCGGACTTAGAACAAGCCCTACCACCAACCAAACGGAGCAGAAAATGGGTCTGAGACAGGTGGTCTAGCCAATACCAGTGGCTACAGAGGTGGAGAGATTAAGGTGTGACTTCTGATGTCTAAATGATTTCATCAGTATTATCTGGTGTTGTTTTCACTCTAGGAATTGGTTTTCTCCTTCAATTTGTTTTGGATACGAATGAATTGAAAGAAACTTCAAGACTGAATTAGTTAAAACCACAGTCTTTGCGTTAGTACACAGCATTGCGCATTTTCCAACGTCTGAAAAGACCTACTTAGTAAAGCCAAAACTGACAGCGAATTTGTTAGTTTTAATAAGCAATTTTACAAAAAAATACGTAGGATTCCTCTAAATGTCTTTTTTTAAGTGGTTTTGTGGTTATCGAGGGCAGTTTCGAAAAGCGACAGTTGGGGGCATTGACCTTGTGTACGTACTCCACAGTTAAGCTCCGCTTAAAATTAAGCTTTAAACCACAAATATTTTTAATTTTATCAATTTCTATTAATTGTACAACTCCTAAAAGCCTTCATAGAATGCAGTTTTTTTATCAGGAGCCGAAAAGTAGACATCAAAATTTACCCCAAAAAATTCAGGGGTACAAACTAAAAAAAATGCATCACCATAAAGTTCGTTACAGACTGATATACCTCGAATTAAATAAGAACCCTGATTCAAAATTCAAACAGCCAGGATCCATAGATTCTGCGCGCCATTCGCCATTCGCCATCGACGTGCATTCTGTGCGGCCAGCGTCAGAAAAGCGACAGTAGGGCGGTGCTCGGCCCTGTGTACCGTAAGCCGCAATCCCTTTCTTTGTGACGTAGCGTACGGTACTCTGCGCTAGTGATGTGAAACTCTGTTTGTATCGATAAGGCTTTTGGGGTCGATAGTTTTTGTGTTGTGCTTTAAGTTAGCTTGGGTTTGTTTCTTGATTCGATGATGTATAAAAATGGCTTCAATATGATTGTCGTTAGGTTTAAATAAAACTTTGTGTATTCAAACTTCTTTTTATTTTTTTACAAATAATCTTTGAATCATCACTTCGCACTGTCATCTCGACGAAAACACCTGAATTTTGAGAAATTTCATAGAGAAGACGAATAATATAAAGATTAAATCGCTCATCTCTCTCACGATCAACAATTTAGGTCATAGTCAATATCTCCGACACTAACCATTGCAGATGTATGCAAGTACTTGTCTACCATTTCAAAAAAAGAACCACAGCCACAGACAAACCATCGACAACGCTCCCCTCTAGCAGTGACGTAGCCTAACGGTGATCGCAGTTAGGCTCACCCACATACTGTGTAACTGTGTGCATGCGTCCGTTATATGGACGCGTTCCGTGCATGCGACGCCGTGGGACCGGCTGTATACAGAACGCCTTTGCTTGAAAAAAAAACATAAATGACAATTGCGTGTCGCGCGAGCTTACTCGATTTTAATGTATGGTCTGTTGTTTTCAGTTATGTCATGTTACATGAGCAGTGAAGGGTTTTGATTTTTAGTCTGTGATTCGATTGATATCAAATGGATTTTTCACAAGTTTAGTTGAGTAGAGTTATCTGACAACTGAAAAATCGGTCCTGGGAGCTAATTTGTTTGTACTTGATAAATCGTCTAATACCTTTTGTATCCCTTAAAATATTTTGCTACCTACTATCCTAGACTGGTCGAAATATCGCATAAACCTAGTGCTCAATAGGGTTACTCAGTAGAGATGCACTATTTCTTTAATTTTGACAGTTCAACAAAGTTCTTTGTCTTCTTTCGTTTTGCAACGAGCTAAGTACAGGCACAAGAATAGCTCATTATGTGGTCAAAGATGGGCCAGTCAGTAAGGTTGACAGCGTTGCTAGGAGCCCTGAGTTCGCCGGACGTAGCCTTTTCAAAAGAAGCAGCTTTTTTTAATACTATGAGTAGGTGCGTAATACAAATAGGTAAGTACGTGTACTGATCTTTGGACTAGCCCTTCGACTACTAACTTTGTTATCCGACTATCTTAATACTTCGAGAAAAAAAAGTACTAAAATTGCATCTGATTAAGTAAACTCAACTTAGCTTATTTAGAGCTTTCTATAGCGCTAAATGGCAAAACCACCTATTATCTTGACTATCAAAACTCCTTTCAACTCAGTATCACCAACGGGCAAAAAAAGAACAAGTTTTTAAAACTACAAGAGTTCAATGACTTTTAACGAATATGCAACGGTCAGTTTGAATTTCGAAAGGTAGATTTAAAGATATAGCCCACCCAGTCTTAAAAGTCTAGACTTTTGGGACGTTATAGCTAAAAGTAAAACTAGGACATCGCTTTGTTAACTTTTTAGTTGCTTCGTTAAGATTGCCAGGTGAAAAAGTTTTGTTGAAAAAAGTTGGTTTGTGGATGTTATTTTAGAATTCAGGATCGGTGTTGCCTACAGCCTAGATCAGGCTTCAATGACGTAATCCTTATCTCACAAGTTTATTCTGAAAAATCTTTTGTAAGTGTCTTTACTTCTAACCCCGAAGAAAAAGTAGACGGATGAATAAAAGCATACCTTTGCGTATTTTTTTATTACGCACTTTACTAGGAAGTGAAAAGTAAACGGCTCTATGGTTAACACATAATTTGGCACTATTCAAATGTCAATCAGTTCGTCGTTCGTTATTCAAAATTCAAACAGTTTTTTTTACAAGCAAAGGTAATTTTACTCAACTATTATTTATTTATTCCGTTAGTGGTTAAGTTCATTCATAAAATGTATTGTTTGAAAGACAGGTTTTTTATACAATAAATATTATTATTAATAACTATACAATAAACTCATGTCTTTGAAAACAGGTGCACGGGACGGAATGAACCATCCTCTAAAATGTGTGTCTTATTTAAAGTGTGTTCAGCAAGGTTCGAAACAAGAAAATAAGAACAAAACTATAAGAAGTCTGCCAAAACTATTTGTCAGAATATGTATAATAGTCTTGCGTTTGAAGATGGTACTTAAATCACCCCGATAATAATAAAAAAAAAAAAAAAAAAATGTGTTTTATTTCAGGCAAAATACCCATATACAAAAAATTCAATAAATAGGTAGTAAAAACATTAAAAATTATCAATAAAAATTATCATTAAAAATATTCATTAAATAAAATAAACCATTCATTTATATATTATATCATTTCTACAAGCACAACATCCTACCTACGAAACCATAAAAGAAAACATTCGTTTTTTGAAAAACCTAATCATTTTTTTTTATAAACTCTACGATATTTCAATGTTTTTTTTTTCTTGTTACTTTTCCTATCTTTTGTTGTCTATGTTTTTATAGCAATAATCAAAATCCACTGCAGCTCAATCAGTCATTAATGTCTGATCACTGAGAATCGGTGCCGAATGCGGTTGTTGACCCCGACCGGTCTTCGGCCAACGCTTAATAAAAAGTATTTACTACGAGCCCGTTATATTTGCCGTGTCATAATATTCTATTGAAATATTTAAAAACGCTTGATTTTAGTTTTAAAGAAGAAAAATGGCGGATGACTCCTACTTAGGTCAATGGTTTGGAATTGGAATTTCAAACTGCAGTTTTGTCGAAAGTTAATAAATAAACAAAATGTTTGTAATAAGCAGTAATATTACGACAAGTTATGTAAACTGTAAAGCAGGTGGCTCTAAAATGCAGGACACGGTAAAAGAATGCGCAAAGGCCATCAACATTTTATTGTAACTGTTACGTCAACATATTAACGACCTTGCTCCCCAAAATACTTAAGTAACCATAAAATCACGACCAAAAAATTACCGCTATAAGAGAAGAGATCCATACAAATTACAAATGGCGACCTATATTCAAACGAGAAATTTTAAAATTCGCGCCGCGATTCGAAATACGAACTTCGAATTCGTGAGTCGAAAGTTGCGCAACGAATGCCTGAAGTGGGTTCAATGAACGCAGTTTGGCTATTTCCCGTTAGGAGGCGCACGTGAGGTTTTACTTTTATATTTGCAATTTAGTACCGCTATCGGTCACCAGAGTGCGCTAACTCGCTTTTACTGTTTTTAGAGCCTTTTTTTTCTATAAAAAAGTGATGGTACTTTAGTTTATGGTTGAAAATTTGCAGTAATAATTAATTTAACGCGTAACGGAACTTTGGAAGTTATATTATTATTGCAGGTCTATTCTAAGCTATTGCTTGTTAACTTAATTGAAATAAAAAAAATGTTTTAAATTAACAACTTAACTCATTATCTGTCTGCATAATCATGGAGATTCAATATAAACTACAGCAGACTTAGCGAACAAAATTTTTGCACAACATTTTGTTGACAACAAATGTCAAAGCTACATGAATACTATTTGTCACATTTGACATTCGCGGGGACACATTTATTTTGTTTCTAATAGCTTCTAGAGTTTACATTGAACTTCAATTGTCTACGGCATAGTCTTTGAAACTGAGCAGGTTCCACTGTTTCAGAGAATAGGTAGACGAAGTAAATATATCTTCAAGTGACGATTCTGAAGATCGGTCGGCGCACCCTAGACTGTTCTGACTGCATGACTAGTAAGGACTCCACCACGATATAAAATATCCCTCGTCCATGTTATTCTCCCGCCCTTGTCTAGTCGTCATCTTGGGAGTTACCCTTGTCCAGCCATATCATCTTTCATACAGTCCATTCATCGTTTCTTTGATCTTTTCCCTACTCTTATCTAATAACATTTGAAAAAACTAGCCAAGTGCGTGTCGGACCACGCACAATGAACAGTTCCGTAGTTGAGATGAATTAATCCCAAGAACAAACTTAACATTACAACAAAAATATTGAGAGATTTACTATGTTATTTTAAGACCATAGACTTCTTATAGGCTTTCCTGTAATCTAGAGTAAAGAACTATTATCTGCAATTTTTTAAATTTTTTTTGGCTCAATCGTTTCGGAGATAAGGGGGGGGGGGGGAATGGTCAATTTTCATCAATGTTCTTAAATATCTTTAAAAGTATTTAGTATAAAATTAAAAAAAAAAATATTTTAGATCCTCGCAACAATTCCTTCATTTGATATGACACACGGTTCAGTTTGCAAAACTTTTTATTTTTATTTTCTTATTTGCCCCCCAAAAGTAACCCCAAAATTCAAAATTCATTTATTTACGTTACACGTCCGTGTTTGGGTCACATAAATACATAATAATATGTGTACCAAATTTCAACTAAATCGGTCTATTAGATTCGGAGCAAATTGGCTGTGACAGACGGACAGACAGACAGACAGACACACGAGTGATCCTATAAGGGCTCCGTTTTTTCCTTTTGAGGTACGGAACCCTAAAAACTATTGTTGTTATACTACAAAAAATCCCGTAACTAATTAGTATGCAAGGCATCTTCAATAATTATTCAAATTTGAGTCACGTGAAAATAACATGAGAACATGACAACGGTTTAAAAAATGTAAAACAAGCCTGTTTGGGTGTGGGCATGCATTCTCTTAACGGGGAGAATGTAGTACGTTGCGTACACGTGACGTCACGAATGAGTAAGATGACATGACATCACGCCTTGTTACCAGAAGGGATGGGCAGAAGTGTATCTATAGCACCCACATTTCAGATTGTATACAGGGTGTCAGGGACATCGACGCGAAGCTGGTTACCATGGGGTCAGTACATGATTCTGAAACCCCAGCGTTGAAAATTTCAGGTTCAGAATCATGTATTGAATCCATGGTCCAAGCCGGCTTCGCGTCGATGTCCCTGCCACCCTGTATACTTTCCGGCAGGGATAAACCTCTTTCCATTTGTTCTTGGGCATCTCAAAACCGAATTATAATTTAAAAGATTTAAATTTTACTTAACAACATAACATCACGCCCGAAGGGCTAGGCAGAGGTGTACATACAGTACACCCACATTTCGCTAGTTATGTTTAAATCCCATGTAATAGGGGGCGAGCCTATTGCCATCAACCGGACACAAATCCAGACTCCGGGCTGCTACTGAGAAATTCCAGACGGAAAAACCCAATAACCCTTTGCCCGACCTGGGAATCGAACCCAGGACCTCATGCTCAGCAGTTGCACTTGCGACCACTAGATCTACGAGGCCGTCGAATTCGTGAGTAGATCGATTATACAAGCTACAATATAAAAATAACTGAAAACCTCTACAAGGTCATTGTACTCATTATTTTGAACAACATTTACTGAAGGACCAACCCTGCAATCGCAAGAAAAAACAACTGTTCCATTCATCTTGTAGATGTAGATGTAGTTTTGCGAACGTAAATGTACGGAGAAGCAGACTTTTTACACCTTGTATAAAATCTAAAGAAAATAGAAAATGTTTATTCAGCACAAGTTCTAAAATCAAAATAACAATATAAAAAAAACAAAAAATTGGCTCTGGTTGAACTTCAAAAGTAACAAAAGACGGCCACCCTTCGCCACTTCTAGTAGTACTTTAGCTGGGAAGAAGAAGTGGCGCAACAAACTCCCCAGCAACTCGTTTGTTTTTATCTTTTGATTCTGAACCGTATCGGACCCCGTCAGTTGGTGCTGACATCTCTTTGGGCCGCGCGTGGAACACAACGCGCCGTCGACCCGGGCCTGGTCCCTATCGGACGGCGAGCTACCCATTGCTCACCGTCCGTAAGCCCGCGCCTACGGTGGCCGGAAGTCGGCTCGCGACTCCCGACGCCTGAGGCGTCTCCTGCGGCGAGTAGGGGCGCGAGGGCGCGCATTTTGCCTCTCCCTCGCGCGCTCCGCTTCCTCCTTCGCGAGCATTACTGCTTCGCAGAAGGAAGTGACGGCCTCCCATGAACTCGCGCTCCGGACCATGGCCTTAACCAGGGCCGGACGCGAGCGATCGCCGCCGCCGATCGCCTCCGTGAGGAATCAACATACAACCTGATACTGACTTGCTGTATTGCTGATTTTAATGATTATAATTCAGTAAACCCATATTTGTTAGAGTCGCGAATCATATTTTAATCAGCGTACAACCTGACGCTAACCTGCAAATTGCAAAAAACGTAAGAAAAATAGAATTTCGCGGTAGGTAAGCTATTAGTGGCCGCGATCTATAACACGTAATATAATAATGAAACGACCGCATGTGATAGATCGAGGGTGTGTCGCTACAGGTACTTATTATAGAAATATTAATAAGTAGTGGTGCAGTAGATTCACGGTTATTTTTACTATTCACCAACTGACTGAAACATTCAGGGAAATTAGTCTTGTTGTTTTTTTATTTTATTTTCAAAACACGTAAAAAAGAATCGTCAGAATTGGACTATACCTATACTCTGTAAAATGTTATGCGGTATCATAAATATCGCATCGATTTGAGAACCTTCTCTTTTTTTCGTTGGTTAAAAATACTTATAAAACGTTTAATATTTCACATTACAGAAACAAAGACACACCTTCCAAAATTATCACTAAACACAACGATATAATATCCCACAAAACTTTACATTAAAATCCATTGCTCGCTCTGAACCACACCTTTTCACCGTCGTTTTAAAAAACCGCTCATCGGACATAGAAAATTCGCAAAAAAGTCGCTTTGTTAGCCCGCAGTCTGGGTTCACCTTTCATCCTTGAAACCGTAGCCGCATAGCGGCCCACGCACACATAAATAGGACATATACACGCACACTTGGACACCCTAGCGTACCTAGGTCACAGCTCAAACCTAAATAGGTAGATAAAACCTCCTTTCAAGGAACTCGCTGATAACTTTTATAAGCTCTTCTCGGTGAAATGTAATAGGTATGAAAATAAACGTTGAAATAACTATCTTGCCAGCATCTGTTTGGCTTGAATTGAAAGTTTGGCATAATTAAATTCGCAAAAGTCTAGGATTACGACTTACTTTGAAACCAATTTAGGATTCGAAAGAAATGTTCTGTTTTCATTTGTTTTTTCTTGGAATTATCTAAGCAGGTGTAATGATTGTCCTACTTGTAGAACAATGCCTGCAATGGACAGAGGGGCTCGACGGTAAATGATAAGATCCGCAGGGGTTGATAGAATGTTAAGCTACGCTTGCCGCGGTCGGTTCGTAGATTGGGTGACCATCCATTTTATATTGCGACCCCTGCGTGCCTCGGAAAGCACGCTTAGCCGTTGGGCCGTCGGGTATTCAGGTGCAGTCGGTTAGACTGGAAGCCGACCCCAATATAGTTGGGAAAAGGCTAGGCAGATTGATTATAGGACAATGCCTCTTCTCATAAAGAGAAGGAATTACCAGGCTTGCTCACTGTTAGACCCCATTAGTTACATATATTGTATAATATTATGTCTAAGTTAGGTAGGAAAATATTGTAAGCAAACCTGGACTTGGAAATTATGAACTGCTGCTTGTATCTTCTCAGTAGGATTAAGGGTCAGCCTATTGCATTCTACTGCTGGACATAGGCCTCTCCCAGGCTGCGCCACAACAGCACACCTGTCCTTCGCCTTCAGCATCCAGTCTGTCCCAGCCACCTTCTTAAGGTCGTTCATCTACTACCCACCACACTACGCTTGCCGATACGCGATCTCCACTCCAGGACTCGTCTGCTCCACCGGCCATCGGTCCTTCAATGGCCAGCCTACTGCCACTTCAGGTAGCTTACTCTGCTAGTTATTTCGGTAACTCCGTTTTTTGCCCAGCAGTAAGAAAATCCTAGGCTGGTTATTATTTAACAAGGTTAAATAACATATTCAGTTCAAGATAATATTATACAACGAGAGAGAATTCATTCAAGGGAATAATGTTTTGTCTGTGTGCTATTTTTATCAAACTGTCAAACACAGCTTCTTGCAAGAGATCTGCTGTTTATTTTCAGGTCGTTTTCATATTACGAAACGGTGGAGATTCTATACCGCTAACTGTGGCATCTTTCTATGAGTAACTTTACCCATAAGTACCGTACTTAAAAATCTCCTAATTAATAAAAAAATCTGTTATGCTGGGGCCACACTAAATCCTGCGTTACACTACTCGGAAGTACCTACATGGTAAAAATATTCTTTCGACGTAGACGCGCAACTCCCGTTGACTGCGATGACATTTCACCCAAAATTCAAAAGTCATTTATTCAAACTAGGCTGAGAATCAGCACTTTTCGAACGTCAAAATTACATAAGACAGTCCCCCAAAAACGCCCGCCCTTCACCACATAGCTAATATCCCATCACCTGCCTAGCCGTATCGGCTTCCAGTCAAAACGGATGCAGCTGAATACTAGTACTGTACATGGAGCGACTGCGACCTCCACAACCCAGTTACTGGGTAACGCGATATCCCTTGGAAAGACTGGTTGTCAGACTTTCGGGCTTCTAACTACCCGTAACGACTGTCAAAGATCTACGAATGACAGCTGGGACCAACGGCTTTTTTTTTCTTCTTTACATGTAGTCAATTAACAAATCTAAGGAACCCAAGTATTACATCAGTTTCTAAGAAACGTATCTCTCCTTCTAATACCTATATTTCAGAATAGATATCTTCCGAAGCTCTCAATTTAAAACCCACTAAATCTCAAACCAATTAAAATCAACGAAACAATTAATAAACAATACGGAATTCCCTTGTAATCCTCTTCAATCAATCTTCCCAACATCCCTTGAACACCGGAATATAATATAATACTTACGGGTAAAGAGACAAATTATTGATTTCTTATGTCCTTGCTTCTGGATCGCAGGTTCGACGATACGTTACGGTTGTCTGGGTAACCGGGTATTATATTATAAGGTACGCAAAATTTTAGGTTATTTTTAATACTTCAGAGTCAAATTCGGGGAAGGATTGGCATCATTAATTGCAGAGAAATTGAAAATTTTGAGGTTTATCAAAAGTATACTAACCCCGCGCCACACACAATTTTTTTTCAAACCTTTCATATAAGCTATCTAATTACGCAACACATTTTCGTTGACAATTCCGACTACTTAATCTGTTTCAATTTGACAGGTCAACAACATTCATTGTGTTATTTACGTTGTTGAGCAGATTTTTTTTTCGAACGTACGAGTCAATGGATTAGCAATCTGTTTAAAAACGATTCAGATTCTGATTGATCATGTATTACGTAATTAGGGTACAGGTCGTGTATAAAAAATGTATCATACATGTATTGACATTATTTCAGACATATTGTATTGTTACATATTTTGATCACCTTTTTGACAAGTTTTGTATACAACTTGGCTTATACCTTTAATTTGCTTTATACCTTGGTGTATGTATTTAATAACGACTTTTCTATAAATAGAATAAAAAAAGTTTCCTATTCCAGAGAGCAAGAATGTCACAAATAATTTAAAAAAACATCGTACTGAATTGTATTAATTTGTCTGTATAATTTTTTTTATTGCAAAAAATGTATCAAAACAATATAACCAAAGGCACCGGAATTACAATTATTTTGCACTTTGTAGTGATTTTTTCAGTCGTTACTGGTAGTCAGAAGTCCAAAAGTCTGACAATCAGTCTTACCAAGGGATATCGTGTTACCCAGCAACTTGGCTGAGAGGCCATAGGCAGTCGCTCCATGTAAAATACTGGCATTCAGCTGCATCCGTTCAGTCTGGAAGCCAACCCCAACATATTTGGGAAAAAGGCTAGTCAGTTTGATTGAGGGTTTTTTGAAAGTCGATTGACGAAGTTTTAAAAATTCCACCCAATTTGATACAATAATACAATTAATTGAGTTCCAAATCGATTATTAAAGTGACGTCATTACGATTTGTTTTAAAAACAATATGAAATAACTTCCTTACGTATGTTTACTTCGACTTTCCTTGTTTAGCTGTCATCAGTCCGCTTATGTAATGAAGCTTTAGTACTGACAGAATAAAAAGTTCACTGAAAAATATTTCAGTGGGAGAGTGTTTTTTGGGGAGAGTGTTTTTTTAGTTCGAAAATTGGTCTAGGAATAAAACGTACGGAAACTAATACCTTTTTGCGTTTAAAACAAGGAATTTAAAAACACAAAGTCTTGTAAAAGCATTGAAACATGATCAAACAATGTTATTCTTTACGTAAAATTTTTTATTTATTTTTTTCAAAATAGAAGTTTCAAAGTTCAAGCTTCAAGGCCATTACGAGACATTATCCCTATTTTTTTTCCGAGAGTACTACTCACGAACATAAATTCGATTATAATATTATTTTTTAAATAGAGAGTGAATGAATGAATGAACGTTATCGACATTTGTCTAGACTACCGCCATCGGATAGCCATCTAAATCTAAATAAATCAAACGAGCTTTTATTTTTAAAGAAAAATCGTAATCAAAAGAAAGAAAAATGCGTTTATTGGCATTACAGAAAAAAACAAACATTATTTCTCATCTTTATTTTTTTTGTTGATTATACTACATACATTTTTGCGTCAAATATTAATTGTGTAACATAGAACAAAAACCAGAATGTAATATAAAACATAATTTTCCTTTTATCAAGCAAACCCTGGAAATGTTAATAGTTCACGCTTCAAGGCCGTTACAAGACATTATCCCTATTTTTTTTTCCGACAGTCCTACTACCAACATAAATTCGATTATATGCTTTTTCACCATTCTGAACGATCGAAGCGCGTAGAAAGGGACGGATATATGGTGTGAGAGGGAGAGAGAAAATGAAGGTGTAACGCGCATGCGTCGGCACGTGCCGCCAATGGAGGACGGAACACACGGGGTGAGAATTGAGGGATAAATGTTGAGATATTTGGTCGTATTGAGATAAGGAATAAATAGTTTGATAAGAAAATCTATGGGAACGCCTGAGTTTAGGTTGAAATGATAATGCGGGTTGCATGATATTCGGAATACTTAGGCATTTTACAAAAATAACGTAACCTACAGATTTTCCAACTTTCATACATGGGAAACAGAATCGTTACAAATTTACAATATTTTAGAGAATAATCAGAAACGGACAATGTTGACCAAACTGTATAGGAGAAAATATATTTTATCAGACTAATACTTACGTAAAAAAGAAAAAATTGCAAGATTTTTCTATATTTTAAGGTAAATATTAGTATTAAAATAAGAAAACCCAAAAAAAGTTGATATTTGACATTATTTACACATAAAACAACTGATAATAACTACGGTATCACAATCAGTATACAACAACATAAACACACCAAACACCCACAAAAAAAAAACTCAAGAAATATCCCGAGACCAATACACGGAAGTGTACTGTGCACCCGGCCTACGCGGCGACGGCGTAGCGCTACGCTTTCGTAGGCCTGGCAGTGGCTACGACGGCCAACGCGCGTCTACGTCGCTCGCGAAATTAGGACAATGTGTCACTGTGTCTGGCAAAACAAAACAAACTCAAATATGTGAACGTCACATGGTGCCTGGAAATTTAACACTGCCATTAAAGTAATCTATTTCTAACGCACAATTAATCTATCTATATCTAAATCCATTTTTCGGTAGGACGTTCACCCCTGACCTACTTTTAATGCATCTGCGCGGTGCAATGCCGCAGTCAACCTAAACAACCAAGTATCATCAGAGTGTTCAAGGACGATACCTAGCAGTGATACCCGTGTTCATTAGTTCGTAATCCTTCTCTAGATTAGCTTCGTGCAATAATTTTAATCATTTCTCGACTGACTCTGATAAGTCTGAACTTAATTCTGTTAGTGTTGTGTGGATATCGATGTGAGGTATCGAGAATTAAGTCTGTTTTTGGGATAAGGAAGGGCAAGATGGCGGGACGGGACGGTTCCCTGGAAGGTCAGCTGACTCACGTTATCCAGCATCATATATCGCAGCCAGGAACTGAGGCGCAAGTTAGTGTACATCAAGTGCAGAGCCCTTCAGGAAGTGGAACAAAAAGACACCAGATCATCATTGATATCAAACAAGACATCGATATAGATGAGTTGTCAACCAGATCGTTGGCTGAGAGTGTGATGGAAACACTAGGAGCCCGTTCAGCAGCTGTGTACATCGATAACTCCCATGTAGCTGGCGAAAACTCAGGAGATCTTGAATCTTTGACGACAGTTAATGTCATAGTCGCGAATGATTTAAGCCAGAATGCTGCAAGTCCTCAGGTGGTCGATGAGCCTGATGCTGCACAGGAGCCGGCAGAAAGCTCGGGTATATTACCAGGAAACCGCATAGCCGTTGACAGGATAGTTGAGATGACAAACGCAAGTACTTCTGGGGAATCCACATCCACTACAAATACGGCTGTCACAACTGTTGCGACCACCACTGCGTCAGGTATATGCGCCATTTTTGTTATGCAGAGAATTAAGTATGAATATAGATAATTGTTATAGATTTTTTGTGCTTTCGTGAATGGAAATATATTAAAAGCTTTCTGGGCTCGTAATTGTCCCAATGTATATTGCATCTACTTGTATAAAAGGACTATTAAAATTATACTGTTATTGCTCCTCAATGTGCACTACAACGCTTTGTATTTAGGGGTAACATTTGGACTATTTATATCAGCTTTAAATTGACCTACTGCAGTGACCACGTCTATTTTCATACTGGGCGGGAACTATCATTGATCACTACGCTAGAGGCGGTTTGGTCTTGGTTTCCTTACGATGTTTTCCTTCACCGTTACTAATTCACTTCTAAAGTGCTTTTCAAATTTTCATTCTATTTTCAGCGCTGTCATTTGTTTTATCGATCATCCCACCAGTAAACGTATTACAGTTCAAGTTACGGGATATTCTATTTCCGTCCCTCTTCATTGATATAAACATGACAAAGATAGAAGTATATAAGACGGTTGTAAAAGGTAAGGTAGACAGGTGATTTCTTCTTACACAAGTTATTATAAATCGTGCATTATATTTTATATACAAGTTATAAATTAAAGTCGCTTTCCGTGTCTGTTTGTGTGACCGCGTTGTTTTTTTAAACTACGCAACGGATTTGATGCGATTTTCATCATCATTTAAAGAATTAATTCCGGAAAGTTTATATGTATAACAAATAAATATTAAACTTATATATACTAAATAAATCTGGGTGTTTTGTAAAGTCGTAAAATCCGTGAGAACCAAGGGCGGGTCGCTAGTTTATAAATAAAGAAGAAATAGTTGTTCATTAGCATCAAGAATGTGCCAAAATCAATGCAGGAATTAAAAATTACAGCTGTGCAAAGTAAGATGGCGGTACACTTTCTTAAACCTCAGAGGACGTCGATACTACTATCGTTCTTAATACTACCCACAAATTCAGACCGCTATTATCATCATCTGCTTACCCTTTTCCCAATTATGTTGGGGTCGGCTTCCAGTCAAACCAGATGCAGCTGAATACGAGTATTTTACAAGGAGCGACTGCCGATCTGACCTCCACAACCCAGTTACTGGCTAATACGCTACCCCTATAATATACAACAAATGATTTGCCGTCCAATTCTATTATTATAGCATAGTTTTCAATATATTTTTATTTGACAATATAGTCTATCGAAGCTGCCATCTTGTCGTAAATTTATCGATTTTGAATAGAAACTGACGTAATACTATACTTAGACTATTAATATTTTACAATAACAATGTTTTGTCGTACACTTGATTCGTTGTTACAAAGTTCTATATCGGGAACCAAATCGTCATGACCATCACTGGCAGCTTTCCACCCGCTACTGAGAATACGCCTCCTCCCTTTTGTGCCATGCTTCCCTGGTCTGTGCGAGTCTCATCCAGGTCTACCCCACGATCTTCTGTTCATTCCTTGTAAATTTAATTCATAACATATCGCATATAATCGCCAAAGGTTTAGGCAGAGATGTACCTATAGTGTGGCGGCATCTACATCGCCACATGCGAACTACGCATCAAAGACCTGACGTCACACAAATCCTGCATCGCGCAATTAGAGTTTACCGCGCGGACGACATATATCCGACTTCAATAGTTGGGCAGTTGCCCGCCAGACACGACACCCATCTGCTCGGAGGATCCTATCTTTTGTACAATGGATGAGTGAACTTTACTTCTAAAATAGTACACTCAAAGTAAATTACTTATGTTGTAAGAAGCGACTATACTTTAATGGTAAAACAGCAGCGCCTTCCTGACTGCTTATAACTATATGCTACCATCACCATTTTTGAGATCCCTAAAATAGAGTTGAGCTACACGATGACTGATGCAACCATGGCTTCCGTTAGCCCAGGTCAACTATAAGTTAAAATAATTCCAGCCTATTATTGTCCTACTGTAGGGCAGGCCTCTTCTCATAAAGAGAAGGCACGAGCATTGATCACCACGCTTGCTCAAGACGGGTTGAATTTATGACTTATATTAAGCATAAGTCCAGGTTGTCTTCGATGTTTTTCTACACCGATGTCGGAGAAATCCAAGATAAACTTAGAAAAGATAAAGTTGCTAAGGCATAAATAGCCTTTGAGAAAAGTTCCTCTAAAGGCTATTTCAGGCACTGCCCTACATTTGCTAACTCAGGCAGTTAGTTTTATACTATAATGTTTGGATATAAAAATAGACTCCTGAGTTTGTCTTCTCAGAGATTGTCAGTTGGAACATCGACGTCACCAAAATAAACTAAAATATTTATCCTTCACTAATTGATCTGCTATCATCATCTGTCTAGCATTTTTCCAACTATGTTGGGGTCGCGCCTTCCAGTCTAACCAGATGCAGCTGAATAGCAGTATTTTAGATGGAGCGACTGCCTATCGACCTCCACAATCCAGTTACTGGGTAAATACAATACCCCTTGGTAAGACTGGCTGTCAGACTTTCGAGCTTCTGACTACCAGTAACGGCTGTCAAAGATCTACGAAAGCCAGCCGTAACCACTTGTTTGACGTGCTTTCCGAGAAGCGGAGGGGTCTCGGTTTGTAATGGATGGTCACCCATCCACGGACCGACCTCGGCAACTGTTACTTAACCTTGATACGTGCGGCTGTTGTTATGTAGCGAAATTTACTAATTTGTCTGCCAAGCTTGGTCAATACAATAAATACATCATGTTTCAATTATACTTTTGCAATTTATATAAAAGACTTATTAATTTCAGTTTGAGAAGGCTTCTCTAGCCTCCGTAGAGTCCTTTTAATTAATTTACGAGTACATAGTATCACGTTACACAATTTGATCGAAGTTTATTCAAGGCATCTGCCAGTGGCAAGCCTGCTTATATACCTCCTATATATGTACATAAGCTTATTGAAAGACCGGATTTCCTCTTTAGGTAGCGTTTCAGCAGTGAGGACAAAATTGAAGTATGTACTATGTACTGTATACAATCATAAAATTATGTTTGCATAGTGGGATACTTTAAAGGTTAAAGGTGAAAAACGGTGAAGGAAAATATCATGAGGAAGCCAGCATGTCCTATGATTGAATGAATGAAATGCACCGTTCCCAGCGTGGTTTAACCAGACTCGATAAATCGAATGAACCCCAAGATTTGCACTATTTCCTGGAGCCTCATGTTGCATGGGGCTACAGAGGCCATTGCATGTCAAGGAATAGACCGGGTGGCGCGGTAATGGTAAGAAAGACGTGCCCTTACGATATGAAAGGATTTGCAAGGCATACCGGATATGCGTCCATGATTAGGCAATGGACTAGTGGAGCGACGGGTGATATTTATCTATTGATGGGCCATTGGGCATCTTTTAACGACGTCGCCGCCAGATTGGTTCATGTCCAGCTTCTATGGACTGCTGTGTTTCGTGAGGAAGCCAGCATGTCCTAGAACAAAAAACTCGAAAACGTGACATCCACCAACTAGTACACATCCCGCGTGGTGGATTACAGCTCTATCACAGAGAGGAGGTCTGTGTCCCAGCAGTGGGAACGTTATAGGCTGATCCTGCTCGTTGATGCAATTATGTTCTTCACTGCAGCTTACTTGCCTGTCTTAGCTTTTCAGCACGTCATGAGCAGTCATATAGTTCTAAAAGAAGTTCTCTCTTAACCGACCAATATAATTTAAAAGAGTGTCCGTGTTGTTTCTTGTGCGTTCTTCACCATAGGTAACCTACTTTGGAATGGGCAACTAGCTTCATATTTCTGACTGACCGACTCCTTGACAATTCAAGTTGCCTGTAAATGGTTTAATTGAAGTAAATGGTTTAAGTTTGAGTTCACTTGAACCTCCTTCCTCCTTTTGGAGGTTGACTTAGCCAAACAACTTACATGAGAGTTGACATCAGATTGCCTGTTGCGAGTTTTAGAGACAGAAATTGGAGGCAAGTCTGTCAGTTTGGTTGATTCGTTTTATTGGTACACACGAGTATTTGCAGAAGTGTTGCTTAGTAAATAAATACGTAAGACCAAGATACCATTTTATTCTGAATGGGCTATTACTAAAAAAAAAAAAAAAAAACATTTATTTCAGGTCCACATAACCCATATACGAAAACTTTAAATCACACACAAATAAATTCGTCGAATAAATACAACCTCACCACAAATTAAATACTTCAAATTCATAATCAATCAATCATCATTAGCTCATATTCATTAATTGCTCTTACGTATTATGTAGGTAGGCTTTAAAGGAACTCTGCTATGAACTTTGTTGCGTCACTTCTTCTTCCCAGCTTAAGCACTGGGAAGTGGTGAAGGGTGGGTGTTTTGGGGGACTGTCTTATGTAATTTTGACGTTCGAAAAGTGCTGATTCTCAGCCTAGTTTGAATAAATCCTTTTGAATTTTGAACAGCTTTGTGACATACAGACAAACAGATGGCGCAGGTTTTTGTTATCACAGGGTCCGTTTGGCACTATTTGTGGACGGAACCCTAAAAACATGCATTTTACAGACGCAGTAAATTGCGGACTCTGCCGTCCGCAATTTACTGCGTCTGTAAAATAATCCTTAGAAAAAATAAAGCTGGAGTGAATTTTTTTTATTTTTAGACAGATCCGTTGCTACTCTTGTTACCTATCTGTGTAAAAACATTTCTCTAAAGCTTGCTATCCAAAAGCTTCCGGGAAAATCCATTTTCACGCGAAACCGCGAAACAGGAGAATATATTGTTATTTAGTTTTTCATGGAATTCATCCGAGTCAATTATTTCGTTCTAGGAATGGAATTTAATTTTAAAATGGCGAAGTCTTGTGTAAAGGCTCGTACACACCAGCGCGACGCGACGGCGCGACGCGACGCGAACAATACAATTTCTAAGAAAACTTGACGGTATAACAATAACCAGTGTCGCGTCGCGCTGTCGCGTCGCGCTAGTCTGCACAAAGCTTTATTCGTATTTCATGACTTTTAAAGACTGAAAAAGATAATACTCGTGGTTGAAAGAATAATTAATCTATTATTATCAATTTTTAAATCTTCTATGAATCAAAATTTTCTCTGTTTATTCTGTAATAACATGTTTAATAGCGACTTCCGCGTGGGTCTAGTAGGCGCAAGCGTGAGAGCTGGACTTGGATTCCTGGATTCGATTCCCAGGTTAAGCAATGTGTTATATGGGCTTTCCATCAGGAATTTCTCAACAGCATCCCGGAGTATGATTTGTGCTCAGTGGCTCAACTCCTCACATGGGACATCATGGAGCTAAAATGTCGATGTACCTACTAAATCCTTCTGGGTCTACAGCTGTTATGTGAGTTATTTTGCTACATGCTCGTGCTAGAGTACCTACTAGCGACTAAGTAAATTTACGTAACTATAATTCCCAAAAAGTAGAAGAATACCTTTATTATAATAGTACCAGGATATATCCCACCGCAGGTCAAAGGCCTCTTCTCATACTGAGAAGGTACGAGTATTGATCACCACGCTTGCTCAAGACGGGTTAATTTTTATGCATAGTGACAACAAAGGTCTAAATATAAATGGTTATATTTTACTTCAGCATGCAAAAAAAATAGCATAAAAAAATATTATTACTAATGAGATCATGAGAAAAAAGTATGAGTGAATAGTTTAACTGTTAATTCGAGAATTCATGAAAGTTTCAACTGTCAAATGCTTACACTTGATCTGCAAAATATCGATACTCCAATTATTTATTAGGTATGTTGAAACTGTTTTGTACTCACCGTCACTTGTCCCTACTTATAGGTTCATTAGAAAACCGGCGTCAGACAGCACCTGTCTGGCATTCATGCTGAAATGAACCTTATTGGCGCAGCCGTGAGGCACACACCATTGTAGATAAAAAAAAATGTTTTTTTTTCTTCACCATTTTTATTTTGTGTTTCACGAACTGTGTCCAAATAAACATTATTCTTTCTTTCTTTTATACTGTCAGATACACATCACATCACTAAAGCTATTTAAAGAACTTTCATTATTAAAGATATGCACTCAATATGCTTATTTTATGCTTGAGATTTACGCACCGGCTATATCTTGTTCGTTTAATGCTGACCGTCGGTCTCCTCAGCTCGATATCTGGGTTGGGCAAAGTCTTATAGATAGTGCCATCAACGAAAATGCGCCCACTCTTCTTCCCAAACGCGATTACTGTAGTGTAAGCATGGGGGCATGTAAGAGTGGGGCAAGTCTTCGTGGATGGCACTATCCATACTGGGTTCCCAGTTAGGCAATTCGCCCCGCCCCGACCCTTGCTCGAGTCAGCCCGCGCCGTTGAGCCTGTAGCTTTAAATTCCCCTAATAATAATATTAATTCGATCCAGCCTGTCCCTTGCTATCCTCTCCCAGCGACGCCCTCAGCCGAGGTCCGTACCCCACAGGTATGCCCTTAGCGTGTAGTTGCTTAGTGTCTAAGTTTTATGCCCTGGTTGGAGGCCTTAATTTATTGAGGCAACCACAGGAAAGTCCGGTTAAGCAGCCGACAACTTCGTAGGTTGACCATACAATGAAAAAACCGTCAATTCACAGTATCAGTCCAGAGTCTGAAATTGTGTCCGATTAATGGGAGAAGTCTCTACATATAACCACAAACCGTGGTCTAGTCACTGCAGGGCAAGAAACTAAACGAAAAAGTCTGTATCATAGCGAACTTTCACGTTTTTTTGAATTATTTACGACGCTATTTAGTATAGATATAACAAAAACGAAGACAAAATACTACGAAAAATATATAACAAAACACGAGTCGAATCGTGAGTAAAGCTAATCAAAAGTTCAAACGCATACCGCGTATTGATCTATCATCTATTTTTATTAGGTTAGTGGCACAGATTACTTAATAGTTCAGTTACAAGCAATTTGTACGTTTGTATGTAACGATTGGCTTATCTGAAATCTAGCCAGACTGAGTGTTATCGGTCATTGAACGTGTCCACATAACTATTACGACTGTATCCCTTCAATAGGTAGGGAGAGATGTTCGCCAGTTGTGTTAGGTATATAGTGGCAGTTCACATCGCTATTCGTGTTCGCGTTTTCGTTTTATTTGCCAAAATACAACGAACTGAAGTTACTCTATTCGCTTATATTTGCCTATTTTTCACGATTATGACGAATACGCAAATACACGAACACTCGTATCCGCCGGTGGTCGGTTTTTGGTCACATATCAAAGGATTGCGAATATACCGAATAAAGCTTTGTGCAGACTAGCGCGACGCGACAGCGCGACGCAACACGGTTATTGTTATACCGTGAAGTTTTCTTAGAAATTGTATTGTTCGAGTCGCGTCGCGCCGTCGCGTCGCGCCGTCGCGTCGCGCTGGTCTGCACGAGTCTTAAGTTCGTTTACCGTCCACACATGGCTTGCTCAGAAGAGTGCGGTGTTTTATGTACGCCTAACATGTATTGGTAATTAACACAGAGGAAATAATAAATCGCTGCTGCCGTCAACACGTCCATCTTTGCGTTCAGATTAGCAAAAAA
The DNA here is from genome assembly GCA_914767755.1 of Agrochola circellaris. Classification (NCBI taxonomy): domain Eukaryota; kingdom Metazoa; phylum Arthropoda; class Insecta; order Lepidoptera; family Noctuidae; genus Agrochola; species Agrochola circellaris. The sequence continues at coordinate 7,153,069 of OU611867.1, read as the reverse complement.
TAATAATCTTGAATGTTCGGCATATTCGCTGTTCATGACGATGTGTGGACGATGTATTCGAATTATCCGGATTTCTACACTATATAGCCGAATAAAACAGTAAAAAACGCGAATACCGAATAGCGATGTGAAATGCCACCAATAAGGACATCGATTTGATAAAAAACAATGTCACTTTGCTCGACTCGGGAATCGAATCCAGGATTCTACGCTTAGCAGTCGTGGTTGCGACCACTGGGTCATTTCGTCAAGCCATTATTTAACAATTATAGCTCACTGGTTAAAGCACAGGCTAACAAGCAAAAAGTCGTGAGGTCGGACTCTATCCGTAAGTGTTAATTTTGTTCGAAAGGGGTATGTACTCAAGCGGAAATAGGTATACAAAAAGTATACAAATTCAAAAGTAATTTATTCAAAATAGGCTGAGAATCAGCACTTTTTGAACGTCAAAATTGACAAAACGCCCGCCTTTCACCACTTCCTAGTACTTAGCTGGGAAGAAGAAGTGGCGCAACAAACTCCCCAACAGCACAGCTGTCTGTTCAGTTAGAAAAACTTGATTCTGTACAAGAGTAGTTATGCAAAATTATGTACATTATGCAACATAAGACATTAACTTAAATTATTTGCTATATGTCAGCTAACACACGCCAATATACCACCAAAAAATCATCGAAACCTATACAATCATTTATATCTATAAAATCGTAAAAACGATTCCGACACCTGCCGATCGATTCTGTAAATATATCACTGTGAAACTTAGGTGAAGTGAGCGTGAAGTGAGCTGTCAATAGTTTTAATCCCTAGCATCCTGTCGGTCGATTTGTGACAGTGACAGCTCACTTCACGCTCACTTCACCTAAGTTTCACGTTGATCTTTTTACAGAATCGACCGACTGTAGTCTCTTATTACTAGGTATATTTGATGTAATCATATTTGCGCGAATTTAGGTAAACACAAATAAAACAAGTAGGTACGTAAGTTTCTAGTTCTATTTCAGCGGGGTCGTGTGATTTTGAGTTTTGTGTTTTTCTTTCGTTGTGGTAGATTAATAGTCGATCACTTGACACCTAAATATTTTGAAGTAGATCGCAGATAAGTCTGAGTATCCCTGTCCTAAAGTGACTTCACATCTTATAGGTTCCTATAACTGATGATTTATCCCAATAATAACTGCTTCCAACCAACAAAATAACTAACGGTAATGATAATAACCATCGGAACATGATAATTATACAGCTACGTTTTATCATCACGATATTTTACGATAATACTATAAATAATTTAAATTGCCGGCAATTCCAAGAATCTAAGCTCGAATTATTTATACGTATAAACTTGCGACATCTATTGAGCAAAGGCGGTACTAGTTTGACACATATAAGAACCAGCTGCAACGGTAGTTTTGTGTAGTAAACCCTTTCTCAGGCTATAATCTTTAGTAACAGTAATAGGACACCTAGAGTTGTTTAATTATTTCAAATTAGGCTCATTCATTTGATAATTGTTCTACCAGCTGTTAGGTCGTTGACGTTTAACGACATCTAGCGGTAAAGCTGCGTAACTGTTAATTTTATTTTTATTTCTAGTTCTTCTAAGTAGGTAGTCTATTACGAAGCCGTCTTAATTGCACGACTAAGTGCAAAAGCAAATATAAATTATGGATGCAGCGCATACCTACACTCCGTCTAGAACGGAGTGTTTTTATCAGTCTGACCTAAATATCATTATGAGTAATCGAAAGCACTTAGCGCACAGAAACCCACCTTCAAATGTTAAACATAGACATTTGCCCATCAATATCAAAATTACAACAAACAAAAAAAAAGAAGAATTACCACGACTGTTACGGTAGTAAAGCGCCATCTGTTATCGAGTAGCGACATCAGTTTTTTGCCGGGTACCGTTCAACGGGACCGCTAGCTACTGACACACTTTTGACTCAGCTGATGTCGCGTTGGTGTGTCGTACGTGGGAAACGTGTCGATGTGTGCGTAGAATCCGGGATGCACCGATCCGTTAGCTTTGGGTTCTTTATAGAAACCAGTTGGAGTGCCATAGCGTGTTTGTTTTGTGTTAAAACCTCTTTTGTGTAAGGTCTTTGACTGTCGTTAATTGTTTTCTAACAAAAAGGAACGTGTTAGGGTTTGGAGTTCGAATTTTGAATTTGTCGTTTCGAAGTTGCGGTGCAGTTATGACGTCATATTGGCAATGGGACTCTGCTACACATCCTTGCCAAAAACTGTGCTTGTAAAAAGAATATGAACAGTCTCTTATTGTTACCTAACTCGAAATAATACACACGATCGAAAAACCCCTCGCTAACCCTTACAAACAACCAATCACACAAATCATATAAAATTTATATCATCATAATTTTAAATAATTTCATTTCACAATCAAAAATAAATACTTTTAAAAGCATAAGTGCAAACTTATGTCTTACTCATCTTGCATCAGATGTCATTTTACTTTAGGGATGTCACACAACATTGAATGCAAACATAATTATATTTTGAAACCCTTTTATTAGCAGAACTGTCGTAAATGTTTATGACAGACAAAACACAAACACGCAGAAAAGTTGACAATGCTGCTAACATCTGGAACAAACAAACTAGGGGTGGTCAGATTGTCAGATTGGAGGTTACACGATTGGGATGCTTAATTCAATTTTAATTCACTCCAAAGAAAATGCCTAGAAGAGTCTATAAAACCTCAAACTGCTTAGCATGATCCTCCGTTCTATATTGAAAATACTGCAGCATTAATTTTGTAATAAGTTTATGCTTAAGTTGAGGATTAATGTTTAGTAAGTACTATGTTTGACGACAGACGACTCCATAACATTTGCTCTACACAAAAAAAATCAAAGTCACCTCCAAACCGAACAATAAACTGCTGATATTCAAAAAATACTTCTAATTAGATCATGAAACTTTGCATAGTAACTATATTGACAATAAAGTATTTTCACCGTAAAAAGAAATTACCTAAACTATCGGCGCCTTGGAGCCTTCACCCAGCCGCTTAATCTCGTTCTCACTCAGTCCGCGAGCGTGTGAGAGCGAGATAAAGAGTGAATTTGAGCTACGGTATAATGGACTCCAGGCAGGTTCACCCAAGACCTATAAAAGGCCTAAAGGTCCTAATTTATTGTCGTATTTGTTAAGTAACCTCGTTTTACATAAATATGATATTTCTAATAACTTTTCAAAGGTCGTATCAAATCTCAACTTCATCATGAAAACACGTCCACTACAACGACCGGTCGATAGTGCTGTAGTGGTTATCACTGTTAGCTTGTTATTCATTTACTGAATTACATAAAATAGCATCACGCCTGTAATCCCCCGAGGGATTGGCAGAGGTGTACCTATAGTACACCCAGAGGTCGCCAGTTATGTTTAAGTCTCATGTAATAGGGGGCGAGCCTATTTCCATCAACCAGGCACATATCTAGACCCCGGGCTGCTGCTAAAAAATTCCTGATGGAAAAACCCAATAACACTTTACCCGACCTGGGAATCGGACCCAGGACCTCACTCAGCAGTAGCGCCTGCGAACAATTGACCAACGAGGCAATTGCTGAATAACTTTGAAATATTACCAAAATATGATGTCGTACTATCAGCATGATGCTGCGACATTTAAGGAGCGGTAAGGAGCAAAATCTTTAGAAGCTTCAGTAGTGTCATATAGTTATGTCCACCTGTAACAAGGACGTAGGTGGGGGCTCCAAAGAAAATGAAATTCGTGTGACGAAATTAATGGATATGTAATCGATTATTTATTAAAAAGTTCTGTATCCAGGGGCCGTTTAAGACAAGGAGCCTACCCCAACGGCTTCCAATCGGCTTCTTCAGATGATAAAAAGCTGAAAACATGATATTTTGTTATCAAAATCTATATTATGAGTCTAGACTTCAGGTATCTCGTTATCAGTCATTGTGTTACATATTTTTTATCACAATCGATATTCTGAATACAAAATAAAAGAATCGCGTCATTATGAAAAATGTTTATCTACCACATCCTATCAGAATACCAGCGCTGCGGCACTTATTTTTAAGGCGCTGACAAGTAGAGACACCGTAAAACGTCCACTTTTTCGTGGCACATCCCAAAAATATAAATACAGTGTATAGTCAAGGGTATAAAAAAAACACTTGTAGAAAGATATTTCATAGAAATGATCTAGCAGCTTGAAAAAAAAATCGCATTAAAAGACCCCGGAAAAACTTTTTCGTCTCGAAATGCTCAATATTTTGAGCGATAACTATTCATTTTTATGTAATTATAAAAAAGGAAAATTGGTCGACAAATTTTATTGGTGGACGATTCAACCAAAATCAGACGCATCGCCATTTTCAACCGTATTTGCAGACCGCGATGCACTACTGTCGCTTCACCTCCTTCCATACCTAAAGATTTTGCTTCCTACCGCTCCTTAAATGTCGCAGCATCATACTGATAGAGTCTTTTGGCCTCGTACAGGACTTATTGTTTTTATTTTCATTTAACTTTGTTTTTTATTTATTAATGTTTCTATGAGTGCATTAAGTTTAATTTGTGATCTCCTTAATCCCATACTTTCATACTATACTAAATACTAATATACTTCTTTACATAGATTTCTTTAAATAGATTTCTTTACAAATAAGCATCACCTTTGTACGTATTTTTCTGTTCCTTTCTTCTTGTCTGTTTATATGTGTGTACATAAACTGTCCAATAAATAAATAAATAATATTATAAATGCGACAGTAACTCTGCATACGGATAGACCATGACCAGGCTTTGGACCTAGGATTCTTTTTTTCCCGGTAGTAAGTTCCTATTCGGATCATTTCCTCGCGGTCGAAACTACTGGCAGAAGGTAGTAACTAAACAAAAAAACTCATGTCATTGTTAAGAGTTTTTCTTCCAAAAAACAAAACACAATCAGCCTGTAATGTTCCCACTGCTGGGACACAGGCCTCCTCTCTGTGAGAGGGAGTGGGCCGTCATCCACCACGCGGGCCCAGTGCGGGTTGGTGGATGTCACATACATGTCTTCGAATTTCATTTACTAGAGGCCGAATTTTAGGAAAGTGACTAGGAATTCAGTCATTAACTGCTTATCATCATTTGTAGTCGTAAAATGAGGGAAGAGGAAATACATAGGTACTTAGTTTTCTTACTAATTACTTAAATAGGCGATGAGTACAATGTATTGGATGCAGTCAATTCAAACAGCCAACACGAATGGCGATGCCTAAATGTACGCTTCATTATTTTAGTGATAGCCGTTCATCAGGAATAATTTGAGAGAATACATCGGTCAGTGTATCATTACATATAGTTCCTTGCTCTTGTTTCATGTTTATTATTTTAATGTCTATTTATAGATAATTTTATGCTTTGTGTACGTATGTATTTATTGTGTATGTAAATGGTACACCACTGACAACCTGCAGTATCGTCTCTCCTTCTCACTTTAATCCATCCAAAGGTTGTCTGTAAAAGATCGCTTTTAGTGATAAGACCGCCCATTGTGTCGCCCTATGTAAAATTTCTACATTTATGTTTGATGTAGCATAAAGTATAAGTATATACAGGAACCCAGACGTTCATTCATTGACTAAACATGATAATCTGCGCAAGAAATGGGAAATTGCTATTGAAAGCTGTGGGTGTCGACCTCAGGACGAGTTGCTTATCACCCGGACAACTGCCATGCTATTTTGTGAACATCTCACCGTGAAAACTTGGGTGAAGTGAGCTGTCAATAGTGTCAATCCCTGTGGAATGACAGCTCACTCCACGCTCACTTCACCTAAGTGTTCACGGTGAGATGGTTTCAGAATAGCACTGCTGTACGTCGATAGCATCACTACTGACTCTTTATATTTTGGCTACCGAGACCAATATAATAATCGTATAGTAAAGGTTTATAAAAATGTGGCTGTTATTTTAGCTTATGAGTTCTACGCGATCGAATTCCCGGGTAGAAGTTAGTAATTAATTATAAATGTATTGTCTGTCTATCCAAAGGCGTGAATGGACGTATGTAGCAGATTTTAATTTTCTAAATTATATTTTTTGTCCTTTTCAGGTAAGCTGAGACACTTGGAGCTATCAACATTGGTAACAAGTATCAATACAAATTTTTTCAAGACTGAAGAATGAAAATTTCAGTTTCCACTGAACGCCGAATAAATAAACCGTTTTTTCTTATGAGCGCTTTCGAATGTTAATTTTGATCAAAGACACTGATTTGATTATAAAATTAATTATTATAACTAATGCATGAATGACGTATTCTTGATAATCTGCTTGGTACTGTTATGAATAGAACGGTTTATTTGTTCGACTGTAAGCTTAGTTTTTCAAGACACTAGAGCTTTGGTGGCCCAGTGGTAACGAGAGCTTTGGTGGCCCAGTGGTAACGAGAGCTTTGGTGGCCCAGTGGTAACGAGAGCTGTGGTGGCCCAGTGGTTACGAGAGCTTTGGTGGCCCAGTGGTTACGAGAGCTGTGGTGGCCCAGTGGTTACGAGAGCTTTGGTGGCCCAGTGGTTACGAGAGCTGTGGTGGCCCAGTGGTTACGAGAGCTTTGGTGGCCCAGTGGTAACGAGAGCTGTGGTGGCCCAGTGGTAACGAGAGCTTTGGTGGCCCAGTGGTAACGAGAGCTTTGGTGGCCCAGTGGTAACGAAAGCTTTGGTGGCCCAGTGGTAACGAGAGCTTTGGTGGCCCAGTGGTAACGAGAGCTTTGGTGGCCCAGTGGTAACGAGAGCTTTGGTGGCCCAGTGGTAACGAAAGCTTTGGTGGCCCAGTGGTAACGAGAGCTTTGGTGGCCCAGTGGTAACGAGAGCTTTGGTGGCCCAGTGGTAACGAGAGCTTTGGTGGCCCAGTGGTAACGAGAGCTTTGGTGGCCCAGTGGTAACGAAAGCTTTGGTGGCCTATTGGTAACGAGAGCTTTGGTGGCCCAGTGGTAACGAAAGCTTTGGTGGCCCAGTGGTAACGAGAGCTTTGGTGGCCCAGTGGTGACGAGAGCTTTGGTGACCCAGTGGTGACGAGAGCTTTGGTGGCCCAGTGGTAACGAGAGCTTTGGTGGCCCAGTGGTAACGAGGGCAGTGATGGCCCATTGCTAACTAGAGCAGTGTAGTAACAGCCGCGACTTACGAGTTGAGTTGAGTTACCGAAGCAGGCTTTACTTTGTGTCACACCACTGTTCTAAAAACGGTGAAGGAAAACATCGTGAGGAAACCGGCATGTCCTAGAACCAAAAACTCGAAGATATACGTAACCAACCCGCACTGGGCCCGCGTGGTAGATGCGACTCCCTCTCACAGAGAGGATGCCTGTGTCCCAGCAGTGGGAATAATATAGGCTGCTTATGCATAGTTTTTCAACTGTAAGCGGACCTGCCACGAGAGATAAAAAGGTAGTATTCAAAAGAATGAGGTTTGATAGAAATGTAATTGTTGTTAACAGGTTTGATGACATTGGCGCCGATTCTCTTGTACACTTAACTAAACTATCACTAAACTGTCTTACTTTTGACTATGAGAATCTTAAAGCTATCCTGGAAAAACAGATCACTAAATTAAAAAATAATTTTGACACATCAAAAATCGAATTTGACAATCGTGACTCCACATGGTACCGGTGGTTTGCCCTACCCCGTGATTTTTTTTTAGAGCCGGAGGCGCGGAGGCGTCCTTACTGTGTTTTATATGGAATTTTTCACTTTTTGTATGGAAAATATATGAAATTATTACCTGTTAAGTGTTACATGTTGAGTTTTTGTGGTTTATGGGTTTCATAAAGGGGGTCGAAATTTTCATTATTTTTGCGATAGGACGCACTATTTTTGAGATTCAGCAAAAGAAAAGAACAAATAAATACAGTACCGTTTTTGCACCTGAAGTCGATATGTTGGTGTGAATTTTAGTTCATGACAACTTATTTTATCCCATACCTTTTTAATCGCGATTAAAAATAGTGAATTATTAACTCAGTGCCATCTTAGTTGCTGTCAAACTAAAATATAGTTAAGTTGTGTTACTTTAGTCTATTTTCAGAATGGGAAATCGTCGTTTGACAGAAATAAACAAAATTTTGGTGATTCTAGGTTAGAGGCATTTGTGACAAGAGAATCGGCACCAATTTGATTTGTTTAAAAAAAAAAATTGTTTTGCAAATAGTACACACAATATTTTAAATAAAAAAAAAAATGTTTTTCAAATAGTGCACTATATTATAAAAAGCGTGAAGCTTAAAAAAAAACAATTTATATACGTTTTAAAATAACTGTTAGACAAAGACGGCATATCACAGAAGTGACGTCACGACTATGTAAATTCATACTAGTGCCATACATTGTCTGTAGCGCGACAAGGACGGGAATAATCCCTTCTAAAAACTTTTAAAGCGTGTAGCTTCTCCATATTTCCATCGATTAATACTGATTTTTTCGAGTGCCTCATTTTACTATGGCTTCTTCGAAATTAAATTATTTGTTCGGATATTTCTAATATTAGTTATCATCCCTATTATTGTCATCCCAGGTGCGATTCGATTGTTATGGAAACCAACAAAATTTAGTCGCACTTTGAAGGATTTGACTAAATACAGCCAGGCATCAAGTTTTCTTGATAATAGTTCTTGTCGAGAGACGAGGAAGCACTGAATGAAACATTGTTTTTGTCACAAAACCCCAGATTTGAATGCCTTGTGGCATTAAGAGCGTTTATACCAAAAGTTGGCAACGTCGCAAAAAGCTGTCAAAAATTCACCTGTTTTGATTAATTTGGCAATATTATTGTATGTAAATAAGAAATGTGGCAAACTAGCGAACTAGAATATTAATAATGAATTGCAATTATAACATCGAATTTGACGTTGTACCCGTTTTAGGAGTAAAAAAGGTATTTGGAAAGTTTCCAATAACTTTTTTACATCTAAAACTAAATATTCGGTGTTACGATATTAATTATTGCATTTCATAATCAATATTCTAGTTCGCTAGTTAGCCACATTTCTTATTTCCATACAGTAATATTGTCAAATTAATCAAAACGGCGAAATATTTGACATCTATTTACGACGTTGCCAACTTTCAGAGTAAACGCTCTTAAGTCCGCATAAGTATTATTACTTACTTGAGCATGAAGGTTAAATAAATAAATAAATTTAAAGGCCATAATTCGAATTATAAATACGATTTAATTATATATAAATAGGATTACAATACTTTTAATAAATAAATATTTTATTTTTACATGTTATTTCACACATCTATTTCTTATTTTATTTATTTCTGAATCTATTCATGACATCACAGCGGGCCCTATCAGAAACCAGCGCTGCGACACTCATTTTTAAATGTCACAGCATCATGCTGAGATAAGAGCCTTTTGGTTTTTATTTTGATTTTACTTTGTTTTTTATATTTTAGTTTGATTTGTGATCTCCTGAGCGAATCCCAAGAAATATTTATTATTTTCTTTCTTTTTGATAATTTTTTTAATAATATCAAAATATTATAATCATCGTGGTAGCATTATAATACTGAATTACAAACTATTCTCAATGACCTAGCAACTACACTTATTAACTTATTATACAAAAAAAAAAAAACTTCGCTCGCAATTTCAATTTAGTTTCAATAGTTTCAGAAAGCTAACTCAGCGCAATTTGATATCGCACACGTGTATAAAACAAGCTCATATTACAACTATATTTATTTAATTAAATTTATTTAATATTTGGTTGGACTGTCAAATATCACGAGATATCTTAGTGTTGCGATTGCGATGCCATTAGTCGATGAATCGCAATTTGACGTAATAAACGCCAGATATTACGTCAGCAGTTTGAAGTATAGTAGGCCGCACGTCATTGCTAACAAAACCAGTATAAGCTGGCCTCTGACAGCATAAGCATAATCAGCCTAAAATGTACCCACTGACTCGAGCCCTACGGGTTGGTAGATCTATCTACGAGTCCACACTGGGCCCGCGTGGTAGGTTACAGCCCACTCCCTCTCACAGAGAGGAGGCCTGTGTCCCAGCAGTGGGAACATTATAGGCTGATTATGAAGCGTGCACCAAAGTCGCTTGCCATCAAGAGATATGGTGGTCAACGCGGCCCATCCTATACAAAATCATCTAAGTACGTAGAGCTCTTTAAATGCATCTATCTATTTTGAAGTGGGAAATAAATTACACATGACAGTAAAAATTATTGTTTCCCACTTAATATTATGCGGGCCGGAGTGTGGTTTTCACTTTAAACTCGGGGACTTTTCTAAATATAAGGAGAAAATTCGCAACTAAATAATATACCAACCTACAGAATTTATATTTAAATCAGAAACTGTAGAAAATATTCGTCAATAAACATGATCATTGAAGATACTATTCTTGACTCTTGGGCTGATTTGAGCAGCACTCAAGCGAGCCTTTGAGGAAACTACCACTGCCACCGACCCTGTTTTCGGAGGGTTTGACAGAAGTCTATACTCCACCCACATTTCGCGAGTTATGTTTAAGTCCCATATAATAGGGGGCGAGCCTATTGCCATCAACCGGGCACAAACCAAGACTCTGGGCTGTTAATGAGAAATTCCCAATAACACTGCCCAACCTGGGAATCGGACCTAAGAACTCGTGTTCTTACGACCAATAGAACAACGAGGGGTCAGAAAAACAACAGTATAATAATATGCCACAAATCGACACACTTGACATCTATCTAACATGGATCAACGAGAATTAAACGAATTGTAGCGCAAAAGCCAATCACTTAACCACTGTGCTTATCAGATGATCCTATGTCGCCAATCAATTTGCCAAGCCTTTTCCCAACCATGTTGGCGTGAGCTGCCCTGAGCATCCAATCTAACCGGATGCTGCTAATCTCCACAACCCAGTTACTGCGTAGAAGGGTATGTGGCGGCATCTACACTGCCACATGCGAACTACGCATCAAAGACCTGACGTCACACAACATCCTGACGTCACTCAAATCCTGCATCGCGCAATTAGAGTTTACCGCGCGGTGGATATATATACAAGCTCCCGACTTCAACCTCCGGGCAATTGCCCGCCAGACACGACACCCGTCTGGTCGGAGGATCCTCCCTTTTCTATGGTGGATGAGTGAACTTTACACCCTGTTTCTCATGCCTCTAAATTGGTGACCCCGACGTGATACGTGTGGTCCAGCCGATGGCCCAGGGGTGGCATGTAGATATATGGAGGAAGGAAAAAGTATGATTTGTAGGTACAGTCAAGGGTCAAGAGCACATGAAGCTTTACACTTGTAGTCGTAGTGCGAGTCTTACCTCTACGGCGCACAATGGCGCCAAAATCGACTTGTACATAAATGAAGAAAAATAATAATTTCCATTTTCAATTATGGATGGATTGGAAACGCACCTTTTTTGTCGTTTTTCCCAAAACTATTCAGAACTCTAGAGCCAAAACCTAATAGGTATTATGTCTGGGCCTCCGCCAATACATAGTTACGAATATTACGTCCCCGGACTCCGGACCCCGTTTAGGAGATATGAAACTTTAAAAAACCAAATAAAAGTCGTCCAAATAAACAAAATTGGCTTTATACATTATGTAGTTTGGTATCATTAAAATGCCTTGTATTTGACCTTTTTTTTTAACCTCTAGTCGGGGCAGCTTCCCCTTTTGCCCCCCTTGGCGACGCCCTTGCTGGGTAACATGATACCCCTTGGCAACTTTGTTAAGACTGTCAAAGTTCGGACGACAGACTTGGGCTTCTGACCGTACCGACTGTCAAAGATCTATAAATGACAGACGGGACCAACGGCTTAACGTGCTTTACGAGGCACCGAAGGGTCTCGATATGTGATGGAGACGATCCACGATCCGACCGCGGCATGTCTAGCTTAATCTTTGATCGATTCGTGCGGCTGTTATTATTTAGCCACGAACGAGCTCGAAGTTGCCATAAACAATTGGTAATTGTATTAAACTATCATTATTTGGACTACGTTTCTACCCACCCTCTTAACGTAAGGGAAGGTACGATAAGAGGATTCGTCTTTTACACACATAACATTTTCAAAAAGTACCTAATTCTTAACTAAAACATAATGTCTGTTATCTATTTATATCGTACATTGACCAAGTTACGTTGATACGCGTTATCAGTGCGATACGACCGAAATTGGGTTACTGTATCTTTTGGAAGTACCTATTACTAATGTTCGTGGTAGGAGTTTGAATTCTTTTGAGTGGGATTCGGACCTGGGATGGGTGATCAGTCATAGTTGTGACAAGATGAAGACGGTTCATAAATTTTTAAATGTATACATACATAATATTAATTAAACTCGCTTGTCGTGTGGCGTTGCATATGTGTCTGTGTGACAGCGTTGTTCTTCTAAACTTTACTGCGTTGTTTTTCACCATCATTTAGATAATTAATTTCGGAAGGTTTACGTGAAGTTATAATAACACTATTAATCAATCTGCCTAGCCTTTTCCCAACTATGTTGGGGTCGGCTTTCAGTCTAACCGGACGCAGCTGAATGCCAGTATTTTACATGGAGAGACTGTCTATCTGAATTCCACATACTAGTAACTGGGTAATACGATATCCCTAGGTAAGACTGGTTGTCAGACTTTCGGGCTTCTGACGACCTGTAACGACTGTCAAAGATCTACAAATGACAGCCGGGACCAACGGCTTAACGTGCTTTCCGAGGCACGGAGGAGTCTCGGTATGTAAAGATGGTCACCCACCCACGGACCAACCCCGGCAGGCGTAGCTTAACCTGATTGATCAACCCGTGCAGCTGTTATTACTTAGCCACAAGCTCGCTGTGTTTTTATTTTATATTATAAAATTCCCATTTCATGAAAATTACAGGAAGTAAGGTTTTCATGAGTTTTCCACTTACACGATTTATTTTACTGCCGTTTTCATACCTACTTTTTAAAGCAGTTATTTAATTTAAATAGTCTCCTACAATTGGGGGAAAGGGAAGGTGATCCGGGTGTTCCTATTGGCCGGATATAATGTGAAAAGTGCTATCTTATAACTAACGTATATTCAACAAATGAGGTGTAGTCGAGTCGTGTCAATGTGTCCCTACGTCACATAACGTCACAGGAAATTCAAAATGGCGGACGCTAAACGTCAGTTTTCAATTAAGAATTCTATTCGTGTTTTATTTTTCTCTCTCGCCATTATGCGATATCTTTTCAGTTCTTTTTGTCTCATTTTTAATTTGTTTCTTTTTTTATGTTTGTTTCCAGACCTTTCTCAAGAATTTTGGGGTCAGCTTCCAGTCTAACCAGATGTATCTGAATATCGGTATTACTTTGACCAACTTGTCTTTATCAAAGAGACGCACGCACTTTAATAATATGGTAATGTGGCATTCTTTTCATAATGTAGCCATGGTTTTCAAGTTACCCCTCTTTTGAGTACATTATGAACTTGTTTTTCAAAATACACTGTGAGAGTGAGATTTACGAAGAGGGTTCAGTATGGGTTTTTTGCATGGTGAATGTAATTGCAAGCTTTGATGTTTTTTTGGGGTAGCACTCAAATAAAGAAAGCTATGAGCGATGGCATTTAATCAATGTACGGTATTTTTTCTATAGTAATGTTTTTTTTCTTGCAATAACCTCGATTGTGATTAAGTATATCATGCAAGCGTTTGAGAGTGCACGTGACTGTATAAAAGGGTTTTTGGTGACACACAATATTTTATTTTTTAAATATTTCCACAAAAGTGGCTAGTGTCTATATTACTCGTTTCACATGGCTATAATTCTGTTATTAAAAGTGGAAGTTAATAATTTTTTATTTTTTTTATGTTAGAAGCAAATAAGTAGATTATTTTTCTTATTTTTAGGATTGTTTGTTAGAACAGCTAGGTTTAGGTATTGAAAAAAAAGTTTAGGTACCGAAAATGACTATTTCAGACTGAATGATTTAGCAGTATGGCGTCTTATTGTGCACCACGAAATCGTTACCACTTTTACCAAAACTAAACCTAAATCTCGATGGATTTCCTTAACTGTAGAATACCTACTAAACTTTTACCTAACTCAGGTAAAGAAAATTTCGTGTTAGGTAAGGAAAAACCTGAATCTGAAAGAAAATGATAGCTTTCGGTGATCAAAGCACAATTTTTTCTCCTCTCACCGTACTCGACCCAAAAAGAACCTACACAATTTTTTTATTCGCACCCAGAACCCTAAAAACTTCTGTAACCCCTGCCCTGTCCGGTTTTTCTGTTCAATGGACTTTACATGTCCTGTCATTCTGGGGGTCCAACAAGCAACAAAAGGGTTAAAATTGCGAGTAAAAATCCTCAGTGAAGGGTTGATTGTCATTTTAGATTTTGAAATGACCTACTTTTTATATTGATTTGCAGATGATACTTGTGCGTGGACGTATGTACAAGCGTTAACGGAGCGGCCATTTTTTAATTTTTTATTTGACGTTATGAAAGTTCGATTTTTTAAATTTATTTTAGAATGGTGTCGTTCTATTCAGATTCAGAAAATTATGAAAATTTTGAAATTTTTGTCGTTTGAAAAGCCTATTAACAGTTTTACTGATAGAAAGGTGTAAAACTGGTTTTTATTTTTATTATTACTTATGTGCCATTTTCTCAACTATTAAATGACTGTATTAATTACAGAGTAGTAGTAGTCTTTGGCAGTAAAATACATTCCTTAGCCAAACCTTTGTCTGTGACAATGATTGATAATATTTTTTCAGAATGATTTCAACACATACTTTTCTTAAACTATTTAAATGCGACATAAACATGACATGTGTTGACATTTTGTTTTACAAAAAATAGATTAGTTTACAGTTTTATACTATGTTGACAGTCGTCCTTAATGCTTCTTAATGCTCGTAGGGCAGACAGAAATAATCTGTGTTATTCTCGTAGTTGTATTTAGAGAGCATTAAAATCTTAGATAGAGTTTTTATTTTTACTGGAAATTTGAACACTTTTTTCGAACTGTCAAACAGTTATTTTTTTATCATTTTAATTGTCAAGTTAAACGTCAAATTCTCCTTTCGCTTTACGAATTGAAGATTCGAATCGAACTTTCTAGAAACGCTGCCAAAAATCATAGTTCTTTTTTCACCTTAGCACTAACTTTAATAAAACCTAACAGGCACAGGCTTAACATCAACAGCCTCTATTTATACCGGCAAGACAGGCCGATGGTTAAATGTCTTCAAATTAAATGCTGGGGCCGACACCTTCACAGTCCTGCACGCCGTGCGCCATTCGCCTGCGCTTACAAAATTCAGTTTGACTTGCAAACCGCGCGCGCACGGCCGCTCTACGCCCAAACTTTTTGGCACCGCGTACTTACATTTTGGAAAAAAAAAAACAAACGGCAGAATTCCCGCGCTTTTCTCGCATCGACTTTTGTGTTCCATTTTTAAACAAACTTTTTAACAGCCTGTGCTTATTGCATTTTGGACTCGTGTTGTGAACTTTTTGGATTGTTTAACAAATGCATTACGTTGGATGTGAGTAGTCACTTTTATAATTATATCTACATAGAAAATTGTTCGTCCGTCGATACGAAATAGGTTTTTCTTTTAGCATTTGCTATTACCAATAATTGTGTTTAATTAAAATTCCAATACATCTGGATTGTAAGGGTTGTATAAACTACTTTTAATTCACAGAATTAAAAAGTAAATTATACCCGAAAAAATTACAAAACCAAGGCAACACTGATTTTGAAATTCGCATTCGAACACGCAAAAAAGATAATCCACAGACAAAAAAAAAATGCGTTCGATTTTTAAATATATTTTTTAATGGCAAAGGCCCGTATAATAATCACCCGTATAACAATTATTATCTATCACGAAACTTGCAATTTATCAAGGTCTCTTGTTGCATGAGATCTTGTATTGCATACTGTGCGAGCGAGAGACAAAGAATTCGACCTTGCGTTGGAAAGAGACAGAGAATGTTAGGAAACTCTTGGGAAATATCATTTTTCTCTTTCGGGGGCTGAAGGGCACTTTTTATTAATATTTGTTTTTAAGATAATAATTGTGTTATCTTGCTTTATTTTTGTTTGTACTTTATTTGGGTCGATGTTAAAAGGATCGTGAGATGTTTGATTAATTAATTTACGTTTATTTATGGATTTAGCTTTATTTATTTATCTTTTAGACTTAATAGGTCACGCTCTCAGTTTGTTGATAAACTAATTTATCGATTTTAGTTTTAGTAAATAGATACTAGTGAGTGTTTTTGATACATATTTTAACATGTGAGTTAGAAGCTATTGGTTATTAATTTTGCTTTTTATTTAATAATTAATGTATTAATTATTTATTTATGTTTAATATGACATTGCAAATCTCTTGACCACTTCTTAACATGCTACTTTTTTTTAAACATTTTTTGTAACCGAATTTTTGCACACTCTTTTGTACACCCTTAAATGGGTTAAAATTTAGTCTCAGAGCCCATTTAGGAACCGTTGCGTAAATAATTAAATAAAATGTAGACCTTAGCCATCAATATGCGACGTAACCTTAGCTAGAATCCATGTATCATAATTTACTGTCATACCATTTACAGAATATTGTGAATGAGACTCGCTGCCTTCGTACTGTTGTTGATATACTCAAAACTCAAACTCAAAGCATTTATTTCTATTAATCCAATTACAGGCACTTTTGAATTGTCAAGGAGTCGGTCAGTCAGAAATATGAAGCTAGTTTTAGTTGTACGTTCCAAAGCGTAGTAGGTACCTATGGAGAAGAACGGACAAGAAACTCCATGGAAACTCTTTTAAATCAAAATATTGGCTACATAATTCAAGTTGGAATTATACGTAAATATGTTATAATTACCTATGTCATCAAAATAATTATATCTAAGTAATACTATCCACTCGAATTTTTTTTTTTCACATGTTGCATTCAGAGTGTTTGTTCAGTAAGCCTCATCATTTTTAGAACATCTGGCATTCTACTAAACAATTGTGTAAAGGGCCATATGCATCATATTATGGAGTTGTTTTATTATTTTAAGAATTTGACTGAAAACCCTGGAGCAATTATCAGAAGTTGTCTCATAAAACTGTAATCCTCCATAAATCCACGAGTAAAACCAAAAATCATAATTTCTCACCACTCTAAAATTAGGTCTTTTAACTCTAAAAGTAGTTCTAATCACTCAAAACTTTTTCCCAGGGACTCTAAAACTTATCTAAAAACTTGCATAAATCCTTTATCCTTGTCCCAGGTCGTTGCTACGTATTTATTTCAAACACAAGATTACAAGTAGCTGGTTTTGTGGCTTGCGTGAGCCGAGGCCAGTCAGATCTCAGTACCTATAATTGTTCATTAATATTGATAGATAAACAGTTTTTGTTCTCATCTCAGCAAGTACTTGGGTGGTTTGCAAAATATTTTAGAGTTTTTGGTATTATAGTAATATTTGTGCTTAGGAGTTTTGGCGCTGTTGTTTTTTAGCCTAGTAGGTACGGCGAAGCCATAAGGAAGGTTAATCTGTACGATGTATGCCTTAATTACATGACTTAGTAATGAAGTGTGACTGCGGCGATACGAACGCCGTAAAAAAATCTACATCGATGTCTTGTTTCTTTTTAGTTGTAGTTTTTGTGTAAATTAAGTTTGTAACTTTCTTTTTTTTCTTCTTGATAAATTTACAGAGTTAGCCCATTTAATAAGACAGTTAACTTGGTTCCAACTTAATAGTTACAAAAGCGGATGGCTTATTTCGTGGTTTTTAAAATTGACTTGGACTTTCAGATCTTTGTTTTAAACAAAGATCAAAGAAACTATAAGGTATACCGTAGGTATCTGAGAGTAACTATAAGGGCATTTTACAGTTGCTTAGTCAAGAATCGCTAAAATGATCATATTGAACTTTAACACACAGCAAAGGCCTCTTCTCATACAGAGAAGGCACGAGCATTGATCACCACGCTCGCTCAAGACGGGTTTGTGATTTCAGACCTATATTGGCTACAAGTCCAGGTTGCCCCACGATGTAGTGTAGTAGTGTGTAGTAATGTCCAAGAATAACTAAAATAATAGTAATATCTGTATTCATTATTGTTATTAAGAAGACACTGAGAAGAGTTTAATAACGTTTTACTTTTTTGAAGGTAAAAGAACTTTCTATTTTTTTTTTAAGGCTTTAACAAAATAGAAACCTGCCCATTGTAAGTATTACTGCAGTCTCAAGTCCCAATGACTTATTGATACATCTAGCCTTGAATGCAGTACTAAACGCAGATATAAACATATGTTGGATACAACTATGACTTTACCTTACCTAACTTAACTTAACTTAGTTCCAAAAATATTATTTTGACATAACATGACGCCTCTAAATAATTCCCCAAAGGCTTAGGCACAGCTGTATGTACACCCACTTTTCGCCAATTATGTATAAGTCCCATGTAATAGGGTGCGAAATTGTATTTTCGTCAATGAAATATTGATAAGCTGACTAAGTTAGTTTTAAGTAAGAGTTCGTTAAGTAAGTTTATGTTCAGGTAACTTTTGTTAAGTTGGAGTAACTTATAGAGTTGGTTAAGTTTTACATTTATTCATGTTACCTTCATCTGCTAAACAATGAATAGATTTCATTCGTTATTAGTAGCCCGCGAAATTGTAATATTCTTACGTTTTTTGCAATTTGCAGCTCAGTGTCAGGTGGTCTTGATAAATATATGATTCGCGACCATAAAAAAATGTGTATTTACGGAATTAGAATCATTAATACATCTCTTTAAGTTAGATTTGTTCAATAGAATTACTTTTTCATGAAATCATGACATTTGTGAACAAATCGAAGTTTTTGAAATCGGATGAGTAATTTTGGAGATTAACTCATACATTTACAAACATACAAACTCTCTTTATAATATTAGTGTAGATAGTTATTTATCTAAACCATTCCAAATTGTCAATGTCATACACTATTTATTTTGAGTTATATTGTAAACAAAAAGTTCCTTTTAGTATAAGAACTCTTTGCTGTCAAAGACGTGAAAATGAGAAAGGAGACTAACGGTTACTTGGTGTTAAGTTAGTGAGCAAAAATAGCCAAAATTACGTGTATTTCCTAATGCTCAGTGTCGTTGTATTTCTTAAAAGGCTTGGCTTTCTTACTCATGCACTTTCTAATGTCGCTAGCGTTTTAAACGAAAATATTTCGCCATTTATCACTTAGGACAACGGAAGTTGATAACTGCCAGGATGTTTTTTTAAGGATTCCATTTTTGAAATAAGTGGTGTTGGCATATGTCCTGAAGTTTTTGGTGGGAAATTTTTAAATGTCGAACCGGACGGAAATTCCTTTTTAGATGCTATAATTTTATTACTTTCTGTTTATTTGTTTTTTTATAGTGTGAGAGACTTTATGGCAGACATTTTTTTTTAATTACTTTTATTTTTTCAAGACATTCCTAAGTATTTTTGCACGATATTCATTCAAAATGTTACAACCAACAAAAAAAAAACAAAAACCATCCATGACTAAAAACCGTAAAATTACAACATTTTAAACAATTTAGCTCTAAAACTTTCATAATCATAAAAAAAATCCTCTCTATTAATATTTTGATACATCGATACTCGATACGATGTCTAGATTTTTTATATCGATACTCGATTCCTACATCCGGCTTGCTTTTAGCATATCTTTTATAATGGTAATAATAATTATGGCATCGATCAACTCTCGACTTTCACGCGAGATTTTGGCAGTTCTTACTTTCACTTGAGTCTGGCCTGGTACAAAGTGGAAACTGACAGCGATTTAACGCTTAATTTTTTAAGATGGGATGAAAGTCTGACAACCAGTCTTACCAAGGGGTATCGTATTATCCAGTGACTGGGTTATGGAGGTCAGATAGGCAGTCGCCCCATGTAAAAATACTAGATATTCATCTGAATTTGATAAGGTCTGGAAGCTGACCCCAAAATAGGCTAGGGATAAGGCTTGGTAAATAATGGAATGTCTTGTATTTTTTTTAAGAGGGTGTCGTAGATTTAATAATAATTAGCCCACACTATCTCACTGCAAGTGGGATAATGTGTGTGATAGTGTGTGCTAATATTTATAAAGTAATAAACAAAAAAAAAACATGGAAGATGTATTTTACGGATTTGTTCATCAATAGAAAAAAATGTTTCAATTTTTAATAAGATTGAAACTAGAATAATAATGAATCAAATTATAAGTTTTGTTAATATAATCTAAGCAATCAAATTAATTAATATAAAATTTATTGCTTTTACATTTAATATATTCAGGAAGAATGCATGCTCGTAAACAATTTGCATAATGATTCGCAAATTATCTCCGACATTTTGGAAAGGTTCAAAATAATTTTCACTTATATTACGCAACGCAACAAGTTAATAATTTAGAAATGCTTTTTATTATACAATAGTGACGTAATAATTAAAATAACTTTTTGATTAAAAGACAGTAACGTGTTTTGGAAATTACCATTTAAATGACTAATAAGTCATCCTTTTCGGGCAAAACACAGCTTAGACACATTTGAGTATCATTCAAATAACCATTCACCGAATAAACAAGTCATTATTTAATTTTATGTAACAAAAATATCATCTATCTATACTAAGTAATATATTAAAGTTGGATGTTTTTTTTTTGTTTTTTTTGTTTGAAAGCAATCAAACAAATCTCTGGAACTACTTGTTGCATTTGACAGCGCAATTCTTGAAGAAGGTTATTTAGGCTATTTAACATCAAAATTCAAAATATTTTATTTCACATAAGGGCACTTATGAAACGTCAGAAGCTAGGTGCACGGTTCCAATTGGTCGTTTCCTATGGAGAAGAGCCGGCAAGAAACTCCACGGTTACTCTTTTAAAAGTAAATGGTTTTTACAATGTTTCCAAATTACAGTGTTAAAAGATATGAGAGGACAGTGTAGGCCCATCAACAAGTAACAGGTACTTAGCAAAATATAAAATGGTCCACAGATCTACAGTCTCATATGTCTACAATGTTCTCTCATTCACAAAATTTAAAAGAAAATAATCAATATAAAAGATAAATGAAATAATAAAAATAAAGACCTATTTAAACCAAATGACATTACGCTACGAGCCTAAAGACCCGAGCATAGAGAAAACAAGTCGGAAATAACGCTAAGCGCAAACGAAGTAACTGCGCACTGACACAGTGGCTGGCGGCCGTGGGAATTTTATAAAAATGTGGCTGTTATTTTAGTATATATGTGTCTTAAAACCTCCATGCGAATGAAAGTCGCGGGCAGAAGCTAGTATCATATTTAAATACCTTTCATTCATCCGTTCGTTTGCATTCACTTGCAAAATCACAATTAAACAATTAAGTAAGTAATACCTTGCAAAACAATGCTATCTTCACGATCTACACAAATAAAATCACATTCACTTACATAATACTCTGGTATTAATTTATTTCATGTTTTCATTCATAATGGAAATTACAACTGAACTTTAAAACTGAACGAATTTTTGGCAACCTTTTGGTCACCGTCATACGAGACTAAGCCAATTTAGTCTTTTAATTTAATTTTCTAACGTTTTCTGTGTCGCTTTTCAGCAGCACCTTAATTGCGTAATACACGATCAATCACAACCTGAATAATTTTGAAGGATATTGCTAATCCATTGCTTCATATGGTCGAGAAATTGGTCTGCTCAACAACGTAAATATATCAACTCAACAATGAATGTTGTTGAACTGTTAAAATGAAAGCCATTGCTACTTTAAGTGTGTTACGCAATTACTCCACTGGCATGATAATTTTGCAGTCAAGCATTAAGTTGAGTGTGGTTCCATCACCTAAAAAATCAAACCATTTCTGCACTATTTGCAAGAAAACATCATCATATTCTCATGATTTAAAATATGACACTCATAGCTATATTTATAATTTCTTAACCATTAACAGCTACCAAAGTAACTCTTTCCCAACCACTCTAAAAATAGCCCTCCTCAAAACTGAAACGCCATTTCTCTCCACAACCGTCACTCTCACATTCACTTCTCTCACCCGCTTCCGCTCATGACTTACGCCTCCACCTCCAAAACCGGCGACTTTCATCGGCGCATGGGCATACGTAACGTTATCTTGCGTAACACTAATGTGTCGTGCACGCATCGACCATGATTAACGTCTTCGTGGAATTTCGGACTTTTTTTCTTTCACATTTCGAGTTAAAGACAATTGGTAGTTCTTTTATGCTGGTTTTTTGGCGGGAAATGCAGAAACAGATGAGTACTTGCACTGTACATAAATCCTGTTTTTCATACACCAGCTATGCTATTCTGTAAACATCTCACCGTGAACACTTAGGTGAAGTGAGCGTGGAGTGAGCTGTCATTCCACAGGGATTGACACTATTGACAGCTCACTTCACCCAAGTTTTCACGGTGAGATGTTTACAGAATAGCATGGCTGGTTTTTTAATTGAGAATTTGAAGTTCAGAACTTGTCAAACTCCACTTTAGCCTTACATAACATAACATCAAACCTGTATTCTCGAAGGGTTGCGCAGAGATGTACCTACAGTACACCCACATTTAGCCAGTTATGTTTAAGTCCCATGTAATAGGGGGCGAGCCAATTGTCATCAACCGGACACAAATCCACGCTCCGGGCTGTTACAGAAATTCCAGATAGAAAAATCCGATAACACCTCGCCCGACCCGGAAATGAAACCCAGGACCTCATGATCAGCAGCACTATCGACCGCTAGAGCAACGAGGCGCTCACTTTGGCTTCCCTTAAGGTGAAAGCCAACAAAATTCAAAATGTTTTGGTAAAAAAACGTAAGAAATTTTGCAGATTGAAGTCACCTTAAGTAATTCTATAATAGAGTATAACAAGTTTAGAATTTCAAATTCTCAATTCCGGAACTGATATTAGTATTGGTTTATTTGTGGTTTCAGGAGCTTTTCTTAGCTTTTTCATGGTTCTCAAATTAAATTCTATCTGTCTCTAGAAGGAAGAGATTCCTGGTTTTCATTAAAATTGGTTAGTACTGACAAACTTTTTTCTAACACCGTTTTGATAACCATGGGGCACGCTGAGCATCAGTACCTGGGTCTTCGTAGGACGCCATTAAACATTTTCGAACGAATAGCTTCAGACATTAAGGGGGATGCGCTAAGGTAGCCCGCGAGATTCAAAGTTTCTTGAGTTTTTTACATTTTGCAGGTCAGTGTCAGGTTGTATGTAGATTAAAATATGATTCGCGACCGTAACAAATATAGCTTTACATAATTATAATCATTACAATCAGCAATACAACTCCATAAGTTAGCATAATTGTCAAATGTCATGATTTCATGAAATAGTCATTCAATGGGATTACATGAACTTAGAGAGTTGTATTGATAATTTTTATGATTATAATTCTATAAATAAACATTTAATACGGCCGCGAATCATATTTAGATCAGCATAGAACATGATACTGACCTGCAAATTGCAAAAAACGTAAGAAATTTTGAATTTCGCGGGCTACCTTGACGCTTTCACCTTAATGCTTTAAAACACAGCTTGAACGCCTTTTTATCGTCTCTCTAGACTATTCCTAGTTATTTCGGGGACGTCTTCCAGTGTAACCTTTAAATAGCGTCGTGGAGAAACTCTGTTTCTTTCGGATTCCACGAAAGTTCCAATTTCAAAGTGATACTTACCTTTGAAGAGGATAAAGGCTCAGCAGATGGGTGCGACGTGTCTCTAGTAGAAAATTGTCTATGAAAACTTCATGGCATTTGTTCTACTAGGATGGCGTCGCAACGTCGGGTCGCGCCCGTCAGCAGCAGCCTTAAGAGCGTTCATCCAAAAAGTTGTCAACGTCGCCAATAGCTGTCAAATATTTCGCTGTTTTGATTAATTTGGCAATATTACTGTATGGAAATAAGAAATATGGCTAACTAGTGAACTATAGAATATTAATAATGAATTGCAATTATAACACTGAATTTGATGTTGCAACCGTTTTAGGTGTAAATAAGGCATTTGGAAAGCTTCCAAATACTTTTTTTACATCTAAAACTAAATATTCGGTATTACGATATGAATTATTGCATTTCATAATCAATATTTTAGTTCGCTAGTTAGCCATATTTCTTATTTCCATACAGTAATATCGCCAAATTAATCAAAACAGCGAAATATTTGACAGCTATTTTCGACGTTGCCCAATTTCTGTCTATACGCACTGTCTTCACTTCATCATTTGCACTAACCTATATTACATAACATCTAAGTCCTTACTCTGAGAACCAACATCTCCCTAGCCTTTTCCCAACTATGTTGGGGTCGGTTTCCAGTCTAACCGGATGCAGCTGAATACCAGTATTTTACATGGAGCGACTGCCTATCTGCCCTCCACTGCCCAGTTACTGGGTAACACAATACCTTTGGTATCAACCAATTCAGATAAGTCCAACACTAATATTATTACGAAAGTCAACCTCTTTGTGTGTTTGTTCCATCTTCACTGCTAAACTACAGAACCGATTTTGATGAAATTCCACAGACATATAGCTTAGCAACTGACAAATAATATGGGCTACATTTCGTCCTGAAATAATTACCCCCTTTCACGTAGGCGAAGCCACAGCAAAATCTACTTTATAATGTTGCATAATATGAAGAGCATTTTAATTGAAACTGCAAATGTATATGAGATGTATAAATTAAACCAGCTTGTGGGACTATCTTTAAATAGTTCTGCAGCTTTAAATGTTACGCAACTTTGAAGATACTCGTGGTACTTGGCAGGGAGGCATAACTTACAAACCATATACATATATATGTGTATAAGTATATAGTTTGTTTGTTATGCCGATACTGACTTCTTTATACACTGGTACATGTTCATATACATTAGGTTGGTACAAATACATATACATGTATCGTGGTCCTACTCGTGGTACTTGAATGAGAGGTATAACTAACAAACTATATACATATACATGTATATGTATTTGTAACAACATAATGTATATGAACATGTACCAGTGTACAACGAAGTCAGTAGTTACACAGAATAGGCTTGGTAATGGTCTCCAGTACGATAAAACTTTTGATTCTGTTGAAAAGTTGCGAGATTTTTTTATAGAACGGAATAATCTCAACGATCTGTCTATATTACAAAATAACACACACAAACATAACATCACCTGTATTCCTCGAAGGTTTATGCACACATGTACCTTAGTTCACCGCAAATTTCGCCAGTTATGTTTAAGTCCCATGTAATAGGGGGCGAGCCTATTGCCAGTAACCGGGCACAAATCCAGACTCCGGGCTGCTACTGAGAAATTCCTGATAGCCAGTAATACATTAGGACATTTAGGACCTGCTCAGCAGCCTGGGCCAGCCAATTCAAATTAATTGATACGAAAATCGAATCAGTAATAAATATAACAGCTCTACACAAAACAAACAAAAAATTATGAGCTACATTAGTATCGTAAATAGAACTCATTGCACCATAATTGCACAAACACGTAAATTCTATTCCAAATACAAACCAGTAAAATAAAAACTCATTAGAACACTAACAAGTTTAAAATAAATACCAGCCAGTACGCAAGTACATTCACACTCCACCAGTGTTGCAACACTCAATAAAGAAACGGTCAACAATAGGCAAACACCTACAGCTATACAGCCTAGTAACCAGACATCAAAGTGAATGACATAATAGCCCGTACATATCTATTCATGCAGGCCATATAGCGAGTAAGAAAAGTAGTGTTTTAGTCGGTATACCTCAGTGGCCACGCGGGATCGATTCCGGGCATGCGCAAAGAGGACGACCATTTCCGACCCCCCCGCACCCCTCGACACTGTAGCTGAAACACCCCCACGCTGCAACTGCACTTCAGTGCATGCGAGGACGCGACCAAAGAAAAACTTGAAAGAAATAAAACGCAATTTCCAGTTGTTTTAAAAAGAGAACACTATATTTAAAAAATAAAAGCGCGTTCGGGTTATGTGTCGGTTCTTCTATCGTTAAAATGTTATCTGCAAAGTGTGGACTCGGACAACCATAGACCGGTCACAAGTGGAAGCGAATACACATCAGCTATTAACGAACTATGAAGAAGAAAAAACGAATGCACGGTACACAAAATAAACGCATTCAATGCCATTTATTAAACACAAACCACTTCGTATGAGCACGTCGACAATATTAAACAATTCCGAAAGCATTTAACTCACAAGTTTATTAAAATTTATACGCAATATTTAATCACAAAACCGTTAGTTTTTAATAAAAATCAATAATTAAACACAAATTAGTGATACACTTTAATAATAACCTCCCGAGCAAATAAAACCCAACCTTAAAATCGAAATTTTAGACTGATATATAAAATTCCGTAAGTAGATTTAAAAAAAAATTAAAAAATATAGTATTTACATTAGTTGAGTATTTGAGAAAGTTTATATATAGAAATAAAAATTTAAAAAGTATTTATTAAATAAAAACCGCAATATAATACAAATATTAATCAGGGATCAGAGCCGTAGCCTTAGTATTTTGTACGACGGTCGAACAATTTTGACACTTGCTGTTTTCAGTGTACAAAAATGGATGATCGAGTGTTTGTGTGTGAAAGTTAAGTGTTATGGTACCATTGTGCTAGTGTTGGGCCTTGGGGCCAATATGTTGAACATGTTCGATATGTGGAACTCAGTTAGCACCAAGCTGGAGCAGACCAACGTCCAACAAAGCCAGCAACCGCACACTTCAGGTGGGAGCATTAAAGGTAATTTCCACTTAATAAAACGGGGCCGGTGTTTGGGGCAAACTTTGGACCAAAAGTTGGTAGTAATTACTAGAATTGTTGGTGTAGTTAGTAATTATTCAGTAGTATTTCAGGGAAGTACCGTGTAGTTAGTTACTTTAAAGTTTAATTTATTGGAAAGTGGTTTTATTGTTGAACAAAAGCTAAGAATCGGTTTGAGTCAGTTCATGCTCCTTTTAAGTGCTTTTAATTTCATACACTGAATTAAAACTGTTAACTAATATTGGAAAGAAATTAATAAACCAAGTTTGCCCCAAGCAAAATAGCAAAAAATAACTTTCACGGGTAATATTTGCAAAACTAATAAATCGATAACTTTTGGATTTGACAAAATGATGTAACGACGATATTAAAACGTTAAACATGGTTTGCATGTGGTTACACATTTTAATAAAGTGAAAAGAATTCATTTTAGATTTTATAGTTTGTTTTAAAAGCCCCTAGTAAAAGTATTTGTTGATTCTAGAAGAAAAATCCAAAAGTTTATTAAACAAATCCTTGCACCCCATAAAATTATAGCACGTTAAGGCCCTGTTGTATCTTCAAAACCCATAAAAACTAATATCCATGCAAAATTCTTCATAGAAACAGCAAACTCATCACGATTCGCACTTTTAAATTAGCGAAAGAGTTGCAAATTAAAAAAAGACGGTTGCGTGAAACAAAACTGTAATAAAAAAAATATATAGAAAGTGAGGTCCGAAAACTTCTTTTTCCGGTATATTTATATCCACATAATTGTTTCTCATATAGCGGTCTTGCGTAAGCTATAAGAAAGTGGCCAATTAAAATTCGGTTGTTGTCGTCGCTCTGTCGTGATATTTCGTAATTATTTTATAGTCTTTTGTGAAAAAAATATCCATTTTATGCATGTAATTTTTCTTAACGCTTTCAGCATGAGCAGATTTACAGAACACTGCAGATTTATTTTGTCGCTTTTGTATTTTCTGCTGCCTTATCAACCCAACGTGCTACTTTTCTTCATAGTCGCTTTTTCCCTTTTATATAAATAGCAATTAATCAAATATAATTAATTTCCGTAGAGCATGAAAATAACTGCCATATAATTTTCTCGTTGCCAATCCATTTTTAGACATTCTCGCTTCCCACAGAGAGAAATAGGTTATCCTATTCACGGCATCAAATGTCCTATCCGCCAGTTACTACATATACGTAGGGGGCATAAGTATTTAGAGGTTGTTACCCTAACGCTTACGGTCGCCACAGTGACCCAGTTCCGAGCCACAGTCTTATAACTGGCACGGGATGACAACCACCAGATGCACTCTATTTTTTAAATGAAATCTTTTTTTTTCATTCTAGATTTTTTTCTCTCTGGTTTTATGATGAGCTCTGCTTGGTACTGACCGCTTGGATATAACTTAAGGTTGTCTTTGGTTTGATTTATAGGAATGTATTCTAAGCTTAATCATTGCTCTGATTTGAGTGAATTTTATATTTAGTACTAAATGATATCTCACGATATTGGCATTCATTGCTACTGCTTTCATTAATTAATTCATCAGTCAAAGCGAGTGAGGTCTGTAAAGAAAAAATAAATTGCATTATTAATTTTGATACCCTACTCATCACTGATCTAATCTTTTAATATACAATACGAATGTGTCAACTGCATCTCTTCCCACGCAAAATGTATTTTTGCAATCTTTACACTTGCATAATTTTGCTAAACCCGTCTTTGAGACTTGTATCGGCATTAATTGTGACTTTTACCTCTTATGACACAGACACATAACATCACGCCTGTAATTCCTGAAAGTCTAGGCAGAGATGTACTTGTAATACACCCACGTTTCGCTAGTTATATTTAAGTCATGGGGGCAAGCCTATTGCCATCAACCGAGCACACATCCAGACTCCGGGCTGCTACTGAGAAATTCTCGATAGAAAAACCCAATAATGTTGTTTTTAAACCTCATAAAAGTAACATAATATTATTATGTGTAAAATAAAATCAGCCCCGAAACTAAACATCTATGGATATGACATAGATTTTAGGGTGATAATACCATCATGATTTCAAAAGATACTTCGCTAACAATTCCCACTCACAGCCCCCTTGCTTCTCTGTGTCTACCCAAATCAAATCTACAAGTATCAAGACTTGGTAACATAATATTCTCAGCATTCAACAAATAGGTATTAATTTGTCTTAATGTAGAAGCCCTAAGGACTAACGCCGGCTGTCTTACCGCTACGTCATTTAGGTCATCAAAAATATCATTAGCTTCAATCCTCGTTGAGTAAGTTCTAGGGAATGTAAACGCTTGACACATTCACGAAACGTCAGATTGATTCAATGCTAAACGGCATAGGTGGCGCTGCAATCGTTAGTTCAAAGTTTAGTGATTTGTGGTTTTCCTTATATTTCTGTTTTCTATCCGTGCGGTCCATTCAGTTTGAAAGCTGTTTATAAATTGTGTGTGGCTTAGAATTCGAGGTAGTATATTCTGGCACACCTATGGCGTTGTGTAACATTTATTTTACCGAGCATAAAAGGGGGGAATCTATGGGGTATTCTTACCCGTTCTTCTCTACAGGAATCTATGTGCAAAGACTATTGAATTCATATTGATTGAGTCAAAATTCAAAAAATTCAAAATTCAAAATTCAAAAGTCATTTATTCAAACTAGGCTGATAATCAGCACTTTTCGAACGTCAAAATTACATAAGACAGTCCCCCAAAACGCCCACCCTTCACCACTTCCTAGTGCGTTAGCTGGGAAGAAGAAGTGGCGCAACAAACTCCCCAGCAGCACAGCTGTCTGTTCAGTTAGAAAGAAAAAAAATGACTCTATATAATAGTATTCAACATACTTAATTAACCTAATTTAAATTATTATCCATATGTTAGCTAGCACACGCCAATATACCAAACAAAATCATCGAGAACTATACTCGGGCAGAAATAAAAACTAAACGTAAACAAAACTTAACGTCTTAATAAAAGCCTCCAGGCATAAAGGGCGTGCCCGCTTACATAAAGCTGTAACTGGAAGTTATAAATGATAAACTAGGACCATCGAGGTAAAATAAATAAACAGTTAATTACTAATAACAATAAATAATATGATCTATTGTCGAGGTCACTAGTTACATATTGCAATACAACTCATTAAAAAAAAACATTGTAATGAGTAGATTATGTCAACAATAAATTAAAATTAAATTAAAATAAACAATTATATGAACTCATATAACCTGTCAGTAGGTAAGCTAATTCTGGTGAAAGAACATAAAAATTGTCTTGAGTTAATCACAGCGACCAACTATTCTTATCATTTAAGTAGTCGTTGATAGAATAGTATGCCTTTGAACAAAGGTTGGATTTTACTTTCGTTTTAAACGCATTAAAAGGCAAATCTAGCAAAGAAGAGGGTAACTTGTTATAAAAGGTTATACCAAGCCCAACAAATGAGTTATGAACCTTATGAAGCCGGTGAAAAGGAACTCTTAGTTTTTCCTTATTTCTAGTGTTAACATTGTGAAAATCACTGTTCTTACTGTATAAATGTATATTTTGCCTAATATATAAGATGTTGGCGAAAATGAATTGAGATGCCACTGTGAGGATACCAATATCTTTGAAAAAATCTCTCAGAGAAACTCTGGGGCCTAGCTGGTAAATAGCTCGAACAGCTCGTTTTTGAAGGACAAATATAACTCGAGTAACTACTCTACTTGGGTAAAACATTATAACCCTGGTGCTCACCGGCCCATGGTGATCATTCTTCGATGTCCATTTCTTCATTGGCACACAAGACGTCAATCATGATAATCTATCAATATGTCAAACCGCCATTGTAATACTAGAGCCATTAAATTCTCTTTTTAATGACATTGATCGCCCTGATATTCAGCCAGCGATAAAAAGTTGTTTTTTTTTTTATTTCAATTGACATTTCGGCGGTACTTTCACGCGTGGCGCGTTCGGTTTATTGCACAGAATTTTATAATAAAGGACATATTGAGCGTTTCGCATGGCGCTGTTAAGAAAGCTTTATAGGGTTGTAATTGCAAAAAATGCTTTTATTTTCGGGACTTAAAAGGCTTATTCGGTGATGAAAAAAGTAGGATGGGAAGGGTGTAAAGGTTGTCTATATTGTTAGTTATCGTAGATAATGGTAAATGATAAAAAATATAACTAAATAGGTACCTATTTTAATTTCAGTCAAAGAATTTATAAAAAGCATCCAGTTATAATTTCGTAACAGCATTTAATACAATACACTCACTCACGGTTTTAAATTGCCTAACAGATTTTAATATTTCAAGAGAAAGTTGATTCAGATCTTAACATCTGCATTGTCCTGTCCAGTATAAATAAAAATGGCGCGGACTAAACAAAGAGATATAATTCTCAAAATTATGTTTGAGATTTTAACAGTTTGCGAAATTGAGGACTGGGAAAGTCAATGTACATTTTTATCAGCCTTTTGTATAGACGAGGGCAGCTTTTCATTGTACTTTCTTTGTCTTTAGATAAACAGTCTTTGGGTCGAATATCTATTATTGATTATTACCAAATACACAACGAAAACGAGATAAAATCCATTGAAAACTTGAATTTCCAAATAAAAATACAACATTGGCCCATCCCATGCATATGAAACAATAATCCACCCACATCAAATATCTATCACTTTCATCTACTACATCAACCATTTGATACTCCTTATATTACCTACATTAAAAACTTTCTTTTTTACACCGATAAATTACCCACACATTTTTAATTAATTACATTCACATTTAAAATTACACACTTGAAATCTCAACACAATTTAAATGAAGTGAAAACCCTAAAGCGAACAAGTCTGGTTTCTTTTTTAAACGCTGTTGCGTAACGAGGCATTGCTAACCAGTTCCATTTAGCATAAGTTATGATTGGCATACGAGTTCCAAACATGAATGCGCCCCTCCGATTTAGAACATAAAGAGAAACTGACGCGATTTAAAAATAGAACTTTATCCTTTACAAAATTCATGATGAAAATTGATCGCCTGTATTTAAAGTTAATTTAAAATTTACCTACTGCGTTTAAAGTTACAGATTTGTCGGAAAAACTACTAACGTTTCAAGATTTATTTACTGAAACTTTCTTAAGTCACTTGTAAAATATAAATTAAAGACATTTTATGCATCAATATAAAATTTTGTAGAAAAGACAAATATTAGGTACCAAAGACATTATGTACTGCACTTTAGCATATTTTTTAGTCTTCGCAAAAAAATATTTTGCCAACTAAAAATATTTTTTTAAACTAAATTCACGTGCACGTTTACAAAAAGTCTGCTTAATTCGTAAGGGGTAATAGTACAATATAAAAAAACTTGATTTACAAGCACAATAGCCACATATGCCAACCAGCAATACAAGTTATTGCCGAGTCTGCAAACAGTTCGAATTACCACCGGACGCAACATTATTGGTATCAAAACTATTTTATAATTTTGCTGTCAGCAAAATTTTGAAAACTTGTTCATGTTTTAAGTGTTTATTTTGCCTTACGTCGTTTCATCTAAATAAAATAAAGCAATAGTGGAAATAGCTGGCTGTTGATAAATAGAAAAAAAAAAAAATATTGCGCTAGACTTTTTCAATTTTGGAATAGTTTTCTTTTGTTTATGACCTTACTCTCACATTATTCACGATATAAGTCGTCAGATTGGAATTTTTTTATGTATACATACATAGTGACTAATTTCTGCTAATATCTTTGCAATCCTTATGAAAAAGGAACTTATTTGCTAGAAAACTAAGGAATGCTTTCCTAATTCATATTTAGATTGCATTATTTTGTTGAATAAACCTATATTTTGAAAGAAATTATGTGTTTTACGAATACAAAAGGCCTTCTCTCATCCTTGTTTGCCGTGTTAGGAACGATATGAATGAAAAATATTTGTATGTCAGACGAGTCTCTAGTGCAATTCGTAATATAATTGGAGGAAATGGATTGTTTAGCTCGTAGTAGCCGTAGTGAAGTGTTGCTAGTCTACGAACAATATGGCCGAGTTATATTTAGGATATTGTCTGTCACATGGTAACACTGTTATCCAATTTTTACGAAGATAATCTTAGGTCTATAACTTACGAGTATCACGGTTTGAAATTATAGTGTTTATTAAAAGCTCAGAAAAGAATGAAAAACTTATTGCTAATAAGGAGTGTACCAATTTATGCTTACTGGCCTAATTGCGTAACACACGATCAACTACAATCGATTTAATTTTGACAGTTCAACAATATTCATTGCGTTATTTACATTGTTGAGCAAACAAATTTTTCGAATATATGAAGCAATGAATTAGGAATATCCTTCAAAATGATTCAGATTGTGATTCGTCATCTGTTACGCAATTAGAGCGCAGGTCAGCCCAATAAATAAATGAGACAATCAGCAGCAGAAAAATAATCTTTGGACGTTTCAAATCATTTTATGCGCTATTTACCTACTAGTAAATGTTTATAACAAGTTTAGTCCTTAAAATGCTCTATAGAATTACCTAAAACGTACTATAAAATGTCCAAACCTACATGTATGAAAAGCACCAGGATAGTATAAACATGTGACAGGTCGCAAGTCGGTTTAGTACTAAAGTGCGCGTGCGCAAGAAAAAGTTGCCTGGCCAAGACCCATATAGCGTGTTCGATGTACTCTGACCAACGAGTTTTGATACTTATGCGCGAATGTTGACATGTGTTCGTCGCCATTTTTTTCATTGAATATAATTACATACTGATGCGGCTTGTAATTACTGTAATAAATATACATACCTGATAAGTATTTTGAATTAGAAAAAATATTTTAGACATTGTTGCTCAGTTTTTGTGGCTATCGTACAAGCATCATAATTATAGTTATTTACCAGATGTTATGACCATTGCCTAAGGCTTTTTTAACTTGAGTCATAAATATTCATAATAAAATTGACAACTTTCGTTCAGTAACATCCTGATTTATGCTTTAAATAACTGTTTTTATTACCTTTTATTTCTCTACTTAAGTATGAATTTATGGTTATAAAATACGACGGAATTTATTGACAATGATATGCACATAATAGAGATAAAAGAATAACTTTTAGTCTAAAAGGCGGATATAACTTTTACTTTTGTGTAAACAGAAATTTAAAATAAACGAGCTTAGAAATTCACAGCACTACAATGATAGAAAGTAATAAAAACGTTGTCAAAGTTAATGTTCTTACCAACGTAATCCTATTAACGTGTGTAGGAAGTTAGCCGGTAACGTTTTAAATAATATGACATCTATTAATATCGGTGTTTTTGTGAGAAAAGTTTTTAAAATGTGACTACAAAACGCTGACAGCTATTTGACAGTAACTTATTTTTTTTTGGCTACTGAGTCTATGTCGACTATTCTGCCAGCGTCGTCATTAACTTTAAAATTAAGTTTTTTTTAAATAAAAACTACGTTAAAGTATGAGTTTTATTAGTCTTTACGTATTTTATACATCTTCCCCCTTATTTATAAACATTGCTTAAAGTTAAGCGTCTCTTTTACATTTACGTTTGAAATACGTCTTAACTTTACATTCATTCTGTTCATTCATACATTTTAACATATATTTTTTCGGCTATGCTTACCAAAAAGTTTCACTTAGAAAATTAAATCTTTTCGCTCGAATTGTAAGTGATTCATTTGCAGGATAAGGCGATTCCTATAGTTTACAGACTGTTATTGGTTAAAATTAAGACATTTGTATCTTTACCAATAATGAAGCAAAGACTAAAGCTTTGCATAGTAGACCCCCATATGGAAGTAGCTATTACAAGTAAAATTTAATTACGAATCTATTTATATGCCCAGTTTGGTAATAATTACGAATCTATTTATATGCCCAGTTTGGTAATAAAAAATGTTACCGTTGGCATGAAAACGATTCGTTTTTGTTCTTTGTTCTGAGCATTAACAAGTTTGTCAATACCGCTCTTAATGTCTTAAAAGACAACTAAACGTTCGTGACAAGTATCAACACCTATCAGTCGCAGTCCACACATTTAAGTATGCGCATGCGTGGAGCGTGCACTCAGGTACTCGCCACTGATATGATAATATTAGCTGGCTGTGTGTTGTACTGTGCTGCGTTTAGATCGCCTAGTCTAGCCGGTGGCTAGTGTACTAAGTGGTTAGTATTATGCACTGCGTAGGTGAGGTTTACTGACCATAATATGGAATTTTTTGATATTTGTTTGTCTATTCACTATGTCAGATCGTAATAAAAAAGCTCGCTCAATAAGTACCTACGTCTTATCTCAAACTAAAACCATTTATTTGAATTAAACCGTTTACATTTAAATTATATTGTTACAAATTGGCTAAATGTGGGTGCACTGCAGTTGCAACTCTATCAAGATCTTTTGAAAAATACAGGTGTAATGTTAAGTGATGTGGTAATGCACTATGCTCCATTCACATAGCTTAATCTGTCTAGTTAGAATCCAGTAGTTGGGTAGCTAGCTCAGTACACCACAAATGACCGGGTGAGTGGGTTAGGCTAGCGTGTGACATAATGATATTAGTGAGCCGTGTGTGCATACACTGTGCTGTGTTTAGACTGCTTTGTATCTAAGCCTTGTAATTGACGTTCATGTTTGCTCGAAAAATCGTGGAGTATTTTTTTTTTTAGGGAAATTAACTGTAATGTAACATGACGACTGTATTTCCGAAAGGTGTAGTCAGAAAAGTGTATAACACTCACATTTCATCATTTATATTATATAGGGGGCCATCTTATTTCTAATTATCATAATAATAATTAGCCCAGGGGAGAGAGTGGGCTGTAATCCACCACGCGGGCCCAATGCGGGTTGGTAGATGTCACGTTTTATTTTTTTTTGGTTCTAGGACATATCGGTTTTCTCACGATGTTTTCCTTCACCGTTTTGAGAGCAGTGATGATGAAATTATTTATACAAAGTAAAGCACCTGTCTGGGTTCGAACCCACGACCTACAACTCGTAAGTCGGATAACACCACTGCTCTTCAAAATCACTGGGTTATCACTCTCTCTTTCAATTAACCGGGCACAAATCCAGTCTCCAGACAGCTGCTGAAAAAAATCCTATTGTAATTCCTTTTTGATAAATAACTTTCAGCATCGTTACTCCTTTGCTGACTGTGAATTTATTTAAAGCATAATAAATAGATCGTGCCAAAACGAGAGCTCGCAAATCCTTCCTTATCCTAAGGGCACGTCTTCCTTACCATTACTGCGCCACCCGGTCTACACCTTGACATGCAATGGCCTCTGTAGCTCCATGCAACATGAGGCTCCAGAGGCAACAGAGGCTAGTGCAAATCTTGGGGTTCATTCGATTGATCGAGTCTGGTTAAACCACGCTGGCATCGGTGCATTTAATTCATTTCACTTCATTCATTCATTCATTTCGATCACTCATTCATTCATTAATTCATGACATTCATTCATTCATTCATTAATTTCATTCATTCATTAATAATAAATAGATCGTACAAAAACGAGAGAGAAAATAATATTTGTGGATCTATGTAGCCCGTTAACTGCAGGTTTAAATATGCGTATTTTCTATGTAAAATCTATCATAGTTTATACTTAGTTTGCTAGTTAAAACTAACCTCGCCGTTTGTGCTTTACTGGGGGACTTATAAGCGGTTGATAATAAATCTAAATGTGTGTTTACATGCAGTATTATGTTGTGTGCCTTTTAGTTTGTGCTAAATAAATGTATTTTCTTTCTTTCAGTACGTATGGTGCGTTCAGTATATTAGTTTTATCTAGGATTTGGTAGCTACTAGCAATGGGCTCGCCCCCTATTACATGGGACTTAAACATAACTGGCGAAATGTGGGTGTATTATAGGTACAGCTCTGCCTAACCCTTCGAGAATAGAGGCATGATTTTATGTGTGTAAGTAACCAACTTTAATTTCGACGCAATCACGCGACATTTTCACAAGCCACAACATTAATGACGTCACATAAAACAAAACACTTATAACTCAACGTTTCAAATTTCGAATATAACAGTTCTATTTTCAAACAATAACGGAGAAAACCACAAAGCACGTAACAGTTGCGTTATTTCACACTTTGCTATCTCAATATTTGATCTCACACCGTATTAGTTGTTTTATTTTATTGCCCGGTGTGAAATGCACCTTATTGGTAGTTACCGCTGCCGTTTGCCTGTTCATTTTGAAACACTTACACTTCAAGATGTAATGAGCCATTATAGCTTATTGACGTCTCTGAGGTTTAGAGCTTTGGTTTGTCTATTTAGGGGAATAAAGACTTATTTTTGTGTTTTGTCATGTCTAAGGAATATTACATCATAGAGGAAAAACAATCTAAATGTAAGGCTCAAAGCAAAAACGTAACCATAAGGTGCTGTTAGGTATGGAGAAATACAGTCTCTTTTGGGATACAGAAATTCCTTAAAAAAAAAAAAAAACCATCAAATCCTTTTTAACTTTAAAGCCCTAAAAGAAAATGGGTTATTTACAAAATAATTGAGTCATTCAAATTCAAAAGCAAGTCATTTATTCAAATAAGGCTGAGAAACAGCACTTTTTGAACGTCAAAATTACATAAGACTGTCCCCAAAAATGCCCGCTCTTCACTACTTCCTAGTGCTTTAGCTGGAAAGAAGAAGTGAATTAATTTAATACGTATGTTAAGGATTTATAGTATAATAGAATTCTGCCAATTGTTAAAATAAATTTTCACAAAACAAAATTCGCCGTCGTCTACACAAGTTCTAGTATTTCAGTCAAGTACTAACCATTTTCAAACACTCCTTTAGAACAACTATTTAAACGGTCACATGCATGTGTGCGTGTACGCATGTCCGCACGTTGCGCTTATACTGATGACGTCATCGGGCCGTGTTCTATGCAGAGGGGAGGAGGGAGTTGTCACAAAACTTTAATTACTGACAGAATTAATTGTAAAACGTTAGTTTTCTAGTTGTTGGCATTTTGAAGGCAAGCAGTAATTGTTTAGTTGAAATGTGTTTTATTAATGATTTATTGGTTCTTGGCTTAATTAATCTACAGCAAAATACTGCTTGCAAACATTTAAATATGGTATCATCCAGGTTTAGGTACTTATCTGCAACTAGACATAAGCTCTTCCATCATGCACCGTTGGAAAGTCTATTTGGATCTGCTCTATGGCCGATTACTTGCAACTTCACTTGTTGAAACGTCAAAACTGACATTAGGGTCACTGATAGTTGACGTTTTCGCAGACCTACACGCAGGTTCTACAAGAAAAAAACTCTTTACTACCAATCTGTGATAACTCATCATTATTTGGGAGCACAGCAGCGTGTCGTGTGAGCAGTCATCTCAGATTCCTCTTCCTAGCAACATCATCTTTCTCACAATCAGCACATCTTCTCTTAAACCTTTGAAAACTCAATTAATAACATTAGTGCCCATAATATTGCCAATTTTCATCAGTTTTTCTTTGGCACGCCTCAAGGACGGTCACCTGACCCCGTTTCGGGTATCAGTACACAAAAACCATTATCACCTTGATGGGATATTGCAAAATGTAAAAGCGTTCTGATTCTAAGTGTTGAAATTCAACGGAAGGTTGTTTTCTCTTGGCTGACAATTGTTTGTATTGTGACAGTTATTTTTAGCCTGAAAAGTCTAACTGTCTAAGCTTTAGAAGAGTATCTGTATTTTTATGTGGGCAGAAGAGGTATCCTTGTAATATGTTCAAAACCCTGGTCTGTAAAAAAAGGTTAAAACCAACTCTTTCGTATTTTTCGACCGACCATACCGTCCCTTGCGTCCTTGTGTCCCTTGAATTTGAATTTCGAAAACATACCGCTCTTAGGTGAACGCTCATAAAAATTCCAACTTCTGTAGTCCTTTTTCGAATTTGGTATCAGCTCTATAAATATGACAGCTAAACTGACAACACTTTTTCTTTTTCAAATTCAGAATCGTTCGATTATGACGAATTAAGTTCGAAAAAAAAAAAAATGCAAATGAAAAAATTGTGTAGCATTTCTATCAACATTTGAAATGCATACTTCTCTAAAATTTATAAAATACAGCCCTAATGGTATACCATTATCTGTAATGCTTTAGTAAAGGACAAATACAGACAATTAAAATAACAATAGTACATCTAAAAGCTCAACTGACGCCATTTTAGATAAAAAGCTAGAAACAATACTACAATCAGTGTGGCTCTAGGTCGAATGGTCCGATAAATGATAATTTAGTGCCTAAACATGGACTTTGATAGAACGTTCTAGTCTAGGGCATAAACGCATGATAGATTTTAAATTAACCGACTGTGGTTGCGTGGCGACTGGTAAAGTGTTTGCTAAGGCTTTTTGCAAACGATTGACTTAGCTGTCACTGGTGACTATACTAAATATATTTATACAGGGTGGCAATTTAGACACCTGCACCCGTCAAGGGGGGGATTCTATCCGTCATACTAAGCATCTTTCTCCATGAAACTCATATACGATTCGTGACAAAAAAAAAAAAAAAATCGATACTAAAGTAGACAGATTATTTCGATACACGTTTGTTTTTTTTTAACGAATCTTACGTGTATGTTTTCATAGCAAAAGTTCTTTGGTAGAATTACCCCTTTGACGGATACAGGTCTCTTTATCGCCACCCGGTATAATAATAATATTATAAAATATACACTTTTTTTTTGTATTTACGAGTTAATCTTCGAAACTACTAATCCGATTCCCAAAATTCTTTCACATGTGAAGCAACAGTATTGCCGAGCGTCATGGGATCACGTGGACGAAGTGGCGGGCAGAAGCTACTCTTTTATTTTTATAAATATGGCGTGCCCATAGTTTCTAAAATCACGCTCAAATCTCTGATCAGTAAATGCTGTCAAATCTTTTGTAAGCAGTACTTACATAGCTATTGTGATTGGTTGAGCAAAGATCCCGTGTATACAGAAATAATTAAACTGTTAATTATCGACTAACCGCACCAATTTTCTTTCGATAAAATTAAGTCGATCGTTTGGCCACGCCCTTACTCTATTGTAATGCTTTTAGGATAAAATGATTTAATTAGAATACTGAGAAACGCATTTGTTATGCAATATTATCTTAGAAATTGCATGCTGGCGCTTTTTATAATATCAGCAGACGTCAAGCTAATATCTTTTATTTATTTTCCGTGGTAATCAATTTATGAGTAAAAAACGTGACTTTTTACACATTTCCTTCATTTTTTAAATAGTACAATAATGGCAAAAGTATCTTCCTATTCTGCGAAGAACATCTTCGGTTAGGCTGAATAAAAAGATGCCTTTGCCTATCAAGTTATGCGTAAACACTAAACGCAGCTAAGCTGTCACATTAGTCTTTTTAAATGCGCATTCGTCCGGCCTTGAACATTTCTTTTCGTTGCAACCAACGCATCTTTTTCGCGGCCTGAATAGTGTTTCTTGCTTTAAACAGTGTTGCCTGTCTATTAATGGGTAATAACAATGATGATTTTGAACGTTGATAGTACTTGATAGTAGCCACATCCGCGGTTTTGAGCGCGCATTCATAGATAGCTCGGCCTTGCGAGTGCTATTCAACTCGGTGACACACTTTTCAGTTGGCTACAAGCCGTGTGACTGTACAAAGAATAATAAACTTTATTTAAAACCCGTTGCAGTTCATATTCTAATGAATGAAGTTAACGTAAAGTTTTAATTGAGACAACGCACCGTCCTATCGCAAATTTCGAAATTTGAATTTCGAATTTGGCGTTTTTTTATACTCTCTCGCTCAATTTTAATTTCGGATACGTTCAATGGTAAATTGAAATTATTGTTGTTTTTTCAGTTTAATAAACTGCAATTTTACTGGTCGCCAAGGATTTGTAATTAAATTAATTTAACTGGTTTTTAATATGACTCCATTAAAAGCACTAGCCACATGTTAACTTCATTTCATATTCATGAGGTCCATCAAAGAGTCCATAATACTTGTCGGCCATTTTACCTACCAGCATTAATTAATAAGGTAGGTAGGTACTGGTCGCTTTCGAAGGGCCGTACTCTTAAATGATATTCAAGCATGGTCTGCATGGTTCTCGATCCAAATACAGAATGCCAATGATAGATTTCATTCTAAACTTCTAAATTCTAGTCGAATCTAGTTTTAAATCGATACTTATTCGAGAAAAGGTCTAAAACACGTTACTTTATTTTATCCTACATAGGCCGTCGTTTAATCGTTTAAATTATTAATTAATTATCATGTATAATGGCAAAGTAAATGCTTGTAATAAACAAATCGAAGGTTGTATGGAATAATTTAATTCCTGTGCCTATAAAGAAGTGCTTAAAAATCCTTCAGTCAATATGCCGCCATGTTTTATTTTTTCTTTCACGAAATTATTTGTGATGGACAGTATACTTACTACCTGCTACACTGTTCTCGAAACGGGGAAGGAAAACATCGTGAGGAAACCGGCATAATAGGATATGCCGGTTGTATTTTTTGGTTCTAGGGAACCAAAAATTCGAAGACATGTGACAGCCACCCGCGCTGTGTCCGCGTGGTGGTTTTCGGCCCACTCCCTACCTCACAACTAATCGTGCCAGCATGACACGGCAAGGGACAAGATATAGTGAACGATCTGTAAGCTTTCACGGTGAGGTTGACACTAATGACAGCTGTCAATAGTGTCAATCCCTAACATCAGTAAAGCCGCGGTCCCACGGCCTGTCGAGGTCTGTCGAGGGCTGGCACGCGGCCACGTTTGTCGAGGCCTGCCGCTTCCCGTGCCAAGCATTACCACATTGGGACCACAGCATCATGTTGCGGTCCCACGGTCAGCTTTATCACAGGCCAGATCGTGCCAGGCCAGGCCGACAGGTGTTGGGAACCGTTGGTCCGAAAAATTGCTTCCCACACATATTACGCATAGGTAAGCCAGTTCACCTACGTTTAGTGAGATTTTTTGACAACAATAAAATAAGTTTCTATCGTCTCCCTTCAAAACTGATAACGTAAAGTTTACTCTCAGCCCACTGACGTAACACGCAGTGTCAAAGACAAACAAAAAGCGAACGCGTGCGTTTGCGCAACACACACAGGGCTCGGCACACGACGCATTTTTCGTTTAACACACAGAGGCAGAGAAAATAACTTATAAGACACACATATTACACGTGTAAATTTATTCCTTTTTCTCATGATGCAAACATCAGAAGCTTACAAAATGACATAGTCATCATAATCAGCCTATAATGTTCCCACTGCTGGGACACAGGCCTCCTCTCTTTCACAGGTGGGCTATAATCTATCACGCGGGCCCAATGCGGGTTGGCAGATGTCACATATCTTCGAATTTAGGTTCTAGGACATGCCGGTTTCCTCACGATGTTTTCGTTCACCTTACATGTTATTGCTCCTGCTTCGTCCATTTTCCCGTGGAAGTAGAAACTCCTATTTTGGGAGAGTTTTTATAAGTATATCCTTTCTTAGTGCTGTTCTGTTATTTCTGTTAGGAATATATTCCCAATTTTATGTTTCTTTTTTTAGTGCTTTAGGCTGTGGATTGACTCATTGTCTCTCATTCAAACATTCACATGACGTCACAAAATATAGGATTTTTGGAAGGTGGGAGGAGGGTGATAGTTGACACCACTTAGAGGATGAGTGAATACCCCCTGTTCTTCATACTTGTGTTTCACCACTTGTGGAGGAAGTAGGACATTTGAGTTCCTGCTACAGTTCCTTATTCGTCTATTTCAACAACATAACAATATAAAACTTGTTTACTATTGATATAAAGATTAGTCACCGCTTTCCCTCGAATATGTTCAGTGTTGCAACGAGGAAAATACGTACGGAGTCGCACCAACTGCGTAATGGCGTGAAGGTTGTAGAAAGTGATAATATTTGTAATGGCAACATTGTATTGTTGAAAAAGAAAAAATGTTTGATTAATTAAGACGGGAAGATTGATTTAAATATTAATAAATAAGGATTAATAAGGATAATATTTGTAAATCATCATTTTGAATGTTTCATGCTAGATCTCCAAAGACATTCTGTGCTTTTTATTATAACCATAGATGACAAATCTTATTTAACAACAATATAAATTCTGACACTAAATCTAATGACT
Organism: Agrochola circellaris; assembly: GCA_914767755.1. NCBI lineage: Eukaryota > Metazoa > Arthropoda > Insecta > Lepidoptera > Noctuidae > Agrochola > Agrochola circellaris. The sequence goes on along the minus strand of OU611867.1, from coordinate 7,110,019 downwards.
AATTAACTATACAAATAAATACAAAAACAAAAGCACACCGTCGAAGTACTCATCCGAATCGCCGTCATCTGGAATCGTGCCCAGAAGACTGGCAGCACTGCCACGTTGAATGGCAATGCTAATTCTTTGGCCAAAGGATGAGCGAGTCCTCTGGTCACGTCAAGTGTCGACCAGTCGGCGAGAAATTTCCTTAAAAAGGATGGCTAATTAGATTTATTGTAAAGGAAGACATCGTAAGGAAACCTGGAATAAAATAGTTTGAAATCGCCAAGACGTAGTGAGCAAGGGTGTTGATCCATGCTCGTTCGTACTCTTTAGGAGCAGGGGCCTTTGCCCTGCATGGGTCAAATACAGACAGGCCCGCATTAGCAGATAAAATACAAAATAGTATGGCAAAAAAGGGAGAGAGACACTTCTGCCCTGCGGTTGATCAAAACAGGCCGGAATGCGTTCCTGACACCTGTCAGTTGGACAATTTCTAGTAACTATAAGGATCAAATTCGCAAAACACATATAAAACTGACAGGTGTCAAGAACGCATTCTCTCGACGGCCGGACTCTAGTTTGATAAATAATTAGGTAGGGTAAGAAGCTTTCAGAAATACCTGAAAAATCATTGAAAATTTAAATGTTGTCTTAATCACTACGTTTTGTAAAAATTGTGTGGTTTCCATATATTGTTTATAGTACCAAATAATTCTAATGAATAAATAATATGTAATATTACCAAACTCTTTTTTACTGACGATGTTTGTTCTACGCGAGCCCTAAGCTTCAGTTGCGCAAACGCATTGTGTACATGATGTTGGCACTTCTCAGTGTTACATCACACACTTAAAACTATGATGGTTAATCAAATGGGCATGAACTAACTATACTCTACTACTAAAACATGTGAGGAGACCCGATGTCTGAGAGATATTTCTCGATGGCATCTGAAGCCAAGTAAGAGGCCCATGGACGGCTTTAAAACTCTGACACAAGGTTAGTCACTAACCACACGAAAAGAAGAAGAAGTAACTATAAGCGTGTTCTTCTCCATAGAAACCTTTTACGCTTTGGAATGGCAACTTGCTTCATCTTTCTGACTGACCGATACACAAGAAACTGTAATTAGTTCAATCGAAGTAAATGCTTTGACTTTTTTTATCCACTGTTAGGAAGCTCTTGGCCTGCGTCTCACTTGATGGTAAGTGATGATCAGGCCGAAGGTGGAAGCGAGCTTCACCCGGAATCCTCAACCAGAAGGAACTGGCTATCTTATCTCTAACTGCCGAAACAATAATGCTGTTAACATTGTTGTTATGGCGACAGACTAAGATAAGATGGTGGTAGCTAGCCAGGCGGACTTAGAACAAGCCCGACCAACAACCAAACTGAGCATAAAATGTAGCCCCCAATGTGAATCTGAGACAGGTGGTCTAGCCACTACACCACGGAGGCGGGTAAGTTTGAGTTTGAGAAAAGCCCATACTGAGTCATGTCGTGAAGAAACGATTAGTCATTAAGTAAGTTTAGGTACTGTTAGCTAATAAGGCTGGCTGACCAGGGTGTGTCACTAGCAGAGGCTCTTTTAAAGCTCCCATCATTTGCCTAGCCTTTTCCCAACTATGTTGGGGTCGGCATCCAGTCTTACCGGAAGCAGCTGAATATCAGTATTTTACTTGGAGCTACTGCCTATCTGACCTCCACATTCAGTTACTGGGTAACCCGATAGCTCTTGGTAATACTGGTTGTCGGACTATCACGTTTCTGGCTACCCGTAACGACTGTCACAGATTTACCTACGAATGACAGCCGGGACTAATGGCTTAACGTGCTTTCCGAGGCACGGAGGAGTCTCGGTATGTAAAGATGGTCACCCATGGATGGACCAACCCCGGCAAGCGTAGCTTAACCTGATCGATCAACCCGTGCGGTTGTTATTACTTAGCCACGAGCTCCTACGATTATTAGCTATTGATACGCAAACGTAATGTATCAAAAATAGAATATATAGTTCTTAAAATCTTTGTAGGATACGCTAAGCAGTCCATAATTTTCCAACACGATTACTGGGCATGGATGCAATCCGTGGAAAGGCTTTCACAATAATTTGATACTTTTCAGGCTTATTTTAGTTCTCAGATTGACAGTTTTATTGAGACGTTAGGGACTGTCTGTTGGAAACTCCATGGTCTGACACCGTGGAGTTTCTTGCCGGCTCTTCTCCATAGGAAACCACCAATTGGAACCGTGCACCTAGCATCTGACGTTTCATAAGAGCCCATGTAGGTTTATGTGAAATAGAGAGTCTCGGTATGTAAAGATGGTCACCTATCTAATACATATATACACTCACGCTTTCTTCCGAGGTAGTCGGCAGAAACTACAGAACGTCACCTGCTACAATCCTTACATACTTCTTTAGCCTCGTTTACGTTCATACATCTGGTCATACACGCACGCCCGTTGCGAGTTCTACGCACTTGACCATTCTGAAGAACATCAATTCAAATTCAAAATATTTTTATTTCACATAAACCTACAAGGGCACTTATGAAACGTCAGAAGCTAGGTGCACGGTTCCAATTTGTCGTTTCCTATGGAGAAGAGCCGGCAAGAAACTCCACGGTTACTCTTTTAAAAGTAAGTGGTTTTTACAATGTTTCCAAGTTACAGTGTTAGAAGGTATGAGAGGACAGTGTAGGCCCATCAACAAGTACCAGGTACTTAGCAAAATATTAAATGGTCCACCGAACTACAGTCTGTTATGTCTACAACGTTCTCTCATTCACAAAATTTAAAAGAAAATAATAGTCATCTTTTAATGTTAAAAATAAAAACAAAATATCGTCGAAAGAGATGTAAAAGTGAAAACTTCACACGTTATATTGCATTCGTGGCCCCTGATTAGCAAGACAACACTAAAAGGCAAACAAATTGATGTCTTACAGTACTTTCTTGTTACGACTGTCTTCTTATTCATACTCCTTTTAGGTACCTATTTATATTTTGGGAAACAAAATCGTCGAAATGACCCTGTACCCTAATTACGTAATAGACGATCAATCAGAATCTGAATCGTTTTGAAACAGATTGCTTATCCATAGCTCCGTACGTTAGAAAAAAAAATCTGCTCCACAACGCAAATAACACAATGAATGTTGTTGACCTGTCAAATTGAAACAGATTAGTCGGAATTGTCAACCAAAATAATTAGATAGCTGGTCATTTAGGGCCTACGTTTTTTAGGGTTTTGTACTTCTAAGCCTCCGCTGTACGTCCGTCCGCCCGTCGGTCAGCGGGCTGTATCTCGTGAACCGTAACAGATAAACAGTTGAAATTTTCACAGATTGTGTACTTCTTTTGCCGCTATAACAACATAATACAATAATAAAAACTCAATAAAGTTAATAATTAAATGGGGACTCCTTTACTAGTAACGTGCATTTTTCGGCGTTTTTTGCTCGATCTTAATGCGGTACGGAACCGTTCGTGTGTCAGCAATTTTTTTTTATAATTCATCCAAATGTCAAATCATAATAAGCCTATAATGTTCCCACTGCTGGGACACAACCCTCTTCGAGATGGAGTAGGCCATAATCTACCACGACGGTCCAGTGAGTGAGTCTTCGAATTTTTTTTTGGTTCTAGGACATGCCGGTTTCCTCACGATGTTTTCCTTCACCGTTTTGAGAGCAGTTATAATGAAATTATTTATACACAAAGTAAAGCGTCTGTCTGGGTTCGAACTCACGACCTACAACTCGCAAATCTCGGCCGTTACCACTGGGCCACCATTGAAAACTAATAGCAGGCTACAAACCCCTGGATTCGAATTCAGGAATATTACCAGTTAACTAATACATGAACAAAAAAGTCGCATAACGCTAGCAATTCAAATTAAGAATCATAGAAATGACGTCACTCGTCAGTACACCGCGTGCGTCTGCGCAGCCTTGGCGCTGTTTATAATAAGGTTGTATCAACATGACATGCCTTTATCAGGCATCGATTATACCAAACTCCTTTTACTAATCGACATTTTAGAATCGATTTAAAGATGGCGCTGATTTTAATTGAGTTGTGTTTTAGTAATTCATTTGATTTTGTTTACTGCTTTGGTTTGGTAAGGTTCTAGGAATTACTTTTTTGGCAATAATTTTGAAACACTTTCTAACTAAAATAGACCATAATAAGAATACAAGATCAAAAATAAAAAATAATATCAAAAATCTTAATATTTTATTTCACATAAACCTACATGGGCTCTTATGAAACGTCAGAAGCTAGGTGCACGGTTCCAATTGGTGGTTTCCTATGGAGAAGAGCCGGCAAGAAACTCCACGGTGTCAGACCATGGAGTTTCCAACAGACAGTCCCTAACCTCTCAATAAAAACTGTCAATCTGAGAAGTAAAATAAAGCTGAAAAGTGTCAAATTATTGTGAAAGCCTTTCCAGGGATTGCATCCATGCCCAGTAATCGTGTTGGAAAATTATGGACTGCTTAGCGTATCCTACAAAGATTTTAAGAACTATATATTCTATTTTTGATACATTACGTTTGTGTATCAATAGCTAATAATCGTAGGAGTTCGTGGCTAAGTAATAACAGCCGCACGGGTTGATCGATCAGGTTAAGCTACGCTTGCCGGGGTTGGTCCATCCATGGGTGACCATCTTTACATACCGAGATTCCTCCGTGCTTCGGAAAGCACATTAAGCCGTTGGTCCCGGCTGTCATTCGTGGATCTTTGACAGTCGTCACGGGTCGTCGGAAGCCCGAATGTCTGACAACCAGTCTTACCATGGGGCATGGTATTACCCAGTGACTGGGTTGTCCTTAACGTTTTTACGATCATTTCGTTCAGGGCATGCATAACTAAAACTAGAGATTACCATCTTTGCGTCATGATAACTTTCTTTATTTCTTTCTTTTATACAACTTTCTATTTAGTTTCGCATTTCAAGCCTACAACATTCTTTTATGATTCGCGAAATTTCATATTTGCGAATTTTTTGTATACATTTACGAAATGATTTGCAAGATTTAACTCTTGAAGTTTTTGGTTGTTTTGCAAAGGTTTATATAAGTAGAGTTAGGTTGGTACTAGGCCTACAGAAACCGTAGCAACCATTGCAAATGAATTAATCGCTGTGCTTGGTTTATCTGTCAAAACTTTACTAAACCTATTATCATAATCTTCCGTGTCGAAACGAACTATAGGTATAGCTACTAGCTGTTTCCCGCGATTTCGGCTGTGGATGAAAAATAGCCTATGTCGTTATCCAGGTCAATCTATCTGTGTGCCAGAAGACTGGCAGCATTGCCACGTTGAATGGCAATGCTAAAATTCTTTGCCCAAAGAACGAGCCAGCGGTCTGGCCACGTGAAGTGTCGACCAGTCGGCGAGGAATTTCCTTAAAAAGGACGCGCGCTCTTGGGCCCCATGACCCGAGCGTTTCGAACAAATAAAAATAAGTAAATTGACTACTAACTTAAATTAACCCTATATTCAAATGACAGCTGTCATTCTTCACACGTCAAATTTGACGTAGGGTGTCAATTCGACGTTCAATCTATTTGTAACCAAAGTCCTCATAGTAACCATCAGGTGACCTGGTTACCGACGGTTATCAACAACAACCTTGACGTAAAGCAACCAGATAATTTAGGTTGCTTCATTATCTACGGCAACCAATGTTAACCATTGCAGTTATTGACCTTGGGATCAAATTGAAGGTTTTCATGGATATTTTGTTTATGAAGTAAATCGAAAAATTTCTGTCACTTTCCATTAAAAGCAAGGCTTTTCCAAGATTTCACTTCTGTTATTCAAACTGCTTTGTAAATCCTAGATAACATAACATCACGCCTCTAATCCTCTAAAGGTTAGGCAGAGCTGTACCTTTAGTACACCCACATTTCGTCAGTTATGTTTAAGTCCATGGAATAGGTAGTGAGCCTATTGCCATCAACCGGGCACAAAAGTTCAGTGTCAAATAAAACTAACTAACTAAAAAATCTATATTCTATACAATGTGAAATTTAATTCGTTTGCATAATGTAGGGAACAGCTGATTTTTTTTCTCGATTTCAGGTTTGGCCCCATAGTGAAAGTTGTTCATAATGATGAGTACAATGACCCTTTAAGAGGATGGAAACGAATTAAATTTCACATTGTATATTAATAATAGAGCTGAAGAGTTTGTTTTTTTGTTTGAAAGAAAAAAGAAAAAGAATGAAATTTGTTTATTCTGCACAAACTAAATGGATATGTTACAAAAAAAATACATAAAATACACAATGACAAATTAGCCGAAAGCCTCGTATTCAATATTCAAATGTAACTCGTATTCAAATGAATAAAGGTTTGACAAATTTGTTTGTTTCTTTATTTGAACTTGCTAATCTCTAACTACCAGTCGGATTTGAAAAAATCTTTTTGCATTTGATAGCCAAATTCTTGAGGAAGGCTATAGGCTATTTAATGTCAAAAAGAATCAAAACTCCGGGCTGCTACTGCGAAAATGAAGTAAAAGGGTTGGCAGGCAATGCGATTCGACGGGCTGGGCCGGGGAACAAGAAATTTCACTGACGAAGTCGCGGACAGAAGCTAGTAATTAATATTATAAATGATGGAAAAGTGTATGAAGATGTTTTTTTATGAAAAACCTTCTGTAGCTAGCGACACGTCGTCTTTATAGGAATACAATGGATTTACCAGTCGTGTCGCGGCGACACATCGTCTGCAGTTGCCGCCTGCGGTCGGCTACGGAATTGTACCTTTAAGCGGATTACAGGACCTAAACGTGCCTAAACGCAAGTTTTATAAAACCTAAAAGTATATGATCCACTGCAGTAAAGAAAATCAGAAAAATATATAATATTCTTCAGGATATATGCTAGAAAGACAGTGTGTCGGAAAAAAAACAAAGCTACCTTTGAAAATTTCTTTTAACGATTAAAAATCATATCATTCTGATTTTTTATCAGATTATTCTACAAGCAATATATTACCGTAATAGAGTTTTATTTTTTTAATCCAATCAATAGATTTTTTGTAAATAGATAATCGCTTCATATTTTGCAATAAATTACCAGCGTTGTGTCATCGGGCTTCTCTTTCTTTTCTATGCAGTCCGACAGTGACAGCGCTTTAGCTGTTTTTGAGCCCATGGGCGGCTTTAAAACTCTGACACCTGCCGAGCTATTCTGTAAAAATCTCACCGTGAAAACTTAGGTGAAGTGAGCTGTCAATTGTGTTAATCCCTGGCATCCTGCCGGTCGATTTGTGACAGTGACAGCTCACTTCACGCTCACTTCACCTAAGTTTCACGTTGATCTTTTAATAGAATCGAGCGACTGGTTAGTTACTAACCAAATGGAAAGAAGACAAAGCCTCTGTAGAATACTTTTTGTTCAGGTAGGTACGCGAAGTAGTTTCCTCAGGATTCAAACCTAACTGCGGACATTAGCTAGATTATTTAGACGAAGTTTATATTGAAGAATTTATTCATCTCCTTTATGCGTAAATAATGCGTAATATATTCGTGATTCTTGTATAAAATGTTGCGGTTAGCGTGCTGCTAACAAAAGACGGTGAAGGCCTACCTTTTGTTGTGTCTATACTTAAACACCTATACCAAATTGATTATTGTACAAAATAATTATAAGCTGGATAATAATCTTTATAATTGCTTATACTCACGCCTGTTTCGATGGCGTATACGCAGAGTTGGAGACAAACAAGTGTATTTTTCGCAGCATGCTTTAATTAGTGTCAGTGGAGTTCTTCTCCATAGGAACCTACTACGCTTTGGAGTGGGCAACTAGCTTCATCTTTCTGATTGGCCGACCTCTTCACAATTCAAAAGTGCCTGTAATTGGTTTAATTGCAATAAATGCTTTGAATTTGAGTTTGAAATCACTTAAAAAAAAAGATGAGGCTAAGTTATTCATAGTTGATTAATGTTCATTCGTATAGCTGTATGCGCTCACCCCTGAAGAACTATTTTCAGCCTTTCTCTGCCTGAAGGATTATTTTCACTTGTCAAGTATTCAGTAGAAATTCCCATAGCACCCCTTTCCATTTATTTCGTCACAAGTATTTATCAGCAAACCGGTGTATTAGCTAACCGGTGAAAGTAATTTCGGCTCCTGACGCTCGAAATATGTGCAATGTGCTTGACTTGACGATTTCTCTGTATCTGTATTTTAATATGTTTTTAAATGATTATTTAATGTTTTTAAAAGTATCACAGACGGTCCATTTTGTAAAAAATCTCACCGTAAAACCTTAGGTGAAGTGAGCTGTCAATAGTGTGTGGAATGACAGCGCACTTCACAAAGTTTCCTCGGTGCGATTAGGTATAACAGAATAGATCAAACTAGGCTGAGAATCAGCACTTTTCGAACGTCTAAATTATATAAGACAGTCCCCCAAAACGCCCACCCTTCACTACTTCCTAGTGCTTTAGCTGGGAAGAAGAAACTGCCCAGGAGAAAGGAATAGGCAATGGTGAACACTGACCATCATTTAGTCCGCATGCTTAGCATAACCATAAAGCATAATCAGCCTTAAATGTTCCCACTGCTGGGACACAGGTCTCCTTTCCGTGAGAGGGAATGGGCCGTAAATTCACCACGCGGACCCAGTGCGGGTTTTTGGATGTCACATAATATGTCTTCGAATTTTTTGGTTCTAGCTAGGCCATGCCGTTTTCCTGACGATGTTATCCTTCACCGGTTTCAGCCCACGTGCTTGTTTGCCTCTTATTAGTATAAAGAAATGCTTAGTTCCATGGGCGTACGCAGCTTTTGGCCCAGAAAATCAGAAATTTCTTAAGGTGAAAGTTCTGAAATGTCATGATTTCATAAAAAAGTTATTAAATGGAACAAATTTAACTGAGAAAGATAATACATCTTTCTCAGTTAAATTTGTTCCATTTAATAATGATTCAAATTCTGTAAATACATATTTGTTTTAGTCGCGAATCATATTTTGATCAAGATACAACCTGACACTGACCAAAGACTGACAGAGTCAAGCCCATTTAACCTGGCTTCGATCATTGTTGATGTCAGCCATTTTTTAACACGTCTGTGAATGTAGGTATTGAATGACCATTAAATTTTAGTCGTAGAATAGGGCATTGCTAATAAAATTCACAAAGGCCGCGCAGCGCGATTTTTTCTAAAAATGAATGCATAATATACATATTGTAATTGTAAGGTACATTTTCCACGGGGGAGGCAGCTGCCCTCCCCTGCCCCCCCTGGGTACGCCCATGCTTAGTTCTAAAATAACTTATAAGCTATTATGTAAAGAACTTATTACAAAAATAAATCTTCTTTTATAAACACAGCCCTACAAAACCGCAACCGACTTCACGTCCGTCACAGATAAAAAAGATAACAAAAAATTGTTCGGATACTGTAATTACGCTAAGATTAATGTATGAGATGCTGTTATATTGTGGTTAAACCACTCGAAAAAGTGATAACCTCTGATGTAATTGTATGTTTTGAACGTTTTCTATTTTATCTAAGTAGGTAGGACTTTGATCAGGATTTTATTTGAGTAGGTATGGAGAAATTGGGGTCGAAAAGTCGACATTTCTTTGCAAAACTTTGCTTTTTTCTCAATACTGAGCTCCCAAGCGTTACCTACTTACTCAAAAAGTCGTTACGTTGTTATGTGAAAACGTCGTAAAGAAAAATCCAACGTCTTTTATTCAAATTAGGCTTAGAATCAACACTTTAGGAACGTCCAAATTACGTAATAAAGTCCCCCAAAACGCCTACCCTTCACCACTTCCTAGTGCTTAGCTGGGAAGAAGAAGTGGCGCAACAAACTCCCCAGCAGCACAGCTGTCTGTTCAGAAAAACGTGAAAATACATTGTATCTCTTCGTATTTATTTGTTGGGTAGGAAGCCACACAATACATGTATTTAGAACAAACGTACAGAGCTTTAAGATGCTTCTATTGATGATAATAAGAACCTCGGGACTCGTCAATGACGGCCATTTTTCGGGCAATTTTTATCTTCCCCTGTAAAATAACGTTCATTGCAATCACGAGGTTTCCACTGCGATGATAGGCAGAAGCGTCCTCTGCCGGTTTATTCTCTAAAATCATCGTGAAAACTTAGGTGAAGTGAGTGTGAAGTGAGCTGTCAATAGTGACATTGGGTGGAATGACAATAAAGTTCTCACTTCAAGCTCTCTTGACCTAAGTTTTCACGATGAGTTTGAAGCAGAAAAGACCGGATGGTCTGCTAATAACAACAAACTCACATCAATTCGTCTGTCAACAGAGGTGAAAATGTCAATTGTCCTGTCGACGTCTCGTCCTTGTCTGCTTGTAGTGGTCATTTTGATGTCTATGTCCAGCAGTAAACGGCTACGACTGAATGAAAAAGCTTGCTAAACGCATTCACGAACGAAAAGCTCAAACAGAAATAAAACTTCAATACAGCAATTAATATTAAAAAGGATTCACAAATATTACATCAGGAAGCTCGATTAAACGAGCCCTGAGCTTTTATCGAACTAAATTAAACAACAATGAAAAAAAAAAACAGTTATAAGTAACAGTTATTTTTAAAAGCTTTCTTCGGAACGCATATCCGAAACGAAAATAGCAACGCATACACGTCATCATTCCACTTTCGAATAGGTGAAAGTTGTACCTATGCGTGAGTGGGGAAAAAATCAAATTTCGAACGCGGAAGTTACGTTCGGATATGCACACGCGAGCTTTCTGTTATGAGATATTACGATACCAATTGATAATCGTTTAATTAAATAACTTTTATATCGATATTTCGTTGCGTAAGTTTCTTTTATTATTGAAATTTTTGCATAAAATTCGTTACAGTGGTTTTGCAAGTTGCTTTCTATATTTTTTTAAGATAGGAGTATTTTACAACTTGTGTTGATACTAGATTGTAGACACTATATTCGCACGTAGACAAAACAATGTTGCACAAAAAGACATGCAACATAGTATTACAATTACGTCTAACAGAATTGGTTTGGCATGTCTGTACGACCTAACTAAACTCGACTCACAGTGCGTAACTACAAACTACAAAGTTCCGAACCCAATATAACGTTAGGAAGTAAATCAGTTTTATCTTCACGATGACAAAACAGTACGATAACAGCGCGAAAACAAGCACCGAGTAAACATTTAGTTAGTTTTTTTACGTAACACGCGTCGTTTACGACCGTCCAAATACCAATGACCCCTTGACGTAAGAAAATTCATAAAAAAACACCGGTCGAGATAGGTCAACTTTAATTGGTCGGTTGCAGTCAATAAGTAAAGATGGCGGGCCCGCGGACATATGTTCGGGCGACGGAAACGACCGAAGTGCGCCGAACGCGTTCGTAAGTGGGTCACACGGATGCACACACACACAGATGGTTAGGAGCCATGAGCGTCGCGCGCCGCACTACTCATCGTCTCGTGATTACACGATGGGCAAAAAAACTTTTTGTGTTGACACACTATGCGAATTTTCGCGTTAGGCAGTGTTGTAATCTTTTAATTGTTAATTTTTATTTAGTGTAGTTTTAATAAGGTATTTTGTTACAAAATTGCAGTTTCGTTATTAAAAACGTGATCATATCTTTTCGAAGAATAATGGAGACAAACTGTTCAAGAAACGCATTTATTTATGTATTTAATTTATTATTTTAACTTAGTATAAATGTTTTAAAACGCTAAAATTTTCAAGCCCAGCCAACCAATAATATAAAATGCAAAAATTAAAATCCTCATAAAATTAAAATAATGAATAATAATTATTTATATACCTATAAAGTACTAGAACATACGGCATTGACCAATTTTAGTTAATAAGCCTTCGTGGTACTTAAATTATGCAGCTAGGCTGCCTAGGTGTCAGCGTTTGTATGCACCCGAATGGAATAAGTAATCATCTAAGTAAACTAAGTATAGTTTAGGTTAAGTTAAGACGTAACTTGGGAACTCAAGGTCTGTTACATGACTAGTTATGTGCTGGTCGAGGTAAAAGCCGTGTTTTGTAAATAACATGTCGTTTTATATATAAAATGGTGGAGAGTACATTAAATTGAGAGTAGGTATATTAATTTAACCGCCTCGCTACTGCTGAGCCTGAGGTCCTGGTTTCGATTCCCAGGTCGGGGAAAGCGTTATTGAGTTTTTCCATCTGGAATTTCTCAGTAGCAGCCCGGAGTCTAGATATGTGCCCGGTTGATGGCAATAGGCTCGCCCCCTATTACATGGGACTTAAACATAACTGGTGATATGTGGGTGTGCTATAGGGTACACCTCTGTCTAACCCTTTGGGGAAACAACGCGTGATGTTATTTTGTGTAAAATATTAAATAGATTTAATTTTTTTGCTCGATTTCTATTTTTTTGCTAATGTGGAGGTACGTATAAATACAGAATTTTCTGTTCTTACTTTTTATATCCAAACATATTATAAAAAGAGTCGCTTTTCGCGTTTGTCTGTTTGTCCGCGTTGTTCGTCTAAACCACGCAACAGATTTTCATGAGGTTTTCACCATCGTTTAGAGAATTTATTCCGGAAGGTTCATGTGTATAATACGTTAATATTAAAGTTACGTTTACCTAAGAAATCTCGATGTTCTGTCAAGTTGTAAAAACCGTGCGAAGCTGGAGCTCTAGTTCAATAATAAATAGAAATAAGCTAGACTTTTGACAAAGCTAATTCAAGTTAACAACCACTTGGAATAATTCTCCTCATTAAATAAAAATAACCAATCGACAAAATTACTAGCAGAGCTGTCTGCCTTTTTTTTTTTTACTTTTAAACGCTTATTTATTCTATACTTTTGTTTCAACTTGCGCCCACGAATAGTGTATTTACGTATATTTTTTTTTTTTTTTTTTTCAAATTTCATATTCCACAAAATTGGCAAAAAAAGTACCCCTTATCTCCCATGAAAACTAACTTGCCTTAGCAACAACAAGGCACGCGCTCTGCGTTCTCTAATTTACATTATTACCGTACATGACCTCACACAACACGCACCTTGTAGCTGCTACTGTTTCTGCTTACTACGTCAAGGAAAAAAAAGCGTGATGCATAAAGTTATTTGGGTTTTTCCGAATGAATACTCACCTGTTATGTTGCCTTGGTTTTATGGATGCGTAGTTTCAATGGCTGTGAGGAAAAAACAAAAAAAAAACTTGTATAAATAAATAAATAAACAAACAGTGTTATGTCACTGTTTATAGAATCGTTTTTTTGTCATTAATGTATACAAATAAATAAAGCTAAATTTACTAAATGCATATGAAAGTTTAATACGGTAGGTATTTAATTTTCCGGCTCTGTTTATCTCGGAAACGGCTGGACCGATTTTGAAAGGACTTTCACAGCTGATGTTGTAAGTAGTAACTTAGGTTTTATTTTAGAAAAAGAATAAGAATTATATGCGGGCGAAAACATGGGCAAGTTGGTTTCATAAATCCTTAGTTTGAGTACATTTTGACAGTGCTTTCAGTTTGTACGAAATTCGAGACCCGACTTTGGCTTAGTATAAAACGAAGTCTGAAAATATCTGAAGTTTAAGTAAATACAAGATAACATTTCCTAACCTTAATATACTTTGCGAGAAGTAGGTAAGTTTTGAAGACAAATCAATCTAATAATTTATTTATTTATCGTTCTGCTACAAGAAGAAGATAGATCAATGACTTAATAGTCAGCCCCAATAAAGTGGCATCATTACATACTAAAAAAAAAAAGTCCCCCCGTCACGTCTGTCTGTCTGTTACTGTCCCACTGCAGGGCAAAGGCCTCTTCTCATACCGAGAAGGCACGAGCATTGATCACCACGCTTGCTCAAGACGGGTTGGTGATTTCAGTCTTATATTAACTATAAGTCCTGGTTTCCTCAAGGTGTTTTCCCTCACCGATGTCAGTAATGTCCAAGATAAACGCAGAAAGTACCATCAAAGAAGTTCATATCTAACCGGTTTCAAAACAAAATCCCGTGAACACGATGAACACATCTGTTACCGGCCCGGGTCTATAGCCGCCGAGTGCTGCAAGCAAGAATAGTCCTTACGGTGGTTAGATATGAACTTCTTCGATGGTACATAATATGAATTGAAAATGTCACATTGGTACCTGTCTGTTTGAACGCGATAAACTCAAAAACTATCGAACGGAATTTCATACAGTTTTCACCAATGGATGGAGTGATTCATGAGGAAGGTTTAGGTGCCTAATTCATTAAGGTTTTGTGTAAATTGGCTGAAATATGACGATGATTGTGGAAGATGTCGGGAAAAATCATGCCGGCTGGGAGCTTTACTGGCGTGCGCCGCGTAAATCAATAGAGTTATATGAAAACAATGTATTACGGAATTAATACATTGTTTATCTGGATTAACACATGGGTACTTTTAACCATGGTAGTACGTTCCCATGGGTTATTTCCCGACATCCACGCGGGCGAAGCTTTGGGTAAAACAAAAAGTACAAATCAAGAAATAGGTCACAATACAGTAAAATTAATTATTAATAGTACTCACAATTATTTCTGAATGAAGGTAATTAATTGTCAACGTTTTTATTTATCCATTTATTATTAATTAACAAGAATTAATTGTTGATTACATTTTAATAAATTAAAGCTTAAGTTTTCACAAAGGTTATGTAAAGAATTGATTTATTGTTTTAAAATGACTTTTAATCGTTTTAATTATTGACATCTTGAAATTGATACTCGGTTCTAATTGCTTGTTTTGAATTTTGTTGTCAAAATTAACATATCATGACGTTTGTACCCCACCAAGTAATACAGCTTATTCAGCCTATAATGTTCCCACTGCTGGGACACAGGCCTCCTTTTTCTGTGAGGCGGTCCGCGTGGTGGATTACGGATCGTATTGCTGACCAATCTCTTCAACTGTGTGTTGTTCTCTTCTAAAATTCCAGAGGCATGGAGATTGAGCACCATAGTTCCAATGTATAAGGGAAAAGGTAGTAAGCACGAGTGTAACAACCACTGCGCAATCAAGCTTCTACGCCACACTATGAAACGAGAGAGTGATTGATAGTCGTCTAAGATCCGAGTGTTCACTGTCAAAAAATCACTTTGGCTTTGAACACCGATCCGATTTTTTTTCTGCACACGATTGCTGAAGAATATCGCGCCAAAAACCATTGTATGTCGCAATGTTGGACATGGCTCCCAAGAGACACGATCTGGTGGAGTCTTCATAAAAAAAATGTCCCCGAACAATATATCAACATTGTTGCCAACATGTATAGGGGTGCGAGATCAATGGTTCGGGCGGGTCTACCACGCGGGCACAGTGCGAGTTGGTAGATGTCACATGTCTTCGAATTTTTGGTTCTAGGACATGCCGGTATCCTCACGATGTTTTCCTTCACCGTTTTGAGAGCAGTGGTGATGAAATAATTTACACAAAGTTAAGTGCCTGCTTGGGATCGAACGTACGTCCACTGGGCCACCACGGCTCATTCATATAGATGCATCTATATTTTCACAGATATTTGAATATAGATATGTACTGTTGCAGGTATATATTTCAGGAGGCTCTATGTACCTACCAACGTCCTCAATGCGTACAACCAATTATTTTGATTCAATAAATAAAGAGAAATCAGTTGGAATGAATTCAGATATTTTATGCAATCGAACTAAATTGGTTTCAATTTGAAAAGTTTTCAATTCAATTTGATTGCAACATTCTCAAGTATTGGTATGTTCATTGATGTTTATTATTGTTATAGTTAAAACAGAATGTTATGCCGATAACGTTTTGTGGTTTTGTATTATGTTAAAGTCTTTTCTAGGGTTCCTCATCATCATTCTCTTACTCTTCAAATTTATTAGTGGTCGGCGCAACATGTCCCTTTCTTCCATACTCCTCTATTAGTCGTCATCTCGGTAGTCACCCCCTTTCTAGCCATATCATCTTCCACACAGTCCATCCATGGTTTCCTAGTTCTTCCCCTACTCTTTGCATTCACATTCATGCTATCTAGAGTATGAAAGTATTTTCAGTAAATTACGGTGCATAAATATTTGTTGAATTAATGAATGAATGAAATGCACCCACCCCAGCGTGGTTTAACCAGACTCGATAAATCGAATGAACCCCAAGATTTGCACTAGCCCCTGAAGCATCATGCTTCATGGGGCTACAGAGGCCATTGCATATCAAGGAGTAGACCGGGGGGCGCGGGGTAATGGTAGGGAAGACGTGCCCTTAGGATAAGGAAGGATTTACGAGCCGTACCGGATATGCATGGATGAATAATATACAGCACTGACCCGAAACAAATTGGAATAATGCAGGATGATGAGAACTTGAGAAAAGCTCATGCTACAATAAAAAAGATTAATCAATCTTCAGGAACGAAACCGGCATGTCCTAGAACCAAAAATTCGAAGACATGTGACATCTACCAACCCGCTCTGGATCCGCGTTGTGGATTACGGCCTGCTCCCTTTCATAGAGAAGAAGCCTGTGTCCTGCCAGTGGGAACAGTGGGCTTTATTATGCTTATGCAGGGAAAACACAGAGGTAATCATGAAGTTATGTTAAAGTTTAGAGACAATATCTACAAGAATAGCCCGATAGTAGCTACGAACTCGTCCGCAAGGAAACTAATACTGTCTGAGAATTCTAGCCTTACCATAGTATATATATATATATCTGTGTACAGTTCTGACTAAGCCTTCTGTGATCTCGGATGCTAGAGGTATTATTTATATGTATATCACGCTCAGCTATTGTCTCGATGTTCACAATCATCTGTATCTCTAATCCTAGGACGGGAATCAAAACTTTCTGATCTCAGTGTCAGTGTTTAAAAGCTTCTGTGGTTTTATTCCTTTCAAAGTCATTCTTTTTGACACTAATATCATTATTTTTAGTGAAATTGGTACTTATCCTGTTAAACTTACATAATCAGCCTATAATGTTCCCAATAATGGTATGGGACACAGGCCTCCTCCGGTAGTTGTCACATGACTGAGAATTTTTGGTTCTAGGAAATGTCGGTTTCCTCACGATGTTTTCCTTCACCGTTTTGAGAGCATTGATTACGGAATAATTTACACAAAGTAAAGCGCCTGTCTGGCTTCGAACCTATGACCTACAACTCGTAAGTCGCGGCCGTTACCACTGGGTCACCATTACTGTCTTAAACATATTCGTTGCCAACTGCCAAAAAAGCTCTCCGTTCTTCCAAAAAATTACTTTTGAATTCTCGATAGCCTTGCATTTTACTAATATTTCACCTAAGTAATCCATGAGGTCGTGGATGATAATATAAACTTAACAATTCTCAATTTCATAATTCTCCTCCCCTTACCCCAATTTATTTCAGGTCGGCGCAACATGTCCTTTTCTTCCATACTCCTCTATTAGTCATCATCTTGGTAGTTACTCCCTTTCTAGCCATTATCATCTTTCATACAGTCCATCCATCATTTCTAAAATAAAAATACTACTCAATTTATTCAATCAAAACCCAGAAGCTTTGTCCAAATTAATAGTTGCATACAAATTCTCATAAAATACATGATTGAACTCAAACTATAGCAATACTGGCTCTTTAATATGCAAAATAGTCGTCGATAATTTGCTGCAGAATAATTCACAGTGTCCAGATCATGACTTCATGAGCCGGTTATTACTATTCAGTATTTGAGTTTGACGTAAACTGGCATAACTAGGAATTCCTTGAGTGAGATTGTGTTTATTGTGGGCTATGTTGGTTCTAATAATGTTTGTTTGTGATTTAGCTTATGGTTTACAACTTCTGTGTTAAGGGCATTTTTCCAAAGGAACTTAATAATCTTAAATAGCCTTTATACCTTAACTTTACTGTTACTGTTAGCCTGAATCATCGCGCTTTGCTGACCAAAGGCATCCCCCCATGACTTCCAGCTCTTTTAAATTAAAACTCAAAGCATTTATTTCAGTCAAACCATTTATAGGGACATTCGAATTGACAAAAATTCGGTCAGTTAGTCATAAAGTTGAAGCTAGTTGCCCATTCCAAAACGTAGATCTCTATGGAGAAGAACGGCCAAGAAACTCTAAGGACACTCTTTTAAATCAAGATATTACAAAATCCTGGGTACGTTATTCTGCGATCCAGTGTGGAACTTAACTCTAACCAGCAGTCTTATTGAGTAAAACAGTGTCATTCACAATCCGAGCGTTTTGATAGATATTCCTAATCCATTGCTTCAAAGGCTCGAAAAATTCGTCTGTTCAACTACGTAAATAACGCAATGGATGTTGTTGAACTGTCAAAATGAAATCCATAATTGCTATTGTTAGTGTGTTAGCAATTACCACGCAGTTTATCAAATCATAATTGCTTAAATCACCATAGTTTGCAGAAGAGTTTGTTTTATTTATTAGCATGCAGTTTGGTCCTCTACGGCCGAAGTGTCGGTGCTTGGGGGAGGCCTATGTCCAGCAGTGGACGCCTTTCAGCTGAAATGATGATAATGGTACTTTTTTCACAAACGAAATCAATAGAGAAAAATCTAAGAAAACTGACCAATTTGAATATTATGCAATTCCTCAGAAAGCCATAAAAGACACAATTTTGACAGCTCACGTCAATGGTGTTGCAGTTTTATGCATGCACGTAAATGACATGGCCGGATTCTGCCCTCAGAATCAATTCAGAATAATTAATGTACAGTCATTATTAATATATGAAAATTACTTCTTAAATATAATAAAATAAATCGCAACAATTACATTTCTCTAGAACAGGCGACAAAAAATGCCATAAAAATATGTGTGTTCATTGATTTTATGAGTGTGGTTTTTAATTTGGATATAATTATAGCAACGTCAAGTGCAGTTGCGTTTGGATACATGCATAAGACAAACACTGTGTCTATAGCTCGCCTGAATATCAGATTAAAATAAAAAACACCCTCGAGTGCCAGAATCGTATTGCTAAGGTCGAAATACCTATAAAAGTCAACGGTTCCAAGAGTATCACAGACACCATTTTTCGAGCTGTCGAAGCCATGATGCGAATCACGTTACACATTATGCATCGACAATATATTCGAGAGTGTGTATCCGAACGTCCTAGTAACTTTGACGTATAAACTGCGCGCACTAAAGCTGCTCTTTAGAGATGGGTTGTAACAGGTTAAACACGATATCTGTTATCACTGTTACTGTTACACAAAAATAACTGATCCAAATATCTGTTATTAAATAACAGCCTTTTATTTTTGTACAGACGATAAATACGTATTATCTTTAAATCTCAGTTGAATAGCTTCTTTATTTCTTTTCGTTTTAAGTTTTTTTTTATAATGGTCACTGAACTGGTAACACGACTTAATTTAGGAGTCACTTTTTCGTAAATGTTTGTTCTTAAAGTTCTTATATTCTGTCAATGATCAATCTGTCAATTTTCCATACAATGCTTGACAGGAACTAGAGATTTTAACATGTTTTGTTGTGATGTTTCGCCAGTGCAAACGCATAGTTAGACCACCAACTGGGATAATAAATACGAAATGCTTCTCTTTTCAGCGTAGTTTAACCGCTTTAGTAAGAGTGAGAAGTAAACATATTTCGAAGTAAATAATAGGTGTTTCTCTTTTTAACAAGGTCATTCCTTAACGAAGAAGTGAGAGAAATTGATAAGCTTGCAATACTCCTTCCTTTGTGTGAGTGTGTATGTACATAAGTAACAGTCTGTGTGGGAGTTGTTATAATGAATTAACAGTAACAGCCGCGGTAACAGTGTTTGAGGGTCTGTTATTTTAAGTAACAGATAAGTTATATTGTTGGGAACAATTGTTATTTGTTATTTTTAAATATCTGTTTTTCTATCTGTTACGATTAAATACGCCTCACTCCTACCTGTCTGTCACCTGTCACTCTGTGCCCTGTGCTCTGTACATTCTTGCGTTGATCTTATCACGTATTACTGTGTTGTGTTTATGCTCCTCTGTTGGATATTTTAACTTGACCCCACGCTATCGTTTATCGGACTTTCGGTTACGCTTCTTATGTTAATATTCTACTGTGGATAATGGACTTGCTTGTGTATATCAAGGTGCCTTAATTGTAGTGTGGGCACTAATCGAATGCGAAGGCATACCAACTCTAACGCTGCACGCCCCGCTGTTGCACGCCGCGTCTACCGTCGAAGCAGTAGTGTGGGCACTAATCGAATGCGAAGGCATACTGTACCGACTCTAACGCCGCACGCCCCGCTGTTGCACGCCGCGTCTACCGTCGAAGCAGCACTGTCGTGATGCGTCGAGCTACGCCGCAAGGCATCTCCAGGTGCAGCGCGGCGTAGTGCGACGCCGCGAGATATAGATAATTCGAATTATCTTAATTAAATGTGTATATTTTTGTGTAGTAAATAAAGTTATATTTTGTATCACTATCTTCCAAACTGCGCGCAGCGTCGCTTCGCGGCACGTGCGCGTGGACTGACCCGGGTGCAGTCTTACTTGGCATATAGGCTGCCAACTATTTGCCTGCGTGCATAGTGTGGCTATTCTATTGAAAATGCTCACTCAGACAAACAGTCAGCCGCAAACTATAAGTCGAGTGAGTCTGCGCCCTAATAATTAGTAGTTATTATTAATACAAACCATAATGTTTTGTTTGAGTAACTGCAAAGATGTTTTTCGCCGCAGGTCCTGAACCGGTTAAAATGTCTTTAAAACAAGTAGACGAGATATAATCTTACCTACTTAATTAGGTACTTAAATAAAAATTCAAGCGCTGTTTTAGTGTCTATTCAATTGTATATTTTTTGCCAAGTCGCTATGAGGAATTCATAATATCCAGAAATATCTGTAGACGACGAGCTCTTCGCTAACGTGGCCTGCCTATGACGACGATTGAAAGGTCTAGCCAGAGACTATTTATTACCAATATATATATTCATCAATATGATTACCAATAAGTTTTTGATTTTTGGTAGGTATTTAGATTTTTGGGTCTTTTTTTCACTAGCTGACTTGACGCGTAATTCTATGAAAATATATGGAACACATTGATATCGATGTGAATGAATGTCGTGTCGGCTAGTGAAGAAACGCACTTCATATTCATTGATAATATTTTATTTCTCGTATTGTTTCGCCTACAAAACTCATTGCTATTTTTCGCCTATAAAGATCATTGCTATTCAAAATATCTAGGCACTTAAAAAAAAACCTATTTACAGTTTCTCTCGCTTCTTCTCTGATCATTAAACTTAAACTATTGTAAAGATATACATGTAAGCTTTAAAATGACGTACTGTATGTCAATGTACATGAATATTTTTTGTCAGGGCATAGCTCTCTAGAAAATCCGGCCGTGTCCTTTTGCCAACCTTTGACTCTTCAAGATTTATAAGATTGTCTCGCCTCGTGACATATTCTCGAAATCTACAATTAAATATCTTGCCCATAATTGGACACTAAACTCAGACATGTCATGGTCAAGTTAGGCATTGTTTATATTATCCACAAAACATTTTTTTTTCCTCCACCGTAATATGCATTTTAGTCACGAAATGGTAGACTAATAATGATATTATTACACTATTTCAAACGATTCTGACTCATGACTGCTAGACTCCGGTAATATATAACTTTACAAAAACATATACGTTGCAATAGATATATCTATTAGGTTTTTTGCACGCGAACGACGTTACCGTCAAATATAATTGAGGAATTATATAATTTGTATATGTAATTAGAGTAATCTCTGTCAGGATGGAACTGCCATATTAGCATGAAGGGATAAAAATATAATTATTTATAACCTTATGCTTTGGCATGTTATAACCGAATCTATTCATCAAGCCCCTTAAGAGTTAGACAGTTAGAAAAGGCCAAGCATTGCTGTACTGGAATTTCAAGTCAATACATTTCTGTTGTCCTTTATAAAGTTTATTCATTTGAATGAAACGATTCATCCTACTATATATTTTTGAATGTTTGTTACTTAATCACGCAAAAACAGTTGAACAGATTTGGATGAAATTTGACAAACATATAGTTTATAACCTGGACTACACATAGGGTACTTGTTATTCCGGTAAATGACATGGACCCAATTATAAAGACTACGCAGACGAAGTCGCGGGCTGAAGCCAGTTTTACAATAAATTCTACTTTAACAGCGTCAATATTAGCACATAATTGTACCACTTGTATGAACTAGCTAGATCATTCCCGTTTGTCAGTCGTCGAGTGCAAAATGCCCCGCTTGCAAATGCCCTAAATCATTATTATCATTGTTGCCAGTTCCCACGTAATACCCATACGTATAATATGTAGTATTGTATGTATGTTATGTGTGTATGTATTAGTGTATTGTAGTAGGTCAGGTTTTCGCAACGGGTTCTTGACTTCTTTTTTAATAACTAGCAGTTTGCGGTTTTCGATGTTATGCAAATTATTTTTTTATTGTGTTGTGATTTGTATGATTTTTAAGTGATTCATTCACAATTATAATCATTGTTTCGAGTTGCTTCACAGGACTGCCTTCCTACGTTATTTATATATTCATTTTGGTCTGCAATTCTACATAATGATGTATCTAGGATGTATCTATCTTATTTGCTTTATCCATCACAATCACCATGTCTTGCAACTTTTCTGCTGACGATGCAAGTAGAACTTCATCATCTACGTAGAGAAGGAATTTGACAGGCAACTCATTCATCCTCAATCTGCACTCACCCTCTTTCAAATCTGTCAGACAATTATCCATGTACAAGTTGAAGAGCCATGGTGACGCTACACAACCCTGTCTAACATCTCTCGAGATGCAGAACCAGTTCGTGTATGCTCCATTTATCCACACCGTACATGGGTAGTGTCGGCCACAGTTCTTCCCTCCACACATTGTCAGGGCCTTGCTTTACGTCTTCGCTAAGAACCTTCTTCATTTTTCACCTACTTATGAAAAATATCAAACTAGGTTGCTTCCCTAAATTTTAGAGTTCATAGATGATTGACTCATAATAGCAACGATGAAGAACGTTCCTCGTTCTCTCTACAACTTCTTGATACTTAACTACAATGAAATCTACAGATGATATACTAAAAATAAACTCGAGGATTGTGGACCCTGGACAATCAGCCGCGTTGCCACCTTGCTGAGTGGCAAATATTTTTATCACACCAGCTAGTCTTGTAGTTCGTACAACTGCGAGAGAAGAAGTAATTCTATTTTCTATCTGTAACAGAGTATTTCAAGGTCGGTCAATGATTCCATTACCTTCACTGCACTGAGATGCATTTTCCGGTTCAACCTACTTCTATTTTACCCCGACTTGAATACCAAATAGTTTTGGTATGAATATATTCATCTATTTCGCGATATATGTATGTATATGTAGGTACTTTAGGGCTTTATACTTGAAGATACTGATTTGGCATGGCACGTAGGTACGGTAACTGATGGGCTTGAAGAGTGGGGAATATTATATAGGTGTAGCGGCAGATTTGTATATCAGGAATAATTCGTCAATTTAGTAATTGGTTACATACGAGTAGACCTTTTCTATCTCCCCATTGATCGGTTCAGCGCCATTTTACCCAGAAGCTTCCCGTAACGTCCATTATGTAGTCTGTTCAAGATTAAGTGTATCTTCTATGAGTTGCTTACACTTTGCTGTGGAAATAAAGTTAATTAAACTATTTTATTTTTATTTAACAGTTTATGCACACACATATAAACAGACAAGAAGAAAGGAACAGAAATATGCGTACAAAGGTGGTGCTTATTTCTAAAGAAATCTCTTCCAGCATACCTGCGATAGGAAAGTAGTTAAAGAGCCTGTAGACAACGTGTGTAAGAGTAGAAGAGAAAATAAATTAAAAACACTTAACTATTAGAAAAGATAGTATGTATTTATTTGTTGAAAAAATCTTTCATCAAAAATTGCAGTAACCAACGTTTGCCAATCTTGAAGGTGGGTTGCTTTTGAGCCTCCCACTTCCCGTCGAAAGCAACAGAGGACATAAAAAAATTGGTCTCTACTTTTTATATTTGCTGACCCATATTAATTGGTTTTACTCAATTTCCTTGATAGTACAAAACAAAACATCCCTTTAAGTAAAGCCAACGATTTCTAAGTTCAAGAATTTGGGCTTGGCATCGATGAGTCATTGGTTACATAAGTTATCCATCGGTTAGACCTACTATAACGAAGACAAACGCGATCGGATTGAACCTTTGACTACCGGCACAACTATTGTAAAAGGGAGATATTTCCTTAGTTACTTAAATGTCAATTGTATGAACTTTTGACCTTACTGTCATATTTCAAGAGAATTATGCACTATTTGACGTTTATAGAGATATGGAAGCATTTGATTTTAAATAAATAGCTGTTTAGATCATAAATCTACTCAACATCACAGGATATTTCATCAAACCACGTCAGTAATTAAGCCGTTACGAAACTCTAATTAAAACTAAACTAAAAAGTCTCAAAGAGAATCCGCATCAATCCATTTCATTTGCGTCAAAAAAAAAAAACTTTAAAAAGTAAAAACATAAAGGGTGGTGAGGCGAACCAGTCAAAGAATTTCCCTTTTCAGCTTTTAAAAAGTACTTGTATGAAACCCGCATTCCTCTAAAGATTAGGCCGCACCCACACACAGCCGCGCACCACGTGAAGAGACTTCGTATGCACACGCACATGTGCCGGTGTGACGTGTGGGTACGCCTCACACACACCGACGCCTCACAGTGATGTAATGCCAACGTTGACGCCTGGCAGACATTTTTTATAGGCTCTGACGCAACTTTTTTTTTATAAGCGTACTTGTTAGGCCGTTTTCAGGTTTTCCTCGGTTTGTTTGTTGTGTGTGGTTCCGTATTAGTTTTAAACGTTTTTTGTTCAGTAAATAAATGGTTGTGGAAATGTTTGTGAAGACATATTTGGATATAATTGGTTTAAACAGACTGAAAATTGGAAAAGTCTTTCAAGTTAAGAGCTAAGTTACAGTTAGTTAGGTAGTTGTGCTAAGGTACTTTAGATCTTCGTAAAACCTCGATATTCTAAAACTATCAACATAAATAGGTATTTGAAACGCCTCAGTAAAAAAAAATATATGCATAAAATCCTATTTGCGTTAATTTAATTATAATTGACTGTGTAATTTTTAACTAACAAATATTATTTTTCTTTACAGGTAAGTTATCCTCCACTCAAGAAAAAATGGAATCATTCACCAACAATTATCGTGGTTTGTACAAACATTCAACTAACAGTTTACATAAGAGCATAAAATTAAAATAATTTACGACATAAAATATGATGCAGTGTGTAACGATCCTTACGATGCACGTACAATACATGGAAACAAGGTATAACTGTAAAGCAAGGCTGCACACATAGACAACAAGGACAGGTCAATACCCTCCGTTGCCTTGCACGAACATAGCGGCTATATACAACACCGCTGTTGAGCGAGCGAGACGGCAACATCCCTCTCAGCCTTGCGTTTCAAACGAGGAACTCTCCGCGTGCGACGAAGATGACGCCATATAGGTGGAAAGGGATAGCTATATAAATATTATGACTGTTATTTCACTTCCTCTGCTGTGATGCAATAGCAATTTTACAGTAAAGCATCTATTTTGAGACAAAGATTCATTTATTTTTAGGATTTCGTAATTAATTATTAGTTATTTTAATTATTAGTAGTAAAGGTGTGTTCTAACCGTTCCTCCAGTAAACGTATTTTTAAGATTTATTATTAACTTCCAACATTCTAATGCTAAATAATTTTGTAACAATTTTGCAACCCGACTGTGTGATATTTTTGGCGCGAAACAATTGAAATAGAACTTTTTGAATGAGTACGGTCTCAAATAAAACGAATGATATTTAACGTAAAAAAATTCAGTACAATACAAAATAGGGTCGTTAAAATTTTAATTTTCTCACACGTTATAACATTTATAACAACGCCATCTAGCATCGGGTAGCGACACTTTATTATTGCTGATTTGTTACACCTATCACACATGTCCTCATTTTCGGTCAATTCTCGCAACGAGCGAATCATACCGGAATATTTAGGATGCGAGAAAATTCCGCTTGTTAAAAGTCTAAACTTTATCCTCTTGTTTCGAGGAAAATCGATTAAAAAAGCCATAACAGCAACTACGCATGCCCTAGTTTCAGTTCTGTGGAAATATCACGTCTTTTGTGGCGTTTTCAACCTACTCCGCAGTACATTTGAAAAAATCGGTGGGCCTAAGGAACGTGCCAAACCGTGTGTCATTGAACCCCTTCAAAAAGCTGCCGTGCACTCCATGTCCATCATAAAATTCGACCCTAAAGCCTCCAACTCAACGCTCAATATTGCACTCCATATTTCTAAAAGAAGAGTCTATTTTGAAAAATCCATCCCGACACTTACGCTCTTTCATTCGAAATTCAAAAATGTAAAGACGCGCACACACTTGCACACGTATATACTAGCCACGCACAAGTGTTTGTCATGTATAAAGAAAGTACGTGTGAGCTTTCCCTGTGTTGAGTTACACAACCTCGATGTTCTGTCTTTTTTTAGCACGTATAAAAACTATTCCCATCTCCCTCTAGCCGACTGTTATGTAATAACGGTTGTTGTGATTTAGCCGCGTAACATTTTTCTCTCAGACCGCTATGTCTCAGATTTTTAATCTGTCATTTTAGATCTGTAGTTTTGATTAAAATATTTTAATTGCAGTTCTGATATAATCTTTTTGAAGTCTTATTAGACTCTAATTAGAACCGCGGAAACATACCTGTGTGATACTGTAATTACATGAGCTTTTTTGGTCAGTTAGAATGTTATTTTCTTTTCAAAATATATGCGATGCGATAGGCCTATAAATAAACTCCACATGCTGTCAAAACGTATGCACTTCACACACACAAGTGCGTGTAAAGAGGTTATGTGTGGCAGGCGCGGCTCGGTGTGCCGTCGCTTGTATTCATTTCCTAGTTGCTCCCCCGATGGCCCGCTTGCAACATCTCGGTGTGAGCGGGTCTTTACGAATTCGGCGCGTACACGAAATAATTCTGAACGCGAAAACTCCAACATTTTTTAAGTGTCCTAGTGCTTGTGTTATCTGTGGTGTGTTGTGTGACAGTGAATTAAATAGGAATAATGGAATGATGTCAGAGGTTTGACGTTTTTATTCAACGCGTTCACAACTCGGTTTTGGCGGCAACTTTGGCAACAATTTGTTTTATTTATTCGAAAGTTTTTTACGTAACTCTTTTATCGTATAATTAATAATTAAGTTATAATTACGCAATTAGAGGTGCGAAGAGAGTTTGCATGTGAATTTTAACAAACGTTAACTGTTTAGCTAACTGTGTTGTCTGCCCATAAAGTTTAAATTGGTCACGGTAACTTTAATAATGGAATAATAAGCTCAGTTATGTGATGGTGCTGTTTAAAATTAGACAGTTTTGTAACTTCCTAATAACAAGTTGTTGTTAATTATTTTTTATGAAGACGGAGAGTGTTATTATGTAATTAATTGTGATTACTTAACACAGAGTTATAAAAATATTAGCTGGCATAACATTAAATTGATTGTTGTTATGTTTGATAGTTATTATTATTGGTACTACAAATAATTTACAGAATCTAAATACCTATAATACTTTTAAAACTATCTTTCAAAAACTTATAAATGTTTTATATTTCCTTCCTTATGTATTTTTACCCGACTACGGCGAAGCCAAAAGTAAGGGTTATGCTTTATGTTTTGTGTGCAACCAGAGAGAACTGAACGCGACTAGGTACCTACCTACTACAATTTTTATCATAATCGCTTAGTAACAATTTAATTCACGTCTAATTACCTTATAAAGTTATAATATCAGAAACATAAATAATTGTGCCATTTTTAGTATTTAGATTACTGGGTAACAATAAAGTTGTAGGCATTTTATAAACGTTTATAGTGCGTAGGTACTTATCAAAGTTAGTTATTTTTAGAAAACTTAAAACAATAAAAATAAAATAAATAAAAAATACTCATTTAAAAGCATTTGCATTGCTAATGAAAAATATGTTAAAATTCCTTTAAGAACCTATTTCGTATATGAACCTCGATAAAAAAAGGAGAAATAGAAGATTTAGTAACTATTAATTATTAGTGTGCAAAGATTTTGTGAAATATTTGTTCTGATTCAGCTTATCGAAATAACTCTACTTATCTAATGCTGTCTATGAAACAAAAAAAATCTATAAGTTTTTCAAATAAGTTGCACTGTATAAACAAAGAAAAAATAACTGCAAATAATAATAAAATAAATAAAATATTGTAGGTAATTCCAATTCCAACAATTGTAGGCACCAATCATAGAATAGAAACCGCAACCCGTCGATTGTTTACATACCTACAACATCGATAAGCTGTATCTTGGTTTCGACGTATAGGTAAGATACAGCTAAGTTTCACGATAAATTCATTTCCGTTAAGTACCTATTTATATTTTGCCAAGCTGGACAAATAAATAAGAATTCCAAAGATTACTTAAGTTTTTTATTAGAAACACGGACGTTTTTTAAACAAAATACTTGAAATTTTTGAATCCTACAAAACTTCGATGATAAAATTACAACAGGTTAAAGTCCTAGAGTCCAAAATTTTCATTTTTTTATGTTGAAAACAATCGATCAAAATCTAGTTGCTTTAAGTAATCAATTGTATGTAATCAGTTGCTCTAAGTATTTAAAAGATGAAAATTTATAAGTCCCTCTATATTACCAATTTAAAAGCAAGCTAAATATGAAAGAACTCAGAACAAGTTTATCAGCAATGGTGTTTAACCACAAATACAGAAAAAGCCCTTGTTTTAATTATTGTTTTATGAAACAAACAACAAGTTACGATTGAAGGAGTCATATATGACTACATCAGAATCAGACAAAACTATGAAAAGGAATGCTTTTGCTGGTGTCTTCCTATCGTGACATGCAACTTCCTCATGTCACCACAAAAAACATGACAAGCCAGGATACATCTTGACACTCTAACCCTAAGTAACAAAAGTCAACTAGCCAACTATTATCACACTATCAAGTTTCAGAGGGAACACTTTAAATATAGCCCTCTCTTTCACACCCATTGTCCAACAACGAAAAGAGAGGGACAGGGATAGTTAAATTGTCGAAAGATAAAGGATGACCTATTTTCAGGCCACGTGGCGTATAGAAAGCAGTCTTGCAATTTCCTTGTTAGTTACCAGGGATATTTTAAGGGGCCTCTTATAAAAGAAGCTGATTTTAAAAAGGTGCTGGTTATGAATGGGTATTATTTTGCAAATGTACGTAATATTACGTAGCGCTTCGTGAAACGGGAAAAGATGTGAACAGCTAAGTTGTAACAATATGACGCTGTGAGAAACGTTTAAAGTCACGCACAGCGGTAATTTATTGTAGTTTGAAGACTAACAGGGCTTGTAACAGTTGTAACTGTGCTAGCTTCCAAGAGAAATGGGTTAATTGTACGCTATTGGTTCTGAGTTAACAACAAACTTAAGTTTAGTTACTGAGTCAACACTTTTGGAAGTGTAAAAACCACTTAGCAACAGAAAATACACTATCGAAATATGGAAAAATGAGACAACTGTGACATCTACGAACGAACCGGTTAGTTCGTAGATGTTTCATTATTTTGAGCTCTCCAGCTGTCTTGAATTCAGAAAAGTTACTGTACAATTCTTGTTACCTATCTTTTGAATCAGGTTCTTCCAACTTTAACCCCCGAAAATGTAATAATTAATTGTTTCTCGCAAAAAATCAATTAGTAATACTCAAAAATACGTAAACAGTGCAATTCGACCCCAAACTTGTAACATATGTAGGTCAACCGCAGGTCACAGCCTGACACGTTTTGGGCTAGCTCTCGAACGGCCCTAATCTGACCTCTGCGACCTTGGATCTCAGGTTCAATAGGATTCGAGGTCAAAGTTGAACTCCTGCCCCAGTTGTGTACGGAAACTGAATAACTGAATTATCAAAGGACGCTTGCAGGACGACGCGATAATTGCAAATATAAACCATTTGCAATTATCGCGTATCATCATTTAAAGGCACTTTTTTAGTTTTTTATTATTTAAGGGATTACATTTTAGGTGATTAGGAAGTAAGGAAACCAAAACAATTGTTTTTGTCATCGATTAAATTACATGAGTAATTTTTTTATTCAGGTAACTACTAACTATGTAAGGGTGTTTTGTTATAACCAGACCCAATAAACTTTTTCATGTTAAAAAACTAGCCTGTACTTACTCAATTTCACAAACGAGCGCCAAAAACTCCAACGAATAAAAAGTATTTTCCAATAGCATTTCCAAATGAGGATTTCACTAGAATTTTTCCACATACAACATTATCGATTCAATGCTTCTACGCGTTCGTAGCATACAAAATATACAATTACCAGCACAGCTAGACATTTCTAGATTAGTCCGGTTGCGTAATACTGACTGCCACGCTGTCCAAATGTTGTGTATGCTGCTTTCATGAATTAATTTAGTTTTAAATTAAGTATTTTCACGCGCTTGTAGAATAGGCAAAAGTTACCATCCTTTGTCATATTTTTTCATGCACACATACATAAACTCTTGCCTTCTACCTACCCTGGTACAATTATAGTACGCCACCTGCAACGATCTTTACATACTCCTCATGCTTTTTCGTTGGTTATAAAATGGTTACCTGCACTATATTAATTCATTTCAGCCTAGTCATGGTGCCTTCCAAAATTGCGTCTCAGATTTTTATCTTCCTTCGCATTTGCTCATCTCTAGCTCCTTTTTGCAGATCACCTTTCCATGGTATTACAAGCTACTTTTGGGATATGAACTTCTTTCAATTCAACGAAAACAAAACGTTCAGAGATTTTTTAAATGAATATATGCAATACTTGATAGACTCTAATTTTTGAAAGGGAAGTCGAAAAAAACCCGTTTTCTATAACCCTTTGCCACTATTACTGGACGTAGAGGTGGACAAAAATGTATAAAAGTTCTGTATTGTAATAGAGTTCGTTCGTATCTTTTATTATCTATGACTTATTACCCTATCCCTCATCAGAATTACTTTTTATTTTGACTAGTTAAAAATACGATAAAAACATGTAGGTGAATTTTATTGTTTTATTGATTCATATAGATCTGTATTTTTATTCCGCACCATAATTTCGTTAGACATAATTTGTCAACAATTATGTGGCGTTGTGTGAACGAGGCTTTAGGATTTTAATTGCACAAAAAAAAAAAAACTACGTAGACGTTCCATTCTTGAATGAAGTAGGTATTTCTTTTGTTCAAAACTTTTTCAAACAATCTTCTTGGTCGAAAAAAAAATCGAATTGGACCCTCTGATTCCTTTGAATACGTCTGTCTCGTGACGTCATCTTTATAAAGGCTCTGAAAGGAGATTTTTTTATCTCAAAGGAACCCTTTTTGTGTTCAATACTGCGAGACTAACCTTGGAATTCGCTAAGATTTAGCAGTGGGGGTCGATTACGATACCAACTTCGTACGGCGAGCGGTATTACCTAACTAACTTGAATACGGTTTCATAATGCGTAATAGCAAACGCATAACGCTTAAACAACTTGTTTTATTCCGTATTTATTCATATATTAACATTATTCAGTTCAATTATACCAATTAAGTTAGGTGCGGTTTTGGTGGTATGGACGAAAAGTTCGAAAAAGCATGGCGGCATCGCCATCTAGCGTCGAGTAGCCGAACTTTTGTTATTTTCACCTCTGTGAAGGCGTAAAATCTTAAACGCGAAAAATATAGCTGTACTAATTACGTGTCAAAAATCGGATAGTATTTTTTTAAGGAATTGCAAGCGTAAAAATATTTTTCTTAATTAAAATGCACTTAAGAAACTCACTACTAGATGGCGCTGTGCATCCTGCGTAACACTTGGGTCACCGACCGGCCATACATTATGTCATAATATTTTTTTATAGCAAACTGCATAGTTACGATAATCGTTCGCTGACCGATTGCAATTTATTGTTTTTTTTATTTACTTTTGTTCATAACAATAATGGCGACGCTAATCGGCTACGAACTGCACCACAGTATTATTTGCTAGAACTAAATACGCTTTGTTAATTACTCACACTTTGTTTAGGTATGTTCCATAGTTTTGTATCGATTCTGGTTTAGGTACTACATACTCAACATTGATTTGGTTGTGGTAAGACTGGGAGCTGATTTTTATTTACTTGGGCACTGCCTTACACGCTTGATAATGATGATTTCTATAAGAACATCCTGCTAACTAAACCAGACGGTAATTGACACTATTGACATCTCCGTTTAAGCCTCGTGCAGACCAGCGCGACGCGACGGCGCGACGTTACTCGAACAATACAATTTCTAAGAAAACTTCACCATATAACAATAGCCGGTGTCGCGTCGCACTTGTCTGCACGAAGCTTTAAGCTTACTTCACTTATGTTCTCACGGCGAAATTTTTACTGAATAGGTTGACTGCCGTCAATGTTGCTGACTGGCTAACCTTCTACCGCGGCAAGAGCTCTTCCCATAGCCCAAACAAGAAAGACGCTTACCTATTTTCTTCGTTTGCGTAACTAGTTCAAAACGAGGTATACCTCGTTCTCGCTCGCTCTACAGCTATAGAATTGTAATTGTATTCTATAGAATACAATTACAATTCTATAGCTGTAGAGCTACAGATTGTAGAACTAAAGTACTTTGCTCAATATTTTTATTAGCTCGACTAAAATGAAATTTGATGTCAAGATAAAAATAATCTAGTTACCGAGTGACTCTCACCAAGAACCACTGAATCGTTCTCTGCAGGAGAACCTTCACTGTTGTCGCGTTGTCTCTGTAATATTAATTATTAATCGTGTTAGTTTTTTTAAAAGTTTGATCGTATCTGTCATTCTGGTCTACTAAATTAAGAATCAGAGCTTAGGTCACACCTATATTGACCAACAGAGTCGTTTTTTTGGAGCATGGTTTTACTCCCTGAAGATGCCTTAGGAGCTGCTTTATTGGTGATGTTCTTCAGAAAAGTAAGGTGACGTGCGTGTATGTGGAAAAAATAAGATGGCGGCGTTAGTTCCGATTTTGGCCACACACCAATAAATCCTTGTACATGATCAGAGATCTGCACCCTAATTGGGTAACACACTATCAATCACAATCTGAATCATTTTGAAAGCTATTGCTTATCCATTGCTTCATATGTTCGAAAGGTTTGTCTGGTCAACAACGTTAACAATGCAATGAATGTTGATGATCTGTCAAAAATGAGAGTCATTGCTACTGTACGTGTGTTACTCAATTACTTCGCAGATCTATGAATGGAAGCAAAGGGAATGTTTTCAGTAGTTTCTGCCTAGCTCCATTTACCTTAGTTACCATATCAATACCAAAAGTTACCTCCTTTACAATATTTCTCTAAAAATCTGCCGCTAATTTAAACCACAGTTTTCTAGCGTCTACCAAGTAACCACCGCTTTAAATTCTAGCGGCAAGTGTAGCTATGTGAGATGCCAACGGTATCAGCACCTGTTTGTAGACACCTGTAACATACATGGCTTCGTGGTAGGTGCCCAACGGTATAGGCAGGGGTGCAGTATAGCTACAAGTATTTACTTTTACGAGGTATTAATTTGTCTGTGTGGGCAAGTTATGGGGTAATCTGTCAGGTGGTGTGTTAGGTATTGACGGTCAACCTACTAAATTATTTCTAATATTTTTTTTATAAAAATAAAGGTTGAAGGCTGGGCGTTGTTGAGTCAGTGAAGACTGCTGAGTCTTCACTGACTCAACAACGCCCAGCCCAAACCCCCAAGGGAATCTCAGTGCACAGCTTTCTAGGTTTGGACCTAGAAAGCTGTGCAGAGATTCCCTTTATGATGTAGACAATGAATAATGCCGGATCTTACGAAATTTTAACGGGGTGGAGAGTAAAAAGGATTGTGGGCGAAGTCGTTTCCAAAGTGCTAACACTTTTAATAGTATTGATTTATTATTTCACTTAAACATAAAACTAGAATCTGATGTTAGTTTTTTTATTCGAAAAATGTAAACAATTCTAGTTGCTTTTTAGTAATTATTCCTATCTGCTGATTATAGAAGCCCGTCCCCGTCCGTCCCGTACCCGTCTTTATTAAGGCTTCTGGGATTAATTTCAGCTTGACTTCAATAGCCAATTCAAAGCAATTTTTCCCAGTTGGATGTTCGTGCACGCAAGTTTTGTGCCCGCAAACGCACCCATGATTCTGAAGAATTTCGGTTTGAATGAGCCGTTTATTTTTAACCCATCAAGTCATTCAAGTTGTATTCCTCTATATTTGGAAGGCGGTTCTGAGAAGATACGTTTACGCCTACATAATTGGACTTGAATATATATTTTTTGCTTTAATAAAATAATAAAATATGACACATCGATGCTCTAATGAGTAATAGACATAGATCAGAGATGGAGAACGTTTGTCTTTGCGAATCTTACAGTCAGACCTTATACATAATTTTTCAAATCCACTGTAACATAGGCATCCTATGGATTCCAATAGGTTGTACAACTTACAGATGCAGCAGCAGTAATCTTGTAGCAGTTGATGGAAACTTGAAAATTTTGCGAAAAACTACTTATCGACCAGGTCTAACTTCACATTCTTGACTATCATAATAATTATCCTAAATTCTTACAAAACTTCACAAACAATTTAGATTATAACCTGTCATATCATGTACCAAAGGTTTGCAACGTCTGCCACAGATAATTTAGTATACAAAGGCGAATGATTAATTACTATCCTATGTATAATTGATGAATTTTTAAATGCTATGCCTCCTGGTGCCGTCGATACATTACTTTTTTTATAGCAGTAGTAGGCACCTACATACAGTATACATTTTTCATTCAATTATCTTTTTTGTAGGCTGGTAATAATAGAGTATCATTGTATGTGTGATACAAGTTATTTGGTATCAATGAAAAAAATTTGTTCACATTCTATTAAGATTCGTATAGGTAGACAATAATCATTAATCATCTCACATCCCTTTTACATAGGACTATCTATCTTATCGGGAAATACAGGGGTGAATTTACGCTAACTTGTAGATAACGATATTTTGGCAACACAACAATGAACGCAACCATATCTTAAAATTGCACAAGGAACGTAGCGTTTTGAAGTTTGAACTTCGAACAACTCATCTGAAAATGAATAAATGCTTACAAAACTTTACGCAAAACAAACACAATAACCATGATTGCAATAAAAATACACATTTTCCTTGACGAGGTACGTATTGCTTGGAAAAAATAAATCAAGCGTGCGTCATATGAGGTACATAATACGAAGATAAGCCCGCGCAAGGGGTCGTTCACCTCAGTTTGGCAGTTTGAACTTTGGTACTGCCTCTCGACGATAGATGGCGGTCCTCTCAAAATTTATAATTTTTTATTTACGACATAGTAAAATTGTTTTATAGGAATTCTAGATCATTCGGAGTTCAGTGATTCGTTCTTTTTACGTGTTAGTGTGTTACTGAGGTTATATGTGAATGTGCGGACTTAATAAAATTATACCTTCATAGAAGCTTTTTGCGGTATGAATCTAAGTCCTATCCTTATTTGGTTTAGTTCATAAGATAACAAAGTTTTCAACAATTTTAGGTGTTTTTCATTTTATGAGTAGAAAAGAAAGTAATTTGAATCATACAGGACTCTTTTACATTCAGATTTCTGCAGGTACATTCACTGTTTATCAAAAATAAAAGGAACATTGTAACTTTAGTACTTAGCTCATGAACGTACGTTGATATGACATCATAGGAACCCAATTGCACACAGACCTCATCTCTAACACAGGGATTTGTCGTTAAACCTTACCAGGTGTACGCAATCACTTGCAATACCCAAAGATATCTCTCAAGATTAAAATAACCGGCATATGTAATCTCCACCTTGTTAATATAAATACGCCATCTCATTTTTCAACACTCACAATAAAATTTTATACACTTGAAACCATTACAAACATTACCAAAAATAGTAGCACAATCATTTCTGATAGGGTGTAATTCAAACTCGGTTCATTAACCCTAACGTTTGACCTTTAGTACGTCTACTTGATAAGAGATGGCGTTGTCCAAAGGTATTTCCCTGGTACGTCTGGTGCTGAGTGCGTTGCTCTTTACCTCAGGTTGTTGGACCCAACGAAAATGTTTTGGTAAAAAAGCTGAATAAGTAGTATTGTTAATTTATTTGTTTATCAAATGGCTTATCTTTCTTGTTTGTCTCTTATTGTTTGACTGTGCGTTAGTCACTGGTACCATGTTGAAGAATAAGCCGTTTCATTC
Organism: Agrochola circellaris; assembly: GCA_914767755.1. Lineage (NCBI taxonomy): Eukaryota > Metazoa > Arthropoda > Insecta > Lepidoptera > Noctuidae > Agrochola > Agrochola circellaris. The sequence continues at coordinate 7,073,603 of OU611867.1, read as the reverse complement.
GGTGTTTTTGATCCCGGAAGGGCCGAAAGCTGTTGATGTGAATCAGATTTTTGTGAATATTTACCTTACACACACATACAGACATACGTATTTTTGCTCGTAGTCCGCAAAACGTGTATCTTCGGAAGCAACAAAGGACCTTAGAGGATTACCATTAAAAATCGTGTACAAATTTTTAGAAAATACCTATGCAGATTTAACTTGAATAAAGGTTTTGTTAAAACCAATATAGGTACCGAATTATATACCTATGAGTATAGTATTCGTTTTCAAAACGCATTCAATTAGTCAAACTCATTATAAAACGGTTTTTGAATAAGGAACTCGCTGTTTCTAACTAGTTCTTCATTTAAAATTATGTTTCTCGTGTTTATCTTTGCAAATAAATAACGGACTTTCATTTATAGATAAAGTTCCAAATTTAAAATTCCTTGTGTCTAATTATTAACTTAAGCAAACAAACCGGTTCTAAAAGATAACTTCCTTATTTAAATTCTCTGTCTGTGGTACTGAGCCATCTGGAATTAGGAATTGCGCCCGGTATTAGGCTCAACCCTTGTGATTTGCGTCCTAATACCTACTTGTATTTAATACCGAGCGTGAGGTCCTGGGGGTTACTGAGGGGATTCCGTTAAAAAAAATCTCAGTAGCAGCCCGGAGTCTGGATTTGTGCCTGGTTGATGGCAAGAGGCTCGCCCCGTATTATTAGGTCCCCACCTATGAAATCAGCGTTTTGTATGGAGAATTTTAAAGAAGTTGCTTTTTTCATACTAACATTTTCTTAATTTATATAATAACCATGAACACTAATGTTTTAAAACTTTTATGCACTAATGTTTAAAAACGAAGATAACGTAATATGCCACTAGATTAAGCGACAAAAATAAGTTTTGGCTAAGTTAAAACAAATAGTGGTAATTTCTGCTAACAAAATGAGGAGTCATTTTTAAGGAATTTTTTATGTTTATAAACTATAAGTAATAAGATTTTTTTTACTATTGGTAGTTGTCTATGATGGTCATTATTCGATATAATACCAAGCAATTGATGAATATTTTAATTCATAGAAGTGACAAGGTTCTCTATTTGTGAGAAAAAAACGCCAATTTCATAGGTGGGGACCCAATACATGAGTCGAAATGTAGGTGTCTTATACACCTCTACCTAACCTTCGGGTACAAGCGTGATGTTAGACTCGTATATATGAAAGGGAGCGAGAAGGAAGGAAGTCATCTTTTCCTGTACAAATTGACGCTAGTGTCAATTCCAAGTATATTATTAAATGTTAATTAGAAACATCATGGAGTTTATTTTTCTAGGTCATTGACATACTTTCGGCTATTCTGAGTAATATTGTTAATAATTTATTATCAAGACATTTGCCTTATTTACCGGTATAATAGGTGGCGTCAATCCTTATAGGGAATTAATGCAAATAACTTGAAGCGTTACTTTGTAACGTTGACTTCATCATCATTATTTCAGCCGAAAGATGTCCACTGCTGGACTTAGGCCTCCCCCAAGCACCGCCACTTCGACCGGTTCTGTGCGTCCCGCATCCAGCGGATTCCTGCGGCCTTCACCAGGTCATCGGTCCTTGTGTGGGCCTTCCAACGCTACTTGTTTTGGTATGCGGTCGCCACTCCAGAACCTTTCGGCCCCATCGGCCATGTAACGGACAGATCAAGATTTAGAGTAATTTAGTTACAATATGAAGAATTACTCTAAATCATGAACTGCCTAGCCTTTTCCCAACTATGTTTGGGTCGCCTCCCAGTCCAACTGGATGCAGCAGAATACCAGTATCTACTAGTAGGCTCAAAATATCATGATCACTAAATCTTATGTTTTATTTGAGGCATACCCATTTTGATGTTTTTTGTAAAGGGACGAGCCTATTGCCGTTATAGCTTACCGGGCATAAATCAATACTCCGAGCTAATACTAAAATTTATAATGGCAAAGCCCAATTACACTTTACCCGAGCCGAGGGCCAAATCCAAGACCCAAGTTAAGCTGTCGCGCTACCGACCTCCAGACCGATGAGGCGAAAATCGAAGATAGCTGCAAGAGGAAAATAAATAAAAACGTAAATAAATATAATTCCCATTTAATAAAACTATTCCTCAAATAAAACTAGTAGACAATATTTGTCATTTAATTGAGTTTAACGACCCCGGTTTGACTAGCCGCTTCATAGATAAATAGAATAATATAGACTGACTCACATACCAGCGTACTCTATGGTTTTACCTATATGTTGCCTCCTTGGTCTTGTGGTCGCAAGCGCTACTGCTGAGGTCCTGGGTTCGATTCCTAGGTCGGAAAAAGTGTTATTGGGTTTTTCCATTTGGAATTACTCAGTAGCAACACGGAGTCTGGATTTGTGTCCGGTTGATGGGAATAGACTCGCCTCCTATTACATGGGACTTAAATATAACTGGTGAAATGTAGGTGTTATTATAGGGCTCTGCCCATTGGCGTACCCAGTATTTTTTTAGAGATGGGGCAGGAGATAAAACCATAACTACGCATGTGCGCCCGGTTCATCGATACTGCATTGTTTTACGCGATAATTTTTTATTAAATTATATAATTACATTTATTTACATATGGGTACAAACAACTTATAACTAATTAATTAATAAAAGTAGCAAAATTATATACTAACTTAACTAAAACTATTTACAAACTAAAATATAGCATCGAAAAATTCATCCGCATCGCTGTCGACTGGTAATGTACCCAAGAGACTGGCCGCATTGCCACGTTGTATGGCAATGCCTCTGCCCAAGGTAAAAACCAGCCCTTGGGTCACGGGAAGTGTAATATTGATATAGTTATAATTTAATAGTAGGTATAGTTTAATATTGATGTATAATAAGATTGTTTTAAATGAATAACAACTAGATATAATAAATAAAAATTACATTTATTGCTTCGAATCAGGGACCAGGGTGGGGCAGATTACGCCCCTCTCTGCTTAGGCCTACGGGGATTACAAGCGTGATGTTATTTGAATTTGTTACGTGTTTGTCCTCCTACGATTTAACAACGTTGTGGTCGGCGAGATTAACAACAAATGCTTCTGAATATTATTTTATGTTACACTGCCTGATGTCTGCGTCCGCGTGTATTTTGTATTTCATCCATTTTGTATACATTTAACCAGGACTAAAAGTAGCCTATGTTCTTCTCCAGGTTCTAGGCTACCGATCTGTCCTGTCGTATTTCATAACGATCGGTTCAGTCGTTTAGGCGTGAAAAATTCACAAACAGACAGAGTTAAGTTCGCATTTATAATTTAGTATGGAGCACCAGGAGAGCAGTGATGACTCAGTGGTAACGGCCCCGAATTACAAGTTGTAGTGGCTTCGAACCCAGGCAGGCGCTTTAAGTTGTGTACATTATTTCATCACCAGTGCTCTTTAAACGATGAAGGTAAACATCGTGAGGAATGCATGTCCTAGAACCAAAAATTTGAAGACATATGTGACATCTACCAAGTCACTTGTAGATTACAGCCTACTCCCTCTCGAAGAGAGGAGGCCTGTGTCCCAGCAGTGGGAACATTATAGGCTGATTAGGCTTATCCTATGCACCTGGATTCAGATTTCCACAACCCAACTAGGAATTGGGCTATACCTACTGATTTTCTCTTTTTGTTCCCCATACATTTTGGCTTCGTCTTTCATCGTCATTATCAGCCTACGGGAGTCCGCTGCTGGACGTAGGCGTCTCCAAACCCACGGCATTCAACTCAACCGTCATCAGTCATCCAGCTGGTACCAGCCGCCCTGCGGAGATGTTTATGATATACCAATACGTACAAGATATACCAATTTTATTAATATAATTATCTATCAATATTTAAACATTTTGTAGTCAATTACTTCTTCATTCATACCTATGATTAATTTCAATTTTACGAATGTATTTGGTTATAATGACTTCACAAGTTATTGCGTTTGTGTAAAGATCATTTTCACTTAAAGCAGTAAACATTGGTGATTTTGAAGGCGTACTCAGTTCGAATGGTGATCGGTTTTACGAATTTTCGATCGGTTTTATTTATTTTTGTTACGAGGAAACTGATATATATATTTGCTATAATTATTTCATTTGTATAATTTGACTGCAGTTATTAGCTGTGGTACTTATTACTACATGAATTAGGTGTTTTTAAAATTGATGAGGAAAAATTAAAAACTTAATTCCGTTTAATAGTAATTTTCCTGTATTTTGTTCGACAACTTTTAAATAGATTCAAAAGTATTTCCTTATTTTTTAATGGCACATGCTTCAGACTTTTTTTTATTTGAATAATTTTACCCTGTATCATATAATCATTCAATGTCGTACTAAAGCTGATAAAAACATAACTTTTCACTAAACTTAAAACACCATAATTTAATTCGCCAAAAAAAAAACAAAACACCAACTTCCGCATTGAACCATATCCAAACAAGGCAACCTAACCTTCATCACAGATAAACGATTCCAAATTCAAAACAAACTTCCAAATTCAAATGCAGCCCAGCCGATGACGTCACACGATGATTAGCCACACTATCAGCTGACGTAAGATGTCAAGTATCGCTGTCTCGCTCTCACATTATTTATAAGCGGGCAGCGACCGGGTCGATGAACTGCCAAAATTCTTGGGTTCATTGAACGACCGAAAGTTCGATGCTCGAGTTCGTTGGTGTTCTTCGCTATTTTTTTTTGTATGTAATGTTTGTACCGTTTTCACTACCTTTGGCGGTTGTTTTTAGGATTTTTTGGGGGCAGGACAGTGTAGGCTATTTTTCGAGTAGGTTTTTGTGTAATTTTAATTAGAAAGGAAGTTTTTTTAATGAGTTATGTGGTTTTTTTTTTTTTTTTGAGGATCTGCGTATGTTTTTAAGAGAAAAATGTGAAGTGTGTTTTTTTAATTACGTGACTGTAATTAAACCTATGTTATTCTTATTACAACATATTTACAGGAAAAATATGTTGGTTTATTATGAGTTGATTCACGTAAACAGAATAATTTTGGCACAAGTCTTTAAAAATAAAACTCAAGAGCAATTCTAATAATATTTATAATGTTTTGTAAATGTTGTGTTTCCTCCAATAACAATAATCTGACGTTTTATTGAAGACTATTCTTATAAAATTATTTTTTCGAATGACGTCAATAATATTTTTTTTTACTGTTAATAATTTTATCAGCACATTTCCATCAGTAATTTAACTATTGTATGTACTATTATAGAAACAAACAGGATAAAAACAACGCAGATTGAAAACCTACAAAGAATTCGTTCAGGGGTCAATGACACTGTATTTAGGTAATGTAAGCCTAGAAACAGAGTACGGAAATCGAATCCTGATGACAAAACACGTCTCAATCACTCAAAATGTGATTAGAACTCTGTTTTCAAACATTAATTGACAAGTGACGTTGCAAAATTCTGTTTTTGAAAAAAAAAAATCAAACCATAAAGATCTTCATTTGTTTTTCACTCTTATGTTTGACCTATTGAGAATTTGCATTGACAACTGTTGAAAAAAAATTGAAAAAAGATTGGACACTGACTGTAAGTGTTCTGAAAACACAAATTTAAGTCCTCTGATGAAGTAATTTGCTGTCACATCTCGTTCTAGCCGTTGTTATGAAATATTGCCAACTTATAATATGAGTTGAAATGAGATTTGAATGTTGAATCCGGTAACCGGAATCAGAGTGTACTTGAAAAATATTTTAGAAATGAGGAAAAAAGATATTAAAATTATTTGACTAAATTGAAACTCCAAATAAAACTAGGCTGAATATGAAAAATAAAATAACATAGACCATTTATTTTTATTATTAATAGTTAGGGATTAAAAGGTACAACTCCGACATCAAAATAAACTCTCAAAAACCAATAAATCTTCTTAAAAACATTTTTTTTAATCAAACATTGTTTTACAATTCTTATCTCCAAAACTACTGAACCGATTTCTGAAAGACTCTCGCTGTTACAAGAGTAATTTATCATTACGCCGAGATAATAGGGAACCAGGCTACGCAATATATTAATGATGAGGTCACGGTTATACAATAGTTTAATTAATGAGTCTTTCTGAGTCAGAAACCCTGTGGGTCAGTTTAGGTCAGAAACAATGTGCGTAAGAACTGACTAACCGTAAATTTTTTTGGGATCGTTTATTATCGTCAACCTGGATTTGGTTCACAGTTAGGTAAAAGGCTCTTCTCATACAAAGAAGTACTAGATACCTGATCTCTGCGTGTTGTCAATTTCAAATTTTCCTTAGGGGAATAACCCATGCCATCATTTTTTACCCTATCTAAATTTATTTGGGGTCGCTGCAGCGTCTGATCTTCTTCAATACTTCTCTATTAGTCGTCATCTTGGTAGTCACCCCCTTTCTAGCCATATCATCTTCCACACAGTCCATCCATCGTTTCTTTGGTCTTCCCCTCTCAAAACTTACCTCACGACATTTTCCTCACTCCTCCGCATCACATGCCCATACCATGACAGCCGATATTCACACAACTTTTAAGTCACCAGTGCCACTTTCAGACTTACCATAGAATAGTTCATGACAGCCTTAGTAACAATTTTAGCCACTCAGCAAGCTGGTGGTGTCCAGGGTGTGCCACAAGTGAAGGCCTTTTTTCAAGCACCCATCATCTGCTTGCTTTTTCCTAACCATGTTGAGGTCGGCTTCCAATCTAACCGGATGCAGCTGAATACCAGTATTTTACAGCAACTGTTTATATAAGTTCCACAACCCTGCAATTACTGGGTAATGTGATACCCCTTGGTAAGACTGGTTGTCAAACTTTCGCCGGTCATACATTTAGGTATTTCAGCTTGTGTAGGCTATTTTAATACCTAACTGTATCTAGTCTACTGTACCTATGATATCACGTTTAGATCTAAAGGTCAAAGCTCATTGTTAGGTCGAGCGCCCATAGACAATGTAGGCAGACATGTCATGACGTCACGGTTTCAATATGTCCGTAATCCAGCAATCTGTTTGGGATTAATGACAGTTAAGTCGGCCATTTTGGGAATTGAGTCTAGCAGACAGTTGTTTTGATATATAGTAGAAATTGATACTTGGGGATGGAAGAAAAAGACATTGTTTTGACCCCTAATTAATTGGGATAGGGGAAGGAGATTATGATAATAATAATAGTTGAGATTTGAGAATATTAGTCCGATTTTGTTAAGGCAATATTTTGGTTTGCTGAAAATAAAATAGTGTTGATATTGAATGGGGAATCAAAACCTTATATGTATTTATTTATCGACTAGAGGCAGTAGCCTTCTTTCATGTTGTGGTCGTAAGTGAGTCTACTGTTCATGGGATCCTGGATTTAATTCTAGGTTAAGCAAAGTGTTATTGATGCCCGTAATAATAGTAATAGCCGTCGCCAACTTATAACATGGGACTTCAACGTATCTGGTGAAATGAGGATGTATCTACGTACCTCTGGCAACCCCCATGGGGAATACATCCGTGATATTATGTTAGTTTATATACTAACATAGTAATGGATAAGACTGAGTGATTCGTCAGTTTCAGCGCATCGATGGCCGCCACGGGTTGAATAACCTCTATTTTGGTGGCCAGACCAAAATATTTTGCTTTCATATTAACTCTTATGTCACTGCTTATCCTTTTACTAAAGAAAGTTTATATGATTATATAACAATAAAAGTATTTGCAGAGGTCACGAGTTCGATTCCCAGTTCGCAAAATAACAGTTTTGCCATGGATAACAAGTCTTCTATACTATCTATTTCCGACCTTAAAAAGCTTTGAAATTGTGACGTTTCATCCAGAAAAATTACAAAAAAATACTTTTCACCATATTTCATCAAAAGCATTCCAGTTTATTTTGGAAATTACTAACATCGGTGAAGGAGAAGCATCGTGAGGAAACCTGGACTTCTCCAAACTAATCCTACTTCCTACTAATATTATAAACGTAAAAGTTTGTGAGCATGGATGGATGGATGTTTGCTACTCTTTCACGCAAAAACTACTGAGCGGATTTGGATGAAATTTTGCACACAGATAGTTTATAACCTGGATTAACACATAGGATAATTTTTATCTCGATATTCCCACGGGATTGAGACTTATGCGGGTGAAACCGCGGGGCGCAGCTAGTATTACAATAAAAAGTGAAAAGATTAGATTTTTTGTATGTTTGTTTGTTACTCTTTCACGCTAAAACCGCTGATCGGATTTGAGTGAAATTTGGCACATGGGTAGACCATACCCTGAGTTAGGACATAGGATACTTTTTATCCCGATATTCCCAAGGGATTGAGACTTATGCGGGTGAAACCGCGGGGCGCAGCTAGTAGTCAATATAAGTCTGAAATCGCCAACCCGGCTTAAGCAAGCGTGGTGATCAATTCTCGTGCCTGTATGACAAGAGGCCTTTGCCCAGCAGTGGGACAAAAATAGGCTGGTATTATAATTCCAGTAATTTAGAAGTTCTAACTCCACGAACAGACTGGCTCACTGATTCCTATATACATTTCCAGTTCCACGGCCTGTTGCTAGGTCCCATCACTATTTTAGCCCCATAAAATTTCCATCTCGTTTTTATAACCTATGTCAACAGTGTACGGTTGAAACTGACAGCATTATTTACATGGGCTGGCAAATTCGCGCGTTCAACCTGGCCGGGTACGTTGACCTGGGTAGAGTTGATAACTCCGGTCGGTTTAAGGAAGTCCTCAAGTTTTTGGGGGACTGTTGAAACGTTTTTTTTTTTAACTTGCGTTTTGGTTTGTTGTGTACGGATGTATCTGGGTCATTTTCAGAAAAAGTGTACACTATTAAAAATATGCCGAAATTTATTTATTTATTGTAATTCGTTATTTCAAATTTATTTTACAATTGTTATTCTTTTCACTATATGAAAATTATAACAAAACCTCATAATCAAGATTATTTACTGAAATACAATTAATTTATTGCCCCTGGGGAACAAAATTTATTCCATTCCGAAACTAATGGGTTTCAGCTAAAGAAATAAAATAAAACTCGTTTGGATTTAATCAAATAGTATAATTGGATAACAATGTTTTTTACTTTAATACAAAATAGACAAAACATAAAATCAACAATAGCAAACATACTTAACACCATTTTAATTTCCATTACGTTACTCTTTGGACCAAATTAGTTCAATACTTTCTGGTATGTTTCTCAATTAGGATACAACTTAGAAACTCTTTTTATAATTACATAAATCAAATGATTACACTCTAAGGTAACAAAAGCTAATACCAATTAAATAGCGTTTCGCTCTAAAAATAATATTTAAAACAAAATATAAAATAGGACAGTCACGGAATTGACTGTTCCTATAACGGAATAGAATTCTTAAGACTATTGCACATTATCAAGAAAATGAGATCAAATTATTATAAATATTCTAATATAAAATTGAACACAACTCAAATTTTACACCTTGTTCAACATAATACGGGGTGTATTATTAATTTATTATGTTGAACAAAGTGAAAAAAAGTTCTTATTCTTTCATTTTATTCTATTCAAATCTTTTTTCTTATACTCTTCATACCTTTCGGGGTCTTTCTTTAGTTTTTCCCGATATCTTTTCATCTTCTCGGCTGGCATTTTTCCGCAATTCGGAAATGAGTGATTAACCATGGCCATATTGATTCGTGCAATAATAAAAAATCATTTTTGTTTATAAATTTATCAACGTCTGCTAGGACAACCATTCTTACTGGGTAGATAAAGTACCTGAAAAAAATATTCATGTTACATAGTCAACCAATTAAAATAATAATTATTATGAAAATGAATACATTTTACTAGAACGTGTGTCATTTTGAGTACATTAATTTCAACAATATATTATAATATTTATCAAAACAAAATAAAAAAACACTTATTGTCACATAACACTATTTAGCAAAATCTCAAAATTGTTTTGTTACAATAAATAATATATTAATATTTGTTATTTTTTACAAAGTGACTCCGTAAGAACGTTACGAATTAGATTTGGAAGTCTTCTCTTTTTTATTATTTAAAATCGATACTACAAATATAATGTATCATCTTCCTAAGAATTCCATTCCGAAACTTTTCAATTCCATTTCTACGTTACCTGCGTTTTGGTTACGGAACGGAAGTATCGGAAGTCTGACTTTAAACACTTTTGTTTTAATTATTTAAAACTAACACATCTAATCAACAAGCTTGGTATCAATTTAAGTTCACTGAAAGCTAATGAAGATATCAAAATAATTTGCAAGAAATAAACTTGTAAACTTACTTTGAAATTGGTCGCGGCTCTGGAAAAGCAAAACTGGACCGCTACCTGAGGTAATGTTGTTCGTCCGCCAGCCGCCGTCAAAATGGTCGAAATACTTGTTTTCACCCGTTGACAGCATTAAGGATGTTGCCGATCGAAAAAAAATACGCGTAAACGGTAGTTTTGATAGCATCATCTCGCAAAAATTGCGGTTTCGGAAGGGAAATTTCCATTTGAACTAGTTTGTGTCCTCACAGAGATTAATTTATTTAAAATATTTTAAGCAACATTAGATTATTTCTATAATTGTTTAACAAATCGTGCATAACTATACTTTCCAAAATATCAAACAATTTATTATATATACGTCAACAAAATTCATTAAAGTTACGTTATATTAATGAAAATGGTAGTGGGACAGCGCTAAAATAGATACCTTCTATCTTCATTTTTGGAAATTATGATAATATTGCTGCTTTTATAAGCAGCAATATTATACAATATTGTTAAAAACTGACCACAGATCCAAAGCTTTAGTGTTTTTTTTCTTATATGTAGATATTATGCTTTAAAAAAAATACAAAAGTTGTGGGACACACCCAAACTGGAATGTACACTTTTTGTGAAAATGACCCATCTCAACTGGTGTCAGATTGACACTTATGATTTTTGACAGATAATTCAATAGTAGGTACTTTTGTATGACCTTAGAATCTAATAGTATTGAACTTTTTAGTCAAGTGTAAAAGCAGATCTGACCTAAACGAGCAGTCGTCCGTACCGTATTAAGCTTCGTGCAGACCAGCGCGACGCGACTCGAACAATACAATTTCTAAGAAAACTTGACGGTATAACAATAACCGGTGTCGCGTCGCGCTGGTCTGCACGAAGCTTCATCGATCGATCGAGCATAGAACGCCGAAAAAAACACGGAATCCCCTTTAATTATTAACTGTATTAATTTTTTATTATTTGTTGTTGTAGCCGCAATAGAAATAAACAACCTGTGGTAATTTCAACTGTCTACCTATTACGGTTTATGAGATACAGCCCGCTGACAGAAGGACGGACGGATAGCGGAGGCTTAATAATAGGGATCCGTTTGGCACAGTACGGAAACATAAAAAAAAAAAATTGCGTTACAATCAATATTTGACTATCCAAGAAAAATACTTACACTTTATCACGAACATGGAGAAATGTCGAATAATCAAACAAATAATTTCTTATCTACCGATGATAGTCTAAAAATTAAAGTAAAAGATTACTAAAGTACACACAGATAAGTATGAGTTAGCATTATGGCACAACATGGCGTAATGCCATATTAAGTCATTGACCTTAAAACATATTTTCTATGACACACCACAATATGACAGTGCACAGACCAGAGACAAAACAATTTTGTCTGTCACTGATAGAAAAAAAAAATCATATGCCAAAACAGTAGTAGGAGATCCCATAGACTAGACATCATTTCGAAATTCGAACGAGGTCGAGATTTTAATCCGTGATACTTTAAAACCAATGAGTTCGCTTTCGAATTGTGTGCTGTCACTAGAGTGGGGTTCCAACTGGACTTTGAAGATTAGCTTGCCACATAATAAATGTTGGCATGTCCAAAGTTTCCATAAGTACAACTGAACTTCTGAGCACCTACAAAACGATACTGATGTCGCAATTTGCGTGGCCATCTACTGAGCCCAACTCATTTAATAATTTACCATCGACTCGAAAAGAAAAAGGCGAAGAAGAGGAATATTTGGTTGGTGGTAGGGCTTGTTCTAAGTCCGCCTGGCTAGCTACCACCATCTTATCTAAGTCTGTCGCCATAACAACAATGTTAACAGCATTGTTTTGTTTCGACAGTTAGAGGTAAGGTAGCCAGTTCCTCTGTGGTTGAGGATTCGGGTGAAGCTCGCTTCCACCTTCGGCCTGATCAGCACTTACCATCAGGTGAGATGCAGGCCAAGAGCTTCCAAAAAGCGAATTAAAAAAAAAGCGCCACTGTTTTTACAGTAGATTTTGTCTATGTCACTGTTTTTGTTGCGTCCATTATAGTTATAGTAGAGCAATAGTATGTCTAAATACAGTATATTGACTTATGACCTCAGTCACTATACCTAACACGCTTATTACACATTACTATCTTAGTGCAAACGGCAAAATATGGTACTAATTTTTAGTCTATACAATTTGACACATTCCTGTCAAAATTACTTGACGTACAGCGCCACCATGAACCGCAAAGTTTAATTTGTAATACAGTACGGTGTCATTTAATGTGTTTTCCTTAACACGATGCTTAATAGAAGTTGTATTGAGCAAAATGACGTATCGTGAAAACAGTCATAGCAAGACAAATGGTCTGTACAGAGTTGATTGAACTTACTGAAGGCAAATTCTTAAACGCTGCTCAATTTTAAGTAGCTGTTCTAATCTCATGCTAAACTGAGTTTCAGAATTGGTTTGACTGTGGCCAGTGCCCCTACGAACTTAGTACCGTCAGTCGCAAAGGCTATTTTAAAACACCCCCATACACATACAATAATTACATACCTTCACCCCCACCTACAAAGTCATGAACTCTACAATTTGAACCATCCGGGTTCAAACCATACATTCACCCCTTGTGACGTCACAGGGATTCGAACCCACACCAAGGCCAAACTACGAAGGTCGTCCGTTGACACCGTACGTTAACCTAACGGTCATTGGTTCAAAGTTTCACACGATTTACTAAAATGGGATGTTGGACGGAATAATGTGGACTACAGTCAATAGAGACAGAGTCAAATTTGTTTTCTTAGGTTGGTAGTTACATATAGATTATCTAGGTATTTGTAGGTTGGTAGATACTTAGGATTTAAAAAGACCGCACGCATTTCGAACGCGATATCATTTGTTTTTTTTATTTTTATTTAATCATTTCGTACTCATCGTTTGAATTTCGAAGGCTACAGGGCTAACGTTTCATGTTTCGTGTAACTGGCTAGCATTTCAGTTTCCCTGTCTGAAGGGTATGGGTGGCCGGTATCCTGAGAGTTTTCTGAAATGACATTCACTAGGTTGGCAGCACTGAGATGTCAAGTTCTGGCACTTGTCAAAAGTGTCAAAGCGCCAAATGAAACGATTGATATACTTCATCATATATTTTATATTTATTGTCAAAATGGAAGACCTCTTGTCAAAATGGCGCCAATTGGTGCCGTGAATTTTCATGAAAACCCTCATTACAGCTGGTACATGAGACATTTCATTTCTAAGATGTTACAAAAGCCTATATGTGGGCGGTAGCCATTCTTCTTTAGGTGAACAGTCACCTGTCACATAGCCTATGTGACAGGTGACTGTTCACCGTCATAGACAAAAATAGCTTTGTCTTTTCCTAATACCCGTCAAAGTTCAGCATTAGGTGTTCAAGCTGTTATTGAGTATGATATCATTTCAATAGGATAAACTCTCAACGGAGCAATCACTAGGTAGGTATAGGTCAGTACTACCCAGAAAAGTTCATTGCACGGCCGACGACCGCCGAAAAAAGCCGAGTTTAGCCGAATCTATGTCAATTTTAAATAGTTCTATATTATGTATGATTCTATTTTGTTTCGTTTCGTTTTAAAAATAGAGCATGGGAGACGCAATATTTTTTTTTAGAGTCTATTACTCTTTTATAGTAGATTTGTAATGTTGTCTATTAATAAAAAAATGTAAGTAAATGTAGGCATTGTTCAGATTCTTCGAACAATCTTATGAAGACTAAAATTAGATTAGCACAGGAAGCGTATATTTTCATACATTTTTAGTATTTTTTGTACGAGAACGTCTAGTTATAATCGCTAATCACAACCCTTGACAGACCAATCCATTTTTCGGGAAAAATCTGTCGATAAAAAAAAAAAACTATATAATTTTCGCTCGACCTCGGAATCAAAGCCTCCAGTATCCAGCTACCCTTTCACATAACCCAAAATCCAGCCAACACGAGAAAAGGCGTTACCCATATATCATTAGGTACTCCTCAGTTCAATACTCTCGCGTCATGTTTTTGTTAGAGGCCTACCACCCTCAGAGGGAATGCCCTCTAGGGTAAACGACCTCCAATAGGTAACAGACCCCTATAAACTTAATGCAGGCACCTAATGTGTCAGTGGTGGTCGTTAAAAGGGTAAATTGACCGAAGTTGTTCGGAATGGGGGACATTTTTTAACGTAAAGAGGCCTACGGCTTAAGGAGGCTAGAAAAGGCTAGATTAAAAAAGGTTGTAGTGCTTAAAAAAGGTTCTGGTTCCTGTTTTTATTGGTCCATTTGTTATGCTTGGATACCTTAATATCACGCCTGTATTTTCGGTAAAGGGATAGGCACATGTGAATTAAGCCGACACAAATTTCGCCATGTTACAAAATAAATTAGGTTATTGACCGAGGGGCTTGTGGCTAAGTAATAACAGCCGAGGTTAAGATACGCTTGCCGCGGTTGGTCCGTGGATGGGTGACCATCTTTACATACCTTGGCCCCTCCATGCCTCGGAAATTGCATTTGTAGATCTTTGACAGTTGTTACGGGTCGTCAGAAGCCCGAAAGTCTTACAACCAGTCTTAGCAAGGGGTATCGTGAAGGTCAGATAGGCAGTCGCTCCATCTAAAATACTGGTATTCAGCTGCATCCGGTTAGACTGGAAGCCGTCCCAAACTTAGTTGGGAAAAGCCTAGGCAGATGATGAGACTGTGATTCACATACATTGTGAAATTTAATTCGTTTGCATCCTCTTAGGGGGTCATTGTACCTGCCGGGGTTGCGGGTTTGTCCGAAAGGGATATCGCGACCCCGGCACACAGGCAACGAAAGGAACACAGGTGGGTTTTAGTCAGTAAAAGTCTGACACGCCAGAAGTTATTTGATAATTTCCCACCCTCAAAAAAAAAAAAGGGGCGTCATTGTACTCATCATTATGAACAACTTTCACTATGGGGTCAACACTGAAATCGCGAAAAAAAATCAGCTGTTCCCTACATTATAACGAGCTATGCGAACATAAATGTATGGAACACCTGATTTTTTTTTCGCCCCCTAAGAGGATGCAAACGAATTAAATTTCACATTGTATAATTGAAATCGGAAATGCTTAATGCTGAATATAGGCCTTTCCCAAAAGCTGTTTCAACTAATGACGCAATATTTTTAAGGATGTTGTCATAATTAGAATAGTATCAGGGCATTGAACTACAACTGTCATACCGAATCTGACAGATTTTTCCCCCTTCTTTCGAAATATAGTTGAGAGGAAAGAGGTAGCCACCTCTAGGCAAGCGTGCACCATCGGCAACTGCATCATCGCTTACCATCAATTTTGATTGTAATTGGCAGTGATAGCCTAGTAGTGTGACCTTCGGACTGTTAATTCATAAGTCTCGAGTTCGAACCCAAGGCACGGAACTGTCTATATGTGTATTATCACTTGCTTCAGAAACGGTGCAGGAAAAAATCGTGTGGAAACCGGTGGCTAAGAGATATTTCTCGACGGCATGTGAAGTCAAGTCAGAGGCCCATCGGCGGCATAAAAATTCTGACACCAGGATAGTCATTAACCACAATTGTACAAAAGTTGGCATAGGAGGAAATCATAGGGATAGAAGTCGAAATTAAATCGTATATATTATTAAACGAGCAATATTTGTTTGTATAAATGGCTCTAACGATTTCGATGAAAGTTCCAATATAAGGGCTTACGGGGGCGAAATATCGATCTAGCTAGGTCTCATATCTGGGAAAATTCGTTTTCTCCATATTTTCACCCGAGCAGAGCTCGGTCGCCCAAAATTTAAAACAAGATGGCTACCTTACAATGTAATTACCATATCATAACATGGCAGCATGGAATTAGTAAGTACCTACTATCATGACGGCATGGAATTAGTATGAACTATACTATTGAGCATTTTCTATTTTCACCCGATCAGAGCTCTGTCGACCAGGTACTGACTTATTATGAGACGTTCAGTTCAACTTTGATCTTGTTGATGTCTATATTGGTGACGTTAACCATTTTCTATTAGGGCTTGCTGCATGTTTGCTCACGTAAGAAAATCTGCTAACAAGCATGATACATTCAGTGACCACTCCGCGTTCTAAATGCCTCTTTTTCTCCAAGAACATTGTTGGCCCCGTGTGTGGAGGCTTTTAGCCCCTATGTGACATAGGCTCTTTCATCATGGTTCCGAACTTTTCGTCATTTCTCTGGGTACTGTTTACTTTTTGTATGTGGGTGTGGTGGGTGGGGAACCATGTTCGAGCACAAAGTTTATGTAGATTTATGTTTTTGTCGATCGATCGATCGATCAAAAGTTATCCTAATCGATCACAGTTATATTTTAGCCTAATGATCTCATAGAAAATAACTGGAAGATGACTCAGTTTTTTTTTTGCTATTTCCTAGTACTTAGATTATAATTGGATTTCCTTAAAAGTCGAATCTTGTGTCATCTTCTCTCGTGTCCGTATGACCTAAACGAATATCTCTTCTGTGTGTGAAAAACAGAAAATTTTAGCCATCCAGTAAAATTGGTAGCGCAGCAGGGTTGCCAACTTTTTTATATCACATATAATAGTATTTTCGAAGCGACTGCCTGTAAAAATATAGTAGAAAGCGAAAAAATGAAAAATATATAGTAGGTACGTATTTTTCAAAAACATTTTTATTCTTTAAATGCGTATGTTTTGCTACTATTATGAACCTTTATAACAAGTTTTTTTTAAATGTCTCAATACTATTTTTACAGTCTCAATTAAGGTTATAAAATACCATTAATTCAGCTTTTATGAGATTAATACTGGCCCCATTGCGATCATCTCGCCATTTTGTATTGAAATAAAAATATAGTAATTTCGCCTACTATATCTTTTACATATAGTAGGGTTTTTATGCCGCCCATGGGCCTCTAACTTGGCTTCACATGCGGTCGAGAAACATCTGTCAGGAATGCCCGTTTCCTCACGATGTTTTCCTTGACCGTTTTTAAAGCAAGTGATAATTATACAATACGCAAATGAATCCGAAAAGTCAGAGGTGCGTGCCTTGGGTTTGAACTCGAGACCTATGACTATATTATTATGTTCTTAAATATAGTCACTTGTGGAGACTCTTTTGATGCTTTTAGATAGGATTCCAGATTTTACATGGCACCTCCACAACCCAATTACTGGGTACCACGATACCCCTTGGTAAGACTGGATAACAGACTTTCGGGCTTCTGACTACTGTCAATGAACTACAAATGACAGCCGGGACCAACGGCTTAACGTCACCTCCATCCTATTCTTTCATCAATTTCTTGAAGATTCTATGGCCATTATTAGGTATAATCACCAAACAGTGTGGCGATTTGATTCGTTCCGACCTTCAATGGAAAACACCTATTTTCTGTTAGGCCGTTTTAATGACGCGTTTTTAAATTTAGAATACGTGATGTCATTAGTTGAAGGACATATTGCGCGCCAAAATAATGTCTGTCTGAGGTGTTCCACCTTAAGATAGGGTTGCTAGTTGCGAAAATTCTTTATTTTTGTGTTTTTTCTTTGTTTCATGTATTTCTTATAGATTTTTTGTGAGAATTGATCATGTTACTTTGTGATTTCATTCGTCGAGAGAGGGATAAGGAATAACAGTATAATGTCTTCCCTTTTAAAAATTTCAGTGCCAATTTTTTTTTGCAGAATCCAGGTAGCTAAACTTTTTCAACGATCCAAGATGATCTTTCAAAACAATGCCAACCTTACTCTACCGTAAAAAAAGGCTTCGAAACAAGGCACATACAATTAGTCACCTGTCCGTTGACGCCCATAACATGAATGTGCGCGTGAGTTTACGCGCGTATAAGTTCATAACTACAGGAGTTGTGTGTGTGAGTGAGATGCTCGCGTAAACATGCTGGAGAATCCCGTGTGTGTTCGCGATGAGTATGAAAATGGTTGTATGTGTTTGTGTGCGTGAGGCGCGTTCGGTTCACCGACCCGCCTGCGCAGTGGGGCAGGCGTTGACCCACCACGTGGGCAGGCAAGGAACCGGCCGGTCTTATCGCCCTGTGGTGACTTCCCGGTCGCATTTTTGTGATTTTTTTCGTACTTTTTTGGAGTATGGGTGTGTTGCTAAGGAGGTGTGTTATCTGTGTTGCCGTTTTTAATCTGGGCATGATATGCTGGATGACTTTACTAGAAGTTATGGAAAAGTTTTGGTACATGCGTTTTTTTGCGCTGCCAATGGCAGCCTCTCTTTTCGCAGAAAAAAAAAGATTCCAATTTAAAAAAATGTGGCGTAACAATTCGTAATTCAAAAACCAAAAAGCTATTCAATTTTTTTGACATTTAATTCCAATATTTTTGTTATCTTGAGCCAGTACTTAAGGCATGGCGCGTAACTGCCAACTGCCTTATAGGTTTAACTCAGAGCAACTGCCGCCTGACCTCGGCAGTCCAGGAGGAAACCTGATTTTCACAGTATAATGCTTTGCTATACAGATGGCTGTAACTGGCTATCATAATTTTGATATATAATCTCTTTATCTAGTTCCAGGACGTTTTATATGATATCCGCATGATAACTGAGAATGAAATAGGACACACCCTTTTTTCGGTCATAAAAGATAGCCAGGATATCAGAAGAAAGTCAGTTTTCTTTTATTTTTTTCGAGAGTATGCATGAATGTCTATTTCTTTGGCATGCTCTGTAGCCTAAACGGCTTGATGGATTTAAACATAATTGAATTGTCGTTAGATTCGTTTTAATTTGCGTTCTGTGATCGTCATCAATTTGTTATCGTGTGATGAGATATGGACGTGTCCAGATATGGACGTTTCTATATTTAAATAGTTCGAAAAAAAAATAAGATGCTGAAGTTAAACTCTTTGAATGTTTTATCCTTTATGGTAAATTGTAGAGCGTTCCAAGAATAAAATCAGTCCCATTGGTCTCAGAAATACTGGATTGGCAAAGAACAGCTTATCTATTCAGGCTGTCGTATCGAAAATGACACATTTTCAATTAATGATTTGCCTAGTCCCCGACAGCAAATAGCTGTCGGAAGAATGACGGTCGCCTATTTGATTTGAAATGACAAAATTTTCGAATTTGTTTTAGAATTGGTAAACAGCCTTTAGAGGACATAAAATAGCATAACATCACGCCTGTGGTCCCCGAAGGGTAAGACAGAGGTGAGCCTACAGTACACCCACATTTCGCCAGCTATGTTTAAGTCCCATGTAATAGGGGGCGAGCCTATTGCCAACAAGCACAAATCCAGACTCAGATGGAAAAATGCAATAACATTTTGCCCGACCCGAGAATCCAAGCAAGGACTTCATTCTCAGCAGTACCGCTTGTGACCACTAGATCAATGAGGCCAGTCAGCCTTTAGCGGACTCTTTTGATAACATTGAATGATGTTCGATTCGGTCTGGAAGCGTATCAGTCGTTTTTTTTTTTTTGCAACAATACAATAAAGTTGTCAGGCCATCAGCTATCTAATTACGCAACACATTTTCGTTGACAATTCCGACTAATCTGTTTCAATTTGACAGGTCAACAACATTCATTGTGTTATTTACGTTGTTGAGCAGATTTTTTTTCGAACGTACGCACCAATGGATTAGCAATCTGTTTCAAAACGATTCAGATTCTGATTGATCGTGTATTACGTAATTAGGGTACTAGTTTTTAAATTGATGACGAATTTGAATGTTTAGCTGGCAGTCCAATTTTATTTAAGTATGTAAATAAAAAACACACCGTGAAGACTTAGGTGAAGTGAGCTGTCAATAGTGTCAATCTCTAGCATTAGGTGGAATGACAGCTCACTCCACGCTCACTTCACCTAAGTTTTCAAGGTGAGATGGTTACAGAATAGCACTGCTGTTATTGAGATCAAGTGCTTTCCATTATTGGCGAGGAAAAATCAAAGCCTACAGGCAGCTGCTTTGATTTTTTCCTCGTCAGTTGTGAATATCTATGCTGGCGGACATCAAGTAAAACTAAACATTTTGCGGCGCGTGAGATGTTTATACTAGGCCGTTCTTTTTACGACGCATAGTGTAAATATAAGACAAAATGTCTACGGAAGTTCGTTACATAAACCTAGTTTATCAAACTGTGTTTTGGAGGGAAATCCGTTTTAAAATTACTTTCAAATCAATCAGTTCAGCCTATCGCGGTTCATTCATGAATAAATTTTCTTCATAAAAACATTTTTTTTTCATATATTTGATTTTGATTACTTGTCTATCAACAGATAGAGGTCAGTATACATCTTTATAAATACATACAAATTGAAGTGTCTGTTTGTAATCTCAAAATAACAGCTTTTTATTCAATGCATAAGAAAGTATATACGGTACTTTAAACAAAAAAAAAAATCTCTGTCTGTCAGCTTGTTCCGGCTAATCTCCGAAACGCCTGGACCGATTTAGACGAGACTTTCACTGGCAGATAGCTGAAGTTATAAGCAGTAACTAAGGCTAGGGTAGGCTTTATTTTAGAAAAAGAATTAGGGCCACACATTCATAAACTCCTTGTAAATGGTGGATTTTGGTTTATCACAGTACTAGTCAGTACAAGCCCTTTCCTTCTATATAAGAAACACCCAATGTAAAAAAGGTCGTCATTATATTCTATCGCCTATCTATTCAATCTCGCCTATTTATTCAACGACATATTTCATTAATAAAACCTAGTCGTATCACATAAAAAAGTCGTTCGTTTTTCAAAAAGTTACGCAAAACACCGCCATGTTTGATGATCCCATAATCACTAGGTATCACATGACGTTCGAATTACGAAAAACCGGGTTAT
Organism: Agrochola circellaris; assembly: GCA_914767755.1. Classification (NCBI taxonomy): domain Eukaryota; kingdom Metazoa; phylum Arthropoda; class Insecta; order Lepidoptera; family Noctuidae; genus Agrochola; species Agrochola circellaris. The sequence goes on along the minus strand of OU611867.1, from coordinate 7,052,451 downwards.
AATTGTTTGTATAACATTTTTCAATGTTAGTTTTGGTTTAACGCGATTTTTTTTTCTTTTCTTTTGTACTTGGTATCTGATTGTCTGCAGCGTAAGATTAAAATATTATTTCTTGTCTATGGCCCCAATTCAGTTATTGTTTTTTGACAATTTTGATAAAGCAAGTCTGCTGATGTATTGATAAAGGTTAAGTATGAGCAGAGTGTATGTCTGGTGAACTAGAATTCAAAATCGATACTATGTTTATTATTTATCTGATGGTAGCAAACGTCTGCCTCATAATGGGTGTTTTTTTGCTAACAAACTTGTTGTAGATCTCGTTCTTTTTTGGAAAATTCTAGAATTTAGATTACAACGCTTTTAACAGCCTTTTTGAAGATCCACTTTCAAGGAAGGTCAAATAAAGAATTTAGCTTTAAGGATGGTCAAAAAGTACATTAATTACTAGGAGAAAACATGTAAGGAATAAAAAATTAAAACAACATACAAAGCCAAACTACGCAGGAAACCGTAAAAAATCAACTTCCAAACAAATATCGCCGCATTATGCTGAGATAGGAGCCTTTTTGGCCTCGCACAGGTCGTTATAATTCGTTATTTTTTGTTTTTTATTTTGTAATTTTTTTTTTTATTTTTTTTTTTGTTATTACCTACTTACTGTTTGTATTTCCTGTGCGTGTCCCAAATAAAATATTTTTCTTTCTTTCTTTCTTTCTTTCAAACTTCCACTCAAATAATCGGAATCCAAATTTGAAACGCCGAACAAAAATTTTAAATTCCATCTAACAGAATTGGCGAATGCATCGCGATTCAAACGTAGAACGTTAGGCCGAAGCTAGACGAGGCAATGAACTCGCGAATTTCGGGGTTCGTTGCCCGAGCGACGAACCGAAAACGTAGCGATAACGCGGCGCGATATCGATTGGCGATTTGTTAAACAGATTGATGTTCCTTCGACCGGGATTGGCGGATAGCAGGAAGTCCGCTTTCCGTTTTCTTTTTTTAAATTTTTAAGGGGCGCCAACTTCTGACCCAAGAGGTCTGTGCTGAGAGTTGGTTCAAATGTTTGCGGGCAAATGTTTGGGTGGGATATTCTTAGTCAGGGATCTGCCTGTTGCTAAGGAAGGATCGTGAAGTTTATCAATTTTAATCTAAGTTTTTTTTTGCAATTTTGCCGCGTGGTTTAAGATAACGCTTGGCATAGCAACACTGAACACTGACTACATCAATATTATAAAAGTGATAATATTATTGCGATCGATGCTCCCTCATATGGGGGGTTCCGTTTGAGGAACATAATTATTATTTCTATCTATAGTTTCTATCTTCATTGGTTATGACTGTGGCGATACCAGTCAGGTAATTACGAAACTGCTTAATACAATGTGTAAATAATTAGATATGTAAGCAGCCATTACTGTCTCGGTGGTCTGGCGCGACTGCTCAACAGTCTTGGGCTCGATTCTTAGTTGGAGCAAAGTGTTATTGGGATTTTCCATCGTGAAATTATCAGTAGCAGCCTGGAATCCTGCTTTATCACACTAAAATGGAACTGATAATATAACTGGAACGAAATATGGGTGTACTAAGACGTCCGCCTACCCCTTTGCGAATTACTGGGGGTGGTATTTGTAAAGTAAGCACCCAGGAACAAGTTACAGCGAATTTTCAAAAAAAGAAAAGTTTCCGTAAATCCTCGGGAAAAACACGACAAAATTCGAACACGAGAATTTGAAATAGTGTGTCACTTAGGTCGTTTATTGACCTGCGAACTGTGTGAACTTATTGACCTCAGCCGTGACGTTGAACCCCGGATAGGTTGGTAGGGGGTGAATTAGTCTATGGTCACGACAATTTGAATTTCGAATTAGGAACTGTATTTTTTTTTGCTTGTTTTTTTGGAAAGGTCGTTACGAATTTCTGCTGTGTTTTTGTTCACCAATTTCACATGCAGAAACACGTACTCCCATAAATCTAAGTTAGCCATAATTAGGTATAAGTAAGTTAACGTGTTTCGGGTGGGAATTGACAGTATAAATAGATACTGAGTGAATTCAGCTGTCAGTTGTTATTCTTCGTTGTTTTCTAGTAACAACTAGATTTTCATTTTCACACATTTTCTTTTAAGGTAAAACACACATGAAAAAACTTCCTAAAAGGTCCCATAGTTCAACGAACGAACCGAATCTGGTTCAAAATTTGTAATTCTCATCGTTTTTAAATCCGGAATTGGTTAATTTGAAATTCTTTCCTGCTTTATGTAGTCAGCAATTTACAGTTTTCAATTTGAATTTTGGAACAGCGATTTTCCGTTTGCGATTTATTTTTTGACACAGTGGGCAAATTAAAGATGAAGTATGGTCCAAACGAAAGCAATGATATAGGTATCTTTGCAATTGACAAACTGAAATGAAAATTGTAAAAAAAGAATATGCAATGAATGAATAAATGAAATGCACCGACCCAAGCGTGCTTTGACCAGACTCAATAAATCGAATGAACCCAAAGATTTGCACTAGCCCCTAGAGCCTCATGTTTCATGGTGTTACAGAGACCATTTAATTACATGCCCTTAGGATATGGAAGAATTTACCGGATATGTATCCTAGAGTAGGCAATGGAATAGTGAAAAAACGGGTGATAAAATTTAATGCTAGTATGCATATTTAATAATAATTTACTCGTTCTGTCCTTTGAATTCCGTCCATCAGTCAAAGTGAAACAAAAAATTCCCCAGACACAATATAAAACTACGCGTACATCACATACTTATTAACTAAAGCAATAATTTATTATAAAAATTACATTATACACACGATATGATGTCATTGGCCTGGCCACTATATGCGATATTATACGCATATAATAGTATGTTATAATACCTTTACTTGTTTTGTTTTTTTTTTTTTACGTAATTATGTAAAGTCGCGGAAACAGAATGACACACTACGCCAGTTTCATCATGTCATACAACTGTCAAAGAATTGTCATTCTTTGACAGTTGCATGACATAATAAAATTGAAAGGATGTCTCCTTTCACAGTTGTTTTGCCTCTGAAAGCAATCTAAGCACCAACCTACCAGCAACCATATTGCATCTATAATATAGATCACTTTGATTTTTACAATAATGTGAAATTGGAGATCAAAATTACTGAAAGCAGTATAGGTAACGTTTGACAGCTGTCAAAAAACGCGAGTCAAAGCTCTGGTTATTATTTCGTGGTGCGTTTGATAACTTCCAATTGAGTAATATATGACAGACCGCACGTAGGCCCTGTCCTTTGTCGTAGAGGATACCAAAAATTACTCAACCAAGTAGCTTCTTATACAATCGACCTCTAAATGACTTTCAGAGCGCTTTTTTGTGCAAAAAGACAACGGTGGCGCTTTAAATGTTCCTTTTTTCGTCTTTTTTGTTAAATATTATGAGAAAACTACGCCTAAACCTTGGTAAAATTAAACTATAAGGTTTAAAAAATCCAAAAAATAAAAACTCAATGCCTTACAGACTTATAGATCTTCGATTTGCTTTGACTTAGACATGTTCTCGTCTCTATCTTGCAATTGTAGTTTGACAGCTGTGCGACAGTGACAGGAATAACTCTTAACCAAAGTACGTGCTAAGTAACGTTCATAGATTTTCAGTCCAGTACTAACCCAACAAGATCTACATTAAGTTCAACTGTATCATCGAGGATTTTATCATTTATTTTTGAATTTTTAGTAATACACACTTGCTTTTCCAATTCACTTAGACATTGGCAGAATGTTCGACGTCGGCTTTGCTTGCACTAACAAAAAATAGAATAGAATAGAATGTTCATAGATGAGACGATTGAAAAGCTCTTTTCAGTCATTGAAAGGTCCAACCAAGTAAAAGTTAAGTCAAGTGTGTGTATTAAACCCACATAACTGCAGTTACAACTTACTACAGTTCGAACAATAAAATCCCCTACAGAGCTAATGAAAAGCGTTCTAAATATAAAAATATAAAGTAAGTATGTCACTGCAGGGATTCAGAAGAATGTCAGCGTCAGGTATATTTGCCTGACATAGTCAAACTGAGCAGTCGGTCGATTCTGTAAAAAGATCAACGTGAAAGTTAGGTGAAGTGAGCTGTCACTGTCACAATTCGACCGGCAGCCATGCTATTCTGTAAACATCTCACCGTGAAAACTTGGGTGAAGTGAGCTGTCAATAGTGCCAATCCCTGTGGAATGACAGGTCACTCCACGCTGACTTCACCTAAGTTTTGACGGTGAGATGGTTACAGAATAGCACTGCAGGATGCTAGGGATTGACACTATTGACAGCTCACTTCACCTAAGTTTCACGGTGATATTAGAATCGGTCGGCTGGACTCCCATTTGGTAAAATCTTGAGACGCACACGCACCGCACTTTGTATGTTCGTTATTTAAACTGTGTCATCATAGCCGATAGTGTCTTCAAAATATGTCTTATTTTTTTTTTTATATTCATGTAATTTGTTATATTATTTAATCGTGCTTTTGTATGCTGTGCAATGTCTTTTTGTGTGCACCAAATTAACAATTTATCTATCTATCTATGCATACCCTAAATTATATTTGTTTGCACGAAAATTTCATGCAAGAGTTAAGGCTCGTGCAGACCAGCGCGACGCGACTCGAACAATACAATTTCTAAGAAAACTTATCGCGGTATAACAATAGCCGGTGTCGCGCCGCGCTATCGCGTCGCGCTTGTCTGTACGAAGCTTTACATGGCATTGGTTTTGATTTTAAATTCGTGTAATTTGTATTTTTCTTAAAAGCATAAATTAGCACGTTTATGTGATTCACACTTTCTTGATTGAATAATATTGGCAGTATCTAAGTTGGCATGAAAAGTTAGAGCATTTTAACGTGAACTAAAATGTAGATTTTTTGAAAATGTTGTATCCTTACGTTAACTTAGTAAAAATACACGGATTATTTGGCTTCATCTCTACAATTTACATAATGATAGTTGTAGGTCGTAGGTCATTTTGATAGGATATTATTTTAAATATTCGAACAGCCTCAAACTATTAAATGCAATTTCAGGCTTTTTTTTGAGAAAAATATCATTTTGCGATTTTGTCGTGGGTAAATCATTTTTTTACTGAAACTGATTCTATTCAAGTAAATTTCGGTGCTTCAAATGTCAAATTAAGAATCGAACAAATTCAAAATTCAAACCAGGCTGCAAAGTTGCAAACTAAGTCGTTGTATGTTTGAAACTTGTTATAAAATCTATTTTCTCAAAGACAGTTTGAAAATCGAACATAATTATTTTTAAACCAACGAGGTTACCAGTTACAGTAGTTTACTAGGGCATTGCCAGTGACATATTTTCGACCTTATTTTACGCTCACCGTTGCAACCCAATTCCCTAGATTGGATTGACATGATGCGTAGGTAGGAAAACTGTTAATAAATTATCAAGTTTATATTTAGTTAATGTGGGGATTTAAAATTATTAATTCAATTTATAAATATCTTTTAGAATATAGATTTTAATTAAAATCTAGTTACAATAAAGAACATTGTTTAGATTGTATTGTGTGCACTGAACACAATCTATTTTTATATCTGTTTTTATAAATAAAGAGGAGAAAAGATTTGATTTTTTGTATGTTTGTTTGTTACGCTTTCACGCTGAAACGGCTGAACGGATTTTGATGAAATCTGGCACATGGATAGACCATGATCTGGGTTAGGACATAGGATAGTTTTTATCCCGATGCGGGTGAAACCGCGGGGCGCAGCTATTATTTTATAATTGAAGAGAAAGAATACTTTTTTCTTGGCTAAACCATAGGATATTTGATTTGCTAGTGGGAAGCATAAAGTCAAATGGTTCCTCAAAAGAGGCAGATCGTTTAAAAAGTTCGCGAAGCCAAAAGAGGAGGGTTATATGTTTTTTCGACATGTTTCGTAGCTAACGTTGAGACTAGAGCTACAGAATTTAAAAGGTACTACAGCCTACGAATGCCTACGATCGATGAGATTGCGCAAATAGTACAAATTGAATTCGTTTGTCAGGAAAATTCTCATTTGGGGATTGGAAAAGTGCCCAACCAAGTACTATAGAATAGTATTAGTCGTTTCCCGTTTCATTGGACGTGAAATGCCAAGCGTAATATTATTAAAGTATTTTAAAAGGTTTTTTTTACAAACAATCCTAGCTTTTGGTTGCGTACTAGTCCATAGTTTTAAGACTTTGAAGGCAATTTCAGCTGTTAACACTTTAAAGAGTGTAAAGATTTTTTATTTATAACAATATGACTTAAGTGTTAATGTTGTAAAATACTACTTATAGATGTAGATATATTTTGTAACCTAACCCGAGCGCGGTCTCTTCGTTCGGCGCTCGGCGTGGCAACACGCCGTATCCGGGTTCGCGACAAGTCAATCGTCATCCTGACGGTGCCTCGTTGAGAGGTGAAACACGTCGATTTCTTACAGAGATTTTTATGACTCATTAGGAATAGTTAAGCGGAATAGGTTATTAAATATATAAAGAAAGAAAGAAAGAAAAGAAAGAAAAATATTTTATTTGGGACACCCACAGGAAATACAAACAGTAAGTAGGTAATAACAAAAATACAAAAAAATAAAAAAAATACAAAAAAAAATCAAAAAAAACAATTATAACGACCTGTGCGAGGCCAATAAGGCTCCTATCTCAGCATAATGCGGCGATATTTAAAAAATAAATACCGCAGCGCTGGTATTCTGATAGGGCCCACTGTGAAGGCCAGGCAGGCTGTGTGGTATATCTAGGTCTATTGTATTTTATCATGGATTCCCGCAAGGTCACGCCTGAATCATAGACATAAATTGGGCATGAGTAAGGAGTATGTAAAGATACAGGTGGCGTTCTGTAGTTACTACCAAACCCCGTGAGAAGAAGGCATACGTTTATGTATTTACTAACTTCCGCCAGCGCCTTGCCTTGCGTGATATCTTTATAAATCATAGCCTATATTAATCAGTGATAATATAGCATTGTCCTGGTGAAAGAATTTTTAAAATCGGTCCAGTAGTTTTTTAGTTTACCAAACAAACAAAAATACTCATCTTTTCTCTTTTTCATATTAGTGTAGTAGATGTCTCTACCATTTGGAAGTTCTTTTTTTGTATTTTTATAAAACCACGCCTTCATTCCCTGACAAGTCTATGTAAGTTAAAAATACTGCCAAGCCTACTAAAGGCTGGGCTTAGAACAAATATAGTAGTGTGTACCGTGAACGTTGATAAAACCGTCGACGCGACGCTGGCCAGCTGCTGATCAATACATCCTGTTTTTACTTCCTTTGCCAGAAACCAACCAAAATACTTCAAATATTTTTACTACTTGTATTTACTAACTGACCCGACAGACGTTGTCCAAACAATAAATCATACAAAATGGACGTAATTTTTTTCCCCAAATTAGAATTTTTTTCGGGTAATTTTTACAATTTTACTTGCAATAAAAACAAAAAATACGAATCTCGAATATGGAAGATAAGTCTCGAAGTAAGATTTTTTACAATAGTTTTCTACGCATTGTCCCATCGGTGGGCTCCTAACAGCACGTCGTAGCACGTGGTCCGAAATCAATAGGTCGTTAGCCTGTAAGTAAGAGTGAGACAGCACGACGTGACGTCACATCACCCGTCCCTTTCTAGCACAAGGTCGGCGGCTTCCCTCTAGGGTTATTTACTTTTCATTTTTTTCTTCATATTTCGAGGATTACTGTGTTTTTCGTCACGGTTTATGACTTGATTCTGTGATCCATGGTTTTTTTTGGAAATGGCCGACCTTTCTCGGGAACGATTGTAATGTTTGACATTATACAAAAAAAAAACTACTTACTACTAAGTAAGTAGGTTTTTTTTTGTATAATGTCGCTTTGATTAATGGTGGCTCAGCAGTGAGAGTAAAGTTTAATGGTGTGGTACTTAATAGTGACTTATATGGGATGTTAGTTAATCAATAATAACCGAGTTTGTGTTAGACAGTAAAAGTTTTTAGAAGAATATTTTTATTTGTTTATTTTATTTTTTTCTTTAATAACTATTATGTAAATGTAACGTTTTGTAACTGGTAATCTTATATTGTTTATAAATAAATATCTTTTGCTATAAATAAAAGGTTGACCTTTAAGACATCAACATGTCAATGACATAATGTCATTAATCAAGAAATTACTTCCTTCTTTGATAACTGAAGAATAACAAGTAAAAATATAAAATAGTTGAATAAAGTTATATTCACAAAAGTTGGCCCATCATAGCCCACTGTGTATGGGAGTCATTGAACCATAGCGAAAGGTCATTTTTGGCAGTTACACGGATAAAGATTCTTGCACGGTTTAGGCAACTGTGTTAGGAAGAAGTAATTTTAAAAAAACTGTCTACTAAATCTGACAGAATATTTTCCATAGACAAAGAATATCCGTAAAATAAAATGAGACCAGTAATTTTTTCTTTTTTTTTCTTTTTTATTATAGTGCGTAATAATTTAAAAGGAAAATAATGTAAACAAAAAACACTTTGCAGACGCCTAACGAAACAAAATTGCCTACATTTATATTTGCGGTTGACGGCACATTTTTCCTGGGTCATTGACCTGTTAACATAACACCAGTACCTAATCGAGTACAGGACTTCAGGTATTGTGTTGACAAAGCAACTGGTTAATGGGAAAATTTAATTTGATTTTATTAGATTTTTTGCCAAAAAATTGCAAAAAAAAAAAAATACGAATTTTAATGTCTACGATTTTTTTTCAGTAAAATTGTCCAAAATGCGAATTTTTTGCACAATAATGCAGTAAAAGTATACAAATAGTACATTTCGAATTTCAAAAAAACATTGGCCTCTCATTGCCTGTCAGTATTCGAGACAAAAACCCGCGAAAAAAGGTTAAAAAAAAACCGCCGGAGAATCTACGTTTTGAAAAAAGAACAAAAATATTCGAGTCGTTGGCGAAAAAATTGGCCAGGAAAGGCGGCGACGTAATATCGCTCAGCGATTCCACATTCAAAACTAGAGTTCAACAGCATTTCACCGAAATCTACTTTGTTTGGGTCCCGGGGTCAATGAACTGCTGTGACGCCTCTGAGCCAGTGTGCGCGCGCCGCTGTATCTGTACACGACACCGACGTACGCACACAAGCAAACAACGCCTTGTGATCCGCTCGCACACTGATGGGCAATTTTGTCTCTTAATTACACAGTAATTACACACGTTTCCGTACATTTCTTAGGCGATTTGGGAGGTACTACAGTGCTAATTGACGCCCCTCGAGGAAATTCCCCTTAAAGATGAATATTGAAGGAGAATTTTTCCCATCGTAGTCCGCCGGCCGGGGCGACTGAACTATCGCTATGAGCTAAGTTGATTATTCGGTCGGAATGAAAAAATATATAATTTTTTCGTGAGCTTGGCCGAAGATTCGTCAATGCGTCAGTCACGTTCGGGCCGCTCTGGCGTCAACATCTTTGGACTTGCCAGTTGCCGACGCGAAGCCGAGTAGTGAACAACCTATAGTACAAACATATAACGTACAAATTTTTCCAGCAGTGAGGTGATCCCGTATTGTTATTTTTCCACAAAACAAGTGACAGTGCCTACAAGTGCAACAGTGACAAGATTTTATTTTTCTTTTTTGGAAAATGGAACGTAGTGGCGTCTAACGACTTATTTAAAATTTAAATCTTGTGGTTCACGTAAATTCGGATAACGGATTTTAGATAATTGAGCAGCAGTGTTCGGTTAACTAAAATCTTTTGACAATAACAACAAATTGGCATTTTCAAAATTTCCCAAAAATATTTTTAAATTCAAATAAATTCTTCTTCTGCTTCGGTTTTCTCTTTACAGATTTTTTGTGTTTATCGAGTATTGATAAAGAGATAGTATAAATCCAGTAGAATAAGGGAACAAGTGAATAATTACAATAAAAGTAATAGTGCCTTACGTAGATGTTTATTTAAGACAAAAGGAAGAAAACAAAACACAACCACGGAGACAAAATGCCAAAAAATTTGTTGCTCTTCAAAAAGTTAATACCTGAAATAAACTTCGCTAAAAGAAATCTCACATCACCGCTTGGCCGGAATATATTTATCAGTTAAACACAAATATCTGGTGCTTAAAATTAAAAGTCAACAAAGTTGAAGAAACATTAAAATTGGGAGTGCCATAGTTTTTTCGAAGAAAAATTCTGATGGTGTAGCTACACACAAAAAACAAAAACAGTTGCCTTACCGACATAGTCGACTAAAATTTAAAAAAAGAAGAGAAATTAACAATCTGTTGGAACACCAAATCGCACAGTGATACTAGTGTTAACCGCAATGCGAATTCGATTCGCGCGCACACAAATTCATTGGCCGAAAATAACTTAAAAAAGTTTTTAACCTCAAGAGAAAAAGAAAGCACGACGGAGAAAAATTCGAAGATTGAATTTGGAATGATGAACAGTAATCAGTTTCATGATTTGTTCGGGTCGCAGTGGCCTCCCGACCAGCATGGAGGGCACTCGTCTGCCTCCACCATGCTGCACCAATCCCAGGGTCTACCTCAGGGTATGCAGTTGAAGAGAGAACCTCATACGGATGTGCAGCCGGGGATGCACAACCAAATGGGCATGGACATCACTTCAGGGTCTGTGGCGGATAGTACATCCCCCCCGCCTGGCAGTAGTGATGGGATGTTCGGCTCATCGATATCTGGCATGTTCATGGATAAGAAAGCCGCTAATTCTATAAGAGGTATTTACAATTTTTATTTAATAATCGTCTTGTAGAGCATGATAAGGTTAAGGTCTTTACATTACAAAAATAAGATTCTAACTTAATTGTACTCGCCTTTTTTTTATCTTTGCAATAGAACTATTCTGTCAAAATCTTACCGTGAAATCATGCTAATGACAGCTCATTTCACCTTGAGTTTTCAAACTAAGATATTTACAAAATAGATCGGATATTTCTTCCTCATCAAGGCCAAAAAGGTACGATTAACTCATTATATTTATGAATTTTGACAGATATAATATAAATTAAGATAACTCAACTTACAATGATTTGTCGCGCACAAATGTAATTGGTCCTTTAATCACGATACTATGTTATGCAAATAACAGTATCTATTTTGATTATGTTTGTTTGTTTGCATTGTCCAATTTGTTGGAGCAAAGTGCGTATTAATTATTGAGATAACCTTTTTTAAGGGGTTCAGCAGAAGTACTAAGATGATAACGACAAAAATAAAAAAAATATTGACACCTGTCACTTTTAGGCAATTTATTTTGCTTGGCTTTATTTATGTCTTTTATTATCACCCGCCGAGAGATAAAATATAGTAGTAGTAACAGTAGGAGCCTGGAGTCTGGCTTTGAGCCTGGTTGATGTCAACAGGCTCTCCCCCTGATACTTCGGACTTAAACATAACTCACGAAATGTCGGTGTACCATAGGTACACCTCTGCCAATCCTTTCGGGGAATTAAGGCGTGATGTCACGTGTTCAAAACGGACAGCTCAAGTTCAGATTTAAAATAAAACTAGACCAAGTAAAAGTGAACTCAGGAAAGCGGGTTACCGTGCCTCTAATTGGTCTATGCCTAAAATTGACACTACTTAGGAGTTATTACAATTTTCAGGTCACGTCAAGGTCGAATGTAGAGAACCACCAACATTTTACGTCTACTATGACACATGTCAATGGAATGAAGTCACTTCGTCAATAAAATAAAAACAATTTATATAAACTAGTCTGGCAGCATAGCCGAAATCGGATCATTTGGAAAAGAAAGAAAAATAAATTGCTGGAATACAGCGCCCTATAATACATTCCCCTAAAACGCCCACCCTTCACCACTTCCTAGAGCTTTAGCTGGGAAGTAAAAGTGGCGCAACAAACTCCCCAGCAGCACTGCTGTCTGTTCAGTTAGAAAGTCTTGAATAGTAAGAAAAACTGTATTTTCTGGAAGTGATAGTACCTTTTAGGTTTGGCCGTTACGGGTAGTCAGAAGCCCAAAAGTCTGACATCCAGTCTTGCAAACGGGTATCGTATTACCCACTAACTGGGTTGTGGCAGTCAGATAGGCAGTCGCGCCATGTAAAATGCTGGTATTCTGCGGTGTCCGGTTAGACTGGAAGCCAACCACAACATATGTAGTTGTGAAAAGGCTAGGCTCATGATGAGTACCTTTGGGTTTGGCCTTGTAGCTGATTAAACAAAACTGTGAAGCGACTGACAAAAAATCGATTAGTCAAGTTTTAAGTACATTTTTGCGTCATTCGACCCACATTTTAGTGAACATATTTACAAAATCGATGCATTTATCTACTGCCCCAAATTGCATTTAAATGTTTGTGCCCCAAATTATAATTTTCCGCAGTTAACCTACCGGGTTTTTCTTTGTTTCGTTTATTTGTGTTAATTGTTAAAATTGGGGTTATGTTGATGTGTTAAAGGACTTACGTTTAGTTGTGTCATTATCTGATTATAGACATATAGTTTGAATTTAGAACTGACTGGACAGGTCCACTCAAATCTGTGTGGTTCTTTCCTCTAAAGACCATCTCAGACTCGAATCTGCATGGTCCTCACATGGCCTGACCAAGATTATGTCTGGACTTTAAAAGAGACTGCGACCTCTGAGTTTGTTTCGGTCTTTCTTCTTAGAGTAGTCGGTCAGGAAACACCGAACTCAGCTAGTTTTAAAACATGATTTGATTTTACGTGTAAAAGTGTTTTTTTAACCAATTTAGAGAGAAAATAAGAGCAAGCATTATGCTGACTTTTTTGCAGTAATACTGATAGTAGAGTCAGCAGAAGTGCTGAGTAACAGTAGTGGTAGCAGCTGGATTAGCATTGACAGTTTTAGAATAGTTTTAAATGCGTTTTTTTTTTTTTTGTATTCAGACTCTTCATATAAAACTAGAACTCTCACAAAAAAAAACAAAACTGTGAAAGTACTTTGCAAGCCATTAAATAAATAAAAAAAAAGCAAACAATTACTAGGCAAGTCAAAGTGCAGGTTAGTGTCATTAACCCCGTCGAAAAGCGACACGTGGATGCCAGTACAGTGGTAAAACGTCGTAAGTGAAGGCTGTATGCCGCGTTGTCTTTGCTTAATGTAAAGCATTTAATTAATAATTGAGACTTTTATTGATGGAATGTCAATTTGAATGTAATTTATGTTACAGGTTTTGAATTAGGAATTTTATTTTAATTCCAGCGACGCGAGTGGCTTTGAAAATAGAATTCGTTTTTGTAATTTGTCTACACGTTATGAAGTAAAACAGAATTTACTAAAGTAAATATGAATCCTAAGTTAGAAAACTGCACTCCCACGACAGAAATATCAATTTAAATTCGTTTAGATCTCATTTTTTAAGTCCAATTGCCATTCTCATTACTCATTACACTCGGAATGGCGTAATAGAACAATTTTGGGGTTGTCATCCGGCGACGAATTGGCCTCAACTGGCCGGGTTCAAGGCCGTTGCCCGTTAATTTGATGATACGTTCACCTCTTACATGGATCTTCATAACACTAGTCTCATTTCTTATTTCGGGCTCTATGAAATGTTGTCATTGCTGCGTGGGTTGGCTGCAGATCGTAAAAACAAAAAAAAAAGGAATTGACAGTTTACTGTCATTCGTTTTTAAATCGATACAGGCTTAACTTTGACAATTTATGTCAAAGAAAAAAGGAGTTTTCAAACAATGGCTGCTGCTCAATAATATAATATTAAAAACAATAATATTGCAAAGAGATATGATAGGCGCCGAATACCAATAAAATCCGAGCTCATTTTTATTATAGCTTATTGATTTTCTCACGCAGAAATTTTCCACGAGATCGGCACGAACGGTGGGTGGAGCACCAAAATAACGTTCCTAATTCCTTGATACCATAAGTCTTATTTTAATTAAAATGTAATTTGGCATGTTCTTCATGATAGACAGGAAATATTCTGTGTTCAAACGATTTTCCTAACACCACCACCGTTTTCTTAGTTTCTAATTGAAATTCGCAAAAAATATATTTAAAAAAAATCCATAAAACAAATTGACAAAACGTTTCAAAAATAGTACGATCTCGTGATGTCGTCGACCCGTGACGTCACGTGACGTATGCTGTCACTTTTATTTTAGGGCGCGTTCAAATGAATGGTTTTGTTAACATTCTTGACAAATTATTGAAATTCTCAAAATTAATTGTTTCTGCTTCGTGGGGGACGTGGCGAATGCTGTTTAATAGACTTACTTCACACATAAATTACGTAGAACGATTGTAATGACTTTCCCTTTCGGTTTTTCAAGTGTTTTTAAAAACTGGTCGAGGGTTTTACCGTAACATTAGGGTCAGGAGAGCAAACTGATTTGTCAGAAGTACTGTCACTTTTTATTAAGTACAAGGTTTAAAAATGTACTTTAATACCTGTACTTAGGTACGTTTAGAAATCAAATCACGCTTATCAATGATTTCACTGTCTCTGTGCAAGTTAGTGCACTTATAGCATTACAAATTATTCTAAAAATAAAAAATGAAAACAAAAGTCAACTGGTAGTTTGGTACTTGTCATGTTTAACAATAAATTCATTCCACAGTAGCTTTAACGGTTAAGAACCACAGCCCCACTGTTAATAGGGCCACTCCACTCCGCCACTTAGTTCTTTTATAAACAAAAAACCACATAAGTCTCTCCTTTTGTTTGTTAACGTATAGAGAGAGTCATATTACAAAATGGTGACAAGTTGTTTGAAAGATGAGATTAACAATGTTTTAGGAAATATTTTAAGTGTATAATAAGCCCTTTGTAGTGTCCATTACATCTACTCTACATCATGGGTTGGGTTTGAAAAACGTACTTTGGACATGATGATTTTTTTTTCACAATCTGTTTTCCGGATTTCATGTAAATTAAACTTATCCTAGTTCTCTTGTCTGTGTATACAAAAGTAAATTCAACCAATATATCTACTTAAAATAACACTATTGTCAAAATAACGGCCATTTAAAGAATAGCTTCGATTACGGAAAAAATATATGTCTGTACGTGCAAAACTGAGATTTCACAACAAAACTAAAGAAATTCCATTACTAAGCTAAGACAATCACAATATGATTCATTTAGTTACTAATAATTACTTAGTCATCATTTCTTTCAAATAACTGTAGTTCAATAACCTGTGAGTTGTGGCAGGCTGAAAATATGGCTGTCATTAGTACAAGTTTCCGCCATCTTGGATTTTGATTTGAAAATTGCAATAGTAATTTTAATTTTAGTTGAAGTCAATTCTTTAAATTACATTTAAAAATAAATTAGGTCAATAATGTTTTAAACGCAGTTAGGTACCATGTTTTTCAACAATTTTTTTATTAACTGTCGTAAATGTCATGAAATAAAGAAATAATGGTTCCACCTTCGCACTAATGTCAATGCCCTTAGATCTCTATTTTCTTTGTCAAATTCGGTGCCGAAAGTTTTGGAACTTTTATTAGGCATAGACACATCCGTCCTAGATCTAGTTCACTGATAAACATGTTTTGTTTTATTCTACTATCGTCATAATATATCTTTCTAGCTATCTGGTTATTTTATCAAAAGCTTTTTTTTTAAATATCCTAACATTAATTCTCATTTTGAACCCTTACAAAAGATTCAAAAATAGAATGAACCGTCAAACGAAACATTTTGATTGAAAAGACGGATCAAAATAAATCAGTCATCGCAGAGTAAACATAACAAATTCTCAAAGAGCTCTCATTCAGAACTATTCTATCAATAATCAGAGATCAAGATACATTTGTCAATTATAACGGTCAAAGACCATTATAAACTGATCTATTGACACAAACATTCTTGATCACAACAAAGGTCAAAGTAAAATGGTTTCTCCTAAATATAAAATGAAAAGCACGCGGTATCGAGGTCATTGGCCCGTGATGTCACTCGCGTCACAAAACGTAGGTAATTCGAAATACGGTAACGCGCTCGTCCGCGTTACGTATATGAATTTGCGATACGATCTGTAATGCGGTTTGCGTTTGACCGATAACGGTCATTGCCTTGACTTGATAGTGATTCACTGTTGTGATATTTTTTTGTAGGCTTGGTCTTACGTAATGTTTGCTGATTTTAAATGAAGATTTAATTTTGAACTATTGTTTTTAATTTTATTAATGGAATAATTTTGGATTTTATATAGCAGTCTATTTTTAAGTTTCGACAGAATTAAAAAGTGGAACGATTTTTTTTCTGTTGAACTCTTTTTTGCCAACTGCTAACATTGACATGAAACCGAAAATAGTTGGAAAACTGGAAAACCATATAAGTATTTTGTAATAATAATTTTGAAAAAACATACATACGTAATGGGTTTTTCAATTAAATTAATTACTAATCCATCGATGCACTTTGAATAGCCTATCCATCCGGTCATTGACAAATGAAGCACAATTACTTTTAGCGATAAAAATGCGCTACAATGCGAATATATTTTTATTTAAGGATAATTATTATTATACAAACCGCATTACGAGCTATACACTTATTAAATATTTGTATTTTATCATTTTCCTGGCGTTTTTCCAAGTCTGCAAGCTGGCTTTCAGTCTTGATTGAACATTAAAATTATAGTAACGTTACTGCAAAAATACTTTCTCTATTTGAGACGTAGGTATGTTCTTTTTTCAAATGTAAAAAAAATCGGAGGCCAAAGGATCTCACGCCATTCCCTCCGTCTTTCAAAATAAATTCAAATTTCGAACGCAGTTTGTAATTCAATCTTTGCATGAATACTATACAATTTACTAGAATTCCTTTGCCTTTATTTGGGATAAACATCAAGTAATAATTCTATATAATTTTGTATGGAATCTTTGAATGCAATATTGTGAGGAAAACAAGGCCATAAATACTTTCAAATAACTAAATCACTAAAAAGAAAATATGTATCTATGTACTTTTACCTATAAAATATGAGGTATTGCAAAAATAAGGTTGTAGTAGTTCACGACCTTACTTCATTGTCCCCGTCACCCAGAGACAAAGTTGAAAACTATTATGAGCCCTGCGATGTTGCAATAACACTTCCCCAGACATATTTCTGTACTCTAGCCGACTATTATTACTAACATTTCTCATCTTTTCCCATATATGAGTGCAGCCAGTTATTGCAGTCAGTTATTACATCACATTACTGGGTACTTTACAATGATTCAGTTCATCGCCCATAAATTTGACAGGATTGAACTGTCAACTGTCAAAATGACGGATCTATCTAAATTAAGTCTCTGACAGGTATTTTACTTTCTGTCAATTATTTCATCACAACTGCTCTCAAAACGGTGAAGGAAAACATCGTGAGGAAACCGGCATGTCCTACAACCAAAAATTCGAGGACAAGTGACATCCACCAACGCGCTGTGGTGGATTATGGCCCACTGCCCCTCACAGAGCTGAGGCCTGTGTTCCTCAGTACTGATTATGACAGTTAACCGTCTGTAAGAAATTTATAATATAGGTTGACTGTGATGTTATGTATAATTTAGATGAGTAATCTTTGTATAGCACAATATTGAGCGCCAGACGGATGGCAAGGTCGTTCCTTGGCTCCCAATATATATGTATTCATTACGTCATCGGCAGACATGTTATAGTATTAATTACAAATATGAATACTTACTACTTATATGTAGTATGTATAACATTATTTTTACGATATTACATTTAGATTTCAATTGTTTTGTTGGTATATTGGCGTGCGCTAGCTGTCATTATGGCAAATAAATTTATTTACTGTTTTGTGTTGAGTAATGTAAATTATTTTGCATACTATTGTATAGAATCAAGTTATTTATAAAAAAAAATCTAACTGAACAGACAGCAGTGCTGCTGGGGAGTTTGTTGCGCCACTTCTTCTTCCCAGCTAAAGCACTAGGATGTGGTGAAGGGAGGGCGTTTTGGGGGACTGTCTTATGTAATTTTGACCTTCGAAAAGTGCTGATTCTCAGCCTAGTTAAAATAAATGACTTTTGAATTTTGAATTATCAGAATTTTCTATGATGAACTTGAGTAAAACATAGTTGATATAATTAATAGTGATGGTACATAATAGTTAATAATAAATTACTGGTAGCGCCGCGCGGTTTCACCCGCATAAGTCTGGATCCCGTAGGAATATCAGGATAAAAGAATTCTTTGTGTCAATCCAGGTTATTAACTATATGTGTGCCAAATTGCATCCAAATCCGTTCAGTAGTTTTTGCGTGAAAGAGTAACAAACATCCATTCTTCAAAATTTTGCGTTTATAAAATTAAGTAGGATTTTATTTCGTATAAACACTTTTACACGTCAATCATATATTAAAAATTTGATGAGGTCGTATTTTCCTATCTGACGACTCTGAGAAGAAAGGCCGAAACAAACTCAAAGGTCGCAGTCTCTTTTAAAGTTCAGACGTAATCTTGGTCAGAACTTGTCAGGACCACGTAGGTTATTGTCTGAAATGGTCTTTTGAGGAAAGGACTACACAGATTTCAGTGGACTTATCCAGAATAACCTCTATGTGGATTAATGATTGATACGTATTGTACTATCATATTCATTGATCTGCAGTGATACGTTATCTTCAGCATTTTTATCAATGAAAAGATAATTTTGCTTTTGTTTCGTCAACATAATTTAAAGGTCGACGATCTTTACATTTTGACGTTTAAACGTCTCTTAACTTTAATCATCGTTTATAAATGACCTATTTTAGTCAAAAAAAAAGTTCACCATTCGAAATTAGAACGCAAATTTTTGTTTTTCCTATTTCAACACCATGGATGGCATTCTAATTTTAAATCCTCATGATTCATTCACACGACGCTTGTATTCTCGACTAGCTTGACATAAAACAATAAAAATCCCTTTTATTTTATTCCATCATTGACCAATTCACAATACCAAACAGGTTAATTTAAAAACTTGTGCAATCGTAGAAGAATGTGATTACAATACATTACCGAGACAATAGATCGGAGGGTCAATGACCGCTCACAGCTGATCTGAAGCCAAAAACTATATTTAATCGATTTATTATTAAATTAGGCTGTTTGTGTGATTTCCTTGATCTCTGGGGATTATCTAAAAATAGTATCAATAGCTTTGTATGAGTGAACATTCAACAACTAAGTCCTACTATATTAGAAAATGTGAAAGTTTGTGTGTTTGAATGTTTGCTACTCAATCACGCAAAAACGGCTGAACAGATTTGGACGAAATTTGGCACACCGCTAGTACGATACCGTGAGATAACTTTCGATCTTCACGCGGGCGAAAGTTAGTAAATAATAAACGTTTAAAAACTATAATCAGCGAGATAATTATTTAAAGTTGACAGCTGTTGGTCTAAGGGCTAGCTTACTAGCACTATCTTGCTATACTTGATTCAAAAACTAGCCTCGTGTATCCCGGGCATTAGGACCAACACCCGCATCTGATAAGTCTTACAAGTCAACATACAATCTTTTGTCGTCACAGGGCACACACGATGGTATTCCATTTTTAAATTGTTGACGCATAAAGTTGCATCATATTGGCTCGGTCGTTATGCAATTAAAACAATATCCTTTTGCAACAGCCAGTGTTGTTGAACTTAGTAATATTGCTGCTTCGGCAAATAAGATGTTTCTTCATCTTTGATTTTGAAATGTGAACTGGCTGTTACTTGCATAAATTAGATTAATATGGTGGATATTTATATTAAAATAATAATAAAAATACCAGCCTATTACTGTCCCACGGCAGGGTAAAGGCTTCTTTAAAGGTTTTAGTGAGTCATTGATCACCACGCTTGCTCAAGACGGGTTTGATATTGGTTTGTTATTTTGTTAAAATATTGATAAAGATTTTCCAAAAACAAAGATAAGTTAAGAGTTATAATTGTCGAATGACAGTTTTCTGAAATGACGTCTACTAGATGGCAGCACTGAGACGTCAGGTCCAGGCATCTGTCAAAAATGTCAAAGCGCCTATATTTTCTTCAATGTTGACTGAATGATGAACAAATGAATGAAACGAATGACGAACGTCATCATAATTATATTTTATATTCATTGTCGAAATGGGAGACCTCTTGTCAAAGTGGGGCCAACTGGTGACGTGATTTTTTATGAAAACCCTCACTGTGTTAGGCTGGGTCACTGCGTAAACTTCTGATCTGAGTTTGAACAGACGCGGGATCAAGGTAGTCGATTTAAATCGAAGTAAACATAGTTATTAGTTCTATTTTTAAACCTTAGAGTGAGAGAGACATTATTTTAAGAATTAGTCACCAGTATTGACAGTATTTTTAGCTACGAAGCTGCTATAAGTTTCTCGACATCTTATTTAGGAACATTAACTAAATGTAAATCGTATTAAAATTTGCTATTTAATTATTTTTGTTAAAAAACAACCAAATTTTCACAACAAAAATAAAAATGTACACATCGAGAATATCCTGCTATTTAAAAAAAAACATTAAAGATAGTATGAATAGAAGCAATTTCTCGACTCACATTCGAATTTCGAACTAGTAAGTGCAAAAATATTTTCGCAATTTACAAACCAATTGCTGTATGAAATTAAACTTTATTTCCAGGAGATAGAGTCTTAGTCGCGAATTTAGAGTTACAACAATAACGTTGTTTGTATCGCTAGTTCGGACAACTGCGGTCGATGACCCCTGACGTAAGCCGTTAGATTAAAATTTAAATTTGGGACTAGACCCATGGTTGGCACGTGTGACTGGTATAGTTCGAATTTTAAGCGGATAAATGCGCGCGGATAATGATATCAACTTTGTTTATTTTTCAAGTAGGCAGTATAGCAAGCATCTAAGGCACCTATTTTGTAACAGAAAAACTAAAGTAACTGCCATGTATAGCTTTATTTGTACCAAACCATTTTAAGATACAATTTGAGTTCAAATGAGTAAATAGTCCCTTCCGTATGAAAAGGAAATTAGCATAATTTTCTTAAAAACTTTTGACATTTATAATTTTCAAGAACTTTGATTGACAACCCTAACCAAAGCCTTGTTGAGGCTTCGAGAGGACATTGACCCGTGACGTACGGTGGGTGTGTAAAGCATAGTATTGAATGCAAATTGAATATCGAATAATCACCTCGACTGTCAAGTGTACTCGGTTTAAATATCTATGGTCCTGTCATTTTGGTTCCTCAAACGTCAATGGAATGATAGAGGATGGCGGCATAGCAACAACATGTTCGAAGATCTTCTCTAATTAAGCAAGGAGCACGTGCTTGAATAATAGACACGTGTAATGTCAATGTGTAGGTATTGTCACTCTTACCAAGGGGTATCTTTGTTACCCAGGAATTGGGTTGTGGAGGTTGAATAGCCGTCTATGTAAAATACTGGTATTCAGCTGCATCCGGTTAGACTGGAAGTCGACCCCAACGAAATGTTGGAGGTCATAACATTTTGTCCCATGTAAATCTAAGCATTTTTCGATTTTTAAACTTTCAAACCTTGTGATGTATGTTTCACTATTTTCCCAGTCTTTCTCAAAGCATTTATTTCAATTAAACCAATTACAGGCACTTTTGAATTGTCAAAGAGTCGGTCAGTTAGTCAGAAAATTGAAGTTATTTGCCCATTATAAAACGTAGATCTCTATGGAGAAGAATGGGCAAGAAACTCCAAGGACACTCTTGTAAATATAGATATTACAAAATCCAGGGTACATTATTCTTGTTGCTTCTATAAAAAAAAAAAAAAATGATGATGAAAACAGTGGGCCGTAAGAGAAAAACTTATAAAAGAGATTTTTACAGACTGAATAATGTTATATAAGTACATGTATAATTCTGGCAAAACCCATATTACCTACATAAAATAAAATAAAACTGAAAATAAGTCGGGTGTGTGTGAGTCCAGTTTTTTTATTCTCATATATTATATGCAGGGAAATCTAAGAAATTTTCCATCCTGAAAAATTAGAATTGCTAATAATTGAGTATTAAAAACATTTACATTTAGTGCCTATTTCATTCTGTATAAGTGAATAATTTAAAATAAAAATATTTTCATTGAATCTTCTACTTATCTAAAAATATCGCGAAAAGAATAAAATATATTATTGTCATTCAAGATGTCTTTAACAGATTTCCTGATAAACAATAAAAAGACGAAAAAAATATGAGATATTTTTGTTTCTTTCATTCATTCGAGCTATATTAATATAAACACGGAAAAATATTAACTTAGTCAAGAATAGAATTGCTGCACTACATTTTGAATTAATAAGCAATTTTTTTTACAGTAAGTAGTCCTCGTTATTGAAAAATGCAATAGTCTAAACTTCCAAATTCAAAAATGACACCAAAATGAACCATACTGTCAAAACGAAAAAAGATTAAATGACTGCATCACATAACTGTAAATCCTAAACGTTCCAAATTTAAAAAGGCTGACCGTTGTATGACGTAGCGGGGCGTGATACAATTCCGAACATGCCCGCGGTCGACGGCCGATGACGTTATGATCAGCTGAGCAGATAGACAGAGATAGATATATTTGTATCTCGCTCTACCGAGGTCGGAAACTGCTTGGTCGATTTGGATGTGGTTTTCAGCGGATGAAAATGGTTTCCATTCTGTGCTATAAGGTTATTCTAAAATTGCTCATTAGATGAAGTTTGATTACTCTATGTTCTGATTGGCATCCAGTCTACAATAAATATCAATATTTTACATAGATCGACTGCTAACTGACCTCCATAACCCAATTACCGGGAAAAACCGGTCATAAAGTAACACAAATCTGTAAACTTTTGACCCAATTCCAATTCATTGAAATCCAATGATGAAATGACAGAACCGTGCAAATATGACATAGTTGAAACAAGAAGGATATTGCAAAGACTGTCATTTTGTAAATTGTCAACTGCTGTTTCGTGAAACGTAACGGTTAAACTATTGTTTTATTGAGTTCCGTTTTACGGAATGCAATTAAGATTTTTATGAAATAATGTTTTTGGTAATATTGCCTCATTTTATTTTGTACACAAAATGGATAATTTATGTATATGTGATGTTCTTTGGTAAGAGCATAACTCGAGAACGGCTAGACTGATTTGACATTTTATTGTTTTAAAATGTTCGTAATAGACCGAATCAGGTCTTTATGGAAAGGAAAATTCGGGCAAAACTGAAGGTCATTTTATGCATGAATTATTGAAGTTTGAACATGGCAACGTTTGTCGGGTCAGCTAATATATCTACAAACAAAAAAGAACTAGAATGTCATTATTTATAAGGAAAGATTGATTAATCATTTCTAACCGTTTAAGCGGTGACAATTAACAAGAAATTATCTAACCGAATCCTAAAATGAGTATTTCAATGACATATAGCACTTTGTAAATATGTTTTTAATGACTTTTCTCATTAAATACTTAATGAGAGAGCCACGTGTAACAATTTGCTTAAAATTTTCCCCTTTTACTGTGAAATTAAAGGATATTTTCGTTATTTTGTAAAACGCTACTGGCTTGTAAGGTAACTCATACCCTTGGACGCCCTTGGTAAGCTATACGATTCATTTTTCAAAATTGGAACTGTCTTTATAGTCAGTTCCTTTCCTATTTTGAAAAATGTATCAGAAAAAAATATATACTCATGCCTTGTGACACAGTTTTAAAATTGGAACAAACAGTAAAAAAAAAATACACTATCAATTTCTAAATCACTGACAAGTGACACATTCCAGCTCCATTAAAAATCTCAACAAAAGGGATCGGGCCATACTGGCTACACCTACTTACACCCACCAAAGGGCTGTCCCTATAGTCACACAGAATGCACACACACATACGAACACTCCCGCAAGTCATCGGCCGCGATCCGACCTTGCCTGGGGGTCGATGAACTTGCGACCAAAAATGGCCGCGAATCAAGTACGAGTTGTATCTTCACGATTGAACGGGATTGGGATAAGTAGGATTGTTGGATAGGTTATATTAATTACGTTTTACTGTAAAATTGCTTTTGTTTTTTATTAAATCTGAAAAATTTATTTATTATGAGGTTTTGTTTGACAGTTGAATCTTATTTTTGAACGATTGTCGTTTTTCTGGACAAATGAGTTCAACTGACACGCGATCAAAAATTTGAAAAAGGAAAAGGAAATAGGTACCTATATCCAGATCCAGAAATACTTCTTTTTTTCTGCGACGTGTTACACAATAGTTTTTCTAGTCGATAGCTTTGAAAAAAGGTCGATACAGTCTAGTTATATTCCTTGATAATATTGTACTCCAATGCATCATTTTTAGATTTCGTCACACACTGCCAAAATTGCAATTGCAAATTGCAATTAATTTCTTACTTGCCAAAAAAGGCCCTAATTCTCTTTAGCAACTACCAAAAAAGTTACATCTGTTCCCAAATACCTAAATCAAATCACATGTAATTAACAATATTTTTCTTCTTGTTTCAGCTCAAATCGAGATAATACCATGCAAGGTTTGCGGCGACAAGTCATCGGGCGTCCATTACGGCGTCATCACCTGCGAAGGATGCAAGGGATTCTTCAGACGGTCGCAGAGTACAGGTCGGCATCGATTTTATTGCTATTTTAGTTACCATAGATTATAAACTGGCAATCGGAAAGCGCTAGACAATGGCCTGAAAATGCAAAAAAACTAGTCATCGTTCAGCCTGTAGACGAAATAAGACTGGCCAAAAACACTATTTGAAAAAAGAGTACTTATATTCTTAAGGACCGCGCCCACGCTACGATATCTGGATACAATAGGGCTCTGGGTGTGATGCCCTAGCTAGGAAGCAAAGACAGACATCTTTGTTTTGCACACGAGGTAGGCTGCTCAAAGAGGGCCTTACGTGAAATTAATATTGAACAAGCAAGGTTCTTGAGGCTTCTGAAATTTCAATGAAATGTCGTGGGGCGCTTTTCACACAAGGCAGACTGAATGTCTGCTCACCAGCCTATAACAGAAATATATAAACTGCAGACCGTAAACGGTTAAAATACTGCTGTTTATATGCCCAGAAACAATTTTCTTATTCAATTCATTCTTTACAAAAGCTCTGAAAAGAAATTGGGTGTCTGGCAATGTGGCTGTTATTACTACATTTTTGTATGTCTCAATGGAGAATTAATATGTTTATGTAACTACCACGTGTAGTAGACAGATTTGTGATCACAGTTTGACACTCAGTCGCCTGAGATTCTACTCAGAAAGGAACTATTTAAATGTTGGCATTTAAAACATAATTTTACATACTTTTCTTATCATCGAGTTTAAGCTTTGTAGTACAATTTCTTATCGCAATTATTATGTATTAAATGAAGGAGAGTTATCAACAGTAAGGGCATTGGTTTCTTTCTTAGGGATAAGCAGACTTACAAGTTATGTTGAAAAGATAATACATCTTTTGACTTTTAAAATAAAGATTATTAAAGCAAGATGTGAAAGAGACAGAGAGACTACTCTCTCTGTCTCTTTCACATCTTGCTTTAGGATAAAAAAGGGAGAAAGATATATGTTTGGAAAACAGACCGCAAAATACGTTTGCAATTTTAATTTAGGCGAAATGAATGCTTACTCAAAGTGGATTCATCTCCATACATTTAAGAGGTAAGATTTGAACTTATACTCTATTTCTATTACCTATAGATTGCCATTCCAACTTTCTTACTGTTGAACTAATCCGTAACTTGCATGAATAAAATTATTTTTAAGCTAGGAACGCATGGATGCTAATTTAGTCAATCGTTCAAACTGAACCATAATGCCATAGTCAATGGTTCAAGATCACCAAAATCTCTCGAACCAAAGATATAATTTTGAACGACTGACGATGCCGCTTACAGTCCTTTCACACTTATTTTTAACTTTGATGTTGCGAAAATCTGTCAAAATCACAGTGATATTTATTCTCGTTACAATAAGGTTGCTGTTGGGTAACTGGTTTGTGGAGGTCAGATAGACAGTCGCTTTATGTAAAATATTGGTATGTAGCTGCATCTGGTTAGACTGGAAGCCCCAACATATTTGGGAAAAGCTTGGTAGATGATGATGCTGGGACACAGGCCTCCTCTCTGTGAGTGGCAATGGGCCATAATCCACCACGCGGGCTCAGTGCGCGTTGGTGGATTCACATGCCTTCGAATGGTTAAATTCTAGGACATGCCAAAATGGTGAAGGAAAACATCGTGAGGAAACCGGCATGTCCTAGAATCAAAAATTCGAAGACATGTGACATCTACCAACCCGCACTGGGCCCGCGTGGCTCACTCACTCCCTCTATTATCGAACAGGCCTGTGTCCCAGCAGTTGGAACATTATAGGTTGATTATGATTACGAATATATGCTTGCTAGGTATCGATACTAACCCTCTCATCTCTTCCAGTGGTGAACTACCAGTGCCCTCGGAACAAGGCGTGCGTGGTGGACCGAGTCAACAGGAACCGATGCCAGTATTGTCGGTTACAGAAGTGTTTGAAACTTGGGATGAGTCGTGATGGTAAGTAGACTGCTTCATTTTTTTAATTTATTTTTTGTGGAAAAAATTGTTTTTTGCTTTAATTATGTAAATAGATATGGAATAGAAATAGCTAGGACATAAATATGAAGCAGGGTTTCTCTGTGTTGCGAGTTCATGAAACACTTAAATTCAAATTCAATTAATTATTTATTTATTTCAAAAAAACATTCGTAGTCATTCTGATTCGTGTGTTTACTTAATTTAGTTTATTTTTTTTACTATTTAACTTCTAATTAATTTAGACCTTTTCCATAGTGTTCTAAAACTAGTCTATTAGTCATGGAAATAAAAAATATCGAGAAATTCGTTAAAAAAAATTGTTCTTTGAACCTGCACCTTTACAACATAAGTTTATATAAGCACATCATTTACACACACACATTTACACACAATACTATTATTTTTTCAATAACAATAACTCCAAATTCAAATCACAATAAAATAGAGAAAAGAATTCCAATTTACCTCAAAACCACGTGTCGACCGATGAGGAAGCGAGCGCTAGGTCATCGACCTCTTATCAGTTACTGATAACGCTCTGTTTATACTACATAAGTACTCAAAGCAAGTTTATAGTGAGAAATTGTGATGTAGGAATGAGTTCAGGAATAAGTTTTAATTATTTTGTTGAGTCCCAATGCTGGGCAAAATATTATCTGTGAAAGCCCACTTTTGAAAATTGGTTCAGTAAAAAATGATGACCGTTACATCCATCTTAGTGCTGGACAAAATCTTAGCCGCCCAAATCCATTGTTGGACATCGTTCTTCACATAATCTGCTACCATAACGTTTTGTCAACGTTAATTTAAAAGAATCTTTCTAACTTAACAGACAGCTGTGCTGCTGGGGAGTTTGTTGCGCCACTTCTTCTTCCCAGCTTAAGCACTAGGAAGTGGTGAAGGGTGGGCTTTTTGGGGGACTGTCTTATGTAATTTTGACGTTCGAAAAGTGCTGATTCTCTTCCTAGTTTGATTAAACGACTGTTGAATTATGAATTTGAATTTTGAATCCCTTAGTCACTATAACGATCATCGTGGTCGATATGTAACAATATTGTTAACCCTTAATTTATCTGTTAGGTCCCAGGGACTCCGCGCGAAGTTTCATTTTGGTCTAAAAACTTTATTGTCGCGTTTTTGTTTTCGCGCGTCTCAGTACCTTCCTGCAGAAGCAGTCCAGACGCGGGGTGAAGAGGACGTGCGGCTGCGCCACGCGTATAGGTGAGTAATTGTGCCTATGGAGTCCGCTGGACTCCATGGGGGTATTTGTGTGATAAAAATATTATTTCGCTGGATTGTTACGTTATCATTTATTCAGTGTTATTTTTGTGTTTTAGGCTACCAAATGGCTTCACACAGTCGGTCAGTCAATTTACTTCAACCCGAAGCTGACTCGGTAGTACTAGACCGGCTCAGATGTGATGATGAGGAGTCTAAACGACGAGGAGCAAGAACAACACGATGGACCACAAGATGAAATAGTGCCAAACGAATAGTTTTCCGATTCAGAAGATGGATGCATACCTTCTAACCATGACTGAGATTCAGAGTGCTCACCTGTCACGTCAAGCGACGAGGAAACACAGGATTCAGGTGAGAATGCAAGACATGTACAAAGAAAATCTGTGTTCGGTGTGCAGCTAAAGATAAGGAGTAAAAAGCGCTGCAGGTTTTTTTTTTTTGTATAAACGTGTTCCAATTTTTATTTAGTTTTTAATAGTTGATTATATTTTAAACTTATTATAGAAGGAAATAGTTTAAAATTATAATATATTGTATTTAAGTTTTGAGCCAGAAGTTGCCATTGATTTTTGTTTTCTTATTTTTTAGTCTATTAGGTTTTTCAATTTTCAAGAAGGCTGTTACAAACTTATAACGAAATGTGATATTAAAACATATAAGTATAATGTTGCTAAGTATAATAAACTATTTTTGAGTACATATTTTGCTTTTATTTTGACCATAATCAATGATTATTGTGCAAGGAGTCTCATGGACTCCATCGGGTAAATTAAGTGATTTGGGATCACCAGGTAAACTAAGGGTTAAATAAAAATTTAAAAAATCGCTTAGATCAAATCACATCACATAATAATGCAGATTTCCCATGAACAGTTAATATTGATGATAAAATATAATATAGGTAATTGTTAGTGGTATTTCCTAAGCTTATCCTCTACTAGGATTTTTACGAACTAATCAAGCTAAATTATTTAAAGGTAAACTGTGTTCATTTAATTATTTTTAAATTAAAGCTATTTGATTCGAGAAACAACGAAATTGAGATAATTGCAATGGCATCAAATTAATCTTTCTTACTTAGAAGTAAATATTGCAGTCTTCAATATTGGCACTTGGCACAAATATTGAAGACTGCGAAGTAAAAAAAGGAATTGAACATTTGAGAACTACTAACGCCACCTGTTATCGGTTTTATCAAACTTTTTTTTTACTCTTGCTCTACACAAAATTGTTGAAATGATATTATTGAAAGCTGCATCGAGCACAGAATTGAATGAAAAGATACAAAGAAAATATTAGACTTCGCAAAAAACCCTTGTTGTTCCAATATCTACACGACGAAGACGTCCTAATTCCTTGACTATAATCTAGACACAGCCCTTTTCAATAAAACCTAGATATCGCCCACAATCTCAGCATGCGTGCTCACAACGCCCTCCATTATCATAAAAAAAAGCAATATTCTAAACATAAAGACATCACACAATAATACATGCATACGATATGTCACGCCAAATCGCGTGAGCTCACATAGCAAGACGTCGCCGACGCGTGTAGTGACGAGTACTTGCGCAATACTTGTAACGATCAGATAGTGGTTATCGATAGGTTTGAGGTTTTATCGAATGTCGATAAATTAAATACCAACAATTTTTTCTCTCTGTTTCAGAAATTGTAATAGGTTTTTGAACAAATTGCTTAACTTTATCAGGTATTAAGATGTAGAATCTTATTTTCGCCGCTGATTGGTCCACTGAAATAAGAACAATCAATCATAGTACCCTCACGTGCCACTTTCAGAAGATTCAATCAATTAAATTTATTGAAAGCGTTGAAAAGCCTCCGCAATTTTTAAGTACGTTTAGAGCTCCCTGCGTACTCAGCTTCAAACTTTACTAATTGGCTTACCTATTTTCAACCTTCATATCTTACACAAGAGAAATACTAAATAAAAAGTTTCAATAACTGGGGCTTATTTCTTCTCCTTCTTACGAATCGTACGTCTTGACGTATAAACGTTTTAGTACAAACCTACTTACAGAAATAAAATCATTTATCACTTGTCAAATTACTTGGACCCGGTAGGTAGCGACATGAACCGCGGGATCGGTGGCATTTTCTGTGTCCTCTACGAATTGTAATACCATATTCGTTCTCATTCTCATCCCTAGATGTCTACCTACACTACTACTTCTGCATACCATGTCGCATTGTAGATCATAGATCATACATAACGCGGTACCGGCGACGCGTGCGCATACGACTTGTTGCGCAATGACTGGTTACTGGCTAGACGCGCGGTTGTCGATAGATGGTAGTTATGTCGATATGTTGGTGGTTTGTGAGTTTTATATAATGTAGGAGAATTTTGAATTATGTCGCAAATGAGGACGCTACAAGTCCCAAATTATACTCCTTGATAGCCGTCTTTTGTACAAGTTTAATTATTTTATGTGCAGTCGTCATTAAAACTAAAGTCATTTATTCCTATTTAATAATACGATAGTTAATTACACAAATCGTAAATTGTACCTGAGAATCACTGAATAATCAGAATCTGTCTTTAAAGTCTTGTTACGGTCTAAAACAATTAGAATCCAAATGGCTATGAAATCGCCAAAAAAAAAAATTACTAATTTACACATCGATAACTCCCAAACTATCGACAACTCCCAACCCTACACATTGCACAATATAGCAGTCATGAAGCGTAACATAAACATATCCAAGTTTTTACAGCGACACACACACAAACACACACATAGTTTCTTACACGAACACACGCACACACAAACACAGGACGGCTTTATGTAACATGTACTAATTCAAAATACTAGTCATTTAAGTATACTAGTTCATTATTATTTCGTAATGTTAGGTTACGTTAGCACATGGATGTGTCTGACTTTTTTTGTTGGGAAGAAAATGTACGTTACATATTTTTTTTTTTTTAGTATTTAATTTTTTCTGGAGTCTGTGTGAAAAGTAAAGGAGAATGTTCAAAGTTGTGCCGGATTTGAAACTGCCCTATCTTGGGCATTTTGCCTCCGGAACGCCAGGAATGAACCTAATGCCAGTTTTTAAACTCAAATCGTTTTTCCATCTCCTTCTAGATATTGTTTCTACCTACTAAGTTTATATTTACAATGTAGCTATGATATCATCAAAGCTAGCAAACCATGTTAGCTAAATCCTTCCGCATACCCAACCGAGCCTCTACTATTGATTTAAGACCAAAAATAAATATTTTTCGACACATATACAGTTCAAAGACTTTTCTTTGTTTTGAATGAACAAACAACTATTGTTACAAATTTAATTGTTTCTACAAAAATCTGGGACGACAAACTATGGACCGACTGTTCCTAAATACATGTAGAAAAAATAACCAAAACACAAGACCCGTTTGGGTAAACAAAGTGCTCACAAATACCGGTCGAGCTATACTGGATATTTAAAAGTCATCGAACTTCTAACAAAGAAAATTCATAGACGATTTCTATACACACAAAACTCTATTCCTTGAAGAATAATTTAAGCAACGAAATTAAAAAGGCACCTCACGAGGAATTCGAAGTTCGAACCGCGTACGTAATTCAAATCGGTCGCGTTGCCGCCCAACGGGATCGCGCCGAGTTACGTAGCAAGATACGTCACTTGCACGTACTATACATACATACGTCAGAGTTCGCGAGTTCGTTGTTCTACTAGGCAGTGTGCCAACGGCCGAAGTGTCCCGGACACACACGAACGCGCACCCTACACACACAACCAATCAACACCCGTTTGTTCACGCACACTATCAAAGAAACGCGTTTCGTTCGTGTTTCGCACACTACACCGACCTATGTGTGCAGGTATTGAGTAACTAAGCGATGAAGCTAGGTGTCATTGAGAACATAATTGCATTGTATTGTTAGGCTCGCCGATTTTAGCTGCGTTTTTTTTCGTCGTGTGAATATTAAGAGGCATGGGAACGATGCGAATATCGGATTCCCTGTTATGTCATTTGTGTCATTAGTTTTTCCTTCGCGACATGAGCGCTCGTGGCGGTAAGTGGCGGAACTAAGCTAAAAATTCAATTCTTCGTTTTCAGCGGTGAAGTTCGGACGTATGTCGAAAAAGCAACGTGAGAAGGTGGAGGATGAGGTGCGGTTCCATCGTGCACAGATGAGAGCGCAGACTGATACAGCGCCTGATTCGGTATACGACGCCCAGCAACAGACGCCGAGCTCAAGCGACCAGTTCCATGGTCATTATAATGGGTAAGTAACGCCATCTATTATCGAAAAGTGAAACAATGAAAATGCATTTATTTGCGTTTTTCCTTTTGTAATTTGTTAAATTTTGAGGGGTAGTTAAAAAGCTAAATTGTTAAATGTTAGGCATGATAAAAGTTTTACACTCCAATTGCTATCGAAGTCTATTAATATTTCTCATCTGTCTATTCGTAGAATGTGCTATGTTAAAATTGCAAAGACTGCCCTTCAAGACTGTAATGAATTACGTTCCACATCTTATGCCAAACGTGCAATATAATATGTTGTTCATGCAACTTGGCAATAAAATGCATAATGGTGGGCAGTCAAACGACAAAACTATGACTCGTTAGAACTCCGAGCTTTCTAGTTTACCGTCACCGTTGTAATTCATTACTGCACGGACTTCAATTTGTGTCAGCGGTGCATCAGACGCTGTCATTATTGTAAGCGTCCAACGGTATACTGTCGTGACGAAGTTGAATGGCGCTTAACGGTAAACTGTAAATACTGCCACCTAGTATCGAGTAGCGGTACTAAGCGCTTCTCATTAAGAGTGATAGATGGCGTTGTTTTTATTATTGCGCGTCTGAGATGTCTGTTAATAGATTTACGATTTGTTTTTCATTGGATTTAACAGTAAATAGTTGTTAAGGAATGAGGGGAAAATTCTTAACGCGACAGTTTTTGCTGTGAACTGGGATACTTCAATTACTCATCATAATTGATAGCTTGTTGCTTGATCGCAGTTTTATGTCGCTTTTTGTATTTCTGTTTTAAACCGAACAACTGTCGTCTGTATGCAGGTCTACTGTTAATATTCTAAGAAATTAAATACAGCACCGCTACTGTATTTAATGAGAGGCTAATTTAAATTCATCGGGAAAACACAACTTAAGAAAAAGCTGACTTTGAGTAAACATTTGAAACTTTTCCAATATACGTTTAAACTTCTTTTGAATTATAATACATTATTTTAACTTACGACCTAATTGGTTCTTTGTAACAATAACATAACTCCAATTAAATTATCAGAAACACAGGGTCCCAACAACCAATCTTCATCCATTCATTCTTCATTCATTCTTCTCCAAAACCACAACAAAGCCTAACCAACTACTTTAACATCCACAGCTACCCCGGGTACGGATCGCCGCTGTCCTCATACGGGTACAATAACGCCGGTCCAGCCCTAACATCCAACATGGGCGGAATCCAGCCTCAGCCGCCTCAGCAACAACCTTACGATGTATCAGCAGACTACGTCGACTCCACCACAGCTTACGAACCGAAGCAGACTGGAGGATTTCTGGATCCCGATTTTATCAGTCATGGTATGTATTTGGCTTATTTTCTTATGAAATAGAAGTAAAGGGTCCTAGTGTAACGACTTCGTCGCCGAGTGAAAACCTCGTAAAGACAAAAAAAAATGGTTTTCTTTTTATTTATTTATATTTTGTGAAGGATTAAAAAGCGCCGGATCTAGAATTTTCTTGAAGCGGGGTGAAAACTGCCGTCTGCCGCCCCCCGCCAATCCTTTATGGGGGATTTGCTAACGCAGCCTAAGAAATTCTAAATTTCTGGAAATTAAAATTTTGGCAGCATTTTAATCACATTTATCGATCGATAATGCCCAAATTCAACAGGGGCGCCAAAACGGTTGTAAAAAAGAAACAAATAGAAAGATTATATGTGCTGCGTGTATCATTTATTGCAAAGATACGGTTTGCTGGGTGGTGCACTTGCTGGTACGCTTGTATTTGGCGGCGCCCCCTGAAAATGGCGCGCGGGGCATATGGACATGCCCCGGTTCGCCCCCCTCTAGATCCGGGGCTGAGAAAACCTCGTAATGCATTATTAGAACAAACGTGCACAGCTCTAAGATATTTTTAATGCCTTCTCTATTATAATAAGAACCTGGGAGAACGTCAATGACAGCATTTTTCTGACAGTTAAATGTTTCCTTGTAATGCAATCACGAGGATTTCTCTGCACGGCGACGACTTGTTTGATACGGCTACTATGCCTATTCTTGGCATGTATCAGGAGACCATACCTTACTGTTGGCCATAGGCAGCAGTAACTACGTACCAGAGGCCAGTCGTCAGCAATAAACTTACGAAAACATCACAATTGAAAAAATATCTTATAGTATGGATGCATGTATTTCATCGGTGAAGTAACCATGAAAATAAAACCGTATTTCGAAGTCACTAGGGATTGTTTCAGACTAACCTATTTCATACTCACCGTATTTAGACTGGGTACCAACCCAGTCTAAGAAAATAAATAAGAATTAGAAGAATAACTTTAGTACCTAATAGTATTGTCAGTAGCACCCACTAACACCAAACTTACCTATAGACGATCAACCAAAAGGGACGACAATAGTCCGACCATCCGGCTCAACATCCACATCAACAGCCACGACATCCACAACATCCATGCGACAGTCATCCATAAACGAGCTCCCAAGGACACGAATACAAGAATTTGATCGCTACGACCAAGACAGGATTCAATCACCCGCCTCAATTTCAAGCGGAGTGATAAATATAAAGCAAGAAATTAAACCAGAAACATCGATGGGAGTCGATAATCTTGTTGCCAGTTACGTGGATTCGACGACATTCTTGCATAGTCCGTCAAACATCCAACATAGTCCCATGGACATCCAAAACTCTGTGTTGGTGAGCGGGCAAAGTTCGGTGTCGTTGACGAGCGAAGATTTGAGTCCAGATGACCTGACGTCCAGTAGTGGCCATGGGAGATTGATGGATCCGCTAAATATGAATATGTCTGGGATGGGCATGGTCAATCCCAATGCTGTCACGAATAGAAGACATCAGGGGTCCAGCCATAGTTCGAGTGATGATTTGCCTTGTAAGTGGATGATGTTGGATGATTTTGGTTACGCTACACGATTATTTTGCCAGTTTTTTTTCGTTTATTGTTTTTGTATGTAGTATTTCTTTTTCAGTTATTTTTTTTTTTATTGAATAGGTTTGTGATTCTTTCAACTTCGAACAATGTACTTTTGCCACCAAGAAGCTATAAATTTTGGAAATAAATAACTTCTACTAAGTTACGTAGCGACAATTCAATCAACAACAAATAATCCCAAATTCAATCAACTCAAAGTAACATACGTGTAATATGAAACTAACGGGCAATTTCACTTGGTCGGGTTATATTTTAGCGATATAAAGCGCTGTCGTCTGGAACTGGAACTCAGACGCGTTCAGTACCATAAAACATTAGACGACAGCGTTAGCAACCTTAGGTACATGACACATTTTAGCTTTAGTTTACGAAGTTGGCATGGCATCGAAAAACCCCATGGTTTTACTAGGCTACTAGGCAGCTACTTCTACAAAAAAGCCGGTCTGTTTACAAATATAATTTTAAAAAAAACACCAATAAAAATATAAAATAAATATTCCACAAAAGTTTCAAGTCATTGGGGCTCGTTTCGTTTTTCAAACATTTATATCATTCGTGTCCCACATTACGTTATGCCGTGGACCAGTGAAGCCTGGACCAAGCATAGCGTGATTGAACCCATCGAATGGAAAGAAACGGAGGTTGCTTCTCAGCTGAAAATAAATTTAATTCAAATTCAAAAGTCATTTATTCAAACTAGGCTGTGAATCAGCACTTTTCGAACGTCAAAATTACATAAGACAGTCCCCCAAAACGCCCACCCTTCACCACTTCCTTAATGTTTATTTATTGTCGCACTCACTAAGGCAGGGATAGCGAATTCTCTACAACGTGATCATTTTGATATCCCCATAGCTCTAGGGTATTAATGAGACCATGTCAAAGAATCAACTGGCATATATTTTTTTTTTTTAGATAGCTTACTAGTGTGTATCTAGTCGACGAAAATGCGACGTTGTCATATTTTCTTTTTATGAACAAAAATAATCTGAATTAAATGTTTTTTTATTTGTTATAAGGATATTTTATATAAAAAATCGTGATGCAGGAAAAATGAAAAATAAAATAAAAAACATGCCAGTTGATTCTTTGATATGGTCTCATTTATACATACTAATGAGTTTGCTGACCACTGAGCTAACCCATACAACCGCCTCTGTAGTCAACCGTTAAGACTGATTCCCAGCAGGTGCAAAATTTTCTGCTCAGTTTGGTTGGTCTGGCTAGCTACCACCGTCTTATCGAAGTCTGTCGCCATAACAAGAACGTTAACCGCATTGTTGTGTTGCGACAGTTAGAGGTAAGATAGCCAGTTCCTCTGTGGTTGAGGATTCCGGGTGAAGCTCGCTTCCACCTTCGGCCTGATCATCGCTTACCATCAGGTGAGATGCTGGCCAAGAGTTTCCCCGTTGTGGCCAAAAAAATAAAATTAAAAATACTTACGTTATTCAAAACGGGCTCGTCTTCAGTTTCGTATTGTTCACTTAGCCGATATCGGTTCGAATTCGGATCTTTTATTATTATAACGGGTATTGGTAGAGCCAAACAAAGCGGCAATAAACAAACGGCTAAAATAAAATATTAGAAATGGCACTATGGGTGGATAAATAGAGTTAGAATTAGGTATAGTGTTAGTCTTTGCACGCCATTCTATAAGTACCTGGAACCAAACATAACAAAACATAACACCAGGCCAGCATTCCCCGAAGGGCTAGGCAGAGGAGTACCTTAGTCCACCCACATTTCGCCAGTTATGTTCAAGTTCCATGTAACAGGGGGCGAGCCTATTGCCATCAACTGGGCACAAATCTAGACCGATGAAAAATTCCAGATGGAAAATCTCAATTACACTTTGCACAATCCGGGAATCGAACCCAGGACCTCATGCTCAGCAATAGCGCTTGCAGCCACTAGACCAAGGTCACTAATCTCCGCAGACGTGATAGGTATTGATATTTTTTTATAATCAAAGAAAAGTTTCGCTAGCTAATTTACTTCGACCCTATAGTAGTTTTGTCTAACAAAGGCGTGCTGGTATAGTGACGCACGCACATACTGTTTCTGTGAGCTCAAGCTCAATAGCGCTCAGTATCGGTCGAGCTCTCTTGACGCACTTAGAAATAATGTGCCGTCCATCTGTAAGCTTCGTCCAGACTGGCGCGATGCGACGGCGCGATGCGCACCAGTTGTTATACCGTGAAGTTTTCTTAGAAATTGTAGTGAGTTGATTGTAGCGAGTCTGCACGAGGCTTTACACTGTTAGCCATCTCATACTAGCCGGCTCAAAAAAAAAACAATTCAAGTAGGGGTCTAATGAGCGGTTGCATATTATATAATTTAAAACGCCACACGCATAGTCGCCCTAGTGCGTATGAGGCATAGTATGGAGAGTTCAATAGCGGAATGAAAATTATACTTACGCCAAAATATACAACAACAACAAGTACACAATAAGAAGTAACTAAATGGCCCCATGACTTGAATTTTTTACACAATCTTCCTCGAAAATTTTATCTCATGATTTTAATCAAATAATAATTTTTATTTTTCAATTTCAAGTTCTAATTTGATAGGTAGAATTTGGTTGGATAGGTATTGTCAGTTGACATTAGAATTGACAATAAAAGTTTTTTTGGTTTGTTTCGTAAAAAAAAGATTACCTAAACTTATTATTTGTATAATTTTGTTTCTTAGTTTCTGAATGCTTGTTAAAAAAAATTGTAGTAGTATTTCACTATTATGTTTATTATTAATGATAATTTATTTAATTTTTTTGTAAGTAGAACTTTTTGCACATAATTTAAAACACTGCCATCTATCTGCGAGTAGCTAAACGTTTTCTTTCTTCCACAGCGGAAGGCGATATAAGCAAGGTCCTTGTGAAGAGTTTGGCCGAAGCACACGCGAATACCAACCCTAAGCTGGAATTTATACACGAGATGTTCAGAAAGCCACAAGATGTTTCCAAGTGAGTATACTGAATTTTTATTGACTGTGGCACTCAAATTATGCAACCTTCTCTTGAACTTTTCTTGTAATGACTTTAAAAGTTAAAGTCACTTGATTTGATTTTGCTCTCAATTTTGGGTCATATGTTATATGGGACTCGCCCATTGATAAGACAAAATGAAAACGTGCCCAAATTTTTCTAACAGACTACCCCATACACACTGCCCAACCCAGGCACCGAAACCCGAACCGCAGCAGCCGCTGCCACAACGGGTTGATATAAAAAAGTTAATTTATTTCCTACTTAAACCACTAATGACTTCTAATGTCCCACTTTGTGTGCGTTTTCACTGAAGAAGAGACGAGCGGAGCGGAGCGAAGCAAAGACGTGCTGGAATCGATCAATAACAAACAACACGAGAGATGGGAGATGGATTTCAACAAATGTGATTTGTCGATTCCTGCACGTATATCCGCTTCAGTGAAAACGCATCCTTATGCTTGCCTATGCCTAGTCTAGTGGTCCTAATCTCTTATTGAGCATGGGGTCCTAGGTTAGATTCCTAGGTCAGGCAAAGTGTTACGTAATGGGTTTTTTCATGAGGAATTTCTCAGTAGCAGCCTCTAGTCTGGATTTGTGCCCGGTTGCCTCTTCTTTTACATGGGACTTAAACTTGGAGAAATGTGCATGAACTACAAGCCTCTCTCACGTCTTAAAATGTGTTCAGTAAAAAGAAACTGAGTTATGGAGAACAGATAGACAGTCGCTCCATTTAAAATACTGGTATTCAGCTGCATCCGGTTAGACTGGAAGCCGACCCCAACATAAAATCAAAATAAGACATAAGACAGTCCCCCAAAAACGCCCACCCTTCACCACTTCCTAGTGCGTTAGCTGGGATGAACTTGAAGTGGCGCAACAAACTGCCCAGCAGCACAGCTGTTAAGATAGAAGAACTAGTTTTTTTCATAGTTGGCGAAAGGGTAGGCAGGTCTTAACGATGTTACGTTACTAACTCCACTTAAAATTTTCAGGTTACTATACTACAGTTCAATGACGTATGAGGAAATGTGGCTGGATTGTGCAGACAAACTGACTGGGATGATCCAGAATATCATTGAGTTCGCTAAACTTATACCTGGATTTATGAAGCTTACGCAAGATGATCAAATACTGCTGCTAAAGTCTGGTGAGTATAGTATCCATGGATCATTCAGCATCGAATTAGGATTTCTTTTCTCAAATCATAAGAGGGCCTTTGACCAGGAGTGGGCAGAATAAGGAAAAATTAGTAGGCCCTGAGAAATTATTGGATTTTTTCGTCTATCAGTATTTTTCGATGGTTTATGGTTTACTATAAATATAATAATATATGTATATGTATAGAAAAACAAAGATAATTTTAATAATTCTAACTCATTCATTTCATTTCTTAAAATGTTGGGACAACAATTCTTTTTTATTTATTTATTTATTAGAATAAAATATAAAAAACAGGAAAGAGAGGCCTTTCCCCAGCAGTGGGACATAAGACCACGTACGTAAAAATATCGCGGCAGGATTTAATCGAGCACTTGATTTTCAACTCTCCGTGTTAAGTCGAGCGTTGAGAATCCAACAGAGTACATCCCAGCAGCGCATCAAAAAATCGCACTGTTGGATTTTCAACTGTCGGCGCTAAGCAGTGCGTTGAAAATCCAATGCGCGACAAAAAATAAAAAGAACCATAGATAGAAAGACAGCATAAACTACCTAATTAGATAAATGTTTTATATTTTTAATAATAAACAACCTATTCAGTATTAAATCATCACCATCATTAATCCATTTATCACTATCAGATCCCCCAAAATTACCAACAAATCATCTAAATATACCAATTCTTCTCCCTCTAGGCTCGTTCGAGTTAGCCATTGTCCGACTTTCGCGGCTGATCGACGTGAACCGAGACCAGGTGTTGTATGGAGATGTGGTGCTGCCTATCAGGGAGTGCGTGCATGCACGGTAAGTTACATTTAATTTGGGAAGTTAAATTTAGTTTGAGAATTTACATTTAATTTGAGATTTTACATTTAATTTGAGAATTTACATTTAATTTCACAAGTAAAATTTGAGGAATAATGATAGTGGAGAACATGTTACATTAAACTATAGAATTTTACATTTAAATTCAGGATTTGACATTTAGAATCGGTATTTCTTAATGCTAAAAATAAAGTCAGTAAACGGTTTTGCCGATCATAGCTTTTAAATAAATATTTCCGTAATGTTTTTTTTAACTTTATTAATAACTATTAATTTTAACTTTCAGTGATCCCCGCGACGTAGCGCTAGTGGTGGGTATATTT
The DNA here is from genome assembly GCA_914767755.1 of Agrochola circellaris. Taxonomy (NCBI): domain Eukaryota; kingdom Metazoa; phylum Arthropoda; class Insecta; order Lepidoptera; family Noctuidae; genus Agrochola; species Agrochola circellaris. Next base: position 7,012,123 of record OU611867.1, on the reverse strand, counting down.
GACGCGGCGAAGACAATCGCGCGACTCAAACTGACTGAGACTGAACTTGCGCTCTACCAGAGCCTTGTGCTATTGTGGCCAGGTAAGAATCTATGTCTTTACAGCTAGCAAGCATACTGTCTAATACATTAGACACGTTGCCCTAAAAAATACTTACCATGAAAATATGTATTAATAATTTTTTGATTGTGAGCGATTTAGAAAAAAAAGATAAATTTTGTAAATAATTGTAATTATAAAGTGCCTGGAAGAGGGACCACAAATAGATCTGTCGAAAAATGACTTTTGAATTCAATATTTAGTACTTAGATTAAACCGTATCGTTTTTGTAGATTGAACAAGCTATCACTTTGTTTTTATTTGTCACTAGCTGCGCCCCGCGGTTTCACCCGCATAAGTCTCGATCCCGTGAGAATATCGGGATAAAAAGTATCCTATGTCCTAATCCAGTTCATGGTCTACCCGTGTGCCAAATTTTATCCAAATCTGTGTTGCCGTTTTAGCGTGAAAGCGTAACAAACAAGCAAACTCAGTTTCGCATCTATAATATTAGTAAGGATCTCTGTAGCTGTTTACATAGTCCACCCGTATGCAGCCACGGATTGCTGATAAAGAATATTGTGTAGAAGAATGTAAAGATAATTAAAATACCTCCAACTTGATCCTCCACAGAACGGCACGGTGTCCGCGGCAACCCAGAGATCCAGTGCCTGTTCAACATGTCGATGGCGGCGATGCGGCACGAGATCGAGACCAACCACGCGCCCCTCAAGGGTGACGTCACTGTCCTAGACACGCTGCTGGCTAAGATACCCACCTTCAGGTATGTATAGAATCTAGAAATCGAACTTAAATATGATTTTGTACTCAAGAAATTTCTACGTAAGAACATGGTAGAGACCGTAGCAGAAAAATATTTTTGAATATCGGTGAAAACTAAGCAAAGGTAGAATAAGCTGTGGAGAACCTTCAAAAGCCATATTCTAAAGATTGTTTTTCATACCATTTAGACACGTAGTAATCTTAGTCCAATAACTTACAGCCAATTTTATACAAATCCAGTCAGCCAGTCTTGATATTTGCTTTAGAATTATTTTATTTTGTCACTAGGAAAAAAACGGTTATATTTTTAAAAAAATTACAAAAAATCTTTTAACTAAACATGTAAGCCACACCACAATGTTTAGAATTTTTAGATTGGTGGAATCCTGATAGAATACAGTTTTTAAATAACAGTAATACTAATGGTAACAATTTTTCAATTACAGAGAACTTTCGCTGATGCACCTCGAGGCTCTGTGTCGCTTCAAGGCGGCGCATCCCCACCACGTGTTCCCAGCACTCTACAAGGAGCTGTTCTCACTGGACAGTGTACTGGACTACACGCACGGCTAGGTCTATACCTGCCGCAGGTCTGAACCCACAGGTTTCTATCAGGTTGCGTTAGAACGATCTCATTTTTGCCCAATATAGCTGGACGGTGGCATTTTGAGACCTTTTCAAAGACTCTTGACAGCTTGACAGCTATTTTTTTTATTAATTCCTGCGTAAAACTAAACGCGTCTAAATCATTTGTTAATATATTTATAATTGTATGTATGTACCTTGAGACTGTTAAAATATTTACTTAAAAGTATGTACGTACAATAATTAAAAGGAGGTTTATTTAATTCGATTCTAGTTACATTTAAATGCGTTTAGTTTTACATTTAATCTCAGAATATATGATTTTTTTTTCATTTGTTATGGAAATCTCTTATTATTTTTTTCGTAACAAGAAATATATTATGTAGCGTTACACACATTTTTGTGGTTTATTTAATACATAATTAGACATAATGTATGTTTGATTGTGTATTGTATACAAAGGAATATCGTAATATAATTATCGTAAAGTGTATCTAACTCTGAATGAAGAAATAATAATAATTATTATATAAAGATATAATAATAGGAATAGAGTTTTTATTAAGAAATAAATAAAAAAGTTATAATGGTGTAGCAAGTTAAAGATCACACAGTTTCAATCGAGCGAAACTTATTTTAAAAATAGGACTCTTTTTTATTAATTTTAACAGTTTTTTAAAGAATGTAACTTGTTATTTATTTCAAATGATTATTATTATTATTGATGTTTTTTTCGCCTCTGTAGATTTTCGTTTTAAGTTGTAATATAGGAATACATGATACTGCCCATTTTTTGTATTTTTTTCGTTGTTTTTAATTAAATAAAGAAGTACATATATGTCAAATATGTTAAAGCGATGGAAAAATGCAAATCATATTTAAAAGTAATTTTAAGTCGATTAAAAGTCGTGCGTTGAACAAAATTATCAAATGAGAATGAACTTTTCAGAAATGAGTAATCAAATTTTCACGGACAAAAATCATTTTTGTAATATTTAGCAGGCAATTTTAATTTTTTTCATTTTCTCGCGTGTAGAGTAAATTGATCTCATTTTTTTTTCATATTCTTTGCTTGGGTGCCATCTATGGAATTATGTCACATTTTGCATAATAAAATGAAACAAAAAAAAATGAAAAAACACAATTTTGCATAATAAACTGTTGTATTTTTATCCGTTAATACGTAAATTATTTTTTTACCTTTTTTATTTTAGCTTGACGCGATTTTATACGTATATTTATAATTTAATTTAAATTGCCTGCTACTAATAATTAGAATTATTAAAATAACCATCAATTTTCTAACATTACGCTAAGTTTGTCGAATAGCCTTTACTATAGACTGGATTATATTAATGTTAATAAAAAGTATAAATCTTAACTTGTATTTTGTAAATAGTTATTAATCATATGTATTTTATATTAAATATCATAAGGTTCGATGGGTTATCTTTAATTTTACATTCTATTAAAAAATATAAAATAAAAGAAACAAATTTTTCAAAATGGCCTCCGAGCTTGCTTGACAGATCATGTGAAAAATGTTGTTTTTTTCCTTTCTATATATTATATATTTTTTGTTAAATAAAGCAATCTGTTATTGTCTAGTTTGGTTTTATTTTTTTTTATTTCCTGATTTCCTTTTTTATTATTTTCTATAACTGATAAAATAGGTATAATCATATAGTGAGATCATACATAATAGATAAAAAAAACATACGGGTGGTTCAAATGTTAATTTTTAAACATGATATATTATAATTTTTATTAAAACTCAGATATATACGTAGAAATAATTAATTTTTAATATTTCCACAACTATTAGTATATGCAATACAGTTTTTCAAAGAGTGTGTACTCTTTTTCGCAAAAATAAAAATAAAAATGTAAAAACCTAGGCGCACACGTTTAGATTGTTTAGTCATTATGTTTAGCTTCGTTATGGGAATGTCCAATTTGTAAAATTATGTTGTAAAATATTTATTTTTTGTAAAAATGATTTGTTATGCTTGAAAACTTTCGCAAAACTTGTATAATATATATTGTGTTATAGGTTTATAACAGTTCACTACTACATTACGTGAACTTCAAAATGTAAATCAATCAGCAACGTTTTAAGAATGTTAGAAAACACAAAAAAAACACGATGTATTTTATTTTTTCTTTCAGAAAAGTATATTGTTCAGTATTTTCTTCATGACTTTCAACTACAATTGGACATTTCCCAAGAAGGTTTACAAAATAAAATTAGTAAAAAACGAAATATTGGAGAAAACGTTTTAGAGCACTAAGACTGAAAAATTGGCTGAAAAACCTATTACCTTCGCTTAACAACATGGTTTAACAGAAAAAAAGAAAACATAATAAAAATATTGCAAAAAACAATTTTCAGCAATTTCCTGAATTTCCTGATTCAGATATTTAACTGTTTGAGACCGGCCATGTATCACGAATTTATTTTGAAAATAAATCAATAAAATTATTAAATGAAATGGATAATGCACACTTGCGACTTTGCGACTAATTATATCTGACTGATTTGTAAGTCTCAAAACTGCATCATGCAGTATCAATCTCTTTGAGCGATATAAAAGATGGGAGTTTGGGTGTATTGTCTTCCTGGCTGTATCGTTTGAACATACTTCAATCACAAACCCATATTATTTGTGGTTGTGAAAGCCATCTACAACCATCATCTCATATTAACGTTGTATTGTCTTCATCTTTGACTAAAAGGCTGAATATAAATTTAACTATAGATTTTTTAAAGCTTTACTCCTGTCTCCCGTTCTTTCAGGTATTTTTCTTTTTCGAATTAATGTTAACGCGCTCTTTGAGACAATATTGTAATAATTTTGCTGAGTGTCCCTATCTGAATTTTACTAATATTGAGAGCAATGTTGCTGTTCGTCGCTTCTCAAAACATCTTGGGACCGAGATAGGGTTTTAGCATCTATTTCTTGAAACTTGAATAAGATCTATTTAGTAAAATAATCGCAATAAAAAGTCGCAAGTGTGTAGTCATCTTGATCAACGCCGTGTCCATAACTTCGAGCAAAACTTAGACTTGATTGGTGCAAATCGAAGGGTGAAGAGAGGAGCATCTTGCCTCTCTTTCGCACATATGCGTATGAGTGTCAGTGCGATAGTGATAGTAAATAGGGTAAACGTTTTACTTGCTGGGTAGTTTTAGTAGGTATTTCTAAAACTTTTGTACTATGTTTTGCTAAATTTTCACTAAAAAACTAATATAGATTTGGACACGTAAAGGATAGAGTAAAAAAAAAATGTATTTTCGAAAAAGCAAGCATGATAAATATGGGAATAATTGGTTACGGGTGTCTGTGTGTGTTTTTTTTTACAAAAATTGGTTCGATTTGTAGATTTTTTTCATTAATTCGTAATTCTTTTCTAAGAGTTTCTATTTTGTAAAACGGTACCTACGAATTTATGGGTATCTGAGATCATTATAAATAGTAAAAAAAAAAGAAATAAAAATAATAAAATTTTTGTATGTCTTGTTTTTCTATGAGATGATTTATATTATCAAAAATATTAATTTGTTAATGAAATAATTAAGTATTTTTACACATTACCTGAACATATGAAGAGTTACAAATATTAAAAAAAAAACATAATATATCTATGTAAAGAACAGAATATATTAAAAAACATATTTTGTATGCGCGGTATGATCGAAAATTGTGACAAAAGAGAAAAAAAATTGTAAAAATCTTTTTTAACCGACTTCAAAAAGGGAGGAGGTTCTCAATTGTTCACTCATTTTTTCGTTCAGAAACTGTGGGTTCTAAACCTTTTTCGATGATGCTGCGCATGAGCTTTGTTGGTTTATGAACTCAAATACAAAACATTGTACCTATGAACATAAAGTAGATAATGGTGAATTTTGAGAACCAATAGTAAATAAATGTTATTGTTTTTATTATTATTCTCGAATCACTTGCAAATGCGTTTTTGTTTTATTTCTTCTGCCTAGTATACCTTTAGAATTTCGACCTGAAGCAGATTTCTTTAGGCCCGGACTCCACCAAAGCGAAGACGAGACGAGAGGAGAGGAGAGGAGAGGAGAGGAGATGAGATGTGTTTTAAAAAACCAATAGAATTTCGTTCTTCCCACTCAGCTTCAGTATTTAAAACTGAGCGGAGAAGTATCATATTTGTATGGCACGATCAAAGCGGTGATGGGAGCTGTGCCTTGCAAGCTGGCGACGGCGCGGAGCGGAGTCGAGAAGAGATATGGGTTCCCCCCGAATCACATCACATACATCTCAGCTCCAGTCTAGCCAGTACGAACCTCCGCACAGCTTCGGGGGACAGACCATTGTTAAAAAAACATCTATTTTCGTCTCCACTTCGGACATCTCCGCAGATCTCCGCTTTGGTGGGATCCGGGCCAGCTCCGGTCTCCTAGAAAAGCGGTGGCCGCAATGACTGCTGTCATGAAAATGATGGCAAATGCAAAGATTTAGGCTCTTAAAAACCGTGCGATGACGTCACGACAGACGACCGACACGCCGCTGGTTGCTAAAAAGTTCGTTGTCGCCGTCCCAACTGACCGTCACGGGCACGGGCGGCGGCGTGCGAGTGAGACCTCGCCCTTGAAATCGTTAGATTCGTCCTACCGCATCAAAAGATAGTCGCCTTTCTGTTTTGTTTTGGCACCTCTGACACACAATGATGCAGTGACTAGACTTGATTGTCATGGCAACGCTATTTAACAACGTGTGAGCTCGCTTTTCTCTATAAGGACACTATTTCGCGTGACCAAGAACGGTGAGCGACACTTATGAGTTATAGGTCGTAGGTTGGAACCCTGACAGGTGCTTTACTCTGTTTCATTACCACTCCTCTCAAAACGGTGAATCAAAATATCATGAGGAAACATGTGACATCCACCAACCCGCACTGGGACCGCGTGGTGGATGCACAGCTCACTCCGTCTCGAAGAGAGGAGGCCTGTGTGCCAGCATAAGTTGATTATGAAGTACGGTGAGGGCAAATCTAACGATTTAAATCTCGTGTGTGTCTGGATTGAGGAGCCATGTCTCATATCGGAACGAGGTTACTACCAATATTTAGTAGTAAATTAGCCGATTTTGTAGGCCGGATCCTGGAATTTGTAGTAAAACCCTTAAAAAGTTATACGACGTTAAAGGTGGCTCCTCAATCCTGACGTCTGGATTGAGGAGCCACCTTAGAACCCGAAAACTAGCCAACGGATATTTTTGAAAATTTTGTAGGATTTAGTAGTACTTATGCGTAATCTCTACAAAAAAAATGGGGTTTGTACGGTCGAATTTGAGATAGCTACAACGTTTTGATTTTTCATAAAAAACCATAAATTTCGCCGCGCTGTATCTCGGAAAATTATCAACCAATTACAATATATTTTTAGTATGATTTAGTGTAGTAAATGTGCTCGAATTTGTACAATAAAAATAAAACGGAAAAGCTATATAATTTCGGTCTATAGAAATGATATGTACGTAGCTACTAAAGTAGTTGATCAAATCGGATAACAATAACACCAATATTTAGTAGAAATTTCTACTAAATATTGGCGTAATCCAACATCCTGCGCAATCAGTACTTCAAAAGATATTAATAAAATAAACATTCCTTAACAAATTAGTGAATAGGGTGACCATAAATAATTCAAACTATGATCATAAACAGAGTTTTACTTACACATGAATAATTCTTCACCAATCAGTACTTAAATTATGAACACAATATTAACACCAAGAATAAAAAAAAAGAAAAAAAACTAAAAGAGCAATATCCCATAGAATAAATAAACAAACACCAAGAATAAAAAAAGAAATCACTAAGAATTTTCAGCATCAGCACTAACTCCGAGCGACGCTCTAAAGAGATCCCAGCCCAAACTATCCACTGCCAGCCGGCACTTTTTCCTCAAAACAAGCTGGAATAAAATCTACCCCTGGCCGTCTGTAGACTCTTCGCAGCCCGTCACTTGCACACAGCATAAATCTGGATTCGTCAGAAAACATTACTCTTGCCCATTCTTCGTCTCCCCATTGTACGTGTTCGCGGGCGTAACGTAATCTTGCTACCCGATATTCCCTTGAAATTTTGGACCATTTGCGGGTCTATTAGCTTGAAGGAGTCGCCACCTTACAATTTTTTTTTACATTGACAAACATTCAGTGTTACTCACGCAATAAAGAAGAATCTAACGACATATCATTCATGTAAATCGGTTCAGCCGTTTAGTAGTTACGAGGGAACATAGGGACGGACATACATAGATAAACATTCAGGTCAAAAACATAACACTCCTTTTTTGGCTTCGCCATAGTTTATACAGGTTATACAAAAAAATAAACTCATTACAATCATTCCTACGACTCAGTTTAAATTGTCCGAATACTTCAACGAAATCATGCCATTTGAGGCCAATTCTAACTTAGTGAGTTGAATTGTTGACTCTGGTGATTATACTTCCTGTAAATACATTATTTGATAAGCCGTCAGTCTCTTTGGTACATTATCAGTCGACAGCGATGCGGAATTTTAAGACACTTTATTTTAGTTTGTTATAATTTTAGTTAGGTTAAGGCCGGTCGGTGTTATAGGCGTCGGCGTAAGGCGTCAGTGTTATAGGCGTCGGCGTTACGCGTCGGCGTAAGGCGTCGGTGTTATAGGCGTCGGCGTAAGGCGTCGGTGTTATAGGCGTCGGTGTTATAGGCGTCGGCGTTAGGCGTCGGCGTAAGGCGTCGGCGTAAGGCGTTGGTGCTATATGCGTCGGTTTTATAGGCGTCGGTGTTATAGGCGTTGGTGTTATAGGCGTCGGTGTTATAGGCGTCGGCGTAAGGCGTCGGTGTTATAGGCGTCGGCGTTAGGCGTCAGCGTTGGGCGTCGGCGCAAGGCGTCGGTGCTATAGGCGTCGGTTTTATAGGCGTCGGTGTTATAGGCGTCGGTGTTATAGGCGTCGGTGTTATAGGCGTCGGCGTTAGGCGTCGGCGTTAGGCGTCCACGTTTCGCGTCGGCGTAAGGCGTCGGTGTTATAGGCGTCGGCGTAAGGCGTCGGCGTAAGGCGTCGGTGTTATAGGCGTCGGCGTAAGGCGTCGGTGTTATAGGCGTCGGCGTTAGGCGTCAGCGTTAGGCGTCGGCGCAAGGCGTCGGTGCTATAGGCGTCGGTGTTATAGGCGTCGGCGTTAGGCGTCGGCGTAAGGCGTCGGTGTTATAGGCGTCGGCGTTTTAGGCGTCAGCGTAAGGCGTCGGTGTTATAGGCGTCGGTGTTATAGGCGTCGGCGTTAGGCGTCGGCGTAAGGCGTCGGTGTTATAGGCGTCGGTGTTATATTCGTCGGTGTTATAGGCGTCGGTGTTATAGGCGTCGGTTTTATAGGCGTCGGTGTTATAGGCGTCGGCGTTAGGCGTCGGCGTAAGGCGTCGGTGTTATAGGCGTCAGCGTTTTAGGCGTCAGCGTAAGGCGTCGGTGTTATCGGCGTCGGCGTTAGGCGTCGGCGTAAGGTGTCGGTGTTATAGGCGTCGGTGTTATAGGCGTCGGTGTTATAGGCGTCGGTTTTATAGGCGTCGGTGTTATAGGCGTCGGTGTTATAGGCGTCGGTGTTATAGGCGTCGGTGTTATAGGCGTCGGTGTTATAAGCGTCGGTGTTATAGGCGTCGGTGTTATAGGCGTCGGTGGCGTCTGGCCTTAAGCCGTATATTAACACGGAAACTTTTAATAAGTATGTTGCTACTTACTCTAAAACTTTTAAAAATATCTGCAAAGCAGCTAAAGCTTCTTTCATTAGCAACAAGGTTAAATCAGCAGACAATAAAATAAAGACAGTTTGGAAAATTATTAACAATGAAACGAACAAGAACAAAAGACATAATACTGATTACACACTTGACACTGCCCGCGGTCTCATTAGCGATAACATCGATGTTGCTCAGGAATTTGCAACTTTCTTTACCAATATTCCAATTAAAACTACAGAAACTTTAAATTCCTCCCCCTTACTTGCTATTGATTTATTAAGAGCGAATGTTTCAGCCTTTCCCGTGGAATTTAAATTTAAACATATAAACCCTGTGGTCGTTGTAAAGACTTTTAAGCAACTTAAGATCAAAATCACCGAAGATCTGTGGGGTATGTCTACTAAAGTTTGTCAATCAATTATTGAGACAATTGCACCCTATTTAGCTTTAGTATTTAATTTGTGTGTAGATCAAGGGGTATTCCCGGATTTAATGAAGTACAGTAAAGTTATTCCACTATTCAAATCCGGGGACAGCAAAGACCTAAATAATTATAGACCCGTATCGGTTTTGCCGGTTTTCAGCAAGGTGTTTGAAAAAGTAATGTTAAATCAAATGCTCCATCATTTTAATCGTAATAATATCCTACACGATCAACAGTATGGTTTCACCAAAGGACGTTGCACAACCGACGCCGGTGTCACCTTATTAAAACACATCTTTAACGCATGGGAAGAGGCACAAGATGCAATAGGCATCTTTTGCGACCTATCCAAGGCATTTGATTGCGTGAATCACGAAACACTGCTCTTGAAACTTGAGCATTACGGACTGGGTAAACTTGCGCTTAGCTTAGTAAAATCATATTTGAATGATAGACTGCAGCAAGTTCAAATAAACGGTGTAAATTCATTGGGTTTACAAGTCAAAATGGGTGTACCACAGGGCTCGATTTTGGGTCCATTCCTCTTTTTAGTATATATAAATGATTTACCGCATTTACTGAAAAACCGACCACAAATGGTGTTATTTGCTGATGACACATCACTGATTTTTAAGGTAAACAGACATGCACAAGAGCTTGACGAAGTAAATAACGCTATGCTTAAGGTCCATAATTGGTTTACTGTAAATAATTTGGTATTAAATGAGAAGAAAACTAAATGCATAAGATTCGCGTTACCAAATGTTAGAAGTAGTGAATGTCATGTTGTACTGAATAGGGAGACACTAGAATTCGTCGAAAAAACGGTTTTCCTGGGGATCACGCTTGACTCAAAACTACAGTGGGGTCCTCACTTAACATCACTTGCAGGGCGGCTAAGTTTAGCCGCTTACGCTGTTTGGAAAATCCGCCAACTAACAGACGTGGATACCGCGAGACTGGTCTATTTTAGTTACTTTCATAGCATCATGTCTTACGGTATTTTGCTGTGGGGACGGGCTGCAGATATTAATTCTATCTTTATTCTGCAAAAGAGGGCTGTCAGAGCCATATATAACCTCCGCAGACGCGAATCTCTAAGGGAACTGTTTAAGAAAATTAACATCATGACGGTACCTTGTCAGTATATATATGAAAACATAATGTATGTTCGAAAAAATCGACATCTTTTTAGTAAGATAAGTGACAGGCATAATTTTAACACTAGAAATAGGAACAAATTAGATCAACCACGTTTTAGATTGTCTAAAGTGCACACTTCTTTTATGGGGTACTGTGTAAAATGTTATAATAAAATACCACTCGATATTCTTCAACTGAATGAGAAGAAATTTAAAACATGCATTAAACGCACACTATGTAGACAAGCATATTATAAGTTGGATGATTATATCGATGATAAAAATGCTTGGCTTAATGCTGGTCCTGCTCCACAGCCACTTGGGCTCACTAGTTAAAAAAATTTAATGTTTGGAAGAGTTGCTTCCCCTTTTTATTTTTCTGACATTACGAACTTAATGTTTATTTTTTATTTAAACAAGTTTAATTGTTGAATGTTCCAATGGATAATGATTTTCTTTCTTTTTGGTAGTATCATTCTATTAATCTCTCAAATACATTGCATCTATAGTTTTGTATAATTTAGAAGCATTTTTTCAATTTTTGTGAATGTGAGTACCATGGAGCCGTATTTTATGTTATTAAGATGTTTGTTGACTTGAAAGAGCACGGCAGTTGAGAGTTTGTCATGCCCACTTAAATGTCTCGCTGATGGTGGCGAGTGTGTTGGATCATTCGGTTCCCTACAAAATGGTTGAGCTGGATGGTGCTGATCCACGCGTCATGTTCGTGAACGGGCGCCGTCAGTTGTGACTGGTCATCTCTTATCTGCCAGGGCTCATTTTTAATGTTATATTTTGAATTGTTTTAATTTTTTTATTGTACATTGTTCTCACATATAGAAGCAACAAGAATAATGTACCCAGGATTGTGTAATTTTCTATATTTAAAAGAGTGTCCTTGGAGTTTCTTGCCCGTTCTTCTCCATGAAGATCTACGTTTTGGAACTGGGCAACTAGCTTCAACTTTCTGACTAACTGACCGACTATTTGACAATTCAAAAGTGCCTGTAAATGGTTTAATTGAAATAAATGCTTTGAGTTTGAGTTTGAGTTTGGGTGTTATAGGCGTCAGCGTTTTAGGCGTCAGCGTAAGGCGTCGGTGTTATCGGCGTCGGCGTTAGGCGTCGGCGTAAGGCGTCGGTGTTATAGGCGTCGGTGTTATAGGCGTCGGTGTTATAGGCGTCGGCGTAAGGCGTCGGTGTTTTAGGCGTCGGCGTAAGGCGTCGGTGTTTTAGGCGTCGGCGTAAGGCGTCGGTGTTATAGGCGTCGGCGTTAGGCGTCGGCGTTAGGCGTCGGCGTAAGGCGTCGGCGTAAGGCGTCGGCGTTAGGCATCGGCGTAAGGCGTCGGCGTTAGGCGTCGGCGTAAGGCGTCGGTGTTATAGGCGTCGGCGTTAGGCGTCGGCGTAAGGCGTCGGTACTATAGGCGTCGGTGTTATAGGCGTCGGCGTTAGGCGTCGGCGTAAGGCGTCGGTGTTATAGGCGTCGGTGTTATAGGCGTCGGTGTTATAGGCGTCGGTGTTATAGGCGTCGGCGTTAGGCGTCGGCGTAAGGCGTCGGTGTTATAGGCGTCGGTGTTATAGGCGTCGGTGTTATAGGCGTCGGTGTTATAGGCGTCGGTATTATTAGGCGTCGGCGTAAGGCGTCGGCGTAAGGCTTCGGCGTTAGGCGTCGGCGTAAAGCGTCGGTGTTAGGCGTCGGCTTAAGGCGTCGGCGTTAGGCGTCGGCGTAAGGCGTCGGCGTAAGGTGTCGGCGTTAGGCGTCGGCGTAAGGCGTCGGTGTTAGGCGTCGGCATATGGCGTCGGTGTTATAGGCGTCGGCTTAAGGCGTCGGTGTTATAGGCGTCGGTGTTATAGGCGTCGGCGTAAGGCGTCGGTGTTATAGGCGTCGGTGTTATAGGCGTCGGCGTAAGGCGTCGGTGTTATAGGCGTCGGCGTAAAGCGTCGGTGTTATAGGCGTCGGCGTTAGGCGTCGGTGTTATAGGCGTCGGTGTTATAGGCGTCGGTGTTATAGGATTCGGCGTTAGGCGTCGGCGTAAGGCGTCGGTGTTATAGGCGTCGGTGTTATAGGCGTCGGTGTTATAGGCGTCGGTGTTATAGGCGTCGGTATTATAGGCGTCGGCGTAAGGCGTCGGCGTAAGGCGTCGGCGTTAGGCGTCGGCGTAAGGCGTCGGTGTTAGGCGTCGGCTTAAGGCGTCGGCGTTAGGCGTCGGCGTAAGGCGTCGGCGTAAGGTGTCGGCGTTAGGCGTCGGCGTAAGGCGTCGGTGTTAGGCGTCGGCGTATGGCGTCGGTGTTATAGGCGTCGGCGTAAAGCGTCGGTGTTATAGGCGTCGGCTTAAGGCGTCGGTGTTATAGGCGTCGGTGTTATAGGCGTCGGTGTTATAGGCGTCGGCGTAAGGCGTCGGTGTTATAGGCGTCGGTGTTATAGGCGTCGGTGTTATAGGCGTCGGCGTAAGGCGTCGGTGTTATAGGCGTCGGCGTAAAGCGTCGGTGTTATAGGCGTCGGCGTTAGGCGTCGGTGTTATAGGCGTCGGCGTTAGGCGTCGGTGTTATAGGCGTCGGCGTAAAGCGTCGGTGTTATAGGCGTCGGCGTAAAGCGTCGGTGTTATAGGCGTCGGCTTAAGGCGTCGGTGTTATAGGCGTCGGTGTTATAGGCGTCGGTGTTATAGGCGTCGGCGTAAGGCGTCGGTGTTATAGGCGTCGGTGTTATAGGCGTCGGTGTTATAGGCGTCGGCGTAAGGCGTCGGTGTTATAGGCGTCGGCGTAAAGCGTCGGTGTTATAGGCGTCGGCGTTAGGCGTCGGTGTTATAGGCGTCGGCGTTAGGCGTCGGTGTTATAGGCGTCGGCGTAAAGCGTCGGTGTTATAGGCGACGGCGTTAGGCGTCGGTGTTATAGGCGTCGGTGTTATAGGCGTCGGTGTTATAGGCGTCGGTGTTATAGGCGTCGGTGTTATAGGCGTCGGCGTTAGGCGTCGGCGTAAGGCGTCGGTGTTATAGGCGTCGGTGTTATAGGCGTCGGTGTTATAGGCGTCGGTATTATAGGCGTCGGCGTAAGGCGTCGGCGTAAGGCGTCGGCGTTAGGCGTCGGCGTAAGGCGTCGGTGTTAGGCGTCGGCTTAAGGCGTCGGCGTTAGGCGTCGGCGTAAGGCGTCGGCGTTAGGCGTCGGCGTAAGGCGTCGGCGTAAGGCGTCGGCGTAAGGCGTCGGTGCTATAGGCGTCGGTGTTATAGGCGTCGGCGTAAGGCGTCGGTGTTATAGGCGTCGGCGTAAGGCGTCGGTGTTATAGGCGTCGGCGTAAGGCGTCGGTGTTATAGGCGTCGGTGTTATAGGCGTCGGTATTATAGGCGTCGGCGTAAGGCGTCGGCGTAAGGCGTCGGCGTTAGGCGTCGGCGTAAGGCATCGGTGTTAGGCGTCGGCGTAAGGCGTCGGCGTTAGGCGTCGGCGTAAGGCGTCGGCGTAAGGCGTCGGCGTAAGGCGTCGGTGCTATAGGCGTCGGTGTTATAGGCGTCGGCGTAAGGCGTCGGTGTTATAGGCGTCGGCGTAAGGCGTCGGTGTTATAGGCGTCGGCGTAAGGCGTCGGTGTTATAGGCGTCGGTGTTATAGGCGTCGGTATTATAGGCGTCGGCGTAAGGCGTCGGCGTAAGGCGTCGGTGCTATAGGCGTCGGTGTTATAGGCGTCGGCGTAAGGCGTCGGTGTTATAGGCGTCGGCGTAAGGCGTCGGCGTAAGGCGTCGGTGCTATAGGCGTCGGTGTTATAGGCGTCGGCGTAAGGCGTCGGTGTTATAGGCGTCGGCGTAAGGCGTCGGTATTATAGGCGTCGGTGTTATAGGCGTCGGTATTATAGGCGTCGGCGTAAGGCGTCGGCGTAAGGCGTCGGCGTAAGGCGTCGGCGTTAGGCGTCGGCGTAAGGCGTCGGTGTTAGGCGTCGGCGTAAGGCGTCGGCGTTAGGCGTCGGCGTAAGGCGTCGGCGTAAGGCGTCGGCGTAAGGCGTCGGTGCTATAGGCGTCGGTGTTATAGGCGTCGGCGTAAGGCGTCGGTGTTATAGGCGTCGGCGTAAGGCGTCGGTGTTATAGGCGTCGGTGTTATAGGCGTCGGTATTATAGGCGTCGGCGTAAGGCGTCGGCGTAAGGCGTCGGCGTTAGGCGTCGGCGTAAGGCGTCGGTGTTAGGCGTCGGCTTAAGGCGTCGGCGTTAGGCGTCGGCGTAAGGTGTCGGCGTTAGGCGTCGGCGTACGGCGTCGGTGTTAGGCGTCGGCGTATGGCGTCGGTGTTATAGGCGTCGGCGTAAAGCGTCGGTGTTATAGGCGTCGGCTTAAGGCGTCGGTGTTATAGGCGTCGGTGTTATAGGCGTCGGTGTTATAGGCGTCGGTGTTATAGGCGTCGGTGTTATAGGCGTCGGCGTAAGGCGTCGGTGTTATAGGCGTCGGCGTAAAGCGTCGGTGTTATAGGCGTCGGCGTTAGGCGTCGGTGTTATAGGCGTCGGCGTTAGGCGTCGGCGTAAGGCGTCGGCGTAAGGCGTCGGTGCTATAGGCGTCGGTTTTATAGGCGTCGGTGTTATAGGCGTCGGTGTTATAGGCGTCGGTGTTATAGGCGTCGGTGTTATAGGTTTCGGTGTTATAGGCGTCGGTGTTATAGGCGTCGGTTTTATAAGCGTCGGTGTTATAGGCGTCGGAGTTAGGCGTCGGCGTTACGCGTCGGCGTTAGGCGTCGGTGTAAGGCGTCGGCGTAAGGCGTCGGTGCTATAGGCGTCGGTTTTATAGGCGTCGGTGTTATAGGCGTCGGTGTTATAGGCGTCGGTTTTATAGGCGTCGGTGTTATATGCGTCGGTGTTATAGGCGTCGGTGTTATAGGCGTCGGTGTTATAGGCGTCGGTGTTATAGGCGTCGGTGTTATAGGCGTCGGCGTTAGGCGTCGGTGTTATAGGCGTCGGCGTTAGGCGTCGGCGTAAGGCGTCGGCGTAAGGCGTCGGTGCTATAGGCGTCGGTGTTATAGGCGTCGGTGTTATAGGTTTCGGTGTTATAGGCGTCGGTGTTATAGGCGTCGGTTTTATAAGCGTCGGTGTTATAGGCGTCGGAGTTAGGCGTCGGCGTTACGCGTCGGCGTTAGGCGTCGGTGTAAGGCGTCGGCGTAAGGCGTCGGTGCTATAGGCGTCGGTTTTATAGGCGTCGGTGTTATAGGCGTCGGTGTTATAGGCGTCGGTTTTATAGGCGTCGGTGTTATAGGCGTCGGTGTTATAGGCGTCGGTGTTATAGGCGTCGGTGTTATAGGCGTCGGTGTTATAGGCGTCGGCGTTAGGCGTCGGCGTAAGGCGTCGGCGTAAGGCGTCGGCGTAAGGCGTCGGTGCTATAGGCGTCGGTGTTATAGGCGTCGGCGTTAGGCGTCGGCGTAAGGCGTCGGAGTTATAGGCGTCGGTGTTATAGGCGTCGGCGATGGGCGTCGGCGTAAGGCGTCGGTGTTATCGGCGTCGGTGTTATAGGCGTCGGTGTTATAGGCGTCGGCGTTAGGCGTCGGCGTAAGGCGTCGGTGTTTTAGGCGTCGGCGTAAGGCGTCGGTGTTATAGGCGTCGGCTTAAGGCGTCGGTGTTATAGGCGTCGGCGTTAGGCGTCGGCGTAAGGCGTCGGCGTAAGGCGTCGGCGTTAGGCGTCGGCGTAAGGCGTCGGCGTTAGGCGTTGGTGTTAGGCGTCGGCGTAAAGCGTCGGTGTTATAGGCGTCGGCGTAAAGCGTCGGTGTTATAGGCGTTGGCGTTAGGCGTCGGCGTTAGGCGTCGGCGTAAGGCGTCGGTGTTATAGGCGTCGGCGTAAGGCGTCGGCATAAGGCGTCGGCGTAAGGCGGGATATATGTATTGTTATTTTATTTATTAATTAGGTATACAACCCGGTTGTAAAATACAGGTATTCAGCTGCATCCGGTTAGACTGGAAGCCAACCCCAACATAGTTGGGAAGAGGCTAGGCAGATTTATTGATTTTGTTTGTAACCCGTTTGTATAGTAGGTACTAAAAAAGTTAGAGGCGCCTGTTATGGTTCCTACACACTATGCCAGCGGCATGGCCGCCGGATTTTCCCGCGCGGTACGTACCCCCGGCTTTTGTGCCTTCATTTCCTTTGCGATCCTTTGTGCGGTTACAATCAATTGTAAATTTTCTATTAAAAATAAACTAAGTAAGTAACTAAGTTAACTAATAATACAATAGTATGGAGTTAATGGAGTTTGTATCATTTATGTCTAACCGATTTATTTACTAATCAAATGCTTGTCTATTACTTTCTTTACGTTACTATAGCAATAATGTTGTGAAAAATAACAGCGAAACAATAATGAATTTAAAATCATAACGTATGAATAAAAACTTTGACGAAGACAATTTATTTTACTATACACGAAGAGGTCATGTTTCTGCGGAGATTTCTATCACCGCGATTCAGCGGAGAGTGCTAAATGCACAACGCCATCTATCGATACATCAGGAACTAAAATATTGTTTAAATAATCAAACTAAACATAAGTTTGTATAAAATAAGTATCATTAAATTCATCACCGGTTACTCAATTTCATTCCATTAGGTTAATTACATAAATATCCTAATTATATAATATTATAAATGCGAAAGTGAGTTTGTTTGTTTGTTACGCTATATCGGCCGAGCGGATTTGAATGAAATTTGGCACATAGGTAGAACATAACCTGGGTAAGGACATAGAATACTTTTCATCCCGCTATTCCCACGGGATCGATACTTATGAGGTGGATCCACGGGGCGCAGCTAGTATTTCAAATAATCTAAAACCACAATTACATAAGTTACACGTAGGTAATCGTACTCGTAGAATGATTTATTAGCAAATAAAACTACTTATTTCAAATAATGGTCTTCTTTGAATTATTTATGGTCACCCTATTCACTAATTTGTTAAGGAATGTTTATTTTATTAATATCTTTTGAAATACTGATTGCGCAGGATGTTGGATTACGCCAATATTTAGTAGAAATTTCTACTAAATATTGGTGTTATTGTTATCTGATTTGATCAACTACTTTAGTAGCTACGTACATATAATTTCTATAGACCGAAATTATATAGCTTTTCCATTTTATTTTTATTGTACAAATTCGAGCACATTTACTACTAAATCATACTAAAAATATGTTGTAATTGGTTGATAACTTTCCGAGATACAGCGTGGTGAAATTTATGGTTTTTTATGAAAAATCAAAACGTTGTAGCTATCTCAAACTCGACCGTACAAACCCCATTTTTTTTGCAGAGATTACGCATAAGTACTACTAAATCCTACAAAATTTTCAAAAATATCCGTTGGCTAGTTTTCGGGTTCTAAGGTGGCTCCTCAATCCAGACGTCAGGATTGAGGAGCCACCTTTAACGTCGTATAACTTTTTAAGGGTTTTACTACAAATTCCAGGATCCGGCCTACAAAATCGGCTAATTTACTACTAAATATTGGTAGTAACCTCGTTCCGATATGAGACATGGCTCCTCAATCCAGACACACACTAAATCTCGGCAGCGGGGTTTGACTTAACGGTGTCAAAAACGCTCTCTAGGAAAACACACCAACTTACTTTCATGAATAACGTATCGGTGTCGTCACCAGTAAATTGCAGATGGTATGCGGCGACCACCGCTCTTCTAAAAAACCGTAGCTTTACGAGCCAAACAAAGGAATCCAAGCATGGAATTAAGTAGCAATCTGATCAAGTACCATCAAAGAAGTTCATAACTAACCACCGTAAGGACTATTATTGCTTGCAGCGCTCAGCAGCTATAGAATCGGGTCGGTTACAGATATGGTCATCGTGTTCACGGGATTTTGTTTTCAAAATGGTTAGATAAGAAACTCTTCGATGGTACATTGAAGGAAAGACATTATACAGCATCTATTAGAAACTTGAGGGTGATATTTAAGGGTGTGGTGCAGACCATCAAAATGAACAGTTTTCTGTATGGGACCAAGATAGTGATTCCCTTACCACCCTTACCACCTTTTTGATGCATACTGAGAGAGATCAGTGTTTCTCAAAGTGGGCGATAACGCCCCCTTGTGGGCGTTGGAGGCCTAGAGGGGGGCGGTAACGGGCCCAGAAAAAATTGGGGGCTGTTGGTTTATGTGGGCGATGGCTGATTTGTAATTTCATCTGCCTACTTATTATTTGAAAATTCACTGAAATTAAAACCTACACAACATCGATTATTTAGTTCATATTTCTGCCCTTATTAATTGTATAAAAAATAAAAATATTAGCTTAATAATAGCTTTCGTAGGATAGCCCGTGAGCAATTAAGTTTTAACAAATTTCTGTTAAATAACGCGATTTGTGCAATTGTGTATCAATTGGCTGGTTCATCGATACTTGTTCTTACTTGCTCAGTACGATTGAGCGTCGAATGAGATAAACGAGTTTGTGTTCTAATTGCTCTCACTGGTAAAAAAGTCTCGTTTAGAATGTAAGTTTAAACTCCAGACCAGACTAATATAGAACACTATAATTAAATTAATAAATGTCATTGTAGTTTTTAAAATGTGGTGAGGTAAAAAAAAATGGGAGGCGCTGAAAAATAATTGATTTTCAAAGTGGGCGGTAGATAAAATAAGTTTGAGAACCTCTGGTAGGTATAGATGAATGTAGAATCAATGTTTTACAAACAAGCGGCTTAGCGGGCTCTGTTCTTAGGCGCGAATTATACAGAAACGGCGTACGGTGAAGCCGCGGCGCAGGCGCAGAGCAGGCGTGGAACAGATAAGGCACGGACGCGATTTAAATTATATCAAAGAGGCGAAGAGATGCCGCAACTAGTCAGTATACAGGCTTCCTCTTCAGACTACGAAGATGCGCTTGCTTTGCTGCAACTCATTAATGTGCACACACCTGTTGCACCGACTTTTAATCCTATTTCTCTCCATATAATATTATCTTGTACATTTTTATTACTGTACTCCGGCTTAGTATAGTCGTAAAGAGCTGGATATTGTTCAATTATCTCGCAGAACTCTACATTAAATTCACTATCGTCACGTATTTTTCTGCACCTACTGTATAAACAAAAGTCGTGCTGCTTGCGCGCCTCTCCAGTCGCGACTGCTAGCGACGCGGAACAGGCGGCGAAACGACGCGCCTGCGCCACGCCGCTTGAGTATAATTCACATCGTGTCGCCTACCTACATTTTGTATTGAAACGTTTTGAAGCGGCAAGATGCCTGCGCCGCGCCTCACCTTACGCCGTTTCTGTGTAATTCGCGCCTTAGGTATACATATCGACACTGGAAGTTTGAAATGTTATAAGGCACATTATTTTAAATCCCCTTATGACATTTGAAACTGCCACCGTCAATTAATACAAAGTTTGAGTCTTGACGCCTCCGCCGCGAAACCGCATTAGTTCAATTCAACTGGCTCGCGTCATGTTCCGCTACTCGAAATTCGAGTAGCGGAGCTCGAGTAGCGGAACATGCCGCGAGCCAGTTGAATTGAACTAATGCGGTTTCGCTGCTACGGTTTCGCGGCGGAGGTGTGCTGATGGCGTCATGTCGTACTAGCATGATGTCGAGGTTCAGTGTGTCGAATAAGCGTGCATTCGAACTATGTGACTCGCAGTACAGTTTTATCGCACAAGCGTTAATCGCACATCAATTTTTCGAGGTCACGTAGTTACACTCCATAGTATTTGTGTCTCTTCAAGTCTCTTGTAAATCCTAACTCATATAAATGCAAAAGTGAGTTTGTTTGTTACGCTGTCACGCTAAAACGGCTGAACATATTTGGATGAAATTTGGCATATGGGTAGATCATGCAGTGGATTAGGACATTGGAAACGTTTTATCCCAATGTTCCCACGGGATCGAGACTTTTATACGGGTGAAACTTCGGGGCGGAGCTAGTCATTTATATTAGAATAACTTGTAAACAGTTTTTCGGTGACATTTTGTTCTTTGTTCATTTTTGGGTTAAGTTAAAAAGTCTCACACCGTTTAACATTAAAATATAATTTATTTCAACTAAGTATAAAAAATAAAATACATTTTTACAATCACAGATTTAAAAATACCTAACAATTAGCTTACGAAAACTTAACTTTGCCCACATTTCGTATTTTTTCTTGTCCCCAAATAAAAGAATATAGTTTCCATTGTACTAAGTACATCGCTAATACCAAGAAAAATACTGCAGCTATAAACATCGGAAAATAAATCGTTCCGTATGTTATATTGAAAATCGGATACGGAAATAACCCGCGTTGGCTGAATGTGTGCAGGACGCTGAAAGAAAAAAAAAAGATTTAAAAAAAAATTGTTAATCTGTCTTTTGTTTTTTAACATATATTATCATAAGTACATCAAATACATGGATTTACGAATTGATTGAGGACATTGATCAATTAAATGAGAAATAATGATAATCAAATGTCTAATTTATGTACTACAACTATTATTATATTGAATTTAAATTTGTGTAATAAATAAAATGTATAAATCAATAATGTAATAAAATATTCATTTAATTTTATTCTTAATTTTTTATTACATGATTGATTTAATAAAAAATGTGATTGTGTGAATGTCATGATTTATTTATTACATGATTGAATAAAAAATTAAGAATTAAATTAAATTAAATATTACATATATTTCATTTAATTTTAACTAATGTACCTAGGTATATGAAATGTATTTAAGCTTACCACTAATGATCTATTTACAAATTCCTCAATTATATTATTTTTATATTTTTAATAATTTTGCACGTATGGAATAAATAAAGCTTTATTATTTATTAAGTACACCACGCCTGAATTTCCCGGGTGATTACACTAATCCCCATTAACAATCCCCATCAATGGGGATTTGTGAACTTTCTTGTCAACAAATCCCCATCAATGAGGATCTGTGGACAAGAGTTCACAAATGCCCATCGGTTTAAAAATAAAATACAAACAACATTGTATAGGAATCACGAAGTCTTTATTTCTTAAGGAGTTAAGGACTCATCGATTATTTTTATGATCAAACAAATTAAAGCAATGGCTAAATTAATAGCCCAAGTGTAAAATTAAAGGACAATGCAACCGATTGGCCCAAAAATATGAAACCCAATGTGCATAATTGAAACCTATGCCAAACGTTACTACTAATCATCCATGACAACTTTTACTATGGGGACAAATAAATCTATCCCAGTAAAAAAAAAATGTAGGGTAAGAAATGTTTTAAAAAAGTGTCGATTTTTATATGACTTAATTATACTTATTATTTAGAAATAACTCTGTATCTCATCATAAATGAACTGTTATATAGTTCTATATGGGAAATAAATATCTTTAAACCTAAATAAATAATAGGTAGTAGGTATAATACCTATGAAATCAGCGTTTCGTATGGATAATAACAACCATGAACGCGAATCTTTTAAAACTTTTATGCAATAATGTTTAAAAACTAAGTTAACGAATATGCCACTTAGATTAAGCGACAAAAATAAGTTTTGGCTAAGTTAAAACAAATAGTGGTAATTTCTGCTAACAAAATGAGGAGTCATTTTTAAAGTATTTTTATATTTATAAAACTTTAAGTAATAAGGTTTGTCAATTCTGAATATCCTATCCTACATCCTATTTAGGTGTTCTATTGTCCATATGTTTACAATTGGCGATATTTTAAATGTTTAAAACAAACAAAACCTATAAGTAAGTGATATTAAACATCGACACTTTTTCAAAACGTTTGTTATCCTGTATATTTTTTTTACTGGGATAGATTTATTTGTCCCCATAGTAAAAGTTGTCCTGGATGATTAGTACTAACGTTTGGCATAGGTTTCAGTTATGCACAACAGGTTTCATTTTTTTGGGCCAGCGGTCAAAGGAAAAGTTGCATTGTCCAATTTAAACTTTAGTACAAAATATAGTCTTATACAATGTGAAAAAAAAATCTGCTGTGCCCTTCATTATAACGAGCTATGCGAACTGAAGGTTGTTCATAATGATGAGTACAATGACCACTTAAGAGGATGCAAACGAATTAAATTTCACATTGTAGAGATCAACTTTTAAATTACTTTATGGTTACTTTGTGAATAATTATTTTAGAAATTAAGTTTACCTTTTATTTAGTTGAGTCTGTTTATAAGAGGTGCTACATACATGTTCGGGTCGGCACATTCGATTCGGCAGTATTTGTTGAGGACATGACCCGAAGCACTTATTACGTATTTTCAGCTTTCATTAGGCTCGTGCCGATCGGCAAAACTCGCTCGGCATTTCATCATGCTCCTGCCCTTATCTCAATTTATTTGTGGTCGGCGCAACATGTCATTTTCTTCCATACTTCTCTATTAGTCGTCGTCTCGGTAGTCACTCCCTTTCTATCCATATCATCTTCTACACAGTCCATCCATCGTTTCTTTGTTCTTCCCCTACTCTTACAGCCATCGACATTCTTACTCAAAACTTTCTTCACGACATTTTGCTCACTCCTCCGCATCACATGTCCATACCATGACAACAGATTTCCGCACAACTTTTCAGTCACCGGTGCCACTTTCAGACTTCCTCTTATGTACTCAATTCTTATTCTATTCATTCGTGTAACAAACACCACACATCCCTCTTAGCATTCGCATCTCAGCTCCATGCAATCATTGATTCCTTCTGTGGCCCAACATTCTGATCTACCTTCACTAAATCATGTTCGGGTCGGCTCAGCACAATTCGAGCTAAGCCGAGCGGCTTTTTCCCGTACCTATTTAAGTACTATCGAAGAACTTCATATCTAAGCAGTTTGAAAACAAAATCCCGTGAACACGATGACCACATCTGTTATCGCCCCGGTTCTATAGCGGCCGAGCGCTGCAAGCAGAAATAGTCCTTACGGTGTATAGATATGAACTTCTTCGATGGTACCTAGGTATTTTTGACTTTGCCGCCCGGCTATGCCATATCATCCCGACCCGAATAATGTGTGTGACACCCCTAATAACACCTACACATACAATTGGCCAGTTATGTTTAAGTTCCATTTAATAGGTACTGTGGCGGCATTTACATTGCCACATGCGAACTACGCATGAAAGACCTGACGTCACACAAAAACCTGCATCGCGCAAACAGAGTTTACCGCGTGGTCAGAAATGTACAACTTTCCGACACCAATCGTCGGGCAGTTGCTCACCAGACACGACACCCATCTGGTCGGAGGATCCTCTCTTTTCTATGGTGGATGAGTGAACTTTACACCCTGTTTGTTCCTCATACCACTAGAATACTTTGACCGACCTGGGAATCGAACCCAGGACCTCTATAATATGTATAGATATAATAGTGTTTAATACTTACAAAGAATTATACAAGACGGATAATACCACCAAGATCCCGAGATTCAGCCCATGTGATATTTGGACAGGTCTCGGCAAAAAGACTAGTTCCCATAATGCAGCAGGCAGTATGCAAAAATGCATTACCAAATTAGATTTAAAAGAAAATATCTTGTCTATGAACGCAGGGAACAGTAATTCTCTGTCGTAAATAAATATTGGCCAGAATATTGTAAATATTAGCTGAAACAAACGAAAAACGGTTTTATTATTGGGTGATAATTGGACGTAGTTAAGCGGAAAGGATCCAACCCACACTATGGGCGAAAATGAGTTACGTATACCAAAACACTCTTTGTAGTTTAAACTTTAATATCACAAAACAAAAACAATCCCAACGCATCATGTCATTATGACCACACGTTACCAACCCGTATGTATGGCAGGTCATACGATCACATAACACGATCTGATATTAAAACTTGAATATCTCAAAACGAACTCTGTGTGGGTTGGATCCTTTCTGTTTAACTACGTCCAATTTCGTTGGTGACAATCCCAGGTCCTAGCGGGTGAAGGAGGACGCGGGGTAAAACCATAGACATAGAGAATTGGACTGAGCGTTAGTCTCACAAAAGTGACCACTCTATAGAAAGAGAAAGCAACTGTGCAGCCAATACCTTTTTTATTTTTTTTATTCGGTGGGAAATTATCAAATTACTTCTCCCGCTCTGGGCGGAGCGGGAGGGCGTGTCACTCGTGTTCCTTCCGTTGCCTGTGGGCCGGGGCCACGATATCCCTTTCGGACAAATCGTAACCCTGGCAGGGTGCAGCCAATACCTGTAGTCAACTACTGATCACTTTGTCTCTCGCATACTTTTCGGTCTGAATACGGAACGCTCTGTCCATTCTCGATGTCTATGGTAAAAAACAATAATGTGCACACGACCGCACAAGGTATTGTGTTGCCAAAGATCTGTTTCCAGATTTCTCTATGAAATATTTCATGATTTACTTCCGCTGAACGTAATTTCAGGCATGAAACGGGTTTAAATGAAAGTATTACATTTATTAGAACTTCTAAAATGATATCTATGCAAAACGATCTGTGCTCAGTGCCCACGACTCTGCCCATGTAATCATTTATAAAGTACCTATATACCTATTTAATTAAAAAGCAAAAATAAACTGTATATTTTGCGGGTTCCACGAGAACCATAATGTTCCATAATATTAAATCTTGCTTCAATTCGCCATTTTGTTTTATTTTATGAAAAGAAGTACTAAATATACGCATTTTTATGTAAAGTTATGCATGTTTTTCTACAATTTTGCCCGCGATTTCGTTCGTTTAACAACCTTTTTTGTCGTGTAGGATCATTCTCAAAGTTAAACATCACTTTAAAATTCGAACGGATTTAATAGGTACGTTGTGAATCTGCGATGATTTAATATATTTTAATTAATATTATTGTCTTCGTTATAAACAAGGTCAAATGGTACAATAGGTTTTTGTAGGTACAAAAACAAAATGCTTCAATTGTGCATTTAATTGTCTTAATATTTTTGTTGTTAGGTTGAACTAAAATATAGACAAAATAGAACACGAATAGAAAAGTATCTACATTGTTCTAGAAATCTAGACATTTATACGTAAACTTTCATCACCACTGCTCTCAAAACGGTAAAGGAAAACATCGTGAGGAAACCGGCATGTCCTAGAACCAAAAAATCGAAGACATGTGACATCAACCAACCCGCACTGGGCCCGCGTGGTGGATGACCGCCCCACTCCCTCTCAGAGAGCGGAGGCCTGTGTCCCAGCAGTGGGAACATTATAGGCTAATTATGCTATACGTAAACAAGCTGTACGCCCGATGGGATTCTCCATCAGCAAAAATTACGATCTTCCATACCAACTTACATCCCGTTTAAGGGAAGAATTTTCAGAAAACCTTCGCTAGTGCTCACCTCCGGTAAACACATAAGAAACGCTTGTGCAAAATTTCATGCTTCTAGAAGCATGAAATTTATTATTATTTCATTTATATACATATAAGTACTTTATTTTAAATATTTTTATAAAAAACAAAAAAGAAAACAAAAACATTTAAAAATATAAAAAATAGTAGCCCAGGTATCGGGAACAGGGTCCAAGCTACCGGTGGTCAGGACTCCTGAGAGAGGAATCTCCTAACGATACGCGCCGTGTCCAGAAGTACCGCTTTCTGGATCAAGCCCTTGATCCAGCTGCCTAACGAGAGCCTCCTCAGGTGTTGGTCGAGGCTCTCGCTTTAATTATTATAATTTTTTTTTGAGTCTAGACCCATTTTCTAATAAACTGAATTAATGACAGATCGTGGTTTAGTTAATTTTGGCAGAAGTTTATTGTAAAAAGCAGAAGAAGCAGAAATTTCATGTTTCTAGAAGCATGAAATTTATATTTTTTATTATTATTTATTGATTTTTTGGCTCTAGACCCAGCGTTAATGGCTGTGCGTTGTTTGTCAGTGAATATAAGATTTTCACAAAGTAGATACAACTTCTTTTGCTTTTTACAATAGACTTCTGCCAAAATGAGCTGAACCACAATCTGTCATTAATCGGTTAATTACGTCAAACAAATTTAATATTTCAACACTGTTGTGTTTCGGCAGTTAGAGGTAAGATAGCCAGTTCCTCTGTGGTTGAGGATTCCGGGTGAAGCTCGCTTCCACCTTCGACCTGATCAGCACTTCCCATCAGGTGAGATGCAGGCCAAGATTTACCCGTTGTGAAGAAAAAATGGAATAAAAGCTCTGGTCTTCCTCCACAAGCAGGTACAGTAGTCTTACTTACCATAGCCACAGGGACGATGACGGCTCTGAAGAAAGTTTGTCTGAACCTTCTGATGCTCTTTGGTACCAGGTTGTCTCTGCCTGACACCGTCAGAATGTCACAGGCAAATGCTAGCGAGAAGTATGACAGCTGGAAGGCCTGAAAAAACAAAATAATGTTTTATAATGTTGGCCACACAGGAGCTCGTGGCTAAGTAATAACAGCCGCACGGTTCGGTCCATCAGGTTAAGCTACGCTTGCCGGGGTGGGTCTGTGGATGGGTGACCATCTTTACAGACCGAGACTCCTCCGTGCCTTCGAAAGCACGTTAAGCCGTTGGTCCCGGCTGTCATTCGTGGATCTTTGACAGTCATTACGGGTCGTCAAAAGCCCGAAAGTCTGATAACCAGTCTTACCGAGGGGTATCGTATTACCCAGTTACTGGGATGAGGAGGTCAGATAAGAAGTCGCTTCATGTAAAGTACAGTATTCAGCTGCCTCCGGTTAGACTGGAAGCCGATCCCAACATAGATGGGAAAAGGCTAGGCAGATTGAATGGTGGCCATACACGCTATGGTCTACCGAAGAGGTTTACCTGTGCAGGTGTGCTTGCTTAGGTGGACCGAGCGACCATATTGCTGAGCTTAAAAGACTTTAGGTACTTTGCGTTATGCTCGTGAACGGCTGCTGCTTGTGGTGACTGGTCGTCTTGCTGACCATGGTTTTGTTATTGTTATTAGTAATTAACTGTTTATTTATATTATTTATTTTTACTTCGATGGTCCTAGTTTATCATTTGTGACTTCGAGTTACAGCTTTAATAGCTATATGTGGACGGGCACGTCCTTTGCCTGGAGGCTTTCATTCGGGTATTAAGTTCTGTTAACTTTTTTATTTTCGCTTGAGTATAGATTTCGATGATTTTTTGTTGGTATATTTGGCGTGTGCTAGCTGACATATAGCAAATAATTTAATTTAATGTTTTATGTTGCATAATGTACATTATTTTGCATAAGTACTATTATTATATAGAATCAAGTTTTTCTAACTGAACAGACAGCTGTGCTGCTGTGGAGTTTGTTGCGCCACTTCTTCTTCCCAGCTAAGCACTAGGAAGTGGTGAAGGGTGGGCGTTTTTGGGGGACTGTCTTATGTAACTATGATGTTCGAAAATGGCTGATTTTCAGCCTAGTTTGAATAAATGATTTTTTTTAATGGTTTTATCGACAATTTTATCGGATCGGGACTCAAACCCAAGACCCCATATTCAGCAGCCGCGTTTACCACCACAATATCTACGAGGGGGTCTTAAAATTCTAGGCCATACTTGGAGTCTCTCTGAGGGATCGAATCCGCAACGAGGTGATCCGGCAGAGAACCAAATTTGTCGATATAGCTCATAGAATAAGCAAGCTGAAGTGGCAACGGGCCATCCATATTAGCCGCGGAACCGTTATGACCGTTGTTCGGGCGCCTCCGACCACTCGGCAATCTTCGGCGGCTGTCGTGAGATAGCGGAAGGCGGCGCGGGCGTGATCTTGAGTGGAGACCACGAATCGGTAAACGTAAGCTAGGACGCCCTCAGGCTAGGTGGAGCGACGATTTTCGCAGGGTGGCTGGCGGTAGCAGCTGGATGAGAGTTGCCGAAAATCGAGTTTAATGGCGTGCAATTGGAGAGGCATATATCCAGCTGTAGGCTGATGTTGATGATGACCGATATAATAAGTCACACAGTGCGACGTCATTACATCATTCCAGAGGTAAATTGCTGAAAAACAGCGCTGTTGACAATAGATTCGTTCGAAGTCACAGCATTTGGCTGAGCAATAACCTGTTCTTGCACAGATGGGACTTACAGCTTGATTTGTCTTCATATTTGTTACAAAAGTAGTCGGCTTTTTGTTTTTGTTATGTATATTTGTTGTTATTTGCCAATGTCGCAACGAATTACGCAATATTGTCTAAACAAACCAATGAGTTCAACACTGTCAAACTTTTATTGGTTGAATACGAGTCTTTTGGCTATTATTTTATGATAGTGTGTATATTTTTGTCTTTTTTTTAATGTGCGTTTTTTTGTGTAGAATAAACTAATTTTTGTTTTTATTTTTTTGTCTTTTTATGGTTCAAAATATCATCAAATTCACTGACGTCTAGGGTTACCATTTCGAAATTTGAAAAGTCCTGACAAAAGCCTGACATTTGCAAAAAGGTGCGGATATTTTTTCAGAAAACATTTATCTTTTTAAAGAAAATCCC
Organism: Agrochola circellaris; assembly: GCA_914767755.1. Classification (NCBI taxonomy): domain Eukaryota; kingdom Metazoa; phylum Arthropoda; class Insecta; order Lepidoptera; family Noctuidae; genus Agrochola; species Agrochola circellaris. The sequence goes on along the minus strand of OU611867.1, from coordinate 6,983,006 downwards.
CTTAAATCCAAAAGTGCGGACAAATGTGAAGGCCGGACATAGTCCGGACGGGCGCCAAAAAGCTTTAAATATCCGGACAAATCCGGACGGATGGTAACCCTACTTACAACATTCCAAACTGTCAGATATCGACTCTGCATCGACGTCATGTTCTTGATGGCTTCATCATTCATCAGCTCGTCATTCTGCATGGAGATGAACATGACGACGGAGTTGCCAGCCTGCAGGCCGAGGGCCACAGCCTGGCCGAATAGTCGGCAGTAGATGGAGGATGACATGTTCTGAAAATGATGGAAAATTTATTGAATAACACATATCGTAACATCACTCATACTCACAGAAACGTTAGGCACAGTGGCAAAAGCACCATAGAACATGGTTCCTGCAGGCTTCCCTTCGGAGGTTCACATCAGCAAGTCTACCGCTATAAAAAAAATTCAGTCAACAGTGTCTACTATTGCCAAAAAATACACTATGGATATTTAATTCACCATAACATTCAAACAACAAAATCGCCTATCTCTAGCTTTGACTAACAACAACAAAAAAAAAATAACTTGGCACCAAAACGTCATAATCGGGAATAAAAAATTGATGCAATAGCGATCCCGTCATGACGTCACTTTACGTCACGTGACATTGCTTGTTAAGGACGAGAGTAAGCCGGTGTACAATGGATTACGATAGAAACAGATATAGAGAAAATGCGGCAGATAGAACGAGATGGAGGAATATTGCCCATTTTATTTGTTTTTACCTGTTCAAGTGTATTTTATTCGTTTACTATTTTTAGATATTTTAGTATATTAAGCGCCTTTTTGTTGGTTCTACTACTTGGCGATAGATGGTGTTAAATTCAGTTAAGGGACTTTTATTTAGTTAATAAATATGTTTTCTTTATTCATAAGTAAGTAAAGTAAGTTATGACCGGCTCCGCTTCGGCGTCCCTCTCATAAAAATTACACCTCGCCGCTGTTACGCAGAGGTGTACCTACAGGGTTATTTTAAATTGTATAGCTAAACTTCGCAAACGCAATGGGATAAAAATCTAATCTAATCGCAATATCTAAACACGATAAAATAAAAATACAAAATGTTTTTTTTCGGAGGTCAATGGCAGCTGTTAGTGTAGTCACTTGAAATATCACTTTAAAAACCGGCCAAGGGCGTATCGGACCACGCAATTAAGGGTTCCGTAGTTGGGATTAACAAGATGTTTTATGTTACATTTACCTTTTTAGAAGTTTTTTGTCGTTTCATTATTCCACAATAATAATTACTAACACACTTCACTTTGCCAGCATTAGGGTAATTCGATTAAATAATTAATTAAACGAGGTTTTATCACAATCAGTGCAAGATAAAAGAATTATAGTTATCTAAAATAATACACACAAACGTGCCTAGGGATCAAATACATTTCTAACTATAAAAAATTATCCAATTAATATTTACCAAATCTGGTCTTCCAGACTGGCTTCTTACTTTAATTACAATATAGGGATAAGTTGTTAACTTAAACATAAGTTAACAACTTATCCATACATGGCAAAACATGTAGCTACCTAACTTACATATAAGACCTAAATATTGTACTCATGTTTTACAAAATAAATATATCTTTATCTTTATCCCTATATTTGATAAAAAATTAAGAAAAATTTTTTTTTTTCATATTGTGGGAAATTAACCTAAGTTAATGACGTGAATTAAATGACAAAAAAGGCAAAAATGAGGATTTTTTATTTTTTTATTTTGAAGATAAAAAAATTAATAATCTGTGGTTCCACAATTGACACAAATCACACAATAACAGCGATTGGGCATGCTTAAAATCAGTTCATCAAAATCACTTTGAGCAATGGCCGCCCACGTTGTTTCCAACAAGTCAAAGGGTTGTTGTGGGGTATGCACGGCATCCATACTCGGCAGAGCTCTTCTTTGGAGCATATCCCTCTCGGCGCTAAGCAGAGCGTCGAAAATCCAATACGCGAAAAAAAATCGCCGCGATAAAAAAACACACGTGCGCTTGCGCTCGGTAATTTTGTGCTAACACGACTTCACAAACTAAAGTAATTTTGGACTTTGTAGTGTTTTTAAGGTTCCGTACCTCAAAAAGGAAAAACGGAATCCATATAGGATCACTTCGTTGTCCGTCCGTCGGTCTGCCAAGACCCATTTTCTCAGGAACGCGTGGAGGTATCAAGTTGAAATTAATATCAATAATTTTTTAAAGCTCTAAGGAACCATAGAGCTTTAAAAAACATCAAGCTTCTAAGTCAAGGCAATAAAACAAATCGGCTATTCATATGATATATTTTGATTAGCTATATGAGCAAATTTGCTGTGTGTGACAGACGGACAGACAGCCCAACAGACACACGAGGCAAACGATTATTATTTATTATTAATTGGAGACAAGGTTTTAAATAGACTAAAGAACCTTTATTTTGTCCCGGAAGGGTACGTAGGTGTTGATTCAATCACAATTTATGAATAGTGATTGAATCAACAACAACTTATGAATAGTGATTGAATCAACAACAATTTATGAATAGTGATTGAATCAACAACAACTTATGAATAGTGATTGAATCAACACCTACGTTCCCTTCCATATGAGCCGCTTCCATATGATGCATATGAGCCGTAACGGGCCCAAGGTGACCTTTATTTCTATGATAGTGTTTTGTTTTCGTGTGGGTGGCATATAAAGATAATTGATTTTATTTGTAGGTATGTATGCTCTCAGGCAAGGCAATGACTCCAGCCATGCTATTCTGTAAACATCTCACCGTGAAAACTTAGGTGAAGTGAGCGTGTAGTGAGCTGTCATTCCACAGGGATTGACACTATTGACAGCTCACTCCACGCTCACTTCACCTAAGTTTTCACGGTGAGATGGTTACAGAATAGCACTGCTGGATGCCTAGACATAGTGACATACTATCACCGTAACGATGATGGGGACGAGTCAAAAATGTATTGGATTGATAAAAGTTACCGAAAAGTATATGTCAATTCTGTTGAAAGTCATTGTATACATAAATCCGATTGTCAATGATCCGATCCAGCTTGTACTTTGCTGCCCTCCCCCAACGATGATTTATAAGTTTATGCCCTGGTTGGAGGCCTTAATTTGTTAAGGCACCCACAGGACAGCCCGGTTAAGAGGGCGCCTAAAGGTCCACTAGCGCCACTCTTTAAAAAAAATATTATCTCGTGACTGAGAAGGAATTATGAATAACGGCTAATAAGGACCCTCGGTAAGTGTGTCTAGAATTTTCTAATACCTGTTATAAAGCTTTATATTGAGACACGAAGCAACAAAATACGATCTAAAGAAAAGCGGCCACATTCCTCTAGATCGTATTTTGTTGCTCCGTGTCTCAATATGAAACTTTATAAAAGGTATTAGAAAATTCTAGACACACTTACCGAGGGTCCTTACTAGCCGTTATTCATAATTCCTTCTCAGTCACGAGATAATATTTTTTTTAAAGAGTGGCGCTAGTGGACCTTTAGGCGCCCTCTTCAGGAGCCGATAACCTCCTAGCTAGATTGACATGAAAGATGCCATTTACAAAAAAACTACTGTCACTTGTCGATAGACTAACGTAGGGTAGGACGCCTTCATAATAGATTGAGTGACTATTTTGTAGGATGGCAAGTAGCAGCTTAATGATAGCAGCCGACGGCCCTAATACTTGATAAGTGTTATTATTCAATTAATCTTTTTTTAAATGACTTTAGATTAAATTATTAACATAAACATTTTCTATAAATGGACCATTAAGTTCGGCCGGTACGTGTCTTGGCAAATGACCCTAAATTGATAATTTTTCTCTTTTTCGAAAAAAAAAACCATTTTTTACTAGCTGTATCTTCACAAGTGCTTGGGTTGGGCTCAGAGTGTATCAAATTTAGCTTGCTTCACAAAAACACAAAGATACCTAAAAACATGTCCTTATGGTATCAATCTACCCAGTCTTTTCCCAACTATGTTGGGGTCGGCTTCCAGTCTAACCGGATGCGGCTGAGTACCAGCATTTTACATAGAGCGACTGCCTATCTGACCTCCACAATCCAGAAACTGGGTAAAGCTTTGTTCAGACTAGCGCGACGCGACAGCGCGACGCGACACCGGTTATTGTTATACCGTGCGCGCCGTCGCGTCGCGCTGGTCTGCACGAGCCTTAATATGATACCCCTTGGTAAGACTGGTTGTCAGACTTTCGGGCTTCTGACGACTCGTAACGACTGTCAAAGATCCACGAATGACAGCCGGGACCAACGGCTTAACGTGCGTTCCGAAGCACGGAGGAGTCTCGGTATGTAAAGATGGTTACCCATCCACGGAGCAACCCCAGCAAGCGTAGCTTAATCGGATAGATCGACCCGTGCGACTGTTATTACTTAGCCACGAGCTCCTTATGAAATATAAAAATAAAAATTGAAACTCCTTGTTCAATAAAAATAAAAAATTGAAACAAGGACCAGATGTTCTACACGTCCTTATGGTACTCGTATATTTAAAAAAAACTGAAACTAGGACCAGAATTTCGCAGTTTTTCGAGCACCATGATGCGTAGCACGAGGTTTTCAGGTGCTAACAACATATAAAAGAATTGTAGTTAAACGCGCGTTTGCAATGTTGTTATTGACTGGGTTACGTGTTTGTTAAATATCTACTTATGTTACACAAGAACCTGTCACCTACTCATTCTCATTAACAGGTTTTTGGATATATTACAAAACAGTCATGAATTCTTAATGATTCTAAAACAGGAAACGATTAGTATAATGTCGATCGAAGGTTAGCTACGCTTACCGCGGTCGAATGGGATCGTGGATGGGTGACTATGCATTAATTATTGAGACCCCTCCGTGCCTCGGAAAGCACGTTGAGCCATTGGTCACGGCTGTCATCCGTAGATCTTCGACAGTCATTAAGCGGAAACGACGGCGCGACGCGACACCGGTAATTGTTCGACCGCGAAGTTTTCTTAAAAATTGTTTTATTAGAATCGTGTCGCGTCTGTTTGCAGAAGCCTTTACGGTTAGTCAGACGCCCAAAAGTCTGACAACCAGTCTTACCAAGGGGTATCGTGTTACCTAGTAACTGGGTTGTGGAGGTCATATAGGTAGTCGCTCCATGTAAAATACTGGTATTCAGCTGCATCCGGTTAGACTGGAAGCCGACCCCAACATAGTTGGCAAAAGGTAGGATGATTGAATCATTAGAAAAAATAATCATATAATAACCTATCCTCTGCCTAATCCCTCGGGAAAAATTGGCCTGATGTTGTTACATTACAGTTTTAATTTTTAAGTATTTTCGCTGCTGAGCAACTAAACTGTTGTTCATGAATTTTCGCAAAAAGTAGGTAAGTAAATGGAGAAAGAAAAACTTATCAAGCATTTTCAAAATCAACATCAAAAGTCATTTATTCAAATTAAGCTGAGAATCAGCAATTTTTGAACGTAAAAATGACATACGATTGTCCCCCATAATGCCCGGCCCTCACAACTTTCTAGTGCTTTCATCATTAGTCTACAGCAATTCACTGCTGGATATAGGTAACTGCCCTGCTAAGCCGAAAGGCGCTATCTCTGAGATACGGCCTTTTATTTTTTTTATACCATTCAATAGCTATAACAATTTCGTATCTAATGGTATCAGCCAAATAGCGCTATCTAACTTAAAACATAAAAAAAAACCACTAAGAAGATTTTTTTATCCAAATGTTTTCTTAAATTACAATTTACAAAAAGTCAAATTTCTCAAAACTTACTCCGCTTGAGATAGCGCCTTTCGGCTTAGCAGGGCAGTAAAGGCCTCTCCAATCGCACGCCATTCGGCTCGATTCTCGGCAACTCTCATCCAGCTACAACCAGCCACTCTGCGAAGATCGTCGCTCCACGTAGCCTGAGGGCGTCACTTTTCGTTTGCCGATTAGCGATTTCCTAGTGCTTTAGCAGGGAAGAAGACGTGACAACAAAAACTCACCAGCAGCACAGTTGTTTGTTAAGTTAGAAGATTTTTTGCTGTATCTTGTTACTTGAAATAATAAATGACACTATTTATCGTACCTCAATAAAATTATAATGACAATAATTTGAAGTACCATTTCAAAATTGTGTTTATTACTTATGATAATAAATGTTTTGAAGTTCATGGCTATATACAGAGTGTTCGGCAGACGGTTGAACATACGAAAATGGTGGATCCGTGGGGCCGTCTGCTACGCGTTTAGGCCCAATAACAAGACCCGAGCCACACGGATTACTTTTAATGTTTTTTTTTTAATTTATTCGTAGTTCATCGCTGCTCAAACTTCAAACGTCAATAATTTAATTTAAATATAACAAAACCGGCAACATTTAAAAAAAAATCTACATTGACTGTAGAATCTTATTTAATTATTAAAAGTAAATACGAGTCCTTAAACGACAAACAAATTAAAAATAAATACCGAAAGCCCGAGTTTGAACTGTCTAAAAAAAAAAACTAAGAGTGATCGAGCAGTTCTAATTTTAGGATAACATCTTTGGTTCATGCCCATTCTAACGGTATGCAATATCCGGATATCCGATCCGCCGACTTATTTTGTGTGGACTTTAACTAAACAATAAAATATATAAATTTTAAGCTAAAAAAAAATTGTAATTTAATTTAGCCCGGGCATTATGTTTTCTGCCGTCGACACAATAATTAATGGAGGATTTGATGGGGATAGCTTGCACCATTAATAATAGTTGAAGTAGTGGGACAGTATAGGAGAAAACTAAGGTCAAACGGAAACATTTTGTTCGACAAAGTCGTCCCAGATTTTGAGTCCATAAACATAAAAAAAGGGAATGTGGCAAAGGTTTACCAGTAGTTTTAAAATCTCCTATAGACCGTTGAAAAATCGTTTTGGACTACTATAAACGGGTCATTCTGTATACACCGTGACATTTTAGTCGTCTTACAAAAGCAGCCCACTTCTTGTATCCAATGACTACTCAACATTCATAAAAAAAAAGATATAGTGTAACATTTTTTTTATTGCTCTTAGAGGTATTTTATGTCGGGTACATTGAGTGGCCCTTTGTAAGACGACTAAAATGTCACGGTGTATATATATATTTTTTTAAATGAATGTTTAGTAGTCATTGGATACATGAAGTGTGCTGATTTTGTAAGACGGCTAAAATGTCACGGTGTATAGCATATTGTTTTTCCTCATTAATGGCCTTTTGCTTTTATTTTTTCAACAAGAGACTACTTTCAATAGCGGAAATAGGAAAACTGGGTATGTTTTTCCGCAAACTGTTTTTTTTTAAAGAAAATTTATTTTAATTAAATATACAAGCACTTTTGAACTGTCAAGGAGCCGGTCATTCGGAAATATGAAGCTAGTTGCCCATTCCAAAGCGTAGTAGGTACCCACGGAGAAGAACGGGCAAGAATCTCTATAGACAATCTTTTAAATTATATTGTTACGGAAATATTCGTTACATCATTAATGTTGAATTTATAATTATTATGTGAGAACGATGTAAAAAACGAGGAAAAACGTTAATTAAAAAATATATAATTAAAATAAGCCATGGTAGCTAAGAGATGACTAGTCCCAATATAACGGCGCGGACGCCTGTTCACGAATATAACGCATAGATCAGCACCATTCAGCTCAACCACTTTGAAGCAACAGAAATGTAAAATAAAATAGTATAATATATTTTAAGCTTAAGGAGTTATCAATAACTGGTGGCCTGAAATACAGGCTTCGGCTTAGCTTAGGCACCAGTCTCCAACAATATTTTTCTTTAAACCCATAGCTGGACAATATTGTTTTTTGTTATTATTTTGTAAGGATATTGTGGTGAGATAATAAATATATTATTATTATTATAATACGTAAGCTGAAACCACGAAAATGGAAATTTTACGAATGTTTCATACATTTCAGGTAAAAATCAGAAGAACATCGGGTTATTTTTCTCTTGTAATGGTACTTAGTTTTTTCATAGTACTTGAAATATATGTTGGCATAAGTGTGTTCAACTAACGCCCTCCTTCAGCCCCCCTAAACGGGTTCAGGGGCAACGGATTTGGGGACACCCGTCGCTCCCTATCACACAGAGATCCCGAGATGGCGGCGCATAGTGTTCCTCGCACGCCTCTCTATGACGTAATGGGGGGAGTTCAACACCTCACTACGTGACGGGGCCCACAGAGCTCGGCCCATCGTCAGTTCGGGACAGCAGAAGTCACATTTGCAAAATGGTGGATCCGTGGGGCCGTCTGCGACGTGTTTAGGCCCAATAACAAGACCCGAGCCACACGGATTACTTTTAATGTTTTTTTTTTAAATTTATTCGTAGTTCGTCGCTGCTCAAACTTCAAACGTCAATAATTTAATTTAAAAATAACAAAACCGGCAACATAAAAAAAAAAATCTACATTGACTGTAGAATCTTATTTCATTATTAAAAGTAAATACGAGTCCTTAAACGACAAACAAATTAAAAATAAATACCGAAAGCCCGACTTTGAACTGTCTAAAAAAAAAACTAAGAGTGATAGAGCAGCAGTGCTATTCTGTAACCATCCCACCGTGAAAACTTAGGTGAAGTGAGCGTGGAGTGAGCTGTCATTCCACAGGGATTGACACTATTGACAGCTCACTTCACTCAAGCTACGGAGAAGAACGGGCAAGAATCTCTATAGACAATCTTTTAAATTATATTGTTACGGAAATATTCGTTACATCATTAACGTTGAATTTATAATTATTATGTGAGAACGATGTAAAAAACGAGCAAAAACGTTAATAAAAAAAATTTATAATTTAAATAAGCCATGGTAGCTAAGAGATGACTAGTCCCAATATAACGGCGCGGACGCCTGTTCACGAACATAACGCATGGATCAGCACCATTCAGCTCAACCACTTTGAAGCAACAGAAATGTAAAATAATTTAATATAATATATTTTAAGCATAAGGCGTTATCAATAACTGGTGGCCTGAAATACAGGCTTCGGCTTAGCTTAGGCACCAGTCTCCAACAATATTTTTCTTTAAACCCATAGCTGGACAATATTGTTTTTTGTTATTATTTTGTAAGGATATTGTGGTGAGAAAATAAATATATTATTATTATTATAATACGGAAGCTGAAACCACGAAAATGGAAATTTTACGAATGTTTCATACATTTCAGGTAAAAGTCAGAAGAACATCGGGTTTTTTTTCTCTTGTAATGGTACTTAGTTTTTTCATAGTACTTGAAATATATGTTGGCATAAGTGTGTTCAACTGACGCCTCCTTCAGCCCCCTAAACGGGTTCAGGGGCAACGGATTTGGGGACACCCGTCGCTCCCTATCACACAGAGATCCCGAGATGGCGGCGCGCAGTGTTCCTCGCACGCTTCTCTATGACGTAATGGGGGGAGTTCAACACCTCACTACGTGACGGGGCCCACAGAGCTCGGCCCATCGTCAGTTCGGGACAGCAGAAGTCACATTTGCACCTCCCGCCCCCGACGCAAGTGTGTGAGGAAACACCGGGGTGGTTTTAGTAGGAGTCTGACAAACCCCTCTGCCCACCCCAGGGCGGAGGATTTCCATCCCGAAAACTTGGCTGTTATATCACTAGTTCAATATACTACTTACATCAATTTAAGCAAACAAATATTATTAATTCTCACAATTGAAATGTCTAAAACTATTCAAAATTCTTCTTGAACTGTAAAACTCACAGTCTTCCGTTTCCTAACACACATATACAAAAGAACTCACCTTAAACAATAATATAAAATCACGTATATTAACAACTAATATTTCCGAGGCACGTTTGATCTACGGCAACAACACCGGCACACTGCCTTAAAAGTCAGATAACGGCACGGTCAAGATCGAGATGGTCTTGCCATAGAATAGCACAGAAGGCCAGCTCCATACAATGACTGAAAACAGGCGCATGCACACATAGATACGTTGTTTTTAGGGTGATTTAAAGGCTGCCTGCGCACGCGTACGAACAGTGCGGTTCGCGCGAATCTTAGGAACATAGTATGGACACCTTTGGACATGTTCGCGACCCGTTAGCAAATGGTTCGCTTGCATCTTAGGAACATAGTATGGACACCTTTGGACATGTTCGCGACCCGTTAGCAAATGGTTCGCTTGCATCTTAGGAACATAGTATGGACACCTTTGGACATGTTCGCGACCCGTTAGCAAATGGTTCGCTTGCATCTTAGGAACATAGTATGGACACCTTTGGACATGTTCGCGACCCGTTAGCGAATGATTCGCGTGCATCTTAGGAACATAGTATGGACACCTTTGGACATGTTCGCGACCCGTTAGCAAATGATTCGCGTGCATCTTAGGAACATAGTATGGACACCTTTGGACATGTTCGTGACCCGTTAGCGAACGGTTCGCGTGCAGAAGACAGTCAAAAAACTCGTTCGCGAAAATATCGCGTGCATGCCGTGTACTTATGCTACCTCGGATGTGCTCAGTAGTTCGAGACCGTCGTTCGACACACGTAGTCTGCGAGCGTTTCCGGTCGTTGTATGGAGCCAAACTTCTGTACTGTACTATTCTGTGGTATTCTGGTATTTTACCGGTTTATCATAGACCTCATCTCAACATAGACGGTATTAGATGTAAATTTGATATGATATATTTATGTTTATTTGTGTTTTTTGTAAACGTACATGGTATCGTTGGTCTAGCGGTTGCTAGCGCAACTGGTGGGCGTGGATGCCTGAGTTCGAGCCCTGAATGGTTAATGTTCTTTTTTATTGGTATTAAGTAGATTCTTCAAGTAGAATAGTCATCAGAAATATGAATTTGGGTCCATGTTTAATTTGAAATGGGTATTATAATGGGATTTATAACATACGTAACATCACGCCTCAAAGGATTACACATTTCGCCAGTGACAGGGGAGGGTGGAAGGGAGTTAATGATAACATCATTCAATTCCCTCTCTTTCATATTATTCCTCACACAATCCCTCCATCTTTTCTTTGACCGTCCTCTCCCTCTCCATCCATAAATATTTATAATATATTCATTACGCGTTTGTAATTCCTCAGTATTTTTGTTAAAGGAGTGCAGTCGGTCGATTCTGTAAAAAGATCAACGTAAAACTTAGGTGAAGTGAGCTGTCACTGTCACAAATCGACCGGCAGAATGCTAGGGATTAACACTATTGACGTGTGTTGATGTGGTAGATGTATATTTAATGTTCTAACAATTATAATATTTATGTAATGTTATCTTCTGTTTGTTTCAGTCCAATACTAACCCTACAAGATCAATTATTTATCATCGAAGATTATTATCATTCTACTTATTTTTTTTTTTTTATCTGAATACACACTTGCTTTTCCAACTCACTTTAGACATTGGCAGAATGGTCGACATCGGCTTTGCTTGCCATATTAAAGAATAGAATAGTATAGAACACTATTGACGGCTCACTTCACGCTCACTGCACCTCAGTTTCACGGTGATATTTTTACAGTATCGATCGGCTGATGTATGTTTATCTTACGAAGCGACGCGCGCTTTACTTATGGTTACCAAGTGTAAAAACACGCTGTGAATGTGTGTGTAAGCGCAGGAGCTCTCGGTGCCGTCCGAGACAATACCGAAGTCGGAAGTGTGTGTATCTGTGTGCGTGTCATGTGCGGACGTTGCTCCTCTTCACAAGTAAAGCGCGCGTTGCTTCGTGAGATAAAAACACTGTACAATATAAGGCTATTCTCTCATAATAGTCACGCCATTATGACGTTCCCACAATAAGCTATTATTATTTTATAATTATAAATGAATATGTTTCTTGTAGGTATGTAAACATTATATGAATCAGCATTTCTGTCACTCATATTAATGTTTACCTACATTATCTAGTAAGGACGTAGTTAAACGGAAAGGATCCAACCCACACAGAGTTAGTTTTGAGATATTCAAGTTTTAAGATCAGACCGTGTTATGTGATCGTATGACCTGCCATACATACGGGTTGGTAACGTGTGGTCATAATGACATGATGCGTTGGGATTGTTTTTGTGATGTTAAAGTTTACATTACAAAGAGTGTTTTGGTATACATAACTAATTTTCGCCCATAGTGTGGGTTGGATCCTTACTGCTTAACTACGTCCAGTTTAAGATCTCATCTGACATCGACCTTTCTCTAACGTAATATTGTATATCGTCGTCTTAGAGTGAAAACCTCTTATATGCGAAAAACTGGTGGGCAACTAGGAATTTATATTATATGCTGATCGTGCGGTAAAATCTGCTTAGGCGATGCAGGATTTTGCGTGACGTCATTATGATGCGTAGGTCGCATGTGGCGATATAGATGCCGTCACAAAACTAGGGCGTGCGTTGCGAGTATCTTTTTTCTAAAAATGTAATAAAATAAAAAGTCAAAGTTGCATTCCCGAGTTTTTCACACAAGACGACGATATGCGAATGTGAGTTTGTTTGTTTGTTACGCTTTCGCGGCTAAACGGCTGAAGCAATTTGTCATTTGTCATTTAAGTTCAATCATTGCTGGTAATATACAGGATGTTCGGCAGACGGTTGAACATACGAAAATGGTGGATTCGTGGGGCCATCTGCTACGGTTTAGGCCCAATAACAAGACCCAGGTCACAAGGAATTTTTTAAATGATGGGCCTAAACTCGTAGCAGACGGCGCCACTGATATGCCATTTTCGTCAACCGTCTGCCGAACACTCTGTATAATAAATAAATAAATTAAACATTTTTTTTTTGTATTGTTTGTTTTATAGAAAGAATCGGTTGTAGTTTAGTATTATATTCTTTTTATTTATTGGCTCACAGGTTCCTAACTTAATCCCTCTTTTCACCATCTCTGATGATAATGACATTGACAACTGTCATTCCAGGTAACGTTCCTTTACTACAATCAATGTCCCAAAAACAGCACAGCAAGCCTTGCTAAGGGTTCTCTCTTCAATGTTTGTTTTTGTATTTTTCATTCAGCTTTGATCTGTCAGCCCACTCAGTAAAATACTACACAAATACATTGAGTTCTACAGTAAATATAAAAACATTTGCAATAGGTATCAGCATATTATGTTGCGGGCACGGACTAATTATTGAGGTCTTTGCTGAAAATCAGCGCTGAGCAATGACCTATTCTTGCACAGATACGACGCACAGTTTAATTGTTATTGTTATTGTTGTTACTTGTTACACAAACTGTTATTTTTCCACTTTGCATCAGCATTTTGTAGGTTTGATTGTTTGTTTTCATTTTGTAAATGTCGCAACACATTATGTCATTATCTTTGGCCTATGACCCTGACAGCAAGCAAGAGATAAAATTTGTCAAACTTTATTGTGTCAATAATGGATACGAGGCTTTTGGCTAATCTGTAAAGTGGTATTGTTTTGTTTTTTTTTTGTAATGTGCGTTTAGTTTGTGCAGAATAAACACTTTTTCTTTCTTTCTTCTTTCTTTTCTAATTACGGCAAAAAAACAATATAAGTAGATGGGAGCTGTTCAATTATTTTAACGTAGGATTTAAAGAAGTGGGATAGAGTAAAGAAAACACTCTTTTCTTGCTAAGACTTTTAATCCGCACAACGGTTCTATTTTACAACCAAACGACGACTGGGTCTGCACTACATTTTACAATTTAAAATGACTCGCCCCACCCAGAAAGAACGATAATTACAACCGTTATTTCTAAGTGTTGCCAAAGTAAAATAATACATTCAGTTGCCATATTAAAAATACATTAAAAAGTTTGTTACAATATTAATAATTTGTACTTTGACAGTGTTCCAAGTCATAGGTCTCGAGCTCAAACCCAAGGCACCTCTGACTTTTTGGGTTCATGTGCGTATTGTATAATTATTACTTGCTTCAAAAACGGTGAAGGAAAACATCGTGAGGCCTGAGAGATATTTCGCGACGGCATGTGAAGCCAAGTCAGAGGCCCATGGGCGGCTTTAAAACCCTGACACCAGCCGTGCTATTCAGTAAACATCTCACCGTGAAAACTTAGGTGAAGTGAGCGTGATGTGAGCTATCATTGCACCTAATGCTAGGGATTGACACTATTGACAGCTCACTTCACCTCACTCTTCACGGTGAGAATTTTACGGAATGGATTGACGTGGTTAGTCACTAACCATACGAAAAGAAGAAGAAGAAGTGTTGCCACAGTGAATATTATAATTCGATATTAAAGTTATACATTTTATTAATTAAGCTGCGTGTACATGCCTCGACCTCGGGGCGGCAGTGGGATTTGAAGGGGTATTTCCCGCGGCTCCGGAGCCGCCGTGAGGGCAGACCGGTATCAAAGAAATCACGACAATTTATGAAGACAACTTAAGAAATATGACATGTATGTATAGCTTGTTCAAACTGGACAAACTATACCCTGTAATGTCACCAACACCCCAGAGGTAAATATGATAATTACATATAATTACTTAGATGTAAGCACTGTGTATCTCATTTTAAGTGAACTGCCGGTCGATTCTGTACAAATATCACCGTGAAACTTAGGTGAAGTGAGCTGTCAAAAGTGCTAATCTCTAGCATCCTGCCGGCCGATTCTTGACAGTGACAGCTCACTTCACGCTCACTTCACCTAAGTTTCACGTTGATATTTTTACAGAATCGATCGACTGTTATCTAAGTTCTTATTAGAAATAAATTCTTTAAACCTATAGAGCGTATGTTAAGGTATATCACAAAAACCTACTAATACCATATTAAAGTCATTACTCAATTGACTAATGCCCGTTTTGACTAACACTAGGGGCATCTAAATGAATCCTAACTAATACCAATGTGAAAGTGAGTTTGTTTATTTGTTACGCTTTCACACTTAAACGGCTTAACGGATTTGGATGAAATTTGGCACATGGATAGACCATGACCTGGGATAGAATATAGGATACTTTTTATCCCGATATTTCTACGCAGCTAGTACTTAAATAAATGTCTAAATAAAATCCAACATCGTCATCTGTCTAGCCTTTCCCCAACTACGTTGGGGTCGGCTTCCAGTCTAACCGGATGCAGCTAAATACCAGTATTTTACATGGAGCGACTACCTATGTGACCCCCACATCCCAGTTACTGGGTAATACGATGACCCTTGGTATGACTGTCAGACTGTCGGGCTTCCGACGACCCGTAACGACTGTCAAGGATCCACGAATCCGGGACCAACTGCTTTACGTGCTTTCCGAAGCACGGCGTTGTGTTGGTATGTAAAGATGGTCACCCATCCGTGGACCCACCGCGGCAAGTTTAGCTTAACCCGATCCATCGACCCGTGGCCTCTCTCAATAAAATGCAGCGGCGACCATTCATTTTAATGTCGCCTAGTGTAAGTAAAAAAGTGCGATACTAGATAGATTTGAGTTATATATATTGCCGGAATCAGAAAAAAAAGGCGCATCTGCCTGTATTTTTACATCAATCTGGAAAAATGTTAGATGCGACTTTTTTACTATCGGGGGCAGTATTACAAACCTAATCAACTTTTTTAACTTCACGGTCGTTCCAAACGAGATCAGTAAGGTACCACTGCAGGCAATAGAAGATTTGCACCGAAATGACAGAAGCGCCTAGGAATAAGTACAGGTAAATTGTACCGTCCAAGAGATTTAGTATCGGGTACACCCAGGCGCCTAGCGTGAGGTAGGATGTGACCAGGCTGGAACAAAGGAATAAAATTAAATATTTACATAGTTTTGAACCCATTGGAATTTCTTCTGCCTATTGTTCTGCATAAGAAACTACAGATATATTGAAATGGGGAAATTAATTGGACGCTGTTCTCTTTGTATTTTTTTATTCTTAAGAGCGTTTATTCTTAAAATTGGCAACGTCGCAAATAGATGTCAAATATTTACCTGTTTTGATTAATTTGGCAATATTACTGTATGGAAATAGAAAATGTGGCTAACTAGCGAACTAGAATATTGATTATGAAATGCATGCATATGCGGAATGATAGTGTGCCTATCACTATTCACCAGTTGTAACAGTTTCAGGCTCCAGGAAGCAGCCTGTTTCATCCCATGAGGGAATTTACTGTAGAAGCAGGGAAACCCAAAGATTTTTTACCCAACCCGGGGATCGAACCCTGGGCTTTCCGCCCAGCAGTCGCGTTTGCGACAACTAGACCGACGAGACAGTCATTTGTTGGCAAATTTATCCGACGAAATGTGAGTGTACTATACAGATCTCATCATTTCAGCCCGAAAGACATCCACTGCTGAACATAGGCCTCCCCCAAGCACACCCCCGATCGGTTCTGTGCTTTCTGCATCTAGCGGATTCCTGCGGCCTTCACCAGATCATCGGTCCACCTTGTGGGAGGCCTTCCAACGCCGCCAGCCGTCTTCTTATCTGCCTAGGACAAATACGTGCGTGATGATTATGTAGAAAAAAAATAACTTGTACTTACACAGCCAAATAACCAGTAGCATAGGTATACATCAGAACTAGATTCGGCACATGACTCTCCGGGGCTCTTCTAGGTCTGAACACAATCTCCCATAGAACGACGGGAACTATAGCTGTGTGAATGATGTGATTGGCTGTGTAACTGAGGGTTTTGTCCACGCTCGGAGGCAGTATCAGGCTCCGCTCATAGGAGAAGGCTGTCCAGAATACGAAGGATACTGTCTGGAATAAGAAAGTAATGTATTTATTTTAAGGGCCATCGTCAACGGTCCAACTCAAAAGTACAAATAACGTGCGTACATGTAACGTGTCATTATTTTAGTCGAAAAATGTCGACTGTTGGACATAGGCGTCACCCAATCGTCGCCACGTCGACTAGTTATTTATTTATTTATATATACTTTATTGTACACCAGATTATACATTACATAAAGAAAAAGTAATACACTATAAAATATACAATGGGCGGCCTTATCGCTTACTGCGATCTCTTCCAGGCAACCTTGGAATGGACAGTGATTTTCTGGACATAAAATAGGATTGTCTTCGGTGCAAATAAAAGGTATATAAGTACAATATACTATAATAGATACACAGATAAATGCTATATAATAGATACATAGATACTAACTATATAAGCAACGAAAATAAATGACGAATATTATTACAGCTAACGATAAGAACAAAATTATAACGAAAAGTGATGTTCTTTCACGAGTCTATTAAACACAGGCAACGATTGCGCGCGCTTTATTGGATCTGGTAATGCGTTCCACAAACGAGCAGCCTGGACGGTAAAGGATTTGTCAAGTAAAGTTGTGGAATGCATTGGCATTTTAAGTTTCAAGTTATCTGATGACCTTAATAATTTCAGTTCTGAGCTTCTCACATTGTTCGCAAGACGTCCTCTGCTGAACATAGGCCTCCCCCAAGCACCGCCCCGATCGGTTCTGTGCTTCCCGCATCTAGCGGATACTCACGACCATCACCAGGTCATCGGTCCATGTTGTTTGACGCCTATACATTAGCGATTATTGTCTTGGTACATGATCGCCATTTCAGAATCTTTCAGCCCCATCGGCCTATCTATATTGCCTATACATAAGTAGCCTATAATGTTCCCACTGCTGGGACACAGGCCTGCTCGCTGTGAGAGGGAGTGGGCCGTTATCCACCACGCGGGCCCAGTGCGGGTTGGTAGACGTCACATGTCTTCGAATTTCTGGTTCTAGGACATGCCGGTTTTCCTCACGATGTTTTCCTTCACCGTTTTGCATATATATTATACCCAATTAAGTTGGGCTATGTTGGCGTAATACTTAGCACAAGAATACTTACAAAGGTGAATGGAAAGATCAGGCTAGAGAACAAGGGATCTCTAATTTCTTTCAATGTCTTGAGGAGGGAACTGTCCTTCCCCTCGTTGGTGAGTGAGAGTACGTCACAGGAAAGTCCGAGAGCTGAGTAGAACATCTGCATGTACTGAAATATTCGAGAAAATAAAGTTAGCAACTTCTTAAAGCTGCTGTGCATCTTAGAGCTTAACTTAAGTGAAGTTAAACCACAGTATAAATAAGAAACAGTATTACGTCTTCATAGAAAATTACCGAAATGACGCTTTTCGAAATCTCGAATCGGTTTATTTGTTGGCCTTGTCAGTAATATTATTAAAACGTTAAAATTTTCGAACTGCCTCGTTGGTCTAGCGGTTGGAAGCGTTACTGCTGAGCATGAGGTCCTGGGTTCGATTCTCGGGTCGGGCAAAGTGTTAATGGGTTTTTCAATCTGGAATTTCTCAGTAGCAGCCCGGGGTCTAGATTTGTGCCCGGTTGATGGCAATAGCTTCGCCCCCTATTACATGGGACTTAAACATAACTGGCGAAATGTGGGTGTACTATAGGTACAGCTCTGCCTAACCTTTCGGGAATTACAAGCGTGATGTTTTGTTAGTGTAAAAGCACTATCTTTCACTTTAGTCTGTTTAAGAGAAATACTGTTGTGACAAAGAGATCAACACACTGGAGCAATATTCAATGTATGTGTGCTTTTTTTGCATTTAATACTTTATGATTGAAGCATGTGCTAGTGGCTCGTGACTAAATAATAACAGCCCTACGGGTCGATCGAAGGTAAAGCTCCGCTTGCCGCGGTCAGTTCGTGGATGGGTTACCATCCATTACTTATCAAGAGCCCTCCATGCTTCGGAAAGCACGTTAAGCCGTTGGTCCCGGCTGTCATTCGTAGATCTTTGACAGTCGTTACGGGTAGTTTGACAACTAGTCTGATCGAGTTAACCCAGTAACTGGGTTGTGGAGATCAGTCGCTCCAGGTCAACCTAACATAGTTGGGAAAAGGCAGGTTGGGAAAGGGTAGGCAGATTTTTGAAGGAGTGCTGTATGTACATCATTCTTGCCTCACCAGTTACAAGCTTCAAACATCAGCAGATTTAAATCTTACAAGATGACATAAAATACTTACAACATTCCAAATAGTCAAGAACTTGAGCTGGTCTTCATTGAACCTCATTACGTCAGGATCCTTCAACACATCTCCTTTGAAGGTGTTAGTTATGTGCACCGCGTTCATGACGTGCATGGCCAGGCTGGCGGCATAGCCTAGCATTCGAGGGTATATCGGTGATGAGATGTACCTGGAATTACACAGACATACTATAAGAAGAAGGCACAAGAAGAAGAAGGCAAGCTACTATTCTTATTCCTTCTCTGTTCATGCAGTAAGATTATGGAACTCACTTCCGCCTAGCATTCGTGATTTAAAAACTGTTTCACAATTCAAATATCGAGTAAAAGAGCATTACCTTTCCTCTCTACTGTGAGTATTTATATTATATACCTATAATATGTATGTTTATATATTTAAGCTTTATGTATTTATTTAAGTATATGTTAATTTATTGCTTTATACGTGTAGGTATATTTAGATATTTTTAGTATAAGACTTTGCAAATTTATATTTTTCTCTTTTTGTTCTCACACACTATTGTCTACATTTCTTTCTCATTTCTCCTTTCGCAGGTCTACTGGAAGAAATTTCTTAAGAAATAAGCAGTACCTTTGTACTCAAATTATAATTATGTCGTATCTCTATGTATTTTACTGTGTGTACATAAATAATAAAATAAATAAATAAGAAGGAACTGAGAAGAAAACTGAACTGAGACTGGAGAAGGTAACTGGGTTGTGGAGGTCAGATAGGCAGTCGCTCCATGCAAAATACTGGTATTCAGCTGCATCCGGTAAGACTGGAAGTCGACCCTGACATAGTTGGGAAAAGGCTAGGCAGGTGATGATAACTCTAAAGAAGGAAAGCACTATGAGGGAACCGGCATGTCCCAGAAACGAAAATTTGAAGTCTTGTGACATCTCCGGGAGGCCTGTCTCCCAGCAGTGGGAACGTTATAGGCTGTTTATCTACTTAGAATCAAGCTATTAATTAAGGCGACGATAACCGACTTTTAATCATTTTATACTGAAGATCACGTCTAAACGAGTAGTGTTAATGATTTGGAAAAAAAAATGTGTTAAATTAGAGCATTTTTTTAATAACTTAATATAGGAATATTTTAGATTATGTTTAAATTACATAGTGAAATTAATTTGTAAAAGTATGTCCAACGCGGATAAAACACTGAGAATCATGCAAAATCTGTCAAGCGTATTTTTTCTGAAACCTTAATTTTAACCATTTTAAAAATTGATTAAATTATTGATCTTTTAGTATACGTGTTTTATTAAAATACCTTTTGTTTTATGTATAATAA
Organism: Agrochola circellaris; assembly: GCA_914767755.1. Taxonomy (NCBI): domain Eukaryota; kingdom Metazoa; phylum Arthropoda; class Insecta; order Lepidoptera; family Noctuidae; genus Agrochola; species Agrochola circellaris. Next base: position 6,962,736 of record OU611867.1, on the reverse strand, counting down.
ATTAATAATACGTCTAATTTGGGACAGCGCTCCTTGATGGGCGAGTCCTATTACTGGCTGGACGTACGACGCGTTGCGTGAGCTCAGTACAGATCACGCAAGCTAACTACTCAAGGTCATATCTGCGTCTTAACAAACAGAGGTGTATGCAATTTCCTGGGTCCGGTCACCGAGTCGGTCAAAGTTATTCGATTAAAATTCTCAGGTTTTGTTTCCGGTTCTTAGAAATAGATTTTAAATAGATTAGAACAATAATGAATAGTGGAAATATGGATGTAGTTAACAGCTCTATTCCCCCCTTTTTTGGTTTTCAAATGCGACGTAATATATACATATTACGTACGTTATAGATTTTTTTATAATTAGAACCATTTTCCCACGAAAACAAGTTCTTTTGTTATTTTATTTTAGAAGAAAAATAACAAAATTTGATTAGAATAAAATAGTGGAGTTTTCGAGGTCATTTCAAATTATTTTTGTGTGATTTTTTTGTTATTAAAATTATATCCCATCATTGTTTTTTTTTTTCAATTATCTTCTTACTAAAGCTAGCCTGAGAACATTATATGAATCCCTACAAATATTATGAAGAGGTATTTGGGATTATTTTGAGGGATATTCTTCGGAATTACCGATCCGATTTTGAAATTTCTTTCACTCATGGTAAGCTACAGTATTGCCGAGTATCATAGGATATAATTATATTATCCGGTATTCCTATGTTTAAATGGAGTGGGAGTATTCTTTCGTTGGTCTATAAATACCTATAGAAATTTAAAATTTCTGATGATGGAGGATGTCAAGAAAAGAATTGCTCTCCTTACCCAGGTCCTATCTTCGTTTGGTCCAAACCCACCTTAACTCATTCATTCATCACACACCCACACTACACACGTATACAATACAATACTCTACACACTTAAATTTAATGCATCTAAGTTTATTACAAGATGTTTAGTTGAATTAATTGTATTGGAATAACAATACAATACTCTATACACTTAAATTTAATGCATCTAAGTTTATTACAAGATGATTAGTTGAATTTATTGTATTGGAATAACATTCGATTATTGTCGCTTCAAAAATCTTACCGAACGATGTTACGTATGTGCCCACCTAAAGTTCCTACTTTGTACGTTATAAACTTGTAAGACGAAGGAGACTCCACGACACAGGGAATCCTAGTGTGGAGGCTAGTGCTATTTATTGTACCGTACTGGTTTTTAGAACAATAAAGTTTTTGTTATTTATTTTATGTTAAAAAAATAAATTTCACGCGGATGAAGTCGCGGGCAGAAGATAAGCAGTTTCCGAGCTATAAGTGCACAAAGTGAAAAATACGGAGACGTTGCTTCGGTTGCATTTTGTAAAAAAAGTATGGTTCTATTATAAATACACAGTGCCTTTTTAAAACTTGTTTGGTCTATAAAATAAATAATCCAAAAATACAGGATGGCAGGGACATCGATGCGAAAATCATAAGAGATTTTCAAAAAGACCATTGTTTTGGGATAATGCTCTTTAAGTTTATTTTTTATTCTTTGTGATTAATATACAGTGTTCATTATTTAAGTATTAATTGATGAAGAATTATTCATGTGTAAATAAAACTCTTTTCATGATCATAGTTTAGTTTACCAAAATATCAAAATTCAAGATGTCGATAGTGCAAAATTTCTAGGTCTGGTTTGGAATTGACATGCAGCTCAATTGGAAGGATCATATTGAAGCGCTTTATAAGAAAATTAGTAGCTCATCCTATGCCTTGTACAAACTTGCCCTCACAGTTAACATTGATACACTACTTACAGCGTAGCATCAGCGGCGTGCACACAGTTTTAAGACAGGGTAGGCAGAAAATTTTACTCACCAAAAATACTGCACGTTAGTTTTAGTTCGTCGTCTTGTCGATTGATGATGTAGGTAATTGCCAAATGCCAGCTCAAATATCCATAGATTGACTGATTTTATAGACATATCAATTTACGGATATTCGAAGTGGCCTTTCGGCGCGTTTGTTCGATGTTTTGTAATGTTTATGTGATTCGCAAAATTTAAATAAAAGCAGTGAAAAGATGGTGGTGTGAGTATACTATATAAGATTGTTTTATTTGTATATTAAATCTACACGCCTATCTTTCTGTAAGAATGTCTGCAATATGGAATCGTAAAAGTTGGGAAGGCGTTTTATTTCCGTAAGAAGGTTTTTTTTTATTGAAATCATGGAAAGATCTGTAAGTCGTTGCTGGCCTTGTGTATTTCTTAAGTAGGTGTGTAAACGTTTTAGCGACGAGAATGACCTTTCGGTTGACGCACTGCTCGCGAGAACTGTAACAATTAATTTTGCCAAACGCAGCACTTCGGGAAAAACTGTATTTATGTTATTTTCGTAAAAATGTTCTATAATTTTGTAAATACTAAGGTTTTTGAATTCGGCAGATTTATAAACACATTTGAGCTCATTGATAAGGCGGTCTAAGTTAAAGTCGTATAATTTATAAACATTTACGAATTGCGATACTAGTTCAACCGGAAAATTGACATTATATTTATTGAAATTTTCACATGAAAGTAGTCCAAAAAATTTTAACTCTTTCAGATTTTTATACCGGTCGCGACATTCGTTGGATATATTGTCTATAATTTCAATAAAAATCCGCTTAAAATTGATTTTTGCGTCCACAACATTACGTTTTCGTTGTGGCGGCCCTGTGATTATTTTTACTTTTTCAAAAATTTATTCAAACCTAGATCTGAATGATTCTAAAAACGATTCAAACTCGTTAATTTTTTTAATGCAAATTATTCATCAATTTAATTAATTAATCACTAATTTAAGTTACATCTGACGTCTTTTTTTGCATAATTTCGTAAAGCACATCAGTTTCTGCGAATATTTCGTTAAACACATGGAGTAAAAACTGGAATTGAAAGTCTTTTAAATTGTGTAACAAATACGAAACTTGACTTAATGTCTCACCATCCCAAGAGTCTTCGTTTTCAGCCATATCCTCAAATAAATTAATTAAATGTATAGAAGAATTGAAAATTACATTTACAGTACGCGAATTGTAAGTCCATCGAGTGTCAGCAACGCGAGGCAATTTTTTCATATCAGCCATTTTATTATAGGGGTTTTGCCTTTTGGTACTATTATTAAAGAAATTTGCTAATGTTTTTATGAGATTGAAAAAACGTTTAGTTTCCGGAATACGTTCGCACGATTTGGAAAGTACCAAATTAAGGACATGGGCGGAACACCAAACGTATTCAGCAAGAGGACATTGCTGGCGAACCAGCGACTGAACGCCGTTCCGTTCAGATGACAGGACAGCTGCACCGTCATAATGTCTGAGCTACTAATTTCGACAAACATTTAAATTCTGATAAAATCTGCAGTATGATGGCACTTAAAGTTTTCGCGGTGCGGTCGGAACTTACGTCAATATATTTTATAAATCGATCAAACACTTCTGATTTATGAAAATATCTTAAAACCAGTACTAGTTGCTCTTTGCCACTTACGTCTGGTGTTTCATCGACCATCACAGCTACAAAATCAGTGGAAGCGATTTGTTGTTTTATTGTTTCGATCATTACAGACGCTACACTAGAGATTAGGTCATTTTGAATACGATTTGATAAACCCGTAAATGAGCTAGTGCAATTTTGTAAATGGTTTTCCAACACTCCGTCGTATTTCGCGAGCACGTCGACCATTTCTAAATAATTGCCCTTATTCACTGACGAAGCAGATTCGTCATGTCCACGAAAAGCGAGCTCTTGTTTCCCCAAAAAGCAAACAATGTCAATTAGTCGTTGAAAAATATTTCGGTTCCGATCCACTTTCGCGTTATGTCTGTCAATGTCGATTTGTATCTGAGAGTTTAAACGCGTCTCTATACGATTTTTTCCAAAGGTGTGATATTTAAGGGCAGCTTCCAAGTGTTTTTCAGATTGTTCATGTTTTCTCGCGGCGGTAGGAAAATTATGAATATCAGCGTAACCGATGTAGTTCCAGACGGTTTTATTATTTGAAAATAGTAGACAAACGAAACAAAATAACCGATTACTGTGTATGCAAAATAACCGATTACTGTGATCAACACTGTACGATGGGCTGGGGCGTTTTCTCGTCCTTACGGGTTGGAGTGTGGGGTGAGGCAGGGTGGTTTGAGCTCACCAACGCTTTTCAACCTTTATGTGAACGAGTTGATTGGCGAACTCAGCAGTACCAGGCTCGGATGTTATATAGACGGTACCTGTTTCAATAATATCAGTTACGCGGACGATATGGTTCTGCTGAGCGCGTCAGTCTGCGGCTTAAGGAAATTGGTTGCTCAATGTGAGGCGTATGCTGAAGTTCATGGGTTGGCATACAACACTAAGAAGTCGGAGGTCATGGTTTTTGAGGCTGGGGGTAAAACTCCTGATGCGGTACCGCCTGTATTACTTTATGGTACACCTTTGCAGAGAGTTTTCAGGTTCAAATACCTTGGTCATATATTGACCCCCGACCTCAAAGACGATGATGACATTGAACGAGAGCGGAGGGCGCTGTCGGTTAGAGCGAACATGGTGGCTCGCAGGTTTGCACGATGCTCACTACCTGTTAAAATCACGCTCTTTCGAGCCTATTGTACTAATTTTTACACGTGCAGCCTGTGGGCTAGATATACGCAAAGATCGTACAACGCTCTCCGCGTTCAACATAACAATGCGTTTAGGATACTGGTGGGGCTGCCCCGTTTCTGTAGTGCGTCAGGGATGTTCGCAGATGCGCATGTAGATTGCTTTTACGCAACAATGCGTAAAAGGTGCGCTTCCCTGGTGCACAGGGTGCGGGGCAGCTCAAACATTGTCTTAAGCATGGTTGCAAGTCGCCTGGACTGTTTGTACGTGGGTCACTGTTGTGCCGTCTCTCATGGGATATCGCAACGGTGACCAACCATTATTTCTTGTTACGTTTTGTATTGTTTTCCTTGTTTTTTGTTTAGTGTCTGTGCTTACTAACATAGTCGTAAGTTTTACTAACAATCTTGTTGTTGAGTCTATAGTTACTTTAATAAATAAAAATTCTATTCTATTCTATTCTATGCAACCTGTCAGCCAATGATATGAATCATATTGTTTTTTATGGAATCTGCGGTTCACTTTACCTTTAGTTTGTATTAATTGCAAATCCGGTGTACCACGACCTATCTCGATAACTTGTTTTTTTTCACCGAAAGATAGTTTTGAAAACGCATCATGTTTTATTTTCTCAATACACACACCATCTGAACAAGTTTCACAGACAATATTATCCATTTTACACTTATTATCAACATTAAAATTCTAAATACCTGATAGCGTAGTCACAAACATAACACACATCAAACAATATGGCGATTATTGACTTTTGAAAATAAGTAGTAAAAAGATAAACATAATACGACAAAAAATTATGGTCATCTACTATAATAAAATTCAATGAAACAATGTTACTTTCTAAAATATTTGCATTGCATAGCAAACTTTCGTTCGGAAATGTTCGGTACGAGTCGTAATTTTTCGTGTTAGCTGTTTATAATACTACAAAAAGACACTGGCTTTTCATGCAGTTGTGTGCGTGATTTTTGTCATTGTGTGTCAGCAAAGCCCACGTAGCTATAGGAACGCACACACATTAAATCCGCATGACGACGACTTACCCAGAGAGCACACACACTTATCACTAAGGGACTAATAGTTTGTGTCTTTTGCCGTGGCAATGGCGAGGCGCTGCTAGTGCAGCGCGAATCGATGATGCAAAATTATGTCTTAGTCTTAATGATACCACCGGCACTCGATAGGTGGAGCTGATTTATGTTTTTTTTTTTATGTTGTTTTATTTATTGATAAAATAATATTAGATCTATTATCAGAACTAGGGTAGGCAGTGTCTTTCTGTCTTTATGGGCCGCACGCCACTGCCATGGTATTGTAGCATCTGTGCTAAGATATGGTATTATATTTTGGGGTAACTCCACAAATAGAGAAACCGCTTTTAAAGCGCAAAAGCGATCCATCAGAGCCATGTTCAGACTACAAGTAACGGACAGTTGTGAACCATTTTTTAAAGAATACAAAATTTTAACACTTCCGTCTATGTACATTTATGAAACTGCCTTATTTGTTAAACTGAATTCACACCTGTTTCCCAACCTATCAGATACAGTAAAACGTAACAGGCGAAATGATATGTTGCGTGGACGTAGAGCAAAAACAGCTTTAATGTGGAAAAGCATATTTTGTTTAGCCCCGCAAGTTTTTAACAAAATCCCAAAGCAAATTAAACAGTTAAAGGATGATGGGCAAAAATGTATGAACCGTGGGCCCACCTCCAATAAAAATAACGTGTATATTAAATTAAAGGTCTGTTTACATACAGCTATTATCAGAAAGGCGCATGCCAGAATTCGCTGTGTGGTTGGAGTTATTCGATATAAAAAAGTTGATATTTTTAGGTTAAAAATAGAAGTTTTTGATTTAGAAAACCATTTTTTTTGCGAATGTTTAAACCAATTATTACTGCATCATGTATTACATTATTATTGAGTATAAGTTCAATGAAAAAAAAAAAAAAAAAAAACGTACGAGAAAAAAATCAGATGAAAGACTAATATTTGCATTAGGTACTTGCAGATCGTCTCCAAACTGTTCAGTTCTCGTAGACTGACCGTGCTAGATGTGTGCGCGTGAGTCAGACGTTGCTATAAAATGGCGGCTGACCGACCGGTGACAACAAACAAAGGAAAGCTCTTCGCCTGTCTCGCTTGCGGCTACTACCGACCGCCTTTCCTCTCTGATGTGAGCAGCTCTCAGAAACCGGTTTTCGCATACAATAACGCTTCACAGAACAAGAGCTATCGCGTACTCAATCAGTCATCCGCTACCTTTGTGTGTGTGAAGACGTTGCATATTGTATCCCATTGAACCACATCCTATCTAATTAAAAACGACAACTTGGCTTTCATTTTGGACTATTGATTCTTGTGTGAACGATAACTTGGTTTTTATTTTGGACTATTGATTCTTCTGTAAACGATAACTTGGCTTTCATTTTGGACTATTGATTCTTGTGTAAACGATAACTTGGCTTTGATTTTGGACTATTGATTCTTGTGTAACTCAATTTTCGGAAAATGGACTATCGAAGTTGTGTTATGTGCCGTCGTGGTTTACACAATAGAAGATACCAACAACATGTACTCGCGGCGAATTTACCCCAAGACGAACCGCCGCTTGCAATGTTTATACAAGAGCATGCTCAGTTGGAGGTAAGCAGTTAGATATTATAGTTTATTACTATATTGAGTGAAGTGAGGCTTATGTGTGTGAGTGATATCTCGTAAGTTATTTTTGGTTAGGTTACGCACGTAATTGATCAAACATTTAGCCTCTCTGATGTGAGCAGCTCTCAGAAACCGGTTTTCTCATACAATTATCGGACGCGTCACAGAACAAGAGCTAAGTGCTTTATTCGTCATCAAACTATTATTAGTTTGCCGAGAACACTAGTTTTTGTCAAAAATGTTACCTTTTTTGGATAAAAACATGACCCTCTTTTGACAGTAGAGTTAAAAACTAAATACATTATACTAATGTCGCTGCCTGCAGTGCCATAAATCATTGGTGCTCCAAGGAAAGATGCGTGCGGCGCGTCTCTTATCGATAAATGCTTATCAATTCCTAGAAAGAAGAAGAATAGTGTGCGCTGGCTTACTTATGTGCGACAGAGAAAGCAACAGACGGCGTCTTGTTTCCACATTTTATTGCCCCGCGACTGTTTGACATTAGTATAATAATATCATGATCTATCAGTTACTATTTATTGTTATAATCGAGATTCTGATGACGCGAATTGACGGTGTTACACGAAGGCTTAGAATAGATAATAATATTGCATATAAAATGGCCACTCCTCGCCCCCCGCCAATCAACACTTCCTCACCCCGCTCCTACTCTTGTAGTTCGCTTGGTGGCATAGACAAGACAAACAGTTTGGTGGCCCTGTATACAAATCAGTTTGTACTTCTAGCAGGTCAAGCTATAATTCTAGCAATCAAAAATAATCTTCACGTAAGCACTACGCAACCGCACCAAAGTACAGGTTGTCATGTCGTTGACTGAACCCGTTACCGCCTTGATATTTAGTAGTATTTTTATTTAACTTAAACAAGATAGTGTTTAATCATGCTTTGATTCTATTTGAAATAATTTCATATTTCAGGTTGTATTTGACAACACAAGAAGAGTATGCCATCGGTGCTGGCAAAGAGCTACCAATGAGTCGAACAGGATTCAAGCAGGTGCACAGGGAGATCATCAAGTTCAAGTACCTGACGAACCGCTACCACAAAATAATCCACGACATTCGCGAGCACCCAACACAAGTAGACACTGCATATATAACAATTGCCGAAATACAAGCCGCCTCCGAATACCAGAATCAGTGAAAACATATATATTACTTACACACAGGCTTTTTATTCCCGAGAACAGTAGAGTCTGTCGAGAACACTTAAATAGTAATGAATGGGAAGATTTACCAGGAAACTGCAATGTGTCGTATGATTTTAATACTGAACAGTGTAATTCCATTTGCGAAGCGTTGAGAACAGCTGCTCTAAAAGATGCCAGACTAGACTTTGAAGGTATTCAAAGCATATCAAATGCCGAAATGTTTTTTTGGACGGGTCGCAACATAGACGAATTCAATACTATTCTGCAAGAATGCACTTCGTTAAACAGATTAAGACAGCCGAGGACAGCCCTAGGAGTGTACCTAAGTAAACTTCGCACAGGAGAGCCTGATGAACGAATGGCGACCTTGTTTAACATATCTCGGCGCACGCAGGAGAGGCTGTTACATTCGGTCAGATCTTGTTTGGCTGATGATTATGTTCCACAACACTTGGGCTTTGACCATTTAACCCGAGAGAACGTGCTTAACAGGAATTTACTTATTCCAAAAGGAATTTTTGGAAATGATAGTAACACCAAAGCTATTTTAATATTTGATGGCACGTATATTTACATCCAAAAAAGCACGAATTATTTATTTCAAAGGCAGTCGTATAGCCTTCACAAGTATTTGAACCTGCTGAAACCGTTTCTTATTGTTTGCACCGATGGCTACATTGTAGACGTCCTTGGACCGTACTCAGCTACAAAATCAGATGCAAACATCATGAGCGACATTCTTGCCAATGAAGAACATCCCCTGTTGTGGTTTTTAGAAGAAAATGATGTATTTATACTTGACCGAGGCTTCCGTGACAGTCTGCCACACATCGAATCGTGCGGTTTTGAAGCACATATGCCGCCTACAAAGGATAGACACGAGACTCAGCTCACCACCACCCAAGCAAACAAATCTCGTTTGGTAACGATCTGCCGTTGGGTAGTTGAGGTGGTAAACGGGCGTTTTAAACGCGATTTTAAACTTCTTCGACAAGATTATAACAACCGCGCGCTCCCTCATATGATGGCAGATTTTAAGATCGCAGCAGCAATAACAAATCATTTCCACGAGCCAATTGTGAATAATGATGATGCAGAAACCATATTGGAGTTAATTAATATTTCAATAAACAGGCCGAATATTTTGTTTCAATACGTGGATCAAAATAACCTTAACAGAAGAAGAACTGCTTTTGAACGCATCGATGCAAACCTGCCGCAACTAGAAAACTTCCCTGTCTTATCGGAACATGATTTAAAACTTTTATCTTTAGGGACCTATCATCTTAAGCTGGCCAGGTCATATTGTGCCGAACATCTTCAAAATGGCATCTATACTTTAGAAGTGTATAGAGAAAATCAGATCGCCGATTTTCCTAACCTACCAGAGAACCATACCATGTGGTTATTAAAGGGTCGGATACAGTCACGACACGTCCGGGCCAGGACTTATTATACGTACGTATTAATAAATCCACGTCGGCAAGGAAAAGATACCATCGTCGAGCATTACTGCACTTGTCTGACAGGGAGACGCACAATAGGTACTTGTGCACACGTTGTATCTATTGTATGGTATCTGGGATACGGCAGATATAGTCAGTTTGATGGTCCTGCTATGTTTTTGAATGAGGTGATTGTTGATTAAGAGAAATGAGTAATAAATGTATTTTTTATAATAATAATTGGCTTGTTAATAAATCAGCTTGAAATCAATGATGTAGTATTATTTTAATTATCATTATGTATTAACAAATAAAGACTGACATTTAAAAAACCTAAATCACACAATCAGGGACGATCTACGGATACCTAATGCAAATGTTAACGAGTTACCTGTTGAAATATAACACATAAGTATGTGAATTATAATTACTAAGCTTATCTTGAGAAAAAATTAACCTAAAAATATCAACTTTTCTAAATCGAATAACTCCAACCACACAGCGAATTCTGGCATGCGCCTTTTTGATAATAGTTGTATGTAAACAGACCTTTAATTTAATATACACGTCATTCTTATTGGAGGTGGGCCCATTTTGCCCATTGTCCTTTAAATGGGTTTAAAAAGGAGCTTAAAGAGTTACTATGTAAAAAGTGTTATTATAATTTGAACGACTTTTTGAATGATACTTTGACATCTTAATCTAATTGTGATCTCTCTTTTATAACAAATAGCTTGGCATTACATTTTGAAATTGACATTTATTAATTATTGTGAATATTTTTGACATATCTATTGACACTGAAATGCCTCTTATTGTATCGATTCTAACCTAATTATTTCTATTTTTGCGTTGTAATAATTCATTATGTAGGTATACCTGATATTTGCACGCCCCAAGTGGCAGAATGTGATGAGACGTTTATGTTATTTGAGACATTGTATTGTACCATGTTCGGACAAATAAATGAATTTGAATTTGAATTTTTGAATTTGAGTTTGAATTATTATGCTCACCCTATACACTAATCAATCAATGGGGGTCAATCGCCTCGAGGGAAGGCAGTATTCGTCAAGCTGGTCTTAAATTGACGATCAATTAGATGTGCCTAGCCCGTCAGGGCGGTAAATATGCAATAAATAACAAATGGCGTAACTCACCTTAAAATAAAAATAATGATATAATAAAATATAATAAAATTACGAAACCTATGTACATGTTTAATATCAGACATATTGTGATGAAACCGTCTGCCTATTTTTTTTAGTTTAGTCCCGCTATGCTCTAGTTAACTTTTTAGTAGGTATTTTTCGAGTTGAGCATAGAGGGCTATGCTCGACTCGAAAAATACCTACTAAAAAGTTTCGCTATGCACGCAATTCTTCGATTCTACGTAAACAATGGAAGGTACAGTTGAAAAGAAAAGTGTTTGAATTCAAGTTAAAAGTTTTATAGCGCTATTCGTATAAGCGAAAGCGTCTGTAAGTTAAAATTAGTTTTGTCTCGTTCTGATATTAAAAAATTCAAAATGAAAAGTTAAGAGATGATTATGAATAGAGCAGTAAGTAAGTCAATATTGGGCCCACAAGATTTAACGAAACTGTAGACTGCGGGTGCGGCTGTCAGTCTCATCCAAATCCTATGAGTTGCTAACATAATGATTAAATACTATCGTGAATTCATGCAAGCCTAGTACTTTTTGTTAGGTTGTGCCAAGATTCAAGTTTATTACAAGGAATAAGATTTTGTTCCAGATTTATTCATTTACTTTTTAATAAATAAAATATCACACTGTAACAGTTTTCATAGCGAAACATTTTAGTAGGTATTTTACGAGTCGAGCATAGCGGGACTAGCGCATAGGGGGGCTAACCGATTTTTTTTGACATATCGGAAATGGGTTCCCGTAAAACTGGGACGTTTCTGACACGTACGTTTTCCCGCCGAGTCGGGTTGACGATCATTTAAACTAACGATTTTATACGGTTTCAGCCGTAAAACGATGTGATATAGTTTTGGTCGTGGGCTCGCGTACCACACTAAATTGTTAAGGAATGTTTATTTGATTAATATCGTTTGAAATACTGAATGTGTAGGATGTTGGATTACGTCAATATTTAGTAGAAATTTCTACTAAATATTGGTGCCATTGTTATCCGATTTGATCAACTAGTTTAGCAGCTACATACATATATTTTCTATAGACCGTCAGGATTGAGGAGCCACATAAAATGTGTTGTATGAGCGAAATTATATCGTTTTAGTATTTTATTTTTATACTACAAATTAGAACACATTTACTACTAAATTATACAAAAAAAATATTGTAATTGGTTGATTACTTTCCGAGAAACAGCGCGGTGAAATTTATGGATTTTTATGAAAAATCAAAGCATTGTAGCTATCTCAAATTAAGCCCTACAAAACCTTTTTTTTTTGTGTAGACTACGCATAAGTACTACTAAATCTTACCAAATTTTCAAAAATATCCCATTGAAGTACACATAGATCTCTGCCTACCACTTACGGGCGTGATGCTATGTTATGTATTTGGGTAGATAAATTAGACAGGTCTAAATCTAACCTCATATTATTACCAAGAGGCCATGTAATTGGTCATTTGCCTAGACCTACATTGCACTCAGCAAGCGCAGTAAGAAAAGACGACAATTTTGCATGATTTTAATTAGGTTATTATAAACCAAATTCTTATAAGTTTTATAAGAACCAATAGTAAATATTATGCAGATTATTAAACAGTTACAGTTTTATATGGGTTTCATAGTAAAATAGCGAGAAATCGGGGTTGAAACGCAAATGGTTGCGAATGGTTCCCAAAGGCGGTGGGGCTCGGTCAAGGTCGTTAGCAATCGTTGTCGGTTCGGAAATTTCCGGTTTACCAATTGAAGAGTTATTATTTTTCTAAGTTTATCTTGGTATTAAATATCACTGACAAAATACCTACGTTATCGTCAAATCCTTTATTTGAAGTAGGCGACTACCTGTCTGCGACCTTTACGTTGGCCGTTGGACTCATCAAGAAAAAATTAAAGTAATAAAAACTAAAACCCAACTGCGACAAAAAATAAAACAAAAGGGTTTTAAATTGATGTCAACTCGCCATTGTTCTGAGGTGTGTATGATCTTTGTTAATAAATTAAATATCGCAAGTTAGTTGTCGTAAGTGCTACTGCTAGTTTTGCAAACTTTTTTTATATCAAAATTAAATATTGTATTTTCGAAGCCATTGCCTGTAAAAACATAGTATATGGCGAAATAATATAGTAGGTATGTTTCAAAAACATTCTTATTCTTTAATGCATATTTTTTGCTTCTAAACTGTTTTTTTTTTAAATTGTCTATAATTATTTTTACACTAGGGGACAGAATTTGAACACTGACGAAGATATAAAATACTTGAGTGTACAATAGGTAGGTACACAGTATTCAAAAATGAGCAATGACAAATAAAGGAGAATGCTCAAAAAAATCCAGAGCGAACACAACGAATTTTTGTGATATTTATTGAAATCATTCTGTAAATATTTCACTATAAGATTCGATGGCTACATATTGTGTGATATAGCCATTTGTTTTTCATCAGGAGTGATTTTTTTCCTTTCAGATATCTTCGATTTGGGTATACATCGTCAGGATATAAATAGATACATAGATACATGTACATACTCACGCCCATAGGAGTAGGCAGAGACTGCAGATTGTCAAAATCAACACACAACCAACCACACACAGCCAACTTTTTGCATGCATTTATATCGTCGGGTATACTCAAATCGAAAATATCTTAAAGAAAAAAAAACCACCCTGATGAAAAGCAAATATTAATATCATAAATTTAGCCATCGAATCTTATAGTGAAATATTAACAGAATGATATCAATAAATATTTTAGGGGTATGAGGAACAGGGTATAAAGTTCACTCATACTTATAGAAAAGGGAGGATCCTCGGAACAGACGGGTGTCATGTCTGGCGGGCAACTGCCCATAGGTTGAAGTCGGGAGCTTGTACATATATATGTCCATCGCGCGGTAAACTCTAATTGCGTGATGCAGGATTTGTGTGATGTCAGGTCTTTGATGCGTAGTTCGCATGTGGCGATGTAGATGCCGCCACAATATTACTAAAATTCTGTATGTGTTCGCTCTTTTTTTTTTTTTTTTAGGGTGGGAAATTATCAAATAACTTCTCCCGCTCTGGGCGGAGCGGGAGGGCGTGTCAGACTTTTACTGACTAAAACCCACCCGTGTTCCTTCCGTTGCCTGTGTGCCGGGGTCGCGATATCCCTTTCGGACAAACCCGCAACCCCGGCAGGCATTGGCCCTTCCGGACCCCGTCAGTTGGTGCTGACATCTCTTTGTGGCGCGCGTGGAACACAACGCGCCGTCGACCCGGGCCTGGTCCCTATCGGACGGCGAGCTACCCATTGCTCACCGTCCGCAAGCCCGCGCCTACGGTGGCCGGAAGTCGGCTCTCGACTCCCGATGCTCTCGGTGTTCGCTCTGGGTTTTGGTTTTATACATGATGAGCATTCTCCTTTAGTTATGTTGAAAGATACATGGTGCTCACATATTTACGAATATTGTACCCCCAGTCGATTTTCCTAACATATGAGCAATACATCAATGAGTGAGTTAAGGTAATCATGAATAATCTTTTTATTTACTGCGTTATTTATAGAATACAGCGGACAGTACATAACCTTGTTTAATTTGTTTTTTGTCACAGTATTATGAAAAAGTAGAAGTAAAAAAACTCTCGTAAATGGGTTTTGGAGGTCACATAGGCAGTCGCTCCATGTAAAATACTGGTATTCACTTGCATCTTAGTTAGACTGGAAGCCGACCCCAACATAGTTGGGAAAAGGCTGGGCAGATTGATTTTAATTGAAAAACTTATCGACTGCCTCGTTCAAGCGGAGCAAGCGCTAATGAGGACCTGGGATTGGGTCGGGAAAGTGTTGAGGTTTCATCAGGAGTTTCTCAGTAGCAGCCTTTTTTTTTTTTTTTGAGGTTTGTAAATTGTCAAATAACTTCTCCCGCTCTGGGCGGAGCGGGAGGGCGTGTCAGACTTTTACTGACTAAAACCCACCCGTGTTCCTTCCGTTGCCTGTGTGCCGGGGTAGCGATATCCCTTTCGGACAAACCCGCAACCCCGGCAGGCATTGGCCCTTCCGGACCCCGTCAGTTGGTGCTGACATCTCTTTGAGGCGCGCGTGGAACACAACGCGCCGTCGACCCGGGCCTGCAGTGTCATTCCACAGGGATTGACACTATTGACAGCTCACTTCACCCAAGTTTTCACGGTGATCTCTGATGGCTGGTCCCTATCGGACGGCGAGCTACCCATTGCTCACCGTCCGCAAGCCCGCGCCTACGGTGGCCGGAAGTCGGCTCGCGACTCCCGACGCCCGGGGCGTCTCCTGCGGCGACTAGGAGCGCCAGGGCGCGAATCTTGCGTCTCCCTCGGGCGCTCCGCCTCCTCCTTCGCGAGCATCACTGCTTCGCAGAAGGAGGTGACGGCTCAGTAGCAGCCTGGAGTGTAGATTTGTGCCCGGTTGATGATACCAATAGGCTCGCCCCCTATTACATGGGACTTAAACATAACTAGCGAATGTGGGTGTACTGTATGTACACCTCTGCCTAGCCCTTCGAGGATTACAGGCGTGATGTTATGTTATGTGCTTATGTGTTATTTGCAAAACAAAACTCTCATAAAAATAAAAATAAACCTTACCGGCTTGATACTTGTGTAGGCGACATTTTCAAAATATATTCTAATATTTTTTTAAAATTTAATTTAAGATCCTTTTTTAAAACACTTCCTCAATAATTAACTTCACTAATGACACACTTAAACAACGACTTTTTTGGAAAAAAATATAATCAATTTAGTAGAACAATACGTAATTAAAATATGTGTAAGATTTGTTTATTTTTTTTCAGATTTTAAAACATTTTAGGATTTTTTTTTTTTTTGCTTAAGTAATTTGCGATATATTTCATTTGCATTAACAAAGATTCTAATAAAAAATATCTATTCCAAAAATATTTGGCCACGTTAGCCCTACGCTGTTCCGCAACAGACTGAGATATTTTTCTTTATAAGTAAGGTGTATAAGTAGTCAAGTTCAAGTTGCTTATCGAAAGCCTGTTCAAATCCTTGTTTCCAAATGATTTTATTTCGACTTAAACAGATAACAACTTTAAATAAGTGTAAATTAAGTTGATTTTATTTTTTTTGTTGATGCTGTAGCGCAATCTGAATCTTATGTGTAGGTATTAAAGTTATTTTTAAACTTAAACACAATTTTTTGTTAACATTTTTGGAGACTGAATTGCGAACGTAGATTATCTACTACCACAGTGTTTTTTTTTTTATTGTTAAGCAAAAACTACACTAAGATCTTCAATCGAGTAGGTATGCGCCAAGTGATACGGAAACTCTTTCGAGAGATTTAAGATCTACTTACAAACATGTTTTGGACGCAATGATCAATGAAGTCATAATCTTTGTAAGAATACAGATTAAGAGAGACCGAATTAAGTTAAAAATAAATACGTAATTCCTCGCTACTAAACACAGTCAACGTGAAGTCAGTAGTACCTATCACATTAGTTGCGAAAACCGCTCTTATTGTTACGGGATAGAGGCGCTGTCAAAGTCAAATTGTTACCGCGGACGTGCGAATGACAGTTCGCCATATTTGTTTACAAAATATTTTATTTATCATGCACAACCTGTCTTGTTTTTTTTTAAGTTTTTGTGTTATTTGTGTGCTTAACAAATGAAGAATGAAATGCATATTTATTGTACTTTTAGGGTTCCATACCTCAAAAGGAAAAACCCGGTACCCTTTTAGGATCACTTCGTTGTCCGTCTTCCTGTCTGCCTGTCTGTCAAGACCCCTTTTCTCAGGAACTTGTGAAGGCGTCAAGTTGAAATTAATATCAAATACTTACGTAGGTGTACGGTGCCTTGGAGCTCTAACAATAAAATCGCGTCTTCTAAGTCAACGCAATAAAAAAATACGGCCATTTAAGCCACATATTTTGATACTCGCAAATAAATCAAAACCTACAGAGTACTTCCCGTTGACCATGAGAATCGTGGAATTTGGCAAGGAGCAAGGACTCACATCACAAGTAAAAGGAATGTCCGTAACACGTTAATTGGTAGTTTTATCACACATCAAAAATATTTTTTTTTGCGATTACAAACAAAGGTACAGTTGGAGAATAGAGCGTGACGTCCATAATCGATGTATGGGAGAACATGTTTTTAAACTCCATTTTAAAGTTTCTTCTTGGAATAAATTCATCCCACTACGGAACCTTTCATTGTGCGTGGTCCAACACGCACTTGGCCGGATTTTTCACATGAGGAACATCACTAATTTCATGTATTATGTGTGATATTGTGTCTTTCCTTAATCATTTTTTATTCACTTGACAACGTGAATTTCATTAATGTTTTTATCAGAATCAGAATCAGAATCAGAATGCTTTATTTGTAAACATAGGTCATAATACAATAGTTTGCGATGTTACAGAATGGTAGATCCTCTATGTTTTGCCCAGAGGCGTACAAATATATTTAATTAAAATTGTCGAATTTATATAAAATCAATATAGGTAGGTACATGCATATCAATAAAAAATTAAGAAAATAAAAGTTACAGATAGGTAGATCCTCTATGTTTTGCCCAGAGGCGTACAAATAATATTTAATTAACATTGTCGAATTTATATAAAGTCAATATAAGCAGGTACATGCATATCAATAAAACATTTAAAAAAATAAAATCAACTTAAATAAATGTCAAATAGTTAAAAGTTCATGCCACAATAATCCTAATGTCAAATAAAATTTCAAATCGTCAAAATAGGTGAGGTTATGTACAATTTTCTGAAGCAGTGATCATAAAATTATCGTCCAAATATTCCTGTAGTGAATAATAGCATTTATTTATCAATATTTTTAATAGTTCTGTTTTGAAATGGTCCAGGTTTAGCGTTTTTAGATTTTCAGGTAGTTTGTTATATATTTTTTGGGCCATACAGAAAGTACTTTTATTCATTAGTGCAGTTTTGCCATGAGTCACTTCGAGTTCTGACTTATTTTTATCGCGTAATTTTCTGTAGTAACTTTTAGTAGCTATTTTGTATGATGAAATGTTAGATTTGACGAACATATTATTTATCAAATATAGTTTCCGCCAGTGGCTTTGTACGCGTGATATTTTTATAAATGGCAACCAGGACAAGACGCGTGAAAACCCCGGATTTTAGAGCCCAGAACCCGGACATGTCAGCAGGTTTTTTTTAAACATAGTCAGTGTAATAAAAAACAGTTGAAAATGTCATAAATCACCGTTTTATTTAATTACAAACCTTATTATTAAATTAAGTCATCTTTTAACATAATTTTAAATGTACCTAACAAAACAGAATCTTATTACAGTTTGTTACAAATTGTTTTAATAATCAGTTAGAATTATTTATTCGGTATAATTATTTAGTCAGTTGATCGCGGCCTGCGGGCACAGTGCGTGTGTCGCAGGCGGCCCAAGACTTTAAATTTTTAAACCCGGACTACAAATGAAGCCCCGCCCGGACGCTCCCCGGATGCCCTCTAAACTAGGACAAATCCGGGGAAACCCGGACGGATGGCAGCCCTACTCAGAGATAATATAGCATTCTACTGGTCTTCTTGTTTTCGTGTGGTTGATGACTAACCTGGTTTCCAGTCGTCAGAGCTTTAAAGCCGCCCATGGGCCTGTGACTTGGCTTCACATGCTGTCGAGAAATATCTCTCAGGCATGGCCGGTTTCCTTACGATGTTTTCCTTCACCGTTTTTGAAGCAAGTGATAATTATATGTCACATCCGACAATTGACGTTTACAACAAAACAAGGCACGCCACCTAGCGGCAACTACCAGGACTAGATTGGCGTGCATAGACAGAGTCGGGGCGTTTCCGGTCGGTTACGAGGTTGAAGAGTCGAGGCATTCCTTATCCTGGTGATCGAGTAGTGAAGACGCTTCGGAACTGCCCTACGTTTTGTTGAACCATCATCATTAGACCAGTCTGTGATTAGTTAATAAAAAAAAAATAAAAAAAATGTTTATTTCAATTTCATAGGGCATTACGATACAGATTATTGAAGATCACCTTTTAAGCAAGGAATTGCTTGTGTTAGGAGAAATAATAATTGATAATTATAACCAGTGATTAAAGTGTAAAGTGATTATTTGCCTAAGCAATTGTTATTTATTTGCACGATACCCATATAAATTTGCCTGATGGCTGATAGTAGCTCAAACCCTCTTGACGATCCGTTATGTATATAAAATAAAGAAAAGACAAAAGAGTAAATGTACTTAGTAAAAAATAAGTACGTTATAATTTTAAAGATGTGGGTAAATCAGTGGACATAATATATCTTCACGTATCTAATTATACACTCCACACTTCACGAGAAAATATGAACGGGGGCTCATGTATATTAATGCGGAATACTTTATTGGGACAAAAACAGGTTGAATTGCAGAATCACCCCTTAATAGTTGTGTGTGTTTACAGACCTCCTAATATGAATAAGACCTCAGTGAATACATTCCTCGTTGGTTTAGATATGATTCTCAATGAATTGAAACTTAAGACAAAGATAATCGTATGTGGTGATTTTAATATAGATATTTTGAAGGATCTCTACGCCTCTCACAGCTTTAAAAAACCTGTTGAAAAGTTTTAATTTGAAAGTAGGTGTGCTCACTCAACAAGTTGTTGAGTGAGCACACCTACTTTCAAATTAAAACTTGACACATTATATTGTCGATAATGTTGTTGACATTATGGGGAACTAAATGCGTAACGGTCGAATTGGCATTGTCAGATCATACAGCGCAATTACTACACGGTCCAGTTAAAAAAAAAAATTGCGTACTTCCATACTGGTACATATTTAGACGTAGTTTCTGTAGAGACAAAGCAGAAGTTTAAAAGTTAATCACAAAGTTTGATATTTAAAAAGAAAAGAAAGAAGAAGTGTTTATTCTGCACAAACTAAACGCACAAAACAAATAAAAAACAAACGAAACGATAACGCACGACACTACGACGACGACACCACGACGGCAACGACCACGCCGACCCTTTAAGGGGGATGCGCTAAGGTAGCCTGCGAGATTCAAATTTTCTTGAGTTTTTCCCATTTTGCAGGACAGTGTCAGGTTGTATGTTGATTAAAATATAATTCGCGACCGTAACAAATATGGTTTTACATAATTATAATCATTACAATCAGCAATACAACTCCACAAATTAGCATAACTGTCAAATGTCCTGATTTCATGAAATAGTTATTCAATGGGATTACATGAATTTAGAGAGTTGTATCGATCATTTTTATGATTATAATTTTATAATTAAACATTTGATACGGCCGCGAATCATATTTAGATCAACATAGAACATGATACTGACCTGCAAATTGCAAAAAACGTAAGAAAATTTGAATTTCGCGGGCTACTTTGACGCTTTCGCCTTAACGATACTTGTTCCCCTACAGAACCTAATGACGCATGTAATAAGTTCCACGACACATTTAAACTATTTTATGATATGTGCTTTCCGCAATTCAAACGATATGCAGTAAAATCGCCAAAGTGGATTAGAAAAAGTATAATGCTGTAAACACAAGCGCGAAATATTGTGGCGGTTTCGAAAAGACCCCAACCCCAATACTAAAACAGTTTTCAAAACATATACGAAACGCTTAAAAACTTCGATTCGTCTAACTACGAAAGCCGAAAATGACAAACTCCATTAATAATGCATCTAATAAAGGCTCGTGCAGACCAGATAGCTAACTACGCAACACATTTTCGTTGACAATTCCGATTAATCTGTTTTAATTTGACAGGTCAACAACATTAATTGTGTTATTTACGTTCTTGAGCAGATTTTTTTTTCGAACGTACGAAGCAATCGATTAGCAATTTGTTTCAAAACGATTCAGATTCTGATTGATCGTGTATTACGTAAAGAGGGTACTGAGCGACGCGACGACGCGACGCGACCCGAACAATACAATTTCTAAGAAAACTTCACGGTATAACAATCACCTGTGTCGCGTCGCGCTGGTCTGCACGAAGCTTTAGGGTAAAACTACATGGCAAATAAAAAATAAGTGCAAATATAATAATACTAATAATAGACTTAGAATAAATAACGTACTTATATAGGTATAACTGACCCGAAAAGCATCTCCCAAACTTTTAATGACAATTTTATTGACGAAATTGAATTAGTAACTGACATTAATATTATTAATTAAAATTTTAAATTTGACGTGCACCCTGACTCATTATTTTTAATACCCTCAGTTCCCTCTGACATTGTAAGACTAATAAATTAATTAAATAATACTAACAGCTCTAGTTATGATGATGTTACAACAAATCAGTTTCAACCATTATACAGCCTTGCTAAGCCGAAAGGCGGTATCTCTGAGATACGCCCTTTTAGTTTTTTTTATACCATTCAATAGCTATAATAATTTCGCATCCAATGGTATAAGCCACATATCGCTATCTAACTTAAAACATTTTAAAAAACCACTCAGAAGTTCTTTATATCCTTGTTTCCTTAAATTACAATTTACAAAAAGTCAATTTTCTCAAAACTTACTCCGATTGAGATAGCGCCTTTCGGCTTAGCAAGGCAGTATAGCACCAGTAGTTAGTTAAATAATAAATATGTGTTTAGAATCGGGTGTGTTTCTGGATAGGTTAAAATTGGCTGTTATAAAACCACTATAAATATAACAAAGGTAGCAAACACGATCCAGCCAACTACCGGCCTAAGCCTTACTACTCATATTCTCAAAACTAGTAGAAAAAGTGTTATACAATCAATTATACACATTTTTTTAACGTAACAATCTTTTTGCTGATGAACAATACGGTTTTAGAAGAAAAAAGAATATAAATATGGAAATTTTCAATCCCTCTGAAACAATTATAACGGGCATTGATAACAGAAGTCAAGTCAAGTATATTTTAAAAGATATCATAGATTCAAAATTACTTGTAACAAAATAATTATAGTGGACGGCGGCGCGCGCGCAGAGCTAGGAAAAGAGTCAATTTGACCTTTACCTCGCCTATTAAGTATGTGAGTTACTTACTAATTAAACTAAACAAGTCAATAAGCTTTCTTCATATTAAATATAATGATAAGATGAAATAACTAAAGAAGTGGTGTTAGCAATGTAAGTATGAATTAAGTATTGCTTTTTGTGAAACATAAGGCGCGGGCGCAACACGTTTAAGTAGGTACTATGTGTAGACCAGAAACAAATCAAAAAGTACCTTACAGGTGAATGCTCCCGGTAAGAGTGCCCCTTAAGCAAAACTTCATAGTCCATAAGGAGCTCAGTTTCGCATAACGGAATTACTTAATAGCAGCCCAGTTGATGGCATTTGCTCGCTAACTATTATGTAGGTACATAGAAAGAAAGAAAGAAAGAAAGAAAAATAAATATATTGTTTTTTGTTTATTTGTTGTTTTTTTTTTTTTTTTTTTTTTTTTATTTTTTTTTTTTTTTTTTTTTTTTATTTTTTTTTTTTTTTTTTTATTTATATTTATTTTTTACATGTGCCAAAAACAACTAGGAAACATTAACTGAACTGTTTACCAACATTCTATGCAAAGAAACATTTTCTATTGTATCCTAAAACTCTGCCCACCGCTGCAGGAAATAGGAACAGGCGTGATGGTTAAGTCAAAAATGTAGTTTCCACCTAGAATCGACTAACTGGCTGATATAACGGACCCGACCGTTGGGCCGGCAGGTTGTGTGTCAGTGCTGATAAAAACGATAAAGTTATCTCTATTTACGTACTTTACGTAAGAAAAATCAAGGTAAATACATAGTGTTTAATTACGTAATTGATTAAATATAAAACTTAACCTAAAAGTGTAATTTCATGTGTATTTTTTATACAAAAACTGTGTTTTTAATGTGTAGAACGGTGAAATTGTTTTCTATGTGATTTGTCATTTTTGCCGCGTCATCATCAGTGGATGGAGTGAAATTGTTGAACGTCAAAACCGGCTTGTATTTATGTCAAATGCCAGTGTTTATAAGTTTAGCCAATGATAGTAATTGTTTATAATTGCACTGGATAAACAATTAATTTACTCCGCGTAATTGCATTCATAGTGTCTGCATTAATTATAATTGATCAAAATAACACAGTTCTTTCCTGTGTGTCTCTGTAAGTATTTATTATTTTATGAACACAATAGGCTATAGTAGTAGGTACTTATATTTACTTATTTCTGTAAGCATGGTACATAATATTCTTTCATAACTTTAAATGTAAAATCCCTAACTAAATGCACACGTTTCATGCTTCTTATCTAGGCCACTTAGAACCTCAGACCAAATAAAAAACCAAGACAGCGCTGTCAACAGTGACGTGAGGCCGGTTTCCTTTGGTTGTAAATGTGTGCGTGTGAGCGTGTATGTACAGAGTGGAGGTGTAGTTTTGGCATGCTTCACTGTATTGTTCGCAGCGCTGTCTTGGTTTTTTATTTGGTCTGAGCTAAGAAGGTATCCATAAGTTGCTAACTGTTCATTGTTAGAGAGATTTAGAACTTTATTATAAACCTAAAAATGGTAATCTATGGAATCTTATTTACGGCTTAAAAAGTTTAGACGAAAAAAGTTGCGCTTTCGAAGAAGGGCATGTGTTTTTATTTGTTTGGGAATTTGAGGACAAGCTGGTATAGTTGTAAAAATAGCCTTAAAGTGTAGGAGATTTGAGGAGATATACAATACGGCCAACGTAACTTGGCGGGTGAGAACTTCGCGCAGAAGGTTGCCCAATAACGTTTTTTAGGAACGTAATGGTGACATAAGGCGAGTGTGAGTGAGAGAACTTGCGCGAAAGTTCGTTGTGCCTATGTTCAGACCCGCCAAGCTACGTTGGCCGTATTGTAGTTCAGTAGATCAATCACAGTTACATGTCTCCGGGCCAAAAGTGAAGGTAGAAACTGTCAGCATCTTATGTGGGTACAGTACCCTAATTACGTAATACACGATCAATCAGAATCTGAATCGTTTTGAAACAGATTGCTAATCCTTTGCTTCGTACGTTCGAAAAAAAAATCTGCTCAACAACGTAAATAACACAATGAATATTGTTGACCTGTCAAATTGAAACAGATTAGTCGGAATTGTCAACGAAAATGTGTTGCGTAATTAGATAGCTGGTTGCTATTCTCGAGTTAAGACCGTTTATCCTTAAAGTTGGCAACGTCGCATATAGCTGTAAAAAAATTACCTGTTTTGATTAATTTGGCAAGATTACTGTATGGAAATAAGAAATGTGGCAAACTAGCGAACTAGAACATTAATAATGAATTGCAATTATAACATTGAATTTCGCGCTGTACCCGTTTTAGCTGTAAAAAAAGCCGGCCAAGTGCGTGTCGGACCATGCACACCGAAGGGTTCCGTAGTTGGGATGAATTTATCCCAAAAACAAAGTTCTGTGCCCAGAAAAAATTGCAACTGTGCTTCACCCAAAGCAACCTGCGAAGAGGAATAAGGACATTTTGGTTGTCAACCGTGACATGTTTTTAAATTTAGCGAGGCCTATATTCGTCAGAGAATTGTAACATATCGGTATAGAATATTGGACCTAATGTAATGTTTGTTGATTATTTATGAAAAGGTGTGCTATTTCGAGACATCATTTGCTTTTCCTGTAATCTTTACATACATATACTTCTATCACATAGAATAATTTCAGAGTTTTATAAAAAGGCATTTACAAACTTTCCAAATACTTTTTTACATCTAAAACTAAATATTCGGTGTTACGATATCAATTATTGCATTTTATAATCAATATTTTAGTTCGATATAGAGCGATATTTCATATTTCCATACAGTAAAATTGCCAAATTAAGAGCGTTTTTCCTAAATGTTGGCAACGTCAGAAATAGCTGTCAAATATTTACCTGCTTTGATTAATTTGGCAATATTACTGTTTGGAAATGTGAAATGTGGCTAACTAGTGAACTAAAATATTGAATAACATTGAATATGATATTTACCACATTATTTTAAGATCATAGACTTATAGGATTTCCTGTAATCTATGGGTAAAGAACCATTCTCTGTATTTTTTTCTAAATTTTTGGCTCAGAAGTTTCGGAGATAAGTGGTCAATTTTAATCAATTTTTAAAAGTATACTTTAAAATTATGAAAAATGTATTTGAGATACTCACAATAAGCCCTTTTATTTGATGTGTCACATGGTACAGTTTGCTGTTTTTTTCTTTTAATTTTCTTATCCCCCATATTCAAAATTCATTTATTTACGTTATACGTCTTGGGTTACAGAAATACATATGTGTACCAAATTTCAACTTCATCGTTCCATTACATTCGGAGCAAATTCGCTGTGACAGACGGACAGACAGACAGACAGACAGACAGACAGACAGCCAGCCAGCCAGCCGGCCAGACAGACGAGTGATCCTATATGGGTTCCGTTTTGTCGTGTTTTTTTATTTTGTGATTTCCTGAGTCTCAATAAATACTTTTCCATTCTTTCTTTTTGAGGTACGGAACCCTAAATAAGTATTTGGAAACTTTCCAAATGTTCATTTTACACCTAAAACGGTTACAACATCAAATACTGTGTTATAATTGCAATTCATTATATTGTGGTCACCACGGACTGACTTCGACAAGCATAGTATACTTTCCATCGACTCGTGCGGCTAATTACTTAACCACGAGCCCCCCCCAGACCTTGTTTTCAATTGATGTTATTTCCAATTAAACAAACATCAACTTTATACAAGTGCAGATAAAGTTGATTTTAGGGTGACTAGTACGGTTGAAAAAGTCATTAAAAATATGAAGTTGTAGCGCAAACTGAACCTTATGTGTAGGCATTACAGTTGTTTTTCCTAAAGCTCGTATTTGTTTACATGTTTGGCAAATAAATTGCGAACGCAGATTACATTATTTTTATACATAAATAGCTGACCCGACTGACCAGACGTTGTCCTGTCCAAGTTTTAATCATGAATCATTTCAGCCGACAGACGTCCACTGCTGGACATATGCCGACCGGTTCTGTACATCCCGCATCCAGCGGATCTGGGTTTCAGTAGAAAAGTTTCCGTTTAGTTGTGTGTGTGCCGGCTGTCGCTGAAAACCAGCGCTGGGGCTCTGTCTCGCATAGGGTCGTAGCATTATGCTGAGCGATGACTTTGATGATGGATGATTTTCCCCCAAATTGTTTATTTTCGTGTTTTGTTCTTTCCTTGTGTCATTTGTGCCGCAAATAAACATATTTTATTTATTTCTTTTCTTTTTAATAATACATACAAAAAGCTGCCAAGTGCGAGTCGGACGCGCCCATGAAGGGTGCCGTAGCAGCAAGTAACTTATTATAAAAGTTCTTGTAGTTAGTTGTAACTTTGATCGATGTTTACGATTAATGACGTATTATAAAAAAAACTACTTACTAGATCTCGTTCAAACCAATTTTCGGTGGAAGTTTACATGGTAATGTACATCATATATTTTTTTTAGTTATATCATTCTCTTATTTTAGAAGTTACACACACACACACACACACATTTTACCACTTTGGAAGTGTCTCTCGCGCAAACTATTCAGTTTAGAAAAAAATGATATTAGAAACCTCAATATCATTTTTGAAGACCTATCTATAGATATCCCACGCGTATGGGTTTGATGTTTTTTTTTTTTTGATTTTCAAGTAAGTACCTCCAAAATGTATGTTTTTTTTCTATTTTTTAAATGCAAAATAGGTCCTGCTGTTCTCGAGTGATGCGTTTACCAACCTACAGCATTTCATTTTTACTATAGATATACAGCGTGAAACAAAAACCCGGTCCGATCTGTGAGGGTCTTGTTATGTCGCGGGCGGGCGTCGTTTAACGGGTGTCTAAGTCCTAACTTAAGACCCCTGTAAAAAATTTACCAATTTTTTTAATGGAATTTGTGTAATTTTGGTAGGTACTAAAAACGTGAATTTTAAATAGCAATAACGTTTTTATTTTCAATAATAATAATAATAAGTTTTTTTATTACTTTTGGTAATGTTATTGCACTACCTATGTGCCCTTTTCGAATCGGACAGGGTTTTAACACATTGTAGATAGATTAAAGATATAATAAAATAATTGTTAGTCATGTCAATGCTATTCGCATTATCAACTATGATTTCCGACCATGTACAGATACTTAATCACAGGTCCAAAGTTCAATGTTAGTGAACGATCTATGAGCCACAATCGTAATGAAATTAACTTAAGGCGAAAGCGTCAATGTAGCCCGCGAAATTCAAAGTTTCTTACGTTTTTTGCAATTTGCAGGTCAGTATCATGTTCTATGTTGATCTTAATATGATTCGCGGTCGTATCATATTATGTTTAATTATAGAATTATAATCATAAAAATGATCAATACAACTCTCTAAGTTCATGTAATCCCATTGAATGACTATTACAAGAAATCATGATATTTGACAATTATGCTAACTTATGGAGTTGTATTGCTGATTATAATTATGTAAAGCCATATTTGTTAGGGTCGCGAATTATATTTTAATCAACATACAACCTGACACTGACCTGCAAAATTGGAAAAATTCAAGAAAATATGAATCTCGCGGGCTACTTTTGCGTAGGTATTCCCCTTTTAAGAGCGTTTATTTTGAAAGTTGTCAACGTCGCAAATAGATGTCAAATATTTCACTTGCCCATAGTGCCCTATGGAAAAGACGGAACTGTAAGGTGACCCCATTTAATTATTAACTTTATTTCATTTTTATTATTAGTTGTTATAGCGGCAATAGAATTACACAATCTATGAAGATTTCAACTGCTTACCTATTACGCTTCATGAGATACAGACCGCTGACAGATAAACGGACGGACAGCGGAGACTTAATGATAGGGTTCCCTTTGGCACCCTTCAGATACGAAACCCCAAAAACGGTCAAAACTTCAAAATTTATGCGCTGGCTAAAACTTATACCTACTAAGAGAGAGACAGAGATATTTCTCGACGGCATGTGAAGCCAAGTCAGAGGCCCATGGGCGGCATAAAAACTCTGACACCAGCCGATCGATTCTGTAAAAATATCGCCGTGAAACTTAGGTGAAGTGAGCGTGGAGTGAGCTGTCATTCCACAGGGATTGACACTATTGACAGCTCACTTCGTGAGATGTTTACAGAATAGCATGGCAGGTTAGCGCACGCCACAATTGTGGCGATAAGTCCCCTCTTTGAGGAGTGGCTAAAGAGGCGCCACGGCGTCCTCACCTTCCGCCTGACGCAGGTCCTCACCGGACATGGTTGTTTCGGGAGGTTCCTGTTCAGGATAAAGCGGGAGGAAACGCCCGGGTGTCACCACTGTGTGGATCGCCCGGAGGACACGGTGGAGCATACGGTGGAGGTCTGCCCAGCTTGGGCGGAGCACCGCCGTGTCCTCATGGAGGCGATCGGAGGCGGCGATCTCTCGCGTCCGGCCCTGGTTCAGGCCATGGTCCGGAGCGAGAGTGCATGGGAGGCCGTCACCTCCTTCTGCGAAGCAGTAATGCTCGCGAAGGAGGAGGCGGAGCGCGCGAGGGAGAGGCAAAATGCGCCCCCTCGCGCCCCTAGTCGCCGCAGGAGACGCCCCGGGCGTCGGGAGTCGAGCCGACTTCCGGCCACCGTAGGCGCGGGCTTGCGGACGGTGAGCAATGGGTAGCTCGCCGTCCGATAGGGACCAGGCCCGGGTCGACGGCGCGTTGTGTTCCACGCGCGCCTCAAAGAGATGTCAGCACCAACTGACGGGGTCCGGAAGGGCCAATGCCTGCCGGGGTTGCGGGTTTGTCTGAAAGGGATATCGCGACCTCGGCACACAGGCAACGGAAGGAACACGGGTGGGTTTTAGTCAGTAAAAGTCTGACACGCCCTCCCGCTCCACCCAGAGCGGGAGAAGTTATTTGATAATTTCCCATCCTCAAAAAAAAAAAAAAAAAAAAAGGTTAGCGACTAATCACACGAAAAAGAAAGAAGAAAAACTTAACGAATTCTTCAAGTGATTTGACATGAAGTGTGTTAAACTAACGATATAACTTTTACAAAAAAATAATTTAATAAAAAATTCCTTATCTGTCATTGACCTATTTAGATGAACTGTAAAATTATGAAAGAAGTAGATAAGGCGGTAAAGATAAGTGGTTTCGGTTATCAACTTTACTTATCATCAATGGTTTATTCCTAAATAGGGATGTAACGAGGATTAAAAAATAATACTATTTTGTCCTTCAGTCAGATAATAAAAAAATATCAGACGTATTTTTTTTAAATCATATTAATAAAATAAAAAATAGGTAAAACGCATTGAAGTTGGGGGAGTGGGGGTTCGCTACGTCACAATAAGGACGATTCAGGATAATATCTACCGGCCAGTGACGTCTTGTTACATTTTAACTCAATGTAATGCTGTAATCTTTTGATTACGTAAAAAAAGAAAAAACAAGCGATTTCCAAGAAGGAGGAGGTTCTATGTTCGTAGCGTATGTATTTTTTTTTGTCTACCAATTTCACCGTCAATTGTGGACCAATTTTGAAACCTCTCTATCTTTAATTTTTTTTCAATATCCCCCTAATAAGATTTTATGGACCTTGTGTTTTCTCAATAAATACTGTCGTTTTTTAGAAAAAATGTCTTCACTGTTTTTTTTTCATTATCGATAAAATAACTCAGAAGCTTTTAGAAATAATAAACAGAACCGAAATCGAGGCAATAACATCGGAGATATGAAACACAAACGCTACTCAAAAACTAAAAAAAATTATAACATGACAAATATTAAAGATAGACCCCCCTTTTAAAGTTAATTTTTAGATAATTTTTCATGTATATTCAGAAAAATGCCAATGGGCGACATTGTATATTCAGACGTAATCCACCACCTGCGCCCAGTACGTGTTGGTGAATCTCCAAGTTCGGTTCTAGGATGCCGCTTTCCTCACGATGTTTTCCTTCACCGTTTTTTAGAGCAGTGGTGATGAAATAATTTTGACAAAGTTCAATGCCTGCATAAAACACAGCATACAGCGACCTGCGTGTCCAATACAACAATGCACTCAGGGTACTGTTGGGGCTGCCATGGCGTTGCAGTGCGTCAGAGATGTTTGCTGAGGCGCGGGTTGATGGTTTTGCCGCTGTCATAAGGAAAAGATGTGCCTCCCTACTCACTCACGTTCGTGGTAGTTCCAACTCTATACTGGGTGTATTTGCAGATCGCGGGGACTCCCCCATGCTGCAGAGATGGGTGCGGCTTCATGTCGCAGTTTAATTTGTTGTTGTGTATGAGTACTAACATTAGTTTTTTAAGTATATTGTTACTAACAAGAATATGGAGCTGGTCTGAAATAAATGTTTATTATTATTATTAAAACTGCCAGTCATGGTTTGGCTATCAATGCTCTTGGGAAAATTATCAGATTGATAATTTCGCTGACCAATGACTGCATCTCTTTTCCAGCACAATGTCCCGACTGATCAAGCTTCGTATCCTGGGCTACGTCGCCACAATAGTGATGCACATATCAAACATCCTGTATATGGGTTGGTTCAAGAAGCACCATCCCACTGACAGCGATCAAGTGAAACAGTTCAAGAGTTTGGAGTACCGATTCTTCACGACATGGACTTTCGTGAGTATCTAAGAATAAAGAATAATGTTTATTTGGACACAGTTCGTGAAACACAAAATACAAAATAAAATAAAAGTGAAAATAATATTTTAACATTAATAATGTGTGCCTCACGGCTGCGCCAAAAAGGTTCATTTCAGCATTAATGCCAGACAGGTGCTGTCTGACGCTGGTTTTCTAATGAACCTATAAGTAGAGACAAGTGACGGTGAGTACAAAACAGTTTCAACATACCTAATACATAATTTGTATACTTCTCTGACACTGTTATCTTTAACTATTGCTGGTATATAATCTTCATGGATGGTGGGACTTGTAGCAAAGTAATAGCAGCCGCACGGGTCGATCGATCAGGTTAAGCTACGCTTGCCGCGGTTCAGTTGGTCCGTGGATGGGCGACCATCTTTATATACCAAGACACCTCCGTGCTTCGGAAAGCTCGTTGAGCCGTTGTTCCCGGCTGTCATTTGTAGATCTTTGACAGTTGTCACGGCTCGTCAGAAAACCGAAAGTCTGACAACCAGTCTTACCAAGGGGTATCGTGTTACCCAGTAACTGGATTGTGGAGGCAGTCGCTCCACGTAAAATACTGGTATTCAGCTGCATCCGGTTAGACTGGAAGCCGACCCCGACGTAGTTGGGAAAAGGGCAGATGATATAATCTTCATGGATGGAGAGGGAGAGGAAGACCAAATAAAAGATGGATGGTTGTGTGAGGAATGATATGAAGAGAAGGGAGTGACTGATAGCGTGACGGTTGACGGGGGGGAGAGGGGGAGAACAGAACGTGGTGCGCCAACCCGACGTACTATCGAAGAACTTCATATCTAAGCAGTTTGAAAACAAAATCCCGTGAACACGATGACCGTATCTGTTACCGCGCCGGGTCTATAGCCGCCGAGCGCTGCAAGCAGAAATAGTTCTTATGGTGTATAGATGTGAAGTTCTTCGATGGTACCATGGGACAAGGGGAGGAAGATTGATAGAGAGAATGGATGACGAAAACATGGTGCGCCGACCCCATGTAGTAATGAAGCAAGGGCTGAAAGATGGTGATGACTCGGATTTGTAAAAAAAAATTATAAAAGTATAAATAATAACCGACTTCCAAAAAAACTCTAAAATCGTGCAAAATAACTTTAATTTCGGAAGTCGGTGTCTTTGGTTCTGTATTTTCGTTTTTCGCCACCGAATTTCGAATACCACTACCTGCTATGTAAATAACAGTGACAGGAACTCATAACATCATCCATATAGACTAACTGGGAAAAATACGGATTATTGAAACTGACTCAAAAACTACCCAAGCAAAGTTAATAAAATTTATATGGGACCACCTCAGAGACCAAAAAAAATAAGAATCATTAAAATCATTTTATAATTGGCGGAGTAATCGAGTAAAAAACACAAAAAAAAAAACATAGTCGAATTGAGAACCTCCTTTTTTAAAAGAAACGAAAAACGTGTGTATATATATGTACTATAAATAAATTAAAACTACATTGAATTACTATTTCAGAGACCGGACCTTTGCTTCTAAAATGACTAAATAAAAAAATATTAAAAACTGTCAGTTCTCATCAATCCTGTTTTTAATATACAAGAATACAAACTAACAATAGCAAAGATGATAAGTATCATAGCAGGTAACTGTGCGGAACGTGAAGAAGTTCTTTTTTATTTTATTATTTTCAACATCAGGTCTATAATACCTGTAGGGTAAGGCAGAGGTGTACCTTTGCCCGCATTTCGCCATTTATATTTAAACCCCATGTAATAGGGGGCAAGCCTATTCCCATCAACTCGGCGCAAATCCAGACTCCGGACTGCTACTGAGAAATTCTTAATAGAAAAAGCTCTGTACTACTGCCGGACCTGGGAATCGAACCCAGAACCTCATGCTCAATAAAAATACATAATATATGTACCATCAAAGAACTTCATATCTAACCAGTTTCAAAACAAAATCCTGTGAACACGATGATCACATCTGTTACCGCCCCGGTTCTATAGTCGCCAAGCGCTGCATGCAAGAATAGTCCTTACGGTGGTTAGATATGAACTTCTTCGATGGTACCTATATATTGGGTCCCCACCTATGAAATTGGCGTTTTTTTCTCACAAATAGAGAACCTTGTCACTTCTATGAATTAAAATATTCATCAATTGCTTGGTATTATATCGAATAATGACCATCATAGACAACTACCAATAGTAAAAAAAACCTTATTACTTATAGTTTATAAACATAAAAAATACCTTAAAAATGACTCCTCATTTTGTTAGCAGAAATGACCACTATTTGTTTTAATTTAGCCAAAACTTATTTTTGTCGCTTAATCTAGTGGCATATTACGTTATCTTAGTTTTTAAACATTAGCGCATAAAAGTTTTAAAACATTAGTGTTCATGGTTGTTATATAAATTAAGAAAATGTTAGTATGAAAAAAGCAACTTCTTTAAAATTATCCATACAAAACACTGATTTCATAGGTGGGGACCTAATACAATACTTGGCAAACACGTTAAGCCGTAAGGGTGCGTTTCCACTGAAGCGGAGACGTACGGAGCTGAGCGCAGACGTGCAGGAATCGTCCAATCACAGACGAGACGAGAGACGCGATGAAGATTTCAACCATTGTGATTGCACGTCTCCGCTCAGCTTCGCTCGTCTCCGCTTCAGTGGAAACGCACCCTTAGTCCTGCGCCTGATCTCTCTGCGGTCGTGTCGGATTGCCGTCCCATTGGGCTATGAGAGTGAGGGAGGAGAGAGTCCTCTTGCGTCTGCGCATTATACACTTATATATCTTCCGCGTCACCAGCGTCCCGCGCTAGTCTCCGCAGAGATTGACTGCCATGGTCGAAATTCGGTTTGGATGACTATTATTATCATACTTTAATAGTAGGTCACCGGTATCGGCAACAGGGTCCAAGCTACCGGCGGTCAGGGCTCTAGAGAGAGGAACCTCCTGACAATAAGAGCCGTTCCCAGAAGTACCGCTTTCTGAATCAAGCCCTTAAGAGGGCGCCTAAAGGTCCACTAGCGCCACTCTTTAAAAAAAATATTATCTCGTGACTGAGAAGGAATTATGAATAACGGCTAGACAGGACCCTCGATAAGTGTGTCTAGAATTTTCTAATACCTTTTATAAAGTTTCATATTGAGACACGAAGCAACAAAATACGATCTAAAGAAAAGCGGCCACATTCCTCTAGATCGTATTTTGTTGCTCCGTGTCTCAATATGAAACTTTATAAAAGGTATTAGAAAATTCTAGACACACTTACCGAGGGTCCTGTCTAGCCGTTATTCATAATTCCTTCTCAGTCACGAGATATTTTTTTTTTTAAAGAGTGGCGCTAGTGGACCTTTAGGCGCCCTCTTAATCCCAACGAGAGATTACTCAGGTATTCGTTGAGCCTCTTGGCTATTGAGCCATTGACAGCCACGACTATCAGCACAATGATCGCTGAGCCCATATCCCATATGTTGACAACCTCGCGAGCCAAGTCAGGATTTGTATATGACTCTAAAGTGAGTGATAGACTCGGCTTGCCGTTGGTGATACACGTGAAGCTTGCTCACACTGTATCGCGATGTTGTCGAATTTTCTGATCCGAACTAAACAAATACTACACAAATGTCAACACAACAAAAAATGGCTGCTCACGACTCGCGGCGATGACAGACGTACGAAATTACGAACCAAGGCGGGCTACGAGGAAAATTTTAAACCTGTTGGATCGCCGACGAACTTACTCAGCAGTTTTAAAGTACGCGTAGGTACCTATTTAGTATGACACACGGGGGAGAAAGGTCGTCGAATCATAAGGACGCGTACTTGCTCACACGTCTATCACCCCTTTAATGGATATTTCGAAAAACTCGTCTGAAAACGTCGTCTAGGCTCGTGATACATTACTATGTATTACGAACCTAGACTACTACGGCCGGACTTCCGATATTTTCCGATCTATCAGAAAGGTGTGATCATATTTAAGGGTGTAAAAACCATGAAACTGAAACACTTTCTTCATGCGACCAACATCGAAATCGCAAAAAATAATCAGCTGTCGCATA
Organism: Agrochola circellaris; assembly: GCA_914767755.1. NCBI lineage: Eukaryota > Metazoa > Arthropoda > Insecta > Lepidoptera > Noctuidae > Agrochola > Agrochola circellaris. Next base: position 6,927,918 of record OU611867.1, on the reverse strand, counting down.
CATTTGGGTCGAGTATGTATTGAAGTTTTGTATGGGACAGCTGTATCTGAAACGATATCACGATCACTAAGCTGATATTCTTCTACTATCTATTTCAGATACTACAAATAGCCTATGCCATCTACGCCCTGACCTGCGACCTCTTCATCTTGAAGAACCTTAAGAAGAAAAACTACGAGCTGCCCTCGCCTATCAGTGACTTCAGGGAGCTTCTGTTCTCTGGTCTAGTGTGGCCTAGCTCCATGGTAAGTTCTTTGAACATCATCAGTTCTATAATGTTCCCACTGCTTGGACACAGGTCTCCACTCGGTGAGAGGGAGTGGCTGCCACCACGCGGGCCCAGTGCGGGTTGGTAGATGACACAAGTCTTCGAATTTTGTTTCTATTACGTGTCTGTTTGCTCACGATGTTTTCCTTCACCGTTTTGAGAGCGGTGGTGATGAAATAATTTATATAACGTAAGTCACCTGTCTGGGTTCGAATCTACGACCTGTAACTCCGGGCCACCATTATTCTTCGAAAGATAGGAGAAAATTTTATGAAGAAATTCATTAAATTCATTCCCTTCATCGTTTCGTGTCGAAGGTACTTTGTTTGATTATGAGCCCACTAAGACCACGTTGATCGCGACATCAGTGGTATTCTTTAGGTCTTCAAAGGTGCAAGTGAACGGGCACTTACGACTCTCCAGTAAGGAGGACATGGTCTGATGAGGAGCACCGCAGTAGCACTAGGTACTGGATGGGTCAGTCATTCCCCACTTCGTAAAAATTGTTGTGTTTGCAGCGGCCTAATTGTGTATGCAATCGATTGAGAGGTTTCCAAGGCCACTGCAGATCACGCCTAGGAGGCAAATGTTCCTGGGGTTTGATGAAGTTGTGAATGCACGGTGAATGCTTGTCTTCGCACAATTTCCTTCTCTCTTTTGGTGCTTCACTTATCGTAGTCGCTAAGCTCGGCGCTAAGTAAGTTGGTGTGTTTTCCTAGATAGCGTTTTTTGACACCGCAAAATCGAACCCCGCCGCCATTATTTTTATGACCGCCGTTACTCCGGCCGTAATGTGGCGGTCACGGCTATTCAAAAAAACTAGCTTTATTAATGAATGGTGTTTTCATGCATACATTTTTACAGATGTTTTTTCTGAATATTTTACTGTATCTTAAAAATTTAAGTGTGATGACGATTACCTTGTTGCGATCTCGGACACGACGTGTTGCCACGCCAAGCGTCGAGAGCAATGTGAGCCACTAGGAATACTCGTATTACTGCGAGTATTCCAAGGTCACCTTAGTTGCGATTGTTAGCAGCCCCTTATCGCGCTGATAATGATCCTAGCCGAGGTGGGCCGAGCAGTAATCCTATATAAGTGGGGTTGTCGGGCGAAGTGGCTCACACTGCTCTCGACGCTTGACGTGGCAACACGTCATGTCCGGGTTCGCAACAAGTCAATCGTCATCCTGAGGATGCTTCGTTGAGAGGTAAATCACGTGTCGATTTCTTACAGGGTTCTTTATGACTCTTTAAGAACAGTTAAGCGGATTAGGTTACTAAATATACGTCGTCAATTGTATTTTCTATTGGATTTCCGCAAAGTCACGCGTGAGTCAATTAACTATAATAGTTAATATATAGTGTATAATAGAGAATGAACCGCTAGTATAGCTGGTCACAGATGAAATGACAGAGTAATGTCAACTCGTGTTGGGCTTGCACTTTAGTGATGCGCTTAACCACTTAGTAACACGTAGTTAGTTGACTAAGTGAAGCCACAACGTTACAGTCGGATAGCATCTAACAACTACTCTCTCCCTTTCCAGGTAGTATTCACAGTATTCTGGGGCCTGTACAGTTACGATAGAGCCCTCATATTCCCGGAGTTTCTTGACGCCGTAATACCCCCCATTTCGAACCACGTCATACATACCATGATTGTTCCTGTGGTGCTATGGGAGGTGGTGACGAGACCCAGGAAAGAACCGGAGAATCATGCCAGGAATGTGAGCCAGCTGACTCTGCATCTCTGTGTTTATGTCAGCGTGTAAGTACCTACCAATACCTCCTAAAAGTTCTCATTAGTAATAGTATTCTCTGCAGGTCTTGGAACCGTTACCAAAAGTACAGGTTCTGTACCGGTACTTAGCGGTTATTACCATTCCAGACTGGTACCAGTACTCCACCTAACAAGTAGGTACGAGTACCGGCACCAAATTCAAGTACTCGCCCCGTTCCACAAATCCCGTATTTCTTGAAGTAATTTTTTCTTATTAATTTTCCTTTAATATCTAACTATCCACTCTAACTTACGGAAATATTTGTTTAGTACCGGTTTTGGTACCGGTACAGTACTGATACTCATTAGAAATACGGTAGTACCGGTACTACTTCTGGTACCTGTTCCCAAAAATACCGGTATTTCAAGCCCGTTCTCAAATCAAATCAAATCTTTTTATTGTGAGCATAGGTTATACAGACATGTTAGGTAATAATATGTCCAGCCTAATAGGCATACAATAATTATGTCAACATGCAGTACAAAAATTCTTAGGTGTGTAATAACAATTATGTGTATGGTGAAAGATTGTAGTAGGTACAAATTATTAAGAAAATCTTGGATCGTGTAAGTAAGCTTTGTCAATAAAAAAATTACGCAATTTAAATTTAAATAGTAGCAGTTCCTTGGTGCTTAAAATGTCCTTATTGTAAATTTGGATTTGGATTGCGGATTTGTTCTGTCTATATATTATATTTACATCTAATACGGATAATTTTACATTATCATGAGCATAAATTTGGAAAATTGATGACCTACTGCTTGACATAAACCCCCAAAAACAATCACTCCGTGAACAATAAAATCAATAAATTCAAATGGCGAATTAAAAAAATTCACCTGTGTCCGATGGCCGGTGGAGCAGATGAGACCTGGAGTAGAGACCGCGTAGCGTAGGACGCCCCCTAGCTAGATGAACCGACGACCTTAAAAGGTGGCTGGGACAGACTGGATGCGGAAGCCGGAAGACAGGGTGTTGTAGACCCTGGGAGAGGCCTATGTTCAGCAGTGAACTGCGATATACTGAGTTGATTTATTGACCTGTATTATACCGAAGGAGAGTAGAGAACAAAATTAAAGGTCACAATTTTTAAGGTCATCAGATAACTTGAAGCTTAAAATGCCTATGAATTCCACAACATACAACTTTCCTCGACAAATCCTTCACTGTCCAGGCCGCTCGTTTGTGAAATGCATTGCCAGTTGAAGTAAAGCGCGCGCAATCGTTACATGTGTTTAAGAGGCTTACAACAGCTAAAGCGCGGTCACTGTCGGACTGCATAGAAATGAAAGAGAAGCGCGATGACGCGACGCAGGTAATTTATTGCAAAATATGAAGCAGTTAGCGATTTACAAAAATCTATTGATTGGACTGGAAAATTAAAACACTATTATGCTAATATGTAGCTTGTAGAATAATCTGACAAAAAATCAGAATTATTGCATGTAAATTAATATGATTTTTAATCGTTAAAAGAAATTCTTAGAGGTATCTTCATGATTTTTTTCTATGTTATCAAATTAGTTGTATTATGTTTTCAACACACTATCATACTAGCATATATCCTGAAGAATATCATATATTTTTCTGATTTTGTTTACTGCAGTGGATCATATTCTTTTAGGCATTATAAAACTTGCGTTTAGGCACGTTTAGGTCCTGTAGTCCCCTTAAGAGACTCGTGAAGGAACATCACTTGTCGTTGTAATCTTGTTCTCGTAACTGTAATTATGCATAGTCTTCATTTATTTTCGTTGCTTATATATATAGTATGTATGTATTTATGTATCCATTATTTAGGATATATATTTATCTGTGTATTCTATTCTAGTATATTGTATACTTATTATTTGCACCAACGACAGCCCCATGTTATGTCCAGGCAAATCACTGTCCATTCTAAGGTTGCCTGGAAGAGATCGCGGAAAGCGATAAGGTCGCCCATTGTATATTTTGTAGTGCTTATTTTTTTTTAAATGTATTTTTGTGGTGTATAATAAAGTATATATAAATAAACAAACAAACACATTTCGGTAGTTCTCAGTTTCACGTAAAAGGTGTGAGCAAACAGCGTAATGAGGGTTTTCTTGAAAATACACGTCACCAGTTGGCGCCCCTTTGGCAAGAGGTCTTCCGTTTATACAATGAATATAAAATATATGATGACGTTCATCATTCAGTCCGGAGTAAAGAAAATATAGGCGCCTTGAAACTTTTGACAGGTGCCCGGACCTGACGTCTCAGTGCTGCCACCTAGTGAACGTCATTTCAGAAAACCGTCATTGCGTAACATACTACAATGACCATTGCAATTTTAAGTGTCTTTCGTGTTGACAATTCAACAATTATTAATGCGTTATGTACGTTGTCGAGCAGACAAATTTTTCAAACATTTACGAAGCAATGGATTATGAATTTCCTTCATAATCCTTCGGGTTGTGATTGTAAGTGTTACACAATTGGCTAATCAGGCTGTTATTGAGAATTTACAGATGGAAAAAACTTAATAACTCTATACCTACCCTAAAAGGCGATCGAACTCCGTGGGGTAATTGCGTACCACAAATAAAATGACAATGGATCGCAATGGGTTTCATTTGACAGTTCATCCACATTCATTGCGTTATTAATTTATTATTTAATTTATTTAACGGTTTATGTACACACATATATTGGCATGGTTGGGTACAACAAACTGGAGACAAGAAGGGACCTGGCTTTTACCACGTATATTTTTAAGCTGTTGCGCGGTAAAATGTTTAATGCTGGTGTTTTGAAGGAGATATGTCTGAATGTGCCTGATAAGTACGCATTGCGACGCCGACGGCCACGGTTGTTAGCTGTGCCACGCGCGCGAACCAACCTGCTCAGTAAAGCGCCCCTGACGCGAGCCTTGCATACACTGAATGACACTGCTGATAGGATTGATTTATTTAATTGCTCTCTGAATGAATTCACAAAAGTAACATTGTTTGTATTATGTTATGCTAATATATAACTAGTAGCTTTAATTGTAATTTAGAATGTAACTAAAGACCACGCTACCGCATTAGGATTATTGCCTGTAATGATAGTTGTGTTTGTGATAAATAAATAAATAAATATATGCATAAATATATAGGTGATGCGATGATGGTATTGGTGGTGGTGGTGATGTGTGGTGGTGCGTTGGTGTGCGCTGTGTGATTTATGTTGTTGATCAGACGAATTTTTCAAACATATGGAACAATGGATTAGCAATATCCTTCCAAAGTCTCGGATTGTGATTGAAAGTGGTTACTCAATTAACCGTTGCGCTTGCGACCACTGGACCAGTGGAGAACCTATTTATTGTGAAACCAAAATGTAGATTTTGTATTTACTTATTGTAGTGTTCTTTGTTCCAGAATGTACTTCACCTACATCGAGCGTGGGGTATGGTTGTACCCCATTTTCAGAAAGCTGTTCGGGACAGTATACTTCTTTTTAGTTTTAGCAGCCATGGCTGTCATATTCTTCAGTTTTTATTATATACAATGGCCAATTACGAACATGATACATGGTTCAAAGAAAAAGGCTGAAAAGAAAAAAGCTAAATTAGAAAAAAAAGTTAAATGATCCTAGTGAAATAACTAGATCTATTTTTATTTATTTATTAAGTTTCTTGAGCTCTCTGTTTTAATTGTTAAAGATTTTAAATCGATTAATATGAACTTCAAATTATGTGTTTTTGTTTTGTTTTATTTTTTTTCATCACCTTTGCATAATGTAGATTGAAACCTAAGGCCGTTTGTCCACCGCCTCGTCAACCAGAACGAGATGACGGCGCCGAACTAGCGATACATGTTTTACAACAGCCGCGTGTCCACCGCACGTCCGTCAAGTTCGGTAGGAATTATCTCTTTTCTCGTTGACGTCCCGTTCTTCGTCTTATCTAGCGGAAACGCCTTGACGGCCGCTGCTAGAGGCGGCAATTACACTCTTTAGATTCAAATAAAACGTGTCACCATTTAGAGCGAAACCCCACGATGCGCTGCCGGTGCGTTGCGACGCTGCGTCATCCAAAATACAAATCACAGTGACATGCCCCACGGTGTATTGTAACGCACGTTCAAAACGACCTACATATACTGCCCTGCTAAGTTGAAAGGCGGTATCTCAATCGGAGTATGTTTTGAGAAAATTGACTTTTTGTAAATTGTAATTTAAGGAAACATATTTAACAATGTTTTAAGTTAGATAGCGGTATGTGGCTTATACCATTAGATGCGAAATTATTATAGCTATTGAATGGTATTAAAAAAACTAAAAGGGCGTATCTCAGAGATACCGCCTTTCGGCTTAGCAGGGCAGTATAGGGAACTAGAGACCAGCTCAGTTGGAACGGGACTTCGCCTTTCCCTTCATCTTGCCACCTTCGATGACCAGAGAAACGAAGCGGGGAAGGATGTTGCGGTGCGATGTCGAGCGTCTGAGCGGCACCACGGTGTAGCGCAGTGTTGCCTGTATTAAAGGAAACTGACAAACACAACACCGTATCGCTGCGACGTCGTAGTAAGCGGCGTTGCATTGCGAGGCCGTCGCATTGTCCGTGTGGCACTCGGTGCGTTGAAATCATAGCGGGGCGGCGACGCAACGCACCGGCAACGCCCGTGCGCGCTCACTCCTACTTGCATTACGATAGAAATGACGTATAGAAACTGACGGCTCAGCTATCCACCAACCAACCTATTCACCAACCTATCCACAAAACTACCCACCAATCAACCTATCCAGCAACCAACCTACCCATCAACCAACCTATCCACCAACCAACCTACCCACTAACCTATCCACCAACCTAGACATCAACCTATCCACCAACCAACCTATCCACAAACCTACCCACCAACCTATCCACAAACCTACCCAGCAACCAACCTACCCACCAACCTTACCACAAACCTACCCACCAACCAACCTATCCAGCAACCAACCTACCCACCAACAAACCTACCCACCAACCAACCTATTCACCAACCTATCCATCAACCTATCTACCAACCAACCTACCCACTAACCTATGCATCAACCTATCCACCAACCAACCTACCCACCAACCAACCTCCCCACCAACCTATCCACCAACCTATGCACCAACCTATCGACCAACCTATCCACCAACCTATACACCAACCTATTCACCAACCTATCCACCACCCTATCCACCAACCTATTCACCAACCTATTCACCAACCTATCCACCAACCAACCTATCCACCAACCAACCTATCCACCAACCAACCTATCCACCAACCAACCTATCCACCAACCAACCTATCCACCAGCCAACCTACCCGCCAACCAACCTATTCACCAACCAACCTACCTAGCAACCAACCTACCCATCAACCAACCTATCCACCAACCAACCTACCCACTAACCTATCCACCAACCTAGACATCAACCTATCCACCAACCAACCTATCCACAAACCTACCCACCAACCTATCCACAAACCTACCCAGCAACCAACCTACCCACCAACCTTACCACAAACCTACCCACCAACCAACCTATCCAGCAACCAACCTACCCACCAACAAACCTACCCACCAACCAACCTATTCACCAACCTATCCATCAACCTATCTACCAACCAACCTACCCACTAACCTATGCATCAACCTATCCACCAACCAATCTACCCACCAACCAACCTCCCCACCAACCTATCCACCAACCTATGCACCAACCTATCGACCAACCTATCCACCAACCTATACACCAACCTATTCACCAACCTATCCATTACCCTATCCACCAACCTATTCACCAACCTATCCACCAACCAACCTATCCACCAACCAACCTATCCACCAACCAACCTATCCACCAGCCAACCTACCCGCCAACCAACCTATTCACCAACCAACCTATTCACCAAACTATCCACAAACCTATTCATCAACCTATCCAACAATCAACCTTCTCACTAACCTACCCAGCAACCAACCTTTCCACCAACCTACCCACCAACCAACCTATCCACCAACCAACCTACCCACCAACCAACCTACACACCAACCTATCCATTAACCTATCCATCAACCTACCCACCAGCCAACCTACCCACCAACCAACCTACTTACCAACCAAATTAAGCTAAACTTTGAAATTAGAACAAAATGTCTAGTCTTGATATATTATAATATAATATATATCTATATTACAAGACCTTGGACTAATCAAGTTCTATTGAACTATTATAATTAATACCTTATTATTATTTAATAGTGCCACCGCACCGGTTGTTAGATATGGAAATGAAGTCAGGTCATAAGGTGCACTTAATGGTTCTATTTACAGTTCTGATACTTAAGTTGCATTACTAATATTCGCTGTAGAATTGCATGTTATAAATCAGGGATTACAAACCGGTGGGGCGCGCCCTCCTCGGGGGGCGTAGAGTGACCAATGGGAGGCACGGCGACTCTCATATTAAACTACAGATTTATTAAATCATATTCTTGATTTAGAAAAGGTTAAGGCTCGTTTTCATTATTGTATTGTAGGTATTGTAAAATAAGGTCCAGCTTTTCTGCATAAGTCTAACTTAAAATAAGTTTTCATACTTTTGTATGAATAGAATTTAGTGGCATGAGGTTCACTCATCCACCAAAGAAAAGGGAGGACCGTCTCGTGTCGGTGTCGTGTCTGGCGGGCAACTGCCCAGAAGTCTGGAAGCTTATGAATATGTCCATCGTGAGGTAAACTCTAATTGCGCGATGCAGGATTTGTATGACGTCAGGATGTTGTGTGACATCAGGTCTTTGATGCGTAGTTCCCAAGGGGGGATGTAGATGCCGCCACAAGACTAAAGAAAACCGAACCTATCCGAGGCGACGTGCTACTTTTTTTTTCTGCATATGTCGACAAAGTAACTCAGAGGCGTAGTGATTTTAAAAGAAAATTAAGGGAGCGCGTATTTTAAAAGGTTGGGAATCCCTGTTTTAAATTAAAACAACCGACATCCAAAAAAACACTACATAGTTAAAAATAACTTTAATTTTGGGAGTCGGTGTTTCTGGTTTTGAATTTTCGTTTTTTGCCACCGACTTCCAAAATTTAAGTTCAGTTTGTAGTGTTTTTTTTTGGAAGTCGGTTGTTTTTTTTGTAATAAGTTTTAATTTTTTTACTTTTTAGTTGTAGTACCTACCCTACACAAATAACACTACCTACTATGTAATTAACAGTAGGGTATTGAAGTTATAACATCATCCACATAGACTAAGCGGGAAAGAAAAATACGTATTATTGAAGAAAAATTAACAAAATGTATAAGGAACCACCACGCAAGTTTCTTCTACCAAATTAAAAAATAATTTTCAAAATCGGTCCACAATTGACGAAAATATCGATGGACATACATTAAAAAAAAACATACATGCAGACAACATAGCGCCTCCTCCCCTCTCCCTTTTTGGAAGTCGGTTAAAAAGTTTAAGTAACTTTGAAGCAGCTTTTACTAAGCATAACCAGGAAACAATGATTTTACTGTTGGGTCAAAGTCACTCTGTGAAACTTGTAGGCAAATAGGCATATTGAATTTTAAAAAAATTGTCCTTCAGCTAGATTATTAAAAATTATTGGACACGTATTTTTTCTTTTTTTACATAATCAAAAGATTACGGCAATACATTGAGTTAAAATGTGGCATGACGTCACACTCCAGTAGATTTTATACTGACTTGTGACGTAGTAGCGCCCATTCCCCAACTTTTATCGAAATAATTTTTTATTAATATTATGATAAAGCAAAATATACGTGTTTAATTTTTTTTTATTGTCTGACTGACGGACGAAATAGTTTTTTTTCCCCAGCCAACTTCCCTATTAGGTCCAATTTGGCAATAAACAATTTATAAACTAAAACAATGTAGGTTGAAGTTCTTAATTTCCTAAATTAAATATCCAACTTGTAGTTGTTAGCCTTGTATTCTCAACCAGTCATTAGCAAAAACTATTCTTTTAGTTCTCCTTGTATTTTATTGAATAAAAAAATCTATAAATATCCACCGCTTAATAACTCACACAATTTATGCAAATTATACAAACCGCATTTTGATTGCTTCCCTGTATGGTCTAAAGACGTGTGCGCCAAAAGTAAACGCTTCCCAGTTGTGTCTCTTATCTATGAGACACTGGATTTTGCTCGCGGTTTCATCCACGTGGAGATCGGAAATTATCCTACGGTAATGTACTACCGGGATAAGTCTAGTCCTAACTCAGGTTTGGTCTATCCATGTGACATATTTAATCCAAATCTGTTCAGCCGTTCATGCGTGAAATGGTAATAAACAGACAGTGTTACTTTTGCAATTATAATATGATACTAGCTACGCCCCGCGGTTTTACCTAGACAAGTCTCGATCCCGTGGGAATATCGGGATAAAAAGTATTAAATGTCCTAACCCAGGCCATGGTCAACCCATGTGGTAAATATCATCCAAATCGGTTTAGCCGTTTTAGCGTGAAAGCGTAACAAACAAACTCACTTTTGCATTTATAATAATTATTTGTTAGGGCGGTTATGGATGTTGCGGGAAAGTCCGAAAGGGATACCGTGGCCCCTGGCAACGTACAGACAACTGAAGGAACACGGGTGGGTTTTAGTCAGAGTCTGACACGCCCTCCCGCTCCGCCCAGAGCGGGAGAAGTTATTTTATAAATTTCCCACCCAAAAAAAAGGACGGTTATTGATAGATCGTGCAAAAAAATAAAATAAATAAGTGACATTTATATTTTTTTTTAAAGGTTGCCGTTGGCCCCGGCTGTCATTTTGTAAATATTTGACTGTCGTTACGGGTTGTCAGTAGCCCGAAAGTCTGACAACCATTCTTACCAAGTATTGTATTACCCAGTGGATTGTGGAGGGCAGATAGGCAGTCGGTCCATGTTAAATAATGCTATTCAGCTGCATCCGGTTGGACTGAAAGCCGAACCCAACATATTTGGGAAAGTGAAAAATGGGTAAACGGCAGACGGCAGATGATGTTATCATGTAATGTTGTAATGTAGATGTTATACGTTCATTATCATCATTTCAGCCGAAACACGCCCACTGCTGGACATAGGCCTCCCCCAAGCACCTCCACTTCGAACGGTTCTATGCTTCCCGCATTCAGCAGATTCCTGCGGCCTTCACAAGTCGGTCCATCTTGTGGGAGGCCTTCCAACGCTACGCCTACCGGTACGCGGTCGCCAGTCCAGAACCTTGCGGCCCCATCGGCCATCTGTTCTACGAGCAATGTGCCCTGCCCATTGCCACTTATGTTTCGTAATTCTTCGGGCTACGTCGGTTACCTTGGTTCTTTGCGGATCGCTCTCAACACGCCCTGGTCAAAGACTTTCATCTTCAGACACTGCGTTATGTGGGACAAGAAGATATTACGTAGCTTCCCGAACGCTGCCCAGCCGAGATAATGATAAATGTTAACAATGTGTAATTTATTGTCATTCTAGGAACTAAAACATTTTGTAGTCATGATAAGCACCAGTGTGGCCTGAGATTCGACCGCGTTCATACGTGCACGATGCATACATTAAATTTATAGTAATGTGTTGTTTTAATTAACTATCTGTGGCCAGTGGAAGTCAAACTTTTTTTAAATAGGTGAATAGGTACCTAATTGTGAATACTGGGTGGACCCAAGCAGTCATTGGTGTGGAAATATAAAAGCCGTTTATGTAATTGTATGTGAGTACATAAATGATCTTTTCTAGTCTTCTTATTTTCGTGTGGTTAGTGACTAACTTAGTGTCAGAGTTTTAAAGCCGCCCATGGACCTGTGAAGCCACACATGCCGTCGAGAAATATCTCTCAGGCATGCTGGTTTCCTCACGATGTTTTCCTTCACCGTTTTTGAAGCAAGTGATAATTATACAATACGCACATGAATCCGAAAAGTCTGAGGTGCGTGTCTTGGGTTCGAACTCGAGACCTATGATTACTATCTTTTCTCATCATCATGGAATATAAAGAATTATCTTTTCTCGTAATTCTTTACATTGCCATAATCTAGAAAAAAAAGGAAGGAAATTGTTTCTTGTCACAGAAACACATGCAAATAAAAAAGTAACTTAAAATAAGTTAGCTCAAATTAATGTTGCAATTTTGCGCGAGCATTCTTCTCAGTGGTAGTAGGGGTAACATCGTATGGTTTCGGTGGGCGTCTGACATAACCCACAAATCTCCCTAGTCATCAGCATCATCATTTCAGCTGAAAGACGGCCACTGCTGGACATAGGCCTCTCCCAGGTCTAAAGTATCTTCATCTTTTATGGGGTACTGTGTTAAATGTTACAATAAAATACCTTGTGATATATTACAATTAAATGAAAGAAAATTTAAAACTCATATTAAAAGTACACTTTGTAAACAAGCATATTACAAATTAGAGGATTATATCCAAGATAAGAATGCTTGGAAACATGCTGGTCCTGCTCCATAGGATAATCTAGAATCTAGACAAAATCAAACTGGTTGCTAATTAAAGTTGTATGAATTATTATTTTTAGTATATGACATTGATTTTACATTCTGTGATTACTTCCTCACACACTGACTTATTAATTGTAAAATTTTAAGAAAACCGTCTACTTTTACAATGTCTGTAAATATGTGAGAACCATGCATCTATCACATAAGTAATTAATTTATCTTTCGTTGCTTCATTTTTATTAATTCTTCTTTTTACCTATTGTGGTAACGTATTTTTTTATTTTTTTTAGTTGCATCGTCTTCACATATAATTATGTAACTAATGTACGTGCATATGCAAAATATTGTAACACATTTTAAAAGAGTAACGGTGGAGTTTCTTGCCCATTCTTCTCCATACGAAAACTACCTTTTGGAAGGGGCGACTAGAATCAATTCAATTTTTTTGTAAACTTTGACGTTCAAAAGTGCCTTACAGGGGCCTATTTGAAATAAATGATTTGACTTTGACTTTGACTTCCCAAGCGTCGCCATATCAACCGGTCTCGTGCCTCTCGCATCAAAGTCGCAAATAGGCTCATAAAAGTCACTTTTGAACGTCAAAATTTACAAAAACAATATAATTGATTCTAGTCGCCCCTTCCAAGAGGTAGTTTCGTGTGGAGAAGAATGGGCAAGAAACTCCAACGTTACTTTTTTTTTATGTTTAAAAATATTTTCATCCAGCAGATTCCCGCGACCACCAGGTCATCGGATCCCCTTCCCCAGAAGGGTTAAAAATTCAAAAAATTCTAAATTCAAAAGTCATTTATTCAAACTAGGCTGAGAATTAGCACTTTTCGAACGTCATAATTACATAAGACAGTCCCCCAAAACGCCTGCCCTTCACCACTTCCTAGTGCTTAAGCTGGGAAGAAGAAGTGGCGCAACAAACTCCCCAGTAGCACAGCTCTATTCAGTTGGAAAAACTTGATTCTATATAATAATGCTTTAATGCAAAAATAATTTACATTAGCACAAATTGCAATCAACTCATAAAATAAAAACATTTTAATGAGTAGATTATGTCAACAATAAATGAAAACAAAATTTAAAATAAATTGACTTACAGTACAAATAAAATAATCCAAAAAATTATATGAATTCATATAGTATCATGTAGTCTTTGATTCTAAAAACACTTGTTTGTTGCTTGGAGTAGCTTAATTAGTCCCAAGCCTTTTTGTCGTCTAAGTAATCTTTAACTTTATAGAAACCTTTTTGACATAGTTTCTGTTTAATAAATGATTGAAATTTATTGAGGCTCAGTTCGTTGACATGGCTTGGGAGTTTGTTGTAAAAACGTATACTTTGGCACATAAATGAATTACTATTTTTTGGAGCCTAGTCCTCGGCACAATAAATAAATCTTTGTTTCTAGTATTTAAGTTAGCATGAGTATTTCCTCACAAAAACAACGGTGATAACGTGATATTACCTTAGTACCTTATGATTATTAGGACAGAGTACGTACAATGCATTCTTGGACAGTGTTGGCAATTTTATACAATCATGTCCAATTTTCCTCATGATACCTTCGTCCACCGCACATCACCGGTGGCTCGCTTTAGAAATTTTAGATAAACTTAGATATTACAGAAATGTCGAGATCATATCTACAACTACAATGGCTGTGAGTATGTCATGCTCACTCAGTAACTCGCTGATGGTAGCGTGTGCTGGATCATTTAGCTCCCTTCAAAATGGTCGAGCTGAATGCGTCATGTTCGTGAACGGGCGCCATCAGTTTGGACGGGTCTTTGGTAGGGCTTGTTCCAGGTCCGCCTGGCTAGCTACCATCATCTTATATAAGTCTGTCGCCATAACAACAATGTTACAGCATTGTTGTGTTTCGGCAGTTAGAGGTAAGATAGCCAGTTCCTCTGTGGTTGAGGATTCTGGGTGAAGCTCGCTTCCACCTTCGGCCTTATCATCACTTACCATCAGGTGAGATGCTGGCCCGGAGCTTCCCCAATGTAAATAAACAATTTAAAAAAAGCAGTGATTGCTGTGTCAAATTAAATTGGACAAAGAATTGGGTCCAGCCGTTCCTATGCATTGCTTCATAATTTAGAAAAATGCGCCTGCTCAATAACGTAAATAACACAATGAACGTGGCTGAACTGTCATTTTACAATTACCACACATCCATCATCATCAACAGTCCACTGCTGGGACATAGGCCACACATGAAAAAAAACAGTATTTATTTCAAAAAAACACAAGTGTAAGTCCATAAAATCATAACGGGATATAGATTTTTTTTTTATTAAAAAATGATATATAGACCCCCCCTTTTTAAGTTTATTTTCAACAATTTGTCATGAATATTCAGAACAATACGGACGGGCACATGCCCATGGGCGACATTGTATAAGACTACCCGACATTCACAAACCGTTCGGCAGTTCCCCGCCAGACACGACACCCGTCGGAGGGTGTCCCTTTTCAATAGAAGATGAGTATACTTTACACCCTGTTCCTCATGCGTCTAAAAGTTTTACGGGTAATATGGCCGGCCCATGGTCACTTCAGCTTGCTTATTAAACCGGGTGTCGTACCGCAAGGCCAGCAGTGAACTGGGATAGGCTGAGTTGATGTATGACAAGATTATACGACTGCTTTCATCTTTGTTTGGCAACATTAGACACTTCATTATGAAACAGGTTTATAAATACAATATTTTAAATCCAATTAGTAGGTATAACAATTAAAGATTGTCAAGGCTTTGGTTTGGGATAACAGGTTTCTCAATCTTAAATAAATCTAAAATGTAATAATACTGAATAAATAATCTATGTGTCTTGCGTCAATTTTTTTTTAAGGTTCCAAATTCAAATCACGTTCTTGTCCAGCGGGTAATAATGAAATTCAGTACAATATTATTGGCCGGCTAGAGGTCAGGTTTGCAATGACATATAATTTGACATTATCGAGCAGGTGGTGTGAATAGTACATAGATTGTTTGCCAAGGGAGCAAACTGCTATTTTTAAGGCGAGAGTGTTTCTGGATTCTAAAGTAGAATCCTGAGTGCAGCGAGGGATTCAAAGTCACTAGAGCTTAAAATAGTGTTGCTCCCGAGGTGGACACTCTACTTTTTATCACGCTCTATGAGAAAAAAAAACTTGTCCGATCAGGAACGATGTTCCTTCTCATGTATGATTTAAAACAAAAAGAAAATGTTCGCAGCCGCCGTCTTGGATTTAAATTTTGACCTCACTATCGACTTTAGCACCTTCGTAAAACTATGAAAACGATACCGATGGTGAAAAATCTGAAAATTTTGGCAGCCACCATCTTGAATTTTCATTTTGACCAAATTCACACTTTCTCTTTGTCTCTTGCCAGCCTGTTCATACAATGTTCGTGATTGATCTCTTTATTGATTGCAACTTACAATACAAACTTACTAACAATATTCACATTCCAAATTCAAATCACTTTTAGTACCTAGGGATTAAAAAGCTATTTTGGTCCCTGTTTACGAAGAATAAACTAGCTCTTTTTGAATAGATGTGATAAAAAAATAGTTTTACTTTTTAGCCAACTGCGTCCAACCCAAAAGGAGGGTACCTAATGTTTTTCTAAAGTTTATTTGTTTTATTAAATTTTTTCAGAAGCATGTCCCACCACATCTACTTTCGTATGCTTGGCTACGTGGTGACCATCACGATGCACATATCCAACATGTTGATCATGATCAGCTCCTTCCACGGGGAGCCGATGAAGAACGACTATGTGCGACATTTCAGTGAGATGCAGTGCTTCTTCTTTACTTGTTGGACTTTTGTGAGTATCTTCTTCATATTCTGCAATTGTTTTGGTTTTTAGTATGTTAGTAACTTGAGTTCGATGTAATTGCTGATGGAAAGACACCTGTAACATTATGCTTGTAGTTCCTTAAGGCCCGGGCTCCGAGAGATGTCCGACGCGGAGACCTGTGATGTTTTTCAGCTAGGTTGTATCCACCGAAGCTGTGCAGAGATGCACAGTGGCTAGACTGGAGCGGAGATGTGTGCTGGCTAGAGCGGAACTGAGCTGCCTGCGGCGAGGGTTGGATGTTGACCGCTCACTGCACGCCGCTTAGATCTCTTGTCGTCTCCGCTGCGCGCCGTCGCCAGTTTGCGGGACACAGCTCATATCTCCGCTTTTGGATCGCCAGCCAGCTCGATCAAGGCTAGGCACAGCACACATCTTCGCTTCGATTGCGCCATACAAATATGATACACCTCCACTCACTGGTATCCACTGAAGCTGAGTGGAGACGAGATGTGTGAATAACGAAATTCTATTGGTTGTTTAAAACACATCTCCCCTCCCCTCGTCTCAGCTTTGATGGAGTCCGGGCCTAAATGGAACCTTCAAAAGTCATTCATTGAGTTTCCTTGGTCAATGAAATGAGCTTGAAAGAAGTCAATAGTGTCAATCCGATGCATCTGGTGGAATGACACTGCCGGTCGATTCTGTAAAAATATCACCGTGAAACTTAGGTGAAGTGAGCGTGAAGTGAGCTGTCAATAGTGTTAATCCCTAGCATCCTGCCGGTCGATTTGTGACAGTGACAGCTCACTTTAAGCTCACTTCACCTAAGTTTTCACGGTGAGATTTTTACAGAATCGACCGGCACTTGACCTACCTTATCACCGTGAAATGGTAGATCTGCTGGTTCTCTATCAAACTTGCAGACTAACTACTCTTTTCAATGCGGCCACAGAGTAGTACAGAAGGGTGACTCCGCTAAATCTTTTGAATAAAAAGCGAAACTTACTGCGACACAATAAAGTGCAATTCAGGTCGCACAGCGCTAATTACCTACAGTTATATTCACCTAGAAGTTGCCTCTCTTTCTATCGCGTAACTCTTATAACTTCTGACTACGTTACGCTCACTGAATTCGACAAGTCGAGCCAGTCGCGTACCTACTTGTAGCTTCATACCTAAAATGCGGAGTCACCGATCAGCAGTGCTATTCTGTAACCATCTCACCGTGAAAACTTAGGTGAAGTGAGCGTGGAGTGAGCTGTCATTCCACAGGGATTGACACTATTGACTGCTCACTTCACCCAAGTTTTCACGGTGAGGTGTTTACAGAAAAGCATGGCTGTATTCATGCGTACTACGGCATAAGTTTTCTCGTAAGTATAACTTTTACCGAAACGAGATATTAAAAAGAGTCATAAGTATTTCTTGATCTCGATTCTTTATCTTATGCCTTCGTTTCCGGTTCAATCATTCAGAAATTTTGTACTGTGACGTGCCTTCTACCAACCAACTCATCATTAGTACGAGTATGCACATTCCTTTAGATTTTAAGTCTAGATCGAGTCACGTAGGTACTTGTGATTCCAACAAATCGTCCGTAGCAATTTACATTGTCGGATTATTGCTACGGTCGAAATGAGACATAACTCCTATCAGTGCTGAGGGGCATTTCCCTTATTTTTAAGAACGTTCGCATTCGCATCTCATTCGCAATCTGTCAAAAATACAATCAATTTACCAACATTTTTGACAAGTTTGACAGATTGCCATTTGAATGTGAACGTTTTATATGTATAGTTTGTCCACTCTAAAATGACGCGCCCCAATACCGCATTACCGTGTGCGTAAAATGCGGTAGTGGGGCGCGTCATTTCAAAGTGCGTAAAATGTGGTAGTGGGGCGCGTCATTTCAGAGTGGACAAGTTGTACGAGAATTGGCCTTCAGTACTGCAGTGGGAATAAGGTTTATAGGGATATCTATCTTGAAAGTCAAATAATTTATTTCAATTCAACATAAAAGGCACTTTTAACGTCAATATTTACAAAAAATTGAATTGATTCTAGTCGCCCCTTCCAAGAAACTCCACCGTTACTCTTTTTAAATGTTTTCACAATATTTTGCATACATTGATTATATAATTATATGTGAAGACGACGCATCTGGAATAAGATTACTATACCACGATAGGTAAAACGAATGAAAAATTGAGCAATGACAGATAAATTAAATATGTAATAGATACATGGTGCCCACATATTTACAAACATTGTAATTATACGATATTCCTAAAATTTTAACAAGTACCTAATACTAAAAGTCAGTGTGTGAGTTCAAGTAATCACAGAATGTAAAATCAATGTTACAAAAAATAATAAATTATACAATTAAATTAGCAACCAGTTTGATTTTGTCTTGAATCCAATAAATGCGGAAGTTACTCTGTCTGTCTGTTACCTTTTCACACCTAAACCACTGAACGGATGGTTATGGAATTCAACTGATAAGTAGCCTGGGCCCTGGAGACAAACCCTCCCTCCTGGATATAGACTTTTCATCCTAGATATTTGCATAAAAAATTATGAAATACAAAATACCTACTCCTATAGCGTATTCTTAAATCTATGAAAATCCTATGTACCGCGTTTCTGGCAAATAAACTACTTTGACTTTTGACAGCCGCATGGGTCGAACCATCAGGATAACCTACGCTTACCGGGGTTAGTACTTGGGTGGGTGACGATCTTTATGTACCGAGACTCCTCCGTGCCTCGGAAAGCACGTAAAGCCGTTGGTCCCGGTTGTCATTTGTAGATCTTTGACAGTGGTTACGGGTCGTCAGAAGCCCAAAAACCTGACAACCATACTTACCAAGGGGCTTAACAGAACCCCTTGGTAAGTATGGTTGCCAGTTAAACTGGGTTGTGGAAGTCAGATAGGCAGTAGCTCCATCTAAAATACTGGTATTGAGCTGCATCCGGTGAGACTGGAAGTCGACCCCAATATAGTTGGGAAAAGGCTCGGCAAATTGATGTGCATAATAAAGAATATTCTATCTTCTATGTATTTATTGATATATTGACTTTTGAGACGCAGACGTAGCTGTTGGCATCAGCCATGCTATTCTGTAAACATCTCATCGTGCAAACTTGGGTGAAGTGAGCTGTCAATAGTGTCAATCCCAGTGGAATGACAGCTCACTCCACGCTCACTTCACCGAAGTTTTCACGGTGAGATGGTTACAGAATAGCACTGCAGTTCGTTTTCAAAAAAAACATTACAAATATAAAAATAAAAGTACATTTTTGCTTTTTTTTCAGACATTCCAAACAATATATGCAATGTTTGGACTATCCACTGATATTCTAACGCTGAAGAATACGAAGTCGGCTAAATATGAGCCACCAAAATTTTTGGTCGACAGCAGAGAAGCCATATTTTCCATACTCGTCTGGCCATCGACAGTAGTAAGTATATTTTAATTTTATCCTATACTATTAAATGAGCTATATTTGTATATACAAGGTCCCATTATAGTAGATGGACAAATTTTAACACAGCGTTCAGTACGTCTAACCAAAGATATCCAAGCAAAAATATCACTGATTAAAGTGATTTTATTTTGACCTAAAATAATAAATGGCATTGGGTAGCCAACATTTTAAGTGTATTTTCGTTAGCTGATTTATTTTTCTTCTAAGTATCTAATGCGTTCATCTTATTTTTTTTTTACCGTTGTCCTTTTTTGGTGGTCTGAATGATTTCTAAAAATGACATGGCCGGATCCTGCCCTCAGAATCAATTCAGAATAAATAAATGTACAGTCATTATTAATATATGAAAATTACTTCTTAAATATACTAAAATAAATCGCAACAATTACATTTCTCTAGAACAGGCGACAAAAAAGTTACTAGAATATTGATTATGTTATGCAATTGTAACATTGAATTTGATGTTGTACCCGTTTTAGGCGTAAAAAAAGAAAAAAGTAGTTGGAACTTTTCAAATGCTTTTTTTACGCCTAAAACTAAATATTCGGTGTTACAATATTAATTATTGCATATCATAATCAATATTCTAGTAACTTAGTTAGCCACATTTCTTATTTCCATACAGTATTATTTCCAAATTAATCAAAACAGGTAAATATTTGACAGCTATTTACAACGTTGCCAACTTTCAGAATAAACGCTCTTAATTGATTTTGTGAGTGTGGTTTTTAATTTGGACATAATTATAGCAATGTCAAGTGCATTTGCGTTTGGATACATGCATAAGACAAACACTGTGTCTATAGCTCGCCTGAAGATCAGACTAAAATAAAAATCAGATGAATATTTTTAGTTAGGGCATAGCTCTCTACAAAATCCGGCCGTGTCCTTTGTCCATCTGTTTTAATCGGACCTTATATATATATATATTTCTAATCACGTTCTCGAAAACGGCTCTAATGATCTCTAGGAGCTCGTTTACGGGGGCGAAAAATCGATCTCATATCTGGGAAAAATCGTTTTCTCTGTATTCACAGTCTCGGGAATGTGATACAACGTTGGTACTCGTATACCTGGACGATATGTTTATCTATTTTCACCCGAGCAGAGCTCGGACGACCAGGAACTTAGCCTTAACAGCCACATTTACGTTCGAATTTGAATGACGTAAAACGATTAGTAAGTCATTGTAATTTAAGTCCTATCTCGTTAAGATAAGGTATTATTTAGAATGGTTGCGGGGATTTTTTTCTAATTCACGATAAAATTCTACCGACGTAAAACCATTAGTAAGTCATTACAATGTAACTCTTACATCAATGTAATAAAGTATAAATTAGGATGACAATACCTTTACCTATACCTTTCCTTACCGAGATAAGAGTTAAGCTTCATGCAGACTAGCGCGACGCGACACCGGTTATTGTTATACCGTGAAGTTTTCTTAGATATTGTATTGTTCGAGTTGCGACGCGCCCTCGTGTCACGCTAGTCTGCACGAGGCTTTAAATTGCAATGACTATTAAAGGTTTTATGTCATTCAAATTTGATCGTAAATGCTCTTTCTTATTATTGAAGTGCATTAAAACACCACGAGTGGGACATAATTCTGCGCAGTTAACTCCACTACCATCTCGCTGCCTGCCTGATATTTTCACTAAGGCATGGCATAAGAATTTGATCGTGTTTGATACGAGTGAAAAAGATAATGTCTTCTCATTAAGAGAAGAAACGATGTTATATCACCACGTTTGTTTACTGCGTGAATGTATTTGGCTATTTCAAAACTGCTACTGATAAGATTGACATATTAATAGTTCTGCAATGAACGGGTCAAGCGGCAATACTCCATAAATAATCCTAGAGGTTGTTGACATTATCACCGCCTGACAAACAGTCGACCTATTATCCCTCGCTCTTGCATCCTACGTTCTCAAAGTATTCTGAATAGATTGGCAAAGCAATTTCTATATAAATATTCAAACGAAAATGTTCCCTATCCTGAGTGCAAAAATTGACGAGCTCGCTTCGCTCGCTCTAGCATATCCCGTGTTGGTTTAATGCTCCAACTTTTCGGTATAAGTCGTCCAAGTATCATCTATTTCTATATGAATGGTCAAAATAAAACCTAACGTTTTCGAGGTAGTGTGCTAAATTTTGTTTTTATTTCAGTTGGAAATACATATTTACAAGTGGGCACAAACAACTTATAACTAATTAATTAATAAAATTGGCAAAATTATATACTAACTTAACTAAAACTACTTATTTACAAACTAAAACATAGCATCGAAAAATTCATCCGCATCGCTATCGACTGGTAATGTACCCAAGAGACTGGCCGCATTGCCACGTGCTAAATAATAATAATATTCATTTAATTCAGACAAAAAAAGTATCCATAGAGTTGCAGACATTTAGAGTAAGTAATATAATATTCGAGACTAAACTAGTTAAAGATAACTATTAAAATATAGAGCTTGCTTCGCTCGCTCTCTAGTTCTCAAAGTTTTCTGCATAACTGGGCGGGGCCCCCATTTGGTTTGCCGCCCCGGGCCCCCGATAGACATAGTCCGCCTCGCCACTGCTCACTTCACCAAACTTTTCACGTTGGGATTTTTACAGAATAGCTCGGAAGATTAGTGGTCGCAATTGGTTGTTATTAGCTTGTCCGGAGATCGCATACTCCCATATTTTATTCATAAACTATACATGTGTAATGATCACGAAAACAAAAATAAATAATACATACTTACTTAAATGTTGCCATGCAATTATCAGTAAGTAACATATTTAGAAAATGCCAGCATGTTAAATAATTAAATTAACCTATTGGATGGAATTTTTAGAAGCCTAGTTTTCACTGACTGGACAGGTCCACTCAATCTGTGTGGTTCTTTCCTCAAAAGACCATTTTTAGACACCAATCTACATAATCTTTACATGATCTGACCAAGATTATGTCTGGACTTTAAAAGAGACTGTGACCTCTGAGTTTGTTTCGGCCTTTCTTCTCGGAGTAGTCAGATAGGAAACGCCGACCTCATCTAGTTAAAAATAATATGTTTGACGTGTAAAAGTGTTTTGTACAACCTATTTACAGAAATAAAAATCATTTATCATCATTTATCATTTAAAGTAATTATTTTTGTTTTCCTCTTATCGACTAACGGAGTCTTTGTCACCTTGTAACTGCATGATTTATTTGTATATCTCATATATTAAGTGAACTGTCTTGTGTTCTTTATGAGAATAAATTCTTTAAACCGAAGTAACCTTGACCGTGACGTGACGAACTGACGAGTGAAAACAAGACAACCAGTAAATGTGTCTGCAGTTACGTTTTCAAAGTCAAATCATTTATTTCAAATAGGCCCCTGTAAGGCACTTTTGAACGTAAAAGTTTACAAAAAAATTGAATTGATTCTAGTCGCCCCTTCCAAAAGGTAGTTTTCGTATGGAGAAGAATGGGCAAGAAACTCCACCGTTACTCTTTTAAAATGTGTTACAATAGTATATAGTTTAGATTACGGATGCGTGTCACTGTCCGCACCTTACTTTATTATACCTACTTTATCGGCAGTCTGCTGCTCAGTTACTAAATATTGCTAATTAGTGTCGCCAGGCACGTACTATAAATAAAAATATACCTAAGTGTCAGCTACAGTTCAGCAATAGGGATGTTGGTCAAAACTTTTTTTTGTCTGTCTGGTAGATTATTAAAAAATATTGAACACGTATTTTTCTTTTTTTACGTAATCAAAAGATTACGGCAATAAATTGAGTAGGCAATGCGTTAAAATGTGGCATGACGTTACTCTCCGGTAGATTTTATACCGACTTGTGTGACGTAGCGAGTCCCCACTCCCCAACTTTAATGCGTTTTATCTAAACCATTTTTGATGAATAATTATGATAAAGCAAAAATACGTGTCTAATATTTCTTTATTATCTGATTGACGGACTAAATACTTAGTTTTATTTTTCTCCCAGGCAACATTCCTATTAGTGACTGCCACGGACTGGAATTGAAATCTATATCGATATCTAAATGTAGCCCACCACTGTGGTGGACGCACATTTATGAAAAACTGGCTCAACTATGCGATCTAAGCTGGCGGTGCACGATTCGCTCAAAAGTGGAAATAATCAAAATTTTGTATCGATCTCACGTGGTACGAAGTTCACCTGAACCCTAATTGTGTAATCACGATCAATCAGAGTCGTTTTGAAACATATAACAATCTGTTTCAAAACGATTCTGATTCTGATTGATCCACGCTTCACAAGTTTAAAAAAAAAATCTCAACAACGTAAATAACGCAATGAATGTTGTTGAACTGTCAAAATGAAACAGATTAGTCGTAACCGTTTACGAAAATATGTTGCGTTAATTACGCCGATACCGGATCATCTAGACTTTCATACATTTGCATGAACTGGGGGTATAGCTTGCCCAATCTGAAATGACGCGCCCCACTCCACGACCGCATTTACTCGCACGGTAATACGGATTGCTATGGGTAATGCGATAGTGGGGCGCGTCATTTCAGAATGGACAAGCTATAATTGCGTAATACTCAAATGGTAGCAATGTCTTTCATTGTGACAGTTCAACAATATTCATTGTGTTATTTACGTTGCTAAGTACACAAATTTTTCTAACTTATAAATTAATGGATTAGCAATATCCTATAAAACCATTGATTGTAATTGAAAGTGTGTAACGCAATTAGAGTGGGTCTTTGGGGTCAAGTCGTCCAAGCAAACAATGAAAGTGGACGAGTGGATGCGACGTTTTGCCATCCACACGCATATAAAATGTAGGGTCTGCGCCCTCTGGCGGCGTGAGACGGCAGGGATCTTTCGGCATCACTCATGCAAGCGCATACTGTTGGCAACGATTTTTTTTTTTTTTTTTTTTTTTTTTTTTTTTTTTTTTTTTTTTTTTTTTTTTTTTTTTTTTTTTTTTTTTTTTGGATGGGAAATTATCAAATAACTTCTCCCGCTCTGGGTGGAGCGGGAGGGCGTGTCAGACTTTTACTGACTAAAACCCACCCGTGTTCCTTCCGATGCCTGTGTGCCGAGGTCGCGATATCCCTTTCAGACAAACCCGCAACCCCGGCAGGTTGGCAACGATGCCGCGGTATCCGCCGGCATGCCACGATGTCTTTAGGTATTATCATTGAAATTTAAATTTTATTGTCATAGTATTAAGTTATATTAATAATACTCGCATAAATATCCCTTGCCGTGTCCTGCCGCCAGTGGACGCAGGCTCATAGTCGCCGGCACCATGTTTCTAGGCTATAATATAGAAAAAATAATGGCAACTAGTGGCCAAGTTTGGGACAGCCGAGGTATTCCATTTAGAGCACCGAGCATTTTCACTAAAGCTACGGTTTCCTAGAAAAGCAGTGGCCGCACTTGACGGCCGCAGTGACGGCTGTCAATGATGACAGCGGCAAAGATTTAAATCGTTAAATTCGCCATAATGCGTCAAAAGATAGTCGCGTTTCTGTTTCGTTTTGACACCTCTGACACACAATGACGCAGTGACTACACTAGTTTGTCATGCAAAGGCTATTTAATCATTTGTAAGCTCACTCTTCTCAGTATGGACTATTTTTCTTGTGACTGAGTACGGTGAGGGCAAATCTAGCGATTTAAATCGGGGTTTGCTTTAAGGTGTCAACAACGCTCTCTAGGAAACCACACCAACTTACTTTCATAAACAAAGTTTCAGTGATGTCAGTCGCCGAAAATTGCGCACTCTATGTGAGCGGTCGCTCTTCTAGGAAACCGTAACTTTACCGCACTGAAACAAAATTTTGATAAATGCGGTTCGGTGGAACATTTTATTAAATGCCACATGCTCGAATTTTAAAATAAGAACAAATCATTTTTATTTTTATTTTCTATCGCTGTTCAAGAAAAAAAAAACGAATACCCAACTTATTTTTTAACAATTTTTTCCTCTTGCCAGCTAGTCTTCACGTTGTTCTGGCCCTTCTTCTACTACGATCGGAACCTCTTCTTCCCCGAGGACATCGACCTGGTCATCACCAACACGTCCAACCACATCATGCACACCTACATACTCCCGGCCACCCTGTGGGAAGTCATGTTCAGGAGTCGGAAGCCGCCGAGGAGCCATAGGTGGCATGTTTTGGGTGTTCTGATGTTGGATGTTGTTTATTTTAGAGTGTAAGTATTATAATATTATGGTCATTTTACCTTGTCTGCCTTCTAAGTCCAGCACGCGTAGCATGACCACCGTAGAAACAGGTTTTGTCGACGGAAGAATAGACAAAATGACAGATTGTGATTGTTTAACTGTCACTTTCTCTATTCTTCCATCGACAAAACAGTAGTAGATAGATAGATAGATAAATCGTTTATTTGGTGCACACAAAAGACAGCACAAAATACAAAAGCACGATTAAATAATAACTAAATACATGAATATAGCTATAAGGTGCCAATATACAACAAAATAAAATAAAGAAGAAAATAAAGACATTGTGATGACTATTGGCTAAGACACTTTAAAATAGTGAAACATACAAAGTGCGGTGTGCGTCTCATGGTTGCACCAAATGGGAGTCCAACTCAGCATTCGTCAGGCAATATACCTGACGCTTATATTCTGCTAGTCGAAGGTATTACTGCTGTGCATGGGGTCCTGGGTTCGATACTCGGGTAGTGCAAACTGTTATTGGCTCGCCTAGTGTCACAGATGAATACAGGGGCCTTACTATGACGTGTTAAAACCATCACCTTTCCGTTGTGAAATAAGGATAGTGTTATTCGTCGTGTATAGCTTCATCTCTCTCTCACACTAGAACGATGATTGCTTTAAGAGGCTTACAACAGCTAAAGCGCGGTCACTGTCGGACTGCATAGAAATGAAAGAGAAGCGCGATGACACGACGCAGGTAATTTATTGCAAAATATGAAGCAGTTAGCGATTTACAAAAAATCTATTGATTGGACTGGAAAATTAAAACACTATTATGCTAATATGTAGCTTGTAGAATAATCTGAAAAAAAATCAGAATGATTGCATGTAAATTAATATGATTTTTAATCGTTAAAATAAATTTTTAGAGGTATCTTCATGATTTTTTTCTATCGTATCAAATTAGTTGTATTATGTTTTCAACACACTATCATACTAGCATATATCCTGAAGAATATCATATATTTTTCTGACCTTGTTTACTGCAGTGGATCATACTCTTTTACGCATTATAAAACTTGCGTTTAGGCACGTTTAGGTCCTGTAGTCCCCTTAACAAGTCATAGTACAGCCCCAGTAGTCGAAGGCATTACTGCTGTGCATGGGGTCCTGGGATCGATACTCGGGTAGTGAAAACTGTTATAGTTAATAAGTATTATAGTTAAATTAGTGAATAATTAGGTGTTTTTATTTTATGTATTTTATTTTCTCTTCTACTCTTACACACGTTGTCTACATCTCTACTTGTCTACTTTCCTATCGCAGGTATGCTGGAAGAGATTTCTTTAGAAATAAGCATCACCTTTGTACAGTAGCGGTCATAAGTGCAGTAGCAACCTCACAAACGAATAGATTGACACTTCGCTTTAACTTACGACCTTCTTATAATAAGTCATTTCTATACTATAGACACACACACTCTCATTAGTTTACAAATTATTGTAGTTCATAAATTCAAACATTCTGGTGTATGGCATGATAGCTAATCGGTTATCGAGTTTGGGTTGGCGCGTTCATGTGAAGCGAGTCGCGGGTTCAAATCTCACGCGCGGTGATAGTTTTTTTAAAGTTTTAAAAATCACTCGTCTAGTTCCTTGTAACGTTCGTCTTGTTCACTTAACTCGTAAAACTTTATGATTATACCCACAGAAACCTAAATAAACAATGATATTAAGGTAGACAGATGCAGTTAACTTACGACTCATTCACCGCGACTAAATAGAACGTTGTTGGTTGGTTGATATTGTGGGTTAGTGACGTGTATTTAATATATTAGCGGTGTTAAAGTTCATTTCGAAATGCAAGCAAATATAAATATTGAAATGAAAGCGAATATTATTGCGCTGCGTAAAAGCGGACTTAAAATATCACAAATATCTGATGAAACCGGACTGAGTGTGAGTATTATGATTTAATTATTTTATCAAACATCTAATTAAAGTATACCTAACTCCTGATCCTAGTAGTTATTTTTTTTAAACGTTTTAATCTACTAGTATTTTGCTAAATAGCCTAACACTACTCCTTTTTAGTTTTAGAGAAATACTGTGAGTCGGTGGGTGAAAAGACATGAGGAAGAGGGTAGCCTTGCCAGTGGAAAGCGAAGCGGAAGACCCCAGCTCATAAAAGAGGCGCAGCGACAGCACATGGTCAGCGAATATGAAACAAGTGGTTTCATACCGACAAGACGTTTTGCCGAATTATTCGACACGTCTTTACGAACCGTTCGCCGTGTACTCCACGCAGAAGGTTTACATCATCGAAAACCAGCTCAAAAACCATATTTGACGGAAAAACATAAACAAGAACGTTTACGTTTTGCCCGCGAATACTTAGACTTCAACTGGGACACGACTATATTTTCAGACGAAAAGACATTTAAATCCAGCCAAAAAGGGAGACTTCATTTATGGCGTAAGAATAATACACGATGGTGTGAAGAAAACATAGTCCCCAATACAGAATCAGGTCGAATCACAGTTAACATGTGGGGGTGGATGAGTGCAGCAGGGCCAGGGGAACTTGAATATATTCCTCCTCGCGCCAACAGCTCGACTTACGTTGACGTATTAAGTGATGTCATGTTACCCACTGTGCGCAACGTTTACCCTGCTGATGAGTTTAAGGAGATAACTTTTGTCCAGGACAATTGCCCAATTCATCGGGCGAGCACTGTGCGTGAGTTGTTTAATAAACACCCGGACATAAAAGTTATTCCTTGGCCAGCACGATCTCCTGACCTCAACCCCATAGGAAACCTATGGGGCTTGATGATACAGCGATGGGAAGCACGGAATGAGCGATCTGATGAGCAGTTGAAGTTGCATTGCATGGAAATATGGGAAAATCTAAGGGGAACAGATATATGCTTCAATATTGTGGGATCCATGCGTCAACGATTACTTAATTGCATTGATAATAATGGGGGTTATACCAAGTATTAAGTTATAAAATACAAATATTGGTTTTAGTAATATTTAAGTTATATTGTGTCTTAACCGTAATAAGAATTATTTTGAGGTTTAGTTTCAATCTTCTTTTCGTAATGAAAATGAATACTTAAGCTATAACCTCAATAAGTCCTTTGTTAACTTTGAAGTTTGAAATAGAACGAACTCACTCGCAGTAGAATAAAAGTAGTATTACTGAGTAATTTAATTGTATTGTGACAACGAGTCCGCACTTGTTATATTTACGTGGGTAGATTTGCTAAATTTGTGGTATGTTACCCACACACAGAGTAATTAAAGCACAATATTATTATATTACTAAGATACAATACCTATTTTAAGCCTATTGTCATATTTCATTGATTAGCTACTTTACTTCAATAAATCAATTGTTCTTTATGAGAAAATGAACTGTTTTAACTAGCAGTTTAATTATTTATACTTCTTATAATTACATCGAATAAACATTTTGTAATCACTCATTGAACATTTTTATTCTTAACCCCATAATTCAATAACAATATAGTAATTATTACATTATTATTTTCGTTTTAATAAACGAAACTAATAATATAATATTAATTATATTTATCTAATAATAAAAGAACAGATGAAGATTATTGTTGAAAAGAAAAATAAAAACCTCATCTCGAGATTGGAACCCCGACCTATGTGTCTCACAATCCGATACGGTACACTATCAGCTATTGGACCTTAATAATTGGTCGTGAATTTTAGCAATCATATTATGAACCTACCAAGGTCACACGTAATTACGAACTCTTGGGTGTGAAAGCGACGGTATGTTTTTTGTTTCGGTCGACGCCAGTTTGTGAACATCACTTAAGCACACAGCTGTAGGTACCGCACACAGACGTAGGTTCGGCCTACGCGTGTTCTAAGCAATGTAATCCTTAGCGTGCTACTGCAATTATGACCGCTTACTGTACGTATTTTTCTGTTCCTTTTTTTCTTGTCTGTTTATATGTGTGTACATAAACCGTTAAATAAAATAGAAAGAGAAAGAAGAAAGAAAATACGTTTATTTGCGGCACACATGACGCAAAGAAAGAACAAAACACAAAAATAAACAATTTGGGGGAAAATATGCGTCACATCCGCGTTATCGGCTTGCCTAGTGTCACAGATGACCACAGATGGGTCTCTTCGCATTTTAGGTATGAAGCTACAAGTCGATACGCCGGTGGCTCGACTTGTCGAAGTCAGTGGGCGTAACGTAGTCAGAAGATATAAGAGTTACGCGATAGAAAGAGAGGCAGCTTCTAGGTGAATATAACTGTAGGTAATTAGCGCTGTGCGACCTGAATTGCACTTTATTGTGTTGTAGCAAGAGTCGATTTTTATTTAAATTATTTGCGGAGTTTTCCATCTGTACTAGTGGTAACTAAGCGACTTCTAAATGAATGCCAAAATAAAAGCGCACTGTTAAGACGCAGGTATATGCCAGTGACCTTGAGTGGTTACATTGCATGTTCTGTACTGACCTCACGCAACGCGTCGTACGTCCAGCCAGTAATAGGACTCGCCCATCAAGGAGCGCTATCCCAAATTAGACGCATTATTAATTTTTTATACATAAACAAAAGGCATTTTAATAAAACACGTGTACTAAAAGATCAATAATTAAATTATCTTTAAAATGGTTAAGGTTTTAGAAAAATACACTTGAAGGATTTTGCGTGATTCTCAGTTTTTTATCCGCGTTAGAAATAATTTTACAAATTAATTTCACTATGTAAACATAGTCTAAAATATTCTTATATTAAGTTATTAAGAAAATGCTCTAATTTAACATATATTTTTTCCAAATTATTAACACTAGTCGTTTAGACGTGATCTTCAGTATAAAATCATTAAAAGTCGGTTATCGTCGCCTTAAATATATCCAAAGCTCGGTTAAGCGCCGAAAGTATAAAATTCAACAGCGCGCTTTTAAATAAGCATCTTGGGAAATGTGGATGTTCTTACAAAGATCTGCTAAAACTTTTGAAGAATACAGAAAATCATAGAAATTATGTTATAATAGTATTCTGCCTCGTTGGTCTATTGGGCAAATGCTACTGTTGAGCACGAAGTCTTGGGTTCGATTCCCACGTCGGGCAAAGTAACATTTCGTTTTTCTATCAGAAATTTCTCAGTAGCAGCTCGGAGACTGGATTTGTGTCCGGTTGATGGCAATAGGCTCGCCCTCTATTACATGAGACTTAAACATAACTTAAATTAATTAATTTACTAAGGCACCAAATCCTAATTTACTAAACACAAATACATACAATTCATTACATCATTAAAATAAAATAAGTACATTACAATGCAATCGATCATTTAAAATTAAATATGCACATTAAAATTCAAATTTAAAATTCCATACACTCACAAACTAAATTACATTAAAACTGAGTAGTCATTAAAAATAAATTTCATTACATTACATTGTCACTTACAAAAATAAAAATATTGCAATCTTAATCATGTAATTCAGTTCTTTTTGTAAAACTGTCTTGTTATGGAAGAGCGGAGTCTCCTAATACAGGCATTTTTTGCTTAAAAGGAGGCTCCAATCATTAACTTGTTGTTGTTGAAAAAAAACTTGGCCAAAATGGGATGCACTATAGACCGTACACCTCTGCCTAACTACGAGGATTTCAGTCGTGATGTTATTTTAGTAACAATTTATTTTTTGTTCCTTTCAGGTTATTCATGGTGCACGCCATCAGAGGGGTCTGGGTGTACCCCATATTTGGTATCATGGCAGGATCCATAATCTTCTACTACTTTTTTTTCGCTGTGTTAGCTTACCTACCCATCATATATTATACGCAGTGGGCCCTGAATTCAGTTGTCCATGGCTCACGAGAGAAGAATCAGAAAATGTTTTAAATAAAGATGTTGTTCGTTTTCGCTGTGTTAGCTTACCTGTGCATCATATATTATACGCAGTGGGCCCTGAATTCAGTTGTCCATGGCTTACGAGAGAAGAATCAGAAAATGTTTTAAATAAAGATGTTGTTCTCTTTCGCTATATTAGCTTACCTACCCATCACATATTATACACAGTGGGCCCTGAATTCAGTTGTACATGGCTCACGAAAGAAGGATCAGAAAATGTTTTAAATAAAGATGTTGTTCGTTTTCGCTGTGTTAGCTTACCTGCGCATCATATATTATACGCAGTGGGCCCTGAATTCAGTTGTACATGGCTCACGAGAGAAGAATCAGAAAATGTTTTAAATAAAGATGTTGTTCGTTTTCGCTGTACTAGCTTACCTGCGCATCATATATTATACGCAGTGGGCCCTGAATTCAGTTGTACATGGCTCACGAAAGAAGGATCAGAAAAGGTGTTAAATATAGATTTTTGGTGTTATTTGTTGCGATATTAGATTTAGATAATTTAATGTCGAACTTACCCGACACAAATTCGTATTCCACTACTTGATATGTAAACAACAGTGACAGAAAATTTAATAATATCATCAACAAACACAAAGTGGATTAAAATGATAATAGATTTAGATATGCTGATAAGAACCATCGTCGCTAGAAAACCCGCTTTCAAATAAAAAACCGCATTCAGATCGGTCCATCAGTTTAAAAGCTACAGTGCCATAGACAGACACACATAGCGGTCAAACTTATAACACTCCTCTTTTTGCGTCGGGGATTAAAAAGGGGACACGTGAAAAGGCAGAGAAAATGTTGACAAGAAATTGTGGACAGCTGAAGAAATAAAGAATGAAGGTTAAGTACGAGCTACAAAAGATCGAGGGGAAAAGGGATGTCACTTGGGGGAAAAATAAAACTATTTAGACCGTCAGTAAGATAATAAAAAATATTAGACACGTAGTTTTTGCTTATTAATAAAATAAAAAAATGGTTTGGATAAAACACATTAAAGTTGCTACGTCACAAGTCAGTATAAAATCTACCGGGGAGTGACGTCATGCCATATTTTAACAACGATGTATTGCCGAAAAAATCTTCCCTAACGTAAAAAAAAAAAATACGTGGGCCAATATTTTTTAATAATCTACATGAGGGACAAAAACAATTTACACATACATTATACCACGAGGCTCTTTTTCATTACGAGATTATGCAGGGTCAAACTAAATAAGCTGGCAAAACTTCACAGAATTGATGGGTAGTGATTATATAAACAAGACTAAAACAAAATTCATTCATTCGTTCAAAATTCAGTATTAAGTTATGGTCTAGTTATATGGGGTAATTCAGTGGACGTGGACAGAGCGTTTATTTTCATTGAATGAACAAGTCTCGGAAAGATTGAATAAAAAAAATGCTGGCAAACTGTTAGTTCCTCCTCAGAGACTGCATCTCAATAGTAGAAATGCCAGTTGTATGACGATCAAAATTTATAATAAATTACCATCTGCGTTCAGAATGTTACCAATAGATAAATTTAAATGTAAAATGTTTGTTTGGCTATTAGAGATGTGCTTTTATTCAGTTAATGAATTTTTAAATCATAATTTTTGATATTGTAATGAATATTCTATGTTATTAGTATTTTGGCATAATATCTATACTTAATTATTACTTCACTATAGAGCTTATATTTTGGACATAACATTGTTTATTTTGACATTTTAATTATATTTTCTGACATTGCAATTAATCTTAATATCACTGTATTACTTTGACTTTAGAACTTGTGTATTTTGGACATAACAAATTAATTTTTATTTTACTTTTTGACATTTTAATTAATTTAGTGATGATTTGAATGTGCTTAACTTTTTTTTTTATATTTCTACGCCAGCAATGGTAGTATATGTGGAACATTATTAGTGTAAGATCTCAAAATACCATATACTTGGAAATAAATACATTATTATTATATTATTATTATAAAACACCAGTTTGTACTGTGTAAAGGTATGCCTCTGTAGCACACACAGCAAGTAAGGATCGAAAATTCCACATCTATGTGTTATATTACAAATTCAAACATTAAAAAAAAACGTTGTAGTTAGGGAAATGAATTGTTAAGAAAATTTACACACTACGTCAATTCGCCGTCCTATAGCCATTTCATACAACTGTCACAGAATGGCAGTTGTGATTTGACTATACGGCCAATTTAGGTTGGTAGTCAATTTGGTTAACAAATAATTTTCCTGCATTTATTTATTAGCACCTCTTACATCATTGTGTAGGTACTTTATAGGAGAATAAACGTAAATACTTATTTTTCTCATTAGATATCTTGTTCTATAATCGTTTTTGTATGCAAGGCTGCAAAGTTGGTTTTTGGCGCAAGTACTTGTATTGAAATTTTCACACACCCACAATATTTCGCACCTTTAGAATTATAGAGACGTAATTTGAAATTTTAAGATTTCAACTTTGACTCTTAAAATTTCAAATTAAGGTTTCAACTTTGACTTATAAAATTTAAAATTAGGTCTCTATAATTCTAAAGGTGCGATTTATTAACTACCTTTCCAACGACATCCCACACCATGGGACAGACGAGAAAAAAAATAAACATCCCCCCACTTAACGTGTAGGGTAGGTATCGTAAAAAAAAATATTTTTCTTGTTTTTATTTTACCACTTTGTCAGCGTGATTTATAGATCAGAGACTAGGTTAGTTCTTAATTTATCTGTCATTGCCAAATTTTTTCATTCTTTTTACCTATAGTGGTATAGTTATCTTATTCTAGATGCATCGTCTTCACATTAAAATTATATAATTAATGTATACAAAATATTGTAAAAACATTTTGAAAGAGTAACTGGTCTGGTACTGGTCCGTGTTGACAGGCGGTGCTCTCATACCTATTAACACTGTAATTTGAAAACATTGTAAAAACTATTTATTTTTAAAAGAGTAACCGTGGAGTTTCTTGCCGGCTCTTCTTCATAGGAAACGACAAATTGGAACCGTGCACCTAGCTTCTAACGTTTCATAAGTGCCCTTGTAGGTTTAAGTGAAAACAAATATTTTGATTTTGAAAGAAACTCCGAGCCGACTACTACAACAATATATACCTATAGCCGACATAGTACCTATGTAGTGTCTAGGGTTCCCACCTCTCCCGAAATTCCGGGAGTCTCCCGGCTTCCGGAAGGAATTTCAAATAAACAAAATACACCCGAAATTTAAAATTCATGCGCGCTGGCGGAATAATTGACAGTGGCGAAAATCATACGCGCGCTACTGGCACTCGTAACTACGTTTTGTCCATACCTGTATACTCGTAGTATTCGATTTAAGAACAAAAGAAAGAAATCGCTAAAATGAAGAACATGTCAAGGCAAACCACAATATAATGACAAATCCACACATTTTTCAATTTTAAAATAGGACTGCCAAGAGTTTTGTTAATTTATTAGTTGAAAACCAGATATTTTAAAGTCTGTACATTCAAATGGAAAATATAAGTGCAAACAAAAATAAAAAGCTTTAAAAAATCGCTGTATTTTTTTCTCCCGGATTTTGACTAACAAGAGGTGGCAACCCTAATTAAATAGTGCCTCCAAGAAAGCTGTGTTCCGGTCTAAAGGGAATTTACCTATGAAACAGCTGCCATGTGAGATATTTCAACCTTATTCGAAGTACCTACCTTGCAGACAAAAGCGATTTTTAATCGATGAAAAAAGCGGCTCGTGGCTAAATAATAAAAGCCGCACCGGGTCGATAGAAGATTAAACTACGCTTGCTGCGATCGGTTCGTGGATGGGTGACCATCCATTAAATATCGAGACCCCTCCGTGCCTAGGAAAGCCCTTTAAAACGTTGGTCCCGTCCGTCATTCGTAGTTCTTTGACTGTCCTTACGGGTCCCCAAAAATCTGACAACCATACTTACCAAGGGGTTGTATTATCCAGTTTAACTGGGTTTTGGCAGAATCTCCATGTAAAAATACTAGTATTTATCTGCATCAGGTTAGACTGGAAGCCGCCCCAACATGGTTGGGAAAAGGATAGGCAGATTGATTGAAAAAAAAGGAGGCACCAAACGAACAAAATGGCGCCTAGTAAAATAATGTCAGCTTGATTGATCTTCATTGATAATTTGTTTGGCCTCAGAATGAGTTATTTTCATAATTAAGGCGCTTATTTAAAACGCTTTTTTATTTTCAGTTTAATGTTTTGTTGTTAGCCCAGGGAGCAAACAACTATTTTAAAAGCGAGAGTGTTTATTTGAATCCAGAGCGCAGTGAGGGATTTGAAGTAAGTAAGTGCAACTTATGAATAAGAATAGTACGATTATTTATTTACTTAAAATTATTTACATACATACAATGTTCATTATAATTGATCTATTTGGTGACTGGAACTTTTACTAACGATATCCACATTCCAAATTCAAATCACTTTTAGTCCCTAGGGATTAAAGAGCTATTTTAGTATGTTTACGAAGAATAAACTAGCTCTTTTTGAATAGATGTGATAAATAATGTTTTTTAAATCTACTTACCTACTCATTAATGTTGAGAGCTAGGCTTTTTAATAAACTATCATATTTTATTCACCTGTCATGTGCCCGTTTTCACAAACACGAGGCGACAACTAAATTAATCTACATAATATACCTACTATAATATTATAAAAAAGAACAACCGACTTCCAAAAACAACCCTACAAAGTGAAAAGTAACTTTAATTTCGGAAGTCGGTGGAACAAAACGAAAATTCAAAACCAAAGACACCGATTTCCGAAATTAAAGTTATTTTTTTTTTTGTAAGATTTTTTTTTTCACTTTTTTGTTGTGGTACCTACCCCATACAAATTCGAATACCACTACCTGCTATGTAAATAACAGTGACAGGAACTTATCATAAATCATTCACATAGATTATTTATAGATTAAGTGGAAAAAATACGTATTATTGAAGCTAACTCAAAACTATCCAAGCAAAGTTAACAAAATGTAT
Organism: Agrochola circellaris; assembly: GCA_914767755.1. Lineage (NCBI taxonomy): Eukaryota > Metazoa > Arthropoda > Insecta > Lepidoptera > Noctuidae > Agrochola > Agrochola circellaris. The sequence continues at coordinate 6,890,989 of OU611867.1, read as the reverse complement.
ACGGGACCACCTCGCGGGCACAGACATTAAAAGAAAAAAAGAATTTTCAAAATCGGTCCACATTGACGGAGAAATCGGTGAACATACATTTAAAAAAAACACGCTACAAGCAGAGCACCTCCTCCTTTTTGGAAATCAGTTAAAAAGAGGTAACATTTTTGAGTTTGTATGTATGGGGTAGGTAATCTCCGGAATTACTGATGCGATTCTGAAAATTCTTTGATTAACGGGAAGCTATATACGGTATTGCCGAGTATCATAGGATGTATTTTATGTTAAAACTAGTTTGACGCGGAAGTTGCGAGCAGAAGCTTGTAATAAACAAATCACTAATTTGACTCAAATTGAGCACTCGTACTACGAACCGAACAGCCTACCCAAACAAAGTTTTACTCAAACACGTTATTTTAAACTGGCCGGAAAGGAGAAATTCATTCAAGATTGCAATAAAAAGAGTAGTCGAAAGAATCCGTTGTAGCCAGTATAACTTGACCTATCCATTAACATATATACTTCAAAAAACGAGGTCTTACTAAAATTGCCAGAACTATGTCTTAACAACTTTCTTCTGTAGTTGAGAAAATTTGTTTTTATTCTTATTTCAGTGGCTTAAGGTTGAGATTGGAGTGTGTTGTTGGGTGTTGACGGTAAATGGAGCGTGGTTTCGAGACTAGTCCAACGCTACTTTCCACTTCACGGTCAAGAACATTAGTGTTGCCAGTTTATTAATTTTACCTGATTGTAGGGGATTTAAGTGGAGATTTGTTTTGTTATTATTTGGGTATTTTTTAATACATATAAATAATGCCATTAAGCATTTCTATGAAGCAAACTTTATTTTTTAGAAATATGTATATATTTTATAATATAATGTTCATGATGTAGAAAATATTGGTTCAAGTGTTTTCTTTTAAAACTACAGAAATAAATAATTAAAGAGCAAGAAAAGTATGTCATATTGTCAAGCAAGACAGGTCGAATTTATTGTCAGTAGTCACTTGAACAATGTGATATTTATGTAACGTTGCTTATAGTGAAAACTACATGTTGAAATCTCTAGACCCTGTCAAACATGGTATGTATTAAATATTGGCAGAAAATAGACAAGTTTTGTTGTGAATTTTTCGCTAGTGCAAACGCACAGATAAACACGATATAACAATAAAACCTATTGCCTCTTTGGTCTAGTGGTCACAAGCGCTATTGCTGAGCATGAGGTCCTCGGTTCAATTCCCAGTTCGGAAAGGGTTATTGAGTTTTTCAATCAGAAATTTCTCAGTAGCAGGCCGGAGTAAAATTGTGCCCAGTTGATGGCAATAGGATTACCCTCTATTACTTGGTAATTAAACATAACTGGTGAAATATGGGTGTACAGTACTATAGGTACACCTCTGCTCAACCCTTCAGGGTTAACAGGCGTGATGTTATGTGTAATAAATGTAAATATAGAAAATTATGCGTCAAAAATATTACATAAACAGTATTCCCGTAATTCTAAAAAATACTAATAAAATAAACGATGATAAATGACATAAAAACACTGAAAGGACAACACTGTTGACCCAACCTTCATGATACGCAAAACAAACAATTATAAATCCAAAAATCAGGCAAATTACATATTCAATACAGACTTCCCCACAATCGGTTCACATAACAACACCATTGCGTTTACGCTCGTCCACCCGCGCGGACGCTACCTGTGCCTCGAAAAAAAAAAACTTTAAAAAGTTAAACTGTCATGGCGGTGTCCTACGCGGTTTCCCGCGTTTTGAAGCGCGCGTCTCCTTTCTTTTACCAAAAAAGACTGGAATCGACTGTCGCGAGTTTGACAAAAGATGAGATTTTAATATTATTGCGTCCTCCATTCACAAATTGGAGCAATATTATAAGAGATGCAGAGAAAGTTGTCGGGTATCCGACTTCGTTTATGAATCTGCGGTGCCTGCTGAGTGATGAATTCGCTAACATGGCGCTCTATTTGCGGAAGTTGGTAAGTAATTTTATTTTATTTTTATTATAAGTAAAAAAAATTAGAAATCTGTGGTTTTCTACAGATATGGCTGAGTACCTACGTGTACCACGACCATGTATAAATGTTGTGTGCATGGTTGTGGGTTCGGTTCCCGTCGCGTATCAAAAACTTGTAACTTTCACGGAATCTCTAAACATAATCTTTGAATTTCTGAGTACCTGGTTCAGTGGTGGGTTATGTATAAGATCGTCCTCCATTCGCAACTTGTCTTTTTTAACCCCCGACGCAAAAAGAGGGGTGTTATAAGTTTGACCGCTATGTGTGTGTGTGTCTGTGTTCACCCGTTTAAGAGCTACGGAGCTCTTAAACGGGTGAACCGATTTGAATGCAATTTTTTTAATTTGAAAGTAGGTTTTCTATCGATGCTTTTATTTGAAGAACATAGTAATCTTGAACTGATCCTACAGCATCACCTGGAATTTTCAGGATATCCAACTCCTTTTGCAACTTACAGCACAAGTATCGTGTTTGGGCTCATTGGAATGGTCTCAATGAATAGGTTATACATAGACGATAGACAGGATCTGGTGATGGAGTAGGAAAGAGAAATGAGGAAATATTTGTGTAGGAATTTTAAATTTTAATATAAGTTCATTTGTCTTCCATACTTCTCTATAAGTCGAAATATCGGTAGTCGCGCCCTGTATAGCCATATCTTAGTGTCTCTTAGTAAGTTTAATGAAATAATATAGTATAATCGGCCTATAAGTTCCCACTGCTGCAACACAGGCCTCCTCTCTGTGAGAGGCAGTGGGCCGTAATTCACCAAGCAGGCCCAGTGCGGGTTGTCACATTTCTTCAAATTTTTGGCCGTTTTCCTCACGATGTTTCCTTCACTGTTTTGAGAGCAGTGTTTATGAAATAATTTATACAAAGTACAGCGCCTGTCTGGGTTCCAACTTACGACCTACAAGACGTAAGTCGCGTAATGAAATATGAACATTGTATTTTAGCTTCTAGAAAGTCATTGTTTGTAACCAGAATCATAACGAGCTATATTACAACTGATTGAAAGTAATTACTGTCTCCAATAAAGTCATTAAGGTAATTTTTGCCATAACCGCGTGCGAACGAATGAATCGTATTTGTCCATGAATAATATGATCATCATAGGTGATTATGGTTAGTCTGCAATAACTGTTACTGCGTTATGATCCTTATTATCCTGCATTTTCAGAGTTTATCTTGGACATAACTGACGTCGGTGAAGGAAACCATCGTGAGGAAATCTGGACTTGTGTACTCTTATAATAAGTCTGAAATCGCCAACCCGTCATGAGCAAGCGTGGTGATCAATGCTCGTGCCTTCTCTGTATGAGAAGAGGCCTTTGCCCTGCAGTGGGACAGTAATAGGCTGGTATTCACCCACGGGTCGATTGAAAGCCAAGCTGTTGCCGCGGTCCACCCATTACACATCGAGACTCCTCCGTGCCTCGGAAAGCACGTTAAGCCGTTGGTCCCGGCTGTCATTCGTGGATCTTTGACAGTCGTTACGAATAGTCAATAGTTCGAAAAAGTCTGACAACCAGTCTATACGTGTTCTAATCGCAGTTTCAATCTGTCAAAAAAATCTCTAATTTACCACATTTTTGAGAATGATGGTCGCTGAAATAATATTTTGCGACTTGAATTTAAACGGTATATAAGTACGTAATTAGCCTTCTGGCTTATAATTACCAATGTTACTTGTTTAATGTCATCATTCATTTTGCGTCTTGCATGACAGCGTGGGTCTACTATCTCAAACATGAATATTTTGGCTTGCCATTTATAATTTTTTTGTTTTGGCGGAAGCCGTTAACTAGTGTAATTTAACCCAATAAACGCATGAGCCCTGTTTCCAGTTCAGCCTGTTGTTGCTGCACTCACAGCAACGCCCTAAGCTAAGGTTCGTACCCAACGGGGTAGCCGCTTAGTTTATAAGTTGTGTGCCCTGGCAGGAGGCCTTATTTATAAGGCATCAGGATAACCCGGTTAAGCAGCTGAGAACCTCCTAGGAGATGATAGACCTGCGAGATGTCATTCACAAACAAACATAAAATTCATAGATAAAAATTTTCAAACTTTTTTGTGTCAATAATGGATACGAGGCTTTTGGCTAATCTGTAAAGTGGTATTGTTTTGTTTTTTTTTGTAATGTGCGTTTAGTTTGTGCAGAATAAACAATTTTTGTTTCTTTTCTTTCTAAACAAAAATAAAATAGATTTAAAACTTAATTTACTATATCCTGCATTAGCAATGAAGAGTGAAAGTATACATAGAAGGAAAACCGGTTAAAAATATCGTCGAATATTTATTATAAATATTCGACGATATTTTTAACCGGTTAGGATATTTAATATCCTATTAATTAATGCCATACAAAAACAGAAAGTGAAAAGGAATCTTCTTATACAGGCTGATCGGATTTGATATCTATTTTATTTGCAATTTCACGTCAGAAGCCCGAAAGACAACCAGTCTTACAAGGGCCCTACATGTTACTCAATAACTGGGTCGTGAGGGCAGTCGCTCCTTAAAACATATGTCATACCTACCTTAGAGCAGTGATAGCCTTTTTTTTTTATTGGGTGTGAAATTATCAAATAACTTTTCCCGCTCCGGGCGGAGCGGGAGGGCATGTCAGACTTTTACTGACTAAAACCCACCCGTGTTCCTTCCGTTGCCTGTGTGCCGGGGTCACGACATCCCTTTCGGACAAACTCGCAACCCCAGCAGGAGAGCAGTGATAGCCTAGTGGTGTAATCGTCAGACTACCAAGTCGTAGGTAGGGGTACACACCTCTGACTTTTCGTGTTCAGTGCGTATTGTAAAATTATCACTTGCTTGAAGCAAGTGACAATTTTAAACGGTGAACATCGTGAGCAAACCGGCATGCCTGAGAGATATTTCTCGACGGCATATGAAGCCAAGTCGGCTCATGGGCGGCTTTTAAACTCTGACACCAGATTAGTCACTAACAACACGAAAAGAAGAAGGAGAAGAAGATCAATCTATTATTGTCCCACTGCAGGGCAAAGGCCTCTTCTTCTCATACAGAGAAGGCACGAGCATTGATCACCACGCTTGTTCAAGACGGGTTGGCGATTTCAGACTTATATTAACTATATAAGTCTAGGTTCCTCACGATGTTTTTACTTTAGCGATGTCAGTAATGTCCCAGATGAACTCAGAAAGCATATATGAATTGAAAAAGTCACTTTGGTACTTGCCCGGATTTGATTAGATTTTTACAAATTATTGCACTTTTTATAGAACTGTATTATTAGGAGTATTGTGTAAATTATTTTGCATACTTTTGTGTAGAATCAAGTTTTTCCAGCTGAACAGACAGCTGTGCTGCTGGAGAGTTTGTTGCGCTACTTCGCCTTCCCGGCTAAAGCACTAGGAAGTGGTAAATGGCGGGCGTTTTTGGGGGACTGTCTTATGTAATTTTGACGTTCGAAAAGTGATGATTCTCAGCTTTGTTTGATTTAAATAAGACTTGAATTCAAAATTTGAATGGTGACACAGTTCTAGTATTTTTATCTCACGAAGCGAGGCGCGCTTTACTTGTGGTTAACAAGTGTACAAAAACGCTGAGAATGTGTGTGTAAGCGCAGAAGTTGCCGGTACGCTCCTAGACAATGGCGAAGTTGGAAGTGTGTGTGTGTTATGTGCTGACGCTACCCGTCTTCACAAACACATTAAGACTTGGTTACCACAAATAAAGCGCGCGTCGCTTCGTGAGATTAAAATACTGTACCAGGGAAACTAGGTGTTCTCGCAAGTAGTGTGTTTAGAATCTGTTATCAAACCAGAAAAACAAGGTGCGCTGATCTCGATTTCACGGTGACCTGAATACCGGAGCGAAGCTCCACCAGAGAGGGAATTATGTATTAAAATGATCACATAGATGCAAATATGTAAACTGCTTCGTTGGTCTAGTAGTCGCTATAGTTACTTCGAATCCCAGGTCACACAAAAGGGTTTATTGGGTTTTTCCATCTGGAATTTCTCAGTAGCAACCTGGAGTCTGAATTTGTGCTCGGTTGATAGTGTGGCGACCGGGATCTTCATCGCCACATGTGAACTATGCATCAAAGACCTGACGTCACACAAATCCGGCATCGCACAATTACAGTTTACCGCGCGAACGACATATATAGGGTGTCATGGACATCGACACGAAAACTGATACCATGGACATCATCATCACCATCTGCTGTTTCATAGAAAAGCGCAATACCTACGCGGGCAAAATGTATGGTACAGCTGTTTTTTTTTGTAACCGACGAACAATTTCAACGCGGGGGTTCAGAAGCATGTACTGAATCCATGGTAACAGTTTTTGCGTCGATGTCCCTGCCACCCTGTATAGGACTATCCGACATCAATCGTTGGGCAGTTGTCCGCCAGACACAACAGCCGTCTGGTCCGAGGATCCTCCCTTTTCTATAGAGGATGAGTGAACTTTACACCCGGTTACACATGCCTCTAAAGTAGCAATAGGCTCGTCCCCTATTAGCTACATGGGGCTTATTTATAACTAAAGAGATGTTTAGTGTACTGTACTAACCCTTCCGCGTACAAAAGGTGTGATGTCTTCAGGCAGTTACTACAGAACGCCAATATAACACTCCTTTTGCTTCGTCTGAGTTCATATAATTATCTAGTCACACAGACGCGCCGTTTTCGAGTACATACAATGCGCTTGACCTTTTTGGAGGACATCAAATTAAATATTTGCCAGAATATGGTACAATAGATGTTACAGTAATTTTGGTTTCAACATATCTTGCCATGCGTGAAAATACATTTCATGTCATTTCATTACGTATGTCCTGTCGGTCGATTCTGTAAAAATATCAACGTGAAACTTAGGTGAAGTGAGCGTGAAGTGAGCTGTCACTGTCAAAAATCGACCGGCAGGATGCTAGGGATTAACACTATTGACAGCTCACTTCACGCTCATTTCACCTAAGTTTCACGGTGATATTTTTACAGAATCGACCAGCAGCCGGTCGATTCTGTAAAAATATCACTGTTCCATCAAAAATTCAAAATTCAAAAGACATTTATTCAAACTAGGCTGAGAATCAGCACTTTTCGAACGTCAAAATTACATAAAACAGTCCCCCAAAACGCCCACCCTTCACCACTTCCTAGTACTTTATTGCACTTGCTAGTGCATCGACTTGACCTCTAAATAATAGTGTAATATTTTTTATTCATAGTAAAAGTTTCAACAGATATTTTTTAACAATAAGGTCGGAGTATGTCCTTCTTATGTATAAACATTATTAATTTCCTGTATATAGGGTGACTGGTAATTAAGGACCAATACTTAAACACGTGGCTTTACTTCATTACGAACAACTTTTACTATACCAAACCGGAAATCGCCTAAAACCCTACATTTATGTTCGCTTATCTCGTCAAAATGTAGGAAACAGCAGATTTTTGGTTTCGTCCTATAGTAAAAGTTGTTCATAATGATGAGTGTGTCACGTGTTTAAGTATCTGTCACTAATTACCAGTCACACTATATATACAATGCTGCCCATGGGAATACATGTTTTTTTTTCTAAAATTAACTTTTTTTTATCTTTAATTATTATAAATTTTTCGTTGTTTATTAATTATTTTTTTTCAAAATCGCCTATGGTTTTATGGACTTACTCTTGTATTGTTTATATAAATAAAGATTTAATTTTTTTTTCTTCACTTCCGTAATATATACATAGTCGACAAAATTTAATAAAAATTTTTAGTTAATCCGATAAAATTGACTTATATGGTTTTAGAAATAATAAACAGAATACAAATCGAGCCAATAATATCGGAGATATTTTATGGCGAACGATACTCAAAAATAAAAATAAATAAATGAATAACATTAAAAACATTAAAAAGTTAATTTTAGATAATTTTTCATGAATATTCGGAAAAATACGGGCGGACATGTGCCCATGGGCAACATTGTACAATCAATCAAAACTTAATCTTGACTATGCTATATATATCTCTGTCTACCTCGTTGATCCTTGCCTAAAACGATATTTCTGTTGAAGCTGTAGGAAGGAATCAATCATACACACACATGAAACACAGTACCCTCCTTTTAACTTTCGGAGTCGGGTAAAAAAAGAAAACACAGGCGTTATTTTGGGTACGGTAATTTATTCGCATTTCATTATAAGCAGTCTGATTCATCCTAAATAAATTTGGCTCAAGGCAAAAACTTGCATATACCGGTTTACACGTAGAAAGTAAAGGTTCACTTTCACTGACAATACCTCGTTCGTAATATAACTGTTTATTTGTATTGTTGGTTAGTATCTCGGAAACTGCTGGGCTGGATTTGTGAAAGGGTTTTTTGAAACTTTCGGAGGTCGTTTTTGACAAGTATATTATTTTGCATTATGAAATTGATTTCAAAGTCAGAGACACCGCCAAATGTTCTTAAAGCCATTATTTTTATTTGTACATAACTACTAGCGGCTAAACGACAACAGTTGCACGGGTCGATGGAAGGTTAAGCAACGCTTGCCGCGGTCGGTTCTTGGATGGGTTACTATCCATTACATATCGAGAACCTTCCGTGCCTCGGAAAGCACGTTAAGCCGGCTGTCATTCGTGGATCTTTGACAGTAGTTACGGGTCGTCAGAAGCCCAAAAGTCTGACAACCAGTCCTACCAAGGGGTATCGTGTTACCCAGTAACTGGGTTGTGGAGGGCAGATAGGCAGTCACTCCATGTAAAATACTGATATTCAGCTGCATCCGTTAGACTGGTAGCCGATCCAAACATAGTTAGGAAATGGCTAGGCCGTGTAGGAATTAAGTTCTTAAAAGAACGTACAGTATACCTACCTATTTTGCTTCCTAATAAAAAAAATAGACCGAATCTACACACAGAGGAAGCCGCGTTATGTTAGGTATTGTTACTAGGAATTTCTTCTATATCTTGGATGTATTTATAGACGCAAAATTTTACATGAAAATCTACTGAAACAACTATTTGCAGACCTTGAAAATATAATAATATTCTACATAATATATGCAGGAATCTAACTTGCAACTCATAGCGCAAATCCAATCACTCAACCACGGCGTTGAATCGAAATCAACATTATGTGTTAATCATTTAATTTTTTTTTGTCCTCAGGTCGGCAGCAACCACCTAGTAATGCAGACAGCAAAGAACGTCCTCTACGGAGACTCCAAAAACCTTCAACCTTGGGGCCTCATCATACTTCTCCTCTCGAAATCCGTCAAAACTCCCACTTACACCCCACAAATGAAGAAGAATGAAGAACAAACAAGAGTGCTAGCTGAACTGACAGAGATGATGAGGACTGGTCATCTTATTCATAGAGGTATTGTCAACGTGCCTTTTGCGAAACGATCCATGGATACCGACTCAGCAATTTTTGGAAACAAAATAGCTATCCTACTCGGAGACTATCTTCTAGTAACGGCCAATGGAATGTTAGCTAATCTCAGAAATTCAGACGTGTCCTATATAATATCAACAGCTCTAAAAGACCTTTCTGAAGGCGAATTCTTTGGCGAAAGAGATGAACAGAACATGCCGATTCCTGGTAAGCCTAAACCTACAGCCAAGGATTATGAAATTACTTTCGATACCAATTCTATTGCTGTTAATGAAGTGTTGGGTAAGCCTAGGAAGGAATGGACGGCTAGGACAGTTTATAATGGAGTTAGCTTGCTAGGCAGGGGTTGCCAGTCTGCTATGGTATTAGACAAACAGAATAGAGAAACACAAAACCTTGCATACCAATTCGGCTGTCATGTCGGCTTAGCCTGGCAAGCAGCCACGGAAATACAGCAACTAACTTCAGAGAGTAAAGAACAGTTTTGCTTAGCAAGTGCACCTGTGCTCTTCGCTCTGGACAGCAATCCCAATTTATATCAAATAATAACACAATCGAAGAAAGACGTCAAAGATGTTGATTACGAAGATCTGAAGTTTAATATTTTGAAGACTGATGCAGTGGATAAAACCCAAAGGTTGTATGAAGAACATGCTAAGAAGGCCACGGAATATATTGAAGGACTTGCACAAAACGAGTCCGTGGATATGATTAAGAAATTAATTAATACTTTTTAAGGATTTTTTGATACTAAAGTTGAGCATCTGAGTATTTTTAGGTTTTGATTCCCGCATCGGGATAAGTGAAGCATATTATTGATGATTTTTTTAATGTTTCAATTTCGTTTGTATTTACTTTGATGGCATTTTCGATGGCATTTTTGTGACCCTTTTGGTCTAAAGAGTACATAGGTGTAAGTACTCCGTTGCCTTGGGCAACCTGGAAGTCTTTAAACAGACTCTGGATCCAGATTGGCTGAAGCAAGGAAAACCTGTTCAGGAGGAGATTATTAGACGACTCCGCCTTGGAATGTAAATGTAGTGCTGTTCCACAAACGACGGGACACTTACTATCATGTCCTGCGTGTCTTGTCAGCTGCACGTTACAGGATCTGATGGACGCTAGTGATGGCGCCAAACACGTGGCCGAATTCTGGGACGACTACATTTACATTGCCGTCACACGCTAAGGAAAGAGTACTCTGTTAATTTTATGAAAATTGATATATACAATTGCTTTGAATGACATATGCGATATATCTATACATATTATAAATAAGTCGCTTTTTGCTTCTGTCTCTGTGACCACGTTGTTCTTCTAAACTGCGCATCGGATTTTGATGCAGTTTTCACTAACATTTAGAGAATTTATTTCGAAAGGTTTATGTATAATATAATACTTTTATATTAAACTTACACATAATAAAAAAATCTCGATGTTTTTTCAAGGGTTGCCAACTTTAAAAAAAATATCGATTATAGTATTTTTGAAGCCAATGCCAGTAAAAATATAGTAGATGGCGAAAAAATAAAAAAAATATAGTACGTATGTCTCAAAAATACGTTATTTCTTAAATGTTTATTTTTTGCTACTTTGAGCCTAAATTAACAGGTTTTTTTTAAATGTCCTAATAATTACACTCTAGGTTACAAAATACCATTAATACTGGCCCCCTATTGCGCTCATTTCGCCATTTTTTATTGACATGAAAATATAGTAGTTTCGCCTAATTTAGGCCTCTAATATTATAGCAGGTAGGGTTTATATAGTAGGTTTGGCAACCCTATCTGCCGCCTACACACTATATCCGTAGTTTTGGCCGAAGTTACAGAGAATGCTACTTCGTATCACCTACAGAAATAAGATTAGTTTGGGGCTGGACCTTAGAATTATTGACACCATGAGTTATCCGAACCCCGAAGTGCTTTTACTCGTCCGAAAAATAAAAATCGGGTGAATTCGGGTGTAGGGTTCACTCCGAAGTTTCGAACTACTTTCGGAAGGGCCCGTATCTACGTTGACGAACTTACAGAGTCGGCCCCCAGGGGCGGGTCACTAGCATAATACCGACCTGTATTTATTGTATATAATTTATTATAATTTTGCTGTATATCGGGTGTAAAAAGACACTTTCCGAAGCCGAAAGCCACATATTCTACCCATTATTTGCATCATTTTTTTCCACTAGATCATACCTGGGAATCCACTGGTTCTGGAGATATTGAAGGTCAAAGTCGCATTTTTTTTTTTTACTTTTTCACGAAAATGAATTCTATGCGATAATACGAAACTTTTTTCCAAACAAACATTACCTGAATTTTAGATTTATCTTAACAGATTACGCATTTGAAGTTACAAAAACGCAATGGACAACAAGTACCTACCTACGTAGCGTAGGGGCGGAGCCTAACTAACACTGAATCTGTTCATTCAAGCGTGGGTTTGCGTTACATTGCGCACAATAAAAACTTGTTTTTTTTTATAAAAAAAAAAAAAATTACGGTTCCCAGCAATAATTTTTGCGCAAAGCTACTTAGATATACGTACAGTATGCGTAGTTTACGGCTTTGTGATGTGTCTTTTTACACCCTGTATATATTTTTCATAGAATAAATGTATATTGTGACATTGTTTTCATAATGTTTTTGAGAAGGTCAATTATATAAAAAAATATACAAAAACTCTTGCGTATGAGGGAAGAATTGCACGGTTTTTGCTTGTTGTTTTTTTAGGTTTAATTTTCTTGTGTCTTCCATATACAATAAGCAAATTATTCCAAGTATCAAAGTAATTAATGGACACTACATCTACATCTGCTACATCTTATTAATAATTTATTATTGTAATAAAATCATCATTATTCAGATCATGTAATTGTTACAAGTTAATTATATTAATCAGAGTAATGTACTGTAATCATTGATATACTAAAAAGCCTGTAATGTTATCATGGAATATTAGTTATTGACAATATTATTGTTAATAAAAAGGATGTTAATGATTAATAATTATAGGTACATTTTTATATCGAAATGTTGTTTCATTACCTTGAGACCTGTCAGAGATGGCGGTGTGATGCATTTTTTTTGCTGAAAACGCCTCAATCCAGACGCAGACAAAAATCTGCTGTTCCCTACATTTCGACGAGATATACGAACATAAATGTAGGGAACAGCTGATTTTTTTTTCTCGGTTTCAGCGTCGGTCCCATAGTGAAAGTTATTCATAATGATGAGTACAATGACCCCTTAAGAGGTGGTTTAGGGTAAACAAAAACTAAGGTTGTATAAACACACGCCTTATTCCCAAGGGGGGAGGTAGAAACTACAAAACTCCAGCTACTACGATTCTTATAAATACTCCTTTTGTCTCGTTTACATTAAATAATGATATCAACGGGTTCCTTATTAAGACGCAGATATATGCCAGTGACCTTGAGTGGTTAGCTTGTGTGTTCTGTACTGAGCTCACGCAACGCGTCGTACGTCTAGCCAGTAGTAGGACTCGCCCATCAAGGAGCGCTGTCCCAAATTAGACGTATTATTAATTTATAATACATAAAACAAATTGTATTTTAATAAAGCACGTATACAAAAAAGATCAATAATTCAATTTATTTTTTAAATGGTGAAGGTTTTTGCGTGATTCTCAGTTTTTTATCCGCGTTAGACATAACTTTACAAATTAATTTCACTATGTAATATAAATATAATCTAAAATATTAATTGGTAAAAACCGGTAATTGTTCTACCGTGAAGTTTTCTTAAAAATTGTTTTGTTAGAGTCGCGTCGCGCTGTAAAGTGGCGCCAGTTTGCACGAGGCTTTACCCAGTAACCAGTTACTAGCTAAAGCTTAGTACAAACTGGCGCGACGCCCGGTAAGTTACTCAGTGTAAAATACTGGTACTTAACTATTCAGCTGCATAGTTAGGAATTGGCTAGGCAGTTAATTATAATAAGGCTTTACTCAGTGACCAGTTACTGGGTAAAGCTTCGTGCAAACTGACGCCCGGTAAGTACCAGTATTTTACACTGAGCAAATCTGACCTCCACAGTCCAGGCTGTGGAGGTCAGATAGGCAGTCGCTCAGTGTAAAATACTGGTAGGTACCTATTCAGTTGCATAGTTGGGAATAGGCAGTTAATGATAATGGCCACTATTCAAATATTATGTAATTTTTTTAAAGTAATTTCAGTTTAATAAAATGTATATATTCAGTCATTTGCAATCAGAAAATTATGCTTATTATTCAGTAGGTAATATAATATTTTTTACTAGCTTTTGCCCGCGACTTCGTCCGCGTTTCCGTCGTTTTTCGTAAAAAAGTACCATATGTCCTTCCTCACGGTTCAGTGGTTTTGATGTAACAGACAGATTAACTTTCGTATTTTAGTAGGGAAATATAATATGTCAATCCACAATACTGTTGAAAAATATCGCAATAAGGAACCGCAGAATATTATTATTAATAGCTGTGCCCGCGACTTCGTCAGCGTGTAACTCCTTGTAGGTATGTTATTAAGTTAATGTATTAGTTATATTGTTTAGATCACTTTCACATGAGGCTTAAGTACATATAGAACGAAAATACTTCAGCGCAAAGCTTCCGGGTAAACTATGTTGAAAGTTGACCCGTCCGGCACGTGAACATAAAGATTTCTAGAACTGCTAACCCGGGAAAGAGCGACATAACTGACCATGCGAGAAACAACTGACACCGAGATCTACTCCAGCAACACGAAAAGTCTACCCTTGAGCCTTATTAATTGTCATTGCATAACACACCGATACTGGGAATTGCGTTCTTTTAAATTGGAATGGAAAATTATTTGGTATTATGGGAATTCTGGGAATAAAGACGGTCTCTCCTGCACCGCAGCCTGTTAAAGTTTGAGCCTCGATTACATTTTGTTGCAACTGGGTTACTTTTAGCCAAGTTCCCTACCTATACCTACTTCACTTAAAAATAAATACCTATAACTACTATAATTAATAAAAGTATCTACGCTTTTACCTACTTAATACAAAAATAAAATTGAACATAAATTAGCCAAAACTTACCTATCGGTATCTAAAAATCTATGCGTACTACTTCTACTTCACCTAAAAAGAAATAAAATGCAAACTATTAATAATTTGTAATTTGAACGAATATTTAAACACTACCAAAACAACTAATACCTATTTTATAAAATAACAACAAAAGAAATTCAAATAAACTATAACTATTTAAAGACTAAAAGTTGCGCTGATAAGCATGGTTTGTTAATATCAATTATTGTCTGTCAATAAGGTCGAACACTCTAAACGCATCAACAGCCAAATATTGAATGATGAAGCTCGCGCTCGGACCTCCCGCCTTTTAAAGGCTCGTGCAGACCAGCGCGACGCGACGGCGCGACGCGACTTGAACAATACAATTTCTAAGAAAACTTCACGGTATAACAATAACCGGTGTCGCGTCGCGTTGTCGCGTCGCGCTAGTCTGCACGACGCTTTATACACTGCCGCCACGACCCGCGTCGAGCGCGGCAACCGTTACACAAAAATAATCCTTATGGCATGATTCAGTATTCACGTGCGACGGCGCGATGGCTTATTAGCGTATTTCATGTATAAGTTTGGTGTTTCTATACCGATTACTATGATTCTTTTTTTATTGAATAGGTAATAATATTAACTTTTTTAAATTAGGGATGAGTGAGAGTATTATAAACGTAAGAGTAAACAAATATAATCAGAAAGCTCCGAACTGCTAAGCTATCGGGAGTTATACGTGTTATTGTGAGTCAACCATAAAAGATAGACATATGCTGTTGTAAGATATTTTTTAGATAATTTTATGGAGAACATTTCCGTCATAAATGATTTCTATGTAGCTTTAACCATTAAGGCTTCACACGCGACGGAAGCTTAAAAAATGGAGCAACTTCTCCCGTTTTCCCAACATTTCCCTTCACTGCCCTGCTCCTATTGATTGTAGCGTGATGAAAAGTATACTATAACCTCCCCAGGAGTATGAAGAATAATTGTACCAAGTTTCGTTAAAATCCGTCGAGTAGTTTTTGTTTCTATAAGGAACATACAGACAGACAGACAGACAGACAGACAGACAAAAAATTTACTGATTGCATTTTTGGCATCAGTATCGATCACTAATTACCCCCTGATAGTTATTTTGAAAATATATATCATGTACAGAATTGACCTCTCTACAGATTTATTATAAGTATAGATAGATTAGAGACAATTTATTATTCTAATTAAAGTATTATTTCTGGGGAAGTACTGTGTACTCTAGACATTTACACTTTGCCTCTTAGGTTGGCAATGCATTTGCAAACTCTTTTGTGTTGAGATCAGCAGTGCTATTCTGTAACCATCTCACCGTGAAAACTTAGGTGAAGTGAGCGTGGAGTGAGCTGTCATTCCACCTAATGCTAGAGATTGACATTATTGACTGCTCATTTGACTTAAGTCTTTACGGTGAGTTTTTTATTTACAGAATACGTCGGCTGTTGATATTTTCTGTAAAGATCTCACTCAACTAGAAGTGAGCTTGAAGTGAGCTGTCATTCCACCTGATGCTCGGGATTGACACAATTGCCAGTAGTGGCGGATCCAGGACTGCTGGGGAGGTTGTTGCGCCACTTCTTCTTCCCAGCTAACGCACTAGGAAGTGGTGAAGGGTGGGCGTTTTGGGGGACTGTCTTATGTAATTTTGACGTTCGAAAAGTGCTGATTCTCAGCCTGGTTTGAATAAATGACTTTTGAATTTTGAATTTGATTTTTTTTTTAGTTGTTTTGACTTGATCCCGCTGAGGGTAGGTTTTAGCAAAGCAAACAATAAACAAGCCAAGGACACAACATTTTACAAGCCTCCTCGGATTATTTTTCGCAAATTCTTCAATGACTTCGTTAGGTTGTCGACCACCAAAGATATCTCGGTGAATATACATGGCGGCCAAACCGGGCAGCGTGAGGGCAAAATTCGTCAATTTAACAAAAAATCTTGTAGAAAAAAACGTAAAAAAGTGAAGGATAATTGATGACAATTGTTTCATTAGAATAATATCAAGTTCACTTTAAGATTTGTCACGGAAGAACTCAGATGCTTTTGGGGAGGGCTTAAGCCCCTTAGCCCCCCCCTGGATCCGTTACTGATTGACAGATCATTTTTACAGAATGGATTGACACTTTTGTCCGTTAACAGCTGAACTCATTAACCTATATATCACCAGTTTTGACATACCTATCTAGGTATGGTTTTGACGTCCCAATAATCTGTCAAAGAATTGTGTGTCGGACAACATTCAATGACAGATAGAATTATACTGTCTACCATCACTAGCGAACTGTCTTTTACTGACAATGGTTATTGGGTTCGGCCGTAAGTGTACAAAAATGATTAACTATATCAAGTCACTATGTAGTATGTGTATGTGTAGTGTCTGTGTGTGTATGTCTATGAGTAGTTGTGTGTGTGTGTGTGTCTGTGATTGTCTATGTATTTTGTGTTGATAGATATCAAGGTGTTTATGACGACGGCGACTCATCAGAAATGAGAAGATTTGCAGGACAACCGAAGTAACCGACATACTCCAATTAACAGATAAACTTACAGAGTACTGGGCGGAGGAAAACAAATTACCGATGGGGCCGAAAATTTCCGGAGTGATGACCGGGTACCGGAATGCGCAGCGTGGGTAGGCGTCCCAAAAAGTGGACCGATGACCTGGTGAACGAGGGAACCGACTGATTACAGGCATCACAGGACCGGTCAATGTATCGATACTTGGGGGAGTTGTGGGCATCTTTTGGGTAAGATGACGAAATTTGAAAGCATCATACAACAAATAAACTTAAACGTATTGTACCTCCTCTTCGTCGACAGTCGTTACGGGTAGTCAGTAGCCCGATAGTTTGACAACTAGTTACCAAGGGGTATCATGTTACCCAATAACAGCGTTGTGGACATTAGGAAAAGCAGTCGCTCCATTTTCTAGCCTTTTCCCAACAATGTTGGGGTCGGCTTCCAGTCTAACCGGATGCAGCTGAATACCAGTATTTTTCATGGAGCGGCTACCTATCTGACCTCAACAACCTAGTTACTGGGTAATACGATACTTCCTGGTAAGACTGGTTGTCAGACTTTCGGGCTTTTGACGACCCGTAACGACTGCCAAAGATCTACGAATGACAAACGTACCACAGCCGACACGAACAGCCGACGAACGGCCGACGGCGTGACAGCCGGGACGAACGGCTTAACGTGGTTTCCGAGGCACGAACGTAAGTTTAGAAATGTTAAAATAAAACAATTCTATTCGACAATATTTTTAACCCACATATTCACTGAGACGGAGATATAATAACTGGATACAAAATTATTTGCACATCATAGCTTAATTATGGTACGGTTGGCTTAGAACCTTGACCAAGTGAGGTGCTAAATGCGTTACATTATGTTCTCTGTGACAATAGAGCATTCCCAATAAGTTTTATTATTTATGGTAGACTATAATTGAGTGACTCGGCGATTTTTTTCAGGGTTATTTTGCTAGGAATGATTTTCTACACATTTTTACATGGCCACACATTTAATGAACATTTAAACACATTTAATGTGTTTCCTGTATTGCAGGCGGAGATATCATAATTTTTTCTTCGTTTTACCAGTTATGTTCTAGGTCCCATACAATGTTGGTTTGCGGTTGGAGACGTCTTTGTCCAATTGTCCATCAAAAGACTGCTTTAAGCTTCGTGCAGACCAGCGCGACGCGACGCCGCGACGCGTCTCGAACAATACAATTTCTAAGAAAACTTGACGGTATAACAATAACCGGTGTCGCGTCGCGCTGGTCTGCACGAAGCTTTAAGCTGAATATGATGCTGACGACGAAAAGGTGGCGAGCCTATTGCTGTTAACCGGCATCAAAGACCTGACGTCACAGAAAATTTCAACACAGGGGGTGTTGAAATTTTTTTCGTCGTTTACAGCTGTCCCATACATTTTGACCGCGTAGGTATTGCACTTTTCTATGTAACAGCAGATTTTTTTTTAATACCCGATGAAAAATTTTAACTCAGGGGGGTTCAGAATCATGTACTGAATCCATGGTAACAGTTTTCGCGTCGATGTCCTGCCCACCTTGCATATAACATTCCGACATCAACCGTTGGGCAGTTGCCTACCAGACACGACACCCGTCTGGTAGAAGGAATCTCCCTTTTCAATGGAGGATGAGTGATCTTTACAACCTTTTCCTCATGCCTCTAAACTGGTGACCCCGAGCATGAACGTCAGCGCAGAATATATATATAATACTTCAGAATGACGTCATCATCACCAGCCAGCCAGCACCCACGGCTTCAGCGGGTATACTGACCACCAGCACGAAGCGGACGCGCAAAAAATTTCTATTGGAAACCCCACCGGCCCCAGATTGAACTGAGGACTTGATGAGCTGCTCTCATAATTATACTTTGTGCTGATACCGGAGAAGAAGAATGTTAGGATAGCTCATGTCGTGGTGGAAAGTTTAGCAAGTTAGCCATGCAAGACTTGCAGACTCTAAGCATATATGCCAGTGTACATGCGTACGCATGCATATACAAATCCTAAACTTAAAAAAATACTTTGTACAAACTTCTTTGAAGATCACTAAAACCTGTTCAGTCTTTTCTTAATTCACTCAGAATCACTTTTACACGTCATATTAAAATTTGCAAGACGAGTTCGGCGTTTCCTATCTGACTACTCTGAGAAGAAAGGCCGAAACAAACTCAGAGGTCACAGTCTCTTTTACAGTCCAGACATAATTTTGGTCAGGTCATATGAGGACCATATCCATGTCTAAAATGGTCTTTTGAGGAAAGAACCACACAGATTTGAGTGGACCTGTCCAAACAGTGCAAGCATTTGTCAGTAATCGTGGACCTCAACTCAGAACATAAGGAGCTTAACTCGACGAACAATACCAAAGAAAGGACATTTGGGTAGGCCACTCTGAACCCTGGGAAAGGACATAAAATATCTCTCTCTCTCAAGGAAAACATCGTGAGGAAACCGGCATGCCTGAGAGATATTTCTCGACGGCATGTGAAGCCAAGTCAGAGGCCCATGGGCGGCATAAAAAATTTCCACCAGGTAAGTCACTAACCTGGTGAATAACCTGGTAAAGGAAGCTCATTTTTACACAAAGTAGGTACGCAAATTCTAATGTACCTACGTCAAATGATACTACAAATACAAATAGACACATAACAAGATTTGCAAGAATATAAGCCACAAACGAGTCATTATCGCTAATTGTAAGTGTCAATAATGGCAAATACATGGCATTCTTTGTGACACTAAGTTAAATTATTATTTTTCCTGTTAAGAGCGTTTATTCTGAAAGTTGGCAACGTCGCAAATAGCTGTCAAAAAATTACCTGTTTTGAATAATTTAGCAATATTACTGTATGGAAATAAGAAATGTGGCTAACTAGGGAACTAGAAAATTAATAATGAATTGCAATTATAACATTGAATCGGCTATTGTACCAGTTTTAGGTGGAAAAAAGGCATTTAGAAAGTTTCCAAATCCTTTTTTTACATCTAAAACTAAATATTCTGTGTTACGATATGAATTATTGCATTTCATAATCAATATACTAGTTCGCTAGTTAGCCACATTTCTTATTTCCATACAGTAAATGTGGCCAAATTAATCATACAACGAAATATTTGACATCTATTTGCGACGTTGCCCACTTTCAGAATAAACGCTCTTAAGAGGAAACGTGGTCATGTTGTCTTTGGCATTGATTCCATACAAACATATTCCTCGGTCTTAATCATTCTAGAGCATTTTTTTGATCGTCTTCTTTTCGTGTGATTAGTAACCTGCTATCTAATTACGTAACATATTTTCGTAAGCGATTACGACTAATCTGTTTCATTTTGACAGTTCAACAACATTCATTGCGTTACTTACGTTGATGAGCAATTTTTTTTTGCGCAAGAATTACTAACTGTAAAAAAAAGAGTATTTAATACTAAGAAAGTTAGCATTTTTTTTATTGACAAATCTCAAAAAAGTCTAAATAACTGGGCGAGGCCAAAAAGTTTCCTATCTCAACAGAATGAAGAGATTATAAAAAATAAAAAAAACTGTAGTGGTTAGGATAGGGCCCTCTGTGATGCCACGGACATACTTATCTACGGATATACAGGGTGGCAGGGACATCTACGCGAAAACTAATACCATGGATTCAGTAGGTACTTGATTCTGAACCCCCTGGAGTTGAAATTTTTCGTTTGTTATCAAAAAAAATCTGCTGTTCCATACATTCTCAACTCACGGGGGTTCAGAATCATGTATGATCAGTATGTATGGGGTCAGTACATAATTCTGAACTGACGAAAAAAATTTCAACACAGGAAAACAAAAATGATGAAAAAAAAATGAAAAATGACGATGATGATGATGGATGTTGAAATTTTTTCGTCGTTTGTTAAAATCAGCTGTCCCATACATTTTGACCGCGTAGGTATTGCACTTTTCTATGTAATAGTAGTTTTTTTTTTTTAATAACCGGCTAAATATTTTTAACTTAGCGGGCTTCAGAATCATGTACCAAATCCGCGAAACTGATACCATTCAGTTTTCGCGTCGATGTCCCTGCCACCTTGTATAATAAATCCCACTAGGAACCTAACTACATTACTGCACACCTTTCTCGTAACTACAACTGCGATAGGCATTAACAGTGACATCTATGTTTTACACAAGTTAATGCTAAGTGAATAAGTTAGAACTACGAGTAGCTGTAACTTGGTAAGCTTGGTGACTGTTAATTAATTTGTTGTATAGACGATAGATGGCGTTGATGGTGAGGCGCGTTGTGTGAAGTTTAGTTTGCAAGTTATAACAGTGTGGTAGGTGGCGCTGTTCGCCTCAGCCGAAATTAATTTTATAAAATTATACCGTGATTTTTTGTATTTATTCATCAACAATAAATATTGCGCTCGAAAACAATCCATTATGAAACATAAATATTAAAATATAAATGAGAAAATTTACGGTTGTGTTATTATGTTTATATTATTTAATTATGTTTTTTTTCTCTGGTGGCAAACAAGCAGCCGGCCCATCTGGTGCTGAGTGTTGAACGCTTCTGGACATCTGCAATCACTGGCATCCCACGCGCAGGTGCCATCCCAGAGATAGAGCTGTAAATTCTCATGTGCCAATCTGACCTCAAAAGCGGAAAACAGCCACGCTACTGGGCAGCAAAAATAGGCATGGTGGCTCTATCAAGTAGCTACGTACGAGTATCATGATATGTATCAAAAAATCTTGAACACATCTATTTTTTTACGCAAGTAATACGGCGATACTTTGAGTTAAAATGTGGCATGATGTCACGCCTTGGTAGTTTTTATACTGAGTTGTGACGTAGCGAGCCCCCACGCCCCAACTTTAAAGCGTTTTATCTAAGTATATATAACAAAAAATACGTGTCTAATATTTAATTGTCACTTAAGTGCAAATTGCGTAGGTACCTACACGGCGTGCATTCGACCAATAATGACCTATGCGTGTACCGCCTGGGCAGAAGTCAAACCCCGTCACATCCATAGGATGCAGACCCTCCGAACCCGTTTCCATGGCAACGGGTTCCCCATGGTATGTTAGGAACAAGATCCTCCATCTCGACCTTAAAATTCCCACTATTGCCCAATTTCTAAAACGCAATTCAAAGCGATACTTTGATACAGCCGCCAAACATACACACATTGCAACCCTCTGGCTGTCAAGGCCGCCAGTTATGTCCCCTCTAGAATCAGTAAAGTCCGCCGACCAAGGCATATTCTCACCGACCCAGATGTCCCCATAACCCTCCTCCAGGAGGGCAAATAGGCATACCAGAACAGTGTAAAGACACACACACCGACACACTTTCCGACCTCGCCGCCGATCGAGGTCCGCGATCGCGACCCTCCCGAGTAAATGTTACTCCTCCCCGGCCCTTGCTCGACGATGCGCCAGTCCGAGTCGTAGCTGAGCCAGTAGCTTTAAATTCCCCTGTTAATAATAATTAATAATTATTCATGTTTGATCCAGCCTGTCCCATCTTGCTGTCCTCCCCCCAGCGACGCCCTAAGCCGAGGTTCGTACCCCACGGGGGGTGCCATTAGCGAGCGTTCGCCTAGTTTATAATTAATATTTACACCTGGCTGGAGGCTTTAAGTTAGTAGCTTAAGGCAGCCACAGGGAAGTCCGGTTAAGCAGCTACGACAGCTCCTCAGAGGTCAACTGCGAGATGCCCTATATATTATATTTAAAAAAAGCCTATTATTTTTTTAGTGACTGACTGACGGACAATTTTTTTTTTCTACCCATATGTCGTCCGTGATTATTTATTTATTTTATTTTATTTTATACAGGTTGAAAAACCCATAATAAAGTTATCTACGCATTCTGTACATCAAATTAAGTAACATTGTAATTATGATTTTTATTACCTTAACAAGCAGCTTCGATTCAAATAACAGAAACGTCTGAAATTCAGTCATTTACACTGTATTCTCAATAGGTATGTTAATTGAGATAAAATATAAGCTATTTAGTCCGTCAGTCAGATAATAAAAAAATATTAGACACGAATTTATTGCTTTATCAAATAAAAATAAAATGGTTTATATAAAATTTATTAAAGTCGGGGAGTGGGGGCTCGCTACGTCACAAGTCAGTATAAAATCTACCGGCCAGTGACGTCATGCTACATTTTAACGCATTGCCTACTCAATGTATTGCCATAATCTTTTGATTACGTAAAAAAAGAAAAAATACATGTCCAATATTTTTTAATAACCTACCTGACGGACAATTTTTTTTTTTCAAATTGAACATCCCTATAATATGACTTTTTTTTTTTGTTTTTATTTTGGAGTATAATTCTCAATTCTTTATTGCATCCATAATGTTGAAAAAACAGTTCTGAGTTGACTGGCTGGACAGGTCCACTCAAATCTGTGTGGTTCTTTCCTCAAAAGCCCATTTCAGACACTAATCTACACGGTCCTCATATGGCTTGACCAAGATCATGTCTGGACTTTAAAAGACCTCTGAGTTTGTTTCGGCCTTTCTTCTCAGAGTAGCCATAGGAAACACCGACCTCATCTAGCTTATTTTTAATATATTTTTATATGACGTGTAAAAGTGATTCCGATATCCTAGTTACAGAATAAACAATTTCATTTCATTTAATTTAATTTCAGTTGGTAGGCTTAAAATTAATTAATTAATTATGGACCGTCGCCGTAGGCACAACATAGTAGGAGAAAGGGACGTAGTTAAGCAGAAAGGATCCAACCCACACTATGGGCAAAAATGAGTTATGTATACCAAAACACTCTTTGTAGTTAAAACTTTAATATCACAAAAACAATCCCAACGCATCATGTCATTATGACCACACGTTACCAACCCGTATGTATGGCAGGTCATACGATCACATAACACGATCTGATCTTAAAACTTGAATATCTCAAAACTAACTCTGTGTGGGTTGGATCCTTTCTGTTTAACTACGTCCAAAAGTAGAGCGCTTATTTGCGTTTATATTATTTATGTATTCTGGTATTTGTATTTTTATTTTATATCTAGCTTCTTCCCGCGACTTCGTCCGCGGGCCTGTAACCTTCCTGTAGAATTGGGCTATCCAATGTAAAAAAAAAACAAATCCCACTGGTAGTCTCCGAGATTACGAGACTACTAGTCGGATTTTTCTTTCCCGCTGCCTAAAAACTTACAAACACACAAACAAACAAATTTTACCTCTTTATAATATTAGTACAGACTACTTTTTCTTCTTCTACTAATATTTAATTTATTTAAATAATTTAATTATTATTGTCATTTCTCGGGACCCTGGGGTCCCGGACCTTTGGAAGGCGTACGAGGGGCCGAAGCCAACTCGCAGAGGCCCGTTAGGCGATTTAATGAAATGAAGATTTTATTTACTAAAAATAATTATTATTATTTTTAGTAAATATTTTGGCTTTATTTCTTTAAGAGGCTTACAACAGCTAAAGCGCTGTCACTGTCGGACTGCATATAAAAGAAAATGAAGCGCCATGACATCACGGTGGTAATTTATTGCAAAATATGGACAAATATTCGATTTACAAAAATCTCTTGATTGGAAAAAAAAATTAAAACACTATTACGGTATTATGTTGCTTGTAGAATAATCTGACAAAAAATCAAAATGATTACATGTATATTAATATGATTTTTAATCGTTCAAAGAAATTCTTGCAGGTATCTTCATGATTTTTTTCTATACTTTCAAATTAATCGTATAATATTTTCAACACACTTTCTTACTAGCATATATCCTGAAGAATATAATATATTTTTCTGATTTTGTTTACTGCAGTGGATCATATACTTTTAGGCATTATAAAACTTGCGTTTAGGCACGTTTAGGTCCTGTAGTACCCTTAAGTGATAAAATACCAGCTTGAGTAAGTTGGTCTTTGTGGTGTTATACCTATATAGTTTTAGTTAGCTATTCCTGTTGTTAATTATTTGTAGTAAGTATCTACCTAATAGAAAAATCAGTCACGTGTTTCATGAACAATCAAAATAATTCTACAAGTCACTGTGAAACCAATTAGAAAATGATGTAATTACAAGTTTTTTGTACGTGCATCTTTCTATTTAAGTATAACGAATCGAATAAATTTTCTAATTCGGAAACACTTAAATTCCGAGAAAATGCGTCATGATGGACTCATTTAATTTTTTGTGTGAATTTGGTTTGTTTTGTAAAAATCCCCGGGTAGTGTAAGCGCAATGGCATAATCAGCCTATAATGTTCCCACTGCTGGGACACAGGCCTCCTCTACGTGAGAGGGAGTGGGCTATGATCCACCACGCGGGCCCAGTGCGGGTTGGTGGATGTCATATGTCTTCGAATTTTTGGTTCTAGGACATGCCGGTTTCTTCACGATGTTTGCCTTCACCGTTTTGAGAGCAGTGGTGATGAAATTAAATTACAAAGTAAAGTGCCTGCCTGGGTTCGAACTCATGATCTAGAACTCGTAAGTCGGAGCCGACACCACTGGGCCATCACTGCTCACTGTAAGAACAGCCGATCGATTCTGTAAAAATATCACCGTGAAACTTAGGTGAAGTGAGCGTGAAGTGAGCTGTCAATAGTGTTAATCCCTAGCATCCTGTTTGTGACAGTGACAGCTCACTTCACCTAAGTTTCACGTTGATCTTCTTACAGAATCGACCGACCGGGAATATAGCTAGAGGTGAGTCGAAATTAAAAATATTTTCGTCGATATTTGTCACGTTTGAACACTATACACCTAGTAAGCGATTATGATATTGATATTGATTCACCACACCACACAGTTAAACATCTTTTATTTGTGTTTCCTTTGCATAAATTATATCCTGTCTTTTTCACACCATTTGCTTATTGTTAAAACGTCCGTTTTAGTATAATATGGCTTTGTTTGTAACGAAGAATCACTGACTCCTAAGACACAGGCACCTACATCTAGTTTAGGAGTCAGAGTATTATAATTTTTCTGACCTAGTTATAAGCCTTATATGCTCTAGGTTTTAAGATATTGTATTGTGATGGCTTTTGGTGAAAATAAAGAAATATATATATATATATGAGGTCTGCAAGGCACACGCTTGCCTAGAGAAGTTCTAGGCTAGTACTTCCGGAAACACAGACTCCGGTAAGGAGATCCACTCTTTTGCTACTTTTAACCGACTTCCAAAAAGGAGGAGGTTCTATGTTCGTCTGTATGTTGTTTATTTTTATTCATGTGTGGCATTTGTCCTTTTGCTTTTCTGCAAGAAGTGTGTTACAGGAAGCTGGGGAAGCGCGCGCTATTTGATTTGACCAATGAGCGCGCGCGGTACTAGAGTTGGCCATCAGAAACGACCTTGACGAGGCCCCTTTAATGTTGCTTATTACCAAGGTGAGATGTCATGTTACATCATAATTATGCGACTACTGTAAGGCTTGCTCGTTTAATTTTAGGAAGTGTATACAGTACCGCTAGCGGTACTTTCGCCTTTAGCCGCTAGTGGCATAATAATGGCACTGCCCGGCTAAAGTGCCGTAAGTATTGCATTGTCATTGTCACTGTCACTTGTTATTTTGTTTGATTGTTGAGGTTGGTTCGCTGTAAAACACCACATTCCCAAAACATTACATTCTCTTGTGCCTAAACGGACCCTGGCACTCGCCGGTACTTTTGATATAACCATAAAAAACAAATACGATCAATCACAAAGGGCGGCGAACTAGCCTCAACAATCAAACAATATAACTAGTGACAGTGATAGTGACAATGACTATGCAATGCTTACGGCACTTTAGCCGGGCCGAGGCAGCGCCACTATTATGCCGAAAATAGCGCTAGCGGCACTCTATACACTTCCTTAATTTTATGTACTTATGTCCATCGAATCGAATCAATATGAATTGTGGATCGCAATCTATACACTTCCTTAATTTTATGTATGTTAATCGAATCGAATCAATATGAATTGTGGACCGATATTGTTTTTTTTTTTTCATTATTTGGAGGATGCTTGCGTGGTGGTCCCATATAAATTTTATTAACTTTCCTTGGGAAGTTTTTTAGTTAGCTTCAATAATAGGTATTTTTCACACTTAGTCTACCTATGTGGATGATGTTATAGGTAATAACTTCCTGTCACTGTTATTAACATAGCAGGTAGTGGTATTCGAATTTGTGTGGGGTAGGTATCACAGCTAGAAAGTTGAAAAATATAAACTTTTTACAAAAAAAAAAAAAAACCGTCTTCCAAAAAAAAAAACACAAAAAAGGGATAAGTACACTCATCATCTCATATGCCTAGCCTTTTCCCAACTATGTTGGGGTCGGCTTTCAGTCTAATCGGATGCAGGTGAATACCAGTATTTTACATAGAGCGACTGCCTATGTCTGATCTCCACAACCCAGTTACTGGGTAATACGATACCCCTTGGTAAGACTGGTTGTCAGACTTTCGGGCATCTGACGACCCGTAACGACTGTCAAAGATCTACGAATGACAGCCGGGACCAACGCCTTAACGTGCTTTCCGAGGCACGGAGAGGTCTTGATATGTAAAGATGGTCACCCATCCACGAACCAATCGCGGTGAGCGTAGCTTAACCTGATCAATCGACCCGTGCGGCTGTTATTATTTAGCCACAAGCCCCTCTACAAAGTGAAAAATAACTTTAAATTCGGAAGTCGGTGGCAAAAACTAAATTAAAGTTATTTTTCACTTTATTGTGTTTTTTTTGGAAGATGGTTCCGCTGCCAAGTAGACCTCCTTACTCGCGAAAAGGGCTTAACATGTTTTTTTTTCTTAAAATGATGTTACGCTTGACACATTTTTGAATTCGGTTTTATCGAAGCAACTCAGGTTTTGTTTTTGAGGGAGTCGTCATTTGAGAGTCAAGCTCTAATGGTGTCGCTGCAAACATAAATTTTCCGATAAAATTTTCTGTATTATCGAGCGGACGTCTCGACGCCTTCCCATATAATACCATATTATTATAATAAATAATAGGCAGTTCGAGCTTATAGTTTATCTAGTAAAAGGAACAATCTGTATTAACATAAAAGGCCTCGTTGAGGCCCAGGTCCTACCCGAGTCCACACCGGCTGAGGCAACTCGGGCTGAACGCGGTCTGCCGCGGTACCCCCCACCCGTGCGGGTCCCGAACCCACGCCTTCGCGTGGTCTAGCAGCCAGGCTCCTGAGTTGGCAACGTCGCCGACCAGCCGTGCCTCCTCTCCCCACCTCCTGCAGGCGAGCGCCAACGTCGCAAAGTTACAGGCAACACTAAAGATATACGGCATTAATTGCCATCGGGATTTTCATTTTATTTGTTGGATATCGCTTTGTATTTTTGTTACCACTTGTCTCCGTTTAAGTAGAATCAGGTAACCTTGGCTAGAAGGCGCATCGGCTCCTCGCGGCTAATACTCTTATATAACACATATAGGCTATAGGCCCGTCGTACTTCGTCAAGGGTATCTGCTATAATTAATAATCCTGCAACTAACCAATTCGTGTCTTAAAGGCTCGTTCAGACCAGCGCGACGCGACGCCGCGCCGCGACACGGACAATACAATTTCTAAGAAAACTTGACGGTATAACAATAACCGGTGTCGCGTCGCGCTGTCGCGTCGCGTTGGTCTGCACGAAGCTTTACGCGGCGACACCGTCAATATTTTTATTTTACCTTGTTCATGATATATTTATTTTAACCCATTTTTTAATATACTTTGTGCTCTCGAATCCCGGCGACTTTTAACCAGAAGATAGCGCTCAGCATTTTTTGCTACAGTATGGACCATCGAAGAAGTTCATATCTATACACCGTAAGGACTATTTTTGCTCGCAGCGGTCGGCCGCTATAAAACCGAGCCGGTAACACATGTGGCCATCGTGTTCACGGGATTTTGTTTTCAAACTACTTCGATATGAAGTTCTTCGATAGTACCTACCTCAATAATAACAAGTCTATAAAATATTACTTATATAAAAATAATAAACAACTCTTATCTAAAAATTATATCAATAACTTAATTAGTCTAATGATAGCCGCGGGCTACGTTTGTTTTTCACAGTGTTTTGGTATAAAATCAGGTTAATATAATTATTATAGATGTGTAAGATAAGCAAGTTGTCATTTCCTCTAGAAGCATCATAGATTCTGTGGATTCGTGTTTCAAATGCATTATATTTATAGTCAAGATCAATGTAATTACTTCCTATAAACTGGTTTATTTTTTTCATAAACCTCCAATAAAATTTCTGTATATGTATGTCACCGTAGTAAATTTGTGAGAACCGATAGTTTATAATCTTTCGGTATTATTTCCGTTAGAACTGGGTGAAATGGGTTAAGTTAGGTTATGATCAACCGCGTGCGAGACGAGCGAGCGAAGCGAGCGGTGCAGATGCAGCGGCCGAAGAGCGCTATTTCCAAGTGGCTCGCAGCTAGGCAGGCTATTTAATATTAGCGCAAGGAGCGTTACATCGCAAGCAAGTTTGATACCAGTTCACTATGTTGCATTTCACAATGTAGCAGTTCACAATGTTGCAGTTTCAATGTTGCAGTTCACAATGTTGCAGCTCACAATGTTGCAGTTCACAGTGTTGCAGTTCACAATGTTGCAGTTCACTATGATGCAGTTCACAATTTTGTGACAGTATATAATCTAACGGAAATAATACTGATTGATTATAAACTAACGAAGTTCAGAATTATACGGTGACATATAAAATATTTAAGGTACTAAATTAAATGACTAACTAAGTGTCGAAGTACTCGTCCGCATCGTTGTCATCCGGAAACGAGCCTAGAATACTGGCAGCACTGCCACGTTGAATGGCACTGCTAATTCTTTTGTCAAAGAACGAGTCAGTTCTCCGGCCTCGTGAAGACAAGTGTCGACCAGTCGGCTAGAAATTTCCTTACAAAGGAGACGCGCTCTCGTACGCCATGACCCAAGCATTTCGACCCAAACGGCTCATAACTGGAGTTACCCATGAGGTAACAGTTTTGTGCTGCTTGAGGGGCACAGCCCGTCGTGCTTGGAACATGATATGGCGCAAGCGTGTCCCTCACTAGAGGCCTACCCCATTCGAGGCAACAACGTCATGCCGTCTGATCTCTTCCCGTCGTCTCTTCATAATCAGCCTGTATTTTACAATGTAATAATCTATTTTTAATGAACATTGATCACCCCACTCATATAAAATAATGTGCCCACTGCTGGGACACAGGCCTCCTCTGTGAGAGGGAGGGAGTCCGTAATCAACCACGCGGGCCCAGTGTGGGTTTAGATGTTGCTTCGTGAACGGAAATTTCGACATTTCTTTGAATTTTCCGTTCTAGGACATACCGGTTTCGATGTTTTCGATACGATGTTTTCCTTCACCGTTTTGAGAGCAGTGGTGATGAAATAAATTACATAAAGTAAAGCGCCTGTTCAAACCCATGACCTATAAACTCGTAAGTCGGGGCCGCTACCACTTGCCCCACTGGTCTCACCACACTTGCTCACTCAATAGAGTATTGTTTTTATCGTGTTAGTTGGTTTTAATTAGCTTTACGAAAGGACCCCAGAAATTCTGGTTAACCTACAGTAATGGGAGAGGCACCACAGAAGAAGAAGTAAGGAGCCCAGGGTGCATCGGACATACTGAAATATCCTTATGGAGGCTTTTCAAAGGGCAGAGTTAGAGGGATGTGGAACAGGGTGTAAAGTTCACTCATACTCTATTGGAAAGGGAGGATCCTCCGACCAGACGGGTGTCGTGTCTGGCGGGCAATTGCCCAACGATTTCGTTTGCTTTCGCGCGGTAAACTTTAATTGCGCGATGCAGGATTTGTGTGACGTCAGGATTTCTTGTGACGTCAGGTCTTTGATGCGTAGTTCGCATGTGGCGATGTAGATCCCGCCGAAATCCTCCATGATTATATTTTCAAAAGTGCATACAAATACGCCTTGTTGCTTTTTTTCAGGGAAAAAAGCTGTCGTTACTCAAACTTAGTTAAAAAAGAAACTCGAAATCGGTATGACTACGTAGTATTATATTATCTGTGGTATGACGTAGTTTTATTAATACTATGCTCGTAATTTTATTATTAGCGCTATTTAGTCATGTAATTATAAACTAATAATATTACGTAAGTTTGCTAGAGGTTAGGATTTCGAATACTGCCATTTCAGCTACCTTACTGCACATGATTGGTTGAGGACTATAGCGCCAAATCAAGAAAAATATATTTTATTTGTCGATTTCAGAACTCCGCTTTTGTTTCTCGTGTGGTTGCTTTGCTGTGTTCCTTGAAGGATGAACTGTGTTGCATGTGTTCAAAAAGAGTGTTTTCAAAACAGCCAAATTGTGCGGAAAGTGCCTCATTTTCATACAAGTACTTTTTAATTTTCCGTTTTTTAAATTTCTTAGCTTTGTCGTCAGCCCGACACAAAGACTTTTTATTATTTGAGAAAATTTTTACATATTAGTTATTAGTATATAAAAAGTACAATAAAACTACTACTTCATAATTACTCTAGATTTAGATTTTGATAGGTAAATTCATTTTTCAATATAATAATTATTTATTTATTTCGTTGCACAATGCATAGTAAAACGTTGTATGATACACGTGCGTAAGATTATTTCCGACCCGCCCGTCACTCGTGAACAAAAATGCCACTCGTGTGTAATCAAATATTTTCCGCTTACATTGTAGCATAAATAACGATATCAGCTGTGTCTCTGGGTATGATGATCTACGAGATAAAGCAGACATCACTTTGAAATTCGAACGGAGTCTCGTTTTGAATCTGCGATGATTTACTTTAAAAACAAATGAGTTAAAACGCTTTAGAATTGTGTGCGGTCACTTGAGTGAGGTTCCAAGGGAATTTTACAGATTTGCACAAACTGACAGGCTAGATTCCTAACATCACGCCTGTTTTCCACTAAAGGTTAGGCAGAGGCGTACCTTTAGTACACCCACATCTCGCGAGTTATGTTTAAGTCCCATGTAATAGGGGGCGAACCTATTGCCGTCAATCGGACACAAATCCAGACTCCGAGCTGCTACTGAGAAATTCCTGATAGAAAAACCCAATAACACTTTTTCCGACCTGGGAATTGAACCCAAGAAATCAGGCTCAGCAGTAGTGCTTGCGACCAGCGAGACAGTTAGATTATTATTATATTAATACGTGAAGCAAAAACTTTGTTCCCCTTTTTACGAAAATTACGCGGACGGAGGAGTATGAAATTTGGCACAGTTGAAATTTATATGGAGAAGGAGTTCATAAAGCTAATATTTTGATATAATCTACATTAGAAATAAATTAAATTAATAAAAAAAAACATTACACACACTGCCATGCGTTTGACAGCGTTTGACACAAGATGGCTACCTTAGAATCATGACATTTAAATGAATTATGTTCGAATTTCGACCTCTGGACGACCACTAGTAAAAAGTATGGGATGCCCATGTTATTTTAAACTTTCCTAACCGACTTCCAAAACTAGGAAGTTATTAATTCGGATGTTTATTTGTGTTATATAATTTCGGGCATAACTCCATCATTTATAGACGGATTTGCAAAATTCTTGTTTGGTTTGAAAGGGTATACTTTCAAGATGGTCCCATTGACGTTAGATTAGGATCAGATGTTGGTATCCTGGAGAAATCGAGGGAACTCTTCAAATATTATAGGCACACCGATAGTGATTTGGGTATTTTTTATAATAACTCGCGCAGTTGCTCTCCGAAAGCACAATTTGGTGAAGTGGAACTGATGATGACCACAGATGGCCACAGCAACTGCTCAATAATAAGTATTTCACGGGTTGCGATTCGATTACTTTAACATGGCTGCCAATTAATTTATGCTTGTCGCAATGCATATGGAAAAGTGAAACTGATGGTGAAGTACCAGGAGAACTCCTCAGGAATTAACGTCCCTGCATCGAGAACTAAGATAAATTACAAACCGACGCACTAAAAAACGAGAAATAAAACCTTTTTAACAAAAAAATACAACCGACTTCCAAAAAAACACTACAAAGTTTTAAATTAATTAAATTTCGGAAGTTAGTGACAAATAACGAAAATACAAAACCAAAGACACCGACTTCCGAAATTTAAGTTATTTTTCACTTTGTGCTTAGTGTTTTTTTGGAAGTCGGTTGTTTTTTTAAATATATTACACAATTATTGGAAACATTATTAGCATACTGTAAACAAACATTGTGACAACGACAGGATGCTCTATATCGATTTTATATTATAATTCATAGACAAATATTAATTTGTGATATGTGAGATGTCCTTTCAGATAAGTTTTGATGTGTTAATAAAATCTTAAAGGTATTTTGATATACGGAATTATGGACCGAGAATGCGTCATACAAGTTACGTTTGTGTAGAAAATGTCCCCTGATTTTATATATTTATTTAAACTTTTCACTCTCAAAAAAGTACAAAGGCAGACTTAATGCCTTACCAGTCAACCAACCTGCGTTCAAATTTTACGTTGATTATTTAAAAAAAAAAAAGCTGTTCCATACATTTTGACCGCGTAGGTATTGCACTTTTCTATGAAACAGCAGATTTTTTTTTTAATAACCGACGTAAAATTTCATCGTAGGGGGGTTCAGAATTATGTACCGAATCCATGGTATCTGTATTCGTACCGTACCGTTTCGTGCACCGTAGGCGCGGGCTTGCAGACGGTGAGCAACGGGTAGCTCGCCGTCCGATAGGGACCAGGACGGGTCGACGGCGCGTTGTGTTCCACGCGCGCCTCAAAGAGATGTCAGCACCAACTGACGGGGTCCGGAAGGGCCAATGCCTGCCGGGGTTGCGGGTTTGTCCGAAAGGGATATCGCGACCCCGGCACACAGGCAACGGAAGGAACACGGGTGGGTTTTAGTCAGTAAAAGTATGACACGCCCTCCCGCTCCGCCTAGAGCGGGAGAAGTTATTTGGTAATTTCCCACTCTCAACAAAAAAAAATGGTATCTGTTTTCGCGTCGTGTCCCTGCCAGCCTGAATATTTTTTTTTTAAATCACGTTCTCGATAATGGCTGTAATGATTTCGATGAAAGTTGCAATACAAAGGTTTACGGGGGCAAAAAAGTTATGTTTGAGTCCCATGTAATAGGGGGCGAGCCTATTGCCATCAACCGGGCACAAATCCAGACTCCGGGCTGTTACTGAGAAATTCCAGGTGGAAAAACCCAATAACACTTTGCCCGACACGGGAATCGAACCCAGGACCTCATGCTCAGACCAGCAGTAGCATTTGCAAACACTAGACCAACGAGGCTGTATTAACTATAGGTCCAGGTTTATTATGTAAAAAAGGGGAAGAGAGAGAGAGAGAGATTTTTGGGCATCAAAAAAATTCTTCCACATCGTTGTCAATGGGAAAAGTGCCCAAAAGGCTAGCGGCATTGCCACGTTGACTCTATAGCCTAAAATAGGCCAGCCCTCTTGTCACGGGAAGAGTCAACCAACTTCTTGGCGATGTACCGAAATACTCAATGAGCTCTTGTACCCCCAATGCCCTACTGTTTCAACCCCAAACGGCTCAAACTCCAAATAAGGTGGTTATACTTGCGCCGTTTCGGTTGCTAGGTAGGTACAGTCTCCCCAGGGATGTGCCCTAACAGGTGTTGCACGGAAGGGGTTCGGATCGGTCATTTGAGAGGTAACGGTCCATGTGCAGATGATGACCACCACGAGAGAACAATTGAGGTAACAATCCCACACTCCCCGGTATTGTCCCCAAAGCCCGCATTTCGAAGGGTGCCCCAGAAAAAAAAAAATAAGGTACCTATACAGATACACATATAGAATTAAGTTAATATAAATATTTGTATTGCCTGCATGTAGCTGTTGTTCCGGGTAGGCCTTTGTGCAAGAGAGGATTACGTCGATAAGCGCGGCTACGATACAAGGAAAAATCTATGTGTGGAGCTTTATTATCAAACAGCTTTGCTCAGGGCTACGAGAGGGGACGCCTTAGGAGGACATATCATAATCAGCCTATAATGTACCACTGCTGGGACAGGCCTCCTCTCTGTGAGAGGGAGTGGGCTGTAATCTACCACGCGATCCCAGTGCGGGTTGGTAGATATCAGATTTTGGTTCTAGGACATGCCGGTTTCCTCACGATGTTTTCCTTCACCGTTTTGAAATTATTTACACAAAGTAAAGTGCCTGCTTGTGTTCGAACCCACGTAAGTCGGAGCCGTTAGCACTGGGCCACCACTGCTTCTAGGAGGACATATTTTATATTGACCTTATTGGTGATATTCTTCAGAAAGATCAGGTGCGTAGTAATCGCAACCGGCGTGCGTGTGTGACCAGAGGGTCTAGTGTGAGTTTCGTTTAACCATCTCGATTTTACGCATCGACCGCGTTCGGCGCTCCGATTGGCCCATCACCAGTGAAGGCCAGTGAAGGGCCAATCAGAGCGCCGAACGCGGTCGATGCGTAAAATCGAGATGGTTAAACAAAACTCACACTAGACCCTCTCATGTATGAACGTAAACGAGGCAAAGGGAGTATAAACGGATCGTGACAGGTGGCGTTCTGTAGTCTCTGCCTACTCCTATGGGAATTGCTGAAATCAGCTGAAATAATTTATAGACACGTGACACATTTTAAGACTCCGTTGTTTTACGTGTCCGAGGCGGTGTTAGAAAAATCTATGGTCACAAATCTGTTTGACGAAAGCAGTTTTCATGAACATTCATGACGTGACATCACGCCTGTTTTTGGGAAGGGGTGTGGGCAGAGGAATTTTAAATTACATGATCATGACCTGCATAAGTCTCGATCCCGTGGAAATATCGGGTAAGTTTCTTATGTCCTAACACAGGCAATGGTCTACCTATGTGCCAAATTTTATTCAAAACCGTTCAGCCGTTTTAGCGTGAAAGTGTAACAAACAAACTCACTTTCGCATTTAATATACTCGTTTGAAGTTAGGATTCATCAGACCTCACACCTCTTCCTCTCTCCTACTGCGCTGTGCCCGACAGAGTCCACAAAGATCATGTCTGTATGTAACCTACCACCTAAGTTCACAATGAAACACACAAAAAACAAATAAAATAAACAAACAAATATTATATAAACAAAAATGAATATACAAAAACAAAAAAATTAAAAAAAAAAGAATGAATATGATTGCTGGATGGTGGTGGTAGTGGTGTGACTGTGTGGTCTGTGGTGTGGTGTGTTGTGTGTGTTTGTGTGTGTGTGTGTGTGTGTGTGTGTGTGATGTTTTTTTAAATATAAATATTGAGTATTGAGGTGTCTACAGCACACACATTTTCATTTTGGTCACATAAGCCCACTTGTACCAACAATCACTAAATGAAATTTGCGCTAAACACTTAAAAAATGATTCGGCCTCTATCATCTTCAAACGATTAAAAGAAACAGAATGAAGTTCTAAATTCTTTTAGAGATACACTGCCACATTTCAAATGTTTCTAAAATCATCGTCGGCCTAGCCTGTTCCTAACTATGTTGGACTCGGCTTCCAGGCTAACCAGATGCAGCTGAACCACCAGTATTTTACAGAGAGCGACATGCCCATCTGATCTCCACAACCCAGTTACTGGGTAACACGATATCTCTTGGCTTGTCAAATGCCTATAAAATAATGGTGTTAATAATGCATTTACAGTAAGTTACACTTTAAAACATTAACATCTGATCAAGGATCATTATATCGACATCAGATAACGATCGACAATTTGAAGTTATTCCGGAAAATCTATTAAAAGTATGCGCGAATGAATTTTTATTCTAGTTCTCACATCCTCTTAGTGGTAGTGAGTTAGTGATAAGCGACAGCGATTTAAAAACATGAGTAGTTGACAGCCGAGGAAGCGTCTCTAGTACCCACACTATTCAATAACTACTGATCGGCCTAGCCTTTGTTAACGTTTTATAGGTATATGCAGCTTTATCTATTCAGACAAATACGTTCCGGGCATAGGTTGACCAAAGCGAGGAATACCTGCCCAGGTGGAGATTCACAGCGGACTCCACCCTGGAGTATAATTGATGTCGTGACGGCGTGTCCCGTTGTTTGCACGATGCAGGAGCTGATGAACGCTACTTAAGGTACCAAACTCGTGCCAGACCCGCTAAGAAGAAAAAGATTTCGAATAAAGATTGTCGCCCTGTTAACATTACCTTCATTTCAACATAAGTACTACTGTGTTTTTTCGTTTTTGTGTAACAATATACACCAAGAGTGACGAACTGATGAACTGACGAGTGTGTGGGTACGAAGTTCACCGGGTCATCTAGTACGAACTAGATGACCCGGTGAACTTCATACCACGTGAGACAAAATTTATATGTTTTCGATTTTTGGCTGTTTCTTTGGGTTTTTCCTAAACCAGCCCAGTACTGAAGCCAACCAAAAAAAATTTCATTTTTATTGTAATCGATCGAGCCGTTTTCGATTTTTTGCGAAAGTAAGGCACGGGGCATTTAATTTTTATATATAAAGTCAGATAGTTATTTAGGTACCTAAATAAAATGTGTGTAAATATTAGTCTTTACCTATGAAATTGCCGTTCTGCAGTACTGGCCATTTCAAATCAAAATAATTTTTGTTTGGCTAAGCATTCTAATTTCAAATTAATTTTATTTTAAAAACATGGATTTTTTTTTCCAAAAGTAGTCATTTGTTTATTGATTAGTGTTACATTTTCATCGCTTTTCAATCTTTTTCGTCATCATGGATGCGTTAAAAATTCGAGTAATTATGGAATATGAGTACCGTCGTGGCAGCAACGCGGCACAAGCGTAGGTAAAGACCTAATATTATGGAACTCCATACTACTGGCAAAAACGTTTCATTTTTGATGCAAATCGATCGCTACGTATTGTTACGCTTTTCGCTACGCGTCGTATTTGGATACGCTAATCGATAAACAATGGAGTTTCAAAGCGATTCCATGATGATGATGGATGCTGTATCCCTTCGTTATATTAACAATAGAAAAACTATTATGCAATAATTATGACTGAAATTATTACATAAATTGATGATATGAATAAAAGTAATTCCACTGCGGCAACCGTCGTCAAAGTGTGCTTCAACGAGGACGTTT
This sequence comes from Agrochola circellaris, assembly GCA_914767755.1. Classification (NCBI taxonomy): domain Eukaryota; kingdom Metazoa; phylum Arthropoda; class Insecta; order Lepidoptera; family Noctuidae; genus Agrochola; species Agrochola circellaris. The sequence goes on along the minus strand of OU611867.1, from coordinate 6,852,825 downwards.
TGGACGCCTTTTCGTTAGGCGAGGAAAAATGTCAGGGCGACTAGGGGAATTGCATAGCACCATTTAACACCTAACTAAAATGACATCACGACTATATCATCTGGAAGGGTAGGAAGAGGCGCGTGATTCATTATTATTATAATTATATAAGTCCCATATGAAGGGGACGAACCTTTCGCCGTAACCCAGTTACAAATAACTACTGCAGCCAACCTAAGCCAATTAATTACAGTTGGCATCGAACCCAGAAAACCACGCTAAGCATTCGAAAATTAAGCTAAATCACCAAAAATACAGGAAGAAAAAAACCTTAAATTTATTGAGTTACTTTTTAAAAGCCATAATCACTTGGCAAAATCAGAAAATCTACCCAAAACTCAACTAAAATCGCTCATCTACCCGCTCCGCTCATCATACAGCCTTCACCGCAATGCTTCGCGGCGCTACACCCCCTATATAAACGATACAGTAAGCTGCGACCGGACAGTATCTTCGCACCCAGTGTATCAGTTGTCGTCTTTAAAAAAAATAAAGAAAAATTTGTTGTGTCAGTTTGTATTTTCACGTAAGTAGATTTTTTTATTAAAATAGAAAATAGTTCATTATTATTACTGTTTTGAGGAAAAAGATTTTTAAAGGTTGTTTAATCAGAGATGTTTGAATGTTATTGTGAACTAAACCATATTATTATATGCTTAAGACGTTTATTATTTAGAGGGGTTAAAAGAGCGTAGTTCAGGAGCAAATAATTTTACAAAGGTATTTAAAAAAAATACCCCTTTGTTATATGATTTTTGTCTAATAATTAATAAGAGATAATGAAGAATTCATTCTTAGGGGTGAAAAACAGGAACTAAAACATTGGTTTCAATTAAAACTCCTTTTCAATTCTCAAGGAGTTTGCTCTTTTCGAAGTGAGTAAGTAGAACGATTCTTAAAGAGAGATGCCACAAAACTTGTACCAGTTATTATAGTTGTTAATTTTATTAATTAAAATAACTTCATCGGTTTTCTTAAGTTAGCCTTCAATAACAACAAACTATTTGAAAAAAAGATAGGTAGAAATAAAGTGCTGAAATTGAAGTTTTAAATACCCAATTTCGAATACTCTGTTAAAATTCCATTTATTGAGAATTAGTTTTGACTAATCCTCAAAATATTTTATGAATACAAAGAAGGGTAAATCATAATACGTTTTTATGTAACATAATTCCGAAATTACTAGTACTAATATAATGATTGTTTTTTTTATTCTAGACTAAGATTGTTTTGCTGCGATTTCTATAGTAAAAAAACCGTAATGATGAGTACAATAACCAATTCAGAGGTTTTCAGTTATTTCAATTAAACCTTGTATAGTATCGATGGACCACTTGGTAGAAATAGATAATAAATTACTAATACGATAATCACTCTTTTTTTTCAATAAAAAACAACATTTATTTGAATAACATAAAATCAAAAATATACTCTTTAAACATAATGACATAAAGGTCAAATTAACAACTTCTAAACTAGGACGAGCTCTTTCATATACTACTAAAATCAATCTGCCTAGCCTTTTCCCAACTATGTTGGGGTCGGCTTCCAGTCTAATCGGATGCAGCTGTATATTACATGTAGCGTCTGTATATCTGAACTCCACAACTCAGTTACTGGGTAGTGGAGGATACTCGATACCACGATACCCACAGGAGACTTATTTTGTAGCAGATCATTATGAGGTGTGCTACACACTTGTTCGGCATGATTCGGCATGATACGGTACAATTTGACAGAGCCGGGCGGGAAAATTTAATGTATAAAAATAAAAATAAAATTTGCTTAAAACACGGTATAAAAAGTTGTTACAATACAAAATGAGATCATACATGTTTTGCTTATAATTGAAGCATGCAAAATTGTGATGTCAACGTTAGTGCTCTAAAAACTCCTTAATACTATAGAAATTATTTTCATTCAACCAGTTATACAATTTAATTTTAAATAGTCTACAATTCAATACTTTTAATGTCTTTGGTAAATTATTAAATATACGTACACACATAGCTACACAATTTTTATTATATTTAGCATACCTAGGCAGCTCGTCTAGTACTAGTGTGTATTGGTCACGCTGACTTCGTGAACATACCTCTGCTGCTGTTTTAAACAATTCTTTGTGTGTATATACAAAGAGGATGCAACACAGACAGTAGCTGACATTAGTACTATTATTTATTCTATGGTAGCTGTTCTGTAACGCAACCGCGTCCGTATGAATATCGTATTACAAACACGATTACACCACAGACATTTGACAGCTGTATGCAATGTGATCGGCTCCGAAAGACATTGTTTTAACAAAAACGACTGCAATACAGCTTGTAATCGCTCTGCAGGTATCAGATATTCCTTGGTAAGATTAATTGTCAGATTTTTGGGCTTCTAACTAGCCGTAACGACTGTCAAAGATCTACGAATGACAGCCGGGACCAACGGCTTAATTTACTTTCCGAGGCACAGAGGGGTCTCGATATGTAATGGATACTCAGCCATCCACGAACTGACAGCGGGAAGCATAGTTGAACCTTCGATTGACGCGTGTGGCCATTATTGGGTTGTGGCCATTTAGCCACGAGCCCCTCTATCATACTCTACTACTACTTATTTATTTTCTTCTAAAATTCACGACAAAAAATCTGAATCAACTCGTTCCAGATGGTACACTCCGCAGTTTAGGTTTGAAGCTACAAGTAAGCAGCGGGCCCATCTTGCTGGGCCAATGCAGTGAGTGTAACGTAGTCAGAAGATCTAAGAGTTACGCGATAGAAAGAGAGGCAACTTCTAGGTGAATATAACTGTTGGTAATTAGCGTTGTGCGACCTGAATTGCACTTTATTGTGTCGTGACAAGAGTCGCTTTTTATTTAAATGAATTTGCGTAGTGTCCGATCTGTATTAATCTGTGCTCGTTCAGGTCTACGAGTAGAGTTGCCAACTCTAATAATAATATTATCCTGCTATATAAGAGGCCTTAATAGGTACGATATAAAAAAAAAAATATATTATAGTAGGCGAAACTACTACATTTTTATTTCAATACAAAATGGCGAGATGATCGCAATAGGGCCAGTATTAATCTCATAAAAGCTGAATTAATGGTATTTGGGTTTGTAACCTTTGTTTAATTTAAAGTGTTATAATAGTTATGAGACATTAAAACTAAAAAAAATAAAAATGCAAAAAAAAAAGTATTTTTTTTACAGGCAATGGAATAAAAAATACAATATTTGATATAAAAAATGTCGGCAACCCTAGCCACGAGCTACACACATTTATGACCCACCCAACCGCTTAGAAATATGAATGAAAAGGCATATTATTTAATATGTTAAACTTTTTAAAGAAGATCAGATAGAAACGGGTCAATTCCTTCAAATAAAAGAGTTATTTTAATCTAAGTCTGTAATCTGTACACAGGAGTTCATACTCGGTGGTTAAATTAAAATTTTTAAACCATTTAGGGCCGATTTTTCAATCGTCGGTTTACTTAAAAGGCTCCGTGGACGAAAAAACTCTTTTTGACAATAACCTAAAATCGAATTGTAAGAAAGTTTGAAATAATTGAAACATTAAGTCTGTGTAAGTATAAGAGTACAGTTTTCGTGGTGCTAAACCATTCGTGTGAGTCACAGCACCTGTATTAGTTGCATCACTTTTGCGCTCTCGAAAATAAGGTTTATTTCGCCTTTGATTTACTTAATGAAGATATTATACAGGGTGTTAAAGTAATTGCGTGCCATAGCTTCAGGGTGAGTTCAGAGTCGATAAAGGAACCCAGGAAAAAAAATATCTTAAAAAAAAGTAAAGGAACCCAGGAAAAAAAAGAATAAAAAAATTGCAACATCAATCTAATTTAGTACCTACTAACTTAAAATAGCAATTGTTTAGAAATAAAATTATTTTATTTGTTTAAATACTTTAATTACTTACTTTCATTGCGTTCGATAGTAGGTAGTAACTCTAGGAAATTATTTATTAGCATTTAAACAAAATAAAAACTTATTTTAAGCAATTTTTTAATCAATTCTAAACGATTGCTATTTAATTAGTAGGTACTACATCAGGTTCATCTTATGATAATTTTCGTTTTTTTTTTTTTTTATGTATTTTTTTTTTTTTTATGGGTTCCTTTATCGACTCTGAACTCACCCTGAAGCTATGGCACGCAATTACTTTAACACCCTGTTTATACAGGATGTTAAACAGGATGTTAAACAGGATGTTAAACAGGGTGGTGTTACAGGGTGTGTTTATGATTATTCATAAAATAATATTTTGATTTTATTTCGAGGATACTTGAAGACAAATGTGTGATTTTTAAATTTCTTGATATGGTTTGCTAAATAATACATTACTGGAAAGGAAAAAAAAATGTTTTTTTCAATATTATTTTTCTGCTATATTTTGTATCGAAGTTGAAAAACGTCAACCACACGGTAGTACACCATTTTTATCGATGTTGATGATATTTTTAAATGTTAAAACTCAAAAGTAGTTTCTTGAAAAAAAGTAATCAAACGTCAGTCTCGCGTAATTTTTCAGAAAACTTGTAGCGAATATTTGTGATTTTCCATGAATACTTAAGATATTTAAAAAATCTCTTTCAGCCGCATGCAAAACAAAGAACTCGGCTTTTGAAATCACAAATATTTTTATTTAAATGATTTTTCCCTTTCTCACAACTAATGAACATAATTGATGAAAATCAGTCGATTTCATGCACGGCCTCTTAACTGAAGAATAAATATGACAGTTTGACATATTTTCTATACAAAAGCTGTCAAATTGCAATATTTATTCCTCAGTTAAATGTTATAGCTGGCTATAGAAAAATCAGCCCCTAATGGTTTAAATGTGGTCTCTAGCAAGCTGTATTATACAAAGCTTTGTAGTAGGATAATTAGAGGCTAAAATGCTGTAGATTTTTTTCTTATCTTAGCGTAATCAGCCCATAAATGTTTCCACTGCAGGGACGGTGCTAGTGTGTATGTTGACTGTAAAAATTTAAAATATTTTCACAGTCAATATGTGAAAATATTTAGATTTTTTACAGAAAATCTTTCTTCTATTTATTTCTACATAGGTGTTGTCATAAAGTTAGTTCTCCATGTTCTACCGTCACATGGGCATGCAAATCATAATCAATTAATATCATTTTAAATATCATTATAATCCCATTTTACAGATTAATGTCAAATAAAACAAAAAATAAAATAAACAATGCTAGGCTAGAACCTTTTCTTAAACAGCTTAACGTGCTTTCCGAGGCACGGAGTGATCTCGATTTATGTCATGAACCCATCCATGGACCGACCTCGACCCTCCTCGATTGACCCATGCGGCAGTCATTATTTAGCCTCGAGCCTCTCTTCGTTACTATACAAGGTATAATTGAAATAACTGAAAACCTCTGAAGGGATCATTGTGAACAACTTTTACAAAAAAACGGAAAAAAAAATCATCTGATTCCTTCATTTTGTCAAGTTATGCGAACATAAATGTATAGAGCGACAGATTTTTTAAATCACGTATTGCAAGTTTGTACGTCTCTCCACCTATAAATGCTCCCACTGCTGGGACACAGACCTCCTCTCAGTGACAGGCAGTGGGCCGTAATCCACCACGCGGGCCCAGTGCGGGTTGGTAGACGTCACAAGTCTTCGAATTTTTGGTTCTAGGACATGCCGGTTTCCTCACGATGTTTTCCTTCACCGTTTCGAGAGCAGTGGTGATGAAATAATTTACTCAAACTAAAGCGCCTGTCAGGGCTCGAACCTACAACGCGTAAGTCGCGGCAGTCTATACAGTTGACGAGGCACTGGTAAACATCTCGGTGTTGCAAGTGCCTTAAGGCGGTGGTAATCACTTTTTATCAGATGACTTTATATTAATCAATCAAAGCTGACTTCAAAATTACTGAAAAGAAAAAAAAAACGATTACAAGGGACATAAGTGAGTTTATTCTGAAAGTGGGCAACGTCGCAATAGATTTCAAATATTTCGCTGTTTTGATTAATTTGGCAATATGGAATATACTGTATGGAAATAAGAAATGTGGCTAACTAGAACATTGATTATAAAATGCAATAATTAATATCGTAACACCGAATATTTAGTTTTAGATGTATGCCTTTTTTATACGCTCTTAATTTGGCAATATTACTGTATGGAAATAAGAAATGTGGCTAACTAGCGAACTAGAATATTAATAATGAATTGCAGTCATAACATTGAATTTGATGTTTTAACCATTTTAGGTTTAAAAAAGGCATTTGGAAAGTTTCCAAATACTTTTTTTACACCTAAAAATAAATATTCGGTGTTAAAATATTAATATTCTAGTTCACTAGTTAGCCATATTTCTTATTTCCATACAGTAATATTGCCAAATTAATAAAAACAGCGAAATATTTGACATCTATTGACGATGTTGCCCACTTTCAGAATAAACCCTTTTAATCAAAGCGGGTAAATTTTTGACAGCTATTAGCGACGTTGCCAACTTTTGGGATAAACGCTCTTAAACATGTTGTCGAAATGTGGGTGTTACTATAAATAGTACAACTCTGCCTAACCCTTCTGGGAATATGCGTGATGTTATGTAGGTATGTTAAAAAATATGTAATCTAATTTAAAAATAAAACGAGTTTCTATGTTGAAGTCTAACTAAAAATAAAACGAGATTCTATGTTGAAGTCTAATTAAAAATAAAACGAGTTTCTATGTTGAAGTCTAACTAAAAATAAAACGAGTTTCTATGTTGAAGTCTAATTAAAAATAAAACGAGTTTCTATGTTGAAGTCTATCTAAAAATAAAACGACTTTCTACGTTGAAGTCTAACTAAAATTCAGTTTCAGTAGTCATACTTGTCGTTATTTTATTTGTGTCTTACGGAAACTACGAGAATGTCACAATACACAAGAGAAAAATCGACCTCCATTTTTGAAGTAGGCGCCAAAGTACAGTCAACACCAATAATTACTGTTTACTTTGACCGCCACAAAGTCGATGCGTCACAATCTGTCACCGACTGTACTCGATATTATTTTTATAATACCTTTAGACGGTATCCTTTCTATTTATAAGTGGGTTATTTTTATTTGTTTTTTATTAGACGTGTCAAAGGAAGGAAATGTTGATACTTTTTGAAGTGAAAACTTCTTTAGACACTTTTTGCGCTCTTTCTGAACAGTGAACGAAACTGAACCATCATGCTCGGGTCGGTGATGCTGAATCGGGTATACTCGGCTCCAGTCGTCATCAGCTGTCATCAGCCACGTTAAGTTTTCTCTAGTATCGAGTGGTTATGCGCACGGCTGGCTGTCTGTTTGCTGTCCGTCTGTCACAGCCAATTTGCTGCGAATCTACTGGACCAATTTTGTTGAAATTTGGTACGCATTTATGAATTTCTGTGACCCAAACACAGACGTGTAAAGTAAATAAATGAATTTTGATTAAGTAGTTCACTTTTGGAGGAATTTGAAAATTAAACAATAAAATTTTGCAAATTTTACCGATTGGCATATCAATTGAAAGGGCTCGCGAGGATTCCAAATATATATTTTGTATAGTTTTAGAATAAATGGTTTTACAGTTATTGAAGAAAATTGATGAAAATGGACCAGTCTCCCCTCTTATCTAGAATTATAAAAAAAATACAGGGAATAGTAAGTTCTAATACTTAGAGATTACAGGAAAACCTATAAGAAGTCTATGGTCTTAAAATAACATGGTAAATCACTAAATATTTGCGTACAAACTTACATTTGCAGTTGGAATCGTCTGCGTCTGTATTGAGAAGCCATGTCTCATATTTCAACGAGGGTACTACCAATATTTAGTAGTAAATTAGCCGATTTTGTAGGCCGGATCCTGGAATTTGTAGTAAAACCCTTAAAAAGTTATACGACGTTAAAGATGTAAAGCTAAAGAATCTATGACGGAACATGTTTTTCAACTATAATATTAAGTTTGTTCTTGGGATAAATTCATCCCAACTACGAAACTCTTAATTGTGCGTAGTCCGACTTTTTCTGTTTTCAGAGTTGACCGTACGTTGGATATGCACGGAAAGGTTGGCCAAAATTCAAAATATTTTATTTCACATAAACCTACAAGGGCACTTATGAAACGTCAGAAGATAGGTGCACGGTTCCAATTGGTCGTTTCCTATGGAGAAGAGCCGGCAAGAAACTCCACGGTTACTCTTTTAAAAGTAAATGGTTTTTACAATGTTTCCAAATTATAGTGTTAAAAGGTATGAGAGGACAGCGTAGGCCCATTTAGCAAGTGTACGCCACGTTAGCTGTGCGGTTCATTTGTTTGCTACACCTCGCATTCGTGCATACTGTGGCCGTGGGTAGCTCTGGAGCTGCACCATTATGCTTGCAGCCACTCGATTTGGAAGTCTTGAACTTGAAAGTTTTGATCCTATTCGAGGAGGAATTTCGATAAAGAAAATGGAAGTTGACTTAAACACTTTTTAATTTATAAATTACTTGGTGCGCCCCGCGGTTTCACCCGCATATGTCTCAATTCTATGGGAATATCGGGATAAAAAGTATCTTATATCCTAACCTAGGTCATAGTCTACCTATGTGCCAAATTTCATCCAAATTTGTTCAGCCGTTTTAGCGTGAAAGCGTAAGAAACAAACAAATTTTAATTTGGCAACACTAAGAAATAACGGTTATGATATTATTGTTAGTACCTGATCGACAGAGGTCTGCTCTGGTGAAAAAGAGACTACTCATTTCATAGTTCAGGATAATTCATACTAATTCCATGCTGCCATGTCATTATTCTAAGGTAGCCATTTTGTCATCTCCACGAAATGTTACCATTTTAAATACCTATTATATTTTATATAAACATTTTGAGTTTTAGTATTAGTGTGTTGTGTTTTGGGGGTTTTTTTTTTTTTTTTTTTTTTTTTATTGAATTTATTCATTTTATTTTTGTCTTTTAAAACCAGCGTTGGGGCTCTGTCTCGCATAGGGTCGCAGCATTATGCTGAGCGATGGCCGTTTTGCGTGGATGTGACGCATATTTTCCCCCAAATTGTTTATTTTCGTGTTTTGTTCTTTCCTTGCGTCATCTGTACCGCAAATAAACGTATTTTCTTTCTTTATCTTGTTCTAAAATTTGGGCGACCGAGTTTTTTGAGAATGTGATTACAAATATATATATATATATTTAAATTTATGTACAAATATTGCTAATTTAATAGTATAGGATAGGAATTCTGAGTGGGGCAAAAGTCATTTTAAATGGTAAAATATAGTGCAGAGTCAGACGTCGTTCGATTGTGAAATAGTACAGTTGTGTGGATTAAAAGTATTAGCAAGAAAATGGTGTGTCTGGAGTGTTTTCTTGGGATGTCTGGTTGATTGACAGCAATGTTATTGCTGTGTTATTATCTACATCGCCACATGCGAACTACGCATCAAAGACCTGATATCACACAACATCCTGACGTCACTCAAAATCCTGCATCGCGCAATTAGAGTTTACCGCGCGATGGACATATATACAAGCTCCCGACTTCAACCTCTGAGCAGTTGCCCGCCAGACATGACACCCGTCTGGTCGGAGGGTCCTCCCTTTTCTATGGTGGATGAGTGAACTTTACACCCTGTTCCTCATACCCCTAAATTACTAATATTTTCAAATAGTTTAAAAAACTATGGTTTTCGGTTTAGATAAACTTTCAGCCTTGTCTTGTCTCTGATAATTAATCTGCTGTCAAAAGTCAGGCTCGCTGTTGTTTGGTTAATAGGAATAGCAGCAACTCAAAGCATTTATTTCTATTAAACCAATTACAGGCACTTTTGAATTATCAAGGGGTTGGCGAGTCAGAAAGATGAAGCTAGTTGCCCAGTCTAAAGCGTAGTAGATTCCTATGGATCAGAACGGGCAAGAAACTCCACGGACACTCTTTCTCAACCTTTAAAACCTCTTGATATTTAAAATTGGAAACTGTAGTTAACAGTGACGTACTTTTAAACTAGTGAAAAAATTATGAATAAAAAAAAAAAAAAAAAAAAAAAAAACATTATCAATCATAAAAATTGAAATTAATCGAGCATATATAATGTTCACTTCTGGTCACCCTGCACCTTTCATACGTGATCGCCGCTCCAGAACCTTTCAGTTCCATTAGTCATCTTTTGTATGAGCCTGAGCAGCGCGTAGATGTACTGCCACTACAGTTCACCAATAGGGATGTTGTCCTTCAGATAGATTATTCAATAATATTGGACATGTATTTTTCCTTTTTAGGGCTCCGTAGCCAAATGGCAAAAAACGGAACCCTTATGTCATGTCTGTCTGTCTGTCCGTCCGTATGTCACAGCCACTTTTTTTCGAAACTATAAGAACTACGAGGTGCATTCAATAAGTACCTAGCCTCATCTCCAGAGGGCGCTGTAGTTTCAAAAGAGTTTTACCACAGTGTAGCACATTCTTTTTTAATTATTTTTTCAAATTTTCATTCCAATCCCTTCATTTGTTTTAATTTGACAACTTATGGAAGCGAACGTGTCGATCGGTTTTACAAAAATGGAAAAAGAGCAATATCGTTCGGTGATTCGATTCCTATTTTTGGAAGGGAAAACGCGCATCGAAATCAAAGAGCGCTTGGATGCTGTGTACGGTGACTCTTCTCCATCGATGGCCACCGTCAAGAATTGGTTCAACGAGTTTGCACGTGGCCGTACGTCGGTTTTGATGAACCACGTCCAGGTGCACCGAAAACAGCTGCTACGGAGGAAAACATTAAAAAAATCCATGATCTCGTATTGGCAGATCGCCGATTGAAGGTTCGGGAGCTAGCTGAGACTGTAGGCATTTCAGAAGGAACAGTGCATCATATTCTTCACGAGGAACTCGGCATGAGAAAGCTGTCGGCGCGATGGGTGCCGCGTTTACTCACACCAGAAAACAAGCGCAACCGTGAGACCACATCGGAGACGTGTTTGGCGCTGTTTAAGCGGAATCCAGCGGAGTTTTGACCGTCGATGAAACCTGGATCCACTGGTACACACCAGAGACCAAGGAGCAATCAAAACAATGGATCCAGACCGGGGAACGTGCTCCAAAAAACTGTAAAATCGGCCGGAAAAGTTATGGCCACCGTTTTCTGGGATTCACAAGGTGTGATCTACATCGATTACCTCGAGAAGGGTAAAACAATTACAGGGCTTTACTATGCCAATTTATTGGGCCGATTCGACGCCGAATTAAAGAAAAAACGACCGCATCTGGCGAAGAAAAAAGTGCTGTTTCACCACGACAACGCACCGGTTCACACGTCTGCCGTTGCCATGGCCAAATTGGTCGAATTACGCTACGAATTGCTGCCCCATCCACCGTATTCTCCAGATTTGGCCCCTTGTGACTTCTTTCTGTTTCCTAATCTGAAAAAATCACTCGCCGGGAATAGATATGGATCGAATGAGGAGGTCATCGCCGCCACCGAGGCCTATTTTGCAGAGTTTGACAAAAACTATTTTTCGGACGGATTAAAAAAGTTGGAGCATCGCTGGGCTAAGTGTATCGAACTAAAAGGAGACTATGTTGAAAAATTAATTCCCACTTTTCCAAAATTTTCGTTTACTTTTTGTAGGCTAAGTATTTATTGAATGACCCTCGTATGCTGTTGAAACTTGGTAAGTAGATGTATTCTGTGAACCGCATTAAGGCTCGTTCAGACCAGCGCGACGCGACGGCGCGACGTGACTCGAACAATACAATTTCTAAGAAAACTTCACGGTATAACAATAACCGTTGTCGCGTCGCGTTGTCGCGTCGCGCTAGTCTGCACAAAGCTTTAAGATTTTCACACAAAATAGAAAAAAAACAAAAAATTTTGGGGGTTCCCCATACTTAGAACTGAAACTCAATTTTTTTTTTTCATCCAATCCGTACGTGTCTATGGATAGGTCTTCAAAAATGATACTGAGGTGGTTTCTAATAAATTTTTTTCTAAACTGAATAGTTTGCGCGAGAGACACTTCCAAAGTGGTAAAATGTGTGTCCCTGTATCTTCTAAAATAAGAGAATGATAAAACTAAAAACAATATATGATGCACATTACCATGTAAACTTCCACCGAAAATCAGTTTGAACGAGATCTAGTAACTAGTTTTTTTTAAATACGTCATTAATCCTAAACATCGATCAAAGTTACAACGAACTACAAGAACTTTTATATTATTACTTGCTGCTACGGAACCCTTCATGCTTGAGATCGACTCGCACTTGGCCGCTTTTTTCTTTTTTTACGTAATCAAAAGATTACGGCGATACATTGAGTTAAAATGTGGCATGACGTCACTCTTCGTTAGATTGTATACTGAATTGTGACGTAGCGAGCCCCCACTCCCCAAATATAATGCGTTTTATGTAAAAAAAAATGTATTAATATGATAAAGCAAAAAATACGTGTCTAATATTTTTTTATTATCTGACTGACGGACGAAAATTTTTTTTTTTACCTAGGCGCCATCCCTATTCTAAGCTATCTATATTGGTGTCCTTGGTATAAGTTTCAGTCCTCGGTAAAACCCGGCAGCACGTACCATGTATACTGGTCAGTCCGTGGATGGGTGACCATGGGTGTCATTACTTATCGAGACCCCTCCATGTCTCGAAAAAGCACGTTTACTCGTAGCTATGTCCCGGCTGTCCTCTCATACCTGTATAGTTGATCGAAGCTTTTAACACTGTAACTTGGAAACATTGTAAAAGCCATTTACTTTTAAAAGAGTAACCGTGGAGTTTCTTGCCGGCTCTTCCTCCATAGGAAACGACCAATTGGAACCGTGCACATAGCTTCTGACGTTTCATAAGTGCCCTTGTAGGTTTATGTGAAATAAAATATTGAGAATTTTGTCATTTGTAGACGTTTGACAGTCATTAAGTACGCGTTGTCAGAAGCCAAAAAGTCTGACAACCAGTATTACCAAGAGGTATCGTGTTACCCAGTAACTGGGTTGTGGAGATCAGCGAGTCGTTCCATGTAATACTGGGATTCTGCTGCATCTGTTTAGACAGGAAGCCGACCCCAAGTTAGTTGAATAAAGGCTAGGGGTTTCGGATCGGTCTTTTCAGAGTAACGGTGCCCCCTTCCTATGTGTAGAGGTGACCATCGTGGTTTAAGTGCTATTCTGTAACCATCTCACCGTGAAAACTTAGGTGAAGTGAGCGTGGAGTGAGCTGTCATTCCACAGAGATTGACACTATTGACAGCTCACCTCACCCAAGTTTTCACGGTGAGATGTTTACAGAATCGCATGGCATCGTGGTTTAAGTGTGTTAAATGATGTGTAGGTATTGAATAAATTCTAATTTGTCCATGCCTACGTATAGTCCCTTTGCGTGGTAGTATCGACGTAATTACTAAGGCTTCATAAACGTCTGGCGAGCCGGATTACGGTATTATACGATGCGGTTACGGTAACCTAACCGAATTCGATGGGTTTATAACTTGTTCACGTGTTTTATATAGGACAGCGGGAAAACGGTGAAAAACTTACTCGTAAGAAGGCCATGGGAAGAATTGGTTCCTCCAGAATTTTCGTGAATTTTCGCGGGATGGTGAAAATCGCGTTCGAGTCAGCACAGTAATTTTGGAGATACACTTATAGAATTATTGTTGAGATTTTGCCCTAATTGGAGATCTATAGATTGATAGCAAATGAAACCTTGAAGTCAGTAATCTACATGATTTTAGCCCTAAACGTGTTTTGACCTGCGAGTTTGTCCGAAAGAGATATCGCGACCTCGGCACACAGGCAACGGAAGGAACACGGGTAGGTTTTAGTCAGTAAAAGTCTGACACGCCCTCCCGCTCCGCCCAGAGCGGGGAAGTTATTTGATAATTTCCAAATGTCAAAAACAAACAAAAAAAGTCGTGTTTTGACAGGATTTTAACGACACGTGGCATGATCACCAAAAGTGATAATTTTGTTAGCGTTTTACAGAATTTGAACAATACTGTAAAACGCTGAATTTCAATCGCATCTAGCTAAAAATCTCACCACAGTCAATGTAGACGATTACTTGCAATAAATAAGTGAAATATTATACATGATAGATGTGAGTCGAAATGACGGGAGCCCATGCCCTAGGCGGCCGTATAGTGGACCTTGGTGATGTTCTCCAGAAAGGTGAGGTGCGTACTTGCAACCGGAGTGCGTGTATAACCAGCCATGCTATTCTGTAAACATCTCACCGTGAAAACTTGGGTGGAGTGAGCTGTCAATAGTGTCAATCCCTGTGGAATGACAGCTCACTCCACGCTCACTTCACCTAAGTTTTCACGGTGAGATGGTTACAGAATAGCACTGCAGATGTATGAACTTAAACGAAGCAAAGTGAGAGTGAGTTTATTGTAGGGTTATTAATGTACAATAAAATAATAATACTAGCCTGTTACTGTCCCACTGCAGGGCAAAGGCCTCTTCTCATACAGAGAAGGCACGAGCATTGATCACCACGCTTGCTCATGACGGGTTGGTGATTTTAGACTTATATTAACTATAATAAGACCAGGTTGGTTTCCTTCACCGATGTCAGTAATGTCCAAGATAAACTCAGAAAGTACATATGAATTAAAAAAGTCACATTGGTACTTGCCCGGATTTGAACCCACAAGCTCGTGCATGAGACGCGAGGCGTTAATCTCTGGGCCATCAGTGAAATATATTAATAGCTCCACCATCTAAATCTATCTAATCTAGCTTATTAGATATAGCCTAAGATTACATTTCCTATTGACCATATATACATCAAACGGTGAGTGTGTTAAAATTAAATCTTAATTTACCATCTTTGTTACAGGTATTCACCAAAAACATCCAGAACCGATAGACAGAATGGAGCACACGGAGTTCCGAGTGAAGGGTAAGACATATTATAAGAATACCATTTGTGTTACAATTTGTGAAATAAGTGGACGTAGTTAAGCGGAAAGGATCCAACCCACACTATGGGCGAAAATTAGTTATGTATACCAAAACACTCTTTGTAGTTAAAACTTTAATATCACAAAAACAATCCCAACGCATCATGTCATTATGACCATACATTACCAACCCGTATGTATGGCAGGTCATACGATCACATAACACGATCTGATCTTAAAATTTGAATATCTCAAAACTAACTCTGTGTGGGTTGGATCCTTTCGGTTTAACTACGTCCAAGTATAAGCTAAGTACCACCCTATCGCTTTGGGATATCCTGTTATGATAGAAGTGTTGTGTAAATAAATAAATATTCTATAGTAATAAATACCAATTTACATACTGTATCGGATGCCAAAATATTTATTGCACGGTACATACCGTCGCCTTAGAGTGAAAAGCTCGGGAATGCAACTTTGACTTTTTATTTTATTAAATTTTTGGAAAAAAAGTGCTCTCAACATACGCAGTTTTGTGACGGCATCTATATCGCCACATGCGACCTACGCATCGTACTGACGTCACGCAAAATCCTGCATCGCGTAAGGAGATTTTACCGCGCGATCAGCATACAATATAACTTCCCAGTTGACCACCAGTTTTTCGCATATAAGAGGTTTTCACTCTAAGACGACGATACGCTGTTTTAGATTTATTATTTTATGCCTAAGAGTGTTCATTCTAAAAGTGGGCAACGTCGCAAATAGATGTCAAATATTTTGCTGTTTTGATTAATTTGGCAATATTACTGTATGGAAATAAGAAATGTGTGTGAAATGTAAAATATTGATTATTAAATGCAATAATTGATATCGTAACACCGATTATTCAGTTTCAGATGTAAAAAAAGTATTTGGAAACTTTCCAAATCCCTTTTTTACACCTAAAACGGTTACAAAATCAAATTTGTGTTATAATTGCAATTTATTATTGTTATTCTAGTTCGCTATTTAGCCCCATTTCTTGTTACCATACTGCTTTATTAATCAAAACAGGTAAATATTTGACAGTTATTTGCGACGTAGCCAACTTTTACGATAAACCCTCTTAATGTGGCAATATTACTGTATGGAAATATGAAATATGGCTAAGTAGTGAACTAGAATATTAATAATAAATTGCAATTATAACATTGAATTTGATGTTGTAACCGTTTGAGGTGTAAAAAAGGCATATGGAAACTTTCCAAATACTTTTTTTACATCTAAAACGAAATATTCGGTGTTACGATATGAATTATTGCATTTCATAATCAATATTTTCTAAATTTTCACTTTCGTGATAGTCTGTGATTTTCTGTCTTCATGGTCAATACTGAAATTGAAAGTGGGAAAAATGTTCGGAAGAGCTAAAACAAAACTACGACCAATTAATATTATTCTTTCTTGTTCTCTTTCGAGGAAAATGGTCAAACAATTACGAGTTTGATTTAAGAAAAAAAAAACAATTAACTGGTTTTTAAAAGCACTTTGTATATTATTGAGTTATTTCCTTTTAGTGTTAGTTTTTGTCCCGAAGTTCTATTTAAGTATTTTATCAAATTGTCGGGTTAACTTAAATGGGGAGCTCGTGGCTAAGTAATAACAGCCGCACGGGTCGGTCCATCAGGTTAAGCTTGTCGGGTGGTCCGTGGATGGGTGACCATCTTTACATACCGAGACTCACACACGTTAAGCCGTTGGTCCCGGCTGTCATTCATGGATCTTTGACAGTCGTTACGGGTCGTCAGAAGTCTGAAAGTCAGTAACTGGGTTGTGGAGATCAAATAGGCAGTAGCTCCATGTATACTGGTATTCAGCTGCATCTGGTTAGACTGGAAGCCGATCCCAACATAGTTGGGAAAAGGCTAGGCAGATTGATTTGTCAGGTTAAGTTAAATAAAACAGAAGCAACAATATAATATAATTATAACACCAGTCACTATTTATTAATAACCTTCAAATCACAAGTACATTTCAGCCTACAATTATATCACAATTATGAAGTATAATAATGATACAATTATTATAGGACACAACACAACTACTGATAAATAATTGCATTATATTATTTTGTACGTTTTCTGAATATTAAATAGTGTTATTTAAATTATTGTTGAATGTCTTCTTAAGACGCAGATATATGCCAGTGACCTTGAGTGGTTAGCTTGCGAACCCACGCAACGCGTTCTACATCCAGCCAGTAATAAGACTCGCCCATCAAGGAGCGCTGTCCCAAATTAGACGCATTATTAATTTATTATACATAAAACAAAAGATATTTCAAATAAAACACGTACACTAAAATATCAATGATTAAATTATCTTCAAAATTGTCAAGGTTTCAGAAAAATACGCTTTGTAGATTTTGCGTTTTTTATCCGCGTTAAACATAACTTCACAAATTAATTTCACTATAACACAAACATAATCTAAAATATTCCTATATGAAGTTATTAAAAAAATGCTCTTATTTAACAAAAAAAAAAAAAACCATTTCATTAACACTACTCGTTTAGACGTGATCTTCAGTATAAAATCATTAACCTTTGTACTCAAATTATAATTATGTCCCATCTCTATGTATTTTACTGTGTGTACATAAATAAATAAATTAAAAGTCGGTTATCGTCGCCTTAAAGGGTTATTTCCATGGTTACTTACTACTGCACATTAATACCTGCGACCTACATATAATTATAACCACCTATGTATAATTATTATTTAGGTATTATGGTGCAATCATCACTATGAGAAAAGTTAGTAAACGAATCATAAATTAATAATTCGACAAATTAGTTTGTCGAATTATTAATTTATGATTCGATTACTATCTTTTAGCTTAGGCTAGAAACGGAAATTGTAGTTACGACAATAATTGGAATTTTCTTTCAACAATTTTTTTTTAGCTTTCTCAAAATCGAAAGGAAAAAAGTCATATTAATCCATAATTTCTGCCTATTTGGGACTAGCAATATTTAATTACGTATTAATAATAGTATTTCCGAAACTTTAACATCAGAGCCTTTAAAAAAATAATCTTGAGATAAAGTTAACGTAAACTGAAAACTAGTTTCTTCCAAACCTATTCAATAAACATTCCCATAAAACCATTCATTCCTGACTGAATGAACCCCCTCCCCCCCTCCATGCTTCTACATCACAATCTATACTGTCAAACCAATAACATAAAATCACTGTTCCCTACCCTCATTTCGGATTTGCATGTCCTGTTATTGAGTCGTTCCATCCGGTGTGAACCAGTTTATTCCGGTTTATTCTGCTTTATACTGGTTTATGCCAGTTAGTGTAAATCCTTTTTATGGTTGTGTCTCTTTATTGATAACATTTTGTATTGTCTTTTGTTTCGAAACAAATGAAGATCCGATTCGTGAAGGAATGGACTTTGCTGTGTTTTATATATTTAGATTTCTGCTGGATAAAGTCAATGTAATCGCTAACGCATAGAATGTATTAGATATTATTACTTTCTTTGCGTTCAGGGGCGATAAATAAATCTTCTTAACTAATAAGAAATACAAAAAATGGTCTAACTGTATGGTTACTTCGTCGAATAGTGAGGTATACTTTATCGTATGATTATGCGCTTTCATGTATACTGTTAAGAGGCTTACAATGCTAAAGCGCGGTCACTGTCGGACTGCATAGAAATGAAAGAGAAGCGCGATGACACGACGCAGGTAATTTATTGCAAAATATGAAGCAGTTAGCGATTTACAAAAAATCTATTGATTGGACTGGAAAATTAAAACACTATTATGCTAATATGTAGCTTGTAGAATAATCTGACAAAAAATCAGAATTATTGCATGTAAATTAATATGATTTTTAATCGTTAAAAGAAATTTTTAGAGGTATCTTCATGATTTTTTTCTATCGTATCAAATTAGTTGTATTATGTTTTCAACACACTATCATACTAGCATATATCCTGAAGAATATCATATATTTTTCTGATTTTGTTTACTGCAGTGGATCATATTCTTTTAGGCATTATAAAACTTGCGTTTAGGCACGTTTAGGTCCTGTAGTCCCCTTAATTAACTGTAAATAATTACTAATAAGCGCACAGAAGGATGCGTCGTGAAATACAGCGTCGTAGATATAGACATCGACGTTGCTACGAATTGCAAAGGGAAGCAAAATCGCATTTTTTTTTTTTTGACAGTGTAATAAAGGCCTATTTACATGTTCTATTTAGTCCGGAGTCTGGATTTGTGCCCAGTGTTGATGCCAATAGGCTCGCCCCCTATTACATGGGACTTAAAAGTGTCTATACAGAAACTGGGCTACGTCGCAAATAGCTGTCAAATATTTAGCTGTTTTGATTATTTTGGCGAAATTTTGGAATATGGAAGAAGAAAGAAATATGGCTAACTAGTGAACCAAAATATTAATTATAAAATGCAATAATTAACGTAACACCGAATATTTAGTTTTAGATGAAAAAAAATTATTTGGTAACTTTCCAAATGCCTTTTTACACCTAGTTACAACATCAAATTCAGTGTTATAATTTCAATTCATTGTGACTATTCTAGTTCACTAGATTAGCTATATTAAATAATTATTTCCATACAGTAATATTGCCAAATTAATCAGAACAGGTAAATATTTGACAGCTGTTTGCGACGTTGCCAAGTTTTGTATGAACGCTCGGCGAAATATAGCTGTACAGTAGTTACACTTCTGCAGTTCTGGCTAACTCTTTAGGGATTACAGCATAATGCACGATATTAAATATTTAAATGCAGAAATTACGATACATTTTTTACATATCAGAATGATTGATTAGTGCATAAAGCTTTTGAATGCAGTGAATCTATGCGATTAGATTACTATGTAAATTGTTCTAACAGTTGTTTTTTTCTGATATCCAGATAGAGATAGCTAAAAAAACCAATCCCATGTGTCTTGTTTACAAGAAAAGTATACAGTTGAAGTCCTTTGAGTGTTGGACGAACACAAGTGTTCGATTGTGCCGTGCCCTTCAATCAAAGACTTCTTTGTACTCGCTGATAGGATTCTGACGAATTGATTTTTTTATCTTCCTGGATTCTTTGTTACAAAGCTTTGTTTTGTTACACACTTATGCCATTTTGGTGTTTTTAATTTTTCAATTGTAACATTTGGTAATTAGCTAACTGCTATCTAAATACGTAACACATTTTCGTAAACGATTACGACTAATCTGTTTCATTTTGACAGTTCAACAACATTCATTGCGTCATTTACATTGTTGAACAGATTTTTTTTTCGAACTTATGAGTCAATGGATTAGCAATTGTTTCAAAACGATTCAGATTCTGATTGATCGTGTATTACGTAATTAGGGTGTTGGTGGTTCGAAAATGGTAAAAGCATGAACTGGCCAATTTTTTCAAAGGGTCCCTATTACTAAGGCTCCGCTGTCCGTCCCTCCGTCCGTCTGTCATAGATCTATATCTTTCAAACCATAATTTAAAAAAAAACATTTTTTATGTGTTCTAAAAAATGAGCCGCCTCGGAGATCGTTCCTGCGGCGCACCTCAAGGTTGACCTTTTGGTGTTTCCCCAGAAACAAACTGCCACAGTGCAGTTAAAGAATTGCTTAAGGATTGGTCTGATCAACAGTTGTCATGATTACACGCGAAAAAAGCCCCTGTGTGGGATAAATACAGTGTGTTTTGGTTTGGCAAAATTATAATTGGATGTGACATTACAGCTTTTTTCATTCAATGCAACATATAAATTAACTTGTTCTTATTCTTCTCCAACCCAGCCAAGGAGATGGTAGACTACATAGCCGACTACTTGGAGAACATTCGCGACCGTCGCGTGTATCCTAGCGTGCAGCCCGGGTACCTGCACAAGTTGCTACCCAAGGAAGCGCCGCAGACGCCTGAGCAGTGGGATGACATCTTTAAGGATGTTGACGAGCATATTATGCCGGGGGTGAGTTTTGATAATCTTATAATTAGTTCAAAAGTATGTTAGTTGAAATTCCCTAAATATGAGCAGAACTATAACACCGCCTTTAACGGCAACTTTAGCAATTGTGCCAAAAGCGAGTCATTTCTTGAATTCCTAGTCTTATTTTTTGTGAAATGGTGACACATTAGCTGAATAATATGTCAATTCAATTCATATCTGAATCATATTTGGTGTTAATAAAGCTATATTGGAGGAATTATCGCTTTTAGCAGAATTGCTAATGTGGCCGTTTAGGCCCCCTGGTTTTTGTTTAAGGGAATGATTCGTTTTTGCAAAAGGGTTAGTGATGGCAGTAGGTATGAATTGGTACGGGAAGAAACGAGGACCAAAAAAGAGTGGCAAAACATTGGTGAATTACCTAATTACTTTTATATATATTTCATAATACATCAATTAAAATACAAAAACATGTGACAATCAAAGTACTTAGTACTTATTTAACGGCAGTGATGGTGGAGTTGGTTGACTCAAAGCAGAGGACCTAAACGTGCCTTAACGCAAGTTTTATAATGCCTAAAAGTATATGATCCACTCCAGTAAACAAAATCAGAAAAATATATGATATTCTTCATGATATATACTAGTAAGATAGCGTGTTGAAAACATAACACAACTAATTTGATACGATGGAAATAAAATCACGAAGATACCTCAAAAAATTTCTTTTAACGATTCAAAATCATATTATTAAACATGCAATCATTATGATTTTTTTGCAGAATATTCTACAAGCAACATAGTACCGTAATAGTGTTTTCATTTTTTAGTCCAATCAATCGATTTTTTGTAAATACATAGATAATCGCTTCATAATTTGTAATAACTTGCCAGCGTTGTGTCATCGCGCTTCTCTTTCGATGCAGTCCGACAGTGACAGCGCTTTAGCTATTGTAAGCCTCTTAAACCATAGTTGTATTTAGGCATAGTGAAAGAACGGTGCCTGAAAGTCGTATTTTTTCTTAATGTCCGCCAAGTGACGTGATTTCAAAATCAATCTACGAAGAATAAAAACTTCAGACGTTAACTTTTATTCCTTCTTCTTGTGTGTGTGGATTCTTTTGTTTTAATATACTCTTGTCCACAGCTGGTCCACTGGCAGAGCCCCCACATGCACGCATACTTCCCAGCTCTGACGTCTTACCCCTCCATTATGGGAGAAATGTTGTCCAGTGCTCTCAACGTACTCTGCTTTACTTGGGTAAGTCAGAAAATAGGCACGTAATAAAAAGCATGTTGTAAGGTCCTGAATAGATAGTAAGTCGTAGTCACATTAAATAAACAATGCTAAGCAAGATCTCAGCTCATACGTTTTGTGCAGTCTACCTTTCACGTCGAGGTTACCAGGCGTGAGGAACAGGGTGTAAAGTTCACTCATCCGTTATAGAAAACTGAGGACCCTTCGACCAGACGGGTATTGTGTCTGGTGGGCTACTGCCCAACGATTGTTGTCAAGACGTTGTATACAACATGTAAAAAAACCCTGTTCGATCCGTGCGGTGTTATTAGGTATCGTACTGAGAGTATAATTATATGGACATTTTGAAGAAAAAAGAAATCTTCATGTTTATTTTCAATGGGGAATTTTACCGCGTTATTACATTGGTCGCGTGCGGCCGTCGTTTAGCGGGTATCTAAAAGTCATAACTTATGACCCCTGTTGAAAATTTGCAATTTTTTTATTGATTTTTTTTTATTAATATTTTGGTAGGTACAAAAAATTAGAATTATAAATGCCATTTTTTTTTTCAATAATAATTAAAAAACTGAAATGAAATGAAATGAAATGAAATTGTTTATTCTGTAAATAGGATATCGGAATCACTTTTACACGTCATATAAAAAAATATTAAAAATAAGCTAGATGAGGTCGGTGTTTCCTATCTGACTACTCTGAGAAGAAAGGCCGAAACAAACTCAGAGGTCGTAGTCTCTTTTAAAGTCCAGACATAATCTTGGTCAAGTCATATGAGGACCATGTGGATCAGTGTCTGAAATGGTCTTTTGAGGAAAGAACCACACAGATTTGAGTGGACCTGTCCAGTCAGTGCAAGCATTTGTCAGTAATCGTGGAGCTCAACTCAAAACTGAAGGAGCTCAACTCGACGAACAATACCAAAGAAAGGATATTTGTCTAGGACGCATCAACTACTCAAACTGCCAGACCATCATTAAAACTAAATGAGAAAGAAAAAATAAATGAAAGAGAAAAAATAAAAATCAAATATCCACATAGTCCTCACATTCACAATAATTAAAATAATATAATACTTTACAAAGTAATCGTGTGCAGTTTGAATATAATTTTCAACAATGTCAATATGTATATAAAACTGGTTTATTGTGATGAATAAGCAAAATGTCAAGTTTTATGGTTTTCACAAGGCTTAGCAGAGCGAGCAGCTCAATCCCAAGCTTTTTTATCTTCTAAATAATCTGAAATTTTATAGTACCCTTTTTTACAAAGTTTGGTTTTAATACAGTTTTTAAATCGTTTAATGGGTAAGTTTCGAATGTCAATGGGAAGTTTGTTGTAAAAGCGTATACATTGACCCATGAACGAGTTGCCTACTCTGTGGAGACGTGTGCGATGTTCAGCAAGGTTGTGTTTATTCCTGGTATTTAAACTATGAATATCGGACATTTTCTTAAAATTTGATATACTACCTTTTGGATCGGACTTTTTACATATTGTATATGCTAGTAGTTCGGTAAACACTGCTTGTGCGATGCAGGATTTTGCGTGACGTCAGTGTGATTTATAGTTCGCATGTGGCGATGTAGATGCCGCCACAAGGTAACCAATGACACAACGCGTAATTTAGTTTGTCTGAGCTTGAATACGTTTTCACAGCTAAGCAAGCAGAAAGATTTTTATGAAGGTTGGCAATTTTTACGAAACTTTGGCATCTGTGAAAATAACCAAGAATACTTAATAAGTTTATTTTTCATAATCAGCAAACAGGTTTTCAGTATGGAGATACATGTAACAGAAGACCTCCCTCTTCCATCAGCTATGTGTCATACAAAGCCTGTTACAGTTGTCGTCTCGTAAAAAGAACGCTAAGCAACAGTGCAGGGGTTGTGTCTGCGCACGGGTAGAGGCGCATCCTAAAGTACTAGGCTATTGTTTTACAATATAAGTGTAATTGTTTTATAATATAAGTGTAATTGTTTTATAATATAAGTGTAATTGTTTTATAATATAAGTGTAATTGTTTTATAATATAAGTGTAATTGTTTTATAATATAACACCCGAATACTGAAACGCCACTCAAGACTTAAGCATTACTTAAAACTCGTTTAAAGCCCTTTGATTGGTTGACACTAGTTTTAAGTAATGCTTAAGTCTTGAGTGGCGTTTCAGTATTCGGGTGTAAGTGTAATTGTTTTATAATATAAGTGAAATTGTTTTATAAGATAAGTGTAATTGTTTTATTATAGTGTCATAATAGGTGCTTTATCAGCTACTTAGTACTATGGAATAGGCTGGAACCGATCAATCGCTCAGTACGCGGGTACTGCCAGTGTTCTTTTTACTTGACGGGACTAGTAATACCAGAGTTTTTTTTAAAACCCTTATCATCTCTGAAAGTGTAACAAAGTAATTCTCATAAATATCTCTCGTTCAGGCGTCTTCTCCTGCTGGAACGGAGTTGGAAACTATAGCAATGAACTGGCTGGGCAAGCTGCTGGGTCTACCAGATTGCTTTCTCAACGAGAAGAACGATAGCCCAGGCGGTGGAGTCATACAGGTAAGATTCACCAAAAACTGATTCACAGATTTAACGATAACGTGATAATAGTTAATTGTGTCTTTGTCTTCATCACCAAATGTGTCAGTAATATTTGAAGTTAATTAATAATACTATTAATAATAATATTCTGCGGTTCCTTATTGCGATATTTTTCAACAGTATTGTGGATTGACATTTTATATTTCCCTAGTAAAATACGAAAGTTAATCTGTCTGTTACATCAAAACCACTGAACCGTGAGGAAGGACATATGGTACTTTTTTACGAAAAACGACGGAAACGCGGACGAAGTCGCGGGCAAAAGCTAGTTAATAATATGACTCAATGGACGAGGTCCATTGAGTCAATAAGTCTGGTGTGTTTGATCTCAAACACACCACTAATTTCAGACACCTACATCCTCTTCATGGTAATTCTTTCTTCTCCAAACAGACAACAGCAAGTGAAGCTACCCTCGTCAGCTTACTAGCAGCTCGCACCAGAGCCCTGATGGAGCTGTCGAAGCTAAACCCTGAGGTGCAGTCAGCCGAGCTACTAGGGCACCTCATTTGCTACTGTTCTGATCAGGCGCACTCATCGGTTGAAAAAGCCGGGCTTATTGGTAAGTAATAAATTAGTTGATTCTATCTTTTTACCTGAAATGATATGCTGTTTTGGGTCAAACCGATAACGTTTTTGACTCACATATATGTATATTATGGGAATGTATGGTTCATTAGAAAATATGACAATAATTATTTTAACCGATTTCTAAAATGCTATCTGCTTTTGGAGGATTTGTTACCTCATATCTCCTTATTTATAAGCCGATTGAATTCATTCAAATTGGCTTGAAAATATTCCATAAAGTATATTACAATTATTAGGTCAGAAGCAAAACTTTCCGGCATGTCCTAGAACTTCGGTTTTAGGACATGACGGAAAGTTTTGTGTTTTGTGAATTCGAAGACATGTGGCATCCGCCAAACTGCACTGGGCCCGCGTGGTGGGCACACTTCCCCTCACAGAGAGGACGCTTATGTCACAGCAGTGGGAACATCCAAACCACCAACAACCGATACCAATTATCCAAAGCAAAATTGTAACTTTAAAATTACTTACTTAAACAATTAAAGAAATACTTTTCTATATTTCTCCTGCCCATCTACAAGACTATACAGGGTGTTAAAGTAATTGCGTGCCATAGCTGCAGGGTGAGTTAAGTGTCGATAAAGGATCCCGTAAAAAATAAAAAATAAATACCTTTAATAAAAGTTTAAAAAATACGGAAAATTGTCACATGATGAACCTAATGTAGTACCGATTAATTAAATAGCAATCGTTTAGAATTGATTAAAAAATGTTTTTATTTTGTTAAAATGCTAATTAATAATTTCCTAGAGTTACCTACATACTATCGAACGCAATGAAAGTAACTAATTAAAGCATTTAAACAAATAAAATAATTTTAATTCTCAACGATTGCTATTTTAAGTTAGTAGGTACAAAATTTGGTAGATTTAGATTTTTTTTTTTTTTTTTTAACCTACTCGTAACCTATGGCACGCAGTTTCTTTAACATTCACATCTTATGATAATTTTCGGTTTTTTAAAAACTTTTTTAAAGGTATTTATTTTTTATTTTTACGGGTTCCATTATCGACTCTGAACTCACCCTGAAGCTATGGCACGCAATTACTTTAACACCCTGTATACCAATTTATTTTAGATCGGCGCTGTACTTCTTTTTGTTTGCCTTGTATTTTATTGTTTCTGTTTTATGCTTTCATTAATTTTTTTCCAGGTTTGGTCCGTATGCGCTATATTGAATCTGATGAGCACCAGAGCATGCGAGGAGATCAATTGGAGAGGGCCATCACCAGTGATAAGGAGAAGGGACTGGTCCCCTTTTGGGTGAGTCGGAACTAACTTACTATCATATAGAAATGCTGCCGGTTTCTGAAACGCCTGCCAAAATGAAGCACGCACGCAGTTTTGAACGCGACGATATTTGGGCTTGATAATATGTAAAAAAGAATTGCAGCCTTATTTGTAATTTCAGCAGAGGTGTAATGGTTTTCTATGACAGCGGTGGCCGCTACAAAGCGGCCGCAGTGACGGCTGTCATGAAAATTATGGTAACGGCAAGTATTTAAATCGTTAGATTCGTCCTACTGCGTCAAAGAATAATCGCGTTTCTGTTTCGTTTGACACCTCTGAAACATAATGATGCAGTGATATGACTTGACTGACTGACCAGTGACTTAAATGTGTGAGCTCTCTCTTCTTAGTATGAACACTTTTTTTATTGGTGAGGGCAAATCTAGCGATTTAAATCTTTGGGCAGCGGAGTTTGATTTCGATCAAGTCAAAAATCGCTCTCTAGGAAAACACACCAACTTACTTTCGGTAAATTACGGACGCTATGTGGTGTTTGGAAACCTTAGCTTAACAGACGGATGGTCTCTTTAGTAACGGACTGTCAAACGTATGTCAAGTGATTTGACTATAGTTATTTCATATAATTATGTCAATCGCAGCAGGTAACACGTGTTTGATACTCTGTAGCGTTCTATATATTACCTACTTCGTGGACTGTAATCTAATTTTTGTATAAAATGTTTAACTTATAATTATGCAAAACAATTACGTGATTGTTTGACTAACAGATATCAACTTAAGATAGAAATACAAAAGATCAACACAAACCTAAACTTTCCGAGACGATCAGCTTTCACAAATATTAGTTCCTAAATTGTCAACAAAAGATGAAATTAGGGCTTTCCGACTGAGTCAAGACTGTAGATTGTAGTGAAGGGGTATTCGGCGTAGACCAGACGGCGTGACGTAAAAACAATGTCGCGCATGTGACCGCCCGTATTTTTCTGAATATTCATGAAAAATTATCTAAAATTAAGTTTAAAGGGGGTCTATCTTTAATATTTTTCATGTTATTGAATTTTTAATTTTTTTAGTAGCGTTTGCCATATCTCCGATGTTATTGGCTCGATTTGGAATCTGTTTATTATTTCAAAAAGCTTATGAGTTATTTTATCGGGTTAACTAGCATTTTTTTGTAAAATTTGTCGACTATAAAAAAAACCGAGGTGATGACATTTAAAAAAAAACAGTATTTATTTTAAAACACAATAGTGTGACTCCGTAAAATCATATGGGGATATTGAAAAACAACGAAAAAAAATATTTGTAGATTGACCTTTTAAACCTAATAAAACCTTAACCCTTTTAGAGTTAACTGTCGATAATTTGTCATGGATATTCAGGAAAATACGGGTGGCTTTATATGCATAGACATACGTCATTGTATAAAGGCGGATGCAACACAGACACCAATAGCCTGTGCTGCATTATCTTGCGAGGCTTGAAGCAGTAATAGTTCGCTGCAACACAACGGTTTGTAGTGCTGCAATGCAAGTTTGATACCTGCAGTGTAGACAGAGCGATTACAAGCTGTATTGCAGTCGTTTTTGTTAAAATAATATCTTTCGGACCCGATCACATTGCAGATAGTTTTGATATATCTGTATGGAAAAATTGGCAAGTCATGTAAGTAGCGAAGGGTCTCCTTGAACAGCTCTTTCCATTGGCTTCTTGTGGCTGTTGAACTTAAGCGCAGATACCCACAGTTCGATGCGCATTCTCCTTTCCTAGTATCGTGTAAACAGCTGTAGCGTGTGCTAAGCCAGGATAGTAAGCCAGGATATTACTCGTCTGTTATCCTAGCTTGAAAAGCTGGCCTCGTGTTACACTGTTTTAGCGAGTTATTCGGCGTTCAGGCTGGAGCGACAGCATTCCGTCTGCCGAGTTTCATAATGTTTCAAACATTAAAAAAATAACTACCGCCTCGGAAGTGGCGCTTTGTGAAACGAAGAAGGATTTTTTTTTGTTACAAAATGCTCTGTGCGATGCGTCTGAGTAAATTTACTTTTTGGACGTATTGTATTTATTTTTAAACTGACTTGAACAAAGGAGGAGTATCTATGTTCATCTGTATGTATTTTTTTAAATGTATAAACTTTAAAGTCTCCGACACGAGAAGCTATAAATTTTGTAAATAAAGAACTTCTACTAAGTTACGTAGCGACAATTCAATTAACAACAAATAATTCCAAATTCAATCAACTCGCGTCCGAGATCCAGTACCACAAAACATCAGACGACAGCGCTTTATATCGTTATAATATAACCCGACCAAGTGAAATTACTCGCTAGTTTCACGTGTGTTACTTTGAGTTGATTGAATTTGGGATTATTTGTTGTTGATTGAATTGTCGCTACGTAACTTAGTAGAAGTTCTTTGTTTACAAAATTCATAGCTTCTCGTGACGAAACTTTAAAAGTATAGATTTCTAGGAAACAGATGAAGCCAAATTCATTGCTCGAGCTGTCAGAATTATCTTGGGACCAATAACCAAGACATCTATCAAGCTTGTTTATTCATCTTTTCTCTAATTTACATAATAACCAACCAACTCCCAGAAGACGGAAGAAATATTACAGAATCCTTTTAAATGAAAACATTCATTATTTGAAGATTAGTCGGGACCATTTTTAAGTTCTATTGGCCGCAGTGGGACCAATTTGTGATGTCCCACAGATTGTACGGAAGCTGCTTAGGACTTTAAAATGTGGTGCAAATTATGAGAGATAGCGATTTGGCGAGGTTTGAATTCTGTTCTGTTAATGTTTTGTTTTGTTTTGTGGGAGTGTAGTTTTACCGTAAGCAAACCAGAAAAATATCTAAATAAGATTTATATATATCAATTTAGTAGGTAATGGTAAATATTTAACTGATCCTCTAAAACTTATTGACCTTTTAATGATGGACATCTTTTTTAAATTAATGAATCTCAATAATTTGTTTTTATCCAAGTTGGTCGCAGTTACTTTTAGTTATTTTTAGGACCCCAACATAGGAATTATTTTAAAATGACAATAAATTACTCTTTATAACATCAGCTATCTGCCAGTGAACGTCCCGTCAAAATCGGTCCAGCCGTTTCGGAGATTAGCCGGAACAAACAGACAGGAAAATACATTGAAAAAAAAAAGGTTTTATGTACTGTATACTTATAACATAAAAAAAAAAAAAATTGGGTTCCCACCTATGAAATTGGCTGTTTTTTTCTCATAATAGAAAACCTCGTCACATCTATTATTTAAAATATTCATCAATTGCTTGGTATTAAATCGAATAATGACCATCTTAGACAACTACCAATAGTAAAAAAAAACCTTATTACTTATAGTTTTCTAAACATAAGAAATACCTTAAAAATGACTGCTCATTTTGTTAGCAGAAATTACCACTATATTTGTTTTAATTTAGCCAAAACTTATTTTTGTCGCTTAATCTAAGTGGCATATTACGTTATCTTAGTTTTTAAACATTAGTGCGTAAAAGTTTTAAAACATTAGTGTTCATGGTTGTTATATAAATTAAGAAAATGTTAGTATGAAAAATGCAACTTCTTTAAAATTCTCCATACAAAACGCTGATTTCATAGGTCCCCCCACAAACACTTCCATTTTGTTTATTTGTATGTATAGATAAAGTTTCTCATGCTCTTATTTGATTTTTAAATTCAGGGCAAGTATTTTCTGGTCATTTAATTATCTGTCCTTGAAAATCTTGTAGACAGAACGTAATAGAGCAACATCTCGTCAACTGTACCACCCCCTAGTGGTGAGTACAACAATTTGTAATATCTTGAGTATATTTTAAAACCTTCTTATTATCTTGTCGAGTATTAATTTCAATAACATTATATAATCTTTTATTGTTATTTCCCTTGTGTACAAAGTTTTTCATTCAAAGTTACAAAATCTTTTGTGGAAATAGAAATGTATTTAATAATTATCTTAAATTTTATCTATTTGAGCTACTTTCAGTGGTACTTACCTATTTGGTGTCTACATTACATCATTTACTAACTATAAATTGTTAACTTAACAAAATTTGTAAACTTAAAATAATTAGTAATTGCCCCGATTACCAATTTTTTTCTAAGTTACTGCTAAAAGTTATGAATAACTTTAAATCTAAAAGTTCTGATGTAATGTACTGCCTGGTTAATGTTTAGTCAATGGTCACCCATCCGCAAACTGCTATAATATATATATATATATATATATATATATATATGCTGACAAAAGCCCAGCTTAACCTCACATATCAAACTCAAACTCAAAGCATTTATTTCAAATAAACCAATTACAGGCACTTTCGAATTGTCAAGGGGTCGGTCAGTCAAAAATATGAAGCTAGTTGCCCATTCCAAAGCGTAGTAGGTTCCTATGGAGAAGAACGGGCAAGAAACTCCACGGACACTCTTTTAAATCAAAATATTCTTATACATCAATCTGCTGGCTTATTACTAAGACTCCAGGGAAAATACACTTAATAACTTAGTGACGTGAAACAATAATATTATTTTACTCATGTTCATTCGATAAAGAATCCAGTTGACTTCATAAGATACGTAATTATTCGCTAGTGATGGGTCGATTTGACTAGATTTTTCGAAGATGTTTCGTTACTAGATATGGCCTATATTTTGATGAATTACTAAGTATAGGTAGTAGAGGACCTACTGGAGGATTTTCGTGTGTCGCTATTGAATTAAATATTTTGATTTAATGTTTTGAATCAATGTTTGTGAAGTGATGATAGCTTTTAAGATTTAAAATGTAGTTAGTGTTTTTTTTTCTAAGTAAACACCTTTATTTGGTATTGAATTAAAATAATATGTACGTAAATAATAAATCCTAACTTAAATAAAACTATTCGCAAACTGAAATATGGCGTCGGAAAATTCTTCCGCATCGCTGTCGACTGTACTGTACCTAAGAGATTGGCGGCATTGCCAAGTTGTATGCTAATGCTTAGCCTCTGACCAAAGGACAACCGTCACGGAAGGAATTTATTGATTGAAAAGAATTGATTAGGTTACCCATTGATAACTTTCTATAATGATGAGTAAATTCTCAAGTATTGAGTGTCAAGTTGTAGATTTATTTAGGCCTGTAAAAGAGTTTTAGTATCATTTTTGGCGAATATATATTGAAATTTAGTTTCAAGCTAGAGTTTGACAAAAGCTACGACCTAAAATGATACGTGTCAGACACCCGCATCTGTGTGCGTGCGATGCATGTGTGCAGTGTTAAATTAGAGACACGTTTAAAAAACGATATAAATAAAATGTGTCTCTGAAAAAGTATATTAATCGATTAGGATTCAAAATATATGTAATCATTATGTTTACGGCCGCGTCCTTTTTAAAAGCGATAGTCGCCCGAATACGCGATCGGTCGCGTGCATATGTCACTTTTCATTCGGAAAACTGGAAAGCGCCCTCTGTCGATCACTCGTTCTGGTTCACCGAACAAAAAGTTCGAACAATCGTGTATTCGGGGTAACGTGGTGCTAACAAGAGAGACTGTCGCTTCCAGCCCCACTCTACATCTTTAACAACTAATTACGCAGACTCCATACTCTTCAGTTTCGATCAAATTTTAATAAAGCCTACCGGCTCCACCTGGTTCCATGCGATTGGCTTCCTAAGTGCATTGTGATTGTATACGCGTTACCTAGTTACTGGAGTATTAGGCTGTAGTTCTATTTGTGTCTAGGCTGTGGAGTTGATTGAATTTTCTCCGGTATGGTTGAAAATAAAACTTTAAATAATATGATCTTTTTAGGGTTCGTTACCTCAAAAGGAAAAAACGGAACCCTTATAGGATCACTCGTGTGTCTGGCTGGCGGGTTTCATTCTGTTCGTCTGTCACAGCCAATTTGCTCCGAATCTAATGGACCGATTAAGTTGAAATTTGGTACACATATGTATTTCTGTGACCCAAACATGGACATGTAACGTAAATAAATTAATTTTGAATATGGGGTTCACTTTTGGGGGCAAAGAAGAAATTAAAAAAAAAAGTTTTACAAACTGTGCTGTGTGTAAACTGTAACTGTACTTACTAAATGAAAGGGCTTATTGCGAGAATGTCAAATATATATTTTCTATAATGCAGAGTATGGTTCTTTACTCATAAATTACAGAAAACCTATAAGAAGTAAAATAACATGGTAAATCACTCAATATTGTGCGTACAAACTTACATTTGCAATTGGAATGTATGGGAGAACATGTTTTTCAACTACAATGTTAAGTTTGTTCTTGAGATAAAATCATCCCAACTACGGAACCCGTCATTGTGCATGGTCCGACACGCACTTGGCCGGTTTTTTTCCTTGCCTTACTGGTATTGTCGTGTGCCTTTTTCAACCTCTCGAGAGATCGCCTTTAATCTTTTGTTTTCTTCGTTTTTAAATGACAAAGACCTCCCTTCTCTCCTTCCATCTTTCGTAAGCCATCGCATCCTCCTTGAAGTTTGTCCTAGGAGCGGGACAACGCAAGCTAGAATATATATTTTTTTATCAAAAACCTTTGGAAAACATAAAAATTTGAACTTCGACCTTTTGTTCAGGTATGCGCAACTCTGGGTACTACAGGCTCGGTAGCCTTCGACAATCTTCGTGAGATCGGAGCCGTTTGCGAGAAACATGGCGCCTGGCTCCATGTGGACGCAGCCTATGCTGGTAGTGCGTTTACATGCCCTGAATACAGGTAACAATCGTCTCCTCTTTTACTGTGCTCGACGGGGTCGAATGGTGAAATATTTCTGTAAACTGCACCTTGAGTTCACATTTTAAATTCAGGTTTTGAAATGGACTCAAAACAATAGCAAGCAGGAGAATGTAGATTTTCAGGTTTTTCAAACTTTTTTGGTATCATATAAAATAATTGGGAAATATTTAACTAACGCTCTAAAAACTTATTGACCTTGTAATGATAGATACTTTTAAATTAATGATGCACACTTTTTTTAGTAATTGAGCCTCTTTTTAACTTTCTGGCCTTTTATCACAGTTGGTCGTAGTAACTAAGCACCCGATCAAATGGGTTAGGTTAGGACTGTGAGCAACCGAGTGCGAGCCGAGCGACCGAAGCGAGCGGTGCCGCGGCAGCGGCCGTCGAGTGCTAAATTCAAGTTGATCACAGTTACTTGCCTATTTAAGAGGCTCAATCA
The DNA here is from genome assembly GCA_914767755.1 of Agrochola circellaris. Taxonomy (NCBI): domain Eukaryota; kingdom Metazoa; phylum Arthropoda; class Insecta; order Lepidoptera; family Noctuidae; genus Agrochola; species Agrochola circellaris. The sequence continues at coordinate 6,818,990 of OU611867.1, read as the reverse complement.
TTATTTTAGAGTGTTCAATAATAGTTTTAGGAGCTCCAAATGGGAATTAATACATGCCAGATAATTGTCGATGTAAACTCCCAGATCTAATCAACTCTCCAGTTTATCCAACACGCCATACCTATTAAATTCATTTTAGTAGAAGCAGTTGAAGTTTTTATATTTTCACAGGCACTGGTTGAACGGCGTGGAGACGGCAGATTCTTTCGCTTTCAATCCTTCCAAATGGTTGATGGTCAACTTCGATTGTACTGCTATGTGGTAAGAATGTATTTTTATAATTAGGTACTAGCTGATCCGACGTCGTAGTTGCCCTGTGGTCTTGAGTTCTTAGAAAAATACAATTAAAGAAAGTACTGAATTTCCCAATGAATCGAGAAATTCTTGCAATTTTTCTTTCTGACTATTACAAACGTAAAAAAACCAAATCTTTAATTTCTTTGATTTTAACCAAGACAAAGCGCTGTCAACAGTGACGTGAGGCCGGTTCAGTAAACATGTGTGCACTTAGCGAGGTAGTTTGATTGTAAAACTGTGTACGTGAGCGTGTATGCTCAGAACGGAGGTGTAGTTTGGCATGCTTCACTGTATTGTTTGCAGCGCTATCTTGGTTTTTTATGTGGTCTGAATTATTGAGAAAACTTGAATACTTTATTGAGAAATCTTGAACACTTTATTGAGAAAACTTGAATACTTTATTGAGAAAACTTGAATACTTTATTGAGAAAACTTGAATACTTTATTGAGAAAACTTGAATACATTATGGAATTTTCTGAAGAAAAATGATTACATTTTCAGGGTAAAAGACAGCACAGCACTTCACAGGACTTTCAACGTGAACCCTATTTACCTCAGGCATGAGAATTCAGGTAAATATTCTATTTTATGCTAGCTATTATTACTTATCTCTTTTAAAGAAATAATTTCATATTGATTGTGTTTCTTTTTTCGGTTTCAGGAAAAGCAATTGATTACATGGTAAGCTTTTTTAACTAACTCATTGCCCAAATTTATGGACAGCTAAATTGTTCAAATACACTCGAGAGCAATGAATCCGGGTCACTTAAAGAATGTTAAAAATCTCGGAAACTAAAAATGATAGGTTAATGCAATAAATTGTATTTAATAGACAATGTAATATACTCCTTAAATGAAAGTAAAAAAAATATGAGTCACCATACATTTTATTAACACAAAATTACATAAAGAAAAAAACTGCTGATCTCTCCTTAAAACAAAAATAGGAAACATGAAATTTTTGAACTTTATTACGATTTTCTTGAATTTTAATACTTCGTATTGCCTCCTCGTGCTTCCATTACTGCGTTTACGCGGTTTGGCATGCTGTACACCAAGTTCCTTATACGATTTTGGGGAATATTCTCCCATTCCTCTGTGAGAGCAATTTTGAGCTCACGAAGCGTGATTGGGGGAGGGTTTCGTTGTTTTACGCATCTGCCTAGCTCGTCCCAAGCATGCTCGATCGGGTTGATATCCGGGCTGCGCGCTGGCCACTCCATACGAGTAATGTTCATCTCTTGAAGGTAGTCATTCACAATCCTACCTGTATGAGGTCGGGCATTGTCATGCATAAATATAGCATCCTCACCTAAATTGACCATAAATGGACCAACGTGATCATTGAGGATTTCTTCCACATATCTTACGCTAGTTAAAGAGCCGTTTTCTATGATCACCAGCTCTGTGCGACTTTCAAAAGAAATTCCGGCCCACACAAGTACAGACCCACCACCGTAGGCTACTTTTTCTTCGATGCATGCTTGCTTGAATCTTTCCCCTGGTCTTCGATACACTCTGTGTCTTCCATCGTGCTTGTAGAGCATAAATTTTGATTCGTCGGAGAACATAACTTTTGACCAATCTTCAATACTCCAATTTACGTGGCTCTGGGCATATCTTAGTCTTGAAATACGATGCCCACGCTCCAGTTTAGGGCCGTTTGCAGGTCTAAGGGGTTTTAAGTTAGATTCAGCAAGCCGACGTCTTACTGTCCATGCACTTGGGTTACTTCCTCCGAGGCGTCGAAACTGATTTGTGAGTTCAGTTCCTGTGAGAAAGCGATTTCGAAGCATGGTGTTCACCAAGTATCGGTCTTCTCGTGCTGTGGTACACCTGGTTCTGCCCGTTCCTGGTCTGCGTAGGTTAGAACCAGTTTCTTCGTAACGTCGGAGAACTCTTTGTACTGTTGACAGCGACACACCGACAGTCCTGGCTGTATCGCGCTGACTCCGGCCGGTTTCCAGCATTGTAAGTATTCTGGTGCATTCTTCAGGCGTAAGCGACATAATTTCAGCTTGAATAATGAATATAGAGCACTATCAACATGGTTTATGTACCCACATAAATGACAGATTACAAACAAAAGCAAAACCAAATGCTGTAATTTCGTAGTTCCATCTTCGAAAGTGGCCCTTTTTCAAATTTGATTTTTTATGATATAACTTTACAATAACTAAGAAGTTTTAATACCTTCATTTAAGGAGTATTACATTGTCTATTAAATACAATTTATTGCATTAACCTAGCATTTTTAGTTTCCGAGATTTTTAGGATGCTTTAAGTGACCCGGATTCATTGCTCTCGAGTGTATTAATTTAATTACCCATAGGTTTCTGTTGTGATCAAGGAAGAACAAAATAAACACTGCTTTGTTGGACTAGTGGTAACAAGCGTTTCTGCTGAGCATGAGGTCCTGAGCTCGATTCCCGGGTCCGGCATAGTGTTATTGGGTTTTTTCTATCTGGAATTTCTTAGTAGCCGTCCGGAGTCTTTATTTGTGTCCGGCTGATGGCAATAGGCTCGCCCCCTATTACATGGGACTTAAACGTAACTGGCGAAATGTGGGTGTACTATAGGTAGACCTCTGCCTAGCCCTTTGGGGAATTCAGGCATGACGTTTTTTTTTTTTATAAAACTTATTAATATTTTGATTAGGAAACCCAACTTAACTGATATTTTAAAATAGGTGGGCGATAAACAAACATACATGAAGAAAAAACTGAGAAAGATAAACAATATAATAAAAGGTATTGATCACCCAACAATTACTGTCAATGGTGATGTCAAAACAAATGGTGATGGCGGACACACAATCATTATAAAAGATAAACCAAAGATGGCAAAAGACATCAATGGAAATTTACCAAACGGTGACATCAAAAATGATAAAATTAATGGTGATTCACCAAACGGTAATCACAAGCGTGGTAAAATGAATGGTGATTTACCAAATGGTCATCACAAAGATGGTGACTTATCAAACGGTGATCACAAGCATGGTAAAATTAATGGTGATTTACCAAATGGTGATCACAAGGATGGTGACTTACCAAACAGTGATCTCAAAAATGATGATTTGTACTATGATGACGATAATGGAAACCTTCATGGTTATAACAAAATATCACCGGGATGTGGTGAAAAGATTCAACTCGAAGATGCTGATAAAAAAGAGTTTCTAGTAAGAGTTTTATTAGGTGATGGTATTGTACTGATGGGTATTGGTGATGGTGGGAATTCTGGTGATGGGATTGTGCTGAAACGTCCATTGAAATGTCCCAAGGCTTTATTAATATGGCTTATATGATTAATGACATTATAGCGCAGGCTGTATAAATTCCTAACACAAGCCAACATATTAAAATATTCTTAGTTGATTTTTCTCTTCTATAAGGCCAGAGTAATAGAAGAATTTCATATTATGCTATTATCAATAGATTAGCCAGTCAGCAAGGTTGGTGTTGGGGCTGACTGGTGTCCTAAACATCTTCCAACGTCTCCTTACGTAAACTTTTACTCGTTCAGACTCTTATAATGTCATAACACATACAAGCTTTATACAAGGAATAAATAGCAGCTAATAATGCTATGTTATCAAATAATAATCTATTGATAACTTTATGATTTTGTTTGTATTTTTGTAGCATTGGCAAATACCTTTGAGCCGTCGCTTCAGAGCGCTGAAGTTATGGTTCGTGCTCCGTAACTACGGAGTTTCGGGAATACAGAAGCATATTCGTGAGGTAAGTCATTAAGTGACATTGACATGGACATGCTTGGTCCTTGCGTCCAAAAGTACCCCTCGTAATTTAGATACGAAATCCGTTTGGACGAATACCGCTTCAACTCTGAACGTTGGTCAACGGTTTCAGTAACAACACAGTTACATTCAATTCTAAACACATAGTAGCCCTAGATAACCCAGCACAATCTTGATAAAATTTAATTTTATCAAAATTTAATTTTAGGTGCACATATAATCGTCACTAAGACCTTACAATTATAATTAATGTCGTTAACCAACCAACTTTAGATGAACCTCCTACTGCTGATAATCTTTCTTCGTTTTTATCTGCCCCAATTAAAACGTCTGGTAAGGTCTCTCAAATTGATTTAAAAAAAAATCCTTTGAGAAATACATTATGAGCTGCTGCTCTAGGTTCAGTTAACATCAGGAAAAAAATTGCATCGTCAATGTTTATAGGGCTTACCACTAGCTCACTGAACTACTAGTACTAGTGACTACTAGTGACTTATTTGCTTGTTATTCATAAAACTCGTTTACTTTATTTCTCGTATCCTGCGTGTTTTTATCTTTTATTTTCACTATGTTTTCAGGGAGTTCGTCTAGCGCAGAAGTTTGAAGCCCTCGTCCTGGCTGATCAGCGATTTGAGATACCTCAGCCAAGGAATTTAGGTTTGCTTTATTCTTTTGAGTAGGTATGCATTCAAAAGATTTATATTTGGATATTAACGATTAATTAAAACCAAAATAATGACACTTATCAGAATGAAAAAGAAACAATGAACGTTACTTTGTGCCTGATTTGCCCCACATCGTCTGCAGAAGTCAAAAATAATCTGCATGAATTAGAAAGATTGGATTAGTGCTACCAGAATTGCGTTACATTAATAATAATTCCTTAACTTTAGCTTTGCGGTTGAATCTTTTAACAAAATATAAGATTGGTTAGTACAAGTTACCGATAATTATATTGGGAGCAGTTTTTTCCAAAGTAAGCCTTGTATTTGGCCAGTATTTTTTGTTGTATCTAAAGCTCATAATTATACGTACCTATAGTATCTTTAAAATCTTAATTCAATATTCCAGGCATGGTAGCATTCCGCCTCAAAGGCGACAACGCTTTGACCGAGCGGTTGCTGAAGCGCTTGAACGGGCGCGGCTACATTCATGCTGTTCCAGCCTGCTTCAAGGGGATCTATGTTATTAGGTTCACCATCACTTCGTCTAGGACTACCAACCAGGATATTTTGGGTAAGGAGACCTAGATTCACTAGAATTTTTGGAGCCATTGCAGCTTACCTTTTTGGCACGCATTTCCGAGAGAGCAAGAAATCTCCATTATTTTATCCTATACTATTAAATGAGCAATATTTGTATGTATATTGTATATATTTGTAATCACGTTCTCGAAAACGGTTCTAATGATTTCGATGAAAGTTGCAATAGGGGTTCATTCATTTTTTTTACTGAAAATGGATGGAAGTTTTTTTTAAATCCTTTACTGGGAGTAAAGGATTTAAAAACACAACATGGATTTAAAAATATAAATAATTCAAAAGTGTCTGTAATAATTTAAAGTTTAATTGAAATAAATGCTTTGAGTTTGAGTTTGATAGCTACTGTCCAGTTTTATAATTTAAGTGCAATTTTTTATCGAAAGCTTAACCCAGATCCCAAAGTAGTGAAGTCTTGTGACTGCTAAATAACCATTTGAATTTTTTGCAGAGGACTGGAACGAGATTAAGACAGTAGCCAAAGAGATATTGATGGACGTGTTCGGCTCTGAGAATGGTAACATTGTGGTGCACAAGAAACCAAGGATCTCTCTCAAAGGTAAGGTCTTTTGATTGATTTATTTGTAACTTGTAACTCTAAAGGCAGTAGACAAAGATTTAAGCCAAAAAGTGACGGAATCCACGAGATTTTAGAAACTCATCTGTGACTCCATTTTTAACTTAAAGATGAAATCAAGACTGAAAATGAAGACGAGCATTTTGCTTTGCATGTATGTACAACTATTCAGATCTTTCATTTTATGCGTTCGATTGAAATTGTACTTAACATATCAAACCATTATTCCTTTGCTAATAAGGTTAATTGGTATAACTATATAAGATTTTAACGTGTTCATTCATTCAGTTCACATGGGCGTAAAAATGTTCATACATTGTAATTATTAAATTATAATGCTAATGAATATCATGCTTTAATTATCTATTATTTATCCTCCCTTTTATATATTTCCGCTTACATTGTCAGTAATTCCTCTTTACCCCCTGCTTTTCTCCTCTGGCTCTCCTGTGACTACGTCATCCACAACGAAAATGTTTCAGAAACTCGCGAGCTGAACGCGACTTTCGGCACCAGTCTCCTCTTAGCCAACAGTCCCATGAGTCCTAAGATAGTGAACGGTACTCATGCTGCTATCTGCGATTATGAACAGGTGCTCACATCCTGCGCGCAAACCTTCGCGCAGTTGAAGATGGAGCCGAAGGATAGTCCTGGTGAGTCTCATTGAGTATCATGTTTAAATGCTAAAGCGCCGGATTCTAAGCCCTTTCAATTAATCTCTTGTCAAATCTCACTACTTAATTTTGTCAGCTGACTGGCTGGATGGTTGCTTTTTGTTATTTTAACAACGTGAGTTGTGACAGCAGGTTTACTGATCTGGGTGCTAGATTTGTCATTTGTTTCATTAGTCCTATTATTACAGTTTATAAAATTGTTTAAAGTCATATACTCATTGCCTCATTCAACTGATTCACTCACTTAATAAATACGTTTATTTCGTTTTTTTTTAATACATTTTTACTGATACTCCATTACTCTTCTAAATGGGGTTTGCTTCATCAAGTGCACTTTCCGTAAGCTTTTAATACTGTCCACTATTTCTAGATCTAGTCTGTTACAATTAAAAAAGTGCACACTGTTTCTACACTTCTATTAGCTTTCTTGGATTCATCATCCACTTAACATCCATCTCTATCATAGTCATTTTCTTAACATTTAACCAACTAACGTCACCAATCATTCACGCCTTCATTGGCTTCCACCTCACACTCACACATACTAACTAACTAACAGAAATGCGTCGCCGCATCCGAGGCATCAAGATGTGTGGTAAGAAGTTCTCGCTGGACTCCTGCATGGATATGGTGCAGGGTATGATGGTGGAACAGAGTCTACCACAGTGCTGTGAGGAGGAGAGGGAGGACAATATGTCTAACGGTGGGTAGAGTATATTATATAGTCTAACTTTATATCTTCCACCTTGTTATCTCCAAACATGTCTAAACGTTTGGGCTTGTATTCTTTCTTCCATCTAAATTCTCTAGCTATAGCTGCTATTTCACGACCGGACTAATCTTCTGACTGTTAGTAACCTGTGTTTCATGAAAAAGTCATCCCGCCATGTCCACCTTGGTCTACCTGTTGTCGTTCCTCATGTAGACCTATTGAGCCACTGAGCTTGGTCAGGCCTATTCCACATTACACGTGCTACACACAGCATTTATGTTCCACTTAAAACCTCACCACATCTACCCTTGGTAACGTTTTTAATAAAACGACGAATAATTAACACCATGATGAGAAACCTTGGATTGTATGTTTTCACAAAATAATTCTTACTTCGTTAGCCTTAGCGAATAAAACAAATATATGTGAAACTTTAAATGCATGAAAAATGGTCTACTAGTTTTGCTCTATATATACCCTATGTACTTGGTTTGTATACCACAATTCATCTAGGATTACATATAAATATATTTTAATATAAAATAAATCTGTTTTTAGGAGCAAATACTGAAGCGCCAATGCTATAAATAAGAGGTAATTCAACCAAAATATTTTGGTGATGGGAAAATCTAACGATTAGAATTTGAAGCTAACCAAATACTCCTAACCTAACAATTTGACTATGTAATTTACTTGTCTAACTATAAATAATTAAAACGAAAATTCTCTTTCCTTTACAAAGTTAATTAAACTCCAGGATCAAGCCCGGGAGACAAGTCATCACTCTCATCATCACCAGTGACATCTATCGGCACCATCAAGCAAGAAAACCCAGACACTAATCAACTGCAAGTCCCGCTAGTGCCATCTAGGCAATACAGGTCGAAATCCGTCGACGTCTCACTATCCGGGTTGTCACTAGATGACGCTAAAATCACCATCGATGTTAAAAACAGTGAAATTATAATCACACCAACTGGTTCTAAAGATGTAGCTGAAGAAATGTCTTGTTCTAAATCTAATTTTAGTGAAATCGAAGAGAAATTAAATATCGGTGATAAAATTACACAAGCGTTTGAAAATTTCCAAGATGGTTTGCAAATGTTGAGCGAATATAAGAGTAATGTTGAGAAAACTGAAGATTGTAATACTAAATTGACGATAAGGGGTCCTGGGAGTTATATTAAAAAGTTGATTCAGCAGTTTAGTGAGGGTCCCTTCGAAGGAGAGGACCCTAAGCCTGAAGCTGACAGGGCAATGTCTACTCATACTCAAACTATTAAGGATAAAGCTGACGCCATTTGTAAAAAGTGCTTGCATTATAAAGGGAAGATTTCTAAGTAGGATGACGCTTCAGGCCTGAAAAATGTTTCATTGATTTTATTCATAAGTTGAAGTTATACTAACTCGTATGAGTAAATATTAAAATATAATTACTCATTTTTCTGTGCTCTGTGTTTGAAATGAATACATTACTGCGGCGGCGGCGGCCGGCAAAAGAGACATTCACGTTCGTAAATCAATGCCTGGTTGCGGCCTTGTACTCTTCATAAATAATGCGCGGAAATTCAAACTAAGTAGGTTATAAATTCCAGAATTAATTATGAAATAACAATATTTGTTTCTTTTTTACATTAAACAGCTCTATTTGTAAGCCAGTTTAATATTTAAATAAGTATTTGATAAGTTGACTGCTTGGTCGCCATGTTTCGAAATAAAAACTCCGTTACATTTTTAAATAACACAATAGATAAATGAGTTTTCATACTACTATTCGGCCGCTAAACACGACAGTTATGGATTTACATATTAATATTCCCGGCCGCCTACTAGCATGTATTTGACCAGTACAGCATTTTCGAATTGGTCTTGGCAAAATTAAATGTGAATGAAACTGAACGATAAACTTTTTTGAATATATAATATAAGTTTGACTTTAATAAAAAGACCGGTAAAATGACTGTAAACTTAGATTGTTGTCAAACTATTATTTTATACATTTATCATGTTTGTTAAATATTTTACTACATAAAGCGGTGTTGGATAAGTGTATTTTAAGTTATGCACAATACTTTGCTTGTTATAGTAAATAATTATTGTTTTGTAAAATAGTATACACCGTTATTAGTTATTTTAAGTTAATTTAAGAAAAAAATAACATTTAATTTATCGAGGGTATTCAGTGAAATATATTAACTGAAAAACGTAAATAATTGTACCTACAATATATTTTAGAAATCTCGACTTTTGCTTGTATTTTAATTTAATGTAGATCATAATAATATAATAAAAATCGGTAGGTACATATTATAGATCTTTAAAAATAAAATTGCTTAAATATTTTATAGCTTAAACTTCTTATGATATAAAATGAAGATTTTTCGAAATGTATGTAGAAAATATTTGAAATTGATTCCTAGAATTTGAAAATATATTATGAAAACATATCTATGTTATAAAATTGATCGAATTAAAAAAAATTAAGAGAATGAAGTAGGGAATCTTGGTTTATATCAAATCAAACTATTTATATATCTGAGAGTTTAGTATTTAAATGATCAAATAAACTGCTGTGCAATATCAATAAAAATGTAAGGGCTCGCTTTAAAAAATGCAGTAGAAAATATTATATTCATGTTACAATCAATTTAATAAATATATTTAATGTTATAATGAGATTTATAAATATACAAAGTGGAGATGACAATACGATAATAAATTAAACTTCGTATATCTAATGACTTTCCCAGTCTGCATACAAAAATTCAGTCAAATATAATTATTATATTATTATCCAATAGTTTAGTCACTATAGGCTAGTCAAAGATTGACAAAACTCATAGTCGGCCCATCACTACTATTTAGTTTGTTTGAAAAAATTACGGTTTCAATTTAGTTATTAGGATAGATGTCACTGCGTGCGGTAGCGTCGGGGTGACTGGTCGTTTTGCTGATCATAGTTTTGTTATTGTTATTAGTACCTAATTAACTGTTTATTATTCTACCTCGATGGCCCTAGTTTATCATTTATAACTTCCAGTTACAGCTATACATATCTATATGTAAGAGGACATACCTTTATGCCTGGAGGCTTTTATTTAGATATTAAGTTCTGTTTACGTTTAGTTTTATTCTGCCTTAGTATAGTTCTCGATGATTTTGGTTGGTATATTGGCGCGTGCTAGCTGACATATTGCTAATAATTTACATTAAAGAGTAAGTGGTGAAGGGTGGGCGTTTTGGGGGACTGTCTTATGTAATTTTGACGTTCGAAAAGTGCTGATTCTCAGCTTTGTTTGAACAAATGACTTTAAAATTTGAATTATTTTTTGATAGTTTCAAAATACTCCTATGAATTCGTATTGTCAGTGTTTTCATTTATTATCGTATTGTCTTCTTCATTGTATATTTTTTATCGTTGGCCCTAAATGTGTAGTTAAGATCATTAGAATATAATTTTATAATTTTCTATTTTAGTTTACTTCTCCTAATTGTTTTGAATTTATTATATTATTTAGTCACTTCCATGGTGTATCCAATCCAAGTAAAGTGAACACAAATAAGTTTTTTTTTAATAAAAAAAAGATCTCTTCTTATTTTATTATTATTTTCACGCAATAATAATGTAAACTTAAATTTTGTTCAGTTACTATTGAAATTAAAAATATGTTAATATTTATTATTACATATAATATATATATTATATATTCTTAGATTAGTTATATATCTTAAATACACACCTACTGTAATATACGTACTCCTAGGCTGTAGGCAAGTAAACACAAAATATATGAAAAAAATAAATTGTATTCTAGTTTTAATTTTAATGTGCAATAAATATGTTATGATGCATTGATTTAATTGGTTTTATTTTGTAAAAAAAAAATCGCATCTTATCGCATCTTATTACATGTAATAGGGGCGAACCTGTTGCCATCAACCAGGCAAAAATTTAGATTCCGGGCTGCTTCTCAGAAATTCCAGATGGAAAAACCCAAAAACAGTTTTCTCGACTTGGAATCTAACCTAGGACCCCATGCTGAGCAGTAGCAGTAAAAAAATTATAAATATACTATACCTACAAAAAAAAAGGATTTTTTCTAGTCTATGGTCAAATAAAACGCCACACTAATACTTAAAATGTTTAATAAATACATAACCATCAGTATTAACATTTTCCTATTTTATTTGAGCATTTTTATTTAATATTTTTACTACATTTCTTGGTTTTTACGGGCAGAGTTTGCAGAGAATGTGGATAGTGACTTTTTTAGTAGTAGTTAAATAGTTAGGTGCCTGTCCCACTAGAACTAGAATCGGCGATGAGAAATTGATTACTCGCTGGTATGCGTAACTACCAAGTGTGAGTCTCTCAGCGAGCGTCCTCCCCGCCAAACGAGCGTCGCTGAATGAGTTCTCTCCTTGATAGCTCTTGACGCTGCGACAAGCGAGTACTCGCTAGCGGTGTGAAAAGTCAGCGATCAACTATTAATAATTATGTATGTCTTTTAAGAGCGAAAAAAATGTTGTTAAGTAGTCGATTCTACATCGGCGGTGGGACAGGTACCTTAATATCATTAAATATATTTAATATGCAAAGCAGTGATACGTGCGATGATACGTACACCGAGCAGAAAGGTGAAATATTAATAAAATTAGAATAAACATTATTTTTAGAAATAGGCAAAAAATCTAAGTAAAAACGGAACTTCAAAATTGTGAGAATCATATTTAATTTTCAAAAACATATAGGTAACTCATATTCCACAACAGGTAAGTAATAAAATAAATAAATAAAATATACACTATACTTAAAATATAAAATAATTTTTAATTATAGAATTCATGTTATGCAATTAATATTAGTTTATTCGCAATAATTTTACTACTAATGTAAGCTTAAAATAATAATATCAAGAACAATAATAATACTTGCTTGAAATATATTAGCGTACCTTGCCCGTATGGTATCAACAGATACTTTGCTACTTGAGCAAAATATACGAAAAAGCTCATTATAATTATTAATATAAATTAATTATAATAATAAATAATTTATAATTTCTACAATTCAGTCTTAAACGCTAAAATTAAATCTATAAATAACAATAAATAAATGCATTTTCTTTAATAATTTACAATGTTATTATACTAGGACAATATACAAAATTTATTTAATTATTAAACCCCATTTTGTGGATTTTTGGCGCCAAACTGGAAATGGCGTAAGTCACATCAAATAATATTTTTTTAAGTAATTTAATTGAAAAATATACATTTTATTTTATGTTTAATAGTAAAACAGGGCTTGACTGTACTCTAAATTAATATTAAAATTATTAAATTATATCAGAATTACAATTAATATAGACATTTTTTTCAATAGAGAGCTGTTACATTTTTATACAAATTACAATTTATAATAATCGCTGAATACATTTTCAGACTAATTGCATAGCAAAGTAGGATGATATATCTAATGTATGTAGAAGTGATAAAAGTAATTTCGGAAACAAAATATTTAACAGTTCTTATTCCGTACAAAATATTTAATTGGAATCGAAAATTAAGAATAGGTAATGATTTTCAAAGTACAGAATAATTTCTAGTTTGAATAGTATAAATCTTAATAAGACGAAAGTTTCCAAAAGAATGATAAAAATTGTTTGTTTTTTATATTTCACAGAAACACAAATAAATTATATTATCAACCATTTAGTTAGAACACTAGTGTTAAAGTATCTTTTTCGCAAAGCTTGAAGAAAAAAAAACAAAAAAAAACTAGAATTCCTAATAAACATGTTCACATTTGATTAAAACTCACAATCACACACAAAGTCACAGACACACAAATTCAAAATCCACTTTCTCGACACAGTTCATCCTTCCAATTTCAAAATTCATTCTAAATTCAATGAACACCAGTGATACTCTTTAGCCATGGCTTATAGAAGGTGGTCCTCATATACACTCCGGGTAGGAAGGGGGCTGCACACTTGATTCCATGGGAGACTGTACCCACCAGCTGCCATTTCCCATCGTCACGTTGTAGGACTAGGGGACCACCACTGTCGCCCTGGAAAGATAAGAATAAGCGTGCTTACATAATTTCTTTTTTAGGTCTCGAGTTCGAACCCAAGGCACCTCTAACTTTTCGGATTTATGTGCGAATTATATAATTATCACTTGCTTCAAAAATGGTGAAGGAAAACATTGTGATGAAACCGGCATGCCTGAGAGATATTTCTCGACGGCATGTGAAGTCAAGTCAGAGGCCCATGGGCGGCATAAAAACTCTGACACCAGGTTAGTCACTAACCACACGAAACCGAAAGAAGAAGGTGTCAATGGCAATATTATTTGAGTCAACCCAGAATTTGGCTACGAAATTGGCACCTTCGTTAGCGTCCATGCACCTTCAATAGTAGTTACAATACTTACCTCACAAGAATCCTTCTGGCCGTTAGCGTATCCCGCGCAGATGAACGAGTTGAGGATTTTCTTGGAGTGACCAGCGGTCTGGAACATGTCTTGGCAAGCACTGTTCTCTATTACAGGCACCTGGAAAATAAGAACATCACATCAAACCTGTAAACCCATATTTCGCCAGTAATATTTAAGTACCATGTATCAGGGGGGTGAGCTTTTTCATCGGTATCTAAGGAGTATAATGAAGAATTTTATAGTCTAGGAATGTTAATGACGCGGAAGAGATAAAGGACTAAGCGATTGGTCTTAAAATATACACTGTCAGATCAAAAGGCAGAGATAAAAGAAAAAATTACATATTATAAAGCGTGTGGCGGCATCTATATTACAACATGCGAACTACGCATCAAAGACCTGTCGTCACACAAAATCCTGACGTCACACAAAATCTTGACGTCACACAAAATCCTGACGTAACACAAAATCATGACGTCACACAAAATCCCGACGTCACACAAATCCTGCATCGCGCAATTAGAGTTTACCGCGCGAACGACATATATAAGACTATCCGACATCAATCGTTGGGCAGCGCTCTGCAGCGCTACCGGCTAGATCTGGTTCAGTGGGGGGCGGGGAAGTCTCCCACTGCGGGGAGAGCCAACCAAAACTGACGCCCTTGTTGCTAGACCGGCCTTTGTGAGAGAACAATCCCTCCGGCATGGGGCCAAAAAAGCCCCATACCCGATTCCTCTGGCGGACGACTATACACAAGTCGTTGGGCAGTTGCCCGCCAGACACAATAGCCGTCTGGTCGCAAACTCTTCCTTTTTCAATAGGGGATGAGTGAACTTTACACCCTGTTCTTCATACCTCTAACAGCGTATTATAGACAAGAAATGGGACTGTTTCTTAGCAGAAGCCAACATAGGAACAGGCAGAAAAGTTACCAAAGTGATGAAAATAAATACCTGTACTTCCTGCAATATAGCTGGCACTGAACCGCCGTACTTGAGCCGTCCCCAGCCAGTGACGGTGGCTACCCTGCCCGTGAACTCAGCTTCGTCAGGTGGCATGCATATTGGTACTGGAATTTAGAAGCAGAGAAAATTTTTACACAGACATCGCGCCAGACCATACGTATACCACTCTGTAGTATTCCAGGTGGGTAAACGACTCTGCGTTACCCTGAAAATCTGACCTCCAGTTTTACCAAGTGATGTTCTGTTGTACCCAGTGACTGGGTTGTAGAGATCAGATAGGCAGTCGCCCCATGTAAAATAATGGTATTCAGCTGCATCCAGTAGGACTGGAAGCCGACCCCAACATAGGCTAGACAGATGATGGACGAAACGCTACTACCCCGGCTTAGATCGGGATTATGACAAAACAGCTTTCTTATTCTTAAAACGTGCCGATAAGCAGTATCTTAATGGCTGATCATAATGACACCTCTCTTAATAAACCTTTCAAGATGAAAGCTTTATAAGCCCTTTATAGATTGAACTGCTTGATTACAATTTATTCACCTACTTACACAATAATTTACTCCACCTATTTCGCAAATCATCAATATCGTCATCATTAGTAGCCTTGTTCCTACCGTTGACATAAGTCATCCTCCATCCTCCCTTTTATGTGAGCATTGGTGACCCAGTGATACGGCTCCGACTTATATGGCGTTAGTCGTGACTTCGAACCCTGAGACACTTTCATTTCTGTAATTTATTTTATCACTACTGCTCTCAAAACGGTGAAGGAAAACGGAATGTCCTCGAACTAAAACTGTGAAGACAGACATCCACCAATCCGCATGGTGAAATAGGACCCGCTCCCGTTCACAGAGTCAGGGTATCCCAGCAGTGGGAACGATATAGGCCATGCCTTTGTACCACGTTTCCCTGGTTTGTGCAAGTTTCCCCTTGATTTTCGGATTTTCCAATTCACTTACCAATATGAGCATCAAACTTGATCGGCGCTTCCAGCTCTAACAGCGCGAGATCATTCTCGAAGGTGGCTGCGTCATAAGATCGGTGCACGATGACTTTCCTCACGTTTCTTGATACTGGCTTCTTCGGTTCGAAGTCTCCGGATATATCGTTCTCGCCAAATACTGCAACTAGAGATGCTAGGAACCTGAAAGTAGGAGAGAGAAATTAAATATTACTTGAATAAATAGAACATTTTAAGTGCCAGGCTGGTGAAAGATCTTCTTGATGGATACCAAAAAATTATTCCATTGCTAGTTGAATCACCATTAACTGTTCTCGTTATTCTTCGTGAAACTGTCAACTGTTAGGTATGGCCGAATGATCAAACCCTTCTCGATTATAAGTAGCTTTATTGAACGCGATCAGCACATCTGAACCAAGTTCAAGAGCTGTCAGTGTCAATATTCCAAGGAAAATAATGACACTGACCGCTCTTAAATGTGGTTTATATACTGATCGCGTTCAATTTTATTGGTGAAATTCGCCAGTACACTGCTACGTAAGATGGGCACGGAGAGGCTGTAGTTCAGTCATGTTTTACAAAATAAATATATCTCTTATCTTTATTTTTGCCGTGTTATACACAGTTTGTTTTGTGTATCTGCGCATATAGATTGCTTTTACACAACAATGCGTAAAAGGTGCGCTTTCCTGGTGCACGGGGTGCGGGGCAGCTCCGACAGTGTCTTAAGCCTGGTTGCGAGTCACCTGGACTGTGTGTACGTGAGTCACTGTTGTGCCGTCTCTCATGGGATATCGCAACGGTGACCAACCATTATTTATTTGTTATTTGTTGTTACTTTTTGTATTGTTTTCTTTGTTCTTGTTTAGTGTCTGTGCTTACTAAAATAGTCGTAAGTTTTACTAACAATCTTGTTGTTGAGTCTTGTTTACTCGAATAAAGAAAATTCTATTCTATTCTATACGCGCGTTTCGTTTTTTTGCCACTGACGCATTCATACGTAGCGTGGCCGTGGACTCTGTGGAGCAGCGCCTCTACGTTTCAATTGAATTCTATTCTATCAATATTTAAATTCAAAGATTTTAAGGAATGCCTTACAGTTGAGTTTCAATTCGAGGGTTGAGTTGGCTGCTTATACGTTTCAATAACAACGCAATGGTCAGATGAGGTTTGATTATGTAATTCATGCAATATACTGAGAAAAATAGGATTCAGGCTGAGTGGATCAAAGCTTTACTAAAATCTAGTGGCATGCTATGCGACTTTACGTATTCCATATTATCGCTCCTGTGAATTTAATAAATAATTATCTTCTAAATAAGTTTTACTACTTATTTACTCACCCAGGCTGACAATGCGCAGCGGTAGTAACAAACTTATTGGTGATAAGGACGCCTCCACACTTGTTCTTGGTGAAGAGACCGAGCCAGGTGGACTCCCGGACCAGGACCTGCCAGGGCCACTCGCCGAATGCAGCACTCTTACCGCCGACGATGCGGCCCGTCTTTGAAAGGGGCCGGACGCCACACACTGTAAATAAGAAATGGAAATATTAGATACATATTTCAAGAGTTTCGTGAAACGAAGTACTGAATGTAAAAAATAATACATTGAAAACATAGTTATGTACCTAGCGTCGTGTCGTGATGGATTCTTTGTGACGTGATATACATAGCTACACATTCATGGTGACTACTTGCTGTAATATATAATTTCCAACAAAACTTACTGACTGTCTAATAATTTCTATATAGCTTTATTATTAGCGATACATCTTCTTTTCGTGTGGTTAGTGACTAACCTGGAGTCAGAGTTGTAAAGCCGCCCATGGGCCTCTGACTTAGCTTCACATGCCGTCGACAAATGATAATTATACAATACGCAAATGAATCTGAAAAGTCAGAGGTGCGTGCCTTGGGTTTGAATTCGAGACTTATGACTTGGCAGTACGTCGATCACACCACTACGTTATCACTGCTCTAAGATCTAGTGGCTAATCAAATTAATTGAACACTATGGTGTGTCTCGTTGAGCGTCCTTGAACCGATCAAAACAATAACTTATGTTTGAAATTGCCGTCTCGATATGTTGAACAGAACTTATCCGGATATGATGTAACAGGTGCTCAGATTATTTAATAAAATATGGTAAAAGATCTAATGCTCACAATTCCTATCATTATAATCCACAGGGCGATCAACATAGTTCTCTGTGGTCAACTCATCTGCCAGTTCCGTGGTCGTGGTGGCTGCTTGTGTGGTCGTTGTCACTTTCTTCGTCGGCTTTGGCTTTTTTGTGGTCGTCACCTGAAAGTATTGGGAATAAAAGACGACGCACATGTTTGAATGAACATAGGAAAGCCTTTTAACTGACTTCATAAAAGGAAGTGGTTCTCAATTTGACTGTGTTTTTTTTAATGTCTGTATAAAGTACTGTTAACGTAATATGTATCTTCAGCATTTATTTTCCTCATCCAGTAACAGGCAGCTTATCATACAAATATAAAAGCACAATGTTCAATGATCAAAATAAATCGTGTAGCCTGGCTACACAGTGCTACGAAACATTTCAACGCGCTCATTTCCAATTATTTAAGTTTTGTTTTAGCTTCGACGTTATACGATAGAAACTGTATCAAATCTACTAGTAAAGGTGCTAGCAACAGCAAACGCATTTTTTAATAATTATTACATCATGCCACTGCTTATGAATGAAAGATTTGTTTTTTCAATAGTACCTAGTGCATTTGAAAACGGTTCAAAAGATCCATCAATATCTACACGCAGACTGCTACATTATCTAGATATAATAAACCTTACCGGCTTTTTCGTGGCGGCAGTTGTGGTCGGCGGCTGCGTTGTGGTTGGCCGTCGATACTGCGTGGTCAGCCGCACTGGCTTCTTAGTCGTCTTCACCGGCGGCGGTCGTCGTGTGGTCACCTTCGCCGTGGTCAACCTCAGCGGCCTTTTTGTGGTCGTCAGAAAAGGCCTTTTCGTGGTCGCCAAAGTCCTCTTTGGCTTCGTCGTGGTCGTTTTTATTGCTGTTTCGTTGGGTTTTCTTCCTAAAATGACTATATCGTGTAACTCTTGGAAAGTTCCTTGCAAGTTTCCAACTATTTTGTTCACAAACACATTCATCTTTTCATTAAGCTTCTCATCCATTTCCCATGTCGGTGTTGTGAATTCTACGTCATGGAGGATATCTAGTTCATTGTCAGACATTGAAATACTTGTATTATATAAAGATGGGTTTGACCCAGAAGCATTCAGCATTGGGTTCCTTACTGGTGGGAAATTTATGAGATCATCAGGGGATGTCTGCATTTCTGGTTTATTCGTCGTAGGTGCTTCTGTAAATTCCATAATAGGACTCGTCAAAATAGGAGCAGGTCTTGTACCTATTGAAGCTTTGATTGGATATGGAGTAGTCACAAGTCCTGGTTTTGGAGTAATAATTACGGTAGGTGAAGAAGTCGATGGGTAGGTAGGTTTTCCCATATATATGTTGTTAGTAGCAGCTATGTGGTTATTTACAGTAATCTGACTTATCGGTTTCTTGAAAGGTTCTTGAGATATTTCAACGAATTGAGGTTCGTTGGCATCTAGAGGTGTTTTTGTCGTGTGTATATCATTTAGGACTATAACAGTTGGTGTCACACTTGAGAATGTGTCGACGTAGTCAGCAGTGTCATAGGTGGTTACTACATTGGGAGGAAGTGCTGGTCTTCGAATGGGACTAGCTCCAGTCACATAACTAGTAGATGGAGGTTTCTTCGGAGGCGTAGGTCTTTGGGTGGTTGTAGAGCTAACATAACTGAAGGTAGATAAGTCACCAAAATCAGTGGGATCGGTAGGGTATCTATTGAAGGCATCAATAGCTTGACTAGTAGACTGACTAGGGCTCGGCGAAGAGAAGTAAGACGATGGCTTATCGTCTTGTGGCAAGCTGTTTGGAGTCGTATGAATGTAGTCATAAGACGGCTTTTTGCTTGGCGTTGGTTTCTTTGTCAAATATGTTGACAATGATGTAGGTTTCAGAGTGACGTAGTGACCAGTGGATGAGAAACTTGGATACGTGTAGGAGTATGACGGAGCTGGAGAAGATTTAGTCTCCATAATATCAATAGATGGGGTCACATCTTCCTTCATACTTGGCGTACTATCATTGAGCATCTGAATAATACTATTAATTGATGACAATTCTGGAGGTTTCTGCGTGTCTTTTGTAACTGTTGAAATTATGATGTATTTTTCTGTTGAAGTCACAGGCTTTGGTCTGAATATTGGTTTGATTGGTCGATGGGTTGATACCGTCTTTTGAGCCTCCGTTGTTGATGTGCTCGGAGTAACCGTTGGCTTCGTCTGCATTGACGAAAGTTGAATATTGAAATCCGAAGGTCTGACCACCGTATCAACTACAGACCCATTAGTATGTACTAGAATAGTATCTGGACCACCATGATCAATACTGCTGTGCGTATAATAATCAGGTTTTGGCTTCATATATACAACACCGTCACTATCTTTAGGAGGCGAGCTGAGTAACGTATTTGTGATCTGAGTTAACCCTTCAGAGATCATCTCGGCATGTTCTCCTTCCGTGCTCAAGTCCTCTGGTTTAAATGTTGTAGCTGATGTCTTATCTGCAGGTTTATACCCAGGAGTAACTACAGGCTTGTAACTGTTATGCCAAGCACTTAATTCTTCTGCATCGTAATCGTCACCTTCAGTAGCTTCTGGATAGTCTAGGTAACTCGTCATCACGATGCCAGGTCCTTTGGGGATGTGTGATTGGCTGTCAGACTTGAGCTGGCAACAAGCCCCGAAGAGGAATCCGTCCATGCAAGCCCCCACTACCTCCCCTCCTCGCTGGTAACATTCGTGGTTGAACATGCATATTGTGTTGCCTCTGTTGTATTTTGCGGCGCGCGATGCTTTGCAGTAGGTGGGGGTTATTCGGTAGCCGCCGAAGAGTTTTCTTGATTCTGTGGAAGAGAGAAAGAATTGTTTAGAAATAATTTTCTACTTTAATACTATTTTGAGAATTTGATAGGGGTATGATTGCGTTCTATGTAAGAATTGGAGTATTTTTTTTTTGTCTTTGAAATGATCGTATTATAGGCTAACTAATATGAGTGGCAATACTACTCTCTCAAGTTTCTTCCCACACGTAAATGTTTTTTCATAATGATATTTTATGGTTAAAAGTGAAGTATCGATTACATTTAATCTATCATCATCAATAAATTTTCCAGTAGGTAATCTAATTCGCCTAATGTTCTCGTGTTTTATTAAGAGTATTTTTGTATCATATCGTTCAACATAATTATGATAAAATTTATTCGTTTTCTGTGATTTTAAAACATATTGAAAAGTTTCTACTTTATTGAAAGTTGCAGCACTAAACGACGAACATAACCAAGACAAAATATTATACCAAAACAACGTTTTTAGAAAACGCAAAGTAACATTGAAAAGCTCCGTACATCTTATACATTGTCAGCGCAAAGCTCAAAAGACAGTGTTTAAAATCTAGGCACGCGAGAGTCAGCCAGCTGCCTAGATTTCCCCATCTGAGTAAATTATAGCTTAGCTATATGTGTGTGACACTTTCTTAGTTTCACCTGTCGCGGGCCAAATCGATTGATGTTACATGACTAGCGAGAATCTTATTTTGCATGCTTCTAATTTTGTTCGTTATAGTTCGACAAAGATCTTTTAGGAAAGAGGGTATCCTGATTCTTAACAGGAGTACTACTGCAGAAGTAAAAGGCAACCAGTGGCGCGTGTTGCCTTTTTTTTTGTTTTATTTATTTATTTATTTACGGAAAAACAAACACTAGCACAATAAGGTTACACTTATTATCTTGAACATTAGATACATTATAACAATTATGCTACCCACTACGTTCTCCACAGATTACAATTTAAAGTATTTAAAAACTAGCTAGTAACACAGACAATACCTAGCACAGCATACCTAGGCGTTATCCCAGAATTCATATCTCAATTTTTTGAATTTAAGTAAATTTGTATGTGTACATTATTAAACATTAGTAAGTACGTTAATTATATAATACTTTACTGATCCTTTAGGGTTGCTTGGATCGTTTTTGTTATTCTACTGTTTTCTTTTTTTATTTGGTGTTTTTCTTTTAGTTTTGTCCAACCCGCTGCCGTGGGTCTTAATATCGTTCCTTGTGGCTGTCACTTATAAAAGACGACTAAGGGTTATTTCCACTGAAGTGGAACGGAGCGGAGACATTCAGGAATTCAATATTGGTTGAAATCAATATCGCGTCTCACGTCTCGTCTGTGATTGGTCTATTCGAAAACGAACCGTAATGGTTGAAACAAGCTTCGCCATATTCATGAAGTAAACGTGGTAAATATTGCGGTTTTCGGAACATCTTTCTGCCAATGACTGTGAAGTAGAAACGATCAGAGGCATAACGTCAGAGTCACCATGGTTGACAAATTAATAGTAAATGGTGACGACAATTCAAGGGGCTCATGGTTAAGTAATAACAGCCGTACGGATCGATCGATCAGGTTAAGAGGGCGCCTAAAGGTCCACTAGCGCCACTCTTTAAAAAAAATATTATCTCGTGACTGAGAAGGAATTATGAATAACGGCTGTGTCTAGAATTTTCTAATACCTTTTATAAAGCTTTATATTGAGACACGAAGCAACAAAATACGATCTAAAGAAAAGCGGCCACATTCTTCTAGATCGTATTTTGTTGCTCCGTGTCTCAATATGAAACTTTATAAAAGGTATTAGAAAATTCTAGACACACTTACCGAGGGTCCTTACTAGCCGTTATTCATAATTCCTTCTCAGTCACGAGATAATATTTTTTTTAAAGAGTGGCGCTAGTGGACCTTTAGGCGCCCTCTTAAGCTACGCTTGCTTGGTCAGTCCGTGGATGGGTGACCATCTTAACATAACGAGACCCCTCCGTGTCTCGGAAAGTACGTTAAGCCGTTGGTCCCGGCTGCCATGTCGTAGATCTTTGACAGTTGTTACGGGTCGTCAGAAGCCCGAAAGTCTGACAACCATTCTCACCAAGGGGTATTGTGTGTTACCCAGTAACTGGGTTATGGAAGTCAGATAGGCAGTCGCTCATTCACATTAGTGGCAAATTACAGTTTTTTTTTTTTTTTTTTCAGTGTCTTCCAAGACCAGTGTTCGGCAAACCGAATACGGCTCGTGAGCCGAATGTGGCTCTTTGGCTTATAGAGTTGCGGCTCTGTAAAAATGTCGATGTGTGTGAGCGTAGAAATACGCGCGTGGGTCAGAGTTTCGGTCATATCAAGTTTTATTCAAAATTCTTACTATAATACTCCCAAGATTTATTTCCGAAGTATTAGCACCAAAAAATAACAGGACATCGAAAACTAATCATTTACTGTACCTTTAAAAGTTTTCTAAGGATAACTTGTTAATAAGTGAGATGCTTTCATCTTAATAAAATTCAAAATTCAAAAATTCAAAATTCAAAAGTCATTTATTCAAACTAGGCTGATAATCAGCACTTTTCGAACGTCAAAATTACATAAGACAGTCCCCCAAAACGCCCACCCTTCACCACTTCCTAGTGCGTTAGCTGGGAAGAAGAAGTGGCGCAACAAACTCCCCAGCAGCACAGCTGTCTGTTCAGTTAGAAAGAAAAAAAAATGACTCTATATAATAGTATTCAACATACTTAATTAACCTAATTTAAATTATTATCCATATGTTAGCTAGCACACGCCAATATACCAAACAAAATCATCGAGAACTATACTCGGGCAGAAATAAAAACTAAACGTAAACAAAACTTAACGTCTTAATAAAAGCCTCCAGGCATAAAGGGCGTGCCCGCTTACATAAAGCTGTAACTGGAAGTTATATCAGCCGATATGATGATTATGATGAAGGAACTTCTTAGCAAGTTAATTTTAGGAAGCGTTGTGGAGTGAAAGAGGATGAACGTTTTAAGGATTAAGAAAAGTGTATTGAGACAGTTTGGTCACACAGAAAGGATTGGCTGTCATAAGAAATCTTAGTTGTTAAAAATGTTATTTTTAAATAGTATTGATATTTGGCTCTCTTGACTAATGAGTTTGCCGGCAAACATAGACATGGGTTTTCTACGGGTTTTGTCGACGTCTCAAATTGCTGTCAAATATTTACCTCATGTTTTGATTAATTTGGCAATATTACTATATATAAATAATTATAATCCGTTCTACTAGTGAACTAGAATCTTATTATTGAAGTGCAATTATAACACTAAATGTGATTTTGTAACCATTTTAGGTGTAAAAAAGGCATTTGGTAAGTTTCCAAAGCTATAGACAAAGTGACAGATTGTGATTGTTTATCTGTCATTTTGTCTATTCTTCCATCGACAAAAACCATTTCTACGGTGGTCATGCTACGCGTGCAGTACCTACACATAGCTTATGCATAGCATAGCTTATGTCTAGGTAGACACTGAAAATGATGATGAACTGTCTGCTTCGAAACCATAAACCGGTATTCGTTTTTGAGCTACTAACCTCGATGTACTTATTAACCAAAAATTCGTAGGAATGTGTTTCAATCGTGAGTAGGAAAAATTATCGTATGCGTATTAATAAGCTAACATGTGTGTCATATTAATGAATGAGTATTAAGGTTTGTTAAGTAGGCAAAGCGATGAGAACATTTTAGAATGGTGATATTTCTAAGTAATGGGCCAAAAAAAAAAAAATTGCTGCCGACATGCTAAAAAGAATAGAATAGAATAGAATATTTATTTATTGTAAAACATGAGTATACATCAAATAATATGTGCAAGGTCTTAAAATAGCAGGTAGATCTACATGTTTTGCCATTTCTGGCGTACAAAATAAAATATTTTTGGTTTAGAATAAACCATAAAAGATTTGAGTCTACACAAAAAAATAACTATTAAATCTATTAACTATTAACTTAAGTAAAAAAAAGTATTGGTTTTGCAAATTCAAAGGTTAAAATGTGAAAATTGCAAAAATGTCGTAATTATAGGAATCTATTTAAATTAATTGCGATCATTTAAAAATTCTGATAGGGTATAATAGCATTTGGCTATGAGATATTTTTTTAAATGTATTTTAAACAGAGCAGTAGGCATTTGTCTAATAGATTTTGGGATTTTATTATAAATGATTGGTGCTAAACAAAAAATACTTTTACGCATCAATGCCGTGGTTGATCTTGGTACGCATAATTTATTATTATCCCGCCGATTACGAATACAGACGTCTGATAATTTCTTAAATAGGTTGGGATTGGTTTGTACAAAATTAGCTATTTCATAAATAAATAAGGAGGGCAGACTTAAAATGTTGTATTTAATAAAATACTGTTTGCAACTATCAGTTTTTTCCAAACCAAACATAGCCCTAACACACCTTTTTTGTGACCTAAAAATTGTTTCTTTATTAGTAGAGTTTCCCCAAAATATAACTCCAAACCTCAATATCGAGCCGACAATACCGTGGTAGGCAGTTAAAAGCGCATTGGTACTTATAATAGGTTTTAGTTTAAATAGGGCATAGGCAGAAGAACATACTTTTTTATTTAATTCTTCTGTGTGCGCTTTCCAGTTCAGACGTTTGTCAACGGTTAAGCCCAAAAATTTTGCTGTATCTACCTTTTTTATAACAGTTAATTTATGTTGAACATTAATATTTGGTGCTTCTAAACGTTGACTGAAGAACATAATTTTTGTTTTAGCAAGATTGATTTTTAAATTATTGTTATTTAACCAGTTAATTATTGAATTGATTGTATTATTAATTTCATGTTCATACCTATCTTTATTTATAGAATTAATAGTAACTGTACTGTCATCGGCAAAAAGTGATACTGGATAATTAGTTACTAATGGCAAGTCATTTATATAGATTATGAATAACAAAGGACCCAATACGCTCCCTTGCGGAACTCCATATTTGACTATACGTTTTGTTGATGAATATGTTTCTTCTTTTTTGGTATTAATGTTTATTTTAGAAATTTCTGTATATTGTTTACGATTTTTTAGATAAGATTCTATGAGATTTTGTATATTGCCTCTAATGCCATAAGCTTCCAGTTTACGGAGGAGAATGTCATGATCAACATAATCGAAAGCCTGGGTCATATCGCAGTAAATGGAACATACCGGCGTCCTTTTATCCACATTACCCATGACGTTATTTATAAAATCAAAAATAGCCATGTTTATTGTTTTATTCTTGCGGAAACCCTTCTGATCCTCTGTAAGAATGTTGAATTTTTCTAAATAGTTATAAATTTGATTAGATATGTATTTTTCAAAAACTTTCGAAATTATAGGAATAAGTGCAATAGGTCTGTAACAGTTCATGCTCTGCTTATTATCTTTTTTGAACATGGGTTTAACAATAGTAGTTTTTAGACTTTCCGGGTATGATCCAGTAGTTATACACATATTAATAATATGGCGAAGAAGATAATTATATGTCGCAGCCATCTGGTTAAATTAGCCAGCTAATTGGACGCCTAGGCCGATAGTTAATTGAATAGAATCATTCAACGTTTAGCAACTTGGCGTATCGAAAGTCAGCCCTTTGAAGATGACTGACCAAGACAGCCAAGTGATTCAAATGGTGAAAAATTCTCTGCGAGCAACTTGGAAATAGCGCTCGCCGGCCGCTGCCACGGCACCGCTCGCTTCACAGTTGTTCACAATTCTAACCAAACCTAGCTAATTTCACCCAGTTTAACTAAAACTATACAACACTCAGTCATCTGATTAAACATTGCGCTCAATGAGTTGGCTAGTTGTCCTTCAGCTATTAAACTGGATGCGCTTATTGTCGACTTAGGTGTCCAATTAGCTGGCTAATTTAACTAGATGGCTGTGATATATATAAAATAGACAACTGACACTGACATTCATCCAGTTTTAATGGCAGAGTACTTAGTACTTAAATATGTATTGGCGCTACAAAATCTTCATTTCTATCGGCCAGTGTACGAGTAGATACAGTTTTTTTTACGTGTAACATCTTTCCCTCGCTTTCCTGCAATCTATGGGAGTAAAAGCTCGTACAGACCAGCGCGACGCGACGCCGCGCCGCGACACGAACAATACAATTTCTAAGAAAACTTGACGGTATAACAATAACCGGTGTCGCGTCGCGCTGTCGCGTCGCGCTGGTCTGCACGAAGCTTAATTTCGTGACAAGCTGGAAGCTGGGGGAAGCACGCGCTATTTGATTGGCGAGAAGGAACGCGCGCGGTGCTAGAGTTGGCGGTCAGAAACGACCTTGACGAGGTCTCACCCCTTTAATGTTGCTTATTACTAAGGATGTCAGACATCATATGCGACTACTGTAAGGCTCGCTTGTTTTTACAAATTGAATCCTTCTTCATGGGCTAGGCTACCCTTTTACGAAATTCTATCAAAATCTGTTTTTCAGTTGACATTGTACAAAACAAACAGATAATTAGCCAGAGAGAGAGGCTGGTTGGGTGGATTTTAGATTGCCTGTGGTCACATTTTCTTTTTAATTAGCTGTTTATGTTACTGTAAAATAGCCGAATATTGGTCAATCTTAGGATTTACAAGCCAGAGTTTGTAAATATAAAAACGAACTCAAACTCAAAGCATTTATTTCAATTAAAACATTTACAGGCAGTTTTGAATTGTCAAATAGTCGGTCAGTTAGTCAGTAAGTTGAAGCTGGTTGCCCATTCCAAAACGTCTCTATGGAGAAGAACGGCCAACACACTACTATACTCCATTTGAAATAAGATTAGACATCTAAACCTTTTTACAGTCCGTTCAACCGATTTTGGGATCTATTGCGTTGGTGGCATGACAAATGGCAGCTGCACTAAACAGTTGGTACTGTAACCACTTTTTTGCTTTTAATGCCATCCTTATGCCTACGGTATAGAAGTCAGAATCGGTTGAACGGACTGTAAAAAAGGTTTGTTTAAATGTCTAATCTTATTTCAAATGGAGTATAGGTAGTATTTACTAAGTGTTAGTCTAGCGCAACTTTGGAAATCAGATTAGCGTTTTTTTACCAATGTTTGCTATGTCTGTTTCAAGGGAAAAAGAGAAAGAACAGCTCCAGGTAACTCAAAATGAAAACCAATAGTTTCACTATCGCTTTCACACGCACAGCACGTGATGTGCAACGCACCTAAGTTCCTAAATTCGCGAGTATGGAGGTCGACCGTTACGGAGCTAATACATATGAACACAATTTTGCATAAAACGAAGATTCGTAAACGATACCACACTGTTTCAAAAATGGTACTAGGCTAGTGTTTAAGTAGACTAGGTCTATATAAAAGTATCAAGTTTTTAGGGTTCCGTATCCACAGGGTGCCAATGGAAGGGCACGCCACAATTGTGGCGATAAGTCCCCTCTTTGAGGAGTGGCTAGAGATGCGCCACGGCGTCTTCACCTTCCGCCTGACACAGGTCCTCACCGGACATGGTTGTTTCGGGAGGTTCCTGTTCAGGATAAAGCGGGAGGAAACGCCCGGGTGTCACCACTGTGTGGATCGCCCGGAGGACACGGTGGAGCAGGTGGAGGTCTGCCCAGCTTGGGCGGAGCACCGCCGTGTCCTCACGGAGGCGATCGGCGGCGGCGATCTCTCGCGTCCGGCCCTGGTTCAGGCCATGGTCCGGAGCGAGAGTGCATGGGAGGCCATCACCTCCTTCTGCGAAGCAGTAATGCTTGCGAAGGAGGAGGCGGAGCGCGCGAGGGAGAGGCAAAATGCGCGCCCTCGCGCCCCTAGTCGCCGCAGGAGACGCCCCGGGCGTCGGGAGTCGCGAGCCGACTTCCTGCCACCGTAGGCGCGGGCTTGCGGACGGTGAGCAATGGGTAGCTCGCCGTCCGATAGGGACCAGGCCCGGGTCGACGGCGCGTTGTGTTCCACGCGCGCCTCAAAGAGATGTCAGCACCAACTGACGGGGTCCGGAAGGGCCAATGCCTGCCGGGGTTGCGGGTTTGTCTGAAAGGGATATCGCGACCTCGGCACACAGGCAACGGAAGGAACACGGGTGGGTTTTAGTCAGTAAAAGTCTGACACGCCCTCCCGCTCCACCCAGAGCGTTACTACTGTTTTTTTCCGCTTACAAAAAAAACTAAAAAAATATCCCAGTAATTTCTTCGACATTAAGTGCATCTTTCAAATCGAAACATAAGAATTAGCAACGCTGCTTTTTTCCTAAAAATAGGTAAGTACGACGGTGGTACGGTCAACTGTACGTCAATTGACATCAGTTGTAACAATTTGGAGACGAATTTGTGTCGTACGTAAACGTATGATCGTGGTCGTACGAATTGAGTGCGCACACTGAATACGTTTTCTTCCGTCAAATAGGTAGTGTTCCGGTGCTATTGCATTGAACGCACGAAAAATCCCAGCAAGTTCGAATTGTTTTCGGACGTCGAGACTATACGTACGGATACGTACGACTAACTCGCACTCAGCATGCGCGCTCCCTTAGTACTTGGAAAGTCGAGATCGTTCGTGCGTGTTCGTATGTGTTCGCACGAGTAAAATTTGTACGAAAACTCGTCCTTCAACTATGGTAAACTGCCATTATTGCAACGAAATAGAGGCGCACAATTTGTATTTGTTACCGTGGACAAGCGGCTGTTTTAAAGTCGGCATTTCGCTGCAAAAGAAACAAAAAATTGCTGACAAATTGGCGACTTAGTGATTGATTTAGTACAAATGTTCGCGGAAATTAAACAGTCAGTATTTGTGTTACTTAAATTCCGTGTCTATAAATCCACCAACGTGACAGCAAAAGTAATAAATAGTCTGTGGCATAATTTAAAAAAATGGCGACACCTTCCGGCCCATTATTCAAAGACTTTTAACTGCCACTTTCTATTTCATTCCAAGGAAAGTCTAACTGAATCATGCCAGCTATTTATGACATAAATTAGTAACTATAAAACACACTTAAATAAAGACATAAATATTGTCAAGAATTTGACCCGCTCCCTGTTAATACTGCATTTGAAATAAGATTAGACATCTAAACCTTTTTTACAGTCCGTTCAACCGATTTTGACTTCTATTGCGTTGGTGGCATGACAAATGGTAGCCGCAGTAAACAAGTTAGTATTGTAACCATTTTTTTTGCTTTTAATGCCATCCTTATGACTACGGTATAGAAGTCAGAATCGGTTGAACGGACTGTAAAAAAGGTTTGTATAAATGTCTAATCTTATTTCAAATGGAGTATAGTTAATAATGATCGAAATTATAGAAAATATAGTCGTTTACTACTCACGAGACGGTAACGATACGACTGGTTTTGTAAGGAATTAATAAACATACCTATTGTGTAAATAATTATCACATAAGATGTTATTAAGGTACGTATTATATGTAGTTAATAGTGTTTATTCTGAAAGTGGACAACGTCGCATATAGTAGTCAAATATTTCGCTGTTTTGAATAATTTGGGTAATATTACTGTATGGAAATATGAAATGTGGCTAACTAGTGAACTAGAATATTTATAATGAATTGCAATTATAACACTGAATTTGACGTTGTAACCGTTTCAGGTGTAAAAAAAGGCATTTGTGATGTTACCAAATACTTTTTTTACATTTAAAACTAAATTGTCGGTGTTACGATATTAATTGTTGCATTTCATAATCAATATTTTAGTTCACTAGTAAGCCACATTTCTTATTTCCATACAGTAATATTGCCAAATTAATCAAAACAGGTAAATATTTGACAGTTATTTGCGACGTTGCCAACTTCTAGGATAAGCGCTCATAAGCTTTGATTGGCCTCTAAATGCTGAACGTAGCGATTGCGGACAAGAAGACAGATATTGGAGGAGTATGTAAGGATTGCAACAGCTTTTATTTCATCCAAATCCGTTCAGCCGTTTTAGCGTGAAAGCGTGACAAACAAACAAACATACAAACAATCTCACTTTCGCATTTAAATATTAGTAAGAATAAAGTTAGGATTGCAGGAAAATACTGCTGCCTTTTCCGACATCCACAATTCTATAGGAAGAGCCAGGAAGATATTATTTTCCTTGTCATAACACAGCCAATTCAATTTAGTTGACCTTCATTCATCATTCTTCACATCCTCGTCTCGTCACCTCTAAAAACAACATACTCACACGTTTCAAAGCCGGAAGGATCGTTAAAAATTATCAGGACACAATGTGTGTCGATCACAACACGAATCGAATACTAATCGATACTCTCCGAATCGATTTCAAATTCTAATCGAGTTGTACACTTTCGAATCGGTGTTGTATCTTAGTGCATTTTAAGAGATTACATTCATTTGGGTCATTTTGTTGGTGGCTGACCATGAATTTCATGTGTTTGTAATCGGAACACGTTTGGCTTTTGTTTTTGACATGAAAGTGTTCTTATTTTGTCGTGTGATACTAGTTTTACGGGAATAGCCAATAATAGCTGATGATGTGACATTATGGCTAGTCAGAGAGGCTTAATGTTTGATTAACTGCTTCAGAGTGTGTTGTGGAGGCTCTTCTCAAGAACAGACAGCTGTGCTGCTGGGGAGCGTGTTGCTAGGGTTGCCAACCATACTGTTAAAAACAGTAATATACTGTTTTTCACTCTAAAATACTGTTTACTGTTCAACAAAAATAAAGTACATGAATATACTGTGTTCAATGATATCCTGAGCTATACCTATACATAAATAAAAAAGTAAGGAAGTCGGTGGCAAACAATGAAATTAGAAAACCAAAGACAGCAACTTCCGAAATGAAAGTTACCACTTTTTCGAGGTACTGTTAATTTTTCCGAAATACTGTTTATTTTCTCACTTTGACCATAATATACTTTATTTCATGTACAAAAAGTTGGCAAGCCTACGTGTTGCGCCACTTCTTCTTCCCAGCTAACGCACTAGGAAGTAGTGAAGGGAGGGCGTCTTGGGGGACTGTCTTATGTAATTTTGACGTTCGAAAAGTGCTGATTCTCAGCCTAGTTTGAATAAACGGCTTTTGAATTTTACTTATAAGTAATTTTGGGCTTGAACTTGACTAATAATACAAAGGTAAAGTTTTTATATACACTATGTTCAAGTTGTTAAACATTAATTCGTAAATATAATCCCTCGCCTCGCTTCTCGCTTCTCGCTTGCCTCGTTGGTCTAGTGGTCGTAAGGGCTACTGTTGAGCATGAGGTTCTGGGTTTCATTCCCCGGTCAGGCAAAGTGTTATTGGGTTTTTCTATCTGGATTTTCTCAGTACCAGCCCGCAGTCTGGAGGGCCCGTTTGATGGCAATAGGCTCGCCTCATATTACATGGAACTTGAACATAACTAGCGAAATGTAGGTGTACTTACTATAAGTACACTTCTGCTCAACCCTTCGAGGAATCAGGGCATGATGCTATGTATGTCTGTATGTATAAATAGTAATACTTTTCTTTACAACAAATTCAATGAATTTTGGCCCAGATGCAACTTAGTATTTAGAGACGATCATTTCATTAAAAAAACATAAATACTAGGCACACGACAGTGAGTTCCTCTACCTCCTTGATAACTGGCAAATAAATAGATATGTGCATATATTCATATAGTAATTATGCAAATATCACGTGTTATTCGGAACAATGGAGTGGCCCGGTGGTAACGGTAAGGTCGTGGGTTCGAACCCAAGCAGGCGCATTACTTTGTGTTCATCACCGCTGCTCTCAAAACGGTGAAGGAAAACATTGTTCCTCACAATGTTTTCCTTCACCGTTTTGGAACAAAAACAACCGGCATGTCCTAGAACCAAATATTCAAAGACATGTGACATCTACGAACCCGCACTGGGCCCGCGTGGTGGACGGCCCACGCCCTCTCACAGAGAGGAGGCCTGTGTCCCAGGAGTGGACGTTATAGGCTAATTACGCTTATGCCACATGCTATTATTATGAAGAAGAGACGAGTAAGTAGTCCAGTATAGGCGTTATCATTGATCTTAACACACAAAACTTCCTAGATTGACATCAAGCCGCGTGGCTTGCTCCGAAAACCTCGAGGTCAAGGCTTGGTTCTGAATAGTTATCGAATTAAAATTCAAATCGAGTAGTCACCTTGCTACTTTCGAATCCAGTATTCGAACATATTTACTATCGAGTCAAGTTCAATGGGTATGTAGAAAGCTCGGATTTGGCGAAACGCCATGTAATAGTATCCTATGTTTACTTGGCAAGCAATCTTATGCAGGTGATAGCCAAGTAGAAATTTGAAACTTCTTGGCTACTAAGTGGAAATTACAAGTTTTGCATTTGAATAACTTAAGAACTTGGAGTATCTGTAATTCTTTAGTTATAAATTAATGAGATGAGTCATGTGAGGAAGCCGAAATGTCTAACCAACTGACGATCTCAGTCATCTGAAGGATAAATGCTGCCCTTTACCTCTGCTGGTAGCACTAATATATTGACTTCAAGGCAATTGAAGTGGCAGTGGGCTGGCCATGTTTGTCGAAGGACCGATGGCCGGTGGAGCAGACGAGTCCTGGAGTGGAGATCGCGTATCGGCAAGCGTAGTGTGGGACGCCCCCCAGCTAGATGGACCGACGACCTTAAGAAGGTGGCTGGGACAGACTGGATGCTGAAGGCGGAGGACAGGGTGTTGTGGCGCAGCCTGGGAGAGGCCTATGTCCAGCAGTGGACTTCGAGAGGCTGAGTTGATGATTCTCTTCAAAACAGAACAGAACAATGCTGCTTGACAGCAGAAATATAAAGCTTTAAAAAAAAATTATATCTACCATAAATATAATCTATTATAAAACCACCAAAATTATAGGGTATAAAAAAATTATAAGTATAAGACTGTTTTGAATGTCAAAATGTACAACAAAATAGAATTAATTCTAGTCGCCCCTACCAAAAGGTAGTTTCGTATTAAGAAGAATGCGCAAAAAACTCCACAAATACTGTTTTAAAATGTTTTAATAAAATTTTGCATACATTAATCATAAATATTATACGTGAAAAAGATGTACATCTAGAATAAAATTACTATACCACAAAATATAGTAATTTTAGGCTTCAAAACATTATCGCTATCGCTTCACACTCTGCTTACCCTAACAACACAGACTGAATGACATAACAACGAAGCAATTTTACCGAACGATAGAAAACCGATGACATGTCTAACAGTAATCGACAAAAACTAGTCGTGACGTCACTCAGAGAAAGTTACTCTTATTTTCACTAAGTCACGCATTCAAAACGACCAATTTGTTGTGGTTTTATGTAATTTAGAAGAGTCGTTTATTGGAAGAATTTTGTAAAGAAATCGATAGCGGAAAATGGTGATTTTTGTCGAGTAACAAATTAAAATCATATCAAATCATTTATTACTTTGCAAACATGTTTAATTAGTACATAGAAGTTTAATTATAAAAGTCCACCATGTTCTACCGTCACATGGGCATGCAAATCATATTTAATTAATATTAATTTAAAGACATTATAATAATAACAAACACAAAATACAAATGAATGTCAAATTATTTGAATTACCGTAAAAATTTAAAATTAATACGAAATTTCAAATGTCAACAAGGCAAAAGTGATTTAAAAAAAAAAAAAAAAATCATAAGGAATGCCAGTCAGGCATGTCAGTGATTCATCATAACTTTAATTACGATTTAAAAGGTGGAATTGAATTCATGGGCCATCTCTTAAGGGGTCATTGTACTCATCATTATGAACAACTTTTACTAGTGACAAAAAAAACACCTGTTCCCTAAATTTTAATGAACTAAGCGAACATAAATGTAGGGAACAGCTGATTTTTTGGCCCATGAATTCAATTCGTCCTTGTATAAATTGACTGCTGTATCAAAAGAGCCTGACATCAGCCAAGCCTTTTCCCAACTATGTTGGGGTCGGCTTCCAGTCTAACCGGATGCAGCTGAATATCGGTATTTTACATGGAGCGACTGCCTATCAGATTGTGACCCACATAACCTAGTTATTGGGTTACACGATACCGCTTCGTAAAACTAGTTATTTATTTATAACATTTATAGTTAGTCGGAGGAGCTCGTGGCTAAGTAATAACTGCCGCACGGGTCGATCCGTCAGGTTAAGCTACGCTTGCCGGGCTTGGTCTCTGGATGGGCGACCATCTTTACATACCGAGATTCCTCCGTGCCTCGGATAGCACGTTAAGCCGTTGGTCCCGGCTGTCATTCGTTGATCTTTGACAGTCGTTACGGGTCGTCAGAAGCCCGAAAGTCTGACACCCAGTCGTACCAAGGGGTATCGTATTACTCAGTTACTAGGTTGTGGAGGTCAGATAGGCAGTCGCTCCATGTAAAATACTGGTATCCAGCTGCATGTTTAGACTGGAAGCCGACCCCAACATAGTTGGGAAAAGGCTAGGCAGATTGATTGATTTATAGTTAGTCAGACTGATAATCGACTATTGACAGACTTTCAGGTTTCCGACTACTCGTAATGACTATCAAAGATCTACAAATGACAGCCGGGACCAATGACATAACGTGCTTTCCAAGATACGGAGAGGTCTCGTTGCATGTAATGGATGATCACCTATCCACGGATCGACGTTGGCAAGCGTAGTTTAACCAGTAGGTGAGTATTGGGGTACCTGGATCAAAAGATCCAGGTACCCCAATACTCTATTCAAAATGAGTGTTGCATTCAGAATCCTCTATTCAGAATTCTCTATTCAAAATGAGTGCTGTATTCAGGATCCTCTATTCAAAATGAGTGTTGTATTCAGGATCCTCTATTCAAAATGAGTGTTGCATTCAGAATCCTCCATTCAAAATGAAGGTTGTTTTCAGAATCCTCTATTCAAAACGAATACTATATTTAGAATCATCTATTCAGAGTGAGTATTGTTTAATTAAATAATTAAGTTCAATATAATTTGACTGTTGGTGTATGCAAAGTTGCATGTTTGTTAAATGTAACTAATAGGTATGCGTTTGATGTGTAAGTAGGTAGGTGACTTTTTTAGCAGGAGTGATGGCAATAAAACAACCGAATGGAAAGTGCTAGTTTATTCACATCTTTTTATGCAATTTGCTTACAATATCCTTAACACACCTATAGATATCATCATTAAATACATTCCCCACAACATGTTGGACACAAATATTGGCACTACAATCACATGGCGAATTTGCGAATTCGTCGGCGTCAAAAACTTGTATTCGTATTATTTTACTGCGATGACCCGTTGATGGTTTCTGTATGTATGAGTATACAACATCATTTTTTCGTTTTTTATTATTATTGTTACTGTTATCACTATTACTGCATGGTGGTGTGTCTTCAAATTGGAATGGTTGAAATGGTCTTTCTCTTTCTAAATAGTTGACCACTTTTTGACGTAGGGCTTGCTCAGCAGGAATTGGAGAGTATGAAGAATCATTGGGGAAAATATCACTGGACATCTGAAACAAAGAAGTACATTATTATTAATTAAATAAGACTAAACTTACAAGTTGATGAAGACAATCACAACTATCCTAGAACAGATCCTAGTGTAAATATTAAAAAATAATTAATGATTATTTATTAATAATTTAAAATACTTTTTGATAAAATATTTACTTACCGACATCGTAGAGCAGATAAGACCACTTGAATGTTTTTTTCAGGTATCTTGGTTCGTTTATATAGGGAATGATCCAATTTTTTTTGTGTCATTAAGGTTCAATTCAGTTTCGTTTTATGTATGCAAACTATGCAAAGTAATCCAAAACTTACGGCTCCACATATGGCTAGGAATTTGTGACACGTGCACAAAGATGCATTGAAATCTTCAGACGAGCGTTATAACCGCAGCGTTTGTACCGCTAACACATTCAATATAAAAATTACATGTCAATAAATTGATTATAATTACGTTTTCATTTAATCTCTCAATAATCTATTGTTAGCGGTACCCGCGTTGACACTTAATTAATTAAGCGTTTAAAACGCTGCGTTTATAACGCTCGTCTAATATCGATGTAAAAATGCTGTGCTTGCAATCTTTGTGATGAACTTATTTTTGCACGTATGCATTTTTCCAAATTTGGTAATGCGTAACGCGTTTTTACGCCTATATAAACGGGTCGAGGGCGGCAGTTCACTACCAAACCACCACGGGAACTTGGAAGGACTCGGTGCACCTGAATTTCTACGTCAAGTACAGAACATAAGTACATCAAGCAAAACTCAGCAGGCTTTGAAATGTAAGTAATTTATTATCTTTTCAATCAGTTCTCTGATTAATAATTTCATCTATTCACTCATTTTATCTATTCAATCGTTTCATTTATTCGTCGATTCATCATCTCCCAAATTATTTAATAATCGATTAATCTATTTCAGTCAAATAATTAACCTACCTTTTCTTATGCATTTAATCATTTCTCTCAACTAAAGCAATTTAATCCCATCCTGTACTGAACTGTGCCTTGTGTAATATTTTTATTAGATGTCTAATACATAAATATATATTGTTACAGGTCGAAACAAACAGCTACCCAACTTTTCTCTTCCGATGATGAAGCCGAGCATCAGCAGCAGCTGAAAAAACCGAAGGATCCCAGAGCTTCATCTTCGTCAACGTCTGTCAAGAGGTTGGCGGAGGACGAATCGATGAACACCGAGATCAAGAAGAAGAAAAAGAACAAGACCACAATCAAGCCTATCAGCGCCAGCATGAGACCCACGTCGCATGATCTATTTGGGACCGACAGCGACGACGAGCAGGAAGAGGAGGCCGTTGCAAGCACCTCGGGTAAAAAAATAGCGCCGTTACATTCTTATTATACCCGTAGAGTAGCCAACGGTATAAGTAAACAGACCTATGAAAACAAAAAGGGTAAATTTTATGTGGAACTAAAGATCTATGATCATAGTGAGATAGAGCGTGTAGCCCCTATAAATCGATGGAGGCATGCTATCATAACTGTAAAAAATCGTACTAATGATGAGACGCCAGCATGGAAGCATATAAAAGACTTTTTGAAAGAAACTCATAGAGAGTTCAAGCACTGTCCCATAGATTATGTCAGCAGTTATTTTTAGTAGATGTATTCTCTCGACTCTGTTCTTAATACTTACTGACTTGTTTTTAATCATTATTAATCATTCACTTAATTACTTTAATTATAGTATCTAATATACTTACCTAATATTAATATAATAGTTATCGATGCGAACGTAAACTATTGATAAGGGTTACAAATCATAATATAATGCAGAAATGTAACTATAATTTTATCTTTTTGTTTTATTTACAGTACAAACCCCGACTACTCACCGAATGCAATATACAAATAATCCAGAATATACAGAATGTAAAACATGTCTCATTGAATTACCGAGTAATAAATTCAAATATCACTTGAGAACAAATATTCACAAGTCTAATAGTTTATTGCAAAGCCAATTTGAAAATATTTATATAATTGCAAGTGCTTTCAAAAACAGAATCATAACATATCGTTTAAATCCTGCACAAGATGTTGAATACCTCACACCGGAGGCATTCTTGTGTCAGAATAAAAATGATATCCTGAAACTTATACATACATCTTTAATAAAAAATACTTGTCTCAAGATTAATTTCGAATTGTTTGCCCACTTTGTCTTACAAAAAACGAGTGAGCAACAACTTAAGTCATTCAATACGAAATATGAAATGATTTGTAATAACACAGATATTGATGACCTGTATTCGAAAGTAACCGAACTTTTAAAATGTAAAATGTCTGAATTCGAGCACAAAGACTCTGGATGGTCTTATCATTCTGTAAGTCATCTAGAAATCAATGTGAATAAATATTGTCCTATGAGAGGTGGTACATATTTAGATTTGCCTACAAAAATTAAGAATTCTAAAAGTTGTATTAATATACAAAATGATGACAATCATTGCTTTTTATGGAGTGTGGTAGCTGCTTTGTTTCCTGCTAAGATGAACGTATGCAGGACTCATTCGTACCCACACTACAGTTCTGTATTAAATATTGAGGGAATGTCTTTTCCTGTCTCATATCAAGACATAAAACTATTCGAAATAAACAACAACATAAGTATTAATATTTATGGATTAGATAATAAGAGCGAAAACGTAACTGGACCTCTGTATTTAACAAATAAGAGAAAATCTGTACATGTAAATTTGTTATATTTAGAAAGAAAAGGAGTAAGCCATTATTGTCTTATTAAAAATCTGATACGATTAGTAAGACGACAAGTGACATGTCATAAAGGTATTTTCATGCTGTGTGAATCATGTTTACAATTCTATAGCAGTGAAAATAAATATAAATCTCATATCTGTTCAAAAGTTTTATCAATTTTGCCCGAAAAGGATAGTAAACTCGGTTTTAAGAATTTTGAAAGAAAACAAAAAATTAATTATGTCATTTATGCAGACTTTGAAAGCCTATTGCAGAGTTGTTTGGAAACAAAATCTGAAAAAACACACAATTTCAAAATACATCAGCCTTCATGTTTTGGATACTATATATGTTGTTCACACGATCCAAGCCAAAATAAATATGTTACGTATAGAGGCCCTGACTGTGTTGAAGTATTTGTTACTAGATTAATAGAAGATGTGAAGAAAATATATGAAATATTATCAATAAGAAAACCAATGATACCTTTAACGAAAAAAGAGAAAATCAGTTATAACAATGCTACTATTTGTCACATCTGTGATCAGTTATTATTTCATGATAAGGTACGTGACCACGATCATGTGACGGGGAAATATAGAGGACCTGCACATGTTCAATGTAACTTAATGTTTAGAGTGTGTCCATTCATACCAGTATTTTTTCACAATTTATCGAATTACGACTCGCATCTCTTTATACAAGAATTAGTGAGACATAGAGGTTATATAAAAATTATACCTAAAACTAAGGAAAAGTATTTAACTATTACCAAATATATAGAAAGCGAGAATGGAGATCGTTCTATTCAAATAAAATTCATAGATTCGTTTCAATTTTTAAGCTCTAGTTTAGATGCACTAAGTAAAAGTTTATCAGATCATGATTTTATTCATTTATCAGCAGAATTTAATAATGAAAACTTAAACTTGTTAAAAAGAAAAGGTATTTATCCTTATGATTATATTAACACATGGGACAAGTACGAAGAAGAAACACTCCCTCGAAAAAAATACTTCTATAACTCTTTGAAAATGGAACACATTAGTGATAAAGAATATGAACACGCAAAAACTGTGTGGAATGCATTTAATATCAATACTATTGGCGAGTACACTGACTTATATTTAAAATGCGATGTTTTATTACTGTGTGACATATTTGAAAATTTTCGTAATTTAAGCTTAAAATGTTATAATTTAGACCCTGGGTACTATGTAACGGCACCTAGTTTAAGCTGGGATGCTATGTTGCTTTACACACGTGTTGAGCTAGACTTGATTGATGACTTAGAAATATATCAAATGTTAGAAAAGGGCATACGTGGTGGTCTGGCTCAGTGCTCACTACGTCATGCAAAAGCAAATAATCCCTATTTATCAGAATACAACGATTTAGAACCGACAAGCTATTTGATTTATCTCGATTGTAACAATCTGTACGGATATGCAATGACAAAAAAAATACCAATTTCAGAATTTAGACTTTTAAATCAGAAAGAAATTAACAGTTTCCATGTAATGAGTATATCTGATGATAGCGAATATGGCTTCATTTTAGAAGTAGATCTCGAATATCCTGAATCAGTACATGATTTTCATAGTGATTTGCCGTTTGCTCCGGAGAAATTCATACCCCCCGGAGGAAAGACAGCTAAACTCATAGCTAATTTATATAACAAATTTAACTATGTTATTCATTATACTCACTTAAAGCAGTGTTTAAAATCGGGGCTAGTCCTAAGAAAAATTCACCGAATTCTTACTTTCCGACAAGAAGAATATTTAAAAAAGTATATTGATTTAAATACTACCCTGCGTCAAGCATCTGCAACTGCATTTGAAAAAGACTTTTTCAAGCTTTTAAATAATTCTATTTTTGGTAAAACGATAGAAAACAAACGTAAACAGGTAGATATTAAGCTAGCTACAAAATGGACGGACAAAGAAAATGTCACAAATAAGCAACTCTGTGCTGAAAAACTAATTTGTAAGCCTAATTTAAAATGTATTTCGATATTTTCGGAAAACTTTGTAGCGGTGCAATTAAAACCCGAGAGAATTGTTTTAGACAGACCGATTTATATAGGTTTTACGGTTTTAGAATATGCCAAGTTACACCTTTATCAGTATCATTATAATATTAAAAGAAAATATATGAATAATGTCAGGCTATGTTACACAGACACCGACAGCCTTCTTTATTTATTTTACACGGAAGATATTTACCATGATATAAAAAATAATATAAAGGAATTTGATACAAGTAATTTTGATTTAGATAACCCATATTCAATACCTCGGGTAAATGCAAAAGTACCGGGTCTATTTAAAGATGAACTAGGTGGAGACGTGATCAACGAATTTACTGGTTTAAGAGCAAAACTTTACTGTTTATCGGCTTCTAAAACTGAAATAAAAAAAGCAAAAGGTATTTCAAACTCTGTCACTAACAGGCTAGAGATGGCGCATTACAATAAATCATTATTTGATAATGAAAGTAGATTATGTAAGATGAATATGATTAAGTCAATCAAACATGTTTTATATTCGCAACAAGTAAATAAACTGGTGATGAATAGAAATGATGATAAAAGGTATATACTCGCAAATCAGATCGAAACATTACCTTGGGGTCACTATGACGTTGTATTATAGTTTATAGCTTATATTTTTACCTTAAGCTATTATTT
Organism: Agrochola circellaris; assembly: GCA_914767755.1. Taxonomy (NCBI): domain Eukaryota; kingdom Metazoa; phylum Arthropoda; class Insecta; order Lepidoptera; family Noctuidae; genus Agrochola; species Agrochola circellaris. Next base: position 6,777,440 of record OU611867.1, on the reverse strand, counting down.
TATAGCATTAAGTAGATACTATTATATTTGTTAATAAACGTAATGAGTTCCAACTTTGTTTTATTTATTGATCCCTATATATATATATAAATACGCCGATCATTTATCTCACATTTCACAATGAAGTTCATCAAGCAACCACACACTTTAGAAGTTAATAATATAAAATTAGAAAATCAATCAAGTAAAGTGAAACATAGTGCACTCTTACCCAATACCATTAGATGTATAATATGCGGTCCATCTAACTGTGGAAAAACTAACATAATGCTTAATTTAATATTACATGAAAATGGTCTCAAGTTTAAGCATATATACTTATACTCGAAGACGGCTTTCCAGCCAAAGTATTGCTTTTTAAAACAAGTTATGGACTATATACCAGGTGCTAACTTCTTTGTCTTCAATGATAATAAAGAAGTCATACACCTCAATGATGCTTTAACCAATTCAGTAATGATTTTCGACGATGTAGCATGTGAAAATCAAATCAATATCCGTAATTACTTTGCAATGGGGAGACATAAACAGATAGATTGCTTTTACTTATCACAAACCTATTCTAAAATACCAAAACAACTTATACGAGATAATGTCAATCTATTAATCATTTTCAAACAAGACGAAGTAAACTTAAAACATATTTATAATGAGCACGTGAATACAGACATAGAATGGTTTGAATTTAAAAAACTTTGCTCCGCTATTTGGAAAGATCGTTTTGACTTTTTATTAATTAATAAAGATTGTCCTCTAAATGAAGGTAGATACAGGCAAGGCTTTGACATATTTATTTACTTTTAAAAAGTATATATTCACTTCATTACAGAAAATATATCAATCGAAATCTGATATCTGTAAATAACGGATGGGTCATAATAAAAAAAAATACATTATGCAGGTTAATATTAAAGAACAATTGATAAAGTCGGTCGATAGTATAAAAAATAAAATTAAAACAATACAAAATGAAGAAGATACAGCTCAATTAAAATTTAAAAAGGTCTTTAAACCAATAACAGATCCACTAGAAACATTAATTAAAGCAAATGACAAAATTAAACCAATATTGGACATTTCAAGAAATGAGAGTAACACGCTTAGAAGATTTAGCTCATCAACAGATTATTCTCCGGATTATGTAAGTTTTGAAGAATGTATAAAAACAGATTCAAATGAAGATTCTGAGTATAATAAAGACGCTCTTATAAGAAATCATTTTAAAGATTCTAACGATACACTGATTTCATTAAATAAAGAAGATATGATGGAAATCTATGATAATATGAATGTCCCATTTGGGATACGTAGTGAAAATAAAAAACTGATGATGGGGAATAGCAAGGTTTCGTTTTCTATTGCAAATAAAAGCAGTAATTCACCCAAAACCAATATAGTCACTATTGATAAAAGGCCTTATGAATTAACACCGGGCCTGAAGGAACTTTTGGTACGCAGTAAACCTGACCTTAATTTGGTTACCGAACTAGATAAAATTGTCTATAAAGATATGCTTCATAATACACACGCGCACAAAAGAGATTTTCACCCTAATGGTCAGATAAAAGGTGATAAAAGTTTAAAATATCGTCTAATTATTAAACCTTTGTTTTCGCAAAATAGTTATGTTCAAGATGAAGGACAGATAATTAAAACAAAAAAGGGTGGTTTTTTGCCTAAATTAAAAAAATATAGAAGTAATACCGATTATGTTTACTGGGATGACCCTAATGAACTAATCGAAAGGTTGAAACTTCTAATTGCTTCAAAAAATGCTGGTAATACAAATCATGATAATGAAATTCTTTCAATTATAGAAGAGTTAAAAGAAGCTGATATTATAAAAGACTAAAAAGCTTTAGAATGCTCTCAGTTATCAAAGTATTTTACAACATGAATGAACATATAAATATTAATTGTGTTCATACAAATAAAGCATCAGTCGTAACTGAAAGTAACATAAGAGTGGAGCGTGTTGAGGGTAAAAATATTACCGAAGAGAAAATCGAAAAAAATAAAGATAATGTTTGCATGCAAATAAAGCAACTGGATAAACTAATTTCAACTTTAAATGAAAAAGTAAATAATCTTGAAAAAAATATTGTGTTAAAAGAAATTGCAGGAAATTTAAATAAGCATTATGAGCAAAGTAGACGTCATAAATGAAATTCATAAATGTGCTAGAGTTAACTTTCCAAGAAGACAGGTCATACTTAAAGATATCGACGATCTCTGGCAAGCAGATTTAATGGACATGCAAGCAATTTCGAAAGTAAATGGTGGTTACAAATATATACTAGCAATCATAGACACTTTTTCAAAATATGCTTGGACGGTTCCTTTAAAACAAAAAAATAAGCAACAAGTGTCAAAAGCATTTGAAAGTTTATTGCTCAAAGGACGTGTTCCAAGTAATTTGCAAACTGATCTGGGAAAAGAGTTTTATAATGAGAAATTCAAAAATATTGTTATGAAGTATAAAATTAATCATTATTCAACGTATTCCACTAAAAAAGCTTCCATTGTAGAAAGATTAATAAGGACATTAAAAAATAAATTATACAAAGAGTTTAGTCTTAACGGGAATTACAAGTGGATGAACGGAACGCTTAACAAAATTGTAAATGAATACAATAATACTACTCATAGAACTGTGGGACAACCTCCTGCTACTGTGAATCATAGCAATAAAACAAACATAATGCAAAGATATATTCATTTGGCTAAATGTAAGAAAAGCACTAAGTGTAGAAAGTTTAGTGTTGGCGATTTTGTAAGAATAAGCAAATATAAAGGATGTTTTGATAAAGGCTATTATCCTAATTGGTCAACAGAAATATTTAAGATAAAAACAATACAAGAAACTAATCCGTTAACTTACTTGATAGAAGATGCAAGATGTCGACCAATACTAGGAGCGTTTTATGCTCAAGAACTTCAAAAAACCATCCATCCTGATTTGTACTTAGTTGAAAAAGTATTAAAAAGAAAAGGGAATCAAGTATATGTAAAGTGGCTCGGGCTTCCTACTAGCGAGAACAGCTGGATAGATAAAACAAATATATTTTAAGTGGGCCAAACAAAAATTTATTTTAATGTGTATTTAAGGAAATACACGTATATTTTCTATTCATTACGTATTTGTCCTTAAAACAAAAAAGACTTGTATTTGTGTCTTTACAATACGTTTCTATTACTCTAAAGAAAAAATAAAGCAATAGAAATGAAAACCAGAAGTGGTATTTCAGGCAACAAAAAACCAATTTCATCAGCATTCAACAAAAACATCAATAAAGTAAAAACAGGAGCTGGTTTTAAGAAAACTCTTAAAAAGATTGTTAGCCATACTAAAAAGCACATTAAAAAATTAAAACCATCATGTAAGAAAGTACTGATGGAATCAGCATACGCAGCAGCAAAAGAATTCATATCAGATACATCAATAAAATTACCTAGGATTATACCAGTACCAAAATCAGGAGGATTTCTTCCTTTAGTACCAATATTTGCCGGATTATCTGCTGCTGGCAGTTTAGCAGGAGGTGCTGCTGGTATTGCAAAAGCAATCAACGCATATAAATTAGCTAAAAAGCAATTGCGTGAAGCAGAACGACACAACAAGGAAATTGAGGCATTATGTATTGGAAGAGGATTACACCTCAGGCATTACAAGGATGGTTTAGGCATTTACACATCAGAGAAAAAAAACTGAAATCTAGGCTACCCAGTAGAGCTTTAACCAATATTGACATAATCAAACATACGAATAATGTACCATTCTTTCGAGGCGTGTTTATGAGAGATAAATTACCACCTAAAGTTCTGCCGATAGAATGTGGAGTGATCAATCTTGACTCTTCCGAAAACTCTGGTACTCATTGGGTAGCCTACGGAAAAATAAATGAATATATTGAATATTTCGACAGCTATGGTAACTTAAAACCTCCGAAAGAATTTATGAAATATGTAGGAAATAACATTCAGTATAATTATGAAAACGTACAGCGTGATCATTTGTATAATTGTGGGCACTTGTGTTTAAAATTTCTTAAGTCATTTTGGAAAGATAATAAATAGATGTCCTTGTAACGTAAATAGAACTATGTAGTTATAAAAGTTTACATCCTGATACACTACACACATTCTTAGATTGCATGTGATGACAATCACTACTCACATTGCGAAGAATAATTGAGCTAAATTTAATAATAGTAGTTCTACCTATTTTGTTTACACATAGAAACAACATGCTAGTTTTTAATAAAACGCCTACCACGAGAAATAAATGTAATATTTCACTTCCTGTTTCCAAAGGAGTCAGACGTATCAACATTAAAAGACAAATTAAAATTAGTAAAGAGAATAAAAGATTTCTCAGAGATATTGGATTACAATTAAAAAAATAACAACATGCTTCAAATAACAGATTTAGCGCAACATGACAACTCTATCGAAAGTTATGAGATTCATAGCTACAATCCTTATAATACTAGTTTTAAAGAAAATGATGAAATCAGAATACCCATTCATCACCAAGATTTGTATGTATTGCCCTCCAGTAGTTCCATTTTTATAGAAGGGTATGCAAGTGTATCTACTAAAGATCTAGCAGGAAAAATAATAAAAAAAGATGTTGAGTTCATAAACAACCCAATCTTATATTTGTTTCAAGATATTAGGTACGAAATAAATGGTGTTGAAATCGATCGCATTAAAAATGCTGGTATCACAACAACTTTAAAATCGTATGTCTCCATGAATGAAGGTGAAAGTAAAGCTGCAGCAATTTGGGGGTGGAATTTAAATGGTACGAAAATAGGAAAAGGACATTTTAGCGTTATTATACCAATGAATAGAATATTGGGATTTGCAGAAGATTACAACAAAATTATAATTAATTGTAAACATGAATTAATTTTACAAAGAAGCAGCTCTGCATTAAACAGTGTGCTTATGGAGAAAAATGATAGCCTGGAAATAGATATACAGAAAATACAATGGCGTGTGCCGCATGTAAAAGTTTCTGATCGTAACAAATTATTATTGCTTAAAAGTTTGGAGAGAGACCGGTCCATACAGTTAGCGTTTAGAAATTGGGATTTGTATGAATATCCTCTATTACCAAAAACAACAAAACATTCATGGTCGGTGAAGACAACTTCACAATTAGAGAAACCAAGGTTTGTTATATTTGGTTTGCAAACTAATCGAAAAACTAATAAAACTAAAAGTTCTTCCTTATTCGATCATTGTAATGTAAGCAATATCAAGTTATTTTTAAATTCGCAATATTACCCATATGACTCACTTAATCTGAAATTTGATGAAAACAAATACAGTATATTATACGAAATGTATGCTAACTTTCGTCAGTCGTATTACAACTTAGGAATAGATCCGTTGCTTAGCTTAAATCAATTTAAAGAAATTGCTCCACTTTTTGTTATTGATTGCTCAAGACAAAACGAATCACTTAAAACTGGACCGGTTGATGTACGATTAGAAATCGAATGTTCAGAAGATATTCCAGATAATACATCTGCTTATTGTTTAATAATAAACGATCGACTTTTCGAATATAAACCTTTGAGTAATATTGTTAGAAAATTATCATGAATGTTATTGTGGATGTCCAAGGGTTTAAGAGTGAAGAAAACGAATTTATTCCAAAAGAAATAGCAATGATATATGAAGGACGCATACTAGTACTGTTGATAAAACCACCACGACCATTTTATGACTTGACGAAGAAAGAACGGTTACAAGTAGCTTGGATTGAAAAAAACAGGGGAATACATTGGAATGAAGGTTTTGTACCATATTTTAGCTATAAAGCTACCATTGCAAATTTTTTTAAAAATAAGGATTTATTTACAAAAGGTAACGAAAAAGTGTTATGGTTAAAAGATTTATTTGAAATTAATAATGTATATAATTTAGAAAGTAAGCAGTGTCCAAGTATAACAACATTGTATAAAAAATATTCAACTTCACCTGATATTATAAGTTGTATTAATCATTCTAATATTTGTGCCTTGAAAAATGTATTTTGTTTAAATAAGTGGTGTGTTGAAAATAATGTTTTTTTAAAATAAGCAGAAATATAAAAAATTGAGATGACCAACATGTTAGTTTTATTTTTTAATACCTATCTTCGTTAAATTTAAAGGGCTTTAATATAAAACAGAGGCAACGGCCTCACATAACATAATATGGAACAGCATATAAATTCTAGTATGAACAGTACATAACATTTGATGAAACGAATGCTGTTTGTAAGCTTGTCCCATCCACACAACACACACGCACACATACAAAACTGTCTATATTACACGCATAAGTATAATGTTATACAGATAAAAAAATATAAGTGAATAGTTGACATCTTCACTCCATTTATTAAAGAAACAAGTATTTAAAATGAACTGTGGTAGGTAATAGGTGACAGTTTCCTATTCCCCACCATTCCCGTTAATATAAACCATCATGAAATCCTACTGATAGAAGTTCCATTCCGAATGAAGTATTTTAGAATGCTTCACTCTATTTAGATAGAAGATTTAGAATAAAGGTCTCATTTCGAATTGTTTACAATACTCACTCTGAATAGATGATTCTAAATATAGTATTCGTTTTGAATAGAGGATTCTGAAAACAACCTTCATTTTGAATGGAGGATTCTGAATGCAACACTCATTTTGAATAGAGGATCCTGAATACAACACTCATTTTGAATAGAGGATCCTGAATACAGCACTCATTTTGAATAGAGAATTCTGAATAGAGGATTCTGAATGCAACACTCATTTTGAATAGAGTATTGGGGTACCTGGATCTTTTGATCCAGGTACCCCAATACTCACCTACTAACCTTCTTCGACCCGTGCGACTGTTATTACTTAGCCATGAGGCTCGAGCCCCTCTCGGAACTGGAACTTTCATATACCTCCCGAAATGAGGATGTACTGTAATTATTGTAAATCTTATTTCAAGTAGGCCACACAATTTGTCGGCCATTCACGATTCTGATTCCACGAAACGACCATCTTGTTCTCAGAGAACCATAAAAGATCTCTTATCTTTAATAACTTTTATAAATCAAAAGTAAAAAGAAGAACATGACACAGTTTCCCTTTCCTGCTCACAAAACCATGGACAACCAATTACCGAACCTTTTTTTTCTCTTAATTAATAACAATGAAAGTTTTCGTTGTACATAACTGTGTTTGTCGTAAAAAGATAAAGTTGTCTATGGAAAGTGTACCTAACAACTTTTTTTTATACAATCATCTTAAGAAACAAAGGAATTTTGTTGAAATGACAGATTTTAATCTGTTCTGTAAAGTAGATTAGTAAGTTATTCTGTTTCTCTCGTGGCTTGACGTGGTAAAAAGATAAGTTGTGTTATAGTTAAACGACAGCTGATTCATGCTTGTCAGCTGTTAAGACAGATCCACAAAATTATGGGCTAGGCAATACTAGACAATACTCCGATCCAAGCTGCACGCGGCGGTGCTACTGTGCGATCGAAATCATAGCTTTACGTTATCTGCCTAGCCTTTTAAAACTGTCGGGGTCAGCTTCCAGTCTAAGCGGATGCAGCTGAATACCAGTATTTTACATGGAGCTACAGCCTATCTGACCTCCACAACCCAGTAACTGAGCAATACGATACCCCTTGGTAAGACTGGGTGTCAGATCTTCGGGCTTCTGACGACCCGTAACGACTGTCAAAGATCCACGGATGACAGCCGGGACCATAACTTAACGTGCTTTCCGAGGCACGGAGGAGACTCGGTATGTAATATTATTAATAGTTTAAAAAACACTAAAAAACACGCTTTTACGTGCACCTATAGGCGTATTCAGACCTTGAAACCTAATCGTGGTCAAAGTTTATTACAAGACCTTTCTAACAAGTCCAAACACGGCTATGATACGATCATCCATCATGAAGTTCCAGTTCATATCTTCCGGCTCCATCATCAGATCAGCTCGACAGTACCATGTTATTGTATTGTCATCAAAATCACATACAACTGCCAATTTTCATAACGCTACGATCTTTAGAAGGTGGTTAAATTAGTTTTCTTATATTTGATTACATAGTTACATACATACAGGTCGACCTAATAAAAGCATGTTAAAAATGGTCACCGATCCACGGGCCCACCCCGCCAGGCGTAGCTTAACCTGATGGATCGACCCGTGCGGCTGCGTATTACTTAGCCACGAGCTCCTCTCATACCTTTAGATTGTTCTCACAAATAATCAAGGTAATGTTCATAACCGTCAGGCAGGCAAATAGAAACCATCAATCTTACCTACTTAGACATAAAAATAATGTTTGTTATCTAGGAGATGTTACATCGTGGCATTTTAGTCGTCAAAAGCAGCATTCATTCAAAGTCAAAATCAAATCATTTATTTCAAATAGGCCCTTGTAAGGCACTTTTGAACGTCAAAGTTTACAAAAAATTTAATTGATTCTAGCCGCCCCTTCCAAAAGGTAGTTTTCGTATGGAGAAGAATGGGCAAGAAACTCCACCGTTACTCTTTTAAAAAGTGTTACAATATTTTGTATTTGTAGGTACATTAGTTGCATAATTATATATGTGAAGACGATGCACCTAAAAAATACGTTACCACAATAGGTAAAATGAAGAATTAATAAAAATGAAGCAACGAAAGATAAATTAATTACTTATGTGATAGATGCATGGTTCTCACATATTTACAAACATTGTAAAAGTAGACGATTTTCTTAAAATTTTACAATTAATAAGTCAGTGTGTGAGGAAGTAATCACAGAATGTAAAATCAATGTCATATAATAAAAATAATAATTTATACAACTTAAATTAGCAACCAGTTTGATTTGGTCTAGATTATCCTATGGAGCATTTAAAAAAAACATACACCGTGACATTTTAGTCGCCTTACAAAGGGCCACTCAATGTACTCGACATATTAAAATACTTCGAGGAGCAATAAAAAAATTCAAATCTATTTTTTTTTTTATAAATGTTTCTAGTCATTGGATACATGAAGTGGGCTGCTTTTGAAAGGCGACTAAAATGTCACGGTGTATAAGTAACATAATCTCACGCCTGTGTTTATTAAAAGGGTAGGTAGAATGTGTGCCCACTTTTTGTAAGCTGTTTCTGTGTCCCATAAAAGGGGACGAGGCATGTCCTTTTTTATTTTGTGTTCTTTTCGTTATGTTTACCGTAAATAAACGTATTTTCTTTTTACGTCCTGTTGCTTGTAACACACAAATCTACTCCCTGGCCTGCTACAGAGGATTTCCTGATGGAAAAACCCCGATAACACTTTCCCCGATCCAGTTATCGAACTCAAGATCCACTCGGCTGAGCAGCCGCGCTTGCGATCACCACATCAACATATTACTAGGAAATTGGAAATTAGATTATTATTTGCCTCGTTAATCTAGTAGTCGCAAGCACTACTGCTAAGCATGAAGTCCTGGTTTCGATTCCCAGGTCGGGTAAAATATTATTATTAGACTTTTTTTCATAAGGAATTTCTCAGTAGCAGCTGGGTGTTTTGATTTGTGTCCGGTTGGTGGCAATAGGCTCGCCCCCTGTTACATGGGACTTAAACATAACTGGCGAAATGTGGGTGTACTATAGGTACAGCTCTGTCTAACTCTTTGGGGAATTCTGGCGTGATGTTATGTTATTATTATATTAATACGTGAAGCAAAAACTTTGTTCCCCATTTTACGAAAATTACGCGGACGGAGGAGTATGAAATTTGGCACAGTTAAAGTTTATATAGAGAAGGAGTGCAGAAAGCTAATATTTTTATATAATATACATTAGAAATAAATTAAATTAATAAAAAAAACATTACACACATTACCATGCGTTTGACAGCGTTTGACACAAGATGGCTACCTTAGAATCATGACATTTAAATGAATTATGGTCGAATTTCGACCTCTGGGCGACCACTAGTATAGATTATTATTGTATTATGACTTGTAGAGGCTCTTTTCTTTAATACTAAGTTCAAGATCTTCTGCAGGTAGATACTCAATGCTATGCGTAATACATCTCTTTCGTATCATCTGCGATCTTCACATGCTCATTCATCTTTCAAAGTAAGGTGAAGTCACCAGTTCTCATCCATGCAATTTCAAGGGATCTGGTTTTTTTTGAGTTGTTTATTTTAATTTGTAATATATTATAAAAAATCTTATTTATTCTTAAAATGTATTTTTTTAGTACTACAAGTAAAATTTTAAATGAAGTGGGTAACTTTAGGAGTTTAATATACAGGATTGGCTTGCCTACACAATGATCTAGGTCAGATTTTATTTATTTGGGAAAATAAACAGTCTTACTTATTACAGCGTTACACAAAATTTAAGCTACAGAGTGAGTAAATGTATAACTCACGATATTTTCCACATATTATAAAAAATACTAGAAGCAAAAGTAATGACTGTAAACTCTTTGTGGTCATAATTACCACTGTAATTGTAACCGCTAGCTGAGTGCGTCTTGACTTCAGATCATTAGGTTCAGGTCTATTATGTTTTCCCACGCCACATAATATAATCTGCGTGCGAAATTTATTTGCCAAACATGTAAACAAACACGAGTTTTCCATTTACACAAACATCAACTTTATGCAAATGTAAATAAAGTTGATTCTAGACCGGCTAGTATTGTTGAAAAAGTCATAAAAAATATGAAGTTATAGCGCAAACTGAACCTTATGTGTAAAAATTAAAGTTTCATTTTTCTAAATCCCGTGTTTGTTTATATGTTTGGCAAATGTACTGTGAACGCAGATTAGCTAGGAAGGAAGTGAATACTGAGATGATGGCTCTATTAGAGATGTTTGGAAGAAAAAGGGGTGCTGTCACGAACCCAAAATAAATTGGGATTAGCGCTGGAAGATGATGATGATTTCCCACGCCATAGAGCCTAGGTGTCTTGAGAGTAACTTGGAAATAATATTTGAAAAAACATCCCATCAACAGTCCATCTAGCGCTTGAACGAACAACTTTTGTAATATTGGGTCCCCACCTATGAAATTGGCGTTTTTTTCTCACGAATAGAGAACCTTGTCACTTCTATGAATTAAAATATTCATCAATTGCTTGGTATTATATCGAATAATGACCATCATAGACAACTACCAATAGTAAAAAAAACCTTATTACTTATAGTTTATAAACATAAAAAATACCTTAAAAATGACTCCTCATTTTGTTAGCAGAAATGTCCACTATTTGTTTTAATTTAGCCAAAACTTATTTTTGTCGCTTAATCTAGTGGCATATTACGTTATCTTAGTTTTTAAACATTAGCGCATAAAAGTTTTAAAACATTAGTGTTCATGGTTGTTATATAAATTAAGAAAATGTTAGTATGAAAAAAGCAACTTCTTTAAAATTCTCCATACAAAACGCTGATTTCATAGGTGGGGACCTAATACTAATAGTAAACCTGAACATTTTGTCTATTTGTTTGTTTGAATGCGCTTATCTCTAGAACTACTAGTCAGATTTAAAAACATCTTTTTTCATTTGTTAACCCAATTATTGAGGAAAGCTTTAGAGCCAGGACCCTTAGGAACCGAGCAAAAACATAAAGAGTCAGAAAGAATACTAAGCGAAAATGAAGTTACAGCGCGGGCAGGCGATACGATGCGACGCGACGGAGTGGGTCGGGGGACAAGAAATTTCACGTAGGGCAGGATCTAGTTAACTATAAACTTTTCCTAACATTATAAAAAAATCCCTCCACTTTTTTATCAAATTCCAGAGAGGCAACAACTGTTAATACTCATCCGATCAGTTACTTTAAACAATTAATTTGTCATTAACTCAGCATTAAACAAAAATTCCAGAGGGATGACAACCGTGCCTCCCACCCTACTCGCAGCAGACGGAAGTACACCTATTTGCTAATCAGAGCGTGCTAGAAACGCATACCCGATACAGTCTCACGATACGATCATAATTGTATAGCTATGAGACTTCATTGGGCTAGGTTAGTTATCCGAATAACTACATAAATTATGTGTTACTTTTAATATCCCATAACGTAAGGGTATTAATGAGACCATGTCAAAGAATCAACTGGCTTAATTCTATTCTTTTTTTTTTTCATATTAATTAATTCGACAAAGTCACGATTATTTATGTAAAACATCCTCACGTGAAATATAAAAAAAAAAAAAAAAAATATTTAATTCAGTCAATTTCTGTCTATAAAAAGAAATATGAGAACGTCGCATTTTCTTAGCTTTAAAAATAATGATTGGTTCAAACCAATTTTTTCATTCAAATGAAATAGATTTACTCGTACTTATTTATTATTTATTTATTTAACGGTTTATGTAAACACATATAAACAGACAAGAAAAAAGGAACAGAAAAATACGTACAAAGGTGATGCTTATTAAAAAAGCAAGCAAGCAAGTTATTGTTTTTTTTGCTTGCTTTGCTTATCAATGAATCGAGAGTCTAGTGTTATGTTATCTTCAAAACTATGTATTTTTGTAGCTTATACGACATCAAAAGGATCACATTGTATAAATATCTGAATGGAAAGTATCACAGGAGAAGAAGAACTGAATACCACCGTTTTATCATCACACTTTGCTTAAATCCAAATTCCTGGCTACTCTGAGAAGTTCCAGCTGCGAAAGCTCAATGATACTTTACCCAACCCTTTAATCATACCCGTAGTAGTGGTTACGAGACGAATACCACCGTTTTATCATCACACTTTGCTTAAATCCAAATTCCTGGCTACTCTGAGAAGTTCCAGCTGCGAAAGCTCAATGATACTTTACCCAACCCTTTAATCATACCCGTAGTAGTGGTTACGATCTTAGCCATGTTATAGAGAGCATATTCATAGACAGTCATCTATACCTAATAGAGTTATGTATTTTTTTTTAATATTTAATATATATTAGGTCTTATCAGAACAGCAGTGGACCGGCGGACTGCCAAGTCATAGGTCTCGAGTTCGAACCTAAGGCACGCACCTCTGACTTTTCGAACTCATGTGCATATTGTATAATTATCACTTGCTTCAAAAACGGTGACGAAAAATCATCGTGAGGAAACCGACATGCCTGAGAGATGTTTCTCGACGGCATGTGAAGCTAAGTCGCATTTCCTTGGTCGGTATAAAGTCTCTGACACCAGGTTAGTCACTATCTACACGAAAAATAAGAAAGAAGGTCTTATAACCCATACTGGGGAGGACCCGGCTTAAAAGGAATGACTAAGGATATTATACAATCTGATGAATGCCACCCATGGTACTTTAGGGGTATGAGGAACTGTAATGTTCACTCATCCACCATAGAAAAGGGAGGATCCTCCGACCAGACGGGTGTCCTGTCTGGCGGGCATTTGCCCAGAGGTCGAAGTCGTGAGCTTGTATATATGTCCACCGCGCGGTAAACTCTAATTGCGCGATGCAGGATTTGAGTGACGTCAGGATGTTGTGTGACGTCAAGTCTTTGATGCGTAGTTCGCATGTGGCGGTGTAGATACCACCACAGTACTAACGAAAGTTTTACGCTTGTTGCAAATTGTGTCAAGCCCTGTGCAATCAAATCTATTGTAAAATCACATCACAGTTTTATTGTTGTCTGTAATCACAACTGCTAACATGACACCAGTCGGTCGATTCTGGAAAAATATCAACGTGAAACTTAGGTGAAGTGAGCGTGAAGTGAGCTGTCACTGCCACAAATCGACCGGCAGGATGCTGGGGATTAACACTATTGACAGCTCACTTCACCTAAGTTTCATGGTGATATTTTTACAGACTCGACCGGCTGCACCCTAATTACGTAATACACGATCAATCACAATCTGTTTCATTTTGACAGTTCAACAACAAAGAAGTTCATAACATTTATGAAGCAATGGATTTACAATATCTGTCAAAATGATCATCACATTATGATTAATCGTATTTTACGTAATTAGGGTGCGATTGATCTTGACTGATCAAAGACTTGACTTTCAGTTTTTAACAAGCCATGAGCCACTCACACCAATTTACATGTGAATATGTAAATTAACTATTTTTACATTTAACCCAGGTCTAATACAATAGGTATACTTTTTATAATACCACATTGAATTCGCTTGTCAGTACAGTACATGAGAATCTTTTTTTTTCTCTAATGCAACAGAAACATAGTTCTCAACTAACTATGAATACAATTAATTCGTTTTACACAAAGATGTGATTGTTATAATTGTTTTTAAATAGCTTTTTTATTATTTAAACAGTATCGTAAACTTATTCTCCTTCAAAATGGCTTAATTCAACTGACAAACGAAGGATTAATTAAAATTCATTAATCATTTTCTAACTTTTTAAATTAATTGGTAGGGAAATATAAATGCTTATCATCATCAGCCCACAGCATCCACTGCTGGTCTCTTTAGTTCTCTGTTCTTCTATGGCATTCAACTCGATTTTGGGCAACTCTCATCCAGCTGCTGCCACGAAGGAGGCGGAGCGCGCGAGGGAGAGGCAAGAGTCGCGCCCTCACGCCCCTAGTCACCGCAGGATACGCCCCGGGCGTCGGGAGTCGAGAGCCGACTTCCGGCCACCGTAGGCGCGGGCTTGCGGACGGTGAGCAATGGGTAGCTCGCCAGGCCCGGGTCGACGGCGCGTTGTATTCCACGCGCGCCTCAAAGAGATGTCAGCACCAACTGATGGGGTCCGGAAGGGCCAATGCCTGCCGGGGTTGCAAGTTTGTCCGCAAGGGATATCGCGACTCCAGCACACAGGCAACGGAAGGAACACAGGTGGGTTTTAGTCAGTAAAACTCTGACACGACCTCCCGCTCCGCCCAGAGCGGGAGAAGTTATTTGATAATTTCCCACCCTCAAAAAAAAAAAAGAAAAGCTGCTGCCACGAGCGGTGGAGCGATGATCTTCGCAGAGTTGCCCTGCGAAGTTCGTCGCTCCACCTAGCCTGAGGGCGTCGTACCTAACGTTTGCCGGTTCGCGGTCTCCACTCAAGAACACGTCAACCCCAATGGTCATAGGTTCTACGGCTAATGTGGCAAGCCCATTGCCACTTCAGCTTGCTTATTCTGTGAGCTGTGTCGATAAAATGGCTATAGAGACTTATCTGTGACCATTTACCATCAGGGCTGCAACATCCATCCACGCAAAAAAAAAATGAAACGCGAAAAAAAAAAAGATCAGATAATATTTCCGAACAATACTCACATGCAGTCAAACGCATGACCTCCCATTTTCTCCACGCTTGAGCAACAAGGAAAGTCGTAAGAGTAATTCGAGTGCACATACTAGTAGGTAATTCAATTTGTATGCGACATTTTCTAAACTTTCACTGGCAGAAGTCAAAAGTAAATACTGCACGGCTCGCCTGCTATAAATGTCAACATGTAATATTTACGAAATGCGCGTAAATGGAACTGAGATTAAATTTTAATTTGTTTGTTTTTTCACGCTCTGTTTAGCGGTTAATGTCGTGGGCAGGTAAATGACCACTAACGAGCGTGCATTCTGAAACTCGCCGCCTCTATTGTCTGAAGTGGTTAGATCACCTGTCTCAGACTCAGAGGTCGTGGGTTCGATTCACAGTAGGGCAAAACTTTTTGCTCGGATTCGTTGGTGGTAGGGCTTATTCTAAGTCCGCCTGGCTAGCTACCACCATCTTATCTAAGTCTGTCGCCATAGCAACAATGTTAACAGCATTGTAAGTTGTGTATCGGCAGTTAGAGGTAAAATAACCACTTCCTCTGTGGTTGAGGATTTCGGGTGAAGCTCGTTTCTACCTTCAGCCAGACCATCAATTACCATCAGGTGAGATGCAGGCCAAGAGGTTCCCAGATGTGACTAAAATATGCCAATTTTATTATAACATGGCCAGTCCATTGCCACTTCAGTTTGCTCAAACTGAAGTGGCAATGGACTGGCCATGTTTGTTGAAGGACCGATGGCCGCTCGAGCAGACGAGTCCTAGAGTGGAAGCCGCGTATCGGTAAGCGTAGTGTGGGACGCCCTCCAACTAAATGGATGACCTTAATAAGGTGGCTGGGGCAGACTGGATGCGGAAGGACAGAGTGTTGTGGTGCAGCCTGGGAGAGGCCCATGTCCAGCAGTAGACTATGATAGGCAGAGTTGATTGATTCTGAAAATTGGCATCGTCGCAAATAGCTGTCAAATATTTCACTGTTTTAATCAATTTTTCAATATTACTAAATTAAATGATGAAATATTGCTCTGTGTGCACTATAAAATATTGTTTATGAATTGCAATTAGCGATATTACATTATTTATTTAAATACATATTAACTCACGCCACGAGTAGAAAATACAGAACGCAACCAGCACGGTCCTTCATGGGGCTGAAAACGGCCACATTAAGCAATTACTCTAAAAGCAATTGATTTTCTGAATTCACAGCAGATCATTGGCAATTCCTCTATGGTGACACATATTTTAGCTGTATCATATTCAATTCAATTCATATTAGAATCATATAAGGTGTAAATATTGCCGCATGAAAAAAATAAGACCGTAACTTTACCGGAAATTTTTTCTTCACAGCTTTTATTAATCAAACGAGATTTTTATTTTAAAATTCTACAGTTTTTAAATGTTATTTCATTATAATACAAAACTGACAAACAGATGAATTGCGTAATATTAATTGAACGCAGATAATTTTATGAATTGTCAGTTTGTGACAGTTTGCGTGATTCATATTATTAACATATTTATGATTCTGCCAAAGCGATCGTTTTAGGCCCCCTGGTCATTTCATTATTTCATTTAGTAACAGTAATATTGATAATTTAATCAAACCAGCATAATATTTGACAGCTATTTACCATTTTGCCAATTTTCTGAATGCAACCTCTTAAAACAAAAGATTCACCTACGTAAGGCAGTTCAATAGCAGGTACCTAGCGTTTGTAAAATGCAATAAGTCAAAGACATAATCCAGCACGTATGGTGCAGTGGCTAAGGCAGTGAACAATTTTTTTTATGACCAACCCGTATTACGCCCGCATAGTGAATTACAACCCACTTCCTTCTAACAGAGTGGGCCCGTCATGTCCCAGCAGTGGAAACGTTATTGGCTGGTACTTACAGTATCTAAAAGAACCCAAGATTTTTATGATTAGAAAATCGTCAAACAAACGTTAAATGTACCGAATTTCTGTCATTTCAAGAAGTGGAACTATTTAATAATGTGTGGGCACGGCTAAGACTAAAGGCAAATAGAGAGAAATGTGTGTATTTTTGTATTTGCTTGGTAGGAAGATTTTATCGACAAAACCGCTTGTGAATTGAGAATTGGGTTCTCTAAAAATAATAGACTATTCACTAGAAATGTATAAGTCATAGCTATTACTGTAGTCCCCGGTGGGGTAGGTTATTAAGAAGTTATACCCACATTATTCTATACAATGTGTTCCTTTCGATATCCCATACCTCTGGTTACATGCTATAAGTAAAAATAATACAAAAAGTCAAACAAGTATTCCAAAAATACATAGTTTTGAAGATAACATAACACTAGACTCTCGATATGTGTATCTAAGTTTCAATAATAAGTATGAGTAAATTATTTTCATTCAAACCAATCATTCTCTAAGAAAATGCGAAGTTGTATTTTTTTTTGTACTAAAATGCTCTGAATTAAATCGTTTTTTTTAAATATTTCACGTAAAGATTTTTTAAATAAATAAAAGTGACTTTGTCTAATTATTTTGTGTGAAAAAAAAAATGAAACAAAAATTAATTGAAAAATAATTCATATGCCAGTTGATTCTTTGACATGGTCTCATTAATACCCTAGGGTTATAGAATATCAAAAAGAACACGTTGTATATAAGACCAACAAAAATATGAGCAAGTTTTTAGCCATTTGCTTATCAAATAACTTCTCCCGCTCTGGGCGGAGCGGAAGAGCGTGTCAGACTGTTACTGACTAAAACCCACTCGTGTTCCTTCCGTTGCCTGTGTGCCGGGGTCGCGATATCCCTTTCGAACTTCCTTTTAATTTATTTATTTCTGAGAAATTATCAAAAACACCTTTCCCGGCTCGGGGATTGAACCCAGGATCACGATGGACAATCATAATATTACTATTTGATACCTTGAAACTTTTTGTCACAAATGTAACAAAACCAAATTCATTCATACTCACTACTATGTACTCTAGATACCATAGTAAAATGTACAAAGTAAAACAGCTGTCACCAAAAAGACGAATGAAAAGCAAAGTGGTAACGTGGTCTAAATATCTGAGCAATGAATGAATGGCAATGTAATTAGTGAGTGAATGAACGTGCCATTGTTTTAGATGTTAAACCATTTGACATTGTATTCGTAAAAAGTGAGTCGGAATTTTTTTACTTAATTATGTGAGACGAAATAATACTAGCAGCCTGTAACTATGTCATTGCACAGCAAAGGAAACAAACGTAATCATCACCACACCAGACTTTATTGTTGAACAGTCGTCGTAGTCTTACGGTCGTAGGGTCGAACGTAGACAGGCGCTTTACCTTGTGGCGCGTCACACGCGTCATTTCTTTCGACCCTAAGTACGACTCTTTATACGCCGTTACCTATGGCCTATAGGCCTTAATCCGATCCAGCTGGTCCCGTGCTGTCCTCTCCCAGCGACGCCCTGAAGCCGAGGTCCGTACCCTACAGGGATCGCCCAGACCGTGTAGTCACTTCGTTTCTAAGTTTGATGCCCTGGCTGGAGGCCTTAATTTATTGAGTCACCCGCAGGAAAGTCCGGTTCAGCACTGCCCTGCTAAGCCGAAAGGCGCTATCTCAGAGAAACGCCCTTTTAGTTTTTTTTATACCATTCAATAGCTATAACAATTTCGCATCGAATAGTTTAAGCCAAATAACGCAATCTAACTTAAAACATTTAAAAAAACCACTCAGAAGTTTTTTATATCCTTATGTTTCCTTAAATTACAATTTACAAAAAGTCAATTTTCTCAAAACTTACTCCGATTGAGATAGCGCCTTTCGGCTTGGCAGGGCAGAGCAGCCGACAACCTCCTAGGTTGACCTGAGAGATGCTATTACCTATAGCCTAAAGGCCACCACAGCTCTCACTACTGGCCAAAAACTGTCAATTTTTGAAGTAAGATCTTCTTTAGGGGCGTTGAGGCATTTTTCGTAGGGGAAAATCTTGTAGGTTCGCGTCACCGACATGCTAATTTTAAACAAAACAGTATATTATTTGTAGTATGACGTGTTGCGCTTGACCAGCAGTGAATCTACTGGTCTACTGTTATTTAATTTTTAAAGAGAGTCCGTGGAGTTTCTTGCCCGTTCTTCTCCATAGGAACCTACTTCACTTTGGAATGGGCACTAGCTTCATCTTTCTGACTGACCGACTCCTTGACAATTCAAAAAAACCCGTAGTTGGTTTATTTGAAATAAATGCTTGTAGTTTGAGTTTGATTTCATATTTTCACTTTTGTTGACTGTCCTCATGACTGCCTTTTTCTTGTTTATTGAATGACTCTTGCCGAGCATAAACTTAAAAAATGCCTTAAATAGAAATCTTACCCCAATCCAAGTTGAATGCGTTGCATGATGCATGCATGATAAATGTTCACGGAATGCAACAGTGAAAGTCTCTCCTAAATCCGTCCGGTTTCCGAGACAGCCGTAAAAAAGATGGACGGATAAAAGGAAAAAAAAATAAAGGCTCAGTTAATAAAAAAACGGGTTTGATTTAAGGATATTTTTCTTAAGAATTGCTTCATAACTTTTGTTTTGTGTGTTATACTGTGTTCATTTTTCGGTGATTGATATGACACGTGTAACAAATGCTTATTTTATATCTGTTTTGCATAACATATCAAAGTCTGGTTACGTATTCGATAAATGAGTTATTATTGATCTAGCTTTACTGCTGTAAGTACGCTGAGTCTAAAATAGTAAAAGGCCACACACATACTGTTCCCGTCACGAGAAGTTATAAATTTTGTAAACAAAGATATAAAGCGCTGATACATTAGACGATAGCGCTTTATGTCGCTAAAAGATAACCCGATCAAGTGAAATTGTTCGTTAGTTTCGTATTACACGTATGTTACTTTGAGTTGATTGAATTTGGGATTATTCGTTTCGCTACGTAAGTTAGTAGAAGTTCTTTGTTTACAAAATTTATAGCTTCTCGTGACCCACCTTAGTTACATGACTTTAATTTAAATTAGGTTTGCACGAATTCCTAGTTGCAAAATGTTACTATTCAATTAATGACCATTTAAATGAAAGATGACTGATTTTATCTGAAATGGCACTACAACAAGTGTAATGATTATTCAAATTTTGATTTGACTTTTTATTTTTGCATTTCTATATTTAATGTTTTTTAAATTTATTCTGTATGTTTAATGTTGCGATTGTAATTATTGGCGTGAGATATTAATAAGATAATTTGCACACCTCATTAGGTTATAATACAATGTACCTTTTATACCTGTAACACCTTTTTACCATGTATTATGCAAATAAAAATCTTTGATTTGATTTGATTTGACTTAATACTACTTTTAGGTTTAGACAGACTATAACTCTTTGAGAACAATGATAGCGTACACACTCAACAAGTAATAAAGCGGAGAGTCAGACTTTTCTAAAATCTACCAAAATAATTGTTTTGATACAGCCCTGATGAGCGCACTGTATTAACGTTAACCTCTATCTATTATTGCAAATACTGATCTACCAAGGTTTCACTCGAATAAGGAATAGGACGTGCCCTGAACATCGGGTTCTGACAGACCCAGATATGTGTGAACCGAACTCATACCCTTCAGACCGGAACAGAGCAGCGCTGCGTGGAAGTCAGAATTATTTATTTAACGGTTTATGTACACACATATAAACAGACAAGAAAAAAAGGAACAGAAAAATACGTACAAAGGTGATGCTTATTTCTAAAGAAATCTCTTCGGGCAT
Organism: Agrochola circellaris; assembly: GCA_914767755.1. NCBI lineage: Eukaryota > Metazoa > Arthropoda > Insecta > Lepidoptera > Noctuidae > Agrochola > Agrochola circellaris. Next base: position 6,756,434 of record OU611867.1, on the reverse strand, counting down.
ACCTGCATTATGCGTTCAGAAATATATATTTTTAGTTAGGCCTGACACAAGTGGTCTTTTAGAAAACCCATTGGATTATGCAAGAGACGGTTACAAGCCAAAAAACTGATAACGTTTTTAGAAAAATAATTAATAAAACTCTATTGCCCACCACAGAAACCAAAACTGCCCTGTTAAGCCGAAAGGCGCTATCTCTGAGATACGCCCTTTTAGTTTTTTTTGTACCATTCAATAGCTATAACAATTTTTCATCTAATGGTATAAGCCAAATACCGCTATCTAACTTAAAACATTAAAAAAAAACACTCAGAAGATTTTTATATCCATCCTTTAAATTACAATTTACAAAAAGTCAATTTTCTCAAAACTTACTCCGATTGAGATAGCGCCTTTCGGCTTAACAGGGCAGAAAATCACATTTTTTTGCATTGTTTCTCCTAAAAAAAAATATCTGACTTATTTTCCTACAAACAGCCGGTCATGACCCCAAAACCTACTAAAATCATCCTCAAACCACTCTATAAACCTATTTGCACAGCTGCACACCTGTTCCGTTCTATTCTATAAGGTTTCACTTTCGGTGACCCGCGCGTTTACTTTCGAAGAATCGTACCGAGGCGGCAGTTTGTGAACTGATTCGATTTAAAGATTTGATTGTGTTTTGTTTTGGGTCGATGTACTAATGTGAAAGTATTAAAGTCTGCGTTTCGGTACTTTCGGTAAGAACCATATACCTACTTAGGTTTAAAAAAAAAACTCAAAATAACTTGATTGTTATCTAAGTTATTTTGAGTATTTTTTATTTTTTAACGTTTTGTATCTCATAGGCATCTATGAGATACAAAACGTTACGTAACGTTTGTTAACGTGTTGTTCAGTTAAAATAAGATACAAAATGTTTATGCAAACATTTTGTATCTTATTTTAACTGAACAACAGTTTAGTTAAAATGAGATACAAAATGTTTACATCTAACTAATTATAATTATCATATTTGGATCTGGGGTGTTGGTGATATTTACAGGTTACATACCGTCGTCTTAGAGTGAAAACCTCTTATATGCGAAAAACTGGTGGGCAACTGGGAATTTATATTATATACTGATCGCGCGGTAAAATCTGCTTACGCGATGCAGGATTTTGCGTGAAGTCAGTATGATGCGTAGGTCGCATGTGGCGATATTGATGCCGCCACAAAACTGCGTGTGTTGCGAGGTTTTTCTTTTTTATTCAAAAATGTAATAAAATAAAAAGTCAAAGTTGCATTCCCGAGCTTTTCACTATAGGGCGACGAAACGTGTTTCATAAGTTTTGTTATGTTTATAAAATATTATTATTGTCACTTAATGGGGAGTCCATATTATGTTTTACGAGACTACTACTTTGTATGCGTCTTTTTTTTGTAATGTGCATCTTGTTTGTGCAGAATAAACAATTTTTGTTTCTTACTTTTTCAGTCTGCTTGAGGCTTAAACTACCAACCGATGTTGATTGTTATACTTATGGCAATACATTTAACGTCAAATACGTCGTCGCCGTCGTCGTCGTCGTCGTCGTCGTCTGATAACTAATCCATTAGTCATCAAAAAGATGTCTCCTATCTACCTCGGCCACGTGACAAAAATTAAATATTTAAAAACATTTTACAAAAAAAAAAATAAGCAACTTCCAAAAAAAGACTCTACAAAGTGAAAAATTAATTTAATTTGGGAAGTCGGTGGCAAAAAACGAAAATTCAAAACCCGACTTCCCAAATTAAAGTAATTTTTCACTTTGTAGTGTTTTTTTTTTAATAAAAAGTTTTTATTTTTCACTTCTTAGTTGTAACCTAACCATATAACCTCCTCCTTTTTGGAAGTCGGTTAAGAGGCTTACAACAGCTAAAGCGCGGTCACTGTCGGACTGCATAGAAATGAAAGAGAAGCGCGATGACACGACGCAGGTAATTTATTGCAAAATATGAAGCAGTTAGCGATTTACAGAAAATCTATTGATTGGACTGGAAAATTAAAACACTATTATGCTAATATGTAGCTTGTAGAATAATCTGACAAAAAATCAGAATGATTGCATGTAAATTAATATGATTTTTAATCGTTAAAAGAAATTTTTAGAGGTATCTTCATGATTTTTTTCTATCGTATCAAATTAGTTGTATTATGTTTTCAATACACTAGCATATATCCTGAAGAATATCATATATTTTTCTGATTTTGTTTACTGCAGTGGATCATATTCTTTTAGGCATTATAAAACTTGCGTTTAGGCACGTTTAGGTCCTGTAGTACCCTTAAAAATAAAAATTACCTTATTAAAACTCCTCTTAACCCTAAACTACTTATCAGTCAAATCACTTACCTATTTAGAGGTAAAGAATCAAACCGAGTGAATAACTCTCGTAAGGACGCCTGCGCATTTAGCTTAAGTAAATGGATCACTTTCTATAGAAAGTGGACAATATCATGATGGAATCATTTATCAATCCATTTGTCAAGATTTCTAACTGCCTAGATTACTTCTCTGATATCTGTTGTTTTATGCCTGGATGATTTCAACATCTGACTGCTTCGTTGCTCTAGTAGTCGCGAGATCCTGGGTTCGATTCTCGGGTCGGGCAGTGTTATTGGGTGTTTCAAACAGGGATTTTCGATAGCAGCCCGGAGTCTTGATTTGAGCCCGGTTGATGGCAATAGAGTCGTTTCCTATTACATGGGAAGAAACATAACTGCGCGCGAAATTTGTGTACCTACTATTTAAAGGTAATGATGTGAAAAAACATTACAACTACCAGGAATAATATCATAATCAGCCTATAATGTTCCCACTGCTGAGACACAGGCCTCCTCTCTGTGAGAGAGAGTGGGCTGTAATCTACCACGCGGGCTCAGTGCGGGTTGGTAGATGTCACATGTCCTCGAATTTTTGGTTCTAGGACATGCCGGTTTCCTCACGATGTTTTCCTTCATTTCATTCATTTCATTTATTTGCATACCATAATGTGTATAAAAGATATTACATTCGGCTTAAAGCTAAAGTACAGTTATGGACCCTGTTAGGGCACAGCAACATAAGTATTAACTTACAATTAAAATTAAAATTCAAAGATCAGTTCTTATAAATTTATGTGAACTTATTAATTACGTAAAGTTATTGAAATAGTGTTAAAATAAAAGTAAATAGAAAAGACAAAGTTAAAAATTAAAATGGTAAAACAATAATAATATTAAAATCAAAATCAGTCAAAAAATACAATTACCGCTCCTTCACCGCTTTGAGAGCATTTGTGATGAAAATATTTACACAAACGAACTCACGACCTACAACTCGGTAAGTCGCGGCCGTTACCACTGGACCACAAATGTTCCCGCCAGGAATTATTTTTCTTCTCAATTCTAACAAACATAAAGCTTCGTGCAGACTAGCGTGACGCGACACCGGTTATCGTTAAGTTTTCTTAGAAATTGTATTGTTCGAGTCGCGTCGCACCGTCGCGTCGCGCTAGTCTGCACGAGCCTTAAATCACTTAGTAACCGAAAATTCGAGCCCAAACGTACCTACAACGGGTAGTTAAACTCATTATCGGTTCTCGTAAATCGTTAACCACATGAGTCAGTTTGAGTTTAAAATACGGGCGATCTGATAACTGAGGTATTTCGGCAATGTTTTTAAACTGTATTTTGACCTCAAAAAGATGCCTTTAATTTATTTAGTCTGTCTCGTAAAATTTTGATTTCTTTTAGTGTCTTTGACCTGGTTTGAAAGTGAAATGGATTATGTTGCTACCTGTTTTTAGATTTATAGAACTGATTATGGATTGAAGAGGGGCTTGTGGCTAAGTAATATAATAACAGCCGCACGGGTCGATCGATCAGGTAAAGCTACGATTGTCGCGGTAGTCCGTTCCGAATAGTCACATCACTATTCGGGCCGCGTTACCAAAATTCCGGTTTTGGAGTTTCGCTAGGTAATTTAATTAGCCCCGAATTTTAAGTCACTACTAAACTACACTTTGTTTGAGGCACCTACAGGAAAGTCCGGTTAAGCAGCCGACAACCTCCTAGGTTGACCTGTCAGATGCCATTATAATATATAAAAAAAATCGATCATGAGGTGCATTAAGAAAGGGTAGCTATAGCCTCGAGAAGTGGCGATACATACATGTAAATGTACGCCTGCCACGCCCGGAACAGTCAGCCTCCCTACCAACTTACTGAAAATGTGTCAAAAACCAATCAGTCTCAGCTCCACCGTTATTTTCCGAACATTACGGAAAGCAATGACAATAAATTGGCAACAAAATTCTCACGCAATAAGTTTAAAACGTAGTAAAGGTCGAATCCCACGAGTCGTTTTGTTTGTACACTTATTAAAATGTAATAACTAATTAGATTCAACTTAAAACAATCAGACTTTTAGTTACAGAGGAAGAGATAGGAAAAGAGTACCAACGTAGGTAGTATCACCTTAAGAATTTGGTGTGATAAAAACAAGTAGATTACAACTGTCTGATTAAGTGACAGAGTGACAGTTTGACTATGCACAGCGGTACAGCTTAGACCTCAGAATACTGAAAGCTATATCATTTACTTAAATGGGAATTAGGTCTATGAAAATATATCCATTAGAAGTGCTATAAGAGAGGATAATAATTATTCCGAAAATCAATCCGAGGTTAAATACAGATAGTTCAATTCGCATTTTAGGTATGAAGCTACAAGCACGCGGCAGGCTCGACGTGTTGGGCCAATTCAGTGAGTGTAACGTAGTCAGAAGATCTAAGAGTTACGCGATCGAAATAGAGGCAACTTCTAGGTGAATATAACTGTAGGTCATTAGCGCTGTGCGACCTGAATGGCACTTAATTGTGCCGTAGTAAGAGTCGTTTTTTATTTAAACGATTTTGCGAAGAATTCTAATTAATCTGTGGTACAACAGAGGATCGAAGTTTGTAAGCAATTGAACTAGAAAGCAAGAAAAAGCGGCTTTAATGTAAGTGTAGAGAAATGCAACGCAAAAAAAAACAAGTATACTCGTAATAACATTTATAAAAAAAACTGCATCATACCACACAGTCGATCCGTTACCGTCTGAATCGACCTTAACTCGAATTAATCAACCTCTTTCTGGGCCAACGAAAAAGTAGCCCCATTAGTGTTGCGACCGGTCGGTACCGATACCAGTTTACCAGTTTCGGTACGCACCTGACCGGGTTTTTGGTAACGCGGCCCGAATAGTGATGCGACTATTCGGTACGACAATTTTTTTTATCGGACTGTTTTTGAGCAGGATATTATTGTTGTATTAACATTTCTTTGTGAAATGCTCTTTTCCTGCTCGTATCCAAATTTATTTGGGGTCGATACAACATTTTTATTTTTCTTCCATACTTATCTTTTAATCGTCATTGGGTCTTTCTTATAGTTTCAACTAGCTTCGGCTAGGGGCTTCCCCCGCGTGATATCTTTATAAGTTATAGCCTATGTTACTTAGTGATACTGATAATATAGCATACTAGTGGTGTTTTTTTTTTTAAATTGGTCCAATAGTTGTTGAGTTTATTAATTACAAACAAACATACAAATAATTTCCATCAAAGAAAAAAAAAAAAAAAGTTTATTAATATTAGTCTATACAATTATGTAAGCCCCGACATGTTTTTTTTTTGTAGAAAAGACAGTTTCCATTCATAAAATGGTTTCAAAAGTACAAACATTCTTTTTGAGCGAAATAATTTTCTTAAACCGTAAACATCACTTATTTTAAAAGTTGAATGTTCCGCAAGGTATGTTAATAATGATGTAAGTATTCCCTTACTTCCTGCAGACTTTAATTATGATTTTAATTAAACATAATTATTATAATAGCCTGTAATTGTTGCTTGTCACACTACGGTCACTGCAGGGCAAAGGCCTCTTCTCACAAGAGGATTTTATACCTCCAGGCTATCCACTTTGGGGTCGGGAAAGTCCGAAAGGGATACCATGGCCCCTGGCAACGTACAGGCAACTGAAGGAACACGGGTGGGTTTTAGTCAGTAAGAGTCTGATCCCCCAGAAAGGGAGAAGAAAAAAAAAAGAAAAAAGCGGGCTATCCACTTCTAAACACTTTCAATATAACACACCAATCAAAACAAAACGAAATAATGAAAGGCTTAATTAAATCTCTCTTGAAATATTAATAACTAATTATAGGTATATTTTATTGTAATGAATTCAATTAAAAGTAATAGAGAAACTTTAATTATCAATTAGTCATAGTGCGTTTGTAACGGTTAATTATTGTTAATATAATCCTTAGAATATGTAATAACTTCGAATATTTATTATTTTTGTTTGTTAGTCAATGTCGCCGAAACGGCTGAACGGATTTTTGTGATCTCTTCGTAAGACAGTTTGTCCGGGGAAATATTACCAAAATTTCTTTTTCCACCAAGTAGCGTTGCTACGGCGCTCGTGGCTAAGTAATAATAGCCGCAAGAAATCGGCACGTGTTTCACCTCTCAATGAGGCATCCTCAGGATGACGATTGACCTGTTGCGAACTCGGACACGACGTGTTGCCACGTCAAGCGTCGTGAGATGTGTCGCTTGACGTCGATTTCTTACAGGGTTCTTTATGACTCTTTAAGAACAGTTAAGCAGATTAGGTTACTAAATATTCGTCGTCTATTGTATTTTATAATTTTACCTGTAGATATTCTATACCAATTGGTACGAGTAACACATCAATTAAGTCAGGCTGTTGTGTATTCTGGGCGTCTTTGTTTTTGATGTGTAACATCTCCCTCTTTCCTGCAAAAGTACCTGTAGTTAATTAGTTTATTTGAAATATTTGCATTGAGTTTGAGTTTATCCTTAGCTAGCTTCTGCCCGTAACTTCGTCCGTGTGAAACTTCTTGTTTTAACTTAAACTATATAGCATCGCATCGCCCGACCGCGCTGTTACTTTGTTATAGCTTAGCTTTCTTTTTGACTTTTTGATGTTTAATTTCCTCTCGTTTTCCGGTGATCTATCGGAATGATTTCGTGAAAAGGGACGGAAGTGTGTAACAGGAAGCCGCGGAAGCGCGCGCTATTTGATTTGACGAATGAGTACGCGCGTTGGTACTGCCAGCCAAGATGTCAGATGTCACACGTCATATGCGACTACTGTATTTTTGCTATCATACGTATCGCGGGGATGTCAAATTAAAGGTCTTACGGAGTACTTTATACTTTCTAAAAATATATTGAATACATAAACTCCAAAATAATTAAACTAAAAATGAAAGTTAAAAACTGAAAGCCAACAACGACAAAAACGCCAACTATAATATATACAGGTAAGGCATAGCCTTTTTTTTTTTTTGAGGGTGGGAAAATATCAAATAACTTCTCCCGCTCTGGGTGGAGCGGGAGGGCGTGTCAGACTTTTACTGACTAAAACCCACCCGTGTTCCTTCCGTTGCCTGTGTGCCGAGGTCGCGATATCCCTTTCAGACAAACCCGCAACCCCGGCAGACAAACCCGCAACCCCGGCAAAGGTAAGGCATACCCAAGACATCGAGATCGTTTTTGTTCAGTTTTTGATATAAGTATCGGTAGTTGCTTTTAGCTCGAACTAACCACGGAAACCGTACATTATTAACAATTAAATACCAAGAATCACACGGCAATTTCTGTAGGAAGTAGGCCCACAAGTAATAGGCTTGTAAGCCAGCAAATTAATGCAAATAAAATACTTTCCATTTAATTTGAAATTATGAGTTAATAGCACATAACATTAGTTTTATTCTTGCAAATTACTGACTGCTTTTATGATTAGAAAACGCGATAGGGTTTTAATTATTATTATTTTACAATACTAATAGGCGCTAGGAAGCGTGGTGCTCAATACTCGATGTCCTTTTCCGTATGAGAACAGAGCCGAACAGAAGTGACCGTACAGAGTTTCCGTATGAGAAGAGAGCAGAACAGAACTTCTGTGGAATACTTAGAAAAGAGTATCTATGGAATTTCTTGCTTCTAGCGTAGGTTGTTATGGAGCAGAAGCTCCATAACAACCTACGCTCTGGAATAGGCAACGAGCTTCATATTTGTAATCCTTGATAATTCAAAAGTGCCTCTAATTGGTTTATTTCAAATACATGCTCCGAGTTTGAATTTAGAAAATCGGGACAGGTGAAATGTCGCTTGTGACTGTAACGTTACCGGTGCTCGTAACCCTTTAAACCTGAACACAGCAATGCTGCCTCAATCAACTCTTGGCTGCCTTCGCAGTTCACAGCTGGACATAGGCCTCTACCAGGCTTCGTCACAATATCCTGTCCTCCACCATCCGAATCCGGACTGTCCCAGACACCTTAAAGGTCGTCGGTCCATCTGGCTGTGGGTTGTCCCACACTACGCTTGCCGATACGCTATCTATACTCCAGGACTCGTCTATTCCTGACGGGGTCCGGAAGGGCCAATGCCTGCCGGGGTTGCGGGTTTGTCTGAAAGGGATATCGCGACCTCGGCACACAGGCAACGGAAGGAACACGGGTGGGTTTTAGTCAGTAAAAGTCTGACACGCCCTCCCGCTCCCCCCAGAGCGGGAGAAGTTATTTGATAATTTCCCACCCTCAAAAAAAAAAAAAAAAGGACTCGTCTATTCCATTGCCACTGCCTAAACGAGTCCTGTATTCTAATTTATAATACACCATCAATCCGAGTTAGGATTAGTCCAAGATTTTTTTAAATTATAAAAACATAACACACACACATTTTAATAAATATTTAAAAAAAACAATTATAAAAACATATTGAATTCTAAAACAACGACAACAGTTTGATCCATAGACAACGTTCCATATACCATAATGCATAAACGAATCAACTAGCTAGTGAGGTGAAAGTCTCGTCTTTACACATAAATCAAACCGTTAATCAGGGGTGATAAATTAGTGCCAGCCTTTATAGGGTTATGTGCCAACGTGGCACTTAATTGACACTTAGTTAGTGTCAATTACATTGTAATAATGAGATTTGTATGAAGTTCTTGATGGATTAAATTTTCTGATACCTTTTCAATGCTTACAAATTTTATGTTGGGGCGGTTCAAAGTTTAATAGCAAAGCAAGTATCAATATGATACGAGGTTCAAAGTTAAATGAAGAAGCTTCTTATGGATTAAATGAGTGGGACGGGAGCCTAGCACTTATCAATGATGCTTTTTAATGTCTAATGTATTTTTTTTGTTACTTAATAAGTATAGCTTGTCCACTCTGAAATGACGCGCCCCACTACCACGTTTCCCAAAGAAATCAGCATTAAGGTACCATTCAGTACCCGACCGCAGGCAGCAACTGTACGCGACGCGTCGCGGCGTCATGTCGCGGCGACACGTCGCGGCGTTATGTCGCTGCAGTCATGATTCCGAACCCGACCGCAAGCGGCAGCAGCCCGTATTCCAGTCGGTAGATAGAAAATAGAAAAACGTGTTATCGCTCGGGCGTTGGAGGCACTACTGGTCTGCGGTCAAGCTGCACGTGTCGTCTGTCACTCGCCCGTAGCTGTCAACGACGTATCGCTAGCTACGGAAAGTATTTCATAGAAATTCATATAAACCAGTCGTGTCACGGCGACACGTCGCCTGCAGTTGCCTCCTGCGGTCGGGTACGGAATGGTAGCTTTACCGTGTGCGTAAATGTAGTGGGGCGCGTCATTTCAGAGTGGACAAGCTATAATACAAATTACTTACGGTGAAGGAATACATAACGAGAGGAAACCGGTACTTAATAGTCTGAAATCATCAACACGCAGTCAGCAAGCATGGTGATTATAAGGCTTGTATTCTTCGAAGGACTAGGCACAGCTGCACCCTAATTGTTTATCACAGTTTCAATCACAGTCTGAATGATTTTTAAGGCTAATAGCTAATCCATTGCTTCATAATGTTCGAAAAATATGTCCGGCAATAAATGTTGTTGAACTGTCAAAATTAAAGCCATTCTACTGTCAGTGTCAGTCACACTCCGCACACCCACACACCCCTACACATACATACACATGCATGTCTCCATCATTCACACCCCTTGTGTAACTTAGAATTAGTTTTTGTTGTTTTTTTTTTATTTCTATTTCTGTACAGCTGTTAGTACAAAACATTGACACTGTCTTCACTTGTTTCTGGTTGTGAATAATAACGGAATCCACTTGGCTGAACCCTATCTTTTAAGATACAGGCTAGTCCTAGTTTAAAAGATAGAGTCTACTATTGCATCATATTGTAAATATTATTTAAAACAATGTATACAGTGCAAAGTGCTATGTTTTTGTGAAATAAATACTTTTTATTATTTATTATTATTATAGTGTGTTACGCAATTACCCCGCTGCTGGTCACATTTTGCCAGCCAAATAAGTCACTTTTTTTTTTCATTCATTCATTCACTCAGTGACAACGCACACCCTTAATCACTGGGTCTAGTAGCTCGAAAGCAGAAGAGATCTTGATCTCTTCTGCAAAAGAAAAAAATCGATCCCTAAAGGGGGTTAAATTGGGGATGAAAGTTTATATGGAAGTTCGTGATTTTTGAGGGTGAGAACTCTCATCGGGCATACGGCTTGTGCCTAACAAGAGGTGAGCTTGCTGTTACAGTACAGTAGTAAAACCTATTAACACTTTTTCCAACCCGGGGATCGATTCTACCTAGCTGGTATTTTCTGTAAAAATCAGCGTAGCTTGAAGTGAGTTGTCACTTCACATGTGAATCTATGTTATAGAAATCGCACTGTGACAACTTAGGTGAAGTGAACTGTCAATAGCATCCCCCAACCCTAGTATCTATATAGAATAGCACTATGCTAGAGACTGTCAGCTCACTTCAAACTCAGCTGATAAAATCCAAAAAAATCTCACCGTAAAAGGTGAATGACAGCTCACTTCGCCTAGAAGTGAGCTGTCATTCCACTTGATACTAAGGTTCGCTAAGGATTGAAAGCTCACTTCACCTAAGTTTTGACACCTCACTTCACCCAAGTTTTGACAGCTCACTTCACCTAAGTTTTCACGGTCTAATTTTGACAGAAAAGATCGCCTGACGTTCAGCAGTGGTGCTTGCGAACAATAGAGCAACGTGGCAGAGATGCATCGATACATAATTAATTATCATTATTACAACGTATGTAAGGATATCGAACCCTGTCCAGTCCCGTTATCAAACTTGCTTCACTCAATTTTTTTTACCACAACATCAAAACCATTTCTTAAGAAGGTCCTCACATGACCACACAACAAACATGGTTAATAGTGGTTAAGACTTGAACACACTGTGCTAAATGGCCTCGGTAGACCACAAAACTATGTACCGTTTGCGGTTTTGGCTTTCAGTAACTGTGAGTACCACTATTTAATTGTGAGAGTAAATAAACGTTTTTATGTAAGAATCCTTTATTGTGTCTTTGATAGTTAAAATGGGTGACTTTTCTTTTTCGAGGATTTTTTTCTGTAAAATGTTTTCAAAGTTACGAGTTTTGTGTTTACAGCCATGCTATTCTGTAAACATCTCACCGTGAAAACTTGGGTGAAGTGAGCGTGGAGTGAGCTGTCATTCCACAGGGATTGACACTATTGACAGCTCACTCCACGCTCACTTCACCTAAGTTTTCACGGTGAGATGGTTACAGAATAGCACTGCTGTTAGTCGTTTTTGGTCTCGCAAGAATAAACTGTTATGAGCTAGGTAATTCTTTGACCAAAATAAAGTTTATCACGATTTTTGGTAATGGTACACTAGCTGTCATTATCATCAAAGGTCTGTGTTCTTCTATTCAGAGTGTACCAGAAATGTGTAGTATATTCAAGGATACAGGCCATCAGACTGAACAACTTTCTCCATAGGACCAGTATAGTACAATAGAGAAATTTGTTCAGTTTGATGATCTGTACCACATCCTTAGCCAATTTTTGATACTCGCTCTTATCTACCCTAAGTTTTTTTGCATTTTAGTCACGTGTTTCTCGCTAGTCACTCCTATAGAAGTTATTTAGAGCGTTCATTCTAAAAGTTGGCAAAAAATCTAAATCAAATCAAATCATCTAAAATATTAATAATGAATTGCAACTGAATTTGATGTCGTAACCGTTTTAGATGTAAAAACGGCATTTGGAAAGTTTCCAAATACTTTTTTTGCATCTAAAACTAAATAATCGGTGTTCCGATATTAATTATTGTAAGTATTTCATAATCAATATTTCAGTTCACTAGTTAGCGATATTTCATATTTCCATACAGTAATATCGCCAAATTAATCAAAACAGCGGAATATTTGACAGCTATTTGCGACGTTGCCAAGTTTCAGAATGCACGCTCTTAATTAACACGCTTCAATATAATTTCAATACAAAATGATTATGTCGATGACGACTCGAAAACGCACTTTGTATCGATTGATATTCGTGTTAAGAGTAACAGCAGTTGACGTTTTCAAGCTGTTAGAATGATGCTGATGTTGTCCAAAGAGGTAAACTGATGACAAACCATAATATAGGTGCTACGTATACGCAATGTAACTTTCTACAAACACTTCCTCTTGGATTACTCTTTGGGATTCCCTTTCTTTCTTCGGATATCCACGGGACTTGTGAATAGTTATGTAAGTCACGCCCAGGTTTTAAAAACTCAGCTGATTAGTCTGTTTTATTTGATTGTCTGTTAGTATTTTGAGCCAACCAAGAAATTTTAAACGTTAACATTTTAAATCTCAGTAAAGATAATTTTGTGATTGTCGTTTAGATGAGATTCCGACTTTTTGAACGTATTTTAAGTACATACGAGAAACGGCCTTCTCGTTACCCGTAAACCGTAAAAGTTAAACCTTATTGAATGACAGAACTTCTAATTAACTCTTCGTAAAAAAAATTGCCGTCATGTAGGTATGTGATACACAGGCTACAAGAAAGTGCATAAATATTAATTATTAAAGATGGCTATAGTCTATGCCTAGCGTAACAGTGACATATTTCCCACACCGGTCACAACTTTCGCGCCATGATGAACAGGTATTACTCTATGATTTTTGTCTATAGATTTTTTACTATCTGCGAGATTCTTTTGTTTTTTTATTTTATATGATCGTGTTTTTCTTTGAATTTGGAACAGTTTTATTTTTATTTAGATATCATGTTAAATGTTAAATTCTTTTTTTTATTTTGATTGTTGTCTTGTCTAGCCGTTATGAACTTGTTTTCTATAACTATGATTCAGGTTGTAATAGCCCGGTTGTTCTAAGATATAAAAATCCAAAGTTGACTTTGAATACCCTATACTAAATGTTAAATTTCATTAAAATATTTTGACAAATGTTTAGTCACCTAAAATCATGTCTAGCATTGATATAAATGATTAATAACTATTTATAACAAAATAAGCTTACCTCTATCATAATCTTCCCCCTTACAAGTTAAGGGCAAATTGTCCAGAACAGATAATATCACTAAAATTAAAAACATCATTTTCACATCACTACGGTGCATAGATTTTCCAAATTTAAACCACTTTCGAACTGTCATTTTGACGTTTAAATTCGCGCGCGCAAAAAAATCGAAACTTATTTTTGACGTTCGATTTTCAAATCACATTCACATTTTTTTAAATCATAAATCAAACTTTTTTTAACGGCATCCACAAGATTTTCTCGACATGTTTCTCGTAATATTTTTTGTTGGTTTATCGAGACGTCTGCCCGTCGTCAGAACTGCGAACCTACTAGCCAACTGACCAACTTAACACTGTAAAATAAGAAACATACATATTACTAACAAGAATTTACTTTGAGAAAGTCCCATCTAACTTTCTCTTGACACCTAAAATTCAACCCTTCCTTTCTAATTTCAAGACTCAAAATACCATGGATGGTGAAGCCAGAAACAACTCGGTCACATTTAGTACCGACTTGCTAAACAAGTGAACGGTGAAATGAGAAATTGTGAGAGATAGACACATGTGTGAAAGAGACGGAAAGACATTTCTTTTTATGGTTCAACTGGTGAAACTGAGAACTTTAGAAATGTGGTCTGATCATCGATGAGGTATTTATCAAAGATAATGGTATCCTGGTTTGTTATCTGGTCATAGATTAGAGGGTTAGGAAGTGCTCGGTAGGAACTAGGCCAGTATTGTCGTGGTGTATTAGGCGAAGGCATTTTTATTTATTTGTTATAATACTAAATATTAATTATGTAAATTAAATATACATAAAATAATTATATGAATAAAAAAGTCTTTAGTACATTGGGTGACCTACATAAATAATATTGGCATTGCCTTGCAATTTCATTAAAAAAATCATTTTCAAGTTTATTCATGGCATCTTACTTTAAAATGTCTCCGAGTATGGCCAAATGACTTTTAATTTCCAAAAAATAATAATTAACTACACGGAGAAAACAAACCAATAAAGATAAAATCATGACATTTTTTACTCATTTAGGATCAAGAGTTAATGATGAATCCAAAAACACCTCATTTACTCAAATCGGTTCAGCAATTTAGGCTGTTCGGGGTTCCAAACTATCTCATACATACAAACATAGCCTTAAGAGGCAGTAAAATAAACCACAAACAAATGAAGACCACAAATTCGCTTCTCAATTTCTAAATTCAAATCAGTCCAGTTCAGAGTTTATGTAGCGACAGCACAAACAAGACAATCCAGAGGTATCATGTCACTTTTTTCTATATCTTTAAATTACATAATTATAGAAAAAAAACTAGTTTTAACTCTTTTAGATCACCATGAACATGTATTAGATCAAAAAGTAGGATTGTATTACATATTTTTAAAAGAAATTGTAACTGTTTAGTCTGATTACACCGGATGGTAGAAATGAAGATAGTCGTATGTAGGCTTGTAACACTATCTAAACCATAGTAGATTCTTTAAACTTATTGAGGGCAAAAGATATTATAAGCGAAAATCAGTACCTACATACGTAACATCCTAATTATTATTTTTATTTATTTTGACATGATTTGAAAGATAATATTAGTTAAATGAAAACTGCTTCGTTGGCCTAGTGATCGCAAGCGCTACTGCTAAGCATTAGGTCCTGGGTTCAATTTTCAGGTCGGGTAAAGTGTTATTGGGTGTTTCCGTCAGGGATTTCTCGTCGGTTGATGGCAATAGGCTCGCCCCCTATTACATGGGACTTAAATATAACTGGCAAAATATTAGTGTAATAAAGGTACAGCTCTGCCATACCTTCGGGGATCAAATAATATGACTAGAAAGGGGATAAGTACTAAGAGAATGGCTAATGGAGATGAACGGAAGAAGACATGTTGCATCGACTCTAAAAATCCAGGGATGATGGTAAGAGGATGAGAACCCATGGGTTTTCCAAAGAATATTTTAACCTAAACAGAGGAGCTCGTGGCTAAATTATTATTATTATTCATTTATTAAACAAGTTACAATGACTCATAGATACAATACATTACACATACAACAAACAATACTTACATTAACAATACAATACACAAAGCCCAATATGTATGGTTGATTTTTATTATATTTACTTACAACTATGTTAGTGATACAATTACACAAATACACACAACAAAACAATAACTGCTACAGCATTCCAGCTGAGATACGGGAGCAACGACTCACTATACAGCAGTCCAGCCTGTCAGCAATAACTCCCAGGATGCTGTTGGAACTGGCTCGCACCCTGCGCACCAAGGACGCACATCTTTCACGCATTAATGCATAAAAGCAATCAACACGCAAATCCGCAAACATCCCTGATGCGCTACAGAAGCGAGGCAACCCCATCAACACCCTGAAAGCATTATTGTACTGCACGCGAAGGGCACTGTACGACCTTTGCGTAAAATGTACCCACAGAGATGAGATATACATGAGTGCTGCACGGGGCGATCCTACAGGTTAAGGTACGCTTGCCGGGGTTGGTCTGTGGATAGGTGACAATCTTTACATACCGAGCCTCCTCCGTGCCTCGGAAAGTACGTTAAGCCGTATGGTCCCGGCTGTCATTCATAAATCTTTGACAGTCGTTACGGGTCGTCAGAAGCCCGAAAGTCTGACAACCAGTCTTACCAAGGGGTATCGTATTACCCAGTTACTGGGTTGTGGAGGTCAGATAGGCAGTCGCTCCATGTAAAGTACTGGTATTCAGCTGAATCCGGTTAGACTGGAAGCCGACCCCAATAAAGTTGGGAAAAGGTTAGGCAGATTGACATTCTAACCAAAACAGTGGTACTCAGAAGCATGCCAGTCTGACACCTGGTCGAATTTCAGAATGTCAGTAGGTATAACCTAGGAGTTTAGACTAGAAGCTGACTTAACAAAATAAAAGGTGGATAAAGACACTGATGGATGGGGGGCTGCATATTCAATAATGGATACAATTCCTGCTATATTTAAACCAGAGGATCTTATAAATATGAATGAAAAAGGTAATGGTTCCACGTAAAATGACTATGGATCCCCCATACTAGGGAATAAATGGATTTAAACCTATCTTCCCGAGTCTAAGCTATAAAGTAACTAAGCAACACCTAGAATATCTACCGTCCAGATCTGCATATAAATAAATCAATAAAACCAACTTCATTAACCCCCTATTAACTATAAAAAGAGAGACAGATAGACTCAAACCAGTACGTGTAAAAGAGACGACAATACTTCTAGTATTGCGTCGTTCTACGGTAGATCGACTCTTGCGTCGAAATGATAGCTAATTGAGCTAATTCGATGCAAACGGTAAAAATAATCATGTAGCTAATGAATATTTTCTTGGTTTATCTTATTGGATCAGTGAATGAAGTAATAACGGCATTTTTCTTTTATTTTCATGGTTGAAGTGGTATTGGATCAGTTTGTCACTTTCTACTTATGCATTTGATTTTTCCGGGATGTGCTGTTCACCGGTACTTACCATCACGGATTCCTTCAATTCGTACTTAGAAGAATCATCGTGTAATTTTAGGCTGATAGAAAACCTACTAACGCCTCAACTCATCATTCGTGTTGTCATCAGTCGTGTGCGCAACGTGACTTTTTTCCATACTTCTCTATTAGTCGTCATCTCAGTAGTTACCCCCTTTCTAGCCATATCATCTTCCACACAGTCCATCCATGGTTTCTTTGGACTTCCCCTACTCGTATAGCAATCCACATTCATACTCAAAACTTTCCTGACGACATTTCTCTCAAATGCTTCAACTATATCAATCTGTTACCTGTGTTCCCTGAAGGATGCGCAGTGGTACCATCGAAGAAGTTCATATCTAACCACCGTAAGGACTATTCTTGCTTGCAGCTCTCGGCGACTATAGAATCGGGCCGGTAACAGATGTGGTCATCATGTTCACGGGATTTTGTTTTGAAACTGGTTAGATATGAACTTCTTTGATGGTACCTATAGTACACCCACATTTCAGCAAGTCCCATGTAAAAGGAGGCGAGCCTATTGCCATCAACCGGGCTCCGGGCTCTTACTGAGAAATTCCAGATAGAAAAAACCTATAACATCTTACCCGACCTGGAAATTGTACTCAAGACCTCATGCTTAGCAGTAGCGCTTGCGACCGCTTGACCAAGAGATACTACGTTCAATGATTACCTTATACATTCCTAGGCATTATCAGAGTCAAAGTCAAATCATTTATTTCAAATAGGCCCTTGTAAGGCACTTTTGAACGTCAAAGTTTACAAAAAATTTAATTGATTCTAGTCGCCCCTTCCAAAAGGTAGTTTTCGTATGGAGATGAATGAGCAAGAAACTCCACCGTTACTCTTTTAAAAAGTGTTACAATATTTTGTATATGTAGGTACATTAGTTACATAATTATATGTGAAGACGATGCAACCTATTGTGGTAACGTATACACACAATAGGTAAAAAGAAGAATTAATTTATTTATTTATTTATTTATAGTTAATTAAAACGGTACAACACCAATTACATTAATTAACATAGAAATATAAAAAGATTAATATTCTCAATTTTTTTTTCATTTTTTTTTTTATTAAGAAAAAAAAAAAAAAAAAAAAAAACGTCATCGTCGTCGTCGTCGTTATCTTTCGTTGCTTAAAAATTAAGCAACGAAAGATAAATTAATTACGTATGTGATAGATGCATGGTTCTCACATATTTACAAACATTGTAAAAGTAGACGATTTTCTTAAAATTTTACAATTAATAAGTCAGAGATACGATATATTGACTTGTTTTGTTCATGAAGACAATATTTATTGAATGAATTAATTAATATAGGCCATTTAATACACGTGAGACAAATATCTGGCAATCCATAACATTTAGAACAAACTAGGCTGACTCATCAACCGTTACTCATATAATTTAAAACTATAGTAAGTATCATTATCGACTTTCATTTTCGCGATTTAAGTGTGTCAATACAAAGGTTTTAAAACTTTTGTCGTAAGGTATCGATGCGTGATTTTACCGAGTATATTGCACATCACTAGCCTCCTTGACAGCGTGGACTTTCGCTTGGAGGTCACGTCTAGGTGAATAGGGATGTACAGTGTTGATATCGATATTTTTTTATCGTCTCTACATTTTTTTTGACTTGTCATTGAAGGCAGATTTTTTCTCGATATATTTGTTCCTTTTCGGCCCTGAAACTCATGATGGAACGATAACAGCGGTCGAATAACTTGTCATTGTCGGATATTTTAAACATAAAGGTCTTATACAAACGTATTTAAAAAAATTACCTAACACAGTACTTTAAAATTAAGTTTTTTTTTTAAATCATAATTACTTACTAATCAAAGGTTGCATAACCTTTACAATAATGGATTATAAATTGATCAATTATTCAGTAGTAAAAAAGAAAATGATTAAATCTTCCTAAAAATAACCATTCAACTCTTGTTTCAGTCTTCCTTCCATTACATTCAAACCTTTGAATATGAATATGAAATACTTTATTGCACAAAAGGTTTTGCAGTGAATACAGTAAAAAAAGTTACACTTTATAAATGAACACTTGTATGCTACAAAAATGGTGGGGGTACTGTCCTCTTAGATAGGCTTATACAATAGCCTGTAGTAAAGAGAATCAGTGCCGTATCCCTCTAAAAGTGGAAAATCAGTTGCTTAGTGTTTTTGTACAATTCAATATTTTAATTAAGTATAGTAACGCAAAACAAAAGAAATAAAAAGATAACAATTAACGAAAATGCTTGAGAGTATAAGTATATATTTTATATGTGTGGTATGTGAGTGGGGGTGTGGTGGGGAATGTGTGTTTGCGAGTGTCTGTATGTGTCTGAGACGTAAGTGTGTGTGTGTGGATGTTTTGAGAATATATGTGTTGCTAGTAGACGTACTTATGATAGTGTAGTAAACAAGGATTCGGTTTCCTCATACGTTTTGTCTAGTAGGTAGGAGCGGACTGCTGATTTACATTCTTGAACAGATAATGTATAAATTGAGATATTTGCATTAATTTTGTTATACAAGAAAGGGCCAAGATAGAATAAATTTTTTTTCGTAAAAGAGTAGCGGGTCTGTGGAAGGGAACATATTAAATCTTTACGACGTTTTGTAAGTTTAACAAAGGGAGTAGAGTGGTGTTGTAACAAAATTGCATGATAAATAAACAACTGTCGTACGTTAAGAACGTTGCAACTTTTATATAACTGAGTGGTGGAAAGTAAAATTGGCCGAAATGTTGCAATCTTTAATATTGCCCTGTGTGCAATCTCCAAAGGAAGAAGCGTGGTTTTTGAAGTACCACCCCAGCAGGAAATGCAGTAAGATAATATTGACTGACAAAGTGCGTAGTAAACATTGCGGATAATAAATTGGTTAGCTACAAGTCTAAGAGTTTTAAAGATAAATATCAATTTTCGCACCCTACTCGTCAGTGCCTCCACGTGGGCTTTAAAGTTTAAGGTATTATCTAAAATTACACCCAAGTATTTAATTTTGTTAACAGACTCTATTTGACTGCAGTTACAATTCTGCAGTTTAATAACACTATCATCCATGAAACACAAAACCCATAAATTACAAACAACCATTTACCTCACGATAAAACACTATTATAATATCGATAAATCACAACACGCACATCACTAGCTATTATCGATAAAGTATTCGACACAGCCCCGGCACAATAGAAAGTTTATTTGTGTACGATATTGACGTAGCGTCAGCAAAAAAAGTAAGTAAATAATTGCTTAACTTTTTTTGTTTACTTGCGTGGGTTTTTGAATACAGATTTGGATAGGAGGCTTTTATAAAAGATTTTTTACTTGTAGACGTTTGGGATTTAACAAGAATACATAAGTGTATTTAAAAAGTATCTACAATAAAAGGATTTGGAAACTACGTGAGATAAATAATGGATACCGATTTACAGGTTTTCGTTTGTGTATACGGAGAACTATGATGATATATTTTAGACTGGCTTCGTGTTGTGTGCATTGGTAGATTATTTTGGAAGTGCCACAACTTAGATTAAACATAACAAAATTTTATACCTTCCTAATAATAATAATAATTTTTGAACATCGTTATTTTGTAATATTTGTGTATAATTATGTTTGCTGTTGGTTAATTTCAAATACAATGTAGATTGTTACTGAATAAATTGAATTAATAATTATAGACTTTGATGAGATAATTTAAATTAATTTTAATTGATTTTCGGGCAAAACTTATAATAATTTCATGACTCACTCACTTAGATAATGAAAGGATAGGTATTTGGACTTTGTACATAGTTCGTTAAATATCAGTGATTATGTACCTACATGAGAATATAATAACCAAGTAGGTAAATACTTATCTTAATGATTGGTGAGAAAAACACACAGTTTTCTAGTGTCGAATAGAAAGTAGTCAAATATTGGTTTTTAAGCTTAGTTTTCAGATTATAAACCGATGACGTTTACAAAAAACTTAGTTTAAAATAAAAAAATGGCTTAGTAGAGACCTAAAAGTAGGTATTTTCCAACCAGTAGTTTTTGTCGACTTAATTAATCTCCTATTGATTGATAACTGAACTGGGACTTCCCTTCAGTAATTACTTACTATTGTTACATCAATATTATTTGCAGTAAATCAAAACCACACAAAAAAAAATTGTTTTCGTCTCATCACGGCCATTTTTTGCTGACCATCCATCCATTCAACGTTAAAACCACAAGTAACAATGTTGTATATTAAAGGCTAACTTTTTTTGCGGACGGTACGTTATTGTAACATTATAATAGGCGACAGGTATTGGAGGTTGAATGCATCGTTACGGTGCGTTCACACTGAGTTATAAAGGCGGGTTTACACTGGTTCCAACTTAACGGTTCCGTAGTATTCTAAGCAAATTTTAATAGATTCTTCTTCTAAATAACAGAGGGTATAAGTATTCTTTTATCTTATTGCAAATATCCATACAGGGTGTATCAGAAAGGTGTTGTCAAATTTAAGGATGTGGTACAGACCATCAAACTGTACAACTTTCTCCATTCGACAACATCGTAACCACAAATAATATTAATAGTTTAAAAAACACTCAAAAACACGCTTTTACGTGCACCTATAGGCGTATTCAGACCTTGAAACCTAATGGTGGTCAAAGTTCATTACAAGACCTTTCTAACAAGTCCAAACACGGCTATGATACGATCATCCATCATGAAGTTCCAGTTCATATCTTCCGGCTCCATCATCAGATCAGCTCGACAGTACCATGTTATTGTATTGTCATCAAAATCACATATAACTGCCAATTTTCATAACGCTACGATCTTTAGAAGATGGTTAAATTAGTTTTCTTAGATTTGATTACATAGTTACATACATACAGGTCGACCTAATAAAAGCATGTTAAAAAAATATGAGCCATTGCGATAGGGATATATTTAGAACGGCTGATTATGTTTTACCGACACAGGCGAATTAACCGTAGTTTTCCACGCCAAAAACGTGTGTTTAAAAAGGGCCTAAATCCGGCAGATTCTATCCGAATTCCGTAGAGAAATGAAGCCATCTTCATACTTTGCTAGCAGAATACTAAGTGAGTCAGTCGGCTCCACAAAAGCGGGTCATTCCGGTCAGGGCCGTGCCAAGTCAAAAGATCTGCTGGCTGTCACATCAATTGACAGTTAAATATCTGATTTGGGTAAGGCTCAAAATTTTTGCGCAGTCGCGCAATGGAAAATACAACGGAAAGTGTCACAAACGAAAATACGTTGCACAACGGAATTTGTAAAGCATAGTGCACATGGATTGTAAAATATATTAGTTTATTAATAGTTACTATTATTATCTCAATAATAATAATTAATTAAGTATACATCCCTAATTCTACTTGGACTTCGAAATAGTGAGAAAAATCAATCTATAGCCATAAAAAAAGTTTTGCAAACAATGTCGTGTGTTATAGGTATCAAATGAAAGGGCTCGTTGTGATGGTCTCAAATATTTTTTATTTTATAACAAGAACATTGTAGAATTAATGAAAAATGAACGAAATTTGACCATGCCCACGCATTACCGGCTCAGTATCGCCCCCCATTGGATCCAAGAACTGTCACATACATACTATATGTCGTATGTGACAGTGCTTCGATCCAAGTGGGGGCGATACTAAGCCAGCGGAGGTTTTGGTGTTCGGGTCCAATCGTGGGTGTTACCGAAATAAACGGTTAAATAATATTGCCATCGTATCGAAACTCAACAAAATTAAATAATCAACAATTAAACTGTTGAGACTGTTTAAGTTTTTCGCGGTACCTTCGACACCTTTCCGCAGCAGATAAAGGCATCTGAAAAAAAAAAAATTAAGTACTAAGCAATTCAAATCAATACATACGCGAGTACCTAGGTACTTTATCATGCTTTCATAAATATAGTAAAAAGTTGATGGGTACTCAGCTTTACAATTTCCGTTGTGACACGTCGCACAATTTTGTGTCATTCGTCGCACAACGGATCAAAAATTCTACATAACCAATCATAAAAAATCTCGTAATTCATAAAATGTACAGTACAACTAATAGTAAGCGTTATATTTTATTAATTAAGTAGGTAATATATACAAATAAATATCACAAATCAAGAAAGTCATTAAAATTTCGAAAATATAATAAAGTAAACTTACAATTTCTTAACGCCACACAACACGTTCCGTCACGATCTTCCGTCTGACACAAAAACAAAATGGCAGAAACACGCTGAAGTTAGTCGGATATCATGGATCTGTGTTGCCACTCAAAATAATTTGATGCTCATGGTAGAATGTCAATTAATCTAGAAATATCGCGTTGCACAACTGAAGTGTCACAACGGATTAAAATTTAGGACATTTTTAAATTACCTGATATAATCAAAACGCTTTGATAAATATTGAACTTATTTTACTATGAACTATACAAATAATATTCTGAAGCCCATAATGTATACGAACTAAAAAAAAACCATGTGTTTCATAAATATATTGAATGGACTTTGAGAAGTGTACGTACACGGACATCAACAAATTGTATGGAAGACAAACATGGACCTTTTTATTTTCAAGTATTAAATAGGTATATAATTGGAATATTTAAACGAAAAAAAATGGACATGATGACAAAATAGTCATCTTTCTTGCAATATTATTATAAACAAGTATTTATTATTTTTGATATTTTATTTCTACTCTTCAAATTCTGGGACAACACATTTTTAGAGAGTGCGCGTAAAATTTGAGCCTTACCCATTTCCCGCAGATGATTCATGATTTTTAACTAATATTAAATTTAAGGTTGAGTCATCTTAAACACATTATAGGGTCGAATTAAATTAGCTTAGCGAAACTTCATGGTCGTATCGATATCTATAATTATGGTAAATCAAAAGACAATCACTTATCTGTCGGTCAAACGTGGAGATTATAAAACAATTAATAGGGCGTTTGCGCACTTATCCGTATCCGGTTCGTATTCGATTCGTGTACGTTTCTGATCCGGTTTCGCCATCCTAGTAATTGTATGGATGTTTGTGCATACGGTTCGTATCGGTTCAGTTCGGTTCGTGTTCGAATCGTAAATTCTCACAGCGAGTCGTTTTTTGTCAGATCAAAACCGATTATATCAAACAAAACGAATCAAGTACCTGCATAAAGCGCAGACGCTACGACGTGAAATTCCCGTCCGTCTTTTTCACGTATAGAACACGAATCGAATACGAACCGGATAAAGAAAGAAAGAAAGAATAATGTTTATTTGGACACAGTTCGTGAAACACAAAACACAAAATAAAAAAAGTGAAAATAATATTTTAACAACAATAGTGTGTGCCTCACGGCTGCGCCAAAAAGGTTAATTTCAGCATTAATGCCAGACAGGTGCTGTCTGACGCTGGTTTTCTAATGAACCTATAAGTAGGGACAAGTGACGGTGAGTACAAAACAGTTTCAACATACCTAATACATAATTTGTATACTTCTAACATAAATAAATAAACTAGATACGGATAAGTGCGCAAACGCCCGTAGAGTCCGATTTTGAGGCTT
The DNA here is from genome assembly GCA_914767755.1 of Agrochola circellaris. Taxonomy (NCBI): domain Eukaryota; kingdom Metazoa; phylum Arthropoda; class Insecta; order Lepidoptera; family Noctuidae; genus Agrochola; species Agrochola circellaris. Next base: position 6,731,909 of record OU611867.1, on the reverse strand, counting down.
GTCCGGTGTCGTTCGCCCGGCTTTTGTTTTGTCATTCATAACATAGGTACTGAACCGCCGAGTTCGATCGCGGTGGACAAACGCTGTTATAAAAACACTCATTAACACTTTAGTGACTAACTCGTTGGTCTAGTGGTCGTAAGCGTGACTGCTGAACGTGAGGTCCTGGGTTCGATTCCCAGGTCGGCAAAGTGTTATTGGGTTTTCCGTGTCTAATTTCTCAGTAGCATTTCGGAGTCTTTACCCACTTTTACATGGGACTTAAATAATTGTTGAAATGTGGGTAAACTGTACCTACAGCTAACTCTCTCTCACTCTCTCTGTAACTCTTCGGGGCGTAATGTCGTGATGTTATAGTTGACTCCACGCCAAGATATCTACAATAAATTACAAATTACACGCATAAACACCCTGACTCAGCTCTATCAGTAGGCCATCTGTCCTCAGGTGGGATTTGAACCCGCGACCCCCACGATAGAAAGTCGCCATTTCACAACTGTACCATTTAGATTAGAGAATATCACTTTCGCATGTTAAATCTAACGTTTATATGCAAAATGGAGGTGCTCAGGTCTGAATAACAAGCTCGATCTGTGAGGTTAAGCTGCGTTGAGAAGGGTTAGTAGGTGGATGGGTGACCATGACCTTTCTTTGCATAAAAAGATCCCTCCGTTGAGTGAGTGGTTTCCGAACCTAGGAACTAGGCAGGAGCACACTGACATCATCATCGTTTCAGCCGAAAAACGTCCACTGCTGGTCATAGGCCTCGCCCAAGCACCGCCACTTCGGCCAGTTCTGTGCTTCCAGCTTTTAGCGGATTCCTGCGGCCTTCACAAGGTCATCAGTCCACCATGCAGGAGCCGTTCCAAGACGCTACGTCTTCCGGTACGCGGTCGCCACTCCAGAACCTTTCGGCCCCATCGGCCATCTGATCTGCGAGCAATGTGCCCTGCCCATTGCCAATTAAGTTCGGCAATTCTTCGGGCTATGTCGGTTACCTTGGTTCTCCTATATCTTCATATGCACACTGTATTTTGAGCAATTTTACCACTCCCTTAAAAAACAAGATTCAAAGATATCCACCAAACCTCACTACTGCGTGGTGGATTACGAACCCCTCCCTCTCACAGAGAGGAGGCCTGTGTACCAGTAGCGGGAACATTACAGGCTATTCATGTGATAGCAGTCGCTCTATGTAAAATACTAGTATTTTTTAGTTGCATCAGGTTAGACTGGAAGCCGACCCCAACATAGTGGGGAAAAGGCTAGGTGTTATTATGCGCTGCTGTGATCTGGTTTTAAGGACATGAATGCCAGACGGTTGAAATTTATAATATAATATAAAGGCTTATTCACAAAAAAAAATACAGAAACACATTTATTTATTTATTTGGTTCACCAACAATTGTTTACACTAACATCTTGATAAAAATACCGTCTTAAAAAACTTTGAACAGTGTAACAATTACTTAAAGGTAAACACCACATGAACTAAAATTATGGTAATTTGTAAGCCTAGGTGCATGTACAGTTTACAAGCCAACTTAAAACTAAAGAAAATAAAAATGTAGCCTAAATAAATACTTAGTTTAGAATGTGATTGCGAAAGTTATACAGGGTGTTTGGCAGAACGTTGAACATACGAAAATGGTGGATAGGTGGGGTCATCTGCTACTTACTTAGCCCTAATTTATTTGGCCCTGGCCCACGGGATATTTTTACATTTTATTATTTTTTTGGAAACAAAATTTCTACCTGTTTCGTGTAACAACCATCCCAAGGGAATAGTGAATGTTAATTTGCACCACTGCTACTGGCAAGCCGTCGATCATTTATTTTTTACCAACTTTGCAGTATTAAATTTCGCAAAACATTTCACTTTCCGTAAAGGTAGAGTTTCGTCAAAAATGTCCTACTTGAAAAAATTATGAAATAACTCTTAAAGTTTTTTTTTATAAAAGCAAATTACATACCATTAGAAAGCTCACACACTAGGGATGTTTTGCTAGAATTGGAACTCCTCAATCATTTTTTGTTTTTTTTTTAATGCAAGTTGAAATTAAGATTTAAGTATTTTTTACATCTTTCTGTAAGTTTGAGGACTCATAACTTTTTTTCTAGCTATCATCTGAATAAAGCAATAATTTTATAAGAATCTGTCAACATAAAAGATTTTTAAAAAATACTAAATATTGCCTGTTTTACCCATTTTTAATAAAAATTACACTTTAAAGTTAAGAAAGTGGTGAAACAAGAAGAAAGACAAAAAAAAAAAATTTAAAAATATCCCGTGGGCCAGGGCCAAATAAATTAGGGCTAAGTAAGTAGCAGATGACCCCACCTATCCACCATTTTCGTATGTTCAACGTTCTGCCAAACACCCTGTATAAGTAACAAAATAATGAATGATTATTTTGTTACTTATATAACTTTCGCAATCACATTATAATGTATGTACAATACAATTCATTACAAGATGCAAAATCTGTATAAAAAGTATATAACCCTGTCACTTAGACTAGGATAGCCTATAATCTAAGAGACAGTGTTCGGCCAAATAATTATTTAAACATGATTTATTACAACCAATGAACGGTGTTGATGTTATTAAGCTTCTGTAATTTTGTTATGTGTAATGTAAATTAAATTAAATTAAATTATATACTGTTTTAATACAGGTAGATTAAATTAAATAATTTTACCAGTATTCTTTACCAATTGATAACAGAGCAACAGTCACACTGTTGTCTATTCTAAGGTGTCTATAATCGGGGCTTATTGGTTGATTCGCACGAATTCACACACCTGAAACGTGCGATTCGACACCTTAAAATAAAATTTATTTTTCTTGAGGCTATTCGTACGAAGTTAAATTTATTTATGGGCAAATCGACAACTCTAGAAATACGTAAAAGGCAATTGGCACATTTTGAATTGTATGCAATAAAGTCCACTAACTTTACGGCATGCCAGTTGTCGCTTCGTCCAGAAATAAATTAACGTCGTACGAATGGTCATAAAAAAAGTGTCTGTTCGCCTGTTTCGGGCGAGCGAATGAACTAATAAAGAATAATCAACGGTTACAGGCTCGCCCTTGCATGGCTTACATGTCTGCCGACCCTTTTCGGTGAGAGCAGGTCTGGTGATAAGGTAGGTTATGTATGTGACTCTGTTATCACCACGCATGTCAGACCATTTAGTGATAGTGATAGTGGAAAAAACTAAGCATATGGTGATGAAGATGATGCCAAAAACCATTTTTGGTAAAGTCATTAGGTGACCATTTTTTTTTTTTTTGGGTAGCTAATTGTCAAATAACTTCTTCCGCTCCCAGCGGAGCGGGAGGGCGTGTCAGGCTCTTACGGACTAAAACCCACCCGTGTTTCTTCCGTTGCCTGTGTGCCGGGGTCGCGATAGGGATATCGCGACCCCGGCACACTGCAATGACCTGCCGGGGTTGCGAGTTTGTCCGAAAGGGATTTCGGACAAACTCGCAACCCCGGCAGGTCATTAGGAGGCCTACATTAACCATTAAGTAAACAGACTTAACTAGTAAGTAATGCAATTGGAGTAAAATGAAATGGTTTTACTTTCTTTCTGACATTACCATAATGACATCATCTAAGTTGACATTTACTTTCTCGTGAACAAGCTTATAACAGCTACTCGTATGACAATTTCTTTTATTTCGTAACTTAAAATATTTGAAGCATGAGGAAGTTGTCTTGCAACTGATTCATCTATTTTTCTTTTTTTATGCGTACCTCTAAGGTGAGGGACATACACAAATGGCGAGTGGCGCGTGCGTGGCGACGGTGTGGCGCCGCGGGCGTTGCGCCGCCCGATTCATATTTCATGCAAAATGTATAGGAACGACGTGGCGCGGAACATACAAACAACGCCCGCGCCGCACCGTCGCCTCGCCGGCGCTACGCCTCTTGTGTATGTACCATCAAAGAAGTTCATATCTAACCAGTTTCGAAACAAAATCCCGTGAACACGATGACCACATCTGTTACCGTCCCGGTGGTATAGCCGCCGAGCGCTACAAGCAAGAATAATCCTTACGGTGGTTAGATATGAACTTCTTCGATGGTACCGCGCCTCGTCGTTCCTATACATTTTGTATGAAATATGAAACGGGCGGCGCAACTCCCGCGGCACATCGTGTCCACATCTGCGCCACGCTCGCGCCACGAACGCGCCACGCCCGCGTCACACGCCGCTCGTGTATGTCCCGTGCCTAAGGAGTGGAAACTCTTCGCTGGAGTCCGTGTTTCCCGATTCTTGTACCTGGGTGTCGATGAGCTACAGTACAGTCGTCGGCCTAAGAAAACCTTAAACATATTTTGGAACCTTGTTATAATAATTAGGTATACTAGTTTTAAATATCTGTGAAGTATACGACGGAAGGAGTTTAATGTGACAAAGTAATAAGTTAAAGAGGTTATTGGTATCCATAAAGTAAGGGTAGTCACATTTAGCGCATTGGTTTAAAATAACCTGTAATGGTTGATGTTCATCTATTTTTTTCGTGTGGTTCAGAGCTTTTATGCCGTCAATGGGCCTCTATGGAAAACACGAGAAATATCTCTCAGGCATGCCGGTTTTCTGGAGGCAAAAGTCCTCGCGCACATGTGGGAGTTGCGCGAGGAGGCGAAACGCCGGGGCGTAACTCCGCTGCCGCGAGAAATCGCGGCACAGCGGACAGAGCTCCGGCGGGATCTCATGGCGGCATGGAGAGTGCGATTGTCGCAACCCAGCGCTGGGCACGCCACAATTGTGGCGATAAGTCCCCTCTTTGAGGAGTGGCTAGAGAGGCGCCACGGCGTCCTCACCTTCCGCCTGACACAGGTCCTCACCGGACATGGTTGTTTCGGGAGGTTCCTGTTCAGGATAAAGCGGGAGGAAACGCCCGGGTGTCACCACTGTGTGGATCGCCCGGAGGACACGGTGGAGCATACGGTGGAGGTCTGCCCAGCTTGGGCGGAGCACCGCCGTGTCCTCACGGAGGCGATCGGCGGCGGCGATCTCTCGCGTCCGGCCCTGGTTCAGGCCATGGTCCGGAGCGAGAGTGCATGGGAGGCCGTCACCTCCTTCTGCGAAGCAGTAATGCTCGCGAAGGAGGAGGCGGAGCGCGCGAGGGAGAGGCAAAATGCGCCCCCTCGCGCCCCTAGTCGCCGCAGGAGACGCCCCGGGCGTCGGGAGTCGCGAGCCGACTTCCGGCCACCGTAGGCGCGGGCTTGCGGACGGTGAGCAATGGGTAGCTCGCCGTCCGATAGGGACCAGGCCCGGGTCGACGGCGCGTTGTGTTCCACGCGCGCCTCAAAGAGATGTCAGCACCAACTGACGGGGTCCGGAAGGGCCAATGCCTGCCGGGGTCGCGGGTTTGTCTGAAAGGGATATCGCGACCTCGGCACACAGGCAACGGAAGGAACACGGGTGGGTTTTAGTCAGTAAAAGTCTGACACGCCCTCCCGCTCCACCCAGAGCGGGAGAAGTTATTTGATAATTTCCCATCCTCAAAAAAAAAAAAAAAAAAAAAAGGCATGCCGGTTTCGTCACGATGTTTTCCTTCACCGTTCTTGAAGCAGGTGATAAATTATTATACAATACACACATGAATCCGGAAAGTCTGAGGTGCGTGCCTTCGGTTTGAGCTCAAAATCTATGACCTGGCAGTCTGACGGTCACACCACTAAAAATCTATCTATCTTCTATCAACCAAGCAGTGATAGCCCTATCACTGCTTGGTTGATAGAAGATAGATAGATTTTTATTTTCGTGTGGTTAGTGTAGTGACTAACCTGGTGTCAGACCTGTTATGCCGTCAATGGGCCTCTGATTGACTTCACATGCCGTCAAGAAATATATCTCAGGCATGCCGGTTTCCTCACGATATTTTCGTTTTTGAAGCAAGTGATAATTATACAATCCGTACATGAATCCGAAAAGTCAGAGGTACGTCCCTTCGGTTCGAACTCGAGATCTATGACTTGGCAGTCCGATGGTCTATCACTGCTTGGTTGATGGAAAATAGATCCTACTTATCCAGGGTGTCAGGGACATCGTCGCGACTGCCAACCTGTATATAATATTAGAAATACGAAAGTGAGTTTGTTTGTTTGTTACGCTTTCACGCTAAAACGGCTGAACGGATTTGGATTAAATTTGGTACATAGGTAGACCATGACCTGGAGAAGGACATAGAACCTTTTTATCTCGATATTCCCAAAGGATTGAGAGTCATGCGGGTGAAACCGCAGGGCGAAGTTAGTAAATACATAAAATAAAAAGTACAAGAGCTATGAACATTTTGTTAAAGTGACCGTATTATTTATTGGTTGAATATGGTGCTAGTTAAGTTAAAATGCGTAGAAAGCCCATTTTTCGTACGAAAAGACCATCCTCGAGTCACGATGCTAAGAACGTCCTACACATTTTGCAGTCCTAATGGACTAAGGTCTGACCTGGACATGAACTTCACACATATTTGTTTAATGGATGAATTTTTTTTTATAACATAAGTGTGTTAAAAAAAAAACGCTAATATTGACAAAAAATTCCTGATTCCTGCCAGACGATGATTTATAAAAAAATCTAATTTACATTTTTTATTTAATTGTACTCATTCGTTTAATGTTTAATTCGTTTTAATACAGATGTTTCTCTTAAAAAGTACTATATATTGATAAATCACTTATGGCTATTGTGCGCCAAGAACATTCCTTAACTTAGGTGGCCAAGCAGTCACCTATTTAGGTCATTAACTCGGAATTGACTAAGAATAATAGGCAAAAATCGAGTTAGTAGCAAAGGTCTCTCCTTGAAAAGCTCTTTCAATTGGTATAATTGTATCTTGTATGTTTAAAAAAAAGTCATTTTTGACATTTTTATTAATCACAGTCTGGCCAGGATTTTTTTTGCCAATCCACTCGCGATATATTTTATAACGAACACAAAGTTAGTATACTATGATTTATAATACTTTTAATCCATTCAACAGATGGGTGAAGGTCGCTCTAGGTCGGATCCTCTACCATAATACCAATTTCACTGACCGGCTGATCTTTTCACAAAATAAACAATACTTAAACCAAATGAATATCGCCACAATAATAAACACAACTGTATCGAATTCAGCCGCTGACGCATGACAAAAGCGAAAGTGTTTAAAATTGGAAAATGCGATCACAACATGCATATAAACTGTCGCATTTATTACCATAGAGAGCAAATAATTTTAAACTATTATAATATAAAACGAGAAATGCTGATGTCATCATGGTGAAAATATTTGTCAGTCAGCAAGATTTCTCACTGTTCAGCGTAAAACACGAAATCACAATATGAATCATTTTGAAGATTAGATAAGATATAAATTATTTTCCAGTACATGGTACATTAACATATTAATATTAATAAAAAGCTTCACATATACTACCGTTGCCGCTGTAGAAAAATTAATATTAAAATTAAAATTTAAGTACAATTAATATCCCCATTAGTAATTATAAATTAGTTTGAAATGAAAATAGGTAATTTTTAATACAATGTCAATTATATTTTGTTTTGTAATTATTATTTATGAATTAAATGTCAAAATTTACCTATTATAATAAATAATATCAAAGTTTAAATAAAAAAGTCAATAAACACATAAAATATTGATAAAATATAATTGACATTACATTTTATCCATATTTTAGTATTATATTTTCCATTTATAATTTAAAAAATCATTAACTGAATAGAAACAATTGTCTAAAAGCCAGGCAAATATTGTTTTCCTGAATTTATTTGTGAACTGTCAAAATGAAACAGATTGTGATTGATCGTGTGTTACACAATTAGGGTGTTGGGTGTGTCTGGACGTAGTCATCAACAAAATTTAATTACTTAACACTTCAATTTTTTTTGATCTTAATTGTCGAACTAAATATTTAAGTAGTTTAGTAAACAGATTTTTAGCTTTTATATGAAAAGCTAAAAATCTGTTTATCTAATAATTTTGTGTCAATTATGATGATCATGTTATAGTCGTGGTGGTGGCCCAGTGCTGACTGCCCGGTTCGAACACAGGCAGGTTCTAATTAGGCACGAGCCTAAATACCCTTGAAAAGTAAACGCATTCATTTAGGTATTTCTTAGCATATATGAAGTTCCGTTGATCAGTACAAGTAACTTTTCGTTTGTTCACTAATGAATGGACGTGAAAAACCGAAGATTGAGCTCAGCGGCATGCAGTTTTAAAGACCCAGCAGTGACTAATAGGCAATTTTCCTTCTTCTCACGAATTATTAAAAAACAAATAAAACTAAGACAAAAATCAGAAGGCATGACCCGTTACTCAATCCTGCACGCTGCCGAGGTCTGAAGAAGGCCTGCCTTACCTGCGGCCTACCGCCGCAAGCTACCTGCTCAAGCCTATGCTACCGACGCGACGCTTACTACCTGTCTGACGAGGGCCGTCCGGCCTGTCGCCGGGCCTGCGCTGAGCAGGCCCCCCCGTCTGCCACGTGCTGCCAAGGACGTTACCCTTATTTCCTCTAAGTGTGCGAGTGCTCAAGACTCTAGTATTCAGTGACCTTACCCACGACCTAGCCGTGTTACTACTACCTATCTTAATTATATGTATTTACTAATCCAGCTGTTTAATTCATCAACTACCTATCTATCGACCTATCAGTTAACGGCCTGCGCAGCGTACCCTGCGCAGCCCTAGCCGTTACAGTATCTATGGTAACAACAACAGCGTCTTCATGTCTTAGTACCTTGCCGTTTATTTATTTATAGTTAATTAAAACGGTACAACACCAATTACATTAATTAACAATAATTATAAAAATATTATGTAATATTGACAATTTTTTGTTTATAATTTAATTAAACTAACATGGACAGTGGACTCCCTTGCATACGTTTTCTCACAGAACACCAGACATATACCTACGCATAATTTTATTCCATTCATCCGCAAATACATCACATTCAGGGTTGGCCGTCAGAAGGGCGTTGAGCATCTTCAAAGTACGACACACTGGACATTCAGCTCTGGCAACAGTTTTCGATGGCGGTTGCGCAAATAGATTGCGCCGGCGGCTGGGACGGTGTCCGATGTATTCGTCGGGCACAAATAGTCGGCAGAATAGGCCATGGAGGTCTGGGCAGTCTATACGTCCCCGTAAGGTTTTACAGGCTACCGTGAGCTGATCAAGGCCTCTTCTCACCTCCAACGAATTAAAGCCCAACATCCCTAAAAGTGGCCGTTGTAGTGGGCGGTGTGATACCCGCCTTGGAAAGGACGTTAAGCCGTTGGTCCTGCGCCGGTTCTCTCTCCGGTCGTGTCGGATTGCCGTCCCATCGGGCTATGAGAGTGAGGGAAGAGAGAGTGCACCTGTGTCTGCGCACACGCTGTCTTGTGCACTATAATATCTAACGCATCGATGGCTAGTCTCCGCTGAGATTCGTCGCCATGGACCGGATGGTTCGGTTAGGAGAACTATTAGTGTCTTGCCTTTTTTTTTTTTTTTGAGGATGGGAAATTATCAAATAACTTCTCCCGCTCTGGGTGGAGCGGGAGGGCGTGTCAGACTTTTACTGACTAAAACCCACCCGTGTTCCTTCCGTTGCCTGTGTGCCGAGGTCGCGATATCCCTTTCGGACAAACCCGCAACCCCGGCAGGCATTGGCCCTTCCGGACCCCGTCAGTTGGTGCTGACATCTCTTTGAGAAGCGCGTGGAACACAACGCGCCGTCGACCCGGGCCTGGTCCCTATCGGACGGCGAGCTACCCATTGCTCACCGTCCGCAAGCCCGCGCCTACGGTGGCCGGAAGTCGGCTCGCGACTCCCGAGTCTTGAGTGAGTATCTTGCCTAAGGGTGGCTTTCACATCTCAAGGTACTACTGACGTTGACTGTACTAAGAGTGAAGTTTACCTAAAAACATCGTTAGCATAAGAATAAAACGTAAATCTCGCAGTTGTAACCTTTACCCACATCGGTAACCCACATCCGTTAACCTGAAATTGAACGCAAACAGAATGAGTTAACTTAAGACCGTGGGCCCAAGTTTCTCTAATACAATAGCTTATTAAGAATCAGCACACACTTGCGACTTGTCGTACGAAAGTCTTAGAGAGGCTTTTTGCCTTATGTGTCAACAAAATGTCTTGGCAATAACATACTTTAGATTGTCGCACTTTCCTTAGATGTAAGTGTGGCAGGCGCACTCAGAAACTTAAATTAACTATAAATTAAGTTTACTAGGGTTCGTGGTTAAGTAAGCCGTTGATCTTGGCTGTGATTCGTAGATCTTTGACAGTCGTTACAGATAGTCAGAACCCCGAAGGTCCGACAACCAGTCTTACCAAGAGGTATCGTGTTACCAGTAACTGGGTTGTAGAGGTCAGATGGGCAGTCGCTCCATGTAAAATACTGATATTCAGCTGCATCCGGTTAGACCGGAAGCCGACCCCAACATAGTTGAGAAAAGGCTAGGCAAACTCATTAGTAGTTTTTCATTAATAGCGCCAAATATCTTTACTATAACAACTAAGAATTCTTATGAGAGCGAATTCTTTCTGTGTGTCCAAACTGTCTCAATACACTTTTCTTCATCCTTATAACTTCCAACCTCTTCCACTCCACAACGCTTCCTAAAATTAACTTGCTAAGAAGTAGGATGCCTTCATTATCATCATCATAACGGCTGATAATAATATGATGAAGGCATCTTACTTATTAACAAATTAACCTTGGAAAACTTTCAAAGGTACAGTTCATGATTAATTTTCGATGTCCTGCTATAATTTATGGTGAAAATACTTCGAAATTATAGTTTGAATTTTGAATAAAACTTGATTCTTATCTTGCTTAATGACCGATACTCCGACGCCCGCGCGCGCGATTTTACACTCGCACTCATCGACAATTTGTATTTGCCTCACTCTAGAGGTCAAAGAGCCGCGGTTTACCGACCACTAGGCTGGGCAGATGATCATACGTTTACTTAGGTGGCCCGGTCATATCTATGGGATGCCGTTGGAGCAGACAAATCCTCGAGTTTAGACCGCCAAACGGCAAGCCCAGCGTGTGGGACTGGATGAGGGCTTTCCATATTATAAAGAAAGTTTTATCACAACCCGAAATTACGAAAACCCACCGTCATTTTCATGACTATACAAGTCGGTCGATTCTGTAAAAATATCATCGTGAAACTTAGGTGAAGTGAGCTGTCACTGTCACAAATCGACCGGCAGGATGCTAGGAATTAGCACTCAGCTCACTTCACCTAAGTTTCACGGTGATATTTTTACAGAATCGACTGGCAGGCGTTCTTTTTGATATTCCTTATCGCTAGGGTATTAATGAGACCATGTCAAAGAATCAAAAGGTATTTTTTTATTATTTTGTTAAGATTACGTAACATTAGACATAAGTATGAGTAAATCCTATTCATTTAAACCAATCATTCATGTTTGAAACTACGACGTTGTCATTTTTTTTTTTAAATAACAAACGTAGTCTGAATTAAATGTTTTTTTAATATTTTACTTAAAGGTATTTTACATAAATAATCGTGACTTCGTCGAATTATTTTTAAAAGAAAAAAGAAATGGAAGAAAAACGAATGCCAGTTGATTCATTGACACTCAAAAGGAACAATTGTATATGATATCAGATACCTATAGGACGCCACTAATATCATAGGGAAACCCAAGCTGTAAGTTGCTTTAAGAGTGAGTCTTATTCTGCCCTGCTAAGCCGAAAGGCGATATCTAAATCGGAGTAAGTTTTGAGACAATTGACTTTTTGTAAATTGTAATTTAAGGAAACATAAGGATATAAAGAACTTCTGAGTGGTATTTTAAAATGTTTTAAGTTAGATAGCGGTATGTGGCTTATACCATTAGATGCGAAATGATTATAGCTATTGAATGGTATAAAAAAAAACTAAAAGGGCGTATCTCAGAGATACCGCCTTTCGGCTTAGCAGGGCAGTATTACAGTTTGTAAGTTGCAAACTCAAATTATTTTACTCGTGATTTGATGAAGACTCGAAATAAGGCTATCGGATAATGAAAGCTTGAAAGCTATTAGGTTTCAGGATGCAGCCGTAAGGTTTAGAAAGTAGTGTCTACCTGTGGCCTAATAAAATCCTACTATCACCAATTTGCTTGCCAACAATTAATGCTGTGATTAAAGCGTAAATGCGTCATGTTCGTGAACGCGTCGTGTGTACCGTCAGTGTGGACTGGTCATTTCTTAGCTGCCACTGCTTATTTGAATTTATTCGAATTTTTGAATTGTTTTTGTTTTATTACGGACGCTTTTAACGTGCACGTCTCTCTACATTGTTCTCACGTGTATAATTACAACATGAATGATGTAACCAATATTCTGATTTAAAAGAGTGTCCGTGGAGTTTCTTGCCCGTTCTTCTCCATAGGAACCTACTACGCTGTAGAATGGGCAACTAGCTTCATATTTCTGACTGACTGATCCCTTGACAATTCAAAAGTACCTGTAATTGGTTTATTTGAAATATTTGCTTTGAGTTTGAGTTGAGTTTGAGTTTATCCTTAGCTAGCTTCTGCCCGTGACTTCGTCCGTGTGAAACTTCTTGTTTTAACTTAAACTATATAGCATCGCATCGCCCGACCGCGCTGTAACTTTGTTATCGCTTAGCTTTCTTTTTGACTTTTTGATGTTTAATTTCCTCTCGTTTTCCGGCGATCTATCGGAATGATTTCGTGAAAAGGGACGGAAGTGTGTAACAGGAAGCCGGGGAAGCGCGCGCTATTTGATTTGACCAATGACCGCGCGCGATGCTACACTTGGCCGTCAGATGGGACCAACCCATTTTCAGAGAGGTTGGTACTGTCAGCCAAGATGTCAGATGTCACACAACTTATGGGACTACTGTACGGTTCACTCGATTTTTTCTTTTTGCTCGGCTTACTAGGATTGTTGAGTGATGTTAAATAGCCTATCACTTTGCTCAAGAATTGGGCTATCAATTTCAAAAATAATTATTCAAATCTAACGGTAGTTTCATAGAGTACCGCGTTCAAATAAAAAAATTAACTCTTCAGCTTTATTTTACAACATGTAAAAAAAATCTTGTCCGATCCTTGAGGGTGTTGCTGGGTATCTTACTGAGAGTAAAGTTATGGGAAAATTGACAGGAAAAAACAAAAAAAATCGCCTAATTTTTTTCAATGGGGAACTTTACCGGGTCATTTGCATTGGGCGCGGGCGGCCGTCGTTTAGCGAGTGTCTAAAAGTCATAACTTATGACCCCTGTCGAAAATTTGAAATTTTTTCAATAAATTTGGGGTAATTATAGTACCTAAAATGTGAATTTTTAAATAGCAATAACTTTTTTATTTTCAATAATAATAAATATAAAAATAATCTTTTTGGTACCTAATGTTAATGCAGTATTTTATTTATCTTTTATATAGATTCATTTCTTTTAAATTTTGTAAATTTGAGAACGTTGTAGGCTTAACAGACTGTAGATCTGTGGACCATTTTATATTTCGCAAAGTACCTGGTACTTGTTGATAGGCCTACATTGTCCTCTCATACCTTTTAACACTGTTATTTGAAAACATTGTAAAAACCATTTACTTAAGAGTAACCATGGAGTTTCTCGCCGGCTCTTCTCCATAGGAAACGACCAATTGGAACCGTGCACCTAGCTTCTGACGTTTCATAAGTGCCCTTGTAGGTTTATGTGAAATAAAATACTTTTGAATTGAAATCGTGGCTTCGAGTATTCTAATCAAATTCTTACTTCAATCACACATCACCTCTGCCTACCCCATAGTCCACAAACATCTTCACGTCCATGACATGTATTTAACACACAAACCACCTTCAACAGTCGGTCAGCCACACCCGCGTCTGCGCAGTCGGTCAAGAGTTCACTGACCTCCATCGATATTACTCACGTTAACTCACTTTTACTCATTGCGTGGAGAAAGTGACTTTCCCCGGTTACTTCGCGAATTTGATATAGACCTCGATCATTTATTTATTTAGTAGTATCGACATCTGATAGTGTGGAAATTTTGCAATTTTATATGTTGTACGGTTATTTGATTTTAGTATAATAGTTTAATTGACTGGCATTGACATGTGGTGTCAGGTTTGAGACTTGTACGGTCGACAGCGAAAGTCGATACAAATTATTTTTTTGGCGTTACCGACTCATCGACTTTTTCTGTAAATTCTACACATAGACAGAAAAAGTGCATATTTTGGTATAGGCATATGAATTTAATATTGATGATAGTAGTCAACTAGATTTGGCCACGACCATAGCCTTTTATTTTTTTTATTCTAATCTCTTTTTCTTCGATTCGAATATAATTTGTAAATGATTTGATTCGCTCTCCAAATAGCTCTCATAGGCAAAAAGGGTTTTTTGTCAAGTTTTCATTAACAGACAAAAACAGAATGATGTTTTAAATTCGTTTACCGCTAAACGTTATTAGCGATATGTGGTGCAATCGGACCTAAAGCCACCGCCACATTACAGGGTCGTATCGTGTCGTGACGCGGGATAGACCAATCAAACAAATCTGTTCAGGACTACGCCAAATCACAACGAGTTTTGATTGGCTAACACTGCATGAGAAGGCGTCACGTCATACACAACACAGTAATATAAATCCGGGCTTAAAACGCATGAAACCTTTTTTAAACAATCATTAGTTACCTACCTTTGTCGTTGACTGTATCAACTTTACTAAGTTTTTAACAATGATTGCAAACGTGCCTCTCAGCTTTTTAAACACTATAATTAAATTTACATCTACATACTTTGAAGACAAAAAACTCCATCTTTTATTTCAAGCGGCTAGACAATAACTCGCTTTTGAGGTAAAATTCTCCGGTAGGTAAAATTGCCAGTAAAAATTAATGATTGACTAATTACTATAAAGTTTATAGCCATGTCGATTGTCGACATGGTTATAAACTCTTAACAATGTGATTAAAGTATGGTTATTTATTAATTGGTGATGGCAGTCAAGTTTTAGTAAGAAAATCTTTTAACGGGTATATTTTAGATTAGCTTTCATTTATATTTCTGCCACCAAACATCATAGCTTTGTTTGGGTTGAAAGGGTAAAATAAAAATAAAAATATTTTATTTCACCTAAACCTACATGGGCACTCATGAAACGTCAGATGCTAGGTGCACGGTTCCAATTGGTCGTTTCCTATGGAGAAGAGCCGTTAAGACACTCCATGGTTACTCTTTAAAAAAAGGGTGCCGGTGTTATTTATTATATACACAATCAAGGGCAGTGGAGGGCCAGTGGTAACGGCCGCCAATTACGAGTTCTAGGTCGTAGGTCCGAGCCCTGACTGGCGCTTTACTTTCTGTAAATTATTTCATCACCACTGCTCTCAAAACGGTGAAGGAAAACGTCGTGAGGAAACCGGCATGTCCTAGAACCAAAAACTTCGAAGACATGTGACATCTACCAACCCGCACTGGGCCCGCGTGGTGGATTATGGACCGCTCTCTCTCACCGAGAAGAGGCCTGTGTCCCAGCAGTGGGAACATTATAGGGTGATTTATTACATGTCCATGAAAAATTTCAGCTTTCTAACGTAAAAACTTACATTGCTAATGTAAGTTTTTAGCACTAGGAAGTGGTGAAGGGCGGGCGTTTTGGGGGACTGTCTTATGCAATTTTGACGTTTGAAAAGTGCTGATTCTCAGCATAGTTAGAATAAATGATTTTTGAATTTTGAATCTAAGAATGCTAATTATGCACGATTAAATTTAATGAAAATCCAAGACTGCGAAAATTTTCTAATTTTTCGGCTTTGGAGGCGTTTTAATAGTTTTCGAGGGTGCTAAAGCCGATAGCGAGATCAAAATGTAAATCCAAGATGGCGGCTGCGAAACTTTTGTTTCGTTTTAAATCATACATGAGAAGGATCTTCGTTCCTGACGGGGGTCGGACCGCACACGTTTTTTGTTTTCTCTTTAGGGTATCTTGGAGTTGTGTTTATCTTGTCTGAAATCTTTAAAACACAGTAACCAAGCGTGCTGTTGATTAATTCTCATTCGTTCTCTATATGAGACTGCCCTGTTGGTCTCGTGGTAGCAATTGTGACTACAGAGCGTGAGGTCCAGCGTGGGTTCGACTCCTAGGTCGGGCAAAATTGTATTAGGAATTTCTCTGCAACAGCCCGGAGTATGGAAGTTGGTGGTGTGATACGCCCGTGTCTCGGAAAGCACGGTAAGCTGTTGGCGCCTGATCTATCTTCAGTCATGTCACATTGCCGTCCCATCGGACTATGAGAGTGAGGGAAGAGAGAGTGCACCAGTGTCTGCGCACTGCACTATAATATCTCTCGCGTCAGTAGTGTCGCTGAGATTGGCTATCATGGCCGAACCGCCATCTCGGATTTACATTTTGATCTCACTATCGGCTTTAGCATCCTCGAAAACTATTAAAACGCCTCCATAGTCGAAAAATTTGAAAATTTTCGCAGTCGTGGATTTTGATTAAATTAAATCGTGCATAATTAGCATTCTTAGATTCAAAATTCAAAAATCATTTATTCTAACTATGCTCAGAATCAGCACTTTTCAAACGTCAAAATTGCATAATACAGTCCCCCAAAACGCCCACCCTTCACCACTTCCTAGTGCTTTAGCTGGGAAGAAGAAGTGGCGCAACAAACTCCCCAGCAGCACTGCTGTCTGTTCAGTTAGAAAAAAAAAAATTACATACCTTTGCTCTAAGTAGTGAGGCAATTACAGAATGCAATTTTCTCATCATAATTTCAAGTGAAACGATAACGCAAACCGTAAAAATTAATGTTAACGTTAAAACTTTTACGTTCGCGGTTTTAAAGTAAATAGGGAAAGTCTGTAACGCAATTGTGTCCAATTACGCGTTTCCATGTTTACCGGTGGTCCAATTATATTCGCTCTATAATATTTGGCTGTTACGCTTTTGATTTTAATGTTTCATGTCGCTTTCGAAATGTATAGGGTGTTGTGAAAACTTATCTGACCAGCAAAAGCTGTTGGCTTAAATAATTATCACTAAGGCTATCGTGTTACCCCGTAACGGGGTTGTGGAGGTCAGATAGGCAGTCACTCCATGTTAATACAGGTATTCAATTGCATCCGGTTAGACTGGAAGCCGACCCAAACAGCTCTCTCAAGCTCCTTTAATGCCCAGATTTTGAAAGATTATGGTTTAAAATCTACAAAGCAAGTATTCGTGTTTCCCTAGATGAGAGCTCTTAACAAAAAATGTGAGTTAATTATATTAACTAACTAGAACATCTATTGTTTTTTTTTGTAATTTTATCGTATTCTATACTATTAAACGAGCAATATTTGTATATATATTTGTAATCACGTTCACGAAAACGGCTCTACCGATTTCGACGAATGTTGCAATATAGGGGTTTACGAGGGCGAAAAATCGATCTAGCTAGGTCTCATATCTGGGGAAATTCGTTTTCTTCGTATTTTCACCCGAGCAGAGCTCGGTCGCACAAACTTAAGAACAGGACAATAATAATATGTCAATAATGACAATGGCAGCATAGAATTAGTAAGTACCTACTATCATGGCGGCATGGAATTAGTAAATACCTACTATCATGGCAGCATGGAATTAGTTAATACCTACAATCATGGCAGCATGGAATTAGTAAATACCTACTATTATGGCAGCATGGAATTAGTTAATACCTACAATCATGGCAGCATGGAATTAGTAAATACCTACTATCATGGCAGCATGGAATTAGTATGAACTATCCTGTAATATTAAATGAGCATTCTCTATTTTCACCAGAGCAAAGCTCGGTCGCCCAGGTACTAATATTGATGGCTAATATCGATCGCATTTATAATAAAAACACCCTGTAAACCAAACGAATGGCCACAAAACGCACGCTTTCCGTTATATCATCGTTTAGCAGTAATAGTAAGTTGTAACGCAATAACTATGTTATGGTAGGTACGAATGCGTTGCTATTTGCGTCATAAAATAACCATAGATCTATAAAAAAAACAGCTTATAATCTATGGTCATTACTCTATAGTTTGTGACAGAATGTAATAGTGAGGCAAATTGGGCAGTTAGTGTAGGGTAACATACAAAACATGAAAATATTTCAGACAGAAATCAAGACAGGTACAAAAAAACTTTTTATCAAAAAAAATCAACCGACTTCAAAAAAATAATCTTGGAAGTCTTTGTTTTTGAATTTTCGCTTTTTGCCACCGACTTCCGAAATTAAAATAATTTTTCACTTTGTTGTGTTTTTTTTTTAGAAGTTGGTAGTTTTTTTTTGTTGTAAAAAGTTTTAAATGAATTGAATTGTATTTAATTTTAATTTCGTTACATAATTGCTTTGTAATCTAAATTTAAATTATGAAATTATCATTGGTATTTTTATGTTATTGCTAATTACTATGCTGCATGCTATATGTAAACCAAGATGTAAAATCAGAATATTTGGACGGCTGAAATGTCGAATATAGTGAAACCCATAGATTTTAAGAACTTATGTTTCTATTTTATTCTTGCAAATAAATATATCATTCATTCATTGGTGTAATTAGCCCTAAGTTCTGTATCCCTATGTCAATGCAGTTTATAATATTTCACTTGGTAAGTGAAAACGTGATAAACTCCGTTTAGTACTGAATAACTTTCCAGGTTTACTGCATAATAACTTCAGTTAGGTCATGAACTTACACTCTCTTTGTTTTATAATTATAAATTATAATTAAACTCGCTTTACTTTGACATTTTGATATTAGACATTTATATCGACGGGTCACGTTTTCATGATAATGCTGTTGAGGATTGAATTATTAATTAATTTCTCTTTCTAAGTGCGGATTTCACCAATTAACTGCGTTTAACAAAATTAACAGCTTCAAGAGCTGTCAGTGTACAATATTCGATAACAATTTTGACACTGACAGCTCTTGAACGCGTTTTAGAAATTCTGATCGCGTTCGGTTTCAATGGACAAATCAGCCCTATTTGTTATTAGAAGGGCTTCTTATATCAGCTGCATGAAGCAATGGTCCAAGAACTCTCAAAGGTTAAGCTGCACTTACCGTGGTTTGTCTTTGGATGGGTGTCCATTCATTCGCATCGTCTATAAAGTTCCTTCTCGCTACGAATGGATAAATAGCAATGAATTGCAATTATAACATTGAATTTGATGTTGTAACCGTTTTAGGTGTAAAGAAAGCATTTGGAAAGTTTCCAAATACTTTTTTTACATCTAAAACTAAATATTCGGTGTTACGATATTAATTATTGTATTTCATAATCAATATTCTAGTTCGCTAGTAAGCCACATTTCTTATTTCCATACGGTAATATTGTCAAATTAATCAAAACAGTGAAATATTTGACATCTATTTGCAACGTTGCCCAGCTGTGAAATATTTGACATCTATTAAAATTTGCAACGTTGCCCACTTTCAGAATGCACGCTCTTAATCAAACTCCCCAGCGAAAACGAGCCCAACCTACCCGCATTGCATAAAATAAACAAAATACATAGTAGAAAGTGAAATGATACAATGTTAGCATATTCCTTTAGTGCAGTCTGCAGTGGGAAAGTGCAATTTAGAAAATAAAGTAAAAGTGGTCCCTTGGGCTTTACTTCAGCTGCGGCATTTTAAGTAGGTGGGAAGTTGAACAAAGGCAATTTTGCATACATAATATGTCGCTTATGGGCTTTCGTTCGTGGAAGACAACGTAGGTTTTGATTGGTTTTTGTTCTAGGAGGAATACAAGCAAGTACGAAGGTTTTGTATGTTGCTAATGAAATTTATCACGATTTCCCCGTTTTTGGAGGCAGATCGATACGAAACTGTGATTGGAATTTCTTTCTTATTCGTGTGGTAAGTGACTAACCGTCAGAGTTTTTAAGCCGCAGCTGATTTAGCTTCACATAACGTCGAGAAATATCTCTCAGGCATGCCGGTTTCTCCTGGAAGCCTCGATCGTGCAGGCCTGGGTGTCATCACCGGACAGGCCTGCCGACATCAATGTCGAGGCGGAGTGGTTCCGGGAGGCCATGTCCGAAATATGTGACGTGGCAATGCCCCGGGTCCAGCCCGGACGTGCTCGGCGCCAGGTGTGCTGGTGGTCGCGTGAGCTGACCGCTTTACGCGCGGCATGCGTTGCTGCGCGCCACCGGTACTCCAGGCACCGCAGGCTCCGTATCCGCCCTCCGGATACGGAAGCCATTGAGGCGGAGCTGTACGACGGGTACAGAGCGGCGAAGACCGCCCTCCGAGCGGAGATCGAGCGGGCCAGAGGACTGGCCCGCGAGGAGTCGCTGGAGACTCTGAACAGAGATCCGTGGGGACGCCCATACAAATGGGCGAGAGACAAACTCCGCCCATGGGCTCCCCCGCTGACGCAGAGTCTCCGGCCCCAGCTCGTGGAGGACGTGGTGAGCGCTCTGTTCCCTTCGCGAGGGGAATATACTCCCCCGCCCATGGCTCCGCCTCCTGCGGTGCCCAATGCGGACCACCCTAGTGACGACGACGACGATACTCCGGAGGTGACCGAGGTAGATTTGAGAGTGGCGGTACGTAGGCTGAATGCCAAAAATACCGCCCCAGGACCCGACGGCTTACCTGGAAAAGCCTGGGTTCTGGCCTTGGAGGCTCTCGGGCCTCGACTAAGGGGGCTCCTAAGCGCATGCTTGGAAAGGGGCCAGTTCCCGCTTCGTTGGAAGACGGGGAAACTGGTCCTCATCAAAAAGCCGGGGCGCCCTGCGGACTCTCCGTCCGCTTACCGGCCCATTGTGCTGCTCGACGAGGTGGGCAAGCTCTTTGAAAGAGTGATTGCAGACCGCCTTGTCGGGCGGCTGGTGCGAGTGGGACCGGACTTGGCGGAGAGCCAGTTTGGTTTCCGCAAGGGGCGCTCTACGGTGGATGCCATCATGCGCGTTCGAGCCCTCACGACGGGGGATGCTGTTGCCCGGGGTGGGGTCGTCTTGGCGGTGTCTCTTGACATCGCCAATGCCTTCAATACCCTGCCCTGGAGTTGCATTAGGGAGGCACTCCGGTATCACCGGATGCCGACCTACCTCTGTCGAGTGGTCGAGGCCTATTTGACGGACAGGGCCGTCATCTACCCCGGTCACCACGGAGAGTGGAACCGGTGAGAGATGTCGTGCGGTGTCCCACAGGGATCGGTCCTGGGGCCGCATCTGTGGGACATCGGCTACGACTGGGTGCTGCGCGCCGACCTCCCTAGCGGCGTCAGTGTAGTCTGCTACGCTGACGACACGCTGGTCCTGGCGCAGGGGAGGTCGCATGAGGCGGCGGCCGAACTGGCGACACGCGGGGTTGCGACAATCGTCGATAGGATCCGGCAATTGGGACTCGAGGTGGCCTTGCACAAGTCCGAGGCCATGTGTTTTTATGGTCCTCGGAACGCGCCACTGTCGGGTTCCCGGATAACGGCAGGAGGGGTTCACATCGGTGTCGAGTCGACGATGAAGTACCTGGGACTCGTCCTCGACAGCCGGTGGAACTTCGTTGAGCACTTCCGACGTTTGGCTCCCAAACTGCAGAGGGCTGGGGCTGCTTTGAAGCGGCTCCTGCCCAATCTAGGGGGTCCAAACGCCTCCTGCCGGAGGCTCTACGCGGGGATCGTGCGGTCCATGGCCCTTTACGGGGCACCGGTGTGGGCGCGTTCACTGAGGCTGCGACCAGCCCAGCGGTTGAACGCGTCCCAAAGGGTCATGGCCATCAGGCTGGTACGAGGATACCGCACGGTCTCCCGTGAGGCGGCGAGCCTCCTTGCCGGACTACCGCCATGGGATCTGGAGGCAAAAGTCCTCGCGCACATGTGGGAGTTGCGCGAGGAGGCGAAACGCCGGGGCGTAACTCCGCTGCCGCGAGAAATCGCGGCACAGCGGACAGAGCTCCGGCGGGATCTCATGGCGGCATGGAGAGTGCGATTGTCGCAACCCAGCGCTGGGCACGCCACAATTGTGGCGATAAGTCCCCTCTTTGAGGAGTGGCTAGAGAGGCGCCACGGCGTCCTCACCTTCCGCCTGACACAGGTCCTCACCGGACATGGTTGTTTCGGGAGGTTCCTGTTCAGGATAAAGCGGGAGGAAACGCCCGGGTGTCACCACTGTGTGGATCGCCCGGAGGACACGGTGGAGCATACGGTGGAGGTCTGCCCAGCTTGGGCGGAGCACCGCCGTGTCCTCACGGAGGCGATCGGCGGCGGCGATCTCTCGCGTCCGGCTCTGGTTCAGGCCATGGTCCGGAGCGAGAGTGCATTGGAGGCCGTCACCTCCTTCTGCGAAGCAGTAATGCTCGCGAAGGAGGAGGCGGAGCGCGCGAGGGAGAGGCAAAATGCGCCCCCTCGCGCCCCTAGTCGCCGCAGGAGACGCCCCGGGCGTCGGGAGTCGCGAGCCGACTTCCGGCCACCGTAGGCGCGGGCTTGCGGACGGTGAGCAATGGGTAGCTCGCCGTCCGATAGGGACCAGGCCCGGGTCGACGGCGCGTTGTGTTCCACGCGCGCCTCAAAGAGATGTCAGCACCAACTGACGGGGTCCGGAAGGGCCAATGCCTGCCGGGGTCGCGGGTTTGTCTGAAAGGGATATCGCGACCTCGGCACACAGGCAACGGAAGGAACACGGGTGGGTTTTAGTCAGTAAAAGTCTGACACGCCCTCCCGCTCCACCCAGAGCGGGAGAAGTTATTTGATAATTTCCCATCCTCAAAAAAAAAAAAAAAAAAAGGCAT
This sequence comes from Agrochola circellaris, assembly GCA_914767755.1. Lineage (NCBI taxonomy): Eukaryota > Metazoa > Arthropoda > Insecta > Lepidoptera > Noctuidae > Agrochola > Agrochola circellaris. The sequence continues at coordinate 6,709,102 of OU611867.1, read as the reverse complement.
GCCGGTTTCCTCACGATGTTTTCCTTCACCGTTTTTGAAGCAAGTGTTAATTATACAATACGCACATGAATACGAAAAGTTAGAGGTATGCCTTGGGTTCGAACTCGAGACCTATGGCTTGGCAGTCCGACAGTCACACCACTAGCCTATCACTGCTGTTGTGTGTATGTGTGTGTATTTTATATAAAATTATAAGAAAAAATGTAAAAGAAAACACAATTATTGGAAATGCATTTAATTGTAGTCTTAGAAAAATCGTTAACTATATGCTAAATTATTTAAAGTTACAGTTTCTATAAGTATCGCAATCAATTTCTTCGTGGTAACTTATTTCGATTTGGTAACTAAATAGAAAATTATTATCACAAAAATATAATTAAATACACAAGAAAATGCCTTGTTAAAAGAAGTAAGTACAAGTAGTAAAAATACGAATAAAGTTTTATTTACTTAAAACTCATATTTTTTTAATAATACTCATCAATTATATGATCAATTTTTATCCATAGAATACTTTTATTTTATTTAAATAATAAGCATTAACTTTCAAATAAATATAAGATCTTAAGAGTATTTTATTTATATTTCATAAAATTTTGAATACGCATCGTCAATTCAACCCTAATTAAAATAATTTAAAGTCAAACTGACAATTTATTTAAAGCACCAATCCGTTTACTTAAAAATATAAAGTTACGTAAATATTTTATTTTAAAATTATTATTTTTTAATTCTTAGATCGTATATTTAAATTACAATATCGTAACTTCATTTAAATTACATTTTATTTTTTTTAATAAAATACTGCATGAAAAAATTATGAGCATTAAAAATACAAAAATAATTTTAATCACGTATTTTCATTATATTTTCCTCGAATTATCTGTACTACTCTCCTGCTTACTCTTTTCTCTGTCCAACAATCTCCTTCTCACTTCTTCTGGATTATACCTCTTCCTATAAACCCTTCTGACTCTTCTTACCGGGTTCACATTCCTCGGTTTAATAATCTTCTTACCGAAAGAAGCAGAAGAAGCGAGATTTGTAAGTTTAGAGTCGTCTCCCGATCTCAAACTCTTACTCCTTCTTGTGGAATTATTTAAAAATGTATCTCTCTGTTCTCTTATAGTTGCATCGTAAAAAACTTTTCCGTTGACAATGGCTTTTCTTATATTTTCCGTAGTAGAGAGAACTCTTGGTGGTCGAACAAAAGTAGTCTCACTTACTTCTAAACTCTTATCAACTCTCTCTCTTTCTATCTCATCCTTACTCACCTTTTGTATCTTCCCTCTCCTTTCAACATTAAATCTATTACCAAAATTGAAATCTATCAAATCCTTATCAACAGCTATACTTTTTGCTTCTAAATCCTTTTGGGAACGTTTATCTAAAACTAGTTTCCCACCTCTCCTAGATGCTGCTAGAATTCGTCCTATTTCCTCAATCTGCCTTTCCTCTGCTTCTAAAGTCTTCAAATCCGACATTTTATCTCCTTTGATATCATCTAGGTCTAAGACTTCAATGGAACTGGAGAAATCATCTAATTTGTCATCGATTCCTTCAATTTTATCATTAATTTTCACACTTTCTGGTTTGACAAATTCTATTTCTGTAATATTTTCTGTTACTTCGTCTGGTAGGATAGTAGTTGTACTAGTAGGTTTATATGTTACTGTAGTAGTGGTTTGTTTAACTGTACTAGTATCTATTATATCGTCATAATCACTCATATTACGCTTTTTCTCGTCTCTATGTTTATCAGTATGGTCAGGTCGAGGTGGGACTGTTGATAGTTGTTCGGTTGTGTAGCGTTCTGTTGTTGTTGTTGATGGTTGTTGGGACTCGTTGTAGCGGAAGTATGTTGTGTTGGGAGGCGGGCCTTTGTGGAGGTAAGCTACGGGCCAGTATCTGGGAAAGAAATTGTAATTTAAAAAATATAACTTGTGTTGATAACAAAAAAAACAATTTTGCTTCGATTTTTTCAGCAAACGTCACAATCTACTTGATAGTTTTATAAGATACTAGTAACGCGATTTGTTGTTTATTTGTAACACTGTTTTTTTTAATGTATGGTAAGTTTATGTTCTAAATAAATATTATTTTGTTCTGTCTCCTATAAACTACATAGTTTGATTTATACTACTGAAGTGCATTCGTCAATATCCTATACTATTAAACGAGCAATATTTGTATTTAATATATATATTAAACATATATATATATATATATTTGTTATCACGTTCTTCGAAAACGGCTCTAATGATTTCGATAAAAGTTGCAATTTATGGGGGCGAAAAATCGATCAACCTAGGTCTCATATCTGGGAAAATTATACTTTATTGTTGTTTTGTTTTGATTCCCGTGTGAACTATATAGAGCTAAAGTACTTAGTTCTGAATTCAAATTATTATACACGATAAATCTAATAATTGATGAACATGGAAATTAGCATTCGTTTGTATTCGGAAATGCGATGATTCCCGAGGGACATTAAGAAAATAGTTGTACTGTATATATATTATATGACGAATGGAGATAATAGATTGATCATAGAAGAACTACGGGCAAAGAAGTTGAACGTAATCAGGTTTTTGCTTCTGTTAAAAAGTGCAACATACCTGGGAGCACCTAATCCATTAGGGGGTGGTCCATCCTGCCCTAGTGCCGGCTCCACAGGGAGCCAGGTGCCACCGCCGGGGCGAGGGGAGTTATGGCTCACTTTGATGTGGGGACGGGATTCTGTCGGTACGCGGGAGTAACCTGAAAATAAAGTCGCCAATGTAATACGGTACTGTAATTTCCCAAAAATGGTATAGAAATTAGTTTCGTGCATTCTGATAAGGAGGTGGGATTGAAATTCTTGAGTCAATTTTGATCTTACACTTGTAATTTCTATTTGAAAGAAAAATTTATTAATCTGCACAAATTAGATATAATAGCATGATCTTCATTTTCTCCATAAATAACTATTATGCTTATTCTTAGCGTATCGATGACAAAATAACACATAAAATATTTATATATTTTAATTTGTTTGCCTCTAAATTCAGCAACGCTAATACCGTTTGCTGACGCAGGCATTAGGTCCTCACGTGTGCTGGCAACAATCTCATGCTAGAATTTTTGTTTATTTGTTGTTTGTTTGTTTGTTGTTTGTTGATTTTTTGTTTGTTGTTTGTTGTGTGTTGTTTGTTTGTTTGTTTGTGGTTTGTTTGTTGTTTGTTTGTTGTTTGTTTGTTGTTTGTTTGTTGTTTGTTTGTTGTTTCTTTGTTGTTTGTTTGTTGTTTGTTTGTCGTTTGTGTGTTGTTTGTTGTGTGTTTGTTGACTTTGGATTACCGTCACACCTACACACTAGTAGACGGTAGAGTCAAACCCTCAAACCAAAACAAACAAACAACAAAAAAACAAAAAAACAATGGTGTAACGGTAATCCATTGCTGGACAAAAGTGACACATCGCACCTTTGGTAGAACAAGGGCATAATTGTCATAAATTGCCAAAATGACTTAAATATGCAGAAATGCTTTAAAAAGGCCCTTTGAACTGGAGGGACAAAGACATTCGTTTGGCAATTTATGACAATTATGCCCTTGTTCTACCAAAGGTGCGACATACCCTTAACCTTAATATAAATCTCTCTTACCTGGCAAGGGATTCCCATATTTATCGTAATAAGCTTGAGGTCCATTCTGGTACAAGTCATCCCAGTACTTCCTATCTCCTTCAGATAGGTATGGTCCTGGTGGTCCTGAAGGTAAGTGTTCAGACGGTACAGGTCCTGGTCCAGGTCTGTCAGGGTACCCTGGTCTGCCTTGCCAGGGTCGGGGGCTGACTGGACGTGGTGGTAAGTCTTCTGTAAAGGAGTTTAAGGTTTTTATGAGAGAATATTGGCTCAATGATTTTCCTAGTTAAGGTACAGTATTACAGTGAGGTTACGAGCAAACTGTCATCCTAACTAATTTTAAAAATGCGAACGTGAGTTTGTTACGCATTCACGCTAAAACGGCTGAACAGATTTGGATGAAATTTGGCACATCGGTAGACCATGACCTGGAGTAGGACATAGGATATTTTTTATCCCGATATTCCCACGGGATCGAGACTTACGCGGGTGAAACCGTGCGGCGCAGCTAGTTATAAAATAAACCATTTTTAACTATGCATGTCAAGTATCAATGTTTATAGAAAACTCGCATCAATCGTTTGCTTATTTTTGTTTCTAACACCGACGACCCTCAAGGTATTTGAAAGACTAAGGTAGGTAGACATGTGGCGGCATCTACATCGCCACATAAGAATTACGTATCAAAGACCTGACATCACACAATATCCTGACGTACACAAATCCTGCATCGCGCAAGCAGCGTTTACCGCGCGATCAACATACATATAACTTCCCGACATCTGACATCAATCGTTGGGCAGTTGCCCACCAGACACGGTACATCCGTCTGGTCGGAGGATCCTCCCTTTTCTTATTTTTTTAAATATATATAATTGTTTATTTTATTTGACTTGTTAAGTCAAGTTAGTTTAATTTAATTTTAATTTATTGTTTACATAATCTACTCATTACAATGTTTTTTTTTAATGAGTTGTATTGCAATATGTGGTTAACTAGTGACCTCGACAATTGGTCATATTATTTATTGTTATTAGTAATTAACTGTTTATTTATTTTACTTCGATGGTCCTAGTTTATCATTTATAACCAACTTTCAGTTACAGCTTTTTGTAAGCGGGCACGCCCTTTATGCCTGGAGGCTTTTATTAAGTTCTGTTTACGTTTAGTTTTTATTTCTGCCCGAGTATAGTTCTCGATGATTTTGTTTGGTTTATTGGCGTGTGCTAGCTAACATATGGATAATAATTTAAATTAGGTTAATTATGTTGAATACCATTATGTTGAATCATTTTTTTTCTTTCTAACTGAACAGACAGCTGTGCTGCTGGGGAGTTTGTTGCGCCACTTCTTCTTCCCAGCTAACGCACTAGGATGTGGTGAAGGGTGGGCGATTTGGGGGACTGTCTTATGTAATTTATACGTTCGAAAAGTGCTGATTCTCAGCCTAGTTTGAATAAATGACTTTTGAATTTGAATTTTCTATAGAGGATGAGTGAACTTTACACCCTCTCTCCCATGCCTCTAAAAGATCAATTACCTCTATGCCCCGGTATCAGCTGATGTCCAGGTGAATGCTGGTGAGCCTGTGATGGATGAGGAACCTTGTGCTGGTGGTAAGGGTAGTATTTTTCGCTGCACGGACGCCATTGGTCCTCGTTTGGTCCTACGTAGCACCTAAAGCAGAACATATTTCTAAAATAGGGATGTTGAATGGGTAAAAAAAATACCACTTTGACTGTCAGTCAGATAATACCGCCCAACCATTGTCATTGTTGTTGTTGTGTTGTCCATTGTCTGGTCGCCCATTGTATATTTTATAGTGTATTACTTTTCTTAATGTAATGTATAATCTGGTGTACAATAAAGTATATAAATAATACAAATAAAAAAAACAAAAATATTAGACACGTATTTTTTGCTTTTACATATTAATAAAAAAAGGTTTAGATTAAACGCATTAAAGTTGGGGAGCGGGGGCTCGCTATGTCACAAGTCAGTATAAGATCTACCGGGGAGTGACGACATCATGCTACATATAAAATCAATGTATCGCCGTAACCTTTTGAATACGTAAACAAAAAAATATAAGTGTCCAATATTTTTTAATAATATTAGGTCCACCTATGAAATCAGCGTTTTGTGTGGAGAATTTTAAAGAAGCTGCATTTTTCATACTAACATTTTCTTAATTTATATAACAACCATGAACACTAATGTTTTAAAACTTTTATGCACTAATGTTTAAAAACTAAGATAACGTAATTTGCCACTAAGTTTTGGCTAAGTTAAAACAAATAGTGGTCATTTCTGCTAACAAAATGAGGAGGCATTTTAAGGTATTTTTTTTGTTTAGAAAACTATAAGTTTTAAGGTTTTTTTACTATTGGTAGTTGTCTATGATGGTCATTATTCGATATAATACCAAGCAATTGATGAATATTTTAAATCATAGAAGTGACGAGATTCTCTATTTGTGAGAAAAAAAACGCCAATTTCATAGGTGGGAACCCAATATATCTGACGTACAAAAAAAAAAATTAGGTCTACCCTATTCTTTGGAAAAACTAAAGATGTATGTAAAGCTACATACCAAGGCTTATGGAATCCTTCGCTGTACCCGCATCTGTGTGTTGGTGAGCAGCAGTAGTCCCAGGAGCCTGAAATGTTTGTTACGTAAATAATGACCGCATCATCTGTCTAATCGGCTATCTGTCTGTCGGCTGTCGCTGAAAACCAGCGCTGGGGCTCTGTCTCGCATAGGGTCGCAGCATAATGCTGAGCGATGGCCGTTTTGCGTGGATGTGACGCATATTTTCCCCCAAATTGTTTATTTTCGTGTTTTGTTCTTTCCTTGCGTCATGTGTACCGCAAATAAACGTATTTTCTTTCTTTCTTTCTTTCTTTAATCTGCGTTCGCAATTCATTTGCCAAACATGTAAACAAACACGAGTTTTAGAAAAAACAACTGTAATGCCTACATATAAGGTTCAGTTTGCGCTACAACTTCATATTTTTATGACTTTTTCAACAATACTAGTCGGTCTAAAATCAACTTTATTTACACTTGCATAAAGTTGATGTTTGTCTAAGTGGAAAACTCGTGTTTGTTTACAAGTTTGGCAAATAAATTGCACACGCAGATTACTTCCGAATTATGTTGGGGTCAGCTTCCAGTCTAACCGGATGCAGCTGAATATTATCTAGTCAAAATCAAACTGGTTGCTTAAATTAATTGTATATCTAATTTATTATTTTTTTGACATTGATTTTATTTTCTGTGATTACTTTAACTCACACACTGACTTATCAGTATTACTTGTTAAACCCGTCACTTTTCACGAAATCACTCCCACAGATTGCAGGAAAGCGACAGGAAACATGTTACACATCAAAACGGACGATTTTCATTCCTAACATTAAGTTGAGCTCCTTAAGTTCTGAGTTGAGCTCCACGATTACTGACAAATGCTTGCACTGACTGGACAAGTCCACTCAAATCTGTGTGGTTCTTTCCTCAAAATACCATTTCAGACACTAATCTACATGGTCCTCATATTACCTGACCAAGATTATGTCTGGACTTTAAAAGAGACTGTGGCCTCTGAGTTTGTTTCGGCCTTTCTTCTCAGAGTAGATCTTATCGAGCTATTTTTTTTATATGACGTGTAAAAGTGATTCCAATATCCTATTTACAGAATAATAGTATATTATGCAATTAGTGAATAAAAGACCGATTTAGAGCGAGGGCCATAGATGAATCACGAGCAAGTGAAGGATTCTAACGACTGAATCACGACCGTAGGGATTTATCCATGATGATTCAAGTTTTAGAACCCTGAGCGACGCGAGTAATTCATGGTCCTCGATATAAATCCGTTTTATTCAAGAGTTGCATACTATACTTTATACCATGACTACGAGAAAAAGAAAGATTTAAGCGCAAATTGGCATTTAATGAAGAAAAAAGGAAGGTTAAATTAATTAAAATGCACATTAAAATTGGAACAATTATTAAATTAAAAGTAATTTTCTTATTACGAGTATTACTAATAATAATCAACTTGTGAAGCGATATTTATTTCCTGTGTATAGAGTAGGTATGTTTTCGCAAGGAGGTTGTATAGCATTGAGATGGAGGTCGCATATATAGATGTGTTCTAAATTCAAACACCAAAACAGTGATTAAAAGTGCTTTTTATTCACTGAAAACAGTGAATAAAATAAGCTTTTTAGAGGGGGAATGGTATAAACAATTTTATTTAATTTAATTACAAATAATACTGACCAATCTCTCCACTCTCAGGCTCGCATGCCCAATGTCCGGCGACTGTGTTCTGGGCACAAGTGGTTCCTGTGCGACAAGGGAACCCAGATACTGTGTAGTGACGCCAGGATACTGAAACTAGGGGGGAAAGTGGAGAAAGAGGGAAATATGATTAGTGGCTTTATAAATAATCTACTATTGTTATTTATTTATTATATTTAATATTATTTATTTATTATTTTGCTAAGAAATATTGTGACTGTTTTACTGGAAACTTAAGAGCGTTTATACAGAAAGGGGGCAACGTCGCATATAGCTGTCAAATATTTCGTTGTTTTGATTAATTTGGCAATATTACTGTATGGAAATAAGAAATATGGCTAACTAGCGAACTAAACTATTTATTATGAAATGCAATTATTAATATCGTAACACCGAATATTTAGTTTTAGAGACTTTCCAAATGCCTTTTTTACACCTCAACCGGTTACAACATCAAATTTAATGTTATAATTGCAATTCATTATTAATATTCTAGTTCGCTAGTTAGCCATATTTCTTATTTCTATACAGTAATATTGCCAAATTAATAAAAACAGGTAAATATTTGACAGCTGTCAACGTTGGCAACGTTTAGAATTTAAAAAATATTATAAAATTTAATTAAATTACATTATAAATTATGTTTATTTTAACAATTTTGGAACTTTTATGTTAAGGTTATTTTTTGTGTGCGTATGAAATTAATTGATGACTGTGTAATTTTGGTGTATTATTATTATAGCGTTAATAATGAAAAACTACATCAAAATGATTGGAAAACTAGTCTTTTTTAAACCTGTAACAAAAAGAACTAAAATAATTAATAAGTAAAAAAATCTGCCTAGCCTTTTCCCCACTATATTGAGGTCGGTTTCCAGTCTAACCGGATGCAGCTGAATACCAGTATTTTACATGGAGCGACAGCCTATCTGACCTCCACAACCCAGTAACTGAGCAATACGATACCCCTTGGTAAGACTGGGTGTCAGATCTTCGGGCTTCTGACGACCCGTAACGACTGTCAAAGATCCACGGATGACAGCCGGGACCATAACTTAACGTGCTTTCCGAGGCACGGAGGAGTCTCGGTATGTCAAGATGGCCACCCATCCACGGATTAAAATAATAAATAGGTAATCATTTAACTATTTTGAAAGCAAATTAATAAAACAAAGTTAACCCACATCTGAATTATAAAATCTTTCACTAAACAACAATTCGTACGATATAAATTATAAGAAGTTAATTCGAAAGTTTGACTTACTTGGTTCATCACCAACTCTATCCGGATATCCGGGTTTTGGACCCGGTCTACCCGGTCTAGTAGGTCTCGGCTCATCATAAATTGGTCTATTTGGTCCCGGATACCCCGGTCTACGGTCCGGAAAATATCCCGGTTTTTCTGGCAAATATCCGGGTTTTTCTGGCAAGTATTCAGGCGGACCTGAAATTGGTCTATATACTGGTCTTTGAGGTGGCGCTGAAGGTCGGAAACCAGGTTTTAAATCCGGGTCAGGAAGGTACCCAGGTCTGTAACTTGGACCACTAGGTTCAGCTGGATATCCAGGTTTTAAATTAGGATTAACTGGCGGTGGGTATGCAGGTTTAAAGCTAGGACCAATAGGTCCTGGGTAATCTGGCTTGTAACCCGGTCCGGAAGGTCCAGAATATCCCGGTTTGTAACTAGGACCTGGATAACCAGGTTTAAAGTCAAGTCCAGATGGCTCCGAGTAAGGTTTGTGTGGACCACTTGGTGGGTAGTTTGGTTTGTAACCAGGTCCGGAAGTATCGGAATATCCGGGTTTATAACCGGGTGGTTCTGGTCCGGATGCGTACGGTTTGTAGCTGGGCCCGCTTGGTAATCCTGATGCTGGTATAAAAGGTGGTTCTGAAAAAGGGGAATTTATTATTCATATTTACGTTAACTAGTGGTCGTCCAGAGGTCGAAATTCGACCATAATTCATTTAAATGTCATGATTCTAAGGTAGCCATCTTGTGTCAAACGCTGTCAAACGCATGGTAGTGTGTGTAATGTTTTTTTTATTAATTTAATTTATTTCTAATGTATATTATATAAAAATATTAGCTTTCTGCACTCCTTCTCCATATAAACTATAACTGTGCCAAATTTCATACAGCTCCGTCCGCGTAATTTACGTAAAAAGGGGAACAAAGTTTTTGCTTCACGTATTAATTTAATAATTATGAAGAAATACTTATAAAATACTAGTTTTTAAAAGCAGTCTTTAGAACATCGGGATTAAAACATGTTATTGCTTTGGGATGTTAAATTCATAACGCCTAGCCAACTCAAAATGCAGCTTGTTGCGCATGTGCAAAATTTCTAAACTATGACCATCTCATTTACATCAAGAAACTTATTTTGTTTTGGATATGAGGACCAAATAGCACTACAAAACTCAGGAAGGAACACCGATAAAAAAACTCACTTTTATTGAATTAAAATAATCATTTATACTTCAGAAATCAACATACTGAACATAGAACGTGCGTCTATTCAAAGCGTCAAAGATTCATCAAATATCAAATAGCAAACATTCATCAGACATCGTGTAACTCAAACAATTCTAACTCACCATTATGATCATGCTCAGGCGGATACCCGGGTCCGGACGGGCCGGATGGACCCGAAGGACCACTGATTCCCGGAGGTCCGGGCGGGCCGGAAGGACCTGATACGGAGTACGGCTCCTCTATGGGTGGCGCGGAGAGGGGACGAGGTATTTCATGGGCTGGTTCACTGGTATTAAGAATAACAATAAGTTTTTTTTGTACACATATAATTATGTAACGAATGTACGTACATATACAAAATATTGTAACACTTTTTAAAAGAGTAACGGTGGAGTTTCTTGCCCATTCTTCTCCATACGAAAACCACCTTTTGGAAGGGGCGACTAGAATCAATTCAATTTTTTGTAAACTTTGACGTTCAAAAGTGCCTTACAAGGGCCTATTTGAAATAAATGATTTGACTTTAACTTTCTTTTTCAATATTATGTGTATGAAAAAATGGTTGTCTGAGAATTCGATGTCCAAAAATCAAAAGTCTGCTCTACTTACTCGTATTCCCCAGCATGGACCTTCCTCCAACATTGTCCGTTGAACAGATCGAAGGCGAACAGCCAGTCGTCTGCTGAGTGCACATAGTCTACTCCTCGCTGGAGATCGAAGAGCCGAATTTCCGAAAGCAGGCAATTATCAATTTTGGGAGGTGCGTTGTTGCTGAAATTGGAAAACAAGTTGGAAATTAGTTCTGAAGACTATAAGCAATAATTTTAATGGTACTATAAAAAAAAAACCGGCCAAGTACGTGTCGGACCACGCACAATGAAGGGTTCCGTAGTTGGGATGAATTTATCCCAAGAACAAACATTCATTTAAAATATTTTTTAACGACCTTTCTAACGATACCCCACACAATGGGGTAGATGAGAAATAAAAAAACATTCCCACTTTCCAAAAAAAAAAAATCTTGATTTTATTTTACCTTTTTGTCGGCATGATTAATATGTATACCCATGCCAAATTACAGCTTTCTAGTACTAACCGTCTCTGAGCTAAGCCGCGGACAGACAGACGGACATGGCGAAACTATAGGTTTCCTTGTTTACTACGGAACCCTAAAAACCGGCTTAAAGCTAGTCGGACCACGCACAATGAAGGGTTCCGCAGTTGAAATTAATTTATCCTAAAAACAAACTTTTCTTTGTAGTTGAAAAACATGTTCTCCGATACATCGATATACGTCGCGGTCAATTATCCAACTGCAAATGTAAGTTTGTAATCGTGAAAAATATGTGACAAAACTAAAAATTTTGGACTTTTTCCTTTACATGTGCTGTGAGACCTTGCTTCCTGCCAAAATGCATGATTCTAGGTCAACGAGAAATACCCTGTAGGTCATGTAAATGGCCGTATTTTTTATTCCTTTGACTTAGAAGCTTGATTTGCTTAGAAGTCCAAGGGACCGTAGACCTACATATTTGATATTAATTTCAACTTAATACCTCAACGCGTTCCTGAGAAAATGGGCCTTGACAGACGGACAGACAACGAAGTGATACTATAAGGGTTCCGATTTTTCCTTTTGAGGTACGGTACCCTAAAAATTATAGTATTTTTATGTATGACATTATCTGCCAAATTAGTTAGCCTGTACGATACGGGTCGTCAGAAGCCCGAAAGTCTGACAACCAGTCTTACGGTTTTGGAGGTCAGATAGGCAGTCAGTCCATGTAAATATTGGTATTCAGCTACATCCGGTTAGACTGGAAGCTGACCCCAATACAGTTGGGAAAAGGCTATGCAGATTGATTGATTTTTGACCTATTTCTGCCATCCAGCGACTTTCCTGTGTTCCATTTTGAAGAGTATGAGTGCCAGACAAGTCAGATTTATATCACCACGGTGACCACATACTACCAAATAGCCCACCATCATATCTCCCACCCCCTAACCAAAAAAAACCTTTTTAATTACTTACTTGAACGAAAAGCTAAGACATCTAAACGGCGCGTCGTTGCACGCGTGCCCGCAAGCTTGCTCGTCTTTGACGCGCGCCTGACCGCGGATGGAAGGACCGGTCAGCTTGGCTGCCTTATCGTATTGCAGGTAGCATTCTGGAATAAATGTGTGAGGTATTGTAAGAATTCTGTCTAGTTCATGGATTCCCAACCGGTGGGGCTCCAATATTAAAGATTGAGAAAGATTTAATTGTTGATTTTATTGTTGGTATTAAAATAGGTTAAAACTAGTTTTCAAAACCCAAACTGCTGCTGCTGCTGTAAAATGAGGATAAGTTTTTTTTGCACAAGTCTACAATAATAGATTGTTAGGGAGCAAAAAACGATTTCTAAGGTGAGTCATGATAGAGTCATGGTATAAAGTATAGTATGCAACTCTTGAATAAAACGGATTTATATCGAAGGCCATGAATCACTCGCGTCGCTCAGGATTCTAACACTTGAATCACTTCCTACGGTCGTGATTCAGTCGTTAGAATCCTTCACTTGCTCGTGATTCATCTATGGCCCTCGCTTTAAATCCGTCCTTTATTCACTAATTGCATAATATGCTATTGTTATCAACAACAATGCACTTATGTCGAATAAAGTGCATAACTTTACGCCCTATACGCCATCCTTATGAGAGCAACCTTTCCAAATGCTATTTTTATCAAAAATAGATTTCTATTAAATTAAGTTATCAACTCACCTTCATCTTTATTCTGCACATCATCATACAAAGCAGGTTCACATCCTCTTCCGTAGTTGCCTCTAGAGTACAACTCATGCCCACTGTTGGGACGTAGCCCACGCCCTTTTTCCAGGGAGGTCGGTGGCGATGACGTTAGGATGCAGTTCTCTAGGTCATCGCCTATCGTTGGGGAGTCAAACCTGAGAATTTAAAAAAAAAATCTGTTCAAAGTGACATTGAATATCGATCGCAAATAGAATTCTCCTATCCTGAAGAAAGCTACAATTGGCTGTGTACATTATGTAGGTATAATGTACACAGCCAACAGCTTTCTATACCTAAGCCTCTTCATGTTTAGTAAATATATTCAACTTTAGTTAAAGATAATTGCTCATTTAAATAAGCCTATTAATATATGCATGCCAAAATATGGCGAAATGTGGCATCGCACAAGAATACATATTTATTAACACCTTCGTAACCGCATTTATAGCAAATAAATGACTTTGACTTTATACCTAAGCCTTAAGAGCGTGCATCCTAAAAGTTGGCAACGTCGCAAATAGCTGTCAAATATTTACCTGTTTTGATTAATTTGGCAATAGTATGTGTGGAAATATGAAATGTGGCTGACTAGGGAACTAGAATATTGATTATGAAATGCAATGATTAATATCGTAACACCGAATATTTAGTTTTAAAAGTATTTGGACACTTTCCAAATGCCTTTTTTACACCTAAAACGGTTACAACATCAAAATCAATGTTATAATTGCAATTAATTATTAATATTCAAATTCGCTAGTTAGCCACATTTCTTATTTCCATACAGTAATATTGCCAAAATAATCAAAACAGCGAAATATTTGACAGCTAATTGCAACGTTGCCAGCTTTCAGAATAAAAGCTCTTAAGGAAAAAACTCTTCGTGCGAAAAAAATATAAATGGAAAATCTTGAAACTGATACTTTTGTAAGAACTACACAGCAGACATATTATATAATCATTATCATTATCATTCACTACTGGACCCGCACTGGGCCCAGGTGGTGGATTACGGCCCACTCCCTCTCACAGAGAGGAGGCCTGTGTCCCAGCAGTGGGAACATTATTGGCTGACTATGCTACTAGGCATAAGCCTCTTTTGGCAAAACACCTTTTTTTTTTGAGTGTGGGAAATTATCAAGTAACTTCTCCCGCTCTGGGCGGAGCGGGAGGGCGTGTCAGACTTTTACTGACTAAAACCCAGCCGTGTTCCTTCCGTTGCCTGTGTGCCGGGGTCGCGATATCCCTTTCGGACAAACTCGCAACCCCGGCAGGCATTGGCCCTTCCGGACCCCGTCAGTTGGTGCTGACATCTCTTTGAGGCGCGCGTGGAACACAACGCGCCGTCGACCCGGGCCTGGTCCCTATCGGACGGCGAGCTACCCATTGCTCACCGTCCGCAAGCCCGCGCCTACGGTGGCCGGAAGTCGGCTCGCGACTCCTTGGCAAAACACCTGGCAATCCATATTTAGTCTGAACTAGGTGCTTAATTCTTTAGATCTTTGTTCCATATAGCTAGGTAAGCTCCCACACTACCGTTGACGATCCATGGTCTTGTCATGGTCTAAAAAAACCAAGTCTATGTCAACATTACCAATGATTTCAATTCTTTCCCGGTTAATTTCTTCATTATCATCATTCATCATTTCAGCCGAAAGACGTCCACTGCTGGACATAGGCCTCCCTCAAGCACCGCCACTTCGACCGATTCTGTGCTTCCCGCATCCAGCGGATTCCTGTGGCCTTCACCAGGTCATCGGTCCACTTTGTAGGAGGCCTTCCAACCTTACCTGAACCTTTCGACCCCTAATTTTTTCTAGATACTACAACTTACCGAAAACTAAATCCTCTGCAGAAGAAAGCATGTGCTCTGATACATTCCGCCTCACAGGCTCCGAGGCCCGCCACTGTTAACGCGGCCCGTACGGCCTTGTCACTCACTGCTGCCCCGGAACGAACGTGCCAGAAGCATTCTGGAATCAAAAAATAATTAGAAGCTGTAATATTAAATGTAAACAAAATGTAAATCGAGTTTATATCTGCTACACATACTGTTCTTGATAAGGCGGAATTTCGACACAAAACAAACACAAAGTTACCGGTATTGAGTACTTATATTAATTTTCGCACAGGTTTACATAAACTCGCACATAGGACAGTTCACAGTTACTATAAACAACTAGCGTTACTAAACCGATTTTGGCGGGAATGCCCGAGCGATTGAGTATACGTCCGCGCGTACTGGACATTCGACGGCGCTTCCTCGACTGCACGGCGGAGCGCGGCGTTCCCACCGGTCGGCTGGCGAGCGCGCGAACAGAAAGGCGGCCCCGCGCAGGCGTACAAGGCAAGCATGATCGACGATGCTTCTTTAGCACGGGGCTGGCATTTCTCTTCGCGCGTAATTCGAAACTTAAAACTAACATTTTTGTTTACATGAGGCGAGTGAGTTGCCTGCACATACCTACTTCAAAAAGCAAAAGAACTTGGTTGTTTTAAAAGAAGATAAATTTAATGATACAACAAGCAAGCAAAACCAACATTGGTATTCAGATTTTGTGACCCCGGAAGTCACAAAATCTGAATCACATTGTTGTTATACGAATTTGCTTTGTCGGAGAATTATGATGAAGTTCGATCTCCTTGCGTGTTACTCCATTACACAATATAGAACCTTGCCTCTTACAAATCAAAAGCCAAAGATACTATACTCCATTTGAAATAAGATTAGACATTTAGCTAAACCTTTTGCACAGTCCATTCAACCGATTTTGACTTATATTGCGTTGGTGGCATTACAAATGGCAGCTGCAGTAAACAGTTGGTATTGTCAACACTTTTTTGCATTTAATGCCATCCTTATACCTACCCAAGGTTTATAGTTGATAGTCAGCCCTGGTCTTGTGGCATGGCGTGTAGACATCGGAACTACTATCAGCTGATAACTCCAGGCCTCTGTATGAACGCTCACTTAGAACAATATTAATATGAAACTTACCACTCTCAACCCAAGGTTTATAGTTGATAGTCACACAGCCCTGGTCTTGTGGCATGGCGTAGACATCGGAACTACTATCAGCTGATAACTCCAGGCCTCTGTAAGGTCGTTCGCTAAGGAAGCAGTTGTCTGTGCCGTGAGAGTTTGAATACCTAGAACGAACATAACATTGACTATAAAAATACATTGACATTTAATAAACTTTATTATAAGTTCTATGTCTTGAGAGAGAGTAGCAGTGAGAGAGAGAGGATATTTAGGGCCCAAAAACGGTGCCTTCGATCAATGACAGGTCTTAAAACTACAGTAAGCTGTCGGTCTGTTTTTAAATCTTTAAGGATACTTACGTTGCCATCGTTGTATATACTAGAAGTTGCCCTATTTGTTAGAATGAACAAGCACCTGTTTACGTCAGAAGTGGATAAAAGACAACGATCAGGACCAATAAGATCACAGAATCAACTCTACACAGGTGGTTACCAAACGTCTTTACTTAAAAACAACATCCTAACCATGGGTCCTATTATATATAATAAACTGCCGTTACATTTAAAAGAATTAACCACCAAAGTAAAAAAAAAAGTTAACTAAACTGCTACTGGACAAGTGTTACTACACAATTAAAGATTTTGTCACTGACAAAACTTTCTGTTAAAGGGGTGTATTCTGCTTCCGTGTGATTTGATTTTAGTTACATTTCTATATTCCAATTCTAATGTTATATTTTTTTTTTTACATTTGTAATTCAATTTAGTAATAGAATTTCCTGACATTTTAAAATTAATTTGTTGACATTTTGTAATTTAATTTATTGAGTTATTAAAAATTTAATTTATTGACATTTGTAACTTAGTCTTCTGCCATTTTTAATTAAATTGATTGACATTTGTAGTTTAAGTTATTGACATTTTATTTATTTTTCTAATTATGATTGGCTTTGGGCCTAATTCCGAATGTTTTAATATGAGTATCCTTATTAATGTTAGCAATGCTGTTCAGTCAAAGGAATGCATTTTTTTTGTTTTTTTTATGTTTCTTTGTTTATTGTTTTTTCTTTTTTGTTTAATGAATATTTTATGTTAAATAATTTTGCATGCCGTACGGCAAAATGTATCAGGACTCTCATAAAAATTACCATCATATCTGTATACCTACATTATTGGCAAATAATTAATGATTTCTATTTCCATTTCTATTTCTATTGAGAAGGTTTTGAGAAAACTAATCAGAATAATTGTCTTCTACTTCAATGGACTAATGTCACATGATAGTCAGAAAAATTGTATATTGAATTGGATATTCTTCCACAGTAGGTAAAGCCCTCCTAATAAATTACAATAGACGTAGATAAATTTAGTAACCTATTCCGCTCAACTATTCCTAAAGAATCATAAAGAACCCTGTAAGAAATCGACACGTGTTTCACCTCTCAACGAGGGATCCTTGGGATGACGATTGACAAGCTATTTCCTTCAAAATACTTCGGATTGTGATTGAAAGTGTAAGTAAAGTAATCTAAAATTCTTCACTTTTATACAATACTAGCTTCTGCCCGCGACTTCGTTCGCGAGCTTATAAACCATCCTCAAGAATTGGGCTATCCAAAGCAAAAACAATTTTTCAAATCTGACTGGTAGATTCGGAGATTACCCCCTACATACAAACTTACAAACAAACAAATTTTAACTCTGAATTAATTAATTATAAATAATATAAAAAAAAAAAAAAAAAATATAATTATAAATATATTATAAATAATATAATTATAAAAATTATAATTATATTATATTAACACATAACAACATCACGCCTTGTTTTCCCGAAGGGTTGGAGGTATATTGTATTATATTATAATTAGTTATATACTTACCGATAACTATAAGACACGCATTTGAACTCCCTCTCACCAAAACACGCAGCCTCACACTCCACCACATTGCGAGATATTAACGCTCTTCTGATAGCACCAGTGCCCAAGGACATGCCTGGTCGACGGCGGGAAGAACAATCTGGAAAATGAACAAAAGACAATTATTTAAATGGTGTAGATTGGGTCAGGATCTGGCTACATGAATAGTACCGTCGTGCCGATGCTAGCTACCCAAGTTGCGTCCAATACGAATACATTACATAATCAGACTATAATGTTCCCACTGCTGGGATACAGGCTTCCTCTCAGGGAGGAGTGGGCCGTAATGTAATCCACCACGCGGACCTAGTGCGGGTTGGTAGTTTTCACATGTGTTCGAATTTATTGGTTCTAGGGCATGTTGGTTTCCCCACGATGTTTTCCTTCACCATTTTGAGAGCAGTGGTGATGAAATAATTTACACAAAGTAAAGTGCTTGACTGGGTTCAAACCCACGACCTACAACTCGTAAGTCATGACCGTTACAACTGGGTAACCACTGCTCCTGATATACCAATATTATATCCAATACGAATACATTAAGAGCTACGAATAAGAATTCTTATAAGATGTTAAATTATCAGACCAATGTGTATCGCAGGTTGTTGACCGAGGCTCTGTACAAACGAATAACGACAAGAAATGTTGACCAACATCATAAAAATCCTCTAAGGTCGGATCAAAGTTTGAGAGTATTTACTAAAGAAAATGTTGAGTAGTGATCAACGTATAGCCCTTTGTATAAGAAGAAAAAATTTCATCAGTAATGAATATAAAATCTTACCTTTAGTCCTTCCATCATCACTCCGATCAATAGAATCATGGTGATGCGGCTTCGGCTTATAAAAGTTCGACTCCCCATAATCTAACCCATTTTGACTCCCTGAACTCCCTGCGTTGTTCCACCGCCCCCTTTTCCAAGACCCATAGCCATATCTATTACCAGTCCAGGCCCCCCCATCTTTGCCTACCAGACTGTGATAGTCAAAAGTCCCCACATTTTTGCCCAAACTATGGTAGTCAAAGTTTGTGTTTGAATGTGGCTTGACCCCATAGGATGGTCGTTCCACGTCGGTGGATATTTGCCAGTGGCTGATGGATTTATGGTAGTCATTCCTGTCTTTGTAATATCTGTCATAGCCTCCGTATTCACCACCATATTTGCCCCAGTTTTCTTGATCGTCGTTGCTGCGGGCTAAGCCTGAAAGTGATGACAAGATTTAAGAAGTAAATTTTAGATACAGAGTTTGGAATTATTGTAGTGCAAAGCCAGGCACTCTTAAAAGTGTGTTACCCTGTTAAAATTGCTGAAAACCGCCTAAGATGGTATGGACACATTAAAAGATGCAGTAGTACAAATTGCACTTTTGCCGGAACAAAAGAGAAGCAGTGACCGCCCACCTGATGGTCAAATATAAAAACAGACCTCAAGAAAGCCCAATTGCCAGAACTGACAACCCAAGACAGAATAACTTGGCGCAGAAAACTGAGGAGACCCGATCGCAAATACCATTATTTGTGGTCGGATCTCCTCACTTTTCTCCTTTAGTCCCGTGACCAGTGATGGAAGAAGAAGAAAAATATAATTGTGAGCATAATCATCTCCTAAAGAATCATCAAAATCTGAATTTCAGAAGTCGAACGGCATCGAGAACTATTTACATAATCAAAGATACTGCACTTTTCCATTTGTGACTGAGTTGGCGAAAGATCCAAAAGCTTAATTAAAAATAACACTCACCTTGATTAATTTGATAAGGCACAAAGAACCTATCTTCATTTCCTCCTCTTCGATTCCCATAAGGACCTCTTCGATCCCCATCAAACCGATCCCTATGTCTTCCATCAAACCCGTCATACCTGTCCCTCCACCCAGTTTGAGCCCCATCGCCGTCTGGTATCCTATTGGTCTTTGAGGATAAAAAACCAGAATGTAAGACTCCTGGTCCTCTCAAAGTGTCTGGGCAGTTAGGTTCCAAGCTATTTCGGTCGAGCTCGAAGAAATCAAAGTCTTTATCTTCGACGAAGTCTCGTCGTAAGTCGAAGGCTTCGATTGGTTTCGTCATTAACTCGCAGAGGCCTTTTCCGCGGAACGTGCGGTCTAATCTGTAAAGAGAGGTTTCATAAATGAACATCGGAATATACCATCACACTTGTATTTCTCGAAGGGGTAAGCTGAGGTGTGTAGTATATATATGTATATATTTCGGCAGTCATGTTCGACTTCCATGTAATAGGCAACGACCCTATTGCCACAAATTCAGACTCCGGGTTGTTACTGAGAATTACCTTATTGCTAAAACCATGATAGGTACTTTGACCGACTCAACAATGGAACTCAAGACCCCACGGTCAGCATTTGTCCTTGCGACGGTAAACTAGACCAATGAGGCATTCAAAGTATGTTTTGAATTAACAGAGGCGTCACAAGTGATATAAAAATAAGTATAGCTTTAGAGGCGTGAGGAACAGTGGGTAAAGTTCACTCATCCTCTTTAGAAAAAGCAGGCTCCTCCGACCAAACGGGTGTCGTGTCTGGCCGGCAACTGCCCAACGATTGATGTCGGGGAAGTTACATATATGCTGTTGGCGCGGTAAACTCTAATTGCGCGATGCAGAATTTGTGTGATGTCATATCTTTGCAAACTACGTCACATGTGGCGATGTAGATACCGCCACACTCAGACCAAATAAAAAACCAAGACAGAACGCTGTGAACAATGAAGTGAAGCTGGTTTTGTAAACATGTGTACTTTGTGTGGAATAGTTTGAATGTAGTGTCATTGTAAATGTGTGCGTGTGAACGTGTATGCACAGAGCGAAGGTGTAGTTTTGGCATGCTTCACTGTGTTGTTCGCAGCGCTCTGTCTTGGTTTTTTATTTGGTCTGAGGTCGCCACATAACTAAAATGTCAAAACTCCACTGGGTCTAGAAAAATCTAATTTTGCACAAGAGTTCCATATTGTTATTTATGGAACTCTTGTGCAAAATTTAATTTTTGGTGAGCACTAGGGAAAGATTCTTGATAGTTCATCCCCTAGATGGGTTAAATAGAGGATGGAATTTTGTATGCCAATACGTCATTTTTGTCGATGGGAAATCTGATCGTACGAGCAACTTATCACTAATAAAATTTCACTTAGCTAAACTTGGCAATAAAGTTATATCTAATGATAATGACCTAGTTTTCCTCTACAACCTAAATGGAATGGTAAATCATACCAGACTAACGAGGATAGTTATAGGAAATGCTAATTTGATTTTCACCATAAGCACAGTATAAATAAGTAACAGTATTACCTATGTCTGCATAGAAAAATGCCGAACGACGCGCTTCGAAATCTCAGTGTATATCAGTACGCAACAGTCACGAGTACGCGGCAGTAACGCACGGACGCGGAATGTTTATCTACCGAGCGGCCGCAGGTAATTATTTCAAGGTCACTGCCTAGATCAAATACTCTTACTTTATTATACTGTGCCATAAGTCATAATAGATAACGGTTTAAAGTCTAATACTCACTAGCCGATAAATATACCGCGATTTGCGTCACACGGTCTACATACTTTAATTCACGTTTTGAGCAATAATATAACTTTGTACAAGGGAGCTCAACCGGGGAAAAAAGAACAAAGTTCCACTAAACCTATTTCTTCTGCTAAACAGCGTTGTTGTGCTCAGATTTGAAAGGTATACTTAGGTGAAGTCAGGGAGTTTATTACCAACTTAAATTGTCAGTATGCTTTTTGATAGTTGTATGAAATGGCTATAACACGGAAAATTGTCGTAGGGTGTCAATTGCTGAACATTCAATTTCCCTGACAGTATGTAGGCCGGTGCATGAACAGCTTATAAGTCATTTCAGCTTCATATCTGGGATAGCACTAGTATCTGCCATTTAATGATGTAAGTAATATTTTTGTAACAATATAATTTAAAGTTCATGGAGTTTCTTGTCCGTTCTTCTCCATAGGTACCTACTACGCTTTGGAATGGGCAACTAGCTTCATAATTACTGACTGACCGACCCCTTGACAATTCTAAATGCCTGTAAATGGTTTAATTGAAATAAATGCTTTGAGTTTTGAGTTATCGCAGATGTCATAGGCATCGCTGACCAGTAACCATCAGGCCGTTCAATATTTGTCATCCAACACGAACCATGCTAATGCTGGAATTGTCGCCTAATGAATACGATGCTTAAGAAAATGTTTTACATATATTGCAAATGAGGAGAATGAGGCATGTGACAGGAAATAAGTTGAATTGGACAACGTAATTAAATAATTTATTATATTATAGAAATCTGTGAAACAGATCTCGGGTAATTTAGCATTTTCTCCACTTTGCTTAGAAGTAGCTTTAGCGTTAGATTTTGTGACTTTTAGTTCTTGGTAGTAATGATGGTACATTACGCCGTACGTCAGTGGTAACACTCTGACCTTGACCCGGCCTAGCGTAGTAGGTACGGAGGTTCAATAGAATTCTATTGGTTTTGTTACTACTGAGGTCCTTCTTTCTTTTCCGTGTGGTTAGTGACTATCCTGGTGTTAGAGTTTTTATGCCGCCCATGGGCCTCTGACTTGGCTTCAAATGCCGTCGAGAAATATCTCTCAGGCATGCCGGTTTCCTCACGATGTTTTCCTTCACCGTTTTTGAAGCAAGTGATAATTATGCAATACGCACATGAATTCGAAAAGTCAGAGGTGGAGAAGGATTGATAGCCTAGTGGTGTAACCGTCGGACTGCCAGGGCTCGAGTTCGAACCCAAGGCACCCATCATTAAGAGGTGACCTACTGTTAGTATCTATCAATTAACCTTTTAGATTGATCACTCACCTAAGCCCTCCATCATCAACAGTTTTAACGTCATTTGCACTTAATTTGTTTCGTCATACCCTGTTAGTCTTGCGATCTCATTCGCACAATGGTCACTGGTACTAGAAGCAACCTTGGTTGGCGTCCCAATTATGTCACCTCAGTTCACATAAATGCGCACCATTATATTTGTATGTAGACGATTCACATCATCTTTTATGCAAATTATTGCGTTTAGGTCCGAATTTGGATATTGTGTTTTGTTTTCATTGTTTTTTAACATGCTTTTATTAGGTCGACCTGTATGTATGTAACTATGCAATCAAATCTAAGAAAACTAATTTAACCATCTTCTAAAGATCGTAGCGTTATGAAAATTGGAAGTTGTATGTGATTTTGATGACAATACACTAACATGGTACTGTCGAGCTGATCTGATGATGGAGCCGGAAGATATGAACTGGAACTTCATGATGGATGATCGTATCATAGCCGTGTTTGGACTTGTTAGAAAGGCCTTGTAATGAACTTTGACCACGATTAGGTTTCAAGGTCTGAATACGCCTATAGGTGCATGTAAAAGCGTGTTTTTTAGTGTTTTTTAAACTATTAATATTATTTTGTTAAAGCTCAACACACACATAAGGCGGGTGTGTATCGAGCACGGTTCGGCGGGCTTATATATTGTAATTCCTTGTATTATTTGGATGTCAGTACACGAAACGCGAGCGCGGGTCGGGCGCGGAGCGGGTCGGGAGCGGGAGCCGTATACAGGGTGGCAGGGACATCGACGCGAAGCCGGCTACCATGGATTCAATACATGATTCTGAACCCCCATGAGTTGAAATTGTACGTCGGTTATTTTAAAAAAAATCTGCTGTTTCATAGAAAAGTGCAATACCTACGCGGTCAAAATGTATGGAGCAGCTGTTTTTTTTTAATAACCGACGAAAAATTTATTATAAGTATTTTAATATAAGTACTTTTAGGTAAGGTCCCCGTCTAAGAACGAACATCGGAATTCGCAATTCAGAACGTACCTACAGGGTGTGTGTATGTGGTTCAGTATCTGTGCTACATACTAATATTGCTTACAAAAAAAATAAGTAGGTATGTTCACAGATTAGATAGTTCTAATACTAATAGTTATTACTAACCAACTATGTATTTACTAATATGTTATTCTGATCGATTTTTGTAAATGTTTCCTCTTTTTAACTGTAAAATTGTCTACAAATATATTAGGCCTGATGCATTGTGTTGATAATAAATTAAATAAATAATTTAAAAGAAAAATAAACAAAAAAAGCTTTTGTTTAAAACATATTGAACTGTATATTTAAAAAAAAAAAATTAAAAAAACTGTTTTTTTCTCAACCATGGCCGTTTTAGTAGCGTATTATCTATTAAATCATGACAGAAAACTTTTTTATGAACGGCTATGTGGTTCTCGAGTTATAAATGTACGAACAGGTAGTGTGAAGATAATGCGATCAAAATACATTAGCCTGTACTTAATTACCTAGTCTTTCTTATTCAGGTTTTATACAAGTCTGACATTTGGGAACAAGCATCTGCCGTTTTGAAGTTAGAAGCGAAGAAAATACTTAAGATGGATCTTAATTTTGAAGGGGGAGTTTGTTGCGCCACTTCTTCTTCCCAGCTAACGCACTACGAAGTGGTGAAGGGTGGGCGTTTTGGGGGACTGTCTTATGAAATTTTGACGTTCGAAAAGTGCTGATTCTTAGCCTAGTTTGAATAAATGACTTTTGAATTTTGAAGTCAGGTACACTATTTGAATAAACTCTTCAAATTATAATTTCCACGAAAATTATTATGCAAAGCAATGTTATTTAAATAACTCCAGACGTTATACAAAAGAGCAGATTTAACATTAACCCTGCAACAGCAGACAATGCTGATGCATCTGATAACTGAGCCGAGGTTAAACGTCATGGATTACGACCAGGCAGTTAGCGTAGTAGCTATACTACGAGCTATATTTGAGAGTTGAACCCGATGGTAATGTGTTCATCGACAAATCTAAAACTATAACCCAACAAAATAATAAAAACCGAAATGGATAATTGTCAAATACATTCATTCTCTAAAAATATGTTAACAAAAAATAAATGATTTCTTTTCGGTAAGCTTATTGAGCTTACCGAAAAGAAATCATTTATTTTTTGTTCCACATTATTGTATAATAATATATTCATTTGCGTAAAACATAGTATACAAAATACAAAGGTGGTATACCTTATAATTAAATCAATGCGTGTGTATAAAAAATAATGAAAAATTGGGTACTTAACACATTAAAACAGTATTCAATGATTGTTCGCATGATCTACGCCAGCAATTTGGCTCGGCGTCAATATTTTCAACAATTATTACGGGAATATTAAAAGATACACAAGCAACCTGGATAAGTGCTATTCAGTAATGTATAACATTACTTACAAGTTGATAAGAGGCATCTGCTGCTGATCCTCGGAAAAGAATTGGTATAAGCCAACTTTTGCGACAGTTGGTGGACCAACTGTCGCAAAAGTTGGCTTATACCAATACCTATAGACTGGAGTCTAGGTTAATATTCACCCTGGTCTTTAGGCTTTTTAAGGCCCTACTAAAACTAACTCATATATGTACAATCCTCTATAAAGCCCTATCTTAGGGTAGAATTAGATCAAGAGGATAATTTTGCTAGAGCCACTGGCCGAATGAAATCTTGATGTGCAATGTTTTAGTCACATTTGAGATTAGTATCTTAGGAGACACCCAACGGACACTTGTAACCAAAAGCTTAAGGCTAGTGTTAAACAAGCAAAAATATAACAAACATAATAAAATGTCAGAGTCAACCCTGTGCCAACCTAAATGCTCATCAACCATGTAGAGAAGGGCCTCTGCTAAATAGTACATAGGTACTTGTATTCATACTATTATGTAGATTGTGAGATAAAATTGTTCTAAAACATCTGAGGAGGCTTCTGTTGAAGACACGAAGATTATGGGAGATACGAGATCGTGTGAAGAAGATTATGAAGGGACTTGACCAGAAATATATTGGCCTTATAATGGTTATGAAAAGGCTGATGTAAATTTTAAGACGAATAACAGTCAGTAGCTGGCAGTGGCAATTTGGGGCAACAATCAACATTTTAGACGGCATTGGATTTGAGATTTCGTGTTTTATTTTTTATTGTGGTTAGAAATTCGCTTAAGAGGACGCCCAACGGTCCACGAGCGCCACTCCTTCAAAAAAAAATATTATCTCGTGACTGAGAAGGAATTATGAATAACGGTTAGTAATAACCCTCGGTAAGTGTGTCTAGAATTTTCTAATACCTTTTATAAAGTTTCACACTGAGACACGAAGCAACAAAATACGATCAAGAGGAATGTGGCCGCTTTTCTTTAGATTCAATTTTGTTGCTTCGTGTCTCAATATGAAACATGATAACTTTGTCGAATCAATAGATTTTGAAGGCTTATCTGAGTACGTTCCTTGGAAACCGCGCATAAATGTTAAAGTTAAAGATAAATACGTGCAGACAAGGGAAGACCAACACCGTGACGACCTTTAGAATTCTAACAACATTCACAACTAAACACCAAAAATACTTTAATAAGTATTGTCAAACGCATACATCTACCAAAATGTTGTAACAATTAACATATTAAGGTCGCCAAAGATCAGGAAACGCACAATAGTGCGAACAGCCCGTGTGAACAATACAAACACATTTGACTTCATTTTTGTTACTAATTATCTGTCATCTGTGTTAGAAACTTTGTTTGAGTTTTAAAATCTGAGTAGATACTAAGTGGTAGAAGTTGGCCGTACTTGGTTCCAACTTGTGCCAATGATTAAATCTATAAATGCTTTGATAACGCTAGAAGCTTGAGTAACGCAAGAAGTGCCAAGTCATAGGTCTTGAGTTCACTTGCTTCAAAAACGGTGAAGAAAAACATCGTGAGGAAACATGTATGAGAGATATTTGTCGACGGCATGTGAAGCCAAGTCACAGACCCATGGACGGCTTTAAAACTCTGACACCAGGTTAGTCACTAACCACACGAAAAGAAGAAGACGCAAAAAGTCCTGATAATAAGTACAAAAAGTTTAAGAACCGTGATATGACACTGCAAGAAGCTTTAAT
This sequence comes from Agrochola circellaris, assembly GCA_914767755.1. Classification (NCBI taxonomy): domain Eukaryota; kingdom Metazoa; phylum Arthropoda; class Insecta; order Lepidoptera; family Noctuidae; genus Agrochola; species Agrochola circellaris. The sequence goes on along the minus strand of OU611867.1, from coordinate 6,682,013 downwards.
AAAGCAATAATAGCTTTGTTGACGCACTGTTCTCTAAGAACAAAAATGCGTCTGATGACGCAAATAATTCTTATGACGCAAGAAACTCAAATAATACAGGACGACTTATACCTAAATTCAATTGCAAAACCAAAACACTTAAGGAAATCGTAAGTAAACTCTTAGGCGGGCCCTCAACGATCAATTATATTGCACGCACAATATCACGAAATGCGCAATGTTTTTGACCGATTAGGGTTAACATTGAACGCAATGATTGAACTAAAGATTGAGCGAGTTTAATTTTTATTGCATCGTGTAGAATAAGTATTGCGTAGGTCTTGCTCACGCGAAAACATTGAAGCTTATGGGCTGTCAATATTATTGCGTGAAAATAATGAATCGTTTGAGTGCAAGGGCTGATTCAATCATAGAGGCCGCCTTAGAATGGTTAGTCAAAATGCATAAAGCTGCTAGCATTTGCGTTTCTTTATTTTAGATTCCCGCAAGTAACGACATCCTTAGGATATTTGATTTCCGTGAGAAATATTCTCCTAAGCTGACGATTTGTTCTTCAATTTATTTCACCACCGTGTTTGTTAATAAGCACAGTCATCCCTTAGTTATTTTGATAAATATCCTTAAAATTAAGCCCCAAATATATATACAACCTTAGTTTTTGTTAACTATGGGACCGAGGCTGAAATCGCGAAAAAAAATCAGCTGTTCTCTACATTTCGACGAGATATACGAACATAAATGTATAGAACAGTTGATTTTTTTTTCCTGATTTCAGCGGTGGTCCCATAGTAAAAGTTGTTCATAATAATGAGTACAACGACCCCTTAAGAGGTTTAGGGTAAGCGAAGAACTAAGGTTGCATATAAAAGGAGAAACTGACTGACTCACTGACATATAAACGCGGACCCACAATTTTTTTGAAAACTAGTGAAATTTTGCACACAGCTTCCATTTTAAATGTAGGGTAGCAACTAAGAAGGGGTTTTTGAAAATTCCACCTTTAAAGGGGCGAAAGGGGGATTTTGTTTGTATGAAAAATCTTATTCCTTGTGTTAATAAACTTGAAACTTGGCACAAAAAGTACTAGGCTTTCATGAATTCAAGATAGTATTCAATCATTATGTTATGCTACTAATAGGATTTGGATGAGGCAGACAGATATTTTATAACCTGGATTAACACATAGGATACTTTTTATCCCGGTAGTACGTTTCCATGGGATAATTTCCGACTTCCACGCGAGCGAAGCCGCGGGAAAACCGTCTTGCCCTTCATCATGTCCTATTTCTTGAGCAGCTTATTCACCATTGTCTAACCTATCATCTATATTTCGTGTCTTGTCTTAAACTAACTTCATAATCAGTCTATAATGTTCCCACTGCTGGGACACAGGCCTCCTCTCTGTGAGAGGGAGTGGGCCTTAATCCACCACGCAGGCCCAGTACGGGTTGGTGGATGTCACATGTCTACGAATTTTTGGTTCTGGAACATGCCGGTTTCCTCACGATGTTTTCCTTCACCGTTTTGAGAGCAGTGGTGATGAAATAATTTACACAAAGTAATGCGCCCCTCTGGTTTCACCTACACTACGTAAGTCGCGGCCATTACCACTCACTGGGCCACCACTGCTGCCAGAAATCAATTACCTGTAATTAAAGCTCTCACAAGGAAACCTCTTCTCTGTGGCACACTCTACCCTGCAGTCTTCTAGTCTCTCGCAGGGCACCACTTTTCTGACGTGGCTTCTTAGGGCTCGCTTCCCGGCTAGGACGCGGCGAAAGCATGCTGCGGGAGGAAAAGGTATGTTTTAGTGCTTGAAGCAGTTGTTTGATGAAATAAAGATAATCATCATCATGAAACATTATGTTCTCAGAACTAAGGCCCGTCGTTTACGACGCTACTCAAAAGTAACGTTTTACAAACTCGAATCACTAATGAGTAACCTGCATTTCACAGCACTTGTATTTCAATTACGGTCCTCACACGACCCAATCTATCGCAAACTTAACGCGTTAGTAAGTCGCGGCGTATTAGGTATAGGCCTAAGATATTGCAATTTCAGTCGTTTTGCAGCTTTACTTTGCCTTGGTTAGTGGTGTATTTGAAATCTTGATGAAAAAAAGTGAATTCCTGGCTTGCTACGCTCTAGGAAGTATACTTTTCTCTTCGCCTATCATTTAACATCACCTTTTCACAACTATGTTGGGTTCGGCTTCTAGTCTAACCAGATGACAGGATGGCAGAGTGATCACATAAAAAATATCAACCAAATTCACACAATCTCTTTAATGAATGGACTCACAATGCTAGATGATACGTCATCAGCAGAGAAGGCACAACCAAAATATTTGGCTCTATTCCAAGATATTTTTTAATATTTTGGTCAATACAATACAGTAAATTACACAGCGTATAATTTTTTTAACATATTTACCGTAACTACACAACGTTTATTTATTTATTTACTTTATTTTACAGAATCAACGTTAAATTATATGATATGCTTGAGGACAAAATTGCTAATAACAAGCTTCCACATATATGTTAGAAATTAGCAAATCTCAGCAACATTTGATGCGAATACAATTAAAATCGGAGAAGAATTACATAAAACAGAACCAGAAGATTGTGTCAAGCCATGCGATATAAAAACTATTTCTTATCGTCATCAAAATAGTTCCTGCTGAGGATGTTTCTAATTTTACGTGTGCTAGTGTTGAATAGATCAATCTCCAAATGTGACGGCAAATTATTAAAAGCTTTAGCTAACAATATTACCACGTGAAGAGCTCATGAAACGTGTTCAATTTACGGAAAATCTGTTACAAAATATAGATATAGAGAGCACAGGGCACTCGCCATCCGGTACAACATGTTGGCTCGTAGATTTGCTCGGTGTACAGACCTAGTAAAAATCACAATTTTCAAGGCTTTTTACCAGGGTCTGTACACGAGCAATCTATATGTCAATTACACCGATAGACCGCTGGAAACCCTGCGCGTCCAGTATAATAATGGTTTCAGGTTGTTGTTGGGACTTCCTCGCTAGTGCAGCGCGTCGGAACTGTTTACGCAAGCCCGTGCCGTCGAGAGACTACTACTGGGGAAAGTGAGACAGACAGTCACAACAGCATCCTGAGAACTGTAGCGGAGAGCTTCAGCTCTCCAATTGTAAAGCAGTTTGTGCGGAGAGTGATTGGTACAGTACCGTTACACCACTACATACAAACTAAGCATCAAAGACGTGATGTCACACAAATCCTGCATCGCGCAATTAGAGTATACCGCGCGAACAGCATATATATAACTTCCCCGACATTATTCGTTGGGCAGTTCCTGCCAGACACGACACCCAACTGGTCGGAGGATCCTTTTTTATAGAGGGTGAGTGAACCTTGTTCCTCATATTACCTCTAAATTGGTGATTTAAAATATGAACGTCAAGGCAGCCTTCGTGCAACTACTTCAGCGTGACGTCATCATCATCACTCCCGCAAGCCTTCATGAGACGTGTCACACACCCGCGGCTTCAAACGGCTATGCTGATATAAGAGCAATAAAGAGCAATTCCAAACACAAACAGAATCTAAGCTTACGTCATTGTAAAGAACATTTAGTAGGTACCTACCCAAACAGAACATTTGTTAAACTTAATTATATAAGGAACAATAAATCCTAAGAACATACTGACAAAAAATACGCGAATAGCAAGCAACCTTGGTGAAGATCACACAACTTGCGGATTCACAGAATTAGGACAAGCATAACGGCATAATCAGTATATAATGTTCCTACTGCTGGAACACAGGCCTCCTCTCTGCGAGAGGTAGTGGGCCGTAATCCACCTCACAGGCCCAGTGCGGGTTGGTGGATGTCACATGTCTTAAATTAAAATAGTAAAATGCCTGTCTCGGAACAAACCAACGACCAACGACACGTAGGTAAATCGGGGTCATGAACCACCATTGCTCGAAGAAGCAGGTTTTATCTTAACCGGGGATTTAAATATATCTTCTCCCGCTCTGAGCGGGAGGGCGTGTCAGAATCTTACTGACTAAAACCCACCCGTGTTCCTCCAGTTGCCTGTACATTGCCAGGGGCCACGGTATCCCTTTCGGACTTTCTCGCGACCCCGGCAGGCATCGGTCCTAGCGGACCCTGTCAAATCTGGGGGGTTACTATGTAATTATCCAGCAGGCCAATAATTGTCAAAAAGTGGTAAGTATATTATGTCGTAGGATGATTCGATAATTCATCGAAAACCCTAGGCATATTGTGAAAACACGGATAATTAGACAATGGTGAAAACATTTCTGTGGCAGATTGTATGATTCGTTATTTCGCGTAAATTCGAATTATCAAATCATCCTACGACACATATATATAAAGTGTCAAGTGATTTTGAGCCGTGTGCGGTGCAACTATTAGGTACTGTTCAGCACTGCTTTTGAACTAATTTAAACTGCAATGACAAAAGACAAAACAATCCATTCTGGGTGGTAACTACGACGAGTTTAGATACTATTAGATCAATTGCAACACCAGAATATAAATATGTTAACTACGTTTCAGACGATATTTGACATTCATTTAATAAAACATGATCCCATTCAAAGATCAGTTGATCAATTATTGAAAACGCCAACATTAAAAAATTATAAAATGTCGCCACCAATCCGAGATCTCAGATGAAATAAAACTGGCCAAGTTCGTGTCGGACCACACACAATGAAGGGTTCCGTAGTTGGGATTAATTTATCCCAAGAACAAACTTAACATTGCAGTTGAAAAACATGCTCAATGTATGGGAGAACATGTTTTTCAAACTTGAAATTTAACTTGATCGATTATTACTCGTTAACCTATAAAGCTTAATTAGCTGTGATAGTTTTACTTTTAACTTCGTTATATATACTACTACTCAGTTTTTTTTCACAAATCCAACTACTTAACAAAAATTCACACTTTAAAGCTTAATAATATTTCGCAAACGGATCCCTGAATTGAAAAATGGTTTTGACACACTTAAAATATTTTTGAACGACCTTTCCAACGACACCCCAAACCATGGGATAGACGAGGAAAAAAAAACGTCCCGATTTTACGTGTAGGGGAGATACACTAAATAATTATTTTTTTGTTTTATGTTACCACGAAAATAACCAACAATGGAAAGGTTCAAAACAATATTGACATAGACCTGAGAAGTATCGCACCAAAGGGGGATACTTAGCAGCGATTACAACAAGGCTATTAATGATGATAATAACATCAAGACACTAGATTTAACACAGATAAGACATAATTACATAACACGTAATCTTTAGAATCTTAACTACAGTATTCTTAGAATTTTAAAAGGTCTTAATGCCATTTTGACCTCTGCTTAGAATAAGACGGTCACATCATCGTCACCCAGGCGTGACGCAGACACAACAAAAGATTGTGGTTGCTGAGGCAACGAATTTAGACTCAATGCTTATGAACAAAGGTGTTATTATTCCGTAAATTACTTAGAACTTGAGGGAATCTCTTATAAGTAGGTATATGTATCAATCTGCCTAGCCTTTTCCCAACTATATTGGGGTCGGCTTCCAGTCTAACCAGATGCAGCTGAATACCAGTATTTCAAATGTAGCGACTGCCTATCTGACTTTCACAGCCCAGTACCTGGGTAATATTATAACCCTCGGTAAGACTGGTTGTCAGACTTTCGGGCTTCTGACGACCCGCAACGACTGTCAAAGATCCACGAATGACAATCGGGACCAACGGCTAAACGTGCTTTCCGAGGCACGGAGGAGTCTCCGTATGTAAAGATGGTCACCCACCCACGGATCAACCCCGGCAAGCGTAACTTAACCTGATGGATCGACCCGATGTTAATTGGTGTAATTGGTTTACCAAAATAAACCAATATTACAATGATGTTAATTACGATGTTAGATTTATACATTTGTAACATGTTAAATTGGATAGGTTTCAGAAATCAGTAGGTAGGTAATTATTATTATTATATGTAGGTATATATATATACGTGAAGCAAAAACTTTGTACCCCTTTTTACAAAAATTACGCGGACGGAGGAGTATGAAAGGCACAGTTAAACTTTATATAGAGAAGGAGTGCAAAAAGCTAATATTTTTATATAATATACATTAGAAATAAATTAAATGAATAAAAAAAAACATTACACACACTACCATGCGTTTGACACAAGATGGCTACCTTAGAATCATGACATTTAAATGAATTATGGTCGAATTTCGACTTCTGGGCGACCACTAGTCATTATAGATACATAGTAAAACCAAGTCGCTCTTCGTGTCCTGTCTGACCGCTTCATCATTTCAGCCAAAAGACGTCCACTGCTGGACATAGGCTTCCCCCAAACACCGCCACTTCAACCGATTCTGTGCTTCCCGCATCCAGCGGCCTTCACAAGGTCATCGGTCCATCTTGTGGGAAGCCTTCCAACGCTTCGTCTTCCGGTACGCGGTCGCCACTCCAGAACCTTTCGGCCCCATCGGCCATCTGTTCTACGAGCAATGTGCCCTGCCCTTTGCCACTTAAGTTCGGCAATTCTTCGGGCTATGTCGGTTACCTTGGTTCTCCTACGGATCTCTGCCCTTTGCCACTTAAGTTCGGCAATTCTTCGGGCTATGTCGGCTACCTTGGTCCTACGGATCTCTTCATTTCTGATTCGATCACGTAGGGAAACTCCAAGCATAGCCCTCTCCATTGCTCTTTGGGTGACTTTTAGCCTTCTGATAAGGCCCATTTTGAGCGACCCCGTTTCTGTGCCATAAGTTTGACCGCTTAAATCTTCTAAACTGCACACTGGATTTTGAAGCGGTTTTCACTATAATTTTGAGAATTTATTCCGGAAAGTTTATGTATTATATTAATACATTAACATTTAACTTAGATAAAGCACAAAAATCTCGATGTTTTGACGTGTCGCCACATCAACACATTGCATCCGCGCAAAACAGGGGCGGGTCACTAGTCTATTATAAATCTCATATTTTAGAGAAGGTACGAGTATGATAAGTAATTCAATTCAAAATGCTTTTAGTAACCATGGTACTTAAGTTTATATTTGGTATTATTAATTTTAACATTTTAATCTTAAGTTATAATAACTAAACAGCTCTAATAGCAAAATAACACACCCCAAAGACTGAAGACGGACCGTTGACTTAGACCGGAAGTTGCTGTCAAAATGCTTCAGAATTCCTGAAGCATTCAGGAAAAAAAGAGACAATACTGAAATTAATTTAAATTTACAGTTTATTTTAACTTGAACGTCAAAATACATACTTGGTGCATTCTCGACGAGTATAACTCTGGATCCAATCGCAACACACACAAAATGACAAAACAAAAATATTGTAGTCCACAAATTCATTTTCACAGCACTTTTTCATTTGCATCATCCAATAAATTCACTTTTATACACCTCACTTTTATTACAAGAATTCATAATTGTCATTGAATTAATAAACAACGTAATTTTATCTAAATAGGTACGCACTTAATCCCGTTCCAATTTCAAACTAATTACAAATTTAATCATAACATAATTTAAAAAATACAATATTGCTTTTCAATTGTTATTTTATTACGTTATTCATTGAATAACAACTTATATCGTTTTATTAATTGAATAATTGTTGGAAATTAACGAGTTTTTGTTTTAAAATATGCATGAATGTTTGTTTATGGGTCAATGAGATCGCGCCGCGTAACATAGTGCAACTGAACAGAGGCATTGTTTGCTATAAGCTTATATGTGAATGGAAAATTGAGGATAGAATTGTGTGGACAAGACCTTTGACTAAACAATGGGATCGTTAAACAACGTTTTGGAGATAGACGAAGCTCGAAGTCTTATAGGTGGTGGTAGAAGGATTAGAATATAAGGCGAGCTGTTAAGACAAGGTTATCTTTTTCAAATGTATATGTCCCTGTGTTGCCAACAATCCCTAGGTATAGTCACGGTTAATCATCCAAGCTCAAAAAAAAAAAAAAAAAATGATAAGGTCACGGTAAGATTCAAAAGCGATAATCTCCTAATATCTTATTCCTATATACTAATCGTATTTTAAGTTTTTTATAGTTTTACGAACACATAGTAATGGAATACCTAGGCCTTTTCTCACTAAAGATTATTAGATTAGATTTTCAAGTAAATTTAACGTTTGTGATTGTACTCAACCTACTGTTTTTAACCGACTTCAAAAAGGAGCAGGTTCTGAATTCGAATGCAAGTTTTTTTTAATAAGTTTGTGACGCGATTACTCCGGCAATTATGGATTAATTTTTTGTTTGGTAGGTCATACTTCAATGGTAGTTTTTGAGTTAGCTTCAATCATACGTTTTTTTTCCACTTAGTCTATGTGGATGTTTTAATCAAGTCCCTGTCACTGTTATTTACATAGCTGGTAGTGGTATTCGAATTTGTGTGGGGTAGGTACCACAACTAAAAAATGAAAAATAAAAACTTTTTACAAAAAAAAAAACAACCGACATCCAAAAAAAAAAAACACTAAAAAGTGAAAAATAACTTTAATTTCGGAAGTCGGTGGCAAAAAACGAAAATAAAAAACCAAAGACACCACATAGACTATGTGAAAAAAAACCGTATTATTGAAGCTAACTCAAAAACTACCATTGGAGTAGGTATGACCTACGAAACAAAAAAAATTCTACCGAGCTGAGCAGTAATTACTGCCCCTTAGGTATCTACCGTCAAAGTCGTGGGAAACACCTGGATGAGACACGCACAGAACTGGGAAGTATGGCAGAAAAAATGGGAGGCCAGCAGTGGGTGATTCCGGGCTGAAATGATGATGATGCTTTTTAGACTTGAAAAGCACAAACTGCTCAATGTCCACCATCACCAAATCCAAAACTCGAAACAAGACGTGATATCTAGGCATTTCTATAAACATCCAATTAATTTGCTTAATAAGTTACATTTACTAAGATTTTATTTTATTTGTACCAAATAGTATACTTAATTAATCTGTGATTTACAATCCGACTCCTTACAAAAACAAATAGTAAATGAAAAATTCCAAACAATTATTTTTGTCCTTTAATTTAAAACTACAACAATATATAACAAGTTCCGGAGTCACGCGTAATCAGTTCGATTCATGCCCTAACACGTGTGACTCCGGATTTTGAATTTTTCTGTCTTGTTTATTCCTTTTTAGTTGACTTTTTTTGTCGTAATTGGGTTTTATACATAAAACATTTTATTTGAATAGTCATATCCACACAAACCCACCGTCGTGTTCATTACATCTGATAACTTTGGCAGCCGACCTATTGTCTCTAAAAAAGGATTATTTGTGGCAAAAAGCCTTATATATCCTACCATTGTACCTCCCATGAGAATGTTTAACATAATATCATGGTGTTTTTTTAATTGTTTCAGAAATTAATGTACGCAAATTGTCGTTTTTGGTTTGTTTTAGAAGTTTATGCGCAAATACGGAAAATGCATGGGTAGAAAAAAATAAAAAAACTGATCAGTCCGTCAGTCAGATAATAAAAAAATATTAGACACGTATTTTTTGCTTTATCATATTAATAAGAAATTACTTAGATAAAACGCATTTTAAGTTGGGTGGGAGTCGCTACGTCACAAGTATAAAATCTACATACTCGTGACGTCATGGCACATTTTAACTCAACGCGTTGATCACCACGCTTGCTCTACACGGGTTGGTGATTTCAGACTTAAATTAACTATAAAGTTCAGGTTTTGTCAACGATGCTTTCCTTCATCGATGTCAGTAATGTCCAAGATAAACTCAGAAAGTACATATGAATTGAAAAAGTCACATTGATACTTGCCCGGGTTTGAACCCACAACCTCGTGCATGAGAGGCGAGGCCTTAACCACTGGGCCATCACGACATTATTAAATATTCAATACTTCTTTTCAATATCCAAATACTGTCGGGGTGGATCAGAAAGCACGTTAAGCCGTTGGTCCCGGTTATCATTCGTGGATCTTTGACAGTCGTTACGGGTCGTCAGAAGCCCGAAAGTCTGACAACTAGTCTTACCAAGGGGTATCGTATTACCCAGTTACTGGGTTGTGGAGGTCAGGTAGGCAGTCTCTCTATGTAAAATACTGGTATTCAGCTGCATCCGGTTAGACTGGAAGCTGACCCCAACATACATAGTTGGGAAAACGCTAGGCAGTTTTTTTTTGTTTTTAATTCAAATACTTATTGAATTAATTATTTGGGTAAATTATGTTGATGGGTTAATTATGTTGAATACCATTATATAGAATCATTTTTTTCTTTCTAACTGAACAGACAGCTGTGCTGCTGGGGAGTTTGTTGCGCCACTTCTTCTTCCCAGCTAACGCACTAGGAAGTGGTGAAGGGTGGGCGTTTTGGGGGACTGTCTTATGTAATTTTGACGTTCGAAAACTGCTGATTCTCAGCCTAGTTTGAATAAATGACTTTTGAACTTTGAATTTTTTTGAATTGCATAGCGACAAAGACAATACTAATTCAAGATGGAGCCTGCACAAAAAACGTCAGAAGCCAGCCGTCAAAAAGTCTTCCGTGTAATTCAACAAATTGTGGGTATCCGGTAAAGACTGTTCTAATGTACGGACGTTTTAAAAGCAATTTATTTGTTAGGGGTCCGTGAAGGAGATTGAAAACGAAGTGCTGAAACAAGAAAACCCTGTGTGATTGTTCACCTAAATAATTTGTTAGACGCCAAACTATTTGACTCAGGTGTGGCTTTGCGGAAATCCATTATAAAATACAATAGATGACGTATATTTAGTAACACACACCGCGTTCGGCGCTTGCCGTGGCAACACGTCGTGTTCGGGTTCGCAAAAACTCAATCGCCAACCTGAGGATGCCACGTTGAGAGGTAAAACACGTGTCGATTTCTTACAGGGTTCTTTATGACTCTTTACGAACAGTTAAGCGGATTAACTGAACTAAATATACGCTCTCTATTGTATTTAGCTAAACTATTTTGCTGTGAAGAACCTTTCTGCTATCTTTATATCAGGGTGTAGGTCATCATCTTGCGCTTATACCAAATTATTTGTTCGGTGCAGCATGCATAAGTACTTACATCTCTATCAGCTATCATTTTTGTATCCAACCATTATACTTATTGAACTAATTTGCACACCCCTATCAAAAAACTTTAGTAGGTACTTGAAGAAAATATCTACAAGTTACAAGGATAAGCAGAAAAATGGGGTGTGGCGTACACGTGTTCACGACACGAACACGTGTACATTACGAGTAATATCTTCTTTGAGACGAATTCTTTGATCCTTTAGCTATTGAGTGGTGTAATTAAATTTTGGATGTAGCTGATAGATATGTAGCTGCAGCATCAAACAGATCAGATTCAGATCAAATTTGTCAAACTTTTCTGTTGTAAATAATGGATACGAGGCGTTTGGCTCATCTGTAAACTGGTATTGTTTGGTTTTTTTTTTTGGAATGTGCGTTTGGTTTGTGCAGAATAAACACTTTTTCTTTCTTTTTTTTCTTTTCAAACAATCCCCTGATTTTTTTATCATCGGTTTTTACAATTGAAGCAAATTTAAATACGTATACACGTCAAAAGAACGAAAGAAAATACATTAATTTAAAACAGACTAAAACGCACGACTTACTTACGGAACCCAATAAAGGTCTCAAGAATAAACTTCACGTATTTTTTTCTCAAAACAATGAGACTAAGCTTTTAAAACATTCATCCTTGATGGTTACGATAGACAATGGTCTTAATAAGCATTTTGTTCCTTTGACTTAGGAATCTTTTAGCTATTTACCAAAAAACCCTATGATAAATATCATGTGATCTATTATATACACATACTTATATAATCTCTCGCCTTTATCCAATGGAGGTAGGCAGAAACTACAGAACCCCACTTGCTATAATCCTTAGGAGCGGGACATACACAAGTGGCTAGGGGCGCGGGACATACACAAGTGGCGAGGGGCGCGGGACATACACAAGTGGCGAGGGCGCGGGACATACACACGTGTCGAGGGGCGCGGGCGTGGTGACCGCGACGGTGAGGCGCGGGCGTTGCGCCACCCGTTTCATATTTCATATAAAACGTATAGGAACTAGGCGTGTGCAACTCTTTACGGAACCGACTCATTGATCCGGATATTGAAGTGATCCAAAAGACTGGTTCTGTAACAACGTTTCAAACGCATCATTTGAATCTGAATCATTACTTTGCCTCTGAGCTCTTTCCGCGCGACCGTCGCTTGAGAGGCGACGGCAACAGTGAGCGAGAGAGAAAGGCTGAGACGCTGAGTTACGTTACTTTAGTCAGTACTGCTGAACTGAATCGCGAGTCGCGAGTGAGCGGGTGACACATGACAATCTATTTAAGTCAGAAAGAGATACCAAATGAGATGTGTGTCACTCATAATCTCACAGTTTTTCGTTGTCGTTATGCATTTTTATATCCTTTGAGTCGATCATTCAAATGAAACATATCAATGATTCGAACCATTTCAGTGATCCAGATCCAAATGATCCAATCGCAAAAATTGTACACTTTGCCCACCTCTAATAAGAACGACGTGGCGCGGAATATACACAAGAGTCGTAGCGCGGGCGAGACGACGCGGGCGCGGGCCTTGTGTGTATGTTCCGCGGCAATCGCCACTTGTGTATGTCCCGCGCCTAACATACTTCTTTTGTTTACGTTCATAGATCTGCACCCTAATTTATGCAATTAGGGTACACACTTTCAATAAAAATGATATTGAAGGATATTGCTAATCCATTGCTTCATATGTTCGAAACAAAGATCTGCTCAACAACGTAAATAACGCAATGAATGTTGTTGAACTGTCAAAATGCTTTCATTGCTACTGTTAGTGTGTTTCGCAAGTACCCCGCTAGTCATACACGCACGCTGACCTTTATGAAGAACATCACCAATATTACCGAAAATACGTATCAAAATCTAAACAAATCACTCGTGTATTTGTGCCGTGCTTTTGATTTCAGTAAACTTCCAGAAACCATCTCACAAAAACCAGAAAGATGCTTATCCCCACAGCAGTGCTATTCTGTAACCATCTCACCGTGAAAATTTAGGTGAAGTGAGCGTGGAGTGAGCTGTCATTCCACAGGGATTGACACTATTGACAGCTCACTCCACCCAAGTTTTCACGGTGAGATGTTTACAGAATAGCATGGCTGATATTTAGGACAAGATTCACAGTCCGCACTTTGACTTTCCTTTGAAAGAAAGAAAGATAATTGAAGTAAGCATCTCATACGATTATGAACATTATTCGAATAACGTGAATGTTCCTATTCGTATGAAAAGCTTGCTCACATTCGCTTGTACTAATATGAACATAAGTTGCATAGGAAATTAGGTTAATATAATTATACTACTTAAATTCAGTGACAGAAAATGCATTACCAAAACAGCTGGCTGTAGAAGCATGAAATTTTGCACATGAGTTTCTAAAATAGGGGATGAAAGTTTGTATGGAATTTTGACATTTCTGCTGACGGAGTAACTCATCGGGCGCTCGGCTTGTATTGGTATAAAACGCTAACTTTACTTAGCAAAGTAAATTTAAAGTCTGTCCTGAATCTTACCCTTAGGGACTGTTTGCAACCCGTTGCGACGATTTAACTTGAACTTTGATGAGATGGGACAAAATATAAATTGAATAAGCTATCAGGGGGTCTACTCCCTAAGCGAAATCCGTACTTACGGTACCTTGTACTTACCACCTCACTTACGGTATGTCCGTAAGTGAGACGGAGAACGAAGTGCCCGTAACTACTAACCAAAGGTTGGATGTGATCAAAAATCAATCAAATCTGCCATGTTACTGCTGTCACATGCTGTACCAGCATGGCAAAAAATAATTTGGAAAAAATGAGGGCGCCTCTATCGCACTTAGGTCACTTGGAATGAGAAATGAGTAAAACAATTTAAACGAATTGTTAAAAACGCTTCTTGTGGGTGACTCAAAACCTACTAGAACTTGTTGGCAAAGTAGTGCCATCATCATAGGTCTACTTAAGTAAAATATTTCGTTCCAAATGTCACCACGTCAGGCTCTTTTAAGTCGATCTGTATCTTTGATTCTTTTGCTGTTGAATCATCCAAATGATTATTGAGAAAACCAATGTAAGTACCTCTAAGTAAATCACAAATACCGTTTTATCCACAATTGAAATTATATTAAAAAAAAAAAAAACCCAGGACACAAATATTTCCATATTTCTCTTTCCTACTCCATCATCAGACCCTGTTCATCATCTATCTATAACCTATTCATTGAGACCATTCCAATGAGCCCAAACACGATAACTGTGCTGTAAGTTGGTAAGGAAGTTGGGTATCCTGCAAATGCCAAGTGATGCTGCAGCATCAGTTCAAGATTACTATGTTCTTCTAATATCATTGAAGTAACAGAATACCAGATTTCAAATCGATCAGACCTGTGGAAGACGCTCACATCCATTCATCAACTATAAAAGAGCTGATAATCTTCAAACGGCTGAACCGATTTTGATAGAACTTATCTAAGAACCATCGCTAGAAAATCTGCTTTCAAATAAAAAAAACCGCATTCAAATCGATTCACCCATTTAAGAGCTACGGTGCCACAGACAGACACACACACATAGCGATCAAACTTATAACACCCGTCTTATTGCGTCAGGGGTTTTAAAAATACAGACCATTAGAATAATAACTCAATATCTAAGTTCCTACCCTTGCCACTTAAGACCCAGTCTTCCGATCATTGTGCCGCCGAAAGCCAAGGTTTCAGCACAATGGACAAGATAAATGATAACACTACACTCTTACATCATTCTGTTGAATTTTTGTGAATTACCGACTCGTAATTTAGATCGAGCGATTCTGTTTTGTTTATTTTTGTGAAGTCTCGGTCTTTTCCGTAAAAATCTCAACGTGAAATCTTACGTGAAGTTTGCTTGAAGTAGCTGTCAATAGTCAGTCTGATCCACAGGCTATTGGCTCGAAGTCCATCGGAGTGTCAACCAACGATAAAAATTGTGATAATATTTATTTTTATTTTTGTAAGTGATAATGTAATGTAATGAAATTTAATTTTAATGACTACTCAGTTTTAATGTAATTAATTTTGTGATTGTATGGAATTTTGAATTTTCTACTCAGTTTTAATGTAATTAATTTTGTGATTGTATGGAATTTTGAATTTACTACTCAGTGTTAATGTAATTAATTTTGTGATTGTATGAAATTTTGAATTTGAATTTGAATGTAATGAATTGAATGAATTATATATATTCCTGATTAGTATATTGGGACTTGGTGCCTTAGTAAATAAATAAAATAAATAAATAGTGTCAATTTCTAGCGATCCCAAGTATCAGCCGGTCTCAATGAGCTGTCATTACACCAGACGTTGTAGAGTTTAGAAGTAGGTAAGTAGGTTTACAAGACGGGAAGAAGAAGGAGATATTGTGGTTGGCTAAAGGAAGAGGTCGTAATAACAGCCGCACGGTTCGGATCAGGTTAAGGTAGGTCTGTGGATGGGTAACCATCTTTACATACAGAGACTCCTCAGTGCCGCGGTTGATCCCGGCTAAATAATTTTTGTGCCTTTAAAATATTCGTTTAAAGAAGATTATGCCAAGTGTGTTATGCCAAACAAATTTCGGAGCATCAAGATTCTGCCAGATAGAGAGAACCCTGATAAGAATGGTCAGTAACACATTTAGGTCTACATTTTGGTACACCACCGAAAGATTAACGAACGTAAGGGGTGACCAAGACGTCCTCGCGCACATTTGGGGTCCTTCCGCTCATTTGGGAGTGGCGCGAGGAGGCGAAACGCCGGGGCGTAACTCCGCTGCCGCGAGAAATAACCGCATAGCAGACAGAGCCCCGGCGGGATCTCATGGCGTTGCAGCGGTTACACCGTCACATATCGGCCACGGATTGGGAATCGGGAATCGGGAAAGCCAATTCCCGGCCACCGTAGGCGCGAACTTGCGGATGGTGAGCAATGGGTAGCCCCACGCGCGCCTCAAAGAGATGTCAGCACAACTGACGGGGTCCGTTAGGACCGATGACAGCCGGGGTCGCGGGAAAGTCCGAAAGGGATACCGTGGCCCCTGCAACGTAGGCAACTGAAGGAACACGGGTGGGTTTTAGTCAGTAAGAGTGTGACACGTCCTCCCGCTCCTCCCAGAGCTGGAGAAGTTTTTGATAATTTCCCAACCAAAAAAAAAGGGGTACCTAAGACAAAAAAACCCGGCCAAGCGCGAGTCGGACTCGAAAACGACGAGTTCAGTACCGTTAAAATCGAGCAAAAAAACGCCCAAAACCTTTAATTATTAACTTTTTTTTTGGCAATGGAGTACACAATCTATGAAAATTTCAAATGTCTACGTATTGTTTATGAGATACAGCCCGCTGACAGACAGACGGACAGCGGAGGTTTAGTAATAGGGCGTATGGCACCCTTCGTGTACGGAACCCTAATAACTACCAACCAACTCAGAATCACTACAATTTTGGTGAAAATCTATGTTCAATCATTTTTGTTGAACTAGCTTCTCTACGCCTCCATCTTTACCTACTAGTGATACATAAAAATCACTTACCTACAGATATTATTTTCTCAACACACCATGAAAATAACTCTACCCAAATTATAAATGCAGACTTCTTAATTTTTTTATAGATTTTTAAAACAAAAGACAATGGCGAAGGCCACCTCAAATGGCTGTATGATATAACATTAACAATAAGTTTTGTACACAATGATTCAAAGAATCTTGATATCTGATCTCTATCTAAAAGTGGTTTGGTGCGAGAAGGAACATGAAGCGACAAATGCTAGGTTATTATTTTTATTATTATTTATTTATTTCTTTAATTGCCTTAAAACTACCATTACAGGTCTTAACCTAATGCGATAGCTAAGTCACACACACAGAAAAAAAAGAAAATTAAAGCAACAAATATATTAAATACTTAGATCATTGTTGTTTGTTTTTGTTTTTTTTTTATTGGATGGTAAAGAAGACAGATGGCCTACCTGGTAAGTGCTCACCACCGCCAATGGAGGCCAGCCAATTTATTCTATAAAAAAAACTCATCGTTCGGTGAAGTGGGCTGGCAATAGTGTCAAGAGAATAACAGCTCTTTTCAAGCTCACTTTACTTTAATTTACACGATGAGATTTTTACAGAAATATACCGACTGCCACAGCAAGCGCTTGCGCCGATGCGATGTCAATATCAGAATCTCTTGTGCCTTCAATTTCATTGACCCGAAAAAGCTTGACAAGCAATGCATTATGTTGGCAAAAATAGGGTAATAAGATGGTAGAAAACTGGAAAAGCTCCTACCACAGGACCTCTGCAAAACGGCGTAATGACACGTGGCGTAATGGCGTACTGGCGTCAGACACTAGTTGTCTGGCATTTATGCTGAACTGCTATTTGGCGCAGCCGTGAGGCACACAATATTATTCTAGGTTATCTTTATTTTTTCTGTTTTTTTGGTTTTGTGTGCCTTAACCAGAGTCAAATAAATTTATTTTCTTTCTTTCTTTGTTTTCTTAATGAAGGTGTAACACCAAGAAAGAATAAAATGAAAGAATACCATGTTTCCATTATCTATGATACCTATTATACTGGGGTGTTTTTTGAAGTGGTAAACGCGTTTTGAAGGCAGTTTGAAAAGTGACGCTTCTCTGTGTCGGATAAATAAGTCTCAATTTTATTTACTTTGCTTACAACTTGCCCCACACCCCAATAGTAAATTGCAAACGGTAGGCCTGGGCAAATTGCTTAGACCTTCCATTATGTGCCATTATTGAGTAAAAACTTAAGGTATCGGCCGGACACGAGATGATATACAGCATAACTATGGAGACGACCTTCGCGGTATGAGCGGAAAATCGAGTGCCAAGAGCCACCATGGGATATGATACTGTACTACGTCTGGCAAACATTGGGTTCATATAGATAAGACGGGAGGAAATGAGTATTAAAAGGTGTCATCATTTCAGACCTAAAGACTGGACATGGCCATGCCAAATTGAATGAAAGAATATGGAATTTCGCCATATTGATATGACGACTATTAGAGTTGAATGGAAGAAGAATGCTTCGTCGACCCCAAAGACAAAAAGAAAAATGCATTTACTGGCATTACAGCAAAAAACTAACATAATATTATAACTTTGAAAGTGCGTTTGTTTTTTACGCTTTCACGCTAAAACGGCTCAACAGATTTGGATGAAATTTGGCACATGGGTAGACCATGACCTGGATTCGGACATAGAATACGTTTTATCCTGTTACTCCTACGGGTTCGAGACTTACGCTGGTGAAACCGCGGGGCGCGGCTAGTAAAACTATGTATATAAACAGAAAACAATGATTATAATGCCAAAGGAGGAGCTCAGCATAATGTCAGATGACAACACAAGGTGTTCCACCTGACGCTGATTTTCAGCTGCAACCCACAAGTTCCCTATACTAGAATAATAAACACATGGGGAAGTATATGTCCGTATTATTAAATTAAAGGTCAAAACAAAAAAAATGGGATAAAGGTGAAGATTATAAGTAACTGAATTCCACCATAATTCCTTGTAGGAGAGCTTGTTCTGGGAAATGCTATCACCCTGAGCATACAAAACCGTCAAGAAACTTTGCTGCATAGCATAATCAGCCTATAATGTTCCTAACTGAATTCCACCATAACTCCTTGTAGAAGAACTTTTTTTGGGAAATGCTATCACCTTGCATATACAAAACCGCCAACTAACATTGTTATATATCATAATCAGCCTATAATGTTCCCACTGCTGGGACACAGACCTCCTCTCTGTGAAAGGGAGTGGGCCGTAATCCACCACGTGAGCCCAGTGCGGGTTGGTACATGTCACAGGTCTTCGATTTTTTGGTTTTAAGATATTTACCGGTTTCCTCACGATGTTTTCCTTCACCGTTTTTAGAGCAGTGGTGATGAAATAATTCAATTTCGCTGTATGCTGTGTTTCAATGTGTAGATAAAATGGGTCCTGATGAAAACAGGAGAGATTCAACTGTGTTTGCTATCAAAACGATTTTTGTTACAGGTCTATCCATTTTAGAAGGGTCACAGGTTTTTATAAGCTTCGGTAAAAGCAGCTTTACTTTAGATTTTAGAAAAGACACCTCTTTGTAACCCAAAATTTTTGATACATAATATTTTCGTCTTCATAAAAAGACCGTCTACTGAAACCTTTACTCACCTAAGCATAATCCCACAAGCATGTCACTTAATTGCACATAGGATGTACCACAAAAAGCACCAAATGACATAATACGATTAGCCTTCATCTGGCCATCATGGCGGCTACACATCTATGTGCGCGTGACATGGTTTAAACACCATTATATTATGGGTTCACGGAATTTGGGCATTATCTTTACGGTCTTTTTACGTTTTGGTAGGTATGGGTAATGTCAATGTCATATTGCAGTTTCTATTTTTAACCGACTTCCAAAAAGGAGGAAGTTCTATATTCGTAGCGTAAGTATGTTTTTTTTTTATGTGTGTTCACTGATTTCTCCGTCAATTGTGGACGGATTTTGAAAAAAAAATTTTTGTATGAAACGGTATGCTCTCAAGTTGGTCCCATATAAATTTTATTAACTTTGCTTGGATTTTTTTTTGAGTTAGCAATAAGAATACGTATTTTTCCCACTTAGTATTGTGGATGATATGATGATAACTTTCTGTCACTGTTATTTACATAGCAGTTAGTGGTATTCGAATTTGTGTGGGGTAGGTACGAGACCTAAAAAGTGAAAAATAATAACATTTTACAAAAAAAAGCAACATACTTCCAAAAAAATAAAATACTACGTGAAAAATAAATTTCATTTCGGAGGTCGGTGGCAAAAAACGAAAATTCAAAACCAAGCACACTGACTTCCGACACACTTCACTTTTTTTTTTCCGACACTTCACTTTATAGTGTTTTTTGGAAGTAGATATTTTTTTTTTTTTTTCTCGTTATTGTGGTAGAGACATCTTATTTTGCAGCCACCTTACTTTTTTTTTTAAATACAGCATGTATCAGAACATACATTTGGGTCGAGTGAGCATTGAAGATTTCTTTGAGACAGTTGGTATTTTTCTTTCGACTGCGATGTTGTTCCCATGGAGAAAGTTATTCAGTTTAGTGGTCTGTACCACACCCTTAAAGTTGACCTTTCTGATACACATTGTATATATTATGTTGTTGTTTTTATTTTACTTTATTTGTGTCATACTACTTAATTTATGTTCTTCCTGAGCGACTTCTTTTCTTTCGATCTTTACGTTAGCTAAGTAATAACAGCCGCACGGTTCGATCCATCAGGTTAAGCTTCGCTTGCCGAGGTTGTTCCGGGGATGGGTGACCATCTTAACATACCGAGACTGATGCGTGCCTCGGAAAGCACGGTAAGCCGTTAGTCCGGGAGCTGTCATTCGTGGATCTTTGACAGTCGTTACGGGTCGTCAGAAGCTTGAAACTCTGACAGCCAGTCTTACCAAGGGGTATCGTATTTCCCAGTTACTCGGTTGTGGAGGTCAGATAGGCAGTCGCTCCATAAAATACTGGTATTCAGCTGCATCCGGTAAGAACCCAACTTAGTTGGGAACAGGCTAGGCAGATTGATTGATGTTAACAGAGCGCTAGGCTGGCACGTGAGGATTTAGGCCTGTTTTTTAGCGATTTAAATATCTCGTATTCCCTTTCTTATATCTTCTTCGCTTACAATTATATCTTCCTCATGAATGGAGGAGATAGCTTCGTTATTGAGCAATGATCACAAAGTATGGCAACAAAAATTCCTAAATATATTTATTTTCTGGTAGTCTCTGTATGTTGTGCTTTCAAGAACTCAGAAAGGAAGCATCGCAAGCACCTAAGATCCTAGGTCTTATCCTTCGATTCTTATCTGCAGTTTCACTTGTATCCTAGAGGAACTTCTTCAATATAATAATTCTAATGTGTACATAGAATACCTTTATTTTTTCATTCATGCATGAATGAGTGCTAAACGTGGCTTCTATACAAACTCTTACTCAGCGAAATTTTGTCGCGTAAATTGGACACAAAACAGCTTGCGGAAATGACCGTGGTTTTGGCACCAGCACGCCTATGCATTCGGGAAATACATCAACATCCAATTTACCCATTACATGCTACTTTATTTAATCCACATCAAAACTAAGGCCAGTAACCATAATAATGACCTTTTGTAAATGCCCAAAATGCGTCACTTTCAACCTCGGGTCGCGTTTCTATTGTTTTTCGCCGCCATCATGGATTAATATCATTTGCATCTGAATGTTTGTAGTTTCATGACCTTACTCTCCCATGGCCGGTTTTGATTGTTAAATGGAGTTATGGGGTTCATCAAATTTTGTGTGTTAGGTGTTAGATTATCTAATGTTCTTACATGAATTAGTTTTATCAATTTTAATGTAATTTAATTTTTTAATTTTTTTATAATATTTTCATTGCGGACGCTTCTAACGTGCACGTCTTTCTACATTGTTCTCACATCTATAATTTAAACATGAATGATGTAACCAATATTTTGTATTAAAAAGAGTGTCCCTGGAGTTTCTTGCCCGTTTTTCTCCATAGGAATCTACTACGCTTTGAAATGGGCAACTAGCTTCATCTTTCTGACTGACCGACCCCTTTACAATTCAAAAGTGCCTGTAATTGGTTTATTTGAAATAAATGCTTTGAGTTTGAGTTTGATTGTCATCATACACGGTAACACATGTGAAATCATGAATATAATAGTATCAGGAAATCTGCTATACCTAGTACGAAGTATTGGAGAAAGTCTAGCTAATCTGCTGAGCCTACAAATTTACCTATAGCATATGATTTTTCCCTCAAACTAGAACTAACAAAGCTTCCTCTTCTTCCGAACTTTGAAATCAAAATTATGATACATTCGGTTCCCAGTATTTAAAATCAAAAGAGTCGGATAAAATATGACTGAAAAGAGATATTCATCTTAGAATGACAGCGAAGAAAAACTTAATAACAAAAAAAAAACTCAAACACACACACACACACACACTCACACTCTCACACTCTCTTTCTCTTAATAAAATTTCCAGAATGACTTCAAGAAAAGGTAGTACGGTTTTTTTGTTTGTTTTTGCTCGACTTTGCGATATCTACCAACATTTCCGCGTTATGGGCGTAAGTATCTACGCAAAGAACAATCATTTGAAAACTTCGAGTAGATATTTAACTCATTTACACCGCAGACCAAAAAAGCTTCCGTATTCTTTCAATAGTTTAAATTAATTACGTATTGTTTATGTGCCAACGTGTTTATGTGTAAAGACCGTTGCTAAATACGTTTTATTGTTAGGTTTGAAATATTTCTTGTTTTTTTTTTAATTGGCTCAAACTAAGAATATCTCATAATTATTCGTGGTTGTATATACGGACACAAAACATCACCGTGAAACTTAGGTGAAGTGAGCGTGAAGTGAGCTGTCAATAGTGTTAATCCCTAGCATCCTGCCGGTCGATTTGTGACAGTGACAGCTCACTTCACCTAAGTTTCACGTTGATATTTTTACAGAATCGACCGACAGCTCTATCTGTAGGCCATATAAATATTAGTTTCGAAGCGGGAATTAAACTCTCGACCCGTAGTAACTAACTGGCCAGTAGCCAGTTGCTTAGACACTAAGCCATTCAGGCTCTCGTCACCAGCACCACCATCATCACCCTAAACTATTCCACTTCTGGATATAGGCTTCTCCAATCTTTCATCAGCCTAACCTATTCCTAACGATATTGGGACTGGCACTCTAACCAGATGCAGCTAAATACCAGTATTTTACATGGAGCGACCGCCTTTGTGGCGTCCTCAACCCAGTTACTAGGTCAAACAATACAGGTCTTTGACAGACTTTCGTGGTTGCCTTGTCTATCATATTTCTACACAAAATCACGGTAATGAGGGCGGCAACTCCATCACCAAGTATTAAATTAATAAAAAATACAAACTACGCATCACGCAAAATCCTGCATGCAACACCCGTCTGGTCGGAGGATCCTCCCTTTTCTATAAAGGATGAGTGAACTTTGCACCCTGTTCCTCATCTACAATGTGAAATTTAATTCGTTTGCATCCTCTTAAGGGGTCATTGTACTCATCATTGCGAGCAACTTTCACTATGGGGCCACCTCTAAAATCGCGAAAAAAAAATCAGCTGTTCCATACATTTATGTTCGCATAACTCGTTATAATGTAGGGACCAGCAGATTTTTTTTCAAACTTATTAAATTTCACATTGTATACATATATTATAAAACAAAGTCGCTTTTCGCGTTTGTCTGTATGTCCGCGTTATTCTTCTAGAATACGCAACGGATTTTGAAGAGGTTTTCAACATAATTCAGAGAATGTATGTATTCCGGAAGGGTTACATATGTATACCGCATGAAATTTTTTACCGTCTCGAGAATAATATGGTGTGTTGTGTAAATGGAACAGAAGCCATACCCGGTAATATTTGCTTAGTACCATTGAGATACAAAAGTTCCAAATATCCTTAAAAAAACATGAAAACTATCCATCATATATCATGATAAATTCCGCGCATCTAGTAGGGTGTGTATGAGGGTAGGTTTCTTTTTTATTTTCTATTTTTAATGTTCTGGAATGAAAAGTTCACTTTATATGCTTGGTATTTATCGATAAATCAATTTCATTCTAGGTTATTGAAAAAAATTAAAACATTAAAATTTCTATGCCATAGGCTTCTACTCCGTTCACCTATTATACCCTATTTTTTTCGAGACGGTAAAAAAAGTCATGCGGTATACCTAATACAACTTATAGTTAATTAAGAAATTAAGATGTTTCGTAAAAACCTTGCGAAGCAGGGGCGGGTTGCTGGTACCTCTATATAAGAAAAGTCCACTCACCCTTATGAACCTCCTTCCCAGGATTCCTGCCATAAGCATCTTCATATTCACTAATCGCCATTGGCCTAGAAGTCACCACCTCTCCACCCGGCCTAGCGATATAACTAGGCACATTTCCAGGTTTGTCCAGTTCGTACTCGTAAACCGGTTTGACATTCGGTTTTTCGTATCCGGTAGTGTTCGGTTTTTCGTTACCGTACGCTGGTTTGTCTGCGTCACTGTCGTAACCTGGTTCGTCTGGGTTGATGTAGTCGGGTCGGTTTTCGTCGAAAGCTGGTGGTTTGCCGTAACCTGTTGGAAATTAAAGACTTAAGTTGTAGCTTGTGTAATGCAGAGAGATTTTATAATATTGATTAGTTTATTGTGGAAAATTAACTTATAGCGCTTTTGACCTCGAACAAGGTTTTTCTTTGCTCTTGTATTTTTTTCATTTTAGCAATTTAAAACAAATCGCTGCTTAAAGTCTTGAATGACACCTAATAAAGAGCTTATTTTTTTTTTCATTTTATTTCGTTCTAATTAAAGATACCCATAGGTAAATAAAATCAAGGAAAAATGAAAACCCCTACCAGCAAATACAATGTGAAATTTAATTCGTTTGCATCCTCTAAAGAGGTCATTGTACTCATCATTATGAACAACTTTCACTATGGGGCCAACCCTGAAATCGCAAAAAAAAAATCAGCTATTCCCTTCATTATAACGAGCCATGCGAACATAAATGTATGGAGCAGCAGATTTTTTTTTCGCGATTTCAGGGTTGGCCCCATAGTAAAAGTTGTTCATAATGATGAGTACAATGACTCCTTAAGAGGATGCAAACGAATTCAATTTCACATTGTATATTAGTGATCTAGAAAGGGAGTGACTACCGAGATTACGTCTAATAGAGAAGTGTGGAAGAAAAAGATATTTTGCGCCGACAACAAATAAATTGGGATGAAGGCCTGGAGAATGATGACGTCTACCCCTCATTTTGACAATGATTACAATAAAAAAAAATTGCTTCTAGAATGTTCTAATGCTCAATGACCTAACATTTCAACAATTTTTTTTTTAGGTGCATCGTCTTCACATATAATTATGTAACTGATGTACCTACGTATACAAAATATTGTAACACTTTTTAAAAGAGTAGCGGTGGAGTTTCTTGCCCATTCTTCTCCATACGAAAACTACCTTTTGGAAGGGGCGACTAGAATCAATTCAATTTTTTGTAAACTTTGACGTTCAAAAGTGCCTTACAAGGGCCTATTTGAAATAAATGATTTGACTGTGACAATAACAATATTTATTTATTAGACACTTCTTTGATGTTGGATGGGTGTTAATCCCTGCTCTCAAGTAAACAAAGAGTTTTACCTGTATCAGCGTCATCATTTTCATAGGAAGGTTTCGGTTTCTGTGGTTTTCCATAAGCAGGCTTATCATTAACCGGTCTATTGCCATACGAAGGCCTATTCTGATCATTTTGAGTGCCATAGGACCCTTGACCACCCCCATAAGAACCAGAACTACCTCCATAAGACCCTTGGCTGCTTCCATAAGACCCTTGACTTCCACCATAAGATCCACTGTTGAAATCATTTTGACTACCAAAAGATCCCTGGCTTCCGTAATAATTACTGCTGCTGCTTTGTGACGATTGAGTAGTTCCATATGATCCTTGAGAGCCCCCATAAGCATCAGAATTACTGCCATAGGAGCCTTGACTTCCTCCATAAGATCCACTTCCATATCCCTGGCTACCTCCATAAGAACCCTGACTACCACCATAGATACCCTGTCCCCCATAAGCTCCTTGATCATTATCAACAGACCCATGTCCACCACCATACAAGCTCTGATTATTACCATATCCACCCTGACTTCCCCCATAAGAACCAGTCCCATACGAAGGCCTATGATTATCATGGCTGGGTTTATGCAACCCATAACCAGTGTCTGGTTGACCATAAGGCTTGTTTCCATAGTATTGACTGCCATAACTGGCGTGGTGACTGTTATATTCGCTTTGACTGCTAAACGATGCTTGGTTACTGCCATAGGCGACTTGGTTGCCGTAGGTAGGTTTTCCAGGAACATAAGATGGTCTGTCATTAATGGGTTTTTGTGGTTTTGAAGCTCCGCCATAACCTGTATCGCTTGATTCGCCATAACCAGGTCGCTCTGGCTTAGAATCTGGTCTATATGGATTAGAACCATAACCACTGTCAACTGCAGGTTTTTCTGGACCATATGATGGCCTGTCATTTGATGGCCTATCGCTTCCATACGATGGCCTGTCGTTCGATGGTCTGTCGTTCCCATACGATGGTTTGTCATTTCCGTAAGATGGTCTGTCATTTCCATATGATGGCTTATCATTTGCGTAGCTTGGTTTTTCTGCTCCATAAGATGGTCTGTCATTTGATGGTTTGTCACTTCCATAGGAGGGTCTGTCATTTCCATACGATGGTTTGTCATTTCCATAGGATGGTCTGTCATTTCCATACGATGGTTTGTCATTTCCATAGGAGGGTCTGTCATTTCCATACGATGGTTTATCATTTCCATACGATGGTCTATCATTCCCGTATGAAGGTTTTTCGTAATCATTTGAAGGCTTTTCAACACCGTAAGATGGTCTATTATTTCCATAAGATGGTTTGTCATTGCCATATCCCGGTTTTTCAGCACTATATGAGGGTTTTTCAGCTCCATAAGCTGGTCTATCGTTGCTAGGTTTTTGTGGCTTCGACCCGCCGTCATACCCAGCATCACTAGGTTCTCCATAACCTGGCCTTTCAGGCCTAGGATCGGGTCTATAAGGACTACCATAACCACTGTCTGCTGCAACAGACCCATAATGCTGAGATTGACTACTTTGGGATTGCGAATAGGAATTCTGGCTCGAATAAGTCCCGTAACCATAGATTCCTTGCCCAGTAGTTGGTTTTGGAGGCTTGTAAGGTCTAGGAGGGTCGTGGATTTCGACATGAATTGAATTATCGTCGTATGGGGAATTTTGACCATAAGCACCAGCTGGTCCTTGGTATCCAGGCCTTGGACGATTGTACGAGTCTTTATCTGGGTATGGTCTTTGACCTGGTGAATATCCAGGGTCGGCCTGACCATAACCTGGCCTAGGATAATCATGCGTAGGTTTTGTATAACCAGGATCCTCTTGACCATAAACAGGCCTAGCAGGATAATCATTTGTAGGTTTATTATAACTAGTGTCTGCTTGTGGTCTAGGCTTTCTATTTGGCCTGATAATGTAGTGATATTCAGGCTTTTCTTGCTCATACGGAGGTGGTCTTGGCCTACTGTAATCATTTACAGGATACCCTGGCCTATCATTAGGCCTATATGGATCTTGTAACTGCAGTATATCGTGAGGATCCGGCCTTGGTTTAAAACCATCCTGACCTGGTTTTTCAGGTCTGTACGGCATATCTTGAGGCTTATGAGCTCCATAACTAGGACCCATATCCAAATCTGGTTTAGGATTTGAATAATCATCAGGTCTTTCATCATATTGAGGTTTGTACACTGGTCTTGATACACCATAAGATTCTAAGTCCCCAGAAATGAGGTAGTCATCTGTAAAAGGTTGTTTAGGGTCGTCTACGGGTCTGAAGACGGGTCTGTGTGCGGGTCCAGGACCATCTGAAGGGTCATCGAACTGTCCTTGGATAGGGGATGGGGGGGACTGCTCGCATTGGAACCGACGGACGTAGACGTCATAGTCAGGGTGTTTGAGAAGGAGACTCTTCTCTTTTAGTGATTTTTCGTCATTGTTGCTTAGATTGCAGGTTGCATTGCCTTTTGCGCCGACTCTGGAATAGGAGATAATAATTTAAATTACCAGTATCTTAGTACTGAAAAGTTACATGCTGATTCTCAGTGTATTTTAATGAATGTACATAATAAAGAAAATAAAGTACTAGAAATAGAACTTATGTAAGAATTTAGGTTTTCCTTACAAACAAAAGACAGTACCTAATTAATTAATGGTGTCGAAGATCAAAATGAAAAATACAATGCTACGATCTGTTACTGCGGAAAGTCCGAACACCTATAGGATTGACTTATTTTATGTGTTGTTCGAATCTGCTAAAAGTTAATTGATTAGCTACTCCTTCCTAACTCATGTTACCAATAACGGCTACACGTGGCTTCCGATAAATTGCCATAAAACCACTCAGCTTAGTCCCCAGTGTATAACTTCAATTTAACTTTATAACTAGTAGCGCCATCTATATTCAGCAATACACACCCATAATCATAGCTCTGGCACTGTTTGTCTTGCTTGCAGATCTGCTCGCACTCACGCGTTGTTAGTTCAGTCACATTTCGGTAGATGGCGTCAGGGGGCAGTTGCTCGCCGATTGATATTCTTTCGAAGCAGTCTGAAAATTGCAGAAAATATTAAAATATTAAATTAAAACGTGCTGATTACCACTCACTCCTTTGTATAAGAAGACGGTTTGCCCAGCAGTGGGACAAAGGCTGGTAATTATTATTTAGCTTATTATTTTCCGAGTGACTGATAACTTAAAAGTCGACTAAATGTTTGCAACAAATAAAATAACTTGCCAGCGATTAAATATTTTCGCGACTATTATATTATGTAAGGTTCAAAATTAAAGGTGTTATAAAAACTAAAAACTAGCAGCTGCGTTTAGGTAGCAAATAAACTATACCAGTCAAATAAAATATTAGGCGAGGAGCTATAAATAATGACTTGGCGACTAATAATGTTAGTAGGGTGGCAAAGATAATATATTACCAGTCTAGTTAGAGTAGGTTATTTTTTTTTTTTAATGGTTAGGTTAGGTTAGGTTAAAACTGTGACTGTGACCAGAAACGACTAGATTATATAGAAAATCTAAACCTGCCCTAATAATACAATAATAATATATTATTTATGAATGCCCATTTTCTATTTTATTTTCGCCATTAAGTTTCCGCTTAGATATTAATTCTGTTCCCAAAAGAAAAACTTGATGCTAGTTTAAATTAAAACGGAGCTTATTACTGATATATTAATATGCTACCTATTACTTATTACGATACTCCTTATTAGCTGCCAACCCATTATAATATAATGGGTTGGCAGAGTGGGTACCATATATTAATGGTACCCACTCTATTTTTTTTAAAAACCTATATTCATTTTACTTAGTTGCCGCATTAAATACATGCCTTATTATTTTACTGGACCAAGACGGCGCGTAAGGGTTCGAATCGGGTCAGCGTCGTACAGGTTTTTCATTAGGAAATTCCCAGTAGCAGCCCACATTCCGGATTCGTATCCGGTTTCTAACAATAATTACTAACAACTAGTGGTCGCCCAGTGGTCAATGTTGTGATTAAAACCTCATTGTCTACATATTATGTCAAGTAGACCTTTTAGTTCTTTTTAAGCAGTTGTCAATAAACTGATGTCTTAGCATGTGCAAAAATGTCCGAATAAAATTAATTCCTTTTCTCCATTTGTATATATTGAACACCCTCTCATATCAGGTTATGGGACCAGCAGACTTACTCAAGTAAGGTTTTTTGATTCATTTCGAGACAAAAGTTATTTTTAGTAAGAAGAAAAAAAAGAAACGATCGGCAGATCGGCACATGTTTTTTTTTCTTTTCCATGAGTTTTTTCTATCTGGTTTTAACTAATTAAAAATGACCAGCGAAGCACATAGTTCGACAGGAATTCCAATCGAAAAGCTGCAGGGCATGGAAAATTATAATAACTGGAAATTTTCCATGAAGATGCTCCTGATGCACGAGGACCTACTCGAATGTATCGAGTCCACCGACGGAAGCAAAGATATTAGAAAGAATCAGCGCGCGCTTGCTAAAATTTGTCTATCTGTGCATCCCAATGCTTTTTCGCTTGTGCGTAACGCAAAATCAGCTTATGAAGCATGGACAAGTTTACAAAAGGCTTATGAGGACAAGGGTCTGTGCAGACGCTTAGGATTACTGCGATTGCTTTTTGGAACTAAGCTCGAAGAGAATGCTTGTAACATGGAAACTTACATTACGAAAATAACGGAAATTGCACAACAATTGAATGACATAGGTTCTCCACTAGACGATG
This sequence comes from Agrochola circellaris, assembly GCA_914767755.1. Lineage (NCBI taxonomy): Eukaryota > Metazoa > Arthropoda > Insecta > Lepidoptera > Noctuidae > Agrochola > Agrochola circellaris. Next base: position 6,651,887 of record OU611867.1, on the reverse strand, counting down.
ACTTCATAGCAGTCATCATGTTGAGCGGACTCACATCCGATTACGACCCGCTCATTATGGCGTTGGAGAATTCCAGTGACAAGCTCGTAAGTGAAACTGTAAAAACGAAATTATTACAGGAGTTTTACAGAAGAGATGATAAGACAGAGACTGCATCGGCTTTGACTACCATTAAGAAGATCAAATGCTACCGATGTAAGAAACCAGGACACACAAAGAAGAATTGCCCGAAGAATGCTGCTTCTACGACTCCAGTGAGTAATGTCAAGGACAAGAAGAAGGTGTTATTGTCAGCATTGTCGGTAAATCTCAAGAAGGATGTCTGGTACGTGGACTCTGGTGCAACCAACCATATGTGCAACGACAAGAGTGTTATGTTGGAGTTCAAATCAACTAAGGACCTCTCTGTGAACATTGCAAATGGTGATCAATTATGTACTGCAGGATTAGGTAAAGTTAGAATTAAGTTAGACGGCGTTTTTAGAACAATAACTAATGTTTATTTGGTTCCTCAACTGTCAACTAACCTTTTATCAGTGAGTGAGTTAACAAGAAAAGGTTATAAAGTCAATTTTAATTCTAAAACCTGTAGAATAATGGACGGGCATGAAACCATAGCTACTGCTAGTTATGTGAATGGTATTTTTCAATTAGATTCTATAGGGAATAGCAGCAGAGCTGATGTTGGAGTGCAGCCTCAATGCGTGGTGTCTGACAGCAGCAGTAAAACACTACTGGACTGTGATGTATCAGAGCAAGAGCAGAGCAGCTTGGTTTCACAGGAGGTATGGCATCGCAGGCTGGGGCACCTCAACGCTAGGAGCATGAATATCATGAGACAAGGTATGGTCTTTGGTATTAAATATGATAGTACTCGTTTTCAATCATGTATTGCCTGTATTAAAGGAAAACTTACAAAATTAGCTTTTCCAAAAGTGTCTCATAGTAGGTCTAAGGAGATTTTAGGCTTAATACATACAGATTTATGTGGTCCAATGCAAAAGAAGTCATTTGGTGGTGCTTGTTATTTTCTTACTTTCATTGATGACTGTTCAAGAAAAACATTTATTTATTTTTTGAAAACAAAGAGTGAAGTTTTTGAAAAGTTTAAAATATTCAAAAAGCTTGTTGAAAATGAAACTGATAAGAAAATAAAATGTATTCGTAGCGACAACGGTGGCGAATATATTAATAAAAAATTTCAGGAGTTTCTGCAACAGCAAGGAATCCGTCACCAAACGACTGTCCCGCATTGTAGTCAACAGAATGGTGTGGCAGAAAGAGCAAACCGTACCATCATGGACAAAGCTCGCTGCATGCTGGAAGATGCTGGTCTTGACAAACGTTTTTGGGCAGAGGCCGTAAACACTTCAGTGTATTTGAAGAACCGCTCACCCACAAAAGCTGTCATGGGCATGACACCACTGGAGAAATGGTCTAACACAAAGACAAACGTAAGTCATCTTCGTACATTTGGTTGTTTGGCTTATGCTTTGACTTCAAATCACAAGAAACTGGATTCGAAGGCAAAGGAATATATATTTGTAGGTTACTGCAACGATACAAAGGGTTACAGACTCATTGATCCGGAGAACCTTGAGCATTGCATTAGAGCACGCCATGTGAGGTTCTTAGAAGATCGTTTCTGGAAAAAGGATCTGTCAGATGTTGATGTTAACCAAGTGGTTCATGTTGTTTCACATACAGAACAGACATGTAGGTCAGACGAAAACACTGGGGATGAAAGTCCACAGGGTGTGTCTGAAAATTGTCCTTCTGATGACAGAAATAGGAACAGGGACACAGTATTTAGTATCAATGACAGTAGTATTTCATCTGAAGCAGATAACTCGTCGGATGAAACCTATATTCCAGGGAGTTCAAGTGAAGACTCGACGTCTACAGACTTCACTGATGCTGTAAATGAAGATCTTTATGCACAACTGGTAGCTCAACAGTACAGGGATCCAGGCGATCCGGAGACTGTTAAGGAAGCACTTGGTGGCAATGAAGCTAAAGAATGGAAGGAAGCCATGGAAGATGAGTATAAATCGTTTATCACCAATAAAGTCTGGCGCCTTGTGGATCTACCTAAAGATCAAAAAGCAATAAAATGCAAATGGATCTTTAAAAAAAAGAGGAATTTAGATGGCAGTCTCCTCAAATACAAGGCACGGCTGGTGGCTAAGGGATTCACTCAAAGGTATGGCATTGACTATGATGAAACTTTTTCGCCTGTCGTCCGTTACTCTACTATCCGTTTGTTGTTAGCACTAGCTGCAGAATATGATCTGGAAATAAATCACCTAGACGTCAAAACAGCCTTTTTGAATAGTGATCTTAAAGAGCATGTGCTAATAGAACAACCACAAGGTTTTGTAAAGAAAGGACAAGAACATAAGGTGTATAAATTGGAGAAAGCTGTTTATGGATTAAAACAGGCTGCAAAGTCATGGTATGAAAAGATTAATGGAGTATTAATAAACAAACTCCATTTCAATAGGATGCCTTCAGAACCATGTGTCTATTATAAAGGACAAAAGGGGGAAATGGTTATAATTGCTCTTTATGTCGACGACATTATGTTATTTTCTTCACCAATATCCAAAGAAAGAGATATAATGAAAGAAAAACTCATGTCAGAGTTTGAGATGAAGGATTTGGGGCCTGCTCATCAAATATTAGGCATGAGAGTATGCAGGAATAAGGAATCGATTACTTTAGATCAGTCACATTATATTGAAACTGTTCTACGTAAATTTAATATGACTGAATGCAAACCGTCTCCGACCCCTATGGAAGTAGGATCGAAATTGAAGAAAAGTGAAGTCAAGGATACTCGTTTCGACTACAGAAATCTCATAGGTTGCTTAATGTATATTTCAGTTTGTTCCAGACCAGATATCTCGCATGCAATAGGTGTTTTGAGCCAATTTAACGAATGCTTCGATGAAACACATTGGAAAGCTGCGAAAAGGGTCCTGCGATACCTCAAAGGTACAAGTCATTACTTTCTTAAGTATGTTAAGAGCGGATTGGTCATAAATGGCTACACGGATGCTGATTGGGCATCCAATGAGGTTGACCGTCGTTCATATACAGGGTATGTATTTAAATTAGGTGATTCTATTATATCTTGGGAAAGCCGTAAGCAGAGGACTGTGGCTCTCTCGAGTACTGAAGCAGAGTATATGGCTATTTCAGATGCTTGCAAAGAAGCGTTGTTTTTACGTACTTTCTTGAATGAATGTCTTCAAGTTCATTGTAAGGTAAATTTATACAATGACAATCAGTCGGCACAAAAACTATGCTCTAACTCAATGTTTCATGCTCGTACCAAGCATATAGCTATTAGACACCATTTTATAAGGGATATTGTAATTAATAAACTAATTGATGTCTGTTATATGCCTACAGGAGACATGGTAGCTGACTTGCTCACTAAACCGCTGACTAAAGAGAAACATGTTAAGTTCTGTTTGTCTCTTTTATCAGTGTAATATTGTTATTCTAATTATTACTATGTAATGTAATATTTCTTATAATATTTTAGTAATAATTAACTAGTTACATTTGTGTTTTTATAAGACAATAGTTTAAGGGGTAGTGTTGTGATTAAAACCTCATTGTCTACATATTATGTCAAGTAGACCTTTTAGTTCTTTTTAAGCAGTTGTCAATAAACTGATGTCTTAGCATGTGCAAAAATGTCCGAATAAAATTAATTCCTTTTCTCCATTTGTATATATTGAACACCCTCTCATATCAGTCAAAATTCGACCATAATTCATTTAAATCATAAGTTTGATAGGATAGTTCAGGATAGTTCCCACTAATTCCATGTCATTATTCTAAGGTACTTAGCCATTTTTTACCACAGTTTGTGTCAAATGGTAGTGTGTGTAATGTTTTTTTTTTATTAATTTAATTTATTTCTAATGCATATTTATTTTTCTAAAAATAAGTAAGTATTAGCTGTCTGCACTCTTTCTCTATATAAACTTTAACAGGGATGATGACAGAAAAAAATTTTTTAGTCCGTCTTTGAGATTATAAAAAAATATTGGACACGTATTTTTTCTTTTTTTACACATTTTTTTTTTATACATAGAGGTAAAAAGTGCGATGACTCCACGAGTACGTAGATTTTATACATACTAGTGACGTAGCGACCCCCACTTCCCAACTTAAATGCGTTTTATCTAAGTAATTTTTTATTAATATGATAAAGAAAAAAATACGAGTCTAATATTTTTTTATTATCTGACTGACGGACTAATTAGAATTTCATTTTTTTTACCCAGGCATCATCCCTATTGTGCCAGCCTAAACCGCTGGGTGTAGAAGCATGAAAATTACCCATTCTTACATTGAACCATATGAATCAAAATTTTCGGGTTTTGGATTTGTGAACAGCATTTGATGATTGATGTTCGATCAGCCACGGAAGCGTATCGAACGGCGGCATACTCCTCCGTCCGCGTAATTTTCGTTAAAAGGGGAACATATTTTTTGCTTCACGTATTCATAAAGATACACAATAATAAGCTAATAAGTAGTTAAACGGCTTTAAGATTTTAACATATCAATACGATGTCTATTTATTTTCCGAGCAAATTCAGACTCGCGCTGTTACTGAAAATTTTCTAACGGAGAACAAACCGAATGCTATTCTGCTCAACCCGGGGATCGACCCCATTAACGGCTGAACCCAATAACATATTGTCAGTAAAAGACAGATCGTAAACAGTACAATTCTATCTGTCATTGAATGTCGTCCCAAAACTCCGTGAGGTCCTTATTCTCTGACAGATTATTGGGACGTCAAAACCACACATAGATAGGTTTTTCTATCTCCCGTATACCAAAACTGGTGGAAGATATTACTAGAACTAGAGTAGCGGATCCAGAGGGAGGATCTAAGGGGCTCAAGCCCCCCCCCCAAAGGGAGTTCTCCCGAGACAAATCTTAAAGTGAACTTGATATTATTCTAATTAAACTTTTTTGCAGTATTACACTACCTAATGTACAGTTGTCATCAATTATACTTAACTTAGTAAGTGTACCTCCTTATTAAGGGGACTACAGGACCTAAACGTGCCTAAACGCAAGTTTTATAATGCCTAAAAGAATATGATCCACTGCAGTAAACAAAATCAGAAAAATATATGATATTCTTCAGGATATATGCTAGTATGATAGTGTGTTGAAAACATAATACAACTAATTTGATACGATAGAAAAAAATCATGAAGATACCTCTAAAAATTTCTTTTAACGATTAAAAATCATATTAATTTACATGCAATCATTCTGATTTTTTGTCAGATTATTCTACAAGCTATTAGCATAATAGTGTTTTAATTTTCCAGTCCAATCAATAGATTTTCTGTAAATCGCTAACTGCTTCATATTTTGCAATAAATTACCTGCGTCGTGTCATCGCGCTTCTCTTTCATTTCTATGCAGTCCGACAGTGACCGCGCTTTAGCTGTTGTAAGCCTCTTAAGTTAAGGATAATTACTATTATATTATTACGTTTTCAAATTTTTTTTCTATAAGATGCTTTGTTTTTTTAATTTTGCCCTCACGCTGCCCGGTTTGGCCGCCATGTATATTCACCGAGAGATCTCTGGTAGTCTTCAACCTAACGGAGTCATTGAGGGATTTTTGAAAAGTAGTCCGGAAATCTTGTAAAATTTTTGTGTGCTTTTTAGTGTTTACTTTGCTAAAACCAACGCCCCCAAGCCAAGGGGGGTCAAGCCCCCCCAAATAACAATCCCGGACCCGCCACTGATAGATCGGGTTATTGGGTCCGCCCTTACATTCTTAAGAGCTGCATTTACGACTACCAGATCAATGAGGCCGTCTTTCTCCTATGCATTGCATGCAGTATTATAAACTTTCGTAAGAATGTCAAACAAAGATAATTTACTTAATAAATTACTCGTTACATTATCATAATTTTATTACATGTAACATTATATATTATTGCTACGTTATGGATGCAACACAGCGGATATGTTTGGAAACAGTTGAAATTATCAGATAGTTTCAACACATTGACAGAATTTGGGTAAGTAAGGTGCATTAATGTTACTTGAAGTGTAACAAAGAATAAAGTTATATTTTAGCTGCATGCTACATTCTGAAGAAACGATGAAAGGACTGTGTGGAATCCTGACCCTAACTATAATATTATAAATACCAAAGTGAGTTTATTTGTTTGTTATGCTGCGTCTATCGTGACAAAGCAATACGTGCCGAAGCTTCGTAAGTTTTGCTCGCTAAAAAGCGGCTTCGCCACATTGTTACGCCACCCGGGAGATAAGTGCTACGCAGCCCGAACCATCGCGAAGATAGCCGATAATAATCACATGTCATCTGCGTGTATCGGGTCACTGTGCGAAGCTTCGTCACGATAGACGCAGAGCGGCCGCAGCATTACGCTTTCACGCTAAAATGGCTGAACGGATTCGGCACACGGGTCAACCATGACCTGGAATAGGACATAGGATACTTTTTATCCCGGTAGTACATTCCCTTGGGATAATATCCGACATGCACGCGGGCGAAAGCTAGTAGGCGTACTTTTCATTAAGGTTTTGTGCAAATTAGCTGAAATATGACGACGATCGTTGAAGATGTCGGCAAAATCGCCAACTGGGAGGTTTACTGGCGTGCGCCGCATAAACCGATAGAGTTATATGAAAACAATGTATTACTCAATTAATACATTGTTTACCTGGATTAAAAACACCGGGATAAAAAGTAGCTACCCTATGGTAGCTACTTTTTATCCCGGTAAGTAGCATGTTCCCTTGGGATATTTTACGACATCCACGACGGCGAAGACGCGGGCAATCGTATTTTATATAATATGGCTAGAAACGGCGGTGACTACTGAGATAACGACTAATAGACCAGTATGGAAGAAGATGACATGTTTCATAATCAGCCTATAATGTTCCCACTGCTGGGACACAGGCCTCCTCTCTGTGAGAGGGAGTGGGTCGTAATCTACCACGCGGGCCCAGTGCGGGTTGGAAGATGCCACTTGTGTTCGATTTTTTTGTTCTAGGACATGCCGGTTTCCTCACGATGTTTTCCTTCACCGTTTTGAGAGCAGTGGTGATGAAATGATTTACACAAAGCAAAGCAGCTATCAGGGTTCGAACCTACGTCCTACAATTCGTAAGGCGCGGCTTTTACTACACGGCCACTGGCTCTACGATGCTCTTTAACATGTCGCGTCGAACCCAAATATGTAAATTGGGTTATGGGCAAGAAAACGATGATGCAAAATTTTGAAGAACTGCAAAGAACTTCGTTACCATAACTGTTACGGTAACGTACTTCTTTGCAGTTCTTCAAAAAACGAGCTGAATATGTTTTAAGTATGGCATAACAGATTATCAGCTCGTTGGTGTAGTTGGTATTTAAGAAAATGGATGACAATTGATAATTCCCCCCTCCTTATCTCCGAAATTAGAGAGCCTACAATTTTTAAAAATTACTGGGTATGGTTCTTTACACATAGATTACAGTGGGACCAATAAGAAGTCTATGATCTTAAAATAACATGGTAAATCTCTCAATATTGTGAGTACAAACTTACATTTGCGGTTGGAATGTGGTTTTTCACACAGTTCTGTATTAATTGATAACTCATTCCGTAATTAGGATGAATTTATCCCAAGAACAAACTTAACATTGTAGTTAAGTTTGTTCTTGGGATAAATTCATCCTAATTACGGAATGAGTTATCAATTAATACAGAACTGTTTTACGTTATAGATAGAAGAAAATATCTTACCTTCAATAGAAGTTCCAAGCTGCGAATCAATGGTAAGTGTTTGCACCCCAGCTGCAAGTAGCACCGGGCACAAAACTAGTATGTTTAACATTTTTACAAACATAATAACACTTCAAGCAGTTTTAAACGTCCATTTTTAATTTAAAATGTCCTTAAATTAGTTGCACTTATATTTAGATCCTAATTCCTCATTGTTAAAAAATTACTTCATAAAATTAAATTAGTTTTTATAAATAAACAATTATTGTTGTGTTCATGCTTCATTGCTTGATAAAAAGAACTAATTTGTTTTAAATAATTAACAAACCGCGCAATAGAAAAGAAAAATAGATTGAATTAAATTTTTCAGCACACTCTCATTACATTCTATATTCACGACGAATTAACAAATCAACATCTATCTCTCTCATTTCATCTCAAAACACTGCGAGTAAAAGAGACGAACACCACACATCGACGCACGACGTCACAATTCGAATTACAAAACCCGAAATTCTCCCGCTCAAATTTTTCCCACAGATAAAACAAAAGTTTCAAACTTTTTTTTCGAAAGTTAGCAAAGGCGCACGTCCACGCAGGTTTAGTTTTGCAAATATTGTGGCGCAAATGCTTGGGTGTGCCTTGTGTCACGGTTCGATGGCCAGAAAACACTTCCTTGGCATCTTATGTGAACCTTTAAGTTTGTTAATCAGGCAGGTAGGTGGTTAGCAGGTCGCTTTAGGTTAGAATTGCGGGTTTGTCTGAGTTTATTGATTAAAATATTTGAGGTCGTTAATAATTACAGGCTTTTTAAAACTGCACTTCACCACCAGCACGCTTGTCCTGATTATATCGCCTTTGTTCATGACAAACGGAGAAATTAGAATTCAGAGCCCCCTATGTTTTTTATTTCTAAAACTACACGGTGGCCCAAACGGGCGTTGTACTTAAATGAGTCAAAATTAACAGACAACCTTTTCTCTGGACCCAGACAACGATCCATGAGAAATCACTCCGTAGTTACATGTTGAGACTCCATAAAGCAGTATTAATTTTATTAGGTGTTGAAAACAATAAAGTTACCTATCTACATTCAGTAAAGCTATTATTATTTCAGTTTAATACAAAAGAAATATCAAACACGGCAGTGACAGAAAGCTAGGCATTACGACCTATGCTTGCTCGTGTCTTCGTTGTCTACGGACAGAAAGTAACAGCCTTAAAAGTAACTTCAAAAAACAAAGAATAAACTCAAACTTCAAGAAGGCATTCCAAGACAGACCACCTAATGAACGAAGTAAATCGTGGGAAGAGAGCCCACCACCCACCACCTCAAGACTTCGTAAAGCACCAAAAACAGCTGTCTCTCGGTCGCGTAACTTTATTGGCCTATTTGAAAAGCACTGAATCGATTACGTAGCCAAGTAGGCCGCTGCAAACATAATTTGGCGAAATGCGTCGTTCATCCAAAATCCAATGGGAGTGCAATGCTCCTGAGTAGATGCCTCATGTGATAGCGTCCCAAATATACCTACGTTTACCTGCACCCTTGACGATCTGGACAACGGTTCTGACGCCACAATACGATGTGTTTAGAGCGTTTAAAAGTTGGCAACGTCGCAAATAGCTGTCAAAAATTTGCCTGTTTTGATTAACTTGGCAATATTACTGTATGGAAATAAGAAATGTGGCTAATTAGCGAAATAGAATATTAATAATGAATTGCAATTATAACATTGAATTTGATGTTATACCCGTTTTAGTTTATAAAAAAGGCATTTGGAAAGTTTCCTAATACTTTTTTTGCATCTTAAACTAAATATTCTGTTACGATATTAATTGTTGCATTTCATAATCAATATTCTAGTTCGCTGGTTAGCCACATTTCTTATTTCCATACAGTAATATAGGCAAATTAATAAAAACACAACAACAAATATTTGACATCTATTGGCGACGATGCCAACTTTCAGAATAAACGCTCTTAATGTAGAGCCACCTACTGGGCCCAAACAGAGGTATCTTTATAAGACATAGATGTACCGTCGAAACGAAAAGAAGGAGAACTTAGTCTTTGAAATTTAAAACTAACCATACCTACCTAGACAAATTTCATAACAACATACAAACATCTCCTCGCAGCATAGAATAATTATATAATTAATTGAAACAAAAAACCTACGCAAGTTCACGGTCTGCCCGCCATAGCTAAAGAAGTAGGAACATACTTTGATAAAAAATATTAAATAATCTACATTTCCTAGCCAATCTTCTCTTTAACACCGCTTTGTGTCGGATTCCTGTTAAAATTCTAGTAGCTTTATGCTGTGACTCCGCTTACGAATAAAAATGACAACACAAAATATATGTATCCCCCAAAAGGGTCGGGCAGAGGTTTATTAGGTATGCATAATCAGCCTATAATGTTCCCACTGCTGGGACACAGGCCTCATCTCGGTAATAGGGAGTGGGCCGTAATCCACTTCACGGGCCCAACGCAGGTTGGGTTAGATGTCACATGTTTTCAAATTTTTGGTTCTAGGACATGCCGCTTTCCTCACGATGTTTTCCTTCACCGTTTTGAGAGCAGTGGTGATGATATCATTTACACAAAGTAAAGCGCTTGCGTGGGATTGAACACACATTACTTCGGGCCACCACTGCTCTATGTATTAGGTATATGCCTACCTAAACCCACATTAAGGGCCTGCGCCCACTGGCGGTACGGCACGGCAAGGGATTTTTATATAATGGATAGGAATCTAAAGCGCCTTATTCACCCTCAATGACAATGACAATGACAATGCAATGCTTACGGCACTTTAGCCGGGCCGAGGTGGCGCCACTATTAAGCCGCTGGATGCACTTTATCCGATAGGGATACACATTACCTAATATTATTCCTTTTACCCTAAAAAGGGAGAAATCCTTAAAAGTGTAAACACTGGCTGAATCTGCTGTACAGCAAGCATAGACACGATCCAGCACGCAAGATGTACGACGGTCGCGTTGGTGGGAGCGCTAGCTGGATGCAAAATTGAATCCAGCGAGCAATAAACAATAATAATAGACGTACGTCGAGACCATTCACTGACGTTTTTCGTCGTGCATCATACATGGCGGGACGTACAGCAAGATGGATGGTGAATAAGGCGCTTAACTTAATAAAATGACAATAAAATTGAAATAACATGGAAACTGCAGCTTACCTGTAGCAAAATCAAGTCGTTTGCCGATGCGTTGCCAACCTTGGAGACAAAGTAAAAATATTTCCTGTACCTGTAATTTAATTTCATGAATAATATCCAAACTACAAAACAGTATTTTTGCTTCAAAATATATTTATTTATTTATTATTGCATAATGTACACTCAGTTACAGGCTAGGCTAAAACTTATGAGTACTTGACCCTGTTCGGGCGCAGCAAGTATTTATTACATTTAACTTAAATCTATGTTTAAATATTTGGAAGTTAATGCATACCTACTAAATATCAATACCACAACATTCATTATTATTACTACTAATGTGTAATCTCTTTGTAACATATTTAATTTAATTTATATTAATTAAGACATTTGAAATATGTAGTAACGTTAATAAAATAATTTTATACCTACATAGATAAATAACATTTGTGCTTTATTATAGCTTCTTATCTTCCATAAACTCGTTAATACAATAATAACTTTTCCCAATCTAACTAGCCTTTTTCCAACTATGTTGGGGTCGGCTTCCAGTCCAACCGGATGCAGCTGACTACCAGTATTTTACATGGAGCGACTGCCTCTCTGACCTGCACAACCCAGTTACTGGGTAACATGACACCCCTTAGTAAGATTGGTATCACTTGCACTCCGAACTCCTTACCTACTGCTAAGACATAACGACGCTGTCAATGTCAAACATGTTTTCTAACCACTTAAGTGCGGTTTGCTGTACTGAACACGTTAAGGCTCGTGCAGACCAGCGCGACGTGACGGCGCGAAGCGACTTGAACAATACAATTTCTAAGAAAACTTCACGGTATAACAATAACCGGTGTCGCGTCGCGCTAGTCTGCACGACGCTTTAACTGTCCCCATACCATACGCCCAATTTTTTTTTTGTAATATTTTGTCTCAAAGTCCTATTGACAAGTCCTGACATATAGAGCAACTTAACTCACAAGTCCATGAAGTTAGAGCTCATAGAAAGAGACAGGGGCGCGTGTTCCGTTTACGGTACACGGACGTAATGGACCCACGTGGCTTGTACTGTATTCGGCACACTGGACAGATAACGTGCTAAGCACGGGTGGAAATACTCAATCTGATATATACAGGGTGTCAGGGACATCGATGCGAAAACTGGATGAATGGACCATGACCTGGACCATGGATTCAATACATGATTCTGAACACCGCTGCGTTCAAATTTTTCGTCGGTTATTAAAAAATTAATAAAGAAAAGAAAAGAAAGAAAGAAAGAAAGAAAGAAAGAATAATGTTAAAAACAGCTCAGCAGCAGCAAGCAGCAGCTGTTGTTGTTGTAAATCTGCTCTTTCACAGAAAAGTGCAATACCTACGCAGTCAAAATGTATGGAACAACTGTTTTTTTTTTAAATAACCGTTGAAAAATTTCAATGCAGAGGGTTCAAAGTCATGTAGGTACACGCTTTTGTTCATAAGAGAAAAATAAATAAACTATATTATTATTTGAGAATAAATAAACTTTTTTTTATATTCATTTTTTTATGTCGACTATTCGACTATTCGCCATAGAGAATGGCGATTAATCGGTATTCGACTATTCGCAATAACAACTACTCACGTCATCTCTATAAGTTATTCATAATGATGAGTAAAGTCAAGTGTAGTCATCAGTCTCGTATTTGTCGTTTGTTTATGTTTTGTATGGCCGTTTGCCAGTCAACAAAGGCCTCCTCGAACCTTCTCCGTTCCTGTTTCTCTCTGGCCACTCTAACTCAAAATTTGACAGGTTGGTGGAACAACATAGGGAATGTTGTTCCACCAACCTGTCAAATTTGATCATCCTACCTTTTCAGCGCTCTACATCTCTTTTTTTGGCCATTTAGGATATCGACATAATAGTCAAATTAAATAAACATACAAGTAAACGGAAGACATAGACAATTAGTTAATGTTTTCCATATGTAAATTAACTTTATCTTTTTAATCGTCAAGATTATAAAAATAAATAAACAGCTACAAAAATATGCACGTCCTGTGATCACAAAAAATATATTAACATTTTTATAAAATCTTATTAACCTGAGTATATTTAAAAATAATTTCATTATGCGTTGAGGCTCTGGTTGGAGGTTACATTCTCAATTGATTCTTTTCGTAAAAAAAATTGACCACCCCTTCGTAAGCGTCAGGACCCCTGGACCAAGAGAGATATTTGATGTTTAGAAAATACCAAAATTTACTACCTTTTTGCTACTATTTGATACCTAACTTCAAATATTTAGTACCTCAACTGATAGCGAAAAAACACGTAAAGAAAGTGGTCAGCCATTCTGACATCAGGATGTCTGGACCATTTTTTTTTTTCGTAGGTCGAGAAAACACACCTAATTTATCTCTTTGTAAATATTTACTACCTTTTTAGTACCTCAACATATATTTTTTTCAAATTTTTTTGGCATTCCGGAAAAATGCTACGCATGAAAGATTGACCAATAGAGATATTTGATGTTTAGAAAATACCAAAATTTACTACCTTTTTGCTACTATTTGATACCTAACTTCAAATATTTAGTACCTCAACTGATAGCGAAAAAACACGTAAAGAAAGTGGTCAGCCATTCTGACATCAGGATGTCTGGACCATTTTTTTTTTTCGTAGGTCGAGAAAACACACCTAATTTATCTCTTTGTAAATATTTACTACCTTTTTAGTACCTCAACATATATTTTTTTCAAATTTTTTTGGCATTCCGGAAAAATGCTACGCATGAAAGATTGACCAATAGAGATATTTGATGTTTAGAAAATACCAAAATTTACTACCTTTTTGCTACTATTTGATACCTAACTTCAAATATTTAGTACCTCAACTGATAGCGAAAAAACACGTAAAGAAAGTGGTCAGCCATTCTGACATCAGGATGTCTGGACCATTTTTTTTTTTCGTAGGTCGAGAAAACACACCTAATTTATCTCTTTGTAAATATTTACTACCTTTTTAGTACCTCAACATATATTTTTTTCAAATTTTTTTGGCATTCCGGAAAAATGCTACGCATGAAAGATTGACCAATAGAGATATTTGATGTTTAGAAAATACCAAAATTTACTACCTTTTTGCTACTATTTGATACCTAACTTCAAATATTTAGTACCTCGACTGACAGCGAAAAAACACGTAAAGAAAGTGGTCAGCCATTCTGACATCAGGACGTCTGGACCATTTTTTTTTTCATAGTTCGAGACAACATAACTAATTTATCTCTTTGTAAATATTTACTACCTTTTTAGTACCTCAACATATATTTCTTTCAAATATTTTTGGCATTCCAGAAAAATGCTACGCAAGAAACTTTGTTAGTTATGTATATTCTCCCTCACACACACACACACACAACACACAACAACACAGACACACAAACAAACATTACAGAATAAGCAATAATATTATTAATTATTATTTTTAAAAAATATGTAAAATCCTAAACCTGTCCTGTAAACCTACACTGTGAAGTGAGGCCCCCTCCTAAAATTTGTATGCTTGTTTTGTTTCTCTAAATCTTGTTACATTCTGTAATCTTGCTGCACACTGAGCTGCACATTGCAAAAAACGTACGAAAATTTTAATTTCACGGGCTAACGTGAAGGTTCCCCCTTAATACTTATGCCATGTAAATAGATAAATTGTCACTTTATTAATATGTGCAGCTCAGTGTCTGGGTGTGCGTTGATTAAAGTATGATTCGCGACTGTAAAAATATGTACTTACATAATTATAATCATTACAATCAGTAATACAAATCCCTATGTTAGTATTGCTATCAAATGTCAGGATTTCATGACATCTTGCAAATTGCAAAAAACGTACGAAAATTTGAATTTCGCGGGCTACTGTGAAGGTCTCTTTGTACTTACGGTATATGGAGGGAGGTGATAAAAAACTTTAAAAAATAACAAGAAGATTACAGAATGTAACAAGATTTAGAGAAACAAAACAAGCATACAAATTTTAGGAGGGGGCCTCACTTCACAGTGTAGGTTTACAGGACAGGTTTAGGATTTTACATATTTTTTTAAAATAATAATTAATAATATTATTGCTTATTCTGTAATGTTTGTTTGTGTGTCTGTGTTGTTGTGTGTTGTGTGTGTGTGTGTGTGAGGGAGAATATACATAACTAACAAAGTTTTTTGCGTAGCATTTTTCTGGAATGCCAAAAATATTTGAAAGAAATATATGTTGAGGTAGGTACTAAAAAGGTAGTAAATATTTACAAAGACATAAATTAGTTATGTTGTCTCGAATTATGAAAAAAAAAATGGTCCAGACGTCCTGATGTCAGAATGGCTGACCACTTTCTTTACGTGTTTTTTCGCTGTCAGTCGAGGTACTAAATATTTGAAGTTAGGTATCAAATAGTAGCAAAAAGGTAGTAAATTTTGGTATTTTCTAAACATCAAATATCTCTATTGGTCAATCTTTCATGCGTAGCATTTTTCCGGAATGCCAAAAAAATTTGAAAAAAATATATGTTGAGGTACTAAAAAGGTAGTAAATATTTACAAAGAGATAAATTAGGTGTGTTGTCTCGACCTACGAAAAAAAAAAATGGTCCAGACATCCTGATGTCAGAATGGCTGACCACTTTCTTTACGTGTTTTTTCGCTATCAGTTGAGGTACTAAATATTTGAAGTTAGGTATCAAATAGTAGCAAAAAGGTAGTAAATTTTGGTATTTTCTAAACATCAAATATCTCTCTTGGTCCAGGGGTCCTGACGCTTACACCCCTTCGTTTTTAGGGTTCCGTATGTCCGAATGAAGAAACGGTACCCTTATAGGATCACTCGTGTCGTGTGTCTGTCCGTCTGTCACAGCTTATTTGCTCCAAATCTAATGGGGGTGGATTAACACAAAGGGTAATTTTCATAGAAATATGTAATTTTAATTCCGGTCTAGTACGTTCCCGTGGTTCCCGACCTCCACGCGGGCGAAGCCGCGGCCGAAAGCTAGTAATAAATAATTCACACAAAAACATCCCTGTTTTTGATCGCCCCTCATAAATTTTCCACTTGACCGAACTACTGCATTTAAAGCGTCGTGCAGAACGGCACGAACGCGACTCTAACAAAACAATTTCTATGAAAACTTCACGGTAGAAACATTTACTGATGTCGCGTCGCGCGATTGTCGCGCTAGTCTGTCCGAGCCTTAATTCTTCCCATTCATTATAAACACACTTACAAGACACTTCCTTACATTAGTTGGTATTTAAGAAATCGTAATTCTGAATGATGACGTCACAAAGATTCCCGTTTCTTTGTGTATTTTTTGCAGTTAATTATAAAAATGTAAAGAATTTTCTCATGTAATTTGTTAAGAATCCTTTGTGTTTATGCACTTTTGCTTATAAATTTCTATTCTTCCAACAAAAAGCTGTTCGTTGACGAGAAACTTTCACGTAAGGCTTTTTTTAAACTACGAGGGATCTTTAAGATCTAGCTAAGGTTAGCTGTAATAATATTCATTTATTTTCGTTATAGTTTATAGTACTTATATACCTTTTATTTGTACCGAAGACAACCCCATTTTATGTCCAGAAAATCACTGTCCATTCCAAGGTTGCCTGGAAGAGATCGCAGTAAGCGATAAGGCCGCCCATTGTATATTTTATAGTGTATTACTTTTTCTTTATGTAATGTATAATCTGGTGTACAATAAAGTATATATAAATATAAATAAATAAGGCCTTCTAGGTTTCCGTGCAAACGTATTCCGTGGCATAATCAGCATATAACGTTCCCGCTCCTGGGAGACAGATCTCTTCCCTATGAGAGGCATCAGTGGGCCGTAATCCAGTGGCGCCGTAGATGTCATTATGTCTTCGAATGTTTGGTTCTAGAACATGCCGGTTTCCTCACGATGTTTTCCTTCACCGTTTTGAGAGCAGTGGTGATGATATAATTTACACAAAGTAAAGCGCTTGCGTGGGATTGAACACACATTACTTCGGGCCACCACTGCTCTATGTATTAGGTATATGCCTACCTAAACCCACATTAAGGGCCTGAGCCCACTGGCGGTACGGCACGGCAAGGGATTTTTATGCAATGGATAGGAATCTAAAACGCGCTGTACGTCCACTCAAGGCCGCGGTTAATGTTGCCAGATTGGGGGTATTTTCGCGAGTTTACCCCAAAATTCTCTAAATCCCTGTCAAAATAAAATGCGCATAATATTAAGGAAATGTATCGAGTGCCGCTAGCGGCATTCTAGCCTTATCGGATAAAGTGCCTCTATTTGCGGCATGATAGTGGCGCTACCTCGGCCCGGCTAAAGTACCGTAAGCATTGCATTATCATTGTCACTCAGTCACTGTCACTTGTTATTTTGTTTGATTGTTGGGTTTAGATCGCTACCCTTGGTATTGATACCATTTTGAGAGCCAGTGATGACATAAATTACACAAAGTAATGCGCCTGCTGGGTTCGAACCTACGACCTACAACTCAAGCCGTTACCACTGAGCCAACACTGCTTACGTATTCCATGGCTATGCTAAATTAAACATTGGATGGTATGGCTGGTGCAGTGGCTACAAGAGTGAATGTGTTGCACTGCTTATCGCGGGTTCAATCCCCTAGGTACGGAACAAAGTTTTATATGATCTATAGATAGTTTTTCCGGGTCTGATATGTTTTTGTCTGCAAACAATACAGGAAAGTACCAGAATTTGGGCAGTTCTTATCAATCAATGCTCGTATTCTGTATCTCTGTATTCTTCTGCTGGCGAGTTTGTTGCGTCACTTCTTCTTCTCAGCTAACGCACTAAGAAGTGGTGAAGGGTGGGCGTTTTGGGGGACTGTCTCATGAAGTTTTGACGTTCGAAAACTGCTGATTCTCAGCCTAGTTTAAATAACGAACGAATGACTTGAATTTTTTTATTCCTCTGTCATGGACAATGCGGTAACCAGTCATCACTTGTGGTACAAGACAGTGCCCACAACGTAGAAAGCTTTTGTTCTCTGCCAGACCTCTCTCAAACTTAACACAAGCAGATAAACTACTACACAAGTACCTACATATACTTAAAACACTATATCATTTCAGTTCAACGTGTTACAATCCACGCATAATGAACACTATACTTAAGCCAAGTAACTATTAATTTGAGCAAAAAATTGTTTGCAGTTACATGCGTACAGTTTTTTTGGAGATACGTAAGTACTTATTTGCAAGGTTCCTATGGCTCGGGGTTTCACCTATTTGTGTGAAAACCCTCGACGACGATCAACAACTTCCATAGGAAGCGGGGTGACAGACTTCTACAGAATAGTCAAGAATTGTACGGTTCCAGCATCAGCACAAAACTAGGAGAGTCTTCAGTGTCACTTCTGCACGCTTAGCATGACCACAATAGAAACTGAAGAATAGACAAAATGACAGTTTTTTTTTGTTTATCTGTCATTTTGTCTATTCTTCCGTCGATAAAACCCGTAGAAAACCCATTTCTATGGTTGTCACGCTACGCGTGAAGAGATATGTAGATAGGATTTTTTTTCTAGATTGTGGTTTTAAAATCTCCAGTCGGTAAACCTGTTACCCGCCCGACCGGATGCAAACTTTACCCGGCTCTGAATACGGCGCGAGTAGCTGCGCAGTAACAAATTCATTTGTCCACGAGTATGAGTGGTGGGGTACTGCGCAGCAAGTACCTAGCCCACTCTCTTCATTAAACCTCGATTCTTAACAAACTATGAGCCGCCTAAGAAAATAAGAAGGAAATGCACCAACCCGCACTCGGCCCGCATGGTGGATTATGGCCCACTTCACAGCAGTGGGAACGTTATAAGCTATTACCTATGCATTTAGCCAAAGAATATACTCAGCCTATATTTCGGGTCTTCTCTCTATGAGTAGGACTGCACGCGTAGCATGAGAACCATAGAAACGGGTTTTGTCGACGGAAGAATAGACAAAATGACATATTGTGATTGTTTATCTGTCATTTTGTCTATTCTTCCGTCGACAAAATCCGTTTCTATTGTTGTCCTGCTAAGCGTGCTGGACCATAATCCACCACGCCAGGGCCCAGTGCGGGTTGGGTCTGACTCATTAACTTGCGAAAATAATAAAATTAAATGTCTTTATTTTCTGTAAATAGCCTTTGATCTTAATTAGCTTAGCCTTGCAAAAGATAAGCTCTTGATATTTAATTTATTTACAGCCCGCGTTGTGGATTATGGCTTACTCCCTCACAAAGAGGAGGCCTATGTCCCCCAGCAGTGTGAACGTTATAGGCTGGCGTCAGAAAGAAAACCAATTTTAATTAAAGTTATGGAACCCGCAGCACTCAAATAGACACAAACCTACCGATCTTTTTTTCTCCGTTATCTAGGATTCACATCAAATGATTACACGTTGTAAAAGAGAACGATTTCACGAATTTTATGAGAATCCCGCGAATTACAAGCTCCTTTGTTTTCTATTGAAGAGTAATGTGAGAATAACTGAATAACTGTAACTTTTTGATCGTTATAACAAAACACAAGAACGGTTTTTGTATATTTTAATTAAGTATTCGGCCGAAATTTTAATTCGGTTTTTTTTGCGTCATGTAGCAGAACTTGATTCGTATGCTCACAAAAAAAGTTTCATTGAAATCGGTTCAGTGGTTTCCGAGTATTTGACGGACAAAGAAACACATAAGCATGTAGCAAATACCAAAGAGCTGTGTTTTGAATAATAATATAAGCCTATAGAATGCTGATGGATGCATAGTCTTTCTAGAAGTCACAAATGGTAAAATATGGCTGTACCTACTAAAGGTCCTTTGCCTATCCTTTTGCATACTGCAGGTGTAATTTTACATGGATGTAGATTTTTGGTGTATCCCCGAGACTGCTACCATCTATGTCATAATGAGTAAAATTATTATAATAAATCGACTATTATCTTGATTACAACTTTAACACCACCACCTCGAATGAATAGAATAAGAATTGAGTACATAAGAGGAAGTCTGAAAGTGGCATCGGTGACTGAAAAGTTGTGCGGAAATCGGTTGTCATGGTATGGACATGTGATGCGGAGGAATGAGGAAAATGTCGGGAGGAAAGTATTGAGTATGAATGTGGATGGCTATAAGTCGTAGGTCATGGTTTTTGAGGCTGGGGGTAAAACTCCTGATGCGGTACGGCCTGTATTACTTTATGGTACACCTTTGCAGAGAGTTTACAGGTTCAAATATCTTGGTCATATATTGACTCCCGACCTCAAAGACGATGATGACATTGAACGAGAGCGGAGGGCGCTGTCGGTTAGAGCGAACATGGTGGCTCGCAGGTTTGCACGATGCTCACTACCTGTTAAAATCACACTCTTTCGAGCCTATTGTACTAATTTTTACACGTGCAGCCTGTGGGCTAGATATACGCAAAGATCGTACAACGCTCTCCGCGTTCAACATAACAATGCGTTTAGGATACTGGTGGGGCTGCCCCGTTTCTGTAGTGCGTCAGGGATGTTCGCAGATGCGCATGTAGATTGCTTTTATGCAACAATGCGTAAAAGGTGCGCTTCCCTGGTGCACAGGGTGCGGGGCAGCTCAAACATTGTCTTAAGCATGGTTGCAAGTCGCCTGGACTGTTTGTACGTGGGTCACTGTTGTGCCGTCTCTCATGGGATATCGCAACGGTGACCAACCATTATTTCTTGAACGTTTTGTATTGTTTTCCTTGTTTTTGTTTAGTGTCTGAGCTTACTAACATAGTCGTAAGTTTTACTAACAATCTTGTTGTTGAGTCTATAGTTACTTTAATAAAGAAAATTCTATTCTATTCTATAAGAGTAGGGGAAGAACAAAGAAACGATGGATGGACTGTGTGAAAGATGATATGGCTAGAAAGGGGGTGACTACCGACATGACGACTAATAGAGGAGTATGGAAGAAAGGGACATGTTGCGCCGACCACTAATACATTGAGATAAGGGCAGGAGAAATATAACTACTTTCACACCACCAAATATTTCAATTGAATCTTCAACTTTTTCCCACTTAACCAACTGTAGGTAGGTACTCTATTTCAGTTAACTAACGACTTTGTTAATCTTTTCGTAAGACAGATCTAAACGAGCAATCTAGCCTATCTGAACTATCCCACGACAGATTTTGGCTAGAAAATGTAATACTGAACAAAAGTCGAAACTGAATGGGTTAATGTACGCAGCAGTGTGTTTGGTGAAAGAAATATGTGGACATGACTGTCCTTTTTGTTGCAGTCTCAGGAGCCGACTTTAAAACTACATTAGCAGTTGATGCATCACAGTGGACCTATAAAAAAGAGCCCGACTTTTTAATCGACTTCCAAAAAGGAGGAGGTTATATGTTCGTCGCGTATGTATGGTTTTATTCATGTGTGTCCGCCGATTTCTTCGTCAATTGTGGACCGAGTTTGAAAATTCTTTTTTTATATGAAAGGGTATGCTCCCAAGTTGGTGCCATATAAATTTAATTAACTTTGCTTGGATAGTTTTTGAGTAAGCTTCAATAATACGTAATTTTCCCACTTAGTAAATGTGGATGATATGATGATAACTTCCTGTCACTGTTATTTACATAGCAGGTAGGGGTATTCGAATTTGTGTGGGGTTGGTACCACAACTAAAAAGCGAAAAATAAAAACTTTACAAACAAAAAAACAACCGACTTCCAAAAAAAAACACTGCAAAGTGAAAAATAAGTTTAATTTCGGAAGTCGGTGGCATAAAACGAAAATTCAAAACCAAAGCCACCGACTTCCGAAATAATTTTTTTTTTTTTTTTTGGAAATGTTTTTATTGAAAATCAACTGCGTACGACAGCATTCAAATTCGTTCAAAATGTAATGATCCAGTGCTCCCCGGTTGTCATACCAATACCTAGTCAGTCATTGCGAAATGTCCTGACCTTCGGTGGGCTCGGTTATCGGTACCCGGTAGCTGAGAAGCTTCAAATAATATTTAAGGACTTTCGAAAAGTTCTTTTGTCACGGGGTCTGATTGGACTGACCAATAATTATGGTGAGTAAGTTGTTCGGAGAAGTTGGAAAAAGACGGCGATATTATACTGTACCAAAAGTAGGTAACGTCGCAAAATACAGCTAGTCTTAACTAAAACAATGACTCATCCTGATCCACACTAACTTCTCACCTATAAGCCACACACACAACAATAAATGAGATAATTAGCAAAGTCCTTATCGCATAATCAACAGACGAACAGCGCGAATTTAATATTAAATTAATATTAAGCTTGGTAGAGATGTGGGGGAGTCGATGATAGGAACTGGTATCAGGTCGATGTTACCGTCTGTTAAGTCGATGGTAGGAACTGGTATCAGGTCGATGTTACCGTCTGTTAAGTCGATGGTAGGAACTGGTATCAGGTCGATGTTACCGTCTGTTAAGTCGATGGTAGGAACTGGTATCAGGTCGATGTTACCGTCTGTTAAGCTGCGCATCAACGACAAGCTGCATCAGTACCTACGAAAGTGCATTTTCGCAAATCGTTTTTCGCTTTCTCACTTTCCCACTCTTAAGACGCAGATAGGTATATGCCAGTGACCTTGAGTGGTTAGATTGCGTGTTCTGTACCGAGCTCACGCAAGGCGTCGTACGTCCAGCCAGTAATAGGACTCGCCCATCAAGGAGCGCTATCCCAAATTAGACGCATTATTAATTTATTATAAATAAAGTGTTATTATAAAACACGTATACGAAAAGAACAGATCTGACCTACGAAGATAACATTAAGTCTATCAACGCAAAAAGGGTGGTCAAATGTAGCAGAAATAAATTGAAAAAATATATAAAAATTAACAAATATATTAGGAAAACTCAAAAACTAGTTCATAGACAGAAATTCTTCATTAAAAATGTTAAATTAAATAGGGAACGCCTTTCATTACTTGATAAACTGGATTATTATTCTCAAAAATGTAAAACCAATACCTTACAGTATGAAAATGACACACAAAATTTAAATTTTGAAATAGATAATCTAAACCAAAAATTAATATCTATGACAAATAAATACAAAATCTCAGAAAAGCAAATGAGGGAATACATGCTGGCGATGAATGAGTTAATAGTGAGTGCTAGTTCATGTTCCTGTGAGCGATCACAATCAATTACCAACAACAGCTTGTACAATAGGCAGCCCTCACCGGCTTGTTTGATGCCAGCATGTGATACTTCATTGCAACAAAGTTATAGCTCTGATCGTTCCCCTAAAACAACTAATGTTAATGTAAAAATTCCTTATTGTGTAAAAACCCAAATAAATAGTGATATTGTGATATTTAGTGATGACATTGGGAAAGACATGGGCCAGTTATTATCAAATATTTGCAAGGGACAGTCAGTTACCAATTATTGTATGCCTGGCTTAAGTTATGTTGATATAGTGACAAAGATTATTAGTTTAAATTTCCACCAGGATACAACGTTGATAATATTAATTAGTAATAGAGGAAATGTGAATCAGGACAGCCTGCTTCATTACATTGACAAACTGTTTGAGCTAGACTTAAGACAGATTGTTATGTTTACATTTCCTTATAGTAAAAGTTTGCCACAGAAAGAAAATAATTTTAGGCACAAATTAAATGTAATGATCAATAATTTGACATTACAGAATAATAATTTTCATGTCATTGACACTAACAAGTATGTTAGTAAATATTTATATGTGACAAAATACAAATTGTATTTAGCAAAATGCTTGAAAAGACAAATAGCTTTATCGCTATACTTTTTTTTTGTTGATTTATCAGCCAAGAAATTGGCTAATAAAACAGTAGCTTCTATTGAGCAATTACCTGACATTTTCAATGATTCAGCCAATAACTTGGCTACACAACTTAACATTACTTTAAATTAGAAATTGAGACAAAAGAGGAAACCTCTTGCATAATTAATGGAAATAATTTAAATTTAAATACTAGTCCAAATCATCAAAATGTCAGAATAAGTTCTAAATCAGTTAACCTGGTGCACCAAAATATTCAAGGTATGTTGAGAAAAGACCTTGAAATTGAATTATTCATGAACTGTAACAACATTGATATTTTATGTATTACAGAACATTGGTTAAAAAGCCATCAGTTCATGTTTAATTTCAGTAATCACCAGGTTGGTAGTTCATTCAGCAGAGAAAATGCAATACATGGTGGCTCATTAATACTGTTAACTAAACAATTTAAATTCAAAGATCGTAAGGATATTGTAAGCCTATCTGTTGAGCGGACTATAGAAATAGCTTGTGTGGAGTTGGAGCGGCTAGTTGTATTGAGCGTGTACCGGCCTCCGTCATCGATTTATGATTGCTTTGAGAGTATCATGGATGATGTGTTACAAAAGCTTGGTAAACTAGGGAAAAGTATAATTGTTTGTGGTGATTTTAATGTTAATTTATTAGAGGACTCATCGATGAGCTTAAAAATTAAACATTTATTTCTGTCATATAACCTTAATCATTTATTTTTGGAGCCTACTAGAATAACCGCCACATCAGGTACATGTTTAGATAATATATTTACTGACATATTACCTATCAGTAAAAAAATTATAAATCAACTAGATTCTGACCACTGTGGACAGATGTTTACATTTAGTAAACAAGATAAAAAAGTGGCTAAGAGATATATCACTGTAGTGCCAAAAACTGCAGGTCGCTTGGAGAGTTTTAAAAACAAACTTAATAGTAAATTACCCTACTTGCCTTATTGTGATGATCCTAATGAACTGTACAATTCCTTTTTTGCCATGTACTGTACAGAATTTAACTCAACATTTAAACCAAAGCAGATCTCAGTTAGTGGTTCTGCAACTTTCAGTGAATGGGCAACTAAAGGGATATTTAAGAGTAGAGTCAAACTCTTTGAACTGTATGACGAAAGAAATTATAATAAAAGTAAAGAATTTTGTCAGTATGTTAAGAACTATTCCAAATTATTTAAACAAGTTTGTAGCGAAGCTAAGTGTCGATATTTAAGCTCAAAAATTAAAAACAGTCAAAATAAAATAAAAACTACTTGGGAAATTATAAACAATGAGACTGGAAGAGACAGAAAGCGTAGTAGTGATGTAGTCACTACTACGCTTTCTGTCTTAATATTAATAATACAGTTATTAAAAAAGATTTAGAAGTAGCCACAGTTTTTGAAAATTTCTTTGCAGATATTCCAGTCTCAACCACTAAATCTTTAAATTCTTCACCCACTGTTGCTGAATTCCTTTTGAAAGAAAATGTTGATATTTGTGACCATGAGTTTAATTTCGACTATGTTAGTGCTCGAGATATTATTAAAACTTTCAATACACTCAATGTTAAAAAAACTGCTGATTTATGGGGAAATTCCGTAGAGGTTGCTAAATGCATAATCAACACTGTAGCGCCTGAATTAGCAATTATTTTTAATAAATGCATTGACTGTGGTGTAATTCCTGACTTAATGAAGAGTAGTAAAATAATACCTTTGTTTAAATCGGGCAGCACATCAGACCCCACGAACTTTAGACCTATTTCTGTGCTTCCCACCTTTAGTAAAATATTCGAAAAATTGATGCTAGATCAATTGCAAAGACATTTTAATAAACATAAGTTATTAAACAGTAAGCAATTCGGTTTCACAAGGGGTCGCTCGACTACCGACGCTGGTGTTGAGCTTCTTTCACATATTTTTGAGGCCTGGGAGAGGTCACATGATGCCCTAGGTATTTTTTGTGACTTATCTAAGGCTTTCGATTGTGTTTCACATGATACATTGGTCAGGAAATTGCATCACTATGGTGTTAGAAACACTGCCTTGGATCTTCTTATTTCTTATTTGGATAATAGGATCCAAAGAGTAGACGTTAACGGCAAGCGATCCCCAGGTTCGCTTGTCACTATGGGAGTTCCGCAGGGCTCAATTCTTGGCCCTTTTTTATTTCTCGTATATATTAATGACCTACCTTGCCTCATAAAGAACAGTCATGAAATAGTGTTATTTGCAGATGACACATCACTTATATTTAAGCTTAAGCGAAAACAGACCGTTATTGACGATGTAAATAATGCTCTCTCTAAAATTGTGCATTGGTTTAGTGTTAATAATTTACTTTTGAACGAGAACAAGACTAAATGTATTAGATTTCTGACACCTAACGTTAAGCAGGTGAAAACCAATGTACTAGTAAATGGGACAGAATTGGATCTTGTGGACACCACTGTGTTCTTAGGTATTACTTTGGATTCAAAGCTTCAGTGGGGACCTCATATAACCAAATTGTCGAAGCGGCTAAGCTCTGCAGCCTACGCGGTGTATAAAATCCGTCATTTGACTGATGTAGAGACAGCTCGATTAGTATACTTTAGTTATTTCCATAGTGTAATGTCGTATGGCATTTTGTTGTGGGGAAATGCGGCCGACTTTCAGGCTATATTCGTGCTGCAGAAACGTGCCATTCGAGCAATTTATAAACTAAGTAGTAGGCATTCACTGAGGGATAAATTTAAGGAAATAAACATAATGACGGTCGCGTCTCAATATGTATATGAGAACCTGATTCATGTAAAAAAGAATATAAATCTATATTCTAAACACAGCGACATTCATAGCTTAAATACTAGAAACAAAGATTTATTTCTTGTGCCGAGGACTAGGCTCCAAAAAATTAGTAATTCATTTAAGTGCCAAAGTATACGTTTTTACAACAAACTCCCAAGCCATGTCAAAGAACTGAGCCTCAATAAATTTAAATCATTTATTAAACAGAAACTATGTCAAAAAGGTTTCTATAAAGTTAAAGATTACTTAGACGACAAAAAGGCTTGGGACTAATTAAGCTACTCCAATGTACCCCAAGCAACAAACAAGTGTTTTTAGAATCAAAGACTACATGATACTATATGAGCTCATATAATTGTTTGGATTATTTTATTTGACTGTAAGTCAATTTATTTTAAATTTTGTTTTCATTTATTGTTGACATAATCTACTCATTAAAATGTTTTTATTTTATGAGTTGATTGCAATTTGTGCTTATGTAAATAATTTTTGCATTAAAGCATTATTATATAGAATCAAGTTTTTCTAACTGAACAGACAGCTGTGCTGCTGGGGAGTTTGTTGCGCCACTTCTTCTTCCCAGCTTAAGCACTAGGAAGTGGTGAAGGGTGGGCGTTTTTGGGGGACTGTCTTATGTAATTTTGACGTTCGAAAAGTGCTGATTCTCAGCCTAGTTTGAATAAATGACTTTTGAATTTTGAATTTTGAATTTTTGAACAATATTTAAATTATCTTTAAAATGGTGAGGGTTTCAGAAAAATATACTTGATAGATTTTACGTGATTCTCAGTTTTTTATCCGCGTTAGAAATAACTTTACAAATTAATTTCACTATGTAGGTAATATAAACATAGGTAATTTAAAATATTTCTATATTAAGTTATTAAGAAAATGCTCTAATTTAACATGTATTTCTTCGAAATCATTAACACAGGTCGTTTAGACGTGATCTTCAGTATAAAATTGTTTAATATTTAATATTTCAGTTTAATATTTATAACTTTTTTCTTTTTAATTAATGAATGTAAATAATGCATGTTCAACTGTTACTGTTACAATTATAAGCATATATGCATGATGAAATTGCAATGCCCTAACAGGGCCACTATGTTCTAAGAACTGATATCCTCTGTTAAGAACTTTATTTATGTACACATAGTTAGCAATAAAGAATTTGAATTTGAATTTGAAAATCATTAAAAGTCGGTTATCGTCGCCCTAAGATATGACTAGTATTAGTTCTGCGAACAGTAGAACTCGCGAGCACAAACTTTTTTGCAACAAAATTTAAAACGGGATGTTTACCATGTTTTTGTTTTTAAAAACATGCTAAATATCCCGTTTTAAATAACGATGAACCGTCAAAAAGGAATTCTATGCATTTTTATCGTCCATCGCGTTCAATCTTTTCCATTAAGACTTTTATTTATCGATAACTAAATTTCATCACTAGTCCACATCAGAGACTTGTAAACTCTGACCGCCTTGATCACTTGGTAGATAGCTAGAACCACTTCCTTAAGTCAACGACCGATGTTTTACACTTTTGAAGAAAATTATATGAATACACTGCTAAAAATAAAACATGGACGTCATTTAAGACCTTCAAAACAATATATACCGCATGACTTTTTTTACCGTCTCGAAAAAAATAGGGTATAATAGGTGAACGGAGTAGAAGCCTATGGCATAGAAATTTTAATGTTTTAATTTTTTTCAATTAAAAAAAAAAAAAAAAAAGTTCCAAATATCCTTAAAAAAACGTGAAAACTATCCATCATATATCATGATAAATTCCGCGCATCTAGTAGGGTGCGTATGAGGGTAGGGTTCTTTTTTATTTTCTATTTTTAATGTTCGGGAATGAAAAGTTCACTTTATAATATGCTTGGTATTTATCGATAAATCAATTTCATTCTAGGTTATTGAAAAAAATTAAAACATTAAAATTTCTATGCCATAAGCTTCTAATCCGTTCACCTATTTTTTTCGAGACGGTAAAAAAAGTCATGCGGTATATGAAGCTGTCTTCTCCTATTGTATCTGCACAGGTGCACACAGTAAGAGCTTAGTATTTCGACACGTGTCAACGTGATCACAAGCAGACATATCAATCTACTGCCTAGCCTGTTCCCAACTATGTTGGGGTCGGCTTCCAGTCTAACGGGATGCAGCTGGATACCAGTATTTTACATGGAGCGACTGCCTATCTGACCTCCACAAACCAGTAATTGGGTAAAACGATACCCCTAGGTAAGACTGGTTGTCAGACTTTCGGGCTTCTGACGACCCGTAACGTCTGTCAAAGATCCACGAATGACAGCCGGGACCAACGGGGCTTAACGTGCTTTCCGAGGCACGGAGGAGTTTCGGTATGTAAAGATGGTCACCCATCCACGGACCAACCCCGGCAAAAGTAGCTTAATCTGATAGATCGACCCGTACTGTTATTACTTAGCCACGAGCTCCTCCAGCCTATTATAGCAATCCACTGCTAGACATAGGCCCCTCCGATCGCAAGCCATTCAACTCGATTCTCAGCAACTCTCATCAAGCTGCTACCCGCCACCCTGGGAAGATTGTCGTTCCACCTAGCCTGAGGGCGTCCTACCTTACGTTTGCCGAGACCTGATCTTCCCTTAAGAACACGTCTACTCCAACCATCGTTGCCTAGCCCCTCCCCAACTAAGTTAGGGTCGGCTTCCAGTCTAACAGACGCAGCTGAATACCAGTATATTACATGGAGCGACTGCCTATCTAACCTCCACAACCCAGTTCCTGGGTAACACGATACCCAAATAGACCGAATAATATTCGTATCTTCCTTAAAACAGCTTCAAAAACCCGGAACTTTAAAAAAGTACCTAATTCATCATTACGGAGTTAAAACCGTAAAAGCAGTGGTACATTTTCGCATTAACGATATAATCAGATAACGGCACAGCATCTGCTTATTCCGTCCAGAACAAAGGCGTGAAGTACAAATGGTAATAAAATCTTAGGTCAACGACTTATAACTTGTATAATTGTATGTATGTCTTCATGGAGGAACGCTGTTTTTTCTTATCAATTCTGCGATCAGGAAATATGTAGTTTGCGAGGTGTTTTAAATGCGTATATTTATGAGAAGTTTCTTTGGTTAGACAGGCTTACTGACACCGGCGTTTTAGCACTAGGCCACGGGTTCCCAACCTTTTAACATACTAGCCCCGCTATCTTTTTTTTTTAATCACTATACACCCCTGAGTTGATTTATCGACATAAACAAAAAAGTTATATTATCCTTATATAGCTTTTCTTAAGGGGACTACAGGACCTAAACGTGCCTAAACGCAAGTTTTATAATGCCTAAAAGAATATGATCCACTGCAGTAAACAAAATCAGAAAAATATATGATATTCTTCAGGATATATGCTAGTAAGATAGTGTGTTGAAAACATAATACAACTAATTTGATACGATAGAAAAAAATCATGAAGATACCTCAAAAAATTTCTTTTAACGATTAAAAATCATATTAATTTACATGCAATCATTCTGATTTTTTGTCAGATTATTCTATAAGCTACATATTAGCTTAATAGTGTTTAAATTTTCCAGTCCAATCAATAGATTTTCTGTAAATCGCTAACTGCTTCATATTTTGCAATAAATTACCTGTGTCGTGTCATCGCGCTTCTCTTTCATTTCTATGCAGTCCGACAGTGACCGCGCTTTAGCTGTTGTAAGCCTCTTAAATGAGCGAAAGTGAGGTTGAAAATGTTTCCACCCCCTTGGATAGATTAGATTTTCTTTTGATTATTCAAACAGATACTTTGTCGAGTTTTGCAGAAAAACTCAAGAATTATGAGAATGTAGAATGGAAGAGCCAGCAAGGTGAACTCGAAAAATGTCCACTCATACAGAAGTAGGAAAACTTAAAAAGTAGGTCCCTACTTACAATAATATGAAACGTTCGGGTTTTGAAAGCTAGCCTTAACCTTTTCTATAAATAAATAATATAAAAATAATAAATCTAGAGTTTATCATTGGAGCCGCCACGCCCCCCCATTGGTCACACTACGCCCCCCGAGGGGGGCGCGTCCCACCGGGTGAAAATCCCTGCACTAGGCAGTCATACTTAAGGCTAGGATAGAAGGTTCACTTTTGCCTATCAGTTTGGATGAAGCTACCAAATTGAATCGTGGAAACACAAAAGTGTATCATCCAATTTTGGTCATAAGTAGGTACCTACCACCGTTTCATCCCCGGCAATCAAACTAGTTTGGTTGATAAGAGTTTTCCTAACATTATACCAACCCACTTGAGTAAAACAGAATCTATAGTAATAAAAAGCAACAAGACGATTAAATTTCGCGCTTCTTAAGGAAATGGTTCTCCATTCTCTTTTCTCTCTTTCTTCAAAAGAATGAAATTCAATTTCAATTGAATTGAATTTTTAAATTTATTCTTTGAGAGGAATTGAATTGAATTTTTAATAATATCAAAGACGGACAATTTTTTTTGTTGTCGTCAGCCCTATTCCGTTCAGCTGTTTTAGCGTGAAATCGTAACAAACAAACTCACTTTCGCATTTATAATATTAGTTATGATATAACATAACGCTTGTTTTCCCCAAAAGCAAGGTAAGCAGAGGGATAAAGAGCTCACAAATTTATGCAGTTATATTTACCTGAAGTCTCATGTGAAAGAGGCCCTTTGCCATAAACCGGGTACTAATCCAGACTTCAGGCTATTGTTCTGAACTTTTAGAAGGCCATTTTCAAAAGATCAGTATCCTAACCACGATACCACTCCTCAAAAACTAATTTCGCGCCACAGCAAAGACAAATCACCATACAGCCAAAAACTGACCATTGTCCGATGTTACCACAGATAACACAAACACAACCAGAGATATTACCTATGTCCGTAACAAGGCGGTTAAAGTTAACGATGCGTTAAATTTAACTGTAGCAGTTTTTTTTTTTCATGAGGAGCCGAATTTGAAAAGGTATTGACACGAAGGAGGCGGTATCTTAAAGTCATCAACCTCTTTGTAGAATATCATCTAATAAGGGCTTTGGGCCATCAACAAAAAACCTAATTATACCAGTCTTTAAAATTACAAAGATATTTTTGCATGATAATGAGGCGCTGCTAGTCAAGGAAAGATGTCAAACAACTGTCAAATCCAGTACATTTTAGGTTAGTTCACGATTTCGCCGCATGAATAAATAAGTTTGTAAGTCCTTACATAATTGTGTCGGTAATATTGGGTTCCCACCTATGTAATTGGCGTTTTGTTTCTCACAAATAGAGAACCTCGTCATTTCAATGATTTAAAATATTCAGCAATTGCTTGGTATTGTATCGAATAACGACCATCATAGACAACTACCAATAGTAAAAAAACGATTTTACTTATAGTTTTCTAAACATAAAAAATACCTTATAAATGACTCCTCATTTTGTTAGCAGGAATGACCACTATTTGTTTTAACTTAGCTAAAACTTATTTTTGTCGCTTAATCTAAGTGGCATATTACGTTATCTTAGTTTTTAAACATTAGTGCATAAAAGTTTTACAACATTAGTGTTCATGGTTGTCATATAAATTAAGAAAATGTTAGTATGAAAAATGCAACTTCTTTAAAATTCTCCATACAAAACGCTGATTTCTTAGGTGGGGACCTAATAATTATTGTCCTATTGTGCTTAAGAAGAGACTGTGAATCGGCAACCGTAACGAGGAACGCCCCTTAGATAGACCAAACCAAAAAGACAGCTGCGACAGACTGGACGCGGAAGGCGGAGAACCAGATATTGTGGGGCAATCCAATGGCGTATAGGCTGCGTTGAATTATCCCACTGCTGGGCACAAACCTCATTTCGTACAACACGTTTAGCATGACCACAATAAAAACGAGTTTCGTGGATTTTGGGGACGGGTGAAGTTCACTTCCACCTTCGGCCTGATCATCACTTACCAGTTGAAATGCAGGGGATGAGATCCCCGTTGTGGATTAAAAAAAAATTGGTCCTTTTTTTTTTGTGTGTTGAAAATTATCAAATAACTTCTCCCGCTCTGGGCGGAACGGGAGGGTGTGTCAGACTTTTACTGACACGAAACCCTCCCGTGTTCCTTCCGTTGCCTATGTGCCGGGGTCGATAACCCTTTCGGACAAACTCGCAAAAAAATTGGTCCTGGGTTCGACTATTGCAATATATTATGGTTAGCTAGCAACCTTGACAATTGTTCATATATTATGTTTGCCTAACTGATTATTGATTCCGGTATTAAGTTCTGTTTATGTTTTGGGTTTTTATTTTTGCTTGAGTATATATTACGATTGTTTTGTTGGTATATTGGAGTGTGCTAGCTGTCATAATGGCAAATAAATTTATTTACTGTTTTGTTTTGAGTAATGTAAATTATTTTGCATATTTTTGCATAGAATCAAGTAATTTTTTAAGTTTTTTTCTAACTGAACAGACAGCAGTGCTGCTGGGGAGTTTGTTGCGCCACTTCTTCTTCCCAGCTAAAGCACTAGGAAGTGATGAAGGGCGGGCGTTTTGGGGGACTGTCTTATGTAATTTTGACGTTCGAAAAGTGCTGATACTCAGCCTAGTTTGAATAAATGACTTTTGAATTTGATTCCCAGAATGGGCAATTTTTTTCATCAAGAACTTTTCTGTAGTATCCCATAGTCTGGATTTGTGCCGGGTTGATGGCAAAAGGCTCACACCCTATTACATGAATGTGACTTAAGAGCATTCATCCAAAAAGCTGGCAACGTCGCAAGTAGCTGTCAAATATTTTACCTGTTTTATTAATTTGGCAATATTACTGTGTGGAAATAAAAAATGTGGCTAACTAGCGAACTAGAATATTGATTATGAAATGCAATCATTAATCAGAAAATAGCGTCGGTGGCAGCTAGAACCCGGGCCAGTGGCAACAGCATTCTGGAAACAGTGAGTGAGAATGTGTTATCCCCTTTTAGGAGGCATTTTGTGGAGAGGATGACCGGTTGAGAAACTGGGTTCGTCTTCTTTACAAAGTGACTCATACCCAAAATATATTTTAATTTATGTATATACTAACACTACGTATAAGGTAGTTTCCTAACACTACGGATCTCTGTTATCTGAGTATTTGAAATAAATTATTATTATTAATATCGTAACACCGAATGTTTAGTTTTAGATGTAAAAAAAACTATTTGGAAACTTTCCAAATGCGTTTTTTACACCTAAAATGGGTACTACATAATATTTTAGTTCGCTAGTTAGCCACATTTCTCATTTCTATTCAGTAATATTGCTATAAGAATCAAAACAAGTAAATATTTGACATTTATTTGCGCCGTTGCCAACTTTTAGGATAAACCCTCTTAAGAGCATTCATCCTAAAAGCTGGCAACGTCGCAAGTAGCTGTCAAATATTTACCTGTTTTATTAATTTGGCAATATTACTGTATGGAAATAAGAAATATGGCTAACTAGTGAACTAGAATATTAATAATGATTTGTAATTTATAACACTGAATTTGATGTTGTAACCGTTTTAGTTGTAAAAAGGCATTTGGAAAGTTTCCAAATACTTTTTTTACATATTCGGTGTTACGATATTAATTATTGCATTTCATAATCAATATTTTAGTTCGCTAGTTAGCCATATTTCTTATTTCCATACAGTAATATTGCCAAATTAAGGCGAAAGCGTCAAGGTAGCCCGCGAAATTCAAATTTTCTTACGTTTTTGGCAATTTGCAGATCAGTATCATGTTCTATTTTGATCTAAATATAATTCGTGGCCGTATCAAATGTTTAATTATAGAATTATAATCATAAAAATGATCAATACAACTCTCTAAGTTCATGTAATCCCATTGAATGACTATTTCATGAAATCATGACATTTGACAATTATGATAACTTATAGAGTTGTATTGCTGATTGTAATGATTATAATTATGTAAAGCCATATTTGTTACGGTCGCGAATTATATTTTAATCAACATACAACCTGACACTGACTTGCTAAATGGAAAAAACTCAAGAAAATTTGAATCTCGCGGGCTACCTTAGCGCATCCCCCTTAATCAAAACAGGTAAATATTTGACAGCTATTTGTGACGTTGCCAACTTTCAGAATAGACGCTCTTAAACATGAACTGGCAACATGTGGGTATACCTACTAATAGGTACAAATCTGCCTAGCCTTTCGAGGTATGCAGGCGTGATGTTTAGATAAATGCTGTCATATAAAAACGAAACAACTAATAACAAAGGTCATTTATTTCTTCTGTTTCTTGTCAGCTTTCTCCCTCTTTCTCTTGTTGATAGGGTTCCGTGGGTCGTAGATGTCGAACCAATCGTCTCCCTTGGTGGATGCGTCCTTCGCTAGCAATGGGCCTTTCTCTTCGAAGCGAAGCGTGTGGCCTAGCCTGAAATACACAAAAAATAAATAAAAATTGTCTGTTTTTTAAGTCCGTGGTTTGTAGCTCGTGTAGTGTAGTGAGGAGCTCGTGGCTTAGTAATAACTGCTGCACGGGTCGATCCATAAGATAAAGCTACGCTTGACGGGGTTGGTCTGTGGATGGGTGACCATCTTTACATATCGAGACTCCTCCGTGCCTCGGAAAGCACGTTAAGCCGTTGGTCCCGGCTGTCATTCGTGGACCTTTGGCAGACGTTACGGGACGTCAGAAGCCCGAAAATCTGACAACCAGTCTTACCAAGGGGTATCATATTACCCAGTTACTGGGTTGTGGAGGTCAGATAGGCAGTCGCTCCATATAAAATACTGATATTCAGCTGCATCCGGAAATTTGCCTCTCTCTCACGCGCTCCGCCTCCTCCTTCGGAAGCATTACTGCTTCGCAGAAGGAGGTGACGGCTTCCCACTCCCTCTCGCTCCGTACCATGGCCTGGACAAGGGCCGGACGCGAGAGATCACTGCCACCGATCGCCTCCAGAAAGACACGGCGGTGCCCCGCCCAAGGTATCGACCCTTAACTCACCAATCATCAGAGTTCAAGTTCTCATCATTATCTTCTCCTTCTGTTGTCTTCTCTGTAGACGGCTCTCCCTCTGCCTCCGCCTTCTCCTTGATAGCATGAAGTTTAGTCTTGAACTTAGCCAGTAGTTGTAGTGTGAAAGTTTCCCTAGAACCAAAAAAAATAAACCTGTTCAAAAATGAAATCGGGAGTAAACTGTGTTCAGCAGTTTTTGAGATTAGCGCTTCCAAACGGACAGAATGAATTGACTAAAACAAAATGGCTTCTGTCCGCAACTTCATCCGCGTCTTTTAATTTAAAACATAATAATTCCTACGGCATTCGGCAATAGTGTAGCTTTAGCTATGAGTGATAGATTTTTGTAATCGGATGAGTAATTCCAGAGTTCGACTACCCTTTACAAACATATAAACAAACAATTTTACGTCTTTATAATATTCATATCATTATTTATTTCGCTTTTATCGATAAGATCGCCTATTATGTCACTCGATGCAAAAGTTCTACATTTATATCTGTAATTTTTATGGTACCATTTCCATATAAGCTGATCTCCCATTGTATAGGATTTCCGTACCATGAGAGGTCAGCCTATCCTGGAAATGTATCAGGTGGATATGTAGCCGTGTGTACATATAGAGTATTATATCTACAATGTGTAAGTTTGGCGATTCTGAAAATGTTTTACGATGGTAAACTGTAATATTTTAGCAACGTAGAATATAAATATTACCTAGCTATTTAATAAACTATTGCGTAAAATACAATAGAAAGAAAAGAAAGAAAAAGTGTTTATTCTGCACAAACCAAACGCACATTACAAAAAAAAAAACAAAACAATACCACTTTACAGATGAGCCAAAAGCCTCGTATCCATTATTTACAACAGAAAAGTTTGACAAATTTGATCTATTCCCTGCTGTCAGGGTCAGAGGCCAAAGACAATTACATAATCTGTTGCGACATTTACAAAAGGAAAACAAACAATCAAACCTACAAAATACTGATTGCAAAGTGGAAAAAATAATAGTTTGTGTAACAAGTAACAACAATAACAAGAACAATTAAGCTGTGCGTCGTATCTGTGCAAGAATAGGTCATTGCTCAGCTGAATGCAGTGACTTCGGACGAACCTATTGTCAACAGCGCTGATTTACAGCAAACACCTCGCGAATGACGTAATGACGTCCCCCCGTGTGAGAATAATTAATCAAGGTAAGCAAAACTTACGGAAATGAGTGTGAATTCTGAATATAGTATGCATAATAATTAAAATAAAATAAAAATATATATATCTGTATTTATGCGTAACATATAAAAAATAGACGACGTATGTTTAGTAACCTAATACGCTTAACTGTACTTAGAGTCATAAAGAACCTGGGTTCGCAACAAGTCAATCGTCATCCTGAGGATGCCACGTTGAGAGGTGAAACACGTGTCGATTTCTTACAGGGTTCTTTATGACTCTTTAAGTACAGTTAAGCGGATTAGGTTACTAAATATACGTCTATTGTATTTTTTAAGTCACGCCTGAGTCAATAAACTAAACTATAGCGTAATCAGCCTATAACGTTGGGATACCCACTGCTGGGATACAGACCTCCTCTCTGTGACGGAGTGGGCCGTAAGTCACCACGCGGGCCCAGTGCGGGTTGGTAGATGTCACATGTCTTCGAATTTTTGGTTCAAGGACATACCGGTTTCCTCACGATATTTTCGTTCACCGTTTTGATGAAATAAATTACACAAAGTTAAGCGCCTGCCTGGGTTCGAACCCATAACCTAGAACTCGAAAGTCGGGGCCGCTACCACTGCGCACTGGGCCACCACTGTTCAGACAATAATAAAATGAAAACAGTAATCTTCTGAAATCAGGTTTATTAATATAAAAATCAAGTTACATAGTATGGAATAATTATCACATTATAGTACAATTATCAACTAATTACTTATCTAAATACTAATCATGCTGGCTTATTGGTGATTCGCCCGAATTTACTCGCCCAAAACGGGCGAATCGTAAGTTTTAAATAATATATTTTTTTCTTGAGGCGATTCGCACTTTTATAGAAATTTTATAGAAATGATATAGCATCTTGAAAAATAAAATCTCAAGTTTTTTTTTATAAAATTCTTTCCCGAACAAAATAATAAAACAAGTATTAAGGGTATGAGGAACAGGGTGTAAAGTTCACTCATCCACCATAGAAAAGGGAGGATCCTCCGACCAGACGGGTGTCGTGTCTGGCGGGCAACTGCCCAGAGGTTGAAGTCGGGAGCTTGTATATAATGTCCATCGCGCGGTAAACTCTAATTGCGCGATGCAGGATTTGTGTGACGTCAGCATGATGTGTGACGTCAGGTCTTTGATGCGTAGTTCGCATATGGCGATGTAGATGCCGCCACAGTATAAACCTGTTTTTCCGGTTTTTTTTAAACTAAATCTTACCTATTTTAAAGTACCATTAAAATACCACAAATGTGTGTAGTTCAACTACATAGTTTAACTTATATGTAGTAGAGATCGTCTAATTCATAAGACTGCACGCCCCTCCACTGCTTGTCGCATACACATTTCAAATATTTGTATATCAAATTCAGTGGAGGGGCGTGCAGTTTTAATTTAGACGATCTGTATCTATACCACAGAATAGTACAGACGGCGCACTCCGTATTTTTGTATGAAGCTACAAGTAGTCGGCGGGCTCGTCTTGCCAGGCCAATTCAGTGAGCGTAACGTAGTCAGAATACATAGGACTTACGCGATAGAAAGAGAGGCAACTTCTAGTTGAATATAACTGTAGGTAATAAACGCTGTGCGACCTTTTTTTTTTTTTGAATGTGGGAAATTATCAAATAACTTCTCCCGCTCTGGGCGGAGCGGGAGGGCGTGTCAGACTTTTACTGACTAAAGCCCACCCGTGTTCCTTCCGTTGCCTGTGTGCCGGCGATATCCCTTTCGGACAAACTCGCAACCCCGGCAGGAACGCTATGCGACCTGAATTGCACTTTATTGTGTCGTAGGAAGAGTCGCTTTTGGAACGAAGTTCCTTATCGCGCGTTGTGAAAGGGGGCTAGACGGAAAAAATTCTCACGAAAAGTTGTAACGACACTTTTTGCTATAGTAAGCTATTGTAAGCTGTGCGGCGTGCGCATGTTTCTCTGTCTGTCTCTCTCTCTCTTCGAACTTCGTTCCATCCGGGTGTCCCTTGACACCTCTCAATTTTTTTTTATTTAAATGATTTTGCGGAGTGAATCGTCTATACTATTCTGTGGCTATACGCCAACGTGCGTGACAGCTGTGTTCATAAAACGTGGAAGCGAGATAACACGAGTGGAGTTTGGAGTTTTAAGAAATCGCGTACTACATCATTTACCGTCCCACTCGTGTGTTATACAGCATGTATCAGGAAGGTGTGGTAGGTACAGACCTTCAAACTGATCAAACTTCTATATTCAACCTTTATAGTACACCGACATTTCGCCAGTTATGTTTAAGTCCCATGTGATAGGGGGCGAGCCTATTGCCATCAACCGGGCACAACTCCAGACTCCGGGCTGCTACTGTGAAATTCCTGATGGAAAAACCCAATAACGCTTTGGCCGACCTGTGAGCCGAACCCAGGACCTCATGCTCAGCAGTAGCGCTTGCGGCCACCACAAATCAAATCAAATCAAATAATTTATTTGCATAATACATGTTATAAAGGTGTTACAGGTATAAAAGGTATATTGTATTGGGGAGTTTGTTGCGCCACTTCTTCTTCCCAGCTAACGCACTAGGAAGTGGTGAAGGGTGGGCGTTTTGGGGGACTGTCTTATGTAATTTTGACGTTCGAAAAGTGCTGATTATCAGCCTAATTTGAATAAATGACTTTTGAATTTTGAATTTTGAATTTAACCTAATGAGGTGTGCAAATTAATATCCTATTAATATCTCATGCAAATAGTTACACTCGCAACATTAAACGTACAGAATAAATTTAAAAAAAACATTAAATATAGGAATGCAAAAATAAAAAGTCAAATCAAAATTTCAATAATCATTACACTTGTTGTGGTGCCATTTCAGATAAAATCAGTCATCTTTCATTTAAATAGTCATTAATTGAATAGTAACATTTTGCAACTAGGAATTCGTGCAAACCTAATTTAAATTGGTCCATTTTGTGTAGGTCTGTGATAACAACAATGAGGCATTATTACGAAATTACAATTACTATTTAATGGAACCTCTATTCACATTCCATACGATAGTAATGAACTCACGCGCATAATAAATTAATCAAGATATAATTATGACTTTTTCATTTTTACCCAACATACAAACACTCTTCCAAATCATCAGAATCATTGATAACAGCCTCATCCCACGGCCCATATTTATTATCCTTATACTTTTGCCAATAAACAAAAAAGAACGGGCAGTACCCACTCAAAACAAAAACGATTAAAACAAAATAACATAACAGCGTATTTGAAACAGAATACAAACACACAACAGTCAGTATTAACGTGAAAAAATAAATTAAATTAAATAATTTAGTGTGCAAAATTGACTTGAACAATTGTGGGCTCAAGACGAATAATATAACAGATATCGTTAGTAGAACAAAAGCATCAAAAGGGGTTGATAATCTTGATACTAAGCACAGTGAAGCAAAAATTGCAGCGTTTATAGATAAAGAATTTGATACCAAAGCTGCTGGTACATTGTAGTCGAAAAATATCATATGTATAACCATCATTATGACTGCCCAAGCAAATATGGTGTCAGTACTGACTGTGTCTGTTAATGTGTGTAATATAGGCGATAGTAAATAGCCTATAGTAACATACACTAAAACTGTTTTCAAATGCCTCAATACAGCGCTGCCTGCAAAAGTTATATACAATAAGTAACTTAATAAACTTGTTATAATAGATGTATAAATAATTGTATATGTGTGCACCCAGTCGTTATACATATACACGAAAATTACAGCGTATAAAACACATATGCACAGTCGTAAGACAACGCGAAATGAGCCTTGTATAGCTTCGGGTAAGGTAACTTTTTCAATGTTCAAGTTTTTTCGGAGTTCTTGAAGGAATTTTCTGTCGGTGTGATTGTCGGGGTACTCTCGGTTTTCGTATAGGTTTTTAACCCAGGGTTTCCTTCGGGTGACTTTTCGGGTCGGCTTTGGGCGTCCGTTTCTGAAAGACGGTCTCGAGTTAAAGATTCTTGCG
The DNA here is from genome assembly GCA_914767755.1 of Agrochola circellaris. Classification (NCBI taxonomy): domain Eukaryota; kingdom Metazoa; phylum Arthropoda; class Insecta; order Lepidoptera; family Noctuidae; genus Agrochola; species Agrochola circellaris. Next base: position 6,611,069 of record OU611867.1, on the reverse strand, counting down.
TCTTGAGAACACTTAACAATATAAATGAACTTGGATGACCACCTAATCAATTAAGTATGTAATGTAACACTTTTCACTTCAAAACATTGAGCTGTACGTCATCTTTTTACTTAACGCGGTTCAAAAGATATTACGCGAGGCGCATCGTGAATATCTTCCAAAGTTAGTCGAAATCGCAAAAGCAGGCACAACAGTACTCGAAATTATTAGAAATAATTTATTGGTAGTAATAATAATTATTAAAATTAATTTGTAGTTTTTCTTAACTTTAAATGCGACAACGTGGACCTTGGACATAAAATCTCATAAATAAACCGCTCTGCGCTGAGCCCTATCAATCAATAATAAGCCGGTAAACTAAAATCTAGATCAAGAACATAATCTATAAAAAAAACACTTATTTTACTGAATAAGAAGTTCTTCAGTTAAAGGCACACTAACGGATATACAGACAAAGAGACGTTGCATTTTAAATATTACGTGGGAAATTAATATCAGATACTAAATAAATAAAGAATTAATAAATAATGGTATTTACCTGGCCGCCCCCTTCTTAGGCAATTTCTCCTTCATCTTCCGATACTTCTCTTGCTCTTCCACATACTTCTTGTACATTTCATTATCTTCTTCTGCCTTCTTAGCGTCCTTTGCTTCTTCTTTAGCACTTTCTTCTTTAAGAGTCTGTTCTTTTATTTTCTCTTCTTTAGAATTCTTCATTTCTTTGCGGAGCAGCTTTATTTCGTTCTGGATTCTTTCTCTGTAAAATTATAAAATATTATTTAGATGGCGTATATTATCCATCATCTATCCAGCCATGTTGGGGTCGGCCTTCAGTCTAACTGGATGCAACTAAATACCAGTATTTTACATGGAGTGACTGCCTATCTGACCTGTACACATAAATATTTCCTGGGGTTAAAACCACTATAATAAAATATTTAGTAAATCCAAAAGTGCACGCCTCATAAAGCTAATTAAAAAAAATTACCCATCAATATGGGTAAAATTTCTCACCTGGCTATCTCTACGTGCAAAATGTCAAAGACTATTTAGGTTTGTTGGTTGCTAGGCAACGGAAGAGGGTCGAAGTTGGAAATGTATATAGATATTATATTAGTTAGTTTTTATTAATTATAATTAAACTACTTAGAATAAAAGAGCCATTTTAAATATCCTTCTATGTCTGAAACGCATCTATAAAAAAATAATTTACTCAAGTAATTGATTTTTTCGCAAGCTACAATGTCTTCAGGTTTCATACTTGATTGACGGGATTTTTTTAAAACTATTTGATGATGTTTTCGTTTCTGCTGCATTAAATCAATTTTTGAAAAGTACAGAATTAATCTTCATTAAATTATCTATATAATGAAGATAAAAAAGGACCAGTGTCGCTTATTCGGAGACACCACGCGTCCCAACCGTCAAGGCCCGCTGGCACCGAAAAGGCGACACTTTGTGTGCGATTACAATGGCGCGGGGCGGGCAGCGGGAGCGGGTGGCGGGTCAAGCGGAAAACGTACATTTCCATGGATGAACACAGTAGCAGCGGGGCGCTTGAGCGGTGTGTACGTACCTACCTCGTGCGATATTGGAAATAATGTCAGATTATTTGAAAGCTAGTGCTTATATGTATAAAGTGAGACCTTTTTTTTCTAAAAGCAATTAGGTACTTGTCGATTCGAATCACTTGAATCACTAGAATTCCATAAAGGTGGCCGAGCCAATACGGCACTTATTAAATCTTCAGTCGTCAGCGGCATGTCCGAACAAATCGAGCGGGAAACGCAAACTGACTTGCGTCTACCCGCCCCGCTCAAGACACCCGCTTGTCCCGCTGCGATTCCCGCTCACCCGCCCCGCCCGCACTTGGTGCACCTTAGTCAAAAACTATGTGTTTGCTTTACCCGCCAGCGGATTCCGCTGCCCGCTCCGCTGTCACTGTAATTTCACACTGAGTGTGTCAATTTCGGAGCCAGCGGGGCTTGACGGTTATGGCGCGCTGGCACCGATTCGGCTGCGGGCTGTTTACCGGTACGTTCTGTGTACTAGCAGGAGTGTAACAATAAAAACAGTTGCAGAAAGGAGACAAAACAATTTTTTCGATCTAACAGCACTCTCTAATGCTTCGCATTATAAGTCATGAAATTCAAAATATTTTATTTCACATAAACCTACAAGGGCACTTATGAAACGTCAGAAACTAGGTGCACGGTTCCAATTGGTCGTTTCCTATGGAGAAGAGCCGGCAAGAAACTCCACGGTTACTCTTTTAAAAGTAAATGGTTTTTAAAAATTTTCCAAATGACAGTGTTAAAAGCTTCGATCAACTATACATACAGGTATGAGAGGCCAGTGTAGGCCCATCAACATGTACCATGCAAAAAACTACCCAGGCAGTTGGTACTGCCGACAAAAGTGAAAACTTAAAACTGGTATTAGCGCCATCTATATTCTATGCTACAGCACTACGGCGCGCAGTGACGCGTATCCATTAGTTTGCCCCCTAACAAAAATCGCTCAACGCGCCTAAATGAGTTTTCACTTCAAAATTATAATAGTTCTTCATAATTAATTTGAACAACGTTTTCTATAAGACCAAATCTAAAATATTGAAAATCAATACGCCATTGAGGCATCTGTAATACGAACATCGCAGGCGTGTTGCCTCCTCAGAGACAGCTGTCTGTTACGGCAGCCAATCATATTTCAATCATCATACAACCTGACACTGCAAATTGCAAAAAAACGTAAGAAAATTTTAATTTCGCGGGCTAACTTAACGCATCCCCCTTAAATATAAATGACTACTCAATCAACTATCTACTTTATTTTAATGTTGTCTAAGTAGATTTTTGAGTGACCATTTGTTACAAAAAGATCCCAAAAAATTTTTTGCTGTAGTGGAATTTGAACTTTGCCACGTATGACTCAGAGTTTGTTGTTCCATAACTTGGAAAATTTCTAAGATTCCGAATTCTAGTTTATTTTAAAATACTCACTTTTCCTTCTTCCTAGCATCATCTCTCTCCTTTCCAATATAATACTCTTCTGCTTCTGAACTGTCACTATCTTCTGAAACTTCCTTCTCTTCTGGCACTTCCTTCCCTTCTGGCTTTTTGAACTCTTCTTTCTTGCTGTCTTCTGTCTTCTGCCTCTTGTTGTCTCCTTCTTGACTCTTGCCTCTCTTTTTGGAGCTTAGCTTGTCTCTTATATTGGTAACTGCCGCTGCAGTTTCTTTTAATTTCTCTTCTTGCTCTTCTTGTGTCAATTCTTTATTCTGAGCCTCTTCTGCTTCTTGTTCTAATTCTAGAAGAAATAATATTGTTTTGATGTAGTGCCTTTTCAATGTTACGAAAAGATCAAGCATAGTTAAGGAGGATCCGCAGTGGTACCCTCGAAATTCAAATTTTGTTACGGTTTTTGGAATTTGCAAGTCAGTGTAAGGTTGGATCTTGATCAAAATATGATTCGCGACCATGACAAATTATGCGGCGGCCGCTCACTGCCCACGAGCCGTCACACGTAATATAGACTTTAATACATTATTTTAAATTCCTAACTTGAAGGACAAGTTATTTGCCGTTTCGGAGCGGTGCTGTTATAGTGAGCGATGTCCTTTATTGTTTTGTTTGATATCTACCTGCAGCAGTCTTATTGCTGAGCTTCGGGTCTTGCAGAAGGTCGTGAGTAGATTTAGGCTTGCCGCGGTACTCTTGAGCTTCTCCCTCGTCTTCTTCGGCTTCTTCGCCGAAGGATAGCAAGCCGAAGTTTCTGGAGAGAGATTGTTTGTTAGAAAAGGGCGATATCAGTGATGAGAAAGACAGTCAAAAAAATGCTGTTATAACACACTGTAGTCATCAATTTATTGGGCTAGCAAACTGGTTATTTATAGGTAAGTTTTGGTTAACCATTACAGACAGCAGACTAGTAACATCTACTCTACTATAGTTTGACCGAAACCGCTGTACCGACTACCGCGCCTTAGATAAGTGCGCGGCTCACTGGGGGAAATGCAGGCCGTTCATTCGTCAACGCTCACGGCAACCCACCCCCCGCCACGCCCCACATTCCTTAGTCGCGGTTTAGAGGCCTCGGTCAAACTATACCAGTTGGAAAGCAGGATGATATTTGCCATAAAGTAAAATATCTTGTTCTAGCTCGAACAAGATTTGCATTATGTCCTCTAGTTTTATGATACAGAATGGTATCCGTCAAGCAAACAAACTATTTTTCTCTTCAACCGATAATTCAACAGAAAAGTTAATTTAAAAAAACACTTACGACTTACACTCCCTGAAAAACACGTTTGAGCTAGAACTCCCAAACTCCCAAACAAAGCATTTATTTCAATTAAACCATTTACAGGCACTTTTGAATAGTCAAATAGTCGGTCAGTTAGTCAGAAAGTCGAAGTTAGTTGACCGTTCCAAAACGTAGATCTCTATGGAGAAGATCGGGCAAGAAACTCAAAGGAAACTCTTTTAAATATAGATATTACAAAATCCTGGGTACATTATTCTTGTTGCTTCTATATGTGAGAACAATGCAAAAAAAAAACTATTAAAAATATAAGCCTTGGCAGATAAAAGACGACCAGCCTCAACTGACGGCGCCTCTCCTAACAATAGTCATAAATTAGACTTACTTAACCCCCTGGCGTTCCTTTTTCTTTTTCTTCGGCCTCTCTTCCTCCAGGGCCTCCTGCACCCGTGGCACGATGTCAGTGAAAGGGTTGATTAATACCGTAGTACTGGTGATCTTGTGAGGGTGGTCGGGTCTGTCGTCTGGGCCTATAAGACCCTCAGAGAGTTTGAGGACGTTGTATATTGTTTCTCCTGTTTGACATAACGAAAGAAGTATTATTTACGTGCAAGCAAAAGGAGACAGAACACCAAGCAATAGATTAAATCTGTCAAACTTTTCTTTGTCAATAATGGATACGAGGCTTTTGGCTAATCTGTAAAGTGGTATTGTTTTGTTTTTTTTTTTTATAATGTGCGTTTAGTTTGTGCAGTTCAAATACTTTTTCTTTTTCTTTTTCAAATGTAAGTGAGGTAGCACTCTGCGTTCTGTAGTTTTTGCCTGCCTATATATCTGCCTAGCTTTTCCCAGCTATGTTGGGGTCGGCTTCCAGTCTAACCGGATGCCAGCTGCAGCTGAATACCAGTATTTTACATGGAGCGACTGCCTATCTGACCTCTACAACCCAGTAACTGGGTAATACGATGACAACCGGGACCAACGGCTTGACGTGCTTGCCGAGGCACGGAGGAGTCTCGACATGTAAAGATGGTCATCCATCCACAGATCAACCCCGGTAAGCGTATCTTAACCTGATGGATGGACCCGTGCGGCTGTTATTACTCAGCCACGAGTTCCTCTCGAGTTTTTGCAAGAAATATGCGCGATTATAAGTATGAATGCAGTCCAAACACATAAAACCGCGTTTATTAAACAGAAAAAGTTGTCCGGTAACCACATTTGAGAATCTAACTGTTTGCAATTATAAATTATTGCCATGCAATGATAAAAGTAGGTCTGTGAGTTGTAAGAGTACGTCTGCTATTGGTTTTGAAGTATTCAACACCAATAGCAGAATCGACAAACCTACTTTTCTTTGCAAGACTGAGTCTCACTATGTGAAAGTGAACACATCTATGTTCTATGTTATGGGGTTTGGTTTCTGCACTTAGTCGTACAGTGGACCATTGTGCGTGGGCCATAGCGGCCGTTGGTGGTTACTCCAACCAGCCCATCTCCCTCCAGAAGTTTATTAAATCTCCTGGTCTGTTCAGAACATCTGTGAAAGATCTGGGTGTCCCGAGGGTCTGTGTTCTAATCTGGGTGACGCCTTTGCATTCAAAAAGCACGTGCGTGACACGCTGAACACATAAGCCATAGGATAAATGATATTAATTCAGCTACAAGGGCTTCTATTCCACACAGGTTTTTTTTTCCATTAAAATCAGCATTTTTTGACGCACAAATGGGACTAAATGAGGTATATACCAGAAAGTCTATGGGTCAACTAAGTCATCATCATCATTTCAGCCAAAAGAAGTCCACTGCTGTACATAGGCCTCCCCCAAGCACCGCCATCTCGACCGGTTCTGTGCTTCTCGCCTCCAGCGGCCTCCACAAGGTCATCGGTCCACCATGAGAGGCCTTCCAACGCTACGTCTTGCGGGTCAACTAAGTACAAAGGGCTATTTCAATGTCATTGTTTCTACTATACTAACCAGTAACCTTCCCAAAGATAGTATGTTTGTTCTGCAGCTCCGGTGTAGGAGCCAGGGTGAAGAAGAACTGTGACGCGTTGTCATCTTTACCAGCGTTGGCACTGGCTACCAGGCCTCGGCGGTTGAATCGGAGACGAGAGTGGAACTCATCCTGTGTAGAGACAAAATAAATATAGACAATTCCAAAACTGACTTAGTCGATGCACAGACTACATAAAGATTAGAAACATGGAATCGGTAAAATATGTTACTTAGCAGGTCTAGTGTAAAATGCATTTGGATAGGATTTTTTGCTCAAACTGTTTGTTACGATATTATAAAAAACGAAATTATTTGAAAATAAATTTAAATGGTTTAAATTTATTTTCTAATAATTTAGTTTTTTATCATTGTGTGTTTAAGATAGTTAATTGACTCAGGCGTGACTTTGCAAAGTCGAAAGCAGAGTCTGCCCGCCTGCTTGTTTGACTCTGCTTTCGACGCTTGACGTGTCAACACGTCGGGTCTGGGTTCGCAACAAGTCAATCGTCAATTGTATTTTATTATGTGTTTAGTTTAGTTAGTGATCTTCTTGTGCGAGTTTTGTTAAAAAGTGCGAGAAATACTTTTTCTTTCTTTCATTTAGTTATAATCAATTTGAACCCAAAGTCCATGCAATAGAAGTAGCACACAAAAGTTAGATTACACTAAACTTGTCAAGATCTTTTAGCATTATTTGTGACCACAAAGGCAGTGTACCATTGGGCTGCAATAAAAGAGCCCTCAGTAGGAATTCCTACACATAGATACAGCGCAACTTGCGGGCTAATAGTTTAACCACGGCGTGATGATAACAGAGAAGAACGATTATCATCTTGAATTACTGATATCAGCACACTTTACCTTAAAAGGTGCACCATATATAGACTCTCCACCCGTTCCATCACCGTTTGGATCACCTCCCTGCACTATAAACTCTGGCACTACTCTGTGGAATATGGTTCCTGAAAAATGATACCGAAATGTGAAATCATTCAACAGGTTTTTAGAAACTATTGATAGATGGAGTGAAAGAAAATGTAACTCAAAAGAAGTTGTATACTGATGTCAGTCAAAAAAGAATTTCAAAGAAGACATAAAGTGCTGATCACAAATAAATTGGAAGTACCTGGTCGACCGAGCTCATCACCATCATCAAGCTCTGCTCGAGTTCTGATCAGGTGAAAATACTGATTTGATTGATAGTTCATACTAATTCCATACTGCCATAGTAGTAGGTACTTACTAATTCCATTCTGCCATGATAGTAGGTACTTACAAATTTATGCTGCCAATGTCATTATTCTAAAGTAGCGATCTTGTTCTAAACTTTGAGCAACCAAACTCTGCTCGGGTGAAAATACTGAGAAAACAAATTTTCCCGGATATCAGACCTAGCTAGATCGATTTTTCGCCCACGTAAACTCCTTTATTGCAACTTTCATCGAAAGAGCCATTTTTGAGAACATGATTACAAATATATATATATACAAATATTGCTAGTTTAATAGTATAGGATAAAGGCAGTGTTTTAGATTTCTGTGATCCCGACATTAATCATTATTGGATAGGACTTTCCTGTTTTTTTTTTCTGTTTTTGTAAACAGTAATAATATATAGCTTACCGTTGTAATATCCTTCCATGCATAACTGTATGAAGTTACGGCAAGCCTTTGGTGCTTCTTTTGTCCATAGTTCAATATCTATCTCTCCTGCTGTCGTTTTTAATAGAACCTGTAATTATGAGATAATAAACTATTACTCCTATGTCATCAGTACAAATAAAAAACCAAGACAGCACTGTCAACAGTGATGTGAGGCAGGTTTTGTTAACATTTAGTGAGGTGTAGTTTGGTTGTAAATGTGTGCGTGTGAGCGTGTATGCACGGAGAGGAGGTGTAGTTTTGACATGCTTCACTGTATTGGTCGCAGTGCTAAGTCTTGGTTATTTATTTTGTCTGAGGGTCAAAATGTCTGGAAGACAAAACAAACACTTCAAATGTGCTAACGGTCAAAATCAAACGACGACCAATGATGGCATCACCCTGTGATAAAGCCCCGAAAACACACCACTTTCATAGGCACTACAACATAATACTTACAGAAGAACTGTGTGACTACTCAGGCTCGAAAGAGATGAGAATATACACAGACGGATCGAAGACCGACTCCGGGACTGGGGTTGGAGTCTTCTCACATGACTTTAACATAAAGATATCCAGACCGCTGGGAATGTTCAACACTGTCTATCAGGCGGAGTGTGTGGGCATCATACAAGCGGTCCACGCCCTAAAAGCTAGGAGAGTTACGGACACAAACATACGCATACTCTCCGACAGCGCCTCCGTTCTTCAATCCTTACGGAAAAAACATATTACCTCAAAGCTAACACTAGAATGTCACAATGCACTAGAACAAATAACGGTATCTAGCCGCAACACGGTGACACTGCAATGGATAAAAGGACACAGCGGTTCGCTGGGTAACGATGCAGCTGACGAGCTTGCTAGACGAGGATCCAGCACGGCAGTCTATGGACCCGAGCCCATCGTACCCATCCCCTTCAACCAGATACGCAGGTGGCTACAGGAGTTCACCCACACTCAAGCCGAGCACTGGTGGACCTCGGCACCGGGCTGCAGGCAGTCCAAGGAAGCCATGCCATCCTTGGATACCAGGCTAACCCGGCGTTTACTACGCCTGGATAGAAACGGCCTGCGCCTGGTGACGGGTACCATCACGGGCCACTGCTCGCTGAATAAACACTTTCACACAATAGGCATAACGGACAGTCCTCTGTGCAGGGCGTGCATGGAGGCTGAGGAAACCGTCGCGCACGTGCTTTTTGAATGCACAGGCGTCACCCAGATTAGAACACAGACCCTCGGGACACCCAGATCTTTCACAGATGTTCTAAACAGACCAGGAGACTTAATAGACTTCTGGAGGGAGGTGGGCTGGTTGGAGTAACCACCAACGGCCGCTATGGCCCACGCACAATGGTCCACTGTAGGACTAAGTGCGGAAACCAAACCCCCTAAACTTAGAACTTAGAACTTATGTGCTAACGGTATGAATTTAAAAGAAATATATCTATCTAGACATGAGTAACTTTCATAGACCTTGATTAGATGATAAACGTTTTACAAGCATTGGGAATGCGCTTTATCAATGAGGAATGTATAATAGAAAATATAACCTGTATAAAGTTATAATTAACACTTTGAATGCAATTATTTGAATGGATTATTATACAAATTACGATGCAGACGAAAACTAATACACCAGCCCACTTAAATACACAATAATGATGGAATGAAATAGTGAAAAATCTTAAGGAAGATTCTCTTATTTACCTTGCCTAATGCAGGCGGTTCTTGGATATAAATGTTACTCATTTTGTATCTTACGCTTGCACTGTCTTATATAAACTACTATTTTCTTTAAATACAATATCCTAATTACAGCATTTTATTCACAAAAATCATCACCAATTTATCTTTTTCGACCAAACAAAACAATATTACGAAATGTCATGATCAAATGACATTATTTTGACAAACCCCGTATTTTTTTAAATATAATGAAACATAGTCTTTTAGACTCATTTACGAAGTAAAAAATTACACGAAAAGTAAAATCACGGGTAGGTATAAATTAGTTTTCTTTTCTTTTGGACATTCAAAAGCGCAATTATTATTATTAGTATTTAATAAAACCATGTTGAGCGGGCTAATTCTCTTACAGTACATATCTAACTCTAATCTTGTCTTTTACAACACCCATGCATCGTAAGAGAGACAATTTTTACTATTTTGCGTGCGAAACATGCTTCCAATACTCAAATATTGTAATTCGTATGAAATAATGTAAGTAATCAAACAGACCATTACACATCCAATTGATTTGTCCGTATCGCCCATTTATTGCAAATGTGACCCCAACTAGAGGCCGCATGTCTAATGTGGTAATATGGGCTTGTTTCATGGTATGTGGCTTTTTGTGCACTTAGGAAACATGTCAGGTGATGGTAAGTCAGATTAGCTGATATACAATAATTCTTTCATGTATTAGCTACCGATAATTAGAAATGCTAGCTATGAAAAATTGCTTTCAGTTTAATGAGGACATTTATATTATTATTTTAACGTTTTATATTATAATTTAACGTTTTATATACTTACAGTTTTATATTATAATTTAAAGTTTTATATTATTATTTAACGTTTTATATTATTATTTAACGTTTTATATTATTATTTAACGTACTAATTATACCGCATGACTTTTTTTACCGTCTCGAAAAAAATAGGGTATAATAGGTGAACGGAGTAGAAGCCTATGGCATAGAAATTTTAATGAATTAATTTTTTTCAATAACCTAGAATGAAATTGATTTATCGATAAATACCAAGCATATAAAGTGAACTTTTCATTCCAGAACATTAAAAATAGAAAATAAAAAAGAACCCTACCCTCATACGCACCGCACCCTACTAGATGCGCGGAATTTATCATGATATATGATGGATTGTTTTCATGTTTTTTTAAGGATATTTGGAACTTTTGTATCTCAATGGTACTAAGCAAATATTACCGGGTATGGCTTCTGTTCCATTTACACAACACACCATATTATTCTCGAGACGGTAAAAAATTTCATGCGGTATATTATACTGGCAGAATCACTAAGTAATTAGTAGGTACCTACGTCTTACTGCCGTTGCAGCATTCTCAATAATTATGAGAGCAGACAGGCATGTACAGACCTAGCCAGGTTCCTACTTTATACAATCTTTGCTTAACATGCATGCTTATTCAGCGTTTCTTCACCTTCACCAAAATGTTTCCACAGCTGGGAAACAAGCCTCGTCTCTTTGAGAAGGAGTGGGCTGTAATCTACCCCGTGAGCCCAGTGCGGGTTGGTGATGTCACATGTCTTCGAATTTTTGGTTCTAGTACTTGCCGGTTTCCTCAAGATGTTTTCCTTCGCCGTTTTGAAAGCAGTGGTGATGAAATAATTTACACAAAGTAAAGCGCCTGCTGGGCGTTATCACTGGTCCACCACTACTCTTATATCAATAACATCTTTGCTATTATCTAATAGGACTTGAGTTTGAGTCAATTACCTGCTGGTAATTGACTCAAACTCAAGTCCTATTCAGCACACAGGACCGGGACCTATTCGGGACAGCTCTATCATTTTATCTCAGTCCTGGAGGAAGCATCCTCCAGGACTTAAACGAGGCCAATGATAGAGCTGTCCCTGGTCGGACAAAATTAATATAAGTCATCGATAAGGGTAGAAGAATAAAGCTAGATAGGTACCTACTTAAAAAGAATACCTGTGTGTGATTGTATTGTGGCGGCATCTATTTCGCCACATGCGAACTATGCACCCAGCTCACCAAGATCTGACGCCAAGATGTGCCATCAAGATCTGACGTCACACAACATCCTGACGTCACTCAAATCCTGCATCGCGCAATTAGAGTTTACCGCGCGGCGGACATATATACAAGCTCCCGAGTTCAACCTCTGGGCAATTGCCCGTCAGACATGACACCCGTCTGGTCGGAGGATCCTCCCTTTTCTATGGTGGATGAGTGAACTTTACACCCTGTTCCTCATGCCCCTAAAGCATTATTAAATAAACCCGGATTCCAGATCACCGATAATCTTACTTACCGCTTACGCCTTTTGAACTCCCCCAAGGTTACAGAGTCGGTACCTCCCCCAGCACCCTTGCAAGGCAGTACATAGCCACATATCACAGGAAGTAACATAGGTATTCACTAGAAGTCACGTCTATATGAACAGCCTGGACCACATACCATTGTATGGAAAATTGTGACCTATTGACACAGCTCTGACCTAGCCATTGGCCTACAAATAGATAGTCGCCAAAAGCATTGCGCTAATCAATTATTGGCTTATCTGTGTTTTAAAAACCTGTCATGTTAATATTTTTGTGCTCTATATTTTTCGTGGGTTCCGTAACTAGGTATCTATAGTTTGACTGAGTCCGCTGTACCTACAGTGCCACTAAAGATGAGACTTGACACACCACGTGGTTTGACGTGCGCAGTAGACGATTATAGGTCTAGCGGTATGAGGTCTGCGCCGGAGCGTCATCTGGATGGCGGAAACAGCGCGGGAGGCGCGGTCAAGTCTCATCTTTCGTAGCGCGTATTGTACCGCGCCTTAGGAATGCGCGGCGAGGTGGGGGGCGGGACGCCGTGAGCGATGAGGAATGAGCGGCTTGCACTGCCCCCCGTCTCTCGGCGCGGTACAACGGTTTCGGTCAAACTATAGCACATACCATTTACTTTTGAAAAAACTGCTGCCTTTATTTCTTGATTTTTATTGCTCTGGTCTGCTGTAGGTAAGTACCTAGCTACCAACCTTATTTGAGTTTAACACAAATCTCTCTCTACACATACCCGCAAATTCCTGGTAATGGAAAAATCACACGCGTAAAGGTCGGTAGATATTTTTTATATTGTATCTAATCTAGGTACCTATGGAAACACCTAAACCTGACTAAATACAAACACACAGATAACCTTCTATGGACAATTTCCTCAAAAGTTTCTTTAGAAGTCTAATTGAAAGGGTTCGCAACGAATCACGGCTCAATTCAAGTTTAAGGGTTAAAAAAATAAATCTATTCGGTACTTTTTCGAAGTGTCAATGATGCAACGTTTTTATATCTCTCCTACGGACCCCTAACCCGTTTAAACTATTCAGATCAAACGCCTAATCGATCAGCCACGACCTCCGCTCGACGTCTCAATGTCATCTCAAGCTAGTACAACACTCATACGCCGAATATGTCTTATTTTTATTACTTGTTTATTTGATCAGCTGTAAGGACTAATTTTAATGGTTTAATTGGCTTTTAAATTGAGCTTATTAAACGTTTAACTTTATCTTACTGCTATCAATTAGTGATAGCAGTAAGATAAAGTTAACTGGGATGTGGTTAATGAAACATGACAGTTGACGTCATTACGTAGGAGAGTGGGGTTTTAGTGTGTTTACAGTTCGAGGCACGTTTAACACGTTCAGTGCCGGGAGCCCTCCTGGAGGGATCACCTAGTCGTATATGGGATGCCGGGAGCCGTCGCGGCGGGCTCATTTTAAATGTAGGTATTTCTTAGTGAATACAGCATTACAAACCGTGAAAATAAAATCTGATGTATATTTTGACAAAAGTTATTAGCTTATGCGTTGGTTTTAAAATCCAAGCATTTTTTTTATTTTTTTTTCACGGTTACAAATATTCACAAAAAGGTTGGATACGTAAAGCGAGAAAATCCCCTGAAAACACAATTTTACTTCGTTTTACAGTGTTTTATAAAACGGTCTTAAACCTAATGCCGTTGACCGTCTGCGATGGTTAACTTTAGCGCAAACGTAATGCCGGCAACCCTCCCGGACGGTTCACTTCCAATATGTATGGCGGCATGGCGTATGAAAAGTGAGACTTCTATGAAAAAACTTTTTACAAAAAAAAATCAACCGACTTCCAAAAGAAAAACACTACAAAGTGAAAAATAACTTTAATTTCGGAAGTCGGTGTCTTTGGTATTGAATTTTAATTTTTAGCCACCGTCTTCCGAAATTAAAGTTATTTTTCACTTTGTAGTGATTTTTTTTGTATTTTTTTTTTTTTCACTTTTTAGTTGTGGTACTTACCCCACACAAATTCGAATACCACTACCTGCTATGTAAATAACAGTGACAGGAAGTTATCATCATATCATCCACATAATTACACTAAGTGGGAAAAATCCGAACTATTGAAGCTTACTCAAAATCTATCCAAGCAAAGTTAATTAAATTTATATGGGACCAACTTGGGAGCACACCCTTTCATACAAAAAGAATTTTCATAGTCGGTCCACAATTGACGGAGAAATCGGCGGACATACAAAAAAAAATAAAACATACATACGCGACGAACATATAACCTCCTCCTTTTTGAAAGTCGGTTAAAAAGTTGATGGAGTCGAAAGTGTTAAGCTGCATATTTACTGTTGCTAACCACTAAACTCTATTCACACGGTTTATGAACCGGACTTAGGGCCTTCTGTCATCAGGGCTTTCCTGGCTGTGGCTGTATACCTAGTTGTAGTACCTACAGACTGTGTCTGAGAAATGTAAGTGTGATAGTTGTTAGTCCGACAACAGCCGTACTATTCTGCAAACATCTCACCGTGACAACTTGAGTGAAGTGAGCTTGATGTGAGCTGTCATTGCACCTAAAGCTAGGGCTTGACACTATGGACAGCTCACTTCATGCTCACTTCACCTCACTCTTCACGGTGAGTTGTTTACAGAATGGATCCACTGGAGTCTACCTTTAGGAGGTCGAAATTGCCCTGTATAGGTACCTAAGCTAAACGAATAATAAAAGTCGTACCTGCTGAGTTTAATATCAGCCATGCTATTCTATAAACATCTCACCGTGAAAACTTGGGTGAAGTGAGCTGTCAATAGTGGCAATCCCTGTGGAATGACAGCTCACTCCACGCTCACTTCACCTAAGTTTTCACGGTGAGATGGTTACAGAATAGCACTGCAGTACCTGGGCGACAGACAGATCTTTGCTCGGGTGAAAATAGAGAAATCGATTTTTCCCAGACCTAGCTAGATCGATTTTTCGCCCCCGTAAACCCTTATTGCAACTTTCATCGAATTCATTCGTTAGAGCCGTTTTCGAGAACGTGATTACAAATATAATAATGTCGTGGCCAGATCTTGAATTGATAATTTTATGAAGTGTTCGACCCTTTCATGAAATGGTTGTATTTCATGAAATGGCCAGCTAAAATTGACCATATCGTTAAACGTCAACGTTTAATGATATGTCAGTCAACGTTTGGCCATATCATTAATGTAGGGTAGATATCCATGGTTTAAAGTGTAATCAAAATTACCAAGTAACTGCGATCAACTTGGAAGTAGCGCTCGCTCGGCTCGCGCGCGTTTTTTCACACTTCTAACCCTAATACTGTCCTGTGTGTGTATACTGTACTGTGTATGTGTTAGTTCTAGTCCTAATACTGTCTTTAAAGTATCATTTAATAGTATAGGAAATATTAAGCCAAATCCGGGAAGTCTACTCTTGAGTTTTTTCACCGTAAAATTCTTGAAAAGTCTCTACAAAAAAGAGGTGCATATTCAAGTTCGTTTCTTAAACTGTCCGTGTGCCCGTGGCGAGGTAGCTCCTAAACGGATGAACTGATATGGATCGCCTTTCTGCGACACCTTTTACCATGATCGATCGGCGCACAGTCGAAACAAATTAACACCATCAGATTAACTACTAAACGAACGAAAACGTTGTCGCAGATAATATTGCACCTATCATTAATAACTATTATTATGTAAAACAGCTCTAACAATATATCGTCGCTGCATATTATAATCATGCGGACGTGGGTAGCGATATGTGATCTGCTGTTCAACCGACAGGCGTCAAGCTGGACCGTAGTTCGAGCAGGTTGGCGTAGGGCTGTCCAAAAAAGATAAAAATATTTAAAAACATGGCTTATATTTGGTCTGTTTATCGTTGGTCTGTTTATCGTTGGTCTGTTTATCGTTGGTCTGTTTATCGTTGGTCTGTTTATCGTTGGTCTGTTTATCTTTGGTCTGTTTATCGTTGGTCTGTTTATCTTTGGTCTAGTTATCGTTGGTCTGGTGGTCACTAGGAGAGTTACCAAAGAAAAAAAAAACATCAAAATCAATTCATAATTGGCGGAATAATCGCGTACCAACAACAAAAAAAAAACATACAGTCGAATTAAGAACCTCCTACTTTTGAAGTCGATTTAATAAAAAAAACTGCGCAACTTCACAGGCTAACCTGAGATGGTTATTTAATTGCACAAAGTGTACATGCCTTGACTTGCAAATATTCCTTACATTCCATTCAAATCATTAGTTTAACGTTCGTTTATTATTTAGGCAACCCTATGTGAGTGAGTGGCGCCTTGTGCCTGAGCAATGAGCATGTTGACCGCCGACACCGAGGTCGAATTCCAAAGTTCCAAATTTGAATTTTTGTATTTTGAAATTGGAGTATTTTATCTTAGTATTATTTTATTAGCTTTCTTAAATTGAACTGAATCTACTAATTCACATTGATATCTAATTATTTATTTATTTATATTAATACATACTTTTTTTACTTAATTATTATGACGTATCTATAAAATACCATAGCAAAAAGGGAATCATCTGTCCACAGATAACTTAGGCTGGTTACACATAACTGTACGGGTCGTCCGTACGAGTAGCGCCCGCAGTGCTCTGGGGGACTACTCCCTATGCGAAATCCGTAGTTTCGGCGTAGTTAAGGGCGCTTCGCTCTCTTTCTCGCTTACGGTATGTCCGTAAGTGAGACGGAGAACAAAGCGCCCGTAATGACGGCCGGAACTACGGATTTCGCTTAGGGAGTAGGCCCCCTGAAACGAGGGAGTATTACGATACGTTGTATACGGGCTCTACCCGGAGCGGGTCGCGTACGGACTAATCACTAAAACACTAGGAAGTGGTGAAGGGTGGGCGTTTTGGGGGACTGTCTTATGTAACTTTGACGTTCGAAAAGTGCTGATACTCAGCCTAGTTTGAATAAATGACTTTTGAATTTTGAATCCGCGTCGCTTTGAAACATTGTTCTAGTTCCTCACGTGTGTGACCGTACCCGTACGGACGGTCCGTACGGGTCTCCCGGAAAGCTGTGAAACCAGCCTTAGTTAGATACAGTAATTAATTAAATACTTATCTATGGTAAAGAATGATCCTTGATCGGACTTAAACATAACTGGCAAAATGTGGTTGTACTAAATACTCTGCCCATCCCTTTAAGAAGTACGTGGCGATGTTGCTAGAATAGTCAATTTTCTATAACTAAAAACGGTTAAAATCCGGTTTAATTTAGGTAAAGATAGGATAGTTAATTGTACCCAGTAATCAGTGCCGGATTAACCACGTAGCAAGAGTAGCAATTGCTACGGGCCCCGCGCTAAAGGGGGCCCCGCGTATTCAAACCCGGGCCCCACCTCCGCCTGAGCATAATTTTTTGAGTGAAACTTATTAAGAAGTGGTATATTGAATTTACTTGATGTCTCAAAAACGTGATACGTACTACCATTGCCGACTAAGACGTCAGAATATGGGTAATACAATTTCTAAAAGTTGATTGCGAATAGACACTATTGAGTATTGTTTTTTTTTTACCACATTATACATAAGAACCCATAGCAGATCAAGGGCCCGTCTATAAAATTTGCTACGGGCCCCGCGCTTGCTTAATCCGGCACTGCCAGTAATTAAATAGCTTATCCTAATCCTAAATGATATTATAAACTAGCTACCTACCTATCTACCCTACCTACCTACCCTACCTACCTACCTACCCCACCTACCTACCTATCCTACGTAGGTAGGTGGGGTAGGTAATTTAAATTTGAAATATACATAATGAACATAATCGCACCCCTAGATGAAGACTCCGGCAACTCAAAAAACCTAATTTTTCAGAAATGACGATTGATGTATAGGTTTTCGAGTCAGGAATTCGATAAAGCCACTAACTCGAAACTCGTACTTTTTGAGTTAGTGGGGTTTTTATCTAGGGATGCGATATTATGGTTAGACCATGACCTAGAAAAGAACATAGGCTATCTTTTCATTCTGGATCGTAGACGAAGTCGGGGGCAACAGCTAGTCCTTAATAATTGAACTTGAAACAGCAACATCACGACATGACTTTTAAATTGCTCTTCGATTTAAATGCTCTCATCGCTTAATATTTTAATAGGCAATTTACTGCATAGGTACAGTCGACAAAAGACATAGGTAGATAAGCAGGCCGCCAACTCACTGTTATACCTTTAACGTGGTTCTGGCTTGCCTAATTGAAAAGAAAGAAAGAAAGAAAGAAAGAATAATGTTTATTTGAATGTGTTGTGTGTTTTGTGTGTGTGTTTGTGTGTTGTGTTGTGTTTTTTTGTGTTTGTTTATGTTTTGTTTGTTTGTTTAATTGGTTAAGTTGGTATTACCTATGAAATCAGCGTTTTGTATGGAGAATTTTAAAGAAGTGGCTTTTTTCATACTAACATTTTCTTAATTTATATAACAACCATGAACACAAATGTTTTAAAACTTTTATGCACTAATGTTTAAAAGCTAAGATATCGTAATATGCCACTAGATTAAGCGACAAAAATAAGTTTTGGCTAAGTTAAAACAAATAGTGGTCATTTCTACTAACAAAATAAAGAGTCATTTTTAAGGTATTTTTTATGTTTATAAACTATAAGTAATAAGGTTTTTTTTACTATTGGTAGCTGTCTATGATGGTCATTATTCGATATAATACCAAGCAATTGATGAATATTTTAATTCATAGAAGTGACAAGGTTCTCTATTTGTGAGAAACGAACGCGCTTATTTCATAGGTGGGGACCCAATATAAGTGTGTTACCATGTAGGAACGTTTCTTGAGTTTCAGAAATATGCAGTGTACCGCAGTTTCACCCGCATAAGTCTCGATCCCGTGGGAATATCGGGAGAAAAATCCTTTATCCTATTCCAGGTCATGGTCTACTCATGTGCCAAATTTCATCCAAATCCGCTTAGCTGTTTCAGCGTGAAAGTGTATCTAACAAACAAACAAACTCACTTTCACATTTATAATATTAGTTAGGATTTGAACTGCCTTGTTTGGTCTAGTGGTTGCAAGCGCTACTACTGAGTATGAGGTCTAAGGTTAGATTCTTGGGTCGGGCAACGGTTTTTCTATCTGGAATTTTTCAGTAGCAGCCAGAAGTCTGGATTTGTGCCCGGTTGATGGCAAAGGCTCGCCCCCTATTACATGGGACTTAGACATAACTGGCGAAGGCTACATGCCTGAACAACTGAAGACAAAGCCGTCGATGGCGTTGGGAAGATACATTTCCATATAGGGTGAAGATTTGCTCATGTTCATGTTGTGTTTGAAAGATTAATCAAATCTTAAGTGCTTAGCGAGTCTAACGGGTATTGAAGTTTTTATGAGAACGAATTAGCTGTCAACAGCTACATTACTGCAACAAGTAGAATTATATTTTTTTTTAAATAAACACCCGACACAAACATTTCCTCTTTTCTCTTTCCTACTCCATCACCAGACCTTGTTCATCATTTATCTAAATTCAAATTCAAATTCATTTATTTGTCCGAACATGGTACAATACAAGGTCTCAAATAACATAAACGTCTCATCACATTCTGCCACATGGGGCGTGCAAATATCAGGTATACCTACATAATGAATTATTACAACGCAAAAATAGAAATAATCTATTCATTGATAGCATTCTACTGAGTCCCAACACGATACCTGTGCTGTAACTTAATGGTAATGGAGTTGGATATCCTGCAAATTCCAGGTGATGCTGCAGCATCAGTTCAAGGTCACTATGTTCTTCTAATATCATTGAAGTAACAGAATACCAAATTTCAAATCGATTAGACCTGTGGAAGACGGTCACATCGATTCATCAACTAGAAAAGAGCTGATAATCTTTAAACGGCTGAACCGATTTTGATGAAACATGTTTAAGAACCATCTCTAGAAAATCTGCTTTCAAATAAAAAACACCGCATTCAAATCGGTTCTCTCGTTTAAGAGCTACGGTGCCACAGACAGACACATAGCGGTCAAACTTATAACACCCGTCTTTGTGCGTCAGGCGTTAATAAAAATTACTGCATAGATGTTGTAATCATTGCCTGCACGCCAAACACTTTCGCCGTTTGTACTTACTCTATATTTTTATTATCTTCCTTCAATACCTGAGGCTTGCTATATCCGTTACAAGTGCCTTGACATTACTTGCATTACTTCCTAGAGCCTTGACACCGTATTGGCTATTGCTTGTTAAATAGAGCATGTTTCGTGCAGTAATCATTAAGTTGTTTTTGAGATACTGGAGAAGAATATATAAAAAATATACCTAATAGAGAGAACTCGAGAAACCCAATTAAATTTCAACTAAGTATGAAGAGTCTATACCGCAAATTATTTAGCATGATTCTCCTATAAATCGAAAATACTGCAGAAAGAAAGAAAAATTATTTATTGAGACTCGCACAGGAAGTCACAAATTAAACTAAAAATAAACTAAACATAAATAAAAAACCAAGTTCTTTTTTTTTGCAGCTTTATTTTTGAAATAAATACATGGTAAAGTTGAGGATTAATCTTAAGTACCTAAACATCGACAGTAATTGTGTATCGTCAAAAGTAATCGACAAAAAGTTACCTCCAAACTGAACAAATAACCGCTAGTATAAAAAAAAAACTTAAAATTAGATCATGAAGCTTTGCATAATAACTGAACTAAATATTTAACACATGCTATGTTAAATTTTTTAATTTAATAAAATTTAAAAATTTAACATAGCATGTGTTTAAAAAAAAAAAAAAAAGTTATCGGTGCCTAGGAGCCTTCTCCACGCCGCTCTGTCCCGCTCTCACTCAGCCTGCGAGCAGTAGTGTGCGAGCGAGATAAATGATAAGAGTGAATTTGAGTTGAGGTATTATGGACTCTTAATAGGATCAACTGGGAAAAAATTGAGAAACAAATCAACGATAACCGATTTTTTTGAGAAGTAGTTTTAAACAGTACGATACAACTTAGATGTAGCTTAAATTTGAAAATTTGCATTCATTCATTTAAATTTTACGAATGTATTTGGTTATATGACTTCACAAGTTATTGCGTTTGCGTAAAGATCATTTTCACCTAAAGCAGAATATTGGTGATTTTGAAAGTACACTCAGTTCAGAAGGTGATCGGTTTTACGAATTTTTCCGATGCTACATCCACGTTGTGTCGTACTGTACCACCACAAAATCATAAAGAGATGGAATGGAGTCTTGATAAAAAATCCAGTAATCATCCAGAGATTCAGATCTTGAAAATTGGTTCCAGACGATGGATAGCGCTGCCATCGCAGAGGTTGGCTCAAAAAGAGATGGCATGTTCATGTCTATTAACTGCTCCCAAATTACGATAATTATTTTAATTTACTTTTTTATTTTATTTTAATTTACAAATGACATAATCTTTTTATTATTTGACATTGTATATTTACAATATATTAAATTTGATTTGTTACAGCAGTAATGGCAACCATTATCATTTGGTTTAAATAGGTTTTTATTTTTATTAGGAATTTCATTTGTCTTTTATATAGCTTATTTTCTTTTAAATTTTGTGAATGATAGAACGTTGTAGACTTAACAGACTGTAGATCGGTGGACCATTTAATTTTTTGCTAAGTACCTGGTACTTGTTGATGGGCCTACACTGTCCTCTCATACCTTTTAACACTGTAACTTGGAAACATTGTAAAAACCATTTACTTTTAAAAGAGTAACCGTGGAGTTTCTTGCCGGCTCTTCTCCATAGGAAACGTCCAATTGGAACCGTGCACCTAGCTTCTGACGTTTCATAAGTGTCCTTGTAGGTTTATGTGAAATAAAAATATTTTGAATTTTGAATTTTGAATGGCGAGATGTCTAGTAAACCAGAAGCCTAACCTGGCTTGAGCTAGTTTAGGAAAATAGTATTTGGAAGCACTTGAGACCTTTCCATAGCAGTAACATAGTAAGACATACCTAATTATAAAATAAATATAGCGAGGATTAGAATTAAGAGAGCAGCTATACATTACGAAGCAGTCTTTCCAATATACAATGTGGAATTTAATTCGTTTGCATCCTCTTAAGGAGTCATTGTACTCATCATTATGAACAACTTTCACTATGGGGCCAACCCTGAAATCGCGAAAAAAATATCAGCTGTTCCCTCCATTATAATGAGCTATGCGAATATAAATGTATGGAACAGCTGATTGTATTTCAAGTGAAAACTTTTTTAGGCGCGTTGAACGTTTTTTTTTTTTTAAGTATGTTTATCTACAGGATGGCAGGGGATATTGACGCGAAGCCTGTTACCATGGATATCAGTACATGATTCTGAACGCCCCTGCATTGTATGGAATAGATGTTTTTTTTTTTTTATAACCGACAAAATATTTCAGCGCAGGGGGTTCAGAATCATTTACTGAATCCATGATCGCTTCGCGTCGATGTTCCTGCCATCCTTTATATTTTCGTCAATTGTAAACCGATTTTGAAAATTCTTTTTTTATTTCTTAGAAGAAACTTGCGCGGTAGTTCCTTAAAAGTTGTATTAACTTTTCTTGCGTTATTGAGTTAGCTTCAATAAAGCTTCGTGCAGACCAGCGCGACGCGACTCGAACAATACAATTTCTAAGAAAACTTGACGGTATAACAATAGCCGCTGTCGCGTCGCTCTGGTCTGCGCGAAGCTTTATACGTATTTTTCCTATTTAGTCTATAATTTTAGATGATGTTGTAATAACTTCCTGTCACTGTTATTTACATAGCAGGCAGTGGTATTCGAATTGGTGTGGGGTAGGTACCACAACTAAAAGTTTTTTTTAATTAAATGTGGTCAGGTAAAACAAAATAAATTAATGTCAACACATCTAATAGGCAGATCTTAACCCAGGTAGTTACACTAGTTGCTGGGCGCTGCTGGAGCGCTCTCAACGCTGCTTCCCAATCTGGGGGGCCCGAGCGCCGCTTGTAGGCGGCTCTACGTGGGGATCGTGCGATCGATGGCCCTTTACGGGGCCCCGATCTGGGCGGCTGACCTGACGGCCGGGAGCATCGCCGTCATGCGGAGACCGCAGAGGGCGATGGCCGTCAGAGTCATCCGGGGATATCGCACGATCTCCTACGAGGCGGCTTGTGCACTGGCCGGATCCCCGCCCTGGGACCTGGAGGCGAAAGTACTCGCGTCATCGTATCGGTGGCGCGAGGAAGCGCGGGCGCGGGGCGAGCGACCGATGCAGCGACACGTGGAGCTGCATCGGTCTCAGCTTCGCGAGGCCCTGGTGGCGGAATGGCGGGACAGGCTTTCGCGCCCTACCGCCGGCCTCGACGTCGTCGAGGCGGTCCGGCCGGTGCTCGACCGCTGGCTCGGGAGGAGGCACGGCTCCCTGTCGTTTCGGGTGACGCAGGTGCTCTCGGGGCATGGTTGCTTCGGGAAGTACCTGTGTCGCATAAACAGGGAGCCGGACGCCCGGTGTCACCACTGCGTTGACTGCCGGGAGGACACGGCGCGGCACACGCTGGCAGAGTGTGCCGCTTGGGAGGAGCCGCGCCGTGCCCTCATCTCAGAAGTAGGCAGTGACTTGTCGCTGCCGGCCGTAGTGAACGCTATGGTCGGCGGCGCCGAGTCCTGGGACGCGGTGGTCGCCTTCTGCGAGACGGTCGTCTCGCAGAAGGAGGCTGCGGAAAGGGAGAGGGAGATCTCGTCCACTCACCCTGCCCGCAGCAGGCGCACCGGGCGTCGGCGGAGGGCGGACAACGCCCTCTTCCGGCCCCCCTAAATGGGTCCAGGGGCGACGGACTCGGGGACGTCCGTCGCCCCCCACACATCAGGACCCGTGGTGGCGGCGCGTAGTGTTCCACGCGCGCCCCTCTGAGACGTCGCGGGGGGAGTCAAACACCTCACTCCCCCCCCTGACCCGAGAGGAGGCCCGCAGTGGCGGGCCGGCACCGGCCGGGGGTTGCGGAAGATTCTTTCGTTCCCGCGACCCCCGGCGTAGGCGTGAGTCGGAACACCGGGGTGGTTTTTAGTCAGTAAGAGTCTGACAGACCCCTCCGCCCGCCCCAGGGCGGAGGACATCCATGAGGATTTTCCACCCCGGAACAAAAAAAAAAAAAAAAAAAAAGGTAGTTACACTATGATAGTATGTAACAGGTTGATTGCACATTATGGTCAGTGCGTCTGCGCAGCTTAGCGACCTTCTGAGCGTGCGCGAAATGTAATACTTTTGTGCTGGATGGTGTTATGTTAGAGATACATATCCTATACTATTAAACGAGCAATATTTGTATATTGCATTTTTTTTGTATATTTGTAATCACGTTCTCCAAAACGGCTCTAACGATTTCGATGAAAGTTGCAATAAAGGGGTCTACGGGGGTGAAGAATCGATTTGGCTAGGTAGGTTGTGTTCCAGTTCAAAGGGTACGGCTGGATAACGTGCCGGTGAAGACATGGCAGGATTCTGGAGTAATCAATCTGACCTTTCCCAACTATGTTGAGGTTAGCTTCAAGTCTAACCGGATGCAGCTGAATACTAGTATTTTACATAGAGCGATTGCCTATCTGATCACCACAACCCAGTAACTGGGTATTCTTCTTCTTTTTATAATAAAATAATAATAAAAATGTTTATTTCAATTTCAAAGGGCATTACGATACATATTATTGGAGATCACCTTTTAAGCAAGGAATTGCTTGTGTTAGGAGACTCCGCGCTTCCACTTGTCATTATCTTATGCAATTGAAACGTAGACAATGTAAACATGCAAAACTAAAAATAAATGGGTAACCTAAAATTATACAAAATGAAAAATGAATGACCAAATGATTTGCAAATGAATGAGCATTATGCATAGAAAAGGGCCAGATCTTTTTGTGTGGTTACTGACTAACCTAGTGTCAGAGTTTTAAAGCCGCCCATGGGCCACTGACTTGGCTTTACATGCCGTCAAGAAATATCTCTCAGGCATGCCGGTTTCCTCACGATGTTTTCCTTCACCATTTTTAAACAAATGATAATTATATAATACGCAGATGAATCCGAAAAGTCACAGGTCTTTGGGGCCTTCCAGGGCCCAAAGCCCTTTCAAGGCCCTTTCAGGGCCTTGAGTTCGAACTCGAGACCTATGACTTGGCAGTCCGACGGTCACACCACTAGGCTATAACTGCTCACACTGGGTATTACGCTACCCCTTGGCAGTAAACTGGCAGAGACGTTTTTTTTTCTATCAACCTGTATTAATTGTCCTATTGTTAGGAACAGTCGGTCGATTCTGTAAAAAGATCAATGTGCAACTTAGGTGAAGTGAGCGTGAAGTGAGCTGTCACTGTCACAAATCGACCGGCAGGATGCTAGGGATTAACACTATTGACAGCTCACTTCACGCTCATCTCACCCAAGCCTGGTGATACCTTTACAGAATCGATCGGCTGGTCTAGTTGGTAGTAGATTTTACAAAATAAAAAAATGTTACCCCACGAAGCGATCACCGCGCGAATACACGACCGGTCGCGTGAAAATGTCACTTTATGTTCAAAAAACCAGAACACGGCCTCTGTCGGTGCGACCACGCGTTCAGGTTCATCTGAACAGTGACATATGGGGGCGACGATCGCGTATTCACATGACTTTGACGATTTCTTCATTCTTGTTTTTAGATTTCCGTACCTCAAAAGGAAAAACGGAACTCTTATAGGATCACTCGTGTGTCTGTCTGTCCGTCTGTCACAGCCAATTTGCTCCGAATCTAATGGACCGATTAAGTTGACACTTGGTACACATACGTATTTCCGTAACCCAAACACGGACGTGTAACGTAAATAAATGAATTTTGAATATGGGTTTTAATTTTGGGGGGCAAATAACAAAATAAAAATAAAACGTTTTGCATACTGAACCGCGTGACATATCAAAATGAAAGGGGTTGTTGCAAGGATCTCAAACATATTTTTTAAATCATTTTAAACTAAATACTTTTAAAGATATTTAAGAAAATTGATGAAAATTTACCATTCCCCCCTATTTACGGAAACTACAAAAAACTAAAATTTTGAAAAATATACTGAGAATGGTTCTTTACTCTTAGATTACAGGAAAACCTATAAGAAGTCTACGACCTTAAAATAACACAGTAAATCTCTCAATATTGTGTGTAAAAACTTACATTTGCAGTTGGAAGGTATGGGAGAACATGTTTTTCAACTACAGTGATAAGTTTTTTTCATGGGATTAATTCATCCCAACTACGGTTATCATAACAACTACCCTTTGTTCGTGTCCGACTGTGCGTGGTCCGACACGCACTTGGCCAGTTTTTCTTCTTCTTGATTCACTCACCGTTTGTTATTAATACCGTCTGGAGACCATTTTATAATGATGCCCACTCCCCAAGTAGTAACAGCTCCTTGAGTATTAAGTATTTTTAACCACAGCGGAGAAGCTCTTGGCCTTCATTTCACCTGATGACCAGGCCGTAGGTGGAAGCGCGCTTCACCCGGAATCCTTAACAACAGAGGAACTGGCTATCTTACATCTAACTGCTGAAACACAAGAATGCTGTACACATTGTTGTTATGGCGATAGACTTAGACGTTCAGAAAGTCTAACTTTTGAGTTGGTCTGTCTTCTTTCGTATACTTACTAATCACGTGCTATGCAAGACTTTTGCAACGCATGTGCTTCTTACTGCATAATCCCGTCCTATAGATCAATAAGTACCCATACTTATTCCAAATCGGATTACCTCAATTGATTTAGTAGAGTGATCCGCGCGCGCGCAGGCGGCCATCGACCTGGCGCTTATTATTTATTTATTTTATAGTGGTTATTTATTTGTTGTTTATATATTTTATATTTTACTCGCCATGTTCAAGATTTTGGCTGTAATTTTTTTGGGTATGTTGTGGTTGTTGATATAATAATATAATATATAATATAATTTGTGTGGTGATTAAAATGTATCTGTCTAGGATTTATTTAATTAATCGAATCTTTGAATTAGATGACTTGAATCCAAGGAGAAACTGCGAATTACACGTATATTGGGCTTGTTTGTAAATTATAAAAGTTACAAGTAAGCTTTTGCAAGTTAATAAATAACGCCCAGGATTTTTTAAGCGTTTAAAAAAAGACCTTGTTTTTAATTAAATATCTGTCAATTGCTTATTTCAATCCATATAATCAATCGATTTAATACTTCTTAAACTAAATTAACTAGTCTTTTTTTTATTATTCAAGTAGTTGTTCTACTTGAATAATAAAAAAAAAGACTAAAATATCCTTAAAAAAAAAGTACTTATCAGTCAGAGTTATTTATTTATTTTCTGGCAGTTCCTCAAATTTATCAAAAAACAAAATCTTGTTGAGTGCACCGATTTGCAACTTTGCATTGATCTGTGCCTGAGCTGCTGTAGTAATCCATGTGATTACAAACACAAGAAGTTGGCTTACCTATCCCTTTTCCTTATCTTTTTAACCGACTTCAAAAAGGGTTCTCAGTTCGGCGGAATCTTTTTTTTTAATGTGTGTTCCCCTATTACTCAAAGATGACTGAACCGATTTGGAAAATTCTTTTTTAGTTTGGTGTACCTATTCTGAGGTGGTCCCATATAAATTTAAGTGTTGTTGAAGCTAATTTATGTATTATTGAAGCTAATTCAAAAACTACCCAAGCAAAGTTAATCAAATTTATATGGGACCAATATCAATTTGATTAACTTTGCTTGGGTAGTTTTTGAGTTAGCTTCAATAATACGTATTTTTCCCACTTAGTCTATGTGTAAAATGTTATAATTTAACTGCCTGTCACTGTATTTTTCATAGCCGGTAGTGGTATTGGAATTTGTGTGGGGTAGCAACCACAACTAAAAATTAAAAAAAAAAAAACTAAAACAAAAAAAACAATCGGCTTCCAAAACACACTACAAAGTAAAAATTACTTTAATTTCTGAAGTCGGTGGCAAAAACGTAAAATACAAAATCAAAGACCCCTCTACCTACTTCCGAAATTAAGGATATTTTTAAGTTTGTATTATTTATTGTTTTTTTTTGGAAATCGGCTGTTTTTTTTTTGTTTTTTTGTAAGAAAAGGATTTTAATGCTTAATCCTCTTGTTTCCAGCCCTGGCCACGGTCTTCAGCCAGCAGCCGCACGACTACTACCACGTCTTACACCTACCACACAACCCCCCACTACACCCGGTGTTGGTGGCTGCACCACGCACGAGCTTCACCTGTGATGGAAGACCGAGGGGATACTATGCTGATGTGCAGGCTGGATGTCAGGTAAATAAGCTTTCTTCGTGCCGCATGCATGGTGATGGGTAAGCCAGTAATTAAAAAAACTTAAAAACTCGACTGCAAAAACACATAACTGAAACGAGAAACCAATAACCTGAAAATATGTGTTTATGCAGTCAAGTTTATTAGTTTCTTTTAATATATTTTTTTTATTTTCAGTTTTTTTGTTTTTTTTTTTAATTTCGCATTCCAAATTACATTTTAACATATTATTCGTTTAATATTTTGATAGGTTAAAATTTTTTTTTCGCCAAAATTCCGCCATTTTAATTTATTCGGATTTTAATATGACCAGTGACACTCGTGCAATAAAGACGCATCTAACGATATAATTATCATTCTTAGTGTATGTATGTATATTCATCTCTATGTTCCCACATAGAGACGGACATACATACAAGTCAAACACATAGCCCTCCTTTTCTTACCTGCTTCGCCGCAGTCGGGTAAAAAGTAGGCGTTATTGACAAGAAATGTAACACCAAAGCCGTGAGGGTAACAAATTGAGGCTATAGTATCAAAATATTGGCTTTGCTAGTCATCAGGAGCTTACGAAAGGAACGAAGCAATACGGTGAAGAGGACTATACAACCTAAGTTTTTGTTTACCCTAAACCTCTTAAGGGGTCATTGTACTCATTATTATGAACAACTTTTACTATGGGACCGACGCTGAAATCACGAAAAAAAAATCTGCTGTTCCCTACATTTCGACGAGATATATGAACATAAATGTAGGGAACAGCTGAGAGCCCTCTGAGTCAATATAGGAACCCGTAAAAAATAAAAATAAACTTCCTTTAAAAAAAGTTAAACAAAACCGAAAATTATCATAAGATGAACCTAATGTAGTACCTACTAATTAAATAGCAATCGTTCAGATTTGATTAAATTTTTTTTTAAAACAAGTTTTTTTTTTTAATATGCTTATTAATAATTTCCTAGAGTTACCTAACCTACTATCGAACGCAATGAAAGTAAGTAATTAAAGCATTTAAACAAATAAAATAATTTTAATACTAAACGATTGCTATTTTAAGTTAGAAGATACTAAATTAGGTTGAACTTGCAATTTTTTTTTTTCCTAAAGTAAACCTCCTTTATCGATACTGAACCTACCCCAAAGCTATGGCACGCAATTTCTTTAACACCCTGTATGCAAATATTGCTCATTTAATATGATAGGATAGGATATCTTAGTGATATTTATTTTAGAAGTATGTATGTATGTAAGTATATTCTGATATTGTATGTTCATATTTAAATTAGTGAATAGTATTTTTTTTTTGTTTTTTTATTATATTACTAGCTGCCCGCCCCGGCTTCGCTCGAGTAGCACTAAGTACGTATCTACGGCGCACCTACCTGCCTACCCTACCTACCCTACCTACCCTACCGACCCTACCGACCCTACCGACCCTACCTACCCTACCTACCCTACCTACCCTACCTACCCTACCTACCCTACCTACCCTACCTACCCTACCGACCCTACCGACCCTACCGACCCTACCTACCCTACCTACCCTACCTACCCTACCTACCCTACTAAAAAGTATCCTATGTCCGTCTCCTGGTTCTAAGCTACCTCCCCACCAATTTTCAGCCAAATCGGTTCAGCCGTTCTTGAGTTATAAGTGGTGTAACTAACACGACTTTCTTTTATATATATAGATTTACTCTTCTACTCTTACACACGTTGTCTACATCTCGTTAACTACTTTCCTATCGCAGGTATGCTGGAAGAGATTTCTTTAGAAATAAGCATCACCTTTGTACGTATTTTTCTGTTCCTTTCTTCTTGTCTGTTTATATGTGTGTGCATAAACTGTTAAAGAAATAAATAAACATGCCTTGCCATTCTTGGTGACTATAGCCACCGTGCAATGATAGTTCATGAGGAGATAGAGCATTGATTGAGAGGTCCATGATAGGCCCATGTTCAACACATTTTGATATAATCTAACACTTTTTCCCTACTTTTACAGGCGTTCCACTACTGCTGGCGTCAACATCTGGTGAGCACTGATCTCTGTGCGAACGGCACGCTCTTCAATGAACAATTTCAAGTAAGAATCCATGGCATTCTCCAGTAAAAATTACAATACAGCCGTGCTATTCTTTAAACATCTCACCGTGATAACTTGGGTGAAATGAGCTTGATGTGAGCTGTCATTGCACCTAAAGCTAGGGATTGACACTATGGACAGCCCACTTCACCCAAGTTATCACGGTGAGATGTTTACAGAATAGCAATGCAGTACCGATATTTATTTAGCCTCATGATTTCTGCTAGCCTTTTTGACTCGGCCACGTGAGGGACAACAAAACAAGTTACTTTCTTTAGAATGGTCGTTCTACTGACTCATATACAACATGTAAAAAATCCATGAGGGTGTTGTTAGGTATCGTACTGAAATGGGTAGCTCGCCGTCCGATAGGGACCAGGCCCGGGTCGACGGCACGTTGTGTTCCACGCGCGCCTCAAAGAGATGTCAGCACCAACTGAAGGGGTCCGTATGGGCCAGTGCCTGCCAGGGTTGCGAGTTTGTCCGAAAGGGATATGGTGACCACGGCACACAGGCAACGGAAGGAACACGGGTGGGTTTTAGTCAGTAAAAGTCTGACACGCCCTCCCGCTCCGCCTAGAACGGTAGAAGTTATTTGATAAATACCCGCGCTCGAAAAAAAAAAAAGGTGTCGTACTGAGTCTATTTATGTGGTAACTTACACGAAAAAAAAATGTGGGGCGAAGGCGGCCGTCGTTTAGCGGGTGTCTAAAAATCATAACTTAACCCTGTTGAAAATTTTATTGAATTGGGGTAATTTTGGTACTAAAAATGAGAATTTTATATAGAAACCTTTCTTACATTCAAATAAAAAAAAAAAAAAAAAAAAAAAAAAACCTCTTCTTCTTTTTAAATATTTAAAAAAACTTTTAGCTAATGTTATTGCAGTACCTATATGCCCCTTTCGGATCGGACAAGACATTATTCTCAGTAAGTATTTGTATATTTCTTTCAAAGGAAACCGTTTCGACTAAATATTCAGTAGAGTATGATGATCACGTCAGGGTCGCCGGTATAGAGGTGTGAGGAGCAGGGTGTAACGTTCACTCATCCTCTATAGAAAGGGAGGATCGTCCGACCAGGCGGGTGTCGTGTCTGGTGGGCCCGACGATTGTGTCGGGAAGTTATACAGGGTGTCAGGGCCATCGACGCGAAAATTATTAGGTACCATGGATTTAGTACATGATTCTGAAAGCCACGCCACCGCTATTTTTTATTTTTTTGAGGTTGTTACGTTATCAAATAACTTCGCCGGCTCTGGGCGGAGCGGGAGGGCGTGTCAGACTTTTACTGACCAAAACCCACCCGTGTTCCTTCTGTTGCCTGTGTGCTGGGGTCGACGCGCCGCCGCTGCGTTGAAATTTTTATTATTTTAAATGACCTATCCTACATCCCCTTAATGGATTACGGACATATAACCAATAACCCTGTATATGCTGATCGCGCGGTAAATACTGCTTGTGTGATGCAGGATTTTGTGTAACGTCAGTGTGATGCGTAGTTCGCATGTGGCGATGTAGATGCCGCCACAAGAGTATCCCTGTGTCCAATAAGCGATCGTTTTTATGAATTTTAATTGATCGCTCGAGTATATCATATTTTCATATAAAAGAGCGCTACGCACGCTTTCAGTTAGAACGCAGCCATCTTGGAAATACGTAACTTTTATTTTTTTGTTCTCAGGTATGTGATCACTTCTACAATGTGCGGTGTGGATCTCCTTATGAAGATTTGTAAATTATGTTTACCTAATTAAATATTATTTATGTAATACTAAACTGCTTCGTTGTATTTTATTTATTACCTTACGCCCGCGTGGAGTTCGGAAATTATCCCATGGGAACGAACTACCGGGATAAAAATTTAGGTCATGGTCTACCTGTATGCCAAATTTAATCGAAATCTGTTCAGCCGTTACGACGTTAAAGCGTAATAAACAAACAAACAAACTCAATTTCGAATTTAAAATATAAATTAGAACTAGCTTCTGCTCGCGACTTCGTCCGCGAGCAGTCATATAACTTTTCCCGCTCTGGGCGGAGCAGGAGGGCGTAACAGACTTTTACTGACTAAAACCCACCCGAGTTCCTTCCGTTGCCTGTGTGCTGGGGTCGCGATATCCCTTTCCGACAAACTCGCAACCCCGGCAGGCATTGGCCCTTCCGGACCCCGTCAGTTGGTGCTGACATCTCTTTGAGGCGCGCGTGGAACACAACGCGCCGTCGACCCGGGCCTGGTCCCTATCGGACGGCGAGCTACCCATTGCTCACCGTCCGCAGGCCCGCGCCTACGGTGGCCGGAAGTCGGCTCTCGACTCCAGTAGTGATGTCACTGCAATGTAACTTAATACTAACGCCATCGCCATCACCAGCATCCGTACTGCGCGACAAGGACGGGAATAATCCCTTATTTTCCATATTTTTTCAATTATTTCGTCTCTCTAATGCTACCCTTCTATGAAATTAAGGTCCGGCGCTTCAAAATTTGCAAAAGATGTAAACAACAATGGCCGCTCGAAATTGTCTATGATTGTGTGTGATTAGTGATGTGGCCGTATAACTTTTAAGTTATGGTGCTATCGTTGTTACGATTTTTTTAAGTGTTCCATTAGTATTTTTTATATTGAGTAACTTCCAAATCATTTTTTTTTAAATTGTAATTCCATTGAAATTATGTTCATAATACCGTGAAAACGAACAAAGTTATAATAAATATACAATCATATTTTGCACTTTTTGCAAATATTATTGGTCTTCTCCGTCGGCAAAACGGAAGTTCGCGCAAGAATAAATGGTCCGGCTATATGCTAGCAATGAAGTGTTGCCAGGTTTTGGCATACTTACTACTAACCCTTAAATAATAGAAGGGAAATCAGTCTTTTTTTTTTCAATTTTGTGTTTCATAGAAGCAGACAGAATTTAAAGCTGTCGAGAACCGGTAGGGGCGTTTGAACTTCGAAAAGCGCCAAGGTAGCCCGCGAAATTCAAATTTTCTTACGTTTTTTGCAATTTGCAGGTCAGTATCATGTTCTATGTTGATCTAAATATGATTCGCGGCCGTATCAAATGTTTAATTATAGAATTATAATCATAAAAATGATCAATACAACTCTCTAAGTTCATGTAATTCCATTGAATGACTATTTCATGAAATCATGACATTTGACAATTATGCTAACTTATGGAGTTGTATTGCTGATTTTAATGATTATAATTATGTAAAGCCATATTTGTTACGGTCGTGAATCATATTTTAATCAACATACAACCTGACACTTCTTTTTTTACAACTTCGAAGAAGAGAGCCTTGCCTGCACTGCTCCTGCACGATTAGCATGACCACAATTGAAATTTGTTTGAAGTTTGAAAATTTTCAAAATCCATTCCAGTTTCTCTTTATTGAAAGATATAATAGAGTATTTATAAGTTTAGAAACACGCAAAGTGAGCGTGATAATACGTGTATCCTAATTAGTGCGTATTGTATCAGTGACACGCAGATATCGCGTTCAATTCCCAGGCAAGTTCAATGTTATTGCTTTTTGCAAATCGCGACCAAATCCAGATTACTTACGTAAAATTTTCGAATATTTCTATTATTAGTAATTATCCCTATTGGATTGTAATTAGTTCATAGGTACCTATTACAGTTTACAATAACAAGTTTTATTAGTTTTAAAATAATACAAACACAACATTTTTCGCAATATATTTTATTTATAAACATAAAAAAAAACACAAAAATCATTAAAAAAAACTAAGTATTTAATAGATAAATCTTTGATAAGGGCCTACCGACTTTACATAATAGTTGGTACATTGCTTCGTAAAATTATTGTCAAAGATTATAAAAAAAAATAAGAAAAACATCACACAAGATTACATACCTATCTATAAAAATTATTAAGTACTTATCAAAATATTAAATTATTTTAATAAAATAAAAATATTTATATTTACATCACAATATCTATTTATATCAAAACTTGTGGCAGTATTCAATATTAGTTGATTTTTAACCGACCTCAAAAAGGAGGAGGTTCTCAGTTTGTCTTGTCTTTTAACCTTTTTTTTAACTTAAAATATTTTTTACCTCCAATTTTTGATCATCATATCTATATTATCATTACCTATATTTTTATGATGGTTTTTTTTTTCGCTAACCAAACACAAGGTACTGTGATATTCTACTGAAGATTCGACAGTAGCTACTAGTACTGCATATCTATTCACAACCGTTCGATACGCTTCCGTGCCGAATCGAACATCAATCAATGTTATCGAAGGAGTCCTCGAAACGCTGCTCACAAATCCAAAACCCAATTAGTTTGTCAGTCATGTCTACTACCTGCCGGTCGATTCTGTAAAAATCTCACCGTGAAAACTTAGGTGAAGTGAGCTATCAATAGTGTCAATCCCTACCATCAGTCGGTCGATTCTGTAAAAATATCACCGTGAAACTTAGGCGAAGTGAGCGTGAAGTGAGCTGTCAATAGAGCTAATCCCTAGCATCCTGCCGGTCGATTTGTGACAGTGACAGCTCACTACACGCTCACTTTACCTAAGTTTGACGTTGATATTTTTACAGAATCGATCGACAGGTGAAATGACAGCTCACTTCACCTAAGTTTTCACGGTGAGATTTTTACAGAATCGACCGGCTGAATACGCGTATACCGCGGTTGTCACATTTGACATCCGCTGGGACAGATCTTTAGTTTGTAATAATTAGTGTCCTGGTAATCTGTGTGACAGGTTTTCCTAGTGCAGATACCAGTCACCCACAAAGGATACAGATTTTGTATTCTTCATATTTTTAAGTCGCCTGTGTGGAAGAGAAAAAAAATGTTTATTTCTTCTAAAATATAGCTTCTCTAGTTCACATTGAACCTAAATGATTAAAAAAAAAATACACGACCGCTATAATTTCTTTTGTCGCAAAATTTGCTATTTGCTGTCGGAAAATGTGGCATTTTCGACTCGGAAGACTGGCGAATGGTTGTAAATAGCTATGCTGATTCAAAACTTTACAAACTTTAAAAAATAAGGGAGTTTGTTAAACATAATATTACTGTATTCTCAATTCTTTATAAACTCCTAAAATGAGCATACTTATTCCTTACCGAAAACATAATCTGAGACCATTATCTTTATTTTACTTTCAACGTCACGGAGTATTGACCAAATGGAGTCCCAAACTTGAGGCGCCGATCCCACCGCCGCGCCGACGAGGAAGCGATAGCTATCACCGATTTTCTCGTTCAAGAAACGTACAAAGATTGTAGGTCCCGTGTAAGTGAAAGAGATACATATATTAATATAGTTGATCGCTAAACTGTTCACACCGTCGGCGAGTACTTGTTAGTCGCAGCGAAAAGAGCTGTCAAAGAGAGTAAACGCTCAGCAACGCTCGCTTAGCGGGCAGAACACTCACAGTCTCACGGCGAGACTCATGTTTAGTAATATGTATACTAGCGAGTAATCGCACCTCGCACACTCGCTGCTCATAGCTCGCTGGCGTTGCGACAGGTGCCTCAAGTTTCACGTCACATAATAAATTAATACTATTGACGATTCCATTTAATCTGAGTGTAATCTCGCAGTACTCATGTGACCGCTACAAAGAACAGTTAAACGGAGAAATTGCCTTCATCAACACGCTTGCAGCAGTTGTGGTTTTCGAAAGCCTAATTGATAACTGATGACTTTAACTTAAGTTATCTGTTGTCAAATATCATTTATAATTAAATAATTGTATTATTTGTTTTACTTAACCAATAACAGCAGTTTATTGTCGATCAGGCATTCAAAAAAAGTTATCTACTTTTACCGCGCTGTGGAATTTCAACGCACTACGCGCCGACAGTTGAAAATTCAACAGTGCGCATTTTTGAAGCGCTAGTATGCGCTCTGTTGAATTTTCAATGCTCGGCTCAATACCGGGAGTTTTAAATCCAATGAGCGATAAATCGCCTGAGCGAGCGACGGCTAACACTCCATTCACAAAATACTCCGTGCCCCCCAATATCACATAGGAACTTAAATCTTACCAAAATTTCAATAGCACCAACACACCGAGAGCTACACTAACCAAACTACTTCTAACACTACTGCTACCTCCCTTATCATCATCTGTTTTGACCTCATTACCGCTTTCAAGCCGTTTCACTTCGTCTAAGATCCGTTTTTCTTCTACAGCGAGCATCACAGCATCGTTGATAGTCTGCATTAGGGCGTAGTTCGTGTATTTCGGTTGGGGCAAACGGAGGTGGAGTTTTGAGTCTTCGATTACGTAAGCTGGCCCTTTTGAGCCTACGAGGGATACTGTGGACAAAAAAAACGTATTAAAACCTTTTGCCTATCATTATCAATTCAGCTGAAAGATTTCCACTGCTAGACTGAAGGAGTGACCACATTATCGACGCGGAATCGGCTTACGATGCAAACGCCACATGCGAACTACGCATCACACTGACGTCACGCAAATCCTGCATCGCGCAAGCAGGGTTTACTGAGCGGCGTATATACAACTTTAGTTTTTGTTTACCCTAAACCTCTTAAGGGGTCATTGTACTCATTATTATGAACAACTTTCACTATGTGGCCAACGCTGAAATCGCGATGACATGACACCCGTCTGCTGAAAAAAAAAACAGACGGGTGTCATTTCTGGCGGGCAACTGCCCAGAGGTTGAAGTCGGGAGCTTGTATATATGTCCACCGCGCGGTAAACTCTAATTGCGCGATGCAGGATTTGAGTGACGTCAGGATGTTGTGTGACGTCTGGTCTTTGATGCGTAGTTCGCATGTGCACAAAATCTACCCCCAATACCTCATAAAAATCTCTTAAAACTCACCATCAGGAATATTCAAGTTCTGAACCGCCTTATTGACGAGAGGATCGTTCACCATCCTCTTGTGTCTCTCTACGAAGTCGATGTACGCGTCAGTCTCGTTGCAGTTGCCTTTGAAGTCGTCCGTGTCTATGGACCACACCATCACTCCGCCTAGGCCTTTGTCGATCGCCATTCTGTGGAGAAAATTAAATAAGTAGGTACAATAGCCCCACCCTGGTCCCTGGGGGCCTACTCTCTAAGCGAAACCCCTTGGTAAGACTGGTGTCAGACTTTCGGGCTTCTGACGACTCTTAACGACTGTCAAAGATCCACGAATGACAGCCGGGACCAACGGCTTAACGTGTTTTCCGAGGCACGGAGGAGTCTCGGTATGTAAAGATAGTCACCCATCCACGGACCAATCCCGGCAAACGTAGTTTAACCTGGTGGATCGACCCATGCAGCTGTTATTACTTAGCCACGAGCTCCTCTAGGCTTTGCTGTATATGACTATAACAATAAATGATGAAATTGATCACGTTGAGGTCACCACTTAGCCAGAAAGTGTAGGCAAGAGGTATGAAGTCCGTCGAAAGAGGACGTACTCGTATCTTTGGCCATTCGGGCGATATCGTTAAACGTTTCTCAAACTAAAACACCTCTCCACATGGGCGTACCCAGCATTTTTAGGGTTCCGTACCTCAAAAGGAAAAAACGGAACCCTTATAGAATCACTCGTGTTTCTGTCTGTCTGTCTGTCCGTCTGTCGCAGGCAATTTGCTCCGAATCTAATTGACCAATTAAGTTGAAATTTGGTACACATGTATTTCTTTGACCTAAACGCGGACGTGTAACATAAATAAACGAATTTTGAATATTGGAGTCACTTTTGGAGGGCAATTATGAAAATTAAAAAAAATAGTTTTGCGAACTGTACCGTGTAACATATCAAATGAAAGGGCTTATAGCGAGGATCTCAAATACATTTTTTTCATCATTTTAAAATAAATGCTTAAAAAGATATAGATGAAAATTGACCACCCCCCCCCCCCCCCCCTCTTATCTCCGAACTATTAACAACTACTAATCTTAAAATTTTGAAGAAAATAATGGAATAAGTAAGTACCTACCTACTATCATGACAGCATGGAATTAGTAAGTACCTACTATCATGGCAGCATGGAATTAGTAAGTACCTACTATCATGACAGCATGGAATTAGTAAGTACCTACTATCATGGCAGCATGGAATTAGTAAGTAACTACTATCATGGCAGCATAGAATTAGTATGTACCTAAACTATCGTGGCACCACGAAATTAGTATGTACTTTACATAGAATTAGTATGAACTATCCTTTACTATTAAATGAGCATTCTCTATTTTCACCCGAGCTGAGCTCGGTCGCCCAGGTACTGTAGGTTTATGTGAAATAAAATATTTTGATTTAGATTTTTGGAATAAGTTGAAGAGAGTAAAAAGGAGGGATGGGAGGCAGTGCCGGATTAACCACGTAGCAAGAGTAGCAATTGCTACGGGCCCCGCGCTAAAGGGGCCCCGCGTATTCAAACCCGGGCCCCACCTCCGCCTGAGCATAATTTTTTGAGTGAAACTTATTAAGAAGTGGTATATTGAATTTACTTGATGTCTCAAAAACGTGATACGTACTACCTTTGCCGACTAAGACGTCAGAATATGGGTAATACAATTTCTAAAAGTTGATTGCGAATAGACGTATTGAGTATTGTTTTTTTTTTTACCACTTTATACATAAGAACCCATAGCAGATCAAGGGCCCGTCTATAAAATTTGCTACGGGCCCCGCGCTTGCTTAATCCGGCACTGATGGGAGGCCTTTGCACAGAAGTAGGACACAAAAGTCTGATAATAATAATTGCTATAGTCACACAACTTACTTGACTTTAATCGCAATAGATCGTCCGTTGTCATACGCGATGACTTTCTCGCCGTCTCGGATGTATGGCGTGGAGGACTGTTCGTGCCAGTGGTACACCCAGGGGGAGGATTTGTTCGTGGTCTCCAAGCATATCTGGAATAAAACATAGTGTTGTTTACCGTCGAATTTGGATTGGATGGCAAAAAAGCGTATAGATACGTCTTTATTTAGTTGAGGATTTGATAAGACACGAGACATTTTGAAAATTGGCTGTGCTGCCCAGCTAAGCCGAAAGGCGCTATCTCAATCGCAGTAAGTTTTGAGAAAATTGACTTTTTGTTAATTGTAATTTAAGGAAACATATTTATGGATATAAAAAACTTCTGAGTGGCTTTTTTAAATGTTTTAAGTTAGATAGCGATATTTGGCTGATACCATTAGATGCGAAATTGTTATAGTTATTGAATGGTATAAAAAAAACTAAAAAAGCGTATCTCTGAGATAGCGCCTTTTGGCTTAGCAGGGCAGTATGTGCAATGCAAGAAGTTATGGTGTTGTTGCAAGTCGCGAGAAAAGAACTGCCTATTAGGACTAGGCTTTGTGTCCGTTAGTTTGTATATAAACTGCTAGTTCGACTTTCAGGCCTAGTCCTAATTAAAAGCGATCGTGGCGCGAATACGTGATCGGTCGAATATGCACGCATATCTGCATTATGTCACTTTTTGTTCGGAAAACTGGAAAACGCCATCTGTCGGCGCGACCACGTGTCCTGAACGCGTGGTCGTGCCGACAGATGGCGTTTTCTCACAGTATTTAAAAAGATTAATATTATATCGGTACCTTAAGAATATTATTTAAGTAAGAAAAACCTACATCTTTTTAATAAAATAAGTGATAGAAATTTTAATACTAGAAATAAAGATAAAATAGATCAACCATTTTTCAGATTATCTAAAGTACATACATCTTTTATAAATACTGTGTTAAATGTTACAACAAATTACCTTGTGATATATTGCAATTAAATGAAAGAAAATTTAATACTCATATTAAAAGTACTTTGTAAACAAGCATATTACAAATTAGAGGATTATATCCAAGATAAGAATGCTTGGGAACATGCTGGTCCTGCTCCATAGGATAATCTGGAATCTAGACAAAATCAAATTGGTTGCTAATTGAAGTTGTATATATTTAAATATCGTATAATTTTACAATGTTTGTACATATGTGAGCACTATTTAACAATCACATAATTAATTTATCTGACACTATTTAATTTTTCATTATTTTTGCCTATCGTTGTATAGTAATCTTATTCTAGATGCATCGTCTTCACATTATAATAATAAAGGGTGTCAGGGACATCGACTCGAAAACTGTTACCATGGGTTCATTCAGTACATGATTCTGAACCCCCCTTTTTTGTCAAATAACTTCTCCCACTCTGGGCGGAGCGGGAGGGCGTGTCAGACTTTTACTGACTAAAACCCACCCGTGTTCCTTCCGTTGCCTGTGTGACGGGGTCGCGATATCCCTTTCGGACAAAGTAGCAACCCCGGCAGGATTCTGAACCCCTGAAACCCTGCGTTGTTTTTTTTTTTTTTACTTTTACAGAAGAGAACGTTCGGACGACGATCGTTCGAACATTTTCTTCGTATTCGCGCGACGATCGCTTTTAAATAGGACGCGGGGTCAACCTGACAGTTCTAAAGACTACTGTCGATTTGTGCAGACTAACGCGACACCGGTAATAGTTCTACCGAAAAGATTCCAAGAAATTGTTTTGTTCCGGTCGCGTCGCGCCAGTCTGCGAGAGGCTTTAACATACCATTTTACATAGAGGTACTCATATTTATAATCGTCAAAATAATAACAAAACACAATCTCACCTCATTATACCCCATAAAACCAGCTTCACCAGTATACGGTCCCTTAAACCCGGTACTTCCAACCGGGGTAGACCCATACTCCAGCACCCTGGTCGCAGGGTCCAGCAGAATGAAGGTGCGGCCGTACATGGGCAGACCTAGGACCATCTTGTAGGGACTGACGCCGTGGGAGAGTAGGTATTCTACTGTCCATTCCTGGGGAGGAAAGATTAGAATATAAATTAAAATATCTTAAGCTCCTTTGGCTTAAAGATATGAGAAGACTTCTTGTGGAGTCAGACTATGTGCGTGCGGCAATCCTAACTATTGTAACAATGGCTCCATTCTTAGCCAAACTGTAACAATCCATCCAGCCGTTTGGAAGATACAATGTAATAAAGAAATTGACAAATATACATACATACAACCTACGCGCGAAAAACATGACCCTTCCTTGGCAGTCGGGTAAAAAAAGGGCAAATCACAAATCAAGATTGGTCTAAGTAGATTCTAAGTACATCATGATATCGGTTTTTAGGAAGTATATGATTAATAGATCAATAATATTCTTGTTAGCTACTACTGCAGCATCTACTGCAGCCGAAAAAGCATCAAGGTAGCTCTGACGTTGCCGTCCAAACCAGTATAATGCTGGAAGTAGATGAATCTTTTGCGCCGTCACTTAAGACACAGATATATCGCACCTTTGGTAGAACAAGGGCACAATTGCAGTTTTTGCAATTTTACAGGAGAGTAATTTTAAGATATTTTTTGTACTTAATGTGGTATGTTCTAAGGTTGTTCTGCTTTGTATGACATAAACTATATCCAGTTCAAAGGGCCTTTTTAAAGCATTTCTGCATATTTAAGTCATTTTGGCAATTTATGACAATTATGCCCTTGTTCTACCAAAGGTGCGATATGCCAGTGACCTTGAGTGGTTAGCTTGTGTGTTCTGTACTGAGCTCACGCAACGCGTCGTACGTCCAGCCAGTAATAGGACTCGCCCATCAAGCAGCGCTGTCCCAAATTAGACGCATTATTAATTTGTTATACATAAAACAAAACGTATTTTAATAAAACACGTATACTAAAAGATCAATAGTTAAATTATTATCATTAAAATGGTGAAGGTTTCAGAAAAATACGATGCGGTTGCGTGATTCTCAGTTTTTTATAAAAAAAAATTACATAACTTTACAAATTTATTTCACTATGTAATATAAACATAAGCTAAAATATTCCTTTATTAAGTTATTAAGAAAATGCTCTAATTATATTTATTCCAAATCATTAACAATACTCGTTTAGATGTGATCTTCAGTACCCGACTACCAACAGTAACCGACCTTTAATGATTGTATCATTAAAAGTCGGTTATTGGTGCCGATGCTCTTGTACACCGAACTAAACTAACTAAACTAAGACTAAAATTACTTACTTTTGGCTATGAGAATCTTAGAGCTATTCTGCAAATATAATTCTCTAAACTTAAAAATAATTTTGACACAACTAAAATCGAATTTGACAATCGCAAATCCACGTGGTACCCGTGGTTTGCCCTAACCCGTGATTTTTTTAGAGCCAGAGGTGCGCAGGGGATGTAGCCTCGACGTGTTTTATATGGAATTTTTATTTTTTTGTATGGAATATATAAAAAAATATTACCTACATGTTGAGTGTTAGGCGTTTAAGTGTTTAGGGGGTCGAAATTTTCATTATTTTTGCGATAGGACGCACCATTTTCGAGATATACGCAAAAGAAAAAATAAATACAGTACTGTTTTTGCACGTGAAGTCGAGATGTTGGTGTGAATTTTAGTTCATGACAACTTATTTTATCCCACACCTTTTTAATCGCGATTAATAATAGTCTTGTTTAGTCTGGTTTGTTATTTTACAATCAAAATTTTAGGTGAAAAACGTCAAATTCAGAATAGCAAAATTACCATTTTCACTAAATTAAAAACTCAGTACTATCTTAGTGCTGTCAAACTAAAATATAGTTAAGTTGTGTCACTTTAGTCTATTTCAGAATGGGAAATCGTCGTTTGACAGGAATAAACTAAATTTTAGTGATTTTTAGTCTAGTTTAGAGGCATTTGTGACAAGAGAATCGGCACCATTGTCGCCTTAAGGTAATTTACTGTGTATCTTATCATATTTGCATCTTCAGAAAATCCTATTACATCAGTGTCTTT
This sequence comes from Agrochola circellaris, assembly GCA_914767755.1. Lineage (NCBI taxonomy): Eukaryota > Metazoa > Arthropoda > Insecta > Lepidoptera > Noctuidae > Agrochola > Agrochola circellaris. The sequence goes on along the minus strand of OU611867.1, from coordinate 6,567,931 downwards.
AAAAGACTCTTCAGCATTGATCTTTATAAATCTGAGCTTCTACTCACCACACTCAACGTATCATTATCATTAATCCCCTTCATTGGAGCATTAGCCCCGAGCACCCCGTCCCAGGTTCCATGGTAGTCGTAGCACATCATATGGATGAGGTCCAGGTATCTGCTGAGCTTGGCCAGGTCGTATGCTGTCTCCATCGTGGTCTTGCCGGCTCCCAGAGCTGCTGTGAGGATGTAGCCGTAAGGTTCGAATGCTTCACTTAGTTCCTGGAAAGAAAAGCTGTTGTTATTTACAGGACAAATGGGTATAGGTCAAAATGATCTAAGTAACACATTGTAAGTGGCAACGTCGCAAATAGCTGTCAAATATGTCGCTGTTTTGATTAATTTGGCAATATTGCTGTATGGAAATAAGAAATGTGGCTTACTAGCGAACTAGAATATTGATTATGAAATGTAATTATCGTAACACCGGACATTTCGTTTTAGATGTATAAAAACTATTTGGAAACTATCCGAATGCTTTTATTACACCTAAAGGCTCGTTCAGACCAGCACGACGCGACGGCGCGACGCGACTCGAACAATACAATTTCTAAGAAAACTTCACGGCATAACAATAACCGTTGTCGCGTCGCGCTGTCGCGTAGCGCTAGTCTGCACAAAGCTTTAAACGGGTACAAAATCAAATTCAATATTATAATTACAATTCATTAGTAATATTCTAGTTCGCTAGTTAGCCACATTTCTTATTTCCATACAGCAATATTGCAAAATTAATCAAATCATGTATTTCACAGCTATTTGCGACGTAGCCAACTTTTAGGATAAACGCTATTATAGCTAAGGTAAATCTTTTGGGTGTGTCTCATATCATATAAAGATTTTTGGTATATTTTTATTTCAATAACGTTCACAAGATGTAATAAACGTGAGATATACCAACTGTTGATATAATTTCTTTACATATAACATTTATATATTCTAGAACTTATTTCGTATAACGTTATTGGATATAACGTTTATTTAATCGAAAATCATTAGGTCTATCGTTTAAAATATATATTGGTATAATGGTATTAACCATCAATATTGATTATGATGAATGAGATTAACCAGATGCGATCTATTGTTGATGAATCTTGCTCAGTTAAATAAACTATTATATAACTGAGCAAGATTATGCACACAAAGTGACAACGAACAATGACATTTGTTAAGCTACCTACAGCCGTGCTATTCTGTAAACATCTCACCGTGATAACTTGGGTGAAGTGAGCATGAAGTGAGCTGTCCATAGTGTCAATCCCTAGCTTTGGGTGCAATGACAGCTCACATCAAGCTCACTTCACACAAGTTATCACGGTGAGATGTTTACAGAATAGCACAGCTGGTTACAACTTATGAATAATTAGACTAAGTTACAAAGTGTATTGTTATATGTAATTTTGCTTTGTGTTTTTAACTAGGCGTTTTATGTCTTTTGCGTGGTATATCAAACGATTTTATATTCAATGTATGTTATGCTTATAAAAATTAGTTATTTTAAAATTATATCAATCGTTTATTATATTAACTGATCATTATATCAAATAAAATTATAGATTCAGTTGTTATATCTTGTAAATATTAGAGATTTTGTAATTATATCATATATTACTTACCCAAATCTTTTGGTAACTAAATAGTAAAGTTCTTTTAATATCACAAATACATTGCAAACTATAGTTTTGTATAATTTAGATGCATTTTTTAAATTTTTGGTAATGTGAAAACACGGGAGGCATTTATTATGTAAGTATGTTGACTTGAAAGAGTATGTCAGTTGAGAATCATATTCACTTAAATGTCTCGCTGATGGTGGCGAGTGTGTTCGATCATTCGGTTCCCTACAAAATGGTTGAGCTGGATGGTGCTGATCCACGCGTCATGTTCGTGAACGGGCGCCGTCAGTTGAGACTGGTCATCTCTTATCTGCCCGGGCTTATTTTTAATCGTCTTAGATTTTTGTTGATCATTGTTGTCACTTATAGAAGCAACAAGAATAATGTACCCAGGATTTTGTAATATCTATATTTAAAAGAGTGTCCTTGCCCGTTCTTCTCCATAGAGATCTACGTTTTGTTTAATTGAAATAAATGCTTTGGGTTTGAGTTTGAAATTTTTTTATGCCCCTGAAAGGTGACTTACAACACGATTTCTCCAACATGATTCTCCGAGATTCCCATCGTATTTTCTGAGTATGGAGTATGATTGTGGCGGCATCTACATCGCCACATGCGAACTACGCATCAAAGACCTGATGTCACACAACATCCTGACGTCACTCAAATCCTGCATCGCGCAATTAGAGTTTACCGCGCGGTGGACATATACCTACATACAAGCTCCCGACTTCAACCTCTGGGCAGTTGCCCGCCAGACACGACACCCGTCTGGTCGGAGGATCCTCCCTTTTCTATTGTGGATGAGTGAACTTTACACCCTGTTCCTCATACCCCTAAATGATCACCAAGTGACTTTTGGTGGGTAAAAGAAGCCTCGAGAATATTTATACGATAAAAACTTGAATAAAGTGAAGGGTGGGTGGTCTACATACCTTTACAAGGAGAACGAAGTTTTCTCTATCATAGGGCTTGCCATCTCTCTTCGTGGGATACTCCCAGTCCAGATCCAGACCGTCAAACTTATAGTTACTGAAAAAGAGGAACAAATATTTTTTATTTACATAATATTAAAGAAAGAAAAAGTATTTACTGAGACCAGCGCAGGAGATCTCAAATTAAACTAAAACACACTCATTGAAACATAAATAGAAAAATACTTTTTACGAAAAAAAAAACAACCGACTTCCAAAAAAAAATACTACAAAGTGAAAAATTACTTTTATTTTGGAAGTCGGCGGCAAAAAACGAAAATTCAAAACCAAAGACACCGGCTTCCGAAATTAAAGTTATTTTTCACTTCGTTCACCGACCTGGGAATCGAACCCAGGACCTCATGCTCAGCAGTAGGGCTTGCGACCACTAGACCAACGAGGCAGTCATATAAATACTACAACTACAGCAGATAAATATAAATACTATACTTCTATTTATTTTCTCGCAGTCAATGGTAAAAAGTAGAGGTCCTTGTTCCGCTCAGGATTCAAATCTAGAATCACGAGCGTAGCGAGGGATTCTACTCAAGAATCCTTCGCTGCTCTCGGGATCCAACTTAAGGGGACTACAGGACCTAAAAGTGCCTAAACGCAAGTTTTATAATGCCTAAAAGAATATGATCCACTGCAGTAAACAAAATCAGAAAAATATATGATATTCTTCAGGATATATGCTAGTATGATAGTGTGTTGAAAACATAATACAACTAATTTGATACGATAGAAAAAAATCATGAAGATACCTCTAAAAATTTCTTTTAACGATTAAAAATCATATTAATTTACATGCAATCATTCTGATTTTTTGTCAGATTATTCTACAAGCTACATATTAGCATAATAGTGTTTTAATTTTCCAGTCCAATCAATAGATTTTCTGTAAATCGCTAACTGCTTCATATTTTGCAATAAATTACCTGCGTCGTGTCATCGCGCTTCTCTTTCATTTCTATGCAGTCCGACAGTGACCGCGCTTTAGCTGTTGTAAGCCTCTTAATCCCACGAATTAAATTCCCTTTTTTTTGTTGTATAATCTACTATTTTGCGTTCTACTGATACTAAATAGGAGTAGTGACTCATTGTTTTGACTGTAATTACAATACCCAGTGATAACAGTTGTTTTTATTACATTTTCTTGGCTTTGAACTTCAGTGATAATAAATTAAAAATAAATGTTATTGAGTCGATATTTCCTGTGACATTTCTCACTTAGGTTTCGCAGTCAATTGATAAGATAAACCAGAATGACATTGTTCGTTGAACGAAATTTAAAAAAACATATACAGTAGCACTGTATATGTTAAAAGTTAAAAGTAGTTGTTTTATAAAATTTACTTAGACATTCACGCAGTTGGATCGCCACGATCGCTTTTGATAAACAGTGTTAGATTTTCGTTAGCGGTACGTACCATCAAAGAAGTTCATATCTAACCAGTTTCAAAACAAAATCCCGTGAACACAATGACCACATCTGTTACCGGCCCGGTGCTATAGCCGCCGAGCACTGCAAGCAAGAATAGCCCTTACAGTGGTTAGATATGAAAACTGTTCGATGTTCGTGTTCTTCAGTAAAAGGAATAGTTTTAGGTACTCACTTCAACATCAGCATAACGCTCTTGATAAAAACGGCTCTGGTCTCCGGCTTGCTGGCCATGTTGGAGTACCGAGGGGACCCCTCGTTCCACCCCCCGATGGCCAGCGTCACCTTCAGATGTGGGTACTTCTGTTTGAGGTTGACGAGACGTTTGTAGCCAGCCTTGCCGTAGTCTGTTTCTAGGTCTTGCCAGGGATCTGAAAAGGGAGATGATGGTGGTAAGTATTTTATAGAGTTCCGTACCCAAAGGGTGTCAAGCCTCCGCTGTCCGTCTGTCTGTCAGCGGGCTGTATCTCATGAACCGTAATAGGTGACCGTAATTTTCACAGATTGTGTAGGTATTTCTATTGCCGTTAAAACAACAAATAATAAAAATAAGGTTAAAAATTAAAGCGGGTCGCCATACAAGAAATGTGTTTTAAATCTTATAAAAAAAAGGAAGTGTATAGAGTGCCGCTAGCGGCAGCTAGCGGCACTCTATACACTTCCTTTTTTATATAAGATAAAGTGCCGCTATTTGCGGCATAATAGTGGCGCTGCCTCGGCCCGGCTAAAGTGCCGTAAGCATTGCATTGTCATTGTCACTGTCACAGAGTCACTGTCACTTGTGTGGTCACAGTTCTAACCTAATCTACCTTTCAGCCATTTTCATTTGCTCCTACGCTAGCGGCACTTTATAAAAAATAAATTTCGGCTGCCAAAAAAAATTGTGTTAATTATTGTATGGTGGTACGGAACTGTTCGTGTGCAAGTCCGAGGGCACTTGGCCGGTTTTTTATAAAGAGGGGCAGCCCTTGGGCGAGCTGAACATTATGTAAGGAGAGAGCCCTTTAAAAACCTTTATAGAATATAACACAGGAAATGTGTGTGTTAACAGTCTTCGAATGTCTCTTGATCAGTAAATGCTGTTGAAAACCGTTTAAACCTGTTATCTTTAATTTGTTTAAGTTCTCAATTACAATCTACTTATTAGAAATAAAATGCTATTCGTTGGTAAGCGCATAACTTGAGAACGGCTGAACCGATTTGGCTATTTTATTGTTCCGGAAAGAAAAAAAGTTAAAAGTTGCCGGGAATAATTGGCACATTTTCGATGGTATTTTTTTATTGGTTTTTTTTTTATCAGCGTCAGGTGGACACTTTGTGTTGTCATCTGACATTATGCAGAGCTAAGGCCCTTTTGGGATTATAATATATTTTTTCTATTTTTATAGTTTTAAGGTTTATTTCCATGTTGTAATGCCAATAAACGCATTTTTCTTTCATTTCTTTCTCTCTTTTCTAAGGACACGGCAACGTCTGTCAGGTTTGCTAATTTTATCATAAAATCTAAACAGTTATTTACGGCTGACATTACCGCAAAGAAAGCTAAGAAATTACACAACGATTAGATGATAATTTGTCGAAATGCACGCGAGTATCACGGGGACATTCAACTCACACATTGCATGTAGAAATTGAATAGAGCATCACTATTGCAGCACGCGTAGCACGACAACCATGGAAACGGGTTTTCTACGGGTTTTGTCGACGGAAGAATAGACAAAATGACAGATTGTGATTGTTTATTTGTCATTTTGTCTATTCTTCCGTCGACAAACCCCGTTTCTACGGTGGTCATGCTACGCGTGCTGGTAAGTTTGTGCGTGAAATACTTAAGGCCAATTCTTGTACTTACGATGCGCTAGTCGGTCTTTCTTCCATACAAACGTAGTATGGCGTGTTTGACGATGTACGTTCAAAACTAAAAAATCAAAACAGAATTGGAAAAATATTGTTTTGGAAGTTATAAGCGTCGAAACTTCAATATTTCAACACTCATTTTAACTCGTCTTTTCGTAAATAAATACTTATTTATTTACGCCCAATCTCATAAGAAAATGGCAAAATACAAACCGTACAGGGATAGATAATTTATTCAATAGTTCACATAATTTTATTTTGAGTAAATACATCCAATAGCTTTTTCAAAATATCTATACGCCCAAAAGTCTGTTCATGAAATTTTACGCGCTCATTTTCGTTATAAATAATCGTCTATTTCACTAAATAAATATATAATTAAATAAATAACAAACTAGATAAATAAATACGAAATAAATAAAACGAAATAATTAGACTAATTACCATGCATAACAGTCACGCCTACCAACGCGTTCGACCCGTCGCGTCGACTAGAATAATGTAGGTACCCTTCTCATTGGGTCGCAGCATTACGCTGAGCGATGGCCGGTTTGCGTGGATGCGACATATATTTTGCCACAACTTGTTCTTTTCGTGTTTGTGTTCTTTCTTTGCGTCATTTTTCCCGCAAATAAACGTATTTTCTTTTTCTTTCATCACAGCCACGATATCACCTTTATTTATAAACTTTATTTAAAGTTAAGAGATGTTTAAACGTCAAAAACGTATGGTTAAATAGTCGCTAATCATTAATTAACTTTAAGCAAAGTTTATAGATAAAATCCTAAATGTAAAAAAAAATGCGAAATTAGAGGTTGTCTTGACAGATTGAGACTGAGATTAGAATGCAAACGGAAACAGAACGAATAATAAGGAAATTGTCTTACGTTGTTAGTTAAAGTATTTATCAAAACTTGTGATGACCCCTGATTTCTGAAAGCCTATTCAGTCGATTTTCATTCAAATTCGCGCCACTCAACTTTGACAAGAGGTCTTCAATTTCCACAATGTATAAAAAACATAATGATGACGTCCATCATTCGTTCATCATTCAGTCACGACTAAAGAAAATATAGGCGCTTTGACACTTGACAGGTGCCCGGACCTGACGTCTCAGTGCTGCCACCTAGTGAACGTCATTTCAGAAAACCCTCATTTCATCTGTTAAGAATTCTTTTATACTGAGTTGGTTATTGCTATTTTGACCAACTAGAAATTACGAGTACAGTACACCGATACAAAATGTGCAACGAAAAAAAATATTTATTTAGTAAGCGGCGCTCGGCGTGGCAACACGCCGTCTTCGGGGTCGCGAAAAGTCAATCGTCATCCTGAGGATGCCTCGTTAAGAGGTGAAACACGTGTCGATTTCTTAGTGTTTTTTATGACTATTTAGCAATAGTTAAGCGGAATAAGTAAGTAAATATCTACATCTATTGTATTTTATGATGGATTTCCGCAAACTCACGCTTGAATCAATTAACTATGGGAGATCATAAGTTCGAACTCTCCCCGTTGCACTATTGATCTAAGCCAATAATAATGAATGAGATATGAATTGTGTATTTAGTCTGGTTAGATGGAAAACTAGGAATACTTTGTATACCTACCTTAAGTGCAACCCACATACTAAGTAATCTGTTGAATAAAACTATCAATATCAAAATCCTTGAACACCCGATATTGGTATGACTAAATTAATGTGGTTCTTGACATTTAGGTACAGCTTTGAAAGTCTGATTGTAAGATAATAATTTAGGTGCAAAAACTGTCCATTGCGCTACATAAAGTTACGTACCAAGGCGTTCATAGGTATGATAAATGATTTTTATTTCTGTAAATAGGTTGTACAAAACACTTTTACACGTCAAACATTATTTTTAAACTAGATGAGGTCGGCGTTTCCTATCTGACTACTCCGAGAAGAAAGGCCGACACAAACTCAGAGGTCGCAGTCCCTTTTAAAGTCCAGACATAATCTTGGTCAGATCATGTGAAGATCATGTAGATTGGTGTCTAAAATGGTCTTTTGAGGAAAGAACCACACAGATTGAGTGGACCTGTCCAGTCAGTGCACGCATTTGTCAGTGACCGTGCAGCTCAACTCAGAATTTAAGGAGCTCAACGATACGACGAACAATACCAAAGAAAGGACATTTGGGTAGGCCGCATAAATTACTCAAGCTGCCCGACCATGATAAAACTAAATGAGAAAATAAAATAAAAAGGAATCATCCACATAGTCTTCACATTTATTTATTTATATATATATACTTTATTACATTCACAATTATTAAAAATATATAATACTGTGTTGTAGTATATAGTACATAGTTAGTTACTAATTCCATGGTCCGTCTTAATCGCCCACTATAACATGGAACTTAAATATATCTGGCGAAATGTGAGTGTACATGCTTCGTTACAGCACCTCTGTCTAGCCCTTCGAGGAATTACAGGCGTGATGTTTTAGCGTGCGTTACCCCAGCACGCGTAGCATGAACACCGTTTTGTCGACGGAAGAGTAGACAAAACTGACGTTCCGTGTAGACAGTACGACGGTAGCAAAGTAGAAAGAGTCAACTGCACATTTTACGAAATTCACTCTTACATAATTCGACTCAGGTTTCTTTGTTTTGTCATAAGATTTATTTTTCTGTTTGATTCTCAATTTTTACTGATATTAAGTCACGTATATATAGACAACTACAACAATTTTTCTCAGTGTCGAGGACCGTATTTTAGAACTAAAATTATTTCAGTAATATTGGCCTTAACGGTTTCCTTGGTAATATTTCCTATTAACGGAATGATGTAAAATATGAGAAGATAGCTTATTAAATATCATAGTTTTGTGTTTAAATGCTCTCCTGTAAAATGATGACTTTGTAGATAACCGTTTATACTTTGTGGCCGTGGAGACAACTGTCAGTTGTCAGTGTGATTTTGACAGTTTGGGATAGAAAACTTTCTTGTGAAATAGTCTACATATAAAAGGACCTAGACAAAGATTGTTAGAAACGAAAGACAAAATGACAGATTGTAGAAGGATTTCTACGGTGCGATGTCAAAAATGGAGAAACAAAATGTCACTTTGTATAGAAAGAGCTGTGTCTATTCTTCGTAGACATAGAAAGCGTCATGCTACGCGTGCAGAAAGATAATCTCTTCTAGAATGAATTGAGTTTAACGTATATTTAGAGCATAATGCGCTGTAAATGTGCGACAAATAAAAAAATTGTGCGTGCTTTCGTTTTGGAAAAAAAAAACGGAAAAACTAATTCTGCTGGAGTATCGTTTTTCCAGCAATTTTTTTTTAACGAATGACCGGAGTGAGAAATAAAGTACATGGGCGGATAGCTAATATTTGAGCATAAATGGGCGCCGAAAATGATATTTGTGCGTCTTAAGGTTGCGTTCCATGGTATGATTTTGAAGAGACTGTCACATAGGTACTTAGTGCTGAGCGATGGCCGTTTTGCGTGGATGTGAGGCATATTTTCCCCCAAATTATTTATTTTCGTGTTTTCTTTGCATCATGTGTACCGCAAATAAACGTATTTTCTTTCTTTTCTTTCTTTCTTTCGAGTGTTCAGATTGTATGAGTGACAGAGAAAGCGCTCTACAACTCGTCTGAGACATCGTCTGCGTGGAAGTCGGAACACAGCGCGATAAAACAAATAGGTACCCTTTATAAAATTAAATGTTGTTCTTTGGTAAGCGCACCACTTGGGAACTACTAGACTGATTCGGCAGTTTTTGTTATAAATGTTCGTAATTGTAAAATAAAGTACAATAAAGTAAAATAAAGTAAAATAAAGTACAATAAAGTACAATAAAGTAAAATAAAATGTAGAATTGGGTTTTTTCTTTTTTAAGATTTCCGGAAAAAGAAATAACTGGGAAAACTGAACATACTTTTCTCTATAGAATTTTTTTATGAACTTTTGGACAGGACATCGTCTGTCGGGTGTTAACTAGTTATTAAATAAAATTATATTAATATTATAAGTACAGGGTCAAACTAAATAAGCTGGCGAAACTACACAGACGTGATAGGATCACTACCTACGGTCTTTGAACCCAAAAAATATAATCAGATCATTATATTTTTATTTTATCATGTGCAGTCATCTGCTGAGTTTCGCTTACTAATTTAATATGACCCTATAAGTAACACTAGTAGCACAGATTAATACAGATGTGACACTCCGAAAAATCATTTAAATAGAAATCGACTCTTGCTACGACACAATAAAGTGCAATTCAGGTCGCACAGCGCTAATTACCTACATTTATCTTCACCTAGAAGTTGCCTCTCTCTCAATCGCGTGACTCATCTTCTGACTTCGTTACACTCACTGAATTGGCCCAGCAAGACGGGCCCACCGTGTACTTATAGCTTCATATCTAAACTGCGGACTGTCCCATCTGTATTCATCTGTGCTAGTATGTAGATAAGAAAATATAAACATACCAAGACTCCTAATAGTATTCGAAGTCTCGTTCAGCCCAGCGAAGGAGTACACAAGATGAGTGCACAGCGATGGCTCCAGGTCTTCGATAGTGTACTTGCCGGGGTCTGGTCTGTATACCGCCCAGGAGGCTATGTAGCAGACCACCTTCTTGTCGTGTTTGGGTCCTGGAAAGATGGAAAAATTGTTTAAAGAGAGTATTAGAGACATGAGTAGACTTATAGGTCTGTTAGGACAAGTTTTAAAGGTCACAATCTTCTTCTACTTAGTAAAAATCTTAAAATCACTGGCACACTTTATATGACGTGTAAAAGTGATTCCGATATCCTATTTACAGAATAAACAATTTAATTTCATTTCACACAACGCACAGTCTGAATTGCTGGGTCTAGAAGCATGAAGCATGCCTTATTAATCCCCGACGCAAAAAAGAGGGGTGTTATAAGTTTAACGTGTGTATATGTGTGTCTGTCTGTGCGCTATCGTAGCTCCCAAACAGCTGAACCGATTGCGTTATTTTTTAATGTGAATTGATCGAGAATGTTCTTCACAGGTCTGATCGATTTGTAATATGGTATTCCGCTACTTTAATGATAGAAGAACCTTGAACTGATGCTGCAGCATCACCTGGAATTTGCAGGATACCCAAATCCCTTAGCAACTTACAGCACAGGTATCGTGTTTGGGCTCATTGGAATGGTCTCAATGAATAGGTTATAGATAGATGTGTGAACAGGGTCTGGTGATCGAGTAGGAAAGAGAAATGAGGAAATGATTGTGCCGGGGGTATTAAAATTTATGTAATGCTTGAGTCGAGTTAGGTTCTGGAATAGGAGTTCAACAAGAACAACTAGAATCAATTCTATTTCTTTGTCAATTTTGACGTTCATTATGTGCCTATTTGAAATAAAGGTTTTGACTTTGACTTCGACTTTAATACTGGCCTATGAGATAAACAGAGTAAGAGTACGTAGTTTTGCTATTCGAAAATGCCTAGCTGTGCGTTTGTACTGACGAAACATTCACAACAAAACATGTTGGAATCTCTGCTTTCTGTCAACACAAACGCACAGTAACGGAGATCGTTGTCAAACGAAGAACTCAATATTCAAAAACTTATTTACAAACAGATTACGAAGATTATTCAATGCCGATCACTAGAAACATCAAATACCAAATTAATTAAATAATTCAACACCTCAGCTCAATATTTAGTTGATAAAGTTGTTTTAAAGAAGCCAGTCGAAGGTAAACCGGTGTAAACCGGCTTGGTATCAACAAAGAAGTAGGTACTATCACGGAGTTATGTGAAGAATTTAAGATGTTTCTGATAGTTTCATCATAAAGCTTAAAGAGGTACAAGTTGGTTTTGGGGGAGTTTGTTGAAGTGATTCTTTATTACCCGACTACGGCGAATCAAAAAGGAGGGTTATGATTTTGACCGGTATGTATGTATGTTTATCTGTTTCCTCATAACTTTTAAACTACTCATCATAATTTGGCAAATGAGGTATCGTTGGAAGTGTCTTAATCGTCCGCTGATTATAGGCTTTGTGACATCATATTAAATTGAATATGGCGCCCTCTAACTGACAAAAAGTAAAGATTGATTTTTTTATTGATGCCATGTTTCATATCATATGAAATTGGCACATTAAAAAAAAATATATATATTACAACCCCGAAATATTAATAAATAAATAAAGTTAGAAAAACTACGATATTACACGTCATCTGTTCGATTTATGCCTTAGCACATGTGACTCTGGATTTTTGTCTTGTTTACCTTTTTAGTTGACTTTTTTGTCGTAGTTGGATTTTAGTTCTTTTTTCAAGATAAAATGCTGGGAAGCGTTGAAGTGTGCCCGTTTTGGGCGACTGTATACAGGATGCAAAAAATATACGTTCAGTGGTATGAAAGTAGGGTAAGGGTTACGTAAGTCCGACCTCTTAGGAGAACTGCAGCATTGCTATTCTGCAACCATCTCACCGTGGTGAGAAAAGTTAGGTGAAGTGAGCGTGGAGTGAGCTGTCATTCCACCTAATGCTAGAGATTGACACTATTGACAGCTCACTTCACCTAAGTCTTCACGGTGAGTTTTTTATTTACAGAATACGTCGGCTGCTGTAGCTTACGTAAAAATTTACTCGAGAGAAAATATTCCTTTATTTTTTTAAGAAGGAATCGCTGCTTTCGAGTATTTTTGAGAGAACAATAGAATCAAAGACCAACAGGTACAATGATGAAGAACATTGAGCCATACGTGAAAGGAAGACTGAAAATATTCAACTAATTAGAAGCGAAAAAAAATCTTATGAAAATTTCATTCAAAATAATCAAAACATTGACAGACCCTACCGGGCCCCATGGCCCATTCACGTTTGCTGCACATTTAGAACGAGTCAACTCGGCTCATCAAGTACAGTTAGAAAACAGACAAAAACTGTCGCCAACCGTAAAACAATGGATGAAATCAGTTACAGTTCACTCACAATTAAACAAAAGCTTGCACAGTATAATCGATCCATATAAAACAGAAACAGTATCTTTGTATAGGTGCTCGCAAAACCGGTTTCAGCCGGTCTATTGAGCTGTCAAAAGAGTGTCAATCCCTAGCTCACCTCAAGCTCGCTTCACCTAAGTTTAGGGTCGTTCATTAATTACGTGAGGCCTTTAGGGGAGGGAGAGGGTTAAGCCATAAATATCGAATAATCTCAGGTCCGGAGTAGGTCTCGGAAAATATTACGGTTTTTTTTCACAAGAAACTGTAATATTTCGAATAAACTGGGTAAACCGTGCCGAGTAAAAGTTCTGGAGTGGTGACCGCGTACCGGAAGGCCTCCCACAAGATGGACCGATGACCTGGTGAAGGCCGCAGGAATCCGCGGGATGTGGGAAGAACACACAGAACCAGTCGAAGTGTCGGTGCTTGGGGGAGGCCTATATTCAGCAGTGGACGTCTTTCGGTGATGCTTCAGGGGCTAGTGCAAATCTTGGGGTTCATTCGATTTATCGAGTCTGGTTAAACCACGCTGGGGTCGGTGCATTTTATTCACTCATTCATTCAAATCCAACGTATGATTGCGTTGGATCACAGATTAACGTATTTACACAAACAATACGCGTTTTGAAAAATCTCACGTGAGGGGGTCGAATAAAATCTCACGACATCTCACCCAGGGGGGGTCGAAAAATCGCCAGAATCACCTTACGTAATTAATGAACGCCATTCACGGTGAGATATTTACGGAATAGGTCGGCTGAGTATAGGGTGCGGTTCGATCACCTGAAGGACTGACAAGTGAATGTCGCTTTCAAAGCGTTTCGTATTTCCACAACAACTTTCAACTGGATTCAAACTCAAACTCAAAGCATTTATTTCAAATAAACCAATTGCAGGCACTTTTGAATTGTCAAGGGGTCGGTCAGTCAGAAAGATGAAGCTAGTTGGCCAGTCCAAAGCGTAGTAGGTTCCTATGGAGAAGAACGGGCAAGAAACTCCACGGACACTCTTTTAAATCAAAATATTTTTACAAAATAAGGGTTACATCATTCATGTGATAATAATGTAGAAAAACGTGCACGTTAAAAGCGTCCGCAATGAAAAGATAATAAACATATTCAAAAATTTAAATACATTAAAATAAAATTTAAATACATTAAAATAAGCCATGGCATTGACATTTAATAAGCTTTTCGGTAGCTTATGTTAGTCCCAAAAGTAAGTTTAAGAGCAGTCGTGGCCCAGTGGTAACGATAATGTCATGATGGCATTATTCAAGGTCCATTTTACATGGGATAATTTTATAGGTAGGCGTAATCTTACGTATTTCTTACAAAATAAATAAATAAATTAACTAATAATTATATATATTTTCCTTGATACTAAAATTATGAGCAATGCCCAGTTTTGTAAAATCGGTATATTATTCTAAAATGATAGACGATGATCAGTCACGAATTCATTATCAATTTAAAACTGGATTGGAGCAAGGTTAGTATCAGTTGTTCTGTGATCTGTTTTCTAATCTAGATTCATGATCAAGAATCATAGATTTCAAGAGTAAAGGCGTTTCAAGAGTAAATCAACTCCCTGATAGGTACACGGAACACATTCATTTACCTAAATAAGATCAGAAAGCATTAAAATGACGACAGAAATCTCACGATATTCATAATTCTCCTGCCCTTATCCAATTTATTAGTGGTCGGCGCAACATGTCCCTTTCTTCCATACTTCTCTATCAGTCGTCATCTCGGTAGTCACTCCCTTTCTAGCCATATCATCTTCCACACAGTCCATCCATCGTTTCTTTGGTCTTTCCCTACTCTTATAGCCATCCACATTCATACTCAAAACTTTCCTCACGACATTTTCCTCATTCCTCCGCATCACATGCCCATACCATGACAACTGATCTCCGCACAAGTTTTCAGTCACCGATGCCAGTCCTCTTATATAAACATTTCTTAAAATACAATAGCCGACGTATATTTAGTAACCTAATCCGTTTAACTGTTCTTAAAGAGTCATAAAGAACCCTGTAAGAAATCGACACGTGTTTCACCTCTCAACGAGGCATCCTCAGGATGACGATTGACTTATTGCGAACCCGGACCGGACGCTTGACGTGGGTATTTTATAATGGATTTCCGCAAAGTCACGCCTATCTTAAACATTTCTTGTTCTGTCTTCCCTTTTCACGGTATTATGACTAAATAATCGTCATGCACATTTAGGGCAAGTCAAACTATCATTAAAATACAGTTACAAACATACAAACACTGTCACCGACCAAGTAACAATAGATTATATCAGCCATGCTATTCTGTAAACATCTCACCGTGAAAACTTGGGTGAAGTGAGCTGTCAATAGTGTCAATCCCTGTAGAATGACAGCTCACTCCTCGCTCACTTCACCTAAGTTTTCACGGTGAGATGGTTACAGAATAGCACTGCAGCTCACAGTCGTAAGAGACTAGGCAACGGTTCTAAATTGTGGACATTTAATCCAAAAACAAAGGTTTAATTGAACACAGAAGACTCCTAATTATGTTAGAAAATAGTCTGCATTTTTCCATTTGCAAATTCTGTATAACAACCTTTTTTCTTTTTTCGTGTTTAAGAGTTTGTGTGCCGCCCATGGGCCTCTGACTTGTCTTCACATGCCGTCGAGACATATCTGTCAGGCATGCCGGTTTCCTCACGATGTTTTCCTTCACCGTTTTACAAGCATGCGTACGTGCCTTGGGTTCGAACTCGAGACCTATGACTTGGCAGTCCGACGGTCACACCATTAGGCTATCATTGCATTACAGCCTAGTACCTGGATTTGAGCATGGTCGAGGCTCGGCTCATTAGAATTATATCATAACTGGTAACTAACATTTCAAAACAAAGTATTAAGGGATATAGTCAACGCGCCCTGGTACATTAGAAATAGTGACCTCCACCGGGACCTGAAGATGGATGTCATAAACATAGTTATACAAAAATTTGCAGAAGCTCATGAACACAGACTTCATCATCACGTGAATGTTGAGGCGATCCAACTCCTTGACAACACTGAATTAGTGCGAAGGCTAAAGAGGGTAAAACCTTTTGAGTTAGTTTAGTGCAGTGTAAGTGACTTTTAACTGTAGTGCAAGTGCTGACTTTTATAAAGAACACGTGAATCAAGTGTCTCCCCCTATAGTGAATAAGAAAGACGTTATTGGACGGCTTCTTAATCTTATAGTTACTAGCAGTTTATGTTATATTTAAATTACTTATTAGCTAATAGGCTAGATTGTAATGTGAATAAAGTATCACTAATTGTGTAATTTTATTAAAAAAAAAAAAAAAACTGGTAACACTGGGATTTTGTGTTCATCTTTACGTACTTTTGGGGAATACAAGTTTGAATGACATTTTATATAGTTTCAATTCTAATTTCAACTATTTATTTGAGGCTTTTGCGGAAAGAATATTAATTCAGATTTGTTGTAATGACAATCATGTAATTTGGTTTAAATAGGTTTTTTAAATTATTTTATTTATCATTAATATATATTTTTTTTTAATTTTGTGAATGTGTGAACGATGTAGGCATAGATTTCTAGACCATTTTCTATTTTTGTAAGTACCGGGTACTTGTTGAAAAGCCTAAACTGTCCTCCCATACACTGTAATTTAATTAAAGTCATTTATTTTTTAAATAGTAACCGAGAAATTTCTTGCCGGCTCGCATCCATAGGAAACGACCAATTGGAACCGTGCACCTAGCTCCTGACGTTTGTTAAGTGCCCTTGTAGGTTTATGTGAAATAAAATATTTTGATTTAATTTAGAATCGGCGTGATAGTATTTTAATTTTAATTCTGATTTTAATTTTGTTTTTGATTTTGATATTGATTTTAATTTTGATTTTAATTTTGTTTTTAAATTTTAATTATAATTTGAAGTTTGAATTTTTGTTATTTTTTAATTTGTTTGTGTTATTATTATTATTATTTTATCGTGTTTTTTTATGGATCATGTGGTCTGCAGTAAAGATTTTTATTTACTATTATTTAAGATAAGTAAAGAAGACCCCGACTCTATATACCCCGACAGCGGCATTGCTACCTCGATCGCAATTTTGTCACAGCATTAGCTATTTTCACATTATATCTCATGCTAACGGGAAAGGTGTGTAAGTAAATGAATGTACGCATCAAGTACAGTAAGAATGAGTAACAAACTGTCACCGACCGTGACACAGTACTTAGATAATATCAGTTAACTACAGTATGTAGGAACACACCGCTATAATGGGTTGCATGGTTTACTGAGGAGTCATCAGTTGGCCTTACACCATTTATTTAACACAAATCTTAAATCCACTGACAGACAATATAAAGCCTAAACCGCTGGGTCAAGAAGCATGAAATTTTGCACAAGAATTCCTTATAAAACGAAAGTGATCACTAAGGAAAGGATTTCAAAAGTCATTTATTCAAACTAGGCTGAGAATCAGCACTTTTCGAACGTCAAAATTACATAAGACAGTCCCGCAAAACGCCCACCCTTCACCTAGTGCGTTAGCTGGGATGAAGAAGTGGCGCAACAAACTCCCCAGCAGCACAGCTGTCTGTTCTGTTAGAAAGAAAAAAAAAAACTATCTAATAGTATTCAACATAATTAATCTAATTTAAATTATTATCCATATGTTAGCTAGCACACTCCAATATACCAAACAAAATCATCGAGAACCATACTCGAGCAGAAATAAAAACTATACGTAAACAAAACTTAACATCTTAATAAAAGCCTTCAGGCATAAAGGGCGTGCCCGCTTACATAAAGCTGTAACTGGAAGTTTGAAATCGTGATTATGAAAACGGAATCCGTAAAGGGGTTAAATAGGGGATGAATTTTGCAATTTTTGCCGATAGGAAACATCGGGCGGGCACGGGCTGTATAAAAAAAATAATGAGCGAACCTTAAAGTAGGTAGTCGTATAATATGATGTGTAACATCTGACATCTTGGCTGACATTTAAATGTTATAAACAATATTCATCAACATCATGATTCTGTTTACAACCTCTCGGAAAATGTGTTGGTACCATCTGATAGCCAACTCTAGAACCGCGCGCGTTCATTGGTCAAATCTAATAGTGCGCGCTTCCCCGGCTTCCAGTTACACACTTCCGTCCCTTTTCACGAAATCACTCCCACGGATTGCAGGAAAGATGTTACACATCAAAAAGCTTATACTTAAAAATATTCATTTGTCATTTTTCCCAAAAACCTTTCTATCTTTTTTTGAGTATGAATGGGGATATGCTATATGAGTAGGGAAAAAAATTATAGGAAAATTATTAGCTGTCCCATACAAAACTTCAATACCTAATCGACCCAAATAGGACGACTGATAATTTGTTCACACGCCCTTGAATATGACCACACATTACTGTTACCTCTATAGAAGCAACTCCCATCCATGTTTCAACTAAGTCGTCTTTCTCAACACCTGAGAATTTAACCTCAAACAAAATTTAAAACAATGGCTTCTGGGAAACGTGTTTCATAACGAAGTCATGCTCATGTCTCTGCTCTTTTAAAATATTGACATTGGCATCACACCTGATGATACATTTCAGTATAGTTAACTGTAGGTATGTCAACAAGCGTCGGGAGTCGCGAGCCGACTTCCGGCCACCGTAGGCGCGGGCTTGCGGACGGTGAGCAATGGGTAGCTCGCCGTCCGATAGGGACCATTTTCATATTCTTTTTTTTAGTTTTAATTTTCATTTAAATTAATTCCACAAAGTCACGATTAGCCGACGAGCCCTGCCGGTCGATTCTGTAAAAAGATCAACGTGAAACTTAGGTGAAGTGAGCTGTCACTGTCACAAATCGACCGGTAGGCTAGGGATTAACACTATTGACAGCTCACTTCACTTAAGTTTCACGGTGATATTTTTACAGAATGCAGTTTAAATCGTGTAACAGCAAGCACAGTGTGATGTTATGTAGGTGTGCCTATTAATGATAAGTAACTTAAGCAGCTGTAATGAAGATAACAGGTTAAACTGGTAATTTGTTGTTAAATTATCTAATTAATTAATTAATGTAAAATGGCATATTTTTGTAATACGAATTAGTGGCATAGCTGTGAGTTTTTTTTTTTAATTGTCTGCCATTAAATGCCATAGAACCAGGGTGGATTACGGATCGGAAATAAATACCTACCAATTTGACTTTTTCAATTCATAAGCACTTTCTGAGTTTATCTTAGACATTACTGACATCAGTGAACGAAAACATCGTGAGATAACCAGGGGGCCTACCACCACCTCTAAAGCAGTATTATTTTAATATTTCTTTAGTGTGAGACAGAGATGAAGCTCCACCTCTTCCCCCACTGAAGTAAGATTAAAATAATACTGCTTTAGAGGTGGTGGTAGGCCGCCAAGACTAATATCTACTTAATAAAAATTAAATGCTGTTCGTTGGTAAACGTCTGTGGTTTAAGATTCCGGGTGAAGCTCGCTTCCACCTTCGGCCTGATCATCACTTACCATCAGGTGAATGAAGGCCAATATCAAGAGCTTTCCCGTTGTGGTTAACAAAAAAAAGAAAAATATCGTGAGGTAAGTTTTGAGTGAGGTAAATTTCGATGGCTATAAGAGTAGAAACAGACCAAAGAAACGATGGATGGACTGTGTGGAAGATGATATGGCTAGAAAGGGAGTGACTACCGAGATGACGACTAATAGAGGAGTATAGAAGAAAAAGAAGTGATGCGCGTGCACCGACCCCAAATAAATTGGGGTAAGGGCATGATGAAGAAGTCAACACCTTGAATTATGAATTGTGAAAACAGTCAAGAAATCTTAATACCAACGTCGATTTTATTTTCGATTAGCCTTCGAATAAAATCGATACAAATCAATGTTTAATTTCATTTTGATCGGTATAGCATTGAGTTCGAATAAAATAATTACGCGACCATTTTAAAACTAGTTTACCTTAACGACATCTTAGTAATGTTGGAGGTAAAATATACTTTTATAATAACAAAACAACAAGAGCATTAGTTGTAAGGTTCTTTAATTACATTATACAATAAATCTCTTATGAAACTAACCCGAAAGCCTTATAAAGTCTGTGATAAGGCAAATCTGAGGGGCGATTCCCGTATTTTGTATCTCAGTCTCAATCTGTCAAAAATGCCTATAATCGACCTACATTTCTGACAAGTTATTGACATTGTTTGTTGCTGAGATGAGATAGCGACTAGATTTTGAACATTTAAATACGGGAATTGGTTTTCCATCAAATAGATTATATAGATACATATGTATAGAGATACATAGAGAAAATACTGTATTTAAGTATGGAAATTAAATTAAAAAAGGAGACAAAGAAAGATAAGATAATAAAAAAATCCTAGGAGTATAACTAATCTTAATTGGGCACCTATGAAATTGGCGTTTTTTTCTCACAAATAGAGAACCTTGTCACTTCTATGGATTAAAATATTCATCAATTGCTTGGTATCATATTATTATCGAATAATGACCATCATAGACAACTACCAATAGTAAAAAAAACCTTATTACCTATAGTTTATAAACATAAAAATACCTTAAAAATGACTCCTCATTTTGTTAGCAGAAATGACCACTATTTGTTTTAACTTAGCCAAAACTTATTTCTAGTGGCATATTACGTTATCTTAGTTTTTAAACATTAGTGCATAAAAGTTTTAAAAATGTTAGTTTGAAAAAGCAACTTCTTTAAAATTCTCCATACAAAACGCTGATTTCATAGGTGGGGACCTAATAAATGGGTAAGTGAGTTTGTTTGTTTTCTACGCCTTCACGCTAAAACGGCTGAACAGATTTGGATGAAATTTGGCACACGGGTAGACCATGCCCTGGATTAGGACATAGGATACTTTATATTTCCCGATATTCCCACGGGATCGAGACTTATGCGGGTGAAACTGCGAGGCGCAGGTAGTATACCATATTTTGATCAGTTTCGGCAAGTTCTTGACTACTGAAACTTATTAATTGATAAACTAGATAATATAGCGGTTATAAAAATATAACGATCTTTACTGTACATTGATTTTGACTACCTAGGCAGACACCTAGGTCAGACATGTCCTTTTGGAACAAGTGTTCATTGGCGATAAAATATACAACGGGTAGTGGAATGTGGTGCTTTTTGGCGGTGAGCTTTGGGCCTTACTACCTCTACCTACTGCTGCACAATGGTCCTTTCAAAAATATTTTAGTTTAACAGGTCAAACTTGTTTTATTAAATCCAAAATCCCACACACCTCTTTTCTGAGTCATACTAAACGTTACCTTATTTTGAAAAAGCTAACATACAAAGGCTTTCCTTAACATGAGTCAGCCTACTCGCTCTACCTAAGTTCTGACGCCCTAGCTCGAACACCCAAAGTAAACGTAACGTTAATTCGAACGATTTTTTAGGGTTCCGTAGTCAACAAGGAACCCTTATAGTTTCGCCATGTCCGTCTGTCCGCTGCTTAGCTCAGAGACGCTTAGTACTAGAAAGCTGTAATTTGGCATGTGTACACATATTAATCACACCGATATAATAAAATCATGAAAATAATGATTTTTTCGGGTAGGTTCTTTCACTTTGCGTGTAGGGGACACGCAAAGTGGAGATGTTACTTTTTTCATCTATCCCATAGTGTGGGGTGTCGTTGGTAAGGTAAATGATTTACTGGTACTTATCTTTTATCTGTTTAAAAGATAAGTACGTGAATACTCGTAAAACTTTTTTTGATCAGTGAATCATGTATCAAGTTTCACCTAATTATTTTCGAAACAATACAGCACCATACGATGACGCCACGTTCCATTGTACTGACGAAGGCGCGGGAATGTTACTTTACTAGCGTGTTTGCTTTCTCTGCATACTTTGATGTTAGCAATATTACTCATTATTACCTGGTCGACCGAGCTCTGCTCGGGTGAAAATAGATAAACATATTGTCCAGTACCCTAATTACGCAATACACGATCAATCAGAATCTGAATCGTTTTGAAACAGATTGCTAATCCATTGCTTCGTACGTTCGAAAAAAAAATCTGCTCAACAACGTAAATATCACAATGAATGTTGTTGACCTGTCAAATTGAAACAGATTAGTCGGAATTGTCAACGAAAATGTGTTGCGTAATTAGATAGCAGGTACGAGTATCAACGTTGTATCACATTTCCGAGGCTGTGAATACAGGTAAACGAATTTTCCCAGATATGAGACCTAGCTAGATAGATTTTTCACCCCCGTGAACCCCTATATTGCAACTTTCATCGAAATCGTTAGAGCCGTTTTCGAGAACGTGATTACAAATATACATAAATATGGTTCATTTAGCAGTATAGGATAAGTTACGCTTGCCGCGATCGGTTTATGGATGGGTAACCAACCATTATTATATATCGCGACCTCTCCGTGCCTCGGAAAGCACGATAAGCCGTTGGTCCCGGCTGTCATTCGTAGATCTCTGACAGTCGTTACGGATCGTCAGAAGCACAAAAAATCTGACAACCTGTCTTACCCAGGGGTACCATGTTACCCGTAACTGGGTTGTAGAGGTCACATAGGCAGTCGCTCCATGTAATAAACTGGTATTCAGCTGTATCCTAGACTGGAAGCCGACTCCAGTATAGTTAGGAACTGGCTAGGCAGATTGATTTAGTAGTAATCGCAAAGACAAAACCTTCGGTTTTCCCCGAATCGCAGCCAGGATACGGACGCTAATAGGTCTACATCGGGCCCACGTAAGGCCCGGTAAAAGCGCCCGTGAAGCTCTTTGCTCTGCCATACCTCCCTGCGGTCCTTAGTATCTAATACTATAGGTTTTCACCAGTTCTAGTTAGCCAAGGATAGCGGAGTAGTAATTATTGTTATGTTTTGTAAATGTGGTTACTCGTAAATATTGACAGTTTGACAATCATGTTACAAATAATACGGTTTTTCTTTTGTTTAAAAGTGCTATATGCTAAATAGCTCGTATCGTGGTGAAACCAGTACGTATGGTCGAAAATTGACAACGTGGAATGCACTGATGGTCCGATGGTCAGTCCGGCCATCGAGAGAATGCGTTCCTGACACCTGTCAGTTGGACAATTTGTAGTAGTAATATTTAGGGTCAAATTTGCAAAAGACATTTTCGTTTGTATGAAATTGACAGGTGCCAAGAACGCATCCTTTCGACGGCTGGACTGTAAAGGCTGCCCACGGAGTTTCGAAAGCTAATTTTTGAAAAGAGCGTTTTTTTTTTTTAATTTATAGTTAATTAAAACGGCACAGGTCCAATTACATTAATTAACATAGAATTATAAAAATTAAGATAAAATAAGCATTCAAATAACATACAATACAAAAAATTAAATTCAAAGATATACAATTCGTGGATAAAATTATTAATAATTATTTGAGTAAATGGTTCAATAAAATAGATACATCAATAAACTAACATGCAACAGTGGACACCCTCGCATATTGTCGATGGTGATTTGTGGTCGTGGCCTTAATAATAAACACAAATATACATAAAAATACATTTTGTCGCAGCGGACTGGCTGTTTACTTAACATGTTTTATTAACGTGTTTTGTTACGAAAATTGGCGCAGCGGACCAGGTTTGCAGGAAGTGATTACAAATATATAAATAGTACCTGGGCGACCGAGTTCTGCTCTGGTGAAAATAAAGAATGCTCATTTAATACTTACTTTTAGGTGCTTACTAATTCCATGCTGCCATGTATTATTCTAAGGTAGCCATTTTGTTCCTAACTTTGGGCGACCGAGCTCTGATCGGGTGAAAACACGGAGAAAACAAATTTTCCCAGATATGAGACCTAGCTAGATCGATGATACGCCCCCGTAAACCCCTATATTGCAACTCTCATCGAAATCCCTAAGCCATTTTGGAGACGAAATTACAAACTATTGCTCATTTAATATTATAGGATAGTTGTGTATCCTATAATATTAAATGACTCACAAAACTACAATCCTGTAACAGTAACGTCATACAATTGTTTGTTTATCGCACCATATCAACCAACATCCAGACCCGGAACAAATATGCATACTTAATATTTTCTGTAAGTATATTCTGTGGATTCAAACAATGGTGAACACGTCACGGGTCGATAAGTTGACCCTGAGGTCAACCAACCTGCTTCTTCAATAAATGTTTAGTCATTATATTCCTATAGGATTGTGTACTGTACGACAGCGATTCCTTAAGTGGGTTCCGTAGAAAACTCAAAAGGGATCCGCTAATCCGAAATTTAACATAATTAAGGGGACTACAGGACCCAAACGTGCCTAAACGCAAGTTTTATAATGCCTAAAAGAATACGATCCACTGCAGTAAACAAAATCAGAAAAATATATGATATTCTTCAGGATATATGCTAGTATGATAGTGTCTTGAAAACATAATACAACTAATTTGATACGATAGAAAAAAATCATGAAGATACCTCTAAAAATTTCTTTTAATGATTAAAAATCATAAATTAATTTACATGCAATCATTGTGATTTTTTGTCAGATTATTCTACAAGCTACATATTAGCATAATAGTGTTTTAATTTTCCAGTCCAATCAATAGATTTTTTGTAAATCGCTACCTGCTTCATATTTTGCAATAAATTACCTGCGTCGTGTCATCGCGCTTCTCTTTCATTTCTATGCAGTCCGACAGTGACCGCGCTTTAGCTGTTGTAAGCCTCTTAATAGGAACTAATCAGGGATGTTACGGAGTTTCGGTTCTGACTCCGAAAGGTCGGTACTTCCGATGAATTTTACACCCCTGATTCCGACTTCGGTTCCGATAATTTTGTATCGGAGTTATACCGAAAGTCGAAAGTACAATTTGCCACTTTTAGAGGCACTGGATTTGATTTAAATTAAGAAAAAAAAATCATTTATTCAAACTAGGTTGAGAATCAGCTCTTTTCGAACGTAAAAATTACATAAGACAGTCCCCCAAAAACGCCCGTATTTCATCACTTCCTAGTGCTTTAGGTGGGAAGAAATGGCGCAACAAACTCCCCAGCAGCGCAGCTGTCTGTTAAGTTAGATAAACTTGATTTTATATAATAGTACTCATGGTAAAATAATTTACATTAAGTACCGCATATTATTATTTTTTTATTTTTGTTATTACCTACTTACTGTTTGTATTTCCAGTGCGTGTCCCAAATAAAATATTTTTCTTTCTTTCTTTCTTTTCTTTTATTGCAATATAACTCATAAAAAAAACATTTTAATGAATAGATTATTTCAGACGGGAATTTATATATGGATCATTATATCTTCAACAGACGAGGGGTAAATGCAAATAAAATTCAAATAAATTATAAATTGACATATACAGTTAAATAAAATAGATTACACAATTATATGAGCTCTTAAAGTATTTTATTATTTGTTGCTTGGTGGATGCATTGGAGCAGCTTAATTAGTCCCAAGTCTTTTTGATATAGTTTCTGTTTAATAAATGATTTAAATTGATTGGACCTCAGTTCTTTAATATGGCTTGTGAGTTCGTTGTAAAAACGTATACTTTGGCAATTAAATGAATTACAATTTTTTTGGAGCATAGTCCTGGGCACAATAAATAAAACAAGTAATAGGGGGCGAGCCTATTGCCATCAACCGGGCATAAATCCAAACTCTGCGCTGCTACTGAAAAATTCCAGATGGAAAAACCCAATAACACTTTGCCCGGCCCGGGGATCGAATCTAGGGCCTCACGCTCAGCAGTAGGGCTTGCACACTAGATACACGAGGTCTTCAAGTCTATTTTATTCAATAATTCTGGAAATATGTTAAAGAGGCAATACATGTTACAAGGGAGGATCTTGCGCCCAGCAGATCGGCCATTTCTAGCCAAACGCGCTGAGGCGTAACTTAGATTGCGTGAAATAGGTTCAATGACTCCTAGCCTTTCTCCAAGCTGCAGTCAGCTTCTATATGTAACTAGACCCAGATGAATATCTGCGTTTCAAACTACTTATTTCTAAAAGGCTATACTTTAAATCTCGAATGATAGCTTCAATTGCTTTTTGTTGTTGGTGTGACCCGTACGTTTGTATACGTTTGTCCTTTGCAAAATCGTTTTCATTCATGGCCGTTTAAAAAAATCAATTTTTTAACAGTCTTCAAAAAAGGAGGAGGTAATAAATTTGTCGGTATTTTTTGACGACTTCCGACGTTAAGGCGACGATAACCGACTTTTAATTGATTTTATACTGAAGATCACGTCTAAACGAGTAGTGTTATTGATTTGGAATAAATGTTAAATTAGAGCATTTTCTTAGTAACTTAATATAATAATATGAATATTATAGATAATGTTTATATCACATATTGAAATTAATTTGTATAGTTAAGTGTAACGCAGATAAAAAACCGAGAATCACGCAAAATCTATCAAGCGTATTTTTCTGAAACCTTCATCATTTTAAAGATAATTTAATTATTGATCTTTTAGTACACGTGTTTTATTAAAATACCTCTTTTTTATGTATAATAAATTAATAATGCGTCTAATTTGGGACAGCGCTCCTGGATGGGCGGGTCCTATTACTGGCTGGACGTACGACGCATTGCGAGAGCCCAGTACAGAACACGCATGCTAACCACTCAAGGTCACTGGCATATAATATCTGCGTCTTAAAGTTATTTTTTACTTGGTAGTATACACTCCAATTCGTATACCACTACTTGCTATGTAAACAACAGTGTACAGGAAGTTTTCTAACATCATCAACATACATCAAGTGGATTAAATACGTATTATTAAAGCTAACTCCAAAACTACCCAAGCAATTTACACGGGACCACCGCCTAAGAAGAATTTTCAAGAACTTGCAAAACCGATCCACAAAGATGAAAATATCGATGAACATAAACAAAACAACAGCGGTTCTAAAGGAAATAATGAAAATTCATTTATTTAGCACAGACAAAAAGAGACACAACACAACATAATTATAATACAAGTAAAAAAAAAGACAAAAAATGTGTAAAATAATAATTTTACAGCGAAAGTGTGCTTCTCGGCTGCGCCAAATAGACCCAGTTCAGCAAAAATACCAGACAACTAGTACCTGACGCTGGTTTTCAACTGGACCTGACTTGTGAGGTGACAGCAAAAAGCAAGTGAGGTTAAAGCAGCTCGAACCAACTTTACCTACCCCGTTGAATGTTTTGAACGACAGACTTATTTCTCTTAGCTGACACTCATTATTTATTTATTTATATATACTTTATTGTACACCAAATTATACATTACATAAAGAAAAATTAATACACTACAAAATATACAATGGCCGGCCTTATCGCTTACTGCGATCTCTTCCAGGCAACCTTGGAATGGACAGTGATTTTCTGGACATAAAATGGGGCTGTCTTCGGTGCAAATAAAAGGTATATAAGTACAATATACTATAATAGTTACATACATACTTACTATATAAGCAACGAAAATAAATGACGAATATTATTACAGCTAACGATAAGAACAAAATCATAAGGACAAGTAATGTTCTTTCACGAGTCTTTTAAACACAGGCAACAATTTAGCGCGCTTTATTGGATCTGGTAATGCATTCCACAAACGAGAATCCTGGACAGTAAAGGATTTGTCAAGGAAAGTTGTGGAATGCATTGGCACAACTTGTCGATGGTATCTATCACTACTAGCCTTCAAGTTATATTATGTGCGTACACGCAGGGCATTTTCGTCAGGTTCTCGCTTGCTTCTGAAGGTCCAACGACCTATAAATGCCACCCATAGATATTCACACAGTAACAATGATCAACTATTTATTCCATCTAAGGCACAGAGAGGTCTCAATGTGCAATCAACGTTGACAAAACCAAGGCCCGAATTTATTGCTAAACCTTGATGACAGCCAATCTGCGCGATAAACATATCAAGCTATACTCTTCTAGTGTAAGCTGACCTCTCATTGTCAGTGGCACTGAGTCGCTTCATAAGTCTTCGTAGAACGTTTTACATATAGCATATTTATTATTTGGATATGTACTAACATTAGTTTTAAGTTTTCTTTATTGACGCTACTGTATGGATTCACTGTGATAAACTCTGAAATGCATTATAAATTATATTTTTTAAATATTTTGTTAAAAAACACAGAAAAAAAACATTTATATAAAATAAGGTTTTATTATTTATTTTTCAGGTTGCTAGAACCTCGTATTTTTTTTTATCTCACGACTGTAAAACAATGTGTTATTATTATTCCGTTTATTTCATTGTGTAAATAAATAAATTACTTAAATTTTTTATTTTAAAAATATTAAAACATTTAATAATATACATAAAAAAGTAGCCCTTCGGCATCAGGGACAGTGTCCAAGCTGTCATTATTATTGCATAAAAAAGCTTATATGTATAGTACTAGGTCAGCTTATACTGGAAATGAGCTTGATAGAACCTATCTGTGCGGTACCCGACCCTATGACGTCATGTAAGCTCCTGCTGCGCATAAGCAAGTAGGTTTGTTGCGTCGAAGGCACTGATTGTATCTGGGTTTCTACATGTAGAAGACAAACACGTCTGGATATAATTGTACTGATTGAAATTAATCGTAGTTTATAGGTACATGACTACGTTTTACCCTTGGCTTCGCTCTTCTCGTGGTCTCATAGGAACCGTGCATTTTTCGGGAATAACAAATACCCTATGTCTATATTCGGCCCTAAAAAATAAAATTGCGTCATGATTTTTAAGATAAATAATGTAATACTAACAAAATATGGACAAAAATTAATCTGAATCTTCTCCAGTACAGTCCCCCTCAGTCATGATGTGTTCAGTGTCCCACTGTTGTGTACCTGCCTAAATTCGCTCTGTTTTTATTTTTATCTTTTTTTTATATATAATTTAATTTCTGTGTAACTATTGTATGCCCTAAGGGCGGGATAAAGCTGATCACAATTTAATTCGACCAATGTGCCAATCAATTTAATCGAATAAAAATACCTGTATTATGTACCTACCTATGATCCACAATAAAGATACTTGATTGATTGATCGATTGAATTAAATTAATAATATATTAAGTATTTGATTTTTATTATTTACACTTTTTTTATTATTTAATTTATAACAAAAAAAAAATCGAACCATAGAAATATTTGTTTTTTTTTCGGAAATTAGAGCAAAACGAAAAAATATCCAATGCGCCAACTAAAAAAAATCTCAACTACACATATTACATTATTTTTGTTTTAATTAACTCTACTTACTTCAAAAATTCAGGTCACGAATGAATGTGTCGGATTCAGAATATATAATGAAGGTAGTTTTTATCTGTGGGGGCTTGTAATTAGCAATTTAGTTAAATATTATTGTTACTATAATGTTATTAGTCTGTAAGCCTTCCGAAAATCAAATAAATAAATAATAATAATAATAATAAATTTTATTTGCCACAAAAACCAAAATACAGATGGGAGCCTAGGTGATTCCTTATGAAATAGGTACTACACATTGGATAAATCTGGTTCTATGTTAAATCTACACTCTAGTATTATAACCCTGCCTCTTAAACTAGGTAACCCTGTATCTTAAAGAGACAGTGATCAGCCATGGGGGTCTTAAACACAGTTAATTAACAATGACAAAAAAAAACAATAAATAGTCTGTACGAAAACGATCAACAGCTCTCTAATTACGCAACACATTTTCGTTGACAATTCCGACTAATCTGTTTCAATTTGACAGGTCAACAACATTCATTGTGTCATGTACGTTGTTGAGCAGATTTTTTTTTACGAACGTACAAAGCAATGGATTAGCAATCTGTTTCAAAACGATTCAGATTCTGATTGATCGTGTATTACGTAATTAGGGTACTGGTCCAACCTTTAGGATAATGTATTTGGAGTGCGGAGGTTGTTTCGTGACATACTGATAACAGCCAAATGTGGACTAATTGTTGCAGACGTATACAACGTGTTCCTTTTGACATCCCATAAGTTTATGTTATGTATTTACTTATTGTTATTAATGTATTAATTTATTATTCTTTTCATTCATTCTACTATTTTATTTTTATGCAATTCTTATCAGTTTTACCAATGTTATAATGTCGAAGAATGACAATTTTATCTTTACCAATTTTATAAAATTTCTACTGTTTAAATATTTTATAATATTTTTACTTTTTACCGATGTTACCAAATTTTCTATAATTAGCGCTTAAATAATGAAGTTAGCTTATTTGTCTGATTCATTGTTTTATGCATGTTGTACTTATAAGTAACTGATGCACTGTTATTTTACTTTTTTATTGTATTATGTATTTTATCAGTGTAATCAATTGTTGGTGAAGCTAATAAAATAAATACAGAGGTAGTTTGAGTAATTGACAATCGTAGCCCGTGGCGTTCTGGAGTTATGGCTTATATGCTAAATCATGATGAAAAAACAGGAGTTTCAAGAACGCATGTATACAACGTAACAACGAGTAACACAAACCCTGTCCGATCTGTAAGGATGTTGCTAAAAATCGTACTGACTCTCAGTACGATTTTTAGCAACATCCTTACAGATTTTAAGGAAAAAAGAAAAAATCAAATCCACACATTTTTTTTTTAATGAGAATTTTTACCGGTGTATTTATTACACGGGGCGAGGGCGGCCGTCGTTTAGCGGGTGTCTACTTATGATCCCTGTTGAAAAATTACCAATTTTTTTTTTTGGAAGTGGGTTTATTTTCGTGCTTTCGTTTATTTTATTTTATTCTCTCGCTTCTTCTCTGATCATTAAACTTAAACTATTGTAAAGATATACCTGTAAGCTTTAAAATGACGTACTGTATGTCAATGTACATGAATATTTTTTGTCAGGGCATAGCTCTCTAGAAAATCCGGCCGTGTCCTTTAAATTACAATAACATATTTTTTTTTTTTTTTATAATAAGTGTTTTAGTAATTTTATTGCAGTATCTATGAGCCCTTTTCGGATTAGACAAGGTTTATGTTTTGTAAAAAGTAGTACGGACGCTTCTAACGTGCACGTCTTTCTACATTGTTCTCACATGTATAATTTCAACATGAATGATGTAACCAATACTTTGTAACAATTTATTTTATTTAAAAGAGTGTCCGTGGAGTTTCTTGCCCGTTCTTCTCCATAGGTACCTACTACGCTTTGGAATGGGCAACTAGCTCCATATTTTTGACTGACCGATTCCTAGAAAATTCAATAGTGCCTGTAATGGTTTAATTGAAATAAATGCTTTGAGTTTGAGTTTGACTAGTTGTTTTACATTGTATAAAAGTAGTCTGCAATGGTAAGCCATGCATATTTCTTAAACATCGAATACATTTTTTGTAACTTTTTAGTACTAGTTGGGTATCGTTTTTATAACTTTAATTTTTAATCAGTACCACAACATTTCACATTGACTTTTTATCAACGACCCGACCTCCGATGATAACCTATCTATATATATAAAAGAAAGTCGTGTTAGTTACACCACTTATAACTCAAGAACGGCTGAACCGATTTGGCTGAAAATTGGTGGGGAGGTAGCTTAGAACCAGGAGACGGACATAGGATACTTTTTAGTAGGGTAGGTAGGGTAGGTAGGGTAGGTAGGGTAGGTAGGGTAGGTAGGGTAGGTAGGGTAGGTAGGGTAGGTAGGGTAGGTAGGGTAGGTAGGGTAGGTAGGGTAGGTAGGGTAGGTAGGGTAGGTAGGGTAGGTAGGGTAGGTAGGGTAGGTAGGGTAGGTAGGGTAGGTAGGGTAGGTAGGGTAGGTAGGGTAGGTAGGGTAGGTAGGGTAGGTAGGGTAGGTAGGGTAGGTAGGGTAGGTAGGGTAGGTAGGGTAGGTAGGGTAGGTAGGGTAGGTAGGGTAGGTAGGGTAGGTAGGGTAGGTAGGGTAGGTAGGGTAGGTAGGGTAGGTAGGGTAGGTAGGGTAGGTAGGGTAGGTAGGGTAGGTAGGGTAGGTAGGGTAGGTAGGGTAGGTAGGGTAGGTAGGGTAGGTAGGGTAGGTAGGGTAGGTAGGGTAGGTAGGGTCGGTAGGGTCGGTAGGGTCGGTAGGGTAGGTAGGGTAGGTAGGGTAGGCAGGTAGGTGCGCCGTAGATACGTACTTAGTGCTACTCGAGCGAAGCCGGGGCGGGCAGCTAGTAATATTATAAATACGAAAGTGAGTTTGTTTGTTACGCTTTCACGCTAAAACGGCTGAACGGATTTGGATGAAATTTGGCACATGGGTAGACCATGACCTGGGTTAGGACATAGGATACTTTTTATCCCGATATTTCCACGGGATCAAAACTTATGCGGGTGAAAACGCGGGACTAGTTATCGTATATTCAAGAAAGTGGCCTTCTGCAGGTTAGGGGCCCCAATCAAAAATTGTTTCATTGACAACAATGAGTGTTTTGCCCTACCAAAGAACTGCGCTAATGACTATACAACATGTCAAAAAACCCTGTCCGATCCATGTGGGTGTTGTTAGGTATCGTACTGAGAGTCCATTTATGTGTGAGTGTTTTTGTAAATGAGGAATTTTACCGGGTTATTCATTACATGGGGCGCGGGGGGCGTTGTTTAGCGGGTGTCTACAAGTCATAAGCAACTTATGACCCCTGTTGAAAATTTGCAATTTTTAAATGGATTTTAATGCCAAAAATTAAAATTTTCAATAGCAATAACTTTTTTATTTTCAATAATATAACGGTTTTACATTAAAATAAAACCGATATTATGTGCCGAGAGGGAAAACATACAGCATTGTTTATGAAGAAGCAGTGTATACTTAGCCTTATATGCGCGGTCAACAGTACGGATACTTTAGTTTAACTTTAGAATACTAGATGGCGTAACTGTCGCCGACGTTGTATTTACTCGGTGCCAGCTAGGACGCGGGAACCGCTGTCACTTTCCGAATTCATAGTCTTCACCAGGAAGAACTTCCTACAATGCTGTATGTTTTCCCTCTCGGCACATAATATCGGTTTTATTTTAATGTAAAACCGTTATATTGATGTGCCTCCGGAAAACATACAGCATTGTTTATGAAGACGTGTTTGTTATCTGCTGGTGAAATAATATAGGCAAAACACAACGCTATGATGATTATCAATTTTTATTCTGAGAATTAAGTAATATTTTAATAGTAAGTTTTTATTTTTTATTTAGGTATATTCTATTAGCTAAGACAAAATGATGTATTTTATCTTCCAAATGGAAAACTAAATATCAGCACAGATAAAGGGTAGCGATAATACCGATTTATGTGTTTTACGAATATATCAAATTCTCTAGGAATGTATTAAACAGATTATTTTAAGTTGCAGAAAATGTATTGAAAAGTGAATTACGACTGTCTTTATGATGTTCTATTTCGCGACAGTAATTAAAGAAGATTTATTGATTCATTTTCTATACCCCGTGATAGAATATCATCAATCGCTTGATTATCTAACCGATTTAAGGAAGTTACTACTGATCTACAGTTTCGGAGATGCATGAATGCCACTATCTCTGAGAACCATTCATACTCAGTTCTCAAATACAATGCGTGAAGCAGCTTTTGTACAGTGATAAAAAGATTGGTCAAAATTTTAACCCCGGATCTGTTTGTTAGTAGTTAGTTTTTACTATCAAAAGTCTAACTAAAGTGACAGAACATAATTATGCTTTTATCATTAAGTTGTGAAAGTTTCCATGCGAACTGTCGATAATTGTTGGTTTTAGATCCAAATGCAGGTATTAACGCATTGAAGGACACTAAACGCCGACAGGCGTAATAACAATAAAAATAAGTAAGCAATAAAACTTCTATCGTGTCTCATTCAGTGTCCATCAACCGATTAAATAGAAATTATCGTCGTCATCCAAGAAGCTGTCATTTAGGATTTTAAGTTAGTTTACGAACCCTACGGCCTGATGCCAGCATCAAAACTATACATAATAATGTATCTTTAGCATTTGATACCAGTTAATTTAGTGCGATATGTAGATCCCACGTTAACGATGGCTGTACTGGTTTTTAATTTGGCTACTACTATTTCCTTCAGGGTGTTTTATATTAAAATTTGAAAAGGTTGGATGTTATACCGCATAAGTAAAGATTGCTGATTTATGAGCAAGGATAGAACAATAGGACGAATTCTCGTTTAGAAAGAAAAACATTAAAATGTTTGCGATGTCAGCAGGTTGAGGCTATTTTGGGTTTACTTGAAAGTTGGAGCACCATGTCAAGAGAAACTTTGGGGCCACTATCAAGTAAATTCCCGATCGCTCTCTGCAATCTAGAGATCCGTAGTTTTTTACTACCGCGGTTTCTTGTGTTGCAGACAAGTCCATATCGTTGCCTTAGAGCTAAAAGCTCGGGAATGCAACTTTGACTTTTATTTTATTACATTTTTGGAAAAAGAAACCTTGCAACACACGCAGTTTTGTGGCGGCATCTATATCGCCACATGCGACCTACGCATCATACTGACGTCACGCAAAATGCTGCATCGCGTAAACAGATTTTACCGCACGATCAGCATATAATATAACTTCCCAGTTGCCCACCAGTTTTTCGCATATAAGAGGTTTTCACTCTAAGACGACAATATCTGGAAGTCCCCACTACTGAAAGTCTTTCACTGTTGTTCGAGTAGTAGTATCCGCGGGTTGTTTTCCTCATGATAGCCTGTCCCTATTATATTCTGTCTCCCCAGTAGTTAAAGGGCTTACAGGGTTATGTTCACTTTGTCCGCGAGGTGTAATAGTTTAAAAATTAGGGCTAGAAACCTTAACGCTCTGGTTCCTACCTCTTTGCGGATTGAGTATAATCACGGTTTGATTGTCTGACGGATCAGCACATTCAGCACGTGTGACTTCTGCAACGTATGCGCATTCGTTTTGATGCTATTACTGTATATACCAAATTTTTTGATGCAATGCCATCTTCTTTGGTGAGTTGCCCTTACACATGACATTAGATTCCCGTCTATGTGGTCGCCTCAACCCCTATCCAAAGCGTCCCTCGGTCGGCAATGGGTAGCGGGCTTTTTGTGTATAGGCAATGTGTGACTTGTGGCTCCGCGCCACCACATTATGCCTTGGTACACAACTTGAGGCAGCACCTGTCTGACGTGGTCGTGTCTTGTTGATATGTCGCAGGAAGATTAACATTTTGCGACAGTGTAGTCTTCCTTAGGGAACAACAAAGTTGGCGAAATTAACTGAGCCAGCACACTGCAGTTCTCAGAGGTTTATGGGAATTTTCAGCAACAACTGGTCTAATGTGCAGTTAATGATGTTTTGTCTCCTTTTTAATGGTAGGGAAATTATATTTACAGCTGTTTGCCAACGTATGTCAAGACATGACAAATTTTCAGTTAGTACCAAGATAGATTTTTGGCGGTTGATTAGCCCAACAAACCCAGGTGTTTCAAGTGCCTCACGGCTTCCGCAGCCTGAAGACATAACTTGGATTGGTCTTAGCTGACCAAAAAGAGTTGTCTAGGTAGACTAGCACATAACATCCCAACGCACGCAAGGTCTCCGAGACCGAGCATGTTACGGAGGAAAATAGGTGTGGCACTGAAGCCAGCCCAAATGGTCAGCATGTCATCTCGTTTGATCTGCCAGCCCAGGTGTTCCAAGTGCCTCACGGCTTCCGCAGCCTGAAGACATAACTTGGATTGGTCTTGGTTGACCAGATGGTAGTCGTCTAGGTAGACTAGCACGACGTCCCACTGCACGCAAGGTCTCCGCGACCCAGCATGTTACAGAAAGAAATAGGTGTGGCGCTAAAGCCAGCCCCCCGTTGGTCAACATGTCATCTTTGTAACTGTTGTAAGGCCGGTGAGATTTTGCTGCCGGTAGGTGAAAATAAGTATGGGATCTATACTTTTATGTCATCTGGGACCGAGGCATGAGAAATTAGACGAAAACGTTTCGTTTTGATGAACTTGTTCAATTTTTTTGAAGATCGAAAATTGAGTGCTTTGATCCATCACTTTTCTTCCGCAGATAAAGCTTGAAAATAAAACTAGACGTTTTCTTGGAAACCAGGCGCAAAAAAAAAAACTTGATCCAATTAGATGTCTGATTATTTATTAGAGACATTGCAGGGGATGATCAGCTATCAAATTACGCAACACATTTTCGTAAATGATTACGACTAATCTGTTTCATTTTGACAGTTCAACAGTGAGTCTGTGGATTTCCGTTTCAAAACGATTCAGATTGATCGTGTATTACGCAATTAGGGTACTGGTTGTATATTCCGTCACGATCCTTCTTGTTGGCATTATTAACAAATGAGGTTTTTTGTACCCCTCCCCCTAATTTAGGGAAGCCCCAAAATTACTAAAATTATGAATTTGTTTGCACCAAGTGCTTGCCAATACTTTATTTATTTTATTTTTTTTATGTTATATTTGGGGGTAGATTGTGTTGGTTATTTTGTTTTGAGTTGGCCCTTCGCTTTATGAGCGTATGGGGGTGATAACCAGAAATGAAGTCCTCCGAGGAACTGTATAAGCGACATACTAAGTTTTGTCTGGTCAAATTAAAACTGAAGAGTATTTATTAGAGGTATCCCTTTTTAAGGCGACCAACTGACCGTATATTTATATATATATAAGCGCAGCTTGAATATTTTTATTTCGCAAATATTTCTTTGTAAATACACAAACAATCATACTACCGCAAAGTGTCGTGACGGTCAAAATGTTAAAATTTTTCGGACTAGTTCTCATTCTTCAAGTGTGAGCCCAATCATTGATAATAATAATAAAAATGCAGTGTTCCTACAGCTCAAATAAATAAAGGTATTTATTTGAACGATGGATTAATTATTTAACCAGATAGGAATAGTTGGTTGTTAAATTCCAAAAGCCCAGAAAGGCGAGCATTTCTACCTATGTCTTCTTATAAATTTAGCAGGTTGGTGTACATAACAAAGAGTACTCCATCCATTCCGTCCATCTATATGTTGCCACGAGGGGTGTTAAAATGTGTTGATATTTTCACATTACTATCCGGTACGGATTATTCGTGCATTATAAAGTTTGTAAGAAAACTGACCTGTTTGTATAACGCGTCAATCCGAGGATCGACCGTTACCTGTGAATCCCACTTTTGTTTCTTGCGTGGAGGTATCTCTCGTTCGGCTTCGCTATCCGATAAACTGCTACCGCACGAGCTGACCTTCTTTTCTTGTTCCTTGATCCCTCTCGGAAGTCGGCGAGTTCGAAACGATCGACTGATTGGCCCCTGCGGCGGTGGCCTCATCAGGTTCGTCACTCGGCGTGAGATTCATTACGAAAAAACCGTTATAGGAATGTTTAAGATTGAAAATACAACCAATAATTAATGCACTACTAAATTGTCTAATACTATGATAAATCATTTTTAGAAAAGGTTTAATGATTAACCGATTATTTTTGGATTTCGACCGCACGCGGCGAAAGTACACAACGCTATGAATTCGGAAAGTGACAGCGGTTCCCGCGTCCTAGCTGGCACCGAGTAAATACAACGTCGGCGACAGTTACGCCATCTAGTATTCTAAAGTTAAACTAAAGTATCCGTACTGTTGACCGCGCATATAAGGCTAAGTATACACTGCTTCTTCATAAACAATGCTGTATGTTTTCCGGAGGCACATCAATAGTAAGATTTCTTATTACTTTTTGGTAATGTTATTGCAGTAGGTACCTATGTGCTCCTTTTGGATCGGATTTTTTAGGGTTCCGTAGTAAACAAGGAACCCTTATACTGTCGCCATGTCCATGGCTTAGCTCAGAGACGGTTATTACTAAAAAGCTGTAATTTGGCATGGGTCAACATATTAATCACGCCGACAAAGTGGTAAAATAAAATCTAGAAAAAGATTATTTTTTTGTTACCTCGTCTACATGTAAAGTGGGGGTGGTTTTTCTTCTCGTCTTTCCCATGGTGTGGGTTGTCGTTGGAAAGGTAATTCAAAAATATTGAGGGTGTTTGAAAATTATTTTTCAATTCAGGGATCCATTTGCGAAATATTAAGCTTTAAAGTGCTAATTTTCTGTTAGAGTCAAGTGTTCTCCCCCCCCGCCTTGCCAGATAAATGGTTGTACTTGGATTTGTGAAAAAATTCACAGCAGTAGTATATATAACGAAGTTAAAAGGAAAACTATCACAGCTAAGTAAGCTTTACAGGTTAGCGAGTAATAATTGACCACCTTAAATTTGCAGTTTGAAAAACATGATCTCCCATACTTTCAGTATGGGAGATAAGTTAGTTCAATGTTTTTTCTTGGGATAAATTTATCCCAACTACGAAACCCTTCAAACTCAAACTCAAAGCATTTATTTCAAATAAACCAATTACAGGCACTTTTGAATTGTCAAGGGGTCGGTCAGTCAGAAAGATGAAGCTAGTTGCCCATTCCAAAGCGTAGTAGGTACCTATGGAGAAGAACGGGCAAGAAACTCCACGGACACTCTTTTAAATCAATTCATTATGCGTGGTCCGACAAGTACTTGGCCGGTTTTTTTTTACGTATTGTACCTACCTATTACTTACCAAAGAGTCTATAACAATAGAGAAACCTTATGTATTTTTAAGAGTTACGAAAGCGATTACAACTTGGTTTTAGAATCAACAGACGAAAACGAGTTTTCTACATACTCGTACGACATGCAATACTATTACCAAATGAAAATTCTCTTTGAAGGCGCGTTTACTTTGGTCGAGTAAATAGCCCAGTGCGGTAGACTATGTTACTGACCCAATGTTGCAATTAAAATAGCGGCTTATTTGATGTATATTTGTTTACAAGAGTGCACAATTAGATAGGTGCAAGCCTAATAGTTCTTAATCAACATCAGCCTACGACAATCCATGCACTGCTGGACGTAGGTCTCTCCAATTGCACGCCATTCAACTAGGTTTTCGGCAAATATCCACTCTAATAAGAAGACATTAAGTATTTCTAAAATATCGTGATGGCCCTGTGGTTAAGACCTCGCCTCTCATGCACGAGGTTGTGGGTTCAAATCCGGGCAAGTACCAATGTGACTTCTTCAATTCATAAGTACTTTCTGAGTTTATCTTGGACATTACTGACATCGGTGAAGGAAGAACATCGTGAGGACACCAGACTTTTAGTTTTAATATAAGTCTGAAATCGCCAACCCGTTTTGAGCAAGCGTGGTGATCAATGCTCGTGCCTTCTCTGTTTGAGAAGAGGCTTTTGCCCTGCAGTGGGTCAGTAACAGGCTGGAATTATTATTTTAACAAGTACCTATTTCTCATAGAATTTTACTAAATACCTACTTAAACATAATTTTTGTCGTCGTAAATTATCCTTAATGTGATTCATGGTTTTATTTTGTCCTATTAATATTTAAAGGTTTCTGTAACTCTAAACCTAATCAATTTTATTTATTTTTAAGAAAATCTTATGACTTCCTCAATTATAAGCCTATTAAATAGCTGTTAATTTGGATATACATTAGAATTGACAGCAGAAAAATACCGGCAGTTGTTCTACCACCAGTACTAGACTACTAATTAATGTAAAATAAACGGACCACGATAACCGGGAAAGCGCTTATAAGAAAAAAGTAGACCATCGTAGCGAATTGACACGCTAACATTTTTTCCCCACTTTTCTCGTCTCAAAACCGCAGAAATATTGATTAAA
Organism: Agrochola circellaris; assembly: GCA_914767755.1. NCBI lineage: Eukaryota > Metazoa > Arthropoda > Insecta > Lepidoptera > Noctuidae > Agrochola > Agrochola circellaris. The sequence goes on along the minus strand of OU611867.1, from coordinate 6,528,300 downwards.
TACTTCTAAATTACTTAAATAATTACGTCTGCTGATACTACAACGTTATCGTCGTGAATTAAGACACAAAATATACAATATGGCGCCCGAAAAACAAGTTTTAGATTCAATTTTTAAAACACCTTTCACTTTACCTGCCAAGGTTTGTCCGGAAACAGACATTGCGGCCGCAACAATGAATATTAGACACAGAACTTTCATTTTTAACTAAAATACACTTTGATTATCACAGAAAACTAATTATTTATAACTTAAAACATCAGTTTTAAACTTTGAATAAAGTTTAAACAGTTTATTTATTTAAATTTCAAAATGTCACAGCGAAGGCGCGACGCATGCGCGCTCGCGGGTTATGGTGAGTGGGGCGTTGGTGTTGCCAAGTTACGGTGGAGAATTTCCACGAGTGGGAAATAATAATTTTTAGAAAGAAAAGTAAGAAACAGTATTTATTGAGACTCGCACAGGAAATCACACAAAGAAACAACAAGAAGAAACATTTTTCAAAACGAAGTATATTTTCTACACAATCATGTTTGGAGTCCCATATATTTTAATAACTAAATATGTTCTATCTTTTTCTATAACAAATTGTTTCTTGATCTAAATTAAGACTATACTCAAACAATAAAATGTTAATATCAAGGAGTAATCGCAATTAAATAAGCCTATTTTTTACAACCCCCCTTTTTTTCATCTCTCTTTAACTTAAATGCAGTAGGGAATAGATAATTACGATTTGAAATAAAAATATTCAGAAAAAATAAATAATAAAATAAGGTTTTATTCACACACATACCGTATTTCAGGGAAAATGTTATAACTTGGCAGCACTATTTGTGGCCAGAATGCACGTCAGATAAACTCGCTTAAAGTTTATTCTAATTTCAAATCTAAAGCTCTACGTATAAGACTCAATATCGTTGTCTCCTAGAAATAGTACATTCACAATGTGTCACTGTGCAAGCAATTAGGAGGAAGTCTAATTACGAAATACTATTGTAACAATTAATTAATTATTATGGGTAACTATGTAATTAGAAATAATAAAGTAAGTAAGCAACAATAAGGTCGTGATTTCGAGCCCTAATAACTCATTAACCCTCGGCATTCCTAGTGATAAAAAGTTACATGGTATGCCTTATGGGTCTGCCAGACCCGGATTTTTAATATGTTATTTCTCAAATAATATTTAATAAATAAGTTATAATAATGTATTCATACTTTTACTACAGGTGTAAGTATATTAGAAATTAATGTAAAAAAAATATTATAAATCAACAACATTTTATTTATTTTTCAAACAACAAAAAAAAAAAATAACAAAGAAATAGATGTCTCTAGATTTTTTTTTTTAGTGTTTGTTTTGTTGAGTTGCAGTTAGAATATTTGGGAGAACATGTTTTTCAACTCCAATGTAAACACGTTCAGTGCAGGGAGCCATCCTGGAGGGTTCGCCTAGTCGCACATGGGATGCCAGGAGCCCTCGCGGAGGGCTCATTTTAAATGTAGGTTTTTCTTAGGGAATACAGCATTATAAACCGTGAAAATAAAATCAGATGTATATTTTAACAAGATTTATTAACACATTTTGGTTACAAATATTCACTAATTTTAAAGGTTGGAAACTACGTATAGCGACAAGACCGCCCGAAAACATTATTCTACTTCGTTTTACAGTGTTATATAACACGGTTTTAAGCTTAATGCCGTTGACCGTCGGCGATGGTTAACTTAAACGAAAACGTAATGCCGGGAACCCTCCCGGAGGGTTCACTTCCAATATGTGTGGCGGCATGGTTTATGAATTCTATGAAAAGTGGGTGGAGTCGAAAGTATTAAGTTTGTTCTTCAGTCCGGAATTGGATAGGCTGTATCACTGATGCCCAGTTTCTGAGTCACGTGGTTTATCTATTCGTTAGCGCTATTGGTTCGATAACTCGTAAAAGTGCGTTTCCGAACACCGGAATGTAAGATAAACTCCGTTTAAACTTAGGTTAACTTAACTGACCAATTTGTGCCGTTTATTGGTTCCATAACTATATTAGAAGTTTCATTTCATGGACTGTATCAACTTTTAGGTTATACTAGCGTATATTATTGAAACTAGCTTCAACTTTCTGACTAACTGACCGACTATTTGACAATTCAAAAGTGCCTGTAAATGGTTTAATTGAAATAAATGCTTTGAGTTGAGTTGAGTTGAAATTAAATTGCCAGTGAAAGCTAAGACATATTAAAAATTATTAAAAAGAGAATTCAATGAGTGTTAGTATAATGTATGGTATAATGTATAGTAAACAAATAAAATTTACTTACTTACTAATGAATACGAGCTGTTCATCAGAGTGATTCGGAAGTACTTTTTTTAATATATCAGTTTATTTTTAATATATCAGTAGAATTTAATGAAGAAATTAAAATGAGATATCGCTTTGATAAGAACACTGTGATACACATAAGTGATATATCAGCCTTGCTCTAACTCCCGTTACGCATCGCAAATATGTATTGTCTGTTTTGGAACAAATTTTTATCGCATTACGATTCTACGCTACTTTCATTCCATTAGATTATTCAAAGAATTGATAAAGCACAAATGGTTGGAAAGACAAATAGATTTATAACTAAAATCAAACGGCAAAGCAAAAATAATACCACGCGAAACAAAAACAATGAAGTGAAACTAGAGACTAGAAAAACGTTTCTTTAAAAAAAAAATACAATGATCCGCCCTTAAATAGCCATTTATCATATTTTTTTTACTAAAACAGTGTTAAGCCACTTGAAAAAAATATTATAATAAATAAAACTAGTATTATAGACGAATTAAAATAATAAAATATATTTTAGATGCGATCTCTTATAAAGACCCATCTAGCGGCAACTAAGGAACTAGTTATCGGTTTCATAGTTATTGAATGGTCTGTTGCGTATTCAGAAACGCAGTGACAGTTAACCGACGTTTATCTTAAGTTTAACTTTAATGAATCAATAGATATTGAGAGTTTAACTAGGGACTTCAGAAACCGGGCATGAGTGAAGCCTCGAGCAGTCGGGCACAGCTTTGAGACAGAACCCTAACGGCGCGAGTCATACTCGCACTTGTCCGGTTATTCATTAACAAATTGATAATGAACTAAATCATGATGAAAATAGAGTTCACAATAGCTTGCAATAATTCACCGTGGCGTGTTCGCGCAGGCTCGCGCATATTTTCAGTCAAAGCTTGACTGCAAAATAATGCTCGAGTATTCTTGAGTACATACTTAAGAATACTTGAGCATGTTTTAGATAACAAAGTTAAAACTTTGACAACATCTTAAGAACATTCTTTGCTTTCAACGTTTCAACCATGGTCTAATAAAACAAGGTCTGGCATTCCGGGAGTGACACATGCTTACGTCACTATCCAGTTGCCACTTTTCAACGAAACACAAATTAAGGAAAGATTTTCAGTCACCATTCTGTTAAAAAATATGTACAAAGCATTTAAATTGTCGTTTCGTTTATCTAATCAAACGAAGCAATTCAATTTAAACATAAACCAACGTAATTGTTAATTAAAACCTCATTGTTTTATCGGATTAAGGGTAATAAAGGTGGTTGGGGAGTTATTATTACAAACTTCTGGTAACAAAGATGTGATGACGTAAACTTGTGTCACCCACGTGACCACTGTGTCTCGGAATGCTATACCTTGCGAAGTATATTATTATACCATGGTTTCAGCTTTGTTATATATCTTTTTATTAACTTTGTAACTCGACTTATATTTCTGCTATTTGTCTGTACAGTGACCATAAACTGACCGTTACCTTCACAGAATGTCAAACTTCGCGGTAATTGGTCAGTAAGGAAACACGGTTGAATGACAATTCTGGAACTCTTTTTGTTTTAAACCACGCTGTATATACTTTACAGGGTGGTCAGGAGCATCCTGTGGACGCCATAAAATTGATAATTGGGATCAGCGATCCGGAACGAAAAGGGTTTTATATTTCAATGATCCCGCCCTTTGACTTCCTTTGGCAGAAACATGTTTAATTTGTAGGTTATGATTATAATACATATAACAGCACGCCGTGTTCCTCAAATGGGTAAGCAGAGATGTATGGTGCTCGTACATTTTCGCAGGATCTAATAGAGGTAAACCACAATTCCAATTCAAAACTAATTAAGTAAACTAATACAATGAGAAAAGATTTTATTTTTTTATCCGACTTAAAAAGGTTCTCAATTCGAAAAAAGTATTTTTTTTTTTCGGTATTTGTTACGTAATTACTCAAGACATGACTAAGACATGACTTTGATGATTCGTTTTTTGTTTGGTAGGTCATACTTAAGAGGTGGTCCCATGTAAATTGTATTAACTTTGCTTAGGTAGTTTTTGAGTTAGCTTCAATAATACGTATTTTTCCCACTTAGTTTATATACATAGATGATGTTATATTTCCTGTCACTGTTAATTAAATATAGCAGGTAGTGATATTCGAATTTGTGTGGGGTAAGTACCACAACTAAAAAATTTTAAATAAAAACTTTTTACAAATAAAATAGAACCGACTTAAAAAAAAACAAAAAAGTGCTAATAACTTTAATTTCGGAAGTTGGTGGCAAAAAAACGAAAATACAGAACCTAAGACACCGACTTCCGAAATTAAAGTTACTTTGCACTTTTTTTTTTCTTTTTTTTAATTCGTTTTTATTTTTTTGTTGTATGATTGTTTGTAATGGATAAACTCAAAAACACTTAACCGATTTAAAAAAAATCTTTCACCAAGCTACATTATCAGCAAGTAACATGGGCTATTGGTATTTTATTTTTCATAAAAATTAGAGATTATTAATGAAGTTGAAGAGTTTGTTTGTCTGAACGCGCTCATCTCTAGAAGTACCTAACAGGCGGATTGGAAAAAATAATAAATATATATATATATATATATTTTATTATATTTTTATTTTTTATTTTTTTGTATTATATTTGATATTCTTCAGGAAGTTTATTGGCAATTTAACATCACGCTACAACCCTTAGGGGCCGAACAAAAAGAAAAGCGCCAGAAAGAACGTTAAGCAAAAACGAAGTAAGAGCACGGGCGGGCGATGCGAATGATTTTCGAAAACCACCGTTAAAGGGGAGTGGGTTTAAAAAAAATATAGGGCATAGAACAACATCTACGCGGACGAAGTCAAACCCAACCTCAAACTCAAAGCATTTATTTCAAATAAACTTTAGGGGTATGAGGAACAAGGTTCACTCATCCACCATAGAAAAGGGAGGATCCTCCGACCAGACGGGTGTCATGTCTGGCGGGCAATTGTCCAGAGGTTGAAGTCGTGAGCTTGTATACAGGGTGTTTGGCAGAACGTTGAACATACGAAAATGGTGGATAGGTGGGGTCATCTGCTACTTACTTAGCCCTAATTTATTTGGCCCTGGCCCACGGGATATTTTTACATTTTATTATTTTTTTGGAAACAAAATTTCTACCTGTTTCGTGTAACAACCATCCCAAGGGAATAGTGAATGTTAATTTGCACCACTGCTACTGGCAAGCCGTCGATCATTTAATTTTTACCAACTTTGCAGTATTAAATTTCGCAAAACATTTCACTTTCCGTAAAGGTAGAGTTTCGTCAAAAATATCCTACTTGAAAAAATTATGAAATAACTCTTAAAGTTTTTTTTTATAAAAGCAAATTACATACCATTAGAAAGCTCACACACTAGGGATGTTTTGCTAGAATTGGAACTCCTCAATCATTTTTTGTTTTTTTTTAAATGCAAGTTGAAATTAAGATTTAAGTATTTTTTACATCTTTCTGTAAGTTTGAGGACTCATAACTTTTTTTCTAGCTAACATCTGAATAAAGCAATAATTTTATAAGAATCTGTCAACATAAAAGATTAAAAAAAATACTAAATATTGCCTGTTTTACCCATTTTTAATAAAAATTACACTTTAAAGTTAAGAAAGTGGTGAAACAAGAAGAAAGACAAAAAAAAAAATTAAAAATATCCCGTGGGCCAGGGCCAAATAAATTAGGGCTAAGTAAGTAGCAGATGACCCCACCTATCCACCATTTTCGTATGTTCAACGTTCTGCCAAACACCCTGTATATGTCCACCGCGCGGTAAACTCTAATTGCGCGATGCAGGATTTGAGTGACGTCAGGATGTTGTGTGACGTCAGGTCTTTGATGCGTAGTTCGCATGTGGCGATGTAGATCGGCGTCACAAAACCAATTACAGGCACTTTTGAATTGTCAAGGGGTCGCTCAGTTAAGAAAGATGAAGCTAGATGCCCATTCCAAAGCGTAGTAGGTTCCTACGGAGAAGAACGGGCAAGAAACTCCACGGACACTCTTTTCAATAAAAAAGTCGCGGGCGAAGTGCTAGTGTTCAATATACTAAAAGTAACAACCCTAGCAAATACCTAATGCACCTAGGCAACGGTCTACATTCTTGAGAAATGAATAAATTCTAAAAGGATATTATTGTGAGTATCGGAATTTAATAATACGATACCTAACAGCCTTATGTAGAGCGAGTTTATAGGGTTCCGTAGTAAACAAGGAACCCTTATAGTTTCGCCATGTCCGTCTGTTTGTCCGCCGCTTAGCTCAGAGACGGTTAGTACTAGAAAGCTGTAATTTGGTATGGGTATACATATTAATCACGCTGACAAAGCGGTGAAATAAAATCAAGAAAAATATTTTTTTTACGGTACCTCCCCTACACGTAAAGTGGGAATGATTTTTTTTTTCGTCTATCCTATGATGTGGGATGTCGTTGGAAAGGTTGTTCAAAAATATTGTAGGTGTGTAAAAACCATTTTGCAAGTCAGGAATCGGTTTACGAAATATTAAGCTTTAAAGTGCTAATTTTTGTTAGTCACGTCCCGCCTTACAGGTTAACGAGTAAAGGCTCGTGCAGACCAGCGCGACGCGACGGCGCGACGCGACTCGAACAAAACAATTTCTAAGAAAACTTCACGGTATAACAATAGCCGGTGTCGCGTCGCGCTGTCGCGTCGCGCTTGTCTGCACGAAGCTTAATAATCGACAACTTAAACTTGCAGTTTGTAAAACATGTTCTCCCAAACATTCCGTATGGGAGAATATGTTTCTCAACTACAATGTTAAGTTTATTCTTGGGATAAATTCATCCCAACTACGGAACCCTTCATTGTGCGTGGTCCGACACGCACTTGGCCGGTTTTTACTGATACTGCAGGTGGGCTGTGGTTTTTATTTACTGTGATATTCTGACTCTTACAACAAGTTTGAGAAGATCTTTGTATGTAGATAAAAGATGGAAGTAATTTTTTTTTAAACATACCTTTTGGCGTCTATAAACGCTACTTTAATTTTATTAAATTTAATTATACCCAGTGACACTCGCAAAATAAAAACGAATGTAACGACATATCATTCATTAAAATCGGTTCAGCCGTTTAGTTAACGAGGGAACATAGAGACGGACATACAAATACATGCATACAGGTCAAACACAAAACCCTTCTTTTTTTACTTCGCCGCAGTCGGATAAAAATATTTCATGCTGCATCTTTATAAAAACCACTGAACGAATCCGAAGTCGGAAAAGTGTTATTGGGTTTTTCCATCAGGAATTAATTAACAGCAGCCCGGAGTCTGGATTTGTGCCCGGTTAGTGGCAATAGGCTCGCCCCCTATTACATGTGACTTAAACATAACTGGCGAAATGTGGGTGTACTGTATGTACACCCCTGCCTAACCCTTTGAGGGTTAAAACAGGGGTGATGTTATGAAACCACCGGCACAATAAGCATTATGCATTATTAGCAATATGATGCACCGGTTGACGTCATCACGGCAACGCCGCGGCGCCGGCTGTCGCTGAAAACCAGCGCTGGGGCTCTGTCTCGCATAGGGTCGCTGAGCGATGGCCGTTATGCGTGGATGTGACGCATATTTTCCCCCAAATTGTTTATTTTCGTGTTTTATTCTTTCCTTGGGTCATGTGTACCGCAAATAAACGTATTTGCTTTCTTCATTTTTTTTATTTTTATTTATTACATTCTCAATTGCGTATTTATATTTTTAATCACGCCAGCTCAGTACAGATTGTCTGAACACAAATAAAAACAAAAGAAGGTCGTATTGTTGTTTTTATAGAACAAATTGAGATAAAACGGTGTTTACTCACGAGGCGATTTATAAACTGAGGTCGGAGTTAATAAACCGTTTCTGTTTGAGAATGTGTCTTTTGAGAGTTGATTAAAAGATGATTACAAAAAACATTTGCAATAGGTACCTTGTTTTTGAAATCTTTATTTATTTATTAACGAGGGTTTGATCACAAACTGAACATGGCACCCTCATAGGAAACCTTTGTCTTCTACGCTTAATCCCTAAATTAACTAATTTATATAATATTTTAGCGGCTTTGGATGCTGGAAAAGCCAAAATAATATTACATTCTCCCACTTGACAAATATTCATATTAAATTTGGTCTCTAATCAAGTATCTTTCCGCTTCGTTCCGGACACACTCCACCATAATATGAGAAACGTCTTCGACCACATTGCATTCCGTGCAGTTTGGAGATGTTACTTTGCCCATCAATGCAGCAAAACAATTCAATGGAATGTGTCCGGAAAAATGTTTTAGTCACACATCACGCCCGTAATTAAGCCAGGTAGGCAGAGGCGTATCTACAATATGTAAAAAGAACCTGTTAAAGGACTCAATAAATGGCGAATTTCGTTGTTATTTCTCATTTTATTTTATATTAAACAATAAGAACACACACGTACATCATAGATTACCACAGACGAGAATACGATCAGTGTTATCTTACCAATTAAATGTCACTCACAATCAAAGACAAAAAATAATTGAGTACTTGCCTTTTTGCCTAATACAATTTTAACAGAACCCTGACCAATCTGAAAGGTTCATGTATGTACTGCAATAACATTACCAAAAAACCGGCCAAGTGCGTGTCGGACCACGCACAATGAAGGGTTCCGTAGTTGGGATGAATTTATCCCAAGAACAAACTTAACATTGTAGTTGAAAAACATGTTCTTCCTTATAGAATGTATGGGAGATCATGTTTTTCAAACTGCAAATTTGAGTTGGTTGATTATTACTCGTTAACCCGTACAGTCTACTTAGCTCCGATAGTTTTCCTTTTAATTTCGTTATATATACTACTGCTGTGATTTTTGTCACAAATCCAAGTACAACCATTTGGGTGGCAGGGGGGCACTTGACTCTAACAAAAAATTTCAGTTAAATGCTTAATATTTCGCAAATGTATCCCTGAACCCAAAAAGGGTTTCCACAAACTCACCAGTATTTTTGAACGACCTTTCTAACGATACCCCACAACATGGGGTAGATGAGAGAAAAAAAATCATCCCCACTTTACGTTTAGGGGAGGTACCCTAAAAAACATTGATTTTATTTTACCACTGTGTCGGCATGATAAATATGTATACATATGCCAAATTACAGCTTTCTAGTACTAACCGTCTCTGAGCTAAGCCGCGGACAGACAGACGGACATGGCGAAACTATAAGGGTTCCTTGTTTACTACGGAACCTTATAAAGTATTTTTATTATTGAAAATAAAAGTTTACCCCAAATCCATTAAACATTAGATTTTTTACAGGGGTCATATATATAAGTTATGACTTGTAGACACCCGCTAAACGACGCCCCCCACGCCCCATGTAATGAATAACCCGGTAAAATTCCCCATTAAAAAAACACTTTCACATAAATAGACACTCAGTACGATACGTAACAACACCCACATGGACCGGAAAGGTTTTTTTTTACATGTTGTATCGAACTCCCACATTTAAAGCGGCAATGTCGACTATATTGAATATGTCCGTCGCTCGTAAGAACGGTACCCTAATTACGTAATGCACGATCAATCAGAATCTGAATCGTTTTGAAACAGATTGCTAATCCATTGCTTCGTACGTTCGAAAATAAAATCTACTCAACAACGTAAATAACACAATGAATATTGTTGACCTGTCAAATTGAAACAGATTAGTCGGAATTGTCAACGAAAATGTGTTGCGTAATTAGATAGCCGATTATGTGAAATATCTGGGTGTCCAAATAGACGGAGGATTACGATGGGACAAACAGGTAGACGTCATTACCACTAGATGTTTGAGACTTTTGCATATTTTCAAATCCCTTAGAGACTCGGCTGCGCCTGATACCTGGAGGATGGTGTACTATGCATTGTGCCAATCCATCATTGGATATTGCATTACAGGATGGGGTGGTGCAAATAAAACCAGTCTTCTGAGGATTGAAAGAGCGCAGAGAGCCGTACTGAAGGTGATGTCGCGCAAACCTTTTCGCTATCCCACTACGCAATTATACGCTGATTCTAAGGTACTTTCAGTGCGCCAGCTTTTTGTACTGCAGTCTACTGTTAGAAGACACGCAAGCGTTCCCCCAACTGACCCTAAAAAAAGGAAAAAACTAGTCTTAAGTACCCCTCACAAAACCGCCTTCGCTCAACACCAATACTACACATTAAGCACATACATATACAAACAAGTCCACAAAAACCTAAACATTGTCGTTTAGGTTTTTGAAATAAAGGTATTTATAATATTATTATTATTTCGCCAGTTATGTTTAAGTCCCATGTAACAGGGGGCGAGCCATCAACTGGGCATAAATCCAAACTCCGGGCTGCCGGGACTAAGAAATTCCTTATGATAAAACAAAATACCTAACACTTTGCCCGATATGGTGGTATGGTAAGTATTATTATGAATTGTGTCAATTTTACCACTATTATTTATTTATTTATTTATTTAATACTTCAAGCACAAAAATGTACAGAGGCGGACTTAATGCCATAGGCATTTTCTACCAGTCAACCTTTGGGTGATGGAGAGACAAACAGTGGTAAGTGCAATTACGTAAAATTGAGGAACAAAATAAAAAAAACTTAAGTAATATATAAAGATACACATATACCTATTACAAACAATAAACATAATATATATGTCTGATTATATATAAATATAAGCACAAATAAATATACATAAATACACGAATATACTAAAACAAATAAGACAAACAATGGGAAAACATTAACGTTGTGATGATACTGCCAGCTTCTTACGAATGTGCTCGCGAACTTTAACTTTAAAGGATAACCGGTTGGTTGCCATCCTGATTTCCTGGGGGAGCGCATTCCACAGGGAGATGGATTGAATGAAGAAGGAGGAGTGAATGAAGTCTGTGCGGTGAGTGGGACATAGAAGAACGCGATTATTTGAAGACCGTAGATTTTTACTGTGGTTGTCACAAATGTATTGAAAGTGGGGGGCTAGATAACTAGGGGAAGTGGGAGAGACAAGAAATGAAAACAAGGTAGTCAGCGCCCTCTGCTCTCTGCGCTGGCGTATGGGCAACCACTTTAGAAGCGACCGGTGCGCAGAAACATGATCATATTTACGCAGATTGAAAACGAATCGAATGCAATTATTGAGAAGACGGTCAAGTTTGTCGAGGAGATCTGCATTCAGGTCATAGTAGCACACATCACCATAATCGATGATAGGGAAAATTAAGGACTGCACAAGCATTGTCTTCGTAGTTGTTGGTAGTAAATTTTTCAGTCGGTACAAAGCCCGCAGCGTTCCAGTTACCTTCTGGCTGACCCTCACGACTTGAGTACGCCAGTTCAGAGTATTATCAATGTGCAAGCCTAGGTCCTTCACATCAGTACTAAATGGGACGACCGTATCATTGAAGACAACTGGTGGCAAGGTTGTACCATCCACCTTACTCATACTCCGAGAACTTCCGATGATGATCGCCTGACACTTATTAGGGTTTACTGCTAAGCCGAATCTATCAGACCAGGTTTTTATGGCTATCAAGTCCCTATTTAATTCATCTATTATACATCATTCATTCATTTATTATTTTGGTCTATTATAGTCTTATAAATGTTATTTTTATATTATCTTTATATTTATATTTACCTATCTTTACCAATGTTATCAATTTTATTTAATACAATCAATTAAAAAAAAATTGTTGATCAATTTTAATCATATTTCATTATGTAACAGAATTTTATCTCTGTCTGCCGATATTAATATTTTTTATGAATTCACTTATTGCTATTAATGTATGAATTTATTTATTTGTTAATTTTTATCAATTTATATAAATTTCTACCATTTTATTTTTGTGCAATTTTTATTAGTTTCAACAATGTCGAAGAATCTCAATTTTACCTTTACCAATTCTATAATACACTCGAGAGCAATGAATCCGGGTCACTTAAAGAATGTTAAAAATCTCGGAAACTAAAAATGCTAGGTTAATGCAATAAATTGTATTTAATAGACAATGTAATACTCCTTAAATGAAGGTATTAAAACTTCTTAGTTATTGTAAAGTTATATCATAAAAAAATCAAATTTGAAAAAGGGCCACTTTCGAAGATGGAACTACGAAATTACAGCATTTGGTTTTGCTTTTGTTTGTAATCTGTCATTTATGTGGGTACATAAACCATGTTGATAGTGCTCTATATTCATTATTCAAGCTGAAATTATGTCGCTTACGCCTGAAGAATGCACCAGAATACTTACAATGCTGGAAACCGGCCGGAGTCAGCGCGATACAGCCAGGACTGTCGGTGTGTCGCTGTCAACAGTACAAAGAGTTCTCCGACGTAACGAAGAAACTGGTTCTAACCTACGCAGACCAGGAACGGGCAGAACCAGGTGTACCACAGCACGAGAAGACCGATACTTGGTGAACACCATGCTTCGAAATCGCTTTCTCACAGGAACTGAACTCACAAATCAGTTTCGACGCCTCGGAGGAAGTAACCCAAGTGCATGGACAGTAAGACGTCGGCTTGCTGAATCTAACTTAAAACCCCTTAGACCTGCAAACGGCCCTAAACTGGAGCGTGGGCATCGTATTTCAAGACTAAGATATGCCCAGAGCCACGTAAATTGGAGTATTGAAGATTGGTCAAAAGTTATGTTCTCCGACGAATCAAAATTTATGCTCTACAAGCACGATGGAAGACACAGAGTGTATCGAAGACCAGGGGAAAGATTCAAGCAAGCATGCATCGAAGAAAAAGTAGCCTACGGTGGTGGGTCTGTACTTGTGTGGGCCGGAATTTCTTCTGAAAGTCGCACAGAGCTGGTGATCATAGAAAACGGCTCTTTAACTAGCGTAAGATATGTGGAAGAAATCCTCAATGATCACGTTGGTCCATTTATGGTCAATTTAGGTGAGGATGCTATATTTATGCATGACAATGCCCGACCTCATACAGGTAGGATTGTGAATGACTACCTTCAAGAGATGAACATTACTCGTATGGAGTGGCCAGCGCGCAGCCCGGATATCAACCCGATCGAGCATGCTTGGGACGAGCTAGGCAAATGCGTAAAACAACGAAACCCTCCCCCAATCACGCTTCGTGAGCTCAAAATTGCTCTCACAGAGGAATGGGAGAATATTCCCCAAAATCGTATAAGGAACTTGGTGTACAGCATACCAAACCGCGTAAACGCAGTAATGGAAGCACGAGGAGGCAATACGAAGTATTAAAATTCAAGAAAATCGTAATAAAGTTCAAAAATTTCATGTTTCCTATTTTTGTTTTAAGGAGAGATCAGCAGTTTTTTTCTTTATGTAATTTTGTGTTAATAAAATGTATGGTGACTCATATTTTTTTTACTTTCATTTAAGGAGTATTACATTGTCTATTAAATACAATTTATTGCATTAACCTATCATTTTTAGTTTCCGAGATTTTTAACATTCTTTAAGTGACCCGGATTCATTGATCTCGAGTGTATTTCAACTTTGTTAATATTTATAATTATATTATTATTTTATAATATTTTTTCTTTTTACCGATGTTACCAAATTGTCTATATTAGCGCTTATTACTAAGTAAGTTAGCATAATTGTCTGATTTATTGTTTCCATGTGGAAACAATAAAACGTGAGTGTGTGTGTGTAAGTGTGTGTGTTTGTTTGCATGTGGTGTTTCCCTATAAGTAACTGATGCACTGTTATTTTACTTTTTTAACGTAGGTATTATGTGTTTGTATCAGTGTCATCAATTGTTGGTGAACCTAATAAAATAAAATAAAAATAAAAAATATGGTAATCAAACCGAGTACCCCACTTACCGACAACCGAGTACGGTGTACCTACGTCCCACAAAATCTTTCGTAATTATTATCTGCCTGGCGTTTTCCCAACTGAATACCGGTATTTTACATCGAGCGACTGCCTATCCGACCTCCACAACCCAGTTACTGGATAACACCGATACCTCTTGGTAAGACTGGTTGTTTGGGCTTCTGACGGCTTCGGACGACCATACATGGGTTCGAATCAGCTCCGTGACTAAATTAACTAAAAATAGTTAAAGTAACTTTTTGTTGACTTTTTTTTCGCTATTTTGTTCAAATACTTGCCATCAATAAGTGAAAGTGTTATCTCGGAAAATAAACATATATATCCATTATAAAAACCAAACTTTCAATAAAAAACGTTTGACATAAATAAAATAAAAAGTGGATTTAACGGTGTCATTGTCATAATAGTACTATATCCTAATTCCTCCAATAAACAAAACATAAAAAGTGCCAGAAAGTGTCAATTTCATAGATTTAATAAACAAAGACAGTGACTCAAGTGTTCGACATTGCAAAAAATTCCAATTGAATGAGTCATTTCTAACCGTTTTCGTTCGTTTAAATATCTCATCTGTGCATTGCAATGCTTAATTTTGCAATAACTAATTAAGCACAGTTGGTTCAGTGGTCCTAAGTGTTGGGTCAAAACATCAATCAACCGATCCCGAGTTCGAGCCCAGCAGAAGTTGGTTCTTTTTGTGATTTCTAAAATTCCAAACTTCTATGTAACGTTCGCCATTCTCCCCAAAGTCACCAACTATATAATTATAAAACACCACGGCAGAGGGCGGTACTATAGCTTCTAGTAAAAATGGACTTCGAAAGCAATAACATAACTCACCGGAATAAACCTAGTAAAACAAGCTCGTTAACCGACCTATCTAAAATGACAGCAAATGATAGCGAGAAAACGATATTGGATGCAACGATGATGAGTGTTCCGGATAGCTTCCACGACACCACTGACGAAATTCGTGAGTTAACTAATGAAATCAAATCACTTAAACAGCAATTACTAAGCGCTCACCAAGAAATCGACAATTTAAACGCGGAAAACGTACACCTTAAAACAGATTTACAAAATATGAATACGACTGTTAACACCTACAAGAGAATATGCTCAACGCCTGAGAAAAAGAGCACAACACCATTACGCATAAACAAAGCATCACGCCGAGTTAATTCACCAAATGACCTAACCAATAAACGTGAACCACCAATCATTCTACCAGTCTGCGCAACTAACAAACAAAACAAAGAAACGCAGACTACTAATAGTCGTAATCAGACACCACACAATGATAAAAGATTGCCTGCTTCTGTAGCATCGACCAATTCCGCAACACTGAAAACTATGATATCGAAGCCTAACGAAAAGAACAAATTGTATATCTTAAGTAGTAACAAATACAACGGATCCTTGTCCTCCATAGAAGAAGTTTTCTTCGAATACTGCGACTACTGTCACTACATAATGCCTAATAGTACCATACCACAATTACTAAGCGGCATCGAAGAAAGATTGAAGGGATTCACCCTAAACGACTACTGCCTAATTTTTATTGGAGAAAATCATATTATTACAAATGAAAACAACTACATAAACTTAATAAACTTACTAAATGAGTCGCTTCGAAAAGTTACGCACACCAACGTAGTAATTTGTCTTCCTACGTATAAGACAGGATCACTTATATGAGTCATATAAAAGCAAAGACAGCAACATCCTATTTTTTCATTTTGGCAACTTTGAATGCAGTATGGTAGTATTCCGTCAACTTTACTTGACCGAATATTAAAATCGTATCAAAACCAGCATCATTCTATACAAAATAGACGTTCTAAATTGAGATCGGTAGCAAAACCAGCAACTTCCTTCTTTGACCAATCAGGTGTCACTACAAATACAGCAATATTCATAAATGACTGGTGCAAAACCAGCAACATCCAATTAAGAATAGCGTAAAAGCAGCAATATCCACACATTGGATGCAAAAACAGCAACATCCTAAATGTATTATCTTATTTTGGTAAATGTACACTCTATTAGGGAATTCTGTTTTACAGTATCTGATTCTAACATCATTAGTTAACTGTGCTTCGAACTTATTATAACTAAAAATTGCTACATGCAACGTAAACAAAAAAAAACCTCTACTGCCTTTTCAGTAAAAGTGGATGTTGCTGACTTTGCTTTTATATGACTCATATATAACTTCAAAGTTGAGATGTTCAACAACCTTCTTTACCTAGACAACCAAAACCATAAGTATGCATACATCTTCGACAGCAATCGTGATCTAACACATAAGATGTTTTCTTACACTACGGGCAGAATCAATAAATACGGAATCAAAAATATATATGACAATATTATGAGTAACATAAAGATTGATTTAGACTTATACTGTCAGACAAGCAAACAGACGAATAATAACAACAGACAAGAATATGACGAGAGTACAACGACTCCCATTGGTGACGCACACAATTCAAGCCTAAAAGAAACCCCCAACTTTTTTCGTATATAACAGTATACATATCCTTCATCAAAATATTGCTGGACTCCTGAGTAAAAGCGATACGCTTACTGTGTATTTGGAAGAACTACAAAATAATAAACAACAGATCGATACTATATGCATTACGGAACATTTTATGACACCTGAACAGGAAGGACTTCTAAATATACCAAACTACAGCCTAGCAACAAGTTTCTCCAGAGATAATAGAAGAGGTGGCGCGTGCATTTTAACCAGGGTCGGTCACAAGTATAAAGTGTTAAACTTAGGGAAATATTCGGTAATCAACGTAATTGAATGCTGCGCGATAGAATTGACAGAACACAACATTATTATTGTATGTATATATAGAGTACCCCAATCTAATTTGGATACATTTTTCGACAATTTAAATAATATTTTGCATTTGCTGTGTTTAAAATTGAATAACAAAAAGATTGTCTTATGTGGGGACTTTAATATCAACCTATTGAAAAGAAATAAACAAACCCTAGACTTCGAATATACATTGTTAAATTATAATTTAAAATTACAATTTTCTCAACCCACTAGGTTAAGCAGTGGGACCTGTTTGGACAATATAGCACATAATGTAAAAGGATGTAAAGGAGAAATTATAGAATTAGGTCTGTCAGATCATACCGCGCAACTTTTGAAATGTCCTGTTAAGAAGACATGTGTCTTAAAGCGTTGGAAAATAAAAAGAAGGAATTATTGTCAAGATAATGTAGAGAAATTTAGAAATTGCATTAAAAGTCTCACTTTTTCAGACATATATACAACTAGTGACGTCAATGAGGCCTACGACCATTTTCTTGACCTATTCAGATGTTTTTACGATCTTTGCTTTCCCTATGAAATAATAACAAAATCGATTACTAAGAAAGCAAAATGGATCACGAACGGGATAAGGAAATGTAGCAAAAAGAAACGGCACTTGCTATGGCATTATAGAACAAATCCTTCCCTAAAGAATAAACAATCGTTTAAGACATATTCTGCAAGGTTTAAACGAGTTATAACGTTAACACAAGCATCACGAAATAACTACTTCATTAAGACGTCCATAAATAAATCTAAAGCGGCATGGACCATAATTAATAATTGTAAGACCTGCTTCCCTAAAGAACCAATAACACAAATTCAAACAGGGACACAGAAAATCACGAACCCATTAAATATAGCTCAGGTTTTTAACAAGTTTTATATTAATCAAGTTACCGAACCAAAAAATAAAACTATACCAGAAATGAACGTACTCTTAAATACTCCAAACTCTTTATTTATGGAGCCTACCATACCTCAAGACATAAATAATCATATTTCCTCACTTCGAAATACAAATAGTGTTGGTTATGACGGAGTATGCACTAAAGTTATCAAAGAAGTGTCTCATTACATAGCTCCACATCTCAGTGACATAATTAATATGAGTATTTCTAGCGGAATCTTCCCTGAGAAATTAAAAACGTCAATAATTGTACCATTGCACAAAAAAAATGATAGACAAACTATGTCAAATTATAGGCCTATTGCGTTAATACCCGTCTTTTCAAAGATATTTGAAAAAGTTATTTATAAGTCCCTGTACAACTACCTTGAGAAATCAAACATATTAGTAAATGAACAAAAGGGATTTCGTAAGCAGAAGACAATCAATATGGCTATACATGACCTGCTTCTCCCTATTTTGTCAAATATAGATAACAGAAATCCTGTATGTGCTATCTATATGGATCTAACTAAGGCTTTTGATTATGTGGATTATCCTATACTAATACATAAACTTGACAAATATGGTATCAGAGGAAATATACTTGACCTCATTCGATCTTACTTAACGGACAGAAAGCAATTTGTAGAAATCACACAAATATCCGCAAATACTAGTTACGAGAAAAAATATCGTTCCGAAAGCGAGATAATTAAATACGGCATTCCTCAGGGTAGCGTGCTAGGACCCCCCCTTTTTTTGCTCTACATAAATGACCTTCCGAGACAAATAATGCACCCTATGGTACTATTCGCCGATGATAGCACCGTAATTATTAAGTGTGATGATCCCAATACTTATGAAAATGAAATAAAAATGACATTAAATAGAATTATAACATGGTTTGACAACAATAATCTAATTATAAACTTAGAAAAGACCAAAATTATGCATTTTTATCAAAGAATACCAAATACAATTTTTGACATTAGCTATTTAGGGACAAAAATAGAATCAACTACTGCTACTACATTTCTTGGTATTAATATCGACAACAATTTGACTTGGAGACCCCATACAGAGGAAGTATGTAAAAAACTGAATAAATTTACCTATGCTCTTTATAAACTATCAAAAATAGTGAGCCTAGAATCCGTACTTACAGCCTATCACGGCTATGTTGCATCAACACTCAGATATGGCGTAATACACTGGGGCAATTCAGTTGATAGAGAACTCGTATTTAGAGCCCAAAAAAGATGTGTCAGAGCTATGTGTGGCCTTAAAAGCACAGACAGTTGTCAACCGTTCTTTAGACGTCTAAAAATTCTTACCTTGCCATCGCTGTACATATATGAAACAAATATGTTCGTCAAATCTAACATTTCATCATACAAAATAGCTACTAAAAGTTACTACAGAAAATTACGCGATAAAAATAAGTCAGAACTCGAAGTGACTCATGGCAAAACTGCACTAATGAATAAAAGTACTTTCTGTATGGCCCAAAAAATATATAACAAACTACCTGAAAATTTAAAAACGCTAAACCTGGACCATTTCAAAACAGAACTATTAAAAATATTGATAAATAAATGCTATTATTCACTACAGGAATATTTGGACGATAATTCTATGATCACTGCTTCAGAAAATTGTACATAACCTCACCTATTTTTGACGATTTGAAATTTTATTTTACATTAGGATTATTATGGCATGAACTTTTAACTATTTGACATTTATTTAAGTTGATTTTATTTTTTTAAATTTTTTATTGATATGCATGTACCTGCTTATATTGACTTTATATAAATTCGACAATGTTAATTAAATATTATTTGTACGCCTCTGGGCAAAACATAGAGGATCTACCTATCTGTAACTTTTATTTTCTTAATTTTTTATTGATATGCATGTACCTACCTATATTGATTTTATATAAATTCGACAATTTTAATTAAATATATTTGTACGCCTCTGGGCAAAACATAGAGGATCTACCTATCTGTAACATCGCAAACTATTGTATTATGACCTATGTTTACAAATAAAGCATTCTGATTCTGATTCTGATTCTGATTCTGATTCTGACGACCCGTAACGACTGTCAAAGATCTACAAATGACAGCCGAGACCAACGGCTTAACGTGCTTTCCGAGGCACGGTGTCGATATGTATTCTCACAAACTCTTTATTAAAACAAAATCTAAATCTACATAGCTTTCGAAAAGAATCTTAACTCAAAGAAAACACAGCTTTAGAAAACTTGCCCTAATAATATCACTTAGCATAATCAGCCTACAATGTTCCCACTGCTTGGACACAGGCCTCCTCACTGTGAGAGGCAGTGGTCCGTAATCCACCACGCGGGCCCAGTGCGGGTTGGTAGATGTCACATATCTTCGAATTTTTGGTTCTAGGACATGTCGGTTTCCTCACGATGTTTTCCTTCACCGTTTTGAGAGCAGTGGTGATGAAATAATTTACACAAAGTAAAGCGTCTGTCAAGGTTCGAACCTAACTCGTAAGTCAAAAGTCGTCGTCAGAAGCATACTGGACTACGCATCACCAGTATCGTGTTCATATTAACAGGATAGAACCTATATAGAAGGCGTTCACCAGGTACTTACGCTTTAGATGCCCTCATGACGCTAATTATTCCCAAAGGCTTAATCACTTCAATATGTTACCAATTGAACAACGTAGAAGCACTTCTGATCAGCTCTTGTTTTACAAAATCCAATAATCCATAATGTTTTTTTTTTTTTGATCATGCGCCTACGGTGTCCGGATATCGGCTTGCGACTCCCGGGGCGTCTCTTGCGGCGACTAGGGGCGCGAGAGCGCGAATCTTGCCTCTCCCTCGCGTGTTCCGCCTCCTCCTTCGCGAGCATTACTACTTCGCAGAAGGAAGTGACGGCCTCCCATGCACTCTCGCTCCGAACCATGGCCTGAACTAGGGCCGGACGCGAGAGATCGCCGCCGCCGATCGCCTCCGTGAGGACACGGCGGTGCCCCGCCCAAGCCGGGCAGACCTCCACCGTATGCTCCACCGTGTCCTCCGGGCGATCCACACAGTAGTGTTTACAAAATCAATGTGCTTGTTTTACAAAATCAAATCACCCATAACCATAACAGAAATTGATATACCTGTACCTTAGCGTACCGTAACTAGATCTCTACGCAAAATAAATACCTTTGCACCGTCCTCAACAAGAACCAACCTTGGTCTCAATGCCCCCTTGAATCGATTAATGGCTAATTATAATAAAATAGATATCTGCAACAAAATTGATATATTTACAGACTCATTTTCCCAGTTTCGCAAAAAACTTACAACTATTAGCGACGAATCATAATTTCATAACGTACTTTTTACTTTTTATTTTTTACTATTTTTTTTTTTTGGTTTTTTGCCACATGTGCCTGCTGCCTCTTCAACAATTTTGAAATGTTGTCTTATTGCACCCGTTATCACTTCTACCGTATTGAATTTTGAATATCAATTATACTGTTAATTTTTAAATTTTAATCTTAATGTTGTAATTTTAATTTCAATTTTTGATATTTTTTTATTCTAATTTCCATTATGATTTTGTTTTTTAGTTAATGTTTTGTTCATTGTTTCTAATTAATTTTTCTATCCTCGAAGCTATTGTTTATGTAAGTGGCTGTGTACGCCTGTAAGTGACTAATTCGCCATAACTCAATGCTTATGTTATTTTTTATTATGTTAGTGTTTCTACTGAATAGGTCGTTGGTGTACCTTTCAAATAAAATAAAGTCGCAGCCGTCACCACGGGGCCACCACTGCTTAATAACACTTAATTTAGATTATTTCTGAACACTCGTGTTTTCCCGACTAACTCGTAAAATAGCCTCTAATTCTTGTACAGTGTCGTTCTAACATTTATATTAACGCCACAAATAAAACGGGAGTGGGCAGTGTATATCTGTAGCACAAATTAAGATAGAGCGTATTGTCAGGCGACGATCTAAGGGGCTTATCCTTATTGCTTTACTGGCTTAGGTCTGTACTACAGTGTAGGCGATGATAGTTTAGTAGACTAGGCTGACTGTCCACTGGAGCGGAGAAGAGCGGAGCGGAGCTTTGCCAATATTAACCAATGGAATTGCATAAAATCTCCGGTCCGCTTCAGTGGACAGGGATTTGCGAACTAGTTTAAAAATTTATACAATACCGGGAAGTGGAGCGAGGAAGCGGAAAAACCCGGCCGCGGGGTATTGCAGCCCGCTCAAATTACTCGTCGCGATCCGCACAGTCCGCCACTCCGCTCCGCTGTACCTCGCTCCGCATCAATGGACTGACACAGTCCGCCACTCCGCTCCGCATTACTCCCTCGCTACGAATATGATAGGAACTACCTTTTAAGCAAAAATTGCTTGTATTAGGTACTTCCGTTCTTCCGGTTTATATTAACAATACATATGTGAGAAATTTACTATTACACAAAAACAAAATTAAAATTAATAACAAAATTAAATCAAATTAAAATCAGAATCACAATTCAAAAATTCAATAAGAATTAAAAATTGAAGGATGGTGGTATGGTATATTTTTTATTGCCAAACTGTCCATCATATTGTATATTAATGGCAGTGTTCAGAGTGCCGCTAGCGGCATCCTATCCCTATTTGATAAAGAGCCGCTAGCGACCTAATAGTGGCGCTGCCTCGGCCCGGCTATAGTGCCGTAAGCATTGCATTGTCATTGTCACTGTCACTGAGTCACTGTCACCTGCTATTTTGTTTGATTGTTGAGGTTGGTTCGCTGTAAAACACCACATTCCCAAAACATTACATTCTCTTGTGCCTAAACGGACCCTGGCAATCGCCGGCCGCAGCACCACTCGCTTCGCTCGCTCGGATCGTGCGTTGTGTGGTTACAGTTCTGACTTAACCAAACCTACCTTTCAGCCATTTTCATTAGCTACTTCATTTTTCGTAAATACAGTCATTGTAGTGATTTTTTAAATAATTATCTAAAATAAATACGATCAATCGATACAAAGGGCGGCAAACTAACCTCAACAATCAAACAAAATAACAAGTGACATGCATTGTCATTGTCACATGACAATGCAATGCTTACGGCACTTTAGCCGGGCTGAGGCAGTGCCACTATTATGCCGCAACAAGCGGCACTTTTGCGGCACTATACACTTACGTGAAGCAAACACTTTGTACCGCTTTTTACGAAAATTACGCGGACGGAGGAGTATGAAATTTGGCACAGTTAAAGTGTATATGGAGAAGGAGTGCAGAAAGCTAATAATTTTATACAATATGCATTAGAAATAAAATAAATTCATAATAAAAATGAATAGTTTAAAAAACACTAAAAAACACGCTTTTACGTGCACCTATAAGTTCCATTTCATATCTTCCGGCTCCATCATCAGATCAGCTCGACAGTACCATATTATTGTATTCAGACCTTGAAACCTAATCGTGGTCAAAGTTCATTACAAGACCTTTCTAACAAGTCCAAACACGGCTATGATACGATATTTCATCATGGAATGCTAGTGCCTATCTTCCGGCTTCATCATCAGACCTTGAAACTTAATCATGGTCAACGTTCATTACAAGACCTTTCTAACAAGTCCAAACACGGCTATGATACGATCATCCATCATGAAGTTCCAGTTCATATCTTCGGGCCCCATCATCAGATTAGCTCGACAGTACCATGTTATTGTATTGTCATCAAAATCACATACAACTGCCAATTTTCATAACGCTACGATCTTTAGAAGATGGTTAAATTAGTTTTCTTAGATTTGATTACATAGTTACATACATACAGGTCGACCTAATAAAAGCGTGTTAAAAAGAACATTACACACACTACCATGCGTTTGACACAAGATGGCTACCTTAGAATCATGACATTTAAATGAATTATGGTCGAATTTCGACCTCTGGGCGACCACTAGTATATATTAATACGTGAAGCAAAAACTTTGTACCCCTTTTAACGAAAATTACGCGGACGGAGGAGTTTGGTATTTGGCACAGTTAAAGTTTATATGGAGGAGTGCAGAAAACTAATAATTTTATATAATACTAACTTTCGCCCGCGGCTCCACCCGCGTGGAAGTCGGAAATTATACCACGGGAACGTACTACTGGGATAAAAAGTATTCTATGTGTTAATCCAGGTTATAAACTACCTGTGTGCCAAATTTCATCCAAATCCGTTAAGCCGTTTTTACGTGATTAAGTAACAAACATTCACAATTAAAATATGAAAAAAACATTACACACACTACTATACGTTTGACACACACCATGATTAAAGATACCCTTAGAATAATAACATGGCAGCATGGAATTAGTATGAACTACCCTAATCTATCCCATCAAACTTTAAATGTAAATGAATTATGGTCGAATTTCGACCACTGCACGACCACTAGTATAAAAATACAATGTGAAATTTAATTCGTTTGCATCCTCTTAAGGGGTCATTGTACTCATCATTATGAACAGCTTTCACTATGGGGCCAACCCTGAAATCGCGAAAAAAAATTAGCCGTTCCATACATTTATATGTTCGCATAGCTCGTTATATTGAAGGAAACAGCAATATTTTTTTTCGACGGAAATAAAAAAAAACTATTTTTATTTTTTTTATTTGAACCCATGCGTCATCCCTATTGCGATTCTACTATCGATGAGCATAATATAATTATTTTCATTCATCACAGTTCATGGAAAAAAAATGAATCACACACTCATAGGCCATTATAATCACATGATATGAAACCCTCCGTGCATAATAACAAATGGCTCATGTAAAATGATAACTTGATGCGATAATTGATAGCTTCGCACCGCCCACGCGGTGTACTGACATCCTTATCTGTGAAAGTGAATGAAATGTGGCAAGGGTGAGCGGTGGTATAGGAAAAAAAGTCCAGTAGCAACATCAAAATTATAAGTCATTTCTTCAAACTAGACTGAGAATTATTATTGAACGTCAAAATTACATACATGTTTTTCATCTACTAACCTATTAAATATTTCTTTGCATTACTTGAATAACATAAAAATCGTTCCAAATTTGTATCCCTTTTCACTTGTGTGAATTAACATTTAACTTATGGGAGAAGGGGTATATCTTATATTATACCCTCAAGGAATTCATTTTGTGGTTAGTATAAGTCACTATCTTAAAAGCTTCGTGCAGACCAGCGTGACGCGACAGCGCGACGCGACACCGGTTATTGTTATACCGTCAAGTTTTCTTAGAAATTGTATTGTTCGTGTCGCGGCGCGGCGTCGCGTCGCGCTGGTCTGTACGAGCTTTTAAAAACTATTAACTTTACATAAAAAACAACTCAAAAAACATAAAGAGAATAAATCGCTTAGCTATAAAAACATCACATGTATGTCATTTGGTAGCGGTTTAAATGTCACACGAGTTCAAACACGCAATTTGAAGCGCGCGGACTTTTTTTTGCGTCTCCTGTAAAGTTGCATTTTGATCCCTTTTCACTAGGGCCACAGACATAAGACAGTCCCCAAAACGCCTGCCCTTCACCACTTCCTAGTGTTTTAGCTTTGAAGAAGTAGCTCAACGAAGTCCCCAGCAGCACAGCTGTCCTGTTAGAAGAACTTGCAGTATTAAAAAAAAACCTATTTATTGTCCAGCCAGTTGCAAGATCATAGTTCTATAGAGTTGGTTACTCAAATTCAAAAGTCATTTATTCAAACTAGGCTGGTAATCAGCACTTTTCGAACGTCAAAATTACATAAGACAGTCCCCCAAAACGCCCACCCTTCACCACTTCCTAGTGCGTTAGCTGGGAAGAAGAAGTGGCGCAACAAACTCCCCAGCAGACAGTACTGAAGTACGTAATATCATTTTTGGAACACAGATTGTTTTACCTTTCCATAAAAAAAAAAAACAAACCGTATTGTAACAGACCCCATGAGAGGAAGGCGTGAGTGTATGTATGTATGTAAATCCAAACAGCATAAACAGTTAATTTTTGCTTACATTTTATTATGTTTTAGTTCGAAGTGACGCAAGAGTACCTGCATTGCTATTCTGTAACCATCTCAACGTGAAAATTTAGGTGAAGTGAGCGTGGAGTGAGCTGTCAATAGTGTCAATCTCTAGCATTAGGTGGAATGACAGCTCACTCCACGCTCACTTCACCTAAGTTTTCACGGTGAGATGGTTACAGAATAGCACTGCTGGAAATATATGGGGGAGGCTTTTGCCCAGCATTAGGGCATCCAAGGCTAAGAGAAAATCTTCACATTGATTTAACTACAGAAATCAGGTATTACTAATGGTGAATATAAACATAAAATATTGTTTGTTACGGCAGTAGTGGCAACCATTATCATTTGGTTTAAATAGGTTTTTGTTTTTATTAGGAATTTCATTTGTCTTTTATATAGCTTATTTTCTTTTAAATTTTGTGAATGAGAGAACGTTGTAGACATAACAGACTAAATAAATAAATAATAAATAAAAATCTTTATTGTTACAAAAACCTTAGACATTGCTTAAAACTAGGATACAAAACTTGGTTAAAGGTCATACTTATAATTTAAACCCTGACTCCTAAGAAACTATAGATCTGTGGACCATTTAATATTTTGCTAAGTACCTGGTACTGGTTGATGGGCCTACATTGTCCTCTCATACCTTTTAACACTGTAACTTGGAAACATTGTAAAAACCATTTACTTTTAAAAGAGTAACCGTGGAGTTTCTTGCCGGCTCTTCTCCATAGGAAACGACCAATTGGACGACCGTGCACTCGTAGCTTCTGACGTTTCATAAGTGCCCTTGTAGGTTTATGTGAAATAAAAATATTTTGAATTGAATTGAAAAGTTAATTGACTCAGGCTTGACTTTGTGGAAATCCATTATAAAATACAATTGACGACGCATATTTAGTAACCTAATCCGCTTAACTGTTCTTAAAGAGTGTGTATTCTCTTTAACATAAAGTGAGTTTGTACCTATGTAAGGTGGTAATCTTCTGAACGACTGATCCGATTCCTTCCAGTCGATTCTGTAAAAATATCAATCCCTAGCATCCTGCCGGTCGATTTGTGACAGTGACAGCTCACTTCACGCTCACTTCACCTAAGTTTCACGTTGATATTTTTACAGAATCGACCGACTTTTATAAAATTCTTTCAATAATGGAAAGCTACAGTATTGCAGAGTGTCGAAATTTCATGCGGACAAAGTCGCAGAGAGAAGCTAGTTTTAAATAAAAACTGTCTTCTATTTTCACTGGTACTTTGTAAATAATTATCAGTTAAAAGGGGGAGAATAGTATTACAAACCGAGACCGAGAACCCGCTTCATTATGCAAGCAAGCATAGGACCTAAGGTTTTTCCTACCCGTCTACGGAACTCCAACAATAATGTACGCACGACTAAAGGTGTCCTGATTTCAGTCGCGTTCAGGATCGCTTGCCGCCACTAGCGTCCACGATCAACCATTGGGATAAATTGTTTTATTGTATAATTAATTTATTTGTTGTATAATCGGTCGTCTTCGGGGAAAGTATCTTAAGTTAAGGTAAGTTGCTTGAAAATTTTTTTACCGGAGTTCCAAAAACTTTGTAAGCGCAATTTTATAAAAAAAATCCTGTTTTTATTGCTCCTTACCAAAGTTACTTTAAATGGGATCATTCCATTTTAACGTACATAACATAAAATCACGCAGAGGTGTAATTTTATATGTCCCGGAATTTTGCGCGCAATACCAAACACTCCAATTAAAACATATTTATATGATATTATATATTTTTTTTAAATTATAATTCACAAAACGAATGTACAATCATAAATGCAATAAAAAGTTACAACACAAAATTTCTGATTGACGTCTACTAGATGTGAATCTAGCATGCATTTTTTATGTAAAACATTTACTTACCTACGATTATATAAAAAAAAAGTTAAACAATACTTACAAATTGTGAACATTTGCCTAAATAATGAAAAAGTTTTGGGAAATATATTATATTTTAATATTATACAATTAATAATGTTATATGTTATTATATATACAATTAATATGTTATGTTATACATACACTGAATTTTTGCAATTATGTATAAAACATTGTTTATTTATTGAAATAGCTATATTGATTGTGGTCACATGACAAATTACGCACGGAAACAGTCGCACATGTTTATGGGTCTAGCGTACTAGGTACTTCGTCCATTTTGGTATATTTTGTTTTGACTGTACAGCGGCGGTGTGCCTATAATTTACGTAATTTTCATCATTTTTGGGATAGCAATTAATTTTGAGACGGTAGGCGATGGCCACCATTTGCAAACGAAAAGTGTTGAAATCGGCAGAGAAAGAAAGAAAGAAAGAAAAAGTATTTATTGAGACTCGCACAGGAAATCACACATTAAACTAAAAACACACTAAACATAAATAAAAAACAAAGTAACATTAAAATTTAAAGAATAATGCAGAGTAATGCATAACACACTAACAGTAGCGAGAACTACGAGTAGAGTAGAGATGGCCCAGTGGTAACGAGGCCCCGAGCTTACGAGTTGGAGGTCGTTGGTTCGAAAGACTTTCAATTAACAATCAAATTATTTATTAACAGATCATACATGTTAGTTACATACACATCTTTAACACTAGTGTTCGTACATAATAATATTCGGCAAATTTTGGTCATAATTACTAGCAATGTCAAAACCATCAATAATAATGTCAAAATCACAACCATAAAGTCAAAATCATCATTAATAATAATAATGTCAAAATCATAACTATAACACAAAACAACCAAAAAAAACAAAAAACAAAAATCAAAACCAAACCACAACAAACAACCATGACAAAAAGACAACCACGACATCATGACTTTACTTTGTGTAAATAATTTCATCACCACTGCTCTCAAAACGATGAAGGAAAACATCGTGAGGAAACCGGCATGACCGCGAACCAAAAATAAATTCAAAGACATGTGACATCTACCAACCCGCACTGGGCCCGCGTGGTGGATTACGGCCCACTGCCTCTCACAGAGAGGAGGCCTGTGTCCCAGCAGTTGGAACATTATAGGCTGATAATGCGTATTATGCAAACAGTAGCAATGGCTTTCATTTTGACCGTCCAACAACATTCATTGCGTTATTTACGCTGTTGAGCAATTAAAAATTTCGAACATATGAAGCAATGGATTAGCAATATCCTTCGAAATCATTCGGATTGTGATTGAAAGTCAATCTGCCTAGCCTTTACCCAGCTATGTTGGGGTCGGCTTTCAGTCTAACCGGATGGAGCTGAATACCAGTATTTTACATGGAGCGACTGCCTATCTGACCTCCACAACCCAGTTACTGGGTAACACGATACCCCTTGGTTAGACTGGTTGTCAGACTTTCGGGCTTCTTACGACACGTAACGACTGTCAAAGATCCATGAATGACAGCCGGGACCAACTGTTTAACATGCTTTCCGAGGCACGGGCACAGCGGGTATTTATTATACGTCCCTACATTGTATTTATATGATAGCCTAGTGGTGTGACCGTCAGACTGCCAAGTCATAGGTCTCGAGTTCGAACCCAAGGCACACACCTCTGACTTTTCGGATTCATGTGCGTGTTGTATAATTATCACTTGCTTCAAAAACGGTGAAGGAAAACATCGTGAGGAAATCGGCATGCCTGAGAGATATTTCTCGACGGCATGTCATAGGGGCGGCTTTAAAATTCTGACACCAGGTTAGTCACTAAGCACACTAAATGAAGAAGACTTATATGATTTTTATGATAAATATTACAGTAAAACTAGGCCTAGGCCTACCTACGAACCAAAAAGTTAGTTAGCAAAATGTAATTCTTAGGCTTGAAACTTTGAGGAGCTTTATATACATTTGGGATCGTAACTTATTTTAAAGCTCGATAGAATGTATTATAGTACTTAAAATATTATTTTATTGGGTGGCAATAAATATGACATAATTCTGTAAAATCCTAATTGGTTGACGGTCTGCTTACATATTGCTCTATCAGCCCTCAGCTCAGTATTCACCCACTTCTAGCTATAATCATCTTTCACGTATTCCATGCATCGTTTCTCTGGTCTTCTTCATTCAATAGCATCAGACTTCCACCAACCCGCACAGGGGCACCCGCGGTGAACTACAGCCCACTCCCTCTCACAGTGAGGAAGTCTGAGTCCCACCGGTGGGACCATTATGGGCTAATATGATAAACCGACGGGTTCCGGGCTAATTGTATTAAGCGACACTCTGAGCGATATAGACTTTTATACATATTTGGAATCAGCGAATTTTTCTGCGTCATTTGAGCTGGGTTTGGTGACGATGGGAGCACTTTTTTGTCGTTTAATACAACCGCATTTTTGGACCCATTTTGGACTGCAATGAATGAAGCGACATAAAATATTGACAAATTTAGGAACTGTGTACTTAAGCTGACTACCAAATACCAGGCAGTCGTTTAAACATTTTTTCCTGGAGCTATTATTATTTAACAATTTACAGGCAACGTACGTAAACATTACGCTGCGCAGGCATTTAGCCTGACTTTATAAATATATAGAAATTTTGCTTCAAACAATTAGCCTCTTTGTTAAATTCTTATCCAGTGTCGCTTAATACAATTAGCTTTATCTTGTAAATATACAAGAATGTCGTTTAATACATTTAGCCTCTTTGTCAAATTAAAAAGACTGTTCTGATTCCTATACAATTGTGATAAAAACTTTAGTTGTTACCTTGGTAAGCTAAGAAGTTACTGCTGTTCCTAGGTGATTGTCATTTTAAATAAAAAACTTATCTTTAAACAATTTATAATGTATTTTGTTTCTCATTTCATAATTATTAACAAGATAGGTAAGTACACCCTATGTATGTACCTTTTAATTTATCAATGTTTTAACCGCCAATTTCTGCAAACTTCATTATTCAAGTATGATTACAAACAATTTATTAAAAAAAAAATCAGTCGCATAAACTAATTAGCCATACATTAATAAGTTTAAGATAAATTATGGTATTTAAATCAATTACCTTGGGTTTGAAATATGACCAACTCTTTGATTAAAGCACTTAGCTTAGAGACATTATTTGCATGCTTAGGCGGTTAAGTCATTTAGCTTGGAACAAAAAATAATAAACCTAGGAGGTTTAGTCATTTAGCCTGGAATAAGAAACAATAATCATAGGCGGTTAAGTCATTTAGCCTGGAACAAAAAAAAGTAAAATATGGGTCATTTTGTATTAAGCGACATTTATCTTCGTCAAAAATAGGAATATTAGCAAAAAAAAAAACTGATTATGGGGAATATGTTATAAAAACAGTAATATCCTTCTTTTTAAAGAAATAATGCGATTTGCTAAAGTTATTTTTTTTTATCTGAAAATCGAAACTTTAAACTGCTCTGGTGTAAAGTTTCAAAAATGTCGGTTAATACAAATAGCCCGGAACCCGTCGAATTATTAGGCTATCTTCTTCTTCTTCACTATAAATGGACTCGGCTCAGGATTCGGCTACGTGTTTGTCGCCATCACGATCGTCCATCAGATCCTGTAACACGCAGCTGACAGAACACGCGCCATCACGATCGTCCATCAGATCCTGTAACGCGCAGCTGACAGAACACGCGCCATCACGAGCGTCCATCAGATCCTGTAACGCGCACCTGACAGAACACACAGGACATGATAGTAAGTGTCCCGTCGTTTGTGGAACCACACCACAATTATACTCCTTGGAGTCGTCTTTGAATCTCCACCTGAACAGGTTTTCCTTGCTTTGGCCGGTGCGGAGTATGTTTAAAGACCCAAAGCAACTCACGACCAGGCGGGATATCTTCAGCAGATGGAACGAATGGTTTAGGTAAGGAAGCACTGACTCGCAACAGCTTCTTTTGATCGTTCGCCAGTGAGTGGGATTACACGCTTTGAAAAACTGTATCGGCTTCTCAGCCTTTGTGACACAAGGATGTTGTTGGGTGTCGTGTGTCGGAGACCAATTTGGCTCTTTCACTGGAGCTTGCCGAACAATTTCCCAGAGCCCTGCGAACTACTGGTTGTGCTATTCCTGCTAGTGGATACAGCATTTGAACCGGGGTTGGTTCAAATGCTGGCCTATAATGGGTTATTGTGTTCTCTGCCGCCAGGACTCGAAAAGCACACTAAGCCATAATTAGTCCAGCTGTCATTACGGGTAGTCAGAACTCTGAAAGTCTGCCAACCAGTCTTACCAAGGGGCGGTACCCCTTGGTAAGACTGGTTGGCAGACTTTGTTATCCAGTAGTTACTGAATCTGGGTCGCTCCTTGTAAAATACTGGTTTCAACTGTATCCGATTAGTCTGAAATCAAATTATAATATTTTATTTCACATAAACCTACAAGAGCACTTATGAGACGTCAGAAGCTAGGTGCACGGTTCCAATTGGTCATTTCCTATGGAGAAGACCTGGCAAGAAACTCCATGGTTACTCTTTATTTAAATATTAATACATAAATAATAACATAATTTAATAATAATGAAAATACTTCTAAGAATTTAAATAATAACTACCTACATTATTCTTATGCAATACACAAAATTAAAATAACTAATATACTATACCTATATACACAAACCTAATAATATACATAATTATACACCCAATTAAAAACATCTAATAATATTGAATTACTGCTTAGCCTTCTTCCTCTCTCCTTATTTTGCTGTGCCCGACAGGGTCCATATTGCTCTCTTACTTATTATACCATCTATGTAATACATATGGAATGCAATAAAAAATTGAGTATTGAGTATTGAGTATAAAATAAAACGCTTTTACAATGTTTTCAAATGGTAGTGTTAATACGGATGGGAGCCGAGATTGGGAAAAGGCTAGGCTGATGACAAGTGATGACTATATCGCTGGTTAAAAGGTAAAACTCACTAAGTGACATTTTTGGTAAAAATCACTTTTTTTAATTTTCGTCACTAATTCGGCGTAATCTTTCATAGGAAAAACTCATTACTGTACTGACTACTAAAGTTTTCGAGTTACGCATATAGAAAAATCCGTAAGTAAAGTTTTTAAGAAGATTATCGACAGGTAAAAATCATTATACATTTCACTAAACTGATATTATTGAAAAATTGCCTGAACCTGATTTAAATTAAACTGAAATTGCAGATTAACTTAAGCCTAATGGTCAATTTTAGATTCATTTAGTATCAATTTCATAATAAGTTTTGAATGTTATAGACTTATTTTGTTTTAACTTCATTAAGTACGTACTAAACGTTAAAAGCCGAGTAGTTTAAGAAAAGTCCTAACAAAAAAAATCATTAAGTTTTTATTTTTATTATCTTCTAAACTAGTAGTTTATTGTTCCTTTTAAAACGATTTTTAGATGAACAGTCATAATAACTAGCTTCTATGTAAATATCAGAACATTCAGTTAAGGCCATTTCTTTCAGCCTGAAAATTTTATTAAATTTCATTATCTCCTAATTATTTAAAAACACTAAATGACTTTTACCTTTAAACCAACGATATGTTATGTTTGTCATTGTCGGAAAACCCCTACAAAGCTAAATTGACAGCTACTTTCCACCATATCAGTGAAAAAGCAAAACACACCACTCTCTTTTCAATCTAATCGGCAAAACCCGAGCCCTGATGAAAGTTCTCCGTATCTAATCGAGGCTTCAGAGCCTCTTCAGATTATTCAGTAGATAATCCCGCGTGTTATCAGCACTGGCGGACTAAGGGGGCCGGCAGGTGCGGTCCCGGGCCCCTGGTCCTCGGGACCCCCAAATCTTTAGAAATAAGTAATTTTTAATCAAATCCCAAACAAGGCCAAAATTTGTTCAGTAAGTTAAAGATATTCTTTGTTGGGGATAGTCTTTCTAGGGAAATTTTAGCACTCTAAATTAATATTAAGCATACGTAGAGTACGTGTGCTAAATATTAATTTAGAGTGCTAAAATTTCCCTATAAGTTGACAAAGTATAGATGTGATGTGTAGGTGTTCAAAAGTCATTTATTCAAACTAGGCAAATTAACCCAATTTAAATTATTATCCATAAATATAATCTTCTTGAGGTAGTGCGCTGAAATTTCGAGCTCATTTCACTCGCTCTTATATTCTACGTTCTTCTAGTTCTCAAAGTTTTCTGCATACCTGGGTGAACCCTCCAGTTAGTTTGCTACCCCGGGCCCCCGATAGGCATAGTCCGCCTCTGGCTATCAGTACCTGATATTATAAGTACTTAATTTGTGCTGATTACAAATATTAGTTTAGAGACATCGGTAGATTGTGCGGAGTCATTAATGTTAGGTGGGTGTTTTTTTTTTTTTGTATTGAATAAAATAAACGGGTGAAAATTGTATATTTAATAGTTTTGGAAGAGAATATATTTTGTTTTATTTAAAAAGTAATGTCGCTACAGATCTAGGAATCCTAAATAGCTACTAAACACAATTTATACTTACAGGATTTTCGGTTGATTTAGTGATAAGTAAACAAAAAAAAGATTTTTGCTTCGTTTACGACCATACCTCCCGACCGATTTGACCAACCTTTGGATCCCATACTATAAAAGAAGATTAATTGGTATTGAGGAGCTCTTGGCTAAATAATAATTTTTGCACGGGACGATCCATCTCGTTAAGCTACGCTTGCCGGGGTTGGTCTGTAGATAGGTGACCGTCTTTGCATACCGAGACTCCTGCGTGCTTCGGAAAAC
This sequence comes from Agrochola circellaris, assembly GCA_914767755.1. NCBI lineage: Eukaryota > Metazoa > Arthropoda > Insecta > Lepidoptera > Noctuidae > Agrochola > Agrochola circellaris. Next base: position 6,493,562 of record OU611867.1, on the reverse strand, counting down.
ACGTTGGGCCCGGCTGTCATTCGTGGATCTTTGACAGTCGTTACGGGTCGTCAGAAGCCCGAAAGTCTAACAACCAGTTTCACCAAGGGGTATCGTATTACCCAGTTACTGGGTTGTGGAGGTCAGATAGGCAGTCGCTCCAAGTAAAATACTGGTATTCAGCTGCATCCGGTTAGACTGGAAGCCGTTCCCAATATAGTTGGGAAAAGGCTAGGCAGATTGATTTGATTATAAAGAAGATTAATTATTTCAGATTCTCACATACTTCACCCAGATCAACAATGCCAAATTAAAGCAATATGGAGCCCACCAAGTCTTTTTTCCTAATCCTTCTATTCAAGACATGCTTATGCCAAAACTTAGACTTTTTCTTCCGAAAAATCAATGAAGAAACGGGCAACTTTAGCACCATAGCTGCTCATCTGGCTTGGGAGTCCTCAATAAACCCTGGCAACCCTGAACTGCCCGCTCGCTCAGCTACATATCAGAAAAACCGAATAATCTGGCAAGACCAAACGTGCAGTGAGTTGGCAACACTGTATAATCGTCAGTCGTTGAACAGGACTCAACGGAGGCAGTACTATTTATTGTGTAGGGGACCGAAATTTACTTATGATGAGACCAGGTAAATAATAATGAGATAATTCTTTATCTTTTTTTATGAATTTCTTTCGATTATTATCATAGCTGCTAAATAATTACATTTAATGGATGGAGGTATTATTTTCTAACAACAATCTTCTCGCCTAATGTCTTCACCATTTCCTGATTTTGTCAAGCAGGCAATTAACTATTTACAGAATACATTTTTTTGCAGACATACAAGCAATCTTTACGAAGAACTACAATCAATCTATTCAGATGCAGAAATATGCATTCCAAGCGAAACAAACATATCAACAAATAACCTAACACAAGTCGAAGCCGCCATCTTGAATTATCTGTCAAACTTCAAACAGTTTTTCAATTTCGAACACGGAGATCCAATTCTTTTTGCCGCTAAAATTCCTGACAACCGTTATATTGAAGCAAAAGAAATGATTTGTTTGAAAGGCGAAAGAGATTTTGATAAAATTATCGCTTTTTCGAGAAATGAAGAGGTATTAAGATGGCTGTGGCTAGCTTGGAGGGAAAAAGTGGGGCCACCTCTGAAGGTACCTTATGGAGTATTGGTTGCTTTTGAAAATAAAGCTGCTAGGCGTAATGGTAAGTCGTACTAATGAGTAATACAAATTAAATACGAATTATGAAGAAAAAAAATCGGGGATGATTCTGCATGGTTAGACAGACCCAAAAGTTTTGTGTCGCAAGTAACTAACTTATGTTATATGTCGTAGCCATCTGGTTAAATTAGCCAGCTAATTGGACGCCTAGCCCGTTCATTAAATGCCGGCATCCAATTGGATGCCTAGGGCCGATGGTTAATTGAATTCAACTTGACGCATTGAAAACCCTGTGAAAATGACTGACCAAGACTCAGCCAAGTAATTCAAATTGTGAAAAAAAATCTGCGAGCAACTTGGAATAGCCGTTGGGCTATTCCAAGTTGCTCGAAATAGTTTAGGTAAGAACTGTGACCAACGTCACAGTTCTTACCTAAACTATTTCACCCAGTTTAACTTAATGACTACACGATATTCAGCCATTTGGTTAAACAATGCTTTCAATGGATGGATGCGTTTATTGAACGGCCTAGGTCCAATTAGCTGGCTAATTTAACGATGGCTGCGATATATATACCAGTTATACGATTTTTGATGCCACAGAAAAAGAGGCTCCCTTAAAGTAACATTAAAATATAGAGAACGATGGGCTTAGCTACTCCCGATATCTTTAATTTAGATTCTTATTAGTGCTTAATAAACCAATATCAATAAAATTTAATTTTAAAGCAAAAATGTTGACCATCTTACCTCTTTTATAATAGTCATATTGATTCTAGGATACCCAAATATCGGTGGATCCTGGCGAGATGAGCTCGAGATCCCAAGACTGCGCCAAGTCTGCCGACATCTCTACAACGGTGTGGTCCCCTTCTATAGTCTACTGCATGGCGTAGTGAGGTTCTTTCTGCGGAGGTTTTATGGTGAAGTCGTGCCTGAACGTGGACCTATCCCTGCACATTTGTTGGGTACGTAGATATTAAGTAAAGCTAGAGTGGCGATACGTCATCTCGCCCAGGGGCGGCAGTCTCGACATAGATAGCGATCGCTATACGACCGAATTCGGTCACAAAGTCCTAACGGCATCCCTAGACGGTCAAAATTTCTTGACACGCAATAAAAAATCACGTGCTTGTTAAGCACGTCGCGCGCGTCTAGGGACGCCATTACGACTTTGCGACCGAATGCGGTCGTAACGATCGCTATCTATGTCGAGACTGCAGGGCCTGGACAGTCAAGACCTCGACTAATAGCCGATGAACTCCCAAAGTTCTTACAAATGTTTTACAGAACAGCCGACCTATTCTGCAAAAATCTCACCGTGAAAACTAAGGTGAAGTGAGCTTGAAGTTAACTGTCAATAGTGTCAATCTCCAGTATTATGTGGAATGACAGCTCACTTCACGCACACCTCACCTATGTTTTCACGGTGAGATTTTTACAGAATAGACTGGCTGTAGTTGTTCTGAAAAGTTTTCACAAAAACAGAATATTTACTCTGGGCTGCCATTGAGAAATTCCAGATATAAAAACCCAATATTGCCAGACCAGGGAATGGAACCCTCATGCTGGTCCGTCCTTAAGGGCGATTTTTTAACGCGACGATTTTTAATCGTGCACTGAATTATCAACTCTCGTTGTTGAGCCAAGCATTGAGAATCTAACAGAGTGCATCAGCACGTCAAAAAAATACGCTGTAATATTTCGAGCTCTCGGTTCGAGGACTAACCCTGTTACTGATTTCTGTTATCGACCTTACTCATTGCTGTCTGGATACTTTTTAGGGGTTCGTACCAAACGTTTGCGAAGGGACACCCTATTACCAACTCTACGCCGTCAGTTTGTATGTTAAAGGGCTGTATCTTTTTACCCGTAGGTAATAGGTGTCCAGTTGCTCAAACAATACGTACGTTAGAATGGTCTCTCCCATGGCAAATTTAATGTATCAAATTCGTTTATATATATGGATTTGATACATCAAAATTGATACAGCTTTACGGGCAGTTACTACCTACAATATTTTTGTGTTGACTCCTGAGTGTGAGTGACGTCTCAATGTTCCTATAGGTTTAAAGTGTTTGATACAGGTCAAATTATAATTATAGACTTTGTTGTTTTCCTCATTATTTTGAATACATCACTACAGGGACTCATCAACATAATAATTATCAAGCCTCTCGTGCTGGCACGCTCCACTTTCAACTGTTTCCCGCCATTCGTGGTGAACTGACAGTTGACATAGTGACAACGTTGTCATTAGTCTATTCAATGTTTTTCTGAAAGAGGGTTCGTCCTTGAAATTATCCGTTTATCGACTCTTTCGGCTGTCTTGGCAAGAAAGACTGTTGGCTGTTAATTTTCAAGAGTCACACGGAACATTACGCAATGCGAATTCTTAATTACTCTAGGCTTGCAAACGAATGTAATTTAATTTCGTAATTTAAATCGTTTCAGGTAATCTATGGTCACAGAACTGGGAACCATTGGCTGATCTTCTACTACCACAGACTATAGATTTCGATGAGAGCATTAAGAAGATGAATTGGACTGTAATGCATATGGTTAGTTACACAATATTAATCTTTAAAGGCGCCATTTCCACGGGCGAGAAAATCGCGGCGATGATAGTCTCTATACGAATCAGCTATACAACTTCGCATGTAAGAATAATCGTAAAATCTCATGATTTCATGAAATAGTTATTCAATAGGATTATATAAACTTAGAGTAGACAGTTGTATTGATGGTTTTTATGATTATAATTCTATAAATAAATATTTGATACGGCCACGAATCATAACTAAATATGATTCGCAGTCAAATATTTACATCAACATACAACCTGATACTTACTAACCAGCAAATTGCAAAAAGAACGTAAGGTAATTTGAATTTCGCAGGCTACCTAAAATGAATGATATACCTCAATGTGTAGGATATTTAAGTTATAACATAATTAATGAGCAACATAAAGGAGATGGATAACGGACCTATACAAGCTTGGCCCAGGAATTAACACAAATGAAACAAAATGGGCATATCTCCCCGAAATACTTGAATCAAAATAATAATCTTTTAAATTGAAATAATTCCTCCCATGTTTTGTCAAGTAACGAAAGCTGTGGTGCGATTTCAAATATTATCAGTTATTTTTAAAATATAATTATCTCTCTGTCTGTGCTAGCACTGCTAGGCCAGACTTTACCCATGTCCTTTTTTTGTTCGAAAATTCTAAATGCTTATTTCCAACTATTATACAATTAACTAACTGCATAGTTAATGACTTTATGTACCTCTATTTAGGCAAGAAGAGCAGAAGATTTCTACCAGTCGCTCGGCTTGCCCGCCATGACAGATACGTTTTGGCGCGAATCTGTGTTTGCGCGGGAAAACAACAGTGACACGCGCTGTCACGGCACTGCGGCGGACATGTTTCAAGATGGCGACTTCAGGTTAGTGTTGCCAATAACTCGGCTATCACATTTTTAGGAAGTATTTCTTAAACTACCGTACGTCGCAATTGAATAAGCTTTACATTGATTTCAGACTGTTATATTGCTCAGACACGTCAAAGGAAGATTTCTATGTGCTGCATCATGAATTTGGTCATATTCAATACTACATGGCGTATGAAAATCAACCGGCTTTGTTTAGGGTGAGTACAATAAATCTCTAAAATTATTGACAAGAATCTAATGACGATGGACGCTACTGAAGGTGCCAAATTCGTAGCCAAATTCTGTGCTGAGTCTATATAAATTTCCATCGACACACTAAGAAGAAGAACAAGAAGCGAACGCTATCATGAAGTTAATGCTGCTATGCTGCAAGAATAAATGCTTAATATGGACTGAACAGATGTGTAATTATGAGCCCATTTGAATGCCGTCCTAATTTTAAATTTCTATTATTCAATCAATCTGTGGCGGCATCTACACCGCCACATGCGAACTACGCATCTAAGACTTGACGTCACACAACATCCTGACGTCACTCAAATCCTGCATCGCGCAATTAGAGTTTACCGCGCGGTGGACATATATACAAGCTCATGACGACTTCAACCTCTGGGCAATTGCCCGCCAGACATGACACCCGTCTGGTCGGAGGATCCTCCCTTTTCTATGGTGGATGAGTGAACATTACACCCTGATCCTCATACCCCTAAAAATCAAATCAACCCATCACAGTGCACTGCTGGACATAAGCCTCTCCCAGGCTTCGCCACAATACACTGTCTTCCGTCTTCCGCATCCAGTCTCTCCCAGCCACCTTCTTAAGGTCGGCGGTCCATCTAGCTGGTAGGCGTCCCACACTACGCTTGCCGCTACGCGGTTTCCACTCTAAGACTCGTCTGCTCCACTGGCCATCGGTCCTTCGAATTTTAAATTTCTATAGATACTTAGATTTAGAAAACAGATGCATACAGTCAATTATTTACATTATCTCCAAGAAAATTCTGGTAGAGCTTTCAGCATGTTGATGTTGACGCTATTGACTGTATTCAATTTTAAAAGGTCACCGCTAGGTATAGCTTCTTTCCGGAGCCAAGTCAGCATGTGAAATTTATATACTTTCTTTTACAGCATGCCAACACAGCCCTTCAGGAGACTGTAGGAGACACAATTATGTATGGAGTACTAACACCACAACATTTGAACAGACTTGGTCTTATCAACGACTCTTTGCTATACACATCTAATTATGACATTTCAGAAAATCCTCATATTGATAACTTATCTAATAATGATGACAAAGATAATATTGTTAATAAAAAATCGAAAAATGAGAAAGATAATAACATAGACGGTGATACAAAAGAAATAGAAGACAAAAGTCAAGAAAAAGTACTAAAGGACCTAATAAGAACAGTAAATACAAAAGAATATTATGATGTTGTTAACAAATTGGAACCAGAAAAGTTTTTTCCGTTTATAGATCGCATGCACAAAATGAATGAAAAAGATATTTACAAAGATCCTCCAAAATTATTCGAAAAAAAAGATATTACAACAGATACAATACTTTTACTAAAACAAGCTTTAAACAAAATCCCACAAATACCATTCTCGCTACTAATAGATGAATACAGGTGGAAGTATTTTGAGGGTAGTCTGAAAGAAGAGAACCAGGAGTTCTGGGCTATGGCGAAGGAATTGCAGGGGGTAGCACCACCTGGTTTTAGGGGAGAAGAGTATTTTGATGTGGGTGCTAAGTTCCATGTGCCGGATAATACACCGTACATCAGGTATTTCTATCATCTAACTTATAAATTTTGTGTGTTACAAGTGGGGGATGATCGTCCACTGACTGGCTCAAAAGCGTATAAGCTAAAAGGAGGTCTATATTCAGTAGTGGTGCTAATGGGAGCTTGATATAAATATATTCTATGTTTTTATTTTGCCTGTATTTTCTCGTTGTTTTAAGCTCTGTTACACGTTCAGTCTACCCATGACGAATATGAATTATTTTTGGTATTTCGTAACACGATAAAACAAAATACGAGTAATGTGATCAAACTATTTAAAAATCTTTGCCATTTTATCCTTCTAGATATTTCCTGAGCAGTTTCCTACAACACCAACTCTTCGAGAAGTTATGCAAAGCGGCAGTGTTTGGTCGTCGCAGCGCTGAAGGACCTGTTCCAGAGACCATCAGTTTGACAAGATGCGACATATACGGGTCTAAGGCTGCTGGGAAAATCTTGAAGTAAGTAAACATCATGAACATTTATTTATATTCCACGCACAGACTGGGTTGTGTGGTAAAGGTCAGAAAGGCAGTCACCCCTAGTAAAATACTGATTTAATTCAAAATTCAAAAGTCATTTATTCAAAATAGACTGAGAATCAGCACTTTTCGAACGTCAAAATTACATAAGACAGTCCCCCAAAACGCCCACCCTTCACCACTTCCTAGTGCTTACCTGGGAAGAAGAAGTGAAGCATCAAACTCCCCAGCAGCACAGCTGTCTGTTCAGTTAGAAAAACTTGATTCTATACAATAGTACTTATGCAAAATAATGTACATTACGCAACACAAAACATTAAATTAAATTTGGCAAACAAAAATCATCGAAATCTATACTCAAGCGAAAAAAAAAAGTAAACAGAACTTAATACCCGAATGAAAGCCTCCAGGCATAATTACCCTGTATATTATAATGTCGACAGTATACTTAAGGTCATAAATTGTGCACAAATAAATAGTCGAGATAGGCAATTTATCTTCTCTTCCAGCACGCGTAGCATGATCACGAGTTTTGTCTATTCTTCATAGACAAAATGACAGATTGTGATTGTTTAACTGTCATTTTGTCTATTCTTCCGTCGACAAAACCCGTTTCTACGGCGGTCATGCTACGCGTGCTGGTATGGCCTGGAAGGAAGAGATCGATGCTCATCTTTTTGAACGTATTCAATTTTTTTTTAGGTATCCCGTTCTATTAACTTCAACTGGCAAATAATTGTATTTGTTTCACTTTCACAGAGATTTCATGTCCCGTGGCCACTCGCAGCACTGGAGTGAAATTCTGGAAGCAACGACAGGCGAACACGACATATCCGCAGCAGCTCTCAACAGATACTACCGGCCTCTATACGATTTGTTGGAGAAATTCGTGCGCGCGCATCGCGTTCCTATTGGCTGGTGATTTGCTGGTTTATTCATCTAATTTATTTTTATATTTAAAAATTGTTTTGTTACTTTTGTCTAGTCAGATAATGTTGTGGGATAATCGAGTCATAATTACTTAACTTAATTTGCTTCGTGAAAAAATGTTAGCAGAATTATACCTAAAAGTACGCCCACCGCTGGCCAGAGCAACAAGTTGGCGAACATCGAGCAGCGAGTGCGCGACGGCGCTGGCGAAGAGAGATTACTTGCTGGTAGAATATGTAAAATCTATTCAAGTCCTTGTTTCCAGCTGACGTTATTTCCATTGGAACGAATAATTATCCTCTTTATGCCCGTACAAATTAAGTTGAATTCAGAACTAATAGTACTATTGAAACAGAGTTAACATTGTTGGGCAAACTGAACTTTATGTGTAAAGACACAAGCATCTGTCACGGGGGTGATTCAACCCGTCGCGTCTTACTAAACAACTTTCAACAAGAAACATATCCGAACCGTGAAATAAAACTATTTCATGTTTACCTTACTATGACGTGTTAAAACCATCACCTTTCCGTTGTGAAATAAGGATAGTGCTATTCGTCCTGTATAGCTTCATCTCTTTCTCACACTGTAATGATGATTGCTTTAACAAGTCATAGTACAGCCCAAGTAGACAGACTGTCTCGATTCACGTGTTTTTTTTTTACCTTACTTACATTTGTGTTTCATAGCGAAAGTTGTTTACTATGACAAGTAGAATCACCCCCTTGACAGATGTAGGTCACAGATAAATAATATTTATCTCTTTTACTTACATGGGACCTACAGTCCTTTGTACGTTTCTTCAGCCAGTAAATCGTTGATAACTAGTCGCTTCCTCGTCGGTGGTGGGACAAGTACTAATTGTAAACTTTTGTTGTCAAATATCGAATAGTGTTGTTCAAAATTCAAAAGTCATTTATTTGAACTAGTCTGAGAATCAGCCCTTTAAGAAGTTTTTTTTTTGTATTATTTATTGTAGGTAATCGTAAATAATATCATTAGTTGTTAAAATCCTATAAGGTGAAATAACACTATAATGAAACACTTGTTTAAATTAACAATAAATACAATTTATTAAATTAACATTAAATCATGTATTTTATCAACAACGATTTTTGTCTCCGTTAATAAAAAAATCTTAAAATTAGTTTTAACAAAAAATAGAAAAAAAAAATGGTACAAAATAAATTAAAAGCAGAATAACTTACTTCAAGCGCTTTTTAAATTAATACTTAATTAATTTATTTACATTAAAAAATGGTAGAAAATGTAAAAATCTTGTAAACATATTTTGTTACGTATTTACACATAGCGGGATATTTACAAAAGGCGTAAGATATTTCTAAAACATCAGAGAATGAAGAAACTAGCTGTCCACAAACAGACTACACAGAATATAAGAAAACAAAGATTTTTTATACTATTAGATTGTCATAGTATTTGCGTCAAATAAGTACTATTGTTAAATTGGAGGTTGTATACTGTATTCGCTTTGGAATTTTTGTATAATGATGGGCAAGAGCGTTGCACAGACCTGTGCAAAAACTTTGCACAAATCGCTACACAGTTTTTGCCTCTAAACCTGGGCAGGAGCTTTGCACAAAATGTTTGTGACCAACAACCAACTCCAATCTCCATGCTTTAAACTAAGGCACTATTATTATAATATTATTATAACTCCATATTTTATTAATATTGCAATTTTAGAGAGTATTTATGCAACAATATTACTCAATGAATTTAATATTTTATCACAATAAAACCTTAAATATAAACGAGTCTAGAAAACAGGTGACTTTTTGGATAGTTTTTTTTTTTTTTTTCGGAAAAATAATATAAAAATGGTAATTCTATTGACTATTTGGTGGAATAGAGTTATCTACTAAATGTAAGTCGTTGGTAATATACAAATATTAACATGAAGTTTTTGTCGTATTCAGTACGACAATACGACAATTGGTTTCTTTCGTTGTTTTTTCCTGCAGTGTATTTTATATTAACACATAATTGTGTGTTAATATTAGTTTATAATAGACACATATTTTTAGCCGACTGCGACGAAGCCCAACAAGAGGGTTTATCTATACACAGTACTTTTGCAAAGTATTTCTACATTTTAAATAGTTGAAATTCCAGAAAAATATTTTTTATTGTCATTTAACACTGAATATAACATTAAATTAAAGCATTGGATCGAACGTACACATTTCATTGAAAATATAAACTCTTTTCATTTTGTGCTACTTATTTTTATCCGTTTGCAAAATTTTAACCCTTTGAATATCAAATCTGTCGCTAATACGACAAAAGGCCAATTAAAAAATGTCTACGACATTTGATTTACAAAATACGACACTTTCGTTACATTTAGTTAATGACATTATCAACGTTTAAGGCCCTTGCTCACTGATTCACTGAATATAATTAAGTGAACACTAAATATGATTAAAAATATTTAATTTATGTCTTTCATTTACCGAAAAACAGAAACTGAGTGACGTTTTAACAACATTTAGCCTTAATTATATTTAGTGAGTCCTCAAATAAACCAGTATAAAACAGTCAACCTCCATTAAAAAAAAAATACCACTCAAAATGGCGCTACTGTGCCTAAAAGTTAACCCAACGGCTTAACACTAAAATTTCACTACTTAAAATTTAGCACTAAATTCAGTAGCCAATCAAATTCATTCAAGCCTTTTCATTTAAGTCTTAGTCTAACTTTTAACCACACTAGCACCACAGCTTAGGGCACTTCGGGCAAACACTCAAAAGTATCGTTATCACTTCACTTCTAGCGATGCTATGACAGTGTTGTGGCATGGGATATCCAGTCTACCGTGTGGGCAACTCTATGGTATATGCCCGGTTGACCCCTGCTGGCACAGGAGTAACCTGCGGAGACGACGCCTATGAGGTACCAGCGCCCCGCCCGTTCGAGCATGAGCGGCCCTCCGCTGTCACCTTGACAGGAATCTTTGCCACCACCCCGGTAGCCCGCGCACAGCATTTCGGGGTATATCACTACGTTTATACCTGGAATTTGAGAAAGAGGCTGTTAAAAAATATACTTGAAAGATTCGCACAAGATCTTTAATCAATTGGTTCTGAATTGAAACCAATATTGACATGTAGCTTCAAAATATGCAAGAGCTTCTCGTATTTCTCAAGACACAAATCAAAAGCAGTAGAAACAGTTGTTTTTTTAGTCATAATAAGGATGTTGACTGGGAAAAAAAAAAAATAACTTCGTCAGTCAGATAATAAAAGAATATTAGACGCGTATTTTTTGCTTTATCATATTAATAAAAAAAGGTTTAGATAAAACGCATTAAATTTGGGGAGTGGGGGCTCACTACGTCACAAGTTGGTATGAAATCTACCTCTAACAGAGTGGGGTTCTGAGGCACTACCATGGAACCGCGACGTAAACTTAACATGTAACCGGACGATTATTGAATCGAAAATACACTCGAGAGCAATGAATCCGGGTCACTTAAAGAATCCTAAAAATCTCGGAAACTAAAAATGCTAGGTTAATGCAATAAATTGTATTTAATAGACAATGTAATACTCCTTAAATGAAGGTATTAAAACTTCTTAGTTATTGTAAAGTTATATCATAAAAAAATCAAATTTGAAAAAGGGCCACTTTCGAAGATGGAACTACGAAATTACAGCATTTGGTTTTGCTTTTGTTTGTAATCTGTCATTTATGTGGGTACATAAACCATGTTGATAGTGCTCTATATTCATTATTCAAGCTGAAATTATGTCGCTTACGCCTGAAGAATGCACCAGAATACTTACAATGCTGGAAACCGGCCGGAGTCAGCGCGATACAGCCAGGACTGTCGGTGTGTCGCTGTCAACAGTACAAAGAGTTCTCCGACGTTACGAAGAAACTGGTTCTAACCTACGCAGACCAGGAACGGGCAGAACCAGGTGTACCACAGCACGAGAAGACCGATACTTGGTGAACACCATGCTTCGAAATCGCTTTCTCACAGGAACTGAACTCACAAATCAGTTTCGACGCCTCGGAGGAAGTAACCCAAGTGCATGGACAGTAAGACGTCGGCTTGCTGAATCTAACTTAAAACCCCTTAGACCTGCAAACGGCCCTAAACTGGAGCGTGGGCATCGTATTTCAAGACTAAGATATGCCCAGAGCCACGTAAATTGGAGTATTGAAGATTGGTCAAAAGTTATGTTCTCCGACGAATCAAAATTTATGCTCTACAAGCACGATGGAAAACACAGAGTGTATCGAAGACCAGGGGAAAGATTCAAGCAAGCATGCATCGAAGAAAAAGTAGCCTACGGTGGTGGGTCTGTACTTGTGTGGGCCGGAATTTCTTCTGAAAGTCGCACAGAGCTGGTGATCATAGAAAACGGCTCTTTAACTAGCGTAAGATATGTGGAAGAAATCCTCAATGATCACGTTGGTCCATTTATGGTCAATTTAGGTGAGGATGCTATATTTATGCATGACAATGCCCGACCTCATACAGGTAGGATTGTGAATGACTACCTTCAAGAGATGAACATTACTCGTATGGAGTGGCCAGCGCGCAGCCCGGATATCAACCCGATCGAGCATGCTTGGGACGAGCTAGGCAGATGCGTAAAACAACGAAACCCTCCCCCAATCACGCTTCGTGAGCTCAAAATTGCTCTCACAGAGGAATGGGAGAATATTCCCCAAAATCGTATAAGGAACTTGGTGTACAGCATGCCAAACCGCGTAAACGCAGTAATGGAAGCACGAGGAGGCAATACGAAGTATTAAAATTCAAGAAAATCGTAATAAAGTTCAAAAATTTCATGTTTCCTATTTTTGTTTTAAGGAGAGATCAGCAGTTTTTTTCTTTATGTAATTTTGTGTTAATAAAATGTATGGTGACTCATATTTTTTTTACTTTCATTTAAGGAGTATTACATTGTCTATTAAATACAATTTATTGCATTAACCTATCATTTTTAGTTTCCGAGATTTTTAACATTCTTTAAGTGACCCGGATTCATTGCTCTCGAGTGTACTACTATTCTATAGCATTTTGGTTAAATTTTTTGCAGCAAGCACAATGACTATCACCCATTGATATGAAGAGCAGTGATAGCCCAGTGGTGTGACCGTCAGACTGCCAGGTCATAGGTCTCGATTTTAAACCCAAGGCACGCACCTCTGACTTTTTGGAATCATGTGCGTATTGTTTAATTATCACTTGCTTCAAAAACGGTGAACGAAAACATCGTGAGGAAACGCCTGAGAGATGTTTGTCGACGGCATGTGAAGCCAAGTCAGATGCTCATGTGGGCGGCTTTAAAACTCTGACACCATGGTTAGTCACTAACCACACGAAAAGAAGCAGAAGAAGAAGATATTTACAAAGTCTAAAGTTATGGTTTTCCTAAGACTGTGGTGGCGGCCGCATAGTGTCCGCAATTTACCGTCGACTGACGTCACTGAAACGTCGCTCTGGGCGGAGCGGGACGGCATGTCAGACTCTTACTGACTAAAACCCACCCGTGTTCCTTCAGTTGCCTGTACGTTGCCAGGAGCCACGGTATCCCAGACCCCTTCTGTTGTGCTGACATCTCTTTGAGGCGCGCGTGGAACACAACGCGCCGTCGTCCCGGGCCTGTTTCTTATCGGATGGCGAGCTACCCATTGCTCACCGTCCGCAAGCCCTTGCCTACGGTGGCCGGGAATCGGCCTGGGATTCTCGACGTGGTGGGTTACCCTAGAGAGTGTTTGCCATCATTTTCATGACGGCCCTCACCGACCTCACTCTTCATAAGTGGTGGCTTATGAAGAGCTTGATTTTAAAATTGAGATTATTCGTTTCGCACATAATAATTAACTTAGGCACTACGACACCATGGTGGTGCGACCATGATCGCCAGCAAAATATACACAGCTTTATGGTGGGTATCTCACCAGACGTCCGATAGCACATAATAATTAACTTAGGCACTACGACACCATGGTGGTGCGACCATGATCGCCAGCAAAATATACACAGCTTTATGGTGGGTATCTCACCAGACGTCCGATAGTACATAATAATTAACTTAGGCACTACGACACCATGGTGGTGCGACCATGGTCGCCAGAAAAATATACACAGCTTTATAGTGGGTATCTCACCAGACGTCCGATCGGTTGCGCAACCAACATACATTTTTCGTAGTGCGACCATGGTTGCGCTGCCACTAGTGTCCTAGTGAGACAGGGCCCTTAGTAACGGCCGAAGCCAGTAATTGAATGTCATTGAATGTCATCCACAACTACGTAAGGTCCTTATTCTATGACAGATTATTGGGAGGTTAAAACCATAGATGATAGGAATTTCTATCTCCAGTATGCCAAAACTGGTGATAGATAAGTTATTGGGTTCGGTAAGTAGGGTTGCCAGGCCTAAAAATGGAAAAGCCGGACACAAATTCATATTTAACCGGACATTTTGCCCTGAAAGCCTGACGCAATGGTTTAAAAAAAAAAAAACTTTTATTTGTTTATTTATTACTGTTATTCATTGAGACTTACAATAAAATTATGAATCACACATTTTGTTCTTACTAAAGTAATTTGTACCTTCTTTACATTGAAAGTAATTAAAACAATAAAATAAGTAGGCATCTTTTGGCGGGGCGGGGTTGACCACAAAAGCCGGACAGGCCGGACTTACCTGTATTTGGCCTGACACGATTGTAAAAGGCCGGACACCTGGTAATCCTAGCCGTAAGTCAATATTATGTGCGAAATACACCAACTTACTTTAGTAAAGTAAATAGTTCCTTCCTCCCGGACCGCGAAAGCGAATAGACGTGTGTAATATCTCCTACTGGGAGAGGGCACTGGCTCCTGTAACAGGTATATCACCTAGCACAGGAGTCAGGGACTTCACACTATATCACTTTCTTGTGTATCACTTTTTTTTGTCTTTGACATTTCTCGGGACCCTGGGGTCCCGGACCTTTGGAAGGCGTACGAGGGGCCGAAGCCAACTCGCAGAGGCCCGTTAGGCGTCTTATTATTATTATTAGTTCCTATTTACGTTACGATACGTTTCTTCCGCGCGTCCATACTCAGCCCTATGGTGTCTGAAATGATCCGTCTTGTTAAGCTATAGTAAAGAAAATTAAGAGGTACATACCGTTAGCCCGATGCCACCTTTCGCAGACCCTGTTATCCAGTACAGGCACATCCACCGCCTGCAGTGTCCGCGGTCGCAGCCTCGACCCTGGACTTAGGGCTCCCCATCCCGCTGCCCAGCCGTACTGCCCCAGGAAGTCGGACCCTCGCTCCGGTAAGCAGATTGGTGCTGGAATGACGGAATTAAAAGTGTTAATGATTTCGAATAGGTGTTGGTAGTTTTGTGCGTGGAGCTGAAGTTAATTTATGTAAATGTAGTGTTTAATTCTGCAAGTAGGTATACTTTTTAAATAGAGTCTTGACCAAGGAAATTATCGTTATATTGTTTATAAAATAAAGCTGCTGTCTATGGCATGTCTAGAATGTAAAACATAACAATGTAATACAAACATTAACACATTACAACACATATAAAACAACGCGCCCGTAAGCGCTTCGCTCTCCTTCTCACTTACGGTATGTCTGTAAGTGAGACGGAGAACGAAGCACCCGTAACTACGGATTTCGCTTAGGGAATAGGCCCCCAGAGCACTGTGAGCGCTACTCGTACGGATCTCCCGGACAGCTGTTGAACCAGCCTTATCAAACTTCCTCCATTGTTGAGTACTAATAAACAAAATCTAAAACACCCGGGGAGTTGACATGTGGCCCATTTAGAAGGTTATCTAGATACCAGCTGCTAGGCATCTAAGCGCTGCTTATCAACGTCACGCTAGTTATTAACTAAATGCGATCCTATCCGACCTCGATAGTATGGTGCGCATGTGGATCGTACAGATCATTGCATACTGCTCTACAGATTGGATCGCTTTCTGCGTGCTGAAGTTCTTAGTCTACGTATCAAGATTCGCGTCACAGTTTTAACTTTTGCAGCTATTATCGTTTAACTAAGTATTTGTTGTTTTTTCCAAATAAACGATTACAAAAAATTTGAATACTTTTACTACTAACTGATACTGAGATGTTCGACCTTGAGCTGAGTACTTGTTCTTTGGATAACCTCTAGTCAAATCCTCGTCACCCAAGCCATTGCATAAATAAACAAATGTTCCATGCTCACCTATATGAGGCATGTAGTGCACATTTCTATCTAACGTCAGCACAGCGACATCAAATCTATCGGCTTGTGGCGTGAACTTGAACAGGGGATGCACTTTGATCGTCCGCACGCCAAACGTATACGCGGGGAGCGGTTCCGCTGCCGAATTGATGACGTAATCACCGAGCGTCACGCGGACGTGGCGTGGCTGTGCCCGAGCCACGCAGTGTCCAGCTGTCACAACATGGCGCCTCGATATTAGGGAACCACCGCATCTGAAACGTTACAGGGTTTTGGTTACGTACGAAATTTTGTTTGGGGGATTTAGATTTAAAGGAAGGATTTGGGGGATTAAGATGAAAGACATGAACGGGAGTGAGATTTATTTGGGGGTTGTAGATTTCAAATGGGGGAAAGAAAATGGAAGAAATTGATTCGATAGCAGATCAGTTCTTCTTCTTCCAAAAAATATTGGCTTTAACTGACCCAGGTAAAAATGAAGTAAGATAACATGAACCAATCATCTTAACAAAATAAAAGCTTTAAGGCCTATGCGCTTACGGTAGCTGGAGCAACCACTACTTTAACCAAATCAGTCAGTCAGGTCAGGTCAAACTGAAGCCGGTTTACCTGTTCAGTTTGGCCTCTCCAGGTACAGTAGGCCGTACGTCAGTCGTAAAACTTTGACCATGTATGCTGGCCTAGCGTAGTACGGAGTTTCAACATAAAAAAGGCCAGGTCATACTGGTCTCGTTACCACTGACGTGCGGCTTCCTACCGAGCAGTAGCCGTGGCCTAACCAAAAGCGATTATCGCGCGAGTACGCAGTCGTCGCTCTTCTAAATGAATATGACGTACTCGCGCGATCAATCAAGTCTCGTTTCTACATCTTAACTAATACAAACGATTGCGACGATCGTGTACCCCGCGTCCTATAAAAAAGCGATCGTCGCGCGAATACACGATCGTTCGAACTTTTTTTTCGGTGAACCTGAACGCGTGGTCGCACCGACAGAGGGCGCTTTCCGGTTTTCTGAACATAAAGTAACATGTGCTCGCGACAGATCGCGTATTCGCGCGACGATCGCTTCTAAATAGGAGGCGGCCTACGGGTGCGGCGGTCGCTTCGGTTAGGACACTAAGTAAAAAGCGACCATATTCTTGACAATAAGAAAAACTGTTCTAACCAGAGATAGGTACTAGGTACTGGTATTATTCTGACGTTTCGATCTGTTCTTCCACTTAATTCTGAATACGATATAAAAAAATATGAACACTAAAGGACAATGACAAGAATAGGCTCGAATCATGTAGCGTCCGACAGAATTTCTGTAATAATGATATTTCATAACAGAAAATAGTAACAATTATACAATTTATATAAAATCTATAGAAGCACACCGCTGAAAACTCATTTTAAAAAGTTGTTCAACTAATTGTCAATTTTACAACACATTTCATAGCTACAATTTCAAGAAGAAATGTTGCCAATACCAAAATAAAATAATATCGATACCAAATTGCATATGCAAATCGATTACAATAATATAAATATGAATAAAGATAAAGTCCTGCCCCTTTTGTGACGTTTTAACTGTCAAGTTAGCGTTAGCGTCAACGTACAGGCAAGTGAAGGAACACGGGTGGGTTTTAGTCAGTAAGAGTCTGACACGCCCTTCCGCTCCGCCTATAGCGGGAGAAGTCATTTGATGAAAAAAATTATCATCATTTATCATTTCAGATTTTTTTTATTATTTATCCTTGAATGTCGCATGATACCCCGTAGGTGCATAAGAAAAAACGCACATAAGGTGGATAAGTATGAGATCTAACCCGCGTGACTCACCGTCGTAGATTCGGTGGGGTTTGACGGTTTTGGCAAACTGTCTCCGGTTCGGAGACAAAGAGCTTGTGTGTTTTTAAAAAATAAATATCGTTTAGTTATATATATGAATAATATTATAAAGTGATGTAATAATTTTATTAAAAATAATCCGATGATCGATACTGTTTAGAATAGTTTATTCCTAATACCTTATAATGTTATTATAGTAGTGGCAACACTTGATGTAAAACAACTTGTGTTTTGTCTGTGGTCCTTGTCATTGTCAAAAAGTTTGACTTCACTTCATCGGCGTGTGGTTGTGTTTTTTTTTCTTAAATTCTAATCTAAGTATGTTTTATGTATATTTTTAATATAAAAACATTTATACACGACGATAATCTGCTAAAAGTCATTCATTTAATTAATCACTTAATAGTTTATTTCATGTTATCGTTAAAATCAGAAGTATTAAGTGGTCAACTTTAAAGCACTAACTTTTTTTGGTGTACTTCCAATATAAATCTATTTATATTATCAAATTATATAATTATTTTCCCTTTTTATGAAATATAGTTCATCTCTGTCGGTTCTGGCCGAGTCTTGTAGGAAACTTTGGCATTCTCCTTTATTAGACTCATCAACCAACATAAACAGGCTTGTTGCCCCATTTACAAATTATATTTTCGTATTTTTAACGATGGAAATTTTCGCCATAGTAAAATGCTGTAAAATTACATATATGAAAATATTTTCACATTAAACTTGTGTGACACAAAAGATGATCTGATGACAACTCGTCAACTTAAAAAGACAGGTAATAAAAAAAATAGGCTTTGTTGTACATACATACTAATTCCATAGTTTTGTATTTTAAGCGCAACCTTTTTTTTCAATTTGTGTCATTCACAAAAAGCTTTTTCTATTCTAAAAAGTTTGAAGTTTGTTTCTTTAATTCGCCTGTTTCGTTGATTAGTGATAACCAGACTCGATTTAGCTGACCTAGATGCAAAGAAAACTGTGTTTTTACCGAATACGGGACTTGTATTTGTATGAAAAGTGACCGTCGCTCTTACATATTTATGTAAATGTTAAATTCACAAATATTATATCATTTCACTTACATTTAAAAAGAAAACCTTTCCTTTTATAATTGTGTACATACTAGAGTTATTTTTTTTATCCCAGAGATTAATTTGACATTTCAAGTGATTGTTGTTTGTTTTTTCAATTTGGAGTTTGACATTCGCACCTGTCAAATTAGTCTCTAAAATTAAAAAACCAAGTTTAGGCGTCCATTTTTTCACAAAATAAATGAAATTTTCTTATAACTCATCTTCTCATCTTTTCTTATTACTTACTAATCAAAATCTAAACTTTTTCGCTACTAAAGAAACATGCAAAGCATAATCATGCTTCAATTCTATATAAATTAAATATAATCACTTACCTCTGTAATTTAAAATCAAAAATATCAAATAAAAATTGTTAATTGGTTATTTAGTTAATAATAATTGTTAGCAAAAAAACCTTAATATTCAACTCAAAAAGAAGAGGAATGTGCGAAAAAGTCTGTGAGACTACCAATTTTACTGCAATTTATATTTTCGCCATAGCGTACATAGCTACAAAGTATAGATAGGGAGAGAGAAGATGTCATAGTAATAGCTACTGACATGATTCGAATATTTAAAATAATTTTATTTTAAAAGTTTAAAATATTTAAACAAGTTTTGAATATTTAAAATAATATTATTTTAAAAGTTTAAAATATTTCAAAAATTCGAATCTTTAAAAAAGTATTTTACACTAAGTAGAACCTCATTCATAATTTTTTATCTAATGGAAACAGACATGTTAAAGTAACGTTACGCCACAAAAAATACATAGTATTTTTTTCATATTATTTTAGTTTCTCACATTAAAATTGTATTCTAGTTCTATCAATGGAAAGAATACCTTATGATATACATAAATATATTATGAAAACTACGATACTGATTTCCTTTCAGTAACCCAAAGTTTGATAAATAACCCACATTATTCAGACATAATTATATACTTTTTTTTAAACAACATTGAATTCATGCAATTTCATGCTCGATATCTAAGAACTAATCTGTGCGGAAAATCTTCGCAAGAGTCTACTCCATCTTAGCAAGTTTTAGGCCGCGATAAATAAACGTTGCTTACCAGGTGCGTTGGCTTAGTTATGTTCCCGTCTCTATCTTGCACTTTCATTTGACAGTTGTGCGACTGTGACGGGAATATGCTAAGCCAAATCACGCGGTAAGTAAAGTTTATTAATCTCGGAATTTTGTTCTGCAAGTACAAAAAAATGCGTGTTGTCAACGGAATTACGCTTTCAAATTTTCGTTGCATTTTCCTCACAAATTAGTCCCGCGCCTAAAAAGTTCCTGTGACATTTTTCATTGCAACGTAACTTAAACATGTCATCAAACCCACTACATAGTAAATAGTAGAAATTGCTGGACATCATGCTATCTCTTTCGCACATTTACCTCTCTATCCAACACTGCTTCCAACCGATAAGCTCGAATATCGACATAAGCATGTTGCATCTGTAAAATTAATTATTAATTCATGTTAATACATTAATTATTATTAATAATTAGTTGTTATTGTTGGCGGACATGATTTTGAGTGGAAATAATAATAATTAGTGGTTCTGCAGATTAAATTACACAGAATATGCTTAATTACGCAACAAAAAAATATAAATTGATTTAATGTAGCACAATTATCAGCACCATTTATTAACCGAAGAAAAAAAAACGGAAAATGAACGATAATGAGTTTAACAGCACCTTATAATTTTTTTAAAATTAAAGTTGAAAGACTAATAATTTTTATACTTCAAAGTCAAACACTTTAATTAAGGTATGAGAAATCTAAACAAAATAATTATTATTATTTCCACTCTCAATATTTACACAATTTGTCAATATTTAGTCCACGCAAATATTTAGTGTACTCGTAAGTGTGAATGGTCGTAACTCGTAGATAAAGATTTTCTTTTCGCCCGCTTTCATTCAATATTTTGTTCGTGACCGAGAGAGAGGTCTTGGTACAGACAAAATTAAATTTAATTTAATTTAAAAAGTAATTTGTTCAAATTAGGTTGAAACCCAGCACTTCTTGAACGACAAAATTACATAAGAAAGTCCCCCAAAACGCCCGCCCTTTACCACTTCTTAGTGATTTAGCTGGGAAGTGGTGGCACAATAAACTCCCCTGTTTAAGACCCATGGAATAGGGGATAAGCCTATTGCTAAAAACAAATAATTAGGTACTCTTTGCGTGAACCAAATAAAAAATAACAAAACGCTCAATTAGTAACAATTTTAGTAAATTAGTGCGTTAATATACAATGTTAATTCGATGTAAATATACTGTGCAGTAATCTGTGCTTTTCATACAAAATGGTACAGTAAATTATAGGCTCAGTTTTAGCCAGAACATATCTGTGACAAACATGTGTGACATTCGTGTTAAGTGTGTGACATTTGAACTGCATTCGTTGTTTGATATGTTTAATCACAGATTCTAAAAGTAGTCAGTCAAATCTTCTAGTTAATTAAAGTCTATTATATTTTTCTGCGGTCAAGTGTCAGGCGAACTTTGCCTCTGTTTGTAGTAATCTGCAAGTAACTAAAGGCTGTCAATGTCATTTATTGACATTGACAGCTCTCGCACGCGGTTTATATGTGATCGCGTTCAGTTTCATTGGCGAAATTCGCCCTAAGTTAGTTGTAGATTACTACAAACAGAGGCAAACTTTGCCGGCCACTTGACCGCAGACAAATAAAATAGACTTTCAGAAACCGTAAGTAGTTTTGGCCAATATCTTAATTATAGAATATAATACATAAACATAAGTTAAGGTGAATATAGAATGAATATCTGCCGATCTATTCTATATAATATCACCATGTAAAACTTAGGCAAAGTGAACTTGAAGTGAATAGTGTCAATCCCTAGCTTCAGGTGAAATGACAGCTGCAACTGACAATGACAGCTCTCTTCAAGCTCGCTTCACCTAAGTTTTCACGTTTTTTTACAGAATAAATCGGCAAGTATGCTATTACTAATGCATAGCAAACCTAATTTATGTCAGTAATGAGTACCTAGCAAAGTACGTACGTTTGTCATGTAAAAAATTAAGTCAATTTGTATGAAATAAATTTCGTAATGTAAGGTATGTACTGTATGTAGGCCACAAGTGTGAATGAATGAGACATCTCAACACAAAAGTCTAACTCTGTTGTTGCCATAAGTATGCCAGAATGGCCATAAATGTGCCAAAGTGATGTACTTAATAATAACATTGCAAACAAAACGTATAACTGTGCCGTCGACAAAAGACAGGCTACAACTATACCATAAATCTAATTAAATGTCACAAAAATTGGCCACAACTGTACCATCTCAAACAAAAACTGGCCACAACTGTGTCATCGCAAAAAAGGCGGGTCAACCGTACCAAATCTCTTAAAATTGGGCCACATCAAAGACATTTCAAACAAAAACTGGTCACAACTGTGCCAGCAGGTACAGAACTGTATAACCTTGAGGATCCGATCCTGATGTAGGCCTGCCAGGGGAAGGTGCCGAACCCAGCATCGTCACCGCCAACAATACGCCGCTGTGCTGTCTGCTTGCCGACCGCTATTCCACAGCCTGGAAGGAAAAGAAAATGATGGGTTCAGAAAAAGGATTTTAAAGAGCTAACATACCGTTCATAATAATGTCATAGGTTCTGTAGTGTTTTCCCCGTGCGTATGCACGGTTTAAGGGATATCGACGCGCCAACTTTAGCCATGAATTCAGCGTAGAAAATTTTCATTGGTTTTTTTTATCTGCTGTTTCATACAAAAGAGCAATAACTTCACGGTCAAAATGTATGAAAATAGCAGATTTTATTTTAATAACAGACGTCAAATGTCAACGCTGACTGAGTCTAGAATAATTGTATTGAATTCATGGTAACACTGCGCGTCCATCTCCCTTAGGTAGACCTAGTTATCTTGTAAACGATCGAAATAATGTACGCTTTCTAGAGCGATTGGAATTGTTAGGACAAATCATTGACACAGCTCCGCATACAATCATAGAAAGAAAAGAAGAAAAAACAAAAATGGTTTATTCAGCGTGCATTTAAAAAAATACATAAAATACACACAATCATACGAAAGTAGCCAAAAGACTCGTATTCAAGCAATAAAAGTTTGTCAATGTTGTTCATCTGTCATGAATCATGACTCTATAATTTATTTTACTGACTATTAACCAGCTACCTAATTACGCAACACATTTTCGTAAACGATCACGACTAATCTGTTTCGTTTTGACAGTTCAACAACATTCATTGCGTTATTTACGTTGTTGAGCAGATTTTTTTTCCGATCTTATGAAGCAATGGATTAGCAATCTTCTTCAAAGCGATTCAGATTCTGATTGATCGGGTATTACGCAATTAGGGTACTAGTTAGGGTAAATAAATTAGCCTATTGTAATCATAAATGACTTTATTGTTTTAATATAGGCAAGTTTCGGTTATTAAATTATTTCCTTTTAGTCTCGTTTTACGTTCGACTAGGTGAATTAGATTATCATTCGTAAACTGATTATTATTATTCTTTAGTACAGAATAATGGTTTATTACATGTAACGTGGGGTCGGCGCAACACGTTTTCGTCATCCACTCTCCCCTGTCAACCGTCACGCTACCAATCACTCCCTCCTATTTCATATCATTCCTTACACAATAAATCCATCTTTTCTATTATCATTCGGGCCTATTGCTATTTCAATCTGCCTAGCCTTTTCCCAACTATGTTGCAGTCGGCTTCCAGTCTAACCGAATGTTGCTGAATACCAGCAGTGCTATTCTGTAACCATCTCACCGTGAAAACTTAGGTGAAGTGAGCGTGGAGTGAGCTGTCATTCCACAGGGATTGACACTATTGACAGCTCACTCCACCCAAGTTTTCACGGTGAGATGTTTACAGAATAGCATGGCTGTATTACGTAGTACGTGGAACAACTGCCTATCTGTCCTCCATAACCCAGCTACACGGTAACATAAAACCCCTGTCAAAAATCTATGAATGACTGCCGGGACCAACGGTTTAAGGCGAAAGCGTCAAGGTAGCCCGCGAAATTTAATTTTTCTTACGGTTTTTGCAATTTGCAGGTCAGTATCATGTTCTATGTTGATCTAAATATGATTCGCGGCCGTATCAAATGTTTAATTATAGAATTATAATCATAAAAATGATCAATACAACTCTCTAAGTTCATGTAATTCCATTGAATGACTATTTCATGAAATCATGACATTTGACAATTATGCTAACTTATGGAGGTGTATTGCTGATTGTAATGATTATAATTATGTAAAGCCATATTTGTTACGGTCGCGAATTATATTTTAATCAACATACAACCTGACACTGACCTGCAAAATGGAAAAAACTCAAGAAAATTTGAATCTCGCGGGCTACCTTAGCGCATCCCCCTTAACGTGCTTTCCGAGGCACGGAGGGTGGTTTATTGCTTATTAGTTCAAATAAAAACTGATCCTATTAGTATTCATACCTCCATAAGTCCAGTTTTGCGATCTGGCTGGAAATGTCGCGTATTCCTCTTTAGTCTTCTTATTTTTACTCTTTTTTTTCTTCTCAACAGATAAAGTTATTGATGAACTTATAACCAATAATATTAAAATAAACTTCATTTTAAAATACACTATTTACCTATGACATTTTACATTTCATTTTAAAATATTTTTACCAATATCAAGTATTTTTCAATAACGGTTTGGTTTGATGAACATCACCAGGGCACATGAGTAAGTCAATTCAAGAAAAAGTTACAATAATAAGTCACTAAATCAGTTTCATTTCCAAAACAAATTCCATTTTTCAGAAATTAATTCAAGAATCTAACTTCCAAATGAAAATTGCACCGATTTTCTCAAACTAAAATTGCACCAATTATATCAAATTGCTCCAATTTTCTCAAAAAGCACCAATTTTCTCAAATTATAATTGCACCAATTATCTTAAATTCTTTATTAACCATGAATAAAACGCGTGTTACAGTACATAACAATATTTACCGACTGAAGTTGGAACAGTTTTCTATACATAACGCACATATATTATGTACATAACGTTTCCGAGGAGTTACCTATCAGGAAACCATTATATACCGGTTTATTCGAGTTTATGACTTATGAGGGAACTGTTCTACAGTATAAATGGATAAATGTACATACACACAATATACATAATGTATAAACACGAGGTTAAAAAGAAAGAGAGGGGAGAATACCTCGTTTTTATTTATTTTGATTTTTTTTAACCATCAAACAATTTTTCTGAGGAATCTTTAAATGCAGTTTGAATAAGCTTGAAAATATAGGTGAATTTGTAATTTAGTAGCATGAGGAACAGGGTGTAAAGTTCACTCATCCACTATACATAAGGGAGGATCCTCCGACCAGACGGGTGTCGTGTCTGGCGGGCAACTGCCCAGAGGTTGAAGTCGGGAGCTTGTATATATGTCGTTGGCGCGGTAAACTCTAATTGCGCGATGCAGGATTTGTGTGACGTCAGGCCTTTGATGCGTAGTTCGCATGTGACTAAATGCCGCCACAGTAACATGAACATTTTATCTCTTTGAGACCTACATATATTACATTGAAACACCATGGTGTTGCAGTCATACAGGGTTTGGGGAAATCAAGGCGCAAACGGTTCATGACTTCAGTACAAATGATTCTAGGCCCAACAGCGTTAAAAAACCTCGCCGGTTATTAAAAAAACAACTGTTTGTGCTCGATGATGTTCTTTTATGGTTAGCTTATTTACCTTATAAGCGTTTATTCGGACAGTGGGCAACGTCGCCGTTGCAAATAGATGTCAAATATTTGGCTGTTTTGATTAATTTGGCAATATTACTTTAACGAAATATGAAATGTGGCTAACTAGCGAACTAGAATGATAATAATAAATTTTAATTCACTGAATTTGATTTTGTAACCTTTGTAACGTTTGTGATGGTGTAAAAAGGGCGTTTGGAAAATTTCCAAATACTTTTTTACATTTAAAACTAAATATTCGCTGTTACGATATTAATTATTGCACACATTTCTTATTTCCATTCAGTAATATTCCCAAAAATCAAAACAGGTAAATATTTGACAGCTATTTGCGACGTTGCCAACTTTTAGTATAAATGCTCGTACGCTATAGTGATTCCCATTCAATCACCCTGTATAGCAGGTACAAAAAGATACATTGCCGTAAACGTATGTTATAGCAACCCCGGATAACCAACAGAAAGCCCCCAGATTACATAGCACTCATAACAAATACAATACTGCATAAACAATAACGTTAATTACTAAAAATAAAACATTATTACTCAATAAAATAGAGAAAGTATGTTAGTACAATATTATTAAATGACTACATAGTTATTACGAAAAACAATGACTTGCAAAGTATACATCTAATCCTATTAAGTTGTATTGTATGGTTTGTATGACTGTCAAAACTTTGACATTTGACATAACATTTTGCATTTGACATTTGAGTCACCTAGTATTATTATTGGTCATGTAGATTTCACTCTGATTCATTATCAGCGGGGTATTTGCGTAACATACTTATGGCTTACATTCTTCTAACTGAACAGTCAGCTGTGCTGCTGCACGCGTAGCATGGACACCGTAGAAACGGGTTTTGTCGACGGAAAAATAGACAAAATGACGGTTAAACAATCACAATCTGTCATTTTGTCTATTCTGCTGCTGGACAGTTTGTTGCGCCACTTCTTCTTCCCAGCTAAGCACTAGGAACTGGTGATGGGTGGGCGTTTTGGGGGACTGTCTTATGTAATTTTAACGTTCACAAAGTGCTGATTTGAAGACTGAGTCTAGTTTGAACATACGACTTTCGATTTAGATTTTTTGAAAACGGCAATGCCATTTATTTTGAGAATTCAACGACATTCTTTGCATCGTTAATGATAATGCAATATATTAGGAATTTTCTTCAAAATTCTTCGGATTTTGATAGAAAGTGTACACAATTGGGGTATATTATATTGTTTTTCTTATAATACAGTTATGCTAGGGGTGGGTGTATAAGTACTCCCACATTCGCTGGCGCCGGTTACATTTAAAGCACACATATCAACTTGGAAAGGGATCGTCACCGTATCGCCGTTCGTGAGCTTGTCCCGAGGCGAGGCGAGTTTCATACAAAGAATACTAAATGGCTCGAGTTGATACGGTGACGATCCCTTCCCAAGATCATATGTGTCCTTAAGTCTCATGTTATAGGCGCCAGCCTATTGCCAATAACAGCCATGCTATTCTGTAAACATCTCACCGTGAAAACTTGGGTGAAGTGAGCTTTCAATAGTGTCAATCCCTGTGGAATGACAGCTCACTCCACGCTCACGTCACCTTAGTTTTCACGGTGAGATGGTTACAGAATAGCACTGCAGGGCGCAAATCTAGACACCGGGTTTTTACAAAAAATTTACAAATGAAAAAAATACGATTCTCTTTCCAAAGTCCAAGGCAAACAATTTATTTCAATTAGACACATAAAAATCACTTCTGAACGTCAATTTTACCAAAAATAGAATTGATTCTAGTCGCCCCTTCCAAAAGGTACCTAGTTTTCGTATGGAGAAGGATGGGGAATAAACTCCACCGTTATCGTTTTTACAATTCCCCGACTCCATGCTTTATACTATATAATTGTTCGATAATCATTTTAAACATTGCCTTTCATTCACTCTAGGAATCGTACCCAGGAATTCACGTTTGAAAGCCGCACAACCGCAAAACCAATGAGACGGTAAATGTAAAGTTAACAACTTCCTAACCACAGTTAAGTTAGAACCGCAGTTGCGAAAGTTCAAGTTGATATCCATTAGCTTTGCTGTCTTCCTACTGCTCTCGTATCGGAATGAACTCCAAAGGCACCGCTCTACTGCTACAACCGACGGCCACGCCACGCACTAGACAAAAGGCTGGCAAAGAAATGAACCGTGGCAAACTGTTGCAGTGCACATCCTACGACGCGACGTAGCAGTGGCCAGTGGAGAGTCGACTTAAGGCGACGATAACCGACTTTTAATGATTTTATACTGAAGATCACGTCTAAACGAGTAGTGCTAATTAATGATTAGCAAAAAATATATGTAAAATTAAAACATATTTTTAGTAATTTAATATAGGAATATTTTAGATTATGTTTATATTACATAGTGAAATTAATTTGTAAAGTTATATAGATATAACTTTACAAATTAGAACGCGGATAAAAAACTGAGAATCACGCAAAATCTATCAAGCGTATTTTTCTGAAACCTTCACCATTTTAAAGATAATTTAATTATTGATCCTTTAGTACACGTGTTTTATTAAAATACCTTTTGTTTTATGTATAATAAATTCATAATGCATCTATTTTAGGACAGCGCTCCTTTATAGGCGAGTCCTATTACTGGCTGGACGCATGAGCTCAGTACAGAACACTCAAGCTCACCATTCAAGGTCACTGGCATATATCTGCGTCTTAAAAGAAAAGCTCATGCAACGCCCAATAGCCTAAACAGTGGAGACTGTAATGTTTGAGCCCGAACCCACGACAACACGTAAATATGGCTCACACACATAGTCCTGTGTGCGTCAGTCTAACAACGGCCAGATACTGTACAATAAGATAAATTCTTCATAAACCACTTCCATATCAATGTGGTATTAACTTGAACTTTCGCGTTTTGCGGTAAGATAGGTAGGTCTGTGGTTAAGAAATCGTTTCGCGTTAGATTTCCTGACATTGTCACCTCGACTTTGAATGATAGCTAGATATCTTTAACCGTCATAATACTAGTAGGCTTGAACATCAGACAATTTTCAAATTTTCAAATATCACAGCGTCATGCAGAGATAGGAGCATTTTTGGCCTGACATAGGTCTCTTTTTATTTTTTTAAATTTATTTATTTAAACTTTTCACACTCAAAAAAGTACAAAGGCGGACTTAATGCCTTAGGCATTCTCTACCAGTCAACCAAGGGTGGTGAAGAGATTAGATGGCAGGTGCTCTATTTGAGAGGAACAAAGAAAAAAAATTAAAAAATATATTCTAATGCATTATAACTAAAATAGATACAACAATACATAAATAGGTTTTTTCTTTTCACAATAGTAAAAAAGAACGTTAAAAAACATTTTTTTTTTGTTTAAATGTTATTTTTGGATTTCGTACCTCCGTATCCAAAAAACGGAACCCTTATTGGATCACTTCGTTATCCATTTGTCTCTCAGTCTGTCATCACCCCTTTTCTCGGGAACGCGTGGAGGTATCAAGTGAAATTAATATCAAATATGTAGGACTACGATCCCTTGGAGCTCTAAAAAAATCAAGCTTCTAAGTCAATGCAATAAGCATACCATACCCAATAAGTATTTTGATCGTAAGGCAATCTCATTTCAACTACAATGAATGCCCAATCTTGTCAAAAATATGTGAAAATGGTTTGTATTTTTGGCAGAATGCGATCGTTCTTATAAATATAGCAATTGCCCATCTCGATATTGACAGATAAATGGGATGCGACCGTCACATGTTTCTGCAACCGATTGCGACAACGGACACCCATCCAAGGTTCGACAGCCACTCTTAACCTCGTCATCAATTATATATTCTACCAGATCAGCATACAATACTCAGGTCTCAGGGCTCCCCTGTCTCATAGCATTGTACCCGATGTGTACCTAGCGTGTAATGATACATCGCATGCGCAATGTCCTCAGTAACGTACAATTTTTACCCAATATTTCGACAGAAGGCTAAATAGACGAAAGACTGCAATTTTTGCAAGTTGTGTCAGTACCCGGACATTAATATGACACATCGCGCTTTTGAAAAATAATACAGAATACACACAACAGCACGCGTAGCATGACCACCGTAGAAACGAGTTTTGTCGACGGAAGAATAGACAAAGTGACAGTTAAACAATAACAATCTGTCATTTTATCTATTCTGCCGTCGAAATATCGAAATATCTCTCAGGCATGCCAGTTTCCTCACGATGTTTTGCTACTGAGAAATGATTAGGTAATTGTTTGTATTTGTATTTAAGTAGGTATATTATGATAATTATTCAAAAATAAATGGTCTATGGTGAAAAAAGACGATTTTCCGAAATGATTTTCGACCTCTGACTCAACAATTTTCTTTGACAGATTATGCGGAAATGAGATAATCTCAATATGTCACCGGCGCCAAACAGAAAGGTGTCACGACGAAAATAAATCACCATCGCAGTGCTTTTCTGTAACCATCTCACCGTGAAAACTTAGGTGAAGTGAGCGTGGAGTGAGCTGTCATTCCACAGGTATTGACACTATTGACAGCTCACTTCATCCAAGTTTTCACGGTGAGATGTTTACAGAATAGCATGGCAGTAAACAAAGCATAAATCACGTTGACTGGCATTCGATTAACATTTTGCTCGGTGGTCATCTAAGATCGAATTATCACGACTCACGCCCGTTTCTTAATTGAGAATTTGAAGTTGAAAATGTGTCAAACTATAGCACGCGACAGACAAAACTTTTCAAACAACGTAAAAACAGTTTAAAGTTTTTAGAGGATCAGGTAAATATTTCCTGTCTTTTAAATTTATAGGAAATATTTACCTGATCCTCTAAAAACTTTTTGCGCTTGCTGCTCTCTTTTTTAAATAATTGAGCCTCACTGAAAACAGTGAATAAAATAAGGTTTTTAGAGGGGGAATGGTATAAACAAACTTATAATCATCAGAACAGCCTTCTTAAGGATGCAAATTGCAGTAAATATCAATTTAAATAACATATTTCCGAATGTCTTACACAACTCCCTTGCATAATCAGATCCGCATTCTGAACAAATGATTCGGTCTTAAAAACAATCTTTTGGAACGCACACAAACCAGTATAACCTAACCTGTCATTCTACGGAAAGCTTACCAATGTAAGGTCAGATTATAGTTGACATGCCATAGCCTGATATGTCGTTGTACGGATAAAGGAAATTGAATATGTTGGGCAGTTGTCATCTTGGTATTAAAGAGCTTTCTAATTTTATATTTATGAGGTTATAAAAGGATAAGAATTCTTTAACAAAATGATATTGAAAATTGATAAAAGAAACTTAGGAAAGATTTCAGTATGCCTGTGGATGGTTTAAAACAGTAGGGGAAGACCGAAGAAACGATGGATGGACTGTGTGACTTTGAAATAGAATGGATGAGAAAAGATGACAGCTAAGAGACACCTATACACGGAAGAAGCAGACTTACCACACAGCGCTGATTTCACCAATCAAACTGAACGCGATCAGCATTTCTCAAACGCGTCTCCAAGCTGTCAGTGTCAAAATTGTTATGGAATATTGTACACTGACAGCACTTGAACGCGTTTAGATGTGCTGAAAGCGTTCAAGAGCTGTCAGTGTCAAAATTGTTATGGACTATTGTACACTGACAGCACCGACTCTTTGGAAATTCAAAAGTGCGCGGCAATGTAGTTTAATGCTTCGAGTTTGAGCCTCACAAAAACTACTTATAGTAAAAAACATTGATTGATATTACATCATTAATTGAATTGGTAGTAACTAAACTGAATCTAAAAATCCAGGTTTCAAGTTTGATCCGTAATTCTGTATCCCCGCGATTATCTCAAAAACTTTTGGCCTATTTTTACCCGACTACGGCGAAGCAAAAAGGAGGGTTATGATTTTGACCGGTATGTATGTATGTATGTTCATCTGTTACCTCATAACTTCTAAATAGGCTATGTGACGCCACATTAAATTCAATATGGCGCTCTAAACGACATAATGCCATGAAAAAAAAAGATATGTGTGATTTTTCAGTATTCGAGTTTTAGTTTTTGAAATTACTTTTAATTGCGTATGCTATCGAGTTTTACTTACCGTCTATCGAAAACCAATAACCCCATACTTTGAAAGAAAACAAGAAATGCAGAAAGAAAATACGTTTATTTGCGGTAAACATGACGCAAGGAAAAAACACAAGCACAAAAAATAACAAGTTGGGGGAAAATATGCGCCACTTCCACGCAAAACGGCCATCACTCAGCATAATGCTATGGCCCTATGAACAGTGATTTACGATAACCAAGCCAGCAATGGCATGCGAAACCAATCAACACTAAGATTGTTTACAAAACGTGTTCTGACTTCTGACAACTACAGTGAAGTAACCCATGGCTAACATATATTATGTCACGTAGAAAGCCGACCGCTTGACCAACTTTAACTTACGTTACGTCAAATGACGTAACTTAATATTAACTGGTATTTCCTGTGGGTTTCCGTGTTTTGGTAGTTATGGTAATTATCGTGATTTTTGAGTTGGCTGTGTTTACTTTAAGTGGCCTCATTTTTTTAATGTTATTGGGTGCTAAATGAACTGACGGGCTAAGTGATGGTAAGTGGTCACTGCCGTCAGTAGACGTCTCAGAGCGAATGTCATCAATTAAACTGAACGCAATCAGCACAATGATCCACGTTTGAGCTGTCAATGTCATTTTTTATTTATTTATTATTTATTTTTGTATCGATTTATCCGTGACATCACAGCGGGCTCTATCAGAATAGCAGCGCTATGACATTTATTATTAAATGTCGTAGCATCATGCTGAGATAGGAGCCTTTTGGCCTCGCACAGGACTTTCTGCTTTTATTTTAATTTTACTATGTTTTTATTTTTATTGTTTTTTTTTTCTATTTATGTTTCTATGAGTGTGTTTTAGTTTAATTTGAGATCTCCTGTAGGTACTTGTCTCAATAAATACTTTTTCATTCTTATTTTTCTATTTTCTTTTGAATATTGACACTGACAGCTGTTGAACTCGATTTAAATGTGCTGATCGCGTTCAGTGTCATTGGATCCTAAACCAATAAATGCGAAAGTGAGTTTATGTGTTACGCTTTCACGCTAAAACGGCTGAACTGATTTAGATGAAATTTGGCACATGGGTAGACCATGACCTGTGTTAGAATATAGAATACTTTTTATCTCGATATTCCCACGGGATCGAGAATAATGCGGGTGAAACCGCGGGTTGCAGCTGGTTACATTATATAACACAGTACATAACGTAATAGCTACAGTGAGTTCTATTTAAACTGTAGAAAGTGTAAACAAGGTATGTAATAAAAAGGGCAGTGTCATGGGCCCAATATCATTATGTATGTAGTTGTGTTTACGAAGCGAAGGAGGTCAACACTGGACATGAGACATGTCCGGTAATATTTACCCTCAACATGAATCTTTCCACAAGACATGTTCCTCCGTATCAACCGATTTCCAGACTACTTCTCAGTCACCGGCGCTAATTTCATACTTCCTCTCTTTCTATCGATTTGCGTAACACCATAGCATAATCAGCCTATAATGTTCCCACTGCTGGGACACAGGCCTCCTCTCTGTGAGGGGGAGTGGGCTGTAATCCACCACGCGGGCCCAGTGCGGGTTGGTAGATGTCACAGTCTTCGAATTTTTGGTTCTAGGACATGCCGGTTTCCTCACGATGTTTTCTTTCACCGTTTTGAGAGGAGTGGTAATGAAATAATTTACACAAAGTACAAACCCGCACTGGGCCCGCGTGGTGGATTACGCCGCATTCCCTCTCACAGAGAGGAGGCCTGTGTCCCAGCAGTGGGAACATTATAGGCAGATTATGATATGAAAGTGACTGCCTGGGTTCGAACGTACGACCTTACAACTGGTAAGTCCCGGCCGTTACCACTGGGCCAGCACTGCTCGGCTTTTTTAATGCACCCTAAACATCGCGCCGCATTTTTGAATGCACATTAAAATATTCAAGGTCTTAAGACTCTATGAGTAGAATAAATAAGTAAATAATTTAAGTATGTCACCTCAGTTTGATTTGAATTCAATGTGTGTATGTGTGTCAT
The DNA here is from genome assembly GCA_914767755.1 of Agrochola circellaris. Taxonomy (NCBI): domain Eukaryota; kingdom Metazoa; phylum Arthropoda; class Insecta; order Lepidoptera; family Noctuidae; genus Agrochola; species Agrochola circellaris. The sequence continues at coordinate 6,459,671 of OU611867.1, read as the reverse complement.
GTATGTTTGTCTGTATGTGTGTTACGTAATACAAGCTTTGTTTGCGGATTCGATCACGTGGTGACGACTTTTACTTTGGAATTATAATGGGATTGCGTTTGTGTGTGGCTTTCTCGGAAATTGCTGAACTGAATTGGATTGCGTTTATGGTTTTGAGGAAAGTTTTTTTCTCAACTTTTCTAAAGGATTACACAGAGTTTATTATCATTTGATGATATTTGATAATCATTTGGATTAAAATACGCGCGCGTGGCTAAGTAATAACAGCCGCACGGATCGATTCATCAGGTTAAGCTACACTTGCCGGGGTTGGTCCGTGGATGGGTGACCATCTTTACATAGCAAGACCCCTCCGTGCTTCGGAAGAACGTTAAGCCGTAGGTCCTGGCTGTCATTCGTGCATCTTTGACAGTCGTTACGGGGCGTCAGAAGCCCGAAAGTCTGACAACCAGTATTACCCAGTTACTGGGTCGTGGAGGTCAGACAAGCAGTCGCTCCATGTAAAATACTGGTATTCAGCTACATCCGGTTAGATTGGAAACCGAACCAACATAGTTAGGAAAAGGCTAGGCAGATTGATTTGTATTAAAATTCTAAATTATCTGCCAGATAAAATAACCGGGATATAAAAGGAAAAAGGCCATTAAAGTTTTCGTACTAAAAAGGTTGTAATTACAGACCACTTCTCGTGATATTTTAGTGTGTAATGAAAAAGTAGCTAATCATAATTTCATTATTCCTATAAGAGTTATAAACAATGGATGTAGAACAGCGTTTTCTTCGTAAATTATTGATTTCTCTCTCTTGCTATCTTAATCCTGTCTCACTTTACCCAAGTAATTAGAAACAGCTTCTCAACTCTGTGCTCAACTCAAACCCGTACTTACGACACAATTTAGATGTAGCATTTAAAAAAATTGCATTCATTCATTTAAATTTTACGAATGTATTTGATTATATGACTTCACGAGTACAAGTCAACTAAAGCAGTAATAAATATTGGTGATTTTGAAGGCGTACTCAGTTCGGATGGTGATCGGTTTTACGAGTTTTGCCGATGCTAAGTTGTGTCGTACTGTACTTCAAAAGTGTCACACAATGACTTAGGCCCGTATTACAGAACCCCACTCAAGACCGAAGTATTACTTAAAACTAGTTTCAACCAATCAAAAGGCTTTAAACGAGTTTTAAGTAATGCTTGAGTTTTGAGTGAGGTTCTGTCGATCGATTCTGTAAAAATCAACGTGAAACTTAAGTGAAGTGAGCTGTCACTGTCACAAATCGACCGGCAGGATGCTAGGGATTAACACTATTGACAGCTCACTTCACGCTCACTTCACCCAAGTTTCACGGTGACATTTTCGATCGGCTGTAATACGGGCCTTGGTGTGCCACTTAAGTTACTCAACTCATAAAAAGTGAGTACTTTTTCGTCACCCTCTCTCGACGAGCACAGATGGTGGTAGTACTCGTCTTAATACCCGCCAGGGGTGAGGATAACTCTGCAGACGGTCTCTCACCGCGGCCAGAGATAATTGGGCGGAAACTATGCACAAGAAAATAAAACAATCTGTTAAGTCATGCACACACTTCAAAAGTGTCACACAATGACATAATGTGCCACTTACGTTACTCAACTCATAAGAAGTACACACACGTTCGTAAACATTATTAGTAGGCCTCCAATGTGGTAGAGGTGTGTCTTGTTAGCTTATGACGGTATTAGCCCCCTAGGCGATACATGGCTAGCAATTAGCTTTGAATTCTTCCGTAAAGGAATTTATTTTTTATTTTTTCTCTGATCAAAACCTTACTTTTACTATTAAAATTCGAATAGACATAGCCAAAAACTAGAGCAAAATAAAAATAGGCAAACAATTTTTTTTTTTTTAATAGTATATTCAATATAGCATTATTCATTCAAAATAATTGGACAAAGTCGCGATTATACATGTTTTTTTACATGAATAATCGTGACTTTGTCGAATTACGTGATATATAAAAAAAATAAAACAGACTATTTTTGTCCATTAAAAAAAAATTACAACTTCGCATTTTATTAGCTTTAAATAGGTATGAATGATTGGTTTGAACGAAAATTATTTACTCGTAATTATCAATGATACTTAGATAAATCGAGAATTACTTTATCTAGTGTTAAGTTATATTCGAAACTATGTATTTTTGGAATAGTTGTTCTAGGACTTTTTGTATTATCTATAGCTAATACCTTAGAGTTATGAGACATCAAAAGAAACACGTTCTATAATGGTTTGCCAGTTCTTCTCTACAGGAAGCGACGTTATTCTAAGTAACAGTCTATGGACCACATGTTTACTTTTTTTGGCTCTTGTAATACAGGAACTCCTAGTACAAGAGCCACGGCTACATAGATGTTTGTGTCTCTGAAGTGAAAATAAATTATTTAAAACCAGCAATAAAGAACAATACCACTTCAATTATATTATTTATACGTCTACTTTGATCCTCAAAGCTTTTATCCAACCATCTTGATTTAAACGGTTAATAGTAATCAGATAGCTACCACCCACGCTCCTCTTTCAATGCCCAAAACTATAAAATAAACATTTAATTTAAATCTTATTGGATTTTAATACGATCATTATAGTGTTTAGAAAACTAAAATGTTCCCATACACGAATACGATTAAAAAGCCCATTGATTTGCGTAGGACGAAATTTATATGACTTTCATTCTTGAGAGATTCTTTCCCGTGTAAAAGGGAGATATTTGGGAAGAGCAATAAGACCATTCAGAGAGGTTTTAAATTTAAATGAGGCCATTATTTTGGACAGTTAATGAAAGAAAGACAGAAAACGTGTTTATTCGGCACAAACTAAACGCACATTACAAAAAAAAAAACAAAACAATACCACTTTACAGATTAGCCAAAAGCCTCGTATCCATTATTGACACAGAAAAGATTGACAAAAAACAACGTCGACGACAACGTTTGTTTGTTTGTTTTAATGCATTAAGTTACTGAATAGTTACTCGTTGGAGTCAATTTAAGAGATGGATTGATATACTGTAAATCAACCAACTTTACAAAATATCGGTCCAATGGTTACGAAAACCATCTCAAGAAACCCGGACTTCGCTAACATACAGTAAGCAAAAATGGTAATAAATACTCTTTTCTTTTCCTTAAAATAATGCCTCATTACTATCTAAACAAACGGACTTAAATCGACCTTAAAAAGCACACAGAAATGTATCACTTTCGCTTAAAATATTCAAGATAAAGACGAGACGTATAAATTAGAGTTTCGTTAGCCCATTGTCTTACAATGTTCACAATAGAATCCAATGCCATTGTCGAAAGACATAGAAAGTGTATATGAAATACGAGCCGCGGTTTTGAGCTCTTTTTTGTTATAGTTCTACTGTGTTGTGACGTAACTAGTAAATAAAATAATATACATAACATCAGGCCTGAATCCCAAGGGTTAGGTAACGTAACTGTGAGTTTCGCCAGTTATGTTTTATAAATATTAAATTATTAGTTCCTGTATTTCATTATAAATTATATTTTTAAATTCTGGCCAATTTTTAGGTCAAAGAAACAGCATTGCCATCCAACGTGGCAATGCTACCTGACTTTAGGGCACTTTTCCCACTGACAGCGATGCCGACGAATTTTTTGATGCCCAATGAGCTCTTCCTTTATTTATTTACTAGCTGCCCGCCCCGGCTTCGCTCGAGTAGCACTAAGTACGTATCTACGGCGCACCTACCTGCCTACCCTACCTACCCTACCGACCCTACCTACCCTACCTACCCTACCTACCCTACCCTACCTACCCTACCGACCCTACCGACCCTACCTACCCTACCTACCCTACCTACCCTACCTACCCTACCTACCCTACCTACCCTACCTACCCTACCTACCCTACCTACCCTACCTACCCTACCTACCCTACCTACCCTACCTACCCTACCTACCCTACCTACCCTACCTACCCTACCTACCCTACCTACCCTACCTACCCTACCTACCCTACCTACCCTACCTACCCTACCTACCCTACCTACCCTACCTACCCTACCTACCCTACCTACCCTACCTACCCTACCTACCCTACCTACCCTACCTACCCTACCTACCCTACCTACCCTACCTACCCTACCTACCCTACCTACCCTACCTACCCTACCTACCCTACCTACCCTACCTACCCTACCTACCCTACCTACCCTACCTACCCTACCTACCCTACCTACCCTACCTACCCTACCTACCCTACCTACCCTACCTACCCTACCTACCCTACCTACCCTACCTACCCTACCTACCCTACCTACCCTACCTACCCTACCTACCCTACCTACCCTACCTACCCTACCTACCCTACCTACCCTACCTACCCTACCTACCCTACCTACCCTACCTACCCTACCTACCCTACCTACCCTACTAAAAAGTATCTATCCTATGTCCGTCTCCTGATTCTAAGCTACCTCCCCACCAATTTTCAGCCAAATCGGTTCAGCCGTTCTTGAGTTATAAGTGGTGTAACTAACACGACTTTCTTTTATATATATAGATTTAAACTTGTTTATAATTTATATATTTTAGTGTTAGTTGTATATTAGATCTAAGATTGTGTATATATTTTGAATTGCCCTGTAATTAATAAGTACTTTATATTCAAATTTTCAAGTTCATTAATAAAGTTTATTTTGACAGCTGGTTTTTTATATTTTTTTATATTAGAATATAAAACCAAGTAACCCACCGGTATCGTGAACAGGGTCCAAGCTACCGACGGCACCGGTCAGGCTCCAGAGAGACGGACCTCCTAACAATGCGAGCCATGTCCAAACGTACCATCGAAGAAGTTCATATCTAACCACCGTAACGACTATTCTTCCTTGCAGCGCTCGGCAGCTATATAACCGGGCCGGTAACAGATGTGGTCATCGCGTTCATGGAATTTTGTTTTGAAACTGGTTAGATATGAACTTCATTGATGGTACCGATTTCGGAATTAAGCCCTTAATCCAGCTACCCAACAAGAGCCTCCTTAAATGTTGGTCGAGGCTCTTGGCAATTAAGCCATTGGCTGTTACGACTATCGGCATGATGATCGCTGAGTCCACATACCACATGTCGACAACCTCGCGAGCCAAGTCAAGATACTTGATTTGTTTATCTTTCTCGGCTTTCACGAGGTTCCCGTCATGCGGGACTGTTATATCAATAATCATTGTGCTCTATTCGATCCACCACCACTATATCAGGCTTATTGGCTTCAATAGTCCTGTCAGTGATGACATCGATCCCAGTACATCGTGATATTTCCAATATAATGTATTTTAATTAAGTATTATTTGTATTTCATGTTAATTGTATATTTTTTGCTGTGCCCTCCAGGGTCCGTAATTGATCCGTAGCTTTAAGATCTTGTCCATATCAAGGAACGCAAATAAAGATATGAATATGAATAATATGTTTAAGTCCCATTTCAAGCCATGTCTGGGCATGAGCCATGTCCAGCAATGGGCTTAGGCCATCGTCAAGAACGTTTGAATATAAATAGCATTGGAGAAGAAGAAAACCAAAGAAACGAAGAAAAAGCCTTCCCGAAAGAAAGTAGATTATGTTAGTGAAAAAAACTATTAAAATTAGCTCAGCAGTTTTTGAGAAAATTGCGGACTGACAAACATACATTCGGGACGAAAATAGAACCTCTTGTTTTTAAGTCGGTTAAAAGGAAACAGACAGACAAATCATCTTTTAAACACAGCCTTTTAAACGTACATTTATGAAAGTCCTGTTTTTCATAAGCCTACAATTAAATATGTATCTTCAGATAATCGACCGGAAGTAGTGCGCCCTTGATTGCAACACGCCGGAAGTGACGCTCGGCCGCGCACGCGCCGCGTTAGCGTGTGGTACAAGCTATGAGCGGAAGCGATTGAGGTAGACATTTCTTTTAGAAGCTATAGCGGGGAAGTAATGTTTTGAAGGATTTGAGACCAGTCGGTGTGTTGTTTCAGAGGTCTTGTTACTTAAAAACGACTGTATTACGACTGTATTCCCTGAGGGGTTAGGCAGCGGTGTACCTATAACACACCCACATTATTCCAGTTATGTTTAAGTCCCATGTAATGGGGGGCGAGCCTATTGCCACAGAATACACCTATTGTAAACAGAAGCACATCACATAGCCGATATCGATGAGTATATTTTTTAAGAAGTGAGTTGAATATGGACCTTATGGAGAGTGGTTATCGCCTTTCGATCCCTTCATCATCAAGGAGTCTGTGGATTACGACGTCGTAAGACAGAGTTTAGAATCCCCTACACCTATAAAAATTCGAGACCTATGATTTGCCAGTCCGACGGTCACACCACTAGGCTATCACTACGAGTATTGCTTCTACATAGTCGTCGATAAGAATAGTTTCGCAACAGTAGTAAAATCACCACGGACTTATCCAGAAGTAACCGTCTTGGTCCCATCAGCTAGAGTGTCCCAACAGTCCATTTAACACTACCTGCACCCTTGACGATCTGAACAATGCCTCTGACGCCGCAATAAAAATGGCCACCTACTGGGCCCAAACAGTATAAGTAACTTATACGTACCGTCGATAAGAAAAGAAGATTTGTAAACCAACACATACCAAGACTTGCAAATATACCTGTTTCAAAGGAAAACAATATAAACTATATAATATTATATCAAACTATCTTCAGATAATCGTGCGGAAGCTGCCGATCCTTGATTATCGTACTGAGTCGCGCGTCGGAAGACGAGTGGCTTCACTGAGCGCACTGCTTTTCATGTGTGGTGTGAGTTATAGGATGTCGCGGCAGCGGAGAAAGCTATTTAAAGAGCAAAAGATGTGCTAAGCAAGAGACATTTTTTTTGTTCAAGAAATAATTATAGTACACAGTATTGTCTACATTTCTTTCTCATTTCTCCTTTCGCAGGTCTGCTGGAAGAAATTTCTTAAGAAATAAGCAATACTTTTGTACTCAAATTATAATTATGTCGTATCTCTATGTATTTTACTGTGTGTATATAAATAATAAAATAAATATATAAAGTTAATGTTCTCGTAAATAGAAAAAAGCAAGCATAAACGAAGCACATGTCAATAAATTGGCTAACAGGCTCGCAGCCTGGCATCTGTAGCTCTTGTTAGTGCCAGACGTTACCGGCCAAAGAAGCAATGTCTGAAGTACCTTGTAATTTCAGTATAGTGGTTGTAGATACCCCGAACAAACAAACTATGCTATCACACAAGAAGCTCAAACATTAATTCGTGGATACCATTTTTTTTTTTTTTACATTTTTATTACGGACTCTTTTAACGTACGTGCACGTCTTTCAATATTATTCTCACATGTATCATTTCAAAATGAATGATGTAACCAATATTATGTAACATCATTCTGATTAATAAGAGTGTCCGTGGAGTTTCTTGCCCGTTCTTCTCCATAGGAACCTACTACGCTTTGGAATGGGCAACTAGCTTCATCTTTCTGCGGTCAGTGAGAACAAAACCCGTTGACAATACAAATGTACTAATTGGTTTATTTGAAATAAATGCTTTGTGTTTGAGTTTGATTTTACACGATGAAAGTTATAACATAAGTGGTGAAATGTGCTACTATACAATATTTATTCTGAAAAAAAAAGGAATTTCAGTAAAACTCATACCCGCTACATCTCATAACTTGTATCACACACCATCAGCTTGTAATCAGGCGCGGCGGCGCGTAGTTTCCGTACTACGCCACTGTGAGCCGTCGACACCTTTCACCGTGTTTACATTGGCCAATGACAATTATTATTATAACTACATATTCACGGATGAACAGACGGACGCACAACTGACTAAGTGACTACAAAATATGGCTGTCATGTCCTCTTTTATACAACCTCCATAAAAGATATCGGTTTTATAATATAGACGTTAATTTCACAGTACCTGGGCGACCGAGCTCTGCTCTGGTGAAAATAGAGAATGCTCATTTACTAGTATAGGATAGTTCATACTAATTCTATGCTGCCATGATAGTAGGTACTTACTAATTCCATGCTGCCATGATAGTAGGTACTTACTAATTCCATGCTGCCATGTAATGACATGGTAATGTCATTCTAAGGTAGCCATCTTGTTCTAAACTTTGGGCGACCGAGCCCTGCTTGGGTGAAAATACAGGGAAAACGAATTTTCCCAGATATATGAATATGAGACCTAGCTAGATCGATTTTTCACCCCCTTGAACCCGTATATTGCAACTTTCATCGAAATCGTTAGACCCGTTTTCAAGAACGTCATTACAAATATTTAAAAGCAATAAATATATATTGCTTTTAATAGTATAGGATAGCTTTTTTTTGTTTTTTGGGTGGGAATTTATCAAATAACTTCTCCCGCTCTGGGCGGAGCGAGAGGGCGTGTCAGACTTTTACTGACTAAAACCCACCCGTGTTCCTTCAGTTGCCTGTACGTTGCCAGGGACCACGATATCCCTTTCGTATCGGTCTTATCAGACCCCTTCTGTTGTGCTGACATCTCTTTGAGGCGCGCGTAGAACACGGGCGGAGTATAGGATAGCTGAAGAGGCATTTTTTAAATTAATTTTTGTGCTTTACAAGAATTCCTGTTGTATCATATAAGTTTACAGAAACAAGTCTTGCGCAGAGCTTCTGAAGAGAATAGAAATATTTGTTCGATACGGGAAATTAATCTGCAGTGACCCATTGCGCAGAAGCCAACAACGCCAGGGCGCCTACTGCTGTGCCGTTAAGTTAACAGTATTAAAAAGCTACTTGTGAAATGGTTAGTAACCAGAAAGGATATTGAGATGCCATATAAAAAGGCACAAGTATTACCTACATTTACCATCTATTCTGAAAATTCCATCACAATCCATCGTTTGGATTTCGATGGAATTACAGGCGCTTGAGAGACTCGTCCCTGTTTTTGAAAGCCTACTGAATTATATCAACTTATAAGACTAAATGCTATTTACATCTGTAATATATTATGGTGTAGGTACTGTTCCAAAACGGTAAAGGAAAACATCGTGAGGAAACCGCAATGTCCTAGAACAAAAAATTAGAAGACATGTGACATCTACCAACCCGCACTGGGCCCGCGTGGTGGATTACAGCCCACTCCCTCTGACAGAGAGGAGGCCTGTGTCCCAGCAACGGGAACATTATAGGCTGATTATGACTTAATAAAGAGTATTCTATCTATCCATCTCAATATCTTTGTTATTTTGGATACCCAATCACAAAAACAGATTGACAACATCAAAACAGAAAAGAACAGAAAAGCTCAATTAGTCAATTGAGCTTTCCTAAACCGCAGGTATTTAAATAGTTATAAGGTTGTATATACACAACACATAATTATGTATGTTATGAACATATCAGTCATTGCTGTCCCAACACTATTAGTCACAGAATGACCGACTTTCATTCGTGTAGGTATACTAATGACGTCTTGCGGCTGTCTCCATTCGATTGACAAATAGGGTGATTAAGACACTCTCGTCATACAGATTAGTCAGAGTATTACGTGAGAAATTAAATGGTAAGCGAAAATATTAATCAGTTTTCCCAATATTTAAACATTACATACCAAGGTGAGACAAATATTTTATTTGAGACATTAACAAGTAACAAAAAAAATACATACAAGAACATACAACCTCCTCTTTTGTTAAAGTCATTTAAAAAAACAAATCATAGACACAAAGATAACAAGGAAGAGGTGGTACACTCATATTTCTCCAGTTATGGTGACTTATCCCAGGGAAAGAGAAAGGTGTATACTAAAGCTATGTATGTGTATAAGTCGCCTTAAGGGGACTACAGGACCTAAACGTGCCTAAACGCAAGTTTTATAATGCCTAAAAGTATATGATCCACTGCAGTAAACAAAATCAGAAAAATATATGATATTCTTTAGGATATATGCTAGTATGATAGTGTGTTGAAAACATAATACAACTAATTTGATACGATAGAAAAAAATCATGAAGATACCTCTAAAAATTTCTTTTAACGATTAAAAATCATATTAATTTACATGCAATCATTCTGATTTTTTGTCAGATTATTCTACAAGCTACATATTAGCATAATAGTGTTTTAATTTTCCAGTCCAATCAATAGATTTTTTGTAAATCGCTAACTGCTTCATATTTTGCAATAAATTACCTGCGTCGTGTCATCGCGCTTCTCTTTCATTTCTATGCAGTCCGACAGTGACCGCGCTTTAGCTGTTGTAAGCCTCTTAAGTTAAAATCTCAAGTATTGCCATCAACCGGGCATAATAAAGAATGGTTTCTCAATCTCTTACAAGTCGCCTATAAGTCGGATGGTCTTGCCATCCGCTTCCATCCATTCGTCGGCATATAGTGTTTAAATTTCTCTAAATATGTACCTCTTTTTTTATTTATTTTTTTCCTTTAGCATGCGTTCGTTTTCATACTCCGATATCATTTCGTGGACAATAGTGTGGGTTATACGTTTTTTCGACTGTAATATAACTACTTTTTGTAAATGCTGTAATGTATAACTGTTTTTTGTTCCAAATAAAATAAATAAATAACTCCAAACCACCGGTGGTTGCTATTGTGATTTACCTTACAGACAAACGGGAAATCGAAACATGTAGGCCTAACATGACACGCGCGACAATTACTCACTCTCGCGTGAGTAATTGTCGCCTATTTCTGTCACTTTTCTCGTTTTCTGACAGCGCTGCCATACAAAATAGTCGACTCGTTCTGTCATGTTAGCCATAAAGAAGATCTCGCTCAGCAGCGCTTACGACCACTAGAACAATGAGGCAATCAATTGTAAATAATATTTTTAAATATTATTTGACGTTCAATTATTTCCTTTTGGGGTGGTGTCGCATCGGATCGCCTCAGTTAAGGCTTATCCAGATATTAAGCGATATCGCTGTCGTGTTCCATAGCGATACTGGTCTAAAGTGAACCAGAAGGCGAACCAGTATCGTATTTATGCTGAACTGGGCCTATTTGACGCAGACCTGAGTCAAATAAATTTATATTCTTTTATTCTTTCTTTCTTATCGCTACCGAACGCGACAGCGATATCGCTTATATCTGAACAGGCCTTTACTCATATAGGACACAGAGTTAAACTTATTTCACACACTAGATCCGGCATCGCAATTCGTACTCTATAATCTTTCTCAATAATGGTGGCGTTTCAACAAGTTCTTGGAGGCATAAATGGGAGATACGTCTTACTTCATTTAGGATGACCAAACTTGTATTATAATTTGTTTGTTAAGTTTCGAAAGAACTCAAAACTAATGAGATTAGTATGTCTTGTTTTATAAAGGTAAACTAGACTGCTGTCTGTCTGTGCAACATAGGTGACGTTTTCAGAAACTGTTTTACTTATGAAATATTGGCCAATTGGAACAATAAGGTCTTAACAGAAAAACGCCATGTTCATCATGGAACTTATAACATAACTATCAAAATGTGAAAGCATACAGTCTACTACTGGTGGGAAAAAAAGGATAAAGTTATGACGAACGTATTAAAAAAAAAAAGTTAATCTAAACCATCTCAACCAATTTGTTCTTAATCGTTTAGAAAAATATCGATACGAAACGCGTAATTATTTAATTTTCAATTACATGCTATCGATATCCTATTCTTTACATAAGAACTAGAGATTTACTCGTAACTACTCAGACAGTCGATACTTCGACAGTAGGTTGCACCTCTAAAATTCAATTCCGTTACGGTTTAATTGATTCACCTCAATAATTTGTTGTGCTAAAAATTATATAAACAAAAAGTGTTTAAGTGTTTCCGATTATTTTTTGTTAACATTATTTTTTTGTAAATTTCCGGTTTCTGATTGGGTTCAGTTTTTCCTAAGGAAATTAACAAGACAAATTTCGTTAATTTTCTGTCGCTGTGCTTAGTAATTGTTTTATCTATCTATCAGTACTATTATTGCTATAACAAACACACTAGCTTTCAGAAAACGGTTTAACCTAGTACGTAGATCACCTGTTCAGCGACAGCTGGACAAGAGAAGCTAGACAGCTGGACAAGGGAACTAAAATAAAGCACGTATAAAGTCATGGGAAACAAAAGTTGCACAACAATGTTTCAGCAACATGTTTTGTGTCGCGGGACGCAATGTTTCCCAATTAATACGGGGCCTAAAAGTTGATAAAAAATACAGGTCTAAATGGCCATAATATACTTTCAGAAAACCGGTTTAACCTAGTAGGTCGATGGACCTGCAAAAGAGGTTTTCAACCAAAATCCCCAGCAACAAACAGACAGCAACATAATAATTGCTAAAAGCGATATGATTTTTATATATTTACACTAAATATGATTCAGATATGAATAGAATTGAGATATTATTCAGCTAATACGAGTTGTGTCACCATTTCACGAAAATTAGAGGAATTACTAATGAATTGCTGGGAATTCAGGAAATGAATAGCTTTTAGCAGAATTACTAAAGTGGTCGTTTTGGGCCCCAAGGTGGTTATCTGACAACGTATCCTATATTTCTTCATTTCTCTAAATGGAAATACCTATTTCAAATCGTCCGTAGCCTCGTAGACTTATTTTGAAATTGTTATGGAAATAACGCATAAGTTTATTGCATATAATGTTTGAGTAACCTTGTGGTTTTTTGCCAAGGATAAGCTGTATGACAATGGTAGAAGATGAGATGAAGAAATTGGATATTATTCGATAAGTTTTGTACGATGTATGAACGTAACTGAAGCAAAAGTAGCAGGTGGCGTTCTGTAATAGTTTCATTCTACCCCATGGTAAAAAGGCGTGAATTTATGTATATAAGTTACTGGCTAGAGGAGCTCGTGGCTAAGTAATACCAGCCGCCCGAGTCAATCCATCAGGTTAAGCTATGCTTGCCGGGGTTGGTCCGTGGATGGAGTGCCTATCTTTACATACCCAGACTCCTCCGTGCCTCGGAAAGCCCGATATGCCATTGGTCCCGGCTGTCATTCGTGGAACTTTGACAGTCGTTACGGGTCGTCAGAAGCCCGAAAGTCTGATAATCAGTTTTACCAAGAGGTACCGTATTACGCAGTTACTGATTTTTAAAGGTCAGATAGGCAGTCGCTCATGTAAAATACTGGTATTCAGCTGCATCCGGTTAGACTGGAAGCCGACCCATAGTTGGGAAATGGCTAGGCAGATTGATATTGTGTAACTTACTAGAGTTACTTAAAATGAGACTGGTAAGGGCTTACGCAGACGGGTTACTGCATTGAATATTAATAGGAATAATATGTATATTACTAATCTACTATTATATAAGTCAGGGCTTATGCAGCCATCTTATGCAGATGGCAAGCCAACTGCATAATATTGCAGTTTGAATGGCATTTTTGTGCAGTTTGTTTGTTACTGCACAGTTCATAGTCGGTAGAACTGCAAGAGGACTGCACAATATCAAAGTATTGTACATAAATAAGAACTACCTCGTAGTGCTGGGTTCGATTCCCAAGTCGGGCAAAGTGTCATAGGGTTTTTCTATCTGGAATTTCTCAGTAGCAGCCCGGTGTCTGGATTTGTGTCCGATTGATGGCAACAGGCTTGCCCCTTAAGCGGTTAAGCTTAAGGTTAGCGAAATTTGGGTGTACTAGAGGTACACCTCTGCCTATCCCTTCGCAAATAACAGGCGTGATGTTATGTTATGAAAGTCTAGAGAGCAATCGCTTAACATGCGGTCATTACTTTTAGTGTACATGATATTTTATAAGTGGGGCAAGCGTCGATGCTAAAGTTGGCCAGCTCCTTTCAAAATATTACTGAATACAATTTCAAAATATTTACTGGGTCAGCTCCTAAACTACACGGAAACGACTGAAAATCATGACTCTTAAGGTCAATAGGACCGGAATACTGTAGCAAACAAAATCAAAAACAATTTATCCAAATTAGACTGAGAATGTGCAGTCTTTTAACGTCAAAATTACATATCACTCAAAACGCCTGCACTTCACTTCCTAGTGGGAAGAAGTGGCGCAAAAAACTCCCCAGCAGAAAAATATTTTGTAATATCATTCTTAAAAACACCTGCACTTCACTTCCTGTACACTTAGCATGACTACAATAGAAACGGGTTTTATCGACGGAAGAATAGACAAAATGACAGACATACAATCACAATCTGTCATTTTCTCTATTCTTCCGTCGAGAAAATCGGTAGAAAACCCGTTTCTATGGTTGTCATGCTACGCATGCTGGTGGAAAGAACTGGCGCAAAAAACTCCCCAGCAGCAGAATATTTTGCAATATCATTCTGTAAGAAACATATTCATTGCTCATTGCAACAAATATTTTGTAACACACTGAATCATTTTATAATATGTCTTACAATTGGAACACATCTTTTGTCCGCGTTCTTGCGTATAAAGAATTTTGAAAGTATTTTTATTGTATTGTAACTAATAGTAACGTAAAAATAATGAGGTTTTACTGTGTGGTCATGTATTGTAGAGAAATGCCGAAAGATGGTTAATTAAGGGTTGTACCAACATACTTCAGGCGAAGGAATATTATCAAACCTATACTTATAGTCTTGCTACAGAGCAAAAGCCTCTCCTAATTTAAATAGCTTACAGTCAGCCCAGGCCTCCTTTCAGTCTACTTCTTTTTGCCTCTTCTCTTTATCTCTTCTCTTTTTTTTCTTCTCTTTTTTTAAAAAGTTAATGACCTCGCTACCTCATCTCTCATAACACATACATCAAAATCAGCCTATAATGTTTCCACTGCTGGGACACAGGCCTCGTCTCAGTGTCAGATGTCACATATATTCGAATTTTCGGTTCTAGGACATAGGCCAGTTTCCTTACAGAGAGCCTACCTTATCTGAAGGACTATACTCTTACGCGTTTATTCTGAAAGTTGGCAACGTCGCAAATAGCTGTCAAAAAATTACCTGTTTTGAATAATTTAGCATTATTACTGTATGGAAATAAGAAATGTGGCTAACTAGGGAACTAGAATATTAATAATGAATTGCAATTATAACATTGAATTTGCTGTTGTACCCTTTTTAGGTGGAAAAAAGGCATTTAGATAGTTGCCAAATCCTTTTTTTACATCTTAAACTAAATATTCTGTGTTACGATATGAATTATTGCATTTAATAATCAATATTCTAGTTCTCTAGTTAGCCACATTTCTTATTTCCATACAGTAATAGTGCCAAATTAATCAAACCAACAAAATATTTGACATCTATTTGCGACATTGTCCACTTTCAGAATAAACGCTCTTAAAAAACGTTTACATTCAAGTCGCAATCTGTCAAACTTGTCAAAATTTATGGTAAATTGGTTGTATTTTTGACAGATTGCGAATGAGATGCGAATGGGAACGTTCTTAAAAATTACTGGAATTGCCCCTCTGCTTATTTCAAATTATTTCTTTAGAGTAAGTTTATAAATGCTTGTTCCTTCTATTTTTT
Source organism: Agrochola circellaris (assembly GCA_914767755.1). Classification (NCBI taxonomy): domain Eukaryota; kingdom Metazoa; phylum Arthropoda; class Insecta; order Lepidoptera; family Noctuidae; genus Agrochola; species Agrochola circellaris. Next base: position 6,444,153 of record OU611867.1, on the reverse strand, counting down.
ATATTTATTTTGTTTTTACGTAATGGGCCTGCTCTTAACCTCGATTTTGCGGGATGGAAAGCGATGGGTGGGGTCTACAATGGAACGAGCAAGCCTAGATGATGCCTGTTCAGTCTTGCTTTGAAGGCAGACGGGTTATATGTGGACGGAAACACCTCAATGAAAACAGCTTTACTCTTCAGTGCGCCAATTTCAGATTGATATACTTTCACCTTCCTCATAATTCTTCTCATTTTTAGGAAAAAAAGGTATTACTATGCAGTTTTATCGAACCCAGGAAAATTTGAGAGAAAAAATAAAATAAAAACGAACGCGCCTAAATAATACCTACTGCTTTTATTAGAGGTGGTTGTAGGCCCCCTCTAGCCTACAACCACCTCTAAAGCAGTATTATTTTAATCTTTCTTCAGTGGGGGAAAAAGATGAAGTTATACAACCTTTAGAGCTTCATCTCCTTCCCACACTAAAGTAATATTAAAATAATACTGCTTTAGAGGTGGTGGTAGTATAAATTGTAACATCTAACGACTTGGCTGACTGTACCAACCTCTCGGAAAATGGGTTGGTACCATCTGACGGCCAACACTAGAACCGCACGCGCTCATTGGTCAAATCAAATAGCGCTCGCTTCCCCGGCTTCCTGTTACACACTTCCGTCCCTTTTCACATCACTCACACATATTGCAGCATAGCGAGAGAAAAGATGTTACACATAAAAAAAAAACGGTTTTTCATTACAACTTAGTTAAATGTAATTACATCTTTGCCACCGCTAACAGACAACCTAATTTCGAAATCTGAAGTCCGGCTACATTAAAAAGTGTAAACTAATTTAACTAGCTAAGCCATTATAATTTGTTCGTTAACCGTTAAAATACTACATTAAAGCACTTTTTAAAGAGTTAATGACGCATTTTATAAAATGGTCTGACGCTTTTTAAATTACGTTACAAATTGTAATGGAGGTTCGGTTAAAGTGCGGTCGGTTAACACTGCTTTTACGTGAGCAAGTAATTTAAACAGACGAAAATAAAAGCAGTTTTTATTAAACTAAAACTTTTGAGCACGTTTTTGGGATAGCTATGGGAAAGACCTTTGCCGAACTCATGTCGTCAAAAGAATCAATGTATGTAGGTATTTATTTTTAAATTCATCCTATTTTTTTATTTTATACTTCAAAAAACTACACATTATTTTATTATTTGCGCTGCCATTCCTCAATTATCGTCTTCTAAAAAAATACACCTCATACACCACACCACATAAGTTTTTCCATGAAATAACATTTAAAGTGTGACATTGTGTGCGCGACTGTACGCGCTGGCGCCGAGTCAAGGAGAAAGTGCGCTTGCGTAAGAATCAGCTGTGCGGTACAGACGCGTCACAGAATAGTACAGAAGGTCAGTCCATACAACGAGCGAAATGGGCGCCTTCACTCACTGCTGGGCCTCTTTTTTCTTCTGCCAATACCTACGCACATACAGAGCGTAAATAGAAATCATCACAAAGCCGTCACCTACGTATGCTATACATCAAAGTAAGTAGCATTGTACAAAAATAATTGCTGAAATAACTTTTTTTTTGTGCGAGAAATCGCTGATTACGGTAGCGTGCAAAGTAGGTAATGCACGCAAAATATTGCGTATGGGTGGGTGGGTGCATTCAACGGTACAAGGGTCGTGGGGGTATTTAAATAAATAATTTAAAGTTAATTTATAAAATTTAAAACTGGTTTTCGTTAAAAAAAAATATCAATTCTTTTTAGAACTTTGACCTGCTATATCTCCGTAACCAAAGGTCCCCTGTACCCTAATTACGTAATACACGATCAATCAGAATCTGAATCGTTTTGAAACAGATTGCTAATCCATTGCTTCATACGTTCGAAAAAAAAATTTGCTCAACAACGTAAATAACACAATGAATGTTGTTGACCTGTCAAATTGAAACAGATTAGTCGGAATTGTCAACGAAAATGTGTTGCGTAATTACGAGTAGATAGCAGGTTTGGTCCTGTACAAAAAAAATGGTCACAATGACGGGAAGAACAAGTGACTCTCGGCTTCGTTAATCTTCTGTTTACACCCGTTACATACGAATGCCGGTCGCGAGTGCGCTTGCACTCGCTGTACGTCAAACGTGTCTATGTGTTCTTACGTTTTCGCTCACTGTATGGAGCTGATCTTCTGTATCTCTCTACTCTATGGTCACGACGCTATGTGATGAGTCGTTTACGTTTACATCGCCTTTTTGTGTAACATGTGGGTATTTTTGTTTTTTTCTTGTGTGTGTGTGTTGGTTAAAATTCGTGTGCAAGATTTTTTTTGTATCCCCTGTCCATTTTGTGAACAAAGACGATGCATGCTAAATATAAACGGAAAAACTGCTTTTTCCTAAAAATGGAAAGTTGTTTTTAATGACCTTTACTAATTAGTTAGACGATATGTTGTATCGCCCTTTTTAAAAGAAAGCATTATTTTGTTTAAGTAAAAATGCCTGGCTTTTTATATACAACGTGTTCTTTTTGATGTCTCATAACTCTAAGGTATTGCTATAAGTAAAAATAATACGAAAAGTGTTCCAAAAATACATAGTTTTGAAGATATCATAATACTAGACTCCGATGTGTGTTTCTAAGATTCATTGATATCTACATAATCAGCCTCTAATGTCCCCACTGCTGGGACACAGGCCTCCTCTCTTCTAGAGGGAGTGGGCTGTAGCCTACCACGCGGGCCCAGTGCGGGTTGGTAGATGTCACATGTCTACCAATTTTTGGTTCTAGGACATGCCGATTTCCTCACGATGTTTCCCTTCACCGTTTTAAGAGCAGAGGCGATGAAATTATTTACACCAAGTAAAGCGCCTGCGACGGTTTGCCTGAGACATTGATATCTAAGTACGAGTAAATAATTTTCATTCAAAATTTAGGAGTATGAGGAACAGGGTGTAAAGTTCACTCATCCCCCATAGAAAAGGGAGGATCCTCCGACCAGACGGGTGTCATGTCTGGCGGGCAATTGCCCAGAGGTTGAAGTCGTGAGCTTGTATATATGTCCACCGCGCGGTAAACTCTAATTGCGCGATGCAGGATTTGAGTGACGTCAGGATGTTGTGTGACGTCAGGTCTTTGATGCGTAGTTCGCATGTGGCGGTGTAGATGCCGCCACAAAAGCAATCAGTCATATTTAAAGCTAAGAAAATGCGACGTTGTCATATTTGGCGTTTTAAATAAATAATCGTGACTGTCGAATTATTTTATAATTATGAAAAATGAAAACGAGAAAAATAGAGATTGTTTGACATGGCCTCATTAATACCTTAGTTATGTGATATCAAAGGAACATGTTATATAAGGTACTATGTTTTCTGCAGATATTCAGTCTAATCGACTACAAGACAGCTGTAGAATTACTTACAAATCTATCTAACATTCTCAGCTTCATTATCTACTCAGCTCGGCCTTGCGAATCTTCAACGATAAAGGTAATTTATCAGCTTTCACAATACTCAACCGTTTTAGATCCGAGGTCTAACATTGGAATAACACAGCTAGGTTAAGGCTAGGCGAAGCATCTGATTTGAATAGTAATACTTTACGTGGAACCTATTGTTCAACAGTACAATATTAAATGGTTTTCGTTTATTTTATACATACTAATTTGATGACATGAATCATAGACATGAATACTGCCCCAGTAAGCCGAACGCCCTTTTAGTTTTTTTTATACCATTCAATAGCTCGGTAAGCCGAAATGCGCTATCTCTGAGATATACCTTGCAATTGCTATAACAATTTCGCATCTAATGGTATAAGCCAAATAGCGCTATATAACGTAAAATATTAAAAACATCCACTGAGAAGATTTTTTTATCTCAACTTTTCCTTAAACTATAAATTACAAAAAGTCAATTTTCTCAAAACTTACTCCGAATGAGATAGCGCCTTTCGGCTTAGCAGAGCAGAATAATTGTCGTGAGTGTGTCTCATGACCTTAAGTAAGTAACTATTCCCGTATTTTTAAGAATGTTCGCATTCAAATATCCTGATATTTAGGTAAATTACAGGTACTTCTGACAGATTAAGCCTGCTTCATCTGTCAGAAATACCCGTAATTTTTCAATTGACATTGACAGTCGCTGAGACGAGATTGCAACTAGATTTTGGACGGAAAATTACGGGAATTGGCCATGCATTTTTTCTTGTTAGCAAGAATACCACTTCTTGTCATTTTATATTTTGTTTTTAACTCAATTACATTTTTTTTTTCATTTTTCTTCGAAATTTGAATATCTTTTTTAAAATGTCGACAGAAAAGAAAAGTTAGTTGGTTAGATGCTCAGAGCGATTTCCATTAATTTTAAACAACCTACTTTTTTATAAAACTTAATAGGTACCTAACGCGTATTGAGTAACACAATCAATCAGCTGACTGGTACAGTCGTCAACAAACGTTTTGGGAATTTGTGTTTTAATTTATTAATGTATGAAGATTTTTTTTTGTTTTATGTTAAAAAATTTGCTGATTTATTTTAAAAAAAATATTTTTTAATACGTTATAAACTTATTCCGTCAGTTATTTGTTTTTACAAGGTACTTTAGATCTCTAAATTTAATGACCTTAATAAATGAATATGTACACATTTGATTAAAGGGCTAGAAAAATTATAAAAAATAAACTGAAGCACTTACCTTATGTCTTCTAGAGCATAAAAAAGAAAAACAATAAGTACATTTTATTATAATTAGTTAGTATGTTAGTAAATAATATATTGACTATTAAAAATATATATATACAAAATCAGTATGTATAGTAAGAAAGCAAGACATAGTTAGAATAAGGAGGCGGAATATTTAGAAAAAAAAAATAAGAATATACAACAGAAAAATATATCACACAGTATATGTACAATAAGTTTTCAATACCTGATGACGTCACCGGATCCGGATATGAACGATAAAATGGTTAAATGGCTAATTCTAGCTATGTCTTGCCGAACGACCACATCTGAGCTCTGTTAGTACGTTTATTTGACTGTAGATGGCGCTGCTCTGATGTCTTTCACTCTAAAGCGTAATATTGATCAAGTAAATAATTAAGAAAAAACTGTTTCTAGAAAACTTTATGAAATAAAAACTAAAAATTTGCAAAAAAAAAAATACTACTTTAAATACTAAAAAATATACTTACGTGTATTTTAATTACTTTTTTTCATGCACATAACTAAACCAAGACGAAAAAATAAAAAATAAACAGACATGCCTACATATTCCAATACTATTAGGCAAAATACCGACACAAACTAAAACTTTCTCAATAACTAACAAAAAATTATAAGTAAATGTGCTACAAAAAGCGTGCAAAAGTTATCTAGAAACATTTCTAAAACCTTCAAATTACGCTTTGGCGTGCCATCAGGTCCACTTACTTTCATCATTCACTACAGGTCCGTAACTCAAGCCTTCACTGCTAGCATCAAGACTATTCGAGTCCTGTACACCCAAGATTCCGGCTTTAGCCACTCTGTGACAGCATCCTTTCAAAAGGCTTCCGCAAGAGCCATCTAACAAGCCTCCGACCATCCAACAGTAGAAAAAAAATTCGCATGTCCCACCCTGTGGACATCGTTTTCCATCTTGTCTGTCGTTCGATTCTATCGTCTTTTCTGTGGTCACAACTGGGGCACTTAGGAGTACACTTTGAGGAGTGTTCAAAACCCGGCCCTTTCTTTTAGGTAATCTTGAAGGCAGATGTTCAAGTATCTCATTTATCTTTAGCATTTGCTCGTCAGAAATCGGCTTGAATTTTGGCAGATCGGCAAGTCTGTTTGTCACATTAGGAAATCCGTAAAAATCGACTCTTTTCATGGGTGTTCGTACGTCTGTCTGTATAAACATAGGTTTCTCTAAGACATGTATTTTTCTTTTAATTTTATAGTCTGTGGTCTCGTATCGAGCTCGATGTGGTGCGTTGGCATCTGTTTAAATTAAAAAAAGAAGGTCATTTCGGATACGGTGAATGGATAAAGCTGAATGAAATATTTGCATTGAATGAATGGGTGAATGGTAGGTTTTTTGCATACTGATCTGGGAGAATGAATGAAAAAGGTAAAACAATAGCTGAAGATAAGTTTCTCAGAGAAAAAGGTGGTTATAGACGAAACAATGTCGTGAAGAGCTTTAAATCAATTTAGGCTTGTGATCTTATACGTAAAGCTAAATCGTTACTATTTCATAATATATCGATGATACAAATAGTTTGTAAGTAAAATCATCACAAATGTACCAACTGCAAGCATGTCACTATTTATCGCACGATATTGTGATTTTCACAACATTTATCTCACATTTATCACGACGTCGACGATAAATCGAGTTATAATTTTTTTAAGCTGAACTTTCACTGTACGGAAAATCTTTGCAATGCAAGGTCAGCTTACGCTGGGAATGTATTGCTTGATACAAAATATGTATTGTATAGTATTGATGATATAAACTAACCTATTTTGATGTGGTATAACACGATTTCCGTCGATGATGTTTCTTATATTTGATTAAATAATAAAGACAAACTTTCACATATTATTGCATATTACACAATCGTGTTACGGTTAAGAAAATAATTTTATTATTTATCCAACTCATTTAGGAGTTGGTTAAATAATAAAATTATATCACATATTATCTACATAACTATTATACAAGTTATGCACTGGTATCACCTAAGGACATTGTCGGTGTTATGTTATGCTCTGAAAAATTTTGTCTCAAGTAAGGCTCACTGCTTTCCCGAATATATGTAGTCGAAAAAAAACATTACAGGCTGTATTGTAAATGATAATTCCATTTTTCTTAATTATTTTTTTACAGTATCAGCAGCATATTTTCTACAGTATAGTAAGTTTAATATTGTATTATTAAATACCGCAATGCATTTATGATAATTTACGATTTTTGTTTCTCGTTACGAAGACTGTCAACATGTCTCGATCATTTCCTCTTCCTAACACCGGATGTTTGCTTTCCTCACGATGCTCGAAGGTCAAACGCCAGACCGGTGCATAAAACAGACACGCGACATCCACATAGGTACGTACTACTTAATATTATATTGATATGAAAGCTTCTCTCTCTGTCCATCTATTTGGCGCAATAACGTGGCTGAACTACTAGGACTCAGTTGCTATAAAATTGCTGATACTAAATTGCTCACTTTTTGTAAACAATTTTAAGCTTTTAGTTAAATATTTACAAAAATGCGCACCGATATAATATATATAATATGCTACATATGATTTATAATACAGCCTGTAATGTTTTTTTATTTATTTATTATAATAATGGCCGATAAATACATTAATAAAGTTTTGCGGCCGATAAATGGACAAGGTAAACAAAAAATGCGAATTCATCCTTAAAACACTTTTGTCACTGACTGTACATTTATTGCATCGGTTCGTATCCCTGCAAAATTGACAACCCGCTCTAAATTCATACTACCAAGTAAAAAAAGCACTACGAGGTGCCAACCAAAAAAATCACCCGCGCAAATTGACGTCAGATGTCGAAATAGTCGAATTATGAACACAATAACGTTGATGAAAGCGAGCAAAGAGTTCGGCTTTCGTTTTGCCGTCTATGGTCGTAATGGGGGAAACGTGTGGTGACGTAACCTACATATTACATGTGTTTTGTTTGATCAGTGAGTGAAACACTGGCCTAGTGATTTTAGCGAAGATTCTTCTTGGTGTTGGATCTATTTATAAAAAGCGCATTTATTTTTATTTTTAGATCTATACTGACTCTCATTGAACATAATTAGACCCTTATCTATCTCCATATTGTCGCTAGGTATATATGGCACATCCTTCTTCTTGAGTATTATTTTTTTTTTTAAACCATTCGGACGATTCCCAAATATTTCAATAGTAGGTGAAATCCGGGGGTAATATCGGTTAGAGTGTAACCGAATTTACCCCCGGATTTGACCTAATTCTAATCTTATCCCAACCCCAACGTAGGGAGTATCCACAAGGTGTACTTATCCCTAAAATATTATACTGGGTTGCAGGGACATCCACGAAACCGTTACCATGGATTCAGTACATGATACTGAACGCCCCTTTTTTTTTTTTTTCACGGTGGGAAATTATCCAATAACTTCTCCCGCTCCGGGCGGAGCGGGAGGGTGTGTAAGACTTTTACTGACTAAAACCCACCCGTGTTCCTTCCGTTGCCTGTGTGCCGGGGTCGCGATATCTCCCTTTCGGACAAACGCTCAACCCTGCTAGGCATTGGCCCTTACGGACCCCGTCAGTTGGTGCTGACATCTCTTTGAGGCGCACGTGGAACACAACGCGCCGTCGAACCGGGCCTGCAGTGCTATTCTCATCTCACCGTGAAAACTTAGGTGAAGTGAGCGTGGAGTGAGCTGTCATTCCACAGGGATTGACACTATTGACAGCTCACTTCACCCAAGTTTTCACGGTGAGATGTTTACAGAATAGCATGGCTGGTCCCTATCGGACGGCGAGCTACCCATTACTCACCATCCATACTGAACCCCGGTGCGTTCAAATTTTTGGTCGGTTATATAAAAAAAATCTGCTGTTCCATATATTTTGACCGCGTAGGTATTGCAGTTTTCTATAAAACAGCAGATTTTTTTTAATAACCGACGAAAAATGTCAACTCTGGGGATTCCAGAATCATGTACCTACTGAATCCATGGTATCAGTTTTCGCGTCGATGTTCCTGCCAGCCTGTACATAACACAAGCCTCAAGGCTACACACATACAGCGTAGTAATTACCTGCGTACCTTTAACTGTTACATGAGCTACTTATACGGAAGTATTATAGCATTGCATCGAACGTGTGAGGCGTACGAATATTATAGCGACCCATTTCCTATACAGTTGAGTCATAGGGTTATTGCAAGCACTTTGGTAATGCACTTAATGAGTATGACACTTAATAATTCTGTTTGACACATAAATTATTCCTTAGAAAAAATAACACGTTAAGTTATATATTTTATTCATACAGATTTAGAAAATATATTTACGATTGACAGGACAGCCCTGGTGTTCCCTGTTTAAAAACTCATTCTAGTTTTTAAACATGGAACACCAGGGCTGTTCTGTCAATCGTAAATATGACATCCTAACTAATATTTTAAATGCGAAAGTGAGTTTGTTTGTTACGCTTTCACGCTAAAACGGCTGAACGGATTTGGATGAAATTTGGCACATGGGTAGACCATGACCTGGATTAGGACATAGGATACTTTTTATCCCGATATTCCCATGGGATCGAGACTTATGGGGGTGAAACCGCGGGGCAGCTAGTCCAGTTTAAATATACGGGATTATTAGCAGAGATCACTATGAAAACTATGTTAATCATTAGAGAATGATACGAACGTTTAATTGAAGAAACCCGTTAAGGCTCCCGTAACAGGCGCGATGTGTCGGTAAGACGCAATTCTGTTGGAACCATTGCTATGAAAACTTCATGGATACTGTTATACCTTCCTATTTTATATATATTTTTTTTTATATATATTTGAAATAAGCAGAGGGGCAATTCCAGTAATTTTTAAGAACGTTCGAATTCGCATCTCATTCGCTATATGTCAAAAATACAACCACTTTACCATTTATGACAAGTTTGACAGATTGCGACTTGAATGTAAACGTTTTTTAAGAGCGTTTATTCTGAAAGTAGGCAACGCAACGTCGCAAATAGATGTCAAATATTTCGTTGTTTTGATTAATTTGGCAATATTACTGTATGGAAATAAGAAATGTGGCTAACTAGCGAACTAGAATATTGATTATGAAATGCAATAATTAATATCATAACACCGAATATTTAGTTTTCGATGTAAACAAAGTATTTGGGAACTATCCAAATGCCTTTTTTACACCTAAAACGGGTACAAGATCAAATTCAATGTTATAATTGCAATTCATAATCAATATTCTAGTTCGCTAGTTAGCCACATTTCTGATTTCCATATAGTAATATTGCCAAATTAATCAAAACAGGTAAATTTTTGACAGCTATTTGCGACGTTGCCAACTTTTAGGATAAACGCTCTTAAGAGGTTTTCATCGCAGATAGCCATCACCGAAACCAAGCTAAAATTACACCGGTACCCTTCAAACCGGAACACAACAACGCCGGCTGCAAAAAAAGTAAAGTTTGTAAAACTTTCATGGACGAGCTCCTTCATAAACAGTCTTAGATAGGTAACATAACATCACGCTTATATTTCTCGAAGGATAAAGCAGAGGTGTACCTACAGTACACCCACATGGCGCAGGTTATGTTCAAGTCCCATGTAACAGGGGGCGAGCCTATTGCCATCAACTGGGCAAAGATCCAGACTCCGGCCTGCTACTAGAAATTCCAGTTTGAAGACCGGAATTGAAACCAAGAACTCATGCTCAGCAGTAGCACTTGTTACCACTAAGCCAACGAGGCAGACAGAGAGCCTTCACCTGGACATGAGTTGGCTTGGGTAAGTCTTTAAACGGACTCCGAACCCAGGTTGGCCAAAGCAAGGAGAATCATAGACGAGTCCGCCTTGGAGTGTAAATATGGTGCTGTTCCACATTCGATGGGACACTTAATATCATGTCCTGTGTGTCCCGTCAGCTGCACGTTACAGGAACTGACGATCGTGATGGCGCCAAACACGTGGCCGAATTCTAGGCCAAGTCTATTTAGATTACAATCGACACGCTAAGAATAAGACAAGTTACTCTACAGGGTGTCAGGGCCATCAACGCGAAGCCTGTTACCATGGATTCAGTACATGATTCTGAACCCCCCTGCGTTGAAATTTTACGTCAGTTATTTAAAAAAAAAAAATAGTTTTTAAAACACTAAAACACACGCTTTCCAGTTCATATCTTCCGGCTCCATCATCAGATCAGCTCGACAGTACCATATTATTGTATTCAGACCTTGAAACCTAATCGTGGTCAAAGTTCATTACAAGACCTTTCTAACAAGTCCAAACACGGCTATGATACGATATTTCATCATGGAATGCTAGTGCCTATCTTAAGGCTTCATCATCAGACCTTGAAACCTAAACATGGTCAACGTTCATTACAAGACCTTTCTAACAAGTCCAAACTCGGCTATGATACGATCATCCATCATGCAGTTCCAGTTCATATCTTCCGGCTCCATCATCAGCTCAGCTCGACAGTACTATGTTATTGTATTGTCATCAAAATCACATACAACTGCCAATTTTCATAACGCTACGATCTTTAGAAGATGGTTAAATTAGTTTTCTTAGATTTGATTACATTGTTACATACATACAGGTCGACCTAATAAAAGCGTGTTAAAAACAGTTGTTCCATACATTTTGACCGCGTAGGTATTGCAGTTTTCCATGAGACCGCTATAACGGAAGAAAATTTTCAACGCAGAGGCGTTCAGAATCATATACTGAATCCATGGTAAAAGTTTTCGCGTCAATGTCCCTGACACCTGTATATTTATGTTAGAATAAATGAGACCCTTGGTTAATCTGATCCAGCAGCTACCAGCCACCATACAAAGACCCTCGCTTCACCTAGCCTGGGTTACTGTCCTACCCGTTTCAAAATCAAAACGAATCGTAACTCGCTACTCGTATCGATAAAGCATCGCCATAAATATCGATACCAATCGGTAAAGACATCTTTATCGGTAAGTAGTTGCGCAAGCGTCGCTTTAAGCCTGACAGTAAGTGGAGCGTACGGTCAGCAGAGAAAATAAAACGCTCAGATTAAATGATTTAAGTATTGAGTAATATACAAAATTGTTTTTTTTAATTTTTTGTCGTGGTTTCGTAATTTGGTATCAGAATTGTTTTATGCACATTTTTAAGAACCAATCAGTTTTTAAGTAAATGTTTTATAATATTGTACATAATTTTACTACAACAATTTTGTTTGCAATGGCAGTTTTGTTCTTTTAAATTCTAACTTTTATAACCACATGTTTTTCTTATATAGTTTTACGTTGCTTCGCTGTATCTGCTATTTTAAGTAATTCGTTACATAAAAATGATACTACCTGAAAAATGGTGCATGAAAATGAAGGAAAATTCTGTAAAACTCGCATTTTTTGCCAATTTGTGCAGAAACTTTCGAAAAACAATCAGAAAAACATATGCATTTATTAATTCCGATTCCCCGTATTACTTTATGTTTTCGTTTTTTAAACAAAAAAAATGTGTTTATTCACCACAGAAATACTTTTTAACAAGATGGCAGACGATAAAAATTACATAAGAAATTATAAATCTATACCTATATATAAAAGAAAGTCGTGTTTGTTACAACACTTATAACTCGAGATCTGCTGGACCAATTTTCATTTTTTTTGATTCGTTGGATTTGTCTCCGCCCCGAATAGCAGAATACATCTTAAAAACAATGAAAAGGTAGGGTAGGTAGGGTAGGTAGGGTAGGTAGGGTAGGTAGGGTAGGTAGGGTAGGTAGGGTAGGTAGGGTAGGTAGGGTAGGTAGGGTAGGTAGGGTAGGTAGGGTAGGCAGGTAGGTGCGCCGTAGATAAGTACTTAGTGCTACTCGAGCGAAGCCGGGGCGGGCAGCTAGTTAAGTATAAATGTAAAAAAGGAGGAACGAAAAACAAATACGAAATAAAACTTCACATTATTTTGCTGACGCTCCACAGTATCGCTTTCACAAATCCCTGTATGTTATACTACGCGTAACGTTATTCAACCACTGTTATTTGTTTATTTACCTGCTAGGCTAGTGGCTGCCTACCTTTGATATAAGCAGGGCTTTATTTGAGGACCACTACTATTGTTGCTATACAACCAGTTTTTTTTTATATCCCATAACTCTAGGGTTATATTCTGTAGGTAAAAATAATACTAAAACTCCTAGAATAGGTGGTCCAAAAATGCATAGTTTCGGAGATATCCATCAATCATAATTAAACTAGGTCAAAAATTGTGACCAGTATGACACACAGTTTCATTGATAAATACGAGTAATTCATTTGAATTCAAACCAATCATTCATATTTAAAGCTAAGAAAATGCGACGTTGTCATATTTCACGTAAGGGTGTTTTATGTTAATAATCGTAGCTTTGCCGAATTATTTAGTGGGAAAAATGAAAAAAATAAAAACGGATGATTGAAACATAATTCATATGCCAGTTGATTCTTTGATATGGTCTCAATCATACCCTAGAGTTATGGGATATTAAAAAAAACAGGTTGTATAGTTATGGCTGTTGATTTAAGCAGTCTATTAGTAAGACCTGTCTCAGACCCAGAGGCCCTGGGTTCAATTCCCAGCGGGGGAAAAAAATTCTGCTCGGTTTAGTTAGTGACAAGCCCTAAGGCTTGTTCTAAGTCCGCCTGGCTAGCTACCACCACCTTATCTAAGTCTGTCGCCATAACAACAATGTTAACTGCATTGTTGTGTTTCGGCAGTTAGAGGTAAGATAGCCAGTTCCTCCGTGGTTGAGGATTCCGGGTGAAGCACCTTTGGCCTGATCATCACTTACCATCAGGTGAGATGAAGGCCCAGAGCAAACCCAAAGAGGTTAAAAAAAAAAACTGAAATGTCTTCGAATTTTTTGGTTTGCCGGTTTCGTCACGATGTTTTCCTTCACCGTTTTGAGAGCAGGGGTGATACACATGTGCCTGCCTGGGTTTGAAGTAACCTGTAAGTCGCGGTCGCGGCTGATACCACTGGGCCACCTCTACTCACAAATGTAATTTATTATTAGAGATTGAATAACCTCATTTTTGCAACACATATCATCTGATTTAACTCACACTCTGACTTATTAGTATTACTTGTTAAAATGTTAGGAATATCGTATAATTTTGCAATGTTTGTAAGTATGTGAGCACCATGTATCTATCACATAATTAATTTATCTGTAATTGCTTCATTTTTAATTCTTTTTACCTATCGTGGTATAGTAATCTTATTCTAGATGCATCGTCTTCAAATATAATGTTAAAAATTTTGTATACATTTAATTATATAATTATATATTATATAATTAAATGTATACAAAATTTTGTAAAAACATTTTAAAAGAGTAACGGTGGAGTTTCTTGCCCATTCTTCTCCATACGAGAACTACCTTTTGGAAGGGGCGACTAGAATCAATTCCATTTTGTGTAAAATTGACGTTCTAAAGTGCCTCTTATGTGACTAATTGAAATAAATTGTTTGACTTTGACTTTCAAAACGAGTTCTAACTTTCCTCCAAGTTTTTTTGTATTTAGAACTTTAACTTTTTCGGGATAGAGTTCGAAATTCTAAATGGCGATGGTTTGTAATGGGCTGCTACAGTTGCTTGCAACTGCTTGCCTCAGGAAACATACGTCAAAATACCAGCATTTCTTTTAAATTTCCTTTCAACATAATGTTCGGAAAACCCTAAGCAAGCAACATGCAATGTCAATGACATAGACATGCGGGAAAGGGACACATAGTGCGTAATGCGAGGGTGTGACAGAGACGGACACCTTTTTGTGTGTGCCGTCACATGCTGGCGAGCGCGGCAGTGAAATCTTTTTATTAAGGCGACGACCTATTTTAGATTTGATCAGTGATGGTGGTAGATAAGTTAAAAGCATTATAAAAGTGTGGCAAGCTCAGGAGAAAGAAAACTGGGTGAAGATTGCCAAAGAATAAAAATAGGACGGGATGCAGGAAGCTTTTACCAAAAAAAAGGGGTCCAAATAGGGAAAAAATTACTACTAACACAAGTTAACATATAACATTACTAACATTACATTTGGTTTGTAAACTTAAAATATGGAATAGAGAAACTTCATTATTATAAGCTCAAAAGAATGAAATGCCTAGGGTAGAAATAGACACAGGGAAGCCTTCATCATGCAAACCATGTTACGAAAAATGTGTGTGTGTGTGAGTGTGTGTGTGTGGAAATGTGTGGATGCCTATAAGAAAAAAGGCAGAAATTATGTAATTTGTGAAACAAGAACCAATTCCGCCAAAAGCAAGGAAGAAAGGGAAGATGATGGCTAATCCAGATATCAAGCAAATTGATATGAGGGTAGGGGAGGAAAAGCTGCCAAGTTGAAATGGGATAGGGCAGGACATGTGTGTCGAATAGCAGGACGCTGATGATTCATAAAAGTTTGATGAATGATTATTATAAGTGTTTATTTTCTATCTTATAATTTAATGCAATTCTCTGGGCTTCCTTAGCAACATCGTCCAGCTATCTAATTGCGGAACACACTAACAGTAGCAATGGCTTTCATTTTGACAGTTCAACAACATTCATTGCGTTATTAACGTTTTTGAGCTGATTTTTTTTCGAACTTATCTATAAATAACTCTCTTTCAGAATGACGTCAATCACGGTTTGTATTTGACATTCTGATAGTTCTAAATTTGTAAGGAACTTTACCCTAATTCTGACAGCTCGTATTTTTTCCGTGTCATGTTTATCTACTGAACTATTCAGTTGATTTTGTACAAAATATTCAGGGACAGTAGTAGGTACTCTATAAATTATTGGTCAATATGAATTGGACGTAGTTATGCAGAAATGTTCCAACCCACAAGTCACCCGAAATCGAGATAATGTGATCAAACTACCTTTTATGACACTTAGAGTCAGATTTGCAATAAGGTTCCAAGTTTTAAGTCTTATATCAGAAAATATTTTTTTCACTTACGTTCCAACCCACAACCTTTATCAAATAATAACTTGTGTAAATTAACTAGAACGTACTATGAGGACAGGAACATTTAATGTTTTACGAAACAGTATATTTATTTTGTTAAAACGCCACAACAATCTTGTAACGTTTTAGCAAAACCATGTTAAACCATTTTATTTTGGAACAAATGTTCCATGTATATTTGGAACGTTTTTGCAAAATTACAATAGCGAGGCATAAACGTTCCAAAATTTGTGGAACGTTATGTTTCAGACCTAAATACCATAATTTGAAAACTTAAAAGGTTTCATGAATTTTGTACTATTATTTACGTAAATAAAAAACCTGTTTCGAAAAAAAAATGTTTCAACTTTAAAGGATTCATTTTTAACACCCTTTAATTAGCTTCATCCTTAACTGTTTGCATACATGACCACTAAAAATAAATATTTATAACACATAAAGTAAAAGTTTATTTTGTTTGTAGTTATTTACCAATAAAATATTACTTGAAACTTTTAATATCATAGACAAAAAAAAAATACTAATGACATTAATCCGAAGTTATGCCCAACCGGGAACGCATCTTTCAATAACTTTTTACTAGTGCAAGCGAGACGGAGTATTTTCTTTTTGACATTGAATCTTATTTGAGTTCGCAACGGTCATTATTGAAACAAACGTCGTGGAAGAGGTAGTTTCCGTCGTCTTTTGTTTGCAATTGGACGTAGTTATGCTACAACGTTCCAATCCACACGCAGGTCGAACTGAGTAAATCGCGTTTTTGTAATTTTGTGGTACGCTTTTTTTTGGTAGCGAGTACAACTAAGTAGTATGTATCACTTCAACTAAATAAATAAACATTATTTTATTATATACTTGTCATTAAAATTTATTAATATTTCTCATACAAATTTTGAAAAAAATGCACTTGGAACGTTTTTGAAAAAAGGCTTTTTGTATGGAAGTAGCTTTTAACTTAATTTGCAAAAACGATCCAATATCTGAAAATTGGTATATTTTGGTAGTTAATATATATTTTTTCTAAAACATAAGTATAACAATGAAACAACATTATTAAAAAAATATTTATTAAGAAATAGTTGTATCAAAGCATGGAAAATCATCACAATTTATTCATCATACAGATCGAAATCCAGCTCCTTACCAAATCCATCGACATCGTCAATGGCGTCATTAGACGCTTTCAATGTTTTATAAAAACTAAGGCAATCTGCTGGAATAAACTTGTAAACAGATCGTAAATCAGTCAATTTAGCTATAGTCGAAATCTCTCCTTTTGTCGTTTTTTTAATGTTAAGTTCGTTATAATCCTCAGCAAGGGACGTTTTCATAAAAATAGAATATAATCTAGCTTTTTCAATCTTTATCTCCATTGCCAGCAGCCAGTTTAGTTTACTTTTATCTGTGTATTTCTTACGATTTACTATGTTTTTCTCAATATCTTCAGTGCTATAAAAGTCATTTTTGTCCATTCTATATACTTGAAATGGTTATTTTCTTCTAGCATTTTTCATAATTTCTATATATTCGTCAGCTGTTGCTTTTTAGGTAAGAAACTATGCCCTGACTCAAGATACCGAAAAGTTATCTTTTGAAACTGCGCTTAATTGACTGATTGATCCAGCTAAATTGACTGATTTACGATCTGTTTACAAGTTTATTCCAGCAGATTGCCTTAGTTTTTATAAAACATTGAAAGCGTCTAATGACGCCATTGACGATGTCGATGGATTTGGTAAGGAGCTGGATTTCGATCTGTATGATGAATAAATTGTGATGATTTTCCATGCTTTGATACAACTATTTCTTAATAAATATTTTTTTAATAATGTTGTTTCATTGTTATACTTATGTTTTAGAAAAAATATATATTAACTACCAAAATATACCAATTTTCAGATATTGGATCGTTTTTGCAAATTAAGTTAAAAGCTACTTCCATACAAAAAGCCTTTTTTCAAAAACGTTCCAAGTGCATTTTTTCAAAATTTGTATGAGAAATATTAATAAATTTTAATGACAAGTATATAATAAAATAATGTTTATTTATTTAGTTGATGTGATACATACTACTTAGTTGTACTCGCTACCAAAAAAAAGCGTACCACAAAATTACAAAAACGCGATTTACTCAGTTCGACCTGCGTGTGGATTGGAACATTTCTGCATAACTACGTCCAATTGAGGTCACGGTTGATTTTTGTGATTGAAATCGCACATGTTGGCACATTTCAACCACTTAAAATTCTCTCTTTCTACACGCACAGCCCAAATCTATTTTATTATATCACATTACAACAAGCAACCTTCGCCTTAAGTTGCAGCATGCACGCATTGACCAATAAAAACCGTTACAATATGCACTCACACACACAAACACACACACACACACACACACAACCACACACACGCGCATAACGGTTATAAAAAGATTAACGAAACAGATTATGCAATATTATGGAAGAAGGAAATACTTAAATAATTATTTGTTGAATATGCATTCTTTGATTACATCGATCGAAATAATGAAGAGTCACGAAGAGACTGTGAGTTTGTTTTTGTGGTTAGAGCTCCAAAACTGCTAGATCGATTTTCAAAATTAACACAGCTTAACATTACGCCAATTTTTCCTAAAAAGGTAAGCAGAAGCGCATCGATATTATTACACTTACATTTCGCCTACATAAGTTTCATTTCATAGGGGAACCATTTTAACGTGTACTAGCTTCGGCCCGCGATTCGTCGCGATTCGTGAAATTTCTTTACCATAACATATATCCTATGACACTCAGCAATACTTTAGCTTCCCATTAGTGAAAGAATTATCGGAATTGGATCAGTCTTATTTTCCGTTAGTGACTAACCTGGTGTCAGAGTTGTTAAGCCGCCCATGGGCCTCTGACTTGGCTTCACATGACGTATAGAAATATATCAGGCATGCCGGTTTCCTCAAGATGTTTTCCTTCAACTTTTTTGAAGCATGTGATTATTATACTATATGCAAATGAATGCGAAAAGACAGACTTGCGTGCCTAAACCAGTAGTATTGGATCAGTAATTCCGAAGATTACCTCCTACATATAAACTCACAAATATTACCTTTTTATAATATGACTATATTATAGGAGGTGAACCTATTGCCAACACAAACTACATAGGTCCTCACACTGGGCAGTCACACTCACAATCACTATACCAATGAGAAAATCTTCAATGCGATAATCTTGAAAAATCTTGAGGTTGTTGACATATGGAATGTAAACTCAACAGTCATTGTGCCGACAGTCGGAACGGCCAATGGCCTTATGGCCAAGAGCCTCGACCAACATCTGAAGAGGTAGGTTCAAGGGCCTCCTACAGAACGCATTTTTTCTTGAGATAACTCATTTCTGTCAGTGAAAACTATTCACCGATGCCAGTAGTCAAAAGGTTCGTTGGTTTAGTGGTCACAAGCGTTACTGCTAAGCATGGTGTCCTAGGTTCGATATCCAGGTTGGGAAAGTGTTATTGGATTTTTCCATAATTTCTCAGAAGTAACTTTTTTTTTTTTTGAGCGTGGGAAATTATCAAATAACTTCTCCCGCTCTGGGCGGAGAGGGAGAGTGTGTCAGACTTTTACTGACTAAAACCCACCCGTGTTCCTTCAGTTGCCTGTACGTTCCTTCAGTAGCAGTCTAGAATCCAGATTCGTGCCCGGTAGATGGCGATAGGCTCAACCCATATTAAATTGTAATTAAACATAACTGAAAATGTGAAATGTGGGTGGGTGTACTTTACAGTATACATATCTGCCTACGGGAAGCCTACGGGAAAAACAGGCGTTATGTTATATATTTTTTTAATATTATCCGAAGCTCATACATCAGTCTAGATCAGCCGGTCGATTCTGTAAAAATATCACCGTGAAACTTAGGTGAAGTGAGCGTGAAGTAAGCTGTCAATAGTCTTAATCCCTAGCATCCTGCCGGTCGATTTGTGACAGTGACAGGCCACTTCACGCTCACTTCACCTAAGTTTCACGTTGATATTTTTACAGAATCAACCGACAGGAGTTACTAAATGGCTGACTGATCGCAGTCAGGATCCAGACCGCCGATCTATTTTGTGCGCACCTTAAGTAAACAGTAAAATGAACTAAAACTTTATCAAAAAATATTAAAATAAATAAAAAACTTTAGTAATTTAATTTAGCCCGCGCTTTTTCTTCAAACAGATATATCAAAGTAAAAAATGAAATTTTTCACATTAATATTAATAATTTACTTAGTTATTTTTGATCATTAAGTACATATTATTTGATTATTACATAATAAAAAATAATATGGGGTTGGTATAAGAATGACTGGATCGCTTAGGTATCTTGGTTGCCAAACGGACCGCGACAATAATATTATTATTTTAAGAGGCTTACAACAGCTAAAGCGCGGTCACTGTCGGACTGCATAGAAATGAAAGAGAAGCGCGATGACACGACGCAGGTAATTTATTGCAAAATATGAAGCAGTTAGCGATTTACAAAAAATCTATTGATTGGACTGGAAAATTAAAACACTATTATGCTAACATGTAGCTTGTAGAATAATCTGACAAAAATCAGAATGATTGCATGTAAATTAATATGATTTTTATCCGTTAAAAGAAATTTTTAGAGGTATCTTCATGATTTTTTTCTATCGTATCAAATTAGTTGTATTATGTTTTCAACACACTATCATACTAGCATATATCCTGAAGAATATCATATATTTTTCTGATTTTGTTTACTGCAGTGGATCATATTCTTTTAGGCATTATAAAACTTGCGTTTAGGCACGTTTAGGTCCTGTAGTCCCCTTAAACGGACACCCAATTAAACTTATTGGTGTTCCCTGATCTAGATCCCATGTGCAAAATTGCACCTTCACTACTTATATCTCAGGGCTTTTCCCTACAGTGAGACAGTTACATAATATCACATCGTAATTTCACGGTCTTACGATCGCCTTACTATCGCCTTATCGCCTTAGGCACCAGTCCCACCGCGAATGAGGAAGTGTCTAGCTATCAACGATTTTCTCGCTCGAGAAACGTACAAAAGATTGTAGGTCCCGTGAAAGTAAAAGAGATACATATATTAATAGTGGATTGCTGACAAAAGTTATCAAAGAGAGTACTCGCTCGGCCCTAGGCGGGGTGCTAACATTATCGAGCTCGCTTCGCTCGCTCTTGCATCCTACTCTACCTTAAGCTTCTTTGTATAAGTCGACCCAGTTAGTCCTACTTCTGTATGAATGGACAAAATAAAACCTATCCCATTCGAGGCGAGATGGAAAAATATCTTATTTTTTAAACTTTTCTGCATAAGTCGACAAAGTTACTCTTTGTATTTATGAATGGACAAACGATAACCTAACATATCCGAGGTGAACTGCAAAAATGATCGAGATCGCTTCATGGAGCTGAAGATGCACCACCCTGAAAATAAACCTGCCGGCGCCCATGGTGTCTTTTCATAGTTTGGTTCACACCGCATACTAAGCGTAACGAAACCGGAACCATAAATAGATGCGGAGGAAAGCTTAACGAACTAAGCTAAGTTTCGCTTCGTGCCCGCGCGGCCTGCGCTTACACTAAAACTGCCACTCATTTCACCGATTATAGTCATATCTCTTACAACACAAACAGGAAGTGATGGTTCCAATAGTTTCCGCAGACGAGAATGTGGTGTTACATCAATAATCTTAAATTGATCTTATATGGTTGTGATGTGACCTAAGATCTCTAATAAGGAAGTAGGTAGGTATGTGATTAACTTAGTAAGAAATTGTTTGAGAAAGCCTTCGTGGTTGATCGGGCTTTTCCGGTAAAATGGGGGTCCCCCTATTTAATCAAAACTGACAAAGCGACATATTTGTCAAAAAATTACATAAATTGCATGCAATAATCCTGACATATACATTTTATACAAATACTTTGAATTGAATTGAAATTTTGACATGAAATGAATTAACTTTGAATTGTAATAAAATTTAATTTGCATGCATGCGTTAATACAATTGGATACTCAAGTACATATAAGTGCTTATCTTGTAATAAATTTAATATATAATGATCATTTGTATGTCACTATTGGCAAAACATAGCGCACTACCAATTTTTCAAGATCTTTGTATGTAATTACCTACGTTGCACAAATAAATTATTCTTATTCCTATTCTGACACATTTTCAAGACTGGATTAAGGAATAAAATGTATGAAAGAAACTTGTAAAATTGTCGCCGGGTCAGTTTTATTAAATAGTCCCAAGATATCTACAGATTTTATCGATTTTTGACGATCGACACGTGCTATCAGACAAAATCAAAATCGTATTTTAATTTTTGTCGATCGCCTCTGTACTCGTAGAACGTTTAATCAACAAGTGATGCTCGATTTTAACCTTGATAATTGCTATTAACAGAAGACAGTAACGATTGTTAAAATCGAGTTAATCTATAAGAAGCCGACAAATCTTATTGATCCCCGAAACAGAACATATCATGTATACTAAAATACACATCTAGCGATAGTAAATCGAGCAAATGTGAAGACACCTGTCATGCAACGTAATATTATTTATGCAAACTGTAAATAATAAATTAAAATACAAGGACTCATGGCTAAGTAATAACAGCTGCAAGGGTCGATCCATCAGGTTAAGCTACGCCGTTGCCGGGGTTGGTTCGTGGATACATACCGAGACTCATCCGTGCCTCGGAAAAGCACCTTAAGCCGTTGGTCCCGGCTGACATTCGTGGATCTATGACAGTCGTTACGGTTCGTCAGAAGCCCGAAATCTGACAACCAGGCTTACCAAGGGGCATCGTATTATGTAACTGGGTTGTGGAGGTCAGATAGACAGTGGCCCCGAGCAAAATACCAGTATCCAGCTGCATCCGGTTACGATGGAAGCCGACCCCAACATAGTTGGGAAAAGGCTACGCAGATTGCAGTTTGACAAGGACCAATAAACTCTTAAAAAAACTTATTTTAAACAGCAGTATATACAAGGCAATACGCTCGCGTCCTATTATACGGGACTTAAACATAACTGGCGATATGTGGGTGTACTATTAGGTACACCTCTGCCTAAACCTTAGGGGATTCCAGGCGTGATGTTACACACTTACTTACAAGTAATGCGCAAAAAAACTTGACCAAGATCCCTCTGCCGAGCCATAAATAATCATAGCGGAAGTTTTTTCCTCGACAGCTAAATACAATAACAACATTTAAATTATTACACAACAGTTTAAATCTTTGACATTTCTACCGAACATATGATAACGGCGGCGCCATCTTGTTACATAATCTCATGCTTGCGCTTGCGCAACCGAAGAAACTGGTTAACGGCAACCGATGATGCTATTGTAACCTTTGGTTGTTAGTAGACAGAAGTGGGTTTTAGGGTTCCGTATCAACCAAAACGTGCCAACGGAAGGAAATACGGAGCCCTACTCCGTTGGTCACAGTTCTGTGTCTTTTTAACAGTAAGAGGTAGACCGTTGATATTTTCACACAATACGTGTTACCTAGGTTTCTATCATGAAAAATAATTAAAAAGGAGTTCAACTATAATAGTTTTGCTATACGAAAATCTTAGTTCGCAAATCTTTCAGATTCACATATATCTAGGTTCAGGCTTCTGAACTCAGGCTGTAAAGCATGCTTGCATAAATTGTCAAGTCCAAAGTGACATCCCTGAAGAAGACTGACACAAAATAATGTGATTGTGTTTATATATTTTGTGCTTGCGCGTATCGCGTAAGGAAATTCGTTCCTGACGGAAGTCCCCCGACCGCACGCGTTTTTTTTGAGTACTTTATGCGGCCTACCCAAATGTCCTTTTTTTGGTATTGTTCGTCAAGTCGTTGAGCTCCACGATTACTGACAAATGCTTACACTGATTGGACAGGTCTACTCAAATTTGCGTGGTTCTTTCCTCAAAAGACCATTTCAGATAACATAATATGGTCCTCACATGATCTGACCAATATCATGTCTGGACTTTTAAAACGGAGAAATGGAAAGTTAAAACTTCTTTAGGAGTGATTTTTGGTAGGGGGTAAACTTATGGATTCGCTTAGTGCGGGGCTATAGAGTATAGATGGCGGTAATACCAGTTAGTTGTTTTATTTAATGGTAATTTTTCTTTTTGTGGGGATACAGGGCAACAGAACTGAAAGATGATGATGATGCTTTTAAGAATACTTTGTTTATTCTAGTTTCGCGTCACCGACATGCTCGCGCCATAGTGTACCGGTAAACGGCATGCCTGAGAGATATTTCTCAACGGCATGTGAAGTCAAGTCAGAGGCCCTAAACTAACCTAACCTAACCACACGAAAAGAAGAATAGGAAGTGCTCTTTTATAAAATATAGATGGTGCTAATACCAGTTTTAAATTTTCTTTTCCGTCGGCAGTCCCCATAACTATTCTGTATGTATATTAAATTAGCCGAGCTGGTCTTTCTGTCCGCAAAATATACATATTCGACTCACGCACTTTTGATCACGCGTTCTAGCCCACCCGGTCTTGTTCGACGGATTTGGATTCAACTAATGATGCTTGTGTACGATGCATTGTGTAACATAGGTATGCAATTATGCATGGTTTGGTACCTATAAAGCTTATGTGCGTCGTGTTAATAATTACTGTGTGTATTATGTCGTGTCAACTTTATTATTCACCCACAGCAATAAGTAGATCCAGATTTTTTTTTTCTTTAAGACAATTAAAAACGTAAGTAATTAATTCCTGTAAATAAATGGGGTATCCAATTACTATTATAAAAGTTGCGATGACTGGTCATAGGAAATGTTCATATAACTTCTTCTTTCTTTTTTCGTGTGGATTGTGACTAACCAGATGTCAAAGTTTTTATGCCGTCCTGCGGCCTCTGACTTGGCCTCACATGCCGTCGAGAAACATCTCTCAGGCATGCCTGTTTCCTCACGATGTTTTCCTACACCATTTTTGAAGCAAGTGATAATTATACAATACGAAATCCGAAAAGTCAGTGGTGCGTCCCTTGGATTTGAATTCGAGACCTATGACTTCGTCCGACGATCACACTACTAGGCTATCACTGCTACAAGATTCGTATAGCTAATACTTCATCTCAATTTTATAGCTATAACAGAACCTAACAACTAAAATAAGGACCATAGAAAACGCATAGAACGACAGTCCAGCATCAAAATAAAACTTTATCAACCTAACGAGACATCAACCAGCTGATTACACTCTCCAAGTCCATTCACTAAATACCTACTACCACAGAACTCTCAAGCGCAATATTAAAAATAAACAGTTTTAAACAAAAACCTGTTGTAAACAATAAGTAATTTCTACATCTCATGATCGTGGGAGCAAACGGAGTCAGGTGAAAATGTTAGTTTCACTGATGTGCAACAAAAAACTAAGATAAAGCCTGGGAGTGTTGTATTGTCTGCTAAGAAAGTGTTAGTACACTCAATATTAATTACAATTAGTACCCAAGAATTTTATTTATTTCGACTGCCTCGTTTAGGCGGTCACAATGGAAACAAATACGCACACTTACACACACACAGAACACATGAGACACACATACATACTACAGACACTCATTACACATAAACTGTACCATACATGCCTCAAATCACCTCACTAGTCTCCACTCTGAAATTCGTACCTCGAGCCCCAAGATGCAGACTAAGCCCACGTCCGCGGGGACGTGAAAATATCGCGGCGATTTTTTTCGTGCACTGGATTTTCAACGCTCCGCTTAGCGGCCGGGAGTTGAAAATCCAGTGCGCGATAAAATCCCGCCGCGATATTGCTGACCGTGGAACGTGGGCTAACTGTCTTGTTTGGGGCTCACTGGCAAATAATATATAGTAACCTAGCTGTAGGTAATATTTTAAGGAACTCAAAACGTCTCAACTTGCTGTTAACATGTGAACCTGCTTACTGGATTACTTGGACAATAAATATTTTTTACTTTCAATTTTTTTTCCAGTTTATTGTATTTTTATCAATACTTATGATTAATTAAATAACTGTTCAAATGTTATTAAAATAGGTACATATTTGTACGCCGTTAAGGTAAAAAATGACTGTGATCCTTTCTGCAATGTACTAACCATCTTGCATGCTCTGTGTGCATACTCATGTTTCGG
Source organism: Agrochola circellaris (assembly GCA_914767755.1). Taxonomy (NCBI): domain Eukaryota; kingdom Metazoa; phylum Arthropoda; class Insecta; order Lepidoptera; family Noctuidae; genus Agrochola; species Agrochola circellaris. The sequence goes on along the minus strand of OU611867.1, from coordinate 6,418,241 downwards.
TCATATAAATGATCATTAATTCATTCTTTCATTAATTCATTCATTACTTCATTCATTCATTCATTCTATTCGTTGACCTTTGACAGTCGTTGCGGATAGTCTAAAGCCCAAAAGCCTGGGTAATGTGATACCCCGAAGAAATACTGGTTGTATTACTTAGGGATATCTCATTACCCAGTTACTGGGTTGTGGCGACAGATCGCTCGCGGAGTCGCTCCATGTAAAATACTGGAAGTAATTTGGTCCGACTACAATATGTGAAAAGGCTAGGCACATGATGATGCTGGCTCGTTGGTCACAAATCAGGACTAATGGTCATGTGGCCCTGAATTCAATGCCCTGGTTGATCAAATATATCATAATCGCATTGCATCACCACTTCTATCGCTACTCTAGGAAGACAAAGTAACATTTCTCTGCTTAATTTTTGACTTCACGCCATAGAATCTATATCACCATTCTCCAGCCTTCAATGTATTAGTGGTCGGCGCAACATGTCCCTTTCCTCCATACTTCTCTATTAGTCGTCATTTCGGTAGTCACCCCCTTTCTAGCCATATCATCTTCCACCCAGTCAATCCGTCCGCAGAATCTATATATTGGGTTCCCACCTATGAAATAGGCGATTTTTTCTCACAAATAGAGAACCTCGTCACTTCTATGATTTAAAATAGTCATCAATTGCTTCGTATTATATCGAATAATGACCATCATAGACAACTAAAAATAGTAAAAAACCTTATTACTTATAGTTTTCTAAACATAAAAATACCTTAAAAATGGCTCTTCATTTTGTTAGCAGAAATGACCACTATTTGTTTTAACTTAGCCAAAACTTATTTTTGTCGCCTTATCTAAGTGGCATATTACGATATCTTAGTTTTTAAACATTAGTGCATAAAAGTTTTAAAACATCAGTGTTCATGGTTGTTATATAAATTAAGAAAATGTTAGTATGAAAAATGCAACTTCTTTAAAATTCTCCATACAAAACGCTGATTTCATAGGTGGGGGACCTAATACATCTGTAATTTTGTATTTCGCTTCTTCCGTTTTCACGGTGGTCCTACATGTGCTGCCCCTTATTTTAAATTATTTGACGTCGACACAGCATGTTCTTCGTCCATACATTTCTATCAGTCGTCATCTCAGTAGTCACCTCCTTTCTAACCATATCATCTTTCACACAGTTTATCCATCGTTTCTTTGATCTCCCCTACTCTTTTATCTAGCTCGAGAAACGTATTACTAGGTTTTCCGATTAGGAACCTTACTAGCAACCAAGAGTCTGTATTTGTGCCCATAGCATAACATAATCAGCCTATAATTTTCCCACTGCTGGGACACAGGCCCCTCTCTGTGAGAGGGAGTTGGTTGAATCCACCAAGCGGTCCCAGTGCGGATTGATAGATGGAATTGTGTATGTCTTCGAATTTTTGGTCCTAGGACATGCCGGTTACCTCACGATGTATCCTTCACCGTTTTGAAAGCAGTAGTGTTGAAATAATTTACACAAGTCACGGTCAATTGTGTATGTGGATACATTAAAATCAAGTTATCAAGTGAATTCATCAAGACTTATCATTTGCCACCCAATGTTCACAAAACCCATTTCATCAAACATTCCGGTTGCGATTCGAACCCGACAGCCGGAGTGAACACTTAGTTTTATTTCTTTATTGATGTATTTACTGGTACAGTTAAAGAAAGGAAAATGCTGTTAAGTGGCGTAAGACTTGAGAACTTAATAGCTGCGTGCAGGAACTTATCAGATTGATTTTATCCACACAGCACAGGCATAAATTCCTTATAGCTAGATGAATAAATAAGGAACTTATGCTTTAATTAGCTAGGAATTATATGCTTTGGCTTATGGCAATAGGCTTGCCTCCTGCTGTTACGTGGGACTTGGCGGAATGAAGTGATATACAACGTGTTAATTTTGTTGTCCCACAACTCTAAGGTTAAAGGCTTTAAGTAAAAATAACACACAAGTGTTCCAAAAATACTTAGTTTCGAAGATAACATATTAGACTCTCGATGTGTGTATCTAAGTTTCATTGATAAGTACGTGTAAATCATTTTCATTGAAACCTATATCATTATTTATTATTTATTTTTTTCATTATTTTATTTATCATTTTGATTTATATATAATTTTTTTTTTTTTTTAATCTTTATTTTAAGGAGCTTGGTCAACAAGACTAAGTCGCTCGTAAGGTTTTCTTATAATATTAAGAAAATGCGACGCTGTCATTTTTTTTATGGACAAAAATAATTTGAATTTTTACATTTTTTAATTTTTTATTTCACGTAAGGTTGTTTTACATAAATAATCCTGACTTGTGACGTGCGTTATGGGATATCAAAATGAACACAGCTCTTGAGTGCCTAACATAATAAATTAGCACATACTATCATCAACTTTTATTTACATCTCATCCGTATGACTGTCCTTGATATTTTTGTATAGGTATCTGTCGATTACAAATCAATGTCAGCAAAGGTGACCCTGAAAAGGAAATAGAAAAAAAGGACCAGTTTTTTTTAAAATTACTTTTGAATTGTAAAAGTATAAAATGACCTACTTTAAAATATAATACAATAAACGTTTATTACTTTACAAAAATCTTCCTTAAATTATGGCCATTAAATAGCAAGCCAGCGAGGTAATGAATGTACATTTCTTGCCTTCCGACTAATCTAATTTTAGACCGGATCAAAGGACTAATTTTGTAATAAATCCTCTGACCCAATTTTGTTTCCACACTACTAAAAATTAAACCCGTTAACGCTAAAACTAAACCACTATTAATACTTCCTGTTGTTTTTCGTTATAATAGTCTTATTGAGGGAGATATTTGTATCTAATTCGGTTACTAACATATTTTTAAGAATACTTTCAAAAATATCGATCACTGATTGTCTGAACCAAATAAATTATTATTATTTTTAAACAAACAACTTAAGCCTAGCTTTCCTCCACTAAAAACATAACTAATTAACATTTATCCGTACAGCCTCGGATACAGACCAAACGGTCGGCTCGGGTACTTTCTACTGCTTTCAAGATTGCGCAACCGCAGGCTTCCTTGACAGAACAGCGCTCATGTAACCGGTGATGTAATCGACATCGATTCGATCTTTAGATGCGTTGGGTCACATCACTATTCTATCGATGTTTGAGGTCGTTCTGGTTTGGTTATTGTGGGCGAAGTTTAGATGAGAGGTGGCGAATTGGATGTGTGGTTTGATGATTTTGATGTTTTTAGTTGAAAGAGAAATGTGGTAAAAATAGTTTTGTGAGAGAGTTAACCGAGTAGGGCACTATAGGTAGGTAGCCAATATCGTTGAAATATTTTTTGTCAAATTAGAATAGGTGGTAATATTATGTTTTTAAACGACATTTTAAAAGAGTAACTATTGAGTTTCTTGCCCATTCTTCTCCATACTAAACTACCTTTTAGAATTAATTTAAAAGGGATTGAAAAGGCACAAGAAAATAGAATTGGTCCTAGTCGCCCCACTAGGACCAATTCTATTTTCTTGTACCTTTTAATGGCCTACTTGAAATAAGTTATTTGACTTTATTCTCCAATATTTAAAGCTGAGTGGCTTGACCACTCTAGTACTTTTTAAATATTGATATCGTTGGTGTTCCGTTTTTTTTTATTGATTAAGAAAAGGGGTCTTAGGAAGCTTATTTTTTATATTGGCCTCGATTTAAACAAAAAAAGTCTTAAGCTTGAAATTTTTGTTTTACAGAATGATGAAGTACGTACTACGAGTAATTGTACACGAGACTCGTTTAATATATTGATTAGATTTCCTCCAGATAAATTCAATAATGGAATTGATTAATGGGAAATTATGTTGTAAGACATTACCTGCCACATAAATGATCTGAAGGTGGTGGAACAGGTCATGGGAGCATTATTCTATCCAGTTTTCTCCTTGTTTACCTACAGCTTTGCTAGAATCTTTAATTTGCAATAACTGAATGCAAGACTGAGTATGGAGGTCATGAACATCTGTTAACTTCTTTCTCTTAACTGAATATGACTTGTGTCTAGATAAAAATGCTACAGGCTTGCTACAGCCTCCTAACTATACTAAAACATTAACATTACAATTATATTTTCGAGCCGTTTGGGGTTGAAACCCTTGGGCCGTGGGATCCGAGTGCTCACGGCCTCTTTAAAGAAATCTCCAAACGGCTATTTGACACTTCCCGTGACCCAAGGCCTGGTTTTTACCTTGGGCAGAGGCTAAGCATTGCCATACAACGTGGCAATGCGGCCAGCCTCTTGGGTACATTACCAGTCGACAGCGATGCGGATGAATTTTTCGACGCTATATTTTAGTTTGTAAATAGTTTTAGTTAAGTTAGTATATAATGTTGCTACTTTTATTAATTAATTAGTTATAAGTTGTTTGTACCCACTTGTAAATAGGTTGAATTAATTAAAATTATATTGTCATTAATACAATATTGACTTAATTGTTAAAATTACGTAAACATTAAGCCTGTATTTCTCAAAGGGGTATGCAGAGGTAAGTACACCCTCAATTTTGCCTAATGCCAAAATTAAAAAAAAATTAAATTGATTCTAGTCGCCCCTTCGCAAAGGTAGTTTTCGTATGGAGAAGTGCATGGGCAATGGTGCAATGGGCAAGAAACTACACCGTTACTCTTTTAAAATGATTTACAATATTTTGTATAATGTGTGTGTATATATGTTTTATGTAACATTAGTTATATAATTATATTTGAAGACGATGCACCTAAAAAAAATACTATACCACAACAGGTAAAAAGAATTAAAAATGAAGCAACGACAGATAAATTAATTACTTATGTGATAGATACATGGTTCTCACATATTTACAAACATTGTAAAAATAGACGAATTTCCTAAAAAAAACAAAAAAATCTAGGCTCTGAGTTGCTACTAAGAGGATTTTGATATAAAAACGAAATTAAAACTGCCCGACCTGGACCATGGGTTACAATGGGTCAGCGAACCCAAAAATCATATTCAGCACTTGCCACCAACAAGGCAGGAAATCATTTTAAATCAGTTCAGTGTCTAGTTACCAATTTCAAAATCTAGATCATAATCAAATGATCAGTACTAGTTACCAATTTCAAAATCTATATCATAATCAAGTTTAACTTACAAAAACGTGTCCAACTTTTCGTCACTACGTAAAACACGCGATTTAACTACTTAGATTATCACAAAACATAATTCACAAACATTACGCGGTAAAAGCAAGTCTTAGTGTGCGATTACAGTGGCGCGGGGCGGGCAGCGGGAGCGGGTGGCGGGTCAAGCGGAAAACGTACATTTCCATGGATGAACACAGTAGCAGCGGGGCGCTTGAGCGGTGTGTACGTACCTACCTCGTGCGATATTGGAAATAATGTCTGATTATTTGAAAGCTAGTGCTTATATGTATAAAGTGAGACCTTTTTTTTCTAAAAGCAATTAGGTACTTGTCGATTCGAATCACTTGAATCACTAGAATTCCATAAAGGTGGCCAAGCCTACGGCACTTATTAAATCTTCAGTCGTCAGCGGCATGTCCGAACAAATCGAGCGGGAAACGCAAACTGACTTGCGTCTACCCGCCCCGCTCAAGACACCCGCTTGTCCCGCTGCGATTCCCGCTCACCCGCCCCGCCCGCACTTGGTGCACCTTAGTCAAAAACTATGTGTTTGCTTTACCCGCCAGCGGATTCCGCTGCCCGCTCCGCTGTCACTGTAATTTCACACTAAAGACCCGACACCATTTTATTGAAGCCACCCTTCATTTAAATATACCCACGTGACACGCTACATATCAACACGCGAGGAAAACTGAGAGTGCACAACAAACACAAACAAATACACACCTTAACTACATAAAAATAGAAACAAAAATCAATTAACATGAACACCACAATTTAGATCATTCCGATACGCAAAATTTACAACAGCTTTTTAACAGCAAAAATTTCCTGAGTATAATTTTTCGTATTGGCAACACTAGCGCTAGTTTATGGCTGTATAGTTGGCAACATTGCGGAAAGAAATTCTTCAACGGTTTATTTATCATTGCAGATTTATTACTTGAATTGTAAATTAAGAAATTGCTTATAGTTTTTATGGAATTTCTTTTGCTATGGTAATTTAGAGAAAAGTTTAAGTATCAGTTGAATATAATTATCTAAGTAACTCAAGACCCTAGGACCAAAAGCCGCCGCCGCCTCCGCCTTTGTGGTCTAGTGGTTAGACCACCTGTCTCAGACTCAGAAGTCCCGGTCTCGATTCTCAGTGGGGACAAATTCACACACACAGTTCTAAGTCCACCTGGCTTGCTGCCACCATCTTATCTAACGTTAACAGCATTGTTGTGTTTCGGCAGTTAGAGGTAAGATAGCCAGTTCCTCTGTGGTTGAGGATTCCGGGTGAAGCTCGCTTCCACCTTGGGCCTGATCATCACTTACCATCAGGTGAGATGCAGGCCAAGATAACCGTTATGGAATAAAAAAAATAAAAAAGGTTTGTTTTTTTAAATAAAAAGATAGAATCTACCAATTAGGGAGGCATTATGAAAACGTCGAGTGTACAAAAAAACTTTGGATACAATAACAGGACAAAGAACAAATGAACGATGGGTTTATTTTGTGTGAAATATGATATAAGGCTCGTAAAGAGGCGAATTCTGAGGTGACAGCAGATCGAGATGTATGGAAAAATATTCATGCTGTGCCGATTTCTAATTAATTAAGATGTACGCAGGAGAAGATGATGATCAAAATTTTGCAACAGAACTTAAGTATACTTAACCTTAAGAGGCTTACAACAGCTAAAGCGCGGTCCCTGTCGGACTGCATAGAAATGAAAGAGAAGCGCGATGACACGACCCAGGTAATTTATTGCAAAATATGAAGCAGTTAGCGATTTACAGAAAATCTATTGATTGGACTGGAAAATTAAAACACTATTATGCTAATATGTAGCTTGTAGAATAATCTGACAAAAAATCTGAATGATTGCATGTAAATTAATATGATTTTTAATCGTTAAAAGAAATTTTTAGAGGTATCTTCATGATTTTTTTCTATCTTATCAAATTAGTTGTATTATGTTTTCAACACACTATCATACTAGCATATATCCTGAAGAATATCATATATTTTTCTGATTTTGTTTACTGCAGTGGATCATATTCTTTTAGGCATTATAAAACTTGCGTTTAGGCACGTTTAGGTCCTGTAGTCCCCTTAATTAATAGAAAATAACAGGGTTGACGACCAAGGGTGCGACTGACGAAAGTCCATCTACGTAGACTACATCTCACTCTGCCTACATTTTAATAATCGTGATAAAACCGAGTAAAAGTGTATAAAACCGTAATTTCTAATGTAATTAATTCGTGAATGTCGAGTCAGGCGAAAGGTTAGAGTACCTCAATCTTACAAGTCGGGCTGCCAACCAGTCACGACTCAGAGTTCGTAGGAAACTATTATCTTCAAATCGCACATTTTCTCATGATAGTATGTGTTTTTTATTAATAATATTGTTGTGGTTGTTACGGGTAGTCAGAAGCCCGATAGTCTTACCAAGGAGTATCGATTTACCCAGTAACACGGTTGTGGAGGTCCTATAGGCAATCGCTTCATGTAAAATACTGGTATTCAGCTGCATTCGGTTAGACTGGACGCCGACCCCAACATATTTGGGAAAAAGGCTAGGCAGATCATTATTGTTGTGGTGTAAGAATGTAGATGGTCAAAGGGGAAATTTCCACTATCAAAATACTTTTTTTTTTTTTTTTTCACATAAACCTACAAGGGCACTTATGAAACGTCAGAAGCTAAGTGCACGGTTCCAATTGTTCGTTTCCTATGGAGAAGAGCCGACAAGAAACTCCACGGTTACTATTTTAAAAGTAAATGGTTTTACAATGTTTCCAAATTACAGTCTTAAAAGGTATGAGAGGACAGTGAAGGCCCATCAACAAGTACCAGGTACTTAGCAAAATATAAAATGGTCCACAGATCTATACTCTGTTATGTCTACAACGTCCTCTCATTCACAAAATTTAAAAGAAAATAATCTTAAAAGATAAATGAAATAATAAAAATAAAAACCTATTTAAACCAAATGACAATGGCCAAACATCATCTTGGGCTATTGAATTTACTATTTGGGTATTGAAGCTCAAGCTTGATTCTAAGTGAAGGATAAAATCTCGAGATTTAACTATAAGGACCAAAAAATGGCTTCGTTCGTACTCATACCAGCCAGTCTATTCTGTAAAAATGTCACCGTGAAAACTTAGGTGAAGTGTGCGTGAAGTGAGCCGTCATTCCACCTAATGATAGAGATTGACACTATTGACAGCTCACTTCACCTTAGTTTTCACGGTAAGATTTTTGCAGAATAGCTCGGCTGATCCGTAGTTCCTGCCAAAGTTACGAGCACATCGTTCTCCGTCTCACTTACGGACATACCATAAGTGAGACGAAGTACGAAGTACGGAGAACGAAGCGCCCGTAACTTCGCCGAAACATCGGATTTCGCTTAGGGAGTAGACCCCCTAATTCGAACTCGAACGGTCCTTTGTACCCTTGTAGCGATATAGGCATATAAAAACGCGGGCGAGTTCGAACTAGGAATGAGTAAGAACAAAACCTAAAAAATGTCACTGGTTAGTTGCGATACTGACTAACCAGCGGTGTAATTGTGTAACATACTAACAGAAGCAAGGGCTTTCATTTTGACAGTTTAAGAACATTCATTGCGTTATTTACGTTGTTGAGCAGACAAATTTTACGAACATATGAAGCAATGGATTAGCGAAATCCTTCAAAAAAATCAGTCAGATTGTAATTGAAAGTGTTTTACGCAATTAGTGGGCAGTGACCACACACAGCTTAAATATAGAAAGACACAATAAAGGAAGATAATTATGTCGGTTACAAATGTGCACTAACAAAGGATTGTTCTAAATCCTGAAAGGGTCTGACGAAATTGGAGAAAGGCTTTTATTTAAATAATAAATATACAATTAAAAAAAAAACAAAAAAGCTAAATATTTTTATTTCACATAAACCTACAAGGGCCCTTATGAAACGTCAGAACCTAGGTGCACTGATCTGGACATCTGACATAAGAATACTGATCTTAATTGTACATATTTATCCGCCGTTATAAATAGAAATAAATACAGGCCAATATAAATCATGGAAAGGACAAACATAGTGAGTTCAAAAATTATTCAACAACTTGTTAGTCTATAATCTTAGATCTCTAAGCCCTCCAAAATCTGTTCCCATCCATTCAATTATTTCTGAACATACATCAACCAACCGCTCTTGCGCATATAGAAACTCATGTAAACTCCATTCCACAACACATTCACTAATGACTAAAGTGTCGGTTGTCGTATTTTTTCGTCGCGTTACGTTTTGAGCAATGTTTCGACGTCGTCGGCTGCGTTTGCGCCGCCTTCCTTCACGCGTTCGTTTAGTTACACGTGGATATAGATTCACTAGACGTGGTAAGGTAGTATTCATCAGAATAATAATACTATCTAGGAACATCTTTGCTTACTAAAATCAAGATTGAGGAATGTTACTTAGGAAACGTAACTTGCCAAAGATAATTATGTGCCCGTTTAAAAGTGATAGTAATAATGCTAAACTAAAGTACATAATAAGAAGTGTCTATTAATCTCAGCCTAGATTAGAGGCAGTTTAAAAGTGGCTTTAGTGATAGAAAAGTCATGTAATGAGGAGGAATGAAGCCTAGGTGGTGAAAGGATTCAGACCAAAGATAACATAGACAGAATCTGTAAGGATGAAAGAAAAGATAAACAGATGTGTAAGGGATGTTATGAAAGAAAAGGACAGATTGTGTAAGGAATGATGTGAAAAAAGGATAGATTGTGCAAGGAACGATATGAAAGAAAAGGACAGATTGTGACAGAAATTAAATGAAGGAAAAGGACAGATTGTGTAAGAAATGATATGAAAGAAAAGGACAGATTGTGTAAGAAATTATATGAAAGAAAAGGACAGAGTGTGTTAGGTATGATATGAAGGAAAATGGTAGATTATGTAAGGAATATATGAAAGAAAATTGACTGAATTCTATCGTGGCGGATGTCAAGTAAAAATAGAAGAGATTTTTTTAAGCCAACACCAGGTATAACGGTGCAAGGGTAGACTGAATACCAGTTATATACATAACGTCAAAATTAACTTTACAAAATACACACTTAAAGTAATAATACTATTATAACACCAATCTACCTCGCTGAACAATAACACTAATTAGACACAGCATCAAAACCATTAAGGGGCCTACAGGTGCTAAACGCAAGTTTTATAAAATGCCTAACAGTATATGATCCACTGCAGTTAACAAAATCATGATATTCTTCAGGATATATGCTAGTTAGATAGTGTATTGAAAATGTAATATAACTTATTTGATACAACAGAAAAAAATCACACAGATTCCTAAAAAAAATATTTTATCGATTAAAAACCATAATAAACATGCAATCATTCTGATTTCTAGTCAGATTATTCTACAAGTAAGATATTAACATAAAAGTGTTTAAATTTTTGGTCCAATCTATAGATTTTTTGAAAAAAAAAATACGTGTGGCACTCGAGGACTGCCGCGGTAAAGCTATTGCATAGCATATATTCAAAAATAAGAAGATAATATTGTTGATTTAAAATATATTTTTTTTAAAATACCCCTATACCCCCCCCCTAAATCGCAGAATTTACACAACCGTCAATGACGTCTGCCCTCACGCGTCTGCCCGCGTTCGGGTCGCGCACTCGGCGATCGCGCGTCATTGCCTATCCCGCCCCTCCACCCTCGTTCTGCGCGCCCGCCGTCGACTCATCGCAGGTCATTCTTATCGTTCTAACTTTTAAAATATTAGTCCAAATTACTTAGTGTAAAAGACAAATTTTATCTACATTAAATACCGAAAGCGATGAAGGTATTTATTTTGATACGAATTAACTAAATACTCTAAAATATGCAACTTAAAAAAAGTATTCAATTTAAATGTATTTATAGCTCACTATTTTGGCTATAATGGCTTCCACATAAAAGGTAGATATATGCTGTCGCGGACTTTTATTTAGAACTCTTTAAGACAAACAACCCCACAATACATTCTTTTCATGTAACTCCAGCGGTTTAGGCAGCGCACGCAAAGATAGATCTCAGAGGGCAGGATTTTTTCCGACTTACTGGATACTTATCGTTATATTATGGCTAAATCACATAAAATCTTTATAAATTGTAGCCTATGTGTTATTCTGATATATAAGCCACATTACTGTAAAGTTTCATTAAAATCCGTTCGGTAGTTTTTGCGTGAAAGAGTAACAAACATCCATCCATCCATCCTCACAAACTTTCGCGTCAGGTTTTTTTTTTCGTTACGGAATTTCTACATTCGGTCGCCGCGCTCAGAGTCTCCGATAAAAGCTATGCAATAGCTTAAAATGCAATTAATTACTAGCGTTGACCGACAGCGCAGTTCGACAATGACCGCGCTTTAGCTGTTGTCAGCCTCTTAAGTAACTACGCACCAAACGATTCCAGTGGAACCACACTCACTGTCGACAACACAATAAGACTTTTACCGATTGTGTGATAATACTAAGCTTAAAAACGTCGCACGCGCAGCTGTGTCATGATTTCCAAGTTAATGATACGTTGTAGTATGTTTATGTGAGAAAGGTGGATTATTAGTAAACAAGGTATTGAAAATTTGAAATGTGTAAAGTTAGTTGTCTACGTATAATTACTGTTTCTTTAAATAGTTGAAATGCTGGACAGAGTAAGTTTTATAAATGACAACTAATGGCTGAAAATCTTGTTAGTGAAAAAGACCGGAGATACGTGGTCACAGAATATTACAAATTAGATGACTCTGTGAAATTCGTATCCCGTGAGACAACATTTTAAATTTTTGGCTGTTCCTTTTGGGTTTTTATAAAATTTCCTTTTTCCTAAATCACCCAAAAAAGATATGCATATCGGTGTAACCATTTTCGAGTTTTTGCGAGACTAACGTACGGCTATTGATTTTTATATATACCCTGTATATATAAAAATCAATCAGACAGGGACATCGACGGACGCGAAAACTGTTACCATGGATTCAGTACATGATTCTGAACTCCATTCATTACATTGAAATATTCCTTCGGCTATTAAAAAAAAATCTGATGTTCCAAACATTTTGACCGCGGTTTCTATGAAGCAGTTTTTTTTTTAATAACCGACGAAAAATTTGAACACAGGGGGTTCAGAATCATGTTCTGAATCAATGGTAACAGTTTTCGCGTCGCTGTGGACAGCCTGTATAGATAGATAATATTTTTTGTAAAACATGTGGGTCGAATTTCGGACCACCTACGTTTTTGAAGATGAGAGAACAATCGAGACTCTTCGTTACAGGGTAGTAGTAACAAATGTGTTTTTTATAATAAGACCCGAAAACAAAAAGATATTTTTTTTGCAAATAGCTAAATGGAAAACCTTTTATGAGTGAGGGTGTAAATGCTTTTATGCTTTGCTTATCTTTACGGAAATATGTTTGCTATTATGTACTTTAACAGTTTTCTGAAAAACCCTATCATTTTCCTACTACAGACATGTTTGCGTGTATTCCATATAACGGCAACTTATCATGTCATTTATTTGATAGTTGAAAAATCTATATTGTTTGTTCATTAGGAAATAAATCATTGCTTTTCATTAGGTGTTGTTTCTTTTTACAATGTATTTACTTCCTTTTCACACGCTACATATGAATATTTATTTGTCTTGTGTTTTTTTGTAATGTATTTATATATTAAATCTTTCGTCTATATTTACTTTTGAGTAAAGAGATGCAAATCCCGTTTTTTTAAGAGCGTTCGTGGTCAAATCTGTCTCAATATATCAAAATTCAAAAGTCATTTATTCAAATTAGGATGATAATCAGCACTTTTCGAACGTCAAAATGATATAAGACAGTCCCCCAAAACGCCCACCCTTCACCACTTCCTAGTGCGTTAGCTGGGAAGAAGAAGTGGCGCAACAAACTCCCCAGCAGCACAGCGTATCAAAAATATGATTGGCGATTTAGTATTTTTCGGACCCCAAAATGGTTCACAAAAAGACGCGCAATATTAGTGTTCAATAATATTTGTAGAAGCGCCAAATGCGAATTATATGAGGGTCGATTAAATACATGCCATCAAAATTAGTACGACATAATGGGGATGTTGACACGTATTTTTTCTTTTTTTATGTAATCTAAAGATTACATTGAGTGGCATGAAGTCACACCCCGGTAGATTTTATACTCACTTGTGACGTAGCGAACCCCCACTCCCCAACTTTAATGCGTTTTATCTACACCATTTTTATTAATAAAGCAAAAAATACGTGTCTAATATTTTTTTATTATCTGACTGAAGGACAATTTTTTTTTTTTTTCCTCAGTCAACATCCATATAATATTATTAACATTTCATGACAGTTTATCAATTCTATGTTATAACTCGCATATTAAATTCAAGGAAATATCGTAATGTTACGTGTATGTATGTAAAATTGATTGTACATAATGAATCAATCAGTATGCGTGCATATAAATATGTATGTATTTGAATTAACACAGTATTTATTACGATATAAAAAAAATACACGCGACTTTCTTTGACCAGAATTTTGATAAAATTATGTATGTATTTGACCAATTAAATGTAACTTTTCGTAAAGCGAGTGTAACTTTTGGTCGATTTATATACTTTTGTTCAAGTTATGTTTAAGCTAATGTGAATTTTGTTCGAGTTATCCTTAAGCAAATGTGACTTTTGTTCTAGTTCTGTTTAACAAATCGTCGCTCGGCATCCAATACCGCGAATGTGACATTTTTGACGAAAATCTGATTTTTATTTTATTTCATTCTACTCGTTCGAATACATGATCCTGCATTAAAAATCAGATTTTCGTCAAAAATGTCACATTCGCGGTATTGGATGCCGAGCGACGAAATGTAACACCCTTGATTGAGAAATTGTTGGTTAAATGTAACTTTTGTAGGGGGATTTTCAAAGAAAAAATCAGTCAGACTGAAAGAAAAAAACACTAAAAAACATTAATAAGTTTTGTTTGAGCCTTAATCTACACTAATATTATAAAGAGAAAAGATTAGTTTTTTTTTTGTTGTAATGATTAAAATCAAAAACGACTGGACCAATTTTAAAAAATGTTTCAGCAATAGAATGCTACATTATCACTAAGTAACATAATTATCATTTATTAAGATATGACGCGGGCGAAGCCGCTGGCGGAAACTAGTAACACATAAATCCTTTTATGCATCTAATCACCCTATAAACTGGATTTTGCACTAACATTATTATTAAACCGTATGAAATAGTCTGGCCCCGTTAGTCTAGTGTTCTTGGATCCAATTCCCGAGTTGGGCAAAGTGTTATTGGATTTCTCTAACTGGAATATCTGTATTTGTGCCCAGTTGATGGCAATAGGCTCGCCCCCTATTACAAGGGACATAAACATAACTGGCGACATGTAGGTGTACTATAGGTACAGCTCTGCCTAACCCCTTGGGAACAGGCGTGATGTTGTGTTATGGTCAACAGAAGTGAAAACATTTATCTATCAGCAATAGGCATACTTGATGGAAACATATATTTCATATTTTCACATTATCGTAAAACGCACAATTAACCAATTATAGGCTCTGAATTCTCACTTAGACCTGTATTTGCATGTGATAATCGCATGTCAACACTACATTACATACGGTATGCGTGTATGGGTAATACATGCACTCATTTGAACTCATTTTGGAAAAAGTAGTGGGTCTACGGTCTACTCCTCGCCGAACCCAATAACCTATTTTAAGCGAAAGACATCGCTAGTAATGGTAAACAGTACAATTCTATCTGTCATTGAATGTCGTCCCACAACTCCGTAAGGCCTTATTCTCTGACAGATTATTGGGACGTTAAAACCACACATAGATAGGTTTTTCGTCTCCAGTATACCAAAACTGGTGATAGATAGGTTATTAGGATCGGCCTTAAGTCCGTCAACGAAAATACGGGCCCGGCCGAAAGTATATTGTGATGTTGTGATTGGTCAATTCAATTAAGTACCTTTTATTATTTAACTTTATTTTTCTCCTACGACCTTGTCTAAAAACAGTCACGTGACCTACCTTTCAACTATGGATGCCTCAAAAAACCACACAAAAATGTTCTCCACAATTTTTTTGAAGTGAAGGGTGGGCGTTTTAGGGGACTGTCTTATATACTTTTGACGTTCGAAAAGTGCTGATTCTCAGCCTAGTTTAAATAAATGACATTTGAATTTTGAATTTGTTTGTTAACGTTACTTCACAACAAAAATATCACACCCTACTTTCCTGCCGTCCCCACAAACTGCGAGAATATAACAAAAATACTCAACTAATAACAAAAACATAAGAATCTAGGCAGGTTTCACATGAACAGAATAAACATAACGTGTTACATAAGGTGCCACTTTCCAAAATCTTTAGATACCAACATCCTTTCATATTAACAAGAATTGTATGACATTGGCTGGTTTCACTGCATTGTGTTGAGTATAATAAGCACATTTTCTTCTCCATTCTTCATTATTTTGTTGTACTGTACTAACTTTTTCTGGCGATTTTATTCTCGCACAATTCTATCAAAAAAAATTAAAAATCTTCGATAAGAGGTCGATACTTTTCATGCGAACGGTGCACATCACTTTTTTTGGCGTTTTGACGACGTCGTATTTGGTATTATTATTCGGGTTGAGATGACTCGGGCCGAGCTGTCACTGACCCGAATTAGTACCCTCCGTTTGGCTCGTGAAAAGAATAGAGTTGTGAAAACACTTTCCTTATTTCTCATATAACTTGAAAAGTGTCCATGGAGTTTCTTGCCCGTTCTTCTCCATAAAGATCTACGTTTTGGAACTGGGCAACTAGCTTCAACTTTCTGACTAACTGACCGACTATTTGACAATTCAAAACTGCCTGTAATTGGTTTATTTGAAATAAATGCTGTGAGTTGAGTTTATGTAGTTTTCTCCTAGAGGGTCCTAGAGGGCCCGATCTGGTTCTGATGGGGTACTTAGTGTTGGGCCTTAGGGAACACCCTAAGGCCCAACACTAAGTACCTCATCGGACCCTAGATTTTATTCGTCTATCTTCAATGGTTTGGGCTGTTTGTTGAGTGTCAGTCAGTTACAGAACTATTTTGATTAGAAGAGACTGAAGATGGTTCAAAAACGACGTTGATCACTCAAAACAAGTTCGATACGATTGGTTTAACGGAGAATGAGTAGCAAATCAAATGCAACAAAAAAAAATGTGTGGATCTTAAATTGATATAACTTACTAGATCAACAGAGAGACGAAATTTGGGCTCTATATAAGTATATAGAGCTTCATAATTTTGTCTCTCCGTCAAATATTATCATGAGCGAAATCTGTGTAAATTATGCATATTTACACAGATTTCGCTCATGACAATATTTTTGATCAACAGTTTGCTAGTAATAATAATAATACTTGCTGGAATACTCTATTTGAAAAATCTTATTGTATTAGTAAAAACTTTATATTACAATTGATTTTAGTAATTCAACTTGACGTATTGAAAAACACTCGAGAAACTTTATTTATTTATTTTTCTCCCAGACCAGCGTTGATGCGTTCAAATTATTATTTATATAAATATTTATGTACAAGATAGAAATATACAGGGGTACGCTCATATATAAATTAAATTTCTAAACATCCAAGGCGCTTTGAAATCTTCTAAAACGTTCGCAGAAAATTAGGACGCGATTCCCGCGGATTTTGCAAACTGACCTCAAGAAGACCTCAAGGAAACCTTCCAAATAATGAATTTCCAATTTCTGGGAAACCACGAGGTGTCCTTAATTTCATAGGATTATTGTACATAGATTTGCGTGAAAATCGTCTGTAGATGACACTTTACTTTACAAAAACAATTGTTTTTTTTTTTTAATGTTTCCCATATCGCGTTAAAATATATTACTAAGAGATTTTACTCTTTATAATTCCATTGAACCCATCTCAAAATTCAAAACCAAAACCGATGCCCTACAAAACGGCCTTAAACTAATCTCTTGTATTAAATATTCAAAAACAACCACTCACCTCTTTCAGCAAATCCATCACCAGATCCTGATCCTGTTCCAAGGTCCTGCAACGCCTGCTCATCACCAACGTCATTCAAACCGAAATTTTGCTCACGAAACACTACATTATCATTAAATCCACCAGGCCCGGCGTGAGAATTCGTCTGCACTGAATTTACACTCTCCGACGCGTATGGAAAGACCACTCGAGGACTCCTGGGTTTCCAACCAGGGTAGTACCCGTTCCGGACCAAAGGAGTGAAGGGAGCGACGGGATAAGGATCGAAGGCATAGTTGGGAGCATAAGTCCGACCAAACCGACCCTGGTAGTAATGTGGATGGTTCGAATAAGGTCGAAACCGAGGCAATGGTTCATAAAACCTTTCGTTCCCAGAAGGTAGGTCTTCATTCAACTTCTTTGGCACTTCAAGTCCATCCTCAGGAGATGTGAATTCGTAATCTGGTTGATCATCAAACTTAATTTTTGAGTAGTTCTTGTCTTGAGTCAGATCTATTTCACCCTTTCCGAACGGCTGATGGTTTTCGTCTTCGTCCAAAAACAGCACTCTGGATTGTCTCGCTCTGGTCCTCCGGTACAGATTCTTGGGCACAAACATGACGTTTTTATACGGCTTCTGGTAGACTAGGCTGAGCGCGCGGCTTGGCTCGACAGCGGCGACCGACGCCACCACTAACAGTATAACTTTCCATCTATTTTCGCTGAACATGTTGCCTCGGTCAGTGCACTGTTGTTTTCACTTTCATTTCTTATGTTACAAAGGGTGAATTTTTTGGTTATTTTTTTGAGGATGTTTAGTACATGTTTTGGGGTACGCGGTTTTTAAATTTGGTCCTTTTGGTCGAGTTTCATTTCTGTGTGACGGGACGTGTGGCGCGGGCTGTTGACAGCGGGGGACTGGCTCGTCGCGAGGCTTGGTGGTGGCGTGCGGCTGCCGTTATATAAAAATGCATGATTGTGACGTTTCGTTTATGTAATGCTGGTGATTAGTGATAGTACGTTGCTTGGCAACTCTGTTTGGGGATACCTGAAAGTGGTACTTTCAGTTTTGGTGGTTGTTTGTGCGTTTCAGTTTTGTATTGGTAGTGTGTTTTATTGAAACCTCAATATTTTCAGTGACGATTGTTTGATTGTTAGATAAATTCGGTCTAAAAAAATATTTTAAGTTTTGTCCGCTTGTGCAGAACATCGGAAAATATTAAATTGTCGATAAAAAAGTGGTCCTACAACTGAGCATTAGATCTATGCATTTTTTTTCGTTTTACTAATTCCATGTATTCCTTTTTCCAGCAAGCAGTGGGACGGAATAGGCTAATTAATAATTAAAAATATATTTATTGGTGATTTGAGTGTTTTTCGATTGAAATAAAGCTTTTATCGGATATTTACATAATACATTGGGTCAAACGTTTAACACAAATGACATCATCGATTTATTTAATAAAAGAAGAAAGTTTGTTTTAAGACCTTTTCTTACATGAAACCTTAATGTAAATAAAATAGCAGGAAAGGTAAGTTTAAATAACATTACATCTCGCCTGTATTTCGCGAAGGGTTCGGCAGAGGTGTACCTATACTGCCCTGCTAAGCCGAAAGGCTCTATCTCAATCGGAGTAAGTTTTGAGAAAATTGACTTTTTGTAAATTGTAATTTAAGGAAACATAAGGATATAAAGAAGTTCTGAGTGGTTTTTTTTTATATTTTAAGTTAGATAGCGGTTTGTGGCTTATACCATTAGATGCGAAATTATTATAGTTATTGAATGGTATAAAAAAAACTAAAAGGGCGTATCTCAGAGATACCGCCTTTCGGCTTAGCAGGGCAGTATAGTACACCCACTTTCTGCCGTAATAGAGGGCGAGCCTATTGCCATCAACCAGACACAAATCCAGGCTGTTACTGAGAAATTCCAGATAGAAAAACCAATAACATTTTTCCCCACCAGGGAATCGAACCCAGGACCTCATGCTCAGCAGTGGTGCTTGCGACCACTAGACCACCAAAACAGGTCATATATCTAATAGGCGATGAACCTATTACCATAAATCGTGTAAACGTGTAAACTAAACAAAATGACCCAATAAAAAAATTCCGACCTGGGATTAAATCCAGCCGGTCGATTCTGTAAAAATCTCACCGTGAAAACTTAGGTGAAGTGAGCTTAAAGTGAGCTGTCATTTCTAGGGATTGACACTATTGACAGCTCACTTCACCCAAGTTTTCACGGTGAGATGTTTACAGAATAGCACGGCAGAACTCTATGTGTGTGTCGTTGGTTAAGCGTGGGTACTGACCCACGCTTAACCAACGACACAGTCATTGTAACAATTTGTCGTTTTTAGAAATATCCAGAGCTAGCTTCTGGTCGCGACCTCGTCCGCGTAAAATTTCGGCCCCCGACCCACCACGATGCATCCGATGCATCGCCCGCCCGTACTATTTCTTGGTTTTCGCTTAACGTTCTCGTTGCTCGGCTCCTAAGAGTCGTAGCGTGATGTTAACCTATAACCTTCCTCAAGAATTAGGCTATCCAATGAAAAAATATTTTTCTAATAGATGAATGGAAAATTGTCAAAGGACCAGTAAACTCTCAAAAGACCAAAAATAGCCTCTACCTAACCATAATCACCAAAAATTCAAACGACACGTGACATCCACCAAGGCGCACTGGGCCCCCGTGGTGGATTACGACCCACTCCCTCTCACAGAGAGGAGGCCTGTGTCCTAGCCGAAACATTATAGGCAAATTAATTATGCTTATGCTAAGCTAACCATAATATCAATTTTCCAGTGAAAACCATTTACCAACTGTGAGAAAGCTTCAAAAAGGTAGTCGATGGTAACATCATAACGAATTGATATCACGCTTATTACTCCGTCGCAGTTCGGTAGGCTGGCATTATTTATTATTATAGTAGTTAAAGGGCCGTTTATTGGTAATTTTTATGATGGTTTTGGCCAGTAATGTAATTTATTAAGGGGAATATATAAACGCACTTTAAAAATAATATCACACTTTAAAATTGATTGAATGAACTACACTCGAGAGCAATGAATCCGGGTCACTTAAAGAATCCTAAAAATCTGGGAAACTAAAAATGCTAGGTTAATGCAATAAATTGTATTTAATAGACAATGTAATACTCCTTAAATGAAGGTATTAAAACTTCTTAGTTATTGTAAAGTTATATCATAAAAAAATCAAATTTGAAAAAGGGCCACTTTCGAAGATGGAACTACGAAATTACAGCATTTGGTTTTGCTTTTGTTTGTAATCTGTCATTTATGTGGGTACATAAACCATGTTGATAGTGCTCTATATTCATTATTCAAGCTGAAATTATGTCGCTTACGCCTGAAGAATGCACCAGAATACTTACAATGCTGGAAACCGGCCGGAGTCAGCGCGATACAGCTAGGACTGTCGGTGTGTCGCTGTCAACAGTACAAAGAGTTCTCCGACGTTACGAAGAAACTGGTTCTAACCTACGCAGACCAGGAACGGGCAGAACCAGGTGTACCACAGCACGAGAAGACCGATACTTGGTGAACACCATGCTTCGAAATCGCTTTCTCACAGGAACTGAACTCACAAATCAGTTTCGACGCCTCGGAGAAAGTAACCCAAGTGCATGGACAGTAAGACGTCGGCTTGCTGAATCTAACTTAAAACCCCTTAGACCTGCAAACGGCCCTAAACTGGAGCGTGGGCATCGTATTTCAAGACTAAGATATGCCCAGAGCCACGTAAATTGGAGTATTGAAGATTGGTCAAAAGTTATGTTCTCCGACGAATCAAAATTTATGCTCTACAAGCACGATGGAAGACACAGAGTGTATCGAAGACCAGGGGAAAGATTCAAGCAAGCATGCATCGAAGAAAAAGTAGCCTACGGTGGTGGGTCTGTACTTGTGTGGGCCGGAATTTCTTCTGAAAGTCGCACAGAGCTGGTGATCATAGAAAACGGCTCTTTAACTAGCGTAAGATATGTGGTGATCAATGATCACGTTGGTCCATTTATGGTCAATTTAGGTGAGGATGCTATATTTATGCATGACAATGCCCGACCTCATACAGGTAGGATTGTGAATGACTACCTTCAAGAGATGAACATTACTCGTATGGAGTGGCCAGCGCGCAGCCCGGATATCAACCCGATCGAGCATGCTTGGGACGAGCTAGGCAGATGCGTAAAACAACGAAACCCTCCCCCAATCACGCTTCGTGAGCTCAAAATTGCTCTCACAGAGGAATGGGAGAATATTCCCCAAAATCGTATAAGGAACTTGGTGTACAGCATGCCAAACCGCGTAAACGCAGTAATGGAAGCACGAGGAGGCAATACGAAGTATTAAAATTCAAGAAAATCGTAATAAAGTTCAAAAATTTCATGTTTCCTATTTTTGTTTTAAGGAGAGATCAGCAGTTTTTTTCTTTATGTAATTTTGTGTTAATAAAATGTATGGTGACTCATATTTTTTTTACTTTCATTTAAGGAGTATTACATTGTCTATTAAATACAATTTATTGCATTAACCTATCATTTTTAGTTTCCGAGATTTTTAACATTCTTTAAGTGACCCGAATTCATTGCTCTCGAGTGTATAAAAATAAAAGTTTTTCACTATAAATATGCTTAGCTTTAAAATTTATTGAATGAACTATGAACTATAAATTTAACTCGCAAAAAAGGTTAGGTTAGGTTTCGTTAGAACTATGAACCTCCGGTCGCTGCGCTCGCTCGGCTCGTGCATAGGACGAGCCGAGCGAGCGCAGCGACCGGTGCTGCGGCTGGTGAGGGCCAGAAACGACTAGAGGATATTAAAAAAAACTTTTCGGTTTCGGCGTTGGTTTTCGACATAGCTATAGTGCAAACCATTATTTTTGTAATTATTTTAATTATGTTGTTTATGAAATTATTACTTTATAGTTATATTAAATTATTGTAAACTTATTTTTTCTTTTTGACATGTATATTTTTTTTTTTTTTTTGAGAAAATCTATTATTATCACATGGATTATAATCAATTATGTCATATATTTTTTTTTTTGTATCAATGGCATCCATAAATATTTGTACGCCTTCTGGTATACATAGCGCGCTTGTATTTTTTTTTGTTATAACAACTATTTTATTGTACCTATGTTAACAAATGATTATGATTATGATTATAGATGTATTAGTAGTGCTGATATACAATTTTATAGCTGTTTTCATGAAATTTAAAGTGCTAGAAGTATTTAAACATCCCATTTATTAATACCCAGTACCTATAAAAGTTAGGGTAATGACATTGGATTGTATCTTTGTCATAACGGATGAATAATGTACGTATTTGGAAGCTGAAAACTGTGGTAGCATGAATTGAGAACCATTTCGTCATGTTATCTCTGATTTATATGGAACATCACTGGAAATAAACCTTGTAAGAACACTTAAACTTGGTCCCGTAGTTTGAAATGACCAAATTAGCATGTGTGGTTGCGGCTCGAGCCCGATCAAGTATCTCATTAATGTAACTTCTCGGTTGACCAAAACAAGTAAATAAAATAAATAAATACTAACATTTCATAGCTTCCACAAGACGACCACAAAAAACAAAATGGCCAAGCAATTCTGCGTAAAAAACTGCATTACAATTTTGGTGAACGATAGAGTATAATTACTCTATCTATAAATTTTTCTGCACACGGGGTCTCCATATTTAAACTCCATTTTATAGACATATTACTCATCTTCCAAATGCCTTATTATTTATACTTCTTTTCTCATTTAAAATTACACCTGGGTACAAACAACTTATAACTAATTAATTAATTAAAGTAGCAAAATTATATACTAACTTAACTAAAACTATTTACAAACTAAAATATGGCATCGAAAAAATCATCCGCATCGCTGTCGACTGGTAATGTACCCAAGAGGCTGGCCGCATTGCCACGTTGTATGGCAATGCTTAGTCTCTGCCCAAGGTAAAAACCAGCCCTTGGGTCACGGGAAGTGCCAAATAGCCGTTTGGAGATTTCTTTAAAGAGGTCGAGCAGTCGGACCCCACGGCCCGAGGGTTTGAACCCCAAGCGGCTCGAAAATATAATTACCAGTGAGGTTATTATGCTTACGCCGCTTGAGGTTTTCTGCAGCCGCAGTAGCAGCACCAGCACAGCACGCTGAGCTAGGAAGATGGGATGGCGCAAGAATGTCGACACAGGTTGCATCCCACACTAAAGCCCTACCATACTCATCTTGCATTTGTAAAACTAGCACATTGACATGACTCCATACCTCTTTCACTCCAAAAACGTATACTTTACAAAACGGATTCACAAAAAAATATTTTACAGATACATTCATTTGCCACACGACTACCATAAAAGCAAAGAATGTACATCTTTTATGTTCACGAAGAAGCTATAAAGGAGAATTGAAACCCATGGGTTACGGTGTATAATGTGGGTTGTATGGGTTGCTGACCCTAAGCATTGCACAATAGTTGTATAATGTCTGTTGCCGCTTCTGTATGGTTGTAGGTTTGGTGCTCAAACGAGATATTTAATTTATAAAACCGGCCAAGTGCATGTCGGACCACGCACAATGAAGGGTTCCGTAGTTGGGATGAATTTATCCCAAGAACAAACTTAACATTGTAGTTGAAAAACATGTTCTCCCATACGGAATGTATGGGAGATCACGTTTTTCAAACTGCAAATTTAAGTTGGTCGATTATTACTCGTTAATCTGTACAGCCTACTTAGTTCTAATAGTTTTCTTTTTAATTTCGTTATATATACTACTGCTGTGAATTTTTTCACAAATCCAAGTACAACCATTTACCTGGCAGAGGGGGGGGACACTTGACTCTAACAAAAAAAATCAGTTAAAAGCTTAATATTTTGCAACCAGATCCCTGAACCCAAAAATGGTTTTCACAAACTCACAATATTTTTAAACTACCTTTCTAACGATACCCCACAACATGGGGTAGATGAGAAAAAAAAAACATTCCCACTTTACGTGTAGGGGAGGTACCCAAAAAAAAAAAATTTTTCTTGATTTTATTTTACCACTTTGTCGGCATAATTAATATGTATACATATGCCAAATTACAGCTTTCTAGTACTAACCGTCTCTGAGTTAAGCTGCGGACAGACAGACGGACATGGCGAAACTATAAGGGTTCCTTGTTTACTACGGAACCCTAAAAATGAGCAAGCCTTACAGTCGCATATTATGTGTAACATCTGACATCTCCCTTTGGTAATAAGCAACAGGTGGTGAACCACTTTTCAACCTTATTACTAATGGCATAAGGGTGAAAGTGTTTGGATTCGTTTTGATCAGTATTTAATTCTACATTCAATGCAATAGTGGCAACACGGTGAGCTGATGCTGCAGCCAGGATATCCAGCAACAAGTACACTTTGATAAATTTATCAAAGTGTACTTGTTGCTGGATAATAATAACAGAACACGGAACGGAACTGGATATTAATAGCAGTTTTTGACTTTTTTAAGTATTCGCTTTTCTTTTCTGCGTAAGGGGTTTTTTTAACCGGTAAAGCCCTGGGTGACCCTCAAGCACGTCAATTAGCACGTTAATTAGTTGTTTATCAGGCCTTTAACGGTTAAAATATAAATATTAAATAGTTATTCCGGCCTGGGAATCAAAACTCAAAATTCAAAAGACATTTATTCATATGCTGAGAATTAGAACTTTTAGAACGTCAAAATTACATAAGACAGTCCCCCAAAATGACACTTCACCACTTCCTAGTGCTTTAGCTGGGAAGAAGCGGCGCAACAAACTCCCAGCAGCACAGCTGTCTGTTCAGTTAGAAAGAAAAAAATTAAAACTTACCCCCTGCTCAGCAGTCACACTTGCAACCACTTTACTAAGTTAAATTCAAGCTAAAAAATATGTTTTTAAACCATAAAAATTAAAAAAATGTGAGTTCGCGTGTGTCTTGAGTAATTAATTACTCAGTGTTACTAGTTTCATACAAAAAATACATGTTTTTTCACATCAATTATTTGATTGATTGGCACCAATCATGTCATGGACGTTTAAAGCGGAATTTGCACTTCCTCCTTCATTAAAAACTAACTGCACCCCACGGTTTCACCCACGTAAGTCTCGATAGCGGGAAAATATCGGGATAAATAGTATCCTATGTCCTAATCCAGGTCATGGTCTACTCACGTGCCAAATTTCATCCAAATCTGTTCACCCGTTTTAGCATGAAAGCGTAACAAACAAACAAATTCACTGTCACATTTAAAATATTAGTTATGATTAATCAATCTGGCTAGCCTTTTCCCAACTATGTTGGGGTCGGCTTCGGAATACCAGTATTTTTCCTCGGAGCGACTGTCTACCTGTCCTCCACAATCCAGTTACTGGGTAACACAATACCCCTTGGTAAGACTGGCTGTCAGACTTTCGGGTTTCTGACGACCCGTAACGACTGTCAAAGATCTACGGATGACAGCCGGGACCAATGGTTTAACGTGCTTTCCGAGGCAGGGACGGGTGTAGATATGAAATAGATGGTCACCCATCCACGGACCGACCGCGACAACCGTAGCTTCGATCGACCCGTGCGGCTATTTAGTTTTTTTTAAAATAAATAATTATAAAAATAAACGGTACTTTTGAACACGGCTCGCCTTTTTAGAAGGTTCCCGATATTGGTGGTCTAATATTTTTAAATGTTTTTTTTAATAATCTAATATTTAAAAATCATTATGTGTTATAATGAATATAATAATAATAATAAATATTTTCAATAATAGCATAACATTTTGTAATCCCCATATTGCGCCAGTTATTTTTAAGTTCCATGTCGGGGATGCCTCAATGGCCTAGTGGTCACTAGCGTGACTGTTGAGCATGAGGTCTGGGGTTTTAGACTCATGTCGGGCAAAGTGTTGTGGAGTTTTTTTCCATTAGATATTTCTTAATAACGGCCCGGATTTTGAATTAGTGCCCGATTAGTGGCAATAAAAGGTTCGCCTCCTATACATAGGAGTTAAATATAAGTGAGAATGAGGGCGTAAGATAAAAAACTCAAAGCATTTATTTCAATTAAACCATTTACAGGCACTTTTGAATTGTCAAAGAATCGGTCAGTCAAAAATATGAAGCTAGTTGCCCATTCCAAAGCGTAGTAGGTACCTATGGCGAAGAACGGGCAAGAAACTCCACGGACACTCTTTTAAATAAAACTGATACACTGCTGTCTACCCATCACAAAATACAAGCGGGATTTTATGAAGCAGCAAAGCAGCGCCATCTACCTTTATAAATATACAACTGGATGAAGCCTTTCTCTTCGTGGAGTCGTGGTAGAGTGGAGGCTCTATTGATCGATGTTGTTTACAGTTCACAGATGTCTCTTATTATACGATTATGCTTGTTTAATTGAGTGTAAGTAGAATTGTAAGTTAGTTTATTCTAAGTTAGTTTACTCTGAGTTAGTTGTACTAGAATGTTATGTTGAATATTTTTTTTCATGCTTTTAATAATCGTTGATTTAACTTTATCTAAGATAGGCTACAGTTACCCGTGAACATTTTTAATATTAAAGCAAAACATTCCATTATTTTAAAAACTCACATAAAAGACCTCAACGCACATGCGCATGCGCGTTGATGTCTTTTGTATGAATATATTTTTTTCAATGATTTTTATTTCGAAATGTTCACTTTGACTTTGATCAACTATGTACTGCATAATCAGCTTATAATGTTCCCACTGCTGGGACACAGGCCTCCTCTGCGAGAGGTAGTGGGCCGTAATCCACCACGCGGGCCCAGTGCGGGTTGGTAGATGTCACATGTCTTCGAATTTTTGGTTGTAGGACATGCTGGTTTCCTCACTACAACGACATTTTAATTTTTTTTTCATGTCGCGGCATCATGCTGAGATAGGAGCCCTTTGGCCTCGTACGGGACTTCATTCTTTAAATTTTAATGTTACTTTGTTTTTTATTTATGTTTAGTGTGTTTTTAGTTTAATGTGTGATTTCCTGTGCGAGTCTCAATAAATACTTTTTCTTTCACTATGTTTTCATCCACCGTTTTGAGAGCAGTGGTAAACCTGTGATGAAATTATTTACACAAAGTAAAGCGCCTGTCAGGGTTCGAACCTACGACCTACTAAATCGCGGCCGTTACCACTGAGCCACCATTGCTGTTATGTATATAAGTGTCTTATCTTTGTACAACCACGTCACGCAAATGCACTCCAAATGGGTTAGCAGAGAAGTATTATAATACGCCCTTTTATTTATTTTTTGATGGTGGGAAATTATCAAATAACTTCTCTCGCTCTGGGCGGAGCGGGAGGGTGTGTCAGACTTTTACTGACTAAACCCACCCGTGTTCCTTCCGTTGCCCGTGTCAGGGATATCGCGACCCCGGCGCGATATCCCTTTCGGACAACTCGCAACCCCGGCAGGCACAAGTACCAGACAAAATAGAAAATGGTCTCCAGATTGCTAGACTGCCCGACCCAAGAATGAAACCCAGGCCGAACATCACGCTTAGCTGTCAACACCAGCCTCAATTAGTATAATATCCTTACTTAAAAAAAAACAAGGAAAAATACCTTATTAATCAACAAAATATTTATTTCCTTAAACAAAACTCATATACAAACATACACAGTGACGGCTCACTCACCAAATTATAATTTCTCTCTCGTGAACAGTTTCACTTCGGATGCGCCGGCGCCGGTGACGTCATCACTCATCATGGTTAAGGTGGACTTGCTGATTGATTTTTATTGTTTTTTGGGGTTTACTAACTTACCTTTGTTTACCGTAACCGACAAGCCAAGGCAGATTGTCTTGGCGCAGGAAAGTGAGGAGACCTGGTCCCAAATGATCTTCTTCTTCTTTTCGTGTGACTAACCTGGTGTCAGAGTTTTAAAGCCGCCCATGGGTCTCTGACTTGGCTTCACATGC
The DNA here is from genome assembly GCA_914767755.1 of Agrochola circellaris. Classification (NCBI taxonomy): domain Eukaryota; kingdom Metazoa; phylum Arthropoda; class Insecta; order Lepidoptera; family Noctuidae; genus Agrochola; species Agrochola circellaris. Next base: position 6,390,019 of record OU611867.1, on the reverse strand, counting down.
TGTCGAGAAATATCTCTCAGGCATGCCGGTTTCCTCACGATGTTTTCCTTCACCGTTTTTAAGCAACTGATAATTATACAATACGTACATGAATCCGAAAAGTCAGAGGTGCCTGCCTTGGGTTTGAACTCGAGACCTATGACTTGGCAGTCTGACGGTCACACACTAGGCTATCACTACTTCCAAATAATGGTAAAAGGGAACGACAAAGAAGAGACTGGACTACCTTTTTAGCTGAAATCTTTCACAATCAGCCTATAATGTTCCCGCTGCTTGGACACAGGCCTCCTCTCTGTGAGAGGGAGTAGGCCATAATACCACGCAGGCCCAGACTGACCCCTGTCAGTATCATACTTACGAATATGTGTTTTGCGAATTTGATCCTTATTACTACTAGAAATTGTCCAACTGACAGGTGTCAGCAACGCATTCTCTCGACGGCGGCCGAACTGTAGTTAATCTAGTCTAAGTATTAATTGAAATTCTACAATTTTAATTAAAAGATCTACCTCCATCCTTTTTTTACCCATAACAATCACTATAATATTTATTTCGCAACAGGAAAACCCCTTAATTTCCCCGAAACAACACAACACAATTACGCTGCTTCCACCAAATTATAAACAATCTCTCTTTCGTATAGTTTCACTTTGGATGCGCCGGCGCCGATGACGTCATCAGCTGATGAGCGGTATTTACATACGTAATCTGCGGATGAAAGATTGAGCTATATGGAATTTGAAACACACATATATTACTCTTTTTGTTCTCTGGCAGGAACTATCGTGAGAATAGCTCATTACGTAATTTACAGCAGGTCAATTCCCGTATTTAATATTTAATCCATTCACAATCTCATACATTCATACACTCATGCCTTCTTCCCTTGGGAGTAGACAGTAACTACAGAACGCCATTTGCTACGGTCCTTACAAGTATGTAAGGCTCGGTAAAGATAAAGATAAAGATCATTTATTTGTCAAACATGTGTTTACATAAACTGAGTAATCAGACATGCAAGGTATTGAATTAGTTACAGATGTGTGCGTCCATGTTTTGCCAATAACGGCGTACAAATTTTGGTGTGTGTCTGGATTGAGGAGCCATATCTCATATCGGAACGAGGGTACTACCAATATTTAGTAGTAAATTAGCCGATTTTGTAGGTCGGATCCTGGAATTTGTAGTAAAACCCTTAAAAAGTTATACGACGTTAAAGGTGGCTCCTCAATCCTGACGTCTGGATTGAGGAGCCACCTTAGAACTCGAAAACTAGCCAACGGATATTTTTGAAAATTTTGTAGGATTTAGTAGTACTTTTGCCTAATCTCTACAAAAAAAATGGGGTTTGTACGGTCGAATTTGAGATAGCTACAACGTTTTGATTTTTCATAAAAAACCATAAATTTCACCGCGCTGTATCTCGGAAAGTTATCAACCAATTACAACAGATTTTTTGTATGATTTAGTAGTAAATGTGCTCGAATTTGTACAATAAAAATAAAATGGAAATGCTATATAATTTCGGTAACACAACACATTTTATGTGGCTCCTCAATCCTGACCGTCTATAGAAAAGATATGTACGTAGCTACTAAAGTAGTTGATCAAATCGGATAACAATAACACCAATATTTAGTAGAAATTTCTACTAAATATTGGCGTAATCCAACATCCTGCGCATGCAGTATTTCAAAAGATGTTAATAAAATAAACATTCCTTAATAAATTAGTGAATAGGGTGACCATAAATAATTCAAACTATGATCATAAACAGAGTTTTACTTACACATGAATAATTCTTCACCAATCACTACTTAAATTATGAACACAATATTAACACCAAGAATAAAAAAAAAGAAAATAAACTAAAAGAGCAATATCCCATAGAATAAACAAACACCAAGAATAAAAAAAGAAATCACAAAGAATTTTCAGCATCAGCACTAACTCCGAGCGACGCTCTAAAGGGATTCCAGCCCAAACTATAACATATCCACTGCCAACCGGCACTTTTTCCTCAAAACAAGCTGGAATAAAATCTACCCCTGGCCGTCTGTAGACTCTTCGCCGCCCGTCACTTGCACACAGCATAAATCTGGATTCGTCAGAAAACATTACTCTTGCCCATTCTTCGTCTCACCATTGTGCGTGTTCGCGGGCGTAACGTAATCTTGCTACCCGATATTCCCTTAAAATTTTGGACCATTTGCGAGTCTATTCCCACCCCAACTTTAAATTTTGCCATATGTAATATGAAAATATTTTGGTAATTTTGTACTATTGCGAATTTTGGTTTCATAATCGTCATAGCAAAAAAACTGACTATCCATAATGTAGTGACATTTATAATAGCCCATGCTAACTTCACTGAGTGCTGGAATAAATTCTATACCTCCAATGAGAGAGTATGTTATATCTCTATCCTTAACTATAATGTGATGCGGATGATGCTGTAAATCTTCTAAAATAAATTTGTCACTGCCATTTAAATCAAACGACACAATATTGGATGGCACATAATTGGAAGTTCTATCATCACCGCAACAAATACAAGTGTATTTTTCTTCCTGAATGCAGATTGCGTCTTTCAAACATCGGATGCCAAAATTTGAAAGAACATTTAAGTTTAATGGCAAAAATGCAATGTGTCTAGAGGTTGTAAGAGATAAACAGAAATCATTCTGACACTCTTTGGTGAAGACTGCACTACACAAATAATTTAAAATTACTTTTCAAAAATGAACGTTACATTGCAAGCACATTCACAATATTGTGCTTGCAATGCTACATTCATTTTTTTCTCTTTATCAAAATATAATACTGCGATTTAGTTAGAATCTTATTTTTTATTTGTATTCATAAATTAGGTTAAGTTGTTATTTTTATACATTAATATTTTAATAAATTTGCTCTAAATGACGGTGGAAAACACATTAAATTTCATCTGTAGTTTAGAAGATTTAAGCGGTCACACAGACAGACACGAAAAACGACATTGTTTTATAATATGTATAGATAAAATAGATTAAAATTAGTACCTTAAATCTCTTTGTATGTCATGTTAAGGCGAACGCGCTCAGATAGCCCGATTCAAATTACATAACATAACATAATATCACGCCTGTATTTCCCCGAAGGATTAGGCAGAGGTGTACCAATAGTTCAACCACATTTCGCCAGTTATGTTTAACAAGGCCCATGTAACAGAGGGCGAGCGTATTCCCATCAATCGGGCACAAATTCAGACTACTTGCTTCCACTAAGAAATGCAAGATGGAATTCCCAATTCAAATTATGTTATGTTTTGTGCAATTATCTGCCCGGTATCCATATATGATCAAAAAGTAAATAAAAAAAAACAACAACCCGACTGCGTAAAAAATGAACTTGAATGAAAGGAGGCAATAGGTTTTTATTAAAAAGATGTTTCCGACTGCATGAGATTGTATATAGTATTAAGTGGGATTGGAGACAGAAATAGGTCATCTTGTTTCCATCTTTTTTTGGTATTTTGTTTTGATTTTTTAAATTTACTTTTTATTTTAATTTTTTTAGTTATTTTATCATTTTTAAAATTACTTTTAATCATATAACTTGTTTATTATATATTATTATTTTGTAATCAGCTGTTAAAGCCCTTCATTTTGAAACCCCACTCGATAGGCTTTGAGTTTTTTTTTTTACATTGACAAACATTCAATGTTACTCACGCAATAAAGAAGAATCTAACGACATATCATTCATGTAAATCGGTTCAGCCGTTTAGTAGTTACGAGGGAACATAGGGACGGACATACATAGATAAAAATTCAGCTCTAACACATAACACTTCTTTTTTTGGCTTCGCCACAGTCGGGTTATGCAAAAAATTAAACTCTTTACAATCATTCCTACGACTCAGTTTAAATTGTCCGAATACTTCAACGAAATCATGCCATTTGAGGCCAATTCTAACTTAGTGAGTTGAATTGTTGACTCTGGTGATTATACTTCCTGTAAATACATTATTTGATAAGTCGTCAGTCTCTTTGGTACATTATCAGTCGACAGCGATGCAGAATTTTAAGACACTTTATTTTAGTTTGTTATAATTTTAGTTAGGTTAAGGCTAATATATGTATTGTTATTTTATTTATTAATTAGGTATACAACCTAGTTGTAAAATACTCCACGTCGTTCCATGTAAAATACAGGTATTCAGCTGCAACCGGTTAGACTGGAAGCCAACCCCAACATAGTTGGGAAGAGGCTAAACAGAATGATTGATTTTGTTTATAACCCGTTTGTATAGTAGGTACTAAAAAAGTTAGAGGCGCCTGTTATGGTTCCTACACACTATGCTGGCGGCATGGCCGCCGGATTTTCCCGCGCGGCACGTACCCCCGGCTTTTGTGCCTTCATTTCCTTTGCGATCCTTTGTGCGGCAGGGCAGTGCATTACAATGATCTGTAAATTTTCTATTAAAAAACTGTTAAAATGCTTAAGCGTTACCCTTAAGCATTTTAATGGAGTTTGTATCATTTATGTCTAACCGATTTTTTTTCTAAACTAATGCTTTTCTATTACATTCTTTACGTTACTATAGCAATAATGTTGTGAAAAATAACAGCGAAACAATAATGAATTTAAAATCATAACGTATGAATAAAAACTTTGACGAAGACAATTTATTTTACTATACACGAAGAGGTCATGTTTCTGCGGAGATTCCTATCACCGCGATTCAGCGGAGAGTGCTTAGTGTACAACGCCATCTATCGATACATCAGGAACTAAAATATTGTTTAAATAATCAAACTAAACATAAGTTTGTATAAAATAAGTATCATTAAATTCATCACCGGTTACTGAATTTCATTTCATTAGGTTCATTACATAAATATCCTAACTATATAATATTATAAATGCGAAAGTGAGTTTGTTTGTTTGTTACGCTATATCGGCCGAACGGATTTGAATGAAATTTGGCACATGGGTAGAGCATAACCTGGGTAAGGACATAGAATACTTTTCATCCCGGTATTCCCACGGAATCGAGACTTATGAAGGTGGGTCCACGGGGCGCAGCTAGTATTTCAAATAATCTAAAACCACAATTACATAAGTTACACGTAGGTAATCGTACTTGTAGAATGATTTATAAGCAAATAAAACTACTTATTTCAAACAATGGTCTTCTTTGAATTATTTATGGTCACCCTATTCACTAATTTGTTAAGGAATGTTTATTTTATTAATATCTTTTGAAATACTGAATGCGCAGGATGTTGGATTACGCCAATATTTCGTAGAAATTTCTACTAAATATTGGTGTTATTGTTATCCGATTTGATCAACTACTTTAGTAGCTACGTACATATCTTTTCTATAGACCGTCAGGATTGAGGAGCCACATAAAATGTGTTGTGTTACCGAAATTATATAGCATTTCCATTTTATTTTTATTGTACAAATTCGAGCACATTTACTACTAAATCATACAAAAAATCTGTTGTAATTGGTTGATAACTTTCTGAGATACAGCGCGGTGAAATTTATGGTTTTTTATGAAAAATCTAAACGTTGTAGCTACCTCAAATTCGACCGTACAAACCCCATTTTTTTTGTAGAGATTAGGCAAAAGTACTACTAAATCCTACAAAATTTTCAAAAATATCCGTTGGCTAGTTTTCGAGTTCTAAGGTGGCTCCTCAATCCAGACGTCAGGATTGAGGAGCCACCTTTAACGTCGTATAACTTTTTAAGGGTTTTACTACAAATTCCAGGATCCGGCCTACAAATTCGGCTAATTTACTACTAAATATTGGTAGTACTCTCGTTCCGATATGAGATTGGCTCCTCAATCCAGACACACACCAAATTTTGTAGGTATAGAACATTACATTTAATGGCATTTTATATAAAGTCATTCAAATTTCATTACAAAATATAAATAATAATTGATGTCAAGATATAATAGGTATAATAAAGTCAAAATAGATAGAAGAATGGAACAAGAAGGGTACATTAGTTTTGTTTACCCTCAACCCCTTCATTGTATTTATCAATATGACCAACTAACTTTTATTACGGTACCAAGCCTGATATCAGAGCAGTTATAGCCTAGTGATGTAACCGTCGGACTGCCAAGTCATAGGTCTCGAGTTCGAACCCAAGGCACGCACCTCTGACTTTTCGGATTCATGTGCGTATTGTATAATTATCACTTGTTTCTAAAACGGTGAAGGAAAACATCGTGAGGAAACTGACATGCATGAGGGATATTTCTCGACGGCATGTGAAGCCAAGTCATTGGCGGCTTTAAAACTCCGACACCAGGTTAGTCCTTAACCACACGAAAAGAAGACCTGAAGGAAAAAATGTTTGATCAAGTTTGACCCCTTACAAAAACTCATGTTGTCAATGAAGAAAGCCATAGACAGATTGATAGTGATCCCTCAGTGACAAGCAACAGCAGTAACGGTCGCCCAGCGGTAATGGGCCCGACTTAGGAGTTGTAGGCCGATGATTCGACCCTAGGCAGGCATTATTCGCGGGCTTGCGGACGGTGAGCAATGGGTAGCTCGCCGTCCGATAGGGACCAGGCCCGGGTCGACGGCGCGTTGTGTTCCACGTGCGCCTCAAAGAGATGTCAGCACCAACTGACGGGGTCCGGAAGGGCCAATGCCTGTCGGGGTTGCGGGTTTGTCCGAATGGGATATCGCGACCCCGGCACACAGGCAATGGAAGGAACACGGGTGGGTTTTAGTCAGTAAAAGTCTGACACACCCCGCTCCGCCCAGAGCGGGAGAAGTTATTTGATAATTTATTTATTTCTTTACCACTGCTCCCAAAACGGTGAAGGAAAACATCGTGAGGAAACTGGCATGTCCAAGAACTGAAAAATCGACAGTAACATCCACAAAACCGCACTGGGTCCGCGTGGTGAATCACGGCCCACTCCCTCTCACAGAGAAGAGGCCTGTGTCCCAGCAGTGGAAAAATTATAAGCTGATTATGCTACAAACTAGTAAACATAACATTTCAGTTTCGTCATCTGCGAAACCTTTTCACTTTACTAATGCGTTTCTGATGCCCGGCGCCATGACGTCACCTTTGATATAAAAGTCTTCACAAATGTATGTAAATGTATTCATTCACTCACAGAATAAATTGGCTGTGGCGTATTCTGAATGAGTGAGATTGCATCTTGAGTTGTCTGATCGGTTTAGGAATCTCTTGAATCAGAATCGAATTAAAAGGAAAAGTGATCACGTGGCCGTTGGCGATCCTTCCATATTATCCTATTCCTTATTAAATTAATAATTTTAGAAGAAACAAGAACATAATTTATTAACAACAACCTCGCGGATCGGACAAGGCTTTTGTTACGCGCTGTATCAAGGCGAGCAATAAGAATGACTTGATAAGGAGGACTTCCTTCAAAAACGGTGAAGGAAAATATTGTGAGGAAACCGACATGCCTGAGAGGTATTTCTCGACGGCATATGAAGCCAAGTCAGAGGCCCGTGGGCGGCATAAAAACTAACACCAGGCTAGTCACTAACCACACGAAAAGAAGAAGGCGCCTCAAAGAGATGTCAGCACCAACTGACGGGGTCCGTAAGGGCCAATGCCTGCCGGGGTTGCGGGTTTGTCCGAAAGGGATGTCGCGACCCCGGCACACAGCCAACGGAAGGAACACGGGTGGGTTTTAGTCAGTAAAAGTCTGACACGCCCTCCCGCTCCGCCCAGAGCAGGAGAAGTTATATGATAATTTCCCACCCTCGAAAAAAACCACATGAAAAGAGAGAAGATAAAGAAGAAACTTTTGAAAATTTATTCCCTGTATGGGTTAAATAGGGGACGGTATGGAAGTTCGTAATTTTTGCCGATTAGTAATCCTATCGGGCTGACGGCCAGATAACCTGTAGTTTTACATAAATATCGATTAAGATCGCGGATTCCTGGGTTCGATCGTTCGGTCAGGAAAATGGATTTGTGCGTGGTTTATAGCAATAGGGTCGCCCCTATATGAGACTTAACGACATAATTAGCGAGATATGTTTTAAGGGTCCGTTCACGAAACCCTTTATCGTCAATAAATTATCTAATTGTAAGAAAGCTTGAAATAATCAAATCTGTGTAAGTATAAAAGTGCAGTTTTCGTGGTGCTAAACCATTCGTGGCAGTCACAGCACCGGTTAAATAGTTGCATCACTTTTGCGCTGTCAAAATTATGGTTTATTTCGCCTTTGATTTACTTAATGAAGATATTGTATAATCAAAAAATAAAATTTTGATTTTACATCAAGGATAGCTGAAAATTAACATGTGTTTTTAAGTTTCTTGTTATGGTTTGCTAAATAATAAGAAAAAATACATTACTGACAGGGTTTTAAAATAAAATATGTCTTTTTCAACATTATTTTTCTGCTATATTGTATTTGTATTGAAGTTGAAAAAAGTGGTTCAGCCACATTTAAGTAGACCATATAACGATGTTGATGATATTTATAAATGTTCAAAATCAGAAGTAGTTTCTTGCAAAAAAGTGATCAAACGACAGTCTCGCGTCATTTTTCGGAAAACTTATTGCGAATATTTTTAATTGTCTTCTTGAATACTTAACGTATTTGAAAAACCCCTTTCAGCCACATGCAAAACAAAGAACTTGTCTTTTTAAATCACAAATAGTTTTGTTTTTTAGTTTCTCACAACGAATGAACAAAACTGATCAAAATCAGTCGATTTCGTGCACGACCTCTTAAAAGGTCGGGACCCCTTAGGTTCGATTCCAGCTGACTACGTGTTATTCTAATCAAATCAAATCCATTTGCCAGAATGTAGGTTTATAATGTATGATCTTAAAACAATGGCCCCTATTATTATCAATTTTTCCTTTATGAAAATTCTCATTGTTAGCCCCCCCTAGAATAGTTTTGTGCCTAGATAGGCAGGAGTAGGTAATAAGGTAAATCTTAATATCTTAATTTATATCCTGCACTGCAAGATATTTAATTATTAATAACATTCACCAAAAACCCGTACCATACCTTCTCTCAAGTAACAAATCCATCACAAACCTCACGTCCTCATCTGCGTGTGAATTGTTTTCACTTTGCTAACGCGTTTTTGATGCGCCGGCGCCACTGACGTCATCATAACTCGAGAACATTTACAAACTTGTTTTATATCTGGTTCACTTTCAAGGTTTTATGTTTTGACAACTGTTTTTGCTTCTTTCGTTTTGGTATGAACTATATGAGGCTGGTCATGCAAATGTGGACCAGTTGGCAAAGCTGCTAGTGGGATTGACCTTTCAAAGTGCACCATTTTAATTGCATCCTAGGGTGGTGGAAAGCGGGTAAATTATTTTTTCTGAAAACGAATCACAATTTTTTGTATCTACCTATTAGCTTGTATATGAGCACTCCGTAACCATACATTAATAAGACATCACAGACAGACGAATTAAAAATCCGGAGTCACACGTCGTGTTAGGGCTCGATAAATCGAACAGATTACGTGGGACTACAGACTTTGAATTAATCTGTCTGTGACGTCTTGTTTATACCCTTTTAGTTGACTTTTTTGTCGTAGTTGGGTTTTAGTTTTTGTAATTATTTTTTAATGCCTTACGGGCGAAAAAGGATAACCGCCTTTTTTCAAATTTTACAGGGGAGTGATTTAAAGTTCAAAATAAACGAAAAAAAACATAAAAAATCACTCCCCTGTAAAATTTTAAAAGAGGCGGTTATCCTTTTTCGCCCGTAAGGCATCGATATGATGATAACTTCCTGGCACTGTTATTTACATAGCAGGTAGTGGTATTCAAATTTGTGTGGGGCAGGTGCAGGGTACCACAACAAAAAAGTGAAAAATAAAAACTTTTTACAAAAAAAATACACTACAAAGTGGAATATAACTTTAATTTCGGAAGTCGGTGGCAAAATTGGAAATAATAGTATATTATGCAATTAGTGAATAAAGGACGGATTTAAAGCGAGGGCCATAGATGAATCACGAGCAAGTGAAGGATTCTAACGACTGAATCACGACCGAAGGGAGTGATTCATGATGATTGAATCACGAGCGTAGCGAGTGATTCAAGTGTTAGAATCCTGAACGACGCGAGTGATTCATGGCCCTCGATATAAATCCGTTTTATTCATGAGTTGCATACTATACTTTATACCATGACTACGAGAAAAAGAAAGATTTAAGCGAAAATAGACATTTAATTAAGAAAAAAAACTGGCCAAGTGCATGTCGTACCACGCACATTGAAGGGTTCCGTAGTTGAAATGAATTTATCCCAAGAAAAAACTTAACAATGTAAGTAGTTGAAAAACATTTTCTCCCATACGGAATGTATGGGAAGATCATGTTTACCAAACTGCAAATTGAAGTTGGTCGATTATTACTCGTTAACCTATAAAGCCTAATTAGCAGTGATAGTTTTCCTTTTAATTTCGTTATATATACTACTGCTATGATTTTTTTCACAAATCCAAGTACAACCATTTAGCTGGCAGGGGGGGGACACTTGACTCTAACAAAAAATTTCAGTTAAAACCTTACTATTTCGCAAACGGATCCCTTAATTAAAAAATGATTTTCACAAACTTACAATATTTTTGAACGACCTTTCCAACAATACCCCATACCACGGGGTAAATGAGAAAAAAAAAATATCTCCACTTTACGTGTAGGGGAGGTACCTTAAAAAAATTTTTTTTTTCTTGATTTTATTTCACCACTTTCTTGGCGTGATTAATATGTATACATATGCCAAATTACAGCTTTCTAGTACTAACCGTCTCCGAGCTAAGCCGCAGACAGACAGGCGGACATGGCGAAACTATAAGGGTTCCTTGTTTACTACGGAACCCTATAAAAAAGGTTAAATTAATTAAAATGTACATTACAATTGAAACAATTACTAAAATTAAGAGTAATTTTCTTATTATTGTTATTCGGCTGGTCAACTTGTGAAGCGCTATAAATATATTTCCTGTGTATCGAGTATTTTTTCGCAAGGAGGTTGTATAGCATTTAGATGGAGGTCGAATATATTGGTGTGTTCTAAATTCAAACACCAAAACAGTGATTAAAAGAGCTTTTTATTCACTGTTTTCAGTGAATAAAATAAGCTTTTTAGAGGGGGAATGGTATAAAGTTATTTTTCTCTTTGTAGTGTTATTTTTGGATATCGGTTGTTCTCTTTTTGTTATGGGTTATAAAAGTTTTTATTATGGGTTTATACATACAATCATTTTTTAAATGTACACGGAATCATTAAAAAAAACGTTTTATTTATTTCACTTTATGTCCTCTAGAAAGCATAAAGTCAGCCATATTCAATTTAATGTAACGTCACATAGCCAATAACCAGCGGACGATCAAGACGCCATACATATTTACATACACACCAGTCAAAATCATAACCCTCCTATTTGTTACGCCGTAGTCGGGTAAAAAGCGTATACGCATCTGGCGATAATAATGCATAATCGGCGCCCCCGGGACAGTTAGCTTTGCTACCAAACTGCATCATCATCAGACTCTAACAATGTCGTCTGCTGGACATGATCCACTCCAATGACACGCCATTCAACCCGATCCTGGGCTACTATCATGACCCATCTACTTGTTGAAGACCGTTATTCCACCTAGGTAGAGGGCATCATTCCCTACGTTTGCCGTTTCGTAGTCTCCACTGAAGAACTCGTCTACCCTAACGATCATCGGTTCAGTCCGGCCGTCGAGAGAATGTATTCCCGACAGAAACCAGCAGTGATAGCCTTCTGGTGTAACCGTCGGACTGCCAAGTGATAGGTGATTGATACACATTGATGCGCAAATTGAATCGATTGACAATATTACTACGTTCAATTGCAATAAATTGATCGATTTGGGGACCCCTAAGGGAAGAATAGTTGTCAGACCTCTCTTCAAACCTCTTTCGATGTACCCTTAGTATAGTAACCCATCCATGTACAGACTCCAGCAAACTTAGCTCAACATTGCACATCGATCGACACGGGGTAATGGACCATTTAGACGGGGCCAATTCCCGAGACAATCCACTAAGCCAATCCAATAATGGCATCGTGTAAATAGAGATATTGGATTGGATTGCCCTCAAGCCATTGATGAAGCAAATTAATGGATTGGCTTAGTGGATTGTCTCGGGTATTGGCCCCGTCTAAATGTCCATTATTATTCAAAGAAGAATGGCAGGTTTAGTGTTGCTAAATTTCTGAACCGTTCATGAAAGGTCATTTATCATTTCACCACGAGCACAATCATAGTTCACCCCGATAAATTAATTATTCTTAGAACGTAAGTGTGGGAGCCAAACGTTGCCGTTTTTTTTGCATACCCAAAGTTATAATTTTGATTGATTGATTTCTCATAGAATTTGATTAATGCTCGCTATAAAATTATTATGATAAATGGCGAATCAACTTAATTTGTCTGAACTAGAAAAAGTTGGTGCCTGGACGGTATTTGTGTTACAAGATTAATTTTTTTAAAACGCCTCTGTGGCCTCGGCAGTGGTAAGACCACTTGTCTCAGACCCAGAGGTCCCAGGTTCGATTCCCAGCGGAGAAAAAAATTCTGTTCGATTTGGTTGGTGGTATGGCTTGTTCTAAGTCTGCCTACCATATCTAAGTCAGTGGCCATAAAAACAATGTTAACAGCATTGTTGTGTTTCGGCAGTCAGAGGTAGAGATAGCCAGTTCCTCTGTGGTTGAAGATTCCTGGTGAAGCTCGCTTCCACCTTCGGCCTGATCATCACTTGCCATCAAGTGAGATGAAGGCGAAGAGCCTCCCCTTTGTGGATAAAAAAAAGCGTAGTAAATAGTAGTTTTGGTGCTTTCCCATGTAACAAAACATATCAAATCGTATAATTTTATTCTTCAGATGTAAGTTCATCAGATCATTCACAAATACGTTCTTAGATTTCGCGCGAAACTTTTGAAGAAAGTTGTTTTTCTAGAACTAAGCTATCGTAATGCTTATTAAACTACAAGTTATCAATATCCTACAAAATAACACAAATTAACTTCCCAAGAAAAAGTCACGTCCACCGATTAAAAACTATCGCATTCAATCGCTATAATCGATTACAAACTCGATCAGCGGATCTCTAACAAATAATCATCGCTTCGACACTATTTATTAAATTTTTCCACAACAACATACTTTCCGATACGATGCGAAAACGTGAAATATCACCTTAAAACCAGGGCTATAATAATCGCGCCAGCGAGACCGTCAGACCGCCTGCCTTTGCCTGCGACTGGTTTCGAGAAAACAAGGCAGTACTGGCAGTATACAACCATCAACCGTCGCCACAACACGGCGCGTTAAAAAAAAGAACAAATCAAATTCAAAAATCGAACGTTTTCACGAACGCGATCATTTTTAAAGAGGATTTCAACGAAGGAGGTCGCGTTTTTAGTTGTAATTTTAAACAAAATTGAATTAAGTGGGTTTTTAATTTTAGATCTAGTTGAGTTTTGTTAAGTGAAAGTGATTTCTTATCGAAAAGTGAAAGGCGTCGGGCATCAGGTGAGTGTAGGGTCCTCGAAATCGTGTTTAGTTTAATCTGGTTAGATGCGGAGAAATGTTAGAACGAAGATGCTTTGACCGTGTCCAGTGACCTAGTTTGAGTTATTGAGTGCTTACACGCTTTGGACGGGGTTTGAGGCTTGGTTGAAGCCTTTTTGATGAATAATTGATTGGGAAAAAAAATGTAAACAAAAACAAAATTTTTTGGTCGTACTTTTATAGCGCAGTACGGCACTGAGTCCAGAAAATTACCATTTTAGCCTTGGAATAATAAACTCTAGCTTGATACTTAACGAATTTAGTTTAAAAGGGATTTGTAGAAGATGATCCTACTCAGATATTTTAGGGTTGCATCAAAAGATTACTCAGGACTGACGATACTTAAATTAATTGGTCGGACCCTGAACAGTCAGCCCTGCATTCAACCCTACTAATGGCCGATTCCAATAATTTACGGACCGTTATTGGTTAAAATTAAGACTCTTGTATAACAACAATAAAGCAAAGACCTCATAACTTTGCAAATGGAAGTAAAATACAGGTAAAATTAGCTTACGTATTCAAAATTCAAAATTCATTTATTCAAACTAGGCTGAGAATCAGCATTATTCGAACGTCAAAATTACATAAGACAGTCCCCCAAAACGCCCGCCATTCACCACTTCCTAGTGCTTTAGCTGGGAAGAAGAAGTGGCGCAACAAACTCCCCAGCAGCACCGCTGCCTGTTCAGTTTGAAAAAAAAATATGCCCAGTTTGGCAATAAAAATAAGTTACCATTGGTAAAAAAATCGATTCGTTTTTATTATAGGAACAGAGATAGCTAATAGTTTCACGACGATACAAATAAAGCAGTGCTAAAACAAGTCGGAGATTCGAAGAACTTTTAGAAGAACCAGAATCAATTATGTAGTTTTGATGACTTGCCAATTTTTTGTTCAATACACATACAATACATAGAGCACCAAAACCAAATAAAATGAAGAAGAAAGCTTCCAAATATTCTCACAACTTAATATTATAACCGGTCTTGACCTTAACTAATAATACCGTGACCTTGAACCGGAAGAATATCGGTCATCAATCAGCTGTTACTTGATACTATCGCATATTTGAGATAGAAAGCGAACGACAATTATAATAATCAGACTGAGGAAACTGTCTCATTGGTCTAGTGATGGCAAGCGCGACTGTTGGGCTTTTTTTTTTTTTTTTTTATTCTTAAAATTTATAGAGGGTTTTTATCCACATGGATACGCCAACCCCATTGTACCTTATCACTACTCCTTACACCACTTAAATGAACATATAATAACAATATTTTTATCCTTATTATTTAACAAATTTAAGCTATTCATTGATCAAGCTATTGTACTAGACCACACAATTTTTTTGCAACATTTGATTTAGGATTCGCCAAAATAGTGAAGATAAGGCCAAGATCTAAAATATTTAAACCAAACTCCCTAATCAATGAATCTCTTTCATTTTGGTTCTTAACGCATTCCATCAGCAAATGTTGCACGTCTTCTATTTTATTGCATAAGTACTTCGCAGTTTGGAGATGCTGTCTAACGCATTAGGAAAGCAAATTTTGCAGATGGAAAGTGCCCAGAACACAGTCTTAAAGCTACTTTGACGTAACGTTTGACTGTTGGGCTTGGAGTCGTGGGTTCGAAATGTGGTTGGGGTTTTCATAAGGAATTTCTGCTTGGAGGCTGAATTTGTGGTTATTGGCAATTTGGTAATAGGCCCACCCCCTCTTAAATGGAACTTAATTACAACTGGCAAAATGTGGGTGTCTATATAAGTACACCTCTGACTAAGGTTCCCAAACCTACTATGTAAGAGGCCTAAATACTATATTTCCAAAGAAAAAAAAATAGTAGGCGGAACTACAATATTTTTTGAACTTCAATACTAAATGGTGAGATGAGTGCAATAGAGCCAGTATTAATCTCATAAAACCTTGAATTAATGGTATTTTGTAACCTAAATTTAGACTCAAAAGTTTAGAATGAAAACTATTAAGGTCTGAGAAAAAAAAAACCTGTTAGTAAAGGTTCACATTACCTAAATATAAGCATTTAAAGAATTTAAATGTTTTTAGAAAACACATACACATTTTTTCGTCATCTACTATAATTTTACTGGCGACCCTTTTATTTTTTTTTTATTTTTTTTTTGGGAAATTACCAAATAACTTCTCCCGCTCTGGGCGGAGCGGGAGGGCGTGTCAGACTTTTACTGACTAAAATCCACCCGTGTTCCTTCCGTTGCCTGTGAGCCGAGACCACGATATCCCTTTCGGACAAACTCGCAACCTTGGCAGGCATTGGCCCTAACGGACCCCGTCAGTTGGTGCTGACATCTCTTTAAGGCGCGCGTGGAACACAATGCGCCGTCGACCCGGGCCTGGTCCTTATCGGACGGCGAGCTACCCTTCGCTCACCGTCCGCAAGCCCGCGCCTACGGTGGCCGGAAATCGGCTTGCGACTCCCGACGCCCGGGGCGTCTCCTGCGGCGACTGGGGGCGCGAGGTTGCTAATCTTGCCTCTCCCTCACACGTTCCGCCTCCTCCTTCGCGAGAATTACTGCTTCGTAGAAGGAAGTAACGGCCTCCCATGCACTCTCGCTCCGAACGATTACCTGAACCAGGGCCGGACGCGAGAGATCGCCGCCGCCGACCGCCTCCGTGAGGATACGGCGGTGCTCCGCCCAAGCCGGGCGGACCTCCACTGGATAGCTCTACGGGGATTACAAGCGTAATGTTATGTTGTGTTACTTGCGAATGGCAATTTTCAATTCCAAAGCCTGAATGCTCTATGTATTTTAGAGACCAGACCAGACCTAATCGTAAATCAAGAAGAAACGGGTGCTGCTTGTGGTGACTGGTCGTCTTGCATGGTTTTGTTATTCTTATTAGTAATTAACTGTTTATTTATTTTTATTTCGATGGTCCTAGTTTATCATTTGTGACTTCGACAGCTTTAATAGCTATATGTTAAATGACACGCCCTTTATGCCTGGAGGCTTTCATTCGAGTATTAAGTTCTGTTTAGTTTTTACTTTCGCTTGAGATTTCGATGATTTTTTGTTGGTATATTGGCGTGTGCTAGCTGAAATATAGCCAATAATTTAATTTAATGTTTTATGCTGCACAATGTGCATTATTTTTCATAAGTGCAGCATTGTATAGAATCTAGTTTTTCTAACTGAACAGACAGCTGCGCTGCTGGGGAGTTTGTTGCACCACTTCTTCTTCCCAGCTAAGCACTAGGATGTGGTGAAGGGTGGGCGTTTTTGGGGGACTGTCTTATGTAATTTTGACGTTCGAAAAGTGCTGTTTCTCAGCCTATATAGAATAAATGACTTTTGAATTTGAATTTTAAAGCCTCCAAATATTCTTACACCCTAATATGATAACCGTAAGGTAATATCATCACTTGACCTTAACTAATAATACCGTGACCTTGAACCGGAAGAATATTGGTCATCAATTAGTTGTTACTTGAAAGCAATCGCATATTTCATATAGAAAGTGCGCGACAATTCTATTAATCGGACTGAGAAAACTATCTCGCAAGCGGTTGCAAGCGCCTCTGCTGAGCTTGAGATCCTGGGATCGGCAAAGTGTATATTCATTTATTTTATTACAAGCTTATGCGCGCGGCTTCGCCCGCGTGGAGGTCGAAAATTATCCCACGGGAACATACTACCAGGATAAAAAGTATCCTATGTCCTTACCCAGGTCATGGTCTACCCATGTGCCAAATTTCATCCAAATCCGTTCAGTCGTTTTAGCGTCAAAGCGCAACAAACAAAAAAGCTCACTTTCGCATTTAGCGAGAAATGGGATGGTACTCTTCTTTACGTCCGGCACCACACGGAAAACGACATATTAAAAAAATAAGCTAGATGGAGTCGACAATTCCTATTTGACTACCCCTGGGAAGAAATGGCGAAACAAGCTCAAGGGTCAGTCTCTTTTAAAGTCCAGATATAGGTAATTTTGGTCAGGCCATATGAGGACCATGCCGATTAGAGTCTGAAATGGTCTTGTGAGGAAAGAACCACACAGATTTGAGTGGACCTGTCCAGTCAAATGCAAGCAAAAAAAAGCAAATGTCAATGCAAGCATTTGTCAGTATCGTGGAGCTCGGCTCAGAACTTATAGGAGCTCAACGTCTCGATGAACAATACTAAAGAAAAGACATTTGAGTAGGCCGCATAAAGTACTCTAACTGCCAGAACATTATTATTAACTACGAAAGAATAAAAATGATCCAAAAAGTCCACACTTTTACAATAATTAAAATAGTATAGGACTTAAGGTGGAATGTGAACGTATACTTCTACCTACCCTTGAGAGGAGTACTGGCGTAAAATTATGTATTCGACAACAATTAAAAACGTTTTACATTTTTTTTTTGTTTATTATTTTTCATTTTTTTGTTGTAGTACCTACCCCACACAAATTCGAATACCACTACCTGCTATGTAAATAATAGTGACAGGATCTTGTGACACTTTGGCCGACCTTTTTCTTTTTTTTTTTGATGGTGGGAAATTATCAAATAACTTCTCCCGCTCTGGGCGGAGCGGGAGGGCGTGTCAGACTCTTACTGACTAAAACCCACAAGTGTTCCTTCAGTTGCCTGTACATTGCCAGGGGCCATGGTATCCCTTTCGGACTTTCCCGCGACCCCGGCAGGCATCGGTCCTAGCGGACCCCTTCAGACATCTCTTAGAGGCGCGCGTGGAACACAACGCGCCGTCGACCCGAGCCTGATCCTTATCGGACGGAGAGCTACCCATTGCTCACTGTCCGCAAGCCCGCGCCTACGGTGGCCGGGAATCGGCCTGCCATTCCCGACGCCCAGGGCGACTCCTGCGGCGGCTAGGGGCGTGAGGGCGCGAAATTTGCCTCTCTCTCACGCGCTCCGCCTCCTTATGGAAAAACCCAATGACACTTTTCCCGACCTGAGAATCGACACCACTCAGAATTTTACGAGTTGAAATTCACATTAATTACGAGACATCCTCGTGCGTGTTTAGTTTAAAAGTATTATAATTCAGATTTCCTTGAAGATTAAGTTAGAAAGTAGAAATTAAAATATTAGATTGTTGATTGATGGACAAGTTGCCTGTGGCCAAATAAATTAATACACATAATTATAATGAAGAGAGAAGAGGGACGAGGTGTACTAAGAGTTTTCGAAACTTTATGAGGTTGGTAGGTTGGTGGTTGGTTGGTTGGGGGTTGGTTGGTTGGTGGTTGGTTGGTTGGTAGGTTGGTGGTTGGTTGGTTGGGGGTTGGTGGTTGGTTGGTTGGTAGGTGGTTGGTTGATGGTTGGTTGGTTGATTTTTTTCTGCAATCAAAATAAAAGATTTAGATCTACCCGCACCACTAATCACTTAATGCATTAAGTGCTAAACAAAATGCATTCTATTTCTATTAATCAAACCCAGGACGTCATGCTCAGGAGTTGCGCTTGCAACAACTTGACCAACGAAGCAGTCAAGAGAATAATTCACGCTCCAAAATATTGATTTCCATATAGATCATACAATACAAAGCAGTCAATACAGTCTGCTTTTACTAATGTTGGATTATACAAAGTAGAAACTCTACAAAGGCTTTTAAATTGGTGGTCGCAGTATTTAAATGATCATTGGTCACATATCTACGTTTTGTCAACATTTCGTGCATGCTGCATTTAGCTCTAATGTATCTACCCTTACGAAGCGACGAGAGAACATCTTGTGAAGGAGGTTGGTTGTTTGGTTGGTTGAATATATTCTGCATTCAAAATAAAAGATTTAAACCTACCTGGACCACTAATCACGTAATCACTACATTCCTACTGCGTGTAGTGGTGGCCCAAAGATATCGGCCCCGATTTACGAGTCGAACCCGGGCAGGCGTTTTACTATGTTTGTGTTAATAATTTAATCACCACTGCTCTTAAAACAGTGAAGGAAAACGTGAGGAAACCGGCACGTCCTAGAACCAAAAAATCGAAGACATGTGACATCTACCAACCCGCACTGGGCGTGCGTGGTAGATTATAGCCCACTCTCTCTCACAGAGAGGAGGCCTGTGTCTCAGCAGTGGGAACATTATAGGCTGATTATATACTAAGTATAATTCGAAAATGCGTGGAAATTAAAGGTAACCTCGTGATGTTTTTTTATCGAGAACTATTCCATAAAATACTTGAAAAAATCTTGTATTTACTCATATTACCCAAAATATGCCAATTTCATGAAAAATTAACGATTAGAAATGTTCCTTTAGGCCTGCTCTTAACCCCTAACTAACCTTAACATCCTTGTGAAATTTACATCAAAAATAAGGCGGGCGGACGGACGGGTCGAGGTTCGAATGCTCAACCTCTCACTCGCTTAGTCTGACGTCATCACTGTTGAGCTATTGCCGCCAACAGATAGTTATTCATTATTCTGACGTGATGACAGCAACTAATTTCTTCTTCAGAAATTAACATAACAAAAGGTTAGTGTAGAAAGTTTTGACTAAGTAATACTTGAAACTAGCTACACCATATTTTATGAATATTAGTTAATTTTAGAATCTCACTAGTTATAATTGAGTGAGCGGTGAGTACTTTGTTGAACTGTTACCTTGTACACACTGAACTAATGAACAGAATTAAATTCAACATGAATAATATAGAGATCAACGATATGTCGTAAACTTAATGGCTATTAAGTCTATCTCTGTATATTTGTGTGCTTGAAGTATTAAATAAATATAAATTAAGGGCGAATTCGACCAAACTTTAATACCTAGTCTAAGTCTGATTCAGCGAATTTGTTTTAATTTTTGACTGATCTTCGATGCAATAAAAAAAACTGGCCAAGTGCGTGTCGGACCACGCACAATGAAGGGTTCCGTAGTTGCAATGAATTTATCCCAAGTACAAACTTAACATTGTGGATGCAAATAAAAAAATAAAAAAGTTACAAATTTAAGTTGGTCGAATATTACTAGTTAACCTGTACTACTTAGCCGTGATAGTTTTCCTTTTAACTTCGTTATATATACTACTGCTGTGAATTTTTTCACAAATCCAAGTACAACCATTTGGCTGGTATTAGCACTTTAAAGCTTAATATATCGAAAACGGATTCGTGAATTGAAAAATGATTTGCACACACCCGCAATACTTTTGAACGACCTTTCCAACGATACCCCACACTATGGGATAGACGAGAAAAAAACCATCCCCACTACGTAAAGTGGGCATGGTTTTTTTTCTCGTAGGGGAGGTTATTATATTTTTTTCTTGATTTTATTTGATAAAATTTTTTTCTTGATTTTATTTTACCACTTTGTCGGTTTGATTAATATGTATACCCATGCCTAATTACAGCTATCTAGTACTTACCGTCTCTGAGCTAAGCCGCGAACAGACAGAGAGACAGACAGACATGGCGAAACTATAAGGGTTCCTTGTTTACTACGGAACCCTAAAAAGGAAATTCAATATGGTGGTCTTTTAGGGATCCTGATTCAAGTCTGGACCTGAAATTAAACATTGATATGGCCAAGCATCCTGTATGTTCTCTATTTACATAGGTTTATAGTATCCTCGTAAGTTCAGCGGGGTCAATCAAAATCAAAAGTCATTTATTCTATATAGGCTGAGAATCAGCACTTTTCGAACGTCAAAATTACATAAGACAGTCCCCCAAAACGCCCGCCCTTCACTTCTTCCTAGTGCGTTAGCTGGGAAGAAGAAGGGTAATAACGTAACACACTCACAATTCCAATCCTATTCATTTTGACAATTCAACAACATTCATTGCGTCATTTACGTTGTCAAGTAGACGATTTCTTCAAACATAAATATGCGGCAATGGATTACGAATTTTCGTCAGAATCCTTAGAATTGTGGTAGAAAGTGATAGCCATTCATGGCATCCATACATATAACAGTCTGTCGTATAGCCTAAAGTTGTCTGGTATTAGTCTCTCTTAATACAGTGGGCATAAAATGGGTGTAAAAATATCGAACGAAACCGAGTGTTCTTCCCGTTATTATGATTTTTGATGTGTAACATCTTTAAGCATCTCGCTTTCCTGCAATATGTGGTAGTAATTTCGTGAAAAGGGACGGAAGCGTGTAACAGGAAGCCCCCCAAAGTGCGCACTATTTGATTTGACCAATGAGCGCGCGCGGTGCTAGAGTTGGCCCTCAGATGGTACCAACCCATTTTCCGAGAGGTTAGTTCTGTCAAACAAGATGTCAGATGTTACACATCATAAGCGATTACTGCAAGGCTGGCTCGTTTTTTTTTTGTAATGGAGCATACCTGAAAAACTTTGGGCTACAGAGATATTGGGGGTCAAAGTTTCAACTTTATCTGACGTTTTTTTACAAAAACAAGTTTTAAATGTTATAAGTTAATTTTAAGTACCCCCACGATCCCTGCAGTGCTGTTCTGTAACAATCTCACCGTGAAAACTTAGGTGAAGTGAGCGTGGAGTGAGCTGTTATTCCACAGGGATTGACACTATTGACAGCTGACTTCACCCAATGTGAGATGTTTACAGAATAGCATGGCTGTACCGTTGCATGCACCCATTACCTCGGCTATTTTGCGTGCGTTACACTGCGCACTACCGTGAACCGCGAATTTTCACACCAAAAATAAAAGTCGTGTCCCAGAAACCCAGCAATTATTTTTATACAAAAGAATGCGTAGATGTCAGCTTCGTGATGGGTCTTGTAATGTTAAACCCAGTGTTATAAATATCAATATATTTTGTAACAATGAACCAATAAATTATTCTTATTTTTTTTTTCTTATTTCTGATGTGTAACATCTTTCCTCTTGCCTTCCTTTTTTTTTTTTTTTTTTTTTTTGAGTATGGGAAATTATCAAATAACTTCTCCCGCTCTGAGTGGAGCGGGAGGGCGTGTCAGACTTTTACTGACTACCCGTGTTCCTTCCGTTGCCTGTGTGCCGGGGTCGCGATATCCCTTTCAGACAAACCCGCAACCCCGGCAGGCATTGGCCCTTCCGGACCCCGTCAGTTGGTGCTGACATCTCTTTGAGGCGCGCGTGGAACACAACGCGCCCTCGCGCGTCCTCTTGCCTTCCTGAAATCTAAATTTAAAAAATCTAAATAATCAAATCTAAAATACCCTGAACGCAGCCGAGAGTGTTCTTCCCGTTATTTTGATTTTTTATGTGTTACATCTTTCGTCTCGCTTTCCTGCAATCTGTGCGAGTGATTTCGTAAAAAGGGACGGAAGTCTGTCATAGGAAGCGCGCGCTATTTGATTTGACCAATGAGCGCGTGCGGTGCTAGAGTTGGCCGTCAGAAACGATCCTGAAACGGTTTAGCTCAGAGACTCTTTGTACTAGAAAGCTGTAATTAGGCATAGGTAAAAAGTAAAATAAAAATGTTTTTTTTTTCATCTTACCCATGGTGTGGGGTGTCGTTGGAAACGTCGTTCAAACCATTGTTGGATTCAGGGATCCGATAGCGAAATATTAAGCTTTAAAGTACAATTTTTGTTAGAGTAGTGTCCCCCCCCCTCTATTATTCTTTCTCTTTCTTCCTAGTCCGAACACGGTGGAAGTCTGCAATACACTCAGCCTTTCAATTTTACGAGTTGAAGTGCTCATTAATTACGACGCTTCCTCGTGCGTGTTCAGTTGTAAAGTCTTATAATCCAGATTTCCTTGAAGATTAAGTTAGAAAGTAGAAATAAAAATATTTGATTGTTGATTGATAGACAACGCAATGCCTGTACTGCCAAATAAATTAATATAGAATTAATAAGGTAGAGGGAGGAGGTGTACTAAGAAAGAGTTTTCGAAACCTATTGGGGTTGGTTGGAGGTTTATTGGTTTGTTGTTAGTTGGTTGGTGGTTGGTTTGTGGTTGGTTGGTGGTTGGTTGGTTGGTTGAATTTTCCTGCAATCAAAATAAAATACCGTAGACCTACTTGCACCACAAATCACTGAATGCATTTAGTCCTAAACGAATTGAAAACATCGTTCTATTACTGTCAATCGTTTGATGGATTATAATAAGAAGAATTTTAAATACGTTTAACGTTAAAGCACTGAGTGATTTGTTGTGTGCAAGTAGGCCTTAGTAAATAATAATATTATTAATGATTATTATAATATTATTCTATTTTGTATTCAGTGTAGAAAGTTTTTAAAAGTAAGAAGACGATGTCTTTTGTATATGAATATTCTTAAATTTTTTTCTTGTAGATGATTTGTGAAAACTAGTTAACATTTCAAATGAGTCGATTTGAATATCTGTCTGTTTTAAAAAGTCGTTGAATAGGTCTGAATTTTGTTTATGAAATTGATGGTAAAATGTAAGCTAAGAATATTAAAAACACTTTTTTATGTTGCAGTTACTTAGAGTTATATTCTTAAAATTTTAAGTAATTCTGTTCCGTTTTAATTAAAAATTTACTCATTAATAAGATTTTCAAAAACTGAAGTATTCATTGACTTCTTAGTCGCTGCTCTTGGTACGGTCAGCAGCGAAAGACGATGAATACTACTTTCTTCTCCTTTTTTCTTTTCTTCTACTTTTTTTTTAAACCCTGGGGTTTACGTAGTAATAAGTGGTACTGCTGGTGGAGGACATAATACATTATGAGATTTTGACTCCGTTTCCCGTGACAGTTGACCCATAAATGGTTAATAATTACCTAGGTACCTAGCAACTAACTTGAGCTTCGTCACATTTATTCAACCTTCTACACGTGCAGCTTGTGGGTGAAGTATACTCAGATAGCCTACAACGTCCTGCGCGTACATTTTATAATGGATGTAGGATGTTCAATAGGCTTCCGCGCTTCTGCAGCCCTTCGCAGATGTCCGCTGAAGCCCGTGTTGACGATTTTCATGTTATTATGAGGAACAACAGAGAGATGAACAGAGTCAATAATCGGTAGGTTGCGCGGAAGCTGCAACAGCATCCTAAAAACGTTATAAGACAAAGTAGACAGTCCTTTTATAAAGCACTGGATACGGAGCCACGTGCCAACGTGTGTTAGCCATGTTAGTTTTAGTTGTTTTTGTTTGTAAAAGTTAACTAAGATAGTTTTTAAGTCATTGTTAGTAACACTACATGGATTGTGTGTAGTCTGAAATAAAGAATATATTATATATTCCTTCATTTAAAACACTCATAAATTACATTTTTAAATATTAGAATATAAAAAAATATTAAGACATTTAAAATATTAATTTCTTTTATAAAACACAGAGACAAAAGTAATTAACCAATTGATCCGTCCGGGTACTGAACTCGCGAAAAGCGCCAAGTGGCTCTTCACCTTTAAACTTGCAAATGATCCTATTTTGCATTCTAGACAGTCATCAAAGGATACATGTATATTGTATATGTATATACATATACTTATGTAACTTAACTTACATGTATTGCATACCGAATACTTCTAACTAATGTCACATAACTAATGTGATTCTTACCTTCACATGTTTTTTAATAGTGGGGTTGGTCACTGGTTAAATTCAACTGACAAGAAAACACATTCAATCTGCCTAGCCTTTTCCCAACTATGTTGGGGTCGGCTTCCAGTCTAACCGGATGAAGCTGAATACCAGTATTTTACATAGAGCGACTACCTATTTGACCTCCACAACCCTGTTACTGGGTAACATTCCCCCCCCAACTTACTTAACTTCTTGGTAAAACCGGTTGTCAGACTTTCAGGTTTCTAACGACTGTCAAAGAACCAAAAATTACAGCCGGGACCAACAGCTTAACGTGCTTTCGAGGCACGGTTGGTTAAAACGGTCACCCATCCATGGTCTGACCGCATCAAGCGTAGCTTAACCTGATCGATCGACCCGTGCGACTGTTATTACTTAGCCACGAGCCACTGACAGGACAATACACCAACATTTTAATTAAAATCTTATTTAAAAACTTAAATTATAGCTTGATATGAAGCCTTGATACTATAAAGGTGTTACATGTCTGAAATAAGTCATTGGAAAGGAGTCTAAAAATACAATCTTTATTTAAAAACTTAAGCCTACAATCGCTTGCGGTAATTAGCAGCGAAAGTCTCACGCATCGGTCGTCTTTTAGTACTCGACCCGTCTGAACTAAACGTAGGCATTTGTTACAGCTGTCATTATTCTATCAACGCGAAGATGAAAGTTGATTTCTAATTGTATTAATAAAAAGCCGGCAAAGTGCGAGTCGGTATGTATTCAGATCGAGCAAAAATCGTCGTTTTTACAAGAAACGTGCTTTTTTACCCCTAAATAAAACCCCTTGAATTTTTAACCTTATGAAATTTTTATTATTTGTTGTTATAGCGGCAATGTAAATACACAATCTGTCAAACATTAAATTTTTCTTCATGAGACAGACGGATGAACAGCGGAGGCTTAGTAAAATAGGGTTCTGTTAAACACTCTTCGGGTACGGAACCCTAAAAAAGTATGGCACTGATTATGAACAACTTGATTAATAATATTATAAGCCGTGCGCCTGATGGGTTTTCCCATCATTTCCATGCAAACTTTCATCCCTTATTTAACCCGTGTGGGGGATGAATTTTCAAAAAATCTTCCTTTATACTCACGTTTGTTATACATGGTCATTCGATATATGTCGGCAAACCATTAAGGGGATTTAGGAGAGGACATTTACAAGCAAATTACCTCTTTTGACTCCTATGCAAATGTCAACCATTTTCGAGTCATTTTATACTTTTATGTCACACATTTTAAAATATAAAATGCCAAATTACTCGAAAATGGTTAACATTGGCATAGAGGTCATAAGTATGTATGTGCCACGACCTGGTGGCAATGAATATACAACATACACACATTTATTCGGATATCGTCCAAAATAAAAACGCATGAGTTCCGAAAACCCTGGGACCGATTTCAACAATATTCAAACACTCACTTCTGGGCAGGTTATGGAACAAATGATGTCAATGTCCTTCAGTGCTATTCATTCTGATTCTGGTGACGACAGTTGCGGCCGTGATTTAACATGCATTCCTTTGTTTCAGATTTGAACCTCTTATCCGGAAGCGCAGCCACAGCACACGCTATGTCCCACCACTACCAGTCAATAGCGCCATGTCAGCGGTGAAACATGAGGTACCATGGCGCCAAACGTACCATAAACATAGAGGACAGTCCAACGTCACACGAAGGAGTAAGAATGCGCCAGAAACAAGATGGCGGATCAGCAAATGGTTGATTCCGTTAGTTATTTTGAATGTGACTGGGCCTGTTGGTGGTGAATGTAGGTATTATTGATGTTTACTATATTTCTGAAAATGAAGTTTGTTATTTCATTTTTCAGTAAATTATAGGTCCAGAAGCTATAAGGATACAAGGACCAAAATAACTGCCTCATTTTTTGGTCCTCTAAATATTTCTGTCGATATCTTTATGAACTTTATAGGGAACGCATATCACACTGCGTAAACTTATTTCTATCAAAAAATATAAAGCATAGAAAATAACCACCCGGATTTTAACTGCAAGTTAAGACACAACTTTTGAATCCATTTGATTTTCGTCTTGTAATAAAAATGTAATGAGTTCTTTAAATGGTTTTTTCTCATTTTCCAGCCCTAACAAGTCGTATGCTAGCATCGATCCTAGGCTACCCTAGCACCTGTAACTTGGGCTCGGAAGTGCGACCCTGTACATTGTCGCTGACATGTTGGCTCCGAGGAGGAACCAGGGTGAGAGGCTGTGGCGGGAGCTGGCTGTTCTCTTGCTGCGTATCCAATGAGCCGAGTAGGAATGATGTGCTGGATAACAGGTAACTAGAAACCATCTTTAGTTTCTGTAAAAAAGGCGTAAAAAATATCAACCAGTAATTTTCCAATTGCGGATCAAATTCCTGTTCTTAAACAGAGAAGATCCAGGTCCATTTCACTGTGATTCCTACTTTAGCAAGACCATGAAGACCACTTTTGATATTCTGTTTTTCTCGAGTACCTTATTAGCCATGAATAAGGTATATGACACACTTGAGTCGTGATAAAACTGTCAGCAAAATTTGAGTTTTTGCTGCCTGTCCAACACAGACGCCTGATAACACACTTTGAGTTTTTATAGCATCCCAAATCCATATAGGACTATAGGTCGGTACATTTCCAGTTTTTAAAACCCCAAGCGGGTCCTGAAATAACAAACTAATAAAGCCTCCGGGTCACAAACATTCTGAAAAGCATGCCAATGCATGTTCACACAAGCCCTTCATCCTTCCAGTATCCCAGCATCAGACTGGAAGTACAAGGTGGTGCCTCCGCAGCTGCGTCAAGTGCCGCAGCGCAGCGTGGTGCCGGCCAACGTGTTCAGAAGACGAGCTGATGATGACGTGGCACAGGTAAACCAGGTTTGATCAAATCCCTCAAAAGGCTGCCTTTGGATACCTTTTAAATTTTAACCGCCTCTGTGGTCTAGTGTTTAGCCCACCTGTCTCAGACCCAGAGGTTCCAGGTTCGATTCCCAGTGGAGGCAAAATTTTCTGCTCAGTTTGGATAATGGTAGGGCTTGTTCTAAGTCCACCTGGCTAGCTACCACCATCTTATCTAAGTCTGTCGAACAATAATGTTAACAGCATTGTTTTGTTTCGGCAGTTAGAGGTAAGATAGCCAGTTCCACTGTGGTTGAGGATTCCTTCTGAAGCTCGCATCCACCGTCAACCTGATCATCACTTACCATCAGGTGAGATGCAGGCCAAGAGCTTCCACATAGAGGATTAAAAAAATCCGTGTCTCGACACAATCTCCAATTATAAACACCCGTTTATAATATGAGATTGTGTCAAAGTCTTACCCTTCCAGGATTTAGGCGGAAAGCTAATTTTGTCGGAGCCTAAGTAAATACATTTATATTTCGCTAGCATCAGTAAGGAGTAGCAATAAACTGTGCATCCGAGGTGTCTAAGATCTCAATTTACCTGTGAATAAAGGTACAATTCCGTAGCCAACCGCAGGCGACTCGTCGCCACGACACGACTGGTTTCTATGTATTTTTATGAAACCGACGACGTGTTGGAAGGTATTTCACAGAAATTCATAGAAACCAGTCGTGTCGCCGCGTCGTCTACGGAATTGTTCCTTTAGGATCCTCTAATGCTAAGTAGCAGGCCCGGGTCGATGGCGCGTTGTGTCCCACGCGCGCCTCAAAGAGATGTCAGCACAACGGAAGGGGTCCGCTAGGACCGATGCCTGCCGGGGTCGCGGGAAAGTCCGAAAGGTATACCATGGCCCCTGGCAATGTACAGGCAACTGAACACGGGTGGGTTTTAGTCAGTAAGAGTCTGACACGCCTTCCTTTTTTAGGGTTGGAAGTTATTTGATAATTTCCAACCCTCAAAAATAAAAAAAGTATCCTCTAATGCTAAAAAATAATACTGCCGAACTTTTTCAACTTTTTGAATAATGCACGATTAGTCATACAACAAAGAAGTAAAACCTTCCTTTCTAGGTAGACTGCGGCCTTTCTTCGACGAAGATGATACAGAAGCGGATCATTGGCGGCAGAGAGGCGAGGTTCGCGGAGTTCCCCTGGCAGGCACATGTCAGGATCTCCGAGTTTCAGTGCGGCGGTGTTCTGGGTATGTTTGTTATGTATTTTTTAACTGCCCCGTTGGTCTCGTGGTCACAACTGCGACTGCCAAACGTGGGTTCAAAATTCAAAATATTTTATTTCACATAAACCTACAAGGTCACTTATGAAACGTCAGAAGCTAGGTGCACGGTTCCAATTGGTGGTTTCCTATGGAGAAGTGCCGGCAAGAAACTCCACGGTTACTCTTTTAAAAGTAAATGGTTTTTACAATGTTTCCAAGTTACAGTGTTAAAAGGTATGAGAGGACAGTGTAGGCCCATCAACATGTACCAGCCGACGTATTCTGTATACCAAAAACTCACCGTGAAGACTTAGGTGAAGTGAGCTGTCAATAGTGTCAATCTCTAGCATTAGGTGGAATGACAGCTCACTCCACGCTCACTTCACCTAAGTTTTCACGGTGAGATGGTTACAGAATAGCACTACAGGTACTTAGCAAAATATAAAATGGTCCACAGATCTAAAGTCTGTTATGTCTACAATGTTCTCACATTCACAAAATTTAAAAGAAAATAATCTAGGTATATAAAAGATAAATAAAATAATAAAAATAAAAACCTATTTAAACCAAATGACAATGATTCCCAGGTCGGGCAAAGGGTCATAGGTTTTTCCATTAAAAATTTCTCAGTAACAGCCCGAAGTATGGAAGTTGGCGGTGTGATATCTCCGTGCCACGAAAACCACGTTAAGCCGTTAGTTCTGCGCCTGATCTCTCTCCGGTCGTGTCGGATCGGGGACTATGAGAGTGAACTTGTGTCTGCGCACACACTTGTGCACTATAATATCTCCCGCGCCGAAGACTAGTCTCCGTTGAGAACAGCCATAGCCGAAATACGGTCTGGAGGACTATATGTTTTTTTTTTAAACTGGTACTGTCTATAAACAGCTTTGACATGTTGAGCTGAGGTTAAGAGCGTTCGTTTCTGAAAGTTGGCAACATCGCGAATAGATGTCAAATATTTCGCTTTTTTAATTAATTTGGCAATACTACTGTATGGAAATATAAATGTGGCTAACTAGCGAACTAGAATATTGATTACGAAATGCAATAATTAATATCTTGACACCGAATATTTAGTTTGTAAAAAATGTATTTGGTAACTTTCCAAATGCCTTTTTTACACCTAAAACGGGTACAACATCAAATTCAATGTTATAATTGCGATTCATTATTAATATTCTAGTTCGCTAGTTAACCACATTTCTTATTTCCATACAGTAATATTGCCAAATTAATCAAAACATGTAAATTTTTGACAACTATTTGCGACGTTGCCAACTTTTGGGATTAACGCTGTTAATAGCAGTTTATTTTTATGACTGGTTTCTGCTTTAGACATTCGTACAGACTACAAATTAACCTCTTAGTTTATTATTTCAGTTTCTCGGTGGTACGTCGCTACTGCAGCCCACTGCGTATCCCGAGCGCGACCTCGCGACATTGCTGTGTGGCTGGGAGCGTTAGATACCAGCGCCGGTGCTCATACTGCTAGGAAACTTGGGTGAGCAATGATTACAGCACAAGTTTAGAAATTCTTCACCATTTTACGTAACCAATATTTCATTTCTTTTCAATCGTGTCGGCTTACGCAAAAAAGCCGTTAATTATAATTTTTCAAGACTCGATGGATGACCTACATAGAGGTATAATAATATTTTATTTATACGAGTATGCATATAAGGTGTGCGGTCAACCGCACGAAAATCACTCTCATAGCTAAGACATAAAGGCGCAGTATATGTCAAATATTGTTACCACTAATATGCAGTTGACTGTACCTGTAGTACACCCACATTTCGACAGTTAAGTTTAAGTCCCATGTAATAGGGGGCGAGCCTATTGCCATCAACCGGGCATCCAGGCTCCGGAGTGGGATATTGCGGACATTCACTTCCGCATCCGCAATAGCGGAGCTTCCGCATTTATTTAGACCTCCGCAACCACATCTGCATCCGCATTCATCAATGCGGAGCTCATGCGGATGCAGGTTTGGGTGAAGTAAAATCATAATCAACAAAATGGAAATTATAATCATTTAAAATATTTAAATCATCAATATAGCTCGAAATCGTCACATTTTCACGAAATTGTCTTATCAAACACATACAATTTCGAGAGCTATATAGATTTTAAATGATTAATAATCTTGTATATTTTATTTCATTTGCCGCGAATTGAATTATGATCAACATATTATAACGAAACAACGGTGCGATTTGCAAAAGAAAATTTTAAATTTCGCCTTGCCGCCTTGACGGATCCCTTCCCGATAGAAAAAACTTGACATCCGCATCCGCGGATGTGAGCCACCAAAAATCCACATCGGCAACATCTCTGCTCCGGACTACGGCTACTGAGAAATATATCTTCATTTATCTTTCACCTTTTGGCTTAATTTTACATCTATTTTCATATTACAGGGTCGTCCAAAAAATCCTCCACCCTCTCTTCCAATTTCGTATGACGCAACCTGACCGCTACGACATAGCACTCCTCAAACTGGCCCGTCCCATCACCTACACAACCCACATCCTGCCGATCTGTCTGCCAGAGAGAGACATGGAGCTCAGAGGCAGGGCTGGCGTTATCGCCGGATGGGGCAAGACTGATGCCAGTACGGGACATACTGGGACCAATATGCTGAGGTCTGCGACTGTGCCTATACTTAGTAAGTTTCTGAACTTATTTAGCTTGGTTGTAAAATCCCACTGATTGACTTAAAAAAAACAAAGCCCCCCTTGATTCATTACTAAACAGAAAGATTTCCAAAGTGTCTTCTAAAAACCACGGTTTAAATAGAGTTAACAGTTTTTTTTTCTCTTTAAAAAATAACTTTGTTTATGGTTTCTTTTCACGTCCTGGCTAGCAATATGGTGCACTGACGGTCGTCATAAGCTGCAACTGTAATTTGTATCAAAATTTATATCTGTAAACCTGGCAGTAAAATTTATATAACGACTTTAAGGAGACAGAAAAACTCTCATGCACAATTTTTCAAACTGCACGCCAACAGCAACTTGACTGCAGCTAATGTTCAGTCAATAAAACCGGCCAAGTGCTTGTCGGACCACGCACAATGAAGGGTTCCGTTGTTGAAATGAATTTATCCGAAGAACAAACTTAACATAGTAGTTGAAAAACATGTTTTCCCATACGGAATGTATGGGAGATAATGTTTTTCAAACTGCAAATTTAAGTTAGTCGAATATTACTCGTTAACGTGTACAGTCTACTTAGCTGTGATAGTTTTCCTTTTAATTTCGTTATATATACTACTGCTATGAATTTTTTAACAAATCCAAGTACAACCGTTTAGCTAGCAGGGGGGGGGGGACACTTGACTCTAACAAAAATTTGCACTTAAAAGCTTAATATTTCGCAAACGGGTCCTTGAATCCAAAAATGGTTTTCACAAACTCACAATATTTTTGAACTACCTTTCTAACGATACCCCACACCATGGGCTAGATGAGAAAAAAATAAACACTCCCACTTTACATGTCGGGGGGGGTACCCTAAAAAAAATATTTTTCTTGATTTTATTTTACCACTTTGTCGGCGTAATTAATATGTATACCCATGCCAAATTACAGCTTTCGAATACTAACCGTCTCTGAGTTAAGCCGCGGACAGACAGACGGACATGGCGAAACTATAAGGGTTCCTTGTTTACTACGGAACCCTAAAAAACTACAATGCGTTTTGTTTACAGGTAAAGAGCAGTGCATCAACTGGCACAGAAGTAAACAGATCTCAGTGGAGATTCACTCTGAGATGATCTGCGCTGGACATTCAGACGGACACCAAGATGCGTGCTTGGGTATACAAACAAACTTTTCTTTTCAATAAATGAAAATATATAATGCTTGCCAGTTTATGAGTAAAAATTCGAAGACATGTGACATCTACCAACCCGCACTGGGCCCGCGTGGTGGATTACGGCCCACTCCTTCTTACAGGAAGGAGGCCTGTGTCCCAGCAGTGGGAACATTATAGGCTGATTATGCTATATGTATAATAGAAGTGTTTTGACTAAAAACAAAACACATATTATGATAAAGGAAAAACACTCAGCGTTGTAATAAACATTTTTTTATAAAAGAAGAAATCTTCACGGATAACCAGCCCCTGATTAAGTCGGACTCATACTTACATAAACCATTGTGTTAGCTGTCCCTAGCTCTTTTGGAGGGTTTTGGGATCAACGATGGTACGTACCGGTCCCTGCTTTCTCAAATCCTATACCAAACTACTTTGGCACGTTTAGGAAACCTTCACCTCTGACCAGAAATAACACTGATCTCGCTTGCTCTCAAAAACCTAGAGCCCCTCGGATCCTCTTAGATAAGTCTTACTTATTTTCTTAATTGTCCAGGTGACTCCGGCGGCCCCCTAATAGTGTCGGACAACGGCCGCTACTACCTCGTCGGCATCACGTCTGCCGGCTTCGGCTGCGGAGTAGACCACCAGCCTGGCATCTACCACAACGTCAAGGTCACCAGCACTTGGATACGAGGAGTCGTGTCCGAGCATATGAATTATATCGACTTTTAAGAGGGGCAAAAACGATATAGACACCTAAACAATATATACGTATAGTTGTTTTTCCACTACAGTAAACGCCCATTAGATGATGTACCTACAAAAGAAAAAGCAATCCGCGAACAAATTCTTTGTACGAAATACTGACTGTACAAAACCGAAAGTGGTTGTGAACATAGATACACTGAGTGTAATGGCGTTCACTAGGTGGCGGCACTGCGACGTTAGAGGACAATTCCCTTAATTTTTAAGAACGTTTGCATTCGCATCTCATTCGCAATCTGTCAAAAATATAATCAATTTACCAACATTTTTGACAGATTGCGACTAGAATGTGAACGATAAATGAGAATTGGCCTTCAGGTCGCGCACCTGTCAAAAGTGTCAAAGTATATATTTCCTTAAAGTCCGCGCCACTACTCATGTCCGATAGACGCGGCGTTAGTGTCTATGTCATTGCAACAAATCGCATTAAAAAAATGTAGTCCCACAATTTTTCCGCCGGACTTCAGTGGTGGCGCGGACTCTAGTCGTATTCCTGACTGAATGATGAACGAATGAATGAAATGAAAGATGAACGGTATCATATATTTTATTTATATTCAGTGTCGAAATCGAAGACCTCTTATTAAAATGGCGCCAACTGGTGGCGTGAATTTTCATGAAAACCTTAAGAGTTCTTTAGGTCAGTGAATTCAATATTTAAAGTATTTGGAAGAGCCAAGTACTTGCTTACGGTATTATTCAATACTTATCGAAAACCGGGCTGTAAACTGTTGTTAATAATATTTATAGCGTGCGCTAGAATATAAAAGGCAACCCAGAGTGCCCACGGGCGCCCTCTGACGGGCGGCCGGGTAACCACCCGGCCGCCCGTCAGAGGGCGCCCGTGGACGCTCAAGTAAGATTGGTCGATATTAACTTTATTATTCCATTATTAGGGAGATAATTGAGGGCTAAAGGGCTCTTAGGGCCCTGCTGATTTCCCTAATAGCGGAAGATAATATTGTTGAAACCTGTAGAATACTTAAATGTAAATTGTAAATGTTATTTATTTGAGTCTATATTTTAAACTAATGTGTTATATTATCTTAAGATAGCGATCAGGCTTGATCAAATCGACCTTGGGGGCTTACATGACCCGCAATTGCCAGGCGGTATACATCAAATTATAGTCATGAATATACATATAGCTGTAGGGACATTAAAGCCACATCAAGCTACACTACAGTTCCACTGAAAGCTGTAAGCTACCACGTGGGCCCATTACGGGTTGATACCTAGCAAATCGCCACTAACTGCTTGGCAATACAGTTCATATGATGCCCTCTGATCGCGCTGTGAATATACCTGACTTCTGACTTGCCATTTCCATTCTGATGTAAAATTCATAATCTCTTGATTTGATCTCCCTTTTAATTTATTTATTTATTTATTTTTACTAAAGTTAAGTAATGTGCAATTGTTTAAAAAAAAAATTGTAGAAAATTTTATTGTTGGTATTTTTTTTTGTGTCCCTTTCCTAAACCTTGCTCTGTTGACTATTATCAGAAGGCCTAGTTCGAGTTTTTATACTAATTCGCTCGCGTTATCGTTAACGTTCATTATCGTTAATTTCTATGGAATAATTGTGTTTCCCATCAAAGTCATCAGACGGCGCTTAATCAGTTTCAGTATAAATTGAAGTTTACGTCATAGTGAAAACCTCAGCCTGTCGAGACACCAGACACAGGCTGAGGTTTTCACTATGTCAACTTGTAAAAATAAACATAATCCCACATTGCAACCGCTTCGGTCCGCAGCGCATCACATTTCAATAGAATACAAAAGTACGGTGCGACCCGCCTATAGTATTGTGTACAGAGTACTTTATAACATACTGAAAGTAGTGTGCTTAGACCACTGCGATGGTGTGCGATGGTCAAGGGCGGATCTAGGGGGGGCACAGGGCACGTGCCCCCCTAAACGGTTTAATTAAAATAAAATCGAATCGTTTGAATGGCCTGAATGCATATCTATCAAGAAATTGCTTCAATAATGAACGCTGTAGAAGTAGGCTACTTGAAAAAGCCCAAAAACATCATAATGTAATACTAGTTATAGAAGACACTTCTTATCTGGCTGGCCCATGTGCCCCTCCCAGAAATAAATCCTGGATCCGCCTCGATGGTTCATACAAAATGTACGAAAGTGGGCTAGGTATAGGAGGACTTTTGCAATACAGTTTAAAATCACGATAGAAACTTACGAATCTATAATGCAATCTACGCATAACAAAACGCAAGTGACAGCAGCTGATTTTGACACACTTATTGATTTTGACATTGACAAGACGACATTGTTTTCAATACAGTTTCGAATCATTAAACCCACAAAAAATGCCATTAATATTAATTTGTGGTACACCAGTGAGTGGCAAAACATCAAGAGCAAAAGAACTGAAAGATTTCTTTGTAAATAAACATGGGAAAAAGGTGGAAATAGTATCTGAAGACGAAGCTATTGTAAAGTTAGGTTATGACAAGAACTCAACATATTTGGACTCACAGAAAGAGAAAAGGGTGAGGGGATACCTTAAATCAGAGGTATTGAAGCTTATTGGAAAGGGCAATGTTGTTATATTGGATGGAAGTAACTACATTAAAGGTAAAAAAACGACTAAAATAGACCATCTGTTGTACTGTGCTGTTATACAAATACTTATCTAAATAACTAGAAATTGGACTCTAAACACCGTTGGAGAGTCCAAAAAAACATTGCCAAATATTCTAAAACCATTTACTAAAACTTTCCTTAGTTTACCACTTCAAAACTAGTTTTTTTTTTCTTGTTTCATAGTATTTCAAAGTTTGCTTTGAAATGGGGCCTCTTCCAAATAGGAACAAGGTAGATGGTTCTAAGACTATTTTAACCAGTGCTAGTTTTAACAAGGTCCATTTGACGTATTCCAACACCAAGCACACTGGCAGACAGACTGAAAGAGAAATACAGTAGGCGCTCGGTAATCCGACGCTCACCAATCCGGCACGCTCAGTAATCCGGCACTTGGCGACTCAAGTAACTCGCTCGATAATCCGGCATTTAACACAGCCGAACGCCGGATTACAAAGCGGTTGAATTTTAGCACGCGCTCGGCAGTCCGGGCCTAACCTTGACAGTGAAACCACGTGTTCTTTGTTTCTGTATTGTGTTTTACAATATGGCCGATGAATCATGGCCGGTCTGATGAAAATAGGCTCTCTGACCTTTCTCACATGTTCTCTCAATCACATATGTCACCATTTGGTTTCTAAAAAATATTATTGCACAGCCTTCTACACACAAACTCCGGACTAGCCATGATTCATAAGCAGTATTGTATGAAGTATGAAAATATTGCTAACATAAATTATCATAATCTTTCAGGCTACCGCTACGAACTATACTGTGCTTCAAAAGCATCAAAGTCAACGCAATGCACAGTATACACTATCAGAAACCATGATGAAGCTTGGGAAGCTAATCTGAAGAGACAGAGTGAGACAGAAGGAAATAGTACTGAGACACAGAGTGATTGTGTTCCTTATACTGAAGAAGTATTTAATGCTTTGACCAGGCTCAGGTAAGAGATTTAAGAATACCAATAAGGAATTATTTTAATTGGACATAGTTAAACGGAAAGGAGAGAGATATTCAAGTTTTAAGATCTGATCGTGTTATGTGATCGTATGACCTGCCATACATACGGGTTGGTAACGTATGGTCATAATGACATGATGCGTTGGGATTGTTTTTGTGATATTAAAGTTTTAACTACAAAGATTGTTTAGGTATACATAACTCATTTTCGCCCATAGTGTGGGTTGGATCCTTTCTGCTTAAGTACGTCCAATTGTTCAATGTTGATGAATAATTTACAAATTCATCTAGGGTTATCATTCGTCTGAACATGTCTGGCATTGGATTTTTCCATCTGAAAACATAAAGATTTCAATGAGTACTGAAAAGGCAGGATTTTTCAAATTACAAAATGGTAACCCTAATCAAATATAAATGGAACATAAATACCAACAACTTTATGATAATTAAGAGGGCTTATCCTAACAGTTAGCAACGTCGCAAATAGCTGTCAAATATTTACCTGATTTGATTAACTTGGTAATAATTGCAGCAAAATATTTGACATCTATTTGCGACCTTGCCCACTTTCAGAATAAACGCTCAGTCAAGGAACAAATCATAAAAAAGAAGCAAGGAACAAATTTACTAGATTTTTCTACACACAGTTCTGCTCTACTTATTAGCAATTTTTTTTTCCAAATAACGTGATGCTCCAATCCAATCAACCAGCAATATTTAATACTTACTTGCCTTAAACTTACCAGAACTAATCATGATTCCAGGTTCGAGGAACCAAACTCCAACAACAGATGGGACAGCCCACTGTTCACAGTGCAGCCGACAGATGAGCTCAACTTGGAAGATGTGTACAAAGTGCTGTTTGAGAAGAAACCACCACCTCCTAATATGAGTACACAGAATGTAAGTAACTTGTTTATTGTATTGTGTAGTGTAAAATGAAGGTTAGGAACTGGCTCCAGGAGTTAAATTAGGAAGCTACGGAAAAACTTCTTGCTGCCACGGTATAAATTTCTTGTTTGAATACTAATAAATTAATAAACAATACAATATAGATATTTATATACATCACCTTTATATGCATTCAGCCACGCCCGCTCACACCCACACACCAAACACCCCCACACACCACTTATACCACGCACACCACATACACTCACACTAACCCTTTTTTTTTTTTTTTGAGGGTGGGAAATTATCAAGTAACTTCTCCCGCTCTGGGCGGAGCGGGAGGGCGTGTCAGACTTTTACTGACTAAAACCCACGCGTGTTCCTTCCGTTGCCTGTGTGCCGAGGTCGCGATATCCCTTTCAGACAAACCCGCAACCCCGGCAGGCATTGGCCCTTCCGGACCCCGTCAGTTGGTGCTGACATCTCTTTGAGGCGCGCGTGGAACACAACGCGCCGTCGACCCTGGCCTGGTCCCTATCGGACGGCGAGCTACCCATTGCTCACCGTCCGCAAGCCCGCGCCTACGGTGGCCGGAAGTCGGCTCGCGACTCCCGACGCCCGGGGCGTCTCCTGCGGCGACTAGGGGCGCGAGGGGGCGCATTTTGCCTCTCCCTCGCGCGCTCCGCCTCCTCCTTCGCGAGCATTACTGCTTCGCAGAAGGAGGTGACGGCCTCCCATGCACTCTCGCTCCGGACCATGGCCTGAACCAGGGCCGGACGCGAGAGATAGCCGCCGCCGATCGCCTCCGTGAGGACACGGCGGTGCTCCGCCCAAGCTGGGCAGACCTCCACCGTATGCTCCACCGTGTCCTCCGGGCAATCCACACAGTGGTGACACCCGGGCGTTTCCTCCCGCTTTATCCTGAACAGGAACCTCCCGAAACAACCATGTCCGGTGAGGACCTGAATCTGAACCCCCCTGAGTTGAAATTTTTCGTCGGTTATGTTTTTTTAAATCTGCGGTTTCATAGAAAAGTGCAATACCTACGCAGTCAAAATGTATGGAGCAGCTGTTTTTTTTTAAATAACCGACGAAAAATTTCAACGCAGAGGGTATGAGAATCATGTACTGAATCCATGGTAACCGGCTTCGCGTCGATGTCCCTGCCACCCTGTATACTGTATTGTACACCACAAAAATACATAACAAAAAATAATAATTATGCACTACAAAATATACAATGGGCGACCTCGAATGGGCGATCGTTATAAGTTGAATGTATTTTTTTTTTGTTTTTATTTATCGATGTGTTTCTTTTTCATTGCCGTCTGTAGCCATCATGGCCCAGTTTCATTGCCATTAACCATATAAAAATCAATCATCACCAAATGCGAACATCTGCATTCTACTCATTGCAATTACCCTTTTTTCAGGCACCACTAACTTCAACAAACTTCCTCTACGAACTAGACAAAGTGACACAGTCAATATCAAAACAGATTCTCGAAGCCAAACAACTAAACATGGACGGCGAAGTCAAATTCCCCGACTACCCCGGATGTATCCTAGAAGCAGGCTACACGCAGTTCGTAAACCCACAGAAACTACTGAAGTTGAGACGGCAATTCCTAACGTATGCAAAGATGAACCATTCAAATGAAGATATAAATAAAATTGGGAGGTATTATATACAGTATTTGAATAAAACGTTAACAGATTATTTGGTTGTTTTATTTCCAATTCTATGAAAGTATACGTTGCCGTCGTACAAACGGGTTTTGTCGACGGAAGAATAGACAAAATGACAGATTCACAATCTGTAATTTTGTCTATACCTCCGTCGACATAACCCGTTTGAATAGTGGTGATGCTACGCGTGCTGGACTTAAATAATGACATCACTCTATTTCTAAAAGTGGGTGTCGTAAAAGGCTAGAGAATTGGCAGTAGTGTTCTCTATGCATTTCTAACGCCATACTGCGATCGCCAACCCGCCTGCCAAGCGTGGCGATTATGGTAAACCCCACAATGACAAGCACCAATAACAAAGGGCTCCTAGTGCCCGGCGGCCCACATACTCTTGTCTACGGTATCGGTCAAGACCAGGGTGTGGCAAGGGGTGCTAAGAATACGGCATCGGCAGCTCGATTAATCTACCTTAGATGAGTAACCACAGTACGACTAACTATTAAGTAACCAAGTGCGGCAAGCCTAAATGGAAAGTAATTCAAATTCAAAATATTTTATTTCACATAAACCTACAAGGGCACTTATGAAACGTCAGAAGCTAGGTGCACGGTTCCAATTGGTCATTTCCTATGGAGAAGAGCCGGCAAGAAACTCCACGGTTACTCTTTTAAAAGTAAATGGTTTTTACAATGTTTCCAGATTACAGTGTTAAAAGGTATGAGAGGACAGTGTAGGCCCATCAACAAGTACCAGTAACGTTTTTTGTATCACAGTTTGAGCAATTTCGTGTGACTGACATTGGCATGGCCATCATCAGGGATTTTAATTTTGATAACACAAAAAGGGAATCACCTCCCCAGCTTTGCCCAATTTGAATCTCAAAAGCTAGGGCACCTAGCGAAGATCCTAGGTTTTTCCTAGGCTCACAAATGTTGTGGCTAATATGTCGCAATAAAGTATATCGAAGAGTTTACGACAATTTTCCGTGATAGTCCCCAGATCGGCAACCCTTATAATTTTTGAACCAGTGGCCGACAAATTCTGATATTTGGCGACAAATTTCGACTATTTAGCGACAATTTATTTGTGTTGTCAAAATTAAAATCCCTGATGGTGACCATGCCCGTGGCAGTCACACCAATTTCGTTAGACAACCATAGTAAAAAGCTGATTTGTGGTTATGCAAGTCAACATAAACTATTCTACCTATGAAGTGAATATCTCTCAGGTAAGATGGGTTTTTTAAAGATTTAGGAATAAGTAATGAAATAATAAATTAACCAATAAATCATTGTTTTTAATCTCTTCGCTTAACAAATTAACAACAGTGCGTTTTAAACAGTAGAACAACTCGTAACAAATAAAATGTAGCACTTTACAGTGTCTTGCCTACCTTACCTAAAAGCATGATAGGTAGTAAATATGCAGACAAATCTCATTTTGGCCGACCAATATAATGCTGGCCCTAGGCGTATTTGTCAAAATATTCTCGTTACTTGGGTAATTCAAAATAAACCCTTTTTTTATTGATATAAAGTTAAATTTGCATAAACAAAATAAAGCTAGTTTTTGTGCAAATACGGCAAGTAGAATAATAATAACGAATGATATTAATTTGACAATAGATCAAAGTAAAAAAAAAAGAATATTTATTTTATAGTTTGACCGGCGCCGCTGTTCCACGCCTTGGGATTGCGCGGCGAGGGGGCAGCTTTGACGAATCAGCGGCCTGTACGGCCCCCCCGTAAACCGCACACATACCTAAGGCGCGGTACAGCGGTCCCGGTCAAACTATAACTACTACAATATCACTTTAATAATATCTAAGAATATTTTCTGTACATTTGTTTCCAATTGTTCTACTGTTTCTTCAATACACAAGTCTCACAAATAAAACTGTTCACAACATGCAACCAATAGCCAATTTTAATTTTAATCAGTACCTTATGTAATACTTTAGCCCAGCTGTTTGTGATCCCAGGTGTGGGCAAAAACTAATACAATATGTATAATATACTTTTAGTTTAGATTTTTACTCTTTTCATGCTGTAGTGCCGATAAAAATGAAATATTCTGAAGAATAATGTAAAGCATATTAAACAAATTGGTTTAGGCATTTCTAGTAGTTATAGAGTAAATCAATTATTAAAATTCAGTAATTCACTGTAAACTAACACTATTAATGACTAAAATAAATGTTTGCAAAAAACGTCACAAAATTTTTGAAACAATACATGACTTGCTTAAAGGTACTCAACCTTTTCTCAACTATGTTAGGGTCGGCTGCAGCCTATCTGACCTCCACAACCCAGTTACTGAGTAACACGATACCACTTTGTTGTTTGCAGATAAGACTGCGGGACCCTAATAACAGATTTGCAAAAATAATACAGAAATCTTATTGAAAATACATTGATATCGGCACTAAAGCACAAACTGAAGTAAAATAACTATAAAATACTTCAATGAATTTTGAGTTATATTTCTTTCTCCCTCTATCTCCTCTTAACTCATATTTGACGCATATACGCGTCACTGTCATCAGACTGATATAAATCTCGGTTCAACGGACTTATAACATGTTAAATAGATCAAAATGAAGATCATAGTGATTTAAAACTGTGTTCATTTTATGATGACTGTCATAAAAAAAAAACTTTTTAGCTAATGAAAATAAAGACTTTTTGAAAAAAAAAAAGCCACAACTCTAAAAAGAACAGCAGTGCTATTCTGTAACCATCTCACCGTGAAAACTTAGGTGAAGTGAGCGTGGAGTGAGCTGTTATTCCACAGGGATTGACACTATTGACAGCTCACTTCACCCAAGTTTTCACGGTGAGATGTTTACAGAACAGCATGGCTGTTTATGTGTGGTGTGTATAATTAATTAAATACAGGGTACAATAAAATAACCAGGCAAAGCTGCACATACCAGATAGGTATCGACATATAATGATAAAACAAAAAATAAAGAAACTCATACCTACTATAACATTGAAATTAGATCTCTTGTTACCCATCAAGTCTGCGTAGTTTCGCTAGCTAATTCAATATGACCCCTGCAGACGCAGTGGCAGTTCTTTGTGCGACAGGATACGTCTTTTACCTGAATTTGATACTGATGCTGAATCATAATAAAATGAACAGAGTATACTGCAAAGTTCGTGCCATTAAGGGGGATGCGCTAAGGAAGCCCGCGAGATTCTAATTTTCTTTAGTTTTTTGCATTTTGCAGGTCTGTGTCAGGTTTTATGTTTATTAAAATATGATTCGCGATCGTAACAAATATGGCTTTACATAATTATAATCATTACAATCAGCAATACAAGTCCATAAGTTAGCATAATTGTCAAATGTCATGATTTCATGAAATAGTCATTCAATGGGATTACATGAGCTTAGAGAGTGTATTGATCATTTTAATGATTATAATTCTATAAATAAACATTTGATACGGCCGCGAATCATATTTAGATCAACATAGAACATGATACTGACCTGGAAATTGCAAAAATCGTAAGAAAATTTGAATTTCGCGGGCTACCTTGACGCTTTCGCCTTAAAGATGAGACTTGATACACCACGTGGTATGAATTGCGCAGTAGACGATTTATGGGTCTCTTTAGCGGTATGAGGTCTGCGCCGGAGCGGCGGAGAGCGGCGGGAGGCGCGGTCAAGTCTCATCTTTCGTGGCGCGTGTTCTACGCTACACATCAAAAACAATATTTCAATAATAAAGCATGATTTCGAGCCGACACATAAAATAGTAGCTCGATTAGAACCTTTTAATACATATTTTAACTAACAATTTTTTTTATTGACTGACATTTATACACTTTTCAGTAGCTAGAAAATGTAGGATACGATAAAGAAGAATTAATTTACGGTTAACAATACGGTCGATACATTCTGTAAACATCTCACCTTGAAGAGTGAGGTTAAGTGAGCATGAAGTGAGCTGTCAATAGTGTCAATTCCTAGCTTCAGCTGCAATGACAGCTCACATCAAGCTCACTTCACCCATGTTTTCACGGTGAGGTGTTTGCAGAATAGGACGGCAGATGTTTTTATTTAAAGTAGTGTCTTTAAATAAAAACATCTGCCGTCCTATTCTGCAAACACCTTTGCCTTTGCTTTTGTTGATCATTTTGCATACATTTTCTTCAACACACATTATTTTAGATAATAATAAGAAACGGTTGAGTGGCTGTACACCTCTGCCGAACCCTTACGGAAAATAGGTGTGAAGCTTTGTTGTAGCTTTCTTCTATAACACTTATTATTTCAC
Organism: Agrochola circellaris; assembly: GCA_914767755.1. Lineage (NCBI taxonomy): Eukaryota > Metazoa > Arthropoda > Insecta > Lepidoptera > Noctuidae > Agrochola > Agrochola circellaris. Next base: position 6,345,767 of record OU611867.1, on the reverse strand, counting down.
CGGCATTGAACTTTCCTAGCCAGTCAACGCACCAAAAACATAATAATTATACAATTAAACAGTTATTATTACAGCGTTTATTTCAAGTTTAGATTCCCCTTGTACGTTAGAAACTACGTTATAATTATTTTATTATTTATTCAAGATATTATTACTACGTATCACTTATATGCGGACGTGTGTACGTAGCCGATCTGCTTTTCCTTTGTATTCATACAAGTGTAAAAAAAAATGCTTAATGCACAGATAAATAGATTAATACAGATGGTTCAATCCGCATTATAGGTATGAAGCTACAAGTACGCGGCGTGCCCGTCTTGCTGGGCCAATTCAGTGAGCGTAACGTAGTCAGAAGATCTAAGAGTCACGCGATAGAAAGAGAGGCAACTTCTAGGTAAATATATTTGTCGATCCATTCTGTAAACATCTCACCGTGAAGAGTGAGGTGAAGTGAGCTGTCAATAGTGTCAATCCCTAGCTTTAGGTGCAATGACAGCTCACATCAAGCTCACATCACCCAAGTTATCACGGTGAGATGTTTGCAGAATAGCACGGCAGTATTGATTAGCGCTGTGCGACCTGAATTGCACTTTATTGTGTTGCGGCAAGAGTCGCTTTTTATTTAAATGATTTTGGAGTGAACCATCTGTGTTAATCTGTGCTTAAAGGCAAGTTTATACGAGCCTAGTATTGTGACAGTACAGTAAGTCAGTATAGAGCTGACTTGCAAAAAATCAGCATTCGCAATTTATTTGCGAGACATATAAACAACGAGTTTTCCACTTAGACAAACATCAACTTTATGCATGTGTAAATAAAGTTGATTTTAGAACGACCAGTACTGTTGCAAAAGTAAAAAAAAATATGAAGTTGTAACGCAAACTGAATTTTATGTGTAGGTATTACAGTTGTTTTTCCTCAAACTCGATTGTTTACATGTTTGGCAAATGAATTGCGAACGCAGATTAGACACTAGTTTGAACCCAGTCTAGTACTGACTTCGCGCCCTCAAGTCAGTCCAGTTGACTAACATACCCGTCTGTTGTCGAGCCCAGTAGCTTCCCCCGCCTGACTTACTGCCGATCTCGTCTACATGGACCCACTGACTGGGTCCGAAATTACGAGTCACTGGGTCCAGTCACTGTCATCGTATAAACCAGGCATAAAACTGATTCACATGGTGCAATTTAATTCCCTTTTGAATGCAATAAGTTCAAGCAACAATAAAAGCTGTCATTAGTTGCTGCATTTTTATTGCATGCCACAGGCAATACATTTGTATCGAATACAGCTTGGCAAAAAGAGTTTGGAAAAATGAGGGCGCCCCTATCGCACTTAGGTCACTTCGAATGAGAAATAAATTATATAAATGTGCAACAAAAAACGCTGCTTGTGGGTGACTTAAATCAAAACTTACTAGCACTTATCGGCAAAGTAGTGCCATCATCATAGAGTAAAATATTTAGTTTCATTTGTCACCGCGTCATACTCTATTTTTCCAAGCTGTAAATGGGGTTTTTAGAAGTCAGACAGTTGATAGCTAGTTGCCCATTCGCGAGTGTAAACTACGTTCGCAATTCATTTGCCAAACATGTAAACAAACACGATTTTTAGGAAAAACAACTGTAATGCCTACACATAAGGTTCAGTTTGCGCTACAGCTTCATATTTTTTATGACTTTTTCAACAGTACTATTCAGTCTAAAATCATTTTTATTTACACTTGCATAAAGTTGATGTTTGTCCAAGTGGAAAACTCAAATTTGTTTACATGGTGGCAAATAAATTCCGAACGCAGATTAGATTCGCACCTCTAAACTTTAACGAATTCGGATATCTATAGAATGGATGAATGAATTCACTATTCCATAGAAAAAACTCGACACATTGGTATCATTACAAAGATATCAGACGCGGCTCTTATGTTGACTATCATGTTCACATCAATACAAACACTATCAAATTTTAAATTGTAAAAAAAATGTTGCCTACTTACCAGCATCGGGAACATGGTTCAAGCTACCGATGATAAAGCTCCAGAGAGTTGGACCTAGCGTATCAAAATACGTTCCTTTTCGAAACGTGACGCTTTTTTATGTAATTTCCGAGTTCAAATGATCAGGAGATAAAATAATAATTATGTATTGATGTGCACGCAATATTAGGTCCTAAAACTCCTTATTTTTTAGAAAAAAAAAAACTATTACGTTTCAGTCGCTATCGCGTTGGCGATTATTAAATAATTCTTGCGAGTCACTAAAATACATGAAGTCATAATTTAACATAAAGGGGAAAGCCACCGACACATTACTGTGTCGTGTTGAGTCGTGACGCGGGATACACCAATCAAACGAATCTGTTCAGGACTACGTCAAATCACAACGAGTTTTGATTGGCTAACACTGCTCAGAAAGCGTCACGAATCGAATTCAGTGGGCGTAACGTAGTCGAGTTACGCGAAAGAAAGAGAGGAACTTCTAGGTGAATATAACTGTAGGTAATTAGCGCTGTGCGACCTGAATTGCACTTTATTGTGCCGTAGCAAGAGTCGCTTTTTATTTAAATGATTTTGAGTGTCCCTTCTGTACTCTATGGTGTGACAGACAAACCAGTGTGCGCCAGACCTAATCTGCGTGCACAATTTATTTGCAAAACATGTAAACAAACACGAGTTTTTCACTTAGTCAAACATCAACCTTATGCAAGCGCAAATACAGTTAATTTTAGACCGACTTTAGTATTGTTGAAAATGTCATAAAAAAATATGAAGTTGTAGCGCAAACTGAACCTTATGTGTAGGCATTACAGTTGTTTTTCCTAAAACTCGTGTTTGTTTACATGTTTGGCAAATGAATTGCGAATGCAGATTACATTGAAGTATCGCTAGTCATAGAGGTCATTTTGACAAATGGTGTACTTAACCGTCACTAACGAGACACAATAGAATTTTTATGGTTATCGAACTGAATCAGCTAGCGTGCCGGCTGAGGGGATGGTTGTCTAATAAGATCGATGCAAGAATTTTATATTCCGTCCTTTATCATATTTTAGTGACTCACAAGAATTAAAACAAAAAAATACTTTGTGATAACAGCTTATGTACTAGTTTTCGTAAACAAAAATTTACTTATTACATATAATAAAGTTATGTTTGTTGATTCATGGATAGACAGATGTACTGAATGATTGAGAAAGTGGTTTAAAAACTTGATAATTACTAAACTGAGAGGATTCTTCGTTATAATCTACCTTTATTTGAATACCCTTGAGATAAAACGTCAAAAAATCAATGGACATTTTGTCTATGTCAAAATGACGTGACAATAATTTAGAAAAGCCAGATTTAAACTAATAAAACGTCATATTTTGTTACAGACGAAAGTCCTACAAAATTATAATGAGAAATAATGTGTAATAAAAAAAGTGTGATTTAATAACTTTTTTACTGAACATATTATTATATTATTTGTAACGGCATGACGTCACGTCGAGTTAGTGAGATTATTTGAAAAAACAATTTTTGCATTGCGACTTATAAATGATTTGTGCATATCTTAACTGTTTATTTTTGACATCTTTAAGATAGGTTCAAACCGAGTAAGTTCCAATCAATTCAAATACATCTGTCCATCCGTAACCAACATACTGGCTACAAAACATCTTACAATGAGAGCTATTTACTGTAACTCTATATTACTGACCCCACTACCACAGATTAATACAGATGCGACACTCTGCAGTTTAGGAATGAAGCTACAAGTACGCCGCGGGCCCGTCTTGCTGGGCCAATGCAGTGAGTGTAACATAGTCAGAAGATCTAAGAGTTACGCGATAGAAGAGAGGTAACTTCTAGGTGAATATAACTGTAAAGACCGGTCGCGAAGCTGAAAGAATTTCGTACAATGACCCCTCATTACTTATCTCTATCGCTCGCGCACAAATGTATTGTCGTCGCGCTCGCGCATTTGTAGGTCCTTCTAATGCGCGAGCGCAACGGCAATGCATTTGTGCGCGAGCGCGACGCCAATACATTTGTGCGCGAGATAAGTAATTAGACTCATTGTACGTAATTATTTCTGCTTCGCGACCGGACTTGTGGTAATTAGCGCTGTGCGAACGGAATTGCACTTTATTGTGTCGGAGCAAGAGTCGCTTTTTATTCAAATGATTTTGCAGAGTGTCCCATCAGTATTCATTTGTGCCACTACTGACCTGAAATCTCCACTATACTGTCCTATTTCTTTAATCATGTGGCGTAGAGATCTTTTGATTATACATGGCTTACAGCTGCCCTGTTGTTTTAGAACAGCGATACTAAAATATCAACATTAAACTCATGTAATCTAAGTTGATTTTTGAATGAAAAAACGATCGATAAACGTCAATAAAATAATTTTAGTTGCAATGGAAACTGGACCTTACGCAATTAAGTTTTAAGTTTTTAATGAAATTTATCTCGTCTCGTTGGTTTTAGTAAAACGTTCATATTCGTATAAGCGAATGTGATCAAACGGTTCATACGAATATAAACTTTAACCTTTTATAGATAATGTTCATATTTGCATAAAACGCTTACTTTACTTAAGACAGTAAAGTCAAAGTGTAGTTTGTGAATTACACCCTTAATATTTTAACTCAATACTGTGTTTTGGGTTCCGTACTCGGAGGGTGCCAACACGGAACCCTATTAGTAAGCCTCCGGCATGCCTGAGAGATATTTCTCGACGACATGTGAAGCCAAGACAGAGGCCAATGGGCGGCTTTAAAACTCTGACACCAGGTTAGTTACTAACCACACGAAAAGAAGAAGAAGCCTCCGCTGTCTGTCTGTCCGTCCATCTGTCTGTTAGAAGGCTGTATCTAATGAACCGTAATAGGTAGACAGTTGAAATTTTCGCAGATTGTATATTTCTATTGCCGCTATAACAACAAAAAATAAAAGTAAAAAAATTACATTAAAGTAAACGTATTTTTTTTTTTCAGCTTTTTTTCCTAAATGTTGTACGGTGGTACGGAACCCGACGAAGTCCAACTTGCACGTGGCCAGTAAAACCAAAAAAAAAAAATCTTTTAGCCATTCAATTTTAGTCATCCTTTTCTAGATGCATCGTCTTCACATATAATTATATAATTAATGTATACAAAATATTTTTAAAAGAGTAACGGTGGAGTTTCTTGCCCATTCTTCTCCATACGAGAACTACCTTTTGGAAGGGGCGACTAGAATCAATTCTGTTTCTTGCAAAATTGATGTTCAAAAGTGCCTGTTATGTGCCTAATTGAAAAAAATTGTTTGACTTTGACGACGTTTTAAATCGTCAATATTTTATTAAACGATTTGTTGAGTAGTATGTTGAAAGTAGCGGCAAATGATAAAAGTGTTCTTCAGTATCGCTGTTCTAAAACAATCTCTGAAGTAACGGTTTGAGGAAAGTCTTCAGGAATTTTTTTACATACTATCATCTTACTATATTTAATACCAGTCTTGGTTTTTACGTCAAAACTAAAGTGTGTAGGCCAGAATTTAGGTCCACATAAAGATCAGAATAAAATGAAATACTTCCCCAAACCATTATTACTTCAAAATATTTCATTCTTCAATGTGCTTATACAAGGCGAGGACGTCAATACGAAAAAAACTTCGTACATCTAACGATGTTGATGTACGAACAAAAATTCAAACAAATAAATAATATTTCATACTGGGTCAAATTAAATTAACTAGCGAAACTGTGCAGACGTAATGGGTATTAATATTTAATCGATATAGCTCCCGCCCCTAATGTATCGTTTTAACGTTCAAGCCCCGCGGTTTGACATTGACGCGCGCTTTACGTTACTTTCGAAATAAAATAAAAAAAATCGGTGTTACCTGTAATTTTTTGATTATTTTAGTTCTAATTGACGAGAATATCCGTCAGGCCATAGAGTGCAGAGACGATACTCGTATTAGACCTTATTTTGCAGTAAAAAAAAAGTGATTTAAGTCGAGCCGTGTACCGATGTCCACGATGGGGCTTTATCGGAAAACAGATTGTCTCATCTCATACTTCAAGTAACTACACTATAAGTCCATTCGCGTTAAGAAAATAGTGAGGCATCGTTGTCCACCGGGCTTGTCAGCCCCTCGACACCTATGACTCACAATTTTCTTCTCTAACTTTACAAGAAAATTTGTTTTCCGATAAAGCCCTAACGTGTATATCGGTAAACGGCTGGTACACACGAAAAAAAAACAATTTTTACTGCTAAATAAGGTCTAATATCGTCTCCGGACTCTATGGCCTGACGGATATTCTCGTCAATTAAAACTAAAATAATCAAAAAATACAGGTAGCATCGTTTTTTTTTTTTTCGATAATAACGTTATGCGCGCGTCATTGTCAAACCGTGGGGTTTGAACGTTAAAACGATACATTAGGGGCGGGGGCTATATCGGTCGTTGACGACAGTTTTTTTTTTTTTTCTTGTATCATGTTTCCATATCGATACCCATCGCGTCTGAGGAGTTTCGCTAGCTAATTCAATTTGACCCTGGAGTCAAAACCCAGTCAGCCCATCACAATTTAGATTTTTTTATTTCTATGTTTGGATTGAGGTAGTTATTTGATGATTTCAAACTACTCTCACAAGTGTTGCCAGTGTTTTCATTTATCATATATTTAGTCGTCTTGTCGTCCCCACATGGTATAATAATATAAATAACATATTAATATGTACTATGTAGCTACACATAACTAACAAGTAGTATCCATGTTACTTCATAAAGGTTTTGTGCTTATTTCGATGGTGGCGCAACTGTGGCGCGACTTTTATGCAACAGTTGCCATAAGTTGCTCAACATTGTCGCAGCAACGTGGTGTTGTGTTGCTGAAAACATGTCTCAGGATGCACTTACGCGGGCAATTATTGCCTGAGGTGACGGAGCAATCTAGTTTAAAAAAATTGCTCCATATCGTCCACCTACATTTTGGCATCACAGAATGAAAGCATTTACTTCACAGAAAACCGGCTTGATGTTGTCATGACGTAATTTATGACCAAAATTGCCCAGAGTTGCCCGTGTAAGCGGTCCTATCGACACATATTAGAATGTTGCCAGCTACATGTTTCTAGCAATACAAAATGTTACACAACTTCCGTTTACAGCTGCGTAATAGAGTCGCAACTGTGGCGCAACAATCGGCAAACAGTTGCCCACAAAAAATGGACAAAAATTTCGTACATTCTAATCTTAAAGTAGTCTACATATAAAACGTTTTTTATAATAAATAACTTATAACTTGCTACGTGGCTACATACAGTAAGGTTTGCGACACACGAAGAACACGGAGTCGTATTCGTGTTGCATCATAGAGTGTGGGTTTTGGGCGTATTTCGTTTTGACGCCCGTTTGTTCTTTCTGTGGACAAAATAAATGTTTTTTTTATTTGTAGAACTAATTATTAATATCGAATCGAATAGTTCCAAGCATCGTAAAGATGTAGGCTGATTTTTCAATAGCCAGATTAATTTCTATCTGAAGAATTTTATCAGTGTGACATAATTTCTATACAAAAACTGTCAAGCAGCATTTTTTTCCCACAGATAAAATTTTTGTGACTATTGAAAAATCAGTAAGTTAAAGTTACTTTATTAATTAGGGAAGAAATTTACCAGCGTTACATGATGCTTTGCCGCGATTAAAAATGTGTTAACGATATAAATAAACTATATTCCCTAGATTGAACATAAAATATTTGGCCAGACGAGAGCTTCGATTGCGACTCCGACAGGTCGGAACTTCGGATTAATCTTACACCTCCGACTCAGATTTCGGTTCCGATAATTTTGAATCGGAGTTATACAGAAGATCGAAACGCAGCGATGCACGTGACTAGAGCGCATAAGTACAAACAGGTTTTAACTTGTCGCCTGGGTAATATATTTTTTTTATATACACGCTAGAAGTCTTAGTTTATTGTTTTGTATATGACAGACGCGTCACGTTAATTTGATAAATTAAGTTCATAGCGGTGAAATAAGTAGTTTTATAATTGTTGTACTTGTGATTGATGTTAATTTTTTAAATTAAATATGAAGCCTAAAAGTGTTATTTGGAACATCTTTCTTCTACCTCCGCCTCCGACTCCGGTTCCGGTTCCGACTCTGACTCCGGTTCCGACTCCGATCAATCAAATTTAAAACTTCAGACTTCGGCTCCGGTTACGGTAAAACAACCTCCGTAACATCTTTAATCATTAGTATATTAATACGTCAAGCAAAAACTTTGTGCCCCTTTTTAGTATGAAATTTGGCACAGTTAAAGTTTATATGGAGAAGGAGTGCAGAAAGCTAATATTTTTATATAATATACATTAGAAATAAATTAAAAAACATTACACACACTACCATGCGTTTGACACAAGATGGCTACCTTAGAAGCATGACATTTAAATGAATTATGGTCGAATTTTGATCTCTGGGCGACCACTAGGCACTATAAATAGGTACCATCGAAGAACTTCATATCTATACACCGTAAGGACTATTTCTGCTTGCAGCGCTCGGCGGCTATAGAACCGGGGCGGTAACAGACGCGGTCATCGTGTTCACGGGATTTTGTTTTCAAACTGCTTAGATATGAAGTTCTTCGATAGTACAGCACGCGTAGCATGGCCAACGCGAGACATGAACTTATAATTTCTGAATTAAATGAAAGTAACTCACCAATATATCAAATCCTATATCTCTAATAATCTCCAGTAGTATGTCGTAAGGCGGCTCGATACTGTTCTCCGTAGGCATGTCACTGTAAAAATAAACGTTCAAAACTTGAGTACAACAGTTCAAGAATCCATTGGCGCGTGGCCAAAATTTGAAGTAACGCCGCTATCTTGTTTTTCAATAGAATAACAGTGTCAATTTGATAAAAATGTTTACCAACAACGCCCCCCTAATCAATGTCATTCAGGCGCCAAAAGATACTTGTAGCACTATAATTATGTTAGATTTGTCAACACATTTGTTATAGTTTTACCGATAACGCTGTATCGCGCCTTGACCGTTGATGAATGACCGGCCTGCACTGTCCGCCCCATCTCGCCGCGCACATACCTAAGGCGTGGTAGAGCGGTATCGGTCAAACTATAGCCTAGGCATTGGCCATAGTCAACCCGCCGAGGGGGGCGCCGAGAGCGAGAGGTCGTGAGTTCCATGAGCCCCAGTCGTTGCGTTATTAACGTGAACGCACTCTTTCAAAATTTGCAACCCATTTTGCTAATATTTTTTGCAGTATTGCTATTATTAGCTACTAGAACTGTAGAGTAACGATGGTTTTCAAACATTAGCAGAGGTAGAGGATAGGCCGAAACTACAGAACGCAAAGTCAAATCATTTATTTCAAATAGGCCTTTGTAAAGGACTTTTGAACGTCAAACTTTACAAAAAATTTAATTGATTCTAGTCGCCCCTTCCAAAATGTAGTTTTCGTATGGAGAAGAATGGACAACAAACTCCACCGCTACTCTTTTAAAAAGTGTTACAATATTTTGTATGTGTAGGTACATTAGTTACATAATTATATGTGAAGACGATGCACCTAAAAAAAATATATTACTATACCACCATAGGTAAAAAGAATTAAAAATGAAGCAACGAAAGATAAATTAATTACTTATGTGATAGATGCATGGTTCTCACATATTTACAAACATTGTAAAAGTAGTATTTTCTTGGTTCCCACACACCACTTCCTACGATCGTCACATACCTAGGCCAGGCTTCGTTTACGTTCAAGCATTTTATATCGTGTTCTATACTATATCATTGTGGCGGCATCTACACCGCCACATGCGAACTACGCATCAAAGACCTGACGTCACACAACATCCTGACGTCACTCAAATCCTGCATCGCGCAATTAGAGTTTACCGCGCGGTGGACATATATACAAGCTCCCGACTTCAACCTCTGGGCAGTTGCCCGCCAGACACGACACCCGTCTGGTCGGAGGATGCTCCCTTTTCTATGGGGGATGAGTGAACTTTACACCCTGTTCCTCATACCCCTAAATCATTAACATTTTCTATAAGGCCTATGTACATTCAAATATTTAAAAAAAAAAAAAACCATCGATAAAATTTGTCAAACTTTTCTGTGTCAATAATGGATACGAGGCTTTTGGCTAATTTATAAAGTGGTATTGTATTTTTTTTTTTTTTTGTTATGAGCCTTTAGTTTGTGCACAATAAACACTTTTTCTTTATTTTTATTTTTTATTTACCTATAATGGTACAGCAGAGGGCCCAGGTTGATCCAGTAGCCACCGGGCTGTAATATCATGTATATTCTCTCTATGAACTCGATCACGTTGGGCGCACAGTCGATGAAGAAGCATGTTGCTACGCAGGACCATTCGTCTGCTTCTGTGTATACCTGGAATTGGAAAAAGGTGTTTTATATAAAGAAGCCATTTCTTTTTTTCCTGTGTGTGTAACAAAGGGGTGCACAAAAAAATCGGTTTATCCAGCACTCGATATATAATGAAAACAATGGTCTTAAAAGGTCTGAAAAGTGTTAGAGTATGTGAGTGTATGTGTGAGTGACACACACTCATTCACACACACACACGTTGTTGGAAAGTTTGTCGCGAATTTTCAGTGTATTGAAAAATCGAAACAAGCTAATCACGACTCTATTTTAAGACTAAGGCCGTGCGCACTTTGAACACGAATTTGTATCGTACGCAAACGTATAAATCGTGGTCGTACGAAAAAAACGTATTCAGTGTGCGCACTCAATTAGTGCGCACACTGAATACGTTTTTCTCCGTCAAATAGGTAGTGTTCCGGTGATATCGCATTGAACGCAACATCCCAGCCAGTTCGGATTGTTTTCGGACATCGGAACTACTCGTATACGCTCGACTAACTCGCACTCAGTCTGCTCCCTTAGTACTTGGAAGGTCGGGATCGTTCGTGCGTGTTCGTTTGTGTTGTTATTGTTCGCAACGAGCGCACGGCCTAAAACGGTCGTTCTTTTCAATCAGTTCAAGAATGAATAGCGTGGAGTGAGAGATAAAACTACTAACTTTACTGACAGCCTTTCTGACATCTTTTTTTGCTAGTCTAGTACAGCTCAAACACCTGAGCAAATAGTAAAATTCCGAATACTGAAAACCACGCGATTGTAATTGACTGATTTTGAGAACACACGAAGCGCAACTTTGGAGACGTCGGGGCACTTCGCTAATATTTACTGATGTTCGTATGTAAATTATGTAATACTAGCTGCTGCCCGCGTTCACTCTTATTCTTTTCTGATATAAATTGCCTTATAAAAGCTATCTGACAGTGAAAGTCTGTTGATGACAACACAAGAAAAGTAAAAATTAAGTTTATTGCCTATGGTCGTTTGACATTTAGAGTAGATCTTTTGTCTGTGCTCTCTCTCTGCTACAAGAAGAAAGGTTGGTTTGTTGCATAAAAGTTTATATTAAATAATATTGTGCTCCTGTATTGTTTGGGATAAAAATTAAACACCTTACAACTGTATCTCACGGTCTTTCACTCAATATTCAATAAAGTCCCGTCAAAAAATGTGTTGTTATTAGTACCGTATATACTTTCATATGCATTTAGTAAAAAAGCTGTTATTTTGACATTACAAACAGACACTTCAATTTTATATATTTGTTGTATAGATTATTGAAGTATGTTCACAAGTAATAATATTATGTTCACATTGGAGTAATAAACCACTTACTTTGAGAAAGTCGCCGGCCGTCACAGAGAAGTTGTGATTAGGTCTGTTGCCCGACGGACACACGTGGAGGGACTTGGCTGATATTAATCCATGTTCAAAAGTTATGTTCACATTAGAGTAATAAAGCACTTACTTTGAGAAAGTCGCCGGCCGTCATAGAGAAGTTGTGATTAGGTCTGTTGCCCGACGGACACACGTCGAGGGACTTGGCTGATATTAATCCATGTTCACAAGTTATGTTCACATTAGATTAATAAAGCACTTACTTTGAGAAAGTCGCCGGCCGTCATAGAGAAGTTGTGATTAGGTCTGTTGCCCGACGGACACACGTCGGGGAACTTCGCTGATATTAATTGATGTTCGCAGGTTATGTTGTTCACGTACTGATGTACCCACGGGTGCACTGCGTATTTGTTTATCTGGAACATTAAAAAATAATTAATTATGTTGATTATGTTGAATACTATTATATAGAATCATTTTTTCTTTCTTTCTAACTGAACAGACAGCAGTGCTGCTGGGGAGTTTGTTGCGCCACTTCTTCTTCCCAGCTAAAGCACTAGGAAGTGGTGAAGGGTGGGCGTTTTGGGTGACTGTCTTATGTAATTTTGACGTTCGAAAAGTGCTGATTCCAAGCCTAGTTTGAATAAATGACTTTTGAATTTTGAATATCAGGAAAATTCTTGTAATATAAAAAAAATTGCAGCGCAACCACTTTTCAAATGTGTTCACAATTTTATTTAGTTTCCAATTTATGCTGACAGTTTAATATTTTTACATTTTCAATAGTCATTCTAAAATGAACTTAATTTACACAAACGTAAAGTTGGTATTTGTTCAATTAACGTCAATTGGTTACAAGAATTTAGTAATAGTGTTTATTTTTTTTAACCACATTTTCTGGACAAAGCAAATCTCTCCACTATTTAATATTTATTTATTATACAGTTTGAACTACACATACAAGTTATCGGTCAATATCTATTCATAATTACACAAACACACACACAAATTTATGTATTGATTTATTAAAATGTGGCCTGCCTATAACCTACCTCAGTACATCTGTTGAGTATGAAGTTGCTCGCGAACAGCATGAACAGCGAGAACTCGTTGCCTTGACAAGTGTAGCCGCGCGCGGCAACTTCCCACGCGAGGCGGCCCAGTCCCGCGCCCGGGACTAGCACGCGGACTTGGGAGCGGTCACTAGAAAATAAAAGAGAAAAATAAAGATTACATACGGGGTCAAATTTGTCAAACTCAAACTCAACTCAAACTCAAAGCATTTATTTCAAATAAACCAATTACAGGCACTTTTGAATTGTCAAGAGGCAACTAGCTTCATCTTTCTGACTGACCGAGTCAGAAAGATGAAGCTAGTTGCCCATTCCAAAGCGTAGTAGGTACCTATGGAGAAGAACGGGCAAGAAACTCCACGGACACTCTTTTAAATCAAAATATTCTTACAAAATATTGGTTACATCATTCATGTTTAAATTATACATGTGAGAACAATGTAGAAAGACATGCACGTCGTTGTATTAGCTAGCCAAACTTTAAAGACGTGACTATTTTTTTTTTTTATAAGTGATAATGTAATGAAATTTAATTTTAATGACTACTCAGTTTAAAATAGTTTAAATATAATTTATTTTGTGATTATAAGGAACTTTGAATTTGAATTTTAAAATACATATTTAATTTTAATGATTGAATGAATTGTAATGTACTTATTTTATTTTTATGATTTAATTATTGTATGTATTTGTGATTAGTATATTAGGACTTGGTGCCTTAGTAAATAAATAAATAAATATCGATACTGTGAAGTTTTGCCGGCTAATTTATTTTGTCACTGAATAGAGAGACATAAAAGATTAGAACAGTACAGGAATATTTTTGACTACAATAGTGATTTCCTGCCTATTTAAATTTTTATTTTTTATTTTGTAAGAACAAAGATATTATTTTAATTTTATTTTATTTATTTATTGAGGGATAATAAACAACTACAACATATATTATACATAAAATTAACAATATTTTAAGTGGTATGTTGCAGTCCACTGCATTATCCGCAGATAGGACATATTAGAGATCAGTGGTTGCCACTTGATGGGCATTACCAAAATTAACAAATAATCTATATATATAAAAATGAATTGCTGTTCGTTAGTCTTGCTAAAACTCGAAAACGGCTGGACCGATTTGGATAATTTTGGTTTTGAAATATTTGTGGAAGTCCAGGATAAGTTTAAATGGCGAGAAAATGTGGAAAAAATGCGAGGAAAATAATAAAAACAACAATTTTATTTTCCGATACAAACTGTTCCTCTCTGTCGTTGCATCTTAGCTAACAAAAAGTACTAGGCTTGCATGAATTCACGATAGTACCTATTTCAATACGTAGGCAGGTACTGTATGTAGTTAGATAGGTAGGTAGGTGTAGGTAGAGTAGGTATATGTAAGAAAGTAGATATTTGTCAGGTATGTTGGAGGTAGGTAAGGTAGTAACGGGTGGTGGGGTAAGTAGGTAGGTAGATAGGGTAGGTAGGTAGGGTAGGTAGATAGGTACCCCGTAGATATAAGTACTTAGTGTTACCCGTGCGAAGCCGGGCCTGGTAAAGCTAGTTTAAAATAAATAAATAAGTTACTATAAAGCTAGCTGTAGCTACAAAACCAAATCAGGTAAGAGACAATTTCACTTACCTAAATTATTCAATAAATTAATAATAATAATTTTATATGAAAGAAAATAAATAAACGACATAATAAGATATTTTTTTTATGCATAAGATTCCCTGCAAATCCCTGGCTTATATTTAATTTATTATTTATATGTATACAGGGTGGCTGGGACATCGAAGCGAAACCTGTTACATTCAGTACATGATTCTGGCCGCAACGCCCGGGGCGTTGGAATTTTTTGTCGATTATAAAAACCGGCCAAGTGCGTGTCGGACCACGCACAATGAAGGGTTCCGTAGTTGGGATGAATTCATCCCAAGAACAAACTTAACATTGTAGTTGAAAAACATGTTCTCACATGCAGAATGTATGGGGCAATATGTTTTTCAAACTGCAAATTTAAGTTGGTTGATTATTACTCGCTAACCTGTAAAGCCTACTTAGCTGTGATAGTTTTCCTTTTAACTTCATTATTATACTACTGCTGTGAATTTTTCCACATATCCAGAACCAACCATTTAGCTGGCAGGGGGGAGGGGACACTGGACTCTTACAAAAATTTGCACTTTAAAGCTTAATATTTGGCAAACGGATCCCTGAATCCAAAAATGATTTGCATAAACTCAATATTTTTGAACGAAATTTCCAACGACACCCCACACCATGGGATAGACGAGAAAGAAAAAACATCCCCACTTTACGTGTAGGGGAGGTAGGAACAGCAAAAAAAATTTTTTTTCATGATCTTATTTTACCACTTCACAGTCTCTGATGTAAGCCGCGGACAGACAGACAGACAGAAAAACGGACATTGCGAAACTATAAGGGTTCCTTGTTGACTAGGGAACCCTAAAAACGAGCGACTCTTACAGTCGCATAATTATCATGTGTAACATCTGACAGTGACATCTCACCTTGGTAATAAGCAACATTAGAGGGGCGTTTCTGTCAGCCAACTCTAGCACCGCGCGCTCATTGGTCAAATAAAATAGCGCGCGTTTCCCCGGCTTCCTGTGACACACTTCCGTCCCTTTTCACGAAATCACTCCCACAGATTTGACTATTTCGATTTTTTTAAATTTAGATTTTGATTGCAGGAAAGCGAGAGAAAAGATGTTTCACATCAAAAATTATTGTTCCATATTTGAACCAGCATATTTTTGTTTCTGATAATCGACTAAAAATATCTACGCTTGGGGGTCTAGATTCATTCACTCATTCATTCATTCATTCATTGTCACAGTTTGCACGTCGATGCCTGCCACCCTGTATAATTTATTGTAAGTTCACCAGAAAAATACTTATGAAATGTTCTTCTAAGTTATTAGTAAATCTGGGTTTACTAAGGTTGTCATAAAGCCAATACCATTTTAAGCAGACTACTAGAAATTTCACTGTAAGTTCCATATTTTATGGGGATTGAATTTCGGTCGTTTTGCGGAGAGATAAGGTGACCACATATGCCAAAAAAAAATGGTAATATAGCGGCCAATTATGCGTTCGTCGCTGACAAAAAGGCAACCGAATTTATAGTTTGACCGAGATCGCTGTTCCGCGCCTCAGGTATGTGATGCGCGGCGAGACGGGGGGCAATGCAGGCCGCTCAATGGTCAACGCTCACGGCGTCCCGCCACTCTTTCGCCAACGCTGCACCCGGCCTCGCCGCGCATTCCCTTAGGAGGCGGGGTGCAGCGTTACCACGACCTCGTGCAGCGAGACAGAAGCGGTCTCGGTCAAACTATAGTCAAATAGTGTTTTACCAGACTCATACAAACTATTTTGTTAAAAATCTAGCTTAAGAGGCTTACAACAGCTAAAGCGCGGTCACTGTCGGACTGCATAGAAATGAAAGAGAAGCGCGATGACATGACGCAGGTAATTTATTGCAAAATATGAAGCCGTTAGCGATTTACAGAAAATCTATTGATTGGACTGGAAAATTAAAACACTATTATGCTAATATGTAGCTTGTAGAATAATCTGACAAAAAATCAGAATGATTGCATGTAATTTTTTTTTTATCGTATCAAATTAGTTGTATTATGTTTTCAACACACTATCATACTAGCATATATCCTGAAGAATATCATATATTTTTCTGATTTTGTTTACTGCAGTGGATCATATTCTTTTAGGCATTATAAAACTTGCGTTTAGGCACGTTTAGGTCCTGTAGTCCCCTTAACATACCTGAAATCGTCCAGTGAGAACCGCTCCTCCATCTCGTCCAGTATAGGCTTGTAACACTGTTCCCGCTCCGCTGTACCCATGACACTCCAATCGCGAACTATGTTTTTTAAAACTGATTGTACCTGGAAAGTGATATAAAATCACATATCACTTATCATAATTATGTGATGATTTTGACATTATTATTAATAATGATTTTGACATTATAGTTGTGATTTTGACATTATTATTGATGGTTTTGACATTGCTAGTAATTATGACCAAAATTTGCCGAATATTATTATATACTAACACTAGTGTTTAAGATGTGTATATAACTCACTAACAAATTGGACAGATCATAATCTGTGAATAAATAATTTTGATTTTGAAAATCATTATTTAAAAAGTTATTCTGGAGAGATCGATCGATCAGGTAAAGCTACGCTTGCCGCGGTTAGTCCGTGGATGGGTGGCCATCTTTACATACCGAGACGACCTCTTCTTCACATCAACCACCATTTTTACAACCCAAAAGTCTGGCAACCAGTCTCACCTAGGGGTGTCGTGTTACCCAGCAACTGGGTTGTGGAGGTCAGATAGGCAGTCACTCCATGCAAAATACTGGTATTCAGCTGCATCCGGTTAGACTGGAAGCCGACCGCAACATAGTTGGGAGAAGGCTAGGCACATTGAATATAACTAATCTGCGTTCGCAATTTATTTACCAAGCACGAATTTTCCACTTTATGCAAGTGTAAATAAAGTTGATTTTAAACCGACTAGTACTGTTGAAAAAGTCATAAAAAATATGAAGTTGTAGCGTAAACTGAAATGTGTAGGCATTACAGTTGTTTTTCCTAAAACTCGTGTTTGTTTACATGTTTGGCAATTCATTACAAATAATTAGGGGTGGGTCGTTACGTTATTTTCGCGAAACGTAACGTAACTAGTGACTTCGAAGGCGTCACCTGTTTTCAAAACACGTGATTTTAGTAACTAGTTATTTTTTCAAATTCTATTCGGTGATTCATCATGGTGATTTTATCGAAGTGACAGTTGTTACAGTTATTTGCGAAACGAAAACCTACGCAATCGTAGGCAATCATTTATATTTTCGTTAAAACTTAAAACTTGTGATAAGTACTAACGTTTTTGGAACGCATAGGTTTTTGTAGCTACACAGTTACATCATTAACGTATTACTAACACAAATAAACTTCCCATTATACTTTACTAGCGACCCGCCCCGCTTCGCACTGGTATATATATATATAACCTTCTCATGAATCACTCTATCTATTGCTGAAAACTGCATTAAAAACCGTTTAGTAGTTTAAAAGATCTAAGCGAACAGACGAGAGAAGCCATTTCATTTTATACTATGTAAAGATGCAAACTTAGGACTGGCTGCATGGAAAATGTAACTAGTTACAAAAATAACGTGTTTACAGTTTGACTCGAAACTATTCGTCTACATGCTCCGTAGCCAGTTATTGTAACTAGTGACGTGAAATAACACGCATACCTAGAATTTAACCTGTGCGGCAAAAACCGGCGGCCGGCTGTCAGCAGGCTCTCGAATAACTTTATTGATACCGTGAACCCTTTTTTTTTTTTTTTGAGGATGGGAAATTATCAAATAACTTCTCCCGCTCTGGGCGGAGCGGGAGGACGTGTCAGACTTTTACAGAACTAAAACCCACCCGTGTTCCTTCCGTTGCCTGTGTGCCGGGGTCGCGATATCCCTTTCAGACAAACCCGCAACCCCGGCAGGCATTGGCCCTTCCGGACCCCGTCAGTTGGTGCTGACATCTCTTTGAGGCGCGCGTGGAACACAACGCGCCGTCGACCCGGGCCTGGTCCCTATCGGACGGCGAGCTACCCATTGCTCACCGTCCGCAAGCCCGCGCCTACGGTGACCGGAAGTCGGCTCTCGATACCGTGAACCCTATGCCTTTGATTTAATTTATTAACAGATATGATATTTTTTTGTTTTTTGTTGGGTAACTATCAAATAACTTCTCCCGCTCTAGGCGGAGCGGGAGGGTGTGTCAGACTCTTACTGACTAAAACCCACCCGTGTTCCTTCAGTTGTAGCGGTGGGAAAAGTGTATCATTTTTGCGATTGGCACATTTCCATCTGGATCGCTGAAATGATCCGAATCATTGATGTTTCAGTTGGATCATTTGAATCCTCGACTCAAAGGATATAAAAATGCATAACAACATCGAAAAACTGTGAGAGTATGAGTGATGCACATCTCATTTGGTACCTCTTTCTGACTTAAATAGATTGTAATGTGTCACCCGCTCACTCGCGAATCGCGAGTTAGTTCAGTAGTCCTGACTAAAGTAACGTAACTCAGCGTCTCAGTCTTTCTCTCTCGCTCACTGCTGCGCAGTCGCCTCGCAAGTGACGGTCGCGCGGAAAGAGCACAGAGGCAAGGTAATAATTCAGATTCAAACGATGCGTTTGAAACGTTGTTACTGAACCAATCTTTTGGAACACTTCAATGATCCGGATAAGTGAGTCGGTTCCGTAGAGTTACAAACGCCTATTCAGTTGTCTGTACGTTGCCAGGGGCCACGGTATCCCTTTCGGACTTTCCCGCGACCCCGGCAGGCATCGATACTAGCGGACCCCGTCAGTTGTGCTGACATCTCTTTGAGGCGCGTACAACACAACGCGCCATCGACCCGGGCCTGGTCCTTATCGGACGGCGAGCTACCCATTGCTCAGACAGATGCTGACTGGCAGTACAGAATAGAGAATATGAGGAAGTCTATATAACAGTACCATCAAAGAAATTCATATCTAACCAGTTTCAAAACAAAATCCCGTCAACACGATGACCACATCTGTTACCGGCCCGGTGCTAAAGCTGCCGAGCGCTGCAAGCAAGAATAGTCCTTATGGTGGTTAGATATGAAATTCTTCGATGGTACATAATATATGTACATACCTTTTCAACATCATGCTGCATTTTATGCTGCTTCTGAGACGCAATTTCGCAATTATTATAATTACATCCAAAACTTTCTGTCCCATTCGTCCCGGAAGTTTCCGTGACCGTATGGTCAACGTTTTCAAACATAGTGTCAACATCCTTTATAATTAGATGTACCACGCTATTGTTTATGTCGAGACATTTCTTGAATTTCGCGAGGTAAGTCTTGTATTTCTCTAGGCGACGTTGGTGATTTTGAGGTAACATCGATATTATTTTCTCTGATTTGTGGATTCTGTCTAAACTGCATAGCCTGGAACAAAGATGTAATAAAGATGTAGGTATAGTAGATAAATAAAATAATTAGATAAATATAGAATAATAGCGAAACTATGAGCATTGTTGGTGAACCCGAATCCGGATGAATATTGTATTGATGGTCGACCCGAACATAATTTGGCCGATATTTATATTATAAATATCGGCCAATCATAGTGCAACTAGACCCCCCGACTCTTGCTCGACAATGCGCCAGCCCGCGTTGAAGCTAAGCCTGTACCTTTAAATATTTTATTTATATTTATATATCTTTTAATATTATTCCCTCGTAAGTATTTACTTTTGTAAATTTACATAGGTTTAGTTTTAGATATTAATGTACCTACTAATAATTAGGTTTTTTCTCATAGTTTTTTCTATAGATTATTTTATATCAGTTTAACTTTAAATTTTAGTGCTTTCTTTAAATTAAATATAAAGTGATGGCCTGAAACACAGGTTTGAATTAACCTAGATCGGGCGGGTCGCTATCTAACATTGTAATCTCGAACCATCATTACCGACTTGCACTTGTAATAAACATATTTTAGTTTTAGTCTACTTTTAGGCATTATAATTGTTTGAGAAATCTTACTGTTGACTAAATGTACACTTTTTTGTAAATATTTTATTCAAATAAATTTTATTATTTATTTATTTATTATTTAAATTCCCCTGATAATAATATTCATCCAGTTTTGATCCAGCCTGTCCCATCTTGCTGTCCAGCGACGCCCTAAGCCGAAGTTCGTACCCCACAGGGGGTGCGCTTAGCGAGCAGTCGCCTACTATAGATATAAGTAATTTTACGCCCCTGGCTAGAGGCTTTCAGTTAGTAGCTTAAGGCAGCCACAGGATAGCCCGGTTAAGTAGTCATGACCTCAGAGGTCAGCTACGACATGGCCTACAAAATAAAAAGTAAAAAAAATCCAACTAGAGCAGTGGTAGCCCAATGGCAACGGTCCCGACTTAAGAGTTGTAGGTCGTAAGTTCAAACCCATGCAGGCGTTTTACTTTGTGTATTTTATTTCAAAACGGCGAAGGAAACATTGTGAGGAAACCGGCATGTCCTAGAACCAAAATTCGAAGACATGTCACATCTACCAACCGCACTGGGCCCGCATGGTGGATTACAGCCCATTCCCTCTCACAGAGAGGAGGTCTGTGTCCTCACTCACTCATTCTGCCACTCACGATGCCTGGTTTGGTCGCCATTTAAATTGACCGACATATCTCTGGGAGTCTACAACTTATCAAATACCTCAATTGTTTGTAAAATGTTGTGTGCTTTTTTAGTGTTTACTTTGCTAAAACCGACCCTCAGCGGGGTCAAGCCCCCCCCAAACGATAATCCTGGATCCGCGCATATAACACGAAATATGAGACTTTTGTAATGTAAACACACTTAGGTTACCTAGTCATCATCGTTTTGCCCTTATCTCAATGTATTAGTGGTCGGCGCAACATGTCCCTTTCCTCCATTCTCTCTATTAGTCGTCATCTCGGTAGTCACTCCCTTTCTAGCCATATCATCTTCCACACAGTCCATCCATCGTTTCTTTGGCCTTCCCCTACTCTTATAGCCATTTATACTCAAAACTTTCCTGACGGCTTTTTCCTCATTCCTCCACATCGCATGTCCTCGCCACCTGCTAGTGTTGGTAAACATTACAATCAAAAAACCGGACCACGCAAAGTGAAGGGTTCCGTAATTGGGATGCATATTTACAGTAATGTTTAAAGTTATATACAGTATTTAGTTTATGAACCGCACAAATAAGTTTGCATTTCATAGCATTGTTTTTTTTTTATCTCTCGGTTACATATATGGGGAGAGCCACCCCTAATTATATTTTTCATAATTTCTCTACACCATTATTTAGCGGTGCACAGAATAAAGCTTCTTTCCAAATATCATCGATATAGTGTAAGTAATTATAAGAAAAAGTCACCGAATATAATGGCTGTGTTACATCCGGACGGACGAACAGACGGACATGACAAAATAAAGTTTCAATTTTTTCAATTTATATACGGAAACCTAAAAACACCCTTCACATAATAGACCAAAATATAATAAGTATTTACGTACTAGTAGTACGTACTACAACAAAGTGTCTCTACAGCTCCTTGAACGACGCAACAGTGACGTGCTATACATAATTAAATCTCGCCTTAACGCCGACACGTGTAAACGAATACAAGGAAAAAATATGATTCAGTAATCTTATTGTACTTAGTTATTGAATTAGTATTCTATTCCAATACTGTGTTGCTTGGTTTAAATAGGGCTCATCTGCATGAGAAAAGATGAGGGAACTTCCTGTTAGTGTATGGGTAAGGGTGGCACCCAGCTCCTGATCACACCAATTTTTTTATTTTTATTAATTAAATTCGAATACCACTACCTGCTATGTAAATAATAGTGACAGGATCTTGTGACCCTATGCGTG
The DNA here is from genome assembly GCA_914767755.1 of Agrochola circellaris. NCBI lineage: Eukaryota > Metazoa > Arthropoda > Insecta > Lepidoptera > Noctuidae > Agrochola > Agrochola circellaris. The sequence goes on along the minus strand of OU611867.1, from coordinate 6,323,443 downwards.
ACACTTTGGCCGACCTTTTTTTATAACTTCTCTCGCTCTGGGTGGAGCGGGAGGGCGTGTCAGACTCTTACTAACTAAAACCCACCCGTGTTCCTTCAGTTGCCTGTACATGGCCAGGGGCCACGGTATCCCTTTCGGACTTTCCCGCGACCCCCTTCCATTGTGCTGACATCTCTTTTAGGCGCGTGTGGAACACAACGACCCGGGACCTTGGTTTTCCTGCGGATCTCTTCATTACTGATTCGATCACGTAGGGCAACTCCAAGCATAGCTCTCCATTGCCCTTTGGGTGACTTTTAGCCTTCTGATAAGCCCCATTGTGAGCGACCACATTTCAGTGTGTCTGTCATGTCATCACTGGCAACACGCACTGATCAGACTTTCGTCTTGAGACACTACGGTAAGTGGGACGAGAAAATATTGCGTAGCTTCCCGAACGCTGCCCAGCTGAGTTGGATTCGACGATTAACCTCTTTCTCAAAGTTGGACCTACCTAGCTGGACAGTTTGTCTTAGGTGAACATACTCGTCTAAAACTTCGAGCATAGCGTCTCCGATCTTCATGAGAGTGGGTGTTACATGGGCATTTAACATGACATTTGTCTTGTCCATGTTCATTTCAAGACCCACACTTTCGGAGGTCATCGAGCATTGTACTGAGGTCCTCCATGGTCTCAGCCATGATAACTAAATCGTCGGCAAACCAAAGGTTAGTGATATACTCGGCATTGCTGTTGATGCCCTTTGCAGTCCAGAACCTTGAACAAATCCTCCAGTGCAGTGGTGAACACATTCGGAGACATAACGCTTCCCTGTCTCACACCTCGCTGCAAAAGGCACTAACGCCTTTAGGTACCATCGAAAAAGTTTATATCTATACACCGTAAGGACTATTTTTGCTTGCAGCGCTCGGTGATTATAGAACCGGGGCGGTAACAGATGTGGTCATCGTGTTCACGGGATTTTGTTTTCAAACTGCTTAGATATGAAGTTCTTCGATAGTACATGGTAATGCGGATTTCTATGGGTAATGCGGATTTCTATGGGTAATGCGGTAGTGGGGCGCGTCATTTCAGAATGGACAAGCGATTTTTTTTTTTTGTTTCTTTGTAAAATGTAATCTCTGAAAGTACTGATCCGATTACAAAAAATCTTTTAGTGATAGAAAGCTACACTGTTATTGCCGAGTGCCCCAGAATATGTTTTATGGTATAGTTGACTTCCAAGCGGACATAAGTCGCGGGCAAAAAAAAAGGGGGAAGAAAAAAATGGTTGCAAAACAGTCCAGACAATTGTCTGGACAGATTTGCAACCATTTTTTCTTCAGATCATTTCTTTGGCCTGGTTGGAGGGTACTTTATAAAGTATCCTCCAACTAGGCACAATATCACGCTTAACTTATAGACAGTTAAGCCTCGTGCAGATTAGCGCGACGCGACAAGACACCGGTAATTGTTCTACCGTGAAGTTTTTGTAGAAATTGTTTTGTTAGAGTCGCGTCGCGCTGTCGCGTTGCGCCAGATTGCATGAGGTTTTAACAAGACACAAATAACTAGGTATTCAGGGTTTTGTTTTGTTTTACTGTACTTAATTGAGTTAACTTTTGTTTTTTGTATGCACGGACACAACAAAACCTTTGTCCCTCTTTCGTTCAATTACAGCAAAATTTGAGTGAGACTCATATCTAGGACTAAAATAAGGTAAGTTTATAGATTCATCAATACCTACACAAATCTATATTATTTCCTCAATAACCATTCCCCACGATTCCGAGATGACGAATCCTCGACACCTGCCAATACACGTCATACAGTAAAAGCATGAAACAAATATAACTTTTACTCCATTACAAAGTAAATGATAAATATAGTTAAGATGTCATCATCATCTAATATATTTTATTGTACAAATATTTATTACTTGTTTAATTTAGATAATGTATTGGTAAATAATGGTTATAATACAATGGAAGTAATCTAATATCTTTTACAAATATAATGGAGAAGTATGGAAGTTTGGAGTAAAAGACATATCAGGGGGTCAGCGCATGACCCCAAGTCGATTGAGATAAGTGCAGGAAAATGATGATGAAGATAACAACTGTTTCACCTGAAAGTTTAGGCAGAGGCCTACTTACATAGTACACCCACATTAAGCCAGTTATATTTAAGATCCATGACATACGAGGCCGGCCTATTGCCATCAACCGGGCATTAAACCGGACTCCGGGCTAGTACTTTGCCTGACCTGGGAAACCCAGGATCGACAGGACCTCATGCTCAGCAGTAGTGATTTGGTAGTATCTTTTACGGTATGCAAATACTTCTTTAATTTGTGTTAGCTAGAAGGGGCGCTGCCGAGTTGCTAAATTATGTTGAGAACCAAGCACCAACTAGGCATGTGAACTTTTAGATTGCAATCTGATCCGGCAGTAGAAATTAGGAGTTGGGAGGGATATGGGGGAAGTCATGACTATCTATCACGCGGGACCATTACCTCCCAATGGAGATTTATTAAACACTTTATTGTACACCATGTAAAATAATAAGGACAAACATATTTAAATCTAGTGTAAAATGGGAATATAATACCATCTGTGGTGATGTTTAGGTTTTGAAAGAAACTCATTTGAATTTTTTGTACCTTACCCGATCTATTGAACTGTTAGAAACTGATCTATTTATCCCATAGAGATCTTAAATGCATGCAGTTGGATTCTAATGCCAACCCTGCAATATATATTAAGACCTTTTTAAAATAGCCAGTCGGCCAGAAAATACTGTTAAACATTCATGATAACCAAATGTGATTAGCACCCATTTTAGTAAATATTTGTAAATTGAATGTTTTTAACACTGTTTCCTGTATGGTAATATTATTAAGCAGTAGGTATGAAGTTTTTGGAAAAAGTTCAGATGGTAAAATTGGCCTATACTGTTGCCACTGCTGGGATATACGGCTCCTCTCTGTGACAGGAAGTGTGCTGTTACACACCACCCCGGCCCAGTATGGATTAGTGAGTCTTCAGATTTTTGTTGTAAAACATGCCAGTTTCCCACAATTTTTTCCATCACCATTTTGAGAGCAGTGGTAATAAAAAATAAATTAATAATTAATTATTAATAATAAATAATAATAATTAATTAATACACATAGATAATTTCAGATATTAATTCATAAACTTGAGTAGATCATTTACAACATTAATTTGAGGGTAAGCTTGGATTTAAAAAGCCAAACAAAAGTACCCCTTACAATATCATTGTGATATTATTAGCCCTCCTGGGCCCCATAAAATCCTGAAGATTGGGCAAAAAATTATTGAGCCAGCCATGAGCCCTCTAAAGGGGAAATAGTCACAATAACAATAGTATAATATCTGCAATCCATAATAGTTCACTGGCATACACATTTTCATCATGCAGTCACAATGTAAAAACAATATTTAAAATGTTTTTTTTATCACCCATACTTCAAGGAAAAAAAAAACTGATACTTATTATCGAACCTCTGTGTTAATGTGAATAGCAAGCAGCAGTAAACAATCCTATACGAGTATTTCACTCTATTTTAGGATACACTACAGTAATCATATTTGTAGATGCATTGAAAATGTAATTTGCGTAAAATTACAGTTACCATTTACACTCAATATTTATTACAAAAGTGATACCGAAAATCTCGCCCTTATAGCCCAGCACCATAGAGGCTACACTTCGGCAAAGAGGATATAAACAAAGGAGTTTTGGTTTCTATCTAAATAGGTTAATTAGATCGTACGATTTGCTCAAACAAAGAACTTGTTGCTACCCAGAATTTTAACTTTGTTTCTGGCCTCAAACTATTTATAGATCCACCTCAATCGATTTCCAAGGGCTAAAAAGGCGTATTATACGCGTATAAATTGAATAATTACTTACTTATAATATTTGAAAGCGGTGACAACGGCGCGAAAGTGCTCTCGCTCTTTTGCCTCATCAATTTCGTCCGCTGCTGATGTAGAAGACATTTCTGGAAGTTTATTTTGCACACACAGTCTTAAATTAATGTATAGTATAAAATGGAAGCACAAATTCGTTAGGAATCTGAAGAATTCGTATATTTTTTTGTAAATTTAGCGAGCGACCAAGCCTTTCGAATGACGGAAGATCGACAGATGCACGACAGATGTTAGTGACGTTCCAGTTGCGAGACGACTATAGTTACGACTTGCATCTGCATGCAAGAAAAGTTGAATCAAATTCTGATGGCGTGATTGCTAAATCGCTTCTATTCGAATTATTTTCGTCCTTCATTTTTATTATAAAAGTAAGACAATGGGCTGAAACTAACCACGTATAAAAAAACTGCTTCATTAAAAGAAGCACATCATTTTTCATCAAGTTGATGCGGTGTTATTGCATCCTTGGTAACTTTAACCAATCATGTACGTTACTAAGTACTATAGAATGCGCAACTAACTTATTTGAACATTCAGACTGGTTATGAATAAGATAAAACACCTCGACTTTTGACCTAATAATCAAAAGTATTTGTTTGTTTTTTTGCTTCACTGACGAAACAAAACGTCGCATAATTTCGATGTGAGACAAGACAACGAGGAAACGAAACGTCCCGCAATATGTCGGGCAAAATGTGTTTGTCAACATTCTATTGATTTTTCTTGTTATAATAAAAAAATCAAGTTAAGTAATCAACACAACATAAAAATCAATCACAATTCGTTATTAATTTAATTAACCACTTCCGTGTTACTAAAAAAGTGGAAATAGACGTAAGAACATGTAAACATTGATACTTTCACAAAAGCTCATTTACTGCGACATAAAAATAATCAGTATTTTATCATTCTTGCTCTATTTCTAATATTGAATACATACAACAGTGTGTGAAATGTTTATAATCAGTTAAATAATAAAAAAATCTGGTGTAATTAGTGTTAGATTACTGCATCGGGCCTGATAGTGAAGGCAGAAAAATCGATATTTCTGCAGTGTCTCCGTTGCTAGGCTGTGAGTTACCGTATGCAGTGCAACATAAACCCATATGGATAAAGTTTTCTAGAAAATGACGTGAGTAACAAATTTTTTGTTACAAAATTCCGTTAAAAAGATGATGGAAGGACTAATATCTAACAGAGTGACACCACTACTGAAATGCATAGTGTTGTTCCTGTTTATTTTTACCGCTAAAGTACTCACTTCTCGGCCCCAAGAATCTCAGGATCTAAGGAATGGCATTCAACACTTAAAGCCTGCACACTATGTAAGAACTTTTACTAAATACCACCATAGAAGAACAATACAATGGAATAATCAGCAGGATTTGAATAATGAATGGCCAGTTATTAATGACCAGCCAAGAGTTATAGGAAAAAGAAATGCTGATCCTGTTCCAAACTATGTAGAAGTTAGAGGTGTTTCTAAAGTGTATCAACATGCAAAATTACTAAAAAAACGAAGCATACCAGATTATATTCTCAAAAGAGTCGCTAAAGATACTCTCAAGCATAAATACTGGCCAGTACAGCACACAAAAATTTCGAAAAGAAGCCTTGAGAATCCAAATTCAAATGAGTTTGTGGGTACTCACGAGATGCCAAAACAGTTCACCTCTGACACTGTAAGAGATAACATCGTTAGCTCTTTTGAGAAAAAAGCTATTAGTTCTGGTAAAGAGAATAAAGCTATTGCTTCTGGTAAAGAGAATAAACAGAAAAATGGTTTGTCCAATGATATAAAGATGTATAAAGTAAAGGCGGCTATGATAATAACTGAGAAAACCACCACAATGGGGCCTACAATATCATGTTTGTATAAAATTCATGACAGTGTGGCGATGAGCGTTACACCTTCGTATGCGGATGAACGGAACGCTCAACTGATGGTGGAAAATGATAGTTTCGGTAGGTAGAACTTGTTAGTCAATTAAAAATTAAGTATTTGTAACAATATAATAGTAAAAGATTGTGTGTTTTTTATCACAGATTTAAAATTGTTATATTTCCTTGAAAGTTCATTGACTTGCTATTATTTTTAAAAACAGGATGTATCTCGGAGGAAATATTTAGGCCTCAATAAAACACCACGGTTTCCTCTAAAAATAAATTCTTGCAGTAAATTGATGAACTTCAAAGTTAGAGATCGCCCAATCATGCATGAATGAATTCAATATTTTTATTTTTTTTCCGTGTTCTACCTGTACCCACTAAAACACCAATATTCCTACTACACCGGGTTGGGGGCCCGGGAGATACTTGTACGTATTATATTATCTGTGCTTGTACATTCCCCGACTGGTACGCCTAACGGGCTCCATCACCCAGTGCGACCGGTTCCACGACCACACGTCCTCCCGTAAAGGCGCGTATGGAACACTGCGTGCGGGTCTTTAGGCCTGACTTAGGGTCAGGACCCGTCTCCTAACCAAAATAATTCTTCGCGCGACTACGATCGTCGCGTTCATATGAAGATTTTTCGTACGGAAAACCAGAAGGCACCAAAATTCAAATTCAAATTCAAAAGTCATTTATTCAAACTAGGCTGATTATCAGCACTTTTCGAACGTCAAAATTACATAAGACAGTCCCCCAAAACGCCCTCTGTAGGGGGGACCACGCGTTGTCTGGCTGTCGCGTGTCCGCACGACGATCGTTTTGGTTAGGACGCGGCTTAAGCCGTTGTCCTAATAAAACGCGATTACGCGACTATCGCACAAATATCAATTATTAATTGGGGCAACTATTCGAAACCTGTATGTCTGATGCTAGCTTCCTACTAACAACGTTCGAGAAGTTGCGATGGCCGCGTATATTCGTTATATTAGGACACCACCTTTAACATTATCCCTAATAAAGAATCAACTCAGAACCAGCACGGGTAGCATGACCGCCGTAGAAACGGGTTTTGTCGACGGAAGAATAGACAAAATGACAGATTGTGATTGTTTATCCGTCATTTTGTCTATTCTTCCGTCCTGTCATGCTACGCGTGCTGCAGTTTTTCCAAACACTTAGTTTCCCTTCTAATCCTATTGACAGCAGTTATTGTTTCAGAAACAGGCCCCATATCGGAGACCACGCTGCCCAACGGTGAGGTGGCTCAGGTGGAACAGTGCACCGACACCAGAGCCTCTTGTTATACTCTGTGGCATCAGGACAAGGATGCAAATATTACTGTACTTGGACAAGGTGAGAAGGATTTTTTTTTAAATATGTTCTTGCTATTTGTAAGGGAAAATATCTATGAAGGTTGTGTAAGGGAGATGTCTCAGGAAGCTAGGGATATACTCACCAATCCACTAGACTTGTGTCTAGAGCTGCTGTGGATTCAAAATTAATTAACGAAGTATTGATGGATTTTTCCTAGCATCTTGGAGAATTATCACAAGACGATTTCTTAGCGTGTTTCTAGCGATCTGTGAACTCGAACGTGCCCTCCGCGGGTGCGAAGCGAGCTAACCGCGACTTCGCGACGTGTTCTGTTTTCTACAATATTGTACTCTCTCGTCAATCGCCCTCGTTGCGCACACGCGGCGGACACATTGCAAACACGAGGCGTGCTCGCTACGCACAGCGAGCGCGTAGAACAATCGCCTCGGTAATAACTCGCTCGCAAATAGCAAATCAGAAAACACACACAGAGATTCACAGCACTAAAGCTTTGTGCAGACTAGCGCGACGCGACAACGGTTATTGTTATACCGTGAAGTTTTCTTAGAAATTGTATTGTTCGAGTCGCGTCGGGCTAGTCTGAATGAGCCTTAATGGCAAACCAGTCTAAGAGTATGCGTATGTGATCCAGAGTGAATGAACATCAATCTTATTGTCGAAAACCCCAGTCTTATGTTGAGACTTCAAATTTTTTATTGATCTAAAGTCCAAGTTTAAGTGCTGTGTACGCCTATAAGTGACGAATTCACCATAACTCAATACTTATGTAATTTTTTTATTATGTCAATGTTTTAGTGAATAAGTCGTTGGTGTACCTTTCAAATAAATAAATAAATAAAGTTGACTGGTGCCCCGAAGGTGACGTTTCTTGTAAAAACCTGCCAAATCAGCCTATAATGTCCCCACTGCTGGGACACAGGCCTCCTCTCTTCGAGAGAGAGTGGGCTGTAATCTACCACGCGGGCTCAGTGCGTGTTGGTATATGTCACATGTCTTCGAATTTTTGGTTCTAAAACATGCCGTTTCCTCACGATGTTTTCCTTCAACTATTTGAGATGTAAAGGAAAACATTGTGAGGCTGATTATGCAGGTTTTTTTACCCTTCTTGCACAAACCTGACTTTATTTAAAACTCAAACCGTTAACATTACTCACATATATAAATAAATGGTTTTGCAGGATGCTGGCGCTCATCCCAGACGGAAGGGCGAAGTTCCTGCGACAGGTGCACCCAAGTTTCAGCACCAAGACTCCCCGGAACTAAGTTCTGTTGCTGCACCAATACATACTGTAATGCTGACTTCTGTAAGTAATTCTCTTTTAACACTTTACTAGGTTTTACCACTGCCGGGGTCTATCACAAAAGAAGCATGCATTTCTCCGAAATAAAATGTGATCATATCACTCGGTCTCATAAAATATCTCTGTACAAAAAATGTTGATCTGTTATTCTGTTGTGTGAAAGAAGGGCAAACAAACACGCTTTGACATTTAAAATATTAGTAACAAGAAGAAAAGGAGGCAGCACTGGGTGAATAAAGATTAGGGTTGATTTCTGGATGCTAAGAATATTTTTTTATTAAATTTGTAATTGAGCTCAGGCCCCTCTTTTCCATTGGGCACTCTGGGCAAGTGCCCCGGGCCTCGAGATCGACGGGGCCCCGGCCTACCTTCATAAAAATCATTACTTGCATCCGCCGTTCCTTTCTACGCATTATTAGTACCCGATTCAATGACAAAATAATTGATTTTCAGTGCGATTTAAGAACGTTGTACGTTTCTAGCCCCAAATTTATGAAATATTAGATTATGTTTCTTTTATTGGTTTTATATAATTTAGGTTCAATTGAACATTGAAAGAAACTCATATTTTTTTATTTTATTTTTTGACGGATTTTTTTTTTTTTGATAGCTGGGAAAGCTATAAAAAAAAAAAAAACATGCCTACGCGTCGAACATATAACCTCCTCCTTTTTGGAAGTCGGTTAAAAATACGTAAAATGGGACCAAATGCGGCAATGACATTAAATAATTATCTAATTAGTATACTAATTAAGTCGAAAAACTTATCCAGGGTAAACTCAATACTAATATTTTGTATTTCATGACAGGAAAATAGGATAATTTTTAGCAATATCCCTTCAACTGACAGCTGTCAAAAGCATTAAAAAAAAAGTCTGACACAAAGAGTGAGCCTGTCCATGGGCATGCTTCTTCAAAATAATTGTTGAATCATTTTATCTACAAAGGGCCCCCGAGATCCATAAGTGCCCAGGGCGCTGATTGAGCTCTTAGTTCGTTAACCTTAAACCATATTGCTGTATCTATCATAGATTTGGTATTCGTCTGAAATACTATCTCAAACATTCACCCAGGTTATTTAGTTCTATAGAAACTTCCTCTTCCATCATATTAATTAAAATTTTCTCTCCCCAGTGACCCTAAAAGAAGACATAGTAACAATGAAAGCTGAGTCCACAATGGACAGTGGCGCCCAGAACATGGTGGCCGCGTCAAACATACTCGCCTCGTCCGTACTCGCGCTAGTAGCTATCCTAGTTATGGCGCTGCTGCTGACCAAGCTCTACTGTCGCAGTAACAGACACCCGCATAGTGATACTGATACGTTGCATATTGAGAAAGGTAAGTAAAACAAAATCAGATTCGATAAGACGCAAGCCGTTGCACATTCTTATTGCTACTGACATTTATGACCCGACGAGTCGGTTCATAACGCGAGTACTATACTAGTCTTTCAGTATGTCTTAACAGCAAGTGCAGTGCAATGTAGTTGCCTATTATTTGCAGTGGGACAATTACCGACAAAGTTATATATTATTACTAGCGACCCGCTCCTGCTTCGCACGGTTTTTACGACTCGACAAAACATCGAGATTTCTTGGTTATATGTAACTTTAATATTAACGTATTATACATATAAACTTTCCGTAATAAACTCTCTAAACGATGGTGAAAATCTCATCAAAATCTGTTGCGTGGTTTAGAAGAACAACGCAGACATACAGACAAACACGAAAAGTGACTTTAATTAATTAATTTATTTTATTATTTATGTACACACAGTAAAATACATAGAGATACGACATAATTATAATAATAACACACACGAACACACACATCCACACACACACACACGAACACACACATACACACATACACACACACACACACATACAACACACACACATACAACACACACTCATACAATACATACACACACACACACACCCACCCACACATACATTACATTTATTATTATTTATTTATAATATGTATAGTCGAGTCAAGTCATAGTATCTCCACTAATTGTCGTTGTTTTTTGCAGGAGATGTAATGGGGAGTGGACCGGATGCGTTGGCGACTGGACTGTCTTGTGTCGATAATCTGACGCTTATTGAACATATAGGTGAGCTTCGATTTAATACTAATTAGCGACCCACCCCGGCTTCGCGCGGGTATGTATTATACATATAAACCTTCCTCATGAATCACTCTATCTATTGCTGAAAACTGCATTAAAATCCGTTGAGAAGTTTAAAAGATCTAAGCGAACAGACAGCGGAAGCGACTTCATTTTATACTATGTAAAGATTCTCTAGTGCCTGGTTTCTGGGGTCCCCAATAAACTTATTCATTTGAAAAAGTAATCAGTTTAAGCAAAACTTCCATTACTGAGTGTTCAGAAACAAGATATCGAACCAATTGCACGATTGAACAGAGAAAAGGCGGCCAAAGAACCTTGGAAACCAGGAGTACTACCTGTGGGAATTTACTAGGCACCTCGCTAACAGTACTGCACGAGTGACGTCACGCCAGATGCCTAATTTGTGTTCGCAATTTATTTGCCAAATATGTAAACAAACACGAGTTTTAGGAAAAACAACTGTATTTATTTATTCATCTTTAACTCAGGTACATTACCCATAATTTGTTAGTATCACTTAAACTACGTTAGTAAAATTAATTAAGAAATATAATACCTACACATAAGGTTCAGTTTGCGCTACAACTTCATATTTTGTATGACTGTTTCAACAGTACTAGTCAGTCTAAAATCAACTTTATTTACACGTCTATAAAGTTGATATTTGTTTAAGTGGAAATTACATCAATTGGAAACAAGGATTTAAATAGACCTTAGTTAACACACGCGAGTTGTTGAATTAATTACTATTTGTTTTACTAAGTTTTTGTTGTGAACCAAAAAGAAACCTAGCCACGGATGACGCTAATTACCCACAGTTATATTCACCTAGAAGTTGCCTCTCTTTCTATCGCGTAACTCTTATATCTTCTGACTCGCTCACTGAATAGTCCCGACAAAATGAGCCCGCCGTACTTGTAGCTTCATACCTTTTTTTTTTAGGGTGGGAAATTATCAAATAACTTCTCCCGCTCTGCTTCATACCTAAAATACGGATTAAACCATCCGTATGCATCTGGGACTTAGCCAGGACATTTTAAAACCTCATTTGATAACTGTTGTGGAGCGTATCTGTTATCAATCTACTATATTAATTAATAATAATAATAAATAATAATAATTTATTCACCAAAATATGAACACGTATTACAAAATTGAATATTTGACAATATACAGTAAATAACGGCTTAAAGTTTGTAATATACAAAGTTTGGGACTATTTGCATCCGAACTAATCTGCGTTCACAATTCATTTGCCAAACATGTAAACAAACACGAGTTTTAGGAAAAACAACTGTAATGCCTACACATAAGGTACAGTTTGCGCTACAACTTCATATTTTTTTTTACTTTTTCAACAGTACTAGTCGGTCTAAAATCAACTTTATTTACACTAGTATAAAGTTGATGTTTGTCTAAGTGGAAAACTTGTTTGTTTACATGTTTGGCAAATAAATTGCGAACACAGATTAGGTGGTAAACCTGTATCTCGGATTGTTACACTTGGTCGGGTTAAATTTTACTGAGTTTGAACTCAGTACCACAAAACATTAGACGGCAGCGATTTATATCGCTAAAATATAACCCGACCAAGTGCAATTGCTCGTTAGTTACGCATTACACGTATGTTACTTTGACTTTATTGAATTTGGGATTATTTGTTGTTGATTGAATTGTCGCTACGTAACTTAGTAGAAGTTCTTTATTTACAAAATTTATAGCTTTTCGAGGCTTACATATCTCAATTCAAACCGTACTCCAGACAAAGGAATAATGATTATTTTATTTTATTTTTGTACATAGGTTTGTAAAAACACTTTTACACGTCAATCATTTTTTAAAAACTAAATGAGGTCGGCGTTTCCTATCTGACTATTCTGAAAAGAAAGGCCGAAACAAACTCAGAGGTCGCAGTCTCTTTTAAAGTGCAGACATAATAGTAATGAATACACTGCTTCCAGCAAAAGTATGCGCTTGCGTAATAATCGTCTATCTTCGGAAATACGAACGCGCTATTTTGAGATCTAATATAGAACTATTACAACCATGGAATTCCTGACCTATTTTGTATTAAAACTATTGTTACAAAATTTAAGATTCACAACTCTATGTAATTCCAAAAATCTTTTCAAAACTTTCGAGTGATATATGACAAGGTTTGACTAGAGTAAGTAACCCAACAGAGAGAAGGCTTCATACAAACGCCCAATGATAAGTGTACTACAACAAAGTGCGACAATACAAAGCTTCGAAGCTTTGCCTTTTGATGGGGGTTACTTTGTGACGCGAAGTTCGTACTAATTCGGAAACACGAAGATTACCGAAGCGCATACCTTTTCTGGTTTACCAGTAGTTATGCTAAAATATTTTATTTCTCAAACAGGTCAAGGCAAATTCGGGTCAGTATGGCGAGGAAGCTTAGGGACCACTCCTGTAGCTGTCAAGCTATACTCCAACTGTAGTACGTGGCAGAGAGAGGCCTGTGTTTATGCTCTGCCGCATCTAGCACACCCCAACATACTGAGATATTATGGTGAGTTCTATTATATCTTCCGACACGAGAAAATAACTCTCTCGCCACCAAATAATTAATAGAAGAAGAAGATTATTATTAGAAGCTGGCAGTATCATCACAACGGTAATGTTTTCCCATTGTTTGTCTTATTTGTTTTAGTATATTTGTGTATTTATGTGTATTTATCTGTTCTTGTATTTATTTATATAGTATTATATATATAGGTTAATAGGTATATCGCACCTTTGGTAGAACAAGGGCATAATTGTCATAAATTGCCAAACGAATGTCTTTGTCCCTCCAGTTCAAAGGGCCTTTTTAAAGCATTTCTGCATATTTAAGTCATTTTGGCAATTTATGACAATTATGCCCTTGTTCTACCAAAGGTGCGATATGTATAGGTATCCTTATATTTAAATAAATATTTATTCCACAATTTTCGATATTGCACCTACCACTGTTTATCTCTGCATCACCCAAAGGTTGACTGGTAGAAAATGCCTATGGCATTAAGTCCGCCTCTGTACATTGTGTGCTTAAAGTGTTAAATAATAAATAATAATAATAATAATTGTTTTAATTCTAGCCTATTCTATTTTTATTAAATGGCAAGCAAAGCCGATGTCGACTATTCTGCCAATGTCTAAAGTGCATTGGAAAAACAAGTGTGCATGAAGACACAAGTAAAATTCTTCGATTGATACAGTTGAACGCAATGTAGATCTTGTTGGGTTAGTACGGGACTGAAACAAATAAAATAAATAAATATTATATTATTATATAATTGTTAAAACATAGAATATACGTATATCACACCCACACAGACGGAATAAATGATAGTTTTATGTTATTGTGCCGGATGGAAGTCATCAGCGCCACGAGCAGTTCAGGAGAAGAATGTTTAGGGGTATGAGGAACAGGGTGTAAAGTTCACTCATCCACCATAGAAAAGGGAGGATCCTCCGACCAGACGGATGTCATGGCTGGCGGGCAACTGCCCAGAGGTTGAAGTCGGGAGCTTGTATATATGTCCACCGCGCGGTAAAATCTAATTGCGCGATGCAGGATTTGAGCGACGTCAGGATGTTGTGTGACGTCAGGTCTTTGATGCGTAGTTCGCATGTGGCGGTGTAGATGCCGCCACAAATGTGTTAGCAAGGAGGGAAAGTTAGTCGGAAGAGGGATTTTAAATTTAGGAAGACGGGCTATAGAGATCTAGAGGTGGAATGTTGTCTGAGCATTCAAAGAAGATGTGAAACTGTTTTGATTGTTTGTGAAATAAAACTCGACATGATGTCACATTTTTTTACGCTAGCACTGTCTGATTAATGCAATTTATTTCTGCACAGTTCGCATGACACTATGGTAACGGGTTTTGTCGACGGAAGAATAGACGAAATGACAGATTGTGATTGTTTATCTGTCATTTTGTCTATTCTTCCGTCGATAAAACCCGTTCCTATGGTTATGATGTATATTTTAAAAACTAGATAAGGTCTGTAGTACCTGTTCGACTACTCTGAGCAACAAACTCGGAGGTCACAGTCTCTTTAAAAGTTTTTAAGATCTTTTATATTTGTTTGATTTGGCGATCTAACAAATAAATTAGAAGATTTTATTGAACGTTTTCCTTCCCAGGCAGCGACAGTCGAGCCACCCTAACCGAAGGCGGTCGCGAACACCTCATAGTAGTAGAACTATGTACGAGCACGCTCCGCGCTCGCCTGCAGAGTGCTCCGCTCGCGTGGCTCGAGTTCGCTCACATCGCTCACGGACTCGCCTCCGCTCTCGCTCACCTTCATACTCCAAGTAAGTTATTTTAAATGCGGTATTTGGAAAATAGAAAGTAAACTCTATGCCTATTAAAATAATAGTATATTATGCATTACTAAAATTAAAAATAATTTTCTTATTATTATTAATAATAATCAACTTGTGAAGCGATATTTATTTCATGTGTAGCGAATATGTTTTCGCAAGGAGGTTGTATAGCATTGAGATGGAGGTCGCATTATATAGATGTGTTCTAAATTCAAACACCAAAACAGTGATTAAAAGTGCTTTTTATTCACTGAAAACAGTGAATAAAATACGCTTTTTAGAGGGGGAATGGTATAATAGTATATTATGCAATTAGTGAATAAAAGACGGATTTAAAGCGAGGGCCATAGATGAATCACGAGCAAGTGAAGGATTCTAACGACTGAATCACGACCGTAGGGAGTGATTCATGACAATTGAATCACGAGCGTAGCGAGTGATTCAAGTGTTAGAATCCTGAGCGACGCGAGTAATTCACGGCCCTCGATATAAATCCGTTTTATTCAAGAGTTGCATACTATACTTTATACCATGACTACGAGAAAAAGAAAGATTTAAGCGAAAATAGACATTTAATGAAGAAAAAAGGAAGGTCGAATTAATTAAAATGCACATTAAAATTGGAACAAATCTAAAATTAAAAGTAATTTTCTTATTATTACTAAATAATAATCAACTTGTGAAGCGATATTTATTTCCTGTGTATCGAGTATGTTTTCGCAAGGAGGTTGTATAGCATTGAGATGGAGGTCGCATATATAGATGTGTTCTAAATTCAAACACCAAAACAGTGATTAAAAGTGCTTTTTATTCACTGAAAACAGTGAATAAAATAAGCTTTTTAGAGGGGGAATGGTATAAAGTACATTTTGCATTAGCAATGGGTTAGGCATAAGACCTGTATAGGCTTATTTTTTGGGATGCAATACAGGATTATTGAAATACTCACCGAGAATGTTATTGGTAGCGATAAATATTGAGTTTAATGTCGCGAATCGTGTGTTCATCATCATCTGCTTAGCCTTTTCCCAACCATGTTGGGGTCGGCTTCCAGTCTTACCGAATGCAGCTTACATTTTAGGTACACATATCTATTTTATTGATAATTATTTATGTATTTCTAACCGTCTCTGTGGTCTAGTGGTTCGATTCCCAGTGGGGGCAAAATTTTCTGCTCGGTTTGGTTGGTGGCCACCATCTTATCTAAGTCTGTAGCCATAGCAACAATGTTAACTGCATTGTTGTGTTGCGGCAGTTAGAGGTAAGATAGCCAGTTCCTCTGTGGTTGAGGATTCCGGGTGAAGCGCGCTTCCACCTTCGGCCTGATCATCACTTACCATCAGGTGAGATGCAGGCCAAGAGCTTTTCCACTTGTGGCTGATATAAAAAAACAGTATCCGCCCGTGACATCATAACGGGCCCTATCAGAATACCAGCGTTGCGACACTTATTTTTAAATGTCGCAGCATCGTGCTGAGATAGGAGCCTTTTGATCTCGTACAGGACTTGCCCTTGTTTATTTTTAACCGACTTCAAAAAAAGGAGGAGGTTCTCAATTCGACTGTATTTTTTTTTTTTTTTTTTTTTTTTATGTTTTCTATTTATATAATTTTGTTTTTTTTAAATTATTTTATTATTTATTTATATATACTTTATTGTACACCACAAAAATACATAACAAGAAATAATAATTAAGCACTACAAAATATACAATGGGCGACCTTATCGCTTTCTGCGATCTCTTCTAGGCAACCTTAGAATGGACAGTGATTTGCCTGGACATAAAAATGGGGCTGTCGTTGGTTTATCATTGTGTTCAGTTTAGTTTGCGATTTTCCTTTTTAAATACTTACTTTTATCATTGAGTGTGGATTTCACAAATGAAATTCAACGTGTTCAAGAGCTGTCAGCGTACAATATTCCATAACAATTTTGACACTGACAGCTAAAGAAAGAAAGAAGAAAGAAAATACGTTTATTTGCGGTACACATGACGCAAAGAAAGAACAAAACACAAAAATAAACAATTTGGGGGAAAATATGCGTCACATCCACGCAAAACGACCATCGCTCAGCATAATGCTGCGACCCTATGCGAGACAGAGCCCCAACGCTGGTTTTCAGCGACAGCCGGCGTTGACGTGATGACGTCAACCGGTGCAGCATACAGTGAAATAACAAAATAAGACAAAAATAAAATGAATAAATACAATACTTAGTTATAAATGTTTATATAAAATATAATATTTAAAATGGTAACATTTCATACCGTCGGTGACTCACGCGCCGCGGTCTAAATGCAGTCTGTGCGCGCAGCTGTCATAAAAACTATGTGTTAACAGCTGAGCTCTTGAACGCGTCTTAGAAATGCTGATCGCGTTCAGTTTTATTGGTGAAATCAACGCTGAGTATTTAGTTTAGTTTGATGATCTTCCTGTGCGAGTCACAATAATTCCCACAACCCAGTTACTGGGAAACATAATAAGACTGGTTGTCAGTCTTCCTGGCTTCTGTCGTGAAGCGTTAGTAGTTGTATATCTAAACCACTGCTCCTTCCCCAGCTGGCAGTAAACCATGCGTGGTACACCGCGACGTAAACAGCAACAATGTACTAGTGACAGCCAACGGCGAGGCGCGCCTGGCAGACTTGGGACTGGCGCAGTTGTTGCACGCGGCCAGGGACCGAGCCACGCCGACCAGGATCACTGAGGTATATTTATATACAAGCTTTTGCTCGCGTGGAAGTCGGACATTATCCTACGTCAACGTACACAGCTTCATCAACTATACTCCATTTGAAATAAGATTAGACATTTAAATAAACCTTTTTTACATTCTGTTCAACCCATATTGACTTATATACTGTAGGTATACGGATGGCATTAAAAACAAAAAAGTGGTTACAAAACCAACTATCAACTGCAGCTGCCATTTGTCTTGCCACCAATGCAAAGGAAGTCAAAATCGGTTGAACAGACTGTAAATAATATTTATCTAAGGTAGCCCGCGCGATTCAAATTTTCTTGAGTTTTTTCCATTTTGCAGGTCAGTGTCAGGTTGTATGTTGATTAAAATATGATTCGCGACCGTAACAAATACGGCTTTACATAATTATAATCATTACAATCAGCAATACTAATATAAGTTAGCATAATTGTCAAATGTCATGATTTCATGAAATAGTCATTCAATCGGATTACATGAACTTAGAGAGTTGTATTGATGATTTTTATGATTATAATTCTATAAATAAACATTTGATACGGCCGCGAATCATATTTAGATCAACATAGAACATGATACTGACTTGCAAATTGCAAAAAATTTAAGAAAATTTTAACTTCGCGGGCTACCTTGACGCTTTCGCCTTAAATGTCTAATCTTATTTCAAATGGACTATAGGTACCCCAACAAACATTATGATTATGAATTGCAATACGCGTTTAATATTTTACAACACAGTGATATTTCATAATATAATTTAGTAATATTGATTAATTATTTATTCAAAACAACGATATATTTGACAGCTTTTTGCGACGTTGCCAACTTTCAGAATTCGCAATACTTTTACCCGTTACTTTACCTTTTTATTTCTTGACTGTGACTTTTGAAGAAATGAAATTGTATCTGCCCCCCCCCCCCAGGCCGGCACCCTGCGCTACCTGTCCCCGGAGGCGCTGGAGGGCGCGCTGGACCTGAGCGGCGCGCGCGCCGCGCTGTGCGCCGTGGACGTGTTCGCGCTGGGGCTCGTGCTGTGGGAGATGCTGTGGCGCACGCGCGGCGCGCACGCCGGGCCCGCGCCGCCCTACGCGCCGCCCTACCAGCACCACAGCCTGCCGCCGCGCCCCAGTCTGGCGATGATGCAGGTAGGTGCTATTATTATTCATTTATTCTCTCCGAGTTACATGACTCATATTATACAAATATTCAAAAAAACATATGAACAACACACAACAACAACACAACACATCATATGATAACATATTATTATGTGCTATTAAAGGACATAATAATAACTGCTCGTTCACCTGCATTCAGGCTAACGACAAAGTATAAATTCGTTCTTCCAGCTTCGTTGTCCAATTCTATAAACATCAAAATTCATCAAGGTGTCTATTAACGTCATCATCATCATTGGCAGCCGTGTTCTACCCACTGTTGAATATAAGCCTTCTCCCTTTTATGCTATATTTCCCTGGTCTGTGCACGTCTCATCCAGGTCTTCCCTGCGATCTTCTGTAGATTGTCCACTCACCTGGCTATTGGTTTACCGACGCTCCTTCCACGCTTCTGTATTAACATGTCGTATACAAATTCTGGAAAATTCGTTCGAATTCTCGATGCGGCCGCGGAACCTAACAATAAAAATAAAATCTAAACTTATCCATTTTCTGCATAAACGCTTCGTCTATTAAGCGCTTGATTATACAAATGAGAATGCTCTTTGAAGGGAAGGCATTCAGCCACCAAAAGCCCATCCAATTGTATTATTATAGGTAATATTTAAACGCAAATTTAAAAAAAAACTTTTTGTATCCAAAAATAATCCGAATTCCAATAAAAATTACCGATTTCACAGCAAAATACTCAACTCAAAATATAACTAAATAAGCAACAATATATATTCTAGTCGTTTTTGGCACTTGCCGGCCACTGCCGCAACACCGCTCACTTCGCTCGCTCGGCTCGTGCGTAGGGGTCACAATTCTAAATTAACCTTTTTTTCGTCGTAAGTCCTTTTTATTCACTGAAAACAGTGAATAAAAAGCTCTTTTAATCACTGTTTTGGTGTTTGAATTTAGAACACATCTATATATGCGACCTCCATCTCAATGCTATACAACCTCCTTGCGAAAACATACTCTATACACAGGAAATAAATATCGTTTCACAAGTTGATTGTTATTAGTAATAATAAGAAAATTACTTTTGATTTTAGTAATTGTTCCAATTTTAATGTGCATTTTAATTAAAGCCCCTTGCAGAGTAGCGCGACGCGACAGCGCGACGACACCGGTCATTGTTATACCGTGAAGTTTTCTTTGAAATTGTTTTGTTAGAATCGCGTCGCGCTGTCGCGTCGCACCAGTCTGCACGAAGCTTAATTCAACCTTCCTTTTTTCTTCAATAAATGTCTATTTTCGCTTAAATCTTTCTTTTTCTCGTAGTCATGGTATAAAGTATAGTATGCAACTCTTGAATAAAACGGATTTATATCGAGGGCCATGAATTACTCGCGTCGCTCAGGATTCTAAAACTTCAATCGTCATGAATCACTCCCTACGGTCGTGATTCAGTCGTTAGAATCCTTCACTTGCTCGTGATTCATCTATGGCCCTCGCTTTAAATCCGTCTTTTATTCACTAATTGCATAATATACTATTATTTGCTTAAACATGAGTCATACATACAAGAAAATACATGCATGCAAGATGGTAAGGACATTATTAGGCACGTCACATCATGTGGCAAACATGCCTGTTGGCCACATGATGTGACGTGCAAATGTCAAGGAATATTATTAATTAATTAAAACATTCTCTACGAATAACAATAAATTAAGTAGTTAAAGAGCAAAGTAACAAAAATCAAACAGAACATTAAAACAAAAATAAGTTCATAAGACTGTTATACAATAATCCTGTCGACAGTAAAAATAATATAAAAATCCAAAAATTAAAAAACACAAAATAATAAAAAAATAAATAAACACTAAACAAGTGAAATAAGTTATTTTGTATTGCTTACTAACACAATGGATTATTGTTGTCCGATAAATAAAGAATTATTATTTTCATTTGTCAACAAATCTCGGGACCATAGGGTCCCGGTCCTTTGGAAGGCGTATGAGGGGCCGAAGCCAACTCGCAGAGGCCCCTTAGTCAATTTTAAATGGAATGAGGAATGAGGCACCAACCGACGATTATCCCTGTATGCACTATGCAAGTGCACCCAAGGACAACCCCCGGTTGGTGCAGGACTATTGCAGAAAAATGGAAACAAAAAATATTAGGCTATGGGTTTGGGCGGTTATAATGGGTTGGTTACCTAAAACTATGGAAGGCCTATGTCCCCTGCCTGATCAATGTTAAGATATACACGGATAAAATGGCAGGGGGTGACTTGCACACTCAATAATGGGCCCCCGAAAACTGTCGCTAGCACATAGTGACGTAGCGACAAGGGGGCAACATGACCTGAGGTGCTTGAGGAGTGGAGAGGTATTCCACGGCTTTCAGAACAATCCCAGAGCCCGGAAGATGGTCAAGATCCCTACGAGCACTTACTGGAATACTTCCTTCCTCCGAGCACGTTCGCTCTTGCGAATCTCCACTCAAGCCAGCCAATTAAGGCAAGAATGAGGTGGGAGATCTGTTCCTCGTCAGTGTCCACTCCAGCCGGCCAATAAAGGCAAGCCAGAGATGAGGAACAAGATTTCTCCCGGGAGATAGGGTCCGTGGGGTCGCTACTGCCCAACAGCTCGCCACATGCTGCCCTGCGGGTTTCTGTATCTCTCTTGGTCTGGCTCCTCATCCTAGACCTGTTCCGGCAAAGTAAACTCTACCGGCACAGACCCAGAGTTTGGAGCGCGCAAGCCCCACCACGACGTCAACGTAGAGATACGGCGGTGGGGTTATTAAACTAACACTAACACAAACAACACTAACACACACACTAACACTATTATAAACTCTATTTCTCTTTCAACAGAGTCTAGTATCCCGCAACAAGGCACGTCCCCCGCTACCAAAGGGCCCGGTGCAACAGTCCCGGGCGTTGAAGATAGCTGCCGACACCTGCGATGAATGCTGGGATCATGATGCAGAAGCCAGGTAAGAAGAAAGAAGAAGAATAAAAAATAGGCTGACATGTTTCTTCTTCTTGGTTACCCAGATAGCGGTAACCTTAGTCGTAGAAGTAACCAAAACTCTCCGATACCTGTACCGTAATATAAAGGTTTTCGGTCCCTGGCTGAGGGAATGTGGGCTATTGAATAATACCTAAATAAGTATTTTAAAAGCTTTTATTTAACTTGCAATGTATGTAATTATGTCATGTATGTTTGTTCTGGTGGAATCTTGCTACCCAATTTTAAAATTTTAACTATATACTTATAACGTCATTATACACAATTTATATGATCATAAAAGCTTGTCGCGACGTTTGCGTAGTAGTAAGTACGTACGTAAGTACCTATAAGTATTTACTTAAACTGAAATTTAAAAAAAAAATACCAGTACCCTAATTACGTAATACACGATCAATCAGAATCTGAATCGTTTTGAAACAGATTGCTAAACCATTGCTTCGTACGTTCGAAAAAAAAATCTGCTCAACAACGTAAATAACACAATGAATTTTGTTGACCTGTCAAATTGAAACAGATTAGTCGGAATTGTCAACGAAAATGTGTTCCGTAATTAGATAGCTGAACAGATTAAGTTACTCAATTATAGGTACTAGTTTATTTACATAAGTAAATCGTACGACAAGCTTTTATTATCATATAAATTGTGTATAATGATTAATGAGGTTATAAGTTGATAGTCAAGATTTTAAAAGATTTTTTTTTTGTTTAAAGCATTTAAATAAAAGCTTTTTTTTTAAAGGTTTTTTGTTTTAAATTTATTTTCAACTTATTCCTCAGATTGACAGCGGTTTGTGTTGAGGAGCGCATGGCAGAACTGAAACAGATGTTACATGCCCAAGGACCGCTCATACATGACAACAACTTGCATCCACATCAACCTGGTGGTAAGCTCAAACACATATTATTAGCTATTTCAATGAGTTTGTTTTGTGCCAAAAGAAGCTAAGCGTTATGTAACCAAAGTGAAGAAAAAAGGCTCTGCCAATCCTAATACTAACTATACAATGTGAAATTTAATTCGTTTGCATCCTCTTAAGGGGTCATTGTACTCATCATTACGAACAACTTTCACTATGGGGCCAACACTGAAATCGCGAAAAAAAAATCAGCTGGTCCATACATTTATGTTCGCATAGCTCGTTGTAATGTAGGGAACAGCTGATTATTTTTTCGCGACTTCAGGTTTGGCCCCATAGTGAAAGCTGTTCATAATGATGAGTACGACCCCTTAAGAGGTTTAGGGTAAACAAAAACTAAGATTGTATACAAATAATAGTATAAATGCAAAAGTGAGTTTTTTTGTTACGCTTTCACGCTAAAACGGCTGAACGGATTTGAATGAAATTTGGCACATGGGTAGACCATGACCTGGGTTACGACATACGGTACTTTATATGCCGATATTCCCAGGGGATCGGGACTTATACGGGTGAAACCGCGGGGCGCAGCTAGTTGATATTTATAAATCTTGCTTACTCTTGCATTTTATTTTGGACACTCGGACTTGTTTAGTGTTGGATCCCTAGGGGAAGCTTATATCACAGTATAATAAAGTAACAGTATGGCATTGACCTTGTAATAATTACCTACGGCCGCTCGGTACATAAACCAGCAGTGCTATTCTGTAATCATCTCACCGTGAAAACTTAGGTGAAGTGAGCGTGGAGTGAGCTGTCATTCCACAGGGATTGACACTATTGACAGCTCACCTCACCCAAGTTTTCACGGTGAGATGTTTACCGAATAGCATGGCTGTTGTGTCCGTGCGTAACTGCCGCGCAACAATCGAGACTGTTGCATACTGGTATACACTGAGTTTTCGAAGCGCATTGTTTCGGCCGTTTTCTATGAAGACGTAATACTGTTACTTATTTATACTGTGTTTATATTGAGAAGTGGACGTTTTTTTGGCTTAGACAGACAGATCATTTTGCTAGAGCTCGCCCAGTTTCTCTGTCTCGACGCATTTCTGGTCGATTTCTGCTATAGATTCTGGCTTACGGGAGTTGCAATGGCTAGGAATAGTGTGGCTGGCTTAATAATACGATAATGCCATACAATAACATTCATATTTATTCTTCTTTTCAGCGGACTCCAACATACACCCCCCACCGGAATCCGACAAGAACTCAAACTGTACCACAACCCAAAATTGTGACGTGCACACTCCTCTGCTATACCCCCAACCGCACATAGGTCGCAACGCGTGCATAGAACGAAACACACATACAAACACACAACAAGCCACCGTCGAACTTATTCACAAGTCCCTTAAAGACATCACAGCTCCTATAGAAACTCTTCGAGTACCAAATCTAGAAGAAAATTGCCTTTCCGTAGCTCGCGTTTCAAGCCATACAAGAATACCTCAACTTGAAAATTCTGGTCTAACCGAAATTAGGTCATACCAAAGACCGTTAGATTACGTACAGAATGACGTAACAGCCCATGACGTCGATAGGGCTCCGAAACAAACGAATTTACTCCAAGATGTTAAGGTAGAAAAGCCTAAATGGGGCATCAAGAAATTCTTCGAAAAATTAAACAGGAAAGAGACCGAAGTGAAGTTAGCGGGGAATTCTCAACGGACGATGACGTCAATAGTTGATAAGCCTTCGAATATCACTGAAAGAGATCGACCCTCAAATCTGACTATCAACCAGGACAGGTCCCCTTATAACTTCGAAGGACCCTGCACCCTATCACCACCGAACAGAACCCTATCACCGACCATGATGTTGGAATCTGATAACAAAGTCTTTGGTTTCAAAGAACTACCAAACAGAGAGAACGAAGCACGGACGCCGAACCAAATCTTCGCAGTAATAGTCCCGAAGGCAAAACCGCCAGATAGTATCGAAATGAAAAGTAAAAAAGGCAGTTCGGAGAGTTTGAACAAAAGATCTGTCAAAACATCGCTCTCATCTCAAAGTATTCTTAAATCTAATTCTGAATCTGAAGACTCGACGGTTAAAAAACGACTTAGTTGTGACAATAGAATTACAAACAGCGGTAGCTCTTCTAGAGCGAGTATAAACTTAGAGCTCCAATACATGGACACACAAGATAACTACAACAGTAACATGAGCCCTTTTGACATCCACTCCGACTGCTCAAGCAGTGAAGATGAGCATTTAATGCTTCTATCAGAAAATGGAGGCTCAAAAATAACAATGCAAGCCATACCAAAAACAGACGCGGAAAAGAAAAAAATCTACCAAAATGAAGTTTTGAAGGAATCCAGTCAAGTTACTGATTTCACGTTCAACAAATTCCAGAATAAATACACTAATTTTGATAACGAATTTAGCGATCCGAATGATAAGGAAAACTTAGTCAATGGTTACAGCGGTGATAACCCTGTTTACCTAGCTGCTTTAAATGGGGAAATTGATACAGCAGAATTAAAATATCCCGGAAATAGGTCCCCGAAACCGACTTTAAAAAACTTAGCGATAAAAAGACAGCATTCTCTAGAACAAGTGTCTGAAATATTCTCTTCTGCCGGTGATATTAATCTTCTGAATCCGGCAGGAAGGGTTAAAACGCCTGGAGATCTTCCTGTAGCGGTCAGAAGGGCAAGAAGAGATAGGGCGCTACAGAAGGGGCGGGCGAGTGAGAGTAACAGATTGAGTCTGTATGACGATCGTATGATGTTCGGTAATAGTTTGTAGATTTGCTAAATTTGGTCTTACATCATTTATAACTATGGATTCTAAAATGATACAAAGACGTTCTTATGTTTTTTGTGCCGCACTTAGGTCGAGATCTATAAACGATACTAGCTCATACTTCGACTTATACCCGGTTTCTGAATTCAGAATTTGAAGTGTTTGACATGTTCATATGTCATGTGTGTGAATGTGTGTGTTTGTGAATGTCTGTGTGTGTGAATGTCTGTGTGTACGTGTTGGTGTGTGTATACGTGCGGGTTTACGTGCATGTGTGACTGTGTGTCTGTACGTGCGTCTGTGAGTGTTTGTGTGTGTCTGTACGTGTGCGTGTGTGTGTGTCATCTTGCACTTGTAGTTTGACAGTTGTGCGACAGTGACAAGGGTAACGCTTAGCCAAAGTACGTGATAGATCTCGGCCTCAGAGATAACACTTAAAAATAATCAATGTTTAACTTTGATTGACCAGTGTAAATTGGAACGCTGCGAATCGAAAATATGATAGATTCATAACATTTCTGTTTTGGACATTTTGCTAAAATATGCTGGAGAAGTTAATTATTGATTCTCTAGTCTTTCTGTCTCCTCAATATACCTTAAAATGATAGAGAAAGCATGAGACTTACCGGCGACGAAAACTTGATTAGCGTTTGAGAATTCGACCGTAAATAAAAGAGGTTAAGACCTATAATTGTCCTGTGGATATTACTGTGAATTGATTATATTATACTATGGGTTAATGTAAAATTCAAAATAATTTCAAGGGGATGGTAGATACCCATGAAAAATTTACATACTGTGTTATACAAAATGCCCAGTTAAGGTCGGCGCATTTTTCATTGATAAATTTAATATGAACTTTATTGAAACTTAAATAGAGTTGAAAATTGCGTGCAAGAGATAATTTCCTGTGCTTTTTGCACTCGTATTTATTTAAATACTACACTAATATAATGTCTGTTTGCACTAAAGCCTAGTCAATGTAATTCAAGAATTCGCGGGAATGAGGGTCTTCATGAAAATTCACGCCACCAGTTGGCGCCACTTGGACAAGAGGTCTTCCATTCGGCAATGAATATAAAATATATGATGACGGTCATCATTCGTTTCATTCATTCGGTCATCATACAGTCACAACAAAAAAAACAGGCGCTTTGACACTTGACAGGTGCCCGGACCTGACGTCTCAGTGCGGCCACCTAGTGAAAGTCATTTCAGAAAACCCTGGTTGACACAAAAATAAGTCAAATCCCATTATAAGAACCGCCTATTACCGTGCAAATGTGTGTTGCTTTCATTTACATATTCAGCCTATAATGTTCCCACTGCTGGGACCTTCCAACAACAATAGCACTAAGGATTAGGAGCAAAAACATCGCTCAAGTGGTCGCGATTGCAATAACTTGATTATAAACCTTAATTCTAAAACATAAAGTTTATTATCGTTTGCAATATAATTTACTACTTCGATTGAAAATTAAACGTATTTTTAAAATAAGAACAAATATATTTATGGAAAATTAAAACATGATTTCTAAGCAATAAGGTTGAAAAAACTGTTGCAAAATAAGACGACGACATTATTTGTGGTCTTATTTTATCGGCCGTTTTTAATGCGATTATCGGAAATCAAGTACTATTTTTGGTCGATGCCGATCCTCTCTGTGAGAGGGAGCGGGCCGTAACCCACCACGCGGGCCCAGTGCTGGTTGGTTTAATTAACCATTAGGACTTCCCCAGTGTGACTTTAGTGCAAACGGGCATAATTATTATTCTTTAAGTTATTTATGATACCTGATTAGATATGCTAGATACAATCCAATATTTTCTTTTTAATTTTTTTATATTAGTTGGTAATTTTACAAAACTGGGAGGCATTTTATGAAACTGCTATAATTATTATTATTACCGCAGCAAACACATTTACATAATATGATAACGTCATCACAAGCATACAAAAAATAAAAATAATTTATATATGATTTTTTGGGTGCAAAAATATGTGTGTGAAGACGTAAAAGTATTGAGTAATTGGAAAACTGGGTATCGATAAATAAGGGACGATAACTAATGTAGATTCATATGTTTTTGCTATGGTTAAAGTATATATAATCGACCGCGTATTCGACACCAATTCTCACAAAATTGAAACTTCACTAAGGTTGAAACTGTCTAACTGTCACATAGACAAATAGACCTAATCGTTTCATGACGTGCAAGCAGGGCTTGAAATACCGGTATTTTTGTGAACCGGTATCAATAACCTTAGTGTGATACCGCCACCAGAGTAGTACCTGTACTATGGGTACTGGTACCAGGCGTAGTACCTGTACTATTAGTATTTCTGAACAATATCGTACTATACCGGAATTACGTTTACGGCAGCCGAAGGATCGAAAAAAAACCGAAATGATTTTAATAGCTTTTAATTATAAAAAACTGAATTACAATTAATTAACCTACGAATATTCATTCCACGTCGAAGTAGGAATATGGAATGCCTAATCTTACAAAAGTAGTCATTAAAATTAGGTTGCACCGACGACTGACGTCAATGCTGCATCGGCGATTAGTAGTTGTCATCCGGTATTGGCGTAACTGCAACGTCGGCGATCTTCCTTTAGTAGAGCTACGTAATTCCTCCACCCTTAGAACGGCGACTATTTCAGCACGTTCAGTGAAAATGTTGCCGGAATGTTGTCGGGATCTGCATTCCTTTCCAGAATTATGGTCGGAGGCTGCTGGTTATTTTGATTAATTTTCGTAGTATTACTACATTTGCATATGTAGCGCCTGGCCATTAAGATGCTGATAAGTATGGCTGCACTTAATAGCACACCGTAGAACGGGATTGTGGTGTGATAGAAGGTGTCTGTTTGCACGTTGTCCAAATGCACGGGAGTCTGGATCGTAATTTTGTCCTGGATGCCACGTAGTCCTTGAAGATCCACGGAGTTCAAATTAATATGAGTAGCTGTGGTAACTTGTTTCCCGGAATCGTAGGGTATTTTCATCAGTTTGAGTGGTTGGCCTTTGATTTCATCATAGACATTTGCTATAGTAAACTCTTCAGATTTCAGTCGACATCCAACGGGAATTGTAGCAAGATAACTTCCTTGGAGCGATGTGTAGTCCTTCTGGTGGCAGATGAGTTGTACTTTCGTTTGTTGAGGGAATGACAGGACATAGTGTTGGTCATCGAGTTTCTCCATAGCCTCTCTCATCAGGGTAACTGTAGTGAACTGGCAGGAGTCTAGCAGAACTTGATTGGTGATCAACTCCTGGATGCAGTCAGATTTGGTTCGGATCTGGTGGGTGATTTCCTTCTCGCAGAGGTACCAGCTTTTTGACTTCGGGCATTCAGCCTCCATGTACATGAATGTCAACTCGTTGGTTGCTAGGAATGGGAAGGTTGGGATAAGAGCCTGTGCATGTTTGTTAGGTACTGCAGACAACCTATATAGGTCGTAACTATTCTTTGAAAAGATTGGAAATTTAAAAACGAAAACTATCTGTTTATCAACGAAGTACGATCCTGGTTTTATAATATTGTAGTATTCCCTAAGTTCTAAATCTAAAATCTGTTCTTCAGAGTATATAATTTTCAGTTTCCTGACCATTGATGCTAGTATCTCTATGTCTACCATAGAATGATGCATGGTAGATGACAATTTTCTATCCTAAGTAATTCCTGAGTTAAATCCTCTACGTTCTCACTCATTACTTCCAGAAGTTGGGCAAACTTTGCGTATTTTATTAAGCTGTTTTCTCTTAATGCATCGCTCTTTAATATTGATTCTAATGTATTGTTAATTCTATTCTGATTATCAACTATCTGTGCTAGTACGTCAGTGTGTTTAGACATCCACTCTTTACTTATGCTAATGTGGTTATTAAATTCAGTTGCTATTCTATTCTGATTTGTCTCTAATGTTTTAATGGCCATATTATAGTTTAGCGCATCATTGTGGTCTAGGTTTCCAGTAAGGCTTTTTATGATGGAACCTAGCCCGTCTACAAGACCTCTTTTAACTCTATTGGGCTCCAGAGATTGTAATTGTCTTAGAACATTGCCAAGCTTGTCAGTAAGATGGTTTATTTGGATATCATATAGTAAGTAGGTGTCATTGGTCATTCGACTTTGATAGCTTAGTAGTTGAGTCTGTAGTGAGTGGACGTTGTTTTCGATATCATTCAGACGTACATATTGTAGGAATGTATGGTGGTGAGTCGTGAGTCTCATGGGCCCAAGTTTGTAGGGTAGCAGTCCTGGTCCCTCATCGAGGCTCTCGAGTTTTATCTCCTGAGGTCGCATCATTGGGAGAATTGTTATTAACAGAATCCTGTAACAAATTTACTGATTTAGGGACACGCTTTAGTCTTGACTTTGCTATGGGGCCACGTTTCTTCGAAGTATAAATATGAATCGGCAGGTCAGCTAGAACTATATCTTGTGTATACCGTGGTGCGGTCTTTTGACGATTAGCGAGAGGGTTTGTTACAAATACTTGCTGTTGGGGTGCGTATTCCTTCTCGGGTTCGCGGGTTTTATTTCTACTCTCGATTAATGCTGTTCGGTTTGTGAGTGATGAGGCGTTGACAATGTCATAAACCTGTTTCATGCGGTCTTTATGAACTAGAACATACTGTTGTAACAGCTGTTGTGTTATGTCAATGTCCTTGCAGTCTCTGGGGTCAAAGTGTCCTGTCAGTAAGTCAAAAGGTCTGCATCTTGTGAAACTGTGTATGGAACTGTTGTAGGCTATGATAGCATAAGGTATAAGGTTTACTGTGGGTTCGTCTTTGTACTGTAATTTGAGGAGTCTGAGGTGTTCTAATAGTGTTAAATGAAATCGTTCAATATTTCCATTGTCATTAGGTGAGTAAGCTAATATTCTGTGATGGTTGATCTTGTGAAGCCGTGTAAATTCCATGAAAAGTTGGTTGGTGAACTCAGTTCCATTGTCTGTGACAATAGTCATGGGGACGCCATGGTGAGTACAGTATTGCAAGAGGGCTTGTAATATGCTAACAGCTGTTCCATCGCGCAGATGGTAAGCTTGACCGTATTTCGTAAAGACGTCGATGAAAGTGACGTACTTCTCGCTTTGTACAGTGAATAAATCCATATGGACTATTTCAAATGGCTTGGTGGCTGGGGGCACAACGTTAAATTGTGGTCTGACTGGGTTTCTATCGTATTTGGCTTGTCCGCAGATGGTACATTCACCTATAAATTTGGTAATATGGTCCTTCATTTTTGGCCAATAATATTTGCGAGACAAGGCTAAATGACACTCGGTGATTCCGCGATGGTTAGTTTTACCATCATGGTAGTGACGGATTATCTCCTGCTGACGCAGATATTCCTTGACGTTTTCCAGCTCGGATTTAGCGAGAACGAGGTTTAATGATGAACTTTTAAACTTGTTCTGAAGGATCGGAATAATAGAATACATGGCTAATGGAGGATCTATTAAAATACCTGTTTTAACCTTGGGGTTAGCGTACTCCTTTATAGCGCTTATGACATCCTCCTCTAAGTTGGATTGCGATAGCTGGATGCTGATACGCGTGTGTGTGTCAAATGGTTTTGTCACTGAGGGTCGTTTCTTTACGTCGCTAACAAGGATAAGATGTATCTGTCGATTGAATGTATTAAGAGGTTTATCTGTTATAGGAATTTCAAGAATTGGATTTTCATTACTTGTGTGAGCGGTTTCAGTGGAAGAGTCTGCTTGGGCGAGTATTGTTTCGGATGGGTTGCCCATTAGGGAATTGAGTTCGTCAATTTCTTCTATTAGAGACATAGCTTCCTTAGTATTTATTTCTATGCGGGAAAGGGCGTCGGCATTAGTGTTCGTTTTCCCCTTCTTGTAGATTACGGAAAAGTCGTACTCGCTGAGTCTAAGTCGCCATCTTGTAAGTCGTGAGTTCGGCTCTTTCAAATTCATCATCCACTGTAATGGTTTATGGTCAGTGAGAATTTTGAATCTTCGTCCAAAGAGGTATGGTCTGAAATATTTGGTAGCCCAGACTATGGCGAGGAGCTCTTTTTCAATGGTGCTGTAGTTTATTTCACTCTCGTTAAGAGTTCGAGAGGCGTAACAGACCGGTTTGTCTGACCCTATGGGACCTTGGGATAGTATAGCTCCAATGGCTACGTTAGATGCGTCTGTGGTTAAGTTAAATTCTCTATTAAAATCCGGGTATTGCAAGATGGGATCATTGGTCAGAAGAGTCTTACATTTTTCAAAACAGTTCTTATAGTCAGTGTCGAGAGTGATCTTTCTTCCTTTTTTCAGACATTGCGTGAGTGGCTTTGTGGTACGGGCAAAGTCGGGGATAAATTTTCGGTAGTAACCGAGAAGGCCTAGAAATTGCTTGATTTCTTTTGGGGTTTTCGGTATGGGGTATTTGTTTATGGCGGATATCTTATCGGGATTTGGCTTTATACCATCCCTACTAATTATGTGCCCAAGGTACGCTGTTTCAAGCTTAAGGAATTCAGATTTGTCCATCTGGATCTTGAAATTGGACTCTCGAAGTCTCTGAAACACTTTTTCGAGATTGGTCACGTGTTCCTGAAGGGAAGTGCTGAACACGATGATGTCATCGAGATATACGAGACATATCTCGTTCTGAAGCCCTCTGAGGACATTGTCCATCACACGCTGAAACGTTGACGGAGAATTTTTTAATCCCATTGGCATACGAAGAAATTCGAAATGCCCATGCTCTACGTTGAATGCGGTTTTCTCGACGTCGATAGGGTCCATCTCGACCTGGTAGAAGCCACTTGCCAAATCGAGGGTCGTGAAGTAGTGGCATTTCCCTAATTTGTCAAGGACGTCACTAATATTAGGGATAGGGTACTTGTCGTCAAGTGTTTTTTCGTTAACCTTACGGAAATCCACCACGAGACGCCACTTTTGCTTTCCGGAAGCGTCTATCTTCTTTGGCACTACCCAAATAGGGGAGCTCCAGGCAGATTCAGATGGTCGTATGATACCCTGTTCTAGCATTTTTCCTATCTGGTCCCTAACTTCCTGGCGATGTACGAATGGATACCGATAACTTTTGGTATGCACTGGTACTTCGTCTGTGGTCCTAATTCGGTGTTTGACTTTGTTGGTAAAAGTTAGTCCCTCGCCCTCAATATAAAATACGTCCGCGTAACGAGAACAAAGAGCTATAAGGTTAGCCTTTTCCTCTGGGTTAAGGTGATCCGTTCGTAATCGTGAAACTACATTTTGCGCGCGAGTTGACGTTTGTTGAGTACGCGTGCACTCAGTATTAAATAGTTCCGCGTGCGCCGGGCGATCAAGTGAGAATATGACGTCATTGGGTGTCGGGTTCTCAATTTCTAAGTAGCCACGGTTGTTAGCAATGGTGGTAATGCATTCGTGAACTATGCAATTACAAAGTATTTGTTCATTAATGAAAGCGTCTCCTTCCGCGATGTCGACAGGGATACGGATAACTTTAGAAGTCCCTGCTGGAATTATATCCTCATATAGATTAACGTTGCATGAGTTGTACATTTTGATAGGATTTGACGCGGTTCGAGTCAATAGTTGACCTTCTCTTAAATCTATGCGGGCCTCCCAGCTACTCAATAAATCTAAACCTATTAGTCCGTCAAAGTATTCGTGAAACCTATAAATGAATAACTTCATATTATCGGTGTCATTAAATTCTGCAAAACAAGGCAATGTAATAGAATAGTCGTTTCTGCTTGTTGCGTGTATATTTGTCACTTCAAACGGATCAAAGTTGAGGGCAAAATCGGAAAAGTACTTTTGAACGGCTTCGGGACTTATAAAAGATTGATTGGCACCCGTGTCTATCAAAAGTTTCAGAGGGGGTTTCGCGATTTGTATGTATGGTAGCTGTCTCTGCGCCTGTAGGTTTAATTCTATCTTGGTTTTGGTGAGATTGAAGTCTCCGGAAAATCCTGTTCAGCATGGTTAGCATTTCCTTGTGGCTGAGGATCGTCAAGCGATTGATTATCCGCAGTCATAAAATAAGTCGAGTCACCGGTGAAACCGGGGGCAAAGTCACTGTCCGAGTAGTTATAGTCAGCATAATAATTGTACGCCGGTTCTTGGTAGTAATTGTAATGTGAGTCGTCATAGGTGGCACATTCATTAACATTCATTTCGCGGGTCCTAAAATAGTTTGTTGGCGGCGGGTTTCCTGATCTATTCCAATCATGACCTGCTAACCCGTTGGTTGGGGGCAAAGATCTGGGGGTGAAACGTTGTACTCCACTCATAGGTTGAGGACCTGTTGGTGGACGGTTTTGAGACGGTACCCGGAACACATTACTACGGGGGTTATAATTAGGTGGTGGTGCACTTAACATTCTTTGCGTGTTAGTGGGGCCATGCTGCTGATATTGGATCGGTCTTGCAAATCTGAAAGGTTGAGGAGGGGGGCCCATAGGGCGTTGTCCTACGGGAGCTGGCCAATTAGGCACCTGGAAGTTATGCGACCGCTGGGGAGCAATTGCTGCTGGTGGTAATGTTGGGGTGACCTTTAGGGTTGACTGGCCCTTTTGGGGTTCACTGCGTTGCTGCAAATACATGATGTTTAATTCCTCCTGAACATATTCAAGAGCTTTGTCAATGGTAGCCGGCCGCATGCAACGTATACGGGATCCTAAAGGTTCCTTTAAACCACGAATAAATGCCTGCATAGTCACCTTTTTATAAAGTTCACGCTTGGCCTCTATAGTAGTCGGTATAGTCTCGTGCAAAGTCACGTACGTCATCATTGTACTGAACAGTGTTTGGCAATGGTCATAAAACTCCTGGGGTGTCTTGTTACCCTGCGTAGCGACAGAAAGGTCATTGTACAACGCGGTTTCATCGCGTTGGTCCGAGAAATTGTTAATCAAGGCAGTTCGAATGCCCAACCAACTCTCTGGTATCCCATTAGAGTTTATGGTACACGCAGCGGTTCCAGAGATCTTATTAAGAATTCCGTTTAATAGGCATAAGTTTGAAAATTCGCTTCCGGGCGCACCACTTAAGTATTGCGTTGCTAATGAGTCGCAGATTTTAATAAACCGTGTAAGCACATTAGGGTTACCATCAAACTCTGGGACAAGGCGAAGGGCCTTGAAAATAGTGTCTGGGTCGTGCTGAGCCATATCTAAATTAAATAAGTTACCTAAATCCAAATTATCTAAAACTATGTCTCTATTAGTATCTACAGTTCGTCGGCGGGCCTGACGTGATTCAGGTTCCCGCGCACTCGAGGCTCTGGGATGGTAAATCTTGAAGGTTAGGATTTCGAAGGGAGCAACACGAGAATAATTCTGATGTACTTACAAATACTTCATTTCTGGTCTCCTTCCGTGAATCGATTTCCAGATTCTCCTCTCGGTCTGCAGCAGGTCCGTATGTTCAGGATATCCGAAACGGTGCTTGATAGCCACCCGGGTGACACGCGACGCGATTATCGATGTGAGATGCGAGTCCCGACGTCTCCCGCGGATATCCTACCGACTGCGCCAATTACGTTTACGGCAGCCGAAGGATCGAAAAAAAACCGAAATGATTTTAATAGCTTTTAATTATAAAAAACTGAATTACAATTAATTAACCTACGAATATTCATTCCACGTCGAAGTAGGAATATGGAATGCCTAATCTTACAAAAGTAGTCATTAAAATTAGGTTGCACCGACGACTGACGTCAATGCTGCATCGGCGATTAGTAGTTGTCATCCGGTATTGGCGTAACTGCAACGTCGGCGATCTTCCTTTAGTAGAGCTACGTAATTCCGGTATCAACACCGGTACCAAACAAATATTCCCGTAAGTTAGAGTGAGAAAACAGATATTGTAAGTACCTAAAATGGATACTTAATAGGTATTAGAAAAATAACTTCAAGGTACAAATACAAGACATGTGGTACCTGAATTTGGCACCGGTATTTGTTATGTGGAGTACCGGTCTCCGTTTCGAACCCGTACCCGGGTACCGAAATGGCAACAACCGCTAAGTACCTGTACTTTTGGTACCGGTTCCAAGCCCTGCGTGCAAGTGACATTCAATATTATTAAGGTGATAAAGCAATTACGAGGTCGACTAGACAGTTTTTCTTTAACGAAAAAAACAATACCTAAATATTACAATATTGTAAAACTATAAAACAGTGTCATTTTCTAATGCATTTATAAGTATAGTCAGCAAAAAAATTCACTATAAATAAAGCAAGTTGCTTTTATAGAAATCGTTACCTCACGTTGAAATTAAGAAGTATAAAAATAATCTAAATATAACATTCGTGGCTTTTCTCAAATAATTATTATAAATTTAAATTGAATTTTTACGTCGAACGATCAAAATTTTGAATATATTCGCATTTAATTAATAATTTCTACGAGTTTTTTTAATTGAATATTTGCTACAATTTGCATGATAATTATTCCTATAATAACATACTTTCCAGTTTACCCGGCTATTCCTTATAATATCTATACCCCTATTTTTAATACATTTTAAGTAAGGTAATTTTAAGTGTAACGTTTTGATTGCAGTATGTTTTAAAGATGTCTCTCACCGGGAGCATTCCCCTGTAATGCTGTTGCATTACACAAGCTTCCACTGTAACGGGTAACGCTTTGCAAGTAGATTGCGCTGGCCATCACCTGCTAGGTAGTGGAGAGAGATAATTGAAACCAGCAGGATAGGTTCATTAAGTAATACATATAATTAAATAGGTAGAAATAACACGGCTATAGTTTCACCGGGATTCCGGGACCGCTGTTCCTCGCCTTAGGAATATGTGGTGAGGTGGGGGACAGCGTTGACGAATGAGCGGCGTGACGCCGCGAGCGTTGACGAATGAGTGGCGTGACGCCGTGAGCGTTGACGAATGAGGGGCGTGACGCCGTGAGCGTTGACGAATGAGGGGCGTGACGCCGTGAGCGTTGACGAATGAGGGGCGTGACGCCGTGAGCGTTGACGAATGAGTGCCGTGACGCCGTGAGCGTTGACGAATGAGTGCCGTGACGCCGTGAGCGTTGACGAATGAGTGGCGTGACGCCGTGAGCGTTGACGAATGAGTGGCGTGACGCCGTGAGCGTTGACGAATGAGTGGCGTGACGCCGTGAGCGTTGACGAATGAGTGGCGTGACGCCGTGAGCGTTGACGAATGAGTGGCGTGACGCCGCGAGCGTTGACGAATGAGTGGCGTGACGCCGTGAGCGTTGACGAATGAGCGGCCTGCACTGCCCCCCGTTTGGCCGCCCACTAAGGCGCAGAAAGGTCTCGATCAAACTATTGGTCGCAGGTTAAGGTTAAATTACAGGCGAATGCTCCCGGTGAAGGAGCGCCTTTAGGTTTATTTATTTTATATGTCGGTGGTAATAATTTGCGCGTAAATAAAATCAAAATACAAGTCTTTGAGAACGGATGACTGTATTGTCAATATCTTGTGTCCATTTCATTATAATTATATCGTTATTCGACGAGTGTATAGGAAATGACTTCTACTAATATTCGGGTCAAAACTCACTTCCTCCCTCACTTCCTAGTAGGTGCCTACAGCTCCAGATATTTTAAAATATCTGTGTTTCTTTTTCAAACAGTACCGAACAATAAAAAAAAAACTTCACATTTGTTTCACATTTGAAACGCCGGGAGGGGACGACCTCGAAGGATATATAGTGACCTTATTGGTGATGTTCTTCAGAAAGGTCAGGTGCGTAGAACTCGCGACCGGCGTGCGTGTGTGACCAGATGTATGAACGTAAACGAGGCAAAAGGAGTGTGTGAGGATCGTGGCAGGTGGCGTTCTGTAGTTTCCTACCTACCCCTTATGAGAAGATGGCGAGAGTTTATGTATGTCATAGAAAACGTTATTATATGGGAAATAGCAAGTTGTGGGCCCGAGTATTATTTACTGCCTTGCTCGCAACTTCGTCCGCGTGAAATTTCAGCCCTCGATTCACCACGTCGAATCCCATCGCCCGCGATGGGATTCGACGTGGTGAATCGAGGGCTGAAATTTCGCTATTACTTCGTTTTCGCTTAGCGTTCTTTCTGACTTTTTCTTTTTCCTCGGCTCCTTCCTCAAGAATGGGCTATCTAATACAAAAAGATTTTTTCTAATCCGAGTCGTAGTGCCGGAGATTACCCCCTACATACTACATACAAAATAAATATTTTTTTTATCTCTTAAGAGCGTTTATTCTGAAAGTGGGCAACGTCGCAAATAGATGTCAAATATTTCGTTGTTTTGATTAATTTGGCAATATTACTGTATGGAAATAAGAAATGTGGCTAACTAGCGAACTAGAATATTGATTATGAAATGCAATAATTCGTATCGTTACACAGAATATTTCGTTTTAGATGTAAAAAAGGATTTGGAAACTTTCCAAATGCCTTTTTTCCACCTAAAACGGGTACAACAGCAAATTCAATGTTATAATTGCAATTCATTATTAATATTCTAGTTCCCTAGTTAGCCACATTTCTTGTTTCCATACAGTAATATTGCTAAATTATTCAAAACAGGTAACTTTTTGACAGCTATTTGCGACGTTGCCAACTTTCAGAATAAACGCTCTTAATAATATTAGCATAGATTTGAACAACGCGTAAATTATTATTGTTCACATATATTTGTACATAGTTTTAAGTTCCTATTAATAATCGGAAGCCATGTTTTTTTATTTGTTTTTTTTTTTAACTTGTTAAGTTTAAGTTACACTACATTGACAAACATTATGTTTTTGTTTTAAATAACGTTTATTATTATTATTATTAAAAAAAACATAGTTTTTAGATATTTTACTCCATTTAGCTTTAATATTTTTGTAAATATTCTTCGTGGATTCGATATTATTATATAATTTTATATTTGTGGTGTGTTTATTAAGATATTGCGGTTAATGTGCGCAGTTGTTTCTTGTATTAACCGGTCAATGTGCGAATTACCCGAAATTATTATAAAGTTAACTTTAAAAAGCGGCCAAGTGCGAGTCGAGCTCACACGAAGTGTTCCGTACCACCGTACAATATTTAAATTTAACACTATCGAGCAAAGAACGCCGCAAAATAAACGTCTCTAATAGATGATGAAGTTGGAAACCCCCTTTAATTTTTAACTTTATTTACAATATTCTGTCATAGTAGTGTGTCTACCTATTATGGTTTAAAAGATACAGCCCTGTGATAGACAGACGGACAGCGGAGCCCTTTGGGTACAACCCTAAAAACAAAAGGTAACATTGGTACATTAGTTACTTTTTCGAACTTCAACCGGTTAATATTAGAAATATATTTATTCATTCCATTATATTGCAAACAAGATATTACGAAGTACCTATGCAGAATCTTAAAAAATACTTTCTCGTAAGCAAATCACGTTAAAAACTGTTTTAAAATTAAAAAGGTCGTGATTTTAAAAGGTAGGCTGTTGTTAAAAAGAAAATAATGTTTCTCGGTGTTGTAGAAAAGAGTTTAATTAGGAGAGGTTTTAAAATCACGACTTCATATAAAATTCATAAAAAAACAAACTATAAACATGTTGATAAGAAATAATATTTAAATTAAAGTGTATCTTTAAATTATACAAACCGTACACGTATTGACGCAAACTAAAAAATGATGTAACTACATTTTCTTAATTATTTATCTTTATTGAGAATCCAAGGAGTGCAAAGCGCGTCAAAAATATACACTGTTTGGATTTTCGACTCTCGGCGCCGAGTAGTACGTTGAAAATCCAATGCACGATAAAAAATCGTATAGGTACAAGGAAAATATGAGGGCTTCAATGGTCTTTGCAATTTAAGTCCTCGTATTTTCCCTTTGAAGTGTCAGTTAAGAGGCTTACAACAGCTAAAGCGCGGTCACTGTCGGACTGCATAGAAATGAAAGAAGCGCGATGACATGACGCAGGTAATTTATTGCAAAATATGAAGCAGTTAGCGATTTACAAAAAATCTATTGATTGGACTGGAAAATTAAAACACTATTATGCTAATATGTAGCTTGTAGAATAATCTGACAAAAAATCAGAATTATTGCATGTAAATTAATATGATTTTTAATCGTTAAAAGAAATTTTTAGAGGTATCTTCATGATTTTTTCTATCGTATCAAATTAGTTGTATTATGTTTTCAACACACTACCATACTAGCATATATCCTGAAGAATATCAAATATTTTTCTGATTTTGTTTACTGCAGTGGATCATATTCTTTTAGGCATTATAAAACTTGCGTTTAGGCACGTTTAGGTCCTGTAGTCCCCTTAATAAAGCGCCATCTCCACGGGCGAGAAAATCGCGGCGATAGTCTCGTCGCCCCATCAAATCCAATAGAAACTATGAATCAATCTGCCGCGATTCTCTCGTCTGTTGAGATGGCGCCTAATGTTCAGGAATGCGTGAAATTCAAAAGGCTTACCGTATACGGCTCTATATATCTAATTTTAGAAAGAGCTACGCTTTGTATAGCGTCGTCACTGTTACTCATTCCCCTGTGACAGTCTCTTTTCTAAGATTCAATTTACATTGCTGCGGAACGAAATAAAAGCGATTTTTTGTGTACAAAGCATAATGAACTTTATTTATTGTAAGTAAAGTTCAAACTAGATACGAGCCAAATATCTGGTCACATGTTTTCTTGAGAATTCTCGCGCATTCGTACTGTATCTAGTGTACTTCACACAATTGACATAAAGTTCATTTTACTATGTACAATATCGTTGCAAAAACTAGCTTCCATTCCGTTCCGTGGCAATGTAAATTGAGCCTTATATTATCGCTCTGGTACTGTATCTACCAGGATCTTTTGGCTCTCTAATGACGTTGACAGGGCGGCGCTGTTGGTAAACATTTGTGGAATTGCTTAGTGAAATGTATTGAGAAAACAAGATGGCGGCGTTGGTTCCGATTTTGGCCACGCGCCAATAAATCCTTGTATATTATACGTTCGTGTTTTTTTTATTGTTACAAAATATTACGGATTTTTTATTATTATTCCATATTTTTATGTCAATACGTGTGCGGGCCGCACCGATAAACGTTGTAAATGTATACCAATAGATGATAGAGCGGTATTATAGATTGTTGCGGGTTTTGCGATCGATAAGTGGTGGAATAATGCATTTTAAACAAATAATGTTGTACCTACTATGATAGGTACTCCACATGTCGCCAATTATATTTAAGTCCTCTGTCTAATAAGATACCCTCTCCCTCCTCTATACAGGGTGGCAGGGCGACGCGAAAACTGTTACCATGGATTCAGTACATGATTCTGAACCCTCCTGCGTTGAAATTTTTCGTCGGTTAGTAAAAAATATATCCGCTGTTTCATAGAAAAGTTCAATACCTACGCGGTCAAAATGTATGGAACAGCAGATTTTTTTTTTCACCTGTATATAATAGCCGCTGAATGCCAGTATTTTACATGGAACGTCTACCTATCTGACCTCCACAACCCAGTTACTGGGTAACTCGATACCCCTTTGGTAAGACTGGTTTTTCAGACTTATAAATTGGGCTTCTGAATGGTAACGGCTGTCCAAGACTACACCCCCCCCCCCCCCCCTTTGCGGAATCCAACAGAAAATGCACTATTTCATCACGTAAAGCGTTGCATATGTGTGAGTGTACAAACGCGATGTCGCGGCTTTCACTTAGCTTTGTTGATATTATTGTAACTGACCACGTCGGACACCGAATATAACAAATATGTTTTTATAAATGTGCTGTTTTATTTTATTACCTATCTTGACACACCTTTTAGGGACCCAAACTAATTTTAGTCGTCAAAATTACGGTCGATGCTCAAGACGAAAGTCACGTGACTTATTTTGCGCAATGTAAGTTACGCGACTCACTTTGTTAAACGTAAATTACGCCACTCATTTTACGCGGCGCCAGTTCTTTGTTGGCTACATAATGAACTATGAAAGCAAGAACAAATAAGATACAGAATATCAGCAAAAAAATCCCCTTTATTTCATATTTACAATAACAACCTTTTAACAATGACTGCCTCGTAGGTCTAGTGGTTACAAGTGCGACTGCTAAGTATAAAGTCCTCGGTTAGTGAATGGGCTCAATCGGGACTTTATAATAAAATATTAGTGGACTGAACCATAATTCACATGAACATTGCTTGTGGAAGACAGAGTACAAGGAATGCCCGTAGTGGAGCGCGTCTGTGAGCTGAGTGGTGTGGCGGGCGCGCAGCGGGCGTTGGTAGCGGGTTCGGTACCCCGAGACCCCGCGCTTTCCCCGCAGTGAATCACGCGCATATATGATGCGCCGACAGTTAGATTCCCGGGCCGGGCAAAGTGTTATTAGGATTTTCCATCAGGAATTTCTGTCGGGGTGTTAATGTAGGGACTGACCATTATCTGGTTATGTGTCGGGTGGATGGTCTGTTCAGGCGTCGTCGTTCGTCACCGAGTTCGAGTTCCTGTGACTGCTCTAGAAAGAATAAAAGTAGAAAGACTGCAAGAATTGAAAGTAAAAGAGTAATATAAGGCTGCTTTTCCATCAGAGATGTGCGAGGTTTTGTTTGTTTAGAACCAATAGAATCGCTTCATTTACCTAGCCTCGCTCAGCGCAGCTCCTGTGCAAACGGCTTAGCGGATCAAGGGTTTTGATTTTGTTTGGAAAATCCTTTCTTATTGGATGCCTACGTCATATAAAAAACACACCCTCCAAGTTTCAGGTCTCTACAATAAGCGGTTTAGGCTGTGCGTTGATCCGTCAGTCAATCAGGACAAAGCATTTTATATGTACAGGGTGTAAAAAGACACATCACAAAGCCGTATACTACGCATACTGTACGTATAGCTAAGTAGCTTTGCGCAAAAATTATTGCTGGGAACCGTAATTTTTTTTTTTTTAATAAAAAAAAACAAGTTTTTATTGCGCGCAATGTAACGCGCACCCACGCTTGAATGAACGGATTCAGTGTTAGTTAAGCTCCGCCCCTACGCTACGTAGGTAGGTACTTGTTGTTCATTGCGTTTTTGTAACTTCAAATGCGTAATCTGTTAAGATAAATCTAAAATTCAGGTAATGTTTGTTTGGAAAAAAGTTTCGTATTATCGCATAGAATTCACTTTCGTGAAAAAGTAAAAAAAAAAAATGCGACTTTGACCTTCAATATCTCCAGAACCAGTGGATTCCCAGGTATGGTC
Organism: Agrochola circellaris; assembly: GCA_914767755.1. Lineage (NCBI taxonomy): Eukaryota > Metazoa > Arthropoda > Insecta > Lepidoptera > Noctuidae > Agrochola > Agrochola circellaris. The sequence continues at coordinate 6,280,754 of OU611867.1, read as the reverse complement.
TAGTGGAAAAAAATGATGCAAATAATGGGTAGAATATGTGGCTTTCGGCTTCGGAAAGTGTCTTTTTACACCCGATATATAGTGGTAGATAATGTAGATATTGATTATATGCTACTCGTAAGAAAAGATTTGCACTAGTAACTGAGGAATGCATTTCTGTGAATTAAATTTCCTCTAACAGGCATGACGTACCTTGAACTCTTTAGATAATAATATGACAAACAGGAAAGTCCACGTAAAATAACAAGCAAATACAGCTTAGCGAGACAATTAATTAATTAATTTTCGAGCGTTTGCTAAAACTTAAACCTATTGTTCCATCGACAGTTTTGAAGGCATCACCTGTATTAGGGTATTTCAGTGCTTAGTGTCAAGCAAGTTCACAAAAACTTTTTCGTTACCCAACTAGTGAATCAATCAAAACTGTGCCAGCGACATTCATCATGCAATATACTATAGGTTACATTATTTTTGCGCTGACAACAGCTGCATTTATATACGGAGTGACATCATGGTGCTTAATAAAGAAGTTTCGCAATTACAGAAACTTTGTGTGCCTTAACGCAATTCTTGCAAACCTTTTATACCTTTCAATTCGAGAGATCGGTGAGATCTTAGAATATGTCAGGCAGAGTTGGGACTCTTCTGACTCCTATGGAGTTTCCTTGAAGATACTCCATAATTTTATGTTGTGGCTTAACGTTATAAAGACATACTTAGTAATAGTGAAGTACCACTGGTTGATCATTATAAGTCATATGTTTTATGTAGACATCGTTAAAGTGTTTAATGGGCATATCAAAAGGAGATATTTGAAAAGTACCCTTTTTGGTTGGGGTGCGTCTATATTAATACCCGTTTTTCTATTTAGTTTTAATTTTTTTGAAACTGAAAATCTATCTGATCATACCGTCAGCATTTTGGACCTTGTAAGTGTGGTTCTTTTAATGTTACCCTTGTTACTAAATAGTTTACTTTACATTGTAATTCTATATTCACTTTTTCGTGGCTCTGAAGACGCGAGCGCACCTTCTGCTACAAATAAATGGCGTCGCTTGTACATCGCAACTTTGATATTCATATTGGGCGACGTCGCATTGTTGTCTACATATGTAATGTTTGTAATCCAAGTAGACCCATCATTATTTCTATATCTATTCATATTTTATTATAATCCAGTAGTATTATCCGTTTTTATTGTCGTTGTAAAAAGTAATAGAGAAATGTGGTATGAATTTTATTTAAATAAATTAAATCAAAGGTTATCAGCAAGGCATAGAGATCCCGATATCAATATGCATGAGGTAGTTATTCGAGAGCCTGCTGACAGCCGGCCGCCGGTTCTTGATATATAAAGTTAATTTAATACTAGATGGCTTCTAAAGACCACACGTTTTTGGCGGCGTCACAATTTCTTAGCCCACAGCCTTATCCCAACTATGTTGGGGTCGGCTTCCAGTCTAACCGGATGCAGCTGAATACCAGTATTTTACATTCAGTGACTGTCTATCTGACCTCCACAACCCAGTTACTGGGTAACACGGCAGACTGATTGTCAGACTTTTGGGCTTCTAACTACCCGTACGTAATGGCTGTCAAAGATCTATGAATTACAGCCGAGACCAGTCTTATCGTATTTTCCGAGGTACGGAGTGGTCTCGATATGTAATATATTGTCTCCCATCCACCAACCGACCGCGGCAAGCGTAGCTTAACTTCGATCGACCCGTGCGGCTGTTATTATTTAGCCACGAGCCCCTCTCACATATACAGGGTGGATTTTTGAGATGGGGCTCTAAGGGCAGCTACCTCAACCGTTGTAGCTACAGGTAAACGGTCTTAGGAGGCTGTTCTTTACTTTTTTAACCGACTTCCAAAAAGAAGGAGGTTATATGTGCGACGCGTATGTTATACAGGGTGATTGGAAGATGGGTGCAAAGCTTTAAGGCGAAGATAGTACAGACAATTTAGAACCATTTAAGCCATGGTTGTCTTAGACGAAGTCTTACCAAATATTTTGAACCAAATTTTTTAGTTTTTTTTCGGAAATTCTCAAAATTTAATGTAAACTGCATAATTATGGCCAAATTGAATGATAAATGAATTCATTTTTTATTTATTTAATTAAAGTAATGTGTAAGCAATCAAGCAAAACATGTTTTAGGCTTCTGTGTCATTAGACATTTTTTTTACAGACATTTAAAGCTCAGAAAAAATAAAAAATTTGTACAATACGTCTTATAAACCTTATTAAAAAAAAAAAAAATTGGTAAGACTTCGTCTAAGACAACCATGGCTTAAATGGTTCTAAATTGTCTATACTATCTTCACCTTAAAGCTTTGCACCCATCTTCCAATCACCCTGTATATTTTTTTATTTGTCCGCTGATTTCTCCGACAATTGAGGACCTATTATAAAAATTCTTTTTTTTGTATGAAAGGGTATGCTCCCAAGTTGCTCCCATATAAATTTTATTAACTTTGCTTGGATAGTTTTTGAGTAAGCTTCAATAATACGTATTTTTCCCAGTTAGTTTATGTGGATGATATGATCATAACTTCCTGTCACTGTTATTTACATAGCAGGTAATGGTATTCGAATTTGTGTGGGGTAGATACTACAACGAAAAAGTGAGAAATAAAAAGTTTTTATTTTTTCAGAAAAAAAACACTACCTAAGTACAATATGTATAAAATAACTTTAATTTAAAGTCGGTGTCTTTGGTTTTGAATTTTCGTTTTTTGCCACCGACTTCTGAAACTAAAGTTATTTTTCACTTTGTAGTGTTTATTTTCCGAAAAAATAAAAAGTTAAATGTGCAATTTTCGAAACGACGAAAACGTATGGGGCATAGTCCATTGGACGGAAACGTATGGGGCATAGTCCATTGGACGAAAATGTATGGGGCGTAGTCCATTGGACGAAAACGTATGGGGCATAGTCCATTGGACGAAAACGTATGGGGTACGCACATTAAAGTCGTTGTCATTATCAAATAGTTACTATTGTCCATAAGCTATGACTTATAACTACAAACCAGTGGTGCTTCACTGCTGCTGCAAAGTAATCAGTTTTAGTTTTAATGGAAGTTGCTGAAAACCACAACATTAAAGTTTCTCTTTGGTTTTCAGAGATAAGCGACAGAAAATAATCTGAGTTCTGTTAAAGGATAAAAGGTTTTTACACGTATCTTGGGTATACTTATTTAAAAAGGCGATATTATTACCTCTTGGCTGGGGTGCAGGGGCGCAGCTAACCAATAACCCGATTCCTGTCGGCTTCCCTTAGGAAATTATGACATTCAGTAGTTCTCAGCAGTGTTTAATAATCACACTGAATGTATTATTTAATACTTACACCATAAAATTAAAGTATTACAAAACCCTAACCTACATTTAAAAAATTGTCTTTATATTCCAACGAAAACAAAACATTTAAAGTGCGCGCCAATTTTGCTCTAGTGCCTCCAGTATAACTCGTTGTCCGCCCGGGTTATGAAAACTTAAATTTATATACAAAATAATCTCGTCATGACGTCACTTCAGGTCACGTGACACGCTGTTTTTTGAGGCAATAGTAAGCCGTAATAAGTCGGGTTATGATAGACCGTACAGTGTAGGAATCCATACGCTGAATTTCGTAAGCGTTCGGTTTGGTTCGGGACGGGGCGGGGGGAGGGACAAACTTCGCTCCACGCTCGCAATAATTTTAAATGTTTGTCGACGTTTGACGTAAACAGATAATAGAATTTATAACCTTTAATTTTGTTGATACTTGTAGTTAATTAGCATTTTGTTCGTTGTATTCATATAAGTTATTAGTGTAGTATTAGTGTAACAATTAGAATTGGATAATCGTGAGTTTGTTGTGAAATTGTGCGTTCGCCGTCGTTGTAATTAGGAATTTGTGGTAAGTCGATAGATAAGCAAGTTGAAATTACTTTTTTAGAGTAGATTTGAAAAGTTATTAGTAGGATGGCGGCATTAATAGTTTTAGATTGTTGTGTGACAGATTATTTGCTTCGTGAGGAAACATGCTTTTCAAGGTTAAGTTTTGAAAATAAGAAACACATAATTAGGCTAGGTCGTGCTCGACCAGATATGACTATAAACTACAAACGACGTGATGGGTTTTTCAAACATTTTAATGTTTCCCTTTACGATAAATATCAATGGCTGACTGGTAGGTAGTTGTAAATTAAATAAGATGTTTTGTTTTCCATGTTTACTTTTCTCAGATTCTAGTAGTTTATGGAATAAAGGGGGTTTTACAGATATTAATAATCTGACGAATTCATCAAAAAAACATGTGCAGACTGGTCATCAAAAAAACATATTTGTAGCTGTTTAGATTTACATGACTTCTTCCTCATTTTTCACCAATTCGTTTGAAGCTCATAATAGGAAAGTAGCTCGAAATAGGAATTTAATGAAACGGTTTATTGACACCGTTATTTTGTTAGGTAAACAAGAAGTAGCTTTTCGCGGCCACGATGAACGTCCGAATTCTGATAACCGCGGTAACTATATTGAAACCTTGTTATATCTGAGCAAGTATGACACCGTAATGGACTCTCATTTGGAACTATGTTCTTCAGTTCAGAACCCCGCGTTTTCTGGTCTCTCAAGTGATATTCAAAATGATTTAATACATAGTATTGCATCCGTTTTACGAGACCACATTAGAATCGAGATAGATAAAGCTCCATTTCTGTCTGTAATGATTGACGATACTCCCGATGTCAGTCATAGGGAGCAATTGACTGTAATTTTTCGATATTTATCTGAAACTGGAATCGAAGAACGATTCCTAGGTTTTTACGATGTTAGCGGAAGTCGAACTGCTGAAGTTTTATACAAACAGTTGTTAGAAATACTTGACCAGTATCGTTGTAGGAATAAGTTAGTTGGTCAGTCTTACGACGGCGCGGCAGTTTTTTTTTTTTTTTTTTTTTGTGTTTTATTTTTTTTTTGCTCCGGCTTACCTTTCTCATAAACTCACCCTTCGCCACTGCTGGGGTGCATCTTTAATGATAATCATTTTACAAGTGAAATAAAATAATACTACATACAAATGATATAACAATTTACATGCCTGTTGCTTTTATTATTTTAATGTTACCCTTGTTACTAAACTGCACCCCAATTGAGTAACACACTTCAACGTCAAATAAATTATTTCAATTAGGCACTTTTGAACGTCAAAATTTACAAAAAATAGAATTGATTCTAGTCGCAACTTCCAAAAGTTCGTTTTCGTATGGAGAAGAATGGGCAAGAAACTCCATCGTTATTTTCGTTCTTTCAATGTTTTCACAATATTTTGTAAACATTGATTACTTTCCATGACAATCCGAAGTACTTTGAAGGAAATTCCCAATCCATTGCTTCATATGTTTGAAAAATTCATCTTCTCGACAACAAAAAAAACCCAATGAATGTTGTCGAATTGTCAAAACTTAAGGCTTTGGAATTGGTGAGTTACGCAATTTGGGTGCAGTTTACTTTACATTGTAATTGTTTATTCACTTTTTCGTGACTCCGACGCGAGCGCACCTACTGCTACTAAACAAATGGCGCATGCCATTACTTGTACGTCACAACTTTGATAGTCGACGTCGCCGTCGTCATATTGTTCTCTACTTATGTTAAAGGGTTTATCCAACGAGGACAAACATCATTTCTATATATATTCTATCTACGGGAGACAATACAAAAGGTATTTATAATTAAGTGGTAATTTAATTACAAGGTAATTGCGGAATCGATCGCAATGCCTTTAACATCCATTGCTTTATAGGTTTGAAAAATTCGTCGTAAATAACGCAATGAACGTGGCTAAACTGTCAAAATGGTAGACATTGCGATCGCTGAAAGATGGCAACGTCGCAAATAGATTTTATTCGCTGTTTTGATTAATTTGGCAATATTACTGTATGGAAATAAGAAATGTGGCTAACTAGCGAACTAGAATATTAATTATGAAATGCAATAATTAATACCGTACACCGAATATTTAGTTTTAGATGTAAAAAAGTATTTGGAAACTTTCCAAATGCCTTTTACACCTAAAACGGGTACAACTTCAAATTAAATGTTATAATTGGAATTCATTATTAATATTCTAGTTCGCTAGTTAGCCATATTTCTTATTTCCATACAGTAAGTAATATTGCCAAATTAATCAAAACAGGTGATTTTTTGACAGCTATTTGCGACGTTGTCAACTTTAAGGATATACGCTCATAACATTGTATGTGCGGTACGCAATTACCCCACAGAATTAATTGACATCAGAAAAACGATAGGCTTTTAAGTGCTCCAAAATTCCACCACTAACTACGAAACCAATGTATTTGAATAGTCTATTAAATAAGGAGCAATTTTTTATTCTCACACTCTTATAAAAAATGGATAAGTATGTGAATGAAGAGTTAGGCAGAAAAAATAAAAAGGTAGTAAGTGCTGTACTAAATTATAAATTAAATATACCCATATTCAAATCCGGAGACAGATACTGTGTCAATAATTATAGACCAATATCCAGACTACCAACGTTGTCAAAAATTTTAGAACGATTAATGAATTCCAGACTTACTAAATTTCTTGAACAAAATTCCCTTTTATCTCCATCACAGTTTGGATTTCGATCTGGCAGGTCAACTGCTGAAGCCGTCCACGAACTAACAGATCACATAGTCAACAAACTAGATAATAAAAAAAAGACCTTAGCCATTTACCTAGATTTAGCTAAAGCATTTGACACAGTATCTGTTCCTATTATGGTAAAAAAATTAGAGAATATGGGAGTAAGAGGTCTACCACTACAACTATTCATAGACTATCTATCACACAGGACACAAACTACTAAAGTAGATAATTGGATTAGCGACGAACTTCCTATTCAGTACGGCGTTCCACAAGGTAGCATCCTCGGTCCAACATTATTCTTAGTTTATATAAACGACCTATGTGACATCAATCTACAAAACGGTAAAATCATCACTTTCGCCGATGATACTGCCTTGATATTCGATGCTAACTCGTGGGATGAGGTTGAAAATTATGCTCAACAAGGTCTTGATACGGTGTATAAATGGTTATATTCCAATTTGCTTACCCTGAATATCGATAAGACAAAATACATGACTTATTCCCTTAGACCCCAGAATCAACCAAACTTCAACTTGAAAGCCCACTCATGTGATTTCATCAACCATTGTTCTTGTCCTGTATTAGTTAAAACGAATTCTGTCAAATATCTTGGCATAATCATAGATTACCGTCTCAGCTTCCAACAACACATTGAAACCCTAGTTAAAAGAATCCGAAAATTAATCTTCATATTTAAACATTTAAGACATATATCTGATACATTAGCTATTAAAACAGTTTACTTTGCACTATGCCAGTCTTTGCTAGTATATTGCATTACCACATGGGGCGGTACCTCTAAAACATATTTGATAAATTTAGAGAGAGCCCAAAGAGCTATATTAAAAGTTAGTTGCTTTTTCCCAATCCTCTATCCAACTTTCGAACTTTACCAACACTGCCAATTGCTAACGGTTCGACAGTTGTTCATTCTCATGACAGTACTAAAAAAGCACACTGAACTACCCTTAGATCACGATTTACCAACGTTAAATAGTCGATCAACAAATGTTTGTACAATCATCCGTTATAACACTAGTTTCTCCCAAAAGTTTTTCTGTTTTCTTGGCACTTTTCTTTATAATTCAATTAATAAAAAGATATCTATATACACTCATACAAAAGCTATTTGTAAAAGAAAATTACGCTTTTGGCTATTAAACCTGGACTACATTGCCACTGAAAACTTATTAAAACCAATGTCTTAACACCTACACATTTACACTCACACACCTTCAATAACACCTTCACCTTCTTAAAAACATTCAATATAAGTTCACAACATTTCCCCATTTCCATTCTTCATTTTTTTGTTATGCTCAATAATATTTTATTTTCTTATTCAGATACCTACCTAAGTATGTATTACTGAATAATAATAGGTACGTAATGTACCAAAATAATATCTATATTTCTTTTAACTTTATGTTTACTTGCTTTTCTTTGATTTTGTTTTAATTTTGTTAGTCTTTCAAACTTTTGCTATACCAATAATATCTTGACTCTACTGTTTTGTAAATTAACATGTCCTATCTAAGAGAGCCGGGTGATCTGTAACTCAGGATCCTCCTACCTCAGACACCTTTCTCTATTTAAGATTGTGCATTTTATTAACCAGTGCCTGTAATATGATGTTGAGATAAATAAAGATTTATGATTATTATTATTATTATTACTTAATTATGATTGTCTTTCTCTAATTCTGCGGCCGCTTATGCGTCTATCGTGACGAAGCTTCGCACAGTGATACGATACATGCAGATGTGATCAACCATTATTAGTTAACGTCTCGAATGTTCGAGCTCCGTAGCACTTAACGCCCGGTTGACGGTTCATAATAAACGTTCTTATATGACCAACGCATTAGCGCGATAACTTTTTAGCGAGCAAAACATCCGAAGCTTCGGCACGCATTGCTTTGTCACGATAGACGCAGATGCGGTCGCAGCATTAATATATATTATTTAATAGCATATTTGTATCATATAGCTACGTAATGTATCAGAAACGTTATGTTTTTCTAATAATTTAAATAACTTAAAAGAATACGCAAAAATTATTTAGTGTTAATACATAGTTTGTCATTTAATTTTATTTTATTATATAACTGTACTTTTAGACCGACTACATTGATATTTGTACGCCGTCAACGGCAAAACATATTGATCTAGTCATACAATGATCTCTGTACATATTTTATTTGCAACACCTATTTTCTACACCCACTTATGTTTTACAAATAAAAACATTGACTTTAACGAGCCCAAACACAACGGGGATATCTAGTTAAGTTGAAGAGTTCTTGTGGCCACGTTCCTGCTCCATCATCAGACCCTGGACTACACCTTGGGTTAATGTACAGGACCTACCTACTGTTCAAGACAAATCAAAATAGTCGAAACACGACAGAGTATCTAGTCAAGTTGAAGAGTTCCAGTGGCCACCTTCCCGCTCCATCATCAGACCCTGGTCTTCACCTTGGGCTAATGTACCTACATGTCAAGACAAATCCAAATAATAGAAACACATCGGAGCTATCTCGTTAAGTTGAAGAGTTCCTGTGGCCACCTTCCGGCTCCATCTTCAGACCCTGGACTACACCTTGGGCAGTGCCTAACTTTTTGTCAAGAAAAATCCAAATAGTCCAAACACAACGGGGCTATCTCGATAAGTTGATGAGTTCCTGTAGCCACGTTCCTGCTCCATCTTGAGACCCTGGACTACACCTTGGGCTAATGTATTTGCCAAGACAAATCCAAACAGTCGAAACACACCGGGGCAAAATCGTTAAGTTGAAGAGTTCCAGTGGCCACCTTCCTGCTCCATCGTCAGACCCTGGACTAATGTATTTAACTTCTTGTCAAGACAAATCCAAATAGTCGAAACACAACGGGGCTAACTCGTTAAGAGTTCCTGTGGGCACCTTCTTGCTCCATCATCTGACCCTGGAGTACACCTTGGGCTTATGTACTTTTCAAGACAAATCCAAATAGTCGAGACACACCGGGGCTATCTGTATTGTCCCACTGTTGGGCAATACGGATAGACAGAGTACTCTTCCCATACACAGAGTACGCTTGCTCAAGATGGGTTGGCGATTTTAGACTTATAGGTATTGACTACAAGTCCAGGTTTCTTCACGATATTTTCATGCACCGATGGTACCTAATATCCAAGATAAGTTTAAAAAATGCATTAGGCGATGTCGCAACTTTTGCTTAGCTTTATTGATATTGTTTTATCTGACCACATCGGACACCGAATATATTTTTATAAACCTACTGCTTTATTTTATTACCTACCTTGACACCTTTTAGGGACCCAACCTAATTTTAGTCGCTCAGAATCAGTCTTAAAAATGACTATCCATGCTCAAGACGGTTGACGTCATCACGTCAACGCCGGCTGTCGCTGAAAACCAGCGCTGGGGTCTGGCTCGCATAGGGTCGTAGCATTATGCTGAGCGATGGCCGTTTTGCGTGGATGTGACGCACATTTTCCCCCAAATTGTTTATTTTCGTGTTTTTTTCTTTCCTTGCGTCATGTGTACCGCAAATAAACGTATTTTCTTTCTTAATTCTTTTTATTTTCTTTCTAAGAGACTAAAGTCACGCAACTCATTTTGCGCAACGTAAATTACGCGACTCACACGGCCGGGACATACGACTCTCCGATAAATGTTCTCTCACTCACACAACACACTCGCCTCATTTGGTTCCTAGAAAAGGTTATTCGGCAGCCTTCTGCGCAAAGTTGTGACTCCACTCATTTTACGCGGCGGAAAATTACGCCAATTACTTTGTTGGCTAGCTTTATAGAATTCTTCAACTGGGGACTATAAAAGCAAGAACGAATAAAATATAGAACATCAGTAAAAAATCCCCTTTATTTCATAATTACAATAACAAATAAATGTTCATACATAATTCATTATCGACGTGTATCCGACAAAAGTTCCAATATTTTAGACATCAAATACAATTTCATAGGATTTTGGAGTAACAACGATTGTCCTTGTAATGTCGAATGAAACAGAAATATATAAAAAGACTATACTTTCTTACAAATGCTACATTCCAAATTACATTGTAATCGATTTGAGCGTGCATACACCCATTCCGAATTAGCGTGAGCGCGATAACGATGTCCCGTGAATCGACATGACATGCGCCATCTTGCGATAACGCCGACCATGCCCTTAATTAAAATCACCGTCAAAAATGACAGTTGTGCTGCTGTTTAGAGTTGCATCATATCTTTAAACTAACGTGGCATTTTCGAAATTGTGCTTCTGGCGTTATTTATGAAAGTAAAGCGTTATTTATGAAAGAAGTCAAACACCGCTGCCATCATTCTCATGGCGGCCGTTATGTAGCGGCCTCCGCACTTCTAGGAAACTTTATTTGTATACAGGGTCAAGTTAAATTAGCTAGTGAAACCCCGCACCCCGCAGATATGATGCGTATCTATATATAAACATGATAAAATAAAAACAAAAAATACTAGATGTTTTTTTTTTCGGGCATGTCAACGACCGCTTGTACTCTTATTACTTGAAGTATGGACTGGAAAAATCTATTTTATTATGTTTTATCGTGTTTAGATATCTATCGATACCCATCATTAGTCAGATCAGTAAAGTTTAAAATAAACAGATATTCCAAGTGACTACTCTCACTGCGGTTGATGACCCCACTAAAAACGACCATCAAATTAATTCCTTTTTTTTGTTTTATCATGTTTAGATCTCGAGTTCGAACCTAAGGGTGCCCACGGATTCATATGCGTATTGTATAATTATGACTTGCTTGAAAAACGATGAAGGAAAAAATCGTCAGGAAACCGACATGCCTAAGAGATATTTTTCGACGGCATGTAAAGCCAAGTTAGAGGCCCATGGGCGGCTTTAAAATTCTGACACCAGGTTAAACACTAACCACAAGAAAATAAAATGTTAAGATATCGGTAAGTACCCATCGCGTCTGCGGAGTTTCGCTAGCTAATTTAAGTTGACCCTGTAAAGTTATAATCGCCGTTGCTCCGAAACCTTTTTATAGTGTAATAGGTATATTGATTAAGCATTCTTCTACAACATTTATTAGGTATTTCAATGGGTTATAGAAGAAATTATGCTATCATACTATTGTAAGGATTCCGCTCCGGGAACTCACAAACTTCAAAGGGGTAACTTACTAATTCGTCATATCATTTCTCAATTAAATCTTTTTTTTGCGGTACGTCCCTCAAACTTGAATTTCGTTTTGTATCGTACATTACAGTCAAATCTATAGTCTTTATCTGATGTAGAAATACTCTTAACGATGCCGAAAGTCAAAAGTTCTTCCCGTCACGTCAGTGTGATAAGATTTTTGTACTGGACCATACCTGGGCACCTTCTGGTTATGGAGATATTGACTGAAAGTCAAACTTCAAACTTTTAAAATAAGTTTTAAATGTTATAACTTAAGGGGGATGCGCTAAGGTAGCCCGCGAGATTCAAATTTTCTTGAGCTTTTTTTCCATTTTGCAGGTCAGTGTCAGGTTGTATGTTGATTAAAATATAATTCGCGACAGTAACAAATATGGCTTTACATAATTATAATCATTACAATCAGCAATACACCTCCATAAGTTAGCATAATTGTCAAATGTCTAGATTTCATGAAATAGGTCATTGACAATGGGATTACATGAACTTAGAGAGTTGTATTGATCATTTTTATGATTATAATTCTATAATTAAACATTTGATACGGCCGCGAATCATATTTAGATCAACATAGAACATGATACTGACCTGCAAATTGCAAAAAACGTAACAAAATTTGAATTTCGCGGGCTACCTTGACGCTTTCGCCTTAACTTTAAATACCTCCACAACCCACGTACCGTTGTATGCACCCATGAGCACATTGTTTTGCGTGCGTTACATTGCGTAAACAGCTAATTTTCAGACCAAAAATAATAAAAAATGGTTTGATCTCCAACCGCGGGCATTTGCGGTGAACCAATTTCACTCTTATGCCCTTTGTAATAAGGTTGCTAAAGTGGTTCACCGCCTGTGTTCGCGATTGTAAGTAATACGTAGATGACGGCTTCGTGAAGAGTCTTTTTACATCCAGTACAAGTAGATATTACATTTTTTGGGTAGTTAGCTGCCATCAGTACAGCCATTTATTTTTTGTGATAAGCCGGAGCGATATCATCCCTACAATGTGATAATGAGCCCCAGTTTCTAAAAGCACAGCAGCAGACGGCAGCATTATGCTGAGCGATGGCCGTTTTGCGTGGATGTGACGCATATTTTCCCCCAAATTGTTTATTTTCGTGTTTTTTTCTTTCCTTGCGTCATGTGTACCGCAAATAAACGTATTTTCTTTCTTTCTTTTTTTAAAAGCATGATCAAGTCTCTAATCAGTAAATCTCATATATATAAAGGCTGGCGCAGACTTGGGCGGGCCGCACCGCATTGAAAAAATCCTCTAGAATCAATATAACACTCAACTCATTCTTGTTTATCATTTTGTATAAACAATAGCACACTACAGGCAGACAACGCGATTTTAAACATATAAGTGTGTTAAAACTCTCGTTGATCAGGTACCATCAAAGAAGTTCATATCTAACCAGTTTCAAAACGAAATCCCGTGAACACGATGACCACATCTGTTACCGGCCCGGTGCTATAGCCGCCGAGCGCTGCAAGCAAGAATAGTCCTTACGGTGGTTAGATATGAACTTCTTTGATGGTATATCTAAATATGTGTTTATTTGTAAGGAAGTGTAGGATTCAATTTTTTTGTATTTAAATGCGATGCGCTATTGCCTGACGCGGTTGTCGAAAGAAGAAAAAAAAAAAGAAAATACGATTATTTGCGGTATACATGACGCAAAGAAACACATATTTTCCCCCCCAACTTGTTCTTTGTTGTGTTTACAAAAAAAGAACAAGTTGGGGGAAAATATGTGTCACATCCACGAAAAACGGCCATCGCTCAGCATAATGCTGTGACCCTATGCGAGAGAGTCATGTGCGCTTATCTTAAGTTCAGATTCGACATTGATTAGGCTTTTAAAAACTGAGGTTATTCCTGAATGGGGTTAAAACATCGATTTAATAAATCTAACCGTAATTATGAATCTGACTTAGCCCGTAAGGTGGAATATCTGTTAATAAGAAATTAATTATTATTTTATTAATATATGCGCAGTCAGCAATGTAATGTACTTAAATAATAATAATAATAATATGTACATTTGAAAAATAATGTTATATTAATTGTTTGGAGAACTAAATACATTTTTAACCGACTTACAAAAACCAAAAGGAGTAGGTTTTCAATTCAACGGTACAATATTTTTTCCATAACTTTTTTTAGACGTCTACTAGGGCTTCTTCGCCGGTGAACTTCATTTTAATAAAAATAATAATATTATGTGAATAAAATATCATAAATGAGAGAAAAGAAATAACTTATCCACATACATTATACAATGCTGTCTACGCATATTAACCTAATCTACATATCACATAAAAATTACCAACAGAACTAAATTACCACTTAGAAATTTACTTAACTTAAAAAATAATTATATATTAAAATATGAAATTAAAAACCTTTATTTTAATAAACTAAAAATATAGGTAACAATGTGTTTAAATTCTTTGAATAAAAGCGAGTTGGCCACTAGTATGTGTGCCTCGAATAAAGCAACTCTTGTTTCTTGAACAACTCTTCGAACGCAGTTTTGAGTCATTTAAAAGTCCTGTTTAAGCTTTTTATCGAGAATTTTATTTGAGCAAAATAAATAAATACTTAAAAATTATTTTCAGAAACTGAATGCCTCGTCAAAAGCAATTTTTTTACGTAAATCATTTATTTAATTATTTCATTGAACCTAATTCAATATAAATATTTTATTTGTTTGAAAATAAAAGACACTCGCTTAGTTCTTCACATTAGAGACTGTCAGCGTAAAACTACCCGCACTGGGCCCGCGTGGTGGGTTACGGGCCGCTCCCTCTCACAGAGAGGAGTCTTGTGTCCCAGTCGTGGCAACATTATAGTCTATTTTAATCTGGCAACCCCATTTCTATTTCATCAATCCTAACTAAAGCTAAACCTCCCCTAAACGTTATAAGTGGTAAAAACACTAACATATTTCGGGGCGAACCCGACAGACTAACATTGTGTTTAATATCACGTTTATAATAATGTGGTATAAGGTTGAGAGGATAAATAAGATAAGCTGTCTTCGCCTTCTCTTGTATTGGTACGAACTATGTGAGAATAGCGCATGCGTAAAAACATTAGCCAGACAGCAAGGTGGAAGCAGGACTGACTATTCAGGGTGCGCCAGACCTACATTTAAGTACCGTACTCTTCGAGGCATAAAACAAATATTATGCCTCGATTTCAGTAATAAGTTGACGTGAGGCGTACACTGACGTAAATTCATTTCAGCTTGTCTTATTCATACTCTTAAAGATATAAGATAAGAATATTTAAAGTTATACAGACATTCTTGAATGACTCGTTTTGAGTAATCGAGGCTTAACACCTCATGACTTTAAAATATATACAACAATTAATAATTATTTGTCTTTTACAAGTTTGTCAAAGATATGCGAGGTCTCAACTTTGGTCGAGGCATAACGTTTTACAATTCATTTCTGTATATAAAAAAAAGATAATTTTTGAAAAAAAAATTACTTAAAAATACCTAGACCATATTCCCATACACATATAAAACCGCTCAGCCTCTAGCTTAGAATATTCAAAATGCAATATTTGTGATATTTTTTTTAATTCATTTTAATAATAATAATTATACAGTCCCGTCGAATGCGTTCCTGACACCTGTCAGTTGGACGATTTCTAGTAACTTTATGGATCAAATTCGCAAAGCACATTTATTCGTTAGTATAAATTTGACAGATGTCAAGAACACATTCTCTCGACGGCCGCAACAACAATAACATTACTTCTCACTTTACAAATCTACTGTTTCTTCCCCGTAAACAAGTTTACAGCTATACATCAGCTCCTGTTTACTTTCGGACCGTAAGTTTTCGAGCTCGAAACAGCGTTAAGAACGAGTGTACACTTTGAGAATATCAATTGCACAATACAATTACAAATAAATCTTGGACTTTGATATAAATGGACCAACCCATACATACATAAAATAGATTATAAATACCATAGTGTATTTTACTATGAAGTTACAGAAAAACAAGCAAACTCTGAGTGAGAAAAAAATTAAAGAAAAATATTCACAGAAATTACAGAGAAAAAAAGTTACCCTCCTTTTGGGCTTCGCCGCAGTCGGGTAATAATTGTATAGATGACCTCGTAATTGCATTACCAATTTTTACGAAAAAAAAGAACCAGTACATAAAAAATAGGTTTTTTTTAAAGTTTCATAGTTTAAACATTGAAACTTCACTATCTACCACATGCACATGTCGTTTTATGACGTGCAAACGATATTCAACCTAAGATACAACAGCACAAGGTTCTTTTGGCGCGCGGCCAAAATCGGAACTAACGCCACCATCTTGTTTTTCAAAACATTTTCTGTGTCAATTTCACAAATGTTTACCAACAACGCCCCTATGTCACTGTCACTCAGACGCCACAAGATCTTTATAGCACTCTAATTAAATATTTAGAATATGCTTTATTTACATAAATAAACTAAAGGAGATTAGATGGTTTGGTCATGTTGAGAGGAGGAATGAAAGGCGACTAACAACGCAGATGTGAGTGGAAACGCCGGGAGGGGACGACCTCGAAGGATACATAGTGACCTTATTGGTGATGTTCTTCAGAAAGGTCAGGTGCGTAGAACTCGCGACCGGCGTGCGTGTGTGACCAGCAGTGCTATTCTGTAACCATCTCACCGTGAAAACTTAGGTGAAGTGAGCGTGGAGTGAGCTGTCATTCCACCTCATGCTAGAGATTGACACTATTGACAGCTCACTTCACCTAAGTCTTCACGGTG
Organism: Agrochola circellaris; assembly: GCA_914767755.1. NCBI lineage: Eukaryota > Metazoa > Arthropoda > Insecta > Lepidoptera > Noctuidae > Agrochola > Agrochola circellaris. Next base: position 6,264,092 of record OU611867.1, on the reverse strand, counting down.
AGTTTTTTATTTATAGAATACGTCAGCAGATGTATGAACGTAAACGAGGCAAAAGGTGTATGTAAGGATCGTTTTTGCCTAGCATAATGGGAAGAAGTGGGTGGTGGGTGGTGGATGGGTTTATGTATTTATTTTATTTTATTCTATAAACTAAAGCCTTTTTCCTATGGGGGGTAGACAGAAGATACAATACGCCACTGTGCGTTATTGTCCGAGATCGTTTAATCGGATGCATATTTACATTAAGTTTGAGAAGTTGACTAGTATGGAGCGCTTCGAAACGGGAAAACTATCGGTTTCAAAACCGACGAATTTTTAAAAACTACTCTGTTATTCTGTGTATGCGGGCAATTAAATATACTTCATTTTAGATTAAAAGGTTTTGTAGATTTTAATTGTTATAATAATAATGAATTTAGATAAACGATGCTTGCCGGGGTTGGTCTGTGGATGGGTTACCATCTTTACATACCAAGACTCCTCTGCGCCTTAGAAAACACGTTAAGCCGTTGGTCCCGGCTGTCATTCGTAAATCTTTGACAGTCGTTACGGGTCGTCAGAAGCCCGAAAGTCTGACAACCAGTCTTACCAAGGGCTATCGTATTACCCAGTTACTGGGTTGTGGTGGTCAGATAGGTTGTCGCTCCATGTAAAATACTGGTATTCAGCTGCATCCGGTTAGACTGGAAGCCGACCCCAATATAGTTGGGAAAAGGCTAGGCAGATTGATTTTTTTAATTTAGAAAAACGTTAAAGTTGTTACATCATACTTTGAATACTTAATAATATTTTCGTGTTATATTTTCCACAAGTTTCCTCCCTAGTTTTAAATAGATAAGAAATATTTGTTATACTTATTAATATTAAATTTTATAGACTCCGCGATTCATACTTTGTACCATTTGCCGGGACAAAAACGTACTTTAAGTAAATATGCATCCGAGTATCCGAACTCCAGTTATTTTTCACCAACTACGAGGTCGAATAAACAAAGTTTTGAGAATAATTTTCACAATAAAATACACTATGAGTAAAATTACAAAATACACCAAATTATCTACTTCAGCCACGAACGCGGTTATTGTCGACAATGACCGCGTCGTGAGCGGTCGGTGTTGACATCGAGTGATCCCTTAACAGCTAGGTTTACAGTTTTGCTACCTGTAACACAGAAATTAGGTTACAACATTACGCATTTAAATGCCTCACTGCTGGGACACAGGCCTCCTCTCTGTGAGAGGCAGTGGGCCGTAATCCACCACGCGGGCCCAGTGCGGGTTGGTAGATGTCACATGTCTTCGAATTTTTGGTTCTAGGACATGCCGGTTTCCTCACGATGTTTTCCTTCACCGTTTTGAGAGCAGTGGTGATGAGATAAATTGCACAAAGTAAAGCGCCTGTATGAGTTCGAACCCACGACCTGACTCGTAAGCCGGGACGTCCTGCGGCTCATTCGTCAACGCTCACGGCGCGCGAACCTCGACTCCTTAAGAGCGTTTATTCTGAAAGTTGACAACGTCGTAAATAGCTGTCAAATATTTACCTGTTTTGATTAATTTGGAAATAATACTGTATGGAAATAAGAAATGTGACTAACTAAGTTACTAGAATATTGATTATGATATGCAATAATCAATATTGTAACACCGAATATTTCGTTTTAGGCGTAAAAAAAGCATTTGGAAAGTTTCAAAATGCTTTTTTTACGCCTAAAACGGGTACAACATCAAATTCAATGTTACAGTTGCATAACATAATCAATATTCTAGTAACTTAGTTAGCCACATTTCTTATTTCCATACAGTATTATTTCCAAATTAATCAAAACAGGTAAATATTTGACAGCTATTTACGACGTTGCCAACTTTCAGAATAAACGCTCTTAAAATAAGAAGGGTCACCATGTTCAATACTCACATTACGTATGTCTGCGCTGCGAGCGCGCGGCGATCCTGTAGGCGACGAAGGGCCAGATGATGAGCAGCGCCAGCGTCGGCGCGCTCAGCTCCTGCCAGGGCCACCGCCAGCCGCGGGACACTTGCTGGAATACAAAGGAATATGACTTTAATAAACATAGTTTATCGAAACCAGCTCCATAATGATGTGAATACGAGGGGCATGTGGCTAAATAATAACAGCCGCACGGGTAAAGCAACGCTTGCTGAGGTCGGTCTTAGGATGGGTGACCATCCCTAACATATCGAGACCCCTCCGTGTCTCGGAAAGCACGTCAAGCAGTCGGTCCCTAAGTTTAAAGAATTTGAAACTGTGATCTTCAATTTTAAAAATATCACAATGACGGAAAGACCTAGTGACGTTCTGCGTCTTTTGACACCCGATATTGAGAAACAGGAATTAATGCGTTGATCACACGTATCGAGTTGATGGGCGAGACAATGCTCGGTACTATCGAAGAACTTCATATCTAAGCAGTTTGAAAACAAAATCCCGTGAACACGATGACCGTATCTGTTACCGGCCCGGTTCGACAGCTGCCGAGCACTGCAAGCAGAAATAGTTCTTACGGTGTATAGATATGAAGTTCTTCGATGGTACATATAAACACATCACCGACTGCTCGGCCAAGAGCTCGGGCGAGTTAGACAGAAAGGGCGAGACAGTCAATCGGAACCTGTACCCTAATTACGTAATACACGATCAATCAGAATCTGAATCGTTTTGAAACAGATTGCTAATCCATTGCTTCGTACGTTCGAAAAAAAAATCTGCTCAACAACGTAAATAACACAATGAATGTTGTTGACCTGTCAAATTGAAACAGATTAGTCAGAATTGTCAACGAAATCTGATTTTTGATTTGAAAATTGACATGTTATTATTATAAATTGTAGACCTAATTAATTGTGAATTAATAAATGACATGATTTAATTTTATTTGAAAATTGTGAATTTTTGTATGCCTATCGGCGGGACATAGACGGACTCTGTAATATCTATATTTTAACATCTTCTAACCTATGTACACAAAATAAATGAATTTGAATTGAATTTGAAAATGTGTTGCGTAATTAGAGAGCTGCCTTGCGATGCGATTCTGTAAACATCTCACCGTGAAAACTTGGGTGAAGTGAGCTGTCAATAGTGTCAATCCCTGTGGAATGACAGCTCACTCCACGCTCACTTCACTTAAGTTTTCACGGTGAGATGTTTACAGAATAGCATGGCTGTTCTATTTGCTAAACCGAGCGCCCACCCCCGCGCGTCCCCGCACAGACTCGCTCGCCCACTCGTCAGGTATAAACATGCTCTCGGCACACTAATGTCGCTCGCAACGCGCTACCGTTTACCGCGATTTATGTGAACCTACTCTGACTCCAAGTAAAAAAAATCATGTAAACACCTACTACGTCCACCAACTCTCTCGGCTTACTATCATTTTGCTGTCCCGCCCATCTACTTGATACGTGTGATCAAAGCATTAGGCTTGTATCAGATCTGATAAAAATAATACAAGTAATTCACATTTCAAGGTGCTAAACTTACAAAACAGACAAGTTAACCACTAATCTCTAACAAGTGAAGTCAAAATGAACACTTTTAGAAATAGGGCCCAAAATATACTGCCCTGCTAAGCAGAAAGGCGCTATCTCTGAGATACGGCCTTTTAGTTTTTTTTATACCATTCAATAGCTATAACAATTTCGCATCTAATGGTATCAGCTAAATAGCGCTATCTAACTTAAAACATTTAAAAAAAACCACCAAGAAGATTTTTTTATCCTTACGTTTCCTTAAATTACAATTTACAAAAAGTTAATTTTCTCAAAACTTACTCCGATTGAGATAGCCTTTCGGCTTAGCAGAGCAGTATAGGTCTTAAGAAAAGGACAAATTCAACATGGCCATTTAAGTACTCACATCGAGTATCCTGCGGTCTCCCTCCACGGCTTTCCTGAGAGCGGCCACGTCTGCCTCCAGCCGCGCGAGGGTACCGGGCAGCTGTTCCAACACCTTCAGATCTGGAACGTCAACACAAATACTTGAATATTGTGGTAATTCGATAACAAATGAAACTCTTCGGCTATTTCATGTGAAAGCACACAAACCCTGGACTGTTCGGCTATTTCATGTGAAAGGATTCTCGACCGTGTTATTTTTACCAGTTACTGATTTTTAATAACAGTTTTAGTTTGACAAATATACGAAATGATACTGAACGTAGTTCACATTCATAATAAGCAATTTATTAGTAGTTCTTAAGTCACATACATTTAGGCCCGTATAACGTCGCTCAAGACTCAAGCATTACCTACTTAAAACTAGTTTCAACCAATCAAAACGCTTTAAACGAATTTTAAGTCCATGCTTGAGTTTTGAGTGACGTTCTGTAATACGGGCCTTAGAATCAAACTTTATAGTCTCAAAATCTGCATATGGTGCAGCGTTCCTGCTTCTGCTCGTAGATTCAATAAGCATTCTTCTCTTTTCTAGAGACTGAGGCGGTAACAAGTGAACTAAAATATTGATTATGAAATGCAATTATTAATATCGTAACACCGAATATTTAGTTTTAGATGTAAAAAAAGTTTGGAAACTTTCCAAATGCCTTTTTTACACCTAAAACGGTTACAACATCAAAATCACTGTTATTGTTGTACAATTGCAATTCATTATTAATATTCTAGTTCGCTAGTTAGCCACATTTCATATTTCCATACAGTAATATTGCCAAATTAATCAAAACAGCGAAATATCTGACATCTATTTGCGACGTTGCCCACTTTCAGAATAAACGCTCTTAAGGCGAAAGCGTCAAGGTAGCCCGCGTAATTCAAATTTTCTTACGGGTTTTGCAATTTGCAGGTCAGTATCATGTTCTATGTTGATCTAAATATGGTTCGCGGCCGTATCAAATGTTTAATTATAGAATTATAATCATAAAAATGATCATGATGAAATCATGACATTTGACAATTATGCTAACTTATGGAGTTGTATTGCTGATTGTAATTATTATAATTATGTAAAGCCGTATTTGTTACAGTCGCGAATTATATTTTAATCAACGTACAACCTGACACTGACCTGCAAAATGGATAAAACTAAAGAAAATTTGAATATCGCGGGCTACCTTAGCGCATTCCCCTTAAGTAACGTTTATAGATCTCGGCCTGAGTGTAGCAACACGTAAAAAAATCACGAATAACTTACGTGTAAGCTGTGAGGTTATTTGATGCGCGTGTCCATTGCTAAGCCTCTGGGTCTGCCTCTGCTGCGCTGAGTCCCTGCGCTGTGGAGGGACCTCTGGCTCACTCTGTAAGTATTGAAATAAGCTGGTGTAAAGACTAATACGTTTATAAAGGGGTTAGCGTGGCCTTTGCTCAGGTCAAGTACAGTATTTAAATCAATATGCTACGTGTGACACATTCAATCCCCGCCGGAATAGTACATTACTGTTGCGGCCTGCAACAGGGGCATTGATGGACGAAGCCGAGGCACACATACGTGAGTCCATCAATGCCTGGTTGCGGCCGAGGCTTCTATAGTATTTTTCTCAAATAATGCCCGGAAATTCAAACTAAGTAAATTAATTATAAATTCCAGAATCAATCAATCAATAATTTATTCTCTCTTTACAAAGCTGATTCAAAGTTATTGTGTACAAAAAATGTCTTAGCTGTGAGTGAATCAATGGCGAACAACGAAAATATTTCGCGTGCCAATATATTCATTTGTTTCTTCTAATTTAAACAGCTCTATTTGCAAACCAAATCGAAATTTAAATAAAATATTTGATAAGTTGCCTCCTTGGTTGCCATGTGTTGAAGTTCGTTACATTTTTAAATAACACGACAGATATCAGTTTTCATAGTATTAAACATTGCTGGCCGGCAACTGGCTGTATTTGACTAGTACAGCGCGTTTCATCAAATAGTTCCTATGCCGTAATGTTGGCTCTACTATTGTCACGAAAACGCTATAGTCCAGTCAATATAGACAATATTATCAATCAAGTCTTCACGTTTTTCAAACAATTTGAATACTGTATTTTTGCCTCTTTTGAAAATTGCTGATGTCGTATCACAGCCAGTTATCGCATGAAGGAATAATAAATGAGGCTGACATTTTGGATATGCAGTTAAACTTTGTGAAGAATATATTTTTGTTTGAACTTGAGCTCTCCCAGGTTTTAAAAAGTAAATTATCTTATCACTAGATGTTCGTGCAGTTAATATTATTAACAAATCTACATCTTCTCCAACAACGATAGTTGGATTGGTGCTACTGAATTGTTCAATTGCGGTTTCAATAATGAGGACATCAGCGTCATTTTGAGCTTGTTTCACAACAATATTGGCAGCTGCAAATTCTTCACATAACATCGAAATTAAACGAGATTTATTATGAGTATTAGCAAGAAACTGGTGTTGCTTTGTCGGAGCAGTCATTGATCGATCAAAAACGGTATCAGACGATGAAGATGTTCTAATATTTTTTGTTCAAATGGTTAACCCGATGATGCATACTGGCCACGTATGAGTGCATATTCGTATTTTTTATGTTTAAAATAGCCATAATTCGAGAACAGTGCACCGTAGAAGAAAAAGTGTTGAGATCTTTTTTGGAGACAATTTTACGATCTACAAACTTTGTTTGAACTATTTTTCGGTACCTCTCATTGTTTCAGAGATGTACGCAAAAAACGCAAATTTGTGACCTTTGACCTCGAATAAAAAACAACGCACAAGCGGGATCGATGGGGACTTTTGACATATCATTTGTAATGACGTATTCAAGGCCTGCACAAAAATCCAGCTTGTTGGGAATTAATGCAAACTGGAATCATAATTTAATCTATTTTGACTGGACTACTACGGCGCTAACTAGTAGGTCCGTTGTTAAAGTTTATCAGTGGAGCCAATGCTGTTGAAAAAGTTAATGAAATGCACTGTACAGCATTTTCGATTTATCTCGAAGAATGTTGTCAAAATAATGCTCGAATTTCCAAGCATGTTTGAGAAATAAATATTTGTAGGGCCTAAGGTATTTTTTCTAATCGCCAAATTAGTCCCTCAGCATTGGAGTGCAAAGTAAAAATTTAAAAAATATATTCCCAAAAACGCCAGACGTCTTCATAAAGCCACTTGGAGACAAATTATGCTCCGCCAAGTGTCTTTTTATTTCGACTTTTAATCGTATTCAGAAACTGAACAGTTCAAAGCAAAAAATATTGCAACTTGTTTTTAACAAATAGTATTAGTTATCAAATTTTACAATGTTTCCCATTCATTATTACCTCAACGGTAATAATGAATAATGGCAAAAATAGGAAAATTTTAATAAACCTCAAGAAATTTGTAACAAACACGTTTTATGAGGAAAATTGTTTCAATTATTTTGCGCGTATTTTACCTTAGAATTTGAAAAAATACAACTAGTTTTTTTTTACTTTACATGTTCAAGAGTAATTTTCAGTTCATTGACTTTTCAAAGACGTGAAATGGGTCATTATCATTACAAATTGTTTATGTTATAAACAAATATAATGTGTTTTAATAATTTAATATAATGAGTTTTAATTATGAAATTCAATTAAAACTTTGAGTACATTTTAGGTTCATTCAATTTCAGTCTTTGTTTTCCCATCATTACCTTTTTTGTCAGAAACTGGTATCCCTTCAACTATCAAGTTACGATTAAAAGTCCAAATATACCGTTAAAAAATAAATATACCACCCATCGTTTTCGATGGCATTTTTCTCTTAATAAATACACAACAAAAAACAAACAAGTTAGTACCCAAAACCAATGCATTAGTCAAGACATACGTACTACACTAACATCGACAGTGTCTATGAACTCGTCTTCGGAGTCGTGTCGCTGTCGCGGCGGCGGCGGCGACTGGCCTCGCACTGGGGACGACGCGCCCGACACTGATCGCGAATCTAGGGTGAACGTAGAGTTAGGGCTTTTGGGGTGAAGGTGGTCTTATCTTCGAGATAGGACCTACTTCACACAGACTGGTAGCCATAAAAGTGAACAAGAGAAATGTCTAATTAATAAACAACCAATATCTACTTAGGTTTTCATCAAGAGCGTTTATTCTGAAAGTGGACAATGTCGCAAATAGATGTCAAGTATTTCGCTGTTTTGATTAATTTGGCACTACTCGTATAACTGTATGGAAATAAGAAATGTGGCTAACTAGCGAACTAGAATATTGATTATGGAATGCAATAATTAACATCGTAACACCGAATATTTAGTTTACCTAAAACGGGTACAACATCAAATTCAATGTTACAATTGCATTTCATATTTCCATACAGTAATATTGCCAAATTTGTCAAAACAGGTAAATTTTTTACAGCTATTTGCGACGGTGCCAACTTTTTGGATAAACGCACTTAACATGGCTCGTGATCCACCTGGTAAGTGGTCACTCCGGTCTTTGTATATCTGCAATACCAGAAGCTTTACAAGTGATATTGCTGTGTGCTTAAAATTTTCCAGCACCCATAACTTTCAAACCGGTACAGCTACGGTGCTTGGCAGCAAGAATTGGTACGGTGGCAATCCTCCTCTTATAGTCCGTGCGCGACTGCTAGTCACCGCTTTGAGGTATTTGAGCGGTGAGAAGGGGGAGGTAGACAAAGGCCAAGCTAACTCAGTCTGCCAATTTTGTCAATGGCGCCCTCCGCGTCTCACTGCTCACTTACCTCAGGCGGTGACTACCAGTCGCGCGCGGACTATAGCCAAGCTGTTTCATAGAGATCGGCCCTACTACTTATGACCGCAAACATCTCTCCTCTCATAGCTTTATTTATTATTTCTTTGATGGATGCTTCCAGCCCTAATGAAAATCACTCAAATTATGAAAGAAATTACGTTCGACAAAATAGTCTCAAGTCGCAAGAGCTCATTTGCGACACTGGGTTGCATTCAGTTGCCCTCACCTTTAATTCACAAATATGGGCAGAATACCAAATCGCAAGAGGATTTGTGATGTCAGATTATTTTTGCAATAACATTAGTTACATGACTAATCTATGAATAAAATGATTTGAACCCAACATCAGCTATAATAGTACTCACACACAGGACTGTTCTGTCCGGACCTGACTCTCCGCAGCACGTCTCCTGCGACCAGCTCCAGGTCGTTGTTCGGGAAACCTTGGTCGTCCTCGTCCACTGACAGGAATGACGCTACGTCTTGGTTGTATGACATCGTTTCTACTATCTGTTGACAAATAGAATAGTAGGTTTTATTTAAGACAAAAACATGTCTAAGTCCGTCAACAAAGATACGGGCCCGAAAGTAGTAGATCCGTCAAAACAAGTGTCTTTTCGGACGGTCAGACATACATAGATAATACACTTAGCTAGATATTATTATGGGGAGTAAGGACAACTGCCAAATGGCGCGGTTATACATACTTAGTTCGAGCCCCGAACTAATCATATGTCCGTAAGTGATACGCTGTAGGAAACGCCCGTAACTACGGCCGGAACTGCAGATATTGTGCTTAGTGAGTAGACCTCCAGGTTCGGATATTGTCATTGGGTTTATTCATTAGTAAATGCTCGGCAGCAGTCCGGATTCTATATTTATGCTCGGTTCGTAGAAACGGTACCTAGTAAAGTATATACTCGTACATCGGTGAAGGAAAACATCGCGAGAAAAACTAGACTTATAATTAAAATTATATCTGAAATCGCCAACTGTGTAAGAGGAAGTCTATGGCCTGCAGTGAGACAGTAACAGGCTGGTATTATTAATAGAAATAGTAAGTGGAAGCGTGGAACTTAAAAATAAAATGTTTGCCAACGTTGGTAAACAGTTGCCTCAGCGAATTCTGCCTAGTATTAATTACCCTTTATATCAACATGCCAAACTACCTGTGTAATACTTTTGTCCTCCTGGGTACTGATCCCGATGAAGTTGATCGAATCTTGATGGGCCTTAAGTCTGATAGTGCCCCCGGTTGGGATAGTGACTCGACAAAATTCCTAAAACACATACGAAAGGTCGTTCCAGTAATAACTCACCTTGCAGACCTCTGCTTCCAAAGCGGCACCTTCCCTGACCTACTGAAACATTCCATTATTACTCCCGTTTATAAGGGGGAACAGATATGATGTCAACAAACTACTAACAAACAACAGACTTATATCTGTTTTGCCATCCATTTCTAAAATACTGGAAAATACTTAAAATTAGACTAGTAAAATAAATTCAAAGTTTTATTTACTATCCCTCGCCGACCTCTTTCGACAAGGCTTATCCACTGAGGATGCAGTTACAACACTGAGTTCTCTAGTGACTGTACAACTTGACGCTGACAATAAATTCCTTAGTTTTCCTGGACCTTAAAAAAGCTTTTGACACCGTCTCTGTCCCTGTCCTTGTGAGTAAACTGGAGAAAGCTGGAATAAGAGAAACCCTGTTGAAGTTGCTCAAAGACTATCTCACGTGTAAGAAGCAAAAAGCTAAGGTGGGTGAACTGACTAGTAGTAACGCTGAAGTCACATACGGCGTTCTCCAGGGCAGCGTACCAGGCCCTAAACTATTCCTGATATATTTAAATGATCTCTGGAACATGGATATAAATAATGCAAGTTTTCTCTTACGCCGATGTAACCGCAGTTGTTTTCTCTGGGAACTCCTGGCAAGATATAAAACGCAAAGCAGAGATGGGTATGGCACTTTGGAACAAGTGGCTACTTGGCGAAATAATAACCTACTCACTTTTAATACATAAAAAACCAGTTACATATGCTTTAGTATTATCAAAAGGAGTCAACCAAGTGAGGATCTCAATCTAAGAATACACCCATGTGGAGATACGAAATAATAACAGATATTGTAATTCTTCATGCATTAAACAAATAACACAGATTAAATATCAAGGAGTGATAGTCCATCAGCGGTTATCCTGGCATCCACATCTTGAACAGCTCTCAAATAGGGTTAGGAGATGAAGGAAATGTGACCAGTAAACGAAACCTCAAGAAATGTTTTTAATGAGATCTACATGGCTTTGGTGCAGTCGGTCTTGTTATATTGCTTCCCTATTTGGGGAAGTGCAGCGAAAATTTATTTTATAGAACGTGGATCGAACCCAACGAGCCGTACTTTAAAAATAAAAGATAACCTACTAAGACCTAATACAGAATTAGTGATCTACTTTCCGTAAGTAAAATGAACATTATCCAGTCTTAAAAAAACATAAAACCCTGATCCAGACTTATTACTGAAAAGGAGGCATGAAATTATTGCACAAATTCCACATCCATTCCATGTGTGCTTGTAGGCAATTTAATAAACGGTCTGCTCAGCTATACAAAAAATATTTACATATACACAAAAACAGTTATGGATGTAAGAAAACAATAACCAATTGGATAAAGACACTTAGATATGATGAAACGGAGGCACTTTTTGGAGCACGTAACGTAGCAGATACATACACTCTCACATGTAACACTCTCACATACAGACTCACTACGAACAGCCGTGCTATTCTGTAAAAATCTCACCGTGAAAACTTAGGTGAAGTCAGCTAGATGTGAGCTGTCATTGCACCTAATGCTAGGGATTGACATTATTGACAGCTCACTTCACCTCACTCTTCACGGTGAGATTTTTACAGAATGGATCGACAGGTATTCATACTCGAATCATACTCTCACTAACATCCTTATTTTTATTTAATATTTTAAGTACCTACGTACGGTTTTGTTACGTAATTATGCTGTACTATGTAAACTATTTCCTCTTAGCCCAGATTCGCACGGGCGATTTTGGGACATTGTTTTTGGTATCAAAATCTCAAAAAGACATAAGCATTATAAAATATATGACATAATGACACCATGGTATTTACCATAGCACTTCTCAACTTAGCACCTCCACAACCTAGGACCACTAACCTACTTCGTTCAAAAGTGCTAATAACTCTAATTGAAGTTGTGTGGCCCTGTGCATTGGTTGTGTTTGTGAGTTTTGTACTTTTATGACACACACGTGAATAAATAGCCATTGTTTTTGTTACTCATCAAGTTAAACTTTTAACTATATAAAAACTATACTTACTGAAAACAAAAAAAATATATAAATTTACTAGCTGCGCCCCGCGGTTTCACCCGCATAGGTCTCGAGCCCGTGGGAATATATATATTTCATTCAAATCCGTACAGCCGTTTTAGCGTGAAAGCGTAACAAACAAACTCACTTTCGCATTTATAATATTAATTAAGATAGTGTTTTTATAAATGCAGTTAATGCTTGTGTGCATAATCTAAATGTAATCCTTTAATACGTCACTGATTTCCTTCGTTTTTTTTTTCAACTGTTTCCTATAGTGTTCAGTTGTGTATTGTGTTGTGTTTTTATTTATTAAATAACCTGCCATGCTATTCTGTAAACATCTCACCGTGATAACTTGGGTGAAGTGAGCATGAAGTGAGCTGTCCATAGTGTCAATCCCTAGCTTTAGGTGCAATGACAGCTCACATCAAGCTCACTTCACCCAAGTTATCACGGTGAGATGTTTACAGAATAGCACGGCTATACATTCCTACTCCTAGACAAAGCCTCCCCACATTCTTCCTTCATTCCGTTCATTCCTTTCTCTCGATGTTTTGTTTATTCTCGCCAATTCCAGAGGAACTCATCAGAGACGTTCTCGCCTATATTTCTTTCGGGGACTATCGCTTAGTTTACCTTGTGTAATTCAGCGACGTACGCCTGCATTGCTTCATCCTTCGTCATGTTGCCCAATTTGTTCCAGGACTCCCATTTTGCTCTGAAATGAGATAAGAGCGATATTTAAATGTAAGTGTTTTGGTGACGACTCCCTATTTTTTTAACCGACTTCCAAAAAGGAGTGGCCACAACGAGATATCACATTCTTTAGGTGACACATCTTTTATAAGCCAATACAGTATCATGTATGTTGACGTCGCTTGTCTCGTCAGTTAGTTTTGGTGTTCCTTCGATGTCACATGTTTGTGCTGCCACTTCGCCTTCCACAAATGATCACATATACTAAGTCGCCCATGGGGATCTGCCCCCCCGTATTTTTTTGAATATTCATGACAAATTATCGTTTTTTTTTTACTTTTACTTTAATAGGGGGATCTATATTATTTTTTTATTTTTGCTTATTATTTTTCAATTTCCCCCCATGATTTTATGGACTTAGGCCGCTTGTAGACGCACGTTTTTTCCATCGGACCACGGACCGTGTTTTTCATATTTGTATGAGTTGGCCACCGGTCCGGCGTCCGATGCATGTACACACATTCATTATAAACCATACACCACCGCGAATCCGGCAAAAAAAAGCGGCCTTACCCTTGTGTTTTTTAAAATAAATACGTCTTCACCTCCGTTTTACTTACGTAGTCGACAAATTTTATTAAAAAATGTTAGTTAAATCGATAAAATAACTCATAAGCTTTTAGAAATAATAAAAACAATCCAAATCATGCCAATAACATAGGATATATGGCAAACACTAGAAAAAAAATGAATAACATGAAAAATATTATAGATAGATTTTGACAGTTCAACAACATTCATTACGTTATTTACGTTCTTGAGCAGACAATTTTTCTAACATATGAATCAATGGATGAGCAATATTCTTCAAAATGATTTCGATTGTGACTTACCCCCGCAGACAGACGCGACGGTACGACGCGATTCTGATAGAACAATTTCCATGATTTTTTCTACTAGAGTCGCTTCGCGCTGTCGCGTGGCGCCTGTTTGCAGGAGCTTTTACGCAATTAGGGTGCTATTACTAACCTAACATATACAAAATATCTCACCTGTTGACCACGTCCCAGAATCCAGGCTTTGGCTTATCGCAGGGGCCCTCTGTCGCTTGCTTGAAGTAACTGTAGAAACGTAGCATCAACTCATTGCTCGGCTGATATGATCCTGGGGAAGAATGAAAATGACTTTATAAATTTTTATTTATAGTAAGTATCTATATATATAAAAGAAAGTCGTGTTTGTTACAACACTTATAACTCGAGATCTGCTGGACCAATTTTCATGGTTTTTGATTCGTTGGATTTGTCTCCGCCCCGAATAGCAGAATACATCAATGAAAGAAAAAACGAAAAAAAAGAAAACAATAAAAAGGTAGGGTAGGTAGGGTTGGTAGGGTAGGTAGGGTAGGTAGGGTTGGTAGGGTTGGTAGGGTTGGTAGGGTAGGTAGGGTAGGTAGGGTAGGTAGGGTAGGTAGGGTAGGTAGGGTAGGTAGGGTTGGTAGGGTTGGTAAGGTAGGTAGGGTAGGTTAGGTAGGGTAGGTAGGGTAGGTAGGGTAGGTAGGGTAGGTAGGGTAGGTAGGGTAGGTAGGGTAGGTAGGGTGGGTAGGGCAGGTAGGGCAGGTAGGGCAGGTAGAGTAGGTAGGGTAGGTAGGGCAGGTAGAGTAGGTAGGGTAGGTAGGGTAGGTAGGGTAGGTAGGGTAGGTAGGGTAGGTAGGGTAGGTAGGGTAGGTAGGGTAGGTAGGGTAGGTAGGGTAGGTAGGGTAGGTAGGGTAGGTAGGGTAGGCAGGTAGGTGCGCCGTAGATAAGTACTTAGTGCTACTCGAGCGAAGCCGGGGCGGGCAGCTAGTTATTAACTAAATCAGCCGCACGGGTCGATCCATCAGGTGAAGCTACGCTTGCCGGGGTTGGTCCGTGGATGTGTGACCATATTTACGTACCGAGACTTCTCCGTGCCTCGGAAAGTCGTTGGTCCCGGCTGTCATTCGTGGATCTTTGACAGTCCTTACGGGTTGACACTTCGCCCACGTTCGCACGGACGTAAGAATATCGCGGCGGGATTTCATCGCGCATTGGATTTTCAACTGTCGGTGTTGAGCCGAGCGTAAACCCATTTCACGAAAAAAATCGCAGCGGGATTTTTAAATCCGTGCGAACGTGGTTTTAAAGGGTTCCTAATCACGTGTTACAACAGCCGAGTCCAATCAACAACACGTTTACACGTAATAGTTTGCAAGTCAAGGACAAAAATGTGGTTAGTTTCGTTTTAGTTATGATTACAAATCCTATTGCTTCGAAGTTTTGGGTTGCGGAATCACATGTTTTAAAACTAATTAGAAGATAAATGGACTGTTTCACCACCTTCCGATAAACATCACATAACATCACGAATGTAACCTGAAGGGCTGGGCAGAGGTGTACCTATAGTACACCCACATTTCGCCAGTTATGTTTACGTCCCATGTAATAGGGGGCGAGCCTATTGCCATCAACCGGGCACAAATCCAGACTCCGGGCTGCTACTGAGAAATTCCAGATGAAAAAACCCAATAACAGTTTGCCCGACCCGGGAATCGAACCCAGGACCTCATGATCAGCAGTAGAGCTTTTGACCACTAGACCAACGAGGCAGCGAGGATAGTACGCAGTGTGAAGATCTGAACCGAAATATGAAAAGTCGCGGAGGAAAGCTAAACGAACTTAGCTTTTGACAAATGAGGTATCGTTAGCAGGGTCTTGTTTGTCCGCTAGTTATAGGCTATATGACGTCACGTTAAATGAATATGGCGTCCTTTATAGGACTTAAAGTCATGAACTAAAAAGAAACCGGAGTCACACGTCCTAGGGCATAAAGGCCTCGTGCAGACCAGCGCGACGCGACTCGAACAAGACAATTTCTAAGAAAACTTCACGGGTTAACAATAACTGGTGTCGCGTCGCACTGTCGCGTCGCGCTAGTCTGCACGAAGGTTGAATCGAACAGATTACGTGTGACTCCGGACTATGAATTAGTCTGTCTGTGATGTCTTGTTTATACCCTTTTAGTTGACTTTTTTGTCGTAGTTCGGTTTTAGTTTTTATAACTTTTATTTTTATTTCATTTATACACACATTCCATGCTGTGATAACAATAAACTAAATCGTGAACAAACAGCTGATCAACGCTGTTTTGATAACACTCAACTAATCAATGCACATTTCAATCGAGTTTTAACACTTATTTACGCCTTCATTATGAACAAGGTCAGATCATACATTGCAGTATTTACGTTTATAATACATAAATATGTATCCGGTTCACTGAAATTACATTCGTGTGTCAAGGTGACCTCTTTGCATTGCAATTTTTTTAATCTACTGAATAAAGCTTCGTGCAGACCGACGCGACACCGGTTACACCTCAATCACACGCAGCGAGAACTCGCTGTGTGTGACAGACAGGCTATTCGCTGCGACTAGATTCATTCGCCACGATTAGAATTGAGCATGTTCAATTTTACTCTCGGCGAATGCAACTCGCCGCGCGATATTTCGCTGTGTGTGACAGGGTACTCGCTGCGAGTAGCCATTCCGCTCAGCACGCCGCTCTGTGGAAATCGCTGTGTGTGACAGGCAAGCAGCGAATTCACACGCAGCAAGTATTCGCTGTGTGACCGAGGCTTTATTGTTCTACCGTGAAGTTTTCTTAGAAATTGTTTTTTTAGATTCGCGTAGCGCCAGTCTGCACGAGGCTTTAATCTGTGTAGGTTTATCGACATGCGACTACGACAGTTCCACGATTAGACGCAACGACAGGCTGCGGCTGACAATTCATTTATTTTTTTCGCAACGACAGACTAGGGGAGTCGCACGCTCTCGCTTCTTGTCGCAGCCACTAGACGCACGGTGCACGCGTCGCGCCTGTCTGCACGAGGCTTAAAAATCTTAAATTAATTCATTTACTGACAGACATCGCACAGCCTAAACCGTAGGGTCTATTGAAGAATGAAATTTAGTATGTTCCGTTCATTAGAAAACCAGCGTCAGACAGAATTTTTCTGGCATTTGAATGCTGAAATGAACCTTTTTGGCGCAGCCGTGGGGCGCACATTACACTTTTGTTGTTAAAACATTATGTTCACCTTTTACCTGACTACGGGGAAGCAAAACGAAGTTATGATCTTGACCGGTATGTATGTATGTATGTTCATCTGTTCCCTCATAACTTCTAAACTACTGATCATAATTTGATAAATAAGGTATCGTTGGAAGCGTCTTGATCGTCCGCTGGTTATAGGCTATGTGATGTCACATTAAAGTTTTTATAACTTTTATTAGTTGGCGTTTTTGTCGTAGTTGGGTTTTAGTTCCTATTTTTTTTTTTTGGTTTTCACGAACTGTCCGAATAAAATTTATTTTTTCTTTCTTTTCAAAGAAAAGAAAAACAACATGTAAAAAATACCCTGTCCGGGGGTGTTGTGCTGGTCCGTGAGGGTGTTGTTAGGTATCGTACTGAGAGTCTATTTATGTGGTACTTTCAAAGAAAAAAGAAAAAAAAATCGTTACATTTTTTTCAATGGGGAGTTTTACCGGGTTGGGGTGACATAGAGCGCGAGCGGACATCAATCCCGGGATTCCGGGATTGACAAATTTAGAGTTCTGATTAGAGAATCGAATGTATATTTATTTAGGATCAGATGTTGGCTAATATGGAATGCACTTTTGTATCGATCGCAAAAACTCGCGATTCCGGAATTGATAAATTTTATACTTTTTGACTTTAGAAATTTTAGCTAATGTTGTAAAGCAGGTTGCCACATTGGCATAGCACATAGCGACAAACAACTGGGTACCTTGAGTTTCGTAAAAAAATGTTTACCGTAGGTATATTAACACCGCAAAAGTAACCTTTATAAGAGGGCTGATTAGTCGTTTCCATACCATGTATTTGATTAGTTGTGCATTCCCGGATTTTATTGAATTCCGGGATTTATATTAAGATTTTTTTTTATTAAGAAGCCACTTCCATAATTTGTTAATTAAAAATTTACTTTAGGTTAATACAAATATACATCCGAATATCCGATCTCTACTCATAACTTATGAAAATTCGCAAATTTTTAATGGATTTGGTGTATTTTTGGTACTAAAAATGTCATTTTTAAATAGCATTAACTTTTTTATTTTCAATAATAATAAGATTTTTTACTACTTTTTGGTATGTGTGTGGGTATGTGTGTGTGTGTGTGTGTGTTGTTATTGCAGTACTTACCTATGTGCCCCTTACGGATCGGAAAAGGTTTTTTTACATCGCGATGCATTTTTATTACACTTTGGGAATATATCATAAACGAGGTAGATACTTGTCGCAAGTCGTAATAGGTACTGACCACATAGATAAAACCAACAGTTATAAAATCAACCTTATATTCAAGAAGGTAAAGTATTTTGTAGTTAGTTTTCTTTGTTACAACAAAGTTGAACTCTTGACCCGACCAGTCTATACTGTAATACGTCTACAATTTGATTTAATGTACATGTCGATAATATGATAGGACATATAATATGTATGACGGCGCGTCTAAAGGTTTTACGATGCCAAACTTAAGCTTCGTGCAGACTAGAGCGACGCGACAGCGCGACGCGACACCGGTTATTGTTATACCGTGAAGTTTTCTTGGCGCGATGCGAATCGAACAATACAATTTCTAAGAAAACTTCACGGTATAACAATAGCCGATGTCGCGCCGCGCTGTCGCGTGATCGCGTCGCGCTTGTCTGTAAGAAGCTTTACGGACTTGATTTTAGAACGATTATGACAGCCGTCAACTTGACGTAATCCCGAGTACTAGGCAGTCCTGTCAAAAAAGAAAGATGGCGAAGATGGATCGAAGCCGGCATTAAATAATAATGACGGTGTTATGGCGACTGGGATAATGGTGATCATAGTGATTAGTGACTAAACTACCCTTGCAGTGTAGTGAGTTGATTGATGTGTGCTCGCGTCTTACGTTATCGGGGGAATGTCGTTTACATTATTGTTCATTCCCTAATGTGGTCAGAGATTTGTGATTATTCCGAATATTATTGTGTTTCATTTAATTACATCTCCTAGCCCGCAAACCCACGCTTATGAGTCAATAAGACCTCTCCTGATAAAGACGACATATTGTACTAAATGTATAATAACAAACTTTATTTACACAAAATCATAATAGAGATGTTGCAATGTTTATTGTAAATAGTGGAAAATAAAATGAACGTATAATGTTATTGATTTAAAACTATCTTGGGTTATGTCAGTTATGTGGTGTGGACGGCCAATACACGGTTCAAATAGGTACATTGATGCACTTTGATTGAGTCGCATAGTGAAAGGAATGGAGAGAATCATTGATGGAATCATCGAATAATAAGCATACATAGTAAAATAAAATAACATCGCGCCTTGTCCCCAAAGGTTTTGCCGGTTTTCAGCAAGGTGTTTGAAAAAGTAATGTTAAATCAAATGCTCCATCATTTTAATCGTAATAATATCCTACACGATCAACAGTATGGTTTCACCAAAGGACGTTGCACAACCGACGCCGGTGTCACCTTATTAAAACACATCTTTAACGCATGGGAAGAGGCACAAGATGCAATAGGCATCTTTTGCGACCTATCCAAGGCATTTGATTGCGTGAATCACGAAACACTGCTCTTGAAACTTGAGCATTACGGACTGGGTAAACTTGCGCTTAGCTTAGTAAAATCATATTTGAATGATAGACTGCAGCAAGTTCAAATAAACGGTGTAAATTCATTGGGTTTACAAGTCAAAATGGGTGTACCACAGGGCTCGATTTTGGGTCCATTCCTCTTTTTAGTATATATAAATGATTTACCGCATTTACTGAAAAACCGACCACAAATGGTGTTATTTGCTGATGACACATCACTGATTTTTAAGGTAAACAGACATGCACAAGAGCTTGACGAAGTAAATAACGCTATGCTTAAGGTCCATAATTGGTTTACCGTAAATAATTTGGTATTAAATGAGAAGAAAACTAAATGCATAAGATTCGCGTTACCAAATGTTAGAAGTAGTGAATGTCATGTTGTACTGAATAGGGAGACACTAGAATTCGTCGAAAAAACGGTTTTCCTGGGGATCACGCTTGACTCAAAACTACAGTGGGGTCCTCACTTAACATCACTTGCAGGGCGGCTAAGTTCAGCCGCTTACGCTGTTTGGAAAATCCGCCAACTAACAGACGTGGATACCGCGAGACTGGTCTATTTTAGTTACTTTCATAGCATCATGTCTTACGGTATTTTGCTGTGGGGACGGGCTGCAGATATTAATTCTATCTTTATTCTGCAAAAGAGGGCTGTCAGAGCCATATATAACCTCCGCAGACGCGAATCTCTAAGGGAACTGTTTAAGAAAATTAACATCATGACGGTACCTTGTCAGTATATATATGAAAACATAATGTATGTTCGAAAAAATCGACATCTTTTTAGTAAGATAAGTGACAGGCATAATTTTAACACTAGAAATAGGAACAAATTAGATCAACCACGTTTTAGATTGTCTAAAGTGCACACTTCTTTTATGGGGTACTGTGTAAAATGTTATAATAAAATACCACTCGATATTCTTCAACTGAATGAGAAGAAATTTAAAACATGCATTAAACGCACACTATGTAGACAAGCATATTATAAGTTGGATGATTATATCGATGATAAAAATGCTTGGCTTAATGCTGGTCCTGCTCCACAGCCACTTGGGCTCACTAGTTAAAAAATTTAATGTTTGGAAGAGTTGCTTCCCCTTTTTATTTTTCTGACATTACGAACTTAATGTTTATTTTTTTATTTAAACAAGTTTAATTGTTGAATGTTCCAATGGATAATGATTTTCTTTCTTTTTGGTAGTATCATTCTATTAATCTCTCAAATACATTGCATACTATAGTTTTGTATAATTTAGAAGCATTTTTTCAATTTTTGTGAATGTGAGTACCATGGAGCCGTATTTTATGTTATTAAGATGTTTGTTGACTTGAAAGAGCACGGCAGTTGAGAGTTTGTCATGCCCACTTAAATGTCTCGCTGATGGTGGCGAGTGTGTTGGATCATTCGGTTCCCTACAAAATGGTTGAGCTGGATGGTGCTGATCCACGCGTCATGTTCGTGAACGGGCGCCGTCAGTTGTGACTGGTCATCTCTTATCTGCCAGGGCTTATTTTTAATGTTATATTTTGAATTGTTTTAATTTTTTTATTGTACATTGTTCTCACATATAGAAGCAACAAGAATAATGTACCCAGGATTGTGTAATTTTCTATATTTAAAAGAGTGTCCTTGGAGTTTCTTGCCCGTTCTTCTCCATGAAGATCTACGTTTTGGAACTGGGCAACTAGCTTCAACTTTCTCGACTAACTGACCGACTATTTGACAATTCAAAAGTGCCTGTAAATGGTTTAATTGAAATAAATGCTTTGAGTTTGAGTTTGAGTTTGAAGGGTTCGGCAGAGGTGTACCTAACCTATACTGCCCTACTAAGCCAAAAGGCGCTATCTCAGAGATACGCCCTTTTAGTTTCGTTTTATACCATTCAATAGCTATAACAATTTCGCATCTAATGGTATAAGCCACATACCGCTATCTAACTTAAAACATTAAAAAACACCACTCAGAAGTTCTTTATATCCTTATGTTTCCTTAAATTACAATTTACAAAAAGTCAATTTTCTCAAAACTTACTCCGATTGAGATACCGCCTTTCGGCATAGCAGAGCAGTATAGGTACACCTCTGCCCATCTCTTTGAGGAAACAAGGCGTTATGTTATAAGTAAAGAAAAAAAATATACGTTTATAGGCATTAGAACAAAAACACCATTACGCTATGAAAACAGAAACAAAACAATGCTTATAATGCTCCAAGGGTATCAGCATAATGACACATGACGATACAAATTATACCGTACATCACCTGACGCTGATTCTCAGCTGTAGCCCACGACTGCCCACGAGTGCTCGCTCGAGTAAAAAACACATAGGGAAGTGCACAACTCTTTGGGAAGCTAGTAATTTGACGGGTAGGCTACCTACTAAAGGATGAAAGAATTATGGGATCCGGAAAACCTGAACAAAAGACATTGGCCATTTGCACGACAGGCCATTTGCACGAAAAAGTACTTTCGCACAAGCCAGGACGCTTGCACAAAAGTGCTTTTTTGCGAAAATGGCTGACGCTAAGCTATAATATTAAGGAAAAAAAGATGATAACATACAAAAATATTATTAAATGATAAATGATTTTATTACTGTAAGCAGAATTAAAAAAAATTAAAACTTTTTACACGTCAAAAATAATAATTAAACTACATGAGTTCAGTGTTTCCTTCCGACTTATCTACTACTCTATTAAACTTATCTCAAGCGGAAATAATACATTTTAGATTGTAATTGCCAGATTATGCAGCAGAACATCATTATATAATAATAATCACATAACAATTCATATAAAAACATAAGAGCTGCCCGCCTCTAGGCAGTAGATAAAAGCTCTATGCGTCCGCGCCTTTCCAAAAGTCGTGATTTAGCTAAATATCGTCAAGAGCGAGTCGAATGACAGTTACTTTCATGTTCCTATAACTGACGGGCCGTTATCGGTTAAAATTAAGACACCAT
Source organism: Agrochola circellaris (assembly GCA_914767755.1). Classification (NCBI taxonomy): domain Eukaryota; kingdom Metazoa; phylum Arthropoda; class Insecta; order Lepidoptera; family Noctuidae; genus Agrochola; species Agrochola circellaris. Next base: position 6,241,678 of record OU611867.1, on the reverse strand, counting down.
ATCTTTACTAATAATGAAGCACAGACCTCATAGCTTTGCATATTAGACCCTCTCATATGGAAGTAGCTATCACATGCAATATTAGCTTACGAATCTATTTATATGCCCGGTTTGGCAACAAAAAATACTACCATTGGTAAGAAAAACGATTCGTTTTATTTATATGAACCGAGCATCAGAAATGCTACAGTACAGTACTACTGAAGTGATGCCATGGAAAAAATCTGACTGTGTATATCACAGTTACTCAAATATTTCAACCTCGTCTGGCAGCAGAAGCAAAGGACATGTCTAAAGATTTATATCAAAATTATATCTACCCCTTCCTTATTCCTGACGGCTAACTATGACAAAGTAAAAGGGCCTTTGTACACAGCACGGTTTCTTTACGGTACGGTGTATAAACCGTGCCGTAGAAAAAACGTGTCTGTCAACAAGCTTACACAGTGATCCATACAACACTGACGACTGTGCCTACACACAGCATATAAACCGCGCTGTAGAAAAAACGTGTCTGTCAACAAGCTAACAGTGATCCATACAACCCTGACGACCGTGCCTACACACGGCATATAAACCGCGCCGTAGAAAAAACGTGTCTGTCAACAAGCTAACAGTGATCCATACAACACTGACGACCGTGCCTACACACGGCATATAAACCGCGCCGTAGAAAAAACGTGTCTGTCAACAAGCTAACAGTGATCCATACAACACTGACGACCGTGCCTACACACGGCATATAAACCGCGCTGTAGAAAAAACGTGGCTGTCAACAAGCTTCCATAGTGATCCATACAACACTGACGACCGTGCCTCCACACGGCGAATAAACTGTAGTTTTTCACGACAAGAAAAACGTTTGATCACAAAAGGACATACTGCCAAGCAATAGTACTTGTGATTATAATAATGGTAAGTATAATCATTAGAGGACAATTGAGTTGACATGATACGATAACTGTGGATATTCATTCAGTAGCAGCGGTCATTGGATAACTCTATAAAATTCAATGAAAGTACTTAGTGAAATTGTTTTGCATAGGGACTTCCTTTTTTTCAATTTAATCTACGGAACGCCAAAACTAACGCTACTTTAACTTGATAACGACCATAGAGAAGAGAAAGTAAATGATTCATGTCATAGTGTTTTTGTAAGCTGCCAAGCAACTTAGCGGCTATGGGTTATTGTGCGGAAAAGTAACAAAAAATAGACAATTGTTGGACTAGAATTTCGCAAAAAATCTACACAGGTTTGGAAGGAGAAAGGGCTCCGTAAAGGGTCACAAATTATGCTAGGCTAGCAGAACAAAAAATAGTTTGTATTTAGATCTACTAAAATGTTTTCAAATCTGTTCAAAACGTTAGGTTGGAAGACAACATACTTGTTTCTGTTGTCTGTCAATAATGATCCCACATTAGGTGGAAAACAAAATTTCGTAGAAGCTGACTTTCAAAATATACTGTGAATGTCAAGTTCATCGATACAATGATACGATACAACACGACCGGTAGGCGGTAACCAGTAGGTTATCAAACAAAAACAATTTATAAAAGAACCTCTGACATTTGGTTGAAAAACACTGAACAGCAAGTTGTGGGTACTTGGTAGTTATAAGGTAGATCTCTTTACAAAGAGTCTACATGCAATGAAAATTTCTACCGCCAAACTGAACTGATCTGTAGGTTATAGGATACCGCTGAAATCACAGGTAGAGCAGATGAGAGATCAACCAACAAACATGACCAAGCATCGGAAAATACAGGCAGTGATAACAATATTAATAAAGATTAAAATCTAGATCACAAATTAAGGATAGAAAGAAAGAACGATAAATATTTTATTTGGGACACGCACATGAAATACAAACCGTTAGCAAAAGGAGCGTTTAAAACTAACAAAATTAACATATTACAAAAATATAATAACGATCTGTGCGAGGCCAAAAAGGCTACCTCAGCATAATGCAGGAGAGACCAATTCCAAAACAAAAACGATTTTTATTAATTTGAGACTGGTTTACGAGAGCTCTGGTTGTGTCATGTGACTACCACGTGAGCATACAAATAAAAATAACAACAATAGCATTCCATAATTTGGACAGCGTCCGCCGTAAAGAGAAAGTTCGTGATACATCGTAGACGTTTGATAGACGCGAACTTACTTTCTTAATAGTTGGTAAACAAACTTTTATTAGTCCGTAGAATGCTTCAAATTTTCCACTACCCTACATTTAAAATAGAATCCACGTGTGATGGTTGGGAGGATACATTATGAACTTCCGGCGCAGCAGTCAGCCCCGTTATACCACTTTGCAGTCTGGCTAAAATATTTACCTCTCACTTCATCCACCATATTGCTCAGTCATTCTCTAAATTGGTTCCAAATGTGGGACTTGAAGCCGCATCAAAGAGAGAGACACAATCTTGCACTTATAGTACTACTAAATGCGCCCCCATAAGTTTCGATTCCGTGGGAATATCGGGATAAAAAGTCCTATGTCTTAACCCAGATCATGGTCTACCCATGTGCAAAATTTCATCCAAATCCGTTTAGCCGTTAAAGCTTGGAAGCGCAACAAATAAACAAACTGACTATCGCATTTATAATATTAAGTTAGGATATAATATATTAGCAACTATATGTTTTTCATCATACCATGAACTTTTGCGGTTACCACATTCTTTTCAACTTACAAATCCCTTGACAAAGAGTCTGTTGCTTCATTTACTCCTATATTGTGAGTATTTTGATATTAACTATTTAAAAAATACTTGTAATTCAACAGTCATTAACATAACCACTATATAACCATTAATTTCGTATACATCATTTAGTGACGGAAACAAGCTCTCCAACTACACCGGTCTTGCATTTATGTGTAATGGACCTTGAACTATCCGTTCATTATTGATTAACTAACTGCGTTTGGAGTTACCAGTAACTAAAATGATACGTTAGTTAATATTGTGATTTTTGGACTAGGCGATATTGAGCCGGCAACAATATGATTAATAAAAGATGCCTTCTGAAGATCGCGGGGAAGGCCTGGATGGACTTGCACAGATCAGGGAAGCATGGCACAAAAGGGAGGAGGTCTATACTCAGCAGTGGGTAGAACAAGGCTGTCAATGATGATGATGATGATGATGAAAACGCCTTCACAATAGATCATCACTTCTGCGAAATAGTAAATTGTCGGAAAGTTTTCATAGATGTTGGCTTCCACAAATATATCGTTTACATAATTATCACACTCTTTCAGCGATCGTGCATTCCACGACCTTATTAATTGCTCGATACAAAGCTTCGTCGAAATAAGACTTTGTGGAATACCGGTTCAACGTAATCATCTGTTGGAGAAATACGGAAGTCAATTCACATCTTTCGGGATTTGGTACCCCAATACCTATACAATGGACGTAGTTTGATCTTTCTAATAAAACTTCCAAAAACCCCAAAGCTGACAGAGATCTTAAAAAGGATATAGAAAATTCACAAACTGATAACGCAGACACCTCAAGTTTTAATCGAAACACAATAAAACTTTCAACTTAAAGGCTGATCGATATAAAGTACCAGAAATAGAAATCAGCAGTACCTACCGTACTTATCAACGGATCGATGAAGACCTTGTATTGCCCATTGTCATGCTTACCACGAGTGGTTAATAAGTGATCAAAGAATACGTAATGAATTTTAAATAGGTCTTGAGTAATGGGGACTTGCACATCCATTAAGGTAACAGCAAGGCAAAGAAAGAAAAAATATTAAAAACTCTTAGTATTAAGAAAAGTATCGTAAACGTAAACGCAAACCTGGATGGACCAACACGCAATAGTTGCTATAGAAAAATCCGGCAAGAGACTACTTAGACCCAAAAAAAGAAGTATATTTATCAACAACAACTAACGCTGACAACAATATTATTATCGACAATCCACATTCCAACCAAATGTTTTGTGTGTCAAGCATAGTGATTATGACTATCTTTCTCGATGATATTGTAGTGCTGTATGAAGAAAGTAATTTTAAGTGAATGTTTACTGGCTGGTAGCATGATTAACCCCATTTTTCTTTCCGTGCAAGGCTTCTACAATTCTTACCTTTCACAAGGACAGCTGAATTATTTCAAATAGAATCTTATAAAAGTCAGCGACTTGGCAAAGGATTAGGCAACTATCGTAATAAACACGACTATACTAACTTACTTACACGACATACTGAATCGTGCTTCGAACCACAAAGCACTAATTGAAACCATATTTGGCCCAAAAAAGTAGTCACAAAGGTACTCAATTTATGATGATAGCAGTCCCAAATGCGTACCGAGTAACGTACGAAGTACAATTGTTGATAGCATTTCATTACGTCGTGGACCCATTATCACAAATAGGACACGGATCGATTTGTAAGACGACATTCATGTCATCATGCTATTCGACTGTTATTAAAATGAAATTGGATGGATAATGAATATATTTAGACGATGTGATGTGCCAGGACGTACCTGGGTATAGAAGAAATGTTGGCATGTTTTGGACAACAATTTCTTATTAACTTAAACATTCGATTAGATTTATTTTAGACATGACAAGGAAGTTTAATTATAAGGCAAATAGGCAAAGAAAGCAGCTATTTGCATCTGATAAAAACCCTGAACCAGGTCGAGAGTAAGTTAGTTCGTTTGCGATCAAATTTTGTCTCGTCTTTGTTCAAGGAAAAATAAAGATGATATATGGTCCCAATTATATGAATAATGGTGAAGAAATCATACTACCTATCTTAAAAATCTAACTTACTAACCTAAACATCAAAACCAAATTATTAAAAATGTAAATTTCGTATCGCAATAAGATCTTTCCAACTAAACCAACCAAAATTATTCTACAAAAAATAAAACAAAGCGTGGATACAATCACTCGCAACGACTCGGTGCACCCGTGACCGAGAAACGATTACGTAAATTATCTTAAGATTGCTTTCTTACGTAACTTTCACGCTTACAGTACCTGTTCCCTCGGTTTGTCGGAAGTAACTGAGGACCGATTTAGTTTAGTGACTAAGACGTAGATACGTTTATCATAAGTTAAGAGTTTTTAAAGGGATTACTTGGAATACAGAGAAGGATATAGGGCAGCAAATATTACGATAGCTCCAGAGAAGATATTCCAAAATAACTAGTTTATTTTCGTTACCCAAAATAAAGTGCCTGAATCTTTGCGCAATTTGGAAAACAGAGAAGTCTACGACGTTATTGTACCTGTAAGGTACAATAACGTCTTTGACAACAAAAGTTAAAATATTATTTAGATGAGTTGGGCACAGTAGATGGCCACACCAATGGCGGCATCAGTGGCTTCTTTATGTCCTTAGGTCGGTCAGGTATGCCATGGGCCATGCTATGCTTTTGTTATCATTCATTTTTTGTTTATCTTCTCTGTTTGAGCCACATATGCGGAGATTGGGCATAAATGCCAGGCAGCAACATAGCGAAATTCTGTCAGTTAGCTATGTTGGCCTCAAGATAAGTTTTATTAACAAGCTCGTCACAAATACATCGATTTGCAGTAGTCATCATCATCTTCTTCCCCTTGTACCATGGTACATGGGATCGGCGCACCACGTTTTCTTCTTCCATTCTCTCATATCAACCGTCACGCTGTCATTCTCTCTCTTCTGTTTCATATCATTCATCACACAATCCATCCATCTATTCTTTGAACTTCCTCTCCCTCTCCATTCATCAACATTGATATTCATCACTCTTGACTCGCATAGTCTCGCTCCAAAAATAATAAGAAGATACAGCTGCAGTAGAAGGTACTCATCGTGGTGTATTGTTTTATTTTTGTTTCAAGTATTTCCTGCATAGATGATGACACCGATGCACTAACATATTATATTTAATCATATAGTTTGTGTTAGTCCAGTACAAACGTCCGAGGTTTTCCTCAACTTTAAACTCTAGTCTTAACGCAACTGAAGACGTGCCAGAATATTTACATACAATGTGGATACACTTGCAACATTCACACCTTGAATACATTAAATAAAATGAAAATATTATTTAAAACTACTATTACATTCACTTGAAAATTGAATTTCGTTATTCGTTGATAACTTTGAAATGACATAGAGGAGCTATTTAGTGGCTTAATGATGAACCTCGAGTCGATTGAAGGTTAAGCTACGCATGCCGCGGTTGGTTCGTAGAAGGCTGACCATCCAATACATACCGAGACCCCTCCGTGCCTCGGAAAGCACGCTAAGCTGTTGGTTCCAGCTGTCATTCGTAGATCTTTGACAGTCGTTACGGGTCGTCAGAAGCCCGAAAGTCTGACAACCAGTCTTACCAAGGGGTACCCAGTTACCCTGTTCCTGATTAGTGGAGGTCATATAGGCAGTCGCTCCATATAAAATACTGGTATTCAGCTGCATCCAGTTAGACGGGAAGCCGACCCCAACGTAGTTGGAAAAGTCTAGGCAGATGATGAACCTTGAAATGATATTGGACACCTAAATCAGTGTCATGAATGTCAAAATGTTAATTAATATTTACATTATTTGTTTATAATCGAATGACTTTCAAAGTAAACATTTAATCATTATGTTTGTAAGAAACCTCACGTTGGCGAAAATGCCTTTCTGTAAAATATGAGGTACCATTTGTCTCTACTTACTGTACGTACATTTATTATGATTTACTTAGCATAATCTATAGTTCTATACAAATACAATATGAAGTGTCTGTTAATGTCAAAATAACAGCTTTTTAACAGATTTTCAAAAAGGAGGAGGTTCTATGTTCGTAGCGTATGTCTCTTTTCCCACTTCGTATATACGAAGTGGGAAAAGAGACATACGGGAAATGTGACAGCAAGTTATCATCCACATATGTGGATGATAACTTGCTGTCACATTTCTCCGTCAATTGTGGACCGATTTTGAATTTTATTTTTTGTGTGAAATGGTATGTACTATGTATGCTCCCAAGTTGGTCCCATATAAATTTTATTAACTAAAAATAAAAACTTTTTACAAAAAAAATAAACAAGCGACTTAAAAAAAAAAACACAACAAAGTCAAAACTAACTTTAATTTCGAAAGTCGGTGGCAAAAAACGAAAATTCAAAACCAAAGACACCGGCTTCCGAAAACAAGTTATTTTTCACTTTGTAGTTTTTTTTTCCCATCGCTCGCACGGTGAACTAAATTCACATGGCGTGGAGTACACTGCAATCCGCAGTATTCTATTACTTAGATAACGTTTGTATCTCCGCTCGTACCCGCTTCAATGAACCGGCAATCTCGGACAAAACTGTTTGTCAGAAAGCTTTATGACTATAGCTTTATAACTTGATTCTAAGTTTCCCGAAAGCTATTACCTAGGAATCTTCCAACATGAAATTATTTAAATACAACACATAAAAATGTTGAATTTAAATTATTCATGATTATCAAACAATTTTGGCAAGAACATCAGAGCTAAAACCAAAATTATTTTGGCATGACTGTAATTATATCGTTTACAGGGCAGTGCTCTCAAAACCACAAATTACAATCATTTTGGCTGTAGAAACCGCAGTGGATTACAGCTTACTCGCAATGACAGACATCTAAGTGGATAGGATACCCTTTATATACTGTTGGTTGATCATCTATTTTACTATATCTTATACTACTATAGGGTGTAGCTGATAGCTGTAGGCTGTAGGGATCTGAATTGGGTTCAATTTTGAAACATCATAGCTTTGGGAATGCACCCCAAAGCTATAGAAAAGACATTTGCGCCGACCACAAACAAATTGGGATGAGGACAAGAGAGTGGTGATGATGTGCTTTAGAATGTATTAAAATAACCAACACGAATGGTGATATTTAAATGTTCGTCCAGACTTCCGGAGCACCAAGGACAGTAAGACGCGACAATAGTAAACTATGCATTCCTATGTCCAGGACAGCTCTACTGCGAAAAAGTATATTCTGTATGGCGCCAATTCTTTATAATACGTTGCTAAAATATTGAAGGGAATACACAACGGAAAATTTATGTAGTAAGTAGACTAAAAAACCTTCTTTTAAAGAAATCATACTACAGCACTAACGAATTTCTGAACGATAAATTAATCTAATTCTTGTTATTGTATATTCATAATTACTTTGACATTCAATTGACAAATTTTTATTATATAATATGAGTTGTTAACACCATTCAGTAGTACATTTTAATTTATAAATTTTAATTTGGACTGTAAATTATTTGAATATTGTATAAATTTATAATTATTTGATTAAATGTAATAACCTACCTAGTTATACCAATTTGAACGCCGTTAAGACAAAACATGACTGTAACATGACTTAATTGTAACATTTTGCATGCCATGTGTGTGTTTACTCATGTTTTGGACAAATAAATGATCTTTATCTTATCTTTATCTTATTTTGAGAACCACTACCATTTTTTTGACTAACTAATATTTTTATTACGACATGAACTATTTTCAGATAACATTTGCTGAGCCGTAGCTTTTATACGAGCGAAAGGTTTGGAATCGCAGGGATAGAGCTCTCGTCCAAAATGAAAGAGTACTCGTATAAGAAGAACCTTAAAATGATGGCATAAAATAGACACGACTGGTTGTGCTCAATAATAATTCAAGAGTCTAATAAGTATCCAAGCAAAAAGGCACGAAACAGCCAAGTTGATGAGATAATGCATTTAGAAAGCTCAGGCAATAATTTGAAATTACATTAGCAAAGAGAGAGAAATAAATAAAATAACACATAATATAAGCTACATAAAAACAATTGGTCATTCGTTCCATCATACACATAGCGGTTAATTTTAGCTTACGAGTAAAAAACAGTATTCTATTCATATACACTACATACCCAAGGCTCATCAAACCTGTATTATAAAATTTTATCTTAGTCATCCAAGCTATTTTAAGAACCGACTAAGTAATTGAAGCTTTTACTTGTAAGCAACTAAACATCATATAAGATAAACTCACATCTTTTTCACAAGACCTGATACTTTCGAACGCCACATGCTTACATACTCGGGGAGAAGAAAGAGCAAATCATCCAAATATCTAGATATAGGTCCTGGATTTCATCAAATCGCCGACCAAGCATGACTACTATGGATATAAAGACCAAAGCTTAGCAAAAGAAACTTAATAACGGAACCTTATCTTTCATGAAAAAATATCAGTTGCTTAATGTCAAGACCATCAAGAATTCCACAATAAAGATTATTTTAAAGTTTAAAGGTATATCTTGTGAAGGTGAAGCCCTTATTCACTTATCGTGCATTTTTGCAATCAAGATGTACATTTTATAAGGCACAGTACAAACCAAAAAGAAGCTCGCAGATTCAGAACTGTTTGATAACAATTTCGATTTACAATCGTAGTGAACTACTCATATTTTACCATGGCTAAAGCTAGTAACATAGGAGTTACGTCATGTTATGACGTCAATTTCCTTTACTAATTGAACGACAGTCTTCAAATGAATCGTAAGGATTGCAATTTGTCCAACAATATTAACAAAAATTTAACCCAAAATTAAGTTTCAATACAAATCTTGCTTCTTAAACCGAACCAGTCTGACCTGAACGAAATATACCCAAACTGGTTGCGCTCACTTTCGATTTTACACTATCTTTAACTTGGACCGAATCAGATGTTCGTGCTGTACTTTATAATGAAATAAGCAACTTAGATGTGATTTCCGAGGGTCCCCGAAGGCTTCAAAGACATCCGAAGAGCTAGGTATTATGGGGATGTAATAATTTGACTAAGCATAGTCCTATAGAGAAATACCTGGGAGCGAGCCAATTACCATTTCGTCGTCTTAGAGTGAAAACTTCTTATATGCAAAAAAGTGGTGGGCAACTGGTGTAAAGTTGCATTCCCGAGCTTTTGACTCTAAGGCGAGGATTTATGAAGTTAATTTCCAATAGTATTGGTTTTAGATATTATAACATTAATATATCAAAATGGGTCTCTCTTAATGGTAAGCGACATAACGGCAGGGTCACACGGAGATGGCTAGACTCCTTTAACAAAGCCTGGTTCCGCCTTACATCGAGAAAAGTGGGAAGACAGTAGAGGCCCTGCAATGGGACAATACGGGCGCTTAATATTACAATACGTTAAAATGATAGTTAGATATAAAAAAATCTATGGTATAGCTGAAGACATCAGAAGAGAATTTTGAATATTATTTTCAAAGAAATTAGTTGACTAGCAACTAAATGTCGCAATCCAGTTTACTGGTTAATACTTAGACAGAAATTTTCTTAATATTTACTGGCGTATTGCCAAAGTATAGCTTCAAGCAATGGGTCGAGCTTGTATTTACAAATGCACTTTAAGCAAAGCAAACTAAACCCCATTACAATGCATGCATGCAAGTTCTTACGTCTGTATGTGCTGTTACTGCAGGCTGTACTTACCTATGCTTATGCCCGGATTACACGAGGCTAATTTTGAAGCTAGGATATCACGATTGTGCTAGTAAGCTGGATAGCTAGTTACTCTGGCCTAAAAGTGGTGAAGGGTGGGCTTTTTGGGGGACTGTCTTATGTAATTTTGACGTTCGAAAAGTGCTGATTCTCAGCTTAGTTTGAATAAATTACTTTTGAATTTTGAATCTAGTGTATACAGAACTATCCTCATTTTCAGGCTGGTAAGCTAGTGAGATAGTTTAATAGAATAGGTTTCTATTTTTGAGCTAGTAGCGCCCTCACCACTGGTTTTACTATACTGGCTTTTGTACCAGCTTCGTTTGACCGGCAAAGGTAGTATCCAAGCGGATCATTTAACTCGACGGACTTAAGGCGAGGTGACCCCGAAAAACGTCATTTTACATTGTATTTTATTCGTAGATAACACGGATTAAAATTTTGAAAAAAACATATGATATATTTCACCCTTCGATCTAGGTATTTCGGCCGTCCGATACACGATTACGTGCACTTTACTGCATCCAATTAAATCGCAAAGACACGTCTAAATTATGGTCTAATTATCATTTTATTTGAGTTATATTAGGCTTTGAATAATAAAACTTATACCATAATAAAGGTCGTAAAAAATGTGATAGAAAACGGCCGTCATAATGTGAAATATGAAAATACTTATACCACTAATTCCAAAATCAAGCGTTTTCATCTTTTCATGCGCTCGCCCCGTGTCATTCAGTCCCGAGCGGAACGTCTTGGAGGTCGGACGTATGCCAATTTTTGCGAACCCGCCACCCCCGCTAAGTTCTGTTACCGGCTGAGCCAAAAATGTATTGTAAATTTGTAAATAATAATAGGTACCTGTATAATTATAGTTTAATTTTTAAATAGTGATTTTTTTAGGTAGGTACTTCTTAGTTATTTTATTTTAAAAAATGGGCAAAATTAAAAAAAAAATGTTGTCGTCGCTAGGTCTACGAAGGCTGAATAAATAAAAAAAGTAAGGATGCTTTGACAATATTACCATAGGTACCTATATTATATAAATTTATAATACTTATTTAACTTTATTAACTAGGTAAGTACCTACGCGGAATAGATTTACATACCGCAAATATGTGTGTAAAACAGTTGAATTTAAACCCTATGCCAATGTAAATAAAGACGCCACGCGCGCAAAAGTTATAATGGTTTATTTTTCTCCCGGAATAGATTTACCAACCGCATCAAGTGTGTAAAATAGTTGAATTTGAACCCTATATCACAGAGCATAAAGCCGCCACGCGTGCAAATGTTATAATGTTTTACTATTTTAAATATCAAATAGTTCATCCCGCTGAGTTGGTCCGGGTGGTTTTTATAATGTTTATTAGCCTAGGTAAGTAGGTATTGTATTGTCTACCACATGTCACGCGTCTGTGGTAAGTGATAACACTATGACCTTGAGGTGGCCCAACGTACGGAGTTTCATTAGAATAAGAGACCAGCTTGACACTGCTTTTGCCACCACAACACAAAAAATAATAATATTTTATGGTGTCTGCAACGTTTGTGTAGGTCTCGTCTATGCCATGTACCTAATACGCGCAACACATTCGTGCCATAGTGTAGAAATATACAGTATGACCATTTCCTACAAAAATATGATTTATTATTTTCGGTAACGTTAAGGCACAAATTCGTTCATGCGAAGTACACTCCTTACTAAAAACACTGTATCAAGTTATGAAAAGCTTATAAATAAAATAAAAGTACATATACAGGGTGGCAGGGACATCGACGCGAAAACTGTGGCTAAGTTTTAGATTAACATCCCTCGAGTTGGGAGTCCATATTTTTTTTACAGAAAGATTATATTATTAGAAGCCTCCACGCAAAGTTTTAAGTTGCGGAGATAAATGGTTTACGAGAAAAAAAAAAACAAAATCGAAGAAATTTAGCATTATTTAGTCACTTTTGACATTTTGTCTCGACATTGAACGTTTCGTTTTACGAAAAATCAACACACTAAAATGTTGTACTTTATAATAATGATGAAATAAATACGTATATTTATGGTTTAGATACTTTTTAAGCATATTTCATTATATTACCTATATTTTGCTGATTTAAATGAGTGCTATTAAATTAACACTTAAAATAATTTACCGACTATTGCCGTATTTGAAACCAAACGTAAAACGACGCCATTTTGTGTTGTTACTAATACTTCACTTAATCTATTACTCTGCTGTCAAGCTCAAGCTTGGCCGGGATGCTCCAAGTCCCGACACATCTCGACTTAGTTAAAAGGCAATGGGAAGGTAGGCTGCAAGAGCGAGCGAAGCGAGCTCGGGACTTGGGGCACACCGACACGGACAGGTTAGGTTAGAAGGGGATGGCGGGGTCTTTAGACCCCGCTATCCCCTTCGTGGTTATTTTTTTTAAACCACCCAGAAATAGGAGCCCCGCTAAGCGGGGATCTGTCGACTACGCCTGACAAAAAAAAAAAAAACCTATCAGATAGCCACAAAGTACAGTGCTTCCTCCAACAAATCATCAAAATAAGATCGCAATATATTTAGTTAAAAAAAACAATGCGTTAACTAAACTTCCCCCATGACGGGGGGATCTCCTACTCCCCTCCACAAATATATGTACCCTTATACAAAAAGTCCTTCCGAAAATTCGAAAGTTAGGTTAGAATATTAAAAAATCATATCTCAAAAAGGGGGCTCCAAAATTTTTCCTTCACGGGGCCCCGTTGTACACATGCGAAAAAAGAAACTTCGCTTGAAATGTTTACGTCGGTTTTCAATGTTTTAGAGCAATGCAGTTGCAGGCTAAGGGCAGAGCGTATGTATCAACTAATGATTCGGTGGATAACGAGTAAGTTTTTAGGGTTCCGAAGTAAACAAGGAACCCTTATAGTTTCACCATGTCCGTCTGTCTGTCTGTCTGTCCGTCCGTCTGTCTGTCCGCGGCTTAGCTCGGAGACGGTTCGTACTAGAAAGCTGTAATTTGGCATATGTATACATATTAAACACGAAGACAAAGCGGTAAAATAAAATCAAGAAAAATATTATTTTTTAGGGTGCCTCCCCTACACGAAAAGTGAGGATATTTTTTTTTCTCATCTACCCCATGGTATGGGGTATCTTTAGAGAGGTCGTTCAAAAATATTGTGAGTTTGTGAAAACCATTTTTGGATTAAGGGATCCGTTTGCGAAATATTAAGCTTTTAACTGAAATGTTTTGTTAGAGTCAACTGTCGTCGTCCCTGCCAGCTAAATGATTGTACTTGGATTTGTGAAAAAAATTACAGCAGTAGTATATATAACGAGTAATAACCGACCAACTTAAATTTGCAGTTTGATAAACATGATCTCCCCATACATTCCGTATGGGAGAAAATGTTTTTCAACTACAATGTTAAGTTTGTTCTTGGGATAAATTCATCCCAACTACGGAACCCTTCATTGTGCGTGGTCCGATATCACCTGGCCGGTTTTTTAAATATCATCTCACTCGTTATTGTAACACCATAAAAAATACATAAATTAATTAAATACACCCACCTACCCCAATACAATCTTGATATTGTTATTCCAAAATTGTAATACAATTCTCATAAATTAAATGTGCCTAAATACTACTTGATTTTATAGACTGTAGCACGAAGATGACGCATCAAAGTCGAATAGCGCGCTGCGCGCACTTTTGAATCGTACCCGTATTCATGATCTTCGTGTCAGTCAGATTTTAAATCCACCTTATTCAAAAAATTATAAGTACCTACTTATACCTATTTTGAATTATTATTCATTAAGTTTAAGTTTATATAATACCTACCTAATCTATCTACAACCTTAAAAAATACTTAATAAAAAAATTAACTTATAATAATCAATACAAGTTGATCTACTGCATCGCTCTATTCTGTGACCTACTCGAGTTCATGAACTTATGAGCGGTGCGCCTGGCGCGCGGGTCCCCCGCGGATCGTAATTTGTTTCGTATCGCTACTCGTTGCGGGGGCTGGGGTAAGCGTTGAATACCTACTGCGTTCGAGTTAGGCCGGCCTTAAGACACTGCAACGCTACAGGCTCAAAATGTTCTACCATCGTGTAAACAGCTCTAGCATGTAATAAGCCAGGATATTACTTACTTGCAATCCTTACTTCAAAAACGAGACTCGTGTAACCCGAGTATTTTTTTTTGAGGGTGGGAAATTATCAAATAACTTCTCCCGCTCTGGGTGGAGCGGGAGGGTGTGTCAGACTTTTACTGACTAAAACCCACCCGTGTTCCTTCCGTTGCCTGTGTGCCGAGGTCGCGATATCCCTTTCAGACAAACCCGCAACCCCGGCAGAACCCGAGTATTAGGTATCGAACCGTCGTTTCAGAAAACCCATTTGTTTTCTGCAACCCAATGACTTGGCAATACCGATATCCCAAGGCTAGATTATATTTCCAACTCATTGAATAACTGAATTAACTACCGTAGGTATATCATCTGGAACTGACCCTTTGACGAGATTACCGAAACATACACAAGGATTGCTCACCCATCCACAGCCTGACATGTAAATATAGTCTACAGAAGTGGCGATAGTTATAAGTACAGTCAATTGGACAGCCCCGTGGTAACACTTGAACTAAGAAAGTCACCCTTACTGCTACAACATAATGGTGCTGTTAATATCAAATTGGTATCACTGATGTGCGGTAGAGTGTACGTCCTATGCGCTCCGGACAGCTCCATCAGTACGTCCTTGTTGGTGACTAATACATATTTAGAGCAATGATGGCGCAGTGGTAACGGCAGCGACTTACGACTTTGTAGGTCGTAGGTTCGTACCCTGACAGGCGCTTTACTTTGTGTAAATTATTTCATCACCACTGCTCTCGAAACTGTAAAGGAAAACATCGTGAAGAAACCGGCATGTCCTAGAACCAAATATTCGAAGACATGTGACATCTACAGTTACAAACCCGCGCTGGGCCCGCGTGGTGGATTACGACCCACTCCCTCTCACAGAGACGCCTGTGTCCCAGCAGTGGGAACATTATAGGCTGATTATGCATATTTTAACCACGCCACGTGCTATTCGAAGATATTCATTCACCAACCCGCACCAGGCCCGCCAGACTGATTACGACCTACTCCCTTCCACAGAAACGAGGCCTATGTGTGTTCCAGCGTTGGGAACTTTATAGGCTGATAATGCTTTATGCTATGAGCTAATCTTAAGTAGTTAGTTTATGCCTGATATTTATTTCTGTAAATTAGTTCAAAAAAAACGCTTTTACACGTCAAAAATAACTTATGTTTTAAAACTAAATTTATTCGGTGTTTCCTAATCAACTACTAAAAAAGCTCGAAAAAAAGTCAGAGGCTACTAGCCTCTGAATATTTTTCAAAGATAGACCGAAGCCAGTCTCTTCTAAAGTTCAGACATAAAGCTTCGTGCAGACTAGCGCGACGCGTCACCGGTTATTGTTATACCGTGAAGTTTTCTTAGAAATTGTATTGTTCGAGTCGCGTCGCGCTGTTCTGCACGAGCCTTAATCTTGGTCAGAGCATGTGAGGACCAGGTAAATTAGTGTCTGCGATGGTCTTTTGAGGAAAGAGCCACACAGATTTGAGTGGACCTGTCCATATCACAAGTGGTATTAGAACGTAGGCACGTTAATAAACAAGACCTAGCGTAGCATACTTGCACAATGCACGTTCATTTTACTGAATATTTAGTATGTAGCACTGAATGCGTTGATTGCGGCATTGTTAGGTAGTTTGTAACTGAACGTATTGTGCAATATTTGTCTCGAGGCTATCATTTATCGTGCAGACTGGCGGGACGCGACACCGGTATTTGTTGTACCGTGAAGTTTTCTCACACACTATGCGACATGCGACTACGACAGTTCCACGACTAGACGCAAAGACAGGCTGCGGCTGACAATTCATTTATTTTGTTCAAAGCTTCACCACACACTTGGGATTGATCTGGAGAGTCGCAACGACAGACTAGGGGAGAGACTAGCTCTCGCTTCTTGTCGCAGCCACATGACGACACTCGCACACGACATGTCAGCGTCAGTTTTGCTGTGACCGTTGAGAAAGGTAGTCGTTGCATCATCTAGGCGCAACGACACGACGCGACGCACAGTTTTTATGTAACGAGCAATTGATCTAATCGGAACGTTGTAAATCACAAAAATAGTTACCATTAGTGCAATAAAATAAATTTAATTCTGAGCATTTTAAAGGACGAATACTGGCAAATGAATGGCCCATTTCATTCTTACCATCTCTAAGGATAGACGCAGAAATTGCCATAGCACAGACTCTTTCAAAGGTCTAGTCCTAATGTTGTTCTACACTCTTGCATATTCCTGAAATTGCGGACTATTACGTAGATCATTTCCGTCTAAGACTTGTCGTCTAAAAAAAAAAACAAAAAATTCAAAATATTTGATTTCACATAAACCTACAAGGGCACTTATGAAACGTCAGAAGCTAGGTGCACGGTTCCAATTGGTCGTTTCCTATGGAGAAGAGCCGGCAAGAAACTCCACGTTACTCTTTTAAAAGTAAATGGTTTTTACAATGTTTCCAAATTACAGTGTTAAAAGGTATGAGAGGACAGTGTAGGCCCATCAACAAGTACCAGGTACTTAGCAAAATATTAAATGGTCCACAGATCTACAGTCTGTTATGTCTACAACGTTCTCTCATTCACAAAATTTAAAAGAAAATAAAAGAAAAAACTAAATAAAAAAACATTCATCTATCTATTTTTCATTTATCTATATAAAAGATAAAAGAAATAATAAAAATAAAAAACCTATTTAAACCAAATGATAATGGTTGCCACTACAGCTGTAACAAATCAAAGGAGACGGATACGCTTTCATACAATCTTGGGCCTGGATGTAAAGAGATGAAATTGGTGTCAATTAATAGCAACTATATTATCAAACCATCACTGAAAATTTTGCGGATTTTAGCAATCTGAGAGCCGAGTTTAAAGAAATTTGTTAAAGTGAGGTTACGTAACAAAACAGCTGATTTTTGAAGTGCGATGTATAACCTCATTGTGCGATAGGTAGTTGTTTTTTTTAAAGATAGGATACTTTTACAATTATAGAAGGTGTATACAGTGCCGCTAGCGGCACTGTATATTTACACAACGATCCATTATGATAATATCCAATCGGTAGGCTGGTCGTAGAATCCAAAAAAACAAGTCCAAGTCCAACGTAAAAGCGAGGCTCTCCGTGTCCGGTATGGCAGCAAGGGTCGTACAAGAAGTAAGATCAGAAGTCCGTAGAAAGAAAGCAGGGGTCGAAGAAAATATCAATAAAACTATGGGACGAAACACTCAAAACGCACACACACGAAACGAGTGACTGACTGACATGTCACCATAGACTAAAAATACAATAATCGATTAGCAAACGTGAATCGATTTTAACATTTATCTTTATAGATATTTAATTTGTTTAAACTGTTTAATACGTTAATTCTAATAATTAATGTATTTGAATTAATCATCTGGTACTCGTAAAAGCATCTTTTAAATAGTATGAACTCGGTCACGATAGTCGATTATAACTTAATCGATATTCCATTTTGTTCGTAGCCATAACTTAATTTTTGGATTTCTCAATTTCCAGATTGTAAAATGGGCTGATATTTCACATTTTGTAATAGAAAAATATAACCTTTTTTTTTAACCATACGTCAACTTATTACAATCAGGCCCAGAAATCCCCGTCTCCTTTACACAATGGCATTGCCTGTCAACTAAAGGCTAGGTCAAAAATCCTCGAGTTTATTCTCCCTCATCATTTTAACCGAAAGACGTCCACTGCTGAACATAGGCCTCCCCAAGCACCGCCACTTCGACCGGTTCTGTGCTTCCCGCGTCCAGCGGATTCCTGCGGCCTTCACCAGTTCATCGGTGCACCTTATGGGGGGCCTTCCAACGCTACGTCTTCCGGTACACGGTCGCCACTCCATAACCTTTCAGCCACATTGGCCATCTGTCCTGCGAGCTATGTGCCCTGCCCATTCTTCGGGCTATGTCGGTTATCTTGGTTCTCCTACGGATCTCTTGATTTCTGATTCGATCACGTAGGGAAACTCCAAGCACAACCCTCTCCATTGCCCTTTGGGTGACTTTCAGCATTAGGCGTCGTCCTAATTAGGTCCGATCGTACGAGCTAACGATGCGATTTCGTTGCACGATGAAAATGATCGTGCGATGGTCCAACAGGTGTCCTATAAGTGCACGCGATGCCCATCGCGCGATAGGCATCATGCGATGCCGTCGCGTTCATGCCTCAACTAGGACACATAAACAAAAGGGGGGTGTTTAATATCATCGTGCAACGAAATCGCATCGTTTGCGCGTACGACCGGCGCCAAATAGGACGACGTCTAGCAATGCTGCTTGGCGGTACACAAAAAAAAATTATAGCAATTTTTTATTCAAACTCAAAGCATTTATTTCAATTAAACCAATTACAGGTACTTTTGAATTATCAAGGGGTCGTTCAGTCAGAAAGATGAAGCAAGTTGGCCATTTCAAAGCGTAGTAGGTTCCTATGGAGAAGAACGGGCAAGAAATTCCACGGACACTCTTTTAAATTAAAATATCGTTATAAAAATATTGGTTAAATCATTCGATCGATCAACGATATGGAAGATAGACGTGCACATTAAGGCGAAAGCGTCAGGGTAGCTCGCGAAATTCAAATTTTCTTACGTTTTTTGCAATTTGCAGGTCAGTATCATGTTCTATGTTGATCTAAATATGATTCGCGGCCGTATCAAATGTTTAATTATAGAATTATAATCATAAAAATTATCAATACAACTCTCTAAGTTCATGTAACCCCATTAAATGACCATTTCATGAAATCATGACATTTTGACAATTATGCTAACTTATGGAGTTGTATTGCTGATTATAATTTATGTAAAGCCATATTTGTTACGGTCGCGAATCATATTTTAATCAACATACAACCTGACACTGACCTGCAAAATGGAAAAAACTCAAGAAAATTTGAATATCGCGGGCTACCTTAGCGCATCCCCCTTAAAAAGACAAAAAAAACAATTTAAAATCATTCATATGTCATATGGCAGCTATGCGATGACCAGTTATATTCCCCGGACGAGCTCTTACACTCCTATTCAACAGGAATTCGTTATCCTATGACCTAATATAAATCTGACTATTTACTAAATACTACTGATTGAGATTTGATTGATTGATTCTATCTACTAGAGTACTGCAGGACGTTGACCTCTGGATACACAACCCTTACCATAAAAGTATATGAAAAATTAGCAAAGTTACAACAACCAGTTAATCTAATTACTAGTAGTCTAAGCATATAATTAAATACATACAGCATGTATAAACAAAGTGTGGTCAAAATTAAGGTCATATGGTAAATACTATCAAACTGAACAACCTTTATGGGACCGTTTACTAAAAACTACTGATTGAGTCTATTTACTAGAGTACTGAAGGACGTCGACCTCTGGATATAAAGCGTTTACCATAAAAAGATATGAAAAAAGGTAGCAAAGTTCAACGACCAATTCATCTAATTACTAATTTACTAGTTTCAAAGTATTGTATGCAATACAGCACAATGACTTGTAGTCTTAGCAAATAATTAAATACAGCATGTATAAAAAAGTGTGGTCAAAATTAAGGTTCATGTGGTACATACCATCAAACTGAACAACTTCATGGGACCAACAACGTTTTCGCCCCTCCTATAAATATGGTATTTTGATGTATTAGGAGCCCGGAGTGTATTTTATGATATAACAAGAAACTTCGAGAGCAGTGGTGGCCCTGACTTACGAGTTGTAGGTCGTGATTTCGAACCCAATCAGGCATATTGTGTATTTAATTTCATCACCACTGCTCTCAAAACGGTGAAGGAAAACATCGTGAGGAAACCGGCATGTCCTAGAACCATGACATGTGACATCTACCAACCACTGCACTGGGCCCGCGTCGTGGATTATGGCTCAGTCCCTTTCACAGAGAGGAGGCCTGTGTCCCAGCAGTGGAAACATTATAGGCTGATTATATGCTATGCATTTGGGTCGAGTAGGTCTTGAACTTTTTTTATAAGACAGAACTTGATGATTTTTTCGCGATTTGGATGTTGGTCACATGCAAAAAGTTGTTCAGTGTGATGGTCTGTACCACACCCTTAATTATGACCATAACTTTCAAATACATGCTGTATACTTAATTGTATGTATGTATCAATGACGAATGTTCTATTGGAAGTGGTTCTGAAGTCAGAGGTTGAAGTTTTCACTATTTTTATTTCACTCACGAATTTGTAATGAGATTTACTCGATGATTTATATTTGTTAAAAGTTTTTATTTTTCACTTTTTAGTTACAAATTCGCCATTCCACCTGCTATGTAAACAACAGTGACAGGCAGTTATCATCATATCATCCACATTTACTAAGTTGCAATACGTATTATTGAAGCTAACTCAAAACTATCCAAGCAAAGTTAATAAAATTTATATGGGACCAATTTGGGAGCATACCCTTTCATAAAAAAGAAGAATTTTCAAAATCGGACGGAGAAATCGGCGGCGAAAAAAACATACTTACGCGACGAACATAATAACCTCCTCCTTTTTGGAAGTCGGTTAAAAAATAAAAATCTCTTTTACAAAAAACAAAAACAACAGTTTTCCAAAAAATAAGCTAAAAGTGAAAAATTACTTTAATTTCGGAAGTACGGTGTCTTTGGATCTGTATTTTAGATTTTTCACTTTTTATTTTACTAATGGTACCTACCTAACGCCAATTCGTATACTCGTACCACTACTTGCTATGTGTTTAAAAGTGACAGCTTCGTCTACCAAATTCAAAGAGAATTTTCATATTCGTTCCACAATTGTCGAAAATATCGATGAATATACATTAAAAAAAAAACATTCCTCAACGTTTTTTGAAAAAAAAAAAAATCACGAGTGTGTGTTACTTGAATTTACGTCCGACGCATTGAATTATAGCAAAATCGATGATATAGCTATCTTCATCCGGAATCCGGCTGTAACAAGGGCGAGGCTGAGCGTTTTCAGCAAATTTCTTCGTAGAGAAAAACACTTTTAATTATCTTCCAGCCATGCTATTCTGTAAACATCTCACCGTGAAAACTTGGGTGAAGTGAGCTGTCAATAGTGTCAATCCCTGTGGAATGACAGCTCACTCCACGCTCACTTCACCTAAGTTTTCACGGTGACATGGTTACAGAATAGCACTGCAGGTATGTAATTGGTAAACGATTAAGACTAATCTGTTACATTTTGACAGTTCAACAACATTCATTGCGTTATTTACTATGTTGAGCAGTTTTTCGAACTTATGAAGCAATGGATTAGCAATCTCGTCAGTGTTGTATAGTATCAATATGGAAGCTTGTTGACGGACACATTTTTTCTACGGCGCGGTTTATCCGTCGAATGTAGGCAAGGTCGTCAGTGTTGTATGGATCACTATGGAAGCTTGTTGACGGACCTGTACCCTAATTACGCAATACACGATCAATCAGAATCTGAATCGTTTTGAAACAGATTGCTAATCCATTGCTTCGTACGTTCGAAAAAAAAATCTGCTCAACAACGTAAATATCACAATGAATGTTTTTGACCTGTCAAATTGAAACAGATTAGTCGGAATTGTCAACGACAATGTGTTGCGTAATTAGATAGACGTTCGTTCTACGGGGTGGTTTATACGCCATGCCGTAAAGAAACCGTGCCATGTACAAAGGGCCATAATCACCCCTACTCTTACAGCCAAAAATAAGTCGGTGCATCAAAATTAAATGAAACAAAATGAAGGCGCGAAGCGTTCACCTAGATACACGAACTTGTTTTAGAGGTTATCGACATAAACGAGTAAAATTCCACTCTTAGTAGCATCGAACTGCTTTGTTCTGACGTCATTAATTAGATATGTTGTTTGAAGCCCTTTATCGATAGTATGAGAGCCCACGACCAAAACCATGTCGCATCGTTTTACGGCCAAAATCGGATAAAATCGTTAGTGTAGAATTTTATATGATTCTGAAAGAAATGTCAGAAATGTCGCAGTTTTAAGGGGGCCCATTTCTGCTATGTCAAAAAAATTGGCAAACGATTTTATCACAATACGCCTGATATTGATAGTGTACATAGGCTTCGTCATTTTATTACGAAAAAGTTTGTTTTCAGACATTTTGCGCGTCATTATGTGGCCTGAGGCCATTTTCAAAAATGTAAAAGAATTTATCCGACCTGTCTCATAGCAACCTGGTTCAGTTTTTTTTTTTTTGGTTCGCTACCACAAATATTGAAAAATTATATACTTTAATTTTTTTGTCCTGACAGACAATACCCAGACCCACACTAATGCAACCCATGCTATCGTACACTAGAAACTTTAATCTGTCTATTCCACCCTATTTTATTTCTGTACAGCGTGGGTATAATTTCCATACTACGGTGGCCCAATGACTTTTATTAATCAAATATTCTGCAAAAACATTTTGCAGTTATTTAACGTTGTGCTGGGTTAACCTTGGATTCAGACATAATATTAAGTTAGCTTCATGCTTGCCTTGGCCTCTATTAAAACTTGATACTTTATTTTTGGTATTTCTTGTGAAATATAGACACATATTTAATTTTCTGGATTTATAATAATTTTCATTCTGTCGGCCCGTAGCGCTTTATGAGTGCACCGGGTACGGAACAATCTAGCTAATTGCTAAGAACAGGTTTTGCTGAGACAGTTCTTGTTGTTTTTGTAATTATATTTGATTACTAGTTAATTTATTTTGTAAGTATAAAAATATGTATTAGGTATGTTGAAAGAGTTTATACTTCCCGTCACTTGTCTTAGAGGTTCATTCAAATCAAACCAGCGTCAGACAGCATCTGTGTCTCGGAATAAAAGCTCGTACAGACCAGCGCGACGCGACGCCGCGCCGCGACACGAACAATACAATTTCTATGAAAACTTGACGGTATAACAATAACCGGTGTCGCGTCGCGCTGGTCTGCACGAAGCTTTATGCTGAAATTAACCATTTTGGAGCAGCCGTGAGGCACACACTATTGTTGTAAATATTTTTTTTGCTAACTGTTTCCAAATATATTTTATTCGTTCTGTCTGTGGACAATTTGTTGACAACGCAACACTGCTACAAAGATCTTTTAGCGCGCGAGTGACGTTAAGAGGGGGGCGCTGCTGGTAAACATTTGTGCGAAATGTATTGAAAATAATAAGATGGCAGCGTTAGTTCCGATTTTGGCCACGCTCCAAAAAATTTTTGCAAGTTTATTGGGATCTCGTTGCTTCGTACAAGCCACAGACCAGCGACTAGAGACAGCTTTACGAATAATATTCGTATCCGTATTTGGCTCTACTGACCGCAAGTTACCTGTATCAGAGTCCGAAAGGGATACCTTGGCCCCTGGCAACGTACAGGCAACTGAAGGAACACGGGTGGCACGCTGACACGCCCTCCCGTTCCGCCAAGAGTCCCAACCAAAAAAAAAACTGGTAATGGCTAGAATTGTCATGAGCCGTCCGTTTCTACGACAAAACGGTGATGTTCACTGACACGCTTGGTATTTAACTGACTTCCAAAAAGGAGGAGGTTCTATGTTCCTAGCGTGTTTCTTTTTTTATTTTATGTTTGTCCACCGATTGGCGATTTCTCCATTAAATGAGGACCGATTATAAAAATTCTTTTTTTGTTTAAAAGGGTATGCTCTCGAAGTGGACCCGTATAAATTGTATTAACTGTTGCTTTTATAGTTTTTGATTTAGCTTCAATAATACGTATTTTTCCCACTTAGTTTACTTAAATGATAATTATAAGTCCCTGTCACTGTTATTAACATAGCAGCACGCGTAGCATGACAACCATAGAAACGAGTTTTCTACGGGTTTTGTCGACGGAAGAATAGACAAAATGACAGATTGTGATTGTTTCTCTGTCATTTTGTCTATTCTTCCGTCGGCAAAACCCGTTTCTATTGTAGTCATGCTAAGCGTGCAGGAAGTGGTATTCGAATTTGTGTGGGGTAGGTACCACAACACAAAGTGAAAAATAACTTTAATTTCGGAAGTCGGTGGTAAAATCCAAAACCAAAGATTTTTTTTTTGTTATTTTTTTTTTAATGAAAAGTGTTGACGTTACCGTCTCTAACATTGGCTGCCGTAGCATCTCCGTGCGCTGTGGTTTGTGGTTTACGTGGAAGCTCTCAAGTTATAATTCGACGATTTAAAAGTATTTACCAGTTCCCTTTTATTCTTTATTCGTAAATTACACACATTACCATTGCACACTTCACATAAGTACAATTTTACACTCTAAAATTCTTTTTGTAACAAAACATATAAAAGAACTGCGACTATTTTTATAACAGACTCAGTCAAAAAGCACAAAAAACTACAACCAAATGTAATTTTTAAAAGAGCAATACTACTGGTCTGGTCTAGATAAAAAATAAAAAACCGGCCAAGTCGAGTCGGAATCGTACACGTAGGGTTCCGTACAACCGTATAATATTTAGCAATAAACGCCGAAAATAAACACGTTCCTTGTATGGGTACCGGAAACCCCTTTAATTTTTAACTTTATTTTATTTTTATTATTTATTGTTATTAGCGGCAATAGAATACACAATCAGTGAAAAGAAAAAAATCAAGTTTCTACCTATCACGGTTCATGAGATATAGCCCGCTGACAGACAGACGTCCGGACGGACAGCGGAGGTTTGTCTCCGCTGGGAGGGGCCTACTCCCTTACGGTATGTCTGTAAGTGAGACGGAGAACGAAGTGCCCGTAACGACGGCCGAAACTACGGATTTAGCTTAAAAGGAGTAGGCCCCCAGGTACGGAACCCTAAAAACCGTTGCTTGTTCTACGTCGAAACAAATTAAGTAGCTGTATATTTATTATGCAAACACGCAATATTATAAAACGAACAAAAAAACAAGGATCCGTTGCAATAAATTACATAATTCTAAATTGCAGAGCGGCGCTTGCTCAGTTTATGAGATAACGCACGAAATACTTGATTGGAATGTACTGCTCGGACTAAAATACTTTAGGGGTATGAGGAACAGGGTGTAAAGTTCACTCATCCACCATAGAAAAGGGAGGAGGAGGAGGAGGAGGGTTGATTCGGCTGTCGCTGAAAACCAGCGCTGGGGCTCTGTCTCGCATAGGGTCGCAGCATTATGCTGAGCGATGGCCGTTTTGCGTGGACGTGACGCATATTTTCCCCCAAATTGTTTATTTTTGTGTTTTGTTCTTTCTTTGCGTCATGTGTACCGCAAATAAACGTATTTTCTTTCTTTTTTTCTTCTTAAGGATACTCCGACCAGACAAGTGTCTTGTCTGGCGGGCAACTGCCTGCCTTGATGTCGGGAAGTTATACACATGATCGTGCGGTAAACGCTGCTTGGGCGATGCAGGAGTTGTGTGACGTCAGGTCTTTGATGCGTAATTCGCATATGGCGTTGTATACATATGCCGCCACAATACCAATAAAAAAATTGTTGTCAATGCGTTTTCTACAAGGATTAAAAGGTGAATCAGAAGTCAGGAATCGAAGACTGGGCAGTTGGAGGTCAAAGTATTTTACAATCCAGAATCATTTTTACCAGGTCCAGTTAGCAGTGACTCAGGGCATAACAAGCAGACAATTAAAAGATGTTAGGTCGTAGTCTACATGCAAAAAATAAACTATTAACGCCACAAATAGGTATTGAGAGTTAAACTACTAGTCAAAGTAAAAACTAAAGTCAAAGTACTATTCATTTAAGGAGTACCTCGAAGATAAAATGTAACAAAATCATTGTTAATAATTAATTGATGGTAATCCAAAATTTATTTGTCGTTTGAAATAATTGTAATCTACCCAGTATAATTCTTAAATTAATCTAAATAATTTTGCTCTTATTGAATTTGACCTTTTATTTTAATATCATGATGACTATTTGTAATGGATTGACTATCAATGTATAATTTATATTTTTTAAGGATATGATCTAATTGTTTACATATTATGACACTATATTATAATTTGCATGCTAACAAGCTGAATATGGTGAAACCGTACCTGTGTAACATCTTTGTAAACCCATATTATGCAAATAAACTGATTGATTGATTGATTGATTAAAGGCCATCCTCCATTACCTAATTGGAGCGGCAGCAGAAGAAGAGAATTTATAAGTCAATTTTAGAAAGATATCCAGAAATTCTGAACCGATTTAGACGGTATTAGGCAGTTGGTCTAGAAGTCGCAAGCGCTACTGCTGAGCATGAGATCCTGGGTACCATTCCCAAGTCGGGCAAAGTGTTACTGGGTTTTTCTGTCAGGAATTTCCCAGTAGCAGCCCGGAGTTTGGATTTTTGCCCGGTTGATGGCAATAGGCTCGCCTCCTATTACATGGGACTTACACATAACTGGCGAAATGTGGGTGTACTATGTAGGTACACTTCTGCCTAACCCCCCTTCGGGGAAAACAGGCGTGATGTTATGATGATGTTATGTAAGCAGAAAGCTGGCATTGGATCAGACGACATTGAGATTCTTTCCAATCAAAACAGAATACAAGGGATTCCACAAGCGGAGTTGATTACAAAATATGACCCAGTCAATGTCAAAATCATAGCATTTCATACCAGTGAGTTGTTCCTTTCACAACGCTTCCCCGACAATGCTTTACATAACTCCATTGTGGTATTATCCCACGCCCCACACAATGAGAATGATTTGCAAACGTGGATGAGCTGTTCCGTAGTCTTGAAGCTCTAGATACTTAGTTCTAGTTCCCATTGCGTCGGATGTCAGAGAAAAAGATACTTCTAGCTAGCTAGATAGCTTAAAGAACCGAATACAGGTGAACGACCTATTAAGACTACCTTCAAACCACAATAAGTTGCACACATTCGATCCACATAACTAGTGCCCAGTATTAAAAGATATCAACGTGGTATCTTTCTCAGATAAGTCATTATCTCAATCGTTAGCCGCTTAGTGTGTAATATTTAATAATTTTTTCACAATTACAGTCTTTAACTCGAATGCTCTTGTGAGTTTTCATACTTGGATGCATAATCTGGCATGTTATGTTCATCTTTACATTAGATAGGTTTTAAGATGTTTAGAGAGGGAACGAATTGCTGACTGAAATACTCTGTAATTCTTTTGATAAAGGCATACTATTACCACGATTTCGGCCAAAAACCGCTTCATTGAAGGCTTATCGAACCAAAAATAATATTTAAATGCAGCCAGAGAGGACGCTGTTACTCATTTACCCTTCCCTGCTCCACCATTTTCTACTGGGAGACCTGTTTCTCCTCCCTCATCTGTGCCTTTTTGTCTAGTCCAAAGATTCAATCTGGCCTCGACGCTATTTTTGTTCAATGAGCCTAATTGCCACCGTAGATTCTAGGTTGAAAGAATTGCAGTGGCTGGGAATTGCGTGGCTGGCTTTCCTATGGCCTTGACACCACCCCTCAATCGCCTCTAGCAACACCCAAAGCAAAAGACATTACCAATTTTCCGCCAGCACGCGTAGCATGACGTCCGGTTTTGTCGACAGAAGAATAGACAAAATGACAGTTAAATAATCACAGAATAGAGAAAGTATAGAATCCTGCACGGGTAGCGTGACCACCCTAGAAACGAGTTTTGTCGACGGAAGAATAGACAAAATGATAGATTGTGATTATTTAACTGTCATTTTGTCTATTCTTCCGTCGACAAAACTCGTTTCTAGGGTGGTCACGCTACCCGTGCAGGATTCTATACTTTCTCTATACGCGTAAAATACTAACGTTTCTTTCAACTAAACAAAACGCTCTAACGTTTTCCATACTCGTTAAACCCATACATTTTGTATGGTCATGAATATAGGGAAGAGTTATTACGTGAACACTTTCCTTTCTTGTATAATGGACGTCGTGGAGCTAATTATTAACTTGCTTTTACGTACCACCGGACACTTAGAATTGTTTTTGATGCGTTGTTTTCTGGAGAAATGCTATGGTTAAAGAATGGTGACTGTATGTGTCACGGCTTTTGTTTTTTTTTAAACGACTCTTAGATTTGTATTTGTTTTGGTTGCCCGCCATCATAGATCAGGAGTTGCAATTATTGAGACGGGGTACGAATAACTCCAAAAGTACCTATAGCAGTGGTCGGCAAACCGCGGCTCTGCGGCTCTTTGGCCTAGAGAGTGTGGCTCTGTATAAATGTCGATGAGTGCAAGAGTAGAACCACGCGGGGGTCGGGGTTTCGGTCATTAATTAAGCAAGATATCAAGTTTTATTCAAAATTCAGACTACATTTCAAAGATTTATTTCTGAAGTATTTTTTCCAGTTAGTATTGTGGATGATATGATGATAACTTCCTGTCACTGTTATTTACATAGTAGGTAGTGTTATTCGAATTTATCACCAAAATAACTTTTACATGATAAATGACGTGATAAATTCGAATACCACAATAACAGTGACAGTAAGTTATCATCATATCATCCACATATACTAAGTGGGAAAAATACGTATTATTGCAGCTTACTCAAAAACTATCCAAGCAAAGTTAATAAAATTTATATGGGACCAACTTGGGAGTCGGTTAAAAAGTGATGCGTCCATAATTCAAAATTCATTTATTGTATAATTACGTTACACGTCCGTGTTTGGGTCACAGAAATTCATAAATTGGTCCTAGATTCGGAGAAAATTGGGTATGACAGACGGACAGCCAGCCACACGAGTGATCCTATATAAAGGGTTTCGTTTTTCCTTTTGAGGTACGGAACCCTAAAAATTTATTGAAAAATGGAACAGAATTTGTTGACAATATAATAGCCATGTAGTTTTTTAGGGATCGTATCAGCAGTTCCGAAGATTACCCGTACAGTCTTAAAAAATAGTATAGATTTGACTACTCTGCACTCTGGTCAAAACTCTTTGGTTTCATAATTTTGTAAGCATAAACAGCAACATAAAATCAATCTGCCTAGCCTTTTCCCAACTATGTTGGGGTCGGCTTCCAGTCTAACCGGATACAGCTGAATACCAGTATTTTACATGGAGCGACTGCCCAACCCACTAACTGGCTAAAATACGATACCCCTTGGTAAGACTGGTTGTCAGACATTCGGACTTCTGACGACCCGTAACGACTGTCAAAGATTCACGAATGACAGCCGGGACCAACGGTTTAACATGCTTTCCGAGGCATGGAGGAGTCCCGGTATGTAAAGATAGTCACCCATCCACAGACCAACCCTGGCAAGCGTAGCTTAACCTGCCCGTTTGGCTGTTATTACTTTGCCACGAGTTCCTCTAAAATAACAGCACCATAGTAGACTATGAAAACAAAGTTAATGTATTTGCAGAGGTAGTAGGTATGTAGTATTTGAATAGGTTTCACTTTCAAATGGTTACTTCAATGTCTTTGTGTATTTTAAGCTAGCTTCTGCCCGCGACTTCGTTCGCGTGGAAGTCTTAAGTTATACTTAAATAACAGCCACATTTTTATAAAACTCCTTCGGCCCCCGACACACAGAATCGCATCGCATCGGCCGGTCGCGCTTTTACTTCGTTTTCACTTTTTGCTCGGCTCCTAAGTGTTGTAGCGTGAAGTTAAATAGCCAAAACTAACCCTTGTGGCGGCATCTACATCGCCACATGCGAACTACGCACCAAAAGACCTGACATCACACAACATCCTGACGTCACTCAAATCCTGCATCGCGCAATTAGAGTTTACCGCGCGGTGGACATATATATATACAAGCTCCCGACTTCAACCTCTGGGCAATTGCCCGCCAGACACGACACCCATCTGGTCGGAGGATCCTCCCTTTTCTATGGTGGATGAGTGAACTTTACACCCTGTTCCTCGTACCCCTAAACCCTAACCTTCCTCAAGAATAGAGCAAAAAAATGAAAAAAACAAATCTTTGAACCCGACTGGTAATTACAGAGGTTAGCGCGTTCATAGAAACAAACAAACTCTTCAGCTTTAAAATTATATTAACTTATAGAATATAAATATTACAGAATGGTACTGTGTCAAGTATGACACAGTACCATTTTGTAATATTTAGTTGTAGTTTGTTTGTTTGTGTGTTGCAGTTTGTTTTTGTTTTATTTATTTGTTAGTGAGTACACTACAGCAATATGTTAAGGTATGGCACTAATTGATTCCTAGCCTGTAGTTGCCACACTATTATGTCAGACGTTTATTTTTATACAAAGAAGGCATAAGGCGTCGTCCTAATTGGCTAACGATCGTTCGAGCAAACGATGCGATTTTGTAGCACGATGAAAATGATCATGCGATGATTCAACAGGTGTCCTAATGGGTCGCACGATGCCCATCGCGCGATGGGCATCATGCGATGCCGGCGCGTTGCTGTGCTCGCGCGATGGCATCATGCGATGCCGGCGCGTTGCTGTGCTCGCGCGATGGCATCATGCGATGCCGCCGCGTTGCTGTGCTCGCGCGATGGCATCATGCGATGCCGCCGCGTTGCTGTGCTCGCGCGATGACGCGTGACCAATAAAGCAGGGCTCGGATAACTACTCTTTGTTTCGGTTACGTTCGAACGGAATGTTATTAAAACGTTTTTGAAGAAGAACAAAATTTAAATCGTTCTCGGTTATTATAACGTTCTTAACCATTTTTTGGGTTGATCGACAGGAAACTCGCAACACAACCCTAATCAATACGTAAGCGGCAAGCGCATTGGAATAAATGATATAATGAAATCAAGATAAGGTACAATTTAACTAATGCTTGCTCATGCTAAGCACATACTAGTCGGCGCGCGCACCGTGTGCGGCTGCGTCCTGCGGAATAAACCGGTTTTTGAAAACGTTCTCATTTCGTTTTCGTTCCGAACTAAATGTTGTACAAAGAACTTTTAGAAACGTTTTAAACGCGTTATTTTAAATAACGTTTCCGAGCCCTGGTGTAAAGCAACGACCACAGTTCAGTAAAGCATTGCCAACGAAACATGCGATCCTGCGACGGTGCGGCTCCAACGAATCGCAGACCGAGCGGCGCGAATCGAGGACATGACACGAACGTGGCGGTGTCATGCACAGGAAGCCTAAGGCCCGTATTACAGAACCTCACTCAAAACTCAAGCATTACATAAAACTAGTTTCAACCAATCAAAAGGCTTTAAGCAAGTTTTAAAGCCTCTTGATTGGTTGTTGCATTTTTAAGTAATGCTTGAGTTTTGAGTGAGGTTCTGTAATACGGGCCTAAGAGTTGCCTGCTTACCCACAATAATAACAAATACATATAATAGTAATTGTTTTATTATATCTCTTTGATTAAATGTGATACAGATATGTATAGAGGTCAAACAAAATTAATTACAAGTATCGCCTACAACACGGGAACAGCGGTGATGTCTGAAATACTGATATTTTATATCTAGTTCAGACACAGATATTCAATATCTGATCAATGAATATAGTATCATCATCTAGCCTTTTCCCAACTATGTTGGGGTCGGCTTCCAAGTCTAACCAGTGCATCTGGTTAGACTTGGAAGCCGACTGAATACCAATATTTTATATGGAGCGACAGCATATCTGACCTCCACAACCTAGTAACTGGGTAATACGATACTCCTTCCTTGGTAAGACTGGTGGTCAAGTTACTACTTAGATGTTGCAAGCAAATAAATGTACAGTTTAGCGTTTGTTTGGGCATAAAGCAAATATCGAATAAGTCTATAAATTGCACAAAAAGCCATAAATGCTAGTATGTGTGAACGTAAGATTTATTGTGCCACTTTCAAATATGCTTTATCAAACAAACAGTACTTAGGTAAATACAGATTATACATACAAATAATAATTAATGAAGTTTGTTAATCAATTTAAATACTTAACGCTATATAATTATCTATCAAAATTTCTTATCAGAAGACAGATAACAAATAACTTTTGATGATATAGTTCATAGATCAAAGATATTGAAGAAAACAAACATAAAAAGACAACAGCTGTTACACAGAACTGATAAAGATATGGTAGGTGTATTAAGAAGACCTGAAAAATGTTTTCAATCTGGAATTTCATCTCATAACTATTATTTTACCTGTGCGTAACACTCCTCCACAGTGCAAAAAATGGAAGACAGTTTTTATGTAATTATTTGATAGAGATGTATGTTTACTGGAGGTCATCTGCCTAGGCTTCCAGTGTAACGGGATGCAGCTGAATACCAGTATTTTACATGGAGCGACGACCCACTGACCCCTATCTGCCCTCCACAACCCAGTTGCTGGGTAACACGATATTCCTTGGTAAGACTGGTTGTCAGACTTTCCGGTTTCCGACCACCCGTAACGACTGTCAAAGATCTACAAATTACAGCCGGGAGCAACGGCTTTACGAGGCAACGAGGGGTCTTGGTATGTAAAGATGGTCACCCATCCATGAACCAACTGCGGCAAGCATAGGTAGCTTAACCTGATTGATCGACTCGTACGATTGTTTTTACTTAGCCACATGCGCCCTTAACAGGAAGTGTCAGACCATAATAAAATGCTTTGAAACAATCATATTATGTATGATTATGACCATAGCAACCAGTTAGCCAACCATGTTTACATTACCATACAATGTGCGACGCGCATCATAATAACCGTTTGCAACACATCTCGTTTCTGGTGTCATTAGAAAAAGATTAACCGCAATAAATTTTATGTAATAACTTACTGCAGACGTAACGAAGCAATCGATAAATAACAATACCAATAAAAAAAATAAAAAAACAACTCACCGCTCTTCGGCAAACTCCGGATCACATTTACCGCAGCGTTGAATTTATCTTCCAAAGACATATTTGGGCTCTCGCACGTATAAATTATCAGCACAAACACAAAATATTAATTTAAAACAACACGCACTTTGGACCTGATAATTAGTGATTGAATAAAAACACCAAATCACTGCACGAATAACGACATATTTTCAACACAATCACTCTCAATGAATATTTATTTGTAATCGGCACTTCGTGACGTATTCACACCAAAAGTACTTTTGATAAAAGCGATGAAAACGAACAAAAACTGCGCTGAATGAATAGCACCGCCTTCGAGCGGAATGAAATGAACGCGACTAGCGAGTGATTTGACAATATTGACATTTATGAATAAGGATGTTTGAATACTACGGGATAACCATCAATATCGGTAAATTTTACGGAAAATTGAGAAACTCAAAGTAATGGCCAGAAAACTTACTCAATAACACATTTCAACTTCTGCTGAATAGTAGCTTAACACATTAATAATAGTTACCTAAGTCAAGGCAGTCATTTCATTTTGGCAGACGCTGTTCAACAACATCCATTGCGTTGAGTTGTTTATTGTGAATACAGATTTGGAAACTTTTAAGGTGCAATTGTAAAGTTGTCAAACGTAAACCATTCTTTGCTATGCATAAAAATCTAATTCTTTGATGTGTTGGTTAGTGTGATGGTAATATATCGATATCGATACAATTTTATTATGGCGTCACTACTGATGGTTGACGTATTCATCACATGTTGCCCAAAGTAAAATTTA
Source organism: Agrochola circellaris (assembly GCA_914767755.1). NCBI lineage: Eukaryota > Metazoa > Arthropoda > Insecta > Lepidoptera > Noctuidae > Agrochola > Agrochola circellaris. The sequence continues at coordinate 6,207,522 of OU611867.1, read as the reverse complement.
TTTAAAAAAATGTAAACATTCGGATACATAGAATCACCGTCATTCTTCTTCCTTACAAAAGGCCGGCCAAATATTGACTGAATTCCATTTCGGAATTTCAAATCTGAAAAACTGAGAACTACATACTGAACGTGTGTGATAGATCCTTGATTTTGTATGGATTTGCTGCCTTCAAATCCCGAATCCGAATCGTTAATTTCGAAACGTATGTGGCCGGCCTAACGCACTGCGTTTCCACTGGCGAATCATTCACATACAAACATAGTGATGCGTGAGGCTCCTTTTTTCCGTCAACGTATCGATCCGCATTTGCATTGTCACATAAGTTTTTGATCTGAAACTTGTTTGACGATTCATATCTCTTGACATGTTTTACAAACCAATTTCATAATAAAACCGGTGAAATGTGGGTGTACTATAATAGGTACACCTCTGCCTAAAACTTCGGGGATTACAGGCGTGATGTTATGTTATGTTTCATAACAAAATGTCTCAGTATGAATCTGGCAACATGTTGTCCAGTGTCCACTACATGTTTCGATGTTTACTATCTTATTTGGAAAACATTAAACCTTGCGCTACATACAAGTTATAAACAAAATTAAGTAAGTACGTTTATTATCTTATGATTCGAAACATCTCCACGGACACCATGGTCTATCCTGCAGTAAGAGCGTAGGCCGGAGAGCACGGCACGCCAGCATCAATGACATCATCCGTCGTGCTCTTGTCACCGCCGGGGTGCCAGCTGTTCTAGAACCCAACGGCATAGCACGCGACGATGGGAAGAGACCAGACGGAATGACGATAATGCCGTGGAAGTTAGGTACACCTTTGGTGTGGAATGCAACGTGCGTCGACACCCTTGCGCCATCCCATCTTCCTATCACGGCGGGCTGTGCTGGGGCTGCTGCTGCAGGTGCGGAAAACCTCAAACGGCGCAAATACTCCAATCTTATTGAGACTTATATGTTTGGGGTTGAAACACTAGGGCCATGGGGTCCGAGTGCCCACCTTGTTTTTCAAGACATCGCAAAGCGGTTGGTCGACTCTTCATGTGACCAAAAGGCTGGCCTATTCTTCGGCCAGAGAATCAGCATTGCCATACAGCGTGGCAATGCTGCCAGCCTTATGGGCAATTTTCCTGTTGACAGCGATGCGGACGAATTTTTTGATGCCCTATGATTGTCCCCCCCCCCCCCTTCTTATATTTGTATAGTAGTTAATAGTTTATATATATTTTAGTGTTAGCTTGTATATTTTAAAATATTAAATCTAAATTCATAATTTAATCTTAATATTATTATTTTCGTTTATTAAAACTCTCCATGTTGAATGTTTCCCATCTACATGTTATCGCAATTTATTTGGGGTCGGCGCAACATGTCTTTTTCTTCCATCCATTTCTATTTTATTAGTCGTCAACGTCATCTCAGTTAAAGTTACACATGCTCTGTGATCTCAGTTCTCCCTTTTTAGCCACACATCATCTTTTACACAGTCCATTCATCGTTTCTTTGGATTCCCCTACTCTTAAAGCCCCCCCACATTCATACTCAAAACTTTCCTCACGAGAGTTTCCTCATTGTTCTGCATCACATGCCCATGAGATGATAACTGATTTCGATTTCTATACAACTGCACACAACTTTTCAGACACCGGTGCCACTTTTAGACTTCCTCTTACATACCTATATCCCGGGCGCAATAAATCCCGGCTCTCGTCCTGAAGGACGAGAACGAGGCCTCGCGTGGGTTAGCGGGAGGGGAGTCGAGTTTCGAGCCAGGTGTCAAGTTATTGCGCCCGGGTTGTACTCATTTCTTATTTTATCCATTCGCGTAACAACACACATTCTCTTTAGATCCCCATAGCATTCTCGTAGAGTATATATTATGTTCTGTGATTCTCATCTCTATCCCTTTTGTACGAACATAGTTTTGTGGCCCAACATAGTGATCGGATACACACAGAAATTGACGAGAATTTCCATAATATTTTCAACATATTTTATCTGTTGGCAAAATTTTCTTTCCGCTCTTGTCAAATTGAAGCGAATCTCCGTTGATTCCTTTGAGACCGATTATTCCTAAATAAAGGTAATAAATCCATCGTTTTTAAAGAAATCTTAGTGTTTAAGTGTACCATTAAATGGTTATAGTGTACTGAAGTGTAATCGCGATATATTTGCGTTGTTATTTCAATATTTTCGTTCGGTGTATTAGCGAAACCCGCGCCCTTATTATATTCGCACAAGTGTTCAAATATTCATTGTTTCTAGTGATATTACGTGTTTAAACGACTTGTGTTACACATTACAGTATAATATAGTGTGAACGCTGTAAATCGGAGCTCTTTGCTAAGTAATTTTACTAATGCAGCTCATGGTCATGTATTCATACCATTTTAGTCCATTTGCTTGGTTATTTAGTCCGGCGATTGCCTAAATCTTCGCTATTATAGCTTCAAGAGTAGTTCGGTTACTGCTGTGCTCTATTAAAGTCAATTTACCATCAATATTGATGATTGGAAGTGCAATAGTGCACAGATAGTAGATATAGTTAGCTTGTAGTTGTGCATTTGCGCACTGGAGACCTTTAGCTTCGACATTTTATCATATATCTACTAAGATATATATCTATTAGGTTTAATTTTTATGCTACAATGGTGCCACAATACTAAATTACATATAAAACAACTGAAAGTATAAACTTTAGCACTAGTCATTTACAGTCATATTGTTTTGTTCAATGCAGTTATTGATTTTCTAGTGCATAGACAACTATTCTAGAATATGTAACTTGAAACCTTAGTCTCATCTATTTGAACTTTGCCATTTAATAAGAAAAAGTGGCTAAAAGTTTTGCAAGGTAATCTTTTGTATCTCAAAGTAAATCAGTGAGTAATCTGATACTCTGCTGGCTTACTTTTAGATTATGTGTAATTAGTAGAATACAATATTTAGTTTAAGTACCTGTATTTTTTGAGACTCTAGAGTGGCAATAAATGGTCATCTGAACTGAACAGGAAGCAATATGACAAATATTTACTTAATTACTTATTTATTAATTTAAATAAATACAAAATAAATTGCTTAATTTAAGTTTTCCTCTGATTTTCTGAGAATGTAATTAAGTCAAATATTATTTGGACGTAGTTAAGCGGAAAGGATCCAACCCACACTATGGGCGAAAATGAGTTGTGTATACCAAAACACTCTTTATTAACTACAAACTTTAATATCGCAAAAACAATCCCAACGCATCATGTCATTATGACCATACCTTACCAACCCGTATGTATGGCAGGTCATACGAGCACATAACACAATCTGATCTTAAAACTTGAATATCTCAAAACTAACTGTGTGGGTTGGATCCTTTCTGTTTAACTACGTCCATTTATGACTGCTATCTTGATTCATACTCGTTTTATCTCAAAGAGGTCCACTGCTGATGAAACCTCTTCCATAGAAGCTTGTATAAATAGGTTGACCAAAATACTAATAGTACGTAATAATACCAGAAAAGAGGAAATTTAGAAGGTGTAGAGGCTTGTGCAGACTAGCGAGGCTTGTCACGTGACACGACACTGGTAATTGTTCTACTGTGAAGTTACCTTCAGAGTCGCGTTGCGCCGCTCTGCCTGGATGACTTATCACAAGAATCATCATCTGCCGTGCCTGTTCCCAACTATGTTGGGATTACCTTCCAGTCTAGGTGTAACACAAGAATAATATTGAAATTTATCTAAACCATGGTTTTCATCTTCCTCAACAGGAATTCTCCCTTAACGCAAGATAACATCTAGCACAAACACCAAGATGCCAGAACTGACTGAGCTGGACAAGGCCACCGCCTCCATGACCGAGAAACGCAAGGAGGAGACCGCCTCCTCGGACAGCGACTCCGATGACACTATCCCAGAATTGGAAGATGCTGGTATAAATATTTTTTTGTTGCTGGAGAGTTTGTTGCATAATGTACTTTTGTCTAGTTGGAACACTGAAAAATTCATCACAATTTATTTTTTGGAGATGTTTTGAATTACAAAAATTCTTTCTGTAGTGTTGCTTTTAGATGACAATAGTTTTTAGCTAAATGGTGCTGTGTAAGTACAATATGCAATAGCATGAAACATTGTACATAGCACCATTTAGCAACATAACATAAGCAAAAATTACCAATCAGTTTACAGCTAAAAATTTCAAATAAATTTGTGTTTTTGTATTTATTTTAAATGTGTTTTATTGATTGACAGGTGCACCAGGCACTGGAGGCATCTCCAACCCTATTGCGGGCATCGACATCGTGTCGAAGGCGAAACAGTCGCGCGGTGAGAAGAAAGCGCGCAAGATCATGAGCAAACTTGGACTTAAACCTGTAAGTATTGCCTTATTAAATAAACATTGCTGTTTTGTAGCTTCTAAAGGTACAAGAAATAAGACCTACAATACAAGTGTACATTTGGTGAAAAAAAAACACGGTTTTTATACACTAGTCTTCAAGAGAAACAGTCAATATCCTATCAGTATGTTTCGTTAGTGGTTTCATATCTACATCAGTCCCAAATTATGTGACCACAACTAATAAAACCATCAACAACATGTGATAAAAATGTACTAGTAGTCACACTTATGTGTCAATTGCGATTTATATCCCAAATATCCACTGCTAAACAAAACAGCCTTGATTCAAGGCTACACTATAAAAAAATCACACGAAAACAGATGATTTTTAATTTGTTTCTATAAAACTGTAACTTATATTATTTTCTATTAACTATTCCAGGTCCAAGGCGTAAACAGGGTCACAATCAGGAAATCCAAGAACATCCTCTTCGTGATCAACTCCCCAGACGTATACAAGAACCCTCACTCAGACACTTACATTGTGTTCGGAGAGGCTAAGATCGAGGACCTGTCCCAACAGGCTACCATGGCCGCTGCTGAGAGGTTCAAGGCACCCGAGAGCGCTGCCGCTGGCAATGATGCTGCTGCTGCGGGCACGGTATGTTCTATTCGTTTTTAAGTATCATGACTAAGATAGACACGGTAGTATTCGAGGGTGGTTCAATACCACCAAAAGTGTTACACCTAATATTATCGTGATCTTTTTATTATTTGCCATTATAGAGCCCCCTATTCACACATATTTTGTGAAAATGTCCACTGCACACTTAGCATGACCACAATAGAAATGGGTTTTGTTGATGGAAGAATAGACAAAATGACAGATTGTCAATAACAGTGTCAGTTAGTCTATTCCTCTGTCGACGAAACCTGTTTCTGTGGTTGTCATGCTTTGTGTGCAGAGTTAACTTAAAAAGATCAGCCCTGTGACAGAAAACTGTAGAAAGCCCCAAAAAAGTGCATTATTTATTTTTATTAAGATTGTTTTGTTAATTATTGCAACATGTTAATTTTGTGAGATATTTTCCTATCATGGTACAACACAAATGATGATACAAAAACAATACTTTTGATTTATTATGAAATCTACCTTGGCTGTGTCTGAAGTGTCCAAAACATCGGAAAAGAGATCTCATGTAAACACAACTAAATAAAAAAAAATCCTTTATCAGCTGATCGTTAACCCAATTTTCTCGATATCTTTCAGACGGTAGCTCCCATAGCGGAGGAGGAAGATGAGGAAGGAGTCGACGAGACGGGAGTCGACGAGAAAGACGTGGAGATAGTCATGTCCCAAGCCAACGTATCGCGAGCGCGGGCTGTGCGCGCGCTCCGAAACAACCAATCAGATATCGTCAATGCTATCATGGTACGTACACTTTATATCGATCATTTAAGACTGCGATTAGGCGCGTTATCCGAGTTTATCTTGGACATTACTGACATGCAAAAACATTGTGAAGAAACCTGGACCTAAAGTTTATTAAAATAAGTCTGAAATCACCTGTCCTGAGCAAGTGTGGTGATCAATGCTCGTGCCTTCTCTGTATCAAAAGAGGCCTTTGCCCTGCAGTGGGACAGTAAACTCAAACTCAAAGCATTTATTTCAATTAAACCATTACAGGCACTTTTGAATTGTCAAGGAATCGGTCAGTCAAAAATATGAAGCTAGTTGCCCATTCCAAAGCGTAGTAGGTACCTATGGAGAAGAACGGGCAAGAAATTCCACGGACACTCTTTTAAATAAAACAGTAACAGGCTGGTATTATTATTATTAAGGCCACAGCATCCATACGAACCCACGCGTATTCATTGATGAAACATGACTTCACGACATGATGTGTGACCAATGAGCACGCTACAGTGACGTTGCGTGGCCTGGCGCGATATCCGATACCATAGATGCATACAGATGGGACACTCCGCAGTTTAGGTATGAAGCTACAAGTACGCGGCGGGCCCGTCTTGCTGGGCCAATTCAGTGAGTGTAACGTAGTCAGAAGATCTAAGAGTTACGCGATAGAAAGAGAGGCAACTTCTAGGTGAATATAACTGTAGGTGATTAGCGCTGTGCGACCTGAATTGCACTTTATTATGTCGTAGCAAGTCGCTTTTTATTTAAATGATTTTGCTGAGTGTCCCATCTGTGCCGATACTGAAAATCCGCTCCTTTTTATCTTTTTACCCGACTGCGGCGAAGCCCAAAAGGGTGGTAATCTTTTAATCTAATACTAACTTCTTATTTCTCTTTCGCAGGAGCTGACTATGTAAAGTTCGTGAGCATAATCAAGAGTATGTTAACTGTTCCTAGCTTTAAGTCTCCGATAAAACTCTCCACGCGAGCGGGAGTGAGATAGATATAGTCGCCTTTCGCTCGCACACTCACAAACTGAAGAATCCAAAGGTCGAGGTGACGATAGATTTGTTTTGTACGGTACGGGAATGTATATAGGCTTACTTCACTACAATAAAATTATGATAATACTATTTTGTCTTTTATTTGTTCTGAAAACTTAAGTTGAATACTGTCGCAAAAGCTCTTGAAACTAGATGTAGTAATAGAAGTACCGCGATCAGATATTGGTTTTAGTTACCTAAATATAATAACACAAATCATTGGTATTCACATACACAAACACCATCACGCTCAAACGCCGCATTTTTTTTAAATTTTATTTTGTTCCAGTCTTTATTGTAGTTTGTTACAATTTTATTTTATTGTTAATATTGTTCTTGATTTTTAAGCAAATTTTGTTTTAATCCACATTTTATTCTATTTTTGTTTTGATTTATAATACACTACTTTTTCGCACGGCTTCGCCAGCGTGGTTGTCGGAAAATATACCACGGGTACGTACTATCGGGGTTAGATACTAATAGCCGAGGAAAGGTCATTGACTCCTACCGCTGCGCCCGCGTTGGCGTCAACCATAATTATTTTGTTGCGCGTAATTTTGAATCTGTGATATTTTTTAAAGTATTCATTTTAATGATATGATGTCAAGGCATATTTTAATCTAAATGAAATGCCCAATTTAAACAAAATATTTTATTGGATAAGGATAAATATAATACCAGTCAAAATAGCTTCGGAAATAACAATTAAACTTTAATCAAATCCTGAAAGATAAAAATAGTTACTTTAGTTAGGTTATCCTTAGAAGATAGACATAATATGCTATCGCGGACTTATTTGTTGAACTTTTTAAGATCTACAATTCTGTAGAACATAAAGATGTATCTCTTACGGCTTACGCGGCGCACGCCAGTAGAGCTTCCAGTCGGCATGATTTTTTTTGACATCTTCGACAATAATCGTCATATTTCAGCCAATTTACACAAAACCTTAATGAATTACACACAAAAACATTCCCCATGAACCAATCCGTCCATTGGTGAAAACCGTTTGAAAATCCGTTCGGTAGTGTTTGAGTTTATTGCGTTCAGACAGACAGACGCGGCAGGGGACTTTGTTTTATAATATGTAAGGATTAATGCTGGGGCCTGTAATGACTGTGTTGCTGGCAGCGCTGATGATGGCCGAAAAGGCGAAAACGCAGCTCCAAGCCAGCATTTCAGCCCTTGATGGACAAGCTGGAATAAAGGCCGACACCGAAGGTCTTGCCTTTATAGCGCGGACAGCAATGGTTGCAATAATGACCAAGCTTGAAAGCCGAGAGCGTAGCTAAGCTATTTGATAGTGTTTCACAACACGGTTTCAAACCTAAATGCCAAGATAAATAATGATAATGCGCCTACATAATGTCGGTGACCCTCCTGAAGGTCCATGACAATATGTATGACGTCATGGCACATTACAGCCTCAATGGGCCTCAGAGGTGTGGGTTTCGAGGGCACGGCCACGGCGATATTAAAAAAAAAACTGCCAAGGTTTTGTAAAAGTTGATTCTCTCAAGTTTTTTTTTTATGTCGCCGCTGCCGCGTCATCGAAACGCACACACTCACAGCGCAACTCATTTTCATACAAAGTGCGATGTGGACGTGGTCCTCCTGCAGTGTGCGTGTTTATCATAGGATTTACAAAAGTGATGATGGGAGGATTTTTGCAATTCGTTGCGTTGCGGCCCGGGCCCGCCCTAATTTGTGCGCTGTAAGGCTTTAAGGCTGCCTGTCCACTGATGCGGAGCGAGGGAGTAATGCGCAGCCGAGTAGCGGACTGTATCTGTCCATTGATGCGGAGCGAGGTAGCGCGTAGCGGAGTTGCGAACTGTGCGGATCAAGGAAGAGTTCACGCGACGAGTAATTCGAGCGGGCTGCAATACCCCGCAGCCGGGTTTTTCCGCTTCCCCGCTCCGCTTGCTCGCTCTGCTTCCCGGTTTTGTATGAATTTGTAAACTAGTTCACGAATCCCTGTCCACTGAAGTGGAAATTCCATTGGTTAATATTGGCACAGCTCCGCTCCACTGGACAGTCAGCCTAAGCTGTCTGTATTGTAAGGCGCCATCTTCACGGGCGAGGGAATCGCGGGAATAGTCTCGCTCGACATGCCATCAAATTCTCGCCGCAATGATATCGCTGTGTGGAGATTGTATTGAATTTGATGCCAGGACGTGACTAACGCCACGATACTCTCGCCCGTAGATGGCGCCTAAGGTATAAAATGAAAAAGAATTAAAAGTAAATTAGCTTATTATTTTATTAGTGCAATAAGGCATCCATTACGTTTGGTATAACCGCTCGCGTACAGTGAAATGCAATGACTTAATATGTAATTAAAATAATAACATTATTATTACTGCCAAGTCCAAGAGGCCTAGCGTAGCTAAGCGTGTGACAAAATATAAATATTTTTCATTTGACTGCTAATAATGGTATTTTTTTTTGTAAAAGATAAATCATCTTCCTAGACTTTTGCCAACTATTTTGGGGTCGGCTTTCAGTCTAACTTAAAGGAGCTGAATAGCAGTATTTTACATGGAACAACTGCCTATCTGACCTCCACAACGCAGTAACTAGGTAACATGATGTGGTGGACTCCCGCGGGGCCTGCATAAGAATATCATAATAAGCCTATAATGTTCCCACTGCTGGGACACAGGCCTCCTCTCTGGGAGCGGCCGTAATCCACCACGCGCGCCCAGTTTGTTGATGTCAGATGTTGGTTGTAAGTTGCAGTTGGTAGATGTAAATAAGTTATTTGAAAAATACCGTTATTAGCATTCAAAGTTCGAACAATCTAACCCACACAACGTTCATACACGTCAAAATGCATATTCGCGTTATTAACATAAAACGGGTTGATTTTTGACATTTTTGAGACAGATTTTAAAGTAACCTCTTCTCAGGATATCTAGCGAATCCATCTAGCATTGAAAGGTTAAAATAATAAAACAAGTAAATTCTAATGATGTGGTTCTGTACTACATATTATAAAATATGTAACAATTGTGATTTTATTTTATTTCGATAAGTTTGTATCAGCTAGTGTCCTGGATTATAATTTTTTTTATCAAGCAAAACCCAGCAACACTAACTCCACATTTTAATAGTATTTATTTCACTAGCCCCTCACATATGCACAAAGATTTGCACCCATTGCCAAAATATGCACAAGTATTTGCAAATCTACTCCTCAACTATGCTAGAAACCAAGACTCGTGACAAATCACCGTCTTAAACAGTGCGAGTAGGACAGTCTCATGTCATCTCGCTCCCGCGTTTGACATAAACATTGGCTTATACAGTACGGCCGATGAATCATGGCTGGTCTGAACATAGGCACTTACGAACTTTCGCGCATGTTCTCTCGCTCACACTCGCCTCATGTCACCATTTGGTTCCTAAAAAGTGTTATTGCGCAGCCTTCTGCGCAAAGTTCGGACCGGCCGTAATTCATCGGTCGTACTTTATTATAGTAGATTTTCGTTATGCACATACAAAAGGACGTAAGATTAGGCGTGTTTTATTATAAAAGATCATAGTTAAAACAGTACATAAGAGTTAATTAATACTTTTACTCGATAGAGTCGGCTGGTGAGCGAACGTCATCAATCTTGAGTATCATTTTCACGAGTTGTGTGGCGAGCGATATCTGCTGCTTCTTGGAGTGAAGGGATTCGATGACGTTCATTGTCTTCATGTCATTTGAACCTGGGAATTGAGACAATGGTGTTAAAAATTGTAGAGGTTCGGCCTCTCGTTCGGTGAAAGGTGGCTTTGGTATCGGTCATCTCAACCAATCTGCCTAGCCTTTTCCCAAGTATGTTGGGGTCGGCTTCCAGTCTAACCAGATGCAGCTGAATACCAGTATTTTACATGGAGGGACTGCCTACCTGACCCCCACAACCCAGTAACAGGATAATATACATACTTCTTGTTGACTAGAATCATGAAATTTGGCAAGAAGCAAGGTCTCACAGCACAAGTAAAGGAAAATCTCCGAAAATGTTAATTTGTAGTTTATCACTTTTTTTTTTTGCATGTACCACCTTACATTCGCAGTTGGAGAATAGACCGTGATGTATATCGATGTATGGAAGAACATGTTTTTCAACTACAAAGTTAAGTTTATTTTTGGGATAAATTCATCCCAACTACGGAACCCTTCTTTGTGCGTAGTCTGACACGCATTTGGCTGGTTTTTTTAAATACTTTTAGCGCTTAACTCATTCAGTGAATTGTGATGCAAGCGGGCCCTATTATGAAACATATAATTACCATTGCCCATGCAGTCGATGCCCAGGTTGTAGTTGTTCTCGGCCACCTGCCGCGACTTCACCTCAGACAGAGTGTCGATGGGGGACAGACCGCTGTGGAAATAAAACAAAATACTTTAATATACTAGAAAACCACAATTTTTTTATTACCAAAACTAGTGAGAACGCCATTCTTAGGGATCTCGTGGACTAGACGGCCTTGACTCGGGCCAGTCGTGCCTCTCGAGTGGTATTGTATGGTCTGTGGAGAGTTGGCCGTAGCGACCAAGTGGGCGATTCGTATCGATTTCATAGTTTAGTTTAGTTTCATAATATGGTTTTTTTTTTACTATTGGTAGTTTTCTATGATGGTCACTATCCGATATAATACCAAGCAATTGATGAATATTTTAAATCATAGAAGTGACAAGGTTCTCTATTTGTGACAAATAAACGCCAATTTCATAGGTGGGGACCCAATCGTTACTTGAAATGACCATTTTTTTTTTTTTTGTTACAATTTCATATCGATAACCGGTCGACTGCCTTTCGCCTGTTTTTCCATCAGCACGCTTAGCATGACCACAACAGAAACGGGTATTGTCGACGAAAGAATAGACAAAATGACAGATAAACAATCACAATCTGTCATTTTGTCTATTCTTCCGTCGACAAAACCCATACAAGACCCGTTTCTATGGTGGTCACGCTACGAGTGCAGGAATATCAGTCCGGAGATTTGTGCCCAGTTGATGGCAATAGGCTCGCCCCCTATTACATGGGACTTAAACATAATTCTTGTAGCGTGACATATTCACCTGTTCTCCGACAGCGCCAGGGGGATGGCCTCGAGCGCGTCTGCGAAGGCGCGGTAGGCGTACTGGTCCAGCGACGACACCTTCTCGGCCGCGCGCGCCACGGCCACGGAGCACGAGATCTCGGCCGCTCCGCCGCCGTACACTACGCGGGAGTCCTGGGAGAGAGAAAAAAGAATTAAGTGTGTATTGTAAAAAATGTTTAGTCGATTGTTCGCATACGGTTTTTGGAAAACATCAACATCTTGATGCAGATATTCCATACATTTTGCCCGTGCAGGTGACACTATTGTATAAAACAGCTACATAATCAGCCTATAATGTTCGCACTGCTGGGACACAGGCCTCCTCTCTTCGAGAGGGAGTAGGCTGTAATATACCACGCGGGTTGGTAGATGTCACACGTCTTCGAATTTTCGGTTCTAGGACATGGCGTTTTCCTCACCTAGTTTTCCTTCACCATTTCAAGGGAGAGCAGCTGACATTTTGTTTAAATAACCGACGAAAAGTTACTCCTCTGGGGGGTATCGAATTATATTGGGACATCACCGCACAAACTATATGCTAATTTCGTGGTAAGATTTGCTTGCGTGATATAGGATTTGAGTGACGTCAGAAAAGATGCCTAGTTCATAACTAGTGGTGTAGATGTGCCGAATGCTGTAGAGAGAAATATGTATACCTGCACAAGACTGCGCACGATGCACAGCGCGTCGTGCACGGAGCGCTTGGCCTCGTCCACGATCATGCGGTTCCCGCCGCGCATGAGCACGGTCACCGCGCGGCTGTTGGAGCACTCCTCGATCACAAGCATCTCATCTTTGGATGTGCCGAATGCTGGAGGGCAGATAGAATAGAACATTGTTAGTTTTTGTTGACCCTGCACGCATAGCATGACCACCATAGAAACGGGTTTTGTACGGGTTATGTCGACGGAAGAATAGACAAAATGACAGATTGTGATCAATTATCCGTCATTTTGTCTATTCTTCCGTAGACAAAACCCATTTCTATTGTGGTCATGCTGCATGGTGATGTTCAATTACTGCCAAGCAAGCTGCCAGTGTCTGTTGGACTACGCGCTGTCCGCGTGTAAGGCCCACTTGCATCACAAGCCACTAAATACGTTTAGCATTAAAAAACATTGTTCCATTGCTATCATTTCAAGAAAATAGGCAGAATGTTTTGAAATATGTTTAGCGCTAAATGCATTTAGTTATTTGTGGTGCAAGTGGACTTAAGTAGTTTACAATTTTAATTTTACAGATGCGAAAGATTACAAAAATAAGTTAGTTTTTCTTAAAAATGATTTACTTGGATTGTAAAAAATGAAAATTCTTGTTGATATTGTTGGTCATCTGAAAATTGCGGATATAAAAAAAGGTATCTTGTTCGTAACGATTTTCATTGAAACTGTGTTATTTGCTACATACTTGATTTTTATTTAAAAAAAGTTGGAAGGAAAGAAAGTTGGGGTTGTCATTAACCACTTTAGGAGCTCATAATATCTCACCAAATATGCACTTAGGAACCTTCATGTCATTCTCAAAGACCTTACCAACAAAATGGCATGAACAAATATTAAAAATCAACTTACTAAGCTCCCTCACAAGTCCACAAGACCCCAACTTGTCCGGAGTGAGCTCCTCAAACCGGGGCACGATGCGGCCTCCAGTAGCGATGGCGATCAGTTCCATCTCAGGACCTCCTACCCACCGGACGGCTGGCAGACCCTGGGAGAGGAGAAGGTGGTTCGCCTCGTCGTCGAAGCCCCATTGGCAGATGGCTAGGGTTGCACCGGCGTCCTGGGATACGGAAATTAATGTTATTTCAACTTATTTCGGTGTATTTGAGATATGATGTACGCCCGACGAAGTTTCAAGCATTAGCTTGAAATGGTGCTTATTAAAGCAACATTTCCAGGATAATCAGATCCCTTATTTTAAGGAAAGCCTATACAATGTGAGATCAGCATAAACTGGAAATGTATAGCTTAATAAATATCGTACAACAAATAAACAAAGATGATACATTTTCATAACAAAGAGAGATTGTTTTTTTGTGCAGTTCATATCAGCCGTAGAACCAATCATTGGTATTTATGAGTGATTAACGTAGGTAAGTATAGGACGCCCTCGCGCTTTGTAGAACGAAGATCATCACAGGGCGGCTGGTAGCAAGGATCGATATAAAACTCGTGCCATTGAAGAATCCTATGTACACTGCTATAGATTGACGACTATGATGGTAATTTTTTTTTTTTTTTTCTCACCTTGACTCTGCGCACCATCTCCAAGAACTTGTCGTGTTCGTAAGCGCGCAGCTCGCGGTACTCGTCGGCTGAGCCAACGTTGAGCTTATGCTTGGTCTTGGGCTTTGGGGGCTCGAACGGGCAGGTGAGGATGGCGAGTTTCACGTCCTGTATGAAATAACAGAATAAGTATTATGGGTGCAGCTCACAAAGTTTGTACCATAACACACTGGAGAGAATAACACACAATGTGACATGCAACACACTGGAAAATATTTTAACACACGAACACCACAAATCACCTCACGTGTGCTACGAAACTAAAATTGCTGACATAAAATTGACACATCATTGGCGTTGCCCTAGAGTTTTGCCACCCATTAAAAGTGGTTCTAGTGTGGTTGTCACTAAAATAAAAAAGTTACCACGTAACACATCTATTATAACACACTGGAAGATTAATTGGGACAAATTTTAAAATTAATAGTTTTATAAGAAAATATATAATTGCGAGGGATTTTTAGACAAAATGCATTACATGAACTCCCGTATTAACTACGACGGCAATCAGAAATTACATAAACCGAATAAATATTTTGTTATGATAATATAATCGTCGAAAGACTGCACTGGGACATTTTAGTTTTGTATGGAGCAAAAAAATATATAAAAGTTTCGTAAATCAAATTATTTAGTAAAATAAATATTTTTTATTTTTATTTGCCACCATGTATTTTTGACGTTTTCATATTATAATATTAAATTAAATTCTAAGGTATTCAATATGTAAATAATACTAAATATGTGCGGCAAACAGGCGACCGAAATATTTTTTCAAAAAGTACAATTTTTTTGAGCCACACCTTTATATGATATTAAAAAAATCAGGGGTTTTGTTAAATTACAATGTGGAACCATCAATCATGCCACAATCAGTCTGTATATGTGTGACCATTTTATTACTTGAGTGCCAAGAAGGGTTATTTTTCATTGAAAGCACAACTCGGACTTCTTCGATCAACAATAGTACTAGATTTCCGATGAGCGGATCAAAACCGGCCGGAAAAATAAGATCACAAATAACGTTGTGGTCTTATTTTGCAACATAGTTGTTTCAACCTTATTGCTTAGAAATTATGTTTGATTTGTCTATAAATATCTTGTTCTTATTGCAAAAATACTTTTCAATCGAAGTAGAAAATATATTGCAAACGATAATAAACTTTATGTTTGGGTATTAAGGCTTATAATCAAGTTACATACCCGTTTCATTTTGACAGTTCAACAAAATTCATTGCGTTATTTACGTTGTTGAGCGGACAAATTTTTCGAACATATGAAGCAATGAATTAGTAAGCTGATAGATCGTGTGTTACTCCATTATGGTGCAGGATTGTAAAAGACTAGGCAAAATTGTCTTCTAATATTACCACCATACATTTTGGGGAAGAATGGAGTTGCTTAAAGCTCAGCGAAATTGTAAAAGCTTTAACTAGACTTTTGTTTTATAAGAAAGAGATATTAATTTTATTCCATTTCTTTACAGGCACTGTTGACGAGTGTCAAGAAGACATATTGTTTTAAAACATAGATTTCTATGACGAAATTATTATTCTTTGTGATTTTATGTCGCCCCTTGAGATAAATCTTGTAAGTATTTCTACCGTTCTTCTATAACTCACCTTCAGAGTCTTGGGCATCTGCGGGTGGCTCATGGTCTTGTCGATAACGACTCCCCTCACGAGCATGGAGTCTTCCATGCGACCCCCCACCTTGCCTTCTACTTTGATCAGCTCAAAGTTCACGTCGCGTTTCTCTAGGTCTGCTACCGAAAGGACGGCCTGGGGAGTGACAAAGATATTTAGATGAGCATTTTTCTTAGACTTTATAATGGCTTACTAGATTATAAAAAAAAAAACGAAGCTAAAACTTACGTCAACAGCGATCTCAGCCATCAACCGATGGCACTTCACGACCACCTTGCTGCCCAGCGTAGTCATGGCAACCTTGATCAGGTGCTCCCTAGTGTCTATGTTCACGGGGAACGCTTCACTGATGCTGTCCAAGTGAGTGAGTGCAATGGCGGAGGCCATCTCGAACCCGTCAGCCACACGGATTGGGTGGATACCCTTGTCGAGCAGGATGGAGGCCTGTTCCAAGAGGGCACCTGTGGTGAACAAAAACATAGTAATTAAGTAAGTTCCACTGCTGAATGTGTTCCAATGACTGGATAAATGGAAATTGCCATCATCACCATGTTGTAGTTGGATACGATTGGTGATTACAGTTTGATGTAAATGGCAAAAATTAAAACTTTTTTACAAAAAACTAAAAAAAAAAAGACTAAAAAAAACACAATAAAGTGAAAAATAACTTTGTTTCGGAAGTCGGTGGCAAAAAACTGGGATATATTATATCGGATCACATCGAGAGCATATCCTTTCAAACTAAACTAAAAAAAAAGAATTTTGCAAAATCTGTCGATACAATAATGGTTCAACATTCAGTCATGCCAGAACATGCATTAAAAAACAAAAAATACATCTTGGTTAAGAACCTCCTCGTTTTTATGAAGTCGGTTAAAAACACAACTGAACAGTACACATAAACTACTTCCAATCTTCATGACACCCTTTGTTGGTTTTTTTGAAACTCTCATAGACATGAAGGAGATGTCTACAAACTTTAGTCAGAAACAAAGGGCATTCCTTACTGAATACTGTTGAAATTACTTATTCCATGCAAAAACATTGCATCAATTTTTTCTTCTTGAAAACAAGTTTCAAACTCAAACCATGTATTTCAATTAAATTAAACCAATTACAGGCACTTTTGAATTGTAAAAGAGAGTTAGTCAGCAAGCAAGAAGCTCCATGGACATTTTTAAAACAATACATTTGTTTTAAAATAAATAAAAATCAGCATCTCAACTCACCAGCCAACACCACAACTCCAGTAGTTCCATCACCAATCTCATCGTCTTGACTCTGTGCCAACTGCACCAACAGCTTGCCGATCTCATGGTCCACGTCCATCAGCTTCAGGATGGTGGCTCCATCATTGGTGACAGTCACGTCTCCGTCAGGGGAGACCATGAGCTTGTCCAGCCCACGGGGACCGAGTGAAGTGCGGAGGATCCCTGCGATTTGGCGGGCCGCTGAGATGTGCGACTGTGAAAAGATAAGAATGTTTGATGTTGAAATATTGCCGTTTTCTTACCAGCAACATATTGATACCATGTGACTTTCATATTGTGAAAAAATCCAAATATTTTTGTAGTGGCCTACATACAGCATCAACATTCGACCACGACGGCGCTCGGCTACGCACTGAGGACCGTAACCAGTGATGTTATCGTAAAAATCTGAACTGCCGCATGTCACGGGTTTGCCGTATTTAAGAGAAAAAATGATTAAATTGCCGTATTTATTTTTTAAATGTCTATTATTCATTTGTTTCTTCTCCATTAAGGTTTCTTATTGTTTCTATTACTTTAGATTCATGTTTATTTAATGTGTACTTGTCCTTGCTTCCCATTTTGTCGCACTTGGTAGCTTGGTACATACAGTATCCTTGGTTTTGAATCAGTTGTCATCGATTTTTTGAACATCATTTAAAAATAATATAATTCGTGGTAGTTTCTGGGTGTGAACATTGACAAAAAAACTTCTTACTGTGGCCGCACAGGCTCTTCAGGTTAAAAGTGAGTTTTATTTTTTCGTTTCATTCAGTAAGCTAGTGAAAAAACGTTTCGTTTCACCTATAGTCAATTGCCGACTGCCGTATTTTATGATACGGCAATGAGAGGCCTGCCATATGCCGTATTTTCTGAATAAAAATCGTGGATTGCCGTATCAATAACAACGCTGACCGTGACCGATAGCATTAGTGACTGAAGACGACGCTCGCGGCGCTGCGTGTTTATACATGGAGACGCGTAAGAGCCGTGGACCTAAATACGAAAGCCGCACGATTTTTCTGGTTGGTCTTATATAAATAAGGTATAGTGCGCATACCACTATGTACAAAAGCTAAAGTCCAAATTAAATTAGCTAGCAAAACTCCGCAGACGTGATGGGGATATCTGAACACGACATAATAAAAAGATATGATTTTTTTGGGGTCAATGACCGCTGGTAGTGTTAGCTTAGTGTAGCTGCTTGATCTGTAAGTTAATAAAATCTGTTTTATCGTGTTAAGATATCGAGATACCCACCACGGCTGTGGAGTTTCGCTAGATAATTTTATTAGCCTCTGTAAATTGTTAGACACTTTTATGACAAAGTGAAAAAAAACTTTTACGACAAAGAACACTTTTATGACAAAGAGCAGAGAGGAGGCCTCTGCCTTGTAGTGTTACAAATAACACTGCTGGGCAAAGGCTGTTACATTATAGGCTTATTATGCTTATGTGATAATGCGCTTCCCCTTGCAAGCGACCTTGAGTGTTCGGTCCTTCTCTGTCCCTGCGCATGCTGAATTCACACAATTTTTGGAATTATTTTAATAAAAAAAGAAAAGTGATCTTTCAAATAAAATAAAGCATGAATTATTTGCATTTTTAAATTATCTATTCATTAGACTAATCCTTAAATTAATAGAATGTCACTTTTAGCAAAAGATTCATCCAGTCAATCATGTTAGTCATATTTTTACAAGGAGATTTTAAATGTATTTTTACAAGACACTAGCTTCCGCCAGCAACTTCACCCACGTGATATCTTTATAAATTATAGCCTTTGATACTCAGTGATAATATAGCATTCAACAGGTGAAAGAATTTTAAAAATCGGTCCATGTACAACTGTCACTATGGGGCCAACACTGAAATCGCGAAATAAAAAAATCTGCTGTTCCCTACATTATAACGTCCAATGCAAACATAAATGTATGGAACAGCTGATTTTTTTTTCGCGATTTCCAGGTTGGCCCCATAGTGAAAGTTGTTCAGAATGATGAGTACAATGACCCCAGAAGAGGATGCAAACAAATTAAATTTCACATTGTATAAAAACAAATAAGATCAGACAATGTGGTGATAGGATGCACTGATACAGGATCATTAATAATGTGCTTATATAATCCATTTGAAATAAGATTAGACATTTAACTAAATCTTTTATACAGTCCGTTCAATCAGTTTGACTAGATGTAGTTTATTTATCTTAATTAATGAGTTAATAGCCTCTGCATAATCAAGAAAAACGCTGTATCACAAGTTTTTGCTTGGGGTAGCAAAGGTGTCTCTTTCATTAAAATTCAGTTTTTGTAGTACTGATGATAATCAATTTCAGATTGATAATGTTTAGTTAGATCATGCATTGTTCAGCTTGATGAATTTCAAGATGTAGTTTTCATTGTTGTATATCCGATTATTACAAGCCCAACATCATTAATTAATTTAAATTCCTTATACAGGGAGGAGGCATGTGCTACAGCAGTGGGAACATTATGCTGAGAATGCTAAACAAAAAAAAAAAGTATTGTATTTCATTATAGAACTACTTTGGATTCTTTAGTTATAAGGTTGTTCAGAACCCTCTGATTCATTGGGGGTAATCACAGAGAAATAAACAAATTGGGATTATAATTATTCCATATTTATATTGATTGGCATAGACCATGATTCGTATGAACTTTTACAATACTTCCAAAACATGTTTTGGCATAAAAAATCAACAATGATGAGGTTTAAAGTAGTATAAAACTCCATTAACTTAGATAGAAGATGAACAAATGTCTTGAAACAAAGAAGTGGTAGGTTAACGTATTACAACAATGAAATAATCTAAATCAGTTACAATTTCAAGAGAATTTAACTTAAAACTTCTGGTTTTTTATGTAATAGTGATTTGTATTGGGATTGGAGGTGTTTTAAGATGATATGGAGAGGATATCTTGATAAAAATCGTACAGGTTGCCTAATTTCGGGTCATGTGATTCACAACACCTGATTCTAAGAATGCATGTAATTTCATAAAATTGCACTAAATGTTAAACTCATGACTCTAATCTGGTTTAAGCAAGGATAAATTACAGTTTTAATGCCAGTTTTATTAATAAAATCGTGTTTTTATAAAATGATTCTCGACTGTTCGAAATTGTGTTGACAAGTTTAGGTTATACATATAAGTCATTCATTCTGGAGTAATTTAAATAGCTGTTGTTGTGAGACTGCTAGGATAAGTCAGCGAGGCCCTAAAATAGACTTGTTAGTTGTTATTGTATCAGGAAAAGTAGAAAAAACTAAATAAATTACCTTCAAGGCATCGATACCGGTAAGCCGTTTCTGCCTATCTTGATCCCTCAAAATGATAAATGGACGACCATACTCGTCGAAGGCTACCGCTCCGGGGAACAGAGCCATTTTTTACAATATTATCACTTCACAAACTCAAGATGAGAGCAGATTTAGTTTCATAGATTCCACCAAAACCGAAACAAAAACCAAATGACAGTTCTGTAAATTGAATTTGACAATTCAACCGATAACCACAGACTCCGTCGGGATATTTATGTTCTGTGCCACAGACTGACTATTGTGGATTATTTTGTTTCACGCAGAAATCTAATCAAAATCCAACTTTTGGTAAATTGTAAGCGTGTTTTTTTTTTAATGTTTTAGCAACAACATCACACAAGCTTGTTAAATTTATCTCTATAATTTCTTCTCTTATTCCGAACTTGGTCTCGAATAGTCACCAGTCCCAGCTGCTGGAAGACGGTTGCGATCTCACAGGTTGCAAATGGCATGGGTACAGTGCGCGTCAAATAATTTTGCCACTCTGAATTAGGCTACAAATGACTGCGCAGCCAGTAGTCAATCTTCCATAAAAAACAGTAGCGGGCATGCCAGCGCGCATGCGCAACCTAACTTCAGAGCGGCAAAGTTATTTGAAACGAACTGTACCTGAGCACAGTGTGTAATTTCGGCCCGGCTGTGGCCACGCGTAGTTCATGTGTTAATTGATAGCTGTTACTATTTTAGAGATATGACAAAGACACCGAAGCTTTTTTTATAATTATTTACTGAGTTATTCTGATTTTCTAGAAAAACCCATAGAAAGCATAAAAATGCAATGTCTTTTTTCAGATACATTATATGCAAATAAATAAAATATGTCCTCATAAAAGAAGTTCGTAGCTATAGCTACGAACTTCTTTTAAGAGAACAATTTTTACCTTGGAAAAAAACGACCTAAAAAACACTGTAAATTAAGACACAATTTAAGGTATTTAGCAAAAATGAATACTATTTTCTGTGGGGCAGTGTTTTAATGAAAAAAAGACACTCACACATCAGCTAATAAAAATGAAAGGGTGACGAGATATGAATTTTAAAAAAATTGGTAGATAAGTGTTGTCACTAACTTTTCTATGGAAATTTAATGATCAGAGTCATATTCATTGATTCTGCTCATAAATAACATCGTTAATTTTGGTTTATTATATTAGGTACTTATATCATTAAATCACTCAATTTTTAAAAACAAAAAGTCATATAACGAAGATAACAACATCGTAATACCATCGGAAGAAATTTTGATACATTGTGATGATTGATGACGACATCGATAGTTTGTAATTTATTTTTATGGTTATATTTGTAAAACCCTATTTCCATAGTAATTTCTAAAATACTTAAAAACGCTATACCTACCCATGTCTCTACCCCTTCTATTGTCGTGTGTAATTTTTTAGGACATAATAAATAACTATATTGTTTATATTCATAATGAAGAATAAAATGCGACCGATACAGGATTAAATTAAAAATCAATAAAAATGGAAAATAAGAAAATCTTAATATGTCTTAACTATTACAGCTACATTTTATATGAATACATAATATAATCGCGAAAAAAAAATCAGCTGTTCCATACATTTTGTCGATTTAAGTGAACACAAATGTATTGAACAGCTGATTTTTTTTTCGCGATTTCAAGGTTGGTCCCATAGAAAAAATTGTTCAAAATGATGAGTACAATGACCCCTTTTCGGGTTTTGCGTATACTAAAACTAATGTTGTATATATATTATGTATGTATGTATGTATTAATCTTGATATTTGCTAAGAAATTCATGGCAGGCGCATTCCGATAAAACATTTACATATTACTAAAAAGCAGTAAGTATTTATCTACAATTGTAGATGTTACCTCGATATACAATAAATATACATTTGTTTATATTATGACTTGTGCATAATCAACGTGAAATAACCGTTATTTTAAAGTGGTTCTGCTGGAGAGTATGCTCTGTAGCATGACCACTTTGAATTGATATTTTCCAAGAAACTAACAATATACAATTTTTGATATTAAGCTACAAAAATATAGACATTATCTACATTTTATCCTGTAATTTTTATATAATGTAGTCAAAGTGGTTCTGCTGCGGAGCACAACATATAGTATCAGAATCAATTATATTTTAGGAGTAAAAAAATAATTCAGTTTTCCATAAGGTCCTTTCACAAAAAAAACCATTTCTCTAAACGTGTACCTACAGAAATTAACCATAAGATTTTTTATCAATTGTTTGGCCATATTGTCTTTCGAATAAACACAAACTACGCGTGGCCGCAGCCGGGCCGAAATTACACACTGTGCTGGGCCTGGAAGTGGCCCCCAAACATGGAACTGGTAAGTTTCAAGCTCCTTGCTCTCATCAAAGTCAGAGGCTATCGCTTTTCATTCCATGGCTCCCGACGGGATTACACCGCTGTGGCAGCCTGACAGAAAGACTGACCATTTGAGACCTAGACCACAGAACACTATTACTCCTAACCACTTAACCGGTCAGTCAGTCTCATAATCGATTGTAATCTTAATAAGAAACTGACTAGTAGTTCGGCGTAAGCTTAGAGTATGATGAATACTCTAAGGCGTAAGGATATGCCTCATAGGTATATATGCCTTAGGTACTTCTTGATATATTAATTGTAACCAAATATTTATTTATTAAAATTTATTTTTAAATAACAGCATCATTTTCAGTGTTGAATATTTAGTGACAAACTGTTCTCCATGAAGGTGGCTTAGCGTTTTCATAGATAGCTGCAAGAGCTAATGATATACCAACCACGCACATTACAAGAGTAATAACATACAAAATTCTATCACAAATTCCTCCTTTCAGAAACACGGGACGCCCATCTTCGCATTGAAAATCACACTGTAATTTCTTCAATTTGATCAAGCTTCTCTGTTGAAACAAAGCCGGCGTTGTAGAAATGGCTCGGCCCCGTCGTAGATATTTTGCAATAATTCTGAGTAGCATAGTAATAGTTTGATCCGTTCGGAATCAGTTTGTTGAATCGAATGACTTTGATAGACATTTGAGTATTCACGATTGTTTTTTTTGGAACCCTTTATTTTCTGAGTGGCCTGTTGTGTTTTATTTTATTAAAACTGGCCTCATGTTTCATGTTAGTATTAGCACCTTATTGGTTTAGTCGACAGTAATCTGCCTTTTTGCCTTTTTCCAATTATGTTGGGGTCGATTTCCCATCTAACCAGATGCAACTGACTACCAGTTTAGACATGGAGCGATTGCCTATTTGATCTCCACAACTCAGTTACTGGGAAACACGATACCCCATGGTAAGCCTAGTTGTCAGACTTTCGGGCTTCTGTTTACTTCCGAAAAACGGAAGGCAGCCCGGCAGTGGTGGACTAAGCATGTCGGGGGCCCGGGGCGGCAAAACAAAAGATTTGAATCCTTTGAAGCATCTACTACCCTCATACCACAGAGTACAGTATAACATACTGAAACCTCATACCATACATAATATCTGCCAACAATGAAGCAAAAGGTGCCGGTTTTAAAGGTACATTACCATGCACATGACAGATGTCAATGTCAAACTTTTGAGTAGAGTGTGGGGGCTGGCTATGTTCCCCGCTATGATCTCGTAACGTATCGGACAGTTTGCAAAGCTAAATAAAAACTGCGATATAGCTACACAAATATATGATTATATTGCTATCATCAAAATTAATACACCATTATTCATAATACATGTGCTATCTTTCACAATTTCACTACCATATTGTCCACACTGTCCGATCAATGCGTAACTTTTACCGAGCGAGGAGGCTTATTCTGAAGACTTCCGCGCTCGTTTCCGCCGTTAAATATCGAATCTTTCGAACGCTAAACACTTCCCTTCTTCTTCATATTCTTCTTTCGTCACACAGAAGGAATAGAAATCCGGATCCCGGAAGATTTGCTTCCCGCCTTCCCAAGCGTATGTTAAAGGTTTGTCTGGTTTAGTTACGTTGACATCGAAGTGATCCAGAGCCAGAGAGCGAACTTCGTTGTACAATCGGTCCCGAAAACCAGGGAACATAGCATTTCCGCCGTACGAAACTATATTTTCTAACAAACTTTCCGTATTTTCTTCAGGACAACAGCTGATAGAATGCATTATGGCTTCTGGTATACCCATCTGTGGTATTCCGACGTCTGATGGATGGAATAGCAGTTCTGGAATGGCGAATCTTTCGTTGTTCAGCCGGAGAGTTTGTTGTTCCAAGTCTTCGTCGGGTTTCACGATGTCTCGAAGATATCCGCGACGAATTGACGTGTAGTCTGGTAGAACGTAATCTTTAACTATCGTGTTTTCTGAACCTGTAATTACAATTGAGTAAAAATATTAAACGAGAATTAATTCGGTTTTTAAGAGACAGCAATAACGAAAAAATTGAGGTATCTAATCTCCGTATATTCGCGGAAACCACTTTTCCGTTGACTTCAAAAGTTCAGACAGTTTTGGTACTGAGATTTCTGTGCTAGCAAGATATAACTAATCCCTTTTTGTATGTAGAACGTCGCTATTTTTACCTTCGATCGTAAGAACAATAACGTACAAATGTTACCGGACCACGGACAGCGCGAAGACCCAGATTAGAAGCAGAGATTTACATCTTTGGATAAAAAAGTCATTTGAAATGAAGGAACACATTTGTTTTGTTGCTTGATGACTGAAGCCGGCCGGCTATACCGTTTATTGAACTTGATTATTTGACCGTGAGTTATGCAACACTGTACGTGTACGTGTGTACATTTACGCCTATTACAGATTGAATCTCTCAAAGGAGAGTAGAGTGCGTGAGCCGCTGATGGGCGCCGATAAAGGCGCTTGTACACGGTACAAGTAACTTGCGATTTAAACGTGCGTGCGGGCTACTCCCGAAAGTACTTTTTTCCGAGGTAGTTTACATCGATGCATATGTCGGATGCCCCGTGCAGATGTCGGGACCATGCATCATGTTATATCAGTATTATGTGGGGCCGACATAATACTGAGGTTAAGATGGCATCTTAACTTAATATAAATTATGATCAAAATATATTTTTTTATACTGTGGAAAATGCAGCACTGTCCATGTCAGAAAGGCAGACTGTGTAGCATTTATTCATTTGCTTTTCAATCACTAAAGTGTAGCTGGAAAATGCCTACTCAAGGTTAATATCATGATTTGTTATGGTATAATATTAATCATTCTTATACCATAACAAATCATGATAAAGTAGAGAACACAACGCAGCTTTCATTACTGGTGGGCTAAGATCTGCTTTTCATCTAGAAGATATACCAAGCTTTGGGAAAGATGCTTTGCATATTCATAACTAGAGCTTTGTTTCTGGTGCTTCTGGTTGTTTTTTATGGGCTGTGTTTGTAGTAGGTTATATGATTATAAACATAGATTTTTAAAACTTTACTAGGGCTTTGTGTCTTATATTCATGATAAAATGACTTGGTAAGCAGATTGATGATCATATGGATTGCATATTACTGTGAGCTGTTCACCAGTTCTCTGTTTGACCACTTCAATCGTTTTTAGGGTTCCGTACCTCAATAGGAAAAAACGGAACCCTTATAGGATCACTTGTGTGTCTGTCTGTCACAGCCAATTTGCTCCGAATCTAATGGACCGATTAAGTTGAAATTTGGTACACATATGCATTTCTGGGACCCAAACCGAACGTGTAACGTAAATAAATGAATTTTGAATGTAGGGGTCACTTTTGCGGGGTAAATAAGAAGAAAAGAAAAAAGTTTTGCTAACTGTACCGTGTGACTTAACAAATGAAAGAACTTATTGCGAGGATATAATTTTTTTTTTTTAATAATTTTAAAATAAATACTTTTTAAGATGTTTAAGAAAATAGATGAAAATTGTCCTTGCCCCCAAATTTTAGGCTCTGTGGTTTCGGAGATAAGGGGGTGGGGGGGCTTATCTCCCCACTGCCATTGGCCGGTTTTTAAGACTGTTTTCAAGTAGAAGTGGTTTCCTTTGTGGTGGAATAATAACTAGGGTTTTGCTTCCTATGAACATGCATACTTAATCATTAATGAAATAAACAACAACCTAATTAAAAATACTAATAGAAATAAAAGTCCACTGTTGGATTTTCAACTCTTAACGCTAAGCATAGCGTTGAAAATCCAACAGTGCATTTTTATTTAGGGATTCCTTTTAGTGTCAGTTAGTGCTGGTGAAAACGGGCATAAATCTCACCTTTCTTCCTAGTAATCTCCATATCCCCCAAGAAGTTTTGTGACACAAAACACGAATCCTCCTTCGCCTGATTAATAACGTATGTCTCATCCATAACATTCAGCTGTCTGTACGACAAGACCTCCTTCAAATGATTAGTCAGCACTTTACCTCCCACGTCTATCCTCCCTATGGCATCCCGGTACTTCTTACCATTAATATACGGAACTATGTTAGTAAAACTGTAACCGGTGTCTACCACAAGAGTACATTTATTTTTATGGTCTTTACGGTACTTGTATTCAGCTAAATCTGTAGCGTTTATACGTAGTAAAGAAGTACATTCGTATTCTTCAAAGAAAATTTCTGTTATTGCTTCTTGGATGGACGCAAAATTAAATAATGGCTCGGTTATAATCAGAGGGGTGTCACTAAAGTTGACAGGGCAGCATTCCTTACTGAACATGTAGTCCCAAACAGTTTTTTGTGTATCCCAGTTTATAAGAAAACCTTTTTGAAAAGGTAGGATGTAGAAAAGTCCCGACGCGTCTCGACAATCATCGATCTGTGAGCCGATGAATGCACGTCGTCTTTCTGACTTCGCTTTCATGATGCAGTTGGGGACCACTTTCGGTTCCATATTGGAGAAGCCAACTTTGGCTGAGTAGCCCCCATTGTCCAGGATATAACATGATGTTTCACTCATATTTGTTGTTCAGTTTAAGGTTACCGGCGGAAAGTGCCTAACGCAAAAGTGCTGTTACATTGAGAAATACTTTTTTGGACTCATTTTTGTAACTGGATTCAATTTACACGATTATCTCTTCGCAATTATCTTTTTTAATGAAAAACTCGACATCAAAAGATACGCTAATACGCTTCAAAACAAAGCAAAAATGTCAACTTGACGTTTTATCTACATATTGGTTTGGTAATCTTTAGTTTTTTTTTTTTTTTCTTTCTTTGCAATTGAGCCAGCGCAAAGTGGCAGGCCGTCGGACTTTGAACTTTATGGGTAGATAAATGTAAGTAGCTGCAAGGACGAAAACAAGGGTTAGTGAAAACATGTATTCTAATTTACTATGTTCTTTAGGGGGGTATTACACTATCAATTATCTAGGATCCTAAATAGGATCCTATCTTTGATCCTACATATTTGACGTCTAGGATCATATCTGTGTATTACATTATCAATTATCTAGGATCCTATTTTTTTGACATATGTGGTTGCAATCGTCGATTAAAACAAAATACTGAAGCCTTTCGGCAAACAATAAAACAAATAGAACTTAGAACACTAATGAAGCCACAAAACAATGAATTCCCGGCTGCCCGGCAGCAGTTTGATTTTTTTTTAGTACAGCAGTGCTGCCAACAAATAATTTTAGAATTCCAAAGCGTATTGTGAACTTAGGCCAAAATTTCGTTGTGCTTACTTTTTATCCGTTAATAAAACCGTTAACTTAGAACGTGGCAGTAGCAAAACTGAAAAGGCAAAATCACATAATTTTATGGACGGATTTTGTATCAGGAAATTATGAAAATAAATGTGAAAATTCAGTATATAGGTAATATTCAATATGGCAAGACCTGTTTCTATGATCCTATCTAACAACAAATGTCAAAAATCTTTGATCAAAGACGATTTGATTCATATGTTTGTATTACATTATCATTTAGACATATATGACTCAGAGATCTGTGATCCTAGATAATTGATAGTGTAATACCCCCCTTAGACTTGAATACCTACTCTCTTTGAGTCAGTTGAATTTAACACTGGCAATAAATATTGTATAAAGATTATGGCCCGTAATAATAAACGTTACTCAAAACTCAAGCGTTACTTAAAACTAGTTTCAACCAATCAAATGGCTTGAATCTAGTTTTAGGTAATGCTTGAGTATTGAGTAACGTTTATTAATACGGGCCTAAGTGCCACATATTTTGTTCATGTCGTGGGACAATAAAGTGCGTTTCAACAAATAAAGCTAGGAACAAATTGCCGGACGTGTCCGTAAGTCGCGGCTGACAGTCACGGCTTATTTGTATCTGGTTAGTACATTTAGCACTACACTGTGCAAACTATATCGATCGTAAGTCGCGGACGTGACCTTGGGCCGTCCTTGCGCGTTCGGACGTCTGACAGACATCGGCTTACGGACGCGTCCGATAATTTGTTCCCAGCTTAATCCTTATTTCCTTTGCCATAATGTTGGCCCCACTGATAAACTCTAACAATGGACCACCGTAGCGTATGAAATTCGTGTTCGTCCCACAACAGTAGAGCCAACATTACGGCATATGAACTATTTAATGAAACGCACTCTATAGAAATTTTTAAAAACAATCATAACAGACTTGCATCAAAGAATAAGAGCCTGTTCACACAATGCGTTGCGGCGTCGTCGCGCCGCCGCCGCAACGCATCGTGTCGCGATGACGCCGCAGCAACACCGTTCCGGCGTCCTACATAAATATCTATAGTATGCCACACGGTGCGTTCCGGGCGGCGTCGCACCGCACGTACTCCGAAGTTGCAACCCGCGAGACGAGGCAAGGAGACGTGTACGCGTTGCGACACCGGAACAGCACCGCTCAGTTGTTTGTGCGTTGTCAAAAACACAGTTGTTTGACAGCAGATGACAATTTTTTCGCGCTTTGCGGCGAGGAGGTTAACCACAGAGCATGTAACTTTAAGGTTAACAACTTTACGGCGTCACAGCGCCCGTGTGACCGCTAATGCGGTGCGGCGCCGCAACGCATTGTGTGCACAGGCTCTTACATACTATTTGACTCGCGGTTGACAAAAAATTAGTAAATATTCTAGGATTTTTGGTGTAGACCATTGTTAGGAACACACACAGTAAATCGCTAGCGGCAAATCCGCTGTCAAAATCTGTGTGGGGGCGTGAGATTTTGAAAACGCCACCGAGTCGCCGGCGATTAAAGTCGCTACGTGTGTATCTAGCATAAGTTTCGATAAAAGTGGTTAGACCTTCGAAACTTACCTAGCTTTATCGGTGGAGCCGCAGATGAGGCCCGCTAAATTCAAATTTTCTTACGTTTTATTGCAATTTGCAGGTCAGTGTCAGATTGTATCTTGATCAAAATATGATTCGCGACTATATCAGATACGTATCTACAGAAATAAAATCATAAATACATCTTTCGATGTTAATGTGCCGCAGGTTACACAAGTGCACAGCAAAAATAAAAAAATGTATGGTAATATTAAACAAAAACAAACATAACTATAATCGGAATTTATTAAATCATAATTTATGATATAATGTACACTTTGCTAGCTTAAACCTAAATTATTTTGATGCGGTAACACAGATGCTTGAAGCTTACCTGAAACAAAAAGGAATAAATAATTAAAACAGGATTAAACAACAAAATGAATTTATTTGGGATCCACAAAGTACAAAAAAAAAAACAATCTAAAAAAACAAACAATCAATATTATTTTCCTTTCAATGACTGGGTAGTCTAGGTCTGAAGTGTGGAAGAAAAGACATGTTGTTCTGACACCAAATAAATTGTGATAAGGGCAGGAGAGATGATTATGATGGCTGGGGTATAGGTTATAGGTTTAGGAAAAGTGTTTTTTATACGAAGTAGGTTGTCAATGTTTTCTGTGCAACCTACTTATGGTTGCTGCATCTGCTATCTATGTCTAAAATGTTTTTAATCCTCACATTGACACACTCACTAAGTCTATGGACATTCAATGTGTTATTCAGAAGGCATACTCCATAGGGACAGGTGTGGACACAAGGGGGCAATGGGCCCCCTCCTGGGTTTCAACCAAACTGATTAAACTCTAAATTAGACATACTTAAACATAGTTTTATAACCTGTATTCTTACTTTGTGTTTAGTATATTACTAAGTTATAGCTAAGTCATAGTCATCCTCGAAAAGGAGGGCACATTCGAGTTAACGGAACATAGGTGCAGAGGTTTTTTTTTTTTAAGTTTTTTGGCTTGAAAAAGCGAGAAACATTGCCACACCTTCATAGGGATTGGCAGGGATAATTCTTGTATTATTAATTTACACTTCATCAAGATAAAGTGATGACTTCTATGATGTCCGTCATCGATTTTGATGTCCAAAAAGTGCTGATATTCAGCCTAGTTTAAATAAATGACGCTTGATTTTTAATTACAATTCTATTATTTACAGTTATTGCAGTTCATTAGTTAGATCTTTGCTAAAACGTTATTATGTTATGCGGCATTATTACTGCACTGAAGGATTTTACGTATATTCATAAAATATCTGAAATTATGACAGTATTGTAATGCCTATATAATCACACAAAGTGGGCTTGTACAATGTGATATTCTCAGCTAGTCAATACATTATCTTAGAAATTATCTAAAAATATAATTTTCACTTGTGTAACAGGTAAGGGACAAGTTTAGGGACGGGACTAGACTACTTATTAAGCAGATTTCAGTCATATAAGACACAAGAGTTCTCTAAGAAGGTGAATATCTGCATAACCTCCTTTGATAAACCATAGAGTAAATAAAACAAAATATTTACTTCTTGAGGAGTTGATGACGGCAGATCAGATAGGGGGCAGCCAAACCGGAGCCGAAGAATCCGATGAAGTAGACAGTAAGTTTGTAGCGGTTGGTGATGCCGAAAGGGAGGTTCTGAAACAGTTTGATTAGAATGCTGTAGAAATATTGGGGCTACATAAAAAAATTAAAATTGTATTTTTTAATGTTCTTTTTCTGTTTACTTTGAATGAAATGCGCATTACGACAAATTATGCTTACACAGAAACTTATTCAGTCATTTTAGTCCTGTTTTTATCTCCAAAAAAATGCAAATCAATCGTTTTTGACTTGGATAGAACGTAACCTATGACGTTTTGGTAAGGCTAAATTTAATGTTTGGTAAATCTTTAACAGGTTTCACTACAGATAATAGAACTGGAAAAACAGAAGCAAGATCAATTAAATGTTAATTTTAGTGAAATAAAAACAATTGATTGACGCATTAGATTATGTAATGACGTAAAATTTGAATGAAGAACTCACCTCGCCAGGGACGCCTCCATGTGAGTGGTTCCTCACCATGGTGGTCATCACATTCCTACCCAGTTTGTTAGAAACACGAGCTAGGGGAGCAAACATTTTGTTATTTCAAGTTTTCCTTGACTTATCTCGCGAAAAACAGAAACTTCGATTTCCTTCACGAAAAGGAGTGAAGTTTTTGCGAAAACTACTACTGCGTTCCCATTGTTTTTAGTTCATGGTAGTTTCTGAAATGAACGCATCTGTAACTTTGGAAAAATAATTTATAAAAATGAAACTGCGTCTTGAATTTTCTATGAGTATATTTGAGATTTATCTACATAGATATTAACAAAATTATTTCATAAATAATTAAGTTTATCCGCTGGAATGTACCTGAAATAAAGATAATTACAATATTATATCATGACCAATAGTAAGTAGGGACATTTTGGCTACCGAGTATGAAGCTAGGCGTTGAATGGATCAAGGGGGTTAAAATAGCAGAACCAGAACCATTCCCTCCTAGCTTTTAGGGCTCATACCGGTTGTAATATGGGACTGGTAAATACCTCTTCTGAAGGTGCGTAGATTACGTATTGGGTACCATATTAACCCACGACAAGGTTTAGCAAAGACACACAGTCAACGTTTTCATGACAATGAGCAATAAGATAATATATCAACTTACATATAGGTAAGACCTACCTATATAGATTATTGTTGTGTTTGTGGTCAAGTCAGTACCTACTAATGAGCAATATGCAGTCAAATTTAAATGGTGGTCTGTCTCAAGAATATGCGACGTATCAGATATTTATTGAACTTGTTATGATGCCAATAAAACTTGAGGAGGTATTTACACCAGTGAATAGACGTGTAAATTAGATAAATGCACAAGCACACATAGTGCAAGAACATGAAATCTGTTCAAACAATTATATCTGAGATGACACTAAGATGAGTAGTTTAAACGGTCCTTAAAAACCGAGTGTGTAAGTATACTAAACACACCCAATAGATAGGTATACTTAGGGGCAAAACAAATCAATTTCGCTAATAACCTTGTTTCATCAGCATGAGGACAAATAAATTGGATAGGGTTTTACCTCTTTTGTAGACCGACGAAGCTTGATTTGCAGCTGGTTGCTGAGATAGTTCTAATTCATTATTTTAATCAGAGTTGCACGACACCTCATGGTATCAATCAATTAGCACTAATTAAATATAACTTAAGTGCTTAAATAACATTGTATTACTGTTAATAGAACGACTGAATGACACTTTAATTAGGCTTAGTGCTAATGAATTAAAGTAGGTCGTCGTGCAATTTGCCCATTCAAAATATCAATAATAGAAAACGAATAGAAAGAAGGCAAGTGCGAGTGGAAATCTGGGAGGGAACGCTCTAGAAGGAAAAACAGTGACCTTATTGGTGATGTTCTTCAGAAAGGTCAGGTGCTTAACTAAGTAGTACCTACTCGCAAACGGCGTACAAAGTAAACGAAGTATATGCAAGGATCGCAGAAGGTGGGATTTTGTAGTTTCTACCTACCCTTGTGGGAAGTAAGCGTGAGTTTATGTATGAAGGTATGTACCTTGTAATAGAAATAGGAGGACGTAAAGTTGATGATATTTTAGAAAACAAGTTCGTTTTGTTTGTCATTTTATTTACTTAATCCAAATTTTACTCGATGTACCTACGTCTACTGCTGGTGTATCGACTTACTTCACCCCGTAGTGGTACCGGCACGTCACTGTGGGTCTTATTCCGGTAGAAACATTACGCATATAAACTTTATTCTTTCTGACAGATTTTGTATTTCAAACTTGAATCCGAGAATGTCCTAAGTTAGGACTTGTTAGGACTCCTAACAAGTAGCCATATCTCCCTTATTAAATATAGATATACGTCCCTCTTTTTGGACACTACAACTCCTTAAAGGAGACTATACTTCAACAGGGTAACCTATTAAAATCATAATAAGGGTCGGGAATAGTAGAAGTAGCTCACCAAACTTACCAAGTTTAGTTCTTGTTCATCTGGTGCCACAGCACGACGAAGGGCGCCGCGATGCCTGTGCCGACGAACCAGAAGAAGGTGAGGGTCACACGGGTGCGGTTGTGGATGTTAAATGGAAGGTTCTGGAATTAGAAGCCATTTTATTTTAATTACAATATTCAGTAGGTATGGGGGTGCATTAAAAACGCTTTTGTGAGTCATCACAATCATCATTATTTCAGCCGAAAGACGTCCACTGCTGGACATATGGGCGACTCCCAAGCGTCGCCACATCGAACGGTCCAATCCATCCATATTTTTAACATTTTATGTGCGTCTCGCATCCAGCAAATTCCTATGAGTATGTGCGGACCCCTGGGCAGTCAGCCTCGTTAGGGTGATACCACCTAACTCGTCATCATCTGCCTAGCCTTTTCCCAACAATGTTGGGGTCGAGCGACTGCCTATCTGACCTCGACAAACCAGTTCCTGGGTAACACGATACTCCTTAGTAAGACTAGTTGTCAGACATTCGGGCTTCTGACGACCCGTAACAATTGTCAAAGATCTACAATTGACAGCCGGGACCAACGGCATGTCGTGCTTTCCGAAGCACAGAGGGGTCTTGGTATGTAAAGATGGTCAACCATCCACAGACTAACCGCAGCAAGCGTAGCTTAACCTGATC
This sequence comes from Agrochola circellaris, assembly GCA_914767755.1. Lineage (NCBI taxonomy): Eukaryota > Metazoa > Arthropoda > Insecta > Lepidoptera > Noctuidae > Agrochola > Agrochola circellaris. The sequence continues at coordinate 6,173,157 of OU611867.1, read as the reverse complement.
GATGGCCCCGTGCGGCTGTTATTACTTAGCCACGAGCCCCTCACCAAATTACCGAATGAGCTAATGCTTTAAGCAAAGCTTGAGCTATTCTCATCTTCGTGCCGATAATAGAGAAAAGTAGAGACCTAAATAAATAAATGCATTTATTTCTATCTTTTTTTAAAATCAAGACCGTTTAAAATCAATTACAAAAATTAAAGACACAGTGTGTGTATGGTACCTCCTACACATGCACACACACATGTATGTCATAAAATTTTATTAGATCGTTTATGAGTTTTATTTTATTTTATATACTATATCTATTATTTATTATAACGGAGAGACACTTCCCTATGTTTATTATTCTAGAGTATGGCATTAGTGGGTTGCAGCTGAAAATCAGCGTCAGGTGGTTCACTTTGTGTTGTCATCTGACATTATGCCGAGCTGAAGCCCTTTTGGCATTATAATAATTTGTCTAGTTTTAAGGTGTGTTTTTTGTAATGCCAATAAACTAATTTTTCTTTCTTTCTATTTACATGCACATAAAAGAGAAAATATGAAATCATCAAGTACGGGTAAAAAGTTCGGATTGGATTAGAATGAGCTTATCTAATAAACACAGTTGCATCGTAGTATGATCCCTAACTTTTTAAGGACATAATTATTATGACTGCAGATAGATATGGCTGCCTAATCCAAGTGTCCGGTCATGGTTAAATAATTATCTAAGGCACAGTTATAAATTGGTTAAAAATTGGCACTATGTGGATGTGCCCAAAAATCACATTCGAATGTGTAGGTAACTTAATGTTTCCCACATTAAGTTACCTACACATTCGAATGTGATTTTTTCATTCAAAAACACTGTTTCACCTAGGTAATTTGGCATTTAATAAACTTGTTTCGTAGCTTTTATTGGCGAGATCGAAATAAATTGGTGTATTTTCCTTATCCCAACATAGTGAAAACCAATGTTACTCGAATACTTCGTAAGTGGATTAGATTTTTACGAGTATTAAAACAAGAGGTATACGCATTTCGCAAAGTAATTGAAGCCGTGTTGTGTTTACGTAGTTGTTCATTTATTGAATCTAGGTATACCTACTACATAATAATTACAAATAAATAAAATTGAAGCGACTGTTTTTAATGCCAAAATAACAGGTTTTTAGTACATGTATATGGAAGTATATATGGTAAGTACTAATATATATATATAACAAAAAATATGTTTTTTTCCGTCTGTCTGTTTTTCCGGTTGATCTCCGAAATGGCTGGACCGATTTTGACGGGACTTGCACTGGTAGATAGTTGATGTTATATGGAGTAACTTAAACTACTTTTATTTGAAAAAAGAATTAAGTTCGACGCGGTCAGCAGTTAGTACATATTATAAAGTAATGTAACTGGTCATGTCTCCTGTGTGACCGTGTTGTTCTTTTAAAATTACGCAACAAATTCAAATTCAAAAGTCATTTATCCAAACTAGGCTGAGAATCAGCACTTTTCGAACGTCAAAATTACATTTGACAGTTCCCCAAAACGCTCACCCTTCACCCTTCACCCGATGATGGTGTAAACCGCATCAACAAATTTTGAAGCGCTTTACACCATCATTTTTTTTTCCGAAATAATATTGTACTTACGTAGGTAAGTATAATAAATAAAGAAATCCTCGATACTTTGTCAAGTCGTACAAAACATGCGAAGCAGGGGTCGCTTGTAGTATATATTTCGCGAGTATGTGTGGTTTTACAAACAATCGTGGCTTTTGTAAACATGCATTCAGTCAGCGCGGTGTTATGACTTATGTGGACATAAAGACCGGTTGTGCTCATCACATAAATTGCAAGAGTAGGTACCTATATCTTATATCTTCTTACTGCAGCTTCTTGGGGGACGTATTAGACAGTAATTTAGGATTTAAAAATGTTAAGGTACCTACTCATAGTGCACATGGCGCTAGCTTTTGCCCGCAGCTCCGCCCGCATGGGTGTCGGAAATTATCCCACGGGAACGAACTACTGGTATAAAAGTATTCTATATACTAACCGAGGTCATGGTCACCTGTATGCCACATTTTATCGAAATCCGTTTAGTCGTGAAAAGGTAACAGACAGACACATAGAGTTACTTTCGCATTTTAGGAAGTATGGATGGTTATAGTGCATAACGGAGCGTTTCTGGCCCGTTTTTTTGATGATGAGTTGAATAGTAAAAAAATCTTACAATGATTTAGAGAGGAAAGCAGCATTAGTTCGTCCTGTTCATTTGTTAATCTATAGTTCTGTTAGTAATGGTCCCTTTTTTTCTTTTTGAGGGTGGCAAATTATCAAATAACTTCTTCCGCTCTGGGCGGAGCGGGAGGACATGTCAGACTCTTACTGACTAAAACCCACCCGTGTACCTTTAGTTGCCTGTTCGTTGTCAGGGGCCACGATATCCCTTTCGGACAACTCGCAACTCCGGCAGGGTTAGTAATGGTCCCCGTTACCTCTTCTGCCCAACTCTTTCTACAAGGTGGTTAGAGTAATCTGGACTTAGTTAACTTTTACTATAAAGAGCTGGGAAAATGTGGATAAGGAAAGTACCTCTGCCTAATCTTTCGGGAATTACAGGCGTGATGTTATGCATTTCAAAAAGGAAACCAATCTTCATTAGAATGCATTTCCATGTTATGTTTTCACATCAAGCCATAATAGAAAGAAACTGCCAAGAGCAAAAGATAAACTGGGGATTGGTGAACAACGAAAGGAAAGAAACGATTTTTCTTCCAACTGAACCAACTTGGTTCAAGTTATGAGCTCATGAATCAGTACCTTTATGCAAAGACAATATCCATGCAACGAGGTTTATATAATCAAATACTACTTATATTCGCAAACAAGGACCCATATTCTAGACATGAGTAATCCCGCTTTAACAATGCCTATAAGAATTAGGCGCGCCTTTAAAAGGGCAAAAACGTGTCTCAATTTGAAAAAATATGTACCTAATTACGTAATAAACAAACAAATAACAAGTCTGGACTTACCTCTCCAGGGACACCTCCATTTGATCCATTCCTGAAGAAACTCCTCATTACATTTCTTCCAGACTGGCTTGAAATCCTGGCTAGCGGACCCAACATTTTGACTTTTGGGTTTTCTTTACTCACTGAACAAAATGGCCAGGTATAAAGGTAGATAAGATAATCGTATTGGTTATCGGTGGATACTGACCGGACGATGGGCTGATAAGCTTGAACTGAAGTGTTTTAACCAAACGAATACGTTGGTATAACCCGTCGATATGATATTGGTAGTGTGTGTATAGCATTCGCATGTGGATGAGAACCTTTTAAAAGTGATTGGGTTGTAATGTTGTAGGTGTTGAGGAAAACTGGCAAATTATAAAATGATTGTATTTGCCCGATTCGATTTATTTATGAGAGAAAGATTTTAAATGCGAGGCAGAAATTTAAAGTAGTTTACACTACTTTACGTCTTCTACTTTACGCAGGTACGTACAAATATAAAATTACTTCCAGGTACGAGTAGGTATTGCAGCTAAGAGGATCCAGCATGACGTATTGCGATCACTCGCTCTGGTTTCGGGATCCGGATAGGTAGAACATTTATGTCCGTTTTCACCTTCACTAAGTGACACTTAAATTAATCCCTAAATAAAAGTGCCCTGTTGGATTTTCAATGCTAGGCTCAGCGCTGAGTTGAAAATCCAACAGTGCACTTTTATTTAGGGATTCATTGTGTCACTTAGTTGTCGGTGAAAGCTAGAATTTGTCCTCTTTTCCCATATTTTAGCTTAGTAATATTGCAGCAGCAAACTAAAAATATTGAGAACCCGGCTTTTTCATTGAATTTGGTGGAGTTTGCAGTATGGTGGGTTCAGCACTCATAATCAGCACCATGTTTCTGAGACAATAAATAAAATTTTCTTTCTTCTTTTTCTAAAAGTGATCAAGAGAATGAAATCGACGAACATTTTGTCGACGAGCAAAGTTGTTGTTATTTAGTTTTTGAGATTTTATTCTAATGTTTTATTTCCTTGTCAGCTTTTTATCAAAAACTCTAAATTAAAGTTTTTTCTGCAACATATCTGTTGCTCATTTAAGGAAGGATAAACTTTACGAAATATGCATGTAGTTGTATTAAAACTGAGACTTATTTTTGGAAACTTTTCCTTGAGTTTTGTTATCGTTATGTTATATGTTTGACTAAGGACCATATGAAGCGCTCTTCAACGAAAACAGGTTAAAAAAAAAATCGTATGAAAATATATTTATAAGCAATAGATTTTGCTATATTTCCAAATAATCAAAGGTCAATTATCAATATATTAATAATTATTATGAAGGGTTTTCCTCATCATACGAGAACACCAAGTCAAGAAAATAGTAGCTTTTACATTTAATGCAATGGCAATTTGCGAATGACGTTTTTGCGTTCGAAAATGGCAACATAGGATCTGCCATTTTAAAAAAAAGAAACAGTCGGCCACGCTTGCTACAGAAATCATTTCACTTTTCGGGGGCCTATTTTCCCCCCTTACGTTTAGTTCCAATATTGCTGTAATTACTTCATTACCAGAGCAAAACTTTAAATCGTAAGTCAAAATTAGAAATGGCCGACTTGGACGATTTCTTCGCGAAAAAAGATCGCAAAAAGTCTAAGGCAGTGAAAAAGTTCGCTACAGCCGATGAGTTGACCAAAAAATTGGACGACCCAAAACAGAAATCAGATGTAAGGCCGAAGAAGGAGCGGCCGGTTCAGGAAGGAGAAGAAGGAGGTCGAGCAGGGGTGAGTTCTGATACTAAACATTACAATTTTAACACAACATCATGACAATCATTGTGTCAGGGCGATTCGTGGTCATTCTTGACGATTAGTGAAGCCCGGTTTTATTTCACGGTGACTAATGATCACTTCTCGCGGCTGTATAGCGCTTGACCTGGTTTCGTATGAAAAACTAGCAAATTTTTTTTAGTAGGTCGTCAATCTTTTAGCCTAATTTTAAGCAATCAACATGATTTTCAAGGGTACTTTCCATGTAATACGTATCTGTAGCGGCAGACGTGTCTCCACAGATGATACTTGTAATGCAGTGTCATTCATGTTAAGAAACATGATAGGTTATGTTTAACATTTCATAAAAGAAAGTTGTGTTTTACTGAAGATTTGTGCCAAATCATAGTAATTTATTCCAAATCAAAATTGCCTACATTTGCAAAATTGTTGTACCCAGTACATTGTCAGCATTCTTCAAACAAAAAATTTAACACAGCTAGGACAATCCTCTTGAAATTATTCATGGGCAATCCATAGACACATACCATAAATTTTTAATACACTAATTTCTGATAATGTCAGAGTAAGCTGAATACAGCCAAATACGTTTTTGAACTTTCAGACTTTGTTTTCATAAATTCTCACAATCTTAACTTGACATGGTACAATAATAAACAAGTACATGTAAACAAGTTAAACAATTATAATTTATGTAAGTATGTACATTGACAATCGTAACAATTCCAATAGACTTATTTATGTAGTGTTCAAGGAAAACAATAACGTCTGATAATAACACGTTACTTGGACTTGAGTATTCTTATTCTGTATTTTATAACAAATACCACGAAAAGACTAAGTTTAATCTTTTGTTTCAACTAGTACATTTTATAGTATTAAATTCACTTTTTAACACAGCAATATTATTGTAAAAATCTCAAGTGTTAAACATGTTGCATAATATACACATGCCTGGTTCCCATTAGGGTAGGCCCAGAATAATAATGACTAATTTTATTGAGCTTTAGGCATTCAGTTTCATCATAGAGCACTCTCTGTGTGTGGCCATTCTGGTTATAGACAGCTTTAATATATCATGCAAATTTTTATCAACAAAACGTGAAGGCAGGTTTCTACCCATAATTTTATGGCACATGTTTTTCATTAAAAGATAATCTACTACTGCTAAACAAACATAACAAACTAGTACTGCTGCGGCTGCCTTAGCGTTGTAGTGCGTCAGGAATGTTTAAGGAAAATAACATTGATGGTTTTGCTGTGATTATTCGAAAAAGATGTGCATCGCTGATGTCACGTGTTCGTGGCACCACCAACAGTATTCTCAGTGTGTTCGCAGATTGGTGGGATTCCTCGATGTTGCAGAGGTGGATGCAGCTCTATGCTGAATTTAAATTTTTATGTTAATCCGTGTCTGTACCTACTAACACATGTTAAGCAAAATTGTTACTAAACCTATGGACTCTGTCCAAAATAAAATTATTCTATTCTATTAGCCATCATCTCAGAATTCACTTCATCTTTTACACAATCCATTAACTATTCTTGTCACTAGCCGGTAGTGGGTAACAAACCTGCCTGACTAGAAAGAGGCTCTGGTCAAGCAGGTTTCTTACCAACTGACTTATACGACTGACATAATCTGACTGAAATCATCATTCAAAATTTTTATCTTTCTTACTTATTGTCTGGTGGTCGGCACATATAGGGCAAAGTACTTCGGTAACCCAGGTACCATACGTGAGATTGTCAGTGACACCAAGGCGCTGCTGGCCTTCTTTGAGAAGTTGGGGTGGATCGAATAACCGATTTTTACCACCCGTACGCAAAATAAACGCTTAGACGTGGAGTTGCGGATATCAGCCCGTATTACCTATTACTTATTGTCAATGGATTTCATGGATGAAAATATTTGGAATGGCAATGCTTTGATGATCTACATCTAATAATAAATACCAAGTTCTGGTCCAGCCTGCCCCATCTTGCTGTACTCCCCCCAGCGGCGCCCTTAGCCTACGTTCACACCCCACAGAGGGTGCCCTTAGTGAGCAGTGACAGGAGGTTTTAAGTTAATAGCTTAAAGGCAGCTATAGGACAGACCGGTTAAGTAGTCACGACCTCAAAGGTCAACTATGAGATGCCATAAATAAAAAATTAAAAAATCTACATGATATTGCAGATGTCAACAGTTATACTGTAAGGGTGAGCCATCAGATAAAGAAACAGTAACTTTGGTGGTCTTGTGGAAGCCTTTTTGGGTCTTAATGTGAAAACCACAATCCAAGATCTTTTATGTTATAGTAAAACTAAATATCTTGTTTTCAATACTGCTTGCCTTGTTTTGTCTCTGCATCACCCTAAGGTTGACTGGTAGAAAATGCCTCAGTCCTTAAGTCTGCCTTTTTGCAGTATTTTTTTACTTGTGTATAAAGTTTTAATAAATAAACAAATAAATATATTTATTGCATTTCACAATGTGAAATTTGGTGGTAGGTTTTACAAAGACATGTTTATTGTAGACACTGTTGGGCACAGCAAATTAGGAGAGCACAAGCTTTAATTTGACTAATTAGTTAGTTTTGAGCTGATTAAGAAAACATACACATACTCTAGTTTCATCATTAGGTTGTTATTCTGCTGATAAAGCCTGGCATAATTTTGCCCAGTAAGGGGAAAGTATTTAACAACATGAATGAAGACAAAAATATTTAATGATAATGAAACAAACAAATATTTGTTAGATCATTTTTGGCAGTAAGTACAAGTACTTGCACTGCCACTATTAGAGACATAATAAAACAATAATTAAAATATAATTAAGCTACTGATATTAAATGACATGATCATTAAAAACCCAGATAAATCTATATTTAAACAAAATGCCTAAATTTCTAAATATGTTACAATAATGGTCTTATTACGATAGTACAATAGTACCTAAATCCCAACAGTACTGATAAACAAGATAACTAACTGACCTTGTTCATAGTTATTTGGTTGCAATCATTAGAAATTAAAACCATTTTTACGTGTTTATTATTGGTTCGGGAATGTCCGGCTAGTTACGTACTCAAAGAAATAATAACATAACACAGCTCCTCGGCGAGCTGTCGGCGTACTGTTTGCTGCTTCGGCAAGAAGTGGCAAACAGTACTCCGACATTAAGTCAGCTTTATGTTCGAGTCCCATGTGATAGGGGCGATCCCATTGCCTCCAAACAGACTCCAGACTCCAATAACCGGCTTCTCGAACATCAACACAAAAATTAGCTAAGTACTTAAAAATTATCAAGTGCTTTTGGTTGACTGAGTTATCAACAATCAATCGCATAATTCCACGGGAATTTTGACGCGTCGATAATTTTAGTTCTAGAAACTGAGCTCAAATCTGCCACTGAGAAATTCCAGCATAGCGTTTTCAGCATAAAATATAAAACTATATTTCTCCGGCTAGTTAATCATTTTATTGATGATAACATTGATTAATTCCCCTTATTCAAATCATTTGATCGGTTCGGGGAATCCCTCGACTTGACAGAACCATTTAATTGTCCATAATAGATCTAGGTTACTGAGAACATGGCTTCAGTTTCAAATGAAACAATTCGTTATGTAACGGTAAACGAACTGTTTCAAATGAAGTGTCGGAAGTTGTATGTTATTTTCTTTAGCGCTATTTTGAGAGTATCATTTTATTCTGCGTGATGGTTTGCAACTATGAAAAAAAGATCGCCCCACAATTGTTTGTCTTTAAAAGACGGTATACCGTCAAGAGGCAAGACCTTCAGACCTTCCATAAAGCAAAAGATGACTCTCCATCCATGTATTCTGAAAAGCTTCTGGCGAATAGGTCGGTGGTGTAATCCTTGAAGTCATCCCACTGTCGCTTTTGTTGACCGCCTTACGATAAGTAGACAACAAGATCTGCAATAGTAGTGTACCATAATAAGAGTCTTACCATAAGAGACTGCAATCACTAATCCGTCTCCCAAGTTGGTTGATTATAGCACTTTTTGCATACTGAAATCACATTCTAACTCATCATCATTCTCCAGCCCTTATCCCTATTTTATTGCGGTCGGCGCAACATGTCCCTTTCTTCCATACTTCTCTATCAGTCGTCATCTCGGTAGTCACCCCCTTTCTAGCCATATCATCTTCCACACAGTCCATCCATCGTTTCGTTAGTTTGGTTTATCTTATATCCAGCTCACAATCTAACTATTCAGATAAAATCATATTTCCCAAAGGCATGTTTTTAATGCGGCAACTAAGTAATATGAATATAGGTTTAAAAAAAAAATAGAGTGGGTACCATATATAATGGGTTGGCAGCTAATAAGGAGTATCGTAATAAGTAATAGGTAGCATATTAATATATCAGTAATAAGCTCAGTTTTAATTTAAACTAGCATCAAGTTTTTCTTTTGGGAACAGAATTAATATCTAAGCGGAAACTTGATGGCGAAAATAAAATAGAAAATCGGCATTCATAAATAATATATTATTATTGTATTATTAGGGCAGGTTTAGATTTTCTATATAATCTAGTCGTTTCTGGGAAGTTTCGTAGGAAGTCACAGTTTTAACCTAACCTAACCTAACCATTAAAAAAAATAATAATAACCTACTCTAACTAGACTGGTAATATATTATCTTTGCCACCCTACTAACATTATTAGTCGCCAAGTCATTATTTATAGCTCCTCGCCTAATATTTTATTTGACTGGTATAGTTTATTTGCTACCTAAACGCAGCTGCTAGTTTTTAGTTTTTATAACACCTTTAATTTTGAACCTTACATAATATAATAGTCGCGAAAATATTTAATCGCTGGCAAGTTATTTTATTTGTTGCAAACATTTAGTCGACTTTTAAGTTATTAGTCACTCGGAAAATAATAAGCTTTTCCCAAATACCCCTTGTACACAAATCATGTTACTGAACAAATCATCTCCAATCTTTCCAGGACGAAGAGGAATGGAAGGAGTATGAGGAGCCGGTGAAGGACTACACTGGCCTCAAGATCCAGGTGCTGCAAGGAGGCAACCAACAGTCGGACTCGGGCCGCGACTCCGCTTCCGAGGATACTGCGGGTCCTGAGGGCGGGAAGGTCAAGGGACCCTGGAATAAGCCTGTGAGTTTAACATAAGCAGAAAAAGCATTACGTTTTCTGGTTACTCGCCATTGTACATTCTGGCCTACAAGAGTTGCAGTGGCTGGGAAAAGTGAGGAGGGGTTCTTACATTAAAAGTGGTGAGATTCTTAGGATAAGCGCAAACGTACCACCGTCGACAGCCACCGGCAGCCCAGCGACAAGCAGTTCACATGCTTTTTCATACTCCTTAGAGGGTGGGAAATTATCAAATAACTTCTCCCGCTCTGGGCGGAGCGGGAGGGCGTGTCAGACTTTTACTGAATAAAACCCACCCGTGTTCCTTCCGTTGCCTGTGTGCCGAGGTCGCCCTATCCCTTTCGGACAAACCCGCAACCCCGGCAGGCATTGGCCCTTCCGGACCCCGTCAGTTGGTGCTGACATCTCTTTGAGGCGCGCGTGGAACACAACGCGCCGTTGACCCGGGCCTGGTCCCTATCGGACGGCGAGCTACCCATTGCTCACCGTCCGCAAGCCCGCGCCTACGGTGGTCGGAAGTCGGCTCGCGACTCCCAACGCCCGGGGCGTCTCCTGCGGCGACTAGGGGCGCGAGGGCGCGCATTTTGCCTCTCCCTCGCGTGCTCCGCCTCCTCCTTCGCGAGCATTACTGCTTCGCAGAAGGAGGTGACGGAGGTGAGGTACTCCTTATCCTAAGGGCACGTTCTTCCTTACCTTTACCCGCGCCCCCCGGTCAGTCCCATGAAACATGAGGCTTCTTGGGCTAGTGCAAATCTTGGGGTTCATTCCATTTATCGAGTCTGGTTAAACCACGCTGGGATCGGTGCATTTCTTTCAATCATTCATTCATATATGGACTCGTCGCACACGTGTGACACGTCGCTACAGCAGTACTCAACACCGCAGCAAGAGGCGATAGTCACCGGTGTGTTGTGGCCAGTGGCTCGTGCGTTTACCTAATCCCTTGCCCTATTGTGCCCCTTAGATAAGAAATGCCACAAAAGGTTTGTGGTTTTGTGACTATGTAATATGGAGAAAGACTCCTGTTGAGGTTCATTGTCTAAGTGTTTTACTGGTTGTGGTGGCTTACGACAGTTGCATTGGTTGGGAATAGTGTGGGGGTTTATCCCAAAATAAAAATATCTTTAACAAAAAAATCGATACATCTGTATCTATACAAGGTGTTCCTTTTAACCGACTTCCAAAAAGGAGGAGGTGCTGTTATGTGTCGCGACGCGTGTTTTTTTTCCGTCAATTGTGGACCGATTTTGAAATATCTTTTTTTATATGAAAGGGTATGCTCCCAAGTTTTATTAACTTTGCTTAGATATTTTTGAGTAAGCTTCAATAATACGTATTTTTCCCAATTATTAGGTTTATGTGGATGATATGATGATAACTTCCTGTCACTGTTATTTACATAGCAGGTAGTGGTATTCGAATTTGTGTGGGGTAGGTACCACAACTAAAAAGTGAAAAATAATCCTATAACTTGAGGGTATTAATGAGACCATGTCAAGGAATCAACTGGCATATGAATTATTTTTAATAATAATAATAATATTAATTTTTGTCCGTCCCCTGTATATTTATAATATAGATTAACGATTTAAACATTGCCATATTGAATTGCAGCATCAATCGGAAGCGGAAACTCCAGCGCCGCCACCGGTCGAAGAACCGAAACCGCGCGAAAGCAAGCCGGCAACGTACGTGCCGCCATCGTCGCGTCAGCGGCCTGTTGAGAATGTGCGCAGGAGTACGGTAAGTGATGCGGTGTTATAAGAATTCTTTCTATCTAGCGTGTAATGATTCAGTGCTTGGCAAAAGGCCTTGCAGAGCGACCTTTTGTTACCAAATTGAAAAGTTAAATCCAACAGCAAAAAAAACTAGCATAATAGTATAATCAGCCTATAATGTTCCCACTGCTGGGACACAGGCCTCCTCTCTGTGAGAGGGAGTGGGCTGTAATCCACCACGCGGGCCCAGTGCGGGTTGGTAGATGTCACATGTCTTCGAATTTTTGGTTCTAGGACATGCCGGTTTCCTCACGATGTTTTCCTTCACCGTTTTGAGAGTAGTGGTGATGAAATAGTTTACACAAAGCAAAGCGCCTTCTTGGGATCTAACCCACGACCTATAACTCGTCAGGGCCGATACCACTGAGCCACCACTGCTCTACCCACGAACACCCTCAAAAACCATAAAATGAAACCACCTTTTTCGACCTTACCGCCTACAAAGTCGGTGGCAACTGGCAAGAAATACAACAAACATAAAGACACCGACTTCCGAAACAAAACTTATTTTGCACTTTGTACTGTTTTCTATTTAGAAGTCAATACTCAATACTCAATTCTTTATTGCATTCCATATGTATTTAATTACATAGATGGTTTAATAAGTAAGAGATCAATATGGACCCGGTCGGGCACAGCAAAATAAGGAGTGAGGAAGAAGCCTAAGCAGTATTCAATATTATTATAAATTATTAGATGTGTTTAATCGGGTGTATAATTAATTTGGTGTTTGTTTTTAAGTCGGTTTTATTGTCTGTAAAAACGAATAAATTCGTTATTCTATGACTGACATTTTTTCTTAATCCTCGGTGTTTTTCAATTCGACACGTATGTATGTAATATTTCTTCTTAAATTTTTATTTCTACGAGCTACACATTTGGAGCCATAGAATATAATATTGGGTTCCCACCTATGAAATAGGCGTTTTTTTTCTCACAAATAGAGAACCTCGTCACTTGTATGATTTAAAATATTCATCTATTGCTTGGTATTATATCGAATAATGACCATCACAGACAACTACCAATTGTAAAAAAAACCTTATTACTTATAGTTTTCTAAACATAAAAAATACCTTAAAAATGTTTCCTCATTTTGTTAGCAGAAATGACCACAATTTGTTTTAATTAGCCATGACTTGTTTTTGTCGCTTAATCTAAGTGGCATATTACGTTATCTTCGTTTTTAAACATTAGTGCATAAAAGTTTTAAAACATTAGTGTTCATGGTTGTTATATAAATTAAGTAAATGTTAGTATGAAAAATGCAACTTCTTTAAAATTCTCCATACAAAACGCTGATTTCATAGGTGGGGACCTAATACTAAACTACTACTACCAGATATAGTTAAGAAGACTGATAACTGAAGTTTTTAAGCTTCTTCTCTCTTAAATTTTAAGTATCCATTGTGGAATCTAATAAATGATTGAATACTGAGTACTACTCTTGTTGAGACCTTTCTTTTGAGGTAATACCCGACCACTGTCGATCGATTTCAACTATCGCCTCTAAATGTCATCTCGTAATCATAATGTTGTCACGATGTCGTCGCTTGAGTACGGTTAGTTGACCATCCTGAGATTTGCGAGTACTGTAAGTTCGGGGGACATTTTGACCAAGATCTTTTTGTTACTTGTAGAAACACGCGCCCGACATCCACAACGACGATTACTTCCCGGTGCTGGGCGCGAGCGCCAAGCGCGGCGGCGGCGGCTGGAGCACTGCGGGCGCAGGCGCCGCGCGCGAGCCCACCGCGCCGCGCCAGCCGCTCGCGCTCGGGAACCGCTTCACCTCGCTGCAGGACGACAGCTAGCCAGGTATACTGCGTTCGCTGTTTCGTTTCCATGTTGACAAGTTGGCTTAAGAGCGGCCAACCCGTCATACTTTTCATACAAACGCTCGTACGTCATTATGGCGTTGTAACACATTTTTCTTTGAAATTTTGAAACTAATATGTATCTTGTACACTATATCTAGGTTTCTATGATAGCGAAAAAATAAAAAAATCAGAAACAAATTCAGTATAAGCCTTCAAAAATCTGCTTTTTTGCACAAACTTTAACTGAACTTTGGCCGGTCATAATATACTCATAATTTGTAAAAGTAAAGAAAACATCGTCATAGAAAACTCGCACATGTAATGGATTCTAAATGACACACACTTATTTCAAAACATAAGGTTTACTCAAAAACACGTATTTTCTGATACAAATTTTTACACACTATTTTTCGTACAATGTTATCGCGTTCTCACTCGTTTGTTAGCAGTTCTCACTTGCGCTCGATGTAACAACAAGATTTTCGACCATGCTCCGGGAAGGGCCGGCGTTTCAAAATTTGCAAAAGATATAAACAACAATGGCCGCTCGAAATTGTCTATGGTTTAGTGATGCGGTCGTATGAGTTTTAAATTTTGGTACTATCGATGTTACGATTTTTTTAAGTCTTCCATCAGTATTTTTTGTAACTTTTGGTTGCAATTATACCTTGTCCACTCTGAAATGACGCGGCCCGCTAACGCATATTTACGAACACGGTAATGCGGATTTGATTTTATTTTACCATTTTGTCGGCGTGATTAATATGTATACCCATGGCAAATTGCAGCTTTCTAGTACTAACCGTCTCTGAGCTAAGCCGCGGACAGACAGACGGACATGGCGAAACTATAAGGGTTCCCTGTTTACTACGGAACCCTAAAAACCGACTCTTGCTACGACACAATAAAGTGCAATTCAAGTCGCGCAGCTCTACTTACCTACATTTATATTCACCTAGAAGTTGCCTCTGTTTCTATCGCGAAGCTCTTAGATCTTCTGACTACGTTACGCCCCCAGCACGCGTAGCATGACGCTTTCTATGTCTACGAAGAATAGACACAGCTCTTTCTATATAAAGTGACATTTTGTTTGTCCATTTTTGACATCGCACCGTAGAAATCTTTCTACAATCTGTCATTTTGTCTTTCGTTTCTAACAATCTTTATCTAGGTCCGTATAGATGTAGACTATTTCAGAAGAAAGTTTTCTATCCCAAACTGTCAAAATCACACTGACAACTGACAGTTGTCTCCACGGCCACAAAGTATAAACGGTTATCTACAAAATCATGATTTTACAGAAGAGCATTTAAACACAAAACTGTGATAATTAATAGAACAACAAAGCTATCTTCTCATATTTTACATCATTTCGTTACCTAATAGGGAATATTACCAAGGAAACGGTTAAGGCCAATATTACTGAAATATTTTTTTGTTCTAAAATGCGGTTCTTCGACACTGAGAAAAATTGTTGTAGTTCTCTATATATACGTGACTGAATATCAGTAAAAATTGAGAATCAAACAGAAAAATAAATCCTATGACAAAACAAAGAAACCCGAGTCGAATTATGTAAAAGAGTGAATTTCGTAAAAAGTGCAGTTGACTCTTTCTACTTTGCTGACGTCGCACTGTCTACACGGAACGTCAGTTTAGTCTTCTCTTCCGTCGACAAAACGGTGTTCATGCTACATCTCACAATCAATTTTGTTTCCAGGTAACACAAACCCACAACGTGATACGCTGCAGTAAAGTGAAGTGTCAATATGGACTTGTAAGCGAAGCCTGGCGCATAGCATATACAATATATTACCTATACAACACTCTCAAACAGAAAGAACAACATGCATTTCATATGTAGCCCCATAACAGACCCACACTATGGTGGCGAGACAGTTGCTACACCAACAACGTTCCAAGTTTGAATTACTTTTTTTTTCTCTTCAGTGCTGTTATTTTTTAAGCCAGTAATTTTAATCGATTTGCCTGTAATCGATTCGTTTCGACGACATCCGTTTCGTATGAATTGTAGACAATAAATTAATGCCTAAAGTGTTTTCGGAACATAACTAATGTAAGAAACACTCATTTTAGTAATACTTTTTACAACACATCATGGCAACTGTCTTAAAAAAAGTGTAAAAGCAAGAAATGAATGTGCGACTTGTTATTTTTTATGTTTATATTGATAAATAAATATTAAAAAAATGTGTCTCGTATGCGTGGAAATGGACATTTAGGGAAAAAAAATTGGTGGAATTATTTATATACAGAACCGATGATTTAAAAGTGTTAATAATCAATAAACCAAGCGTGGAGTATAGATTTTTATATTTAAACGAAATTGTTATAAAAATTGAGAAACATTGGCTAAACAAAGCAAAGCGCTACGGTTAACAACATTGTACATTTTGTTTTGATATTGCAATTATAAATTCTGTAACGGCAAATCATTGGAAATATCTTGTACCATAGAAATAAATTATGTATTTAAAACTAACGTTTATTTTATTTATGTGTCGTGTTATAAGTAAAGATTGGATATTCGGATGCATCGTTGCCTAAAGTTGAATTTAGGCTTTTAAAAAAAAATCTCAATATATAAATCCCGAAATTTCATAAAATCCGGGAATGCACAACTAATTGGATATATGGTATGGAAACGACTCATCAGCCATCTTATGAAGGTTACTTTTGCAGTGCTAACTTATAAATAAATATACCTACTGTAAGCATTTTTTAACGAAACTCAAGTCACCGAGTTGTTTGTTGCTATGTGCTATGCCAATTTGGCAACCTACTTTAGAACATTAGCTAGCATTTTTATAGTAAAAAGTACTCAATTTATTGATTCCGGTATCGCGAGATTTTTGCGATCGATACAAAAGTGCATGCCAATATGGAATGTACGTAAATATACATTCGATTCTATAATTGGAACTAAATTTGTCGATCCCGGAAACTCAATTTTTTCGATACAAAAGTGCATTCCCAATTAGCCAACACCTCAACTTTAGGTAATTAAATAAATAAATATGATGTACATCCGAATATCCAATCTCTAGCATAACCAGAACAGTATTTCTAAGGCTGTATAAATAAATCTTTGTATATTTTCATACACACAAACAGATTACTTGTGACAGTATCCAAAACAACCAGGGAACTTAGGGAAATGTTTCGAAGTTTGTCTCGTGTCGTGTACCTTTTTAATTTAGAAAATCAGATGGATTTGGCAATGGCAGCTGGAGATATTGGCATCATTGCAGCTCTTCACCAGGGACGTCTTTCGTAGAAAAATGCGACATTTTCTCAAGACAGATACAGCAGTCTGGCGTAATTCACATGAGCGTCTGTTCAGGTTTAATCCGAGGTTGGAAGCAGTAAATTGACAGCAATCGAGCGTAGATCTAGTACAGTCCTTTCATACCTAGGTTTTTTTTATCTCTGA
Source organism: Agrochola circellaris (assembly GCA_914767755.1). NCBI lineage: Eukaryota > Metazoa > Arthropoda > Insecta > Lepidoptera > Noctuidae > Agrochola > Agrochola circellaris. The sequence continues at coordinate 6,156,181 of OU611867.1, read as the reverse complement.
TAGCAGCAACCCAATAGCAACCTTATTGTAAAGAAAATAAAGACCACTGTGATTTTGACAGACTTGTTAATGCCTGCAACCGAACAGCAACCTTAATTCAACGATAATAAAGTTCACCGATTTTAACAGTGTTGCAAAATCAGGGTTAAAATAACTGAAAGAAATAGTAAAAGTAGCACATACAAATAGTAGTGTGTAGTTCGCTATGTAGTTGGTAAATACCCAGGGGCGTAGGTACCGCAGTATCTGCCGTATCAATGATACGGGCCCCCCGAGCTACAGGGGCCCCGTATCCTTCATCACAATACACAACAAAATCACGCCTGTATTGCCCGCAGGGTTCTGAGTACACCCACATTTCGCCAGTTATGTTTAAGTCACATGTAATACGGGGCGAGCCTAAAATTGCACTCAACCGGGCACAATTCCAGACTCCCGAGCTGCTACTGAGAAATTACTGATGGAAAAACCCAATAACACTGCTCGACCTGGGAGTCGAACCCAAGACCTCTTGCTCCGCAGTAGCGCTTGCGATCACTAGACCAACAAGCAGTCACACAGAAAAATCGTATCTACTTATCTAAGCTCGGTTGCTTGAATTTGAGCTCTTATCGCTCGCCCTTTTGTTCCCCTAGTAAGATCACAATGACAGCTTTACCTTTCAACTCAGGATACTATTTTGTAAAAACAAAAAATTGCGCGTGCAGCACCGTATACTTGATAGAAGTTCGACTTCTTCAAAAATAAAGAAAAAGAGAGAAGCCTGAGAAACCAAGAGGGAGAGTTATATCTTTATTTCCTCTCATGTAGCCAAAAGTGCCTAAAGGTAACGCGTCGTTGACATTTTACTCTCAATTCTCGTCCAATTATCGAATCACCGCCTAAAAAGTTTCACTTCAAAAACCCTCCTATGGAGCTTCGCCGCAGTCAGGTAAAAAGGGCACCCAACTAATTTTGATACAGGTCCCCTTTAGGACTAGCTACGCCGCTGTAAATACCCCCAGATTTTCGGGGCACAATGTCAAATACATACTGCCCTCAAGTGCTTATGTGTAATACTAGCTAAATAGTCGGGGCATATAGTCGCATCCAGTAATAAGAGTATACAAAATATAAGTCATTCATATTTCTGCCCACCATATACGGTTCAACCGTGAAGGTTGAGTAGAGACATCTGTAGTCAAATTTAAAAACAAAACGTCGTTATCAGCGCCATCTATATTCACTCAATAAAAGCGTCGTACAAGTGGTGACGTGCCGCGTGTTGTAGTTCCGGTTCGAAACATAGATGGCGCTGACGTATCTAAATCAGCCAAAAAGATGGATTTTTGCAAAATAATGAAGTATAGAATTGCTTATTTTAACATTTTTTATCATTGAAATATTAGGAATATTAAGTGTTATGACTAAAAGTGAGTTTCGGCCGAATATTGTTAATGTTTTAGAAAATATGTCAATAAATCTTAAATCGCACTATCAACATTTTCTATTCCCTTCAGCTAATATACAAGATTTCGTGCGTAGCTAGTGTACTTGCTTCGGCAGTACATATACTAAAATTGGAACGATACAGAGAAGATTAGCATGGCCCCTGCGCAAGGATGACACGCAAAATCGTGAAGCGTTCCACATTTTTTGACTTGACGATTTTGGGTATGTTTAGACTTTGTAATTAAGTGTGAAGTTTTTTTTTATGCATCTCAAAAGGGGTTACTCTAGGGCTAAACTGTGGCTAATTTAATTAGTATAAAATATTTTCGTTTTTGCCACTCTTTCCGAAATTAAAGATATTTTTCTCTTATACGTGTATTTTTGTGGAATTCGGTGGTTTTTGTTTTGTAAAAAAGTTATTTTAGTGTTTTTTTGGGAGTAGGTTTTTTTTTCTGTAAAAAGTTTTTAAACTACATTTTTAGTTATCCATTTCTCTTCAGAAATCGTAGAACATAATCCACAGCTCGACTTTACTCACTACTTACTGTATTGACGTCTGGGCATAGGCTTCTCTTTGCTAGTGCCAGTGCCAATCTTCGCAGTCCGCTCCTGTGGCAGCCTCTAACAGCAACTGGACACTTACCTACTGCAACCCCCCCAAATCAAAAATAGGTGAATAATAATAGGTGAGTACCCTGGTATACGTAGTATTATATTATCTGTGCTTCGTGGTGACTGGTCAGTACCCAATTTTTAAACACCTTTCGCCCACCTTTTTTTTTGTTTCATTTTAATAGTATAAAGGCTCGATCAGACCAGTGCGACGTGACAACGCGACGCGACTCGAACAATACAATTTCTAAAAAAACGGTATAACAATAACCGGTGTCGCGTCGCCCTGTCGTGTCGCGCTAGTCTGCACGAAGCTTTATACAGTCAAATGCACGTCCGATTTGACTTTGGCAGCGCTTATATTATGAAGTGGTAACTTTGTAAGGTCGATTTCGACTTTCTTAGTTCAAGATGCATGTGTGTGTGTGTTAATATTCATGTTGTAAATGTTCTAATTATTTTACTGTCGTTGACCGAGTTCCGCTTTTGCATGTGCACTTCTTGCTATCGATAGCGATGTCGGGAGGTACATGCAAATAGTTTTTTTCAAACAGGAATATTCTTCTATATAAAGTAAACTCTGACCTGGGAATGGAACCTATAACTTTTTGTGGGTAAGTAAAGATAACTCGATTACACGCTGTGCTCTTTGGCTTTTTAGGGTTCCGTAGTAAACAAGGAACCCTTATAGTTTCACCATGTCCGTCTGTCTGCCCGCGGCTTAGCTCAGAGACGGTTAATACTAGAAAGCTGTAATTTGTATTTGCATGGGTATACATATTAATCACGCCGACAAAGTGGTAAAATAAAATCAAGAAAAATATTTTTTTTAGAGTACCTCCCCTACATGTAAAGTGGGTGGGTGGTTTATTTTTCTCGTCTATCCCATGGTGTGGGGTATCGTTGGAAAGGTCGTTCAAAAATATGGAGGGTGTTTGCAAATAATTTTTCAATTCAGGGATCCGTTTGCGAAATATTAAGCTTTAAAGCGCAAACTTTTGTTAGAGTCAAGTGTGTCCCCCTGTCAGATAAATGGTTGAACTTGGATTTGTGAAAAAATTCACAGCAGTAGTAGGTATTAATAACGAAATTAAAAGGAAAACTATCACAGCTAAGTAGGCTTACAGGTTAATGAGTAATAATCGACCAACTTAAATTTGCAGTTTTATAAACATGATCTCCCATACATTCCGTATGGAAGAAAATGTTTTCCAACTACAATGTTAAGTTTGTTCTTGGGATAAGTTCATCCCAACTACGAAACTCTTAATTGTGCGTGGTCCGACACGCACTTGGCCAGTTTTTTAATAATGCTTTTGTTTCATCACGGTTATCACTATTCTAGATGGCTTCCCTTCAAACTTTTCACTGCCTAATCGTCTCATCAGCGTTTTCTCGCGGCCTGTTCGGCAACACCTACGCAACTCAAACTCAGAGCATTTATTTCAATAAAACCATTTACAGGCACTTGAATTGCAAAGGAGTCGGTCAGTAAGATGAAGCTATATTCCAAAGCTCATTAGGTACCGCCCTCACGGCCCTAGCCGCCGCAGGAGACGCCCTGGGCATCAGGAATCGCAGGGCGATTCCCGGCCACCGTAGGCGCGGGCTTGCGGACGGTGAGCCATGGGTAGCTCGCAGTGGCGAAGGGTGAGTTTATGAGAAAGGTAAGCCGGAGCAAAAACAAAAAAAAAAAAAAACAAAAAAAAAAAAAATCTGCCGCGCCGTCGTAAGACTGACCAACTAACTTATTCCTACAACGATACTGGTCAAGTATTTATAACAACTGTTTGTATAAAACTTCAGCAGTTCGACTTCCGCTAACATCGTAAAAACCTAGGAATCGTTCTTCGATTCCAGTTTCAGATAAATATCGAAAAATTACAGTCAATTGCTCCCTATGACTGACATCGGGAGTTTCGTCAATCATTACAGACAGAAATGGAGCTTTATCTATCTCGATTCTAATGTGGTCTCGTAAAACGGATGCAATACTACCTATGTATTAAATCATTTTGAATATCACTTGAAAGACCAGAAAACACGGGGTTCTGAACTGAAGAACATAATTCCAAATGAGAGTCCAATACGGTGTCATACTTGCTCAGATATAACAAGGTTTCAATATAGTTACCGCGGTTATCAGAATTCGGACGTTCATCGTGGCCGCGAAAAGCTACTTCTTGTTTACCTAACAAAATAACGGTGTCGATAAACCGTTTCATTAAATTATTATTATTAAATTATTATTATTTGTTTTATTATTATTTCGAGCTACTTTCCTATTATGAGTTTCAAGCGAATTAGTGAAAAATGGTTCTATCCTACTATTCCCGAAGTCATGTAAATCTAAACAGCTACGAACATGCTTTTCAGTCTGCACATGTTTTTTTGATGAATTCGTCAGATTATTAATATCTGTAAAACCCCCTTTATTCCATAAACTACTAGAATTTGAGAAAAGTAAACATGGAAAACAAAACATCTTATTTAATTTACAACTACCAGTCCAACTACCAGATTGATATTTATCGTAAAGGGAAACATTCCAACCCATCACGTCGTTTGTAGTTTATAGTCATATCTGGTCGAGCACGACCTAGCCTAATTATGTGTTTCTTATTTTCAAAACTTAACCTTGAAAAGCATGTTTCCTCACGAAGCAAATAATCTGTCACACAACAATCTAAAACTATTAATGCCGCCACCCTACTAATAACTTTTCAAATCTACTCTAAAAAAGTAATTTCAACTTGCTAATCTATCGACTTACCACAAATTCCTAATTACAACGACGGCGAACGCACAATTTCACAACAAACTCACGATTATCCAATTCTAATTGTTACACTAATACTACACTAATAACTTATATGAATACAACGAACAAAATGCTAATTAACTACAAGTATCAACAAAATTAAAGGTTATAAATTCTATTAACTATTTACGTCAATCGTCAACAAACATATAAAATTATTGCGTGCGTGGAGCGTGGAGCTTGTCCCTCCCCCCGGCCCCGTCCCGAACCAAACCGAACGCTTACGAAATTCAGCGAATGGATTCCTACACTGTACCTATCATAACTCGACTTTTTACGGCTTACTATTGCCTCAAAAAACAGCGTGTCACGTGACCTGAAGTGACGTCATGACGAGATTATTTTGTATAGAAATTTAAGTTTTCATAACCCGGGCGGACAACGAGTTATACTGGAGGCACTAGAGCAAAATTGGCGCGCACTTTAAATGTTTTGTTTTCGTTGGAATATAAAGATAATTTTTTTAATGTAGGTTAGGGTTTTGTAATACTTTAATTTTATGGTGTAAGTATTAAATAATACATTCAGTGTTATTATTAAACACTGCTGAGAACTACTGACTGTCATAATTTCCTAAGGGAAGCCGACAGGAATCGGGTTATTGGTTAGCTGCGCCCCTGGTAGCTCGCCGTCCGATAAAGATCAGGCCCGGGTCGACGGCGCGTTGTGTTCCACGCGCGCCTGAAAGACATGTCAGCACAACTGACGGGGTCCGCTAGGACCGATGCCTGTCGGGGTCGCGGGAAAGTCCGAAATGGATACCGTGGCCCCTGACAACGTACAGGCAACTGAAGGAAGACGGGTGGGTTTTAGTCAGCAAGAGTCTGACACGCCCTCCCGCTCCCGCCCAGAGCGGGAGAAGCTATTTGATAATTTTCCACCCAAAACAAAAAACCGCGGCCAAGTGCGTGTCGGACCACGCACAATGAAGGGTTCCGTAATTGGGATGAATTTATCGCAAGAACAAACTTAACTTTGTAGTTGAAAAACATGTTCTCCCATACATTCCGTATGGAAGAACATGTTTTTGCGACCGCAAATTTAAGTTGGTTGATTATAACTCGTTAACTTGTAAAGCCTAATTAGCTGTGATAGTTTTCCTTTTAATTTCGTTCCTACTACTGCCGTGAATTTTTTCACATATCTAAAACCAACCATTTAGCTAGCAGGGGGGGGGACACTTAAAGCTTCGTGCAGACCAGCGCGACGTGACTCGAACAATACAATTTCTAAGAAAACTTGACGGTATAACAATAACCGGTGTCGCGTCGCGCTGATCTGCACGAAGCTTTACTCTTGACAAAAATTAACACCTTAAAGCTTAATATTTCGCGAACGGATCCCTAAATCGAAAAATGGCTTTACAAACTCACAATATTTTTGAACGACGACCTTTCCAACGATACCCCACACTATGGGATAGACGAGAAAAAGAAAAAACATCCCCACTTTACGTGTAGGGGGAAAAAAAAATCTTGATTTTATTTTACCACTTTGTCGGCGTGTACGTTTACCCATGCCAAATTACAGCTTTCTAGTACTCACCGTCTCTGAGCTAAGCCGCGGACAGGCAGACAAACAGATAAACAGACAGACAGACGGACATGGCGAAACTATAAGGGTTCTTTGTTTACTACGGAAACCAAAAAAAAAGCGTAGTAGGTACCTATGGACGATGACGTGAGGGTACAACCACAAATAATATGACGGCGCGTCTAAGTGTACGGCCTGAGTGAAGAAGCGTCTAGCGGAGCGTTCAGCGTTGCGTGCATGCGGCGAAAGAGCGTTCGCCGAATGGCCTTAGTGCACGCTTAGCGTTCGTGTGAGCCGGTCACATTTTTCATCATGGCGTCTGCGTTGTACGATATTATTGATATGTATTTAGAAGAAAATTTGTGGCTAAAATGTAATTATGAGTCAAGACAAGGTCCTAGTAACATTGTGAAGCAAAGAAAACAATTTGGAGAGTTTTCTATGTTATTTGAAACATTAAGGGTGAATGAAGATAAATTTCATGAGTATACAAGGATGACAGTGGCAACTTTTGATTACATATTACAGAGAATTGAATCAAGATTAAAATGGAGTAGTACTAATTTTCACACATCCTTCAAGAACGCACGTATCACCGCTGCAAAACACAAACTGGTTTGAACTTGCACGCGACGCCCCGCTCGACGCAAACAAGCCCGCTGCTGCCCACGCTCCGCTCGGCCGGCACTCAGGACGGCCACTACGGGTAGCACGTGTTTAACATGAACGCTGCACGCCCCTCCCCGCCCGACGCTCGAATAGAGCGTGCACTCAGGCCGTACACTTAAGGTTTTACGACGCTAAAGTTACGGAGTTGATTTTTAAACAATTTTGACAGCCGTCAATTTGACGTAACCCCGAGTAGTACTAGGAAGGTTACCCCGCTCAGAAGTAAAGATCGCGAAGATGGATCGAAGCCGGCATTGATTAATAATGACGGTGTTATGGCGACTGGGATAATGGTGATGATAGTGATTAGTGACTAAACTACCCTTGCAGCGTAGTGAGTTGATTGAAGTGCGCTCGCGCCTTACGTACCTACTCGGGGGAATGTCGTTTACATTTTTGTTCATTCCCTAATGTGATCAGAGATTTGTGATTATTCAGAATATTATTGTGTTTTATTTCATTACATCTCCTAGCCTGAAATCCCACACATAAGAGACAATAAGACCTCTTCTGATAAAGACGACGTATGGCCTTTAAATACATAAACAAAATTAATCATGATCAAAACTTTATTTACAAATAATACCTACCTACTGGCAAATACAAACATCTTAAATACTGAAATTCTCCTCCAATCTCCTCAAATGATCAACATTAGAGTCTTGCGGTGGGCTACTGTGGCTTAAAATATTATTTTTAAACACATCCATACTCCTTTGCGCCATATTGTTATAAACTTCTCTTGGCAAAATGCGATTTTGGGCGGGAATTTTGACATTGACATTACCCGCCATGTTTAAACCGCGGTCCATGAAAACTCTTTCGTTCGGATACACAGTGGTGTTCAAAAATGGAACGTCAGGTTTTGGTAGATTTCGAAACATGTTTGTTCTGTCTATAATTTGGTTTTGTGCGCTCATTGTGTTTAGGGTCTTCATCCATTGCTGTTGTTGTGGGGGTGGGACTCTGTTGGGGTAGTTGAAGATCCATAGGCGGTCGCCGACGAACATTGGCCGAGGACTGACGATGCCAAGGTTGCTGTAATACTGCTGTGCCAGAAGTTCAATGTCGTTTGTGTATTTTCGTTTCCATTTCGTTCGACGATTTTGGAACCATATCTTTATCTGAAAAATCAAAATAAATTAGGGACACTTAGTTTATTTTCAAAGTACTGCGTCGCATTGGTTGATTTTTTCGGTGAATAAGGAAAATCATTGTAGATTTGGCGATAGGTCCGCTTTCCATCTAATTTTCACTCATGTTTGCACAAAAATATTAGCTCAGTCAGGTTGGCAGCTCGATTGACTTCAATTGACTTGCTAGGATGCGTCGGGCGAACACTTAGCACTTTTTGACGGTTTGTGCTTTTATTGTGCCCTTTATTGCGTCTATAACAAATGAAATACTTCTGACTATCAACAAACCTGTGTCTCAGTAAGTCTAAGTTGCCTGGCGAGTCTGCCTCGTGCCGCCACCGACAAGTAGCGGTTCTTTTCAAACTCAGCCTCTAAGCTTTTGATCTGTTGCGCGCTGAAGGCGGTGCGAGCGCGCTTGCCCCGAGATGAGCATGAACCTGTGAAGAAAGTTGTTTGATTTATAATGAGAATCTGATGTTCATGGATTCTTCAGTTTCCACAACTGGATAAATCCCTGCCGTATTGTTTTTTTTATTTTATTTTACCTGTATTATACAGGATGTCAGGGACATCGACGCGAAGCCGGTTACCATGGGGTCAGTACATGATTCTGAACCCCCTGATATTCGTCGATTATAAAAAAAAAATCTGTTGTTTCATAGAAAAGTGCAATACCTACGCGGTCAAAATGTATGGAATAGCTGTTTTTTTTTTAATAACCGACGAAAAATTTCAACGCAGGGTGGCTCAGAATCATGTACTGAATCCATGGTAACCGGCTTCGCGTCGATGTCCCTGCCACCCTGTATGTATTTAATACTGCTGGGTGGAGGTGGCCCAGTGGCGACTTACGAGTTGTAAATTATTTCATCACCAATGCTCTCAAAACGGAAGTTAAACATTGTGAGGAAACTAGCATGTTCTAGAACCAAAAATTCCAAGACATGTGACATCGCACTGGGCCCGCGTGGTTGATTACGGCCCACTCTTTTACCGAGAGGAGCCCAGTGTATCAGCAGTGGGAATATTAAAGTTTGATTATGGGGGGCAAAGGTCTCCCCCCATTATTCTCATAGCCATTGTTCTTTTTGCGTTGCCTTCTTCGACCAATCTCCCCTAAATTATTGATTTAAATAGGAACAATTTTTATTTTGCGAAGTTGCAAATACGCTTCTAATACTAGAAGCGTTTTTTAAATAAACGCTGCGTGAGGTCACAGTTACGGCCAAGACAGCTTTTATGGGGTAGGTAAAAATAATTTAATTTCTAACTCAACCTAAGCCCCTAAAGGAATAACACTATTGTTAGTTTGACTCCTAGCAGTCTAGCGAAAACAATATGAAAACGACTACGAGGTTGGCAAAAGTTGATCAAAGAAATCAACAGCTTTCAGCACTTCAATGAACTAGCTCTCTGGTGAATGGCTTGTCGTTCATCAGACTAGTAACGATCTAAATATGTCGGTAGTCGTAACGAAAGAAGACTGACACTTGCGAATTGTTATCTTTAAGCGTTGATCGATTACGATTGCTGTTACAAGCCAAATATTCGATCGCTCTTTTGGCAAGACACATGTTTTACGACTTCTGTGGGCCCAGTAGACTAATTTCGCCATTTAAAATCTACATCCACCGTCAATAATGACTGTCATTATCAGTCTACTTCATTAATTTTATAATTAGTTTCGTAAAACGATGGTACCTACACTTAATTTATTACGGAAGTCATTTTGAACGGACATAGAAATCGTAGCAGACACGACTCGTCGTCACCTTACAGCTATTTTCAATAAACACCTCCCCGCTTTGAGTAATTAGTGGTAATATATCAACATGTCAAGCCAGTCGGGCCGCCATCTTGGAACTGACTGTGAGCGCCACACTGACTATCCGAATGCGGTAATTAGCGCGCTAAAATAAATGTCTTTTTTTTTTCAATTTTTAATTGGAGCTTGTGACTTCATAAACGGTGCAGCCAATTAAGTGGTTATGTTATAAATAAATAAGATAAGTCCTTATTAAAAAAATGGAGCTGTGGTTATAGAATCCCAAATTAAGTAGGTTATTGCAGTCCAGATTCAGCTGTGTTTTGGCTGCTCTGGTACTTGCCTGGCTAAATGTTCTCGTTCTACAGACTACAGTTTTGAATAATATTTAAGTTCAAAAAGTTTGGTTTCAGTAGTCTATTTTAGGATTGATAAGTAATATTAATGGTAAATTTTTCCACAATTGTTATTCCACCTACCACTGTTTGTCTCTGCATCACCCAAAGGTTGACTGGTAAAAAATCCCTATGGCACCTCTGTACATTTGTGTGCTTAAAGTATGAAATAAATAAATAAATAATTATATTTGGTCCGGTCTATTCTGAAAAAATCTCTCTGTGAAAACGAAGGTAAAGTGTGTTGTCTTTCCATTGACACTATTGACAGCTCAGTATTGACAGTTTACTTCACCTAAGTTTTCACGGTGTGATTTTAACAGACTAGATCGGCTGGTCTTTAAAATCCTAATGGAGTGCATAACGTAGATGACTTCATAGAATCCAATAACTTGGTCTTGGTGCCAACATCATCAACCAATTTACAGAAATAAAATATAATTCAATTTTATCGCAGAAATAACGTGTCGGATATGATCAGTGATGATAAAATAAATCTCCAGAACGATTTGATAAGTGGCGTCGTGATCTTTCAAATGATATCATGTATAAAAATATTCTGCCTGAAATATTATTTAATTTTTATATGAAACTTACATGATCTTCATCAACAATTTTCATGAAAAATTGATTACGTAATGTTACAATTAATTACGTAACAAGATGTCTATCCAATTACCGTATCGTCATTAACTATACGTAGGTACAATGTTTATAACGCGTGCAGTGGAATCGTTGTCGCAACCTGAAAGTCGACTGACCTATTCTGTAAAAATCTCACCGTGAAGGTGAAGAGATCTGTCATTCCACTTTATCCTAAGAATTTACAGTATTGACAGCACACTTCTCATAAATTGTTATGGTGAGATTTTTACAGTATACCTATAGATCGGCAGATGCCAACTTATCAGCTACTGAGCCAATCGAGCAAGTGACCCTGGATGTGTACTTGTTTAACAAGCATCGACAACTTACTGAGACACAATTATTATAGAGTTGTGATACTCCCGACAGTCTTACGTCGCCTTGTGAATTAATAGACAATAATGTGTAGTTACTAGCACCGGTGACAGAAATTTGTGTGGAAATCGGATGTCATGGTATGGATAAGTAATGCGGAGGAAGTTGCAAGTTTTGAATACGAATGTGGATTGCTACGGGAAGACCAAGGAAACGATGGATGGACTGCGTGAAAGATTTTATGGCTAGAAAGGGGGTGACTACCGAGATAACGTCTAATAGAGAATTATGGAAGAAAAAGACGTTGCGCCGATCCCAATATAATAGAACTACCAGAAATTGCGTTGTCGTAGGTAGGTAGGTTGTCGTGACGTAGGTACAGCAGACGGGCCTCGTAGAGACTGCTCAGTGAAATGAATGACAGTCTAGGTAATAGTAGCTTAAACAATACGCATGTAATGTAACGATAGACTAATAAGAACAATCTCATACATGCAACCTTGATCAGAATAAATGTGTTGTTAAATCCTTTGTTTACAAAATAAACGTATTCGAACGCATCTAAACGTCTAACATCAAACATTTCTAACACCAAACAGGCTTCCAGACGCAATAGATCAAATCGCCTGCAATAATGTAGAAAGTAAATTAATTAGCGCCTAAAATAATCCTATTGCCGTCAAAAACGACCACGTAACACGCTTGCAAACCACTCCGACAGTGGTAAGGCAATTAATGTCAATTTATCCTCGCTTGTCAACGCTTCACGTCTTTGTTTCCCGCCATTGTGAACCCCACACTATTTTATTTTCCGACAAATCAGTTAATTGGCACTCCTAAACCGTCCACTTAAAGACTCTTTTCAAGTGACGTTTAGCTGTCAAACGATAAAAACAAAGTTGTTGGTCCCTTATGACGTTTGGCTCGTTTGGATACACACCCATCCGTTGTCTGGTAATAGAATTTTACAGCTTTTTAATGAGCTCAGGCCACTTACTAAATTTCAGTTGTGAGACGTTTCTTTTCATGTTTATTTCCTTTTTTTTCTAACGGGTGAATAATTACGGGGGAGAAAGATTTAGCTAACGAGAGCCGGGACGCGCGGAGATTTATCTTTTCGTAACAAATTTAGAAAATGAGACATCACTGCGCGGTTAACGGGTGTATAAGTGTAGGGCTGTCAGTTTTGTGAAAATATTTGACATTTTATGAATTCCGTGATAAACTGGCTGGCTTGGAGTTAATTTGTTTTGTGGTATATCATTCAAAAACTCTACACTTAACTGAGGGTTGAAAGAATAGGTATTATTTCAAATTGGGATTATGTAAAATACTTAGAAAACATTAAAAGATCGAGAAAAAATTTAGGTGACAATCATGTTGAAAACTTTAAACCCGCTATTGAAGAGGCAATAATACTGTCATCAATTTTCGAAGTACATAAGAAAAGCCGATGACATGGCAGCTAATTTATAAGTTATGCGAAACGCGCGAATATTTCTATTTTATCCGACAAATATGAGAGAGTCGTCCCTATTGGAGCATGTGTGAGTAAATTTAAATCGTTCCATTTGCAAGTGTGAGTGGAACGCGGGAAACCAATTCAAACGGCTAATTCGAGCCGCAATTGCTCGAACAAAAATGTCCGGAGGCGCTTTATAGTTGGCAGATCGTAAATAAATTAGCGTTTTATGATGTTTTTTTCGCGTAAAACTCGTTACAACGAGTTATTGGCAATTGTCACTGAAAAAAAACCTGTGATGTATTTTTTTATTATATTTTTACTATAAAGTACAATTTATGTTTTTGTACGTTATTGCCCGATATAATGTGTGATATGGATATTTTTATTTAAGAAAGAGCAGAGCAGAGTAGATTTTTTTTTTTTCAAGGAATTCTACTTTCAACTATTAAAGTCAACTGACCTATTATGTAAAAATCTCAACGTGAAGGTGAAGATATCTGTCATTCTACTTTATGCTAGGGATTGACACTATTGAGCACGCACTAAATTTCTCTGTTAATTAATGTTACTGGTCCCATCACGTAAAAATAACGCTGGCCGTTTACCTGCGCATTGAGCGATTTTTAGATTCCAGCCTATTCCATAGCTAGTAAAGTACCTATTATGATTCTACGATAAAACAATTACATTTAAATTCTAGAACAATAAGCCTAGTACTTTAGGATGCGACTGTACCCGTGTGCAGACACATCCCCTGCACTGTCGCTCAGCGTTCTTATTACGTGACGACAACTGTACCTACAACGAAAAAAATGTGAGCCGTCACGGGACGCCTGGCAGATGTGAAACATCGACATTATTTTGTAAAAGTAATATGCAGAAAAGAACACCATCATATAGCGTGGCGGCGCGTCGCCACGGCATGCGTCGCCACGCCAGAAATCGGTTTTACGTGCGGCTATAGATGTTTCAGATCAAAAACTAATTATTAGATCATAATTCAAAACAAGAGCAAATTCCGTGGATATTACTAGCAAAACAGGAGCTATGCAAGTAAGATCACACCACACCGTGGCACAGCATAATTTTATAACATCAACTGTATAATTAGGCTGGACTGAAGTGTCCTCCGATACAGAATAGCATTTATATCCCGGGCGCAATAACCGTTCTCGTCCTGAAGGACGGGAACGGGGCCTCGCGCGGGTTAGCGGGAGGGAAATCGAGTTTCGAGCCAGGTGTCAAGTTATTGCGCCCGGGTTGTAGCTGGGCTTCCGCCCATGTACCATCAAAGAAGTTCATATCTAACCAGTTTCAAAACAAAATCCCGTGAACACGATGACCACATCTGTTACCAGCCCGGTGCTACAGCCGCCGAGCGCAGCAAGCAAGAATAGTCCTTACGGTGGTTAGATATGAAGTTCTTCGATGGTACCTAAGAAATAATCCGGCAAAATCTGTTGCATCTGGGGTGGCCCGGTGGTATCATCATCATCATCATTAGCAGCCTTGTTCCACCTACTGCTGAGTATAGGCCTCCTCCCGCTTGTGCAATGCTTCCCTGGTCTGTGCGAGTACCATCCAGGTCTTCCCGCGATCTTCTGTAGGTCGTCCGTCGTCAGTGATAGGCCTAACATGGCTCCATAACCCTTTGTTCAAGTTGGACTTTGTACGCAGTCTCTTTAGTGAGTGTCCATGGTTCGGCCCCATACGTCGACCGTACAAAATATGTTGGTGTAAGGGACGTCTATTTTCTTAAATAGCTAACTTATTTAAATAAATGTTAGATAAACAGGTAGATAGAGCACTAAAATATAAGATTATGTGTGAAATCAGATCCGAAAAAGGTTAATAACAAAAAAAATTGTGGACGGTTTAGTCCGAAAAAAAACTTTGTCGGCCTTTCCTGAAAAATCGTATTTTGTCCCTTACCTCAATTGAACCTACGCCTACGGTCGACGATATGATGTCCTTAATGAAATAGACCTACATTGCCCTAACTCCTGCACGATGAGAATGAGAATGCGAGCAATGTAGAATTTGTGTCTCAAACTATTGGCCATGAACCATTTAATTTAATTACCTAATACCTAAGTGCTCTCACGATGAACCAGTATCATGTTAGATCGTGAGAGACTGACCCAAGATACGGTGCACAAAAAAATGGAAAACCAAATCTACAGGAGCTGGGAAGATGAGTCGAAATTAAACTTACGGCGGGGAACTGAACATGAGTGGCTCGAGATTAACTCAATGGAAAACCATAAAGGCTTTTCCCAAGAGGATCAATTTAGAGATGTTAGTAAAATAAAACTATAGAAACTAAATTAGTTAAGTAAATCAAATAAGTATACAAAGCAGTTTTGAATCAGTCGTTACAGGAAGCCCAAAAATCTCAAAAAGTCTGATATACAGTGGAGGAGTCAAGGAAAGAAAGAAAGAAAGAAAGAAAAAAAGAAGAAAAATAAACTTAATTTGTCACAGAAACATGTGCATAACAAAAAAGATAATAAACTCGAGTAGAACAAGAAATAAAACACATTAGATTTAAATGCACTATCGAGCCCAATACAGAAATAGTCGGCAGCTGCTGGCACGTCATGACTGTGACAAGAAGGCTACCACTCAGCATGATGCACTCAGCAACGGGTATCGTGCTACCCAGTAACGGTTATGGAGGTCAGATAGGCAGTCGCTCTATGTAAAATACTAGTATTCAACTGCATCCGGTTAGACTGGAAGCCGACCCCAACATAGTTGGGAAAAGGTTAGGCAGATTGATTGATAACAGCTAAGACTAATAATATGGATGAATAGACAGTTATCCAGAGTCATAAGATAGAAGAAACGGTTCGGAGAGTTAGATGTTCGCTTACTACAAGGGCTTATTCATCAGTGCACGAAATTACACGAGTTTTCTGTTGAAAAATAAAGTGTTACAAAGAATACTGGAAAAATCAGGTGGCTATGGACTGGACCACACGGGAAGAAAGTATTTGTAAACAAGAAAATCATTAATCAAACATTTCTGTGAGTTGAGAATCGATGAAAAACGGGCGGTGTCAGCTGTCTTCTCGCGTTTGTAACAGTTTAATGAAAGAAACGAGATGGTCTACCGTTATAATTATATTGATAACAAAAGAAAATAGCAAATATATCTAGAATTTTCATCTTAGTTTTTTTTTGATAATGTGCTATTCTTTTAGTAGTTGCCATTTAACTGCATTTGTGCATTGTTTAAGGAAAATAACTTTACGTGCACGTGCAGAAATATTTTTTCTTCAACTCAAATTCAAAAGCTTTGAACTATCATATAGGATAGTGCCTATGTAAAACTAAAATTTTATATTAAAACAGAAAATTTTAAAATCTTGTACAAAATAAAATCTTGATTTTTCGCTGTTGATGCCGATGTAATTTAAAAATTTAAATTTAGAAACTTTCCTTGCCCACATAACGTTTAGCGTTTACCCAATCAATTAATTTTTCTAGTGATTCATTTAATGTCCTCTCTATTTCAGTGGTGTCATTAAAAAAGTGAAGATATCCGAACGAACCAACAGATTAATTGGCGCCAAAAATACACGAAGCGCGGGAGCGTTGCGTGCAGTCAAATGGCGCGGGAAGGCGTCAATTGCTTTACTTTTTATCTTTTTAAATTAATTATGTTGTTTCAAATTACAAGCTCGCGTTTCTGTGATTTATTTGTTTGTTTCAAATAGGTATCCATTTTGAAATTGTATATTTTTGATTTATTTTGTCGCCGGAAGGAGTAATTATTTGTGTTGAAATTTTGGATTTGAGACATTTTTTGTCTAAACGGTACCTAAATAGTCAATTTTTGAAACAACGTTCACGATTTTTTATCCCTAAGGTTCAAAGTTCCTAGTATAGTTAGTATAGTTATTAATATTAATAGTTAGTTCCTAAGTTAATATTGAATGCGATGTGTGCTTTTATAATTTCTAACGTGACGATATTATCGTGGACGTCCATGGCATCACGATGACACAGGGAAGTAAATGTATGGAAATGGTTTATGGAGACGCTTTTAAATTTCCATCCACGATAAATAAATAAATAAATATACAACAATAGTATTGCGAAAAAAAAATCTGCTGCATTTATTTATGTTCGTATATCTCGTCGAAATGTAGGGTTTTTTTTCGCAACTTCTGAGTCGTCTGTCCGATAGTGAAAGGTATTCATAATGATGAGTAGAATGACCCCTTAAGAGGTATGGGGTAAACAAATCTAAGGTTGTATAAATAAATAAATAAATAAATAAACATATAAATAAATAAATAAATATCGTCACGTTAGAAATTTTAAAAGCGCACATTCAATGCATTAATTATGTTACGCTATAATGGGCTATCTTTGTCTGACTGATAGATAGGTGACCACCAAAATATGTCCAAATTGATCGAATTTAATTTGGACCCAAATTAATTTCGATCCATTTCGGTCATGAGATCAATGATTTCGTGACATCAATAGCTCTTGATTTGATCAATTGCATTGCTAAATTTTTACCCGATTGCGGCGAAGCCAAAAAAGGCGGGTTATGTGTTTGACCCTGTATGTATATGTATGTGTCCGTCTCAATGCTCCCTCGTAACTACAAAATGGCTGAACCAGTTTTGATGAAAGTCGTTAGATTTGTCTTTATTGCACGAGTGTCACAGTTTAGGTTAAAAAAATATAATGGCCAATTTTTGCAGCCAAAATGCTACGGTAAAAAAAAACAACTCGCGAGCCTATCGAGTGAGGTATCAAACTGAAGGGTTTTAAAAGGAGATAAGAAAAATATACTTATAAGTTATCCTATGTTTAAATGTAATTTGGAATGAGAAATGATAAAAACTAAAAATCAGAAAATAAAAAGAGTTAAAAAAAAAGACCCGACTGTAAAAATACATAACTGAAAAGAGAAAAACAAGCATTATACATCAATCAATTATTCATCATTCTATAGAATTTTGATATTGCAGGCGGGGGACAAACTAATAACCTGAAAATATATGTTGTAACTTTTGTTTGTCTCGGCTGGGATACCAAAATTCTATAGATTATAGTGCTTGAAATTCAAAATTCAATTCAATTCTCAATTCTTTATTGCGTAGCATAATGTATAAAGTTGGCCAAACAAAAAAAAAAAAAAGTTTGTGGATTCAAAAGTCATTTAATCAAAATAGGAAGAGAATCAGCACTTTTCGATCGTCAAAATTACATAAGACAGTCCCCCAAAACGCCCACCCTTCACCACTTCCTAGTGCGTTAGCTGGGAAGAAGAAGTGGCGCAACAAACTCCCCGGCAGTTGCTTTTCTCTTTTCAGTTGTGTATTTTTACAGTCGGATTTTTTATATTTTTTAACTACTTTTTCTATCTATTTACTTTTTGCGATGAAACAATAGGTACGGAAAAGGAACGGTGTACCAGATACCACGCTGAAAAGTAATTTAGCCCATTATTCCTTCAAGTTGAAATACTGTTGTTTGCCGAGCTTTTTATTTTTTTCTGAGCCGAGCCCCAACTAATACACTATACAGTTGCACAGTTATGGGTTCGAACTTTTTGAACATAAATAAAAACAAAATACAAATTCTAATAACCATCCAGCCTGCATGCAGCCCCGGATCTGGGGGGGGGGGGGGGGGGCAAACCGGGGCACGTCAAGGCGCGGCAAATTTAACCGTGGCAGACAAGTGCACCCATGCACAGAACAGATAAAAGAGGTTTTATCTGTTCTGTCAGTGCTCCACCCACCACACCGCAACTTTGCAATAAATGAGACGCGCAGCACTTATAATCTTTTTCTGCGGGTGGTGAGGAACTCACTGATTAGAGTAGGTAGAGGTATAGGTCGTCAAACGGTGTGAGCAGGTTGTGAGCAGGCGCAGTAGTATTCTACCAGGAGATCGATGAGCGCTTCTGTAGTCTATTAATTTAAGTTTTACGTTGCGTAGCGGGGGTGCCGGGCGTCCCGCACTTGCTGACGTCTGCTGTATGTGCAAAGGCGACACGATTCCCTTTAATTTTTACCACAGTTTTGGTGCCCCTGTTGGCTCGGCGTATTTTCTCGATCGATAAAATTTTATTAATATGTTTAAATGCCAAAATTTTCTCCTACTTCTTAAAACATTTCTAATTCTTAAATCACAAAAGAAAATCAAACTTATCTTCGGCAGAGTGCAAAAATCGCGATCGTCGAAAACGAACGCTCTTGCGCTCATGCATTCTAAAATTGAAAATTGGAGCGCACATCACGTTAATATGACTCAAAGAGTTAAATTGTAGGTCATTCTAATATGCTATAATGTCACGACTTATTTTAAACCCTATCCTATCCTAGCCTAATTAAAATAAACGTCCATCACGTCCTAGTATATTATTTTAAAAAAAAAACAAGCTTCGGAACAAAGAACATGGCGAGGGGCGGCAGGAGGTAGGTTTTGCCCCGCCTCGAAAAAATTCTAGATCCAGCTGCTTCTGATTTTTTTTTCGCAACTTCTGAGTCGTCTGTCCGATAGTGAAAGGTATTCATAATGATGAGTAGAATGACCCCTTAAGAGGTATGGGGTAAACAAATCTAAGGTTGTATAAATAAATAAATAAATAAATAAACATATAAATAAATAAATAAATATCGTCACGTTAGAAATTTTAAAAGCGCACATTCAATGCATTAATTATGTTACGCTATAATGGGCTATCTTTGTCTGACTGATAGATAGGTGACCACCAAAATATGTCCAAATTGATCGAATTTAATTTGGACCCAAATTAATTTCGATCCATTTCGGTCATGAGATCAATGATTTCGTGACATCAATAGCTCTTGATTTGATCAATTGCATTGCTAAATTTTTACCCGATTGCGGCGAAGCCAAAAAAGGCGGGTTATGTGTTTGACCCTGTATGTATATGTATGTGTGTCCGTCTCAATGCTCCCTCGTAAATACAAAATGGCTGAACCAGTTTTGATGAAAGTCTATAACGACGAACGACTATATTTTTACAGACACTCGCCGAGTGTCGCAGTTTAGGTAAAAAAAATATAATAATAATGGCCAATTTTTGCAGCCAAAATGCTACGGTAAAAAAAAAACAACTCGCGAGCCTATCGAGTGATGTATCAAACTGAAGGGTTTTAAAAGGAGATAAGAAAAATATACTTACAAGTTATCCTATGTTTAAATGTAATTTGGAATGAGAAATGATAAACACTAAAAATCAGAAAATAAAAAGAGTAAAAAAAAAAGACCCGACTGTAAAAATACATAACTGAAAAGAGAAAAACAAGCATTATATCTATAGAATTTTGATATTGCAGGCGGGGAACAAACTAATAACCTGAAAATATATGTTGTAACTTTTGTTTGTCTCGGCTGGGATACCAAAATTCTATAGATTATAGTGCTTGAAATTCAAAATTCAATTCAATTCTCAATTCTTTATTGCGTAAGTACCATAAATGTATAAATTAGGTCAAAACAAAAAAAGTTGGTGGATTCAAAAGTCATTTAATCAAAATAGGAAGAGAATCAGCACTTTTCGAACGTCAAAATTACATAAGACAGTCACCCAAAACGCCCACCCTTCACCACTTCCTATTGCTTTAGCTGGGAAGAAGAAGTGGCGCAACAAACTCCCCGGCAGTTGTTTTTCTCTTTTCAGTTGTGTATTTTTACAGTCGGATTTTTTAGATTTTTTAATAACTTTTTCTATAATAATATAATTACTTTTTGCGATGAAACAATAGGTACGGAAAAGGAACGGTGTACCAGATACCACGCTGAAAAGTAGTTTAGCCCATTATTCCTTCAAGTTGAAATTCTGTTGTTTGCCGAGCTTTTTATTTTTTTCTTAGCCGAGCCCCAACTAATACACTATACAGTTGCACAGTTATGGGTTCGAACTTTTTGAACATAAATAAAAACAAAATACAAATTCTAATAACGATCCAGCCTGCATGCAGCCCCGGATCTGGGGGGGGGGGGGGGGGGGGCAAACCGGGGCACGTCAAGGCGCGGCAAATTTAACCGTGGCAGACAAGTGCACCCACAGAACAGATAAAAGAGGTTTTATCTGTTCTGTCAGTGCTCCACCCACCGCACCGCAACTTTGCAATAAATGAGACGCGCAGCACTTATAATCTTTTTCTGCGGGTGGTGAGGAACTCACTGATTAGAGTAGGTAGAGGTATAGGTCGTCAAACGGTGTGAGCAGGTTGTGAGCGGGCGCAGTAGTATTCTACCAGGAGATCGATGAGCGCTTCTGTAGTCTATTAATTTAAGTTTTACGTTGCGTAGCGGGGGTGCCGGGCGTCCCGCACTTGCTGACGTCTGCTGTATGTGCAAAGGCGACACGATTCCCTTTAATTTTTACCACAGTTTTGGTGCCCCTGTTGGCTCGGCGTATTTTCTCGATCGATAAAATTTTATTAATATGTTTAAATGCCAAAATTTTCTCCTACTTCTTAAAACATTTCTAATTCTTAAATCGCAAAAGAAAATCAAACTTATCTTCGGCAGAGTGCAAAAATCGCGATCGTCGAAAACGATCGCTCTTGCGCTCTTGCATTCTAAAATTGAAAATTGGAGCGCACTTCACGTTAATATGACTCAAAGAGTTAAATTGTAGGTCATTCTAATATGCTATAATCTCACGACTTATTTTAAACCCTATCCTATCCTAGCCTAATTAAAATAAACGTCCAACACGTCCTAGTATATTATTTAAAAAAAAAAACAAGCTTCGGAACAAAGAACATGGCGAGGGGCGGCAGGAGGTAGGTTTTGTCCCGTCTCGAAAAAATTCTAGATCCAGGGCTGCCTGCATGCCCCTTACTGCCGTCCCCCAGGGACGCCCTAAGCCGAGGTCCGTACCCACAACGGGTGCCCTGAGCGTGCGTGCATCGCTAAGTTTATTATAAGTTTTATGCTCTGCTTGGAGGCCTTAATTTATTAAGGCATTCACAGGATAGCCTGGTTAAGCACCCGACAACCTCCTAAGTTGATCTGTGAGAAGGCGAGGACGAGAAGCATAAGCCGACGGCATACCTACCTGGGAAGGTGGTTCTTGGAACATTGGTTTCTCCATGCAATGCTGACCTTATAGATGGAGGATGGAGAGGTTTTGCTCCCAATAGTTTTACAGTAAGACAAGGACGGTAGTAGACAACGTAGCCATGGGCGTTTTTGGATTTTTACGCAAACGATTTAATATCTGATTTCTGATTTTGAAAGCTGAGCTTATAGCGTGAGACGATAGAAGAGAAATATTATATGAGCCGAGTATACGCGGTTCAGCGCTGACTACACGGGATCAGCATCACCGACCAACTGAAGCCGAGTATACCCGATTCAGCCTCACCGAACCGAGCTGACGGTTCAGTTTTATTCACTCTTCAGAAAGAGCACAAAGTGCGCCTAAAGAAGATTTCACTAAACAAAAATTCGTCTTCGACCGAGCTCATAACCTGGATTTTGGGGGGTCTTGCTCAAAGACTCCAATGTTTGAAATTGTAAAAGCGTTTGTGCAGTGCGCCCGATTCGAATCTGAATTGCAAGATCCTATAATCCGAGTTCGGTCGGAAGGATGACGGATCTAATGCGCAACCCCTCATACAAATGGTACTACGGGTACTTCAGATCCTCATTTCAGATCAGATACAGTGCATCTTTAACGTTCTACGCCGTTCTCGAGTTCCATCACACACAATCACGATACATCCGATGCGCCGTCGGAATAAACTAAACGAACTGACAGAGATTGTCAGTCGAACGACTGACGTAGGAAGGTACAGCAGACGCACCTCGTAGAGGCTACTCAGTGCTCGTGGTTCTCAATGCTCTCTGACAGCCACCACAAAAGCTGCAAGTTTACCTGAGAACTCACCACCTAGCGCCGTCAGGCTGCTGGAATCTTTTCAATGACAAGAAGCCTCGCGTAAATACTGCCTTTTAAAATAAATCTAGCTGTTGTAATTTGCGATTGCCTGACTTTGCTTCAGGCAAGAAAAACGTAACTAGCGACTGCAGCCCATGATTTGCAACCACAGTCCGGCCGTCGATAGAAAACGTTCTTGACACCTGTCAGTTTCATATTAAAACGAATATGTGTTTAGCGAATTTGATCCTTATTAGTACTAAAAATTGTCCAACTGACAGGTGTCAGGAACGCATTGTCTCGACGGCCGGACTGTAATAGAATTATTGATTCATTAACCAAACAAGTCTACGGTACCGCTATGGGCTTTAAAGAGGTTGTAGGTACTGCTGGCATTGGATGGATAACTTTGACAACTGACCTTCCAACCATAAACATAATCATCAAAATCAATTCATAATTGTCGGAGTAATCGCGTAACAAAGTTACAAGAAAAAAAGGAAACAGTCGAATTGAGAACCTCCTTTTTCAAGTCGATTAAAAGGGGGTGCGTGTACATATGCCTCCCATTCAAAATTATATCTGCGCTGGGGGCGCTGGGGTCCCTGGGGCTATGAACATATTTTTATCAATATCACAAATTCTCTCTCTTTTTAACCGACTTCAAAAAGGAGGAGGATTTTCAATTCGACTGTATGATTTTTTTTGTATGTTGTTATGCAATTACTCCGCAATGAATTGATTTTGATGGTTCGTTTTTTGTTTAGGAGCTCATACTTCACAGGTGAGGCCCATATAAATTTTATTCAAAATTCAAATTCACAAGTCATTTATTCAAACTACGCTGAGAATCAGTACTTTTCAAACGTCAACATTACAAAAGACAGTCCCGCCCGCCCTTCACCACTTCCTAGTGCTTTAGCTGGGAAGAAGAAGTGGCGCAACAAACTCTGCACTGCTGTCTGTTCAGTTAGAAAAACTTGATTCTATACAATGATTTTTGATGTAAGTAGAGATTAGTAGGTACTGTAATATAAAGGTTACATGCAAAAGGCGGCCTTATGTCGTACGGGCTGATAGGAAAATAACTCTGTTTGTATTCGATCATTCAAGTTACAAGTGAATATGGAATTGTTTTGTTTTTTTAAAACGACTTCCAAAAAAAACACTACAAAGTGAAAAACTACTTTAATTTCGGAAGTCGGTGTCTTGGTATTGAATTTTCATTTTTTGCCATCGACTTCCGAAATTAAAGTAATTTTTCACTTTATAGTGTTTATTTTTGGACTAAGTCTAGTTTTTTTATTTTTTTTCAGGTTTTCGTGGTACCTTACACAAATTCGAATACCTGCTATGAAAACTAACACTGACAGGAACTTATTGTATCATCCAAATAGACTAAGTGGGAAAAATACGTATTATTGAAGCTAACTCAAAAACTATTCATTCAAGCAAAATTTATGGGAATTTTACGGAACACCCTTTGAAATAAAAAAAATATTTTCTAATTCGGTCGTCAATTGACTGAGAAATCGGTGGTAACATACGGTACGAACATAGAATACCTCCTTTTTGGAAGACGGTTAATAAAAATTAATAGGTTTTTGTACATGTGCAAAAATTGCAATAAAGTAACCCAAGGTATCAAAAATGTACCTACACATTTTTGATACCTTGGGTTACATTATTGCAATTTTTGCAGGAACCACGATTTAAAAAAAAAGTACAATATGCCATGTGACTC
Organism: Agrochola circellaris; assembly: GCA_914767755.1. NCBI lineage: Eukaryota > Metazoa > Arthropoda > Insecta > Lepidoptera > Noctuidae > Agrochola > Agrochola circellaris. The sequence goes on along the minus strand of OU611867.1, from coordinate 6,131,755 downwards.
GCTGATAATGTAGCGTTCTATGAAAGAATTTTATAAATCAGTAAAATATTTTTTTGAGTTTATCCATTACAAAAATACAAAAAATCAAATCTTTTCTCTTTATAATATTAGTTTAGAAATATAATAATAATTGATCATCTATTATTTTACGCCCCCCATTATAATACAGTACCTATAAAATTATATTATATTACAGTACCTACTATTAAAATAAATTAAGGCGACGGTAACCGACTTTTACTGATTTTCTACCGACTTCCAAAAAAAAGGAAGTTCTATATCGTATCCATTTTTTTAAATGTATGTCCACCTATTTCTCAGTCAATTGTGGGCCGATTTTGAAAATTATTTTTTTGTATGAAAAGGTATGCTCTCAAGTTGGTCCCATATAAATTTTATTAACTTTGCTTGGATAGTTTTTGAGTAAGTTTCAATAATACGTATTTTTCCCACAGTATATGTGGATGATATGATGATAACTTCCTGTCACTGTTATTTACATAGCAGGTAGTGGTATTCAAATTTGTGTGGGATAGGTCCCACCGCAAAAAAGTAAAAAATAAAACTTTTTACATAAAAAAAATGACTTCCAAAAAAAAACACTACAAAGTGAAAAATAACTTTAATTTCGGAAGTCGGTGGCAAAAAACGAAAATTTAAAACTTCCGAAAATAATGAAAAATAAAACACCGACGAAGACAGTTGTTTTTTTGTAAAAAGTTTTATACTGAAGATCACGTCTAAACCAGTAATGTTAATGATTTGGAAAAAAAAAAATGTAAAATTAGAGCATTTTTCTAATAACTTAATACATATATGAATATTTTAGATTATGTTTATATTACATAGTGAAATTAATTTGTAAAATAAAAACTGAGAATCACGCAAAATCTATCAAGCGTAATTTTCTGAAACTTTCACCACTTTAAAGATAATTTAATTATTGATCTTTAAGTATACGAGTTTTATTAAAATATCTTTTGATTTATGTATAATAAATTGATAATGCGTCTAATTTGGGACAGCGCTCCTTGATGGGCCAGTCCTATTAGTGGCTGGACATACCTACGACGCGTTGCGTGGGTCAGTGGGTCGTCTTAAGGGGCTTACCTAAATGACTTTTGATATTGAATGATTTTGATTTTATTCAATATTATGAAGGAGAGAAAGTATTTAGAACTATCTTCTGTGTTCACTATCTTACCTATTATTCTGCCCTGCTAAGCCAAAAGGCGCTATCTCAGAGATACGCTCTTTTAGTTTTTTTATACCATTCAATAGCTATAACAATTTCGCATCTAATGGTATAAGCCAAATATCGCTATCTAACTTAAAACATTTAAAAAAACCACTTAGAAGTTTTTTATGGCCTTATGTTTCCTTAAATTACAAAATTTTCTCAAAACTTACTCCGATTGAGATAGCGCCTTTCGGCTCAGCAGGGCAGTATTGGGCTGCTTATGATAAACCGTCGCTCGCTAACATTTATTTCGAAAGTGCAGTAGGTATCTAATATTCACCGAATCGGTTGTCTACCAATTTCTTCGAAATTCAAAATAATTGTTTTAGTACTGGCACTACCTAAAGTAATTTAATGAAGAGAAGGTTAGGTTAGTCAGTACCTAGGTAATGTTAGCCATTTCATTTTAATTAGGTACACCTCACCTACTTTATAATTTAATACAATTGGAGAAGAGGCGAAATTGAAATAAAGAGAGCAGCAAGGTACTATTGAAAGAAAAACTTATAAGAATAGTAGGTACCTACAGTAATTAAAAAAAAAAGGGATTGTTTCGTTTCTTCATGAGCTTAGATTTGTAATATTATTTTTCATCCCACCATCTCGGAAAGAGTATTTTTAATCTTCAATATCTGAGTGGAAAAGCCGTTTTTATTCTCTAGAGGATAAAGTAAATTGAATTTAGAACATCGTGTGCACTAAGTTTGTGAATTAAAAAAAACTTTAAACCTATTTACTGCTACCTCTATGGTGCCGAATATATCATACAACCTTTTTTTAATTTGTTAAATACTCAGACTCGGAACCTTCTTGGTGTTCTTTTTCAATTTGCTTTGTACGCGGTTCTTTACGCGGCATTTTTTCACGTCATTGTTAAACCTTATATTAAAAACAAGAAACTTGAAAACTAGTGAAAAAACTAAAATGAGTGATTCTAGCGACGAGGAAGTTTGCTTGACGCCAACAGAATTGACTGAAACTGTTAATAATGCGCAAATGAGCTTTCTCCCTCAACAATCACGCGAGAAGTATTTAAAACAGTACGATATGTTCAACACGTGGCTACTAGCAAAAGGAGCCAAAACTTTCTCAGAAAACGTTTTGCTGGCATATTTTATAGAATTATCCGAGAACAAGAAAGCAAGCACTCTATGGAGTACGTATTCGATGCTAAAAGCAACAATAAAGATGAAAAAAGACAAACATATCGATACCTATCCTAAATTAGTGGCATTTTTAAAAAGAGCCTCATCTGGTCATCAACCAAAAAAATCGAAGGTTTTCACAGTATCTGATATTGAAAAGTTTCTTAACGAAGCACCCGATTCCGTATATTTGGCGGCAAAAGTAAGTCAGTTGCACATTCAGTATCTACTTAAGTATATTAATCTCAATTAAATAGTATACTTAGTAGATGTTGATAGGCATAATTATGCGTTCATATCAATTTTATTCATTTATCTACTACAATAGTCTTTACGTTACAGGTTGTTCTTATTATTGGAATAAACGGAGCATGTCGAACTAATGAACTAACACAACTTAATGTCAAAAACATTGAGAAACATTCAGATGACTTACTATTAATTAATTTACCTAATACAAAGACAAAAAGAGACCGCAACTTCGTCATTCGCAAGGAATACGTAACGATTGTTGAGAAATATCAAGCCTTACGCCCGCCTAACACTCCAATCAATCGATTTTTTCTACAGTATCGCAATGGAAAGTGTGTTAGACAGCCTATGGGTACTAATAAAATTGGCAGTATCCCACGAGAAATAGCAACATTTCTTGAACTTCCAGAACCCCTGTTGTACACGGGTCATTGTTTCCGACGAACTTCAGCCACACTTTTGGCTGATTCCGGAGCTGATCTCCTGTCCCTTAAGCGCCACGGAGGCTGGAAGTCCAATGCAGTTGTAGAGGGATACATAGAGGATTCCATCCAAAATAAGTCTAAAATATGTGAAGGCATCGTAGGAGCCATTACACTGAAAGAGCCTCAATCGGATCCTTGGACTGGCCCTTCTACATCAAAAATAAGCCGTTATGAAACACCTAACCATCTCCCTCTCTCTCCAAAATTCACGCCAAGGGAATCCGATGAATCGGTACAACTATTAAGTATGACAGATAGTTTACCGAAAAACAGTACACAAGTGACTAACACCAATATTACAGTACCAAACAAAAATATTACACTCAATTTAAATAACTGTAGCAACGTTACTTTAAAATTTTCTTAATTATACCTTAGTATTATTTTGTTATAATTTAAAGATTATTCTGTAATACTTACCTGTCATAATGTAGTAATTAATACCTAAACTGAAATAAAAGTGTACCTATCTTGTGATTGTAAACGTTTTTTTTTTGCATTTAGTCATTTCCTCGCTGAGGTGGAATGAAAAGTTACGTGTTGCACTCGAGTGCAAAGATTTTTCACCTCGTGCTCTTTTGATTCCCTCGCTAACGCTCAGGATTCTAATTTTGAATCACTCGCTGCGCTCGTGATTCAATTTTAGAATCCTTCGCTTGCTCGGTCATCAAAATTGAACACGCGGTTAAAAAGCAACTTTGCACTCTTGTATAACAAATAACTATTATCTTCTGGTACAAAATAAAATATTTTAAAATTACCTGATTGTCCATAATCAGTAGATTTTAAATCAAGGAACTCTTGCGCATCGCCGACGGTCGAACTCTCAACGTCGACATTTTCTGAACTGTTACTACTGGCTCTATCATCGTCGTCCGAATCGATAGTATCAGTCACATCACTAACGAAATTACTTTTCAAATCACAAGTCACACCACTAGTAGACGCGTTCGCATCATTTGTAAAATCATTAGAACTTTGTTTTTCGAATTTATCAGCCAATAAATTCTCTATGGAAAACGGAAGTTTTGTTTCATTTTTTTCTGTTTTTATTTCTTCAACGTCCATTGTGGACTCTGAGGGATCCATTTTGTATTTGATTATTTAATCAACGTGTGCACTGTCGCAGCTTGAGGGACATTTTGAATCACAATTTAAGCACTGACTATTCAAAGAGTAGTATCTCACACAGGGTCATAATTTAAACTAATAAGAAAGCTCCACGATGCGTTTTTGTCAATTCGTCCGCTGAAACGTCTGAGGACGGAATGTTAACTACCTCTTTTGAAAAACATAATCGTATCTCAACATATTTTGGCTTCTATCCCCCTTATTTTAAGAGCCTTAAGGTTGAAAATTGTTTAATTATCAAATTAGTTATATCTGGCAGTAGTGCGACTGATCCGAATGAAGATTGAGAGTCTTTACTAATGGGCGTCTTTCTGGATGACAGTATTCCTTACCGAAACACATTCAAATCTCAACTGTATCTGGCTCAAACAGAGTATATAATTAGTTGTAGATACTTAAACGATGCAAATAGCTCATGAAGATCCACAAAGTTATAATTAGAGTTGGACCAATCACTGTGGAGGGGCGTGGCCGGCGTCTCAAGCGTGCTCACGCGCACTCCTTGTACATCAAACGGGAGATTTATTTAAGGAGTCTGCTGATATATGTGTGGAGTCATTAATTTTGATAATTATTTAGTTAGTTCATTTAATTGGAGTAGTCAGATGGTCGCTTATAGAACGGAGTGGAGACTCAATTGATTTATTGTCTTTGCCTCAGTTATGGCTGTCGACTCGGTTTTGATTATAACTTCTTAATTTTTTCGTTAATTGTTTTCGAGTTTTGGAATTGGTAAATTAATGTTGTGGTTAGTTTGCATTTAAATGTGAATTTGATAATAATGTTGGGGGTGGGAGCTCTCTTGAAATTCGGCAAAAAAAAATCCTCATACAGAAAAGGAATGACAGCGATGAGGACGAATACCTGGGCGTTTCCGTAGAAATTCGTCCCGGTTACAAAATGGAGAAAAGTGGATTATTTTTATTAAATAGTGTTTTTATTATCTTGTAATGATTTGATATTCATTAAAGATTACTGTTATAGTTGCAAAACAACAAAAGAATACCCATTTTCTGAGAAAATATGATTTGTTTGGGACAAGGTAGTGTTTCTGATTTCCATTTTGTAACTTGTTTGCAATAAAATAAAATATATTTAGATATTTAATTTTTAACGGAAAAAGTGGTTTTAGCATAGAAACCGCTACTTTCTTTAAAAATTATATATTAATCAATTAGTAAATGCGTTAGTTTTTTTGTGATTTAGTAAAAACATATTCAAACAAAGTGGATGAATTACACGTAGACGGTAACGCTTTGCAAGTTTAGACACGAATGATTTTGACAGCACCTGATTGCCAACCGAAAAAACTTGCGGAATCGATGAATAATGTTGCCAGGAAAATAAATGTGCTAAGATTTTGGAAGTTTATTTTTTACTTGTGGAAGAAATACCGTTACAAAGTGGAATTTTCCACTACGTCCGAAATCGTGGGACACAATTAAAATAGTAAAAAATAATTATTTTTGTATTAAAGTGGCTGTAATTTATGTTTTATTTTAAAATAAATCATACATTTGAATATATTAAAACCTTTTTACATGCATGCTTAATTTTATGTCATCAATAATCTAACTCAAAGTGTGTCACGACACTGTGGGACACCTGAAAACTGGGGGGGTTCCAAACATATTTTCGTCTTATTTTAATAATTATTATAGTAAAAATAGACTAATTCACTGTTATTTACTGAGTTTATTTATTATACTATCATAATAAATTGTGAATTACAATAATAGGCCTTCGGTCTTCTAATGAATTATAAATAAAGTCATGGGACAGCACAAAATGAGAGTGGATAAATTTCTACGGAAATGCCCACCTACTTCAACGTTTTGTTTTTGTATTTATTTGCAAAGTTAGTTAATTAGTCTTTTAATTTAGTACCTAGTGTACATAGTTGTGTTATTACGTGCAAAATAGAAAAGGGACTTATTTTTAATTTCTAATTATAATTTTATTTATTTATTTAGGAATCGCTTGACGTTTGTTTATTGCGAGTTGCGGCCAGCTATCAAAAATTTTCTCTTCCAAGAAACGTACAATAGATTTAGGTCCCGTGTAAGTAAAGAGATGCATATATACACAGGTGCAGGTACAGGTACAGGTACAGGTACAGGTGTGGTCTCGGTCAGAAAGTGCCTGAGCCTTGGATTTTTAAATTAAGATTTCGTATGTTCAGCTATCTAATTACGCAACACATTTTCGTTGACAATTCCGACTAATCTGTTTCAATTTGACAGGTCAACAACATTCATTGTGTTATTTACGTTGTTGAGCAGATTTTTTTTTCGAACGTACGAAGCAATGGATTAGCAATCTGTTTCAAAACGATTCAGATTCTGATTGATCGTGTATTACGTAATTAGGGTAAGTACAGGTCTTTATTCTTGTATAAATATAAAAAGTGAATTGGTTTAAGCTTGAATGTTATACTGTTTATTTTTCTCTTCTTTTTTGGTAGCTGTGTTGTGCTGTTCACATTCTTTCTTGCCAATCTGTTTTTAGAAGTGAAGACTTTTAATTGGCTGTCAGTGTCACATACAATTTTTTATTCTATTTGTTTTAGCTGTAAGTCATCCATAGTTAATAAATAAATAAATATAGATAGGTATAATCGCTGACTGTTCACATCGCCAGCGAGTACTCTTTTGTCTTGTTTGTCGCTCCGACAAGAGCTAGAGACTACTCGCTCAGCGACGACGCACTGTGTATCGAAAAAAGGCTCTCGAAGACATTGGATCTTAAATTTTAAAGTTACAGAACACTCAAGGCCACTGGCATATTATCGGCGTCTTAAGAGGGCGCCTAAAGGTCCACTAGCGCCACTCTTTAAAAAAAATATTATCTCGTGACTGAGAAGGAATTATGAATAACGGCTAATAAGGACCCTCGGTAAGTATGTCTAGAATTTCCTAATACCTTTTATAAAGCTTTACATTGAGACACGAAGCAACAAAATACGATCTAAAGAAAAGCGGCCACATTCCTCTAGATCGTATTTTGTTGCTCCGTGTCTCAATATGAAACTTTATAAAAGGTATTAGAAAATTCTAGACACACTTACCGAGGGTCCTTACTAGCCGTTATTCATAATTCCTTCTCAGTCACGAGATAATATTTTTTTTAAAGAGTGGCGCTAGTGGACCTTTAGGCGCCCTCTTAAGCGGCAGAGGGCATTGGTTACGGAACAGATGGCCGATGGGGCCGAAAAGTTTTTGAGTAGCGTTGAAAGGTCTACCCACAACTTGAACCGAGGACCTTGTTAAGACAGCAGGAATCCACTGGATGCGACAAGCACAGAACCGGTAGAAGTGGCGGTGCTTAGGGGAGGCCTATGTCCAGCAGTGGACGTCTTTCGGCAGAAATGATCATGACACTGATGATAGATTATACATGCCTTCGAAATAGAAAACTTTCGAGGTAACGACCGTCGGTGAAACGTCGGAGAAATATCAAACCCTTGGTACGTAACTGCTATTTAGGCTAGGTTATACCCAAGGCTGCGGATTATGAGGTCTCAGGATCCCGGGTCGGGCCGTAAGAGGTCCTGGTGCTTCCTGTCCAGATATTAGGGTTGTGTACTGACTGTACTGTGTAAAGACTGTGAATGAGGAGACTTAGGCCCGTCATTATCGACACGTCAACATTGTACGCAACACAAGTGATGGTTTTTGCAATTAAAGCACTTTACGCGCGCTTGGCAATTTGTTAGCTAATTGTGTTGATTTTCGTTCCAGAAACTGGGCCTAAAGCTTTGGCGGACAACGGTCACACATTAACGGCCAACGGCTGTCCAAATACAGAGAGGAGAGAGGAGACGTTTTTTGACACCTCAATGTCATATACTGGTGAAAATGACAGATTTTCATGACGGTTGATTTAATATTATTATGACAGAACGGGTTTTCTAGGCAACAGGGCCGATTTTTCAATCTTCAGATAACTTTTAGGTAGGTACCCAACTGAATAATAAATGTGGCATTTGAAATTTTTTCAAAGTTACATACTAATTCCATACTTTTTATTCTAAAATGAAAGCCACCTTAGTAATTATAAGTCGGACTCGATCGGACTATTAAAAATGTTGGTTACTCTCAAAGTTCTATTCGTTCGAAACTTCCAAAGAAAAAAAAAACAATTTCGTTAAACAAATGTAAACTATAATAAAAGCAATAAATAAAAATCTACACGTGTTTTTGCAAATAAATAATTTTGAATTTTGAATTTTGAATTAAGAAAAAAATCGTTCGTGTCGTCTTTTCAAACCTCCGACGTATATTGTCATAATTAGGCTGAATGGGGAGCTCGGTGGCGCTTCGCATTTTTTTCTTAATTTTTTCTACCAAATGATGAATGTATGGTGTTACCGCTTAAAAATAATAGCTTGCCGCTCGAGGGTTCCGTAGATTTTGTGTAGGTTTCACTTTGTTCATTTACTGCTTTAAGTTGGATACTTTTTATTATAATGGGATAGAAAAGTGCAATTTTTTTTCAGGTAAGTACTTACTTTTTAATCTCCGTTTGTCCGTATGTGATAGATTTGTGTTTTTCCTTCTAGTTGTAATCATATAACGGCTGCTGAGTGACGACCACTTATATTTCAAAATTTCCTGTAAAGTTGTCCTATTCGAAAAATATTCCAATATTATGCGGGGTCGGTTTTCGTATCCCCCTTACAGCACTCTAAACCGTGAATTAATTTTCAACAACTCCACACTGTTGCGTTTCCGCATATTTGACTGCGGTATGCGATCCCTACATCTAAATGATCTAAATTGCTACAGTATGCGCTCGCGCAGGATAGCTGACACATAATAAAAAGTGACAGAAGTTTCATTCGTCGTTTAAATGTGGCCAAATATAGGAAAGCGGTCTGTTTTTTTGGTAACGTCAATAATTGTGTGGAAAGGTGAGCAGTATCCCAGCTCCCTACATTATTTTACTGAAATCTTCAACATTTTTGACAAGCCTGGAGATCAAAGGTATAATTATATACAGGGTCAAATAAAATTTTATTAATTGACATCTAAACACGAAAAAACAAAAAAAAAACCGCTGTTAGTGTATTGCTAGAAATATGAGTTTAGTTTTTTGTTTTTTTTTTGCGTTAGCGTACTTAGATATCGATTCCCTTTCATGTCTGCGGACTTTGGCTACCTAATTTAATTTAACTTTGTATACCTTTGATCGTTACGCTAGTCAAAATAGACGTCTTCATTAAGATTTTACTTGATTATTCGATTTTAATCAGAGGGTCTAGTGTGAGTTTCGTTTAACCATCTCGATTTTACGCATCGACCGCGTTCGGCGCTCTGATTGGCCGTTCACTGGAGATGGGCCAATCAGAGCGCCGAACGCGGTCGACGCGTAAAATCGAGATGGTTAAACAAAACTCACACTAGACCCTCTGAGTGGTGTGAGTTCCTTGGAAGTGTGACTTCTGAACCGTATTTATCCAACGATGCGCGGGAGCCGACGTCGTCCATCAATAAACACGTGTACGGATGAGCGTGGTTACCGCTTAATTAGTTTATTTCTAAAATGTTTAGAGTAATTGGTAAGGGTATTGTTTTTAATTGATCTGGATTTGGTCACGGTTTAACGGTGTTTAGGAGAATTTCTTCTGTTACTTGTACCTATCATAGTATAGATAATATATAAATATTAAAAAAAAAAAAAGTATTTACTTTGTAATTGTAATTACATACTTACATAAAGAAATTGTCAACAAGTTGCCATATGACGATAATGTTTTGCGAAAAAATTCAAATAGGGTTTCGGTCAAATATCTACATGGATTTTTTTTTAGAAATTCAATAATTCTTTGGCCAGTAAATTATGTGTTCAAGCTTATATCTACATTTAGCCATGTAGGATAAGCTGGTATTATATCCCTCGAGGTAGACAGACGAAATGATTTGGCTGTCATCGCCCACACGACCTTTTAACAGCCTCAATTTTAAAGTTTTAAGCGTTACCTGTTCTTCGTATCTTCTTTCTTTCATCTTTTATTTTTCCTTAAGCGTTTCCTTATGATTTTGGGAAAATCTACCTCACATAACCTACTAGTCTGCAAGTGCGACCTTTGACTCTAGAGGTAGCCAAAATCTGAATTCTAATGCTTTTTATTCTGAAAGTTGGCAACAACGCCGCAAATAGTGAACTAGAATATTGATTATGAAATGCAATAATTTAATATTCAAAAGACATTTATTCAAACTAGGCTGATAATCAGCACTTTTCGAATGTAAAAATTACATGACAGTCCCCCAAAACGCCCACCTTTCACCACTTCCTAGTGCTTTAGCTGGGAAGAAGAAGTGGCGCAACAAACTCCCCAGCAGCACTGCTGTCTGTTCAGTTAGAAAAAAAAAAAACTTGATTCTATACAATAAGAAACAAACAATTAATATCGTTAGTTTTAGATGTAAAAAAAGTATTTGGAAACTTTCCGAATGCCTTTTTACATCTAAAACGGGTACAGTATCAAATTATTGTTTGCGACGTTGCCAACTTTTAGGATAAACGCTCATAATTAGCCTTTCAGTTAACAGCCTAGCGTTTGGAAGTAGTGGTTGGTCATAGTTCTAACCTAACCCATTTGGCCAGGGTGCCCCGGCTTAGTTACTGCGACCAATTGGGCTCGCGCGTGGTTGGTCACAGTTCCAACCTAACCTCTATTGAAAATAATTTAGGCCGCTAGTTGAACGGCGCCATTTTAGGCTAATTAATTAAGCTAGTTGGGTGCGACAGATGTTAATGTTCACGGGTTACATTCAACTCACAATCAAAACTGGACAAAAACATAATGTAGGGAAAAACAAATGGAAGTGAGGTGGTATCATTTGAATAATTCCTTTGACAGCGCTACTCCTCAAGTTCTAAGGATAAAGGCCTTCTTGAAATTGACCTGCTTGCATCCTGTAAGAATAAAAACCGTGGCATACTTCTACTTAAATCATCCGAATTTTTGTTTATGGCAACAGCAATTAACTTCCTCCAGAAAAACTTAACTGTCAAATATTTATGACGCGGAACTGTGCGGAACCTCTAAAGACAGTTTTTGTTTGAAACGAAGAATTTATGGAATCTCTTAACGGCACACAAAATATTTAACACAAAAAGACAAACGACTTCACACTATGGAATGCATGCTTCGTAAAATACTTGTAGCATATTTCTAAACAATGTGGAGGAATGAAAACGAATTTAGAGCAAAATATTGAATAAAACTTCTAAAAGAGTATAATTGTTTATTGATTCTGACAGACACCGCTGTGTCGACGCGACTAAGAGATAGATGACCATACGATATTTCGGAACCCTTTCGAAAGCAAGCCCAAGCATGGGCGTACCCAGGGGGGGCAGGGGGGGCAGCTGCCTCCCCGGTTATTGTATGCCTAAGTTCCTACTCTTGTATTAGGGACAATATATTATGCTTTATTTTTTTTTAAACCGCGCTGCTCGGTTCATATTATATCATGCAAAATACGCGAACGCAGCAAGCAATCACACAGTTTATTTATTTTACTACCTATATGTATAGCAGGATCTCCTGCGGGTGTTTTCCCTACACACTATGTAGGTATATACGCCTACTACGTCATGTTTCGTTTAGTGTCCCGGCAAAAAGAAATTTAAGATTTGTTTGTGTTTCTGTCACTGGCGTCACTTTCTAACTTCCCCTTTTATACTCATTTCTTACTTTGTCCTACTACAGTACTACGCATATAGCACTGCGTGGACACAGGCCTCCTCTGTGGGAGGGAGCGGGCCGTAATCCACCACGCGGGCCAAGTGCAGGTTGGTATAGATACCAACCTGCAGTGCTATTCTGTAACCATCTCACCGTGAAAACTTAGGTGAAGTGAGCGTGGAGTGAGCTGTCATTCCACAGGGATTGACACTATTGACAGCTCACTTTACCCAAGTTTTCACGGTGAGATGTTTACAGAATATGTAGGTAGCATGGCTGCACTTGGCCCGCGTGGTGGACATGCGGGTTTCCTCACTTTTTTTGTGTTATTATTTCATTTAGCATCTTAACTTGTATAGAATCAAAAATAAAACAAGTAAATTGTACGTATTTAAGACATTGGAAGAGCGGATTCTCCTAACACAGGTTTATTTGCTTAAAAGGAGGCTCCAATCACTAGTTGTTAAGGTATTTACTTGTAAAAATAATAAATAATTTTTAATTTTTTAATTTTTCATCACTCTTTTTGAGAGCAGTTGTGATGAATTCATTTTGAACTAAGTATCGTCGTTGGTTCGAACCAACGACCTAACCCCGCGTCGTATTTAAAAGCGATTGTTGCGCGAATACAGGATCGTTCGAACTTTTTGTTCGGTGAACCTGAACGCGTGCTCGCGCCGACAGAGGGCGCTTTCTGGTTTTCCGAACAAAAACGCGTATTTCGATCGCTTTCAAATAGGACTCGGCTAGTTTCGGCCGTTGCCACTGGGCCACCACAGTACTACAGCTACAATACTCGAAATATTTAAATTAATCGCATAAATCTTTCGACGATCTGTTACGACCACGCAATTTGGCGTGTTTTGTCAACACGCGGCGTCGTGACAATCACATTGGCACGCGTAATCGATCTTCATTGATCAATAAACGTTTGGCAACAAACCGGAGCAAGAAATATTTAGCGCAGTTATTTTAAATTTAGTATTACTGCCTGATAGGTATTTTTATGGCTTGGGGATCAATAGATAAGCAGGGAAAGTGACTGAAGAAATTCTACGATCTCCCCGTTTGCGACTTCTTCTCCAAAGTCAATTATTTTTAAACGAGTAACCGTGCACGTGAAGCTTCTTGTCGGCTTTTCTCCGTATGAAACGATCAATTGGAACCGTGCACGTAGCTTCTGACGTTATGACACGTCAAAAGCTAGGTGCACGGTTCCATGCCCATATCTTCTTTTCGTGTTGATGATACTTTGGTATATTATTTTGATGTTGTTACGAGACCAGTGGGTGGCCACGTTGATTGCGGCATAAGTGACATTATTTATGTCTTCAAAGGTGCAAGTGAACGGGCACCCAGTAAGTCGGCCATGGTCAGATCAGAAGCACCACACTCCCACCGGGTTGGCGGCACAGGGTGGTAGCGCACCTGCCAGGGTTGCGAGTTTGTCCGAAAGGGATATCGTGGCCCTGCCACACAGGCAACGGAAGCAACACGGGTGGGTTTCAGTCAGTAAAAGTCTGACACGCCCTCCCGCTCCGCCCAGAGCGGGAGAAGTTATTTAATCATTTCCCACCCTCAAAAAAAAAAAGAAGGGTGGTGGCGCAGTGTTCATGTAGGATTATCTAATAGGTATATAAAAATCTATATTTTTTTGTATTTTATGCGCTGCCAGCTTGTTTTAAACTTTGTCAATTTATTGCCTTCATTTGTATGAAGATTATAACTTATAAATAAATAATAGAGGCAGCAACGCGCCCGGGGTACCTAGTGTGAAATAATTTTTATTGAATTTTCTTGTTGAATTTACCTACCTAGTATGTTAATGTTTCAAAACGTTCTCGATAAGAATGTAACAAAGTGTAGTACATTTCGATTGCTTTGTTTATTGCATATACCGTGTATTGGTTTGTTTATTGATACATTACATATAGGGTTGCCAGGCCGGAAAATAGAAAAGCCGGACACAGATTCTTATTTAGCCGGACATTTTGCCCCGGAAGCGTGACATATGGTTCTTAAAAGAAAAAAAAACTTTTATTTGTGTATATTATTCATTTGAGACTAAGGCCCGTATTAATAAAAGTTACTCAAAACTCAAGCGTTACTTTAAATTAGTTTCAACCAAACAAATGGCTTGAATCTAGTTTTAAGTAATGCTAGAGTATTGAGTAACGTTTATTAATACGGGCCTAACTCTACTCTTAATTATGAATCACATTGTGTTCTATTTGTAACTTCTTCACGTTGAAAGTAGGTAACTGAAAGCAGCAATAATCAGCCTTCTTCATCACATTGGAAGTACCTACTTAATTAAACAATCAATAATCAGGCATCTTTTAGCGGGTTGACCAAAAGCCTGACAAAAGCCGGACTTGTTTATATTTGACCGGACACGATTGTAAAAATCCGGACATGTCCGGCTAAAGCCCGACACCTGGCAACCCTAATAACATACCTACTTCAGTGGACTGGAACGGTCTAGTGTCAGCACACTTGTTGGCACTCGTTTTTATTCGAGTTCGGTGACTCTAAACCCTGTAAGAATATAAACGAGTTAAAAATGAATCTAGTTTATTTTACGTTGAAAGAAAATTTACTCTGAAGGACACTGAACGAGACAATAGATATTTTCATGACAATCATGAATCATATTAATACTTCTGAGGGCGTTTAGTGTCCCGAAAGGTGTGAACTTAGTACTTAGACAGTTATTTTTTTTACATTTTAGGGGTTGTCCATAAATCACGTGATGCTCGAAAGGGGGATGGAGTTCGGAAAAAATCACGAAATATCACAAGGGGGACGGAGGGTGTATTGAGATATCACGTGTATTTATTTTTTCGTTTACCGCGCATTTCATAAACCGAAAAGCGGTCCCCCAGAAAAAATAGTTTTCTTTTGTTTCTTTCTATTTAAAGATAAAATATTCTGTAATGTATTTAAGAAACTGCACAAAAAAAAATACACGTGACTTTGGGTAGGGGGGGAGGGGTTGGTCTAAAACCTCACCACGTATTACCAGGGGGGGGGGGATTCAAAGTTATTAAAAACGTCACGTGATTAACGGACGACCCCTTAGCATTACCGTTGGAAATTACCTAACTGTTATTTAATTTGTGTTTTCTAAATCGAATTATAGTACCTAAATAATATTACATTACAGTTTTTATAGAGAGTGAAAGTTAGTTCAGAGAGTGAAAATACCGCAAGAAGCCAGTGTTTAAATATCTTGTGTCTTAAAAAAAAAATGGTTGCCTGTAAAGTCGGTTTTACGGGCGAAGATTTTACGTGACAACGTCTTTTTATCGGCGGTGACTCATCGTAACAGACGTGAGCGGGCGTTACACTTTTTCATGAGTGACTCCGAGCCGCAACCTAATTTAAGACGTTGTCACGTCAAAAAAGGGTGTGTCTGACAGAAGTGAAAACTTACGACCCCAGAGTATATTATTCTAATATACTTTACGACCGGAGCCGAATATACACGAGTCAAGGCCGAGTATACACGAGTCAGCGCCGAGAATACGCGATTCAGCGCCGTGTAAAAACAACTCAACGCCGAGTATAGGCGATTCAGCGTCACAGACCGACTGGTGCCGAGTACACCCGATTCACCAACCCGAGCGTGACGATATACTTTTGTTCACTGTTCAGAAAGAGTGAAAAGTCCGCGTAAAGAAGTTTTGACTTCAATAAAACCAATGAGGTGGTATAATACTTGCAGACGGTGGACTGGTGGCTGCTTCTCCGTTCGAGTATCATGTGTAATTTTTTGTATACTTTCATTGTACTTACTGCTAATAGATCCAAATGGGAGAAAGAAAAAAGATAGAAACGATTATAATGATATTGATGTGCTGACCTTTGAAATTTCGAAAACTGCAGAAAATATTGTAATGATTCGTAAGTACCTATGATTAAGGTGATCTTCTAAATATTTAAAACATAGATTAACATTTTTTTGTTAGCCTATTTTGTGTCCCACTGCTGAGAAAATTCCTGTCCACAGAGTACATCGTATCTCTTCCCCTTAAGTTCCCTGATATTATTGTCGCGGGCAAAATTCCACCATAAAAACTGTACCTATCAGTCAACTGGAAGCTTAAGGAATTTGATTTGAGTTAGATTTTATCTCAAATGTCGTGATTTTATGAAAAATCATTCAATGGAACAAATCTAACTGTAATCTATAATCATTAGAATCATTAATACATCTCTCTAAGATGTATTAATGATTCTAATGATTATAAATCGGTAAATATTATCGATATCGTGATAAAAAGTATTCTATGTGTTAATCCAGGTTATAAACTATCTGTGTGCCAAATTTCATCCAAATCCGTTCAGTAGTTTTTGCGTGAAAGAGTAACAAACATCCATCCATCCATACATCCATCCATCCTCACAAACTTTCGCGTTTATAATATTAGTAGGATTTTGTTAAGGTCGCGAATCATATTTTGATTAAAATGCAACTGAGGTAGGAAATTTTGAATTTCGCGGGTTACTACTGCGGATCCTCTAAGACAGGAATTCCCAACCGGTGGGGCGCGCCTCCTTCGGGACGCGTAGAGTGACCAATGGGGGCGCGGCGGCTCCAATAATGAAGTATAGATTTATTACATTTTATGCTCTCGGAAAATCCAAACGTTTCTTAATACTTACTTATGTGCTGTAAAATGATGTTCAGCTTTTCTGCATAAGTCTACAAACTAAGTTTGTCTATTTCTGTATGAATGGACTAAAGAAAACCTAACCTATCCGAGGCGGCTGTAAACAATTTTCGTGGTCGCTTCGTTCGCTCTTCCATTTAGGTATATTGTCTTGATTCTTCAACTTTTCTGCATAAGTCGACAAAATAACTCCTTTTTCTGCATGAATGAATTGTCAAAAGAAAAATGTAACGAATCCGAATTTGTGCAACATATTTCGAGCTCGCTTTGCTCGCTCTTACATTATGCATTCTCATCATTCTTGAGTTTTTCTGCAAAACTCGACAAAGTAACTTCTACTTCTGTTTGAATGATCAAAAGAAAATCTAACCTTATCCAAGGGGGTAAAATTTTCGACCTGACTTTCGCTCGCTTTACATTCTTATGCTTTTCTGCATACGTAGACAAAGTAACTCAGGGGCGTAGTGATTTTTAAAAGACAGTTAGGGGGTCGCGTATGTTAAAAGGTTGGGAACCCCTGCTCTAACTTGATCCAAAAAAAAGTATGGGGGCACTACCTATCTCTTCTCGAAGCGTTTCGTTGTATTTCTAAACGAGCTTCGGCTATGCTACATCTCAAATTCTCGGAATAAAATGTAGGTAATTAAATTTAACTAGGCTAGCAGACATTTATAACACACTAAGTTTCTTTTGTCTAGTTTTTTTATGTCCACGGGCGTCCCCCGGCGTTCAAAATTGCTTGACAAGCACGAAAAAATCACGTACTTGTCAATCAGGTCGCGCCATTACGACTTTGCTTTGCGACCGAATTCGGTCAAATACCGATTGCTATCTATGCCGAGACTGCCGCCCCAGGAGAATGCTAATTACGAAAGCTATCCAGAACGAAGAAGAAGAGAAGAAGCCAGACCGTGGCCGTGCCCGTTTTGACCGATAGGAGGCAAGGTTGGGTGGAGTATGTTGAATATCCATTCTAGCGGAGGTCTTTGATTCAGATAGAGATTTATTGACTGAATGCGCCATTGCAAGTAGGTACATTGTATTATTGCTTGTATTTTACTGAATTAGTTGGGATGCTAGGATTCCTTTAAAAAATGATAGCGCAATAACTTGCCGCGGTGCCTGAAAGATATTCAAAGCAATACAGGCCACTACAATTTACCCACACAACTGCTTCAGGCGCTTTAAAATGTTTGTTCGATTCATTGAGGGTAAACGCAATAATTTTGGGTAAATTTTATTCACTTTATGAATTGATTTGGGTGTTTTAACCCTTAAATCAGAGCACCAACGATGCAAAAAATATTGCCACAGTTCGCCAGCCACCTAATTTTTGCCAGTTACACAAAAAGTTCTCACATTCAGCCAGTTTTTACACTAAAAAGTTATGCAGAGCACTTAGGACATGACCATACTGTCAGAACAACTGAAAGGTAAGAAATGAAGTCACCGGTCTTTAATGTTTTGTCATGCAATAGTTCAATGGAACAGCAAAGTCATATATTTTGACCAAGATGTAAGGTTTATAGAGTTAGGCTTTGTAGAGTAACCCCTTGGCCACAAGCTGTGGCCCTGAAAATCACCGCTCGCGCGACATGCATCGTGTAAAAAAATATGTTAGAAGTTATTTAGGCTGCGGACACGAAACCAGCGTGTGCGGTGGCAACGGAGCGTCTTGATTAAAAACAGAACTTTTTCTTCTATATTCACAACATCGTACGTTGGCTTCCAGTGTAACCGGCAGCTGAATATCAGTATTTTGCGTGGAGCGACTGTCTATCTGACCCCCACAACCCAGTAATTGGGTATTACCATACCCCTTACTTTTATTGAGCGTTGATACATTCGATTATATTCAAAAGTATATAATCGAAGTGTATTTGTACTAGCTTGCTACTCAAAGACGAGATTTATTTGTTTCTACCGTGTCTATCATTTTTTGTTGTGGTATGAAAATCTTTCGAACACTGGTCACACCGCGCTGTCAGCCGTCAATCCGTCATTTGTTTTTTGACGTGTATACACGTTCGACTTCGAACGGTGTTTGTTGTGGTTTTTAGAAGGAAAAAATCGTAATTTTTCAATTATCAAATTGCAATTCATACGCTTTATCTACCGTAGAAGTGTTAATTAACGGGTATAATGAAGTTTCTTTCATTATAAAGATGTTTGAGACATGATTGGCTGTGTGAACGTGGTACAACTATTTTGAACTCGAATATTTCTGATCGGATTATTATTAGTGATGTTTCTTGTTTACTTTTGTGTCCACCGGATAGCGGGAGCATACATTACGGGACTATGGACGCGATGAATAGTTCTTGACACTCAATCTCTCACTTAAAAGCTCTTAAAATATTGTGATTAAAAATGCGTTTCAATGTTAAAAAAGTAACTGTTGTGGTCGGTGTCGTGTTGGTTTTATGGCTTATGATAACTTACGGGTCTGTAATAGAAGTGCCAAGGTCTGTTAGCACGAAAAATGCCGCCGTAGAAATAGAAAATAGGATAACAAGACTCCAAAAACAGATGGATCAGCAGATTGCTGATAGCAATAAACTTCTAGAGAGGATTAAGAAGCAATTGAAGAAGACCGTAGTAATTGAGGGAGAAGAAGAAGAAAGTGCTAAAGACTTGGAGGTCTTGCAGAGTAAGTTTCATAATTTTCTTTTGTAAAAATGTAGCAAATTAAAGAGAATGTACAAAAGACGTTCCTCTGACCAAATGTTTTGAGGTAAAGACATTTCCTAAAAACCCCGCGGGTTCATCCGCATCAGTCTCGATTCCATGGGAATGTCAGGATAAAAAGTATGCTATGTCCTAATCCAGGTCATGGTCTACCCATGTGCCAAATTTCATCCAAATCTGTTCGGCCGTTTTAGCGTGAAAGCGTAACAAACAAACAAAGTCATGTTCGCATTTATAATATTAGTTGGCATTAGAATACAAACAAGAACTCCGTCATGAAAGAATAAAATAGAATGCTCATTTTTAGCACTTTTTAAAACCTTATGTTATCACAGACGCGGTTACTATAACTTAAACTTACTTACTATAACGAAAGAGTTATATTAAGGAAGTTAAGCCATCTCTGTGGTCAGATTAGACCACCTGTCTCAGACTCCGAGGTCCCGGGTTTGCATGCCAGTGGCGGCAAAAATTATGCTTAGTGTGGTGGGGGGTAGGGCTTGTTCTAAATCTGTCTGGCTAGCTACCACCATATTATTTAAGTCAGGTGCCATAACAACAATGTTAACAGTATTGTTGCGTTTCAGTAGTTAGAGGTAACAAAGCCAGTTCTTCTGTTGTTAAGGATTCCGGGTGAAGCTCGATTCGACCTTCAGCCTGATTATCACTTACCATCAGGGGAGATGCAGGCCAAAAGTCTTATGACCCATATTTCAGAACCTCACTCAACTTGTGCATTACGTATACTTGCTCTGAAATTATAGTCCAGAAACTTGAACAGAAGACTCTACCAAAATTAGACTGAAGAAGTACACTGCTATTTTGCGTAGTGTTGGCACAAGTTTTCTAATAAACCATAATATTTATTAATATTAATTACAGAATAGGTTGGAGATGTCATAGAAATATATATTATAGCTGCGTGTGTGGTCACTCAAAGATAGTACCTATTGAAAATATATTGTAATATGCGTAGCTATGATTTATATTATTAATTTAATATAATTATATTATAGCTACGTCTGTGATGCGCTTAAAGCATGATAAATGGATAGCAAATATAGTGACAAATGCATCTTTGTTGATGCAGGTGTTTGTCTCAACAAGTACTATTATGACATTGTCTGTTTTTCACTGTGAAATTACAGTTACATATAATAACTTTTGTAAGAATGTCGGTGACACGAACCCATAAGATACCCGGTTGAAATAAAGCGCGCGCAATCGTTACATGTGTTTAAAAGACTCGTGAAGGAACATTACTTGTCGTTGTGATCTTGTTCTCGTAACTGTAATTAAAAAAGTCTTCATTTATTCTCGTGAATATATTTAGTATGTATGTATTTATGTATCTATTATTTAGGATATGTATTTATCTGTGTATCTATTCTAGTATATTGTATACTTATTATTTGCACCAACGACAGCCCCATTTTATGTCCAGGCAAATCAGTGTCCATTCTAAGGTTGCCTGGAAGAGATCGCAGAAAGCGATAAGGTCGCCCATTGTATATTTTGTAGTGCATAATTATTATTTTTTGTTATGTATTTTTGTGGTGTACAATAAAGTATATATAATTAAATAAATAGATACCAAAAACCGCCCAATGCGGCTAAAGAAGATTTCTGTTAAAAAAATGACATTCTATGTTCTATGTTCTATGTTGTGGGGTTTGGTTTCCGCACTTAGTCCTACAGTGGACCATTGTGCGTGGGCCATAGCGGCCGTTGGTGGTTATTCCAACCAGCCCACCTCCCTCCAGAAGTTTATTAGGTCTCCTGGTCTGTTCAGAACATCTGTGAAAGATCTGGGTGTCCCGAGGGTTTGTGTTCTAATCTGGGTGACGCCTGTGCATTCAAAAAGCACGTGCGTGACGGTTTCCTCAGCCTCCATGCACGCCCTGCACAGAGGACTGTCCGTTATGCCTATTGTGTGAAAGTGTTTGTTCAGCGAGCAGTGGCCCGTGATGGTACCCGTCACCAGGCGCAGGCCGTTCCTATCCAGGCGTAGTAAACGCCGGGTTAGCCTGGTATCCAAGGATGGCATGGCTTCCTTGGACTGCCTGCAGCCCGGTGCCGAGGTCCACCAGTGCTCGGCTTGAGTGTGGGTGAACTCCTGTAGCCACCTGCGTATCTGGTTGAAGGGGATGGGTACGATGGGCTCGGGTCCACAGACTGCCGTGCTGGATCCTCGTCTGGCAAGCTCGTCAGCTGCATCGTTACCCAGCGAACCGCTGTGTCCTTTTATCCATTGCAGTGTCACCGTGTTGCGGCTAGATACCGTTATTTGTTCTAGTGCATTGTGACATTCTAGTGTCAGCTTTGAGGTAATATGTTCTTTCCGTAAGGATTGAAGAACTGAGGCGCTGTCGGAGAGTATGCGTATGTGTGTGTCCGTAACTCTCCTAGCTTTTAGGGCGTGGACCGCTTGTATGATGCCCACACACTCCGCCTGATAGACGGTGTTGAACATTCCCAGCGGGCTGGATATCTTTATGTTAAAATCGTGTGAGAAGACTCCAACTCCAGTTCCGGAGTCGGTCTTCGATCCGTCTGTGTATATTCTCATCTCTTTCGAGCCTGAGTAGTCACACTGTTCTTCTGTAAGTATTATGTTGTAGTGCCTATGAAAGTGGTGTGTTTTCGGGGCTTTATCGCAGGGTGATGCCATCATTGGTCGTCGTTTGATCGCATCTTCCTTTATACGTGTGTGCTTAACTCTAGAGTCTTTGTTTAGGGTTCCTGATACGTGGAGCCTAAAGGCGGCTAGGGTCGCCTCCTCCCGCACGATGAGGTGCAGAGGAGGCAGTCCAAGCATTACCTGTAGGGCGGCAGTGGGTGTGGTTCTCATACTGCCAGTGATTGCAACACATGCAAACCGCTGTAGTTTTTCGAGGTTCCTTTGGGCTGTGCTCAGGTCTGTCCTGGGCCACCAGACCAGTGAGCCGTATGTGATGATTGGTCGGATGATTGTTGTATATAGCCAGTAGGTGACCCTGGGGCTAATTCCCCAGTTCCTGCCAAGCAGTCGCTTGCACTGCCACAGGGATATGCTGGCTTTTGTAATAATATGGTTGGTGTGTTTTGCCCAGTTCAGCTGTTTGTCTAAAAAGATGCCCAGGTATTTAGTTTCAGTTGATAGGCTTAGGGTTGTCCCGAAGAATCGTGGTAGCTGTAGTGTTGTCAGTTTCCTCTTTTTTGTGAAGAGAATCAGTTCGGTTTTTGTAGGGTTCACTGAGAGTTGGTGCCTGTTGCACCATTCCTCTACTATTTTTAGGGCTTGACGCATGAGATTGCATAGGGTGTTTTCGTGGGTGCCGTTTATTATGATGGTTATGTCATCGGCGTAGCCTACAGTGAAGTAACCTTTGTCGTTGAGTGTTTTGATGAGGCTGTCTACTACAAGGTTCCACAGGAGCGGCGAGAGGACGCCCCCTTGCGGGCAGCCCTTCGCAACGATGGCCCTCGTAGTATCATTTACTGTGACTAATGACATTTCCAACTATCTTATCAGTAAAGTATTAACACAAATTCCCATATGCCTGCCAGATGTGGACGAATGAAGTTTTTATCTCAATATCACGGTTTTATCATTATTCTAGTGTGACCTGCCTTTTGTTGGCTTACAGTGTAATCGATGGATAGCGGAGTTTCAACCTTATGTGGATGGAGTAGAGTTTCATTTTTGAATAGAGTTTTTAATTATGACAATTAGTTGATGGTTATTGTTACCTACTATCATAATATGTAGATGTCATATTTTGTTGTAACTGCATATTTTTGGGCATTTCTCTGTAAGCTCGTACAGGTCCCATACAAATGCTGTCCTGGCAATTATTTTTGACATTTACCAAAAAACCCTGTCCTATTTCGAAGAAAATTAACTATTATTTTAGTTAGATAAGGAGGCCCACTGAATTTATACGTATTTTCCGAGTTATTAGCGATTTTCCAAAAAATCATGACAGGGGACTGTTTGAGGCATCAGGGGACTGTTTTGGATGTGACAGAATGAAATGAAATTATGAAGTGCGCTGAGCTTCATGTCTATGTTGCTGTAAACTATGCAAAGACATGTAGGTATCGCGGTTTTGAGCGTTTGGTTTCACAACCCAAAATGGACGGAGTCGGCAAAATGTTTGATGTGCACAGTAATAAAATTTTTATAAAGATTAAAAACTGTGTCAAGAAGATATCTCTACTGTTTCTTCACAGTTTTTCTAGTTATAAATTCTTTTTTACCGGCTCCCATACGGCTATTACTATCATCTTCGAAGAAATTCTGAACAGTTCTTTTATAACTATCAGGTATTTTACATTGTTTAGCTACAGGTGCATCTAAGCCATTGAGATTAGATTTTTTCCAGGTCTAGACATCGACTTCATTTCTTTCGGTATCCAGTGCCTGTACTTTTGTACAATACTGCCAGTAACAACTTTTTTAAAGATTTGTCTCTCTTTGGTACGTTTCAATGTGGAATAATTTTCTTTCAACTGCTATCTAATGACGTCGCCAAACAACGCTTTCTTGACTACTTCTTTCCTTTGATCAGGCTCCTCTAACATTTTCAAAATCTTTGTCTTAGGTGTATCTTCAACCTTTTTGTTTTTACTATTAAATCTCGCTAATCTTTTTTGTACTTCTCAAGTTTTTTCTCTAAACGTGCGATCTTTTCATTTCTTTCTCTGTTAAACTTCTTTCGTCGCTTTGTGGCTTCTTTTTTTCTTTGCTGTAGACTGGAGACTGCTGGGCTTGGAGCTGGAGATATTTGAACTGGGACTGGAGTGGCGGGTTTTGTAGGCGGAGTATCTGCTTCTGGATCTGATAACGGCGTATTTTTTCGTACAAAAGTATTAGTGACGCTTTTCAGTCTTAGTCTTTTGGCTCGGTATACAGTACAATGTTCTTTCCACTTCTTTCAGGTAGCTCTGTGCTCACGAGGTGTCATATCCTTTACTAATTTTCGCAAACCTTTTTCTTTCTTCTTTTGGTACTTCAACTTCTCCTTTTCTCCCATTTGTTCTCTCTTTTCAGGGTCATTTTTTCTTCTTTCGTAGTCGCTGTGCTTCTCTCTTTTTCTTTAGTAATTTCTCTCGGGATAACTTTTTCTTTTTAGGAGCCATATCATGTGTTTTCGATCAGCCTGTGTAAAATAACATAAGTTTATAAAGGAAAATAATGCGAAGCAATGATACTTAGATGATTCTTACAATAATAAAACAGACTAGCACATAAAAAACAATACCCAATACGCAAAATAAACAGTCCCCTGTTGTGTAAAACAGTCCCCTGCTGCATTTTCAGGCAGAGGACTGTCGCCAGGGGACTGTGTATTTAGGTTAGATTTCACAATATTTACAAAACTGATGTAAAATAGTTTTTTAAGAACGTTCCGATCAATTTAGACACACATAATAAAACAATAAACTATAAAGCGATTATTAAAGTAATTAACATATAAATATTATTACTTACCAGAGGACTGTGTGTGGTAGCGGACCAAACGCGTGTTCACCTCACAAATGACGCTCTGATACTAAAAAAAATGGCGTCTCGGCACCGCATTCGGCAAGGGTGCAAACTTCACAATAATTGCTTTTCGTTTCTCTCTAACACATCTTTTGTAAATATTACAGTTTTTTTTATTATGGGTTTAAAGTTTTGGCAGGGGACTGTATGGAAATTCTGGGGACAAAGTTTACAGGTGTTTACTAATATAATAAAATTCCTAATGAGACCTTGTTTTACGAAAATAATATTAATTTTATTATTTTTCTTATTATATTAACTGCCAAATGTAGGTAGTTTCAATACTTTCTTCGTAAATCTCGTTTCTAGGCGGGAATACAGTGATGGGGATAGCCAGGGGACTGTATTTTTAGAGCTTCTATCACGTCTAGAAAAAAAATTAAAATAGTTATGGTTCTAAAAACAATGGGCCCGTTAAGTTTCGGGGTTAAAGTTTCATTAGGAGTCATTTTTTTTTAAATAATTAAATTACTTTTCGAAAAAAACGGTCGGGACAGCGTATTACGAGTTTACAGAGAATCGCCCTTTTAAGTCTCGACTGAATTCAGCTGAATGTTAAATATCACAAGCTTCTGCCCGCGACTTCATTCGCGTGAAAGGGCCCAAGACCGCCGGACTAGGGTTGCCAACCCTACTATATAATATAGTATCCTGCTATATTAGAGGCCTAAACAATATATGTATAAAAAAATACGTGTGGCACTCGAGGACTGCCGCGGTAAAGCTATTGCATAGCATATATTCAAAAATAAGAAGATAATATTGTTGATTTAAAATATATTTTTTTTAAAATACCCCTATACCCCCCCCCTAAATCGCAGAATTTACACAACCATCAATGACGTCTGCCCTCACGCGTCTGCCTGCCCGCGTTCGGGTCGCGCACTCGGCGATCGCGCGTCATTGCCTATCCCGCCCCTCCACCCTCGTTCTGCGCGCCCGCCGTCGACTCATCGCAGGTCATTCTTATCGTTCTAACTTTTAAAATATTAGTCCAAATTACTTAGTGTAAAAGACAAATTTTATCTACATTAAATACCGAAAGCGATGAAGGTATTTATTTTGATACGAATTAACTAAATACTCTAAAATTTGCAACTTAAAAAAAGTATTCAATTTAAATGTATTTATAGCTCACTATTTTGGCTATAATGGCTTCCATATAAAAGGTAGATATATGCTGTCGCGGACTTTTATTTAGAACTCTTTAAGACAAACAACCCCACAATACATTCTTTTCATGTAACTCCAGCGGTTTAGGCAGCGCACGCAAAGATAGATCTCAGAGGGCAGGATTTTTTCCGACTTACTGGATACTTATCGTTATATTATGGCTAAATCACATAAAATCTTTATAAATTGTAGCCTATGTGTTATTCTGATATATAAGCCACATTACTGTAAAGTTTCATTAAAATCCGTTCGGTAGTTTTTGCGTGAAAGAGTAACAAACATCCATCCATCCATCCTCACAAACTTTCGCGTCAGGTTTTTTTTTCGTTACGGAATTTCTACATTCGGTCGCCGCGCTCAGAGTCTCCGATAAAAGCTATGCAATAGCTTAAAAAAATGTAGTCGGGACTACTATATTTTCATTACAATACAAAATGGCTAGATGTGTAATAATGATTAGTTATGTATAAGACATTTATATATTTTTTTTACCGGTAATAAAGGCTCAAAGTAATTAGTCGGAATTGTCAATGAAAATGTGTTGCGTAATTAGATAGCTGGTGTGTGGGGGATGACTCTTCTCCCTTTCCCTCTACATTTCATATAATGCAGTCCAGTGCTGCACATCCAATCACATGCCTCTGAGCTCAATACTCGGCTACTCTGAGCCAGCTTGACCGCTGACGATTCGCTCCGCGAATATCATTGGTACATTCTAGCCTGAGACGTGAGACCTTTATTCTACACTGTTTTCACATTCGCGAACTTCCCTCAAGAACACGTCTGCCTTATATGTACAGTACGCGGTTGTTAAAGTTACGTGTCATTTATATAGCTTTGTCTCTCTCTTTCTATAACTCGACGTGTCATATGATTGATGCACGGTTACGGTAACATTCGCGCCACGAAAGATGAGACTTGACCGCGCCTCCCACACTTTTTCCGCCGCCCCGATGACGCCCTGGCTCAGACCACATACCGCTAAAGAGACCTATAAATGGTCTACTGCGCAATTCAAACCACGTGGTGTGGCAAATCTCATCTTTAGTGGCACGCACTATACAGGAGGTCTATCTCTTAGTCCGTCAACGAAGATACGGGCCCGACCGAAACTAGTTATCCGTCAAAACAGGTTCAAACTAACTGTTTCAAACGTGCAAAAACACATCAGGAACAGATTCAACTGTCAAATCGTGTTGTCATTCATTCTTAGTTTGGACCCCGCACTATTCTTATATCTGTAAGTGAGTCGGAGTAGGAAACACCGGTTACTTCGGCCGAAACTACGGAGTGCGCACTAAGGGAGAAGACCCCCAGTATAGATAGTACCATCCACAAAGACGCGGCCCACTCCGCTCCGCTCAGTACTGAAGTACAGCTTACAGTAAAGTGATTGCGAGGTGGGGCGCGTCTTCGTGGATGTCACTATGTACAGCATAGCTGTTAACAACTATCCGATACGCTTCCATACCGAATCGATCTTCAATTATTGTTATCGAAGGATTCCTGTAAACGCTGCTCACAAGTTTAAAACCCGAAAATTTTGTCAGTTTAAATCAAGACGAGCGCTATTCTTTTGACAGCTGTTTCCTGTCGGAGCAAGTCAGCATCGGCATGACAGCCTGTTGAATTGTTGTGAAAAGCTATGCAGGTGGTCCAAAACTAAACATAGAAAGAAAGAAAGAAAAAGTATTTATTGAGACTCGCACAGGAAATCACACATTAAACTAAAAACACACTAAACATAAATAAAAAACAAAGTAACATTAAAATTTAAAGAATGAAGTCGTACGAGGCCAAAAGGCTCCTATCTCAGTATGATGGCGCGACATTAAAAAAAATAAAAATGTCGCAGCGCTGGTATTCTGATAGACTGACAGACATAGACTGTTTTCCTGAGGGTTGAGCAGATATGTACGTATAGTACACCCACATTTTGCCAGCTATGTTTAAGTCCCATGTAATAGGGTGCAAGCCTTTTGCCATCAACCGAGCACAAAGCCAGACCAGGGAATCGAGCCCAGGACCTCCTGCTCAGCAGTAGACGACATGTAAAATAATATTAATGAAGCATTCTCTTATTATTGCAGACAACGCGCAAACGATCCTGCCTGTATTAGTGATTGCATGCGACAGGGTCACCGTCAAGCGATGTCTGGACAACTTAGTCAAGTTTAGACCTAGCAAGGAGATCTTCCCTATTATAGTTAGTCAGGTAAGTGTCTTGCTTTTATAATATAAAATAAATACTAGCTTTCGCCGGCGCGGAGGTTGGAATTGGACCCCAGGGAACGTACTGCCGGAATAAAAAGTAATGTATGTCCTAGCTCAGGCCCATCGAAATCCGTTTAGTCGGTAAGGTGTAAAGAGCTAACAGACAGACTGACAGACAGAGTTAGTTTCGCATTTATAATCTTAGTATAGATAGTTTAGGGGTATGAGGAACAGGGTGTAAAGTTCACTCATCCACCATAGAAAAGGGAGGATCCTCCGACCAGACGGGTGTCGTGTCTGGCGGGCAACTGCCCAGAGGTTGATGTCGGGAGAATTGCGCGATGCAGTATTTGAGTGACGTCAGGATTTTTTGTGACGTCAGGTCTTTGATGCGTAGGTCGCATGTGGCGATGTAGATGCCGCCACAATAGTATGGACTAGCAACCCGAACCTTCATCAGACGGGTGCAATGGCGACATCACGACATGTCGAAACATCGAGATTTCTGTTGCTGTAGTTAGTTACATGAACCTTATGGAATAAATGCTCTAAATTATTGTGAAAACCGCATTAAAATCCGTGTTTCGGAGATCTACGTGGTCAGACAGGGAGACAAAAAGCGACGAGCGTTTTTTAATATGTATAGATATATGTTGCTATAAGTTGTCACTGCTGGGACTCGGCACTCTAATTGCGTAACACACAATCAATCACAATCTGTTTCATTTTGACAAAATTCAAAATTCAAAAGTCATTTATTCAAGCTAGGCTGATAATCAGCACTTTTCGAACGTCAAAATTATATAAGACAGTCCCCCAAAACGCCCACCCTTCACCACTTCCTAGTGCGTTAGCTGGGAAGAAGAAGTGGCGCAACAAACTCCCCAGCAGCACAGCTGTCTGTTCAGTTAGAAAGAAAAAAAAAATGACTCTATATAATAGTATTCAACATGATTAACCTAATTTAAATTATTATCCATATGTTAGCTAGCACACGCCAATATACCAAACAAAATCATCGAGAACTATACTCGGGCAGAAATAAAAACTAAACGTAAACAAAACTTAACGTCTTAATAAAAGCCTTCAGGCATAAAGGGCGTGCCCGCTTACATAAAGCTGTAACTGGAAGTTATAAATGATAAACTAGGACCATCGAGGTAAAATAAATAAACAGTTAATTACTAGTAACAATAAATAATATGGTCTATTGTCGAGGTCACTAGTTACATATTGCAATACAACTCATTAAAAAAAACATTGTAATGAGTAGATTATGTCAACAATAAATTAAAATTAAATTAAAATAAACAATTATATGAACTCATATAAGTCATATAACTTGTCAGTAGGTAAGCTAATTCTGGTGAAAGAACATAAAAATTGTCTTGAGTTAATCACAGCGACCAACCATTCTTATCATTTAAGTAGTCGTTGATAGAATAGTATGCCTTTGAACAAAGGTTGGATTTTACTTTCGTTTTAAACGCATTAAAAGGCAAATCTATCAAAGAAGAGGGTAACTTGTTATAAAAGGTTATACCAAGCCCAACAAATGAGTTATGAACCTTATGAAGCCGGTGAAAAGGAACTCTCTCAACGACAGTTCAACAACATTCATTGCGTTATTTACGTTGTTGAGCAGACAACATTTTTGAATACATAAAGCAATGGATTAGCAATATCCTTCAAAATGATTCAGATTATGATTGACACAATTGACGGATAAAATAGTGGACATAAATAAAAAAAAAAATACATACGCGACAAACATATTTATAACCTCCTACTTTCTGGAAGTCGGTTAAAAAGTTCATCATGTCATGTCCTTTAATAAGTATGGCTTCACCAGTTGTTGTGAAAACCGTACTTAAAGCCAAAATCAGTTCGGTATTTACAATAATTAATACCTACTTCTTAGTAAGATCTTATTAGTGAGGATTTTCACTGCTTTCATAAGTCTTCCATTTAATTGTATTGTTTTAGTTGGTGTTATGAATACAACATTATCCGCCAAGCAGCGTTGCTGTGTTCCGGATTTAAGGATAGGTGTAGTGTCATTTTTACGGGCATATGAGACATGTCAATGTTAACTTTGTCTGTTGGATGGCAAAGCACCTGCGATGCCGTCTGCAGAAGTCCATAGGTAGAGGTGACAGTACACCTGTACCCTAATTACGTAATACACGATCACAGAATCTGAATGGTTTGGAAACAGATTGCTAATCCATTGCCTCATAAGTTCGAAAAAAATATCTGCTCAACAACGTAAATAATGCAATGAATGTTGTTGAACTGTCAAAATGAAACAGCTATCTAATTACGCAACACATTTTCGTTGACAATTCCGACTAATCTGTTTCAATTTGACAGGTGAACAACATTCATTGTGTTATTAAAAATTACATACAAAAAAAACGATAAAAAACGAAAAAAAAAACGATCCAACGATCCGATCGGTCTTTTTTGTTATTAAAATACGATCTAGAGGAATGTGGCCGCTTTTCTTTAGATCGTATTTTGTTGCTTCGTGTCTCAATATAAAGCTTTATAAAAGGTATTAGAAAATTCTAGACACACTTACCGAGGGTCCTTATTAGCCGTTATTCATAATTCCTTCTCAGTCACGAGATAATATTTTTTTTAAAGAGTGGCGCTAGTGGACCTTTAGGCGCCCTCTTAACGTGCTTTCTGTGGCACAGAGGAGTCCATGGGCGTACCCCGGCAAGCGTAGCTAACCGACTTTTAATGATTTTATACTAAAGATGACGTCTAATCGCGTAGTGCAGCTCCCGTGCAGACTAGCGCGACGCGACAGCGCGACTCGACACCGGATATTGTTATACCTTGAAGTTTTCTTAGAAATTGTATTCTTCGAGTCGCTTCGCGGCGTCGCGTCGCGCTGGTCTGCAAGAGCCTTTAATGATTTGGAATAAAACATATGTTAAATTAGAGCATTTTCTTAATAAATGAATAATTTAGATAATGTTTATAATACATAGTGAAATTAATTTGTAAAGTTATATCTAACGCGGATAAAAAACTGAGTACCACGCAAAATTTATCAAGCGTATTTTTCTGAAACCTTCACCATAAAGATAATTTAATTAGTGATCTTTTAGTATACGTGTTTTATTAAAATACCTTTTGTTTTATGTATAATAAATCAATAATGCGTCTAATTTGGGACAGCGCTCCTTGATGGGCGAGTCCTATTACTGGCTGGACGTACGACGAGGTCACTGGCATAAAGTGGCATATTATATCTGCGTCTGCGGTTGTTATTACTTGCTGTTAGCTCCTCCTCTGGGCCGCCTGCCCAATAGTATAAAATAATTGATTATATGAATTTCTGTTCATATTTTCATCTAAGTACATGTATGTCCTTGCAAAGGTAATTACAATTTATAATCAGATGAAATTATTATACGGCACTTATTGTTTACGGTTTGCATCAACGCGATGATAAGGGCGTAAATGCAGTTTTTGTAATAAGTCCTTTTTATTGCTGTTCTACAGGTTTGTGAAGAGTAGAATCAATGATATTATAGGTAAAAAAATAATGGTTATAAAAACTAAAACCCAACTACGATAAAAAAGTCAACTAAAAAGGTATAAACAAAACATCACAGACAGACTAATTAAAAGTCTGGAGTCACACGTGTTAGGGCATGAATCGAACAGATCACGTGGGACTCTGGATTTTTTAGTTCATGGTTTTATGGCCTCTAGAGGGCCCCATATTCACCCTATAACCAGCGGACAATCAAGACGCTTCTAACGATACCTCATTACGTCAAATTATAATGAGTGGTTTAGAAGTTAAGGGAACAGAATAACATACATACATACCGGTCAAAATCATAACCCTCCTTTTTGCTTCGCCGTAGTCGGATGAAAAGAGTTAGATAGGTTATACGCGCTCCGCCATCATCATCATTGACAGCCTTGTTCCACCCACTGCCGAGTATAGGCCTCCTCCTTTTTGTGTCATGTTGCCCTGGTCTGTGCGAGTCTCGTCCAGGTCTTCCCTGCGATCTTTTGTAGGCTTCGCAAGTGCCACGTCAAAACTTGTCTAGCCTGTCAAGTTATACATTATATTGTCTTGTCTCTTTTTTGCTCCCGATATTTACGACATGCCGTCTTACT
Source organism: Agrochola circellaris (assembly GCA_914767755.1). NCBI lineage: Eukaryota > Metazoa > Arthropoda > Insecta > Lepidoptera > Noctuidae > Agrochola > Agrochola circellaris. The sequence goes on along the minus strand of OU611867.1, from coordinate 6,099,373 downwards.
TCCACGTGTCATCTTATATCCCATTTACACTCAGCTCATTTCCACGGCAGTGAGCAGGGCAGGACAAGAATGTAAATACGATACTTCTCAAGCTGCTTCCACTGTTACTCGCGCTGAAGATGTCGGAAAAAATCATGCCGACTGGGAGCTTTAAGCTTTGTGCAGACTAGCGCGACGCGACAGCGCGACGCGACACCGGTTATTGTTATACCGTCAAGTTTTCTTAGAAATTGTATTGTTCGAGTCGCGTCGCGCCGTCGCGTCGCGCTGGTCTGCACGAGCCTTTACTGGCGTGCGCCGCGTAAACCGTAAAAGATACATAAAAAATATATTTACAGAATCGTTCATCTTAAAAGTTCAACAAAAAAGTCCGCGATGGCATATGTCTATCATCTAAAGATGACCCACAGTAATCATTATTATCTTTCAAAATTTGATTTAAAAAAATCATTATTACTTCAGAAGCAATTTTGACCGGTATTATATTAATCTTTATCCAATAAAATATGTTATTTAAATTGGACATTTAATTTAAATTAAAATATGCCTTGACATCATATCATTTAAATGAATAGGTTAAAAGATGTCACAGATTCAAAATTACGCGTAACAAAATAATTATGGTTGACGGCTACGCGGGCGCAACGGAAGGAGTCAATGACCTTTTCCTCGGCTATCAAGTATGTAATCCCGGTAGTACGTTCCCGTGGAATATTTTGTAAGTATATTTTTTTTATAAAGTCGAAAGCGATGTGAGTGGTAGGGCTGACTTTGAATACACACTTCCCTCGATCCTGCTACGGGAGTATTTAGAGAATTATTGCCGGCAGCGCGAGTAGCAGCGACAGGGGCTGAATGTAAATGAGGCATTATAAAGTAAAGAAAAAAAGAAAGAAAGAAAATACGTTTATTTGCGGTACACATGACGCAAAGAAAGAACAAAACACAAAAATAAACAATTTGGGGGAAAATATGCGTCACATCCACGCAAAACGGCCATCGCTCAGCTTAATGCTGCGACCCTATGCGAGACAGGGCCCCAACGCTGGTTTTCAGCGACAGCCGGCGTTGACGTGATGACGTCAACCGGTGCAGCATATAGTGAAATAACAAAATAAGACAAAAATAAAATGAATAAATACAATACTTAGTTATAAATGTTTATGTAAAATATAATATTTAAAATGGTAACATTTCATACCGTCGGTGACTCAAAGTGTGACATTGTGCTGTTTTTACCCGACTACGGCAAAGCCAAAAGGAAGGGTTATTTATTGAATATCGAATGTTGGGTAGGTAACCTATCTACCTCTATCCTATACTATTAAACCAGCAATCTTAGAGTATATATATATATTTGTAATCACGTTCTCGAAAACTTCTCTAACGATTTCGTTGAAAGTTGCAATATAGGGGTTTACAGGGGCGAAAAATTGATCTAGCTAGGTTTTATATTTGGGAAAATTCATTTTCTCCGTATTTTCACCCGACCAGAGCTCAGTCACCTAAAGTTTAGAACGAGACGGCTACCTGTGAATATTTATCGTGTATTATCTATGCTTCGAATAACTACTGACATGGCAGCATGGAATTAGTATCAATTTTCGTATACTATTAAATGTGCATTCTATGTATATTTTCACCAAGGCACAGCTCGGTCGCCCAGCACGCGGAAGAATAGACAAAATGACAGATTGTGATTGTTTATCTGTCATTTTGTCTATTCTTCCTTCGACGAAACATGTTTCTATTGTGGTCATGCTAAGCGCGCTGGTAAATAAAGGCTAAACCAATGAGTAGAATCAATAAAATAATTTCTTCGTATTCTCAGAGAAAGTTGTATGTTTTATTTCATCGAATCGGTTAAGGTCGCCATTAAAGATACTTAATAATTCATAAGCGCTTGCATTATTGATGTCATTGGAATAGTTTGCGTGATACAGCTAGCTGGTTGTGTATTCAATATTAATGTATATTAACTGTTATAGCAAGACCTACTTTCGAGTATCACTGTCACTACATATTATAACAACGAAGTCGGAAGCGCGTCTGTCTGAACGCGAAATATTCAAAAACTACCGAACGGATTTTCATAAGGTTTTCGTCAATGAACGGAGTGATTCATGTGGAAGGTTTAGGTATATAATTCATTAAAGGTTTTTTTGTAAATTGGCTGAAATATGACGATGATTGTTGAAAAATCATGCTTTGGGCGTGCGCCGCGTAAACCGATAGAATTATATGAAAACAATGTATTACGGAATTAATACATTGTTTACCTGGATTGGCATATAGGGTAATTCACTTTTAATCCCGGTAGTACATTCCCGACATCCACGCGGTCGAAGCAGTGGGCAAAAGCAAGTAGTGGTAAGCTTTTGTAAAATAGATCATCGACATGACACAGTGAAATTAGAATTCATTAATCAGAAGGACAATTAAGGAGGATTAATTAAGGACAGGTACATTTTAGCGAATAGTCCTGATAAAGAATGGACGAGTATTGCTCATAAGAAATCACAACGATTCTACACTATGTGTTCGTGGGAATTTGAAACTGTGGCGGCATCTACATCGCCACATACGAACTGCGCATCATACTGACGTCACGCAAAATCCCGCCCGACGACGGAGGATCCTCCCTTCTCTATGGAGGATGAGTGAACTTTAGACCCTGTTCCTCATACCTCTAAATCCATTTAGGTCTTGTTAGTGTTACTATGTTTTCCTTCAATGCAGGACAGTTAATTTAAATGTCAACTTTGAAATCGTATTTTGATATCAAATTTCACAAACTTGATGTTGAAAAAGAGGACAAAATGTCTTCCATCTTTTGGACTCTGCTCCCCCTAGCAATAACTATAAGTCATACTCAATCTCATCATCGTAATAGACTAGCCAGTAACCAAGGTACGTAGTAGATTAATTGGAGTTGGTACTTATGACGGCGTACAGGCAACTTCCCATGGTGCGTCGAACGTACTTCTAAATATCGTAACTCTTTGAGAACTCCTAATGGACCGCTAGAGGCCATAAAGTTTGTAAAATATGATTTGGAAATAATTTAATTCTTATAATTGTCATCTTCCCCACCAGGATTGCGGCCACAACGCCACATATGAAGTCATTAGATCGTACACGGTTTCGGACCCCACCATATCCGTTGTCCGACAACCAGACGTGTCTGAAATAGTGCTGCCCAGGGTCAAGGTCAAGTTCAGAGGGTACTACAAGATCGCCAGGCACTACAAGTTCGCGCTCAACCATGTGTTTGAGACTCTGGGGCATGAAGCCGTCATTATTGTTGAAGGTTAGTTGCATTGCCAACGTCAATAATAATGTGTTAAGTTCAGAGGGCACTACAAGTCCGCGTTCAACTATCGTGTTCGAGACGCTGGGACATGAAACCGGCAATATTGTTGAAGGTGAGTATAATTTCAAGGTCAAGATCGTTGTAATAAAGTGTGAGAAGAGGGTACTACAAGATCGCTAGGCACAACAAGTTTCGCGATCAACCATGTACCATCGAAGAACTTCATATCTATACACCGCAAGGACTATTACTGCTTGCAGCGCTCGGCGACTATAGAACTGGGGCGGTAACAGATATGGTCATCGTGTTCACGGGATTTTGTTTTCAAACTGCTTAGATATGAAGTTCTTCGATAGTACTCGGACCTCATGGCCCGAGGGTTTGAACCCCCAAACGGCTCGAAAATATAATACTACGAAGATAAGAAGAGGTAACACGTTCCAGCTAATCAACGTAAACGTAGGTAAAATTGCTATGTAAGTACGTTCGCTTCGCTATTCGTTTCGGTCTACTTGTTTATCATAGTATGTAATGCAAGAAAAATGTTTTTGGGTTTTTACTTTTGAGCGTCGAAATTACCGATAAGCCATGCTATAATATGAGCCAGACTATTTGCAGAGAACTCGGCAATAAAACACGACATGAATCTAAGGTCCGGCTTTTCAAAATTTGCAAAAGATGTAAACAACAATGGCCGCTCGAAATTGTCTATGATTAGTGATGCGGTCGTATAACTTTTAAGTTTTGGTGCTATCGGTGTATCAGTATTTTTTATATTGAGTAACTTTCAAATCATAAACAATTTTTATTGTAATTCCATTGAAATATGTTCATAATTTAAACCGTGAAAACGAACAAAGTTATAATAAATATACAATCATAATTATTTTGCACTTTTTCCAAGAATTATACCTAACTATTATTTACGCTTAGCATTACCACAATTGAAACGGGTTTTGTCGTCGGAAGAATAGACAAAATGACCGATAGACAATCACAATCAGTAATTTACTCTATTCTTCCGTCTACAAAACCCGTAGAAAACACGTTTATAAATGGTTGTCATGCTACGCGTGCAGGTGCTGGCAAACAACTAAGTACCTACTTTGAACCAGTATCGGAACCGTTGGAACCGGAGTTGCAACTTTGTAATAATAGAGATGCCAAATTTGAAATTGGTGTTGGTTACCTACGTTAGGTACTTAAAATAATGTCTTTAAAAATTAAAGGAGATAGAAAGTCGACTATCCAGTTCTCAGTTATCCGCATCAGGACTCGGTCATGTTGGGAAAAATAAATAACAAAAATAATGTAATATTGTAGGTACACACAGCAAAAGACATGCAAATTCGTCATAGCTAAATAACAGCTTTTGTATTTTTAACCGACTTAAAAAAAGGAGGAGATTCTATGTTTGTCTGTATGTATTTTTAATATATATTCATCGATTTCTCCGTAATACTGGGCCGCATATTTTATTAACTTTGCACCTATGCAAAGTTAATAAAATAACGCGGCAAATAGCGCTGCAAACGCGGTTTTTGAGTTAGCTTCAATAATACTTATTTTTTCCACATATTCTATGTGGATGATGGTATAATAACTTCCTGTCAGTGTTGATATAATGTAGCAGCACCAACAGTATTCTCAGCGTATTCGCAGATCGGTGGGACTCCCCGATGTTGCGGAGGTGGATGCGGCTCCATGCTGAATTTTAATTGTATATTCTCATGTCTGTAACCTACTAACACTAGAACTTAAGTAAAATTGTTACTAACCCTATGGACTCCGGTCTGAAATAAAAACTTTCTATTCTATTCTATTCTAATGTCGATGATAAACCTATGACATTATTTAGTAAGGAAAAAAAGACAGCGTGTTTATTAAGTAGAACGTTGGCTAGTTCCAACTCCAACAGCATCTTGAAGATCCTAGCCGAAAAGCATTAAATACAACTTGTACAAATGGTCGATATTTATTATGTCAATCACTAGCATTTCAATGACAAGATAAACTTAGATGAAGTAAAAAAGGATGACGGCCGTTTGAAGTTTGAATATTTTCAAAATTCATTTCAGTATTCGCTCTTATTGATAGATATAATAGTGTATTTAAAAGTTTAGAAACACGCACAGGATATAAAAGTGAGTGTGATAATACGTGTATCCTATTTAGAGCAGAATCAGTGACACGCAGATATCGCGTTCAATTCCCAGACAATTTCAATGTTATTGCTTTTTGCAAATCGCGACCAAATCCAGATTAACTGTTATCTCGAGTATGGCAATGGCCGGTCATTGATTATTCAAGCAATCTATTGATTACAGCCGGTCTATTCTTTAAAAATATCACCATAAACGTAGGTGAAGTGAGCTGTCACTGTCATTCCACATTGACACTATTGACAGCTCACGTCACCATAATATCCACGGTCCGATTTTTACATAGATAAAAAAAAAACCTTTATTTACTCAAATCAACACAACAACCTTGCACAATTCACTAAGTTACGAATAAGCAGTAAAGGTAGGCAACATTTTTTTTTTGGATTTATCGTCAGAAGCCCGAAAGTCTGACAGCCAGCCTTACCAAAGGGTATCGTATTACCCAGTTACTGGGTTGTGGAGGGCAGTTAGGCAGGCCCTCCATGTAAAATACTGGTATTCAGCTGCATCCGGTTAGACTGGAAGCCGACCCCAACATAGTTGGGCAGATATACAATGTGAAATTTAATTCGTTTGCATCCTCTTAAGGGGTCATTGTACTCATCATTATGAACAACTTTCACTATGGGGCCAACCCGGAAATCCCGAAAACAAAATCAGGTGTTCCATACATTATAACGAGCTATGCGAACGTAAATATATATATATACTTTCGCCACTTGAGGTTTTCCGCAGCCCTAGCAGCAGTGCCAGCACAGCTCGTCGAAGCAGGAAGAAGAAGTTTATTAAATATATATTTATAATTACTGAAATAACAAATAAAACCCCTTTTTAGGGTTCCTTACCTCAAGAGAAAAAAACGGAACCCTTATACTGCCCTGCTAAGCCGAAAGGCGGTATCTCTGAGATACGCCCTTTTAGTTTTTTTAATACCATTCAATAGCTATAATAATTTCGCATCTAATGGTATAAGCCACATACCGCCATCTAACTTAAAACATTTACTAAAACCACTCAGAAGTTCTTTATATCCTTATGTTTCCTTAAATTACAATTTAGAAAAAGTCAATTTTCTCAAAACTTACTCCGATTGAGATACCGCCTTTCGGCTTAGTAGGGCAGTATAGGATCACTTCGTTGTCCGTCTGTCAGTTACCAATGAGGTGCAGCTACTGTACTAATCCTATTTCTAACTAACGTTATTACCAAATAGAATTTATTCCATTTCAATGACTTCGTTTGAATGTCAACACACAATGGTGGTCTCGGCTGTATAGTTCAAAACGACCTCGTTGACCAATCATGAAGCATTGTTAGCATACAACAGAATGAACCGAAGTATGGCCGAAATCTTTCTAAAAGGTAATCTCTGTACTCAGACGCACAGATATAAAATAAAATAAAATTGAAATACTCTAACACCCGCTTTCTGAATTGTGAATTTAGAGTTGAAAACGTGTCAATTCTACTTAGTTTGGCATTACTTAAGGTGAAAGACCACGAAATTAAAAATATCTTTGCATAAAACGTAAGAAATTTTAAATTTTGCGGTCTATATTAAAGGAATCACCTTAGTTATGCTAAAGTAGAATTTGACAGGTTTTCAACGTTAAATTCTCAATTCAGACACTGGATGTAAATCTGTCATAATATTTTGATTTTGTCTGACAGCGTTCCAAAATACTTGTCAAGAAAATGATTGATTAACTATAAGTAACGACAAACACCGAGGTCAGTCATTTTTAACCGTCTTCTAAAAAGGAGGAGGTTATGTTCGTCGCGTATGTATAATTATATATATTTTTTTTATGTTTGTCCGCCGATTTCTCCGTCAATTGAAGACCGATTTTGAAAATTCTTTTTTTGTATGAAAGGGTATGCTCCCAAGTTGGTCCCTTATAAAGGACAATGCAACTTTTCCTTAGAACGCTGGCCCAAAAAAAAGAAACCTGTTGTGCATAACTGAAACCTATGCCAAACGTTAGTACTAATCATCCATGACAACTTTTACTATGGGGACAAATAAATCTATCCCAGTAAAAAAAATATACATGGAACAAACGTTTTGAAAAAGTGTCGATGTTTATATCATAGGTTGGTTATACTTATAGGTTTTGTTTGTTTTAAACATTTTAAATATCGCCAATTGTAAACAATTATGGACAATAGAACATCTAAATAGGATGTAGGATAGGGTATTCAGAATTGACAAACTACTATACAAACCTTATTAAAATACCGTAAAAATGACTCCTCATTTTGTTGGCAGAAATGACCACTATTTGTTTTAACTTAGACAAAACTTATTTTTGTCGCTTAATCTAAGTGGCATATTCGTTAACTTAGTTTTTAAACATTAGTGCATAAAAGTTTTAGAACATTCGTGTTCATGGTTGTTATTATCCATACAAAACGCTGATTTCATAGGCATTTATTTAGGTTTAAAGATCATTTATTTCTCATAAGAACTATATAACAGTTAATTTATAATGAGATACAGAGTTATTTCTAAATAATAAGTATAATTAAGTCATAAAAATCGACTCTTTTTTAAAACATTTCTTACCCTGCATATTTTTTTTACTAGGATAGATTTATTTGGCCCCATAGTAAAAGTTGTCATGGATGATTAGTACTAACGTTTGGCATAGGTTTCAATTATGCACATTGGGTTTCATATTTTTGGGCCAATCGGTTGCATTGTCCTTTATTCACTTTGCTTGGATAGTTTTTGAGTATAAGCTTCAATAATACGTATTTTTCATTTGATGATAACTTCCTGTCACTGTTATTTACATAGCAGGAAGTATTCGAATTTGTGTGGGGTAGGTACCACAACTAAAAAGAGAAAAATAAACACTTTTTCAAACAACAAAAAAAACCACCAATTGAACTATCGTTTTTTGCCACCGACTGCCGAAATTAAAGTTATTTATTACTTTGTAGTGTTTTTTTTTTAGGAAGTGTTTTTTTTTTGAAAAAGTTTTTTGCGAATTATTTTTTTACATAACATAACATCACGCCTGGTTTCCCCAAAGAGTTAGGCAGAGGTACCCATAGCAGGTACACCTAGATTTCTTATGTTTATGTCCCATGTAATAGGGGCGAGCCTATTGCCATCAACTGGACACAAATCCAGTCCCCGGGCTGCTACTGAGAAATTGCAAATGGAAAAACCCAATAACACTTTGCCCGACCTAGGACTCGAACCCAGAACCTCATGCTCAGCAGTACCGCTTACGACCACTAGAGTAACAAGAGCTGACTACCTCGTGTATAACCGAAACAAATAATATGTATAAAATATACAGGGTGGCAGGGACATCGACGCGAAGCCGGTTACCATGGATTCAGTACATGATTCTGAGCCCCCTTGAGTTAAAATTTTTAGGCGGTTATTTTAAAAAAAATCTGCTGTTTCATAGAAAAGTGCAATACCTACGCGGTCAAAATGTATGGAGCAGCTGTTTTGAAATTGTGTTGCTGTGAAATTTTAACGCACGGGGGTTCAGAATCATGTACTGAATCCATGGTAACCGGCTTCGAGTCGATGTCTCTGACACCCTGTATTATTTTGCCGGTGATAAATTCAGCGAATAATTATGAACTTTGTTAGTTTATAATCTATCGGTATTATTTCCGTTCGATTATAAACTGTCCGCAGTGAGAGAACTGGTGGCTCTGAACAGGCAGTGGCCAGACAGGCGCTTTACTTTTTGTGTAAATAATTTCATCACCACTACTCTCAAAACGGTGAAGGAAAACATCGTGAGGAAACCGGCATGTCCTAGAACCAAGATGACATCTACCAACCCGCACTGGGCCCGCGTGGTGGATTACAGCTCACTGTCTCTCGAAGAGAGAAGGCCTGTGTCCCAGCAGTGGGAACATTATAGGCTGATTATGGTAAATTGCCGAAGAATTTAGAACTGCAACAAACCATTTACAATTCAACGTATTATTTATATAATTTATCCATGGGAAAACGACAAATTGTCAACTGGTGTCAAACTTGCTTGCGACGTAACGCATCTAGAGGTAATACTAAATAGCCTGCCTAGCTGCGAACAATTTGGAAGTAAAGGCTCCCAAGCGCGACGCGACTCTAAGAAAACTTCACTGTAGAACAATTATCCCGAGCCTTAACGCTCGCCAGCCGCTCCCGCAGCAACGCTCGCTTCGATCGCTCGGCTCGCGCGTGCGTTTGCTCACAGTTCTAACCAAACCTAACCCATTTCGCCCAGTTCACAATTTTTCGACAGTTTATAATCTAATGGAAATAATACCGATATATTATAAACTAACGGTTCTCACAAACTGTCATAAATACCTACACCGACTATCTAATTACGCAACACATTTTCATTGACAATTCCGACTAATCTGTTTCAATTTGACAGGTCAACAACATTCATTGTGTTATTTACGTTGTTGAGCAGATTTTTTTTTCGAACGTACGAAGCAATGGATTAGCAATCTGTTTCAAAACGATTCAGATTCTGATTGATCGTGTATTGCGTAATTAGGGTACTGTTTATTATAGAGTTCAATTACAGTATCAAGTAACAACATTGCCCATTTACTTGAAGTAACAGTAAATCGATAAGGAAAAATTTGTTGCTTGTTGAATGTAAATAGTTTATCGGTTACATACCTACTCGAAGTGGCTCATTGCTGATACCTACTCGTTTAAGGAAAATAATACTAGCTTGTAATTGTATCGCCCCATTGCAGGGCAAGGATCTTTTTTCATACAGAAAAGGGACGAATATTGAACATGATCATCATGCTTATTTAGCCCAGCACCCTGATTGTGCACTGTTTGTGCGCGTGCGCAGGTGTGGGCCCGCCTTAAGAGTTTGAATTTTGGCATAATGTGAGGTCTCGATGACGCGCACACAGATCGCTACTCGAAGACCAAAAATATTTTTATATGGTATGCGCGCGACTGCTGGTCACCGCTTGTGGTATGTGAGCGGTGAGACGGGGGGGGGGGGGGCACTTGACAAAATTGGCAGACTGAGTTAGCTTGGCCTTCGTCTACCTCCCCCATCTCACAGCTCACATACCTCAGGCGGTGACTAGCAGTCGCGCACGGACGATAGAATTTAGGGATCGGTCATGAATTACGTGAGGCATTTAGGGGGGAGGGTCGAGCCAAATCTCACCCAATCTCACGTGGGGGAGACAGGGATATTGGCAAATATCACGTTACTTTTATTTCCTCAAGAAACAGTAATATAACGAGATAACTGCTTTAAATTAAGTAAAACATGTTTCTCCACTAAAATATGGGTAAATCCTACACATTTTATTGTTCGTTATTCCCACTACATTGATTCTAGACTATGTTCTCAAATCAAATACTAGTCTTATATAAAAATATATCAAATAATGTTTTTATAAATAAATCCAATGCAATCAAGCACAGATTAACTTATTTACTTACACAAAAATACGCATTTAAAAAAAATCTCACGTGAGATAAGTGGGGGGGCAGAGTGAGGAGCCGAATCGCAAGACATCTCACCCAGGGGGGGGGGAGGGTCGAAAAATTGCCACGTAATTAATTATCGCCCCCTTAACTATGACGGGAGGAGTGGAAAGGAGAAAGGGAAGCCTTTGTCCTGCAGTGGGACAACATAGGCTCAAAATAAAGATATAGATGTGTATGTAACTAACAAATTGGATTGTATGATCTGTAAATAAATAATTTGATTTGATTTTGAATAAAATCTATATATATAAAAGAAAGTCGTGTTTGTTACAACACTTATAACTAACTAATCTCACCCCCTTAGCAATGTATTTATACATTGTTAGGGGGTGAGATTTATCTGCAGCTGACTGTAGGTACCATCAAAGAAATTCATATCTAACCAGTTTCAAAACAAAATCCCGTGAACACGGTGACCACATCTGTTACCGGCCCGGTGCTATAGCCGCCGAACGCTGCAAGCAAGAATAGTCCTTACGGTGGTTAGATATGAACTTCTTCGATGGTACATGTAAATATGCTTTCCATAATTTGAAATTAATTTTATGCTGGTGTATTTGACCATAACGTTTTCGTCAATTGCCCCGAAACGTTGAATTACACAATCAAAAGCAATATTAGCACAGTCCAATGGAACGCTAAAACTAAACATAATATGATGTTATCAGCAACGGTTGAAGAGCGCATAACATCTATAATACTGTTCAACTCGAGTGCTAACACTGATTATGTACAACCTATATTTCGCTTGTTTTTAGGGTTCCGTACCTCAAAAGGAAAAAACGGAACCCCTATAGAATTACTTCGTTGTCCGTCTGTCTGTCTGTCAGTCTGCAAATACCATTTTTCTCAGGAACGCGTGGTGGTTGGTATCAAATTGAAATTAATATCAAATACGTAGGTCTACGGTCCCTTAGAGCTCTAAAAAAAACAAGCTTCTAAGTCAACGCACACTACACTAACTACAGGGTACTAAATAATAATAATAAGTATTAAAATATTTTCTATATTATTTCCAGATGACCTCGACATATCCCCGGATTTCTTCGAGTACTTCCTCGGCACATATCCGTTGCTACTTAAGGATAGCACGCTGTGGTAAGTTTTTTTACAAAACGTTCATAATAACTTGTAACAGCCATCATTGTACCACTTTCCACCTCAGAGCTTTGGGCCCTATTTAATCTAGTCAATTCAAGCGTCGAGTCACTCTGCTCTCGACGCTTGACGTGTCAACACGTCGGGTCCGGGTTCGCAACAAGTTAATCGTCATCCTGAGGATGCCTCGTGGACACGTGTTTCACGCTAAAACGTCTGAACGGATTTGGATGAAATTTGGCACATGGGTAAACCATGACCTGGGTTTGGACCTTTTATGCCGATATTCTTACAGAATCGTGACTTATGCGGGTGAAATCACGGGGCGCAGCTAGTATTAATATAAATTAAGCTTAAGAAATCTGAAAAAGAAAATAGGAATAATCTTAATCTAAACAAACAAACTAATTAACTAACATACAAACATTGGAATTTAAATAAAAAGCCATGACTTTTTCAATTAAATTGAACCAAAAAATCATGTTCGTTATATCTGAGATAAGCGTGGTGGACAATAAAGAGAAATTGTATCTATCTAATAAACACATTTTATATCCCTAACTAACAGGAAATAACGTACTTTCTATGGTCTGTTCCAAAACTATTTATTTATTTATTTAACGGTTTATGTACACACATATAAACAGACAAGAAAAAAGGAACAGAAAAATACGTACAAAGGTGATGCTTATTTCTAAAGAAATCTCTTCCAGCATACCTGCGATAGGAAAGTAGACAAGTAGAGATGTAGACAACGTGTGTAAGAGTAGCAGAGAAAATAAAATACATAAAATAAAGACACCTAATTATTCACTAATTTAACTACAATACTTATTAACTATAAACATACATTATGAGAATAAACTTACATACATACTTCTAAAATAAATATCACTAAAATATATATACTTAACTATCTTATGAAAATGTAAATAAATGGATCAGAAACGTACCTGTGAATGCCAATTTGTAGCGCAACGTATAAATTGGGTCCCTTGATTAGATTATTTGCATACATAACCTGAAATTCGAAATCACCTCAAAGATGTTTTTCATTTGACAGTTGAGGTTAATTTTATAACCTCACTTTTCGTCGATGAATTTTCAATTCCAATATAATAGTATTAATTCAAGCAACAATTGTTGATAAAAAGTGGTGAGATATCAAGTTAAAATCTTCTAAATACAGATGTATGTGTTACCACAGTATCATTAAGTAACAGTATTACGTCTTCATAGAAAACGGACGAAACGACACGCTTTGAAATCTCTCTGTATACTAACTAGTACCCGTACTACCAGTAGGCAACAGTCTCCAGATCGCGGCAGTTACGCATGGACGCGAAAGCTTTATCTACCGAGACGTAATACTGTTTTTTATTATACTGTGGTGTTATTAACGCCATTTAGTGAGTGATAAAAAAAAAAAAAAAAAAAAAAAAATATTGTCAGGCATCAAGGCCCATAGGGTGTTAGTTACATCTTCCTTAAAGACTATATTAGTAACATGCAGGAAAAATAAAAATAAAATAAAACAAAATAAAATAATAAGCGTACCGAACCTGAATAAGGTTTTTTTACACTTACATCAGAATCAGATACTTTTAGAACAGACATAACTAAATACTTTTTCCTTACAACTTCTTCAGGTGCATATCAGCCTGGAATGACAACGGCAAGATGGGGGTCATAGACATGTCGCGACCTGAGTTGCTACATCGCACCGACTTCTTCCCAGGACTAGGTTGGGCTCTGAGGAAGGACACGTGGACCAAGCTGGCGCCCAAGTGGCCAGTCGCGTGAGTATCAACCATCTTTTGCCAAGCCTTTACGCAACGTTATTGGGTCGACTTCCAGTCTAACCGGATGCAGCTGAATACCAGTATTTTACATGTCGTGACCTGAGTAGCTACATCCTACTGACTTATTTCCTGGTCTTGGGTGGGCGTCGAGACACCTGGACCAAGCTGACGCCCAAGTGGCCAGCCACGTCAGTACCAACCGCGATCTGCCTAGCCTTTTCCCAAAAATGTCGGAGTCGGCTTGCAGTTTACCCGGATGCAGCTGAATTTTACATGTCCCGACGAGTTGCTACATCGCACTGACTTCTTCTCAGGGTTAGGCTGGGTGTTGAGGAAGAAGACCTCGACCAAGCTGGCGCCCAAGTGTACCCAATTGTAGTCAAGAGAAAATACTACTATCCTACAGCATATTAGTTTTCAAAATCGCACAAACCTAGTATCACCAATAGATATGACTGAAGTCTTTAATTAAACTAAATAAATGTAATGTACGTAAACGTTTACTTTGGGGCCGTTCAAATATTACGTAAGCAGATTTATTACAATTATTTACCCCCCCATCCCTCTTGTCAGCAAAAGTAAGCAAAGCTCTTACCCCCCCCCCCCCCCCTCCCAATGCTTACGTAAACATTTTTCAATTATAAATGTGCGAGTGCCTAAACGTATGCATTATATGCGGGAGTCACTGAAAATGCGTTTCGTTTTCAAGCATAGACAATGTGAGGGAATAACTACCGATGACGTAATCATCATCTAGACTCCCCTACCCCCCATGCCATCCAAAATAAGCAAAACAAAGACCCCCCACCCCCCCATAGTGCTTACGTAATACTTGAACGGCCCCTTTGCGCATTAGTGCTACGGCAACTGTAGTCTGTACTTGCTTCGTTTGCTCCCTGTAACTTATGAACGTCATCCCCTGTTACAGATTCTTCGACGACTGGCTTCGGAACCCAGTGAATATTGACGGCAGGGCGTGTATACGGCCTGAGATATCTAGGACATACTCGTTTGGAAAGGTAATTGAACATGATATTCCTTTACTAATTTAATTTTTAATACATATTACTTCGTTTTTTTTATAAGAAACATAAAAAAATATAAAAGACTTGTTTTTGCCCGCGGCTTCGCCCGCGTGGATGTCGCAAAATTTCCCCCGGGAACATGCTACCGGGATTGTATACCTAATGGCCGAGGAAAAGGTCATTGACTCCTACCGCTGCGCCCGCAATGCCGTCAACCATAATTATTTTGTTACGCGTAATTTTGACTTAATCTGTGATATCTTTTAAACTATTAATTTAAATGATATGATGTCAAGTGATTAGAAATAAATGCCCAATTTAAGAAACATATTTTATTGGATAAGGATTAATAAAATACCGGTCAAAGTAGCTTCGGAAATAACAATTAAATTTTTATCAAATTCTGAAAGATAATAATGGTTACTGTGAGTCGTCCTTAGAAGATAGATATATATATGCTATCGCGGACTTTTTTGTTGAACTTTTTAAGATGAACAATCCTATAAATAATATTATCGGTTTATGCGGCGCACGCCAATAAAGCTCACAGTCGGCATGATTTTTTCCGACATCTTCAACAAAAATTGTCATATTCCAGCCAATTTACACAAAACCCTAATGAATTATTCACCAAAACCTTTCTCATGAATCACTCCGTCCATTGGTGAAAACTCTGTGTCTGTGTTATATTACATAAATAATAAATATCCCATAATTATTTTCATCAACAGATAGGTGTCAGTAAAGGGCTGTTCTTCGACATGCACCTGCGCAACATACAACTTAATTTGGAATTTGTGGAGTTTACCAAGCAGAACCTCACGTATTTACTCAAGGTAAGGGTTCTATAACGGGTCTGAATCACGTCGGGGTCACCAATTTAGAGGTATGGAGGATCCTCCGACCAGACGGGTGTCGTGTCTGGCGGGCAACTGCCCAACGATTGATGTCAGATAGTCTTTCCTTTCCTTTTTTTAGTATGTATACAATGTGAAATTTAATTCGTTTGCATCTCTTAAGGGGGCCAACCATGAAATCGCGAAAAAAAAATCAGCTGTTCTCTACATTATAACGAGCTATGCGAACATAAATGTATGGAACAGCTGATTTTTTTCGCGATTTCAGTGTTGGCCCCATAGTGAAAGTTGTTCATAATGATGAGTACAATGACCCCTTAAGAGGATGCAAACGAATTAAATTTCACATTGTATGATCCACACCTTTTATTAAAAAACCAACCACAAATGGTGTTATTTGCTGACGAAACTTCCTTAATTTTTAAGGTAGATAGATAGACGTGCTACAAATTTTGACGACGTAAATAACGCCCTACTGCAGGTCCAAAATTGGTTCACTGCTAATAATTTAGTATTAAATGGAAAAAAAAATCATTGCATAATATTTTCTATACCAAATGTCAAAAGTAGTGATACTTAGATAGTATTGAATCAAGAGAAACTAGAATTCGTCGATAAACTAGTTGATTAGCATTGAAAATAAATTTAAAAAATATAGTTTTTTCATTGTATAAATTCAATCTCTTAGTATTGTATAATTGCATAGCACATGTGTGAGCACTGTGACCATTACCTTCTACAAAACTACCATTTACTGGGTATGTCTCTTCATTGACTTGAATGAGCCCTGGCGCCTGAGAGTATGTCATGCTCACTCAAATGTCTCGCTGGTGGTGGCGTGTGTGTTGGATCATTAAGTTCCCTTCAAAATGGTTGAGCTGAATGGTGCTGATCCATGCGTCATGTTCGTGAACGGGCGCCGTCAGTAGGGACTGGTCATCTCTTAGCTGCCATGGCTTATTTTAATTTTTGAATTGTTTTTATCTTTTTTATTACGAAAGCTTTTAACGTGCACGTCTTTCTACATTGTTGTCACATGTATAGTTTCAAAACGAATCATGTAACCAATATGTTGTAAGAATACAAATGAGTGTCCATGGAGTTTCTTGCCTGTTCTTCTCCATAGGTACCTAATACGCTTTAGAATGGGCAACTAGCTTCATCTTTCTGACTGACCGACCCCGTGACAATTGAAAAGTGCCTGTAATTGGTTTATTTGAATTAAATGCTTTGAGTTTGAGTTTCTTATATATCGCACCTTTGGTAGAACAAGGGCATAATTGTCATAAATTGCCAAAATGACTTAAATATGCAGAAATGCTTTAAAAAGGCCTTTTGAACTGGAGGGACAAAGACATTCGTTTGGCAATTTATGACAATTATGCCCTTGTTCTACCAAAGGTGCGATATGTCGTTCGCGCGGTAAACTCTAATTGCGCGATGCAGGATTTGAGTGACGTCAGGTCTTTGATGCGTAGTTTGCATGTGGCGATGTAGATGCCGCCACATCCTCTTAGCGAAGCTGAGAGTCACTTGTTCTTCCCGGATTTTTTTCGTACTGAAACCTTCTAGTTACGGTTTCTTCAATCTTTTTTGGACGTTTTTTTACAAAAATACGTTTTAAAACTTGTTTTTACATACATCTATGATCCCGGTACGGTTGTACCGTTGCATGCCTCGTTTATCACAGAATACATAATAGTACAAGTACAGAAGATTCATTCCGCAAAATCATTTAAATAAATAGCAACTGTTGCTACAATAAAGTTCAATTCAGGTTGGTTAGTTCGAATACGCTTCTTCAGGTCATCTCATAAGTGCTCTTTTTTTGGTTGGGAAATTTTCAAATAACTTCTCCCGCTCTAGGCGGAGCCAGAGGGCGTGTCAGTCTCTTTCTGACTAAAACCCACCCGTGGCCACTTCAGTTGCCTGTACGTTGCCACCCTTTCGGACTTTCCCGCGTCCCCGGCAGGCATCGGTCCTAGCGGACCCCTTCAGTTGGTGCTGACATCTCTTTGAGACGCGCGTGGAATACAACGCGCCGTCGACCCGGGTCTGATCCTTATCGGACGGCGAACTATCCATTGATCACCGTCCGTAGGCCCTGCATAGTGCGCCCTTTCATTATCATGCGTTTTAATGAAATCCTGGCTCACAAACTCAGCTTATGGCACCACATGAGCCTTTAGGTATTGACGAATGTATGAGTCCCTATTTAGTGGGGGCAACCGTGATCCCGTCACAACCTCGAGATTGTCCTTGACCCACCGCCATAAATCAACTTCTCATAAATACTTTTTCTCTGACTTATCATTCTTTTGATGTTTTAGACTTATATACCGCATGACTTTTTTTACCGTCTCGAAAAAAATAGGGTATAATAGGTGAACGGAGTAGAAGCCTATGGCATAGAAATTTTAATGTTTAAATTTTTTTCAATAACCTAGAATAAAATTGATTTATCGATAAATACCAAGCATTTAAAGTGAACTTTTCATTCCAGAACATTAAAAATAGAAAATAAAAAAGAACCCTACCCTCATACGCACCCTACTAGATGCGCGGAATTTATCATGATATATGATGGATAGTTTTCTTGTTTTTTTAAGGATATTTGGAACTTTTGTATCTCAATGGTACTAAGCAAATATTCCCGGGTATGGCTTCTGTTCCATTTACACAACACACCATATTATTCTCGAGACGGTAAAAAATTTCATGCGGTATATAAAAATGGACGATGGCTCGATTTTGGTGTAAGGGAGTGCATTATTCATTAATTAAAAGCTAATTTCATGCTCTAACTTTATCAATCTTTCTCCCTTATAGGATAATTACGACGAACACCTAATTGAAACAGTAGAAAGCCTTCCAGAGATGACAGCGGAACAGGTCTTCAGTAGTGAAGACAAGACTGCCGTCCGCGTCATGTACAGCAACGCCAAGAGTTACCAGCGCGCTGCCAAGAAACTAGGACTCATGGACGACTTTAGGGTAAGTGGCGGGTAGTTACCCTAAGTAGTGTTGGCAGCAAGTCAGCCGTCCGCGTCATGTACAGCAACGCCAAGAGTTACCAGCGCGCTGCCAAGAAACTAGGACTCATGGACGACTTTAGGGTAAGTGGCGGGTAGTTACCCTATGTAGTGTTGGCAGCAAGACAGCCGTCCGCGTCATGTACAGCAACGCCAAGAGTTACCAGCGCGCTGCCAAGAAACTAGGACTCATGGACGACTTTAGGGTAAGTGGCGGGTAGTTACCCTGAGTAGTGTTGGCAGCAACACAGCCGTCCGCGTCATGTACAGAAACGTCAAGAGTTACCAGCGGGCTGCCGAGAAATTAGGACAAATGGACGACTTATCGCAAGTAGCGGGTAGTTACCCTGTGTTACCCTGTGCCCTAAGCTGTGTTGGCAGCATGACAGCCGTCCGCGTAATGTACGATAATGCCAAGAGGTACCAGCGCGCTGCCAAGAAACTAGGACTCATGAACGACTTTAGGGTAAGCGGCGGGTAGTTACCCTAAGTAGTGTTGGCAGCAAGTCAGCCGTCCGCGTCATGTACAGCAACGTCAAGAGTTACCAGCGCGCTGCCAAGAAACTAGGACTCATGGAGGACTTTAGGGTAAGTGGCGGATAGTTACCCTAAGTAGTGTTGGTAGCAAGTCATCCGTCCGCGTCATATACAGCAACGCCAAGAGTTACCAGCGCGCTGCCAAGAAACTAGGACTCATGGAGGACTTTAGGGTAAGTGGCGGGTAGTTACCCTAAGTAGTGTTGGCAGCAAGACAGCCGTCCGCGTCATGTACAGCAACGCCAAGAGATACCAGCGCGCTGCCAAGAAACTAGGACTCATGAACGACTTTAGGGTAAGCGGCCACCATTAGTAAAAATATTGTTTAATGAATTGTTAAAACGTTTTATTGCTATTTCACAAATTAACTTATTATACGAAGGGTTGATTGTTAAGTTATTAGTTTGAGTAAACACAGCATATTTTACTAAATGAATACGAAAAAATGTAATATGGGTGCGGGATCGATTCCCGCACAGTGTAACATCACGATGACCTTGACTAAGGCATAGAATGTAATTTATTATGCTTCGTATAGAATTGAAATTGGCCGTTTAGAAAAGAACTAGCTGCGCCCCGCGGTTTCACCCGCATAATCCTCGATCCCGTGGGAATATCGGGATAAATGGTATCATATGTCCTTCTCCAGGTCATGGTCTACCCTTGTGCCAAATTTCATCGAAATCCGTTCAGCCGTTTTAGCGTGAAATCGTAACAAACAAACTCACTTTCGCATTTATAATATTAGGATACCACAGTTTTGAGGATACCACAGTTTTGAACTATCTCGGGTCTGAAAATGTAAGTAAGACTGATTGTCAGACTTTCGGGCTTCTGACGGCCCGTAACGACTGTCAAAGATCCACGAATGACAGCCGGGACCAACGGTTTAACGTGCTTTCCGAGGCACGGAGGAGTCTCGGTATGTTAAGATGGTCACCCATCCACAGACCAACCCTGGCAAGCGTAGCTTAACCTGATGGATCGAACCGTGGGACTGTTATAACTTAGCCACGAGCTCCTCAGTAATGCTTCGCCCGCGATGAATTTAATCTAATATTAATTTTTCTCTTTCCTCAGAGCGGCGTACCCCGCACAGCATACCGCGGCATAGTGACCTGCTACTTGCACGGCCGCAGAGTGTACCTCGCGCCCGACTTCAAGTGGACCAAGTACTATCCCACGTGGGGCTAGCGAAGTAGCCGCCTTTTGTACACCAGTCCAAATATGTAGCCAACAGACTAACTATAGTGACATTTGGGGTACTGTCGGACTCCATCTGGGGTGATACAGAACCCCACAGTATGAGTACTAGCATTTTATATTGAAGACCAGATTTGTAGTCTACAGCGATGCCCCCAAGCAATAAGTCGGTAATGTGCTATTATGGACTTTTGGAACGAAGTTCCTTATCGCGCGTTGTGAAAGGGGGCTAGACGGAAAAAATTCTTACGAAAAGTTGTCACGACACTTTTTGCTGTAACGCGAAATTGAATGACAGCGCACTCTGTTTTTATTTTTTTGAATTTTTTCAACCGAGCTACAGCTTTCGTTCTTGTACTGACAGAAAGCCATATAAATTCCTGACATTTTCGTAAGATGGCGTTATGTTGTTAGAGGCACAATAAATATTGTAGCAGTGGTTGAAATCACTTGTTTATCTGTGCCGTGAGAACTTCGTTCCATCCGGGTGTCCCTTGACACCTCTCAAGTTTTTTTATTGTTATGTCAAATTCGGAACCTATGGGTTGGGATACATCTTAGTAATTTATTTCACATTTTTCGTAGTGATATTTACGGAGATATCATGAAAAACACTTTTATTGTAGGGAAATTTAAAAACGAAATTATGTCGAGAAAAGTATCTTTACGTATCGATACAAAAGTGTAAAAGCTATTCAACAAAAACAGAAAAATATTTCTCCTGTAAAATTTAAGTTTTACGATTACCGACTTATTGCTTGGGGGTGTCGACAGAGTCCTTATATACACTTGGGGTACTGTCGGTCTCCATCTGGGGTGATACAGAACCCCACAGTATGAGTACTAGCTTTTTATATTGAAGTCCACATTGGTAGCCAACTGAGTAACTATAGTGACACTTGGGGTACGGTAGGACCTCATCGAACTTTCTTGAAGACGGCAATGCCTTTCATTTTGACAGTTCAACAACATACATTGCGATATTTACGTTGTTGAGAAGAATTTTCCAAACATACGACGAAAGGGAGTCGCAATTTCCTTCAAAATCTTCCGGATTGTGATGGAAAGGGTGTCACGCAATAAGGGTGCTGATTTTTAGTCAACAGAGTAATTGACTCACATTACCCCACCTGGGGTCCCTTGGGGTTTTGCAGTACCCCACAGTACAATTATTTGCATTTGTATTCAAGTTCAAATATCCAGTCAAGAACATAACCGCATTTATCTCCCAAATTCTAGTATTACCCCGCGTGGGGTCTAACAGTACCTCACGCTAGAAAATTCTAGAATTTAGTCACTATATAAGCCCCACTGATGTAAGTTGATTAAACTGACTTTAAAAGTCAGCTATTTTGACCTTGGACATTATCTAGTTGACAAAAAAAAACACGAAAATTATCTCGGTAACGAATTAAAGAAAAACTTCGGTTTCTGAAAGCCTGATCAAGTTTTATCAGTAAATTTGCTAACAAATCTCACAATAGCTGTTAATATGTTAAGGGACACACATAGAAGTGATACAATAACACTTCTATCGCTCAAGGTTCATGTGGCGCGTGGTCAATAACGGAACTAACGCTGCCATCTTGTTTTTTGAATAGATTTCAAGTGACATTTCCCAAAACAATTGCGCAAATGTTTACCAACAGCGCCCCCCCTCAGCGTCACTCGAGCGCCTTAAGAGCCATATAGTGTAGTTATGCCTCATTAAGAGTCAGACCCGCATAGTGTTAACGTCGGTTCAGGGGCTGTTCATTTATTACGTAAGACGATATGAGGGGGGAGGGGGTCCGAACAAGTCTTATTTTTGTAAGATGGGCGCGGGAGGGGTCTGGATTGTTTTTACGTAAGATCAGCAGACAGGACAGGGGTGATCAGATAAGTCACTAACCACACGAAAAAAGAGAAAGACGGAAGCAAAAAACATAATTTCAAAATGTGCGCAGACGCGGATCGTGCGGCAGTTTACTTTTTACAACACAAACTAACACGTTTATATATTTTTGATACTTTTTCTTTGCAACGTTGGTAGATGCATATCTCACGCAAGTTTGAAAGGGGGAGAAGGGGTCCGTGCAAATTTTATTTGTAGGGGGGTATGTAGGGGGAGAGGGGGTCAGAAAGTGGTTTATATTGTCCTACGTAATAAATGAACAGCCCCATACCAACACAACAACCAATAACATGCACATGATTCTAGAAATTTTACGCTGGTTTTTGAAAAAATATCTGCTGTTCCGTACATTTACACCCTCACATTCTGTATTTGAGCAGTGGTGACGGCCGCGACTTACGAGTTGGTTCGAACTCAAGCACCTTTTGTGTAAATTATTTCATCACCACTGCTCTCAAAACGGTGAAGGAAAACATGCTGAGGAAACCGGCATGTCCTAGAACCAATAATTCGAAGACATGTGACATCTACCAACCCGCACTGGGCCCGCGTGGTGGATTACAGCCCACTCCCTCTCACAGAGAGGAGGCCTGTGTCCCAGCAGTGGGAACATTATAGGCTGATTATTATTTACTCTGTATTTTCCACGGTAGGAGGTATTCCCGTAATATTTATGTCGTGCCATTGAGAGATATGAACAATTGAAAGGGCTTTCAGAGGTCGAGAGTCGAAATTATTTAAATTAAAACATGGTTTGAATGGCTGTCTTGTCACTATAGAGCTAGGTTAAATGTTCATTGTAAATAAATTCGAGTTTATTCTCTCGAGTCTTTTCGAATATTTACACTATACTAGATTTAATTGACGAGCGGACTTTGCTAGAAGTTATATAGTTCAGTTCTAAAAGCTTTACTTTCATTGTACGAGCATTTTGTTATTGCAAAATTGACCAATGGCGAATTTCACCAATGAAACACGATCAGCATATTTAAACCGAGTTCAAGAGCTGTCAGTGTCAATATTCCTCAACAATGATGACACTGACAGGTCTTGAACTCGGTTTAGATTTCTTACGTTTTTATCACGTCGGGGTCACCAGTATAGAGATCTGAGGAACAGGGTGTAGCGTTAACTCATCCTCTATAGAAAGGGAGGATCCTCCGAACAGACGGGTGTCGTGCCCAGTGGGCTACTGCCCGACGATTGTCATCGGGACATTGTATATATGCCAGTCGCGCGGTAAACTCTGCTTGCGCGATGCAGGATTTTGCGTGACGTCAGTGTGATGCGGAGTTCGCATGTGGCCATGTAGGTGCCGCCTAAATAGCGTTCAGTTTCATTGGTGAAATTGACACAAAATGTTAGCATTTAACTGAAAGGGTTTGAAAAATCTAGCTCGTAGAATGAAATTAAGCTTTCTGCTCATAATAAATAGCATTTCACTGAAGCCACATTTTTGTTTAAATAGGTATAAGATAACATCATTGCTGATGGGTATACAGACCCGCTTCAATATGGTAGTGGGGTTTTATTGTACCCCACTGAGTGAAGTGACATCTAAACGCTAAATTATATTTGAGTCATATAGACAATTTTTATTTGCTTGAATTCCCTTCATTTTACCCACTAAAAATAATCATCAAAATAAAGGTGCTCAGAAAAATTCAGTTTAGTCTTTTTCATAATTACAATATTTATTAATTTTTCATTTAAAGTATTCTTTCAAAATGGCGGCTTCAGAGAATGCTATTAAAACAATAAGATAATGCCAACATTAATATAAGTCGAGTCGACTAAACTAAGGTATTTAGTAAGTTATTTTAGTAACTAAACTGTGACAGTTACTGTTTCGGCTGTTGCCGCTGTGAATAGGCTTCGAAAATTATGGGCATTAGGCCTGGTATTAAATCTATTTTATTTTCTGAAAGAATATGAAAAGACGTCCGCCATGCAATGTCTGAACAGAAGTCTTCTTTTTTTAAACTCGCGGTGCCCCTGACGCCGTGACAGGCACTGGCTGGCGCAGTGGCGCGGCTACAGTAAGTGTCGCAGTGCGCCCTCTGGTGGCGGCGCGGCCGTAACAGTTACTAATTCAAGTGATTCTAGGTTATTCTGTAAATAATTATTTTAAAATTTAGTTTTAAGATTCTAGGTGATGCACTATATTTATATCTTAAATTTTAATATTTATTTGGTAAATCTAAATATCCATTTACTAAAAACTAGGTACTCGAGCATTTTGCTGCTATTTCTAATATTTTATAGTGCATTACCAAAGAAAGTATATTTAATATTTACTGACATATGACGTCATCAACATAGGCTAAGTTCCTTTTCAATTGAACGAAAGATCTTCCATTAATTTAATGTTCTTTATGTTTTAGGTAGTTTTGTCACAAATTAATACAGATTGGTCATCCCGAATTATAGGTAAAAAGTTACAAGTAGGTACCCGGCGAGCTCGACTTGTTGAATCCAGTGAGCGTAACGTAGTCAGAAGATCTAAGAGTTACGCGATAGAAAGAGAGGCAACTTCTAGGTGAATATAACTGTACGTAATAAGCGCTGTGCGACCTGAATTGCACTTTATTGTGTCGTAGCAAAGAGTCGCTTTTTATTTAAATGATTTTAAGGAATTATCCATCTGTACTAATCTGTGGTTATGTTTAAGGAATGTGATCATTCATTCGTATATTCACAAGTAGCGACCCGCCCTTGCTCCGTACGGTTTTTACAACTTGACAGAACATCGAAACTGTATGATATCTAAGTTTAATATTAATATTTTATACACATAAACCGGAAAACATAAGGAGCAGGGACACATAAAAGGAGCCGTGGTGATCCAGTGGTAACGGCCCGACTTACTAGTTGTAGGTCGTGGGTTTGAACCCAGCCAGGCGCTTTACTTTGTGTGAATAATTTCATCACCACTGCTCTCAAAAGTTGTCACTTGTCACGTGTCTTCGAATTTTCGAGGACACGTGACAAAGAGGAGGCCTGTGTCCCAGCAGTGGGAACATTATAGGCTGATTATGATGACACATAAACGCGATGGTGAAAATCCGTTGCGTAGTTTAAAAGAACAACGCGATCACACAGACAGACACAAAAAACTACTTTAATTTATAATAAATGCATATAGATTTATCGCTGAGGATCCCTTTTTTCGCCCTAACGTTTAATTGACACTACATTAGAAAGAAATCTCGATGATTTGTCAAAAAATCAAAAGTCATTTATTCAAACTAGGCTGAGAATCAGCACTTTTCGAACCTCAAAATTACATAAGACAGTCCCCCAAAAACGCCCACCTTTCACCACTTCCTAGCGCTTAAGCTGGGAAGAAGAAGTGGCGCAACAAACTCCCCAGCAGCACAGCTGTCTGTTCAGTTGGAAGAACTTGATTCTATAAAAGTCAAGTCGTAAAACGTTAGTAAATAAAATAAAGCGAGCTAGTCTTACGGTAGTCGCATATAATGTGTACCATCTAACATCTCACCTTAGTAATAAGCAACATTAAAGGGACGGGGCCTCTTCAAGGTCGTTTCTGATGGCAGCTCTAGCACCGCACGCGTTGGTCAAATCAAATAGCGCCCCGGCTTCCTGTTACACACTTCCGTCCCTATTCACGAAACCACTCCCTCAGATTGACCTATCCAATTCTGTGCAGATTCCAGGAAAGCAAGGGAAAAGATGTTACACATCAATAAACAAACTGCGAGGTCGACGATACATTCTGTGGCGGATGATCACATTTCTTTAACATTAAACTACTATAATTATTGTATGTTACGTTGCAATTTAGTTATATCTATTATTTCTAGTGCGAAATAGGTTTCTCGCTCATCTTTTATTTTTTGACTCGCCATTGTGCAATATAAATGTATTTTTATTTAAATTAATAATGATCATTTAGTCACCTCAGACTAAATAAAAAGCCAAGACATAGCGCTGTCAACAGTGACGTGAGGCCGGTTTCGTAAACATGTGTGCACTTAGTGAGGTGTAGTTTGATTGTAAATGTGTGCGTGTGAGCGTCTATGCACAGAACGGAAATGTAGTTTGGCATGCTTCACTGTATTGTTCGCAGCGCTGTCTTGGTTTTTTATTTAGTCTGAGTTTGTCCCAAACTCGAATAACAATTATTTATATTAAAAAGTAATTGTCTGTTCAGACCACTACGTCAAATGTACGGTACGCCGCACTTAAGTGGTAATAAAAACAGCGGGGTAATTATGAAACACACTTACAGTGGCAATGCCTTTTCATTTTGACAGCTCAACATCATTCGATGCGTTATTTACGTTGTGAGCAATGGATTAGCAATTTCTTTCAATGTTAATTCGGATTGTGCTACGCAAGTGCTGTATAAGCGGCACAAACGATCAATCACAATCTGTTTCATTTTGACAGCTCAACAACATTCATTGTGATATTTACGTTGTTGAGCTGACGAATTTTTCAAACATACGAAGCAATGGATTATCAATTACCTTTAAAATCATTCAGATTGTGATTGATAGTGTGTTACGCAATTAGGATGCTGTTTAGCTGGCCTCTAATTCCATTGAAACTCTTTAGTACGCTAGGGCCATGGGCGCCGAAGGCTTAAAAAATAAGAGATTTTTCCATCTCGCCTCGAATGGGATAGGTTTTATTTTGTCCATTCATACAGAAAGAGAACTAGCTGTGTTGACTTATACAAAGTAGGATGCAAGAGCGAGCGAAGCAAGCTCGATAATGTTACCACTCCGCCTAGGGCCGATTCTATTTTCGTAAATATGAGCTCGGTACTTTGTCGACTAATGCACAGAACAGCTGAATCCATAGATTGCAGAATGCGAGCGAGTGAAGCGAGCTCGTAAATTTTAGGATCTCGCCTCAGTTAAGTTCTCTATTATTGTGTTAGGCGTTTTCAGATATTTCTTTAGTTTTGAATGTTTTTACACCTATATTTTATTTTGAAGCCCGGGAGGTGCAAGTGCACCCGGCGCCCATGCGCTAGGCCAGCTCAAAGAGTTCCCCCCAGCGGACGGTGGACTGTACATGTACAAGCCCAGTATCATTTTACAATGACTAATATGAAACATGCTTAGAACTTATTTTAGAGTTACTACATTACTGGATTATGGAGGTCAGGAGCCCGAAAGTCTGGCAACCAGTCTTGCCAAAGGGTTTCGTATCACCCAGTAACGGGGTTGTGGAGGCCAGATGGCAGTTGCTCCATGTAAAATACTGGTATTCCATTTCCATGGAAGGCAACCCCAACATAGTTGGGAAAAGATGATGAGTAAGTGTCATATCAAATACCGTAAAATGAACAGTGTATACTATTTATTTCAATTTTTTTACGGCTTCTGGCAGACGACTATCGATATCAAATATGATCAGATTTTTACAAGAAAAAATGTTTGACTAAAGGTAAAAAAAAAATGCAATTAATCTTCACCATTATAATATTTCCATTCCATATAATAATAATAATAATGAATGATTGTATGTTAAGGCCCCATAAACGGCGATGATCAGTACAGTACAAAAGTTTACTAAATTAACATATAATTTTGAGATGTGGCAACAGCCCACTGTTCAAAAAGGTTAAAGTTGCAACTTTAACTTTTTAGCGTAAAATATCGTACTGATCATCGCTGTGTGACTGGGCCTAATATGAAAATTATCACATAATTTTAAATGATTTGTATCCAGTTCGCCATGCGTTTCTCATCAACCAACATGTAAAAATACTGAATACCATATAAGACTGTGATCTGCATTGTATTATATTATTGTGCATGTATATAGCCCAAGTTATGTATTTATAACTTAATATATTAAATGGTTTTGTTTATTCTGCGTTTTTATTTTTATTTACCCTTATATTACGGACTACATACTAAGAAAAGTCAAAGATACTGTTTACGTGAAATGGAACGTACCTAAATGAACACATTTTATCATTTCCTTCTAATTTCGAATAATTTCATCATTTTATTTTCCTCGTCCAATGACTGTCCTTGTGGTTTCTATCTCTTTCTTTTACAGCTAATTAAGTTTGTGCCAGAAAGAGATAGCAAATTATTTTGATACAGCTTATAATCCAATCTATTAATTTACAGTTTTATCTTTTCGACGTATCTTTAAACAACCAAGATCGAAGAAGTTCACTAATCGTATATTACTAATTGTTATAAAACAATAATATAACAGTTGTGAAACGTATTTATTATTTATAAATTAAAATGGCATCCTCGACGGCACAAAAGAGACCAAGTTTTGCTGATTTTAACGGCGGGAAGGAACCACAACAGTTTATATTCGAAGATGAACAGGTATTTTATTATATTTTATTTATTTTAGAATAGAAAGTTAATTAGGTTCTGATGATAGTATATATAAAACTCAACTGTTGTTGTAAGATTGCTTTGTCAATACCTATAGTAAACATTAAAAGCATTAGCTTTTTACACACTCGTGTTATTAATTTGTTAAGCAGTTTTTCCTTATTCAGAACTGATATTCTACTTCCATTTGTCTAGCATTCGGCCTTCGTTATATTTGTTTCGTCCTTACAAAGTCAACATTAACGTCTTTCATCAAATTCTTTTTTTTCACGTAAGTACCTATATTTCCTTTGTTTTGTTTCAGTGCGTTGTATTCGATGAAACAAGAAATAAACAGGCGCCGGTACATTTTCTAGTAGTACCCAAGAAAACTATTCCCTCTCTAATAGAAACGTCGGTGCCTGACGAATTATTATTAGGTTAGTAGAATCCGTCTTAACACTATAGCGCTATGTACAAGTTTCTTTTGGCGCGTGGCTAAAATCGGAACTAACGCCGCCATCTTGTTTTCCAATACAATTTCAAAAAAATTATCTCCGATGTTTACTAAAAACGCCCCCCTGGCAATGTAATTCTAACGCCACAAAATACTTGTAGAGTCAACGCCACCACTGAAGTCCATTTGAAGCGGTGCTAGCATCCATTGCTTTAAAAAAAATGTACTTAGTTCCACAATTTTCCTTCGGCCTTCTTTCTTGGCGAGCACTCTAGCCTACTACATAGACAATCAACATAGTCACACAACTAAAATCTGCTTAACCTTTTCCCAACTAAGTATGTAGGGAACTAGGGATCGGCTTCCAGTCTAACCGAATGCAGCTGAATACCAGTATTTTACATAGAGCGGCTGCCTATCTGACCTTCACAACCCAGTAACTAGGTAATACCTATATCCCGGGCGCAATAACTTGACACCTGGCTCGAAACTCGACTCCCCTCCCGCTAACCCGCGCGAGGCCCCGCTCTCGTCCTTCAGGACGAGAGCGGGGCCTCGCGCGGGTTAGCGGGAGGGGAGTCGAGTTTCGAGCCAGGTGTCAAGTTATTGCGCCCGGGTTGTACGATACTCCTTGGTAAGACGGATCGTCAGACGACCTGTCAAAGATCCACGAATGACAGCCGAGACCAACCAACGGCGTATCATAGTTTCCGATGCACGGAGGAGTCTCGGTATGTAAAGGTGGTCAGCCATCCACGGACCAAGCCCGGCAAGCGTAGCTTAACACGTTGCAGGACGGTACTGACTTTTTCAAATTATGCGATATGACAGTAAAATTGCCCATACAAGTTACGACCACTACTATATCCGTACTGCCCTAGAGCAATACTACCTATACTTATGAGAGATTCATGGGATATGACAGTAAAAACGGTTTTCTTTGTTCCTCTATACAAAATTTCGCTGTAATGGCCGTACCTCACTTCAGAAGAGTTTAAAACTTAGCCACGAGTTCCATAGTCACACAACTAGTTAGTCGTAAATAATTCGGTTACGAAAAAGGTATAATAAAGAACGCGGGAACCTCCCATATTATTATTATACTCTTTGGCGGGAACGCATACCAACCAGTACCCTAAATACGTAATACACGATCAATCAGAATCTGAATCGTTTTGAAACAGATTGCTAATCCATTGCTTCGTACGTTCGAAAAAAAAATCTGCTCAACAACGTAAATAACACAATGAATGTTGTTGACCTGTCAAATTGAAACAGATTAGTCGGAATTGTCAACGAAAATGTGTTGCGTAATTAGACTATCTAATTAGACTGTCTAAAACTACCACTACCACCGACTATCTAATTACGCAACACATTTTCGTTGACAATTCCGACTAATCTGTTTCAATTTGGCAGGTCAACAACATTCATTGTGTTATTTACGTTGTTGAGCAGATTTTTTTTAAATTAGATAGTCGGTGGTAGTGGTAGTTTTAGATAGTCTAATTAGATAGTCTAATTACGCAACACATTTTCGTTGACAATTCCGACTAATCTGTTTCAATTTGACAGGTCAACAACATTCATTGTGTTATTTACGTTGTTGAGCAGATTTTTTTTTCGAACGTACGAAGCAATGGATTAGCAATCTGTTTCAAAACGATTCAGATTCTGATTGATCGTGTATTACGTAATTAGGGTACAGATATTTATTGCCTTGTTCCGGCTAGTACATTCGACCGCACGTCGGTGGTACCTAACACCTTTGACCTTGAGCTGGCCTAGCGTAGTACGGAGTTTAATTACAATACGGCCGACGTAACTTGGCGGGTGAGAACTTCGCGCAGAAGGTTGCGCAATAACGTTTTTTAGGAACGTAATGGTGACATAAGGCGAGTGTGAGTGAGAGAACTTGCGCGAAAGTTCGTTGTGCCTATGTTCAGACCCGTCAAGTTACGTTGGCCGTAATGTAAATAGAACAAGAGGCCAGCTTTTATACTGGATTTGTAACCAATGACGTGCTTCTTACCGTACCATAGTATAAAAAGTTCCTATAAACAAAAATTCACGGTGAGATTTCTAAAGAACAGCGGGGTAAATGCGTAACACACATAAAATGACAATTGATCGCAATGGGTTTCATTTTGACAGTTCAAAAACGTTCATTGCGATAATTACATTCTTGCGCAGACGATTTTTTCAAACATATGAAGCAATGGATTAGCAATATTCTTCAAACTCTCGGATTGTGATTGAAAGTGTGTTACGCAGTTAGGGTGGATCCGCAGCTAATGAAAAGTGGGTGATACGTGTAAGTTATAGTCGTTGTAAATCACAAGCGCGCGTCATGCGACTTTATAGTCATTGACATGACGTACCATCGAAGAACTTCATATCTATACACCGTAAGGACTATTTCTGCATGCAGCGCTCGGCGGCTATAGAACCGGGGCGGTAACAGATGTGGTCATCGTGTTCACGGGATTTTGTTTTCAAACTGCTTGGATACGAAGTTCTTCGATAGTACCTATGGTTTTAATAGCAACAATTGCCGTGCGTTCTTGAAAGATACTTAGTTTTATTACTCTATATTATGTTCACCATAAAAATTACAGAGATAAATGTAGACATGCAACAACCAACCAAATACAGTGATAATAAAAGTACCTAATGAAATAAATCCCTTCAATTTCCGTTATCTACATATGTATAAGTGCGGAATATTCTGCAAAAAGCAATAGAAACGGAGTCATAAATTCATATTTTTATGCAAATAGAAGCTCCATGAAATCATAGTAAACATATGAGCATAAAACATAATAATCATACTGAGTAGGTATTATTTTGTTCAAAAGATAAAAATATTAAAATTAGTTTCCGCTATCAAAGGACGCGCGAATTCACAAGGTAACGCGGTGGCCTTGTTTATGTACAAAGTCGAGGTGAATCATTTTGTACTCGCACAAGGTCGAGGTCGTCCTCATGGTTCTGACCTTGGCCTTGTGTGAGGTCTTGAGCACGGTCATAGCCTTGTGTTTCAATGTTGCGCGATATTCTATTTCAGTCGACGTGATGTGACGTTTCAGGTGACGTCACTAAAGTATTTTGGAATTTTGGCGAAGATATTTATGTATAGATTTTGAATTGTTCTGCAAATAGATATTTTTTAAATTAGAAATAATGCTCGGAGAATCTTAATCTTATTAAATCTTATTCAGATTGTGAACTTTGTCTAAAAATTAAAGGCGATTAACTTCCAGATAATTTATTACCTTGCTCGGATATTACCTACTTTACAATTTGTCGCAAACACTTGATTTAGTGAATATTGCCTCGTAGTAGTGACTTTTACTTTCTGAATCTGAATCATTTTAGTTTTTCTGTCCTATCATCATGATCAAGATCAAGCTAAACTTAATTTTAAGTCTGCGGAATAACGACTCATTTTAGATTTTAACACTTATTTCCTTCATCTTTCGTCTATCTGATAATCTGACTAATGCCAAGAATTTTAACATTTTTCACAGACTGACTTGGATGCTCCCTTGCAAAATTAGCATTGCTAAAAATATTAATTTAAAAATTTAAACGCAGGTCATCTACTGATCGTCGCGCGCCGCATCGCCAAAGACAAAGGCATAGACAAAACCGGATTCAGAGTTGTAATGAATGAAGGTCCTCATTCTTGTCAAACTG
Organism: Agrochola circellaris; assembly: GCA_914767755.1. Lineage (NCBI taxonomy): Eukaryota > Metazoa > Arthropoda > Insecta > Lepidoptera > Noctuidae > Agrochola > Agrochola circellaris. The sequence goes on along the minus strand of OU611867.1, from coordinate 6,066,471 downwards.
TAAAACAATTTTATGTTCAAATTCTTGGCGGAAGGCAGATGTGGTGGCCATTTTCGTAGGAAATAAAATTCAAAATCACTTGTTGTTTTATTTTTGCATGCTGTGAGCCTTGAATAGGTCTCTAGGTAGGGCCCCTCGTCGGTGTTACTTTATCTGGTGGTTAGGTGACTAAGGGATCTTGCGCACTAAACGGCGTCAACTCCGGCCAGTTGTGGCCTCTAATTGTATTGTATTGTATATTCTGCCGCTAGTTGGCCGTTGCGACCAAGTGCGCGATTCGTATCGGTTTCTATATATTGTCTAGTCGCTGCGATCACTAGTCGTGGTCGTGGTTTTCTAGTGCGCGAGATTCCTTAGTCGCATTTAAAGCTCCTTAGCAATTTCTGCGAGAAAAACCATGCTTCTACGTATTTTATTTAAGGGTTTTTATTTCCGGTAACAGTTCCGCTTTCGAGAAAGAAATGGTTAAAAAGCGAGAGATTTCAACCCTTTCTTTAGCTCTAGAAAGTGTTGTTCTTTATTTAATTGATTTTATTTGTTGCAGGTCACATGCTTTTGGTAGCAAAGCAGATTGCCTTAGAACGGGGTCTGGATAGAACTGGTTATCACGTAATGGTTGATGAAGAGCATCAAACTAAAAGTCTCAAGTCTTTTCATGTCTTCGGAAGGGCGCTGCATCATATGTTGTGGCCTGTGGGGCCAGGATGTAGACTGTAGGCAGGACAAGCTGTGAACTATGGAAGCTTGGATACACGCAAGCTCAAATGGTGCTCCTACGTCAGAATAAAACTGAAATTTAAGGTGTAGCTATACAATAGTTTATAATTATTAGGTTTATAAGAAATATTTTACCATAATAAATTAAATAAAAAGTAAAATAATATTTTGTTGTTTTATTATTCCATTCTACGTAAAGTTAACCGATCAACCGACGTTGGAACGTCAAGTGTATTATCTATGACGTTGACGTTTACTTTGCAGTACTTTGCAGGGAAAATTGTATTATTTTTAAGCTCTGTGTGCGTCTTTGCGATAAATTTAACAAATATGCCTGGGGGTGAGGTTGAAAAAGCGCAAACGGCCGCTCCGGCCGCGGATACGATATTTGGAAAGATATTGAGGAAGGAAATACCTGCCAAGCTTGTCTACGAAGACGAACATGTAAGTATTAAATCCGTCCGGCCGGCTGACATTTGCAATGTCAGCTGTTGAAAATATTCGCCTATTTATTGCTAGTTTCTACTATTTTTCATTCGAAATTAATGCAATAACTGATAAATTATAAAAATGTCCATGATTAACCATACCAAAAAAAGTATTTTGTTAGGTTAGGTAATATTCAAAATATTCTTTTCTCTCTAGTGTGTGGCGTTCCACGACGTGAACCCACAAGCCCCTACTCATATCTTGGTGATCCCGAGGAAGCCCATAACCCAGCTGTCGAAGGCTGAAGATAATGATGAACAACTCCTTGGTAATTTAAATCCAACCTCTTTTTAACTCAACTTCTTCACAAGTTTTTTATTTTGCTATAAGTGATTGTATTTTTTTTAACAAATTAGTATATTAGCCATAGTTATCAGAGTTGCAAGTGGCTTGCTCTCTCTCTCTTAAAAAGCATAGTAGTATGTTGCATTAAAAGTTTTTTTCTCCACTGAGAAATATTAAAACAATTCTCAAATAGGGATGTTGACTGGGAAAAAAAAGACTGTTTAGTTCATCAGTCAGATAATAAAAAATATTTCATACCTATTTTTTGCTATAAAGATAAAACACATAATATTTGGGGAGTGGAGGCTCGCTATGTCACAAGTCAGTATAAAATTTACCGGGGAGTGACGTCATGCCACATTTTAATGTATTGCCTACTCAATTTATTGCCGAAATCTTTTTATTACGGAAAAAAAGAAAAAATAAGTGTCCAATATTTTTTAATAATCTACCTTACAGACAAAAAAGATTTTTTTTTCCACGTCCCTATTGCATTCCGTAGATATGTAGCATTCTCTGTCTATGTTGCATTCATATTACTATGTAGTGTTTCATATTTATCTTTTTTTCAGGGCATTTGATGATTGCTGCCCGCAAGGTTGCCCACTCAGAGGGTTTGGACAAGCATGGCTTCCGCCTTGTCATCAACGATGGCAAGCATGGAGCACAGAGTGTCTACCACCTTCATCTTCACATTCTAGGAGGCCGCCAGATGCAGTGGCCTCCTGGCTAAGTGTGGAACCAGAATTATTCATAATGTCCATGAATAAAATTCGTTTTGCTTTTTTGTATTGGTAGTGTTTTTTTTGTTGAATTTAACACTGATGCCTTTTAATTTTAAATGCAATGATTGGTATCAAGGAGATTATAATAAAAGCAACTTTTCAATCGTAAACTGTTTAGCTATAATGACCTTTTTCATGTCACACAGGTTTGCATTATATAAAATGTACTTTGTGGTTTGCAACCCCCTGCTTGTCTAATTATTCTACACTTAGCTTGCCTGAGGCAAGGTGCGGCCATAGATTATACGTAGGGTGCCAAATATTTACCTGTTTTGATTATAGAAACATGACTAAATATAAAAAAAAAATTAACCTAAGCAGTGCCGGATTAAGCAAGCGCGGGGCCCGTAGCAAATTTTATAGACGGGCCCTTGATCTGCTATGGGTTCTTATGTATAAAGTGGTAAAAAAAAAACAATACTCAATACTTTGCAATCAACTTTTAGAAATTGTATTACCCATATTCTGACATCTTAGTCGGCAAAGGTAGTACGTATCACGTTTTTGAGACATCAAGTAAATTCAATATACCACTTCTTAAGGGGACTACAGGACCTAAACGTGCCTAAACGCAAGTTTTATAATGCGTAAAAGTATATGATCCACTGCAGTAAACAAAATCAGAAAAATATATGATATTCTTCAGGATATATGATAGTGTGTTGAAAACATAATACAACTAATTTGATACGATAGAAAAAAATCATGAAGATATGTACCTCTAAAAATTTCTTTTAACGATTAAAAATCATATTAATTTACATGCAATCATTCTGATTTTTTGTCAGATTATTCTACAAGCTACATATTAGCATAATAGTGTTTTAATTTTCCAGTCCAATCAATAGATTTTTTGTAAATCGCTAACTGCTTCATATTTTGCAATAAATTACCTGCGTCGTGTCATCGCGCTTCTCTTTCATTTCTATGCAGTCCGACAGTGACCGCGCTTTAGCTGTTGTAAGCCTCTTAATAAGTTTCACTCAAAAAATTATGCTCAGGCGGAGGTGGGGCCCGGGTTTGAATACGCGGGGGCGGGGGCTTTAGCGCGGGGCCCGTAGCAATTGCTACTCTTGCTACGTGGTTAATCCGGCACTGAACCTAAGGAAGGTTATTCAGTTCTATATGTAAGTTTGACGTATTTGAACGCTTTTTAAAGAATTTAACAGCACAACTAGGCATTTTGATGGAGTTCCGCGCGCCTTCAAAACGATTTACGAAGTGCATTAGAATCGATTTGAAAGTAGTTTTTATGAACGTACAGACGCCAGCACATCAAGCTACTACAATCTGTCAGATTTCTTCAATAGATTTTGAACTTTATTCCTATTGTATAAGGTTCAAGGTTGATTGGGAAAATTTGACAGTTTCGGGTAGCTTGACCTGCTGGCGTCTGTACTAGAACATTTTGTTCTTGTACTTTTACAGAGGGGAAGTGTTCGTGAGGCTTTTCCAGTGTTATATACTCTAAGAATGATTATAAAAGATCTATGATAATTTTCAAATTCCTTTCGTAGCTCGCATATCCATGTTTGATAATTTTTTCTAATTAAGTAGTTTGCCATTACAAAAATATACTTGTCACTCTGTATGCGCTCTGCATCAAGATCATAGAGTTTGTCTTGCTAGTTAGTTTTTGTGACTTAAAAGGCGAGTGTCTGTATTAAAAAAAAACTAAAGTAGGCGTAATTCTATGAAATGATTTCTCTATTTCTTTCAATGTTTTTTCGTTCTATAGAAAATAAAGTTTGTGGTCTTTTCTGTCAAGAAGATTGTTTTTAGCTTACCGCTGTTTTTGTAATATTACATTAAAGAATTGCAAAAATGTGTGAAAATCATGTAATAAATACCATTTTCACGGACTTCCAACGCAATATCGACCAGGATCAAGAAATACGAGAGGTAGGTTGTACATTTTTGATGCAAAAAAAACTTTTGTCGGCCTGTGCCGCACTGTTTTGTATTTTCTGTTTCTTTTTGTTGTGAAACCCACCAAAATAAACAATAACTTTCGATAACACAATGTTTCTTGTCTATTTAAAGTGTTTTTAACGCTATTCCTAACGAAATAACTGCAGGAATTCATTAATTTTAACACGCTCTATGATGTAGGTTATTCGGAATATCTGCAAAGATGTTGGTCAAATATCGCGCGAAGCGACCACAATCCTCCAAGTTATTCACCACAATGAAGCTGCCAGTAAGCATTGACGATAATTTAAACAAAAACCAGAGTTGCAAGTATTCCATTTTACTTAAAATATTACATGTCATTACAGTTATGCCAGCCTGTAGCAAAGCCAGGGATTTGTTCGAGAAAGCACGGGAAGGATACGCAAGACTGATGGAGGCTTTGCCCCCCAATGACTACTACAAGTTCGTATGATTATTGTTTTATTAACTCCAGGGTCTATGGTCTGTCCCAAAAGTATCTGACGAAATTATAAACAAATGGATTGTTGTGGCACTTTACAAAAACATACAACACACACATACACACAATTCATCACATTGACACAAATTAATTAATAAAAATAATAAATTACATACTAACTTTAAAGTAATATTTATTTTTATTAATTTTGTTATAAGTTGTAATGTGTCATATTAATATATTATATATTTCTATCATATTAATAAAAATAATATAATAATATTAATCAAACAATTATTATTGGAAAATGTGGTGAGATATAAAGTTGATAAAGATGAATGTATTACTAATTTCCCTTTGTTTCTAAAAAATAAATAAATAAAATAAACTTTATTTCCAGCATCGCAATAACAACCATAAGAATAATAAATACTTATAAAGAAAAAATAAAATACAAAACATAACATCTCATGTTGTGCGTACAAATATTATGGTTGTTAGAGAGTAATTCACACTGACCTCCGTACTAGTAAAAACTGTATCACGGTAGGTCAGTCTTCCTCGTTCTCCAACAATCACACACTTAACGGCACTTTATAGTGAACATAATATTTTGAGACATCAAAATCATCATCATCATCTGATTGCATTAGAATTATCAGATACTTCTAGAACAGGCTGGCTTGCACGTATGATAGGCGGATAATTAGACTGGTGATGAGTTGGTAAATGTAAAAATCAATCTTGTATATCGCAGTCATAGACACAATACAACTTCCATTGTGTTTTTGTCTTGTGTAGATCTATGTTCCATACATTTGGCAGTCTGTAAGTTATCGCCTACGACTTTGAAGAAAAGATGTGAGTGTATGTTGCAAGAGTTATAAATATACAGGCAAAGCATGATTTTGTAGACTAATTTTGTTCCTCAATACCTATATTTACAAACAGATGTATCGCTGTAGAGATTGTAGCTTGATACATGCCCTAAACTGCTTTGACTGGACAGGTCCACTCAAATCTGTGCGACTCTTTCCTTAAAAGACCATCTCGGATATTAATCTGCATGGTCCTCATGTGGCCTGACCAAGATTATATCTGGATATTAAATGACATTTTGTTTTGAGCTTTATTCTCAGTCAGTTTTATTTTTAAACATAAATTAACTTTGATGTGTAAAAGTGTTTTTTGAATCAATTTACAGAAACAAATATCATTTATCGTAAAGGGCATTTTAGGGGATGTCTTATTAAAATTTTCAGCCTATTTTGAATAAACGGTTTTTACAATTGATGTCTAAACCTTTATTTGTATGTTGTCCTGCATGTACGTTTATATTCTTGTATGTGTACACATGTTTGGGAAAATACATATCTCTTATATTTATATTGATTTCTTCAGATACCAAGAACATTGGCGCAATATGACGCAGAGGTACTGTTTTCTGATTGCACTCACTATATGGCTGGAAACTGGAATTCTCGCTACGCATGAAACCGTTGCTCAGGTGTTAGGCGGTAAGTTACAAATATTAAGCCATTATTTCATGACGTTGTTTAGTAGACGCTAAAGGAAAATAATTCTGTTTACCCCTCCAATATCCGATATATGCTTGTGTAAAAAGAGTAGATGCACATAAATAGTGTAACAGATGGTTATCAAACTTACCAGTTTGTGCATTCACAATATAGCTTCAAAACATGTGAACATTAAAATTGAAGTTGTTTTTGGAAAAACAACTTTAACACTCATGTATAAAGTTTGTGCTACAACTTAAAACCTTTTTATGACATTTTTAATAGTGCTATGAGAGTGTAAAGGTATTAATTAATGTTGATTTCAGAATGACACTTAATTCTGAAATCAACATTAATTAATACCTTTGTAAAGTTAATATTCGTTTATGTGGAAGTAAGGACTTGACTAAACTTTAATCCCCTTATTTATAAACTTTGCTCAAAGCTAACTGATGATTAGTGTCTGTTTAACTATACATTTCTGATATTAATAGTTATATACATAATATTATGACATAAAGTCGCTTTTCGTGTTTGTCTGTATGTCTGCGTTGTTCCTCTTAACCGCTCAACAGATTTTGATGAGGTTTTCAACATTGTTTAAAGAATTTATTCCGGAATGTTTATGTGTATATTACGTTAATATTAAAGTTTTTTAACCTACGAAATCTCGATGATTTGTCTAGTCGTAAAAACCGTGCGAAACAGGAGCGGGTCGCTAGTTACAAATGAGAGGGTACTGTTTAGCTATATAATTCATTCGAGAGCAGTGGTGGCCCAATGGTAACGACGTAGTAGTAGGTCGTGGGTTCGAACCCAGACAGGCGCTTCACTTTGTGTAAATAATTTCATCACCACTGTCCTCAAAGCGGTGAAGGAAAACATCGTGAGGAAACCGGCATGTCCTAGAACCAAAAATTCGAAGACATGTGACATCTACCAACCCGCACTGGGCCTGCGTGGTAGATTACAGCCCATTGTTTCTCGAACAGAGGAGGCCTGTGTCCCAAAAGTGGGAACATTATTTCAGTGTTAGGATGCTGTTTTATTTTCGGTGGGAATTACTTTAAAAATTATTTCTATTCTTGCTTCTCTAATAACATTGCTTGTATGAATTCCAGTTAGCGTGGTTGAGAGGAAGTCTGGTTTCCACCTGGATATAGAGGACTACCTCAATGGACTGCTGCAGCTGTGCTCTGAACTGGTGAGATCATATTTATTATTATTTTTAGCCTTTTGTCTCACTGCAGGTAGGGTTACTAGTCGTCCGTATATTCGTCCGGCTTTATTGACTAAAGGGGATTTTGTACATAAAAGAGGTAATGATAAAAACAAGAATTTTAAAACAAAAAAATATTAAAAGTGGGAACTTTGCGAGATTCGAAATGGTAACCCTAACTGCAGGGCAAAGGCGTATGTTCCTCCTGTCCTTTAGGGTATTACACTATCAAATATCTAGGATCCTATCTTTTATCCTACATATTTGACGTCTAGAATCATATCTGTCATATATCTAGGATCCTATTTTTTTGACATAAATGTGGTTTCAATCGTCTATTAAAACAAAATACTGAAGCCTTTCGGCACACAATATAACAAATAGAACTTAGAACACTAATGAAGTCAAAACAATGAATTCCCGGCTGCCGGCAACAGCTTGCTTTTTTTTTAGTACAGCAGTGCTGCCAACAAATAATTTTAGAATTCCAAAGCGTATTGTGAACTTAGGCCAAAATTTCGTTGTGCTTACTTTTTATCCGTCAATAAAACCGTCAACTTAGAATGTAGCAGTAGTAAAACTGAAAAGGCAAAATCACATAATTTTATGGACGGATTTTGTATCAGGAAATTATGAAAATAAATGTGAAAATTCAGTATATAATATTCAATATGGCAAGACCTGTTTCTATGATCTTATCTAACAACAAATGTCAAAAATCTTTGATCAAAGACGATTTGATTCATAATGTTTGTATTACATTATCATATAAATATGACTCAGATATGTTCCTCGCTGTTTGATAGTGTAATAGGAATCCACTTAATGTCAACACCTTTTCTGTCCCTGCCACATAATTATAGTAATGTATTATGAAAGGCAATATATCTGTCAGAAAACACGATTATCCAATTTGTGCTCTTTATTAAATATATTAACAATTAGTCTATGGATTTTTCTATTACATCGTATAATAAATCTTAAAATGAGTGAATTAAAGAAGAAACTGGTCGGTACACTCCAGCACGCGTAGCATGACAACCAAAGAAATGGGTCTACGGTGGTCTACGGGTTTTGTCGACGGAAGAATAGACAAAATGACAGATTGTGATTGTTTATTTGTCATTTTGTCTATTATTCTGTCGACAAAACCCGTTTCTATTGCGGTCATGTTAAGCGTGCTGGATCCTCCCACTAGTCCCAACGAGCTATTGATTTTTTTTGCGCCGATGGTCATACAACTTTGCACTTGACACAGAGAGTAAAGTTATTCAATGTCATCAGATAATGCTCTGCCCTACTTGTCAGTTTTTCAGCATATTTCATTATTATTTTCTTCGTTTTCAGGCTCGTTTGGCAGTTAATTCCGTGACGCGGGGCGACTATGAGAAACCTCTGCAGATATCCAAGTTCGTCATGGAGCTAAATGCAGGGTTCAGGTAAATAAAACCTTTTTTAAATTTTGCAGTAAAATGTTGTTTTTCAAATGATATTTTGTTGACGGAAGTACGTGTGCGCTGGATATGTGTTTATGATCCGTGACCGTTAGCCCTCGTACACACGGGCGATTTTTTTATAGGAAAAAGTGGATTTTTAACGCACTGCTTAGCACCGCGAGTTGAGAATTCAACAATATGTTTTTCCACGCGTGGAATGCATGCTGGATTCTCAACTCGGTACAAACGCCCTTAATACTCGGTATTAAGGGCGTTTGTACAGAAAGTGGGCAACGTCGTAAATTGCTGTCAAATATTTCGCTGTTTTGATTAATTTGACAAAACCCATTTCTATGGTGGTCGTGCTACGCATGCTGGAAGTTGCGTCTCTTTCTATCGCGTAACTCAAATATCTTCTGACTCCGTTACGCACACTGAATTGGGCCGACAAGACGAGCCCGCCGGCCGCGTACTTGTAGCTTCATACCTAAAATGCGAAGAGTACTATCTATATTCATGTGTTGTACTGTTCTTTCAGTCGCCATTTTGAACTCTATTTATATTGAAATAAAGACTGCAAAATTCAATGCTATCGATCGCGTCACGGCTCAAGTTATAATGAACGCACCGTTATAATTATGTCTGTTACTGCACTATGCATGACCAAAAAGATTATCTAACGAACCGGGGATTACAATAACGCTCTGACCAAACTAAGGCGAATCCCGCGCGGGATACGGGAAAAAATTCGCTCACACTGATTGTGTCAACTAACTGGAGGTGTTCAAACTGGCGCGAATAGTCTCACGACTTCCTCATCACTATAGAAGCGTTCGGTCGCGCTGGGTTCGTCTCAATTTGGCCTCAACTAAAATAAACAGAAAGAAAATAATATTTTGATAAATGTATATTTTCCGTATTTCCAGGTTACTGAATCTCAAGAACGATCACCTGCGCAAACGCTTCGACGTTCTCAAATACGACGTCAAGAAAATTGAGGAAGTGGTCTACGATCTCAGTATCAGGGGACTGCGACCCACACCCGAGGCCGCTGCCTAACCACTCACTTTAGTACTGATTAAAAACTATTCCTTTTATTTACTATAAATTTACTTTTAAATAAATGTTTGTTGTACTGTAAATATGTTTCTTTTATTTTTATTTAGGAAGACAGCCCTTGAACGACCGATTTTCAACGCACTGCTTAATTAATGCCGAGAAAATTCCAACTGTATTTTTTGACGCGCTGGGATGCGCTATTTTGGATTCTCAATGCTCGGCCCAACACAGAGTTGTAAATCCAGTGCGCGAGGAAAAATCGCCCGTGCGAACGAAGGCTAAATATGTATGTAGATAGAGAGGTGCTCTATCTACATACATATTTCCCTTTTCGCGTTCAATTCGAGACATCGGTTGCGTGAAGTCACCACGCGAATCATAAGATGCGTCCAAAAATGGATAATTATCGTCGAATTCATTTTCATTTTGAGTTTTTTTTGCAGATATCTCAAAAACTAGACGTCCTAGGTCAAAAATAATTAAATTTACCTCACCACCTTGACGAAACCCCTTCTGTGATGTTTAATTCTGTAATTGACCTTGACCTTTTTTGAGAAAGGTCAAAGTCAATTACAGAATGAAACAAAGTTGTTTATTTACTTACGTAAGTTTGCCGCTCTGAAACCAGGCTAAATATGTATGTAGATAGAGAGGTGCTCTATCTACATACATATTTCCCTTTTCGCGTTCAATTCGAGACATCGGTTGCGTGAAGTCACCACGCGAATCATAAGATGCGTCAAAAAATGGATAATTATCGTCGAATTCATTTTCATTTTGAGTTTTTTTTGCAGATATCTCAAAAACTAGACGTCCTAGGTCAAAAATAATTAAATTTACCTCACCACCTTGACGAAACCCCTTCTGTGATGTTTAATTCTGTAATTGACCTTGACCTTTTTTGAGAAAGGTCAAAGTCAATTACAGAATGAAACAAAGTTGTTTATTTACTTACGTAAGTTTGCCGCTCTGAAACCAGGATAATTGGGATGCATACGGCATGGTGCGCTCCTGTTTTAGTATACTTACATATGATATAATCCGCCTATGTAGCAAACTTTTATGACGCAAACGCTAAATGCAATTGTGATTTTCGTCTTGAGCATGGATCCAAATTTTGAAGACTGATTCTGAGCCACAAAAATTTGCTTAGTTCATAAAAGGTGTGTCAAGGTAGGTGATAAAATAAAACAGCACATTTATAAAAACATACCTATTCGTTATATTCGGTGCCCGACGTGGTCAGTTACAATAATATCAACAAAGCTAAGTGAAAGTTTTTATCTTGGAGGATTACTGACATCGGTGAAGGAAACGTGAGGAAACCTGCCATGCTATTCTGTAAACATCTCACCGTGAAAACTTGGGTGAAGTGAGCTGTCAATAGTGTCAATCCCTGTGGAATGACAGCTCACTCCACGCTCACTTCACCTAAGTTTTCACGGTGAGATGGTTACAGAATAGCACTGCTGTACTTGTAGTTAATATAAGTCTGAAATCACTAACCCGTCTTGAGCAAGCGTGGTGATCAATGCTCGTGCCCTCTCTGTATGTGCAGTGCGACAATAAAGATGGCCCCGTTGTGTCTCGACTATTTGGATTTGTCTTGACAAGTGTAGTCCAGGTGGAGTCAACTAACCAACCCAAGGTGTAGTCCAGGCTCAAATGATGGAGCAGGAACGTGACCACAGGAACGCTACAACTTTACGAGATAGCCCGGTTGTGTGTTGGATTTGTGTGGTATAATTTCTATGTACCTACATAAATTAAATCAATGGTTATCAGCAAGGCATCGCGATAAAAATATGAATAAGCACTATGCATGATAACGAAATGAACGTGTCTGAGCCGTCAAAATGAAAGTTTTCTTCATTGCCACCGATTGCCATTGCGTATAACCAGTGCCGGATTAAGCAAGCGCGGGGCCCGTAGCAAATTTTATAGACGGGCCCTTGATCTGCTATGGGTTCTTATGTATAAAGTGGTAAAAAAAAAACAATACTCAAAACGTCTATTTACAATCAACTTTTAGAAATTGTATTACCCATATTCTGACGTCTTAGTCGGCAAAGTTAGTACGTATCACGTTTTTCAGACATCAAGAAAATTCAATATGCTCAGGTATAAATTATGCTCAGGTGGAGGTGGGGCCCGGGTTTGAATACGCGGGGCCCCCTTTAGCGCGGGGCCCGTAGCAATCAATTGCTACTCTTGCTACGTGGTTAATCCGGCACGTATAACACACATCGTGTTATACGCAATCACCCCGCAAGTTTAATTAACTACATTTCAGAAAGCTTGCTTTTAAATGGGCAATTTCGTATTTGGCAGATAGATCTTTCATTGTTGTGGTAAACGGTTACCAATCTGATGGAATCTCCTCTGGAATCCCGCAAGGTTCGCATCTGGGGCCTATATTGTTTATCTACTTTATTAATGACATACCCCGCTGGTTGCGGCATTCCGAGATTTTTATGTATGCGGATGACCTAAAGTTTCTTAGAATAAGGGCGTTTTCGTATTTAGTTGCTAACGGATATGTAACCGATATTCAGTTTTCATATCGATATCGAAAACCGTTTTCAGATATCGATATCAGTAGTACGATTTGCACAAGTAACTGAAACGAACGAAACGCAAACTCACACTTTTACAAGTGCTTTCGTTTTTTAAAGTTTAAAAATAATAAATTTATCAGTTTAGCTTCTTGTAAGTACGACGATCCGCCGGAAAGTTGCTAACTTATGGAATATTTGTTGTAACTAAATAAATAGAAACTAGACCTTATTGCTAGCGCGTTAGGATATAGATATTACGCACGCACTATTATTAACCAAATAACCAATCACTAGCCGTAATATTCGCTTCATCACTTTTACGCCAGTAAAACATTGAATGGTAAGACAGAGACAAAGCGAATAAAAACCGTCAATGTCATATCGCTCGTGAATACTCGTGATGTGAAGTTTGCGTTTTGTTCGTTATTACTTATTCGACATTATTCGTAGTTCGTTCTGGTTGTTGCGCTTTGGATAAGCCATAGCTCGATGAAGTTTTTGTGAAAACGGTTATGTATATTTAGATATCGATATGGTATGATAATAAACACATATCCGATATAAGTTACGTTTTGATAAATCGAACCCATGCCTAGCCCTTGACGACTTGGGCGCTAAGTCACGCTTAGCGCGCCGCTGTACTTGACCGGTATCAGTAAAAATTGAGAATCAAACAGAAAAATAAATCCTATGACAAAACAAAGAAACCTGAGTCGAGTTATGTAAAAGAGTGAATTTCGTAAAAAGTGCAGTTGACTCTTTCTACTTTGCTGCCGTCGTACTGTCTACACGGAACGTCAGTTTAGTCTTCTCTTCCGTCGACAAAACGGTGTTCATGCTACGCGTGCTGGCATAGTTGGGAAAACGCTAGGCGGATTGATTGACCACATATCATGCTCTCATGTAGTTATCAGGAGCCTTTATCCATACTCTACTTAAATACTTACTACTATAGGCAGGTTCTATAAAACAGTGCCACGTTAAATTATCTAGCAAAACTCCGCAGACGTGATAGGTATCGATGTTGAAGTCCATGGAGCACCGAAGAATCAAAAGTACCTGCTAGGGGACTTTCTACATTCTAGGGCGTCACCTCCCAGCCTAGGGCCTAGAGTGTTAAAGTGACCTTATTGGTGATGTTCTTCGGATAGATCAGGTGCGTAGTAATCGTAACCGGCGTGCATGTATGACCAGATGTATGAACGTAAACGAGGCAAAAGAAGTATGTAAGGATTGTAGCAGGTGACGTTCTGTAGTTTCTGCCTACCTAGCCCCAGGGGAAGAAAGCGTCAGGTTAGGTATGTGTAGGTGTATGTATTCGTTAAAACTATTACTCTGAATTAAGGCTAAAAATTTAAATTAAAAAAACAATATTACTTTAAAATATTTAATCAAAACTTCGAACTTTTTCTCCTCAAAGCGGGTCTACTTAGCGGTAGCTTTAACTGCGCAACTTTCTTAGTTCCCACAGAAACTAGAGTGGCACCTGTTAACGCAACCTTAGAGGTCACCGTGCGCTGGGTCAACTTCAGCTCTTGGCACAAGTCATTGAAATTAAACTTATAATTATTAATAAGAAGGATAAAAACTAACGCATGACATAACGATTTATCTTTATACTGAGGAGATCTCCCTCTCCTCCCATTCACATTACTCAAGAAATTATTTAACACAATTTCGTTAAGTGTGACGGAGTACGGACAGGCAGTGAAAGTCTTTTTGCTGATATCTTTCATTAACGTTGAATATAACTGGAACAAAGTTTGTGCGTAAACCAAGAGAATGGTATGTTGTTTCGACAATTCCTTCGTTGCTAGTGATTTTAAGAACGGATTCAGTTCTGACATATACTTTGTTCCTTCTACTTCAGAATATATCTTCTCACATTGCTCTGCTGTTAGTATCGCATCAATATCGTAAACTTCTTCAACTCTGGACGCTTCTCTGTTAATTGTTGGTATATAGAATTCGTCAGAATCAGCTTTGTTGTACGACGATAAATCTAACTGGTCTTCAGTAATGCTGTCAGTTACATTCTGCATTTGTTCCGTGACCGTCTGAATGTTTATCTTAAGTTTTTCACGATGTTCCATTATTTGCTTGTGTTTTTTGGATCCGAACTTTCTGCTGAGCTCCAAGTAACTTGTCTCGGCGTCGGTGACTTCTGTGGTGTCTAAGTTAGATTTCAATAAGGGTTTTAGTTCTATGGTTTCGGCTTCTATCAAGCGAACTTTTCCCGTCTTAGCATTACGAGCCAGTATCAACGTCTTGCCTAGATCTTCTTTCTCTTCTTCGCCACTGTATATTAAGCCACATAACTCCGTAGCGACGGTCTTTTTGCCAGAATTCTCGTCTTCAAGAAGTAAACATTCATTTGTCTTGAATTTTTGTGTTATGTAACCATTTTGGAAATTGACCACCATTGGATACACGGTATCTTTTGGGCATACCTCGTCAATATGGAATTGAGGCATTGTTTTTCTTTAAATAACGTGAATATTCACGTGCGTCTGTTTATTAAAACATCCTCCAAGTCACGAAAGTTAGGTTAGCTCGAGCTGTCAACTGTCAACTCGTTAATTAAAATGTCAAAGATAGAGAATTCGTTCAAAAACTTATTTAAAAAAGGCATCTTGATGTTACACTACGCCATAACACTAGACTGACACTCAATAGAGGTGAAGCGATAAATAATGATATAATGAGAAGAACCATTTTTTGGCGAATAAGCAACTTTGTATTAAATACTTGTTTGTAAAATTTGTTTAAATGAAACTTTCATTCGAAAGAAATTTCAAATTAAAAAACGGTTTCCATTGTTCATAACATTTTGTGTAATTGTTAGAAACAAAATCAAATTATTATCCATGTAGAGCAATTCACTTCTGATTATCAATTAAGAGTACATAAAAATCAATTTAATCATTTAAATCATAATCATCTTTTACAGTACGTACTTTCAACACGAGGAATAAATTACAATATTTTAAAGTTGGAAGTTTAAATATTTCTTAGATTTTGTTATATGCCTGGCCAGATTATATTTAGAGTGGTTACTATAAGAACAATTATCACATTTGTAAACATGTTTGCCCTTATGTTTAGACATGTGTGTCACAAAAACTTTACGGGAATTTGTTTTGAAATCACAGATCTCGCATATTTTTGCCGTAGGAAAATTAATTTCGTAGAAAACCTTATCACCGGGATTATTTTCTAATACATTTTCACTACTTTTGTGGCGGAAGCAATGCTTCCTAAAAGTCCTCCCGTAATTAGTTTTAAATGGACATTTTTCGCAAGAAAATTTAAAAGTATTTGTATGTTTCCCAACATGTAGCTTGAAATTATAATGTTTATTACTTCTGAAGAGACAATATTCCCAGTTAAATTTCCATGTGTTGCGATGTGTTAAGACATGTTCTTTTAAGTTTCTTGTGCTCGCAAATGTTTTCTGGCAAGTTTCGCATTCGTATCTGATTGTCGGTGTACTCTCCTTATAGTCCCGTTTCGTTTCACTACAAGCTGTTTCTTTACAAGAACTATCGTCAATTTTGGTACTTTGGATATTACTGTTTACGTTAATGTTAGTGGAGTTTTTAGTATCGTCGTCCTCATCCAAATTCTCGTCGATAAAATTAAACTGGTCGGCAGTTAAATAATCTTCTTGCATACCGACATCTTTGTTTTCTTGTAGAGATTTAGTAGGAACATCAACATAATGTTATGTTACATTTTACAGCAACTAAAACCTCGAACTACTGGGTACAGTACGACTAAACTTAGATGTAGCAAAAATTTGAAAATTTGCATTCATTCATTTCAATTTTACGAATGTATTTGGTTACATAACTTCACAAGTTATTGCGTTTGCGGAAAGATCATTTTCACCGAAAGCAGTAATAAATATTGGTGATTTTTTAGGCGCACTCAATTCAGATGGTGATCGGTTATACAAATTTTGCCGATGCTACATCTAAGTTGTGTCGTACTGTAATACCATACGTAAAGGTTGTTCCCTATATCATAAACATTAATCCTATAGTGTTCATACAGTATGAAATAACAGTGGTTTATATCACGTCACCCTTAAAGGTACAGATATAATGCTATTACAGCATATCGGTGACACGAACCCTGCTTATAGAAGTTTTCACCTCAAAAATATTCCCGCCATAATTGTTTAGATTGTTTTAATGGGTGCCTAAGGACACTAGGTTATAGAGGTAGCGTCCATACAGTATTTTTTTACAAATGGTTGGAATATTTTTATCTACTTTTTTTTGGGCTGTTGTCCGTTTTGATGGTTTTCGGGACCAAGACTCCCTAGGACCGCGCCCGGCTGAAAACTAATAATGAAAGAGTAAGAAACACTCGGCAGTGGCAGTAGGCACGGCACGTTGCCCGCAGAACAGATGGTCGATGGGGCCGAAAGGTTCTGGAGTGACGACCGCGTACCGGCAGGCGTAGCGTTAGAAGGCCTTCCACAAGGTGGCCCGATGATATTGTGAAGGTCACACGAATCCGCTGGATGCGAGAAGCATAGATCCGATCGAAGTGGCGGTGCTTGACCTATGTCCAGCAGTGAACATCTTTCGGCTGAAATGATGAAGTACCTAAGTAATTTAGAAAAACTCACAAATAATTTCCTTGTAGTACTTGGCCGAGTTGTATTTGCTAAGGTTGATATGTAACGCGTTCGCGAACTCGCTGCCGTAGAACACCATTAGCTCCGTGTAACGTGGAATTATTTTTATGGTCCTGGAATAGTGTTATGAAAGTAAACGATAAAAAAAAATTACAAAATAAAATGCATTTAGGACAGTTCTTTCACAGTACAGCCGGGGAACGAGTGTAAGAGAAACGCAGGTGTTTAGAAATCACTTTTGAGTTAGAACGCGCGCACACTCGCGCGCTGCACGCGTAGCATGACGCTTTCTATCTCTACGAAGAATAGACACAGCTCTTTCTATACAAAGTGACATTTCGTTTCTCCATTTTTGACATCGCACCGTAGAAATCCTTCTACAATCTGTCATTTTGTCTTTCGTTTCTAACAATCTTTGTCTAGGTCCTTTTATATGTAGACTACACAGATATAGATAGACATGTCTATCTATTTCTGTGGTAGACTATTTCAGAAGAAAATTTTCTATTCCAAACTGTCAAAATCACACTGACATGACAACTGACAGTTGTCTCCACGGCCACAAAGTATATAGGTAAGGTTATCTACAAAATCATGATTTTACAGGAGAGCATTTAAACACAAAACTGTGATAATTAATAGAAGAACAAAGCTATCTTCTCATATTTTACATCATTTCGTTAATAGGAAATATTACCAAGGAAACGGTTAAGGCCAATATTACTGAAATATTTTTTTGTTCTAAAATACGGTTCTTCGACACTGGGAAAAATTGTTGTAGTTGTCTATATATACGTTACTTAATATCATTAAAAATTGAGAATCAAACAGAAAAATAAATCTTATGACAAAACAAAGAAACCTGAGTCGAATTATGTAAAAGAGTGAATTTCGTAAAATGTGCAGTTGACTCTTTCTATTTTGCTACCGTCGCACTGTCTAAACGGAACGTCAGTTTTGTCTACTTTTCCGTCGACAAAACGGTGATCATGCTACGCGTGCAGATGTGTCTGAAGTAGATTTTGAAGACATAGAACGTGTATTAAGTGAGCCTGCTTATTCCAGACGTGGATTGATCTCTTTTAATAATGTAACATTAGAGATATAGAATAAGTAAAATAATCAAAAGGATGTCTAAGGAATCCCAACGTCAATAAAGTTAAACGAATTAAGACTGTGATTAGCTTATTTTCGACTCACTTATTGTGATTTTAGTTACGTACCTATGATTACTTGTTATTTACGCAAAGTTTCAGTACTTCGGTGAAGTTAGTTTGTACCTGATTATTTAAATTGAAAACTGATTAAAGTTTAAATTTGTAAACAATACATGACCAAGAAGTTTTTAGTTACCTAGTTAATTAGGTATTAGCTAAATATTGTTTTTACTTTGTAATAAAAGATTTTAACGTGCCTGAGAGGTCTATGAATGTTAGGTTTTGTTTTGAGAAGATTTTATTTTTATTTTTTCTTTTAAGACATTGAAGATTTTTAAAGAAATGTTGATTTTTTCACCGCATTTATTGCAATAATAAGACTGTAATAGTGTAATTAATAAACGAAGAATTTTGTTCATTCACTGGTTTCATTTCGTTCATTTACTAGAAAACGACGTTCATTCACTGGAGTTTTGGGGTATTTTCCGATTTACTGCTTATTATAATAAAACTGTGAATGTTATGTTGTAAAACGTACCTGAAAATGATTTTTGAATATATTAAAACAAATTTCGGCCGCTTTCATTAGTGATAACCCACAGTAAATATTTTTTAAAGTTCGCAAATTGCTTAAGTGTTCATTCACTGGTGCCATTACCCTATCTGCGTCTTAAGAGTGGGAAAGTGAGAAAGCGAAAAACGATTTGCGAAAATGCACTTTCGTAGGTACTGATGCAGTTTTCGTTGATGTGATGCGCAGACGGTAACATCGACCTGATACCAGTTCCTACCATCGACTTAACAGACGGTAACATCGACCTGATACCAGTTCCTACCATCGACTTAACAGACGGTAACATCAACCTGATACCAGTTCCTACCATCGACTTAACAGACGGTAACATCGACCTGATACCAGTTCCTACCATCGACTCCCCCACATCTCTACCAAGCATATTATTAATTTAATATTAAATTCCCGCTGTTCGTCTGTTGATTATGCGATAAGGACTTTGCTAATTATCTCATTTATTGTTGTGTGTGTGGCTTTTAGGTGAGAAGTTAGTGTGGATCAGGATGAGTCATTGTTTTAGTTAAGTTAACAACTTACTCACCATAATTATTGGTCAGTCCAATCAGACCCCGTGACAAAAGAACTTTTCGAAAGTGCTTAAATATTATTTGAAGCTTCTCAGCTACCGGGTATCAGTACCGATAACCGAGCCCACCGAAGGTTAGGACATTTCGCAATGACTGACTAGGTATTGGTATGACAACCGGGGAGCACTGGATCATTACATTTTGAACGAATTTAAATGCTGTCGTACGCAGTTGATTTTCAATAAAAACATTTCCAAAAAAAAAAAAAAAAAATCGGAAGTCGGTGTCTTTGGTTTTGAATTTTCGTTTTTTGCCACCGACTTCCGAAATTAAACTTATTTTTCACTTTGTAGTGTTTTTTTTTGGAAGTCGGTTGTTTTTTTGTTTGTAAAGTTTTTATTTTTCGCTTTTTAGTTGTGGTACCAACCCCTCACAAATTCGAATACCCCTACCTGCTATGTAAATAACAGTGACAGGAAGTTATCATCATATCATCCATATTTACTAAGTGAGAAAATTACGTATTATTGAAGCTTACTCAAAAACTATCCAAGCAAAGTTAATTAAATTTATATGGCACCAACTTGGGAGCATACCCTTTCATATAAAAAAAGGATTTTCAAACTCGGTCCACAATTGACGAAGAAATCGGCGGACACACATGAAAAAAACCATACATACGCGACGAACATATAACCTCCTCCTTTTTGGAAGTCGATTAAAAAGTCGGGCTCTTTTTTATAGGTCCACTGTGATGCATCAACTGCTAATGTAGTTTTAAAGTCGGCTCCTGAGACTGCAACAAAAAGTACAGTCATGTCCACATATTTCTTTCACCAAACACACTGCTGCGTACATTAACCCATTCAGTTTCGACTTTTGTTCAGTATTACATGTTCTAGCCAAAATCTGTCGTGGGATAGTTCAGATAGGCTAGATTGCTCGTTTAGATCTGTCTTACGAAAAGATTAACAAAGTCGTTAGTTAACTGAAATAGAGTACCTACCTACAGTTGGTTAAGTGGGAAAAAGTTGAAGATTCAATTGAAATATTTGGTGGTGTGAAAGTAGTTATATTTCTCCTGCCCTTATCTCAATATATTAGTGGTCGGCGGAACATGTCTTTTCCTCCATACCTCTCTATTAGTCGTCATCTCGGTAGTCACTCCCTTTCTAGCCATATCATCTTCCACTAAACTAAAATACGGTTCTTCGACACAGAAAAAATGTTGTAGTTGTCTATACCTATATACGTGACTTAATATCAGTAAAAATTGAGAATCAAACAGAAAAATAAATCTTATGACAAAACAAAGAAACCTGAGTCGAATTATGTAAAAGAGTGAATTTCGTAAAATGTGCAGTTGACTCTTTCTACTTTGCTGACGTCGCACTGTCTACACGGAACGTCGGTTTTGTCTACTCTTCCGTCGACAAAACGGTGTTCATGCTACGCGTGGAATGCATTGTAGACTAAACTTAAAATATATAAAATCTGCGATTGTAGATATAATTTGGTTCAGTTTGTTGTGCCAAATGTATTTATAAATTTTTTTATTACTTTAGTTCTGTTGTGTAAATTGAAGATTGATTTACTTTAAATAATTTCATGTTTAGTAAATATAGGCGGATGCATAGATGATCTCACTGCCATTTTGTCGCTAGATGGCGACACATCCACAATTTCGAACATTTTCAATTTTTACACCTAACATAGAAATTTTTAATAAACAACTTTATTATAAGCGGAACCTAGGGCATTAACTTGATTTTTTTAGATCATCACTGTGCTTGTTAACTGGTATCATACAAAGATTAGAACAATTTAATGATTTAGCCGCATGAATTTACTCTTTACACACACATGCAAAGTAAATAGTAGTAACTTCCGACTCCACTAGATGTCGTTTTATTAAAACATGGTTGGAAATTAAAATGTCCAGATGGCGTTAATTTAAAGAAAGAGGACCAAATTATTTATAAGATGAATATCCTTACATTATAGCAAAAACTGAAAACAAATATTAATTTACTAATTAAGCATACTTTAAATTACTAGAGGATTGTAATGTTCCAATCTCTTTCTTAATAATATAATTATTGGGATATGCATACTTTTGTTTCTAGGCTCGATATCAGATACCTTTTCACCATAACAAATTATTTAGATAAATTATTTTGGGTAATAAAGGTACGAGTATATTGTACCTATATAGGTTGTTGTAATGTGACTGAACCTAAATAGTACCTAACGTGTAAATAAATTGTGACCTGTACTAAATAAATAAAAGATGATGTATTCAATTGTAAAGCGTTTTATTGTATCTTACTATAAATTAATAATATTTATCTATGGTTAATATTTTCATACAAATATCGTTTTATTTACTCTCACTGCATTTACCTAAATATTTTCTGGTTGGATTCGAACCATCGACTCGTAGGTACCACCACACAAAGATAACATAAGTACTTTTTTCAATATTTTGATATTTACAATTATGATTCTGAATTTAGTATTAGAATGAATTATGTACGTAGAATTATTACGTACGTAATTACAAGTCAAGATTTTTTAAATTTAGTTTCCAATTTATGTGATTTCGGAAAAATTAAAATTTCTACATGGTGTACAATCTTATTTCAAATGGAGTATAGGTACGCTTGGGTAGATATATTGGAAGTATTGGAACTAACCTAGGTACCTACTTACTTTTAATTTACTTACCAAACTAATTCCGTAAGTACCTACCTATCTCCGAGAATCTTCTCTAATAAAATTATGTTCAATAAGTATGGAAGGTACCACAGATGAATAAATACGCATAACTGGTGAAATACGGGTGTACTATAGGTAGGTACACATCAAGCTATACATTTCCAGTTTATACAGACCTCGCATTGTACGGAAATCCTATACAATGCGAGATCAGCATAAACTGGAAATGTAAAGCTTGATGTCATGTGTAGCCGTATGTACCTACACCTCTGCCTAATCCTTTGGGATGACAGGCGTGATGTTTAAGAAATACTCTGATGTTTAAGAAATGCTCGATGATAACTTAATTCTAACGATGAGTGATCCAATTATAAGTACTTAGCTGCGCCCCGCGGTTTCACCCGCATAAGTCTCGATCCCGTATATACAATGTGAATTTGAATTCATGCGACACCTGTTAAGGGGTCATTGTACTCATCGCGAAAAAAAATCAGCTGTTCCCTACATTTATGTTCGCATAGCTCGTCAAAATGTAGGAAACAGCTGATTTTTTTTTCGCGATTTCAACGTTGGTCCCATCGTGAAAGTTGTTCGGCTGTGTAGCCATCTGTACATTGAATGTTTTCGTAAGATTAGACCTCAGACCAAATAAAAAACCAAGACAGAGCGCTGCGAACAATACAGTGAAGCATGCCACACGCACATATTTACAACCTGTGCCGTACTGCCGTGCTGTTCACTTCATTGTTGGCAGCGCTCTGTCTTGGTTTTTTATTTGATGTGAGGATTAGACATGTACATTCAATAAGCTAACAGTCTACATCGGTTTCGTTGCTGTGTGTGGCGCAGGTGTGCCAGCTAGATAGAAACATAATGTCAAAATCCGCGAATAATATAGGTACCTGGTACCTAGGTGGTGGCAAGTGCGGCGCGGCTGACAAAAGCTACTCATTCCTTTGACCGCACCGACGCGTGCCGCCAAAACCATTAGTAAGTCAGTGCAATGTAATTCTTATATAATTGCGATAAGGTATAAATTAGAATAATTGATATTTGCGAGGAGTTTTTTAGTTGGAAATAGAGAAATGATTATTTTTTTTGTAAAGGTAGTCAATCATCCTGATTTATACCTTAAAACAATGAGAAAAGAGTCACATTGCAATGACTTACTATTTTGCTTATGATTTTATTTCACTTTGGAATAGTCTGTAGTGTGTTAGGGTAGGTTAACGACCTATTAATTTAACACTACTTTAGCATTGATATTAAATGTTTATTAACATACAAATAAATCATAAAACTAATAACAATAATGCGCGGCGCGAGTCGCGAAAAGACATGCATTCGCCGTAGATGTTTGTAGCGGACTGGCGAGGGCGTCCGAGGGCCAGGGGCGCGGCCATGCGCGGGAGAGCAGTGGCGCGGGCGGCGCGCGGCGCACAGTGGTCTGAAAATCAAGCTCCATACTCATAGAAACTTAATGTCAGAAATTAATAAATAAAAATATGTTTTGTGTTTAGTATACCTCCCTATGTTTTACTAATATAGTATGAAGGGTATGAGTAGCTCCATGCGTGAGAAAAAAAATATTTTAATTTTTTTTGTATGGAATGAAACACTTAAAGTGCTTTTTTTCAAAACTGAATAGAACTGATAGGCTGGTATTCACATGAGCTATTGCACCATACACGGCGATCAAGATGACATACAATTCTTGTGCCTTTCGGTGCCGCTTTGCATGTAGCAAGCTTTGGAAATTTTGAATTTACAGTTGGTGATCTTTCAAATCTTTGATGGTATTTTGTGAAGTTACATATTGCTTTGAATATGAAAATTGTATGTAAACTAATACTCATGCAAGAAGAGACAAACATACACACACACAAACCCTCACACACTCACAAACTTTCGCCTTTATAATCTTAGTGTGATTATAAAGGCGAAACTTTGTGTGTGTGTGTATATTTGTCTCTTCTTCACGCTCAAACAGCTGAACGGATTTGGATGAAATTTAGCACACATAATAGTTTATAACCGGGAATAACACATAGGTTACTATTTATCTCGATATTCCCACGGAATCGAGACTTATGCGGGTGAAACCGCGGGGTGCAGCTAGTAAGGAATAAATATGTACTAAGGATATTTTTATTTTTAAATATATGGTTAAAAGTGAAGAAAGATAAAAACATGTATTAAATAGTTAATGTATAATACGTTTGGGGGAGCTGTTAATGAAATAGTTAATACTAATACATTACAACAAAAATTATGTGCAAGAAAGGCAATAACAATAAAAGTAACGTCAAAATTGTCAATTTAAGACTACAACAACTATTTACAGCTCCTATAACTATGATATATTAAATATTACTGTTTAATTATATTACTAATTAATTATATTAATTAATTTAATTATATTCTTATTATTATTTTATTATAATTATTTGCTATAACTACTTATACAAAAACGATTAGCAGAGAGTATCTTTGCTGTCGTCAGTCCTCTAAATCCGAGTCCAGCATTGACGCGTTAATATCAATAAATTCAACATTCTCTTTGTCTAGATCTGCATCGTCACCAATAAGAAGAGATTTCATATCATCAGTAATAGGTGTATTTACTGATTTTCTCAGCACAGGTCTTATGCTGGACAGGTAGGGATCTGACGAGACAAGGAGACCATTGAAAATGTCTTCGTTTGTCGCTTTTCGACAAAATTTGCGCGAATGCTGTTCTCGGATTTTCTTGAAGTCTTTGTTTCTGGCTTCCGATGCCTCTTCAGATAATTTGCCAATGGGCATAATATTGAAGTGTTTAATAACTTCAGCACCGTGCAGTAAAAGTTTGTGGACACTCGAAGGCATGTAATACCAGCCATAGAGCTCCACATATAATTCTGCTGTTTGGCGCGCAAAGTTTTTAAACGCCTCAACATTTATGGGCTCCCCACAGGCCATCACACGCAAAAGTGTTGCAAATCTTTGGATCAAACTAGGATCCAAGCCTGTAATAGCTGCAGTATTGGCAGGATTACCAAAAAATTTCCTCGCTGTGTTTCCATCGTTTGTGGTTCCGGAACCTGAAAATTATAAATGAATCAAAACTAATCCACAACTTTGTAAAGAATAAATAGAACTAACGTTATTTGAAAAAATAAGATTTAAGAACAACGACTGTTATCATAACTCACCTTGTTTAACGATGTCTACTAGGAGGCCTATTTCATCACGAAACTTCTGCTGTATAGTTTTTTTTCTACTCTTCAATGACTCTTTGCTGTCTGCATCTCTGGCTTGCCATGTTTTGAAGTCTAGTCTATACGAAATATGGAGTAGGCACTCCATACATCTAATCCAAGCATGAAGTGTAGACAAACCATACTGATATATATCTGTTGAAACAGGTTTTCTGGAAAGAAAGTGAATTAATTAATAAAAAGATACACAGCATTACGGTAATCTGAAATATAACAAATTATTCAAAACTTACTCTGAGATCTTCTCTAACTTATTCATTTCCGAAGGGGTAGCTTTACAGATGTCACAAGTCTGCGTTGAAGTATTTGACAGTTGCGAAGTGATTTTACCATCTATCATGGTCATAAGCATTGAGTGCTTAACAGTATGAATTCCCATAATAGACGGCTCCAGTGCTGCAATCTCAGCTTCAATCAAAGCCTGTTCTTCCTTAATATTTAATTTGTTTTCATTTGCAAATTTAAAATAGAGCGGTCTGCAGAACATTGTGGAAGATGGCTTTGGATTCTCCCATAACTTTTCTTCACCACAAACTAAGCGCAGAGGCACAAAAGAACACATAAAATTGCTTGAATCATCTTCACCCGCCATAGTTTGTTTGTACAAACTTTGCCCTGAAGCACCGTCAAAGCCCCACTTGCATATCAATGTTAGCTCTTTGCCATCTAGCGAAGATTCCAAACGTAGGAATTTCCCAAATCTAGCAACAGTTTTGTCCAAAATCGCTTGAAGCTTTACTTTTACCCCTTCTTCGGTAATTTCTATGGTGTCTTTTGGTGGGTAACAGTCCTTTTTCGCCTCTAAGATAGCAGTATATGAAGGATATAGTAGTATTCCTTCTTCTTTTGCACAAGCTCTTAATATTGTATACTGCCATTTTGAAAGCTTCAATGAAGTCAGAATTCCTAAAGCTTTATCAGCGGAATATATGGGCATAGCTTTCTTGGACTTCAACAATTCCTTTATCTTTGTAGCCTCTTCGGGATGCTCTGTGATCAATTTTATTATATCTGCTACATTTTTGTTATCTGCACTTAAACCAGTTGCATAAGCAAGGCTTTCAGTGCTATGCGTGAGGAGCTCTTTCACTCTTCTTCTCTTCTGTAGCGGGCTTAGCTCCGAGAACACTTTTCTTGGACTCACAACAGTTGATGTTCCAACACTGTACGTCTCCGGTTTGTATGATGTTGATGCACCCTCATTTACACCGAAGTCAAAACTGGAACATGGTTGCTGCTCTTCTAACATTAAACAAGGTGTCATCTTGTCCTTCATGAACTCAGGCCATTTTATGTCTTCTTGCAGCCATGTCTCATACTTTTTTATGAAAGTATGTCTCGTGCGATTACACGAGATCCATTTGTTCCTCAACGAACACACACGAGTCTGACAGAATTGTTTCAATTCTTTATTTTCGATTTCTGACAAATCAACGGCATTGACAAAAACTTCATATAATACACTGGGCTGTGAGAAACAGCTATTGTTAGCCACAAACATAAAAATATCCAAATTGGTACTAAAAGCTTCCATCATAACACGAAAACAAATCGAACGTAATAAGTATAGTAAAGCACAAGTGCAAAGAGCTACTGAGTGAAGTTAGTTTAAATGTCCTATTTATATTATAACTACCCTCATTAACACTCGCTGTCCCATAATGCTTATTAAATTAAAATTCAACAATAATGACGGTGATTAACAAATGAGTTATTTCGTGAAATTAATTTTGTAGTAAAATGTAAATAATCTACATCGTTTTCTAATATTTTCATTATAAAAGTCATTAGCAGGTTATTAACTAACGACAATATCAGTTATGTGGTTGGTTACTTCATTTAATTATATACCTGTGTGTTGTTAAATATATTACCTATGTGTTATTCCCGGTTATAAACTATTATGTGTGCTAAATTTCATCCAAATCCGTTCAGCTGTTTGAGCGTGAAGAAGAGACAAACATACACACACACACACAAAGTTTCGCCTTTATAATCACACTAAGATTATAAAGGCGAAAGTTTGTGAGTGTGTGAGGGTGTGTGTGTGTGTATGTTTGTCTCTTCTTGCATGAGTATTAGTTTACATACAATTTTCATATTCAAAGCAATATGTAACTTCACAAAATACCATCAAAGATTTGAAAGATCACCAACTGTAAATTCAAAATTTCCAAAGCTTGCTACATGCAAAGCGGCACCGAAAGGCACAAGAATTGTATGTCATCTTGATCGCCGTGTATGGTGCAATAGCTCATGTGAATACCAGCCTATCAGTTCTATTCAGTTTTGAATAAAAGCACTTTAAGTGTTTCATTCCATACAAAAAAAATTAAAATATTTTTTTTCTCACGCATGGAGCTACTCATACCCTTCATACTATATTAGTAAAACATAGGGAGGTATACTAAACACAAAACATATTTTTATTTATTAATTTCTGACATTAAGTTTCTATGAGTATGGAGCTTGATTTTCAGACCACTGTGCGGCGGTCCGATCGTCGGGTGTTCCACGAATTCGCCTCGCGGTCGTGTCGTAGCTGTATTTAACGGCGTGCGGCACAGCGCGGGCGTAGGGCTCCGCTGGCCGTAGCGCGCGGTCGAGCGGTAGGTAGGCAGTAAGGCGGTGTACAGACAAGTGAATTGATTAGGCAGTGTTCACACGGTTGTGGATATTTAATTATGAAATTATTTTATTACTGTTGTGTGTATATGTATGTATTTGTGTTGTATGTAATATGTATGTATGTAATATGTATGTATAGCCTACAAGTCTGTCAGTCTGCCTAGCCTTTTCCCAATTGTGTTGGGGTCAGTATCCAGTCTTCCCGGATGCAGCTGAATACCAGTATTTTACATGAAGCGACTGCCTATCTGACCTCTACAACCCAGTAACTGGGTAATACGACTCGAACAATACAATTTCTAAGAAAACTTGACGGTATAAAGGCTCGTGCAGACCAGCGCGACGCGACGGCGCGACGCGACTCAAACAATACAATTTCTAAGAAAACTTCACGGTATAACAATAGCCGGTGTCGCGTCGCGCTGTCGCGTCGCCCTTGTCTGCACGAAGCTTAACAATAACCGGTGTCGCGTCGCGCGACAAGTCGCGCTGGTCTGCACAAAGCTTTATTCGGGTTTCGTATCACGTGACGCGAATTATCTGTGTCGCGGCGCTACAGGTCGCCCCTGTGTGAAGTGTTGCGCGCGTTTTCATAGAAATTGTTCTACGGATAAAATATCGCAATATCGCGTAGCGCGACAAGTCGCGCTGGTCTTCACAAGCCTTTACTCACTAAAAATCATTAGAAGAATTTCCATGATGTCTTTTCAATGTTGCTTGCACTTTTTTCCGTGATTTTCGCGGCCCTGAATACATTATGTCGTATATAGGCAAGTTTATTAGTCGGATTCATCTTAGGCAGAGTTGCAATTCAATCTGTAATCAAAAAGAATAATTAAACACAACAGCAAAAGTATCGTTAAATATGAAATGCTTCAAGAAATTTGTATTAGTCAGAAATAACGTTCCTCTGGGACAGGCAAAGTGAGTTTTTAAAGAGAATTGACGTCCCTATTAGGGTGAAATATTTGAAATTTAGAGTAGGTAGGTATGTGATGTGATGACAATCAACGAGTGTTGCTAACGTTTGATTTTGTATTTCTCTTCTAAATCTTACACTTTTTTAAGTTTTAAGGGTAATTACTATTATAATATAACTCTGTATCACCTTCAAGCAGAAAAGCATCCTTTGGACATAAAAATAACACTTACCGTCAATAAAACACAAAAACACTTCACTTTTAAATAAAAACTCGTTACTTAGCTGTTCAGACGAGCGAAATTGGAACTACAGCTACCATTTTGAGAACGTCATTTCGCTGACAGTTAAAAACCCCGAAACCATAAATGAATGATGTACCTATATCATTCATCGTTTTAAATATCAGAACATCCTACAACTTACTACTAAAATACTGCCCTATGTTTTATTTCCCCTTTTTCTTGGTAAACTTCTTAGATGGCAAGACCAATTTATCTCGACGCACTTTGACGTGTGCTAATAATACTAAAATGTGCAATTGTTATGAAAAATCAATGTGGTTTGTCTGTGTTTTCACTTATCTTGATGGTTTCACATAAATTAAATATGATTCAATCAATAGATGTAAGTAGTACCTACGCAATGGTGACACCATTGCGTAGGTAGGTAATTAGAAAAAAAATAGGTAAATTTGCCTACGCTGATCGCCTGATTTAGGTACCTATACCCTAAGTTTACATGAACTTCTATTCTCTGATTTTATTCAACCCAAACCAATGAATTAGTACCTAACCGTGTCAGAAAATGTATTATCAGTACCTACTTACATACAGTAGAAAGATTTTTAAATCTTTAGGTACTTTATATTTAAAGTAGATATTACAATAATTACATTAGTATTGTATCTGTGTGAACCAAATGCAGATCGCAGAATTTTTTTTCACTTTCTAGCATTCTTTCTCATTCCCTAATAAAAAACATTTTATCAATCATAAAATGTAAAACCCGCGGGCAAACCCGCGCGCCGGCGCTAACTTTCTAGAAACACAATTATTTTGGAAACGATTCGCAAGTTGTCAAGACACATAGACTGACTGGAGCAATTTGGCAATAAGTTCGAATTTTCGAACAGCGCCATCTATTATAAATGTTTACCGAACGTAAACTCGTAACACAATGTAAATAACTCTTTCTCGGTGGTTCTTTAAATTTCTGTTAGATGGCGCGATTCAGGTCACTCACACATGTAAAGATTTTTCGTTTTTTATTGGGTCTAATTCTCCTAGAAATACAGTTTTTTTTATAAAATTTTGGCGATAGGCGGACATAATACATTATAAAGTCTCATTATACTTGCTTTTATTCTGCAGAAACCGTTTATTTACGGAGATTAGAACGCCTGAAAAATGTATGGCGAGGCCTGTCTATACATCCACCTTAAGTATAGTTAATTGCTTATTTAAATAAGCATTACCATTAATATTTGCATGCCAAAATATGGCGAAATGTGTCATCGCACAAGAATACATATTTATTAACACCTTTGTAACCGCATTTATAGCAAATAAATGACTGACTGTGACTTTGACTTTGACTTTGGCCCAACGTACGAAGTTTCATTAGAATAAGAGACCAGCTCTATTATTGAAAGCCTAATATAACTCAAATAAAATAATAATTAGACCATAATTTTAGACGTGCCTTGGCGATTTAATTGGATGCAGTAAAGTGCACGTAATCGTGTATCGGACGGCCGAAATACCTAGATCGAAGTGTGAAATATGTCATTTGTTTTTTTCAAAATTTTAATTCGTGTTATCTACGAATAAAAATCACAAAATGACGTTTTTCCGGGTAACCCCGCCTTAAAAGCCTCTGTTATCATTCATAAATTCTACCCCTGTGTCCTAACCGAATGCGACTGCCCCGCGACGACACGATCGCTTACATGAATAATGACGTACATAAGCGACTTGATTGATCGCGCGAGTCACCATTCTCCTGCCCTTATCCTAGTTTATTAGTGGTCGGCGCAACATTTCTTTTCTTCCATACCTACTTCTCTATTAGTCGTCATCTCGGTAGTCACTCCCTTTCTAGCCATATCATCTTCCACACAGTCCATCCATTGTTTCTTTGGTCTTCCCCTACTTCATACTCAAAACTTTCCTCCCGACATTTTTCTCATTTTAGGCAATTCATTTCATTCCGATTTCACCCTGAAATCGCGAAAAAAAAATCAGCTGTTCCAGGGAACAGCTGATTTTTTTTTCGCGATTTCTGTTTTGGCCCCATAGTGAAAGTTGTTCATAATGATGAGTACAATGACCCCTTAAGAGGATGCAAACGAATTAAATTTCACATTGTATACAAGCGCGACAGTAGCTTTCAGTCAGATCGCGGCCTGCTACGCTAGGCCAGCTCGAGGACAAAGTGTAACAACCGACACGTGCGGCCTACTGTACCTACCTAGATAAATATAGGTACCTACCTACTATGAGTATTAGCTGGTTTTGAAGTCAAATTGGATGGGTACCTAAGGTATTGGTGCCTTAGGAAAACTTTTTAGTTTAGAAAACTTTCCATGATTTTCGGCGACTTACAAAAAGTTCTAGTTTTGTCTGGAGCCGAAGGTCGAACAGTAATTCGTTAGATAACCTTATCGTCGGAACGATGCAACAGAATAAAAACGCGCATCAAACGTATCGCATGTGACATTAATTAAAAGTATTTCTTGTAGCGCACATGTATTGACATGGCCACAATGAAGATATTATATTTTATTTTGTTTTTATTCTTTGGGTTCTCTTCCGCGCTGGCGATTGCTCCTAATTCTGGGGAATTTAGTGAATGTAAGTTGTTAGTTTTGTATTTGGTAATGGTGCCGATTCTCTTGTACACCGAACTAAACTAACTAAACTAAGACTAAAATTTCAAATTTGCAAATAAAATTCTCTAAATTAAAAAATAATTTTGTTTCAACTAAAATCGAATTTGACAATCGCGAATCCACGTGGTGCCCGTGGTTTGCCCTAACCTTGATTTTTTTTAGACCGGCTCTAAAAAAAATCAAGGTTAGGGCAAACCACAGGCGCGCATGGGGTGCAGCCTCGACGTGTTTTATATGGAATTTTTCACTTTTTGTACGGAAAAGAATAAAAAATATTACATGTTGAGTGTTAGGGGTCTACATTTTCATTATTTTTGCGATAGGACGCACCATTTTTGAGATATAAGCAAAAGAAAAAAAAATACAGTATTGTTTTAGCACGTGAAGTCGAGCTATGTTGGTCAGAATTTTAGTTCATGACAACTTATTTTATCCCACACCTTTTTAATCGCGATTAAAAATTGTTAGCTTTAGTCTGGTTTCGTTTTTACAATCAAACTTTTTGGTGAAAAACCTCAAATTCAGAATAGCAAAATTGCCATTTTCACTAAACTAAAAACTCAGTAGGTAGGTACTATCTTAGTGCTGTCAAACTAAAATACTAATAGTTAAGTTGTGTCACTTTAGTTTATTTCAGAATGGGAAATCGTCGTTTGACAGGAATAAACTAAATTTTAGTGATTTTTTGTCTAGTTTAGTGGCATTTGTGACAAGAGAATCGGCACCATTATGTGCCTATCCATTTTGAATTAAGTAATATAGTCCGTATAGCGTGCGGAATTAGTGTGTGCTGATTTATTGCGTATGCATGCGTCGTGCAGATGATTGTTATTACTGACAAGGTTGAAGGGCACTGTAACAATATAACTACCTATGGTGTCCCCCATAGGTAGTTATATTGTTACAACGCCTCAGGGCCGGATTTAAGGCAGGGCAACAGGGGCCATGGCCCCGGGCCTCCACAAAATAGGGGCCTCCACAATTTGATTTTTTTTGATAAAAAAAAACTTTAGTTGGTCCAATATTCAAAATTTACCGTTTTGTATAAAAACGATGATCAAAAAGATCAATCTAAGGAAATCTTCTATCGAAAACTTATGTTTTTTTTTACGTCTGGTCCAAAAACAAAATCAGTGCCTCCACTTCTTGGTTGCCCCAGGGCCTCCACAGCTTCAAATCCGGCCCTGCAACGCCTATAGAGTCCCTCAAAGTATTATAAATAGGTACCTAAACGTTGTCTTTTTTTTGTTTCGAAAATAAATGATTATTCCAATAACTACGATAAAAAAGTCAACTAAAAAGGATAAACAAGACATCACACAACGAAAAATTTAAAATCCAGAGTAAAGCTTCGTGCAGACTAGCGCGACGCGACACCGGTTTTTGTTATACCGTCAAGTTTTCTTAGAAATTGTATTGTTCGAGTCGCGTTGCGCCGCCGCCGTCGCGTCGAGCTAGTCTGCACGAGGCTTCACGCGATGTGACCCCGGATTTTTAATTTCTCTGTTTTATCTTAAGTAGTTGGGTTTTAGTACTTATAACTTCTATTTATATTTAAATTATTTTGAGATTATAATATATATATTCTTTAATTGTGTTAATAAAGCCCTTTGAATACCCGGCATCATATTCTTTTTATTTGTTCATTAGTTTGTCCTCTAGAGGGCGCCATATTCACATTTAATGTGACGTCATAGCCTGTATAACCATCGGACGATAAAGACTCTTCCAACGATACTTAGGTAGGTACCTCATTTGTCAAATTAAGATGAGAAGTTAAGAAGTTATGATGGAACAGATGAACAAACATACCGGTCAAAATCATAACCCTTCTTTTTGCTTCGCCGTAGTCGGGTAGATAGTAGGTGAAATCTTGATCTTGAAAACGAGATCTCGCCTGACTGCCGGGCGAGACCTCGAAAGACCAATTTCGGGTCCAGACTTAGCACGCGAGATCTATAATCTCGAGTTGCCAGTTTCGACTCGAGATTGCAATCCCTACACATGACTTATAAGTGTGAAAAATTCGGAAAAAATTCCTAACTGTAATTCTGTAAAATTACAGGGCCGGGCGTGGGCAGCACCAGCAAGCCGATGCCAGATGGGAGCTACTTGCGGACTATAGAAATAAAAGAAAAACAAGTCAATCAAAGTTTGTGTTTTGTCTCTAACTAAGTAGGAAGTCGAGTGCAAATGTAACAATTTCCAATTTTCATATAAGTACTTAGTTACCTACATTTTAAACATAATCGACACTATCTCAATCAGAGTAAGTTTTGAGAAAATTGACTTTATGTAGATAGTAATTAATAAAAAAAAAAAAATATGTTTTAAGTTAGATAGCGCTATTTGGTTTAGGTACACCATTAGTTGCGAAATTGTTATAGATATTGTATTTTATAAAAAAAAAACTAAAAGGCCGTATCTCAGAGACAGCGCTTTTCGGCTTATACAGGGTGTCAGGGACATCGACGCGAAGCCGGTTACCATGGGGTCAGTACATGATTCTGAACCCCCCTGCGTTAAAATTTTTCATCAGTTATAAAAAAAAAAATCTGCTGTTTCATAGAAAAGTGCAATACCTACGCGGTCAAAATGTATGGAGCAGCTGTTTTAATAACCGACGAAATTTTTTAAAAACCGTGTTTTTGCAGAAACACGGTTTTTATCTAAACTACTTGTCCAAATAGCGTAGGTACCTAATAGAAAAGGCATTTTTTATTGACTAAGGCCTGTCTTATTTCAGATGACATAGATGCCACTCTACCTCAGTTCAACTTCTCAACAGGACCAGGAAACTTTATACCAAGCTTCGTTCTAAGTTCTCGAAGAATCGGGAAAATATATCAACGTTGTACAGCAAACGGCTGTAGGGATGTCAGAAGTAGGATTTGGGGATAGAACGGAATGACTTAATGATACCATACGCACCTACTGTACCTATGTGCCTGTCCTGAGAGGGCGTTAAGCTTCGTGCAGACTGGCGCGACGCGACTCTAACAAAACAATTTCTAATAAAACTTCACAGTAGAAAAATTACCGGTGTCGCGTCGCGCCAAGTTGTACGAGGCTTTATGGTGCGCTTCCACAGTAGTTGCCAACTTTATTTACTAGAAATAAAGTAATCTGATTTCAGAGAGGGTATTTATAGAGTACCTACAGACTTATAAGAAAGAGTAGATATAACTGAGTAGTAACCATGTTAGTTTTAAAACTGTTTTTTTTTTTTTTTGCGGAACTTTTTTATTTTTGTTATTGTACAAGTCTAGACTACTAATTCTGAGTTCAAATTGTTGACGTAAGTACTCAGTTATTATCAATTTCAAAGCCCTGTTTCTGTCTTCCCGCCACTTTGCAATCTTCACCGAAAACAGCAAAAAACCTAAACAGCAGTAAACCTATTGCCCGGTGGCAATAGGTTTAGAATAGGCCTCGAATAGGTTAGATTTTCTTTTGGTGGCCACTAGCTTCGACGCTGGCAGGAACTAGGCGGCCCCATGGTTCGTAGGGCCCTGGGGCGCAGAGTCGCCAAAGGGAAGACGGGTCTAACCGAAAATACTCTCTCAGTGAATGCTGAATTAATTCAATTCAAAGTGAAAGTCAATAGAAGTACTTTAGCGTAGGTACTCTTAATTGCTTTTGTAGATTATAGAATACGCCTACGCGAAATAGAGTAAGTACGAACAATTCTCTATTATAATAGAGTATGGCTGGCAACTCTATTCCACGGGCAACTAAAACTGCGAAATTCTTGGCATTCATGGGAGACGTCATATCAATAATCTAAAAAATATTGGCAATAACTGCGCTATTTAAGACGCTTACAACAGCTAAAGCGCGGTCACTGTCGGACTGCATAGAAATGAAAGAGAAGCGCGATGACACAACGCAGGTAATTTATTGCAAAATATGAAGCAGTTAGCGATTTACAAATAATCTATTGATTGGACTAAAAAAATAAAACACTTTTACGGTATTATGTAGCGTGTATAATAATCTGACAAAAAATCAGAATGATTGCATGTAAATTAATATGATTTTTAATCGTTAAAATAAATTTTTAGAGGTATCTTCATGATTATTTTCTATCGTATCAAATTAGTTGTATTATGTTTTCAACACACTATCATACTAGCATATATCCTGAAGAATATCATATATTTTTCTGATTTTGTTTACTGCAGTGGATTATATTCTTTTAGGCATTATAAAACTTGCGTTTAGGCACGTTTAGGTCCTGTAGTCCCCTTAATTGTTGCGTGTAAGTAAGCACATCACGCAGCGAGGCGCCCCGATCGAGACCCCGAGTAGTACCTACCATCTAATTACGTACTTAACATATTTTCGTAAAAGATTACGATTAATCTGTTTCATTTTGACAGTTCAACAACATACATTCCTGTTCGAAAAAAAATCTGGTCAACAACGTAAGCTATTTACGTTGTTGACCATATTTTTTTTTTCGAACTTATGAAGTAGGTAATGGTTTAGCAATTTGTTTCAAAACGATTCAGATTCTGATTAATCGTGTATGCGGAATTACTGGTGGTCATGAATTATAAAATGTTTAATTTTCTGCATAGACTACATCATGTGTAACAATAAAAGTTATTTTTAAATTGAGTTTGTTTTTAAATTTTTGTTCCTCGGTTATCCCGAAAGAACTGATAGCACGGGCAGCTAAATGTTTATCAGTTGGGTTAGGTTGGGTCAGAGTGGAATACGTATACCTATTTAATAAATGATACTACGTGGTAATTTTTTTACTATGGGACCAAAGCTGAAATCGCGAAGAGAATCAGCCGTTCCCTACATTTTGACGTGTAAAGCCTCGTGCAGACTGGCGCGACGAGACTCTACTAAGAAAACTCCGAACAATCACCGGTGTCGCGTCGTGCCGTCGCGTTACACTAGTTTTTACGAGGCTTTATGCGAACATAAATGTAGGGAACTATTATCAGGGTATATGGGACACCAGAGAAAGGAAGTGTTCGTTTGGAAAAACCTTTTATTATATAAATGAAATTGCTACACACTCAACACATCGCCATTATGCGCGGAGCCACCATCATAGACTATTATAGAAAAACCACAGACTAAGTAATATAAATAGTGATGCCACAGTGTAATCTCCAATACCCTTCCTCAATGTGAACATCACTCACAATCATAAAACTTAACTTTCACAATACTTCAACACAAATTACTTTATTACTTCACAAGCTGATTTTTTTTTCGCGATGTCAGCCTTTGTCCCTTGAGTAAACCCACGTGTTTAAGAGGCTTACAACAGCTAAAGCGCGGTCACTGTCGGACTGCATAGAAATGAAAGAGAAGCGCGATGACACGACGCAGGTAATTTATTGCAAAATATGAAGCAGTTAGCGATTTACAGAAAATCTATTGATTGGACTGAAAAATTAAAACGATATTACGCTAATATGTTGCTTGTAGAATAATCAGACAAAAAATCAGAATGATTATAATATATATATTATTATGATTTTTAAACGTTAAAATAAATTTTTAGAAGTATCTTCATGATTTTTTCCTATCGTATCAAATAAGTTGTATTATGTTTTCAACACACTATCTTACGAGCATATATCCTGAATAATATCATATATTTTTCTGATTTTGTTTACTGCAGTGGATCATATACTTTTACGCATTATAAAACTTGCGTTTAGGCACGTTTAGGTCCTGTGGTCCCCTTAAGTATCGGTCATCAATTACCAGTCACCCTATATACAGGACCTACAACGTCCCGTCATCAATCGTTGGACAGTTGCCCAGCAGACACAGCACCCGTCTGGTCGGAGGATCCTTCATTTTCTTTGGAGGATGAGTGACCTTTAAGCTGTTCCTCATACTTCTAAAATCATCATATACATATGTATGTAGGTAAGTATATATTATGCTTTATTGTGTACGTTACCCCAGCAAGAAAGTGTCTCCTAGAGTTATATGAGTAGAACGTATAATTTGTGCCTTATTTGCTGTAAATGCCCCCACATAAAAAATGTGTGCCCCCTGTCGTTTTGGAAAAAACGGAAAAAACGATTCTTGCTGGGGTAACGTTTTTCTAGCAGGAAAATTCTAAACGAATGATCGGAGAGACAAAAATTATGCATGGCCATAG
Organism: Agrochola circellaris; assembly: GCA_914767755.1. Classification (NCBI taxonomy): domain Eukaryota; kingdom Metazoa; phylum Arthropoda; class Insecta; order Lepidoptera; family Noctuidae; genus Agrochola; species Agrochola circellaris. Next base: position 6,028,566 of record OU611867.1, on the reverse strand, counting down.
AGCTTATTTGTGTGCCAAAATGTGCCCCCAAAAATTAAATCTGTGCCCCTTCAGGTTTTCGAGATATTGCATTTCCTGCTGGAGTAACGTTTTGATGAATCGTATATCTCTAAAACCATTGCATGTGCCCCTGTAGAATAAACATACACGAGTAGCTCTTAATGTGTGCCCCTTAGTGCCCCAATTAGATTTAAGAAAATATTTATAATTTTCAAGTTATCGCGGTTTTATGAAAACCCAAAAAAACATCGCAGCGCTTAAATGAGACAAGGTATAAGTTCGCTGAAAACTGTATTCGGTCCTTCTTGACGCTAATAATAACCATACAAAGTTTCAAAACTGCACATGCATGCGTTTTTGAATAATCTTGCTAAAAGTCAAAACGATGGTGTCATAACTTTGACGGCAAAATACAAGGAACCGGCTCAATCCCAGATGTGTAGGTGTAAACCAAAATCTTGTGCCTTTAGTCAAAAATATATGGTGAAAATATTCAGCTTGGAATGTTTCGCATTAAGTAAATATTAACAAAACACCAAAATATGTAAGCAACGGCTGGCTATCCGACCAAATATGAATGACTACTAAAAAGCGACGGATTCATACATATCGATGACCTTCTTTATTGGACGTATTATACCTAAGCTGTTGTCCGCACAGTCGCGTTCAAAAGTTTTGGGGCTAATTAAAATATATATTAAATGCACCTTGTGACTATAATAAATGAAACAGCTTGTTGATGTGGAAATTATTGTTCCTACGCCTTTATGAACTTGGACGGTTGTATTGGTGATTTTGATGATTATAATTCTGTAACTACTTACGTCTTACAGCCGCGACTTACTGTTAATTTATCTAACCTACGGCTTATCAATAAATATATTTAAATATAAAGACAAATACGGGCTTTTTATTTATTTTTTAAAAGAGCTACATACCTATTTTTAGTAGTTTTATTTTCATCATTTTCACATTCATCACACATTTCATGAACTATTTTTTTTTTTAAACATCGGGACCAATCAAATTTTTGGTCAAAGACCTGGCAAATGGCAAATATCTGGATGTATTTCTTTCGTTCATAAATAAATTACTGAATGTATTTTAATGAAATTTAGAATGGAGAAGATAGCTTACCTTGGAATATAGCACTTAGGCTACTATTTATAATGTACTTAATCATGTGTAAGGTCATAGAAACAGCTAGTAGGATATAATCCAATAACAACTTTATTTTATTACTTATTACTTTTCTACTTCATTGTACTCAGGCACAACACGTGTGAACCGGTTAGTGAGTAAAGTAAAGAAGGTCATCGATATGTATGAATCGGTCGCTTTTTAGTAGTCATTCATATTTGGTCGGATAGCCAGCCGTTGCTTACATATTTTGCTTAATATTTACTTAATGCGAAACATTCCAAGCTGAATATTTTCACCATATATTTTTGACTAAAGGCACAAGATTTTGGTTTACACCTACACATCTGGGATTGAGCCGGTTCCTTGTATTTTGCCGTCAAAGTTATGACACCATCGTTTTGACTTTTAGCAAGATTATTCAATAACGCATGCATGTGCAGTTTTGAAACTTTGTATGGTTATTATTAGCGTCAAGAAGGACCGAAAACAGTTTTCAGCGAACTTATACCTTGTCTCATTTAAGCGCTGCGATGTTTTTTTGGGTTTTCATAAAACCGCGATAACTTGAAAACTATAAATATTTTCTTAAATCTAATTGGGGCACTAAGGGGCACACATTAAGAGCTACTCGTGTATGTTTATTCTACAGGGGCACATGCAATGGTTTTAGAGATATACGATTCATCAAAACGTTACTCCAGCAGGAAATGCAATATCTCGAAAACCTGAAGGGGCACAGATTTAATTTTTGGGGGCACATTTTGGCACACAAATAAGCTCTATGGCCATGCATAATTTTTGTCTCTCCGATCATTCGTTTAGAATTTTCCTGCTAGAAAAACGTTACCCCAGCAAGAATCGTTTTTTCCGTTTTTTTCCAAAACGACAGGGGGCACACATTTTTTATGTGGGGGCACATTTACAGCAAATAAGGCACAAATTATACGTTCTACTCATATAACTCTAGGAGACACTTTCTTGCTGGGGTAACGTACACTGCTTTATTTAGCAATGTTATCCTCAGTACATAATGATGGAAAGCGTAGCTTTTGCAACATAACTATGAACCCGCGAACCATTGCTTATTAAGGAGGGCTCACGCACAATATTACAAACATGATAATAATATTTTTACCTATTTCCGTTGTTAACTGTCATTAGTTCCACAGCATGGGGGAAGCCTTACTGTGCGTTTGCACTGGCGAAACATCGCAACAAAACATGTTGAAATCTCTAGTTCCTGTCAAAAATTATATGGAATATTGACAGAAAATAGAGATTCCAAGATGTTTTGTTGTGAATGTTTCGCCAGTGCAAACGCACAGTTAGTACTGTAAATGTAAGCCAGAGAGACATCAACTTGTGATGAGGTAAGTTTTACCAGCCATCCATGCAAATTAACACTTTCGACTCCACCCATTTTTCATAGAGCTCAAACGCCATGCCGCCATACAAATTGCAAGTAGATTCCAGGAGGGTTACCGGCTTTACATGTGTGAGGTATGACGGAACATACACAAACGCCCGCGCCCACCGCGCCGCTCCGTGTCGCCTCGTCCGCGCCACGCCTCATGTCTGTCTATCTTCCGCGCCACGTCGGTCGTTCCTATAGATATGTATGAGATATAAAACGGGTGGCGCAACGCCCGCGTCACTTGTGTATACTTTGACTGAAAAACGGAATAATTTAAGTAGTTAAAACGCGTTTTATCTAGTTAAAACTAGTTTTACTTGTATTTTTCTTAGAATAGTAGAATATTCTAGTAGTATCAAAGTCATTCAATAAAAAACCGGCCAAGTGCGCGTCGGACCACGCACAATGAAGTGTTCCGTAGCTGGGATGAATTTATCCCAATAACAAACTTAACTGAAAGATACATCATCTAACAAACACTGTTTAGAAAAACAATGAGTTAACACATTCTACATAATCGCCCAATACCTACATCCTTTGTTAGGTACTCATTCATTACAAAATGCGCCATGTTTGTCAAAACGTCAAACAAATAGTTTCCGACAGCTGCGCGCACAGATACCTGCGCCGCGGCGGCGCATGCGCATGAGTTGCCGACTGAACGGAATGTTGCCATTTTAAATATTATATTTATATAAACATTTAGAATTAAGTATTGTAAATTTATTTTATTTTTTATATCTTATATAAAACTCATTGTATGCTGCAACGGTCGCGTCATCACGTCAACGAACTAACGCTAGGGCTTTGTCTCGCATAGGGTCGTACCATTGTGCTGAGCGATGTCTGTTTTGCGTGGATGAGACTTATATTTTCTCCTAAGTTGTTCTTATTTTGTTTGTTCTTTTTTTGCTTCATGTTTACCGTTAATAATAAAAGTTTTTTTTTTACCTATCACCACCGCGTAAACGCACTTTAAAATAATAAAAAAAATAAAAATGGTCTATTGTCTATGGTACCGTTATCTATTTTATCAATTTATGTTGAGTGAATAAATGAAAATAAATGATGAGTCCTTCTTAAATTTAAATTAAATTTGCATTAATTCTTTTCTGGTTTGCTGTACTAAACGAAAATTTATATAAAAGGACCAGAAGCGAGAATTTTTCATAAGTGTCTCTAGGAGAAAAGTGTATCAACGAGGGAATTATTCAGCTAGGCCTATGGTCCTTTATTTCAGTCGCAGACACAAAGTCGCCAGCCCTTCGGAAGCAGTTACATTTATTTAGGATATTATGCACTCGGACAGAGATGCGGTAAGTTATCTATAACCTGAAAAAAGTCAGATTACACTATTACTTATTACTTATTCTAGGGTTAGTATGTGTGCGAGGGTGTGTGTGCATAGCGAGTATGTGCGTAATGTGTGTGTTTGTATATGGGCGTGTGTGTAAGGAAATATGATAGGGTGAAGGTCGCTGAATGCACGGAAAGGTGATTTTAATAAATACCTTTAAATATATTATTTTGTATTTTTTCTTCTGCTTAGTAAGTTTTGAGCAATTTAAGAAAAGTTTGATAATTTCGATTTTATTTATTCTGTTTTTTTTTTTTTTACAAATTTGACCGTAATATAACAGCAAATATTATAGAGAAAAATACAACAGGAACGCGGAATTCGACGCGTATTTTCTTCGTTATTTTTTAATTTTACTCTCAAAACATAATTATTTTAGTTTTATGTGTAGCTTTTTCGAAAAGTAATACCTCCCTACATTGAATGTAAACATTTTTGTGACCGCATAGATAAGATAAGGTAAAAACTCATCGGATAAAATGGAAGTCTTGAAAACAAAATGTGTAAGATTGAGTAGGTAGTGTATGTACTATGCTCGTATGCCTACCTGCTAGCTAGTGGTAGTGTGTACTATGCTCGTATGCCTACCTGCTAGCTAGTGTTAGTGTGTACTATGATCGTATGCCTACCTGCTAGCTGGAGTTAGTGTGTACTATGATCGTATGCCTACCTGCTAGCTAGTGTTAGTGTGTACTATGATCGTATGCCTACCTGCTAGCTAGTGTTAGTATGTACTATGCTCGTATGCCTACCTGCTAGCTAGTGTTAGTATGTACTATGATCGTATGCCTACCTGCTAGCTAGTGTTAGTGTGTACTATGATCGTATGCCTACCTGCTAGCTAGTGTTAGTATGTACTATGATCGTATGCCTACCTGCTAGCTAGTGTTAGTATGTACTATGATCGTATGCCTACCTGCTAGCTAGTGTTAGTATGTACTATGATCGTATGCCTACCTGTTAGCTAGTGTTAGTATGTACTATGCTCGTATGCCTACCTGCTAGCTAGTGTTAGTATGTACTATGCTCGTATGCCTACCTGCTAGCTAGTGTTAGTATGTACTATGATCGTATGCCTACCTGCTAGCTAGTGTTAGTATGTACTATGATCGTATGCCTACCTGCTAGCTAGTGTTAGTATGTACTATGATCGTATGCCTACCTGCTAGCCAGTGTTAGTATGTACTATGATCGTATGCCTACCTGCTAGCTAGTGTTAGTATGTACTATGATCGTATGCCTACCTGCTAGCCAGTGTTAGTATGTACTATGATCGTATGCCTACCTGCTAGCTAGTGTTAGTGTGTACTATGATCGTATGCCTACCTGCTAGCTAGTGTTAGTGTGTACTATGATCGTATGCCTAATGATCGTATGCCTACCTGCTAGCTAGTGTTAGTATGTACTATGATCGTATGCCTACCTGCTAGCTAGTGTTAGTATGTACTATGATCGTATGCCTACCTGCTAGCTAGTGTTAGTATGTACTATGATCGTATGCCTACCTGCTAGCTAGTGTTAGTATGTACTATGATCGTATGCCTACCTGCTAGCTAGTGTTAGTGTGTACTATGATCGTATGCCTACCTGCTAGCTAGTGTTAGTATGTACTATGATCGTATGCCTACCTGCTAGCTAGTGTTAGTGTGTACTATGATCGTATGCCTACCTGCTAGCTTGGCCAGACGGCCATTTTCTAAGTATCAGGTAATCAAGGTACCTACGTGAAAACGCTACTCACCTCACTTAAATTCTGAAAGCTGAGTTTTACGTATATTATTGTATGTTACACATTTTTACGTATTTTACACAATACCTATCTTAAACAATATCATAAAAAAATTGTCATGAATAGATACTCCCAGACACTTCGCGTCGATCAGTATTACCTTACAGATGCTTTAAAGCTCTCAAAAAACTTACCTAAGGCTCGTGCAGACCAGCGCGACGCGACGGCGCGACGCGACGGCGCGACGCGACTCGAACAAAACAATTTTTAAGAAAACTTCACGGTATAACAATAGCCGGTATCGCGTCGCGCTGTCGCGTCGCGCTTGTCTGCACGAAGCTTTAATCTCACGTACAGTCTGATTGGCTAACTGACAAGACTGTTTGTTATCTATCCTAACTTATTATTATAAATGCGAAAGTGAGTTTGTTTGTTTGTGACGGTTTCACGCTAAAACGGCTGAAGGATGTGGATGAAATTTGCCGCATGGGTAGACCATAGCCTGGGTTAGGTAGAACATACTCGTAGGTTACTTTGTATCCCGATATTCCCACGGGATCGAGACTTATGCGGGTGAAACCGCGGGGCGCTACTAGTATAGAATAAACTTTACTAGGACAACCTAATTGAGATTTAAAAAACAACCAACTTCCAAATACAACCTACGAGTACTACCTAGAGTAGACTACCTAGAGAGAACCCTCTCGTCCTATAGGTACTCACAGCGGTATTAAAATTGGGTCAACAAGGGGATGTTTGGCCCCTTGGATCGGACTGTCTGGTTGTCAAATGTTTTAAAATAGTTGTCTGGCTAACATTATATATAACAAAATCAGAACCCTCCTTTTTGCTTCGCCGTAGTCGGGTAAAAATGGAGCTTCAGACTAAAAGTGTGAGATTTTTTAGAGAGCTTTCAAGCGTCTGCAACGTAATACTGCCGACGGGAAGTGTCTTGAGAGTATTGATGACTGACTTTTAAAGGTATTGAGTGGCATCCATAAAAATCAGCAGTGCTATTCTGTAACCATCTCACCGTGAAAACTTAGGTGAAGTGAGCGTGGAGTGAGCTGTCATTCCACAGGGATTGACACTATTGACAGCTCACTTCACCCAAGTTTTCACGGTGAGATGTTTACAGAATAGCATGGCAGCTGTCAGAATTTAAGTGAGGTGAGTAGCGTTTTTATGTACCTACCTTGATTACCTAGAAACCTATTAGCTTGGCCGTCCGGCCAAGCTAGCAGGTAGGAATACGATCATAGTACATATTAACACTAGCTAGCAGGTAGGAATACGATCATAGTACATATTAACACTAGCTAGCAGGTAGGAATACGATCATAGTACATATTAACACTAGCTAGCAGGTAGGCATGCAATCATAGTACATACTAACACTAGCTAGCAGGTAGGAATACGATCAAAGTACATATTAACACTAGCTAGCAGGTAGGCATACGATCAAAGTACATATTAACACTAGCTAGCAGGTAGGCATACGATCATAGTACATACTAACACTACTCAATCTTAGACATTTACACCCGAATACTGAAACGCCACTCAAAACTTAAGCGTTACTTATGACTCGTTTAAAGCCTTTTGATTGGTTGAAACTAGTTTTAAGTAACGCTTAAGTTTTGAGTGGCGTTTCAGTATTCGGGTGTTAGTTCATCAGAAAGTAAGTGACGTCTGGCGGCACTGAGATCTTGCTCTACTAAAACACGAAAAAGAAAGCGTCCAAGTGCGAGTCGCTCTCACACGAAGGCTTCCGTACCGTATCGTGCAAGAGGGAACACTACCTATGCACTTTTTGAATACTATCGTAAACGAAACAAGAGAGCCGCTATAACATTTTATGTAAAGATTTGTAAAGTAATTGTCTAATTTAATTAGTTAAATATTTTTACAGCTTTAATCTTGTACGATCTACGGAACCCTTCATGGGAGTCCGATTCGCACTTGGCCGGTTTTTTTTGGAACCAAATGGTAACATGAGGCGAGTGTGAGTGAGACAACATGCGCGAAAGTTCAGAGAGCCCATGTTCAGATCGGCCATGATTCATTGAACGTATTGTACTCATCTTTAATATTATTTTGGTTAACAATTCATTAAAAGCAAGCAGCCAATGCACTACTCGCAGGATAAAGCTTCGTGCAGACAAGCGCGACGCGACACCGGCTATTGTTATACCGTGAAGTTTTATTAGAAATTGTTTTGTTCGAGTCGCGTCGCGTCTTGGCGTCGCGCTGGTCCGCACGAGCCTTAAAGCGACATGTGAAACGGTGTACAGCACATTCATTGCGTAACACACGATCAATCAGAATCTGATTTATTTTGAAGAATATTGCTAATCTATTGCTTCATATGTTCGAAAAAAAAATCTGCTCAACAACGTAAATAACGCTATGAATGTTGTTGAACTGTCAAAATGAAACAGCTTGTGATTGATCGTGTGTTTCACAATAGGGATGTTGACTGGGGAAAAAAAATCTATTTAGTACGTCATGCGTCAGTCAGATTATAAAAAAAATATTAGACACGTATTTTTTGCTTTATCATAATTAATAAAAAATGGTTTAGATAAAACGCTTTAATCTAAACTTTTATGTCTTTTAAACTTTTATGTCTACCTGTGGATAGCGTTGTGGGTTATATTATTATTAAAATTGTATTAGTTAAATTAGTTATAAGTTCTTAGAATGTAACTGTTTGCTATTCCTTTCAATAAAAAATAAAATAAAATAAAATAAAAAGTTGGGGAGTGCGGGCTCGCTACGTCACAAGTCAGTATAAAATGTACCAGGGAGTGACGTCATGCCACATTTTAACTCAATGTATTGCCGTATTATTTTGATTACGTAAAAAAAGAAAAAATACGTGTACAATATTTTTATATTTTACAAAACATTTTCTTTTTGTTAACCTCGCTATTGGGGTGCAGGACAGGGCCGCACACTAACGGAAGCAGAACAAACCTTAGTTTCGTATAGTCACATGATCAATAACTTTATAATTAAGGGATCCATAATAATATATATATTGTTGCAGATATGGGAAGAACTAAACGAAGGTATCGAGCAGGTATACAGAAGGCAGAACATAAAAAGGAACAGATATATGGATTTGTACAAGTATCCTTTTCAAAACTACAGCTTACTGTAAAAAACTGGCGCACGAGTAAAGTCTCCGCTCCACAGTAGCCCACGGCTCAGCTACGCACGTGTAGTCGTGTCAAGGCATGATTATACTATACGAACTTGAATTCGAAAAGTCAGAGGCGTGACTTGGGCTCGACCTCGAGACCTATAACTTGGCAGTCAGGTTTAGGAGTTAAAGTGCCGTTACTTCACTCCGTCTCAAAAATCCACCCTGTATGTCTCCACAATATAACAAAGTCAAAGTCAAATCATTTATTTCAAATAGGCACATAGAATGCACTTCTGAACGAATGATTAATAGGATGGTTACCATTAATAAACTGACCAAGGCAAGCGCATCTCCACAACCTCACTGAGAGTTTACATAATCCGTGTAGCATAATCATCGGAAAAAAACCGGTCAAGTGCGTGTCGGACCACGCACAATGAATGATTCCATAGTTGGGATGAATTTATCCCAAGAAAACTTAACTTAGTAATTGAGAAACATGTTCTCCCATACATCGATATACGTCAAGCTCAATTCTCCTAGGTACTGCAAAAGTTTGTAAACGCATAATAACAAGAAAAAATGTGATAAAACGACTAATTATCAATTTTCGGACGATTTCATTTACTTGTGCTGTGAGACCTTGGTTCCGGCCAAATTTCATGATTAACGGGAAGTACCCGATAACCCTGCAGGTTTTGATGTATTTGCGAGTATCAAAATATGTCACATAAATGGCCGTTTTTTTTTATTGCGTTGCTATAGACGGTTGATTTTTTTAGAGCTCCAAGGGAACATAGATATACCTATTTGATATTAATATTAACTTGATACCTCCACGCGTTCCTAAGAAAATTGACTGACGGACGGAGTGATCCTATAAGGGTTCCGTTTTTTCATTTTGAGGTACGGAACTCTAAAAATAATACTAAGCGCCGCCACCGTCGATCTACCAAACCCTACAGAAAACCACTATCCTGAATACTTACAATAATGTATAAATGGGCGTATTTTTTATTGTGTGGAGTTAGGAGCTTAATTTGGTACCGCAGACCTACGTATTTGATATAATTTCAACTTGATACCTCCACGCGTTCCTGAGAAAAAGGGTCTTGACAGACTAACAGACAGATGGAGAACGAAGTTTTACCTTTTGAGGTATGGAACCCTAAAAGGGAGCATTTTTTTTAAATGTTTTTATTTTTTATTGACGATACAAAACAATAAAATAATCCCTGTGAGAGACGAAAAAAGGTTGCTACGAGTATCTCAGCATAATGCTGCAATATTGATGACGATATTCTTGTTGTTGCTGTTGTTATTGATGATGCTGGTGATGGTGATGATGGCTTATTAGTGAATATTTGACTCTAATCACTTCTGTGCACTGGGTGTAATTTACTACTACGAAATGCTGGAGTTGTCGATTCGTCCACAAATAAACTGAATTCGTGCGGATCGCCTCAAGAAAAACTAATATTTATTTAAGGGGACTACAGGACCTAAACGTGCCTAAACGCATGTTTTATAATGCCTAAAAGAATATGATCCACTGCAGTAAACAAAATCAGAAAAATATATGATATTCTTCAGGATATATGCTAGTATGATAGTGTGTTGAAAACATAATACAACTAATTTGATACGATAGAAAAAAATCATGAAGATACCTCTAAAAATTTCTTTTAACGATTAAAAATAATATTAATTTACATGCAATCATTCTGATTTTTTGTCAGATTATTCTACAAGCTACATATTAGCATAATAGTGTTTTAATTTTCCAGTCCAATCAATAGATTTTCTGTAAATCGCTAACTGCTTCATATTTTGCAATAAATTACCTGCGTCGTGTCATCGCGCTTCTCTTTCATTTCTATGCAGTCCGACAGTGACCGCGCTTTAGCTGTTGTAAGCCTCTTAAATGGTCGATTCGCCCGGATCCGGGCGAGTTAATTCGGGTGAGTCAGCAATAAGCCGTGATGATATTATTCTTCTTCTATACCAGGGCTTCCCAAACTTATTTTTACTGTGACGCCCATGGAGTTTTGCCATTTTCTTGTGACGTCAGGTGGCGCGTTATAAAAAAAAATACAACACCCCGGTAGGTACTTTATGGCAAAAAAATGGTTGCCTGTAAAGTCGGTTTTACGGGCGAAGATTTTACGTGACAACGTCTTTTTATCGGCGGTGACTCATCGTAACAGACGTGAGCGGGCGTTACACTTTTTCATGAGTGACTCCGAGCCGCAACCTAATTAAAGACGTTGTCACGTCAAAAGGGGGGCCTTTTTAGCCAAAAAGTACCTATCAGTAGGTATGTTGTTCTACCCAAGTAACAAGTTATCATAAAAACTCCAAATAATATATTTGCAACCTGTACATACTTGTTCTTTATTGCTGCAACTGCAGAAAAGCCTGTATCGCACAAGTACGATGTCACAAATGGTAATAGAACCCTCAATGCATCAGTGATGATGAAGAGAAACTGAGCTCCTAAATTCAAGCAGTTTGTCTTTGACGTGTTGGAGCTTAAGGAGCTTAAGGCTAGAGTTACAGGACAATCGAGCTTAAGGAGCTTAAGACTAGAGTTACAGGACAATCGAGCTTAAGGAGCTTAAGGCTAGAGTTACAGGACAATCGCCTCGCGACTCCTCAGGGCGTCGCGACGCACAGTTTGGGAAGCCCTGTTTATTTATTTATTTAACACTTTAAGCACACAAATGTACAGAGGCGGACTTAATGCCATAGGCATTTTCTACCAGTCTTTGGGTGATGCAGAGATAAACAGTGGTAGGTGCAATATCGAAAATTCTGGAATAAATATCCCCGTTTCTTATACCTATTAATATTTAATATTAATAATATCCCTGTTCTATACAATAAAACCCTGAACAGAATACAGTCTCGTGTACAGTTATTGTACATCTACGTATCTTAAGAGCCCCAGCAGCAGTTCCAGTGGTCGACCAATGCTCATTGCATCAGCTCGAGCTGATAACGACAGTGACAGGCCACTGGTACGTACGTTTTGATATGGTAACGTTAGTTTTTGAAGTTTTTATTTTTTGTTTGGCTGGCTCATTGGTTTAGTTGTAGTAATCGCGAGTGCTGATCGTGGCCCTGGTTCGGGCAGAGTGTAGGATTTTACCATAGGCTCAGTGGCAGTCCGATGTCTGAATTTTGAGAAAATCCCCGGGAAATATTTTGTCCGATTGATGGCAATTTGTGACATTATTGCCTTAATGCATGTTATTATTTGTGTAGTTAAATATCAAAACCACACACACACACTCACACAACACACACACACACACACACACACACACACACACACACACAACTCACACACATACACACACACACACACACACACACTCTTCTTACACTCTAAGTGAAAAGTGAGAAATGAAATTAATATGTTTTTGGCTGTGGATAAGTTACGAGGTTTTTTATCAGTCGTGTAGGAGATTGTGTTTTTTAGAATTGAAATAAAAATAATATATAAATAACGAATTAATCTAAAAAATCTGGTTAAAGTACCGTTGATTGATATAAGCATGCGAAACATACAGGAGTTTAAAAAAAAAATACTTTAAAGTTTGCACTCTCCGACTTCACTAGACATGAATACAGATGGGCCACTCAACATTTTAGGTATGAAGCTAGGGATTCATTTTATAAACGACTTCCAAAAAGGAGGGTTTTTTTTTTTTTTTTTTTGTTAGCTTTTTAATGGAAGTCCACCGATTTCTCCGTCAATTGTGGAACGATTTTGAAAATTCTTTGTTGTTAAAAAAAAAACAGCTGTTCCATACATTTTGATCGCGTAGGTATTGCAGTTTTCTATGAAAAAGTTGATATTTTTTACGAAAAAAACGACGAAAAATTTCTATGCAGGGGATTCAGAATCATGTACTGAATTATGAGGTTCCAGTTTGCGCGTCGATGTCCCTGACACCCTGTATAGGCTTATTAATATTAGTCTATGGACATATTGCTCTGTAGTGCATTAAAATATTGATTATAAATTGCAATTATAACACTGTATTTGATGTTGTAACGTTTCAGATGTAAAAAGGGCATTTGGCAAGTTTCCAAAAACTTTTTTTGCATCTAAAACTAAATATTCATTGATGACGATACTTACTGAATTTCATAATTTTATATACCTACTGAATTATTACTGAATTTCATAATTCAATATTTTAGTTCACTAGTTCGCGATATTTCATATTTCCATACAGTAATATTACCAAATTAATAAAAACAGCGAAATATTTGACAGATATTTGCGACATTTCCCGGTTTCAGAACGCTCGTAATAAAACTCTTAAAATCATTGACGGACAACGCATAGCCTAAACAGCTGGGTCTAGAAGCATGAAATTTCACAGAATCTTTCCTTATCTGACTGAAATCGCGAAAAATAATCAGCTGTTCCCTACATTTCGACGAGATATACGAACATAAATGTAGACCCCTAAAGATTAAGAGGTTTAGGGTAAACAAAAACTAAGGTTGTAGGTATAAACTGGTTTATTGTGATGAATAATTAAAATGTCAAGTTTTATGGTTTTCACAAGGCTTAACAGAGCGAGCAGCTCAATCCCAAGCTTTGTTATCGGGTAGTATTTAAACGCAAATCAAAAAATATCCTTTTTCTATGCAATAAGATTCCGAATTCCCATCAAAATTACTGATTGCACAGCAAAATATTCAACTCAAAATATCACTAAACACACTACAATTTATTTTCGCAGCGTACAGCGATTTTTCCTAAAGCAAAAGCTTTTTCATCAATGCACAGCTAATAATCTTAATGCACATTATACATGAACTCTTTTTCTTTTAAATATAGCTTCTATTTTTATATTATGTACAGCAGTTTTTCTAAATAAAACAGCATTTTATTAGTCACAGTCGTCTTATTATTTATTAATTACCACATAATGAGATCAGCAAAAAAAATATAAAATTAGATACAAAATTGTAATTTATTGAATTACTAGCTTTTGCCCGCGACTTCGTCCGCGTTTCCGTCGTTTTTCGTAAAAAAGTACCATATGTCCTTCCTAACTAAAATATTCTAATATAATTATACCCAGAAATATGTACAACTTACAACAAAAAAAGTAATGAAAATAATGCTGCAACGTCTGTGCAATACTATCTACCTAAACCTACTTCAGTTAAAAATAAATACCTATAACTACTATAATTAATAAAAGTATCTACGCTTTTACCTACTAATACAAAAATAAAATTGAACATAAATTAGCCAAAACTTACCTATCGGTATCTAAAAATCTATGCGTACTACTTCTACTTCTACTACTACTTCACCTAAAAAGAAATAAAATGCAAACTATTAATAATTTGTAATTTGAACGAATATTTAAACACTACCAAAACAGCTAATACCTATTTTATAAAATAACAACAAAAGAAATTCAAATAAACTATTTAAAGACTAAAAGTCGCGCTGATAAGCACGGTTTGTTAATATCAATTATTGTCTGTCAATAAGGTCGAACGCTCTGAACGCATCAACAGCCAAATATTGAATCGCGCTCGGACCTCCTGCCTTTTTATACCCTACCGCCACGACCCGCGTCGAGCGCGGCAACCGTTACACAAAAATAATCCTTATGGCATGATTCAGTATTCACGCGCGACGGCGCGATGGCTTATTAGCGTATTTCGTGTATAAGTTTGGTGTTTCTATACCGATTACTATGATTCTTTTTTATTGAATAGGTAATAATATTAACTTCTTTTAATTAGGGATGAGTGAGAGTATTATAAACGTAAGAGTAAACAAATATAATCAGAAAGCTCCGAACTGCTAAGCTATCGGGAGTTACACGTGTTATTGTGAGTCAACCATAAAAGATAGACATATGCTGTTATGGGATATTTTTTAGATAATTTTATGTAGGACATTTTCGTCATAAATGATTTCTATGTAGCTTTAACCATTAAGGCTTCACACGCGACGGAAGCTTAAAAAATGGAGCAACTTCTCCCGTTTTCCCAACATTTCCGTTCACTGCTCTGCTCCTATTGATTGTAGCGTGATGAAAAGTATACTATAACCTCCCCAGGAGTATGAAGAATAATTGTACCAAGTTTCGTTAAAATCCGTCGAGTAGTTTTTGTTTCTATAAGGAACATACAGACAGACAGACAGACAGACAGACAGACAGACAGACAGACAGACAAAAATTTTACTAATTGCATTTTTGGCATCAGTATCGATCACTAATTACCCCCTGATAGTTATTTTGAAAATATATATCATGTACAGAATTGACCTCTCTACAGATTTATTATAAGTATAGATTAAAGCGGGTCTTGCTTTCGCGGGGCGTCCACGCTTCCTTTTTTGCCCAATAGGCACATTTTTAGCTTCTGCAGGTGCCGGTACGACTTTAGTTTATCATCCCTCGATTTTTTTAAATAAATACTTAACGATCTTATTTTGAGGTACTTTATGGCTATTTGATAGGGTACCTACATATTTTTTTTCCAGTAACGTATAGTCGACGGAGCCCCGCTTCGCGGGGCTCCTATTTCTGAGTGGTTTAAAAAAAAATAACCACGAAGGGGATGGCGGGGTCTAAAGACCCCGCCATCCCCTTCTAACCTAACCTGTCCGTGTCGGGGTGCTCCAAGTCCCGAGCTCGCTTCGCTCGCTCTTGCATCCTAAGTTCTCTTAGAAGGCTAAATGTGGGTAAGGACGAATCCGACATGGTTAGGTTACGTAAATGCTAGCCTTCTCACCTAACCTAACCATGTCGGATCCGCCCTAACAGGATAGTATATTTTGAAACAAAACAAATATTTAATTTGTAAATAAACATTTATTTGGCAAAATGTCAAAAGTGACGAAATATTGCAAACATTTTACGATTTTGTTGTTCTGCTTTTAGAAATAATGCAATGTAAAAGGATTTTTTTGTTATAATAATCATTAAATTTGCCGAGCATGGCTTCTTGAAAATTAAGACAAATATGATGAACAGGTTTTGTTGTACTTACTGGTTAATATGCGACTGGGATAGTTATTTTGCTAAGAAATATGGAAAATTTGCTGTGCAGTCAGTATTTATGCTATGTATGTAGTATTTTTGTACAAAAATAAATTTAACTGTATTGCATTATGAGGAAAAAAGTAATGTTATATTGATGTATAATTTCGAATTATCTGCAGTTTGAGTTTTGTTAAACATTTAGTTTATTTGTAGTGAAGTAAGTTATTAGATGTAAATAAGAATATAAATGATGAGTATGTATTGATAGGCGATTATTTATTTGATATGCAATTTATAATATCCCTTTGTTATCTTCTAAATAATCAAACATTTATTAGTACCCTTTTTTACAAAGTTTGGTTTTAATGGGTAGTTTCGAATGTCAATGGGAAGTTTGTTGTAAAAGCGTATACATTGACCCATGAACGAGTTGCCTACTCTGTGGAGACGTGTGCGATGTACAGCAAGGTTGTGTTTATTCCTGGTATTTAAACTATGAATATCGGAAATTTTCTTTAAATTTGATATATTTTTGTGTAGATACAATACAGTTCTGTTTGTGTTCCAGGCTCGGCGTGGTGGAGTGATCCCCGACTTAATCGGCAACGAATTGTACAAGAGACTGAACGAGTCCCTCAGGGTTTACGTCATCAATTTGTTTCAGGTTTGTTCTGCTTTCCTAGTACTTTTCATTATGTACCACTTCCTCGTCTAAACATACTTCGAGCACCTTCGAAATCTATGAAAATGATACCCATGATAAAAAAACTGAAAACCTGAATTGACATCTTAATGTCACTATCCTCTTTACCACCCTGAAAGCGTGACCGCTTAGTTTTTCTTAACTTCACAACGGATTTTGATGCTGTTTTCGCCATTTTTTACAGAATTTATTCCGGAATGATTATGTGTATAATCTGAACAAAAAATATTATAAAGGGGTAAAATTGTCAAATTTTATAATTAATAATTATTAATTTTATATACATATATATTTTTTTTTTTTTTTTTTTTTTTTTTTTTTTTTTTTTTTTTTTTTTTTTGGTTTGCCATAAGTGGGTAAAAAAAAAGCTGTTCTTATTTCCAGAATGGCGCAGAACTAATGGGTGAAGACGTGCTAGCGTTCTACACTAAACAGTGGGAAGAGTACCAGTTCTCGGCCAAGGTGTTGAACGGTGTGTGCGCCTTCCTTAACAAGCACTGGATCGAGCGCGAGTGTGAGGAGGGACGGCTGGTAACATTAAAACTTATTTACTAGCTTTTACGAATTCCAAAGGTAGGATCTGATTTAAAATATCATATTTTTTTAAATAAAAATATATATAAATATATATATACATCTCCTGGTGTCCCGTCATTTCACGAAAAATGAATTTCACTTGACAAGTAACGATCGGCAAAAACATGATTTGTTATTTCATCAGTATATTATAACAACAAGCTTGCCAAATAATTCACTTAAGAAAATAATTATCCAATAAACTTTTTTTAATAACGTATTATTTGACAAACAATTCATTTTTTAATCACGTTTTCTCATAAAAACAACGTTTGGAACTTACTTTACTTATTGCTTTACGCAATTTCCTAAAAATGAAACTGATTAAATATGCAAAAGGTTAATTTTAATTTATAATCAACAAAAAATATTTTAATTAAATGCCGCGGTAGCGGCCGGGGGTCTGATCGCAAACTTTTTTTAATGTGTGTATATTATCTAAGAATGCTGTATCACTTTTAGCTAGTACAAGTGGGCTCCAGAGACACCTCACCCCCTAGCAATGTAAACAAGCTCACCGTACAACAACGAAGCTTTAAGAGCGTTTATTCTAAAAGTTGGCAACGTTGCAAATACCTAGCTGTCAAAAATGTACCTGTTTTGATTAATTTGGCAATATTACTGTATGGAAATAAGAAATGTGGCTAACTACCGAACTAGAATATTAATAATGAATTGCAATTATAACATTGAATTTAATGTTTTAACCGTTTTAGGTGTAAAAAAGGCATTTTGAAAGTTTCCAAATACTTTTTTTACATCTAAAACGAAATATTCGGTGTTCCGATATTAATTATTGCATTTCATAATCAATATTCTAGTTCGCTAGTTAGCCACATTTCTTATTTCCATACAGTAATATTGCCAAATTAATCAAAACAGGTAAATATTGAACACCTATTTGCGACGTTGCCCACTTTCAGAATAAACGCCCTTTACACAATGTATGTGTTATGTATTTTCTGACGAATTTGGTCAAGGTTTTGGTTGTACATTTAAACAGTGTTCGGACCTAAACACACTCATTTGACTATTTAAAATTGATACCAAAACAGGATAACTCCCCGTTAATATACACGCCATCTTTCTCATATTTTTATTTTCCAGTATATCTACCTGATCTACCAACTGGCGCTGGTGACGTGGCGAGACAATATGACCCGGCGACTGAATAAAAAAGTCACCAAAGCGGTGCTCAAACTGATTGAGAGAGAACGCAACGGAGAGACTATTAACACGAGGCTTGTTTCTGGAGTAAGTAAAAAACAAACATAAACTCACACCTTTTCCCTTGAGGCTAGGCTGAAACTACATACATCTTTCATTTAATTCAGTTAACTTGCAGCTGGCGGCCTAAGCAGAAGTGTTGAGGGTTATTTAACAAAACTCATAAAAACGAACAATCTCTAAGAATTAGGTTCGATATCAGTAACGATATCAGGTGCAGAGGTTCTTAGTTACAATAAAACCTTATAGTTGTGTGTTACAACATAAACAAGGTGTTAGTTTCATATTTTCGTTAATTTTAGTTATTGTGATTTTCCATCTTTGCAAGCTTTATCTAACAATTGACGGGCACCTCTGAATATTTTTTTAAATATTGTTAGCTCCTTGGATAGCCCATAAGGTGAGGTTGTTTTTAATAAATAATAAAATAATTTGTTTGTTTCATGTTATAGTTTTTTTTTTTAATAATCAACTTTGTTTATTTGTGTATTCTAACGATGTTCTAATTTTGCTACCTAACGTTTATTCATTACTTTCAAGTGTTTGTAATTTTCAAATTTCTGAATACCGACAAATCTTTACAAAAGGGTCAGCTTTCAATTCAAATAGCAATCAAACACATTCGATTCGTTGATTTAGAGATAAATGCTAAATTATGACCACTTTTGGGTAGCTTCCAAAATCGATGAAATTTCGTTATATTTGCCAAAAGGCTCCATCACTCCGTCAGATATTTATATATTCACTATCAGGATAGGTTACACTATTGCACAGAATAACTTTTATTCGCCCTGAATATCCTTTTAAAAATTTGCCCAAATCTGAGTTTTCAAACTCGTCAGATTTAGCCCTAAATTTCTTCATCAGATTGGCCAATTTAAGCCATTATTGGTTAGGCCGCACATGGCCATATATGGCCAATTCGATTCGTGAAAGTGGACTCCTGACCTCGGGGCTTCTATCTGAAACTTTTCTAATATATTTTCAGTGTTCTCTCGTCATGCCGCACCTACTCAGCTATCAACTTTTCGCCCTGCATACGCTTGCTCAAAAACCCGCCACTTTTGCTTCGTTTACGTTCCTACATTTTGGTCATTCACGCACGCTGGTTGCGAGTTTTACTACGCAACTTACCTTTCTGAAGAAAATGACCAAAGAACAATAATTGTAACTAATATCGGCTAATATCATACAAAATAAAATTGGGAAAAAATTAAAGAGATTAAACGAAATAGAATCGCTTAATTTGGGCCAGAACTCTCGAAGAAATCGGTGTCAATATTTAAGTAAAAAGAAAAGCTGCAAATTCTTCGTTTTGGTGACTTATTGGTTCACCGACTGGGGGGAAATGGGAAGACTATTAAGAGCGTTCACTCAAAAAGTAGGCAACGTCGCAAATATCCAAATAGTTATCCTTTTACCTGTTTTGATTAATTTGGCAATATTAATGTATGGACATATGAAATATCGCTAACCAGTAAACTAGAATATTAATAATGAATTGTAATTAGCACACTAAATTTGATGTTGTAACCGTTTTAGGTGTAAAATAGGCATTTGAAAAGTTTCCAAATATATTTTTTACATCAAAAACTTTTCAATATTAATTATTGCATTTCAATCAATATTTTAGTTCACTTGTTAGCCATATTTTATATTTCCATACAGTAATATTGCCAAATTAATTAAAATAGCGAAATATTTCAAATCTATTTGCGACGTTGCCCGTCCGTTTCAGCATAAACGCTGTTAATACGAATTTTGTTTCAGTGGGCCTAAAATTACAAGCGCGAGAACACTCTTTTCTCGTTTTGTCGAAATTTGTCTACGATTCTGACGTCATTCTAATCCTTAACATGAACGTAAACGACGAACTAGACTCGAAAACGGCACTTTGATACTTCTCTATCTCACGACGAGAAACCGATGTTGCAATTTATTAAAAACAAATCATTTTTATGATAGCAACATCGGCTTGAGATTCCGTTTCATTCATTCAATGGTGCCGATTCTCTTGTAGCAAATCCCTCCAAACTAGACTAAAAATCACCAACATTTTGTTTATTCCTGTCAAACGACGATTTCCTATTCTGAAAAGACTAAAGTGACACAACTTAACAATATTTCAGTTTGACAGCACTAAAAATGCATTGAGTTCCATTAATTTAGTGAAAATGTCAATTTTGCTATTCTGAATTTGACGTTCTGATGTTATACCTAAATCTAACTATTTTTAACCACGATTAAAAAGGTGTGTATTAAAATGAGTTGTCATGAACTAAAATTCACACCAACACTTTGACGGTGCAAAAACAGTACTTACTGTATCATTTTTTTCTTTTCTTTGCGTATATCTCGAAAATGATGTGTCCTATCGCAAAAATACTGAAAATTTCGACCCCCCCCTTTATAGAACTCATAAACTCCTAAAACCCAACATGTAGGCAATGATTTTTCTTATGTTCCATACAAAAAACGAAGCATTCCATATAAAACACGTTGTTCCAATATAAAAAGTAGTTTAAAAACTAAGTATTTTCATTATTAAATATTGTAAAATAAAATGATGAATTCTTTTTACAGGTAATCAACTGCTACTTAGCCATAAGCCTGAATGAAGACCAAAGGTTTGACGCAAGGCGCGGGCAGGACCTGGCTGTGTACAAGGACACGTTTGAGGCCGTGTTCCTGGAGGACACCGAGCGCTTCTACATCAGAGACAGCGCTGACTTCCTCAGGAAAAACCCCTTCACCAAGTACATGATCAAGGTAATCTTATGACTGAAAGAAAACACGCGCAGCCCCTATCTTGGTATTTTTTGTTTTGCCTGTACTGTCGCGCTGCTGGGCAAAGACCTCCCTAAGGTCCTTCCAGGAAGTCTTTTTCATCTCGCCACCTCTTTATTGGTTAAAAATATGAAGAGAAAATAATGGAAGCATAACTTAAACAGAGATTTAGCAAAAACACAAATATGTTTTTAAATAATTTTTGACATACCCCCTCCGTCGGTCGGCCATTTTCGCGAATTAGGACATCCCCACAATATTTTTAAACGACCTTTCCAACAACACCCCATACCAGGGCATAGACGAGAAAAAAGAAGTTTTATTTATTTATTTTCTATTACCAGGTGTCGGCGTGATTAATACGTATACCCATGCAAAATTACAATACTTCTAGGACTAAGAGTCTCTGAGCTAAGCCGCGGACAGACGGACAGAAAGACAGACATGGCGAAACTATAAGGGTTGTTGACTACGGAACCCCAAAGAGTAAAAAAAAAACGTTTATTTCAGGTCCACATAACCCATATACGAAAACTTTAAATCACACACAAATAAATACCAAAGAATAATAAGTACCTATAAAGCATTTTAAACCGAGCACACAGTACGAGTTTGATAAAGAATCTAATTTGAAAACTGATAAACATTTTTAGACCGTCACTGTACATATAAATATAATTTGTGGCGACTAGCCCCGGATCTAGGGGGGTCCAACTTCAAGTGGGCAAACAAGTGCACCACCCAGGGCACCGCAACTTTGCAATAAATGAGAAGCGCAACACTTAGTTACAATCTTTCACCGCCAATGCGGATGGCGCACTGAAGAAATCACTGATTAGCATAGGCATATATCGTCAAACGGTGTGAGCGGGTTGCGAGCGAGCGCAGTTAAATTCTACCAGGAATTCGATGAAAGCCTCTGTGCTCAAAAATCTAAGGAAGAAATTCCGCCCTTTCCGAAGCCTGTATGTGCAAAGGCGACACGATTTCCTTTCATTTTTACCATAGTTTTGGCGCCCTTGCATTATCGATCGATAAAATTCGATTGATATAAAGAAAGTTTTCGAGCTCGCTTCGCTCACTCATGCAGCTTAGTATTCCTAACTCTTATTTTTTTTTTCTAATTTTTATTCGTGTTTATCCTAAAAGTTGGCAACGTCGCAAATAGCTGTCAAAAATTTACCTGTTTTGATTAATTTGGCAATATTATTGTATGGAATTATATGAAATGTAGCTAACTAGCAAACTGGAATATTAACTATGAATTGCAATTATAACACTGAATTTGATGTTGTAACCGATTTAGGTGTAAAAAATGCATTTGGACAGTTTCAAAATACTGTTTTACATCTAAAACTAAACATTCGGTGTTACGATATTAATTATTGCATTCCATAATCAATATTTTAGTTCACTAGTTGGCCACATTTCTTAATTTCATACAGTAATATTGCCAAATTAATCAAAACAGCGAAATATTTGACATGTATTTGCGACGTTGCCCACTTTCAGAATAAACGCTCATAGATCGCAGATCGTTTATATCAGGCAGGCTGCTAAAATTTTCAAGCTCACTCCGCTCGCTCTAGCATTCTAGATTGGTTTAGTTAGTTGTTGTTAAGCTTTCTGCATAAGTCAATCGAAAATCGGACTGCACATTTAATTATGTCTCGAAGAGAACAATTCTAATTTGCTATAATCTCACGACTTATTTCAAACCCTGTCCTGTCCTGGCCTAATTAAAATGAATGTCCGACATGTACAAATACATTTTAAAAAAAAACCTACTTTGCTGTGATAGTTTTCCTTTTAACTTCGTTATTTATATTACCGCTGTGAATTTTTTCACAAATCCAAGTACAACCATTTAGCTGGCAGGGGGGACACTTGACTCTAACAAAAATTTGCAGTTAAAAGCTTAGTTAATATTTCGCAAACGGATCCCTGAATCCAAAAATGGTTTTCACAAACTCACAATATTTTTGAACGACCTTTCTAACGATACTCCACACCATGGGATAGATGAGGAAAAAAAAACATCCTCACTTTACGTGTAGGGGAGCTTTAGCCAAAAAAAAAAAAAAACTTGACTTTATTTTACCACTTTGTCGGCATGATTAATATGTATACACATGCCAAATTACAGCTTTCTAGTACTAACCGTCTCTGAGATAAACCGCGGACAGACAGACAGACGGACATGGCGAAACAATAAGGGTTCCTTGTTTACTACGGAACCCTAAAAAGGGGGTTGTTTTAGCCCCGCCTCGAAAAATGTCTAGATCCGGGGCTGGACTTTTATAATGCAATCTTTATAGAACTAAATAATTAAATATTTCTTTCTTTGTCAAAAGATAGAACAACGTCTCCTTGAGGAACAACGACGCGTGCAACTTTACCTACACGAGTCTACAATGGAGCAACTAGCGAAGACCTGCGACGAAGCGCTCATAGAGAATCATCTCGAGATCTTCCACGCCGAGTTCCAGGTAATTATAATATAGTATAGGTAATAGAGAGTGTGACAGAGAGAGAGAGAGAGAAAGTGAGAGAGAGAGAGAGGGAGGGGGAGAGAGAGAGAGGGAGAGAGAGATAGAGAGAGAGAGAGAGGGGGAGGGAGAGAGAGGGGGAGAGAGAGAGAGAGAGAGAGAGAGAGATAGAGAGAGAGAGAATTATAGCGACGCGTGCAAGTTTACTTACCGAGACGATAAAAAATCAAATGTAAAAAATAAAATGTACCATTTGAATTTTATCATTCTGCATACTTTTGTGTTTTGGACTAAGTATGCAGAATGATAAAATTCAAATGGTACATTTTATTTTTTGCATTTGATTTTTTATCATTCTGCATACTTAGTCCAAAACACAAAATTTTAGGGATGTTCCAGTAATGACTCCGACCGACGATATATGAATCACGAAGTCTCTGTAAGCACAAAAGTTCTAAAATAATCACAAAGTTACCATATAGTAATTTAAAAGTTAATCTCTAAAAGATTATATTTTGTACCTAGTAGGTAAAGTTTGAACTGTTATACGATACGAAAGAAATATTTTACACTTAGGCTATTAATTTAGCCATTACTTTAATTTGTTTGACTATAAAATCTCCTCAATCCCCATCAATGGGGATTTGTGGACAAAAATTTCACAAATTCACATTTATGGGGATTGTCAATGGGGATTAGTGGAATAACCCATTTTATGTACTTTACTATGAACGTCCGTATCTTGGTCGAAGTTTCTGCAACCAAAATTGGGGTCATGACTAGTCGTGGTCGTGGACTCGTGGGTGAAGGTTTGAAGACATTTCAATCGATTTTGTTTTGTGATTTTAGAACATTTATTTACTATTTTTTTTTTTTTTCTAGAAGCTCCTAGTCCGCGGAAAGAACAGTGAACTAGGGCGTATGTACGATTTAGTAGAGCGCCTTCCAAACCGTCTGGGAAAACTGTGCCCCCTGCTGGAGCACCACATCCACGCGCAGGGCCTGCAGGCCATCGACAAGTGTGGCGAGTGTGCGCACACGGTACTGTACCATAGAGGAATTACTATTCATATACTTATGTACATTACCATCACGTTACCATTTATAATATTACCTATATTTTTGTATAAACATTTAGGACTAAGTATTGTATTTATTCATTTTATTTTTGTCTTATTTTGTTATTTCACTGTATGCTGCACCGGTTGACGTCATCACGTCAACGCCGGCTGTCGCTGAAAACCAGCGTTGGGGCTCTGTCTCGCATAGGGTCGCAGCATTATGCTGAGCGGTGGCCGTTTTGCGTGGATGTAACGCATATTTTCCCCCAAATTGTATATTTTCGTGTTTTGTTCTCTCCTTGCGTCATGTGTACCGCAAATAAACGTATTTTCTTTCTTTCTTTCTTACATACACCGCTAGTCGCCAACGCGCCGTAAGTAAGGCGACCGCTAGTCGCCAACGCGCCGTAAGTAAGGCGAACACTAGTCGCGAACGCGCCGTAAGTAAGGCGACCGCTAGTCGCCAACGCGCCGTAAGTAAGGCGACCGCTAGTCGCCAACGCGCCGTAAGTAAGGCGAACACTAGTCGCGAACGCGTCGTAAGTAAGGCGACCGCTAGTCGCCAACGCGCCGTAAGTAAGGCGACCGCTAGTCGCCAACGCGCCGTAAGTAAGGCGACCGCTAGTCGCCAACGCGCCGTAAGTAAGGCGAACACTAGTCGCGAACGCGCCGTAAGTAAGGCGACCGCTAGTCGCCAACGCGCCGTAAGTAAGGCGACCGCTAGTCGCCAACGCGCCGTAAGTAAGGCGAACACTAGTCGCGAACGCGCCGTAAGTAACGCGCATTGAGTAAGGCGAACACTAGTCGCGAACGCGCCGTAAGTAAGGCGACCGCTAGTCGCCAACGCGCCGTAAGTAAGGCGACCGCTAGTCGCCAACGCGCCGTAAGTAAGGCGAACACTAGTCGCGAACGCGCCGTAAGTAACGCGCATTGAGTAAGGCGAACACTAGTCGCGAACGCGCCGTAAGTAAGGCGACCGCTAGTCGCCAACGCGCCGTAAGTAAGGCGAACACTAGTCGCGAACGCGTCGTAAGTAAGGCGACCGCTAGTCGCCAACGCGCCGTAAGTAAGGCGACCGCTAGTCGCGAACGCGCCGTAAGTAAGGCGACCGCTAGTCGCGAACGCGCCGTAAGTAAGGCGACCGCTAGTCGCCAACGCGCCGTAAGTAAGGCGACCGCTAGTCGCCAACGCGCCGTAAGTAAGGCGACCGCTAGTCGCCAACGCGCCGTAAGTAAGGCGAACACTAGTCGCCAACGCGCCGTAAGTAAGGCGACCGCTAGTCGCCAACGCGCCGTAAGTAAGGCGACCGCTAGTCGCCAACGCGCCGTAAGTAAGGCGAACACTAGTCGCGAACGCGCCGTAAGTAAGGCGACCGCTAGTCGCCAACGCGCCGTAAGTAAGGCGAACACTAGTCGCCAACGCGCCGTAAGTAAGGCGACCGCTAGTCGCCAACGCGCCGTAAGTAAGGCGACCGCTAGTCGCGAACGCGCCGTAAGTAAGGCGACCGCTAGTCGCGAACGCGCCGTAAGTAAGGCGACCGCTAGTCGCCAACGCGCCGTAAGTAAGGCGAACACTAGTCGCGAACGCGCCGTAAGTAAGGCGACCGCTAGTCGCGAACGCGCCGTAAGTAAGGCGACCGCTAGTCGCCAACGCGCCGTAAGTAAGGCGAACACTAGTCGCGAACGCGCCGTAAGTAAGGCGACCGCTAGTCGCGAACGCGCCGTAAGTAAGGCGACCGCTAGTCGCCAACGCGCCGTAAGTAAGGCGACCGCTCGCTGCCGGCACGCCACCGGTGAGGTGCCAGCTTGTTGTTCATTCACGAGCGAGGCGTCACCGTGCGGACGGCGAGGCGTTACCGCGCGGATGGCGAGGCGCCGGCATGCAGACGGGCTCCTCGCTTGAAACGTGCTGTCGTCGGCGCGACGTGTGACGGCTCGCGGGCCTCTCACTGCCGGCAAGCCGTACACCATTCTCATCATATATTATCATCATTATATGTATAGCCATTTTAAATAGACTTTAATGCATTTGACTTAAAATCCTAACTTGAATGACCACGGAGCGCTGCTAGTAATACTAACTACTATTATAAATGCGAAAGTGAGTTTGTTGGTTTATTTTACACAATGCCTTACAGGTATTGTCACTCTTGGTGGCTCTTTTATGAACCGCTCCCGTATATAAAGCTATACGAACGGATATTGGGAAATGCCGGCGCCATCTTGTTTTTAACCCCCAACGAAAAAACACGGGCGTGTGTCTGCGCCATCGTAGCTCCCAAACGGCTGAACCGACTGTGTTTTTTTAACATATTAACATTCAATAAATTTAATATTAATATTAATTAATATGTTATAATAATTGATATGATAATGATATCATAAATTCGAAAGTAACTCTGTCTATCTGTATGTTAAGTTTTCACGTCTACGCCACTGAACCGATTTCAACCGAACCCGAACCGATTTGATCCGATTTTGAGATAGATGGCAACCTGGGGAAGGACATAGTCTACTTTTTTCTAAAAAATAATCCTAAAGAGAATGATGTAGGGCATGAAAGTTTGTATGGAAAACCAAGCGTTTATTAAGTTAGGGATATGAAAAAGAAATAAAGAATTACGTGTTTCAGCGTCTTTGGAAAGTCATCCGCCGATGGGGCCTTAAATAGGGGATGATTTTAAAATTCACATGTATTATAATAATGAACATTTTGTTTACCTCTTTTTAAAAGATTTAAGGGATTGGAAATATGGTCATAGTCCGTTTGGTAACATTTATCCTATATTTCATTAAAATCGGTCCACTCGGACAAAAGTTATTACAATATAAAATCATAAAATTACTTGGCTAACATGTTATTATGACAAATGGCGGCGCTAGAATATTTCAAATTAATGGTGAAAATATTAAAAATATTCATTAATATTTTTAAGTTAGACATTTAGAATCACAAAACATGTCTTGCTGGGCGGCTAAGCTCGGCCGCTTAAGAGCTTAAGGCTTACAACAGCTAAAGCGCGGTCACTGTCGGACTGCATAGAAATGAAAGAGAAGCGCGATGACACAACGCAGGTAATTTATTGCAAAATATGAAGCAGTTAGCGATTTACAAAAAATCTATTGATTGGACTGGAAAATTAAAACACTATTAATATGTAGCTTTGTAGAATAATCTGACAAAAAATCAGAATGATTGCATGTAAATGAATATGATTTTTAATCGTTAAAAGACATTTTTAGAGGTATCTTCATGATTTTTTTCTATCGTATCAAATTAGTTGTACCTATTATGTTTTCAAGACACCATCATACTAGCATATATCCTGAAGAATATCATATATTTTTCTGATTTTGTTTACTGCAGTGGATCCTATTCTTTTACGCATTATAAAACTTGCGTTTAGGCACGTTTAGGTCCTGTAGTCCGCTGAGCATTCGCTGTGTGTGACATGGTATGCGCTGCGAGTAGCCATTCCGCTGTACGAAAGTCAGTGTACTCTATGTCACACACTTAGGTACTTATTAATTGTAGAATTTTAGGAAAATCGTCTACTTCTACAATATTTGTAAATATGTGATCACCATATATCTTTAGGGGTATGAGGAACAGGGTGTAAAGTTCACTCATCCCCGATAGAAAAGGGAGGATCCTCCGACCAGACGGGTGTCATGTCTGGCGGGCAATTGCCCAGAGGTTGAAGTCGTGAGCTTGTATATATGTCCACCGCGCGGTAAACTCTAATTGCGCGATGCAGGATTTGAGTGACGTCAGGATGTTGTGTGACGTCAAGTCTTTGATGCGTAGTTCGCATGTGGCGGTGTAGATGCCGCCACATATCTATCACATAATTCATTTATCTGTCATTGCTTCATTTTTAATTATTTTTACCTATTCTGGTATAGTAATTTTATTCTAGGTGCATCGTCTTCACATGTAATTATAATAATTAATGTATACAAGATGATGTAAAACATTTTAAAAGAGTAACCGTAGAGTTTCTTACCCATTCTTCTATACGAAACTACCTTTAGGAAGGTACAAATACTCGTAGAATCAATTTTCTTCCAAATTTTGACGTTACAAAGCGCCTTTTGTGTGCCTATTTGAAATAAATGATTTGGCTTTGATTTAGAAAAACCTGTTTTAATTATATAAAATAAAGATGTATAACCTCTGTTTTTGATACCTTTTCGAGTCTACGTGTAGCACCTGGCATACGGATACGCTAATCTGGGTA
This sequence comes from Agrochola circellaris, assembly GCA_914767755.1. Taxonomy (NCBI): domain Eukaryota; kingdom Metazoa; phylum Arthropoda; class Insecta; order Lepidoptera; family Noctuidae; genus Agrochola; species Agrochola circellaris. The sequence goes on along the minus strand of OU611867.1, from coordinate 5,999,652 downwards.
GGACGTTCCCGTGGGATAATTTTCGACCTCCACACGGGCGAAGCCGCGGCAAAAGCTAGTTAGCTAATCAATCATTTTATTGGTCAACAGGATCCCAAAGTCTACGTATCAACAATACTAGAAGTTTACAAGAAATACAACGCACTCGTCCAGGTCGAGTTCAACAACGACTCGGACTTTGTGGACGCACTCGACAAGGGTTGCGTTCGGTTTATTAACAGTATGTATACAAGGTCACTTTTAATTTGACGTATTCCTTCCAAGACGCAGTAGTGTCACCCATTTGCCACAATTAAGCGCCCCATAGAGCCTAAGTATAAATTCATGGGATTCGAGAAAACCCTTTTTTTTTTCACAGAATTTGTCACAAAATATCACTTTCCTCTTCTCAAATTGGATGGCCTTCATTGTTTTTCTATTGGGTACCTAATACTGCACTGCTGGGCAAAGGAAACCGGCATGTCCTAGAACCAAAAATTCGAAGACGCGACATCCACCAATCTACATAAGGTCTGCGAGGTGGATTACGGCCCACTCCCTCTCACAGAGAGGCCAGTGTCCCAGCAGTAGGAACGTTATAGGCGGTTTATGTAAAGTAATTTTCAGAAAATATTATGCAAATGAATAGTATGTTTTTGATTTTTGCACCCCGACTTTATTTCCTCTAATTCACGCCAAAATAACCCCTAATCCTAGAAACTATGTTTCTCTATGACTTGTTTAATAGCAGATATGATTGCATAGATCAAGCTGATATGTTAAGCTACGTTATTCCAAGCACTGTCATTGGACGACAGGCGCACATCCGCTTTTAGCCGTTTCCTCTGGCCGCACAGTACAGTCTGCGTGCCGCGCCAACGCAGAAGTTCGCGCACCCCCACAGATTAATAAGTTATATAGCTGCACCCCTTCGTCGTATGTCTAAAAATTACAACACAAAATTTCAATTTCAACGTGTTCGCAAATTTGGATTTGTTTACATTGTCTGCTAATAGATTTAAAAGCTCGTTGATAAAATTAATTAGTTTTTTCTTTCTATAAATGAATTATCTTTAGATGTTTCACTCGTTAGCAAATAATTCCTTAACAATTATGTAATATTTAACTCGGACCAAAAAAAACCCAGACAGAGCGTTAAGAACAATACAGTGAAGCATGCCAAAACTACACTACACCGCCACTCTGTGCATACACGCTCACACGCACACATTTACAACCGTTTACAATGTCACTACAATCAAACTACACCACACTAAGTGCACACATGTTTACAAAACCGGCTTCACTTCACTGTTGACAGCGCTCTGTCTTTGTTTTTTATTTGGTCTGAGGTATTTAAGATCTGGATAATGTAACGTCGTGAGTAGGGTTACCATCTATGTAAGGGAGGACGCCTGTCTATGATGTATAAAATGCCAGATTTTTCAGAAAAATGCCTGTCTTAAAATAAATAATACACAACAGATAGTTTTAATGACTGATTTGTTCATTATGATAAGTACGAACAATTTATGACCACTAAACTAATTTAGAAAAAATTAACTTACTACACTGAGTGATATTTTTCCGAAAACATTTAAGTTTTTTTTTTTCAAAAATCTTCTTTTTTTTCTAAAATATAAATATTTTCACAAGTAACGTTTTTAAAGTTTTCATGGATTACTAAAAACGCTTTTACCGACTCTACTGTCAGGCGATTCCTTTCTTTACTCAACTGCGCATTTATTAGGAAAATTCAAAAATGCCTGTCTCAGCTTAGCGCCGGCCGCACGCCTGTCTTAACCGTAAAATGCCTGTCAAATGCGGCAAATGCCTGTCATATGGTAACCCTAGTCGTGAGCTACACATTATGTAGCTAATCTCGTTTTTTCTCACTACCTGTTTATTAAGATAATCATGTAACTTTTTGTTTTCCCGAATTAAATAAATAAATAACACACCCTTTCTTCCCAGATAACGCAGTGACAAAAGCAGCGAACTCCTCATCAAAGAGTCCGGAGCTTCTGGCGAAGTACTGCGACCTTCTGGTGAAGAACTCCAGCAAGAATTCCGAGGAGACCGAACTTGAGGACATGCTCAATCAAGCGGTATGTAGTTCGGATTCAGTATGAACCCTATTACTAAGCCTCCGGTGTCCGTCTTTCTGTCCGTCCGTCTGTCTGTCAACGGACTACAAACCGTAATAGGTAGACAATTTAAATTTTCACAGATTTTGTATTTCTATTGCCGCTATAACAAATAATTAAATTAAAGGGGTTCTCCCCTTTAATTAAATTTATTATTTACAAACATTTAATTTTAAAACACGTTTCTTAAATGGGTATGGGTGTTTTTTTATTAAAGTCAAAATAGATAGTATTCGTGATAGGGCGGGATTTCAACACAAAACAAACACAAAATTACCGGTAAGTAATAGAGTACTTATAATATATTATTTTCACATCATTTTACATAAACTCGCACATACAACAGTTCACAGTAACTATAAACAATTAAAACTAGCGTAACGAAAGGCCTATAAACTGACTAAACAAATTTTGGCGGGAACGCCCGAGCGATTAGGCATACGTCCGTGCGCACTGGTGATTCGAGGGCACTCATTCGAATTTCGACCACTCATTCGAATGCGTCCGCTGATGAGCGCGCGAACAAAAAAGGCGGCCCCACGCATGCGTACAAGGCAAACAGGATCTGTTTCTGTGGCGCGGGGATGGCATTTCTCTTCGCGCGTATTTCAAAACTTAAAACTAACATTTTTATTCACATGAGGCGAGTGAGTTGCCTACAGATAGTGTTAAATCTAGTACGGTGGTACTGAAACCTTCGTGGGCGTGTCCAACTCGCACTTGGCCAATTTTTCTATTAATTTTGTCATCGATAATTACGTTTCGCTGTGATAATAATATATACAACCTTAGTTTTTGTTTACCCTAAACCTCGTAAGGGGTCATTGTACTCATCATTATGAATAACTTTCACTATGGGACCGACGCCGAAATCGCGAAAAGAAAAACAGCTGTTCCCTACATTTCGACGAGATATACGAACATAAATGTATGGAACAGCTGATTTATTTTTTCGCGATTTCAGCGTTGGTCATGTAAGTAACACAAAAATACTGGTAAGAAACTTGTATTAGTTACTGTGCGTTTGCACTGGCGAAATATTCACAACAAAACATGTTGAAATCTCAATTTTCTGTCAATGTTCCATACAATGATTGACAGGAACTAGATATTTCAAATACTGTAATGAAGACTTGTTAAAAATAATAATAATATATAGGTATCAAAATCGAGCATGTACCAAGTACATGCTCGATTTTGGCACCCAAACTAGGATTTAAAACCATACAGTCGAATTTTATTGCTGGCCTCGATTTGAATTTGACCTACACCAAATTAACAATGTTTGTCCTTGTTCTCCAGATGGTTGTATTCAAATACATTGAAGACAAGGACGTGTTCCAGATGATCTACAGCAAGATGCTGGCGAAGAGACTGGTGCAACTCATGTATCCCAGCGATGACGCGGAGGTAACATATCAATGTCGTAGTTTTCTAGAAACAATGATTTATGACAGCGAATCGTCGCTAATTCGTGACAGTCGAGTTTAAGCGGTTAACCAGTTGGGGTCTTCAGGTGTTTTCACACGATTTCTTAACCTCGTATTTGATCGCGACCTGGATCTAGATATTCTATTACTGCCTTCTCTAGTAGAGGAGTAGAGGTTCCGACCTCTGGAACCATCCTCCAAATTACGTAATCTATCGCCCAATTTATTTATCTCCGCTATCACCAAACCATCTCTGTTCGATGGTCCTAGGTTTTCCTTCACGCTAGTAATACTGCGAATCGGGGTCATAGTTTCTGAGACCTTGCCTGCAATTGACGCTAATTTCTCCATAACCTCATCAGTTACTGCCAAAACTCTACTTTCTGATGGTGGTAAATGATTTTTCCACATTACCTCGAGTTCATTTTTCATAGGATATGCGATGGCTTTTGATCCCCTAACTCCTCCCAGTTAATTTCTTTACTTGCCGTTCGTCAGATTCTTGTTAAATTGATATATTAATTTCTGCTTCAAGGCCTCGTGTTTCTTTTTCTTTGGCGGATCTAGGAGGACGTCCGTTATTTGTTCCGTGACGTCCTGCCTCAATTTCGGTAAAATAATGCAATTAGTGAATAAAGGACGGATTTAAAGGGAGGGCCATAGATGAATCACGAGCAAGTGAAGGATTCTAACGACTGAATCACGACCGTAGGGAGTGATTCAAGTGTTAGAATCCTGAGCGACGCGAGTAATTCATGGCCCTCGATATAAATCCGTTTTATTCAAGAGTTGCATACTATACTTTATACCATGACTACGAGAAAAAGAAAGATTTAAGCGAAAATAGACATTTAATGAAGAAAAAAGGAAGGTTGAATTAATTAAAATGCACATTAAAATTGGAACACGTACTAAAATTAAAAGTAATTTTCTTATTATTATTACTAATAATAATCAACTTGTGAAGCGATATTTATTTCCTGTGTGTGAGTATGTTTTCGCTAGGAGGTTGTATAGCTTTGATTTGGAGGTCGCATATATTGGTGTGTTCTAAATTCAAACACCAAAATAGTGAATAAAAGTGCCTTTTATTCACTGAAAACAGTGAATAAAATAAGCTTACAGCTTAAGCTTGCAGCTTATAAGTTTTTAAAGGGGGAATGGTATAAAATAATTAAATTGACTTGTATTAGTTACGATATGAGTACCTATGCAGCTTGTTACTTCTTTTATATCCAATGATTAATTCAAAATGCGTGGAGCGCTTTTTATTTGTGAGTAATTTTAATTAAATTAAACAGCGCTCATTTCACCGCTTTCTGGCACTTTTGATTCAGATCCATTTTGTAAACATCTCACCGTGAAGAGTGCAGTGAAGTGAGCATGAAGTGAGCTGTCAATAGTGTCAATTCCTAGCTTCAGCTGCAATGACAGCTCACATAAAGCTCACTTCACCCAAGTTTTCACGGTGAGATGTTTGCAGAATAGCACGGCAGTTCTGCTTCGGGTTCACTTCTATGGTGAATTAAAACACGTTTTGCACAGTTTTAGAAGTTTAAACACAGAGTTGATTGCAAGTATGTGTGTTCACATTAGCGTCACGGAGGGAGCAGTTCAACAGTGCAGTATTTGCAGGCAACAATGATCTCAAGACTGAAGGACGCGTGCGGTTTCGTGTACACAAGCAAACTACAGAGAATGTTCCAGGTTGGTTTTATTTATTACTTAAGGTTGCCCGCGAAATTCGAATTTTCTTAAATTTTTTGTTATTTCCTGGTCAGTGACAGGTTGTATGTTGATTAAAATATGATTGGCGACCGAAACGAATAAGGCTTTACAGAATAGGGATGTCGAAAAATTATTAAAAAATATTGGCCACGTATTTTTTCTTTTTTTACTTAATCAAAGATCATGAATCATGACACTACATTGAGTTAAAATATGGCATGAAGTCACTCTTCGGTGGATTTGGCACTGAATTGTGACGTAGCGAGCCCCCACTCCCCAACTTTAATGCGTTTTATCTAAATATTTTTTTATTAATATGATAAAGCAAAAAATCGGCCAAGTACGTGTCAGACCACGCACAATGAAGGGTTCCGTAGTTGGGATGAATTTATTCCAAGAACAAACTTAACATTGTAGTTGAAACACATGTTCTCCCATACGGAATGTCGGAGAGATCATGTTTTTCAAACTGCAAATTTAAGTTGGTTGATTATTACTTGTTAACCTGTACAGCCTACTTAGCTCCAATAGTTTTCCTTTTAATTTCGTTATATTTACTACTGCTGTGATTTTTTTCACAAATCCAAGTACAACCATTTAGCTGGCAGGGGGGCGGGACCCTTGACTCTAACAAAAAAAATACGTGTGGCACTCGAGGACTGCCGCGGTAAAGCTATTGCATAGCATATATTCAAAAATAAGAAGATAATATTGTTGATTTAAAATATTTTTTTTAAAAAATACCCCTATACCCCCCCCCCCTAAATCGCAGAATTTACACAACCGTCAATGACGTCTGCCCTCACGCGTCTGCCCGCGTTCGGGTCGCGCACTCGGCGATCGCGCGTCATTGCCTATCCCGCCCCTCCACCCTCGTTCTGCGCGCCCGCCGTCGACTCATCGCAGGTCATTCTTATCGTTCTAACTTTTAAAATATTAGTCCAAATTACTTAGTGTAAAAGACAAATTTTATCTACATTCAATACCGAAAGCGATGAAGGTATTTATTTTGATACGAATTAACTAAATACTCTAAAATATGCAACTTAAAAAAAGTATTCAATTTAAATGTATTTATAGCTCACTATTTTGGCTATAATGGCTTCCACATAAAAGGTAGATATATGCTGTCGCGGACTTTTATTTAGAACTCTTTAAGACAAACAACCCCACAATACATTCTTTTCAAATAACTCCAGCGGTTTAGGCAGCGCACGCAAAGATAGATCTCAGAGGGCAGGATTTTTTCCGACTTACTGGATACTTATCGTTATATTATGGCTAAATCACATAAAATCTTTATAAATTGTAGCCTATGTGTTATTCTGATATATAAGCCACATTACTGTAAAGTTTCATTAAAATCCGTTCGGTAGTTTTTGCGTGAAAGAGTAACAAACATCCATCCATCCATCCTCACAAACTTTCGCGTCAGGTTTTTTTTTCGTTACGGAATTTCTACATTCGGTCGCCGCGCTCAGAGTCCGATAAAAGCTATGCAATAGCTTAAAAATTCAGTTAAAAGCTTAATATTTCGCCAACGGATCCCTGAATCCAAAAATGGTTTTGAAGAACTCACAATATTTTTGAACGACAATTCTAACGATACCCCACAACATGGGTTAGATGAGGAAAAAAAAGAACATCCCCACTTTACGTGTAGGGGAGCTAGGTACCCTAAATTATTTATCTCTTATTTTACTAAACGTAGATCTCCATGGAGAAGAACGGGCAAGAAACTCCAAGGACACTCTTTTTAAATATAGAAAATTACACAATCCTGGGTACATTATTCTTATTGCTTCTATATGTGAGAACAATGTACAAAAAAAAAATTTAAAACAATTCAAAATATAACATTAAAAATAAGCCCTGGCAGATAAGAGATGACCAGTATAACTGACGGCGCCCGTTCACGAACATGACGCGTGGATCAGCACCATCCAGCTCAACCATTTTGTAGGGAACCGAACGATCCAACACACTCGCCACCATCAGCGACACATTTAAGTGGGCATGACAAACTCTCAACTGCCGTGCTCTTTCAAGTCAACAAACATCTTAATAACATAAAATACGGCTCCACTAAATTATACAAAACTATAGTATGCAATGTATTTGAGAGATTAATAGAATGATACTACCAAAAAGAAAGAAAATCATTATCCATTGGAACATTCAACAATTAAACTTGTTTAAATAAAAAATAAACATTAAGTTCGTAATGTCAGAAAAATAAAAAGGTGAAGCAACTCTTCCAAACATTAAATTTTTTAACTAGTGAGCCCAAGAGGCTGTGGAGCAGGACCAGCATTAAGCCAAGCATTTTTATCATCGATATAATCATCCAACTTATAATATGCTTGTCTACATAGTGTGCGTTTAATGCATGTTTTAAATTTCTTCTCATTCAGTTGAAGAATATCGAGTGGTATTTTATTATAACATTTTACACAGTACCCCATAAAACAAGTGTGCACTTTAGACAATCTGAAACGTGGTTGATCTAATTTGTTCCTATTTCTAGTGTTAAAATTATGCCTGTCACTTATCTTACTAAAAAGATGTCGTTTTTTCGAACATACATAATGTTTTCATATATATACTGACAAGGTACCGTCATGATGTTAATTTTCTTAAACAGTTCCCTTAGAGATTCGCGTCTGCGGAGGTTATATATGGCTCTGACAGCCCTCTTTTGCAGAATAAAGATAGAATTAATATCTGCAGCCCGTCCCCACAGCAAAATACTGTAAGACATGATGCTATGAAAGTAACTAAAATAGACCAGTCTCGCGGTATCCACGTCTGTTAGTTGGCGGATTTTCCAAACAGCGTAAGCGGCTGAACTTAGCCGCCCTGCAAGTGATGTTAAGTGAGGACCCCACTGTAGTTTTGAGTCAAGCGTGATCCCCAGGAAAACCGTTTTTTCGACGAATTCTAGTGTCTCCCGTTTTTATTCTAGTGTAGTTCAGTACAACATGACATTCACTACTTCTAACATTTGGTAACGCGAATCTTATGCATTTAGTTTTCTTCTCATTTAATACCAAATTATTTACAGTAAACCAATTATGGACCTTAAGCATAGCGTTATTTACTTAGTCAAGCTCTTGTGCATATCTGTTTACCTTAAAAATCAGTGATGTGTCATCAGCAAATAACACCAAATGTGGTCGGTTTTTCAGTAAATGCGGTAAATCATTTATATATACTAAAAAGAGGAATGGACCCAAAATCGAGCCCTGTGGTACACCCATTTTGACTTTTAAACCCAATGAATTTACACCGTTTATTTGAACTTGCTGCAGTCTATCATTCAAATATGATTTTACTAAGCTAAGCGCAAGTTTACCCAGTCCGTAATGCTCAAGTTTCAAGCAGTGTTTCGTGATTCACGCAATCAAATGCCTTGGATAGGTCGCAAAAGATGCCTATTGCATCTTGTGCCTCTTCCCATGCGTTAAAGATGTGTTTTAATAAGGTGACACCGGCGTCGGTTGTGCAACGTCCTTTGGTGAAACCATACTGTTGATCGTGTAGGATATTATTACGATTAAAATGATGGAGTATTTGATTTAACATTACTTTTTCAAACACCTTGCTGAAAACCGGCAAAACCGATACGGGTCTATAATTATTTAGGTCTTTGCTGTCCCCGGATTTGAATAGTGGAATAACTTTACTGTACTTCATTAAATCCGGGAATACCCCTTGATCTACATACAAATTAAATACTAAAGCTAAATAGGGTGCAATTGTCTCAATAATTGATTGACAAACTTTAGTAGACATACCCCACAGATCTTCGGTAATTTTGATCTTAAGTTGCTTAAAAATCTTTACAACGACCACAGGGTTTATATTATGTTTAAATTTAAATTCCACGGGAAAGGCTGAAACATTCGCTCTTAATAAATCAATAGCAAGTAAGGGGGAGGAATTTAAAGTTTCTGTAGTTTTAATTGGAATATTGGTAAAGAAAGTTGCAAATTCCTTAATTTTTCTTTCCGTAAGATTCCTCTCCTGACAATAACAAACACAACAAAAAAAGAATTAGCGAAATTGGTCCAGCCGTTCACGCGTGATGGCGTTACCAAGGGAAATAGGGATTCATTTTTATATATATATATATAGATTGCTTAATTTGGTTTTTTCATAGAAATACTAAACCTGTTATTATTGCTTACCACCAGGACATAGACGCATCAAAGGACCTAAACGAGAACTTCCGCACGCACATGTCGAACAGCTCGGAACAGCCGCTGCACATCGACTTCAGCATCCAGGTGCTGTCCTCTGGCTCCTGGCCCTTCCAGCAGTCCTCGTCCTTTCAGCTGCCCACTGAAGTAAGTATACCATCACATCTGTATTTCCTGAAAGGATATGCAGAGATGTTTAGCTTCGCCACTGACGTTTTTAACCGACTTTGTTCTCATTTATTCAAATCCAGACCCCAGGCTGCTATTTATAATGGTGGTTGCCGGTAAGGTCGAATAAAAATAGGCTCTTCATTTGTAGTTCGAATTCGGTGTTTAACTTGGTTTGTGAATGTAAGGGGAAGCTATTCGACCAGGGTTGCGAGTTTGACCGAAAGGGATATCGGGGCCCCGGCACACAGGCAACGGAAGGAACACGAGTGGGTTTTAGTCAGTAAAATTCTGACACGCCCTCCCGCTCCGCCCAGAGCGGGAGAAGTTATTTGATAATTTCCCACCCTCAAAAGGCTGCTATTTAGAGATTCTTAATGGTTCCCTTAATATACTTTACCCGATTCGGGGTTCGGAATAAATATTACGTGAACAGTAGTAATAGAGCTCTGGATTTTCTAACTTTTGTCTCTTTGTTAACTCTGGCATTGCAGATGACCACTGAGTATCAGAGAGGTTATCTGTAATTTATTTGTTTATTTATTTATTTGTAGCGTAGATCAATAATACAATATATTCAGAAACCACCTGCTCGGTGCCATATTTCTTTTACACAGTATTGTCACTCTTGGTGGCTCTTTTACGAACCGGTCCAGTATACAGGGTGGCAGGGACATCGACGGGAGAACTGATACCATGGATGTACATGATTCTGAATCCCCCTAGGTTCAAATTTTTGGTCGGTTATTTTTAAAAAAATCAGCTAATTCATAGAAAAGTGCAATATTTACGCGGTGAAAATGTATGGAACAGCAGATTTTTTTTTTCGAAATATTTCAACGTCCCAAACGTTGAAATTTTTCGAAAAAATAAATAAAAACTTTCTTTAAAATTTTTTTTTTTTTTTTTTATAACCGACCAAAAATTTGAACATAAGTAGGGGGATTCAGAATCATGTACTGAATCTATGGTATCAGTTTTAGCGTCGATGTCCCTGACACCCTGTATAAAGCTGAACGGATATTAGGAAATGCCGGCGCCATCTTGTTTTCAAATATTGACTTGTAAAAGTTTCTTAGAAGGTCTACTTCCTTCGGAAATGTTATTTTTCAGTACTAATGTTGATTGTACTCCAGTTGGAGCGTTCAGTGCACAGGTTCACAACGTTCTACTCGTCACAGCACTCGGGTCGCAAGCTCAACTGGCTCTACAACATGTCCAAGGGAGAACTCGTCACCAACTGCTTTAAACACAGGTCGGTGTTATCGTATAGAGGTCCAGCCGGACTGACCAATACCCATATGACACTTAAAAAGTAGTATAAATCAAGCAGTCAGTTGATCAACCTCTGCTGCCCGTTAAATCAATCGAATATCTTGTGAACGTATTTTTTTAAAGTAATTTACAATCCATCGAGCGTCAGCACTTCTCAAGTCGAGCAGGATACTGTTATAATATTATCTTTGTGTTTCATATTGGCGCTGTTTTTTATGACAAAATAAAAAACTAACACTATATTTTGACGCAGTGCACTTTTATAAGGGAATGTGACCGTTGCAACATGCATTTTATTTAAAAAAATACGTTCTCCATATCCCCCTTTTAAGACATTTTACAAAAAAATCTCAAAGGCAGTCGCTCCAAGTAACATACTAGTATTCAGCTGTAAATTTCTGCTTACATCGCACTTTACACTTTTTTATTTGTTTTTTTTTTGCTGTGTATTTGTTTTTTTTTGCTGTGTATATTGTGTGTGTTTTAGTCTGAGCTAAATAAATGTATTTTCTTTATTTCTTTTTTCTTTCATACCCGGTTAGACTAGTAGCTGACCCCAACATATTTGGTAAAAGGCTAGGCAGATGACGATACTAAAGTGATGTCATCTTCTGCATGTCCACGTGTAACAAGCATCTTCACCTCACAGATACACGTTGCAAGCCAGTACGTACCAAATGGCGGTGCTTCTCCAGTACAATGACAACACTTCCTGGACTGTCAGCCAGCTGGAGCAGCACACCGGGATCAAAGGACATTTCCTTGTACAGGTACTACCAGAGAAGTACTTTGCAAAGCAGCATTATACAGCATGCGGGGAGCCCCCGCATGCTGTATATCGACCGAGTTATCGACTAATGAAAATGAGCCATGACGCCCAAACACCTGAATAGGGGTGGTGTTATGTATATTATTAATATTATTTTATTAAAGTAATGGGTTCCGTATAGTGCCAGACGTAAAGAATAGTACCATCCCATTCCCATCCCATTTTCCCTTTTTTTTTATGTGAAACATCTACATATAGCCGCACGTAAAACCGATTTCTGGCGTGGCGACGCATGCCGTGGCGACGCGTCGCCACGCTATATGATGGTATATATATATACAGTCTATATGCAGTAGTGTGTACGGTGTACTTTTACAAAATAATGTCGATGTTTCACATCTGCCAGGCGTCCCGTGACGGCTCACATTTTTTGATGTGAAACATCTATAGCCGCACGTAAAACCGATTTCTGGCGTGGCGACGCATGCCGTGGCGTCGCGTCGCCACGCTATATGACTTTTGTCGTAAATTTTTGTATTTAATGAAAATAAATGTTTATTCAATAAATAGTCATCGTTACCTGGAAAAAAAATCGTAATATTTTATTTTATCATTATGACATATTTAGTTCCTATCACAATCTGTTCTTTTCTGCATATTACTTTTAAAAAATAATGTCGATATTTCACATCTGCCAGGCGTCCCGTGACGGCTCACATTTTTGTTTCTTCCCGTGGGTGTCGTAAAAGGCGACTAAGGGACTTACTAGAGAATGGGCAGCAGCGTTGTCTATGCATTTTAACGCCATACTGCGATCGCGAACCCACCTGCCAAACGTGGCGATTATGGAAAACCCCCCCATTTGGTGGAGGCCTGTATCCAGCAGTGGACGTCTTTCCGGTGAAATGATGATGATGATGAAATTTATGTGTTTATAATTTATTAATAATTTTTTATTTGTCAGGTGCTACAAATCCTGCTGAAAGCAAAGCTCTTGGTCTGTACGGACGGCGTGACTGAACTGTCCGAGTCTTCCGTCGTGGATCTGTATGTAGGTTATAAGAAGTACGTATACACCAGTCTTTATTATAAACCATATAAACTAGCTGCCCGCCCCGGCTTCGCACGGGTAGCACTACGTACTTTATCTACGGCGCACCAACCTATCTACCTAAGCTACCCTACCTACATACCCTACCTTACCTACCTATCTACCTAAGCTACCCTACCTACATACCCTACCTACATTACCTAAATAGATTACCTACTTACATACCCTACCGTACCTACCTACCCTACCTAACTTACCTACAATCGTACCTACATACCTACCTAGCTACCTACACCTACCTACGTACTACACCTACCTACGTACCTACACCTACCTACCTACACCTACCTACCTACCTACCCTACCTACCAACACCTACCTACCTACCTACACTTACCTACGTACCTACACCTACCTACGTACCTACCCTACCTACCTAAAGATAGACCCCCCTTTTAAAGTTAATTCTCAATCATTTTTCATCAATATTCAGAGAAACACGGGCGGGCACATGGCCATGGGCGACATTGTATAATTCTTCTTGTCTTCACTGTAACTGTTTCTATTTAATCACAGCTCACACTCGCGACCCGTACGGCTTAAAGGCTCCTACAAACAGGCGCGACACGCGACGCGACACAAAGACACCGCACGTCGCGCGCCAAGCGGTGTCTTTGTGTCGCGTCGCGTGTCGTGCTTGTTTGTAGGAGCCTTTACTTGGCCCCGAGTCCGCGAATATCGGTAAAAAAAACAAAAGCTGTGACAAAAGTAACTAAATAACTTTTTATCTATTACAGCAAAAAACTCCGCGTGAACTTAAACGTTCCGCTGAAGACGGAGCTGAAGGCGGAGCAGGAAGCCACGCACAAACACATCGAGGAGGACCGGAAGATGCTCATTCAGGTAAAATAATCAACTAGCATATAATCATATCATCCCACAAATTCAAAATTCAAATTCAAAAGTCATTTATTCAAACTAGGCTGATAGCACTTTTCGAACGTCAAAATTACATAAGACAGTCTCCCAAAACGCCCACCCTTCACCACTTCCTAGTGCGTTAGCTGGGAAGAAGAAGTGGCGCAACAAACTCCCCAGCAGCACAGCTGTCTGTTCAGTTAGAAAGAAAAAAAAAAAGACTCTATATAATAGTATTCAACATAATTTAACCTAATTTAAATTATTATCCATATGTTAGCTAGCACACGCCAATATACCAAACAAAATCATCGAGAACTATACTCGGGCAGAAATAAAAACCACAGGAACGTTATACCGGGATTAAAAGTAGCCTCAGTCCTTCGCCAGGTCTCAGGACACCTATCTGTCAGGTTTAAGGACATCGCTCATTATAACAGCACCGCTCCGACACAGCAAATAACTTGTCAATCAAGTTAGGATATTAAATCAAATGCATTAAAGTCTATTGTACGGTGTTAGAGATATTATGATAGATGGAGCAGTGATAGCCTATAAGCCTAGTGGTGTGACCGTCGGACTGCCAAGTCATAGGTCTCGAGTTCGAACCCATGGCACGCACCTCTGAGTTTTCGGATTCATGTGCGTATTGTTTAATTATCACTGCTTCAAAAGGAAAGGAAACATCGCACAATATACTATTTTATTATATATATAATATAATATAATATATATATTTATATAAATATATTATATAATAAAAACTGAAGGTAATAAAATTGTATATTATGCAATTAGTGAATAAAGGACGGATTTATATCGAGGGCCATGAATTACTCGCGTCGCTCAGGATTCTAACACTTGAATCACTCGCTACGCTTGTTATTCAATCGTCAGAATCCTTTACTTGCTCGTGATCCATCTATGGCCCTCGCTTTAAATCTGTCCTTTATTCACTAATTTCATAATATACTATTTTATTACCTTCAGTTTTTTATTATATCATGATGTAACTTTTTATTTATGATTTTTTGACATACTTCATATAACGAGATTTAGCGCGGGTTTTTTTTTAAAACCTCAGCTTATCTGAAATATCAAGTACGTCAAAAAATCATAAATAAATAGTTACATCACCGTGCAAGGATATAACTGTTATTCTCTCAGTTGTTATTCTATACTTTATATTCCGACTACCAGAAAACGAGATTTAAATGAAAATAGACATTTGACAACAAAAAGGAAGGTTGAATTAATTAAAATGCACATTAAAATTAGAACAATTACTAAAATTAAAAGTAATTTTCTTATTATTACTAATAATAATCAACTTGTGAAGCGATATTTATTTCCTGTGTATCGAGTATGTTTTCGCAAGGAGGTTGTATAGCATTGAGATGGAGGTCGCATATATAGATGTGTTCTAAATTCAAAACACCAAAATAGTGATTAAAAGTGCTATTTTTAGTCAAGTTTTTGCTAATAATAAACTGAAAGGTATGTATGCAATATAATAAATAAATAATAATAATAAAATAATTTATAATAAAAAAAAGATATATATAAATTATTATTTTTAATTTTATTTAATAAATAAATAATAATTATAAATAAATAAATATTATTTTAAAATTTGATTTGTTACTTCTACTATGTTATTGCCACAGTCGATAGAAGATTTACATACAAGTCTTATTGAAGATATGTTGTAGCTCTAAGAAATGCTGTAAGCATAATAATCCTAAGAATCATTACATGTTTTCTTTTTTAGGGTACCGTAGTAAACAAGGAACCCATATAGTTTCGCCATGTCCATCTATCTGTTTGACTGTCCGTCTATCTGTCCGCGGCTTAGCTCAGAGACCCTTGGTACTAGAAAGCTATAATCTGACATGGGTATACATATTAATCACTAAAAAAATCTACCCTAACCCTATTTTTTGGGGTACTTCCCCTGCACTTAAAGTGAGGTTGTTTTTTTTTTCATCTCTCCCATAGTGTGGGGTGTCGTTCGAAAGATCGTTCAAAAACATTGCAAGTTAGTGAAAGCCATTTTTGGATACAAGGATCCGTTTGCGAAATATTAAGCTTTAAAGTGCTAATTTTTGTCACAGTACAGTCAAGTGTCCCCCCCCCCCTGCCAGCTAAATGGTCGGTATGAGATATGTGAAAAAAATCACGGCAGTAGTATATATAACGAAATTAAACTATCAGAGCTAACTATAGGATTTACAAGTTAACGAGTAATAATCGACCAACTTACATTTGCGGTTGCAAAAACATGTTCTCCCATACATTCCATATGGGAGAAAATGTTTTTCAACTACAAAGTTAACTTTGTTCTTACAATAAATTCGTCCCATCTACGGAACCCTTCATTGTACGTGGTCCGACACGCACTTGGCCGGTTTTTTCTAAATAATAAATCCCTAAGAGAACAATCAAAAATCTGCAAATACTCACTTTAAAACGAAAACATTTTTTTTTGTTTCCAGGCCGCAATAGTGAGGATAATGAAGACCCGCAAAACACTGAAACACCAGAATTTAGTGATGGAAGTACTCAACCAGCTGTCTTCACGCTTCAAGCCAAGACTGCCCGTCATCAATGTACAGAATAACTGCCGGTCGATTCAGTAAAAATATCAACGTCAAATTTAGGTGAAGTGAGCATGAAGTGAGCTGTCACTGTCACAAATCGAACGGCAGGATGCTAAGGATTAGGGCTATTGACAGCTCACTTCACCTAAGTTTCACGGTGATATTTTTACAAAATCGACTGACTGTTATTGTACTTACTCAGACTTTAAGCCTCGGTCACACACAGCGAATACTCGCTGCGAGTTTCATAGTCAAAGTCACAAAATATTTTTTCAAATAGGCCCTTGTTAGGCACTTTTGAAACGTCAAAATTTACAAAAAATTTAATTGATTCTAGTCGGTCCAAAAGGTAGTTTTCGTATGGAGAAGAATGGGCAAGAAACTCTACAGTTAGGTACTCTTAAAATGTTTTACAATATTTTATATAAATTAATTATATATGAAGACGATGCACCTAAAAAAATTACTATGTGTAACCACAATAGGTAAAAAGAATTAAAAATGAAGCAACGACAGTTAAAATAATTACATACGTGATAGATAAATGGTTGTCACATATTTACAAACATTGTAAAACTAGACGATTTTCTAAAAAAAAAAACAATTAATAAGTCAGTCTGTGACATAGAGTAGGTACACTGAATTTCGACTGGAACACACACGAAATGGCTACTCGCAGCGCGTACCCTGTCACACAAAGCGAATGCTCGCCGCGAGTTGGATTCGCCACGTGAAAATTGAACGGCGAATTCAACTCGCGGCGAATTAATCTAGTCTCAGCGAATAGCCTGCCACACACAGCGAGTTCTCGCTACGAATGCCAATCGAAGCGACTATTCGCTTCGTGTGACCGAGGTTTTAAGAAATGCTCGGCTCCTATAAACAAAACATGAATCGATTTCCGTACCAATAGTACATTTTTTATTCCCAAACCGGGCAAACTCAAACTCAAAGCATTTATTTCAAATAAACCAATTACAGGCACTTTTGAATCGCCAAGGGGTCGGTCAGTCAGAAATACGAAGCTAGTTACCCATTCCAAAGCGTAGCAGGGTAGGCTCTTTTGAAATCATGACATGGTTACAAAATATTGATTACATCATTCATGTTGAAGTTATTATACATGTGAGAACGATGCAAAACGTTAAAAGCGTCCGTAACAGAAATAAAAAAATAAACAATTCAAAAATTTAATTAAATTAAAATAAGCCGTGGCAGCTAAGAGATGACCAGTCCCTATAATGAACGCATTTTAGATGTAAAATGGCACGATGGCATGCAACCTACTTGCTTGTATATTGTGCCAGTTACAGGCAGCTTCGTGCAGACTAGCGCGACGCGACACCGGTTATTGTTATACCTACCGTGAAGTTTTTTTAGAAATTGTATTGTTCGAGTCGCGTCGCGCCGTCGCATCGCGCTGGTCTGCACGAGCCCTAATACGATACGATAATCGAGGTGGCGCGGGCGTATTCCTTTCAAACGATTTTTTTCTTTTTTCTTTTTCCAGAAATGCATATACATCCTGATCGAGAAAGAGTACTTAGAGCGCACGAAGGGCGAGAAGGACACATACAGTTATAGATAGTGCCATCTCCGAAGACGCGACCCGCTCCGTACAGCCACAGATGAATACTGATGGTTTACTCCGCTTAGGTATGAAGCTACAAGTACGCGGCGGGCCCGTCTTGTCGGGCCAATTCAGTGAGTGTAAAGTATTTACGCTATAGAAAGAGAGAGAACTTATAGGTGAATATAACTGTAGGTAATTAAAGCTTGTGCGACTTGAATTGCACTTTATTGCGTCGTAGCAAGAGTCGTTTTTTATGTAAATGATTTTGCGGACTTAACCATCTGTGTTTACCATTTTTTGTTTTTTGGTACAGTAATCATTGAATGGGGCGCGTCTTCGTGGCTGGTTCTATCTGTATCGCGGGAAATAGCGCCGCACTATGTAATAAATGATATTTAAACAATATTATGTTATCTACGTGACTTTTATTTCATTACCTGTCTTTAGAAAATAAAATACATTTATTTAGCACAGACTAAAAGGTACACAGCATCATCACCTGCCTAACCTTTCCGTAACTATGCTGGAGTCAGCTTCCAGTCTAACTGGATGCAGCTGAATAGGTACCAGTATTTTACATGGACCGACTGCCTATTTATAGGGCACACAACAAAGTCTGCAAAAAAAACAAAACTATATTTCCTCGTTCATAATATACAATTATTTGGTAGCTATTACCTATCCGAACACTGCATCTTGGCCAGGGTGTTTATCTACTATCCCATTTACACTCAGCTCACTTCCACGGCAGTGAGCAGGAAAGTATGCAGGGAAGTGGCCAGAACGAGTATGTAAACAAGAGACTTCTCATGCTGCTGCCACTGCTACTCGTGCTGCCCGGTGCTCCCCACCCAAATAAATAAGCGGTTTTCTGTGTAGAAGTCAAATACCTATATTAAAAAGTACTCTGTGAAGTCAAAGGACCGGCAGCGCGAGCGGCAGTGCGTGTTTACATTCAGCCCCGTCTCTCACCTCTCACTCACTTCTCGCCGAGCGCTTGGACGAATCGTACGTGCGGCTCGCCTTGTTTTTACGATCTGCCTAAATGCACTTCGAGTACGTAATGAAAACACTCTAAAGTTTTTAGAACTGCTGGAATCCGAAAAAGCAATAAGGGACATCAACGACAAAAACCACCAATTAGGTAAAACATAAGTTAAAAAAGTTCATTAAGCCTGGAAGAGAAAATACGACGTGTGCGTGTATGTATTTTACATTTTCGAAATTGATATGTTTTTAAATATTGATCATAATTATGTATTGCAAGAAGACAAAGCGCGGACGCCGTAATTATTTTCTAGCGATGTGCTAGGCCAGCTCCAGGACCAAGTGTAACAACCGACACGTGCGGCCTACTGTACCTACCTAGATAAATATAGGTACCTACTATTAGCTGGTTTTGAAGTCAAATTGGATGGGTATGGGTACCTAAGACCAATTTCGGGTGACCACTGAAAATCAGCGCTGTGCTGTGGGTCTCCATAGCACAGCATCGTGCTGAGTGGAAGCCTTCTTGTCACAGTCATGACGTGCCAGCATCTGCCGACTATTTCTGTTTTGTGCTCGTTATTGTATTTAAATCTAGTCTGTTTCATGTTCTTATTTTTTACTCGAGTTTATCATCTTTTTTTTTATGCACGTGTTTCTGTGACAAATAAAATTATTTTTCTTTCTAAGGTATTGGTGCCTTAGGTAAACTTTTTAGTTTAGAAAACTTTCCAAGATTTTCGGCGACTGACAAAAAGTTCTAGTTTTGTCTGGAGCCGAAGGTCGAACAGTAGTTCGTTAGATAACCTTATCACTAGTCGGAACGATACAACAGAATAAAAAAATGGTTGCCTGTAAAGTCGGTTTTATGGGCGAAGATTTTACGTGACAACGTCTTTTTATCGGCGGTGACTCATCGTAACAGACGTGAGCGGGCGTTACACTTTTTCATGAGTGACTCCGAGCCGCAACCTAATTTAAGACGTTGTCACGTCAAAAAAACCGGCCAAGTGCGTGTCGGACCAAGCACAATGAAGGGTTCCGTAGTTGGAATGAATTATTTATCCCAAGAACAAACTTAACATTGTAGTTGAAAAACATGTTCTCCCATAAGGAATGTATGGGAGATCTGTTTTTCAAACTGCAAATTTAAGTTGGTCGATTAATACATATTGCAAGTTGACTCCAGGAAGGTTACCGGCATTACATGTGTGTGGCATGACGGAACATACACACAACGCCCGCGCCGCTCGCTCCGTCGTCGCCTCGTCCGCGCCACGCCTCATGTCTGTTTATGTTCCGCGCCACGTCTTTCCTATAAATGTATGATATACAAAACGGGCGGCGCAACGCCCGCGTCACTTGTGTATGTCCCGCACCTAAGGTGAAGTGAGCTGTCAAGTGTACATTTTTAGCATCGGGTGAAATGAAATTTCAAAGTTTTCACGGTGTGATTTTTACAGAATATCAATACTGTATTCGCTAGCTACGTCCGGCAGTTAAGCTCTCGCTTACAGACAACACCAACCCTACTCTAAATAAAGACATCGTGTAGGTATTGCCGGCAAAGTCGATTAACGAATGTTGATTGTATTATTATCTAAAATTATACAAAATGACACAAAGACACTTGAAATTTTATATCAGTTCACATTTTTTATGAAAATATTGATGTTTTTTTTTTAAACTGGCGTATTAATAATCGACGGTGCTGACGTAAAGTTAGTAAATAGTCGGTCGATTCTGTAAAAATATCACCCTGAAACTTAGGTGAAGTGAGCGTGAGGTGAGCTGTCACTGTCACAAAATCGACCGGCTGATGCTAGGGATTAACACTATTGACAGCTTACTTCACCTAAGTTTCGAGATGATATTTTTACAGAATTGACCGGCAGATGTGAATACCTACGTGTGCTGTAAACTTTTGACTTTGGGTTATAATAAAACACATTTTACAGAAAGAATGCTTTTATTTTCCATTAAAAACTATATATACAACATTATTGGCAGCACTCCTCCCGAGTTTTTACTAAAAAAATAATCCAGAGTATACATCTTTGGAAAAAAACTAATGATCAATAATAATTGTGGTTTTAAATAAAATCTTGGTAGTCTGAGATATTCCAGACGAATTACATTATACCAGCCGGTCTGTTCTGTAAAAATCTCAACGTGAACCCTTAAGTGAAGTGAGCTGCCAATAGTGGCAATCTTTAGCATCAGTGGAATGACAGCTCACTTCACATACGTTTTCACGGTGAGATTTTTACAGAATAGGCCGGCCTAAGACCAACATCAAAACAAAGTCATGCTAAGATGTGAAATGCACTGCAGAAGTATTTTTCTAAGTTAAAATAATTATAAATAATCTCCGGTTAACTACAATTTTATCAAATTTATTGCGAGTACTTTTGTCGTAGTGCTTTATTGCCAATTTTTTTTTAAAGTTTATTTTTTTTATAGATAAAACTATGAAATTTCGTAACACGAAACGGCGTATTGGTACGAGACGGTGCTTTGGTGAACTACGCGGTTGTCGAGTCATTTTAATGCCCTATTTGTAATCTAATTAGGATGACGACAAAAGGTTGGATCAATGCATAAAACTCCAAAATTTTGCGTAGTTAAATGTCAGAATTTACTCATTTTGGAGCATAAAAGCCCTAAAGCATTCAAACAATAGTCACCAATAAAGGCAAGATTCCGATTTCACTTTGTTAAGTTTAGCGTATCATACGAGTGTGAACTTTATTCGTATGAAATTAATGTTCATATTCGTATAAAACGCTTGCTCACATTCGCTTATACGGATATGAACATTATGCACATTAGAATACGGTTCACATTTACATAAAATGCTTACTTAGCATAGTAAAGTCAAAGCCCATTTTTTGAATCTCGTTTTAGGCCTACATAACATAAAATTATGGAAAATGGTGCCTTTCACGTTATCAAGAGAAACGATTCAAAATTACTTTCTATATGGTAGATGTGTGAAAAGGCTAAATGATGAGTGTAATATTTTTTAAAATTGGTATAGGTTAACACTGAACAGACCTTTTACCTCTGACAGCAGCAATGCAACAGCAACCTTATTATAACAATTATAAAGTTCACTGTGACTTTGCCAGATTCAGTGGCAGCAGTCCAACAGCAACCATATTCAAATGAGAATAAAGATCACTATCATTTTGACAGTGATGCAAAATCAGAAGTAAAATAACACTAAGTTTTTCTACCATAGACAAAGCATTTTTATTCGATATTTAAAACAGAAAATAACGTCTTGGGGGCATAATATGAGCATTTCAGTTGGCTTTCAATAAAAAGAGGGTGTCTGATCACACGATAGAATCGAAAACTTACGACTAGAGCCGAGTGTACGCGATTAAGCGCCGAATATACGCGATTCAGCGTCACCGATCGACTGGACCCGAGTCACCAACCCGAGCGTGATGGAAACAACTTTAATAATTTTGCAATAAAATGGCTGATGATCGACAACCAATTGCCAGTAAAATCTCATATTAACACCCATGTAGGCAACAATAAAAAAAAATATCCTATATTGATTACAATTGGGTCTAAATGGTATATAGTGGGTCTGGATGTCAACCCATATTATTTACTATAACATGTTCGGGAAGTAAATGATTATTTTCTCTATTTCAATAATATTTTTTTGGAAAAAGGTCTTTTGAATACGTCTTATAGCTAAAAGGTGCGAAGAAAAGCTAAGAAAATTATTAAAAAATTCATCCTATGAAAATTAATAAAATTAGAAGTATTTTAAGTAGTCAATAATGCGACTATCTTTTGTCGAGAACTTCACACAAGCGTAGTTTGACAAACGTCTACTAACTAGGTCCTTATAAACGGATTCTTCTGTATAATTCCAAAATTATTTACCTACTACCAGATAAAAAAGAAAGTTTTTTTAATTTGAACTCTATCTTCCATACAAATTGACACGTTTTTGGTTAGCAATCAAGCAGGCGGTCCACCCGATGGTAAGAAAAAAATTCACTACTTTACAAATTAAGTGGTCCATACGAAAATGAACCTTATTCTCATGCGTATAACTCACATCCATATTTATACTATTGTGAGCAAGCGTTTCATAAGATTATGAACATTAATGCTATATGAATAATGTTTACATTTGTATGCGACGACGCTTACTTAGCGTCAAAACATAGATTAATACAGATGGTTCACTTCAATCATACAATAAAGTGCAAATCAGGCCGCACAGCGCTAATTTATATTCACCTAAAAGTTGCCTCTCTTTCTATAGCGTAACTCTTTTGACTACATTACACTCACTGAATTAGCCCAACAAGTCGGGCCCGCTGCGTACTTGTAGCTTCATACCAAAAATGCGGAGTAACCATCTGTGGTCAAAGTAAGGTTTGTGAATTTTACCTAAGAGGTCATCACCGCGCTGTCTGTCTGTTTGTGTGACTGCGTTGTTCTTCTAAACTACGCAACGGATTTTGATGCGCTTCAACATCACTTAGAGAATTTATTCTGGAAGTTTTATGTGCATAACTCATTTATATTAAACTAACATGTAATAAAGAAATCACGATGTTTGGTCAAATCGTAATGCTATGAGAAACTACGCTTGCGAAAAAGTTATTTAAAAAATTGCAGCCAATAATTTGTAGGGAAAATAAAAATACTAGATTTTTCCCGCAACTTCTTAGTTTAATTTGTCTATCTACGTTAATTTCTATTTCTTCTTATTTGTTAGATATTTTTACAAGACTTGACGATGCTTGCGAACATTTTCATTAACACTAAACGACACCTAATTTAATGCCTAAATAATAGCGTGCTGTTGGATTTCCAACTTTCGGCAGTGAGCCAAGAGTTGAAAATCCAACACACGCTTTTAGTTGTCGCCTAGTATTTGTGAAAACGAGTATTAGATGAGGTTTCCATAAAGAGAATCTTCTCAATAATCATGATCGGGAAGGATTATTTTAACTATAGAACGCCCAACCCTACTTGTCATTTTTGCCAGTTCTCTTCATAATCAATGAACATAAAGGCAACAAAAGTGAATAGGGAGTAGGTATTTACAGAAAACAAGGAACAGTCGACCTAGTATTTGCCGCCCTAAGGTTGAATGTCACTTGCACGTTATAAAATGACAAGGTTACTTAAAGCTTTGGCTTCCTAAGAAAGCGGTGATCGGTTACACATTAGCGCCTGTCTCAATTCAGAGCGTTTTTGACAACTTACTGTCAAATACTGGTGAAAAAAAATACAGATTTTCAATGGCCGATAAACTGTGACGGAACCGCTCTTCTGGAAAACCGTACCTTTAGACCTCAGTGAAGTTTCATGTGTCATTTTGTACATTTTTGCTATTATAATTAATTATGAAACGGAAGCCTAGAATTAATAATTTAGGTACGTTTCTCAGCTATTTACAGTGTTCTTATAAAAATACTGAAAAAGCCACAGGAAAATATCTAGTAATTTTTAAATACTTAAATTACGAGGCGAATCTTATCCTCAATTTAATAATATTGTTTCATAAATATGTTTTTTTTTGGGATATTACGTTTGAATATTTGGAAAAAGTCTTAAGTTTGCTTATAGATATATATTTTTATAAAATGGCTATATTGAGTTTGGGTGAACTCGTCTTCAATCTTATCAACGTTTTTAATATTCTAATTTCGATATAAAATGGTGATAAACGAAAAAGGAGTTTGAAAAATAGAGAAACAAAATATTGACGCGAATATTTTTATTTCAGTTAAGTAAATAACATTCGCGTGTTATTAGATTTCGAAGACATTTTTATCACATTTATTTTACAAATTTTTTATACATTCCTAAACAATTTTCTGGTTCGTTACATAATTTTCAACATTAATAGCCAGTTTCATATGAATATATATAATAATCGTGGCATATTTGATTTACATGGTTTATTTAAAGTACGCCAACAAAATAAACATTTCATATACTTATCAATATTTCAAGCCACATATTGCTTCTGATTTCAAGCAATATTTTAGTATGATGAAATCCGTTGGGCGAATTTAAGATACATTTTTGTGCTGGAAAATCCATCGATTATAGTTATTTCAAGCCACTTTTTATCGTGCTTAATCATTTCAAGCCACACTACGCCTGCATAATTTCAAGCGACATTTTTTAAAGGGCTCCTACATAAATTACTTATATTTTTTTAATAAAAAATTTGATACATTTCACATGAGTTCACCCAAAATCTCGTGCTAATCAAAATTGTCACCTATACGACCAGCAATTTGAAAGGAAACTTCGTTTGTCGCATAACCTGAGTAATGCCAAGTATATTTTATAATACACTATAATATAAGCTCGAGTCTGTATCTTTTGTAAAATAAACCTTATTCCTTTCTTCATATGAATCATTATGATGTGTACAGAGTTATGCAAACTGGAATTAAAATTACCGTGTCAAGGTTTATGACAGAACTGTCATAATTATCTATTAATTTATACAAATCCAGACTACAGGCTACAGAAGAAAGAATCCTGATGGTAACTCAAGGCTACAGGACCTGGGTGGGAATCGAACCCAGTAAGTACCCTCAGCATTACCGCTTGCAGTCGCTAGGAATATAATGAATTTTTCTCATTTTTTTTAAATTAGGTATAAACTAATTTTGAAACCTAAGTTATTTTTACAAAAGCTACAGACGTTAACTATTTGTAGAAAGCTTTCTTCTACCAAAGTTGCGGGGGTAAGTCTGGCGTTAATATATAATTTTTAGTCCAGTTTTAATTAACATATTCCACATTCCGTCTATCAAATTTTAGCATCAAGTAATAGGGGATGAGCCTACTTTTGAAAATAAGTTCTCTAACTACTATTTCGTTCGATGCCAACAAAAAGATTTTATTTAGTATTCAATTGTTTTTTGCGGGTAGTTTTTACTTTATAATGTTATTCATGTGGGTGATAGGAATTTTAGGTATTTTTACCATCTAAGGGACACAGCAGACTAGCTAATCATCGACGATTTTGCGATTGTATCGATGCATTTATCTTCTAAAAAGCGGCTAAATCGCCGATCGCCGATGCTAAAAGTAGCTAGTTTGCTATGGCCCTAAATTGAATCCGTGTTGGCCCATTGGTTATAGAAATGTATAATGTGCTTAGTATCGACATGGATGACCTCAGATTTGATTCTGGCAGCTGGGAAGCCGAGAATCGAATAAAATTTCATTCAACTGCTTTAGGGTATAATCTTCTTTAGAAATAAAAATGAAATGCTGTTCGTTGATAAGCGCATTGAAAACGGCTGTACTGATTTTTTACTCGTAATAGACCGATTTAGGTTTTTATGGAATAAAATTTTTGAAGTTTCCCACCTTCGGGAAAAACTGAATAACCTTTTTTCTGTGGGATTTTTGTATTAGACAGGACACGACTGTCGGTCAGCTAGTGTTGAATAAAACTGGGCTAAAAACTACTATTTTTGTTAAAAAATCAACTTACGTATAGACGATACAACAATATATATGTTTACAACCATTATTTACCTGAATCAAAACATCTATTATATCACATTTTTAACATATTAAGAAACCTGGCCATGTTTTTCTTTATACAAAATTACTTTTTTTTTTCATAAATACTTTGACTAATTTGGAGTGTGTTCAGATAGTGGGACGACTGTGGCGCAACTGTTGAGCGATTGTTGGGCAACTGTGGCTTATTTTTGTAAAATATTTAAGGTGCAACGATTATTGGCGAACATACCTGGTAAAAGCTTATTTACTTCAAATAAAAACGCTTCATTCGTAAAAGAGAATCACAATTTAACTTTATTTCAATAAAAACTAAATTAAAATCTCAAATTAAAACGCAGTATCGTATTCTTATTAATTAAAAAAAAGCGTCAGCCAATCAGAGCCCAGTAATCACAAGCTGACCAATCTGAACACACTCTTTGTTCACGGGCGGTACATTTTGAAACTTAGAGCATGTTCACACATGCCAGTTCACTAACAGTTAGCGTTCAGTTTCAAGGTGCGAAGGCTAGAATTTCAACTACATTGAAATTACACGAATTATGTATGTACACTTAACCAAACCTAGCCTTAGGAAAGAAATTAACAGGTTTTCTTTTCATTTTTTTTTAACAAATTGCTAACGTCTAACTAAATAAAATAAAAGTCGGGCTGTTGGTGTGTTGGGCGACTTTTTCGCGCGATTCTCTCTCGATGTACACCCAGGAAAGAAATCGTGTTTATAAAATTATTATTAGTAATATCGATAAGCTAGGTTATAGAAGAAAAAAAAGGGCTTTAAAATAGGCTTAGTACTCGTAAATGAGAATTTATTTTTACAGCATATTACCCCACAAATCGATGATACAAGTTTTAATTGCAGTTGCGATTAGTCGCATTAGATTTATCGGCCAACGTACAATACGTTGGCCGATAAATGAAGACTCGGTAGTATCTTAAAAAGCCATTTAAAATCGTAAACATTTATTTACTATATTTTCCATACATTTAAAGCAAGTATCAAGTTATATTGAACACTGTAAATTTATTTAGTCTTTGAATATACGACGGCTGTATTAGAGGGGAAAAGAGGGACCCATAAATATTATACGAATTTGCATATTTCTTGTACAAAATGTATTTCCTCATGTAATTCACACTAAATGCGAGACAAACACAAACTTAAAAACTATTCGTTGAATTTACAGTATTTCCATTCACTTCAAAGTAACCTTAACTCGCACGAAAAAGTCGCAGCGACTAATCGCCGATTTGCAACAACCCTAAAATGATACTATTTTAAAAAATTCACAATTGTCTAACTAACGACATCTTAAAAGCTAACTTTCGATACCTATAATCGCTTTTTGCTTTTTAAATTAATATTTTTTTTATTTTTGCAATTCATTCGTCCAATCACTCAACGCTACGTCATAATATTTTTGTTTTGTATTTTTTTAATTTATTTTTAACACCTAATCAGAATTATTCATAAGAATCGTCATATACATAAAGTAAGCTTTTTTTATCGTAGAGTATCGATATCTACAGAATAATAATTTATCGACACTTCAACAATGCGGGTAGCAGTGATATTGGCGTGCATCGTTGGTGACGTCATAGTCTTAGCTTCGGGATCATTCGTGTTTTACGCAGTTCGCCGATGTCACGGCAACCGCATTGTACGATAAGTCTTGGGCCAGCCAGAAATAGAAAAAAAATACTATAAGAATCTAGACAGGCCCTAATACCTACAAAATATACACTTACATTTAAATTATTTAAAACAAAAATCTCACCATTTTACAAACAACAATCACTATCGCCAACCAACCGGAAATTTATAATTTTTGTCATTTTTTATTTTTAAGTTTTTTTTTTAGTTATTAACTTCTGGTCGGCTGTCGAATTAATGTGAAAAAAATGTGTATATCAGTATCAGATTGAAACAGAATTAATATAAGATGTAAAAGAACAATATAACTCCAGCAAAAAAAAAAAAAAAAATATAAATCAATTTGGGACTTCTTACACTTGTTTAGTTAGTAAATACTATGTCGCGTTCTTAGATAATTTTGATTCGAAGCCCTTAAAAAAAACTCTTAAATGACACTGATATACATATAATTTCAAGCCCATTCATCCCCAGGGTGGGTGACGGCGTCAGTGGCCGTTTTATTAGTATAGCTAGCATCCCCGCACCTAGATCCCGCCATTTTGAATTCAGACACACGATTTTGGCTCCAAAAACAAACAGTCCGTTCGGAAAACCGTCACAACTGCTCGAATTCTATTTACAAAAGTGCTGTCATTGATAATTTACATTTCAGTGTTCATTTTCAAATTTTGACGCAGCTGCGGCGTCAGACATTCGAATTTCAAAAACGAACCAAAACCGTGGGCCTTTGAAAAAAAAAAGAGAAGAGAAAAAAATAAAAACAGGTGATTATTGATTTAAAAAAAAAGGTTTTAACCGTAGGTACACTACACTATTGAGGTCCGATAGTTGTTGCTTGAGGAACGTCGACACACGAAGCGCTACCGCGGACGGGGCTGACGTCACTTGGCCACGTGACCGTTGCCCATCGCCTGCTCGACGACCTGCAAACGTTCGACCAGTTCAGCGCACAGCCGTGTGTCGTCGTTCCTAATGAGGCTGCAAGGGTCACGCACAGCAATGGGACGAGAAGAACTACAGAAAATTAAATGAAAATGACTTCCCTGGTTTCAAAAAGGCCAATCAATTATCAGTCGATCTATTCTGTAAAAATCTCACCGTGACAACTTAGGTGAAGTGAGCTGTCAATAGTATTAATCCCTAGCATAAGACGGAATGACAGCTCAGTTCACCCAAATTTTCACAGTTTTATTTTTACAGAATAGATATGCAGAGATTTGATTGGTCTTTCTAAAACCGGGCGTCTGTCTGAAAATACTGGTTTGGGCTCGTCGGAATTCATCTAACTATTAAATAATAAGAAAGACTAATTCCAACTAAAACAAAATCTCAGACGCAAGAAAGAAATTATCCCACCGCTGTGTGTTTTTTTATACACATTTACAGCTCGGATTGCCTAGAAACCAGCACTCTAATTGCGTAATACACTCGTAACTGTCAATCGCTTTCATTTTGACATTACAACAAAATCCATCGCTACATGTTTGAAAAATTGGTCTGTATAGAAATAAAGCCGCCAATACACATGCCTGCGTGCACAAAAGTGTGCAAGTAGATTGCATGCCTTTGTGACATACACCAATCAGAAGTTGTTATGGCACAATAGCACGCAAGCAAGCATGTGTACTACAGTCTTAACGCAATGAATATTGTTGAACTGTCAGAATGACAGGAATTGTCATTTCGAATGGGTTACGAAATTCGAGTGCTGTTCTTTTTACAAATCCGAAGTGCTATGTGTCTCCCGCCACCAGGGTTTTAAAAAGCGAGGGTTCCCAGCGAATAATGTGCGTTTGCAACCCAAAATTGACTTTTTCAAAGTAAAGAGGTTTGAAAAAGCCTTGAGCCCCAGGAGGTCACGATATACACAGCTGCGCGCAAGCTATTATTTAGCTGTTACATTTAAAACATCGATCAGTTTTGGGACTATTTTTTTTTTTAAATAATAATAATGAAATAAATAGGCAATTCGTTTTTTTTAAATATAAAACAAACGACAGTTCCTTTTCAATATTTGTTTTCATAATTAACAGCACAATTGTTACACAACTGTTGTGCGATAGTTGCGCTGCAAATGGTCGCTCAAATATTAAGCAACAATTAATAGTAATTTCTTTAAAATTAAGTTTTTAATACAATAATTTTTTGAATTGCTACTTATTCCATTATACTACAAAATATAATAGCCCAAAAAAAGTAAAAAATTGCCGGCAGACATTGTCAAGTATTGTTCAGTCTTTCGGCTGAAAAAGTCAGCAACCACATGAACGTTGCGAGCTATAAAAAAATTACACAAAATCACTGAAGACATTTCATTTATACATGATAAAAATGACCAAGTCTCTAGTTTTATTAAGAAAAAAAAAATACAAAAAACAATTCGAGAAAATCATACATGAAAACGAAAAAACAAAACAAAACTTTCTAAACAAAAATAGCAAATAAAAACATAAAAAAATCATCTTTTTATTAAAAAAATAAAAACAATTGCAGTAAAATAAATATAACAGCTAAATAATAGTGAAAAAGGTGCTTTTTGACAGTCCAGTGTAATGAAAAATATGTCAAGCAACATCATCATGCATTATATTATAACAATATGGTGTTAATTATACACCCTCACTAATAAACGCTCTATAAAGTTATAACACCCGAATAACTTTAAAATTGTTCAGTAGTTTTTAAGAAAATCGCAAACATACACGCATACGGGTCGAACACAGAACCATCTTTTTTTATGTCTGTTCTAAATGTATAGTTATACTGACGATATTCATGACGTAACTTTATTCAAGCGTTCATTAGTGAGGGGTATAGGATGAAACTATTATGTAAAACAAGATTTTTCAGGACTTTCGTAAACTACGAAATTTCATAGTTTAAAATAATTGTGTGTAAAATGGTACTGTTATTCAAAGGGCGTTTTGTAGGACCATGTCAAAGTGTATAATCTCGAAAATAGAATGGTGTTATAATATTAGGGTTAAAATATTTTGACACCCAACCACCTTTTTTTTTTGTACAAAAAAGTCACAGTTTACGAAAAACCTTTTTACTTTTGTCAGTAGATCATTGTATCTTTCTTTTATCAAAATATGTTGGTTTTATAAACTCAAATAAAATACAAAACTCGTCATATTACGAAATCATGCCTTTTAATTAAATAAAATCGATTTGAAAACATAATAAATTCGATAGATTCAACTTATGCAAACAGTAATGCTATTTTACAAAAATAATTATGAAATTCGTAGTGGTAATCTCAGTTATAAATGTTTAGACATAATTCGACACTACACTTAAAAGTTTTAAAATAGATTTAAAACAGAATGACACAATTTTTTTATTTGAAAATTTCGTTTAGGAATGTTAAGTTAACCACAACTAATAATAAAAGCAAGCTATAATATATCTTATATTTATATACAGGGTGTCAGGGACATCAACGCGAAGCCGGTTACCATGGGGTTAGTACATGATTCTGAACCCCCAGCGTTGAAATTTTTCGTCGGTTAAAAAAAATCAGCTGTCATAGAAAAGTGAAAAACCTACGCGGTCAAAATGTATGAAGCAGCTGTTTTTTTTTTTTAATAACCGACGAATAATTTCAACGCAGGGGAGCTCAGAATCATGTACTGAATCCATGGTAACCGGCTTCGCGTCGATGTCCCTGCCACTCTGTATATATTTAAACCTTTATTAAATTATTTAAACAAAACCCATTATAATGATTGTTTTAAGTTTATTGAAAACATTCGTGATGATATCTTTTTTTTATTGAGTTATAAGGTAAATAAGAATAAAAAGTTACCAAAATTTTCAAAATCCGTTAAAAAAAAATCTGCAGTCGAGACTAAAATTCCAAGTCAAGGAAAAGAATTGCGTTTATTTTAATTATAATTTTATAGTACTTAGTGTAAATATTAAAATAATAATTTAAAAAACTTAAAAGCATTTTATACATTTCTTTAGGTACTTATATGGGTCTAGTGTCGAGTTATGGCTTAACGTTATCAATTTAAATTAACAACTCAATCTTATAGTAAACTCAGCGTCACACTATCAACATGTACTGTCAATATAATTTGACAATTATTCTGTCATATTTTTATAAAAAATATTATTATTTATTAAAAAGGTTTCGACAAAATATTTTGTACTTAAAATATTGTCAATATTCACTGAAAATGCAACGCTTACCTTTATGATAATGAAATGATTAGTCAAGAATAATAATCGAATTTTCTAGGAAAGGAAAAATTAAAAAAGAAACTACTGAATTAGCCTCAAATAACTTAAAAAATAATGATACAGTATAAGGATTTTTTTAATGTTTACTCTTCAGAAAATTTCAAAATTTTTGAATAATCACGCCATAATTTCTCAGGAAATCAAACTAACATTTTTATACAAAACTATAATAAACTATGAACATACAAAAATTAAAACTATTTCTTGTCATTTAGCAATAAACAAGCTTTAAGTACTTTCGTTTTGGAAAATATATCAAAAATATAAGTATTTTATATTTATTTCTACTACAGTATAATGGTAACAGCAATGGCACCATATTCAGATGTATCGTTTTACATACACAATTTACAAAAAAATATACATACAATTGTTTTCATAGATAATATTAAAATATGTTTTTTTTTTTTTTTCTGACAAGTAATGTTAAGATGCACAAAAGTCTGCCATTGAAAAACTAATTGACGGTTTCGTCTTGTTTTTGTTTATTTTTATAAAACCTACGAAAACATTTGTCTAAAAAACAACAATCCCATAATACTTGGATGTAGCTTTTGAACTTGAAAGCTTATGTTTTAAGGAACATTAAAGATAAACCCTGTGTATATATGATTTTTTTTACTTTTTGATCATTTTTGAGCAAGCATTTCTTTATTTACATATTTTTACAACTTAAAAAGGAATATTTATTAACAAGTCAACTTTTAGCTAAAGGAAAATCTATTATTTTCATTAAAAATTTAATTAAAGCTGAAATGGTAATGTGTTCAGATAGTTGCCTAAAATTAGTTGTATCATTAGCAACTTTAAAAATCACTTTATAAAATAGAATATATGTACTACAAAGAAAAAACATAATAAACATTTCAAAAATGTTTTATAAATATTGGAAAAAATATGAAAAGTCCTTTATGGAATGATCTAATAGTGAAAACCACGTTTTTAAAAAAATAGTTTTACATTTAACAGGCCTGCAACTTACAACTAATTAAAAATATCACTCAATGTGATGTTTTAAACTATAATAGTCAAAAAATGTAAATATTATAATTCTTTTTAAATCGTATATTTTTGTAGTACATAATAACGTACAGTCGTATATATTTATTAAATATACTAGCTGTCAAGCGACACAGAATAGCAAAAAGCTATATGTTTTAAGTAAAGTAAATATTTACATTAAATTTATTATAAATATAGTTTGCCAAACACATTTAGGGGAAAGTGGAATGTGTAAAATAGTTTAACATTTTTAAACAGCCTGTATTTCTAATTAGGAAGCTATAGTTGGACCCGAGACCACCGTACCGCGCCTTAAGAATGTGCAGCGAGGCAGCGTTGACGAATGAGGCATTGCCGTGAGTGTTGACGAATGAGCGGCCTGCACTGCTCCCCGTCTCGCCGCGCACATACCTATGGCGCGGTACAGCGGTTTCAGTCAAACTATAGCACCGCTGTCTTCGCCTTAGTTTCTTTGTACTGAGACTAGCTTAGTTTAGACTAGACTAGAGACAAGGCTGAAATTATAATATCGTCTAGAGTCTTTACGTTAGTCGGTCTTGAACTCTCGACGTAAATTTAGTTCGAGTTTATTTTTCTAAATATTTATTAACTAGTTAAATGATTCTTAGTCGAAATTGAGCTTCTATAGAATTGTCGTTTGGTTCATTACTTTCATGAAGTTAAAATTTCTATTTATAACAGCTATTTTAAATAGATAAAAAAAACACTTTGTGTATTTTTTACTTTCAAATCAGTTACTTAAAAAAATACGATTCTTCCCCTAAATATAAATGACAACTCAGTGTAAATATAAAATATATGTATTTTGGCCCTGTAAATGTGTTGTAGTCCTATATTATTTGTACATAAGTTAGATATTTAGCTCGTCAACAATGTATACATAGTTTTAAATAGTTTATTCTTTTATGTGATCGCAAATTGTGATTTTGCAGTGTAAATAGTTGCCTTATTAACAGTTCTGCTTAGTTAATTTGGCAACCCTCGTTCCTTTTTAGGGAAAAAAACGCGAGTGTGGTCATAGCTGCCGTCAACGTTTTTGTAAGGATTTTATTTATATTTTTGTAAGAAATACTACATAACATCACCGTGATGTATAAGTACGCCCATATTTCTCCAACTAGGTTTTAAATTTAATGTATTTAATGGGGCAAAAAAAAACCCAGTGATCGAACCCAGCATAGCTATTCACAGCCATTCGATACGCTTCCGTGCAGAATCGAACATCAATCAATGTTATCGAAGGAATCCGCTACACGCTGTTCGCAAATCTTAAACCCGAAAATTTGGATAGTTTAAACCAAATAGAGGATCATTATTCTTCGGAAGGCTATTTCCTGCCGGGGACTAGGCAAATCAGGTAACCGAAAATGTGTCATTTTCGATTCGAAAAACTGTCGCATGGTGATGAATATCTATGCAGGACCGGCTTATTAGCCGCGCTCAAGGAAGGGGCGACTAGAATCAATTCTATTTTGTGTAAAATTGACGTTCAAAAGTGCCTCTTATATGCCTAATTGAAATAAATTGTTTG
This sequence comes from Agrochola circellaris, assembly GCA_914767755.1. Lineage (NCBI taxonomy): Eukaryota > Metazoa > Arthropoda > Insecta > Lepidoptera > Noctuidae > Agrochola > Agrochola circellaris. The sequence continues at coordinate 5,964,818 of OU611867.1, read as the reverse complement.
ACTGACACGATCACAGACCATCCCATACAAGTCTGAGATCAATAAATCACATGTTAAATGATACGATACGTATCTTGACCAACTGCTAACAAGAAGCTTCACTGCTAACTTACTAATTAGAGACTTCAGTAGACTCCCAGAAATAACGAGTCATTTTTCTGTCCGTTTGTCAAGCTGACCTGACTCTGTGTATACTGATAAATGCGTACACTGACTCAAATCTGCGTGGTTATTTCCTCAAAAGGCCATTTCAGACACTAATCTACATGGTCCTCACATGATCTGATCAGGAGTTTAAAAGAGACTGACCTCTGAGTTTGTTTCGGTCTTTCTCCTCAGAGTAGTCAGATAGGAAACACCGAGCTCATTTAGTTTAAAAACATAATTTATTTTTGACGAGTGTTTGTAGAAATCTACTTACAGAAATAAAATCATTTATCACACCTAAACAGCAGCCTAGACCAAATTTTTGCAGGAAGAATTTCCTTACCCACAATTAAGTACCGACTTTTAAACAGGCCAGCCATAACCACAGCCCGTTTACCCCGAAGTCTTTTACCTAGCACAAGTTGAATACTAAAAACATTCAACAGAATATATTCAGTACTTATTTTAACACTTATTTAAGTCAACTTATTATGATAAGTTACAAGTCTCTTGTTGATTCGACATACATCTTAAAACTATTAATTCCCTTAGTCAAAATTGCACATACATTTTCACTCATGCGAATACAACGTGATAAAGAATTCAAAAGCTCACTTTAAACTGGAAATCTATCGTCAGATACTAATACTCTGGTTGTTTAGGTATTTCAATAAAAAGTTGATATTTCTGACATTTAAAAATGCATTAAAATCTTCTGGCGTCGCGATTCTAGTAGACCAATTTCCAAGAAGTTTTCAAAGAAATTGTTTTACTAGAGTTGAGTCGCGCCTGTCGGCTATGTGTGATATGATTGTAGCTCAAAAGTCGTTTTGAGCAAGTTTAGATTTTGACAAAATAACGTTTTCAAGATAGTTGAGGATTCTTTTTACTTATTTAAAATACCTGAACAATTAAAGTATGCGTCACAAGACATCTAAATCTTTTAATTGTTTGAAGGAAGAGATGCAGTAAGCGAGGAAGAAATGCACCAATACAATTACGTCATTTAAAAAATGAAGCTATTGTATAGGTACTTCAAAATTCAATAAAAATATTTCGAAGGAAAAGAAGCGACAATCGATGAAAAATCCACCAATAGAACTGCTTCTAATTCAAAATAACACAATCCTATTGGTAGATTTTTCTACGCTCACCGCTAATCTGCCTCGCACTGAGTACAGCTCTGGTAGACAGCCAGCCTAAGGCTGCGTATCCACCAGAGATGAGCGAGGATACGTAGCGAGGAATGTCAGTAAAACTAACCAATAACCATGCTAGCTTAGCTCAAACTATGACAGTGAAGCGGTGTCATTGGTTAGTTTCACACCCATCCCTCGCGACGCATCCTCGCTCATCTCTGGTGAAGTACCGTTTTAGAATTCGACCGTATGTCTGTAGAATTTTCTTGTGGCTACATATCTGACGATAGACTCCCAGCCACGCACACACATAACTTTACCAACCAATTAACAAATTGTATCTAGCGTTAACACTACTTAACTACAACATTTGTGACACTATTCCGGCGGCGGCGGCGGCACGGGCGGCGGTGGCATCGCGGGCAGCGGGGGCTGCGGGGGCTGCGGGGCCCGCGGTGGGGGGCCCGGGGCCCGGGGCGGGGGCCGCGGGGGGTACATGAACCCCTCCATACCATAGTAATACCCGTCCATACCTAACCCGTAGTACAGCGGCGGGGGGGGTTGCACCATAAAGTAAGGTAAGGGTTGTCTAAAAGGGGGGGGTACATTCCAGTTGCCTACCTTAGGGTGGTGTGGAGTTCCGTTGTGGCGCGCTACTTTGGGCGGCGGGCCGGGCTCGTGGGGCGGCGCGCGTTTCCTCGACGCGTCGAGAACATCGCGAGAGATCTTGATCTTCAAGCTCGAAGTCTGAGGAGGTGGTGGAGGCGCCGCTAACCTTTCCTTGGGAATTTTAATCTTCAATCCAGGGCTTGTTGATAACTTCTCTTTGGGAATAGTTATCCTTAGAGCCCCATCTTGCTGCTGCTGCTGGGCCTCGACTGGTTGAGGAGCGGGACTATCTTTCCGTTTCTCTCTATCCTTTTTGTGTTTCTTCCGTTCTTCCTTAGATTTGTCCCGGTCTTTGTGTTTGTGTTTGTCCTTTTTCTTTTTTTCTTTCTTGTGTCTATGTTCCGGTACTTCTTCTACAGGTGGAGGGGGTTCTACGACTGGCGGTGGAGGTAAGACGGGCGCGGGAGGGGGTTCCGCAACCGGCTCGCGTTTCACTTCAGGCGATTTGCGCTCCGTTGCGACTGTAATAGGGGCTGGTTTGGCTAAACTCTCCTTCAGTAAGTTAGATACTAATGTAGGATCTGTCTCAATGCCATTTACCGGCCGTGCGGGGGCTTCAGGCTTTCGTTCAGGCCCTCTAGTCTTAATCGCAGTACCCCTTTGCGAATCGCGAATAACATTCTCATATCCAGGCGTTTCGTCAATTTTCTTAACAACCGGTACTAACTCAGGTTCAGAACTAGACTGTTGACGCTGTCTGGGTTTCTGTACTTCCTTCGAAGGAGGAGACGAGAAGGGAGACAGTATAGCCGGCGGTTGCATTTCTCTAATAGCCGCTGAGGGATCCGGCCGTTTTCTATGCGGACTCGGCGGCCTTTGCTCTTGAGTTTGTACGGGAGGTTGAGGTACTGGCGGTGCGGGGGTTGGGGTCGGTCTTACTTCGGCTTTGGGCCGATGTGGGGTTGGTTGGGGAGGCCTACGAGGGGCTTGGGCGGCCGCCGCGCTCGGCGTCGTCGCGTTCTCAGGAGAGAACAGCGAAGGAGGTCGCGTTCTTTGAGGAACCACTTCGGGTTGAACAGTGGGTGGATGGGAAGGCGCTGGTGTAACAGTCGCCGATGTTGCCGTAGCAGTGGCAGTCGAAGGCCCAGGGACAGGAGGACGGTGGTGTCTATGATCATGTGGCGGTTTCTGGTGGTGAGGCTTATGCGGAGGCCAAGGATGGTGTTGTTTATGGTGGTGTTGACCAGACGGTCGCTGATGATGAGGCGGCGCTTGAGCATTAGGTCTTGGTTGAGGAGCTCCGGGCCTTGCTTGTGGCTGTGGTTGCTGTTGTTGTTGTTGTTGTTGTTGTAAGGCCGCCGCTTGCCGTCTCTCTCTCTCCTCCCGTCTTTCCCGTTCTTCCCTCTCTCTCTTTTCTCTGTATAGGGTGTAGTCTATTTTTTGTGGTTGCGGCTGAGGTGGTGGTGGTGCAGTTGTTGCTGGGACGTAACCACCGGGGACTGGTTGACGTCTTCTTTCCCTTTCGTATTCTGTAAAGATAGTTTGGTTATAGGATTTGATGATACTGTACTTGTGTACAACTAAGATCTAAACTTGAACTGAACTTCATCAGAAGCTGAAACAAGAACTGAACGTAAATTAATCCGCGACAATACAATCGCTTAAATTTTGACAATAAGCACATCAAACATCATAATGGTCTCAAAAATGGCTGTTCGACACTAAAATTAAATCAAATTGAAATTAGGCTGGAGACTCCTATTAAAGGCTATCTTCAGGTCACAGATGGTTTTAAGCTTCAGTAAGTGTTTCAAAGATTCCCAGCGTGGCATTCCCAAGATGCCATCTTGACGCGGTAATCGACAACGCACTGCATACGGTGAAGAGCATTAATAGGAGACAAATCTCCTTTAGGAACGTGTTAGGTACCTAAGAGGCTACCAAATAAAATCAGTGAACAACGTAATGAGCCTACAATGTTCCCACTGCTGGGACACAGGCCTCCTCTCTGTGAGAGCGAGTGGGCCGTAATCCACCACGCGGGCCCAGTGCGGGTTTGTAACTGTAGATGTCACATGTCGTCGAATATTTGGTTCTAGGACATGCCGGTTTCTTCACGACGTCTTCCTTTACAGTTTGAGAGCAGTGGTGATGAAATAAATTACAAAGGACTCGGGGCCGTTACCATTGAGCCTGCTAACAGTGAGTAATACCCTCAAATTGTACAAAATAAACATACCTTTATCAAATGACTTGTCAATGTCATCGACGCCGGCGACATGTTTCTTGTCAAACGGTGAGTTCGCGACGCCCGAGCCGGACGCGTTCGGCAACGAGTGAGGAGAACTTCCGTCTGCTGTTGAATATAATGTTTTTGAAATGAAATGAAAATGAATTTGAAGATTATTTTATATTAGGATGACACAATGGACGCTGTTATCGCTTATTTGGGGAAGCACCCGGTTCCGCGAGGTAAATTTTTCAATAACAAAAAATGCTAAGAAACTGTCAAACTCATGAGCATAAAAACGTTATGGCTGATTTCAGTCAATTTAGAGTACGCGCCACGAAAATTATGGAACTAAGGTCGCCGTCTCGAGAAGCTATCAATTTTGTAAACAAATAACTTCTACTAATTCCTTCTAAAATCCCAACCTCAATCAACTCAAAGTAACATACGTGTAATATTGAGTTCCAGTACCACAAAACATTAGACGACAGCGCGTATATCGCTAAAATATAACCCGACCAAGTGAAATTGCTCGTTAGTTTCTTATTACACGTATGTTACATTGAGTTTATTGAATTTGGGATTATTTGTTGTTGATTGAATTGTCGCTACGTAACTTAGTAGAAGTTCTTTATTTACAAAATGTAGTTTCTCGAGACGGGAACTTTACATTTTTAGAACGAAGTTCCTTATCGCGCGTAGTGAAAAAGGAAGGCTAGACGGAAAAAATTCTCACGAAAAGTTAACACTGAGTAACACAAAGTAGACATTTTTTGCTATAGTAAGCTATTGTAAGCTGTGCGGCGTGCGCATGTTTCTCTGTCTGTCTCTCTCTCTCTCTCTTCGAACTTCGTTCCATCCGGGTGTCCTTTGACACCTCTCAATTTTTTTTTTTAATGCAATTTGGTGCAATCACATACACTAGCGCCGCGTCTATCGCACTTCATTGGTGGCGCGGAGTTTGACAATCTGTCAACTAATTTGTGTTGCTAACCCTATCAAAAATCAAGTGTTATTTAGCAAAAAAATTTACAAATAAAACTCACCAGCTTTAACGTTCATCATCTTCCTCTTGAGCCTCGAGGGGCATTTCTCGAAGATGAGCAGGAATTCCGCAGTCAGTTTCTCCAGCAGATCGGTCGTGACCGACCGGTCTACGTAGGAGAACCAGTGGCGGCCCTCGTTTGATTGTGGGATCTGTACGGTTCAGAACCGATATCTTAGGGGCATGTTTATGTTTTGAACAAACTGTTTAACTAGCGTTTAGCTCATTGTATGTAATTCTAAAATTACGATCAACATCATCTGCCTAGCCTTTTCCCCTACTATGTTTGGGTCGGCTTCCAGTCTAACCGGATGCAGCTGAATACCAGCCATGCTATTCTGTAAACATATCGCCGTGAAAACTTGAGTGAAGTGAGCTGTCAATAGTGTCAATCCCTGTGGAATGACAGCTCACTCCACGCTCACTTCACCTAAGTTTTCACGGTGAGATAGTTACAGAATAGCACTGCAGTATTTTACAAGGCATTTACCTAAACATTTGTGTAAAGCCATTTGATTGGTTGAATCTAGTTTTATGTAATGCTTGAGTTTTGAGTTAAGATTCTGTAACACTGTCCTTAGTACATATACAGTATATTAATATTGATAATGTATAAAATATGTAAGGTATATTTAAATTCCAATTGACGTTATTTCCACTTAAACAAACTTCAACTTTATGAGAGTATAAATAAAGTTGATTTTAGACTGACTAGTACTATTGAAAATGTCATAAAAAAAATATGAACCTTACGTGTAGACATTACAGTTGTTTTTCCTAAAACTCGTGTTTGTTTACATGTGTGGCAAATAAATTGCGAACGCAGTTTACAGTACAATACTCACTGCCCAATTACTCCATTTGCTTGCTAAGTGTATACAAAAACACGCGACGACCGTAGGTCTGTACTGGAGGCACATCGTCGTCAAGTGCAGGCTGTTCGACGCCATAAAGTAGGAGGTCTGCGCGAGGTCCTTCGGCGCTAAGGATGAAGATATTGCTAATGATAATAAAGACGGGAGCTTTTGTTAAAGGTATGCGATTTTGGACTTTATTTTCTTGGGCCTTTAGGCATAAAGTGCCTTTTCTCATGCTCCGTTTGCGATTTTATGGAAAGTACTAGAACAGTAACCGGGCGCGTAAATACAAAGGCGATTGCAACACAGACAGTACTTGTGTTCTGTAACGCAGCCGCGTCCATATAAATAAAGTATTACAGACACGATTACACCACAGACATTTCACAACTGCAATGTGATAGGCTCCAAAAGACATTGTTTTAACAAAAACGACTGCAATACAGCTTAAAAGTAATCGGTCTGTCTGAACTGGAGATATTAAACTTGCCTGCGACGTAACGCAGCTTGCACTAACATTAATACAAGCAATTTTAAATTAGCGCTCGCCGATCGCTGACGCGGCACCGCTTGCTCCGCTCGCTCGGCTCGCGCGCGATATGTCACAGTTCTAACCTAACCCATTTCAACCAGTTCACAATTTTTCGACATTTTATAATCTAACTAAAATAACACTATGGGTGTCTGCGTTGAATCCGCCTTTTCATTGCCGTTCACAAACAAATGCGGCGCACTACAAACCACTGTGCTGCAGCTGGGTTCAGACATACAGGATTCAGAGACGGACTGGGTTCAGAGATTACTGCTCTAAGCCATTCGCAAGATAATGCAGCACAGACCATGGGTGTCTGTGTTGCATCCGCCTTTATATTTACGTCACCCGGGCTTTTATATAACAAATCACCCGGGTAGTGTATGAAAACTTTAACACTCATCACAATTTACCCGGCTTACACGCGCATTCGTTACATTCGCCTTTTCGCCAACGGGAGCATATGAAAAGCAGATAATTCTTTGCCTCAATAAAAGCCAAGAAAACAAAGTTTAGTATTGCTAGTGTATAGGGTACAATCATAAAGCTAATGGACTTAAGGATATAAGCAGATCAGGTCTAAGGTTTTTCTGCTAGCTCTCAAAAATCTAAAATGCGTGAGACAAAAACGAGTGAACCTTACAGTCGTCGCATTATGATGTGTAACATCTGACATCTCACCTTGGTAATAAGCAAACATTAAAAGGGGCGGGGCCTTGTCAAGGTCGTTTCTGACTTTCTAGCACCTCGCGCGCTCATTGGTCAAATCAAATAGCGTGCGCTTCCCCGGCTTCCTGTTACACACTTCCGTCCCTTTTCACGAAATCACTCCCACGGATTGCAGGAAAGGGAGAGGAAAGCTGTTACACATCAAAAAATTCTACATTGATTTTCGCTGAAGTAGTTGTTTAATTATTAAAATTCAGTGAAACGAACTAAATAAGAATAGGATTACTTAAGTTCCACAAAATACGCGGCTTGACGTGGACTTGCGGACCCAGCCCGTTACACAATACAACAGTGGTTCTCAAACTATGAGCTCGCGACCCCAGACGCGAGTTGCGAGCTAATATTGGGTGGGCCTTGAAAATTTTATTTTCAGCTATGATTAATATTTAAACTAAATGCCGAAATAAATTGGGCGTATCAAACGCAAGTAACTTAAAGTGAAGTTGATGCTAAAGCTATAGTAACAAAAAATAGGAAACAAATCATTGAAATACCATTAAAATTTTCGATTGTAACTGAATGTTTTTTTTTTTATTTGAGCAGGCCTTTATTAATATAGTTAATAAGTATGCCCCTTATTTCACCGTGACAGCCAAAAGGTGAGTCCCGGATTTTGAATTTTTTGTTAGAGGGTCGCGGTCCAATCAACTTTGGGAACCACTGCAATACAATATGTACTCAGGTTCCAAAAGATTCTCAATATACTAGGATTAGCGTAACGATTACGCGGCTGCAATTCAACGTGATTAATTAACAATGCACCACGCGACGTATTTTCGGCAGTCGTGTAGCTACGCTTACCTACTTAGAACGTCGTGGAAAAGATCTTAAGAGGAAATGCGGGTGGTATTTTCTCCACAGAAATTCTCTCGCCTGGTTTATGAACAAACCAATGATTTTTTACAGTATAATAAATATCAACTACTTGTATCTCCCTATGTTTTCGTTTTTGATGATATATTATCGTTGTAAGCACTAGAACCCTCAAAAGATGCTCAAAATTGCGCATTTAGACAGCTGTCAAAAGAGGTCTAGTGTACAAAATTGACAGCTATTCATGAAAAAATAATAACAAAATATATATACTGTGTCCCTAACACAGTATATATTCTACTTATTATATTATTATATCGTCGGTCGGAGTCATTACTGGAACATCTCAAAAATTTTGTGTTTTGGACTAATTATGCAGAATGATAAAAAATCAAATGTATTATCATTCTGCATACTTAGTCCAAAACAAGTAGTACAAGTAGTTTTTTTTAAATTTTTTTTTGGAATCCTTATCGCGCGTTGTGAAAGGGGGCTAGACGGAAAAAATTCTCATGAAAAGTTGTAACGACACTTTTTGCTATTGTAAGCTGTGCGGCGAGCGCATGTTTCTCTGTCTGTCTCTCTCTGTCTTCGAACTTCGTTCCATCCGGGTGTCCCTTGACACCTCTCAAATTTTTTATTTTATATTATACTAAATATCTTTTAAAATTGGAGGAATAGGCGAGACCCAAACCTCGAATTATGACTTTTTACTACGGGAACTGCAGCTGTCCTTATTGCACGAATAGCGGCCGACCGCCGATCGCCACAGCGATAGTTTCTTCAAATAGATACCTAATTTCCAAGTCTCTCCGACCGCATTTCCTCTCAAAGGTAAAATTATTTCAAAATGATCCAAACTAACTTTGTATTTAATACTATTTCAATCCTATTCTCATTTTGTTCTAATAGTATGCTAAGCATCGTCACTCATTTATCACTCTTTGTCTTCAGCGGCGCCATGTCTTTAACACCTTACAATAATTGGCACAAACTCAACATGCTGCAAGAATTTTCCTTTATAACACTACTTTTTATTTAAATTGGGGATTTTTTTAAACGTTCACTGTTGTCTTTGTTTAAAAATATTTGAGAATTTATGTGTGAAGCTGTGGGTCAGTGATAGCTCGGCCCGAGTTAACTCAACCTGAATAATAATACCATTACGTCGTCAAAACGCCTAAAAAAGTGGTGTGTACCGTCGGCATGAAAAGTATCTAGCCCTTGAAATATTGAGATTTATTTAAATTTTTTGATAGAATTTGTTTATTTACATTTTTATGAATAAATGTTATTATTTTAAATGAAATCGAATGCATGACTTGTTCTTCAATAAAGATTGTTTTTATTTGAGAATTTAAATACTTATTCATATTTATAAGCAGAAATCAGAACCGCAGATATTGCTTTCTTGACTTTTACAATTTAAAAAACGAATGATCTTATTCTACTTATAATAAGTATCATCATTTGAAATAGGCGTTGTAGATAATTATGTTTTCCTGTTTTGTATGTAAATAAAAATCAACATTTTCGGAAACAATAATTAAATTCGTAATTATTTATTTTAAAATATCGATTTTCTGTCTGACCGTAGAAATCACCGTAATCGGGAGTGAAATATCTGGTATTATTATTCGGGTTTAGTTGACTCGGGCCGAGCTGTCACTGACCCGAAGCGGTGCACATGTGCATCATGAGTGTGTGAGAGGTGCTTTAATAAGTAGTCACAGAAGGAAAAGTATATTTTGTCTTTCTTTCCATTTTTTTTTACCACAGGGTAATAACAGAACCTCTCTTTTAAAACCTGTTTTAAGTAATAAACGAGTGACGACTCAAATAAAGCATTTTCTTTTTCACTCACAAAGCTACCCTACCTACAATTAATTTATTTGAAAAATAAACAACTATTCATTCTTGCAAACCAGTCTGCGCGGCAGAATACATGAAAGTGCAAAAACTGTCATGAAGTACGGTGACTATAATTGCAGCAATTTTATGGACGTGATAAGGGATGATACTCAAACAATATAATTCCATGTTTTATCCACATACCTGTAGTATATTTTCTTATGAAGTACGTATACATTGCCTGTAGATTCGCGGCATATTTTTTTGCCGCCGGTCAAGTTCGGTGCGGCTAACGGAATCGGTAACGGTTTTGCCTCGTTTTTATTACAACGTGTGGCTTCCATACTTTGTGGGTGATTTTTATTTAAAAAAAAAAGAAGTGTTTTTGGGGAAAATGATTTTGTAGTTGTGAGATGAGAATGTGTTATTTGAAATTGGTTTGGAAGTTCGAATAAAAAATATAAAAAATACAATTTACTGAGAAAAAATCAGGTATGGACATTTTTTTTTTTACTTATTCATTTTGGTGACAAAACTACAGGGTTGTGTTAGAAAAGTTTTGAACAAAACAATAGAAAGGGAAAATTAATCATTTTATTTTTTGGGAAATAATCTTTTATTTTCATTTTACAATATTTTTTTGATGTCAATATTCACAATAAAAATATTCAAAGAATGGAAGTCAAACGCTGCATTCGCATTAAAAAAAAACGTTAAACCACATGTAATAATGAATTCGTCTAAAAATACATTTTTAAACATAATTAATGGTAGGTCAGTGCATACAACAAAGGAAATAAATATACAGACAAACAACAGTCACTTCGCAAAATATGCTCAACAACTGACTCACAGGCCATCTCTTAAAACACAGATGTCCAACCTGCACACCTAATACCTTCGCTGACAGTACTTTCTAAATTCAAAATTACACTGTGGTACAACAGAATACATAAACAAAATAAACACGCGACAAAATTCTAAAAAAGAACAGAAAACCGGCCCGAATCCGACCCACAGCCGTTTAAAAAACCCGAACGAGCCGACCTGAACGCAGTCGCGTCGCCCGCACGTAACGCATCGGTCGTGTCAGTCGCATGACGTCATCAGGACACAATAGGACGCTTGTCTCACCTTTGACAAGGTGACACGTCCGTACGACGTGCGTGTGGGGGTGGTCGATGGCAACATCGAAACCTAATGTCTGTAGGAGTACATTCTCGTTGAAAACTAGGTCCTGCGCCTGTAACAATGGAAGAAAAATAAATAAGAAAACTAAAATAATACTATTTTCATGGACATGGGCAGTGTTAAATGCTAAATCATTTATTCAAAGTGTACTAAGAATTAGCTAATTTTGAAGGTCAAAAGTTAGACTCCAAAACGTCCACGATTCACGAGCGGTGACGCAAGAAAATCCCGACAACAGATCTCGTTATTTATTATTCTGCATAAATACTGATAAAACATGGATTAATAAAATAACGACCATCATTATTTTGGCTGTGATAACCTTTTAGCAATATAATGTTATCACTTATAGCCAAAACCCGGAACTACTGATAGTAGATCCCCGTTAACTCGCAAATATAAAGGTCGAAAATGCGACTGCTGACCATGGACTCCATCTTAGTGTCGGGGAAAGTGTTATTGGGTTTTTGCATTAGTGTTTTCTCAGCAGTGAGCAGCCCGGAATCCTGTTAATGACATAGATACTCTTTTCTTTTAAATATTTTACTCGGGACTATTTGCGAAATGTGCGATAATAATAAATCTCAGCCTACCCCCTCGGTGAAAACACGCGTATGTCAAATACTAGCTACTACTTCCGAACGGAAAGGCATTCGTTTTATATCTTGAATCCCCGTCGAACTTTTGATTTAGATTACTAAAAAAAGTATTTAAAAAAAATATTTATAAAGGAGGTTACCAATTCGGATGTTTAAATATAATATTTTTTTTTGTATTTTTTGCACTCAATGTACATTTTAAACAATCAAAATCATAAGTTATTCAAATTAATCTGAACTCTGAAACACTTTTTGAACGTCAAAATTACATACTAAGACAGTCCCCAAAACGCCCGCCCTTCACCACTTCCTAGTGCATATCAAAACTAAAGTGTGTTGCGTCAGGCTGGCGCTTGCTCTGAATAGGATCAATGACGTCACTTCAGTGCGTGTCGATGCACATTAATAAAACGCGAGTAACGTAGCACCTAACACGGGTGATTGAAAACCAAGTACTTATGTGGCACGCACGAGTTGTTCGATAACACAGCCAGCCAGTCACCACGCGTGGCATCGGGGTTGACTGCCCAAGGTGCGTTTTTTGGAAAGTTTTTATATCACGACTGTATTGAAACGAAGCGTTGGGCAGAGATGTATAGTACACAGACATTTCACAAGTCATTTCGATGTAGCGTATTTAAATTAAATAAAAAATTACCTGTTCTTGGTATTGTTCTGGCGTCAGGGCGGTGAGACTTTCACCTCGGTGGAGGCATACATGTGCCACTTTTATTACATATTCTAATTTCCTTGGCTGTTCCTCCACCTGAAAAATAAATAATTCAAATTAATTAGGTATCTACTTATGAAAGTAATGTTCACATTTTACAACTTGTGTAAAGTACGGATATTTTTCAAGTTTTAAAATAATTATCACGTTAAACTGTAAGTCAGATATAATTGAATATATAACCCCGAAATTCTAATTTAAAATCACTATAAACATGTTTTACATTTGACAATTGAGGATAATTTTATGACCTCAATTTTCGTCGATGATTTTTCAATTACAATTTAATAATGTTATTGTTTGAATAACATTATTAAATTGTAATTGATAAAAGATATAATCGTTGGAAAAAGTGGTGAGATATAAAGTTGAACCCTTCTAAATTTAGATGAATGTGTTATTAATTCCCTTTATTGAATGATTGCGAAGATTTAACCTGAACAAGGTTTGTTTACTTTCAGCAGATATTTTTGGAACAGACTTTATCACTCAAATATGCTCGTGTATCAGTAAGATCTAGTTTTGCCTATGTTTGATTTCAGAGTGCCTAGTGTGAGTTTGTTTTAACCGTCTCGATTTTACGTATCGACCGCGTTTGGCACTCTGATTGGCTCTTCACTGGCCTTCACTAGTGAAGGGCCAATCGGAGCGCCAAACGCGGTCGATGCGTAAAATCGAGATGGTTAAAAGAAACTCACACTAGGCCCTCTGAACAGTGTTTAAATTTCGTACAAAACGAAGAGAATTCTCAATTGTTTCTTCCGCCGATAACGTTTTTTTTTATTCCTTCTGGTACTTATTGTGACTCAAAACACGCTGTACTGTGACCGTACTGTGAAGCAGTCTACAGAACTAGTTGTATTTGCCTGCATGCATACTTATCTATTTTGTCGACTGTACAAAACGAATCATACTTCCTCATCAACGGAGTAATTAATTATGTCCATGCCGTGGGACTTTATTCAAAGTATTCGTGTCAACTGATAAACATTAGATAAAACATAGAAATAGGTCGTTGTCGTAGACACCGTCTGCCGAATCAAGGCCGTCGGTGACAGCGATTAATTTACTAAACATTGTTAGGTATTTATTTAGAAGCCCACGTTTTTTGCAATTTACATTTCAACACACCTTGAACATATATTTTTTTCTTCATTTTCTCCCAGAGACGGTCGATTCAGGGACAGGCCACGATTATCGAAGCGAAATCGGCTTAAGCCGGTGAAAAAGAGCTTTATGTCCTTGCAATAAAAGCGAAAAAGACGTCATTCGTTTCGTTTCGGTTGGGACACCGTGTCGCTTTTGCATTGATAGTGGTCACTCCGTAATGTAGAGGGATTGCAGTTCGTTGTTATATATATACGTGAAGGTCAATACTCCCCTTGAAAAACTACTTACGAACGGGAGAAAAGAAGGGGCCAACATTTGCGTATTCTAATATTTCTAACGAACGAATTTGTCCATTATCCAGTTTCCGATATAGTTCGCTTGCGTAAAGCACATTTTTTGCCGGTCTGGTAAATTTTGGCACAGTTACTTTTTAAATCATTATGAAAATTACTCGGAAACCCGTTACCTGTGTTTATTAAAAGAACTGGATATACTTCGAATTCAAATTCCTGTTTCTCCTGTAATAGTGAAGGTTGAATAATCAAAACATGTTACTTGACATAGTTTCAGCAACTTTGTTTTATGAACTACCGAGAAATATTTTGTGTTGTTTTAAGGAAATCAGTCTATGTTTTATTCTAACTATTTTAATGTATTGTACAGCCAACAAAAGAGCTTAGTAACTACGCAGCTTCTTTTAACGGTGGGCGTGTGTTCAGCAATCGAGGAGTGTGCCAAGACCTTTTAATTTCTTGGGTAGTTACCCATCTGTTTCGTCGATTGTACAAGTGTACACAAGAAGTTAAAGAGCTATTCCACCAGTGTTCGGCACTGCACTGTGTAGGGCAAAAAGGTTACTTTCAGTGGACTCACTCACTACAGCTTTGCCGGTGGAAACATCAGAAAACATGATCTGCAGTTCATTAAGTGCACTGGTGGAGTTCTGCGCAGAATGTTTGTGAATAAATGTGCTGAACACGATTTTGGTGGAATCGCGCCTTTAAAATGACACGTATCAAGTTATACATTCAAACTCAAAGGATTTATTTGAATTAAAACATTTACAGGCACTTTTGAATTGTCAAGGAGTCGGTCAGTCAGAAATATGAAGCTAGTTGCCCATTTCAAAGCGTAGTAGGTTCCTATGGAGAAGAACGGGCAAGAAACTCCACGGACACTCTTTCCCAGTATAAGCTGACCACGCATTCATTAGGCATCTCGTACGTTGAGAGGTCAGCTTTTGGAAATTAAAGCTTGATGGGTCATCGTTTATAACCTTCTTAGCCCACGTACGCAGGTACGCACGGGCGCTTATTAAACGCGGCGTTTTTAACCACGTACTGGATTTTCAACTCTCGTCGTAGAACCGAGCGTTTTTAGTCGCGTTAAACAAGTCGTTGTTTATTTTTGTTTTGTTCTTTCTTTGCGTCATGTGTACCGCAAATAAACGTATTTTTTTTTTTTTTTTTTTTTTTAAGTCGACCGTAGCAATTAACGTTGTCGGATCTACATTGTTTTAAAGGCAATTGCATTAAAGGTCTTAGAATAACTTATAAAAAAAATAATAAGTTATTCTAAGACCTAAAATCGCAAAAATGTAGATTCGACAATGTTAATTGCTACGCCTACGGACGAAGTGTAGTAAGTATAAATTAACAATAAAGTACAAGTACCTTTGCGGCGAGGAACAGCGCCGCAGCAGCTATAGCGTTCCTGTGGAACTGTGTGAACGAGTGGAAGGCGTAAAACCTGTGCATGTACACTATCGCTGTGTTGATACATAGTTGAGAGCTGTGGGGGACTGGTTAAGGAATAATTTGTCAACATTTTGCTGAAAATGTACACAAAAATAAATATAAAGTCGAGTCATGTGTTACAAATTTACAGGCGGTCTCATTAATAATAAAAGATAATAATCGTTTATTTCAGGAAGTTTAAATTAGGTACAAAGTCTTACATTACAAACAATACATTTAAAAAAAACAGAAAGAACACAATAACCATTTCACACCAAAATGAATACACCACGTGATTTGGTACACATAAGCGTCACTTCTACGTTCTGTCATGTCATGCGCACCAAAAGGGATGATGAGAAATTTTTTTTTTAGTCAGTCATGGAGATTATTAAAATATATTGGACACGTATATTTTTCTTTTTTTACGTAATCTAAAGATTACGGCGATACATTCGAGTTAAAATGTGCATTGACGTCACGATTATGTAGATTTTATACTTACTTGTAACGTAGCGATCCCCATTACCCAACTTAAAATGCGTTTTATCTAAGTATTTTTTGTATTAATATGATAAAGCAAAAAATACGTGTCTAATTTTTTTATTATCTGACTGACCGACTAATTAGATTTTTTTTTTTTACCCGGGCATCATCCCTATTGTAAATACTGTCAGCTTGAGCTGTCTTGCCTTGCAAAATCGAAATGGGAAGTTGTTGGCGACTTGCAAGGCGCGTTGATCGATCAATTCTCGTTACTTCGTTGTTTGACAAAGAGCCTTGCAGTGTAATAATTACAGGTTTAATTCTAATAATCGACAATAGTAGGTAAAGCCAGCAGGCTGATAACTCTAACTCTAACACTCCCACCCACAGACAATGGGTTTGCGGATGCATTGCCAATTTTAGCAACAAAGTGTTAACATCTCATGGTCATGTGCCTATAATTTCACCGGCATCTTTCAAGCCGGAACACGGCAATGCTAACGACACAAATTGGTAAGATGTAAGACTGGCCCCCGACAAGACCTTTCACACTGCCGCGCTTGCGAAACCTGCAGTAAGTTTTTAAAGTTTTTTTTTGTCCGAATTGAGTTAAACACAGATTCGGAATCAGCGCAATGAGCTGTACAATTGAATTTGACTGCCATTTTAATATCTTAACGGGAAACTTTAATTTTCAATAAGGATAACGGCAGTAAGTCGATTTTATGATAAGTTTTCGTTAGCATAACAGCAGTATGTAATGGCGAATTTCTATGCAGTATCATCATTCATGTTTTACTTCTGCTAATGATATGAGCAGTAACTTTATAATTACTGCGGTTATAATAAGCAATTGATGCTAAAGTTATTGAACTCGTACTAGATATAAAAAAGTTTTAGTAATTTAAAAGATAAAATAAATATATATTTAATGATTACACAATGAAATAATACTTTACTTAGGCTGACACATTTAAAATATCAGAATTTAATTAAGTTAATAAAACAAGTCAGAAAAGATAAAAATGTTAAGAATAACTTAAAGCTCCAATTAAGCTTCGTGCAGACCAGCGCGACGCGACTCGAACAATACAATTTCTAAGAAAACTTGACGGTATAACAATAGCCGGTGTCGCGTCGCGCTGGTCTGCACGAAGCTTTACTCGAAACTAAACAAAACCTACTTACTACTGTTACCGCTAGCGCAGCAGCATACAACTCTGCACAATTTGCATTTAGTACACAGGAAAATTTTTAAGGAAACTGCCGCCATTGCCGTGGCAGGTTTCGCAGAACGGTTAATCGCTCCTTGGAATTCGGACTCAAATAAGTATCGGGGAAAAACCCGTATAGTACCTACTTAATTGAACTCGGGAATACATTCGTGAAACGAGACGCGAATTTTGCGCTCTCATTGACCTCATTTCAACTGGCGAGGCTTTCGAAGTATGAATCAGCCAATGAACACGCGTCGGGTCATACAAATGACATTTAGCTTTTATGATGTACGGATAGATGTCGCTAGTAGAAGCGTGTTGTGACGGCGACAATATAAAAACGAATGATTATTAAATTCTTGTGTATGGAATGTTTGTAATTTAGCATGAAATTCAAGGTCACTGATTGGTAATAAAATTCCTGACTATTTCTTACTTCATTGATACGTGATAACATTGCAGTTGGAGTGTAGTTTACGATTTTATAGTAGGTACATTTTAAACTACATGTTTGTTTGGCTTCCAGTTTAAAAATTATGTGCCCGAGGTCTTTTGGGAGTAAACTAGACTGCCTAAGGGGTTTCCATAAGGTTATTTCATTGGGAAATTGTAATTATAGTAGCCCAAAGTCTGTAGGTACACGTTCCCCTGTTAAGGAGCGCTTCACCTTGAAATGTGGGTGTACAAATTCAGGTAGCAGGTACAGGGGTGTTAGTCAGATTTTTACGACAACATCATTCATCAACGAATATTCGCGTGACTAAATTATCAATTATGTTATTATTTCTCACTAACTATAAAAAGGCTAACCAAACAATATTATCGCCTGTGCAGACGCGACACAATATGAATGTCAAGGCAAAGAACTAACCTCTGTGCTAAAAGACAATGACCTTATTTCCATATTCAAAGAAAAACCGTTAAAAAACGCAGGAGATGCAAAAACACGTTGCTGAGTTTATGATGCGTCATAGGTGCATTTACTTAGATAGATTAATTAACAACATAATGTCTTTCTTATCAGATAGGCTCCATGTAAAATACTGGTATTCAGCTGCATCCTGTGAGACTGGAAGTCTACCCCAACGTTGCTGGGAATAGATAGACTAAGCAGATGATGATTAGGAGTTAGACAGAGGTGTGGAGTACACCCACATTTCGCTAGTCATGTTTCAGTCACATGCAATAGGAGGCGAGCATATTGCCCAAATCAACCGGTTACAAATCCAGACTGGGCTGTGTACTGAGAAATTCCCAATGAAAAATCTCGACAACACTCCCCGATTCTGGGACGGAATTGCGCTTGCGACCACTACAACAACGTCAATCATTATTGGTTGGCAACCAATGACGTGTTAAAACTAGCAGTAACCTGTATTTATATACCTACCTACTTAACATTTGAAGAGCTTACGTCAATGAAACACGCTCGCATTTTTTCTAGGCCTCTACCAAACTGCGTAAGGAACACTCTAGAAAATGGACTATTGTAAGTACTGTTAGGTGATGTGGGAGATAACTTTCACTAAGCGAAAGTTAGACTAAACCATGTAACTGACTTTCTAAAATGGGGTACAGTTAGACTTTTTGCTATGGGGTGGTCTATAGTTTTTAGACTATTTACGGCAATTTTCGGGATAGTCCTGGAATGAGTGGTGATGGGACAAAGGGCCCGAAAGACAAATTTATTATTGACTAGGATTTTTTGCGAGTAGGCGAGACCTTACTTGCAAAAATACATTGGTAGACAGCATTAAAACATTCTACGGATATAGGAGTATACGTAAAAGAAACACACTATACCACCAAAGAAGTTCATTTATCTAACCCGTTTGAAAACAAAATCCCGTGAACACGATGACCACATCTGTTACCGGCCCGGTTCTAAAGCCGCCGAGCGCTGCAAGCACGAATAGTCCTTACGGTGGATAGATTATGAACTTCTTCGATGGTACAAGCGAACTGTTTTCCACGTTTAAAGACAAGTTGTGCAAGTGGTCAGGGTGTTTCTTTTACGTATAAATGATTTTTTTTTGCGTACGTGTACGCTATACTATTGCGGGTTAACGTAAACACAAACTGTATATCCATGAGGACTCCTGAAATTTTTCATTAGCAGCCGGGAGTCTGGATTTGGGCCCGGTTGATGGCAATAGGCTCACCCCCCTATTACATGGGACTCAAACATAACTGGCGACACCTCTGCCTTACCTTCGGGGAATATAGGCGTGATTTTATGTCGTTATGTATGACTCCTTCAAGTTAAAACGAAACAAAAGCCAGTCTCTAGTATCGATCTAACCTTCCGAGGAATACAAGTGTAGCCTTTGATCAAGAAACAATTAAGATGTACCATCAAAGAATTTCATATCTAACCACCGGACTATTCTTGCTTGCAGCGCTCGGCGGCTATAGAACCAGGCCGATAACAGATGTGGTCATCGTGTTTACGGGATTTTGTTTTCAAACTGGTTAGATATGAATTTCTTTGATGGTACATAACTTTACATAAAGTACCTGCGGATAAACTGATTAATTGCTCTTGAAAACTTAATTCCTAAGTCCATAGCAGATCGCCGATGTCAAGAGTAGCTAGCTCTTAGCATCAGCGTTTTTGCGACTGTATTGATGCATTTATTTATCTTTTAAAAAGAGGCTACATCGCCGATCGCCAATGCATAAAGTAGCTAGTCTGCTCTGGCCCTAAGGACTTAAGCAAACTTCCTACTTTAGTATCGTTGATCGGACATTTTGCGACTTTCATCAATGCGTTTTGGCAACTCTCTGCTATCGGACGCGATAGCAAAAAAAACGCGTTTCAGCGATTGCTTCGATGCTGTATCGTGTTTTGGCGACTTGCTCCGTTTGAATGGCTTTCGAATGCGTGTGGGGAATGAATAGTTCAGTCGCTGCCGCTGTTACGAGTTTCCAAGAAGCGGCCAAGTGCAAGTCGAACTCGCACACGACAATATATAGCATAAAAGCAAAAAAAAAATACATTTCTTGTATGGACCCCCTTATTTATTTTTACTTTCGTTTATTATTATTTGTTTTGTGTATTTTGTTTAAACTTTCAAGTGTCTACCTATAACGTTTCAAAAGATACAGCCCTGTGACAATCGGACGGACAGCGGAGTCTTAAGTATCTAATAGGGTCCCGTTGGCATACTTTGGTTAGGGAACCCTAAAAACCAACTAAATAACTGATGCCAAAAGTAGCATGTCTGCTAAGGTTCTAAGCAGTGAATAATCCACAAGATAATAATAATTACAACAAGGAAATCCGCGTTACAACAGCAATCAGTAGCAATAGGTAGGTACCTACATTTTGCATTGCCTGCAGAGAGAATGCGTTCTTGATACCTATCAGTTTCATACTAACGCATATGTGTTTTGCGAATTTGATCCTTATTACTACTAGAAATTGTCCAACTTACAGGAGTCAGGAACGCATTCTCTCGATGGCCGGACTGTATTTCAAAGTTCCTATGACTCAGACATTTTTCCAGTGTTTGTCGAGTTAAATAGTAGAGTAAATACCTATAACGAATTTATCTTGGTGAATCATGCAAACTTGTATGCACAGTTGAATCATAATAATGCTTTATTATTGTTAATACTTTGATATTTTGTTAACTGTGTGTTATGCTAGCGGTGTTTACGTCAAGAACTGTAGGTATTTTGATGTTATGAAGCGATAAAGGTTCCCCGCTCCCGGAGACAGGCGCGGCGCGAAATCTTCATGCAAAATTGTTCTACCAGAATCGAGTCGCACCGTCCCGTCGCGCCTGTCTGCGGCAGACTTAAAATATTGTTTTTCTCTTAGTCTTTTGACAATAATTGATTTGTTTGTTTATTATGCAATTTTTTTTTTCTCTCTTAAAATTGTAAACCTTCCGTCAATGCATGCCAGAACTGTAATTAATTATTTAATTTTTGTATATCGCTTTTGTACCATATTCCCTGTAAATTAAGAGGTCTGGCTTTTGTGATACAGGAACTCCTAGTACAAGAGTAGCTACACAGATGTTTGTGACTTTGAATTGTAAATAAAGAAAATATTATATTATTATTATTCTCTCTTATATAAATCCTCTAAAAAACTTGCAGCATAATTCGTAAAGTTGCGTAATACGGACGCAATCACAGTGACTATAATTTTGACTTGTCAACAATGTACCATCGAAGAAGTTCATATCTAACCACCGTAAGGACTATTATTGCTTGCAGCTCTCAGCGGTTATAGCACCGGACCGGTAACAGATGTGGTCATCGTGTTCACGGGATTTTGTTTTGAAACTGGTTAGATAATTACGAACTTCTTTGATGGTACAACAACTTACAAAGCAACAACATCGATCTATTTTCGTATAAACAGAGAAAACGCGCCGAACGCATAACCTCCCCCTTATTATTCAAGGTCGGTTCCACTCGTGACGCCCCCTCGTGATCAGCGCCCAATAAGGGGGTCGCGCCGGTCGGGGAAGGCCGGAATAATCGAACATCCCGAAATGTTACACGTGACTAAAATGCGTCAACAATGATAAAAAGTTTGGTAATGTCTCTCAAACGATGTAATTAAATTTTTTAATCACACATTGTATTTTAATAAAAGCCATAATAATATGAAGAGCAGTGGTGGCCCAATGGAAACGACCACAACTACGAGTTGTATGTCGTAGGTTCGAACCCAGACACTTTACTTTGAGTAAATTATTTCATCACCACTGCTCTCAAAACAGTGAAAGAAAACATCGTGAGGAAACTGGCATGTCCTAGAACCGAAGAAAAACATGTGACATCGGCCAACCCACACTGCCTGCGTGGTGGATTACGGCGCACTCCCTCTCACCTAGGCCTGTGTCCCAGCAGTGAGAACATTATTGGCTGATTTTGTATGGAATAGTGTGGTACATCTGCTGCTGGCTTTTGAAGCCGCTAAGCTACAGTCCTTTCAGCTAATAGTTCGTAAAATTCTCTTCAATTCCATTTCGCCTTTTATAATTACAAAATTAACCCTTTACTTGTATTCTTTTATTGTCAGAAAAAAATGTGTCAAAAACGTACATCGTTTACTAAAGATACATATAAAAAGCTACTGACGCTAAACTGTAATCAAGAAATGATGAAAGTCCCCGTCACGAGGAGCTATAAATTTTGTAAATAAAGAACTTCTACTAAGTTACGTAGCGACTATTCAATCAACAACAAATAATCCCTAATCCAAGCCAATCCAGCGCTGTCGTCTAATGTTTTGTGGTACTGAACGCGTCTGAGTTCCAGTACCTTTTAAGCTATTGCATAGCTTTTATCGGAGACTCTGAGCGCGGCGACCGAATGTAGAAATTCCGTAACGAAAAAAAAAACCTGACGCGAAAGTTTGTGAGGATGGATGGATGGATGTTTGTTACTCTTTCACGCAAAAACTACCGAACGGATTTTAATGAAACTTTACAGTAATGTGGCTTATATATCAGAATAACACATAGGCTACAATTTATAAAGATTTTATGTGATTTAGCCATAATATAACGATAAGTATCCAGTAAGTCGGAAAAAATCCTGCCCTCTGAGATCTATCTTTGCGTGCGCTGCCTAAACCGCTGGAGTTACATGAAAAGAATGTATTGTGGGGTTGTTTTTCTTAAAGAGTTCTAAATAAAAGTCCGCGACAGCATATATCTACCTTTTATGTGGAAGCCATTATAGCCAAAATAGTGAGCTATAAATACATTTAAATTGAATACTTTTTTTAAGTTGCATATTTTAGAGTATTTAGTTAATTCGTATCAAAATAAATACCTTCATCGCTTTCGGTATTTAATGTAGATAAAATTTGTCTTTTACACTAAGTAATTTGGACTAATATTTTAAAAGTTAGAACGATAAGAATGACCTGCGATGAGTCGACGGCGGGCGCGCAGAACGAGGGTGGAGGGGCGGGATAGGCAATGACGCGCGATCGCCGAGTGCGCGACCCGAACGCGGGCAGACGCGTGATGGCAGACGTCATTGACGGTTGTGTAAATTCTGCGATTTAGGGGGGGGGTATAGGGGTATTTTTTTAAAAAAATATTTTAAATCAACAATATTATCTTCTTATTTTTGAATATATGCTATGCAATAGCTTTACCGCGGCAGTCCTCGAGTGCCACACGTATTTTTTTTTTTAACTATGGCATCTCTCAGGTGACCACTAAGGTCGTAGCTGCTTAACCGGGCTTTCCTGTGGCTGCCTTAAGCTTCTACACTCAAAGCCTCCAGCCAGGAGCATAAATTATTCTAAATTAATACTAGGCGAACGCTCGCTAAGGGCACCCCCTGTGGGGTACGAACCTCGGTTTAGGGCGTCGCTGGGGGGAGGACAGCAAGATGGGACAGGCTGGATCAAGGATATATTATTATTTATAGGGGAATTTAAATCTACAGGCTCAGCGTCGAAGCTGGCTGGCGCATCTTCGAGTAAGGGTCGAGGGGGGTTCCAGTACCACAAAAATTTTGACTTTATATCGCTGAAATATAAGCCGACCAAGTGAAATTGCTTGTCAGTTTCGTATCACACGTATGTTATTTTGAGTTGATTGAATTTGGAATTATTTTTTGTTTACGAAATTTATAGCTTGTCGTGCCGGAGACTGTAGCTAGTGTATGAATCTATTCGAAAACTTCCATATGAACTTATGTAACTTATTGTTAGTCTTATATATAAACAAAATAACGTGATTGCATCTTAAACGCGTCATTGACTATGACATTACGTAAAGTGCACTAGAACAGTCACAGGTCACTGACCTCCTTATATTATCATAATGATTGAAAATGTCTCAGCTGATTTACGTAATGTATAAGTTGTGTGGGATGTGTGGCTATAGAACATTTTATTTGTTTCCTGATAATCAATTTCTTCAGTCAATTCCTTGGATCACACCAGCTCGATCATCCATGATCTGATAATGCCAACATGGCCCCTGCCGGGGTTGCGGGTTTGTCTGAAGGGATATCGCGACCTCGGCACACAGGCAACGGAAGGAACACGGGTGGGTTTTAGTCAGTAAAAGTCTGACACGCCCTCCCGCTCCACCCACAGCGGGAGAAGTTATTTGATAATTTCCCATCCTCAAAAAAAAAAATAAAAAAAAAATGGCCAACATGGCTAGAGATCGCTCAAGACAAGGTTTTGAAGGAAAAATGGGAGGCCTTTACCCAACAGTGGGATACAATAAAGGCAAAAAAAAAATACCTTGATTCACTCAAAAGGGTATAAGTCTAGTGAAACTATTTCACAAGTCCTACAAGTACCCTAATCGCGTAATAATCGATCAATCAGAATTTGAATCGTTTTGAAACAGATTAATAATCCATTGATTCATAAGTTCGAAAAAAATATATGCTCAACAACGTAAATAACGCAAAATATGCAACGTAAATAACGCAATTAATGTCTTTTATTTTGTCTTTTTTTTTACAATAATCTACAAAAACTACTTAATAATGTAACAATTTAATCATTTAAAATGGGTAATTTAATTTAAAAATGTGGGTCTGCAAACCCTACATAACAGCACTATCTTATATTATGTATCTATTAAATAAGTAGTCACACTAACAATTATATAAGTTGTATGTTAAAAGAGGTGATTGCCTGTTTAACATTGCTCGGATTACCTTTAAAAACTAAACCTGTTCTGTTTAATAAAGACCTTTAAAAATCAATCAATCAATGCTATTATTTTAAATACTGCTATTCTTTGTTCTAATAAACAAAGAATAGCAGTATTTAAAACAACATGTTTATTTAAGTACCTCCAACAATTACATTTTAATGTAATATATTGCACAACATTGTGCATTAGAATGAGTACATAACCTTGCCAGGGTGTCTCAAAGAGATAGGATAAGTTTTTATTATGCATATTAATTCATTAGTAATGTTTGAAGGCTGAAGAAGAAGAAAAAGAAAGGGAAAACAGTGGAAAAGATGGCAGAATGACTTGGCGAGGACGGCGGGAAAATCATGGACTAGACAAAGAACAGGGAGAATTGGAAGGGGTTAGAGGACGTCTTTGTCAAAGGGTACACAGAGACTCAGAACTGAGATTAAACGTTTTGTAATTCAACTATAACTTTGAAATAAAAATGTTCGAAGGTGGGTTTCCTTTCAGGCACATAATAGACCAAAACTACAACACCTTATACATATATTATGGTGATTAAAAAAAAAATTGTGAACAAACCAGCATGTCTTAGAACCTGCATGGTGGACTATGGCCCACTCTCTTTCGCAGACACGAGGCTTGTGTCCCAGCAGTCAGAACATTAAGACGCAGATATTTGCCAGTGACCTTGAGTGGTTAGCTTGCGTGTCCTGTACTGAGCTCACACAACGCGTCGTACGTCCAGCCAGTAATAGGACTCGCCCATCAAGGAGCGCTGTCTCCAATTTGACGCATATTAATTTATTATACATAAAACAAAAGGTATTTTAATAAAACACGTTTACTAACAGATCAATAATTAAATGGTGAAGGTTTCAGAATATCCTTGATGGATTTTGCGTGAATCTCAGTTTTTTTATCCGCATTGACATAACTTTACAAATTAATTTCACTATGTAATATAAACATAATATAAAATATTCCTTTATTTTTAAGAAAATGCTCTATCTAACATATACCTATTTTTTCCAAATCACACTACTCGTTTAGACGTGATCTTCAGTATAAAATTATTAAAAGTCGGTTATCGTCGCCTTAATATAGGCTGATTATGCTTATTGTATGCTAACATATATGTATAGTTGAGTGTTAATAAAATAACAACACATCCCTGTGATGCAACACAATATCCTTTGCAAAGGCTCTCCTTTTATAAAAGGCAACATTTTAATTTTAGCATCATTTATTGGCATTTATACTATCTATTTACCATAGCTACGCTATTTTCAATCAGTTTGTGCTAATACAAGACAGAACAATGCCAACATAAGTTGACAATTGGCAATGTTATTAAAATACAACATAATATAAAGTTATCATTTATTATAGAAAATTACTGTTAGTTTCAGTCCGATAAGCACCCTTTGTGTTGAATATAAGATTACTCAAGATACCTACATTGAAGTTTTATCAAATTGGATCATCTCCTGATACAAGCTAGAGGTTGTTTCATTGATTTTGGACATACCTACTTGTGATCAGTATGTAATATTTTTTTTGTTTATTCTAGAACATTCCTGGCTGGTTCCATTGTCATTTCTAGTGAGGAAAAACTGTCTGCCTTAATCCTGTCCCAAAGGTTGTTAAGGAGTTTTCTACTTCATCATTATCAGCCAATGTTCCCACAGCTGGGACACAGGCCTCCTCTCGGTGAGAGGTACTGGGCCGTAATCCACCACGCCCAATCCACCGTGTCCGTTACCCAGGCCAGATGTTGTCGAAAATGGTCATTTGAATCTTATAGATAATTAGTTGTGCGGCTTCTGTAAATGCTGCGCACATTTTTAAATTTGTTGCGCTTATAGTTTTTTAATGATTTCACAAAAACATTTCCTGCTGGCGTAACGTTACCGCAGCCAGACCTTTTTCTTTCTAATGGGAATATTTAAATAAATACTAGCTATAGAATTAGTTGTCTAGATGAAGTAAATGTTGTGCCTTATTTTGTATTTGTTCTTTCATCGGTTGCGAAGTTATTCGAGATTTTGCTGGGGTAACGTTTTTGGTTTTGCTAGATCTTTGAAACGGTTAAGCGGATTCTTATCATATTTTGTACAAGACTTCTTAGGAATTAGTTTAAATTTGTTCTGCAATAAAAATACCAAAAAAATGCATAGCTTAAAGGTTATTTCATTAAATAGAAAAACACTTCAATCGGTCCCAGCACTCTCAATAAGAGGTCTAAAGACTTACTTTAAACGTTATTTTAAAGCTTGTAACTGCCTTCAAATGTATGTGAAGTTTCATTAGTATCCTGTAAGTATTTAAAAAGATATGATGATATTCAGTTCTTCACGAGCACGGTCTTGATGCGCGCGGTGTTATTTGGCCACTGGATTGGATATATGAACTGAATGTTATGTTAATTATTAGTTGTTTAGTTCAGTTGTATATCAGTAAAATTTCAGCGTAGTACATTGGATAATTAATGAGATAATACGATTAAAGTCATTAGGAAGTGAATGACCGAGGTAACCCGACCAAGTTTAGGTGGTTACGAAAAAGCGAAAACTCAGAACATTATGGTACCTTCTAAAATATGTAGGATAGTGTTACAAATTTAGTACAGACATGTACACAAGTTTTAAAAAAAACTACATGTTTATTAAAGAATTTTTATTAACAGGTAAAATAATCATTTCAATTGAACTTTTAAAGTATTATAAACTTATACTTAAAAATAATCACAGATTAAAATTACAGATAGTAATTTTGCTATTTTGAAATTTTCTATTACCTTTTATTATAGATGTTTAGTGCGTTATGGAAACAATGGATTTATTCCCTTTATGTCGAGTCCCGTTATATCGAGCCTGGAAGTCTATTGTTCTCCAAAGTATTGATATTTTACGCTTTCTATTACCTTTATGTCGAGTTTGGTGAACAGGTACAGTCAGAGATGTAAATTAAAAGCATTTGAACGTGGGGTCTTTTCGGCTTTGGATTTCGATTAATAGCTATACTTTATAACGATTATATTATTCGAAATTTATTAGGTAGGTACTACTTACCTATATATTTTGAACCATAAATTGAAAACATGTGCATTGTATCATTACGTATTTATGTATTTTTATACTGTGTTTTATGTATTTTGATTGTTTATATTTTGATATGTAGGTAGGTACTAACGTAATAGTTACATTTGCATTATTAATTCATTTATAATAAATGAACTTAATATTTTAAAAGATAGGTACTTTTTCATCATGCACATAATTTCGAATATTAAAAAAAATACACTGAAATTATGACATACTTTGATGGTTAATTAAAAATATAATAGTACATAGTACTGTAAGGTTAAAGTCATTAGTTATTTTTAAATTCTTTTTTGTGTAAAAATTGATTCTAAATTATGTGCGTGTATACATTTCATTGGACGTGACTGTACTTCTAAAATTTGATATTATTAAACTCGACATAAAGGTAATAAAAGCGTGGTAAATAAACTCGACATAAAGGGAATAGAAACGGGACAGAAAACTAAACTCGACATAGGGGTAATAGAAGCGAGACAAGGTTTTCGGCTCGACTTAACGGGACTCGACATAAAGGGAATAAATCAAACAATGAATTACCCCTTCACCCCACCCCTCCCGCGTCCCACCGAACGACATGTTATATCGGTGATTTTTGATAAGTATGTGCAACTGGAAGATAATAATAATGTTTCATAGTACAGATATTATTATGTATTTAACAGTGTACGCGTCTGTACCGAAATTGTAAGGTGTATTATACTGAACATTTCAAAAGATAGCATAATGTTCTGAGTTTTCGCTTTTTCGTAACCACCTAAACTTGGTCGGGTTACCTCGATCATTCACTTCCTAATGACTTTAATCGTATTATCTCATTAATTATCCAATGTACTACGCTGAAATTTTACTGATATACAACTGAACTAAACAACTAATAATTGACATAACATTCAGTTCATATATCCAATCCAGTGGCCAAATAACACCGCCCGCATCAAGACCGTGCTCGTGAAGAACTGAATATCATCATATCTTTTTAAATACTTACAGGATACTAATGAAACTTCACATACATTTGAAGGCAGTTACAAGCTTTAAAATAACGTTTAAAGTAAGTCTTTAGACCTCTTATTGAGAGTGCTGGGACCGATTGAAGTGTTTTTCTATTTAATGAAATAACCTTTAAGCTATGCATTTTTTTGGTATTTTTTTTTTATTGCAGAACAAATTTAAACTAATCCCTAAGAAGTCTTGTACAAAATATGATAAGAATCCGCTTAACCGTTTCAAAGATCTAGCAAAACCAAAAACGTTACCCCAGCAAAATCTCGAATAACTTCGCAACCGATGAAAGAACAAATACAAAATAAGGCACAACATTTACTTCATCTAGACAACTAATTCTATAGCTAGTATTTATTTAAATATTCCCATTAGAAAGAAAAAGGTCTGGCTGCGGTAACGTTACGCCAGCAGGAAATGTTTTTGTGAAATAATTAAAAAACTATAAGCGCAACAAATTTAAAAATGTGCGCAACATTTACAGAAGCCGCACAACTAATTATCTATAAGATTCAAATGACCATTTTCGACAACATCTGGCCTGGGTAACGGACACCAATCCACCCAATGCGGCTTGGTAGATGACACATATATTCGAATTTTTGGTTCTAGAACATGTCGGTTTCCTCACGATGTTTTCCTTCATCGTTTTGTGAGCAGTAAGATGAAATATTTTCGCAAATTTAAGCGCCTGCCTGGGCCACTACTGCTTTCTCAAGTTACTGTGGTCATATTCCTTACTGTGGTCATATTCCTAAAATTCTATGTTTCCATATCCAAGTAGGTATCTTGTTCTAAGTTATTTGAACATTTTAAAGCCGTCTGTCTTGGTTATAATGGCAGCGAATTCTGGTGATTATGGCGACAACTCTTACATCAAAAATAACAGTCAGCGGTCGAACTGTCTAGTAGTTCATGTATTGTACAGCCCATATTCACATCATATTTGAATTCTTATACAAAGTCTTTTTTTTTACCTTCTCAGTCATCGCATAGTACAGTAATAATTTTGAAAGTCATCTGCTTTAAACTAAGCTGTACTGTACCACTATTGAGTAGAGGTCACAAAATTATAACAGTAAATGGTCTTGAATGTAATCTACACAAGTTTACATGAAATTACAATGAAAAACTAACTTCTCAATGTAAAACACAGTTTACAAGGTCAGTTATTTAATCAATGAGGGTCAGGGTAACTGCCTTGGCATTCACAATGCAAGGTCTTGCCTGAAATAGGCATTAATTTAAGTTAAAAATGTTGAGTTTTGTTTAAAAGACCTATAACTTTTCGTGGGCTGGATTTATTGGAATCTTGACATATACTTACGATTTTTTCCCATGGGGTTGGTAGAACCTACAGAATGCCTCCTGCTGCAATGTACATACTCGTATACATACATACTCATTTTGCTTTGGATCTTTATTGGTGTCTAAAATTGGTGAAGTCACAGATTAATACAGATGGGACACTCCGCAAAATCATTTAAATAAAAAGCGACTGTTGATACGACACAATAAAGTGCAATTCAGGTTGCACAGCGCTAATCACCTACAGATATTCACCTAGGAGTTGCCTCTCTTTCCATTGTGTGACTCTTAGACCTTCTGACTATGTTACACTCACTGAATTGGCCTAGCAAGACGGGCCCGCCGCGTACTTGTAGCTTCATACCTAAACTACTGAGTGTCCCATTCATCTGTGCCTATGTTAAGCAATGTGTTTAAGCCCAAAATGATGATGATGGCAGCTACCTTTACACTTTGTAGTGTTAAGCTCTGTACAGGCTAGCGCGACGCGACATCGGTTATTGTTATTCCGTGAACTTTTCTTAGAAATTGTATTGTTCAAGTCGCATCGCGCCATCGCGTCGCGCTGGTCTGCACGAGCTTTTATTATATCAAACGCTATTACACTACTAGATGAGAAAAAGGATCAGCTTATAGTAGCAATCTTTTCCAACTTCTTATGTTCAAAATTATCGATCCTCCTCAGCCAGACTAATGTTATAAATGCAAAAGTAACTCTGTCCGTCCGTCCGTTACCTTTTCACTGCGGAATCGATTTCGATAAAATCTGGCACACAGGTAGACCATGACCTCGGTTAGGACATAAAGACATTTTTATCTCGGTAGTACGTTCCGATGGGATAATCAGACCTCCATGCGAGCTAGTAAGTAATTAATAATTCTTATATTTAAATATAAGATTTTCAATAATTTTTTCGCAAATATGGGGTCAGGTTTTAGTTTAACACGATGCAGCTAAAAAACCAGTTAACTTTCAGAGAAATATCCTCATGAAATTAATTATTTCATTAATCAGAAAGTCATGCTGACAACTATTGCATCATATCTTGGATTGGTACTGGAGAGAAAGTTGGCTGATGCTGTGTTATAATTGAGTTTATCATCAAGTAACAAGTTTACTTTTGTAGAATGAATACTGTTTTTTCATGTTTACCAATTTTTTTCGACACAAGAAAAAGAAATAGTTTAGTTTTTTTATTTAAAAAAAATCCAGCCTGTAGTATCTCATGAACGCCGACAACACTTAATTATTGTTTTACACAGTGAATAATTTGTTTGATAGTCAGGTTCAAGTGTAACAGGAAAAAATAACATTACATTGTAATTATGACCGCATCTTTGTCTATAATAACTAAAGTAGGTATTGTATTTTATTTATTCCTACATTTTCCTCAAAGGATAATATTACAGATATTGGGTTCCCACCTATGAAATTAGCGTTTTTATTCTCACAAATAGAGAACTTCGTCACTTCTATGATTTAAAATATTCATCAATTGCTTGGTATTATATCGAATAATGACCATCACAGACAACTACCAATAGTAAAAAAACCTGATAACTTATATTTTTCTAAACATAAAAAATAACTTAACCGGTAAAGCCCTGGGTGACCCTCAAGCACGTCAATTAGCACGTTAATTAGTTGTTTATCAGGCCTTGAACGGTTAAAAATTACTCCTCATTTTATTAGCACAAATGACCACTATTTGTTTTAACTTAGCCAAAACTTATTTTTGTTGCTTAATCTAAGTGGCATATTACGTTATCTTAGTTTTAAACATTAGTGCATAAAAGTTTTAAAACATTAGTGTTCATGGTTGTTAAATAAATTTAGAAAATGTTAGTACCTATGAAAAATGCAAGATCTTTAAAATTCTCTATACAAAATGCTGATTTCATAGGTGAGGACCTAATAGGTATTATGATTTATGACAGAATTGAGCTTCAAGATGATGTTTCATGTTTTAAAGTGTATTGTGATCAAGATAAGGGGTAAGTACGTGAATTTTCGAACTTAAGTGGAAGAAATTACGCACGTTATCTGTTTATAACTCGGTATGTACCAGGAAAACATGATAAGGTGAAGATCACGACCAATTTACGTAGAAATGCGCGCCACGCGCGTGTTCAATGTAAAAATCGTTTGTATCGAGTAATTTTAGCTCGGGCATGCAGGTCGATCACTCACACGAGCCCTACGTCACCCGCGCAAGCGTCCCGTCGTTTCACAGCTGTAGGATCAGTGACCTCGAGAAAAAACCACGCTATCATGCGTGACCCTAACCTAAATACAAACATTTCATACATTTTAGGTCCTTTCATACATATTATAACTGTCTTACCTGTAGAAAACGAGCCGTTACTCACTGTCAGGCGGGAAAACCCACACTACCGAGCGAAAGTGGCCACAATGACGCCGCGAGCCATAGTTGAAGTTTCGTCATCTTTTCACTATATTTCACCGTCACAACACACTTTATACACTTCTTTATGCATTTGAACGCACGCTAACAGTAATTACACAAATAAAAACACATTTCGTTGGCGTGTTTTACGCACTTTTAGCACATGACTCGACAAAAACATTGAGCTGAAAACACCACATTTTGAAAAAGGATACACTTGAAGCCTCTGTCCCATATCCTGTATTAAATTCGCGGCCTGCTGCCGATATGCTAATTCTTTATCTGCATCTAAACCGCATCTTCTGCTTGGAGAACTCAGCAATTGTTCTTTTGTAAAATACCATTTTTCTTGCCCTCCAGCCATTGAACGGATGTTCCGACTGCGCGCGAGAAAGCACGACGGAGAGCAGAGCTCCGTCTAAGTGCGTGAGTGGGAAAGGGATAGCGCTATGACAGCGGCGACCGGACGTAGACCACGTTAACATTTGAGAGATTTAAAACTAATAATTTAACATTTTGAATGTACAACACTGATATTAATCACTAATTATGAACTAAAAATTAACTACGATTTTTGAAAACAACAAATTAATTATATAACTATTGAGAAAATTTCGTCTCAACATAAATTCTTGGTAGGTATTCTCAAACGGACGCCATTGTAAAACTTGGTGGTTAACGCAGTGAGGTCTCCGGTGACAGAATGTGGATCTGCAACAATCACAGGTATGTTTCACTTTATCACTATGTTTTATTTTATAGTATAGACATTTCTCTTTCTTTTGTGCATATTTTTAATGTAATTCTTTAACTTTTGAACGATATTAGACAACTTTAAAATTACGGACCTAAATACTCTGTCACACCGTGCAAATGGCCGACCCACCACTGTTTACAATACACTTTACTATTTCTTTGGTGAAAAAACATTAGTTTATAACATAACTGACGACTAATAATGCCATAATTAATTAATTAATTTTTTAAACAATGTAGTGTCATCAGGATTCTCGAAATATTGGTAATTAATTAATGAGAATGAGTATTGACAATGTACTATCGAGCCGATGAAGTGTAATTTTGCGCGGCTACGTGGATTTGCACGATTTGCGACAAAAACGAAAAAAATACTTTTGTGTGCTGCCCTAATTACGTAATAATAGTATAGTGCTCGCGTTTCTGTTTCTAGTAAACATATTTCTATGTTGTGGATATTTATTTATGTTTGTATTAGCGATAAATACTCAAATATGTTTTCGTTCAGAAGTGAAAATTCCAACAAGCTTAATGCTCATAATATTAGGATTACCGAACGTAAGTTCAACATTATGATAAGAAAATATATTTATGCACATTTAATTTACATTTATTTATACCATGACTGTGTAAAAAATGGAAGCATAAGCATAAATCGTATTTTACGACATACTACGATACTACTAAGTTGTTAACAACCACGCATAATTTTCTAAAAACATTTAATTTTCAAGGCTGTTCAATGTTTTATTTACGCTGATTTGTGAACATTTGCAATTTACTACCTAGTATCAGTATTTACATTTTTACTCATTACATACTGCAAATTGTTTATATTAATTTCGCGCCAAAATCCCGTATACAGGCAAAGGTCAAAAGATAATTCTGCTTATTCCTTTTTTTCAGTTAACCCATCAACGTCAACAATGTCGCAGCCTCCTCGGAAAGTAATCCACCTTCCCAAAGTCAGAATGCTCAGCCGCGGAGGCCGAATGGCTTCTGGTCTTCGCATCACTAATGTCAAGTCTATCAAACCACCAGACCCCGAAATTGTGAAGAAGCAGGAAGAGGACAAGCTTAGAGCTCAGGTATAGAAATTTATTTATTGTCTATGGAATTTAGGGTTGCCAACAACTATTGCCCAGTGTTCATGCCATCATCTTTGGTCCGTAAATATCAGCATTACGCTCGTTTGCTCTGGTTATAATAAAAGTTTATGATCAGGCTCGATGGATCCTCAAATCGTGGAGTTGTAGTAAGTCCCCAAAATTCCCTAAATCCCAGTAAAAATTAAATAGCCCTAATGCCGTGCAGAATATTAATATATTTTTTCGCGTTTTTACCCCATAATTCTCTAAATCCCTGTCTAAATAAAATAGCCCTAAGCCATGCATAATATTAATCATTTTACCCTAAAAAAGGGAGAAATCCCTAAAAGTGGAAACACTGGCTAAATCTGCTGTCCAGCAAGCATATACACGATACAGCACGCACTATGCAGGACGCTCGCGGTGGTGGGGGCGCTTGCTGGATTTAAAATTGGTTCGTGCAAATCCAGCAAGCAATTAATAATAATAATTGACGTATGTTGCGACTATTCACTGTCGTTTTGTCTTGCATCGTGCATGGCCTTGGCAGGACGTACAGCAAGATGGATCGTGAATAAGGCGCTTAAGGGGGATGCGCTAATGTAGCCCGCGAGATTCAAATTTTCTTTAGTTTTTTGGATTTTGCAGGTCAGTGTCAGGTTTTATGTTTATTAAAATATGATTCGCGACCGTAAAAAATATGGCTTTACATAATTATAATCATTACAATCAGCAATACAACTCCATAAGTTAGCATAATCGGCAAATGTCATGATTTCATGAAATAGTCATTCAATGGGATTACATGAACTTAGAGAGTTGTAGTGATCATTTTTATGTTTATAATTCTATAAATAAACATTTTATACGGCCGCGAATCATATTTAGATCAACATAGAACATGATACAGACCTGCAAATTGCAAAAATCGTAAGAAAATTTGAATTTCGCGGGCTGCCTTGAGGCTTTCACCTTAATATACGCAATACTGGCTAAGCGTGATTTCTGTCACTGTCGCACGACTGTCAAACAGCAAGTGCAAGATGGAGAGGAAGATATCTAAACCAAAGCACGTAATAAGTGGCGCATAGCCCCCTTGAGTATTAATGTTCTGTGCATAAATTTAGCTAGCGAAGACTCACACTCATACCCTTTCACCTTTCGTGGTAACCTTTAATGTTATTTAGTAGGTATAATGCTAATATCCATTTATTTAGACGCTACCTTGACGCTTCCGCCTTAAGAACCTCTCGAGCAGTGCCGGATTAACCACGTAGCAAGAGTAGCAATTGCTACGGGCCCCACACTAAAGGGGGCCCCGCGTATTCAAACCCGGGCCCCACCTCCGCCTGAGCATAATTTTTTGAGTGAAACTTATTAAGACGTGGTATATTGAATTTACTTGATGTCTCCAAAACGTGATACGTACTACCTTTGCCGACTAAGACGTCAGAATATGGGTAATACAATTTCTAAAAGTTGATTGCAAATAGACATATTGAGTATTGTTTTTTTTTTACCACTTTTTACATAAGAACCCATAGCAGATCAAGGGCCCGTCTATAAGATTTGCTACGGGCCCCGCGCTTGCTTAATCCGGCACTGCTCTCGAGCCGTGTTATATTGTCATTCTAACCCATCTTTTCTTATTCACAGCTCCAAAAAGAAATAGTGTCCCGTTCCCGAGTATGTGCCTACAAGAGCTACGAATGTCCCCTACCAGTGATCTCGGGCCGGCAGTACTGTTACCGACACATAGTGCGCGACCCGACGGCGCCGTATCGCCAGTGTGCGCACACCTACGGGAATGGAGAGCGGTGTACTATGCCTGCACCAAGTGATTCGAGGGATCATAGGGATCCTGGGTGAGTTTATAAAAAGTCAGCTGTTCCCTACATATTTATGTTCGTCTATCTCGTCGAAATGTAGGGAACAGCAGATTTTTTTTTTCGCTATTTCAGTGTCGGTCCCGTAGTGAAAGTTATTCATTATAATGAGTACCCTTTAAGAGGTTTAGGGTAAACAAAAACTAAGGTTGTATATAATATTTGTTATTTATTGGTTACATTGTGTGGTGTAGTTGTCACAAGAGTGACTGCTAAGCGAGTGATCCTGGGTTAGATCTCTAGGGCCCATACCATATTTGCAAAGCACAATAGAAATGGGTTTTGTCGACGGAAAAATAGACAAATTTACAGAGAATGATAAACAATCACATTCTGTCATTTTGTCTATTCTTCCGTCGACAAAACCCGTATAAAACCCGTTTCTACGTTTGTCATGCTACGCATGCTGATCAAGGGCTAGGGCCGGCGCTGTGCGTTTGTACATTTGGATACCAGTGTTACCATAAGGAAAGCGCGCGTCGCTTCGTGAGGTCAAAATACTATACATGAAACTTAAACGGAACTGGTGAATTGTAAAAATGCTAAACACCTCAGCCTATCTTTTCGCAAAATACACGATACGTTATGTCGTACTAATATAATTTCCTTTAATTCCAGTCTCTGCTTCGAGCACGCCCGCGCAGCTCTGTACGCTCGGCAACGCAGCGCGGCCGCTCCTCCACCGGTCACCACCACCGAGTCACTGCTGAACCAGCTGCAGCATTACGTCAAGTGAGTTTATTATACACTAGCTTTTGCCCGCGTGAATGTTTTCACATAGGTACCTAATAGCCGAGGAAAAGGTCATTGACTCCTACCGCTGCGCCCGCGTTGCCGTCAACCATAATTATTTTGTTACGCGTAATTTTGAATCTGTGATATCTTTAAAACTATTCATTTAAATGATATGATGTTAGGCATATTTTAATCAAAATTAAATGCTCAATTTAAATTACATATTTTATAATACCGGTCTAATTTGATGTACTATACCTTTTTTTTTTTTTTTGAAGTTTGGAAATTGTCAAATAACTTCTCCCGCTCTGGGCGGAGCGGGAGGGTGTGTCAGACTTTTACTGACTAAAACCCACCCGTGTTCCTTCCGTTGCCTGTGTGCCGGGGTCGCGATATCCCTTTCGGACAAACTCGCAACCGTGGCAGGACTATAGACCCTTTTTTTTTGTTTTTTGAGGTTTGAAAATGATCAAATAACTTGCGTGTCAGACTCTTACTGACTAAAACCCACCCGTGTTCCTTCAGTTGCCTGTACATTGCCAGGGGTCACGGTATCCCTTTCGGACTTTCCCGCGAAAAGACCCATTATTTTTTTGTCTCATTTTGTTATTTCACTATATATGCTGCACCAGTTGACGTCATCACGTCAACGCCGGCTGTCGCTGAAAACCAGCGTTGGGGCTCTGTCTCGCATAGGGTCGCAGCATTATGCTGAGCGATGGCCGTTTTGCGTGGATGTGACGCATATTTTCCCCCAAATTGTTTATTTTTGTGTTTTGTTCTTTCTTTGCGTCATGTGTACCGCAAATAAACGTATTTTCTTTCTTTCTTTTTCTTTCAAAGACTATAGACTCTTAAGTTTAGCATTCTTGATAGTCGATGGAGGGTGTATAAACGTAAGCAAAGCGTAATGTAGCGTTGGAAGACCTCCCACAAGGTGGACCAATGATCTGGGGAAGACCGCAGGACACCGCTGGATGCGAGAAGCACAGTACCGGTCGAAGTGGCGGTGCTTGGGGGAGGCCTATGTCCAGCAGTGGACGTCTTTCGGCTGAAATGATGATGATGATGATATTTTCCCCCAACTTGTTTTTTTTAACCGACTTGTTGTGTTTTTGTTCTCTTCGCATCATGTTTACCGCAAATAAACGTATTTCCTTTTTTTTTTTTTTAAACGAAGTTCCTTAACACGGTTTGCGATAGGAGTTGACTGGTAGCAACCGTCACGTAAGGAAAAAGCGTTATGTCCCCTCCATGCGACTTTCTCTCTCTGTCTCTTTATATTATATACGAGTGTGTGCGAGTGTTGCGTAAGGAACTTCGTTCCTGACGGCGGTCCCCCACTCGTTTTTTTTCTTTTTTTTTTACTTGGCACTAAATACAGTTCCCGTCAAATAACTTTGCTGCTCTGAAGTAGGCTACAAATGACTGCGCTGTAGTCAATCTTACTTAAGGGGGATGCGCTAGGGTAGCCCGCGAGATTCAAATTTTCTGGAGATTTTTCCATTTTGCAGGTCAGTGTAAGGTTGTATGTTGATTAAAATATAATTCGCGACTGTAACAAATATGGCTTTACATAATTATAATCATTACAATCAGCAATACAACTCCATAAGTCAGCATAATTGTCAAATGTCATGAATTCATGAAATAGTCATTCAATGGAATTACATGAACTTAGAGAGTTGTATTCATCATTTTTATGATTATAATTCTATAATTAAACATTTGATACGGCCGCGAATCATATTTAGATCAACATAGAACATGATACTGACCTGAAAATTGCAAAAAACGTAAGAAAATTTTAATTTCGCGGGCTATTTTGACGCTTTCGCCTTAAAAAACAGTAGCTCGCATTCAGAGCGGCAAAGTTATTTGACGTGAACTGTACCTACAACTACCGTCAAACAGAGTTGGTCTATTACAGGCACATGACACATACATACATTTCAGTACTCTTTAAATTTAATAATAATTCAATAACATCGTGTTTCAGACCGGAACGTCCACGCACCACATCTTGTGCGTCATCAGTATCGGTTGTAAGCGACCCAGCAGAACAGGAGCAAGTCGATCCCCAGGCTGTTGATCCGTTTAGTGAGTACCTTTATATTATAAAAGAAAGAAAGAAAGAATAATGTTTATTTGGACACAGTTCGTGAAACACAAAAAATATAAAGTGAAAATAATATTTTAACATTAATAGTGTGTGCCTCACGGCTGCGCCAAAAAGGACCATTTCAGCATTAATGTCAGACAGGTGCTGTCTGACGCTGGTTTTCTAATGAACCTATAAGTAGGGACAAGTGACGGTGAGTACAAAACAGTTTACAACCTAATACATAATTTGTATACTTCTAAATAAATAAATATACTAGCAGACTAGCTAGTTATACTAGCTTTTCCCCACGGTTTCGACCGCGTGGAGGTCAGAAATAATCCCTTGGGAGCGTACTGCCGAGATCAAAAGTCCCTATGTCCTAACTCAGGTCCTGACCTATCCGTGTGCCAAATTTCATCCCAATCCTTTCAGCCGTTAAAGTGGGTTTTGTCGACGGAAGAATAGATAAAATGACAGTTTGTGATTGTTTATCTGTCATTTTGTCTGTTCTTCCGTCGACAAAACCCGTTTCTATTGTGGTCATGCTAAGCGTGCTGGCGTTATGTGAGTGCATTAGACCTCTGTTAACGCTTTCGGGATTTAAGTATCTGCCTAGCCTTTTCCCAACTATGTTGGGATCGGCTTCCAGTCTGACCGGATGCAGCTGAACCAGTATTTTACATGAAGCGACTGCTCTCTGACCTCCACAACCCAGTTATTGGGTAACACGATACCCCTTCGTAAGACTAAACCTTTCATATATAGATTTAATATTGTATTATTCCAATTCCAGAACAAATCGACGCGACATCAGTAAACAGTGCCTACTCCACCTCTCTAATGGAATGCGCGAGCTGCAGCGACTCTGACGGGGAGTCTGTGACCCTGGGCCCCGACGGAGACTGTCGCGCGGGAGACCACGAGGACTTGTCTGATGCTGAAGACGCTCCCTGTGAGGAGATGCCGCTGTGGTGAGTAAAAAAGGTGTTATTGAAATAACAGAAAATGGAATAGGAAATATTTTGGCCATTGAAATCGGTAGCAAAGTGTAACAACGCCCGCGCCACGCGGTCTCCACGCCCGCGCCACACAGTCGCCACGCTCACACCACGCCCACGTCAAACCGTCGCCACGACCG
This sequence comes from Agrochola circellaris, assembly GCA_914767755.1. Classification (NCBI taxonomy): domain Eukaryota; kingdom Metazoa; phylum Arthropoda; class Insecta; order Lepidoptera; family Noctuidae; genus Agrochola; species Agrochola circellaris. The sequence continues at coordinate 5,924,613 of OU611867.1, read as the reverse complement.
CGCCACACCGTCGCCACGCCCGCGACACACCGTCGCCACGCCCGCGTCACACCGTCGCCACGCCCGCGCCACACAGTTGCAACGCCCGTTCCACGCCGTCGCCACGCCCGCGCCCCTCGCCACTTGTGTATGTCCCGCGCCTTAGTCCAACATATTTTGACAATAATTTATGAGGAACAGGGTGTAAAGTTCACTCATTCTATATAAAGTAAAAAGAAAGACAAAGTGTTTATTCTATACAAACTAAACGAATATTACAAAAAAAAAAAAATTACAATACCCCTTTACAAATTAGCCGAAAGCCTCGTATTCAATATTCAAAACAGAAAAGTTTGAGAAAAGGGAGGATCCTCCGGGTGTCGTGTCTGGCGGGCAACTGCCCAACGATTGATGTCAGATAGTCTTACAGATGTCGTTCGCGCGGTAAACTCTAATTGCGCGATGCAGGATTTGTGTGACGTCAGGTCTTTGATACGTAGTTCTCATGTGGCGATGTAGATGCCGCCACAGTAATAAAACACAACATTACGTCTTGTATCCCCGAAAGTTTGTAAGGGACCTTTATTAGGTACCATCAAAGAAGTTCATATCGAACCAGTTTGAAAACAAAATCCCGTGAACACGATGACCACATCTGTTACCGGCCCGGTTCTAAAGCCGCCGAGCGCTGCATGCAAGAATACTTGGTTAGATATGAACTTCTCCGATAGTACACCCACGTTTCGCCAGTTATGTGGACAATAATTATAATAATTATCTCTATTTTTCAGGAGAGCAGGTGTCTACACGGCTGAGGAAGCTGTGTGCGTCGCTAAGACAGCTCTAAAGTTTTTACAGACAGCGTATATCAAACAGATGACCCGTCTGCGCGTGTTACTTCAGACAGCGAGACTGCAGTATCTTAGGGAGCTGAAGGCTGAGAGAGAACTGTACTGTGAGTAATGAACTCGAAACTCAAAGTATTTATTAGAATTAAACCATTTACAGGCACTTTTGAATAGCGATGATGCCTGGGTGATTTTTTTAAATTCTAATTAGTTCTTCAGTCAGATAATAAAAAAAATTAGACGCGTATTTTTTACTTTATCATATTAATAAAAAAATACTTAGATGAAACGCATTTTAAAATGGGTTGGGTTGCTACGTTACAAGTAAGTATAAAATCTACATATTCGTGACGTCATGGCAAATTTTAACTCAATGTATCGCCGTATATTTATTCTGGTTTTCCATCTGCATGCATAGCATAACAACCATAGAAACGGGTTTTGTCTACGGAAGAATAGACAAAATGACGGATTGTGATTGTTGAACTGTCATTTTGTCTATTCTTCCGTCGACAAAACTTGTTTCTATTGTGTTCATGCTAAGCGTGCAGGAAATGTTCTATAGAAGCTTTCTACATTTGTACACGTCTTTCTACATCGTTCTCAACATGAATGTTGTAATCAATATTTTGTTTTAAAAGAGTGTACGTTACGTGGAGTTTCTTGCCCGTTCTTCTCCATAGGTACCTACTACGCTTTAGAATGGGCAACTTGCTTCATCTTTCTGACTGACCGACCCCTTGACAATTCAAAAGTGCCTGTAATTGGTTTATTTGAAATAAATGCTTTGAGTTTGAGTAAAACTCGTAGAATACTGGCAGCGAAGGGGTGCTCTCACTCGTTGTTGTTACCGGGACTTCTCATAATGAAAATCCAAGTACAATATTAGGTTTATAATGACTTTCTTTCACATTAATGACAATAAAAATATTTCGACATACAACATAACGACCGGTCTCGTCGACTGACTCAGACGAATGGCGGGGCGCGGTGCGCACTCCGCGCAGGTTCCCCGCACCCCGCACACCATGCAAGGAGTCAACAGGCGCTTTTTATTAAAGCGACGTTTTTAAACTCTAGGCGAAAAACCGAATGTTGGGAATCCAACAGAGCGCAATACTACCGCGTTAGAAAAGCGCCCTGTTGAATTTTCAACTCTCAAAGGTAACCCAAACGTCGACAATCCAGTCCGTGTTAAAAAAGCGCCCGTGCTTACCATCAAAGAAGTTCATATCTAACCAGTTTGAAAACAAAATCCCGTGAACACGATGACCACATCTGTTACCGGCCCGGTTCTATATCCGCCGAGCGCTGCAAGCAAGAATAGTCCTTACGGTGGTTAGATATGAACTTCTTCGATGGTACGTAGGCTTCCTGTATTTATAAAATGTAACAATAATCTACTTAATTAAATATTTCTTTCACAGCCAGCATAAACGCGCAAGCCCGCAGCGGGCCGCTCACGGTGCGCGAGCGCAGACAACTGCGCAAGCTGAAGGCGTTCGCGAGCTACCACAAGAAGCACGGCAACGACGCTGTGTTAGCGCGCAAGATGCACCACAAGAGAGCTAAGGTATGATATGACTGCCGACAACAAACACTTATAACTATGAAATAACAGAGTGCCGTCATAAAAAAAAAAAACATAATTTATAAATTAAAATTATTAATTAAAAAAAATCAATATTCTTTGACTGTTGACCAAACGCAACACGTCATATTCGCAGCTACAGATCTAATAATAACATTAGCATGTCGGTGACGCTAACCCATAAGATTTTCCCCAGAAACATAATTTGTAAATTAATATTATTAATTAAACCAACATATGCTTTCATTGCTGACCGAGCGCAACACGTCATACTCGCAGCTACAGATCTAATATTAACATTAGCATGTCGGTGACGCTAACCCATAAGATTTTCCCCTAACAAAAATCGCTCAACGGATTAAAAGAAATTTTCACTTCACGAAATTAGGCTTAGAAACAGCTTAATGAACAACAAAAATGACATAAAACGTTCGCCCTTTATCACCTCTTCCTAGTGTTTTAGCTGCTAAGTAAAAGAGGCGTGACAACTACCCTAGCAACCTGGACGATTATTGCCATATAGAGCTTTAAGTCTCTCTGAACAGCAGACTTCTAAGACATGACGTATACAGGGTGTTAGGGACATCGACGCGAAGCCGGTTACCATGGGGTCAGTACATGATTCTGAACCCCCCTGCGTTGAAAATTTTGTCCCTGCCACCCTGTATTATGCGATTTGCGACTGTGACAGCTCGGCTACGGGACGTAACAACACGCTGCGGTCGACAATTTTTATATATTTTGTTCAAAGCTGCCGCACACTTGGCATTGAGTTCAATTGGGAGTCAATTGAGAGTTGGGCGCTTTTGTTGCTTGTCGCAGTGTCTTTAGACGCACGCGCACACTCGATGACAATCGCATGCGACAGGTCAGCGTCTTGTCCTCGAGCTGTCGCAGTCGAATAGTGTACGAGGTGGTTTTAACTCATTTTGCCATATTTACGGCACGTTGTCAAATATTATCAAAAAATAAATTGCCTTACGGGTCTTCTTAAGCTCGAAACTTTGACAATCAGTCTTATCAAAGAGTATCGTGTTACCTAGTAACTGGGTTGTGGAGGTCAGATAGGCAATCGCTCCATGTACAATACTGTTGGTCGATTCTGTAAAAAGATCAACGTGAAACTTACGTGAAGTGAGCTGTCACTGTTACAAATCGACCGGCAGGATGCTAGGGATTAACACTATTGACAGCTCACTTCACCTAAGTTTCACGTTGATCTTTTTACAGAATCGATCGGCTGGTATTATTCAGAGTCCTAGTTTGAATAAATGACTTATGATTGTGTATAATGAGTAACTGTCGCCCCACAGCTGAACGCCGCGTGTCCCGCGCGCGCCCCGCCGGGCCAGGCGCGCTGCACGTTCGCCGAGGGCGGCGTGCGCTGCGCCGCGCACGTGCTGCCCGCGGCCCGCCACTGCCTCAAGCACATCCTGCACGACCGCCAGCAGGTGAGCGCGCCCGCAGGCTTACAGGCCAGCCAGGCCACTCCATAGAAAATACTGATATTCAGTTGCATCCCGCTGCACTGCAAGTCGACGTAAACATATACAATGTGAAATTTAATTCGTTTGCATCCTCTCAAGGGGTCATTGTACTCATTATTATGAACAACTTTCACTATGGGGCCAACACTGAAATCGCGAACAAAAAGTTGCTGTTCCATACATTTATATTCGCATAGCTCGTTATAATGTAGGGAACAGCTGATATTTTTTTTCGCGATTTCAGCGTCAGTCCCGTAGTGAAAGTTATTCATAATGATGAGTACAATGACCCCTTAAGAGGAGGCAAACGAATTAAATTTCACATTGTATAAGTACGTAAGCATCGATCAAGATTAAGCTACGCTAGCCGGATAGATGACCGTCCATTTCATACTGAGAGGCACGGACGGGAAAGTACGTTTTTAAGTCGTCGATCCCGGCTGTCATTTATAAATATTTGACAGTCGTTACGCGTAGTCAGACAACCAGTGTTAAGGCACAGATTAGTACTGTGGCGACATCTACATCGCCCCATGCGAACTACGCATCAAAGACCTGACGTCACACAACATGCTGACGTCACTAAATTCCTGCATCGCGCAATTAGAGTTTCCTGCGCAGTGACATATATACAAGCTCCCGACTTCAACCTCTGGGCAATTGCCCGCCAGACATGACACCCGACTGGTCGGAGGATCCTCCCTTTTCTATGGTGGATGAGTGAACTTTACACCCTGTTCCTCATTCCCCTAAAGTACCAATGGTTCACTCCGCAAAATCATTCAAATAAAAAGCAACTCTTGCAACGACACAATAAAGTGCAATTCAGGTCGCACAGCGCTAATTACCCACATGTATATTCACATAGAAGTTGCCTCTCTTTCTGTCGCGTGACTCTTATATCTTCTGATTACGTTACACTCACTAAATTGGACCGACAAGACGGGCCTGCCGCTAAGCCGCACGCTAAGCCGTTGGTCCCGGCTGTCATTCATAAATCTTTGACAGTCATTACGGGTCGTCAGAAGCCCGAAAGTCTGTCAACCAGTCTTACCAAGAGGTATCGTGTTACCCAGTAACTGGGTTGTGGAAGTCAGATAGGCAGTCGATCCATGTAAAATACTGCATCCGGTTAGACTGGAAGCCAACCCCAACATAGTTAGGAAAAAGCTAGGCATATGATGATGAGCTTTTACGATTATACTGAGTCTTGTTAAATTGTATTTAGTTGAATAAATAAAGCCATACGTTATATCTTGAGTAATAAAAATGCTATTCGTTGGTAAGCGCGTCACTTGAGAACGAAATTTTGTCTCACGTGGTACGAAGTTGACCAGCACGCTTAGCATGACCACAATAGAAACGGATTTTGTCGACGGAAGAATAGAGAAAATGACAGATAAACAATAACAATATGTCATTTTGTTTATTCTTCCGTCGACAAAACCCGTAGAGAACTCGTTTCTATGGCTGTAATATATAATATTTTGTAAGAATATTTTGATTTAAATGAGTGTCCGTGGAGTTTCTTGCCCGTTCTTCTCCATAGGTACCTACTACGCTTTGGAATGGGCATCTAGCTTCATCTTTCTGACTGACCGACCCCTTGACAATTCAAAAGTGCCTGTAATTGGATTATCTATATATATAAAAGAAAGTCGTGTTTGTTACAACACTTATAACTCGAGATCTGCTGGACCAATTTTCATGGTTTTTGATTCGTTGGATTTGTCTCCGCCCCGAATAGCAGCATACATCTTAAAAACAATGAAAAGGTGGGATAGGTAGGGTAGGCAGGTAGGTGCGCCGTAGATAAGTACTTAGTGCTACTCGAGCGAAGCCGGGGCGGGCAGCTAGTTTGAAATAAATGCTTTGAGTTTGAGTTTTGTCATTCTACGCGTGCTGGTCATCTAGTTTCTCATGAAAATGAGATACAAAATTGATTCCTCGAAATGTTACAATATTCTGTTGTTAATTTCCAGGTGTTATTCAATGCATGCGGCGACATCCGCGGCGTGGCGTCGTGCCGGGAGCCCATCCCGAAGCTCCCCCTCCCGTCCTCAGCCTGTCGCTATCACACGGACCCTCCAGTGTACACTGTTTTTACTCTGAAGGTACGTATTCTATACTGAAAACTGAACATTGTATTCATAACCATCCATCCACGCGGAAGCGCTGCGCGTCTCTTGTGCGCAGAGGCCCAATATCGTTCTGAATATGATAGCTAATAGGTTGGACTGTCCTTATGTGCGACACTGCTGTGACAGACAAGTTACATATAGTGTCGCACTTAAGAGACTACTGTAGTTAATGAATATGAGCTAATGATAATTGAAGTACCGTCTACTGCCCTAACTTCGCCTGGCGCCCTATGTTTGCCCATAATGAAAAAGATGCAATATCTTTTTCATTTTACTTGTAATGGCAATCGAAACTTAAAGTTCTCTTTGAAAACTCAAAGTTTCGATTGCCATTCTAGTAAAATGAAAAAGATATTGCATCTTTTTCATTATGGGCAAACATAGGGCGCCAGGCGAAGTTAGGGCAGTTGACCGGTATTTAATTTGTGGTGAGGGTGTATTTATTCGTTGAATTTAGTTGAATCTATTTGTGTTTGTGTGTGATTTAAAGTTTTCGTATATGGGTTATGTGGACCTGAAATAACAGTTTATTTTTTATAACTAGCTTCTGCCAATGGCCAATGGCACTGAAAAGCAGGCTCATGGACATGTGTATTCTTCCCGCCTTATCGTATGGTGCACAAACTTGGTCTTTGACTAACATCCAGAAGTCCAAACTCAAGGTCTGCCAACGAGCAATGGAGTGCAGTATACTAGGAGTTAAATTAACGGATCGTGTTCGAAACACTATACTGCGCTCCAAAACAAAAATAGCTGACGTGGCTCAAAAGGCTGCCCAACTTAAATGGGACTGGGCAGGACATGTCTGCCGCATGCCGGACAAACTGTGGGCCCAAATAGCACAGAACTGGTGCCCTGAGACAGTGAGGCGGGGTCGCGGCAGACCACGTAGGAGATGGCGGGACGAGCTGGATAGGTTCCGTGAAAACTGGAAGGAGGACGCACAGGTTCGCGAAAGATGGAAGAAGTGGAGGGAGGCCTTTGCCCAGGAGTGGGACAGAGTAGGCTAACAAAAAAAAAAAAAAAAAAGCTTCTGCCTCGTCTGCGTGAAATTGATCCACCGCGTCGTATCGCATCGCCCGCCCGCTCTATTACCTCGTTTTCGCTTAGCGTTCATTACCATTTTTTTTTTATCGTTCCTTTTTGTCGTATCGTGATGTTACAGCCTTATAACCTTCTTCAAGAATAAGGCTATCCAATGTGTGGCGGCATCTACATCGCCACATGCGAACTACGCATCAAAGACCTGACGTTACACAACATCCTGACGTCACTCAAATCCTGCATCGCGCAATTAGAGTTTACCGCGCGGTGGACATATATACAAGCTCACGACTTCAACCTCTGGGCAATTGCCCGCCAGACACGACACCCGTCTGGTCGGAGGATCCTCCCTTTTGTATGGTGGAATAAGAATTTTTCAAATACTGGTATTTCTGGAGATTCATCCCTACAAGCAAACTTACAAACAAACAAATTTTACCCCTTTATAATCTATGAAACTAATAACGCCAGTGTACCCTTGGAACTGAACATTTTGTTTTGTCCTTCACATAGATTATTAAAAGTATTGGACACAAATTTTTTCAGTATACGTAATCAAAAAATTACGGCAATACATTGAGTTACAATGTGCCGTGACGTCACTTGTATGTAGATTTTATACTTACTTATAACGTAACGAGCCCCCATTCAACTTCAAATGCGTTTTATCTAAGTAATTTTTTTATTAATATGATAAAGCAAAAAATACGTGTCTATTTTTTGGTTATCTGACTGACGGACTAAATAGAATTTCTTTTTGGAACGAAGTTCCTTATCGCGCGTTGTGAAAGGGGGCTAGACGGAAAAAATTCTTACGAAAAGTTGTCACGACACTTTTTGCTGTAACGCGAAATTGAATGACAGCGCACTCTGTTTTCATTTTTTTGAATTTTTTCAACCGAGCTACAGCTTTCGTTCTTGTACTGACAGAAAGCCATATAAATTCCTGAAATTTTCGTAAGATGGCGTTATGTTGTTAGAGGCACAATAAATATTGTAGCAGTGGTTGAAATCACTTGTTTATCTGTGCCGTGAGAACTTCGTTCCATCCGGGCGTCCCTTGACACCTCTCAAGTTTTTTTTTACCCAGGCGTCATCCCTATTAAGCTCTATACATATTATTAAAATGTTCTGTTGAGTATCAAGCTCCAGGTGTGCTGCTGGTGGTCTTGAATAAAAACTACTTGATTCCGTTAAGACAAGTACTGTATTTCTTTTTGTTGATTACAATTACTTAGATGACCGATATATGTGCGCACGCTCAAGGTGTCGGGGAGCGAGTGAAAAGTTGGGGGAAGCCCGCGATCACGTTGTAGTGTGTGGCCCGATGTGACGTCAGGAACATGTTCATTAAAACATTTTCTAAATACCAACATTACCCTTTACAGAAAGACGGCTCCGACTCTGAGTCGGAACCATCATCATCGTCCGAAGATTCGCACACTGAAGAGCTAGCAGACCTCGCAGAAGCCTCCGCAGAAGACCGCGCGGAGGTGCAAGAGGTCGAGGTGCAGGAGGCGGAGGTGTCCCTACCTCCCTACCCACCGGAGGACATGACGGACGAATGACAGATCGCCGATCTGGTCTACCAGATGTATGATGATTTCGGTGAGCAGTAGTCTGCGGCTGGAGCAGTTATGAAGATACCCGTTAATATTGAAAAATGAGCTCAAAGGCTCATTTTCATTGGTCGATAGGGCTCGTATGCGGGGAGATTTCTGTAACGCATGCCATGAGGCCCGCATGCAGAGAACTGTTTTCGTTAGTCGATATAGCCCACATGACGGTACTGGCGATTTCTGTAAGGTATGCCATAAGGGTTGTATTCGGGGAAACGTTTTTTATAAGTCGATAAATGATAAATGATTTTTATTTCTGTAAGTAGGTTTGTTTAAACTAGATGAGGTCGGCGTTTCCTATCTGACTACTCCGAGAAGAAAGGCCGCAACAAACTCAGAGGTTACAGTCTCTTTTAAAGTCCAGACATAATCTTGGTCAGATCATGTAGATTGGTGTCTAAAATGGTCTTTTGAGGAAAGAACCACACAGATTGAGTGGGCCTGTCCAGTCAGTGCACGCATTTGTCAGTGACCGTGCAGCTCAACTCAGAATTTAAGGAGCTCAACCAATAGGGAACCATTGCGGTATACGGACAACCTGCACTGCGCGTTTGGCAGTTGCTTTGAAGGCTCATTTTCATTGGATGTTTAGAGGTATGATGAGGGTGTAAAGTTCACTCAACCTCTGTAGAAAAGGGAGGATCCTCCGGGTGTCGTGTCTGGCGAGCAACTTCCCAACGATTGATGTCGGATAGTCTTATATATGTCGTTCGCGCGGTAAACTCTAATTGCGCGATGCAGGATGTTGTGTGACGTCAGGTCTTTGATGCCTAGTTCGCATGTGGCGATGTAGATGTCGCCACAGCTGCGAGTTTCCGCACGCTTTTTACCGAACTATGAACTTAATTGGTCGCTACGGGTATTCCCCGCAGACGGTGTCCCGTGTGTATCAGAATGGCGGGTGTAATTTCCAGATTTGCCTAAATTTATTACAGTTATTTGGTACCTTCTGTGTACCTTTACGTACCTCTCTTGAAAATCTGTGTACCTACACCCGTATGATGATATTTTAAAAATTAGGTACACCCGCCATCCTGATGTCAGAACCGCGGGTGTACTGCTAACCAATATATGTAGCCAAGCGTACTGTTTATGTAAATTTGGTACCTCTTGTGTACCTGCAGATAAAAGTATTAAATAAACGAAATACTGCAAGGTTGCTGCAAAAATAAAAAAAAATCATTTCTCGTAAAACGTATCTTTTAAAATAACAATCTACGTATTGATAACTTATCTTAAATATTAAAAAAAACTATATGTATACATAATTACAAAAACAACATATTGCCCATTTTAGAATTGTGAAGGATTTATAGAATTAGGATGTTTGTCTATCAGTGTTTCCAGAATCAAAATGAAACAAGAGAGGATATATTAATTAATTTTTTAAAGGATAGGTATATTAATTAATTTTCACGATAACGAAATAAGAAAGGATTAATATATGAATAACGCACTGATTCCATGTGCATTTAACTCGGCCTTATAATTTGTTACAAAACTATAATCAATGTAATAAAAATTGGACTAGTATACAGGGTGGAAAGATAAGTCGGGCGTTGAAGGCAAAGTACCTTAAATCCTTAAGTTAGCTTATTTTACTTAAAGGAAACATTCCTTTATTTTTAAAAAGAAACATAACCGCATTCAAAGATTTTCTAAAAGTTGCTTGCCCAGCCCGGGACTCTCGAACCAACTAAAATTTAAAAAAACAAAGTCGCTATTTTATTTTACTAATCGTCGTGGTCGTTAGAGGGTTGGTGTAATATATTAATATTTACGTCTACCTTCATTCGAAACGATAAACCAAGTATGTCTCAACAAGAAAATTATATGCATACATTATCTAGCTTGATATATGTTATGAATCTATTTCGATCCTGGAACTGAATGGAAATAATTTCATATTTTATTACTATTGATATCAGAATCATTAGGAAACAGGCAACAAGGAAATATAATGACCGCGTCCTTGCATCAGAGTAATACAAATGCATCAAATAAAAATAGTTTAATTGTCGACTGCCAGTGGTCCAGTGGTCGTAGTATGCGACTGCTGAACACGAAGTTGTGAAACAGAACACATAAAACAACAATTTGCGGATCACATTTAAAGTGTTGTCCTGAGTCTGTGTGTAACTTGTGTCCGTTAATTTCATTTCCGATTCCCGGTATAGTCACGCACGCAACAGTGACTAAATGATACACGGAGGTTTGGGATTACTATTAAAGATATTAGGTACACATTAAACGTATCTTGGCAATATGTTTAATATGGAGGTTCAAGGTTCAATTACCGAAGATTGTTATTATCCTTTGACGTCGTTACTATTGTTAGTTAGTATTATAAAATACAAAGTAATGTCGTGTAATAAAAAAATATTTTTTTATTTTTCGCAGCAACCTTGCAGTATTTCGTTTATTTAATACTTTTATCTGCAGGTACACAAGAGGTACCAAATTTACATAAACAGTACGCTTGGCTACATATATTGGTTAGCAGTACACCCGCGGTTCTGACATCAGGATGGCGGGTGTACCTAATTTTTAAAATATCATCATACGGGTGTAGGTACACAGATTTTCAAGAGAGGTACGTAAAGGTACACAGAAGGTACCAAATAACTGTAATAAATTTAGGCAAATCTGGAAATTACACCCGCCATTCTGATACACACGGTGTCCCGGCCGTAGTAAACTTACTTACTTAAAATTAGCCTGCGGGGAGCCCCCGCATGCTGTAAATCGACCGAGTTATCGACTAATGAAAATGAGCCGTTTGAAAGAGACTGTCACAGGTTTAAATGACAAATAGGTGAAGGAAACCAAACCTAGAACCAAATATTCGAAGACGTGACGTCTATCAACCCGCACTGGGCCCGCGTGGTGGATTACGACCCACTCCCTCTCGCAGAGAGGAGGCCTGTGTCCCAACAGTGGGAACATAATAGGCTGAAAGCGATGGTTATATTCATGAGTAGCTAGAATATTAACTACAGTCCAGCCATCGAGAGAATGTGTTCCTGACTCCTGTCAGTTGGACAATTTCTAGTAGTAATAAGGATCAAATTCGCAAAACACATATTCGTTAGTATGAAACTGATAGGTATCAAGAAAGCATTCTCTCAACGGCTAGTCTGTAAGATATTGGTAATGTTTAAAAGAGGTGTCAAAAGTGATTGAAACATTTCTGTACTTAGGTAAAAATCAGACGTTTTAGTGATATAAATATTCCTAACAGTGATTTATACTCTTTTGAAAAGCAGTAGTGTAAAAGTTCAAAGTGACTTGAATCTCTTATTAGTAAAATACATTTTATAATCAATAAATTTTTGTTCACTAGTTATCGATATTTCATAAAGAAGAAATATTTTAGAGCTATTTGCGACGTTGCCAGCTTTCAGAATGAATGTTGTTATTGTAAATATTTATGTGCGATATGGAAACTGATGTTTGATAAGGAATGTAAGTATAGTAACTCAGAATAAGGACTGTGATATCGTTGTAATGTATGGAAATCATGTAATGAGGTGCTGTTTTAAGGCTCTTGCAGACAATTTCTAGTAAAACTTAACACGGAAAATGTTCTACCGACGTCGCGTCGCGCCTGTTTACTGGCAATACTATCTTCGTTTGCACCAGAAAACATTTTCAGTGAACATGTTATAACTTGTTTTGTTGAATTTACGTTTCCACTGCACGCAACATGAGTAAGTCTCAAGTTAGTGTTTTTCAAACATTGAAACATGTAGCAAGATTCGTACAACAGAAACATTTTGGCAATTTGTCTGTTAAACATATCAATTGATATGAAACGTCAAACATGTTTCGCGACAACAAGTTTATTTATTTATTTATTTGTTTGTTATTCCCAACGCAACTGGCACAGAGCAGGTAACTTTAAGATGCGGAACTTAGAACATTTCAGTTTGTAAGAATTTGTGACCGTCTTTAGCCAACCACACAAAAAAACATAGTTATCAACATGAAAATTCTAAGTAGCACTGACACACTTGACAATCATGTCCTTGAAGGGAAGCACTGTCAGAGATAGGGATGCGCAACGTATAGAAATCAATAAACTTATCGATATCGATGATTGCATTCTATGCAAATAGTGAGGTTCCAAAACTAATTTATTTTGAAAAATCGGTCAAATAAAACACAAATTTATATGATTTGAGTATTTATTAATTTATATAAATGAGCAAGCAACATTGGTATCAGGCCAAAATGGCTTCCTTTTTGATTTTATTGCACCAACATCTCAATTTCTTTTAGCACGCCTGACTCAAAATTTACCAGGGGATTGGCACTGCGTCTTAGTGATGCCAGGCTGCATTTAGCTTTTTGTAATTGTTCCATCAACTAATTTTCCCTTGGTGTTAAATCTGTAAAGATAATTAAATATTAGCACAATTTTCGATGCGACTTGTACCTAAACATTTCTCTGCAAATATAACACAGGGATCATTTCTATTCGAAATGAGCAATAGAGGACAAATTAACTCAATCAATTTTTTGAATATCTTTCTCTGTCTGTCTATTTGTTTGTAACATCATCACATGAGAAAAGATTATGGGAATATAATGAAACTACTTCACTTGTGCAGACAATTTCCCTTTTTGTTGAAATTATTTTTTCCAAAGTTGTTAGCACATACATTTCGCTGGTCATGCAGTTTTTAATTACCGACAGCTGGAAGATACAAAATACAAAAGGTTACTTTTGACTGTGAATTTATTTAGTGAGATTTAAAGTTTAGAAAACACCCAATTTACACTACCAGCGTAGCCAAATGGAATAGATTATTATACTAAGAATATGAAACTCTAGATTTATTTAATATTCCCACTATTTACATAATGATGTCACAGGTAGATAATATGTATAATCTTAGACTCTCTGACCTATTTAATTTACAGTCAACCTAGTTAGACTAAATTTGATTACAATTTAAATGAGACAAATAATACATACTGTAGGCATGATGTTTTAAACCATTTCTTCAAGAGTTTCAATTAATCTTCATTGATGGTTCGAGAGTCGTATTACAGAATTTAAATGATGCTATTAATTTCCTAATTATTAATTAGTAGTGTTAGGTGAGCACAAGATCACATTAGCAATAAACATCGGTAGTTACTCACTAGTTTGGATCCAGTGGAAACTTGGAAAAATGCAACTTATTTACAGAAAGCCAGGCCTCCTTGGTACCGCAAACTTCACATGTTCTGTGAACCTTACCCATGATGGTTCACAAACTTAGAGTCATTGTCAATTATTCTGATATTTTATATTCCGAAATCTTACAGAAAAAGGAAAAACAAACAGAAAAATCACAACACAAACAATAATACTCGCGCAAAGGCAGACATGTTTGTGAGCACTTCGTAATGTAATGTTGGTCATCATGTCAATCTGACGTGTGTTTCTCAATGTTGGCTAAAGAAGGTCACAGATTCCATACAAAAATATTTTGTTCGGAGTTTCAAGGCACTAGTTAGCTACATTTCATATTTCCATACAGTAATATTGCCAAATTAATCAAAACAGCGAAATATCTGACATCAATTTGCGACGTTTCCCACTTTCAGAATAAACACTCATAAGCTTAAACCTAGTAAAAAAAAATTGAAACATGACGGCGAGAGATAGCGTCATATTATTTGTAATGTAGACAAGGCGTTATGTTTTTGAAGGAGAATATTGTTGTAATAAGTGTATGTCATTCATAATTTAGTAATATAGATACAAACAAATGTACCAAAAACTCAGTAGGTAATTGTTTATGTGTAATAAGTATATTTTTATTAAGTCTAGCTACAACCGTAACAATCATTTTGTATATTTTGCAGCATTATTTTCACTTTTTTTTTTGCAATTTGCTTTACTGATCTGCAAATTGCACAAAAAACGTAAGAAAAAATAAATTTCGCGGGCTGTGGATTCATCTAAAAGTTGTCTCAAAGCATTTACAGGTTAAAAACTATGTTTGAAACATCTTATCTTTAAAAACCATGTTAATGATACCCCTCTTGCCTTTTTCAGTGATATTGTATGTACTATCGAAGAAATTCATATCTACGCAGTTTGAAAACAAAACCCCGTGAACACGATGACCACATCTGTTACCGGCCCGGTTCTATAGCCGCCGAGCGCTGCATGCAGAAATAGTCCTTACGATATGAAGTTCTTCGATGGTACAGTCGACCAAACGTCAGTGGTAACAAGACTAAAAAACTATAAACTGACCTCTATTAACGAATCGCGAAAAAGAAGTCAGCTGTTCCATACATTTATGTTCGCATAGCTCGTTATAATGAAGGGAACAGCAGATTTTTATTTTCGCGATTTCAGGGTTGGCCCCATAGTGAAAGTTGTTCATAATGATGAGTGCAATGGCCCCTTGAGAGGTTGCAAACGAATTAAATTTCACATTGTATATTAATGATGTAAATATATTATTTGTTACGGTCACTATTCATATTTCATGATCAACGGGCGGGGGACCTTGGCGCTTTCGCCTTAATACTAGCTAACTCAAGGTCAAAGTGCTACCATCGACGTGCGGGCAACAATACCTTTACGAATTAGGTATTGTAAGAATATTCCCACATCCATTTCATAAGTCTAAGAAAAAATATGGTGATATAATCCATTCTATGTAGATAATAATTATACTAGGCCAGTGTTTTTCCTTTTGATGTGTAAAATCTTTCCTTTTGCGATCCTGCAATCTGTGGGAGTGATTTTGTGAAAAGGGACGGAAATGTGTAACTGAAAGCCCAAGCGCGCGCTATTTGATTTCACCAATGAGCGCGCGCGATGCTAGAGTTGACCTTGACGAGGCCCCCCGCCCCTTTAATTTTGCTCATTACTAAGGTAAGATGTCAGATGTTACACATCATATTAAATGCGATTATTGTAAGATTCGCTCGTTCTTATTTTGGGCTAATTTTTCAATACTCGGATATTTTTATCAGATGAATAAATATGACACTTTGTCATATTTTCGATACAAAAGCTGTCAAACCGCCATGTTTATTCTTCCGTTAAAAGTTATTCGAAAAATCAGCCCTTAGTAAATGTATATGTCTGATACCAATTTAAATGTCGGTGTATCATGCAAGTTAGGTAAAGTGGGGGAAATTTTATTGTTTATTAAATTGACTGTACCCGAATCGCTTTAGCGTGTTAATAGTCATCATTGACCTACATTTGCATCTAGCATTCTTTATTTCAAAAACTGAAAAATAAAGTCCGGGAGTGATATGTTAATTGTCTTTGGCCCTGACATCAAGCAATGGACAAACTTTTATTGCTTGAATACGAGGCTTTTGGCTACTTGTGTGTGTTTTATGTAACGTGCGTTTTGTTTCTGCAGAATAAAAAAAAAAATATGTTTCTTTCTTTTGGACTACGACTGCTATTGCCACGTTAAAGCGATTAGGGTATACCAACTTAAGTAGTCCTTTTTATTCAAATCACATCTGTCATATTTTGATGGTTGTATGAAATGACTACACATTGTACTCGACACCGGAACAATAGCCAAAAAAAATTACTTTAAATTGACGTAGTGTGTCAATTTGACAAACATTATCCCCGACATACATAAAACAGTATTTCTTTGTTTCTAGTCTAGAAAAATATATTAAATGTAGACATTCCTACATAATAATATGATAATTTGTTGATCTGAATGTTCCAAATAGATACCAAATAAAAAGCATTCCCAGTATTTGACTAGTTTTATTTGTTGTAGTACTAACACATACCTACTTGCATACTAAGTCTTATTTCAGCATTGCTATTCTGTAACCATCTCACCGTGAATACTTGGGTGAAGTGAGCTGTCAATAGTGTCAATCCCTGTGGAATGACAGCTCACTCCACGCTCACTTCACCTAAATTTTCACGGTGAGATGGTTACAGAATAGCATTTCTGTTGCCAAGCAGCGTTAGAACCGAAGCTTTTTCTAGCGCACTGCTTAGCGCCGAGAGTTAAAAATCTAGCAGTTTGCTTTTTTGAACGGCTGTAGAAAGTTCATGAAACAAAAAAAAATTATGGCAGGACCGCGTTCTAATACAGAGGTCCTACGCCGTTCTGACATGTATGGCGTGGAGACTTTACTGATGCAGAGTCAACTCAGTTGAACTCAAGTGGTGTGGACACGTCCTTCGCCATGACCAGCCCTGGATCTAGATTTTTTTGAAGCGGCCAAAAATTGCCGTCTGCCGCCCCCCGCTAATCCTTTATGAGGATGTGCTAAGGTAGCTAGCGAAATTCCAATTTTCTTGAAATGTAAATTTTGGCAGCAACACATTAATCACATTTTATCGATCGATAATGCCCCAATCCAACAGGAGCGCAAAAACTATTGTAAATACAAATAGTAGTTTAAAAAAAAACGCTTTTTACACGAACTAAAAATGATAAAATGAATAAATTGACCTGTACTAGTTACGTATAAGTACCAATCCAACTTGTCACTTCTTTTATATCCAATGATTAAATCAAAAAGCCTGGAGCGCTGTTTAAATTAATTAAAAGTATACACCGTTAAAAAACGCCCCACGCTTTTTCATTTAATTATTTGATATAAAAGAAGAGCTTATTATTTTCCGAGTGACTAATAACTTAAAAGTCGACTAAATGTTTGCAACGAATAAAATAACTTGCCAGCGATTAATTATTTTCGCGACTATTATATTATGACTATTATTTTATTTCTATTTTATTATTACTTTTAGATTTAACTATTCTCGGGAACTTGGGGTCCCGGACATTTAGAAGGCGTACGAGGGGCCGAAGCCAACTCGCAGAGGCCCGTTAGGAATTTTAATGAAATGAGGCACCAACCGACGATTATCCCTGTATGCACTTGCAAGTGCACCCAAGGACAACCCCCGGTTGGTGCAGGACTATTGCAGAACATAGAAACAAAAAATTTTGGCTATGGGTTTGGGTGGCTATAGTGGGTTGGTTACCTAAAACTATGGAAGGCCTATGTCCCCTGCCTGATCAATGTTAAGATATACACGGATAAAATGGCAGGGGGTGACTTGCACACTCAATAATGGGCCCCTGAAAACTGTCGCTAGCACATTGTGACGTAGCGACAAGAGGGCAACATGTCCTGAGGTGCTTGAGGAGTGGAGAGGTATTCCACGGCTTTCTGAACAATCCCAGAGCCCGGAAGATGGTCAAGATCCCTACGAGCACTTACTGGAATACTTCCTTCCTCCGAGCACGTTTGCTCTTGCGAATCTCCACTCAAACCAGCCAATTAAGGCAAGAATGAGGTGGGAGCTCTGTTCCTCGTCAGTGTTCACTCCAGCCGGCCAATAAAGGCAAGCCAGAGATGAGGAACAAGATTTCTCCCGGGAGATAGGGTCCATGGGGTCGCTACTGCCCAACAGCTCGCCACAAGCTGCCCTGCGGGTTTCTGTATCTCTCTTGGTCTGGCTCCTCATCCTAGACCTGTTCCGGCAAAGTAAACTCTACCGGCACAGACCTAAAGTTTGGAGCGCGCAAGCCCCACCACGACGTCAACGTAGAGATACGGCATTATTACTATTATTATTCTATTATTCTTGGTCTGCATGTTGACACATGTCTTGACTGGCGAAAACAGGTCACGACTGTAAGTAAAAAAGTCACCGGAACGCTACGGTCGCTCTATCGGTTGAAAAACCTTCTCCCATCACACATAAAGGCAATGCTTGTACAGTCCCTAATCTTTACCATGATAGACTATGGTGATGTGTGTTACTATGACCTGAATGCAGATCTCCTCAATAAACTTGACCGCCTTCTAAATAACTGCATTCGATTCGTTTTCAATCTTCGTAAGTATGATCATGTGTCTGCACACCGATTGCTTTTAAAATGGTTACCCATACGTCAGCGCAGAGAGTTGAGGGCTATGTCTATGTTGTATTCTATACTGGACAATGCCACTTCTCCTTCTTACCTGACTTCCCGTGTTCAATACCTATGCTCTGCCCATAGCAAAAATCTTCGTTCTACTAACAATCATCTTCTACGATGTCCTTCACCGTTCTGGTTTTATTCACTCTTCTTTCTTTGTCCAGGCGGTTTTTCTTTGGAATGCGCTCCCTCTGAACATCAGGATGGCAACCAGTCGATTATCTTTCAAAGTGAAGGCACGTGAACATATTCGTAAAAAGTTGGCAGAATCATTGCAGCGCTGATTGGCTGGATTTGTTTTCTCCTCTACCTATCGTTATTTCTCCTGACAAAATTTATTCGGTTTATATGTATGTATGTATCTATGTATCAGTATGTATTAATTTTCAAGTTATCTATCCCTTATGTTGCACCTGCCATGTTATCTCTGCATCACCCTAAGGTTGACTGGTAGAAAATGCCTCAGGCATTAAGTCCGCCTTTGTACAGTATTTTTACTTGTGCATGAAGTTTTAATAAATAAATAAATAAATTATGTAAGGTTCAAAATTTCAAATAAAATATTAGGCGAGGAGCTATAAATAATGACTTGGCGACTAATAATGTTAGTAGGGTGGCAAAGATTGGCGGCATGGAGAGTGCGATTGTCGCAACCCAGCGCTGGGCACGCCACAATTGTGGCGATAAGTCCCCTCTTTGAGGAGTGGCTAGAGAGGCGCCACGGCGTCCTCACCTTCCGCCTGACACAGGTCCTCACCGGACATGGTTGTTTCGGGAGGTTCCTGTTCAGGATAAAGCGGGAGGAAACGCCCGGGTGTCACCACTGTGTGGATCGCCCGGAGGACACGGTGGAGCATACGGTGGAGGTCTGCCCAGCTTGGGCGGAGCACCGCCGTGTCCTCACGGAGGCGATCGGCGGCGGCGATCTCTCGCGTCCGGCCCTGGTTCAGGCCATGGTCCGGAGCGAGAGTGCATGGGAGGCCGTCACCTCCTTCTGCGAAGCAGTAATGCTCGCGAAGGAGAAGGCGGAGCGCGCGAGGGAGAGGCAAAATGCGCCCCCTCGCGCCCCTAGTCGCCGCAGGAGACGCCCCGGGCGTCGGGAGTCGCGAGCCGACTTCCGGCCACCGTAGGCGCGGGCTTGCGGACGGTGAGCAATGGGTAGCTCGCCGTCCGATAGGGACCAGGCCCGGGTCGACGGCGCGTTGTGTTCCACGCGCGCCTCAAAGAGATGTCAGCACCAAGTGACGGGGTCCGGAAGGGCCAATGCCTGCCGGGGTTGCGGGTTTGTCTGAAAGGGATATCGCGACCTCGGCACACAGGCAACGGAAGGAACACGGGTGGGTTTTAGTCAGTAAAAGTCTGACACGCCCTCCCGCTCCACCCAGAGCGGGAGAAGTTATTTGATAATTTCCCATCCTCAAAAAAAAAAAAAAAAAAAAAAAAAGTGTGGCAAAGATAATATATTACCAGTCTAGTTAGAGTAGGTTATTATTATTTTTTTAATGGTTAGGTTAGGTTAGGTTAAAACTGTGACTTCCTACGCACTAGCCGAGCGAGCGAAGCGAGCGGTGCCGCGGTAGCGGCCGGCGAGTGCCAGAAACGACTAGATTATATAGAAAATCTAAACCTGCCCTAATAATACAATAATAATATATTATTTATGAATGCCCATTTTCTATTTTATTTTCGCCATTAAGTTTCCGCTTAGATATTAATTCTGTTCCCAAAAGAAAAACTTGATGCTAGTTTAAATTAAAACGGAGCTTATTACTGATATATTAATATGCTACCTATTACTTATTACGATACTCCTTATTAGCTGCCAACCCATTATATATGGTACCCACTCTATTTTTTTTTTAAACCTATATTCATTTTACTTAGTTGCCGCATTAAATACATGCCTAAAAGAAGTGACAAGCTAGATTAAAAATCTGTTATTTAAAAAAAATCTGCTTTTCAGAATCTTATTTATTGCATAGTTACGGTGTGCTGAGTGGTGCACTTGTCTGCTACGCTTAAATTTGGCGCCCACTGTAGGTTGCGCCCGGGGCACATACCCCGGTTTGCCCCCCCTAGATCCAGGGCTGCCGATTACCCAAAGTGGTCTTCGACTCAGAGATGGTGAAGATAAACGGAAGCATGGCGGTCAACATCTCTGCTATAAGAATGTGTTCAAGAGGCATCTAACCGCTTGTGCTATTGATCCAACAGGTTGGGAGAGGTTCGCTTCACATAGATCGTCTTGGAGGTCTACTGTCTGTTAGCTCTGTAGACAAAATCACACAAGCTTCTGGCAATAAAGTTTATTGTTTAGTGTTATTAGCAATAAGACAGAGATCTATAAAAGTTTCTTATTATACGCAATACTAGTACTGGCTAAGCGTGATTCCTGTCACTGTCGCACGACTGTCAAACAACAAGTGCAAGATGGAGAGGCAGATTATCTAAACCAAAGCACGTAATAAGTGGCGCATAACCCCCCTTGAGTGCTAATGTTCTCACATTAGCACTCAAGGGGGGGTCAATTTAATTTGACCCTGGTTATCCGGGGTCAAATTAAATTACCTTTAATGTTATTTAGTAGGTATAATGCTAATATCCATTTATTTAGAATTTTGTTTTCTAATTGTATTTTATGTTTTCATAATATTCTTTTAGCTAATTACAGTATATATGACACAACTTAGATGTAGCTTATATTTGAAAAATTATCATTCATCATTTCAATTTCATGAACGTATTTTTTATATGACTGTATAAGTTATTGCGTTTTCGTAAAGATAATTTTTACCTAAAGCAGTAATAAAGATTGGTGATTTTGAAGACGCATTCAGTTCGGATGGTGATCGGTTTTACGGACGTTGCCGATGCTACATCTAAGTTGTGTCGTACTGGACGATGTTTTTTTGTGGTTAATGTAGTGTATACAGTGCCGGATTAACCACGTAGCAAGAGTAGCAATTGCTACGGGCCCCGCGCTAAAGGGGGCCCCGCGTATTCAAACCCGGGCCCCACCTCCGCCTGAGCATAATTTTTTGAGTGAAAATTATTAAGAAGTGGTATATTGAATTTACTTGATGTCTCAAAAACGTGATACGTACTACCTTTGCCGACTAACACGTCAGAATATGGGTAATACAATTTCTAAAAGTTGATTGCAAATAGACGTATGAGTACTTATTGTTTTTTTTTTACAACTTTATCTTCTATAAAATTTGCTACTTAATCCGGCACTGAGTGTATACCTACCTATAATAGGCATACATACCAGTACTTTCATTATACTATGGTTCTGATTAAATTTTTTGTATGTACTGCTGTTGGTGTACGAAATAAATAAATGAAAAAAATAAAAACGTCGTCATCACGTCTGCGGAGTTTCGCTAGCTAATTTAATTTAGAAGATAAAACTCAAACTCAAAGCATTTATTTCAATTAAACCATTTACAGGCACTTTTAAATTGTCAAGGAATCGGTCAGTCAAAAATATGAAGCTAGTTGCCCATTCCAAAGCGTAGTAGCTACCTATGGAGAAGAACGAGCAAGAAACTCCACAATCGATCGATATCTCAACATGATCAAACAGAAAAATACAGATTTTCTAAACCCAACTTCAAGTAACGCAGTGGACGAGGAACCCAACAAGAAGTTCCTTTTATTTTAGCCTTTTCAGAGTTTTACTAGCTTTAATTTGACCTTGTAGATTTGGGCCTAAGACTTCGGGAAACATGTAGCAAGGAAAAATAAAACTTATTACAGTCATGTAAAAATAAATGTATTATCAACAGAAAATCAGCTGAGCTCACAAAGATCAATTATAAACAAATTAATAAAAAACTAAAGAAGTAATAACACAATCTAAAGGAATTGCAATGTCAAGGAATGTTTTAAATTACAATAAATACATTGATATAAAATTAGTTTATTTTTTTCATTGTGCTGCTTAAATTTTGATACTGCAAGTCTTCGAAAACGTTTACAATCAGCTAATTTGACTCCCTATCGATTATGAAACTGGATTATTTATATTGAAATAGGCATTAATTTCTAATATGGGTAGTGAGAAGCCCAAGTCTGACAACCAGTCTTACCAAGGGGTATCGTATTACCCAGTAACTGGGTTGTGGAGGTCAGATAGGCAGTCGCTCCATGTAAAATACTGGTATTCAGCTGCATCTGGTTAGACTGGAAGCTGATATTAGCGAAAAGGCTAGGCAGATTGATTGATGGTATTTCCAATAATATCTATAATTAAAACTTGCAATATTAAAATATAAGCAACTATATTTTCGCTTATAACCCATAGTTTTCAAAAATTGTGATCTATTTTCTTTGAGCAATGCTTTTTGGCCAATCATTTTGTTGAATTAAGCTTCTTTTTTGTGCGTTTGTAAAACTAGGGTTACCAGCGAAGAATATTTCAAAGGTGTCACAATATTCTATATATCTTCACTTACAGGAATAAATAAAATAAAAAGGTTTAATCTTAAATATTTTTTAATCAGTCGTTTTAGGGTTGTGTTCGGAAAATTACGTATTTTAAGTTCAATCTTTTAAATTCACATGTTACCTCAGCATTTAATTGAAAAAAACTATACAACACTATATTTTGTGGACCTTCGTCGTTTTGCTAAAAAAATTATATTTTCTAAACCTGATTTCAAATGTTTTGTTCCGTGGATGGGTGACCATCGATCGTATATCGAGACCCCTCCGTGCCTCGGAAAACACGTTAAGCAGTTGTTCCCGACGGTAATTTGTAGATCTTTTGAGTCGTTATCGGTAATCAGAAGCTCGAAAGTCCGACAACCAGTCTTACCAAGGTGTATGTGTTACCCAGTAACTGGGTTGTGGAGGTCAGATAGGCAGTCGCTCCATGTGAAATACTAGAATTCAGCTGCATCCGGTTAGACTTGAAGCCGACGGTTAGGCACATTGAATGATAAAAAAAAACTGGATTAGGTTTATATTACAAAAATTGTACCTAGGTACTCGATGAGACATTCTAATACATTGTTAATAGAAAACATCAATAATAATTATCTATAAATTAAGAATCATAAAATTATGCTTATAGCCACAAAATTTCAAAAAATATTTTACACAGGCATTGTAAAAAATCAGATATCATGGAAGAATATTACAATAAATGTCATGTTAACGATTTAAATGTATAGGTACCAGCGCGGTCACGCGTAACTAACCACTTCGAAAACAAGATTTCGCGCACCTGTAAGTTTTTTTTCGTAGGCAAGCGTTATTATAGCAGCCGAGCGCTGCAAGCAGAAATATTCCTTACGGTGTTCAGATATGCGTGTCCGCGATAGTACCTACCTAACATAAATTGTCCGTATATTCAAATCATTACTATCATTATTTGACAGTTGCATGAAATGGCCACGATAACACGGGCAATTGATGTAGGGTGTCTATTTGTTTAATAATTACCTCTGGTTGTACCTAATTAGAAATAACAATATATTTTCCTATCTAAAAAGTAAAACGGGCTACGCACAGCAAAAGTAAAATTACTTTTAGAGATTGATATCTTTTTGTTTATTTTTTAGTAAAATTACTGTTAAGTTTAGGGTGGATTCTGAATGTTTGCAACGATGCAAATATTTCACTGTTTTGAATAATATATCAATATTACTACATGAAATTATGCTACGCTCTTGGTTACATACAATGATTGTTCCACCATGGTCGCGTCACGCCCGTCCGCGGAGCCATAACTATCCAAACTAAATATGCAGTGTGAAGGCTCCCTCGCAGACAGCCGCGACGCGACACCAGTAAAACGATTTCTGTGAAGTTTTCATAGAAAAAGTTTCTATGAAAACTTCCGAGTTTTGATGAAGTCTTGATGCTTGTCTAAGTACCTATCCCTCTGCACCAAGTAAGTAATAGGTAGGTCAAGCTTGTCCACTCTGAAATGACGTGCCTCACTACCGCATCTTGTTCCTCCAAATTCACTGTCTGTTCAGCCTTTACGCTTCGTCGCTTTTCGTGCTTGTTTTCACAATAATTAAAGAATTTATTCCGGAAGGCTTATGTGTATAACACATTAATATTAAAGTTACATATGGAATGTCGACGTTATATCAAGTAAAAACTGTGTGAATCAGGGGCGGATCGCTGGTAATCTATATTTCAGAGCACTACAGAGCGATATTTCATAATTTCATCCAGGTAATATTGATAAATTAATCAAAGCAACGAAATAGTATAATATTATTTTCGGGAACCGGTATGATTGACCTTGGTGTGATACCGATACCAGAGTAGTACCTGTACTTTGGGTACCGGTACGAAGTTCTGTTTACGTAGGTGTCACTTTCAAAATGCTTGCACTTAAAAACTCTTTACAAATGATAATATTTACATAATTTTCCACACACAACGCCATGAAAGCCTCATTCCATTTCTCGCTGTGACGTCACATCATTTCTTTTTCTTCATCTGCTTAGCTTTTTTCTTTTCCTCGCGTTTGATTTCTTTTTCTTTTATCGATTTGTAAAGTTTGTAGCCGAAGAATACTGGAATAGTGAGAAAAACACATCATTAGTTATTTTGACAAGATTTTTAATAATTTTAAGAGGGAAAAAAAGGAACGTTGGGCGTTAGGTTCAAAAATGGAGTATCTTGTCTTTGGTATTTTTATTTATAAACTTAAATATGGCGGTTTGACATGATTTCTTTACAAAAGATGCCAAACCAATTTTAATTCCTCAGATAAAAGTTATCTGAAAATGAAAATCGGTCCTAAGTAAGTTTTAATGTATAACGCTGCCCGCTAGTAACCGCGAACCGTCGCCGATAAGCGCCGCTCCTATCTGATTAGTCGGCGCCGGTTAGCGCTGATTTGACAAAATGTATGGAAACTGCCTGCGATCAGCTTTGACAACCTGCCCATGTCGGCGCTGGTTGCCAGCGTTCTACATGAATACACCCTTAGAGGAGGACCAAGGAAGAACAGGACACAACATACCACATAAGACCAAAACAAATGGCAGTCTTATAAAAATGTAGATATTGCAATAAACATCTTAAAAACCATTTAAACACAAGTTTCTCTTCGTGTAAAATTGTGATCAGAATAAACACGGTGAAATTGTTCAGGTAAAAACAGAAAAAATATAAAACGAGTGCGGTCAGAGGACCCCCCCCCCCCCCCGTTAACTTAGGGAAAGAGATTCTTACTATTGCCAAACTAAAACTGTTGCAGTTTTTAAAAGAAGATTGAAAGGACACTATCTTTCCACTTCGTCATAGTTGCATTTTTTATTTTTTGTATTTATTATTTTATACTTAATTATAATGTACTTAACATTATAATTAAGTTTATATATTTTAGTGATATTTATTTTAGAAGTATGTATGTAAGTTTATACTCATAATGTATGTTTATAGTTAATACTATAGTTAAATTAGTGAATAATTAGGTGTTTTTATTGTATGTATTTTATTTTCTCTTCTACTCTTACACACGTTGTCTACATCTCTTTAACTACTTTCCTATCGCAGGTATGCTGGAAGAGATTTCTTTAGAAATAAGCATCACCTTTGTACGTATTTTTCTGTTCCTTTCTTCTTGTCTGTTTATATGTGTTTACATAAACCGTTAAATAAATAAATAAATAAAAATCAGAAATAGTTTTGACAGTTAAATTAAATAATAGTGCGTGGACAGTCAGCTTCGAGCATCTTGTTAGCTGGCTAAGGCCCTTTGTACACGGCACGGTTTCTTTACGGTTCGGCGTAGAAACCGTGCCGCAGAAAAACGTGTCCGTGAACAAGCTTCCATAGTGATCCATACAACACTGACGACCGTGCCTACACACGACCAATAAACCGTAGTTTTACGCGGCAAGAAAACCGTGTGTGTACAAAGGACCTAATAGTTTGACCACGGCTTATGCTATTCTCATAATATAGTTCGTGCACATACGAGTGACAGAGAAGAAGAATGGTCACTGTGTTGATTGAAGTTTTCTAAAAGACCGGATTTAAAAAGAATACGATGACTCACTAACCTGTCGAAACTGGCTAAGATTCTACGACTGACGATTTTTATTCCTATGTGCGCATGCATGATAAGGTTAGAAAATACGAAATATAATAATATTACCCAGCTACTTGTAAAATTTACTATCAATGATCATATTGGTATTTTCAAGATTAGAGACAATAATTTGTTTACGCGCCCCACTTTCAGCTGAAATCAGTATCGAAATACGATAATACAAATAATTAAGATATCCCAGACGGGTATCTGTTAAAAGGTAACGATAAAATAATATTAGACGATCAAAGGACCAATCTGAATAATTAATAGTTATTGGGGATTCAATTCCTGTATTTTTAACAACGGTTACATTATAACCTCAGTCTCGATCTGTCAAAAATACCTAAATAACAAAACATTGATCGTCGTTTAGACGAGATGCTGGCTGGATTTTGAACGTTCGTTAATCTACCATCTGCTATTTCACAAATTAAAACAGTACGGTGAACACAAACCACCAATTATTAACCTTCATTTAAGTCTAGACAAGTGCGTACCTATAAATAAAATCCGTCAGGCGAGCTTTGGGCAGTCAATCCCTATACTAATACCAACCTTGTTAACGACATAGTTAAATTTTCACTACACCACTGACACGAAAGAAAATATGGCCACGAATTACCTCGGTCCGAAACGTTTGATAGTCCAGTCAATATAGACATTCCAGTTTGCATTAATTCCCAACAAGCTGGATTTTTGTGCAGGCCTTGAATACGTCATTACAAATGATATGTCAAAAGTCCCCATCGATCCCGCTTGTGCGTTGTTTTTTATTCGAGGTCAAAGGTCACAAATTTGCGTTTTTTGCGTATATCTCTGAAACAATGAGAGCTACCGAAAAATAGTTCAAATAAAGTTTGTCGATCGTAAAATTGTCTACAAAAAAGATCTCAACACTTTTCTTCTACAAAGCATCGCTTTCGAGATATCGTGACTTTAGACCGCAGGAAAGTCGTATTTTCGACTATATGCACACATTTCCGCACCACTTCTGAGGTACTGTACACGGCGCTTTTTTTTTAACGAATAGGAATACTCAGTAGGAATACTCCACAATATATTTTAATCGAGAGAATGTAATGGGACACTATTTTATTGATGAAATTTTTATTTATTTAAATTTAACGAGAAAATTACATCATCATTCATCATCAAATTCTTCATAGTCACTCGTTTCTTCCTCTTCACTGTCTTCTTCCTCTTCTTGCTCGATTTGTATAGACTGCTCCAAGAAGAGAGATATATCAGTTATATCCTCATCAATTTCGAAACGATCTTCATCTGTTGCATTTGATTTAATGTTGGTGCAAGATTGGCCTCGGCAATTGGTACATACCAATTAACAATACAATCTAACTTTTCTGCACCCGCAATTGTTTGTGCAGCCTTTTTTGCAATTACAAAAAATTGTATTGAGTCATTTTTCTGGAGCAGGTGGCAGTAAGGTCTGGATTGGCTCCAAACTATTATTCATCAATTTCCAGCCCCAATCTTCAGGATTTAGATCATTGCCTAGCCACACTTGCACTTGGTAGAACACACGATACAAGTGTTGATAAGCAGAAGCAGATGTTGGAGGGAGACAAGATAACTGCACTCTCTTATTGTTTCTTGTATTTTTCTGTGTCTATCGATTCCATTTTTTTTGGAGTCCATACATAGCAAGGAGAACACGAATTCCATTGGTGAAGATAACATCTGCTGACGAGTTAATATTTGGAAATATTTTTGCATTATCAATCAAGTCTTCACGTTTTTCAAACAGTTTGAATACTGTATTTTTGCCTCTTTTGAAAATTGCTGATGTCGTATCACAGCCAGTTATCGCATGAAGGAATAATATATGAGGCTGACATTTTGGATATGCAGTTAAACTTTGTGAAGAATATATTTTTGTTTGAACTTGAGCTCTCCCAGGTTTTAAAAAGTAAATGATCTTATCACTAGATGTTCGTGCAGTTAATATTACTTATTAACAAATCTACATCTTCTCCAACAACGATAGTTGGATTGGTGCTACTGAATTGTTCAATTGCGGTTTCAATAATGAGGACATCAGCGTCATTTTGAGCTTGTTTCACAACAATATTGGCAGCTGCAAATTCTTCACATAACATCGAAATTAAACGAGATTTATTATGAGTATTAGCAAGAAACTGCTGTTGCTTTGTCGGAGCAGTCATTGATCGATCAAAAACGGTATCAGACGATGAAGATGTTCTAATATTTTTTGTTCAAATGGTTAACCCGATGATGCATACTGGCCACGTATGAGTGCATATTCGTATTTTTTATGTTTAAAATAGCCATAATTCGAGAACAGTGCACCGTAGAAGAAAAAGTGTCGAGATCTTTTTTGTTGACAATTTTACGATCTACAAACTTTGTTTGAACTATTTTTCGGTAGCTCTCATTGTTTCAGAGATGTACGCAAAAAACGCAAATTTGTGACCTTTGACCTCGAATAAAAAACAACGCACAAGCGGGATCGATGGGGACTTTTGACATATCATTTGTAATGACGTATTCAAGGCCTGCACAAAAATCCAGCTTGTTGGGAATTAATGCAAACTGGAATCATAATTTAATCTATTTTGACTGGACTATGATTATTTAAAACACATACCTAACAAAAATATGACGAGCAACACCACAGCTGCGACCATATAAAGTTTAGTCATCACTGCACTTCTTATGGCATCTTCTACCCCAGCCAGCATCGCGTTATCTTTCAGCCTCGTACTTAGCTTACTAGCCAAACCTTCTTTAATTTTTGACGCGAATTTCGCCTTGTCTTCCGGACTCATGTCTTTAAACTGTGCCAAAATTCCTCTTAAATTATCTCTTATTACTTCAGATTCCTCGTCACCAGGTTCGGTGGCGACCATTTTTTGAAGCGTATTTATAAGGTCCATATTTTGGATCGATTCTGTTAATTTATCTCCGATTACTTTGCTGATTTGAAGCCTGTCCGGGACGTCTTGTTCTTGTTGGTCCGCCATTTTCTGTTGCGCGGGAAAAAACGTTACGGTGACTTAATTTTGATTTTCGAACACTAGGTTTGAGCAATATAGTTTCTGATTTTAAAAAATTACTGATGCATCGTGTAGGAATAGTAAATGCATTACGGGTGGCGCCACCGAGTTGCGCTCTCAAAATGTCAGCCAAAAATACTGGGCGTAATTTATTTTGAGAATGTTGGCGCATCGGTCTGGTGATAACAGCGAGAGTTTTGGTCTTGGACAAATAAATTACAAGTTTTAATTAGAGGAGAAGATAAGTTTAAGGGCTTCTTTTTAGAAGAGACATAAGAACTGCTACAAAAGATGATTATTTGAACTCTTATTTCAAAAGTAAAAAAAAGTCTAAGATTGGATATTCGGATTAAAAGTGATGGAGGAATTTTAATACAGATTTTTTTACCTATCTTTTTGTGTAATATTGGAGGTAAGAGGGATCAGCTCAGTCGTTACGTGTCGTCAGAAGCCCGAAAGTGTGATAACCAATCTTACCAAGGGGTATCGTATAACCCAGCAACTGGGTTATGGAGATCAGATAGGCCAGTCGTTCTATGTAAAATACTGACACCCAACATAGTTGGGAAAAGGCTAGGCAGATGATGGACATAAGAGGGAGATGCAGAGATGGCCGTGTTAACCGAATGGTGGTCAAGGTTAAGCCATAGAAAACAAGGATGTCCAAAAGCATGTTGGGCAGACGATTACAGCAAAGTCGTGGGACACACCTGGATGAGGGATTAGAGATGCAGGAAACCTGGAAAGACGGTAAAAAGGAAAGGAGACCTATATCCAGCAGTGGGTGATTCCAGGCTGAAATGATGATGATGAAGAGGGAGTCTTATTTAGGTTCAGAACCTTTCGAATGCGAATACCATTTTCTAAATATCCACAGAGTTCCCGCATAACTTCATGCCCGCATGATCCAATGTATTACCTACCGCTATTTTGCAACCAACCTAGATTCAATACTTATCATTTATCGCCCACTCGCATCCCGTGCGATATTAACTATCGAGGACATAAAATATTACTTTTATTCGGAAAGGGTCAAGCGGAGAAGTATTGAATGATGATCAATTGTATTGGTCTTTATTTTTATTTATTAAAACTTTATGGACAAGTAAACATAAATACTGTACAAAGGCGGTTTTCTACCAGTCAACCTTAGGGTGATGCAGAGACAAAATATGGCAGGTGCAACATAATTGATAGTTAACTCGAAAAAGCATAAATACTAAAACATAAATACATACATATCAACAAAATAAACTTAGTCAGGAGAAATAACGATAGGTAGAGGAGAAAACGAATCTAGCAAATCAGCACTGAGATGATTCTGCCAACTTCTTACGAATATGTCCACGTGCAAGAGTCAAGACTTTAAAAGATAACGGACTGGTTGCCGTCCTGATGTTCAGAGGGAGTGCATTCCAAAGAAAGACAGCCTGGACGAAGAAAGAAGAGTGAAGGAAACCAAAGTGGTGAGAAGGACATCGTAGAAGACGATTGTTCGTGGAGAGAAGATATTTACTATGAGCAGAGCGTAAGTATTGAACATGGGAAGTCCGGTAAGACGGAGAAGTGTGTTTGTTTTCATCGTTTAGTAAAGCTAGGGTCTCCTAATACTGCAATAGCCGCCACATAGCGTCCGCAATTTAACATGGAATGAAGTCACTGAAACGATATTCATGAAAGTGAGTTGGTGTGGATTTCCTAGAGAGCGATTTTTGACACCTTAAAAGTCAATAAAATGACAGCACTTTATGGTGCTGTCATTTTATGACAGCTGTCATTGCAGCCGTTATGTAGCGGCCACTGATGTCGTAGGAAACCAAAGCATTACCGAACAAATAAAAAATAGGACTGGCTTTTAAAAAGCACATTACTAAATTCACTTGATGTAAAAAAGGATCTACTAAGTTTGCAGTAGTAATGGTGAGGGAAAACATCGTGATGAAACCAGCATGTCCTAGAACCAAAAATTCGAAGACATGATCATCTACCAACCCGCACTGGCCCGGCGTGGTGGATTACGGCCCGTTTCCTCTCATCGAGAGGAGGCCTAAGTCCCGGCAGAGGGAACATTATAGACTGATTGTGATGTATATAAATATTACATATCGCGGAACATCAGAAGTAATTTAGATAGCAAAATTAATATTTTGTTACGATAACTATGTGTTAACAATACTAATGGCTGACATCTATTCTTGATCAAACAATAATATAAAATAATATCACCAGACCGAAGTCGCATTTAAAAAAAAGGGACTCAAAAACACATATTTCAGAAAACGAAATAAGCCACATAAAAACATAGTCATTCGACTCACCAGCTTGTTTGCCACCTAGCGATAAACTAACTATATCTGAAGACAAAGACTTATCACTAGTCCATATTACGTGTTTACATATAATTGGAAAATTATTTATCTCTTCATTGATAATGTTGTATCTGAATTTCGATGGAATCGGTGTATTTTTACATAGTTTTGTTATAACTTTCATGTTTTATGGGCTGGCTTGGACTACAGCTCAAATGCATCTTCTTCTCCGCTTCTTCTTTTCGTTTCGACTGTAGGTACATCTATATTTCTTATACTGTTTGGGACCAGGGTGGCCACATTCATTGCGGCGTCAGAGGCGTTGTTCAGATCGTCAAAGGTGAATGGATATTTGGGACACTAGGAGATCGGCATAGTCTCATACGACTTGACCAAGATTATGTCTGGACTTTAAAAGAGACTACGACCTCTGAGTTTGTTTCGGCCTTTCTTCTCAGAGTAGTCAGATAGGAAACACCGACCTCATCTAGCTTATTTTTAATATTTTTTTTATATGACGTGTAAAAGTGATTCCGATATCCTATTTACAGAATAAACAATTTCATTTCATTTCATTTGTTCAGGAGCACCTCACTCTCTCTGGATATGGGATGAATCGATATTTCCCGGTGTCGCTAAATTATGTTTTCAGCGACTTTCTTGGGTTTCAGTGCTCGAACGCCTAGTAAGATACACCTTATTACAAAAAAAAAATTGTTGTAAATATTTTCTTTTAATAAAATTTTGAGTGAGGTGGGATTTTGGTACGAATCCAGTGGGTATCTGTTTTCTTTGTAGTTAAACCACCCGAGATATAGGGTGACGTAGGTATAACCGATTAAAAACAAGACTTTTACTGATATTGAACGCAAACTGTTTTAGGTTATCGGGTATCAACAACAAATTAACCTGTGTGTTATGAATAGTCGTTGATAAGGAATTGATAGCCCCTATATTAATTTTAAACTCTGAATATTATTCTACTGCTATTACGTGACCAGAGGGCTGGCCTATTTTTTTAGTAAAGAATCAGAATTGCCATACAACGTGGCAATGCTGCCAGCCTTTTGGTCACTTCTCGTGTTGACAGCGATGCGGACGAATTCTTTATGCCCAAGATTCAAATACATATTGAGTATTTAGGCCTATGTCCAGCAGAAAGCCGTGATAGGGCTTTAATTTTTTCGATATATGAAAGTGCGCATGTGCTCCAGAACATGTAAACAAAACCCACAGCATAATGACTTAATGACAGTGGCGGCGGCGCTAGACCAAACGTGGACGTCGGCGACATCAGCTTTGCGACGACCTTTTCATTTCCCAGACGAAAGAAAAACTTCAAATTGGATGAGTTGAATTATACACTAATATATGAGTATATAATCAAATGATGACAAAAATAATAAGCAAACACAAATTAAATTAAATAGACGAACTGTTTGGCTTTTGGCCTCAAGTTTTCAAGATTAGATTATATCATAGCTAACACCAGCCACTATTTCTAATGCAGAAACTGGATTATCGCTATCGATAGCCGCCCGGACGTATTTTAACCGTTCCAATAGAAATCTACACTAATATTATAAAGAGGAAAGATTTGTATTTTTGTGTGTATGTTTGTAATGAATAAACTCAAAAACTGATGCCGCCGATTCCACCACAAATTATTTCACCATTAGAAAGCTACATTCACCCTGAGTAACATAGGCTATATTTATTGCTAAAAAAGATTAGGGATCCTTACTAAAACTTTAGTAACGTAACCCAAGGAGTAAAAAAAATGCCATAAAACATCTTTCGTCGCATGCGCTGCGGAAAGTATTGATGATAGAACATAAGTATGTTCTACAATATTAAAGAACATATCAATAACTACACGTGTAGGTAGGTGTGGGTAGGGTAGGTAGGTGTAAGTAGGGTAGGTAAGTAGGTGCGCCGTAGATAAGTACTTAGTGCTACCCGTGCGAAGCCGGGGCGGGCAGCTAGTAGGATATATTTTGTTAAGTTATACAGAAAATATGAGTTATTTGGTCGCAGAAAAGTATGAAAACTAAAAAAAATGCCTTCTAAAACTTTTTTACGAGGGCACAGGCGCGAAGCCGTCGGCGGTCGCCGTCGTCGCCGACGCCTAGCGCCGCCGCCACTACATAACGATAGCAATATCACACGTAATGCAACCCGTAATCGCTATCTTACTTACGTACGTAAGTCTCTTTGGATATAATGATAAACATTATATTACTATCTATTTATTACAAGTTTGTATGTTCGAGCTAAGAAACAATATTGATAAATGTGTGACCTAGATGTCGAAACGAGAAAATTGATATTTTATTTGATTCGTTTTTAGCGTTTCTTTTAGACTGTTCTCAAAAACCGAAAGCCTGGGTCATAAAAACCCTAAAGAACGTAATTCTAAAATTACGATCAACATCATCTGCCTAGCCTTTTCCCAACTCTATTGGCGTAGGCTTTCTAGTCTAACCGGATGCAGCTGAATACCAGTATTTTACATGGAGCCACTCCCAGTTACTGGGCAACACGACCCCAAATCACTTTATCTACTAGCTTCTGCCCGCGACTTCACCCGCGTGAAATTTCAGTCCCCGACCCACCGCATGGCATCGCATCGCCCGCCCGCACTATTACCTAAGTACTTCGTTTTCGCTTAAAAAACGTTATTTCTGACTTTTTTTCTTTTTGCTCGGCTCCTAAGGGTCGTAATTTTACATAGCCTATAACCTTCCTCGAGAATTGGGCTATTCAATGCAAAAAGATTTCTTACAAATCCGACTGGTAGTTCTGTAGATAAGAATAATTTATTGGACCATTGTTACAAAATAAATTTCAATAAAAAAATTATGATATTTTATGCTTACTGTAACTAGAACATTTAACATAGTATTAAAACAGTGGTCCCCAAACTAGGCAACTGTCTGTTTTTAATAGATTTGTGTGTATGCAGTGCGGCACTGAGTATGTATAGTTGGCGTACTCGAAGAACCGGAAATTGGTTGTATAGCAAATCTGTCGGGAACCTAAAAGGCTTTCGAAGCATCACTTAAATTACGGCTCTTTGAGCTCTTTCTATTTCTATTACCCCCTACATACAAACAAACCTCTTTATTATTATTCGTTTATTCATTTAGATTCTTCTAAATTGACATTTTTAAATATTTCTTAAAATAAAAACACATAAAAAAATCCTGAGATCCGCCGGTGTCGGAAGCAGGGTCCAAGCTACCGGGGGTTAGGGCTGCAGAAACAGGAACCTCATCACAATGCGGGCCGTATCGAAGAGTACTGCCTTCTGAATCAGGCCCTTGATCCAACAGCCTAGGGGCCTCGAGAAATGTTGGTCGAGGCTTTCAACCATCAGGCCATTGGCCGTTACGGCAATCGGCACAATGATAGCCGATCTCTCATTATTATATATATTATATTATATATAGGTATGTTATATGTTATTCAATCATTTTTGTGTTCAAATTTATATGTAAAAATGGTAAATACAATACTTAAGAAAGCTTGAGTCTTCGAGTAAGGTACTACAGCGTGTGTCAGAAAAGTGTGTAATTTTTAAGGATGTATTACAGATCATGAAACTGAACAAAAAATTATCAACTGTCCGATACAAAACGTCAATTCCTACTCGACCCAAATGTATGGAACGTATAATACTGGCCTTTTAACTTTATACATACACGAAGGCATTTTTATGGTATCGATGGTATCACGACAATATTTTATATGTCGGTCCCAAACTTGACCACTACTACGGCATTTTAGCCAATGCGAAAAAGCAAGACGCATTAATACGAGTATTTTAACATTTGATTAAAAGAAATTAGTTCTACAGCTTCCACATTAAATTGATTTGTAATCTAAGTTATTTTAATTAAAGTTGTTATTAGTAGGTTGCGATAAGCTAATGTACCATCAAAGAAGTTCATATCGAACCAGTTTCAAAACAATATCCCGTGAACACGGTGACCAC
The DNA here is from genome assembly GCA_914767755.1 of Agrochola circellaris. Classification (NCBI taxonomy): domain Eukaryota; kingdom Metazoa; phylum Arthropoda; class Insecta; order Lepidoptera; family Noctuidae; genus Agrochola; species Agrochola circellaris. The sequence continues at coordinate 5,888,554 of OU611867.1, read as the reverse complement.
ATCTTTTACCGGCCCGGTGCTATAGCTGCCGAGCGCTACAAGCAAAAATAGTCCTTACGGTTAGATATGAACTTCTTCGATGGTACTTCTTGGAGTATTAGCACAGATGAATACAGATCGGTCAGTCCGCATTTTAGGTATGAGGCTACAAATCGTACGCGGGTGCTCGACTTGTCGAATTCAGTGGGTGTAACGTAGTCAGAAGATATAAGAATTACGCGATAGAAAGAGAGGTAACTTCTAGGTGAATATAACTGTAGGTAATTAGCGCTGTGCGAACTGAAATGCACTTTATTGTGTCGAAGCAAGAGTCGCTTTTTATATAAATGGTTTTCCAGAATGACCCATCTGTACTAATCTGTGGTATTAGATGAATAATAAATAAATATTCTATAAATTTTAGCGTTTTGCGATTCAAAACAAGATTATTTCAGAATTGCCGCCATTTTCTATAAAAATATATCCATCACCCAAAAATAAAGACACAGTAAGCAAAAAAAAAACCTAAAGATCCCGCAAAACCAATCCACCTTAAATCAATTAATCTTAGGCAAAGCTAGATTCTCGCGTTTATCAAAATCGATCCTGCCGGCTACAACATATTTTATCACCCCATTTATAACAACCAATTTTAATGTTTATGTTGTCGAAAACCACTCGTGGCAACATATTGACCTTTTATTATGATAAACTTTATCTAAAACCAACATGTTACTTTCACTAAAATTATAAATTTCGTCTGCGTCCCTTTTCACACATACGAGTAGGAATCTGACAGATTGTCACCTTGGTTTACTTAGGCCGCCTATTATCCGCAGCCAGAACGTACCAAAAAGAGGGCTAATTCACTATCACCATTTCGAAAAATCACAAAACAGTAAAAAAAAAGAACTTACTGATCAACGCGAAAACCAGCAATATAAAAACAACAGCCAAGATCGTTCCTCCAGCATAACCACCGAACACTTTTGGGACATCCCCAATCAGCATAGCCTTCAAATTTTCCTTTACATCATCGGCTATATCCACCGTATCCAATAATTGCATCAGCACCTTTCTAGAAGGTGGCTTTCCAGGTTCTGAACTGGCTGCTATCAACTCCTGGAGTTTGTCCAGGGTTCCTTTATCGAGAGTGTCCATCTTGGGCGAATATTTTCGTCAAATTAAACTTTTTAACGATATGATTCTGAGCTCATTATCTGTAATGAAACGTGGATTCCACGTTGTAGACAAGGAGCGGTGTATATTATAAGATATCGGCGGTTTGATAAGCTTCAGATACGGTCGGGTGGAACCGATAATATTATTTCAGTAGTAATGAACAAGATTTTTGCTTCTGTTAATTTTCTTTCTTTTTTTATTATTTCTAGGTATGCAAAGCCTCCTCGAGACGTGAATGTCGATGCTCCAGTATGTCTGTTGTACCCTGGTCAAACCTCGCCTTTTTACCACGCCATGAGCTAGTGAGATTGTGTGTGATTTGCACATTCCATTGTATTTTTGTAAACCCCTCCAACGAAGGTGCTAGGAGTGAGTTGACGTCAATAGTGGAATGCAAGCTTCAAATCTCTACCATCAATGCTTAGACTACCATTCTTTTTCTCTCGTTTCGGCAAGAACTACAAGGGAATAGCTCACGCAGTGATAAAAACTAATATTATTCCAATCAGCAAGATGGAAGCGACATACATTTATCACTTAAATGATAAAATGATTTTATTTCTGTAACGTTTTGTACAAATACTCAAATACTTTGACACGTCAATCATATTTTTAAAAACAATATGAGGTCGGCGTTTCCTAACCGACTACTCTGAGAAGGCAGAAACAAACTCAGAGACAACAGTCTCTTTTAAAGTCCAGTCCATAATCTTGGTCAGATTATGTGAAGACCATGTAGATTAGTGTCTGAAATGGGTTTTTGAGAAAAGAACCACAACGATTGAGTGGACCTGTCCAGTCAGTGTTCGCATTTGTCGTATGCGTGTTTTTTTAAAGTATCGCCACTAGTGGAGCGTTAATGCTGAGAGCAGCTGGATGAGTTGCCGAGTATCGAGATGAATGGCGTGCGATTGGAGAAGCCTATGTTAGGCAGTGCACTGCGGCTGATCAATCACTCTGCGTCGCCTTTTCTCAACTATGTTTGGGTCGACTTCCAGTCTAATCGGATGCAGCTGGATATCAGTATTTTACATGGAGCGACTGCCTATCCGACCTCCACAACCCAGTAACTTTGTTTGTCTGACTTTCGGGCTTCTGACGACCCGTAACGACTGTCATAGATCCACGTATGACAGCCGGGACCAACGGCTTAACGTGCTTTCCGAGGCACGGAGGAGTCTCGGTATGTAAAGATGCTCAACCATCCACGGACCAACCTCGGCAAACGTAGCTTAACCTGATGGATCGACCCTTGCGGCTGTGATTACTAAGCCACGAGGTCCTCTCCACTGCTATAACTGATGATTATGTTATGACTCGTGGAGGAAATGATAATGCATTAAATCTCCAATCGCTCTCGCCACCGCTTTTGTCTTGCATCTTATTATAATGAAGCATTGATTACACAAGTGTTCTACTCTATTATCAATCTTAGCGTCCGTTCACATAGACCGGCTCAAAAGCATCAGAGAATTCAGAGAGAAATTGTTTTTCACAGACCGGGGTCTGAGTTCTGGATGTATTCGCTCAGATCCGTTTACATAGATCAGCTTGAGGAGCGCCTAAAAGCAGATGCTCTCGGAGCCGCAGTCTCGGAGGTGGAATCATATCCTTCGAGAGCATTCCTTTGGGAACCTGGGCATCGCAGTCGAGTTTTTGCTTTTACCAGACTGCCTCAAATGAAGATGCTCGAAAACGGAGTTGGTCGGCTGCTCGAGCGCAAATTAGCACGCAATCGGAGACGGTCGGCTGTTTTTCAAGTTTTACACTGTCGGGAGCCGTATTGAGCTTCCTCTTATCACAGAAGATGTAAATCTTATTTACAATAAGATTGTCTCCAAACTCTATTTTAAATACGATGAAAATTTTCTTCCAGCCGGTTTATGTGAACGGCCTCTTGCTGGACCGGCAGAGACGTGTTGTAATTAAGTATACATACTAACGTCTTAATTAAAACACCTAAGAACAGAAATAGCTTGAAAATACATGTATTTTTATCTGTTAATAGTGTTTGATCTCAGACGAGCCGTAAAATTAAGAGAGTTGTTTTTAGGGTTCCGTACCTCAAAAGGATAAAACGGAACACTTATAGGATCACTCATGTCTGTCTGGCTGGCTGGCTGTCCGTCTATGACAGCCAATTTGCTCTGTACCTACTGGGCCAATATAGTTAAAATTTGGTAGACATATGAATTTCTGTGACCGAAACACGGACGTGTAACGTAAATAAATGAACGAATATGGGGGAGTTACTTTTCGGGGGCAAATTAAAAAAAAAGTTTCAAACTGCACCTTGTGATATCAAATGAAAGGGCTTGTTTGAGGATCTCAAATATAATTTTAAAATAAATACAGTTAAAGAAATTTTAGAAAATTGACCATTCTTAGGTGATGGCATTCGTGATACAGGGTAATCCTAGTACGAGTGCCAAAGCACTCCTTTGACACCTAAGTGCACATTTCGAAAGACCAAATTTTTTTTTTAAGGAGATTTACTGTACCTATTCTTCCAGTAATAAAAAAACTTATTAAAAACTTATTATATTATTATTCTCATTCCATTCCCTTATCTCCGAAACTACTGCCTAAAATTTTAAAAAAAATAAAAAATAATAAGAATACAATAATGGTTCTTTACTCATAGATTACCTACAAGAAAACCTATAAGAAGTCTATGGTCTTAAAATAACACGGTAAATCTCTCAATAATGTATGAACATAAGGATCATACATTCCAACTGCAAATGTAAGTTTGTACATAGTTTTCAACTACAATGTTAAGTTTGTTTTTGGGCATTGGGTTTTCCCAAGTCCCTTTTCCGAATTCATCTACGGAACCCTTCATTTTGCGTGGTCCGACACGCACTTGGCCGGTCTTTTCCTAGTTTATGTGTCCAGCTACTCTACAAGCGTAGCGCACCAAAATGTTATCGCCCGTCAGATTTGACTATGTTTACGCAAGTTACGGAAGAACGGACCTGGGGTGAGTCCCGCACGATCTACCATAATATCATTCCTAATTCCATAAGTAGAAATGTGAATTTTTACGAGTAAACGTTGAGTTCCTTGCCGGTTCTTCTCCATCATTCATCATCATTATTCCACCCTGGATTTAAAGAAATTCAATTCTAACGGTTAATTTGTATGGGAAATCGTTAGTGGTTGTTTGTACTTAGTGAACGAATTTCCGTTTGTAGTTATTTGTAATTATTTTTTCTTTTAAAATAATTACTCGTTATTGAACCCTTTGTAAAAATCACTTTGATAAATTCAACTAGCTCTAGATTTGGATTCAGAATTAACTATCAACTATAAACGGTTACTTCTGCAGGAACCGTTCAGAACACTTTGGAGTAACATTTTTATCGTTTATTGTCTATACTCAGAGACAAACTGAAATTTCAGGACCTTCTTCTTCTTTTCGTGTGGTTAGTGACTAACCTGGTGTCAGAGTTTTAAAGCCACCCATGGGCCTCTGACTTTCCTTCACATGCATGCGATAAATAACTCTCAGGCATGCCGGTTTCCTCACGGTGTTTTCCTTCACCGTTTACGTACCTTCTTGTACTTACCAAAGTAGTTTTTTTCTTTTGGAACAGCATGGGTCTTCTTTTTAGATAAACGAGTTGGGTACGTATGCTTACATTATACGCATATACTTTGTGGTATTGATTATTAAATTGTTCAGTCAAGATTCAAGATATTTAACTTACTTTTAAGATGGTTCTGATTCTATCATGTAGAGAACTTTTTTTTAAATAATAAAGCAAATTGTAATATAATTCTTGTTTTTGCGAATATTACATATAATATTGCATCTGCTGAGCATTTAATGTAAATAGTAATTTCCATTCAGCTGTCTTCTACACATGATCATGCACACATTTATGACCTTTTGAATTATATTTCCTTTTCAACCACTAACACAGATCCCAATTAGTTTTATTGGGAGTCCAAAAAAAAAATGACTTGCGATCTGTTTGGTAGATGATTACTGGCAAAAATGAAGTTATAAAATAGGTTGGCTGTCCGGATCCGGACCGCTGTCCACCATTTGTTCATTCCTGCACTAGCATGTCCGCTTTGACCACTTTTTCTGCTGGGCAAGATTTTAGGGTCATGCTCAAAAAAATCTTAACTCATACAAGTCCCTAACTACTACTGATGAAGTTGATCAACTCTTGAATCATCAAGAGTTGATCAACTTCATCAGTAGTACAGTAGGTAGGCTGGAATCAACCATAACACAGCATTAAGTACTTTTTAAATGTAAGTAAAAAGTACATTCATTATATTTTTATATAAAGAGGTGTTGATTTTTACAAGGAATTCTGAAACAGATACCTAACTTTAAATAATAAGACGTAATAACTTTTTAAATATGTAATAAACTTTTACTTTGAAGAAGAAGACCGTCAATTAATTATCTGCGTGAATATTAAAACCTTATATTACGTCCAACATTTTAAACAAAACAAAAATAAAAACTGGCGCGGCAATTCCGCGAAAATTGTGCAAAAATAATATAAACAATTTGACATCGTAGCGAAGAGAAACTTATGTTTTTCTTACTGTAGAGATTTTAAATAATAGAAAAATAATTAAAGAATAGTCTTACCTGATAAACTGATGACAATAATCCCTGGAACGATAAAAACACTGTTGGAAAATGCGTGTTCCAAAGGGCCCTCAGACCCGCCACTTAGATCCACCATTGTTGTTTAATACTGAGATATTACCTCCTAATACTGCGATAAAACGGTCAATTCAATTATTCAGATCATAAAATACACCATTTTTATTAAAAGACAACTGTTTTCCCAAAACAATTATAAAAAATCTTTGATCCGCAAAATATGAAACGCAAACGACAACAAGACAAAAAGTTTTAATGTTTTTACATTGATTATTTGATTCGAACACTAGTCTTTTGAGTTTCGAAATTCAAAGCAGGATTATTCCATGCATTATGACGGTGTCACAGAGTACTTTATATCATACAACGGTGTACCACAGAGTAGTTATCTTCGGTACACTATGATAATGAAATCTGGACTGAAATCTGCAATTATTTTCGCAGTATTTACAAGTTATTACGAGTTTTTTTTACTTTTGCTACGCACACTACTGGAACTCGATCAATAGTTACAGATAGTCGCAGATAAATAACATTTACGCACGTGTGCACTGTGACAGTACAATTAGGTTTTTAGAGTTAGGTATGTAATAATACTGAGGCTTGAAACCTTAAGTTTGAGGTACTTACAGTCAGCAATAAGCACCATACTTTCATTTCAAAGCTAATCAAGTAATCATCACTGGAACGAATTATTGTATTGATTTGTTTGTAATGTAGTTTTATGTATTATAATTTTTTTCCATGGTGGTGTGCTCTCATAATTTTCTGTAAATCTCTGTTCGTCCCAAGTTGTTGAACACCGATTGTACCTTTACCGTTACGTACAACCCATAGTTCATTTGTAAAAGCTATTATTATATTAATCTATTTATATTAATCAAAATATTAAGCAAAAATGTAAGCGAATCGTAGCAGATGGCGTTCTGCACCTAGTCTCCTATATTTTATCCTGCCTTATGGGAAAAATGGTTGAGTTTACGTAGGTTTGTATGTATGTGTGGAAATAAAACAAAAAAAACTATTATAAATATAAATTTATTATTGAAAATACACAATTATGTATATCTTTTGGCCTTAAAGTAACATTAGTGTACACAATACTAAAACAAATAATAACACTAATGACACATATTCAATACAACAGTTCTATGACCACTATCATACACGTTTAAAAATAAAACATTTTTATTTATTTATAATAATCAGGAGTAAAAATAGTTAATTTTATAATAGGTATGTTCTTTCTTGGAATGTTGCCCTATGTGCTGCAATGTCATCCGTATAACTACGATTTTTTTGTTGTAACTGGCAACTTTGTTTTTATTTTTGGAATGTGACTTATTGACCATAGTGCTTATTTCAGCAATAAATGGAGATTCTGCTATTTAACGGGCACAATATTTTAAACTGGGATTTTTTCTTGAAAGAAAATTACAATTATGCTTTTTGCCCGACCTGGCAGTTCGTGTTTTTTTTTTATGGTATCATTCTCCCGGGTTTTATTTGCCAAAGTTGTCAATTTCAACTTAACATTAAATGACGTTAATTTACATTAGAGGTTAGTTTATTTACACACCCTGGTAAACGATTCTAATCATTTTCGATTCAGTCGAATTTTGGACAATTTTCTTTAAATACAATTTGAAGTACCTCAACTTGAAAAGAATTATCACAGAATATTATGAGGCGATCTTCAAATTTCGATCAGTTTTGTAAATTTGGTCCTACCTAAAACATTTTTTGTCATAATCTCTACCAAAATACATTTTTAGTTCTAAAAAATCTAATGGAGAAATGGTTTTTTTTTCAATTAGTTTCATTAAAATTGTAAAAAGTTTATAAAGGCACTTTTGGAATGACATTGAGCGTTTTCGCGCGTACTCTAAAATATATCACCGAAAAAATTTAGATTTTTTTCATTACATTCTATGTTTTGTCATATTACTGGTTATAATTTCGAGATTCAAGATTGATTTAGGAAATGATGACAGAATATCTATATTTCTAATCTATTATCACGAACACATCAAAAATATTTGTAACCAATAACATGGCAACACATGTGTACAAAAAAAAACGTTTATTTGAGTTCAAACAGCACTTAAAACTATATTTCATTAATCCACAAATACAGTTCCTTCCAAAAATGTATAAATTTATTGCATTTGTCTATACTAAGCTGTATGAGCTAAAATAAGGGTTTTCATTTACCTAAATTTTTAACTATTCAATTTTAATTTGATGAAAAATGATGAATTTTAATTTTTCTTCAGGGGATCGAGGTTATCTATTGAAAAATCATCGTTTCCAAAGGAGATCCCTCGGCTGAATCCATCCTGTAAATAAAAAAAATTAAAATAAGTAATAAAGAAAAAAATATATAAACAGTCATATTAGCCAAAAACATGTCTCTTTAGCGGTATATAATAAAATTCGAAACAATAAAATAAACACTTTATGTTATGATTAATTTTCACAACAAATTTCTTATTCGCCATCGATACGCTAAGAAGAAGAATTTGCGTTCTCTGCATGCCAACATGTTTTTGTTGCTGACTGTACTTTGCTGGTTTTTTTTTTCCGATAGTGTAAACTACATTCGCATAACAAAATCATAACCCTCCTTTTTGCTTCGCCGTAGTCGAGTAAAAACGTTTTTTTTTCAATATTACAGACCCTGAGATTTTGTAGTTTTCACCATCGGAATTTAATGACACCCAAAAAGGACACTTCACAAAAAGGCCTTATTGCCTTCTATTTGAACAAATGACGCCTTTTGCCCTTCTATAAAATGCCCAGAATGATGTTTAAGCATACCTACATAAAATTAGTTTTGATAATGAAAGCGAACACGTAGGTACCTAATTTGTTATTCGACAGTTACGTGTACATACCTTTACCCCATAGTTAGCCGATCTATTCTGTAAAAAACTCACCGAGAAAACTTAGTTGACGTGAGCTGTCATTAGTGTCAATGCTTAGCATCAGGTGGAATGACAGCTCACTTCAACTCTTGCTCTTAGATAAGTTTTTACGGTGAGATTTTTACAGAAAAGACTAGCAGCAGTGCTATTCTGTAACCATCTCACCGTGAAAACTTAGGTGAAGTGAGCGTGGAGTGAGCTGTCATTCCACAGGGATTGACACAATTGACAGCTCACTTCACCCAAGTTTTCACGGTGAGATGTTTACAGAATAGCACGGCAGATATTTATTACAGAGTGCCTTGCATATTTTGACGTTAATTAAGAGCGCGCATTCTGAAAGTGGGCAATATTACTATAGGGAAATATGGCTAACTAGTGAACTAAAATATTGATTAATAATTAATATCGTAAAACCGAATATTTAGTTTTAGATGTAAAAAAAGTATTTGGAAACTTTCCAAAAGTCTTTTTTGCACCTGAAACAGTTGCGACATCAAATTCAGTGTTATAATTGCAATTCATTATTAATATTCTAGTTCACTAGTTAGCGAGATTTCATATTTCCATACAGTAATATTGTCAAATTAATAAAAACAATTCGACAACTATTTGCGACGTTGCCAACTTTTAGAATAAACGTTCATAATATTAATAAACTAACTTCTAATTTTTAAGAGCATAACCACAACTGGTAAACTAGTCATCATGGTATTTTAATTAATACCAAAATAAAGTCAGGAAAATAAAGTGATATGCAAATTGACACATCATCAATTAATTTTCCCGAATATCTATTAATTTTATTACTAGTAGTGTAGTCTGTCTAAATAAGCTTGGCTCTGTGTAAACAATATCACTATTTCACATCACATCAAACAAAGACAAAACATTTATTTTCGACAAACATATCAACCCTTGACGATCACAATCGTTTTTTTTTTTAAATTATATTTTTGAACTTACCGATCCCCGAGCTGTCAAAATTAATAAAAATACTTTTAAAATCTTTTTCAGAATACCATTCTTTGTTGTAACTATCAACAAAATAGTACTAAGTATTTATAAGAAAAAGGCGTCCTGTCTGGTAAACAAATAATAGAATATTTAAAAGTAAGCTTGTAAAAGAAAGTATTGGTTCAATGAAAATCTATGAAATTAATTCGTAATTCCAAATACTTTTGTTGGCTGTACATTGGTTGATTTGAACACGGTTCCATTGAGTTAAAAAGGTAATTATTTAAATCCTATTTTCTGTTGTGGTAACACAACATTTTAGTTTACAAAATAGAATACAATATATTCTACCACATACTAAAATACTAACTACATACACACCTTCATTTCAGAAATAGTTTTGTCTAGGAATCCATTGAAATTGCTGTCCAATTCCACGACCGGCTTCTCACTGAGGTTGCCAAATCCATTGAAGGTAGGATTGAATCCGTTCCCAAAAATGTTGCCACCCTTCTGTGTATCAAACGGGTCAAAACCGCTGAGGCCGTTCGTGAACGAAGTTGTGTTGAAAACCGATGTTTGCAGGTTAAAGTCGCTTATATCGTAGTTGGGCCCGTTTGGGTTCATTCCATTTGGGTACGGTCCGTTCGGGTATGGCCCGTTTGGGTTCGGTCCGTTTGGGGTCGGTTTGTTTGACGCAGCGAACGGCTGGGATTGGGGGTGAGAGATGGGGGCGGTTTGCTGGCTGGGGACGGAAAACGGGGTGGAACCGAATAGGTCGCTCCCGTTTATGGCTGGCTGTTGTGGAGTGTGTCGCTTCGACGCTTTTGGTGGGGGCGCCACTGGAATGAAAATTAATATGTTAGTGTTTAGGCAATTTATTATTTACTGTTTTTGAACGCAAGAGGACTTTGAACCCTGGTTTCTAAAAACGCTACATAGCCGCTAAGTAACTTGTATTTTGAATTACATAGTCATTTCGAATGGTATAAGACATATTATATATACAATAGAATATTATTTATAGTTACTGCAGGTGATTCACAAATAAAGTTGGTAAAAATATTAATTTTGGGATCGCCTAGTCAAGTTGTCGGGGTCGAGCTCTCATGGGGTTGAGTTGTCGGGATCAAGCTGCCAGGGTACAGTAGTCGGGGTCCAGTTCTCCTGGGTCTAGTTGACTGAGTTTTTCGGGGTCGAATTATGTCAGGGTCATGTTATCATGATACCGTTTATAAAAGACTGAGTAAACTGTAATACTTACAAAGCGGCGGCGTGGTAGTGAGTGCGTTGTCGTGTGACGGCGCTGAGAATCGAGACATCGGCTCCGACTCGAACGCACGCGGGTCGAAGTCTGCAATAAATGGTACGAAATCGTTTACTTAAATATAGCAACACTGCATGCGTCAAGTTGGGATACTCTGTGGTAGAATGTGAGAAAATGGTTGTCAGTGCAAAAAAAAAAAAAAGGGTGGTAACTTATTGAAAAATTCTTAGAAAGTTTTGATAAATTTATTTTCAGTTGTTTGCAGCTAAGGTTGTAATCAAAACTATTTAAATTCCGGGCCCTAATAATAATTATGTTTTCATTAAATTCGATACTTATATAGTAACTTACCACTGTCTGAATCAGAGTTGAGCAGCAGACCTTCAAGCTTGGTGCCTACAGAGGGGTTCTTGTTTGACGACAAATCACCCAAGAGTTTGCTGGAAAACATAAAATACATTATTCTATTATTTCAAACAAAAGATGGATTGAGTGAGGAATGGTTGAAGTGAGCTGTCAGTAGTGTCGATCCCTAACACAAGGTGAAATGACAGCTGACTTCACCTAAGTTTTGAAAATGAGTTTTTACAGAATAGATCGGCTGGTGGAATGACAGAACACATCACCTTAGTTTACACGGTAAGATGTTTACAGAATTGATCGGCAGTTATTAAGACGCTGGTATCTTACCCAGTACCAAAGCTGTGCTTCCCGTTGTGTTGTGGCGGCGGCGTTGATAACAACAGGTTGTTGTCGTTGCTGGAGTTGAACGTGTCCGTCGAGTTGTTTGACAATGCGTCTATGCCTGCGGGCAATGTAGGAATATTACTTAAAAATTTCTTCAACAACTCAAAGAGATGTGGTGGCCCAGTTGTAATGGCCTCGACTTATGAGTCGCACGTCGGGGGTTTGAAGCTAGGCAGATACGTATTAAACTTTGTCCCTTATGTTTCATCACTATCGAGAATAAACCTGCTGTTCTAGAACTGACGAACACGAGTATGAGTTGGTGAACATGACGTTCACCAACTCGTACTACGCCCGCATGGTGGATTACAGCTCACTCCTTCTAATGTAGAGGAGGCCTGAGTCCCAGCAGTGGGACATTAGAGATTATGTTATATACAGTACGGTACGGGAACCTTACGTTAAGCTTCGTGCGGACCAGCGCGACGCGACTCCGGTTATTGTTATACCGTCAAGTTTTCTTAGAAATTGTATTGTTCGAGTCGCGTCGCGGCGTCGCGTCGCGCTGGTCTGCACGAAGCTTTACTCTGCCGTGTGATAATCATTTCATAGGACTGACAAATAATTACAGTTGCGATTTTAAGCGATTACATCTATTTTGTAAACTTGTCACAAAAATTGTATTGAACAAGCAAGATGGCGGCGTTAGTTCCAATTTTGGCCACGCACCAAAAGATTGTTGTAGCGCTATACGTTAAGTTGATAGTTAATTTGCTTATCAATCTAGTTCCCTGACTTTAATAAAGATACTGCGAAGGAAAACATCGTGAGGAAACTGCATGCCTGAGAGATATTTCTCGACACCATGTGAAGTCAAGTCAGAGGCCCATGAACGGCATAAAAACTCGGACACCAAGTTAGTCACTAACCACACGAAAATGAAGAGAATAAAGATACTTCTCAACTTACCCATCTCAGTATTATTATTCCCATTTCCGTTACCGTTGCTACTGCCATTGGCGAATCCATTAGCCATGGTTAGAGACGCGATCTGCTTCTCAAGTTCAGGCGGCGGCTTGAACTCTGTGATGTCTGACAGTTTGTTCCGAGAGAGGTAGGCCGAGAGGTCATCCTTGTACGTGATCTTTGATAACTCCTGGAATTTATGAAAGTAGGTGGTTAGAAATAAGCACAGTAAGCAACATCAAAGGCACGCACAAATGAAAATAAACTAGAAAGGACACATGGAGTGCGCGCCATGAAGGCCGGCGGAAAAATGTGGAAGTTTTTTTTTTTATATACAATGACATAGACACTAGCGCCACGTCAAATGGAATTCAGTGGTGGCGCGGTCTCTAGAAGTCAAGTTTCTGAAATAATTAAGCACCTTATTACGGTAACCACGTGCTTTGTTTGCCCGCCTTTGGTATTTTTGATCTAATAGTCTAACACCCGAATACTGAAACGCCACTCAAAACTTAAGCGTTACTTAAAACTAGTTTCAACCAATCAAAAGGCTTTAAACGAGTCATAAGTAACGCTTAAGTTTTGAGTGGCGTTTCAGTATTCGGGTGTTAGAGAGACTGCGGAATGTGTGGCCCTTGTTGAAATATAAATACCCAGGTTAGGCTTGCCACCCGTACTATATTATATAGTATCGTACTATATTTTTTTGACAACGTTCTGGCTGTCATTGTTAGTTTATCGATAAACGCCCTTCTTTCCATTGCATTCCTGCGACTACCGTTTTTACGGAAAGGATATTTTCCGTCATAAATATAAAATGGAGTGAAGAAAGAAATCAGAACGGAATCAAAGCATCTATTAATCTAATTAAAAATGAATTGTTAATTTATTTTAATATGGTTCTAAATTGATTGGATTCCTATAATTAGCCAAAGCGCAGAGTAATAAGAAATCAAATGGAAAAATAAATAATGATTAAAAAGAAATGTGTACTATTCTTTTACAAGTCTTTGTGAAAAATACAATTCTTCTTCAAAAAAAAAAGGTTGCAAGCCTATTGTCATGATCGGGCAAAGTGGTATTGGGATTTTTTAGGCCGAAGTCTGGTTTTGGGGCCGGTTAATGGCAATAAGCTCGTACCCTAATTACATGGGACTTAAAACAAAACTAGCGGAATCTGGGTGTACTATTGCCCTGTGCCTACCGCGTCTTTAGCTGTACTTCCCGTGCAGGCATGATGTTATTCATAGCACTCGTTTACGACACCCAAAATCAATCTGACTTATAGCCTTTTCCCAACTATGTTGGGGTCAGTTTTCAGTCTAGCTGAATACCAGTATTTTACATGGAGCAACTGCCTATCTGACCTCCACAACCCAGTAACTGGGTCATACAATACCCTTTGTTAAGAGTGTTTGTCAGACTTTCGGGCTTCTGACGACCCGTAACGTCTGTCAAAGATCCACGAATGACAGCCGGGACCAACGGCTTATCGTGCTTTCCGAGGCACGGAGGAGTCTCGGTATGTAAAGATGGTCGCCCATACACGGATCAACCAAGCGTACCTCAACCTGATGGATCGACCCGTGCAGCTGTTTACGACAGCCAGTGAGGAAAGGGTTGGCACAAGCACTGTTTGTTCAAGTCTACATAAAAAATGTGTATCATATTTACCTGTAAACGATTTTTGTAAACATTCATCTGTAGCTCTAGCTTCTTATTCTGTAGCTGCATCTTCTGCATCTCGATGTATTTGCCGTTATCGTTCAAGAACCGTCTGGAATGTAGAGAAATTAACATTTATTATGATGTAGGTAAGGAATTTTTACAAACTGTATCAATGAAAGTTCCTGACTTTTCGTCTGGGCAGTTTACGAGCTATCTTTTTTTAGTTCGGATCAAAACGAGAGGAATCAACTATAATCTAGGATTCTAGTCCTATTGGTGTCAATGAAAATGATGTCGTTTTCTTAGGCTGAAAGATATAAAAGTTCGTCATAAGGGACCTACCTAAGTGCAGTTTTCGCAGACCATTTTGCGACCATTTTGAAGTCACAGTAAATTCTCGGAAATAAACGGATTGAGTACGTATGAATAATCGTGATGGCTCAGTGGCTATGAGTCCTTAATGCCTCAGCTCAAATTCACTCTTTATCTTGCTTGCATACTACTAGGCTGCTCGCGGACTGAGTGAGAGCGAAACTGAGCGGCGGCGGCGGGGAGAAGGCTCTAAGGCGCCGATAGTTTAGGTAATTTCTTTTGACGGTGAAAATAATGGTACGTGCTTAATAAAAAAAAAAGTAGTATCTGCTTTAAATTTAGTTTTTATTATGCAAAGTTTCATGATATAATTTCAAGTATTTTTTTTGTCGAGAAATTTATACGGAATCGTCTTTTCGTCAAACATACTTAACAATAATCCTCAACTTTACCTTATATTATTTCAAAATGAATGCTGCAGTTTTTTCGATATAACAGAGGACCATGCTAAGTAATTTCTGGTAGGTATAAATAATGTAGACTTAAAACCTCTCCTTTCATACACGAAATTGTGGGTTCAAATCCGGACAAGTACCAAAGTGACTTTTTGACTATATTTTGGACATTACTGACATCGGTGAAGGAAAAAGATCGTGGCGAAACCTGGACTTATAGTTAATATAAGTCTGAAATCGCCAACCCGTCTTGAGCAAGCGTGGTGATCAATGCTCGTGCCTTCTCTGTATGAGAAGAGGCCTTTGCCCTGCAGTGGGACAATAACAGGCTGGTGTTATTATTATTATAAGTATTTAGGTACCTACACCAAAGGGTCGATCATTGTCCCACAAGGTCATACAATGTTTTTTTTAAAATTAATTCTTTATGTGAGTTTTCGAACAAAGAGGCTTAATGCAACTGCTTTGGAGGTACAAGATCACATTTTTTATGTGGGGACATTACTCAAACTCATGATATTATCAAGTGCTTTGTTTCCAGCTTAAAGTTATGGATTTAAGACCAGAGCCTATAAGCTTTTTATGACAAACACAACCTTTCCGAAATCAAAGTTATTTTTCACGTTGTAATGTTGTTTTACCCCAAAATATTGTAGGTACAAGACAGCGCCATGTGAATGGCCGCATACCCTTCAAACCAGAACACAGCAACGCTAAGAAAAATAGTTTATTTTCTGTAAACGTACCTGTAAGCCAAATCAAACGCCTGTCCAATGGTAAGCGTGATTTCTGAAGCCAATTTAGTCGAAATGAAGACGAAACATTCATGTTTTTCCGCCGGCCCATCATGGCCGTTCACCGCGTTGACGGTGCTGCCACCTTTCGCAATGAAAGAGAAGTATTTCTTGGCCCCTTTGTCGTCGGCGCAGTAGGATATCCGATGAAGAGGGAACTGGTACATGATGTTGTTTGATCTTGGCTCCTGTAATTGAAAAAAAAAATAGGGGATAAATAAATATGTGGGTTTCGGTAAATAAATGGGTGTGTTGGTACAATGTGGCCGATATAACATGGCCGCTCTGAACATAGGCTCTGCGAACTTTCGCGCATGTTCTCTCACTCACACGTGCCTCGTGTCACCATCTGGTTTCTAAAAAATGTTATTGCGCAGCCTTCCGCGCGAAGTTCGGAACTGCCAAGTTATATCGGTTCTATCTTCATTATGTTGCACCGGTTGACGTCATCACGTCAACGCCGGCTGTCGCTGGACACCAGCGCTGGGGCTCTGTCTCGCATAGGGGCGCAGTATTATGCTGAGCGATGGCACTTTTGCGTCGATGTGATACATATTTCCCCCAACTTGTTCTTTTCATGTTTGTGTTCTTAGCGTCATGTTTACCGCAAATAAAGGTACACATTTAAAAAAAAATTGCCCCGAGTAAAAAGCTCCATCGAACAAGTCATTTGCCCAACAGTCAAACCAATGTTAGGAGAACAGACCTAGAAATCAAATACGCGTATAATCCTATCACGATCCGCGAGTTCTATCTTCAGATCCGATCTAACCAAATCAGTATCAGATATCCTGTAGCAGTTACGGCCTCAAATCGATCGTCTTCAAATCTATGAAACCAATACATCACATGATTCGTCGGTTCAGATGGATCCCCCATCACCCCCATACGGTAGGTAAACTTAAGGTGGGTCTGTGAAGGTAGGCCCGCGAAATTCATCACTAAGTTAGAAATTGGTCTCAAATGTCATGATTTCATGAAAAAGTCATTTAATAGACTCATTCTAACTTAGAGAGATGTATTAATGATTCTAATTCTGTAAAGCCATATTTGTTACGGTCGCGAATCGTATTTTAATAAGCATACAACCTGACACTGACCTGCAAATTTAAGATTGAAAATTGCTACCTTAGCGAATCAAAGAAAGGCATAATTCTTGTGAACATTATAATCAAAACATACAAACAGCTGACTGCCATTAAAGAAACATTCAGACAATCATAACGCCATGCCTATGACTGCTTTGACAATAGAGAGCGAATAGTGACGCTTTACGCTCGTGACCTTGCGCTTGCGCACCGTGACGTGAAAGCGGCGGAAACGCCCGAGTTCGCCCGAACGCACTCGGGTAACCACCATTGATTACAGCTGTGTGATTGTGCGACTATTTGCTATTTACCCTTTCTAATTAGTGTTTCTGTGTAATAGTTGGATGTTTTGCATTTTGCAGTTATTGCATGTTGCACATGGATTTATTAGAAAGGTATTTTATTGAATAATTGCCTGCCTGCCATACGCACCATAGTACTTTTTAGGGAGGGCAAATTTTTGGGGAGGTCGATGTCCAGCACTAACTAGAAGCTGAACATGGATCTCCCCAAAAATTGCTAAAGGTCCAGTGCTAGTAGTATTTCTCTATGATCTAACTTTTTTTACATAATATCAAGGATCTAGGACTGGCCAGCGGGGTGCGCCAATACTGCCCTGCTAAGCCGAAAGGCGCTATGTCAGAGATACGCCCGTTTAGTTTTTTTTATACCATTCAATAGCTATAACAATTTCGCATCGAATGGTTTAACCAAATAACGCTATCTAACTTAAAACATTTAAAAAAACCACTCAGAAGTTTTTGATATCCTTATGTTTCCTTAAATTACAATTTACAAAAAGTAAATTTTCTCAAAACTTACTCCGATTGAGATACCGCCTTTCGGCTTAGCAGGGCAGAATATAGGATTTTGTCAGATAAAATATTTTGAATTTGAATTGATTTGTTCGTGGCAAAAACAACACTATTGCTATTGCTTTAGACTCTGTACATTTCGCTCATGTTAGGTACATCTTAAGACCCGTTTACTTTATTAGGATTAGGAAGTACCTAATCTGCTGGATGCATTATTATTATATTTATTCGTGCCCTTAAAACACTAAGCTAATATTATAATTGCTCCTTGGCATCAGCACAGAATTTCTTAGAACTTACCTCCATTAACTTTGTAATCCAAACAATGGAAGGAAATAATGGTTTAAGTGATAGCATTGACAGCTTCTTTTAATTGTTTTATTGACAAGACGCCTACCATCCAAAGGTTTAATTAATTTATTATTACTTAGTACTTTTCACTGTTTTTTTTTTTTTTCACTTCTTTGATATTGTTGATGTCAGTCCCCGGAATCTTTAGTTAGATCCTCTCATTTATCGAAATCAGTACTTAATTTAGTTTAGGATGTAAGACGAAACATACATACACACACGTTAAACACATAACCCTTCTTTTGGCTTCAAAGTCGGTTAAAAGCAGACTGATCGCAAGAAGCTAAGTATTATGGTAGATATATAAATAGCGAATTATGTACGTGTTGAGTATATAATGTTTATTTGCTTAGCTAACACGATACATGCTATGATTATTTTGTATGTTCTCTGGCATATGCACAAGATATTCCAATATAGTTCTGTCAGGATATATTGATGGATTTGACAGATAAATTATATATACCTGCAGAATGATTCAATGAATATGGAAAAGTCGGAAACTATTAGAGGTAAGTAGAGAAAGTTCTAGGATACGAAACTACGAGTATGTCGTCGATTTTATAACATTTTTTGTTTTGCATATTTAAACAGCCTTTTTTAAGGTTCCGTACCATAGCCTAAGCTGTTTGTCTGTTCAACTGTCGTCCACAGGGCTGTTTAACTTCGAACTGCGCAAGAGCTCCGGCACCCTGGCCAAAGGTAGTGGATGAACACCGTGTGGTTATAGTAAATGGAAGCGAGTTTTTGTAACGATAACATTATCGTCAAACAAACATAAAGTTCATTTTGCTATGTACATACATAGCAAAATGAACTTTATGTTTGTTTACCGCACAAAATAGATACGAGCTTGTAACTGCGAGAATTCTCCAGAAACCGCGCGACCTGTTATTTGGCGCGTTCGTATCTAATTTGTACGTTACACAATTGACATAAAGTTAATTATGCTTTGTACAAAAAAAATCGCTTCCATTGCGATCTGCGGCAATGTAAATTGAGCCTTAGAATTTGACAGATAGGCAAAAAAGGGCGGTATTTTTTGACGTGACTGACTAATCTTATCATCACGGTATGAGTTATCCTCGTGCCAACACGAGATGCACAGCTCAGCATACCCTTCCCAATTAACAAGCGTAACGCTTATATAATGCTCATGTATGTAAACAATGTTTGCTCATACACTACGCGATTAAAAGTGAAATCAAATGTACTCGCGGCAAAATAGTTTGGTTTGCAGGGTAACAACGAATACCTACTTCTTATAGGTACAGGTCGTGTCATTAAAGTTGAGACTTGACGCACCACGTGGTTTGACTTGCGTAATTGACGATTTATGGGTCTCTTTAGCGGTATGAGGTCGCCGCCGCCGCGCCGGCGCCGGGGCATCATCGGGGCGGCGGAAAGACCGGCCGGGAGACGTGGTCAAGTCTCAACTTTAATGGCACGAATTGTACATGATCTAAATGCCTGGTTTATAGGATGGCACTGACTGGACCCAGTCAGTGGGTTCATGTAGACGAGATCGGCAGTAAGTCAGCACGTCAGGCGGGAGAAACAATTAGGCCCAGAATTTGACTTATTTATTATTTTGGTTACGATTTGAAGTGGCACATCAGACACAGAAAATGTTGCTATTCAGAAAATCGCTTGCGATTGGTGCAATCGTTTTTTTAGGCCATTCTATACTAATAAAATAAAGCTGAAGAGTGTGTTTGTTTGTTTGTACGCGCTAATCTGTTGAACTACCAGTCTGATCTGTAAAATGTATTCTTGCATTTGATAGCCCAAATCTTGATGGAGGTTATAGGCTATTTACATCAGGATACGGCTCTTAGAAGCCCAGCGAGGCGGGCGACACCGCGGGGCACAGCTACGTAAATATAAATGACCAAATAACATTCGACATTCAAAGATTTTTCTTATAATGACGGCGACAAAGAGTTTGAAAGCATGTTAGCACGCGCATAAAACCCGTCTAGAATACGTCACGATTGATACCATAGACAGGTGCCTACAAATAACTTTTGCTAACTGTACAAAACGAAGTGCGTGCGTGCGAATACTACAACAGTACCAAGTTACACAAATCTGAGAACAGTTGAATTGAAAGTAACAGTGATTATATTTGCGGATGGTTTGTAAAGTCATTGATTCGCGGCGTTTCTGAGACTGTCGTGGGATGAGAATTATATTTTTTGTAGAGGTAGTATTAGTTTTATAGCGGCTGCAAATTGTGCTGGCTTGTCTATGAAACTGATTGTGTGCAAGTGATGATTTTCATGTCGTGTGGATTTTCAAAAAAATCCTTTCTTAGGCTAAGGACACACGGAGCGATTTTCACCCGCGCCCTCCGTGGTGGGACCGCAAACACTCGTACGAACACGTAGTCCATGGAAATGTAGATAGTAAAATTTACGACGCGGTTTAAGCTTCGTGCAGACTAGCGCGACGCGACACCGGTTATTGTTGTACCGTGAAGTTTTCTTAGAAATTGTATTGTTCGAGTCGCGTCGTGCCGTCGCGTCGCGCTAGTCTGCACGACGCTTTATGCGGCTTGCGCGATTGTCTGCGCGGCCCGCGGCTGAAAACCGCTGCGTGAGTTCTAAGCCTAAAGGATACACGACGACACTGACACTCGACACTCGAGTGTATACATCGATTGTCTATGTGAGTCCACAGCCGCGCCACTTCCTTGCAGAAAAAAAAAAAAATATATATTGTGTGCGGTGTCGCTCAGTGTCGCTGTCGCAGCCGTGCCGTCGCCTACCCTCTAAATGTAGTTTGAGTTCTTCTTTGAGGACATTTATCTACTTAATAATTATTATGTAGAAGATTTTCAGTCTACCGATAATATTAATTCCCCGAACGAGCTCCTACACAAAGCGCTCTATTAGTTAATAAGGCTGAAGTAAAAACTGACCTGTATCGCAACTCCATCGACAGATATGGTAATTTCGACCTTCTTGCACTTGGCACCATCTTTGGCCTCCGACTTCTTCAGCTGCTGTGTGAACTGGAGCTTTTTTATCGCGTCCTTGACGACTTCGATGCCTTTGGGCTGGTCCACTTGCGTGCAGCCAAGGAACTGGAACATGAGGAAATTTTATTGAGACATGTTTCATATACGATAGGCGAGTTTTGTTGTAATGTAAAGCTTAACTTGAGAAAGCTATCTGACCTTTATAGCGATTTACCTACCTATCTGACCTCCACAACCCTAGAGAAGCTAGCTTGGGTTGTGGAGGACAGATAGGCACTCACTCCATGTAAAATATTGGTATTCAGCTTCATGCGGTTAGACTGGAAACCAACCCTTAACTTGACAGAAGACAGAAGCTCTAAGGTGGCAGATTTGTATAGTATAGTATAATCGACTTCGTGATTACGAAGTCGACTATACTCAATGGCGCCGGCCGGTTTATTATCAGGGGGTGCATCTTCAGCTCCAGAAAGCGAGCTCGATCATTTTTGCAGTTCACCTCGGATAAGTTAGGTTATCGT
Organism: Agrochola circellaris; assembly: GCA_914767755.1. Taxonomy (NCBI): domain Eukaryota; kingdom Metazoa; phylum Arthropoda; class Insecta; order Lepidoptera; family Noctuidae; genus Agrochola; species Agrochola circellaris. Next base: position 5,866,966 of record OU611867.1, on the reverse strand, counting down.
TTGTCCATTCATACAAGGAGTAGCTTACTCCAGCTTCTGCATAAGTCGACAAAGCTACTCCTTGCTCCTTGCTCCTCATTTTTTTTAACGTTTTTAAAAACGTTTAAAAAAGTAAGAGATTTTTCCATCTCGCCTCGAATGGGATAGGTTTTATTTTGTCCATTCATACAGAAAGAGGACTAGCTGTGTCGACTTTTTTTTTTAAGGGTTCCTACATAATTGTAACCATTTTAGTCAGTCAGTTCAAGATAAAGCAGTGCGTGACAACCATAAAAGAAACTTTACCTTAAAAGGAAGTTAAAATCTAAACGGTTCAAGATAATTATTATTAAAACAATAGCTTGTAAGTGCGAACGTGTACTCGTACAATTAATAACCAAGATGGCGGCTATTTGTTTAATTATTGATTTAAAGATATACGGGTCAGGGTAGGGCCGTGAGAGATCTCTTAATCAATAATATCTTTTTGAGCTTCTGCTTATGTTGCTTTTTTTTTTTTTTTACCACAACGGGGAAGCTTTCGGCCTGCATCTCACCTGATGGTAAGTGATGATCAGGCCGAACGTGGAAGCGAGCTTCACCCGGAATTTAATACTATAAGCATACAAATGTACAGAGACCAATAGGCATTTTCCACCAGTCAACCACACAGATGCATACAGATGGGAAATTCCGCAAAATCAGTTAAATAAAAAGCGACCTTTGCTACGACACAATAAAGTCCAATTCAGGTCGCACAGCGCTAATGGGAGGCATTAAAACTCTGACAGCAGGTTAGTCACCAACCACACGAAAAGAACAAGAGGAAGCGCGACTGTCAAGCTCCACTGAATTAAAAGAGGACTTTTGGGAATACTTTATAGAGTCCTCGTGGGTGAATTTAAAAAAGCTGATGTAATGTTAAAAATGTGTCACTTTATAAATTTAAAAATTCTTACTCTGCCCAGCCTTTATGTTTTAGTATTGTTGGTGAATTTAAAAAAAATACCTGCATAACTATGAAACAGATGAGGAGGGACAGTTGAGAGAAAGTACGCGCAGGAAAGATTTAGAAAAGCAAAATAATACCCCAACTACTAAAAATACAACAACAAAGGACTATTCAACATAGTCCTCAATATCAAGCAGTGCGGATTTTTAACAGCACGCTTAGCATGACCACAATAGAAACGGGTTTTGTCGACGGAAGAATAGACAAAATGACAGATAAACAATAACAATCTGTCATGTTGTCTATTCTTCCGTCGACAAAACCCATAGAAAGCCCGTTTCTATGGTTGTCATGCTACGCGTGCAGGTTGCCATTGGACTTAAAAACTATAATTTATAAGAGCTCTTTTAAGTCAAGACTCAGAGCGTCCCTATTGGAGAAATGTCTGTATTCAATAGGCGATGACATGTCCACATAAAATAAAATAAAAATTAGTTAATGTGAGACTGGGTAATATTAGTATGTTGCAATGTAGCTTGCAATGTTATTGAATTTTTAATTGTATTGAATATTTAATTTGTAATGTTATTGAACTTTTATTTTATTCTTTTGTTTTTTTTTTTCCATAATTTACTGTGCATGAATTCATAGTCATTCATGGTATTCTATAGTTTTAATGAAGGTTTTTTTTTTTGTATTATTTCAAACACAATGTGAATTGTTCCTGAATAGAATTGAATTGAATTGAGTTATATTAGCCGTTCAGCAATTTGGTAGCGGAGCTGCCTGCCCAAGGTCCGTTGGGCGACAATTTGAATGAATTTGCTGGCTGAATTTGGGGGTGCTGTCAAACAGTCTCCACGTGACGTATGGCGTATGTACATAAAAGACAAACAATTCCCCAAAATTCTTCAATAGACAATGTTTTTTATACCTCAGTCGAATTTTAAAGTCAGTTTGTCCGAACTAAATTTCTTGTATGAACCAATATCAAAGTCAAAACTTGAATGTAGATGACGGTAGACCCGGCTTGCTTCTCTGTTTAGTACTCGTTCTGTTATACAAATAACTTCCGAGCTTTAAACCCAGCCACGTTCTGGACCAGTGCCTAGATAACACCGCAGACCAGTGACGTATACTCTACGCCCCCTGCATACCACAGATACAGACCATCTGCTATTAGCACGTGCAATGATAACGTTATCAATTGTTTGTTGTTATGATTGACAGCCTTTTGTTTTTATAGCTAGTCTGGGTTATAATATCCCTGTTTGAGACTCTAGCAAAAGCAAAGATGAACACGATGTCCCTGTAATGACACACGCACCCTTCAAACTGGACAAGTGACGCAGCTTGGCGTCAGTAACAGCACGAGTAGCAGGGCAACTATTGTCTATTCTTCTGTCGACAAAACCCTTTTCTATTGTGGTCATGGTAAGCGTGCAGGTATGGTGGTAAAATAAAAGAAAGAAAATACGTTTATTTGCGCTAAAAATGCCGCAAAGAAAGATTATATATGTCGTAGAATGATTTGATAATTCGAATTTTCGCGAAAATCCTAGGGATTTTGCGAAAACACGGATAACTAGAAAATTGTGAAAACGTTTCTGCAAGCAACTGGGTGAAATAGGTTAGGTAAGAATCGAAAGGATCGTAACGAAAAGTAGAAGACGGATTCACAGGGTGTTTGTGCGTGGGTAACCACAAGTAAAGCTTCGTGCAGACCAGCGCGACGCGACGCCGCGACGCGACTCGAACAATACAATTTCTAAGAAAACTTGACGGTATAACAATAACCGGTGTCGCGCCGCGCTGGTCTGCACGAAGCTTAAAGCGCGCGTCGCTTCGTGAAATAAAAATACTGCAAGTATTTTTTGGGCGCTTAGAAATTGGTCTATCATTTTTCAAAAAACTCAAAACTCAAAGCATTTATTTCAAACTAGCTTTTGCCCGCGACTTCGTCCGCGTTTCCGTCGTTTTTCGTAAAAAAGTACCATATGTCCTTCCTCACGGTTCAGTGGTTTCGATGTAACAGACAGATTAACTTTCGTATTTTAGTAGGGAAATATAATATATCAATCCACAATACTGTTGAAAAATATCGCAATAAGGAACCGCAGAATATTATTATTAATAGCTGTGCCCGCGACTCCATCAGCGTGCAACTCCTTGTATGTTATTAAGTTAATGTATTGGTAATATTGTTTAGATCACTTTCACATGAGGCTTAAGTACCTATAGAACGAAAATACTTCAGCGCAAAGCTTCCGGGTAAACTATGTTGAAAGTTGACCCGTCCGGCACGTGAACATAAAGATTTCTAGAACTGCTAACCCGGGAAAGAGCGACATATAACTGACCATGCGAGAAACAACTGACACCGAGATCTACTCCAGCAACACGAAAAGTCTGCCCTTGAGCCTTATTAATTGTCATTGCATAACACACCGATACTGGGAATTGCGTTCTTTTAAATTGGAATGGAAAATTATTTGGTATTATGGGAATTCTGGGAATAAAGACGGTCTCTCCTGCACCGCAGCCTGTTAAAATTTGAGCCTCGATTACATTTTGTTGCAACTGGGTTACTTTTAGCCGAGTTCCATTGCAAAGTTGTGGTGGTCTTAAATTTCGGAGCAGAATAATCGGAATGCCAATTTTTAAACAAATTTCATGAGAAGGAAGTCCGGGCATATTTAAAGAATTTAAAAATTCTATCGGGTAATTAGTGGTTTCTTGTTCATCGATAATAAATTGAACGAATATTTAAACACTACCAAAACAACTAATACCTATTTTATAAAATGACAACAAAAGAAATTCAAATAAACTATTTAAAGACTAAAAGTCGCGCTGATAAGCACGGTTTGTTAATATCAATTATTGTCTGTCAATAAGGTCGAACGCTCTGAACGCATCAACAGCCAAATATTGAATGAAAATGAAGCTCGCTCGCGCTCGGACCTCCCGCCTTTTTATACCCTACCGCCACGACCCGTGTCGAGCGCGGCAACCGTTACACAAAAAAACTTTTTACAAAAAAAAAGTACAACCGACTTCCACAAAAAAACACTACAAAGTGAAAAATAACTTTAATTTCGGAAGTCGGTGTCTTTAGTTTTGAATTTTCACTTTTTACCACCGACTTCCGAAATTAAAGTTATTTTTCACTTTGTAGTGTTTTTTTGTGGAAGTCGGTTGTACTTTTTTTTTGTAAAAAGTTTTTATTTTTCACTTTTTAGTTGTGGTACCTACCCCACACAAATTGGAATACCACTACACTGCTATGTAAAAAACAGTGAAAGGAAGTTATCATCATGTCATACCCTTTCATACAAAAAAAACCAGCTAACCAGCCAGTTTTGTTCATGTAACCGAATATCTCATCAGAACAAAACGTTGTAAGTGCCCTTGAACATTTTTTTTTTCGAAATAGTTTTTATAACCTTTGTAGTGAGTACAGGCGTGATAATATGTGGTGTGATGGCGTAAACAATGCTTAGATATGCTATAGCAACAATTGCGGTTAATCTGCTGTTATTTATTGAAGAGTTCCCCCGATTTCTACAAGATCCCATCATCAGATATTGAAATGGTGATAATGGGACCACACGGGAAGCACAAGCTTTCAAATAAAAAAGAATCATGAAAATCGGTTCACTCAGTCGCAAGTTACGAGGTAACAAACATAAAAAAAAAAAAAAAAAAAAAAATACAGTCGAATTGAGAACCTCCTCCTTTTTTTGAAGTCGGTTAAAAATAATCCTTATGGCATGATTCAGTATTCACGCGCGACGGCGCGATGGCTTATTAGCGTATTTCATGTTACATAAGTTTGGTGTTTCTATACCGATTACTATGATTCTTTTTTTATTGAATAGGTAATAATATTAAATTCTTTTAATTAGGGATGAGTGAGAGTATTATAAACGTAAGAGTAAACAAATATAATCAGAAAGCTCCGAACTGCTAAGCTATCGGGAGTTACACGTGTTATTGTGAGTCAACCATAGAAGATAGACATATGCTGTTGTGGGATATTTTTGAGATAATTTTATGTAGAACATTTCCGTCATAAATGATTTCTATGTAGCTTTAACCATTAAGGCTTCACACGCGACGGAAGCTTAAAAAATCGAGCAACTTCTCCCGTTTTCCCAACATTTCCCTTCACTGCTCTGCTCCTATTGATTGTAGCGTGATGAAAAGTATACTATAACCTCCCCAGGAGTATGAAGAATAATTGTACCAAGTTTCGTTAAAATCCGTCGAGTAGTTTTTGTTTCTATAAGGAACATACAGACAGACAGACAGACAGACAGACAGACAGACAGACAGACAGACAGACAGACAAAAATTTTACTGATTGCATTTTTGCCATCAGTATCGATCACTAATTACCCCCTGATAGTTATTTTGAAAATATATATCATGTACAGAATTGACCTCTCTACAGATTTATTATAAGTATAGATAGATAAACCAATTACAGGCACTTTTGAATTGTCAAGGGGGTCGGTCAGTCAGAAAGATGAAGCTAGATGCCCATTCCAAAGCGTAGTAGGTAACTATGGAGAAGAACGGGCAAGAAACTCCACGGACACTCTTTTAAATCATGATATGGTTACAAAATATTGGTTACATCATTCATGTTGAAGTTATACATGTGAGAACGATGCAACATGTGAAAAGCGTCCGTAACAGACAAAAAAAAAAAAAACAATCTAAAATTAAATTAAATTAAAACACGCCGTGGTAGCTAGATGGCCAGACCCTACTGACGGCGCCCGTTCACGAACATGAACATATTTCTAATATCAAACCAGTACATACCTTAACAAGGTACGCGACATGGCCCTTCACGAGGGCATCAGGCGCGTGTATCCACGTCCTGCCGTTCGGAGCGCCGTTCTGCTTCCCCTTGCCCTGCCAGAACAGCAGGGTAGACATCCTGGAACAAACAGAGACAACAAGTGAGTATGATGGAGAAGGCAGTAGAACTGTACCCTAATTACGTAATACACGATCAATCAGAATCTGAATCGTTTTGAAACAGATTGCTAATCCATTGCTTCGTACGTTCGAAAAAAAAATCTGCTCAACAACGTAAATAACACAATGAATGTTGTTGACCTGTCAAATTGAAACAGATTAGTCGGAATTGTCAACGAAAATGTGTTGCGTAATTAGATAACTGGTCTTATCAGGTTTTGAAAGCGTGGCCCTCTGTCTGCGACAGTGTTTTTAAGGCACACGGAGAGATCAAACTGAATCGAAGAATCTGGCCCTGCTATCTAATTGCGTAGCACATTTTCGTAAACGATTACAACTAATGTGTTTCATTTTGAAAGTTCAACAACATTCATTGCGTTATTTACGTTGTTGAGCGGATTTTTTTTGAGGGCGATGCGACGTGACGGCCGACGAAGTTTTATAAAAATGTGGCTCTTATTTCAGTAGTGTACTTATCTAGCGACTTCCACGTGAACGAAGTCGCGGACAGAAGCTAGTCAGCTTGTAAATAGAAGCAGCCTGTATAAAAAAATGCGTGCAATACGGATGGAAAATCTAGTTTTTTATAACACGTGTGCGATAAATAATTATTTACTTAGTATTATAGTTTTACGATCATGTATTCCATCCACTACGATGGAATATTACATGTACGTATGGTAATTGCAATGAAGATTTTCTTGATAGCATCAATTGAGAAATACCTATGTAAGGTCTATTTAAATCCTTGTTTCCAGTTGATGTTATTTCCACTTAAACAAACATCAACTTAATACAAGTGTAAATAAAGTTCATTTTAGACTGTTGAAGAAGTTATAAAAAATATGAAGTTGTAGCTCAAACTGAACCTTATGTATGCACTTTACAGTTGTTTTTCCTAAAACTCGTGTTTGTTTACATGTTTGGCATATAAATTGCGAACGCAGATTATAGTGATGCGCATAATATGTGCTTATTGTATGAATTATGATAATTAATAGGGAAGCTATGTGTGTGACTGCATCGTTGGTCTGGTGGTCGCAACCGATACTGCTGGGTTCGGTTTCCGAGTCGGGCAAACTGTTATTAGGTTTTTCCATCTGAAATTTCTCAGTAGCAGCCGGAGTCTGGATTTGTGCCCGGTTGATGGCAATAGGCTCGCCTCTTAGTACACGTTATTGGATTATAACTGGCGAAATGTGGATGTTCTATAGCTAGGTACATGCCTTTTTTTTTTTGTGGTTGGGAAATTATCAAATAACTTCCTTCCCGCTCCAGGCGGAGCGGGAGGGCGTGTCAGACTTCTGCTGACTAAAACCCACCCGTGTTCCTTCCGTTGCCTGTGAGCCGGGGGCGCGATATCCCTTTCGGACAAACTCGCAACCCCGGCAGGCATTGGCCCTTCCGGACCCCGTCAGTTGGTGCTGACATCTCTTTGAGGCGCGCGTGGAACACAACGCGACGTCGACCCGGGCCAGCCATGCTATTCTGTAAATATCTCACCGTGAAAACTTGGGTGAAGTGAGCTGTCAATAGTGTCAATCCCTGTGGAATGACAGCTCACTCCACGCTCACTTCACCTAAGTTTTCACGGTGAGTTGGTAACAGAATAGCACTGCTGGTACCTATCGGACGGCGAGCTACTCATTGCTCACCGTCCGCAAGCCTGCGCCTACGGTGGCCGGAACTCGGCATAGCTACACCCCTGCTTAATCCTTTGGCAAATCCAGCGTGAGGTTATGTTTGACAAATAAAATAGTAACGGTTTTTTTATGCCATACGTACAATCTACACAAAAATCAATAATCAATAATCCACGGCGGATTAGTCTCGCAAAAACTCGCAAATGGTTTGACCGATTGTGATGAAACTTTGGTAAGTTGTTGTGTGCGCGCTGGAGAAGGTTCCTTCCCAACAAAAAAGGAATTGCAACGCATCAGCATTCACATTAGCTAGTCGCATTTATTAAGATCTTCCTTCAATTCAGAGAACTCATTAAATTGGTTGCCCATCCCATAAATGTCAGAATTATTTAATCCTAACTAATATTGTAAGTAATTGCTAAAGTTGGTTTGTTTGTTAAGTTTTCACGTCTTAAGCTTCGTGCAGACTAGCGCGACGCGACACCGGTTATTTTTATACCGTGAAGTTTTCTTAGAAATTTTATTGTTCGAGTCGTGTCGTGCCGTCGCGTCGCGCTAGTCTGTACGACCATTTAACTACTCAACCGATCATCATACAATTTTGCATACACGTTGCCAGAGTAACAAAAAATAGACATAGATAAAATGTACCCCTTTCATCGAGAAAAATCATTAAGAGAGTTGGCAACGTCGCAAATAACTGTCAAATATTTACCTGTCTTGATTAATTTGGAAATATTACTGTATTGAAATATGAAATGTGGCTAACTAGCGAACTAGAATATTGATTATGAAATGCAATAATTAATATCGTAACACCGAATATTAAGTTTTAGATGTAAAAAAAAGTATTCGGTACCTAACTTTCAAAATGCCTTTTTTATACACCTAAAACGGTTAAAACATCAAATTCAATGTTATAATTGCATTCATTATTAATATTCTAGTTCGCTAAATTTCTTAATTCCATAAAGTAATATTGCAAAATTAATCAAAACAGCGTAATATTTGACATACATTTATGTATATTTGCGCCGTTGCCCATTTTCAGAATTAACGCTCTTAACGCGAGCGAAGCCGCAAACAAAAGCTAGTAAATAATAATTATTTTACACCATAAATAGAATACAGGTATTGTTAACGAACTCCACAAGGTTATATTACCAAAATAGTTGTATAAATTGAATATTTATGGAATCTGCGAGGTAATTGCCAATCACAATCCCATTTCATTCTGTTTGACCATTCAACGCAATGCAACGCATTGAAGAGCTCGTGGCTAAGTAATACCAGCCGCACGGGTCGATCCATCAGGTTAAGCTACGCTTGCCGGAGTTGGTCCGTGGATGGGTGACCATCTTTACATGAAATTTCTTGCGTGGATAAAAAGTATCCTATGTCCTAAACCAGGTCATGATCTACTCATGTCCCAAATTTCATCGAAGTCCGTTCAGCCGTTTTAGCGAGAAAGCGTAACAAACAAACAAACTCACTTTCGTATTTGTAATATTAGTTAAGATACATAATAATGTTCGTGTTCGTAGCTCACGATTGTGTACGTATATAATATTAATTGGTCTTTATGCCGGCTATCGCTTCATCAGACACGCCAAGGTCCAACCGTGATGCCTGCTGCATCACTATAATTACAATTATCACTAACAACAGAACACATTATTTTGTGAGCTTATTGGAGGATTTGTCGCTTCAAGGCTCATCCCGCAAACTGGCGCGACGCACGCGACGAGATGACGCAGCACCAATAAAACGATTTCCAAAAAGTTTTCATGGAAATTGCTCCACCAGAGTCGCGTCGCGAGTCTTGCTACGACACAATACAGTGGTGGAGGTCGCACAGCGCTAATCAACTACAGTTATATTCACCTAAAAGTTGCCTCTCTTTCTACCGCGTGACTCCTAGATCTTCTGACTACGTTACACTCATTGAATTGGCCCAGCAAGACGGGCCCGCCGCGTACTTGTAGCTTCATACCTAAACAGCGGAGTATCCCGTCTCATCTGTATTCATCTGTGGCCATGGACGGTACAGGCAGTTGTAAATTCTAAATATCCATATTTTTTTTGCCCTCATCTCAATATGGTTATTCGTTACAGTTAATAGAACAGGCAGTCAAAAACAACCATTTCAGACACTAATCTACATGGTCCCCATATGCCCTGACCAAGATTATGTCTGGACTTTAAAAGAGACTGCGACCTCTGAGTTTGTTTCGGTCTTTCTCCTCAGAATAATCAGAAAGGAAACGCCGACCTCATCTACCTTATTTTTTAATACGACATGTAAAACAGAACCTATTTACAGACTATTTTTTTTAAATTTAATTTCGAAAGTCGGAAGTCTGACATGGGGTATCGTGTTGCCCAATTAATGGGTTGTGAAGGCCAGAGGCAGTCGCTCCATGTAAAATACTGGTATTCAGCTGGATCCGGTTATACTGGAAGTCGACTCTACCTTAGTTGAAGAAAGACTTGGCAGATGTTGCTGATGATCAGAGTGGCTTGTCTACTTATACAGGGTGGCAGGGAAATCGACGCTTAAAACTGTTACCATGGGTTCAGTACATGATTCTGAACCCCCTACATTGAAATGGTTCAACGGTTATTTAAAAAAATCCGCTGTTTCATAGAAAATTGCAATACCTACGCGGTCAAAATGTATGGAACCATAGTAAAGGTTTTCGCGTCGATGTCCCTGCCACCCAACATATCTACATCTCTATCAGTCTTCATCTCACTATTTCCTCCTTTTCTAGCTTTAATTATCATCTCATTCACATGATCCGCTCATCGTTTGTATAACATAACATCTTAACATCACGCCTGCAATCCTCGAAGGCTTAGGCAGAGGTGTACGCTCACATTTCGCCAGCTATGTTCAAGTCACATGTTATAAGGGGCGAGCCTATTGACAATCAACCGGGCACAAACCCAGACTCCGAGCTGCTACAGAAAAATTCCAGATGGAAAAACTCAATGTCACTTTGCCCGACCCGGGCATCGCACAAAGGACCTCATGCTACACTAGACCAACGAGGAAAACCGTTCTTCTCAATTCATAACAGCTATCCACATTCCTGGTCAAAACTTTACGCACTAAGATACAAATGCTTCATTCCCTTTTTTACGTTTTTCGTAATTTCCGTGTACATTCTAGAATCTATCTATTTAATAGGTACTGACCAGTAACTTCCTTTAAATAATTCCTTATCCGTGATCGATTGATACTGTTGCCCAATCATTTCTTAGTACCGGATGGTGACGAAACCATAGACTACAGAGGAAGCTTACGTCAATGACTGTGACAGTACCTAGTACCTACGTACTGTCACTGTGATCCTAATTGGACTGTTGTCAAACTTAATTGAAAGTTCTTATACGTATAATGATTGAGGAAACGGTAAAGGAAAACATTGTGAGGAAAACGGCAAGCTTTTTTTTGGTTGGGAAATTATCAAATAACTTCTCCCGCTCTGGGCGGAGCGGGAGGGCGTGTCAGACTCTTACTGACTAAAACCCACCCGTGTTCCTTCAGTTGCCTGTACGTTGCCAGGGGCCACGGTATCCCTTTCGGACTTTCCCGCGGAAAACGGCATGTCTGGGAGATATTTATCGACGGCATTTGAAACCAAGTCAGAGGGCCCATGGGCGGCATAAAAACTCTGACACCATCTATCTAATTACGCAATCAATTTTCGTAAACGATTACGACTAATCGGTTTCATTTTGACAGTTGAACAAAATTCATTGCGTTATTTACGTTGTTGAGCATATTTTTTTTTCGAACTTATGAAGCAATGATAAAGCAATCTGTATCAAAACGATTCAGATTCTGATTGATCGTGTACTACGTAATTAGGGTACAGGTAAGTCACTAACAACACTAAAAAGAAAGATTGAAAAAATTAAATTAGAAGATAGGAATTATAGCATAACAGTACGACTGTATTACCTCCAAGGGTTGGCAGAGAACGTATGGTACTCTGGACTCCTACATATCACCACCAGCCGGTCGATTCTGTAAAAATATCACCGTGAAACTTAGGTGAAGTGAGCTGTCAATAATGCTAATCCCTAGCATGCTGCCGGTTGATTTGTGACAGTGACAGATCACTTCACGCTCACTTCACCTAAGTTTCACATTGATATTTTTACAGAATCGACCGACTGTTATGTTTAAGTCCCATATAATAGGGGGCGAACCTATTAGCCATTAACGGGGCAAAAATCTAGACGACTGCTAAAAAGAAATTCCTAATAGAAGAATAGGGGTGTTGACTGGGAAAAAAAAACTATTTATTCCGTCAGTCAGATAATAAAGAAAAAATTAGACATGTATTTTTTGCTCTATCATACTAAAAAATGGTTTAGATAAAACTCATTAAAGTTGGGCAGTGGGGCTCGCTACGTCACAAAATAGTATAAAATCTACCGGGGAATGACGTCATGCCACATTTTTACTTATTGCCTTCTCAATGTATAGCCGTAACCCTTTGATTACGAAAAATACGTGTCCAATATGTTTTTAATAATCTACCAGATGGACAAAAAACTATTTTTATTATCGACATCCCTATTCAATGACACATTGCCCGAGTAGGGGATCGTATCCAGGACCACGCCCAACAGTCTCGCTAACGAACACTGGACCAACGAGGAAGTTACAAGTTCAAAATTTAATTCAAATTCAATACTAATTATTATTTATTTGATTTACTTAATTAAGTAAACCAATTAGTATTGTCAACGAACTAGACCGAATTAATTGATCAAACATCGTTAAAAGATGATTACAAAAAAAAAAAAAACTTATCGCGATGACGAAACGTTTTATTATAAGTTTGATGAGCGATAAAAAAGTAAACCGACTGACATTGAGAATTTCCATACAGTAGTTTTTAAGGAAATAGGTACAAGCGAAATCAGCTGTTACTGTATCAGTTATTGAGGAAAATTAAGGTGATGATTTTTTATATCCTATACTATTAAATGGGCAAAATTTGTATATTGGAGCTCGTGGCTAAGTTATAACTGCTGCCCGGGTCGATCCGTCAGGGTAAGCTACGCTTGGGTTGGTCTGTGGATGGGTGACCATCTTTACATACCGAGACTCCTCTGTGCCTCGGAAAGCACGTTAAGCCGTTGGTCCCGGCTGTTATTCATAGATCTTTGACAGTCTTCAGAAGCCCGAAAGTCTGACAACCAGTCTTACCAAGGGGTATCGTATTACCCAGTTACTAGGTTGTGGAGGTCAGATAGGCAGTCGCTCCATGTAAAAGGGTCATTTTCACAAAAAGTGTACATTCCAGTTTGGGTGTGTCCCACAACTTTTGTATTTTTTTTAAAGCATAATATCTACATATAAGAAAAAAAACACTAAAGCTTTGGATCTGTGGTCAGTTTTTAACAATATTGTATAATATTGCTGCTTATAAAAGCAGCAATATTATCATAATTTCCAAAAATGAAGATAGAAGGTATCTATTTTAGCGCTGTCCCACTACCATTTTCATTAATATAACGTAACTTTAATGAATTTTGTTGACGTATATATAATAAATTGTTTGATATTTTGGAAAGTATAGTTATGCACGATTTGTTAAACAATTATAGAAATAATCGAATGTCGCTTAAAATATTTTAAATAAATTAATCTCTGTGAGGACACAAACTAGTTCAAATGGAAATTTCCCTTCCGAAACCGCAATTTTTGCGAGATGATGCTATCAAAACTACCGTTTACGCGTATTTTTTTTCGATCGGCAACATTCTTAATGCTGTCAACGGGTGAAAACAAGTATTTCGACCATTTTGACGGCGGCTGGCGGACGAACAACATTACCTCAGGTAGCGGTCCAGTTTTGCTTTTCCAGAGCCGCGACCAATTTCAAAGTAAGTTTACAAGTTTATTTCTTGCAAATTATTTTGATATCTTCATTAGCTTTCAGTGAACTTAAATTGATACCAAGCTTGTTGATTAGATGTGTTAGTTTTAAATAATTAAAACAAAAGTGTTTAAGGTCAGACTTCCGATACTTCCGTTCCGTAACCAAAACGCAGGTAACGTAGAAATGGAATTGAAAAGTTTCGGAATGGAATTCTTAGGAAGATGATACATTATATTCGTAGTATCGATTTTAAATAATAAAAAAAGAGAAGACTTCCAAATCTAATTCGTAACGTTCTTACGGAGTCACTTTGTAAAAAATAACAAATATTAATATATTATTTATTGTAACAAAACAATTTTGAGATTTTGCTAAATAGCGTTATGTGACAATAAGTGTTTTTTTATTTTGTTTTGATAAATATTATAATATATTGTTGAAATTAATGTACTCAAAATGACACACGTTCTAGTAAAATGTATTCATTTTCATAATAATTATTATTTTAATTGGTTGACTATGTAACATGAATATTTTTTTCAGGTACTTTATCTACCCAGTAAGAATGGTTGTCCTAGCAGACGTTGATAAATTTATAAACAAAAATGATTTTTTATTATTGCACGAATCAATATGGCCATGGTTAATCACTCATTTCCGAATTGCGGAAAAATGCCAGCCGAGAAGATGAAAAGATATCGGGAAAAACTAAAGAAAGACCCCGAAAGGTATGAAGAGTATAAGAAAAAAGATTTGAATAGAATAAAATGAAAGAATACGAACTTTTTTTCACTTTGTTCAACATAATAAATTAATAATACACCCCGTATTATGTTGAACAAGGTGTAAAATTTGAGTTGTGTTTAATTTTATATTAGAATATTTATAATAATTTGATCTCATTTTCTTGATAATGTGCAATAGTCTTAAGAATTCTATTCCGTTATAGGAACAGTCAATTCCGTGACTGTCCTATTTTATATTTTGTTTTAAATATTATTTTTAGAGTGAAACGCTATTTAATTGGTATTAGCTTTTGTTACCTTAGAGTGTAATCATTTGATTTATGTAATTATAAAAAGAGTTTCTAAGTTGTATCCTAATTGAGAAACATACCAGAAAGTATTGAACTAATTTGGTCCAAAGAGTAACGTAATGGAAATTAAAATGGTGTTAAGTATGTTTGCTATTGTTGATTTTATGTTTTATCTATTTTGTATTAAAGTAAAAAACATTGTTATCCAATTATACTATTTGATTAAATCCAAACGAGTTTTATTTTATTTCTTTAGCTGAAACCCATTAGTTTCGGAATGGAATAAATTTTGTTCCCCAGGGGCAATAAATTAATTGTATTTCAGTAAATAATCTTGATTATGAGGTTTTGTTATAATTTTCATATAGTGAAAAGAATAACAATTGTAAAATAAATTTGAAATAACGAATTACAATAAATAAATAAATTTCGGCATATTTTTAATAGTGTACACTTTTTCTGAAAATGACCCAAAATACTGTTATTCAGCTGAATCCGGTTAGACTGGAAGCCGACCTCAATAAAGTTGGGAAAAGGCTAGACAAATTGATATATTTGTAATCACGTTCTGGAAAACGGCTCTAACGAATTCAATGAAAGTTGCAACAGCTGCTGAGGGTAGGTTTTAGCAAAGTAAACACTAAAAAAGCACACAATATTTTAATTTGTGCTGAACACATAACATCCCCGGATTACTTTTCGCAAATTCGTCAATCACTTCCTTTGGTTGTAGACTACCAGAGATATCTTGGTGATACATGGCGGTCAAACCGGGCAACGTTGGTGGCAGAATGAGTGGCGCACGGATACAAAATTTGTCACGTAAGTGAACAATTGTCGTACTCACTTGCTAAAAAGTTTAATTAGAATAAAGTTCACTTTAAGATTTGTCACGGAAGAACTCAGATGCTTTTGGGGGCGGGCTTGAGCCCCTCAGCCCCGCCCTGGATCCGCTATTTATTTATTATTATTTATTTTATTGAAATTAATGCTTTGAATTTGAAAAGAGAAGATGAAAAATACGTAGCCGCCATGTTGTTTTGCAGCGTCATTATTTGAATGTTGGTAAACATGAGCCCAGACGCCACGGCGTCACTGCGGTGAGGTTATTATAAAACCTTGACTTGGGACATTTAAATAAAGCGAATTTAGTTTATATTGGCATCACGTAGGTTTATGTTCCGTTACTTCTTTATTTATTTGCAAGGTTCTTTGCCTGCTTTGTTGTTTAGTGGTCGCTTCTGCTGAGAATGAGATTCTGGGTGTAATTCTCAGGTCGGGCAGTCTTATTGGGTTTTTTCATCTGGAATTTATCAGTAGTAGCCCTGGGTCTGGATTTGTATCCGGTTGATGGCAATAGGCTTGCCCCTGACTACAAGGGGACTGAAAAACATAACTGGCGAAATGTGGGTGTAACAGGTGCACCTCTGGTTAGCTTGTGGCGGCATCTACATCCAAAGACCTGACGTCACAAATCCTGCATCGCGCAATTAGAGTTTACCGCGCGAACGACATAATAAATAAGACTATCCGTATCCGACATCAATTGTTGGGCAGTTTCCCGCCAGACACGACACCCGGTCGGAGGATCTTCCCTCTTCTATGGAGTATGAGTGAACTTTACACCCTGTTCCTCATACCTCTAGTGAGGATACAGCCGTGATGTCATATGTTATGTTATTCTTTGCTTTGGCTTCGATAAATTATTGAGAATTATTGGCGATTGCGTATCGTGAATTTTATAAATTATCTATTTTGCTTTGTCTCTAAATATTTTGCAGTCTAAGTATGCACCTAAAACTAGTAGGGACTAAGCTTGATTATATTCACATAACACAATACTGTGATGCAATCATTTCCGTGTGTTCTACCAGCTAATCGGGGTTGCCAACTAAAATTACATTTAATTATCGTGACGGCAACACTGAGAATAAAAAGATTTTAAGATAATAGCAAATTGACGGAAAACACGACCAATTAACGAATAATTTTGTGTAACTATTAATTAGAGTTAATCATTTTAATGTTGCAAAATTAAGTATATAGGTAAGCTAGAGTTTTTAGGACGTAGCAAGGTGAGCCAAGTCGGAGTCCCCACACGAAGGATTCCGTACTATGAGCGAACAATAAATGCCGAAAAAAGCACGTCTCTTGTATGAGATATGACAAATAAAATAAATAAATAAATTTTTATTGTTGTTATAGCGTGTGCATGTAGTTACCTATTGATAAAATCTGCCTATTACGAGATACAGCCCGATGATAGGACCAGGGACTGAATTACCCAAAAATTAAGGTAACTTTAGATTTCGGTATGACGTCATACCGTTAAATAAGGGTTACCACAATATTTCGATACCGTTCTATTTTTCAGTAGCGGAATTTTGAGGTTGGAAATGCATACCGGTATATTTCGGTAGAAGTATCGGTACCTTTATAAATGTATCGGTAGCAGTACCTAAACCTTCATAAATACACAAGTTCCAACGTGTTCGACCACCCCGCGCACCCGCGCCGCGCCGTCTCACATGTTTTTCGGTTCCTAAATCGTGTAAAGGTTAAATAACGTTTAGCCCAACCTTTATTTAAAAAGGTATCGGTATAGCTCAACCCTTA
Organism: Agrochola circellaris; assembly: GCA_914767755.1. Classification (NCBI taxonomy): domain Eukaryota; kingdom Metazoa; phylum Arthropoda; class Insecta; order Lepidoptera; family Noctuidae; genus Agrochola; species Agrochola circellaris. Next base: position 5,849,842 of record OU611867.1, on the reverse strand, counting down.
TTTTAAACCGGTACCGGTGAACCGCTTTCAGTCCCTGGATAGGACAACGGACGCTTAGTAATATGTACAAGGTTCTTAAATAAATAACGAATCGTAAAAGCTACCTACTATCAATAGGTGCTATAAAAAACGGATAGTTAGATTTAGCAACTGTAGGCTTTACCTGACTGAATTTTCATGAACATTGGCTTATGTAGGAAAATTATTGTCCTGAGTTGGTGTAGGTACCATCGAAGAAGTTCATATCTATACACCGTAAGAACTATTTCTGCATGCAGCGCTCGGCAGCTATAGACCCGGGGCGGTAACAGTTGTGGTCATCGTGTTCACGGGATTTTGTTTTCAAACTGCTTAGATATGAAGTTCTTCGATAGTACTAGGTAGTAAGCAATACCCTAATGTGTAAAAGGAAGAATAGAAACCATAATATACAGGGTGGCATACATCGACACAAAAACTGTTACTTACCATGGATTCAGTAAGTACGAGATTCTGAACCTTTCGGCGGTTATTAAAGAAAAAACCTGTACCCTAATTACGTTATACACGATCAATCACAATTTGAATCGTTTTGAAACAGATTGCTAATCCATTGCACGATAGATTCGAAAAAAAAATCTGCTCAACAACATAAATAACGCAATGAATGTTGTTGAACTGTCAAAATGAAACAAATTAGTCGTAATCGTTTACGAAAATGAGTTGCGTAATTAGATAGCTGCTGTTCCATACATTTTGACCGCGTAGGTATTGCACTTTTCTATGAAACAGCTGATTTTTTTTTAATCAGTGACGAAAAATTTCAACGCAGGTGGTTCAGAATCATGTACTGACTCCATGGTAAATGTTTTCGCGTCGATGCCACCCTGTATAGAATCATAATCAATTATTTTTTTCTCCTTATTTTTTTAAAATGAATATAAGCAAAATAAAGAATTAAATTAATATACTTAAAAAGAATACTTAACTATAATAAATGACAAATTATGCCTGTTTCTAAAATGTGAATTACGATGTGTGTTCATAACGGCACCGTTTTTTGTTTTTAGTTTTATCTGAAATCATTTTGAACCTCGCCTTAAGGCTCATGCAGACCAGCGCGACGCGACGGCGCGACGCGACGGCGCGACGCGACGGCGCGACGCGACTCGAACAATACAATTTCTAAGAAAACTTCACGGTATAACAATAGCCGGTGTCGCGTCGCGCTGTCGCGTCGCGTTTGTCTGCACGAAGCTTTAAACGAGACGAAAGAATATAAGTAGCTTGTGTTAATTAATTGTAGGTACAAACAATAATCCCGAAAAACAAACTATCAAAATAATTTTAACTCAGTTCATCTGTTCTCACTTGAAGGATCTGGTTTGAACGAGACACCTACAAACTAAACTCTACCCTAAAAACCTAAAAATAGATCACAGTCTTCTGTGCAGACCACACACTATTCTACAACTTACAAAACGCATGCAACTATCAACCTTATCACGAAGAAGATAAAGTTGGATTGAACAAACGAATTTTTGTCATTGTTTCTTTAGACCACCAGATTTAAATACAACTTTATCTCAAGAGAAATAAAGTCTACATTCAATTGATGATAGCATGGCGGTTGTTACGTTATAGCAATGCGGATGGCGACGAAGTTCCGTACTTAGTACCGGCTGATACGGCGCTTACTCACACATGCGCAGAACGCCGTTCATTCACACTTGTCAAATGTAGTGATGGGACATGCTCGATAGTTGGCGACGATAGTTTGGTTCTTTGGTTAAGTAATCACTGTTTTTATTTGTTGCTGCAGGAAAATAAGAGGACGGCAATGACCGTCTTTGAAGAGATGATATAGATATTTCGTTGATTCTGTCTTTACCAATTTTTTTTAACAAAAAAACAAGATGTAGCCGGACAATATTTTTAGCTTTTGTCAAAGAACTTCGTCTTCGTAGCCATTACACAATTTCGGACTAAACTACTTAATTCCATTGCTTTATTCTATATTTTAGAACATCACTTATTCAATTAGCATAAAATCACCGTTATATGTATACTCCGAAGTTATACCCCTTCAGAAGTTCAGAGTATAAAAGGGTGGTTTTATGCTACGCACTGGACACAAATCGAGATTCTTGGCTGCTACTGAGAATTTCTAATTATGTATCTTCAAGAAGTCTCTGTTACCTTTTCAAAGGTCAAAATATTACAAGACACTGACTTGATTTATGCTAAAAATAACCTTTGGATTCTAGATATTTCTTTTACATTATTAAAGCTTATGTAAACGTTCAACGACCTTTGTGTTATTGTATATTTTTTAAATAAAACAACTCATTTTAGTATTTTTTGCTGTAATTTGATCAAGTTTTATAGTTTTTTTTACGTAAAAATATTGGAATGAAACAGTTGGCTAGTCTTATAACTGTGTTTTGTTTTATTTTTATTACTTCTTTCGGTCGGGTCATTGGTTGCGAAGGTGCAAAACATCAACAGTTTTTTTTTAAAGTATTACATTAATTTAATGTCCTTTTCCAGGTAATTTTAGCAATAACAGTATACCAAATATATATATATAAAAAAACAAGACATGTAACAAAAAACTGATAAAATGCAGTATTTTTTAATACAACTCAATCAATGCTAATTAATACAATCTTAATTAACATTAATGGAAAATAAAAATTAATACTGACCATCACAATAACCAGAACATTCAATCAAAATAGCAATTAATGTCATAAATATAAAAATAATAGGTGTAATTAACTTTGATTATTGAATGCCGAGCTACACAGTACAATATGTCTACACCATATATGTTATGATTTATATTCTTTTAATATATCATTATTTCAGAATAGTAGCAGTTTCAGGTTTTTTAGGCTGATGCAGGGGTGAAATTGTGCCCAATAGAAAAGTAGTAAAACTGAAACTAAGGATGGATAAATTGCCTAAAAGATAATATATGTAGAAAACGGGTGGTGAATACTGAGATGATGGCTCATGGAGCTGTATGGAGGACAAAGAAGACATGTTGCGTAGATCCCACAGTAATTTGGATAACGGCTGGACTATGATGATGATACTCATGCATTTAATCATTATAATGTTTTATATTTAAATGTCCACAGAACAGACAAAATCAATCTGCCTAGCCTTTTCCCAAATATGTTGTGGTCGACTTCCAATCTAACCAGATGCAGCTAAATACCAGTATCTTACATGAAGCGACTGCCTATCTGACCTCCACAACCCAGTAACTGGGTAATACGATACGCCACACACACATAGCCACACAGAAGAGACATTTGTACCAAAATGAAAACATTGGGGATAACGATTGGAATGATCGACATGAACAAAAACACTTTTATTACATACACATACACAAACACCTGCCTTTTATCCACGGGGGTAGGTAGAAACCACAGAAAGCCACCTGCATACTTACATCCTTTGGTTCGTTGAAGACTTTTTGAGCGTATGTCCTAAAAGTTGGCAACGTCGCAAATATCTGTCAAATATTTACTACCTGTTTAGATTAATTTGGCAATATTATGTACTGTAAAGAAATAAAAAATGTGGCTAACTAGCGAACTAAAATATTAATAATGAAATACTATAATTAATATCGCAGCACCGAATACTCAGTTTTAGATGTAAAAAATGTATTTGGAAACTTTTCAAATGTCTTTTTTACACTTAGAATGGTTACAACATCAATTTCAATGTGATAATTGCAATTCATTATTTTATTATTCTAGTTCGCTAATTAGCCACATTTCTTATTTCCATACAGTAATATTGCCAAATTAATCAAAACGGCGAAATATTTGACAGCTATTTGCGACGTTGCCCACTTTAAGTATAAACTTACCTTAATATCTTAAGAATCTGTATAAAAGACTGTGTGACCTCCAAGTTTGTTTCGGTCTTTCTTCTCAGAGCAGTCGGTTAGGAAATACAGAACCCATCTAGAATAGTTTTAAAACATTTAATGTTGACATGTAAAAGAGTTTTTTTAACTTATTTACTTAAATAAATATCATTTATCATTTACAGGAGTTTGCTGATTAGAGAATCCTAAACCAAAGACGATATCACCAAGGTCTGAATCTGACCTTTACCGTTTACAAATATTGATCCTATCTCAAGTTACCTACGATAATCGATAAGGCACATCACTATAACTTGCATAACACATACGCACACAACCACCGGACGCCGAGTAGACTAGGTTATTGCAAACTATCCTTTAGTAAAGGAATACTGGAGATAAGCGGTTTTTAAACATACGTAGGTTTTACATGCAAAAGAAAAAAGATGAAATGACAGCACTTTTTGAAGGGATATGCTGAGATGACAGCTAATAGAGATGTATGGAAGATAATGTGCAGCCGCTTAATCAGCCTATAACGTTCCCAATGCTGGGACACAGGCCTCTCTGTGAGAGGCAGTAGGCTGTAAATCACCACGCGGGCCCCGGTCGGGTTGGTAGATGTCATATATGTCTCCGAATTTTTGGTTCTAGGACGATTCCTCACGATGTTTTCCTTCACCGTTTTGAGAGCAGTGGCGATGAAATAATTTACTCAATAATTTTCACAAAGTGAAGCGCCTGTCAGGGTTCGGATCTACGACGTATAATTCGTAAATCGCAGCCGTTACCACAGGGCCACCACTGCTGCTCCCCGATGTGCAGCCGACCCCAAATTAATTGGGATAAGGGCACACGGGTCATAATCATGATATTCGAAATAAAAGACGTCAGAGTTAAAAAAAAAAAAATGTTGAAGCAAAACACCATTTTCTCATTTCATACAGGCTTGCTTTTGACTATACTCGTATAATAATATAATAATAAGTTTATTTCAATAAATGTTTACAATAATACACATATGTTTATAGGCTATATTTTCTAGTTACACTACACAACTAGCGAAAGCCTGTATTTCGGCTATCAGCGCCAAAAACCCCTTAATTAAATAGACACTTAAAAATAGCCATCAAGTAGAGATGTTAATTAATTTTGACTATGTGTTCGACGTTAGTGCACACTTGCATAATATAACCTATTTACAGTCCGATCGTCGAGAGAATGAGATTTGACACCTGTCAATTGAACAATTTCTAGTAGAAATATGAATCAAACTCGCAGAACACAGTCATATTTGTTAGTATGAATCTGACAGGTGTCAAGAACGCATTCTCTCGACGGCTGGACTGTAATTGAGACTTGAAGACTCCCAGGTTACACAGACTCCGGCGGCATTGAGTACCAATTTCACCAATGAAATTAAACGTGATCAGCACATCGATAAGTTACTGCGTTCAAGAGCTATCAGTAACAACAATGATGACACTGACAGCAATTTAACGTGGGTTAGATGTGTTGATTGCATTCAGTTTCATTGGTGAAATCCGCCCTAAGTTCTACTGTTGTCCAATTTCTAGCCGTAATACTATTTCTAATGAAACCTTAAAAGTTCTTTACTTGGCCTTGAAACTAATTAACTCTGAATATTCATCTAGTTCAGTGTAGTTTCTATCGTACCACTGTATTTGACAAACGAATTGTCATTCTCTCTTCATAATTGGAACAAACCATAAACATATGTGACAGCTGTTTGAAATTAGAACATAGCTTGTTCCGAACAGCGAGCGCGGCAAAACATCTGTCATTATTTTATCATTTTTGTGATGTTGTCGGTTTGACCATTTGTTAAGAGATTACCTACGTTCGACCTTAGCATTCTAGGATAGGTATCCTAGACTACCTGTGACGTCAGAGCGATGTGTCACGTCTTCCTTCACAGTAATTGCACTCCAAGCGTATAACGATAACCTGTGTCGAGTTCACTGAGGCAGTATCTCTGTTGTCACGTTTTTCCTTATTAGGTGACGAGAACAATATGGTAAATAAATTATAGGTAAGTAGTTTGTTAGGATATCTAGTGTGGTCGTAATGGGCGGTCTAAGATTATAGATTGGTTTATCTTTCGACAAAGGAGTACCACCTACATCTTGTCGGCACCGGCATGGTGGTCGATATGAAGTAGATGCATTACAGGGTGTCATGAAAAAAATAGGCTGCAAACAGAAATTAAAACTTAAAAATAGTATTAGCGCCATCTATATTCTATAGTACAGCACTACGGCGCGAATGCGTGAATCCATAAGTTTATCCCCTACCAAAAATCGCTCAGCGCCCTAAGAAGTTTTCATATCAAAAAGTAAGCCACCTAGGGGCCTACCAGCACCCAGCACCTCTAAAACAGTATTACTTTGGTGTGAGAAAGAGATAAATCTCTACGGGACGTATAGCTCCATCTCTTTCCCCCACTGAAGTAATATTAAAATAATACTGGATTGTACTCGTAGATGGTCACTGCCGCCTATGGACATCTAGCTGCAATTCCAGAAGTATCGCAGATGCGTTGCTACCCCGGAGATAAAGTAGAAGTGACTCAAGTGACTGTATAAGGAAAATAATATTCTAAAGAATACTTTTTGTTGTTAACAAAAATAGGTAACCACTGCGGATATTTTATCAATTTTCCTACTTTGAATCCGATGAATTTTATAAGGAAAATATTCCTACTGGATATGTTTTTAGAGGTACTCAATAAGCACTTTTGATTTTTTGAAAAAAGAAGAAAGTAGAATTCTAGATAGCTCTTTATGGGTAGGGGAATACCAAAGAAACGATGGGTGGAATGTGTGAAAGCTGATTTAGGCTAGAAAGGAGGTGACAGCTGACAGACAGCCATGTTTGAAAGAAGACATGCTGACCGATCCAAAATAAAATGGAAGGGCCGGAGAATAATGATGAAACCTACTTATTCATGATTTGTTTTTCCAAAATCCACAGCAAAATGAGCATTTTATTCGTTAAATGGAGCACTTAATATCGTGTCCAGCATGTTCTGTTGCCTGCTTTTACGGGAACATCAGATGATGAACTGGTGAACCGAAGGTGCCAAACTCGTATCCAGATTCTGGCCCGCCTGTACTTAAATCGCCATCGACACGGTAAAAAGAAGATCGTTTTAAAAGTTCACAGAATATACATACTTAGGTATAAGTATATGCTTACCTATGTCTGTTCTGTGCATTCTGTGGAGGATGATGTGAATAATGTCCAGAACCGATATTCCTCTATTCTATACAAATAAGTTCGTCGACATTCAAACTCTTTAGTAAGACAGAGTTTTGTAAACTATACGTAAGCAAACAGGTTTTATAATAAAAAGTACCTTTGTCTATTACCAGCGTAAAACATCGATTGTTTTTGCCCACATAAGGATAATTTTTTTAGCTATGTTGATTTCGTAAATGTTTCTTTGAATATTGTTAAAGAAATTGATTGAGACCTTTTTATCGGAAAAAATTAATGATCCTCTAAAAACTTTAGGCTTCCTATGATGCACACTTTGTTAAATAAATCGGCCTCTTTTTCACTTTCAGAACGTTTCTCATACAGTTACTAAACTAGAGCTTGGTTATTCGAGACACATTCGCGGCCACAAAAACTTAGCGTCAAATCACGTCACGAAAATGTTGTCTATGCAAATCGAATCTCAAAATGATTATCATAAGGTTCTGAATAAGGAAACCCGATTTAGTAACAAATCAATGAATTTAAATAAAGAACACATCACTTAAAACACGATTGCCTAAACGGAACACCCGTTATTCAAATTCTAAATTCGAATACACGATTTGCGCGCGAAACTACTCACTTTGACATCTATTCCATTCCATGTTCTACATTCAATGCCTCATACATTTGCAAGTCATTTTACAGTTTTAGTACTAAAACTGTATTGTAGAAGGAACAATGCGGGTTAATCGACTAAAATAGCGAAAAGGTGTGTTGACATAGTGACTCAGCCTTTAAATATGCATGGAACGTTCTAGGATCGTGAGATAAACCAATGCATGCTGTGTACTGTCGTTTAGGTTGCGACATGGCTGTATGGATTTTATACCTTTGCCTAATAAACAAATAAAATAGAAGTCATAGAGCGCTCAATATTTTGACAGTTCTGACAAGTGCTATCATTTTTGCCGTCAATTTGCATTGATATGATGCGTTCCGGTTTGAAGTATGGTTGTCGGTCATTGATTTAAAATTAATATAAAAGTCAATGTAGCTAGTACAATTAAAGGCACCTCAGACATTTCAGCTGTGACTCTTGTATGTAAACATACAAATAAATTTAAAATGCTTGACATGCATTCTAATTAAAATGATCACAACATTAATTCCGCCGTATTCCGCATAGAAACAATAACTATGATATATGTTATGTTATTTCAGTTATTTATTATAAAACAAACGTTGCAAAAACAACATTTTTAATAAGATTCTAGTTTCGTAAAGAAATCGCACACGGCCTTGTTATACTTAGTTATGAATTCCGCATATTTTGAATTACATCTTGATTGTTATAAATATTTAATAGAACTTAATCAAATATAGGGTTGCCAACCTTATAATATAGTATCCTGTTATATTAGCGGCCTAAATACTATATTTCTACAGAAAAAATATAGTAGGCCAACAATTATATTTTTATTTAAATAAAAAATGGCGAGATTATAGCCACAGGGCCAGTATTAATCTCTTAAAAGCAGAATTAATGGTATTTTGTAACGTTGAGAAATCACGCTGAGATTTGGGCTAGTGTTTATTTCTAAAATCGATCAAGACTTTCAGGCTTGGCTTCCTTAGGTATTTTTACGTGAATAATGCTCTCTTCAAGACTCAAAGTAAATAATCGCAATGTTTTCTTAACTATAGGTATAAATCAATTATGGGAAAAACCGTCACCATTACGGTAACATTTATCGACTACCTTGCATTCTTCCACGTTCCATTACACGATCACAACACACATGATTACAGTTGAAAATCATCATAATTAATCTACAGGTATGTACCACAAAGGTAAAGACACACATTACCTATTATTTATTTATGATGTTTAGCATTCGACACGTGTTGCCGATTAAATATTCATATTATGTTATCGATAATGAGGTGGTACATCACTATTGCGCAGTGCACTCAGCTGTTCGTTTGTTTGTGCGCCATCTTGGAAATTGCTTGATCGATTACGACTACACTTTGACTTTAAAACTTTCATCCGACACCCATAAATCTAAATCAATCTGCCTAGCTTTTTCCCAAGTATGTTAGGGGCGGGTTCCAGTCTTACCGGATGCAACTGAATACCAGCCATGCTATTCTGTAAACATCTCACCGTGAAAATTTGGGTGAAGTGAGCTGTCAATAGTGTCAATCCCTGTGGAATGACAGCTCACTCCACGCTCACTTCACCTAAGTTTTCACGGTGAGATGGTTACAGAATAGCACTGCAGTAATTGGTACGGAGCGACTGTCTATCTGACCTCCACAACCCAGTTACTGGGTAACACGATACACATTGGTAAGAGTGGTTGTCAGAATTGGGCTTTTGTCTACCCGTAACGACTGTCAAAGTTCTACGAATGACAGCCGGGAACAACGGCGTATCGTGCCTTCCGAGGCATGGAGAGGTTTCATTAAGTAATGGACGTTCACCCATCCAGGAACCGACCGAGGCAAGCGTAGCCGTGCGACTGTTATAAAGTACGTAAGTAAGTAAGTAGCCACCAGTTTCCTAACTCCTAATTATTATAAATGCGAAAGTGAGTAATTAGTAATAATAGTGAATACTTTTTATCCCGATATTCCCACGAGATCGAGACTTATGCGGGTGAAACCGCGCGACGCAGCTTTTTTACGATAAAAAAAAACCAATTTAAGAGGCTTACAACAGCTAAAGCGCGGTCACTGTCGGACTGCATAGAAATGAAAGAGAAGCGCGATGACACGACGCAGGTAATTTATTGCAAAATATGAAGCAGTTAGCGATTTACAAACAATCTATTGATTGGACTGGAAAATTAAAACACTATTATGCTAATATGTAGCTTGTACAATAATCTGACAAAAAATCAGAATGATTGCATGTAAATTAATATGATTTTTAATCGTTAAAAGAAATTTTTAGAGGTATCTTCATGATTTTTTTCTATCGTATCAAATTAGTTGTATTATGTTTTCAACACACTATCATACTAGCATATATCCTGAAGAATATCATATATTTTTCTGATTTTGTTTACTGCAGTGGATCATATTCTTTTACGCATTATAAAACTTGCGTTTAGGCACGTTTAGGTCCTGTAGTTAAAGACGCATGTGTTTTCGTTGGTCTCTCTCTTTCTCTAATCCAGGCAAAAATGTTTGTCCTTTGCCAGTTTGACAAAAGTAAGGTTTACAAGGCAGATGTTAGTAGAAACGCCGGGAGGGGACGTCCTAGGAGGACCTATAGTGACCTTATTGGTGATGTTCTTCAGAAAAGTCACGTGCGTAGTACTCGCAAATGCGTGTATCTAGCTAGCTATCTAATTACGTAACATATTTCCGTAAACGATTACAACTAATCTGTTTCATTTTGACAGTTCAACAACATTCATTGCGTTATTTACGTTGTTGAGCAGATTTTTTTTCGAATTTATGAAGCAATGGATTAGCGTTCTGTTTCAAAACGATTCAGATTCTGATTGATCGTGTATTACGCAATTAGAGTACAGCCGGTCGATTCTGTAAAAATATCACCGTGAAACTTAGGTGAAGTGAGCTGTCAATAGTGTTAATCCCTAGCATCCTGCCGGTCGATTTGTGACAGTGACAGCTCACTTCACGCTATTTTTACAGAATCGACCGACTGATGTATGAACGTAAACGAAGCAAACGGAGTATGTAAGGATCGTATGTAGCACTTGGCGTTCTATATTTTCGGCCTACACCTGTACAAAGACATGATCTCATGTGAAACGGAATAACTCAAGTTATCTAACAAAGAGAAATACAAGAAAATTTTGACTTGCGCCTAGGGTTGCCAACCGTACTATAATATACCTATAGTATTGTACTATATTTCGGGTCTGCGTACTATTATAATGTTGAAGAAATATATAGTACGCAAAAATACTATATTTTCAACACCGAAATCTGAGAAACATATCCTTCACTTAAAAGCCTGTACATTAACTTTTGACTAATGCCCTATCATGTAGCCGAACTCATCTGTCATTGCGTTCCGAACTTGTCAATAATTATGTGATTAAACGAACTTACCTTAAGTGAAGTTCTATCATAATTATACGAAGCTCCTTCTCCGAGACATATTAACGAGTAGTAGCGCGGGATTGTACCAGCGCCGTCACAATTATTTCAAAGCTAAAAATAAAATAAAAACTGTTCTCTCATTAGGTAACACTGAACTGTCATTTCGTTTAAAGCTACTTATTTTAAACAACCCTATTTAGGGGAGAGCTTCAGTAGGGATGGGTTGGGAGACCTGTCTCGGAGAAGGAGCTTCGTATAATTATGATAGAACTTCACTTAAGGTAAGTTCGTTTAATCACATAATTATACTTACTCCTTCTCCGAGACATATTAACGAGTAGATGTTTGAAGTCAGTCAGGGTTGTTTATGAGTTGATAAATACTGGTTGTAAAAATAGTAATTTATTTATTAAAATCACAGAATTTTTGTATAAGAATATCAATGCAGTAATGTAACAAATTAAAAATAATCCAATTGTGAGATCAACAAAATCAAGTCATATTATTCACGGTGTTACATATTACATCACTGAACACAGTTGGCTCTTGAATCACCGGCCTGTTATAATGTCTAGCAAAGATGGCCGAATTTTGAGACCACCCAGCTGTTCTTTGTATTTAGTCTATACTGATCCCAAATCTTTTAGCAGCTGACGTGGAAGCATGTCTGGTGCTGTGTGCTGTGAAAGTATTTACATCAATTCCAGACTCATGTAAATTGTTTTGATCCAGCGGCTTATAGTTTGGGTTGAAGCACTATGATGTGCCTTTTTGAAGGATAGTATGAGCTTGTCGGTACTCATTCTCAGTGGTTTAGTTCTATTAATATAGCATTTTACAGCAGTGACTGGTCAAATCTCAATTCTATTTTCAAAAGTTTTAAGGTGTAATAGTGGCCGAAGGCGGAGGTGTTTCGGAGGTTTTTATTATATCTGGAATATAAATCTGAATTCCATCATTCATGCTTTAATATTTTTAATATTAATTAAGGATAAAGTTTGTACTCTATGACCTGTGGCAAGGGCAAGCTTATATCTTCATTGGGGTAAAGATTTCATAGATATGTTAATACAACTCCGGGGTCCCAAGTAAAATTATACTTTGGGAAAGGTGGTTTTGTACGGTATACTCCTCGCATGAATCGTTTAATCCTGTCGTCAGATCCAATTTTAGAACTAATTAACAGTGAAAGGGCTGATCTGGTAGTACACTCGAGTGTATTTACAGTACCATGTGATGCTCTGGATTCAAAGGATTCACTTAAAAATTTCAGAATATAGGGAATGGAACCTTCATAGAGGTGTCTATGTTACATTTCTTACAAAATAGCCACCAAGATTTCAAAGACGAGTCATACTGTTTCATGGAACTATTAGACAGTGAATTTAACATAATTTGAAGAGCTGAATTTGGTGTGCCTCTTCTTATGTATGCCTCGTTGAAAGCAGCCTTGCAGCCAGGGTAAATTGTTGGTGAAGAGGGTGACTTCCTCGGAAAGGAGAGGATAATAACTTTGTTTGGTTCAAAGATTAATAATTCCTTAGTTAACAATGAATCCAATAGTGGGAACCATGGTTGAGATGGCCAATATGGAAACTAAGATACCTGTTGCCCTATCTGTCTTGAGTTTATGAAGACATTTTAATATTAGTGAGAATGGAGGGAATGCATAAAAGAAGTAATTTGACCAGTTAAGAGTGAAAGCATCAACTTGGAAGGCTTCAGGATCGCGTTTCCAGGATACAAACTATTCACATTTACTGTTTATCCTAGAAGCTAACAAATCTATATCCGGTACCCCAAAACATTTTACTATTTTACTATAAGCCATTTGAGAGAGCTCCCATTCAATGTTGATTTTTCTTGACTCTCTGTCGGCTTCATAGTTATCTTTTGTATTAATATAAGATGTATAAATCCAAATATTCCTTTCTTCGCACCATTGCCATATATCTCTAGTAATACTATTTAAATGGGGAAACTGAACTCCCCCCATTTTGTTAATATATGCAACTGCAGTAGTATTATCCACTCTTAATAACACCTCACAGTCATGCAACTCTTTTGCAAAACATTGAAGCCTTAAGAAGGCATTTTTTAATTCTAAATAATTTATATGGTAAGTATTTCTTTTCTTAATCTGACCACGAACCTGAAGCTTTATTTAGTTCACACACAGCTCCCCAACCAGTAGTTGATGCATCTGTTAGTATTTCTGTTTTAAATTTATGTTGCTTTATTGGATTACATTTGTGTATATTCTTATTCCAACAGTCTAATTCTGGATGAACTATACCTTTTAGAGGCATTATTGCATCATAATTATCATTTGACTGAAGCAGACCTAAATATTTCTCTCTTTCTAAAATCTTGGTATATACCCAGCCATATGGAATGGCTGGACAAATTGAGCTTAACATTCCTAACAATGGAGAGAATTCTTAAATTTGACATTGCCTTTTTACTTGATAGGTTTTAATTTCCTTTAATATTGCAATTTGTTTTTGTTGGGGAACTGATAGAACAAGATTTGTTGATTCTAAAATAAAGCCTAAATACTGACATGACTGGCTTGGCTTAAGGTGACTCGTTTCAAAATTTATAACAAACCCTAAATCTTGTAAAAGATTTACTGCAAGTTTTACATTTTCCTCACATTTTCTTTTTGATTTGTGAAAGTACAGACTGTCATCTAAATAACTTGTCATAATGATGTTATTGTTTCTAAGGTAAGTACCAACTAGTTTTAGTAGTTTTGTAAAAACAAATGGTGCTGTACATAAACCATAAGGTAGAGCATTAAATTCAAATAACTTGCCATCAAAAGTAAACCTTAAATATGTTTTATAATTATTTGCTATAGGTACTGAAAAATAGGCTTCTTTTAAATCAATAGAGGCCATAAAGCAATCTTTTGATATGAGTTTGCAAGCTGTTCTAATATCTTCTAATTTGAAGTGTTCTGTGTCTATAAAACTATTGAGTTTTTTCAAATTTAATATAAATCTAAATGAGCCATTTGGTTTGGGAACTAAAAATTATGGAGATGTAAATTGATTTGGGCAGAAAGAGCACTTTGAGACTCCTAAGGCAATTAGTTTTCCAATTTCTGATTTGAATAATTCTTTTTCTTTTTCCGACCAATGTTGTAGCACAGCATGATAAGGAGGTGGAGTTTCCCTGGTTTGATTGTTTTCTTTTCTGCTGTTTTTATTAGGGAGCCTGCTTTGTGGATAGCTTGCGCAGCCCTTATTTTTTCAGCACAGTCTGTTCCAAATAATGTGTCATCTGGTGTTGCTGTCCATACAGCATCTTGTACCACCTTATTGACACCAGCCAAAGCAAAAAACCTTCTCGAAAAGGAGTCTTGATAGTGAATTTCGGCCGCTAATTTTGCTGCATCACTTATTTCCTCTACAAGGACTTTACTGTTTATGTTACCCAACAGTACTTTGCTTAAAGATTTCCCTAGACAAGTCGTCAGTTTTCCTGTTAGATTTTGTCTAACACTGATCCTTTTATCTCTTTTGAGGGTTGGGTCTGAAAGGGAAGCGGATATCTCTGCATTCATAAGAGGAGTCACTGCCCTTGGGAAATTGATAGGCGTAGGATACTTCTTAATAATGGCCTCTCGAGATTCTCTGCCAAGTCCTGTCTGTACGATCCTCGTCCAACGGAGCCCTAGTTCTGGTCGGATAGCTTCTCCAACTTCTGTTAGATCTTCGCCTTCGGTTCCCAGGGCTTGTAAGAGTTCTTCAGGTAGGTTGTCCTCTGAAAAGTTGAACATAAAGATATAGACATGTCTATCCTCTTAGTGATAGCGCTAAGTCAATAGTCTTCCAGTGTGGAAGTTAATTTATGACATTGTCTACCCGCAGTGTGGTAGCTCTAAGTCAAGAGTCTTCCAGTGTGAAAGTTAATTTATGACATTGTCTACCCGCAGTGTGATAGCGCTAAGTCAATAGTCTTCCAGTGTGGAAGTTAATTTATGGCATTGTCTACCCGCAGTGTGATAGCGCTTGCCAATTATTTTGTGAGTTTTGACACAGTGTCCACCCGCATGTGGTGGCGCTTTTGTGTTGATAGGCTTGTAAGAGTTCTTCGGGTAGATTATCCTCAGAAAAGTTGAACATAAAGATATAGCCATGTCTATACGCTTAGTGATAGCGCAAATTCAATAGTCTTCCAGTGTGGAAGTTAATTTATGACATTGTCTACCCGCAGTGTGATAGCTCTAAGTCAAGAGTCTTCCAGTGTGGAAGTTAATTTATGGCATTGTCTACCCGCAGTGTGATAGCGCTTGCCAAGTATTTTCTGAGATTTGACACAGTGTCCACCCGCATGTGGTGGCGCTTTTGTGTTGATAGGATATCCCTTTATTGGGATTACCCAGGCGTTTGAAGAAGTAACATACTTAGTAGGTTCTAATTGTTGAACAAAATACGGATATCGAAAGTAATTTTGTGTTTTACCGACCTGTATCAAGTTCTTTTTCCATATCATTTTGAGCAGGTGTATTAAGCACAGGTGACGACGGTGCTACAGTCGATTGATTAACCGGAGACCGCGACGGCGGCGATGAGCATGGCGGTGATGAGACATCTGAATCTACTTCGACTGGTATCTTTTCCAGTTTCCTTTCCAATCTTCTTATATTTTTCTTGATATACTCCTGATCTTTATTCTTCCATGTACCCATTTTTCAAAAAGTTACGGTCAATTCCGTCCGTTTAATCGGAGACAGGGGAATGAGTACTTAATCCACAAAACCGCGAAAAAAAAACCGTTAGCAAAAAGAAATATTAATTTTAAACGACAAGTTTTCATTTGAGTGAGTGAGTTTTTTAATGACAACCGGAAATAGTCGTTTGGAAAGACGAACGAACGAAATTGTTTATGCAATTTTTAGGTTAAAACCTATAATAATAAGAATTCTGCGTAGAATTCGTAATTAATTTTAAGTCTTACCTTATTGATGCTTCAATAAAATGATCGTTCCTCATATTTTCAATAATTACATACCTTTTTCCTTTGTAAACAAAACCAAATGTCGACAAAACTCACGCCGGTACCTGAGCTCACTGCACTTGTTATTTCAATAAATGATAAACTATACACCTCATGTATCATGGATATAATCATGTTAATTAATTTAAATACGACTTTGTACACTATTAACTAAGAAAATTTAATATTATTTGTATTTTGTTGAGAGAACGTAGTGACAGCGCTAAGCACAAAAACACGTAATGACAGTTCAGTGTTACCTAATGAGAGAACAGTTTTTATTTTATTTTTAGCTTTGAAATAATTGTGACGGCGCTGGTACAATCCCGCGCTACTACTCGTTAATATGTCTCGGAGAAGGAGTAAGTATAATGTCAATTCGAAAACGTCAAATGAATTTTTGATCTGCTTTATTTTTTTGGGATTTTGGTAATTATTATCAATTTGATGTTGTTCTTTCTTTTGATAAGTTAAAGTCCTAAATAAATTAGTTATGGAAAGTGTTAGCGATAACGAAAATACGTCAAGTTCAAGTGCCGCTACTAACGCCGCCAAAATTTTTTTTAAAGTGCAAAAAATATAGCTTTTATAAAAATAAATAAATACTTAACAAATATATCTTTGACAATTTTTTGCCTTTTCCATAAAATACTTAGGCATGTACCTACTATATTTTTTTGAAGTGAACTATATTTTTTTATAGCTTATTTTGAAAAATACGATATGTCGCCGAAGAAATGTTGGCAACCCTACTTGCGCCCCAATTTTGCCTTTTACGAAATTCATTACAACACACGAGATTTTCAACTTTATTCTCGTTAGTAAAGGTTTAGTTTTCAGTGTGTGTAAAATTGGGTTGTGATTTCGGTTTTGCAATAGGTATGCTTTATACAGTATTTTCGCGGTTAGTCGCAATTTGAAGATAGTTAAATCTAAGTAGGGTTTGGTAACGTAAAATGAGGTTTGTATCAAAATGGATGTAGGTAAGGTAATCTTACAATATTATATTATGCATAATTAAAGTATTATGGTATTAATAAAAATAAATATTGTTTGTCTGTCTGTTTGTTTCAGCTAATCTCCGAAACGGCTGGACCGATTTTGACGGGACTTTCACTGGCAGTTAGCTGACGATATAAGGAGTAACTTAGTTTTATTTTAGAAAAAGAATTAGGTTCACGCGGGCGTTCCCCGGGCAGCAACTAGTCTGTAATAACTGTGCGAGGTACAAGGCAAAAGCTTTTTCCCATAGAATCGTGCATTTATCATCATGTTTGCTAACTTGGTGATATCGCAACCGCAACTTCTGAACATGAAGTCGGGTTCAAATCCCTGGTCTCGCGGCTTAACACCGAGAGTTCAAAATTCATTGCGCGAAAAAATCCCGTCGCGATATTTTTACGTCTTTGCGAACGTGTGCCTAAAGGCTCGTGCAGACCAGCGCGACGCGACGCCGCGACGCGACTCGAACAATGCAATTTCTAAGAAAACTTCACGGTATAACAATTACCGGTGTCGCGTCGCGCTAGTCTGAACAAAGTTTAACACTGACCCATTCAACGTGGCTATTTATTTTATTGAAATTAATACTTTGAATTTGAAAAGAGAAGATGAAAAATACGTAGTCGCCATGTTGTTTTGCAGCGTCATTATTTGAATGTTGGTAAACGTGAGACCAGACGGCGTCACTCTAGGTGAGGTTATTTTAAAACCTTGACTTGGGATATTTAAATAAGCGAATTTAAGTTTTTATTGGCATCACGTATATTTAATGTCCGGTTCCGTTACTTCTTTATTTATTTGCAAGATTCTTTGCATGCTTTGTTTGTCTAGTGGTCGTAGTGTAGTGCATGCTTTGTTCAGTATGAGGTTCTGGGTGCGAGTCCTAGGTCGGGCAATGAGTTTATTATACATAGGTGGTATATGAGTTTGTGTGGGGTGGGTACCACAACTAAAAAATGAAAAATAAAAACAAAACAATACCACTTTACAGATGAGCCAAAAGCCTCGTATCCATTATTGACACAGAAAAGTTTGACAAATTTTATCTATTCCCTGCTGTCAGGGTCAGAGGCCAAAGACAATTACATAATGTGTTGCGACATTTACAAAACCACATATCATCGTATTTTTATTATACCTACGTATACTTACTCTGTCTACCCCTTCGTGAAATACATGCGTGATGAGATATTATTAAAACGCATTTCAGTGACCTTTGTATCTGATAAAGAAATTGCGCAACTAAACGCTTTGAAAAGAATACCAATTAATAATTATTATACTAATTAATTCTCATTCCCTACTTTCAAGAAATTAAATGAGATTGTTTATTCTGTAAAGCGTCGTGCAGACTAGCGCGACGCGACAACGTGACGCCACACCTGTTATTTTTATACCGTGAAGTATCCTATTTAAGGCTCGTGCAGACCAGCGCGACGTGACAGCGCGACGTGACGGCGCGACGCGACTTGAACAATACAATTTCTAAGAAAACTTCACGGTATAAAAATAACGGGTGTGGCGTCGCGTTGTCGCGTCGCACTAGTCTGCACGACGACGCTTAATTACATGTCAAAATAAAAAATTAGCTAGACGAGTTCGGCGTTTCCTCTGTGACAAGTTGACAACTCTGAGAAGAAAGGCCGAAACAAACTCAGAGGTCACAGTCTCTTTTAAAGTCCAGACATAATCTTGGCCAGGCCATGTAAGTTGGACAGCCCACTTTTTTAAATAAAGGTCAGGAGCTACATGATAACCTTTTTCCATCTGGTACCGCCGCGCCGACAATGCGCAAAAAGATGGGTTCAGAAAAGAGAAAAAAAATTGTCACGAGGTTTCAAATAGGGTCGTGTGACAGTTTGTCTGGATGTCAAGATCAATCTACCTAGCCTTTTCCCAACTGGATCGGCTTCCAGTCTAACCGGATGCAGCTGAATACCCGTGCCTATATGACCTCCACTACCTAGTTACTTTAATGCGATACCCCTTGGTAAGACTGGCTTCACTTTCTGATTTCTGACGACCCGCAACGACTGTTTAAGATCTACAAATGACAGCCGACACCAACGATTTAACTAGCTTTCCGAGGCACGGAGGGGTCTCGGTGTGTAATAAATGGTCACCCATTCAAGGACCGGCCTCGGCAAGCATAGCTTAATCTTCGATCGACTCGTGAGGCTGTTATTACAGCCACGTTCCTGTGCTTCTTGCATCCAAAAGTTACCTACGTGTCCACCCAATCCAATATTAATTCCTTCTTTCCTAATTCATTCCTATTCTGACAACGGAAACACGATCTACTCTAACAACATATTACGTATAAAATAAAGTTTATTAACGTAACTTAGTTAAGAATTACGTAAGGACACGTAACCGAGGCAGTTAAAGTTAATCGATGGATATGTAACCATTTAGTATTTTAGAGGCGTGAGTCATCGCGGATTTTTGTTTCGTTAATGATGATTACGATGAAATGAGGATAGGAATTGCCGATATCGAGATATTTTACTTAGATGCAACAGTTCAGCATATCATTCAGCTGAAACTCATCCACTGCTTCTTCTTGTTCTTTTTCGGGAGCGTAGTGACTAACCTGCCGATCGATTCTGTAAAAATATCACCGTGAAACTTAGGTGAAGTGAGCGTGAAGTGAGCTGTCAATAGTGTTAATCCCTAGCATTCTGCCGGTCGATTTGTGACAGTGACAGCTCACTTCACCTAAGTTTTACGTTGATCTTCTTACAGAATCGACCGACTGGTGTCAGAGTTTTTATGCCACCCATGGGTCTCTGATCTACTGCTGAACATGGGCGTCCACCAAGGAAAGTCACAACCGGTATCATGCCACCCGCATCCAACAGATTCCCCCGACCTTTATCTGATCGTCGGTCCACCTTGTGTGGACCCACGCTGCGGCATCGCCCATCGGTCGTCTGTTCAGCGAGCAATGTGCCCAACCCAACAATTCTATAATTAAGCAGTATCAGCAGTTTCCATGTTTTGCACATTCGCTCAAAACCATACATTTAAATAAATTGCCTAACTGGCAGACAACACACTAGCAATCATACATGATCTGTACTTAGAAGGAAGAAGAAGTATCCAGGATATGAATCTCGGGAATCCCTATTTCAAAGCATAACGTGTTATTTACAAACAAAAACAGTAAGTCCAAACTCTAAGCATTTATTACGTCTAAAATCATCTTGCAGCTCTATGAATAGAACCAGTCAAGCGTGTTTTTATTGGATACACGATGATTTTGGCTCCATACCTTTATTTAGTAAGTACGCAGAATTTTAAGTAACTCACTCGGCTGTTTTGACAAAGATTTCAATCGTAGATTTGCCCTTCGCGTCAAAAGATGGTTGCGTTTCTGTTTCGTTTTGACACCTCTGAGACAGTGGGCAAATCTACGATCTTTGTGTTTTGAGGATTTTGACACAAGATATGGGACATAACTGACATCGGTGCAGGCAAGCATCGTGAGGAAGGACTTTAGTTGGCGACTATTTCCGGAGTACAATGCTGGATTTGCGTCCGCGTTATATCAAATGAGTTCGCTTTCGAATTGTGTACGGTCACTCGAATGAGGCTCGAAGTGAAGTTTACAAAATTGCTCTACTGCAGCCGAGTGAAAATCAAGTTGCAAGATACTATCATTACAGAAATAGTAACAGGTCGAGCATTCATAGCAATTTCAACGCTTCAATGAGTCCAAACAAAAGTGAAACGCTATGGGAACCTCGTTGATCTAAAACTTCTGCACTTTTTTCTTGCACTACCTACATTGGTTAAAAGAGGGTAATGTGTTTTGCGTGCTTTACAGAAGTTATATGTTTTAAACCAGAGTATTAGGTAACCGATTACATTATAGTGCAGCTTGTTCAGGCTGATGGCTTTTGTCTGCGGTTTTTTCCGACGAAATTGTTCAGTTCTCGAAGATTTTAAGATCGACCAACACGTTCGTCCATTCGATAACCGTAGAATTCGTCACATCGATCGAAAATCGATCAACCTTGTATTAATCTCGCCACCAAACCAAACCCAATTTGTTCATAGACCAATCTACAATGTTGGATGATCGACGACAGATGGATCACATCAAAGGGTATACTCCTAAGTTGGTCCCATATAAATTGTATTAACTTTGCTTGGATAGTTTTTGAGAAAGCTTCAATAATACGAATTTTTCCCACTTAGTATAATTATGTGGATGATATGATGATAAATTCCTGTCACTGTTATTTACATAGCAGTAATTGGTATTCGAATTTGTGTGGGGTAGGTACCACAACAAAAAAGTGAAAATGAAAATCTTTTTACAAAACAAAAACAACCGACTTCAAAAAAAAAAACACTGCAAAGTGAAAAATACTTAACTTTAATTTCGGAAGTCGGTGCCAAAAAACAAAAATCCAAAACCAAACACACCGACTTCCGAAATTAAAGTTATTTTTCACTTTGTAATGTTTTTTTTTCGAAGTCGGTTGTTTTTTCTTTCCATAGTGACAATAACAACAGTAATAAATATTAGATCACGTTTCTATAATTTATGATTACATCAGCGATATAAATAGCGTGGGAATAGGCATTGATATCTGATTCTCGACTTAGTGCGTATTAACCAACCGTACTATACATATAATATACTATCCTGCTAAATTAGAAGCCTAAATACTATATTTTTAAAGAAAAAATATAGTTGGCGAAACTACTTAAAAATAAAAATATTTCAATACAAAATGGCAATAGGGCCAGTATAAAGGCTCCTACAGACCAGCGCGACGCGACGGCGCGACGCGACCCGAACAATACAATTTCTAAGAAAACTTGACGGTATAACAATAACTAGTGTCGCGTCGCGCTGTAGCGTCGCGCTAGTCTGTTCAAAGCTTTAATCTCTTAAAAGCTGAATGAATTGTTTTTTTGTAACCCTAATTCAGAGAGTAAAAATAGATATCGAGATATTAAATAAAACCTGTTAATAGAGGTTCATAGTAGCAAAAAATATGCATCTAAATATTAAAAATGTTTTTGAAATATACCTATAATATTTTTTTTAATTTTTCGCTTTCTACTATATTTTTTACAGGCAATGGATTCGATATAAAAAAAGTTTTATATTTGAAATAAAAAAGTTGGCAACCCTAGCTCAGATTGACTGCGTCGCTGGTTTAGTGCTGAGTATGCAGCCCTTTTTTTTTTTTTTTTTTTTTGAGGGTGGGAAATTATCAAATAACTTCTCCCGCTCTGGGCGGAGCGGGAGGGCGTGTCAGACTTTTACTGACTAAAACCCACCCGTGTTCCTTCCGTTGCCTGTGTGCCGGGGTCGCGATATCCCTTTCGGACAAACCCGCAACCCCGGCAGGCATTGGCCCTTCCGGACCCCGTCAGTTGGTGCTGACATCTATTTGAGGCGCGCGTGGAACGCAACGCGCCTTCGACCCGGGCCTGGTCCCTATCGGACGGCGAGCTACCCATTGCTCACCGTCCGCAAGCCCGCGCCTACGGTGGCCGGAAGTCGGCTCGCGACTCCCGACGCCCGGGGCGTCCTGCGGCGACTAGGGGCGCGAGGGCGCGAATCTTGCCTCTCCCTCGCGCGCTCCGCCTCCTCCTTCGCGAGCATTACTGCTTCGCAGAAGAAGGTGACGGCTGAGTATCAGCCCTGTGCTCGCTCTTCAGGCAAATGGGTGTAGTGTTTTTCAATCGGTGTCACATATAGTCGCGCACTCGTGCCCCCGAGTACATAGGTCTACATATATACATACACAAGCTTCTGCCCGCAACATGTCCGCGGGAAATTTGATTTTTTCAAATCCGACTGGTACCTAGTTCCAGAGATTACCTCCTACATTCAAACTTACAAACAAACAAATAATAATATAGATAAACTCACGCCATCTTTCCATGGGGGTAGACAGAAACTACAGAACGCCATCTGCTACGACTACGATCCTTACAGTAAACATTTTGCTAGTGATGGTTAATTCCCGAAAATATTCTCGTAGCGAAGAAGTTCTCGGGAATATTCTTTTGTAAGAGAATATTTACGAGAATTACAGAATTGGATGCCTTTATTTCTCCATCAGATACTTTTAGAACAGAGCATATATTATACGAGACTCGACAGCCGCGTCGGTCGAGTAATAAACACAATAATAGGTATTATGTAAAATACATTGAATTAATCATTGCTACCTATTACCACATAATAAAAATCATTTACAGTCATTTTTATTTCATCAGAATCGGTCAGGAAAATTATAAGGATAAAGTTTTTTTTTAATAAGAATATGAAACAGCAAATTCATTTATTTAGTTATTCTTTTTTTATTGAAAGATTTCGATCGTCTTTTGTCGGGTCGGAATTACAGAATATAGTGCTACAAGTGGCCAAAATCGGAACTATCGCCGCCATCTTGTTTTTTTGAATACATGTCAAGTGACATTTGACACGTCACATGTCAACATCATTCGAGCGCCTAAATATCCTTAAAGCAGTGTACAATACGGCCGATGAATCGTGCGATCGAGATAAGCAGTGAATTTGAGCTGAGGTATTAAGGACTCTTAAACGTAGCTGGCGAAAAGTACTAAACAACTCAGCCTGACCTTTGGGAGAAACAGGCGTAATGTTATGTAATATTCAACCTAACCTATTCGGCATCCTATTTGCTACAAATATACCTTCCAATTGAATTCAGTTTCCTTGGCTCCTTTCACTTCTAGCATTGTGTTTTAGCTTTATTTCGTCATCGAGGACGTGCAATTGATTTAAAAAAGTAAAATAAATGCTGAATACGTTTGTAGATGCAGAATATTTGGGTTTTTACATGGATAATCTAAATCTAATAATCCTAACTATCCTAATTAATATTGTAAATGCGAAATTGAGTTTGTTCGTTTGTTACGGTTTCACGTTAAAATGGCTGAACGGATTTTGATGAAAATTGCCACAAGGGTAGACTATGACCTGGAGAAGTATATAGGATACCTTTTATGCCGATATTCCCAAGGGATCAAGACTTATCGGGTAAAACCGCGTGGCGCAGTTTGTATTGACATAAGTCTGAAATCACCAACCCGTCTTGAGCAAGCGTGGTGATAAATGCTCGTGCCTTCTCTGTATGAGAAGACAACAATAATAGGCTTGTCTCTTTTTTACATGGAACAAATGTAATCTCCCGTAGTAGGGATGTAATATGAATGTAGATGAATGTATACGATTAGGGGGGACCCTTAAAGGAAGCCCTAAAAAAAGGGATGGATTGGTTTATGGGTAGAAAGGGGAGCGATTACTGAGATGACGTCTTATCACACGTCATCATCGCCTTGTCATCGTCATCGTTGGTCATCGTCTTTGTCACTGCAGGGATCCAGCAGAACCTTGAGACGCACACCGCACTTTGTATGTTTCACTATTTTAAAGTGTCTTAGCCAGTAGTCATCACACTGTCTTTATTTTCTTCCTTATTTTTTATTCTTTGTTTATTGGCACCGTATAGCTATATTCATGTATTTAGCTATATTATTTTATCGTGTTTTTGTATTTTGTGCTGTCTTTTGTGTGCACCAAATAAACGATTTATCTATCTATCTATCTATCTTATAAAAATATTGTCCAATAAAATGGGATGACGGTAGAAATGGTATACATTTTCAGTTGAATTACAGTAAAGTTTTAAAATATAATAATAACCACATAAAAACTGCAGCCAAGGAAAAAAAAACAAACGAAAATACAAAAATTCTCTCCTAGCGAACAATGGTGTTGGTACCAATTAAAATGCACAGATTATAAATAGTATTCTCACGACTTGACTACTCTGTGACTGTTCCCAAAGACAATGGTTCTCATTGGTGTGACGAAAAAACACATTTACGCAACCTCCTTTTTCTTTTGAGTCAGGACAAATGAGTTATTTTAATATTATTAAATATCTCCTAGATGAATAACACGCTTTCTATCATAATACGAAGGATTTTAAAGAAAATTCCTAATGTATTACGTCTAAGTTTAAAAAATTCGTCCGCTCGACAAATTAAATAACACAATG
The DNA here is from genome assembly GCA_914767755.1 of Agrochola circellaris. Taxonomy (NCBI): domain Eukaryota; kingdom Metazoa; phylum Arthropoda; class Insecta; order Lepidoptera; family Noctuidae; genus Agrochola; species Agrochola circellaris. Next base: position 5,824,594 of record OU611867.1, on the reverse strand, counting down.
AATGTTGACGAATTGTCAAAACAGTATGCAATGGTCCAATTCTCTGAGTCTCCAAAAGCATGTCTATGATCAGCAGGCCAACTCCTGTAATCAGCATCATTCAAAATTTTGTCGTAGTCTCATCTCACCGATATCAATGTCAAAATGTCGGTAAACTACAGGACGTATTTTGACAGATCGAAACTGAAATTAGAACGCAAACGTTCTTAAAAAATACAAAAATTGCCCTTCCGTTTTCGTAAATCTTATTATAGTACCGGAATCTACATCATCATCAACGTCAATCTATAGCAGTCTACTGCTGGGCATAGGGCCTGTCCAATCGCACGCCTTGTACCTGGGCTCGTCTCATCCAGGTGCTACCAGCCTCCCGAAGATCTATTGCTTCACCTACCCTAAGACTTTGGTCTCCTATTTTATGTTTTACGCGACATCCGACTTCAGCGTCAACGTTTCGATAGACGTCTGAACAACAAGACACCGACGACGTCGACGTGTGAAAGAGACACAACAGGAAATGTCTATAGTAAGCATACTGCGACGCCGTTTATAGAAGACCATAGCCTCTGGAAAGAATCGGCAATCATTCTCACAGGTACGATTACTGATTCCGGTCTCCAGTCAAGAACACGTCTACCCCAACGGTCATCGGAAAAATTACCGCCTGATTTTTATCCAGCTATGTTGGGGTCGGCTTCCAGTCTAACCGGATGCAGCTGAATACCAGTATTTTATATGGAGCGACTGTCTATCGGACCTCCACAACCCAGTAACTGAGTAACACGATAACCCTTCGTAAGTCTGATCTGGAGTTTTGATTTTCTACCTATTGCCATTCCTGCTCGCTCACTCTGTGGGTGCTTCTGTTCTTGGTGTGTGACCTGTCATTAGTGGGCCAGAATGAGAAGAACCAAACATTTGAGTAAATGCTCATACACACGAGCGGGACGCGTCAACGGCAGAGGCAACTGCAGCCGTCGACAACGTGCCGCTCGTGAATTTGAGTGCGGTGCTCAAATACACGGGCAGCACGCTGTCGATGGCAGCCGTAGACGTGTCGACGGCAGTCGTAGACCTGTCGACGGCAGCCGTACACATCCACGGCTGCAGCTGGTTCTGCCGTTGATGCGTGCCGCTCATGTTATGAGCACTAAGTGACGGAACTGACATTTTGCAACCCGTAGGTACCCATCGATCATCTTAGTTCTTTCATAAACGCGATCGATGTTTTCCAAGGCATCGATATGGAGTCGGTCTTGAGGTATTTAGGTAAGGTTGATATTATATCGGTTGGTTTTGCACGATTCCTAGTTAGTAGTATCATGTAGTAGAATTCTATCAATGGGCCAAACTGGCTCTCATTGTTATGTTATCGTAGAGAAGCATCTATTTTTAGTCCCATCGTGCGTCACTACCGACCGGTGAGTTACGAATTACGATGTGTTATTTATTATACCTAACGGATCGTTACTGGTATGCTTAACAACTGGTGAAACAGAAAATAATGAACAGTAAAGGTAAATGCGGACCAAGATAATTATCAATTAGTCACTTACAATAAGCATTACGTATGAAAATATGTGTAAAAATACCTTATTTAGAGAAGATTCAAAGCCAAATTATAATGATCAAAAACATTGATTTTCATTGACAGCTTGTGCATTCTACGACGCCTGACAAGGAACGATCGGTAACTTTAACCATTCGTTGAATATAGGAACCGGTCACATGTGATGTGAACGTTCCAAAGCAATTTGTTCCCCTCTACAACGATGATTCTATTAGGGTCATCTACGGGTCAGTTGTCCAAATATTATAGGGACAATTTGTTGGTCGTTACGTCTAAAGTTCAGTTCCGTTCGAGGCAGTACCGGGTGTTGGAAGGTCGAAGGTACTTTCATTTATAAACTCAGTTATTTTTAGAACAGTGAGTAGTAGAACTAGCAGAACTACCAACCCGCACTGGGCCCGCTTTGTCGACGGTGCAGACTGATCTAGATCACGAAGAGGAGGACTAGGACTCCCAGCAGTGACAACGTTTATTTGCCAAACCTTTTCACAACTTTCCAGTCAAACCGGATGCAACTCAATACCAGTATTTTACATGGAGCGACTGCCTATCTGACCTCCACAATCGAGTTACTGGGTAACCCGTTGGTAAGACTGCTATATATGTATATCTGCCTAGCCTTTTTCGAACTATGTTGGGGTCGGCTTCCAGTTTAGCCGGATGCAGCTGAATACCAGTATTTTACATGGAGCGACTGCCTATCTAACCTCCACAATCCAGTAACTGGGAAATATGATACCCCTTGGTAAGACTGATGACCGACTTTCGGGCTTCCGACGACCCGTAACGACTGTCGATCCACGAATGACAGTCAGGACCAACGGCTTAACGTGCTTACCGAGCCACGGAGGAGTCTCGGTATGTAAAGATCACCCATCCACGGACCAACCCCGGCAAGCGTAGCTTAACCTGATGGATCGACCCGTGTAGCTGTTATTACTTAGCCACGAGCTCCTCTAGACTGCTAATAAAGGCATTTTTTTTTCTTTCTTTCCATTGGAATTTCTTCGTAGCTAATTTTACTTACATTCATATACTCACGCCTTGCCACGGGGGTAGGCAGAAACTACAGAACGCCAAATACTACGATCCTTACATACTCCTATTGCTTTATTAACGTTCATACATCAGCTAGCTAATTACGTAACATATTTTCGAAAACGATTACGACTAATCTGTTTCATTTTGACAGTTTAACAACATTCATTGCGTTATTTACGTTGTTGAGCAGATTTTTTTTTCTCGTATTTATGAAGCAATGGATTAGCAATTTGTTTCAAAACGATTCAGATTCTGATTGATCGAAATAAACAGCCGACGTAATCTGTAAATAAAAAACTCACCGTGAAGACTTAGGTGAAGTGAGCTGTCAATAGTGTCAATCTCTAGCATTAGGTGGAATGACAGCTCCCTCCACGCTCACTTCACCTAAGTTTTCACGGTGAGATGGTTACAGAATAGCACTACTGGTCATACACGCACGCCGGTCTTGCGAGTGACCTACGCACCTGACCTTTCTCAAGAACATCACCAATAGAATGGTCACTAATAAGCCTAATTTTTTACCTGGTTGATGGCAATAGGCTCGCCCCCCCCCCTATTACATAGGGGACTAAAACAAACTGTCAATTATTTTCTGTCCATGCTTATAATCCATGCTGTTTTTTGTTGTGGTACATACCGTATACTACCGCCATTTTGACATTCGGCCTTGGTACGCCCATTCTTGTCCATTGTCAAATGGTAGATACTAATACTTTGTTATTTAGTTTTTTGCAGCAAACATCATTGTATGGACAGAATTAAGTACGGACAAAGTACTTAATAGTACTTTGTAAATCTGTTGTCAACGTTTTTGCGTTTTTAATTAGCGAAACTTCATTTTCTCAGCGGGACGCGAGTTAACAGGCACTGATTTGCGATTAGACTGCGGATAAAATAACTTTTACTCTTCTGGTTATAAATAGGGCATTAATTAAATGATAGTCAGAAATCATCTACTTAGTTTTTTTCTTGCAAACGTAAGTCCTGGTGGAGCCTGCATATCTTGCATCCATATCAAAATGACATAGAAAATGGATTAGTAAAAAAAAAACAAAATATAAACCATCAAAAACTTGTTTTCCCAAAAAAGAATAACCAAAAACAATAATTTATTTTTCTTAAACGACCGGCCCGCATTGACATATGCGTATAATGCATTGTAAGGCACAGTACACCCAATGTGTGTCTAGGTCACCGCTCAGTATTCGCTAATAGAAGACGTAAGGTGCTAACGTGAAATACAAATATTAAGGCCAGTTGTACATGCATGTTTTTAATGGCATTACCGTTTAGTGGTGTGAATTGATTGAATGTTTTATTGACACGACGTTTTATGGCTTTTGATTCAATGATGGCGGCGAGACAAGATAAATAAAACTTTTAAACCTATATGGATTCACATTTTGGTATTGACTGACAGATCCGGAATTTTAACAATGGAAAAGACTGATGTATAGGGTAATGTGGAATAGTGAAAAGTATATTCTAGTTCCACCAACCCGCATTTAGCCCGCATGGTGGATAACGGCCCATTCCCTCTCACAGAGAGAGGAGGCCTATATTCTAGCAGTGGGAACATTACAAGCTGATTAAAACTATATTCTAGTTCCAAAGTAACAAATCGACATTATTACAAACTGAAAGCGAAGGATTCTTATAAAAGAGCCTTCACAGTCAAGTAAATCTGCTCAACTTTACAATCAAAGTTATTGTCGATCAACTGGTAGGTACCAACCTGAGAAAGCCATTTTATTTGCTCTAAAACAGTTTTGTTTAACACGAACTTACAAAGTACTTTGACTCCTATTATGTATGGACTTAATGACTATTTGCCATATCAACGTTGCCGTGAACTTCATTTGTAGGATTTTTCCGTTGCTTAACGACCAGTAATATTAATTTAAAGTTACCTTCTGTAGGTCATAAGCTTCGGTCAATGACTGAACGTCAAAGGTTCGCGTGTTTCACATTTCTAATTCAAAAGTAAAGCTATGTTAGAAATATGATTCAAAAGTGGACAATTTTGCTGATAGAAGTGAGATTTATGTGTACTTAGATAGATATGTAGATAGAAAGTAAGGTTTAGTTTATTTGGTTTGCTAACGTAACTACATAAAAACACTGCCGCTCCAAACAGTTGGCAGAAATATCGGGTATAGAATTTTTGATTAAAGTCTGCAGTCGTTGCATCAGAAGCCTGGAATCCAGGGACTTTTTAGTTCCGACTTTTTTTGAAGTTCCTATCATAGTTTTCTGCTTTATAAAACAGCACCTGTCGTGAAAATGTGTCAATTATGTAGATTTTTGACATATATACAGAGTGGGACGCGAAAACTGTTACCATGGATTCAGTACATGATTCTGAAACCCCCTGTGTTGAAATCTTTCGTCGGTTATTAAAAAAAAAATCTGCTGTTCCTTCATTTTGACCGCGTTGGTAATTTATTGCACTTTTATAACTATCTACGCAGGGGTTTCAGAATCATGTGCTGAATCCATGGTAACAGTTTTCGCGTCGATATCCCTGCCATCCTGTATATCGTAATGTCAGATATATTATATAGAACCCTGGTCTATCCGCAAGCAATAGTAAGAAGGTTTCTGATATTCATGACATCCAGTCGTATTTAGTTAGACTACTACCAGATAAAACTGACTAATGATGATGACTATGAACCAGTAATTATTTCGTCATTTCAACGCAATCATCGCGTTAGTTTTATTATAGTGAATCAGCAAACACCCACTATTCTATGATAAGGAGCTGGCTTATCATTATTTCCGGAACAATTCAACCCACAGGATTACAAATATTTCCGCTTAGGAAAAACCCTTTCACCCATCATAAGGTAGAACTTTTCGGATATAAGCCATCGTCTAAGGAGGTTTTACACAAACATATTGCCTCTTGAGTATTTTATCTCCATTATTTCAACTGCTTGGCAGCTACAGTTTTAGCAGACAAATAATAAATAGGTAATAAATGTTTTCTGTTACAAAATCTTTGACATTGGTTTACACACACCCACATACACACACATTACTATGGATACATTAATTTTAATGAATGAAAGGTCATACTCGTAGGGTAAAACATAAGACTCAGCAGTTTTTTTCTACCTATTACCAGATGACAGTAGCAATTGACAGCTGTTTAATAATAAAAAAAGATGAGAATAATGAAAGAGGAGTACATTGACAGGATCGATGGACGCAATTATCATCTCAGTGAATCAAAATTAGAAGGCAGCCTTACACTTCAACAATAATTAACTTTGCACGACACAACTAAATCAATTAGTCAAGACTTTGACAGTCGCATGTGTGTGCTAAGGCTAAACGCAATGACAGTGAGAAAAAAAACAACAATGCAAAAACTGCGTTCAGGGAAGTTTAAATTTAGAATAGTTATTTTTTTTGTTGGTGCCTGTATTTTTTTGTGTTGCGCAATTAAAGTCTTTAATTAGTAAATTCCTATACAGTCTACAGACATTCATTTTAATGGATATCTATGTACTAATTGTGTGTTTCCTCGATTTGTATTAGCGTGGGTACAATCCGGCCGCCGAATCTTGGTCGGTCTGAACTTAGGCTCTCCGAACTTTCGCGCATGTCCTCTCACTCTCACTCGCCTCATGTCACCATTTTTGGTTCCTAAAAAATGTTACTGCGCAGCCTTCTGCGCTAAGTTCGGACCAGCCATGATTCATCGGCCGTATTGTAGGTGATCAATGCTTGTTCTTTTTCTCCTTCTTTATTTGAAAGGCTTACACCCGAATACTGAAACGCCATTCAAAACTTAAGCGTTACTTATGACTCGTTTAAAGCCTTTTGATTGGTTGAAACTAGTTTTAAGTAACGCTTAAGTTTTGAGTGGCGTTTCAGTATTCGGGTGTTAGACACATAGGTACTAACCTAGCTCTGGAGTCAGGGTTTAACATTTGTAACCCAGTTTATGCCATTCAAGAATATGTTTATTTACTTTAGGCCAACAGTGGGATGGGACCATAACAAACGGATGAGTTTGGAGTCGAGACTTAAATTTTGTGGCAAAAAGATTCGATTTAGTTAATTTGGTTTTCATAACTGTGTTACTCCTTTCTTTTTATATCCCACTGTTTTAGCAATTTAAAAAGTACTCGTTTTTAAACTATTTTGGTATAAAATTTCTACAATAAGACGTGTTTTCAGACATATTCTCATCAACGTCCATTGTTTTTAAGATTTAATTTCACTTAGATACCGAAAAAATAAGTTCTGGTTTCTCACTTAATTAATAAATTTGTATGATATGGAGATTTAATGTTAAGTACTGCAACTAATTGTCGTAAATAAGGAATTAAGTTTTACTGCAATTTGCTTGGGAATATCCAAGTTCCTACGTAGATAATACCAGTAGGTATTAATTAATTAATTAATGAAAATTGAATACTGGCGTCTGTTATTGACGTCACATAGGATATAGGTAAGGCCGTTTGTGCACCGCCACGTCAACGGGACGTCATATCGTTCTCGTTGACGGTGCCAGTGGACAAACGGAGTTACTCTTTTCATTTAAACCAATTATTATTTTCCTTTTCATTTTCAAAAAACAAAAAAGGGCCAGTGTAATCTCAACCTTTTACATGAAATGTGTACGGTTTTTCGAAACAAAAATCCATAGAGAAAATATTATGAAAAGTACTAGGCGACTCGATTTCGGCGCGTGGCCAAAATCAGAACTAACGCCGTCGCCTCTATTATGTTTTGTCAAAAAAAAATACAATTTTACCAACAACGCCCCCTTGTCTATGTCATCCAGGCGCCAAAAGATCCCTAAAGCACTCACAACATAGACGAATAACTATCTACCATATTCGTATAATACATCGGTATTGATTTCACATTAAAAGTTTATAAACAGTATTTTTTACTGTCAACAGAAATATCGGTAATTAGGTAGGTTAGCTATTAGAAGTCTTTAATTACTAAAACATCTTATCCAGGAACGCAGCAAAAAGGTCACGTAAAACAACATGGCGGACATAATGGCGCGAAAATGGCAATCGTTTGAGGTTAAAAGTGAAAGAGATCACGCCCTCTATTGTTACCATGAGAATTTGTCAGACATTCTTGATAATTGTAGTGTTGGAAAGAAGGTTATTATGTGAAACAGGTTGTAAAGTAAAATATTCATTCGCTTGTACTCGCCGAAAGGGCAGACGAAAAATGCACTCACTTTTCGTCAGTTTTTTAAGTTACATGTAATAAGAGACGAGGCTGTATCAATCTGCCATCAGCCGGGTACAAATACAGAGGGCTGTTACTAAGAAATTCGCAATGGAAGAACCCAACTCTGCCCGAGACATAGGATCCCATGCTCAGCAGTCGAGCTTGTGACTACTAGACTAATGAGGTCTTCTAGGCACGTAGGCCGTATTCTCGAGTAATTTTTGTATTGTAACCATTCCTAACAGTATTTTTTTTAGATTTAACTCCAAAGAGGTGCAAAAATAATGCACAATTTTCTAAAGAGAAATGGACTCGTCTCGTATTACTTTTAATGAAAGTAACGAAACACTTTAAACGTAAAGTATTAATATCCAGTATCGAATATCTACACGGCTGAATAAGCAAAAGTATCTAGTTCTCACTTAGGTTGAACTTTCAACCTTAAACATTTCGATCATAGAGTTGCAATTTCACTGAACTTTTTGGTAAGGCGATTATATTTTGAGTAGTAGAATTTTAACAGTATAGTCTAGGAGATAGGGTCTAAAATTTATTATGTAGGGAGTGTAGAACTTCAAACGATTTTTGCTAGTAATCGCTATAGTATTGGATTACTTAAGCTGTTGGTTTTAGTTCATTGTTGCAGAAATGGCAGTAGACTAGATATACATACTCGTACCATTTCACGCGGATGAAGTCGCGGACAGAAGCTAGTTTACCACATAACCATACAATGCTTCCATCCTCCACTTACGAATACCGAGACAAAGTTATCATAATCAGCCTATAATGTTTTCACATTTCGTTAGTTATGACATGTTTATGTCAGATTTAAAAGAGTCAATGGAAGGCAAGGTTTTTGCCATCAACTGAGACACATGGCTGATATCCTTACTGAGAAATTGATTGTTGACAGCTAACTTTCAGAAGTCGTGTACCGTATAGTTAAAGAGCCGTTCAAAAATAGATTGAAATATAAAATAAAGACTAATTTCAAAACAAGTATTTCCATAATGTTTTTGTCGTGGGTTTTTACTGGCATCATTAGGTATAAATTGTTGTCTAAAACTACGTGGTGAATAATTTCAGTTATCAACTTTGCAGGTAGGTACTTTGGTTTTTCCCGGTCAAGTGCGTTCAAAGATAGATAGAAATCTGAAACTATTCATGGATGGTTTTTGCAGTTTTTATTTTGAGGTTGTTATTTTTGGAACGGAAAAATAAGTCCCAAAATAACGAAAACTTGGACAATAATAAAAATATAAACATTACAAAAACTGTGTCTTTTTCTAGTTAGCTTCTCGAGAAAATTGAGATGTTCATAGCAGTACAGTGAGCGACCAATTTGGCTACGATTAACATTCGTAGAGGGTCCCTAGATTAGTTATAACTCTTAAATAAGGTTATTTTCTATGGATAAAGAACCTCAAAGAAATACAGAAAACAATATGCTATTTGGTTACAAATAAGTAGGCAGTAAGATTTTTATACACAATTTGGCGAGATTCCGCTAAAATAATTACTCAGATCAGTAATTACATTCCGTCATTGTCTTGCTAGATATTTTTCTGTGTCAGCCTCAATGTGACTTTAATTGCAGTTACGGTGAAGAAAAAATTGTAAGGAAACTTAATCATAACGGCCTGAAATCATGATCATACATGAAGTTGAGCAAGCGATGTGAAAACTGTGCCTTGATGTAGGACAAATTATAGATGAAAAACTGGTGGAACTCAGGCCTTCGCTGTGTGACAGCGCCGCAAACATAATCCGAATTCTAAAAATGGAGTCGTGTGTGTGTCCTTTAGAAAATAATAGGTCATTTCCCCTTTGTTCTCTACATGAATATAGCCTATGTTCACCCAAAAAGTTCAGGCTTCATACCAGTTAGGGGTTACGTTTGTTTTGATCAGTAGATTCAGACATACAGACAAAAAAAAACAAAATTACAAACTTTTCAATCATATCAAAAACCCAATCAACGTTGTTTGTGATTTACTTTATTTTCTGTTTCATCATCACATCACATTGGCCTCTCAAATTGCACGCCATTTAGCACGATTCTCCGCAACTCTCATCCAGCTGATCCAGCCGCTACGAGCTACCCTGCGAAGATCGTCGCTCCACCTAGCCTGAGGGCGTCCTACCGTTATTATTACCATATTTTGTTTTGATTCTTTTGCATGGTGTAAGTAAACAAATATTCTGCCACATCTTGTTAAGACTGAAAGTTATCTCCAACGTCTAAAATGATTCTTATCATACTATTTCTTAAAAACAAGTCTTATTTATATTCGCAACGCGCCTAGCATAAACATGGCAGGCCAACGCAAATGACACGGAGCCAGAATAGAAATTGTATTTAACGTAATGCTCGACCAACTTTCTTTCTAGGGACATACGGATAGACAACTGGGTCGATGATGTGTTTAAATATATACGTAACTCCCCGACTATGTTATGTTATGACGTAAGGAATTAGGTGTTTGAAAAAAGAACGAAGTGAGGAACTAATTTTTTTTAAATACTTGTTTGTACCTTTAATTGAAGTGAAGGGGCTCGTGGCTAATTACTAACAGCTGCACGGGTCGATCGAAGGTTAAGCTACACTAGCCGCGGTCGGTTCGTGGATGGGTGACCATCCATTACATATTGTTGGAGAATGGATTTGTTCCCGGTTTATGGCGATACGATCGCCCCTATTACATGAGAATTAATTATCTATCGCTGGCGAAATGTGGGTGTAAAGTCAGATAAATTATTGTTTGTCATTCATTGTCATTGTATGACAGTTATTGGGTGAAATAGTAACACAAGAAATTGACGTGCTGCTTTTATGACTGTACTAATGCATCCCTACACCTTTCGGGAATAAGGGAGTTATGTTAAGATTAATGAAAAATTAAAGGAAGATTGAAAAAAAAAAAAATTTTTTGAAGATTGTGTTCAAGTCGAAAAACATTTCATTTGCAAAGATGAAATTCAGGCTAACTCCTGTGTCACAATAATATTGATTTTTGTGTTGACATTTGTAAACAAAAAACAAACAAAATTATTTATTTGCATAACTCGATGACATTACAACATCAACACACAATAATTTACAATGTAATGAATCGTTTAGTCATACCGACGAAACAATATCGATGTCCGTAATCGATTATAGGCTGAATGAATGTGTCATGTTTCATACCCATGCAGAATGTTGGTGGTGGCCGCTATAAAAATTGTAATGCGTTCGATTTTCAATTTGGGCCGTGGGTGAGTTGTGGTTTGCGCAGTTTTTAAATTCATAAATTGTCTTTGGTTTATTAATTGAATGTCGACTACGTTACTGATTATTGTGTTAAACAGTTATTAAATTATTCGGTTTAAATATACCTAATAAGTTAAATAAAATAGCACTGATGTGATAACTTCGGAGTTAACGAATCGAATTGATTCGATTTTTTATCGAAAAGTTCAAAAAGGTAATAAAACAGTTCGGCTAAAAGGAGAACTGTTTAAAGTTGTCAAATAAAAATACGATGTACGTCGTGTACCCTATTCATATTATAGGTTTAACAAAAGTTACCTTCAAAACTCCTTTGCAAACAGGTCAACGTAGAACAAGAAATTACCTGCAAATAAACGGAAAATATACACATTAATATAGATTAAATAAAAAAAAATCATTACCTAAGTAGGTTGTGAAGAAAATAAGAAAAGAATTGAGCACATGGACATTTATTTTCAGACAACTTTTGCAATGTCAATGCATTAAAAAAGATTCATTAACTTTGTAGCTAAGTCCGCTAAGTCCAGTGAACCCTAGGCAGCACAGACAAAGTAGTACTACAATACTGTGGCACTCTGGGCAGTCAGGCCCGATACCAACTAGAAACGTACAGTGCGTTTCATCAAATAGTTCCTATGCCGTAATGTTGGCTCCACTGTTGTAGGACGAACACGAATACGCTTCGGCGGTACCTAATAGGTCCCTTGTTAAAGTTTAAAACAGAGCCAACATTACGGCAACGGAACTATCTTAATAAACGCACTGTACAACTGCTGCCAAATGGTTGTCAATGTCAAAAGTCAACTGTCAACTTCAACTCTTGATTTGACTTTTGCGGTTCTACAATTCGTCGATGGTATTTTTAACAAAATAAATAAATGGTTGTAATCGAATAGCACTAGCTATATCAACAATATTCTCATACTTCTCATAAGATAATTCATATAATACTCGATAAATTACCGATTAAACTCCAAACGCACGCACTGTTAGCAGTTTCTTCCTCTTTCGTAATTCGTCGGCGTAAAGTATTACGCATTAATAGTCTACGTTATAAATCAGTTTAGTAGTAAATACGCATTTTACGCTCGTGAAATTAGGCGTAATTTCCGTATACAGTATTACTAGGGGTATCGTATTACAGTACTTGGTTGTGGAGGTCAGATAGGCAGTCTCTCCATGTACAATATTGGTATTCAGCTGCATTTGGTTAGACTGGAAGTCCAACATACAATACGGCCGATATATAACTTGGCTGGTCTGAACATAGGCACTACGAACTTTCGCGCATGTTCTCTCACTCACACTCGCCTCATGTCACCATTTGTTTCCCAAGAAATGTTATTGCGCAGCCTTCTGCGCGACGTTCGGAACTGCCAAGTTATATCGGCCCTATTGTAGTTAGGAAAAGGCGAGACAGGTTGAGGAAAGGTGAGGACAGAAACCGTATAGTCCTGCAGGACTTATAACGCGGTTTCTGAGATAAATTGTTTAAATTAAAATTAACTTTTTGTTACCCTCGAATTTTTCCCAGAACTTTTCGAAATACTTCCGAAAAAAATCGGAATCATTCCGAAACATTTTCTTACGAAACATCGGTTAATACCCACTACTGCAGATATACTAGGTAATGTTTTAGTCAGCAACTTGGCACACAAACCAGTGGATAACTTAAACTAATATTCGCTAAGATTATACGAGTAACCTAGTGGTTATCTTACGCAAGAACTATGAGGCTGAGTCAACGGTTATAAATAGCGAATATCGTAGTATTATGCGCTTTAAATAATTCTAGTTTATAACAAAGAGGTTTTAGAAGTTAGGTTTAATTATAAGCAAACTAGTCTTCCTCGTCCTGCTCTTCTTCCTGACCTGAAAATTGCAAAAAACGTAAGAAAATTTGAATTCCCCGGTCTACCTTAGCTCATACCCCTTAAACAAAATTGTATTAAGAGGCTTACAACAGCTAAAGCGCGGTCACTGTCGGACTGCATAGAAATGAAAGAGAAGCGCGATGACACGATGCAGGTAATTTATTGCAAAATATGAAGCAGTTAGCGATTTACAGAAAATCTATTGATTGGACTGGAAAATTAAAACACTATTATGCTAATATGTAGCTTGTAGAATAATCTGACAAAAAATCAGAAGGATTGCATGTAAATTAATATGATTTTTAATCGTTAAAATAAATTTTTAGAGGTATCTTCATGATTTTTTTCTATCGTATCAAATTAGTTGTATTATGTTTTCAACACACTATCATACTAGCATATATCCTGAAGAATATCTTATATTTTTCTGATTTTGTTTACTGCAGTGGATCATATTCTTTTAGGCATTATAAAACTTGCGTTTAGGCACGTTTAGGTCCTGTAGTCCCCTTAAGTTTTATTATATTGAGTGAAGTATCACTCAATTTTGTACCTTATCCCCTGATACCTAACTTGATGACATGCACATGTTCTAGTAGGAACCCAGGGCAGCTATTCCCGTTTACCAGCAAGAGTTTAACGAAGATGAACGGGTTACCTGTACCTCTCATAGCAGCTATCTTTGAACGTGACTCATGCAATTTGAACCAATAAGGATGCTCTCCGTTCAAGTAATCAAGGCTGTTGTAATTCAGGCGGGACAGCCATTTCTGAGGTTAATTTGTGCATACGGATGGACAGTTTGATTATGGTCGTATCAGAACACGAACGATGTTTCTATGAATTCTTCCCAGCTTAAGCACTGGGGGTGGGCGTTTTTGGGGGACTGTCTTATGTAATTTTGACGTTCGAAAAGTGCTGATTCTCAGCCTAGTTTGAATAAATGACTTTTGAATCCTCCTAGAATATGGCTGCTGTGCTAGGTATGCACAACGCCCCCCTGTCAATGACATGCAGATCTTTGTACCACTGTATATTTCATGTTAGTTTCCCATTTCGGCACGTTCATCGAGATCCATGTCAGAGTGTATTGAAGTCAGTTAAAAAAGATGTCACAAAGTCACAACAGGTCAAAACACTTCGATTTTCAAACACAGATGTTTACAAGATGGCGCTGCCAGGGTCAACGCCCCGTTGACAGAACAATACTTGGCCGTATTTAATTCAAACGCAAATTCGCGCGTTTGTGTGGTGTGCAGTTATAACGGCAAACATAACTCAGGTGGTATTATTTTCATAAACATGATACTTACATATTTGTTAAAGTTGATAAATGTTCATAAATAACCTGAAGAAAAATCTAACGGTATTTTTTATAAAAAAAATCTGGTGTCATTCCACCTGATGCTAGGGATTTACATAAGTCCTCTCGGTCAGATTTTTACGAAATAGTTCGGCAGGTAAGTAATATTTACGCAATAATTGTTTCATCATCATTCTCCTCCCCCCTTATCCCAATTTATTTGCGGTCGATGCAACGTGTCTTTTTTTTCCACACTTCTCTATCAGTCGTCATCTCGGTAGTCACCCCCTTTCTAGCCATATCATCTTCCACGCAGTCCATCCATCGTTTCTTTGGCCTTCCCCTACTCTTATAGCCATCCACATTCATACTCAAAACTTTCCTCACGACATTTACAATAATTTTATGTCAAATTAGTAACATTATTATTCAATCTATGTTTCCCTTTACTACACTCCGGCCGATCAGAGGATGCGTTCCTGACACCTGTCAGCTGAGTACAAAAGAATATACAATGTCTTTAAACGAATTTAAAATTTATTCGTTTCAAATCTTGTCAAAATGACAGGTGTCAGAAACGCATTCTCTCGGTGGCGGGAATAAAAACACGCTGTATTTATAAACTGTTCCTATTATAAAGACAGTAACCCACTTACAACGAAGGTTATAACGAAAAGGTTACACACAGGTCAGTGTGTTATCAATTTTGTCTATTGATGAATTAAAACAAACGGGAGCGAATGAATTGGGTCATAATGGAGCCATAGTAGATAACACAATGCATTGATGGTACAGCGAGTCATTTATAACAGAGGCGATAAAATTCACACTAAAACAGTTCTGCCCGTTTCATTAATACTATGCAACACCTGACACTGGTTGGTCTCGTGGTTGCTGTGGAACTGCTTAGCGTGGGGTCCTGAGTTCGATTCCCAAGTCAGGTAAAGTGGTATTTGGTTATTTCATTAGGAATTGCTTCGGCAAGAAGGTAAAAGCCGTTGGGCCTGCGCCTGACCAGTCTCCGGTCGTGTCGGATTGTACAACACCAAGTACATTCTCAACGTAATATCAACATTTGGAAATGAAGCTCTAAAATTTTGGTGTAGCGAGAATTTGGAAGTAGAAGATTCCCTTGAATTGATCTTTTTGATAATCGTTTTTATACACTTGACATCCTAATTTAATTGATAATGTTTTATACTTTGACATCCTGAATAAATTGTGTGTTTATGATATTATTATTAACTGCCACAACTAAAATTGTAATTTTAATTCGTAATTATGCAATCAATCATATTAAGAGGCTTACAACAGCTAAAGCGCGGTCACTGTCGGACTGCATAGAAATGAAAGAGAAGCGCGATGACGCGACGCAGGTAATTTATTGCAAAATATGAAGCAGTTAGCGATTTACAAAAAATCTATTGATTGGACTGGAAAATTAAAACGCTATTATGCTATAATATGTAGCTTGTAGAATAATCTGACAAAAAATCAGAATTATTGCATGTAAATTAATATGATTTTTAATCGTTAAAAGAAATTTTTAGAGGTATCTTCATGATTTTTTTCTATCGTATCAAATTAGTTGTATTATGTTTTCAACACACTATCATACTAGCATATATCCTGAAGAATATCATATATTTTTCTGATTTTGTTTACTGCAGTGGATCATATTCTTTTAGGCATTATAAAACTTGCGTTTAGGCACGTTTAGGTCCTGTAGTCCCCTTAATACTAACCTAATAAATAATCTCTATCCTGTAATAAATGTACGTACCTAATATTTAATATTCTGCCAAGTGTGGCGTGCAACGCCACACTTGGCAGAATGTGACGATACCATTGACTAATCTAAAGACCGTATAATGTACCATATTCTGACAAATAAATGATTATGATTATGTTTATAATTACAAAACATAAAATTTAGAGAACTGCAGCCTAATTACGTAATGCACGATCAATAATAAATTGAAATGAATTGAAACAGATTGCTAGTCCATTGCTTCATAAGTTCGAAAAAAAAATTGACTGAATTTTTTTTTAATCAAAAAATATCAGATTGTGGATGATACAACGGCCTTGCACGCGTAGTGTGACCACCGTAGACAGGGGTTTTGTCGACGGAAGAATAGACAAAATGACAGATTGTGATTGTTTATCTGTCATTTTGTCTATTATTCCGTCGACAAAATCCGTTTCTACGGTTGTCATGCTACGCGTACTGATGATGACAACTGACAATGAAGCATACTTAATTTCGGATCACGTGCTATTAAGATAGCTGTCGCTCAATACCATAATGTATTATTAGTCATGCTGAATGTTCGTTAAACCCATAAATAGTGTCAATAAATTAATCTTGAGGAAAACCGACATTAGTTACCTATATCACAGGATTACTACTTATACCTATGTGGATACTGTTTTTATATTATATTGTACTTATAAATCATGTTTAAATTGTGATTTATGAGAAAAATACCTAACCTAACCTAAACACATAATTACAATTTTGAAAAAAAAAATTAGGTGGCCTACCCACCTAATTTTGAGTACATTTTTAGTCAAAATTGTAATTAGGTCGTATTTGTACTATGTATTTTACTTTGTGCACATAAATAATTAAATTAATAAATAAATAAAAATGTCATGTTTTTTTCTGGACAGCCAGCCCCGTTAAGCTTCGTGCAGACTAGAGCGACGCGACACCGGTTATTGTTATACCGTGAAGTTTTCTTAGAAATTGTATTGTTCGTGTCGCGTCGCGTCGTCGCGTCGCGATGGTCTGTACGAGCCTTTATAATAATTAATAATACGGTTCCTCTCTCAGGAGCCATGACCACCGGCAGCTTGGACCCTGTGCCCGATACCAGTGGGCATCTATTATTTATTGTTTAAAAAAAAAATTTAAACGTTATTTTTTTAAGTTTTTAAATGAAATACATAAAGGAACCAATAATGCAAGCCTATTATTGTTCCACTGCAGGACCATGGCCTCTTCTCAGAGAGGCACGAGCAGATCACCACGCTTTCTCAAGACCGGTTGGCGATTTCAGACTTATGTATATTATACAATGCCACCCATGAGCCGTGTGTCCGCCCGTATTTTTCTGAAGATTCATGAAAAATTATCAATTAAAAAAAAAAAAAAAACTTTCTTTGTTTGTCCCTGTAATGTCACCAAGCCTTTCACCCCTCTTCCACTAAGTGATAAGAGTACCGTATGATGTGTAGAACATAATCTTTCGACTTCGCGTAACACGTACCGTAACGATAATGCAAAAACTATGTGTGGAGTTTTTAATTAAACGTTATCAAAATGTACGTAAAACAATTACATTTCTAAGTCACGTAAAGCATTATATCGGTTTTTAAGATTGCACTGACAAGGTTACGTCGTGCGTTCATAAAAAAGTACCCCCATTCAAGGTTGTAGTTGTAGCGGACGAGTAGGCTGGATAGGAAGTTGCTTTGGCTTATTTGAAGTGACAGCAAAAGGTCCTTCAAGATTTCTCGCGGGAATTTTAAATGATTTCGTAAAAAAACATACGTTAACGACTAACTACTCGTATAAAACAGATGGCCGAAAGGTTCTCGAGTTGACCGCATACCGGAAGACGTAGCGTTGGCAGGCCTCCCACAAGGTGGACCGATGAGGACATTGTGAAGACCGCAGGACACCATTGGATGCGAGAAGCACAGAACCGGTCGAAGTGGCGGTGCTTGAGGTAGGCCTATGTCCAGCAGTGGACTTCTTTCGGCTGAAATTACTCTTCAAAAGTGAAATACCAAACTGAAAACCTATTAAAATATCCGTAGCAAATCCGTAGTCACTGCACTAAACAAGCGGGTTGCTGACCGCATCGAACCAATCCTTTCGCGCCGGTGACGTTTCAATCAACGCCAATAAAATTAGGCGCGAAAATAAAATAAACATAACCTCTAATTAGAACTAGGTCATACTCTATGACATTCCGCGACACTAGCGCCATTGTCACAATCAAATTCTTAGAACGTCAATTCAAATTGAAGACATAAAGCGACCCATTCACGTACGATTCCGGAATAAGTCGACTTCCGTATGAGGCCGCCAACAAAGGGAATACGACAAAGGTGATTTGTCTTGGGTATAAGAGATATAACACCCTTTGTTTTCGTTTGCTGTATGCGGTTCTTTACGTGATAAAGGAATTACAATAATATTGTAAATCGCATTCGCATGTTCATTGGAGATAAGGATAACTTTAGGTATGAGTAATAAATAATGAATGAAGTTGATCATAAAATTACTTTATTAACTATGGGCGAACTGTTAGCCTCTGAATTTTCAAACGACGTACGTACATGTTCGTGTTTTCTCCCTGGTTGTCACTAGTCCTTTTTTTTACGATCTAATATATATCTACCACTGCCATGTCGTTATTTTTGGTATTCTGACGTAAAACCAATAATTTTAGAAAAAAAAAAATGCTGAAAAATATGTTAGAAGTTAGTATGGTATGAATGTCAACAACCACGTGTGACCGCGTTTCCTCATAAAAGTTATCATAATTAAATAGTAGACAAAGCAGTGCTAGTTTAATTCTTAAGTACAGCCCAAAGTTACTTCTCAAGCTAGGTATTAATCTAGTCATGACATTTGTCTAACCTCTAACATCAGCATGATGCGATGATTAACAAGCAGTTTTTATTTATTTACTAACGCTTTACCAATTGACGTCATGCACTAGAAATTTTGCACTATTTATGCAAATTATTATTCAAAACAATTTATTAGTTACTTACAGCCAGACTCAGACAGTTACTTAGGCTTTTGTCACACAAAACAGAATAATACAAATGGCGAAAATTCTTTGTGCTGCAAATATTATGCTCTGGCTATTGTTTATATAATCCATTGCATAATAGAAGACGCGCGTTGTAACAATTAGAATCGTGCATACATATGAGGCTTGCTCAATACTGCTAGCAAGAACACAAATTGTAATTATGACCTCGCTGAAGTCAATGTTTTGTGAAAAATAATGTGTGCAATGTCAAAGTCGTAATTTACTTTCAACGAATTACTATTTTTAAATAAAAATCTGGTAAAAGATCAGTCAAAAGATTCTTCGGTAACATAATGTTATAGAAAAAAAATACGATCAGTTCTATTATTTAATTATAGTTGTAAAAGATTATGTCAGTATCCGCCTACTGCTGTAGCGACATCTTCGATAAAATTAATTAGTTTTCCAAAAGAGATCATTCTGGCAAAACTCGACCAACCATTCATTAAAAGAAGTTGATTAGCTAATCTAGTCAATAGAAACGTTTTCTTCTAATACTGCAACACGAGGATATCCAACGTCCGTGGGCGCATTAAGAACATGGATATCATTCAACAGTCAATACTCATTCGGACGCAGAGCCAACATCATTAGGTCCACAAATATTTATCTTGATGCGAGAATAAACTCGACCGAGAAGGACTCGAGGCGGACGCCGCACAATTAAGACAATTGAAGCAAGAAAATTATGCATTTTGAGAGTGTATTTAAGAGGTATTTCAACATGATAAGAATTATAATAGAGGTCTTGCTTTCGATGATAATTAACCTGAACTAGGCGGTAGGTCTCAAGCAGACATATCAATATTCAGCTGTCTATAGGGAGGGTCCCGAAGTTATCCCAACTCAAGGCTGCCACTTTCAAACATGGTCCAAAAGCAACGAGAATCTAAAAGAATAAGTTTTGGCCCGAAACTGGAGCCTAGATTCTTTGTGAACAAGACAATGTGGTCTTAACAACGCAAATGACACCCATCATTACTGATGAATAGTTACAACAAAATAAATAACAACAAAAAAACTACATGATACTGACGAACAGACTCAAACTCGTGTAACTAATTCTAATACTGGAAAGGCAACATAACATTACCTAGACTAGACATACAACAAAAGCCACTTATTAGAACAACGCTGAGCCGCTGACACACATTATTACCCAGTTGCATTTATAGTGAGTATGAGTTGCAAAATACTCTCGGATTTAGATAACAATCGCTTCGCAATAACATTGTCTAAGGTTATTATAAATAATAACTTGATCCTTAGTAATTTCGTGTCTATGTGCACAGGTATTTTTCTTACAAGAGAAGAATTTGAAGTACTTATCAACAGTTTTTTGCAAAGGACCAGGCAGATATAATACATCTATATTTCACCAGTTATGTTTATATCCCAACTCCCAACGAGCCTATTGCCATCAAATCAATTAAGTCTATTGTCATCAAACGAGTTAATAAGTTTTTTAGTTATGTTTATAAAAGAATTAAGATTAATAAGTGCAGCGGTCATATCAATAAGCGATTCGTAGAAAAGATGAAGATTTTCTGTAAAGTGATCTTGCTTAAAAGTGTGTCCTAATTCCAGATGTAAAATATTGTAGGTATAGATGGACATGTGAAGTTAATTTAGAGACGGAGGACCACCCAGTGTCTTGTAGGTAATTATAATACCTATATATTATTTACTGGTAAATGTAATGTAACTGATCTGCGATTTTAATGAGCTTGTATAAAATGCGAGTAACAGTAACTCAACGCTTCATCTGATTATTGTAGGCAAGCTAATTTTGTAGTCTCATCGAAATAATGTTAACGTGCTCATGATCCTAAACCTTAAAAAAACTAATGATTAAAGACAAACGATTTTAATTATAATAAAACAATCAAACAAGTATCAAATTAGCACTAGGTAGGTAGGTATTAATAACAAATACTTTCAAAAACACCGAAAGTGAACGGCACCACTTGAAATTTTGATAGACATTCAAGGGTATTAGCAGTGAACTGCAACTGCTATTTCAGACAAGCTGATATTTGAGCTGTAAAATACTTTAAAATATTTTACAGCTCATCTTTTATTTTAATTCAGTAATTTGGCAGCCTTGATTATTACGAAAACAAAAGAAACATTAAATAAAGTGCTAATCGGATTTAAAGATCGCAAAACAATAGATGTAACATCTCAGACAAGATAAGTAGTACTTCAAATAAAACAAATTTCAGTTAGATTTACATGAAATTTATTTGTGAATAAGATAAGAAAGTAGTGGTCAAATCATATGACAGAATTAAAAATAGGTTCCTACCCCCCTAATTTATGGTCAACTAAACATAGACAGCTAAGCATAGATAGGTGCCTAGTTTACGCCCCATTACACTAACAGATCGCAAATTCAACACAGAAAACCTGTAATAATTCTGAATAGGTTCAACTACAAATACTTCAAAACTTTTACTTTACACAATAATGTTTTCTGATTCAACTCCTTCCGCGTTCTTTCGAAAGCGAGTCATTCAATTCAGTTGACAAACTTACATTTGCAGCTGTCAACGACCGTAATGGTGAAACTTTAAACGAAATCTAAAGAAATAACATTTTCTCACTAACAATTTAAAGTTTGTCAAAACTCCAAATCTAGATATACCATGGCAAATTCAAATTGATTCTAAAATTCTGAGCGTGAAAAAAACGCTTGAATGGCTCGCTTTAATCATAGATTATAAATAAAATACAATGGAAGTCCGCTTATTGACCTCTGTTATCTGTGCGAAATAGTGAATGTATTGGACAAAGAAAATAAAGAAATAGGATATTTATATTTTATTTTATGAATCATAGAACCTTTCATAATAATAAAAAAAAAAAATGTCTACTCACTAAAGCTTTGGTTTCCTAGGAAAGTGGTGAACGGTCGCACAGTAACAACTGTCTAAATACATAGCGTTTTTTGATACTTTATTATCAAATACTGGTGAAAATTACTTTCATAACGGCCGTTTTAATATGACGGCCACCGGTTTTCTAGGAAACCGTAGCTCCTCAGCAAGTCAGCACATCATCACAAACTTTTTAGCTACCTGCTGTCAAACTTCACGTTAGCTGTTGTGATTGATATAGTACTTCCTAATTCCATATAAAGGGGTAGACCAAAGAAATGATGGATCGACTGTGTGAATGATGATATGGCTAGAAGGGGGGGTGAATATCGAGATGATGACTTATGAAGTATGGAAGAAAGACATGTTACGCCGGCCTTAATAAATTGGGTTATGGGCAGTAAAATGATGATAATGGTTCATGGAAACAACAGCCAATAAAATTACCTATTTGACGTGAGACTTGAAAACAGATTAAAAATAGACTGTCAGAACGGGGGAAATTCTTTCTAGGATTTTTTTTTCTTTCTTTAATAATGTTTTTCTCATTTCAATGTTGATTAAATAGATAGGCAGAAAAATATATTCAAATATACTTCGACGGTTATGGTACAGAATTCATTATTATGATAGGTAATAAACGAGAAAGTTGGTTACTCAATCGAGTACCAAGCAGCAACCGCAATTGTGTACAAAATGGTATTGTATTGAGGTAAACTACAATACAATACAATACAATACAATACATAAAAGTAGATATTTACTATGAATCATTGCTGCGGAGTTAGTAGTGTCTTCCCAGTTCAAAGTTTCAAAAATTATCAGGCGCGGATCTAGGTTATTGACCAAAGCCGGTCAAATATATGAGATTTCTCATACTTGCTAAAAAATAAAAAACTTGCTTGTTTTTGCGATACGTACTATATTTTTTTGCTTGGTTTGAGAAATCCCCCGTTAAAAAAAAACCTTCGACACCCATTTAAAAAAAATATTATACCTTAATACTTTTCTCATTATCTGTATACAAAGTAAAAAAAATACGGATAAGTAGTTAAGTCTATGCCTAATTAAGAGTTTTAGAATCTAAACTAGCTGATGACCGCGGCATCTCCCGCGTGAGCCCTAATTCTTTTTCTAAAATAAAAGTTACTCCTTATAACATCAGCTATCTGCCAGCTACGGCAGCAAACGGCTGGACCGATTTTGACAACACTTTATCACGTCAAAATCGATCCAGCCGTTTCGGAGATAAGCCGGAACAATAGAAACAAAGAAGCGGACAGAGCAAAAAAAAAAGTGTTTTGATAATACTTTCATATGCATTTAGTTGTGTATGAGACAATCATTTTATTTATACCAACAATAAAATAAGCGAATTATCCCGTCTGATTTTACTCAACCAAGATTTTTATATTTTGGACATTTGAGCAATTTCATACATAATCTGAGCATGCAATGGCAATTTGTTCAATTTGATAAAGTCATTTAGTTCCCACGGTAAGCCAAATATTGTGACATTTTTTACAAAGAACCTATATATAGCACTTACTGTATGTAACATTGCACATGCGGTATGCATAAGCGGGCACACTTTTATGCCTCTGGAGTAGGGAATGCAATCTGGATTATCCGTAATCCGAAAAATCCGAATATGCGCACATTTTATGACGACTTCAAATCCGGATTTGTATATCGAATCCGGATTGTTTGAGAAAAAGAAATTGTACCAAAAAAATCGAAACGCACGAGTTTTTCCCGCTTTTCGGTAGATCGTGCTGTTCGTGCGTCCCGCGATTGCCGAGTCTCCTGGCTCTGGGGGATCGAGATAGCGCGGGACGCGGTTCCGATGAATAAATCCGTTCTTAAAAATCCGGATTTTTAAACAGAACGGATTTGCATTCCCTACTCTGGAGGCTTTTATTTATTAAGATCTGCCATGCTATTCTGTAAACATCTCACCGTGAAAACTTGGGTGAATTGAGCTGTCAATAGTGTCAATCCCTGTGGAATGACAGCTCACTCCACGCTCACTTCACCTAAGTTTTCACGGTGAGATGGTTACAGAATAGCACTGCTGTTTATAATTTTGCGTTTACGTTTTTCGTTTTCAATGTTTTGTGTTTCGTAATGTTAATTACTTTGCATTGCATACTATTGTATAAAATCAAGTTCTTCTAACTGAACAGACAGCTGTGCTGCTGGGGAGTTTGTTGCGCCACTTCTTTTTCCCAACTTAAGCAGTAGGAAATGGTAACGGGCGGGCGTTTTGGTGATCCTCACTCCGGCATTCGCCTGTATTGTAACAGTTTGAATTACAGAATTATTACATCAGTGAGTGAGGAAAACCGAGCATTACAGTGCGCAACCTGTAATGATACAATTTGTAACTTTACATTCACCAGGACCATTCGCCTGTAATGTAACAGTGGTGAGTGGGAGCACCCGTGATACAATTTGTAATATGAATAATTGTTACATTTACAAAATGGCGAGATGATCGCAGTCTCATAAAAGCTTTATTAATTGTTTTTTTGTAACCTTAAAGCTTTGTGCAGACCAGCGCGACGCGACGCCGCGACGCGACTCGAACAATACAATTTCTAAGAAAACTTGACGGTATAACAATAGCCAGTGTCGCGTCGCGCTGGTCTG
Source organism: Agrochola circellaris (assembly GCA_914767755.1). Lineage (NCBI taxonomy): Eukaryota > Metazoa > Arthropoda > Insecta > Lepidoptera > Noctuidae > Agrochola > Agrochola circellaris. The sequence goes on along the minus strand of OU611867.1, from coordinate 5,799,946 downwards.
CACGTAGCTTAATTCAGAGAGTAAAAATAGATATGAAATATTAAAAAAATAACCTGTTAATAAAGGTTCATTCATACTCATAGTATCAAAAAATATGCATCTAAATAAGTAATAAAAATATTTTTGAAACATACCTACTTAACATATTTTTTCGCCATCTACTATATTTTTACAGGCAATGGCTTCGAAAATACTATAAAGTTGACAACCCTAAATACGTTATACCTAGCATTTGCACTATCGCTTCGTTCAGACAAGCGCGACGCGACAGCGCGACGCGACACCGGTTATTGTTATACCGTCAAGTTTTCTTAGAAATTGTATTGTTCGAGTCGCGTCGCGCCGTCGCGTCGCGCTGGTCTGTACGAGCCTTTAATTAACTGGTAGGTTACACTTCCGGAGTTGCGGACATCATTATTATTTTAATTAATAAACAGGTAAAATATTTGAAATATGTCTACTTCTGATAAAAATCCCGTCATACCTACTTATTATTTACTACAAAATATTTTGTTTATTCGGGTGGTTCATATTAAATACCTAAATAACAAGAGAAAATATGGTTAGGTAGGTACCTATGTAAAGTAAAGTAAAAAAGTAATAATCGTTTATTTCAACATCAAAATTACATTATTGAGGTACCGTTGGTCCCAAACTAGGCACAGCCTGTATCTTGGGCACCATGATTAATAATTTTATAAATATAAAATATTATTTTAAATAAAAGTTGACTGGTTGAAGTTGATTGGCGACAGTTTACTTGTTAGCAAAATCACAAAAATGAACTAATTCAGTTATGTCAATAGGTACTTCCAAATTACTTCATCATTAAAAATCATTTACCTACATAACCACATTAAAACTAATGATGGAAACATTAACTTATTGGTAGGTATTATGTAATAATTCCAAAATAAAATATCTGTCAATGCAACAACGTCAATTTAAAAAAAAAACCAAAACTAATTGCACGGCAACTTACATCCCAGCAATTAAAAGAAAAAAAAAACAGCTCAAAACTCTCTGGTTTGCGAAACTGCTCACTCCCATTTAGCGTCAACCATTAGTACCTATCTGTATTTGAACTCAGGATGCATTTAGCGACAAGCGACGCACTCTGACGCATAATTATCATGTAGGTATTAACGCCCCCTACGGTGTTACTACAAAAATAGAGAACATTGGGCATACAATATGCCCAATTTTCCCTAAATAAAATAACGTGACCTCTGTATAAAATCATTAAAAGTCGCTTAGTGTCGCCTTAATACTTGTACTAAGTATCTGCCAACACTTTAAAAAGTCAACTTAATCAAGCATAAGTAAACATTATCCTTACATCCAATCCTGGTATAACTTTCAATGAACTTTAAACTCTAACTATCATGTCATAAGGAGTACATTTAAGATGCCTTCAATGAATTTGTATACTTTAAGTTTAGATACTCGACATTGGGTGACGTCATTATAGGATGTAGGTACTTTCGCTTTACAGATGACCTTACTTACTCATTTGATAAGTTAATTTTAGTATGCTTATGAAAAATTACCGGATTTGAGGTAGAGATCTTTTTATTTTGATAACCATCTTTAATTATAAAATTAATTATGTAGCCAGTGGTCTCTGGAAGCCTGACCATGTTTTTGTTGTAGTTAAGTTGATTGGTGAACTACATTAATTGACAACAAGACCACAACCAATGTCAACAGGAATGTCAAAATATCCACTTCATTCATTAGTTGCTTAAATATCATTCATTCATTGTTCATTTTAATTAAGCCTGCCATTTATCCTTTTACGATTTTTGGATAAAAATTGCATATTTATAACTGATCGTTTGTTGGTTTAGCTAGTGGGCGCGCTTCTCGGGGTCAAGTTCAAATCCCAGCACCCCAATTGTGTAACACAATCAAACAAAATCTGTTTCATTTTGACAATTCAACAACATTCATTGCGTTATTTACGTTGTTGAACAGACAAACTTTTCGAACATATGAAGCAATGGATTAGCAATAACAACCTTCAAAATGATTCAGATTGTGATTAATCGTGTGTTACGCAATTAGGGTGCAGGGGCGGCAGTCTCGACATAGATAACGATCGCTATACGACCGAATTCGGTCGCAAAGTCGTAATGGCGTCCCTCAACGGTCAAAATTGCTTGACGAGCGCGAAGCACGAGCTTATCAAGTAATTTTGACCGTCGAGGGATGCCATTTGGACTTTGCGACCGAATTATCTATCTATGTCGAGACTGCCGCCCCTGGTCGGGCAGTGTTACAGGGTTAGCGCATCAGGAATTTCTTCTGTGCCCGGCTCGCCCCCTTCACGGGGCCTATGGCCGTTTAAGTACCAAAGTACTTACGTTTAAATAACTGGTGAAATATGGGCATACTAAGCACCCCTGACACTTCGGAAAATACAGGCATGATGTCGGCTTTTGTAAACTGTTACAACAGCTACAGCGATCTTGTTGACGTGCACTATGACGCATTTGGGAAGTTCCACAGAATAGCTATTAACAATGTCAAACAAAATGTTCATTTCCTATCATTTGTGTTTTGTTTTTAACTAACTCATCGGTATATTTCTCTGCTGGTCTGTCTGTAAAGGTGTAATTGCAGATTGGCCATAAAGAAAAGACTTTTTTTTGACATCTAGATCTGCTATCTAATTACGCAACACATTTTCGTTGACAATTCCGACTAATCTGTTTCAATTTGACAGGTCAACAACATTCATTGTGTTATTTACGTTGTTGAGCAGATTTTTTTTTCGAACGTACGAAGCAATGGATCAGAATCTGAATCGTTTTGAAACAGATTAGCAATCTGTTTCAAAACGATTCAGATTCTGATTCTGATTGATCGTGTATTACGTAATTAGGGTACTGGTCAAAGTCATTTCAATCGTGTTTATTTTATGATCTTGAACTTCAGCTTGATGACGTTTGCACATGACCCCAAGTACCTACCTACGGTCTGAAGTAACCACTTATAAATCAAGTTCTAAATGTGACATCACTGCGTTTGACGTGTTCATTTTATTAGCACTTATGTCATTTAACATAATATGAACATTGATCAGCTGAGTTGAGGTCGAAATGATCTTGTGGTTTTTTCTGACTCGGAAAAATTACATTAAGAGGCTTACAACAGCTAAAGCGCCGTGGTCGGACTGCATAGAAATGAAAGAGAAGCGCGATGACACGACGCAGGTAATTTATTGCAAAATATGAAGCAGTTGGCGATTTAAAAAAAATCTATTAATTGGACTGGAAAATTAAAACACTATTATGCTAATATGTAGCTTGTAGAATAATCTGACAAAAAATCAGAATGATTGCATGTAAATTAATATGATTTTTAATCGTTAAAAAAAATTTTTAGAGGTATCTTCATGATTTTTTTCTATCGTATCAAATTAGTTGTATTATGTTTTCAACACACTATCATACTAGCATATATCCTGAAGAATATCATATATTTTTCTGATTTTGTTTACTGCAGTGGATCATATTCTTTTAGGCATTATAAAACTTGCGTTTAGGCACGTTTAGGTCCTGTAGTCCCCTTAAGAGCGTTCGCAGACGGCTTACAATCGATGGCCGATTTTTGTATGAGCTAAATGAAACTGTAGAGATCCTAATGTATCAAACGCACGCCCCACAAAACGTCAGTCATAAAATCGGTGATAAAACTCGGCGCGAAATAATCTGACCGATCCGATCTAAAACATGCCCTGTGCGAGCGTGCTTCGACCTACGTCAGAGTGCTAGGTTAAGCCAGAAAAAAAGTGGGGCGGCCTGCCCAAATTGCCCCACTGACTCGTGCATGGACGATCTTTAATTTTAGGTACCTGTCCATCCATTCTGTAAATATCTCACCGTGAAGTGTGGGGTGAAGTGAGCATGAAGTGAGCTGTCAATAGTGTTAATTCCTAGCTTTAGGTGCAATGACAGCTCACTCCACCCAAGTTTTCACGGTGAGATGGTTACAGAATAGCACTGTTGTTCTATTTTATTTAACGCGAATGTCCGTGTTATACTACAATCAATAAAAAAACATTTGACCCGCATAAATGTAACACTTAAAAGTAACCTTGTACAGTACGAAATTAACCTCAAAATCTTACAAATTCAATGTTTTCGTGTGTAATTATCGAAAATATATGCGAATCTGTTCATTGTTGTAAATTATTATCATGTTGTGAATTTGGGATCTGTTTACAAAATTTACAAGAAAATATAGGTATTTCTTAGGTATTTAGAAACTCCAGCTACCATGAAACAATAAAGACACTATCTGTTTCCTATCGAATCATTCAGGGAACACCGAAGAGACAATAAAATCACTTAAGAGCCCATACTACCTCAGCTCAATTTACATTTAAAGCTTCGTGCAGACCAGCGCGACGCGACAGCGCGACGCGACACCGGTTATTGTTATACCGTCAAGTTTTCTTAGAAATTGTATTGTTCGTGTCGCGGCGCGGCGTCGCGTCGCGCTGGTCTGAACGAGCCTTTAATCTCGCTCGCATTGCACCATACTGCATGAGGACTGAGTGGGGTGCTGGCGGCTCTATAGCGCCAATAGTTTAGGAAATTTCTTTTTACGGCGAAAATTACGACAATTAAAAAAAAAAACTTGAAGTAATCTGCTTTATAGTTAAGTAACTTTCAGTTATTATGCAAAGTTTCATGATCTAATTTGAAGTATTTTTTTAATACCAGCGGTTTGTTTGGTTTGGAGGTAACTTTTGTTTTTTTTTCTATCAAGAAACCTTTATGGAATCGTGTTTTCATCAAACACGTTACTAAACATTAATCCTCATCTATATTTATTTCAAAATTAATGCTGCAGTATTTTCGATATAACGGAGGATCATGCTAAGCAATATGAGCTAATATAGACTCTTAATCATAAATAAAATATGACATTAATCCAACCGGAAATACAACCATGACCAATTTGTCAAATGTTTAACAATTTCATACAAGCATATGGAATCCTTGAATGATTGATTCCATTCAGCTCCGTAATATTAACCTTCGTGTCGAATACATCGTATTAACACGCGAGTTTTTGTAAATAACTAAATACTTACCTCTATTGTACATTAACAAAATATATTTTTTCTGCTCGGTTGGCTGTTTGGTTGGTGGTAGGGCTTGTTCTAAGTCCGCCTGGCTAGCTACCACCATCTTGTCCAAGTCTGTCGCCATAACAACAATGTTAACAGCATTGTTGTGTTTCGGCAGTTAGAGGTAAGATAGCCAGTTCCTCTGTGGTTGAGGATTCCGAGTGAAGCTCGCTTCTACCTTCGGCCTAAGCAACCGCAACCGGTATGATCAATACGGGTATTTTTTTCGGTTACAACCTTTTTATTTCTTACAGGTATTTTGAAAGGTATTGAAAGTAAATTGAATGCAACCAGTATTAATAGGTACCGGTTACCGAAATAAAAATTACCGACCCCAGCATAGTTGGGAAAAGGCTAGGCAGATGAAATTGATACACTACGTCAAATTAATAAAAAAAAAAAAAAAAAACAAATCAATAATGCAGGTTCCATTATAAGCATGCGCGATGAATGTATACAATATACCATGATATACATTCACACGTACGCTCAGGCATCCACATACACACACACAAAACACACACTCACATACGCTCAGACACATGAATACAAACACATACATACACACACATGCATAAACAGCCACCCTCTCACACATATGCCTCAAGCAGGTATTACATAATTTAAAATTGTTTAAATTTTATTGCATAATATTATCTATGTAAAACTACAGGGAGAAGACATGACTCCTGTAACACAGGTCATAACCTAGCGCAGGAGTCAGGGTTTCCATATTTAAATGTAACATACTTTTATGTCAATAAAATATTATTATTATAATTGGCGATATTATTTAAGTCATTTCTTACAACTGTCAAAGAATGACGGTTGTGTTAAACGGACAATTTTAGTTGGTAATTTATTTCATAAACAATAAATTTTACCTGACCTCATAATAATTATAATTAATATCTGTGCCTGGGCATTAATGACACATCGAGGTTTAGAAAGAGATTGTCACATATTATGTAAGTGATACAGCCGATGTATTCTGTTAATAAAATCTCACCGTGAAGTGAGTTTGAAGTGAGCTGTCATTCCACCTGATGCTAGGGATTGACACTATTGACTGACAGGGACAGCTCTCTTCACCTAAGTTTTCACGGTGTAGGTATTATTATTATATGAACAGACCGGCTGGAGGACTGTAGGCATTTTGTTACCAAAAGTTTACACATTGGTACCTATTTTATTTACTGATAAATTAAGCCTCAACATATTTAATTTAAATTTTGGTTGAAGTTTGAATTTTGATTTTATTTTTAATTTGTATGGGTTATTATAATTTTTTTTAATCGAGTTTTTTTATAGATCATGTAGTCTGCAATAAAGATTTTTATTTATTTATTATTTATTTATATTGGCAGTTTTCCTTGTAAACAAGAACCTATTAACATTGAACTCACATTATGGGAATGATTTAAAAAAAAGTCACAAGTCAGGCCGGCCAGTCTTCAAAAATAAAGCCAAAAAATAAAAATATGTAGTTGGAGGTAAAAATTTTTTCTCGCCTAAATACATTTATTCCGATTGTTTGTTTAATATATTAATAGATACCTACTACATAATGTGTTTTTAGTTTTTACAAATAAGATAAAGTATATTCGTTTACTTATTTATACAGATAAAAGTAGACCTATGTATTAAAATTTGGCCTTTCCAAATGAATCATACAGTTGTAGAACCACTTTTAAAATCGAGCTCAACAACTTGCTAAATTCATATGGTGATTACGTAATTATTATAAATATTTTTATAATAAACACAATATTGCGTAATATTATTGCTAACATCTAATAAAAAAAGCTCAAGATCGAATTATTCCATTCCATTTGCACAGTGGACCATGATGGGCATAAAGCGTCGTGCAGACTAGCGCGACGCGACACCGGTTATTGTTATACCGTGAAGTTTTCTTAGAAATTGTATTGTTCAAGTCGCGTCGCGCCGTCGCGTCGCGCTGGTCTGCACGAGCCTTAATTCAAAGCATGAAAAAGATACTTAATTTTTGGTCAGATCATATACCATTTAACCTTAATGGCTCAAAGGTTAGATTGTTGGATATTTGGACAGAAAAAGAAAGGTTTGCAGAGATTAAATAAACACAGTCGTACAAAGTCTTGAACGGACGGAAGAGGAAAAATCAACTGTCAGTGTCAAAAGACAGGTATCACAAAAAAGGTTGCGTTTAGAATAGTTCTAACACTGGCCCTTAAACGCAAACTAAAACAATATTTTTCTTCTATAAAACTTAAACAATAAATTCACAAAACATACATAGACATAACTACACAGCTAACATTAAATTTGTAAACTTACACTGTTTTTCTTTACAAAGTGATTTTGTTAATACATCAGCCAACATAACATTAGTTGATAAGTATTTTACTTCAACTATACCATTATTAACAATTTGTTTTATAAAATGATGACGAATATCTATGTGTTTCGTCCTAGAATGGAACATAAAGTTTTTACAAAGTTTTATAGCAGATTGATTATCATTGAATATGATAACTTTAGTTATGGTACCAAGGATCTCAAATAAAAGTTTTCTTATGAATAAAGCTTCTTTACACGTGTCAAATATTTGTCAACCACAGAAAAATAAAGTAGGTATCAAAAATCCGCAAAAATATTTAAAAAAAGAAAAGAAACAAATACTTTTAGTAAATTGTATTTCTCACCTCATACTTGGAACGCATAGACCAGACACAGCGGAGCATCTGTGCCTAAACATTTTTTTATCACTATCACATTAGGCGGGAAACAAAACCACAGACAACGCACGGAATCTAGACCACATACACAAATGAATTAATTTTCGTGTCACTTGTTACAATAGAACGATTAATATTACATTCATATGGCCATGCGTGTGTTTTTTTAGTAAGAGGACAAATTAGCTAGCTTATAGTGGTAAAACACGAGCCTGAACGGGCATAAATAATAATTATAGTTATGCAATGCCCGTCGACAAAGCAAAGATCTTCTTCCGTAGCCAAAGACCGTTAATAATTTAAATAAATAAGACAATTAATAATGATCCCCATTCGTCAAATCATCAAATGCAAAAGAATAAAAAGTCTTATCAACTCACGCAGTAAATATTGTGTAGCTGCACAAGTTTCGTCCAAAAATAAGCTTAAAATAAAAAAGGCAATCTTCTGGCTGCAGGACAGTGTCAGACTGTTAAAAATCTGACACTAGGCTGCAAAACTGTGTCAGATTGTTAACAATCTGAAACAATTTTGTAGCCACTAGATGCCTAGACAAACTTAAGAATACTTTTATGAAATACTGAAAAAAACGAGCAATAAGAAGAAAAATACAGCAAAAATCAAAGAGGTATTTCCAAATAACATATGGTTGCGTCAAGCGACCGCGACCTTACTGGGCAATTAATATGTTAATCTTTTAATGTTCCGACCGGTATAGTATCAAAACTCAAGAATTATGTGTTGCGCAGTTTCTCACAAAACTATACCGTTAAATAACCGAAAATATTGCCCCCCTTTTAGTTTTAAAACTTGAGTAAAGAAGTGTGTCACATATATACTTGTAATTTTTTGACGTGACATCGAATTAAAAGTGTAGGTACTTTTCGTTTTTGGTTTGTTTTAAAATATGAATACTCTATTTATAAAATTAACTAGAAAACCCAGTAGTTAATATAATTTACACAGCATTACACGCTAAAAACACACAACTAAAAGTATAATTTACTATAAACAAACAACATTTTTATCTTTATTACATTACTCTGTATTATAAATTCTAGGAATTAAATGATAAACATGAAACTTCCCATTTGATTCGAGGAACAAAATAGGTAGGTTGTAATCATTTAATTCCGGGCCACCGTCAACCGTAGCCTATGGGCCGTATTCAATGGGACAACAACCATGATGACCTACTTGCGACCAAGAGCTATTTTTCAATTCAGTTGATGGATCGTTCGAATCACGGGATCGTAAGTTTGACAGCTGTCAGTATAGTTAAAATCAAAAACAACACTTCGAAATTCGAACTTTGTGATCATCCTTCGGTATATTATCCATTTAGGGTAATTTGGGCACGTAGAATATTTACCCAACATGCCCTAAATGCCCCGGCATAAACCTATAACTAGTTCTATTTTGAAATGAAGGGGATAACTGCTTAGATATCTAGATGAGTTACAAATGCAAGGATAGTGTAAGGAAAAATGCTTTTAAAACAGATCGTGTTGTAAAAGGTTCCAACTATTAAAATAACCTTGTATTAAATATGTTAGGGACGTTTTCCAGTATTGGTTAGGTCAAATATCAGCTTTTGCACAGCATAAACTTCACAAGAGAAAATCCGGGTCAAGTCAATGTAACAAAATCCCTTCCTTTTGAAGGGATTTTGTTACAATGACTTGTTTATACCATAGTTGGTATATTTTTCAGTTGGGTTTTAGTTTTTTTTTTTTTTTTTTCATATTATTTACTCACATTAATTTATAACCAGCCTTACCCGCGTGGATCAAATTCTTTTTCTAAAATAAAAGTCATAATCGGTCCAGCCGTTTCGGAGATAAGCCGGAACAAACAGACAGCCAGACACAAAAATTAAAAATAGTTGTTGTGTTATGAGTACCGTAAATATTTCATATGCATTTAGTAAAACTCTGTTATTTTGACATTACAAATATACATTAAAATTTTATATATTTGTATAGAAAAGACAAGTTATCATTTATATTTGCAACAGTATAAAAATAGACTGGAAGAGGGTTTGTTGACTTGCTTTATCAGGGGTTGATAGCCAGTCACAATAATTATTTATGTTTTTTTTTTATCAATGAACTGACAGTGTCGTACTTCCGCTCAGTTTAAGTAAATTACGGACTACTTTTTGTGGTATGATGAGACCAATTGTCATCGCATCATCTGCCGCCCCTTGTCTTGTCCCATGTAACGTGGGGTTGGCGCAACACAGTTTCTTCCATATTCCCTGACGACCGTCACGCCAGTCACGTCAGTCCAACCATGGGGTTAAAAAAGTAAGTGTAAAATCCAAAACCAGACTACTGAAAAATCACGATCTAAAAAGCATGAAACAAGAAAATATTATCATCTGAAATTATAATGTACAAATTAATTATCGTCTTTTAAATAAACAACTTACACGTTATATATTTTAATTAATTTAACCGTTAAAGGCCTGATAAACAACTAATTAACGTGCTAATTGACGTGCTTGAGGGTCACCCAGGGCTTTACCGGTTAATACATATAAATATGTATGTACAGAGGATAGCCGTGGCCTAAGCTTAGAGCCTATAACCAGCGGACGATCAAGACGTTTCCAACGATACCTCATTTGTCAAATTATGTGAAGTAGTTTAGAAGATAGGAGGGAACAGATGAACATACATGTCGGTCAGAATCATAATCCTCCTTATTGCTTCGCCGTAGTCGGGTAAAAAAGCATAGAATCTATAAGAGGCGAGGCGATACTTGTATTGTAGGTCCGGCTCACCCTGGATAGTCACCCCCGCAACCACCTTATACCCAGACCGGCAAATATTTTTATCACAGCAGCTTATCAGATAGTCTCATAAGTAGTTCTGATTCTAAAAAAAATTGAAAAGCGAACGCGATCAGGCATTTCTAAACCGCGTTCAAGAGCTGTCAGTGTCAATATTCCATAATGATTTTGACACTGACAGCTTTTGAACGCGGTTTAGATGTGCTAAACGCGTTCAGTCTCCTTGGTGAAATTCGCACTTAGAATGTCGCATTTTCAATCATTGTTTTTTTGAAGTGCAAACTTCTTTAGGCGCGTTAACGGTTTTTGGTAGGGTAAAATCTTAGGGGTTCCCGTCACCAACCGACATGCTAATGTTAACAGTATATCTGTAGCACTATTAATTCATAGTTTTAAGTTTTAACTTCTACCGGCAGCAGTTTTTTTTTTGTATATTGGTGGGTTCATTATTATGTAGGTTACTAGGTACCTACCTACATCATCGTTACATTATGTACACATAAAACACATGTTTAAACATTGCATTACTTCAATACAGCATACTGTCGTTGATAGCAGTTTCCCGTCATTCGCGATCAGCTGATATCAGATATTAAAAGTACAATATTGTTCTCACATTTTAATAAACTTACCATTTAAGTTTAATTAATATAGGTCATATCATCAATTTAATCACATTGCAATTAGAGGCCATCTTTTTTGTTTTGAATCTGAATTTCGAAACTCGAATAAAAAAAATTGTCTATGAACTTGATACGAAGGAGGTAGGATGGCATTATGCAAAAAAAAAAAACGCTAATCAAACCAGAATTATTGTGACGTAGGTAGGTACTACATTTCATTTTAATTTTGTTCGTTGGTACTTGAGAACGGCTGAACAGATTTGGCATTTTTTTTGTTTTTAAATGTTTTGTCAGAAATTAACAAAATTAGAAAAGCTTCCTGGAAAATGTTCAAATTCCGGAAAAGCTGAACGTCTCTTTTTCTAAGGGATTTATCTATGAATTATTCAAAATTAGGCTGGACAACGGTTAAAAATAAAATGCCTCGTCTGCGACTCTGTACCTATGTATTGTGTTTATATACTGCTGCTATCCGTTTTTATTATGCGCGCTTTGTTTTGATATGACTACATTGTTCTTTCATCTTAAAATGATTGTGCACGTCCAATGTTCGTATATTTACAAAACTTGCCAAGAGAATCTATGTAAATATAGATATCTTAGTTATACTATGCTTTTAAAGTCGAGAATCATATAAAAAGGTTGTTGAGAAAAACAAAGATTTAGCATTGAACACAAAGTGAGCATAAAGTTTTGCTAAGTCAACTTATGATTACGATTCAAGGTTTTTGCTTGCGTTGTGTTTTTACTTAATAATTATTGTATCTATTAAACACTATGCTTGGAATAAAAAATAATTGGAAAAATCCCAGACACTATTAATTTTCTACAGTCAATAAAAAATACCTTAGACAAAAAAAAACAAACCTCGAATTAGCCTTCGTCATTTTAGATCCGTTTACACCAAATTCAATTTCACTGCCGCCAAAACTTGCAACCAAAGGCACGTCGCCTTCTGCCATTTTATTATAAACACTTATTAAAACGCGAAATTACTTTATGTAGAGGTAAATAACGTAACAGTTTTTGCGCGCACGACCCGTCTCCGCGGCGTTCGGCGATGCACTGAACGTTTCTATTCTACGATTATTTTATTGATGTTAATATAATGATGGAATGGACGCTCATACACAGATAACGTGTGATGGTCGCTGGACGATGTTGTGGCACTGATAATTGGATTGGTTTATGCAAAGCTGACGCATGCCACAGCATCTTAATCATCAAATATTTATTCTTTTAGTACTTCTTTGATAATGTCTGTTGCGTTTCTTTGTTTACAATTAATGAAACTGATTATTGTGTCACGACATATTAATTATTAGACAATAAGACCTATGACATCTTTGACCATTGTACATATGTTCGTTTGTTAGTCCGTTCTTCTCCATAGGAACTTACTACGGTTTGATATGGGCAACTAGCTTCAACTTGTGGACTGACCGACTCATTGACAATTCAAAAGTGCCTGTGAATGGTTTAATTGACATAAATGCTTTGAGTTTGAGTTACTTTATGCTTGCAAGTCTTCAGAGAAGACTCATGTCTCATACGCTGCTCAACTGCCCTACTTCCTGTTTAAATCCCGTACAAATCAGTACCACCAGTAAAATCAAGTACAGATCAGTTTTTATTTCTTTAAACAATAGTTGTCTACCCACTACTTTGGCCCACTTAAAGTATTGCTTAATAAGCTAACCAAATATGCTGGGCGTATGCCTAAGTGACTTGTCTACGTAATAAGAAACACACACAGACGTATAATGCGTATTTCCGGATTGATATGACATTAGGAAAACAGTGAGGCGAGTTAAGCAGCTGGTTGTTAGTATTCTGAACGTGTTGTGAGGTGGAAAACGACAGACAGTCGCTTTGTAGCCAATCAGACGTAATGAATGGATAGTTCTTGCATCAAAAAGATATTCTCCACAGTTGTATTTCAAATCAAACTGTTCACCTTGTAGATTATTTGGGGGCGCTATTGGGAATAGTCTCTAAAGAGTACAAAAACCTACCATTACTTTTGCGCTCTTCACCATCGGAATTTTAGGTGAAAATGTAAAACTGTCTCGTCGTCATTATCATCATTGGGAGCCTTGTTCCTCCCACTGCTGAGTATAAGCCTCCTCCCTTTTGTGCCATGCTTCCCTGCTTAAAAACGGGGCAAATTAAACTCTTTTGACTTTACACAATCAATTCTTAGATACCCCAATAATGGTCAGAAAATAAAAAATATGGATCCAAGTAATCCTTAACTAGTTTTAAAAGTACAATAGCGGGTTTTCCCTCACTCTATACTAGTACAGCGATAGTACAGAACATACTGGCGCGCGACACTGCAGCTCTGTGTTGAACAAAGCAAAACAAATCGGTGATATCGCTCGTCGATACCTCGATTGCAGTACTCAGAAATCTACCTTTGGAAGGCGTAACCACATTACATGCATAATCTTACGTCTTTTTCATATAGTTGGTTAGCAGAAACGGTAGAACGTACTAAGATTCTGACGTTCTCCGTACGGTTGTCTAAGGTAATTATAATCAGTATCATTATTCTGTCGGTTTTCTTCTATACATCTCTTTCGTCATCTCAGAATTCACTATCTTTCCAGCCAAATCATCTTTCACACATTCTTTTCTTTGGTCTATCTCTCTTCCTACTGTAGCCACCTAGATTCATTCTCATATAATGTACCTTACCTATCGACCTAATGTATCATTTTCGTTCATCAACTCTTTCTTTCAAGAAGGCTTTAGAATGCAGGTTGCATTCTAAAGCCTTCTTTATCTCATCACTTTTTGGTTCAGTGTCTCCACTTCCATAACTTCATTATCTTTGTAATATTCAGTTTCCACCCTTCCAACTACAACTGCCATCCTCTTTAGATTATTATCCATCCTGTCCGTTTGTTGACCACTTCTAGGTGATGTCTATACAGCTAGAAAGTTCCTCATGAGATTCTATCAAAAGGTCGTAGATACGTCGTTTCAGCGATTTTATTATTAATTAAAAGATTACCTACTTAAATTATTTCTACTGAGAGAAAATGTTAGTCTTACATTCGATGCTCCAGTAACCTCAGTATTTATAAAATATGCACATACAAAAACAAATGAAAGCGAAAATTAAAAATATACGCAACTTTTTATGATTTCCATTTTTATCAGCTGACGTGTAGGCAGTTACAACATTACAGCCATGCAAACATCTCACCGTGAAAACTTGGATGAAGTGAGCTGTCAATAGTGTCAATCCCTGTGGAATGACAGCTCACTCCACGCTCACTTCACCTAAGTTTTCACGGTGAGATGGTTACAGAATAGCACTGCTGTTTATTCATTTGGATTATATTTTGATACAGATTTGAACTAATTGTTGAGACAAAATATAACCGTACTTGTAAAATCTGTTAATGTTTTTATTTAACCTCGCAAAACAATACTTCAATTCTGTTGACGTCAAACTATGTACGTATATGCTAAATAATCGGTAACGGAAAACCTGTTGACATTTTAACAAGATTTTACTAGGTACGGTTAATTAATTTTATAGAAATTAATTATGCTGGATATTGCGTTCTATTTATCCTGATTCGATAGTTGCAGACCTACAGTTTTCCTGTAAGCTTTTAATAAGGTAAAAATATAAGTAAATAGCAGACAATTCCAATAAAAAAATTAAAAAAGTTAAATTTTTCCTGTAGATTCGGAGCAAATTGGCTGAGACAAAAGGACAGACAGCCAGCCAGACACATGAGTGATCCTATAAGAGTTACATTTTTTCTTTTTGAGATACGGAACCCTAAAAACAGTGCTGGTAACTTTGATCGATCTTTCTGGATCGAATATCGGTCATGTTTACAAAATAATGGTAAATAATCAAACACGAATTACGAATAGGTAGGTACAATAAATACCTAAACAGATCGTTCTAAATTGTGTTTTCCTGTTTTAACTACGATATTGGTATGATCAAGTTTTTAAACCAGTTACTTGTCTTCCATATAAAACCTTGAATCAGAATTCCAAAATACGTCAATACTTTAATAACATTCAGGAAAAAGTTATGAATTGTAACGTTTTTTGTCCTGGCTGGTCATCAATATTCTGTAAACAAGGTATTTCAAAAAATAAATAGGTACTACACTCAGGGTTGTACTATTTTTTTTATTCCAAATCAAATCCAACCAAACATAATTAGAAGTGTCTTTCCTCTTTAGTTAAGAATCTTGTCAATATAACCGAGACAAAAATAAATCGGCGACTAGAATCAATTAATTTTTTTGTAAACTTTGACGTTCAAAAGTGCCTTACAAGGGCCTATTTGAAATAAATGATTTGACTTTGACTCAAAACGTATTTGTCAATTTTTTTATTTATTTTTTTACATTTTTATTAGGCCTATAGGCCATAACGAAAAAAACACAAAGAAATAAACAAAATCAAAATTCATTTATTCAAACTAGGCTGAGAATCAGCACTTTTTGAACGTCAAAATTACATAAGACAGTCCCCCAAAACGGCCGCCCTTCACCACTTCCTATTGCTTTAGTTGGGAAGAAGAAGTGGCGCAATGAACTCCCCAGCAGCACGGCTGTCTGTTCAGTTAGAATACAAAAATAAATGAACATTTACATTCTTGGTTCTATATCGCATAAGCTCATCCACTACGTCACTAGTAATCTGTGTGTTGTACCACGCTGTGTCATCCACGTTTTCGGGTAAAACCGCGCAAAACATTGGAGGGGCGTACTTTCCTGGTATTTTTAATACTGGTAGGTAGGCGGGGGGCGTAATTCGGGAATTCTTAGTAAATAGCGAGGTAAATAAGCTTATCATGATAATAAAGTGCATTCTTTTATATACATGATATCATGATAAGCATGATTTACAACTAGCTATGACTGCATAGTGGGCGGCTCGTGGTTAAATAATAACGGGTGCAAGAAACGGTTGCCGAGGACGGTCGGTGGATGGGTGACCTTTCATAACATACCGAGACCCCTCCGTGACTCGGAAAGCACGTTAAGCCGTTGGTCCCGGCTGTCATTCGTGGATCTTTGACAGTCGGTACGGGTCGTCAGAAGCCCGAAAGTCTGACAACCATGTCTTGCCAAAGGATAGTGTGTTACAGTAAGTGTCATTATCGCATTTTCGACAGTTTTTAGGTCGTGTATTTTACTCATAAAGAAAATTGTTATTCAATTTAAGGGTCGTGCAGACCAGCGCGACACGACTCTAACAATACAATTTCTAAGAAAACTTCACGGTATAACAATAACCGGTGTCGCGTTGCGCTAGTCTGCATGAAGCTTTAAGCAGTGCCCTAACGTTGCCTAGGTAAGTACCAGCTGTATCTACTCGTAATTTAAAAATAAGTAATTAAAGTGAAAGCCTTAAGCTTCGTACAGACAAGCGCAACGCGACAGCGCGGCGCGACACCGGCTATTGTTATACCGTGAAGTTTTCTTAGAAATTGTATTGTTCGAGTCGCGTCGCGCTGGTCTGCACGAGCCTTTACTGTATCCTACTTTAAATCCTATCCTACTTATAATACACTCGAGAGCAATGAATCCGGGTCACTTAAATAATCCTAAAAATCTCGGAAACTAAAAATGCTAGGTTAATGCAATAAATTGTATTTAATAGACAATGTAATACTCCTTAAATGAAGGTATTAAAACTTCTTAGTTATTGTAAAGTTATATCATAAAAAAATCTAATTTGAAAAAGGGCCACTTTCGAAGATGGAACTACGAAATTACAGCATTTGGTTTTGCTTTTGTTTGTAATCTGTCATTTATGTGGGTACATAAACCATGTTGATAGTGCTCTATATTCATTATTCAAGCTGAAATTATGTCGCTTACGCCTGAAGAATGCACCAGAATACTTACAATGCTGGAAACCGGCCGGAGTCAGCGCGATACAGCCAGGACTGTCGGTGTGTCGCTGTCAACAGTACAAAGAGTTCTCCGACGTTACGAAGAAACTGGTTCTAACCTACGCAGACCAGGAACGGGCAGAACCAGGTGTACCACAGCACGAGAAGACCGATACTTGGTGAACACCATGCTTCGAAATCGCTTTCTTACAGGAACTGAACTCACAAATCAGTTTCGACGCCTCGGAGGAAGTAACCCAAGTGCATGGACAGTAAGACGTCGGCTTGCTGAATCTAACTTAAAACCCCTTAGACCTGCAAACGGCCCTAAACTGGAGCGTGGGCATCGTATTTCAAGACTAAGATATGCCCAGAGCCACGTAAATTGGAGTATTGAAGATTGGTCAAAAGTTATGTTCTCCGACGAATCAAAATTTATGCTCTACAAGCACGATGGAAGACACAGAGTTTATCGAAGACCAGGGGAAAGATTCAAGCAAGCATGCATCGAAGAAAAAGTAGCCTACGGTGGTGGGTCTGTACTTGTGTGGGCCGGAATTTCTTCTGAAAGTCGCACAGAGCTGGTGATCATAGAAAACGGCTCTTTAACTAGCGTAAGATATGTGGAAGAAATCCTCAATGATCACGTTGGTCCATTTATGGTCAATTTAAGTGAGGATGCTATATTTATGCATGACAATGCCCGACCTCATACAGGTAGGATTGTGAATGACTACCTTCAAGAGATGAACATTACTCGTATGGAGTGGCCAGCGCGCAGCCCGGATATCAACCCGATCGAGCATGCTTGGGACGAGCTAGGCAGATGCGTAAAACAACGAAACCCTCCCCCAATCACGCTTCGTGAGCTCAAAATTGCTCTCACAGAGGAATGGGAGAATATTCCCCAAAATCGTATAAGGAACTTGGTGTACAGCATGCCAAACCGCGTAAACGCAGTAATGGAAGCACGAGGAGGCAATACGAAGTATTAAAATTCAAGAAAATCGTAATAAAGTTCAAAAATTTCATGTTTCCTATTTTTGTTTTAAGGAGAGATCAGCAGTTTTTTTCTTTATGTAATTTTGTGTTAATAAAATGTATGGTGACTCATATTTTTTTTACTTTCATTTAAGGAGTATTACATTGTCTATTAAATACAATTTATTGCATTAACCTATCATTTTTAGTTTCCGAGATTTTTAACATTCTTTAAGTGACCCGGATTCATTGCTCTCGAGTGTATTATAAATATGAAAGTTCGTATGTTTGGATGTTTGTTACTCAATCACGCAATAACGGCTGAACGGATTTAGATGAAATTTGGCACACAGATAATTTATAACCTGGATTAACACATAGGATACTTTTTATCCCGGTAGTACGTTTCCATGGGATAATTTCCAACCTCCACACGAACGAAGCCGCGGGCGAAAGCTAGCTAGAGTTTGTGTTTGTTTCACTTTCATGCTAAAACGGCTGAACGGATTTGGATAAAATTTGGCACACAGGTAGACCATGACCTGAGTTAGGACATAAGATACTTTTTATCCAGATATTCCAACGGAATCGATACTTATGCGGGGGAAACCGCGGGGCGCAGCTACTTAATTTATAAAAGCGATAGAGTGAATTAAATAGAGCATTTATTTCAAACTTAGGTCGTCGTTTTACAACTTGTTTTAAGGCCCGTGCAGATAATAGTAGAGTGATTTGTGAACGAGTTCATCCGGAGAAGTATTAAGCCTCGTGCAGACTAGCACGACGCGACTCAAACAATACGATTTCTAAGAAAACTTCACGGTATAACAATAACCGGTGTCGCGTCGCGCTAGTCTGCGCAAAGCTTAAGTGATATTTGTTTTAGAGATTCCACGAAACGGAATTTTACGTAAGTAATAAAATAATTTCATCAATATTATCATCACCTAGGTATCGCCACCAGGGTTCAAAATAAAGATAAGGATTCCCAACGTTTCGAAATGAAAACAAAAACAACATCGGTATGGCCCGAAAATACCGATTCCCCGCTTGCTACCAGGAAGTAGGAGAAAAACAATAATATTATGTACGGAACGGCTTATCACTGACAGAAGTCTTGTATAAACGCAATATATCGTCTTTATCAGAAGAGGTTTTATGCGTGGGTTTGCGGGCTAGGAGATGTAATTAAATGAAACACAATAATATTTTGAGTAATCACATTAGGGAATGAACAATAATGTAAACGACATTTCTCCGAGTACGTGAGGCGCGAGCGCACATCAATCAACTCACACTGCAAGGGTAGTTACGTCACCATGATCACCATTATCCCAGTCGCCATAACACAGTAATTAATTAATCATTGCCGGCTTCGATCCATCTTCGCGATCTTTTCTTTTTTTGACCGAGGGTCACCTTCTCAGTACTCGGGGTTACGTCAAGTTGACAGCTGTCATAATCGTTCTAAAATTAACTCCGTAGGTGTCGTAAAACAGCGGGGTAGTGGCGCAGCTCCGCATCTAGGGAAGAGCAAACCGGGGCCCGTGCCTCGGCCGCCCACTTCAGGGGGCGACAAATTCAAGCGTAGCAGCCAAGTGCACCACCCAGCACACCGCAACTTTGTAATAAATGAGACGCGCAGCCCGTATAATTATTCTATTTCTTTTTTTTTTTTTACAGCAGTTTGGGCGCCCCTGTTGGATTGGGGCATTATCGATCGATAAAATGTGATTAACGTATTAATCAGCTGACAACATTTTCATTTGGAGAAAATTTGAAGTCCGCGGGCTAATGCATCCCCCATAATGGATTGGCGGGGGCCGGCAGACGGCAGTTTTTGCACCGCCTCAAAAAAAATCTAGATCGGGGGCTGTAATGGCGTATCACACATGCTGTTCTTTGGCAGCACACCCACGTTCATTGCGTTAATTGCGTTGTTGAGCAGACGATTTTTTTTTTTTCTTTATATATCAAGGCACACCAACGACATATTTACAAAGGTACAGCAACAATAAGTAATCACAAATCCTCAGTTAGAAACCTATGAAGCAAAGGATGTCAAATTGAAAGGGATTGCAAAAGATTTTCATTTTATGTGTTACACAATTACTCCAGCAGGTGGCCCACCTAGTAGATAGTCCTGGAAGATCAGAGCCATCCCGAATGCGCTGCGGCTCTGTTTCGCATAGGGTCGCAGCATTATGCTGAGCGATGACCGTTTTGCGTGGATTTGACGCATATTTCCCCCAAATTGTTCTATTCGTGTGTTTATTCTTTCTTTGCGTCATATTTACCGCAAATAAACGTATTTTCTTTCTTTTACAGAACATCAGAAATATCACCAATATAATACTTCCTCGGATGAATTCGTTCACAAATCACTCTACTATTACTAAATGCTATTTCGTTTTTACATCAGACATTTCTCAGTAAGCCCGGTTGATAGCAATAGCCTCGCCCCCTATTACATGGAACATATACATGGTGAAATGCGTGTAGGTAATTTGCCCCCAGGCAGTCTACTCTCTAAGCCCGTCAACAAAGATACTGGCCCGTCCGAAAGTAGTTGAACCGTCAAAACAACTTCTATATCCCGGGCGCAATAACTTGACACCTGGCTCGAAACTCGTCTCCCCTCCCGCTAACCCGCGCGAGGCCCCGCTCTCGTCCTTCAGGACGAGAGCGGGGCCTCGCGCGGGTTAGGGGGTAGGAGTCGAGTTTCGAGCCAGGTGTCAAGTTATTGCGCCCGGGTTGTAAATTAAATTTTTCGAACGGACAATTTTTATCGGGAGTCTGTCAGGGACAACTGTCAAATCGTGATGTCATTTACTTTTAGTTCGGTCCCCGAACTAATCATCATTCCTTGTGGTCAAATCAGTTGACTACGTCAAGGACCCATCGTATGTCCGTTAGTGATACGGGGTTGGGATTGCCCCTAACTACGGATTACGTGGTTAGGGGTAGCCCCTAGGCGTGATGCGGTGATGTTATATAATACCTATACGTTGTGGTTGATGTTGTAAATACGCAAAATATTTTTGCATTTTGGGAATGTCCCAGTAATGATAACCTCCTCAAATTAGAAGTCGGTTAGAAATCTGGAAATAAGTTTTATTTGATAATGCATTTCGATAGCATTATGACCTATCGGTAGAACTGATAACGGATAGTTATCGGTATTAGGTAGCATAGGTCAAGGTTTTAGAAACGCAAGACGAAGTATTAATAACTGTCTGTTAAGAATTATCTCGTAAATTTTATCTATTGAGGACATAATTTAATCAAATGAATGTTGGTAATTAGAGGCGGGTAAAAAATATTAGGACTAGAAGTCTTTTTGGGAAAGATCCTACAAATAATGACAATAAATAAAAATATAAAGCACAAAGTTATTTAGGTACCTAGGTACCTAAAGCTACGGTTTCCTAAAAGAGCGGTGGCCGCCACATTCTGGCCGCAATTTACCGGCGGATGACGCCTTACGTTTTAAGCTTCGTGCAGACCAGCGCGACGCGACACCGGTGATTGTTATACCGTGAACTTTTCTTAGAAATTGTATTGTTCGAGTCGCGTCGCGCCGTCGCGTCGCTCTGGTCTGCACTCGCTTTTATGAAAGTAAGTTGGTGTGTTTTCCTAGAGAGCGTTATTTGACACCGTAAAATCGAACCCCGCTGTCACTATTTTCATGACAGCTGTCACTGCGACTGTTATGAGCGTATAACCTAAAACTTGGCAACGTCGCATATAGCTGTCAAATATTTACTTGTTTTGATTAATTTGGCAATATTACTGAATGGAAATCTGAAATGTGGCTAACTAGTGCCAATGCGATGCTCCTGACCAAAACATGTCTCATATTTAAAATCACAAGTAAACAAAAAATTAAGAATTTAAAAATTCAGTTTCAAAATTCGCATTATTAAGAATTTATGTTCATTTCAAAGTCGTGTTCCCAAGTGGACGTGTTTACTAGGTAGGTTGCTTTGCTAGTGATCCTAAGTATGTGCATGCTTGTTATATCTTTGTATATTAAGGGAGAAGCAGAAATTCACCTGTTGTAAAGAATGTATGAATAAGCTGTGTAAAAGTGCACTTGAAAGGAATCGAAAAGTTGAGTCGAAAGTATGGAATTCCTCGGTCTTTTGGGGAGGGGGGGCATGGCCCCCATGGCCCTGTATCGGTCAATGTATCTTTCCCGGAATTTTGGTTTGATCAGGCTTTTTTTTAGACATATTTATTCTCTTCTATCGGCATGAACTATATTATGAGGATAGCTCATGCCGTGCACGTGGTGGTCATTTTATTGCCGACAATTCTCATGACACATTCGATCAGAAATTATCTAGCAAACAGCACATTCACAATTTCGAAATTTATACGATAATGTGACGATAGATTATATCTTTACCATAGATTATTATACACTTTCATTCATAGAGACATCAAGTGTCAATCATAGTGGTATAGAAGCTTGATAGTCTATGCACGTTCCATAAATTAGTAAGTCTATGACACGTATAAGTTTCACTGGTCTATATCCGTTCTTGTTACTTTATGGTAAGTACACTAGGTGCTGCCCGTGGCTTCTCCCGCGTGATTGTTAATTCTTTTTCTAAAATTAAAGTAAAATATTCTTAGTTACTCCTTATAACATCAGCTATCTCCCAGTGAAAGTCCCGTCAAAATCGGTCCAGCCGTTTCTGAGATTAGCCGGAACAAACAAGCAGACAGACAATAATGTTAAAATTTGTTTTTTTTGTTATAAGTAGGTACCTTACCTTCATAATTATGCATTTAGTAAAAAGCTGTTATTTTGACATAACAAACAGACAGTACAATTTTCTTTATTTGTGTATAGATTTACTGTCAACTGTTTTCGTTACAGTCCTATGGTAGGCAAAGAATCAATCTGCCTAGCCTTTTCCCAACTATTTTGGGGTCAGCTTCTAGTCTAACAAGATTCAGCAGAACACCAGTATTTTACATGGAGCGACTACCTATCTGACCTCCACAACCCAGTAACTGGGTAACACGATACCCCTTGGTAAGACTGGTTGTCAGACTTGGGCTTTTGATTATCTGTAACGACCTGTCAAAGATCTACGAATGACAGCCGGGCCCAACGGCTTGACGTGCTTGCCAAGACACGGTCCTTTGCTAGGAAATTCAAAATTCAAAAGTTATATATTCAAACTAGGCTGAGAATCAGCACTTTTCGAACGTCAAAATTACATAAGACAGTCCCCCAAAACGCCCACCCTTCACCACTTCCAAGTGCTTTAGCTGGGAAGAAGAAGTGGCGCAATTGAGGGGTAAATAAGACGTTGGCCCATCTGATGGTAAGCGGTGACTGCCTCCTATGGTCATCAATACCAGAGGCATCGCAGATGTATCGCCATTCCAGCGACAAAGCTGAAATGTCTCAAATGCTTGTAATTACACTGGCACCCATCCGGCCGTCTGTCTACCGCCATGTCATCGAGAACGAGATGACGGCGCCGAATTAGCGATAATAAATTTACTATGGCCGCGTGTCCACCGCACGCCATCACCGAGACGTCATGCTCAGGGTGCCTACCACTACCTCTAAACTAAAGCAGTATTATTTTAGTGTGGGAAAGAGATGAAGCTCTACAGGACGTATAGCTCTAACTCTTTCCCCCACTGAAGTAAGATTAAAATAATACTGCTTTAGAGGTGGTGGTAGGCCCGCAGTTCGTATAATCTCGTTTCTCGTTGACGGTGGCGGGTGCACAAACACTGATACCCTTCAAACCG
Source organism: Agrochola circellaris (assembly GCA_914767755.1). Classification (NCBI taxonomy): domain Eukaryota; kingdom Metazoa; phylum Arthropoda; class Insecta; order Lepidoptera; family Noctuidae; genus Agrochola; species Agrochola circellaris. Next base: position 5,776,017 of record OU611867.1, on the reverse strand, counting down.
GAACACAGCAACGCTGAAGATACGGGCGGCTCAAATAGATACGGTGGTAGAAGGAGCGTTGGCTGACCTATAGACAGGTAGGTGGACGACCTACAGAAGGTTGCGACCTGGATGAGACTCGCACAGATCAGGGAAGCATGGCACAAAAGGCAGGAGGCCCCATACTCAGCAGTGGGTGGAGAAAAGACTGTCAATGTCAATGATGATGATGACCTACATCACCGGACGAGCCCTTTCACAAAAAGCCCGTAGGTACTTACCTGTGTTACTACTATCGCGGTCTGACCGGTTTGGGAAGCATCCGGTTAGTCTGATCAGATCAGATTGATCTCTCCATGTATGGAGGTGCCTTTTAGGAATGTAAACATAGGAGTGCAAGACCCCAGGTAAAGAGCGGCCATTTTTGGCGAGAATGGTACCAAGTAATAAACAATTGAATGCGTTCCCATAACGGACGCACAAAAAAAAAAACGTTCCCACAATTAAAACTTCAAAAAAAGAATAGAAATTCGAATTTTCAACGCGCCACCCAATCAGCGGCCGCCAATTTTGGCGCTGTACACTTTCGACGCACGTGATTGGCTTCACAAACTAACTCTGACCCGTAATTGGTCAGAGCGTAATGGCGGACGACAATCGTTTGCTTTCTCTAATTGTCTATGACTTTGACTTTCGCTGGCTACGTTATGTAGTTCTTTTTTGTTTTCTAAACAGTTAGACAAAATTTTCATGACATGACCTAGTTGTGGTTTCATGCTGAGTTTAAACAGACAGCCTTGGTGGTCGCAAGTACGAATGCTGAGCGTCCTGGGTATCGATATTCCGGTCAAGCAAACTGTTATTGGTTATTTCGATCATGAATTTCTCAGATGCAGCTCGGTCTCTGAATATTTGTGCTCGGGTTATGGCAATAAGCTCGTACCCTTATAAATGGGATTTAACACGTTCGGTGCCGGGAGCCTTCCTGGGGGTTTCACCTAGTCGCATATGGGATGCTAGGAGCCCGCGCGGAGGGCTCATTCTAAATGTAGGTTTTTCTTAGAGAAAAACTTACATTTAGGGTACCGCATACCGTGAACATTAAATCTGATGTATATTTTAACTAGTTTTAATAGTCAGTACATGCGTTGGTTTTAAAATTTAATCTAAATTCTATTTTTTTTTTCACTGTTACAAATATTCACAAAAAATTAAAAGGTTGGAAATTACATAAGCGACAACCCCGTGAAAAATTTTACTTCGTTTTAGTGTTATATAGCACGGTTTTAAACCTAATGCCGTTGACCGTCCGCGATGGTTAACTTTAGCGCAAACGTAATGCCGGTAACCCTCCCGGAGGGTTCACTTCCAACTTGCATGGCGGCATGGCGTATGAGTTCTATGAAAAGTGGGTGGAGTTGAAAGTGCAAAACTATTGCCACATTGCCTATAGTTTGAAACACACTTCCACTACGTATGAGTTCTATGAAAAGTGGATGGAGTCTGACGAAATACGAGGTTACAGTATTCTTAATCTCTGCCCCCCCCTTCGGGAAATACAAGCGTGATGATTATGTTAAACAGTCGTGACATAAGACCGCTAAGCAATATGCATTATCTTAGTGTGCTAACATTAAATGCTGTGTCGAGTAGGTCGTGAATTGCATTCCAAATCATCTGCAAGACGTTACAATACATAGATTTAAAATTAAAGGTTCGTCTTTGAATCATAAGTTTTTCGGAAAAATTGTTCTTCGGAAGGGAATTTTAATTTCGGAAGTCGGTGGCAAAAAAAGAAAATTCAAAACAAAATACGGAGAATACAAATTTTCCCAGATATGAGAGCTAGCTAGATCGATTTTTCGCCCCCGTATATTGCAACTTTCATCGAAAGCGTTAGAGCCGTTTTCGTGAACGTGTTTACAAATATGTATATATATATACAAATATTGCTCGTTTAATAGTATAGGACTTTCGCAAAAACAGGCAATAAAGCTTCGTGCAGACCAGCGCGACGCGACGCCGGTTATTGTTATACCGTCAAGTTTTCTTAGAACTTGTATTGTCCGAGTCGCGGCGCGGCGTCGCGTCGCGCTGGTCTGTACGAGCTTTAATAGACACGGTTATTTTCGCAACAAATTACCAGAACATCTCAAAACTCGTCAAAATTCAAAGGCATATCCGCGGGCACAGCTACTCAACGCATATATATGCGTTTAAATAATTTACTAGTCAAGTCAAGTAATAAAAGTACAATACACAATAACAGCCTCAGTTCAATGCCTGCGCATCATAACATAATCTAGGTTGCTGAGACCTTGCATAAGAAATAAGTGCTCATAATTAAAGGGGGTCAAAACTCTGAATACGTTGGTAAATTGCGTGCGCGCATTATAATCATCATAATTATAATCGATATCGTCATTCGACCTGTAGGTATATATTGATGATTCTTTCAATCAATCAACGGAATAATTTTTAAAGATATATATTATAAAGTCATTGTTATTATAATTGCACGTGACTAAAAGAGTCATGAATGAGGGATGGAGAGGGACAGAAAGGCCAAAGAAAATATAATGAGAGAGATGATATGATAGAAAAGGGAGTGAATGATAAAGTAACGACTGGACGGGGAGAATGGAACTAAAGCTTCGTGTAGATCAGCGCGACGCGACTCGAACAATACAATTTCTAAGAAAACTTGACGGTATAACAATAACCGGTGTCGCGTCGCGCTGTCGCGTTGCGCTGGTCTGCACGAAGCTTAATGTGTAACATCTTTTGCTTTCCTGCAATTTGTGGGAGTGATTTCATGAAAAGGGACGGAAGATGTGTAACCGGAAGTCGGGGAAGCGCGCGCTATTTGATCAATGACCGCGCGCGGTATAGTTGACCGTCAGAAATGACCTTGACAAGGCCCCGCCCCTTTTCGGACCAGTTGCATTTAAACCTCGCTATTTTACTATGAACACCATATAAAACTGATAACTGTACCTAACTGTTTCGTAATTTGTATAATATTTCCCATTGGTTCTTTTATGACTTAGAATTTGGTTTAGGTACAAATAAAACGAGCTTGTTTCCACTATAAACATGTTATGTTATTTTCACCTATTTTATCAACGGTTTTTAAATACTTTGAATGTCTCATTAAGTCTATTGTCTCCACTCTCCGATTTTTTATTTTTGTTCGTTTTGGACAAAAATAACTAACATCAATAAAAAATTGCATTACTCCTAGTGTTAATAAAATAAAATACAATTTTCATTAAAAATAATTATTCTTCGTTATGAAAAATCATTTCAAATAATTTTCAGGATACTTATATTAATAACTAGCTGCCCGCCCCGGCTTCGCTCGAGTAGCACTAAGTACTTATCTACGTCGCACCTACCTACCTACCCTACCTACCCTACTAAAAGTATCCTATGTCCGTCTCCTGGTTCTAAGCTACCAACCCACCAATTTTCAGCCAAATCGGTTCAGCCGTTCTTGAGTTATAAGTGGTGTAACTAACACGACTTTCTTTTATATATATAGATGTTGCTTATTACCAAGGTGAGATGTCTTTATTGCAGTCAGTCTTGCCACCAGACAAATATTTTTACCACGGCCGGCATGAAATAATTCTCGTACAGTATGTGACGATGTGAGTGGAGCAGAAGTATCAGCGTTGTTATTGATATGGCAATCCACGATTATTCAGAAAACATACGGCATACGGCAGGCCTCTCATTGTCGTATCGCAAAATAGCCGCAAATTGACTAAAGGTGAAACGAAACGTTTTTTTCACTAGCAATGAATGAAACGAAAATATCTGTCACCTGAAGAGGCTGTGCGCCACACTATTATGACATATTTTTTCGTCAATGTTGCAACTCAACTAACCCAGAAACTACCACGCATTGTCAAAATTAAAAAATGACTTAATTTTTTTTTTTTACATTTTTAAATATGTAGGGTTAGGTATCGTGTTGCCCAGTATCAGGGTTATGGAGGTCAGAGAGGCAGTCGCGCTATCTAAAATACTGGTATTCAGCTGCATTCGTTTAGACAGCTAGGCAGAACATATGATGACTGTGACACAGGCCCAAAATCTAGCAGCTAACTACACTGCATAGGACATAAATCAAAGCGCTTTAAAGCTCAAAACGTAAGCACCTACAATTTAATACCTTTGTGCCTAGTACAAAGGCTGCGCGGTGAGTCATAGCTAAAGTATGTACATGCAGTGTAGGTCTCAGGTCGAGGATGACGTCAGAGAGTCGCTGGACGGCTTTAGAGGACAATCTTATTGATTGTTGACTTAAGCTTGTGATTTTAGAGGTTTTTAAATAGTTGATCAGGAGGCCCTACAATTATCATTTGTGGGGCAGGTGATGTGCAAGGCCAAGGAGATAAGTAGGTAATTTATTTATTTATCATCATAGCTAGACGTTGGCGATAAGTCTGCGAGGCTAACATGGGTGGGTCACACTTATGAAATGCACTGTATGAAGACAGATGGGCCCGGATCGTCACATAGTGGGTGCCTGTAGACGGGCGTCGTCACCGAGGCAGGCCTCAAAAACACTGGCGTGACGATTCTGACTCGTTCCTGACCGATTGGCCGGAGAAGGCACAACATAAAGAAGATTGGAAAAGTATGGCGGAGACCTTTGCACAGCAGTGGGACCACATAGATCAACAAAAAAAGAAACAATGGTTGACCAGCACATGGTAGGTACCTGGCACTTTTTGTCCAATATTACCATGGGGGCTTCGCACGGGTAGTAGTGCAACAAACTTCATAGGTTTTTTTTTTCTGTATAGTGTCGTATCAGTCTGTAGGTTATAAAGGTACCGATATTCCGAAATATACCGGTATTTATTTCCAACCTCAAAATTCCGCTACTGAAAAAAAGAACGGTATCGAAATAACCTAAACCCTTATTTATCGGTAAGTATGACGTCATACCGAAATTTAAAGGTACCTTAATTTTTGGGTAATTCAGCCTGAACCATCCTCACGAATCACTCCGTCCATTGGCGAAAACCGTTTGAAAATTCGTTCGGTAGTTTTTGAGTTTATCGCGTTCATACAGACAGACGAACGCGGCGGGCGGCGGGGCGCCTTTGTTTTATAATAATATGTTAGTAGTGAAAGTGATTGGTGGTAAGCTCACAGAATGTATTTTCTACCAGTCGACCTTTGGGTGATGCAACGAGAAACAATGGAGTCAGTTACATTATTATTAAAACTGGATCGTGCATTCCACATCGCCTCTAGCAGAACTACAGAATATATTTGAAAGAAAACCAAGTGTTTTTATTTTACCTAACACACAATAACATCACACCTAGTTTTGGCGGACGGTTGAGCAGAGGTGTACCTCTAACATACCCACATTTCGCCAGTTATGTTTAAGAGGCTTACAACAGCTAAAGCGCGGTCACTGTCGGACTGCATAGAAATGAAAGAGAAGCGCGATGACACGACGCAGGTAATTTATTGCAAAATATGAAGCAGTTAGCGATTTACAGAAAATTTATTGATTGGACTGGAAAATTAAAACACTATTATGCTAATATGTAGCTTGTAGAATAATCTGACAAAAAATCAGAATGATTGCATGTAAATTAATATGATTTTTAATCGTTAAAAGAAATTTTTAGAGGTATCTTCATGATTTTTTTCTATCGTATCAAATTAGTTGTATTATGTTTTCAACACACTATCATACTAGCATATATCCTGAAGAATATCATATATTTTTCTGATTTTGTTTACTGCAGTGGATCATATTCTTTTATGCATTATAAAACTTGCGTTTAGGCATGTTTAGGTCCTGTAGTCCCCTTAAGTCCGCGAAACACACAAAGGCGTTCGAAAACACCGTTTTAACACACACAAAATTTGTTTGTAACTGATCCTTTTTACTGATGCTAAATACATGCCCACTTCTATCAACTTAGCTACAAACAACAACAAAAAAAAAAGGTCGCCGCAATTGCTGACCATCTGTGGATCTAAACAAAAGATAAGAAATCTGGTCAAAATATCAATCATACGTTTTGTTTCTATTCTTGTCTAACACGTTGAATACTGTATCTGGGCATCTCGCTTGCACATGATAGTGTGAACTTGGTTAACAAAGATCGCAGATAACTATTCTTCAGTTATTATACCTACGATTGAAAAATTGAAAATATTTATTCGCCTGATAAACAGCCAGATACTTTTATACGCTAGATAACTATTCAACGATTTAACTGAGGATTGAAAAATCGGCCCTTCCGAGGCACGGAGGAGTCTTGGTATGTAAAGATAGATGGTCACCCTTGATTTTAAATGATAGCAGGTAATTGCCAGAGGAGAACGGAAGAGAAAACATTTTGCGCTAACCCCAAGTACCTTACATGGTTACAAGACATATAAAATTAACATCATGCCTGTATTTTATTTCTAACTGAACAGACAGCTGTGCTGCTGGGGAGTTTGTTGCGCCACTTCTTCTTCCCAGCTAACGCACTAGGAAGTGGTGAAGGGTGGGCGTTTTGGGGGACTGTCTTATGTAATTTTGACGTTCGAAAAGTGGTGATTATCAGCCTAGTTTGAATATATGACTTTTGAATTTGAATTTAAATGATAGCGGGTGACTGCCAGAGGAGAATGGAAGAGAAAAACATTTTGCGCTAACACCAAGTACCTAACATGGTTACAAGACATATAAAATTAACATCATGCCTGTATTTAAATGATAGCGGGTAACTGCCAGACGAGAATGGAAGAGAAAAACATTTTGCGCTAACCCCAAGTACCTAACATGGTTACAAGACATATAAAATTAACATCATGCCTGTATTTAAATGATAGCGGGTAACTGCCAGAGGAGAATGGAAGACAAAAACATTTTGCGCTAACCCCAAGTACCTAGCATGGTTCCAAGACATATAAAATTAACATCATGCCTGTATTTAAATGATAGCGGGTAACTGCCAGAGGAGAATGGAAGACAAAAACATTTTGCGCTAACCCCAAGTACCTAGCATGGTTACAAGACATATAAAATTAACATCATGCCTGTATTTAAATGATAGCGGGTAACTGCCAGAGGAGAATGGAAGAGAAAACATTTTGCGCTAACCCCAAATCCCTAAAATGGTTACAAGACATATAAAATTAACATGATGCCTGTATTTAAATGATAGCGGGTAACTGCCAGAGCAGAATGGAAGAGAAAAACATTTTGCGCTAACTCCAAGTACCATTTCTCGAAGTATTAGGCAGAGGTTTACCTATAGTACGCACTTATTATATTAGGATGCTTGCATAAAGAATCAGGTTTCCGGTGTAGGCGAGTCTGTGCGGGTCGCTACCGATCGGTGCAGGTACTTATAATATACCCACGTTATCTTGGGGTATTCCTCGAAGCGCACCAAAAGTATTCCTCGAAACGCACCATTCAGGTGCGCTAACAAAATCCAAATTAAAAATATTATAATTTTATTCCTCGAAACGCAAGAACAATGAAACATAGAGAAGAGCATGAAGGATTCGTAATAAATAATATCGAAAGGCGTTTTAAAATTCAACTGTCCTAATTGTTTATTTAGTAAAACTACCAGGAAAGCAGAAATGAACTGGAACTCGGTGCTCCCATCCAGCACCGATCAGTACCGACCCGTACGAGTATGTCTGTGCCGGAAACCTGGTTCTATATGTAAGCACCCTTAGTGACGAGTGAGTGAATATACAGGGTGTTAAAGTAATTGCATGCCATAGCTTCAGGGTGAGTTCAGAGTCGATAAAGGAACCCATAAAAAATAAATACATTTAAAATGAAGTGTAAAAAAACATCGAAAATTATCATAAGATGAACCTAATGTAGTACCTACTAATTAAATAGCAATCGTTTAGAATTGATTAAAAAATTGCTTAAAATACCTTTTTATTTTGTTTAAATGCTAATAAATAATTTCCTAGAGTTACTACCTACTATCGAACGCAATGAAAGTAAGTACTTAATTAAAGTATTTAAACAAATAAAATAATTTTACTTCTAAACGATTGCTATTTTAAGTTAGTAGGTACTAAATTAGATTGATGTTGCATTTTTTTTTTTTTTTTTCTGTGAGCGTTTACTTTTTTTTAAGATATTTATTTTTTCTTGTGTTCCTTTATCGACTCTGAACTCACCCTGAAGCTATGGCACGCAACTACTTTAACACCCTGTATTCAACATTTTCTGCCAACCCTTTTTGTAGATACAAGCGTATTGTTTCGCAGATCATTCGCCAGTAGTGTCGATACTGTGCAGAAGTGTCAACACTAGCTATCCACACAGCTGTTCTTAGCACATAGCCAAGTTTCGCAGTTCTAAGGTCAAATAGGTCAAAACGGCCAATAAAATACGTATTGTTATTGCTAGCTATTATATGAGTATCATCAACACAAAATTACGTTTTATAATGGTAGCAAAAGTGATTATTATTGCTACAGCTATAAAACCATAAAGTGACCGTAAATATGGTAGGATAAAAATGAAACCAAAGTTAGGTAAATGATGACCATTTTTACCCGACTTCCAAAATGGAGGAGGAGGTTCGTAGCGCCAGTTTTTTTTATTTTATGTATGTCATCTGATGTCTCCGTCCGAGTTTTGTTTGAAAGGGTATGCTCTCGAGGTGGTCCCATATAAATTTGATTAATTTTGCTAAGACAGTTTTTGAGTTAACTTACTTACTTACGTATTTTTTCACTCAGTTTATGTTGATGATATGATAAGTTCTTGTGATTGTTATTTACATAGCAAGTAGTGGTATTCGAGTTTGGTAACCACCACAGCTAAAAAGTGAAAATAAAAACTTTTTGCAAAAAAAAAAAAAACTTCCAAAAAAAAAACGGAGGCAAAAACCAAAGACACCGACTTCCGACATTAAAGTTATTTTTCACTTTGTAGTGTTTTTTTGGAAGTCGGTTGTTTTATATTTGTAAAAAGTTTTTATAGACTATGAAGTCCAGCGTGGTAATTGTGTGTCGCGCACACACATAATGTCGTCAGCGATCTCACTGCCTTTCATTTTGACAATTCAGCCATGTTCATTGTGTTATTTACGTTGTTGAACAGACGAATTCTTCAGAACTTTGAAGCGCTGGATGTCACCATGAAAGGCATTACGATCGATTGCCATTTTATGTGTGATACGGAATTACAGCGCAGTTTTTCTAGTGATGATTTCCTTTAACGTAATACGTTGACCTATATCATCAGATTTTGACCCCACCATCTATTACTTCTTTTAAACCGTCCGTAACTTTAGTCCATGGAATAAAATTGACGTCTGTCAGTTTTCCTGTGGAGAAACTGTCAAAAATTCATAATTATTCCTTTAATAAATATATTTGGAAAAATCAGGCTATATCTAGAAAATCTGAACTAACGTAGGTACCAATGATTCTGAAATAGTTATCACCCCGTGAAAAATAGTAAATGGTAATCGATGCTCGCTCCTTCTATGTATGTTGGTAACCAGTTGGCAGGGAGACAATATTACATAAGTACCTACTTAATGTAATATTAAAACCTAGTAAATGATGTAAATATGTCTAAAATTCTTCCAAATTCTAACAAACCAACTTCAAACCTAAGTGGGCCACACCGTTTTGTGCTAATCTAGTAGTCAAGATAATGACATCAGCAAAACACAACCGGAGACGACAATTTTAAGCCCATTCTGAGCGGCCACAACCGTCATACCTTCTCTTTCACTCTCACTGATATTGACAAGCTATCTCGCTCACACGTTCGCAGTAAACTTGGTTTACCGTTAACTGAATTCTAGCTATTTTGTTGTGTGGTACCAGCTGATTCCATTCATCACGGTGGCCTGTTAGTGGGGTAGGCAGGCATGGCAGTTATGGTGAATGGTTGAACTTCATTTTACATTGTAACATTCCCTTACAAAACTTGCAAAAGAACGATCAGAAATCAAGAAAGAAAATAGGTACGTTACGTTTATTTACGGCAAACATGACGCAAAGAAACAACAAAAACAGGAAAATAACAATTTGGGGGAAAATATGCGTCACATCCACGCAAAACGGCCATCGCTCAGCATAACGCTGCGGCCCTATGCGAGGCAGACCCCAGCGCTCGTTTTCAGCGACAGCCGGCGTTGACGTGATGACGTCAACCGGTGTAGCATAATATCATAGTGAAACAACAAAATAATAAATAAAAATAAAATACATATAAAATACTCAATCCGAAAGGCTTTATCCATAAGTACCCACCTAAATCTGCCAAGCAATTTAAAATCAATTTTCATGAGATTTGATGGTAAGTAATTTAAATTAATGTTTTTGGAAACCGTAGCGGTTCATGATGATACCTATAAGAATGGGGTAAGTACTGAGAGAACTGCTGCAATAGATTTATTGAAGGAGCCGTACTGCGCTGACCCCAATAAACTGTATTTAATACTAAATTATTAGCAGTGAACCAATTTTGGACCTGCTGTAGGGCGTTATTTACGTCGTCAAGATTTGATGCACGTCTATTAATTTTAAAAATTAAGGAAGTATCGTCAGCAAATAACACCATTTGTGGTTGAGTTTTTAACAAATGGGGTAGATCATTAATATAAACTAAAAAGAGGAAAGGACCCAATATTGATCCTTGTGGTACACCCATTTTTACTTTTAAACCGATTGAATTGACACCATTTATTTGAACTTGCTGTTGTCTATCATTTAAATAAGATTTTACTAAACTGAGCGCAAGTTTTCCAAGTCCGTAATACTCAAGTTTTAAGATTAAGGTTTCGTGGTCGACGCAGTCAAATGCTTTGGAGAGGTCACAAAAAATTCCTATGGCGTCTTGGGCCTCTTCCCACGCCGTAAATATGTGTTTTAATAAGGTGACACCGGCGTCAGTCGTACAACGTCCCTTGGTGAAACCATACTGTTGATCATGTAAGATTTTATTGGTGTTAAAATGATTGAGCATTTGATTAAGCATTAACTTTTCAAACACCTTGCTTAAAACTGGCAACACGGATACGGGTCTATTTATTGGTGTCTTTACTGTCCCCGGATTTGAAAAGTGGTATTACTTTACTATATTTCATTAGATCAGGGAAGACTCCTTGATCCACACACAAATTAAATATTAAGGCTAAGTACGGCGCTATAGTCTCAATAATGGAGGTACAAACTTTGATTGACATTCCCCATATATCTTCGGTTAATTTGATCTTGATTTGCTTGAAAGCTTTTATTAATGTTATGGGGTTTATATGCTTGAATTTAAATTCAATAATATTAACAATAAAAAACTATTGGAAAAGACGTAACTCAAAGGGTAAATATTGTTTTCTTATGAAATGGTAGGTACCTATAGGAAGTCGTAGAAATATAATATAATTAATAATGCACCGACAATAAACTGCTACAAAATATTTACAATTTTTCGACAGTTTATAATCTATCCATGGGAAACCGACAAATTGAGAACTGTCGATCCATTCTGTAAACATCTCACCGTGAAGAGTGAGCATGAAGTAAGCTGTCCATAGTGTCAATCCCTAGCTTTACATAGGTGCAATGACAGCTCACATCAAGCTCACTTCACCCAAGTTATCACGGTGAGATCTTTACAGAATAGCACGGCTGGTAGCAAACTTGCTTGCGCGACGTAACGTACCTTGCACTAATACTACTAAATAGCCTGCCTAGCTGCAAGCAACTTGGAAGTAGCGCTCGCTCGGCTCGCGCGCGTTTTTCGTCACAGTTCTAACCTAAGTAACCCATTTCACTCAGTTCATAATTTTTTGACAGTTTATAATCTAACGGAAATAGTACCGATAGATTATAAATTAACGGTTCTCACAATATTACTGTGATATGTATAAATTATCGCAGATTTAGACAAGGTCGTTTCGAAATACATTAACCCTGAAGTAAAGAGTTTATTTTAATAATTAAATATCAATGAGGAATCAGCTGGTTCGAAAACAGCTGATTATCACAGATTTTTTAATAATAAGTCTAAGATTATCAATAACCTCTTGGTTTAAATGCTAAAAGGTTCCAAAACCAGCTATCTAATTACGCAACACATTTTCGTAAACGATTACGACTAATCTGTTTCATTTTGACAGTTCAACAACATTCATTGCGTTATTTATGTTGTTGAGCAGATTTATTTTTCGAACTTATGAAGCATTGGATTAGCAATCTGTTTCAAAACGATTCAGATTCTGATTGATCGTGTGTTACGTAATTAGGGTATAGTTTAAGAAAAGCAAGTTATAAAGAGCAAGAAAACAGAGAAACAAGGAAATAATTACAGTTGTCATTTGAGTTTAATAATTATGCCAACGCATGCATTAACTGACTGATGTATTCAATAATTCCTAGTGTATGTTCTTCTGGTTTCATTTTTATTAAGTGGCGCCTTTTGTCTTTTATCATCAGCCCATTGTTGTCCAGGTACTGGACATAGGCCTCTCCAATATCACGCCATTCAACTCGATTTCCAGCAACTCTCATTCAACTAATACCAGCCACCCTGTAAAGATCGTCGCTCCACCTAGCCTGAGGGCGTCCTACCGTACGTTTGCCGATTCGCAGGCTCCGAATCAAGAACACGTCTACCCCGACGGTTATCGGTTTTTATCTAATAGTACGGCTTTCTTTGTTCATTGAAAATGTCATAGGACCTACGCCAGCGGGGTCATTGCACGCTCACAAAGGCAATACCTTCCATTTTGACAGTTCAACAATATTCCTTGCGTGATTCACGTTGTCGAGCAGACCAATGTTTCATACATAATATGAAGCAATGGAATTACTTGTGAAGGCCCCAGGAATCTGCTGGATGCGGGAAGCACAGAACCGGTTGAAGTGGCGGTGCTTGGGGAGGCCTATGTCCAGCAGTGGACGTCTTTCGGCTGAAATGGTGATGATGATGAAGCAATGGATTATCGAAAACCTTCGGATTGTGACAGAAAGTGTATTACGCCTTTACACCAGTTTTTAAAGGCTTTAAATCAAGAGTCGGTTGACAGATTGTCAAACTCATGTCAATATCCAGTGATTTTATTGGCAGTTGTTTTGTTATTCCTGTCAGTCAATCCACAGTATCTAATAGCTGTTAACATATTGACATCGTAGAGGTCAGTTGGTTTTGCGTTTATATGCGGGTATAATAGGCTGCACATGGTAGCAGGAGAAATTGTGGGGTTTTAGTAGTAAAGAGACCTACATAAACCTCCATTCCCCTCAACGGAGGGTACCGATGTCCATGAGGATTACCCCACAAAAAAATCTAGTCTTACCAAGGGTTATTGTGTTACCCAATAACTTAGTACACTGGAAGCACACTATTCATCTGGCTACACTGGAAGCCGACCCCAAAATAGTTGGGTAAGGCTAGGCAATTTGTTTTTTGGTTGTCCGTGGAATAGCCATTCTAATTTCGAATTCCAGGGCAAGAAACCACAAATTATAAGCAGTCTAGGATGTTGACAACTGGCCACCAATCAATTTCTCAATTTCTAAAGAGCCGTCAATTAATCGAAGCAGGTAGAATGTAGGTACGTTCCAAGCTATTTATAATACCAAGTCAATCATAAATCCACAGGGAAAAGTAACCGCGGAGCCAGTAACCGATGGGTTAGCAACCTCTCATTACACAGCAATGCCTATTTAAGTTTTCACCACAAAATGACAGTATGACTCAGAAAATGGCGCCGACGAAAATAAAAACTTTAGAATGGCGCGCAATTTGAAAAAAGAAGTGGCTAATGCGAGTTTTCTAGAATTCAGAACCGCATTGGAGTGGACTTGTGTAACTTAAAATGAAATCGGAATACCTACAAAAATAGTTTTCCATAGCAAAACTACATTAAGTAAGTACTAATTTACTAAGTACCTAATACTGAAGTACCCACATATTTTCATTATTTTAATTTGTTTCCTTTTTTTAAATGGGATTGCAACAGCTTTCTATGTGGCCATTATATTAACAAACTTTTGATAGTATAATATCATAAGAATAAAATCAATAATTTATTGGCACAGGAACTGTAAATAATACAGTTAAGATTTCTAGATACCGTTTCTGACTTACAATTTAGTGTTATTTAATTTTGTCAATTAAATTTTAAGATTAATACGATTTTAACGGATTAGATTTACAAAATATTTTTCGACTGACATACTTCATTCTTTTTATTATTGGACAAACGTTGGCAAATGTCATGCCTAAGTCCTGCCTAATAGGTAAGTAGGTCTCTTTATTCTCTACAGGTAAAACAATGTAACTTTGCCTACGAATGAGTAATCACCCGTCAATGTTTTTCCATTGGCTGTTTTTTGTGTCATGAATACCATGATACAACATTCGTCTTGTTTTTGTGCAGTTTTACGAGCGTTTTTGGGCCCCACTCAGCCGGAAGTGATGCCTTCTAAAAATAATTACCCACACACAATTTAACACGCCAATCTCTACGCGAAAACAATCTTATTTGATTACATTAAAAAAACCGGTAAGTTACGCAATTTGTTACCCAATATTTATACACAGGACTTAGTAAACACGAACGCAGTTTCTTTCAACAGTGAATAGTTCGCAGAGTAGTTAAAAGTAACAGATAATTATTCAACCCTGCCGCTAACAAGAGAAAGCGGTCGAAACACTGCTCTAGATAAAAAAAAACCTCACCTGTATCAGTAGTCGTTGATTTCACAGACTAAACTTCTCAAATACACTTTCAGAACAACAATAAAAAACTGTTTTTATAAAAAATCACAAACAAAAACTCGCCGTATACCGTATACTTGCAAAAGAAAACTAAACTTTTATATAACTGTTACTTCCTATTACTTACAACCGGTTTTTACGAGTTTAGATATTAGAATCTGATTTGCGAAACTCACAGTTATGTTTGTTTAAATATAGAATTAGTATGTCAATATTATTTATTTGTTTTACAATGAGATTTTTGTTGGCGTGTTGAAATAAAAATTGAGAAAGGTACACAACGCGCGATCGCATCGACCCCCCGCACACAACTGACTTCCAGTTCAAGTAGTGTTACCAGTCTACGAAGAAGGTTTTACTCCAATGCAAACTTAGATTTCCATTTCGAAAAATATATTACTTCCCTATCGTACCGACATAAGGTACAATTTTGTCTGCATTTTTTCACTTTACATGAATACAAAAGTTTGTTTCTAATCATAATCGTGATAGAACGCGTACAAAGAGTATTTTATCGTTTTGAAAACGAATAAAAAATACATAATTGAATGACATTAAAGGAAGAAAAAAATATGAAGATTTCACACGTTCAGCCCGGTTCCATGTGTTGATAAGTTAATTATCCATTATTTGTTGTTTAAGTACAGAGAATTGATAGTTATTCGCGATAATTAAGTAGTACCTAGAGCTGTTTTAATGGCTATTTTCTTATGATTTAGACGCAAAAAGGCTATCTAATCGTGATACCTTAATAACATGTTTTTGTCTCTGTGTTTGCGGGCTTACTAGTTAATCAGCTATTAAATATTGACTTTTTTGCCGACATACAATAACTCATTACTGCACGAATCAAACCACTACCTAGACACTAACCTATTAAAAAACCAGTCTTGAATTTCTTCAATGCTTTGTTCCACACCAATTTTTTGTTGGTAGCATTTTTTATGTTACTTTTTACAGATTTATCACTTTGGAAGTTGTTGCCGGCTGGTCTAAAAGCATTTTAGATGAAATCGAAATAAGGAAAATACTATAGATATTATCGAAACAGTGTACTCATATCAAAGTTGAAAACAACTTGACCAAAAGCACCAATAAACTTTAAGTAGTTCGTCGCGATTTGGCCACAGTTATGGCTACTTCTGACCGAGCGAACATGTTTTTTCAGATTCAGACTAGACAAACTAACGTTGGCTCACATTCAAACAACATCACCATAGTTGGCATAGATCATCAAACAGTTTAGGGTATTTTCGCACTAAGGCTTCATCTATAAACGTTACTTATCACGTACTTTGGCTAAGCATTATTCTTGACACTGTCGCAGAAATGTCAATCTGTAAGTGCAAGATAGAGACGGAAACATGTATAAGATAAAGCACGTGCTAAGTATTGTTTATAGGTGAGGCCTTAGTATTCGCACTAAATCTTAATGTATATGCTACGTAGTCGTTGACGTATCATTGAAGCTGTCAGTCGCTTAGAGGCTGCGTAGACAACACGTAGACGCTGTACCAATGCACTTTTTTGCGCAACATGTGGTAACGCCAAGTAAAATAATTTGTAACCACTTTAGTTGTGTTTGCATGCATTACATCAAATATAAAATTAATGCTACGCACAATTTTATCCAACATACCAACATCAAATATAATGTTACTAACTTAATAAGTTAAATTGTATTAAACTCTTAATTACAAGTGAAATTCAAAATATAATATACAATCTAAAATATAATACACAATCTAAAATATAATATACATCTAACAGAGGAAAAAAAAACGTTACCAACACGAAAATATACAATCATCAACACAAACAAAATCACTACATAAAAATACCTACCATGGCAACCAACTTCAGTAAATCTACTACATTACCCACAAAACAAGCGAACATTATAACTTGGCAACACCGAAAACAGGTGGTAAACGGTGACCCGCAGGTAGCTTCGTTCCCAGTTGCATTGCATAAATACTAAAGACTTGTAACGGATACGCTGTATGCGAAACACAACGATTTAAACCTCATTTTGAATTTAGAACCACATCCAATTTAGAATATGTAGATTATCACTCGTTTATTTTAAGTTAAACTCCATAATCTTTCTATGAACATACCCACTATACGTTATTCGTAACATAATTTGAGAATTATTCATTTTGTACAACATTATTAAATGTCAATAAAATTCATAAGTTACCTTCGAAAACATAACATTCGAAAACATATATACAGAAACGGTTTTTAGTTCGTTACAACAATAACGTTATTGTTTATTGATTTTATTATATCCGGTTTGCATTAAAGGGTTAGAAAGTGAGTCTTGCAATGTTCATAGACTATAATTGAAGTTAGTGTTAAGTTACTCTAAATTGAGTGCATTAGAACTTAGAATGAGGTTGTTGTGTGAGCAACTAGCTCGTTATTTTTTGAACAAGTACTAAGGTCCTTAAGCACATCTATAAGTTCATTCAATAATGAAAATGACTTTTATCTACTCTCATATCGTAATATTCGAATTATAAACTTCAAAACGAGTTTAAATTGACATACTTTATAAACACAACACCGAAATTTAAAAATAGAATCATATTATAACACTTTTTCTCTAACAAAATAATGCTATAAAACATTTTTTTTACTATTACGTTACAGGCTAATCCAAGAAGTTAATATCACCAAGGAGTTCCCATCAACTTTTGTAATGGAACGTTAGCAGGGGACAGCAGCACCGCTGTAGCGCATGCGCGGTTATGTGCTGGGTGCAGGCGTTTTGTTGTACTGAATTTGGTGGGTAATTTTAAATTCCGTGCTTCGGAAAGCACGGTCATTCCACGGGTCTTTGACAGTCGTTACCGGTAATCAGAAGCCGAAAAGTCTGACAACTATAGACTTACCATAGAAATCTTCTATCTTATATCTATGAGTCTTACCCAAAAGGGTTATCGTGTTACAAAAATAAATTAGGTATGTCTTAAAAGTAGATGAGTTCGGTGTTTCCTATTTGACTACCCTGAGAAGATATGGCGAAACAAGCTCAGCAGGGATCAAAGTGTCCTTTAAAGTCCAGACATAATCTTGGTCAAGCCATTTGAGTGAGAGGACCGTGTAGATTAGTGTCTGAAATGGTCTTTTGAGGAAAGAACCACACAAATTAAGAGTGAACCTGTCCAGTCAGTGCATGGAGTGGTTTGTTGCGCCACTTCTTCTTCCCAGCTAACGCACTAGGAAGTGGTGAAGGGTAGGCGTTTTGGGGGACTGTCTTATGTAATTTTGACGTTCGAAAAGTGCTGATTCTCAGCCTAGTTTGAATAAATGAATTTTGAATTTTGTCAGTAATCGTGGAGCTCAACTCAGAACTTAAGGAGCTCACGTAGAGTAGAATAGAGTCAATGCACTTGCTGTTGACATAGGATCTAGTGTAGCACCCTGCAATGTAATTTCAGTATACAAGATAAGATAAGCAAGGCTTAATGTTACATTCAAGCTTAGCTACATTGTGATAAGAGGCTTTAAGAAGACCGTGACTGTAATCACATGTACCATCGAAGAAGTTCATATCTAACCACCGTAAGGACTATTCTTGCTTGCAGCGCTCGGCGGCTATAGAACCGGGCCGGTAACAGATGTGGTCATCGTGTTCACGGGATGTTGTTTTGAAACTGGTTAGATATGAACTTCTTTGATGGTACATACCTACAATATAATATGGTAGGGTGTGGTGATTATAGGTATCTAAACAAGCCCATTTATGAGTTTATCTTGGACAAAAACATCTTAAGGAAACCTGGATTTATTTAAACTATTTAGACTATACACCGTGACATTTTAGTCATCTTACAAAGCAGTCCACTTCATGTATCCAATGACTACTAAACATTCATAGAAAAAAAAAAAAAATTGTAACAATTTTTTTTAAATTGCTTCTAGAAGTATTTTGTGTCGGGTACAAAGCGTGGCCCTTTGATAATATCTATGTCCTTTGTAAGACGACTCGGTGTATATAATTTTTTTATTAGACCGTACTAGTAGGTTTGAGCGCCGACAAGTACTAGTAGGTTTTAAATCACCCACAAGCAGTGTTTTTAACAATTTGTTTAAATTTTTAGGGATGAGGAACAGGGTGTAAAGTTCACTCGTCCTCTATAGAAAAGGGAGGATCCTCCGACCAGACGGGTGTCATGTCTGGCGGGCAACTGCCCAGAGTTTGAAGTCGGGAGCTTGTATATCCACCGCGCGGTAAACTCTAATTGCGCGATGCAGGATTTGAGTGACGTCAGGATGTTGTGTGACGTCAGGTCTTCGATGCGTAGTTCGTATGTGACGATGTAGATGCCACTACAAATTCTTTTACTCATTTCCCATTCGAAGTGACCTAAGTGCGAAAGTGGCGCCCTCATTTTCATTTTACTCTTTTATGCCAAGCTGTACCTAACTTATAATCCCGGAAGAGATAGAAACAGATGTGCTAAGAAAAAACACGAAGCAACAAAATACGATTTAGAGGAAACTGGCCGCTTTTCTTTACATCGAATTTTGTTGCTTTGTGTATATTAAACTTTATAAAAGGTATTAGAAAATTCTAGGCATACTTACCGAGGGTCCTTACTAGCCGTTATTCATAATTCCTTCTCAGTCTCGAGATATTTTTTTTTTAAGGAGTGGCGCTAGTGTGTCGTTGGGCGCCCTCTTAAAAACACAAATTCCATCTCATTTTGTCATTTTCGTATAAGTTCCATATACAGGGTGGCAGGGACATCGACGCACAATGCCTGTTACCATGGCTTCAGTAAGTACATGATTCTAAACCACCCTTCGAGGA
The DNA here is from genome assembly GCA_914767755.1 of Agrochola circellaris. Taxonomy (NCBI): domain Eukaryota; kingdom Metazoa; phylum Arthropoda; class Insecta; order Lepidoptera; family Noctuidae; genus Agrochola; species Agrochola circellaris. Next base: position 5,756,458 of record OU611867.1, on the reverse strand, counting down.
ATTTTTTTGTTGGTTATTATAAAAATTATCTACTGTTCCCCACAACCCCACTTATAACGCGGTCAAAAAGTAAAAGTATCGAACAGCAATTTTTTTTTTTTATAACCGACGAAACGTGTTTGCGGTCCAGTACATGGGGTACTGAATCCATGGTAACATGTTGAGCGTCGATGTCTCTGCCACCCTGTAGGTTTAAGGGGGCGAGCCTATTGCCATCAACCGGACACCAATCTAGTCACTACGCTCCTATTATATGGAAAACCAGAAAACACTGCTGTATCGAACCCCGGATCCCACGCTGAGTAGTAGAGCTTGTGACCACTAGACTCGTTGGCAGTTGCGGACTAAGCCTATCGGGGGCCCGGGGCGGCCAACTAAACAGGGGCCTCCACTCAGGTATGCAGAAAATTGCGAACTAGAAGAACTTAGAATGTTTAAGAATATAAGAGCGACCGAAACGAGCTCAAAATTTTAATACCCCACACCGGATAGGTAAGTTTTCTTTTAACTATTCATATATAAAGAGAAGTTACTTTGTCGACTTTCACAGAAAAGTCAAAGCAAATGAGAATGTTGGATGCTAGAGCGAGCGAAGCGACCTCGAAAATTTTAGAACTCTACATTTATATTTAACATACGTAGGGGGTCCCCAACAGGGACTGTAATTTAGTCACTGAACATATTTTGGCCTTGTTTAGGATTTGATTAAAAAGTATTTCTAAAGATTTGGTGGCCCCCCCAGGACTGGGGGCCCGGGGCGAACCGCACCTGCCGCCCAGATTCTAATTAAAATTATTTTATTTCACATAAACCTACAAGGGCACTTATGAAACGTCAGAAGCTAGGTGCACGGTTCCAATTGGTCGTTTCCTATGGCGAAGAGCCGGCAAGAAACTCCACGGTTACTCTTTTAAAAATAATTGGCTTCTACGATATTTTCAAATAACAGTGTTAATAGGTATGGGAGGACAGTGTAGCCCTGTAAATAACAAAATAGAAGATGGTCAACAAATCTACAGTCCACTAAGCCTACAACGTTCTCATATTCACAAAATAGAAAAGAATCTATATAAAAAATAAATAAAAGAATAAAAAGAAAAACCAATTTTAAACGAAATGATATGATTGCTATTACAACTGTAACAAATCTGAATAATTATCATGTAGGTACACAAAAGCCACTAATAAAGAGTTAAAATAAAATTGTAGGTAAATGTCAAATAGTAGGATGATTATGTCAAGGAAGAATGTAAAAAAATAAACATGGTGATTTGGGAGCAGCTGATAGACTCTTACATAATTTTCCGATATTGAGGTACCGGGGAAGCCACATGACTGACGGGGTCCTTTAGGGCCTGCCAGGGTTGCGAGTTGTCCGAAAGGGATATCGTGGCCCCGGCAGACAGGCAACGGAAGGAACACGGGTGGGTTTTAGTCAGTAAAAGTCTGACACGCCCTCCCGCTCCGCCCAGAGCGGGAGAAGTTATTTGATAATTTACCGCCCTAAAAAAAAATGAAAAACAAAAGGGAAGCCACATGTGCAGAAGGAATAATTGCCAAAAAATTATTGCTAAAGTCTTCACAGTAGTCTTTAATTTTAAAATATTTTTTCTTGTGTTTGATGTGGGTCTTGAACTTCACATAGCTAAGTTCTGTAACCGACTTCGGCAACTTGTTACAAAAGCGGATACTGTATATAAGTAATGACTTGCTTGTTTTAGTTAATCTAAATTTGGGTATCACAATTTCATGTCTACTACTCGTACGTGTATTAAGGAAATTGATTCTCGTTTAGAAAAGTCCTAAGTTTTTGCGAACATACAAAATACTTTCTAAGATTTGGAGAGAAGGTAGAGTCAGTATAACCGCCCTTAATCCGCCCTGTGCTCGTTGGTCTAGCAACGAACCGACGAATGGGTGGATAGATGGTCTGCTTTATGATTATAAAGGATATATCCATTGCTTCTTATGTTCAAAAAATTTGTCTGTCCAGCAACGAAAATAACGCAATGAAATTTGTTGAACTGTCAAAGTGAAATCATTATTATGGCAATGACTTTTGGACAGTTTATTGTAACACTGTTTATTGTTTACTGTACACAATTAATAATTATTACCTACATATAATTAGGTTCTAATAGCACCAACTATAATTTGTTTCAAAAGTATCTGATGAAGATGTAAACAAACTCTGTTCAGGTTAAAATCTTACGCACCGTAAGTATGTTACGCAATTACCACACCAAGTGCAATAGGCTTGCCACCTATGACATGGGACTTAAACAAAATAGGACAAATATAGGTACACCTCTAACGCGTAACCCTTCGGAGAATATATACGCGATGCTATTTACAAAAAGGTACACAGATCTACCTATCTACAGTACCTTACAATGCCTTGCCACTACATCTCCGCGCTGTCGGGTAAAATGTCACGGCTAACGACGAAAAGAAAGGAGTTGAATGACAAGACAGTTTTATAACAATGATTTGGTTACCTCCACATTCCATAGCTGCAAGCTGTAAGGGCGCGAGACTTTGCCTACCTGGAAGTGAAAACATCTTTTGGTATAAAATCCATATTAATATTATGGATGCGAAATCTTTTCACGCCTAGCAGGTAAAAGTATCCTAGGTTACCGGTTAAAGGCTAGTTCTACAGTACCTAAAAATATTAAAATACATCATAACATATGCACAATCTATCTCTAATAATAGTATTATCATAACAAAGCTTGTTTTTCTAGAAGAGGAACGCAGAGGACACCCACATGAAGCCTTTTTTGTTTTAGTCATGTAATAGGAGGCGTTCCTATTGCCATCAACGGAGCACAGATCACCAGGCTGGTAACTCTTTGTCCAACTGACAGGTGTCAGGAACGCATTCTCTCGACGGCCGGACTGTAAGTCTTTCACACTTGACCATTTTGATTATTCAAATTATGTTCGAACTCCTTGAAAGCATAGAGCGTCTTATTTTTTATTCTGTCCTCCTTCAATTTTCATTGACACTTTCAAACTACTGTCGTAGAAATAACGTTAATTTGAACATTTACAAATATTTGCAATATTTTATTATTTATTTAGGTATAATGACCCATTCGTAAGTAATTATTCCTTTTCTTAATTGATTGACATTAGTAGATGAGTGTGTAATTTTGGGCCAGTTTTCATAAATTGATTTTGTTTTACCTATTTATTTATAGCGGAGCCCTAATACCTATTAGTGTTTATTTATTTCACATTTATTTGACCACTGACAGCAACCCAAGCAGTAACTATCACCAGCAACCTTATTACAACGAGAATTAAAGCTTCAGTTACACGGTGTGAGTTAATTGCCTGTGGCATATAATAAAATTGAAGCAACAATTGACTGGAACCGTCTAAACAACACGTACAATTGTTGCACGATACGGGCAAGTTAGTTGCCATTCAAATGTAAGCAGCACGTACAATAAAATCGCACGTACAGTAATATCGCATACAGTACAATAAAATCATATTCAATCCTGTCTTGAAAACTTTCTATCATTCAAACATGCGCGAACGATCCGAGTCAAAAGAAAACTTGAAAAGATGTTTAATCAAATTTTATGAAAGATTTGGCAGGCAATACTTGAATCATTGAAATACAAGGATATGCAACTCTGTGTTTAGAGCAGGCAAAAATTGCACGCAATAATTGCCTTGGTGTAAACAGAAGTCGCATGCAATTATTGAATTGCAAAACTTGCAATAAATTTATTGTAGGTATGCCATTTTATGGAAATCGCATCCGTGTTAACACATGCTTGCAATTATTGAATGGCGATTATTGCTCTTGAACGTTCCAGTACGCGTAGCATGACTCCCATAAAAACGGGTTTACTCGATGGAAGAATAGACAAAATGGCAGATGTGGTTGTTTATCTGTCATTTTATCTATTCTTCCGTCGACAAAACCCGTTTCTATAGTGGTCATGCTACGCGTGCAGAACAGAATTTGCACCGTGTAAATGGAGCTTTAAGATCACTGTGATTTTGACAGCGATGCAAAATACGTTCTTAAAAAACGTTCACATTCAAGTCGCAATCTGTCAAACTTGTCAAAAATTTTGGTAAATAGATTGTATTTTTGATGTATTGCGAATGAGATACGAATGCGAACGATCTTAAAAATTACGGGAATTGCCTCTCAAAAGTAAAATAACTGTGTAAGGACTGTAAGCTGTCTATCTGTCCGTCCGTCAGTCCGTCAAAATAGGCTTTTATCTTGTTAGCCGTAACAGGTGGCTAGGTATTACATAATACGTGTGTACGGTGACCACCTATAATGATACCGTGGGCCGTCAGCTTGACTGTGTTTGCCATCCAAATAAAAAAGGTAGCTAAGCGCCTGCTGCGAGATGTCCGCAATTACGCAGCACATAAAATAGCTACTTACTTGAACATAACTGGTGAGTAAAGGGTGTCAAAATCAAGATATTTCATTCCACTGTTCCAATTTGGTCGATTCCTATAGAGAAGAGCCGGCAAGAAACTCCACGGTTGTACTCTATTAAAAAGAATTATCTTAAATACAATATTTTAATATTATAATTATGTAAGCCTGTCAACAAATCCCGGGACCCAACACGGAATACCGCAGATCGTCGCCTTAGAGTGAAAAGCTCGGGAATGCAACTTTGACTTTTTATTTTATTACATTTTTGTAAAAAGAATCCTTGGAACGCACGCCCTAGTTTTGTGGCGACATCTATATCGCCACATGCGAACTACGCATCAGATTGACGTCACGCAAAATCCTGCATCGCGTAAGCAGATACGCGCGATCAGCATTTAAATAACTTCCCAGTTACCCACCAGTTTTTCGCATTTATGAGGTTTTCATTCTAAGATGACGGTATTCTGCCTCTCTCTTTGTGAAATACGGGCGTGATCTTAAGTAGGTGTCTGTTATTCATTTCAGCTGCTCATATTGTTCGTTTACGGCTAACTTCGAGAGTGCCCTGAAGATGCACTATCAACTTCATCACGATACTAAGGACAATTGCTCGGTGCTCAGCAAGACAAACAAACTGACAGCGGTAAGACTTTTTTTAAATGTTTCCCCCTCACTAATGATTTATTAGCAAGCGTATGTGGCTAGATCATGGGTTCCCAAACAAGGGGGGCGTATAGTGACCCACGGGGGCGCAGTGGCTCTAAAAATATACTCTACGACGTATTAAAATTTATTTTCTTTGTATTAGAAAAGGTTCAGGCTAGATTCTAGAACCCAAACCTTTTATAATACTTCTGCATAGTCGTACAAAAGTACTTGGTTGTATGAATAGTAAAAAAAAAACGAATTTATCCGAGGCGGGTGCTTAAATTTTCGAACTCGCTTCGCTCGGTCTTACATTCGACATTCTCTAAATTCTTCAGTTTTTCTCTATAACCCGACAAAGTAACTCCTATCCTATTTCTGTTTGAATGATCAAAATAAAATCTAACCTATCACAAAGTGTGAAACAAGTAGAGAGAGAGAGAGACATGAAGGTGGTTTCACGAGCGTCGTGAGGACCAAATACAAGGTCCTATTTTTAGCCTTTGTTATCCCACTGGGCTAGGCTTCCCGTTCTCCTTTCCATTCCTTTGTTTTGACCTAGTGTGGACCAATGCTTTCTGTAGGAGTCAACCTCACCCCGCCATCTTCTCCTGGGTCTGCTTCGACGTCGCCGGATGTTTTCTGGGACCCGCGTTGTGATAAATTTGGCCCCTGAGTTGTTCAACATGCGGCAAACGTGTCCGGCCCAGTCCCACTTAAGCTTGGCTGCTTTTTGGGTGACGTCAGCAATTTGTGTTTTGGAGCGCAGCGCTGTGTTCCCAACACGGTTCGATAATCTGACACCAAGAATACTGCTCTCCATTACTCGCTGGCAAACCTCAAGCTGGACCAATGGCTCGCTGGCAAACCTCCACCTCAACCTGGTCTTTGACAGTTCAGTTTAAAATTGTGTTTTCCAGATGAAGTCCAGCACGCTTCCCCGAGCCCCGTCACTGAGCCCAACGTATCATAATATCAAAACTGATCAAGACACGAAATGTAAGTATTTCTTTAACCAGGAATTAATCGTTTTACAGGACCCTAAGTTAAAATATCAGCTACTTATCGTTAAGGCTAGTTACCCGCTTGCGCAGCAACGCAACAAATGGGCAAAAACCTCCTGCATCACTTTTGTGGAGTCAGCGACAAAGGATCAATTTTTTCAATCTTAATTATTGAGCGAAATATTTGATTAAAATCGGAACAGAAGTAAAATTTAAATAATATTATATGAAATTCTGAATTTATACGATAATGTATCGAATAACTTTGCGTCAATTTAGATGAAAGTAGCAGTGTGTGTCGAACTTAGACCAAATTGACTTATAAAAGTATTTTAGAAGATCTACTTATGCACATAAATTAACATTTAATTTCTCTTCTATTGAAACTACTAACTACGCTAGGCCAGTTAAAGGTCAAAGTAATTACCACCGACACGTGCAGTCTACTGCACGCTAAAGCTATGATTCCGAACAACGCTGCACGCGGTAGTGCTGTTGCGTCACTACTGGTCCCCATACATTTTTTTGTGGTTTATAAGAGATAACATTCCGAGCACGGCAGCAATTCTGCGCGACATTGCTGCGACCGCCCTGCCGCCGCGGTAGAACAGTAGTGCGGCGTTCATCGTGAATGTTGAAAGCTGGTGAGAAGTACCACCACGAACAGCAGCGCCGCGCAGCGGTGCTCGGAATCATACCTTAAAGGTCTCCATCTGCACCGGGCTTTTTTATTTCGCAATGCGATGCGTTGCAGCTGCAGTGTGCACTAGCTTTTAGTGCACTCTCTTAAGAGGGCGCCTAAAGGTCCACTAGCGCCACTCTTTAAAAAAAATATTATCTCGTGACTGAGAAGGAATTATGAATAACGGCTAATAAGGACCCTCGGTAAGTGTGTCTAGAATTTTCTAATACCTTTTATAAAGCTTTATATTGAGACACGAAGCAACAAAATACGATCTAAAGAAAAGCGGCCACATTCCTCTAGATCGTATTTTGTTGCTCCGTGTCTCAATATGAAACTTTATAAAAGGTATTAGAAAATTCTAGACACACTTACCGAGGGTCCTTACTAGCCGTTATTCATAATTCCTTCTCAGTCACGAGATAATATTTTTTTTAAAGAGTGGCGCTAGTGGACCTTTAGGCGCCCTCTTACATACTGTCCGTTTCATTACAAAATGAGTACTTACTTTAGTCCAAACCCAAACCTTCGAGCCAGTGTATTTTGAACTTTATTCCTTTATTATTTAAAGTTCTTAACACAAAATTGACAACTTATTGCTACTACACACAGTGTCAAGCAGCACTCCTTTCTTTGACGGCTCGTGTGTAGCCTTTAGATTTCGTTTTAACGTCAGTTTTGTAATTAGAACATTAACGTCGCCGGAAAAAAAAAAAAATATCTTCGTCGTCGTCGTCTTCGTTCGAAATTATAAAATGGCTCGATGGTTTAAACTTGGGTCTAAAGATAATCCTTGTTTTGTAATAAGGCCATTTTTGTTTACAACTACCCTATCCCACAGCGCTAGGCCCAAAGAGTATAAAGCTAGGCCGCACATCTTCAGCGACGCGGCTGCTAGGCAAGCTGCGAGCGCGCATCTGTCGTAGTAGAACACTGTTCTCTCACCCAGAGGAGGACTTCGATGCTAGTTCTACTATTAACGACTCGGGAGGAGCTGCAGTGAGTTTGATAGTATCCCGTTTGTTTATTTTTTAAATATGTCAATATAAAAACCCAATACTAAACATAACTGGCGAAATCTGGGGAACTACTAATTGTCAGAGTTTCAGAGAGAGGAACTTCCTTTTGGCACAGTGATCGATGAGTCTAAATATTATAATAATATCCCATATTTCGACAAATTCGAAAGCCAAGTCAAGTTTTTCGTATTCGTGACTCATATCTGGTCCCGTCAGAATATAAACCTTGCAAATCTTGTAGCAGTTTATGCTAAAGTAAAATGTTGCAACTCATAAATAGCGGTGATAGCCTAGTGGTGTGACCGTCGGACTGCCAAGTCATAGGTCTCGAGTTCGAACCCAAGGCACGCACCTCTGACTTTTCAGATTCATATGCGTATTGTTTAATCATCACTTGCTTCATAAACGGCGCGGGAAAACATCGTGAGGAAACCGGCATGCCTGAGAGATATTTCTCGACGGCATGAGAATCTAAGTCAGAGGCCCGTGGGCGGCATGAAAACTATGACACCAGCAGTGCTATTCTGTAACCATCTCACCGTGAAAACTTAGGTGAAGTGAGCGTGGAGTGAGCTGTCATTCCACAGGGATTGACACAATTGACAGCTCACTTCACCCAAGTTTTCACGGTGAGATATTTACTGAATAGCATGGCTGGTTAGTCACTAACCACATCGAAAAGAAAGAAAGTCTCATAGATTCGGGGCCGTTAACCGATGGGCCTCCAATGTTAACGGCAAAAACTGCGTAGGACTTAAGTCTATTGTTTCCACCAGGACACATCAATAAGGACCGAATGCTCTCCAGAACCTGTTAAAGCAGAATCCTCGATATCCCGTACAGCTGATGTCAATATCACCAGTCAACTGCTAGACGATAAAGAAACATTTGGATGTCACTTGTGCAAGTTTGATGCTGATCGGTAAAAACATTTCATTTTTAATTTATTAAGCTTCGTCTCGTATTCATTAAACAAAAATTGCACTGTATTATTGCAGCAACATGCACCTTGTGTTGCTGGGAAAATTTGATACAGTTTGAGTGTGAAACAAGTAGCTATAGTTTGACCGAGACCGCTCCTTACCGCTCACGGAGTCTCGCAGCTCAACCCCCGGCCTCGCCATGCATTCCTAAGGCGCGGTACAGTACAGTGGTTTCGGTCAAACTATAGCAACACTGCGGCTTGGCGCAAACGAGTCACCGGCCACAATCACCACAGTAGCTCAGCGACAAGCAGTTCACATGCTATTTCATACGTTTTGTATGGATTCGTCGTACACGTGCGGCCGGTGCACTCGCTACAGCAGTACTCAACACCGCAGCAGGAGGTGACAGCCACCGGTGGTTGTGGCCGGTGGCTCGTGTGCGCTTACCCTAAATGATGTGGATCTTTTATTTACTATGACTACGAGGCTTAAGTCCGGTAATTTCTGAATTTGGAGCAGATAAGCCTAGTGGGCTGGAAATGCTTGGGGGAGGCCTATGTCCAACAGTGGACGTCTTTTCGCTGAAATTATCACGATGAAGCCTACATCCGTTGAAACGACTTCAAATTTGCTCTTTTTAACCGACTTCAGAAATCGACGAGGTTCTACGTTAACTTTGCTTAGGTAGTGTTTGAGTTAGCTTTGATAATACGTATTTAATCCACTTTGTGTAACGATGATGTTATTTTACTTCCTGTCACTTGTTGTTCACATAGCAAGTAGTGCATTCCCATAACCATAAATAAAATGTTTTTTTTTTATATAAAAATCTCGGTGGCAAATAACTAAAATATAGATCTAAAGACACTGAGAGTAACTTTTCACTTCCCGTCGGTTGTTTTTTTTCTTGTAAAAATAGTTTTGTTTAGTTTTTTTTTTTTTTTTTTTTCTTTTTTTTTTGTTGGTGCCTCATTTCATTAAAAACGTCTAACGGGCCTCTGCGAGTTGGCTTTGGCCCCTCGTACGCCTTCTAAAGGTCCGGGACCCTAGGGTCCCGAGAAATGTCAAGAGACGTAAAAATAATAATAATAATAATAATAAGACTCTCCACAATCGCGAGATATGCAGTCTCAGGGAATATTTCTTAGAAGCCGACGTGGGGATGCACCGAGATGTGGTCGCGGTGGACAAGGGTCTCACCCCGCTCTCCTTGGCTAAAGAGAACTGGCGCAAGCCTGTAGTGCTTGACACTAACGATCGCAAGGAGGTATGGCAGAATAAGGAGCTTCACGGACGCTACTTCCGGGCCCTACATGGACCCGATGTAGATTTACTAGCGTCCGTAGCCTGGCTGCGTTTTGGTGACCTCTTTGGGGAAACCGAAGGTTTTGTCTGTGCAATTATGGACGAAGTTATGATGACGAACAATTACCGGAGATTCATTGTAAAGGACGGGACGGTTGACATCTGTCGGGCATGCCACCGTCCAGGAGAATCAATCCGACACATAATCTCCGGGTGTTCTCGTTTAGCTAACGAAGAGTACTTGCATAGACACAACCTTGTAGCCAGGATTATCCATCAGCAACTTGCTCTGAAATACAGTCTTGTGGAATCTGAAGTACCGTACTACAGGTATGTGCCCGACCCAGTTCTCGAAAATGGAAATATCACATTGTACTGGGATCGATCCATCATCACTGACAGGACTATTGTTGCCAATAAACCTGATATAGTGGTGGTGGATCGAGTAGAGCGGCGCACAATGATTATTGACATAACGGTCCCGCATGACGGGAACCTCGTGAAAGCCGAGAAAGATAAACAAATCAAGTATCTTGACTTGGCTCGCGAGGTTGTCGACATGTGGGATGTGGAGTCAGCGATCATTGTGCCGATAGTCGTATCAGCCAATGGCTTAATTGCCAAGAGCCTCGACCAACACCTAAGGAGGCTCTCGTTGGGCGGCTGGATCAAGGGCTTGATCCAGAAAGCGGTACTCCTAGACACGGCTCGCATTGTCAGGAGGTTCCTCTCTCTGGAGCCCTGACCGCCGGTAGCTTGGACCCTGTTCCCGATACCGGTGGGCTACTATTTTTTATATTTTTAAATGTTTTTTATATGTTTTTTTAAGAAATATTTAAAAATGTAATTTGTAAGTATTTTAAGTGAAATAAAGGAGATAATAATAACCTCACCGCCGTATCTCTACGTTGACGTCGTGGTGGGGCTTGCGTGCTCCAAACTTTAGGTCTGTGCCGGTAGAGTTTACTTTGCCGGAACAGGTCTAGGATGAGGAGCCAGACCAAGAGAGATACAGAAACCCGCAGGGCAGCTTGTGGCGAGCTGTTGGGCAGTAGCGACCCCACGGACCCTATCTCCCGGGAGAAATCTTGTTCCTCATCTCTGGCTTGCCTTTATTGGCCGGCTGGAGTGAACACTGACGAGGAACAGAGCTCCCACCTCATTCTTGCCTTAATTGGCTGGTTTGAGTGGAGATTCGCAAGAGCAAACGTGCTCGGAGGAAGGAAGTATTCCAGTAAGTGCTCGTAGGGATCTTGACCATCTTCCGGGCTCTGGGATTGTTCTGAAAGCCGTGGAATACCTCTCCACTCCTCAAGCACCTCAGGACATGTTGCCCCCTTGTCGCTACGTCACAATGTGCTAGCGACAGTTTTCGGGGGCCCATTATTGAGTGTGCAAGTCACCCCCTGCCATTTTATCCGTGTATATCTTAACATTGATCAGGCAGGGGACATAGGCCTTCCATAGTTTTAGGTAACCAACCCCCTATTGCCACCCAAACCCATAGCCCAATATTTTTTGTTTCTATGTTCTGCAATAGTCCTGCACCAACCGGGGGTTGTCCTTGGGTGCACTTGCAAGTGCATACAGGGATAATCGTCGGTTGGTGCCTCATTCCTCATTCCATTTAAAATTGTCTAAGGGGCCTCTGCGAGTTGGCTTCGGCCCCTCGTACGCCTTCCAAAGGACCGGGACCCTATGGTCCCGAGATTTGTTGACAAATGGAAAAATAATAATAATAATTTCTTTATTTGTATAGAATGCAGGTGTTACAATAATGGTGTTAGTTAAGGATATATTCCCAGTACATTCTGCCTGTTGGCATACAAAAATATAGTTGTTAACTTACAGATAATTTAGAAACTAGGTGCTTAAATTCAAAATGAGATCATGGATCAGCTTAGTCTAAAATTATTTACATAATAAATGAGATAAAGTGAAGCAAAATATTACAATTCATCATTTATAAAATCGGTAACAGAGTAATAACATTTCTCTGTCAGCAACGACGACAGGAGTTTCTTGAATTTTATTAAGGGCTGATCCTTAATACAATTTGGCAATTTGTTAAATATAATAGGGGCCATACCAATTATGTTTTTTTTAAACAAAGCAGTGTTATATCTACCAGTACACAATAGACTCTGATATTTGGTTTTAATGGATACCAAATTAGGTAGCAATGGTTCATTCAGCGTTGACCCGTTACCTACCTATAAAAATGCTTAATCACAGTCAGAAATCGATTCAAGTGCTAAAATCTTCTTTACAGAATTACTGTCCTAGACAGACATCTCCTAAACTACCACAAAATAGGTCTCGAGAACCTGCTCAAGCTGGTCATGGCCAAGACAAAAGACGGACTATCTGAAGAAGATCCTAAAATGTCTTTATACGACATAAGACGACCTTACTATAAGCTCCCAGACGAAATGTTAGAAGATGGTGAATTTATAATAGAAACTGTGACACCAAAAATAAAGATTGTAAAGCATGCGTCAACAAATACTGACATCCAATGGTCAGATATCCCAGATTTGAGGAATAACTGTCAGATGATAACGGCAGAGCTGGAAAAGTTAATAAAATATCCTTTGGAAAAATGTGATAAAGATGAGTTCATGAGCAAAATGCAAACTTTGAATGAATGCATGTGCAAGTTTGCGGATTCTTCGAATACGTTGAAGAAGGTTTTGGCTAAAGAGTTTGACTCGAACTCGAAGCACTTGTCGTCGGAGCCGCAATTCTTTGATTTGTGTTTAGGAGAGTGAGTATGGTTTTTCTAGCTTGAGTGACATTGCGGATAGAATGTATTAATTTTTAAGTAAGTGAATGAGTGAAAGGGGTATATAAAGGAACCAGGAACGACCAGTTTGCAAGTCCGGGGTCTCATTATAACCATCTGCCATTATTTTTCCAGTACGAGAGAGATGGAGTTAGGTGTACATGACTGATATACTGTATATCGGGTGTAAAAAGACACTTTCCGAAGCCGAAAGCCACATATTCTACCCATTATTTGCATCATTTTTTTCCACTAGACCATACCTGGGAATCCACTGGTTCTGGAGATATTGAAGGTCAAAGTCGCATTTTTTTTTTTACTTTTTCACGAAAATGAATTATATGCGATAATACGAAACTTTTTTCCCAACAAACATTACCTGAATTTTAGATTTATCTTAACAGATTACGCATTTGAAGTTACAAAAACGCAATGAACAACAAGTACCTACCTACGTAGCGTAGGGGCGGAGCTTAACTAACACTGAATCCGTTCATTCAAGCGCGGGTTCGCGTTACATTGCGCGCAATAAAAACTTGTTTTTTTTTATTAAAAAAAAAAATTACGGTTCCCAGCAATAATTTTTGCGCAAATCTACTTAGCTATACGTACAGTATGCGTAGTTTACGGCTTTGTGATGTGTCTTTTTGCACCCTGTATATAAATAAATAAAAACACGGCCAATGAAAGACCAGTGATTGAACTGTCACCTAAATTACCTTCCAAACGTGAGAGTCAGAATGGCTGGTGTACCTTAACTAATCGAATAATATCTAAAATGTACTATTTAGTTTAATAAAATAAAATTGTACCTTTTTCAGAACGAAATTGTATCAAAATTTACGTACACCCGTCATATTGACGTCTGGATGGGCGGGTGTTTGTTAATATTAACAATATTTATCCATTACTCATGAAATATGGTTTCTATCGAAAATATGTACCTAAAATGTACCCTAAATCAAAATACACACTTACATACAGGTCAAACACATAACCACAATCCACCACCTTTTTGGCTTCGTCGCAGTCAGGTTAAATCACCCACACGTGATCAGTTGATTAGTTCCTGAGAAATAAAACAACTTTTTTTTCGTAAGTAATCACTTATGTTACGCACACCACTAGTAAGCGTGCGCGCCTCTAGCGGATTTAGACGGATGCAATCTATAATCTATGGCTACGCTGATAGTAGAGGATTCATGTCAGTTGTCCTTGATTAATATAATTTGCTTCAGTAATACAATTACAATTAAATACAATTACATTACATACTTGCTTTATTGGAGTACCACATACACAACAACTTATTTTTATAATTATCTCGAAATATTGATCTTAGATGCATCTAGTATACGCATACTTATTACCCGACTGCGCGACGCAAAGGATGGTAATGTGTTTATCAGCCTATAATGTATGTATGTTTGTTCCTTTGTGGCGCTGACGCTCTAGAGACCAAACGCGTAGGCCGATGTGATGATTCTCGCGTTGAAAACTGATGTTTGGTTAACCGTATCTTAATAATAATGTTTTTTTATCAAGCAGCAGAAATACGTCACGGATGTGGGACCGAGCTCACAGCGATCAAATAGACAGGAGCAGAAGCAAGTATGGTGAAAATAATAAGTAAGTTAATCTTCTGAACGCATCATTCCAAATATTTTACAAGCCGCGGTCATATCACCCAGTAACTGGGTTGTGGAGGTCAGATAAGCACTCGTTCCATGTAAATTACTGGTTCCCCAACAATCAATCTGCCTAGCCTTTTCCCAACTATGTTGGTATCGGCTTCCAATCTCACCGGACGCAGCTGAATACCAGTATTTTACATGGAGCGATTGCCTATCTGACCACCACAACCCAGTTACTGAGTAACACGATACCCCTTGAGAAGACTGGTTGTCAGACTTTCGGGCTTCTGACAACCCGTCACGACTGTCAAATATCTACGAATCACAGCTGGGACCAACGGCTTGACGTGCTTTCCGAGGCTTGGAGGAGTTTCGGTATGCAAAGATGGCCGATCCCAACATAGGTGGGAAAAGGCTAGGCAGAAGATGGTTATTATTTTGTTAATCCCATAATCAGCTCCTCATAATCCCCATAGCAGCAGTGTGTAAAGTTGATAACAAATTTTTGACCTTGTGGATTCAAGGTCAAAATTTGTATCCTACTACCTTGCGTCCTATTTAAAACCGATCGTCGCGTGAATAAACGATCGTTCGAACTTTTTGTTCGGTGACCCTGAACGCGTGGTCGCGCCGACAGGCGCTTCTCGGTTTTCCGAACAAAAAGTGAAATACGCACTCGACCAATCACGTATCTGCGCGACGATAGTTTTTAACAAAAACGATCGTCGCGCGAATACGCGATCATCGCGTTCATTATTACGCCAGTTTTTATTCGGAATACCGGAAGGCGCCCTCTGTCGGCGTGACCACGCGTTTCGGTTCACCGAACAGAAACTGACATAAGAACGCGATGATCGCGTATTCGCGCGACGATATCGCGATTTCGCGTGACACACGCGGATTACATATATTTTTACACTTCACACACCTATTTATTTTTATTTTTTATTATATTTATTTAATTCTGTATAATAATCTATCCGTGACATCACTGTGGGCCCTATCAGAATACCAGCGCTGCGACATTTTAATTTTTTTTTTCATGTCGCGGCATCATGCTGAGATAGGAGCCTTTTGGCCTCGTACGGGACTTCATTCTTTAAATTTTAATGTTACTTTTTTATTTATGTTTAGTGTGTTTTAAGTTTAATGTGTGATTTCCTGTGCGAGTCTCAATAAATACTTTTTCTTTCTTTCTTTCTTTATATACGCAGAGAACGGAATTGCCGCGTCGTCGGCAGCGTCTAGAGACGGCAGTATTAGGTACTAATAAAATTCGTGGCGCAGAAAGTGTGTTGAGCACAACTACTGTCACGGACCGCCTTCAAAGCCGTCAGTTTCTTCTATACGTCATTAGTGTCGGACTGCGGGTAAACGGTGACACGCTTGGTTTGCATGGAAAGTGTTGACAATGCCTCCTCTTATGGCTCCTACACACAATGCCGCCGGCACTGAGACACGGCCTTGGCGCTGGGCAAGCCGCGGCGCGCCCGGCCCTGCCGCACAAAAATATTCATTCTATAACTATATCAAACTATGAAAACATGTGCGGCGAACTCGGGTTAAGAAGATTTCTCCCATAGCCCAGATGGTATTTGGACGATGGAAACATGTAATTTTTCCCATAGATCAATTGGTTAAATTCCAATTGGTCCATGGAGCACCGACGGAAATTACTGATTTGCCCCCGTGCCAAAAGCTAGATACGCCCACTTATCTTCTATTTACATAACATTTATCAACTTCTGCACAAAACCCAACCTTTGGATCTCATTGTGAGAATATTATTTTATTGCACTGTTTCAGAGGCGACAAGAAGTTTTCATCCGAGAGTTTTTACTTCTAATTTACTTATAATAATCTGTGAACAGTTTTAAGATGTTTGACAATAAACTATTCCTTATTTTATAGCTATAGTACTTTTATTTTAGATTATATCAGCACCTACATTTCGTTACAACTTGCTGGCATTGACATCAGCAACTTAAACCTTACCAAGGCCTGTAAAGCTGAAGTTTCGGCCGCACTAACGGCTGTCATGAAAATGATCGCAGTGGAGTTTGACTTTACGGTGTCAAAAAACGCTCTTTAGGAAAACACACCAATTTACTTCCATAAATAACGTTTCGGTGACGTCATTCGCCGGTAAAATATAGCGGACGCTATTTGGCGACCACCGCCTTCTAGGAAAACGTAGGTGAACTGACTCAGTTTTGAAGTTACGATACTGTATTGAGTCTACATTCCTTTTTTGAGCTTCCACAAATTTAAAAAGCGATCGGTATGTATTATCGAAAATACTTTTAAAACTCATGTTTTGGAGGACATTGAGAAATAAATACCCAGTGTTTTGTTCAAAATTAATCAGCTTTATTATGAAAAAAAGGCAAAAAATAAAACAACGACAGAATGCCATCAAAATAACATCTTGCTGAAACTAAAATCTGTCACCAACATTGTTCTGAGTTGCAAAAGAACTACCCACTGTCACAATTCTGGCAACACTGCTTGGCATTCAAATCCCTGCAGTGCTCGCACATCAACACCCCGGTCTGCATTTTATGTGACTTCTCATAATGGCAACACAGCATGTAGACACATTTGTCGCACTTCTCCTTTTCTGTATCATGGCAACACTCGTTTTTCGCAAAAGAGTCTCCACTGGACATGCAAGTTTGGCAGCACTTGCAGCTATCATTGTGTTCAGCTCCAAAGTAATTTAGATTTTTTTCTGGATGACTTTTGACTAAAGGCAGTACTCTTGGCCCATTTCTGACCATGGGGCGGTTAGAGTTGTCTGAGTTCTTACTACTTTTCCTAACAGTCGCGAACATTCTGTTAACTTCTTCGATTGCGTCTTTTGATCTCGATTTCTCTTTCAATGAGTACTTCAGTTCTTCCAGCTTCATTTGAGGTATGGAACACGACTTATGCTTGATTATGTCTAATGAATTTTTTGTCTTCAGATAGACTGGTTGGCAACAGTTCACGAGTGTGAATTTTCCGTTTTCCACGACATTTATCTTGTCATCGATAGAATAATGGAAGGTACTGACAGACAATCTAGGTTTGTCTTTTGTACTCCTGTCATCGTTTTTTTCAGTTGTGGATACGGCGACGTCTTTTAAGAGTCCAGATTTAACTTTTTCTTTGTTGATATCAACTTTGTTATTTTGGAAGACTGTTAACACTTCATTTAGGAGAGTTAAGCCTTGGGCGACATTTGTATCCGAAGTTTGTACTGTCTTAACATTTGGGTCCCTTTTTCGACTGTCTTTTTCTTCCACCATTCTTCCTTTCATGATTTCACTGCAATCTGAAGACTTGTGTTGTGTGTCAGGACTTTTCTCCCTACAATCTTTGGTGTTATTTCTCATCATACAAAAAGTTTCGTTTTTTGCTACAAATCTTTCCCTTTCTTTCATTTTTCCACTGCTATCTTTACTTTTCTGACAAATGGGACAACTTTTAGGTACATTTTTACAATATTGGCTACCATTCCCTTCTGTCGTCGTGTTCAGGCATATAGCACACAGATACTTATTATGGTGGCCCTTGCTGCAACATTTTTTATTTACTTTGTCTTCCATTTCGTTTCTAGGGTAATACTCGCGATTTTTATAAGTTGTTATGTGTATACGGATGCGTTTAATTCTAGCTCCCGATATCATATGAAGTTCTGAAATTATAGAAGACTTATGAACATTGTATACCTACAATTAATTTTCATTCTTGAGGCGAAAACTAACTGCATAAGAGGGTTTGAGCCACGATTTAAAGCTTTGGTAATCCAGAGACTTAAATCTTAGCTTGAAAGTGGGCATTTAGACATCCTTTGAATATACTCGGTGTGAACGTGCAATACAGGACAACTGAAATCATAAAGCTTCTTCTCCACGATTTTGATGAATACGCAGCACCGTTCTTTTAAACTATAATATCTACAAAAATATCTTACTCCACGAGTAGGAACGACTATATTCCTTTTCATATTTCGATCCAGCAAACGTTCTTGAATAAATTCATTAAAAAATCTATAAAATACAATAAAAAAAATAATATTTTTTGGCTAATGTCAAAAATATATTTGAATTTGACAGAAGAATTTTGTATCAAAAGTCTATCTTATTTTTATCCTTCCGAAAAGGTGTAAGTAAGCAGGTTTAAGATAATGAAATTATACACCTCTTCTTTTAGGCTCGGGGATAATTTTGACTCGTATAAGCAGAGGTAGGATTCCCGTCAGTTTCACGAACAAGATCAGATGTTCCAGTGGACATAGGATGAACCGGTGTTCAGGGTTTCTAAAACTACATACATACATAAATTCCCGCCTTCTTCCCATCTGGGGGTAGGCAGAAACTAGAACGCCACCTTCTAGATCCTCCATATGCTCCTAAAAAGACTCTTAGTTATTAGCGTCAATAGCGACATACAAATTCATGTGGCGGCGACGCCTGCCTCTATGAATTTGTCTTACGGTAGTCGCTTAGCACTCTCACCACCACGCATATATACAGGTTTCCAAAGCAGCAGGCCATGTGGGCGGCGCGCCGCCCACCCCATTTCCTTCGCAACTCGCCACGCTTAATTTAAGAAAACTTTTGCGGCACGCCACGTGGCACGCCGGCGGGACACGCTGTAAACTTTATCTGCAGGCCGTGTGGTCTGCTGTGACCCGACGAATTCATATCGATTTTTTGGCGTTGGCTTGCCCGATATGGAGTCAAAAACAACTGTATCGAATAGTGTATTAAAAAACTGACCTATGAAAAAAAAAACGAGGAAAATCGGACTCTATTGCCATGACCGTTCAGTTGGTAATGGATTAACAAAAACTAGTTTCCAAAGAAGACATTTATTAATATTTGACTAAAAAAACTGAAACCTTACATTACAAAGAATAATTAAATCTGCTTACTAGAATAATTCAAAACAATCAAATTGTGGATACATCAAACAAAAACAATCAAATTGTGGATACATCAAACAAAAACAATACAATTTTGGATACATCAAACAAAAAAATATTATTTTACGTGAATTGGTAGATCGTCTGGATCGGTTTCGGAATCCGACATGTTGAGGGCGCGTAAGAAAAAGCGCGCGAAAACCCTTTAGCAGCAGGCTACGTGGGCGGCGCGCGGCCAACTTACGTAATTACACTGATGGCCTGCGTGATTGAATATTGACAGTTAATAACGGACAAAAATGCAAAAGTTTAGCCGCGAAATTTGTGGGGCGCCGGCCGCCCACATGGCCTGCCGAAACAAATTCAAAAATCAACAATAGCTTGCTGCACTATACATTTTGTGGGCGGCCGGCGTACCACATGGCGGTGAGAGTGTTAAAGACCAAAATCGTCGGGTATCGAAGATTTCTGTAGTCCTGTGTACGAAGGGCCTAACAGCCGGAGCTTTCTGCTGAGCACCTCGATCAGCCCATTCTAATAACTAAGATTCTTTTTAGGAGCCTCCATATGCTCCTAAAAAGAATCTCGTGTACATCGACGGAGTATGTGTAAACAACATAAGTTACGCCGATCATATGGCGTTGCTGAGCTCCTCGGTTTGTGGCATACTTAGGAGGTTGGTGACCGTCTGTGACGAATATGCTTTACTTCATGCATTGGTCTACAACGTCACTAAAAGTGAAGTCATGGTCTTTGGTGTCAGCAGTCGATCTTCTGACCTTATGCCTCCGGTCAAGTTGAACGGAATATCGCTTGTGAGGGTAGATAAGGTGAAATACTAGGGACATCTTTTGACCGCTGACCTCAGAGATGATGATGATATTAAAAGAGAAAGGAAGAGCGCTATCGGTGAGAGCAACTATGATCGCTCGCAGGTTTGCATGTTGTTCTAGGGTAGTTAAAAGAAACTTATTTCGTGCATATTGCACCTCATTTTACACGTGCAGCCTGTCACACTCAAAAATCATACAGCGACCTTCGCGTTCAATATAGTAATGCGTTCCGGGTATTGATGGGGCTGTTCCGCTTCTGTAGCGCATCAGGGTGTTTGCTGATGCTCGTATCGATTGCTTCTACGCTACGATGCGAAAAAGATGCGCCTCTCTGGTGCGCGGGTTCGGGCCAGCCCCAACGTTATCCTGCAGTGTGTGCGAGCAGACTGGACTGCTTGTGTGTTGATCGCTGCTGCAAGCTTTCCATATCAGTGGTGAACTTGTAGCAGGGATTCTGATAACTGCAGTGTTAGGTTAAGTTTACTAAGATAGTCGTTAAGAAATATTGTTGAGCAGTGGATCCAGTATTGTCGTTTGAGAGGGGCTTGACCCCGCTGGGGATAGGTTTTAGCAAAGTAAACACTAGATGAGCATACAACATTTTACATGACTCCTCGGATTACTTTTCTTAAATTCCACTATAACTTCGTTAGGTTGTAGGCTACTGTTGGGACACAAATAAAACAAACATTGAACAAATATTGAGTCCATTGTTACTTGTTAGTTAAATATAAATTAAATGTAACACCATTTTAGAGTCAGAAAAAGATACTTACCACCACCGAGCGAAAAGACACTTTCACGTCTAAATGCGTACCCGATTTGGGAGTATCTGTCCAGCTGTGGACGTCTTTCGGCTGAAATAATGATGACGATGACCTCAAAAAGACCTTCTCAAAAGTCTATGAATACATTCTTCTTTTTCTTAGGATGCCCCGAAAACTGTCACCTCAAAAACAATAAGGCATATGTCAATAAAATCGAACAAAGGGATAGATTCCGAAAAAAATTCTTTGTAAAATTTTTAAATTCACAGTGTAATTTTGTATAATAATTGCGAAAGTGATGACAAAAAATTTTAAGCTTTTAACTTTAAGCCTGTGAGAACAAGAATATTTACAAATATTAACTAGATTTTTTTTAAATTCATGTTGATTATCCGACGTTTGATGAAATTATAACAGAAGCTTGTCAAGAATAAGCAAAACTGAGAAGCGTCATTTAATCCAATATAAACTCACAATGTTTATGTTATTGATAGTTTAAGAATACAGAATTTCCATAGTCGTAGATAACCAGCAGTTTACTTTAGCCACCCATTTAGACATCCATAATCCTGATCTTTGTTTCCAAATCCTGCAATAGTCCTACACCAACCAAGGGTTGTCATTCCACACTTGCACAGCTAAACAGGGATAGTCGTCGGTTGGTGCCTTATTAAAACGTATGGCTTCGGCTCCTCATATGTTTTCCAAAGGTCCCGAGAAATGTCAAGAATACAGTATTAAATAACACATTAGCCCTTTTCTATTCATCCCTGATTTGCATTCCATATGAAGTTAAACGTTTTCATAAAATTACATTGCAGATGAAACTTCAGATCGAAAACGCAATAAAAGTGAAGAAAAATGCAAGTGCACAAAATTAATTATGATAAATAAGAAGAAATGAGAGAGAGTAAAATTGTTTACGTGAGAAAACGTGATTTTAACGCAGATTTAAATAGGGAATATCAATTCTACGCCACCAAGGTCTTAAGGGACGTAGCATATTTGCCCGAGCCTGCAAGATATGACCAGAAAACCCAAGAAGTGGGTTGCCAGTACGATAGTAAACGGGATAACCTGATATGCACTTGTAGGTATCTGGCACCGCCTAGGAGACAAGAGATCAGATACTACGGGTCGCCAAAACAAATCTACGCGTACCAAAGATCAAGGAGCTTCACCGATATAGGAGTGGGTAGTGTGAAGGCACTGCAGAGGAAGAAAGTGAAAAAGATATATCTACCAGAGACAATCGAGAGGGGAGTCGGTAGTTCGGATTTGTGTGCGTACTTCTTACGTGAGTCATGTTTGAAAATTGTAGAATTGTTTGGTGATGACAAGCTCAATAGATGTAAATTCTCCGATAACTGTCAATTTAGGCTTCCGATATTAGGGCTTGATTTCAATCCACCTTTTAGTCTACCTATTATTGTTTTGGCCTGAACATACAACGACTAAAAGCAACTAAAATTAGTTAATAACAACGTATCACGGCTTGACAGTATAAGCACATTTGAGAGCGGAGAGTTTATCTTTGCAGGTGCAAGATCGTTAGAGTGGACAACTGACAGTCTGACATCATTTTTATACGACGATCGAAGGGAATCTTGCTGTAGGATACTTTAAGGCGAAAGCACCAGGTACTCGGCGAAATCAAAATTTTCTTAAGACCTACAAATTGCAAAAAACTTACGAAAATTGTAATTTCGCGGGCTACCTTAGCGTATCCCCCTTGAAGATCTACCCTACACATCTTACTGGACGATTTTTAAACAGAATATCAATAAACTGACTTTTTTTTTTCTTCAGGAAGAACCAAGCAGCACCGGGCAAGTAGTTATTATGAAAATAAAAGAACATCATCAAAGTGCGTGGGAGGAATATTAGAATATAACATAGGTTGCGTCATAAATGAAAAACTGTCCCCTATAATACAGACTATATCAGGATCGACGAGCTACAAAGAAACCACTTTCAATAAAACCATAGAAATAGGAAGCAGTTCTATTGTGAAAAGTTTAACAAATACAACAACACAAGTCGAAAATTCAACCAAAAAGGACATTGAAATAAAATCTGAAGTGAGAAAAGAAGATATAATACAACCAATCATAATAGTTCAGAAAGATCCGATAGAGATGAAAACGATCACAGTAGATTCAAGGACAGCTGCGAAAACGAAACGTAAACCAGCACAGAAAGGGTCCTCCTCAGATTCATTGCTACAACATGTCCATAATCTTGAAAATCCCAGTGCAGAACGAAATAGCCATATATCTTTAGAGGCCGAAGACCTTATGGAGAATAAACTTGAGATGGAATACCGAAATATATTTGCGGCCAATTCCAAGTCTAAAGATTCAAAACCTAGTTCACAAACTTCTGATCTTAAGACTACTTCAACGTTGAAACGAAGATTTGAAGCTTTACGGCGAGGTTTAGCTAAGAAGGATGACTCCAAGAGGAACGCTGTTATTGTTAATAAAGTTTCAAGTCATGTTAGCGCTCGGAGTCGCAAGGACGTCTCGATAAATTCTGATCCACCATCTTTAGAAGGAAGATCTTTCTCCAACACGAAACCTTACAGTCCCTACGCAACGAGATACATTCGAGACAAAACTATGTACAATCCCCGATCTTCACACTATAGACCTTCTGTAACTGGTAACAAAAAGGAAAGAGGTAGTGCCGAGTGGTCTTCAAAAGCTGCTGATGACGACAGCGAAAGCCAAGGCGTCAAAGGCATGTTTAAGTTATGGGGGAAGAAATTCAACTTTGAAGAAGATCATTACAAGAGACGCTGCACTCCAAAATCTTCATATAACTCCACAAGGAAAGGACCCACGAAGAAAACTCCGGTACCCAAAGTACAAGTTAAGCCGACTAGTAAAACAGAAATAGATGAGAAGAAAGAGGGCCGAAAGTTCTTCTTTTTTAAAAATAAAAAGAAAACCAAGGAAAAGCCTTTTAAAGCTAAGAAAGGCGTTACTGCAGGACGATGTGAAGTAAGGGATGGGCTAGTCATAAATATACTTGGCGGTAACGTTTTTAACCCTGATGATATTGAAAAAGAACCAGAAATAAAGCCTGATGATTATGAAGAAATAGTAAGGAAAGCATGGCTTAAAAAATTCCTAACACCTACGATTGATTCACGGAATAGTGTTAAGGTCCGGTGGAACAATAAAACGTATGCCCCAAGCAGTAGTACTGTCTTCGAACTGATGGACAATATCTATAAAGATACCAGCATAGTCTTCAGATCAAAAAGCCAAGTGACAGTTCAGTCATCATACAAATCTTATACAAGACAGCATACTAACTTTATGCAACAAAATATAGAAGCCTGGATGATTCCAAAAACGATTACAGACAGACTGAACTTACAGCTACCTGCAGTCAAGCAAATAAAGCAACAGCAAACATGTACGTCAGACGAAGACAGAAAAGATAACATGGAAGTTAGAATCTCAGATCAGAAATGGTTTATAGACAAATCTAAAGCGTTCTCACATAAAATAGAGGTTGTATTACATTCGAAGAATTTCCGTAAACTTAATAAGGAGGATAGTTCAGAATATCTAAGGATCGACATACCAAAAGGATTCTTTCTTGATTCTAGTAATGATGAAATCAACAAACGTACTACGAACCAGTCTAGTGACGAAGAGGTGTTTAAAATTGTAGAATATGAAACTGGCAGTGACTTGAAGAAGTACAAAGCAACTCGTAACTTGAACATAGGTGATCACAAACAAAATAAGATAAAGGTGACTGTTAGTGTGAAGGAAAGTAAAAAATGTGTAGAGGACGTTTTG
Source organism: Agrochola circellaris (assembly GCA_914767755.1). NCBI lineage: Eukaryota > Metazoa > Arthropoda > Insecta > Lepidoptera > Noctuidae > Agrochola > Agrochola circellaris. Next base: position 5,731,702 of record OU611867.1, on the reverse strand, counting down.
ACGAATAAGAACCCAACGCACCGAGACGTGGTGGTACAAGGCAGTAATGTGTACATACCGAAGAGGTGCGATGTAGTCGGAGTTGGAATCATCACGCATAGAGACCTGAGCAAAGTACGGAAACCAATGTAAGTGTTTCTGAAAGCCTTACTGCGTATGAGAAGTTAATATACAGCCAGCGAAATTAATGTTAACCAAACTGACACCCTACGTCAATTTTCCGTGTTATAATAATTTCAGACAGCTGTCAAAGTATGACAATTTATTTTGTGTTTTTAATAAACGGACAATGTAAGTTGTTTGTCGATTTGCTTAACAATAATTTACCTTTTTATTTATTTATTGATTTAACGCTGCTCGCGTTGTCTCTTAAAGACTGTCGCACATCGCACGCTAACACCGGACGGTACCTTTTTAGCCCAGTACCCAGAAGAACATGCCCTTCGTTAATTCTAAAGATTTTTATTCAATTCCATTCAAAATATTTTATTTCACATAAACCTACAAGGGCACTTATGAAACGTCAGAAGCTAGGTGCACGATTCCAATTGGTCGTTTCCTATGGAGAAGAGCCGGCAAGAAACTCCACGGTTACTCTTTTAAAAGTAAATGGTTTTTACTTTCGCTGAGTGGACAGCTTTACTGAATTCATTGCTATGTACAAAAATGCTAAGAGTTTAGAGTTATGCAATAACTATAAAGTAGGTATTTCCTAATATTTCATGTTGTAACAATAATATAAAATTTAAATTATAATACTTAACTATTTCTTCATAAGTACTATCTAAAGTTTTTATTCGTGAAAATGCTAACAGATAGGTAGGTACTGTGGAACAATTGAAAACTGAAAATGTCGCGTAATTCATCCAATATTTTTTTTTAGTTATTCAAATCATTTCCTACATCTTGGCTTAGTTATACCTTACAAATTATTGTAATATGCTGCACGAGAATTATGTTTTTACTTTGCTTTATGCGAAATATTGAATTTAAGTTTATAATTTTACGCCTACATATACGTAATAATAAACTCCGCTACCATACAAAAGTTTAAACATATACGTGATATGCCTTTAGTAGATCATTATGAAGCCAATTAGACACAATGTTAAAACCATTCTGAGCATGTTCGTAGACCTCAACTCTTGATTCAACTGAGAACAATAGGGCGGTGTCATCCGCATATGACATTATAACGCCATTTTGCAGTGACAGGCGGCACAGTTCATTAATATAGAGTAAAAATAACGTAGGGCCCAAAACGCTGCCTTGAGGAATTCCAAAACAACCATTTTTAAGTTCAGAACTTGTATACTGATAAATTTTTAGACATTGCTGACGATCGCTAAGATAATCAGAAAATAGTTGAAGTTGTGCTCTTCTTATCCCAAGTGTTTCAAGCTTGTGCAAAGTAAGGTACATGAAATAGTGTTGAAAGCCTTGGCAAGGTCTGTAAAGATCCCAATTGTGTGCATTATCTAGATTGGTAGTTACATGATTAGTCAATTTGTATACTGCTTGGCTAATTGATCTTTTGAGCCTAAAACCAAATTGATTATCTGAAAGTAGTTTCTTATCTTCCAGATATTTGATCAATCTACTGTTAATGATGTTTTCTATAATTTTTAATGTTTTTTTCTACTGAAATGGGTCTGTAGTTATTCACACAGTTTTTGTCTCCAGACTTGAATACAGGTGTGACAACAGCTTTTATGAGCAATTTAGGGAATATACCTTTACATAAACATAGCTGAAAAATATGTGTTAGCGGAGGGGCGAGTAGATATTTAAATCTTTTAAGCATATTATTAGGTATGTGATCCCTCACCCAGTAGCACAAACAATTCGCCGACCCGATTATTCTTACTACTTCGAAAACAAATGAATTTAGGGTAGAGGAAGTCGTAGTCGGGGTTTGACGGGAAAAATGACTAGAATTTAAAGATTTTTCAGCCAAGTTTTTACCAATGTTAGCAAAAAAGTTGTTTACTTTATTGATTTCTTCGGATGGGTTTGTCTCTGTTGATAGTAAATCAAACGGAGGTTCGTGATTTTTCGATCTTAATGTATTAGGTTTATAGCTATTGCATAACTCCAAACTGTTGGCATTTTGTACATAGCTATGAATTCACTAAAGCTATCCACTCTGTGAAAATAAAAGTTGAAATAATATTGTATCTCTACTGGACTATTTGTATTGGAATGCTATGCGCTACGACACGGCTGTAATGTGCGTTCAGCTTAAGGCACCCGTTTTGAGCTATGTTTTAGGACGTATATTTAAATTACAAACTATATTTTACTAATTGCAGCTTGAAGATCCAAGATGACTTTTCTGACGAAGAATCAGAACATATCCTTCTGAAGCCACACACGAAGAAATGCGAATTTGCAGAGAGCTACTTACAAGAATACTATCGGCATTGGACACCTCTGGGTATCGACTTATACTCCTGGTGCGTCAGCGATTCACAGCTTAAGTGCTCATCAGAACACTCCAGAACTAGCTACCACAATCAGGGGGATGGAACAAAGTCCTGTCCTAACATTTTCGAAGACTACCAAACGTCGGCCATCGTGTCGTCGTGCGGCGCGTCGTCTTGTAGCCAGTGTTTTAAATTTCAAGACAATGCATCCGACAAAAATTCAAAGCACAACAAAAAAAACAAAAAAAATGATGGGAAAAAGTCCGATCTTGATAGAAGAATACTACCTAAGGATTCCATCGAAGTTTTTAAAAGAAGGAAGATATACGCATCGAGTATGAAGTCTAAATGGAGTTGCCCTGATCCGGACTTCGATGAGCCGCCGTACATTTCTGAGAGTGCTGTGAAGATCGGGCAGACTACGCCGCTAACTGGATGCCCGAAGCTAATTAAGCCTTGTTGCAAGGCAATACCGCTTAAACCAAAAAAACGACCATGCAAAAAGCATGTGTCTCTGCCTGACTGCGATACAATGAACGAAAACCTGGCAAGGCAATTAAGCACTAAATCGCCCGAAAGCATTTTGGCAATCAAAGGGAGTGGTTGCGATATATGTAAGAAAAAGGGTATGACTTGTCCTAAGCATGCGAAAGTGAATCCGTGGCCGGTTTGTGAGATCCCTCGCGCCCCTTGCAGGGATTCGTGTGAGCAAATGATGAAGCCGCCTTGCTCGGCGTCTAAACAGTCTTGCGACAAGCCGCCGCCTTGTCCACCGCAATGTCCGTCTGTTACTCCTCCTCAGGCTTGTAAGAAGCCTTCGCCGTGTAGGCCTCTGCCTCCGTCGTGTCCCTACTCGCCACCGTGCCCACCAAAGACTCCGTCGTGCCCTACCCCACTGCCTTGTCCTTCCCCCCCAACTTGCCCGCCGTCACCTCCATGTCCGCCGAAAAAGAAACCACCTTGCCCTCCGTCACCTCCATGTCCACCGAAAAAGAAACCACCTTGCCCTCCGTCACCTCCTTGTCCGCCGAAAAAGAAACCGCCGTGCCCTCCGTCACCTCCATGTCCACCGATAAAGAAACCACCATGCCCTCCGTCGCCTCCATGTCCGCCGAAAAAAAAACCACCTTGCCCACCCTCGCCTCCAAGTCCGCCGAAAAAGAAATCATCAAGCTGTCCTTCTACTCCGAGACTGCCACCGTCACCTCCATGTCCACCGAAAAAGCCACCATGTCCGCCGAAAAAGCCACCGAGTTGTCCCCATACTCCACCATGCACGCCAAAAAAGCCACCAAGCTGTCCCCATTCTCCACCATGTCCGCCGAAAAAGCCACCAAGCTGTCCCCATTCTCCACCATGTCCACCGAAAAAGCCACCAAGCTGTCCCCATTCTCCACCATGTCCACCGAAAAACCCGCCTAGATGTCCTCCACCAACTCCGCCTCGCTGTATTAGGCCACCACCCTGTCCACCTTCCCCACCACTTTGTCCACCATCCCCACCAACCTGTCCACCATCCCCACCACCTTGTCCATCATCCCCACCACCTTGCTGCAAACGGCTACCATCCTGTCCTCCTACACCCGTTACCTGTGTGAAGCCACCTCGTTGTCCTTCACATCCATCGTGCCCCCACATCCACCTCGTGGCGTGTCCGCCAATGCCGGCGCTACCAACGACATGTCCCCACACTCCACCTTGCCCACCACCGCCTTACCAACCACCACCATGCCCACCACCACCACCTTACCTACCACCACCACCTTGTTTACCACCCCCAACGCCAAAACCGTGTTGCTGTCCACCATTGTCACCACCACCGCGTCCAAAGAAGCCCCCCCCATGTCCACACTCACCACCTTGCCCATGGATCCCACCCCCATGCCCACTGACTCCACCTCCGTGCCCGTGTCCCCCAAAGCCGAGCCCACCACCGCTGTGCCCACACAAACCACCGTGCACTCCGCCACCTTGCTTTAAAAAGAATAAAAAATGCCCAATGGCTCCCCCGTCCTGCCCCTTATCACCTCCGTCGTGTTGCAACGACCCTGATCGTTGCCCTGCTCTTCCCCCACCTTGCAAAAAGTCATCAAGTGGTATCAAGAAACTCTTCAAAACGAAGCCATCCAAAGTGTGTCCAGCTTCATCCCCGTGCAAACCAACGCCCTGTAAACAATCATTTTGTAGATCACTAGCGTGCCAGCATTCTACGACATCGCTTTCGTATAAGGCACTCCATCCTGACGCTCCCTTCTATTACTCCCCCATTCATCCCTGCCCGCCGGAAGAACCTAAGCCAAAATCTAAGAAGTGTAGTACATCACCTTGTAACATTAACGATGACTTCCCATGGCCAACCAAAAATCAGATGTCTGATCAGTCGTCGAGAACATCGCTTTTTCAAAATTATAAAGAGTCAAATGATCATGGACAATGTAAGCGAGATTGTCCATCGATGCCTAGAATGTCATGTGAAACGGTACCCTCACTTAATGCACTCAAAAAGATAGATTGCAAGTTAAGTTGTCCAAATTATCCGGGATCGCCACGACCACCCTGCTTGACTAAGATATCTGGGATGCAGTGTCCCGCACCGCCCCGCCATTCATCGCCTCCCACGGAACCTATCAAAGTATCGACCCCAGTCCGATCCAAAAGCAAATCAAAAATATCTGGACTATTTCTCAAAATGATGCCTTCTACTAAAAAGCCAACGTGCTCTAAAGATTGCCTAGCCTGGGAGAGCGGCAATCAGAACGACGGGTGTATAAGTCTTAATTCCCAAGAGAAAATTACCATACGGCTGAAAAAAGAAACACCAAGCACAGAAGAGATAAGAGAAGGCCTTAATATAAAAGTGCAAGATGAAGACGGTATGACTTTATTTGAGAGAAAAGATTACAGACTGCAACATGCAGACTGCAGTATAGATCGACGGCCTTCTTTATTAGGTGAAATGTACAAGGCATCCGAAATACGCAGAGTAACCACAAATGATTCTGCACAAGCAATAGGAACAGATATAGACAAACGCAAAGAAATTAAGGAAGTCGCAAGCGATGCTAGTATAGCAAATCTAATAGAAATTCAATTTAAACTTAAAGTCACACAAGGAGAAAAAACGACTGAAATAGATATAGCGAATGACGGTGAAAAAGAAAATGAAGAGAATATTGAGCGCAAAGAGCCAAGAAAGAAATCAACCCCAGAAGTTTTCGTAGTAAAAAATGAAGACGAACGGACTGCTGAGCATTCAGATCAAAAGAACGATATTAACATTCGCATAGTAATAAAAAACTTTAAATCTAAATCGGGGAAGAAAAAATCCGTGAACTTAAAACACGAGGACTACAATGACTTCTCAAAGAAGATATCTGCTAAGTTCCACACAGTCTCCACTGGGTACAGTGACATTTTCCACGAAGATAAGACTTTTTCAGTTCATAGAACTACTGTTGATCTAACATCTTCAATCGATAACACTAAGACGGACCACACAAGCATGCAAAGCAACAGAAATATACACAGCAACAGAAGCATTCACAGCAACAAAAGCATACACAGCAACAAAAGCGTGCTAACCAAAAAAAGCATGCGCAGCAACAGAAGCGTGGAAATAATGAACGAACCGGTAAGCGCAATCGGAAGGGCAATTTTAATGGGCTCTTCTGAAGTTTCTGTATGTAGATGCATTACGACGGAAGAGGAAAAGAGTGAAGATAACGAAACGAAGTCATATCCAAGTCAAAAGTACAGTAATACTAAAGAAATTCATGAGAATGCAGAAGAAACGGATACACAACTGACAGATCACAAGTATGAATATAATGAGGACACCGATACAGATAAACCAATGAAATACGACACGGAAGAAACGGACACGGACAGACAAGTCGACCCGCCGAAGTATGATACCGAGACAGATACGGAAAAACGGCCTAATAAAAAATACGATACATTCATGTCCACTACAGATACCGACGAACCAGACACGCTACCAGAAATAAAGAAATCACTAAGTTTAGACGTGAGCGTCAAACCTCAAAATAAAGAGGAAAAGAAAGAAATGTTAAAACACGTGATGGAAAGAGTCCACGATACTAAAAACAAGAACAAAACTCGAATGAGAAAACTACGAGATATGCTCAAAGTGATATTGACTTCTGATAGCAGTGATCATGAGGACAATAAAGTACCGACAAGCGACTTGGCTAAAGATGTTACTTACGCTTCCTTGAAACCCAACTATTTTAGAGATACTGACAGTATGAATAATTACTATAAAGTGGATAGCAAAACAGTGCTTTCAGAAGCAGCAATCAACAGGCAAGTTGTGTACCCAACAGTAGAGAACAATAGTGATTGCAGTAACAGCGTCCGCAGTGTTGACGTTCTATCATCTGAGAACGAATCCAAGAGAGGAGGAGGATGTATGTGCAGTACTGTGGCTGCTAGATTGAAACTAGCTTCAAGACTCGGATGCGAAGGAGGCGGCTGTTGCTGCGCCGCTAAACAAGCAATCAAGAAAAACGAAGAAATCACTTGCGATTTGAAAAGGGAATCAGATTACACACAAATCGATTACAAAACAACGGAATTTGTAGACGTACAAACGCAGAATTCTAGATATTTGACGAGCAAAATTAATAGCACCAACTTATCAGAACACAGCAGCATTAGACCTAGTATTGGCGACAGCTTCAACTTTAAGGAAGGAATAAAAGCAGATTCTGGTGTTTTAAATGTGGATTCCAGACAGTTGAGCTTGAGGAAGACGATTTCTCCTGAAATGTGCCATATCAGAGAATGTGAAATGAGAAAACGCAACAGACATGCAATTCTGAGTATATCAGACGAAGAAAAAGTCGTATTAATCAGTGGTCTATCTACTCGAAAAGACGAGAAGAAAGATGTGACAGGGATGCATGCTTCAGACATCTTGCAGTCTTATGAAGCCAAGAAAGCCGTTTTGGAGATTTATACAGAGAAAACTATTTCAGACGACGGTGAGCATTTGGTAGCGAAATTACCAAAGTTTGTGTATGACAGAGAGCAAGAAATTCAAGCGAATTACGAAGCTATGGCGACCAACACCTATAAGACTGTTTGTAAAAAAAATATTATTATGATGGCTATCAAGAGATAGTGAATAATATCTAAATTAGGTTTTTTATTGTCTTGGAATCTGTGTAGATTGTTTAGGTTCTTATTTTTTGGAATATACGGTATTTGTTTATTGTTTTTGTTTGATTGTTAATGCACGCTTTCAAACGTACAGTCAGCCTCAAAAAGATGTATACATCAACAAGAATTCCTTAAATGCATTCCTTGTTCTACAATAATTTTGAATCAATGTGTAGCGACAAAACATATTTCAGATTGGGTATTTAATTGTAGTTACACACTGATGCAGTACAATGGATAACCAACTTTTACTAACTATCACGGCGCCGCGCCGCGCCGCTATGGGGAAAAAAATTCAGTCGGTCCATACAATTACGTTTGCAACACTTGCGTTTTCGTGTTGTTTCCCGTAAAAGTTGCTGAACATTATTTTAATTACACCTTCTATAAGTACTAGGTGGCGCTTAAGTTATCACCTCGTTTACGGAGACGCGGGGCGTTGCGCGGCGTGGCGTTTCGCGGTGCGTCGGCGTGGCGTTTCGCGGTGCGTCGTCATTTTACAGAGAGGCGGCGCGTGCAGCGGCCCGCGTCATTACACGCGCAAACACACACACATATGGCGATGTACGATGTTGTTTACAAGGACGCGGGGCATGGCACGGCGCGTGTTGCGTGGCGTGAAACGTAGCGGTGCCCGCCGCTGCCGGGTTTCGACGATGTTCGTATATTGCCGCGTACGAAGCTGCGGAATCCGCCGCGGTTGTCGCTACGTTTTAGCGTGAACGGAGAATTGCAAGTATATGTAGCTAGCCGCAACGCTGCGTTAAAAGTTGCGTGCGACGCGGTGATGCCATCCGCTGGCTCCACCTGCATTTCAAGCAAACGCGTGTAAAATCTCTTCTCCGTAAACGCTTCATACAACGCCATATGTTTGAATTTAGTGTGGGCCGCACCGCCCAACGCCTCGCTCGACGCCTCGCGTCTCCGTAAACAAGACTTAGGCCTTGGTCACACACAGCAAATACTCGCTGCGAGTAGGGTTACCATCTATGTAAGTGAGGATGCCTGTCTAGGATGTACAAAATGCATGATTTTTCTGAAAACTGCCTAGCTATTGCAATAACACTGTAAGAACGTGTACCAAAGCTTAACTAAAAAAAAAAACGGCTTAAAAAAAAAAACATTACAAAGTGGAAAAGTGGTACCTACTACCACACAAATTCAAATGAAATGCCTGCTACCTGCTATGTAAATAACAGTGACAGGAACTTAATATATCATCCATATAGACTAAGTGGGAAAAATACGTATTATTTATTTATTTAAACGACAGGCACGCGTAGCATGATTGATGACAACCATAGAAACAGGTTTTCGAGAGTGCGTTTCATCAAATAATTCCTATACCGTAATGTTGGCTCCACTGTTAAACTTTAACAACAGATCAATTAGGGTAGCGGTGAGCGTATTCCTGTTCGTCCTACAACAGTGGCGGCACTATCTAAACGGTCTGCACGCTTAGCATGACCACAATAGAAATGGGTTTTGTCGACGGAAATTTCAGGAGATGCTGCAGCATTAGTTCAAGGTTACTATGTTCTTCTAATATCATTGAAGTAACAGAATACCAAATGTCAAATCGATCAGACCTGTGGAAGACGCTCACATTCATTCATCAACTATAAAAGACCTGATAATCTTCAAACGACTGAACCGATTTTGATAAAACCATCGCTGGAAAACCTGCTTTCAAATTAAAAAAACCGCATTCAAATCGGTTCACCCGTTTAAGAGCTACGGTGCCACAGACAGATAGACAGACACATAAATAGAGGTCAAACTTATAACACCCCTCTTTTTGCGTCGGGGGTTAAAAATAGCTAGAGCTATTTCGAGTAGTGGACATCTTTCGGCTGAATGAATGAATACGGGCTTATAGGAATTGCAAATGAAAATAGCATGCTCTGTAAAAATGTATTTTAATAAATCCACAATACAACATAGCTTAATATTAAAATTAAAAAAACCGACCTGGTACGTGTCGTACCACGCACAATGAAGGGTTCCGTAGTTAGGATGAATTTATCCCAAGAACAAACTTAACATTGTAGTTGCAAAAACATGTTCTCCCATACGGCATGTATGGGAGAACATGTTTTCGCAAGCGTAAGTTGCTCGATTATTACTCGTTTACTTGTAGAGCCTACTTAGCTGTGATAGTTTTCCTTTTAATTTCGTTATTTAAACTACTGCCGTGGATTTTTTCACATATCCAAAACCAACCAAAACATATACAAAAACAAAATTTAGCTGGCAAGGGCAAATTTTTGTTAGAGTTATGTCCCCCCCCGGACATAACTCTAACTCTTTGCACTTTAAAGCTTAATATTTCGCAAACGGATCACTGAAACCAAAAATGGTTTTCACAACGTATTGAACGACCTTTCCAACGACACCCCATACCATGGGATAGACGAGGAAAAAGAAAACATCCCCACTTTACGTGGAGGGGTGATAACCTAAAAAACCACTGTTGGCGTGATTAATACCTATGTATACCCATACCAAATTACAGCTTTCTAGTACTAAGAGTCTCTGAGCTAAGCCGCGGACAGACAGACGGACATGGAGAAACTATAAGGGTTCCTTGTTGACTACGGAACCCTAATAAAAACCGGCCATGTAGGACTCGAACGGTTTATTAACAGCGAATATTTAGCAAAAAACGCCGAAAAAATATATGTTTCTTGAAATCCTTTAATTTTAATTTTTATGTCGTTCATTAATTTTGTTTGAGAGGCAGACATGATGGTGTCTGTAAGTATTTTAATTTTAGCTCTCAAAATGGATGTAAGAAGTTTATAGTCCACAAAGTCGTGTATTGCCCTCCCTGAAGCAGTATAGTTTGCAGATAAGGACCTTGGCCCCATTGATACGTCGCTCAATCCTGCACTGCCAGGCTGGTACGGCTAGTTTTGCTCGAGTAGCTTCGTCACAGCTTTGGAAACTTGACGTTAGCTGCAACAGCCGCGCAATACAGGATCGATATCATATAATCAAAACACCAATTATTTTTATTATTGTTTGTTATAGCTGCAATAGAAGTACATAATCTGTGCAAATTTCAACTGTCTAACTATAACGGTTCATGACATACAGCCCGCTGATAAACAGACGGACAGCGGAGGCTTAGTAATACCCACCCTTGGAGTACGGAACCCTAAAAACTATCTAATCACTAGAAAATGTAAGATCAATAGGGTTATCATAATAATTACTTAAAATTAACATCTCATACTCTTATATCTTATTATACTTTTATATCTTATACAGACAGCTGTGCTGCTGGGGAGTTTGTTGCGCCACTTCTTCTTCCCAGCTAACGCACTAGGAAGTGGTGAAGGGTGGGCGTTTTGGGGGACTGTCTTATGTAATTTTGACGTTCGAAAAGTGCTGATTATCAGCCTAGTTTGAATAAATGACTTTTGAATTTGAATTTTGAATTTTATATACTTACGAAATACACGTATTTAATTTCTAACAATGTTAACAGTCGGTCGATTCTGTAAAAATCTCACCGTGAAAACTTAGGCCAAGTGAGCTATCATTTCACTTGACACTATTGACAGTTCACTTCACCTAACTTTTCACGGTGAGATTTTTACAGAAAAGCACTACTGCAGTGCTATTCTGTAACCATCTCACCGTGAAAACTTAGGTGAAGTGAGCGTGGAGTGAGCTGTCATTCCACTGCAGGGATTGACACTATTGACAGCTCACTTCACCCAAGTTTTCACGGTGAGATGTTTACAGAATAGCATGGCTGGTTACAATTACAAGAGCCTCAATGCAACATGAGATCAGTTTTAGACATATCAAGAAATAAGCCGAAGAAAATCGACATTGACCTTTTCTGCTGGCCCATAGGCTTCTCCCAAACATCGCCATTACGACTGGCTCAGTACTGCCTGCATTCAGCAGATTCCAGCAATCGAATAAGATCTTTGATCCATACGAGCCTAGCTGTGGAATGAATTTCCGCTGAGATCGTGATGAGGATGAAGGCTACATTCAAATTAATAAAAATTAATACTTATAACCACTTCAACTAAACTAACTAACTAAACACCTATGATGAGAGCGGATTCATTCACGTCAATAGCACAAAATAGACATGTACAGAAGGTCGGCGAATGAAACCGTACGCACACATATGACACGGTTCACGTACAAGGAATACAAACGCATTAGGAGATCGCCGTACTCTACCGCCGTACTATTTCCAGTATAAGCTGACCTCTCGTTGTACCGAAATCCTGTACAATGCGAGATTAGATTATACTGGACATGTATAGCTTGATAAGTAGCCGTGTGTAATGTCTGTTCCAAAAGTGTAAGCGAACCCAGTTCCAGAACCCTGAATCCGTTTCATTTTGACAGTTCAACAACATTCATTGCGTTATTTACGTAGTTGAGCAGACACATTTTTCGAACTTAGGAATCAATGGATTAGGAATATCCTTCAAAAAGGATTCAGATTATGATTTAGCGTGTGTTACGCAATAAGGCTGCAGGTTAAATTCTTACACAATCACTCACTAAAGTTAGAAACACATACTCAATACTCTATGCCTAATCGTATGAGAGCTGTCGTAGATGCCCATGGAGGCAACACGCGTTATTAAATTAAACCTTTATTTGATTAAACATGTTTTTTATTAAAAAATCAACTGCCTTCATCCAGGCGCATACCCGACTTGTTAGGCGTAGCTCCATGTAGTGTGGTATTCTGAATTCAAATTTAAAACAATACGATCGAAAAAGATGGTAAAATTTATCAGGTTCAAAACTGCATAAAAACTTTTTGCTCGACCTAATATAAATTTTTAGCTAGGACCAAACGAAACTGAAAATGCAAGGTGGGCCAATAGATGTGTCCAGAAGTGTATATTGTTTGAATAAAATCGTAATTGAAAAACATCTATAAGGTGATTTAAAATTAGAATTGCGGATTTAAATATTCAAATAATTAAATTATAGAAATCGATTTGTTTTTGGACGTCATCTCTCCGAAACTGTTCACCGCTGCACTGGAGGATATCTTTAAGGTTCTGAATTGGAAAAGGCTAGGCATCAACATCAATGGTGAGTACATCACTCACCTTCGGTTTGCCAGCGATATAGTAGTCACGGCTGAGGGTATGAAGGACCTTAGTACAATGCTCGATGACCTCACTAGAGCTTCCGAAAGAGTGGGTCTTAAAATGAACATGGACAAAACAAAGGTCATCTCAAATGCCAATGTAACACGTAGTCTCATGCAGACCGGAAACTTTACATTCAATTGTGGACAAACTGTCCAGTTAGGCAGGTCCAACTTCGAGGGAGAGGTCAGTCAATGGTAGTATGCGACACGGCTGGGCAGCTTTCGGGAAGCTACGCAATTTATCTCATCTCGCATAACGCAGTGTCGCAAGTCTTTGACCAGTGCATTGCTAGCGTATGTCACTGAAACGTGGTTGCTCACAATGTGCCTTATTGGAAGGCTGAAAGTCAACCAAAGGGCAATGGAGAGGGCTATACTTGGAGTTTCCTCCCTTGATCCAATCAGAAATGAGGAGATCCGCAGGAGAACCAAGGTAAACGACATAGCCTAAACAATTGCCAAACTTATGTGGCAGTGGTCAGGGCACATTGCTCGCAGAACAGATGGCTATTGGGGCCTAAAGGTTTAGGAGTGGCAGTCGCGTCCCGGAAGACTTAGCGTTGGAAGGCCTGTCACAAGCTGGACCGATGACCAGGACCGTAGAAATCCGCTGGATGCGTGAAGCACAGAACCGATCAAATTGGCGATGCTTGGAGGAGGCCTATGTCCAGCATTGGACGTCTTTCGGCTGAAATGATGCAGACTACATTAATTTGGTATCCACAGATACGTTTTCTAATACATTTGTTTACATTTTTATCTGATACTTTTGGAACCGATCATATGTGTGCATGCGCCCATTTTTGCTCGTTGCATGGCGCCTACCTTCTGTACCTATTTATTTTGTGTCTATACTGCGGCGGGTGGGGTACATACTCACGACCCATAATTATAACATTAAATTATTATACACTCTCGGACTCCTAAATCGAGCCAACTTGAATGTTTATGTTTATAGGCCTAAAACATAAACGGTCAGTTTTTTTTTTTTGATGACGGGTGCACTGTTGCCACCTCTAAATTTTATAGCGACCGATACAATCATCAATGCCTAGATGCTTATGTGATGCCATACGCTGAGTTTCTGGGCCAGGATTTAATTTTTATGCATGATAATGCAAGGGCGCACACTGCAAGAATTGTTCGAGAATTACTGCATGACGTTAGTATCGCAGTAATGGAATGGCCAGGAAGAAGTCCTGATATTAATCTAATAGAGCACTTATGGGATGAGCTGAAGAGGCGTGTTCGAGCTAACCAACTACATAGCTACAGAAACTTTGCAGGAGTTGAAAACTGCCATCTTGGAAGCATAGCAGAACATTCCACAGCGCGGCATCAATTAATTCCATGCCAAACTGCATAACGGCCGGCATTTTATGTCCAGGCAAATCACTGTCCATTCTAAGGTTGCCTGGGAGAGATCGCGGAAAGCGATAAGGTCGCCCGTTGTATATTTTGTAGTGCTATTTTTTTGTTTTTTGTTTTTGTGGTGTACAATAAAGTATATATAAATATAAATAAATAAATACTCTTCGATGAAACACAAGTTACCCCAGTTATAAGCAAATTCTTAAAAAAAATATGTTGCATTGTGTGCAAAAACATTATAAAAATGCGCATTATCGTTTCAGAGATCCAGCAAACACGTAAACGTTACCCCAGCAGGATCTTGAATATCTTCGCAACCATACAAGATAAAAATACAAATTAAGTCACAACATTTACCTCGCCTATCGAGCTAAATATGTAGCTAATTTATTTCAATATACCCATTAATAAACAAAATTTCTGGCCTCGGTAACGTTACCGCAGCCAGAACTGTTTTTGTCAATTATATAAACAACTATTAGAACAACTAATTTACAAATCTACGCAATAATGACAGAAGCTGTTTTCCTAATTATCTACTTATTACACTCAAATCACGACATTTTCTGACTGCGGTAACGCACAGAGCACTATTATGTAATTTTTTATTGTAGTCAAACGGAGTCCGTGCGGACAACGCTCCATTTTCTGTGTGATACCTACTCCCTGGCCGCGCCACCAACGCACTGATAAATGGAGCCTAAAGGCGACCACGGCCGCCTCCTCCCTCACGATGAGGTGCAGAGGCGGCAGTCCCATCATTGCCTGTAGGGCGGCAGTGGGTGCAGTTCTCATACTGCTAGTGATTGCAACACAAGCAAAACCGCTGCAGTTTTTCGAGATCTCTTTGGGCTGTGCTCAGGTCTGGCCTGGGCCACCAGACCAGTGAGCCGTATGTGATAATTGGTCGGATGACTGTGTATAACCAATAGGTGACCTTGGGGCTGATCCCCCAATTCCTGCCAATTTGTCGCTTGCACTACCACAGGGATATGCTGGCTTTTGTAGTGATATAGTTCGTGTGTTTACACTTAAAGAGCAGTTGAGCAGGATATCACTTCGGTGGTGTCACGGGGATTCCTTTCATTCCCCGTGATACCACCAGTGGTGTCAATTTAGTGGTGTCACTGGGAATGAAGGAATAATAGTGAGTGACTGGCTTCAAAATCCTTTTTTTTTCTTTGTCCTACCATTATTTACCTTTAAACAAAAATATGCAGGGTGGCTCGATTCAGGTCCGGGAGTGTAGGTATAGTTCAATTCGTATAAAATATTCGATTATAATCTTACGATTATTATTAATTTGACATTATAACATCGATATCGCTCCAATATCGATCCATGTCTTTTATATGCTTTACTATACTTTAGAGCCTGTCTACTTAAGGCTATTTACGAGCGTGCCGAGATACATTCAGGAAACGTGCGTAAAACTACGTGCATGGACGGAATTTTTAAGCTCTAGTATCTCGGCTCCGCGCGGCTACGCGCGTAAAACCTCTCTGTACAGACTCCTACAGATTCGTTTCTCGATTATATTTTATAACTAAACATATGAAGAAAATATTACAAAGCCATATTACAATTATTAGCTGTAATCAGTATTATTCTTCAGAGGATGATTTAATTCTTAATAAAAGCACTAAAGTAATTAAAAATAATTAGATAAGTATACACAAGTCTTCAGAATAATTTTTGGTATACATCATAGCGTATAAGTGTAAAATTGAGCTAAAACATAAATGCTAAGTATAGGAGCCGCATTTAATAAAATGCTCAAAGTAGTATAAAATTAAAGATAATTTCCTTTGGCATGAAGTTAGATCTGCATTCGTCTTCTTACAGCCGAGTCTGGAATCATAAAGTTGTTCTTATTAAAGTATTGCACAAAGAAAATATTTATTAAATGTGAAATAAAAAATATAATAATACTTATTTATCTACTCTCATATTCGAATTATAAACTTTAAAACGAGTTTATATTGACATACTTTATAAATACAATACTGAAATTTAAAAATAGAATCGTATTATAACACTTTTTCTCTAACAAAATAATGCTCTATAACAAATTTTTTTCTACAGGGGTAATCCAAGAAGTTAATATCACCAAGGAGTTCCCATCAACTTTTGTAATGGAACGTTAGCGGAGACAGCAGCACCGCTCTAGCGCATGCGCGGTGATGTGCTGGGTGCAGGCGCCATTCATACGTGAATTATGTTTCCACTTCTGGGTCAAGCGCCTTATGAGAGGAGCCCTCTTTTTACCTACATACCTACTCATTTCCAACTCTATCCATCCGCGTAAGGCACTTGCCCCACCGCCGAGGAAGCGACTAGATATCAACAACTTTCTCGCTCGCTCAAGAAACGTTCAAAAGATTATAGGTTCCGTGTAAGTAAAACATATATTAATAGTTGATCGCTCACACCGCCGGCGGCGAGTACATACTCGTTTGTTGCAGAAACAAGATTTATTAAAGCGAGTACTTGCTCTGCGATGCTCGCTTGGCGGGCAGTACACTCGCTGAGAGACTCACGCTTGGTAGGTACATACGCATTCCAACAAGTAATCGCTCGTCGCCGCGCACTCTGCTCGTTGCTCGCCAATTCCTTTTTAATTGCTAGCGGTACTCGCTTCTCGTTCGATCGGCGGCGCCGGCAGTGGGACAGGTGCCTAACATCATACATCTCTCGTAGTATTCTCATCTCAACTGCATGTAATTGCGTTTCATTCATCCCTTTTATGGCCCATAATTTTCATCCACACGGCGGCCGGTCTAAATGATAACGAATTTTAAATTTGGGATGCCTCAATACGCATCTTGGCCGATTCGATACCGATACCGATATTTATGAATAAGTACGTATCGGCGATACCAATACGGACTGTAAAAAGGATTTACTTAAAAAAAATAAAACTTTTTAAATCACAAAAATATTTTCAGTAATTAAAATTAACTTAAACAGGTCTCTTTTTTTTAAATCTTTTTTCAAGTTATGCAGAGAAAGGCGATTTCGCAAGTCCGTTTGAATGACGCCTGCACGTTTATTGTTTCACGCTTGTTGTTGTCTATTCTTCCGTCGACAAAACCCGTTTCTATGGTTGACATGCTACGCGTGCTGCTGTAGAAAATAGTCTCTGGATGCGACAGAACTCATTTGGAAACTAAAGCACTTTTGCGTCATTCTTATACAACCTTAGTTTTTTTTACCCTAAACCTCTAAGGGGTCATTGTACTCATCATTACGAATAACTTTCACTATGGGACCGACGCCGAAATCGCGAAAAAAAAATCAGCTGTTCCCTACATTTCGACGAGATATACGAACATAAATGTAGGGAACAGCTGATTTTTTTTTTCGCTATCCATTTTGGAAGTTATTCATAATGATGAGTGCAATTACCCCTTAAGGGGACTACAGGACCTAAACGTGCCTAAACGCAAGTTTTATAACGCCTAAAAGAATATGATCCACTGCAGTAAACAAAATCAGAAAAATATATGATATTCTTCAGGATATATGCTAGTATGATAGTGTGTTGATAACATAATACAACTAATTTGATACGATAGAAAAAAATCATCAAGATACCTCTAAAAATTTCTTTTAACGATTAAAAATCATATTAATTTACATGCAATCATTCTGATTTTTTGTCAGATTATTCTACAAGCTACATATTAGCATAATAGTGTTTTAATTTTCCAGTCCAATCAATAGATTTTCTGTAAATCGCTAACTGCTTCATATTTTGCAATAAATTACCTGCGTCGTGTCATCGCGCTTCTCTTTCATTTCTATGCAGTCCGACAGTGACCGCGCTTTAGCTGTTGTAAGCCTCTTAAGAGGTTTAGGATAAACAAAAACTAAGGTTGTATACGCGTTTACTTAGGTTTATTGAAACGTGCGAAATTTGAAATGTATCCGTGTATCGGCAAATAAAAATCGTCGACACAGATGTATCAGAAAAATGAAAATACGCGGATCTATCGGTATCGGTAAGGATGCACCCCTATTTTAAATATAACAAAATAGCCCTAATAAATAAAAAAAAACGATAATTTGAACAGTGCAATATATAAAAACATTTTATATATTGTTTAAAGGTAGTAACATAAATAAAATCATGCAACATCAACACACCCGGCTTACCTTAGATCACCAACCACCAGTGGTTAACACAAAAAAGACAAAAGTGACGAATAGATGTGAATTTTTGTGCCCAACAAAGTATACATTGAGTCCAGAGTAGGTATACATGTTGTATTTTGAGCCCGAAATGTATCCGTAGTATTTTTCTTCAGTGTAACCACAGATTAATTAATACAGATGGGACACTCCGCAGTTTAGGTCTGAAGCTACAAGTACGCGGCGAGCCCGTCTTGCTGGGCCTCGTCAGTGAGTGTAACATAGTCAGAAGATCACGAGTCACGCGATAGAAAGAGAGGCAACTTCTAGGTGATTATAACTGTGGGTGATTAGCGCTGTGCGACCTGAATTGTACTTTATTGTGTCGTAGCAAGAGTCGCTTTTTATTTAAATGATTTTGCGGACTGTCCAACTGTATTAATCTGTTGTGTAATCATAATAGTTTGTGCCAAAAAGTAATCTTGTGGGCTTTTTAAAACCTGCTGGTCAATTCTGTAAAAAACTCAACATGAAAACTTAGGTGAAGTGAGCTTGAAGTCAGCTGTCAATAATGGCAATCTTAAGCATCAGGTGAAATGACACCTCTTTTGAAGATTTTTACAGAATAGATCAGCTGAAGTGTAATCGTTCTGAAGAAATTATTCTTAGAATTCTAAGGCACGAAGTGTATTATATCATGGGTTCTTTAAGGTTTTGATTGATAATGTTTTTTTTTTTTAATGTAAAGTGATATGAAAAATAAGTGGATAATATTTAATTATTTAATAATTGTACTTTTCTCTGATTTCGTTAATCTATAAGGATTATTCAAGAAAATAAAAATCACATATTGGAAATACGCATTTAATTCAGATATCTCTCGCGATATACAGATAAGTACACAGGATAATACAAATACATTTATCGATAAACATGGTAGGTACAGCACTAGCAAAGTTCAACAAGATAGGTACAAAAGTTTTGTACATTTACATTATATAACAACAATTATGATATTATCAGATTTAGCTTACGTTCTTATAAGTAAAATAATCTGGTTTATATTTCATTTATATGACTGAAATGAACAAAAAATACAAAAAAGAAAGAACGAAAAAAAAAAAAAATCTATGTTAAAGATTACATTTTACTATTTAAAAAATAAATAAATAATAAAAAGTGTGTTGCGACTAACTCAACATTAATTTCATAAATTTTATACACAGTTCTCGATTAAAATAAACCTTAAGTCAGATCGATAATATTCCATTAAATATGTATGTTTAAGTAAGCTAAGTGTGATGACATCTTTCTTAATTCTATTAAACATTGATTACATTCGGTGGTATAACTGAAATGGCTAGGATTTTTATTTAATTTTAATTTATTTATTATTAATCAGCATTAATTAATCATATGTAGTACTGATTAATTAATCAGCTGTCGTATATTCGTTTAAAGAGGCTCGTATTGCTTTTGACATTTGAAAAAGAAACATTTGCATAAACTATTTTGTAAATAATAAAAGTATTATGTTTTTTTTATGGATATTAAATAGCAGCTGTAACATGTAGATAAAAGTATTTTTATGCACGAAATAAACGTAATTTTTATGGATAGTTCGTTGCAACATGCATAGGTAAGTTTTATTTCTATTTAAAAATATTCTGATTATTGTAAAAACGACACGTATTTATACATGTATATTCCCTACAGTGCTACAGTGTACACTTAAAGGATAAAATAACCTGCATGGAAATCTGATTAACAGTCTCAATTTATACCTCTTTCATGTGTTGAGCCTAAAGAAGAATAATTTTCTAATATGTTACATCGCAGTGTATAGTCAGATGATAGGCCAGGAACACTTAAATCTAGCTTAAGTTACTGAGCTTGAATACAACACGATCACACGGTAGATTTTCACATAAATGACTAAATGAGGTACCTATTAGAAACCTCTTTAATAAAATGAAACGATATTTAATCGGCGAATCGTAAAACGGGTAATTAAAGGGCATTTCAAACCTTTTTATTGCGTTTGTATGAAAGTGTTAGACATCAAAATATCAAAGGTAAAGTTAACTTTCTCTATCTATAAGGCCTCGTGCAGACTGTATAGGTACGCACGACGCGACGACATGTCAACCATACAGTTTCAGTATAAGCTGACCTGTAATTAACCTGACTGCCTCGTTGTTCTAGTGGTCGCAAGCGCTAATGCTGAGCATGAGGTACTGGGTCCGATTCCCTCTGGAATTTCTCAGTAGCAGCCTGGAGGCTGGATTTGTGCCCGGTTGATGGCAATAGGCTCGCCCCCTATTACATGGGACTTAAATATAACTGGCGAAATATGGGTGTACTATGGGTAAACCTCTGCTTTACCCTTCAGGGATTACAGGTGTGATGTTATAGTGTTCTGTCATTGTACGGAAAGCCTATACAATGTGAGGTCAGCTTATTCTGGAAATGTATAGCTTCACGTGTCCTCGTGTGTACACGTTTACGGATGTTTTAATTCAAAAAGTACCACTGGTGTTACTTTGCGCCGCTGCCTCAGTCGTTTAACTTAGGGCGTCTATGACGATTTTTTACGTTTAATACAGACGCTGAGTCCGTATTTCAATGTACAGCGAATCCGAAATAATGCATGGACAATGTCACGAATCCCGTGCGCAGTAAGCGTAGTTAGTATTGTTATAGCTCCTACACACTATGCCGCTGACCCTGCCGCCAGGCAAACCCCGGTGCGCCCGGCCCTGCCGCACCGAAATGAAGGCGCAAAAGCCGGGGTACGTGCCGCGCGGCAAAAGCCGGCGACCATGCCGCCGGCATAGTGTGTAGGAGCCATTAGCTGTCACGGAGAATTGTCTGTTGAAATGTCACAAATGACGCAGGTTCAACAACCAAGTTTGCCGTTCACTCTGGACAAGCACTAAGATATTAATGTATTTAGCATGTGAAAGTCTATTGTGTGACCGTGCATAATTTGTGGCTTGTCCATGCAGATTAACATTATAATATTGAGAACAACATATATGTACATACAGCAGTGCTATTCTGTAACCATCTCACCGTGTAAACTTAGGTGAAGTGAGCGTGGAGTGAGCTGTCATTACACCTAATGCTAGAGATTGACACTATTGACAGCTCACTCCACGCTCACTTCACCTAAGTTTTCACGGTGAGATGGTTACAGGATAGCACTGCTGGTTTCTGCCTAGAAATGTGTCGCACATAAAACCTGTGTTCGTTTGACCTCATGACATGAAATGTCTTCTTCCTAGTTTCTTGAAAGCTTTATGTCTTGAGACCGTTTTGTATGTAAGGACTCACGTTGCCTTTTTCTTAGAAACTTAAAATTTTAATTTCTTTAGTTTAGAAACGTTCTTATCGTACGTTTCAACCCGTACACAGCTAACATGAATCTTCGGAATTACTTTTTTTGCTGCTGAATAATTTAATTTTATACAGGACTATTGCCACTGCTACCTTCAAAATACAAGAGCAACTTCAAAATCAACACACGATATACCACCAAATTTATTTATATATTATGTACCATAATTTTATGTAAATTAATTAAATATACCGCGTAAATTGTTGTATTTTAAAATAAAATTATATTTTCAGAATAATAAAAATATTTTGCTACATGCAAAATTGAAAAGATATAAGTAAAATGAGCATGATTATAATAATTTACTAAAGATAAAATAAGATTGGTCTACTTAAAAATTAAAAGAATGATACCGTTTTTGTATCATAGCTAATCATTGATTTATAAAAACCGATTAAATTGTATAAGTTAAAATAAAAAATCAGATCTAAGATAATCAGTCTATCAAAAGAAAAAAAAAATTAAATAAAAGGTAAAACATAAAAGCTGACGAAATTAGAAAAAAAAAGGTAAAATTCTGGTTCAATAAATTGTATGAATTAACTTTTTACACGTCAAATGGATTATTTATTATATTACCCCCTTATTTATAAAAGTGACATAACAACATTTTCCTGAAAAGCTACTCAATTTAATCTATTGTAAAATCTTATGACAAGATCTTTTTCATTGATGTTATACCAGTCAATCAGTAACACTGAAGACTTGATAAAGCTTTTAGAAATCAGAAGGGCAATTCCCGTATTTTTAAGAACGTTTGCATTCTAATATGAGTCTCAATCTGACAAAAATACAATGAATCGTCTTACAAATTCGATGCAATTTTCCTACTTAATTGACAAGTTTTTGACGTTGATTGTCGCTGACATGTGATTGCGACTTTCATTTGAACGTCTTTTATGTTCGAGAATAGGTCCTCAGGCGCTTGTTCAAAAAAAAAATGACATGGATAACACACATTCATTAGTCATTAGCACAGATTTTTTTTAAATAAGAGTAATAGAGGCTCCATTTAAAAGTTAGATATCTAGCAATATTTCTGTGAGCAAAAGTCTCTAAATTCACTCTTTTGATCTGCATAAAAGTTGATAGAAAATTATAACAGTTTATTATAATAACTTAACATCTTACAAAACCAACATACCGAAATAAACTAAATTATAGCTAAATAACACACTGGCAACCCGGCTTAGAAACCAATTTATACATATAATATGTAGATACAAGTAAAGTGGAAAAAAAAAAACCCTTAACGGGGATGCGCTAAGGTAGCCCGCGAGATTCAAATTTTCTTTAGTTTTTTGCATTTTGCAGGTCAGTGTCAGGTTTTATGTTTATTAAAATATGATTCGCGACCGTAACAAATATGGCTTTACATAATTACAATCAGTAATACAACTCCATAAGTTAGCATAATCGGCTAATGTCATGATTTCATGAAATAGTCATTCAATGGGATTACATGAACTTCGAGAGTTGTATTGATAATTTTTATGATTATAATTCTATAAATAAATATTTGATACGGCCGCGAATCATATTTAGATCAACATAGAACATGATACTGACCTGCAAATTGCAAAAATCGTAAGAAAATTTGAAGTTCGCGGGCTTCCTTGACGCTTTCGCCTTAGAATGAGACTTTTTAATCAGTTAAGTATCTTAGACATCTCTGATTGATTGGTCTTCAATGGCCTACGCGAATTAAGCAAACGTGGTGATCAATGATTGTTTCTTTTCTTTATGAAGCGGCATCTAAAATAATTATTATAATTAGGTTTTACAGTGTAGAATAATATAAAGAGATACTTCTTTTTGGCTAACAAACCAGCTGCCAGCGTGTTCAATTATGATATAGGCAAGAAAATATAGTTGCCTAAAATATGAGATTAAAAAATACTGATTTGTAGCTATACATCATACTACGTAATGAGTAAGAACGAATGATTTTGCACCTTCTTCGTTCTAATCAATTGATATTTCATATTGATTTGCGGTATTTTTATTCTTAACTAACGTAAGTTATTAGGCATTTATGAATGGCATTTTATTTTTTTAGTTTTACATCGTTTTACATAAAAATGTGTAATTCATTCATTCATCTGTTTAGCCATAATTGAGATTTAATGATCCGAAAAAAAAGTTCTTTCAATTTAACTAAACCGACTGTAGTATTAGTTCATTGTATTATTAATCAGTTGTCATATCAGGTACTACAGTTTTTTAATTTATTTTTATAAATTTGTCACTAATAGTGCCATCCATAAATTATCTATAATATTAAAATTAACAACAATGGCAGTGGGTAGATTCTTATCCTAATAATAATATATCGATTAATATAATTTTATTCATACTATAAAGATGGCAACATTAATATGCTTTTTCAGAACATTTGGCTACATGGATGAGGTTTTAAGAAAAGTTTTAAGTTGGCTTTTTATAGTAACTGGAGATCGTAATATTCATGTTCATATTCATATTAGAATAGCATGTTTAGACAAATTAAGACTTGGACAGAATAAATTATTGGGATTTTAGAATTCAGCTTACTATGACGCAGCTGCATATTTACTTTTGAATTTAAAATATTAAGAAAGCTTTAAAGTCATCAATGTCGCGGGGCGAAAGGGATGGAATCTTGCTATTCGTCTTGTTTAGTTACACACACTTCATAGTACGGCCCGAGCTGTACAGCAGATTTGCTGACCCGAGAATTTCAGAACCGAATTAAGTATAATTATTTTAGTTAGATATAATGGACTCAGTAGTTGCCATATAACGTGTTATTAAGACAAAAGAGATTCATTAAGTACATTTACCAGTAGTGTTTGATCTCCAGTATAGCCAATTTTATTGGTAAAACACCAATTATAAAATACTGATTTGAACGTTTACATAAAGCTTCGTAACAGTTATATTTTAATAGCAAGGATAATAGGTTTTTTTATTAATTTATTGTAATATAATTTCAATTGTAAAGAAAGTTTCGTATCTCTCTAAAGATATTATATAATTCAAATTATCATTTCTTTTTTAAACGATTTCATCGAATTATATTGCAATAAACTTACAAAAATAGCTGTTTAATTCAATAATCTAACACGGTTCTTCGTCGTCTGCATCTGTATGTATTTCATAACTCGATATTGTAATTCTTGATGTTTCAGATCTTAAGTGCGTAATTTCCACCTGTTACCAAAAGTTATGATCAGTTTGTGTAGTCATTATTACACTTGTGACTTCTTAAAATGTGTTATGTTTTATTTAAGGGCCCCTCAAAATATGTGCTCGGTTGTTTGCACTGCGTTCAATGCGTCTGGGCAATTTAAGAGCGTTTATACTGAAAATGGGCAACGTCGCAAATAACTGTCAAATAATTCGCAGTTTTGATTAATTTGGCAATATAAGTGTATGGAAATAAGAAATATGGCTAACTAGTGAACTAGAATATTAACAATGAATTGCAAATGTGACTGAATTTGATGTTGTAACCGTTTTTGCTGTAAAAAAGGTATTTGGAAAATTTCCAAATACTTTTTTTACATCTAAAATGAAATAATCCGTGTTTAAAAAAATATTGAGTTTCATAATCAATGTAACACTATTCAATGTATTCACTAGTTAGCCATATTTCTCATTTCCATACAGTTATATTGCCAAATTAATCAAAATAGTGAAATATTTGACAGCTATTTGCGCCGTTGCCCACTTTCAGTTTATACGCTCTTAAGTGAATTTTATTTTTCACTTATCACTTTTCGGTTGATGATGTATCGAAGAAGACATGCGACCCCGACAACAAATTTACTATTGAAATAAGGGTAGTAGGATGATGTTGATGGCTGGTTCATAGTCCCGGTAGGTACTCTATTACTTTGATGGGACCTTATACTATGCGATCGAATTAAGAAAAGAAATGACCTTGTGCCATATTGCGATGTTTTAGCAAAACAGCGCCTCGTTTACTCATTTTGGAGCAAAATCAGTGAAAAACGAAAACAAATAATAAAAGTTAACCTTCCCTTGGCAGTCGGGTAAAAACAGATAACTACAAATTTAACAAAAACGAATAACGACCAATTTTCTTTGTCATGTGTAAGTAACAGTTGGCAGGCGAGGTCATTGACGTTCCTATTCTTAGTTGAATCGCATTATATAAAGTGGTGCAATAAAAACGAGGCACACTGGTGACCCATTTTAGTATTTTCATTGATACTTTACTATGCTAAAATACGTACTAATGAATTTTAATTAATGTTAATTCCATGTTAGTGAAGTCGTAAGGAAATTATAGAAAGGACTTAAAAATAATGTTATATTTAGAGGGGAATTTAAATAGCTTCCTCGGGTGAAACTTAAAATTTTTGCGTTCGACGCACCCTGGGCTGCCCTCACCAGCTTACTAACTGAGTAATATTCAATAGAAGAATAAGATCAGAACATTTAAGTTATTTTTTCTAAGAATATCTGCAACTTCGTATAATTTACCTACGACTTTTAAACCATACTTATAATATAATATCATACTGTATAAAATTCTTACCTTTTGCAAGCAGTTATCCATATTAAACTAAATTTTGGAATGTTCGCTTTAAGCCAGTCATAGGTAAGCTTTAAGCATGATTTCTATTTTAGTAGTATTTTTTAAATGATGGTAAGACTAAATGGTAGAAACTTTAGAACAGGCAATTAATCAAATTATATGTCACTATTATTAATATCTAGCAATAATCTGAGTGAAATAATTCAACTTTCTAAACTATATAACTAGCCAGACTAAAATGGTTAATTTCCTAATTACAATATAATAATATAAGTTAGGGTAACTACTGTCAAATGTTAAAATTAATTTAGTTACGGTTAATAGAGCTTATTCATAGTATAAGCATTTTATGACAGTATTAGAGAATTGTTATGAAATACGGCAAAAATCTAAATTATGGAAAGTAGAAAAGCCATGTGCATTTTGAATGCCTTATTAAATTAATTTTGTGTTTAAAATAAGGCAGAAATGCAATAATTTTTCCTATAATGTAACATACCAAGCCACACATTTCTAGTATAAGCTGACCTGCACGCGTAGCATGATCACTGTAGAAACGGGTGTTGTCGACGGAAGAATAGACAAAATGACAGATTGTGATTGTTTAACTGTTATTTTGTCTATTCTTCCGTCAACAAAACTCGTTTCTACGGCGGTCATGCTACGCGTGCTGGCATTGTATTGATCGCCGTACAATGAGATGTAAGCTTATACTGGGAAATTATAGCTCGATTTGTCGTCGTGCATACTACGGTCATAAAAAGGATTAAAAATATTCCGTTTTTTTTTTCTCAAATGTTTATTCTACATGTCGGTCGTTTTAAATAGTTAACAACAACAAAATATACATTATATTGATATATAGTAACAACGACGAGAAACGTAACAGTTTATACACACCAGACTACGTTTTTGTAAGGGTGACCAGTGGAGAAAAATCATTTTGATCTGTATTTCTTACTATGGTCAGACCATTTCACGAAGTCCTGTTTTTTATGACAATGCCGTAAAGTCCATATTGCAATAATGAAGTCAGTCATAACTAGGAAATCTATACCATCATTATCTATGTTCAACATATTTACTCTTTTATTTTTACTTGTAAACTCGATGTTATTGTTCAATCAAGCAGGCGGCTCACCCGATGGCAGGTTGTCACTGACGCCTATGAGCATCTGCTATACCAGAGGCATCGCAGGTACGTTGCCAGCCCATATGGAAGTAGCATACTTTTGAAATCATTGTGTATTTGTCATCGCCGTACTTTTGCAGTTTGAATTTATTTCTTACGGAAAGATTTCAGTATATATTTAACCTTGAACGAATGTTGAAGAGAAAACTTTCCCTTCATATCTTAAATAGTTGAATTTCTATTAAAAATATGTGAATATCACATATTTATGTTCTACTAAAATTATTTTCACACCGTAAGAAATGCGTTAAAGTCAACTTTAACATTAAATTAGGTGTATTTAAATTGAAATACTACTACACTACTCGATATACAATTTGTACTGTACCAGTGATCCTACAATGAACACATTTATTTTTAATTATTTTTTAATTAATTCTTATCAAGGAAAGGTCACCACTTACAAAAAGGTTTTAATTTAGTTTTTTGATCTGTAAGCACTTTTACAATATTTGATTATATCGAACAAATCTATTCTACACATTAAAATGGTCAGTTGTATATTTTGCTTTATTTTAGATTAAGATGCAGTATTATTGCGAATATTGAAAAAAAATAGAAAATGCGTACTTTGAACCTGAGCCTTGCCTATAAGCTTTATGGTCAAATAAATGGTAACTTTTTAGCCCTCGGAAATGTATTAACATTAATATTATATAACTTTATTTTTCGGTAAAAATACTTACAGATCTCATACAGTTTCATAAATATTATTACACTCACATGAAAGCGGATTATATTTATTTCAAAAGCGTACAACGAATTGCTTTTGTTAACTGACAACCTTCATTTTATTAATAGCAATACATTTAAACGGAAGTTATAAATACGAAAGTGGTAGTTTTGGTCGACTTAGTGTTGGCAACACTGGATCTCGTGGCAGTTTTTTTTTTTCAAAAAAGGAAGTTCTGTTTTCAATTGTCTTTTTAATTTTGTACTTTAGCAAGGAATTGATATGACTTCTTACGAACGACTGGACGCGTCTGCAGATCACAAAATTATAAAAAAACTAAATTGTTAGACTATCAGTTGTTGAAGTAACTACGGGAAATACCGGCTTTTTTCGAGTTGAATGGGTGTTAGGATGTTAAAACGCATCATTATTATTATTAAAGTCATTCCCTTAGGAGGAGGTCGATATTTCAACGAATGTCTTTTCAGCCATGTTTTTTTATGTGCGTCGTTTCATGACAAGTTTAATCAACTGTCGTATTGTATATGACATACGACAACTGATTAAATTTATGTTTTTTTATCCTTGAGTGCTAGTAAGCCGGTACCTTAATACAGGGTGTGCAAGGTTGTGTTATATAGATATTCGTATATTCACGTTATTCACACATACTTGTTTCATCATAACACCCTGTTTATTTCTAACTCCACTAATATGTGTCGAGATCAGTCGATTGCTGAATATGATTAGATGAAGTCAGTCGAAACCTTTATTTTGGGACTTATTTAATAGTTTTGAAGTAATCTTGTAATTGATTTAGTTAAAAAAAACTGTTATTACTATTCAGTTTAGCAAAAAAACGAGGTTTTTAAAGGACTTAAAAAATCTCATAACAAATATAATAATAAAAAATAACTTACTTGTATAATTTTTTCTGTTTTTGTTATCCTATTTACTATCAAATAAGTCCCAAAGTACAAAAAATATATTAAAATTATTACTTACTACACAATAGCTAAGTTACATAGTCTAAAAACATTTTTTGTTTTAAAAAAATGGGTCCGTTCTTTTTGGCAATTATTAAATATTTCGAAAACGGCACAACATTCGCCAACTAGCGTTTCAATTTACGATATTTTTTTCAACAAGACAATGGCAACACTTAGTTTAAAATTAAGTTACACCAGCCGATATTCACGCAACAGTTATTATTGCTTAATTTTTATTAAAAAAACAAGACATTCCTGCGCCAATTCTTTTTTCAAAAAGCTCTATTTATTATTACGCATTCCTTAAAATGGAAGCACCCAATTTTGTGTTAATTAAATATTGAGATTGCCATGACAAAAAATGTTCCTAAAAAGCTAGCGTCGTAAAAACAGAGTTATAAGCGTTTATAAATATGTTTATTGATATTTTAATCATTTGTAATCCTTTTCTACTCTTTCTTTTAGATGCAACTAGAACCCACCGTAAGCAGCGTCCAAAGAAAAAGGGCATTCATTAATATGGCGTATGCGCATGTAAATATAAATAAATAAATAAAGTATGCATAGTATGTAAGAATATAAAGTTGTATGTAGGCATTTGTCCTGTTCCAAAAATTGTTAGCAGAAAAATAACCAATCGCAATTCACAATCATATTTTGTTTTTTGTTTTTCTGATCTGGTATTCCGAAAAAGTTAATTAATAAAACAACAATTTCTGGCAACACGTTTGAGTTAAAAATAAACGGTAAAAAAAAACAGAAATAAATATTTTAATTCGGAAAAAATTACAAAAAGAAATGCCTCCAATTGTTAATCTTAAAACAGTTGCACTGTTTTTTGGCAATTGTAGATAAATCTGGGTGCACGGTAGTGCCACCGTCAAAGTTCGGTACAAAATATATTATTTACCGTTCATTTTTGCATCGGATAAGAAGCTGTAGCGTGTAAAATGGTTGTAAGTGTGGTTAGTATATTAGATCCTTTACCAAACATGTGACATTATTTACTTACCCTTTCCTTGCTTTAATTTAATTTACTAGAATTTTGAAGAGACGGTTGATACATTTTTAAAGGTATTTTATGCGTCGAAATTGAAATAGCAGAGGTCTAATGTCAAAAAAAGTGATTATACTCCAATTCTACCAAATAAAACTAAGATATCTAAAATCAAACATCTACTTCAAATGAATCAATCAACAAAAATTCTCGAACCAATTATGAATCAATCAATCCGTCTCTCCAAAATTGAACCAATCACCCAGCTTTGAATCAATCAGACAGCGTATGAATCACTCACCACTTCACTGGTCAGACAGTTGATGGTGGTCGGAGGGAGGGCGCGCGCGGGCGGCGCCGGCGGGCGCGGGGAGCGGCGCCCCTCGCGCGCCTCGCACGGCGTGGCGCCGCGAGCTGGAGTTATTGGGTAGCCTGTGGGAAAGACCACGTAAATTATTCGGTCTTTTGGCTTAAAATAGGTCTTCCTAACATGGTTGTGACCTAAAACGGACTAATAAGTAGTTATGGAGAAACTTCTCTCGGTAAAAGCCCACTGGAGTACAAAAACTCTCAGTAAACAATGCTCGCAGTGCTTGCGATGAGAGCAGCGGTGGCCCAGTGGTACCGGTCCCGACAAACGAGTTGTAATTCGTCACGTTCGAACCCAGACAGGCTCTTTACTTTGTGTAAATAATTTCATCACCACTGCTCTCAAAACGGTGAAGGAAAACCCCGCACTGGACCCGCGTGGTAGATTACCGATTATCAGCCCACACTCCCTCTCGAAGAAAGGATGCCTGTGTCCCAGCAGTGGGACCCTTTATTTTTTTGAGTGTGGGAAATTATCAAATAACTTCTCCCGCTCTGGGCGGAGCGGGAGGGTGTGTCAGACTCTTACTGACTAAAACCCACCCGTGTTCCTTCCGTTGCCTGTGTGCCGGGGTCGCGATATCCCTTTCGGACAAACTCGCAACCCTGGCAGAGCAGTAGGACCCTTATAGGCTGATTATGTTATGTTTTAAATAATGCTCTAATAGGGTAAGACAATTTGTCCAATGTTTTCTTTTTTCTAAAGAATATTGACTACATTGTTTTACTCAGAAAAAGTGCATCTATCTATGTTTTATTGATTAAAATTTTCGCATATAAGTTACGTACCTTGTTCACTACTACTGGACTCAGTGAAGCTGGGCGTGCCCTCCGTCCACGTCGGAGTGGAACCTTCAACAGACGCGGGCGGCGTCCAGCACACACTGAAAACACATAAAAATAATTTAAGGACTTATGATAAAATACGTCCAAGAAAACTTTCAACTGTTGCGACACGATCTTTGTCTTTAATGTCCGAATTCTCGACGAGTGTCGACGGCTGCACTTGCGTCTGCCGTTGGCAACGTGCCGCTCGTGTATATGAACACTCAATACCCATTGATCCGACCAAGTTATCCATTTTAGCGATTTTCTACCTTAATTTAGTATTCAGAAACGCAATATCAAACCAACAGCACCATTGATATAATCTCTGGTTAAAATACCTGAAAAACTGCATTAGTCATGATCGTAGCGTACTGGACACAATTTGGTGCGTCATAATTTTTTTTACTGTGACGATCAAAAGGTTTAGGACCTCGTTCAAAGGAGGTTGAGAAATTCGCATTACAATTTTCAACAAGCAAGTGACAAAATTTACTCTCATAAAAATAATTAAAAATGCATTTGTACCTGGCTTCATTACTGCGCGCGCTGCTCAACGCAGCCGGCGTCAACGCCAAAGACGACGCGGATGACGTCGTCATCACACTCGCCGCACTAGACGCGCCTCTGCGTCTACCAGATGCACTTGACGACGTTGTTGATGAAGAGTTCGTGCGACTTGTCCTGGGAGGTGGAGCTTCTTCGAAAGGTGGTGGTGGCGTCGAACAACACGAGAGAGGAGCACCGCCTGGTGGTAAGCTAGCGTTACTACTTGGACTAGCAAGACAACAGTCTTCGAGGATAGGTGGACTAAATGTTTGGTGGGTAAAGCCGTAATGGTTGTGGAGGTAACAATGATGATGAGGCCAGGCGTAGCTTTTTGAATTGGCTTTGTTACTGTTACAGCTGCGTTCACATGTGTGACATCAAGAGTCCGTGACAATGACACGGTTGTCTGTGTATTTTTATGCGGCATCGGAATAGTTCGCTGTGTGACATTTGTCGCAGTCACGGTGTCCGGACCGTTGAAATGTCTCAAATATGAACGCACCTTTAAAAATGTTAGTTAGTTAGATCAGATTCCCAATTCAAAAGTGGCTACGCTTGTGTAGTTTAATGGTAGGTAGTTCAAAATATTTAAGCTATTTCTACATTCAGGCAAATTATGGACAATGTTTAGGTACGAAATTCTAAAGTTTGATTCTAGTTCTAGCTAGTAAGATTTTAAAAGAATTTATGTAGGTATGCATGTAAAAAAGTGCATGTTTAAAAAAACGTTTTCTATTGTACTCTAATTGCCGTGAAATTCCAAATCTACTAATAAGCTATGAATCAGTGGACTTCTGTGAAGTTTCATTGTAGAACTTCACTGCAAAATTAAAGCTATTGAAGTTTGAATATATTAAGAATTCTACAGTCAAACTTCTTGAAAATATTAAATGAAATACTGAATTAAAAAATAATACATTAAAGGATATTGAATTCAAAGTCCGGATGAAAAAGCATGATTTTTCATCTATCATAGTTAACAAAACTTCAAAGAGTGAGAATATCTGCTGCGTAGATATTACTTGGAGCTTCGCCCAGCTCGAAGTATAGCAAATTTATCCTTTCCTGTCCTTTGTTTTTATAAAACCTCGGTAAGTTTTAACCCTCTATAACTTATATGACCAAAACCAAAGGTTGGTCTGGCAATATATTAATGAAGTAAGTATAGAATATTTCATCAATGAAGTTGCTTTATGTAGACGAGTTACTGCCGTCGCCAATTTCCCACATAATTTGTAACTAAAAACGAAACAAACCCACGTTTTGCTAATTCATATAACCATAGAAAAAAAAAATACATGAAAAAGAGACTGACATTAACATACAATCTAAAGTTAATACTAAAGTGATTGATAATGTAGCATAATATAGTCAACGTGTTATTTAAAAGGATGCACTATGTTAAGGAGAAAAGGAGTTTAATAAAATATGAAAATCCAACGACCGAGCAATTATAACGTTAAATATAGAAAATGGCAGTTATTACGGATCACAACACAATCTAGAAACATGTACATGCTTGACTAAGAACAACAGTAGTTAAAGACAAATGGCTTTGAGCCTCAACGAAATATATCTTCAATCCATCTTTCTAAATTATCGCCTCGTAGTTTTAATTAGTTTTCAAGTTTTAGGACTTCATAATTTCTTTGTTTGAAATTTGACTTTAGCTTCTCGTAAATTTTCATTAGTTTCATCTACAGCATCTCTTCAAATTCTTTCTTCATCTTGATAATCATCTTCCGCTTATCCGATTTCCTTTTAAAGCTTCCCTTCTTTTTTTGTCTCGGTATCTTATTTGGCGTTTTCGTTAATGGCGTCTCAGAAAACTGTTTAATTTTCTCATGGACATTACCACTTATTGATTTTGAAACTACTGGGTTTATTGCTGTTGTTGCTAATGAGAAATGCTTCTTATCAATAGAGGTCAAACTGCCGTGAGTGTATTCTATCGGTTCGAACATTTTCTTAGTTTCTTTGACTAATCTTCGCGTGTCAATATTCTTTTCCGATTGTTTACTATCCTGTGAAGACGATATAGAGCTTCTTCTTGAACTATCAGAGTCCGTTTGGGCTTTAAATATATGTTTTTGGAACATGTCGATCTTGGTTTTAGCTTTCTTGTGACATATAACTTCGTCTTTTGTCATTCCTCGTTGGTACGTTCTAATTTCTACTTTTGGTTTAGATTTCTTCTCTTGCGAACGGTTTTTATCTCTTTTAGATTGAGTAAAGTTTAGTTTTTTCGATATGCCTGATATTATTCCTGGTTTGGAGCCGTTCTTTTCTACTTTAGCTTCTATATCCGCTTTTGGAATTTGTTCTATCTTCGTTGTATCAGCCGGAGCTACTTTTCTCAAAGTTCGGGCGGCTGATATGAGGTCTGATGATTTAACATTGTGAACGCTCACTTTTTCATTCGAAGAATCTAAGCTTATCTGAATTTTTCCGGTCAATTTATCACCTATCTGTGTTACAACTTCCTTCACGAATTGCGACGGACTTTTCGACTGTTTAGCTCTAACATCTTCAACAGTTTCGCGTATTTCTTGAATAACAATCCGTTCTTCGCTACTAGATTCAGTTAAAGACGTATCATCGTAATCTCCAGAGTCCAAATGTTCCCTCAATACTTTATCGATGTTGAATTTAGCCATCATTGAAGTTTGAGCAATCAAATCTTTACCAGGATAAGATCTCTCCGTGATACTATCAGCTTCTTCTACGAAGTCTAGGAAAGAGTTCGAAGCAACTAATTTTGTGATCTTAATAGAACTGTTTGATACAGACGGTGGGATGCGACATGCAGTGAGTTCTTTAAACTTAAAATCATGCCCGTAAAAGCAGAAGTCATCATCACTGCTAGTGATAGGTGTCTGCGGAGGGATGTCACTCACAGAGATATTTAAATTCGGATAATCACCTTTCGTGTCGATGCTAGACGCTTGGGAGGACGCGCCTCCTCGTTTAGCTTTAGGAGACCCTCTTGGAGGGACCGGAGGGGGGACTCTCTGCTTTTGCGAGCCTTTCAAGACGGCGGGGAACGCGATGTCGGGCTCTGACACGGCGATAGTCGTCTTAGCCGACGACATGGTGACTTTAGCGGCAGTCGAGACCGGTGACGTCACCGATATCGGCGTTATATGCGCTGTCACATCCGATAAAGAAACTGGCGATCGACAAAAACGCTCAAAATTTTGTATAGGTTTATTAATAATTAAAATACACAATAATAAAATGTATAAACGCAAAATTTGGCACAATAGAAAAACAGATTATAACAATAATAAAAATATTAAAAGTTTTGTGTATCATTGGAAGCGTAGTTACAGTTACAGACGGGTTTTACGTAATATCGTTAAATATCCAAAATGGCGTGTTTGAATTTATATTTTTTAGATGGAGCTTGACCGTTTAAATAACGTATTTTTTATTGGTGCATCAAGTTTATGTATTAGATATTAAAAATAAATTACAGCATGCAGATTTAGGGAGTAAAAAGAAAAGCCAAGATTGATGGTATACCCAATAAGAAAAAAGTTCCAATAAGGCCACAGCAGCATGAAAAAAGGAGAGATAACATGACCATAAGTTTCTTTATA
This sequence comes from Agrochola circellaris, assembly GCA_914767755.1. Lineage (NCBI taxonomy): Eukaryota > Metazoa > Arthropoda > Insecta > Lepidoptera > Noctuidae > Agrochola > Agrochola circellaris. The sequence continues at coordinate 5,696,299 of OU611867.1, read as the reverse complement.
TATTTTTTTGTATTTATTTACGGCCACAATTTAAATTCTTGCCAGAAATGTACTTATTTTAATACCAAAAAGGATAAATAAAATTAGGTTAGGTTCTAAGATAAAAACCTAACCTAAAAAAGGTTTTTTAGGTTAGGTTTTTTGATAACTATTTATCCTTTAATGTATTAAAATAGTTACATTTATGAAAATCCTTTAAATAGCCTTTATTTACTAAGCAAAAAGCGTAGCAAGGGATCCAGACCTTTCAAATGAGTCGCGAAACTCATTATGGTGACACGAATTTTGAAAAAGGTGCGAATAAATTTTGAGTTATATATTTTCGCGTGAAATCCAATTTATGACTGACTCGACATTTAAAGCAAAAGCAACAGTGACTTTATTATTTATGAAATATAAAATAATTTTGGCATCAAAGACAAAGCAGCAAATTAATTTTAAATCTACATTTAGCCAATTGATTGATTTAATGTATAATTTAATGAATTCTTAATATTTAATTGATTCAAGCGATTAATGAGTGTGGGAACAGTTTTATACAATTTTGATTTAATATTTTCTATTTAAATAAAAATTATTTTCAGGTTTAAAAGTGTACTCCTTGCTACACTTTTTGTTATATTATATTTTATTGTAGATAGATAGTACTTCATGTAAGTAGAAATTCAATTATCAATGTTTTGTGGTATATGATAGAACAGAATTACTTTTTTATATATTACCGACTTATAGTAGACTGCTCTTTTATTTATTGCAGTAGTCTCACTAATCAGTACTTCGACACATACAGTCGTCCCGGCGTCATCCACTAGCTAATGTTTTCAAATATGCAGTACAAGTTGCAAAAAACAGGCCCCAATTAAGGATTATATAAAGATAAATTAGATAAGTGAGATATGTAATTGTCATAAAGAAATGTGTAGTACATAAATACATGTTTCCTTATTAAACTAGTATACCATAAATGCATCATTTATCTGGATTTTTTCTATACAATCTTGTAATTCGAAAATTCCAATAATCCGGCACCCACTGGTTTAATAATGCCGGATAAGTGAGAGTCTACTGTATCCTCATTAGAGTTCAATCATTCTAGCATAACATGTATTTCCTGAAGGATTAGGTTCCATTTAAAAGGGGCGAGATATTGCCATCAACCAAGCATAACTCCGGAATACAGAAAAAAATCCTGAAGGGATACACAATTACTCTTTGCCTCGAACTCCGAGGCAGTCGATTCCATTCTGTACTTTCATATCCCACCAAAAATATTTGTATTTCAAATATTTTAAATTGTCGTTATCTAATTTTTATCTCCTAAAATATGTCGTATAAAGACGACAAATAGTTGTCACATTACGACATAACACAATACGACATTCAGTCTCACCTGCTTTGACGCTCGCGACACCACTCGATCCTGCTCCTATCCGTTTGATAGCGTGAAAATATTACGTCATATTCGTGAGCAATAGTTTCGTAAAAATAATAACAGATAATTTCGCAAAAGTGTTTGCGAACTTGGTTGATGCACTGCCGTGCTTCCAGATGTTTAGGTTCTACTAAGTTATTTTTTACCTGACATATTTAAAAGAAATTGAAAGCGTTTGCCTTCCATAAATACCGGACACTAAAATATAAATTGTATTAATTTTTTTTTTTCTAAATAAAGTGGCGGAGTAGAGTAATATTCGCAGTTGCATTTACTCAAATAAATTAGCGTCAAGTCGCATAAAAATACGAGATCACTGTGTAACGTTCGCAAATTATAATTATTAGTATTTTAAATTTTATCGCAAATGAAAAAAAAAAATAATGAATTTTTATTTTTTAACTCCAATGTAGTAAAGATAGTAAATAAAACGAATAAATTCCATCCAACAAAAAATCACATTTATTACCATAGTATATACATAAAATTTTGGTCAAACAGCTCAAGTGACATACAATATACTTAACAGTCTACCACACAAGTATACTATAACTTACACTGGTTCAGTGTTAAATAACTACAACACTTTAGTTCGTGACTGTACAAGAAAAACGAAATATTTTTTTTTGTAATTTTCTTATTTTTCCTCCAAAACGATACAATTCCATCGGACAATAATTATTTACAAATAATTATAACAAATGTGTAAAAATGTACAGTCGCATACAAAAGTTTTATCAGCCATTAAAAACTAAATATTTAAATAAACTAACATTCATTCAATTAATCTCATTACATTGTGAAGGGTGTCTTAATTATTTCTACGGAATATTGTCTAGTCGCGTTGTTCAATTAATTGTAGTAAAAATAATGGTACTTACGATGAAAATTAAATATTAAGTGATTGGCATTAAAATTGCGACAAGATCAATACTTCTTTTTTATTAAAGGAATGTAACTAACTAAGATAGGTTTGTTCAGTAGAGGGTTTTTAATAACTCAATTACCACGCCATCACCGTCATTGGACTGTGAGAGTGAGGGAGAGTCTCCTCTCCCTCACTCTCACAGTCCACCTGCGTCTGCGCACACTTGTGCAGTATAATATCTCCCGAAGGCTAGTTAGTCTCTGTTGACATTGGCCGCCATGGCATATTAACTACATACTTAGTGAATGGAGTATTTTTTCAAATTAGAAGTACCATACAATTACTTACAATTTTGGAAGACATGTTTTTAAATATAGTACCCGAAATTACTGACATGACATATAAATATTTAATTTAAAAAACGAATCAATTGATAACTCGGTTCATTCTTTGTGACGTCATTCTTGTTTTTTATTAAATAACTTGGTTAAGAAGTACCATTAATTAACGGAATCTATTCACACAATTATATCTAATTAAATTTATTTTCTTAGGAAAATAAATGTAATTATATAATTCTTTCAGACCAATTCGGAAAAGACCTCAAACATCAGCAAAAATAAAATACAGACAGTAAATTACGATAAAACAATAAAAATAATATTTCTCTAATAAATAATCAATTCATACAAACTCTTTACATCACACTCCAATATATTATTTCAGTTCAAATTATTATTTTAATATACTGCACTACAAATTGTACTTAATTTAATTTTAACTTCAGTTCTCTATCGTCTCTAATTTGTCAATAATATGTAAAAGACTATAATATTATTTCTCAAAATGTTTTTCTGATATTTGTGTCATATAATTAAAACATCTTCTTTAACGAAAAATCAAAGAACTTTTTATTTTACTCAAGTTTGAAGTGCAGCCTCCAAAAACCTAATCTCATCACTGGACCAAAAATCATCACATTTCCTAATATTAATTTTAAAAAAAGAAGAAAAATCGAGCACTGCCGATAGAAGTGAAAACTTAAAACTGTTATTAGCGCCATCTATATTCTATAGCCCAGCACTACGCGGATCCCGGAAGTTTACCCCCTACCAAGAATCGCTCAACGCACCAAGAAGCTTACACTTCAAAAAACTTGATCATAATTTAAATCATTAAAAAATTTATACACTGATCAAAAATGTATTGTACCACATTTACATAAGGGGTACCCCCCTTACAGTATCATATCTATGATCCAAGATGTAATGAAATTGTAAGATAGACATAATTAAGGGTAATTTGTGAGCTTCGTATATAGGTATATGATATAATATGATAGTGTAATATCTCCCTCAGGGGGATATACCCATAATATGTCTATTTTACAATTTCATTATATCTTTGATCATAGATATGATAGTGTAATACCCCCCATAATCTTGTTTAAAAAAAAATGACGGAGCGTTCGAAAATAAGGTATTCATTTGTTTTCGTGGCTTATTTGTCACTTCAGACAAGACCGTATTATTCTGTGTAAGTTTCATTTCAAGGTGCCTAGTTTATTGATTATTAAAATTAGAAGTGACTTTAGTTAAGTTACTGGGTACATACGGCGCACCCTGTCTCAGGCCTCCTATCGGTGAGAGGGAGTGGGCCGTACTCTACCACGCGTGTTGGTAGATTTCACATGTCTTCGAATTTTTGGTTCTAAGACATGCCCCGTTTTTGAGATTAGTAGTGATGAAATAATTTACAAAAAGTAAAAAGCCTGTCTGGGTTCAAAACTAGACCACACGACAGTCGCAGCTACTACCATGGTATGAATTATTCTTATTGTTCCAGCTAATATGAAAGAAGAACGTTATTTGTAAGTTCAATACATTTCCTTGATCAGTGTACAAAAAAAAGAGAGTGTGTTTCAATCATGATTGAAGTGCAAAATACCCGAATCAGCGTCACCAACCGACTGGAGCCGAAAATACCCGATTCAGCGACGCCGACCCGAGCCTGACGGTTCAGAAAAAGCGCAAAACGCCTAAAGAAGTTTTCACTTCAAAATTGATATTCTTCTAATAAATTGTTGGACGATGCAACAGAAATTTCTGCTAGAACCTGCTTTAACCTCAAAAAGAACCCAATCGCACATACATCGAAATAAAATACTGCATATATATATTACATCTTTTAAAATTTAAATATAATATAGGAATAAGTATAGGTAACAAAACAGACTAAATCGACTACCTATGTAGTTAGTCGAATTCGAATATTAACTTAGTTTTAGTAAGTCGAAATAAAATAGTTCAGCGATTTGATAGTTGAAAAATAAATGTTCAATATGTTAGTTATGTCAACTCAATTTACCATAATTATTCATGGTAATACCATCTATTTTTAAATAATATCAAATAGATTTATATTAAATCAAATGTATACGCATTTTAGTATATATATTTGGGGATATCAACCATATACCCTCTATTTTTATCGATATAAAATCTACGGCATTTTCGTTTAGATAAATCATTGACATTTATTCAATATATATTGTCAATATTTATATTTACGTTACATGGACAATGTGATCTATCGATATAATTTATCGATACTCGATGTGGAAAAAAGTGACTTTGCAAATACTAGCCAAGTTATAAAGAATTACACAAGCATTAACAAACACTAAGCTATTATGAACTATGTCTTTTACATTTAACTGAACTACTTCGATAATAGTAAAATATCGATACACAAATACACTTCACTACATTCTTCGACAAACATCTCTAACATCGATTCACAAAACAACGCTTTCTAAAAATAACTTAGGACAGTAATTTCTTTATCGATAATTTTCAATATATACACAAAAATTTATCGATATATCAATAGTAATGTGACGTCAGATATATTTGAGACGGTCGACAATACTATCGATTTTTGTGTGATACCAAATTCTTGAGTATTTTCCTCAATCTGCTGGCGGTACGACTATTATAGTACTCCCACTATCTTTACCAGAATATATTTCAGCCTTTTCTATACTTCTGATGTAGACAACCTCTTTGATAAATTCTTCTTTCGATTCCGAATCTCTCATATGTTCATCGCCGTTCAGTTGGACTACGGACACGTGTTCGGTGAGCTGTACATTCCTTTCCATCATAATTGGAGATTCTGGTTTGATATAAACCGTTTGTGTGGATGTAACTTTACGAAATCTCATGTCCTTGGGCAGAGTAGCTGTTTCTCTGGTCTCTAAGCTCGGCGTCGCCGACTTCCTGTAGCTTGAACTTAAGCTTTTCGGTAAAGTGTTCGACGTTTCAGCATTTAAATCGCTATCCGTCTTCACTAACCCTATATCAACGAAGAATTTCTTGAATTTCTCTACGAATGTTGGAGATTTTGCTCTGTTAAGACTGTTGGTTAATCTCTCGTTCGAGCTCTCCTTAATTTCGTCAATCCTTGCAGGTATGTTTGAAGTGCTTTTATGCTTCTCTAGAATGTTCGATCGTCGTTTCCATTTATCTTCATCTTCATCGTCTATAAAGGGTATATCTTGGAGATTGTTTTCATTTCTCGTATCTACGGCTGCGTCCTTTTTCTTAGGGAAGTTGGTGTGTGCTTCAACGTATATTTGAGGAACACTTGTGCTTGTATTGTCTGTTTGAATGCCACTGTCAGCTAGGCTACCGTTTATGTGGGAGCTTCCCGCTCCTGTGCTTAAGACTTTGGTTAATTGATCGGATAGGGTATCCATTCTGTCTTGAATTGAGGTTCTGTATACGTTGTTACTATATGACGTTCCAGGGTCTCGAGTAATGTTAGAAGTATCGAACTCTATGCGTCTGGGGAACGTTCTGTCCCTGTCTATTTTAAGTCGGTCAGACAGGACTGAGGGGTACTCGGTAGGCGGCTGTATGCTCGGAGGATGCCTCTGATTCCACGTAGATATAGTAGTATCGGTAAAATCACTCATGCTGGATCTTATTGAAGATCTAGGCGATAGTCTCGACTGCCTCAAGAGGTCAGGGTTGTAATCTTTAATCGGTCTGCCGATGTAGATACGTCCTGAATAAAAAACGTCTTTGTGAAAATGGTTGTATCGTTGGGACGTTTTTTTTGGTACATTTCAGTTTATTTCGCTCCCCCGTCGGCAAACCATGCTTTGAACATGTTGACCACCAACACCGTTAGCACAAAAACACATCACATTTTTTTTTTTTTTTTTTTGTAAAACGTCAAACGCGGATATAAAAATTGGAAAAAAAAACTCTACAAGAATAAGGAAACGAAAAATAGGACGGTTCACAACAGCGGGGTAACAAACACCGGAAAGGGGAAGGGTGGGGGATAAAATAAACTGAAATGTATAATAATATATAGGTACCAACATAATTCGCATTCAATGTTAGGGTAAGTTGGGGTGAAAACTACTATGTTTAAAATAATTGTAATGGTTAATAATAAACTAATATTAGTTTTTGAACAATCGAGCATTCATTTGAAACGAGTTGACGATTTACTAGTAATTATTAATTTATTGCAATTTGATTAAAAATGTGCCTTATATAGCACTCCATTCTGTTAATTTAATATTTGATAGAGACTTTTGTAAAAAAAAAAAACAATTTTATGTTATTATATTTTGACGTTATAATTATAAAATTTTCGCCAATAATCGGTATTCACAAATAAGCTTTACTTTATTAGTTTATAAAAAGTAAAAAAAAAAAAATGTAAAACAACTTATCATGCTATCGACAATTTTACATTTATACTCTAAATGTGAGATTGAAGCCTCCATTTTTTTAAAGTTTGTACAAAAAAAAAAAATCGTCAAATCGCTCAAAAAAAAAAAAAAAAAATTGGTACACCAAGAGTACTAAAAACATTGGTTGCTATCATACCTGGTGTATCAATCTCTTCCTGCGGTCTCGATGGCTTGGCGATGCTCTTCCTCTTCGACGGAGAGTGTTTCAGGGCTGTGGAGGCGAAGATGTAGAGGTTAGGTTGTGTGGTGATGGTAGGAGGAAGGAATATTTTTGTGGCTGGTTATTTGAATAAGGCAGCGAAACAGATTTTTTTTTTAAGTTACAAAAATCATGCTCGTAAACAGCCTGTATTTTTTTTTGTTTATAAAAGTTATTATTGTTTTAATAATTTTAATTTCCATCAATACAGTGTTTCATGTTTTTTTTTTTTGTCTACAAATAGAATAATTTCTGATGGAAATGCCATTTAATTACGGATACACGAAAAACTTAGATTAAGATTTATTTTTGTTTTATGACTTCATGTTTTGCGCAGACCACAATAATATTCCAAAATATGTACAAAATTTTAAAGAAAAACAGTTAAAATAAAAACATCAGCTCACTAATTGAAAAAAAAAAAGCTCTTTTTTCTCAAAAATAAAACATATCAGCGTGAACGCTTAAATTCGCAAAATAATTGTCAAAATGTTCTCAAAAAGCATTCTAATACAGTGAAGAAATCTTCGAGGGGGATAGTAACATGAGAAATTATTATAACATTAGTTTTAAAAGAAAAAACCTGTTAACTGCAAAAAGGAAACTGCAATCTTTAGTAAAACTGCATGCAATTAATGTTACTTTCATACAATTTAATATTGATCTCTGACTTTACTATCTCCCAAACGTCGAAAAAGAAAAAATAAAACAAAACTGATTATTTTTCATAACCAATAACGTCATCATAAAACTCCATCTGACATCATTTCGCATTCACCGTTTAGAAACAAAAAAACGTTCGAAATTCAATACAGAGAGAAAAAAACAACTGCGAAATGACATCTGTCAAACGAAAAAAAAAAGAAGAAACAGACGTACACGTGCTTCGTCGAAAGTCGAAAGAAACCACAAAGAGGTAGCTAACTACGGTAGGGGATGAATGAGGGGTGAGCTCGGTAGATGGAGCCACTTGCGATGTCGGGGATTACTAGTACAAGACCACAACACATTTGCGGGTAGTTGTCGTATATAATGATTGGAGTACCGGATATAGTATATATTAATTTATACCCTTTTTTTTTCCTCGACGACTTAATTATAATTTTTATTTTCATAACATTCAGTTTAAGGGAATGCGCTAACGTAGCCCGCTAAATTCAAATATTCTTACGTTTTATGCAATTTGCAGGTCAGTGTCACGACCGTAACAATTAATATGTCTTTAAACCTGATATTGAACTGCAAATTGAATTGCGTAAAACGTAAGAAAATTTGAACTTCACAGGCTACTCTGCGCTTTCGCCTAAACGAAAGTTTAACCATTTCTGGCAACGTTTTGTTTACCGCAAAAAATATTTTCGTTTTTTTCTTGAGTTTATTGGCTAACTTTTGAATGTTTCCTCAAATTCCAATAACTTATTAATTCAAATGTACCCATACTAATTTAAAAATCATATTTACAACAACACCACACACAAAATACTGGAGACAATCCAAAAAACATCGAGGGGTCAAGGTCATGAAATGGGGGGGGAGGGTCACAAGGTCACATCATCATGCTTTGGGACCACCAAAACAACTGGGACTTACTCAGACCTCCACGGACCCGCGCGAGTATCCGATTACGGACAATTGTCGGGAAGAAAAATGGAAAAAACACAGATATTATTTTCGGCTGGCAACATTATTCAAGGGCGTGCATGATCCCCGTTATATCGTCATGCTATATTGCATCCAATTATATTTTTAAATAAAAAAAAATATATAAAATAAAATTTTACAAGTGTCTAAATACATGCCTGATTATATTGCTCCGAACGAAAAAATAATTTAAATAAAAATGAAATAAAATATTTAGTTTAAATAAAAACCACGTTATTCAGCTAATTCCTACAAAAATGAGGTTTAGGTGTTGGTGTTTTTACCCTTTCTAACCCCAAAAAAGAACATGTTTCTACTGAAAACACGATACAACTATGAAGAATATACTACATATTAAGCCAGTTTTTATAAAATTACATAAACATACTTCTTATAATAAAATTGACTGTAGCTTCAATTTTTAAAATATAAATACTCTACATAGGAACGTAAATATAAGTACTTGTATCGAACGAATATTTTGTCTACGACAAGAAATAAAATAAATTTGACTTTTGTGTATTCAATAACACCTTTTTAGTCACAAATACGATAATAGGTATATTTAACACACCATGCTTTTATCTAAATAACACAATATACTGACTACTTCCTATTTTTAATCATAAGGCTTGAAAATAGTACCCCAAAATAATAATAATTACTTTATCGCCTTAACAGCGTTTATTCTGAAAGTTGGCAACGTAGCAAATCGATGTCAAAAATTTCGCTGTTTCGATTATTTTAGCAATATTACTGTATGGAAATAAGAAATGTGGCTAACTAGCGAACTAGAATATTGATTATGAAATGCAATTATTAATATTGTAACACCGAATATTTAGTTTTAGATGTAAAAAAAGTATTTGAAACTTTCCAAATGCCTTTTTTACACCTAAAACAGATACAACATCAAATTCAATGTTATAATTGCAATTCATAATTAATATTCTAGTTCGCTAGTTAGCCACATTTCTTATTTCCATACAGTAATATTGCCAAATTTATGAAAACATGTAAATTTTTGACAGCTATTTGCGACGTTGCCAACTTTTAGGATAAACGCTCTTAAGGACATCTTTTTGAATAGAGAATGTTTTTTCCCGGCATGTTTTTTTTTTTTTTTTGCATTATGCGCACTCATTTCTGCAGTTTGAACTATATTACCAAGCTTATTACGATTTACCTGTCTTTCACATTCGACATAAACAGCGAACATACTTCGGCAATATGTGAACTTTATCCGATTAAATACCTCTTGTCATTCGCGAGTTCACACAGCGACTAGTAAAACATTTAAACTTTACCGGACGAACTTTTCTCCTAACAAACTTATTCCGGGACGAACTTTTTAAAGTATGAGTCTTGCAAAGACACTCGCCTCTCAACGTTCGAATAACCCTCCTCGTCTAAACGAGGCTTTATTAACTACATTACAGAACGTTGGTTCTCTACTACTATTAAACATTTTCCACTAAGTAACACCAACACCCGCCCCCCTATTCACATCCACACACATTATAATACAAGTAACACAGTAATCCCTACGGTACCTATGTAAGAGGTGACTAGCGTTCGGAACTTGCGATGGTTCCCCTTGATCTCTGGTAGGTCCACTGATGCAACACATACATTTTTTGTTTAGTAAGTTTATTGGAAGGCGTGGCCTGGAGGTGGGAATTGGGTCCAGAACGTACACAGATAATAATGACCGTGGTGAACGAGGCCAAATAGAGAACTATAGCTGTACAAGGTTCTATTGGCGCGTGGCCAATATCGGAACTAAAGCCGCCATCTTGTTTTTTTAAAATACATTTCACAAAACATTTGCACAATTTTTTACTGATAGCGCCCCTCTGTCAACGTCATTCGAGCGCCAAAAGACCCTCGTAGCAGTGAATCATGAAATTTTGTGGATTAGGCAGGTTTAAAACTTTTTCCCTTTACAAGCGCCGCCTTTACATTGATAAAGAAGTTTGTCGGACTATAGAGGCGACAAAGCTTGTGGTTTTTGGTTAAAAGTTTACATCAAGTTATACAAAAACATTAATTTATTAAAGTAATTTTATCAGTTAAATTCTAAGACTTGCTTTCTTAGTAATCAATTCCATATTATACTGATGCTTATGCTATCAATTAGATATTTAGCTGCCATATCAACTGTACAAAGCAAGGATTGTACAGTTGATATGGCAGCTAAATATCTAAATCAGAACGAATGCAACGCGGGCTGCATTTGAAATGATTGCATTTCAATTTTATTACACTTTGAAGTTCATGTTTCTTTTATGCACGTTCGAACTCGAAACCAATTCCCAGGATCCATTCTCTAGGCCACGCCACAGAACAAGAATGTAATTTTTTGATAAAAATGGGGAAGTTTCTTAATTTTGTTTTAGAACACATTAGGCTACAATATTTTAGTAGAATATTCTCTAACATAGTTTCAAGACTCCATTCACTTATAGTTATATAATGTTCTCATGTGAATGTATTTTTTAGAGCAACCACACTCTATGAATGATGCTTGACATCAGAAATCGTTATAGTTGTACTTATCATACTACCCGAGACAAACTTTATTCGAGACGAACTTTTCCCGGGATGAACTTTTCTTGGGACGAACGTTTTGCGTTTCGAGGCAAACCTTCCTCATAACGATTTTTTATTTACTCAAAACTTCTACTATATCTTATGGAGTCTTAAAACCATATTGATAAACCGCCCCCTACGGATTAGGCAACATTTAGACGTTAGACACAATGTTAGCATTTAACTATCGGAGATCGAGTCTACTATGAAGGTGTGAACGTGGCTTTATTATAATTAGTTAAAGGTACTTGTTTTATTATAAGATTTCGGAAATCTTATGATCTTAGACAGTATTTAGGTTGATTTAAATAAATTAGGTCCCCACCTATGAAATCGGCGTTTTGTATGGAGAATTTTAAAGAAGTTGCTTTTTTCATACTAACATTTTCTTAATTTATATAACAACCATGAACACTAATGTTTTAAAACTTTTATGCACTAATATTTAAAAACTAAGATAACGTAATATGCCACTTAGATTAAGCGACAAAAATAAGTTTTGGCTAAGTTAAAACAAATAGTGGTCATTTCTGCTAACAAAATGAGGAGTCATTTTTAAGGTATTTTTTATATTTATAAACTATAAGTAATAAGGTTTTTTTTACTATTGGTAGTTGTCTATGATGGTCATTATTCGATAGATACAAAGCAATTGATGAATATTTTAATTCATAGAAGTGACAAGGTTCTCTAGTTGTGAGAAAAAAACGCCAATTTCATAGGTGGGGACCCAATATTATAAACAAGTTTAGAATGTATGTTGATCTCTTTTTGTGGAAAATAATACTGGCTGGTATTATGTCGGCAATCCGTTCAGGGGATGTTGGAGAGGTAATTTGCAACTCAATGACTCGTATGCAAATATCAATCATTTTCGATTAATTTGATATTTTTATTTCATTCATTTTACAATATAATAATGTCAAATTACTCGGAAATGGTTGACATTTGCATCGCGGTCATAAGGGGTAATTTGATTACAAATTACCTCTCCTACATTCCATTAATGAATTAATTTGAATTATTCAGATTATGGGTTAGTTTGTTTTAGCTGTAACTGGGAACAATTCGTGTTCACACTTCCATAGTAACCATGGATCTACATAAGGGACCTCTCAATAAAAGATTCAGGTGAAAATGGGAAGGCCATATTAGTATAAAAACTTCAAAGATTAAAAAAAACAAAAATTCGTTCACGTAACAATTTTAACTTAATTTCTTTTTTTTTGTCTATGCTTGAGTGATATTCCATCAACCATAGTGCTATTAATACTTATTTTCACAAAGCCGACCCATCTCCAAATTGACCTCGGAACACATAAATACATTAGGACTTAATATTTGGTAAATATCTATAAGAGAATTGATAGCGACATGGTATAGAGCTCATCTAATGACAGGATTTTAATAGAAAAAGAGAAAATTTAAAAACTTGAAATTGACTGGTAACCCTAAATTGTAAATGGCAACATTTACCACAGTGAAAGGAACCTGTTTGGTTATGGCCATAGAGTAAATAGACTTGAGGAAAATCATAGAGTAATACTTACACGAAGGTATTTTCTTAAACACGGTTTTAGCCATGAAATCTAGAAATCTCTGCGCGTAGAAACTCGGTCTATGTACCGAAACTGTGTCCTGAAATTCAAGAAAAAAATATCATGTTAAATTATTGTAATAACCACCATTTATTATACTTCCTTTAGTATACAAATTACCTGAAGACTGGAAACTGACCCCAACATTTACGTTAAGGGGGATGCGCTAAGGTAGCCCGCGAGATTAAAATTTTCTTTAGTTTTTTGCATTTTGCAGATCAGTGTCAGGTTTTATGTTTATTAAAATATGATTCGCGACCGTAACAAATATGGCTTTACATAATTATAATCATTTAAATCAGCAATACAACTCCATAAGTTAGCATAATTGTCAAATGTCATGATTTCATGAAATAGTCATTCAATGGAATTACATGAGCTTAGAGAGTTGTATTGATCATTTTTATGATTATAATTCTATAATTAAACATTTGATACGACCGCGAATCATATTTAGGTCAACATAGAACATGATACTGACCTGCAAATTGCAAAAAACGTAAGAAAATTGGAATTTCGCGGGCTACCTTGACGCTTTCGCCTTAAAAGCACTAGGTTGACAGTTGACTAGTCATAAAATAAAACAAATATCAAGTTATACTGTAGCATAAGCAAAATCTCAAGTAAGCCTAAAAACTTCTAGAATACGTTTATTTCCAAGTTCCCTACGGTCAATCGCACATCGGTGAGTATCATAGACAAAGAGAATGAACTGAGCGTTCCGCATTCAGTTGCAGTGAATACATACAGAAAAGTAAGAGAGAGAAAGCGAATGTCCGGTCAGTAGTTGTCACTTTAGTAGTACTAAAGGTATTGGACGCACAGTCACTCTGTCTCTTTCTAGAGAGTGGTCGCTTTTGTGAGGCTACCGCTCCGTCCATTTTCTATGAACTCAAACTCAAAGCATTTATTTCAATTAAACCATTTACAGGCACTTTTGAATTGTCAAACAGTCGGTCAGTTAGTCAGAAAGTTGAAGCTAATTGCTCATTCCAAAACGTAGATCTTTATGGAGAAGAACGGGCAAGAAACTCCAAGGACACTCACTCACTCACATGTTTATGGTATCACTTGAACTACGAAACCTCCCACGAATTAAACTCCCCGTCAAAGTCAAACAGTTTTCATTGAAGAGAGGTTGAATTTACCATCGAGACGCCCTCAGTGGTACACAACTCATCGATAATATACCCTATGTTACCCTAATGTGAGTGCACTATAGGTACACATCTGTCCAACCCTTCGGGGAAACAAGGCGTCATGTTATGTGTGTTATGTTACCCTTGCCGCGGGTACTTACCCCATCGTGTATCATGCTCTTCCACGTGTGCTCCAATTTCTTGCGGAGGCGGTACGATTGTAGGATGTCGATGATACCCAGGAACAAGAGGAGACGCTCGCCACGCGCGTTCCTTGCAGGAATGCCGCCAGGACTGGGGAAAAAGTAGGACATGTTGTTTTTTATAATAGACATTTGATAAATTATGACACTATGACAGTAAGAGGGTATTCAAATGTCTAAATATGTAGAAATGAGGATAAAACTGTACACAAAGTGAAGGACAGTAGTAGAACCCAAGAAGAACTGTAGAATGATGCAGTTCATTTAGCCTGTTGTCTTTAATCGTCATACAATGACCAGAAAATAGTTTTAGTAGCCATGTACCCGATTGCAGGGAGAGGACTATTTAGACTGATATAAAATAAAATATTCCAAAACACTCACGGCACATCCTCCTCTTCATCAATAGGCTCACTTTCAGCCTGTATGCTCTCCATCGCGGTGGAGTGGGCCACCAGTCGCTGACGATTGATAGATCTGGAACAGACGGGTTTGTTTAGTAGGACGGAAGGGTAAAGACCCGATTGTATGCACAAGGGTTAGGGTAAAAAGAGTGTTCATGGAAAACAGAAGTTGCACAACATTAGCAACATATTTATTGAGTCGCCAAGATATGAGATTTTTCATACTCATGCTGATATGAAAGCCAAGTTGGTTAAGAAAGTATTAAGAAATAAGGCAATACTCAAATTACTCAATATAGAATAGTACGCATTTCGATCCAAATTGTAAGGATTAAAAGCCACAGCTTAGAACAAAATGTCCTCGTTTTTTTTTTGTTTTCTCGTTGCAAATGTACTTGAAGCTATTAAGAGCGAGTTTTAGTCTTACTTTTAAATATAACTTGTGCATACAAAAATATTTTTTATGACACAAAGATAGTTCAGAAAAATGTTTGTATAATCATTTGAACGGTGCAACAAATGATTCTTTCCGAAGTGTGAAATACAAAATGCCATCCCAAAAATGATTAAATTATTAGTTTATCAAAAGGTCTTAGTATTTCGTTAACTTGAAACAAGCATGCTAAAACCAAATTAGTAGTGGTCAAGAATTGTATTTAACACTTCAGTACATTAAAAAACCTTGAACAAACAATTGAATGAGCGAACGCATTCAATAACACGTAGATGCATGCTTTTAGATTTCCATACACATTCACTTTAAAGGCTCCAGAGTAAAAGAGCTATGTTGGGGTCGGCTTCCAGTCTAACCAGATGCCACTGAACACGACCAGAATCGCTTTTAGTCAGTCGCTGCACGGAGCTACCGAAACGCGACTAAATCTCTGGTCGTCGCTGCTAAAATATCCGTGTTTGCTATAGAATGCTAAGTATTAGAAGTCCCAAGTGACCTCTTAGTTTATCCTTTATTTGTAATGAACAATTTTATGCACTCATTGTCTTCCTAGGATGTGTACTTGTCATCACTTTCTTAAAGAGATCTTTTCACAATGGAGCCTCAATTTAGTTGTTAGACCATGCATAATAATTAATAGTAATTATATACAGTTACAGAGATATTTTGTCTCCAGTTATTCGAGTTAATACACCTAACTATTAGATCACATGACGAGTAGAGTATTGGTGTGCAGATTACCAGTTAGTCGAGTCCATTCGATTCATAGTCGATATTTTTATACTTTAGCTAAAAGCTCAATGTAAACCAGCTATCTAATTACGCAACAAATTTGACAATTCCTATTAATCTGTTTCAATTTGACAGGTCAACTACATTCATTGTGATATTTACGTTGTTGAACAGATTTTTTTTCGAACGTACGAAGCAATGGATTAGCAATCTGTTTCAAAACGATTCAGATTCTGATTGATCGTGTATTACGTAATTAGGGTACAGGCTATTGATTGAGGGAATTGAAATTTTGTTTTTTTAACGGCTTGGAGAGACATGACTTCCGTCACTTCATAAAACAAACAATTTTAGTCTAGTTATTTGATTGCCCACTGATTGCTTATAGCAATAATCTAAAATTTCTTATTCCGGACTTTTAAAATCAATTCAACTAGTGGCCAAGCAGGCATAAAAACGCGTTCACTATAGTTTGACCGATACCGCTGTACCGAACTTAGGAATTCGCTACGAGGCGTGGGGCGGGATGCCTTGAGCGTTGACGAATCAGCGGCCTGCACTACCCGCCCGTCTCGCCGTGCAGATACCTAAGGCGCGGTACAGCGGTATCGGTCAAACTATACTTAGTTTGACCGATACCGTGATCATAAATTTTAATCGCTTTAGGACGAAAAACAAATCTAAAAAACGCATTCGAATAATCCCACAAAGCAGTAACCAACACACCAACAAAAAATTAAGAAAAAAATACATATATGAATAATATAAGAAAAATGTTACATAATAATACGTATTATTAAAAAGAAACATTCAAAACATATAAAACTCAATCGTACTGCGTCCGTTTGACTTGCGCGGTGAAATCCTCCCTGCCTTGTTCCGATCTGAAATGGTTTTATAATAAAAACGAGATACAGTACCGCCACCGATAGAAAGGGCAGAAAAAATCGAATTTATAATTTAAAAAATTTAAAACACGACTTATTTTTGGCATAATTTTTAACACAGTTCAGAATCGAACTGTTTTAAATATCCATGGAAAATCAAAATCATGCGCACGATTTATGGCCGAAATTAAAAACTTTACGAACTTTTCTAAAATAGATTTTTTAAATAGTGGTTTCTTTGGAAATTTTATAGTTGTTTATTCATTTTAGGTAATAATTAATGTCAAGTTTTTATAAATAACTCAATGACAGAAACAAATAAAAAACTACTGGACCGATTTTAACAATTCTTTCACCAGTAGAATGCTATATTATCACTGAGTAACATAGCATATTTATAAATACTAGGGGTCGCCTAGAGGTCGAAATTCGACCATAATTCATTTAAATGTCAGGATTCTAAGGTAGCCATCTTGTGTCAAACGCATGGTAGTGTGTGTAATGTTTTTTTAATTAATTAAATTTATTTCTAATGTATATTATATAAAAATATTAGCTTTCTGTACTTCTCCATATAAACTTTAACTGTGCCAAATTTCATACACCGCCATCCGCGTAACTTTCGTAAAAAGGGGTACAAAGTTTTTGCTTTACGTATTATTTATAAACATAGGACGCGGGCGAAGCCGCTGCCGGAAGCTAGTTCACCAACCTCGTTCTATTAAGACCCTTCCGTGGTTCTCCTTCGGCGTCGTCGCCCTCGCTCTGACCGGAGTCCGTACGTTTTCGGGCAACCGTCTTCTCCCTTTGAGCTTCGTCGAGGTTGTGAATGCCGACTAGGAGAGAGTAGTCCATGATCTGAGGATAATAAAAATTGTAATGAGGTATTAGTGTAAAAAGAATGTTGTGTAAAGCCAAACATCATCTTCCTGCTTGTCCCCTGTAACGGTCACGCTATCATTTACTCCTGTGACAGCATCTACATCGCCACATGCGAACTACGCATCAAGGACCTGACGTCACACAAATCCTGCATCGCGCAATTAGAGTTTACCGCGCCGTGGACATATATACAAGCTCCCGACTTCAACCTCTGGGCAATTGCCCGCCAGACATGACACCCGTCTGGTCGGAGGATCCTCCCTTTTCTATGGGGTATGAGTGAACTTTACACCCTGTTCCTCATACCCCTAAACTCCCTTCTCTTTCATATAATTCCTCACACAATCTATCCATCTTTTCTTCGGCCTTCCTCTCCCGCTCCATCCATCAACATTTATATTCATCACTCTTTTAGTTACTGCGTTTCCTCTCTCCTCATCACATGGCCATACCAAACGATTTCCTTTCAACTTATCTGCTACTGGTTCCACTTTAAAACTTCCCCTTATACACTCATAGCTTACTTTATCCACTGTGTGAAGCAAACGTGGAGGGTTGTTTAGTAGAAAAGACATTATTAATGAATAATTTATGGTTTTTATAATCTCAGTAAGTTGGTGCAGAAGAGTCTTTCATTCCATAAACGAAACTGCTTATGTTACTCATATGTTCTTTTGTCCGTGCCTTACCTCCGTTTAGTATCAGGGTCGCGATCTAAGAACGCTAGTTTGGATGCCCGTTCGGTACGTATACAGGCTTCGATCCATCGCGAGTCGGTTTTTTCGCCCCGTTCAAAGGCGATACGATACGTCCAGAGATTTTGGATCGCGACGGTGATACGAAACGGAGGTACGGTACAGACAAAAGAACATATCTGGACGCAACTTAAGGTCGCTTCTATTTTAACTATCACATAGATGAACCTGAACGCGTTGTCGTACCAACAGAGGGCGCCTTTCGGTTTTCCGAACAAAAAGTGATATATCCAGACGCGACAATCTCGTGTTGGCGCGTTGGTAGCTTATAAATCGGACGCAGGGTTATTCTGTTTCCGCGATTCAGAATTCTGACGTAAATATCTCTGCCACTGGTAAATTCGCTGCAAACGTAGTAAGATTAGTAACCTTAAAGCTCTCCAGCACTCGACAGTCTCGCTGCATGGTCTTGATGAGCGCGTTGTACGTGTCCGCCTCTAGGAACAGACCCTCGGTGTGATGCTCCATGAAATCCAGGTCCTTGTAGGTAGGCGACGTCTTCTGACGCTCGCCTTTGTTCGCCTGGAATGAAGAAGACAATTTTTTAAATAAAATATGAGAATTTAAGACGCGATTTCACGGAAGTGTAGTACAGTCAAACAGAAAGATAAACAGGCAGCTAACTCAAAATTACTTTAAAACAATTGTACTGTGTGTGCTGAGTAGTCAAGTTATTTACAGTAATATTTTAAGTTGGTTGGCCCTTTCCAGAAGCCCTCTCACAGGACATGCTGCACCGTCTATCCTGCCCGTCATGCACAACCAGCTGCACATTTTAAAAACTAGGCTGAGAATCAGCTCTTTTCGAACGTCAAAATTACATAAGACAGTCCCCCGAAACGCCCACCCTTCACCACTTCGTTCTAGCTAAAAGGCAAAGAGAAGCTATCTTACAATTTCTACAATCTATATCGCGAAGAATCTGATGCCCTACAAAACGTCACATACCTTCCTCTTATAAGTAGACCCTTTGAGATCGTACTTCATATGTAGCTTGATGGATGACGGCAGTATGTTGTTCATGGCGACCAGTCGAACGTTCTTACTGTTGCACTGGTAACAGTATAAACCGAAGAATTTTGGCAATAATGTGCGTGGGTTCTGAAATCATGAAAAAAAGTAATATTTAGGTTTAAAATCTCCACTTGCAAGCCTTCTAATATCTTTATTAGATGACATTGCGTCAGTATTTCCTGAAATAGGTAGAGTAGATACCATCGCGAACACTGGTGGTGACCGTTGAACCTTATTACTGAGGACATAAGGTTGAAAATTGATCAATCGGCATTGTCCCCGGTTGTACCTACTTTATTTTAAGTAGCAGTATTTAGAGGCGGCCTACTGCTATTAATCGGGCACAAATTACGCCTATCGCATCAAATAACTCACCTGATCAAGGTTCAAGTAGTATCCAGGCAGAAGTTTCTGAAGAAACTCGCCCTCTTTATGTTGCACCGTCTTGATGATGAACTCGTCATCGTTTGTCAAGTAAAAGATGCTCAACTCGCGCAATAATAGTGATAATACTTCCCCAGAAGAGCTCCTTTACAAAAACCTCTACTATTATAGTAAATAGGGTCTAAAATAACTCACCTGATCAAGGTTCAAGTAGTATCCAGGCAGAAGTTTCTGAAGAAACTCGCCCTCTTTATGTTGCACCGTCTTGATGATGAACTCGTCATCGTTTGTCAAGTAAAAGATGCTGCCGCTCGCGCCCGGGTTGCTCAACTCTCGCAGCGGGGCGCTGCACATTGACATCTGGTAGAAATCGATTAACATAATATGGTTTGGAATGGCGCTATAGTAATATGTGTTGGTTTTATATGTGTGCTTGTGATGTTCTTCTGTAGGTTCGAGATATTTCCATCTGTGATAGTTTTTAAGTCAATTTAAACACAGTAAGACCTAATGCTTTAGTTTTTCCTAATTGCTATAGCAACATGATTTTGTTTGCACTGCACACACTATGCATTGAATTTTCTAAAAACACAAAAACATGTTTTTGCAACAATGGTACACAACTTTTGTTTACAACGAATCTTTAGTGATACGATTTCGTTAATCCTATAAAAAAAATCCTAAAATGCCATAATATTATGATTATTTCAGAAATCATGTCTTCATTTGAATAAAATACTTATAGCTAGTGGTAACAATAGACACTTACACACCATTTTTTTAATCAAATACGTTGTGTATACCTTGACCTAATGCTATAGTTTCCCAAACATGATAATATTAAAAATGCAAATATCTGAAATAATTGTGTCCCTAATGTATGGTAAACCAAACTTGCAGTTACATAATTTTGTTGCAGTGCACACATACTTTGCAATGATGTTAGCAACATGTTACTACTAGCAACAAAAACTTGTCGCGCAGCTTTTATTTACCTTGAATCATTAGAGAAACTACATTCCGAACTTAATTCTTGTTTTCATATAATTCATAATGATCAAGAATGTATTGATGCATTTTCATATAAAAGACACTGTGATTTCATATAGTCCTTTATATGAAAATGATTCAATCAATTTTAGTTTTTACTAGTTACTTACGGGAAACAAGTTATTTTTAACCAAATACTTTTTATATCTGACAGACATAACCTTTAATAATCACTACATAACACGTATTTTCCCTGTTATAATCTCTACTAAATACCAATAGATAGATATACATAAAAAAAATGGGATTTCCCTATTCATTTAAGTAAATTGACTATTGCATTGGATTAAACTCATCTACAAGGTGTACCAAAAAGGCGTGGTCAAATTTAAATTCCTGCATGGGAACAACATCTTAATCGCGAAAAAGTTATCAACAGCCCCATACTAAACTTTTATACTTACCTACTCGACCCAAATGTATGGGACGGCTGATTATTTTTCCGCGATGTGGATCCCATGAAGAAAGTTGTTCAGTTGGATGGTCTGTACCACACGCTTAAATTTTACCGTACCTTTATGATACACCCTGACTTCTCTGTAGCACTCTTGACAGACCGGTCGTGGTCTTCATTTAGTTTCTTGTACAGGGGCTGATGTGATTCGCCTTACAATTTCTCGCGATCTACTTTGATTTTTGGTGTTTTATACACGGGTTCGCCCACTGCGGATTGATTTGGTCAGTCCATCTCATGGGTGAGCGTCCGCGTGGTCCAGTGCCCTCCACTCTGCCCTACACGACAAGGCGCTCTATAGAGCCACCCTCACGCCTCGAGACGCGTCCGAAGTATTTTGAGGATGCGCGTTTGGACCAGAACAGAAAGACTCTTTTTGATGCCGAGTTTTTAACGTATAGAGGTGTTGGTGCGAAACTCCATCCACGATACCCCAAGCATTCTTCTCCAGCAACACACACCCTGTACATGAGTTTAATCCAATGCAATTTACCTAAATGAATAGGGAAATCCCTTTTTTTTATGTATCTCAATAAATTGGTATTAAAATACAAATTAATAAATCGCTAATATAACAGCCTGCAGATGAGTTTAATCCAATGCAATTTACCAAAATGAATAGGGAAATCCCATTTTTTTATGTATCTCAATAAATTAGTATTAAAATACAAATTAATAAATCGCTAATATAACAGCCTGTAGATGAGTTTAATCCAATGCAATTTACCTAAATGAATAGGGAAATCCCATTTTTTTATGTATATCAATATAATGGTATCAAAATACAAATTAATAAATCGCTAATACACCTATAAGGAAAAATCGTGAGTGATGATAATAGACATGAATAATATTATTGTAAATTAAACATAGCAGATATATCCATATGTCATCATTGGCACGACTCTCGGAAACAGTTGCACGCAAAACAAATATATTTAACAGTCGTGTCAACTTAGTAAGTAAATATTACATTGTAATGAGCGATGTAATGATGTGTAGCTACATCATTTATTTTGTACTCATTCTATGAGAATGTTCAGGCGGCAGAATATTAATTGGTCAATCAAAAAATTACTGTATTTGAATTGGAATATATTTTGTATTGATCAAATAACGCGAATATTTGGACCAATTAATTTTAAACCTTTAGAATTTGGCCTGGGTTCTGAAGCGTTCTGAATTGTATTATGACCTTTTACCCGACTACTTTCTAAAACATAAGTTTGTCCGTTACAGTATATTATCTCACGAAGCGACGCGCGCTTTACTTGTGGTAACCCAGGGTATAAACGCGCGTGAAGTCGAGTAGCATCAGCACATAACACACACACACAAACATACACACTTCCGACTTCGGCATTGTCTCGGACGGTACCGAGACCTACTGCGCTCACACACACATTTACAGCAAGTTTGTACACTTGGTAACCATAAGTAAAGCGCGCGTCGCTTCGTGAGATAAAAATACTATATTATTATTCTGTTTTCTTTGCCTATATTGATCTTAAACCAAAAATGTGTGTGGGCGTTATGTATCTTTTCGTTTTCATGCTATCATAAACAACAAACTAGCACAGGGGTCAACTCGATTGAAGGTACAGATAGCGTCAAACTGTTCGAAGCGATCTCAAAAAGAAAATACAACGTATCTCAATTTGATAAAATTTTACCCAGAATGACAGTTGACATGTATTGTGTTCATTTTGACACGCAATCCGTCTCATTACGAAACAATTTGTAACTTTTTGGTCCAAGTTTAAAACTTTCAGCCAGTTTTTTGTATCTCGAACTAAATAAACTGTACGTACTGTATGTACTTCTAAATTTAAAATTGACAACTTAGATTCGGGTCTAAAAATTTCGATTTTGCATTTAGAACTTTAACGCGGTCAGAATAAAGTTCAAAATTCAAAAATATGGCCCGATAGTCTAAATCTGGGTATAAAGATAAATATAGTTTTGTAATAAGACTACGTTTGGTTGAGATTAAGTGTGATTTTCTTAGTTGGGTAGATCATTTTGAACCGTCAGTTTGTCTATATATTTTTGAAACTGACCACTATATCCATCGCTACGTGCCACACATTTGTTTACATGCATAGTGCTAAAAACATTGATCAAAACTACGTGAGATTATTAAAGGATATTCTAAAGAAAATCTCTAAATCGGTGCTTTTAAGTCTGGAAACTATCACATCTACTTTTAAGCTGCGGTTTGCGATATCTCTGAAACGGATGAGCGGAGCGGAACGGAGCGGAGCGAATAATAAATGTCCGAAGCATAATGAGTATGGTTCCACATCTAGGGCTTTCTATTTAGATAGGTAACATAACATCACGCTGTATTCCTTGAAGAACTAAGCAGTAGTGAGTAGGCACATTTGCAAATCGCCGGTCATATTTTAACGGCCACGAAATAGAGGGAGAGCCAATTTCCATTTATAGGTGACACAAATCCAGACACTAACCGACCCAGGTATCGAACCCAGGTTTTATTAGGAAATCCTTTTTGTACACAAAATTACACATTAGCCCCTTGGACAAATTAGCCTCGTGGACAAATTAGCCCCCTGGACACATTAGCTTCGTGGACAAATTAGCCCCCTGGACACATTAGCCTCGTGGGCAAATTAGCCTCGTGGACACATAACGCTCAATTGTTTATCGATTTCCGCTCCGCTCTACAATGTCGCAAACCACAGCCTTTAGCGTGCAGACTCGTTTTTATTAAACGATAAAAGTCCTGTTTTCGTAACGCTGTAAAATGGCGCAAGGTTAAATTAATATCTTTGAACTACACTCTCCATTTCTGGTAACTCAGAAATTTACGTTTTAGGCTGACTGCTCCACCAAAGTTGCGATAAACAAAGAAAAAATGCACCAATAAAATCGCTCCATATTCAAAACAAAGCAATTTTATTGGTGCATTTTTTCCTCGCTCACCGCTCCCTTTCCTCACAAGATTCCTTGTGGAAACCCAGCCTTTGGTCGGTCAAAAGCATTATTTGCGTCACTGAAGTCAAGTGAGTCAAGAAATTTTGAATTTTACGTCGTTTATGACGCAAGTTTCGGCGACTCAGTTTGAGGGACGCAACGCTGGGTCAAATGCCATTTCTTAACACGTATCTACGACATTAATACGCCATATTGCAAACGTCACGAAACAAGACATACAGTACGCAGGAGTTAATAAGGCACATCCTGTTTTAGAAAAAAGTTCGGCATAAGGTTGAATGTGCCATACTAACGGGTACCGTAAGGGCGGATTTCACCAAAGAAACTGAACGCGATCAGCACTTCGTGTAAACTGTATTCAAGAGCTGTCAGTGTCATCATTGTTGTGGAATATTGACACTGACAGCTCTTGTACGGAGTTTAGATGTGCTTATAGCCTTCAGTTTCATCAGTGAAATTGGCACTAAATCGCCATAAAAACGAGCCTTCGATTCTACAAAACCAAACAGAAGAACATCTAAAAGCTTCGAAAAAAGTTAATACAGTAATCTTACTAAGAAATCATCGGGCTGGATCCCGAATAGGTCGCGGAAATATCGGAACGCTATTGGCGCGTAAGTCTTGAATTTGAATTCCGAATAGTGATGTGCTGGCGTGTGATTGGATCCTTCATGTGGGAAGTTCGTCGTTTCCACGGTCATGAAATCTTGCATGAGGAGATCTCGCTCTGGTTTGGATGCTAGCCCGCCGATTGCATGCTGGATTCCTGAGGGAGAGAAAAAAAGGCAACTGTTAGATGTTGTTTCGGTAAAAATCTAGATGGATATTATAATAGTCCTTTAGACTGAATTGCGGTCATGGCGACCAATCTTAGCGGAGACCAGCCTTTAGTGCGGGAGACATTATAATGCAGGCGTGTGTGCGCAGACACAGATGCACTCTCTTTTATCTCACTCTTATAGTCCGATGGGACGGCAATCCGACACGACCGGAGATAGATTGTACACACACATAACAAACATACATACATAAAATCACGCTTGTCTACCCCGAAGGGTTAGCAGGGGAGAGCCTCAAAAAGATGTACAAGAATTCATTTGATTGTCTGCAAAAAGCTACAATTAAGTACCCAATGTTCTGTGGTTTCACATTGATTCATGGAACAAAGACTATAATCAGTTACAATGATTCTTGTCGTGGTATACCTACATCTTTTGGAGGTTGACTGTACACCGACATAACAGCCGCACGGGTCAATCAATCAGGTTAAGCTACACTTGCCGGAGTTGGTTCGACCATCATTACATACCGAGACCCCTCCGTGCCTGCTGTTGGCGTCGACTGTTTCGTGGGTCTTTGACAGTCGTTACGGGTCGTCAGAAACCCGTCTGTCTGACAACATGGCCTTATCAAATGTTATCGTATTACGCAGTAACTGGGCTGTGGAGATCAAATAGGCAGTCGCTAAATGTAAAAAACAGGTATTCAGGTGCATCCAGGTAGACTGGAAGCCGACCTAAACATACTTGGGAAAAGGCTAGGAAGATGATGGTGATATTTTTCTATAACTTGTACAGCACATCTAATCCGGTTCAAGAGTTGTCAGTGTAAATAATGCAAAGAAAATAATGACACTGACAGCTCTTAAACGTGGTTTATGTCTTGATCGCGTTCAGTATCATTGGTGAAATTCGCCCTTAGTTTTTAAATAGAATCAAGATCCTAACTAACAAAATACGTCAATGAACAAATCACCTAAAGCGTTCAGTTTCCGTAACAAAAACTTCTCACCTCATACAAAAAGTGTTCATTCATTCATTCATTCCATTTGTCTTGCTGACAGACTAAGCAATATGTAATGGTTGACAAGATAATTATATTATAACGATGCTAATGCTAAGTCATTAGTACCAACACGGTTCCGTGGTCAAAGGCTACTCTTGAGAAATCGACCTTGAAAACAAACGAATATTTGCATAATATTGAAGAGTTTCATACACTTTGTTCACTTCTGCTAATTTAGAAGGTATTTTAACGGACTTCCAAAAAAGAGGTGGTTCTATGTTCGTAGCGTAAGTATTTTTTTTTTCTTCGATTTCACCGTCAACAGTGGTCCGATTAAAAAAAAAAAAAAATGTATGAAAGGGTATGCTCTCGAGGTGGTCCCATATAAATTTTATTAACATTGCTTGTATAGTTTTTGAGTTAGCTTCAATAATACGTATTTTAGTCTATGTGGATGATATGATGATAAGTTCCTGTCACTGTTATTTACATAGCAGGTAGTGGTATTCGAATTTGTGTGGGGTAGGTACCACAACTAAAAAGTGAAAAATAATTGCTTTTACGACAAAAAAAAACGCCGTAGAAAAAACACACTACAAAGTGAAAAATTACTTTAATTTCGGGGCGTCTTTTAATTTGCATTTTTTAACATGCGCGAAAGTTCGTAGTGCCTATGTTCAGACCTGCCAAGTTAAGTATATCGGCCGTATTGTACTATAAGAGTGGTAAGCGGTAAGCCCTCAGATTGATACGTGCTATAAAATATTCAAGTAAAGACGTTTCAAGAACTCCCGTACTTAAAAATAGCTTTGTTCCGTTTAAGTGGCGATCGAAACTTCAAAAATTTAGTTACCTCACGAAGTAACTTGTATACGGGCTATATTGGGAACAAACATTTTATATGGCAACGATTAAGAAAAGAGGTGTATCTACTAGGGTTTGCACATCACTACCACGCCCATGCCACAAGGTGGACCGAAGTCCTGGTGAAGGCCGCGGGAATCAGCTGGACGCGAGAAGCGCAGGACCGGTCGTTGTGGCAATGCAAGAGGGAGGCCTATGTCCAGCAGTGGACGTCTTTCTGCTGAATGTTAATGATAGTGACCACACCCATTAAACAAGACTGGGTAGAAAAGCAGACGGGTTTTCAAGGCAGACCGTCAAGAGGTGCATTCTGAAAGTTGGCACCTTCGCAAATACTTTAATTATCTACTTTTGTCGTCTGCGCTGGCAGTGCTGCTACTCATAAAGCCGTACTAATTTGTTGAATTTGTATTTAATTAAACTACTTTTATGTAGGTGCTGGGGGGATTATGGCTCATTTTATTTGATATTGACTATTTCTGCTTGCAGCGCTCGGTAGCTATAGAACCGGGCCGGTAATAGATGTGGTCATCGTGTTCACGGAATTTTGTTTTCAAACTGCTTAGATATGAAGTTCTTCGATAGTACCTACAATGTAACGTTGCTATCAATTATTGATTCAGACAATCTATATCCAATGAACGTCATAAAAAGTTTTCAATTCAAAAACAGTGAAATAAAGCGGCCTCTGTGAATAGAAATATTAGTTCCGGTTCTCACAAAAACTTTTAAATGGATTTGAATGATACCTTTTTTGTTGGGTAGTGTAGGATTTTTGTGTCAACTGATGGATGTATCGATGTTCTAGCTTAGCGATACTTTAGGTAGAATAGAATAGTTCTTTATTTGCACAGAAAGTAGGTACAAGGTAGGTCGCGCATTATGCTGAGCGATGGCCGTTTTGCGTGGATGTGACGCATATTTTCCCCCAAATTGTTTATTTTTGTGTTTTGTTCTTTCTTTGCGTCATGTGTACCGCAAATAAACGTATTTTCTTTCTTTCTTTCTTTTACAAGTTACAGATGTTAAGGTTAAAATGATCCTTATACTAAGTACCTTAACTCAGGCATGCAAACAGTTTACAAATATTATTAACAAATTCAATCAAATCAATACAAGTTTACTATGTCAAGAAGAAATTCAGAAAAAAAAGCAAATTAAAGTAAGTAGGCAATTCAACACAAAATGTCAAGTTTAATAAAATTGGATTATAAATTCGTCAAGTCAGAGGTCAATAAATTTAAATTAAAAATAAACGTTTTAGTAAAAGTCAGAAGTACAGAGATGTCATAAAAAGAAGAGAGTGTCTTTAAATGAAGAGCCAAGGAAATGAATAGTAGGGATATCAAATTGACTATCAACTTAAATTGTCAGTACAGCACAACAAATTGACGTAGGGCAGGGATGCACAAACTTATAGAGAACTAGCTTTTGTCCGCGGCTGCGCCTGCGTGGATGTCGGATGTCGTCTCACGGGAACGTACTAACGGGATAAAAGTATCCTATGTCCTAACCCAAATCATGGCCTATCCGTATGTCTTTCATCCAAATCCGTTCAGGCGTTTAGGACTGAAAAGGTAACAGATAGTCTTAATAAATTGTAATAACTTTTAACCCAGTGGACCGATTTTAATTAAATAAAGACTAAATGTTATCTCAAGATACGGACTGTGACTATATTTCCCATCCCTTAAATCTCTTTTAATTTAGTAAGTATGCAAAAATATCAAAATTTTAAAATCAATCATTTTACTCCCTTGGGGGAAGATTTTACAAAAACGCTGTAAGATATAATTTTCCATATTGCTTACAAAAAGGATAAATTTGAATTTTCATATGCCTAACTTAAGAAATGCTGGGTTTTCTATACAAACTTTCATCCCCTATAGAGTTATTTTTGAAACAAAAAGTACTTATTTTTGAAAGAAAAATAACTTTTAATTTCGGAAGTCGGTGGCAAAAAACGACAATTAAAACCAAAGACACCGACTTCCGAAATTAAAGTTATTTTTCACGTTGTAGTGTTTTTTTTTAAGTCGTTTGTTTTTTTTTTTACTTTTATTTTTCGCATATCTGTTGGCGGGCCGCAGGCATACCAGCAGCAGGCCGCGGTCTGTGCATCGCTGACGTAGGATGTCGTGTACTATTAATTATACCCGTCCACAAGTTTCACATTAAATTCAAATATTAGTATTTTTATTTTTAGCTTCTACCTACAATTTTTTTTTTTGTAATGTTCAGATATTGATACCCGTAACACTTGAGAAGTTTCGCCAGCTAATTTTAAATTGAACCTGGTCCCTGTATAATTCACGCGGGTACGAGAAAAGAAGGAATATTTATTAAGGCGAAAGCGTCAAGGTAGTCCGCGAAATTCATTTTTTTTTTACGATTTTTGCAATTTGCAGGTCAGTATCATGTTCTTTGTTGATCTAAATATGATTCGCGGCCGTATCAAATGTTTATTTATAGAATTATAATCATGAAAATGATCAATACAACTCTCTAGGCTCATGTAATCCCATTGAATGACTATTTCATGAAATCATGATATTTGACAATTAGGCTAACTAATGGAGTTGTATTGCTGATTATAATTATGTAAAGCCATATTTGTTACGGTCGCGAATCATATTTTAATAAACATAAAACCTGACACTGACCTGCAAAATGCAAAAAACTAAAGAAAATTTGAATCTCGCGGGCTACCTTAGCGCATCCTCCTTAAAGTATCATATCAAGAATGGTGGTAATGTGATGTCGTGTGTCATGCACGAGTTTGTGAGTTCAAATCCGGCAACTACCAATGTGACTTTTTCAATTCATATGTACTGTCTGAGTTTATCCTGGACATTACTGACATCGGTGAAGGAAAACATCGTGAGGAAACCTGGACTTATAGTTAATGTAAGTCTGAAATCGCCAACCCTTCTTGAGCAAGCGTGGTGATCAATGCTCGTGCCTTCTCTGTATGAGAAGAGGCCTTTGCCCTGCAGTGGGACAGTAACAGGCTGGTGTTATCAAGAATGGAAGTTAAAGACGTTACGCCGACCCCAAAATAACATGAGACATGGGCCAGGAAGATGATAATGATGCCCCCCGGAATGTTAAAGAGTCCTGAGTCCAGCATAATCAGCCTATAATGTTCCCACTGCTGGGACACAGGCCTCTCTGTGAGAGGGAGTGGGCCGTAATCCACCACGCGGGCCCAGTGCGGGTTGGTAGATGTCACATGTCTTCTAAGTTTTAGCTTCTCGGACATAACAGTTTTCTCTGGCGTCCATGAATCGTAAATTAATGTTTAATTTAATTGTTTTCCCTTTAAATGTTGGGTAAGTATATCCCCACTTTCCACGAGACAGCTGGATTCGTTTATGAGAATTATTATGATGAATTGATGACGACACATCAAAACTTAACAAAAGCGTAGGAGGAAAAATATTTTTTTTATTTTAATTGCTGTGAATCTGACATTCTATTACCAAACAAACTTTGTAAACCATTAAGCCCCGTGCAGACTGGCGCGACGCGGGACCGGTCATTGTTCGCCCGTGAAGTTTTCTTAAAAAAAATAATGTTAGAGCGTAGGCAGTCGCTCCATTTAAAATACTGGTATTCAGTTCCACCCGGTTAGACTAGAAGCCGACCCCAACTAGGGAAAAGAGTAGGTAGATTGACTATAGTTACATCTATGCCTTACCCTTCAAGGAATACAGGCGTGATTTTTTGTTATGCATAAAAAGGGGGGGGGGGGAAGAATCATAGGGCATCAAAAATATCGTCCGCATCGCTGTCAACAGAATAATAAGGTAATAAGTTACTTCAAATGATGAGCTTAGAAAAACATGTTTACGCCCCCTATTACATCATTCCCCTGTCGCTATCCCAATTTATTTGGAGTCGGCGCAACATGTACCTTTCCTCCACACTTCTCTATCACTCGTCATCTCGGTAGTCACTCCCTTTCTCGCCATATCATCTT
The DNA here is from genome assembly GCA_914767755.1 of Agrochola circellaris. NCBI lineage: Eukaryota > Metazoa > Arthropoda > Insecta > Lepidoptera > Noctuidae > Agrochola > Agrochola circellaris. The sequence continues at coordinate 5,665,248 of OU611867.1, read as the reverse complement.
CATCGACAGTCCATCCATCATTTCTTTGGCCTTCCCCTACTCATAGCATACATACTCAAAACTGTCCTCACGACATTTCCCTCAATCCTCCGCATCACATGCCCATACCATGACAACCGATGACCATACCATGACCCCCTATTACATGGGACTAAAGTGAGTGTATATACCCCTGCCTACCCCGTCTAGGAACACAGTCGTGACGTATGTTGCTGTAACACACTTGACACTGAACGATAGCGCGCCCTTGGATATCAGTTTCCGATGCGCCACAGGAAGCACTGCTGTTGACGTTTTCCTCCTTTTTTCGAGTTATAACGTTGCGTTGTATATTTGTTAAATGCAGAACGGAATAATGGCGAATTTGAAAGAGAGAAGAACGTTTATATCACAGTTCGTGAAACACAAAATAAAATTGAAAATAATGTTGTGTGCCTCACGGTTGCGCCAAAAAAGTGCCTCACTTTTGCGCCAAAAAAAAACCATTTTAGTATTAATGCCAGACAGATGCTGTCTGGTCTGGTTTTGTAGTAAAAATTGTTTTAGGAATCCATCTCTCTTTAGTCTCCCGGAGCAAATGGGACGGTTATATAAGTTTTAAAACTGCCTATGTGTCTGACTGAGGCGTGGCATCGCAGCTGCAAAACGGATGGACCGATTTCAGTGAGACTTCTATATGTTTATAGTTATAGAGTGATAGACGCCATTTGTAATTTTGGTCTAAAATTTAAAAGTTGTTAAATCTTTTGAATAGATATTTTAAGGATTTTTTTCAAGTCCTTAAAATCACAGACAATCACAAAGTAGCAATTTTGTCATTTAACCGTTAGTATTAACACGAAAGTAATATGTATCTACGCTATGTATTCTGGTTGTAACTCTGCCCTCTGCTCTTCCGGTCTTGGTCTCCGTACGTCTTCTTCGGGTGACCACTGAAAATCAGCGCTGTGCTGCGGGTCTCCATAGTACAGCATCATGCTGAGTGGAAGCCTTCTTGTCACAGTCATGACGTGCCAGCAGCTGCCGACTATTTCTGTTTTGTGCTCGTTATTGTATTTAAATCTATTGTGTTTTATTTTCTTATTTTCTACTCGAGTTTATTATCTTTTTTTTATGCACTTGTTTCTGTGACAAATAAACTTATTTTTCTTTCTTTTCTTTGGGGAAACAAGCCGTGATGTTACGTAGGTTATTAATTAAAACAAAACTATATTAATTGAACGCCATTAAAGCCACACCTATAACTATTTTAAGCTACTCATAAATAGGAACAATACAATAATTTTATTCAACAACTAAGGCTTACCCCACACAATATCATGCATTAACTTTTTAGCATCCATGTTGACCACTTAATCCACTGCAAACCCACTAAAGAACACCATTTAAAAACTGAACTTTTTAGCACTAAATCACTATAAATATGTCCATAATGCAACACAATGGGCACAGAACTGTTAATATTTACAAATTATTTCCTTAAAACTTCCACCAGCAGGATTATCATAGTGTATTTTCCTGTTATTTCCTATAATATAATATAATATAATATTGTAATATATATTTGTCCTGTTTAATTGGCAGTTGGTGAGTGACTGATTTCAGTATCTGTTACAACGGGAAACGGGGCCCTAATATCAGTATTTACTGCGTATTCCAATGTTTTGTATTGGCACAGATTAAAGCAGACGATTCACTCCGCAAAACCATTTAAATAAAAAGCGACTGTTGCAGACTGAGGTCGCACAGCGCTGATTATTACAGTTATATTCACATAGAAGTTGACTCTCTTTCTATCGCGTAACTCTTAGGTGTTCTGACTATGTTACACTCACTGAATTGGCCCAGCAAAACGGGCCCGCCGCATACTTGTAGCTTCATACCTAAAAGGCGGAGTGAACCATCTGTATTATTCTGAGGTATTGGTGGACAGTTAGTCATATTTTTATAAAGTTGTCACGGAATATAAATAAACATTTAAAATGATTCTTTTATTGTTATTGGAAATCCGAATGATGCATCTTGCATAATCGCACAACAAAAGGCCACTTCGATATATTAATGAATTCCCTTTTCACCTCGAATGTTTTACTTTTAGATCATGACAAGGTATTGGACCAATTCACATCATTATTTTCTATAAACAACAAACACTGCCCTGATTAATCATTTATTCAAATTACGCTGAGAGCACTTTACAAATGTCAAAATTACATAAGACAGTCCCCCAAAACGCCCAACCTTCACCACTTCCTAGTGCTTTAGCTGGGAAGAAGAAGTGACGCAACAAACTCCCCAGCAGCACTGCTGTCTGTTCAGTTAGAAGAAAAACTTGATTCTATACAATAGTATGCAAAATAATTTACATTACTCAACACAAAACAGTAAATAAAATTATTTGCCAGTTCCTAGTGCTTTAGCTGGGAAGAAAATGTGCGGTGGGTGGAAGAAGAAATCGAGAAATCCAGCATTCGGTAGCTGCTTACGGCTATTAAACAAAAGTTATGTTTATATTGTGACGCGCTGTCAATCAAGTAGTTTTGACGCAGACGCTATGGCGCTTCAGCATGCGTCATTTAAATACGTTAACTGAAAAGGAGGAGCAGCATTGACGTACGCATTGACCACAAGACATAATCCAGGGTTTGCAATACAACTGACGAGGTCCGTTAGGGCCAATGCCTGCCAGGGTTGCGAGTTTTTCCGGAAGGGATATCGTGGCCCCGGCACACAGGCAACGGAAGGAACACGGTTGGGTGTTAATCAGTAAAAGTCTGACACGCCCTACCGCTCCGCCCAGAGCGGGAGAAGTTAATTGATAATTTCCCACAATAAAAAAAATGAGGTTTGCAATACGCCACGTCAAGATGGTTGCTATACTAATAGGCGTGATGTCTTTGAAATGCTTACAGGTGCTTAAAAATACTCCGACAATCCGAAACCCCCATAATTTTACACGTTTCTTTCATAGTACCTATTCCGTTTTTGAACTGCACCTTCCGTGAAAAATATCAATTTTGGCAAATATGTCGGTTTTTCAGTTAGTAGAATAGGGCCCAGATGTCACCAAAAGCGTTTAATAGGAGTCCCTAGTATCATTGAATCAGTCGGTATGCCACTCCCAACTTCTGTACCAACCCTTATCCACAAATGAAGGAAATACAACAATAAATAATTTGTCGTTAAATTGAACAAACCATAATTACAATAACACATGAAAATAAGCTCAATGCCTTAGGAAAACCTTGAACTGTAAACAAACGCTGATAATTGAACCGTTCACACCGAGTTTGTTGGTTTGTAGCTAACTAAATTAACTAAATGTTACGTTGCCTTGTTAATTAATAGGTGGTTAAAAATAAAACTTCGATAATTTTAAACAAGCGGCTGAATATCGTTACATGTACAAGCCCAAAAGTCTGACGACCAGATTTACCTTAGTTAACTGCACGCGTAACACGAGCACCAATGAAACGGGTTTTGTCGACGGAAGAATAGACAAAACGACAGATTGTGATTGTTAATCTGTCAGTTTGTCTATTCTTCCGTCGATAAAACCCGTTTCTATTGTGGTGTAGTCACGCTACGCGTGCTGGTAGGATATCCTAATACTTCATTGATTTTAAAATCAAAAGTAGCTGATTATCGTTACGGGTATTCAGAAGCCTGAAAGTCCAACAATCAGTCTTGACCAAGGGGTTTAGTCACAGTAACTGGGTTGTGAAAGATCTACTAGTGGACTGGAAGCCGACCCCAACATAGTCAGGAAAGGGCTGGGGAAATCTGGTGTTGTGCCGCATCTTAGTAAAGTCCCGTGTCCACTGTCCATTGGAGAGCAGATGAGTTGATTGATTGAAACAAACTAAAAGAGGAAGGAAAAGTGGTTTTAAAATATGCGGATTATTTTTCCATTTATCTTCACTAGTTGTGATATTAAAATCATGGCAGATGACCGCTTTTTCTCGGTGACCGATTTATGATCGATATTTTTTGTATGAACGACTTTTACGGGGAGTCAGCTTTGATGTACTGAATGTCAATTTATGTTTGCGTGACTTTGTTTGCGTGTATTTTGTATTTCATCGTTTTTATGTTCATGAGATACAGTCCACTGATAGACACACGGACACTTACAGACAACACGTTAAGCCGCCGCAGTCCGTCTGTCGTCCGTAAGTGTCCGTGTGTCTGTCCGCGAGCTGTATCTAATGAACCGTAATAGGTAAACAGTTGAAATTTGATACACAGATTGTGTATTTATACTGTCCCAATACAAGATTTTTTTTTCTATAGTGTAAAACGTAGTGTTAAATATTGTACCGCACTTGGCCGGTTTTTTTTAATACAAATATCCATGATGCATGCCTATGACCTTCTTCGGTTCCCAGGCTACCTATCTGTCAAAATTTATAACGATCGGCTCAGTAGTTTAGGCGTAAAAAGGTAACAGACGAACAGAGATTCTTTTTGCATCCAAATAATATTATAAATGTGAAAGTTTGGATCTCAATCACGCAAAAACGGCTGAACTAATTGAACGGCAATTTAGCACACAGATAGTTTACAACCTGGATTAACACATAGGATACTTTTTATCCCGGTAGTAAGTTCCCATGGGATAATTTCCGACATCCACGCGGGCGAAGTCGCGGGCAAAAACTAGTTCAAAACATTAGTATGTATGGATTTCATGTTTTCCACCGACTTTTTACAGCCGTCTGCGTTTTCCCTGATACGTAAATAATGTTGGCAGCTTTAAGCTATATCTACTTTGTTCCGGGTCAGGGACTTCCGGACGCCCGGAAATGTATGAACAAGTTCATATAAAATGTATGCAAGCCACGACGCAAGCTTTATTTTCCTCATCCCTGAACGGACAGTGAACCCGAGGGGCAGACCCTTATATTATGTCTGTAGATCTTTTATTATTACATGCTGTAAAACAAAGTCACTTTTCGTGTCTAGCGCTTGTCGCTTTTCGTGTGACCATGCATGTTGTTCTCCTAAACTACGCAACGGATTTTGATGAGGTTTTCAACATCAATCAATCTGCCTAGCATTTTCCTAACTATGTTGGGGTCGGCTTCCAGTCTAACCGGATTCAGCTGAATACTGTATTTTACAAGGAGCGACTGCCTATCTGACCTCCACAACCCAGTCACTGGGTGACACGTTACCCCTTGGTAAGACTGGTTGTCAGACTTTCGGGCTTCTGACGACCCGTAACGACTGTAAAATATCTACGAATGACAGCCGGGACCAACGGTTTTACGTGCATTCCGAAGCACAGAGGAGTCTCGGTATACTCGGTATTCTCGGTGCCAACCCCGGATAGCGTAGCTTAACCTGATGGATCGAGGTTTTCACCATAATTTAGACTTAGAGAATTTATTCTGGAAGGTTTATGAGGATAATATATTTATATCAAAATTGCCTATAATAAAGAAATCGCGATGTTTTTTCAAGTCGTAAAAACCGTGTGATGCAGTGGCGCAATGTGAATCGAAAAAAGACTCAAAGAAATTGGAGCTTAAATTTTAAAGTGTTGAGTCTTGCTTGAAATGGCTTCTAATAGCCAATGTTATGCATTCTAATAGCCATTGTATCATACATAAGATATATTTATGCATAACATTGGCTATTAGAAGATATTTCAAGCAAAACACAGACACTTTAAAATTTTAGCTCTTAAGTCTTCGGGAGCCATTTTTCGATCCCCAGTGTGGCGGTGGGACAGGTGCTAAGCATGAAAGTATTTATTTAAATAAACATTTAATTTAAAAGATGATCACAATCGATTACAATGACAGTCGGAAACGGATTATGCGATGCATCTCGTGAATTTGGCTGGCGAATGCCCCCATCACGTGACAGCTCTGACTCAGATTATTATCAGAAAAGAATTCCTTATATATTGAGTCATCGCTGCACCGAAAATAATACAATAAGTTCTTGAATTGTGACTGGGTTTTCGGAGAAGCAAATTGAAAGATGATTACGTCATTAATTGGGGCAAAAAATAAAAGTTATAAAAACCAAAAGCCAGACAAAAAAGACAACTCAAAATTCAAAATTCAAAATTCAAAAGTCATTTATTCAAACTAGGCTGATAATCAGCACTTTTCGAACGTCAAAATTACATAAGACAGTCCCCCAAAACGCCCACCCTTCACCACTTCCTAGTGCGTTAGCTGGGAAGAAGAAGTGGCGCAACAAACTCCCCAGCAGCACAGCTGTCTGTTCAGTTAGAAAGAAAAAAAAATGACTCTATATAATAGTATTCAACATACTTAATTAACCTAATTTAAATTATTATCCATATGTTAGCTAGCACACGCCAATATACCAAACAAAATCATCGAGAACTATACTCGGGCAGAAATAAAAACTAAACGTAAACAAAACTTAACGTCTTAATAAAAGCCTCCAGGCATAAAGGGCGTGCCCGCTTACATAAAGCTGTAACTGGAAGTTATAAATGATAAACTAGGACCATCGAGGTAAAATAAATAAACAGTTAATTACTAATAACAATAAATAATATGATCTATGACTAAAAAGGTACAAACAAGACATCACAGACAGACAAATTTAAAATCCGGAGATTACGACCTATAACCAGCGGACGATCAAGACGCTTCCAACGATACCTCATTTGTCGAATTATGATGAGCAGTTTAGAAGTTATGAGGGAACAGATGAACATACATACATACCGGTCAAAATCATAACCCTCGTTTCTGCTTCGCCGTAGTCGGTTAAAAATTACTGTGGAGACCTGGGGTTTTCAACTTTTCATAAGGGTCTCTTAACATTATAACGATAGATTCACAAATCGCAAGACATCCGGAATCCCCATTACACATTTCTCTGAATACATTTTCACTTACATATTTCTGTGATATATTTTCACCCCACTTAACGTCATAACCGACCTCTGATAACAGACCTGACCAATGACGTAGATCAACAAAAGATATCGAACAGTGACGTAAACTGTTCCCATGTCGTGACTCTGTGACGTGTGATGATAATCTATGATAATATTATTACTCATGTTTCAACAAGAAATTATCTTTAGACGTTGATTAGACTATCTGTTCAATCTGTAAGGTGTTGTGATTGGCTAGCCGGAACTCGGTGTCTGATTTGGAAGACGGATTAATACCGTCTGTAGTGAAGGAATAGTATCGATTGCACTGAAATAATCTTACACTAAGCAGCGGCGTTATTGAGTAACACGCTTACAATGGCAATTACATTTTGACAGTTCTACAACATCCATTACGTCATTTACGTTGTCCATCACACGAATTTTTCAAACATAAGAAGCAGTAGATTCTCAATTTCCTTCAAAATTCCTCAAATCGTGATTAAAAGTCGTGTTACGCAAGTGGAGTGCAGCCGGTCAAATGTAATGACTCTTCACTTATAGTGTAATATTGACGTGTCGGTCGATTCTGTAAAAATATCACCGTGAGACTTAGGTGAAGTGAGCTGTCACTGTCACAAATCGACCGGCAGGATGCTAGGGATTAGCACTATTGACAGCTCACTTCACCTAAGTTTCACGGTGATATTTCTACAGAATCGACCGACAGGTCAATATTAGACTATAAGTGAAGTGTCATGACATTTTGCAACGTATTTTGCTTCAGCTGTTAAATGTCACATGCACCTATCCCATGATTTGCCATGTAAATGATTATTTTAGATCCCCTATACGAGTGACAAGACTTAACCTTTCCCAATCCTGTCACACAAGGTTGACAGCAATGTTTTAACTTTGGTGTCTACTTCACGGACAGTGCAAATGCTGAATACGCCCAGGGCACTGGATAATCAAGCTTGCTACCGACTTCGCTCACTGTTTATCTATTAACCACAAAATTAGTTATTTAAGTAGATATATCTAGTGCCAACACAAGACAAAGGTGGAAAACAAAATAGGTGAATGAATCTGGAGCAAGCCTATGGTTAGACCCTGGGGAATTCTGTGGCACGAAGTAACCTCAAACTTCAAAGGAAGGAGGATCAGTAATAGGAACTTCATAAGCTGTTCATCTTCTTTTCTCTTGGACGGTACATCTATGTATCTTACTTTGTATGAGTCCAGTAGGTGGCTACATTTATTTCGGCGTCAGAGGCGTTGTTCGGATCGTCAAGGCGCAGGTGAACGGTCACTTGGGACACTAGCAGATAGAACATAATCTGTTCAGAAGCACCATACTCGCACTGGATGGTACGCTGGTGAACTCAATTAATTCGCAACAGCCAATTCCGAGACCAAATTAAAACAAAGATAAAATTATTGTTTACCACGATAATATGCATAGCAGGGATCATCAGGTAACATACAATGAGTAATGTTACATAATTGGTTGATGAATCATACAATATCAATGTTTTGTGGTGTTGTAGTTATGATTTAGATATTAACAAAGCATTCCTCATGACTATATATAAATATTTTTTTGAGGATATTACTTAGTTACGGGGTTACATGAGTACTGCGCAGGTTAATGTTTTAATCGTCAAAAGAAAAATCTAACTTATCTGCGACGGGCGGGATGCTAAGCTAACTATACAAAACGCGAAAAAACTCTCTTCACAAACTCAGAAGGCCTTGCAAAGTGTACCTTGCCCCGTCACTGAATATATATATATCAAATGTTTTAATCATCGAAGGTTAACCCTATTTAAATGTCGTGAGGAAAGTTTTGAGTATGAATGTAGATGGCTATAAGAGTAGGGGAAGGCCGAAGAAACGATGGATGGACTGTGTGGAAGATGATATGGCTAGAAAGGGGGTGACTACCGAGATGACGACTGATAGAGAAGTGTGGAAGAAAAGGACATGTTGCGCCGATAACAAATAAATTGTCATAAGGTCAAGATAAATGATTAATGATTTTTATTTCTGTAAGTAGGTTTGTACAAAACACTTTTACACATCAATCATATTATTTTTAAACTAGATGAGGGTCGGCGTTTCCTATCTGACTACTCCAAGAAAGGCCAAAACAAACTCAGAGGTCACAGTCTCTTTTAAAGTCCAGACATAATCTTGGTCAGATCATGTAGATTGGTGTCTAAAAATGGTCTTTTGAGGAAAGAACCACACAAATTGAGTGGACCTGTCCAGTCAGTGCACGCATTTGTCAGTGACCGTGCAGCTCAACTCAGAATTTAAGGAGCTCAACGATTCGACGAACAATACCAAAGATAGGACATTTGGGTAGGCCGCATAAATTAATCAAGCTGCCCGACCATGATAAACCTAAATGAGAAAATAAAATAAAAAGGAATGATCCACATAGTCTTCACATTCACAATTATTAAAAATATATAATACTTTAAAAAGTAATATAATTATTCATGTCATTGTATAAGAGAATGATGATAATGGATTCTTCTATTTATATTTTGTCAATTTCTATTCCAAATGACTTGGTCGGCGTAGCCCTAATTCTAACCAACATTACATTTCACCATGTCAATCAAAAACATAGTGAAAACATCGTGAGGAATCCGGCAAGCCTAAGAGAATTTCTCGATGGCATATGAAGCCAAGTCAGAAGCCCATAGACGGTATAAAAACTCTGACACCAGGGTTGGTCGCTAGCCACACGAAAAAGAAGATCATGTTAATCACTTTTCTTTTATTAACGAATGATCTTGACCCCTTCCACTGTTATGATCGATCGGCCTACCTCAAGAAATTTATCCTTGAGGTGAACACATTGAAGTTGCTATAAATAAAAACAGCTCATTTCCTTGTTAGGCTGGTACAGTATAACGCACGTCAGTGGTAACAAAGCCAGTATAAGCTGGCCTCGCATTGTATGGAAACTCTGCAGTACGCTAGGCCAGCTCAAGGTCAGTGTAACATAGGTGTGCGGTCTACTATATATTCGCTCGTCAGATATAACAAATGCATCACTGATAGGCATCAGTAATGAGCATTGAGCATCCGTTGATGATTGACCTTCGTGGTGTCATGTTGTTACTATTGTGGTCTGCAGTCAACTGTCATGCGTCGTCGTTGCTCTAGTCAAGTTTTTTTTAAAAAGTAATACTTATTAATTTTATTTCTAGACCTCAGTACACGTTACATCAATGAGGTCTCGACCCCTGAACGAGGACATCCTGTATGACAGGGGTCGAAGTATCTCCCGTTACATGCATGAGAAGACTTGGACTAGATACAAATTACACAATTTTTTTACAATAATTAAAAGAAAATTGAAGGCTGATTCTTCTTTCGTATCGATGGATTTTAATTTGATTTCCTTAAATTGTTTGGACCCGGTATCTACTGGGTCCAAACAATTTAAGGTCTACCTGGCCACGTTAATTGCGGCGTCGAAGTCGGTGGCGTTCTTCAGATCATGAAAAGTGCAGAACGTACATTTGGGACACTCCAGCAAGTAAGACATGCTTTAGCCAGGAGCACCGCACTCGCATTGGGGTTTGGAAATATCGGCAATCCCCCACTACTTTATACGGCTGCGGTTTATGAGGATCCGGTCAACGCTAAGCGTATGGAAAGAGTAAATGAGTTATTGGTAAATATGTTTAAAAAAAAATAGGTTTTGAGTTTTTCGGTCAAGAAATCATCTGAGAGTTTTGTTTAACCATCTCGATTTTACGCATCGACCGCGTTCGGCGCTCTGATTGGCCCTTCACTGGCCTTCACTGGTGATGGGCCAATCGGAGCGCCGAACGCGGTCGATGCGTAAAATCGAGATGGTTAAATGAAACTCACACTAGACCCTCTGAACCAATCCGGACTGCCTGTAGCAGTAGCCGTCGGTCCAGCGCCTGATCTCTGTCGGTTCCAGTCGGATTGGCGTTGCGAGAGTGCACCTGTGTTTGCGCACATACTTGTTCACTATCTCCTACGTAGTTGGCTATTATAGTCTCAGTCGTTTTTTTTTTCTACTCTTTTGCCAAGCTACACTTGCCACGCTGAATATTATATGGGTAGAAAATATTTAAGTACGCTCATCCGTCAATTTAATCGACCTTGTGCAATACACAGATGAACCATAACATTACGATTCGGGTTAGTACTATTACTGTGCCATGGAGGGATACAGCATGGATATGGCATAAGCTAGGAATTACAACTTGCCAGCAAACTGCACAAAATTATGCAGTTTTATTTAATATAGGACTATTGTTTTTAGTCGTTCTATTTTTCGTCGTCATACTAATCAGTGTTCCTGCTGTGCGGAGTCCCAAAAAATACTTTTTATGTCTTACTTTCTTTACGAGAAACCCCCCCCCCCCCCCCTCCCCCCGCCCAACGGAAGGAACACGAGTGGGTTTTAGTCAGTAAAAGTCTGACACACCCTCCGGCTCCGCCCAGACCGGGAGAAGTCCTTTGATAATTTCCCACGATCAAAAAAAAAAAAAAAGAAGAGCTCGTGGCTAGAGAGACAGAAAGTCGCACGTAGGGGGAACGCTTTTTCCTTACAATCATCAGTAAAATATTTCTTCATAATTCTTATAATATAATTATATTTAACACCATTGTAGACCATGTTTGAGGATCTTGAGGAGCTCGTGGCTAAGTAATAACAGCCGCACGGGTCGATCCATCAGGTTTAGCTACGTTTGCCGTGGTTGGTCCGTGAATGGGTGACCATCTTTACATACCGAGTCTCCTCCGTGCCTCCAAGTTAAGCCGTTAGTCCCGGCTGTCATTCGTGGGTCTTTGACAGTCGTTACGGGTCGTCAGAAGCCGGAAAGTCTGACAACCAGTCTTACCAAGGGGTATCGTATTACCCAATTACTGGGTTGTGGAGGTCAGAAGGCAGTCGTTCCATGTTAATACTAGACAGATGATGATCAGTTTTTTTAAATAGTTTGCATACCAGTGTGCCATAACAACTTCTAATTGGTGATATGACTTGACATACATGAGTATGTCAAGTCAACTCAAAGCGTTTATTTCAATTAAACCAATCACAGGCACTTTTGAATTGTCAAGGGGTCGGTCAGTCAGAAAGATGAAGCTAGTTGCCCATTCGAAAGCGTAGAGTTCCTGTGGAGAAGAACGGGCAAGAAACTCCAGGGTCACTCTTCTAAATCAAAATATTGGTTACATCACATTGACATGGCACGCAACCTTCTAGCGTACACTTGCGAAAGTTACTTGCATGTATATTCGTGACTATACGGCTGTCTATTCCCGAGAAATTCTCTAGAATCATAACAAGAAAATTTTATAATCCACATTTATTCATAACTAGCTTTTTCCAGCAGCTTCGCCCGCGTGCATGTCGGAAATTATCCCAAGGGAACGTACTAACGGGATAAAAAGTATCCTATGTCCTATTCCAGGTCATGGTTTACCCGTGTGCCAAATTTCATTTAAATCCGTTCAGCCGTTTTAGCGTGAAAGCGTAACAAACAAACTAACTTTCGCGTTTGTAATATTTACTAGTAGCGCCCCGCGGTTTCAGCTGCATTAGTCTCGATCCAATGGGAATATCGGGATAAAATCTATCCTATGTGTTAATCCAGGTTATAAACTATCCGTGTGCCAAATTTCATCTAAATCCGTTCAGTAGTTTTTGCGTGAAAGAATAACAAACATCCATCCATCCATCCTCACAAACTTTCGCGTTTATAATGTTAGTAGGATATTTATTTATTTATTTAACGGTTTATGTACACACATATAAACAGACAAGAAAAAAAGGAACAGAAAAATACGTACAAGTTAGGATTAAGTTTGTTTGAACACATCACTTTTCCATAAAACATTGACCCGTCATGACCCAAGACAAGGAAAACCATAAAAGGTATAATTTAAATCGTTAGTACATTACAAAACAGTTGTTATCGTAAACTATATAATTTTGTATTACACATTGAATGTGTAGAAAATATCAACATAATAAATATGAGTCATCATTGCTTTTACGATTTTTTCTAGTAGTTTTTTTATCTTTTTATGCGTTTGCAAGTAAGTGACATGATGATTCTAGTCGATTTTTCATACATAACCATCATACACGCAAAAACATAGCATAATAGCAGGCAGGACACAGGCCTCCTCTCTGTGAGTGGGTCGTAATCCACCACGCGGGCCCAGTGCGGGTTGGTAGATGTCACGATGTCTTCGAATTTTGGTTTCTAGGACATGCCGGTTTCCTCACGATGTTTTCCTTCACCGTTTTGAGAGCAGTGGTGATGAAATTATTATATTTACACAATGTAAGGCGCGGCCGTTACCACTGCTCAACGCAACAACATATTCAGCCTATAATATGCTGGGACTCAGGCCTGTTCTTCGTGAGTGGGCCGTACAAGCGGGTCCATTATATCATCGGCAGTCTTCAGACCAAATCGGTTGTCATGATATGGGCATGTGATGCAGATGAATGAGGAACATGTTGTGAGAAAGGTTTTGATACAAATGTGGATGGCTTTATCAGAAGGGGAAGACCGAAGAATCGATGGATGATGGGGACACTTCAGAGATAAAAGCTGATAGAGAGGAATGGAAGTAGATGACATGCTGAGCAGACCCCAAATAAATTGGGATAGGAGGATGCTGGTGATCTTCAAGATCCACCTACCGTCAATTGTTAAAAATTCTAAAATAATCTCCGCAAATATTGCCACATCCATTATCTTCCTTTTTCTAAACTCAACCCACAGTCGGCGATCTAATTTTAACCATTACACAAGCTAACATCCTACGGGTTTGTTTACAAAATAAACTGTTTAGTAACGGTAGCGGAAAATTATCTGTTTCATACGTAGCAGTGTTAAGGTTAACATAATATTACGACTGTATTCCCGGAAAGAGTATGCATAAATGTAAGTATAGTATAGCCTCCTTTCGCCAGTTAATGACATCATTTATAGGCCTAGTCTACTGTCATCTCAAAAGAAGCAATTGAGATCCAAATGATTGGAAAAATCTAATAACACTTTGACCGACCGGTACCCTAATTTCGGATACACAATCAATCATAATCTGAATCGTTTTGAAACAGATTGCTAATCAATTGCTTCATAAGTTCGAAAAAAAAAGCTGGTCAATATCGTAAATAACGCAATGAATGTTGTTGAACTGTCAGAATGAAACAGATTCGTCGTAATCGTTTACGAAAATGTGTTGCGTAATTAGATAGCTGGAGGTAACCAGCTTCAAAATTTCGACCAACTAACCGACTCTTTGATAATTCAAAAGTGCCTGTAAATGGTTTAATTGAAATAAATGTTGAGCTGAGTTTGTGTTTAACCCAGGAACCAACATTCAGCAGTCGGACAGGTTAGGTTGGTAAACTAAATGAATATGAAATTCGTTAGTGTTTAGATGATTATGGGTGGCAAAAAAGCACAGGTCACTTATTGGGATGTGGTCGTCGTCAGCTATAGACTTCTGCAACCAACTGTTGCTATCACAGAAACAAAATTGAAATATGTCAAGTCACACACCTATAGCAACGCTGCTGGCGACAGTAATAGATGTGATATTACCAACACAACAGCTCTGCTGCTACAAGTGGCAAGCAATGTGGTAACTTTTCCATCATAAAGGAGAAAGTGCAAGTAGAGCAGCAACATTGCAAAATTTGTCACTTCATTACAATTTCACTTCTTACTTTTAAAATAGAAAGTAAAAAAAAACAACGAGCGAGCTTTACAGTAGTCGTATATGATCTCTCTCTAACATCTGACATCTCAAATTGGCAATAAGAAACATTAAAGGGGCGGGGCCTCGTCAAGGTCGTTTCTAGGACCGCGCGCGCTTCCCCGGCTTCCTGTTACACACTTCCGTCCCTTTTCACTAAATCACTCCCACAGATTTTTAGGGTATATAATTATGTTCTGTGCACAGATTGCAAGTAAGCGAGAGAAAATTATGTTACACATGAAAAATTACAAGCATATTGGACTTATATTTTACTATCTGAAGCATGATACATTTTAGCTTAACTCTAGGACTACAACGCACATGCTTCTGATATTGCAAATGTTCATGGTGAGACTGGAGACACTTACCACCATCATTTGTAGGACAGGGGATGTTCGGGGCAGGTCAAGGAAGTCGGTAACAAGTAACAGTTGAACCGCAGATGTTACAAAACCGTAGGACCAATTTCTTTTCGTCCTGATATTGGTCTGTTATCCAGTAACTGAGTTGTAGAGGTCAGAGAGGTATTCGCTCCATGTAAAATAATATATTCAGCTGCATCCGCTTAGATTGGAAGCAGACCACAATATAGTGGGGTATAGGCTAGGGAGATGATGATTGATTTGTTAATTCTATATCTATGGTTGTAGTAGTGTATGGTAAATCCCCATGGGAGCAGTTATTTGCCAAACAAAAAAGAAACACATAGAATTACACCTTATCTCCCCGAACGGTTGGGCAAAGGTGTACCATCGAAGAAGTTCATATCTAACCACCGTAAAGACTATTCTTGCTTGCAGCGCCCGGCGGCTATAAAACCAGGCCGGTAACAGATGTGGTCATCGTGTTCACGGGATTTTGTTTTCAAACTGCTTAGATATGAAGTTCTTCGATAGTACCTGTAGCAGGTAACATTTCGCCAGTTATGTTTAAGTCCCATGTAATAGGGGGCGAGCCTATTGCCGTCAATCGGGCACGAATCCAGACTCCGAGCTGCTACTGAGAAATTCCAGATAGAAAAACCTACTAACGCTTTCCCCAACCCGGAAATCGATCCCAAGACCTCATGCACAGCAGTAGCGCTTGCCATCACTAGAACAACGTAGAAAGAAACGTGCATTCTAATTACTTTTCACGTCCTATCACTATACTGAAGCTATTAGATGATACGAACCATTAATTGCACGGCCTTGATCAATACAAGTGACGGTGGATCGGCGAATCGAGTAAATAAACATTGTAATGGCTTTAAACGTTTGTTTATTGACATTCAACAATGTGTTTGTACTTGTACTGGTACTACTAGCATGGAAAGTACTAGAACATTGTGTTACAGGATGTAAAGATAAAGTGTTAGGTGATATTTTGTGGGGTGAACCGTTGTCTAGAATGGTCCCCTGGTATTTAGTCGGCGCAACACTTTTTCTTCTTCAGCACGCGTAGTATGACCACTGTAAAAACGAGTTTTGTCGACGGAAGAATAGACAAAATGACAGTTAAACAATCACAATCTGTCATTTTGTCTATTCTTCCGTAGACAAAACCCGTTTCTACGGTGGTCATGCTACGCGTGCAGTCAGTCACCCATTGATAACGTTAAAACGTTAAATTGACTCACGCTGCTCCGCCAAGCCCGAATAATTATTGAAAGAAAGAACAAAAAATATTTTATTTGAGACACGCACAGGAAATACAAACAGTAATTAAAAAATATAATAAAAATAAAAAGGAGCATTTTAAAACTAACAAAATAATAACGATCTGTGCGAGGTCAAAAAGGCCCCTATCTCAGCATAATGCTGCGATATAAAAAAAAAAACAAATACGCGGCGCTGGTATTTTGATAGGGCCCACTGTGACACAAAACACAAAACCACCACAAAATTTTGGTCACCCAATGCCATTTATTATTATAGGTAAAAAAATAAAATCACTTTAATCAGTGATTTTTTTGCTTGGATGTCTTTGGTTAGACGTACTGAACTCTGTGTAAAAATTTGTCCATCTATTTTAATGGGACCTTATATAAATCCCACTAGGGACTAGGGTTTCTAGTAGAACCCATTGATATGTTCGACCCGTCGATAAAACCAGAACCAAAGCGATCACTATACCAAGGAAGTAGATAATTTTTAAGTAGATGTTTTAATTGACATTGTAGTAAACCTTAGCTAAATTGTCATACACGTTAAAGTGCCTAATTCTCATACTAAAGTCTCACGGTTGCGTGTGAAAAACATTTAAATGTCTCAGGTCAACGCCAAACCGTTGGAAATAATATAAAAATACTGTTTGCATCGTCAACATCCGGCTAAAACGGTTCATTTTAAATATGGGTTACGTTATTAATACCGTGAAATGAAAAAGAATATCAACTGGTACAATTTTTGTAGTTTTTGACGAGTTTTAAGGCTTAACTCACAAGTAAAGATTTCTAGTCGTAGTCCGTGAAGAGTAGTAATAACAGTCCTCTGGATCGAATTTCGGCCATGGCGGCCAATATCAACGGAGATTAGGGAATGCAATTCCGATCTCGTGGGACCTCGATCTCGCGAGATCTCGTGTCATTTTTCGAGATCAATCCCGACACATAATGTGACGAGATCTCGCTCGAAATTGACTGGATTGGGCGGCAATAAAACGGAGATGAATTGCTTCTTTAAATGATCAGAGGATTTGAATTTACATGCTGCTGCTGCAAAAACTAACACGACTCTTCAAGAGAAATTAGAAGGCTCTGAGAGCGTCTTAAAGTTCTTTTTTGCGTGTATCTACGTCGATAGGTTAGAATCACTCATAGGGCCAAAACACATAACCGCGTTGCGGCGCCGCGCCGCTAAAATCGGCGGTTTGCGTTGCGGTGTTGCGGCGTCGCGAAAAAGAGCATTTTATTGTCGTATGGTAGGGTATCCAGTTCCTCGTGATTTTTGATTGTGGATAGACGTGTCTCTGCCATGGACCATCGTGAGAAACTTATTGCTTATTTGTTATTAAAAAGACATTACTCTGTTTTAAATGGAACTAGCGCCACGCTGCGGTGCCGCACCGCTACAATCGGCAGTGCCGCTACTGCCGATACTCGCGGCGCGGCGCCGCAACGCGGTTATGTGTTTCGGCCGATACAGAAAGAGATGGATCTATATGAGTGTTGCGGAACAAGGGGTAGTTTTTTACAGTTCGCTTATAATAGTTTACCCCAGTAGGACACCTAAAATGCCCTCTCTGATTCAACACTGGTTGGCACCAGCGTAAGTAGTACATCTCCGCCGCGAAACCGTAGCAGTTCAATTCAACTGGCTCGCGCCATGTTCCGCTACTCGAATTTCGCGTAGCGGAACATGACGCGAGCCAGTCACCCAGAAGTTGCCTCTCTTTCTATCGCGTGACTCTTAGATCTTCTGACTACGTTACGCTCACTGAATTGGCCCAACAAGACGGGCCCGCCGCGTACTTCTAGCTTCATACCTAAACTGCGGAGTGTGCCATCTATATTAATCTGTGGTATAGGTATATTTTATGCCAATACGACTCCTTCGAACATGACGTATCTAGTTTACCACGAACAGAAATATATCGTCTGCCATTCTTGACGAGGGTCGTAGAGTACAGAAAAGATAACAAGGTCACCAAGGAACCTTTTTCATCTGAAAATAAACCAGTCTGACATTTTTGCGACACCCACATGACACAACATGTGTTTTGAGAAGGTTTCAGAAAACACGATAAATTCTATTGTATACCATTGTTTTAGTAAACAAAAGAGGTACACTAGGATTAAGACCCTTCGACCAGGCGGAAGAAGGTTCAAGATTTTCGGGATCAAGGTATCCAGAAAAGCGAAAAAGATGCAAAGGTATTCCCTTCTTTCACAAAGTCCTCTACCGTTCCTCTATTGCTTAAAGTTACAAAACTGACCCACACCCTTCAACTCAGAACATAGTAACGATGCTGGGCGGGCAGAAATAGGTATGTATGGTGGCAGTACATCCACGGATGTCCTTTCACAAAGAGTTCTATTACTACTGCTCTTTTCGCCAGCCTGCAATTTGTGGGTATAAGCTCTCGACTTTATTTCGATGATTGAAGGTTGAATTTTAAATGTTGATGGATGGAGACAGAGACAAAGGCCATAGAAAAGATGTATGGATTGTGTGAGGAATGATATGAAAGAGAAGGGAGTAAAGGGAGAATGGAAAGACAAAACGTGTTGCGCCAACCCCACGTAAAATGAGACAAGGGCAGAAAGATGATGCTGACGACAAAGTTTGAATTTTACCCACTAACAAAGTCGCGGACTACGACGACCAAGTCAAAACGTACGTTTGTTAGATAAAACGTACTACAGTGTAACTGAGTTCCTATCGGAGAAAAATATTTGTTAATTAGTGACATCCGGATTTTTGAACTTTTGATGTATGACATTTTAGATTTTTGACATTTTGTTTTCTGACATTTTGATTATATATAATAGTAATAGTAATGACATGTTAAATGATGTAATTATAATGATATGATATTTGTAATAGTAATGTAATCTAATGATACTAATTTGTTTCTTCTGTCCTTTTCATACAAAAATATTTTTTTATTAAGTTGATAATTTAAAATGTAAAAATAGTCATTTATAAATTGATCTAAATAAGTTTAATAATATTGTTATAAATAATTTCAAATGTTTGCATGCCGATTGGTAAAATGAACTATTATGTATTACTCATATTTGCAAAATAAAACTCTATTCTCTATTCTATTCTAAGTCAAACAGATTCTGCTCAGAAAAATGCTACAAAGTCCAATCTATGATTGGTCTGTCAACACATAAGTACCCACTCACTAAAAGGATACATTATGTGGTATGTAATGGTCTCTATTAGCATGTAAATACAATCTATACACAACACGTAATATGTACGTGGATGTCACATGTGGCTGATGACGTTTCGTTATTATCATTAGACTTTAGTTAGTTGGAAATGAGTAGTCACCAATGCAATTTGCATGATATCAAGAGGTAAAACGGTGATGCTGAAAAATCCACAGTTTTGTCGCCTATTTTGCACATACTTAATAAAATACTGTTCTACTGCAGGGCGAACACCTCGCCTCTTAGCCTGTCGTATGCCGTTAAACAATTCAAAAGCCATTGTGTCTCGCGTGCATTGGGTTAGGTATATCAGAAGATTGGGTACATATTTCATAAGCCAAGACTTTTCGACGTCTTAGAGTAACAACCTAGAACATAACTGAGAGATATAGGATTTCTGCATGAAAAAGTACTGCGTACAAATAAAAACACATTTAAATAGACACAGTAATGAAGTTCTTGCTTTGAGCACCGTGCCAACGTTTCGCCCATTTTGCACATACGAGGATCCTTTATTATAATTTCTTCAAAATCAAGCACCTATTTTGCACATGCAAGGACTATTTTGCACATTACCAGTCCCACTTTTTTGCACGTACAATGTTTCAATCACAATCCGAGGGTTTAAGGCTCATACAAACCAGCGCGAGGCGACGGCGCGACGCGACTCGAACAATACAATTTCTAATAAAACTTGACGGTATAACAATAACCGGTGTCGCGTCGCGCTGTCGCGCCGCGCTAGTCTGCACAAGGCTTTAAAGGGGAAAACTGCTAATGCATTGTTTCATAGGTTTGAAAAATTCGTCAAAAACGTAAATAACGCAATGAACGTGGCTGAACCGTCGGAATCAAAGAAATTGAAATCAATAGCCATTTTGTGTGTAAATTACCCCGCTGGACTATTTTGCACAAAAGCCTTCTTAGAGTTTATTCGACTTACCGAGCTGTATAGATCCCATAATCTGCGAGGACTGTATCTTCTTGTAGGTGATCTCGCCACCCTCGCCGACTCGACGATGACCGATCTTTCTGTCTGATTTGTGCACCTTGCTGATGGCCCCCGAGGGGCCCACGGCCGGCTGGAAGGAAAAATAATATGAATTTTTTGTACAAAATAAAATTATTGAGTTTTCTAAATCACACAATAAATTCACCCATATTTCGCCCAGTTATGTTAAAGTACCATGTGTAATAAGGCGGGCGAGCTTATTGACATACCCCAGCAGCAGGTCATCTCCGGGTTACTACTGAGAATTTCCTGAAGGAAAAATCCAACAACACCATTCCCGAACTGGGAATAGATCCCAAGAACTAGACCAACAAAACCAACAAGGCAGTTACTTTTTCATTTGTGCATGTGAGGTTTATGTTTGTAAACGCATTTACGAATTCTACACCTTGCTACTGGAGCAATTAATATCGTGCGGCCAGGTTGATTGTTGGTCTTTGAAGTCCGTTAAGACCGTCTCTAGTAGTAAAAAACCGGCCAAGTGCATATCGGACCACGAACAATGAAGGGTTCCGTAGTTGGGATGAATTTATTCCCAGAAAAAACTTATATTATTAAGAAAGAAAAATAAGTTTATTTGTCACAGAAACACGAGCATAAAAAAAAAGATGATAAACTCGAGTAAAAAATAAGAAAATGAAACGGAATAGATTTAAATACAATTACGAGCACAAAACAGAAATAGTCGGCAGCTGCTGGCACGTCATGACTGTAACAAGAAGGCTTCCACTCAGCATGATGCTGTGCTATGGAGAGCCACAGCACAGCGCTGATTTTCAGTGGTCACCCGAAAGAGACCAAGTCAGGTTTAATGAATTTTACATAAATATACAATAAAACAAACTACTACTACTTCTACTATTACTGGTTAACTTGTAGAGCCTACAATAGTTTTCCTTTTAATTTCATTATGTATACTACTGCGATGAATTTTTTCACATATCCAAAACCAACCATTCAGCTGACAGTGGGGGGGGGGGGTCTCAAAAAAAAAAACATGATTTTATTTGACCACTTTGTCCACGTGATTAATATGTATACCTATGCCAAATTACAGCTTTCTAGTACTAAGAGTCTCTGAGCTAAACCGCGGACAGACAGACAGACAGACGGCCATGGCGAAACTATATGGCTTTCTTGTTAACTACGGAATCCTAAAAAACCGTCTCTCACACGTACATTCGAATGACATAGATTCTTTATTGGATCTTTTTGAAGGTTTTGTGATGCCAATGCGTCGTCTGCATTCTACCTACCACATAAAGGATTATATTGGGGTAAAACATATGTGATCAAAACTAAGCGTTTTATGACGATAGTTAACTGCACAGACATCCATCCATTCAGCTTCATTTGAGGGGTGAATAAACGCGTTAATCATTTGCATATTTTTTTTTTTTTTTTTTTATTTCATTTGCAGCCTTTAGAATTCTTTTGAATATAAGAAAATTTTATCAAAGCCTAGTTTAATAAACAAGTTTTTTTTGTTACTAAGTGGATAAAGAGAACATTAATTAAGGAATAAATTTGAGCTCAGCGTCGTTGTTCCAATTTTGCATAACGAGTTCTTCTTAACCGACTTCCAAAAAGGAGGAGGTTATATTATATGTTCGTCGCGTATGTATGTTTTGTATGTATGACCGCCGATTTCTCCGTCAATTGTGGACCGATTTTGAAATATTTTTTTTTGTTTGAAAGGGTATCCCAATTTGGTCCCATATAAATTTTATTAACTTTGCTTGGATAGTTTTTGATGAAGC
This sequence comes from Agrochola circellaris, assembly GCA_914767755.1. NCBI lineage: Eukaryota > Metazoa > Arthropoda > Insecta > Lepidoptera > Noctuidae > Agrochola > Agrochola circellaris. The sequence continues at coordinate 5,642,950 of OU611867.1, read as the reverse complement.
TTCAATAATACGTATTTTTCCCACTTAGTATATGTGGATGATATGATGATAACTTCCTGTCACTGTTATTTACATAGCAGGTAGTGGTATTCGAATTTATGTGGGGTAGGTACCACAACTAAAAAGTGAAACACAAAAACTTAAAAAAAAAAAATACTACCGACTTCCAAAAAGTACTACAAAGTGAAAAATAAACTTTAATTTCGGAAGTCGGTGGCAAAAAACGAAAATTCAAAACCAAGGACACCGACTTCCGAAATTAAAGTTATTTTTAGCAACGTTTCTCGCCTATGTCACTTTTGTGTGTTTTTGTGCAGAGAAAATGAAGTATGTAAGGATCGTAGCAGGTGGCGTCCTGTCGGTTCTGCCTACCCCCCATGATAAGAAGGCGTGAGTTTACGTATGTATGTTGGGCTTTTTTTTTTTTTGGGGTTGGAAATTATCAAATAACTTCTCCCGCTCTGGGCGGAGCGGGAGGGCGTGTCAGACTTTTACTGACTAAAACCCACCCGTGTTCCTTCCGTTGCCTGTGTGCCGGGGTCGCGATATCCCTTTCGGACAAACTCGCAACCCACAGGACGTATGTTGGTCTAAGAATGAGTTCTGTAAAAATATGACCAGGCAATTCTTTTTTTTTTTTGCAGTGCCCTTAATTTATTTGTGGCCTACGCAGCATATCTTCTTTCATTCTTCTCTATCAGCTCTTTTCACCCCCTATCTGGTCAAATCATGTCACACAATCCATCCATAGGTTCTAGGGCCTTCCCCGACTCTTATAGCCACCCAAATTAAAATTGTGAAATGGCGTGGACATTCCAAAAAGGTGATTTTATTTTACTACTCTCAAAGAGTGGGTTCTCATTTTCTCAGTAAGTCATTAATTCATTATTTACATACATACATAGTAAAACAAATTTTCTTTTTGTGTCTATACAGGGTGTAAAAAGACACATCACAAAGCCGTAAACTACGCATACTGTACGTATAGCTAAGTAGCTTTGCGCAAAAATTATTGCTGGGAACCGTATTTTTTTTTTTTTTAATTAAAAAAAACAAATTTTTATTGCGCGCAATGTAACGCGAACCCACGCTTGAATGATCGGATTCAGTGTTAGTTAAGCTCCGCCCCTACGCTACGTAGGTAGGTACTTGTTGTTCATTGCGTTTTTGTAACTTCAAATGCGTAATCTGTTAAGATAAATCTAAAATTCTTTGTTTGGAAAAAAGTTTCGTATTATCGCATAGAATTCATTTTCGTGAAAAAGTAAAAAAAAAAAATGCGACTTTGACCTTCAATATCTCCAGAACCAGTGGATTCCCAGGTATGGTCTAGTGGAAAAAATGATGCAAATAATGGGTAGAATATGTGGCTTTCGGCTTCGGAAAGTGTCTTTTTACACCCGATATGTATATTTTTGTGACCGCTGAAATCTTCCACAATAAACAATGGATTTTGATGCGATTTTCACCATCATTTCGTGCGGATTTCACCAATGAAATTGTACGCGTTCAGCACATCTAAAGGCTCTGGCAGACCAGCGCGACGCGACTCGAACAATACAATTTCTAAGAAAACTTCACGGTATAACAATAACTGGTGTCGCGTCGCGCTAGTCTGCACGAAGCTTAAAGCTGTCAGTGTACAATATTCCATAACAATTTTGACACTGACAGCTCTTGAACGCGTTTTAGAAATTGCTGATCGCGTTCAGTTTCATTGCTGAATTAGAGTATTTATTCTGGAAGGTTTAGGTCTATAATTCACTCATATATAGCTTAAATATCACAGAAAGAACACCAAAGGGTATCGTGTTACTCGGTAACTGGGTTGTGGAGGTCAGATAGGCAGTCGCTCCATGTGAAACACTGGAATTCAGCTGCATCCGGTTAGACTGGAACCCGACCCTAACATAGTTGGGTCAGATTGATATACTTAGCACAGAAATCTTGATGTTTCGTCAAGTCGCCATTGAACCCGTGCAAAACAGGGGCAGGTTGTAAGTAACAAAATTATATCGATATGTAGGCACAAAAAAACATTTATTTTTCAACTTTCAAAGAGTCGGTTCTCAGTAAGTCATTAGGGTAAATAAATATTCAGTAGGTATTCTTCAAAGTTGGGTATGTTTTTCTTGAATCCGAAGACATACGTAGGTAAATATGACGAATATAAGTAAACATTACGTAATCATTTTTACAACAATGTTTTCTTGATAAAAAAAGATTTCATCTTATCTCGAACAAAAACTGAAGTAGTAAAGCATGTGCCATGTTTACTGTGTCACTGAGTGAACAGATATGATTTTAAAACATGTCTACAAAGTTTTTTCTAGTTGGTATAGCGGTCCCTAGGTTTGATCAAGATGTTTTAATCAGGAAATTCCCAGTTACGAGAGTCGTAATTTGTGCTAAAGCGCAGGGACACACCTGCCGAAAATTACGCGACGGAAATTCGACGTGTTTAATTTTCAACAAATAAGGTTCGCGGCGTAATTTGAGTCTTATGGGATGTAGGGAATTTAAAAAGCACTGTAGGCGTAACCAGGCCAAGCGGGAGGAAACGCCCGGGTGTCACCACTGTGTGGATCGCCCGGAGGACACGGTGGAGCATACGGTGGAGGTCTGCCCAGCTTGGGCGGAGCACCGCCGTGTCCTCACGGAGGCGATCGGCGGCGGCGATCTCTCGCGTCCGGCCCTGGTTCAGGCCATGGTCCGGAGCGAGAGTGCATGGGAGGCCGTCACCTCCTTCTGCGAAGCAGTAATGCTCGCGAAGGAGGAGGCGGAGCGCGCGAGGGAGAGGCAAAATGCGCCCCCTCGCGCCCCTAGTCGCCGCAGGAGACGCCCCGGGCGTCGGGAGTCGAGAGCCGACTTCCGGCCACCGTAGGCGCGGGCTTGCGGACGGTGAGCAATGGGTAGCTCGCCGTCCGATAGGGACCAGGCCCGGGTCGACGGCGCGTTGTGTTCCACGCGCGCCTCAAAGAGATGTCAGCACCAACTGACGGGGTCCGGAAGGGCCAATGCCTGCCGGGGTTGCGGGTTTGTCTGAAAGGGATATCGCGACCTCGGCACACAGGCATCGGAAGGAACACGGGTGGGTTTTAGTCAGTAAAAGTCTGACACGCCCTCCCGCTCCACCCAGAGCGGGAGAAGTTATTTGATAATTTCCCATCCAAAAAAAAAAAAAAAAGGCGTAACCAGGCCGAATTTATGTATGTCACTAACGCCAAGAGATAGACAAAATGGCATCTAATATTTAGGTGTTTAATGTTTCCACATTTCACCAGACGTCTCATGTAATAAAGAATGTTCACAATGGGCCTCATTAGCAGGCTGAAAGTTACCCAAAGGACAAAGGAGTGGAGTTGAAGTTTCCCTACGTGCTCGAATCAGAAATGAAGATATCCATAGGAGAACCAAGGTAACCGACATAGCCCGAAGAATTGCCAAACTTAAGTGGCAGTGGGCAGGGCACATTGCTCGCAGAACAGATGGCCGATGGGGCCGAAATATTCTGCAGTGGAGACCGCGTACCCAAAGTCGTAGCGACCACTTCAGTCCACGGAACCGAAGACCTGTCGGGTCGGTTCGGTCGGGTTCGGGCTTTGTAGGCCTTCCAGGCCTCCTACAAAGTGGACCGATGTCCTGGCCGCAGGGATCCGCTGGATGCGAGAAACACAGAGACCGGTCGAAGTGGCGGTGCTTGGGGGAAGCCATGTCCAGCAGTGGACGTCTTTCGGCTGAAATGATGTAATAAAAGACGAGCATATTGCCATCAACAGGGCACAAGTTCATACTCCTAACTTTCGGAGACTTTATTATATTAATACTGCTATTTTCGTCTCCCAAAGTTTCCTATTCTGCATCTATTTTTAACTTTTTCCTCAAAGTCTGACTCAATCTTTTCCTTGCACTGTAGGTATTTTTTTATAAGGAAAACACGGCAGGCTATAAATAGATGGACAGCTTTTAAATATACGGAAAGGAAATGAAAATAATAGCTATCACACGATTGGTGCTCTAGAACCAATAATTCGAAGACATGTGACCATCCACCAACACTCGGCGGCTCACATTTAGATGCTTCGATTTGTTAACCATTTTCTATTTTGTTAAGTACCTGGTAATCGTTGACAGGCCTACACTGTCCCCCATACCGTAAAAGTGTAATTTGAAAACACTGCAAAAGCCAATTATTTTTAAAAGAGTAAATAACCATGGTGATTCATGCTGACTTTCGACCAATTAGAACCGTGCTTCTGACATTTCTTAAGTGCCATATGTAGGTTTATGTGATTGTTGACATGCCTACACTGTCCCCCCATACCGTAAAAGTGTAATTTGAAAACACCGAAAAAGCCAATTATTTTTAAAAGAGTAAATAACCATGGTGTTTCATGCCGACTTTCGACCAATTAGAACCGTGCTTCTGACGTTTTTTAAGTGCCCATGAAGGTTTATGTGAAAGAAATAATTTGAATTTGAACTCCCTCCCACAGAGAGGCGGCCTGTGTCCGAGTAGGTACCTAGAACGTTATAGGCTGATTATGCTGCACGATTGGCAATGGTGTAACAAAATTGGCACAGAGTAGGGAAGCGTGACAAGTGCTACAACGTTGACCTCGTCTTGGCAGTCTATGACCTGTCGCTTCCGGTGGTTCAGTCCGCGCAAGCAAACTGTTTTGAGCAAACTTTTAGTTTTGCTACTGGACTTTCAAGCTGTGTGTGATATTTTCTATGCAGTTTAGTGCAGTTACTCGTTAAATTAAAGTTAACAGTAGGTATATTTTTTCTTTACTGTTATGCAAATTAACAGACGAGATGTGTAGAACCATTAAGCCTCGTGCAGACTAGCGCGACACGACGGCGCGACTCGACTCGAACAATACAATTTCTAAGAAAACTTCACGGTATAACAATAACCGGTGTCGCGTCGCGCTAGTCTGCACGAAGCGATAGCGGTCATCATGATTCTCGTAGTTAGCAGTACTAGTACAAGCTTTTAAGCATGGTTAGTAGGACTTTAACCTATTTACGAGTTAACAGTTGCCCAAAATCTGACTTTCAGGTTGATTGTATTATTTGGAGTGCTCAACCGAATTTAGTTTCGTAAAGTGTCTAGAAAATTCAGCCGCTACTGAAAGCCGACGTTTACGATTAAACGCAGAATAAACAATTTCTACCATTTCTAATAAATATGTCACAAACTTTCAGACAACCGTCCTACCTCCCAACTTGGCAGCCTGTAGCTCCCCCTACCACCTCTCTTTCACCTACATTCGGTTATTTATAGCCAGCCACCCACCATTGTCGCGGTAACCACTTACAAGGACAGAACAGAAAACTGACTTCCAACAAAATATGTAAAACAAATGCAACATCAGATAAAATATGCAGGTTTACGAGTACTTCAATGATCATGACTGGTTGGCTGGCTCGTGGAGGTCAGATAGGCAGTCGCTCCATGTAAAATACTGGTATTCAGCTGCATCCGGTTAGACTGGAAGCCGACCCCAACATAATTGTAATAAGGAAGGGCCAATGCCTGCCGGGGTTGCGGGTTTGTCCGAAAGGGATATCGCGACCCCGGCACACAGGCAACGGAAGGAACACGGGTGGGTTTTAGTCAGTAACAGTCTAACACGCCCTCCCGCTCCGCCCAGAGCGGGAGAAGTTATTTGATAATTTCCCACACTCAATTAAAAAAAAAAAAATTGGCAGTCGCTCCATGTAAAATACTGGTATTCAGCTGCATCCGGTTAGACTAGAAGCCGATCGCAACATAATTTTAATAAGGCTAGGCAGACGATGACTGCCTCGTTGGTGTAGTGACTACCATATTATTCTCTCATAAATTATTCTTCTATCATATCTGCTGGGGAGCTTGTTGCGCCACTTCTTCTTCCCAGCTAACGCACTAGGAAGTGGTGAAGGATGGGCGTTTTGGGGGACTGTCTTATGTAATTTTGACGTTCGAAAAGTGCTGATTCTCAGCCTAGTTTGAATAAATGACTTGAATTTTGAATTATTATTATATTAGTACGTGAAGCAAAAACTATGTACCCCTTTTTACGAAAATTACGCGGACGGAGGAGTATGACATTTGGCACAGTTAAAGTTTATATGGAGAAGGAGTGCAGAAAGCTAATATTTTTATATAATATACATAAGAAATAAATTAAATTAATAAAAAAAACATTACACTCGCACTACCATGCGTTTGACACAAGATGGCTACCTTAGAATCATGACATTTAAAAATGAATTATGGTCGAATTTCGACCTCTGGCCGACCACTAGTTAGTTTAACGCCTCGACTACACAACGACTGCTGAGCATGAGGTCTGAAATTGGTAAATAAAACGATAACAGCGACGATCAGCATAGCTATTCATAACCGACAGTCTTGCAAATCGATCATTACACATTTTCGGTTACCTGTTTTGCCTTGCCGACTGCAAATAGCCGCCGGAAGAATAGTGGTCGTCGTGGTTTTAACTGTCAATTCGGGTTTTGGATTTGTAAACAGCGTTTAGAGGTAACATAGATTGATTTTCGATTATACACGGAAGCGTATTTAATGGTTGTAAAAAGCTATGCTGGTCTGAAAAACAATTACCTATATTGTGCATAAGTTAGTCACCACGACAACACATTTTAAGTGGTATTACTGCCGCTAGCTGTCACATGGCCGCACCACCTAAATTGGTAAGGTCAACGGTCCCATCCCAAACAGTGATGGGTTAGTCTTAATGAGACTGAGTCGTTATATTCTGATACATTTTAATGTTCTTTGTTTTCTAATCTGTGAAAGTCTCGACATTTTCATTCATACTTCCTTACTAATACTATACTAAATAAAAGAGTAACTGTGGAGTTTCTTGCCCATTCTTCTCCAGACGAAAATCCCTCTTGGAATTGATCTTCTTGTAAATGTTGACGTTCAAAAGTGCCTTTGATGTGCCTATTTCAAATACATAAATGATTACTAATACAAATCCATTCTAATATTTTAAATGCGAAAGTAACTCTGTCAGTCTGTTTACCTTTTTACGTCTCTTATCGGCTGAACGAATGTCGATGAAATTATGCTTACTGGTAGACAATGGCCTGGGTTGGGAAAAAGGATAATTTTTATACCATCAGTACGTTCCCGTGGGATAAATTCCGACTACCACGCGGGCGAAGCCGCGAGAAGCTGGTTGGTTGTTTAATTTGAAGGTGAAAAATTTAAAACACTTCACGAATGTCGGAATCTCGAAATACTACATTATCGTCTTGTGCATACTTTTTTATTTTTTTTGAGGTTGAAAATTATCAAATAACTTCTCCCGCTCTGGGCGGAGCGGGAGGGCGTGTCAGACTTTTACTAACTAAAACCCACCCGTGTTCCTTCCGTTGCCTGTGTGCCAGGGCCACGATATCCCTTTCGGACAGACTCGCAGCCCTGGCAGGCATTGGCTGTAACAGACCCCGTCAGTTGGTGCTAACATCTCTTTGAGGCGCGCGTGAAACACAACGCGCCGTCGACCCGGGCCTGGCCCTTATCGGACGGCGAGCTAGTCTTGTGCACCCTGGGGTAGTCAGATCCGCTATAGAGTCCTCTTGATGACTTGCAAATATGGTGAGATCTCTAAATATTTTCTTGAAAATCCGGTCAGATTTGTTACCAACCTGCTGACTGGCTAAACCAGTGGTGGTGGTGGGTTTTTACCACGACATGAACTTTTTGTTCGACTTTGTAACACTTATCCGTCACTCATACCATCTGACAGTCTATTTCTAAAACTGTATGTGCCCGGATACCATATACATAAGCCAAACTTGACGAAAGCCTAGTGAAAATGCTCTATTATCGCTAAAAGGGTTCAGTTTACATACTAACTTCCACTATTACAACTAAAAGCTTTTAAGCCATATTCCGCCATATCTTGTAAGCTTAAATACAACCGCTTTTGCCAAAACCATAGCCATATTTCAAGGATGACATAATATCCTGGAGTTCCTACGCTGTTGTAGCCAAGTAGGTTTATTAAGACGACTGTCTACATCGGTAATGGTCGGCCTGTCCAGACAGAAGGCCGATTACTGACTGGCGCCCCGTCCTAACTCCCGGTTTTTGAGATCCAGATCTAAGATCACATCAGTATGGCTAATAAGTGGGTAGCCCACCCGATAAGTGGTCAAGTGGGTAAGGACATCTGCAATACCAGAAGCACAATTCACGTAATTAAAAAAGTTCCTAATCTAATGGCAATCGCATCTCAACGACTATCAATGTCAAAAACTTGTAAAAAAGTAGGTTAATTTGAAATATTTTTGACAGATAGTCCCCGCGATAATTCTATTGAGGCGCGATCGTCCCGCGAGTACGCGATCGTCGCGTTCATGCCACCTTTTGTTCGGTGAACACGTTCGCGTGCTCGCGCTGACAGAGGACGCTTTCCAGTTTTGCGAATAAAAAGTGACATTGCCCGCGACGATCGCTTTTAAAAAGGACGCGACCTGAAACTGAGTTTTTATTTTCGCTTGAGTATAGATTTCGATCGTTTCGTTGGTATACATATAATTATAATAAAGTTTATTAATCAAAAAGTAACAATACAATTTAGTCAAATTCGCTGAGCCACAAACTAAGCATCGCTTGTATCTTGTTGCTCAAAATATATTGTGTGATATACTGTCATTAAAGAAAATAATTTTATTTACTGTTTTGTGTTGTGTTATGTAAATTATTTTGCATTTCTATTGTATAGAATCAAGTTTTTTTTCTAACTGAACAGACAGCAGTGCTGCTGGGGAGTTTGTTGCGTCACTTCTTCTTCGCGGCTAGGAAGTGGTGAAGGTTGGGTGGGCGTTTTGGGGGACTGTCTTATGTAATTTTGACGTTCGAAAAGTGCTGATTCTCAGCCTAGTTTGAATAAATGACTTTTGAATTTGAATTTTGAGATTAGAATGCGAACGTGCTTATAAATATGGAAATTGACACTCTGTAGTAGTAGCAGATGCGTTGCCATTCCCAAACAACATGTGCCTAATTACACCGGCACCCATTGTTCGTACCCTCCAATCCGGAACACAGCAACGCTGCTTGGCGGCAGAAGAGGACATGGTGTTAGTACTTCTTCAGACAAGGTCCTTCACAAAGAGCTCTACTACTAGACTGCTTAAGACCAATTTCATCAATGAAATTGAACGCGATCAGCACATCTAAACTGTCAGTGTCAAAATTCTTCCTCGGACGAGCTACTTTACAAAGACGTGTAGTAAGTACTAAAATACAATTCTTTAATCTGTCTTCTACAACACATCGTGGTTACATACGCATAGTGCTTGACTCAGAACACACAATGGATTGTAAGGTCGGTTCCCACAGTGTATGAAGGACCCAACACGCCATTATGTGAAGAATTTTACTTTAAAATCCATGTATTGTGAGTTTTTGTTAATGTTTTAGCGTTTTGGATTTCCTTTAAAGACCATCTTCGTAGTAATTAGCATTTTTCGAGTGCTATATATTTTTAAGTTTCATTCACCCTTGTTGCGGCAGATAGGTACCTCGTATCGTAACACAAATTGTTTGATTTTTACGAATCGAGTGCTTGGTACCACTTTGAGGCGCCACCAATCGTGGTTACAATGGATCAGGTTGAGTGAAATGAAATGAAATGAAATTGTTTATTCTGTAAATAGGATATCGGAATCACTTTTACACGTCATATAAAAAAAAATATTAAAAATAAGCTAGATGAGGTCGGTGTTTCCTATGTGACTGGTGTTGGAGTGAGTTTATGTGCAGTAACCGCGGGCGTTAATATGGCATATGTATATCAAGTTTTAGAAGGAGACAGTCGCAAATTGACTAGCTAGATCCTAGAGCCTGTCAAAGACGTTTTCCTGATACTTCTTCTCGGCTAAAATGGCTCGACTGGCGTTATGGGGGACGCGTTTTGTTCCTAACTTGTATGTCGAAAATGTGCTGACTCTCAGCCTAATTTGAAAAAATGAATTTTCATTTTGTCATAGAGAATTATCATTCAGAGTGTATTACGCAATTAGGCTACTGTTTTGAAAACGATAGAAAAAATTGTTTTGACTTCGCCTGCGCATAGCCATAAAACCATGAAGATATATTCGCGCAGTTTCAATGGAAACGATTCTTTATTCAACACCACTGGCCGTATGCCAGCTTTGTTGTATTGCTTCTTCCCCATAGACAATATTTATAAAGGTTGAATACTGATTTCTTCGGCTGAGGCAAACGCCTTGGTCTGTATGAATATTTAATACGTATGATTTTTCAGATGGACTATAGGAAAAAATGAGACGAACATAACATCACTCCTATAGGTATTACAGGGATGAAGGGGTAAATAGTAAAGTACACATACTTTTCGCCAGTTAGGTAACAAGCACCAAACATTAAGAGACGAGTCTATACCATAAATTCAACATAATGTGACGCGGATTTGAGGAAAATAGTCGGCAACAGACAGACGCAGTGTTCTTAATTCTTCGGTAGGGTCCCCGAAACTATCAATTTTTTGTAGTAATATTGTCAATCGCTTCAATTGCATTTTGTAGACGATTATTTTGCGCATCAATGTGTATCATTCACGTAAAGGCTCATGCAGAGCAGCGCGACGCGGCTCGAACAATACAATTTCTAAGAAAACTTCATGGTAAAACAATAGCCGGAGTCGCGCCGCGCTGTCGCGTCGCGCTTGTCTGCACGAAGCTTAATGCTGCGGCCGCATCTGCGTCTATCGTGTCGAAGCTTCGCACAGTACCTACACAGTATACGATACACGCAGATGTGACCAACCACCATCGGTTATCATCGCGATAGTTCGGGCTGCGTAGCAGTTATCGCCCTAGCTGTTGTCGCCCGGGTGGTCGTACATAATATCGCCATAAGTTTTAGCGAGCAAAACATACGAAGCTTTGGCACGCATTGCTTTGCCACAATAGATGCAGATGCGGCCACAGCATTAAAATTGACAATTTCAATTTATCGTTTCGGCGACCCTTTAATTTAAAATACTTATGAAACTATAAAAAGTTCACTAAATTCGTGCTCCATATTTTTTCTTGTTATAATATCAACACAGAAAAATTAAAACGAGTCGTAATATTTTTGTCATAGGCAGTATGACACCAAAAGTTGTTAAGTGAAAGTATCAACATACAAACTGGTAATTCATCACGCAGTAATTTTGTCAATGATTATTGTTTTCACAATGGGCACCTCTGCCTTAAGCTTCGTGCAGACTAGCCCGACGCGACACCGGTTGTTGTTATACAGTGAAGTTTTCTTAGAAATTCTATTGTTCGAGTCGCTTCGCGTCGCGCAGGTCTGTATGAGCCTTTACCCTTCAAATTATAGGCGTGATGTTATATTTATATCTATCCCAATTTTTCCCACGGGACTGATAAAGAGCTGTCTTATCAGTGAGGGTCATTGACCTGTGATAACAATGTGCTACAGCTAAGCCTTTGACTTAAAAAATCCAGTGAAAATCAGTTTCTAAGGGATTATCATTAAATTAAATGAAGGAGATGGTCAGGGACTCAGGGTGCTTTCGGATTAAGCGTTGGTTGACGCCGCGTCGACACTGCGCTAGCGTCGCATGTATAATCACAAATCAGCCTTTAATGTTCCCACTGCTGGGACTCCGGCCTCCTCTCCGTGAGTAGTGGGCCGTAATCTACCACGCGTGCCCAGTGCGGGTTGGTAGATTTCACGTGTCTTCGAATTTCTGGTTCTAGGACACCTCCTTCCTCACACACTGACTTATTAATTGTAAAATTTTAAGAAATCGTCATCTTTACAATGTTTGTAAATATGTGAGTATCTATCACATAAGTAATTGATTTATCTTTCGTTGCTTCATTTTTATTCATTCTTCTTTTTACCTATTGTGGTAACGTTTTTTTAGTTGCATCGTCTTCACATATCATTATGTAACTAATGTACGTACATATACAAAATATTGTAACACTTTTTAAAAGAGTAACAGTGGAGTTTCTTGCCCATTCTTCTCCATACGAAAACTACCTTTTGAAAGTGGCGACTAGAAACAATTCAATTTTTTGTAAACTTTGACGTTCAAAAGTGCCTTACAAGGGCCTATTTGAAATAAATGATTTGACTTTGACTTTGACATGCCGGTTTCATCAAGTGTTTCTCCACCGCTTTGAGAGCGATGGTGACGAAATTATTTAGTTTTTTACGAAGTAAAGCGCCTGTTTGGATTCGAACCCACGACCTACAACTCGAAGTCGGGGCCGTTACCACATGGCCACCGTGTCGCATAGACGTGACATTATATTCACTTATCATCAACTTTGTATTCCCCGAAACGTTGGGCAGAGGTGTGTTGTACTTTCACACTTCGCCAGCTACGATCCCATGTAATCACCAGTTTCCATTCATTCGCTATTCAAATTTGATTTAAAACCATGTTTTGTTTTTCTGAAAGAAAGAAGAAGAAAGAAAACTGTGTTTTTAAACACTTCATAAAAACATTGTTTTGTTTTAAACTAGCTGCCCGCCCCGGCTTCGCTCGGGTAGCACTAAGTACTTATCTACGGCGCACCTACCCTACTAAAAAGTATCCTATGTCCGTCTCCTGGTTCTAAGCTACCTCCCCACGAATTTTCAGCCAAATTGGTTCAGCCGTTCTTGAGTTATAAATGGTGTAACCAACACGACTTTCTTTTATATATATAGATTGTTTTAAGCATTGTTTAAAACACGTGTTTTAAACAACTTTTTTGTTTTATGCCACCCTGCATCACCTTTATGGGATTTCTTTTTAGGTTTTAGTACCTACTAGATGACGCGGTGAACTTCGTACCACGATTCAATTTCTCGCATCATATTTCGATTTTACGGTTTTTCCTTTGGGATTTTCCTAAACTAACCCAATTTTGAGGCGACCAAAAAACAAACAAAAAATATTCAAATCGGTGGAGCCATTTTCGAGTTTTTGCGATACGAACGCATACGCACTGGAATTGATTTTTATCTTTTTCAATCGGTCCCTCATTCCTGAGGATCGTGGTCACTGGACCCCTTTAAACGGACAACCTGCCGCCATCGGTTCCGGTCCAAAGTTGCCATCACCACCTGCTGAAATTTGTTTGCGGACATAGCTTAAGATACTTGGTCGGACCATCGTGTTGGCGACCGGCCTCGTGCTCTTTCCTTCGGCAATAACCAGCTTTTCAAGGCTGCTATCTCCTCTTCGCATTATGTGGCCGAAATAGGTCAAAATCCGCTGTAGGATTTCTATATAAATATAGATTTTTTACAGCATAGAGCACAGTTCATACCAACTTGTGATACATTTGTTTTGGAAATAGTTGGTTGGTTGATGGTTGGTTGGTTGGTTTGTTTGGTTGTTTGGTTGGTTGGTTGATTGGTTGGTTTGTTGGTTGGATGGTTTTATATTTAATCTCATTTAAAACTAATAATTATTTACGTCTGGGCAGATAACAAAATGTTATCACTACATTAGGTAATTATCGTAAAACTAATAAAAGTAAACAAGAAGCTACACTGATCACTTTGAAGGAGTAACAATGATTTTGAACTGAAAATTTCTTTAAGGTGATTCCTCACCGGGAGCATTCGCCTGTAATGTAACGTTACAGAGTCGGGCATTTATCAGTGAGGGAAGAGAACCGAGCATTACAGTGCGCAATGTCTGTTATATTTTGATACAACTTGCAACATCAATGCGCTCCACTCGTTACATTACAGGCGAAAGCTCGTCGGTCAGGGCTGCCTATATATTTTTAAATTAGGTTTGTATTCTTTTTCAATAATGACATACCTAATATCACACCTGTGTTCCATAAAGGGGTCGGCAGAGGAATAGTGTACCGACATTTGGCCTGTTACGGAGCTATTACCATTAACCTATCAAATCAAATACCAGGCTGCTACTGAGATATTTGCCTGTTCTCCAGTTTTCTTTGAAACCTAGGGAAATTACTACATGTGCCAGATAAAAAAACCGGCCAAGTGCGAGTCGGACTCGCACACGAAGTGTTCCGTACCACCGTACAATATAAAAACGCCGTAAAAACCCGTTTCAGGTATTTTATTTTTTTATTTGTTGTTATAGCGGCAATAAAATACACAATCTATGAAAATCTCAATTGTCTATCTATTATGGTTCATGAGATACAGCCTGCTGACAGACAGACGGATGGACGGACAGCGGAGGCTTAGTAATAGTATTCTGTTCGGGTATGGAACCCTAAAATATTATCCTACATTTACATGTTATTTAAAGCATGATTGAGTAGGTAATAAAAATCCGAACTTTGACATTTATAGTATTAATAGGTTACGAATAGTTGTTCTGCAACAATGTAGATACAAAAATAATAAAGAATTACAGCAAAAGTCTGCCATAATAAATGGACAGGTAATCAGAATTAAAAAGTCATTGTTCAAATAAGGCTGAGAATCCGCACATTTTTAACGTCAACATTACATAAGACAGTCCCCAAATGCCCACCCTTCACCACTTCCTAGTGCTTTAGCTGGGAAGAAGAAGTGGCGCAACAAACTCCCCAGCAGCACAGCTGTCTGTTCAGATAGAAGATTGATTCCTTCTTGGTTTGTTTCAACAAAACATAAGCTAAGCATCCTTTGATGATAACAATTGAATTCGTTTGATTAGCTAATTTGGGCCATTCGTTTTAATTTTAAGTACCTAACTACATTAATATTATAGTAGGTAAAGGAAATTGTATTACAGTAGGAAACGAAGTATTTAATAATTAAAATTATGAATACCTACCTGAAACTTTTAATCATAAGGAAATAAATTACATAATGTAAGTATTTAATCAGTTTTTGTGAGAGTTCTAGTATTTACATATGTTTCATTATTATCTTTTATTTGAAAACTGGTGTTTTGACAACCAAAATAAGTTAAAAAAAAAAAAACAAGTTCATTCCAACCAACAGTAATTTACTCAAAAATAATACCAATAAACCTGTTGGAAGCAGGTAGTATAAGATTAACTTGACAAAAAACAAGAATCTGACTAAAAAAATACAACTTTTTGTTAGCATTCAAAGTGAGCTCCATTGTTTATTACAATGGGTTTTAAGTAATGGTTGCAAAAGCATTCATTATTGGTTTTTAAATTTAGAAGGAAGATTTTTTTTTTTTGTTACTGTGGCTACAGCTGTGACAATCTTAATCTTGGACATGGATAATGCTTGTATTTTTATTATTGTCTTTGATAAGGACATGCTTATGGCTGTGTTAGGTAGAACTAAGGAGAATGTTGGCTAAAGTGAGTTTGAAAGTCCAGTAGAAGTAGGAGAAAGAGCCTGAATAAATATCCAAATAATAGGCCTTGAGTGTATAAACAATTCACTAAAACATTTGTGATTGTTTGTGGTTGTAAAGATTAAATTAAATCTGGCAATGATGTAACACACCTTATCTTTAGTACATTACAATCAAAAACAAATTTGTACAGACATAAACCAAAAACGACTTGACAAATTTTGATGGGATTTTTACCATAGTATTGTACTTGAAAAATTTGGATGCTGTTTTCGTATTTTTTAAGCTATAAATAGGCATAAATGTATAAACCGTGTATGTATGTGTTACAAAGATTATATTGTACGCACAGTTGTGTTACTTAGCAGTTTCTCACCGCGTAATTGTTAATGAATCTTGAATGCTAATTACATACACACAATTCATTTAACAAATCTCTACAACACTTTCTCCACAATATTTCTAACTTTTCACGCAGTTATGAATGAAATAGTCAAAATAATAACAAATAAAACGATCACTTACATCGTACGGTACATTTTTCTCAGCGATTGAACTCTTGTCTCGATCTGAAAAGAAGAAAATGGGACGATGAGTATTGTGAAAATCGTCCCAGTTGACAACGTTATTATCTTGTTACAATGGGATTACAACAATGGAATGCGGTGTAGTATTATTAGATTTAGCAATGCACTACCATCTTCGTCAGCGCCCGAAGTTCCAGTCGCGCTATCAGGCTTTTTAGAAGCCGAAGTGTCCATCACTTCGATATGATCAGTATCTCCTGAAGCCATTTTAATTTTTCTGTTACATCCCCTATTTTGAAGTCTCTCGGTTGTATATTTGCACAATATTAATTCGCATGGCTCACATCACACTTGCATCGCTTACACAACGATTCACTATAATTTAATTAGAAGAAATCAATTAGTTTACGCGAAAATGCTCGCCCGAAGCATCCGTCTGACACGACCACTCATAGTAACTGGGTTGCCAATTAAAATATTAATGTTTTTGCGTATAGACAATAGAGTTATGTGGGTGGATGGGGCTGTTATCGGCACAATTATTGGGGATATTATTTGTGTTTTCAAATGTTTTTTTATTGAACAAAATGTTTACCGTCGTTAAACGTAAGAAACAAATCCAAAAACAAAATAACAAAACACAACGTCAATACAAAACAAAATTAGTAAAACAAAATTATTAAAATATTTACATTAGGAGAAAATCCTTCGAGAGTGCCATGTTTATTCTGCAAAGCTTCACATTATTCTGTGCTTCACTTAGGGCGAATTTTACTATTACATCAATGTTATTTTTTGAAAACTTTCCTTAGCTTCCACTCCACTCTATCAACTCCAGGTCTTTTACCTACTTTCTTTTCACTTAATCTACGTGTACCTATTTTATTCCTTTTTCTATTACTGTCTTACTTATTTCTATCCCTTCCTTTTCTTTTTTCTTATTACTTACTAAAAATAATTCCTTTACATTCTGTTTAGCCATGTTAGAATATTCTTTGAAATTATTTTCCTATTCCAGAAGTACATACGTATGTTGTAGACGTACTTTTTAAATTTTGATTAACTTTATTTTTTAACCACCAAGACCGAAGACGAGTGCACATTTGAAGAATAGTATGCGCTCGACATCTTGCAGCGGTTCAAAATGAGATGCTACAGAACAAAGTGAGGGGTGTGCCGTACTAAACCGTACTCCGTACCGTACTAAACGTAGCAATAAAGCATGCACCACACTACACTATGAGTGTAGTGTGGTGCATACTTTATTGCTTGATCATTCGCAAGTGTCTTGCATTTTCTAAAGTAGATTTGCTATAATTATGCGACCACTTGTCCATATTTTGTTGCATGATCGCGATAAAACATCACGAAGACGAATGTAGTCATGCCATTCATTCCTGAAGACGAAGTTTTCAGGCATGAATAGACTATCATCACAATGTATGAGGTTGTGGGGCTTCGCAATAATAGTAGATTTTCGTGGTAGATTTAAAAATATTTTTACATGGTAACTTTGACAAACGCCATGTTTATTTCTTTACCGTCAATTCGTTGCCGCGGTAAGAATTTTTTTGTAGGTTATTACTTATCTTGGCGTCTCTATGAATAAGCTAAATAATTACAGATTATTCATCACAAACGCGTTGATAAACAAGTAAGAATTACCGGTGCAATAACGTTTCGGTTCCAGTTTCTGTGAAAAGGCAGTGAGCACTTGGAAATTTCAAGAATACATTAGGTATTGCAGCGGCGTTCGTTGAAAATGGGCAAAAAAGTAAAGGAATATAAATCTGGCGACTTCATCTTCGCCAAAGTAAAAGGATATCCAGCATGGCCAGCCAGGGTGAGTGTGAAATATAAGTGATTCTGTTGCCATTGTGTGTTAAAATGAAAAAGCTGTACCCTTTGTGTTCTAATTGGGTGTAAGCGCGGGAAGACATGTTGTATCGCGGTCCCGACGCCTTCGCACTGCCCCAAGGCCTGAGAAAGCAAATAGAGACTATATCATCCATATAATTTACATTTTTTGTATTGACACAGCAACAGATCACTAATTTGCTGATTGCATGAACATTGTTTTATTAACATTATTTTAAGTGATTTTAAAGACTATTTTCATATTATGCAGCATTTTTCGCGTTCAAATCATATTTCTCTATTCTAGAATTTAAAACAAAAACACAGAATTCTAAAGATAAAATTTTGTCACCATTGTGTGTAGATGAATGACACTTGCAAAATCATATTTCCAAGTATTTCAATTTAGATAAAATATCCAAGCATGTTTAGTATTGTAATTCCTCGTAGCTTTATTTTGTTGTAGTTCTAATAACTAATTAATGTAAAAATATTGACATCAACAAACATTAGATAACCCTTATCTGTCATTTATGCTTGGTCCTGGTTGCACTTGGACAAATAAGTGGTGTCATTACTGAGATAGGCAATTTAGGCTATACCTAAATACACCTAATTGTATTCAGAAAAAACTACAACGTATAAATTTTTTATATAAATACTCAATGTGATATTTATAAAGACAACTAGGTACTAAAATAATTCTTAGTAATTCTATTCCTATGTGTTTTTCAGAGTTAAATATGATAGGTACTTTAACTACTCTGATAACATACATTCTTTAGTTAAAACATTTATGTTATGAGGAAATCCAAAATTAAGTAAATGGTGCTTTTATAAAAAAAATACATAATATTCACACAAACAAACTTACCTGCTTCCCATGGAGGAAGGCAGACACTACACAACTGTCACCTACAGCTACAATCCTTACATTCTACTTTTGCTTTCTGCAAAAGATACATACATTTATAATATCATGCCTATACCTATAACTTGCATTGGTAGGCAGAAGTATATAAATACACCCACAAAAACACAAAATATTACAAAAAAAAATATTTTCATGTCATACTAGAAATTATTAAGAAATCCATTAATTAACACAAAAATTATTTTGTACTGTTTCATTAACGGAGACTTTTATTAAAAAACTTAATCGTTTCATTTCAGGTACAAAAGCCAAATGGGAAGAAGTATTTTGTATATTTCTATGGCACGGGAGAAACGTAAGTGTAATATTATTGCTTTAAATGCTTCAAAAATAATTTTCTATTTAAATAAATAAAAAAGAATACTGAAAGATTCTTTTTGTCAAAACACTCATTTACATAACCATTCTATTTGCAAATCAGTCTATCATAATATTAAAAAACTATTTTTTTTTTAAATTGTTTCAAACATGTATATGACATGTATATATTTTTAATATGAAAAGTATTATTAACTTCTCTATGTTAACCCAAATAATTTTGTAATTCTCCTTATCAAAATGGTGAAGTTGAAACATACAATTTATCAATTAAAATCTTATCACAGTCAATTCCCTGTTTCAATGGATGTATTTTTGTAAATTATTTCTATTTAAAACTGTTCCTAGAAAATATTTTGTTAAACCATAACATAATCAGCTTATAATGTTCTTACTGTTGTTGGGAGTCTGGCGTCCACTCTGTGTAAAGGACCTAACCATAATGAAGGGTCCAGTGTTGGCTCCCATATTTTAGAAATTTTAATTTCTGGTCATGCATATTTCCTCAAGATGTTTTCTTTCATAAGTATCTGATGAAAGTGTAAACAAATCAGAAAACGTACCACGTACATTTGATTACTTAACACGCAATTCTAATTTTAAATCACATTCAAGATGTTTTTCATTTAACGATTGTGTTTAATTTTATTATCTCAATTATGTATTCCTAATTCTTTTGTGAGTGATTGCGTAAGAATTTAATCTGAACAAGGTTTGTTTATACTTTCGTCAGATACTTTTAGACTATAGTCAGATTGTTTTAAAATCAATTTCATTTTATTTCCAGCGCAAACCTCTCTCCGAACATGATTTTTGACTATGCGGACAATAAAGACAAGTTTCTGACTAAAACTGTGAAGCGACGAGACTTTAATGACGGTGTAAAGCAGATTGAACATGACTTCGCGAACAAAGTACCTCTGGAGCAAGTGATAGGGGTTTCTGTTGAGGTAAGATAGCTATTTATTTCCACTTCGAAGCTTCTAAAAGCAGTACTAGATGCAAATAGGGCCTTTGACAGGTTATTTAAATTACATTTTCGAAACCTAGGTGAAGCTCGCTTTCACCTTCGCCCTGTGTATCACCATCAGGTGAAATACAGGACAAGAGCGTAACCGATGAGGTAATAAAATAAATTTAAAAAAAATGCCAGACTGAGACAGCACTACTGTGATCTGAAGTCGGAACACAAAAATACCATTATAGCTTCGGCGCCATTCAGTACACTGATCCGCTTTGCGAGAAAAGTATAGTAAGTATGGAGAGATTCATGAATATAATAGGCGGAAGTGTATTAAGGCTAGCGCAGATTACTGTAGCATCAGGCCGAAGTGCAGCACATAGCAAAACTGAAGAACAGGATACAGCCAGCGCAAAGTATCGGATGGTTCATATAAAATGTATCAAAAGGATTTTTGCAACGCATTGAGTTGTAGGACACAGCCCAAATGTTCTAACACTTTAACACTATTTTGGCAGTTTATTTATAAAGATGATTAAATTATTTGTTCTCAACAGGTACCACCAGCTGAATCTTCAACTAACGACTCCGCTAATGATTCAACAACAAATGACACGTTGGATGACACCGGTGTTGATACTACTGTTGCTGATGAGACTATGGCTGACGATGTGAGCATACTTTTGAAACATTGCCCCACTGTTTTTTTACCATCTTGTAGGAGCAAAGTTTGTTGACACAAACACGTAGCAAGTGTCCAGCCCACTGAGGACGGAATCGCCGCGCCGAAAGTACGT
The DNA here is from genome assembly GCA_914767755.1 of Agrochola circellaris. Classification (NCBI taxonomy): domain Eukaryota; kingdom Metazoa; phylum Arthropoda; class Insecta; order Lepidoptera; family Noctuidae; genus Agrochola; species Agrochola circellaris. The sequence goes on along the minus strand of OU611867.1, from coordinate 5,622,239 downwards.
TGAGCGCAGAAATTCCGTCAGGGATAAGCAATTTGTGTTGTATTGTGACTAAATTGTGACATAAGTACTTGGTTTGCATGGAAAGTGTTTGCAATGCCGCCGCTAGCAGCCTCTGCCAAGGCATCGTCGTGCTCTGTGATGCTTCCTTATTTCATAGCGCTTTTTCACTGTCTGAATTTGTAATGAATCAAATGTTCTCAAAATGGATGGCTGGGGAATAGTAAAAGGTGCCCCTAACACTCCCCGCCAGCCAGTTGTTTTGGGGTCGTATTTAGTAACTTGCCATTAAAAAAGTGCTGATTCTCAGGCGAATTTGCAAAAGAGAGTTTTTATTTTGAACTAGCTGCTGCATCAGTTACCTGCCAGTGAAAGTCCCGTCTAAAGCGGTCCATCCGTTTCGGAGATTAATCGGAACAGGCAGTCAGTAAGGCAGACAAAAAAAATAAAAACTTTTTTTGTTGTATCGCTGGCCCCGGGCAATATAGCGGTAAACACCGGTTACGCCCTTTTTAATGTTATTTGATTGTTGGCTTCTCTGAGTACCAATCTATCACTCTTATTTTATTCAGTTTTTTTAAATAATATTTATGTAGAATAAATGACAATAACAGCTTTATTGCATGGAAAATTCTCTTACGACTAAGTTATGTATTTTTACTTCTCCTGTAAATTTAGATTTTTGATATTACCGTTTTATTGCCCGGGGCCAGCGATATGTACCGTATATACTCCTAAGCATTCAGTAAAAAGCTGTTATTTTGACATTACAAAGTGACACTTTAATTTTATTTATTTGTATAGACAATCTGTTTTCTCTGTTAGTAAGCCTTATAGCATGAGGATCATGAGATGCCCAAAAAAAATATTTTTTTTATAGTCATAACTTTTAGAATCAAAATAAAGCTTATTTTGTGTGATTGACAGACTACCCTCAACGCAACTCAGAATGACACCGCAGTTGAAGATTCAGATGACACTGGAAACCTTGTCATTGATGAAGGGAAGGTATGTTGGAAATTATATTACATTACGCCTCTGGTCTTCAAAGGGTTAGCCGGACGTGTTTAGTACACCCTCATTTCGCCAGTTATGTTTAAGACCCTTGTAATAGGGGGCGAGCCTATTGCCATCAACTGGGAACAAGTCCAGCTTCCGTGTCCTGAAATTGCAAATTCGATCGATTCAATCGAAAATACCCAATGACACCGTCTGTCTTGTGACAAATTATAACTAAAATAGAGTTGAAAATTGCTTGCAAGGGATAATTTTTAAATAAATACTGAATAATTTATTGTTTTCACAGCAAAAGCAAACTAAAAAGACTAAGAACGACGTGAAAGCTAAAGAGACTCCAGTCAAACCAGTTAAAGAACCTAAGACTCCTCGGGGCAAAGGCAAGAAGGATGAGCCTGCTAAAGAAGATGATGAAGAGGCAGGGAAGAAAGACGAAGAAATTGTCAGCAGAAGCGGGCGGAAGATACGGCCGAAGAGGTATTTAATCTATTCATATATCTGTTATATACTGTTATTTTATCTTGATTTTAGCTTAAAGTACTACGATTAAGTTTATGCGCCTCGGCAATTATGGTCTATATTCGGAAATACGAGCGCGCGACAATGATAATCTCATAGAGTATACATTTTTTTTTTTATGGCGCACATACGAAATGTCCAGAATGTTTAGTAATAATGCTGCTATGACTGACATTTGAGAGTTTGCTGGAACCAACATTTTAATAAATTCAACTAAATGGACAATATAATATATATATATATAATGGGTATATTTTAGGGGTGTAAAGTTCACTCATCCCCCATAGAAAAGGGAGGATCCTCCGACCAGACGGGTGTCATGTCTGGCGGGCAATTGCCCAGAGGTTGAAGTCGGGAGCTTGTATATATGTCCACCGCGCGGTAAACTCTAATTGCGCGATGCAGGATTTGAGTGACGTCAGGATGTTGTGTGACGTCAGGTCTTTGATGCGTAGTTCGCATGTGGCGGTGTAGATGCCGCCACAATATTTACAGCTCTATGTACTTTATACTTCCAAATAAGATATTAAAACTTTTGAGCGGCAGGTAACGAGGCGCGACGTCCATACCATACGTTGGTAGCTTTTCGCACTATTTGAAAACGCCAAGATTGTCGAGGCGCATAAATTTAATCGTAGTATTGCAATTATATTTTTTCATTTTAATTTTATAACATTGGATTACATAAAGACATTTTGTAAAGTTATCAACTTGTCTAAATAAAATCCATAGATAAAACCGTCTCGTGCCGTAGCGTAGTTTTTGAGTTCTAAACTGAGGTAGCGATTGTGACGTACAAATGTATAAAAGTACAGTCGGCGAAAACAATTTTTAATTTGCAATGTGTTCGCCAGTGTCTTAAACGTATTTTCTTTCTATTTCATACGACTGTCAATAATGACAGCTTAGATTTGAATGTCTACTTTTTATTGACATACAGTGCGGGCGAAGCCGCGTGCAGAAGCTAGTTCAATTGAAATTGATTGTCTAAATACCAATAGTATAAATAACACAAAATATGCAGGTATATGGACGAACAAACAGAAGAGAACACAACACTACCGTCGCCTGCGCCGAAGAAGCGACGCGGCGGCTCACCTACGCCTGACAAAGAGAAGGATAAGGCCGAACCCAAGGAGAAGGTGCCCGAAAAAAATATTAAACAGTTTAACGCTGTTACACAGGTTGGTTGCATTCAGTTATTGTTTAAACTTCGATTTAAATCAAGCACAGTTCAGTGGCACGAGCTTTATCCCAAGAACAAACTTAACATTGTAGTTGAAAAACATGTTCTCCCATACTAAATGTATAGAAGATCATGTTTTCTAAACTGCAAAATTAAGTTGGTCGATTATTTCTCGTTAACCTGTAAAATCTACTTAGCTGTGATAGTTTTCCTTTTATCTTCGTTATTATTATTCGCGGTCGGTTTTGCTCCCCGGCTGGAACCGAATCATGCCGACCCGAACGTGCGTAGCACCTCATAAAGTCATTTCAAACTACTGCTATCAGTTGTGTGATTTGTATATACGGAGAATAAGTTGACTGTAAATTTCCTCAACTATGATGACAGTACATCTGGCTCATCATGTGCAGTAAAGTCGCACCACTTTACTGACTAGCTTCTGAGCGTGTCGATGACATTAAAAATATAGTCAGCCTAGACTTTAGCTACGAGTTTGGCACCTTTTGTAGCGTCCATCAGCTTCTCGTAACGTGCAGAAACAGCTACGTCCTGTAATAATACTGTAGATTTATGAGGAACAGAGTGTAAATTCACTCATCCTCTATTGAAATTGAGGATCCTCCGACCGGGTGTCGTGTCTGGCGGGCAACTGCCCAATGATTGTTGTCGGGGAAGTTATGTACAGGCTGGCAGGGACAACGACACGAGAAAATAATGTTACCGTGGAATCCGTTACTTGATTCTGAACACCCCTAAGTAAAAAATTACGTCGGTTATTAAAAAAAAAAATCTGCTGTTCCATACATTTTGGCCGCTTAGGTATTGCACGTTTCTATGAAACAGTAGATATTTTTTAAATAACTGATGAAAATTTTCAACACAGGGGTGTTCAGAATCATGTACTGAATCCACGGTAACAGTTCTCGAGTCGATGTCCCTGCCAACCTGTATATGTTAGCACCACAATATCATTATCTTATCTTAATTATCATTATCTTATTCCTAGGATAATTATAGTCGCCTTTGTACTTTTTTGAGTGTGAAAAGTTTTAATAAATAAATAAATTATTATTTAAATTATATTACCTTATTCCAAGGATAATTATTTAAATTATAATTATCTTATTCCAACAGGAATACTCAAATAATGTTTAGGGCTATGTGGTTTAAAGCGACGGAAGGAACACGGGTGGGTTTTATTCAGTAAAAGTCGGACACGGCCTCCCGCTCCGCCCAGAGCGGGCTAAGTTATTTGATAATTTTAGACACAAAAAAAAAAAATTGGGCTGTGTGGTTATGAGTGTTATGTATTAACAATAACATGTTCGTATTTATTTATTACAGTCTGAACTTGAAGATTTGAAAGAGCCGTTCAAACCAGGTAAGCAATCAAATTATTTAATATAACATAACATTAAGCCTGTATTACACGAAGGGGTAGGCAAAGGTATATGCACGAGTGTACTATACAAAGATACCTTTGCCTACCCCCCGAAATATATTAAAAATTCAAAAGTCATTTATTCAAACTAGGCTGAGAATCAGCACTTTTCGAACGTCAAAATTACATAAGACAGTCCCCCAAAACGCCCACCCTTCACCACTTCCTAGTGCGTTAGCTGGGAAGAAGTGGCGCAACAAACTCCCCAGCAGCACAGCTGACTGTTCAGTTAGAAAGAAAAAAAATGATTCTATATAATAGTATTCAATATAATTAACCTAATTTAAATTATTATCCATATGTTAGCTAGCACACGCAATTGTAACACCGAATCGGTTTTCACGCTTCCCCTTAAGACCTAACCCAATAATTTTTGATATTCGAATAACCCATGACCTAAAGGGATGCCATAAAGAATATGAATAAAAAAAATGGATTCGCGAAAATTCGCGGGCTAAAGCTAGTGTGAGTGAGTACATATCGCCAGTTTTTTATAAATTCCATGTGGAGGGCGTGCCATTTACCAGACGCATCCTTACTCCCGGCTGTTTCTGTTAATTTTATTATTTACGTATACAACCTTAGTTCTTGTTTACCCTAAACCTCTTATGGGACTGACGCTGAAATCGCGAAAAAAAAATCAGCTGTTCCCCACATTTATGTTCGTATATCTCGTCGAAATGTAGGGAACAGCAGTTTTTTTTTTTTCGCGATTTCACCGTTGGTCCCATAGTTATTCATAATGATGAGTACAATGACCCCTTAAGAGGTTATATATATATACAATAACACTACCCGACCCGGGAATTGAACCCAGGAACATACTTTATTATTTCTAAACTCATTAGTATAAGTTGATACCTAATTACCTATAAACATTTACCAATATTAGTTTTTTACGTAAATTATTAAAAACGTAATTATAAATAAATTTTTGCGGGCCGACTAGAAGTCGATTAATTCTGTATTTTTCCAATTTTGAAACCTGAAGGCGCACGCATTTATGTAGGTAGACGGCATCTAATGTAAATTAATACTTATCTAACCGAAATAAAGAATATTTTTCCATGCTCGAACCGTATCGTTTTCAGGAACGACCGATACCAAGATAAGTAGGACAACAATAGTCGAAGAGGTCAATGAACTCATTAAAGACGTACCCGATGAAAAGTTGGAAGCAATGAGTAAACACTTAAGATTTGTTATACAAATATATTTATCGAACTACAAAAAGAACGAGTTATTTTTAAGTAAAATAAAATAGAAGAAAAATTGACGTTATATTTTATTTCTCTTCTGTGGCACAATAAAGCATCTGACTATTTCTGATCGTAACCAGTATTTAGTATATTCAAATTCACCCTAAAACATATTCAAAACCAAAAATGTACACGTAAAAATGGCGTCAGAATTAAAACCTCATTTAACTTTTGCTGAACACCAAAACCAAAATCACAAAAAAAAAAAAACTTCCACTATGAATTCCAATTTCAAAAGTTTTATTTTACCGCGAAAATTACAAATCATTTTTGCAAAAATTAAGTGCTGAAAATTTGTTTTTCTTAAAATTATTTCAAGAATGGACCATAAAAGTAATGAAAATAGTCAATTTAGTTTCAAAGATGACATATTCAGTCAATATGACGATAATTTCGCTACAGAAGATTGTTTGAAGACTTATGAGAATAATATCGGATCACAGGATGCTAAAATGTGTGAAGGTAATATTTACTGTTATTCCAATGTTGCATCAAAATTAAAGTTATTTTTACAGTATAATTACGTAGGTACTTAATTATTAATAATGATGACTTTGTAATTTCGTAAATTCATGGAGAGTTTAATGCAAATTTTGACGTAAAGAGATCTCAAGCTAAACCTTGTGATCTTGTTGTGACATGTTGTCATTGCATCTATACGAAGCACGTGTACGTAGCACTCGTAGGACGCTAGTTAGATTAAATTAGCTAAAATGCATCGTATGTTTTATCATGAAATGGAAACGAGGTCTTATGTAGTCAAAATGATTCAGGCACTTATTGAAAATCGCCTGTAATAAACCCACTTTAAAAAACAACTGAATTTTATACATTCGACGCGTGTAGTTTTCCGTGTGCTATGAATTCAATGAATTCATGTTTTATAAATATTTTTAGATTCGAACTCAAACAAAGAAAAGATAGAACCGAGTGTTACCCAAACTAAAATAGTAACGACATTCGGTAAACAGAAGAATTTGAAGAAAGATGGTAAAAAACCAGTCGTTAAAGCTAAAAAATTCGTTCCACCGGTTAAAAAGACTTCAAATAATGAGCATAATGCAAATAATACTGGGAAAATACAAGAAGGTTTGGACCAACATTTGCAGCCAACACCCAAGACCAACTTGACCAACCAAGCCAAGCCTAATCTGAGACAAAATTCTGAAAGTTTAAAAATTACACCACAAGTCATGCAAAATATGGATATTGTGACGGGATTTGATAAAAATATGCCGCAGTTCACTCAAAATTTTAATAATATCGAGAGTTATCCTAAGTTACTGACTACCTTAGATGATTCTATAAACATAGGGAGGTTCAATACACATCAAAGAATTGAAAATGGTAATAATATGTTAGAAAATATTTCAAATACAGGATTACCACACTCACAAGGGATGTTACACACAGGTACTCTACAAAAAAGAATGGAATCGAACATACTTGGTAGCATAATTTCAAGTTCTTTAAACATATTGGATGACGAAGATAATATAATTACTGCTCTTTCTCTAGACACACATTCTGATCAGGAAACCATAAACAACCTATCTCAGACTCAAAATCAATCTTTTTGCTCTGTAACCTCTTTGAGTAAAACATACAAAAATTTAGACTGCAACAGTTTTAAAAATGGCGGCCATAGAATACCAGAAGAAAATGAGTTTTTGGATTTATTTAAAAATAATTTCTGCGAAAAAGTTAAGCCTGTAGCTATGACTACAGAGTTTGGTGATATAGGTTTTAATACAAAATATTCTGATTTTATGAAGGATTTTGGATTAATCGACGATCAAACTGAAGAGGAAAAAGATACTTGTTTGAAAATTATAAATATGTATCCTAAAGAAAACAGTGTATTGAAGAAAAAGTTGTCCAAGTAGAAATTATAGGAATAAAATTTTATTGATAAATTTTTGTGTTTATCATTTCGTAGATTTTAGTCAAATAAAGTGGGTAATTCTCAGAACCAGCCTGGAGTCTAGTCCCGGTTTATTGTATTAGGATTGCACCTTATTACGCACTAGGAAACGCACTAGGAAGTGGTGAAGGGTGGGCGTTTTGGGGGACTGTCTGTCTTATGTAATTTTGACGTTCGAAAAGTGCTGATTCTCAGCCTAGTTTGAATAAATAAATTTTGAATTGAATTAGAACTTATAAAATTACTGGCAATGTGGGTTCACTATACACATACAAATCTTTCTTCCTCTTTGTCGAATACTAGCATGATCTATACTTAATAATAAAGAGGTAAAATTTATTTGTTTGTAAGTTTATGTGTGTAGTGCCGGATTTTTGAATGTATTTTTATTTTAAGATATATTTAAAAATGTAAATTTATAAGAATCTAAATGAATAAACGAATAATAATGTTTTAAAGAGGTTTGTTTGTATGTAGGGGGTAATCTCCAGAACTACTATTCGGATTTCAAAAACTATTTTTGGATTAGTTAGCCCTATTCTTAAGGAAGTTTATAGGTTCGCGGACGAAGTCGCGGGCTAGTGCTAAGGTTAAATAAAATTTAGGTATTACTGTTAATCCCAATCACAATAGTAAGACCCGTTTTAATGCCACGTAACGTTTAAAAAATCCGCTTTGTAGCTGTACAAAGCCGTACATTTGCCGCTTGGTTCTCTAATTTTCAAAATTTCTATCTTAGCTGGATGTTACATATTTATTTAAAACATTGAGCTAACTTGAAATTTAAATAAATAGTAGTATTTAAAGTGTTGTGATGGCCCAGTGGTTAAGGCCTCGCCTCTCATGCACGAGGTTGTGGGTTCTAATCCGGGCAAGTACCAATGTGACTTTTACAATTCATATGTACTTTCTGAGTTTATCTTGGACATTACTGATATCGGTGAAGGAAAACACCGTGAGGAAACCTGGACTTTATAGTTAATATAAGTCTGAAACCACCAACCCGTCTTGAGCAAGCGTGGTGATCAATGCTCGTGCCTTCTGTGTAGTAGAAGAGGCCTTTGCCCAGCAGTGGGACAGTAACAAGCTGGTATTATTATTATTATAGCAGTATTTTACAGTACCGATATAATGGTACGTAGTTATAGAAAATGATCATCTTAGTAGATCCCCGCCCGTTCATCTCCATAGGAACCTACTACGGCAAAAAACGAAATTAAAGTTCTTTTTCACTTTGTAGTGTTTTTTTTTTGGAAGTCGGCTGTTTTTTTTTTTTTCTAAAATGTTTTTTTTTAAATCTTGTTCTCACATTACTATACATATATTTTCCCATCACATAACGTAGCAATCTCTATTCACAGAAGACGCAGAAAAAGAAAACATTCTAATAGCTTACCTGCCTTCGGGGCAGTATATCGGGATCAAGCTGTTCCAGTCAAGACCTAGCAGCTTCAAAAACGAATCTACAAAGCTACAGTGGGATAAGCAGGCGGCTTTGAATGCTGTCACACTTAAAATGCAGCTAGGTATGTACCATCGAAGTTCATATCTGACCACCGTAAGGACTATTCTTGCTTGTAGCGCTCGGCGGCTATAGCACCGGGCCGGTAACAGATGTGGTCATCGTGATCACGGGATTTTGTTTTCAAAATGGTTAGATATGAACTTCTTTGATGGTACAATATTGAGTTAGTTTCCCTCTAGACCAGCTGTCTAATTACGTAACATATTTTCGTAAACGATTACGACTAATCTGTTTCATTTTGACAGTTCAACAACATTCATTGCGTAGAGCAGTTTTTTTTTTTCGACCTTTTGAAGCAGCGGATTAGCAATCTGTTTCAAAACGATTCAAATTCTGATTGATCGTGTATTACGAAATTAGGGCACTGTATTAATCAAAGTGTGCTACGCTGAGCCCCAGCACTCCGTAAAGCCTCCGCGAAAGTACTGGTCATAATGAACCAGTATTTACGTGTATTCGTTTTTTTCACGTGTCTATGCAGGAAACAATGCAACTACAACTAGGCACTTTACTTTTTATTCGTGATACTGCTCCTACGTCTGAAGAAACAGCGATTAAGCTAATGCCGCCAAATCTAAAATTTGTTCTAGAGGAAGCGGTAAAAATAATTAATTTCGTCAAAACTTTTTAAATTGACATGTGCCAAGTAAAAAAGTTTTTAAATTTTTTCTTTGTTCCTCTCAAATAGAGCACCTGCCATCTAATCTCTTCACCACCCTTGGTTGACTGGTAGAGAATGCCTAAAGCATTAAGTCCGCCTTTGTACCTTTTTTTGAGTGAAAAGTTTCAATAAATAAACCTATTTTCTTTCTTTTCTTTATTTAAATAAGATTTTTGTCAACAGAAAAAGGTCACATAACGTCGCAGTCGGTTCTAGCACAGCTGGTGACAGATCTTAACCTCACTGACGAAGAGAAAGCGACCCTCGATAAGGAAAGAGAAACTGGTATGTATTTATAGTATAAAAATCATCAGCCTAGCGTTTTCCCAACAAAGTATGTTAGCCATTTTCTTCTTCTTTTCGTGTGATTAGTGACTAACCTGGGGGCCTACTCCCTAAGCGAAATCCGTAGTTTCGGTCGTCGTTACGGGCGCTTCGTTCTCCGTCTCACTTACATACATACCGTAAGTGAGAAGGAGAGCGAAGCGCCCGTATTTTGCACAGGGAGTAGGCCCCTGACTTGGCTTCACATGCCGTCGAGAATTATCTCTCAAGCATGCCGGTTTCCTCACCATGTTTTCCTTCACCGTTTTTTAAGCAAGTGATAATTATTCAATACGCACATGAATCCGAAAAGTCAGAGGTGCGTGCCTTGGGTTCGAACGAGACCTATGACTTGGCGGTCTGACGGTCACACCACTAGGCTATCACTGTCTTTATTGAATATTAATAATAATTCTCTCGTAATCAAAAACACAGTACAAAGTCAAAGTAACACCTTAATAGTGACTGGTGTCTGTTGTAGGTAAAACCTGTATTACAGATCACCAGGCTTACCCTCCATCGAACCAACTCACTTATGATCTATGACCGTATTCAATGAACAAACAGATTGTTAGTACATATTAAAACATTATTAAAAATTAATAAAACAAAAATGGAAAATTAAAAACTAAAAACTAAAGTAAAACAAAGTCTGGTGGCAAAACTGGCCTAATATTGTTTCAGGAGTGAGTATGTGCGTGTGTGTTTGTGTGGGTGTGTATGTGAATGTGTGTGGGTGACTATGTGTGTGTGATGTGATCATGTGTGTTAACTGTATATCGTTCCATGCTAGTAAACGTTACCTTAAGGGTTTTAATAAACGTTCTGTTGCATCGTAATCAATGCCTTGTAACGAATGGTTCGGCACTATGCAATCAGTCATACCATTAATACTCGGATTGAGTCCTACGTCAGTTTCCGTGGACGCTTAAGCATCTTTTACTTGCCGGTATAACCTCAAAATAAAGTCCTTTGTCCAAGCCTTTTTCACGATTCCCGTTTGAGATTCAAAATAAAAATGTAAAATGAATTCAGGCCCAGCGCGCACTGCCGTGCGTTTTTTTACCGCAAAATCTGTGAAGTAGGTATGGAATGTCCTAGAAGTGCGCGTCGAAGGAGAAGTATGGAGTTTCTTGCCCGTTCTTCTCCATAGGAACCTACTACGCTTTGGAATGGGTAACTAGCTTCATCTTTCTGACTGACCGACCCCTTGACAATTCAAAAGGGCCTGTAATTGGTTTATCTATCTATACTTATAATAAATCTGTAGAGAGGTCAATTCTGTACATGATATATATTTTCAAAATAACTATCAGGGGGTAATTAGTGATCGATACTGATGCCAAAAATGCAATCAGTAAAATTTTTGTCTGTCTGTCTGTCTGTCTGTCTGTCTGTCTGTATGTTCCTTATAGAAACAAAAACTACTCGACGGATTTTAACGAAACTTGGTACAATTATTCTTCATACTCCTGGGGAGGTTATAGTATACTTTTCATCACGCTACAATCAATAGGAGCAGAGCAGTGAAGGGAAATGTTGGGAAAACGGGAGAAGTTGCTCCATTTTTTAAGCTTCCGTCGCGTGTGAAGCCTTTATGGTTAAAGCTACATAGAAATCATTTATGACGGAAATGTTCTACATAAAATTATCTAAAAAATATCCCACAACAGCATATGTCTATCTTTTATGGTTGACTCACAATAACACGTGTAACTCCCGATAGCTTAGCAGTTCGGAGCTTTCTGATTATATTTGTTTACTCTTACGTTTATAATACTCTCACTCATCTCTAATTAAAAGAAGTTAATATTATTGCCTATTCAATAAATAAAGAATCATGAGAATTACGCGTTCTCAAGAATCGGCAGATGAAAGAGCACATAGAAACTCATGTGAAAGTGATCTAAACAATATTACCAATACATTAACTTAATAACATACAAGGAGTTACACGCTGACGGAGTCGCGGGCACAGCTATTAATAATAATATTCTGCGGTTCCTTATTGCGATATTTTTCAACAGAATTGTGGATTGACATATTATATTTCCCTACTAAAATACGAAAGTTAATCTGTCTGTTACATCAAAACCACTGAACCGTGAGGAAGGACATATGGTACTTTTTTACGAAAAACGACGGAAACGCGGACGAAGTCGCGGGCAAAAGCTAGTTTGAAATAAATGCTTTGAGTTTTGAGTTTGACTTCAAAAAAACGCATGCGGTAAATTCACAGTGGGCAATTCTCGACGCCATTTCAATCGTTTTGATTAGCAGCGCCACAGGTAGAAATGGAACTGTTTCAATTTGCCGCGGTATGTTCTACAATACGGGAGTTGGGTTTCATGAACTTTTACATAATGCCGACGCATTCTACATTTTGCCTTCGGCATCCTAATCCTAACTAATATTATAAATGCGAAAGTGAGTTTGTTTATTTGTTTGTTACGCTTTCACGCCAAACCGGCTGACCGGATTTGGATGGCACCTGGGTTTTATTTAATTTTATTTATTGAGGGATAATAAACAACTACAACATATCGTCGCTCGGAGTCATTACTGGAACATCTCTAAAATGTTGTGTTTTGGACTAAGTATGCAGAATGATAAAAAATCAAATGCATTATCATTCTGCATAGTTAGTCCAAAACACAACATTTTAGAGATGTTCCAGTAATGACTCCGAGCGACGATATATTATACATCAAATTAACAATATTTTAAGTGGTAATGTTGCAGTCCACTGCATACATAACATATGTTGCTGCATACATATGTTAACACATAGGATACTTTTTATCCCGATATTCCCACGGAATTGAGACTTATGCGGGTGAAACCGCGGGACGCAGCTAATTTTTATATAACGGCGAGCGTTTGCATTTGGACCGTTTGCGTTCGGCACCGTTTGTATTTTGACGAATCATACAATCTGCCAACGACACATACACCCCTGCCTACCCCTTAGTCCCACACATTTGTTTAAATATGTTTATTTTTCTTTTACAGAAGAGAAAAAGTCCCGCGTACAATTTCTGAAGACTGAAATGAAGTTGATAGAACTAGATGCTAAAATTAAAACTTGCTTGTCTCTCGAAAAGGCAGATACCGATATGTGTTTGAAACTTTTGGACGACTTAATGGGTAAGTGCTTTATACTTATACATATCACACACGTAAAAACAAAAGACGACCACACATTACAGTTACAACTTCAGTAAAAAAATAATCAAATCGTTTTTATAGAGACTTAATCCTTATGATAATCGTCAACCAATTGGTGGAACAAAATACAGGGTTCTTTTCACGCAGTCGCTTTCTGCGGCTGGGTGCCGCTCGTACACAAATACGTTCGTTAACCGGCCGAAGACAGTGACACAAAAAAAATGGAATGATTTTATCCTTAGCTTTAAAAGGTTTGTGTCTAAAACTAACCTTAAGCTAGCTACGGTTTCCTAGAAGAGCCGTGTTTATATATTTAAAATTCAAAAGTCATTTATTCAAACTACGCTGAGAATCAGCATTTTTCGGACGTCAAAATTACATAAGAAATTGCCCCCAAAAACGCCAACCCTTCACCACTTCCAGCTGCGCAGAAGTGGTGCAACAAACTCCCCAGCAGCACAGCTGTCTGTTCAGTTAGAGAAAAAAAGACTTGATTCTATACAATAGTATGCAGAATAAAATATGGCTGTCATGAAAATCGGTAATTTTCACCAGTATTTGACATTAGGGTGACAAAAAATGCTCTGAATTCGAACAGCCGTTTTTGTGTGACCGTTCACAGCTTTCCTAGGAAATCTCAGCTTTAGCGTTTCGCTAATTAATTTAGTAAAAATATAAATCCTTACAGGTTTAGATATAAAGCCGTTAATGCTGCTAAAACACCCGACATGTTTGGAGACAATCAAACGCATGCGCGCCTACGTCGGCAACACGCCCTCTTGGGAGCTCACAGAGAGCGCAGCGCTCGTGTTCACTAAGCAAGCGCACCGCATCAGGAAGCAGGCCGACTGTGTTTACAAGAAGATGAAGGTAAAGCATTGCATAGAAATGAAAGACAGACAAAAATTTGACGTGGTTAATTACGGCCCACTCCCTCTCACAGTGAGGAGACAGCAGTGGGAACGCATAGGCTAATTGGACGTAGTTAAGCAGAAAGGATCCAACCCACACTATGGGCGAAAATGAGTTATGTATACCAAAACACTCTTTGTAGTCAAAACTTTAATATCACAAAAACAATCCCAACGCATCATGTCATTATGACCATACGTTACCAACTCGTATGTATGGCAGGTCATACAATCATATAACACGATCTGATCTTAAAACTTGAATATCTCAAAACTAACTCTGTGTGGGTTTGGATCCTTTCTGTTTAACTACGTCCAATTATGCTTATGCTAACCTGAAGAAAGGCGTCGCGGCCCCCTGTGACGTCACGTCCCCCACTCGGCCAAGCTCACTGATTCACATGACTAACACTACAACAATTACAAATACACTACTATTTACCATTTTAGACCCATAAATGGCCACCTTATTTACTGGTTAATCCAAAAATTTATATCCAATATTTTTTTTATCAATAACTATTTATATTTAAGGGGAATGCGTCAAGATAGCCCGCGAAATTCAAATTTTCTTACGATTTTTGCAATTTGCAGGTCAGTATCATGTTCTATGTTGATCTAAATATGATTCGCGGCCGTATCAAATGTTTATTTATAGAATAATAATCATAAAAATTATCAATAGAACTCTCTAAGTTCATGTAATCCCAAGGAATGACTATTTCATGAAATCATGACGTTTGACAATTATGCTAACTTATGGAGTTGTATTGCTGATTGTAATGATTATAATTATGTAAAGCCATATTTGTTACGGTCGCGAATCATATTTTAATAAACATAAAACCTGACACTGACCTGCAAAATGCACAAAACTAGAGAAAATTCGAATCTCGCGGGCTACCTTAGCGCATCCCCTTAAAAAATGTTTATCATGGAATTATAACTATTATTACGGAACTTTTCCTTTAACTCTACTTACTCCTAAGTGGTTTATTAGTAATGTTTTGTTACAGGACCTGTTCACACCACTAGAAGGTCTATCCTTCTGGGAGTACTTCACGAATAGAGTGCTCAAGTTCAAGAAGGCCACATCTACGATAAGCGCCGATGAGCTACTAGAGATGATACATGAGCCACTCGGTAAGTAATGTTTGTTCCTAAAGTATTTGATGAGAGTGTAAACAAAGGGTTTGTTCAGGTTAAATTCTTAAGCAATCACTCACTTCATGTAATTTGTAACACATTTATCTGTATTTAGAAGTTTTAAATTTTATAACTCCTACTTTACTACAACTTTTTCCAAGTTTTTTTTTTTTTTTAATAACTTCATTAAATTGTAATTGAAAAATCATCAACGAAAATGGAGGTAAAATTGACCTTAATTGTCAAAACAACGTCTTGCAGGTGATTTAAAATTAGAATTTCGGGTCTATCTATACAAATAATCAAATCAAAGCACTTAATTTTGTAAATGGCACTAGGAATTGGCATCCACAGGAACGTTTTTTGATGCATTTGTTTACATATTCATCAGTTATTTTTGGAACAGACCATAGTGCTTAGTATAGCATAATCAGCCTGTGCCTCGGAAAGCCCGATAAGCCGTTGGTTCTGCGTCTGATCTCTCTCCAGTCGTGTCGGATTGCCGTCCCATCGGACACTACGAGAGTGAGGGAAGAGTGAAGTATCTGTGCATACACTTGTGCAGTATAATAGCCTAAGGCATTGCTGCCTAAATAAACATTATTCTTTCTTTCTTTCTTTCTAAGGCTAGTCTCCATTGAGACTGGCCGCAATACTGTCTGGAAGACTATTATAATCAGCCTGTAATGTTCCTACTGCTGGGCCACAGGCCTCCTCTTTGTGAGAGGGAGTGTAGTGCTAAGAAGTGTAGTAACTACAAAAACAAACTTTTAGGTCAGTCTATAGATGACACTCTCTGTTCAGTTAGATCTGGTGTGGTAAATGGCAGCAAAATTACGAGTAATACTTGCAGAAGATAAATTCAAAACGAACCTTACTTTTTACATTTAAAACACAACAAAAAAAAATGACTTTCCTCTTTTGGCAAGCGCGACTGTTAAACAAGGGGTCCGACCCAGGTTGGGTAGTGTTATTAGCTTTAGAAATTTCTGGTGTAAACCAGGAAATTCTCACTCGCAGCCCAGTGTCTAGATTTGTCCTGGTTAATAGCAATAGGCTCGCCCCCTATTACATGGGACTTCAACATAACTGGCGACATCAGGGTGTCCGTCCTATCCCTATTGACGTTTGTTTTTCTGTCTATTTTATTGATTAGGTGTCCCTCTATCTACTCCTTCAGGGAAATAGAAGCTTAAAGTTATGGTCTAATTCCAAATATTTCAGAGATGTCAGTCCCCACTTCGCATGACATGAAAGAGGCTGTCGCCGCTGCAAATGAAGCGGAACAGCTCGAGCTGACACAGCCGGAAGGAGAAGATACAACAGAAAAAGCCAAGAAGAAATCTACGCCAGGTTATATATTTTTCAGTTCATATATACTTTCTAAATTTATCTTGGACTTTACTGATATCGGTGAAAGGAAACACCGTGAGGAAACCTGGACTTATAAGTTAAAAGTCTGAAATCACCAACCCGTCTTCTTGAGCAAGCGTGGTGATCGATGCTCGTGCCTTCTCTGTATGAGATGAGGGCTTTGCCCTGCAGTGGAACAGTAATAGGCTGGTATTATTGTTATTATTCGCCATGAATAATATGTATATATACATATTATTATTATATTTTGGGAAAATTTCAACGAGCTAACGATAACAGTTAAAATAGATCCAGCTCTGTGGTGTATAGTTTGACCGGGACCGCTGTTCCGTGCCTGAGGTATGTGCGCGGCGAGACGGGGGGCAATGCAGGCCGCTCGTTCGTTAGCGTTCACGCCATCCCGTCGCTCATTCGTCAACGCTACCCCCCCGCCTCGCCGCGCATCCTAAGGCGCGGAACAGCGGTCTCGGTCAAACTATAGTCGACCAATGAAAACCTAAAAAAATATTGAATAAAAAAAAAAGATAAAGAACATTTCAGGTTTTGTCACTGGGATGGAAACCTATCTGTGATGCCTCTGGTATTGCAAAATAGGTAGCCCATAGGCGGCAGTGAACACCTACGGACCTGTGGACTTGGCCTGGTGCTTGTTTCATACCTAACCGTAGTTTGATAAAAAAACATTGTTCTAAATATCCCTGATAATTATGTATTCCCAAATGTTCTTAGAAACAATATAGAGCGTGTGCTTATGGATCAGGCATTGTAAGGAACTAAGAAAACCTATTTAAACGTAAACTGCTTCAGTATTTCAATTTCCTATTTATTCGTCGGTTATTTTTTAAAAAATCAGCTGTTGCATACATTTTGACCGCGTAGGTATTGCACTTTTCTATGAAACAGCAGATTTTTTTTTAAATAACCGACGAATAATTTCAACTCATGGGTTTCAAAATCATGTACTGAATCCATGGTAACCGGCTTCACGTCGATGGGGACCTGCCACCCTGTATAACTTCATTCGCCATTATCAAACATTTTGCTAACATCAAAAACCTATCCACAGCAAAATCAAAGAAGGAGAAGAAAGAAGCGAACAGCACATCGAAACCGCCAGTCAAACGGCAATCCTCTAGAAAACTACAACAAGAAGAGAAAGAGAAAGAAATTACAGAAGAAAACGTACCAGACGCGACGACAGAAGAATCAGAAGCGACGAAACCTGACGAGGAAATGCCAGAACAAGTAGACGAGAACCGAGAAAAAACACCAGAGAAATCGCCAGAGCCTGAAAAAGAGACAGAAAGTCCACCAGAAGATAAAGAATCTGAGAAAGAAGAGAATGGAGACGTGGAGAAGGATGAAGAAGAGAAAGTTGTAGAGAATGAAGCGGAGAAAGTGGAGAAAGTTAAAGAAAAGGAAGATGTTGGAGAGCCGAGAGCAAAAAGATCGAGAGAGGTTAGTTCTTGTGAGCTGTTTTAGTTCGGATGCTGTTTAAACACATACCTGAAATGTACCTATTTTACTACAAAAAAGCATAATTATCTGCCTAGCCTCTTCCCAACTAAGTCGAGTCGGGTTCCAGTCTAACCGGATGCTGTTGAATACCAGTATTTTACATGGAGCGACTGCCTATCTGACCTCCACAACTCCAACCAGGCTCTTGGTAAGACTTGGTAACGCTCACCAATATAATACTGCCCTGCTCAGCCGAAAGGCGCTATCTCAATCGGAGTAAGTTTTGAGAAAATTGACTTTTTGTAAATTGTAATTTAAGGAAACATAAGGATATAAAGAACTTCTGAGTGGTTTTTTTAAATGTTTTAAGTTAGATAGCGGTATGTGGCTTATACCATTAGATGCGAAATTATTATAGCTATTGAATGGTATAAAAAAAACTAAAAGTGATACCGCCTTTCGGCTTAGCAGGGCAGAATAACTAACCCAACCCAACCTTTTTTGGAGAAAATTTGTCCTTTTTGCAGTAAAATATGTACATTTCTTGGAAGCATTAAAAAATGGTTCCTTTTATTATTGGGTACTTGACTATTTTGATTTAGAAGATAGCTTGAAAGAGAACGCTCCTATATTGCACACCTAATGAAGGAAAAACAAAATCAAGGGTGATATAATGGCCGGTATTATCGTATTAATCGATTTCTGGTATAAAACTACAGAACAAGTTAGGAAACGGTATTGGAGAAAGCGGGTGAACTATTCGTAGTAACCGCACACCACTGCCTTAAGAGACGTGATGTTATTGTGTAATTTTAGGAGGAATATAGAATATTCTGTAAATAGGATATAGGAATTACATTGAAAAGTAACACAAATAGAAGTAAAAGAATAATCTACATGAAGTCGACGTTTCCTATCTGACGACTCCTGCACGCAAAGCATGACCACCGTAGAAACGGGTTTTGCCGACGGAAGAATAGACAAAATGACAGCTAAACATTCACAATCTGTCATTCTTCCCTCGAAAAAACCCGTTTCTATGGCGTTGATGCAACTCAGGGGTCAGGCTCTTTTAGAGTCCAGACATAATCTTGGTTAGATCATGTGAGGACCATGTAGATTAGTGTCTGAAATGGTCTACTAATAAGTATACACAGTACAAATAAGTTTTACACAGTTTTGCGTTGATAATGGCCCAGGTTTGATAGTCTGCAAAATTGTATGACACAAACCCAATGCCACGTAATTTTTGCGAATATTTACGTCTAAACGAATATGGTGACCTAAAAAGGCGAGTTTACAATATTTTTCATTCACTGAAAACGCGTTGTGCTGTCTTTAGTGAAGTGTAGGTATGTCCGGCCCTTGGGCAATTCAGTTATCCCAGTTTCTTGGACTATCAGAGCTAAATGTTTCTTAAAATATATCTTAGTCTCTCATTTCCACGCAATAATTACGCTGGCTCCAATCTTCAAAGTGAAAGTCAAAGTCAAACCAAAGTCATAATATTTTTGCATGCATGCATAAAATACGCTAATCATGGTAGTGATAGTAAAAAATCTAGATATCAAAATTGCTTAAACTAGTACTTATACAGGATGTTTCTTTTTTTACTGGGGTCACTTTGACAGCCTGTCTGCCAATGTTACAAGGATATGATGTTACAAATCCATCTACAGTTTCCAAGTGTCTTAAAAGTGCTTATAACATATTTGTAACCTAAATTGAGAAATACAATAGACGACGTATATTTAGTAACCTAATCCGCTTAACTGTTCTTAAAGAGTCATAAAGAACTCTGTAAGAAATCGACACGTGTTTCACCTCTCAACGAGGCATCCTCAGGATGACGATTGATTTGTTGCGAACACGGACCCGACGTGTTGACACGTCAAGCGTCGAGAGCAGTATGAGCACACTGCTCTCGACGAAACACGTATCGATTTCTTACAGGATTCTTTATGACTCTTTAAGAACAGTTAAGCGGATCAGGTTACTAAATATACGTCGTCTATGGTATTTTATACTGGGTTTCCCCAAAGCTTAGGCATGCTTTAAAAAATATAAATTTTATATTTTCTAACTCTATTCATAATATAATAATACTACGGCGAAGCCAAAAGGGAGGGTTATATTTTTCTTCGAACGGTTGACATAGCTCTCAAAAAGTTCACTGTAAAAAAAAATTACATTCTATTTGGTTTTAAAAAGCAAAAGCATGAAAAAAATGTACATCAAAAAGTTAAAAAAATAATTTCATTTTTACAGATTAGAAGGAGACGAATACATGTAATATGATGATGTTACTATAAACAAAACAATTCTATCGCGGAAAGGGTCAGAAAAGTTTTTTAATCGATTTTCTCTATGCACGAAGTATTTAAAAAGTAGTCAAGTACCCAACCTTTGAAGTAATGCATTCGCGAAATTAGTTTAGCTAATTATTTTTTTCTCTAAACATTTCTTCCATGCTGCTTTTTTGATTCGGATTTACAGCTTGATATTAGTAGCTTGTCTTGAGAAGATTCAGGCTTAATCTCTCGGATAGTTTAGCATGATAAGTCCCTATAGATTTGTTCGCGATAATCGATTTTCACTGTTGATAAATCGATGGTGATGATCGATTAGGTTTTGCATTTTGTAGGAGCAAATCTGTAGGTACTATTATAGATAGAATTTTTGTGAAATGACTACACAATAATAATAAGCTATATATTTTACACAGTAACATAACAAAATATTAAATAAAAAAAATTCGTAGCTTTCACGCGAGCTATCATTTGCCACGACTATCCCTCAGAGTGATAACTAACATAGAGAAAGCCATAAACATGGATGCGACATAATATTGCGTTCTTACGAAGCATAGTTAATAGCAGTACCATTTTTCGATTTTTAAGGCGTTGACAATATTTCAAAGCATAATAGGTACCTTTTTAGGCAATAAAAGCACAGTTTTGTAAACAAAATTATCACAATTTAAGAGCCCAGTCACTTACAGAAAGAACTGAGTCCTGACAGTAGGCATATAGGCTGATAATGTGTGTGGATAGGGTAATTTGATCTCAAATAAAAATGGCCTTTAAAAAGACTAAAGGTTACTTTAAGTAGCACAGAGTATTAGATCTTGAAAATTTATTATTATAAGGATCTTGGACATCCTATAACGAATGGGTAGAACTCTAAAATTAAACTTAAAATACGAATGGTATAAAACTAAATTTTAAACATTTAAAATTTTGTCTTTAAGATCATATTGTGTATAAAGATTATAGCTTCTAAGATCCGGAACCGGCAAAATAAAAAATCATTTATTCAAACTAGGCTGAGAATCAGTACTTTTTTAACTTCAAAATTACATAGACGGTACCCGGTTACCCGCCCTTCACGTAATTGCTATTACATGGGACTTACCTGTCGAAATCTAGGTGTGAACCACCTTTGCACCAAAAAAAAGGGAGACAACTCTTCGAAGATATAGGAAACCACTGTCGCACATTATTGTTGCAGCAACATGAGTTTGTGTTACTGGAAACATGTCTTATATAATATATTGCATGCACTGTTGCCAGCAACATGTTGCTGCGACAATGGTATGCAACTTTTTGTTTACCCTGAATAAGGGGATTTAGGCTATTGATAAAAGAATAGTAGTTTATAAATAAAATAATAGTAGTTTATAGATAAAATAATAGTAGTTTATAAATAAAATAATAGTAGTTTATAAATATAATAATAAAGACATAATCACTAACATTTTTTACACATTATGTATTATTTGTAACCTAACAGGCCTAACACACAAGTAGCAACTAACGTCATAATAGAAAATAGTCGCCAATAAAGCTTGCTTAGTGGCATGCAAGGATTTGATCAATTTAGGGCGAATTTCACCAATGACTATGACCGCGATCAGCACATCTAAGTGTCACTGGTGAAATCCGCCCTTAGTACTGTACAGACAGCGTCAAAACATACAAACGGGACAAATATACTGTTTTAAAATAATAAAGAACAACTAAGAAAATTAAACATAATGAACAAAAGAAGAATTATATCCAAAATATTAATTAATTTCGTTGTTCTGATCATTTTGAACAGTCTGTTCGTCCCTATATTTTTGGCTGTTCCTTCCTAATTAACATAGTTTTGCGTATCTTTAAGCATTACTATTTAAGAATGATGAACAATACCCAATATGATACAACTTACTTTACTTTAACCCGTGTTGCGTTATACATACATGTGCACAATTTGTTCGATTTTTTTTCACTTGCATAGACATATCAGGGTCTGGGCCTTTCGGTCTCAGGCACAGTTTCTGAAATGAGAATTTGAAATTAAGAACATGTCAAACTCTACTAAGGCCCATCACTCAAGGTGACGCCCGCGAAATTCAAAATTACTTACGTTTTATGCAAAGATATTTTGATTTTCGCGGGCGTCACCAGAATGAAAGTAGATGCTGGCTGTCAGTGCTCCATAATGAACTTTTTACATGTTCATACATATCGGATATACTGCCCGGAGGCCGGAAGACCCTGACCCAAAACTCTGTGGATGGATATAACTTAGGTAGCATTGGGTGCCCTACGGCAAACGGCAGAGGACAGCGACACTGCTGCAGCTTCATTTTTCTTTTATAAATTGTGTTTGCAACTAACCCGTTAGCTGCCGACGGCTCTTGCCGAGCGGTAGCTAAAGCCTTCATGGTAAACATAAGTTGCACAACATTGTTTTAAAAACATGTTTTAGTCAACATGGAACGTTGTCTTGACAATTAGTTGTTTCTGCAACATACATAAAAGTGTTGCTTGAAACTTGTTGCTAAGATCATGTAATGATAGTGTTTCTTGCAACATTTCATGTTACGGGAAAAACTGTTTTAGAACCGTTTTAAGACTTCATTGTTTTTTGTTTTTGCTGAAGTTGTCCTCCGCTTTCTGCGTCAGGGCACCAAATGCTACCTTTATATGTTTAAATAATTTTGTATTGACAAAATTATAATTATTTACAGAGCAAGAAGACTGAACCCCCGCCGCCAAGGTCACCAGCTAAGCGAAAGTCAAAATTTTAAACAATCTTGTTTTATAAAACAAATATTGGATTTTATTTTTATACGAACGGCCGCGCGGTGCGGTCTTGTTATGTACTGTGGGTGCATTTCTATGTTGTATTAGAAAAATAATATATTTTAATAAATACATGTAACAAAATTGGCGAAATGTGGGTGCATTCCTCTGCATAACCCATCGGGAAATACAGGCGTTATGTTATGTTAAATTTTATTACAATATCTACTATGTGAGGTGGTTTAAGATCGGGCAGTAAAGGTTTCGCTAAAAATATGATTAAAAGAGTCTTGAAAAATAACACAGAAAGACACTATCACATAGGTATGAGTGGCAGAGTCTAGACTCTAAAAAGCTGAACTTTAAAAAAAATCGAGTCATATTGTTATTTTAAATATAGTTTGACCGGGACCGCTGTTTCGCGTCTTAGGTACCTATGTGCTCTGCGAGACCGGGGCAGTGCAGGCCGTTCATTCGTCAACGCTCACGGCGCGCGGCGTCCCGCCTCGCGGCCCATTCGTAAGGCTCGGAACAGAGGTCCCGGTCAAACTATAGGAAATAATGTTATTATATAGAGACAGTATAATTTTATGAGACCGCATTATCGCATCAGGTGATGAACCTCTAATGATAGTTATAAGGGGGAGATAAATAAATAATTATTTTCCGTTGGGTACTGTGGAATATAGAGGTCTATTTAATATCCTTTTTCTTTAAACTGTACGGGCATGCATTTACGGGCTTTGCAAACTGTAAAATTGACCTAATTGTACAGTTGGATTGCAATTTTGCGATTTTTTTTTGTGTTTCCTCATTGCTCGATCTCATATTCTAACATAATATCTATAATATTATGCAAAAATAATTGTATCTATGGCTCTGAAGCTCTTATTAAGTCTTGAGCTCTGGCCAAAATGAGGCGAATCCCGCACAGGACCACCGTTCAAACTGGCGCGAATAGCCGCGTGATTTCCTAATATTTAAGAAAAATGACGCGCGCTGTCGCATCCTGAGTCCTGCTCGGGATTCGCATCTAGTTTAACCAGTCCTTTAGATCAGTAAATCTTCTGTTAAATATCATGTCTGCTATTGTGACTGGTTAACCAAAATCAGTGAGCAATAGAATTGACAAAGTGAATTGATTTTCCGGAGTTTGGACTTATACTCCGTTTGTTTAGATAGTTAACTAAAGGTAAACAAAAAAAAAAACCACGTGACGAGAGAGCTGTCAACTAACAGACTAAACGTAATACCTGTCACTTCAGATATCATGATACGTCACAGTTGTACTCTTCAATTTGGCAATTCGTTGACGTTTAGTGAACCTGTCTTTTTGAGCTATTTAGAATAGACAGATTAATAAATATTATAGTATTATTATTAATAAAGAAGGAAATGTCGTTAAAATCTAAATTAAATTTATTTTAGTTACAACATTTTTAAACAAGAAAGTGTCTATAAAAACCTTTTTACGATTTGTTTACCTTTAATTACCTAAACCAATGGAGATATAGATCATCTTATATACTAATTAAAATTGTTTTTACTCATTTGAAATTCTTCTAAAGATTGTAGTTTTTCAAATACAATATAAAATGCATCCACAAAGAGGAAGCGGTGAATCCACTAGTTTTTATGTAAAAAATTTAACGTAAACCAAGTTTCTATGAAATATTTGAGATAACCATAGATTAGTATGACATGTATGAAGACGCCCTTAAAGTTTCCAAAGCGAATCTTTAAAGCATATACATTTATGATACATAAGTTATGTATTACATTTTTTTATAGAAGATTTTTCGTTCCCAACTTCCATGCGTTATTTTCTTCTTTCGATTATCAAAATTCTAGAATTCGTCGGTAAATTGAATCATATCAAAATTGTTAAAAACAGCTTATCTACGAGAAAAGATTTGTATTTTTAAGAACAAAAACTACTGGACTGATTTAAAAATTCTTTTTCCAGTAGAATGCTATATTATCACTGAGTAACATAGGCATTAATTTATGAAGACATCACGCAAGCAAAGCCACTGGCGGAAGCTTGTATGTAATATTTTGGCAAAACTGATACCACGTTATGACATATGCCTTTCGAAAACTATTACATATTATGAATCTGCGGCCTTTTTCGAGGTAAATATGAGTATAAGGTCCTATAATTGCTAATTCTATCAATTATATTGTATTGCTTAGTTTTGCACCACTAAGGGCCTGTTTCACTGCCTTTTTTTTTGAGGGTGGGAAATTATCAAATATCTTCTCCCGCTCTGGGCGGAGCGGGAGGGCGTGTCAGACTTTTACTGACTAAAACCCACCCGTGTTCCTTCCGTTGCCTGTGTGCCGGGGTCGCGATATCCCTTTCGGACAAACCCGCAACCCCGGCAGTTGTTTCACTACCTACGATTAGGTTCTCGTTAACTTACTTGGCAGATAATATCCTACAAATTCTGTTCCATTTTTTGGTTAGTAGTGGCTATTCGGACATCGTGAAATAGGCCCTAAATCTATTAGTAAAATGCCTTATTTTGAATAAAGCACCATCGCCCTAGTTCCGTAACACACTCGCAAATCCGAAAGGATTTGAAGGTAATTGGTAATCCATTGCTTCAATAATTCTGCCTAGCCTTTTCCCAACTAAGTTGGGGTCGGCTTCCAGTCCAACCGGTTGCAGTTGAATACCAGTATTTTACATGAAGCGACTGGCTATCGGCTATCTGACTTCCACAATCTTAAAGATTGGTTGTCAGACTTTCGGGCTTCTAACTACCCTTATTGACTGTCAAAGATCTACGAATGACACCCGGGACCAACGGCTTAACGTGCTTTCCGAGGCACCGAGGAGTCTCGATAATGTAATGAATTGTCACCTAGCTTTGCTTCATGTTTGAAAAATTCCTTATGAATGGCATTGGGTTTGTGAGTGAGTTACGGAACTACCCCGCTGTTTGAAACAACAGCATTTATTAATTTCCTTTTTGAGAAAATTAAGTGTTCCTATGGCTCATTATGTTGGTTTCTTGATTGAAATGAAAACTATGTAAATAAAGTACTACTAGGTTGTGCATAGCTTTTGCAAGAAATATCATGTTTAGTGGGTGATTAAAAGTAGAAATACTAGTTTGGTTTTAAGAAAATTGTGCCTATTATATGGTCAATAGTAATTCAGCACAGTTTGGGAACGTTTAAAAGCATGTATAGGTATATGGAAGTTTATCAAAAAGTTTTCTTTTGTCAACTTCATCTCTTCGAAACAGTCTTTATGGTTAAAGTACATTTTTTATTGTATTAGACTTATAATAGAGATAAATGTTAGTTATAATTTACATTGTAAATACTTACAATAAACATACCTACATATATGAATCTTTGGTTTTATTTGGTAAAAGCTGGAACTTCTAGATTTGAGAGTGAGTCTTGCGTTAGACCTGCACAATCTCACCAGAGGCCTGAAACTGCGTTATGCGGACGTCCGTGCGGTTCCATACAAAAGTGCTCCGTTGCGGGGACACGCGCGGGCGTCCGTCGCGGGGAGGCGGGCCCCGCGCCCGCGCCACTTGTTCCGCCTCCGTGCGACGGACGCCCGCGCGGGGGCACGCGCGGTGCCCGCCAGCGGTAACACGCACGGGCTTGTTCAGTCAATAACGCTATGTCGCACGCACGCTCGGAGAAAACCAAGAAACATGTATTTCGATACAGAAAGGGAAATTGTGGAAGTGCAGTGTCACAGGGCATATGGGACCAAGCGAATGAACTATATTAAGTTGTCCATCGACACGACTGTGCATGCACACCGTTAAAATCGAACTAGCGACACTGCGTAAATAAAACAATCCGGTCCCCGCGACGGGTACCTACGATGGGTACCCGGAACGGGAGCCGCGACGGGGACCGTCGCGTTCCCACGGAGCCCATCCGCGTGGACACGCGACGGGTGCCCGTCGCGGGTGCCCGCTTAACGCAGTTTCAGACCTAGAGTGTGTAAAAGAAGCAGAATTTAGCCCAAAATGCCTCAAACCATCTACACGGGTCATCCATTCCCCGTATTAGCAGGTAAATTAGTGATTGCCGTTTGTTTTAATTATACAATGCAGATTTTTTTTTTCGCGATTTCAGTGTTGGCCTCATAGTGAAAGTTGTTCATAATGATGAGTACAATGACCCCTTAAGAGGATGCAAACGAATTAAATTTCACATTGATAGGCACCTGTTCTGACGATTAGAGAAAAGCGCGTAGAGCTACCTACTAGAAATGAGTTGGCGAGCAGCGAGTGTGTAATTGGGAAAGTTTTGTCGCTGGGCTACGAGTGAGTACGAGAGTTCGACAAGTAAAATGGCTGCTTAATCACTTGCTGGTATGCGTATGTACCAAGCGAGAGTCTGCAAGTGTTCTGCCCGCCAAGTGAGCGTCACTGAGCGAGTATTTTCTTTGAGAGCTACTGGATAGTTATCGCCGGCAAAGTGAACAGTCAACTATTAATATTATGTAGGTGTATCTCTTTTACTGACACGTAACTTCTTACATCTATTGAACGTGTATTGAGCGAGAAAATAATCGATAGCTAGTCGCTTCCTCGTCCGCGGTGGGAAAAGTTCCAGAGGATGGAAAGACAATGTTGGGTTATATCAAGGGGATGGCCTATTGGCATACATAATCCTTTAGGTATCTGCCTACTTAAATGTAACAAACAATACGGCAAGGTTTCGTCAATTTTTCCTGGGATAAAAACGGACTAGTCTAGTAAAGTACCGCACTTTGTATGTTTCACTATTTTAAAGTGTCTTAGGCAATAGTCATCACAATGTTTTTATTTTATTTTTTGTATATTGGCATTCTTGTATTTAGTTATTATTTAATCGTGTTTTTGTATTTTGTGCTGTCTTTTGTGTGCACCAAATAAACGATATATCTAGGTATCTATCCAAGGGCGTCGCCAGGGGGGGCTAATCTCTAGGGGGGGAAACTGCCCCCCCACCTAGAGAAAAAAAAAATATTACTGGGTCCACATTAATCAAAAAGATTTTTGGTGAGTTACTAGGAGTAGTTTTTGCAGAGTAGGTACTGTGTTTAGCTTTCGTATTTTCTGTACAATCACGTCAATTGTTTTTCTAAAATATAAATAACTGAGCAAATCAGCATTCCCATGATAAAATTATCTTTACTAAAAGTTGTTCTATACTAGTCTGCAAATCTAATAAGTACCGGGACATATTAAAATAGGAACAGGGCCATCGCCAGGGGAGGCAAAGGGGGCAGCTGCCCCACCCTAGAGATCCAAAAAAATGTTGTCAAATACAAGGCATTTTAATGTAAAGAAACTACATATGTATCTATAAAACCAATTTTATTTATTTTGACGACCCTTAAGCCTCGTGCAGACTAGCGCGGCGCGACGGTGCGACGCGACTCGAACAATACAATTTCTAAGAAAACTTCAGGGTATAACAATAATCGGTGTCACGTCGCGGTAGGCTGCACGAAGCTTTATTTAAACGGGGTCTAATCCGGAGTCCGGGAATGTAATTCGTATCTATGTGTTAGGTGGTATGCCCAGTAATAATACCTATTAGGTTTCAGCTCTACAGTTCTAAATAATTTTGGGAAAAACGACCGTTTCTAATCCATACATTGAAAATGGTTAATATTAGGTATTATTCTCAGTTCTTATCGTGTCCGTTACCCAGGCCAGATGTTGTCGAAAATGGTAATTTGAATCTTATAGATAATTAGTTTTGCGGCTTCTGTAAATGTTGCGCACATTTTTAAATTTGTTGCGCTTATAGTTTTTTAATTATTTCACAAAAACATTTCCTGCTGGCGTAACGTTACCACAGCCAGACCTTTTTCTTTCTAATGGGAATATTTAAATAAATACTAGCTATAGAATTAGTTGTCTAGATGAAGTAAATGTTGTGCCTTATTTTGTATTTGTTCTTTCATCGGTTGCGAAGTTATTCGAGATTTTGCTGGGATAACGTTTTTGGTTTTGCTAGATCTTTGAAACGGTTAAGCGGATTCTTATCATATTTTGTACAAGACTTCTTAGGAATTAGTTTAAATTTGTTCTGCAATAAAAATACCAAAATAATGCATAGCTTAAAGGTTATTTCATTCAATAGAAAAACACTTCAATTGGTCCCAGCACTCTCAATAAGAGGTCTAAAGACTTATTTTAAACGTTATTTTAAAGCTTGTAACTGCCTTCAAATGTATGTGAAGTTTCATTAGTATCCTGTAAGTATTTAACAAGTAATGATGATATTCAGTTCTTCACGAGCACGGTCTTGATGAGCGCGGTGTTATTTAGCCACTGGATTGGATATATGAAAATGTTATGTCAATTATTAGTTGTTTGGTTCAGTTGTATATCAGTAAAATTTCAGCGTAGTACGTTGGATAATTAATGAGATAATACGATTAAAGTCATTAGGAAGTGAATGACCGAGGTAACCCGACCAAGTTTAGGTGGTTACGAAAAAGCGAAAACTCAGAACATTATGCTATCTTTTGAAATGTTCAGTATAATACACCTTACAATTTCGGTACAGACGCGTACACTGTTAAATACATAATAATATAATAATATCTGTACTATGAAAACATTATTATTATCTTCCAGTTGCACATATACTTATCAAAATTCACCGATATAACATGTCGTTCGGTGGGACGCGGGAGGGGTGGGGTGAAGGGGTAATTCATTGTTTGCATAACGCACTAAACATCTATAATAAAAGGTAATAGAAAATTTCAAAATAGCAAAATTACTATCTGTAATTTTAATCTGTCATTATTTTTAAGTATAAGTTTATTAATACTTTAAAAGTTCAATTGAAATGATTACATATTTTACCTGTTAATAAAAATTCTTTAATAAACATGTAGTTTTTTTTAAAACTTGTGTACTTGTCTGTACTAAATTTGTAACACTATCCTACATATTTTAGAAGGTACCATATGTAATGTTCTGAGTTTTCGCTTTTTCGTAAACACCTAAACTTGGTCGGGTTACCTCGGTCATTCACTTCCTAATGACTTTAATCGTATACTATTTATTCTCTCATTAATTATCCAATGTACTACGCTGAAATTTTACTGATATACAACTGAACTAAACAACTAATAATTGACATAACATTCAGTTCATATATCCAATCCAGTGGCTAAATAACACCGCGCTCATCAAGACCGTGCTCGTGAAGAACTGAATATCATCATAACTTGTTAAATACTTACAGGATACTAATGAAACTTCACATACATTTGAAGGCAGTTACAAGCTTTAAAATAACGTTTAAAGTAAGTCTTTAGACCTCTTATTGAGAGTGCTGGGACCAATTGAAGTGTTTTTCTATTGAATGAAATAACCTTTAAGCTATGCATTATTTTGGTATTTTTATTGCAGAACAAATTTAAACTAATTCCTAAGAAGTCTTGTACAAAATATGATAAGAATCCGCTTAACCGTTTCAAAGATCTAGCAAAACCAAAAACGTTACCCCAGCAAAATCTCGAATAACTTCGCAACCAATGAAAGAACAAATACAAAATAAGGCACAACATTTACTTCATCTAGACAACAAATTTTATAGCTAGTATTTATTTAAATATTCCCATTAGAAAGAAAAAGGTCTGGCTGTGGTAACGTTACGCCAGCAGGAAATGTTTTTGTGAAATAATTAAAAAACTATAAGCGCAACAAATTTAAAAATGTGCGCAACATTTACAGAAGCCGCAAAACTAATTATTTATAAGATTCAAATTACCATTTTCGACAACATCTGGCCTGGGTAACGGACACGTTCTTATCGGGACTACCGAGTTGAAACTGATTTGTCAAAAATCAAATGTCCACCAGCGTCGATTTTGGCCCCATTGTGCGCCGTAGAGGTAAGACTCGCACTACAAGTGTACCTACATATCATACTTTTCCCATCATCCCTTTATCAACTTGCCCCACCCTTGGGCCATTGGCTGGCGACGCCCTTGTAGCTATCTATCTAAAGTAAGCCTTTAATAACTAAAGTTTGGCAAAGGACAAGGTAAATTGCAGAACTAAATAAAACACGAAATTATATAAAGCTATAATTTACATTTAAACATAAAAGTACTAAGCATAAAAAAGATTTATAAATATCGTCGCCTTCTCTTTCTGTTTTCTCCAGGATACATTTTGAGGATCTTTTTGGCAGATTCCTTTGCTTCATCTTCGACTGAAAAATAACACATCTTTAAGAAACTCACAAGAAACTTTGGCAGGTAACTGTCTCAACCATATAAAATAAAAAATAGGTTAGGTAGGTATAGGATGTTACAAAAATATTAAAGCAAGAATTTAAAAAACCATAGATTTATATCGTTGATTGGCGCATCTAATCTCGGTTTGAAGGGATGCCGGTGAAATGTCAGAACAATGGCCCTTGCTTAGCCTGAAATCAAACCTGGCTTTTTGTGCAAACCTTACATCATCACCTCACATCAATAATGTTACGTACCAGAAGAAAAGAAGAACTTTTAATTATATTAACCCGACTGCCACACTTTTTTTTTTTTTTTTTTTTGCGTGGGAAATTATCAAATATCTTCTCCCGCTCCCGCTGGGTGGAGCGGGAGGGCGTGTCAGACTTTTACTGACTAAAACCCACCCGTGTTCCTTCCGTTGCCTGTGTGCCGAGGTCGCGATATCCCTTTCAGACAAACCCGCAACCCCGGCAGGCATTGGCCCTTCCGGACCCCGTCAGTTGGTGCTGACATCTCTTTGAGGCGCGCGTGGAACGCAACGCGCCGTCGACCCGGGCCTGGTCCCTATCGGACGGCGAGCTACCGTCCGCAAGCCCGCGCCTACGGTGGCCGGAAGTCGGCTCGCGACTCCCGACGCCCGGGACGTCTCCTGCGGCGACTAGGGGCGCGAGGGGGCGCATTTTGCCTCTCCCTCGCGCGCTCCGCCTCCTCCTTCGCGAGCATTACTGCTTCGCAGAAGGAGGTGACGGCCTCCCATGCACTCTCGCTCCGGACCATGGCCTGAACCAGGGCCGGACGCGAGAGATCGCCGCCGCCGATCGCCTCCGTGAGGACACGGCGGTGCTCCGCCCAAGCTGGGCAGACCTCCACCGTATGCTCCACCGTGTCTTCCGGGCGATCCACACAGTGGTGACACCCGGGCGTTTCCTCCCGCTTTATCCTGAACAGGAACCTCCCGAAACAACCATGTCCGGTGAGGACCTGTGTCAGGCGGAAGGTGAGGATGCCGTGGCGCCTCTCTAGCCACTCCTCAAAGAGGGGACTTATCGCCACAATTGTAGCGTGCCCAGCGCTGGGTTGCGACAATCGCACTCTCCATGCCGCCATGAGAACCCGCCGGAGCTCTGTCCGCTGTGCCGCGATTTCTCGCGGCAGCGGAGTTACGCCCCGGCGTTTCGCCTCCTCGCGCAACTCCCACATGTGCGCGAGGACTTTTGCCTCCAGATCCCATGGCGGTAGTCCGGCAAGGAGGCTCGCCGCCTCACGGGAGACCGTGCGGTATCCTCGTACCAGCCTGATGGCCATGACCCTTTGGGACGCGTTCAACCGCTGGGCTGGTCGCAGCCTCAATGAACGCGCCCACACCGGTGCCCCGTAAAACCCGACTGCCACACTGAGTGCATAATTTCTCTGAAATGGAGCTTAGCTCCTTATCAGTAATTCGATTTTCGTCCTACCTCAAAAACTAACACAAATATAAAATACAACTCACATTCATCTTCAGAGCTATCAGGCTGATGTCTCCTCAGCGCCAGCTGCTTATCGAACCCAATCCCATCATACTGGCTGTTCATCGCCGAAGTTCTAACTGACTTATTTTCCAAGAAATATATCTCCGACATAGGCAGCATTGGGTTGTAAATCCCTTGAAACAACCCCAAATAATCGTCCCCTATAGGAATGTGATGATCATTTCTATAACTCCTGTCTTCGAATTCATTTCTTGGTCTATTTTGTCTACTAGGGCCTTCGCCTGGATCAGATGCTTCATTTTCGCCCTCACCGTCGAAATATTGTCCAGAAAAACGAATTAATGCTTCGGAACTAGCTTGAGATAAGTTCTGGTAGTCTTCAAGACCGTAATTAATTACAAATCCAGCCATGTTTGCCTCAGTCTCTGATATGAATTCAAAATCGGATGAGTTGTAGCCATCATCAGAATCTGGTTCATTAGAAACAGCATGGATTGAAACGGTGTCTTTTAATTCTTCTTTTTGACTTTTCTCTTCTTCAATTGAAGAATTTATTGAAATAATATCGATGTTTTCATCTATATTCGAATTGGTTTCATTTTTATTAGGATTTGTAATTTTATTCTCTTTGCAATAAGTTGTATTCCCATTATTTGTAACAGAACCGTTTATAGAACCCAAATCTTCATTTACAGCGTCCAGTTCATCAAATATTTCGACAAAATCGTCTAAATTAATCAACTCTATTCCAAAATCAGTTGTATCTATATTATTTAAAGCTTCTTCAAATTCCTTAAGGTTTTCAAGCGTTTCTTCATCCATAGCATTGAGTGTATCGGTTTCAGAATTATAAGCTGCGTCATTTGAAACCATAGCTTTGTTAGTAACTTGAATTTGTGTGAGATCATTATTACTCTGGTTTATGTCAGTTTCATACTCTATAACATTTACAACTGAACTTGCTTCAGTAGCATTATTTAAAATTCTATCATCTTCAGATCCCACAGCATTGAAACTTATTTCATTTTCCTTAGATTCTTTGTAAGTATTATCATTAGAACTGATTTCAATAGGAACAACATTTTCAAGAATATGATAAATCTTAGCAACACCGAATTCATCAACACTAGCAACAGAAGAATCGGTGTTTGTAGTATCATGTGCATTATTGTTTAACATAACATTACATTCAGTTTCAGGTTTAACTGAATAATTATCATTTATTTGTGAATTACATTGATCAATAGATGTGTTTCTGGTTCTCGTTATATTATTATTCTCTTGCGTGTTTGACGCCCTATTGTGTTCATGAGTTTGTAGAAATAATTCGAAAATTCGAAAGAAGTTCATTGTATGCTGGAATATCAATAGTTTATTTAAGGATCTATGCATATACTTAAGGCTAAGGGTATATCTACTGTACGTATAATACGAGGTTGGACGTGGAGTTGTGGTCACCAGCCCGTTATACTATACACTAAGGGCATACCTACAGGTCTACTGATAAAATAAGTAGGCACAGTATTTTTATTTAACAAAGCGACGCGCGCTTTACTTGTGGTACCTTAGTTTACAAACAAGCTCTGAATCCGGCGCGCGGCGTGAAGACAAGTAGCGTCAGAACAACACGCACATGCACTTCCGACTTTTTAATATCCTTGCAGAGCGCCAATTTTTAATGTAAATGAAATACTGTATTACGAGATACACTTATCCCTGTATAACATTGTAATAAGTAGGTAGATACTCACTTTGTCCAGTCTTTAGTAAAAAATATTAAATTATTGTTTTGCTCAAAAATTCGTAGGTACCTAATATTAAAATTTTACCAGAACAACACCAAACAACATAAAGCTGAAATGTCAACTTCGAAAAAAGGAGGGAAATGAGCATGCAGGCAAAGGTCAAAACTCATACAGACTAAGAAATAAGAACTAAAATCTAGTTATCAAATGCTTTTTTATTTATAAAAAAGGCATGTTACAAGTTTGGTATGTATGTTAAAAACGTTAATATGGGCCAAATTATGGCAGTACGACGATGTTCAGTGACGATAATTACATGATAGTAGTGAACAACCATGGTTTATGCTGTATTCATCAAATAAAAACAACAAAGATCTTTTAATAATTCTTACATTAGAATTTATAGCCTATAATTAAATTACAAAGTTAGTAGTGTCACTTTTTTCCCGACTTCTTGATGCCTCCAGTTGCCAAAGGACCTTTTTGTGAGGCCTTTGCTTTCGCCTCCTGAAAAATAAAAGAATACCCTGTTACACGAAATTATTGAGCAAAGGAATAATGAGCGATGACATTCTCCATAGATCATGCAGATTTACATGTTTTTTTAAGCAGTGGTGTGTGACCTATAGCATGATCTACAACAAAACAAGGTCTGGCATTCCTGGACTAACACATGCTTACGTCACTATCCAGTTGCCACTTTATTGCAAAAAAACACGATTAATGTAAAAAAATATGTACAAAGCATTTAAATTGTCGTTTCGTGTACCTATCTAATCAAACGAAACAATTCAATTTAAACATAAACCAACGTAATTGTTACATAATTAAAATCTCATTGTTTTTTCGGATTCGCACAGGTATCATTAAAGGTAATTCATAAATTTATAATTTCTCTATGATTGCTGTGTAGGTAATCCCAATTAAACCATTCTGAGGATTGCAGGCGTGACGTTATGTTATGAATGACCACCTTCAAACAAATAAGGGAACAAAATTATAGCTGGTAAGTATTGAGTACTGGTCTAAAATTTTTGTTAAAAAAAGCTTTAGTTTCAAACCTGTAATGCCTTTTGTTGTTCCTTTAACTTTTGTTTATGAGCTAAGTCATCCTCGTCGAGATCCTTGGAGTCTTTCTTAGGCGCCTTTAGCGGCTTTTTCTTACCACCTTCACGGCCTGACATCTGAAAATATCAAAATTAAAATATTGTTAAAAACTATGGATTCATTTTGAGCATAATTTTTTTTTGGTAATACCCTAATACCAATTTGTAAAAATATTTAAAATATATTTTATAATACTTATTATCATTTTTTTTAATGACAGATGATGCCATGACACCGCACATCATCTTATGAGTTTTAAAATAGGTAAACAATTAGTTAGTAGGCCAAAAATTAGTAGTAGGACAAAAATTCCCCAGCAATTTATCTAATAGATATTTTACCTGAAAACACATCTAGGTCATACATATAATGTCTGGTCCTGCATAATATTCATACAATCTACAATAAATGTCACGGCTAATATTGACCAATTAACGATACACGGTTCCAAACGGTGACTCACAAATTAGTGTATTTAAAGGTTATTGTGTCATCCCAGTCAGCTTCATTTGATAGTGACCTTACTGGTTATGTTCTTCTTCACTTAAAGATCAGGTGAATAGTACTCGCAACCCGTGTGGTCAACGTAAGCGAAGCAAAGGTAGAATGTAAGGATCGTAGCATTGCGTTGCAAGTGGCATTTTGTTGTTACTGTCTACTTCCATTGGAAGAAGGCGTGAGGGTATAATTATGTAGTCTTATTTTTTTTTTGGTGAAGACTGCCACATTGTTCTAGCAATGGCAAGTGCAATTGCTGAGCATGGCTCGTTCCACAGAAGAAATAATTTCTCAGTACCCGTCTAGTGTCCAGATTTATGCCAAGATGACAGCTAATCTATACATATTATAAATCAAAGTTGCTTTTCGTGTCCGTCTGTGTTACAGCATTGTTCTTCTTAATAATGCAACAGATTTTTAAGCAGTTTTCACCATAATTTTACGGATTAAAAAAATACTTAATATAAAACTTTATTAAAATAAAGAAACCTGGATCTTTTGTCAAGACGCTTGTTATTTAATAAGATGACAGCATTAGCAGTCAGTCTAAATAGATGCAGTAAACTAAGCATTCTGGTACAACTTGAATAAGGCCATAAACAAACTATGATAGACTAATTTGATTGATAATCATCAACATCATTTCAGCCAAAACACATCCATGCTGGGCATAGGCTTGCCCCAAGCTCAATCATTTGATTGATAATAAACATGTTTAATTTTCACGAAATAGTCTTTAAATATTAATTAAATAGAACAGCAAAGTGAAAATCAATTTAATATAGCACCCAGCTTTAAACGAAGGACAATGCTTGTAATCCATCGCTCTGAATGAGTGCTTTAACCGGTAAAGCCCTGGGTGACCCTCAAGCACGTCAATTAGCACGTTAATTAGTTGTTTATCAGGGCTTTACCGGTTAAGATAATATTTGAATAGTAAACAGACACCCCAAGACTGAAATAGCGACCTAACTGGTGATGTTCTTCAGAAAGGCCAGGTGCGTAGTACTTGCAACCGGCGTGCGTGTATGACCAGATGTATGAACTCAAACGCAGCAAAAGGAGTATGTAAGGATAGTAGCAGATGGCATTATGTAGTTTGTGCCTACCCTAAACAGTTCTTCCTGGTATGCAGTCATGGCAAGAATTTCACATTGACACAGCTTTTTTATTTTGAGGCAGCTTTATTTTTATTCTTCACAGAGGCAATAGCCATTTTTTTTAAAACTAGTCACTTAATTTTCAAAGTCTCATAGAAAATTGTAAATTAATTTTGAAAGTGTTCAAATACAATTAAAAAAAATTGGTGTTCAGGTGTTACTACTGATGCTGGGGTCGCGGGAAAGTCCGAAAGGGATACCGTGGCCCAGCAATGTACAGGCAACTGAAGGAACACGGGTGGGTTTTAGTCAGTAAGAGTCTGACACACCCTCCCACTCCGCCCAGAGCGGGAGAAGTTATGATAATTTACCACCCTCAAAAAAAATTACTACTGATGTGCATTTGGTTCGTTGGATGTTGTGTTGGTGTGTGATTATTATATCACAATTTTAATACATTCATTTTACAGTGGTTGTAAAGCTGAAAGACAGGCAGCATACACATAACATCATGCATTATTTCCCCGACGGGGGGTACAAATCCAGAATCCAGGGTGCTACTGAGAAATTCCAGATGGTAAAAATCAATAAGACTTTGGTCAACCCAGAAATCGAACCCTCATGGTCAGCAGTAGTGCTTCCAACCCCTAGACCAATGTGGCAGTCTTCAGTTTAAAAACTTAGCTGAAAGGAAAACATTTTGTGCGAATTTTTTTATACAACTTACCTACATTTGAGACCGGTATTCCTAATGAATAATTTGATTTGATCATATTACAGAATGATTTACTAGAACTTGTAAAATATACATTACTGTAATTCTATGACTTTCGTCTGTGATTATAGAACTTTGTGGAGGAAAAACATTTTTGAACGAGAGTAAGAGAAAATGCGCAGAATATACGTATTTTATCCAATGAACCAAAAAAGGAAACTGATCTTTTTAAGCGAACTTTTATTATCTTGTGAAACGATAAGAAACAACTCCTTCATTTTCTAATTTGACGCGTCGTTGGCACACATTTTTTATTTGTAATAACCTCAACGCCCTAATATGCAGAACTATGAAAAACTACATTTCTATTTTTTTTTACGCACTACTCGCTTTGAACAGTAATAACATAAAAAATACTTACATTTAGAAGTGGTAGTGGAGATGTAATACGAGTGAATTCAACTTATTTTAAGAAATACACGCTTTTTTCAATGAAGAATTGATTGATTGACGTTTTGTCAATTTTGTAAACTAATGTCTACCTGACAGAACGTGAACTGTGTTGCTAGCAGCTAACTGTTAGTTTGTTCGTTTGGAAACTATTTTTTCATGTAACGCAACTAAAGTCCAATGAGATGCCAAGTGCAAACACTATCGCTTTAATGCTTGAGATGCAAATAGCATCCATTCTAACTAAACTTGTTCATATGGTAATTTCGTCAGTTATGTCATGTCATTTGTAAAAAAATGTATTTTAATCATATTTTCAGGATATGGCAACAATTTATGCATGTCAAGCCTGTTGGGTTCGAGCGAATTCGACACCTGTTGGTCGATTCTGTAAAAATATCAACGTGAAACTAAGGTGAAGTGAGCTGTCACTGTCACAAATCGACCAGCAGGATGCTAGGGATTAACACTATTGACAGCTCACTTCACCTAAGTTTCACGGTGATATTTTTACAGAATCGACCGGCTGATTTATGTCTCATCAAGGGAGACTTACAAGAGGATGTTGTTATATCCGTGGAACCAACATAAATCATCAACACCGCCGCCACCCCTATCTCTACAACCAACATCGGTTGTTGCTGTCATGTCATGACGCTAGTATGGTATCTTGGCTGGGCAAGGCATCAAGATAACCTGCTGGCACCAGCGTCATTATTGGACAATGGTGCCGATTCTCTTGTCAAAAATGCCTCTAAACTAAACTAAAAATCACAAAAATTTAGTTTATTCCTGTCAAACGACGATTTCCCATTCTGAAATAGACTAAAGTGACACAACTTAACTATATTTTAGTTTGACAGCACTAACATAGTACTGAATTTTTAATTTAGTGAAAATGGCAATTCTGCTATTCTGAATTTGACGTTTTTCACCTAAATTTTTTATTGTAAAATACCAAACCAGACTAAAGTTGACAATTTTTAATCGCGATTAAAAAGGTGTGGCATAAAATAAGTTGTCATGAACTATAATTCGAAAAACTGTACTATATTTATTTTTACTTTTGCTTATATCTCCAAGATGGTGCGTCCTATCGCAATGAAAATTTCGATCCCCTTTATAAGACCCTTAAACACCTGACACTCAACATGTAGGTAATATTTTTTCATATTTTCTATACAAATAATGAAAAATTCCATATAAAACACGTCGAGGCTACAACCCACGCGCGCCTCCGGCTCTAAAAAAAATCACGGGTTAGGGCAAACCACGGGTACCACGTGGATTCGCGATTGTCAAATTCGATTTTAGTTGTTTAAAATTATTTTTTAATTTAGAGAATTTTATTTGCAGAATAGCTCTAAGATTGTCATAGCCAAAAGTAAGTAATTTTAGTCTTAGTTTAGTTGGTTTAGTTCGGTGTACAAGAGAATCGGCACCAATGTTTTGGTGTCTCTAGAAGACAGTTAATTTTTTATAATTTTATTTTAGTATGTACATACAATAAAGGAATTTGTTTGGCAATAAATACGTTGTTTTATTTATTTTAATCCCAATTCATTACCAACAAATAAGTAAGTATAAATAGTATTATGGGTACCTATTGAGGATATAAACCAAAATACAGGAATAAAGATGATAAAAATATCATTGTATGTGTATTTATGTGTTCAATAAAGAATAAGAACACATTGTGATTAAATTTAAAAAATGTCAAGCATTTATTTAATAGATATTGTGGTGCTTTACATTTTTGTTACACAAATATAAATATTTATTTACATTTTTATTACACAAATATAAATATTTATTTACATTTTTATTACACAAATATAAATATTTATTTACATTTTTATTACACAAATATAAATATTTAAAAAAAACTGCAGAATCTGATCTCAAACCAACAAAATATTAAATCTTTCACTAACCTCACAAATGCATACCACCAATTAGTACCTGTGGTTGCTCACAGATGGCGCTATAATTAAAAAAAAAAACTAACAAAAGTCCCAAGTGTATCAACGCTATTTTGACCAGTTTCTGACTCCCACACAAGTTCCTGACTCCTGAAACTCAT
The DNA here is from genome assembly GCA_914767755.1 of Agrochola circellaris. NCBI lineage: Eukaryota > Metazoa > Arthropoda > Insecta > Lepidoptera > Noctuidae > Agrochola > Agrochola circellaris. The sequence goes on along the minus strand of OU611867.1, from coordinate 5,581,845 downwards.
TAATTGATAAACTAACTAAACTATAAAATACGACCATTATATTAACCCTTATTCAAACGCGAGCCTGTGGAGGAGTTAACAAAAAAGTAAGATACGTTCCTGGGAAATTTTGGGTCGTAGATTTCAAAAATACACATAAAATAGGGGTTAGTGGGGGGGGAAGTACCCTTTTTTTGGTGGGAAGTATTTATCCCGTCGTCTGTTTCCTCTTGTAAAAAAGTTGGAAAGGTGAGAACTATAGCTCCCAGTGTCCAGTATGACATCAATATTTTAAAACACTAGCTAGTTGCCCTGGCTCCACTTGTGAATTAAATTTTAACGTAAAAAATTACATAGATGAAATGAAATATGTAACGAATAATAACTACTAAGTTGCATATACCAAGTTTTTTTTAGACACATGGGTTTTATTACAGAATTTCCGAACATAGTGTGCAGTGACGAACACTGGGATGCTATCTTCCCACTTATAGACTCAATTTCAATCGACTCTACCAAGGTATAAACGAAAGATTTTGGGCATATTTAACGTTTCACGCAACTGTAACATAATCTAGTTTACCTACATAGCTAAAACTCTTTGCTTACCTAATTTTTTTTCAGCACTACACAAAAAACTAAAAAATAACGGTCGTTTTCGGCGGCAAAATCACGTCAACTGACTTTAACGTGTGTTTATTTTGTTTTTATTTTTATTATAGCGCCATCTGTGAGCAACAACAGGTACTAATTGGTGGTACGCGTTTGTGAGTTATAACGGCCGCTAAAAAACGGCCGCTTAATAACGGCCGTTAAATATCTGCTGCCACATAAGGGCCGTTACATAACAGCGGGCCGCAGTGGCGGCCGTCATGAAAATGATGGCAGCGAGGTTTACTGTATCGCAAAACGCTCTCAAGGAAAACACAGCCAATTAATTTCATAAATAACGTCCTGCAGACGCTATGTGGCGGCCACCGCTCTTTTAGGAAACAGTAGCTTCTTCTTCTTCATTTTCGTGTGGTTAGAGACTAACCTGGGTCAGAGTTTTCTGCCACCTCTGACTTTGCTGCACATGCCGTCGAGAAATATCTCTCAGGCATGCCAACAGGCATGCTTTACATCGGGAGTAAACATACTCACGACGTTTTCCTTCACCGTTTTTGAAGCAGGTGATAATTATACAATAGGGACATGAATCAGAGAATTCAGAGGTCCGACGGTCACACAAGTAGGCTGTCATTGCTATACTGCTAGCTTTAAAACGTGATTTCAAGATGCAATTTCTTTATTAAATAATTTCGTAGGTATAGACCTACAACACTACTACCATAATCAATATTCTAGTAACTTAGTTAGCCACATTTCTTATTTCCATACAGTATGTATTATTTCCAAATTAATCAAAACAGGTAAATATTTGACAGCTATTTACGACGTTGCCAACTTTCAGAATAAACGCTCTTATATAGGTAAATAAAATATGATAAATTAACACAATTTCATCAAATTATATATTTTTCACTACATAGTAATCTTAATTTGCGCATTCAAATTATTATTTTGTGTTTATTATATTTTTGATATAGGCTGTTCAGCGATTTTGCCAGTGCCTTTATTTACACCTGCGCGCGCATCGCTAGCAGAAAAAAACAAAACCAGCGCGCCATTTTCCAAATATTTGTTATAGTTTTCGTTTGGTTATGACATAGAAAAATACGAAATCTAAAGTATTGTCACCAACTGACGTACAGTTTTTAAGAGAAGTTCCGGATTATCAGTACCTGCAGTGCTATTCTGTAACCATCTCACCGTGAAAACTTAGGTGAAGTGAGCGTGGAGTGAGCTGCCATTCCACAGGGATTGACACTATTGACAGCTCACCTCACCCAAGTTTTCACGGTGAGATGTTTACAGAATAGCATGGCTGGCAACAAAGGTCAGTTGAACTTTATAATTCTAAATGTATCATCATTTCTATAGTTACGTTATTCTAGCATAAGTTCTTACAACAAGTCTGTTTTTTTCCTCGTAAGTTTGTTGAAAAACGTCGTATGAAACACGTGTGTATTGATAATTACACACTCGGCTACCTTATCGCGCTCAGCTTTGGCTGGCGCGAATAAGACCGCCTTATGTGTAATGACCAACACAGCACACGTGTATCATAATGTACTATAACGCAAAGGCAATAACTTGTGAAGTCATTATAACCAAATATATTCGTAAAATTAAAATGAATGAATGCAAATTTTCAAATTTATGCTACATATATGTGTTATAGAAATAGGCTTACATTTTCGTGCCTAATTAGCTTTATAAATAGACTAACTGTTGCCGGAGACTTCATCTGCGGACCAGGCTGAAAATCCTATGTCCTTTTCCAGGTGCCAAATTTAATTCACATCCGTTCAGCCGGTTTGGCGTGAAAGCGTAACAAACAAACAAACTTACTTTCGCATTTATAATATTAGTAAGGATTAGGATAGGGTGCTTTAAAAACTACACTTCTGGACACATCTATTGGCCCACCTTGCATTTTCAGTTTCGTTTGGTCCTAGCTAAAAATTTATATTAGGTCGAGCAAAAAGTTTTTATGCAGTTTTGAACCTGGCACATTCATAATTTTATTCAATTGTCTTTTTTTGAATTTCGAACACAGGGTTTAAAGAAACAAAAGAGAGCCTGTTCGTTGATATCAAACAATCGAATAGTAAGAAAACTTGATTTTATTGGTTTACTTGGATTTAATTCTTGAAAGTGTGATTTTTGTCTTTGGTTTTGCAACAGCCATTACTTATTCTTAATATTAAGGTGAGGTTCTATCAATAATCTATGGATACTTCGCCTGAAGTCGCCGCCCAAGCTGTGGCACTTATCCGGGCGGGACACAGCCAAAGAAATGTGAGTGCTCAACTTAATTTAAGTCGATCTGCGGTCCGACATGTTTATGGGAGGTACCTAGAGACTGGCGGCTTTGTTCGCCGCCAAGGAAGGCCACGATTTCGGGTCACAACTGAAAGGCAGGATCGATTCATCGTGACGACCTCCTTGAGAAATCGTCACCTTACCTCCATTGAGATACAGAACCAACTTCGCGACTTCCACGGAGTATCTGTGAGCGCTCGAACTGTTCGGAGAAGGTTAAAAGAACGCGATTTGGTACCACACAAGCCAGCTAATGGCCCCAAACTAACGCGAGCCCACCGAACAGCACGCCTTCATTTCGCGCGCACTCATTTAAATTGGAATCAGCAGCATTGGAGCCGTGTACTCTTTTCTGATGAGTCTAAAATTGCGTTACATGGCAATGATGGAAGGAAGAAGGTCTACCGACGTAAGGGAGAGCGTTTTGCACAATGCTGCTTTGAAGAGAGGGTTGCTTATGGCGGTGGCTCATGGACTGTCTGGGGCGGTATATCCGCGAGCGGCAAAACTCATCTTGAGGTTGTTACGGGACCACGGCTGCCAACATTAAATGCTGAAAGGTACATTCGTCAGTGCTTAGAACCTCACGTGATGCTATACGCGGACTATGTGGGCCTAAATTTCCTTTTTATGCATGATAATGCAAGAGCCCATACAGCCGGCATCGTCAGGGAATATCTTCGGGATGTGAACATCACAGTTATGGAATAGCCAGCCAGAAGCCCAGACATGAACCCGATTGAGCACATGTGGGACGAGCTAAAAAGACGTGTTAGGGCTCGTCAGCCAGTTGCCCAGACGTTGCAGGAGTTGAAAACTGCCATAGAAGAGGAATGGGAGATGATCCCTCAAAATTTCATAGAGCGGTTGATAAACTCTATGCCTAATCGTATGAGAGCTGTCGTAGATGCCCATGGAGGCAACACGCGTTATTAAATTAAACCTTTATTTGATTAAACGTGTTTTTTATTAAAAAATCAACTGCCTTCATCAAGGCGCATACCCGACTTGTTAGGCGTAGCTCCATGTCGTGTGGTATTCTGAATTCAAATTTAAAACAATACGATCGAAAAAGATGGTAAAATGTATCAGGTTTAAAACTGCATCAATAGTTTTTGCTCGACCTAATATAAATTTGTAGCTAGGACCAAACGAAATTGAAAATGCAAGGTGGGCCAATAGATGTGTCCAGAAGTGTATTTCTGTATTCAAATATCGAGTAAAAGAGCATTACTTTTCCTCTCAACTGTGAGTATTTATATATATATTTATATATTTAAGCTTTAGAATAGAATAATTTATTTGTCAAACATAGGTGATTATATACAAAGATCTTAAATATTAGGTAGTGCGCTATGTTTTGCCAATATTGACATACAAATGATTAATATTATTAAAAGCTAAATCATTAGTATTAAATTACAATGACAACTTTATTACAATGCAAGTATTTGAGTATGTACATAATTGTTAAATTAACTCATGCATGCAAATTCAATTTTATTACGAATCAATGTCAATTTCATTTCATGTCAAAATTTAATGTCAATAATTCAAGTCTAAAGATTATTATTAGCCACACGTATAAAGGTGTTTTAGGTGGGTACATGTTTTATTTTTTATGCACGCACGGTGATGCCTTTTTTCTTTTTTTTTTTTTTTTTTTGAGGATGGGAAATTATCAAATAACTTCTCCCGCTCTGGGCGGAGCGGGAGGGCGTGTTAGACTTTTACTGACTAAAACCCACCCGTGTTCCTTCCGTTGCCTGTGTGCCGGGGTCGCGATATCCCTTTCAGACAAACCCGCAACCCCGGCAGGCGCACGGTGATGCCTGCGGATAATTATTTAAATGTTATTTAATCATTTTAAGTATTCATACTATTGGTTGTATAGTAGCAGTATATTTTATGTAAGTACTATTTGTTTTATTTTATATTTTATGTAAAATTCATTAAACCTGTCTTGGTCTCCGTACTACTACTTGGGTAGGCAGGGCCGGATTTAAGGCAGGGCAACAGGGGCCATGGCCCTGGGCCTCCACAAAATAGGGGCCTCCACAATTAGATTTTTTTTGATAAAAAAAAAGGTTTAGTTAGTCCAATACGCTAAATTTACCGTTTTGTATAAAAACGATTATCAAAAAATCAATCTAAGGAAATCTTTTATTAGCAAATACTCGAAAATTCAAAGCTACGTTTCCAAATGTTGAAATTGCGCAGAGAACGTACTTGGGGTTGATGGCATCGAACTGCACTGGAGAATGCTCATTTTCGAAGATGAAATTATAAAAAATAGACTTCGGACTACAATGACACAGAACCACCTATGAAAGTTATCCCTACTTAGTATTGAAAGTTATTTACTCTGAGAACTGGATTTCACCGAAATTATCAATGATTTTTCGACGAAAAAAGCTCGCAAAGTTCCATTCGCCTAACATTTATCTTTTGTATATTTTTAGTACCTATTATGTATAAATGATTGAAAACTATGTTTATTTTTTCGTAGGTCCAAAAACAAAATCGGTGCCTCCACTTCTTGGTTGCCCCAGGGCCCCCACACCTTTAAATCCGGCCCTGTGGGTAGGTACGTCTTTTTCGGGTGACCACTGAAAATCAGCGCTGTGCTGTGGGTCTCCATAGCACAGCATCATGCTGAGTGGAAGCCTTCTTGTCACAGTCATGACGTGCCAGCAGCTGCCGACTATTTCTGTTTTGTGCTCGTTATTGTATTTAAATCTATTCTGTTTCACTTTCTTATTTTCTACTCGAGTTTATCATCTTTTTTTATGCACGTGTTTCTGTGACAAATAAACTTATTTTTCTTTCTTTCTTATATGTTTTTTTTTTTTCAGGGTATAGTTCAAAAATGGGTTATATTTATCAAATTAATTAATTTAATATGTTAGTTTTAAGACTTCTCTTATTCATATTTTTCTCTTCTTGTTCTCACACACTATTGTCTACATTTCTATTTCACTTCTCCTTTCGCGGGTCTGCTGGAAGAAATTTCTTAAGAAATAAGCAGTACCTTTGTACTCAAAACTATAACTATGTCGTCTCTATATGTATTTTACTGTGTGTACATAAATAATAAAATAAATAAATAAATACCTATCATAACCTACCTACCTATTTCATAATATTTTTCCTCCATACAACATTCCGTTAGATTTATTGCTAACTAACCCATATTTCCTTGTTACTGATATCTAATTTCCATATTTCCTATATTGATACTGATATCTAATTTCAGAGTTTTATACCTAATTAAAATGAAGGAATTACTTACGTTGTTATTTTTTATTGCATATTGTTACATTACTTTTTATTGAATTCTAGCTTTTGCCCGCGTCTTTGCTTGCATGGAGGAAGGTAACATCCCACGTGAGGAATAATTCTGTATAACACTATTTTCATAATTACTCTATTGGATTACGAGGTGCACGCCAGTGAAGCTCCCAGTCAGCATGATTTTTTTCAACATCTTCCACAATCATCGTCTTATTTTAGTCGATTTATACAAAACCGTAATTAATTATGCACGTAAACCTTCCTCATGAATCACTCCGTCTATTGGAGAAAACCGTATGAAAATCCGTTCGGTAGTTTTTGAGTTTATCGCGGTCAGAGTGCTCAGACAGACATACGCGGCAGGGGGGCGTGGTTTTATAATTATGTAGTGATGGGTAAGTAGGAAGTTCTTTTACATATTACGGAGACGGACTGACGGCAAATCATCATCTGCCTAGCCTTTTCCCAACTACGTTGGGGTCAGGTTCCAGTCTAACCGGGTGATGGAACATGAAATTTAAAAAAAGTATTTATTGGAATTCGCACAGGAAGATCACAAACTAAACTAAACATACTGAAAAAAAAAAACATTAAAAAAACAATAGGTATACAAAAAAAACAGCAGACCCCAAAAGGCCTCCGAAAATGCGGTCCCAGCTGGCATTCGTTACGGGTAGTCAAAAGCCCGAAAGTCTGACAGCCCGTGTCCCGGGGGGTATCGTGTTACCCAGTAACTGGATGGTGGAGGTCAGTTAGCCAGTCGCTCCCTGTAAAATACTGGTGTATTCAGCTGCATCCGGTTAGATTGGAAGCCGACCTCAACATGGTTGTTAAAATGCTAGGCAGCAAAATACCTAATTAATACAGGCGTGTTATTATTTAAGAATTTTCAATAAATAGTCACCGGTACGTATCGGATATCGTTGACTTAGCGCTATTAATATTCCAGTCGTAAGTTCATAATTATACCTACCTTAAGGTGCATCCACACTGAATGCACTCGACCAGTCGATTTTGATGAAAACATTATTCGATATCGATCGATGGTCGGACGAAGGTCAATCAAGAAACAAACAACCATCAACCAATAAGAACGATCATCATGATGATCATTCAGTCGAAAGACGTCCACATGGACAGTTTCTCGCAGCTAGCGAAGGTCATCGGTAGATAGGACCTTTTGGCCTCGTACAGAACTTTGTGTTTTTTAATACGCTTGATAGTTTTTGCGTGATTCTCAGTTTTTTTTACCGCATTACACATAACTTTACAAATTAATTACACGATGTAATATAAACATGATCTAAAATATTCACTAATTAAGTTATTAAGGAAATGCTCTAATGTAACATATATTTTTTCCAAATCATTAACACTACTCGTTTAGACGTGATCTTCAGTATAAAATCATTAAAAGTCGCTTAGTGTCGCGTATCGGCCTGAACGGGCGATTTCATCGATCGACCGCAGTGTAGTTGTACCATAAGTACAATACGGCCAACGTAACTTGGCGGATGAGAACTTCGCGCAAAAGGTTGCACAAAAACCTTTTTTAGGAACGTAATGGTGACTTAAGGCGAGTGTGAGTGAGAGAACTTGCGCGAAAGTTCGTTGTGCCTATGTTCAGACCCGCCAAGTTACGTTGGCCGTATTGTAAGTACTTATAAGAATCAGGTAAAGTACCTACGCCAGTATAATCCACGTTCGATTTTCCTCTTATCGGCAGAATGCCGTGTCAGTATTACAATAATGGCAATATAACACGAATGTGTTAAGTAATTAAAATTGATATCTGTTGAACAAACGCTCGTTAGTTGATACAAAAATGAAGACCTTACTAATGTTATTGTTATTAACAGTGTTCTTTTATATTTTAGTTACTAATATGGGTAAGCAAATTTTTTTATTTGAAAAAAAAAAAAAGTTTTTTTTTTTTTTTTTTGTGGACTTTTTGTATTCGGACGCTCTCCCCTCTCCCGGTCTGACGATATAGGTAGGCTTCTCTTTATTATAAAGTTTTTTTTTTATTTAGGACGTAATTTTTTTCTGCGCATGGCACGATACAATCTAGTTTCCGACACAGCATTTTATATAGGTACGTCGTAATGTCAATATCGCAAAATGTCATTCAGCAATTTTTTTTACATGTCCGAATTTAAAATGTGACACTGAACGACTCTGAAAAATTTAGTGAAAAAAAAAAAAAAAAAAAAAAAAATCATAAAATGGTCAGGGCCTTAAAAAGGTTGATATTAACTCGCCAATGGAAAAAGGTTTATGAAAAAAATAAAAACCATAGAAAAAAGCTCAAAAGGGTCTTTTACCCTTTTGACCTTTTTCAAAGGCTTTTTCGAATCTTTGTCTTTGTTATCAAGTAGGTAAGTTTTCTCTACCTACAATACTCGTAGTTTACTCAGTGCCGGAACTTCAAAAGCTGTTGTGTCCTGACTTGATTAAGGAAATAATTTAAAAACTGAGGAAGATATAAACGTCGTGACGTTTCGTGGGCATCGTCATCTTCCTGCTGTTGTTCCATGTTAAAGGCTCGTGCAGACCAGCGCGACGCGACGCGACGGCGACGGCGCGACACGACTCGAACAATACAATTTCTAAGAAAACTTCACGGTGTAACAATAACCGGTGTCGCGTCGCGCTTGTCTGTACTCCCGCAGAAAGGCGCGTCACAACGCTGCGACGTGACACAACGGCTAAAATTTTCCGTGAAGTTTTCATAAAAATTGTTCTACCAGAGTCGAGCCGCGCCGCCACCCGTCGCGTCACGCCGCCCGTCACTATTTATGTGTAATGAAATGGCAAGTGTGAAAAGATATTTTAAAAACAAAATCTTTTTTTTTGTCCACAGTTTCCGCCGGCCGTTTCATGACAGCCAAGAAAATTAAGAAACTTTATTCCCAGAACAAGACCGGTTGAAGACTAAAAATTTATTAAAAGTCCCAGCGGCCGAATCGGTGACAGCGCGCCATAACCGTCAAGCCCTCGACAACAAGGCCTTGACAAAAAAGCGACATTTTGACACGCATAGTGTCGCCTTTTTGGCGCCAGCGGGGCTTGGTCCGCTGGTACCGATTCGGTGCCGCTGGAACTTTACCTTAAACTATAAATTATATCATCATCAGCCTACAGCCAGTCCACTGCTGGACATAGCCCTCTTCAATGGCACGTCATTCAGCTCGATTCTCGGCAACTCTCATCCAGCTGCTAGCAGTCACCCTGCAAAGACCCACGCTCCACCTAGCCTGAGGGCGTCCAACCTTACGTTTGCCGACTCGCAACTCAAGAACACGTCTACCCCAACGGTCATCGGTTCTACGGCTAATATGGCCGACCCACTGACACTTCAGCTTGTTTATTCTGTGACGTATGTCGACAACTACTACTAACAATCAACCTTACCTAATTTGATTAAAAACAATGTTAAGTAAATAAATAGCATTATCAATAATTTATTGTCTTTAAATTATTTTAAAGTTGCCAAAATAATTATAATTGCCTAAGGGCTGACTTTTCAAAGTCAGATAACTTTTTCTGAAGAATAGATATTGCGTTTTGACAGCATTTGTAAAGAAAATTAAGTCGAACATATTTATTCTTCAGATACAAGTTATCCGACTATTGAAAAATCAGCGCGTACCCTGCGTCCTAACCGAAAGCGATTGTCACGCGATAACGCGATCGTTTACTTAAATAATGACGGACATACACGACTTGATTATCGTGCGTATACGTCATAATTCATATAAACGAGCGCAAAGATCGCATACTCGCGCGACAATTGCATAGAGTAAGGACGCAGCCTTAGAATATAATTTAATTTATAAAAATTCTATCAATTTACATTGCCCAATCGTCCTTTAAATCGATCCATTTAGCTCTGCGTTCCACGACTTCACCGAGAACGAGATGACGGCGCCGAAGTAACGATACATACAGTTACTATGGCCGCGTGTTCACCGCATGTCAGTCACGCGAGCGCCGTTATCCCGGCCGCCGAAGTTTCGAGTTCGACGCGACCGCTAGAACTCGGCACGATTGTGACGAGTCGATATGTTGGCAATACAAAACATGTATCTTGTCCACACAGTGCCGTTGCACCGCGCTGTTCACCCAGTTTTTGTTTTGTCTATTATGCCGAGTTTGGTCGTAGTGGACCACAAAGTACTTTATACTATACTGAAATATAGACCAATCTTGTTCCGTGGAACGGGTCATTTGCGTTCGTAAAGAAACTAGCGCCATCTGATATTCACAGTTAGAACTACACCTTTGGATAGGACACTGGTATGCTATAGCTATAACTATGTAAAGGATGTGTATAGATATGGTGGTAGTATGGGTAATTTTATTCTGTAGTATTTTAGTGTTCATTTTAAGGATTGATAAATGAAATACAATTTAGTAATCATGTTTTTATTACTATGTACCAAAGTAAATAACTAGAAGAATCCTATCTCTAACTTAACACTACACTGGAGTCCTATCTCAGTTTTGATACAACCACTCACAAAATCACTTTCTGGTCACAAATATGGATTATTCGAACGAACTCTCGCTCAACTCAACGACAAACACAACATAACATAGAAAGATCACAAAAATAATCAAAATATCGTAAACACCGGCGCAACCGTCAGAGATTAGCAGACATTTGTATTGGGGCTACCAGTTTATTGTTCATAAAACCACTAAAGCGAATTTAAAGTGAACATTGCTTCAGAGCTGCCATACTTATCAGTTGGTCAAAACTTCTTCGATTATAATCTAATTAAATTTAAAAACATACTTTAACTTATTTTGTACAGAAGAATCACGAAGGCCACATATACTTTGTGATTTTGTATCATTGTAGGTACCCATTGCTGTCCCCAGTTTTTTGTATTAAGATTGAGCGCCCTGTGGTGGACACACGATCGCCGTCACCGGGAAGTCACGTTCGGTTCGAATAATCTCGTTTCTCGGTGACGTACCGGTGACAGCGGCGGTGGACAAACGCTCTAATGCTTGTCGATACGGTCTCCACTTGATGTCTCGTCTGCTAAACGGGCCATCGGTCCTTCAACAGTCATGGCTGGTACACTGTAGGACTAACTTTTAAGTTTTGTAATCCGCAAAATTGTTTGCAAACACGTTAAGACCGATTTGACGGGATTCGGCTGTCATCTGTTATATCTTTTTTACGGGTAGTCGGTATTGTGTTACCCATTAATTGGGTTGTGGAGTTCAGATAGGCAGCCGCTCCATGTAAAATACTGGTATTCAGCTGCATCCGGTTGTACTGGAAGCCGACCCCAACATAGTTGGGAAAAGGTTAGGCAGATGTTGACACAAATATCACGTGACGGGCAATTTATAAGTGCCATTAGTGACTCTGAACAGTAGGAGGTCTGTCGCTTTAGCTAGGAAATTCTTCAGTGGTGTGTAACAGGTTTTCCTGCATTCGTTAATAGATTCAAATCTATTTTCATTGCCCTCACAACCACCGTAGTTAAATTGTTCACATTTCTTCGTACTCTTGTTGTAGCCAAAACTGAAACAAGTTAATGTTTTATCAACAAAAGAAATTAATGGAAAATAACACATTTGTTTCTGAACAGTGATCGAAACTGAACTGTCCGGCTCGGGTCGTTGAATCGGATATACTCGGCTCCAGTCGGTCGGTGACGCCGAATCGCGTAAGTACTCGGCTTATCTATGTTTTCCTTTCTATCAGGTGGTCCTAAACATACACCCTCTTTTTTTAAATCGACTAATACTTTTTCCATTTAAACAGTTATCGGTCCAATACGAGGGACACTGGGTTCGATTGCTAGGTTGGACAGTGTCTTTGGATTTATCGATTAGAAAGTTCTCAGTAGAGGTGTTGATGCAGCTGACGGCAATAGACTTATCCCATATAATAACTGGTAAAATGAGGGTACTATAATGCCTCCGGCCCTGGTCCAGGCCATGGTACGGAGCGAGAGGGCGTGGGAAGCGATCCCTCTTTCTGCGAAGAAGTAATGCTCGCGAAGGAGGAGACGGAGCGCGTGAGGGAGAGGCAAATATCGCGCACTCACGCGCCTAGCCGCCGCAGGAGACGCCCTGAGCGTCGGGAATCGCAGGCCGATTCCCGGCCACCGTAGGCGCGGGCTTGCGGACGGTGAGCAATGGGTAGCTCGACGTCCGATAAGGACCAGGCCCGGGTCGACGGCGCGTTGTGTTCCACGCGTGTCTCAAACAGATGTCAGAACAACGGCAGGGGTCCGCTAGGACCGATGCCTGCCGGGGTCGCGGGAAAGTCCGAAAGGGATACCGTGGCCCCTGGCAATGTACAGGCAACTGAAGGGACACGGGTGGGTTTTAGTCAGTAAGAATCTGACACGCCCTCCCGCTCCGCCCAGAGCGGGAGAAGTTATTTGATCATTTCACACCGTCAAAAAATAAAAAAGGGTACTACTCGTATGATACCTAATAAACCTATTTATGTCTACATCTGTTTAGGGGAAATATCTACTGGCGTGATGTTATGTTTGTAATAGTTTTTTTTACTTACTAGAGTGTGTTACTTTCATTGAGTTCGTTGAGTTCGTTGCTTTCGTTGAGTTCGTTGCTTTCGTTGAGTTCGTTGCTTTTGTTGAGTTCGTTGACGTCGATTATTTCTTTGAGTTCGTTGAGGTCGATTAATTCATTGAGGTTGTTTACTTCGAAGCTTTCTTTGATTTCGTTGTCACTGTCGCTGTCTTCATTGGTACCCAGGCTTTCGTTCCTGCAGTCCCCTTCGTCTATTGGCAGCGCACACACATTCGGATCGAATTTTAAATCCGACGCAGAAACATCATCAGCTGATCCAGAAACATCTAGAAAAACATGATTATATACTAAAATAAAAAATATTCAACGATGCCAAATAGAAAATACTATCACTACTACTACTAAATAGAAAATAATATCAGCAGTGCTATTCTGTAACTATCTCACCGTGAAAACTTAGGTGAAGTGAGCGTGGAGTGAGCTGTCATTCCACAGGGATTGACACTATTGACAGCTCACTTCACCCAAGTTTTCACGGTGAGATGTTTACAGAATCGCATGGCAGTATTTTACATGAAGCGACTGCCTGCCAATCTGAGCTCCACAAAACCAGTGACTGGTTAATACGATACCCCGTGGTGAGACTGGTTGTCAGACTGCCGGGCTATTTGGCATCGTTTACTACATATTTTTTGACAGTCGTTACTGCCCGTAACGACTGTCAAAGATCTACCATTGACAACCGGGACCAACGGCTTAACGTGCTTTCCGAGGCACGGAGAGGTCTCGTTATGTAATGGATAGTCACCCATCTACGAACCGACCGCGACAAGCGTAGCTTGACCTTTAATTGACCCGTGCAGCTGTTACCATTGAGCTCCTAATAATTGATATCTAATGACGATAAAACGACAGAATAAAACACTTTCTGGTGACTACATGCAGCTGATCACGGGGTCATCGGTGGCCGGTAGTATGTGACTCACACTGAAAAGCCTGCGCCAAACTTGGCACAAAAAGTACTAGGCTAGCATGAATTCAAGATAGTATTTAAATCATTAGACGTTGTGCACAATTTCTGAGCAGTAACCTAACAAACAGTACTAGGCTTGCATGAATTCACGATAGTATACAATCATTATGTTATGCTACGTGTCCATGGCATAATTTCCGACTTCCACGCGAGCTAAACCGCGGGAAACATATAGTTATTAATAATTTACGGGACCAAAAAGGAGTAAAATGTGAGGGCGAACAAGGAATTTTCTGTGGGACGAATGCGGAACAAATCAGTCTTTTTACCACATGTCACATATTTTTGTCAACATGACAGATTATTATAATTATTATTTATTTACTTACCATCCATCTCTATAACAGTAGTGTTGGAATTATCTGCTTTGCATGCGGTTATTCTAATAATTAATAATATAACTAAGCAATAATAATTGCTAAAGTTAATCATTGTTGTATATAGTCTGGTTTCATAGCTTCACAAAAAAAAAAAAACACTGTCATCTTTTAACTAAGCAATAAAAGGGTTTATTTATAAAGTTTAGTAATAATTAGCGACTGTTCACATCTAACTGCGCGTTTGCACTGGCGGTTTTGATTCACAACAAAACATGTTGAAATCTTTATTTGCTGTCAACGTTCTATACAATGTTTGACAGGAACTAGAGATTTCAACATGTTTTCTTGTGATATTTCGCCAGTGGAAGCTTACAGTAAGAGAGCCGGGTGATCGGTAACTCAGGATCCTGTTACCTCAGACACCTTTCTCTACTTAAGATTGTGCATTTAATATGATGTAGAGATAAATAAATAAAAAATGATTAAGTACGATTTACTATTATGTTTATCCTTACATTGTTGACGTTTGAAGTCACTTAATTTTAAGCAACGTTTTTAAATAAATACCTAAATGATTAACTGGTTATTTTTTTATTCAATTGGTTACAATTATTATTAATCGAAACTACAATTTCTAGTAATCCAATTAAATTGGATTCTCCGCTACGTATCGCACGTGTTTAGCCATGGTAGGTTGTGATTAATTAATTCTTTTTCGTTTTTCAATGGCGTGCACAACTTCTTTTCCGTATACAGCAGGTTAGTAAAATGTTTCTAAAATATTGAAGAGCGTTTATACTGAAAGTGGGCAACGTCGCAAATAGATGTCAAATATTTCGCTGTTTTGATTAATTTGGCAATATTCAAAAAATTCAAAATTCAAAAGTCATTTATTCAAACTAGGCTGAGAATCAGCACTTTTCGAACGTCAAAATTACATAAGACAGTCCCCCAAAAACGCCCACCCTTTACCACTTCCTAGTGCGTTAGCTGCGAAGAAGAAGTGGCGCAACAATCTCCCCAGCAGCATAATAATGCTTTAATGCAATAATAATTTACATTAGCACAAATTGCAATCAACTCATAAAATAAAATCATTTTAATGAAAATAAAATAAATTGACTTACAGTCAAATAAAATAATCCAAACAATAATATAAGCTCATATAGTATCATGTAGTCTTTGAGACTAAAAACACTTGTTTGTTGCTTTTTGGGGGGGGGGGGGGGGGGTACATTGGAGTAGCTTAATTAGTCCCAAGCCTATTATTGTATGGAAATAAGAAATGTGGCTAAGTAGCGGTGAAACGGTCAGCACTCTGCATTACCTGACCCCTCTAACAAAGAATAAGAGGGGAAGAGAAGTTGTGTTATGCAGGTCAATAAGGATTGTAGACAATTCAATGAATTCTTATCGATGTATTTGTCACCGTATTGTTCCCTGCCGGGATTCCGAGTCCTGCCGGGGTTGCGAGTTGTCCGAAAGTGATATCGTGGCCCCGGCACACAGGCAACGGAAGGAATACGGGTGGGTTTTAGCCAGACGCCCTACCGCTCCGCGGAGAGCAGGAGAAGTTATTTGATAAATTACCAACCTCAAAAAAAAAAAACCGTGTAATTCAGAACTTCGTTAGTTTCTAATCTACCGGTATTATTTTCGTTACTGTGCGTGCGTTTGCACTGTCGCGGTCGAAAGATTCACAAAAAAACATGTTGAAATCTCTAGTTCCTGTCAAACATTGTATGGAACATTGACAGAAAATAGAGATTTTAACATGTTTTGCTGTGAATGTTTCACCAGCGCAAACGCACAGTTAGATGGATAATTTATCGGTTTCTCATGGATGGATTACTATCGAAAAATAAATAAATAAATAGTGTTTTATTTCAGGCAAAATACCCATATACAAAAAATTCAATAAATAAGTAAAAACATTAAAAATTATCATTAAAAATTATCATTAAATAAAATAAAACATCATTAAAAAAAATGCGTTATATTGTAAATGGTTTGTTGCAGTTTTTGATAGTTTATAAATCGAAAAATTGTGAACTGCACATAATCAGACAAATTGTGAACTCAAACTTGCTTGCGAGTTAACGCACCTTTCGCTAACTAAATAGCCTGCCTAGCTGCGAGCAACTTGGAAGTAGCGCTCGTCGGCTGCTGCCACGGTACAGCTCGCTTCGCTTGCTTAGCTCGTGCGCGGTTTGTCACGGTTCTTCTAATATAACGTAACCCATGTCTGGGTGACATGGGTTAGGTTATAGGTATTAGAAGAACTGTTCACAATTTTTCAACAGTTTATAATCTAACGGAAATAATACCGATAGATCAATCGCGCGCGCAATCGTTGCCTATGTTGAAAAGACTCTTGAAAGAACAACTTGTTATAATTTTGTTCTTATCGTTAGCTGTAATAATATTCATCATTTATTTTCGTTGCTTATATAGTTAGTATGTATGTATCTATGTACCTATTATATAGCATTTATCTGTGTATCTATTATAGTATATTGTACTTATATACCTACCTTTTATTTGCACCGAAGACAACCCCATTATGTCCAGAAAATTATTGTCCATTCCAAGGTTGCCTGGAAGAGATCGCAGTAAGCGATAAGGCCGCCCATTGTATATTTTGTAGTGTACATTACTTTTTCTTTATGTAATGTATAATCTGGTGTACAATAAAGTATATATAAATAATAAATAAATAGATTTTAAAGTAACGGTTAACACAATCTTACAGTGACATAAATATTTTTTTTTTAAGTCTGGACTGTACGTTAGCCACAACAAGGTAATTTTTGAACGCGCTGGCCTTCGAAGTGAGATTATTGTCACCTCAATAATTTTCTCAGCTACACACGCGCCCTGTATAATGATAACATTTCCATTGTTTGACTTTACTACCTGTTTGTTTTCCACGACGACTGAAACTCGCGTTAGTTCATTAATATCCGGAAATATCCACGTGACATCCGGTCATCCTTAATCATAATAGTCCCAGAGCTGGGACATAGAGCTCCTCTGTGTGCGAGCTAGTGGGCCGTAATCCACAGCGGGCCCAGTGCGGGTCAGCATGTCTTCGAATTTTTTGCAATTTACAGGTGTGTGTCTGGATTGAGGAGCCATATCTCATATCGGAACGAGGGTACTACCAATATTTAGTAGTAGGTAAATTAGCCGATTTTGTAGGCCGGATCCTGGAATTTGTAGTAAAACCCTTAAAAAGTTATACGACGTTAAAGGTGGCTCCTCAATCTTCAGAGGAACCCGAAAACTAGCCAACGGATATTTTTGAAAATTTTGTAGGATTTAGTAGTACTTATGCGTAATCTCTACAAAAAAATGGGGTTTGTACGGTCGAATTTGAGATAGCTACAACGTTTTGATTTTTCATAAAAAACCGTAAATTTTGTTGGTCACAAGATTGCACATTTTAAAAAGATAATAAAAACGTCCGCGATAGCATGTCTACCTTCTAGGGAGCATGACCCACAGTAACCACTTTTATCTTTCAGAATTTGATAAATATTTCAGTTTTATTACCGAAACTATTTTATTTTATAATTTTTGGAAAACAGCTACAAGCGCACTATTGCACATGCCTAATAATGCATTTGTTATTAACCTGAATATGGCCAATTACAATTTTTCATAGATGGGGAAACAAAATAAGTACGAGTTAAACACTGCAATAAACGAGAGAGATGTGATACAGAATGCCCAGTAAACATAACGCAATGACAGAACATACAACATAAACCGACGCAGCGTATAATGAGATACAAAGACCGGCCAAGTGCGTGTCGGACCACGCACAAGGAAGGGAGTTGGGATGATTTTATTTCAAGAACAAACTTAACATTGTAAGTAATTGAAATACATGTTCTCCCTTCCCCCCCAACTTTAAATTTTGCCATATGTAATATGAAAATATTTTGGTAATTTTGTACTATTGCGAATTTTGGTTTCATAATCGTCATAGCAAAAAAACTGACTATCCATAATGTAGTGACATTTATAATGGCCCATGCCAACTTCACAGAGTGCTGGAATAAATTCTATAGCTCCAATGAGAGAGTATGTTATACCTTTAACTATGATGTGATGCGGATGATGATGTAAATCTTCTAAAATAAATTTGTCACTGCCATTTAAATCAAACGACACAATATTGGATGGCACATAATTGGAAGTTCCGTCATCACCGCAACAAATACAAGTGTATTTTTCTTCTAGAATGCAGATTGCGTCTTCCAAACATCGGATGCCAAAATTTGAAAAAACATTTAAAGTTAATGGCAAAAATGCAATCTGTCTAGAGCTTGAATGAAATAAACAGAAATCATTCTGACACTCTTTGGTGAAGACTGCACTACAAAAATAATTTAAAATAACTTGTTCAAAAATGAACGTTACATTCACAATATTGTGCTTGCAACGCCGGTGTTATAGGCGTCGGCGTAAGGCGTCAGTGTTATAGGCGTCGGCGTTAGGCGTCGGCGTCAGGCGTCGGTGTTATAGGCGTCGGCGTAAGGCGTCGGTGTTATAGGCGTCGGCGTAAGGCGTCGGCGTTAGGCGTCGGCGTAAGGCGTCAGTGTTATAGGCGTCGGTGTTATAGGCGTCAGTGTCATAGGCGTCGGCGTTAGGCGTCGGCGTAAGGCGTCGGTGTTAGGCGTCGGCGTAAGGCGTCGGTGTAATAGGCGTTGGCGTTAGGCGTCGGCGTAAGGCGTTGGCGTAAGGCGTCCGCGTAAGACGTCGGTGTTATAGGCATCGGCGTAAGCCGTCGGTGTTATAGGCGTCGGTGTTATAGGCGTCGGCGTAAGGCGTCGGTGTTATAGGCGTCGGCGTAAGGCGTCAGCGTAAGGCGTCGGCGTAAGGCGTTGGTCTTATAGGCGTCGGCGTAAGGCGTCGGTGTTAGGCGTCGGCGTAAGGCGTCGGTGTTATAGGCGTCGGCGTTAGGCGTCGGCGTAAGGCGTCGGTGTTAGGCGTCGGCGTAAGGCGTTGGTGCTATAGGCGTCGGTGTTATAGGCGTCGGCGTAAGGCGTCGGTGTTATAGGCATCGGCGTAAGGCGTCGGCGTTAGGCGTCGGCGTAAGGCGTCGGTGTTATAGGCGTCGACGTAAGGCGTCGGTGTTATAGGCGTCGGCGTAAGGCGTCGGCGTTAGGCGTCGGCGTAAGGCGTCGGTGTTATAGGCGTCGGCGTTAGGCGTCGGCGTAAGGCGTCGGTGTTATAGGCGTCGGCGTAAGGCGTCGGCGTAAGGCGTCGGCGTTAGGCGTCGGCGTAAGGCGTCGGTGTTATAGGCGTCGGCGTAAGGCGTCGGTGTTATAGGCGTCGGCGTTAGGCGTCGGCGTAAGGCGTCGGTATTAGGCGTCGGCGTAAGGCGTCGGTGCTATAGGCGTCGGTGTTATAGGCGTCGGCGTAAGGCGTCGGTGTTATAGGCGTCGGCGTAAGGCGTCGGCGTTAGGCGTCGGCGTAAGGCGTCGGTGCTATAGGCGTCGGTGTTATAGGCGTCGGTGTTATAGGCGTCGGTGTTATAGGCGTCGGTGTTATAGGCGTCGGCGTAAAGCGTCGGTGTTATAGGCGTCGGCGTTAGGCGTCGGCGTAAGGCGTCGGTGTTAGGCGTCGGCGTAAGGCGTCGGTGCTATAGGCGTCGGCGTTAGGCGTCGGCGTAAGGCGTCGGTGTTATAGGCGTCGGTGTTATAGGCGTCGGCGTTAGGCGTCGGCGTAAGGCGTCGGTGTTATAGGCGTCGGCGTAAGGCGTCGGTGTTAGGCGTCGGCGTAAGGCGTCGGTGTTATAGGCGTCGGCGTTAGGCGTCGGCGTAAGGCGTCGGTGTTAGGCGTCGGCGTAAGGCGTCGGTGCTATAGGCGTCGGTGTTATAGGCGTCGGCGTTAGGCGTCGGCGTAAGGCGTCGGTGTTATAGGCGTCGGCGTTAGGCGTCGGCGTAAGGCGTCGGTGTTAGGCGTCGGCGTAAGGCGTCGGTGTTATAGGCGTCGGTGTTATAGGCGTCGGTGTTATAGGCGTCGGCGTTAGGCGTCGGCGTAAGGCGTCGGCGTAAGGCGTCGGTGCTATAGGCGTCGGTGTTATAGGCGTCGGCGTTAGGCGTCGGCGTAAGGCATCGGCGTAAGGCGTCGGTGCTATAGGCGTCGGTGTTATAAGCGTCGGCGTAAGGCGTCGGCGTTAGGCGTCGGCGTAAGGCGTCGGTGCTATAGGCGTCGGTGTTATAGGCGTCGGTGTTATAGGCGTCGGTGTTATAGGCGTCGGCGTTAGGCGTCGGCGTAAGGCGTCGGTGTTATAGGCGTCGGCGTAAGGCGTCGTTGCTATAGGCGTCGGCGTTAGGCGTCGGCGTAAGGCGTCGGTGTTATAGGCGTCGGCGTAAGGCATCGGTGTTATAGGCGTCGGCGTAAGGCATCG
Organism: Agrochola circellaris; assembly: GCA_914767755.1. Taxonomy (NCBI): domain Eukaryota; kingdom Metazoa; phylum Arthropoda; class Insecta; order Lepidoptera; family Noctuidae; genus Agrochola; species Agrochola circellaris. The sequence goes on along the minus strand of OU611867.1, from coordinate 5,561,339 downwards.
GCGTTAGGCGTCGGCGTAAGGCGTCGGTGTTATAGGCGTCGGTGTTATAGGCGTCGGCGTTAGGCGTCGGCGTAAGGCGTCGGTGTTATAGGCGTCGGCGTAAGGCGTCGGTGTTAGGCGTCGGCGTAAGGCGTCGGTGTTATAGGCGTCGGCGTTAGGCGTCGGCGTAAGGCGTCGGTGTTAGGCGTCGGCGTAAGGCGTCGGTGCTATAGGCGTCGGTGTTATAGGCGTCGGCGTTAGGCGTCGGCGTAAGGCGTCGGTGTTATAGGCGTCGGCGTAAGGCGTCGGCGTTAGGCGTCGGCGTAAGGCGTCGGTGTTATAGGCGTCGGTGTTATAGGCGTCGGTGTTATAGGCGTCGGCGTTAGGCGTCGGCGTAAGGCGTCGGCGTAAGGCGTCGGTGCTATAGGCGTCGGTGTTATAGGCGTCGGCGTTAGGCGTCGGCGTAAGGCATCGGCGTAAGGCGTCGGTGCTATAGGCGTCGGTGTTATAGGCGTCGGCGTTAGGCGTCGGCGTAAGGCGTCGGTGTTATAGGCGTCGGCGTAAGGCGTCGGCGTTAGGCGTCGGCATAAGGCGTCGGTGTTATAGGCGTCGGCGTAAGGCGTCGGTGTTATAGGCGTCGGTGTTATAGGCGTCGGCGTTAGGCGTCGGTGTAAGGCGTCGGTGTTATAGGCGTCGGCGTAAGGCGTCGGCGTTAGGCGTCGGCGTAAGGCGTCGGTGTTATAGGCGTCGGTGTTATAGGCGTCAGCGTAAAGCGTCGGTGTTATAAGCGCCGGCGTAAGGCGTCGGTGTTAGGCGTCGGCGTAAGGCGTCGGTGCTATAGGCGTCGGTGTTATAAGCGTCGGTGTTATAGGCGTCGGTGTTATAGGCGTCGGCGTAAGGCGTCGGTGTTATAGGCGTCGGCGTTAGGCGTCAATGTTATAGGCGTCGGCGTAAGGCGTCGGTGTTAGGCGTCGGCGTAAGGCGTCGGTGTTATAGGCGTTGGCGCAAGGCGTCGGTGCTATAGGCGTCGGTGTTATAGGCGTCGGCGTTAGGCGTCGGCGTAAGGCGTCGGTGTTATAGGCGTCGGCGTAAGGCGTCGGTGCTATAGGCGTCGGTGTTATAGGCGTCGGCGTTAGGCGTCGGCGTAAGGCGTCGGTGTTATAGGCGTCGGCGTAAGGCGTCGGCGTTAGGCGTCGGCGTAAGGCGTCGGTGTTATAGGCGTCGGTGTTATAGGCGTCGGCGTTAGGCGTCGGCGTAAGGCGTCGGCGTAAGGCGTCGGTGCTATAAGCGTCGGTGTTATAGGCGTCGGCGTTAGGTGTCGGCGTAAGGCGTCGGTGTTATAGGCGTCGGCGTAAGGCGTCGGCGTTAGGCGTCGGCGTAAGGCGTCGGTGTTATAGGCGTCGGCGTAAGGCGTCGGTGTTATAGGCGTCGGCGTTAGGCGTCGGCGTAAGGCGTCGGTGTTATAGGCGTCGGCGTAAAGCGTCGGTGTTAGGCGTCGGCGTAAGGCGTCGGTGTTATAGGCGTCGGCGTTAGGCGTCGGCGTAAGGCGTCGGTGTTATAGGCGTCGGCGTAAGGCGTCGGCGTTAGGCGTCGGCGTAAGGCGTCGGTGTTAGGCGTCGGCGTAAGGCGTCGGTGCTATAGGCGTCGGTGTTATAGGCGTCGATGTTATAGGCGTCGGCGTAAAGCGTCGGTGTTATAGGCGCCGGCGTAAGGCGTCGGTGTTAGGCGTCGGCGTAAGGCGTCGGTGCTATAGGCGTCGGTGTTATAAGCGTCGGTGTTATAGGCGTCGGTGTTATAGGCGTCGGCGTAAGGCGTCGGTGTTATAGGCGTCGGAGTTAGGCGTCGGTGTTATAGGCGTCGGCGTAAGGCGTCGGTGTTAGGCGTCGGCGTAAGGCGTCGGTGTTATAGGCGTTGGCGCAAGGCGTCGGTGCTATAGGCGTCGGTGTTATAGGCGTCGGCGTTAGGCGTCGGCGTAAGGCGTCGGTGTTATAGGCGTCGGCGTAAGGCGTCGGTGCTATAGGCGTCGGTGTTATAGGCGTCGGCGTTAGGCGTCGGCGTAAGGCGTCGGTGTTATAGGCGTCGGCGTAAGGCGTCGGCGTTAGGCGTCGGCGTAAGGCGTCGGTGTTATAGGCGTCGGTGTTATAGGCGTCGGCGTTAGGCGTCGGCGTAAGGCGTCGGCGTAAGGCGTCGGTGCTATAGGCGTCGGTGTTATAGGCGTCGGCGTTAGGCGTCGGCGTAAGGCGTCGGTGTTATAGGCGTCGGCGTAAGGCGTCGGCGTTAGGCGTCGGCGTAAGGCGTCGGTGTTAGGCGTCGGCGTAAGGCGTCGGTGCTATAGGCGTCGGTGTTATAGGCGTCGGCGTAAAGCGTCGGTGTTATAGGCGCCGGCGTAAGGCGTCGGTGTTATAGGCGTCGGCGTTAGGCGTCGGCGTAAGGCGTCGGTGTTATAGGCGTCGGCGTAAGGCGTCGGTGCTATAGGCGTCGGTGTTATAGGCGTCGGCGTTAGGCGTCGGCGTAAGGCGTCGGTGTTATAGGCGTCGGCGTAAGGCGTCGGCGTTAGGCGTCGGCGTAAGGCGTCGGTGTTATAGGCGTCGGTGTTATAGGCGTCGGCGTTAGGCGTCGGCGTAAGGCGTCGGCGTAAGGCGTCGGTGCTATAGGCGTCGGTGTTATAGGCGTCGGCGTTAGGCGTCGGCGTAAGGCGTCGGTGTTATAGGCGTCGGCGTAAGGCGTCGGCGTTAGGCGTCGGCGTAAGGCGTCGGTGTTAGGCGTCGGCGTAAGGCGTCGGTGCTATAGGCGTCGGTGTTATAGGCGTCGGCGTAAAGCGTCGGTGTTATAGGCGCCGGCGTAAGGCGTCGGTGTTATAGGCGTCGGCGTAAAGCGTCGGTGTTATAGGCGCCGGCGTAAGGCGTCGGTGTTAGGCGTCGGCGTAAGGCGTCGGTGCTATAGGCGTCGGTGTTATAAGCGTCGGTGTTATAGGCGTCGGTGTTATAGGCGTCGGCGTAAGGCGTCGGTGTTATAGGCGTCGGCGTTAGGCGTCGGCGTAAGGCGTCGGTGTTATAGGCGTCGGCGTAAGGCGTCGGTGTTAGGCGTCGGCGTAAGGCGTCGGTGTTATAGGCGTCGGCGCAAGGCGTCGGTGCTATAGGCGTCGGTGTTATAGGCGTCGGCGTTAGGCGTCGGCGTAAGGCGTCGGTGTTATAGGCGTCGGCGTAAGGCGTCGGCGTTAGGCGTCGGCGTTAGGCGTCGGCGTAAGGCGGGATATATGTATTATTATTTTATTTATTAATTAGGTATACAACCCGGTTGTAAAATAGTCCACGTCGTTCCATGTAAAATACAGGTATTCAGCTGCATCTGGTTAGACTGGAAGCCAACCCCAACATAGTTGGGAAGAGGCTAGGTAGATTGATTGATTTCGTTTATAACCCGTTTGTATAGTAGGTACAAAAAAAGTTAGAGGCGCCTGTTATGGTTCCTACACACTATGCCGGCGGCATGGCCGCCGGATTTTCCCGCGCGGCACGTACCCCCGGCTTTTGTGCCTTCATTTTCTTTGCGATCCTTTGTGCGGTTACAATGAATTGTAAATTTTCTATTAAAATACTACTAATAATACTATTTTAATGGAGTTTGTATCATTTATGTCTAACCGATTTATTTTCTAATCTAATGCTTGTCTATTACTTTCTTTACGTTACTATAGCAATAATATTGTGAAAAATAACAGCGAAACAATAATGAATTTAAAATCATAACGTATGAATAAAAACTTTGACGAAGACAATTTATTTTACTATACACGAAGAGGTCATGTTTCTGCGGAGATTCCTATCACCGCGATTCAGCGGAGAGTGCTAAATGCACAACGCCATCTATCGATACATCAGGAACTAAAATATTGTTTAAATAATCAAACTAAACATAAGTTTGTATAAAATAAGTATCATTAAATTCATCACCGGTTACTGAATTTCATTTCATTAGGTTCATTTCATAAATATCCTAACTATATAATATTATAAATGCGAAAGTGAGTTTGTTTGTTTGTTACGCTATATCGGCCGAGCGGATTTGAATGAAATTTGGCACATGGGTAGAGCATAACCTGGGTAAGGACATAGAATACTTTTCATCCCGCTATTCCCACGGGATCGAGACTTATGAGGTGGATCCACGGGGCCCAGCTAGTATTTCAAATAATCTAAAACCACAATTACATAAGTTACACGTAGGTAATCGTACTCGTAGAATGATTTATTAAGCAAATAAAACTACTTATTTAAAGAAAGAAAGAAAGAAAGATATTTCAAACAATGGTCTTCTTTGAATTATTTATGGTCACCCTATTCACTAATTTGTTAAGGAATGTTTATTTTATTAATATCTTTTGAAATACTGATTGCGCAGGATGTTGGATTACGCCAATATTTAGTAGAAATTTCTACTAAATATTGGTGTTATTGTTATCCGATTTGATCAACTACTTTAGTAGCTACGTACATATCATTTCTATAGACCGAAATTATATAGCTTTTCCGTTTTATTTTTATTGTACTAATTCGACCACATCTTCACTACTACATCATACTAAAAATATGTTGTAATTGGTTGATAACTTTCCGAGATACAGCGCGGTGAAATTTATGGTTTTTAATGAAAAATCAAAACGTTGTAGCTATCTCAAATTCGACCGTACAAACTCCATTTTTTTTGTAGAGATTACGCATAAGTAGGTACTACTAAATCCTACAAAATTTTCAAAAATATCCGTTGGCTAGTTTTCGGGTTCTAAGGTGGCTCCTCAATCCAGACGTCAGGATTGAGGAGCCACCTTTAACGTCGTATAACTTTTTAAGGGTTTTACTACAAATTCCAGGATCCGGCCTACAAAATCGGCTAATTTACTACTAAATATTGGTAGTAACCTCGTTCCGATATGAGACATGGCTCCTCAATCCAGACACACACATTTACAGGTCAAGTGTCAGGTAGTATCTTGACCAAAATATGATTCGCGACCATAACAAATATGTATTTCTAGAATTATAATCATTTAAATCATTAATACATTTCTATAAGTTATATTTATTCCAATTAATTACTTTTTCATGAAATTTTGACATTTGAGTCATAAATCTAACTTAGAGAGATGCAAGTTGAAGTGGACTGTATGTTTTTCTTTTCTTAGGATTTCCTCAATGAAAGATTTCTTAGTTTGTTCCTGTTTATTCTTAGTTGTTTAACTTTTGAGAGCTGAGATCCGACTGACTTCAATCGACCGTCACTACGTTGTTTCACTTTTGAAAGCTGAGATCAGACTGAATTCGATCGACTCAAATAATTACATGTGCCCTATACTTATACTAATTTATCATAGCGCAAATAGCGGCGGTATCGTTTCTTATCTAAAACAGGTTATCCAATACAAAAATTTGAATTAAATTGGGGATCGCACGCAATCCTAGGTCCACCAATCAGAGACAAGCAGAGGCGTCTCGAAGTCGGACAAGTTCGGGCAAGTTCTGACACGTTTTATCAAGTCCAAACTTGCTCTCGACTTGACCTAGAATTGCGTACGATCATGACAGGGTTCTTATGGTTGATATAATACAACTTATAACTATTAGTGGGCGTCCTGCACATACGTATATGTACATGCTCGGCGTCCGTTACACATATGTATATGTACATGCTCGGCGTCCGTTACACAAGTAGGTATTAATAATTCTTTAATAATGCATCTCTTTTACTTACTTACAAAAAACCTACTATATTTTAGTACGTTTCTTGAGCTAGTAAATCGTTGACAGCTAAGTATTCGCTTCCTCGTCGGCGGTGGAACAGTCGGTCGATTCTGTAAAAAGATCAACGTGAAACTTAGGTGAACTTAATGAAATATGATGTAGACAAAAGATGTGATGTAGACAAAACATGTAATTTGCATGCCATAAGGTGTAATATGGTTGAACTGTGCTCTATTTTTAACAACTTTATTTTATTACCCATATTAGCAAATAAATAAATTTGAATTTGAAGTGAGCGTGGAGTGAGCTGTCACTGTCACAAATCGACCGGCAGGATGCTAGGGATAAGCACTATTGACAGCTCACTTCACGCTCACTTCACCTAAGTTTATTTTTACGGAATCGACCGGAGGTGCTTATATACTTAGTGATAAGTAAATAAAAACAAAATATTACACAACTAAACTATTTATAGTGCTCTGACCAGTCAATACAAATCCAACAAAGTTAATGAAGTCGTTAAAAGACAGCTGTTGAGATGAGAAGCAGGCTACCAGACACTGGTTGTACGAGGTGAACCTGTTGGTGTTACCGCCGCAGCCGAAGTACGAGAACTGGAGACAGCGGGCGCTAGCTCTGTCGTAGCCATACCTGATAATGAGAGAAGGGAAATATATAACTGATCATCGAAAGACTTATTGACCTTCTACTGATGGACACTTTTTTAGGGTTCCGTAGCCAAATGGTAAAAAACGGAACCCTTATGGATTCGTCATGTCTGTCTGTCTGTCCGTCCGTATGTCACAGCCACTTTTTTCCGAAACTATAAGAACTATGCTGTTGAAATTTGGTTAGTAGACGTATTCTGTGAACCGCATTAAGATTTTCACACAAAAATAGAAAAAAAACAATACATTTTGGGGGTTCCCCATACTTAGAACTGAAATTCAATTTTTTTTTCATCAAACCCATTCGTGTGGGGTATCTATGGATAGGTCTTCAAAAATGATATTGATGTTTCTAATATCATTTTTTTTTAAACTGAATAGTTTGCGCGAGAGACACTTCCAAAGTGGTAAAATGTGTCGTCCCCCCTGTAACTTCTAAAATAAGAGAATGATAAAACTAAAAAAAAATTATGATGTACATTACCATAATAAACTTCCACCGAAAATTTGTTTGAACGAGATCTAGTAAGTAGTTTTTTTTAATACGTCATAAATCGTAAACATCGATCAAAGTTACAACGAACTACAAGAACTTTTATACTATGTTACTTGCTGCTACGGAACCCTTCATGGGCGAGTCCGACTCGCACTTGGTCGTATTTTTAATAATAAAATTGTGTCTCTTTTAAACCTTCTGGCCTTTTCTCACAGTTGGTCGCAGTGAGTAAGCTAGAGCTTTCCGACCAAATTGGTTGCGTTAGGTCTCAGACCAAATAAAAAACCAAGACAGAGCGCTGCCAAAATACCCCGCCGCTCTGTGCATACACGCTCACACGCACACATTTACAACCGTTTACAATGACACTACAATCAAACTACACCACACAAAGTGCTGACATGTTTACGAAACCGGCTTCACTTTACTGTTGATAGCGCTCTGTCTTGATTATTATTTGGTCTGAGGGTTAGGTTGGAACTGTGACCAACGGCGCGCGAGCCAAGCGAGCGAAGCGAATGGTCCCGTAGCGGCCGGCGAGCGCTACATCCAAGTTGGTCTCAGTTACTTGGGCATTTAGTATTTTTAGGCCCGCAAAATAGGAATTAATTTAGGTAAAAAAAAACAAGCACAGTCATTTTATTGGAGTGTTCAATAATATTTTAGAGTTTTGATAAAACACATTCTATGAGAAGACACTGCAGTTCCGAATCTGCGCCAGGCAATTCTCGCGCATCTCGAATTCGTGATCGTCGTCCGATTCGGACATTTCCCTAGTGTTAATCAAGTTGAGCATGCTCGGCATTTCGACGTTTAAAAACAACGCGATCACACGACATGCCTTAGTTTACATGCGACATTGACTGCTGATTGATTCTTGCTTATATGCTAAGAGTCGTTGGGGGACCGGTAGACTCATGCAGCCAACTGCACGTCAGCGTCAGTGACACTTTGACCTTGAGCTAGCCTAGCTTAGGCCCGTATTACTTACAGAACCTCACTCAAGACTCAAGCATTACTTAAAACTCGTTTAAAGCCTTTTGATTGGTTGAAACTAGTTTTAAGTAATGCTTGAGTATTGAGTGAGCTTCTGTGGTTACCACTGAAGTATGGCCTACTGTTCGACCAACGTCAAATAAATGTTGTGTCATTCATTAGTCGACCAACATCAAATATTGCATAATCAGTCTATAATGTTCCCACTGCTGGGACACAGGCTTCCTCTCGGAGAGAGGTACTGGGCCGTAATCCACCACGCGGGCCCAGTCCGGGTTGGTAGATGTCACATATCATCGAATAGTTCTAGGACATGCCGGTTTCCTCACGAGTTTTCCTTCACTTTTTGAGAGCAGTGGTGATGAAATAATTTACACAAAGTAATCTGGGTTTTAACATACGACCTACTACTCGTAAGTCGCGGCCTTTTACCATTGGACCACCCTGCTTTCGTAGACGTGCAGAATTCGTTCTCGCTTGTTTTTATTAACAGAGATGTTCAAAAAGAAATTATGGCAATAACCATAGAATAATGACAATAAAAATGTTTTTTTTTTTATTGTACTATCAAAGAAGTTCATATCTAACCAGTTTCAAAACAAAATCCCGTGAACAGAATGACCACATCTGTTACCGGCCCGGTGCTATAGCCGCCGAGCGCTGTAAGGAAGAATAGTCCTTACGGTGGTTAGATATGAACTTCTTCGATGGTACATGTGAAAACTTACTCCTAATATACCAAAACCTTGCCAAGTTACGTGCGTCTGCACCTATTTAACTATACCTAGCTCATTCGTTATTGTTACTATTCGATAATGAAATGCGGTGCGGTTCGGTAATGGTGTGGTGAGGTGGTGTGATGTTGAGGTGTGGTGGATCATAGCGTAAAAACATAGCGCCGACTTCAACGTTTCTCTACTACCTACTACAGCGGGACCAAACATGAAGTTGCGAAAATTCTACATTAAATTCAACTGTATCATCGAATATATATATATGTATATATATTTTTTTTGTATGGGAACCCTCTTTAATTCATAATTTTATTACATTTTTATTATTTGTTGTTATAGCGGCAATAGAAATAAACAATCTGTGATAATTTCAACTGTCCGCCTATTACGGTTTATGAGAAACAGCCCGTAGACAGAAAGACGGACGGACAGCGGAGGCTTAGTAATAGGGTTCCGTTTGGAATCCTTCAGGTACGGAACTCTAAAAAGTAACTGAATACTTAGCTTAAATCCCTTACCTAAGAGTAGGGGTAGATAGAACAGATAGCACGCCACAGTTGCCGGGATCGATTGGTAGTTGACAGCTAGCACCTGAAAACAGACTCAAGATTCGGTACCATCGTGATCACACATATCTAACCACTTTGAAAACAAAATCCCGTGCCCACAATGACCACATCAGTTTACCGCTCTTTCATTTTGTAGGTAAGCGTTAGTATAGCGGCCGAGCGCTGCAAGCAGGAATAGTCCATACGGTGTTAAGATATGCGTGTCTGCGATAGTACATAGCGTAATGTATGGTGACCCAAGTAGCAGTGGACAAGCTAATACATTGCTCGTAGAAACCATAGGCCAACGAATTCTGGAGTAATGAGCGCATGTTCAAAGGTGCAGCGTGGGTAGGTCCTTCAGAAGGTGGACCGACGAGACGGCGGCGTGCCGCTGTGTCGGGCCTGACGTGTCTGCTCGGGCGATGGAATTCTGAAGTTTACCGTTTGCAGACCGTTCTCTATGCATGGAGGCCCGAGATAATTATAAAGCCTAAGGCCTCGAACGTCTTTTCCCGTACATATTATCTACATAATTATATTCGAATATGACGTCCAGCCATCAAAGTCGCGGGAAACACCTAGATGAGGGACACATGGAACCGGGAAGTATGGCAGAAAATAGGGTAGCCTATGATGCATAGCCTGGCCTGGCATATAGAATGGCACCGGAACGTCAACTTCAAGGCGTTCGTCGTGCGTGTACTGAACTGTTATCTGCCCCTCGTCATGGAAGAAGACTTTTGGCCGCAGGACGTGGTGTTCCGTCGCTTCTGCGGACAAGTTCCGCACGACAGCACAAAGTTAAGCTAGTGCAAGGTGGAGGGCGACTAATATTTTATTAACACAAGTTTTGTTTATACTAAAATATGCAAGTTTAAGTTAAGGTATTTTTCTATGGGCCTGTGTCGCCTGAAATAAATGATTAAAATGATAAATAAAATTAATTAAATGATAAATTATTATTCTACCCAGCAGTGGGGTGATTCTGGGCTGAAACTATGATGATTATGATGATGCGGCCCAGCTGTGCCGTTTGTGTAGCACCCTGAAGCTCAGACCTATTAAAAAACCAAAACAGCGCTGTGAATATTACAGTGAAGTATGCCAAAACAACACCTCCGCTCTGTGCATACACGCTCACATTTACAACCATTTACAATCAAACTACACCTCACTAAGTGCACACATTTTTACGAAACCGGCCTCACGTCACTATTGACAGCGCTGTCTTGGTTTTTTATTTGGTCTGAGCTCTGAAGTTCTACTTTTTGGGGTAGCGTTAACCTATACTGTCCTTTAGTTATACGGAACATTGTATAAAACTGTGTTTTAGTGAATTATTGTTATATTATGCATACCATTTATTTGTTGTGTATTCGCCAGATGGATGAGAATCAAAAAGGCATAGAAACTCCAAAACGTCGACATTCTTTTCACCTTAGACACTGAACAAATTTAAATGATTGTATTTGGCAATTAGGGCTTGAAACCGGTTAATATTGTTGATAAAACCGTTATAATACCGTACATCGATAAACCGGTTACTTACAAAAACGGTTTCGATAAGAATTTCACCAACTATTATTAATATTTTTCTAAGATTTGTCAAAGAAGACTAGTTGATAGCAAAGTCGACTTCTCTATAAATACCAATTGTTTTATGTACTTAGTTATCTCAATAACATTGTCACAAGGTAACTAAAACATTGTCACCATTTTACACGGAGTAATAAGTAAATGGAGTACCCACTGATAGAATAAGCAAGCTGGCGTGTTCGTGAGTGGCGACTCGGCAAATGTAAGATGGAACGCCCTCGGGCTTGATGGAGCGACGACTTTCGCAGAGTTTCTGATAGCAGCTGGACGAGAGTAGCCGAGGATTGGAGATGCTTATGTTCAACAGTGGACTGCTATATTATATTTCATCATCATCACACGTCTTTTTATATTAATGATGTAATCAATATTTCATGTTGTATTGTTGTAACATCAGTTACAACATGAATGATGTAATCAATATTTTAATTTAAAACAGTGTCCGTGGAGTTTCTTGCCCGTTTTTTTCCATATGAACCTACTACGCTTTGGAATGGGCAACCAATTAGCTTCATCTTTTTGACTGACAGAGCCTTTGACAATTCGAAATTGGTTTATTTCAAATAAATTATTTGTGTTTGAGTTTGACTGGGGCTGAATGGTGTAATGGCCGACTGTGACATAAAGAAGAGACAGCAGTGTCAATCGGAGGGATGGTTGCCATGTTGTCTCACCAGCCACTTTTTCATGATGGGCCTTACCTGCCATGTTCCTGATATTTGCTTTTAATAGGGAATATGCAATTAGTTCATATTTAAATATAGGTGTGAAGAAACAAATAGCATTTTTATTAAATTTATGTTGTCTTTTTTCTGTGTCACGGAATACAAACTCGAAACGCCTCGTCTTCGACAATGCCGGAAAGGATGTAAAAAAACATGTGAATAAGCATCTCTTAGCAAATTTATCGAAATCTCACGAAGGTGAGTAAGAAACTGCGACTGCTTGAATATAGCACAAAAAAATGGGGCTAATGCAGTATCGTGAATAATGACGTCACATCATGGCCGTGACAGTAGACGTTGTAACTGCAGTAGAAAATTATTCGAGTTTAATTTTCTCAAAAATATAATTTGACTTTTAATACTTTTCTTGGGTTTATATTACTGGCTTTTCATGTCTTTTAACTGAAATAACACACATAGACATAAAATTACGCCCGTATTTCCCGAAAGGTTAGGCAGAGGTGTACCATTGAAGAATTTCATATCTATACACCGTAAGGACTATTTTCTGCTTGTCTCTCAACAGCTTTCAAAAAAACTTTCTTATCTTTGTTTCTTTTGTTCTATCTCTAGTAGTCGAAAAAGTGTACGACATCTGTGATAGTAACAAAAAACACTTACAACAACAAAAATACGACAAAATATTACTATGTATTTTGGTTTCATTACTCGATGCAAAAAGGGGCGTTAAACAGGTGTGGTCATCGTGTTCACGGGATTTTGTTTTCAAACTACTTCGATATGAAATTCTTCGATAGTACCTATAGTAAACCCACATTTCTCCAGTTATGTTTGAGTCCCACATAATACGGGGCGAGCCTATTGCCATCAACCGGGCATAAATCCATACTAACTGAAAAAAATACATGCATTTTCCCTGTTATCATTTTGGCAAGTTTTTTTAATACCGACTACTTCGAAATACTGTATAAACTTCACCTAGTTCTGAGGGTCTAGTGTGAGTTCCGTTTAACCATCTCGATTTTACGCATCGACCGCGTTCGGCGCTCTGATTGGCCCATCACCAGTGAAGGCCAGTGAAGGGCCAATCAGAGCGCCGAACGCGGTCGATGCGTAAAATCGAGATGGTTAAACAAAACTCACACTAGACTCTCTGTACCATAAAATTTCCTTATGAGTTTTGATAAAGTACGCGAGATAGTACTCCATTTCTTGTTGAATCATGCTACTTGAGGTCAGAGCGCAAAGCATTATTAATTTATGACATAATTGTCACATTTTTTTGTAGTTCTATTAAGTAAATTATTGATACTTTAATTGTTCAATGGGGATAAAGAAAATAGACACTATTTAAAAAGATCCTTGTTCTAGATTGTCGTTTGTTAGTAGGTATACTTTACGGGATTACTGAGAACGGGAAGAAATTTTTTATTAACAGACTTCATAAAAGTAAGAGGTTCTCAATTTGGATGTTTTTTTTTAAATGTATGTCTGGGCATAACTCCGTCACGACTCAAACAATACAATTACTATGAAAACTTCACGGTATAACTATAACCGGTGTCGCGTCGCGCTAGTCTGCACGAAGCTAAATGCGCTCGTAAGGCTTCCTGTACAAGACGCCGGAGCCGCACCGGCGCGGCGGCGCGCGCCGGACCGCATGTTTGTGTATAATTTATAAACGCAGATATAAACATAATTATTAATAGACGTAACCGGCGTCATGTACACTTGTACAGGAAGTGTGACTTGAACCCTTACAATAAAAGAGAAGAAGAATAAAAGAGAAGAAGCTCGTGAAGTTGTGAGCGATATAAATTATTTGAAAAAAAGCTGTTTTTAATTTTAACACTAAATACAAAAACCGACTACCAAAAAAGACACTACAAAGTGGAAAATTACTTTAATTTCGGAAGTCGGTTTCTCTGGTTCTGATTTCAATTTTTTTTTTTTTTTTCGGTTGTTTTTTTTTGAAAAAGGAGAAGGTTAGCAATTCGGATGTTTTTTTAAATTTATTTTTTCGGGTATAACTCCGTCATATTATTATATAAACGAATTTGCAATTTTTTTTTTATATTTGTTTTCTTCCCAGGTGGTCCCATTATGATCTCTTAAGGATCTAATGATGGGAACCTGGAGAAATCGAGGGAACTCTTCAAATATTATAGGCACACCTACAATGATTTGGGTATTTTTTTTTAACTATAATAGTTATCCTTGAAAAGCACCATTTGGTGAAGTGGAACAGATGATGAAGACCACAGATGGCCACCGGAACTACTCAGTATTGTATTGGAATGTACTGGATCTTTTGTTTTTCTTTTTTAACACCACCAAAACTATGTTTTGTTACCTACATTCTTTGCAAATTAATGATTTCTGATTTCTGATTTTATTTCACGGGTTGCGATTCGATTACTTTCATATATTTGCCGAGCAATTTATGCTCATCACAATGCATACTGCACTTCTCCAAAGTGAAGATAATGGTGAAGTTCCAAGAGCATTCCTCAATGATTAGCGTCCCTGCATCGAGAGAAGCAATATTTTGTAAAAGGTGATAAGCAGTTGACATTAGGCTATTGTAATTTAGCCAAATTACAAACAAACCCACTAAAAAGCGAGAAATAAAATCTTTTTTACAAAAAAATCCAACCGACTTCCAAAAACGGTGGTCGGTGTCTCTGGTTTGGTATTTTCGTTATTTGCCACCGACTTCCGAAATTTAAATTATTTTACACTTTGTTGTGTTTTTTTTCACTTTTAAGTTGTGGTACCTACCCCACACAAATTCGAATAGGTACCACTATCTGCCATGCTATTCTGTAAACATCTCACCGTGAAAACTTGGGTGAAGTGAGCTGTCAATAGTGTCAATCCCTGTGGAATGACAGCTCACTCCACGCTCACTTCACCTAAGTTTTCACGGTGAGATGGTTACAGAATACGTAGCATTACTGCTATGTAAATTACAGTGACAGGAACTTATCATCGTATCATCCACATAGACTAAGTGGGAAAATACGTATTATTCAAGCTAACTCAAAAACTATCCAAGCAAAATTAATAAAATTTATATGGGTGATCGATATAAATTTGAGATTTTTTTCTCGAGAGCATAAACTTTCAAACAAAAAAACAATTTTGCAAACCGCCTATATGTATATGACGGAGTTATGCCCAGACATACATTTAAAAAAAAACATCCAAATTGAGAACCTCTTACTTTTATGAAGTCTGTTAATAAAAAATTTCTTCCCGTTCTCAGTAATCCCGTAAAGTATACCTACTAACAAACGACAATCTAGAACAAGGATCTTTTTAAATAGTGTCTATTTTCTTTATCCCCATTGAACAATTAAAGTATCAATAATTTACTTAATAGAACTACAAAAAAATGTGACAATTATGTCATAAATTAATAATGCTTTGCGCTCTGACCTCAAGTAGCATGATTCAACAAGAAATGGAGTACTATCTCGCGTACTTTATCAAAACTCATAAGGAAATTTTATGGTACAGAGAGTCTAGTGTGAGTTTTGTTTAACCATCTCGATTTTACGCATCGACCGCGTTCGGCGCTCTGATTGGCCCATCACCAGTGAAGGCCAGTGAAGGGCCAATCAGAGCGCCGAACGCGGTCGATGCGTAAAATCGAGATGGTTAAACAAAACTCACACTAGACTCTCTGTACCATAAAATTTCCTTATGAGTTTTGATAAAGTACGCGAGATAGTACTCCATTTCTTGTTGAATCATGCTACTTGAGGTCAGAGCGCAAAGCATTATTAATTTATGACATAATTGTCACATTTTTTTGTAGTTCTATTAAGTAAATTATTGATACTTTAATTGTTCAATGGGGATAAAGAAAATAGACACTATTTAAAAAGATCCTTGTTCTAGATTGTCGTTTGTTAGTAGGTATACTTTACGGGATTACTGAGAACGGGAAGAAATTTTTTATTAACAGACTTCATAAAAGTAAGAGGTTCTCAATTTGGATGTTTTTTTTTAAATGTATGTCTGGGCATAACTCCGTCATATACATATAGGCGGTTTGCAAAATTGTTTTTTTGTTTGAAAGTTTATGCTCTCGAGAAAAAAATCTCAAATTTATATCGATCACCCATATAAATTTTATTAATTTTGCTTGGATAGTTTTTGAGTTAGCTTGAATAATACGTATTTTCCCACTTAGTCTATGTGGATGATACGATGATAAGTTCCTGTCACTGTAATTTACATAGCAGTAATGCTACGTATTCTGTAACCATCTCACCGTGAAAACTTAGGTGAAGTGAGCGTGGAGTGAGCTGTCATTCCACAGGGATTGACACTATTGACAGCTCACTTCACCCAAGTTTTCACGGTGAGATGTTTACAGAATAGCATGGCAGATAGTGGTACCTATTCGAATTTGTGTGGGGTAGGTACCACAACTTAAAAGTGAAAAAAAACACAACAAAGTGTAAAATAATTTAAATTTCGGAAGTCGGTGGCAAATAACGAAAATACCAAACCAGAGACACCGACCACCGTTTTTGGAAGTCGGTTGGATTTTTTTGTAAAAAAGATTTTATTTCTCGCTTTTTAGTGGGTTTGTTTGTAATTTGGCTAAATTACAATAGCCTAATGTCAACTGCTTATCACCTTTTACAAAATATTGCTTCTCTCGATGCAGGGACGCTAATCATTGAGGAATGCTCTTGGAACTTCACCATTATCTTCACTTTGGAGAAGTGCAGTATGCATTGTGATGAGCATAAATTGCTCGGCAAATATATGAAAGTAATCGAATCGCAACCCGTGAAATAAAATCAGAAATCAGAAATCATTAATTTGCAAAGAATGTAGGTAACAAAACATAGTTTTGGTGGTGTTAAAAAAGAAAAACAAAAGATCCAGTACATTCCAATACAATACTGAGTAGTTCCGGTGGCCATCTGTGGTCTTCATCATCTGTTCCACTTCACCAAATGGTGCTTTTCAAGGATAACTATTATAGTTAAAAAAAAATACCCAAATCATTGTAGGTGTGCCTATAATATTTGAAGAGTTCCCTCGATTTCTCCAGGTTCCCATCATTAGATCCTTAAGAGATCATAATGGGACCACCTGGGAAGAAAACAAATATAAAAAAAAAATTGCAAATTCGTTTATATAATAATATGACGGAGTTATACCCGAAAAAATAAATTTAAAAAAACATCCGAATTGCTAACCTTCTCCTTTTTCAAAAAAAAACAACCGAAAAAAAAAAAAAAAATTGAAATCAGAACCAGAGAAACCGACTTCCGAAATTAAAGTAATTTTCCACTTTGTAGTGTCTTTTTTGGTAGTCGGTTTTTGTATTTAGTGTTAAAATTAAAAACAGCTTTTTTTCAAATAATTTATATCGCTCACAACTTCACGAGCTTCTTCTCTTTTATTCTTCTTCTCTTTTATTGTAAGGGTTCAAGTCACACTTCCTGTACAAGTGTACATGACGCCGGTTACGTCTATTAATAATTATGTTTATATCTGCGTTTATAAATTATACACAAACATGCGGTCCGGCGCGCGCCGCCGCGCCGGTGCGGCTCCGGCGTCTTGTACAGGAAGCCTTACGAGCGCATTTAGCTTCGTGCAGACTAGCGCGACGCGACACCGGTTATAGTTATACCGTGAAGTTTTCATAGTAATTGTATTGTTTGAGTCGTGTCGAGCCGTCGCGTCGCGCTGGTCTGCACGAGCGTCTTCTCTCCTTCTGACACTAAGGCCGTTTCCTCATTGGTCGGTGTGGTATCGTTTCGGCATAGTATGCTTGGTATACCGAACGAACTGATACCGCACGGCATTAGTTTTTCCTCATTGGTCGGTAAGCAGCAGTGTGGTATAGTATACTCTGTATACCACTGCTTTCATTGACAGAACTGACGTTATATATTCGGTATAATTTGTGCAGTGACGCTTAATTAATTGAATTAGCGTTCGGTAAGCTTTCGGTATCGAGTATACTGAGCATGCTGATCCCGCACCACTGACGTACCGACCAGTGAGGGCCTATTTTTACATAAAAAATAATACATCTCTCGGCACGTCGAATTTCTAACATTAGCCAAACCTAAGTTTTAATTCTAGGAAAAGTTTCTTAGTGTGGAACTGGACGCGCCTTTATACAACGTGTTTCTTTTGATGTTCCATAATTTTAAGGTTATATGCTATAAGTAAATATTATTCTAATACAAAAAATCGTACAACAAGTTTTCCAAAAGTAGTTTCTAAGATTTTTACAGAATAGATCGGAAGGGCTAGGGGTTACTCTATACAAATAATAACGTGAGCGATGTGCAACTATTTCACTAATGAAACTGAACGCGATCAGCATATCTAAACCGAGTTCAAAAGCTGTCAGTGTCAATATTCCACAACAATAATGACACAAGTTACAACTTTAGGCGCGTTATGGTGCCCTTTAAATGAAACTCGATCCAGTTGTAACAGATGTGTGTTTGTACCACACAGCACATTATCCATCCAAGCGACAGCGGAAGATTAAAATGTATACACGGACACAGGATAACAAACTTGATAATTACACGTTACACAGAATCTCGTAATAATATTGAGCTAATATCTTTTTACATTCAGATTCAAAAATCGTCTCGTCTTTTTATGAAGCATAGACATAACTGTCCCTGACCAGTTGGTCAGGGACAGTTATGTGTTGTCAGGTTATAACTAACAGTGGGAACCATAGATAATTAGTTGGTTCGCCACACAACTGTTGAACTCGGGTTAGATGTGCTGATCGCGTTCAGTTACATTGGTGAAATAAGCCCTAAAGCAACCGTCCACTGCTGCGGAGGATGTGCATGGAAAGGCTACTTACGTAAGCTGTGCGGTTCATTGGTTTGCCAACTACGCATTTCTGAGTAACGTGGTCAACTGGACCTGCGCGGTAATTGCGTCACACGCTTGCAATGCCATGGCATTTTGACAGTTCAACAACAGTCATTGAGTTCTTTACATTGTTGTCCAGACGAATTTTAAACATATTAGGCAATGGATTCGCAATTTCCTTCAAAATATTTCGGATTGTGATTGAAAGTGTATTACGCAAATGATGGGCCTCTAGAAATGCGTTTTTTTATTGTTATTAAATGTTTGGCTTACTGTTGTACTGTACACGGCTTGGTGTACTCTGAGTAATTGTAGTTGACTTGCGACGTATCGGTATCTTGCGACGAATGTGTGCTTTACTGTTGCAATGTGTACGGCGTGATGTAC
The DNA here is from genome assembly GCA_914767755.1 of Agrochola circellaris. Lineage (NCBI taxonomy): Eukaryota > Metazoa > Arthropoda > Insecta > Lepidoptera > Noctuidae > Agrochola > Agrochola circellaris. Next base: position 5,542,623 of record OU611867.1, on the reverse strand, counting down.
TCGGAGTAATTGTAGTTGACTTGTGACGTATCGGTATCTTGCGATGAATGTGTGGCTTACTGTTGTAATGTGCACGGCGTTGTGGACTCGGAGTAGTTGTAGTTGCCTTGTGACGTATCGGTATCTTGCGACGAATGTGTGGCTTACTGTTGTTATGTGCAAGGCGTGGTGGACTCGGAGTAATTGTAGTTGCTTTGTGACGTATCGGTATCTTGCGACGAATGTGTGGCTTACTGTTGTAATGTGCACGGCGTGGTCGACTCAGAGAAGTTGTAGTTGATTTGCGACGTATCGGTATCTTGCGATGAATGTGTGCCTTACTGTTGTACTGTACACGGCGTCGTGGACTCGTAGTAGTTGTAGTTGGCTTGCGACGTATCGGTTTCTTGCGACGTATCGGTTTTATCTTGAGAGGTTTTCTTGTTGTATTTGGACGTATTGTTGTTGTTGTTAACTTGCCTGTTAATGCTCGCTGGCGACGATTTTGCGGACGGTGTGTAGTTGTAAGCATATTATTATGACGTGATAGCGAACGGAATGTATCTTGTATCACATTAACGGTCAGTATGGGATCATTATTCATGATTTCATTGGAATCGCGATCCGAACCTAAAAAAGATGAAATAAAATTGATTAGTACCTTTTCATAATAAACATAAACCATTGGGTACTCCAATCAACAACAAAGTGTAAAAAAAATGCAATGATAGTCTCTGGCCGCGTCCTAATAGAAAGCAATCGTTGCGCGAATACACGCTACGTGAACCGAAGGGGTAGGTAATTGCGTAGCATAAGTAGCCTATAATGTTCCCATTGCTGGGACACAGGCCTCCTCTGAGAGGGAGTGGCCATAATCCACCACGCGGGCCCAGTGCGGGTTGGTAGATGTCACATGTCTTCGAATTTTTGGTTCTCGGACATGCCCCTTTCCTCACGCTGTTTCCCTTCACCGACAGAAAAGGATAAAAATTTAATTTTCATAATGGGTTTTATTTTGACAGTTCATATCCACGTTCATTGCGTTATTGAACGAACAATGAACTGCTAATTTACTTGAAATAAATTGTTTGACTTTGATAAACATTAACAATCCAGCTATCTAATTACGCAACACATTTTCGTTAACGATTACGACTAATCTGTTTCATTTTGACAGTTCAACAACATTCATTGCGTTATTTACGTTGTTGAGCAGACGAATTTTTCAAACCTACGAAGCAATGGATTAGCATTATCACTCAAAACCCTCGGATTGTGGTTGAAAGTGTGTTACGGAATTAAGGTGCTAAAAGCATGGTCTCACCGACAGAGGGCGCTGGAAAATATCCGAACAAAAAGTGACGCGACGATCGCGTATTCGAGCGACACTGGTATTATTACTAACTGGTACTGGCACTGGTACTGGTACTGGCACTGGTATTGGTAACGTACCTGGTATACTTGTTGAGGCTCTGCGACCCCTCTCTTCTTGTTGGTGGCTCGGTGGAGCGAATACAAAAAACATAAATACTACAAATATTAGTCTCATGATAATTTTTTTATTCTAAACAGTTCGTAATTATGTTGTACAAGCCACGCCTTCCATCATTACTGATTGTGCAATGTTATTCTTACAAAGAGGTTATCCTTACGATCACTTTGACAATATAAACAATTAAAATTATTTAAATAATTAGGGAAGTTTTGTTAAGCGTACAACTTGTTCTAGAGGTCTGTCGTCCCGACACTCCTGATATTGGTATACCTTCTAATAAGGGTAATAATCGCTTGTTGTGATGATAACATAATGAACCGTCATTGCATTGTTCCAACCTTTTTATTGCAATTGTTTTTTTTCCTATAATTGTCTAATGGGATTGTGAGCGATAGGTACTCGAATAATGAGCATTCTATTTGTCTATTTATTATTGAAAGTGCCTATAGTCTGTAGGTAAGGCTGGCTTTCCACTACAACTGTTCAGGAATGGGGAGCGGTGAGCGAGAAAAAAAATCCACCAATAGAATTGCTTCATTTTCCTTCCATGTTCCAAGCCTGCGAGATTGAAAATTTCTTACGGTTTAAATTCGCGGCAATTATGACAAAATATAATGACTAAATTATAATCATTTTTATTTGCTCGTCATATCGTCATGATTTAACGAAATAATCTTTTTTGCGTAGCTCTCTGATGGAAAAGGGCTCAGTGGAGCGTGGTATTTAACTAGAGTAGCACCCCGAGTAGGTAGATAATCTACTCTACTCGTTTTACTATCCGGTACACGTATTTTCGTCAATAAAATTGCTGGCCCGTTGTGGACCAAAGTAGTACACTATGGAGGAGCCCTTTACCCGCACAGGGGTTCTTGCAGACTAAGATTGAGTAATTTACAAATAAAAACTGGAACATAAATATTGACTAACAAAACTAGCAATACTAATAGTAATAACATACCGTTTAGTTAAACCGAGAACCCGTCTTCCCAGAGACAGTGGGATGAGCCGCTCTGCAGGTTGGTACGGAATAACCTCATTAATACGTCCACCAACACTGCTGAGCGTGCCCGCCTATTGGCTGTGGGAGAATGGGAATCGGGCCTCTGGCTTCAGGCACTACCTTCACCCAACATAGGCACTATGCTGGGTGACACCACTTTCCGGCTCGCTACAAGTTTGCGATTGGACGCTCCTAGCCCCGCTCCGCATCGTTGTCAGTGCCGTGAAGCAGTCAACCGCATCGGACACCATGGTCTTTCCTGCCGCAAGAGCGCTGGTCGTTTGGCACGGCACGCAAGCATTAATGACATCATCCGTCGGGCTCTTGTCACCGTCTTGTGCCAGCTGTTTTAGAACCCAATGGCTTGGCACGTGACGATGGGAAGAGGCCAGACGGAATGACCATAATGCCTTGGAAGTTGGGTAGGCCTTTGGTGTGGGACGCAACCTGTGTCGATACCCTCGCGCCATCCCATCTTCCTAGCACGGCGGGCTGTGCCGATTTTTAGGTCAAAGAATCAGCATTGCCATCCAACGTGGCAATGCTGCCAGCCTTTTGGGCACTTTTCCCACTGACAGCGATGCGGATGAATTTTTTGATGCCCAATGAGCTCTTCCTTTATTTTTTTGTTTTTTTTCCTCTATACTTGTACATAATTAATATGTAAAGAAGTTTTAATTGTTTTCAAACGAACCACCACGCCCCAGAGGTGTTCAAAGTTTATATAAATGTATAAACTTTGAATTGAATTTAATTGACCGGGATAGAAGCGAATCGCGAATGTTTCTCAGTGAAAGGTCAAACTTCGCTTTAAATATCAAATGTAAGGTTATGTCTACTGATATGTGTTGACCTCAACGATATTAGCTACAGGGCCGTATTTGATCAATAATAAAATTGAGCCCCAACTGTGTAACTAGTTGGATAGGGCTAGATAGATCGAGTTTTAATTAGCTGAATAACATTACGGTACTCTTGTAACTACCTACCTGAGGGGCTCGTGTCTAAATGATAACAGTCGCAAGGGTCGATCTTCAAGGGTAAGCAAGGCTTGCTGAGGTTGGGTACAGCGGTACTACTTACCTACCTACTACGTAGGGTAGGTAGTACTGCTGTAGAGCTACCAAACAGACTGTACAAATGAGACTTGAGACACCACGTGGTTTGACTTGTGCAGTAGACGATTTAAGCTTCGTGCAGACTAGCGCGACGCGACAGAGCGACGCGACACCGGTTATTGTTATACCGTGAAGTTTTCTTAGAAATTCTGTTGTTCGAGTCGCGTCGCGTCGTCGTGTCGCGCTGGTCTGCACGAGCTTTTATTAGCAGTATGAGGTCTGCGCCGGCGCGTCATCGGGGCAAAGGAAGGAGCGGCGCGAGGCGCGGTCTAGTGTCATCTTTAATGGCACGACTTGTAGGTATTTATCTGTTTTGGACCAAAGAAATTAATTATGCCTAACTGAATCTATATAAATATAGTAATAATAAAAGCAGAAGAGTTTGTTTTTTTGTTTGTTGGATCGCGTTAATCTATGGAACTGCCGGTTGGATTAGAAAAAAATCTTTTTGCATTTGATAGCCCAATTCTGGAGAAAGACTAAAGGCTACTTAACATCACGCTAGGGCACGTAGGCGTGGAGCAAAAATAAAAAGTCAGAAATAACGTTTGCGTTATGTTTACCGCAAATAAACGTATTTTCTTAAAAAGGAAATACGTTTATTTGCGGTAAACATAACGCAGACGTAGTCGCGGGCAGAAACTAGAGTCCATAATAGGCTAGAACAAGAAAGCTGACAGTATAAGGAACAAATCCATCAGGCACAAGAACAAGGTTTGAGGTCATAACCTTAAAAATCAGAAGACTAAAGTGGAAATGGCCTCGATACATGGTAATAGGGAACGACAAATGGAGCCAAATTGTTACCTTTAGGGGACTACAGGACCTAAACGTGCCTAAACGCAAGTTTTATAATGCCTAAAAGAATATGATCCACTGCAGTAAACAAAATCAGAAAAATATATGATATTCTTCAGGATATATGCTAGTATGATAGTGTGTTGAAAACATAATATTAGGTCCCCACCTATGAAATCAGCGTTTTGTATGGAGAATTTTGAAGAAGTTGCTTTTTTCATACTAACATTTTCTTAATTTATATAACAACCATGAACACTAATGTTTTAAAACTTTTATGCGCTAATGTTTAAAAACTAAGATAACGTAATATGCCACTAGATTAAGCGACAAAAATAAGTTTTGGCTAAATTAAAACAAATAGTGGTAATTTCTGCTAACAAAATGAGGAGTCATTTTTAAGGTATTTTTTTATGTTTATAAACTATAAGTAATAAGGTTTTTTTTACTATTGGTAGTTGTCTATGATGGTCATTATTCGATATAATACCAAGCAATTGATGAATATTTTAATTCATAGAAGTGACAAGGTTCTCTATTTGTGAGAAAAAAACGCCAATTTCATAGGTGGGGACCCAATACAACTAATTTTATACGATAGAAAAAAATCATGAAGATACCTCTAAAAATTTCTTTTAACGATTAAAAATCATATTAATTTACATGCAATCATTCTGATTTTTTGTCAGATTATTCTACAAGCTACATATTAGCATAATGGTGTTTTAAATTTCCAGTCCAATCAATAGATTTTCTGTAAATCGCTAACTGCTTCATATTTTGCAATAAATTACCTGCGTCATGTCATCGCGCTTCTCTTTCATTTCTATGCAGTCCGACAGTGACCGCGCTTTAGCTGTTGTAAGCCTCTTAAAGTGAGCGGAGGCTGCGGAAGTTGCGATGGCTGCTGCGGTAGATGCTGCTGCCCTTGCATCACGATCTACACCTGGTTTACGAAGATTTGTTTAGGGTCTTGAGGTTGAACAGACTTGAAGTAGGCACATTCAATAAATGTAAAGGCTGAGCCGGTTTCCCATGGCCCTCCCATCACGGTGATGCGGGAGCACCGCTGAGTTTTAGTGGGTATACTGCGTCGACAGGAGTCCCACATACCCCGACTCGTCCCCCACGAGCCGGGGATGCGTAACACATTTCTCAGCGAAAAAAAAAAATCATGGCTCAACCAAATGGCAATGATGCGAAGAGTCTGTTTAGGTTCATGGCCCAGATATGACTAATGTGTATTAAGGGTACGATGGGACTGACATACGCATTGCGGTTATAAATGTCCCTAAAAAAAAAAAATTAAAAAAAATGGCCTATGAATAATAATTAAACAATAATAACTGAATGCATCTCTGCTTTAAAAACGATTGCCGAATATGTATACGTATACCAATTTAATATCAATACAATCAGAGCAAGCTTTGTTTCGAAGTGAACGCGTCAACTTTAGATGACAATGAAATTATTGTATTTTCTCGTCGTGGTGTTTGTGGCTCTTGCCCTATGTGAAGCTAGGGGTAAGTTTTAAAACCATTTTAATTTGTATTAAACACAGAAAATGAAGATTCAAATCAGTGAAACCCTTCTTCACGTTTCCGAATAAGTTGCATTTTGGTTATTTGGCAGATAATGTTACACAAAGTTCTGTTCAATTGCTGATTAATTGGGTAGATGATGTGTATATTGTGAAATACCCTATCATCATCAGCCTAGCCTTTTCCCAACTATATTGGGGTCGGCTTCCAGTCTAACCGGATGCAGATGAATAGCATAATTTTACATGGCGCAACTGGCTATCTAACCACCACAACCCAGTTACTGGTACATGTAAAATATTGGTATTTAGCTGCATCCGGTTCTGGACTCGAAGCCGCCCGCACCATAGTTGGGAAATGGATAGGCATATTGATTGATCACGACAGTTTAATTTAAAAATATAAATAGAATAAAATAAAAAATATATTTTTTTATTTATATTTATAAAAAATAAATAAAAATAAAATAATACATTTGTTTATTTAAATATACACTTGTTTTCAGATCCTAAATGCCTACAAACTACGGATGCAGGGGTATGCTATGGATACCAACCTATGTATGTATTATACAATGTGTAACTGAATAAGCTTCGTGCAGACCAGCGCGACGCGACAGCGTGACGCGACACCGGTTATTGTTATACCGTAAAGTTTTCTTAGAAATTGTTGTTCGTGTCGCGGCGCGGCGTCGCGTCGCGCTGGTGTGTACGAGCTTTTAATGAACATTATGATAGTAGTTTGTTCAGAATCTTTTACTGAATCGATTTTTGACATTTTTAATAGGTAAGTACTTTTTGCCCCAAAATTAATTAAAACTACGTTAATTACTGTCACATTTCCGTTGTACAGTCAAATCAAACCATAATGGACTAAATACCTACTACACTAGACCCTTATATGTGTGCGACTGTGCGCGTGCGTAGATATGTAACTTGACCACAATTTTCTCTTACAATCAGTTTAAATAATTTAATAAATAATAAAAAAATGTTTTATACATAATAATAAAAATGGAGTCTATAATTTTTGATTAATTGGATCACAAATATTTGATAAAAAACGAATAACTAATATCATTTTAAAAATAACATTATAAAAACTAATCTATATTAACCTTTTGCTTATTTAATGAATTTCACTTTTAGGAAATTGCGTAATTCACTAAGTAAAACGTTTTTATTCCAAACGTTATTTTATGAGATAACATGAATAAAAATTAATAGTTTGGCAAATAATACGTACCTAATAATTAGGTACGTATTATTTGCCAAACTATTAATTGCAGGTACAGTACAGTACAGTACAGTACAATTCACTTATCCGATAACCTTTTTTTAATTATTTAAAAAAGGTTATCGGATAAGTGAATTATTTGGCATACTTGTTGTTGTATAACTTGTTGTTGTTAACTATATCATCACTGCAATTCAATTGTTAATTCACTTATTTTATAATAATGTTGCATGCCTATTATAAGTTAGATTGCACAAGGATCAACCACCAAACTGTCATATCTTATTTACTGTACCTGCAATCTATGCAAATAAATGTTTACTTACTGTAATGATGAAATAACAAATCATGTTTTTGTCAATCGTTACTTGTCAAGTAAAAATTTGTAAATTAAGTTTTGGTGAAATGACTGGACAAGTAATTTATTTTCAACTACTGAAGTTCTTAAAACCTACTATAAAGTATTTTTTGTCTATATATTCTAGTCGTTTAGGGGGTCGCAGTTCTAACTTAACGTAACCTAACCTTTTTTTTTTGCGAGTAAAAATATTTAATAATCTAACTAGTTCAGTACCGGGTAGCCTACTAAAATATATATTTTTTCTGTTACTGTGAAATTAAAGTATATTCTCGTATTCTATTTTCTGTATAGGAAAGATTTCTGTATGTAAAGTAAGTTTTGGTAAATTAAGTAAGTAAGTAATTATCAAGCAATGCATTTTGTCAAATGCTTTGCGTTGCTATACCAAAAAAAAGATTAGTCAAATGATATTTTGATGTAATGACATGTTGCCTTTCAATTATTTGTCAAATGAGTTATTTACAGAAAACATAGTTCATTTCATTTCATTTATTTGCATACCATAATGTATATAAAAGATGTTAAATGAGGCTTAAAGCTAAAGTACAGTTATGGACCCTGTTAGGCCACAGCAACATAAGTCACAAAATTAACTTACATTAAATTCAAAGATAACATTTCGAAAATAACAATTACATTTCGAAATTAACAGTTTGTACACTGATAACTTTATCAAGTATAAATTAACCGACCATTATTTTTAAAATGAAAGTTTGTGATTTTGTCAAATGACAGGACACCCACAAATCGAAACTCCGGGCTGGTAGGTACTGGGGATAGTCCTAATGGTAAAAGCAACCTACCCAATATCACTTTGCCCAACCTGAGAATCGAACCCTGGACCTCATGCTCAGCGACCACTAGAGCAGCGAAACAGTCCCCCACCCCCCACCTACCTTCCTAATTATACTAGACCTACCTATATCTGATTATTTAAACACACAATACTAATACACAACTCACTATTTAATACACAATCACTATCGAACAAGAACGTTTTCAAATTTCAACAATTTCTGTTATCATTAAAAAATTCTATCATTATTTAATTATTATTTATTGCGGGTATACTTACGTAGTTTCATTCTGCACATTTCACTTTTCACAACACCAATAATTCGCTTATTTATTATCGCATCTGCTCGACGTCCGTATTTCACTGCAGGGATCCAGCAGAATATCAGCGTCAGGTATATTTGTCTGACACATGCTGAGTTGGACTCACATTTGGTGCAACCTTGAGACGCACACCGCACTTTGTATGTTTCACTATTTTAAAAGTGTCTTAGCCAATAGTCATCACAATGTCTTTATTTTATTTTATTGTATATTGGCACCTTATATTCATGTATTTAGTTATTATTTAATCGTGTTTTTGTATTTTATGCTGTCTTTTGTGTGCACCAAATAAACGATTTATCTATCTATCTATTTTTTCAGGTATACGTTCGATAATGTAGCTGAACAGTGTGTAAAATTCATCTATGGAGGTTGCCAGGGCAACGATAACCGTTTCGCTACCTTAGCAGACTGTCAAGCGGCTTGTTGAGATTTAATTAAATTTAAATATATCTAAATGCAGTTTTATTTCTCAAAGCATTAGCCAAGCGTTAATAATACGAGATCTAGCGTTAAAAAGAGACGCAGGTATATGAGTGACAGAGACGACTTTCTATTATATTATCTATACAAATAAATAAAATAAAGTATTTGTTTTATTAAAATGTCAAAATAACAGCTTTTCAGTAAATGCATCATAATCAGCTTATAATGTTCCCACTGCTGGGACACAGGCCTCCTCTCTGCGAGAGGGAGTGGGCTGTAATCCACCACGCGGGCCCAGTGCGGGTTGGTAGTTGTCACATGTCTTCGAATTTTTGGTTCTAGGACATGCCATAAATTATTAAATTGACAAAAATAAACCCCAGTTCCACTGTTATTTTATTATTCGGGGATAGTTTAACTGTTAGAAAAAAGGACATAATTGAATGTGTCCATTTGATGTTACATCTCAATGAGACCAATAGTTGCAAATTTATTTTCTGTGCCTTGCCTTATTCTAAATATTTGTCTGATGAGCAAAATAGGCACATTTATAATTTAAATATGTTAATTTATAATAGGACATGTCGTCGCAATGACGTTATTTTATATTTTGATTGTAATCAATTTATTACTGATTACAAACTGACAAATTATACAATGTATTTGCCACCTAGTTGTAGAAGACAAATTGCTAATCTCTTAGCATACAATTTACACAGTGACACTGGTACCTGTAGTGTACCACCGATTATTGTTAGTAGTGGTACTAACACTACTTTTGATACGCCTTATAGTTTAAACTATTAGGAGCGACAACGGGTGAGCCGCATATTTTGAATGTTGTTCATCAAAATATGCAGGGTCTGTCCGGCAAAGAGCTAGAGTTAAGTTTGTTTATAGAGAACTATGATGTTCAGGTGTTATGTTTGACTGAACACTGGTTGAAAGAACATGAAGTAGTGTTTATCAATGATGATAATTTTACTGTACAAAGTGCGTTTGTAAGGAAAAGCGCCATTCGCGGTGGATCTTTAGTTCTTGTTTCAAACAAGTTGAAATGTAAACAACGTTTAGATTATCTTTCCATCGAGCGCACTATTGAGTTGTCTTGTGTTGAACTCGAGCGATACGTTATAATTTGCGTGTATCGGCCCCCCTCAGGTGATTTTATTAGTTTTGAATCGGAAATGGAGGATTCACTCAATAGGTTAAAATCAAGTAATAAAAGTATAATTTTATGTGGAGATTTTAATATTAATATTTTAGATGTTACTCCATTAAGCATTAGACTTCTTAATCTGTTTAGGTCTTATAATTTAATTAACTTGTTTTTTGAACCTACTAGGATCACGGCATCTTCTTCAACTTGTCTTGATAATATATTTAGTGATTGTGATGCCAAAAATAAAATAGTGCTAAGTGACTTAACGTCTGACCACTGTGGTTTATTAGCTAGCTTCCCCATGCCATTACATAAAAAGCCGCATAAAATAGAATGCAGGCCTTATACAGCTACTCGTTGCAATAAGTTTAAAAATAATATAGCTCATAGAATTACACCATCTATAGTAGAACACGAGAATCCCAATGAAATCTATGGAGCCCTTTTTGATGTCGTGCAAAAAGAGTACCAATCTACTTTCAAGACCAAAACTATTCAAATTAATGGCACCTCAGTTGGCTTTAACCAATGGGCCACTCCGGGAATTTATAAAAGTAGAGCGAGACTATACGAGTTATATGGTTTGAAAAAATATAGGTTTGATACTCCTTTCCTAGAGTATGTCAAAAATTATTCAAAATTATTTAAAAAGGTTAGTGTTTTTGCTAAATCTAAATTTTTAAGCGATTCTATTAAAAATTCCAATAATAAAGTTAAAACCACTTGGAAAATTATTAATAATGAAACGGGTAAGTCGGTTAAACAAGATAAACAACTTGAGATTATGGTCGACAATAAATTAGTTGATAAAGCAGCTGACGTAGCTGAGGCGTTTAATGAGTTTTTTGCAAACATACCTGTAACTACGACTCGCTCCTTAAATTCATCCCCGTCTAAAGCTGAAAACCTTTTGCTTAGTAGTGTGTCTAAAAATAGTCGCTTATTTAGCTTCGAACATGTAACGCCTCGTGATGTAGTTAATGTTTTTAACACACTCAAGTCTAAAAACACTGGTGATTACTGGGGCATCTCCATTAAACTTTTAAGTAATATAATAGACATCGTAGCCCCCTATCTAGCTGTTACTTTTAATAAATGTGTTGATTTAGGAACTTTTCCTGAACTCATGAAGAATAGTAAAGTCATACCATTATTTAAATCAGGTAATAAAAATGAAGTTGGCAATTTCAGGCCTATTTCTATCTTACCAGCATTTAGCAAAATATTTGAAAAGTTAATACTCAAGCAGCTGCTAAGACATTTTAATTTAAATAGCCTCCTTCATAATGAGCAATATGGATTTACAAAAGGTCGTTCGACTACAGATGCGGGTGTTGCTCTGCTGAAACACATATTTAACGCGTGGAATAACTCGCAAAATGCTATTGGGGTTTTCTGTGATCTCTCCAAAGCCTTTGATTGCGTGCACCATGACACGCTTTTGCGTAAATTGCGTCATTACGGTGTGCAAAACGAAGCTCTCAACGTTATAAATTCTTATTTACATAATAGGTCCCAATGTGTAGATGTTAATGGTGTGAAATCTTCCGGGCTACCAGTTCAGTTAGGTGTACCTCAAGGCTCAATACTGGGTCCATTCTTGTTCTTAGTGTATATCAATGACCTACCATTCTATTTAAAGGGTATCTGTGAAGTTGTACTCTTTGCAGACGATACCTCTCTTATTTTTAAAGTAGACCGGAATAGACAAGATTTTGACGATGTAAACAGTGCACTCTCAATGGTTACGGATTGGTTTACGACAAATAACCTAGTTCTCAATGCCAAGAAAACGAAATGTGTTAAGTTCGCCCTACCAAATGTTAGAAATCTAGGACCCAACATCGTCTTAGATAAAGAGGTGCTTGAATCTGTAAATTCGGCAATTTTTCTGGGCATAACAGTAGATGCCAAACTTCAGTGGGGCCCACATATATCGAGCCTAGCGGGAAGGCTCAGTTCTGCCGCCTACGCCGTCAGGAAAGTAAGACAATACACTGACGTCGATACAGCTCGATTAGTCTATTTTAGTTATTTTCATAGCGTTATGTCCTACGGTCTTCTGCTGTGGGGCAAAGCTGCTGATATTCAAAATATATTTGTCCTTCAAAAACGAGCTGTTCGAGCTATTTACCAGCTAGGCCCTAGAGTTTCTCTGAGAGATTTTTTCAAAGATATTGGTATCCTCACAGTGGCATCTCAATTCATTTTCGCCAACATCTTATATATTAGGCAAAATATACATTTATACACTAAAAACAGTGATTTTCACAATGTTAACACTAGAAATAAGGAAAAACTAAGAGTTCCTTTTCACCGGCTTCATAAGGTTCATAACTCATTTGTTGGGCTTGGTATAACCTTTTATAACAAGTTACCCTCTTCTTTGCTAGATTTGCCTTTTAATGCGTTTAAAACGAAAGTAAAATCCAACCTTTGTTCAAAGGCATACTATTCTATCAACGACTACTTAAATGATAAGAATAGTTGGTCGCTGTGATTAACTCAAGACAATGTTTATGTTCTTTCACCAGAATTAGCTTACCTACTGACAGGTTATATGAGTTCATATATTGTTTATTTTAATTTATTGTTGACTTAATCTACTCATTACAATGTGTTTTTTAATGAGTTGTATTGCAATATGTAACTAGTGACCTCGACAATAGATCATATTATTTATTGTTATTAGTAATTAACTATTTTTTTATTTTACCTCGATGGTCCTAGTTTATCATTTATAACTTCCAGTTACAGCTTTATGTAAGCGGGCACGCCCTTTATGCCTGGAGGCTTTTATTAAGACGTTAAGTTTTGTTTACGTTTAGTTTTTATTTCTGCCCGAGTATAGTTCTCGATGATTTTGTTTGGTATACGAGTATTGGCGTGTGCTAGCTTACATATGGATAATAATTTAAATTAGGTTAAATTATGTTGAATACTATTATATAGAGTAATTTTTTTTTCTTTCTAACTGAACAGACAGCTGTGCTGCTGGGGAGTTTGTTGCGCCACTTCTTCTTCCCAGCTAACGCACTAGGAAGTGGTGAAGGGTGGGCGTTTTGGGGGACTGTCTTATGTAATTTTGACGTTCGAAAAGTGCTGATTATCAGCCTAGTTTGAATAAATGACTTTTGAATTTGAATTTGAATTTGCCGGTTTCCTCACGATGTTTTCCTTCACCGTTTTGAGAGCAGTGATGATGAAATTATTTACACAAAGTAAAGCGCTTGTCTGGGTTCGAACCCACAACCTACAACCTGTAATTTGGGGCCGTTACCACTGGGACACCACTGCCACACCACTAAATGCATATGAAAGTAAAATATACGGTACGTATAAAAAAAAAAAAATGAAAAAAAAAATGGTCTGTCTGTTCGGGCTAGTCTCCGAAACGGCTGGACCGATTTTGACGGGGACTCTATCGCAGATAGCTGATGTAACATGTTATAAGGAGTAACTTAGGGTACTTTTATTTATTCAGAATAAAATGAGCTCTACAGTGTAAGTAACAAAATAGTTCAGTTACTACCTTCCAAAGAGGCAGTATTATCAATCTATTTTTGACTACAGAACTGACTGAATCTAATTAAATATATATAACACAATATGTAGCTTTATTATGTATTATAAGGTAATAATATTGCCGATACAATATGCACAAAAGTTGTAGGTAAGTGACGGGTAAGCTCTTGGCCGAAGGTGGAAGCAAGCTTCACCCGGCACGGTTCTGTCGCCATAACAACAACGTTAACAGCATGTTTATTTAAGGGGACTACAGGACCTAAACGTGCCTAAACGCAAGTTTTATAATGCGTAAAAGAATATGATCCACTGCAGTAAACAAAATCAGAAAAATATATGATATTCTTCAGGATATATGCTAGTATGATAGTGTGTTGAAAACATAATACAACTAATTTGATACGATAGAAAAAAATCATGAAGATACCTCTAAAAATTTCTTTTAACGATTAAAGGCTCGTGCAGACCAGAGCGACGCGACGGCGCGACGCGACTCGAACAATACAATTTCTAAGAAAACTTCACGGTATAACAATAGCCGGTGTCGCGTCGCGCTGTCGCGTCGCCCTTGTCTGCACGAAGCTTTAAAATCATATTAATTTACATGCAATCATTCTGATTTTTTGTCAGATTATTCTACAAGCTACATATTAGCATAATAGTGTTTTAATTTTCCAGTCCAATCAATAGATTTTTTGTAAATCGCTAACTGCTTCATATTTTGCAATAAATTACCTGCGTCGTGTCATCGCGCTTCTCTATCATTTCTATGCAGTCCGACAGTGACCGCGCTTTAGCTGTTGTAAGCCTCTTAACACATTGTTGCCCGACCTCATACAGGTAGGATTGTGAATGACTACCTTCAAGAGATGAACATTACTCGTATGGAGTGGCCAGCGCGCAGCCCGGATATCAACCCGATCGAGCATGCTTGGGACGAGCTAGGCAGATGCGTAAAACAACGAAACCCTCCCCCAATCACGCTTCGTGAGCTCAAAATTGCTCTCACAGAGGAATGGGAGAATATTCCCCAAAATCGTATAAGGAACTTGGTGTACAGCATGCCAAACCGCGTAAACGCAGTAATGGAAGCACGAGGAGGCAATACGAAGTATTAAAATTCAAGAAAATCGTAATAAAGTTCAAAAATTTCATGTTTCGTATTTTTGTTTTAAGGAGAGATCAGCAGTTTTTTTCTTTATGTAATTTTGTGTTAATAAAATGTATGGTGACTCTTTTTTTTTTTTACTTTCATTTAAGGAGTATTACATTGTCTATTAAATACAATTTATTGCATTAACCTATCATTTTTAGTTTCCGAGATTTTTAACATTCTTTAAGTGACCCGGATTCATTGCTCTCGAGTGTAAATAAAGAAGTTGGAAGGAACGAGGGGCGTGGTCAAGACACCTGCATAAAGAGTGGGGATAGTTCGCGGCAACTGCAGTAGAGATGAGAATATTTGTTGAAATTTTTTATTGGTTAATAGTTAATTGTTAAAAAAAAATATCGATATTTTTATTGGTTGAAAATATTAGTTAATATTTTTATTCAAGTATCGGCAATGTGTTGAATAGTTGAATATTCCATTAACTAATGCATGTTGAAATTAAACTTCCCTTCATACTTTAACAGGCTTAGGACTGACTAGCAATGATTTTAAAAAGATCATACAACAACAACAACAACAACGAACACAACAGACACTGGCATTAACCAAAACAATGCGACGACGCGACTTTGCTATTCGAATAAAACAACAAAACTAACTACTTAATCACTTTAAATCAACCAATAACCGACCGAAATATTTGTTAAAAATATCACTTACTTTGTTTAGAATAAAATATCCCCAACAGTAAATGTGTTTTATCGTAAGAAAGATAGAGCATACAATTGAATGCACGTAACTGAATAAATGTTCTTACTGGATGCAAAACGACACTGACCGAGTACTGACGGTTCGAACCGAGAGAAAGCGCGTTGTTAGAGCGAGATAGAGAAAGTGCGTTGTTATTGTTACTTAATCGACGTTGCATATTTTGCGCCGAAGAAGTTGATAATTTGATATGATATTTTTAAAGTCAAAGTCAAAGCATTTATTTCAAATAAACCAATTACAGGCACTTTTGAATTGTCAAGGGGTCGGTCAGTCAGAAAGATGAAGCTAGTTGCCCATTCCAAAGCGTAGTAGGTACCTATGGAGAAGAACGGGCAAGAAACTCCACGGACACTCTTTTAAATCAAAATATTCTTACAAAATAATGGTTACATCATTCATGTTTAAATTATACATGTGAGAACAATGTAGAAAGACGTGCACGTTAAAAGCGTCCGCAATGAAAAGATAATAAACAAATTCAAAAATTAAAATACATTAAAATAAGCCATGGAAGCTAAGAGATGACAGCATAAACCATGACCATGACCAGTCCCTACTGACGGCGCCCGTTCACGAACATGACGCATGGATCAGCACCATTCAGCTCAACCATTTTGAAGGGAACTTAATGATCCAACACACACGCCACCACCAGCGAGACATTTGAGTGAGCATGACATACTCTCAGCCGCCAGGGCTCATTCAAGTCAATGAAAGACTTACCCAGTAAATGGTAATGGTCACAGTGCTCACACATGTGCTATGCAATTATACAATACTAAGAGATTGAATTTATACAATGCAAAGATATTTTTTTGCAATCTTCAGCAGCTCGCATCATTATGTTCAATGCTAATCAACTAGTTTATGCGCCCTTGTGGAGCTGGCTGGACCAGCGCTGAGCCAAGCATTTTTGTCAGCGATGTAATCCCCCAATTTATAATATGCTTGGCAGCATAGTGTGCTTTAATGTGGCACCGGGTACGCATTCCTTATCTGTTATGATGAATATATGCGAAACGGTAATTATTGCTTTTGCGGGTGGCTTGAAAAGTTTTGTGTTTTTGTAGGATCTTGTTAATGTTATTTGCGTACGAAATGAAATGAAATGTTATTATCAAATTAGTGATTTGTATGAATACCTGCTTAGTTTGTGTGTCAAAGTTAATATAATACTATATTTTTAAGTTCCAAAATGTTCTCAAGTAAGTGAAATCCTTGTAATTTCTTATTGAGAAATAAATTTCTTTAACCATAATACAAGATTTAAATTTTGTTTCATTTAGTTCGAGTATGTGGGGAGGTATTTTATTGTAACATTTTAAACAGTACCCCATGAAGGATGAGTCTACTTTAGCCAGTCTGAAACCAGGTTGAACTAATTGGTCCCTATTTCTAGTACTATAATTGTGTCTTTCACCTCTTTTACTGAAAAGATTAAGATTTATTCATTAACTAGCTTTTGCCCGCGACTTCGTCCGCGTTTCCGTCGTTTTTCGTAAAAAAGTACCATAATGTCCTTCCTCACGGTTCAGTGGTTTTGATGTAACAGACAGATTAACTTTCGTATTTTAGTAGGGAAATATAATATGTCAATCCACAATACTGTTGAAAAATATCGCAATAAAGAACCGCAGAATATTATTATTAATAGCTGTGCCCGCGACTCCGTCAGCGTGTAACTCCTTGTATGTTATTAAGTTAATGTATTGGTAATATTGTTTAGATCACTTTCACATGAGTTTCGATGTGCTCTTTCCTCTGCCGATTCTTGAGAACGCGTAATTCTCATTCTCTTAGCTTTACTCGAAGTTCGAGATAAAGATAATCGTTTTTTAGGTGGCATTGTGTATTTTATTTTTAATCGACGGTAACGGAAAGGCTCTCAGTTACCTAACAAAATAACCTACGTTAGAGGTCCTAACTATAGCTACCTTACACTTAAAATCTAAGTGCCTATTTAAACTAAAATATTCTAATAGAATTATACCCAGAAATATGTACAACTTACATCAAAAAAAGAAATGAAAATAAAGCTGAAACGCCTTTGCAATACTACCTACCTATACCTACTTCACTTAAAAATAAATACCTATAACTACTATAATTAATAAAAGTATCTACGCTTTTACCTACTTAATACAAAAATAAAATTGAACATAAATTTATTAGCCAAAACTTACCTATCGGTATCTAAAAATCTATGCGTACTACTTCAACTACTACTTCACCTAAAAAGAAATAAAATGCAAACTATTAATAATTTGTAATTTGAACGAATATTTAAACACTACCAAAACAACTAATACCTATTTTATAAAATAACAACAAAAGAAATTCAAATAAACTATTTAAAGACTAAAAGTCGCGCTGATAAGCATGGTTTGTTAATATCAATAAATTTATTGTCTGTCAATAAGGTCGAACGCTGTGAACGCATCAACAGCCAAATAATATATTGAATGCAGCTCGCGCTCGGCTCGGACCTCCCGCCTTTTTATACCCTACCGCCACGACCCGCGTCGAGCGCGGCAACCGTTACACAAAAATAATCCTTATGGCATGATTCAGTATCACACGCGCGACGGCGCGATGGCTTATTAGCGTATTTCATGTATAAGTTTGGTGTTTCTATACCGATTACTATGATTCTTTTTTTATTGAATAGGTAATAATATTAACTTCTTTTAATTAGAGATGAGTGAGAGTATTATAAACGTAAGAGTAAACAAATATAATCAGAAAGCTCCGAACTGCTAAGCTATCGGGAGTTACACGTGTTATTGTGAGTCAACCATAAAAGATAGACATATGCTGTTGTGGGATATTTTTTAGATAATTTTATGTAGATCATTTCCGTGATAAATGATTTCTATGTAGCTTTAACCATAAAGGCGACGGAAGCTTAAAAAATGGAGCAACTTCTCCCGTTTTCCCAACATTTCCCTTCACTGCTCTGCTCCTATTGATTGTAGCGTGATGAAAAGTATACTATAACTCTCTCTCTCTCTCTTCTTTTAAAAGAAGAGTGAAAGAAAACTATCTTTCCACTTCGTCATAGTTGCATTTTTTTTTTTTTGTATTTATTATTTTATACTAAGTACATTATAATTAAGTATATATATTTTAGTGATATTTATTTTAGTAGTATGTTCGTAAGTTTATTCTCATAATCTATGTTTATAGTTAATATTATAGTTAAATTAGTGAATAATTAGGTGTTTTTATTTTATGTATTTTATTTTCTCTTCTACTCTTACACACGTTGTCTACATCTCTTTAACTACTTTCCTATCGCAGGTATGCTGGAAGAGATTTCTTTAGAAATAAGCATCACCTTTGTACGTATTTTTCTGTTCCTTTTTTTCTTGTCTGTTTATATGTGTGTACATAAACCGTTAAATAAATAAAATAAATAAATATAACCTCCCCAGGAGTATGAAGAATAATTGTACCAAGTTTCGTTAAAATCCGTCGAGTAGTTTTTGTTTCTATAAGGAACATACAGACAGACAGACAGACAGACAGACAGACAGACAAAAATTTTACTGATTGCATTTTTGGCATCAGTATCGATCACTAATTACCCCCTGATAGTTATTTTGAAAATATATATCATGTACAGAATTGACCTCTCTACAGATTTATTATAAGTATAGATATAGATAGATGTTAATTTTGTTTATTTAATATCATAGTTAATTTTAATGGTTGATGGTTATATTCATCATCTCTAAACTGCAGACGGCGAGGAGCGCTCGTCCATTTTTGGATCGACAGCCGACGGCGACGGACGTCTCTCCGCCTCAGTATTGTGTTTTCTCGGTGCCTGCCAAGTGATTAGCTAAATCATTTCTCGTTAATTCTATTAGTTTGCTAGGTTTTTATAAATAATGTTTTGTTTGTAAAAGTAATAAATACAGTTGATTGGTTGTGCGTATTTTTTTTAATAAACCTGCTTCTGATTGATAATACAAGTGTGTTTAAAAAATAAAAATAAATCTGTATAATAAAAATATAATACATTAGACGAAGTATATTTAGTAACCTAATCCGCTTAACAGTTCTTAAGTGACTCACACTGCTTTCGACGCTGGACGTGTCAACACTCGGGTCCGGGTTCCTAATAAGTCAATCGTCATCCTGAGGTGAAACACGTGTCGATGTCTTACAGGGTTCTTTATGACTCTTTAAGAACAGAAGAGGATTAGGGTACTAAATATACGTCGTCTATTGTATTTTATAATGGATTTCCGCAAAGTCTCATCTGAGTCAATTAACTATCTAATAATTATGTAAAAAATTGGAGCAGCTATTTTCTTGAGCCTTCTTGTAGGTACAACCTAGCGTTTGTTTCTATGAATATCACTGTATTTTTAAGCAATTTTATATTTTTAAGGTTATATAAAAGATTTTCATAAATATATTATACTGAGAATGCAGTCGTTACATTCATCTCCTTAAATTTCTCTCTGAGAGAGTCTCGGATTTAATTTATAAATTGATCGGATAGCTCTTTTCTGTAAAACATGGATAGTTTGAATGTTGGCGGCATTTCTTTACAACAGAACCGTACGGCATTACACTATGAAAATAGCTAAAGTATAGGTCTGTGTCCGGCTCGGAGAGGAGAGCAGATTTTTATCACGTTTAAAACAGAGTTTTGAATTATTGTAATAAGGTTTATTTTTATATGTCACTTCTTTTATTATTGAGAATGCTTGAGAGCAACCTAACGCGCTTAGTTACACTAGGCGCGTAATAATAAGAGGAACCGACCGGCTGCCTCTGATGACGTACTCTTCCGCGCTCGCGCAGCCGAATGGCTCCGTTTGTATGCTCTTTCGCGCTTGCTTAGCCGACCGGCTCCGATTGCGTGCTCTTTTACTCTAGCGCGGCCTGCGACTGCGATTGGACTGCGCGGAACTGCAGGTACACCACTCTTGTAGAGCACCCGCTCGGCTCCGAGCGCAACCGTCCGGCTCTGAGTGCATCCGCTCAAAAACAGTGTTCTTCCAGCCGGTCTATGTGAAACGGCCGTCGGCTCCGGCCAGTTTCAAAGCGTATAACTCGCGCCGTTCTGTGTCATAAGGAGAGCGCCGGCCGATGCTCTCCGAGCCGGTCTGAGTGAATGGACCCTTAACGGGCTGTCTCCATGTCAATTAAATTGCGAATTTTTCTAACAGCGTATATGCTGCGGAGCTTAGCTTTTTTGACAAATCATCTATATGCTGCCCCACTGAAGCTTAGCATCCAAAGTTAAGCCCCCAGAATACTGTGTTATCTTCAACTTTACCCATGACGATGTTAACTCCGGTGTTTCTACCATTGTTTTTTATTTTTCATTGATCTTATATTTGGTAAAGTTATTGTTCAATTCAAAATGCTGTAGGATACAATATATTTTTTTCTTAATTTTTTTTTAACCTCCTATTTGTCCTTAGTTTAGGTAGGCCTATGTCTGATAGTCAAATTAGTGCCACTGCAACGCGTTATAGGCACATAAAACGTTTAATTTATTTTTGGGATAGCAACATGTAGATAAATAATTATAAAAGAAACAGCAACACAAATAAAACAAAAATATTGAGTAATAGAAGTGTACTAAATAAACAAAGAAATAGTTTAGAAGTTTAAAAAGAAAAACAGTCGAGAGGTGCCGTGGGAGAGGGTTGGAAAAAAAAGTGTAACATTTTTACCGTCACGAGGTCAAAATGTTACACTTTTTTCAGTCTAGCTCTCATTCGCCAAGTGAGCAGAGCGATGCGATAATGAACTTCATTCCAAGAACCAAAAATTTGAGAACAACGATATATTTATTGCTAATAGATTTCCTCAGTAGTTACTCTTAGGCATGACAAGCTTTACAACACTCGTGCGCAGTCATAAAGTTGTTCTTATTACCACCGCATCCACCATAGACGAATGTTTCACATCTCTCAGAACTACAGTTGTAAAAATATCTGAAACAAAAATATCACACATATATTCGCCAAAAGGGAATTTACATAAAAGTGGTAAAATTGGCTTTGAGTCATTAAGTTCGAAGCCAGATTGGCGCTTTACTTTGTGTAAATTATTTCATCACCACTGCTCTCAAAACGGTGAAGGAAAACATCGTGAGGAAACCGGCATGTCCTAGAATCAAAAATTCGAAGACATGTGACATCCACCAACCCACACTGCGCCCACGAGGTGGATTACGGCCCATTCCCTTTCACCAATAGGAGGACTGTGTCCCAGCAGTGGGAACATTATAGGGTGATTATGCTACGTTCAGACTCGGAGCTGCCAAAGTAAATTTTGAAATTGAAAACCACATTTTTTTTTAAACGAGAAGTGTCTTGGGTCTCCCGGTTGGAGCGAAGTTCCTTTCGCTTTTGAACTTGTCGTGACCGTC
This sequence comes from Agrochola circellaris, assembly GCA_914767755.1. NCBI lineage: Eukaryota > Metazoa > Arthropoda > Insecta > Lepidoptera > Noctuidae > Agrochola > Agrochola circellaris. The sequence goes on along the minus strand of OU611867.1, from coordinate 5,520,581 downwards.
AAAATGTTACACTTTTTTCAGTCTAGGTCTCATTCGCCAAGTGTGTAGCGTAAAACGAGCCCTAAGAAACTTCGATCCAAATGATGTGTGAGGCTTTGAATATTTATACGTCTTTATGTCGTCGGTATGAGGTGACATATTGAGTAGACGCTCGACGTAAATCGATCGCTCTGTCTGGTTGCACCCTTATAATTTGACCCGAGAATTGTCTCTTCAGGCTCAACAGTCACGCTTGCGGCAGACATCGAAGCAGAAGAAGCTTTTCAAGTTAAAATAAATGGGAGCTTACCTAGGGAAATAAGCACGACAGAGTCCTGTTACAGGCGGCTGCAGGCAAATAGGATCTGAAAACGAAAACAAAATGCAGCCGTTAAAATTTGTGCATTTTTCGTCATGGATGTCATTTTCATGGTTTTCGGGGATGCTGACAAAATTTTTATCCAGAAGAAGATACTCAGAACCAAATACTGGTCCGTTCCGTAACCATTTGCAGACCTGTCAGGACAACTTGACAGCAAAAGTTGCGCCGTGAATAAGGTTCAAAATCGTTTGACACTTCACATGTCTCCTTTATTTCCCCCTTACATTAACAGTGATAACACCCCAGACTGAAATTATCATAAATAAATAGAAAAACTTACCTATACTTCCTGAGTCACTTGCGTAGACAACCGCCACGAATGAAATAATGAGTAAATAAAATAATTTCATTTTGAATAACCGTAATTATCTTCAAGACAAGGTTTCAGACACTACAACTAGATTCTACCTAGTAGTATACAAACTAAAACATACAATATTTTCCTGCCATTTATATTAAAGAGTCGTTGGAATATCTGTCAGGGATGTATTAAGGCAGCCTAAATTCTACGTTTAAAAACTCTTTTGAATTTACCTGACGCCAACTTAACGCGAAAGCTCCTGGGTAACCCGTGAAATTCTAATTTTTTACCTCGCCTCTCTTGACGTCTCCGCCCAGACCTCGAGCATGCCGGTCCGACAGGTCTGCGGTGGGCGCTGAAGCAGCTGGACCGGCAGCTCCTCCTGGAAGCCTCAATAGTGCAGGCCTGGGTCACCTGGGTGTCATTACCGGACAGGCCTGCTGACATCAACAACGAGGCGGAGTGATTCCGGGAGGCCGAAATATGCGACGTGGCATTGCCCCGGGTCCAGCCCGGACGTGCCTCGCGCCTGGTGTACTGGTGGTCGCGGGAGCTCACGACTCTGCGCAGTGCGTGCGTTGCTGCGCGACGCCGGTACATCAGGCACCACAGGCTCTGTATTTGCCCTCCAGATACGGAAGTCATTCAGGCGGAGCTGTCAGAGGGGTACAGAGCGGCGAAGACCGCCCTCCAAGCGGAGATCCTGCGGGCCAGGGGACTGGCCCGTGAGGAGTCGCTGGGGACTCTAAACAGGGACCCGTGTGGACGCGCATACAAGATGCATGGGATAAACCCTTATACCTACGTTTTTATTCACGCTACGTTTTTATAGCCACGTAAATGTTTTTAATTTTAATTCTGATTTTGATTTTGTTTTTGTTTTTGATTTTGGTTTTAATTTTGATTTTTTTATATTAATTTTAATTTTTAATTTTGATTTTAATTATAATTTGAAGTTTGAATTTTTGTTATTTTTAATTTGTATGTGTTATTATTATTCTTTTTTTATCGTTATTTTTTTTATAGATCATGTGGTGTGGAATAAAGATTTGTATTATTTATTATTCTAATACAACCCTGCTTAATACCAGCTGATATCAATGGTTATCTACATAAACATTGCAGCTGTCTACACTCGATAGCTATGGAAATTAATAGAATAAATAGGGACAAATATAAGAGACTACAATCTTACAGTAACTGTAAATACAAATTACAATAGGTTGATTACAGTGTAAAACCAGTTTACTTATTACAAAAAAAATGTGTGTGTTTACTACTAAATACGATTGTCTTTGAATATCCAATAGACAAAGACGGTAAATAAACGAATCTCTTGAGAAAAACCTACCCCACCACCCCTCATAAAATTTCCAAACGTACGAATGGGTGAATGGATTCTTAATCGATTCATAATCGATTAAGAATCGATTCACCAGTTCGTTCAGATTCAGATTAATTTATTTGCAAAAACATGTGTAGATAATATACCTACATGGTATGATGCTTATTATAGGTGTAACAAGGTTTGTTTGACCATGGCTGATGTACAAATTAGCTCGAAATACAATAAGATATCAAACTAAAAATAAAAAAAATAAAAAAAACAACAAATAACATTAACATTAAATTAAAAAAATTGGTCAATAGTCATGCGATTCAAAATAAATAGAATAGATTCAGTCAGTATCTTCTGAGCGATTTATCATTAAAAATTTACATTTTATTAGGCATATTCTGTCAGTATTTTTTTTAAATGTTTTCTTAAATTGGTCTGTATTTAATTTCTGAACACAGTTAAGAGGCTTACAACAGCTAAAGCGCGGTCACTGTCGGACTGCATAGAAATGAAAGAGAAGCGCGATGACACGACGCAGGTAATTTATTGGAAAATATGAAGCAGTTAGCGATTTACAGAAAATCTATTGATTGGACTGGAAAATTAAAACACTATTATGCTAATATGTAGCTTGTAGAATAATCTGACAGAAAATCAGAGTGATTGCATGTAAATTAATATGATTTTTAATCGTTAAAAGAAATTTTTCGAGGTATCTTCATGATTTTTTTCTATCGTATCAAATTAGTTGTATTATGTTTTCAACACACTATCATACTAGCATATATCCTGAAGAATATCATATATTTTTCTGATTTTGTTTACTGCAGTGGATCATATTCTTTTATGCATTATAAAACTTGCGTTTAGGCACGTTTAGGTCCTGTAGTCCCCTTAAGGATATTTTTATAAATTATTGGCGCTCTGCATACAACGCTTTTATACAGTAGCGCTGTCTTAGTTGGCTGAACACGAATTTGACTATTTTCCCGAACGTCTGAGAACCTGTCTAACCAAGAGGTGTCATGTTACCCAGTAACTGGGGACCTCCTCAGGTCAGATAGACAGTCGCTCCATGTGACAATACTGGTGGATATACAGCTGCATGTGGCATCCGATTTGACTGGAAGCCGAAGCTAGCACATTTGGGAAAACGCTAAGCAGGTGATGATGTTTCAAAGGTTGCAAGGGGACCATACGGACCTTTAGGCGGATAGGCAGACATATGGACTATTAGACAGATAGCGTTTTGATTACGGAACCTTAAAAATTGATTAATAATATAAATATATTATATAGTTCGGACGGTATAGTATAAGTATCAAAAATTCTTATCACTTTCGGTTTGTACCATTTTAAATTAAATTACTTATTGTTTAATCTAGACATTCTAATTACTAGCTAAGATAGTCATGTAAATACTAGAAAACTATCTATGACATCACTGACAGAAACAGTTTGACATCACCCACATTGAGCTAGCGTGGTGATAAATGCTCATTTTTTCTCTGGATGTAAAATCCTTTGCCCTACAGAGGGACAATAATTGTAGGCAGGTATTTCTGTTTAGCATTTCCCCTAACATTGTTATTGTCCAATTTTTATTATATTTGCAGCCTAACATTTTAATACTCACAGCGACATCTATCGATTGTACGTAAAATAATTACACAACAAAAACAGTACTCTTGCAAATGATTTCCGTGAAGATATATATAGGTGGCGCTGTTTTCAAAAGTGAAGATTACAGCTTGAGTGTTAGAAACAGATTGTCACACATACAACAGAGCCGACACTCCCAAAGATAAATAAAAATCTGTAAATCTGTTGTTGTTATGTACCTACTGTACAGTGATGAGCATAGACTATGGACAGCTCGGCAATAATATCTGATTCCGTGATTCATCCATAAATATCTGTAGTCAAGATGACGCCAAATATTTATTTAATGTGTTAATTTGTGGAAAAAATACACAAGTGGCAGCAAAAATATGTGACATCGAAGGAACAACAGCCAACGTTCTAAGGTGGATCCGAATCGGTTATGAGGAAGTATTTTGGAACAAAGGTTTTTGACGCGTCTTGCAGTCGGAATTGACTGGTAGGAAAAGTCAGTTTCATGTTCTCAAGTATCAAGTGTCGAAAGTTTTTGTTTTTTAATACAGAGCGATCTAGTATAAGTTTTTAGTTTCCAAAAACGTACACTAGATGGCTCTGTATTAATATATAATATACAGTGAAAGAAACTACGTTCCAACCGGATGTCTCACGACACATCCCGGCTTTTTTAACTGAAATAATAGGCTTGTCTATAGAGAGTGGCGCGTCATTAGTGCGTTGCGTTGTTCGTCGTTGCAACGGATCAACGCATTGTATGCCACACCTGCGTTGCGACAACGCACTACGTCGCAACGCAAGAGGGCGACGCACGACGACGCAACATCTAGTTTGACCTGCGACAGCGCAGCGCATCACTCTCCCCCGCTTAGTCTCTCGTTCGTGGATCCGTTGAAACGTCGCGTTGTGTGCGATGACACAACGCATAAGGGCGAGGCCCCATTAGTGCGCGTGCGTGTGCGTGTGCTGCGTTGCGTCGGGTCGTCGCAACGGAACAACGCATTGTATGCTACACCTGTGTTGCGTTGACCCTGCGCCAACGCAACGCAAGAGGGTATGCACGCCGTCGCAGCTGCGTCTCAGTTCAGCCTTTGCAATGGATAGATACAAACGTGTTCTTTTGTTGCTTTTATTGCATATCAATGAAGAATCATTAGCCGAAAATTTTATCAGAGATCAATTTGCTAATTACTTTATGAGTCCAGAAGGAGCTTTACCATGGCAGTTGAAAAAGATATAAATTAACTTATGTATTGAATTTACAAATAACATAATAAATAACAACTCACCAATTTTGTTCGTTTTTTGGTCCTCAAACTCCTCGTAATCTGGAAATATTTTTAACAAACAGCTGCCCATTCATTCGCTTTACGAAATTTGTCACTGTAATGTTCGTGTGATTTAATCCATATACTCGTAATGGGTCTTTCTTGGACCAAGGATATGAGAAAATCTATATCAATATCCTGCCTACTCATCCTAAGATAAAAAATGTTACGCTCGTCTAGCTTCCTCCTCTAGCAGTAGATCACTGTTCGTCGTCGCAGCGGAGCTCCCCCAACGCAGCGCATCATCCTCCCTCCCGCTTCGTCTCTTGTCCGTCGATCCGTTGAAACGTCGCGCGCGACGACGCAACGGTCTAATGGGGCATGTCATCAAAAATATATGGAAAACGACGCAGCGACGACGCAACGCAGCGCAACGCACTAATGGGGCCTCGCTCTTAGTCTCTCGTTCGTCGATCCGTTGAAACGTCGCGTTGCGTTCGACGACACAACGCATAATGTGGCATGTTACTAAAAATATAATAATAATAATAAAAATCTTTATTGCAGACCACATGATCCATAAAAAAAAACACGTTAAAAAAGAAATATACAAACAAATTTAAAATAACAAAAATTCAAACTTTAAATTATAATTAAATTCAAAATCAAAATTAAAAATTAAAATCAAAATTAAAATCAGAATTAAAATTAAAACATTTACATTATGTAAAACGACACAGCGTTGACGCTGCGACGACGCGACGCAACGCAACGTAACGCACTAATGAGGCTTCACTCTAATTGTTGTAGCATTGTGAGGGTTCTCAGCTGCAAGTAGTCGAGTGATAATTTATCGAATTTAGTAATTATCATGTCACAACACTAAAAACAGGGAACGTCACTGGCTAACCGGTGACGTTCTGTCATTTCATCTCCGCTTGCAGAGCTGATGAGAAGTATCCCCTGACCCTCAGGATTCTATGTGCCCCAACCTAGGGTGAGTTCCACATTAGCTTGGTATTTATACCAGATCCTTAGCGCTGGATGATCTATATTGATTAAATAACCTATTGATATCTGAGCTCGTGTGTGTCAATGTCGGACACGCGGCTACAAGTCATCCAGCGCAAAGGAGATTGAAATATGTATGTATTGCTACTGCATCGAAATGGTGTAGTGCCTCACTGTGTTATTCTTAGTGAGCCATCTACCATGGCCACGCCTACTTTGTGATTTATGCTCGCGTGTTCACATATTAGCATCCGCTTTTGTGCCACGCTATATTTATACTCTCTTGCCTGTAAACCGCTGCGATGTGCTGAGCTTTCACCTAGCCTACTTCCCATACCGCTCCTTGGTCGCTAAATGGGGGAAGAAGCTGGCACATCGCATGCGGCGTGCCGCTATACGCACTGCTTTCTAACATGCGCTCTCTAACGCGCCTTCCAGGGTTCTCCGTACGGGCTGAGGGCAGGACCACTTACTATATCCAGCATGCCACCTACGCACGCTAGCTAAGGCGTGCCCTACCTGCGGCCTACCGCCGCAAACTACCTGCAGCCTACGGCTCCAGCTACCTTCGTGAGCCTGAGCTGAACAGGCCCCCACGTCTACCACGTGCTACCAAGGACGGTACCCTACCTACCTATCCACTAAGTGTGTGAGTGCTCAAGTCTAGTGTCAGTGTACAGGACCTTACCCGCGACCTAGCTGTGTTACTATTACTACTAGCAATATATATATCTATTCACCTAACAAGCACTTTAATTATCCTCCTATCTACCTACCTACCTGCTAACGGCCTGCGCAGCCTACCCTGCGCAGCCCTAGCCGTTACAGTGGCGCCCAACTCTTTTCTAGCCTACCAAACCTAACACGCTGACCTGACTGAGCCCTCGCACACACTTCTCGCTACACATCGTAGCGGTATCGTTCTAAGTTATTTTAGCTATTGTGTAATTTTAACAACTTATGTGTATCTAATCCTAACTGTGTACATAATGGGAACTCACCTGATGTGTAACTAAATTTAAAAACTTTATCTCAGTGCTGGCAGCGGTGAAATGCATTTTTCTAAATAATGACTAGTGACTTCTACACTAACTAATCTACACTAACTATTGATAGCTGTCAAACCATAACCTAAAACTGTGATAATATTCTACTACAAACTTATTGTGAATACAAAAATAATGACCTAACCTAACTTAAAACTTTGCTAAAACAAACAAACTCAACAAGATATACCTGCCTACATCATTTTAATGCAATAAAACACCATAAATACAATCTAAATAACTTATCTACTGGCTCACAAAAACAAAATTTATATAACTACTGTGGCCAAAATTAAAAACTAAAGACTGCTATCACTTTAAACTAACTACCAAATAAATTGAACTACATTGCTAATAACTACTGTTTATCTAATCACAATTTGATAAAATAATTACTACTTCTAAAAAAAAAAATAACCTACCTACCTAATTGGTATTAAAATCCATAAAATGAAACTACCTATATACCATCAAATTAATACCTACTGGTTACAATTAAACAAAAATTGTGTTCTAGTCTAGTCACTAAATGAACCAATACACAACTATCTACTTATATGATTGGCAAACTAAAACAATACTACTATTACATGCAAACAATCAAATAACTAATAACATAATTGCCACTGCTTTTACAATAAAAATAAAATAAAAAACTACCTACTCATATCCAAAAAATTTAACAAATGCCTAAACAGGTATGAATACTAACCAGCCATACCTATTACTATTTCCTATTCATATACACACATTCATACATGCAAATCAAAACTAACATTTTCGAACACTAATAATAAATTTTAGTCAAAACAAAACAAAAAAAACACTCAACAACAATAACTAATAAAACTAAATTCAACTATCAACTAAACCTATGTTAAGAAATAAACAACTGACTACCAGTAAATAAACAACAGATCAACCCCCACTAACACTAATCTACCACTACTAAACTAACCTAATCCAACCTACCCCCACTAACCAAATCAATCCAACCCTACAAACTACAACAAATTGCACACACCCACTACTACCGGTCTACTATGTCTTAATATAACCAACAATTATCATAATATCTACACTTCGACTATTTGGAAAATCCAAACAGTTCTATAGGATGATGGCCCTACCCCATACATCTTATACTTCTACCATAACTATTGGCCCTACAGCCATAGTTGTGATTGATGATGGCCCTACCCCATTCATCACCTACCTTCTATAACTAACGGCCTAACAGCCTAGTTGTAATGATCATGATGGTCTACCCCATCAATCAGTGGTTTTGCTTTATCAATTGGTTCTACACCATTGGTAACCTAAGCAACCAAATATATCTACATATATGTACCTACTATCTATAACATTCTAAAGAGCGGTGTAACTCTATAAACAAGCCTTTACAGCAGCGGACGGTTACTGCCTAAATAAGCCTAAACCAAAACTATCTATCTATTACATATGTATATTCTAAGGAGCGAATGGTTACTCCCTAAATAAGTCTAAACCAAAACTATCTATTTATGTAAACAGTCTATCTATGTAATTGTTGGTATTCCTATGCATTTAGGAAATTATGTACTGAATAAAACTTACATACTCTTACTTGGACTATGGAATTACTATTCCTGTGTGTGCATTATACTATTGGGACTTGATTGGTTGAAACTACAACAGTAATCTACTTAATGAAAACTGATCTGTTGTTAGCATATCTATTCTTTTATCTATGATAATATCAAATGATATTATGAAAACACTAATGACTATTAAAAAATTAAAAAAAAAAAACAATTAAAATTCAAATAAAACTTATACTATTATCTATACATCACTGGAAAAAATAAACTACTACTACTTTGTACTGTGGACTACACCCTAATTTTTAGTCATGTGTGTGTATTATACTATTGGGACAAAGGTTCAAACAACAACAGTAATCTACTCACTGAAATCTGATCTGTTGCAGGCATAACTATTCTATTATCTGTGATATTATATAATGATATGGAGGGAAAGCTGATGACTATCAAATATATGAATAAAATAAAACTATTATCAAAAATTAAAAATAAACTATAACTACTACCAAAAACTATCCTTAACATAATGCTGCACTGGCGCTATTTTAGGGAATGCTGTTGATCCCAAGGGATGACTATTTATTATTGCATAGCAGGTCACTATTATAACTACCCTTAGCTTTTGTGTTTGTCTATCTGTTAACTACCTACATGTGCATACATACCTACCTATCCGTTAACGGCCTGTGCAGCCTACCCTGCGCAGCCCTAGCCGTTATCGTGCCTAACCTAACCTAACCTAACTACACCTACAAGTACTGAACTCACTTACCTATACTTACCTAAAGCCAGTTAAAAATCAAAATATCTAATACTAAACATGTCTATTCACATGTAGGAATACCACTAAACACACTGGTACCAGCTACTAATAGAACACTACTGAATGAGATACACTTGCTCTCACACTTTGTGTATTTCTTTGCTTGCTGTCTGAAAATCTTGAGTGAACGATAACTAACAAGTATCACTCATGGCTGTTGAGAATGGTTCCAGTCTTTGCTGTTATTGGACTGGATACAGACTTGTGCTAAGGATTAGACAGCAAGTGGGAAGTGGTAGTTCTAGCGGATTTTGTATAGGTAAAATCCTCTCTCTGCAGCCGGGGTACTGTAGCATTGTGAGGGTTCTCAGCTGCAAGTAGTCGAGTGATAATTTATCGAATTTAGTAATTATCATGTCACAACACTAAAAACAGGGAACGTCACTGGCTAACCGGTGACGTTCTGTCATTTCATCTCCGCTTGCAGAGCTGATGAGAAGTATCCCCTGACCCTCAGGATTCTATGTGCCCCAACCTAGGGTGAGTTCCACATTAGCTTGGTATTTATACCAGATCCTTAGCGCTGGATGATCTATATTGATTAAATAACCTATTGATATCTGAGCTCGTGTGTGTCAATGTCGGACACGCGGCTACAAGTCATCCAGCGCAAAGGAGATTGAAATATGTATGTATTGCTACTGCATCGAAATGGTGTAGTGCCTCACTGTGTTATTCTTAGTGAGCCATCTACCATGGCCACGCCTACTTTGTGATTTATGCTCGCGTGTTCACATATTAGCATCCGCTTTTGTGCCACGCTATATTTATACTCTCTTGCCTGTAAACCGCTGCGATGTGCTGAGCTTTCACCTAGCCTACTTCCCATACCGCTCCTTGGTCGCTAAATGGGGGAAGAAGCTGGCACATCGCATGCGGCGTGCCGCTATACGCACTGCTTTCTAACATGCGCTCTCTAACGCGCCTTCCAGGGTTCTCCGTACGGGCTGAGGGCAGGACCACTTACTATATCCAGCATGCCACCTACGCACGCTAGCTAAGGCGTGCCCTACCTGCGGCCTACCGCCGCAAACTACCTGCAGCCTACGGCTCCAGCTACCTTCGTGAGCCTGAGCTGAACAGGCCCCCACGTCTACCACGTGCTACCAAGGACGGTACCCTACCTACCTATCCACTAAGTGTGTGAGTGCTCAAGTCTAGTGTCAGTGTACAGGACCTTACCCGCGACCTAGCTGTGTTACTATTACTACTAGCAATATATATATCTATTCACCTAACAAGCACTTTAATTATCCTCCTATCTACCTACCTACCTGCTAACGGCCTGCGCAGCCTACCCTGCGCAGCCCTAGCCGTTACATTGTATAATAAAACAGCATTTTTAAAACGAAAACACATTTTAATATTGTACAAGCCTACCGTTTACAATATGTTACTATGTTATTATAAGTTTGCTATTTAGAATAGCGCGCGGTCTTACAAGAACTTTCGCAGTAAACTTTGTTATAAAAATTATTTGCGTTGCCTTTGCAGCCGCCATAGATGAATCGCACACATTCGTCTTTAGAGGAGTCATAACCATACCTGAAAAAAAAAAAAATTAAGCGGGATGCGCTAAGGTAGCCCGCGAGATTTAAATTTTCTTGAGTTTTTTCCATTTTGCAGGTCAGTGTCAGGTTGTATGTTCATTAAAATATAATTCGCGACCGTAACAAATATCTTTTTAGCTTTACATAATTATAATCATTACAATCAGCAATACAACTTCATAAGTTAGCATAATTGTCAAATGTCATGATTTAATGAAATAAGTCATTCAATGGGATTACATGAACTTAGAGAATTGTATTGATTATTTTTATGATTATAATTCTATAATTAAACATTTGATACGGCCGCGAATCATATTTAGATCAACATAGAACATGATACTGACCTGCAAATTGCAAAAAACGTAAGAAAATTTAAATTTCACGGGCTACCTTGACGCTTTCGCTTTAAGGCCTTCAGTCGACCGTCCACTGCTACCTAGGTTTGTCACATTAGCTGCGCGGTTCATTTGTTTGGCTGCATCGCATTCGTGCGTGGCGTTGGTCGCATCATAGGTATCATAGAAACTCAAATTGAAAGCATTTATTTCAGTTAAACCATTAACAGGCATGTTTGAACTGTCGAGAGCAGTGGTGGCTCAGTTGTAACAGTCGCGGCTTACGAGCTGTAGGTTGTAGGTTCGAACCTTGGCAGGCGCTTAACTTTGTGTAAATTATTTCATCACCACTGCTCTCAAAACGGTGAAGGAAAACATCGTGAGGAAACCGGCATGTCCTAAAACCAAAAAATCGAAGACATTGAGATCTACCAACCCGCATACTGGGCCTGTGTAGTGGATTACGGCCCACTCCCTTTCACCGACAGGAGGCCTGTATTCCCAGCAGTGGGAACGAATTGCGCGTCATGTACGCTGCGTTTTGGGCGCTCAGTAAAATTTTATGAATACCTATGTAACGAATTACATAGGCTGATTATGCTTTGAACTTTCAGGAGTCGATCAGCTAGTCGCTCGTTCCAAAACGTAGATCTCTATAGAGAAGAATCGATCAGAAAAATCTCTTTTAAATCAAGGTTTTACGGTGCCTTGAAAGATGTCACAAGATGGATTAATGTTCAAAACCTCACCTTGGTATATACGCCCAACAGTATTCAAATTCCATGGGATTTACTGGTAGGGTGCATCTGAAGTCGACACCAGCTGAAATAATAATAATAATAATATGATGATCAGACTAGGGTTACCATCTGACAGGCATTTGCCGCATTTGACAGGTATGTTACGGTTAAGACAGGCGTGCGGCCGGCGCTAAGATGAGGCAGGCATTATTGAATTTCTCTAAGAAATGCACAGTTCAATCAAGAAAGGAATTGCTAAACAATAGAGTCGGTTAACCGTTATTAGTAACCCAAGGAAACTTTAAAAACATTTCGTGTGAAGATTTATATTTATATTTTAGAAAAAAAAAAGGAAAGATATCACTCAGTGTAGTAAGTTCGTTTTTTTCTAAATTAGTTAAGCGGTCGTAAATTGTTCCAACTTTTAATTTTTAATAAATATCAGTCTTTAAAACTATTGGCTGCGTATTATTTATATTGAGACTTAGTTTTTTTTACAATTGACAGGCATTTTTCTGAAAAATCAGGCATATTGTACATCCTAGACAGGCATCCTTCCTTATATAAATGGTAACGCTAGATCAGACTGACTTACTATTATAATGGTCGATTCCTATAATTTACGGAACGTTTTTGGTTAAAATTAAGACTCTTGTATCTTTACCAATAATGAAGCAAAGACCTCATAGCCTTGCATAGTAGACCCTCTCATATGGAAGTAGCTAACACAGGTGAGGTAAATACTCTGCTTTTCATTTCGAATATGAGGAAAGTAAATAAAAACCTTATTGCGTACAGCACGCAATACGCGATTAGTCGGGTAAAATGAAAACAGTTCGAATGGTTTTAAACTGTCTGAGACCCTGCGGCGGCGACAATATGAACAGCCGATCGATTCTGTAAAAATATCACCGTGAAACTTAGGTGAAGTGAGCTGTCAATAGTGTTAATGCCTAGCATCCTGCCGGTTGGTTTGTGACAGTGACAGCTCACTTCACCTAAGTTTCACGTTGATCTTTTTACAGAATCGACCGACAGGTCGCGGGAGATCGCGGGAGCGCGCAATGTCATGTGCACCGTACAATGGTCGAAGGCGAACTGAACTGACGGTCGGTCGGGCCGAGCACGAGCGAACTCGCGGGCGAGCTGTTTTCTGCTAAGCGAAAGTGATCTCTACAATATAAGCGTGTAACGGTGTAAGATCACAGGGGCGGGGCCTCAGTATTTTTATTATAAAATAAATGTTATAAATATGTACAATGTTTTTTCGTACGCAACAACCTAATTGGTTAATTAAACCGAAAAAGCCTTGACTCTTTTTCAGCGTAGTTAGGATTTGAAATATTTTCCTTTTGATTTTGACGGTAAAAGGTTTTCCACCACTGTTTTAGCTTCTTCTCTAATGAAATTAGGCGTAAAATCCATATCTGAATCTGATGAACTCATTTTATACAAATATTTGTACCTATACCTACGTAAATAATTAACACTCGACAAAACAACTGAAGATCGAATTGCCGTTTTCCCGCCTTTTTTATTATAATTCTTTTTCTGTGGCATTCTGCCAGCCAGTATTTTTTATCACTGATGATGGTAAATATTTCGCTCAATTCTATGTAAATTAAATAATAATTTTATGAAAAGTAAATTATAAGTACTTAGTCCTGTTATAAAAGCGTTGATAATATTTTTAAGCTATTGCATAGCTTTTATCGGAGACTCTGAGCGCGGCGACCGAATGTAGAAATTCCGTAACGAAAAAAAAACCTGACGCGAAAGTTTGTGAGGATGGATGGATGGATGTTTGTTACTCTTTCACGCAAAAACTACCGATTTTAATGAAACTTTACAGTAATGTGGGTGTGTGTCTGGATTGAGGAGCCAATCTCATATCGGAACGAGGGTACTACCAATATTTAGTAGTAAATTAGCCGATTTTGTAGACCGGATCCTGGAATTTGTAGTAAAACGCTTAAAAAGTTATACGACGTTAAAGGTGGCTCCTCAATCCTGATGTCTGGATTGAGGAGCCACCTTAGAACTCGAAAACTAGCCAAGGGATATTTTTATTTAGGATTTAGTAGTACTTTTGCGTAATCTTTACAAAAAAAATGGGGTTTGTACGGTCGATTTTGAGATAGCTACAACGTTTTGATTTTTCATAAAAAACCATAAATTTCACCGCGCTATATCTCGGAAAGTTATCAACCAATTACAACAGATTTTTTGTATGATTTAGTAGTAAATGTGCTCGAATTTGTACAATAAAAATAAAATGGAAAAGCTATATAATTTCGGTAACACAACACATTTTATGTGGCTCCTCAATCCTGACGGTCTACAGAAATGATATGTACGTAGCTACTAAAGTAGTTGATCAAATCGGATAACAATAACACCAATATTTAGTAGAAATTTCTACTAAATATTGGCGTAATCCAACATCCTGCGCATTCAGTATTTCAAAAGATATTAATAAAATAAACATTCCTTAACAAATTAGTGAATAGGGTGACCATAAATAATTAAAAGAAGACCATTGTTTGAAATAAGTAGTTTTATTTGCATATAAATCATTCTACAAGTACGATTACCTACGTGTAACTTATGTAATTATGGTTTTAGATTATTTGAAATACTAGCTGCGCCCCGTGGACCCACCTTCATAAGTCTCGATTCCGTGGGAATACCGGGATGAAAAGTATTCTATGTCCTTACCCTATGCTCGCTTGTTATGCTCTACCCATGTGCCAAATTTCATTAAAATCCGTTCGGCCGATATAGCGTAACAAACAAACAAACTCACTTTCGCATTTATAATATTATATAGTTAGGATATTTATGTAATGAACCTAATGAAATGAAATTCAGTAACCGATGATGAATTTAATGATACTTATTTTATACAAACTTATGTTTAGTTTGAATATTTAAACAATATTTTAGTTCCTGATGTATCGATAGATGGCGTTGTACATTTAGCACTCTCCGCTGAATCGCGGTGATAGGAATCTCCGCAGAAACATGACCTCTTCGTGTATAGTAAAATAAATTGTCTTCGTCAAAGTTTCTATTCATACGTTATGATTTTAAATTCATTATTGTTTCGCTGTTATTTTTCACAACATTATTGCTATAGTAACGTAAAGAATGTAATAGACAAGCATTAGATTAGAAAAAAAATCGGTTAGACATAAATGATACAAACTCCATTAAAATGCTTAAGGGTAACGCTTAAGCATTTTAACAGTTTTTTAATAGAAAATTTACAGATCATTGTAATGCACTGCCCTGCCGCACAAAGGATCGCTTTTTTTCTTTCTTTCTTTTCTATTTTACAACCAGGTTGTATACCTAATTAATAAATAAAATAACAATACATATATTAGCCTTAACCTAACTAAAATTATAACAAACTAAAATAAAGTGTCTTAAAATTCCGCATCTCTGTCGACTGATAATGTACCAAAGAGACTGACGGCTTATCAAATAATGTATTTACAGGAAGTATAATCACCAGAGTCAACAATTCAACTCACTAAGTTAGAATTGGCCTCAAATGGCATGATTTCGTTGCAGTATTTGGACAATTTAAACTGAGTCGTAAGAATGATTATAAAGAGTTAAATTTTTTGTATAACCCGACTGTGGCGAAGCCAAAAAAGGAGTGTTATGTGTTTGAGCTGAATTTTTATCTATGTATGTCCGTCCCTATGTTCCCTCGTAACTACTAAACGGCTGAACCGATTTACATGAATGATATGTCGTTAGATTCTTCTTTATTGCGTGAGTAACACTGAATGTTTGTCAATGTAAAAAAAAACTCTCAAAGCCTATCGAGTGGGGTTTCAAAATGAAGGGCTTTAACAGCTGATTACAAAATATAAACAAATTATATGATTAAAAGTAATTTTAAAAATGATAAAATAACTAAAAAATTTAATATAAAAAAATCTAAACAAAATACCAAAAAAAGATGGAAACAAGATGACCTATTTCTGTCTCCAATCCCACTTAATACTATATACAATCTCATGCAGTCGGAAACATCTTTTTAATAAAAACCTATTGCCTCCTTTCATTCAAGTTCATTTTTTACGCAGTCGGGTTGTTGTTTTTTTTCATTTACTTTTTGATCATATATGGATACCGGGCAGATAATTGCACAAAACATAAGATAATTTGAATTGGGAATTCCATCTTGAATTTCTTCACAATTATGTGCCATCCAATATTGTGTCGTTTGATTTAAATGGCAGTGACAAATTTATTTTAGAAGATATACATCATCATCCGCATCACATTATAGTTAAAGGTATAACATACTCTCTCATTGAAGCTATAGAATTTATTCCAGCACTCAGTGAAATTGGCATGGGCATAAATGTCACTACATTATGGATAGTCAGTTTTTTTGCTATGACGATTATGAAACCAAAATTCGCAATAGTACAAAATTACCAAAATATTTTCATATTACATATGGCAAAATTTAAAGTTGGGGGGGGGGCATAGACCCGCAAATGGTCCAAAATTTTAAGGGAATATCGGGTAGCAAGATTACGTTACGCCCGCGAACACGCACAATGGGGAGACGAAGAATGGGCAAGAGTAATGTTTTCTGACGAATCCAGATTTATGCTGTGTGCAAGTGACGGACGGCGAAGAGTCTACAGACGGCCAGGGGTAGACTTTATTCCAGCTTGTTTTGAGGAAAAAGTGCCGGTTGGCAGTGGAAATGTTATAGTTTGGGCTGGAATCTCTTTAGAGCGTCGTCGCTCGGAGTTAGTGCTGATGCTGAAAATTCTTTGTGATTTCTTTTGTTATTCTTGGTGTTTGTTTATTCTATGGAATATTGCTCTTTTAGTTTATTTTTATTTTTTATTCTTGGTGTTAATATTGTGTTCATAATTTAAGTACTGATTGGTGAAGAATTATTCATGTGTAAGTAAAACTCTGTTTATGATCATAGTTTGAATTATTTATGGTCACCCTATTCACTAATTTGTTAAGGAATGTTTATTTTATTAATATCTTTTGAAATACTGAATGCGCAGGATGTTGGATTACGCCAATATTTAGTAGAAATTTCTACTAAATATTGGTGTTATTGTTATCCGATTTGATCAACTACTTTAGTAGCTACGTACATATCATTTCTGTAGACCGTCAGGATTGAGGAGCCACATAAAATGTGTTGTGTTACCGAAATTATATAGCTTTTCCATTTTATTTTTATTGTACAAATTCGAGCACATTTACTACTAAATCATACAAAAAATCTGTTGTAATTGGTTGATAACTTTCCGAGATACAGCGCGGTGAAATTTATGGTTTTTTATGAAAAATCAAAACGTTGTAGCTATCTCAAAATCGACCGTACAAACCCCATTTTTTTTGTAGAGATTACGCAAAAGTACTACTAAATCCTACAAAATTTTCAAAAATATCCGTTAGCTAGTTTTCGAGTTCTAAGGTGGCTCCTCAATCCAGACGTCAGGATTGAGGAGCCACCTTTAACGTCGTATAACTTTTTAAGGGTTTTACTACAAATTCCAGGATCCGGCCTACAAAATCGGCTAATTTACTACTAAATATTGGTAGTACCCTCGTTCCGATAAGAGATTGGCTCCTCAATCCAGACACACACTAATGTGGCTTATATATCAGAATAACACATAGGCTACAATTTATAAAGATTTTATGTGATTTAGCCATAATATAACGATAAGTATCCAGTAAGTCGGAAAAAATCCTGCCCTCTGAGATCTATCTTTGCGTGCGCTGCCTAAACCGCTGGAGTTACATGAAAAGAATGTATTGTGGGGTTGTTTGTCTTAAAGAGTTCTAAATAAAAGTCCGCGACAGCATATATCTACCTTTTATGTGGAAGCCATTATAGCCAAAATAGTGAGCTATAAATACATTTAAATTGAATACTTTTTTTAAGTTGCATATTTTAGAGTATTTAGTTAATTCGTATCAAAATAAATACCTTCATCGCTTTCGGTATTTAATGTAGATAAAATTTGTCTTTTACACTAAGTAATTTGGACTAATATTTTAAAAGTTAGAACGATAAGAATGACCTGCGATGAGTCGACGGCGGGCGCGCAGAACGAGGGTGGAGGGGCGGGATAGGCAATGACGCGCGATCGCCGAGTGCGCGACCCGAACGCGGGCAGACGCGTGAGGGCAGACGTCATTGACGGTTGTGTAAATTCTGCGATTTAGGGGGGGGGGTATTGGGCACGCCACAATTGTGGCGATAAGTCCCCTCTTTGAGGAGTGGCTAGAGAGGCGCCACGGCGTCCTCACCTTCCGCCTGACACAGGTCCTCACCGGACATGGTTGTTTCGGGAGGTTCCTGTTCAGGATAAAGCGGGAGGAAACGCCCGGGTGTCACCACTGTGTGGATCGCCCGGAGGACACGGTGGAGCATACGGTGGAGGTCTGCCCAGCTTGGGCGGAGCACCGCCGTGTCCTCACGGAGGCGATCGGCGGCGGCGATCTCTCGCGTCCGGCCCTGGTTCAGGCCATGGTCCGGAGCGAGAGTGCATGGGAGGCCGTCACCTCCTTCTG
This sequence comes from Agrochola circellaris, assembly GCA_914767755.1. Lineage (NCBI taxonomy): Eukaryota > Metazoa > Arthropoda > Insecta > Lepidoptera > Noctuidae > Agrochola > Agrochola circellaris. The sequence goes on along the minus strand of OU611867.1, from coordinate 5,502,022 downwards.
CGAAGCAGTAATGCTCGCGAAGGAGGAGGCGGAGCGCGCGAGGGAGAGGCAAAATGCGCCCCCTCGCGCCCCTAGTCGCCGCAGGAGACGCCCCGGGCGTCGGGAGTCGCGAGCCGACTTCCGGCCACCGTAGGCGCGGGCTTGCGGACGGTGAGCAATGGGTAGCTCGCCGTCCGATAGTGACCAGGCCCGGGTCGACGGCGCGTTGTGTTCCACGCGCGCCTCAAAGAGATGTCAGCACCAACTGACGGGGTCCGGAAGGGCCAATGCCTGCCGGGGTTGCGGGTTTGTCTGAAAGGGATATCGCGACCTCGGCACACAGGCAACGGAAGGAACACGGGTGGGTTTTAGTCAGTAAAAGTCTGACACGCCCTCCCGCTCCACCCAGAGCGGGAGAAGTTATTTGATAATTTCCCATCCAAAAAAAAAAAAAAAAAAGGGGGGGGTATAGGGGTATTTTTTAAAAAAAATATTTTAAATCAACAATATTATCTTCTTATTTTTGAATATATGCTATGCAATAGCTTTACCGCGGCAGTCCTCGAGTGCCACACGTATTTTTTTTAATTACAATTTTACGCCGCGATATAAAAGAGTGGCTGTATAAAAAGTTAGCATGGACGGCTTGCATAGTTTTAAATTTTTTTGACAGCAGGGAAAATCGTTTCCCCAGGACGAAAAGTACTATTTTCATCCCTCTGATCAGGTAACTTCAAACGTACTTTCCAAGTAAATTGCTGGAATACTGGTATTTATCTGCATGCGTAAACTGTTGTGGAGAGTTGAGGAAAGGCTACCTATGTTATATCGACTAGCACATCATCGCTCCACCCGAACCGCTTAGCATTCTGTAAGACCCAAAATCCTGAACGTTACCCGTGAGCAGAGGGCGGGAACTGGACATGTCATTTGGACGGTAGATTCCTTCTGTGACGTAGGCTTACACTAAGTTATGAATAATAGACATTCTACCCCTTAGGGTTGAGAAGCGGGGATTTCGTTTGTATGAAGTCTTATTCCTTGGGTGTTAAAACTTTAAAATTAGTGTTGGAATAAGTGTTTTTTATTAAACAGACTAACGAAAAGTCAGCATGGCAACCAAATACCGATTACTATCAATATCTTGGTGTACCTTTGTAGTCAAGTGCTCATAATGACATCCTTAAAACATGAACACTGTAGCTCTGCTTGGCCGCAGAAATAGATATGGTAGGTAGAAAACTATATTATTACTTCCTCGGAATAATATTATTTATGTATGGAAAGATTTTTCCAACGTCAGATATCTTTGCCGTCGAATAAAATTAACGTTTGACTGTTATTCAATCAAAAATAAAAAAAAACATTGTTTGAATAAAGAATTATCTGTCAGTTGTAAAAATCAGTCCTAAGTTAAAAAAAAATACCGTCAACAAAGCTGAGAACTGCAATCACACCAAATATAAAAAGAAAATTAAATATAGATTTCATTTTGCACGAGCTTTGTCACGAACTTGCAATGGGCAAGAAATATCTTGATGGATAGACAAGGTAAGTTTAAACATCCAGTATGCCCGCCCTTAAGGCGCTGTTCCACTGCTGCCCACGGCCACGCTGCACGTGTATCTACTTAGCTTAGCTATGTATGAATGTAGGCGGGATCTACATCTACTAAAACCCGCGGCTGCGGCTGCTTCTTCTTTTCGTGTGACTAAACTGTCGATCGATTCTGTAAAAATATCAATGTGAGCGTGAAGTGAGCTGTCACTGTCACAAATCGACCGGCAGGATGCTAGGGATTAACACTATTGACAGCTCACTTCACCTAATTTTCACGGTGATATTTTTACAGAATCGACCGGCTGGTGTCAGAGTTTTAAAGCCGCTCATGGGCCTCTGACTTGGCTTCACATGCCGTCCAGAAATATCACTCGGGCATGCCGGTTTCCTCATGATGTTTTCCTTCACCTTTTTTGAAGCAAGTGATAATTATACAATACGCACATGAATCCGAAAAGTCAGAGGTGCGTGCATTGGGTTCGAACTCGAGACCTATGACTTGGTAGTCCGACGCTCATACCACTAGACTATCACTTCGGCTGCTGATTAGCATTGACAGGGGGCACTGTAGTAAACATTTTTCTGAAATTCGATGTTCATAATGTTTTCTGGTTGACACTTCCCGTGACCTGGCTGTTTGTTACCTTGGGCAGAGAGAGGCTTGCCATACAACGTGGCAATGCCACCAGTCTCTTAGGTATATATATTATATTTTAATTTTAATAATCTATAAGTTCATTTAGAATTAGAAGTTTGTCCAGGATTTTTTGTTTAAAATTACGTTGCAAAAGTTCCGATTTTGGCCACGCGCCAAAATATCCTTGACTTTAAGTACCTACCTATCGTACCGTAGCAGGCGCACAGCACGCAGTGGAATTGTGTCTTTATCAAACACTTTAATGGCTATTTAATTTATTACAAGCTGATAATTAGTAATATTAATGTTTTAATTATATTTTTCTACCGTGAAATTAATGATGGGAAAATAATCTGTCATGCTTGAATTTCGTGTAAATATTAAATTACTTACTTATAGAAAAGAAAAGAATAAAGAAAATACGTTTATTTTTGGCAAACATGACGCAAAAAAAGAACACAAAACAAAAAAAAATGGCCAAGTGCGTGTCGGACCACGCACAATGAAGGATTCCGTAGTTGAGATGAATTAATCCCAAGAACAAACTTAACATTACAACAACAATATTGAGAGATTTACTATGTTACCTCTTATAGGTTTTCCTGTAATCTATGTGTAAAGAACCATTCTCTGCACTTTTTTCAAAAATTTTGGCTCAATAGTTTCGGAGATAAGGGGGAGAATGGTCAATTTTCATAAATTTTCTTAAATATCTTTGTAAGTATTTAGTTGAAAATTATAAAAAAAATACATTTGAGATCCTAGCAACAAGTCGTTTCATTTGATATGTCACACGGTTCAGTTTGCAAAACTTTTTATTTTTATTTTCTTATTTGGCCCCCAAAAGTAACCCCAAAATTTTAAATTCATTTATTTTCGTTACACGTCCGTGTTTGGGTCACATACATACATATGTGTACCAAATATCAACTAAATCGGTCCATTAGATTCGGAGCAAATTGGCTGTGACAGACCGACAGACACACGAGTGATCCTATAAGGGTTCCGTTTTTTCCTTTTGAGGTACGGAACCCTAAAAAGAACAACAAGTGCTATGAATCAGTAGTAATAGTCACATTAGATAACAGTACCTGGGCGACCGAGCTCTGCTCTAGTGAAAATAATAATGCTCATTTAATAGTATAGCATAAGTTCATACTAAAACCTTAAAAAGTAAATTAAATTTTGGTGAAATGACTGGACACTTTTTATTTCATTTGTGGTGAGATATAAATGAGTATTGTTTTCTATTATATTCTAATCACGCATAAATAGCAGGATCAATTTCCATGACATGGACACGGGCCAATAGTATTGAAATCGAATCCACCTGCCAAGCGTAGACTTTATGGCAAAAACCTCCACTTTTTTGGGAGAGCCCCTTAGTATGGAATGTGACAGTATACAAGTCATCCTGACTCGCTATCCTCCATCATGTTCCAGCATATTTCGCTGCCTCTTAACGATTCCCAAGTGGAATACATAAGATCTCATAGATTGGTCTGATTACGCACCTCAGTGGGATCCCAATTGAGAATCATTTTGATTTAGATCGGGACTTTTTGCTGGCCATTGTATGACTTCGATATCAGGATGACTTGCCAACCATTCTTGAACAACTTGAGATCTATGAATTGCACTATTGTTCTGGGCAAGATAAATAGTGCCTGCAGGGTAAGCCAAACAAATGGTCGGTAAAAAAATATCCCAAAGAAAGAAAGAAAGAAAGAAAGAAAGAAAATACGTTTATTTGCGGTGCACATGAAGCAAGGAAAGAACAAAACACGGAAATAAACAATTTGGGGGAAAATATGCGTCACATCCGCGCAAAACGGCAATCGCTCAGCATAATGCTACGACCCTATGCGAGACAGAGCCCCAGCGCTGGTTTTCAGCGACAGCGTTGACGTGATAACGTCAACCGGTGCAGCATATAGTGAAATAACAGAATAAAATGAAGGAAGGAATTCCATATATTGATGTCCATTCATCCGGCCACTAACTTCAACAACTTCCCCTGGACCAATGGAACTCATCAAACCTCAAAAACCTATTTTCCACTTGACCTATCAGTTAAAGTAGTAGGTTTTAAATAACGTTAATTTTTCTGCCTGTATAATATTTTCCGACCATGCTTATCTGATTTGAAAGTCTTTTCGTCTACAAATATAACTATATTAATAATCCAGTTAAAATTATAGTATTGAAGGCAAAAAGCTATTCTGTCGTCTTTGTGCGTTTATGTAAGTAAATTTTTTCGGGCTGGTATATGTCACTGCAGATACCCTTCATTAAGGTGACGATGCACTGAATGATTAATAAAATTGATCGTCGGTAATAAAATAGGGTCAATGAAATGGTTATAAACGAAAGAGGATTATCGTAAGCGTGAAACGCTGCATTTTCTAATAATATATGATATCATAATATGCAAGCGTAAAGATCCGTGCAGACTAGTGCGAAGCGACAGCGCGACGCGACACCGGTTATTGTTATACCGTGAAGTTTTCTTAGAAATTGTATTGTCCGAGTCGCGTCGGGCCGTCGCGTCGCGCTAGTCTGCACGAAGCTTAAAACGCTGGACTACCTACTAATATATCATTTCATTTTTATCAAATGTGAAGCTCACATTGACCTCAGATAAAAAAAGAAACGACGTGTTATTAATTAGAGATAAAAATTATAGCAGATATATAAAGGTTTGTAAACTTACTCAATCACTACATTTTGTGCTGCGGAACATTCAATATCGGAAAATGTGGAAGTCACTAGTTTTCGTGACATTACTGTTTGTGACTGGTAAGTTTTTAACAAGCTTTCATTACATTATTAAACTTATTTAACCGATAGTCCAGCCGGCTGGTTCTTTCTTTGACCGTAGAATAGGCATTGCCACTAAACGTGGCAATGCTGCCAGTCTTCTGGGTACGTGTCCGAATGCAATCGATACGGAGGAGCACCATTTACCGTCGGGCTTGAAAAGATTTATTTATTACTTAGTTTCACTTTTTATTTATATATATTTTTTATTTTTATTGCTTTATTTATTACATAAACATAAAACTTATCTTAGTCCGTAGGTGTGTCCGTGGCAGTCGGCCGTATCAGAATACCAGCGCTGCGGTTAATATTTATTTTTTAAATATCGCCGCATTATGCTGAGATAGGAGCCTTTTTGGCCTCGCACAGGTCGTTATTATTCTGTTTTTAAATTCTCCTTTTTTTGTTTTTTATCTTATAATTTATTTTTATTATTACTTACTGTTTGTATTTCCTGTGCGTGTCCCAAATAAAATATTTTTCTTTCTTTCTTTTCTTTCTTTATTTACCCCACCTTGTTTTAACTTGGGATTCCTTTATTATTTCATTTTGTTTTTGAATATAATTATGTAGGTATGTAGTTTATTACCGTTGTTTTGTTTTTAGATGTCGTGGTATGTAAACCTGACTACCTTTTCGACCCGGAGGCGAATGGTTGGCTCAAACTGCACGCAGTTCCTGCGACATGGCAGCAAGCCTTCCTCAACTGTCACTATGCAGGTAACGAAGAGTATCTTCCCTTCCCTGTTCTCTTCCATTTGAAACTACTCGTTGGAACGGGAAACTGGCTTCATCTTATTCTTTGACAATACCCGTAAAATGGTTTAATTGAAACAAATTCCTTGAATTTGAGTTTTAAAATTTCATGCAGAGCCAAACTTAATTTTTAATTTGCAGGTGCTGTGTTAGCGTCTCCTATTAACGCCGAGCTCGCCACTGCTCTGCTCAAAATCGTGACCCAATCAAAACTGGATAGTTCTGTCTTCTTAGGAGTTCAAGCATTAACTCAAGGAGACTTTATGTCTGTCGAAGGTATGCGGTCTTTGAATTCTTAAATTCATTCATTCACTGACTGACAGCGCACAGCCTAAAGTGCTGGGCTTAGAAGCATGGAGTTCTTGTGCAAAATGCACAAGACCTCCATAAATAACGATATAGAGCTCTAAGGACGGAATTTTGAAAATTCGTTTCCTAAAGGTAAGGGGTCTAATGGGGATGAAACTTTGTATGGCATTCCGTCATTTTTGCCGACCGTAGTTCCTAAAAGTTTTATACTAAAACTAACCGTAAATTTTGTATTCAGTGGCCTAAATATTTTAAGGTTTCTGTAATAACTAATTACCTACCTATTAGTTGCGTGCGCAATAAAGGAAGATATCCGCTTTTTGTTCCGAGAAAAATCTTACTAGCAGCATCAAACTACACCTAAATAAAAGCGACAAAAATATGGAACTAGGAACCAAAGAAATAATATTTTTAGACCACTCCATTTAAGAGAAAAATTATTAATTATTTAATGTTAGTACATATATTTTATTTGTTGATGGCAACTCAAATAAAATCTCCCACATACTTTGGCAATGTCTTAGGTAGGTAATAGGTAATACGGGCTGGTATCCGCAACTCCACGTCAAAGCGCGTATTTTGCGTACGGGTGGGAAAATCGGTTATTCGATCCACCCCAGCTCCTCAAAGAAGGCCAGCAACGCCTTGGTGTCACTGACAATCTCACGTAGGGTACCTGGGTTACCGAAGTACTTTGCCCTGTATGTGGCCACCGGGCAGTATAACAGCACATGCGCTGCTGTCTCGTCGTCCTCCATGCAGGCTCTGCACAGCGGACTGTCTGTGACTCCTATGACAAAGAGGTGTTTATTAAATGACCCATGGCCAGTTACAGCTGCAGTGACTGTACGCAGCTGTTGTTTCGTTAGTCGGAGAACCTGTTTCGTGAGGCGGCCATCAATTGTCGGGAGTGCCTCCTTGGCCTGCCTGCACTCACCGTGGTCCAACCATAGTTTGTGATGTTTGTCCCTGGTTCGTTTCCTTACCAGAGTGCGTAGGTAACCGAAGGGGAGTGGCACAATGGGTTCAGGCCCCACTGTTGCCATGCTCGACCCCCTTCTGGCCAGTTCGTCGGCTGCGTCGTTGCCCCGCGAACCGCTGTGTCCTTTGATCCATTGGATGGTAATATCATTGAGGCTACCCACCTGGTTAAGGCGCTGGTGGCACTCGTATATCAGCCCAGAGTCAACAGTGTGGCTGCTTAGCGCTTGCAGAACAGCCATGCTGTCTGAGAGTATACGTATCGAGTGGTCCTTAACTTCCCTGGCCGTGATAGCTAGATTGGCAATGTCTTAACTGACTGATGATTCTATTTATCTGTCAAATATGACATAAATTGACACATGGTATTGTTATTACTGTTAATGAATTGACAGTAAAAAATTGATAGTAATGACAGTAACATGTGTCAATTTTGACAAGGTTACTATGTTCTGGGGTTTGTACACTTTATTATACTAGATAATTGGAAAGGTTTGTTCGTTTTAGGAGTAAATTAAAAAACGATTTTTGTCTTTAAAATGTATGATATAGTTCAAACCACTAGGTTTTTGAGATGTCCATCCAAATATATTAGAATTAATGAATAATAAAAAAAATTGGACATGTCCTTTTAAAATAAGTAAAATTAATTTCCCGTCTCGTTCATAATCATAAGTAGATAAGCCATGGTCTGAATGCACTGCAACAGTCCTTTAAATCTTAATCTTATTTATATTTCAGGAGTTCCACTTGCCGACTTATCGATTACTTGGGGCACTTCTGGGGATGGCAAAACACCTGAGAATTGTCTATCTTTGTCCACTGATGGAAAAACGTTCATCACCTCGTGCATGTTATCGCTTCCGTACATATGCTACAAGAAAAGAGATAATACCACGATCCTTAATCGATGCGGCACTTTTGATGACGGTAAATGTTTTGAGGGCAAAACCAGCCGGTCGATTCTGTAAAAATATCACCGTGAAACTTAGGTAAAGTGAGCGTGAAGTGAGCTGTCAATAGTGCTAATCCCTAGCATCCTGCCGGTCGTTTTGTGTCAGTGACAGCTCACTTCACCTAAGTTTTACGTTGATATTTTACAGAATCGACCGTCAGTAGTGCACAATCAGTGTCACGTTCGTCTGTCACCAACGTTTTGTTTTCGAAAGTGACGTGAGAAATTAGCTTGCTATGTCTTTTTTTACTTGTGGGGAAATCCTCATAGGTTTTCCGACTTTATATTTTACATATTTAGCTGAACAATGGCAAGGGGCCATATTTATTAGAAGCTAGATGAGACCCAGCATTAATAGCGATTGTCACATTTACAGATTATCACTATTACAATGCCACGGGTAGCTGTTACAAGCATCACGGAAAACAGACATGGATGAAGGGATTCAAGATTTGCGCAGCCGAGGGAGGTCACCTGGTCATCATCAACGACAAAAACGAGGCCGATGTCGTAAAGGGTTTACTTAATCCACCATCAGGTGGAAGTTTGGGGGAGCCGGCGCACATTGGACTACGAGATTGGAATAAGGACCATACCTGGCTTTCTGTTCACGGTATATGTTTATTTTCAATAATTTTTTTTACTAATCAAAATAAGAATTATACTTTATGCCCACTGTAACGGCTATGGCTTTGCAGGTTAGGCTGCGCAGGACGTTGACGGCTAGGTAGAAACATAAACACCTAGATCAGTTAATACATTTATTGAAGGTAGTAGAAAGCAACATGGCTTGGTCGTGAGTAAGGTCACTAAATACTGAGTCCTGAGCACTCGCACACTTAGTTATAGGAAGGGTACCGTCCTTGGCAACACGTGGCAGGCGTGGGGGAAGGTTCAGCACAGGCTCAGCAGTTTGCCGGACAGCCCTCGTAGGAAGGCAGGTAGCCAAGGTCAGTAGCACGTGGAGTCCTGTCAGCTAGGGCTCCGCAGGTCACTCGCGGCGTTAGGCCGCAGGTAGGGCAGGCCTTCGTTAGACCTCGGTAGCGTGCGTAGGTAGTGTACAGATCTAGGCAATTGGTTCTGCTCTCAGCCAGTACGAAGAGCCCTATTTTTTTTGGATGGGAAATTATCAAATAACTTCTCCCGCTCTGGGCGGAGCGGGAGGGCGTGTCAGACTTTTACTGACTAAAACCCACTCGTGTTCCTTCCGTTGCCTGTGTGCCGGGGCCACGATATCCCTTTCGGACAAACTCGCAACCAAGGCAAGCATTGGCCCTAACGGACCCCGTCAGTTGGTGCTGACATCTCATTGAGGCGCGCGTGGAACACAACGCGCCGTCGGCCCGGGCCTGGTCCTTATCGGACGGCGAGCTACCCATCGCTCACCGTCCGCAAGCCCGCGCCTGCGGTGGTCGGAAATCGGCTTGCGACTCAAGTACGAAGAGCCCTGGAAGGCGCGTTAGATCCGGTGCGAGTAGGAGCAGGCCGCAATGTGCCAGCTTCTTGCCCTTTTCAGCGACCAAGGTACAGTATGGAGAAAGCAACGTAGGCGGTGGCTTAACACATCGCAGCGGCTCAAAGGCAGAAAGGTTGCAAATACAGCGTGGCAGAATGACAGGTGAAATACGAGGTTAAATACCTAAGTGACACGAGGCATATAGAACACAAAGTAACAATGATCATAGCAGATGGCACACTAAATGGCTTAGAGCACACTATACATAGTATAATAGTCAATATAATGCTGAAGTCACCTTAGATTTGGGGTACATATTGTATATTAGAGGATGAAACAATAATATAGCTGGTCGCAGATGAAATGACAGAGTAATGTCAATCAACTAGTGATGGGCTTGCACTTTAGAGATGAGCTTAACCACTCAGTAACATGGAGTTAGTCGACTAAGTGAAGCCACAACGTTACACCACACTAAACGGATATTTTAATATTAGAACTTTAACACAATCGTCACTTTGTTATATACGTAGTATTACGTAGACGTATTTAAAGCGCAAGCGTAACGGTCCCGTTACCCCTTCACCTTATCTAGGCTGTATTGCAGATATTGGTGCTCAACTGCGAGAGGAGGAGACGTTGGCGTTCCAATATATATAATACTAAAACATATACTTTATTTCAGGAGAGAAAATCGAGAACTTGTTCAACACATGGGGCGAAGGTCAGCCGGATAACAGAGGAAATTATTTTTGTGGCCTTTTTCAGCCACAAGGCACTTTGGACGACGTTCATTGTGACCATCTGATGGCTGAGTATTCGTTTGTTTGTGAAAAGGATCCGAATACTTTACGTTTCGAAAATATATCCGGTGAGGTTTATGACATTGCCACTGAACCTTTGGTGCATACTTGTGGTAATTAAATGTTGTTGTGTGTATCAAAACTCAAGAAGACAACATTTAAAAACAGTTTAATTGCTGAATCATTAGTAAGACTTGCTTCCTTACCTGTAACTTTATAACCTTTACAACAATTACTTCAACATTATCATAATTTGCCTTAGGCCTTAGCTTAAGATTAAATATATATTTTTAGCAAACATTTTTATTTTATTTTTATAAAGAAGAACCATACAATGTATTGTAGGCAGTAGCCAAAGAATCATTAATAATAATAATAATAATAATAAGCCCCCTAAAATCCTACCTTACGTCCAAGCTGAACACCTAGCTACGTGGGGGGCGGACACGCGTACTGTGCAACTGTACAAAAAACTTACGCGGCTAACAAGGAAAGGTAACCCTTTATGGAGATGAGCAATAAAAGATATAATTTACGGTCGCTTCCCGGGGAGCGCCGGGGCGCATCTGGAGCCGATGCTAGGTGCCACAGCATGCGAACCATCGGCGGTGAGGAGTTGAGCAAGCGGACTCCTACCAACAAAATTGTTACAGCTGGTCGTAGTGAGCTGAACAGGCGGGCTCACTACGTAGAAGCCACAGCCGATTCCACGGGCGATGATACCATTTCATTATTCTCATCCATCCCTTCGACTCGCCCCTCCTACATGACAAGAAGAACAGCCAGCTTGTCCACCACCAGCACGCTTGATAGTGTTGCGCAAGATGTCAACCTTGACTCTGAGCTTGCACCCACTACAAGCGCTCCAAGTACGCGCAGACGATGGACACCTGAAATGAATACGTTCATACTGCGCACTTATCTTCAATTAACTTCACTAGATACAGACAGAAGAACTTATCTCGAACCGCTCCACTTAAAATTCACAGAAAATTTCCCAAACATGCAGGTTAGTCGACAGAGAATAGGAGACCAGCGTAGAGCTATAATAAATAACAAATTACTACCACAAAAAACAATAGATGAGATACGAAACGAAGTAAAAGAAGAGTTAGATCAACTACATTTTACCCTGCAGTCACAAAACTCTGGCAAGCTTAGACAACAAATACTTGCACCTACACAATCTACACAAATACTTGCACCTACACAATCTACACAAATACAACCTACAACACTAGAGACACATAGCACACAAAATAGAACACAGTCCCGAATGAGATGGACCAGTGAACACAACGAAGCTATAATGCGGTCATATTACAGAGTTACAGCTCTGGGCACTAACGAAACTACGTATCGAAAACCTATGTACGAAGATTTCATTAACCAATTCCCTTCACTTGCTCACTTAAGTGAACAACGAATAGCTGATCAGAGGAGAGCAATAATAAACAATAATTACTTAAGCGATGAGAAATTAAATTCATTAAAATTAGAGGTATCCGAAGAATTAGGTACAGATAACACACGCAATTACAATAGTGAAACGATAGCAGTTATTACTAATATCAACAATACCAATATCCAGTTAACAGATAATATTGACATAAACTATATAGAAGAACCTACCCCTAATATACAAACAACGGATAACACTGAATTAAATAGTACATATATTCTACCTAACCCACAAGTTAATTTAGAAAGGGACCCAAAAATAGACGATTCTTTCCAACAAGCATTCCAATTTTATAAAGATACTAGCCCAACAAATAGAGTTTATATTCCAAAACAAAAACCATCTAAAAACCTTGCAAGAATAATTAGCTACTTAAACAAAATCATTCTCCCTGAAAATATTAACAACAACACAGACTTTCACACATTCCAGACCGTTATATATTGTGCGGCATGGACCGTTGCTAAGGTCAACGGAGCCAAAATAACACTCGAACCAAGAGAAATAACCCGAGGTACAAAAAAAGAATATAAACCAAAATGGCGAAGACGTCTTGAACAAAAAGTAAATGATTTACGATCAAAAATAGGTAGAATGACCCAATTTATCAACGGCAATAGAAGTAGAAAATTAAAGAAACATGTAAATAAGATCATAAAACTATATAGAATTCATACTGTACACGAAGAACCAAACACACAAGCGGTACATACACTAGATACACTTAAACAAAAACTATCAGTTGTAACAGGGAGACTTGAAAGATATAAAGCATGCACTTTAAGAAAACAACAAAATACCCAATTCACGCAAAACGAAAAACTTTTTTATCGCAATATCAGGCAGACAACAACAAATGTTCAGAATAATAACCCAAACGATGATGAGCGTAACACCCCTAACCCAGAGACATTACAACACTTCTGGGCAGGAATATGGGAACAACCTATTCATCATAACGCCCAAGCAGATTGGATACACGCAGAACTATCCAGCAATACAGATATTCAGACAATGGCATTTGAACACATCTCCCCACAAATATTTCATAAAGTTCTATCTCGCCTACATAATTGGAAAGCACCTGGGTCAGACCACATCCATAGTTACTGGTACAAAAAATTCACAGCAGTTCATTGTTATCTATATAATTTTATAAACAGCTTCATCCAAGATCCCAAAATTATACCTGCTTACATAACGTTAGGCACAACTTACATGATACCGAAAGATCGCAATGACCTTTGCAATCCAGCTAAATATAGGCCTATTACATGCTTACAGACCTTGTATAAGATCATCACATCCTGCATATCCGAAATGATATACGAACACATTGACGCCAATAACATCTTAGCCGAACAACAAAAAGGATGCAGAAAATATAGTCAAGGCTGCAAAGAGCAATTAATCATAGATTCCGTTATCTTAAAAAAGGTTCAGAAATACAAAACTGATTTATTCACAATGTATATTGATTACAAGAAAGCATATGATTCTGTTCCCCATTCATGGCTATTGCAGGTGTTAGAAATTTATAAGATACACCCAACAATAGTTTCATTTTTGAAGACCTTGATGACAACTTGGTGTACAGTATTAAGACTCACTACCCCAACTGAAACCATAAATACTAGCCCAATTAAAATACAGAAAGGAATCTTCCAGGGAGATGCACTCAGCCCACTGTGGTTCTGCCTGGCTCTAAACCCCCTATCTAAAATATTAAACGCTACCTCATTAGGAATCCCTTTAAATTATACAGCTACCAACCGACAGACTGATCCACAGAAAGACGTTTTAAATCATTTACTGTATATGGATGATATTAAGCTATATGCAGAAACCGAGAGTCAACTTTACGACCTAGCTAATCTAACAGAAACATTCACAAAGGACATTAAAATGGAGTTCGGCATAGATAAATGCAAAATAAATTCAGTTAGAGCAGGACAGAACTACCAACACGAATATACCTTAGGAACAGGGGAAATAATAGAGCCATTGGATGAACTAGATACTTATAAATACTTAGGTTACAATCAATCCCGTCAGATACACTACAAAGATACAAAACAAAAACTTAAACAACAATTTCAACACCGACTTAATACAATACTAAAAACACAGCTCCATTCACGAAACACTATAAAAGCAATCAACACCTTTGCTATACCTGTGCTCACCTATTCATTCGGGATAATAAACTGGACCAAAACTGACCTAAAAAACTTACAACGAAAAATCAACACGACAATGACAAAATTTCGCAAACATCACCCAAGATCTTGTATTCAAAGGTTAACGTTACCGAGAAAAGAAGGAGGCAGAGGACTTATAGATATCCTAAACTTACACAACAGACAGATCACAGCTCTTAGGCAATACTTCTTTGCCAAAAGTGAATCTTCCCTACTCCACAAACTAATAGCACACAACGACCAACACTTTACACCTCTTAATTTAAAAGACACTACAGAACAAAAAAATGAAAATGTCATTGATGACAAAACCAAATGTCTAGAGTGGACCCAGAAGTCTCTACACGGGAGACATCGCCAAGATTTATGCCAATTAAATGTCGACAAAGAAGCGTCGAACGCATGGTTAAATCGAGGCGAACTATTCCCGGAGACTGAAGGGTTTATGCTTGCAATACAGGACCAAGTTATAGAGACCAAAAACTACAGAAAATATATTATTAAGAATTTAACAACAGATACTTGTAGAAAATGCAATAGCTCTCCAGAGACAATACAACATATTACCGGCGCCTGCAAATCAATAGCCCAGACAGATTATAAACACCGACACGATCAAGTAGCCAACGTCATACACCAGAAACTAGCTCATCAATACAAACTTGTAGACACTGTAATACCATATTATAAATACAACCCTGAAACGGTATTAGAGAGCCCTACAACAAAACTATACTTCGACCGCGCCATACTCACCGACCGCACAATTCACTTTAATAGACCTGACATCACATTAATTAATAAAATAAACAAAACTGGGTTCCTAATAGACATTGCCGTGCCAAATACACATAACTTACAGACTACAATAGCCGAAAAATTATCCAAATACACCGAACTAAAAGATGAAATAACCCGACTTTGGCATCTTCAAAAAGTCACAATAGTCCCCATAGTGCTATCTACAACAGGAGTAATACCCAAACAGCTTCATCAGTCCCTTAGTTCCCTCAACCTGCCACCTAACACCTACCACCTGCTGCAGAAGGCAGTGATTCTTAACACATGCAGGTTAGTTAGAAAATTTCTTCAGTGTGAGGTGGACAACTTGCACCAATACTCCCGCTCAAATATAGTCTCAACTACCATACAGTCTACTTCGGAAAACCAAGCAGCATCTAACATTACTTCCACACTTAACCCCACTGATGGACACTTGGCTTAGGCCCGTGCCACCAGTTCTACCCGGCTAGGCCGTGGATAACAAACGCAGAAACAAAAATAATAATAATAATAAGCCCCCTAAACAACCACACGTCCTGATTGACCATCTAATCACGTGGGGGGCGGACACACGAATGAGAAATTACTGGCGTGGCTAACGTGGCTCTGGAAACCCACTCAAAATGGAGACTCGTTCAAAAAGAAAACGTATAGGACCGCTGCCCGGGGGCGATCGCCGGGGCGCACCTGGAGCTGACGCTGGGTGTCTCAGCATGCGAACCGTCAGCGGTGAGGAGTTGAACAGGCGGGCTCCCACCGACAAAGTTGCTACAGCCGAAGCCGACGATGGTGATAGACTGACAAACAGGACAGACACCCCTGTAGAACCTTATAGTCCAAGTACAGTATCGTACGCACCTTCAAGAACATCATCACCATCAATACCATCTTCACCCATACAATCGTCACCTCCCATACCTAGTTTTAATACAGTTACATCCACTCCGGCCTTGAATGTTGCGCGGGAGGTATCTACCTTCTTACCTGCGTCCACCAAGGCTGGGAAATCACGAGTTCGCATGAGATGGAGCAAAGAAGTTAACCTATTTATCATGCGAACTTATCTATACATAACTAAATTAGAGACCGACATGACCACCTACAGACAACAACTGCATGAACTTTTTACACGTCAATACCCAGAGATTACAGTTACAGAACAAAGAATTTCTGATCAAAGAAGAGCAATAGTGAGAAATAAGCTCCTGTCTAAAGAAATAATAGATCAGTTAATAGACGAAGTACGTACACAACTACTAGAAGAATCAGAAAATATTGAAGGCGCGATCACTATCGCATTAACACAAAACGCAATTGAGCATAACCCACAAGAACAACCACAGCCGTACACTCAACCACAACCAATCACACAATCCCAACCATACTTTCAATCACACGCATATTCACAAACCACGCATACATCCACGCAAACCGAAAGTATAACAATAATGTTAGAAAATGAAATAGAAACCCTAGTCGATAACAATCAAAATCAGTCCACAGACACGCATATCCAAGAAATACACGACAAATTTAAAACAGCTCTCACTCAATATTCCGGCATGGACCCGGCAACTCGACCAAAACTACCCAAACTCAGGTACACACCAAAACTTTTTCACCTCGTTAATTTATTTAATCAAAATATTCTTAACCAATATATAAGCGAAGAAACTCAACTTATAGACGTACATACCCTGATATATTGCACAGCATTAGTTATTTCCGAAGAACTTAATTTTAAAATCACAGAATACACAGGCAACACAAGACAAGGAAATGTTAACAAACCAGCATGGCAGCAAAGACTTGAAAAAGATATAGAAAAACTTAGAGCAGACTGTAGTAGACTAACTCATTACATTAACAACAATAGATCAAATAAAGTAGTAAAGAGAGTAGAAACAATTTTTAAAAACATGTCTACCCACACTAGACATGAAAATGACAATAGAAAACCAGAAGAGTTTTTGGATACATTGAAACAGAAATTAGCCCTAAAAGTACACAGGTTGAGAAGATACAAGAAAGCACAAGAACGTAAAAACGATAACTCCTTGTTTGCTTCGAACGAAAAGAACTTCTACAGAAAATTACAGAAACCACAAACTGATACCGAAACACCGACAGCCGAAAACAACATTGAACTACCAACAGCGGATCAACTAGAAACATTTTGGTCTAGCTTATGGGAAGAGCAAGTGCAACATAACGCACAATCTGATTGGATATCAGACGAAGAAACTAAATGGAGCTCACTAGAAGAAATGGAATTCATTGAATTAACTGAGTCTGACATCGGTAGCATTACAGCGAGACTACACAATTGGAAATCCCCTGGTATTGATAAAATACATAATTACTGGTATAAGAAATTAGACTCATTACACAAAGTTTTAGCTAAAAATTTAACAGAAATCATCTTAGGGAAACAAAACATTCCAGAATTTATTGCTACAGGTATAACGTATATGTTGCCAAAAAAACAATACTCACCACAACCTTCTCAATACAGACCAATCACATGCCTGCCCACAATATACAAGATCCTAACGTCAGCAATAACTACAAAAATCAATAAACACATAGAACATCATAACATAGTAGCAGAGGAACAAAAAGGATGCAGAAGGGGCCACATGGGATGTAAAGAGCAACTTGTTATAGATTCAATAATCCACAAACATGCCGCCACAAAAAATAGAAACCTACATTGCACATATATAGATTATAAAAAAGCATTCGATAGTATTCCACACTCCTGGCTCATTCAAATATTACAGATCTATAAAATAAACTCAAAAATAATAGACTTCTTACAGAACATCATGTCCCGTTGGAAAACCACACTCCAGTTAAATTATCGACACAACACTATCACTACTCAACAAATATCCATAAAAAAGGGTATTTATCAGGGAGATTCCCTAAGTCCTTTATGGTTTTGTCTCGCTCTAAATCCTCTGTCCCACCTACTTCATCGCTGCCAAGCCGGATATTCCTTGAAACATACCACAGAAGAAACAGTAATCTCACATCTTATTTATATGGACGACATAAAACTATACGCAAAGTCTGAAAAAGAGATGAAAAAATTAATAGACATCACGACAGAATTCAGTAAAGACATAAACATGCAATTTGGATTAGATAAATGCAAAACAATTCATATAATAAGAGGCAAAATAAAACCGGGTGACTATCCTGTTAATAACACAGACACAATCACAGCTATGGAACAAACGGATTTATATAAATATCTAGGGTACAATCAACTCAAAGGAATAGATCACACAGCAATAAAACACACCTTAAATACCGAATACAAAAGAAGAGTGATCGCAGTATGTAAAACACAACTCTCCGGAAAACATTTAATAAAGGCATTAAACACCTATGCGATCCCTATTTTAACATACTCGTTTGGAGTGATTAAATGGTCAAAGACTGACATCCAGCAAATAGAGAGATCAACACGCACCACACTCACTAAACACAATAACCTACACCCTAAATCTGCAATAGAAAGACTGACCATCAAACGACAATACGGAGGAAGAGGCCTTATAGACGTCCATAATCTTTGGCAGAAACAGATAGCCAAACTAAGAACATTCTTCCATTCTAAATCACACACAAGCAACATTCATAAAGCCGTAATTATGAACGATATCCGCTACACCCCACTTAACCTACACGAACAGATAGATACACAAGACACTAGCAATAACGACCCACATAAACAAAAGATAGAAGACTGGAAAAAAAAAGTGTTGCACGGACGGCACCCCCATGATCTAGAACAATCTCATATAGATACAATAGCGTCAAATAAATGGCTTAAAATCGGTAACTTATTTCCGGAAACCGAGGGATTTATTATTGCAATACAGGATCAGATCATAAATACTAAAAACTACAGGAAATTCATTATAAAAGACCCCACAATAACAAACGATAAATGCCGCAAATGTCACAGCCAACCAGAGACCATACAACACATAACAGGGGCATGCACAACACTTACACAAACAGACTATACACACAGACATAATCAGGTAGCAAACGTCATCCATCAAAAACTAGCACTTAAATATAAACTCATACAAGATACAAACACTCCTTATTACAAGTACATACCACAAGTAATCCTAGAAAATACCACACACAAACTCTATTACGATCGCGCCATACTAACCGACCGGACCGTTCAATATAATAGACCAGATATAACCCTTCAAGATAAAGTCAATAAAGTCACATACCTCATCGATATTGCAGTCCCTAATACACATAATTTACAAAAAACAATAGGTGAGAAAATTAGTAAATATGCTGATCTGAAAGAGGAAGTGACCAGAATTTGGAGGCAAGAAAAAGTCTACGTAGTACCCATTGTTGTCTCCACAACGGGTGTTATACCCAATCACCTGCACCACAGCCTTAAATTAATAGACCTAAAAGACTCAATTTACATAACACTCCAAAAAGCCGCAATTTTAAACACCTGTAGAATAGTCAGAAAGTTCATGCAAATTGAGGAAAATGAAATCACTCCTCATAACATTAATTCCACATAAAACTACATCACCACCACACCCACACACGCTACATTGACTTGGCTTGGCCCGTTAATGTAGCTTAAACTAGCCAAAGAGCTAAGAAACAAAATTTGTTTACCAAAATAATAATAATCACCCCACCGCCGTATCTCTACGTTGACGTCGTGGTGGGGCTTGCGCACTCCAAACTCTAGGTCTGTGCCGGTAGAGTTTACTTTGCCGGAACAGGTCTAGGATGAGGAGTCAGACCAAGAGAGATACAGAAACCCGCAGGGCAGCATGTGGCGAGCTGTTGGGCAGTAGCGACCCCACGGACCCTATCTCCCGGGAGAAATCTTGTTCCTCATCTCTGGCTTGCCTTTATTGGCCGGGTGGAGTGAACACTGACGAGGAACAGAGCTCCCACCTCATTCTTGCCTTAATTGGCCGGCTTGAGTGGAGATTCGCAAGAGCAAACGTGCTCGGAGGAAGGAAGTATTTCAGTAAGTGCTCGTAGGGATCTTGACCATCTTCCGGGCTCTGGGATTGTTCTGAAAGCCGTGGAATACCTCTCCACTCCTCAAGCACCTCAGGACGTGTTGCCCCCTTGTCGCTACGTCACTATGTGCTAGCGACAGTTTTCAGGGGCCCATTATTGAGTGTGCAAGTCACCCCCTGCCATTTTATCCGTGTACTTATAAAACATTGATCAGGCAGGGGCCATAGTCCTTCCATAGTCCCAGGTCACCAGACAACTTAAGCCACCCAAACCCATAGTCCAATATCTTTGTTTACATATCCTGCAATAGTCCTACACCAACCGGGGGTTGTCCTTGGGTGCACTTGCATAGTACATACAGGGATAATCGTCGGTTGGTGCCTCATTTCATTAAAAACGTCTAACGCCTCTGCGAGTTGGCTTTGGCCCCTCGTACGCCTTCTAAAGGTCCGGGACCCTAGGGTCCCGAGAAATGTCAAGAGACGTAAAAATAATAATCATTTATTTGCAGACATAGAAGTCCATAGAATAACATTAGGTGAATATTGACATCAATACAAAATCATTAATTACAAATAATAGGCATAATAACAAAAATAACATAATCGAAATTCATCACAAATTACATAATAATATCATAATAGAAATGAATCAACAAATCATACAAAAAACACAATACACACATAAAAATCACAAATAGGCATAATAATAATAACATAATAGTCGGCAGTCATTGTGCCGATAGTCGTGACGGCCAATGGTATAATAGCCAAGAGCCTCGACCAACATCTGAGGAGGCTCTCGTTAGGCAGCTGGATCAAGGGCTTGATCCAGAAAGCGGTACTTCTGGACACGGCGCGTATCGTTAGGAGATTCCTCTCTCAGGAGCCCTGACCACCGGTAGCTTGGACCCTGTTCCCGATACCGGTGGGCTACTATTTTTTATATTTTTAAATGTTTTTTATATATATTTTTTAAGAAATATTTAAAAATGTATTTTATATGTCCAAAATTAAAATAAACGAAACATAATAGGAGTTATCAAGAGCAGATCTGTGTGTGCAGTCTCACCCATCGACCAAGCATCGGGCAGTCCCACCGGTCACTCAATGCTCTCAACATGCCGTGGGTGCTGATGTCTGTTCTGTGCCGGAGAGAAGCGCATCGTTTTCGAATGATGGCATAAAAATCATCCACTCTCGCATCGGCAAACATACCCGAAGCGCTACAATACCGCGGCAGCCCCACAAGCATCCTGAAGGCATTGTTATACTGCACACGCAGGGCGCTGTATGCCTTCTGCGTATACTTGACCCAAAGGCTGCAGGTGTAAAAAGTTTGACAGTAGGCTCGAAAAAGCGTCATTTTTACATCGTAAGAACACCCTGCAAACCTACGGGCCAGCATATTACTTCGAACAGACAGCGCCCTACGCTCCCTCTCGATATCTAAATCGTCGCACAGGTCCTCAGTGACCCAGTGGCCCAGATATTTAAATTTTGAGACTTGCTTCAAGGGCGTACCTGCTAACGAGATACATGGAACATTTAAGTAACTTTTGGCACCGCCATTGAAAACAAGTAACTCACTCTTAGTGATATTATACATAAGCCCCTGAGTCACCGCATAGTTCTCACAGACCTTCAGCAAACGTCTTAATGCACTGATTGATGGGCTCAGCAAGACCATATCGTCTGCATAGCTGATGTTGTTCATAGCAACTCCGTCAATATGACAGCCGACACCAGTATTGCTGAGCTCAACAATCAGTTGGTTTATATATAAATTGAAAAGGCGAGGGGAGGTGATTCCCCCCTGCCTCACCCCACATTTCAATTTATATTCTTCGGACATAGTCCCTGCCCACCTAACATTATTTATTTGGTTCTCATACCAGAATCTTAGCAATGACGTGACCTCAAAATCTACTTTTTTCTCATTACTAAGCTTATCCCACAGCTGGTCATAAGGCACAAGGTCAAAAGCCCTGGACAGATCTAAGAAGCACGCATTAACAGGAGTTTTCCTGTCCGTATAATACCGGACAGTCCGCTTTAAACACATAATGGCACTTTCAGTCGACAGCCCAGGCCTGAAGCCAAACTGTGCATCATGCAAGTCAATCCTGGGGGCCATGTATGTATCCAGCAGACTATCCAGCACCTTTGCTATGACCGTTGCCAGGGATATTGGTCTGTAATTACTGGGATCCGCAGCATCACCGGTTTTATTCTTTATGACAGGTACAACTATAGTTCGCATAAGTGCACTGGGCAGATAAGAATGACTCACACACAGTCCAAAAAACATCGACAATACTCTTGGCAAGTGTACACCAGCATACTTAAGGTGCTCGACACTAAGGTGATCATGTCCCGGGGACTTGCCTCTAACCATATTTTTTATCACTTTCTTGACATCTTTAGTAGATAAATTCAATCCCCGCGCCAAGCTCACATCAGCGCCAGTCACCTCCTGCGTCACATAACCAACAGAGGGATTTGCCAAGGGATTCACTTTAAATTGGTCTACAAACATATTAGCAATATGTGTGGGATCATGTTTACCACCAACACTTACCGGGAGGCTCGACCTAGGATTCAGTTTATTCGAGTTTTTCCAAAAATTTACAAAGTCCTTAGATTTATGATTTTCAGCTATTAAATTTAGTTTAACTTGTTTTTCATTATTACGACACCATTTTAATTTACTTTTGAAATTTCTCCGCGTATCACGCATTTGATTAAATTCAATACCTGTATCTGGTTTACCACATGACTGCCAACCGTGAAAAGCTAAGCGAGCCTCCTCGTAAGCTATTTTTACATGTTTATTCCACCCTGGCACAGGTTTATACGTTCGGGGCTTATTCGCCGCCGCACTACACTCAGCAGACTGTTGGAGAATACATATTATGTTATTGTATAAATCATCCAGAACAATATTATGGTTCACATTCCTACAATGAATGTCTGCACAGTAATTTATTTTTTTTTGCAATTAATACATCTCTTTAGAATCATTAATACATCTCTAGATGTAAGTTACATTTGTTCTCAAATGTCATGATTTCATGGAATAGTCATTCAATGGAACAAATCTAATTTAGAAAGAAGTATTAATGATTATAATTCTGTATACAACCTTCGTTTTTCTTTACCCTAAACCTCATAAGGGGTCATTGTACTCATCATTATGAATAACTTTCACTATGGGACCAACGCTGAAATCGCGAAAAAAAAATCAGCTGTTCCTTACATTTCGACGAGATATACGAACATAAATGTAGAGAAAAGCAAATTTTTTTTTTGCGATTTCAGTGTTGGTCCCATACTGAAAGCTGTTCATAATAATGACTATAATGACCCCTTAAGAGGTATAGTACAATAACTAAGGTTGTATATCGCTAAATGTGGTGAAGCAGTCAACCGGCTCGCACACCATGGCCTTTTCTGCAGCAAGAGCGCTGGTCGGTTGGCAGGGCACGCAAGCTTGACATCATCCGTTGGGCTCTCGTCACCGCCGGGGTGCCAGCTGTTTTAGAACCCAATGGCTTGGCATGCGACGATGGGAAGAGGCCAGACGGAATGACCATTATGCCTTGGAAGTTGGGCGGGCCTCTGGTGTGGGGTGCAACCTTTGTCGACACCCTTGCGCCATTCCATCTTCCTAGCACGGCGGGCTGTGCCGGGGCGGCTGCTGCAGGTGCATAAAAACCTCAAACGGCCCAAATATAACAACTTTATTGGTAGCTATATTTTTTTGCAGTTTGGGGTTGAAACACTAGGGCCGTGGGGTCCAAGTGCTCATAGAATATTTCGGAACATCGCCAAGCTGTTGGTCGGCTCTTCACGTGACCAGGGGGCTGGCCAATTCTTAGGCCAAAGAATCTTGGATGGTAATGCTGCCAGCTTTTTGGGCACTGTCCCCGCTGACATCGATGCGGACGAGTTTTTCGATGCTAGCTCTTCTCTTTATTTTATTTTGTTAACTTTTCCTTTACATACTTGTTCTTAATATACAGGGTGTCAGGGACATCGACGCGAAGCTGGTTACCATGGGGTCAGTACATGATTCTGAACCCACCTGCGTTGAAAATTGTCGTCGGTTATTTTAAAAAAAATCTGCTGTTTCATAGAAAAGTGCAATACCTACGCGGTCAAAATGTATGCAACAGCTGATTTTTTTTTAAATAACCGACGAAAAATTTTCAACGCAGGTGGGTTGGGGGGCTCTGAATCATGTACTGAATCCATGGTAACCGGCTTCGCGTCGATGTCCCTGCCACCCTGTATATATGTACATAGTTAATGTATAATCAATTATTGAATACTGCATATACACATTTGTTATGGTCGCGAATCATATTTTGATCAATATCCAACCTGGAACAAATTTTTAATTTCGCGAGCTGATAACAGCTGATCCACCTTCTATAGGAACGCTCTCTTCATAGGAACTCTTTTCTGCATAGCAGAGAAATACTTAACAAATTTTTTTATTAGCGTAATTCTGTAATTAATACCCGGGCAAATAGCAATTTGACAATTACATACTGGGAGTTAATCGCAGGAATTATATGTAGATTTGTCTGTAATTACCTGCACTCGTAGCATGACAGGTGATCGTTTATCCGTCATTTTGGCTATTCTTCCGTCGACAAAACCAGTTTCTATGGCGGTCATGCTACGTGTGCTGGAGTATCGACAGAAGACGCCACAATAAATCGTAACGGGGTAGTTGATATATGGATAAAAGTTACAATTATAAGAGTTATATTCGATATTATTAGAGCTACGTATGGTGGTGGACTGCCTCGTTCGTCACTAGCGCTAGTACTGCAAGTCCTGGATTCGCTGCCATCCATCAGGAATTTCTCAGTAACAGCCCGGAGTCTGGATTTGTGCTCGCCCCATATTACATGGGACTTAAACATAATTGGTTAAAAGTGGGTGTATAGGTACACCTTTTCCTACACCTTCGGGGATTAGAGGCGTGATGTTATGTTAATATGGTATAATTACTCTTAGATGTATCAAAAGCTTTCGATACGGCCTTTTTTACAATCCTTTCATTAAAACTGGAGCACGTTGAGTTTTGCGGTCTGTCTTTAGATATTTATAAGGATTATCTGATCGATCGTATTTAGGCATTTAAAATTGCCACAATAACGAGTGAGAATGAATAAATCGAATAAGGGGTCCCCACTGGGATGTATTCTTGGCCACTTGCTGTTCCTAGTATTTGGGTAAGTTTGCAGATTGGTTATATTCAGCCTATATATACATATTTTTTTTTTTTTTATAATTCTTATATTCAACGTGTAACAAACACAATCCGATCCGTGAGGGTGTTGGAAAGTATCGTGCAAATAATCCCCAAGGGTTGAAAAACGGTGTTGATTTTAACATTCACATGTTATATTTATATTTTAATGGTGTAGGTATTTTGTTTTAAGACAATGATATTGATATATATTCATTATAATCAGTCTACTCGGTCAAAAGTTAAAATATTTAGGAGTCCATATTGATTACAAACTTAGCAGGCAGCCCCATATCGAAGCCTTATGTACTACAATATTATTGTTCCTGTGCAGGACAAAGGTCTCATTTCCTGTATACAGAGACACAACGAGCATTGATCATCACCACGCTTGCCCAACATTGACGATTTCAGACTATTTCTGTCAGTGATGTCTAAGACTGTTTTTTAGTATTTACATGACTATCTTAGCTAATATAATTTGCATGTCTAGGTCAAAGAATAATAATTAAAAAAATGTTACAAACCGAAAATGATAAGACTGTTTGATATAGAGTCCGAATTAATCTATTTCTACGGTTCCGTGACCCAAACGGTGCCTATAAACGACCGCTGTGTTTCTACCTGCATGTCTGTAGCTCTGTCTGTGTGTCTCGTGGTCCATATGGTGTACACAATATGTTTAGGCTCGCCTGCTGTCCATCTGCTGGCAGCACTTCGCGACTTACACACATTGCTAACAGCTCTCGGCAAGGCGTATTTATTGTGACGGTGTAAGTGAATAACTTTGTAAGGTGACGCTCAAAAACTTGCCAATCGCACGAGCGGTCGATATAATTTTCTGTCTTCTACTAAAATCAAAATTAAAGTATTTTTTCAAAATTAATATTATCATTGAAGAAACCTTAATCCAAAATCTAATCCTTTATGTCAGAATAGACACAATAAAGAGTATTCTATTCTATTCTGTCGGTCACATGACTGTAACTTCTTAACCATTAGACATAGTAAGGTACCATTGCACCCTTTGAACCATCTTCACCTGCCTAGCCTTTTTCCAAATGTATTGTGGTTGGCTTCCAGTCAAACCGGATGCAGCATGCAGCTGTATATTAGAATTTCACATGGAACGACAGTCTATCTGACCTGTGGAGGTCCCCAGTTATAGGGTATCACAATACTCCTTGGTAAGACTGGTTGTCAGACTTTCGGGTTTCTAACTACCACTGGCGGACAAAGGGGGGGGGGGGGGGGGGGGGCGTCATGCCGGGGGTTACTCCAAAACTCTAGAAATTACTTTTTAATCAAACCCCAAACAACACCAAAATATGTCCAGTAAGTAAAAGGTAGTTTGTAGCTGTTGGGGCTCCTACGCATGCTAAATATAAATGTAGGGGGTTAAAATTTTCGAGCTCACTTCGCTCTCTCTTGCAACCTACATTCTCTCTTTTCTCAGACTTCTCTGCGTAAGTCGACAAAGTAACCCCTATTTATGTACGAATATTCAAAAGAAAACCTTAACTATTCGGGATGGGGTGAACTTTTCTGTGTAAGTTGACAAAGTAATTCCTATTTGAAAGAAAGTTTTATGTATGCGGGGCACAAAAAATGTCGAGCTCGCTCCGCTTTTCTACCATCCTATATTAGTCGTATACTCTAGCTTTTCTGTTGTCGACAATGATTGTATGCCCTATTTCTTTATCAATAGTCATAATAAAATCCATCCTTGTCGAGGCAGCGTGCTAAGTAAATATTTCGACGTTCATGCTTGGGCCCGGGCCCCATTTAGTTCTGCTTCCTCGGGCCCCCGACAGGCTTTGTCCGCCACTGCTAACTACCCTTAATGATAGCCTTTAGAGGTATACGAAGCACACTTTAGGTGTGCGCCCAGAGCGGGATAAGTAATTTGATAATAAACCACGATCAAAAAAAAAAAAAAAGTTGTGGTATGGAACCTTAAAAATGTTACTCGATAAAAGTATTTGGTACTTGTTTAATCAAACTCTTTTTTTTTTTTTTTATTAATTTTTGTTTTCGATAAAGTTATTGTCCAATTAACATTGGTATACGGCAAAATATGGAACTAAATAAAAAAATATACTAGATTGTCACACATTTCTTGGCTAACAGCGCCACCCTGAAATTTTCAATATAAAATTGGTTTTACACTGTAAAGTCAACTTATAATTTGTATTTAAAGTTGCTTTATGATTGTTATCTTATGTATTTGTACCTAATTAATTTCCATAGCTATCGCGTGTAGACAGCTGTCATGTTCTCGTTGATTACCACTGGTATAAGGCAGGGTTGTATTAGAATAAAAGTTATGTAAAACCTTAACTTTATGCTATAGGCCTACCTTTAAGCGGTAGGTACTTATCACCTACTTTGGGTAAGCGTTATTTCTGTCCCTGTCGCATTTCTGAAAAACTACAACTGCAAGATAGAGAAGGGAACATGTCTAAAGGTATGATTCCAAACCCGGCTTGCACGCAGCAGTGTTGCCACCTGCCGTTCTGGGCTCTATACATTTTTTATAAGTTTTTATGAGATTACATTATGAGCACGGCATCAATGTGGCGGCAGCACTGCTGCGCGGCAGTGTTGTCCTGTCGTCACGTCAGACCAGTAGTGCGGCGTTCTTCACAGCGTTAAAGGTGTGATTCCGAACCGCACACGGCAGTGCTGTCGCAGCAGTGCTGCCGCGTCACTACAGTAACTGATGTCTGTACATTTTCTATGTTTTCTATGAGATTACATTCCGAGCACGGCAGCAATGTCGTCATTGCTGCGTAGCGGCAACAAAACAGCGAGACACAACGAACAGCAGGTGCTCGGAATTAGCGCGGCAGCCAGCACTGCCGCGCAGCACTGCTACGGAAACAACGCCACTGCAGCATTGCTTCATGCAGCGGTACCCCGCTGCATGAAGCAATGCTTAAGGTATGATTCCGTAAATCATACCTTAAGTCAAAGCACAAGCTAAGTAAAGTTAAGATTGATTATAGATCTCGGCCTTAATTCCGAAGGGGGTTCTAACTTACCCTTGATTCTGAAACACAGCAGTGTTGCTTGGCGGCACAAATAGGGCATCATCTGACTAGCCTTTTTCCAACTACGTTTGATTCAGCTTCCAGACCAGACCAAGCAATATCGCCGAGACTTGTATTCATGATTTAAATGACTATAATTCTGTAAAAACATGTTTATTACAGTCGGGAATCATATTTAGCTCAACATTCAACTTGATAGTCCTGATGCTGACCAGCGAATTGCAAAAAATTTAAGAAAAAATTCGTATTTTTAAACGACTTCCAAAAAGGAGGAGGTTATATGTTCGTCGCGTATGTGTTTTTTTTTTATGTATGTCCACCGATTTCTCCGTCAATTGTGGACCGATTTTAAAAATTGATTTTTGTATGAAAGGGTATACTCCCAAGTTGGTCCCATATAAATTTTATTAACTTTGCTTGTATAGTTTTTGAGTAAACTTCAATAACACGTATTTTTCCTACTTAGTATATGTGGATGTTATGATGATAACTTCTTGTCACTCACTGTTATTTACATAGCAGGAAGTGGTATTCGAATTTGTGTGGGGTAGGTACCATAAATAAAAAGAAAAAAATAAAAAAAAAACAACTGACTTCCCAAAAAAAAACACTACAAAGTGTAAAATAACTTTGATTTGGAAGTTGTTTTTTTTTTTTTTTTGTTAAAAGTTTTTATTAACAACGCTGCTTGGCGAGAGAATTACTTGGGTATGGTAGTGGTGGTGGTGGTGATTCCAACTTCTCCAGATGAGCTCCTTTGCAGTGCCTTATTTTTACTAGGTTCTAGGTTAGGTACGGTAAAGCTGATCCAAAATGAGCTCTGTAACTTAGAATTTAGGTAGTCTTAATACATCCCTGACGTTCCAATGATTCTTAATTAATATAAATTCGCAAGAATATATCGTTTGTTTTAGTTTGTTGGTATACCTACTACGATAGTATTGTGGTGTCTGAAACCTTAATTGTCTTGAAGATAATTACGATTATAAATTCAATATGAAACTATTTTGTTTTCTTGTAATTTCATTCGTGGCGGTTATCTATGCAAATCAGTTGGGTAATATTGGTAAGTTTTTAGATATTGTTTTTGTAGTTAATATCAACACATAGCAGGTTCTTGCCCGGGACGTGGACGGACTGTGCTCCGACAAGGGCTCAAAAAAATATCTTTGGTGTACATTTATACTTATATGAATTTGTTCACACATGTCAATGTCCGGAGTGAGCTTCAGTGCCTGTCTTATGTGTGCCACGGCCGTCACGGGCAGGGCCCTGATCCCTGATATGTGTGTAGACCTTTAAAGAGAGGTGTCATGTGAAGTATCAAGCGATTTTGAACAATATGCGGAGGAACTTTTGCTGCCAAGTTGTCCTAACTACTATTACTATTAGTATTATGTAACGGACTATGTATTTGGTTCTAAGTATCTTATTCTGGATTTATAATTTGACCTCTATGAATCAGCATCCGCGAAACCCATGAAAATGACACCCTTGAACCCACACAATCGGCATAATAGACAGTCGTCTGTGCAGAGCATGCATGGCGGCTATGGAAACCGTTGTGTATGTGCTCTTTGAATGCACAGGCGTCACCCAAATTGGAACAGGAACCCTCGGGTCACCCAGATCTTTTGCAGATATTCTACACAGACAGGAGATCTGATCTACTTCTGGAGGGAGGTGGGCTGGTCGGAATGACTAGCGACGGCCGCCATGACCCCACGTACAATGGTCCACTTGAAGGACTAAGTGCGGAAACCAATCCCAAGTACAAATCCGACACACACATCCCAGTAACATATATAGGCATAGAAACCACTGATGAAAAATGCACAAATTGTAATGGTCGCATTTGTTTACTTTTCAGATCCTATTTGCCTGCAACCCATTATACGAGGAATGTGTTTGGCTTATTTCGAGAGGTATATTTTCATTTATTTTAACTTGACTACAGTAAAGCTTTCTGCATCGTTGCCTGTGGTCGCAAGTGCGGCTGTTGGACCTGAAGTCCTGGGTTCAATGCCCGGGTCGAGCAAAGTGTTTCGGGATTTTTCCACCGCAACCGTCACCGGGGCATCATCGAGAAACGGGATTATTCGAACTTGACATGACATCCCGGTGACGGGGATCGTTTTTCCACCGAGACAGAACTCGCTTGTTCAGTATGTTGTCATAGACAAAACAAAAGCCGGGCGAACAGCGCCGGTGCGACGGCGGTGCGTGTTTTTTATTGCCGGCACATCAGCCCGTCATAATCTCGGGTCGAGTTCTAGCGGTAGCGCCGAACTATTCGAAACTTCGGCAGCCGGGATGACGGAGCTCGGGTGCCGGACGTGCGATGGACACGCGGCCATAGTAGATATGTATCGCTGCTTCGGCGCCGTTATCTCGTTCTCGGTGGCGTTCTGGTGACGGTTGCGGGGGAAAAACCAACTAGACTGCAACTAGGGTGCTCTTCAAAATATATAATTTTATGGGAGGTACCCATATGGTAAATAACTATGTCTTACAATGATATGTCGTCATCGATCGACCGCGGTAACTTTTATTGATATTTATGTTAATAATTCACAGTAGCAGCCTGCAGGCTGGATATTTTGTTCCCGGTTGATGACAATAAGCTTGCTTCCTATTACGTAGGATATAATTGTTCAAAGTTATTTTTGTAGCCTACCTCCAAGGGCTACTTGAAATACCCCCCCCATCTTTGTTCTGCGATTTGAAATAGTTTGGGAGTTAGATCTTTTTTATAAATATTTATAACAAAACTGGCAATATGTTGGTGCAACCAATACCAACCACCTATTCTTAACGTAGGCCGCCGATCTTCGCAGGGTTGCTGGTAGCAGCTGCATGAGAGTTGCCGAGAATCGAGCTGAATGGCATGCAATTTGAGAGGCCTAGGTCCAGCAGTGGACTGCCGTAGTCTGATGATGAACCACCTACACGATTTAGTCAGGGTAGAGCCAGAGACATTTTGGCGAAGACATAGATGATGTTATGATTTGTTTTTCAGATATGCATACAACTGTAGTAGTGGTCAGTGTGAAATGTTCATCTATGGTGGATGCGGTGCGAACGATAACAATTTTTTGACTGCGCAGGAGTGTTGTAAAGCTTGCCAAGCTTAAGGCTCGTGCAGACCAGCGCGACGCGACGGCGCGACGCGACTCGAACAATACAATTTCTAAGAAAACTTCACTGTATAACAATAGCCGGTGTCGCGCCGCGCTGTCGCGTCGCGCTTGTCTGTACGAAGCTTTAAAGGGGTAATGTAGGCCTTGTAGGAATAATTTTGACGTATCCTAAAGTTAATTTATCACAAATAATGTTAGTGATTTTTTTATTAGTATTATTTGTTTGATTAATAGATACCTAGCCTTGGTGATCAGGGACAATAACCTTCTTCCTTCTCAGCCTATAACGTTCCCACTGGCGACCTAGGCCTGGCCATTATCCACCACGCAGGCCCAGTGCGGGTTGGTTTTCATATTTTTAGTGTCGTATTGTTAGTTTCACTGTTCTTTTTGAGCGCTGCGACACTTATTTTTAAATGTCATCATGCTGAGATAGGCTCTATGGCCTTGTACTCTATTTTTTATTTATATAATTTTTGTTTTTCTTGATTGTGTTTAGTTATAGTTTGTGATCTTTCTGTGCTGCTGTGGATCCCAATAAATACCTTCCATTCTATCTTTCTGTTTTATTTTGG
Organism: Agrochola circellaris; assembly: GCA_914767755.1. Taxonomy (NCBI): domain Eukaryota; kingdom Metazoa; phylum Arthropoda; class Insecta; order Lepidoptera; family Noctuidae; genus Agrochola; species Agrochola circellaris. The sequence goes on along the minus strand of OU611867.1, from coordinate 5,470,247 downwards.
TTATTTATTACACTTTAATTATTATTTCCTTTATTTCATTTATATACATATAATTTACATTTTTAAATATTTTTATAAAAACAAAAGAGAAAACATAAAACATGGACATTTGGGGAAGGCCTATTTCCAGCAGTGGACGTCTTTCGGCTGGAATGATGATGATGATTTGAAAATGAACTGCCTCGTTGGTCTTGTGGACGAAAGCGCTACTGCTGAGCATGAGGTCCTGGGTTCGATTCCCGGGTCGGCCATAGTGATATTCGGTTTTTTCCTCTGGAATTTCTCAGTGCCAGCCCGGATTCTGAATTCGGAACCAGTTGAAAGCAAAAGACTCGCCTCCATGGGATCTTAACGTAACTGGCGAAAAGTAGGTATAGAATAGGCTATTAGACGACGCACAGCTTAATTGTTCTTGTTATTGTTGTTACTTGTTACACAAACTGTTATTTATTCCACTTTGCAATCAGCATTTTGTAGGTTTGATTGTTTGTTTTCATTTTGTAAATGTCGCAACACATTATGTAATTGTCTTTGGCCTCTGACCCTGACAGCAGGGAATAGATCAAATTTGTCAAACTTTTCTGTTGTCAATAATGGATACGAGGTTTTTGGCTCATCTGTAAAGTGTTTTTTTTTTTTTTTTGTAATGTGCGTTTGGTTTGTGCAGAATAAACACTTTTTCTTTCTTTCTTTCTTCTTTTATTAGGTACACCTTTTTTTTTTTTTCAATGATGTTAAAGTATCCTACTTCTTCAGCGTTCATCATTGAAGCAATTTCTTGATAGATATGCATTCAGGCCAGTCCATTCAAGTGATTCGACTTTATTTTACTTAAACCGTTTGGGGGGGGGGGGCACGTGCCCCTGTGCCCCCTTGACATAATCATCCTATTATTTGACATTATATACCTACAATTTAATTTCACCACTTTATTAGTGGCATTTGTGTACATGATAATTATTCAGATTTGTTACAGTTGTAATAGCAATCATGTCATTTCTTTTAAAATAGGTTTTTATTTTTATTAATTTATTTATATTTTATATAGATTCTTTTCTATTTTATGAATGTGAGAACGCTGTAGGCTTAGTGGACAGTAGATTTATTGATCTCTTCTATTTTGTTAAGTACCTGGTACTTGTTGAAAGACCTACACTGTCCTCCCATACCTATTAATTCTTTTAAAAGAGTTACTCTTTAATCTCGTGGAGTTTCTTGCCGGCTCTTCTCCATAGGAAACGACCAATTGGAATCGTGCACCTAGCTTCTGCCGTTTCATAAGTGCCCATGTAGGTTTATGTGAAATAGAATATTTTGAATTCTGAATTTTGAAAATGACGTTTAATCTGTCAACACTCAATACAGGTTACCGTGTGAGGGACACCTTGAATTGCATTTGTAGCGCAGTCGTGTTCGCTTCCTGAAGTGAGTGCATTCCTTTATATTGGGGAACTGTTACACCGTTGCGTTAGTCATTACAGGTTGTAACAATTTGAACATTAGGAGCGTTTATGCTAAAAGTTCGCCACGTCGCAAATAGCTGTCAAATATTTACCTCTTTTGATTAATTTGGCAATATTACTGTATGGAAATATGAAATGTGGTTAACTAGTGAACTAAAATATTGAATGAAATGCAATAATTAATATCGTAACACCGACTGTTTAGTTTTAGATGTAATAAAAGTATTTGGAAACTTTCCAAATGCCTTTTTTTCACCTAAAACGGTTAAGACATGCAATTAATTAATAATATTCTAGTTCGCTAGTTAGCCACATCTCATATTTCCATACAGTAATATTGCCAAATTAATCAAAATAGCGAAATATTTGACATCTATATGCAACGTTGCCAACTTTTAGAATAAGCGCTCTTAAAAATATTTTTTGCAGCTTCTGGATCTGTGTCTGGATTTGTGTCCGGTTGATGGCAATAGGCTTGCCCCCTATTAAGTGGGACTTAAACATAACTGGCGAAATGTTGGTGTACTATAGGTATAACTCTGCGTAACCCTTCGAGAAATACAGGCGTGATGTATAATGTAGGTACATTATGTAGGTTGTAACTTGAAGCTTGTGAAACAGACGAATACCTACAGAAACACGCGTCATAGATGAATACGCGTCGTGAACCTACGCCTCCGAGGAATATCTAGCCAAATAATTGATTAAATTTTGCATAAAACATGGTCTACAAAATCAATCTGCCTAGCCTTTTCCCAACTATGTTGGGGTCAGCTTCCAGTCTAACCGGATGCAGCTGAATACTGTATTTTACATGGAGCGACTGCCTATCTAACCTCTACAACCCAGTAACTGGGTAAAACGATACCCCTTGGTAAGACTGGTTGTCAGACTTTCGGGCTTCTGATGACTCGTAACGACTGTCAAAGATCCACGAATGACAGCCGGGACCAACGGCTTGACGTGCTTTCCGAGGCACGGAGGAGTCTCGGTATGTTAAGATGGTCACCCATCCACAGACCAACTGCGGCAAGCGTAGCTTAACCTGATGGATCGAACCGTGCGGCTGTTATTACTTAGCCACGAGCTCCTCAAGATCCTCAAACATGGTCTACAATGGTGTTAAATATAATTATATTATAAGAATTATGAAGAAATATTTTACTGATGATTGTAAGGAAAAAGCGTTCCCCCTTCATACGACTTTCTGTCTCTCTGTCGAGAGAGAAAGAGAGAGAAAGAGAGAAAGAGAGAGAGAGAGAGAGAGAGAGAGAGAGAGAGAGAGAGAGAGAGAGAGAGAGTGAGAGTGAGAGAAAGTGTTTCAAGTGTCAAAAGTTTTTTTGTTTTAAATCATACATGAGAAGTAACTTCGTACCTCACGGGGGGACCACCGGACGGAGTTTTTTTAAATAATTTTTATAATTCGTAAATTGACCCTTTCTCACAGTTCTACGCGCAAGCCGAATAGGTCGCAGTAACTAACCCCGACCGACTAGGTTAGGTTAGAACTGTGACCAACCGCGACCTAGCCGAGCGGGCGCTACATCCAAGTTGGTCGCAGTTACTGGGCCATTTAGTATTTTTAGTACCCAATTTGTGGTTCACATAAAGCTTTGTTCAGACAAGCGCGACGCGACACCGGTTATTGTTATACCGTGAAGTTTTCTTAGAAATTGTATTGTTATTGCCGCGTCGCGCCGTCGCGTCGCGCTGATCTGCACGGGCCTTAAAGAGGCACAATTATATTAGAGTGTTCAATAATATTTTTAGCAGAACAAATTGAGAATTCAATACTCAATACTCAATTCTTTATTCAAATTCAATTCAAAATATTTTTATTTCACATAAACCTACAAGGGCACTTATGAAACGTCAGAAGCTAGGTGCACGGTCCCAATTGGTCGTTTCCTATGGAGTAAAGCCGGCAAGAAACTCCACGGTTACTCTTTTAAAAGTAAATGGTTTTTACAATGTTTCCAAGTTACAGAGTTAAAAGGTATGAGAGGACAGTGTAGGCCCATCAACAAGAACCAGGTACTTAGAAAAATATTAAATGGTCCAGCGATCTACAGTCTGTTATGTCTACAACGTTCTCTCATTCACAAAATTTAAAAGAAAATAAGCTATATAAAAGACAAATGAAATTCCTAATAAAAATAAAAACCTATTTAAACCAAATGATAATGCATTCCATATGTATTACATAGATGGTTTAATAAGTAAGAGATCAATATGGACCTGTACCCTAATTACGCAATACACGATCAATCAGAATCTGAATCGTTTTGAAACAGATTGCTAATCCATTGCTTCGTACGTTCGAAAAAAAAATCTGCTGAACAACGTAAATAACACAATGAATGTTGTTGACCTGTCAAATTGAAACAGATTAGTCGGAATTGTCAACGAAAATGTGATGCGTAATTAGATAGCCGGTCGGGCACAGCAAAATAAGGAGAGAGGAAGAGGCCTAAGCAGTAATTCAATATTATTATAAACTAGCTGCCCGCCCCGGCTTCGCTCGAGTAGCACTAAGTACGTATCTACGGCGCACCTACCTGCCTACCCTACCTACCCTACCTGCCCTACCTACCCTACCGACCCTACCGACCCTACCTACCCTACCTACCCTACCTACCCTACTAAAAAGTAGTATCCTATGTCCGTCTCCTGGTTCTAAGCTACCTCCCCACCAATTTTCAGCCAAATCGGTTCAGCCGTTCTTGAGTTATAAGTGGTGTAACTAACACGACTTTCTTTTATATATATAGATTATTAGATGTATTTAATTGGGTGTATAATTATGTTAGGTTTGTGTATATAGGTATAGTATATTAGTTATTTCATTATAAATTATTTCAGGATCGATTACATGCCACAACGATACGGTTCGGTCTGAGAGACACCCACCGCCTGTACGCCGGAAACATCCTGTATACGCTATGTACAGGTTGTTCTAACATATTTTTCAGTGTTCATCTTTTAACGGAACTTCTATTTGAGTGCACGATTACATTTCGATTTGGAGTGTACTTATTTCGCAAGGAAATCGTTTCTGGATGGTGTGGAAATGTGTGAAGACTTGAAGGCTTCGGCCTTTTGCAATTGCTAATTATACAGTAAAATAAATTATATTTAAACCATAGTGACGCCCTACGTCAATATCGTGTCATACCTATTTCGTACAAAGAATGATGGTAACGTTGTGATTAGTTTTTTATTTATTTATTATACAGTGTGTCTGGTCACCGGTGCTCATGTATAGAATGGTAATCGTACGCTATGTTTAAAAGTATCGACAATCACCAAAGCTAGCAGACCAAGACTGAGAAGATATGAGAAAGTTATCATGAGAGACTTGATTAACCACGCTAGGAATAACCAAGCTAAAGAAAATACACGAAATTTTAGACGGAAAAAGCAGTAACCAAACATGGTATTCAGCTGCAGCCGGTTAGACTGGAAGCCGACCACCAAATAGATGGAAAAGGGCCAGGCAGATGATGTTGATAATAGTTAATAGAAAGCAGGTACACAGACAGACTAACTTAACATAACATGACGCCTGTGTTCCCCGAAGGATGGGCAGAGGTGTACCTATAGTAAGTACAGATACATAATATACAACGTTTCTTTTTCCTCAACGTTTTCTAAACTGAAATCCTGACCATTATGCAATTATAACTCAGCTACACAATTTTACACCAGTCACTGACTTTTATAAAATCTCTAACTGGGTCGGTCTAGGCAAGTCAATGCTCTGAAATATCAACATACGTCAACCCTCAACAGTGGCTGTGTGTGTGTGTTTGTAAATATGTGTATGTGTAGATAAACGTGTGTGCAAAAGTGCGTGAGTGATGTGTGTGTGCAAGAGGGGAGCTGGGCTCGTTAAGAATGACTGGGGTTGGTGTCCATTGATGTGCGGTGGAATTTCAATTTCACATTCCGCATTTTGCATTCCGTCTATGTTTAATTCTACCACAGGCTCATACTAATATAGCACTCAGCTAACAGTTCAGCAACACGCACCTACTTCTCAATCACCCACACCCACACGCTCACTCACCCACACACCCAACACACTCACAAACCCACTCACTGTTTAGTAGGTATAGTTTATGTGTTCATTATAAGTGTTAATGTTACAATCGTAAAAGGTACGATGGGGTTGACTTATCTATTTAGATAAAAATCCCAAAACAATCAAAAGTATGAAAACTTTCCGGAAAATATCGTTGGAATGCTAGTTACTTAAATAAAAATACTTACAAATACTACAAAATTTGGGGACACTATACAATGTGTTACAAAAACCCTACCCGATCCAAAAAAGGTACATAGGTACTGCAATAACATTGAGTACCAAAAAGTAATAAAAAAACTAATGATTATTGAGAATAAAAATATTTTTGCTATTTAAAATTCATGTCGTTAGTACCAAAATTATCCCAATTCCATTAACAATTGGTAAATTTTCAGGGGGTCATAAATTATGACTTGACCCGCTAAACCCTCCGTGGGGCGCGGGCGGCGATCATTTAGCGGGTAAAACATCACCAAAATTTAAAAAAAATGCAAAGATTTTATTTTCTTTTTTCCAGAACTTTACCACATAAATAGACTCTCAGTAGGATTCTTAACAACACCCTCACGGATCGGATGGGTTTTTTGTTATAGCCTACATATCGACTCTTCACGTGACCAGAGGGCTGGCCAATTTTTAGGTCAAAGAATCAGTATTGCCATCCAACGTGGCAATGCTGCCAGCCTTTTGGGCACTTCTCCCACTGACAGCGACGCCGACGAATTTTTTGATGCCCAATGAGCTCTTCTTTTATTTATTTATTTTCCTCTTTAGACTTGTTTATAATTTATATATTTTAGTGTTAGTTGTATATTAGATCTAAGATTGTGTATATACTTTGAATTGCCCTGTAAAGAAATAAAATTATTATTATCCCGGACACAATCCACACAATGGAAACAGTAGCTAGTCTTGAAAAGTGCGTGCGACCCACACAGGCGTCTAACTCTAGATACTTTAAACCTGGCTGTATGTACTAAGCTTTATATACACGCCATGTGATTAGAAAGTACATATTTACATAGGTTTTTTTCATTACATTTGGTGGAAGTAATTATTTTATTTTTATTTGCAAAGCTTGTTAGGTTGCCAGCGTTGGATAGAATATTAAACCTGGGTTATTTGAAAATGGAAGGGCTCTTTTCTAAATAATAACAGCGGCACGGGCCGATTTTCGAGGTTAAGCTACTCTTGCCGAGGTCAGTCCGTGGATGGGTGACCATCCATTACATACAGAGCCCCCTCCGTGCCTCGGAAAACACGTTATAAACCACCCAACTGTCAAAGATGAACAAATGACAGCCGTGACCAACGTCACGGCTGTCATTTGTTCATCTTTGACAGTCGTTACGGGTCGTCAGAAGCCCGAAAGTCTGACATCCAGTCTTACCAAGGGGTGTCGTGTTACCCAATAACTGTGTTGTGGAGATCAGATAGGCAGTCGCTCCATGTAAAATACTGGTATTCAGCTGCATCCGGTTAGACTGAAAGCCGACCCCAACATAGTTGGGAAAAGGCTAGGCGGATGTTGATGGGTTTTTGCAAATAGTCGGTGTTTGAGATATTAAATAGCGGTGTACTATTAGTGCATAACTGTTTTTAATCGAATACATAGTAATTTTCAATCTGGGAAATGTAGAAGTAGTTGAGTTTGAACGAAGACTGAAAAGTTGAAGTTGAAGGCATGAAATTACATCAACCAGTCATGTAGGTAAGTTTTGACAACACATTGTATTTTTGACTTTCATGAACTGGGTTTTAAGTACCTTAAAGATTTTTTTTAATGTAAAGTTCATACTCCCCATGACACATTGACTTTTAAAAAGATTCAAAATCAACTCAAAGCATTTTTTTTATAATTGGTGTGTAATAAATGTGATAATAAGCAGCGGTGTACTAGATGCCTGTGCTATTAATCTAAAGCCTTGTGCAGACCAGCGCGACGCGATACCGGTTATTGTTATACCGTCAAGTTTTCTTAGAAATTGTATTGTTCGAGTCGCGTCGCGGCGTCGCGTCGCGCTGGTCTGCACGAAGCTTAATTCATGGTAATGTTCACTAACATCACTCAGGGACATGTAGAGTTGTGCAGATTGGTACACTACCTAAATTAAACGTGTTATTTCTATTAAACTTTAAAAACTCACACTGACATTTTGCTATTTGATAAATTCTTGACATTCTTAATATAATAATTATGTTGTAAGTACCTTTTTGTAACTTTATTAATTAATCAATAATTTTGCTTGTTCGTTTTAGCGAATTGTTATAGAAACTGTATCATCTCAAAACTATCATCTATTTCGTTTCATTTCATATACTTAATAAAACAATTTTTATTTCTAATAAAAAAAAAAATGATTTTGATTTAATTTAGTTATTAATTTAATTTTGTTTTGATTAATGGTAAATTTCTCACTTATGTATTGTTAATATGAACCGGAAGAGCGGAAGTACATAATACACGCAATTTTTTGCTTAAAAGGTAGTTCCTATCATTATATTGTTGCTTTTTTTCATATACAACGAATACGACTGATAAAGAATGGCAGTTTAAATAAATAGTAAATTCAAGTTTAGCTAAGCTATGCGTTTCCTTGGCTGTACTTATACAAATATTTAACTAACACGAAAAAGGAGACGTTCTGAATTCGACTTGGATATAGAGGAAGAAATACAACAAAACGCTCAAAATAATCGTCTAACTAAAGACTGGGTGTTATCGTAAAATGGCGCGACGTGACTCTTATAAAACAATTTCTAAGAAAACTTCACGGTAGAACAATTACCGTTGTCGTGTTTGGCCGTCGCGTCGCGCCTGTTTGCAGGAGACTTAGGAGACTTAGGAGAGAAAGAAGGTATAGAACGTCAAATTGGAATTTTCTACCTCCGCCTAGGCAGGTTTTTCTTGCTACTGCAGACCAGACTTCGCAATCTGTTTAAGGCCTTACCTTGAAAATAAATGGTAGCTTGATGGGCGTGGCATATTCCTCCCGCACGCAGGGAGTGGCGGTTCCATCTTCCGTGGTCAGCAGTTACGTCGCCGCCACAAACTTATCTGAACCAGTGACCAAAAATCGAACTAACAGAATCACTGACCGGAATTCCAATTCCCCACCTATTCAGATATAAGCGATATTGCTGTCGCGCTCACTAACGATACTGGTCGGCCTTTTGGTTAGTCACTTTGGACCAGTATCGCTGCTGAGCGCGACAGCGACATGGCTCATATCGGAATAGGCCTTTAAACTTCCAGCATAGCTATTTACACATAACCATTCCATAATTTTCCGAGTCGAAAATGGCACATTTACGGTTACTTGATTTGCCTAGCCCCGACCGCAAATAGTCATCGGAAGAATAGTCGTCGTCTATTAGGTTCAAACTGCCAAAAGGAGAATGGGCAAAAATATATGAACCTTGGTCTACCTACTCAACATTAACGTCACATATGCTACAGAAAAGATCAAATCAAACTGTGGCGGCATCTACATCGCCACATGCGAACTACGCATCAAAGATCAGCAGTGCTATTCTGTAACCATCTCACCGTGAAAACTAAGGTGAAGTGAGCGTGGAGTGAGCTGTCATTCCATAGGGATTGACACTATTGACAGCTCACTTCACCCAAGTTTTCACGGTGAGATGGTTACAGAATCGCATGGCTGACGTCATACAACATCCTGACGTCACACAAATCCTGCATCGCGCAATTACAGTTAACCGCGAGATGGACATATATACAAGCTCCCGAATTTAATCTCTGGGCCGGACGCGAGAGATCGCCGCCGCCGATCGCCTCCGTGAGGACACGGCGGTGCTCCGCCCAAGCTGGACAGACCTCCACCGTATGCTCCACCGTGTCCTCCGGGCGTTCCACACAGTGGTGACACCCGGGCGTTTCCTCCCGCTTTATCCTGAACAGGAGCCTCCCGAAACAACCATGACCGGTGAGGACCTGCGTTAGGCGGAAGGTGAGGACGCCGTGGCGCCTCTCTAGCCACTCCTCAAAGAGGGGACTTATCGCCACAATTGTGGCGTGCCCACGTACTAGATGCCTGTGGTATTAATCGAATCCATGTTCACTAACATCACTCAGGGACATGTAGAGTTGTGCAGATTGATACATTACCTAAATTAAACGTGTTATTTTCATAAAACTTAAAAAAATCACACAGGGCTTTTGCTATTTGATAAATTCTTGACATTCTTAATATAATAATTATGATGTAAGTACCTTTTTGTAACTTCACTAATCAATCAATAATTTTATTAATTAATCAATAATTTTGCTTGTTCGTTTTAGCGAATTGTTTTAGAAACTGTATCATCTCAAAACTATCATCTATTTCGTTTCATTTCATAAAAAAAAGACTAATAAAGAAGGGCAGTTTAAATAAATAGTAAATTCAAGTTTAACTAAGCTATGCGTTTCCTTGACTGTACTTATACAAATATTTAACTAACACGAAAAAGGAGACGTTCTGAATTCGACTTGGATATAGAGGAAGAAATACAACAAAACGCCCAAAATAATCGTCTAACTAAAGGCGTAATCGTAAAATGGCGCGACGCAACTCTAACAAAACAATTTCTCAGAAAACTTCACGGTAGAACAATTACCGGTGTCGCGTTTGGCCGTCGCGTCGCGCCTGTTTGCAAGACCCTTAATGTTGATCTGCTAAAATCTATATCGAACACGGAGGAGAGAAAGAAGGTATAGAACGTCAAATTGGAATTTTCTACCTCCGCCTAGGCAGGTTTTTCTTGCTACTGCAGACCATACTTCGCAATCTGTTTAAGGCCTTACCTTGAAAATAAATGGTAGCTTGATGGGGGTGGCTTATTCCCCCCGCACGCGGGAAGTGGCGGTTCCATGTTCCGTGGTCAGCAGCTACGTCGCCGCGACAAACTTATGACCAGTGACCAAAAATCGAAATCACTGACCGGAATTCCAATTCCCCACCTATTCAGATATAAGCGATATTGCTGTCGCGCTCACTAACGATACTGGTCGGCCTTTTGGTTAGTCACTTTGGACCAGTATCGCTGCTGAGCGCGACAGCGACATGGATCATATCTGAATAGGCCTTTAAACTTCCAGCATAGCTATTTACACATAACCATTCAATTATTTTCCGATTCGAAAATGGCATATTTACGGTTACTTGATTTGCCTAGCCCCGACCGCAAATAGTCATCGGAAGAATAGACGTCGTCTATTTGGTTCAAACTGCCAAAAGGAGAATGGGCAAAAATATATTAACCTTGGTCTACCTACTCAACATTAACGCCTCATAAGCCGAGCGATGGCCGTTTTGCGTGGATGTGACGCATATTTTCCCCCAAATTGTTTATTTTCGTGTTTTGTTCTTTCCTTGCGTCATGTGTACCGCAAATAAACGTATTATCTTTCTTTCTTTCTTTATCGTAATCGCAAAAAAAATATCAACTGTCCCATACAAATGGGACAGTTGATAATTTTTAAGAGACTTACATAATGTAATCATCCAAATCCCCTGCCATCTAATCTCTTCACCACCCTTGGTTGACTGGTAGAGAATGCCTAAGGCATTAAGTCCGCCTTTGTACTTTTTTGAGTGTGAAAAGTTTTAATAAATAAATAAATAAATAAATATAGGAAAGTACTTATATTTTGTAAGTGTGTTCTCCCCACGTGTCACCATAGTCGTATATATTTTAATAAATAAGGCCTGATTACACACGAGGTAGTGTTTTAATTACTTACTGACGCGTTTTATAACATATCTCATGATTTTAGGCTCGCTACACGCCATGCGGACGGGGGAAATTTTACGTTTGCGATTTTACTCGAGTTAAGAGCGTTTATCTTAAAAGTTGGCAACGTCGCAAATATCTGTTAAACATTTACCTGTTTTGATTAATTTGGCAATATTACTGTTTGTTGTGGGGTTTGGTTTCCGCACTTAGTCCTACAGTGGACCATTGTGCGTGGGCCATAGCGGCCGTTGGTGGTTACTCCAACCAGCCCACCTCCCTCCAGAAGTTTATTAAATCTCCTGGTCTGTTCAGAACATCTGTGAAAGATCTGGGTGTCCCGAGGGTCTGTGTTCTAATCTGGGTGACGCCTGTGCATTCAAAAAGCACGTGCGTGACGGTTTCCTCAGCCTCCATGCACGCCCTGCACAGAGGACTGTCCGTTATATTACTGTATGGAATTATGAAATGTGACTAACTAGGAAACTAGAATATTGATTATCGAATGCAATAATTAATATCGTAACACCGAATATTTAGTTTTAGATCTAAAAAAGTATTTGGAAAGTTTCCAAATGCCTTTTTTACACCTAAAACGGGAATAACATCAAATTCAATGTTATAATTGTAATTAATTATTAATATTCTAGTTCGCTAGTTAGCCACATTTCTTATTTCCATACAGTAATATTGCTATAGTAATCAAAACAGGTAAAGATTTGACAGTTATTTGCGACGTTGCCAACTTTTAGGATAAACCCTCTTAATGGTTAATATTACCATACTTTCATTTTCGTAAAAAGTTTAATTTTGCATAATATTTTACACAATTTGTTTATTAAACATAATATGTAATTAAATGGAGAAAAAAATACTAGGTTACAATAATTATTTTCAAAGCATTCGGTCAAGAGACAATAAAAAGAAAACAAAATGGTTTATTTAAAAAGAGACAAAAAAGTAAAATAAATATATTTCAAATCGCTAACATGCGTTCCTAATTCAAACACATACGCGCGCAATATTATAAATACGCACACATAGACAACCCATTGAGTGGTACGCGTGAAAATTCACGCCAGCACGTTACGCGCTTTTTTTTAATTACAACCCCACGGCGCTATTGTTGCACAACCCTAGTGGGAGGGGATCTAGGTGTAGGGCTGTCAAAGAAGGTTTAGAAAGGAATATTATTTTGTATTATGATGTGATGACACTTTTACATGCCTGCCCAAAAATAAAGGGTTGTGTTATTGGTGTTTCACACAAAATTACAAGTACCTATATGAAAAAAATAGAAGTATTAGCACTGCTTTTTCGTTCCAAAACTACGGTCAGATAAATTTTAAAAATTTATGAAAATTTGAGATATTTTTGACAGATTGAGACTAAGATTAGAATGCGGCCGTTCTTAATAATCTCCCTTCTGTTTACAGATATTAGGTCCTAACCGCTATGAAATTGACGATTTTAGATACTGGCTAGTGTGAAGATCAGTATCTTTAATTCCATGTAGAATTCCAAATTCAAATATTTTTTTTATATAAAAGCACGACATAAAAAAAAAATATGTTCATTTGTTTTCCCGCCGTCAGATTTTTCTTTGATATCGCTGTTTCTGTCACCATGGAAAAAAGAGAAATTGCACGCTATTTTCGAATATACGTTCTGTCGTGGCAACAACGCAGCACAGACAGCACGCCATATTAACGAATTGTATGGACAAGGTATCACAAGTGAACGCACGGTGCGTTATTGGTTTGATCGCTTCCGTTCTGGAAATTTTGATCTCAACAATGAGCCCCGCTGCTGACCGGAGACGAAAGTCGATAACGATGAATTGAAAGCCATAGTTGAAGTAGATTCATCTAAAACTAAGTCGGAACTTGCAGCAGCCTTTAACGTAAGTGATATATCGATAATGATTTATTTACGTCAAATTGGAAAGATAAAAAGCTCGGAAAGTGAAACGTATAGTATAAAACGGCAATTTCATCATTAATGACCTAATAAATCCGTCATGTCGATTAGTTATTGTTTTTTTCTTTTTTAATCGGATTCAATGCTTTTAGACGTAATTAAAATTTTAGTAACAGATAGTAAATAGTAGATTGTTTACCTAGGGAGCAAACAACAAATTTTTACTCTGCTTTTTATCGCCATATATGTATGTGAAAAAAAAACGTGTGCGGTCCGACCCTTGTTAGGAACAAAGTTCCTTCAAATGTATGATTAAAAAAAAAATAAAAAAAAAATTTAACATAGCGTTAGTGACAGCCCTGTGTTACATTTTATCGAACTGTGGGTTCGTCAAAGAACGTAGTGCTGTACCACGGTAATATAGAAATACACGCAGTCACCCGTATTCATAGTCAGTACTTAGAGCCAAATTTATGTCACATTATTCCACAAAATTCAAAACAGGTATTTCATTATGGAGATATTCAGTTGTTCAGCAGCCTAGTTCTTTGTGAATTTGAAGAACCTCGTCTGGAGGACCACTAAGTATACCTACCTATTTCTGCCGCCAATCGGCGTTACTGTATAGCGATTAAAAGGTATAGGCCGATGCAAATACATTTCATGCATGAGAATGAGACATTTCAACTTTGTTCCTGGAAATGAAATTGTTTATTCTGTAAATAGGATATCGGAATCACTTTTACACGTCATATAAAAATATGCTAGATGAGGTTGGTGTTTCCTATCTGACTACTCTGAGAAGAAAGGCCTTAACAAACTAGAGGTCGTAGTCTCTTTTAAAGTCCAGACATAAACTTGGTGAAGTCATATGAGGAATGTAAATTAACCTAGAAGTCATTCCTAAGATTCGTTGACATTGTGAACCAGTAACAATAGCAGTTAATTTGACCACAGCCTAACTAAGCAGTCAAATAGGATGCATTGGCAGTATGCCAAGTAATTCCTACTTAATAGACAGTAAAAGTATTTTTGCGTTAATAAAAGCTACGGTACAGTCAACAGCTTTTTATTGTTATTACACCTAATGAAACGGTCATGTGAAGTTAAGTGACCGTACAGTCAACTAGACCATACATTGTAAAAGTTTGGATGTTGACAGCGCATTTATTTTGCAGCAGTAAGGACGTTTTCTGTCGTTACGGGTAGTCTGTGACAGATCTTTGACAGTCTTTACGGTGAGTCAGAAGTACGAAAGTCTGACAACCAGTCTTACCAAGGGGTATCGTGTTACCCACTAAGTGGTTTGTGGAGGTCAGATCGGCGTCGCTCCATGTAAAGTACTGCAGTGCTATTCTGTAACCATCTCACCGAGAAAACTTAGGTGAAGTGAGCGTGGAGTGAGCTGTCATTCCACAGGGATTGACACTATTGACAGCTCACTTCACCCAAGTTTTCACGGTGAGATGTTTACAGAATAGCATGGCTGGTATTCATTTGCTTCCGGTTAGTCTGACGCCAACATAGTTGGGAAAAAGCTCGGTTACTACTGACGTGCAATTGACCGTACCTTCAGCTGTTTATTTGGAAACAAGCTTGATAATGTTTGCAAGTATATATCGTTGTGTAATTGCTAGTAATGAAACTGAATGCCTACCTACTTGGGCGTTGATATGGCACATCGCGATTTAGACAGAGAGTTTCACACAGGTTTGTATGGATTTCTGGTGTATCCCCAAACCCGCACTGGGCCCGCGTGGTGGATAACGGCCCACTCCCTCTCAGGCAGAGAAGGGCAGTATCCCAGCAATGGGAACATAATAGGCTGATTATGCTATGTATGGAGTTACTGACACGACGCGCATCAAAGCCAATATTTTTTTAACTTGTCGTTTCCTATTAACCGCCACGTATTGAAAATTATGCAGCAGTAATGATAGTAACTATAGATAGAGGGGGCTCGTGGCTAAATAATAATAGCCGCACGGTCGATCGAAGATACGCTTCCCGCGGTCAATTCATGGATAGGTGACCATTCATTACATATCGAGACCCCTCAGTTCCTCGGGGGGAATGTCATTCGTAGATCTTTGACAGTCGTTACGGGTAGTCAGAAGCCCAAAACTCTGAAGTACCAAAGGAATATTGTGTATGTTCCCAGTAACTGAATGTGGAGGTCAGAAGGCAGTCGCTCCATTTAAAATACTGGTATTCAGCTGCATTAGGTTAGACTGGAAGCCGACCCCAACATAGTAGGAAAAAGACTGGGCAGATTGATTGTGTCATATTTACCGCCAAGTATTGCAATTTATGCAAACATTTTAGTAACCATAATAAAGATCCAGAAGCCCATCAGTTTATGATAAAGACGGTCGTCTCGTGGGGATTTCGACAAGCCCTTCATACTTCCTAAACGAGATCGGATAACCTTACGACAAAAACGGGCCTAGAATTCCTACAGCGTCCCAAGATGACAAGCTCTAAACCAACACTATGAATACGACCCCCTACGTCACTCCATAGACATCTATATATTCGCAACAATTACAAGTGCTATGAGCTCATTTCATTACCTACGTCATTAGTTTACCATCACGACTTGTACATGACGAGGTCGGCACACATTACCATTGAGCTAATGTGTCAAAGCCTTTTTGATTTGTAACTTTTATTTTATTTTGAGGTGCTAAAGGGAATTCGAGTGAGTGTTTTTTAAAATAATTAATGAAAAGATGTTTTTAATTAAAATTGTGTTTTATAAATTGTATTAAATAATAATTTGGGATAATTTAAGGGTTTATTTTGTATTTTAGTCAGTTAGGGTTAATACTGGTGCCGATTCTCTTGTACACCGAACTAAACTAACTAAACTATCACTAAAATTCTTTAATTTGGCTATGAGAATCTTAGAGCTATTCTGCAAATAAAATTCTCTAAATAAAAAAATAATTTTGACACAACTAAAATCGAATTTGACAATCGAGAATCCACGTGGTACCCGTGGTTTGCCCGTTTTCCTGTATACAAACCCGTGATTTTTTTTAGAGCCGGAGGCGCAGTCAGTCGTGCTGCCTCGGATATATGAAATTTTCCACTGTTTGTATGGAAAATATTACGTAGGTACATGTTGAGTTTTAGGGGTTTATGGATGTTATAAAGGATGTCGAAATTTTAATTATTTTTGCGATAGGACGCACCATTTTCGAGATATAAACAAAAGAAAAAATAAATACAGTACTGTTTTTGCACGTGAAGTCGAGATGTTGGTTCATGAGAATTTTAGTTCATGACAACTTATTTTATCCCACACCTTTTTAATCGCGATAAAAAATTGTCAGGTTTAGTCTGGTTTGGTTTTTTTTAAAGTGAAAAACGTCAAATTGAGAATAGCGAAATTGCCATTTTCACTAAACTAAAAACTAAAATATAGTTAAGTTGTGTCACTTTAGTCTATTTCAGAATGGGAAATCGTCGTTTGACAGGAATAAACTAAATTTTAGTGATTTTTAGTTTAGTTTAGAGGCATTTGTGACAAGAGCATCGGCACATCGACAGACTGAACTTAAACAGATCGATTAAAATACAGAATAATAATATATACATGTCCCTAGAAGTATGGATCAAATCAAATAGGGGCGTGGGCAAGGTCATTTCTAAACTTTTTAATCCAGAGAATGTCGGTGCAATTTTTTAGTCTTCAAAAGTTATGACCAATTTATGATTCTTGCAATCACTTCGCATAGTGCTCAAAGAAAAAAAATCATAAAAAAAAAACACTATCAGTACTATCAATAAAATATTTACATAAGTAATCGTGACTTTGTCGAATTATTTTTTATGAAAATGAAAACGAAAAAATACATTATTTTAAAAATAATTCATATTCCAGTTGATTCTTTGACATGGTCCCATTAATTTCCTAGAGTTATGGGATATCAGAAGGAACCCCTTGTATAAATATTTAGGGGAAAAAAACAGTAAATATTTACAAGCGTTTGACTCATCGCTACATGTATTTCAGCAGTTCGAAATGATCTCTCAAAATGTATAAAAAGAAAGTTTCTTGAAGCGAAAAAGACCTTTTTAGAGGTTTTGTGCGCTCTGGAGAACATTTTCATTTCTATATCACATTGCCTAGCATTCTTAACATCTACGTCAATCAACATCGACAGTTTAAGCAATAATATTCTTTCGCAGAGAAAATATTTTTATCAGCAGTTTTGAAGTGTGAATTTGTCCTCAAAAGTGTCGAAACAAGCCTCATTAAGACCCAACTTAGCACATTCCTCTCAAAAACATTTTTCAAAAAAATGCCCTCTCGATAACCCATAAATATTTCATGATATATATTTTCCATATCGGACTACAAAATGACCAGCCTACCCTCTTCACTGCGTAGCGTGAAGTATTAATTTAACTTGGCAACATTTTTCTAAGTGGGCAACACTTCAGCTGTATTGCCTCATTGAGGGAACCAAGATGGCGGACGGTGGACGACTTTATATTCGAGAAATATGCAATAATACCTACATTATTTACGGTGCTTCGAAGTTTTGGGGCTAGGACGTAAGAAAGGAACAAACATTGTTTTGAATTTGGTTGTATTTTACAAAAAAAACTGCCCTTATTTTTCGGGGTATCCCTTAGTATTAAGCCGTGATAGTAATAAATTAATGACCTACAAACTGTATGTCCGTCAAGATTCAAGCTCCGTGCAGACTAGCGCAACGCGACAAGGCGACGCGACAACGGTTATTGTTACCGTGAAGTTTTCTTAGAAATTGTATTGTTCGAGTCGCGTCGCGCTGGTTTGCACGAGCCTTCAAGGAGCAAGGATTTTGTTAAATATCTACGTATACATAGAGCTACATATACATTACCTATTGCGTAGCAAATAGTTGATTTACAATATTAAACTTTTATGCAGGTAGGTTTGTAACCCAAGACTTGGTCCCTCCCATTGTATAATAATATATTTCGCCAGGTATTATAGCATTCCAAGACACAGTGGTCACGTGGGAGACACATGTCTACGTCATCACATCTGTGTTACCAGAAGTGTGTAATAATAACTCCCACACGAACTTTATTACCTGTGGGAATCCGATAAAAAAATGAGGTTTTAATTAACAAATACGTTGGTATAGGTTTAAATTGAATTGTTTCGTTTGATTAGACAAACGAAACGACAGTTTAAATGCTTTGTATATATTTTTTAACAGAATGGTGACTGAAAATCTTTCTTTAATTCGTGTTTTGCTGCAATAAAGTGGCAACTGGATAGTGACGTTAGCTTGTGTCACTCCCGGAATGCCAGACATTGTTTTTTTAGACCATGGTCCCTCCATATTGACTGACGGGCACACAAACTAGCATCCAACATGGTCTGGGTGCAAGTTTCTTAGTTTTCAAGAAAATATCAATTTTTAATAATAAATCTTACATTGGTTATGTAAAACAAATCTAACTAAATAATGCTTTTGGTTCATCATTTCAAGCGAAAGACGTCCACTGCTGGGCATAGGCCTCCCCCGAGCACCGTCACTTTGACCGGTTCTGTGCTTTTCGCATCCAGCGGATTCCGGCGGCCTTCACAAGGTCATTGGTCTACTTTGTGGGAGGCCTTCCAACGCTACGTCTTCCGGTACGCGGTCGCCACTCAAGAACCTTTCGGCCCCATCGGCCATCTGTTCTGCGAGCAATGTGCCCTGCCCACTGCCACTGAAGTTTGGCAATTCTTCGGGCTATGTCGGTTACTTTGGTTCTTCTGCGGATCTCTTCATTTCTGTTTCAATTACGTAGGGAAACTCCAAGCATAGCTCTCCATTGCCCTTTGGGTGACGTTGGGCCTTGGTTTTGGTTACAAAATTAAATTGTAGCTATCACTTATATGATGATTTATTGGTTTCCACATTTGAACATAACACACACTCCAAAGTAGAGATTAGAAGAAAAGTTGCGAAGTTCTCCGACCGTGGGGTCCGACTGCTCATGGTATCTTTTTAACGAAATCTCCAAACGGCTGGTGCACTTCCCGTGACCATAGAGCTGACTTTTACCGTGGCCAGAGGCTTAGCATTGCCATACAACGTGGTAATGCCGTCAGTCTCTTGGGTGCTATCAGCCGACAGCAAATTTTTTGACCCCATATTTTAGTTTGTTGATAGTTTTAGTTATTCTTAATAATACCTATATAAGTTGTTATTTATGTACAAGTACATATCATTTTAATTCTGAGTAAAGTATAATCATCTCATACAAGTTTGATTTTTCTCAAAATACAAAACATACCGCATCCGCCTTAACGTAAGTATTCATCACTCCTGCCTCTCCGAAGGAAGATCTTCAACTTTTTCCTAAGAACTCTTTATATTTTTTTTAATGTCTATGGAGAACCTTATGAAAGGTCGAGATAGGATCTTGGCGACGCATTTTGAGGACATTAGAAAAAGATATCTTGTTTAATGAAAACCTTATTCACTTTTGGAGGCAATTCGTTTATTTTGACGTTAAAAATGGCGCGAAATAAAATATACCTCGTAAAAGGTTAGGAAATGGTAGTAAAAAAATTAAATTATTTTTTTGTAGAGTCTCAGGTCGGTTTTTATTGCTTTTTAGTTGGTTTCGCGACCCTTTTTATTTCTTTTTTTACTGATTTGGTAGTAAAAAAGAACAGGCTAGGGTTTATTAACTCTATCTATCAAGAACAAGTCGTAAAATAAAGTAGTGACCTCTTTAGTGAAAACTGTCTGAAATAGCTTTATCTATGGAATTAGCAAGTACCAATACATTATAGTTACCTACATACTAATTCCATGGTTAGTACTGTTTGGCTATAACTCAGCAAATTGATGTTTTATGTCATTCTGCCAAACAATTTACTATGGAATTTGGCAATCTAAATAACAACTGTCAAAAATGATAGTTGCTATTTGAATGTACGGACAGTTAGTTGAATTAGTCAAGTTCCCTCAATGTACAACAATCTTTGATGGTACTTTTCCATTCCCGTTTGATATTTCACAATATTAAAACTTCAAATCAACACCCTATTATTTAGCCCCCATATCGTAGAGGCGTTCAACCATAGAGAAGTCTTTTGTCTATGACGTACTATTAATAACTGGCACTATTGTCTTGCCTAGTGACGTTCTGGGATAATAATAGCTGTTGGAAATCAGTCGACTGAATATTTTTATTAATTTTATTTTTATTAAATTTTGATGTGAATAAAAATGAAAGGTCCAATGATTTTTGACATGTTTGAAATTGAGATGAAATGATTGGCGTGAATAGAAATGATTTGTTGTTAGAACATGAACAAGAAAATAATGACGGTAGAAAAAAAAAATTGTTTTAAGAGAACACAGTCGTGAGAATTATTTTAGGAGAAATTCCAGAAAGCTAATCAAGCAATCAATCTGCCTAGCCTTTATCCAACAAGGTATGTTGGGGTCGGCTGCCCGTCTAACCGAATGCAGCTGAATACCAGCAGTACTATTCTGTAGCCATCTCACCGTGAAAACTTAGGTGAAGTGAGCGTGGAGTGAGCTGTCATTCCACAGGGATTGACACTATTGACAGCTCACTTCACCCAAGTTTTCACGGTGAGATGTTTACAGAATCGCATGGCAGTATTTTATTTACATGGAGCGACTGCCTATCTGACCTTCACAACCCAGTAACTGGGTAACACGATACCCGCAGGTAAGACTGTCAGACTTTTGGGCTTCTTACTACCCGTAACGACTGTCAAAGATCTACGAATGACAGCCGTGACCAACGGCTTCAGAGGGGTCTCAGTATGTGATGTCACACATCCACGGACCGACCTCGGCAAGCGTTGCTTAACTTTGAAGATCAACCCGTGCGGCTGTTATTATTTAGCCCCGAGCCAAGATATGCCGGGCGTAAATCCTAGTTCTGAGTTGCTACCGAATGTCCTATTCGCAAAACCCAATAATACTTTGCCTGATCTGGGGGAATTAAATACTTTTACTGCTGAGCATGAGGTCCTCAGTTACGCATGTGACCACTTGACTACGAGGCAATTAGAGAAAAAACTTTTCTCTAAAAACAGCATCCATTGAATCCTCTGTTCCCATATTTAACTTCCAATACTTAATTAATGGAGTTCCATTTTCAAAGTTGGCACTACGCGGTACATTCGGTGCCTCTCGGTGGCATATAAAAAAAAAGCAATTTTTTGCGCGCCATTTAGGTCGGCCATATCGACGGTTAATATATCGACACTTGATTCGCGATTTGTGTGTGGTACAAGTTATATGGGAGACGCGAAATAAATCTAGTTTGATCAAGATATTTATTTATTTATCTAAACTTGCGAGCTATGCACACAATTGACAATAAAGTTCGTAAGCATAATCAGCCTATAAGGTTTCCACTGTTGGAAGCCAAGCCTCTCGTCTGTGAGTTGAGAAGGAGTGAGTCACCACGCACCAAAAAATTCAGCTTTCTAGGTCCAAGTGTTTGGGCTAGGCGTTGATGAGTCAGTCAGTCAGTGAGTCAGTCAGAACTTTATTTTTATAAAAACCGGCTGTACGTTGTCTGTCAGTGATTTTAAGATTTTTATTTACTTTTGTAGAAGATGTAATGATTGACCGCTACAAGAGTGTACGATAATCTTTCTGGATAGTGAAGCTTGTTTAAAAGCAATCCATGAATTGAATTAGCCATCTTTAATCTCTACGAGAACGGATCACAGATGAAATAAAATTTTGACTAGGTAAGAATAAAACCTCCGCGAGTTTATGTTTTAAGTAAATGGCAGATAGGAGACGAATATTGATTTGTATTAAGAGGCTTACAACAGCTAAAGCGCGGTCACTGTCGGACTGCATAGAAATGAAAGAGAAGCGCGATGACACGACGCAGGTAATTTATTGCAAAATATGAAGCAATTAGCGATTTACAGAAAATCTATTGATTGGACTGGAAAATTAAAACACTATTATGCTAATATGTAGCTTGTAAAATAATCTGACAAAAAATCAGAATGATTGCATGTAAATTAATATGATTTTTAATCGTTAAAAGAAATTTTTAGAGGTATCTTCATGATTTTTTTCTATCGTATCAAATTAGTTGTATTATGTTTTCAACACACTATCATACTAGCATATATCCTGAAGAATATCATATATTTTTCTGATTTTGTTTACTGCAGTGGATCATATTCTTTTATGCATTATAAAACGCGTTTAGGCACGTTTAGGTCCTGTAGTCCCCTTAACAAGAAGAAAACATTTAGACAGTCGCGTGACAGTCGGCTCCCCGAGCTGAAAGCACAGGATGCCTACCACGAGCTCTTAGCGCGATACATTTTAGGACCTAAACTGAACTGTTCTTTTTATTCGTACCATGATGTCAGTATAACGATTCAATTTAGGCCATGCCATCTGACAGCGATTGTCCCAAACTGAGTCGCAAGTTTTGTTTTCATTCATTCTTGTTTGGTACCATGACGTCCATAGAGCAGCTCAGTTGAAACGCTCAACTGTCAAAATAAGCGATTCAATAAAAGTTACTATTTCTCTAACATAAACTGAAACGTTTGGTGAATTATTGACGAAAATAAAGTTTTTTACTGCTATTACTATAGTGGAATTTTACAAAAACATGCCTTTTATAACCGCATTCGTTTTTCTCTAACAGATGTCTGATGAAATACTTTTTTGGATTGTTTGAGAAAGATTCCTTGAAATAATGTTAAACTTTTTCAAAACGACACTTCACTTTAATTTTGCCACCGTAATCACAACCACAAAGTACGATATTTAATTTAAAGGAATCACAACTTCACAGACTACGTATCTAGTCAAACTGACACTGACAGTGACATGACAACTTACACAACTTTTTTTACTCTGGTACGTTCGAAACAGAAACATAGTTTGTTTTGTTACGTCGAATTTTTTTTTTTTTCGTATACCTACTTAATAAATAGCAAAAGGTAAATAAATATCTACTTTGACTAAGAATTATTTTAACAATAATTACCCTAATATCATGGGATCTTAAAAAAAACTGTTGTGTTGAGTGATCAACACAACAGTTTATTTTTATTTTAAAGTAATGATACTGAGTTAAGAGGGCGCCTAAAGGTCCACTAGCGCCACTCTTTAAAAAAAATATTATCTCGTGACTGAGAAGGAATTATGAATAACGGCTAATAAGGACCCTCGGTAAGTGTGTCTAGAATTTTCTAATACCTTTTATAAAGTTTCATATTGAGACACGGAGCAACAAAATACGATCTAGAGGAATGTGGCCGCTTTTCTTTAGATCGTATTTTGTTGCTTCGTGTCTCAATATAAAGCTTTATAAAAGGTATTAGAAAATTCTAGGCGCTAGTGGACCTTTAGGCGCCCTCTTAAGAACAAATAAAATGTTACTTGCTACTGAACGTGTCTGACACTAAATGTGCGCGAAACAAACTTATTTGATAATAGCGTTCTCCCTTTTTCTCAAAAAAACGTTTCAAACGCGGTTCAGCCACAAATTGCGATCTTTCATTCACTTTAAACGATCCAACGATCCAAATGCCGCTGAGCGTATTGGACGTCATGGTACGACTTTGAAGCGATGCAGTTTAAGAACCTAAACTGAAATGCCTTGCTTTTGAATCGTTTTTAATTAGGCATCCAGGTTATGAAATAGAAAATGTAAAAAGTATAATATCTTTATTTTCTAAATAATTATTCGAGCTATACCTATCATAAACAAGTGTTTGATTTACGATCCGATACTATAATAATGGACGGTTATTATAATACCTACCTACCTATCATGCTATGCTATTTCAATAGGATTAGGGGTAAGCAATTTTGCTAGGTGTGAAACCTAGCAAAATTGCTTTACCCTTATCACTTATACCACACTTTATAGCGCTTCCACTTTTGTAGGTTCCCACAAATTAATTACCGCTCGGTACCAGTGACGTGAACAAAATGGCCGACATGACCGCGTAAAAATACAATGTATGTTACAACTGAAACGTTTTAATTTATTTTTATAAACCTATTTTTGGAGGTACAATGTATGGTTTAGAGTTTATTTCGTTTTACAATGTTCCGATCTTAATTTAAATCAGACATCACCCACGACTCTCTGGCACTCAATCTGCCTAGCCTTTTCCCAACTATGTTGAGATCGGCTTCCAATCTAATCCGATGCAGATATATACCAGTATTTTACATGGAGCGACTGCCTATCTGACATCCATAACCCAGTTACTGGTAACACGATACCCCTTGGTAAGACTAGTTGTTAGACTTTTTGGGCTACCCGTAACGACTGTCAAAGATCTACGAATGACAGCCGGGACCAACGGCATAATGGGCTATCCGAAGCATAGAGGGGTGTTGATATGTAGTGGGTGTTCACCCATCTACGAACCGACCGCGGCAAGCGTAGCTTAACCATCGACGACCCGTATGGCTATTTTATATAGCCACGACTTTTTGCCACAAATTTCGGAATTAAAAATCTTCTCTAATTCATTGAACTTAGATAGCCGAGTTGGCACACGGATAGAAGATTAATCCAACGATATGCAGCAACGAAAGATCGGGATTGAGATTTGTCAAAAAATAAAAATTATTAAGTTCTGCCGGTCGATTTGTGACAGTGACAGCTCACTTCACCTAAGTTTCACGTTGATATTTTTACAGAATCGATCGACAGGTGTCAGTCACCTTGATGACTTTTATTGTAAGTCGAGTTATTAGCGGACCAGACACTATCAGTAATAATGACATTACATTCAGTTAATGTTATTAGTGAGAGGGGGGAAGATCGTCCGGGTTTTCAATGAGATGAGCAATGTTGTATTTGAAGTCTTGTAGCACAGTAAATATTAGCTTATAATGCTAAATTTATATTTGTTGAGAGTGTGGCGGCATCTACACCGCCACATGCGAACTACGCATCAAAGACTTGACGTCACACAACATCCTGACGTCACTCAAATCCTGCATCACGCAATTAGAGTTTACCGCGCGGTGGACATATATACAAGCTCACGACTTCAACCTCTGGGCAATTGCCCGGCAGACATGACACCCGTCTGGACGGAGGATCCTCCCTTTTCTATGGGGGATGAGTGAACTTTACACCCTGTTCACCATACCCCTAAAAGAGTAAAGAGCAAAGAGTATATTTTTATATCATATTGATAATATCCTGTAATTATTGTATCTGCTCCAACGCAGAAAAATAAATTCAATCAAATGTTTTTATCACGAGAATGAAACAGGGGGAAGACG
Source organism: Agrochola circellaris (assembly GCA_914767755.1). Classification (NCBI taxonomy): domain Eukaryota; kingdom Metazoa; phylum Arthropoda; class Insecta; order Lepidoptera; family Noctuidae; genus Agrochola; species Agrochola circellaris. The sequence goes on along the minus strand of OU611867.1, from coordinate 5,444,751 downwards.
AAAAGGCGATGGGGAAAGATCGAAATAGTTTCTAAAATTGTTCAAATTAATATCAGACGTTGTTGTTCGTTGTCGTGTCGTTGTTGTTGGTGTGTTGTTGTGTCTATAGTTTGAAGTGCCCTGAAAACTCAGAACTATATGTAGTGTCAAAATACCTTTAGTTAACAAAGATAATAGGTTTTTTTAATCTATATATTTCAATCTTACCCCACCGGGGGAAGTTTGAAGTAGAGGTTCTCAAACTTTCCCCTTTCATTGCTTAAGGTTATACTGCAAATAAAACGTCACTATCCTACTAATATTATAAACGCGAAAGTTTGTTAGGATGGATGGATGTATGGATGGATGGATGTTTGTTACTCTTTTACGCAAAAGCTACTGAACGGATTTGGATGAAATTTGGCATACAGATAGTTTATAACCTGGATTTACACATAGGATACTTTTTATCCCGATATTCCCACGGAATTGAGACTTATACGGGTGAAACCGCGGGGCGCTGCTAGTATTCCAATAAAGCATCGTACCTACCACGTAAGTACCTATAGAAACAGGACACGGGGTAAAATTAAAACTCTCGATTAACTTACGTAAAAGTAGCTGCGCAGACATTTGTATTTTTCACACACATCACTCGCTTCAAGTGTGTGTGTTTGACTGTGGTGCGCGACGTAACCAAATGACGATCTTAACAATGCTGCCATCACTGCAAAAATTGCACTGAATCTGGCTTGTCACATCGATGCCATACAGTACCACAGATACTAAAGGCATAGACAAGTAACTGATGTTACGTCGGATTCAGACACGCGGATTACATATATTTTACACTTCACTGTAATTTACACACCTATTTATTTTATTTTTTTATTATATTTTTTTTATTTTGTATATATCCGTGACATCACTGCGGGCCCTATCAGAATACCAGCGCTGCGACATTTAATTTTTTTTAATGTCGCGGCATCATGCTGAGATAGGAGCCTTTTGGCCTCGTACGGGACTTCATTCTAATTTTGTTACTTTGGTTTTTATTTATGTTTAGTGTGTTTTAGTTTAATGTGTGATTTCCTGTGCGAGTCTCAATAAATACTTTTTCTTTCTTTCTTTCTTTCAATATAGACGAATTTTTGTTTACTCCATTTTTCGTCTTGCCCCCACTGGTGAGTGACTGACAGTGTGGTGGTTGGAATGATGATGTGATCTAATTAATTTAATAGTTTTAAGTCATTAGTGCAAGGAATGCCAGTAATACTAATGTAATTATTACTGATAGTGTCTGGCCCGATAATCCGTCAAACAAAAGTCAATTGTAACTTCAGCCTAGTTAAAATAGTTGAAGTGATAACTTCTTTAGGCGCGTTGTACGATTTTTGGTAGGGGAAAATGTGTTATGGGTTCGCGTCATCGACATGCTAATTTTAGCAGTACCTGTCGATCCATTCTGTAAACATCTCACCGTGAAGAGTGGGGTGAAGTGAGCATGAAGTGAGCTGCTCCATAGTGTCAATCCCTAGTTTTAGGTGCAATGACAGCTCACATCAAGCTCACTTCACCCAAGTTATCACGGTGAGATGTTTGCACTTATGAGTATGACGCTTTGCGCGTTGGTCAACAGTGAAAGCACATAATATGTTTTAATAGTAATTAATCATTGAATTTGAATGTTATGAAATATTTTTTTTGATACTTACTAAAATCGGAAACTTAAAAAAAATTACAGTTATTTCATAGTTTTGAGTTTTCACTTCTGTCGACAATTCCTGTTTTTTTTGACAGTTTTTGCGTCATTGTTACCATTTTTTCTACCGTTATTTAATTTCACATACCTCTTAAATAAGAATAATGAACCTACAAGTGTGTCCGTTAGGTCCAGTTCCCAAACCATAGACCTAGAGGACCTAGCCACAGATTAGAAATCATACTTAGAAAATAATGACCATACAATTTTTAGAGGAGCACTTACTATTCAAAATAGGAGGGGTCATGACGTGGTGTTGCCAGACCTCGCCACAATAAAAAAACAAAAAAAAAAACGAATGTTGGTTAAAATTTTGACTTCGGTTTGTAATTTACATTTGGTTTTGATAAAATAGTTTTCATAGGCTTTTTATCCACGGTGAGGTATTTAGTTAAGAGGCTTACAACAGCTAAAGCGCGGTCACTGTCGGACTGCATAGAAATGAAAGAGAAGCGCGATGACACGACGCAGGTAATTTATTGCAAAATATGAAGCAGTTAGCGATTTACAGAAAATCTATTGATTGGACTGGAAAATTAAAACACTATTATGCTAATATGTAGCTTGTAGAATAATCTGACAATAAATCAGAATGATTGCATTTAAATTAATATGATTTTTAATCGTTAAAAGAAATTTTTAGAGGTATCTTCATGATTTTTTTCTATCGTATCAAATTAGTTGTATTATGTTTTCAACACACTATCATACTAGCATATATCCTGAAGAATATAATATATTTTTCTGATTTTGTTTACTGCAGTGGATCATATTCTTTTAGGCATTATAAAACTTGCGTTTAGGCACGTTTAGGTCCTGTAGTCCCCTTAATATAATAAATTAATGTGGTTAATTTATTATATTAAGGGGACTACAGGACCTAAACGTAAAATAAAAAGGGTGGGTAATAGTGAAATGTGGCACACCACATTTCACTATTACCCACCCTCTTCAATAATAACTTTTAATTTTGTATATTGTTTTCATCTTTTTATTTTTGTCTTCTCCTAACAAAGGTAAAAATAATTTTTAAATTATTATCTTTATGATTTTATAATCAAATACTGTTTTTGAGGGGGTCTGGTAATCTGTGTGACAGGTTTTCCTAGTGCCAGTGTCCCACAAAGGATTTATCAGATATGTAATCTTTATATTTTTAAGGCGCTTTTGTGGAAGAGAAATAAATGTTTTTTTATTCATTATTATTTAATAAACAGTTAAGGAATCAAAATGATAATTATGTACTTAAAAGGCAATTTTTACTCGCATGCACCTATTATTTTCCATGCCATCATTTTTAATGAAAATGACAGTTTGAAAAGTGTCATATGCTCATTACTTAAGGGAGGAAAAACGTGTTTGAAAATTGCTTAACATGTGTACCTACCAAAATTAAAAACATAGGTAATTATATTTTTGAATATGGAGGAGTATTTTGCAGCCCACTTATGTGTTTCTTTGCGTACCTTAGTACTTATTAAAACTAGTAAAAAAAAAACAAAACAAGCTTTTCGAAAAAAGTAAACTACTGATTGGTTTTTTTTTTGTAATCTGACAACCCACAAGGCTCTTAACATCTGACCCCTGGTCTAGGCAAGCAGCTGGACTACTAAAGCATGCAACCCTCCTCTCTCGTGGCTTCAATTAATAATAAGTCTATACTGCACGATTGTTTGTCGTCCAGCATCAAAGATTATAAGGGTAGAAACGACGGAACTGTTATTTTCAAAATAAAAACTCAAATATAAATAAAATGACTTTGTTATTATGTTTGTTTACAATGTTTTATACGCCAATGATTTAAGCTTCGTGCAGACAAGTGCGACGCGACAGCGCGACGCGACACCGGCTATTGTTATACCGTGAAGTTTTCTTAGAAATTGTATTGTTCGTGTCGCGTCGCGCCGTCGCGTCGCGCTGGTCTGCACGAGCCTTTATTATAGTAAAAAGATGTAGATAGGTTACATACCCAATATTTAATCTATAAAAACGGCACATTGTCACACTATTAGATGATACGAGGAAGTACGACGGCATGTCGTCGGAACGAAAAAGTGACAAGACGAAGAAAATGTGACTAATTAGCCAAATTTTGACGTGCTACTTCTGGAGTGTGTAGGCTATCTACCTTTTTTACATAAAATATCATTAGTTTAGGCCGTAGTTATATCAGTATTACGGTAGCCAGTAAAATAATTGTATCATGGCCAGCCAGGATAAAATTATTTTGGTCGTGGGCTCTCGTACCTTAGGCCATAAGTACATTTTCAATCCTAATCGAGATCAAGAATTTGACAGCTGCATTTCGATAGAATGATCTCGATTCGCGTGCCTATCTTACCTTGGAAACGATGGACATATTTTTTATTGGTATCACTGCCTATTTGTTTAGGTTTAAACGTTGTTATTTCATGTTCAATTAAAACTAAAAGGGTCGAAGGTCGCATAAAACAAATTAGATGACTATTTTTTATCAATAAAATCCATTTATAACTTTATCAAAGTCACACCAACCATTTTCCCGTTATTAAAAATCAATTCCAATTCCAAATTTTATTCTATGCCGCGCTATTAAATGTGACCCAACTAGTGGCCAGTGCGTGCTATAGGAAAAAATAAATTGTCCATTGTCTATGGACTAAATGGGGTTGCGTTCGGCCGTGTTCACATAAAAAATATTTTGCAGTTAAAAAATGTTCTGCTCGTGATTTCAATTAAAAAATGTTGTCTTTGTTTTTTTTTAGTTCGTGGTTTTTTATTATTCCTATTTTTATTTGAGTCTTGACCAGTGAAAGTGTTAGTGGCCATATTATTATGGTTTCAATATGTAGGTTAGGTACCTATACCAAAGTGCCTATTTGATAGGGGGCGATAACCTTATCCTGCACCCCAATTGCGTAACACACTTTTTGTCACAATCCGAAAGATTTTGAAGGAAATTCCTAATTCATTGCTTCGTATTGTTTCCATTGTGTAAATAACGTAAGGAATGTTATTGAATTGTCAAAATGAAAGTCATTGCAATTGTTTGTGTGTTACGCAATTACCCCGCTGATTTTGTTTAATGAAAGAGCGTTGACTCCTTTTTTCATCGTAGCTGTTATAGGTAGGTTACTTATTAATTGTATAGAGCGTTAAAGTTGGCAACATCGGAAATAGCTGTCCAAAATTTAGCTGTTTCATTAATTTGGCAATATTACTATATGGAAATAAGAAATATGGCAAACTAGTGAAATAAAATATTGATTATGATATGCAATAATTAATATCGTAACACCGAATATTTAGTTTGAAATGAAAAAAAGTATTTGTAAACTTTCCAAATGCCTTTTTTACACCTAAAACGTTTACCACATCAAATTCAGTATTATAATTGCAATTCATTATTAATGTTCTAGTCACAGAAAAGATTATCTGTTCTGTGGTTCTAGTTCACTAGTTAGCCATATTTGTTATTTCCATACAGTAAAATGGCCAAGTTATTTATTTATTATATATTACAAGGCAACTACAACAGGTAACAATCACAGTATATCAGTAGATTCACATTAAGTATAGGTTTCGACTTGATTATCACCCAAAGCGTAATCGCACAACATGACTAGCAACAATAATAATAAAGATGATAACTGCAGTAAAAAACTTAGTTCACAAAACTACAACTGCAAGGTCCGTGCGTCTGCCCTCCAACACCCTGCCACGGAATGTGTAGGAGACCAAACACGCCAGGTAAAGCACATACACAATTGACAAAAAGTTACATTATAAAGAAAACAGTATTTAAAGTGTTACAAGATCAAAAAGAAAGAGTACATACATGTCTTTTGAAAGCAGGAATTTGAATTAATCAAAACAGGTAAATATTTGACAGCTATTTGCGATGTTGCCAACTTTTTGGATGCAAATATCTACCACAGACATCTAAACAACCCATAACAGCTAAAGCAGAAAAAAAATATACAAAAAAAAAACAGAAATAGGTAGTTAAACTCATGCTTACTTCCCATCGGGGTAGGCAGAGACTACAGAACGCCACCTTCTACGATCACATACCCCTTTTGCTTCGTTTACGTTCATACATCTGGTCATACACGCACGCCGGTTGCGAGTACTACGACCTTTTTGAAGAATATCACCAATAAGGTCACTATGTTTCCTTCTAAGGCATTTACTCCCGGTGTTTCCACTAACGGCCACCTTGTAAACCTTTTGTTAGTCGCTTTCACTCATCATGACCAAACCATACTTACCTACTCTTCATTTTTTTTGTCACTTAATATCTTACCGTTTTTTTATCACATTACTCCTCAGCCTATCATTCATAGTTACATACACATGCTTCGCAAGGAACGTATATACAAAAAATATGAATGAAAAATAAATAAATAAACGTATTCACACATAATGCTTACCTTTACTCACTGAGCGCGGTCTTGTAGCACTTTTACGCAATTCAGCATTACGTAAGAGCATTTTTTCCCTTCACTGTCTTTGTACTGAGAGCACTGTATCCCGCTCTTTTTCCGTATTATTTTTACATGGTTTATGATGAGAGGCAGAACGTAGTTGCCTTTGCCAAGCGGCGCACAATAAGAAAATGTTGCAGCTTTTTTCTTGTCTATTCTCCGTTTGTGTGGAGTTAGCTTTATATATTTTTTGTATAACTGTGTTTTATTTAGCTTTATAGATTACTATATTTTATGTTGTTTTGTTTATGTTATTATGGCGTTTTGCTTTTTCGTTACAGATATAGGACTAAATATGTAATTAAATAAACTACAGGATTCGGGGCGTAGAATCACTTTTGCGATGCCCGGTCCAGTTGATGGATGTCAAACGGCTGATGACAAAACAGGGCGCGCGTCGTCTGTTTTTCAGCAATTACCTAAGTATTATGAAATAAAGGAGCAGCAAGATAATTAAAACAAAAAATAAATAACAATAATGTTTATGAATTCTACAAAATAAAACAGATCAGTGTGCAGTCAGTGGTATCTATACAAAGTCAAATTTAATGCTGTTGTGAATCTTCACAGACAAGATGGCGTCGATGACCTTTGATGATAAAATAAAAAAAAGATTTTTGAAACTCATAATTTCAAGTCATAGTCAATTCGTACTTACTTGAAATATTAATTCAATCAATTTGCATAGCCTTTTCCCCTTGTTGGGGTTGGCTTCCAGTCTAACCGGATGCAGCTGAATACCAGTATTTTACATGGAGCGACTGCCTATCTGACCTCCACAACCCAGTTACTGGGTAATACGATACCCCTTGGCAAAACTAGTTGTCAAACTTTCGGGTTTCTGACTCCCCGTGAGGACTGTCAAAGTGTTTAAAAATGATAGCCGAGACCAACGGCTTAACGTGCTTTCCGAGGCATGAAAGGGTCTCGGTATGCAATGGATGGTCACCCATCCACGGACCGACCGTGGCAAGCGTTGCTTAACCTTGAAGATCGACCTGTGCGGCTGTTGTTACTTGAAATAATAATTATGAGTTTAAAAAGTAGTTTTTTCATGTCTGTGTTGGTACGTTTTTTGCAATTTGCAGGTCAGTAGGTATCATGTTCTATGTTGATCTAAATATGATTCGCGGCCGTATCAAATGTTTATTTATAATTATAATCATAAAAATGATCAATACAACTCTCTAAGTTCATGTAATCCCATTGAATGACTATTTCATGAAATCATGACATTTGACAATTATGCTAACTTATGAAGTTGTATTGCTGATTGTAATGATTACAATTATGTAAAGCCATATTTGTTACGGTCGCGAATCATATTTTAATAAATATAAAACCTGAGACTGACCTGCAAAATGGAAAAAACTCAAGAAAATTTGAATTTCGCGGGCTACCTTAGCGCATCCCCCTTAAGGACGGCATGCTTTGCGACACTGACACACATTATCAAAATTGTTCTCATTGCCACCACATCCGCCATATATAAAAGTTTCACAGCTGCCAGAAGTAGAGTTGTAAAAATACCTGAAAAAAACATGAATTTAGCATAGTTTCGGTTTATTTGAGTGATGGATATTGAAGTTAAAGGTATGAACTATCTTATTTTACAAAAAATGCTAGCAAGTTAATACTAGTTTTTTTTTTTTAACATCATATTCTAATTTTACCATTTTCCCCCCTATTTTCTTATCTATTTTGGACCCGGAAAGCATTGTCTACGCATGTCACAGACCTAAAACTTACATAAATGGTAGCTTGAACCCTTTTCTTTCAAATGATAGTAAATGTAGACGTTTTTTTTTGTGTGGGAAGTGATCAAAAATACTTCTCCCGCTCTGGGCGGAGCGGGAAGGGCGTGTCAGACTCTTATTGACCCACTCGTGTTCCTTCAGTTGCTTATACGTTGCCAGGGGCCACGGTATCCTTTTCAGACTTTCCCGCGACCCCACGACCCCGGCAGTCCTAGCAGACCCCTTCTGTTTAGAAATTAGATTAGCTAATTTAAAAAAATGGTGAGTTATTGCAAATTTCTACCTGTTAGACCTTTTTTTGTGACTAAACGTGCAGATTGCTCATGGTTGTTTGTTTCTTGCATTATTTTCAAAATATATCGTTTTTTAAGTACAAAAAGTATTTTTTTACTTAATCTATAATCACGACTCCTTCTCCCCCCCCCCCCCCCCGCAAATGGCTCCCTTTATGCTAATACGAAATCGCGTAGTCTTATCAGGTTATAAGAAGCCTCAGGGAACCAAAAGACGCAGAAAATAGATTTGTCCAGCTAGCATGTTCTAGACCAGCAATGCTATTCTGTAACCATCTCACCGTGAAAACTTAGGTGAAGTGAGCGTGGAGTGAGCTGTCAGTAGTGTCAATCACTAGCATTAGGTGGAATGACAGCTCACTCCACGCTCACTTCACCTAAGTTTACACGGTGAGATGGTTACAGAATAGCACTGCAGGGGTGGCGAACCAATGGCACGCGTGCCATCAATGGCACGCTTCGAAATATTTTGGGCTCGCCACCAATCGAAACGGTTTCCATTTTAGTTGTTGAAGAATTTCAAATGCAGCTGATTGATTTCCAGTCTAGTTCCATATGGATTGAAACTAGGAAAGAGTTGGAATTTATTGAAACAGAAAGATCGACAAGCAATTATGTAAAAATGCGAGTAACAAAATTGTGGAAACATGGAATTCGATTCCAGGCACACTTAACTGTTTGAAGAAGCTGGCTCGTGCTATTTTAACCATATTTTCATCTGGTTCCGAGTAATTATTTTCAGAGATGAATGACATCAAAGACTCACTTAGAAATAGTTTGGCAGATGACTCCAGTTCAGCATACATTCTGCTAATAACCTATTTTACAACCCTAATTTATGTTATTTGTCATCTAATCTGCAACAGCAGAAGTCACACTAATGTTGCTTTAATTTGAATTACACGTATAACTGAAACATTTATTACTAGAATACAGTGCAAAATTTATTTTTTTGGTAGTAAATTAAGAGTTGCGAGTGAACTGCCGAAATTTATACTGTAAGTACCTACACCTAAGCCTAACCTTTCCAGCATTACAGGCGTGACGATATAAATGAAGAGTTGAATTGATAGCATAGAAATAATATCCATTGTCCATGGAATTTAGTTTTATTATTTTCTCAATAATCACTTAGTGAAATTTATTTAACGTCCCGTATAATGGTCTCATCAAACATTTCTTTTAAAAAAATGACACGTTGATTCATAAAGGTTCGCCACCCCTGTTCTAGACGAACCATAGTGCCACGATCAGACTGTAGTTGAAAAGAGGTTTTTTTTTTTAAAGATTGGACTATATATGTAGAATGCTTACTTAGTAAAGAAACCACGACACAATCCCGTGGCAGACGGTTGCAAGCATAAAGGATCTGAAAAATAAAAAATCATTAATAATGGAAATGGATATCTAGATCCTGCCCTTATCCCACTATCCTTGTGTTCGACGCCGCAAGTCTTCGACTGCACGCGTAGCATGACGCTTTCTATGTCTACGAAGAATAGACACAGCTCTTTCTATACAAAGTGACATTTTGTTTCTCCATTTTTGACATCGCACCGTAGAAATCCTTCAACAACCTGTCATTTTGTCTTTCGTTTCTAACAATCTTTGTCTAGGTCCTTTTTTAAGTAGACTATTTCAGAAGGAAGTTTTCTATCCCAAACTGTCAAAATCACACTGACAACTGACAGTTGTCTCCACGGCCACAAAGTATAAACGGTTATCTACAAAATCATGATTTTACAGGAGAGCATTTAAACACAAAACTGTGATAATTAATAGAAGAACAAAGCTATCTTCTCATATTTTACATCATTTCGTTAATAGGGAATATTACCAAGGAAACGGTTAAGGCCAATATTACTGAAATATTTTTTTATTCTAAAATACGGTTCCTCGACACAGAAAATTTGTTGTAGTTGTCTATACATACGTGACTTAAATATTAGTAAAAATTGAGAATCAAACAGAAAAATAAATCCTATGACAAAACAAAGAAACCTGAGTCGAATTATGTAAAAGAGTGAATTTCGTAAAAAGTGCAGTTGACTCTTTCTACTTTGCTGACGTCGTACTGTCTACACGGAACGTCAGTTTAGTCTTCTCTTCCGTCGACAAAACGGTGTTCATGCTACGCGTGCTGCTTCCCTACACCTTTCTTAAGTTTTGGTTTCCTAGAAGAGCGGTGGCCGCCATGTAACGGCCGCAGTGTACCAACTTATACTTTCATAAAAATAACGTTTCAGTGTCGTCATTCGCCGGTAAATTGCGGACGCTAAGTATCTGGCGGCCACCGTTCTTCTAGCAGATTTTTTCAACGCCAGATATCGAATTATACAGGCTGTTAAAGTAATTGCGTGCCATAGCTTCAGGGTGAGTTCAGAGTCGATAAAGGAACCCGTGAAAATAAAAAATAAATACCTTTAAAAAAGGTTTAAAAAAAACGAAAATTGTCATAAGATGTGAATGTTAAAGAAATTGCGTGCCATAGCTTAGGGGTAGGTTTAGTATCGATAAAAGAACCCAGAAAAAATAAATAGTACCTACTAACTTAAAATAGCAATCCTTTAGAATTAAAATTATTTTATTTGTTTATATGCTTTAATTACTTACTTTCATTACTAGGTAGGTGACTCTAGGAAATTATTCATTAGCATTAAAACAAAATAAAAACTTATTATAAGCAATTTTTTAATCAATTCTAAACGATTGCTATTTAATTAGTAGGTACATTAGGTTCATCTTATGATAATTTTCGGTTATTTTAAAACTTTTTTTAAAGGTATTTATTTTTTATTTTTCACGGGTTCCTTTATCGACTCTGAACTCACCCTGAAGCTATGGCACGCAATTACTGTAACAGCCTGTATATATATTTAAAAAAATCAGCTGTTCCCTACATTATAACGAGCTATGCGAACATAAATGTATGGAACAGCTGATTTTTCTTTCGCGATTTCAGGGTTGGCTCCATAGTGAAAGTTGTTCATAATGATGAGTACAGTGACTCCTTAAGAGGATGCAAACGAATTAAATTTCACATTGTATACGATATCCGTATAATAAACGATATCCGTGGAATATCCGATAGACGTTTAACAGTTTTGTATGGAAATACTATCAAAATATTATTTTAAATTATTTCTCGGCCGCCTCGGCTTAGCCGTCATTTCAGTATAGTTATTCCCTTTCTACACTGCTACAAGGATTTTTTGGCTTTCGAGTGACGTTCACACGGGTGCTGTTGGTAAAATTGTTTTGTGAAATTTATTGAAAAAACAAGAACAAGATGGCGTTAGTTCCTATTTCATCATCAAACATGGCGTCATGTGTACCGCAAATAAACGTATTTTCTTTCTTTCTTTCTTTATTTTGACCACGCGCCAAAAGTTTCTTGCAGTCGTACAGGGTCAAATTAAAATAGCTAGCGAAACTCCGCAGACGTGATGGGTATCGATATCTAAACATGAGAAATAAAAAATAAAGTTGTTTTTTGGGGTCGTCAACCGCAGTTTATGTGAAATATCAGTTTAAAAGTGAATATTTTTGTGTAAACTTCACAGTCGTGATGGGTAACGATATACAGGCTGGAATTTTTGAACCTCTCACCCATCACGTCTGCGGAGTTTCGCTATCTAATTTTATTTAACCTTGTATATTATGCTAAAGAAAGAAAGAAAACGGTTATTTGGATAGAATGTGTCTTTTCAAACACATTCAACCCATCCGTTCTTTGACACTTCCCTACTCTTGTTGTTGAAACTTACCTAATTCAGCGTAGACAACTCCCACAAATAAAATTACAAGAAAACAAAATAGTTTCATTTTGAATAAAGGTTAATCTTTTAGACACAGCAATACTTTATAGTAAAATACAAACTACAATAAGTTACAATATTTTCTTGTCATTTATATTAAAGAAAATCGTTTCAATGGCAGGGATGTATTAAGACAGCCTAAATTCTTCTGCAGCGTAAATACCAAAATAATTTTATTAGTTTTTATTTCAGAATAAAGAATACATAGTGTGTTGGTAACATATTATTAAAACAATTTATTTTCTTGTGTTAGTACCAATCACTCTCCGCACAAACGGCTTTACAATTGAAAAGCAGAATGAATTGAATGATTGAATGAATGATTGAATTGCTTTGCAATTGAATTGAGAGCTGAAGCTCTCCGCTACAGTTCTCGAAAAAATAAAATAATTAATGTAATAATATTAATTAATTAATTATCAGTAATTATATTTTTGAGCCGTTTGGGGTTGAAACCCTCGGGCCGTGGGGTCCGAGTGCTCATGGTTTGTTCAACGAAAGACACCTCCCGTGACCCAAGGCCTGGCTTTTACCTTGGCGAGAGGATAAGCATTGCCATACAACGTGGCAATGCCGCCAATCTCTTGAGTACATTACCAGTCTACAGCTATGCGGAGGAATTAATCGACGCCATATTTTTGTTTGCTAACAGCTTTATTTATTATACATGTCGGAATACGTTACTGAGTTGACTAATCGGGACGCCAGCGCCGCCTAGCGGCGCTCAACAGAGTCTACAACATAACGCTCGGACCGGCCGAAGCTAAGCAGACTTGATCGGTGGCGGTCAAGCAGTTAACACGTTTAGAAAATGTCGCGCGTTTAGAGTAGTTGTGTCGTGTACCTACAGTGTGTAAAGTGCTAATGTGATCGTGAATTATAATTTGATCTGAACTGCAAACGGTTTTTCTATTGCGCAATTACCAACACTACCCACAGTACGCCCACAGTCGTTAAAATATGGCTGGTAATAACGAAAGACAAACATACCTATTATATTTTAATTTTATTAGTTTGTTAGTTAATTAATAGGTTTCGTTAGTATTTCTAGGCAAGCCTGTACAATCGATTTAAGCTACTCCAATGTACCCCCCCCAAGCAACAAACAAGTGTTTTTAGAATTAAAGACTACATGATACTATATGAGCTCATATAATTGTTTGGATTATTTTATTTGACTATAAGTCAATTTATTTTAAATTTTGTTTTCATTTATTGTTGACATAATCTACTCATTAAAATGTTTTTATTTTATGAGTTGATTGCAATTTGTACTAATGTAAATTATTTTTGCATTAAAGCATTATTATATAGAATCAAGTTTTTCTAACTGAACAGACAGCTGTGCTGCTGGGGAGTTTGTTGCGCCACTTCTTCTTCCCAGCTTAAGAGGGCGCCTAAAGGTCCACTAGCGCCACTCTTTAAAAAAAATATTATCTCGTGACTGAGAAGGAATTATGAATAACGGCTAGACAGGACCCTCGGTAAGTGTGTCTAGAATTTTCTAATACCTTTTATAAAGTTTCATATTGAGACACGAAGCAACAAAATACGATCTAAAGAAAAGCGGCCACATTCCTCTAGATCGTATTTTGTTGCTCCGTGCAATATGAAACTTTATAAAAGGTATTAGAAAATTCTAGACACACTTACCGAGGGTCCTGTCTAGCCGTTATTCATAATTCCTTCTCAGTCACGAGATAATATTTTTTTTAAAGAGTGGCGCTAGTGGACCTTTAGGCGCCCTCTTAAGCACTAGGAAGTGGTGAAGGGTGGGCGTTTTTGGGGGACGGTGTTATGTAATTTTGACGTTCGAAAAGTGCTGATTCTCAGCCTAGTTTGAATAAATGACTTTTGAATTTTGAATCGTCAATATTTATCATCAACGGTTTCATCGCTTACAATGCCTTGGTGAGATTGTGGTCAAACCCGACCTTTACACATAAACTCACACATTATTTCTATGGGCTAGGCAGAAACTACAGAATGCAACCTGCTACGATAAATACTCCTTTTGATTCGTTTACGTTCAAACATCTGGTCATACACGGACGCCGGTTGCGAGCATTTGATCTTTCTTTCGTCACCAATAAGGTCACTATTGGTCCTTCTAGGGCGTCCCTCCCGGCGACTCACATCTGTCTTGTAAATACCTTTAGTTACATAGTCGCCTTTCATTCATCCTCTCAATATGACCACATAACATCTAAGCATACTCTTTGAATTTTTACGAACTCTATTTATAAAAAAAATACATTTGTGTGATGAATATTACCTATACCATTACTAATAAAATTTACCAGCTGTGCTGCTGGGGAGTTTGTTGCGCCACTTCTTCCCAGCGAAAGCGCGAGGAAGTGGTGAAGGGTTTTTTGGGGACTGTCTTGTAATTTTGACGTTCGAAAAGTGCTGATTCTTAGCCTAGTTCAAAGCAATACTGCTGTTTCAAGCAATACTGCTGTTTCGATTTGAAGGTAAGTAGGTACCTAGTAATACCTAGGTATAAAAGTTTTTAATCCGGTCCTGTTCAAGATCAATAATACTTTAATACGTTATGCGTCAGTCATTCATTATCAAGAACAGCTGTGTATACTCGATAACTATGGAAATTATTTAATTAATTTCATTGCACGTACATTAGGTAATAAGACAAAATTCTAAAGCAGCTGTAAAAACAAACAAATTACAAGTTGATTCAATAGTGTAAAACTAGTATTTCTTGAAACTTGAAGGTGGCTTTGTTCGTAAAAGAATGTGTCAACAGTTTTTGTCAAGTTCAGTACATTTTCAACGACGACAGTTTTATTGTTTTTTTTTTATAAAAAAGATTATCGAAAATTTATTTAATTATTTCCAAAATACATAGGGTAAACCATACTAATCTTGGCACCCTCACAATGATTGGCACTCTGGCTTATAAACCCAGGAAATAAGAGCTTCGAGCATTTTTTTAATAGTGGCAATTATATATTTTTTTATAGTGGCAATTTTTTATTTCATTTAAAAGGTAATAAACAATTTATTTTTGAGTTGTTGTATAATTTTAATAATGCCTTAGGTATCCTAGTTTAAAATAGAGCAATAAAAAAATTAAGTAATTTGTTAACAACAGAGATTTTACTACAAAAATGACCAAGGTCAGCTTAGAGTGCCAATCATTATACAGTTTACTCTATTTAGCTTATTTTACAGTTTGGTTACGAGTATAATCGCACAACGAAAACCTCTCAGGGTTTCTATGTGTGCTGTCGAGACGGTCAATAAACAAAATTGTTAATTAATTGGGACTGTGTACCAAAAAATGTAATTCATATTCTAGCCTACTCGATTGAAATTTTGTATGGGACTGTTGATAATTTTTTTGCGATTACGTTAGTTGGTTCCATATAAAAATTGTTCAGTTTGATGGTATTTCCTGACCTTTCTAATACCATGTTGTAGGTATACTAAAGACAATCTTAGGCATTAAGTGGTGGAGCGGTGGAGCATACGGTGGAGGTCTGCCCGGCTTGGGCGGGGCACCGCCGTGTCCTTGTGGAGGCGATCGGCGGCAGTGATCTCTCGCGTCCGGCCCTGGTCCAGGCCATGGTACGGAGCGAGAGAGCGTGGGAATCCGTCACCTCCTTCTGCGAAGCAGTAATGTTCGCGAAGGAGGAGACAGAGCGCGTGAAGGAGAGGCAAATGTCGCGCCCTCACGCCCCTAGCCGCCGCAGGCCCGCGCCCTCACGCCCTAGGCGTCGAGAAACGCAGGCCGATTTCCGGCCACCGTAGGCGCGGGCTTGCGGACGGTGAGCAATGGATAGCTCACCGTCCGATAAAGACCAGGCCCGGGTCGACGGCGCGTTGTGTTCCACGCGCGCCTCTAAGATAATATGTCAGCACAACGGAAGGGGTCCGCTAGGACCGATGCCTGCCGGGGTCGCGGGAAAGCCGGCAACTGAAGGAACACGGGTGCGTTTTAGTCAGTAAGAGTCTGACACGCCCTCCCGCTCCGCCCCGAGCGGAAGAAGTTATTTGATAATTTCCCACCCAAAGTAGCATTATTCCGAAGAAATTACTGGCACATATCTAGCTCAGAGATTTTTCTTTGTTAGCTCTAAAGTGTTAGCCTTCTAGTGGTAATGGTATCCTATGGGCAATGTGGGCAGTATAAAGAAAACATCTTCCAACCGATATAATTGATAATTATGATGTCTGCCTGAAATACTTATACCTACTAGGTATGTACCTAGCAGTGATAACATAAACATTATGCCTGTTTTCCTCGAAGGTTACGCAAAAGTGCACAGAAATCCTTAACTCCTAATGGAAAACAACATTTTGTCCAAAACATAATAATTATTTCGACCTTCCACATTTATTCCAAAAATCAATTTCTAAAATTAAAAAAAAATACAGAACGTATAAAGGTGCTTGTTCACTTAATAACAAAATAAAAAGCAAATAGTTGTCAATAGAGCCTCATCGAACCATAAACAACCGCTGAACATTTGAAATGACACTCGAAAAAGAAAAAATAAATTCGCGCGCTTTTTACCCGCTAACAAGATATTGCGTAAATGTCACCGAGGTATTAAATATGGCGACGGTGGAAAATAATATACTTAATAATAAGTCATTTCTGTATCAAATTTGATTCAGAAATCCATTGTTTGATCAAATTTTTCCTTGAAATGTGCCAATATGACGGATAAAGGTTTACATGGTGGAGATAACTACGTAAAGTTGTCAATATAAAAAGTATGTTCAAGTAGGTATGTACATTGTTGTTTTGTTAATCAATTAATCTGCCTAGCATTTTCCCAACTATGTTGTGTTTATGGTCCGCTAATTAGTTTAGTGAGGTACCTTTGGGAGTAGGTTCAGCTTGGTGTGAAAAAGACCACAGAGGGTGTGCCAAGCTGCAGATACTAGGGAAGGTGACGAACGGCGGTTGGTCTCCACCGATATTTTTTCTTCATCTTCTTTCTTAAGAGCGTTTATTCTGAAAGTTGGCAATTTCGCAAATAGATGTCAAATATTTCGCTGTTTTGATTAATTTGGCAATATTACTGTATGGAAATATGAAATGTGGCTAACTAGCGAACTAGAATATTAATAATGAATTGCAATTATAACACTGAATTTGATGTTGTAATCGTTTTAGGTGTAAAAAGGCATTTGGAAAGTTTCCGAATACTTTTTTTTACATCTAAAACTAAATATTCGGTGTTACGATCTTATTTATTGCATTTCATAATCAATATCTTAGTTCGCTAGTTAGCCACATTTCATACTTCCATACAGTAATATTGCCAAATGAATTAAAACAGGTAAATATTTGACAGCTATTTGCGACGTTGCCAAATTTTACGATAAACGCTCTTAATTATTTCGTTTTCAAATATCACAAGCGCATAGATTAACAACCATTTGTAGACCATAAAATAATTATATTTTTGTTACATGTTCAAGACGGCAATAGGAAAAGAGGCAGATTTAAAACAAGATGTCGACCGTACAGTCACGGAAATTAAATGCCTTGAATGCCTTGCCTTTGCCTTGCCTTGCCTTGCCTTGCCTTGGTAGTCACTTTGCTGAGTTATCATTTTCCTCTTTTACCTTCGGATAGTGTGAAGGATTATGGAGCCATCCATCTGCCTAGCCTTTTCCCAACTATGTTGGGGGTGGCTTCCAGTCTAACCGGATGCAGCTGAATACCAGTATTTTTTACATGGAGCGACTGTCTATCAGACCTCCACAACCCAGTTACTAGGTAACACGATACCCCTTGGTAAGATTGGTTGTCAGACTTTCGGGCTTCTGATGAAGGATTATAGAGCAAAAGATGAAATAAACGTTAAGGCGCGGGATATACATAAGTGGCGAGTGGCGAGGGCGTGGCGACGGTGTGGCATGGGCGTTGCGCCGTCCGTTTCATATTTCATACAACAACGTATACACACAACGCCCGCGCCGCACAGTGGAACGAATGTATGGGAGAGGTTGGACGTAGACATCTCCGAAAAAAAAGAGTTAAATTATGCCAAACGAATGATCCCATCTTATTCGATTACCTAATGCCTTCATAACTTGTGCTGATAAATTTCTTCATAACTCCCATATTTCGGAAGTAATTTGAGAAAATGTGATATTTTACTATGAAAATGAGTGTATCGAGCTCTCTCCCTCCTGATTCCGGCGTTGTTTCAAGTAGCGGTCTCTAATATCATAATGCTAATACTAAGAGCTATATTTAATACTAAGACACATGGTGCGCCAAATGTGCACTTTCTGGGATAAAAGGAAATGAAAATTTAAAAAAAATAAAATGGTTTTTTCTCATTTGTATCTATTTTAAACTGCAGACAGACTACAGACAGACAGTATTTAGAGGTCATATATAAATATATTAAATATTGTTTTTCACTGCCTTGTTTCACAACATCGAGAAGTAAGCCCGTTTCTCTTCTTACAGCCTCTTGAACTCTTTTCTTCCTGTCATCAACTTGCTTTTTTGCCATATCACCCTTTGCTTGCCATGACTTTATGTCTTATTTGTAGAAAATGTGTAATAAGCATTCCATTGAGAGAATCCAAGCGTGAAGGGAGCTTAAGCTATATTTATACATGTCCTCGTTTGCGTGTTTATCTTTGATTAACTCTAAATTTTCATCTCTTTAGGACTAGCCTTGCATATGTCACACACTGTAGCTGCTGTATCGGATATAATGGAATGAATTTTACCATCAATCACTGTCAACAGCAGTTGGTGTTTGACAATAATTTCATCAGTGATGGTGGGTGGAGTTAAGGCTTCAATCTCGGCTTCGATTTCAGCCATCTCCCTCTGCACATTTTCTTTGGTTTCCTTTATAAACTTAAACAATATTGGCCGGCAAAATGAAGTGGAAGATGGTCGCTCGTTTTCTCAAATTGTTACACCTTTTGAGACGAGCCGCAGTGGTACAAGACTAATCATAAAATTACTAGCAAGATCGATTTGCTCATCTTCACTCGTCCTTTGATGATAAATGCTTTGGCCAGATGATCCGTCAAAACCCCATTTGCTGGTCAAAATGAGCTGTTGATTGGGACCAACAGGGGTTTCTAACGACCTAATAAGTCTTCTTGAGGTTAAATCCATCAAGGCTTGTAATTTGATTTTTGCAGAGCTCTGTGTAACTGTGAGATCTTCTTTGGCCTGATAGCACTTAACTTTTTCTTTAACCAACATATAGTAACTCGGGTATTTAAGAGCTCCTTCTTGGGTGTTGAAATCCCGAAGAGTGTTGTAGCGCCATTTCGATAAATTCATCGATACATAAAGAGCCAATGCCTTCAAAGGGGATATTTCCCGTACCTGAATCGATTTACCTTCAATGAAGGCTTTGATTTGTGAGGCCTCTTCTGGATTCTCCATCAAGTATTTCATTACATCAGCTGTATCGCTTTCTCCTGCCTTTCGGCCGAAAACACGTTTTCAGCGCTGCTACTGCTGCATGGAATAGTATCTTCAGTGCGTCTTCTTTTTTGCCGGTTACTAAGGTCCTCAAAAGATTTACGAGGACTAGGATGTGTACAAGATGAAGCATCAGATTTAGCAGGAGAAATTATGGGCTCGATGACGTCACTTACATTTTCTGTAGAAGATTCAATATTTTCATTCAGAAATTCCGGCCACTGAATTGCAGCCTGTAGCCAAATCTCATGTTTCTTCCGAAACTTATCTGTGCTTCTTCCAGACTGTGTCCATTTTGCATAAATGCGGTAGAAAAATCGACGACACCAGTCTTTTAAACTTGTTTCAGAACTTTCACATAACTGAACACAACAGTTATCTTTTAAAACCCTGAACAAATAGTTACAGTCGCGTAAATCTTTATGTGCGCGTGCGCATAAAGCAACGTGAAGATCAAGATTTGTATTAAATTTTGGAAAATACATTAAGACATTAGCGTGGCTACGAGGTGTAAATCAACACTGATTTTAAAGTTACTAATAGTGACCTATTTAAATGTAATCCAGAGATCCAAACTAATTACCTTGCAATATTTAACAAATGAGGGTATCATTTGTTAAATGTTATATATTAGTTTGAAAATGATGCATGCTAAATTAGTGTATTAAGAGCCATTTAGTAATTAAATAATAGCAATCTTCTTATTAGTAATCATTAGTCCCTCAGTTTTATATGTAACCTTAAGTCCCTAATCACATATCCTAATTCTCTTATATCTTCTCTAATTGGCTGCTCAGAAATGTTATTGTAATAAGGTAAACCTTTAGAAAAACGGTTTTAATCAACAAAATAAACAAAAAATTATATTTTTGTGTTATAAAATAAACATCACTCTTTATCCCAGAAAGTGCACATTTGGCGCACCATGTGTCTTAGTATTAAATATAGCTCTTAGTATTAGCATTATGATATTAGAGACCGCTACTTGAAACAACGCCGGAATCAGGAGGGAGAGAGCTCGATACACTCATTTTCATAGTAAAATATCACATTTTCTCAAATTACTTCCGAAATATGGGAGTTACGAAGAAATTTATCAGCACAAGTTATGAAGGCATTAGATAATCAAATAAGATGGCATCATTCGTTTGGCATAATTTAACTCTTTTTTTTTTGAGATGTCTACGTCCAACCCCTCCCATACATTCGTTCCACTGTGCGCCGCACCGTCGCATCATCCGCGCCACGCCTCTTGTGTATGTCCCGCGTCACGTCGTTCCTTACATTTTGTATGAAATATGAAACGGGCGGCGCAACGCCCGCGCCACACCGTCATACAGTGGAGCCAAACTAAAAAAAAATATTCAAAACCGGCTACAGCCTACATTTATTAATCGATTTCCAATTTATTTTTCTTTACATACTCGTACTCTAGCGATATTTTACAACAATCGCTCTTTGCCCGTTTTTTGATATCCTTCTTTAAAAATTAGCGACATAGCCTCAAATGTTGAAAAGTCATATTTTGTGCTCATAATACGATGATTTTTTTATTAAATATTTTAAATGATAATAATAATGACCGGAAAAGTTGTTCATTTAAAATATTAAAAGAAAAATTACGTCGCCACGCCTGCGCCACTCGCCATTTGTGTATGTCCCGCGCCTATGCAATGATTTTTGCATTTCATAGCCCAATTCTTGGGAAAGGTTATAAAGGCTACTTAACATCACGCTACGGCCCTTAGAGGCCGATCAAAAAGACAAGAACTTAGAAATAACAAATAAAAGCGCGGGCGGGCGATGCGATGCGGTGGGTCGGGGGTCGAAAATTCACGCAGTGTAAAATAAAGGACCGGCCACAGATAAAATGAAACAGTGCGGGAACATGAAAATTAATTTTATTCGTCTCCAAATGTTAGTACATGCATGTAGTGCGTGTACGAATGGCAACAGAAAATCACATTAATGCGACGCTGTGGTCTAATTTAACTATAAAAGTGTATGCTTTCCCCAGCCCTAGCACGATCAAAGAGGTACGTAGGCGTATGAAAGTTTCAGAGGCGGCTGAAAAAAAAACTTCAAAGTTTACTCTAAAAGAAAAGTCTATTTTATTTTTATTCTAATCTATATACTTATAATAAATCTGTAGAGAGGTCAATTCTGTACATGATATATATTTTCAAAATAACTATCAGGGGGTAATTAGTGATCGATACTGATGCCAAAAATGCAATCAGTAAAATTTTTGTCTGTCTGTCTGTATGTTCCTTATAGAAACAAAAACTACTCGACGGATGTTAACGAAACTTGGTACAATTATTCTTCATACTCCTGGGGAGGTTATAGTATACTTTTCATCACGCTACAATCAATAGGAGCAGAGCAGTGAAGGGAAATGTTGGGAAAACGGGAGAAGTTGCTCCATTTTTTAAGCTTCCGTCGCGTGTGAAGCCTTAATGGTTAAAGCTACATAGAAATCATTTATGACATGTAAACTGGGTCGCGTGAACATCAAAACCACTGAACCGTGAGGAAGGACATATGGTACTTTTTTACGAAAAACGACGGAAACGCGGACGAAGTCGCGGGCAAAAGCTAGTTTCACATAAACCTACAAGGGCGCTTATGAAACGTCAGAAGCTAGGTGCACGGTTCCAATCGGTCGTTTCCTATGGAGAAGAGCCGGCAAGAAACTCCACGGTTACTCTTTTAGGGACTTGCTAAAGATAATACAGAAAATTCTTAAAAACTATGGTAACAAACATATAACCCCCATGCCGTGACCCTGATCCGCTTAAGAGAATAGAAAAAAAAAAACGATTAAAAAAAAAATACTACTACTTATAAATGAAAAATTACTTTAATTTCGGAAGTCGGTGTCTTTGGATTTGTGTTTTAGTTTTTGCCACTGACTTCAGAAATTAAAGTAATTTTTCACTTTGTAGTGTTTTTTTGGAAGTCGGTTTGTTATGGTACCGACCCCACGCCAATTCGTTTACCATGACTTACTTAACTTAAATAAATTTGTGTCAGATAAAATCGATATCGGTATCGTATTGAGATATCGATACCCAAAACGTCTGTGAAGTTTACACAAAAAAAACAGATTTTTTAAATTGACTACGCTACCCGGGGTTGATGACCCTAAAAAAAAAAACATCAAATTAAGTTTTTTTTTGTTATTAGAATAAACATATTTACAAGTGGGTACAAACAACTTATAACTAATTAATTAATAAAAGTAGCAAAATCATATACTAACTTAAATAAAACTATTTACAATGTAGTGTTTTATTTAGAACTTGTTTTTTTTTGTTTGATCATGTTTAGATATCGATACTCATAACGTCTGCGGAGTTTCGTTAGCTACATATTTTAATTTGACCCCCTATTGACAGCTCACTTCACCGCTTCACTTCACACTTTTACAGAATTTATCGGCTGGTCTAGTTTTATTCAAGTCTAGCTGCATATAGCGAGGTCTATGTCCTCTGGAGTGGCTGCGTGTGCGAGTAATAGGTGTTTAGCTGTGCGCTTGCTCGCATAATGTGAACACTCTGAGCCTCATCGTGTCCCAGTTACGGGCTAAGCTGTGGCTCAAAATGGCGTGTGATTTGATAATTTTTATATGAATTTAGGGGAAAAGTTTTTTGAAGAACTACCTATGAAATAATTATTTATTTATTTACCAAGGGCTGGTTTATTTTAGGGGGGCCAACGGGGCCAAAAGGCTGCCAGCCTTTTGGCCCCGTTGGGGGTAGTCCATTAATCATGTGATGATTTTGAGCAACCTTTGAACCCCTTCCTTCTCTCTGGTGATACGTGGTGAGGTTTTAGACACCCCTACCCAAAGTCACGTATATTTTTTTGATAAAAAGTATCTTAAAAAATTTCAGAATATTTTATCTTTAAAATACAGGTTTAATCTAATTTAATTCTGGAAAATTAAGCACCGCGATAAAAACGTCTAGACAGACATTAAGGTGTCAGGTTGTTCTGACTGGCATAAAAATAATAAAGGAGAGGTGTAACCATGTGAAAAACACCGCTGATTTGGTTTAGAAATCGCGCGTTCAACGAAAAAATAAATACACGTGATACTCACTACACCCTCCTCCCCCTTGTGATATTTCGTGATTTTTCCGAACCCCCTCCCCTCGAGCCTCACGTGATTAACGGAAAATCCCTTGACAGCGATGTGGACGAGTTTTTTGATGCCCAATGAGCACTTCCCTTTTTTTTTTGCATGAATTATATATTACCAATATTAGAAAGTTTTATTGTATTGACCAATATAATAGACGCTGCGTTTAGTAAATATTAATTTATTTATTTGATCTCCAACATAGGCTACACAATTATAATATGCAAGTTTACAAGAACAGAGACAAATATGTGCGTTACTAATAATCAAACTCAAATTCAAATAATTTATTTCAATTAAACCATTTACAGGCACTTTTGAATTTTCAAATATGTAGTCGGTCAGTTAGTCAGAAAGTTGAAGTTAGTTTTATGAGACCACATCATTCACATATAAGTACGTACAATAATTTTAAAAAGGCGAATATCCCCGATTCCGTGGGAATATCGGGATACAAAGTATCATATATCCTAACCCAGGTCCTGGTCTACTCATGTGTCAAATTTCATCCAAATCGGTTTAGTCGTTTAACCGTGAAAGCATAACAAGCAAACTCATTTTCGCATTTAAAATTTTAGTTGGATAGTACCTAAGTTTATCTTGGACATCGCGAAGGAAAACATGGTGAGGAAATCTGAGCTTGTAATTAATATAAGTCTGAAATCGCCAAGTGATCAAGGGTCATCATGCCATCTATGTATGAGAAGAGGCTTAAAGGCCTCCTCAAAGGGCAAAGTCCTGCAGTGGGACCATATAGGCTAGTATTCATGCTGATCTGGGGCACGTGATCATCGTGAAAAATTAGGGAGAGCCTACCATAATATGCAACCGCATTGTTGAGGTAGCGAGGGGCCTATAGTTAACGCTTACATCACCCACCCCGACCCTTGCTCGAGCCAGCCCGCACCGCAGAGCCTGTAGCTTTAAATTCGTCCCCAAATAATCTTAATCCGATCCAGCCTGTCCCTTGCTGTCCTCCCCCAGCGACGTCCTAAGCCGAGGTCAGTACCCCACAGGAGAGGATGCCCTTAGCGTGTAGTTGCTTTGTTTATAAGTTTATGCCCTGGCTGGAGGCCTTAATTTATTGAGGCACCCACAGGAAAGTCCGGTTAAGCAGCTGACAACCTCTTTGGTTGACCTGAGAGATAACATAGCCAAAAAAAATAACTTTACATCTCCGTTGGCCTGTATGCTCCAAGAATAGGGACAAAAAGTAACATTACACTTTTGTATTCCTAAACAGTCCTGAAAGCAAAGTATGAATGTATTACAATAACCTGAAATGTTGTTTATGAATAATGCATGAACTCCTTGCTTCCCGTACTTATCTTAAGCCGACGACGACTTGACGAGAAACTTGGATGATAAACAACGATGAAAATGCACTGTTTTTCTCCCTTGTTAAAAGAGATATTCAGCTTATGGCTACTTTATCTAGAGCTCCTAAAAACCTCATAATGGTACGGGTGCCACGGTCAAGGAGCTGGAATGTTTAATAAAAAAAATTGACTGTCTGTCTATTTGTTCCGGCTAATGTCCAAAACGGCTGGACCGATTTTGACTGGACTTTCATTGGTAAATAGCTGATGATATAAGGAGTAACTTAGGCTATTTTGATTTTAGAAAAATAATGAGGGTCCACGCGGCGAAGACGCGGGTAGCAGCTAACTATGTGCGCGTGGTAAATTACAGCTTACTCCCTCTCGAAGAGAGAGGTCTATCCCAGCAGTGGGAACATTATAGGCTAATTATGCATGACGTCTTAAGTCAACCTCTGTCTAATTACTGGTTTACCAGAATAAAGCTTCGTGCAGACCAGCGCGACGCGACACCGGTTATTGTTATACCGTCAAGTTTTCTTAGAAATTGTATTGTTCGTGTCGCGGCGCGGCGTCGCGTCGCGCTGGTCTGTATGAGCTTTAATAAACATTTTCCATTTTACTGAAAACGAAAAATAGTGTTAGAAAACCGACTTGACTGCACAAGACACGCGTACTAAGATGGGCTCACGCATATCTCTTGACATATTTCTATTCACTTACATCAAAGCCTCTGCCACATAGGGATGTCCCCTCGCCAAAGCATACACTATGTAGTTTTGAATTACTTTCCAACTAAGGTTGGCACATGCCTAGAAAATAGGGGCGAGGGGTAAACTAGTGTAAAAGATTAGAAAACCAGTAGTGGATATAATTATGTACCTAGTAGCCGAGGGTGGTTTAATGGCTGGAGATCTGTGTTTGATGCTGTTTTGTAAAACAAAATGTTTTTATGTACCTACAAGCTTTTGCCCGCGTTTTCGCCGGCGTGGATGTCGGAAAATATTCCAGGAAAACGTACTACTGGAATTAAAAGTATCATCCAAATTCGTTCAGCCGTTTTAGCGTGATTGAGTGACAAACATACAAACTTTCAATTTTCACTTTCAGTCTTCTTATATCTCCATTAATTTTACTTCCCTGTGTAATCGTAATGTCGAGGACGTCCACGATAATATTGTCCACGTTAGAAATTATATAAGTGTAAAATAGCGCGGGGTTCCTTTGCGTATTGAGTATTTTAACCGACTTAAAAAAAAAGAGGAGGTTCTCAATTTGGATGTTTATATTTTTTTTTTTAATACACACCGTGCTCGACGCTTGACGTGTCCACACGTCGGCTTCGAGTTCGCAACAAGTCAATCGCCTTCCTGAGGATGCCTCGTTGAGAGGTGAAACACGTGTCGATTTGTTACAGGGTTCTTTATGACTCATGAAGAACAGTTACGCGGATTAAGTTACTAAATATACGTCGTCTATTGTTTTTTTTAAATGTATGTTCGGGCATAATTCCGTCGTATATAGACAGAGGCATTTGCAATATTCTTTTTTTGTTTGAAAGGATATGCTCTCGACGTGGGGCTCGTGGCTAAATGATAACAGCCTAACGAGCCTATCAAAGGGTTGTGAACACGATACGTCTTGATAAGACTCGTTATCAGACTTTTGAGCTTCTGATTACCCGTCACGACTGCTACAGATCAACGAATGACATGCAGCCGGGATCAACAGCTTAACGTACTTTCCGAGGCACGGAGGAGTTTCGATATGTAATAAAATGGTCACCCATCCATGAACCGACTGCGGCAAGTGCAGCTTAACCTTTGATAGGTTCGTGACTCGTGAGACTATATCATTTAGCCACGAGCCTCGAACTCATTCGGCGTACACAAAATATCTTTGCAATCGATAAGGAATGTTGCCACAAAAGCCTCTTTGGTAAATTCCTTATTAAACTAACTTCATTGATGTAGGTATGTATTATTTACCTACTAGTAATATACATTGGTTACTCGTATTTTCTTAAGGGGGATGCGCTAAGGTAGCCCGCGAGATACAAATTTTCTTGAGATTTTTCCATTTTGCTGGTCAGTCTCAGCTTGTATGTTGATTAAAATATGATTCGCGACCGTAACAAATATGGCTTTACATAATTATAATCATTACAATCAGCAATACAGCTCCATACGTCAGCATAATTGTCAAATGTCATGCTTTCATGAAATAGTCATTCAATGGGATTACATGACCTTAGAGAGTTGTATTGATGATTTTTATGATTATAATTCTATAAATAAACATTTGATACGGCCGCGAATCATATTTAGATCAACATAGAACATGATACTGACCTGCTAATTGCAAAAAACGTAAGAAAATTTGAATTTCGCGGACTACCCTGACGCTTTCGCCTTAAGTGGATCCTTTTGGTATTATTTAATCCTACATTATATTTTTAATATAACTATTACAATTTATTACACAACTAACTATTTCCACTAGGTACGAAATTAAATGAACTAAACAGACAAATGATGTAAGATGTGAGTATTCGTCTGCATCGCTGTCATCCAGAAACATGCCCAAAAGACTTGCAGCATTGCCACGTTGAATAGCAATGCTATCAGTTTTCTGGGCCAATCTACTCTTATATTAAAAAGAATGAGATGAAACCGAAAAAAGTTACCGCGCCTTTGACAGTTTGCTTTGCTTACCTCGTGTCAAAGTGGCGCCATCTGCTGTCTCAGCTTTGCGTAATATTGCTTATTGATAATGATCATTTTTATAACCTCAATTTTCGTCGGTGATTTTTCAATCACAATTTAATATTGTTATTCAAACAATAATTGTTGGAAATCCATTATAAAATACAATAGACGTTGATATTAAGTATATCAACGTCTATTGTAATCTATTCCGCTTAACTATTCCTAAAGAGTCATAAAAAAACGTGAAAGAAATCGACACGTGTTTCACCTCTCAGGCATCGATCGTATCCTCAGGATGACGATTGACTTGTTATGAACCCGAAAACGAGGTGTTGCGACGCCAAGCGCCGGACGCACAGTCGAACATTGTTCGTTTACACTTTCATCAGATACTTTTGGAACGGACTATGGTATAACAGTCAACCGCACACCAGCCATGCTATTCTGTAAACATCTCACCGTGAAAACTTGGGTGAAGTGAGCTGTCAATAGTGTCAATCTCTGTGGAATGACAGCTCACTCCATGTTCACTTCACCTAAGTTTTCACGGTGAGATGGTTACTGCAGTTGTTATGCTAAGGATTCCTAGAAAAACGGTGGCCGCACTTGACGGCCGCAGTGACGGCTGTCATGAAAATTATGACAGCGGCAAAGATTTTAATCGTTAGATTCGTCCTACCGCGTCAAAAGATAGTCACGTTTCTGTTTCGTTTTGTTACCTCTGCCACACAATGACGCAGTGACTACACTTGTTTTTCATGGAAACGCTATTTAATAATGTGTGAGCTCACTCTTCTCAGTATGGACACTTTTACTAGTGACTGAGTACGGTGAGAGCAAAACTAGCGATTTAAATCTTTGGGGGGCAGAGTTTGCTTTACGGTGTCAACAACGCTCTCTAGGAAATCACACCAACTTACTTTCATAATCAACGTGTCAGTGACGTCATTCGCCGCCGGTAAATGGCGGACGCTACGTAGCTGTCAGCCGCTCTTCTAGGAAAACGTAGCTTACCAATAGGAAATATGCACGTAAAGGCTCGTGCAGACCAGCCCGACGCGACTCGAACAATACGATTCCTAAGAAAACTTCACGGTATAACAATAACCGGTGTCGCGTCGCGCTCGTCTGCACAAAGCTTATTCATAATTATATACATTGTATAGGAATCAAGAAACAAATTCCTATTTTTTACATTTTTTAATGCATTACTTATTTTACAATTCATTATTTTATGTTACGTGTTTTTGGTGGAACGGAACGCAAACTAGAACGCGTTGTCTTCGGCCATCCCAGAATGACGTCAAATACTATGTGAATAAAAATCTATTCGTTGGAAAGTGCTTGAAATAAGTAATTGATTTATTTATTTTTAAATACTTTATTGTACACCACAAAAATACAGAACAAAAAAATAATAATTATACACTACGAGTATAAAATATACAATGGGCGGCCTTATCGCTTTCCGTAATCTTGGAATGGACAGTGATTTGCCTGGACATAAAATGGGGCTGTCGTAATATAATAATAAAAAGGGTGACAATTATTTAATTTATATGATTTTGGGCTTTAACCTTAAAAAACAGATGCAAACAAAGCAGTATCGTGGTAAATGACGTCACATCATGACCGCGACAGAAATGGACGTTTGAATTGTATATTTCAATGGCATACATATTCCCTATTCGACATTGACATCTTTGGCGACTTTTCGTCGCCCGCGTTGTTGAGGTTAAAGCTTCGTGCAGACCAGCGCGACACGACGCCGGGACGCGACTCGAACAATACAATTTCTAAGAAAACTTGACGGTATAACAATAACCGGTGTCGCGTCGCGCTGGTCTGCACGAAGCTGAATGCGTTTTACGTAGGTCACGTGTTAAGCCCTGACGTGACGTCGTGTGGTCGACTGTACAATATTTTTCACACCAACTGTGCCAAGATAAGTCATACACGATAAATTAAACATGCACAGATAAAAAACACGAACCCACTCAAAGAGAGATTCATTAAAGAATTTCTCGACACTTCGATCCCCCTCTTAAAACAGAAAGAGATTCCTTACTTTAAAAATAATAAACTCACTTATTATATGGAAAATCGTAACCAATCTCCCTTGACCCCCTTCCCCCCTTTTCGCCCCAGTTTTATTCAGCCGCGAGGGGTTGTTTAGGGGAGTTGAGGGGTCTTTGTAAGCTGGGTGGGTTATGGAACGCGTGTCACAGCTGTACAATGCCTATTATGTACTGACAAAGAGTCTGCAACCCTCTTTCACACCTCCTTCACTTTTCAATCCGATGTGTGGTATTTGCGTACAAGGAATTACTAATGGATTGATTTTGTATTTCTACTTAATAAAAGTATTAAATTCACTTGGTACTGACAGATAAATAAAAAGATATTGTGTTGTTTTTTTTTTGACTCGAGTAAACACAATCATAGAATTCTTAAAAAAAAATATCGACGGTGGAAATTTCAAATGTCGTAAAGGACAGGGAATTAAATGTCAAAGTCAAAGTCAAATCATTGATTTCAAATAGGCCCTTGTAAGGCACTTTTGAACGTCAAAGTATACAAATAAAATTATTGATTCTAGTCGCCCCTTCCAAAAGGTAGTTTTCGTATGGAGAAGAATGGGCAAGAAACTCCATCGTTACTCTTTTTAAAAAAGTGTTACAATATTTTGTACATTAGTTACATAATTATATGTGAAGACGAAGCACCTAAAAAAAAAATACCTTACCTTAATAGGTAAAAAGAAAAATTTATAAAAATGAAGCAACGAAAGTCAAATTAATTACTTATGTGATAGATACATGGTTCTCACATATTTACAAACACTGTAAAAGTAGACGATTTTCCTAAAATTTTACAATTAATAAGTCTGTGTGAGGAAGTAATCACAGAATGTAAAATCAATGTCCTATAATAAAAATAATAATTTATACAACTTAAATTAGCAACCAATTTGATTTTGTCTAGAACCAGTTTGATTTTGTCCCTTACGACATTTTTAAATTTCCATTGTCGATATGTAAATTGAAACACCTCCTGCGACGCCAAAAGGCTCATAACTCAGCATGATGCTGCGATGTTTAAAAATAAGTGTCGCAACGCTGGTATGCTGATAGGACCCGGAAAGAAGCATGAACAGAAGTGTTCCATTTACCTCTAACGAGGTTGAGCACAAAATTCAAAAATTCAAAATTCAAATGTATATTCTATTCTATTTTTGGTTATGGCAAGCAAAGCCGATGTCGACCATTCTGCCAATGTCTAAAGTGAATTTGGAAAAGTAAGTGTGCATTGCCAAAAATTGAAAAATAAATAGTAAAAATCTTCGATGATGCTTACTGTTGAACTAGTGGGGTTAGTACTGGACTGACCCCACAAGTTTTATTCAAACTAGGCTGAGAATCAGCATCTTTCGAACGTCAAAAGCACGTTTCGAACGTCAAAACAACGAAATGATTTTTGGAAATTAATTCCCTAAGGCCCTTTGTACACACATCGTTTTCTTGCCGTGAAAAGCTATGGTTTTTCACTATGAAAGCCTGTTGATAGACACGTTTTTTTACGCCGGTTTTTTGTTGTTTGGTGTAAGTTGGTCACAGTAACTTGGCTATTTATTATTTTTAGGACCCCAAATATTTGATTTATTTGAGGATCACAAAATTCGGCGCAATCATTAAATTCAAAATTCAAAAGTCATTTATTTAAACTAGGCTGAGAATCAGCACTTTTCGAACGTCAACAGTCCCCCAAAACCCTACACCACTTCCTAGTGTGTTAGCTGGGAAAAAGAAGTGGCGCAACAAACTCCCCAGCATTATATTAGAGTGTTCAATAATATCTTAAGGGACGCAAAATCTAAAATATTTGAGGTTCGATTAAATAAATGCCAACTCCAAAACATTCGTAGCTCATGCAGAATCATTCACACCTCCAGATATGGTGACAAGCGCGCCACTCGAGAACTGTGGGACTCCATAATTTTTATAATGAACATAGCTTTTACCATAGAACACACCCCATAGACCCCATACACTACTAGCTCAATGGTGGATGCATTGCACTGAGTTGTACATAAAAGGATCGAAGGTATAGGTATATGCATTTTGTTCAGATGGGGAACCAATGACGGAAAAAATAATCTATGCTCCTCTATTTTCTATTATCTGAGGCCCTAGCTAGACCGCGCGACGTTAAAGCTCAGTGCACGAAAAAACCCCTTTTTTCGTCAATAACTATCTAATTGTAAAAAAAGCTTCAAATAATTGGTCTGTGTAACTATAAAAGTACAGTTGTCGTGGTGCTAAACCATTCGTGTCAGTCACAGCACTTGTTAATAGTTACATCACTTTTGCGCTCTCGAAAATATAGTTTATTTCGTCTTTGATTTACTTAATGAAGGAATTGTATAATCATAAAATAAAATTTTAAGATATTTGAAGGATAGCTAGGACTCATGTATGATTTTTTTTTTTTATATGGTTTGCTGTATAATAGGAAATAATACATTACAGACAGGGTTTAAAAAACTATGGGTTCTTCAACATTATTTTTCTGCTATACTTTGTGTGGAAGTTGAAAAAAGTGTTTCAGCCACATGCAAGTAGACCTTATAATGATGTTTATGATATTTTTAAATGTTCAAAATCAAAAGAAGTTTCTTGTAAAAGAGTGATCAAACATCAATCTCTCTTAATTTTTCGGAAAACTTGTTGCGAATATTTGTGATTTTCCATGAATACTTAATTTATTTGAAAAATCCCTTTCAGCCACATGCAAAACAAAGAATTCAACTTTTCAAATCACAAATAGTTTTGATTAAATTCTTTTGTCCTTTCTCACAACTAATGAACAAACATAAAAAAACAGTCGACTTCGTGCACGGCCTCTTAAAAAAAATTGTTTAATGGTATTTTTTTTGCATATCGACGCTATACCATTGCGTATTAACAGGAACGCCTTTCGTTAATAACACACAGATATATGCCAGTGACCTTGAGTGGTTAGCTTGCGTGTTCTGTACTGAGCTCACGCAACGCGTAGTATGTCCAGCCAGTAATCGCCCATCAAGGAGCGCTGTCCCAAATTAGACGCATTATTCATTTATTATACATTAAACAAATGGTATTTTAATAAAACACGTATAATAAAAGATAAATAATTAAATTATCTTTAAAATGGTGAAGATTTCAGAAAATTACACTTGATAGATTTTGCGTGATTTATCCGCGTTAGACATAACTTTACAAATTAATTTGACTATGTAATATAAATATAATCTAAAATATGTATATATTAAGTTATTAGGAAAATGCTCTTATTTAACATATATTTTTTCCAAATCATTAACACTACTCGTTTAGATGTGATCTTCAGTATAAAATTATTATAAGTTGGTTATCGTCGCATATCTCGATTAATTTGATGGCACTTTTATCAAAATCTTTTTAGCCGTTTATGAGTGAAGGAGTAACAAACATCTTATCGAACTTCAGGAAAAAAATCTGCACCATGAGGTCACATTAAATTGTCTAGTGAAACTGACTCAGAAGAAATTGATAACTGAGCAGACGTGACGGGTATCGATTTCTTAAGACGATTAAAAAACAAAACTCTTTCATTCTAGTAACTATAGCTGACTTCGGTTAAATTCAAAAGTCATTTATTCAAAGTAGGCTGTGAATCAGCACTTTTCGGACGTCGTAACTACATAAGACAGTCCCCCAAAAACGCCCGCCCTTCACCACTTCCTAGTGCTTAGCTGGGAAGAAGTGGCGCAACAAACTCCCCAGCTGCACTGCTGTCTGTTCAGTTAGAGAAAAAAAAACTTGTTTCTATACAATAGTATGCAAAACAATTTATGTTACTCAACACAAAACATTAAATAAAATTATTTGCCATAATGTCAGCTAGTACACGCCAATATAGGTACCAACAAAAACATCGAAATCTATACTCAAGCGAAAATAAAAACTAAAAAACATAACAGGACTAAATAAACAGTTAATTACTAATAACAAAACCATGATCAGCAAGACGACCAGTCACCACAAACAGCACTCGTTCATGAGCATAACGCAAATATCATTGAGGGAAGGAGGCAACCCGACCCCCGACGCTACCGCAAGCAGTGACATCTAAGGGAGTAGGACGAAATTGCTGCCGGTTACTAGGCAAGAATAATATATGATCAATTGTCGAAGTCGCCAGCTAACCAAATATTGCAATACAACTCATAAAAAAACATTGTAATGAGTAGATTATGTCAATAATAAATGAAAATAAAATTAAAATAAATTGACTTATACAGTCAAATAAAATAAACAATTATATCTCATTCTGGATAAAGAAAGAGACGAGAGAAGGTGTAGTTAATTAAAATTAAGAGTATAGAAAATCTTATTTTTGATGTGTAACATCTATTCTTTCCTGTCGCTTTCCTGAAATCAAAACCTAAATCAAAAACTAAATAATTAAATCAGCGGGAGTGATTTCGTGAAAAGGGACGGAAGTGTGTAACAGGAAGCCGGGGAAGCGCGCGCTATTTGATTTGACCATAGAGCGCGCGCGGTGCTAGAGTTGGCTAGACAGAAACGACCTTGACGAGGCCCCGCCCCTTTCATGTTGCTTATTACCAAGGTGAGATGTCAGATGTTACACATCTTAAGCTTCGTGCAGACCAGCGCGACGCGACGCCGCGACGCGACTCGAACAATACAATTTCTAAGAGAACTTGGCGGTATAACAATAGCCGGTGTCGCGTCGCGCTGTCGCATCGCGCTGGTCTGCACGAAGCTTTATGCGAATACTGTAAGGCTCGCTCTTTTTTATCGTACTCAGATATTCATATCTACGGGGTTTCGCTAGCTAATTTTATTTGACCTAGTATAATAGGTATAGAAAAGAACAGAATAATAATTTACTAACACCTGTCTACCCCAGAGACAAAGTCTTTAAGAAAAACACATCCTGAAACTGCTGCCAAGTTCATTTACTATTTAGCCAAGACTTGCCAAGGTAAATGTATTAAAAAGGCAATTTTAGGCAATTACTTCGCCGCCGCGCGATAATCCTAAGAGAGTGCGCTTAAAGTGTCTAAGATCTTGCACAGACTGCGAAATACGGGGTGGCAGGGATATCCACGCGCAACTAGTTACCATGGATTCAGTATGTACAGGGTTCTGGACCCCTGCGTTGAAGGTTTTCGTCAGTTATAAAAAAAACAAAAAGGCTTTTTCATAAATTTTGACCACGTAGGTATTGCACTTTTGTAGAAAACAACAGACTTTTTTTTTAACAGATGAAAAAAACGCTTGGTTTGCGTTCAATTTTTTTGTTCAGAATCATGTAATGAATCCATGCAGGTTGTGCTTTGATGTCCCTACCACCGTGTATACAGGCTATCTCAGATAAATGTGGTCATATTAAGGTTGTGGTCCGCTTTTATAACAAGTTGCCAAAGTCGGTTACAGAACTAAGCGATGAGAAGTTCAAAACCCACATCAAACGTGTCCTTATCAAGAATTATAAAATTAAAGACTACGTTGAAGACAAGGAAGTTTGGCACATTCCTGCTACACATGTGGCTTCCCTGGTACGTCATTAACGGTATATTATGTAAGAGTCTATTGAATGCTCCTAAATTACCATGCTTTTTTTTTCCATTCTTCCTTGACATAATCATCCTACTATTTGACATTATATACCTACAATTTAATTTCAACATTTTATTAGTGGCTTTTGTGTACATGAATCATGTCATTTCGTTTAAAATAGGCTTTTATTTTTATTAATTTATTCATGTTTTATATAGATTCTTTTCTATTTTGTGAATGTGAGAACGCTGTAGGCTTAGTGGACTGTAGGCATATGAAAGCGTCAATCGTGTATTAGCGCGACGATTGCTTGCTGTGATCACGCATATTGAGAGAGAGCGGAGGGCGCTGTCGGTCAGAGCGAATATGATTGCCCGCAGGTTTAAGCGTGCTTCTACGGAGGTTAAAAAAACACTTTTTAGAGCCTTCTTCTTCCTCGTTTTACACCTGTGGCCTGTGGGTACATTTTACGCAAAGGTCGTACAGTGCCCTTCGCGTGCAGTACAATAATGCTTTCAGGGTGTTGATGGGGTTGCCTCGCTTCTGTAGCGCATCAGGGATGTTTGCGGATTTGCGTGTTGATTGCTTTTATGCATTAATGCGTAAAAGATGTGCGTCCTTGGTGCGCAGGGTGCGAGCCAGTTCCAACAGCATCCTGGGAGTTATTGCTGACAGGCTGGACTGCTGTATAGTGAGTCGTTGCTCCCGTATCTCAGCTGGAATGCTGTAGCAGTTATTTATTTTGTTGTGTGTATTTGTGTAATTGTATCACTAACATAGTTGTAAGTAAATATAATAAATAAATTAATAGTTTAAAAAAAAACTAAAAAAACACGCTTTTACGTGCACCTTTACAAGACCTTTCTAACAAGTCCAAACACGGCTATGATACGATATTTCATCATGGAATGCTAGTGCCTATCTTCCGGCTTCATCATCAGACCTTGAAACCTAATCATGGTCAACGTTCATTACAAGACCTTTCTAACAAGTCCAAACACGGCTATGATACGATCATCCATCATGAAGTTCCAGTTCATATCTTCCGGCTCCATCATCAGATCAGCTCGACAGTACCATGTTATTGTATTGTCATCAAAGTCACATACAACTGCCAATATTCATAACGCTACGATCTTTAGAAGATGGTTAAATTAGTTTTCTTAGATTTGATTACATAGTTACATACATACAGGTCGACCTAATAAAAGCGTGTTAAAAAAAAAAAATTGTTTAAAAAACACTAAAAAACACACTATTGTATTCAGACCTTGAAACCTAATCGTGGTCAAAGTTCATTACAAGACCTTTCTAACAAGACCAAACACGGCTATGATACGATATTTCATCATGGAATGCTTGTGCCTATCTTCCGGCTTCATCATCAGACCTTGAAACCTAATCATGGTCAACGTTCATTACAAGATCTTTCTAACAAGTCCAAACACGGCTATGATACGATCATACATCATGAAGTTCCAGTTCATATCTTCCGGCTCCATCATCAGATCAGCTCGACAGTACCGTGTTATTGTATTGTCATCAAAATCTCATACAACTGCCAATTTTCATAACGCTACGATCTTTAGAAGATGGTTAAATTAGTTTTCTTAGATTTGATTACATAGTTACATACATACTGCCATGCTATTCTGTAAACATCTCACCGTGAAAACTTGGGTGAAGGGAGCTGTCAATAGTGTCAATCCCTGTGGAATGACAGCTCACTCCACGCTCACTTCACCTAAGTTTTCACGGTGAGATGGTTACAGAATAGCACTGCAGGTCGACCTAATAAAAGCGTGTTAAAATCAACCATATTGGGCTTTGTGTATTGTATTGTTAATGTAAGTATTGTTTGTTGTATGTGTAATGTATTGTATCTATGAGTCATTGTAACTTGTTTAATAAATGAATAATAATAATAAAGCTTCGTGCAGACCAACGCGACGCGACAGCGCGACGCGACATTGGTTATTGTTATACCGTCAAGTTTTCTTAGAAATTGTATTGTTCGAGTCGCGTCGCGGCGTCGCGTCGCGCTGGTCTGAACGAAGCTTAACGCAGGCACGGACGCAGTGTAAATGTGGCTTACAGAACATTTCAACTTAGATGCGACTAAAAGTGTCTCAGTGCGAACAAGGCGTTAGTTCACAGGAACTAAGTGATTAGTAATTTTAGCAAAATTCACAGGCTCTAGGGATATACGTATTAAGTCTTCGTCTCAGTTAAGGGCAAGGTTTTCTGGGTAGTATTAGAGCCAGTAGATGGCGACACAGG
The DNA here is from genome assembly GCA_914767755.1 of Agrochola circellaris. NCBI lineage: Eukaryota > Metazoa > Arthropoda > Insecta > Lepidoptera > Noctuidae > Agrochola > Agrochola circellaris. The sequence goes on along the minus strand of OU611867.1, from coordinate 5,407,171 downwards.
GTACTACATTGATATTATTAATGGTACAAACAACAAAATATTAATAAGTAAAGCATTTTATATTAATACTAGCGACCCGCTCCGGCTTCGCTCAGGTGCATTTTCATGTGAAGACGGCATTCTGTTCAATGACACGTTGTGCACAAGTTCTGTCGGTTGATTCTGTAAAAATATCAACGAGAAACTTAGGTGAAGTGAGCTGTCACTGTCACAAATCGACCGGCAGGATGCTAGGGATTAAAGCATCGTGCAGACCAGCGCGACGCGATGCCGCGACGCGCCTTGAACAATACAATTTCTAAGAAAACTTGACGGTATAACAATAACCGGTGTCGCGTCGCGCTGTCGCGTCGCGCTGGTCTGCACGAAGCTTAACAATATTGACAGCTCACTTCACGCTCACTTCACCTAAGTTTCACGGTGATATTTTTACAGAATCGATCGGCTGAGCAGTGACTGAAAAACACTAGGCTACTGAAAAAGTACTAGGCTTGGTAATTCAAGATAGTATTTCTTTGTACTTCTATTTGTATATAATATTTACATACTATACACGGTGACAGGGACATCTACGCGAAAACTGTTACCATGGATTCAGTAATGATTTTGAATCCACTTGGCGTTGCAATTACCGTCGGTTATAAAAAAAAAACCTGTGCCATACATTTTGACACGGGGGAAAGTTCTACTGGATTCATCCAAAATTAGGTCATGTTAATATAGTCAGAGGTTACCGCTTCCTGCCAGATTTATACAATGGGAGTGACTGGATCCAGTGACTCGGAATTTTGGACCCAGTCACTGGGTTCATGTTGGTGACATCGGTGATAAGTCAGTAAGTCAAGCGGGGGAAGCTATTGGGCCCCGAAATAGACGGGAAGGTAAGTCTATACGAGGCCAGTTGCAAGTCAGCGCTGGACTGACTGTACTGTCACATTACTGGGCTCTACAAACCTGCCTTTAAACCAAGTAGGATATTTGCAAGTATTTACGTACCCGTTACATTTTTGTATTCGTAGTAGTGTTGGTAATATTCAAATACTTTGACAATAGCCTCCGTGGCGCAATGGCTAGCGCGTTCGGCTGTTAACCGAAAGGTTGGTGGTTCGAGCCCACCCGGGGGCGATGATTACATTTTAGTTGTTTTTCTACACAAGCATCCACTTTCTGCTCCATGAAGAAAATTAGACCATTTATTCATGCAGTTTAAAATCTGAAAACTCGTCATAGGTGGCAGCACTGCTCACCGTCACCGTTTTGAAAGTTTACTTTTGTGTCGATCACAAATTAAACGATAACTAGAGAAATATGTTAGTGAATTGGAGTGTAGCACTATTTAAAAAAAGAGCTAAGGTAAAGGGAAGCGTCTACCACAGCATGCGTAGCATGACCACCATAGAAACGAGTTTTGTCGACGGAAGAATAGACAAAATGACAGATTGTCATTGTTTAACTGTCACTTTGTCTATTCTTCCGTCGACACAACCCGTTTCTACGGTGGTCATGCTACGCGTGCTGGTAAAAATCGGTTGTAGAAGAAAAGTAAATGAAATATGAACATTTTATAATTTTTAGGTTATTTTAGGCTTAACATCTTCTAGCTTTGATCTAATATGATAATAAAAAGACACATACACCTTTACTATCATTTACATAATATCATACGACAAGTGCCTTTAGGTAATGAAAACAGACTCAAGTTCTCTTGGAGCATCACCTGTATACCAATTTCTCACGTAAAAGCATGTCGCAGTTTTATCCCCATTGGCGTTTGATGTTTTGAGGTCGAAAATATAAAATGCTACTTACCTATTTTTTTTTTGTATCAAAAATTATTAACGGTGTTACGGGCGTTGATCAGCTGTTGTCTAGTTCAGACTCTGGCCAAACTAGGGCGAATCCCGTGCGGGAAGTGGGATGAAATTCGATCATACCGATTGTGTCAACTAACTTGTATGGAGTAGAAAGGAATGGGTATATCCTCCAGATGGTACGAGAACTAAAACACCGGTAACTTGATAATAGTGGACTGTATAATAATAAGTTTTAAAAAGAAGAACAAATGGTTAACAATCTGAATGAAATTTGGTGAGAATGATATGCGAATACGTTGTGTGGCGGTCGAAGACGCAGTGGTGAGCCGGCCGGTGCGCGTGCGCTGCTCCAGCGCCCCCTCCGCGACCGCAGCTCCCAGCCCGCGGTCGCCCGGTGCGGCGTGATATTCTCGACAGGAGTTCTAACCGGCGCGGATAGTCAAGTCACTTCCTAATCATGGAAACAACAGTCGCGTTCAGGTCCCGCGCGGGATTCGCCTTAGTGTGACCAGAGCTTTACACACAACTTTCGAATATAAGAGTAAGCTTAAAAAAACTTGAATAAATTCTTCTTAAAGAATTTCCTTACTCTCTGTTAATGTCATAAAATGACGAAAAATATTTACATAATATAGGTGACATAAATATCTAAAATCCGTCACAATCTCAGCCTAAAATATTGGAAAAAAATTGCACGAAAGTTTTAAATTTCAAATCACAATGAAATAAATAAAAAAATGGAATTGCACATTTGCACATAGTGCCCGTCTGTCTATACCCAAGAATGAAATAGTCGCAAAAAAATGTTACATTTTCAAGCATACCGATCTTAGAAAAGGACATCTACATAACTTATTAAAAACAATACGAAACAAAAAGCAGAACAAAAATGGGTGGTAAGAATTTTTATAAATACATACATACATATACGAGGAGCTCGTGGCTAAGTAATAACAGCCGATAGGTCAATCCATCAGGTTAAGCTAGGCTTGCCGGGGTTGGTCCATGGATGGGTGACCATCTTTACATACCGAGACTCGTCCGTGCCTCGAAAAGCACGTTAAGCCGTTGGTCCCGGCTGTCATTCGTGGATCTTTGACAGTCGTTAAGCGTCGTCAGAAGCCCGAAAGTCTGACACCAGTCTTACAAAGTGGTATCGTATTATCCAGTTACTGGATTGTGGGGGTCAGATAGGCAGTCGCTCCATGTAAAATACTGGTATACAGCTGCATCCGGTTAGACTGGAAGCCGACCCCAACATAGTTGGGAAAAGGCTAGGCAGATTGATTGACATACATACGAGTAAAGTGGCGTGTTGTAACTTAGAATTCTTTATTTTTCTGCTCGTGGCATCGTACTTCCCAAACCGATGGCATGATTTTTTTCCCAGACGAGGAAGAGGAAGCTTCGCTGGGTGCCACCAGGTATCCCGTCATGCCCTCGTTGGTGGCCCTACAGCAGATGAGAAACAGACTACATCTCGCATATTTGGGGAAAAAGCTGATGAAATGGACCGCCCTGGCTACTGGCAAAGAACTCCGAAGACTTTCGATGGAAATGGCAATGTGAGTCCTAATTGAATCACGAGCGTAGCGAGTGATTCAAGTGTTAGAATCCTGAGCGACGCGAGTAATTCATGGCCCTCGATATCTATCCGTTTTATTCAAGAGTTGCATACTATACTTTATACCATGACTACGAGAAACAGAAAGATTTAAGCGAAAATAGACATTTACCTAATGAAGAAAAAAGAAAGGTTGAATTAATTAAAATACACATTAAAATTGGAATAATTACTAAAATTAAGAGTAATTTTCTTATTATTACTAATAATAATCAACTTGTGAAGCGATATTTATTTCCTGTGTATCGAGTATGTTTTCGCAAGGAGGTTGTATAGCATTGAGATGGAGGTCGCATATATAGATGTGTTCTAAATTCAAACACCAAAATAGTGATTAAAAGTGCTTTTTATTCACTGAAAACAGTGAATAAAATAAGCTTTTTAGAGGGGGAATGGTATAATAGTATATTATCATTTATCATAGTAGATCGACCAACGACTTAAAAAACTTATTAAAAACTTTATTAAGGGTGATCCAATTCGTGGTTCCTATGTTGGCAACACTGGCATTTTGGCGCGTGTTTCAAACGTCAAAAGTTAGTTTGTAATAATACATTTACAAAATGAAACGGAATTTGGATTCAGCAAGACGGCGCAACTTGCCACACAGCGCGTGAAACGTTAGATGTTTTGCGTGAAACGTTCAGAGGTCGCATTATTTCACGTTACGGTGACGTCAACTGGCCGCCAAGATCGTGATAGATAACGTAGTTGGTTTATTTTTTTTGGGGTTTTCTTAATTGTCGCGTCTATACCAATACACCTGCAACGTTGGAGCACCTAAAAACTAATATCCGCCAAGTTATTGCCGAGATAACCCACGAAACTTGCGGAAATGTCATCGAAAATTACCTCGAAAGAATCAACTGCTGCAGAAGGTCCAGGCGGCCATTTGCTTTACATCATTTTCCATAAATACACTAAATATTCGATTAAAGAAAAAACTCGACTACGAAAAAAAGCCAATTAAAAAGGTATAAACAAGACATCACAGATAGACAAATTAAAAATCCGGAGTCACGCGTTATCTGTTCGATTTTTGGCTCTAACACGACGCGCGACGTGTTACTACGGATTTTTTATTTGTCTGTCTGCGATGTCTTATTTATACCTTTTTAGTTGGTTTTTTTTGTCGTAGTTTTTATAACTTATATTTTTTATATTTAATATAATATATAATTTATTTGAATTATAATATTAGTATGGATCACATGAGATAATAATTATTATCTCATGTCATCCATACTAATATTATAAATGCGAAAGTATCTCGTGTCCTCCACGTGGGTGAAGCCGCGAGCAAAATCTCGTGGGAAATAATGATATGTCAAATCTCATTTTTTTTGCAGGATCATGAAAGACTATGGAGTCAAAATGCAGAATGCGTTCATACTGCTTGCTCGTACGAGGTACTTCGTTCCTGGCATGAATGAAACGGTTCTTGAAACTGTACCGAACCAAGTAAGTACTGGTTTGAACATTATTTTGAACTACCTAAGTACCTACATAATTTAGAATATCGTATCATTATCATCATTTCAGCCAAAAGAATCCATGGTATCAGTTTTCGCGTCGATGTCCCGCCACCCTGTATTTTCGTACAATTTGAAATTTGTGTTGTATATCATTACGGTGTTGTGACCGAAAAAAGTTGCGTCCTTCCGGAAGTATTTAAAGTCCTGCTGGCAGGACTCTGAGAGATCTATCACTAACTCGTGGCAAGACACAGCGGCCGTACTACGCAATGCAACCGCTTAAAGAAAGTATCTTTTTGTGATTTTTACATTACTTGTCCAGTCACTTAGCGACATACTTAGGTAGTGGTCAAAAAGCAATGTATTTACTGCAAAAATAGTACAGTCGCTGTGATATATGAAAACAAAACTAACGTAGTAAAGCCATGATATACAATTTTACGATTTGTTGTTTTTCATGATTTTCAACACAAATAATTATATTAAAATACTTGTGCTGATATATGATAAGTGGTTCTATGATTTATAAAGTTTCTAGTTTGGTTTCGTCTTTTACAAGAAACGACGTAACAACACGGCATTGTTACATGTTGTCACGATCGCGTTCGAAAGCGCACTAGTTAGCGGAGACGACCATTTGCCTGAGACATGAGCATCGTGATCACGACGCGCGGTCACAGACACGCCCCCATGCCACTTTTCCTGTTATTTATATTTCTATGGCAGAAGCGCTTGCTCTAGGTCAACGAGGCAGTTTAAAATATTATTGACGTGTAAGCCCAGGTACGCTCGGGCGATTTTCACATTGCATTTTCAACGCTCTGGTCAGCGCCAAGAGTTGAAAATCCAACAGTATGTTATTTCGACGCGCTGGGTTACACTCTGTTGGATTCTCAGCACTCGGCTCAACACTGAGAGTTCAAAATCCAGTGCGCGATAAAAACCCGCCGCTGTATTTTAACGTCCATGCGAAATAAATATAATTTATCATTTTCACTCCTCTATTCTTATCAAATATCTATATTCTGTATTCTCACTCTATTCCTATTATAAAGACTACAGACATAGCCTCCGTGGCGCAATGGCTAGCGCGTTCGGCTGTTAACCGAAAGGTTGGTGGTTCGAGCCCACCCGGGGGCGATTCTTTTTTGGAAGAACTATTAAGGATGAACTAGTTGACGGCTCGAACTCGTTGGTGGGCGTGACTAATATGCATACTAATAAGTCTTATTATTTATTTATTTAGTTTTATTTATTTATCTAGTTTTTGTTTATTTATTCATATATTTATAAATTTATTTATTTAGTGAAATTGTTGATGACTTATAACGAAAACGACCGCGTTAAAATTCATGAACAGACCTTTGGGCGTATAGATATTATTGAAAAACTACTGGATGTATTTACTCAAAATAAAAATTGAACTTGAATAAATTATCTATCTATCACAGTTTTTATTTTGCCATTTTTTACTCCATTAGTTATTTATTTACGCCCAAAGATGAGTCTAAATTAGTGTTGAAATATGGAAGTTTCGACGCTCCTAACTGAATTTTGCAAATCCGACTATACAACGCGAAAAAAAATCAGCTGTTCCATACATTTATGTTCGCATAGCTCGTTATAATGAAGGGAACAGCAGATTTTTTTTTCGCGATTTCAGGTTTGGCCCTATAGTGAAAGTTGTTCATAATGATGAGTACAATGACCCCTTAAGAGGATGCAAACGAATTAAATTTCACATTGTATATGACGGAGTTATGCCCGAACATACATACAAAAAAATATATAAACATCCGAATTGATAACCTCGTCCTTTTGACAGTCGGTTAAAAAAACAAACTCTTCAGCTTCATGATTAGTATGGATTTCTACATTGTTATCTGTAATTCGTATGGTGTACATAATAAAGCTTGGGTATTATACACCATTATCGGGCTCATCTGCTCGACGTCCGTATATCACTGCAGGGATCCAGCAGAATATCAGCGTCAGGTATATTTGCCTGACACATGCTGAGCTGGACTCCCATTTGGTGCAACCTTGAGACGCACACCGCGCTTTGTATGTTTCACTATTTTAAAGTGTCTTAGCCAGTAGTCATCACAATGTGTTTATTTTCTTCTTTATTTTATTTTTCTTTATTATATTCATGTATTTAGTTATTATTTAATCGCGTTTCTGTATTTTGTGCTGTCTTTTGTGTGCACCAAATAAACGATTTATCTATTTATCTATCTTATATTCTTTTCTATTCTATAAATTTATGATTTTGGTATGTTTTTCCCCAGTTTAGATAAGAAAACCTGACAACGATTAATTTGATTAAAGTTAATTAATTACACACTACCTAATTATCACATCTTAGTGATAGCACCATTACATAATTATCTTTATCGCCAAAAATTAATTGGTATTATGTATTTTATCTGACATGTCAATAAATACCTATATTATCAAATGGTTATCAGTAATCGATGTAACGCTAAAAGAATCGCCCCCGGGTGGGCTCGAACCACCAACCTTTCGGTTAACAGCCGAACGCGCTAGCCATTGCGCCACGGAGGCCTTGCAATTATTTGTCAAATATCACATTACATTACATCATTACATGGTGTAAGTGGCGGATCCAGGGGGGGCTAAGGGGTTCAAGCAAAATCTGATTTCTTCCGTGAAAAAACTGGAAGGCAACGATAACCGACTTAATGATTTTATACTGAAGATCACGTTTAAGCGGGTAGTGTTAATGATTTGAAAAAAATAAATGTTAAATTAGAGCTTTTTCTTAATAACTTAATATAGGAATATTTTAGATTATGTTTATATTACATAGTGAAATTTATTTGTAAAGTTATGTCAAACGCAGATAAAAAACTGAGAATCACGCTAAATATATCAAGCGTATTTTTCTGAAACCTTCACAATTTTAAAGATATTTTCATTATTGATCTTTTAGTATACGTGTTTTATTAAAACACCTTTTGTTTTATTTATAATAAATTAATAATGCGTCTAATTTGGGTCAGCGCTCCTTGATGGGCGAGTCCTATTACTGGCTGGACGTACGACGCGTTGCATGAGCTCAGTACAGAACACGCAAGCTAAACATTCAAGGTCACTGGCATATATCTGCGTGTTAAAGCGAACTTGATATTAATCTAATTAAACTTTTTAAACTGAAGATCTTACAGACGTTGGTGATGATGATTGCACCTTAACGCATAAACGGCAGAACAGATCTTTATACAAATACAAATAGACCATCAACCTTGCTTGCCATGAATACGGTTTCTGAAAGACTCATTCTTTAATTATTTCAGCCGATAGACGTCCACTGCTGGACATAGGCCACCCCCAAAAGAACTCTGAAAGACTAATAAACACAAAAAAGATAAAAAACAGTCATACAGATGTCTAGTGATTTGTTAAGCGGATCTTCTCTATAGGTAGGTACCATCAAAGAAGTTCATATCTAACCAGTTTGAAAACAAAATCCCGTTAACACGATGACCACATCTGTTACCGGCCCGGTTCTATAGCCGCCGAGTGCTGCAAGCAAGAATAGTCCTTACAGTGGTTAGATATGAACTTCTTTGATGGAACCTACCTGACACGGCAACTGGCTGTATATTTCTGACAGAACAAATCCTTGACTTGACTTTCCTTAAAATAAATGCTTGAGTTTGAGTTTTATTTCAGACGGGCAATTCCCGTATTTTTAAGATCTCAATTTGGGAAAAGATCGTTTCGTACCCGAAAGGTACCAAACGGAACCCTATAACTAAGCCTCTGCTGTTTGTCCTTTCATCTGTCTGTCAGCGAACTGTATCTCGTGAACTGTAATAGGTTGACAATGGAAATTTTGACAGATTGTGTATAACTGTTGCCGCTAAATCAAAAAATAATAAAAATTAAACAAAGTTGTTAAAGGAGATCCCCATACAAGAAACGTGAAACGTTTTTCGGCGTTTCTTGCTCGATTACACGGTACGGAACCGCTCGTGTGAGAGACCGACTCGCACTTGGCCGGTTTTTGCCTTTCATTTGGCATCTTTCACTCACAAGTGAAACGTCTGAACACAAAATAAATCAAAAGTAAAATATGAATTCATTTAGTGAACCGATGTTCATGAGCATACCCAGCTTTTGGCCCATGGGGGGGCAAATCAACCCCAGTGGCCCCCGAAATTCAAAATTCATCATTTTTGGCAATTTGCAAGTCAGTGTCAGGTAATATCTCGATTAAAATATGATTCGCCACCATAACAAACATGTATTTACCTCAGACCAATATAAAAGTATTTTATTGGTCTGAGGTATTTACAGAATTATAATCTTTAAAATCATAAAGATACAACAACTCGGACCAAAGACAGACAGAGCAAAGCCCATTTAATCTGTCTTTGACCATTGTTGATCTCAGCCATGTTTTTACGCGTCTGAGTGTACTGAATGTGCATTCAATCTTAGCCGTAGAATAAGGCATTGCTAATAAACGTTATAACGGCCGAGCAGCGCGTTTTTTTTAAAATTAATGCATAATATATTGTAATTGCAAAGTTAAGCTTTGTTCAGACTAACGCGACGCGACAGCGGTTATTGTTATAACGTGAAGTTTTTTTAGAAATTGCATTGTTCGAGTCGCGTCGCGCTGGTCTACACGAGCCTCACAGAACTCTAACATAACTTTTGTCAACAACAGTAGGTACTTAGGCATAAAAAAATCCAGGGGGGGCAGCTGCATTCCTATATTATTTTGTTGGTGTCGTGTGAACATGGAATGAAAGAAAAGCTAAAATTACAGGAAAATATAATATACTTAAGGGGACTACAGGACCTAAACTTGCCTAAACGCAAGTTTTATAATGCCTAAAAGAATATGATCCACTGCAGTAAACAAAATCAGAAAAATATATGATATTCTTCAGGATATATGCTAGTATGATAGTGTGTTGAAAACATAATACAACTAATTTGATACGATAGAAAAAAATCATGAACATACCTCTAAAAATTTCTTTTAACGATTAAAAATCATATTAATTTACATGCAATTATTCTGATTTTTTGTCAGATTATTCTACAAGCTACATATTAGCATAATAGTGTTTTAATTTTCCAGTCCAATCAATAGATTTTTTGTAAATCGCTAACTGCTTCATATTTTGCAATAAATTACCTGCGTCGTGTCATCGCGCTTCTCTTTCATTTCTATGCAGTCCGACAGTGACCGCGCTTTAGCTGTTGTAAGCCTCTTAAATGTATGTCGTACAATGCCACCCGTGGGCGTGACACCCGTATTTTTCTGAATATTCATGAAAAATTATCGAAAATTAACTTTAAAAAGGTTACAGTAGTAGAGTAGCGTTTGTCATTTATCTCCGATGTTTTTGGCTCGATTTGGATTCTGTTTATTATTTCTAAAAGCGTACGAGTTATTTTATCGGATTAACTAGCATTTTTTATTAAAAGAAAAAACAGTATTTAAGAATTTAAAAAACATCATTACAAATACAAGTTTAGTGTAAGTCCATAAAATCATAGGAAAAAAGAATATAGACCTTTTAAAGTTGATTTTCGATAACTTTTCGGTCACATGACCATGGGCGGCCCGGGCATTGTATATATATTTTTTTTTATAAGTTATTATATTATACAGTTTATTTCAATAAAAGTATTTAAGAAATCCTGTTAATAAAGGTAAAGAAACAAAGTATACGTAAAATAAAGAATAAAATATACCGCTATAAAAATGCACCTACATTCGAGTTAACCATTAGCTGCCTAGCCTTTTTTCAACTGTATTGGGGTCGGATTCCAGTCTAACCGGGTCCATGGCTTAGGCCCCCAGTGGTCGAGGCACCTGTGGCCGACGCCCCCGATTCGACTTTTCACTTTTTCACTTAGTACAGTTAAGAGGCTTACAACAGCTAAAGCGCGGTCACTGTCGGACTGCATAGAAATGAAAGAGAAGCGCGATGACACGACGCAGGTAATTTATTGCAAAATATGAAGCAGTTAGCGATTTACAAAAAATCTATTGATTGGACTGGAAAATTAAAACACTATTATGCTAATATGTAGCTTGTAGAATAATCTGACAAAAATCAGAATGATTGCATGTAAATTAATATGATTTTTAATCGTTAAAATAAATTTTTAGAGGTATCTTCATGATTTTTTTCTATCGTATCAAATTAGTTGTATTATGTTTTCAACACACTATCAAACTAGCATATATCCTGAAGAATATCATATATTTTTCTGATTTTGTTTACTGCAGTGGATCATATACTTTTACGCATTATAAAACTTGCGTTTAGGCACGTCTAGGTCCTGTAGTCCCCTTAATTAGAAAAGTGTTTCACCATAATAATAAAGTATTTTTCCTTCCTAAACAAAAGTTATCAATCAAATAGTAGAGACAATAGATCGCCAGTTAATCTTATACACCTTTTTCCCCATTAAAAGTATATTTATTATGTACAGACATACAAAAAATCAAAAAGACTTAACATAAAATTTTAGTGAATTTTGTTTATATTTGTTTATGTTGATTATTATTATGCTTAAAAAATTTCAAAATATTTCACATATAAAATTTTTGTTACTCTACGAGTACGTTTGTTTTTTAAGCCTGATTATTTTGTTATGTTATTGCTATTGGAACTGACTGTTATAATTAGGTAAAATTATTCTCATTTGTGTAAGGTTTCACAGTTGATTATGTTTAATTATTATTGTTATAAAGATAAAAAGAACATTTCACTATGTAAAAAGTTAGTTGCTCTGCAGTAATTTTTAAGACTGATTATTTAAAATCACTATCTTATTTAATTACATTTAAGACTGATTATTATAATTAAGTTAAATGATTCTCTTGATTATAAGTGATGAAAACTGTGATTTATATAAAAAATTTATACTAGACCGTAACCGGATGCCGCTGAATACCAGTATTTCACATGGAGCGACTGCCCATCTTACCTCCAAAAACCAGTTACTGGGTAACACGATACCCCTTGGTAAGACTGGTTGTCAGACTTGGGATTCTGACTACCTACCCGTAACGATTTTTTTTCCGAACTTAACACGATCAGTCACAATCTGAAACAGATTGCTAATCCAGCAATCTATTTCAGATTGTGACTGATCGTGTATTACAAAATTAGGGTGCAGAATGTATTGAAGGATATTGCTAATCCATTTCTTCATGTTCAAAAAATTCAGCTGCTCAAAAACGTAAATAACGTAATTAATGTTTTTAACTGTCAAAATGAAAGCCGTATTGCTACTGTGTTACGCAATTACCCCACAGATCACTTTGACACCTCGTTAATATTCTTCTACGCCATTTTCATCTCGGCATGACCTACTCCGAGCCAATACGAGAAAATTACATCTCGAAAACCAGTGTAGTTATTTCAGTAACCATACATGAATCCCATACCTAACAGACGCTATTTGTAGAGACTGTAAAAAAGACAAAGTTTGTATCAGAACTCTTACATTTTAACCTTTTAAATAGGTCATGGATATTTAAATATTATACTTAATACCTATAAACATAGAAGTTGAAAGCAAAAATTCACATCGACATACGCAGGCGCCGTGGCTTAGTTGGTTAAAGCGCCTGTCTAGTAAACAGGAGATCGTGAGTTCGAATCTCGCCGGGGCCTTGGTGGTTACTTTTTGTATAGTTAAGTGAAATTATTTTTTGTCGGTAATATATTATGGAATTTCCAAACGGGAGATTAGAATGTTTTTATCACATTCACATGTCAAAACAATTCGCTTTAGCGATTTTTTCGCCAATGAGCCTAATATAATCTATATTTTATATCACCACAAGCTATGTGCTCGATGGGATTACCCATCTACATCTACAAATTTGAAATCTGTCCACAAATTTTCATCCCCTATTTAACCCCTTTCGGGTTTGAATTTCAAAAATCCTTTCTTACAGCGTTTGTCCACCGCTACCGTCAACGGAATGAGACGTCCCGTTGACAGACGTGCGGTTAACACGCGGACATGTTATGCCCAGGTACGCACGGGTGTATTTTTACCGCGGCGATTTTTTTTCACGTATTGGAAATTCGACACTGCGTAGCGCCGAGAGTTACATATCCAACAGTGTGTTTTCTTGATGCGCTGGGATATGCGCTGGATGCGCTCCGTTGGATTCTCAATGCTCGGCTCAATACGGAGAGTTGAAAATCCAGTGTACGGAAAAAAATCGCCGCGATTTTATTACGTCCATGCGAACTTAGGCTAAATGTATGTATCGCTACTTCGGCGCCATCATCTCGTTTTCGTTAACGTCCCGTTGAAGTGGCGGTGTACAACCGGCCTTTGTGCTCGTCTAATGAACTCTTGTGCAAAAATTATTTATTTTAGACCCAGCGGTAAGCCTGTACGTTGTCTGTCAGTGAATGCAATTAAGATTTTTAATAAGTAGGTTAGGTTTTGTTTTATATCTCTTTTTTATGGCATAAATGAAGAGAAAATACAACAAAAAAAAGATGTTACAAAAATAGTAACTTTTTCGGTCAACCATTTTGAGAACGACCTCATAACCCATCACGAGCTATTTTGATGATACAGCGAGTTCTAATTAATTCTAATTCAAATTATTCAATAAATAGAGCAAGAGGAAACCGTGTTTAATTTGTTATTTTAGATTTTAATCGATAATCTTTCACCAAAATGTAAAGAACGAGCTACGCCCCACGGTTTCACACGAAGCAGTCTCGATCCCGAGGGAATGTCGGAATAAAAAATATGTAGTAAATAATGTCGACATTGTATATAGGTATATATTTAGTTAGGATTAATTATCCTCCTGCCGTTATCCCAGTTAATTTGGTATCGGCGCAGCTTGTCTCAACAGAGCAGTGGCAGCCCAGACTTACGAGGTCTCTGGGCTTCGAACTTCGTACACAGGCGCTTTACTCTGTGTAAATTATTTCATCACCACTGCTCTCAAAACGGTGAAGGAAAATAACGTCAGAAAACCGGCATGTCCTAGGACCAAAAATTCCAAGATTTGTAACATCTACCAACCAGCACTGGGCCCGCGTGGTGGAATACAGCCCACTATCTCTAGAGGAGGCTTGTGTCCCAGCAGTGGGAACATTATAAGCTGATTATTATTTATTTATTTATTAAAACTTCATGCACAAGTAAAAATAAATACTGTACAAAGGCGGACTTAATGCCTGAGGCATTTTCTACCAGTCAACCTTAGGGTGATGCAGAGACAAAACATGGCAGGTGCAACATAAGGGATAGATATCTTGAAAATTAATACATACTAATACATAGATACATACATACATATAAACCGAATAAATTTTGTCAGGAGAAATAACGATAGGTAGAGGAGAAAACAAATCCAGCCAATCAGCGCTGCAATGATTCTGCCAACTTTTTACGAATATGTTCACGAGCCTTCACTTATCGGATTATGCCTATGCAGCATGTCTTTTTTTTCCAGAAATATCTATTAGCTATTTATCTCAGTAGTCACTTCCTTCCCTTGCCATACTGGGTGGCAGGGACATCGACGCGAAAAATGTTACCATGGATTCAGTACACGATTCTGAACGCCCCTGCGTTGAAATTTTTAGTCGGTTATTTTGTTTTAAATCAGGTGCTCCATACATTTTGACCGCATAGGTATTGCACTATTCTATGTAACTGCTGCTTTTTTTAAATATCTGACGCAAAATTAGCGGTTTTTGCGTCGATGTCCCTGCCACCCTGTATAATTTTTCACACAATAATAAATTAATGTAATCGCTAAGGCAATCAAATGATTAAATTAAAACAAGATAATAAGGTCCAGTAATTCGCTAATTATTAACGGATATAGATAATGGAACCACCTACTTTGATTACTTTTTAACTAAGCCCAAGTAGGCACGGACGTAAAAATATCGCGGAGGGATTTTATCGCGCACTCGATTTTCAAGTTTCGGTGTTGAGCCGAGCATTGAGAATCCAACGCGCTGGTACGCACTCTCGTGCCAGCGCGTTGAATAAACACACGGTTGAATTCTCAACTCTCGGCGGTAAGCAGAGCGTTGAAAATCCGGTGCATGAAAAAAAAATCGCCACGGGTAAAATCGCCCGTGCGAACCTGGGCTAACTGTTGCCCGCGGCTTATTAGTTGATTCGCACGAAAAGTGACGATTCGCCCGATATGGCCGTATAAATGGCCATAACAGGCGAATCGTCACTTGTAAACGGGGACCGAAACCGGTGTGATCAATACTATTGATCATACCGGTTTCGGTCCCCGTTTCGCTTGTATCTCGGTATCGCTTGAACATGTAAAAAAATGTTGTAACCGCAAAAAATTAGTATTTTAAGTATTTTTTTGGGTTAAGTACAACATTTTTTTATTTCATCGATATCTGTACTTACCGTAATTTATAAAGGTTTTCGGTCCCTGATATATAATAATAAAATATATTTTTTCTGTAGGCGATTCGCACGAAGTTTATTTGTTTGTGGGCGAATCGACCACTCCGGAAATATGTATTAGGCAATTAGATAGAAAAAATAATTTGCAAATCAGTTCCTAGTGTACATTTTTAGGGTTCTGTACCCAAAAGGTACCAAACGGAACCCTATTAATATGCCTCTGTTGTCCATCCGTCTGTCTGTCAGTCAGCGGGCAGTATCTATCTCAAGAACCGTAATAAGTAGAAAGCTGAAATTTTCACAGCTGATAGTATTTCTATTGCCGCTATAAAAAAAAATGTAAAAATAAAAAATAAAAGTAGGACCCCATTTAGGGGACAAGGAACAGGGTGTAAAGTTCACTCATTCACCATAGAAAAGGGACGATCCTCCGACCAGACGGGTGTCATGTCTGACGGGCAACTGCCCAGAGAAGTCGGGAGCTTGTATATTACGTCCATCGCGCGGTGAACTCTAATTGCGCGATGCAGGATTTGTGTGACGTCAGGTCTTTGATGCGTAGTTCGCATGTGGCCGCTACACCCATACATTAAACATAAGACTTAAAAAAATAAAAAAAATACACTGGCGTGTGGGCTTACAAAGTATAATAAAGTTAAAAATTTAAAGCCTCATACAAGAAACATATTTTCATCGGCGATTTTTGCTAAATACTGTATACGCGAGTCCGACTCGCAATTGGCCGGTTTTTTATTGTACGTTTTTCTCCTGTGTGCCCCATATAATGTTTTTTCATTAAGAGGGCGCCTAAAGGTCCACTAGCGCCACTCTTTAAAAAAAATATTATCTCGTGACTGAGAAGGAATTATGAATAACGGCTAATAACGACCCTCGGTAAGTGTGTCTAGAATTTTCTAATACCTTTTATAAAGCTTTATATTGAGACACGAAGCAACAAAATACGATCTAAAGAAAAGCGGCCACATTCCTCTAGATCGTATTTTGTTGCTCCGTGTCTCAATATGAAACTTTATAAAAGGTATTAGAAAATTCTAGACACACTTACCGAGGGTCCTTACTAGCCCTTATTCATAATTCCTTCTCAGTCACGAGATAATATTTTTTTTAAAGAGTGGCGCTAGTGGACCTTTAGGCGCCCTCTTAAATGTCATCATGTCCCTGTAATTATTAATAACAACCACCTGTATCCTTCACACTGATATGTTCAACAACGCTGCTTGATGCAACCAAGATAAGAATGGTTGGAAACATGCTGCACGCGTAGCATGACCGCCGTAGAAACGAGTTTGTCGACGGAAGAATAGACAAAATGACAGATTGTGAGTGTTCAACTGTCAACTGTCATTTTGTCTATTCTTCCGTCGCCAAAACTCGTTTCTACGGCGGTCATGCTACGCGTGCAGGTCCTGCTCCATAGGATAATCTAGAATCAAGACAAAATCAAACTGGTTGCTAATTTAAGTTGTATAAATTATTATTTTTTAATAAAAGACATTGATTTTACATTCTGTGATTACTTCCGCACACACTGACTTAATAATTGCATTTTTTTGGGAAAATCGTCTACTTTTACATTGTTTGTTAATATATGTGAGAACGATGTATCTATCACATAAGGAATTAATTTATCTGTTGTTGCTTCATTTTTAATTCTTTTTACCTATTGTGGTATAGTATTTTTTTTAGGTGCATCGTCTTCACATATAATTATATAACTAATGTACTTACCTACTATACAAAATATTTTAAAACATTTTAAAAGAGTAACGGTGGAGTTTCTTGCCCATTCTTCTCCATACGAAAACTACCTTTTGGAAGGGGTGACTAAAAACATTTTTTTTTTTTTTGTTGACGTTCAGTAGTGCCTTACAAGGGCCTATTTGAAATAAATGATTTGACTTTGACTTTGATGGCAAAGTGAGTCTGGTATGGTGGTAGTATACTGGGTGGATTTTTGAGATGGGGCAGTAAAGGCAGCTACCTTAACCGTTGTAGCTACTGGGAAACGGTCTTAGGAGACTGTCCTTAACTTTTTGAAACATTTTGATCTGCATTCACAGATTTTGAAAAAAAAAATATATCTTAGTCAGCAAGAAAATGTGCAGTTTTCACAAAAACTTTTTTTGATACCAATCGATCCTGTTTTTTATAAGGATCAAAAAGTTCAATTGGACCAACTGAGGTTTGAGTACTAGAAAAGTCAGAAATCGCAAATATACTTTTTTATACATTTCTCAGGAAATGAGACTCCAACATTCCCCGGACGAGCTCCACTATCATTAATATTAATTTATTTGTCTTGTAGAACTTTATATGAAATAACACATCATAGGCGCCGTGGCTTAGTTGGTTAAAGCGCCTGTCTAGTAAACAGGAGATCGTGAGTTCGAATCTCGCCGGGGCCTTGGTAGAATATCCATTTTTTATAGTACAAAATTGATATCAACTAGGTCAGTTATAGCCTACCAGCACGCCTAGCATGATAACGATAGAAACAGGTTTTCTACGGGTTTTGTCGACGGAAGAATAGACAAAATGACAGATTGTGGTTGTTTATCTGTCATTTTGTCTGTTTTTCTGTCGACAAAACCCGTTTCTATTGTGGTCATGCTAAGCGTGCAGAGCCCTATACCACAAAATTTTACAATTCTAGAATATTGTTAAATTGTAGACTTGTCACTACCATTTACATATTTGTAAGGTTTTTCCAATACAAGTAGGTATGTGGCTTAGAGTCTTGTGGAACAGACACTTTGTAAGATTTACTAATTTGTAAATTACTTATAATTGTAAAATTTCGTGATAAAGGGCCCAGGTGTTTACCACCGCCTACAGACCAGCGCTTTGGGTTTTTGGGAGCAATTCGCATATTTAACCCATAAGGGAAGCTTACATAATAATGCTAAAGTCAACGTCAAATCATTTATTTCAAGTAGGCCATTAAAATGACCCTTTGGAACTTAATTTTTTTATTTTAGTTTATATTAATTAAATTAGTACACAAAAAAAAATAGACGACTAATATTTAGTAAACTAATTCGCTTAACTGAGCGCCTAACACGTGTTTCACCTCTCAACGAGGCATCCTCAGGATGACGATTGACGCGTTGCCATGCCAAGCGCCGAACGCAGTGTGAGCCACACCGCTCGACAATCCCACTTCAAATCACGCCTGAGTGAATTAACTATTTTAGTATATCAAATTAATTAAATTGTAGTTACATTTAATTATTTTGGGGTTTTATATAAAGTTTTGAAATGTGCTCGTCAAGCCCTTTCATTTGATGCTCAAAAAGGCATAATAAAAAATAAAAAATACGTTCATGACTAATTCCTCTAGAGGGCGCCATATTGAACTTAATGTGACGTCACATAGCTTATAACCTAACCTAACCAGCGGACTATCAAGACGCTTCTAACGGTACCTCATTTGTCAAATTATGATTATTAGTTTAGAAGTTACGAGGTAACAGATGAACATACATACATACCGGTCAAAATCATAACCCACCTTTTTTAATCGCCGTAGTCGGATAATAAGTGTGCACAAATTGACCCCAGGGATATCATTGTAGGGTTAATAAGATCTGTATTCTACGCTTGGAAAAGATTGTGGTCGAATTAAATTCACTAGCGAAACTCCGCAGTTTAGCGTTTAGTGATCCCTAAAAAAAAAAACACCAAATCATAATTGTCTTGTTTTATTACCTACTAGCTGTCCGCCCCGGCTTCGCACGTGTAGCATTAAGTACTTATCTAAGGCGCACCTACCTATCTACCCACCTACCTACCTAGCTACCCTACCTATCTACCTACCAACCTACCAATCTACCCTACCTACACACCTACCTATCCTACCTTGTCCTAAGGATAAAGCACACAACAAAGAAATTATTAACCAATTTGGTGCAGCCGTTCGCAAGTTATGGCGTGACCAAGGGAAATAAGGGATTCATTTGTTTAGATACATATCGAAAACTATTTTTTTTGCTTTGATCCTTTATGCCAGATGTATTTCTTTGTTTCAGGCATGTGTAACTGTTGTCTCAACTAGGCGAAGTGTATCAGGAGTGAAAGTGAAAAACATGCACGTCTTGGAAGTAAGTTACCTATATGATCAAAATCAAAAGTCATTTATTGAAATTAGGCTGAAAAGCAGCACTTTTTGAACGCCAAAACTACATAAGACATGAAATGAAATGAAATTGTTTATTCTGTAAATAGGATATCGGAATCACTTTTACACGTCATATAAAATAATATTAAAAATAAGCTAGATGAGGTCGTTGTTTCCTATCTGACTACTCTGAGAAGAAAGGCCGAAACAAACTCAGAGGTCGTAGTCTATTTTAAAGTCCAGACATAATCTTGGTCAAGTCATAATTATGAGGACCATGTAGATCAGTGTCTGAAATGCTTTTTTGAGGAAAGAATCACACAGATTTGAGTGTCCCCCAAAATACCTGCCCTTCACCACTTCCTAGTGCTTAGCTGGGAAGGAGTGACGCAACAAACTCCCCAGCAGCACAGCGGAGCGAGCACAGTCTACTGTGACATGGCTCGAGTGACACATTTTATATAACTAAACTGTGATAAAATGTGTGACTCCATGTCATAAGGCTGTGTTCGCCCCGCATCTATCTGTTCAGTTAGATTTAGAAGAACTTGATTCTACAATCGTATTTTAATTTTTGAATTGTGTTTATCATTTTACTAGCTGTAGCCCGCGACTTCGTCTGCGGACCAGGGTGAAAAGTAGCCTATGTCCTTTTCTAGGTCATAGTCTACCAATGTGCCAAAATTCATCTGAATCCGTTCAGCCGTTTTAGCGTGAAAGCGTAAAAAACAAACAAACTCACTTTTGCATGGATTACGGACGCTTTTAACGTGCACGTCTTTCTACATTGTTCTCACATGTATAATTTCAACATGAGGTTAAATTTATTATAACCAATATTTTTGAAACAATATTTTGATTTAAAAGAGTGTCCGTGGAGTTTCTTGCCCGTTCTTCTCCATAGGAACCTACTACGCTTTGGAATGGGCAACTAGCTTCATCTTTCTGGTTGACCGGCTCCCTTGACAATTCAAATTGGTTCATTTGAAAAAAATGCTTTGAGTTTGAGTTGAGTTTGGTACAGTCAGCTACAGAGAAATCTCACCCCCTAGCAATGTCTTTATACACCCCCTAGCAATGTCTTTATACATTGTTGGGGGGTGAGATTTCTCTGCAGGTGACTGTACAATGTAGTATGCAAAGTAATTAACATTACAAGACAAAAATGATAAACTAGTACTTCCTTCGTCCGCGTGGTTGTCGTACTTTCCCCTACAAACTCCAATACCCCCTTCACCCCCTTCAAAGGGTAGTTTTGGAAAACTCATCATTATAATGTTTCTAAAAAGTATTTGTACCTTTCAAGTTTCTAAATCGAAGGAATAAGATCTTTGATACCAACTATATTCCCCCTTTTCACTCCGACTTGAGGGCCTAAATATGACCTATCCAAAAACACAACCCTTTGCTGTCGCGCAGTCGGGTAAAATTTGTGTTGATTTAGGAAAAAAATATTTTAGGTAGGACACGTTCGAACAATTCTCTTGGAAAGGAATATAAAATTTCGAAGAGCTTGCAGTAGCCTCCGTGGCGCAATGGCTAGCGCGTTCGGCTGTTAACCGAAAGGTTGGTGGTTCGAGCCCACCCGGGGGCGACGATTCTTTTTGAACTATAAATTATTTTGTTATGTTTTTCTTATGTGCATAATAATGTTTCACAAATAATTGGCCATTATAGACATAGCCCCATTTTAATATTCAGATTTTTATTAATTTATACATTTTTATACAGATTACAAAAAAAAATGGGCAAAGTTGTATGAAAATAAATAATAATAGAAAATAATAGGTATCGATTTTTTATTTAATTACCTAATTGATTTACAAGTATTTTTCCTTAGTCTTATGTCTTATATTATCTACACTAGAGAGCCTCCCCAGCTCTGCTCAAGTTGTTATTGAATATTTTAACATAAGTACCTACAACGTGGAAAATGTGGAAATACAATAACGCAATATTTTCTAGAGTTCACACACATTTTTGTATTTCTGTGACCCAAACACGGACGCGTAACGTAAATAAATGAATTTTAAATATGGGGGTCACTTTAAGGGGGCAAAAAAGAAAATTTAAAAATTAAGGTTTGCGAACTCTACCGTGTGACATATCAAATGAAAGGGCTTGTTGCGAGGATCTCAATTTTCCTTTTAATAATTTTATAGGTATTTAGGAAAATAGATGAAAATTGACCCCCTCCCATTATCTCTGAAACTACTGAGCCCCACAATTTTGAAAAAAAAAGTGAGACTGGTTCTTTGCTCATAGATTACAGGAAAACCTATATGAAGTCTATGGTCTTATAATAAATATGGAAAACCCCCAATAATTATTGTGCGTTCAAACTTGCAGTTGAAATGTATGGGAGAGTAACTGGGTAATGGAAGTCACATAGGCAGTCGCTCTGGTATTCAGGTTAGACTGGAAGCTGAACCCACCATAGCTGGGAAAAGGTTATGCAGATTGAGGTATTTGTAAACAAATTAATTCAAGTGTTTTTTTATCTTTTACAGATGGGCTGCGATGCTTACCAATATGTGGGGATGAGTAGAGGTGGTACGGCAGTCAAGGAGTGTAAGCAAGCGTGGTTGGACCTTGTGAAACTGATGGTGATGCTGTGCCAGTTCCGAGTCACTTTCGAGCTGATTGACATAGCACATAAAAATGCCACCAAGTAAGTGACAGAAATTAAGTGTTTTGACAGCAACTAAACCATTTATGTGCATACAATATAGAAGCTATTAGCCGACCAAGATGTTTAGACAAAGAAATCTGGGAAATTAATAATTGCTTATCAAAATGTCATATTACGTGAATTTTCCGTGATATAGCCATTTTATAAAACTGTCAAATGACAACTCGTCGCCCTCCACGCTAACTGTCGTAACTAGCATACTTCAACTGAATGAGACGAAATTCAAGTCTTGTATAAAACGCACACTATGCAGGCAGGCATATTATAAGTTGGGGGATTACATCTCTGATAAAAATGCTTGGCTCAATGCTGGTCCTGCTCCACAACCACAACTAATTGATTAACATCTGAAAATACTGTTGCAGCTGCTGAAGATTTTAAGACCATCTTTGCATTGTATAAAATCAATCTCCTTTGTATTATATAATTCCAGAGCACAGGTGTGAGTACTATGTACTAAAGAGCTACCATTTACTGGGTAATACTTTTTTTTATTGACTTGAATGTGCCCTGGCGGCTGTGAGTATGTCATGCTCACTCAGATGTCTCGCTGATGGTGGCGCGTGTGTTGGATCATTTAGCTCCCTTCAAAATGGTTGAGCTGAATGGTGCTGATCCATACGTCATGTTCGTGAACGGGCGCCGTCAGTTGGGACTGGTCAACTCTTAGCGGCCATGGCTGATTTTTAATTTTTTAATTGTTCTTTGTTTTTATCTTTGTATTACGGACGCTTCTAACGTGCACGTCTTTCTACATTGTTCTCACATGTATAATTTCAACATGAATGATGTAACCAATACTTTGTAACAATTTATTTAATTTAAAAGAGTGTCCGTGGAGTTTCTTGCCCGTTCTTCTCCATAGGTACCTACTACGCTTTGGAATGGGCAACTAGCTTCATATTTTTGACTGACCGATTCCTTGACAATTCAAAAGTGCCTGTAATGGTTTAATTGAAATAAATGATTTGAGTTTGAGTTTGAGTTTGAGCAATTGATAATTTTTAAATTTTTTTTCATTAATTGTTTTGTTTAATTTCTAGAAATTTTCATTTTCTTTATTTTCTGTAACTAATTTTACACGAAGAAATTCCGAATTTTTATTTGTTTTACCGGTGATAATTTGAGAGCCCTGACACCCATAGGTAACACAAGTTTAATCTTAGCTTGGGTGTCAGAGGTGTATAACTCTGCAATAACCTACAATTTATATGACAAATTAATCATGTTATTTCAAGTGGCATATGTAAAATTGTAAACTGGAAATAAAGATATATTATATTATATATTAATTAAAAAAAAAAACTCACTAACTGTAGTACGTGTTCTTATAACTACACTGGTAGTGAGAATATTTTTTCCCTCCATTCGCACATCATTCATCATCATCATTCATTTCATTCTTAATTCTTTTTTCATTTTAAATTTTTCTAATCATTTATTTTTTATTTTTACATTTTCATTTTTTTTTATATTTCCTGTGCGTGTCCCAAATAAAATATTTTTCTTTCTTTCATACGCTAAACAAAATACGTGTTTATCTTTTATACGGTAAGGTCTTCGTATTATAGTTTTTTTTTTCTTCTGTTATCTTTGTCTATGAGTGTTTGACAGGCGTGACATTTGGGTTAGGGGGGTATTACACTATCTTAACTATGATCAAAGATATAATGAAATTATAAAAGAGACATTTATTATGGGTTTTTTGACGTTCGAAAAGTGCTGATTATCAGCGTAGTTTGAATAAATAACTTTTGAACTTTGAATTTTGGTATATCCCCCTCAGGGAGATATTACACTGTCATATACCTATCTAGGAAGCTCACAAATTACCCATAATTTATAGATAGGTACTGTAACACCCGCCTTACGATAGCTTGTTACGCAGATACAGACGCTTGAGTGGTTAGCTTGCGTGTTCTGTACTGAATTCACGCAACGCGTCGTACGTCCAGCCAGTAACAGGACTCGCCCATCAAGGAGCGCTGTCCCCATTTTGACGCATTATTAATTTATTATACATAAAACAAAAGGTATTTTAATAAAACACGTATGTATACTAAAAGATCAATAATTAAATTATCTTTAAAATGGCGAAGGATAGATTTTGTGAGATTCTCAGTTTTTTATCCGCGTTAGACATAACTTTACAAATTAATTTCAGTATGTAATATAAACATTATCTAAAATATTCGTATATTAAGTTATTAACAAAATGCTCTAATTTAACATATATTTTTTCCAAATCATTAACACTACTCGTTTAGACGTGATCTTCAGTATATAATCATTGAAAGTCTGTTATCGTCGCCTTAAGCCCGCTCTACACTGGCGGCGCGAACGCCCGCAAAAGCCCTGAAACACGATTGTAGATGGTTTTGCGCCTTCGCGTTCGCTTTTCACGCCGTTCCGCGATCGGTATCGGTTTTTTGTCCTGCGACAATGGGTTCGCGCTTGGTTCGCAGCATGCGAACGCCTCTACACTCGGAGCTTTTCGCAGTAGCGCACGAGTCGCAGAGCTGTCTTGCGTGATTTTTAATAAGCATAGATGTTTTATAAGGATTTTCGTCTTCCACCATCTGCTCTTTCTCAATTCCTTTTTTATTTGTTTGGTTTGGTTTAATATAAAGATAATTGTAGTACGCTACAGGACATAGCGTCACAGCATCAGCAACAACTACATCGTCGTCCATTTTCTTTGAGATCACGAACGAAACTGCGAAGCTTTGCGAGTACACTTTCATGCAATATTTACGGTTGGCTACGGTCTTGACAGCAGAGTCACTACCCAAATTCATCAAAGTCAAAGTCAAACAATTTATTTCAATTAGGCACATGAGAGGCACTTTTGAACGTCAATTTTACACAAAATGGAATTGATTCTAGTCGCCCCTTCCAAAAGGTAGTTCTCGTATGGAGAAGAATGGGCAAGAAACTCCACCGTTAGTCTTTTAAAATGTTTTTACAATATTTTGTATACATTAATTATATAATTTTAAGTGAAGACGATGCATCTAGAATAAGATTACTATACCACGATAGGTTAAAAGAATGAAAAATGAAGCAATGACCGATAAATTATTTACCTATGTGATAGATACATGGTGCTCACATACTTAAACGCAAGTTTTATAATGCCTAAAAGAATATGATCCACTGCAGTAAACAAAATCAGAAAAATATATGATATTCTTCAGGATATATGCCAGTATGATAGTGTGTTGAAAACATAATACAACTAATTTGATACTTTAGAAAAAAATCATGAAGATACCTCTAAAAATTTCTTTTAACGATTAAAAATCATATTAATTTACATGCAATCATACTGATTTTTTGTCAGATTATTCTACAAGCTACACATTAGCATAATAGTGTTTTAATTTTCCAGTCTAATCAATAGATTTTTTGTAAATCGCTAACTACTTGATATTTTGCAATAAATTACCTGTGTCGTGTCATCGCGCTTCTCTGTCATTTCTATGCAGTCCGACAGTGACCGCGCTTTAGCTGTTGTAAGCCTCTTAACGTTAGCGTACGGAGAAATTATGATTGGTAATTTCGACATCGGAAAAACTCGGAGCCACGATTTTATCCGAACGCGTATCGTCCAAGATGACGTTCATGACAAACTGTTTTATAGTTATTATACTCTTTGGTCTTCAGATACGATTTCAGAAATAACGAGTATTAAATGAGGTCTAATTCAAAGGAGTTCAGTATCAAATAGATTGGATAAACGTAACTATGCAACATTGTATTGATTTATCATTGACAACTATTAGTCAACTTTCAACCTCTATGGATACGACTATTTTCGATTATTAGTAATTTTGTCATCTTGTTATACGAGCCTGCAGTTTGAGTTCGTGTTTAATCGTGTAATATCTTGAATGTATAAAACTACAAAATTGAAAAGTTTTAAAGTGTCTTATCAATGAAAGTCCGTGACTGTACGTAAACTTACGTACTTTCTTATTAAAGAACGCAAAAAATATGAATAAAATGTCTACTTTAATACTTAAGTAAGTATAGTGTTTTATACATAAAGCAAAAAATAAATAAAAATAAAAATTGGCACAGAGGCCGCGAGAGCAATAACGGCCTGCTACTAATTAGTCTAATTGATATAATCAAAGAAACTTAATAAAAAATGTAATGCAATAAATGTGTTACTAACGCCATCTTTTGGTGGCTCGAAAAATCAATGTTAGGCCATTTTGCTTCTTTAAAAAACAGATTTTTGACAGCGATAGCCATTAACATTTTTTTTATAAAATGTTATTAGGCGTTTTTTGCGCTCGCGGCCTCCAATGTTGTTCTTATGAGGTGTCGCTATAAGGGTTCCGTTTTTTCATTCAACGCTCGGAAACCTAAAAATCAAAAAATCAAAATCAAAATGGTTCACTACATGATGATTAATTTGAATTGTTTGATCGAGAATTGTCTCGGTCGGCTAGTTTATACGTCTATATTCTTCTCAAATACCTAACCTCTTACTAAGTTTTATAATGGTCAATCATTTCTTAGTTGCTGTCAGCATACAATTAACTGTATTAGTGTCTTTTAAATAAATAGCATGTTTCAAACTAAGCTACATTTTTTTACACTTGGGACCGATGAGAAAATTGGTATACCTGCACGCGTAGAATGACGCTTTCTAATGTCTACGAAGAATAGACACAGCTCTTTCTATACAAAGTGACATTTTGTTTCTTCATTTTTGACATCGCACCGTAGAAATCCTTCTACAATCTGTTATTTTGTCTTTCGTTTGTAACAATCTTTGTCTAGGTCCTTTTTTATGTAGACAATTTCAGAAGAAAGTTTTCTATTCCAAACTGTCAAAATCACACTGACAACTGACAGTTGTCTCCACTGCCACAAATTATAAACGGTTATCTACAAAATCATGATTTTACAGGAGAGCATTTAAACACAAAACTGTGATAGGTAATTAATAGAAGAACAAAGCTATCTTCTCATATTTTACATCATTTCGTTGCTAGCAAATATTACCAAGGAAACGGTTAAGGCCAATATTACTGAAATTTTTTTTTGTTCTAAAATACGGTTCTTCGACACTGGGAAAAATTGTTGTAGTTGTCTATTATACGTTACTTAATATCAGTAAAAATTGTGAAACAAACAGAAAAATTAATCTTATGACAAAACAAAGAAACCTGAGTCGAATTATGTAAGAGTGAATTTCGTAAAATGTGCAGTTGACTCTTTCTACTTTGCTGCAGTCGTCTACTCGTAACGTCACTTTTGTCTACTCTTCCGTCGACGAAACGGTGCAAGCTTGCAGCACGCGTAGCTGTTTGATTCACAATATTTACTGATTAATATCAGTAAATATTGTGAATCAAACAGAAAAAAAATTGTTTGATTCACAATATTTACTGATATTAAGTCACGTATATACAGAAGACAACTACAACAATTTTTCTCAAAGTGTCGAAGAACCGTATTTCGGAACAAAAATTTACAAATATTGGCGTTAACCATTTCCTTGGTAATGCCCTATTAGCTAAATGATGTTCATATTATTTATTGTTATTAGTAATTAACTGTTTATTTATTTTACCTCGATGGTCCTAGTTTATCATTTATAACTTCCAGTTACAGCTTTATGTAAGCGGGCACGCCCTTTATGCCTGGAGGCTTTTATTAAGACGTTTTAGGCTCACTTGCGCGTTAACAGCTAACTCGGAGTTAACACGTAACTCAGGGTTAACCCAATAATTCTCTTGGGATTAACCCTGAGTTAGCTGTTAACTCCGTGTTATTTAGCTAACCCATGAACGCGCAAGTGGGCCTTGTTTACGTTTAGTTTTTATTTCTGCCCGAGTATAGTTCTCGATGATTTTGTTTGGTATATTGGCGTGTGCTAGCTAACATATGGATAATAATTTAAATTAGGTTAATTAAGTATGTTGAATACTATTATATAGAGTCATTTTTTTTCTTTCTAACTGAACAGACAGCTGTGCTGCTGGGGAGTTTGTTGCGCCACTTCTTCTTCCCAGCTAACGCACTAGGAAGTGGTGAAGGGTGGGCGTTTTGGGGGACTGTCTTATGTAATTTTGACGTTCGAAAAGTGCTGATTATCAGCCTAGTTTGAATAAATGACTTTTGAATTTTGAATTTTTGAATTTTGATGTAAAATAGGAGAAGACAACTTCGTTCTTCTATTAATTATCACAGGTTTGCGTTCAAAACGCTCTCTTGTAAAATCATGATTTTGTAGATAACCGTATATACTTTGTGGCCGTCGAGTAGAACATTTTCTACTAACTGTCTTTAGCATGGCGATTACAAAATCAAATTGTCTTCACTACCTTAGACAACTGTCAGTTGTCAGTGTGATTTTGACTTATAAAAGGACCTAGACAAAGCGAGAAACGAAAGACAAAATGACAGATTGTAGAAGGATTTCTACGGTGCGATGTCAAAAATGGAGAAACGAAATGACGCTTTGTATAGAAAGAGCTGTGTCCATGCTCTATAGGAATAGAAAACGTCATGGCGTGCTGCTACGTTATGATAAGGTAACGCCTGTTCAATATAGCTAAGCAACACTATCCTTTTAAATTGCTACAATATTTTTATAAGAAGTAGGTACCTACTATATCAAACTGGCCTTACTTGCTAAAGTATTAAGCAGGCTGGTTGGCAGTGGGCAGTGCACATTGCTTGCAGAACAGATGGCCGATGGGGTCGAAAGGTTCTGGAGTGGTGACCGCGTATCGGAAGACGTAGTGTTGGAAGGCCTCAAGGTGGACCGCCCATGATCTTGTGAAGGCCGCAGGAGTCAGCTGGTTGCGGGAAGCACAGAACCAGTCGAAGTGACCTATGTCCAGAAGTGGATGTCTTTCGGCTGAAATGGTGATGATGATGATGACTCGGTTGAAAGAGACAGAACATCATGATGCCGCCTGCCAAGAAATGTATAGCAACAAAATTGATACAAATTCTCTACAATTTGCTACGAGTTGCTATGAGAATTAGTATTCAAATTCAAATTCAAAAGTAATTTATTCAATTCAAACTAGGCTGAGAATCAGCACTTTTCGAACGTCAAAATTACTTAAGACAGTCCCCCAAAACGCCCACCCTTCACCACTTCCTAGTGCGTTAGCTGGGAAGAAGAAGTGGCGCAACAAACTCCCCAGCAGCACAGCTGTCTGTTCAGTTAGAAAGAAAAAAAAAATGATTCTAATAATGATTCTGTATTCAGCATAATTAATATAATTTAAATTATTATCCATATGTTAGCTAGCACACGTCAATATACCAAACAGTATGATAAACAAGAAGAAATTAAAATAACCTTGGACGTCGCCAAGGGGGGCAAAAGGGGCAAAGGGGGTAGCTGCCCCCCCTTGAGGTAAAAAAAAAAATAAAAGCATTTTAATGTAAAGAAACTGTATATCTTTAAAGCCAATTTTATTTATTTAGACGACTTTTATTTGGTTTTTTAAAGTTCCATATCTCCTAAACGGGCTCTAATCCGGAGTCCGGGGACGTAATTCGTATCTATGTGTTGGTGGTATGCCCAGTTATAATACCTATTAGGTTTCAGCTCTTCAGTTCTAAATAGTTTTGGGAAAAACGACCCGAAAGGTCCGTTTTCAATCCATACATTGAAAATGGATATTATTATTTTCCTCAGTTCCTATCGGGACTATCGAGTTGAAACTGATTTGCCAAAAATCAAATGTCCACCACCGTCGATTTTGGCCCCATTGTGCGCCGTAGAGGTAAGACTCGGACTACAAGTGTAAAGTAAAGCTTTATGTGCTCTTGACTGTACCTAAAAATCATACTTTTCACATCCTCCATATATCAACTTGCCCCCCCCTGGGCCATCGGCTGGCGACGCCCTTGAATAACTAAAAACCTCATAACCCCTCATTATGAACAAATTTACTATGAGACCAACCCAAAAATAGCGAAAAAAGAATCTGCTGCTCGCTACATTTTTATCATAACAAAACGAAATATAGGGAAAGATCGTTTTTTTTTTAGATTTCAGGTTTGCGCCGTCATTTACACACTTTCAAAAACTTTTTTGGCCTCGGAACCCTTGTCGAAAACGAAATATTTGACGGAGTCCTAAAATAATCAAAAACTGCGTTTTATCGATTATTCCAATTTGCCCCCACCACCAGTGTGGAACAAAGTGGATTGTTCACAGTTTTGTCGTCCACTGTGTCCCACTAATTGATTTTGGTGGGACAAATAACACTCACATATACTCGTGAGTTCACTTTTTCCACTATTGCTGGAACTGTAGGATTTTACTATTATGGTGAAAGTGTTTTTATTTTTTGTTTCAAATTCAATACATAATCTTAATTATAATATACAAGCTAACACTAAAATATATATATAAACTATTAACTAACTAAGTATACAAATATAAAGGGGGAAGACAATCATAGGGCATCAAAAAATAAAAACGTAAAGTAAATTATTGGTACGAGAATAGGATAATTCTGAAGCAGCTAAAATACCACAAAGCGATATTAATATGCAGTATACGCAAATATTTTCGTGGGGGGCCACAGAGGCTTTGTGGAGGCCTAGGGTTCCGCGGAGCACACTATGAGTATGACTGATTTACTAGTAGAGCTTTTACTCTGGCAGGTTTATCTTACTTATTAAAAAAATCTCGAAGTTTAGTCAAGTCGTAAAATCCGTGCAAAGCAGGGTAAACAATGTATATAAATGAATAAACGGAATTATAATAAATAATTATGTACAGGTATATAAAAATAATCTAAAATATTAATATAAAAAATTCGTAGTTTGTAGTTGTAGAAAATTAATGTTTTTTTTGTAGAAATATGTCTTTATTTTGAGATTACGAGACGGTTTTTATTCAAACTATCTTCGTTTTGAAAATGAGGTTTTATGCAAAACTGAATGTCATTTTTAAGTTTGACTTCAGTGCAATTAAAAACAATATGAATTTCTTTTGAATTTTAATACCAAGTTATATTCTGTTTATAGCTTGTCCACTCTGAAATGACGCGCCCCATTACCGCATTAATTAACGTACACGGTAAAGCCTCGTGCAGACTGGCACGAAGCGACTCTAACAGAACAATTTCTAAGAAAACTTCACTAGAACAATTGTTGCGTCACGCCGCGAACGGCGCGTCGCGCCAGTCTGCACGAGGCTTGATGCGGATTTCTATGGGTAAGGCGCGTCATTTCATAGTGGACAAGCTATAATTAGAAGCTGTATCTAGTTTCTATAGCTATGTAAAATATCCCTATACAACCTTAGTTTTTGTTTACTCTATACCTCTTAAGGGGTCATTGTACTCTTTATTATGAACAACTTTCACTATGGGACCAACGCTGAAATCGGGAAAAAAATCTGCTGTTCCGTACATTTATGTTCGTATATCTCGTCGAAATGTACAATAACCCCTTATAAGGTTTAGGGTAAACAAAAACTAAGGTTGTATAACCCTAAACTTAGGGCCAGGCTGCCGATGAACTCACCCGTCCTTCTCTTAGATCTATGGACTGGGCCCTTATTTACTTAAATTTATCAAAAAAACCTTTTTATAACTCACCTCGTTAATGAATCTAATGCGATATTTATACTTAACTTATTGACACAGAACCTGGCCGTTAATATGGGAATTGGCGGACAGATTTTAGTGATAAAATAAAAATAGAAAGACCTCTGCTTATACCTTCGTGGAATACAGATCTGATGATAAGTATCTGTATGTGTAAAAATAAATTGGACCGGGAACGTGGAAATTTTGTACGACATGACTGATTTTGAATCTAAATATCAATTCTAATAGCAGAGGGCTTTCATGAAAATTCACGCCACCAGTTGGCGCCACTTTGACAAGAAGCCTTTTGACATGAATTAATGAATGAAATTCGATTGTTTTGTTGGTATATTGGAGTGTGCTAGCTGTCATTATGGCAAGTAAATTTATTTACTGTTTCGTGTTGAGTAATGTGAATGCGCCACTTCTTCTTCCTAGCTAACGCACTAGGAAGTGGTGAAGGGTGGGCGTTTTGGGGGACTGTCTTATGTAATTTTGACGTTCGAAAAGTGCTGATTCTCAGCCTAGTTTGA
Source organism: Agrochola circellaris (assembly GCA_914767755.1). NCBI lineage: Eukaryota > Metazoa > Arthropoda > Insecta > Lepidoptera > Noctuidae > Agrochola > Agrochola circellaris. Next base: position 5,374,877 of record OU611867.1, on the reverse strand, counting down.
ATAAATGACTTTTGAATTTGAATGAATGAATGAAATGCACCGATCCCAGCGTGGTTGAACCAGAGTCGATAAATCGAATGAACCCCAGGATTTGCACTAGCCCTTGGAGCCTCATGTTGCATGGGAATACAGAGGCCATTGCATATCAAGAAGTAGACCTGGGGACGCGGTAATGGTAAGGAACACGTTCGTCGGGCCTTTCGACAATGGATATAAAAATATATGGTGAAGTTCATCATTCGTTTCATTCATTCGTTCAAAAAACCGTCACGACAAAAACTAATTGGCGACACTTTAGACAGGTGCCCGGACCTTAGTGCCGCCATCTAGTGAGCATTATTTCAGAAAATCCTCATTAGCCTCAGCCATCTTTAGATATCGAGACTCTTCAGTGGTTCGGAAAGCACGTTAAGCCGTTGGTCCCGGCTGTCATTCGTGGATATTTGACAGTCGTTACGGGTCGTCAGAAGCCCGAAAGTCTGACAACCAGTCTTACCAAGGAGTATCGTATTACCCAGTTACTGGGCTGTGGTGCTCAGATAGGCAGTCGCTCCATGTAAAATTCAGCTGCATCCGGTTAGACTGGAAACCGACCCCAACATAGTTGGGAAAAGGCAAGGCAGATTGATTGATGTTCTACTTGACAAAAGCTGGTCTGAAAAATTTGAAAAAAAATAAAATAAGAGCCGGTGCTGACCTGGCGAAGCGCAGCGCAGCGTGGCTTTCACTGCCACCCAAATATCATTATTGAATAAGTAGATATAGATAAGTACTTATAGTTATTTATAGACTAGCTTTAGCTCGCGGTTTCGCCCGCGTCATGAAGGTTATATTTTTATCGTAGACACATTTACTTTCAATATTACTAAAAGAGTGTCCGTGGAGTTTCTTGCCCGTTCTTCTCCATAGGAACTTACTACGCTTTGGAATGTGCAACTAGCTTCATCTTTCTGACTGACCGACCCCTTGACAATTCAAAAGTGCCTTGTAATTGGTTCATTTGAAATAAATGCTTTGAGTTTGAATATAGAATATTTAATAAAGACTATGAAAACATACATTTTATTATTGCAGAAGAAACTCATTTTAAAATGATGTACCCTTTTCGAAACCAGTATGCTGACGGTACGTTGATAATTTTCTACGTCATTGTGTGACAGATAACTTTTAGGCACAAATGCGAAGTCATCTTTTGATGTAAGGCGTATCCTTCGATGTAAATCGATGGTTTCTATGAATTTCTATGAAATACCTTCGACCTTAGCTAGCGACACGTCATTGGCAGTTACGGGCGAGCGACAGGCGACACGTGCAGCCCGACCGCAGACCACTAGTACCGCCAAAGCTCGATAACACGTTTTTCTATCTTCTATCTACCGGTTCGACTACGGGTTGCTACCGCCTGCGGTCGGGTTCGGAATCATGGCTGCAGCGACATGACGCAGCGACACGTCGCGTGCAGTTGGTGCCTGCAGCCGGGTACTGAATGGTACCTTTATGCATCGCATAGGCGCATTTGACATTTAGAGCGTTTTCTTTTATGCACCTATGAGGTATCATGCGACATTCAAAGCTATTGAATAATTCAAAAAATGTTAGGTAGCACCGATTTTTCTTTTTAAATTTCCGCATTGACGTGGCGCGCGCGTCAATGTCAAACCGCGTGGTTTGACATTGACGCGTGCGCCACGTCTTGGCTTGACAGTTAAAACGTTACAAAAAGGGCGGGGCTATATATAAAGTTATAGTATTACTAGCGGTTTTACCCGCATAAGTGTCGATCCCATGATAATATCGGGATAATAAAAAGTATCCTTTGTCCTAACCCAGGTCATGGTCTATGTATGTGCCAAATTTCATCCAAATCCGATCATCCGTTTTAGCGTGAAAGCGTAACAAACAAACCAACTCACTTTCGCATCTATTAATATTAGTTATGATATTGAATAATTGACGTTTTTGTAACAATAAACATAAAAAAATACATACAATTTTAAGATATGGTAAGAAAACCCTGAGTTCAGCGGAACTATAAAAGAAAAATTCAGAATTTAAACAAGAGGTTTGTATTTGCAGGAAGCAGAATGTACTATCGAGGTGTATAATACCAAGGATAATTATTACAATGAGGTACATTCTGTCCGAACTGGATGAAATGGAGAGAGAGGAGTCGTTCAGATTGAAACGATTCAAACAACTGAAGTATAAAAACAAAAAAGTAACATCGAAAGACGAGCATGAACCAGAAGAAGAAGAACCCAAAATACCTAAGCCGAAACCTGTTCCCGAGCCTGAACCTGTTCGCAAACTTGAACCAGTTCCCAAACCTGAACCTGTTCCTAAACCCGAACCTGTTCCCAAACCTGAACCTATTCGCGAACCTGAACCTATTCCCGAACCTGAACCACCACCTACACCAATAATAATCCCAAAGCCAGATCCTTTGAAACTTATCATGACACACATTAATGAAGTAGTAAGACTGGCAGAGCATCTGGAAAATGAACGTAAGTGGCCTTTAATATCCAAATGTCAAAATCAAGGAGTTATCCTGGCCTTCTAACTCGTCAGACCAAATTAATCCACTCATATGACAGCTATTGGCAATTCTCTTCCCACTAAAACGCAGCAAAGCTGCCAACAAAACCGCTAGAACAAGATAAAGCACAGGAATAACGATTAACGCCAATGCAATCAGTACCAAATACAGTTTAGGCTATTTCAAGGGAAAGTTTAAAGAACGGTAAATAGAACGATAGATCCGGATGGAACCGTAGGCGAAAGATCTAATTACTTGTCACAGTAAAAGAGGAAGTCCACGACTTGCGCTCCTGTAGGGAAACGATTAAATAATGATAATTCTGATTGTCAAAATTTACATTTAAACTTGACGTTTTAGTTAGACGGTTTAGTTCACTAGTTAGCCATATTTCATACTAGCTGCGCCCCGCGGTTTCACCAGCATTCGTCTCGATCCTGTGGGAATATCAGGATAAGAGGTATCCTATGTCTTTTTCCAAATCCATTCAGCCGTTTTAGCGTGAAAGCGTAATAAACGAACAAACAAACTCACTTTCGCATTTATAATATTAGTTAGGATTTCCATTCAGTAATATTGCCAAATTAATCAAAACAGATAAATATTTGAAAGCTATTTTTTGCGATTTTGCCAACTTTTAGAATGAACGCTCTTAAATGACAGTTGCATCCTGCACCTAATTGCGTAATACACGATCAATCACAATCCAAATCATTTTGAAAGAGATTGCTAATCGATTGCTTCATATGTTCGAAAAAAAAATCTGCTCAACAACGTAAATAGCGTAATGAATGTTGTTGAACTGTCAAAATGAAACGGGTTAGTCTTAATCATTTACGAAAATGTGTTACGCAATTAGATAGCCGTATACAATATGTAAGAAAAACCCTTTTGTTTCCGTTGCTTCGTTAAAAAAATCGATTTAAGAAAACAATGCATTTGGAAAATCAATAAAAAGGGTAAACTAGTGCAAGCTGTTTTCGGATTTTATTACAAAACGAGTTCTAAATTTAGTCCGAGATATAAACCATTTTTTTATTTGGAACTTTATTTCAATTGATGTAGAGTTCCTAATACAAAATTGACAATTTAGACTCGGTTTTTTAATTCAAACTTACGGAAGAGATTCTCGATTTTATGACGGAACGGCCTGAAAACCCACCTATCACTTCGTCAGAAAAACAGGCATTCAAAAAAAATACTCTGGTAAGATGCGACCTCCGACGCTCCAATACACGCTCTATAGAGAAAGCGGTTGAGCAACACCAGGGGTCAAAGTGGTCGTACAGTCACTCGGGAGGAGTCACCTGACGAAGTTGACCAAATCCCGTGGCCTATCGTTGTTTTATCCCGTGGCCTATCGAAAATCGAAAACTTCTACGGCCAATTGTACGCATTAACCCGCCATTTCCTGGAAGACCTACCCAGAAGCCAGCCAAGATAAAATCGAGGCGGTTATGGAAAGGCTCCTGGTGAGAACGGGATTCCGACTGAACTTCTCAAAGCGGGAGGAATTCCTGTCTTGAAAGACCTTCGGGAGCTCTTCAGCTCTGGGCTGTTCTCTGGGAGAACTCTAGCAGCGTGGCAAAGGAGCGTGGTTCCTTTTAAAGAATTATATACCCATTTCGCTCCTAAGCCACGTATATAAGTGTTTTTCAAGAGTCGTCATGAATCGTCCAGCACGAAGACTCGACGAGTTTCAGCCACCGGAGCAGGCTGGGTTTCAAGGAGGATACAGCACGATAGACTACATCCACACAGTGCGACAAATTATACAGAAGTCCGAAGAACATGATCGGCCGCTATGCCTTGCGTTTGTGAGCTATGAGAAGGCATTGAATCGATCGAGACCTGTTCTGTTTTGGACTCACTGCAGCGATGCCAAGTCGACTGGTGATACATCCAAGTGCTGAGCTATGTCTTTATGAAAACGCGACAATGACCGTTCAAACTCATGAGGAGCAGCAAACTGAACATATCCCCCTGCGTCGAGGGGTTAAGACAAGGGGACGTATCTTCCCCAAAATTGTTCTCTAACGCATTGGACGATATGTTTAAGACGCTGAACTGGGAAGGACGCGGCATCAACGGCGAGTATATCTCACACTTGACAGTTGCAGATGACTTGGTCATACTGCTTGAATCGCTGCATGACTTTCAGCAGATGCTGGATGGCCTAGTTGATTCTTCTGTACGCATTGGTCTCCGGATGAACTTGAACAAAACCCAGGTTATGTTCATTGAACACGCCACTCCGGGAACAATTGCTGTCAATGGCGATCTCGAGGTTGTTCCGGAATACTTTTACCTCAGGCAACTTCTGCAGTTTGGTAAGAACAGCTTTGAGAGGGAACCTGACTGAAGAATTCAGCTGGGTTGGGCAACATTTGGCAAGCTTCGTCGAGTCTTCTCGTCACGTATTTCGCAGAGCCTTAAGTCTTCAATGAGTGCTTCCTGCCTGTTATGACTTACGGAGCCAAAACATGGACACTGACGGTACGGCTGGTCGATAAATTCGGTTCGGTTGAGGTATGAAACGAGCTATACTTGGAACCTCTCTGAGGGATAGAATCTGGAACGAGGTGATCCGGCAGACAACCAAAGTTGACATAGCTCACAGAATAAGCAAGCTGCAGTGGCAGTGGGCCGGCCATATTAGCCATAGAACCAATAACCGTTGGGGTAAACGTGTTCTCGAGTGAAGTTCACGAATCGGAACGATGATCTACGCAGGGTGACTGGTAGCAGCTGGATGAGACTTGCAGAGAACCGAGCTGAATGGCGTGCAATTATAGAGACCTATGTCCAGCATTGGACTGCTGTAGGCTGACGATGTGTGATGTATGATATAAAGTTCGAAATTGAAAAATGGCTCGCTCGTTCAAACTTGGGTCAAAAGATAGTTACAAAAAATAAAATAGAAAATTGTAACCATTGGGTTACAATTTCTAAATATTGTTTTTTTATGTGTATGTAAGTGTTGTCGTCGCTACAAGGGTTTTTGTTACATATTATTTATTATTTAGATTAACAAAAATACATTATCATGAGTAATAAGTACAAGATTTTTTATTAAATGGTTACTTAGTAATTGTACCTAAAATTATGAATGATATCAGAAGTACATAATTAAATATATTGACATAATTACATTTTTTGGCAGCAATACCACAAACGGATATTGGTCTAACTATATGTGACCTGGGACGGCTAAAAGTTGAGTTGAAAAAGCTTATTGAACTTAATGAAGCTCCGAATATAGATAGAGTATGTACAACATGTATGGAAATTGGCAGAACTGTGAGCTCGTGCCCACATCAAGAAACACCTAAGCCAGTGCAAACTGATATTTTTGAGACACCCAAACCTGACGGTGTAGAAACTGCTATAAATTTGATGCCAAGATTCAAGGAGAAGACGGCGATTCCAGAGTACATCTTGAAACCCCAACCACTAACGGCAGCCTCCGAACCATTGGAGTTGCAGGCAATGCCCACGGCAATGTCCACAGATCGTATAGAACAATTAGAAAAACATGTTGATGAAGTTATTTGCATGACTAATCACTATCAATGTGAGGGATTATTGTCTAAAAGTGTAGAAGATTTCTTAAGGTGTTGTAGATCAGTTAAAATAAAAATACAGGAGTTCAAATGTCAGAAACAAGTTAAAGCAAAACTAGATCGTTTAAAAGAACAAGTCACAAATTTGAAAAAAATAACAAGTATTGTGCAAACAAAAGATCTATCGGCTACTACTGTAACCAGCTTTATGTCGTGTTGTGAAGAATTTAGGGCTAAGCTCGAGCATCTAAAATCATGCAGAGGACCACCCACAGTTTCCAGTATAGAAAAACTTTTGACCAGAATTGAATATAGCATAGTATTAAGCAAAGAAGCAAAAGCGAAAGGACTAGTATGTGAAAGCTTAGAAGAATTCATTAAAAGTTGCTTTGAAATAAAATCAAAAATAGGACCAAAACCACAAGTGATTGGCGACCTGATATCAAATCTAAACGATATTATTGATTTTATAAAAAAATATAAAGATGGCGCATTAATATCGGATAGCATCGAAACATTTTATAAACAATGTCAAACTGCCAAAGCCAAGCTTGACAGCTACAAGGCACGCCCAGCACGGGGAAGTGGGAAAAGCGTTAGTTGCAAAACTCCGTCTAAAACTCCACAACCTGAATCTGTTTCATGTCCATGTGCAAAAACAAGCAGCCATACATCACCTTGGGGACATTCTTGCAGCGCCGGAACTTCTGTTCCTTCCGAACAGGGTACTACAGCGACATGCGACCAGTTGGCTGAAAAACAGCAATCGCAACATTCTTGCACATCGAAATCTTCTCAAGATTCTGATACACTATGTACTGAATTTACTTGCGTTCATAAACAACCATCGAGTCGTTCATGCAAGTCTTGTAAAACTGTACCTCCAGAAAAATCTAAATCTGTAGAAAGTAGAAGCAATGCCTCAGTAAAACTTATTGTAATACCAAAAGAAGGAAAAAAAAAGGGCCCGAAGGCGGGCATAATAGAGAACACAACGACAACAGTGAGAAGATATAAGGAGATAGATGGTAGCATTGTTGAAGAAAAAGAAACAGTAATTGTAAAGGGACGTGTTCAGGACTCACTACAGAAGAAGCCGTCAAATACCAGCTCGTGTGGATCATGTGGATCAAGAAAAAGTACTAAAAGAGTTAATTTATGTAAAGTGCCGGTAACGAAAGGGTTCAGACAATCTGTGAGGAATATCAAATCTGAAACCTTAATCAGATCTTTAGACTTATCAACCTCATACCCACCGTTTCTTTGGTCAAGTGTATCTGCTAACACATTGATTTCTCTGGAAAGAAGTAACGAATTTAAGACTGTTGAGCAAGATCCGTTCTTCTGTGCCAGTACAACGGCTAGTGACGATGATTCAGTTTTACCAATGTGCTCATAAAAACAGTCCTTTTAAGAAATATTGAATTGTCTTAATTTAGCTGAACACAAATTACTGAGCATCATGGAGCCAATATGTTGATATTGGCTCCCTACTCGTTTGAGATGATATCATAGCAAAGAAGCAAAAAAGGAGGAACTGCCGGTTTGAGTAACACACATAAAATAACAAATTAATCACAATAGCTTTCATTTTGACAGTGCCAGGTTCATTGCGTTGCTTTCGTCGTTAAACAGACGAATTTTTCAAACTGAAAAGTCCATTATCATTCTTCGAAACTCTGAGGTTGTGATTGACGACCCGCTGTTTTATATATACGATATTATGCATTTTATATCAAAATATAAAAATGAAGTATTTATATCGGAGAATATCGTTTTTTTTTATAAAACTTGTCAAATTACCGAAGATAAGCTTAACAGCTACAAAACCCGCGCAGCGCTTACGTGCTGGGTAAGTATTTGTCCCAAAACTTCGCCTAAATTTCCACCACCAGAACCTGTAACATGTAATACAAATATATGCAGCCAGACCAGTACGCCTACAGGACATTCTTACAGCGCCAGAGCTTTAGTTCCTCCCGAACAGCTTCCGAGGTGCAGTACTACAACTACATACATGCGGCCTGCGGCAACATTCTTGCGATCCAAATCTTCCCAAGATTCTGTATCAGCATGTAATAGAATTATATGCAGCCAAAGTTCTGCACAACAGCTATCGAAACATTTATGCAAATCTGGTTTTTGCGCAGCACAATTTATGCGCAGCACGAAGTAAATGCTGTATCTTGGTAAAAATTATAGTAAGAAACGAAGGAAAGAATACGACGGATCAGAAGCTCGACTGTGGCAAAACTGAGTACAATGCCAATTGTGAGAAGATATAAAAGACATAGATGGTAGCACTGTTGAAGATAATATTATGGAGACAGTAAGTGAGGCGATCTTTGAGATTTTCTGTCATCATTTTTTTACGATAAATTATTGTGAGTTATAAATTTTCAATAAATATTGCTCTTCCCGTCATTAATTTTTTACTGGTTTTTACTTAAATAAGACCCATTTCGGAAATACATAGTTTATTATTTTCAAGAAATTAAATATAAAGTCGATACGTCGTATCAGACGGTCTTATGGTCTCCTGTGCGTGGGTATGCAATTAAATCATAAATCTCTAATCACATTAGGGAATTAACAATAATGAAAACGACACGTACTTGGGGGAATGAACCCTGAATACGTGAGGCGCGAGCGCACATCAATTAACTCTCTGCCCTGTAAGGGTAGTCACACTAATTACCTCTCTATTTTTGACTGGGGCCGCCTTCTCAGTACTCGGGGTTACGTCAAATTGACAGCTGTCATAATTATTCTAAAATCAACTCCGTAAGTTTGGCGTCGTAAAACCTTTAGACGCGCCGTCAAATATATTTGGTGCGCATATTTTAAAGGTGGCCAACTTCAGCTATAAAAATACAACTTATCCAAACATATCGCTGCTTAAATTCAAAGGGGCCATAAGTCGAAAAATATTTTTTTTCAGGAGAGCCCGTCAATGTTTTGATTGCGGTTTTTGTTATTTTTTTTATCAATCTAAATTTGTATATGTATGTGTTAAATATCATCGGATGTATATTTTAAGCCTCTATTTGTCTATAATTTTATATTTGCTATAAGTTTAACCCAGTTAAATAAATCATCACTTATGTCCCTTTTGCTTATCAAAAAATACCACAATGTTTACGAAATAACAAATAAAAAGCCACAATTCAAACTGAAAATAAGTTTTATTAGGTCTTTCCGTATAATGTTTTGTTTATTGTGCAAAAAATAAGTAATTATGACTATGAAACAAGGAAACCAATAACATAGTCAGGTCGAGAGATATCATTTTTGATGAAAAGCCATTGGAAACGAAATTCCAAGAGGCAGATGAGGAATTCACAGATGAGGAAATTCCCGTTCAAGTACGAAGGGAATATGATGAAGTAGTGACTCCCGCTATGATCAGTACTCAAGTGTAACGATCGATAAACCACCGGAAACTGATTGTGGTTCTTATTTTGATAATGGGCTAGTAGCTGGAACAGCCGTGCTATTCTGTAAACATCTCACCGTGAAAACCTGGGTGAAGTGAGCGTGGTGTGAGCTGTCATTGCACCTAAAGCTAGGGATTGACACTATGGACAGCTCACTTCACGCTCACCTCACCCCACTCTTCACGGTGAGATGTTTACAGAATGGATCGACTGATCAAAAACTCATTGATGAATTTATTGAAGAGCTGAAAGAAAGGTTCAAGATTACAAACAAACCAGCTAGTTATTTTCTAGGTAGGTATAGAGATTTCAACCAGAGAAGGTCTTGGAGTAATGCATCAAATATCTTACGTTAAGAATAGTTTGGAACAGGTTTGGAATGCAGAACTGCAAACCTGTGACTGCACCAATAACCAAGGAGAATTTAGTCACACAAAATGAGAACGATGAGTATATTCTGAAAAACTACAGGCTTGTTGAAGCACTTGCACACGTAATGGTCGGAACGGCCTGATATTGCATACGCAGTCAGTGTAGTGTCGAGGAGTCTGAAGATACCGACTCAAGCTGATTCTGTCAGAGTAAAGCGTATCATGAGATACCTACCAGTACACACTTGATCTCGGCATTATGTGTAAAAAGAACTATAAAATTGGAATTATAGAGTTCTACGAGGGTGAATCTAAAAATTCTTGGAATCAATAATAATAAAATGCAAAGATTTAAACAAAAATATTTTATTTTTCTACATAATCTCCCTCCAATGCAATGCTTAACAACTAAGTTACTGAATATCAGACTATTTTAATTTAGTTTTCTCTTTTAAAATTCATCTTCTATCGTCTATTCATTTATCACGTCAAAATTATAATAATTATTAAATATACGTAAATTATTGTTTTATTTATTTATTAGTATGATAAAGCAAAAAATATGTGTCTTATATTTTTTATTATCTATCTGACGGACTAAATATTTTATTACTGCTAATATTTAGGTCCGAAAAACAAACATCCAAATGAATTGAGAACCTGCTCCTTGTAGAAGTCGGTTAAATCACGGAAAGCTCCTCGGGGTGGTCTAAAACTGGGCTAAGGAATGCGTCCAGATGAACGACTAAGTTTAGCCCCTCACTCTCGTCTAGACATTATGTAAAACTAAATAGACTAAAAGCGACTAAATAAAACTAAATAGTTAGCATTGTCTTAGTGTTTGGCATTGGGTACGGATAATTAGTTGAAGATAAAACGACGAAGTAATGGAGATGTTTTGTTCTGCGTCTGCGCAGCTTACGCATTTGTAGTGTAGGGTTGCGAAGAGAACGGAACATTAAATCTTATAATAAAATAAAATTCTTGTAATTTAAATAAATAATCTAATGGCTGATTATTCGCAAAAAAAAAACCTACTTACCTATTATCTGAAAAATTAATAATTATTATGCTGATATGCTTTTGTATATAAAATAATATGGCGAACCTACATAAATTATTTCACAGACAAAAATTATCTGACCATTGAAATCTGAAATTTCCGCCGCCATTTTTTTTTTTTGGTGTGAAATTATCAAATAACTTCTCCCGCTCTGGGCGGTAGGGCGTGTCAGACTCTAACTGACTAAAACCCACCCGTGTTCCTTCAGTTGCCTGTACGTTGCCAGGGGCCACGGTATCCGTTTCGGACTTTCCGGCGACCCCAGCAGGCATCGGTCCTATCAGACCCCTTTTGTTGTGCTGACATCTCTTTGAGGTGCGCGTGGAATTCAACGCGCCGTCGACCCGGGCCTGGTCCTTATCGGACGGCGAGCTACCCATTGCTCTCCGTCCGCAAGCCCGCGCCTTCGGTGGCCGGAAATCGGCTCGGGATTCCCGACGCCCAGGGCGTCTCCTGCAGCGGCTAGGAGCGGCGTGAGGGCGCGAAATTTGCCTCTCCCTCACGTGCTCCGCGTCCTCCTTCGCGAGCATTTCTGCTTCGCAGGAGGTGACGGCTTCCCATGCCCTCTTGCTCCGTATCATGGCCTGGACCAGGGCCGGACGCGAGATGTCACCGCCGGCGATCGCCTCCACGAAATTTCCGTCGCCTGGGATATGTCTTCATCTGATGAAGAAGAATTTTTGACCATACTAACTGCCAGACGTCAATTTTATTCCACGGATAAAATATACCTGGCTTTGGAAACTCCGTCCTTAAGAATAATATGTTTGTATTCGGTGAGGTCGAAAAATTATTCTACTCGACAATGATATATTAAGAACTAGATGAGGTCAGCGTTTCTTCTCTTACTTCTTTGAGAAGTAAGGCCGATACAAACTCAGAAGCGTGGGTTTACCTACGCTTCTGAGTTTGTTACCGGCGAGTGCCTCGGCGCACGAATCACGATACGACAAGTACAGCAGTGCTATTCAGTAACCATCTCACCGTGAAAACTTAAGTGAAATGAGCGTGGAGTGAGATGTCATTCCACAGGGATTGACACTATTGACAGCTCACTTCAAATGAAGGATGTTTGGCGCCAAAATGCAATTTAAAAAAAAAACACTCAAGAAAGATACCCCATTCGAGTGGGGGGGGGGGGGGGGGTTCAAAATGAAGAGTTCTGCAAGGCATTACAAAAAATACACGAATTCTATGTTATTTAATTTGGAATGAAAAATGATAAAAAGCAAAAATCTCAAAATGAAAAAGTAATAAAAAAAACCTGACCGCTAAAACACAGGAACTTAACAAAAAAAAGCATAAAAACAAGCATTATATCTATATGATGCTATAGAATTCGAATCTATAGAATTTTGGTATTCCGCCTGCAATACCAAAATTCTAGATATTTCTTTGCTAGTTTTTATTCACTTTTGTTTATACTTTATTTTCTCAATATTTCTACACAACTTTTATAACTGACAGCCCTAGATGTCTTTTGGCGCGCGTCCACGATATAGTACGCAGACTGTCTGTGACGTCACAGGGCATTCCTACGACACCTACCGCCGAACTGTATAATTATATCTACTATCAAATATCTTCGTCTGATCCAACGTGGAATCACGGAGCGATGTCGCGTTGGACTGTAAATTCTCGTAATGGATGATGTATTTGTTGGGCCTGTGAATAGGGATGATGCCTGGGTAAAAAAGAAGAAATTCTAATTAGTCAGATAATAAAAAAATATTAGACACGTATTTTTTGTTTTATCATATTAATAACAAAATACTTAGATAAAACGCATTTTAAGATGGGGAGTGGGGTTCACTACGTCACAAGTACGTACTGCCGTCCTTTCACTAGAAAGCCGTTACCCTCAAATGGCAAATTTTTACTTTTTAATAGAAATGGTAGAGTTCAAAATTCTCTATGATCTTTCTGTCTAAGAAACATTTTTACAACATAAATAGTTCCAGAGTTTCTGGACATAAAAGATTCTTTAGGATAAATAGTATAAAATATCAATTGATGTCTCCAACAATCATTAACCAAAGTATCATAGTTTTTAAGAAATAACGACTTCCGCGTATTTTGCCATTTTCTCGGAAACAACTTTTTGGGCTTAACGGCTTTCTAGTTAAAGGACGGCAGCGTATAAAATCTACATACTCGTGACGTCATGGCACATTTTAACTCAATATATCGCCGTAATCTTTAGATTACTAAAAAAAAGAAAAAGTACGTGACCAATATTTTTTTATAACCTCAAAGACGGACTAAAAAAAAAATTTTTGTCATCATCTCTATTTGCGCGGCGACTATCATGAAGCAATTAACAATAAGACATACGTTTTTGTATACAAAGTAAAAAAACGTTGTCCGATCCATGAGGGTATTGTTATGTATCGTACTGAGAGTCTATATAACGATAATTTCAGGAAAAAAAAAAACGACTCATTTATTTTCAATGGGGAATTTGACCGGGTTATTATATGAGGCGCGGGCGGCCGTCGTTTAGCGGGTATCTACGACAGTCATATCAGTCACTTATGACCTCTGTTGAAATTTTTTTTTTTAATGCATTTGGGGTAAAAACGATGATGGCTCGGTAAAAAAAAAACTCGTATTTTTTCCTTCATCAAATTAATAAAAAATGGTTCAGATAAAACGCATTAAAGTCGGGGAGTGGGGGTTCGCTACGTCACAAGTCAGTATAAAATCTACCGGCCAGTGACGTCATGCTACATTTAAACGCATTGCCTAGGTACTCAATGTATTGCATTTATCACTAACACACTAAACATTGTGCAGTGCTACCAATTGAGACTCGGGACAGGTTCCCGTCAAGTCTAATCATCAAGTGAAATAACTTGTTAACTATCTACATTTAATACTATCTTTGATTGTAAGTATAGGAATCCCAGAACATAATGAGTTAAGTTAAATGTTGCAATGTTTTGTTCGCTCCAAGCTATAGCGGTCAAGTCGTGATGTTAAACTAGCTTCGTTAAGGCTCAGTTGCCTTGCTCATTTGCGAATAGAGTGTGTTATGAGTTGAGATCTATTGCCGCAGTGAGTCGTTTCTGAAGGCTTTTTCTATTTTATATGATGTCAATTCTTCTTCTTCATAGCGTATCGATAGCAACCTAAATTATGTCAGAACGGAATTTAGCTCCGAGTTAAGCGTTACCATTATCAGTAACGTTCATTATTTTCTGTAACGTGCACCCCATGTTACAATATATCATTCGCATATCAGTAAAAAAATACTGAAATTGCCTATCTCCGTAATTTTTAAGAACGTTCCCATTCTAATCTCATTCGCAAACTGTCAAAAACATAATCTAAGTATTTACCAACATTTTTGACAAGTTTGACAGATTGCGACTTGAATGTGAACATTTTTTAAGTACGAGAATTGGCCTTCTGGGCTCACCGGACATTTTATTAAGTTAAGTGTTCCATCGTTTGCGGAACAGCACCACATTTGCATTCTGGGACTGGAATGTTTATTTAATTGTTTAGATTTGGAAAGAAATGTAGGAAAAAGTATTATTATTATTAAAAAGTATTATTATTGGGCCTCGCACCGGAAGATCCCAAACTAACCTAAACATTTAAAAAATAAGCGAGCCTTATAGTATAAGCAGTGTAACTGTGAGCACTAACAGCCAGTATTTAAGATAAAATACCGCTGCCTTCGCCTTAACTATCATAGACGAATGCAATAATCAACTCTGCAACGCGATTGTTGTCTCACAGATAAGTACTGGTCACAGATGCCGACCGGTTGACCACGTAAACCATGAACTTTGACAGTTTCATAAAGGTTTGAGATTTTAATTTTTGCAACTGACAGAAAAGTTGAGCATGTGGTGAGGAGCGATGATAACTAACTGCTGCACTCTAAATACGTCACTTAAAAATAATCAATCATTAACATTGATCAGTACAATCTTACGGCATTAATCTGTTTTTTTAGGGTTCCATGCGTCTAAATGAAAAACGGACGGAACGGACGGTACCAGGGGTACCAGACAGACAGACACGAGTTATCCTCACTCGTGTGTCTGTCTGTCTGTCACAGCCAATTTGCTCCGAATCTACTGGACCAACTTAGTTGATATTTGGTACATATATGAATTTCTGTGACCCGAATACGGACGTTTAAAGTAAATAAATGAATTTTGAATATTAGGGTCACTTTGCGGTGTGCAAATCGGAAAAAAAAATAGCGAACTACCGTGTGACGTATATGGAAGGGCTTTTAGCGAAGATATATATTTATTTTTTAATAATTTTAAAATAAATACTTAAAAGAAATTTAAGAAAATAGATGAAAATTTACCCTTATTCCCGAAACTACTGAGCCTAAAATTTTGAAAAATAGTGAGAATGGTTCTTTACTCATAGAATACAGGACAATCTATAAGTCTATGGTCTTAAAATAGCATGGTAAATTACTCCATATTGTGCATACAAACTAACATTTGCAGTTGGAATGTATGGGAGAACATGTGTTTCAACTACAATGTTAAGTTTGTTCTTGGGATAAAATTCATCCCAACTACGGAACCCTTTATTGTGCGTGGTCTGACACGCAATAATTTTTGTTGTTATCGGCAATGACATTCAGTAGAAAATGAATTTTGTGTGACTATGGTGTTAAGGTACGAAAAACTAATACTTTTAAACTAACGACCTTTCTCCCAAACAGCCTGTATTTATAGACAATCTGTTTATTGTATATTCTTATTCCTTACTCTTCGTTAACTCAGAAAGAAAATTATTTACTTGGCAAACAAAAAAAACACATATCTGTGTATCTATTCTATTATATTGTATACTTATTATTTGCACCAACGACAGTCCCATTTTATGTCCAGACAAATCACTGTCCATTCTAATGTTGCCTGGAAGAGATCGCAGAAAGCGATAAGGTCGCCCATTGTATATTTTGTAGTGCTTAATTATAATTTTTTGTTATGTATTTTTGTGGTGTACAATAAAGTATATATAAATAAATAAATAAACAAAAAAAAAATGAATTCGTTAGTTAACAAAATTGACCCAAGTTCTTAACACAAGTGATCAGAAATAATAGAATTGTCACAATACGATTTGTATGTCCGTCCGTGGCGCAATGCCGGCCGCATTTCTGCTCATTATGTGCCTAAAGCCGGTCACGGCTCGACTGTTTGTCACCTATTATTAGATATTATGCTGTTAGGCAATCCGTTTCACTTTTTGGTAATTATTGTGTGTCATGCTTTGTTTGGTATGTTTAATGCTAACGGGATATGTAATAGCTAAGTTACGCTATCTGTAAGTATAGTCTCTCCGTATATGTAGTTAAATACCAAAACCCGGTAAACCCTACACTGTGAATGGGATCAAAAAGTCCCGTCAAAATCGTGTCCTTCACCACGCAATCCTCACCTTTGCAAACATCAAGAAAATCAATTTTGAGGACGCCAAAAAATAGTCAAGAAATAGTCACCAAGGTTAAAAACATAGTCGCATTAAGATTCCGAATTTATAGCTAAAAGTTGGTGAGGATTGTGGGGTGAACGTCTTCACACAATCCTTCTTAAGTAAGCCAATGCACGATCAATGTTTATTAAAAATAAAACTATTCTCTTCACGGTGTTTTATATCTATACAGACCATGCTATTCTGTAACATCTCACCGTGAAAACTTGGGTGAAGTGAGCTGTCAATAGTGTCAATCCCTGTGGAATGACAGCTCACTCCACGCTCACTTCACCTAAGTTTTCACGGTGAGATGTTTACAGAATAGCATGGTCTGTATAGATATGAAACACCGTGAAGAGAATAGTTTTATTTTTAATAAACATTGATCGTGCATTGGCTTACTTAATAACGATGAGTACAAAATCCAATATGCTGATAGCATCGCTGTTGAAAAGGGCGTGGCCGGTCTTTTTTGCACAGCACGGTGTTAAGGCGAAGGTCCTACAGTCATTTTTAAGTTTCGTGCATCGTCCCCGTTCTTCTCCATGGGAACCTACTACGCTTTGGAATACTCAATACTCAATTCTTTATTGCATTCCATTTGTATTACATAGATGGTTTAATAAGTAACAGATCAATATGGACCCTGTCGGGCACAGCAAAATAAGGAGAGAGGAAGAAGGCTAAGCAGTAATTCAATATTATTATAAATGGAAACCAAACAACAAAAATGGTCAAAAATGCTTTGGAATGGGCAACTAGCTTCATCTTTTGGACTGACCGACTTCTTGACATGCCAAAAGTGCCTGTAAATGGTTTAATTTAAATACAGGCTTTTACTTTTGAGTGCTTAAGTTACTTCTATGCAACTGTTCATTAGATGTTGATTACATGAAAGACACCCCGTGGACTATCTAATCTGGATCGCGATAATTGATTTATGATACAAGAGTAGGTCTATCACGAATATTTTTGCTTATGAGCAAGTCACCAGATTCTCAACTCACCAGATTCGCAACTCACCAAATGTACAATGAAACACAAAATAACAGAATAGGTAGTTTATTAACCAAAAGAACAAAAAAGCGGCCAAGCGACTCGCACTTGGCCGCTTTTTTGTTCTTTTTCCGTAGCAGCAAGTAACATAATATAAAAGTTCTTGTAGGTACATAGTTTGTTGTAACTTTGATCGATGTTTTATGACGTATTAAAAAAAAACTACTTACTAGATCTCGTTCAAACTAATTTTCGGTGGAATTTTACATGGTAATGTACAGTACATCATTTTTTTTTTTTTTAGTTTTATCATTCTCTTATTTTAGAAGTTACAGGGGGGGGGACACATTTGATCACTTTAGAAGTGTCTCTCGCGCAAACTATTAAGTGTAGAAAAAAATGATATTAGAAATCTCAATATCATTCAAGACCTATCCATAGATACCCCACACTTATGGGTATGATGAAAAAAAAAATTGAGTTTCAGTGCTAAGTATGGGGAACCCCAAAATTTATTGTTTTTTTTTCTATTTTTGTGTGAAAATCTTAAAGCGTCGTGCAGACCAGCGCGACGCGACAGCGCGACGCGAGATCGGCTATTGTTATAACGTCAAGTTTTCTTAGAAATAGTATTGTGCGAGTCGCGTCGCGCTGGTCTGCACGAAACTTAATACTTTCTTTCACTGTTGTTTACATAGCAGTGGTATATGATTTGGTGTGGGGTAGGTACCGTATCGAAAAAGGGAAAAATGAAAATTGATTATGATACGATTTCGGAAGTCGGTGGCAAAAAACTAAAACACAGATCCAAAGACACCAACTTCCGAAATTAAAGTTATTTTTCACTTTGTAGTGTTTTTCGATCCATTTCGCATTTACGATACTTATACATTTAATAACTATTGGTCAAAATGTTCGTACAAATCCCTGTGGGCCCTAGATCATCGGAATAGATCGCTATCCATATTGACAGTGCATCTAATGGGTGCCTTGGGCTTAAAACTTCGCCTTAACCAGTGTGTGGTACTTCGTTGAAATATCAATTAAGCATAACCATTAAAAAGTTACATATTTGTTCTGACGCGCCAATATAATGTAGTTGATATGATCTGTATCTCGCCTTGTATTATTTAATTGGTGTAGGCAGAACTTTAGGTTATAGCCCACTTCATAATGTGGGCAGTTTAATTGCTCGATTCTGAGCAATATTGGACAGATATGACGTCACGATAACATCAAGCAATTTCCTATGCCATCGTGTGGAAATAAAATTGTTGAGATAGATACCTACCTACCGTACCTACTTCATTTTGCAACTACCTTCTGCCCGCGACTTCGTCCACGTGAAATTTCTTGTTCCAACATACAATAACTCTGCAATACTTGCTTGCTTCCCATTCATCATTTCAGCCGAAAGACATCCACTGTTGGACATAGGCCTCCCCCAAGCACTTCAACCGATTCTGTGCTTCCCACCTTCCTGCGGTTTCCTACGGCCTTCACAAGGTCATCGGTCCATCTTGTGAGAGGCCTTCTTACTTTCGCAATGTATAATATTTGTATGGGGTATGGATAATTGGCTGAAATATTGTGGCTTCACTATCCAGCTCTGCCAACCCCGCCGGAGAATACGAGGGTGATGTTATGTTGTTTAAAAGAATGCAGTCTTTGTATTTACTTGAGTTGTGTCTATTTCGTCACCTGGCCGCGTGTTGTTCAGTTTTGTCTTGAACAAGCGAGTTGGATGTTTTGACCTCTACCATAATTGGAAAGGAGACTGTATGGGAAGTGGTCTATGAACTAATAGCGATACGGTTTTGATATTTGTGTATCCCTACACACATATCAAAACCGTATCGCTATTAGTTATGCAAAGGAGCATCAAAATCTGACCCGGCAATTTCAATAGACCACTTTTGCTCAGTCATATGTAAGTAGATGATCTCCTGTGGTTTTTCTCTATAGGAATTTTTCAGTAGCAACCAGCTATCTAATTACGCATCACATTTTCGTTGACAATTCCGACTAATCTGTTTCAATTTGACAGGTCAACAACATTCATTGTGTTATTTACGTTGTTGAGCAGATTTCTTTTTCGAACGTACGAAACAATGGATTAGCAATCTGTTTCAAAACGATTCAGATTCTGATTGATCTTGTATTACGTAATTAGGGTACTGCAGTGCTATTCTGTAACACCATCTCACCGTGAAAACTTAGGTGAAGTGAGCGTGGAGTGAGCTGTCATTCCACAGGGATTGACACTATTGACAGCTCACTTCACCCAAGTTTTCACGGTGAGATGTTTACAGAATAGCATGGCTGGAGTCTGGATTTCTGCCTGGTAGGTACATTACGGCAGAATCTTTGCTAGCACTACACGGGACGTAAACATCTGGGGAAATGGGGGTGTACGCTTCTGCTGTAGCATTAATTGTAAGGCAAGCCATTAATCTATATTTCTGCCTTAGCCATTGGGGAAGACACGTGACGTCACTAATAAGATGGCTCCGCAAAGTTAGCCCGCGAAATTCGAATTTTCTTACGTTTTTTTGCAATTTGCAGGTCTGTGTCAGGTTGTATGTTGATCAAAATATGATTCGCGACCGTAACAAATATGTATTTATAGAATTATAATCATTAGAATCATTAGTACATCTCTTTCAGTTAGATTTGGTATCAAATGTTATGATTTCATGAAAAAGTCATTCAATAGAACAACAAGGTATGATGCCTGGGTAAAAAAATTGAAATTCTAATTAGTCCGTCAGTCAGATAATAAAAAAATATTAGACATGTATTTTTTGCTTTATCATATTAATAAAAAATTACTTAGATAAAACGTATTTTAAGTTTGGGAGTGGGGGTGCACTTTTACCTCAATGTATCGCCATAATCTTTAGATTACGTAAAAAAGAAAAAATACGTGTCCAATATTTTTTTATAATCTTAAAGACGGACTAAAAAAATTTTTTTACTCGTCATCCCTATTTTATTCTAACTTAGCGAGATACGTATCATCTTACTTAAGAAAGGATAAAGTGAAAACAATTCGAGTACCAATAGTACGATCCTTACATTAAGTTACCGTCACAGCCGGCTACCCAAACTGGCGTGTCAGTCTGTCCCACCACATCTCAGTAACCTGTCAATTTTCATTATGTCAACGAATCAAAGATGGCGGCCGTTCTATTTTCGAATCGCGTGCTTAGTAACACGATATCTGTCTAGCTTATAAAGTGGACAGTGTGAAGGTATAAAAGAATGCGAGATTATGCTATTTTAGCATAAATATTTTTTGTAGGCTTGTTGCAAAATATATAGTGTTTTATTTTTAATGTTCAATGCGTGCGTTTAAAAATCGTAGATATTGTTGCGTATTTTTTGCATTTACTTGTGGCATTCAACATTTTCAAGAAAATGGTCGTTGGCTTAAGTGGTCGCAGGTGCGACTTTTGAGATTGTAGTCTTTGGGTCGGGCAAAATGTTAATAAAATTGTGTTTCTCTACCAGAAATTGTGCAAAAGTAGTCCTTGGGTCTGCCCTTGCCCGGTTGTTAGTAATTACATGGTACTTAAACATAACTGGTTAAAAATTGCCTTACAATACATTTACCTTTGCCTAGCCCGTCGTTCTTCGAAGGGGTACGGCGTAGGAGCGTTATCACACTGACGATTTGCCAGCGTGTTTCTAGCGAAGCGATTACTGAACGTGCTCTCCGCGGGTGCGCAGCGAGCTAGCCACGATCACGCGCCGCGTTTTCACAATATTGTATACGCTTGTCTCGCTCTCTCTTGTGCACTCAGATCAATCGCTCTCGTCCCAACAACACGGTGAAGTCGTTACGCACACGTGGCGTGCTCGCTACGCATACTCAGCGAGTTCACTGGAAACACGCTCGCAAATAGCCAGTGTGTTATGGCCCTAATAACTACCAAATTACACCACAACATTAGCCAGCTTCCATAGCGTGATAGTATGCACAGAACGTGTCAAGTTACGTGTAACAGTATACGTTACAATCTGGCACAGACTACGGAGGAGCACCCGAGAGGCATTGAGTCGTCAACAGGGCGGGTTGATGCAAACTGACATGTTTTATCGCGTGTGGTTATGATGAGAGGTTAGTTAATAAGGTTGATAATATTTAATAAAGGTAGAGTAGGTACGCAGTTAATAATGGCAAACAGAAACTTAGAAATAGACTGTATATTAGAATTCCAAACTCTACAAAGCTCTTCGAGAAGTCAAAATAAAAATAAATAAAAAAAACTGACTATTACTCAGGATAACGAGTAAAGCCTTCTTAGTGTGATAGTTTTGTTTTTAACTTCGTTATGTCCATATTTTGTTAGTAATGAGTAGGTACTTAGATTAATTCATGTACAATTAAGTAATAAGCAAAAATATCGATAACATTGAATATTAATTAAAATCTGAAATAAATAATTGAATATTAATTAAAATTTGAAATAAATGATGTGAGTATTACTTAAAATTTTAAATAAATAATCGAAAATTTTTAAATAAATTATTAAATAAAATAAAATAAATCAGGTAACATGCAGCCTGGTGAGCCTGAAGAGCTGTCGATACTGGTCTGTCTGCTATCTTTAGGATTCCGAATTTCGGTCACTGCGGTCAATCTCAAGGGAGACTAGCCATCGACGTGAGAGATTATTATTAGTCTACGAATATTATTCGTAGTTATTAGTGAACAAATGTGTGCGCTGACACAGGTGAAATCTCTGTTCCGTTTCCCTCATAGTCCGATGGGACGGCAATCCGACACAACCGGGGAGAAATCAGACGCGTCAGAGGACCAGCGGTAACTCCAATAACACTCACAAGCGCAACTGCTAGCGTAGGCTCGGCAGTCACGCTCTCCTCGAAATTTAAGAAACGGAAACAATTTTAATTCCACGAAATTTATAAATAAGTCATATTAATAGCAGTTGTTAAATTACGCTATCACTTTCCCAGTCCCCGTAATAGAGGTACAGAAAAGCTGAGACACACAGCTACAGAAGGCAAGTCAGAGGCCCATTGGCGGGCTTAAAACTCTGACAACAGGTTAGTCACTAACCACATGAAAAGAAGAAGTTATACGAGGTTCACAAGTGAAAACCTACTTTCTCTTGTTTCTCAGATAAATAGGTTTTATAGGAATAAAATGACGGGATCTGGCAATTACTCTCATTTTTCGTTTATCCAGTTCTCAATTACTCAGGTTTGGCTGTAATTTACTTGTCACAGGGTAATTAGACCATGGAATCGGACTAATAAGATTTCTGAGCTCAGGTCGAATCCTATGGGGAAAAATATAATTAGGGAAGGTAATCTCCTAAGGGTAGACAGAAAACGAGAATATACGTATAATATTTATCTACTGATGTCTATTTCGTGAAGGCAAAACAGCGGGGTAATTCATTTTGACAAGTCAAGAACATTCATTGCGTTATTTATGTTGTCGAATACAACACGAATTTTTCAAACATATGAAATGAAATGAAATTGTATATTCTGTAAACAGGATATTGGAATCATTATTACACGTCATATAAAAAAAATATTAAAAATAAGCGGTATTTCCTATTTGACTAATCTGAGAAGAAAGGCCGAAACAAACTCAGAGGTCGTAGTCTCTTTTAAAGTCCAGACAATCTTGGTCAAGTCATATTGAGGACCATGTAGATCAGTGTCTGAAATGGTCTTTTGAGGAAAGAACCACACAGATTTGAGTGGACCTGTCCAGTCAGTGCAAGCATTTGTCAGTAATCGTGGAGCTCAACTCAGAACTGAAGGAGCTCAACTCGACGAACAATACCAAAGAAAGGATATTTGGGTAGGCCGCATCAACTACTCAAACTGCAAGACCATCATTAAAACTAACTGAGAAAGAAAAGATTAATATAGGCGAAAAAAAAAAAAAACACTTAGTCCTCACATTCACGAATATGAACCAATGGACTAGGAATATTTGTCAAAATCCTTCGGATTGTGATTCAAACTTTTTGCACTTGGGGTCTAATCTTATTCAGGTACAAATGTACAATATTTATTATTTATTGACACAAAGAACTCTTCGCATAACCTGGAAATTTATATTCCTTGGTGTAAAGTCACGTTAAAACAATCACCGAATTTTAATCTACCGCTATTCTTCCAGGATGTCGGAAAAGTGCCAGAATTTGGTTTTCAGTGCACTGTTTATCAAATACTATGCACAGTCCAATTGGCCTGATTTTCTCGTGCACCGATTAAAAGAAAACTTAGCTACTAATAAATAGACTATATTCAATTTATTTATTTTAGTGGTATAGTGAGTGTACTTATGAATGGTCGGAAATGGCTATCACGCACTAAGCGAGCGTGACGTACTTAAGGCGACGATAAACGACTTTTAATGATTTTATACTGAAGATCACGTCTAAGCGAATAATAGTGTTAATGATTTGGAAAAAATATATGTAAAATTAGAGCTTTTTTTAAAATAATTTAATATGTATATTTTAGACGTATATATATGCCAGTACCCTTGAGTGGTTAGCTTGCGTTTTCTGTACTGAGCTCACGCAACGTGTCGTATGTCCAGCCAGTAATTAGACTCGCCTATCAAGGAGCGCTGTCCCAAATTAGACGCATTATTAATTTATTATACATAAAACAAAAAGTATTTTAATAAAACACGTATGTATACTAAAAGTTCAATAATTGAATTATCTTTAAAATGGTGAAGGTTTCAGAAAAATACGCTTGATAGATTTTGTCTGATTCCTAGTTTTAGACATAACTTTACAAATTAATTTCACGATGTAATATAAACATAATATAAAATATTCATATATTAAGTTATTAAGAAAATACTCTTATTTAACATATATTTTTTCCAAATCATTAACACTACCCGCTTAGACGTGATGTTCATTATAAAATCATAAAAAGTCGGTTATCGTCGCCTTAAGTACGTCACGCTCGCTTAGTGCGTGATAGCCATTTTATCTTTAATTCTTAACATCAGTAAAAGTTTATCTAAGTATCTACCTAATTAAGACAGACAGAACCTGACAGGCCCATCCCATATGTCAGTCATCATTAAGAAACTTTTCCTGGAGGTTCGATCTGGGGCAATACTTTTTATCTTCTATTTTGTTAAGTACCATCGAAGAAGTTCATATCTATACACCGTAAGGACTATTTCTGCTTGCAGCGCTCGGCGGCTATAGAACCGGGCCGGTAACAGATGTGGTCATCGTGTTCACGGGATTTTGTTTTCAAACTGCTTAGATATGAAGTTCTTCGATAGTACCTGGTACTTGTTGAAAGACCTACACTGTCGTCCCATACCTATTAACACTGTTATTTGAAAATATTGTAAACGCCAATTAATTTTAAAAGAGTAAGCGTCGAGTTTCTTGCCGGCTCTTCTCCATAGGAAACGACCAATTGGAACCGTGCACCTAGCTTCTGACGTTTCATAACTGCTCATGTAGGTTTATGTGAAATAAAATATTACGTTTTATTTTTTTGCAGTTGCCTTTACCGTTATCATTTGGAAGGCAGTTGATGTGCAAGTTAAGGTAGCAGTTAACAGTTGCACTGAACTTGGTTCAAAATCGCTTGACACTTCACTTTTTCATCTAGTTTAGACCTGCTGAGTGTGGTAGTGACCCCTCCTGGCATGATTTAGGACTGCAAGGCTACATTTCAGCTATTTATTATTCCAATAACTAGCTTAAATGTGGCCTGGCAGTCTGACAACCAGTCTTACCAAGGTCTTCTTCTTCTTTTCGTGTGGATAGTGAGTAACATGGTGTCAGAGTTTTCGCCCATGGGCCTCTGACCTGGCTTCACATGCCGTCGAGAAATATCGCTCAGGCATGCCGGTTTCCTCATGATGTGTTTGAGGCAACAATGCTCTGACCGTTACTATTTATTCGTGGTCAATATTTTTCACTCGTATATACAAAGCGGTAACAATGATTATTTCAAAATCGACGACAGTCATAATAATATGTAAATAAGATTATGGTTAGTGCATTCCTTTAAGCGACCTCCAATATAGTGTTACCCAGTAACTGGGTTGTGGAGTTCAAATAGATAGTCGCTCTATGTAAAACATTGGTGTTCAGCTGCATCCGGTTAGACTGGAAGCCGACCACAACATAGATAGGGAAGAACCTAGGCAGATGATGGTAAGAGTGTAAGGTAACATCCTAGGCTAGATTTAGGTTGTAAAAATATGTTGCTGATTTATACAGGGTGGCAGAAACATCGACGAGAAACCATAGATTCAGTACATGATTCTGAACCTCCGTCGAAACTTTTCGTCAGTTCTTAAAAAAAAAAAACTGCCGTTTCATAGAAAACTGCAATACCTACGCTGTCAAAATATATGGAACAGCAGATTTTTTTTTTAATAACCGACGAAAAGTTTCAGGAGGGAAAGTTTCAGTTTTGGAGGGGCTTGTGGCTAAGTAATAACAGCCGCACGGGTCGATCGATCAGGTTAAGCTACGCTTGCCGTGGCTGGTCTGTGGATGGGTGATCATCTTTACATACCAAGACCCCTCCGTGCCTCGGAAAGCAAGTTAAACCGTTGGTCCCGGCTGTCATTAGTAGATCTTTGACAGTAGTTAGAAGCCCGAAAAGTCTAACAACCAGTCTTACCAAGGGGTAACGTGTTACCCAGGAACTGGGTTGTGGAGGTCAGACAGGCAGTCGCTCCATGTAAAATACTGGTATTCAGCTGCATCCGTTTAGACTGGAAGCCGACCCCAACATAGATAGGGAAAAGGCTAGGCAGATGATGAACTGACGAAAAATTTCAATGTACGGGCGTTCAGATTCATGTACTGAATTCATGATAATAGTTTTCGCTTCAATATCCCAGCCACCCTGTGTTCATTTATTCCAATTTAAACTGAAATGTATTATTATGACTGAACGTAAACGAAGCAAAAGGTGTATTTAAGGACCGTAGCAGATTAGAGATGAGTCCGATATCATGTCACATGTAAAAATCATCGATATTTTAAAATCATTTCATCATGCAATGACAAAGACAAAATCATCAATGCTTAAAAATCATTACAAGAATGACAATGAACGCGAACTTCGGTGATTCGGATCGGACGGTATCGGGCCGTCTCGGGCGCAGCGGGCGGTGTGACTGTGAATTGCGACGTTGCGAGACTGCGCGATCGCATGATATACTAAATAGTCATATCTTGCAGCAAATATCACTAATGGAAAAATATTGATGATTTCCATAACGATAAATCAATACCTAAATAACCTGCAATGAATGTCACAAACTAAGAAAATTTAAATTACGCGGCCAACTGACAAACTCGACTCATGCCTACATAAATAACTAATGATAATTTCACTAAGCCGTTCCGCGATCATTCAGTACCTATCTACTCACAAATGAAGTGACGAGATCTAATACTCAAATAAAAATCATTGATGATTTTGTCATTGTTCCCGTCACCGATATTTTTTTGTCATTGTCATGCAGTCACCGATACAGAAAAATCATCACTCAGCCCATCTCTATAGCAGATGGCGTTCTGTCAGTATATACTGCTTACCCCCATAGGAAGAAGGCGTGTGAGTTTATGAATGTATCGTATGTATTATTTTTTTTATTTGATATCCCCGTTTAGTAGGTACTAAATCGCTTCAAAACCTACAAGTTACGACGTACCAATCAAATAAGACGGCGTAATTATATGAAACTTAATAAATTAGTCAATTCTGTGAGAAAATCGCCGCTCCCTGTCATGTCACGCGAACATGTCTGCTTTTACGGAACAAGCTAGAATAGGGTAGCGATTTTGCAGTACACGAGCTTAAATAATATATGACTCATTGATTCATGGATCTTTAGACATGGCGCACACTAAGCGACATGCGGTTGCGACAGCTCGGCGACTAGACGCAACGACAGACTGCGGCCGATAATTTTCAAATTCAAAGCTCCGCATACCTGGCGTCGAGTTGCAGAGTCGCAACGACAGTCTAGGCAAGTCGCACGCTCTCGCTACTTGTTGCAGTGACTATACGCACGATGCATGCGTACGTAACGATAGTCGCATGCTACAGCGGCAGTCTGCTGTGAGCGCATGATAAGCACCAAGGCAAGTGCAACGAGATGCGGAACAACACGACCGTCTCTCTCGAATACGCAAAAAAACTTATCGCTTCCTGCACGACGTCTGTCGTAACGACTAGCCGCAGACACAAACGAAAGCTCTGTGTCTAGTGCCAGCGACAATAAACACAGTATTTTTTTTATGAACACAAAATGGTTAATTATGAATTATTTTTTTATGAACACAAAATGGTAAGTTGGTTTTACACCATTTAATCAGAAATGGTTTAAGCCGACGATAACCGCCTTTTAATGATTTTATACTGAAGATCACGTCTAAACGAGTAGTGTTAATGATTTGGAAAAAATATGTGTTAAATTAGAGCATTTTTTTAATATCTTAATATAAGAATATTTAAGATTATGTTTATATTGCATAGTGAAATTAATTTGTAAAGTTATGTCTAACGCGGATAAAAAACTGAGAATCACGCAAAATTTATCAATCGTATTTTTTTTTAAATTTCGTAATTTTAAAGATAATTTAATTGATTTTTTAGTATACGTGTTTTATTGAAATAACATTTGTATTATGTAAAATAAATTAATAATGCGTCTAATTTGGGACAGCGCTCCTTGATGGGCGAGTCCTATTACTGGCTGGACGTACGACGCGTTGCGTGAGCTCAGTACAGAACACGCAAGCTTACCACTCAAGGTCACTGGCATATATCTGCGTCTTAACAGAGTAATTCAGTCGGAGTATGGATTTGTGCCCTGTTAAGCTGATATAAAATGCTTCACTCGAGTGAATTTTTTCATTCTACGTTCACAGTATACCAACAAAATTACATTGGAATGAACGTTTATCTGCTCCTTTCATTTCATTTGTCGATTATTCGGTAAGATAGTGAAATTCAAAATCGTTCACTTATCACTAATGAAATGTTTGACTTTTGATTCATTTTGTGTTCAGACGTTTCACTTATATTATAGTGAAACATGCCGAATGAAAGACAAAAATTAACAAAAAGTGAAACGTCTGCCGATCGATTCTGAAAAAATATCACCGTGAAACTTAGGTGAAGTGAGCTGTCAATAGTGTTAATCCCTAGCATCCTGCCGGTCGATTTGTGACAGTGACAGCTCACTTCACCTAAGTTTCACGTTGATCTTTTTACAGAATCGACCGACTGATATCTACTTCACATAAAAAACCTTTTATTTTAATGACAACATTTTTGCTCCTTATGTCATGGGACGTGAACATAACTGACAAAATATAGGTATAAATACCCATGTTTGTCTATATTTAGTAGGTACTGACAATCTATATAACGTCATATTCCTGACCAAAATTTCCTGAAACCGCTCCCCGCCTCTCTTTACGCCACGCCCCAAAAAGCTGAGCGTCAGGTGCTAATCAGTGTGACTGTAACCGAATAACCGGGAGCAACCAGCCAACCGAGCGGCGACGGCAACCAGGCAACCACACGAGCCGATTTAGGTTGCAAACCAAACGGTGTGCGATATGTTTCGAAGGAATCGATGTCAATTTTGAATATTGACTTTGAAGTTGGTAACTTCGATTACTTTTATGATAGACTAGCTTCTGCCCGCGACTACGTCGGCGTGGACTTCGGAATTGGGTCCAGAAGTATCCTATGTGTTAGGGTTATAAACTGTAAAATTTCATCCGCCGTTTTTGCGTTATTAAGCAACAAACATCCAAACAGACAAACTTTCACATTTGTTATATTAGTAGGATAGGATTGGATAGTTAGGACTAGCCAATGAACCGGGGTCGCGGGAAACTCCGAAAGGGATACTGTGGCCCCTGGCAATATACAGGCAACTGAAGAAACACGGGTGGGTTTTAGTTAGTATGAGTCTGACACGCCCTCCCGCTCCGCCCAGAGCGGGAGAAGTTATGTGATAATTTCCAACTCAAAAAAATAAAAAAAGGACTAGCCAATGATTAAACTCAAACACAAAGCATTTATTTCAATCAAGCCATTTATATACGGGTATTTTTGATTTGTCAAAGAGTCCGTCAGTTACTCAGAGAATTAAAGCTAGTTCCTAGTTCCAAAGTTAGTCTACCATATTGAAGAACAGACAAGATACTTCATGGTTCATGATCATCATTATCATTCAGCCGAAAGACGTCCACTGCTGGACATAGGCCTCCCCCAGAAATCGCCACATAAGAAAGAAAGAATGAAAGAAACAAAATATGTTTACGATATACATCACATTCACGCAAAACGGAAAGAAAAGATGTCCCAGAGATGAGACCTGATCCTGACCTGATTGTGATGTGCCCTAGAGATGTCCAGATGTGTGTGTTGTGGTGTGTGTGTTGTGTGATGTGGTGTGTGATGTGGTGTGGTGTGATGTGTGTGTGTGTATGGTGTGTGTGTGTGTGTGGATGTGTGTGATGTGTGTGTGTGTCTTCAAGAAGAAGATGCTGTTTACTAAGTCAATCAATCAATCTGCCTAGCCTTTTCCCAACTATATTGGGGTCGTCCAGTCTAACCGGATGCAGCAGAATACCAGTATTTTACATGGAGCGACTGCCTATCTGACAACCACAGCCCAGTAACTGGGTAAAGCTTTCTGCAGACTAGGGCGACGCGACAGCGCGACGCGACAACGGTTATTGTTATACCGTGAAGTTTTCTTAGAAACTGTATTGTTCGTGTCGCGTCGCGCCGTCGCGTCGCGCTGGTCTGAACGAGCCTTAATACGATTCCCCTTGGTAATACTGGTTGTCAAACTTTCTGGCTTCTGACGACCCGTAACGACTGGCAAAGATCCACAAATGACAGCCGGGACCAACGGCTTAACGTGCTTTCCGAGGCACGGAGGAGTCTCGGCATGTACAGATGGTCACCTATCCACAGACCAACCCCGGCAAGCGTAGCTTAACTTGATGGACCCGTGCGGCTGTTCTTACTTAGTTGTTTCTATAAATGTCCCCAAAGTATTTTTATTTTTTGGTGAAATCGTCCCAAAAATGCCGAAATTAAATAATTACATTTTGCAAAGCGCAATGTCTCCTAATTACGCCACTTCAGACAGAAATTAAAACAAATTCTTTTTAACCCAAAGGACTTTTTTAGCGTTGAAGCTCGTGTAAATTGGTATCACTATTTAATTTTTACAGAGCATTAAAATAAAAAAATATACGTGTGTTTTTTTTAATCTCATTATTTTCTAATTGATTGTACAATTTTTCCTAAATCTATTAATACAGTTAAGCTGGTATCAGACGCTTCACTCGAGAGAGAGAGATTGTTCATTTTTGTTTCATTCCACGTTCACACGTTGACAAAATTACATAGAAATGAAAGTTAATTATTTGCTTATTTCATTTTTCGACCATTCAGCGCGTGAATGAAGTAGTGGCTTATTGGTTGATTTGCACAAATTTATTTACTCGAATCGACACATTTAAATATTTTTTTTTTTTCTTGAGGCGATTCGTACGAAGTTAATTTAGTTGTGGGCGAATCCACAACTCCAGAGTTTTGTATTAGGCAATTGGCATTTTTAAATTTAATGCAGTATAAAAGTTTGTATACTTTTTCCTTAACTTTACTTAATAAACTTCAAAAATCAATAGTGAAACATATCGAATCCAACATCGATCGATTCACAAAATAATTCAGTTTTCACTTTTGATTCAATTTGAGTTCAGACATCCCTTCGAGTGAAAGATGCCGAACCTTGACCTTCTTTTCAATAACTGCATTCAATTCGGTTTCAACCTGCGTAAATATGATTATGTCTCTGCGCATCGGTCGCTTCTAAAGTGGTTGCCCACTCGCCAGCGCAGAGAGCAAAGGGCGCTGACCACCAAGTATTCGTTTCTTGACTCTTCCGCTTTCCCTAATTATCTACCAGTCTTCCTTCTTCATTCAGTCTATCTCTCTGTAGAATGCGCTCCCCCAGGAAATCAGGATGGCAATCAACCGTTTATCCTTTAAAGTTAAAGTTCGCGAGCACATTCGTAAGAAGCTGTATCATAACAACGGTAATGTTTTCCCATTGTTTTGTCTTATTTGTTTTAGTATATTCGTGTATTTATGATTATTTAGATTTATATATGGCATGCATATTATATTTATAGTTTTTTGTAGATATAATATTTATGTATATCCTATCTATAATAATTTATATTTATTGCACAATTTGCGTTAATGCATCTACCACTGTTTCTCTCTGCATCACCCAAAGGTTGACTGGTACAAAATACTATGGCACTAAGATCACCTCTGTACATTTATGTGCTTAAAGTATTAAATAAATAAATGAACAAAAAATTAAGCGTCTGATACCAGCTTTAGCAATTTCTCCAAAATTTGAATGATCTCCGGAAAGCATTTTTCTGTACCTAGTTGCAACGCTTAAGAGCGTTTATTCTGAAAGTTGGCAACGTCGCAAATAGATGTCAAATATTTCGCTGTTTTAATTAATTTGGCAATGTTACTGTATGGAAATAAGAAATGTGGCTAACTAGCGAACTAGAATATTGATTATGAAATGCAATAATTAATATCGTAACACCGAATATTTAGTTTTAGATGTAAAAAAAGTATTTTGAAACTTTCCAAATGCCTTTTTTACACCTATAACGAGTATGACATCAAATTCAATGTTGTAATTGCAATTCATTATTAATATTCTAGTTAGCCACATTTCTTATTTCCATATAGTAATATTGCTTTATAAATCAAAACAGGTAAATATTTGACAGTTATTTGCGACGTTGTCAACTTTTAAGTCAAACGCTCTTAAGCTATACATTTCCAGTTTATGCTGATCTCGTATTGCGTAGGATTTCCGTACAATAAGAAGTCAGCTTATACTGGAAATGCATAGCTTGACGAGTAGCTGGCTCGTCACGGCGCATCTCAAATTACCACACTGTATTACTAGCCCCTAATTCCGTAACACATTTTTAATCCGAGCGTTTTGAAGGATGTTTCTAATCCATTGCTTGATAGGTTTGAAAAGATCCTCTGCTCAAAAACGTATATAACGCAATGAACGTACCTGAACTGTCAAAATAAAACTTATTGCGATCAATCGTAATTTTATGTGTGTGGCGGCATCTACATCGCCACATGCGAACTACGCATCAACGACCTGACGTCACACAAAATCCTGACGTCACACAAATCCTTCATTGCGCATTTAGAGTTTACCGCGCGATATACACCGTGACATTTTAGTAGTCTTCCAAAAGCAGCCCACTTCAGCTAACCAATGACTAATAAATTAAATTCATTACAAAAAAAAATAT
This sequence comes from Agrochola circellaris, assembly GCA_914767755.1. NCBI lineage: Eukaryota > Metazoa > Arthropoda > Insecta > Lepidoptera > Noctuidae > Agrochola > Agrochola circellaris. The sequence continues at coordinate 5,342,038 of OU611867.1, read as the reverse complement.
AGACGCCGTGAAATTTTAGTCGTCTTACGAATGGCTACTGGCCACTCAATACACCCGACATAAAATACCTCTAAGAGCAATAAAAAAATTGTTACAATATATCCTTTTTTTTTCATGAATGTTTAGTAGTCATTGGATCCATGAAGTGGGCTGCTTTTGTAAGGCGACTAAAAGTCAAACTCAAACTCAAATCATTTATTTCAATTAAACCATTACAGGCACTTTTGAATTGTCAAGGAATCGGTCAGTCAGGAAGTCATGGTGTATATAACTTCCCGTAATCAATCGTTGGGCAGTTGCCCGCCAGACACGACACCGGTCTGGTCGGAGGATCCTCCCTTTTCTATAGAGGACGAGTGAACTTTACACCCTGTTCCTCATACTTCTAAATGTTCGCAAGACTTAAAATAGTAAGTTCTTAATATCAGTGAACACCTTTGTCATCTATTCAACTCTTTCAAAATAGGTCCCAATTAACAAATGCCCTAATTGCCCTACTCCAAAGGACATTTAACAAATCTCTTTCGAAGAATAATTCAATTAAATTATTTCACTTGGCTAGGTTTTAGTTAGTGTTAAAAATTGGTCAAGTGCGAGTGGGACTCGAACATGTAGAGTTCCGTACCCCTGTATATTATTTAACACTACGTTTTTTACTTTTTTTAGAGCAATGGTGGTCCAGTGATAAACGCCGCGACTTACGAGTTGTAGGTCGTAGGTTCGAACCTAGACAGGCAATTTACTTTGTGTAAATTATTTTATCCGAGGCACGGAGGAATCTCGGTATGTAAAGATGATCACCCATCCATGGACCAACCCCGGAAAGCGTAGCTTAACCCGATGGATCGACCCATGCGGCTGTTATTACTTAGCCACGAGCTCCTCGAGCTTAACGGCTTATGGTACCACAGCAATTGTACAAAAAAAATAGTAGACCGAAGACGTCACCAAAGATGTCATGATATCTTGTAGTTATAAATAGTAGAATCCCTTCACATGACCTCTTCTTTAGTCTCGTGCGACCCAGGCAAGCGGTTTACTTTGCCTAAGTTATTTCATCACCATTGCTCTCAAAACTGTGAAAGAAAACATCGTGAGGAAACCGGCATGTCCTAGAATCAAATATTCGGAGACATGTGACATTCACCAACCCCACTGGGTCCGCGTGGTGGATTACGGCCCACTCTTTCTCACAGAGAGGAGGCCTGTGTCCCAGCAGTGGGAACATTATAGGCTGATTATGTGTTTTTACTTTAGTAAAAAAATATTTATTCTTCTTTATTTCTTCTTTATTTTATTTAAAAGGTAATAGAAATCTGTGAAATTTCCTATTACGGTTCATGAGATATAGCCCGCTGACAGACAGACGGACAGCGGAGGCTTAGTAATAGGGTTCCGTTTGTCACCCTTCAGGTACGGAACCCTAAAAAGGAATTACTTTTGTAAAAAATCCTGGTGTTAAAGAAATTTTTTTTCTCAAAGGAGTTTCTGAAGAAAGAGTTTGTCCTGAAAATGTTTTTACGGTTAGTTTAAACGAGATGTCTGAAAGCAACCTTAATGTTTCCTTTGAAACACCTACGAATTAGTGTCAAACACGTTTTCTGAATTGCATTTAATTCTAGAATTAGAGACATAAAGCAAGCAAAGCGTGAAGCTGCCAGTATCATCACAACGGTAATGTTTTCCCATTGTTTGTCTTATTTGTTTTAGTATATTCGTGTATTTATGTGTATTTAGCTGTTCCTGTATTTATTTATATATATATAATATATTTATAATAGGTATATGTATATCCTTATATTTAAATAAATATTTATTCCACAACTTTCGATATTGCACCTACCACTGTTTATCTCTGCATCACCCAAAGGTTGACTGGTAGAAAATGCCTATGGCATTAAGTCCGCCTCTGTACATTTGTGTGCTTAAAGTGTTAAATAAATAAATATATAAATAAATACAATATAACATACATAAACTCACGCCTCCTTCCTATGGGGGTGGGCAGACACTACAGAACGCCATCTGCTACGATCCTTAAATACTTCTTTTGCCTCGTTTACGTTCATACATCTGGTCATACATGCACGCCGGTTGCGAGTACTACGCACCTGGCCTTTCTGAAGAAATCCACCAAAAAGATCACTATATATCATTCTAGGGCGTCCCCTCATACAGTCTCCACGCACCTCTGCCTTGTTAGTCGCCTTTCATTAATCCTCTCGACATGACCAAACCATCTAAGTATTCTGTTTTCAATAAAATAAAATAAATATTAATAAATCTTCTTTATCATCACTATCTGCTTAGACTATTTCTAACTTGGGTCGGCAAAAATATATAATTCGAGCATTATTTTGACAACCTTATTCGAGATAAATCGAAATCGCTGTATTGGTCAAATACACGTGAGTGACCGGCCGGCAATATTTGTATGACATGGAACGAACTTTTTAATTCGACACAAACGACAACCAAGGAGACGCTCTGGGCGTCGGGAATTGCGTCCACCGTAGGCGCGGGCTTGCGGAGGTTGAGCAATGGGTAGCTCGCCGTCCGATAAGGACCAGGCCTGGGTCGACGGCGCGTTGTGTTCAACGTGCATCTCAAAGAGATGTCAGCTCAACTGACGGGGTCCACTAGGACCGATGCCTGCCGGGGTCGCGGGAAAGTCCGAAAGGGATACTGTGGCCCCTGGCAACGTACAGGCAACCGAAGGAACACGCGTGGGTTTTAGTCAGTAAGAATCTGACACGCCCTCCCGCTCTGCCCAGAGCGGGAGAAGTTCCTTAATAATTTCCCAACCAAAAAAAATAATAATATAGTAGGTAGGTAACCTAACAAAGATTTTATTAAAATTTCGATTTGGCTTGCCAATAGAGCTGTTTAAAAGTAAAAAAGAAAAACAAATGAACATAATTGGCGCGTGAAAAATATCGTTGATCGTTATTGATTCTGGAATTATTTTATTTTATTTTATTCGAATTTCCGCGCATTATTAGAGAAAATTACTATTGTTTATTTTGTAAATACGATATCGCGATATACGGCGTCGACATTTTCTATCTGACCACCCCGGAGAAGAAATGGCGAAACAAACTCAGAGGTCAAAGTTTTTTTAAATAAAGTACAGAATCTTAGTCAGATCATGTACAAATGTGACGAATACTGAAGTATGTAAAATATTCTGTATCAAATCTGTAACATAAAATTTTCCATACAAAAATTAAAATCACGTCAAACACAACTCACACTTGACCGGCCTCTATACTAAAGCAAAAGTCACCCCATAAAGTATAGAGCAGGAATCAAAGAGCCATGCATTGAGGTCATCGACCTTTTGACCACCAAGCAGATAGGTACAGAAGGTTAGCTTCATGCAATGAGCAAAAGCGCACGCACACAGCAATATGTACATATTTTAATTTTTAATCATTTTATTCAACTAAATAAAATTATATACACGTTTAGAGCGAGTGCAAGCGTACTCACGACTGGCATTCGTTTGAGATAGTTTAAAATTTGAAATCTTTTGGGGGCCACCCCAACTATGTATTTATACTTTATTTACCGTTTACCGTTCAATAAAACTAAAGTAGGTACTACACATTACTGTTTCGTTAATTAATTAATTCAAAATGAGTTTTTTTGATTTTCAAAATGGCGAACATTCAAAACTAATAGTTAGTTCATATTTTTTTCAGTGCTTATAATTTTGTTCCTCCAATCTCATTAGTCTGTTCAATATAAGCCCTTAGTGGTATCAGTCACAGTTAAACTATGTTCGTCACCTAGAGGGCTATTTTTGTTTTTTCATTGCACGGTAGAATCTGCTTTACCGACACAGCAATAGACAGTGCGTTCATTAAAACTTGTCCCGTGACGCGATTGGAAACACTGTTCTGTTAGTCGCGATATTGAACTCTATGAGTATTGAAACTAAGTTTGAAAAGCAATGGTGCCAACAAGACGGTAAGGGACAAGTTATAGTAAATGGTCTGTGTATTGCGTCGTAATGTCAATACCGCAGAATAACATTTAACCATCTTGTCAGACTCAATTTAAAATGTGACATTGATAGACAATGAAAAATTAATTAAAAATATATTGATTTATATTTCATAAAGAAAGAAAAGAAGGAAAACAAGATTTAGGTTTTAGGTTGATGTCAACTCGACATTGACACAGTATAAATATCATAGAAAACGGCCGAAAAAACGCGCTTCGAAACCTCGAGTGTATATCAGCAGTGCTATTCTGCAACCATCTCACCGTGAAAACTTAGGTGAAGTGAGCGTGGAGTGAGCTGTCATTCCACAGGGATTGACACTATTGACAGCTCACTCCACCCAAGTTTTCACGGTGAGATGTTTACAGAATAGCATGGCAGTACGCAAAAGTATTGAGTGCTTGGCAGTTACGCACGAACGCGGAAGGTTTATCTACCGAGTGGACGTAGGTAATTATTTCAAGGCCACAGCCGAGATATAATACTGTTACTTTATTATACTGTGACGTTGGTCAAAGGTGTACGCTATTTTGTTTTTTGTTTGCAAGTATTTAAACATCGTTTTATATACATTAGTCTGCTCAGTGCCGAAGCTTCATAAGGTATTGTGTGTCCTGACTTGATAAAGGAAATAATTTGAAAATTGACGAAGATATATGAAAGACCATGGTATAATAATATACTTCGCCAGGTATAGCATTCCGAGACACAGTGGTCACGCGGGTGACACAAGGCTACGTCATCGCATCTGTGTTACCAGAATTTTGTAATATTAACTCCCCAACCACCAAGACCTGTGCGAATCCGATAAAACAATGAGGATTTAATTATAAATTACGTTGGTTTATGTTTAAATTGAATTGTTTCATTTGATTAGACAAACGTAACGACAAGTTAAATTTTAACAGAATGGTGACTGAAAATCTTTCCTTATTTCGTGATTTCTTGCAATAAAGTGGCAACTGGATAGTGACGTAAGCATGTGTCACTCCCGGAATGCCAGACCTTGTTTTGTTAGACCATGTGAAAGACTGTACAAACGCGTTTACGTGTGCGCGCGTTTTAGAGCTTTGTTTTGAGTTGACCTTCTGTGCTATTATCTACTCTGTGCCTTGGGGTAGCCCCACCCCGGCTAGACGGTTTATTTATAACTACATCGATCTGTTAGAGAGGGTTGGTCCGGGATCAGTTCCCGGGTGAGAAGGTAGATGGCGTTTGTTGAAAATAAATTAGAATAGTGTTTGAAAATGAAATGGATTTTTGTCACATTTCCGCGGGGGTGATTTTTCAAAATACATAATGGTCTCATTTATATTTCAAGCGATGGCCGGGACTTCCTTTTCTTCATCATTCATCATCATTTCAGCCGGAAGACGTCCACTGCTGGACATCGCCACGCTTGGCAGGCGGGTTGGCGATCGTAGTATAGTGTTAAAATGCATAGAGAACGCTGCTGCCCATTCTCTAGGAAGTCCCTTAGTCGCCTTTTACGACACCCACGGGAAGAAATGGGATGGTAGGTACTATTCTTTACGTCCGGCACCACACGGAACCTCTTCTTCAAATTACTAAAAATCTTAAATTCTTTCGCTAACAGACAACGCACAGCATCCCGCTTGGCTTATAAACATGACATTTTGCTCAAGAGTTTTTTTTTATATGGAAAGTGAGCACTAATTAGCAGTGTTGGCCCTGTGGTAACGACCGCGACTTACGAATCGTGTAGGTGGTTAGTTCAAACCCAGGCGCTTTACTTTGTGTAAATAATTTCATCACCACTGCTCTCAAGCTTAACCTGACGGTTCGACCCATGCGGCTGATATTACCTAGCCACGAGCTCCTCCAGCTTAACGGTGTGGGGTACCACAGCAATTGTATAAAAAAATAGTAGGTCGAAGACTTCACCAAAGATGTCATGATATCATGTAGTAATAAATAGCAGAGTCCCTTCACATGACCTCTTCTTTAGTCTTGTAAGACCCAGGCAAGCGGTTTACTTTGTGTAATTTATTTCATCACCACTGCTCTCAAAACGGTGAAGGAAAACATCGTGAGGAAACCGACATGTCCTAGAACCAAAAATTCGAAGACATGTGACATCTACCAACCCGCACTGGGCCCGCGTGGTGGATTACAGCCCACTCTCTCTCACAGAGAGGAGGCCTGTGTCCCAGCAGTGGGAACGTTAAAGGCTGATTATGCTGTTATGAAGGATGAAAACTCATCCCTTATAGTGATTAAATAGGGGATGAAAGTTTGTGTGGAAGTTTGACATTTGGGTCGATTGGGAAAGCTATCGGCCAAATGGCTTGTTTGTTGGTAATCCTAGCGAATATTACAAAGGAAGCGTATAGAGTGCCGCTAGCGGCACTTTATCCCTATCGGATAAAGTGCCACTATTTGCGGAATTATAGTGGCACTGCGTCAGCTCGGCTAAAGTGCCGCAAGCATTGCATTGTCATTGTCACTGTCACTTGTTATTTTGTTTGATCGTTGAGGTTAGTTCGCCTTTGTATTGATCGATCGTATTTGTTTTAGATAATAATATCAAAAGTGACAATGAGTGAATTTACGAAAAATTTAGTAGCAAATGAAAATGGCTAAAAAGGTAGGTTAGAACTGTGACCATATAACCAGTGTCCGTTGAGGCACAAGAGAATATAATAATGTTTTGGGAATTTACAGCGAACTAAACTCAATAATAAAAAAAAATACAAGTGACAGTGACATTGCAATGCTTGTGGCACTTTAGCCGGGCCGAGGCACCACCACTATTATGCTGCTAACGGCACTCTATACACTACCTATTATAAATGCGATAGTGAGTTTGTTTGTTTGTTTGTGACGCTTTCACGCTAAAACGGATGAACGGATTTGGATGAAATTTGGCACATACATAGACCATGACCTGGATTAGGACATAGGATACTTTTTATTCCGATACTCCTAAGGGATCTAGACCTATACGGAAGAAACCACGGGGCGCAGCTAGTTTTCTGTATATCACATTAATCTGATCATCTGCCTAGCCTTTTCTGAACTGCTTCCAGTCTAACTGGATGCAGCTGAATACCAATATTTTACATAGAGTGACTGCCTATCTATCTGACCTCCACAACCCAGTTACTGGGCTTTCCTATACCACCGAAGGGTCATTCTCCGCCAACTTAGATAAGGTCGTAAAATACTTCTTTATTCCGTTTTATTTTATTTTATTATATTCATTACATATTTTATGAGCTTGCACCTATTACATGGGATGGGACATAAACATATAACTGACGAATTGTGGTAGTACTCTACACTACTGAAAAGAAATGAAATGAAATTGTTTATTCTGTAAGTAGGATATCGGAGTCACTTTTACACGTCATATAAAAAAATATTAAAAATAAGCTACATGAGGTCGGTGTTTCCTATCTGACTACTCTGAGATGAAAGGCCGAAACAAACTCAGAGGTCGTAGTCTCTTTTAAAGTCCAGACATAATCTTGGTCAAGTCATATGAGGACTATGTGGATTAGTGTCTGAAATGGTCTTTTGAGGAAAGAACCACACAGATTTGAGTGGACCTGTCCAGTCAGTGCAAGCATTTGTCAGTAATCGTGGAGCTCAACTCAGAACTGACGGAGCTCTGCCTATCCGTTCAGGGCATACAAGCATGGTGTTATGAATATTGAAAATAGAATTACCCTTTTAAGGCGACGATAACCGTCTTTTGATGATGTTATACTAAAGATTACGTCTAAACAAGTAGTGTTAATGATTTGGAAAATATATATGTTAAATTAAAGCATTTTCTTAGTCATTTAATATAGGAATATTTTAGATTATGTTTATATTACATAGTGAATTTAATTTGTAAAGTTATGTCTAACGCGGATAAAAATCTGAGAATCACGCAAAATCTATCAAGCGTATTTTTCTGTAACCTTAATCGTTTTAAATTATTATTAATTTAATTATTGATCTTTTAGTTTATGTGTTTCTTTAAAATATCTTTTGTATAATAAATTAATAATTAATGCGTCTAATTTGGGACAGCGCTCCTGGATGGGCGAGTCCTATTACTGGCTGGACGTACGACGCGTTGCGTGAGCACAGTACAGAACACGCAAGCTAACCACTCAAGGTCACTGGCATAATATATATGCGTCTTAAATGAGATCAAGAAAATTAATGTAGCACAATCAATACTTGAACCTGTAACCTTCCACTAAACTTTGCTCATCAGAACAGGTGCACGGTTATAAATAGTCACTGACAGACAAATCGATATCATTAAATATAATATTAATATTGATAACGAAAGTTAAAAGGTATTCTTAGTATTCTTCGAATTTATCTTAAGATATTTTAGTAAAATTTTTCGTTGTCTGAAAAAATGTGTTTTTCTTTTTTTATTTACATCCCAGGAACCTTACTTAGTATGGAACATAAAAATGTTGGCACAGTTACAATAAAAATAAATTCTATATTTTCCGTAGAACACCGACAAACCAAATTTCTAATTTAGATATTTGTTACTCTATGTGATATAAAAAGTTATAACAGTTTTATGGGTCCTAAGGTCTAGGGTTCCAAGGGCACGTGATATGAATTCTGTAAGGACGCTGCAATTTTTACAATAATTGTAAATGCAAATAACATACCTACATACATACGTAAACTCACGCCTTTTTTCCATTGGGGTAGGCAGACACTGTAGAACATCATCAGGTAAAAAAAAAAAACTAATAATAAATCTATAATCTTTTAATTCAATAACTAAATAGGTAAGTAGTTATTTCTAAATATAGGTAGGTCAGAAATATTGCCGTTCTAAAGACAACAAAATAAAACTGTTTTTCGCACAAGCTGTAGGAAAGTGCTATTTTTGTAACAATTTGATGGACAGGCTGGCGAGTTTTTATTATTCAGTTATGAATTAAAAAATTAGGAGCCGCAGAATGTTTGTAAAAACACACTGTAACCTACATTTTTGTGTCAAACGTCTGTTATATTTTTAACACGACTGGTAGTTCACGTGTTGGACTTTTGTGGGATTATGATCCAGTATTTTGCATGTTAATAGTTAGGTATGGATACCCAAGTCTAGAGCAAAACGAAACCAGCACCCCAATTGCGTAACACAATCACAATCCGAAATATTTTGAAGGAAATTCATAAAACATTGCTTGATACGTTAGAAAAATTGTCTGCTCGACAACGTTTATAACGCATTGTTGAATTATATAATGAAAGGCTCCATACTAAGTGTATTACTCACTAAGGCTGCTAATTGAAAACAGTGCTTTAAAAAGTGTCAACTACATTTAACCTCTTGTTTTAAAATCAAATAAAAAAGGTCTGACTCTTTGCCGGCTAAACGTCGATCCCTCAACTACAGTACTTCCCTGGCAAGATTTTGAGGCCTTTAAAACCTTCAAGTGTATCTCACCAAATCTTCAGATGTATCTCGCGATACACAGAGCGGTATGTACCCGGTTATTAGAGATGCGACTCCGTCTGATCGCGATTCTGTATTTAATATTATTAATACCGATCGAAAATGTTGAGCATTTGAGTTATACGATAACGATACTATTTCACATTAAGTGCTACTAAGTACGTTTGCCGCCCCAAGTAACAGCCCCTCGGGTCGATCCATCAGGTGAATTTTAAACTGATTTATTTTATCAAGTTTTTCTAACTGAACAGACAGCTGTGCTGCTGGGGAGTTTGTTGCGCCACTTCTTCTTCCCAGCTAACGCACTAGGAAGTGATTATGGGTGGGCGTTTTGGGGGACTGTCTTATGTAATTTTGACGTTCGTTAAGTGCTGATTCTCAGCCTATTTCGAATAAATGACTTTTGAATTTTGAATTTTAAGCCATTCTTGCCGAGGTTGGTCCGAGGATGGGTGACCATCTTTACATATCGACACTCCTCCGGGCCTTAGAAAGTACGGCTCCACATAGTGGTTATTTTGGCCCACAGATCATTGGTATTGGAGTCAAATCAAATCAATCTGCTTAGCCCTTTCTCAACTATGTTGGGGTCGGCTTCCACTCTAACCGAATACAGCCGAATACCAGTATTTCACATGGAGCGATTGCCTATCTGACCTCCACAACCCAATTACTGGGTAATACGATACCCCTTGGTAAGACTGGTTGTCAGAATTCCTGGTTTTCTGGCAGCGGAGTTATAACTACAGCAAGAAATTCATTGTTTATCAATCGTCAAGATGTAATTTGATTTGAATTTAAATTGGTAGGTAATTAATTACTTTCGCTGACGCGTTACTTATCTATTTTTGATCCGCTGGGTTCACTGAACGCGTTTGTATCCACATATTTTAACCCTAAAACGATTTAACAATTCAGCACATAATCAAACCTCCTTTATAATCACACCTTACATCTAAAACGGTCTCAGCAGAGTCGTAACTCGTAACTACAGTAAATAAAACAACAGGAACAGCTCTCAACTGAAATTTAACGTAACTTTACTCAAACTCAATTTCCTGAATGAAGGTATCGCATGAAACTCATTCCCACAGCGGCGTAATAAGTTTCGGGCGAGTTTGCGACTTTTCTGTGCGATTATTTGTCGTTGTATAAGAATCGATTTCTGAAAGTGTGTTGTAAATACAGCAGTGCTATTCTGTAAGCATCTCACCGTGAAAACTTAGGTGAAGTGAGCGTGGAGTGAGCTGTCATTCCACAGGGATTGACACTATTGACAGCTCACTTCACCCAAGTTTTCACGGTGAGATGTTTACAGAATAGCATGGCTGTTGTCTTTTATGTCAAATCATTATCTGTGTTGGGTTCGGCTTCCTGTCTAACCGGATGCAGTTGAATACCAGTGTATTACATGGAGTGACTGCCTATCTGACCTCTACAACCTGGGTAACACGATGCCACTTTGTAAGACTGGATGTCAGTCTTTCGGGCTTCTGACCATCCTATATGACATAAAGGGGGGTGTGAGTGATCATAATTATTTCTGGAAACGAATGAATAAAAAAAATAAAAAATTGGATACTAGTCAGCAAATTTACTGATAAACATTAATTTGATTAGAGTCAGAAATAATTTCTGACCTAATCCTAAACATAACTGGCAAAAGATGAGTGTTATTATACCAACACAGTACATCTCTGCCAATCCCTTTGAAATATATGCAGGCGTGATGTTATGTTCAGAATTTATTTTATTACATTTTATATTGGTCCTTCTGCCAACAGTAATTGTGATAACAATAGTTTAATAATTATGACATTGGCTATTCCAGGCACAGTCAGGAAAATTAATTAAAAGTACCATCGAAGAAGTTCATATCTAACCACCGTAATAGCCGCCGAGCGCTCCAAGCAAGAATAATCCATTCTTGCTTGCAGCGTTCGGCGGCTATATGTAGAAACGGGGCGGTAACAGATGTGGTCATCGTGTTCACGGGATTTTGTTTTGAAACTAATTAGATATAAACTTCTTTGATGGTATTTTGACAACCTACAACAATTTGCCGTGATATAGCCATGTCACGCAAATGTCAAAGAATAACAGTAAGTTGACATTTGATTAAACGGACAATATATTTTGGGCGTCAATTCGCTTTTATTTATTTATTTATTTTGGCATAAATCGCTGACGTCACCCAAAATGCAGCCAAGCTCAAGTGGGACTGGGCTGGGTACGTTTGCCGTATGTCGGATGCATTGTGGGCTAAGACCACTACAACATGGCTTCTTGAAAACGTCCAGCGGCATCGTGGAAGACCCAGGCGTAGATAGCGGGACGAACTTGACCCTTATAGTCCATCTAGGCATACATGGCGGGGCGAACTTGACCCTTTTTTTTTTTCATCTGAAATACATTTTCAAAAGTTTCTTTAAAAATATATATATTATTGCTATTAATTTATTTCACTGACTTTAGCTACCTATTCAAATCGAAACCCTTATAGTCCATCTAGGCATTCATGGCGGGGCGAACTTGACCCTTTTTTTTTTTCATCTGAAATATATTTTCAAAATTTCTTTAAAAATATAGGTATATATTATTGCTATTAATTTATTTCACTGACTTCATCTACCTATTTAAATCCAATGAACAACCCTTAAAAAAATCGTAAGCTTACGCCGTTCCTAAGCCAGTATTTGTTTCCAAACATCGTGAAATAGGTATATTTGAATACAAACTACCACAGTTACAGGAAAAAATGATTTCATGTCTTATTGCGAATACAAATGGATATTATTCAAGTACGTCCCGACCCTTGAGAGGAACAGACCAACGAATATTTTTGTTATACAAGTCCTCCATCATTATTTTGTACGTTTTTGGGGTTCCGTACCCAATCAATCTGCCCAGCCTTTTCCCAACTATATTGGGGTCGGCTTCCAGTCTAACCGGATGCAGCTGAATACCAGTATTTTACATCAAAGTCAAAGTCAAATCATTTATTTCAAACAGACCCTTGTATGGCACTTTTGAACGTCAAAGTTTACAAAAAATTGAATTGATTCTAGTCGCCCCTTCCAAAAGGTAGTTTTCGTATGCAGAAGAATGGGCAAGAAACTCCACATGGATCTGACCTCCACAACCCAGTAACTGGGTAATACGATACCCCTTGGTAAGACTGGTTGTCAGACTTTCGGGCTTCTGACGACCCGTAACGACTGTCAAAGATCTACGAATGACAGCCGGGACCAACGGCTTAACGTGCTATCCGAGGCACGGAGGGGTCTCGGTATGTAAAGATGGTCACTGAGACCAACCCCGGCAAGCGTAGCTTAACCTGATGGATCGACCCGTGCGGCAATTATTACTTAGCCCCGAGCTCCTCCTGGGGTTCCGTGGATCTTTGACAGTCGTTATGGGTCGTTTTCAGTTTGACGCCGTTTTTTTACCCGACTAGGTAAAAAAACCGGCGTCAAACTTGGTCTGATTGTAGTCCATAAAGTATAATTAATTAAAACAGAAAATAAAAAAAAACACTACAAAGTGAAAAATTACTTTAATTTCGGAAGTCGGTGTCTTTGGTTTTGAATTTTCGTTTTTTGCCATCGACTTCCGAAATTAAAGTTATTTTTCAGTTTGTAGTGTTTTTTTTTTGGAAGTCGATTGCATTTTTTTTGCAAAAAAAATATATTTTTCACTTTTTAGTTATGGTCTAGGCCCCACATAAATTCGAATACCACTAAATATTAAGTAACAGTTTTGGTGGTAGGTACTTACGGACCCTCATGCGCGCAAGTCCGACTCTCACTTCACATCGGTTTTTTATGATGAAAAAACTTCAATGAAAATATCTTTTTGGTATGCTAATGTAATGTTTTTGTGTTTTATCCCGCATTGGAGAAATTTAATCAGGTCAGAGTTGGGTCAAACGAAGATGATGTCAACCTTGGGAATCATTTAGATTCCAAGGTTGGAAGAGAAACATTATTTTGTATTTCTTCTCTTGGTTGGATAAAAAAGTAAAATTAATCAAAGTAAATAAAAGGTATCGAAATTCGAGGTAACCTATTTTTTTGGTTGATTTGGTGGGTCGTTGGTTGGTTAGTTGATTTGCTGGTTGGTTGATTGGTTAATTGGTTGGTTGGTTGGTTGGTTGGTTGGTTGGTTGGTTGGTTGGTTGGTTGGTTGGTTGGTTGGGTGGTTAGTAAATAAACATGCCACAAAATCTTGACGTCGTGAAAGCTCTATTCTTCAAGTCCAAGATTAGTTTACGGTAAATAATTTAGACCTAAATAAAAAAAAACAAATGCGTTAGATTTAAATTACCTAATGTTAGAAGTAGCGAATGTGACATCATATTGAATGTAGAAAAACTGAAATTTATTCGTTAAACAGTTTTCCTAGGAATCACGCTAGACGAGAAATTACAACGGGGACCTGTCATATAACATCTCTTGCGGGGCGGCTAAGCTCGGCCGCTTATGCTGTTAGAAAGATAAGACAGTTAACAGATGTAGAAACCGCGCGTTTTGTCAATTTTAGTTACTTCCACAGTATTATGTAGATAGATAGATAGATAAATCGTTTATTCGTTTATGTCGTATGGCATTTTGCTGCGGGGTCGGTCTATTGACATTGAATCCATCTTTATTTTGCAAAAGAGAGCTGTCAGATCCATTTACGTCGCGCGTCGTTGCGAATCTCTCAGGGACCTATACATATAAAAGGATTAATATTATGACAGTACCTTGCCAATTCATTCATGAAAATATTATGTATGTATGAAAAAATCTACATCTTTAAAAAAAATAAGTGATAAACAAAATTTTGATATTAGAAATAAAGATTTTCAATTAGACATTATTTGACTTGACTTAAATAGATAGGTTTTTCTATCTCCAGTATGCCAAAACTGGTGACAGATAGGTTATGGGGTTCGGCCGTAAGATAAAAATGCGAACGTTTTTAAAAGTACATTGAATTGCCCGTCTGATCTTTAACAAGAATAAAAAAATAATATTATAATATTTACATTCTATCCATTGATACTTTCCCAACACTAGCGAAGGTTGATTTGAAGATCCTTAGCTTCGTGCTAAAGCCTACTGATTCCTGTAATAAACAACTTGAGTAATCACAGTCCACTGACCTTTTTAATAATCTATTCTTATCCACTTTGACGGCACAGCTTATAGAACTTGACTTAAAGTGAATTTAAAACTAAACTATGAGCTTGGAACCGCCTTAATTTGATCCCTATGAATAATTAAAAAGAAAATAACAGGCAGTTCCGAGTTACGGCGTACTACAAAGAAAATTACCCAGCCGGGTTATCGAGCTTCGATTTAGACGTAGATTTAAGAAGGAAAGTGGATAATGCAAGCCGAAATCCCACCTGCATATTCCGACTTTCAATCACAATCTATAAGATTTTGAAATTGCTAATCCATTGCTTGCTTGAAAAATAACTCGAACTCAAACACAAAGCATTTATTTCCATTAAATGCCAAAAAAATACAATTAAGGTATGGCACTTTTGAATTTGTCAAAGAGTCGGTCAGTTATTCAGAAAGTAGAAGCAAGTTGCCCATTCCAAAACGTAGATCTCTATGGAGAAGAACGGGCAAGAAACTCCAAGGACAATCTATTAAATGTAGATGTTACAAAATTCTGGGTACATTAGATTTATTAGGATCCCAAAGAAATTCTGTGGCACCATTCTGGTATAACATAATCATCCTATTAATGTTTCAACGGCTAGGACTCAGGCCTCCTCTGTGTGAGAGGGAATGGACCGTAAATCACCACGCGGGCCCAGTGCGGGTTGGTAGATGTCACATGTCTTCGAATTCTTCGTTCTAGGACATGCCGGTTTCCTCACGATGTTTTCCTTCACCGTTTTGAGAGCAGTGGTGATGAAATAAATTACACAAAGTAAACTGCTTGCCTGGGTCGTACGGGACTTAAGTAGAGGTCATGTGAAGGGACTCTACTATTTATTACTACAAGATATCATGACATCTTTAGTGAAGTCTTCGTTACCTATATTTTTTTTGTACATTTGCTGTGGTACCATAAACCGTTAAGCTCGAGGAACTCGTGGCTAAGTAATAACAGCCGCATGGGTCGATCCATCAGGTTAAGCTACGCTTGCCGGGGTTGGTCCATGGATGGGTGATCATCTTTACATACCGAGATTCCTCCGTGCCTCGAAAAGCACGTTAAGCCGTTCGTGTATCTTTGACAGTCGTTATGAGTCGTCAGATGCCCGAAAGTCTGACACCAGTTTTACCAAGGGGTATCGTATTACCCAGTTACTGGCTTGTCAGATAGGCAGTCGCTTGATGTAAATACTAGTATTCACTGCTTCCGGTTAGACTGGAAGCTAACCCCAACATAGTTGGGAAAAGGCTAGGCAGATTGATTGACCATAAGCCGTTAAGCCGTTGTTCCCAGTTGTCATTCGTAGACCTTTGACAGTCGTTAAGGGAAGTCAGAAGCTCAAAAGTCTGACAACCAGTCTTACCTAGAGGTACCTATCGTGTTACCCAGTAACTGGGTTGTGGAGGCCAGTACCCTAATTACGTAATACACGATCAATCAGAATCTGAATCGTTTTAAAACAGATTGCTAATCCATTGCTTCAAAATTCTGAAAAAAAAAACTGCTCAACAACGTAAATATCGCAATGAATTTCTTTGAACTGTCAAAATGAAGCAGATTAGTCGTAATGGTTGACGAAAATATGTTACGTAATTAGATAGCTGATCGACAGTTGCTCCATGGAAAATACTGGTATTCAGCTGCATCCGATTAGACTGGAAACCTACCCCAACATAGTTGGGAAAAGGCTGACGGGTTTAATTTCTGCGGTACCACAGTCTCTTAACCAAAGCACAGCTATTATTTTATCCATTTTAAAGATCTAAAAGTCATCTTCCCTTGCCATATCTTCAACTTTCTTCACTCCTTGGTGACAAGTCCAACGATGACAGTTTTGCATTGAAAGTTTTACTAGCTCAGACGTTCGTGGAAGGTCTATTTGAAGTCAGCTTTGTCATTGGGGAGCGTTTATTGTGAAACGGTTTGATTTATATTACTGATTCCCGCGGTTTTACTTGCATCTGATATCAGACGCTTCACTTTTTGTAAATTTTTCCCTTTTATTTGTCATCTTTCACTCGAAGTGAAACGTCTGAACACAAAATGTATTAAAAGTGACGTGAAACTGAGTGTGCGTACCCAGGGACGTCACCATTGCGTCCCAGTGCACTGAAATACCATTATTTTCCAATTTTAAAAACAAACCAATATCGTGAGACATGCCAACCTTGCCCATTTTTTTCGAATAATTAGAATACCAACACGATTTTTCTATGGTGAGGTAAGTATTTTCCTTCATCAGCTACAACTGCAAGATCATGTGCATGTGATAGTTTCGCTAAATTTACTATTATTCAACATTGAATTCAATATTTGTTCGATTTTGTTGGCGGGCAAAGTTCTATGGACTTTTAACCAACTTTGCCCACATTGAGTTTTTGACGCAAATATGGCTTTTATGCAGATGACATAAAAACCAGTACAATAATTTTGGTAAAGATGGCATTTATTTTAGGAATGTAAACGATACTATAAAAAGTTTTTTACTAAAATGTCAGGGCAATGTTACCCTGAAGTTGCACGCAAAACACGCACCTCATTCGACGAGTTCCAACAACCTACTAAGCGAAGTTAGCTACAAACACGATAGTCAGTATTGCCATACATATAAACCTTTTTTCCAACTAAGTTAATCAATGTGGCCATAATATTAAGATATTTGCACATCAAAGATATGCTAATAAATGGTTCTTCGGAAAAAGTTTCCTTTGAGGGCAATGTTGGCATATTTCACGGTAACACTATTGAGCTCTCCTGGGAATCGGACCAGAACCAAGCAGTGTTGCTTGCAACCACAAAACCAACATGGCAGTCTATACCTAATAAAACCACAAATAAACATTGTCTTATAAAAGCAATACATAAACTCACGCCTTTTCGGAGGGGGTAGGCAGAAGCTAAAGTACACAACTTTCTACAATGAAAGTCATAATTACAATACTAAGTTTAACAAAAGTAGGTCAAAAACAAGTTCGATATTATAAGAAACTTAATTTCCCTGCTAATTATTTAGTGATTAAAATAATTATTTCTCAATATAATTGCTACTTAATACTTATACGCAGGTATTATTTCTGGTTCGTAATTAAAAAGTACATTGTATGTCTCATTCGATATAGCGTGCGCCTAAGATATTGCATTATTTATGATATTCCAGGGTTGGTTCTACATCAGAACTCATTTTACCTAGTAGTCGGGGTCCATTTGTGTCACTTTTCAAATTAATCTAGCTATCATCTGCATAACCTTTTCCCAACTACGTTGGCATCGGCTTCCAGAGTAACCGGATGCAGTTGAATACCTGTATTTCCTATAGATCTGACCGCTAAAACCCAGTTACTGGATAAGACGTCCCATTGGTAAGACTGGTTGTCAGTATTTGGGCTTCTAACTCCCGTAACGACTGTCAAAGGCAACCAAGCCAGCCGGCCAACGTGCGTTCTGAGGCACTGACGGTTCTTGATATGTAACGGATGGTCGCCAATCCACTGGCCGGTCTCGGCAAGCGCAGCTTAACCTTCAATCGACCTGTGCGGCTGTTATTATTTAGCCACGAGCTCCTCCTGAGTGTGTTATTTCATTTAATTAGGGTGCTGAAATCTTTGTGCTAGTAGGAATACCAACTGGCTCTGCAGAAATATTCTCATTTTCCGACGTCACTTTTATCAATGGTATATAAAATTGACAGATTATGTATGGAAAGACTGTCCAAAATTCAAAATTATTCCTTAAGTATATAGTAGACTAATAATTAAGTCCTCCAGACCGAATTTCGGCCATGGCGACCATTTTCCTCGGAGACTTAGCCTTCGGCGCGGCCTAGTACACAAGTATGTGTGCAGACCCAGGTGCACTCTCTCTTCCCTTGCTCTTATAGTCCGATGGGACGGCAATCCGATACGACCAGAGAGAGATCAGGCTCAGAGCCAATGGCTTAACGTGCTTTCCGAGGCACGGGGGAATCACACCGCCAACTATGCTAGACTGCGGCGGCATCTGCATCGCCACATGCGGACTACGCATCAAAGACCTGACGTCACACAAAGTCCTAACATCACACAAATCCTTCATCGCGCAATTAGAGTTTACCGCGCGACCGACATTTAACTGACTATCCGACATCAATCGTTGGGCAGTTGCCCGCCAGACACGAAACGACACCCGTCGTCTTAGGATCCTCCCTTTTCAATAGAAGATGAGTGAACTTTACACTTTATTAACTGAGGAATGGACAAGATATAGCTAAGATCCGTATCGTAGAACATAATTTCATTTAATTCGTTTTTCCAATGAGAACATCGACAACCCTAGCACTACTTATAGGAAACTAAGTATATGCCATTTCTAGTAAGACTTTTAACATACGCGACTGGCGTTCATTTACCCATTTTAAGTAGAAACTTGATATGGCAACGACGCGGTTTAAAAGAAGATGTAGTGACGAAAAATTAAAAGAGTATGCTTAGATGGTTTGGATGGTTGGTATATTTTATAGTATTACTTTTTCTTTATGTAATGTATAATCTGGTGTACAATAAAGTATATATAAATAAATAATAAATGGTTTGGTCGTGTTGAGAGGATGAATGAAAGGCGACTAACAAAAAGTATTAATAAAGCAGATGTGAGTGGAAATGCCGGGAGGGGACGACCTAGAAGGCCACTTACATGTCACCTTATTGGTGATGTTCTTCAGAAAGGTCAGGTGTGTAGAAATCGCAACCGGCGTGCGTGTATGACCAGTACCCTAATTACGTAATACACGATCAATCAGAATCTGAATCGTTTTGAAACAGATTGCTAATCCATTGCTTCGTACGTTCGAAATAAAAATCTGCTCAACAACGTAAATAGCACAATGAATGTTGTTGACCTGTCAAATTGAAACAGATTAGTTGGAATTCTCAACGAAAATATGTTGCTAAGAGTATGTAAGGATTGTAGCAGGTGGCGTCTGTAGTGTCTGTCTATCCCCAGGAGAAGAAGGCGTGAGGCATGTATGTGTAGATACCTAGTAGTAGAGGTCTTTTTGAAAGATCTTATCCGGGGAAATAGGT
Organism: Agrochola circellaris; assembly: GCA_914767755.1. NCBI lineage: Eukaryota > Metazoa > Arthropoda > Insecta > Lepidoptera > Noctuidae > Agrochola > Agrochola circellaris. The sequence goes on along the minus strand of OU611867.1, from coordinate 5,322,360 downwards.
TAGCACCTAGTTCCCCATTTTAATTTTTTACCGCCAAGCAGCGTTACTGTGTTTTAGTTTGCTAGATATGGGCACCGGTGGAGGTAATTTCATCAAGTCAGTCTATACAATACTGTAGACGTAGATATATTTAGTAACTTATTCCGCTTAACTATTCCTAAAGAGTCATAAAAAAACCTTGTAAGAAATCAACACTTGTTTCACCTCTCAACGAGGCATCCTCAGGATGACGATTGACTTGTAGCGAACCCGAACACGGCGTGTTGCCATGCCGACCGCCGGACGCAAAGTGAGCCATACCGCCCGACCACTTCACTTAAATGCTGCTTGGTCCACTGAAGCTCGGATCGTTATCAGCGCGAATCAATTAACTGACTCAGTCTATCACAGTCCACCGCTGGACATGGCCTCTCGCAGGCTGCGCTACAATACCCTGTCCTTTGCCTTCCGCATCCTATATGTACCAGCCACTTTTTAAGGTCGTCGGTCCATCTAGCTGGACGTTGGGGCGTTCCACACTGCGCTTGCCGATACGCGATCTCAGCTCCAGGACTCTTCTCCTCCACCGACCATCGGTTCTTCGACAAACATGGCCAGCCAAATGCCACTACAGTTTGCCAAGCTATGTCGGTAACTAAAGTTTCTGAATAATTTCATTTCTGATTTAATCTTTCAAAGAAATTCCGAGCAGCCCGTCATAACTGTACTTAGATTATATAAAACTGGAGAAGCCTTATGCACAACTGTGCTTATGAATTTGTCAAACTTTTCTGTTGAATATTAATAATGAAAACGAGGCTTTTGATATTTTATATGGATAATTTGTAAAGTGGTTTTGTATTTTGTTTTTATTTTGTAATGTGCGTTTATTTTGTGCAGAATAAATACTTTTTTTTTTCTTTCTTTCTTTCTTTCTTTCTTTCACAATATTCCGAACATAAAAGTCTGTCACTTGTAGCGGGGGACGCGGTAGCTACTATAAAAAAATACAAAAGCCGCTCGCTCTGAAAAGGAAGTCCGTACCATTAATTTTAATTTTATCGATATCGATATTCATTCGGAATTCTGCTTGAATCTATGACATAAAACAGCTGTTGCATTAAGTAGTTATATTTTAAGAAGAGAAAATAACTACAATTAAATAAAGGAAACTAAATTTGTAGTAAGTAAGTAATCTCTATATTAAATTAGGTCAAGTCCAAAACAAAAATTACCACTTTAATGGACAAATAAAAGTTTATAAAATATTGAACAATCAAAAGAATTACTAAGTAATTCTTACTAAGAATTTATCGACATGTTAATTTTGCTTTCAAACATGATCTCAACCCTACGGTAGTCTCGTTAAGATTTTTAATAAAGGACATAATCCTATGGCAAGTGCGTGTAAATTTTGCTGATTTGACGTATTTTTTCCGTTCAGCAGTTTTACCGTGATACGGATTTTAGTTAAGATAGGAATAGTTACTGAATATTCAACATCACTAATCGTATCTGAATCGTGTCGTGTCACTAAAATGAGCCTTTTTCCAACTTTTCCTTAGCCTGGACAATCTGGGTGACTCGATAATGAATATTATATCGGTTCCGATATCGATTTTGTACCGATTACCGGGAAACTACGGTATTATTAGTCAGGCTGGTAATTAAAATTGCTTTAAGCTTTGAATTTGTCATTTTCTGGTCAGTTTAGGTTTAAAATAAATCAGATACTTATTTCTAAGGAAAACTGTTTGCATTTAAATGTCAATTTAGTGCCATTTCGTATTTACCCAATCAATTTGCCTTTTCCCAACTATGTTTGGGGTCAGCTTCCAGTCTAACGGGATGCAGTTAATTACTAGTATTTTACATGGAGCGAGGGTAGCGCGATACCCCTTGGTAAGACTGGTTGTCAGACTTGGGGTTCTGACTACCCGTAACGACTGTCAAAGATCTACGAATGACAGCCGGGACCAACGGCTTAGCGTGCTTTCAGAGGCATGAAGAGGTATCGATATGAAATGGATGGTCATCCATCCACAATCCGACCTCGGCAGGCGTAGCTGAACCTTCTATGGCCTGTGGGGCTGTTATCATTTAGCCACGAGCTCCTGAAATTGGGCTTAGTCTGCAAAAATTATTTAGCCGAGGTGACCTTGCTGTTTTTTTGCTTATGATTTTATTTTATTTTCTATTAAAATTCATATTTAATTTTATGTAATTTAAGAAGGTTGCTTTGTTGTATGTAAATGTCGTGTACACCTTTAAGTGGTATATATATAAGAGCCCATATCTGTTAACTTTAATATTTAATGTACAATATATATGCTGTTGGCGTACCTATTAAAAAAAAAGAAAAATGTATGGTTTCAACAATTTCTGAGATATTAAACCACAATTATGTAGATCTAAGATGCTCAATATATCTGAGGGAATTAAATTAAAAAGTGCGGGTAGATTTGCTTAGCCGTAAATAACCGAAAGGGGCGTGGTTAACGGCGAAGGGGCGTGGCGAACGGCGATGCGTCTTAATATAATACTGATTACCCCATAATTTTTATTTGGTTTTAATATAAAAATGCGGGTTTATGTTTAAGGGTAAATATCCATCTTTGAGTTAACAGATAGGTCAGACAGGCGCTCTATGTAAAATACTGGTATTCAGCTGCATCCGGTTAGACTGGAAACCGACCCTAACATAGTTGCGAAAAGGTTGGGCAGATTGATAGTAGATCTTTTAGTTCAGCGTTTTTATAGTAAAAAAAAATGTTTAGGCTAAACATGTTTCAACCTATTTAGGCTAGGAATAATAAAAGTCTGAATTTGTGTCGCGATTAGTGGCTATAGGCTCGTCCCCTTTCATTCATCATTGTTTTTACCCGACTACGGCGAAGCAAAAAGGAGGGTTATGATTTTAACTGTATGTTTTTATGTTCATCTGTTACCTCATAACTTCTAAACTCCTGATCATAATTTGACAAATGAGGTATCATTGGAAGTGTCTTGATCGATCGCTAGTTACAGGTTATGTGATGATACATTAAATCAGTATGGCGCCAGGTCATTAAGTCATGAAATAGAAATTAAAAAAAAAACACTAAGAGGAAACCCACATGACAAAACATGCAAAACTACCGTTTTAAAAAATAAAATTACTCGGAACCTCTGCAACAGTTAAAACCGTTTTAAAAATCCTTGTAACCGTTTTAAAATAGTTCCTATTACCGTCATTTAGGGTCAAATAGACAGTCAGACAGACAGAACTCTTAGTGATGCCATAGACTAAAAATCTACACATGCGACACTCGATTCGAAATCATTCCAAATGCCTCGGTACTTTTTCATTATCGAATATAAATCTTATTCTTTTGCCCGTAATGTTCATAATCGTATAAGCGATAGTGAACAAAGCGTGTCAAACGAATAAACAAGGTCCCATTAAAATAGATGGACAAATTTTAACACAGCGTTCAGTATGTCTAACCAAAGATATCCAAGCAAAAAAAGCACTGATTAAAATGATTTTATTTTGACCTAAAATAATAAATGACATTGGGTAACCAACATTATTAGTGTATTTTCGTTAGCTGATATATTTTTCTTGTAAGTATCTAATACGTTTTCTTATATATTTTTTTACCATTGTCCCTATTTTGGTGATCTGAATGATTTCTAAGAGTTTGTCCATCTATTTGAATGGGACCTTATATGAACAGTGACTTCTTACTCCAATCCAATCTGCCCAGCCTTTTCCCAACTTTATTGGGGTCAGCTTCCAGTCTAACCGGATTCCGCTGAATACCAGTATTTTACATGAAGCAACTGCCTATCTGACCTCCACAACCCAGTAACTGGGTAATACGATACCCCTTGGTAAGACGGGTTGTCAGACTTTCGGGCTTCTGACGACCAGTAACGACTGTCAATGATGCATGAATGACAGCCGGGACCAACGGCTTAACGTGCTTTCCGAGGCACGGAGGAGTCTCGGTATGTAAAGATGGTCACCCATCCAAAGACCAACCCCGGCAAGCGTAGCTTAACCTGACGGTTTGACCCGTGTAGCAGTTATTACTTAGCTACGAGCTCCTCAACATTGACTTCTTGCTAACAAACTTTATATTCGAATGAGACACCTCTTATGACTGCACTTAGCAGAATCATAGCTTAGTTAGCCTATAATGTTCCCACTGCTGGGACACAGGCCTCCTCTCTGTGACAGTGAGTGGGCCGTAATCCCCCACGCGGGCCCAGTGCGGGTTGATAAATGTCATGGCTTCGAGATTTTTTGTTCTAGGACATGCCGGTTTCCTCACGATGTTATCCTTCACCGTTTTGAGAGCAGTGGTGATGGAATAATTTACACAAAGTTAAGCTCCTGTCTGGGTTCGAACCTACGATCCACAACTCGTAAGTCGCGGCCGTCACCACTTCTGAATTTATTTTAACGTTATTATCGAAAACACGTAAAGCTTTTAGTACTCAACCGACCAATTTCGGGCGGTAAAGAAATCACATACGCCTAGTAACTTTGACAGCTGGTTAAAGTTTCAACATTTTTATAGAAACACTACAAGCTGTCATCTCCATACATTTAGCTTACTATCCGTTATTCGTAGCCCTCCCATCCGTAGGTAGCTAGCCAACGGTAACTTTCCTTACGAAACGTTTTTTAAAGGAACACTTTCGAGTTACGTCTCGTAGATCGCGTCCCATCGCGGGAACGTCCGAAAGGGATACCGTGGCCCCTGGCAATGTACAGGCAACTGAAGGAACACGGGTGGGGTTTAGTCAGTAAGAGTCTGATACGCCCTCCCGCTCCGCCCAGAGCGGGAGAAGTTATTTGATAACTTCCCACCGTCACAAAAAAAAAAAAAAAACTACCATCCGTGAACGAAACGAATCGTTTCTCGAATATAGGAACCGGCCATTACAAGGTTACAGTATAGCGTACAGTAACCGGACGTAAATATGACATGTTTCAGAAAAAGTTATGCTTTGTAGAGCGTTGTTCCTCTCACTCATACTTGCCTCTCTTTCTGAAGTTTGATTTCATATTACTGTCGAGGAATGACAGTTGTACCTTTAAATACGGTCTATAGTTGGTAGTCAATATTATTATATTAGTATTTCCTCTATAAACAATTTTCTTACAATTTATTAAGATAATTAAAAATTATATTTACAAAATAAATTAATAGCACAAGTATATAAGAAGGGGTGGGGAGGGGGGCAATCATAGGGCGTCAAAAAATTCGTCTGCATCGCTGTCAATAGGAAAAGTACCCAAAAGGCTGGCAGCATTGCCACGCTGTATGGCAATGCTGATTCTCTGGCCGAAGAATAGGCCAGCCTTCTGGTCACATGAAGAGTCGACCAACCGCTTTGCGATGTCTTGAAAAACTAAGTGGGCACTCGGACCCCATGGCCCTAGTGTTTCAACCCCAAACGGCTCAAACATATAAGTCCCAATAAGATTGGAGTATTTGCGCCGTTTGACCTGCACCTGCAGCAGCAGCCCCAGCACAGCCCGCCGTGCTAGGAAGATGGGATGGCGCAAGGGTGTCGACACACGTTGCATCCCACACCAAAGGTCTACCTAACTTCCACGGCATTATGGTCAATTAGATAATTTACAAGTAATTTCCCTGACCGAACATACAATGGGAATTAAGAATATGAGTTTCGCTTCTGTGCGATTTTACTATTCAATGGCGCTGTCTATGTTAAATGCTAGAGTTTTATTTTTAACTAGTATCTACTTAAAAATGTTTTAAACCGGGAATTGGTAGGGTTAGCTGATTTACAAAGAGGCTGTATTTATAGCTGACTGCCTCGTTGTTTTAGTGGTCGTATATGCTACTGCTGAGCATGAGGTCCTGGTCCCTATTCCCGGGTCGGGCAAAGTGTTATTGGGTTATTCATCTGGAATTTCTCAGAAGCAGCCCGGAGTCTGGATTTGTGCCCGGTTGATGGCAATAGGCTCGCGAAATGTGGGTGTAGTTTAAGTACACCTCTGCTTGACCCCTCGTGGGTTACAGGCGTTATGTTACAACTGTCAAAAAATTACGGTTGTGATTTGAATACATGGACAATTTAATTTGCTTAACATAAAATTTTCCTGATTCTGCCATCGATTTACATCGTTTGGCTGGTGCGTCCCGCGGTTTCACCCGCATAAGTCTCGATCCCGTGGGAATTTCGGGATAAAAAGTATCCTATGTCCTAACCCAGGTCATGGTCTACCCCTAAGCCAAATTTCATCCAAATCCGTTCAGCCATTTTAGCGTAACAAAAAAACAAACAAACAAACTCACTTTCGCACATGTAATCCTATTAGTTAGTATTAACGTGATACTCATGAACGGAATCAATTAAAACTTATTAAATTAAATAACTTGTGAACAATATATTATATTTCAGACTGTCTACACAAGTTACATAATATCAAAGCAAAACTAAGTAATAATTATTATTGTTTGGTTTTACATTTTGTAATTAATATTATTGCTATCTTCGTAAATAAACTCACGGTTTCTTCCCATGGGACGACGGTCCTTACATACTCCTTCTTAAGGGGACTACAGGACCTAAACGTGCCTAAACGCAAGTTTTATAATGCGTAAAAGTATAATGATCCACTGCAGTAAAAAAAATCAGAAAAATATATGATATTCTTCAGGATATATGCTAGTATGATACTGTGTTGAAAACATAAAACAGCTAATTTGATACGATAGAAAAAAATCATGAAGATACCTCTAAAAATTTATTTTAACGATTAAAAATCATATTAATTTACATGCAATCATTCTGATTTTTTGTCAGATTATTCTACAAGCTATATATTAGCATAATAGTGTTTTAATTTTCCAGTCCAATCAATAGATTTTTTGTAAATCGCTAACTGCTTTATATTTTGCAATAAATTACCTGCGTCGTGTCATCGCGCTTCTCTTTCATTTCTATGCAGTCCGACAGTGACCGCGCTTTAGCTGTTGTAAGCCTCTTAAGCGACTTTTAAAAAGGAGGAGGTTATATGTTCGTCGCGTATGTATGTATATTTTTTTATGTATGTCCCAGGGCTCGGATAACGGTATATTTTTCGAAACGTTATCGTCTTAAAAACCTAAAGAACGAAATGTTTCGGTTACGTTCGAACGGAACGTTATTAAAACGTTTTTGAAGAAGAATAAAATTTAATTCGTTCTCGGTTAATAAAACGTTTTTAACCGTTTTTAATCATTATTGGGTTGATCGATAGGAAATTCGCAACACAACCCCTAATCAATACGTAAGCAGCAAATGCATTGGAATAAATGAAGTTATAAAATGAAGATAAGGTACAATTTAACTAAACAAGTTCATCCTTGACGGCGCAAGTACCGTGCGCGTTTACGTCCTGCGGAATAAACCGGTTTTTGAAAATGTTCTCATTTCGTTTTCGTTCCGAACAAAATGTTGTACAAAGAAGAACGAGAACTATTAGAGACGTTTTAAAAACGTTATTTTATATAACGTTTCCGAGCCCTGGTATGTCCGCAGATTTCTCCGTCAATTGTGGACCGATTTTGAAAATTATTTTTTTGTATGAAAGGGTAAAGTTCCAAGGGGGGCGGGGTTGTTCTCCCAAGTTGGTCCCATATAAATTTTATTAACTTTGCTTGTATATTTTTTGTGTAAGCTACAATAGTACGTATTTTTTCCACTATATACTAAGTTCATGTCACTGTTATTTACATAGCAGGTAGTGGTATTCGAATTTGTGTGGGGTAGGTACCACAACTAAAAAGTGAATAATAATAACTTTTTACAATTCCGAAATTAAAGTTATTTTTCACATTGTAGTATTTTTTTGGAAATCAGTGTTTTTTTTTTTGTAAAAAGTTTTGCTTCGTTTATGTATATATATACATGCACGCCGGTCGCGAGTACTACGCAACTGACTGCCTTGTGAATACTTTTTGTTAATCGCCTTTCATTTATCCTTTCAACATTACCAAACCATTGAGCATACTCTTAGAGCTCTAACACACTGAGACGCCATGGCGACGTCGCTGGCTACGTAGCCATGGCTACTGTACGGTTCCTGGTAGTTTTAATAAATAAACAAATAGGACTGTTAAATTTTAAAACGTCTATCGAGATCTTTTATTACGAATTCTTCATGCTCTTCTCTATGTTTCATCGTTGGTGTGTTTTGAGGAATAAAATTAAAACATTTGATTTTTTTAGCGCACCTGATTCGCGCGCTTCATTTGATGCGTTTCAAAGTTGGTTCACTTCGCGCTAAAGCCGAGCATTGAAAATCCAACATCATGCCTTTCTTTAGGCATTTATTAAAATTCCTATGTTATGAAGTTAACCACTACACCATAATATAGTCATTGGTATACAGGGTGTTTGGCAGAACGTTGAACATACAGTGTAATTTTTTATTAAAAATGGGTAAAACAAGCATTTTACCCATTTTTAATAAAAAATTACACTGTAAAGTTAAGGAAGTGGTGAAACTAGAAGAAAACAAAAAAAAAAATTTTACATATCCAGGGGGCCAGAGCGGATATCGCGACCTCGGCACACAGGCAACGGAAGGAACACGGGTGGGTTTTAGTCAGTAAAAGTCTGACACGCCCTCCCGCTCCACCCAGAGCGGGAGAAGTTATTTGATAATTTCCCATCCAAAAAAAAAAAAAAAAAGGGGGCCAGAGCCAAATAAATTAGGGCTGAGTAAGTAGCAGATGACCCCACCTATCCACCATTTTCGTATGTTCAACGTTCTGCCAAACACCCTGTATATAGGGTTATTATTAGTTGTATGTCGGCAATCTATTAAGGGGATGTAGGAGAGTTAATTTACGACCAAATGACTGCTTTTGACTCCTATGCAAATGTCAACAATATTCGAATCAATTGACATTTTATATTTTTATTTAATTCATTTTAAAATAGGTATAAATGTCGAATTACTCGAAAATGGTTGACATTGGCATAGGGATCATCAGGGTCATTTGATTGCAAATGACCTCTCCTACATATAGCTACATATAACTAATAACCCTGAAATAATAGGCAGAATTCCGTGACAGTACATTGAATAAAAAAAACACATAAACCTACAAGGGCACTTATGAAACGTCAGAAGCTAGGTGCACAGTTCCAATTGGTCGTTTCAATCGAATCGAATCAGTCTATCCTTACATTTACTGATTCATCTAATTCTTAGTACCTATCCTTGCACTTTTAAATTATTTAAAACAATAACAATCATTGTTTGACTATCACTTTTGCTTTTATGTCAAACACCATTCACTAAAACAATGTTTTTGCAACAAAAAAATAAGCAGAATGAAAGTGAAATCGTTTTCCAAGAAATTTTGACAAAGATGCAAAATCTTTGCAGAAATAATTTTTAATCCTTGGTGTGGCTGACATTCATTTGTTTAACTATTTTGCAAAATTGCTACCTGAGACCAATTTGTATAAAATAATATTGTATTATTTGCCCGTTTGCGGAATCGTGCCGAACGAATAAATTACATAACATCACGCCAAAAATCTCTGAAGGGGTAGACAGAGATGTATTTACTATTGATATACAGTATGTTAGGTAACGAAAGGCTCGTGGCTAAGTGAGGAGCTCGTGGCTAAGTGAGGAGCTCGTGGCTAAGTGAGGAGCTCGTGGCTAAGTGAGGAGCTCGTGGCTAAGTAATAACAGCCGCACGGGTCGTTCCATCAGGTTAAGCTACGCTTGCCGAGGCTGGTCCGTGGATGGGTGACCATCTTTAAAATGCGAGACTCCTCTGTGCCTCGAATAGCACGTTAAGCCGTTGGTCCCGGCTGTCATTCGTGGATCTTTGACAGTCGTTACGGGTCATCAGAAGTCCGAAAGTCTGACAACCAGCCTTACCAAGGGGTATCGTATTATCTAGTTACTGGGTTGTGGAGGTCAGATAGGCAGTCGCTCCATATAAAATACTGGTATTCAGCTGCATCCGGTTAGACTGGAAGCCGATCCCAATATAGTTGGTGTTGTTGTTAAACTGTAGAGTTTCTTGTCGCCTTTTTTCTAGAAATGACCAATTAGAACCTCGCACCTAGCTTCTGACGTTTCATAAGTGCCAATATAATAGGTTTATGAGAAATAAAATATTATTAATTTTAATTTTTTATCTTAAACCCACATTTTGACCAGTTATGGAAGGCCAAAGATGGATGAATTGTGTTGGGAATGATATGAAAGAGAAGGGAGAAATGATAGCGTGACGGCTACAGGGGAGAATGGAATGGGAAAACGTGTTGCGCCGACCCCACGTAACATGGGACAAGTGTAGGAAGATGATGATGATTTTGACCATATCGCACCATCGGTGGAACAAGGGCACAACTGCACGATTTGTTATTTTCCACTAGAGAAATTTTTTATGATTTTTGTAGAATAAAATAGAGTTTTTCTGCTTATATCGATTTTAAGTACTATATTTAATTTTGGGTGAAATAAGCCTTACACTTTTGCGAATTTACGTATTTACTTTACGGGGGTAAAATACTTATTATTTGTACTATAATTTAAAGAAATAATATTTTTGATGTGCAGTTTGGCCCTTTTTGCACCAAAATTTAAATAATTTTGTAATTATGACCCTAGTAACACACTTAACTCATTTTCAGATGTTTTGGTAGTTGTGCCCTTGTTCCACCGATGGTGCGATATGTTTAGGTCCCACGTAATAGGGAACGAGTTCATATTATCAACCGGGCTTAAATCCAGCCTTATTTCCATATAGAATCTACCTGATAGAATGAGATAGAGTGTGTACGTCTCTATAATAAATTACCAAAAATGTTTAAAACATTAAATTGTACGTTATTTAAAACCCAATTATATGAATGGCTTAATAATAATAATTTCTATGGTATTAATGATTTTTTCATATGATATCTTTGTTATGTATTTCAATTTCATTATGTATTTTTTGTAAGTAAGTTTGCACGCTTTAAGGCTCGTGCAGACCAGCGCGACGCGACGCCGCGACGCGACTCGAACAATACAATTTCTAAGAAAACTTGACGGTATAACAATAGCCGGTGTAGCGTCGCGCTGTCGCGTCGCGCTGGTCTGCACGACGCTTAAGTTTTAAGCAAAACATGTTTGATCTATATTTTCCAATAACACCTTGTATACCATGTTTTATGCAAATAAAAATATCTTATCTTATCTAATAACACTTTGACCGACCTCGGAACATAGAACCCCACCAACCACTAGACCAAGGAGACAATCCTCGATCTGTTACTTTATTTTCTTTAAAAGATTTAATTTTTTTTTTGTCTTTTTATGAAAATGTAAAGAGAAATTATCCAATATTCTGAAGGGTGGGTTAACCGGTACTGGCCAAATATATATAAATAATAACAGAAATATACATTTACAGGGAATATAAGAAATTGTCAAAAGAAATCATACCACGGCTCGTCAGTACTATAAAGGAAATGTCAGCAGAGTTAGAAAAGAAAGAACAAGAAATACATCTTTTATTAAAAACAATAAAAGATGAGAAGAAATTTCAGAAAGAAATTGATAAAGTTTTGAAAAAAATCTTAGTACAATTGGCAGCTGACTATCGTGAAAAACGTGGTAAAAAGAGAAAAGAAGTTGTACCAGATAACGCTCCTGAAACTTTTCTGATTAACAGTGGTATGACTCCGGAAAATACTGTAAAAATGCCACCACAAAACGATCACCTAATAGCTCTATATAGTGCGAGATTTCCACTTAATTTGCCAGATAGAAAAACACAGCCTTCAGCAAAAAGAGTTGAAAAAACTCAACCAATAACTGAGCTTCTTACATCAAAGATATCAAAGAAAAAAATTGTGGAAAAAGGCAAGAATTCAATAAAGAGAACAACTAGGAAAGTTGAATATCCATTTTCAACACGAAGTCAAAAAGTTTTCATTATGGACCAACATTCAGCACCAAAGGATAATGTAAAACAGAAAGTAGAAAGTACTCCTCCAGAAGAAACTAAATCACCTACTAAAAGTAACCAATCAAAAGAAGTACAAGAAAAAACATTTAAAATGAACTCAACAACTTTACAGAATCAAAACACGGCGCCAAAAATTCAACAAATATCAGATCACAGTCAACAATCTGAAAAACAGAGCACAATCGTGATATCTGATTCTACAAGAAGCATTCTTGGTCAACAAACTTTACCAGAAATAAAAATAACAGAGACAGATAAGCGTAAAAGTGCGAAAACAACAGAACAAGTGGGAGAAACTTCAAATCAACAAGTTCAAATTATTCTTATAGAGACATCAAAAGCAGAAATGCCAGAAAAAGCATCGTACTTTAAAGTTATAAATGGTGTTGTCCAATTTAAAAATAAACTGCCTAAAGCATCTGAGCAACAAGAACTAGTAATCTTAAAACTACCAGACGAATCAGATTACTATGATGATGTCATTCCCCCAGTTGCCCACAAATGCTATGCTATCAATACCAATATACAAAAAATCGAAGAATTAGACGCTGAATCTGAAGAAGAGAATGGAGAAGCATTTGAAACGGGCGAATGGTTTGAAACGGCAAAATTTAATTCAAAACCTGACGTTTTTTCAGACATAGCAAAGATGTTTTCCAGAAAGGTTAGTATAACAAGTTATGAATTGTACTCAAAATGTGAACTACCAACGAAACAGGTGAGTGAAAGTAATTTACAAATTTCTGATTTTCTTCCAAAAAAAGCAGACTATGTTTCTGATGATGTTGTGAACGAATTAAAACGGTTTAAATCTAGCCCAGGACAGTCATTGTCATCAGGCATTACGGATTTGGAAAAGGTTCGATACCTTGACCAGTTCGATTCTCCCGATGAATTTGATAATACAATGAAACTACAATATTCTGATACAAAAGTAATGATAGATAAACAGAGAACAGACATAAAATTAAACAGAAAGATTTACCGATATGTAATGGATTCTGATTCTTGTCAAGACTCGTTTTTGGGCGACGACAGGAATCCAATCGACGTTCGCGTTGAAAAGCCTCCAAGAACTTTGAGCTCGGATAAAGTATTTGAGAAGAAATCTAAGTCAGATGGAAAGAAACATTAGATCTTTGCATTACTTTTGAGCCTTTCAGAATGTCAGATTCAGTCAAAGCTTTGGGCATTGAAAAACTCAGGCCAATAAGTAATTAATGACGAAGATACTGATTAGCTAGATCACCAATGGTATAGTAAGTAGGCGCCCATAATTTGTGTCAGTCACGGATGAATACAGATGGTTCAGTACGCATTTTAGATATGAAGCTACAATTACGCGGTTCACTCGACTTGTTGGGCCAATTCAGTGAGTATAACGTAGACAGAAGATCTAAGAGTTACGCGATAGAAAGAGAGGCAACTTCTAGATGAATATACCTGTAGGTAATTAGCGTTGTGCGACCTGATTTGCACTTTATTGTGGCGTAGCAAGAGTCGCTTTTTATTTAAACGATTTTGCGGAGTGAACCATCTGATATTCATCTGTGTTCAAGTCAAACTGATTGTCATTTATATCGTCTACCGAAAATAAACTAACGCTGATTTTGTATACATATCTAAATAAACTGTGGACCTACTATTTAGTTTTGCTGTATCCATCAGTTAACAATCAGTCATCATCATCATTAACATAGGCCTCCCCCATTCTCCAGCATCGCCACATCTACCGGTCCTGGGGGTCTACTCCTGTGCTTTTAGACATAGTGGGACTACATATTAAATCAGAATAATTATCGAGGAATAAGTACTTCGAATAAGAACTTCAGTTAAACTCCATTTGAAATAAGATTATTTAAATAAACCTTTTTGACAGTCCGCTCAACCAATTTTGTCTTCTATTGCGTTGGTCAACTCAACTCAACTCAAAGCATTTATTTCAATTAAACCATTACAGGCACTTTTGAATTGTCAAGGAATCGTTCAGTCAAAAATATGAAGCTAGTTGCCCATTCCAAAGCGTAGTAGGTACCAATGGAGAAGAACGGGCAAGAAACTCCACGGACACTCTTTTAAATTAAATAAATTGTTACAAAGTATTGGTTACATCATTCATGTTGAAAATTATACATGTGAGAACAATGTAGAAAGACGTGCACGTTAGAAGCGTCCGTAATACAAAAATAAAACAAAGAACAATTCAAAAATTAAAATCAGCCGTGGCCGCTAAGAGTTGACCAGTCCCAACTGACGGCACCCGTTCACGAACATGACGCATGGATCAGCACCATTCAGCTCAACCATTTTGAAGGGAGCTAAATGATCCAACACACGCGCCACCATCAGCGAGACATCTGAGTGAGCATGACATACTCACAACCGCCAGGGCACATTCAAGTCAATAAAAGACGTATTAAGCTTCGTGCAGACCAGCGCGACGCGACAGCGCGGCGCGACACTGGTTATTGTTATACCGTCAAGTTTTCTTAGAAATTGTATTGTTCGAGTCGCGTCGCGGCGTCGCGTCGCGCTGGTCTGCACGAAGCTTTACCCGGTAAATGGTAGCTCTTTAGTACCTACATAGTAATCACACTGTGCTCTGCAATTATATAATACAAAGGAGATTGACTCTATACAATGCAAAGATGGTCGGTGGCATGACAAATGGCAGATGCAGTAAACAGTTGCTATTGTTACCACTTTTTTGCTTTTCAATCCTTACGCCTACGGTATAGAAGTCAAAATCGGTTGCACGGACTGTAAACAAGGGTTTGTTTAAATGTCTAATCTTATTTTAAATGGAGTATATGAAAGTTAATTTAGTAATTAAAACTTATGCTTAGTCCTCGATAATTATTCTGATGTACTATGTACTCTCAATATGATTAAAATAAAATGCTGCAAAAAATCGTCTAGCGCACGTCATTTTATGAAAATGATTGAATTTTCTTACAAAAACTATATATTCGAATATTATTAACAATAAACAGTGCCAGACGAAAACAGAAAAAAAAGCGCGTGGGCAAGCTCGAGGGCGCCGTCAGCTAAGGTAGTCGTTGGTGTCCTTTGGATTAGTATTACAGGCCGATCAGGAAAAGACATCTGTCGGTCGATTCTGTAAAAATATCAACGTGAAACTAAGGTGAAGTGAGCGTGAAGTGAGCTGTCACAAATCGACCGGCAGGATGCTAAGGATTAGCAGTCACGCTCACTTCACCTAAGTTTCACGGTGATATTTTTACAGAATCGACCGTCTGATGTTGTAAACGAAGAAGAAAACACAGGTATGTATGTGTGATATTATTAAAAAAAATATAATCTGTAAAGGTGTGTCCAAACATTGAGCGGCAAGAGCGCGGCAGCAACACGCGGCGTGTCCAGGACACATTTCTGCCGTACTGTAGTTAGGACCGAACCGACGAATTTTTGCGCTGCAGAACACAATTAGTGACGAATATTTCCTAAATTTTGTGGGCGGCAGGTATACAGAGGCGTTCGCGCGCCGCAGTCGTCCAAATACAGCGCGGCAGGACGCGCACGATTGCCGCTCAATGTTTGGACACACCTTAAGAATGCATTAGTCAGTTTATCAGTGTTGTGACATTTGGTAGTACAGTTAATACAGGAACGCAGGCGTTCATTAATTCACTAAAAACGAAGAAATTCGCTTGCAATGGGAAATTGCTTGATACTGGAGAATGCGGAGTCGAGCTCGGCACTAACTGCTTGCTTCTGCGTTACCAGTGCTGACGCCGCTAACACACTTCTGTAGCGAAACCATAGCAGCGAAACCGCAGTAGTTCAATTCAACTGGCTCGCGTCATGTTCCGCTACTCTAATGGGATGCCAGTAGCGAAGCATGACGCGAACCAGTTGAATTGAACTACTGCGGTTTCGCTGCCATGGTTTTACGGCGGAGTTGTGTTACCGGGCGTGAGTCTCCATATATTTTGGCGGGTGCTGTGACCAAAACTACAAACGTAGTATACAAGGATATTAAAATAACATAATATCACGCCTGCATTCCCGGAAGGGTTAAGCAGAGGTGTACTACCTACATCTACATATCTATTTATTTATTTATTTATTTGTTAACATAGGTAAAGAAATACAGATCTTATGTTTGGTGAACAGAGCGCTATGTTATGCCAGTAGGCGTACAAATTATTTACTAAAAATATTTGAAAATCATGCATAATTATGGTATTCATTAGAAAATAAATTGAACATTGCTTATTATTTAATACTCCAATTATGTCAGACTTAAATGAAGAATTATTAAAATGTCAAAAAAAAAAAAAAAAACATGTCAAAGTAGGTAATTAAAATATCAAAATTATTTAATCTCAATATTAATAATTGTAATTCTAAATTAATTCGTCATTTAAGTATTCGTCAATAGTATAATAACTAGTATGCCAGTTATGTTTAGGTCCCATGTAATAGGGGGCGAGCCTATTGCCATCAACCGGGCACAAATCCAGACTCCGGGCTGCTTCTGAGAAATTCCAGGTGGAAAACCCAATAACACTTTGCCTGACCCGCGGAATCGGTCCCAGGATCTCATGTCCAACAGATGCGCTTGCGGCCACAAGACCAACAAACGACGAGCTAGTAGGGAATATAATTTATTTGTGCAAAATTTGAACAGAATCTATCCAGTAGACTTTGCGTGATGCTGGAACATACATTCAGATAAACAGACAAACATTCTAAAAACTATATTTTCGGCATTGGAATGGATAGTTAGACCTCGTAGCAGTTACGTTTTTCCAAAAATATTTTATATACATTTTTGACTTCGCTAAGATTTTATTTTAAGTATATGTATATTATGTTGCAGTAAGATGATTGAAGCCGTAATATAGTTGTATGAAATCGGTTCGTAACTGTCTTACTAGGAATATAACTATGATATGAGCACGATCTAGTAATATGTATAACAATTAGGGCACTCCAACCAGGTTAGGTAAGGTTAAAACTGTGTTTATGTGCGGGAAGGGTGGTTTTGTCAGTAAGAGTGTGATTGACCCCTCTGCCCTCCCCAGGGTCGAGGACATCCATGAGGATTTCAACCCCAACAAAAAAAAAAGGTTAGAACTGTGACCAACTATGCGCGAGCCGAGTACTGAGAAATTCCTGTTGGAAAAACCCAATAATACTTTGCCCGACCTGGGAGTCCAATCCAGGACCAGGACAGCTCAGCAGTAGCGCTCGCGAGCACAAGATTAACGACAAAAAGAAAAAGAAAAATAAAGAAAATACGTTTATTTGCGGTACACATGACGCAAGGAAAGAACAAAACACGAAAATAAACAATTTTGGGGAAAATATGCGTCACATCCACGCAAAACGGCCATCGCTCAGCGTAATGCTGCGACCCTATGCCAAACAGAGCCCCAGCGCAGGTTTTCAGCGACAGAGAGGCAGTCCGTCATTACGGTTTACAGCTATATCCCTAGGGATATAACTATATCACGGCTTCAATCATCTTAGTGTGACATATAGATTATTATACTGATACTGTTAGCCTATATGATCCCACTGTTGGGCAAAGGCCTCTCCTTCCCAGACGACCAGTTGTACTGTTGCGACCCAGTGCTAATGTGGACCACTGGGTCATTTGCATTCTAATAGTAGAGATACACAAAACATGTGTCAAATTGAGAACCTCTTCCATTCTTGGAGGTAATAATCGAAGAAGCAATAATCTTACATTTGAAAATCATTGTGGCAATATATTAGTTCGTTCGGGCAAGTTGCTCGCTGCCCGGGGTTCCCCGATGGCTCGGATAACAAAAGATGATTATGATTGATCTATGTCAGTTGACAGGGATATCGCGTCGCTAATGGCTTCGGCGTAGGGAAGGCAATACTATCGATAAGTTTGATTTTGAATGGAAGTTAAGAGAATATGTTTTTGGAGCGAAAAATTTAGTTTGACTTTCCCGTTAGAGTCTAGGTCCTGACGTCGATCCTCGGACAAAGTGTTACTGACATTTAGTAGTAGCACCCAGTGATGCACCCATTACTCAGGACAAGACCATAATTATTTTTAATCGCTATATCGTCGACCGTAGGTTCAATTGAAGTAAGGGACAAAATAAAAAAATTCAGGAGAGGCTGACTGGCGCGGGCTTGCGGACGGTGAGCAATGGGTAGCTCGCCGTCCGATAGGGACCAGGCCCGGGTCGATGGCGCGTTGTGTTCCACGCGCTCCTTAAAGAGATGTCAGCACCAACTGACGGGGTCCGGAAGGGCCAATGCCTGCCGGGGTTGCGGGTTTGTCTGAAAGGGATATCGCGACCTCGGCACACAGGCAACGGAAGGAACACGGGTGGGTTTTAGTCAGTAAAAGTCTGACACGCCCTCCCGCTCCACCCAGAGCGGGAGAAGTTATTTGATAATTTCCCATCCTCAAAAAAAAAAAAAAAAAGGCTGACAAAGTTTTTTTTCTGACTAAACCGCCCACAACTTTTTTTGTTATTAACCTTTTTCGGATCTGATTTCACACATAGTCTTGTATTTTAGTGCTCTATCTACCTGTGTAACATTTATTTAAATAAGTTAGCTATTTAATGCTTACACCAACGTATTTTGTTGGTAATGTCCCTTACTGACCAAGTTTCTTGTAATCCCGTCTCTTACCTTAATAATGAAAAAATTGTATTTATACAAAAAGGACTTATTGAACAAATATATGAAAAAAAATACAGTGTAAAGAGATTGTTGACAAAAAAAATTGACGTCCTGAGTAATCCGTAATGGTAATTCGTTGATTGGGGAGACCCTTACCTTATTTGAAGTGGATTGGTGGCGGTAATTACACCATTTCAAGTTGCTATAATGCATAGCTTTTCAGATATATTGTTGTAATGGGGCTGATTCGAAATTTGGATCCAAAAAATCAGTAGGGGAAGGGACATTTTTCTTAAGCTAGATATTTTTCATATACACCATTCGAAAGAGCGAAAAATTCTGAACAAAACTGTATACTCAACTCATTTTGGGTATTTTGTCCCTTACCTCAATTGAACCGACGGTGGACAATATGAGGGTGAAATCCCAGTAGAGTATGACATAACTAGCATTTTAAGATCGTCAATGGACAATGGAATATGAGGTAGTGGATATTATGCATGTACCATCGAAGAAGTTCATATCTAACCAATGTAAGGGCTATTCTTGCTTGCAGCGCTCGGCGGCTATAGCACCGGGCCGGTAACAGATGTGGTCATCGTGTTCACGGGATTTTGTTTTGAAACTGGTTAGATATGAACTTCTTTGATGATACGTTAGATAAGTATTTAATAGTATTAAAGCTGAAGAGTTTTTTTTTGTATGAACGCGCTAATCTCTGTAAATACCCGTTGGATTTGAAAACTTGTTTATGCATTAGATAGCCCAATTCTTGAGAAAGGTTATTGGCTATTTAACATCACGCTGCGAGCCTTAGGAGCCGAGCAAAAACAAAACAAAAATAGAAAGAACGCTAAGCCAAAATGAAGGCGCAGGCGGGCTATGCGTTGCGACGCGCTAGGTCCAGGGCCGAAATTTCACGCGGACGAAGTCGCAGGCAGAAACTAGTCTAAAATAAAACATGTTTAACTACTTCATTCAGTGGGGAAAACCTTTAAAAGGGGTCCGACTCCATTTTAATATAGTTTTTTCCCAAATCTTTTCGCAGACTCCGAAAGTTCAATGGAATATTACATATAAAACGAACGTTATTTTAATTTCTTTTAAATCAATAAGCTATTACATACATACTGTGCCTTATTATTGGCCTAGCCTTTGCCCAACCATGTTGGGTTCGCCTTCCAGTCTAATCGGATGCAGCTGAATACCAGTATATTACATGGAGCGACTGCCTATGTGACCTCCTCAACCCAGTTACTGGCTAACACGATACTACATGATAAGATAGGGTTGGCTGTCAAACTTTCTGGGCGTCTGACTACACGTTACGACTGTCAAAGATCTACGAATGACAGCCCAGACCAACGGCTTAACGTGCTTTCCGAGCCACGGAGGGATCTCGATTATGTAATGGATGGCCACCCATCCACGAAGCTACCGCGGTAAGCGTAGCTTCGATCGACCTGTGCTGCTGTTATTATTTAGCCATGAGCCCCTTCCACATACTGGGTTTTATAATGTCTGAAATAACCCACTCATACAGAGCAAGCATGGTTATCAATGCTCATTCCTTCTCTGCAGAGGCCTCTGATATCATACTCAAACCATTTATTTCAATTAAAACATTTACAGGCACTTTTGATTTGTCAAAGAGTCGGTCAGTCAGAAAATATATGAACGGCAAGAAACTCCACGGACACTGTCTTAAATTATAGTATTGTTACAAAAATATTAGTTACATCATTAATGTTGAATGTATATTTGAGAACAATGTAAAAATTCGTACACGTTATAAGCGTCCAGAGTTCAGCAAAAAAAAACAAAAAAAAAACAATAAAAAAATATATATTTAAATAAGCCATGGCAGCTAAGAGATGACCTGTCCCTACTGACGGCGCCCGTTCACGAACATGACGCATGGATCAGCACCATTCAGCTCAATCATTTTGCAGGGAGCTAAATCAATATATAATTACTATTCTATTACTTGTATAGTAGTTATAATGTGATAGCTCAGTATGTCATGATGAGGATTAAAGCTTCGTGCAGACCAGCGCGACGCGACGCCGCAACGCGACTCGAACAATACAATTTATAAGAAAACTTGACGGTATAACAATAACCAGTGTCGCGTCGCGCGACAAGTCGCGCTGGTCTGCACAAAGCTTTAGGCGTTTTCACAGTTTAAAATTTTGCTAAAGTATTCTACATGAAGACATAAATTTTGAAGCTACTAGTGTAGAGTTAAAATTTCGTCTCTCATGCACGAGGTGTGAACTTGTGAGTTCAAAGCCACATTGGTACTTACTTACCAATGTAGCTTTTTCAACTTATTTTCAAGTTCATCTTGGACTTCACTGAGATGTCAGTGAAGTCCAA
Source organism: Agrochola circellaris (assembly GCA_914767755.1). Taxonomy (NCBI): domain Eukaryota; kingdom Metazoa; phylum Arthropoda; class Insecta; order Lepidoptera; family Noctuidae; genus Agrochola; species Agrochola circellaris. Next base: position 5,301,364 of record OU611867.1, on the reverse strand, counting down.
GATGAACTTAGAAAGTATAAATATATTAGATTATTATTTATTAGATAGTACCGGGACTTATAATTAATAAAAGTCTGAAATCACCAACCCGTCTTGAGCAAGCGTGGTGATCAATGCTCGTGCCTTCTGTGTATGAGAAGAGGCCTTTGCCCTGCAGTGGGACAGTAATATTATAAAGTATTTATTATCAACGATTATTTTTATCGACATTTTAAGCTAAGCACATCCCTACACTACTTTTTACGCGAACAAAGAAAAAATTGGGCAATCTCTTTAACTGCGCAATGACATTTCAATATTTTTGTTATTGTTACACGATTACGTGTATCTTTTCAGAAACTTTCTTTTCTAATCTTTTTTTTGCAGAAAAGAAGATGTTTTTTAAAGAAAAAAAACTGAGAAATGGGAGTTTTTGTTTTGTTTTATAACTGAGGACTGTTGAAATCAGTTTTTTTTATTGTGTAACGGGTTAGAGTGCTGCAACTCAGTGCAAGTATCGAAGAACGGGATTTATCTATTGCAATAGCAAGTCATTAAAAACAAAAAACATTTTATACAATGAAAGCTTATTACTATTTTCTTTTTTGTAGCAGGTACTGCAGTGCTATTCTGTAACCATCTCACCGTGAAAACTTAGGTGAAGTGAGCGTGGACTGAGCTGTCGTTCCACAGGGATTGACACTATTGACAGCTCACTTCACCCAAGTTTTCACGGTGAGATGTTTACAGAATAGCATGGCTGGTCTCGTCACATAAAAAGAACGCTGGCCGTTTATCTGCACCCTGAGCGATTTATCAATTCCAGCCTATTCCAGCGTACTAAGTAGCTAAAAACAGGCGTGATACATTTCCCAGAAACAGGCGTGGTCATAGTCAGCTCTGTCTGCATAGTAGTAGGACTGCACTTATGCGCAAGAGTGTTTTTTGCATGGCTCCCATTATTTATAATTAGTTACCGAAAAGTTGAAGCGAACTTAATAATGTACAATTGAAGAAACAACTAAAGTGATTTCTAACTGACAAAGCATTATATAATATTAATGAATTTCTGACAGAACCATTTATTTTGACATAGATTAAAATAATTATTTTTATTTACTGTTGACATTTATAATATATTAATGTTTTTTAAATTCAAGGTGATTTAATTATATAGTCTTGACTACCAAAATGATTAACAATCATAATGATTCATATTTGCACGCCATAATATGTGGCAAACATGTCTGAACCTGTATTTTATCATGTTAAGCTTCGTGCAGACCAGCGCGACACGACAGCGCGACGCGACACCGGTTATTGTTAATACCGTCAAGTTTTCTTAGAAATTGTATTGTTCGAGTCGCGTCGCGGCGGCAGCGTCGCGTCGCGCTGATCTGCACGAAGCTTTATCCTGCATGCACGTTTTTGTTTCTGTATGTGTACACATTTTTGAGCAAACAAATATATTTTATCTTATCTAATAAAGTACCTACCTATTAAGATTATACAATAAAAAATTACACTTATATTATAAAACAATAGCCTAGTTCAGGGCTACCCAAACTTATTTTTACTGTGACGCCCTTGGGAGTTTACCATTTTTTTGCGACCGCCTCCCTCCTTTTAGCCAACCAGTATGTAGTTCTAGCCTAGTAACAAGTTACTTAAAGCTTTGTTCAGACTAGCGCAACGCGACACCGGAAATATGTTATACCGTGAAATTTTCTTAGAAATTGTATTGTTCGAGTCGCGTCGCACCGTCGCGTCGCGCTAGTCTGCACGAGCCTTAACTCCAAATAACATACTTGCAACTATTTGTTCTTTATGGCTGCAATTGCAGAAAAGCCTGTTTCGCACTAGTACGATGTCGCAAATGTTAATAGAACCCTCAATGCTGCAGTAATGATGGCACTCACATGAGAAACTGAGCTCAAAAATTCAAGATGTTGTCGTATTGGAGCGGCTGGAGTCACAGGACAATCGCCTCGCGACGCCCCAGGGCGTCGAGACACACAGTTAGGGAATCCCTGGCCTAGTTCATTAGGACGCCAATGTATCCGTGCGCAGACACATCCCCTGTACTATCACTCATCGTATTTTTTACGTGACTACAACTATATTCTTGCTATCGTAGGTAAGTAATTTTTTAGTGAAAGTATCCTAAGTTTCTCTGCAGTAACCCGGAGTCTGGATTTGAACCCGATTACTGGCAATTAGCGTAGGTACCCCCTATTACATGAGATTTAATAAGTTACTGGTGTTCACTATCTGACTACTCTTTCCGAGAATTTACTGATTCGTGATGCTACGTGTAGTAACTAAGATAACTAGATAAACATATTTTACACCAACATACTAATCTACGATCGACCCATATCGTTCTTAAAATAACACAAGGGTTAAAAAAAATCTTAATACCTTGTAAAACATGACATTTTGACATATTTACTTGTGAATATTACCGTTCGAAAGCCACTTCACCTCAAAACTGTACCTTAATACCTAGATGGTAATGTTCAAAATACGTTATGCGAAGAATTTCATACGAATTAACATCAAAATTGAGCGTTATTTTAAATGGGATAAAGTTTGAAATCGATTTTCGAGAGTAATTTTGTATTACTGATAAATCTCATAATCCTGATGCATTATTGTTAGTTTATGATTGATAATGTCACGATAAATTGATTGATAAAGGGGGAGAATGTTTTAAAGGAACACTGGTAGTTTCGTTGTTTAAACTAAATGGTTTTAGCTACGGTTTCCTAGAAGAGCGGTGATCGCCACATAGCGTCTGTAATTTACCGGCGAATGACGTCACTGAAACTTTAAGAGCGTTTATTCTGAAAGTGGGCAACGTCGCAAATAGATGTCAAATATTTCCCTGTTTTGATTAATTTGGCAATATTACTGTATGGAAATAAGAAATGTGGCTAACTAGCGAACAGCAATAATTCATATCGTAACACCGAATATTTAGTTTTCAATGTAAAAAAAGTATTTGGAAACTTTCAAAATGCCTTTTTTACACTTCAAACGGTTACAACATCAAATTCAGTGTTATAATTGCAATTAATTTTTAATATTCTAGTTCACTAGTTAGCCACATTTCTTATTTCCATACAGTAATATTGCCAAATTAATCAAAACAGGTAAATATTTGACAGCTATTTGCGGCGTTGCCAACTTTTAGGATAAACGCTCTTAAAGTGAAAGTTAGTTTATGTGTTTTCCTAGAGAGTGGTCCATAATCGGAAGAAGCAAAAGGGCAGCTTATAATCTTGACCGGTATGTATATATGTATATTCATCTGATACATCATAACTTCTAAACTACCTTAATCATAATTTTGACAAATGAAGTATCGTTGGAAGCGTCTTGAACGTCCGCTGGGTATAGGCTATGTGACGTCACAGTAAATTCAACATGGCGCCCTGTAGATGTCATAAAGTCATGAACTAAAATAAAATTCAAATTAAGAATCCGGAGTCACACGTGTTAACATAAATCGAATAGATTACGTCAAATTACGTGTTACTGCGGATTGTATTTGTCTATCTGTCTGTCTTATCCTGTATTCCTAAAACTTTGGTCACAGGACAGTTTCCAAGTAAACCGTAACGGTAAAGTATTAATGTTTTAAGAACCGACTTCTGTACCTTGTTCGGTATTTTAAGAACGTACCTACCTTATAAATACTAAAGAACTTAATTTAGATAGTGTAAACAATTTTTTTTAACTGTTTAAACACAGTAAAATAGATACAGATCGCGGCACATAAGCTGAACCAAAATGGCGGTCGTCCGCGCAGGTAAAACTATAAATATACTTCGATTGAGATTGAGACCCGAAAATGTTTTTCTGCGCATTTAATGTCACCGTTCAACTTACTATAAAGGCTCCTACAAACAGGCGCGACACGCGACGCGACACAAAGACACCGCACGTCGCGCGCCGAGCGGTGTCTTTGTGTCGCGTCGCGTGTCGCGCCTGTTTGTAGGAGCCTTAACGCGATTTATAACACATTTTCGGTTGTCAATTGAAATATAATCATAATTGTTTTATTGTCTATTTTGAGGGGTCTGGCGCTGTATGCCGAGATATAGGACTCGTCCTAGTTCGGCTACAGATGCTCCCATGTTATGTCCCATGCTTCCCATCTGTAAAGTTGGTTGCATATTAGAAAATCAAAACTTTCCTGAGCAAATTTCAAAAGAACAACGTACAAATCAACATTTTAAAATAACGATGGTCATTTGATCAAAAGTTCAGCTGACCAAAGTCTGGAATATCAATGTTTAAAATATTTATTACACTATTGACCAAATCGTTTAAAGGTCAAAATGGATTACTGGATAAATGATTAATTATCAAATGGATTAACTGAAAAAGGTAGGTATCATCATAAAGGTAGAGATCATAATATGAATCACACAAAGTGACAGAAACTGACAATTCATAATATTATCTGCATTCAATTCATATTACGCAATTCATCTGTTTGATAGTTTAATATTATTAAAAAAAAATATTTAAACTCTAGAAATAATGAAAAATTATCCGGTAAAATTACGGTCTTAATTTTTTTCAAGCGGCAATATTTACACCAAATAGGATTCTGATATGAATTGAATTGAATATGATTCAATAATAATAATTTTACCTAAGATATTTGCAAGCCATGCGAAATGGCAATTATTGTCAGCCACTCTTATTTAAGATCTTGCATGCATGTATGTGTATTATTTTAATTCTGTATTTTTACACATGTTCGAGCAAATAAAATTTCTTGCTTTTAGAGGAATTACTTAATGTGGCCGTTTTAGGCCCCCTGTACTAATACTACGTTATAAGTTTTGAGGACAAAGCTCAGACCAAATAAAAAACCGTACAAAGGTACTGCTTATTTCTTGATAAAACAATTGCAGACAATATTATGGTGTGTGGGAACAAGAGGACAAGTTTTTTTTTTTTTGTGATGTTTTTTTCTAAAATATTATTTACTTAGGCTTTTACCCGCGTGGAGTTCGGAAATTATCCCATAGGAACGTACTGCCGGGATAAAAAGTACCCTATGTCCTAACCCAGGTCATGGTCTACACATATGCCAAATTTCATCCAAATCCGTTCAGCCGTTTTAGCGTGAAAGCGTAACAAACAAATTCACTTTCATATTTACAATATTAGTTAGGATACCTAGACATTATAGTGCAAACATTAACTTACCTACTTAAATGCATATTTCTAAAATGTATAAATTTCATTTACTTGTTTTGACAAAAAAGTACTTATCGTCGTCTTAGTGTGAAAACATCTTATATGCGAAAAACAGGTGGGCAACTGGGAAGTTATATTATATGCTGATCGTGCGGTAAAATCTGTTTAGGCGATGCAGGATGTTGCGTGACGTCAGTATGATGCGTAGGTCGCATGTGGCGATATAGATGCCGCGACAAAACTGCGTGTGTTGCGAGGTTTTTTATTCAAAAATATAATAAAATAAAAAGTCAAAGTTGTGTTCCCGAGCTTTTCACTCTAAGGCGACGTTATGTACCAACAAAGAAGTTCATATCTAACCAGTTTCAAAACAAAATCCCGTGAACACGATGACCACATCTGTTACCGGCCCGGTTCTATAGCCACCGAGCGCTGCAAGCAAGAATAGTCCTTACGGTGGTTAGATATGAACTTCTTTGATGGTACCTGCCTATTTATAAAAAAATATAAACAAACAACCATCACTTGTATAGTTTTATAACCATCAAGATGACGAATAATTCCTTAAAAATATTTCGGCAAACGGTAAAGGGTAATACCATCAATATTACTGTTTCGTTATCTTTTACTGCTCAGCAAAATAAGGGTTGCATTTATTACTATTTATTACTCATCAGCAATTGTTTGGAAAAGAAATTTTTGTTTATCTTTTGTATCCTTTCTCAACTTTCTCGTAACAGTTTGTAATGAACGAATAAAATAATAAAACAATTGTTTGTCGGTCTCTACCCTTTCTAAAAGGGTTTGCTTGTCATAAAATTATCGGTAAATAGAAAGACTGTTGTCCTTTTAAATGTTGCTGTTATGACTGTTTATGTTGTAATTTCGTTCCGGAAACAAATTTTTGGAGAAAGTTCGTTACTTCATTGGTGACGTGCAAAATGTTTTTAATTTATTTAAAATAAGGAGTTTCTCTATAAAGTTTTTACACAAAAGCGTGACAGCAATGACAGCGTTATGTTTTATAAGCGTATTCTTTGTACTTAACTTTATGGTTAGATTCATGGTCTAATAAAACAAGGTCCCGGCATTCCGGGACTAACACATGCTTACGTCACTATCCAGTTGCCACTTTATTGCAACAAAACACGATTAAGGAAAGATTTTCAGCCACCATTCTGTTAAAAAATATGTACAAAGCATTTAAATTGTCGTTTCGTGTGTTTAATCAAACGAAAAAATTCAATTTAAACATAAACCAACGTAATTGTTAATTAAAACCTCATTATTTTATCGGATTCGCACAGGTAATAACGGTGGTTGGGGAGTTATTATTACAAACTTCTGGTAACATAAATGTGATGACGTAGACTTGTGTCACCCACGTGACCACTGTGTTTCGGAATGCTATATCTGGCGAAGTATATTATTATACCATGGTTGGATTATTATTAAAATCAAAATGGCGGAATTTAGACGTCATTATATAGGAATGTCTTAAAAAAATAATTAAGACCATTAACATGTGGGGTATCAAAATCAAGGGTTTCAAAAGACGTTTTAAAATACAATAACACACCAAAAGATTGAAAGAATGCATCCAATCTGAGATTGAACTAATATAACTGCCACCAACTTCTAGGAAAGACAGCTTGTTTTTAATTGTTAGTTAGTTTTTCAGATATTTTTTTTGTGATTATTTGCACCTATGTTCTTAGTTAGGTCTCGGGTTTCTTGTGTTTTTTTTTTGTGATTCTAAGCACTCTTGTATATTATTAATTTTATTTTTCTTTGAAACAGTAAATAAAATCGGAAGGTAAACATAAACATTCTGATGAAAAACTTCGATGGATAGCAGTATTATATGAAGGTATCTTAAGTTTTTCAAGTAGCATTTTTTATTATAAAGCTAGCGAACCGCTCATTGGTCGCACGGTTTTTACGATTTGACAAAAAATCGAGATTTCTTAGTTTTATGTTACTTTAATATTAACGTATTATAGGCATACACGCACGCACGCACACACTCGCACACACACACACACACACACACAAACACACAAACAGACATGCACTTAGACACGCCATCTTCTACTCGCAATAATACCACGTTGACAATCTTTACTATGTGTTACAATGGGGGACCTGGAGTTCTAAAATGCATGTCTAGGCTTAGTTTAGACTTCAGATCTTCCACAAATTACAAAATTTTGTCAAAATCTCTGTCAACTTATTATTTATAAATAGTATAAGAATGTAATTTGTGGAGATAAATAAACAAAATTTTTATATTTCTAAACATTCGGGAATAAATTCTCTAAATGATTGTGAAAACCTCATCAAAATCTGTTGCGTGGTTTAGAAGAACAACGCGGACATACAGATAAACATCAAAAGTGACTTTAATTTATAATATGTATATAGATTAATATTGTATTACAGTCGATATTTTCTTCGTCAAGTTTAGTTTATATTCTGAAAAAAAACCAGAAAGTATTATAAAATACTTAGCAAACACACACCATTGGATATTATAGTATACAATGTATATATAACGTAGAATTTCTGATAGCACAAAATGGTAGTTTAAGTGGACGAATGAAGCCAAGTGTACTGACATACGAAACTTTAAGTAAGTACAGTTGCGGACACACGGTTGTTGAAATAAATAGAAATAATTCTGGAAAAAGTGCTGTTTTTTTTTTAACTAGTGAATTGTTTCAGTATTTTTTTTCTATAACAATGACATAACTTCAGGTGGTTCGTTGGTCTTCAGACGGTGCGGTCGTTTCGGGAGCGAGCTCCGACCGGTCTCTCCACTATTCCATTGCTTACTTAAGGATGCATATCCGGTACGGCTCGTAAATCCTTCCTTATCCTAAGGGCACGTCTTCCCTACCATTAACCCGCGCCCCCCGGTCTACTCCTTGATATGCAATAGCCTTTGAAGTCCCATGAAACATGAGGCTTCATGGGCTAGTGCAAATATTGGGGTTCATTCGATTTATCGAGTCTGGTTAAACCATGCTGGGGTCGGTGCATTTCATTCATTCATTCATTCATAACAATAACATAACTTCAGCCCTATATTGTGGTGAAGGAAAATATCTTAAGGAAACCTGGACTCTTAATTAATTTAAGTCTAAATTCACCCACCCGTCTTGAGCAAGTGTGGTGATCAATGCTCGCCCCCTCTGTATGAGAAGAGGCCTTTGCCCTGCAGTGGGACAGCAAATTGTCAACAGGGCCCATAAGTTATGAATTGTAGACCCGCTAAACGACGGCTGCCCGCGCCCCATGTAGTAACCCGGTAAATTTCCCGATTGAAAAAAAAATTACCGTTTTTTTTTTCCCTCTAATTACCACATAACTAGTGGGGATTCCTGGAAAAAAAATAACAATCCCCACTGGTGGGGATTTGTCGGTGGGGATTTCTGGAATAAACCATCAGTACGATACCTAACAACACCCTCATGAATCGGACAGGGTTTTTTTTAAATGTTTAATAAAACATTTTTTTTTTATGTTTAAAAATGCGTTTTTTATTTTTATTTTTAAATTGTTTTTTTTTTTTATGTTTAAAAATACATTTTATTAAAATGTTTTAAACATTATAATAAATTAAAGTCGCTTTTCGTGTATGTCTGTGTGACCGCGTTTTTCTTCTGTTGCGGTTTTTACCATAATTCAGAGAATTTATTCTGCAAGGTTTGTGTACAATACATTAATATTAAACTTACATAAAGAATTCTCGATATTTGTCAAGTAAAGGCTCGCGCAGACCAGCGCGACGCGAATTTCTAAGAAAACTTCACGGTATAACAATAGCCCGTGTCGCGCCGCGCTGTCGAGTCGCGCTTGTCTGTACGAAGCTTAAAGCTTCGTGCAGATCAGCGCGACGCGACGCCGCGACGCGTCTCGAACAATACAATTTCTAAGAAAACTTGACGGTATAACAATAACCGGTGTCGCGTCGCGCTGGTCTGCACGAAGCTTAATTCGTAGTCGTAGTATGTCGTAAATTCGTAGTTTAAAATATTTAATTAAAACTGCAGACACTTCTCTCCCCGCGTGTACTTCCAGGCCAGCTAGACACTAGACTGTGCGTCCAGATCAGAAATCTGATAATTTTAGAATACACAGCCGTTCTAGAATATCTAACTGGCTTCGCCGTACCTGGCGGGAAAGTTTGGGGGGATATTCTAATCAGTATATAGTGTTTCGGTGGTAAAATAAAATTGGCTTTTGTATAGAATATCTGCGAGGTTTTTCATTGTTGCTTTGTGTTATAAATTGTGATGATCACTATTTGTCGCAAATTCTTTTTGGAATGAATTTGTTTGTCGCACGTTATATGGTCGACAGACAGAGAATCGACAGGCTGTAGTTACCTTAATATTCATGTTCAAATGAAACGCTTGCTTACATTCGTTATTACGAAGACATTATCAACATAAGAATAAGGTTCATATTCGTATGGAACGGTTTTTTATTTAGTCAATTTAAGTCAGTGTGATCTGTGAATTTTTGCCTTAGTGTCGATGGTACGATAGTGTTTCAAATTTTGGTGTTACAAACCAACTTTGTCGCATGAAAGATTTATTTATTTCTTTCAACATAAATCAACTTACCAAGGATATCGTGTTACCCAGTAACTGGGTTGTGGAGGTCAGATAGGCAGTCGCTTCATGTAAAATACTGGTTGATATTCAACTGCAGACTCGAAGCCGACCCCAACATATTTGAGAAAGGGCTAGGCAGAAATTAATAAAAAAACTTTCTATAAGTAGACAATGTTTCATAAAGCTACTCGCAAAAGGTTATGAACAGCATATTAATTTAGTGTTACACTTTTCTATAACCTAAAAACATTACTTAGCCTCTTTTACACGTCAATTTTCATTTACACAACAAAAACCCACATTTTTTCTTAAAATTTTCTCGGTATTGAATAAAAGCCCTTTGTCCCCTGGGACTCCGGGACTAAGGCTATGTTTTAGCAGAGTACTCGACACGTAGCGCAAACACGTAATATTACTGCGCTAAGTACTGGGGGCTAAGTGTTAAGGTGGCTGCCTGTTATGGTGTAACATTTCAAACTCAAACTCAAAGCATTTATTTCAATTAAACCATTACAGGCACTTTTGAATTGTCAAGTAATCGGTCAGTCAAAAATATGAAGCTAGTTGCCCATTCCAAAGCGTAGTAGGTACCTATGGAGAAGAACGGGCAAGAAACTCCACGGACACACTTTTAAATTAAATAAATTGTTACAAAGTATTGGTTACATCATTCATGTGAGAACAATGTAGAAAGACGTGCACGTTAGAAGCGTCCCTAATACAAAGATATAGATAAAGATAGGTTTATAAAACTACTAGCTGTTGCCCGTGACTTCGTCTGCAACCCAAGATGAAAAGTAGCCTATGTCCTTCTCCAGGTCATGCTCTACTTATGTGCTAAATTTCATCCTAATCTGTTCAGGCGTTTCAGCATGAAAGCGTAACAAATAAACTCAGTTTTGCATTTATAATATTAATTATGATATTTTTCAATAGATACCTACCTATGATAGGGGCTCGAGGCTAAATAATAAAAGTGCGGCTTTCGAAGCTACGCTTGCCGCGGTGGGTTCGTGGATGGGTGGCCATCTATTACATATCAAGACCCCTCCGTGTCTCGGATAGCATGTTAAGCCGTTGGTCCCAGCTGTCATTCGTAGATGTTTGCCAGTCGTTAAGGGTAGACAGAAGCCCAAAACTCTGACAACCAGTCTTAGCAAGCAGTATCGTGTACTTGTGGAGGTCAGATAGGCAGTCGCTCCATGTAAAATACTAGTATTCAGCTGCATCCAATCAGGTTAGGTTAGCTAAGGTTTAAGGTGACTGTCTGTTATGGTTTTACATTTATGGATACCCTATAATAGGTATATACTGTCAAAGTCAAAGTCAAAGTCAAATCATTTATTTCAAATAGGCCCTTGTAAGGCACTTTTGAATGTCAAGGTTCACAAAAAATTGAATTGATTCTAGTCGCCCCTTCCAAAAGCTAGTTTTCGAATGGGCAAGAAACTCCACCGTTACTCTTTTAAAAAGTGTTACAATATTTTGTATATGAAGGTACATTAGTTACATAATTATGTGAAGACGATGCACCTAAAAAAAAATACGTTACCACCATAGGTAAAAAGAAGAATGAATAAAAATGAAGCAACGAAAGATAAATTAATTACTTATGTGATAGATACATGGTTCTCTTATATTTACAAACATTGTAAAAGTAGACGATTTTCTAAGTCAGTGTGTGAGGAAGTAATCACAGAATGTAAAATCAATGTCATATAATAAAAATAATAATTAATACAACTTAAATTAGCAACCAGTTTGATTTTGTCTAGATTCTAGATTATCCTATGGACCAGAACCAGCGTGTTTCCAAGCATTCTTATCTAGGATATAATCCTCTAATTTGTAATATGCTTGTTTACAAAGTGTACTTTTAATATGAGTTTTAAATTTTCTTTAATTTAATTGTCATATATCACAAGGTATTTTGATGTAACATTTAACACAGTACCCCATAAAAGATGAAGATACTTTAGATAATCTGAAAAATGGTTGATCTATTTTATCTTTATTTCTTGATGTCTTCTTCATAACGCGTCGATGGCAATATAAATAGAGTTGGCTACGAGTTTAGCACCATCAGTAACGTCCATCAGTTCCTGTATTGTGCAGGCAACAGGAAATGCTAGACACAATATTAAGTGCTCCATTGTCTGTGGAACAGCCCCGCCCGTATTTTTCTGAATACTCATGAAAAATTATCGAAAATTAACTTTAAAATGGGGGTCTATCTTTAATATTTTTTCATGTTTTTTTTTATACCAGCCTTTTAGTGTCCCACTGCTGGTCAAAGGCCTCTTCTCTTATAGAGAAGGCACGAGCATTGATCACCACGCTTGCTCAAGACGGGTTGGCGATTTCAGACTTATATTAACTATAAGTCCAGGTTTCCTCACGATGTTTTCCGTCACCAATGTCAGTAATGTCCAAGATAAAATCAAAAAGTACATATGAATTGAAAAAGTCACATTGGTACTTGCCCGGATTTGAGCCCACAACCTCGTGCGTGAGAGGCGAGGCATCACCAACTTACTTTTAACTTTTTCATGTTATAAAATTTATATTTTTTTTAGTAGCTTTTGCCATATCTCCTATGTTATTGGCTCGATTTGGATTCTGTTTATTATTTCTAAAAGCTTATGAGTTTTATGCATTTAAAAAATTCGGCCGTACCTAAGTGTTTGCAAAGCATTACACTCACTGCAGTGTCCCACAACCCTAAGACGCGCAGACTATCAATAAAGCAAACAAACAAACAGAAGATATTAAGTTACTAATGTATTGTGAAACTTTAAACTTGCACTTTATGATGAGCTCAACAGACTGACGCTAGGTGGCGCTAGTACAACTACTACCAACGTACTGAGGTAAAGAACCCTTAATACATACTTAGTAAATACCCGACTTTTATCCACTACCAATGCTGTTAATATTGTTGTTATGGCGACAGACTTAGATAAGGTAGTGGTAGCTAGTCAAGCGGCCTTAGAACAATAACTAGGCGATTTTGTTGCAACGTGTGTTACATTTACATTTCATGTTATGTTTCATCAATCCCGTACTTGGCGTTACAGGCACCTAAGACAATTCAATTATGTCTCTGGGATGGTAATGCATCTGCGACAGGTACCTCTGGTTTTTTTTTTAACCACAACGGGGTTGATCTTGTCCTGAATCTTACCTGATGGTAAGTGATGATCAGTCCGAAGGTGGAAGCGAGCTTCACCTGGAATCCTCAACCACAGAGGAACTGGCTATCTTACCTCTAACTGTCGAAACACAACAATGCTGTTAACATGCTTGTTAAGGTGACAGACTTAGATAAGATGGTGGTAGCTAGCCAGGCGGACTTAGAACAAGCCCTACCACCAACCAAACCGAACAGAATTTGGTTGGATTTTAAACCTCTGAGTCTGAGATAAGTAGTCAGACCACTAGACCACAGAGGTGGTCAAAAACAAGAAACTCACACATGATGACATGTGCCCAGAATTAGGTAAGTTATACCCAATTCTGGGCACATATCATCATAGTTTACCAGAAGGTGCTATAGGTCTAACGCGAGCCCTAAGAATAATAATAAAAAATTATAAAACTTGGTCAAGGATGACGTCACGAAAACATCCAGCAATTTGGCTTCGTTCATACTCACTCCCAGTTCGAACTCACCCGCTTTTTTTACGGCAAGATCAATACAGAAATTGTTGCTCGAGAGCGCTAAAATATCTATACTTCTATACTTATTAAGTATAATAAAGCTAAAGAGTATGTTTGTTCTTTTGTTTGAATGTGCTAATCTCTGGAACGGATAAGACGGACGACGGACTGAGTAGTATTTGAAATCACGACGTTTAAGAAGCTAAAAGCAAAAAGAAAGCACGCTTAGCGAAAACGAAGACATTTATAATACATCCGATTTAGAAAAGGCGGTTGAAAACGCCCTCGCGTTTTATAAAGTTACTCCTACAGGAGTAACTTTATAAACTACTAGCTTCTGCCAGCGACTTTACACATACTTACAAACAAACAAATTTTACCTTTATATAATATTATTAGTATATTAGTATATTGGTATATTGGTATATTGGTATATTGGTATATTGGTATATTGGTATATTGGTATATTGGTATATTGGTATATTGGTATATTGGTATATTGGTATATTGGTATATTGGTATATTGGTATATTGGTATATTGGTATATTGGTATATTGGTATATTGGTATATTGGTATATTGGTATATTGGTATATTGGTATATTGGTATATTGGTATATTGGTATATTGGTATATTGGTATATTGGTATATTGGTATATTGGTATATTGGTATATTGGTATATTGGTATATTGGTATATTGGTATATTGGTATATTGGTATATTGGTATATTGGTATATTGGTATATTGGTATATTGGTATATTGGTATATTGGTATATTGGTATATTGGTATATTGGTATATTGGTATATTGGTATATTGGTATATTGGTATATTGGTATATTGGTATATTGGTATATTGGTATATTGGTATATTGGTATATTGGTATATTGGTATATTGGTATATTGGTATATTGGTATATTGTTATATTGGTATATTGGTATATTGGTATATTGGTATACTGGTATATTGGTATAATTAGTATACCTATTAGTATAGACACAGGGGCACGTGCCCCCCCCAAAAGGTTTAAGTAAAATAAAATCGAATCATCTATTCAGATTTGTATACTTAGTTAGTTAATAGTTTATATATATTTTAGTGTTAGCTTGTATATTATAATTAAGATTATGTATTGAATTTGAAACAAAAAATAAAAACACATCTATTCAGATGATTTGATTTTATCTTACTTTTTATGCATTCAGGCCAGTCCATTCGGACTGGCCTGAATACATATCTATCAAGAAATTGCTTCAATGATGAACGCTGAATGGATCCGCCTTTGACTATTAGTATACTTGGATACATTCATCACTTTTTAGTTGTGGTGTGGTGGTTATATGGGACCAAATTGGGAGCATACCCTTTCATTTTTTTTTTTTTTTAAATCGTTCCGAAATTGACGGAGAAATCTGAAAAAAAAAAACAAAAACATCCTCCTTCTTTTTGGAAGTCGGTTAAAAATCCTCAATTGAAGCTTTGGAGCTTAATTGCACCTTTTAACATCAAGCAGGAACGTACCTACTCTAAGTCCCGGACTCCACCAAAGCGGAGACGAGACGAGAGGAGAATTCGTTATTCACACATCTCGTCTGCATTCAGCTCCAGTGGATACCACTGAGCGGTATGTACCATATTTGTATGGCGCGATCGAAGCCAAAATACGAGCTGTGCCTTGCCGACATTGAGCTGGGCGGCGGCAAAAAGTGGAGATGTGAGCTGTGCCTCGCAAGCTGGCGACGGCGCGCAACGAGAAGAGAGTGAGCGGCGCATCTAGTTCCCCCCGCGTCGCACAACCCGCCAGCCGCACGCAGCTAAGTTCTGCTCTCGCCAGCACACATCTCCGCTCCAGTCTAGGCAGCACGTCCGCATAGATTCGGTAGAGACAACCTAGCTGAAAAACATCTCTTCTCGTCTCCACTTAGGACTACTCCACACAACTCCTTTTTGGTAGAGTCCGGGCCTAAGGGAGTGCAGTAATGAATGAATGTTATGAGTTGTATTGCAATTTGTGGTAATGTAAATTATTTTCATATAGGACCAAGTTTTTCTAACTGAACAGACAGCTGTGCTGCTGGGGAGTTTGTTGCGCCACTTCTTCTCAGCTTAAGAGGCTTACAACAGCTAAAGCGCGGTCACTGTCGGACTGCATAGAAATGAAAGAGAAGCGCGATGATACGACGCAGGTAATTTATTGCAAAATATGAAGAAGTTAGCGATTTACAAAAAATCTATTGATTGGACTGGAAAATTAAAACACTATTATGCTGATATGTAGCTTGTAGAATAATCTGACAAAAAATCAGAATGATTGCATGTAAATTAATATGATTTTTAATCGTTAAAAGAAATTTTTAGAGGTATCTTCATGATTTTTTTCTATCGTATCAAATTAGTTGTATTATGTTTTCAACACAATATCATACTAGTATATATCCTGAAGAATATCATATATTTTTCTGATTTTGTTTACTGCAGTGGATCATATTCTTTTAGGCATTATAAAACTTGCGTTTAGGCACGTTTAGGTCCTGCAGTGCTATTCTGTAACCATCTCACCGTGAAAACTTAGGTGAAGTGATCGTAGAGTGAGCTGTCATTCCACAGGGATTGACACTATTGACAGCTCACTTCACTCAAGTTTTCACGGTGACATATTTACAGAATAGCATGGCTGTAGTCCCCTTAAGCACTAGGAAGTGGTGAAGGGCGGGCGTTTTTGGGGGACTGTCCTATGTATGTAATTTTGACATTCGAAAATGTTGATTCTCAGCCCAGTTTGAATAAATGACTTTTGAATTTTGAATATGAAAAAAAAAACTGCTGTCCCATACAAAAGTGCAATACAAAAACACGATCTTTTTGTTTGGAATACCATTTCTTTCCCCATATTTCAGCGTTGGTCCCTTAGTAAAAGTCGTTCATTTTCATGACACAATACTCTCAGAAAGTATGTCAATTCTACCGTATTTTTTAAATAACATGTTGACAAATACCAAAATCGGTAGTTCCCGATATCGGGAGACCCAAACAAACTGACACATTACAAGATAGTGGCTACTTATCGTACAGACAAGTTATAATATTTACGTACGTAACAAACATAGGAAGCTTATCTGCTGCTTGAGTATACATGTTCGACATGACTTAAATACACAGAAAGGTACTTAAACATAACATGACGCTATTCCTAGAAGGGATAGGCTTAGGAACACACATTTCGCTAGTTAGGTAAGGTTAGCTTACCTATAACAATAGCAATTAAAAAAAAATAGAATTTAAAACGACACAAAATCAAAAGTCAGACTGGGCTGAGCAACAAAACTTTTTGAACGTCAAAATTACATAAGACAGTCCCCAAAACGCCCGCCCTTCACCACTTCCTAGTGCTTTAGCTGGGAAGAATAACAGGAATTGTAATGTGGCAATAGTATGTGAAATATATAAAAAAACGGTGTCGTATTCAGAAGGGGCACATAGGTACCTACTGCAATAAAATTACCAAAAAGTAATAAAAAAAATTATTACTATTGAAAATAAAAAAAGTTATTACTATTTAAAATTCTTATTACTCTTTAAAATTCACATTTTTCGTACCAAAATTGTTCCAAATCCATAAAAAAATTGCAAATTTTCAACAGGGGTCATATAGTTATGACTTGTAGACACCCGCTAAACGACGGCAGTCCGTGCCGCATTTTTATGACAAGGTAAAATTCACATAGAAAAATAAAATGGCGTCTTTTTTTATTTTTCTTGAAAATTACCGCACACACAGCAATAAGACGTCGCAGTACGATACTTAACAACACCCATACTGATCGGATTGGGTGTTTTTTTCCATGTTGTATAGGTACTTCTGCCATCAACCGGGACAAATCCAGACTCCAGGCTTCTAAACCCCTTGCCGGGGTTGCGAGTTTGTCCGAAAGGGATATCGCGACCCCGGCACACAGGCAACGGAAGGAACACGGGTGGGTTTTAGTCAGTAAAAGTCTGACACGCCCTCCCGCTCCGCCCAGAGCGGGAGAAGTTATTTGATAATTTCCCACACTCAAAAAAAAAAAAAGGCTTCTAAACCCAATAACACTGACAAATTGTTCATAAGTATTTGTTTCTTTCTGGTTTCAAATCGGTACCTACTTACTGTAAGACCATGATATGACCCCTCAAATAGGCCTAAGACCCGAAGAGGCTAATTACCATGACGGTATTCAGTTAGTGTATTGGAGAAGCAGACAATGGTGCCGATTCTCTTGTCACAAATGCCTCTAAACTAGACTAAAAATCACTAAAATTCAGTTTATTCCTGTCGAACGACGATTTCCCATTCTGAAATAGACTAAAGTGACACAACTTAACTGTATTTTAGTTTGACAGCACTAAGATATGTAGTACTGAGTTTTTAGTTTAGTGAAAATGGCAATTTTGCTATTCTGCATTTGACGTTTTTCACCTAAAATTTTAATTGTAAAAAATCAATCCAGACTAAACCTGACAATTTTTAATCGCGATTTAAAAGGTGTGGGATAAAATAAGTTGTCATGAACTTAAATTCACACCAACATCTCGACTTCACGTGCAAAAACAGTACTGTATTTACTTTTTCTTTTGCTTATATCTCGAAAATGGTGCGTCCTATCGCAAAAATAATGAAAATTTCGACCCCCTATAAACGACTAAAATTTCGAAACCCATAAAGCCCTAAAACTCATTTTCCAATACAAAAACTGAAAAATTCTATATAAAACACGTCGAGGCTGCATACCTTGCGCGCCTCTGGCTCTAAAAAAAATCACTGGTTAGGGCAAACCACGGGTACCACGTGGATTCGCGATTGTCAAATTCGATTTTAGTTGTGTCAAAATTATTTTTTAATTTAGAGAATTTTATTTGCAGAATAGCTCTAAGATTCTCATAGCCAAAAGTAAGTAATTTTAGTGATAGTTTAGTTCGGTACAAGAGAATCGGCACCAGTAGCAGGTTTAGAGGTGTTTAGAGATGCTTTTCAAATACCCCATAACTTTAACGAACCGTTATTGACATAGGAACCCACAAAATGAAAACAGCTCAATTAAATAATGAATATTCACCAACAATTAACCACTTTTGTTTGACGGATTCACAAATCCGGTCTTTACCCAATCCTATTCCGTTCGGATGGCTAAATGGCTAGTATACTCGTTAATAGGATTTGTCAAACGTACGTATAATACGTATTAGGTGACGCTGAAGAACTGGGGCGGAAGGTTAAGGTGACCATGGGTCCGTGGTGTAGCAGAATAGTCTTAGGGCACACTTCACATTAAAAAAATCGAAACGCTAACTAGATTTTCTTTCTGGCGATAAATAACCAAAAATATATACAGAATAATAAAAACATTAAAAAAGCTATTAGCTGGCAGTTGGCCTCTGCAGTGGTAAAGATAAAGATAAAAGATAATTTATTTGTCAAACATGTGTTTACATACAAATCGAGCATGCAAGATCTTAAATATTTGGTAAAAAAGTCCGTACATGTTTTGCCTGACGAGGCGTACAATTTTTATTTTATTTAAGAGGCTTACAACAGCGAAAGCGCGGTCACTGTCGGACTGCATAGAAATGAAAGAGAAGCGCGATGACACGACGCAGGTAATTTATTGCAAAATATGAAGCAGTTAGCGATTTACAAAAAATCTATTGATTGGACTGGAAAATTAAAACACTATTATGCTAATATGTAGCTTGTAGAATAATCTGACAAAAAATCAGAATGATTGCATGTAAATTAATATGATTTTTAATCGTTAAAAGAAATTTTTAGAGGTACCTATCTTCATGATTTTTTTCTATCGTATCAAATTAGTTGTATTATGTTTTCAACACACTATCATACTAGCATATATCCTTCAGGATATATGCTAGTCACAGTGAAACTTAGGTGAAGTGAGTTGTCACTGTCACAAATCGACCGGCAGGATGCTAGGGATTAACACTATTGACAGCTCACTTCACCTAAGTTTCACTGTGATATTTTTCCAGAATCGACCGGCTGTTAACAGGATTCTTTTTCACCACACATGGATACTTCGCCCGCAGAAGCCGCCCAAGTAGTGGCGTTGCTGGATTCTGGTCTTAGTCAACGTGTTGTGGCTGCAAGACTACATCTAAGCCTCTCGTCTGTTCATAGAGTGCACAAACGTTATCGGGAGAGTGGTTTATTCACGCGCCATCCAGGATCTGCAGTGCTATTCTGTAACCATCTAACCGTGAAAACTTAGGTGAAGTGAGCGTGGAGTGAGCTGTCATTCCACAGGGACAAACACTATTGACAGCTCACTTCACCCAAGTTTTCACGGTGAGGTGTTTACAGAATAGCATGGCTGGTAGGAGTCGGGCCACATCTGAGCGAGACGACCGAATTATTGCAACAGTTTCTTTGCGAAAGCGACGTCTTAACATTTTTTAGATCACTACTTTCGCTACCTTCCAATGACAACGATTTATTTTTAAATTTGGATTGTCCTTTTTTCAGATCCAAATAATTATCTCACTTTTAAATATGGCGACCCGGCGATATTAATAATGTTATTTAATCATTTCATTTCAGACAGATCCATAGACGTTTGTAACGGATTTGCATTTAAACACTATTTTTAGTAACTTGAACTAAAGATGAAGAAGAAGACCGCTTAATAACTAGACACAACAAAAGCAAACTAGAGTAGACTAAACTTAGACTAGGGTCGACGAAAAATTGGTTTATTATTATATCTGAGGAAATATCTCCCGCCAAAGCCTACAAGCCTATTGTGACTGCCTCTTATTCTGCTCAGGAGTGAAGCCGTTACTGCAAACATTTCGGAGGCACTGCAAAAACCTGGCAGTCATCTCGCGACAATCTTAGAAGCCCGATTTGACACCTGTCAAAATACTTTGTGTAGTGATGGGAAAAAAAATCGGATGCTTTAAAAACCGATTCTCAAGACATATCGATTTATGATACATAGAGTTTGTAATCGACAATTTATTTACATTGCTTGAAATGGATTCTCGATGTATTATCGTTTTATTACTTGACAAGTCATCATCATTAGCCTACCTACACTGCTGGACATAGGCCTCTTTAATTGCACGCCTTTCAGCTCGATTCTCGGCAACTCTCGTCCAGCTGCTAAAGCTTGTCCACTCTGAAATGACGCGCCCCACTACCGCATTTACGCACACGGTAATATTGTAGTGGGGCGCGTCATTTCAGAGTGGACAAGCTATTATATTAAACCATTAAATGTCAAATTAAAGCTAGAACTATATGTGATCAGATTTTGTTTTTATATGTTTTAACATTTAATAATACAGTAATTATACGTTTCTCTCTTTTCTAAATAATAATTTTTGTAAAAGTATCGATTTTTGAAAACATCGATTCTATTCGGCCAGAAAACAGCTTAAAACGGTCACAGCATTATGGTAACGAACTCAAAGACATGACATTGTAATGACGTCCTGTCGGAATATTAATCAACGATTAATTCGTGTTTTTGAGTGGATTTTTCCAGAATAAAGTGAAACTTGGTGCTTACGAATGATGATACCCATTGTTATAGTGTATGGATAACATAGTAATTAATTAGTATTATTAATTTGATTTTTAAATTTCTTACGTAGACGTTCATACAAAGTTATCGCGGCATGTATAATGAGAAACGTCAAATCGGGCTTCTTAGATCGTCGCGAGATTAAAAACATTATTATGACTAGAACAAAGATTTCAATCGTAGATTTGCCCTTCCGCGTCAAAAGATGGTCGCGTTTCTGTTTCGTTTTGACACCTCTGAGACAGACAGTGTCGCACAGACTTGACTTGGTTGTCATGGAAACGCCATTGTTAATGTGTGAGCTCGCTCCTCTCATTATGGACGATTTTTCGTGCGACTTAGTACATTGAGGGCAAATCTACGATTTAAATCTTTGGACTAGAAATACATAGGCAAACGATTGGTAAAGCATCTTTTAACCAGCACGCGTAGCATGAACACCGTTTTGTCGACGGAAGAGTAGACAAAAATGACGTTCCGTGTAGACAGTGCGACGGCACCAAAGTAGAAAGAGTCAACTGCACTTCTTTACGAAATTCACTCTTTTACATAATTCGACTCAGGTTTCTTTGTTTTGTCATAGGATTTATTTTTCTGTTTGATTCTCAATTTTTACTGATATATAAAGACAACTACAACAGTTTTTCTCAGTGTCAAAGAACCGTATTTTAGACCAAAAAAATATTTCAGTAATATTGGCCTTAACCATTTCCTTGGAAATATTTCCTATTAACGAAATGATGTAAAATATGAGAAGATGGCTTTGTTCTTCTATTAATTATCACAGTTTTGTGTTCAAATGCTCTCCTGTAAAATCATGATTTTTTAGATAACCGTATATACTTTGTGGCCGTGGAGACAACTGTCAGTTGTCAGTGTGATTTTGACAGTTTGGGATAGAAAACTTTATTCTGAAATAGTCTACATAAAAAAGGACCTAGACAAAGATTGTTAGAAACGAAAGACAAAATGACAGATTGTAGAAAGATTTCTACGGTGCGATGTCAAAAATGGAGAAACAAAATGTCACGTTGTATAGAAAGAGCTGTGTCTATTCTTCGTAGACATAGAAAGCGACATGCTACTCGTGCAAGAAAGAAAGAAAGAATGTCTCATCCACAATCTAACTTGTACACCCCCTACCCCCACCAGAAACCGTATCATCTCTAATTAAGTAGGATTTTGTTGCATAATGCTAATGAGTGTGTGTGTTAGCAACCGAACCTTGGACTCTTTGACAAACACGTATTGTGATATTGATAATAGGGTAGCATCACGCCTGTGTTCTCCAATGGTGTTAGCAGAGATGAAAATCAATCTGCCTAGCCTTTTTCCAACTATGTTGGGGTCGGTTTCCAGTCTAACCGGATGCAGCTGAATACCAGTATTTTACATATTATAAATATATTATTAATATATTTTTTATATTTATGTTTTTTTTTAGGGGCACGTCTTTCATACTTAAAAGTAAAAGTTCATTTCGGCCATGACAAAATGATTTTATTTCAAAACTACTGTTTACGTACTGTCCTGTATAATTTAGCCTCCAGACCAAACAACCTTAATATTGGGTCCCCACCTATGAAATTGGCGTTTTTTTCTCACAAATAGAGAACCTTGTCACTTCTATGAATTAAAATATTCATCAATTGCTTGGTATTATATCGAATAATGACCATCATAGACAACTACCAATAGTAAAAAAAACCTTATTACTTATAGTTTATAAACATAAAAAATACCTCAAAAATGACTCCTCATTTTGTTACCAGAAATGACCACTATTTGTTTTAATTTAGCCAACACTTATTTTTGTCGCTTAATCTAGTGGCATATTACGTTATCTTAGTTTTTAAACATTAGCGCATAAAAGTTTTAAAACATTAAGTGTTCATGGTTGTTCTATAAATTAAGAAAATGTTAGTATGAAAAAAACAACTTCTTTAAAATTCTCCATACAAAACGCTGATTTCATAGGTGGGGACCTAATACATCCTTTTCTATCACCTTATTGTCTGCAAAAGCCATTAAATCTGCTTAGGACCATTACGGCAAGTCATAATAGCCAATTACACAGTTTTTAGGGTTCCGTAACTCAAAAGGAAAAACTGAACCCTTATAGGATCACTCGTGTGTCTGTATGTCTGTCTGGTTTAATGACACATTTAAAACTGCTTGACACTTTTCTGTCTTTTTAGAATTTGGCGTGATGATTTTATTGACATCAACTACTTGCTTACACCTCCATAAGCTTCTTATAAATATCTTGCTGCTAGGTGTCCCTAGTACGAACGTACGACATAAACGTAAAGTAACGATGTGTTAATCGATTATACAACTATACAGTTACGAGTTATATACTACGGGACATCGCCAAGCGGTTGGTCGACTCTTCACGTGCCCAGAGAGCTGGCCAATTTTTAGGTATTGCCGTCCAACGTGGCAACGCTGCCAGCTTTTTGGACACTTTTCCCACTGACAGCAATGCGGACGAATTGGTTAGTGTCCAATGAGCTCTTCCCTTTTTTTTCTTTATTTATTTCTGCATACATAATATAATATATATGTATATTTTAGTATTAGATTATATATTATATTTTTTATTTGTCAAGTATCCATAAAATAAAATTGTACGTTACGTTAAAAAAAAACAATTCTGTAGCATTTTGGTTAAAATTTTGGCGACAAGCATAATTATTATCACCCATAGATATGAATAAAGTCTTAAAATTAAGTAAATATTATGAGCGAAACGAGCATTTACAATTTTAAAATGTTTCGAATTTACGTTACGTTTACTCCGCACGTTAGTGGTAGGCCCAAAGATCTGAGTTTGTTAAGTATCACTGCTCTAGTTCAGACCATTAAGGAACATAGTAGATATAGTTATCATACTCCCTTTCTTTGGTCTTTCCCTATTCCCATGACAATTTAATTCATATCTAGTTTAGGTATTATTTAGAGTAGAGTCATCATCATCAGCGTACAGCAGTCCTCAGCTGGACATACCTAGGCTTCTCCATTCGCACGGCATTCGGCTACTGTCATCCTTCTATTGTTAGGCTTCTTCGTTTATACGAAAGCACGGCGAGCATTGATCACCACGCTTGCTCAAGACGGGTCCGGTCGGGGGTGGTCCTACTTCCAGCCGAGCATTTATATTTTTTGCCTCAAAATAATATTTATATAAATTATATACAGAGCAAAGATAGAGAGTATAGCAAAATAATTTGTTTAAATTTTGTTTTAAAATCGTTAAAATTATAATTATTAAAAAAAATATTGATGTTACTGAGTACCGTTCATTTTCTCTAAATACAATAATGAGGTAGAACCTCAACTGTATGACAATATTTTGTCCAATATAATCGACCATTTAATATTTTTAATAAGTACCTAGATATTATGTACAGTAAACATTGTATTATTTGGCTACTTTAAAATTAATGTAGAGGCCGCTACCTATCATTAATTTTTGTGACCAATTAGGTTTATATTATACAAGTAGGTGTTTTAATTCGCCATAAGGTAAATAAAATACAATGACACAGTTCATTACTCGTATACATTTCTGTAATAAAGAATATAATGTCAAGAAAAAATTCCTAAGATCAAATTCAAACTAAATTGTGATATACTGGATAATAATATAAAATCTATAATCTAATAATTATTAGAATAATTTATTAATAAAATCAATAAAATCCTAAATCTTAATAAAACCAACAAAAAAGACAGATTCTTTTCGGCCATAATAATCGATTCTTAATTGTCAATGGAATCCTCAAATCGAATACTAAGAGCTTCATTAATAACAACGAGAGACAAAAAAGAAAAATTTTATGCTAAATAAAATCATTTGGCATAATTAGCATAAAATTATAAATGATTATTGTGTGCAATATCGTCTGCTGTACGGCGTCATACCCTTTTACGACTGTATAAACCAGTTGTGGATTTTTTTCAATGGCCGCTTACGGATGCATTCGTGTCGAACCAAAAAGCTCTTAATTTAAACTTTCGTATAAAAATTATTTATTATTCCAAAATTAAGAAAGAAAATAATTCAATTTATTTTAAAAAATACAGTTCAGTAAGTTAATTTGTGTGTTTAACAACGTTTTATATTTTCGTACAGGGCAACAACTAAAATGGCGACGGAGCGAAAGCTCGGCAAAGCTCGGAACGCGTCGGTAACCCCGGGTGTGCAGGGCGCGGGAGGGGCGAGCATGCGTACCGAGCCCGCAGGTCGCATTCCAGTAGTTCGGCCGACCACCGCGCGGCGCTTACGTGCCCGTCCCAGTCCGCGTCGCCCGTTCCCAATACAAAGAACACCTCTGTATTGTAAAAAATCTGTGATGTATTGATTAATTTCAACTTTATCCTCACACTAATAGCCGTCTAACACAACCGTGAAGTTCAAACCAGTGTTTTAATCAACGAAAGCGTCGTTTTCAACGCGTTTTGAACGGGCCACGTCCTATGGAATTCCACATTTATCGTTGAATAGAATCTAGCGGACGGAGTAACATGGAGGACCCATCGCGTCGCCTCTGAATGGATTGATCGTGTTTTATATGTGAAATTGTGGACGTTCAGTGATGTATAGTGATCGTGGAATATAAATATGGATTGGTGTATGTGCGATAGTGTGTAGCAAACAGCGACTTCGTAGCATCTTCGTCGAATAATGCCAGTCGAATAAACCAGTCAGGATGGTGTCGCTTACTTACTTTGGGCTCCGTCACACGCCGTGGACCGTCCTTGTGCTTATTTTCTTCATCGAAAGCGTGATGGGGAACTATGCGAAGTCCTTTTACATACATTGGAACACAACAAACAGCATATTCAGAATAGACAACACAGATCATGTATTCGACTTGAATAAAGGAAATGCTCAGTTCGAATACGACCAAGTGAACATAATCTGTCCTGTGTACACCCCAGGGACGTTTGAGGAGGACACAGAAAAATATATAATTTATAATGTGAGCAAAGAAGAATATGATACGTGTAGAATAACTAATCCGAATCCCAGAATAATCGCTATATGCGATAAACCGCACAAATTGATGTTTTTCACCATCACCTTCCGGCCGTTCACTCCGCAGCCGGGCGGCTTAGAGTTCCTGCCGGGCAAAGACTATTATTTTATATCGACGTCCAGTAAAGATGACTTGCATAGACGTATCGGGGGTCGATGTTTGAGTCACAATATGAAGCTGGTGTTCCGGGTGTGTTGCAAGCCGGAGGAACAATCTCCGGCACCACAGCCTCAGCCGACGCCCCCGCCGCCCCCACCGCCCCCAACGACCTCAGCGACCACGACAACGACCACAACAATGAAGCCAGTGACTAAAAAGACGCACAAGTACGACAAGACGCCGAATGAGGTGATCAAGAGTGAGGAGTTGTCTCACTCTCGCGGGGCAGCGCTGGCTTCGTCGCTCGCTTTGGCATTGGCAGCGAGTGCTGTGCTAGCTCCGCTGGCTCGGTGAATGTGCGCCCGGGCGGCGCGACCACCGCGTCCCGACCTCGCCGACAAACCAGGCCCGGCCACCACACAAACTTTACACACGCTGCATTTACGCCCTGACACTCTAATTTACACGTGAATCTGTGCGTTGTGTGATAAAAAACTAAAGTGGTGTACTGCATTAGTGATGTGCCCTAAGGATTGTGGATCTTATCGAGTTGTAAGTAATCGAATGGTGATTTAGGGATGTGCAAAACTGAAGTTTCGAACAAGTTCCAATTTGACAAAAGTTTAGTCTTTAAGGAACACAAAAGCCTAATTTTTATCTAAGTATAGTGGGCCTACTGAGTAATCGAACTAATATGTGAGTTAATTTCATTAGAGGACATCAAACTGTAGTCTACGATCAGTTAAATATATTTATATATAAAGAAATGTTAACATGTATGATAAAATTAGGTTTCTTAAACCATTTAGGAATTAACGATTTTTTATATTTTTCATTATGCAAAGGATATTTGAATAAGACTTAGGGTTCTTAATGGATCAAAATGCAGATATAGGAAAACGTATATAAAAATTAGGTAGCTTTTTTAATTTTAGTTCAAAAGACAAGTTTTTTTTTATTATTTTCACAACGGATAATGCATTAATTAGAATTTATTTATATTATAAATGAAAAACTTTGGACAAGTTAAGAATCTTGTCTAGAAAACTGTGATTTTGGTTTTAGTATTTTTTCTCTTTATAATATGCTTTTATTATGTGATATATTTACCTTTTATGTATTAAAAGTGAAGCCTTTTCACCTCATTTTTCTTGACTGATTTTTGCATTTCAGCATTTTCTTTTATTTAATGAAAAATAAATTGCTCGACTAATAAGCACGTCACTATCTTTGGAAATGGCGGTAAAAGTCAATGAAATGTCAGAAAATCCGCCATTTTCTTATAAAAAAATTGCAAAATGAAGTAACAAAGATAGTACATGCCTTTATAGCTAAATAAATAATCATTCTGAGACCTACACCTATTCGAAAAGATGGAATTTTCATAAATGTTTGATGACAATGAAAATTTCATTTTTTTCCAAAATATGGATTAAGCACTGTGGTGCCATTACTAAAACGTGTGAAAACCATGTTTAACATAATAACGAAATAGTCAAATAGTTAAATAGTAGACGAAATAGACCGGTTTTCTGTTAGCCATAACTCAATAGTGACAGTTAATATATTTTAGGTAGTTTTTAAGAAGAAAACGACTGAGTTACAAATTGTATTGAGCAAACACGTAAATGAGATAAATAATTACGTGAAAAAAACAACGGAAAAGCATTACCCACGAAACGTGACGCAATTTTATGTAAAGCCAAGATACAACGCAATCTCTCAAATACGTGTTTTAGGGAAACTGGGTAGGATAAAGGTATGCCAGAAGAAATAGATGCTAATTACGGTTCTAAATATACAGCAAAATAAGTATCAACTTGCATATTCCAAGGGTTAGAGCAGGGAACTCATTATAATGAGTCATCACATAGAAATGATATTCGACCTAGCTAAGACGAGCCTATAATTCATTCCGAATGTGACAGACGAAGCGATCTGTCTCAATTCTCAGAGATTTATACACAATAAATAACTGTATGAAGTAATAAGAAAAATGGCAGCAATCATTTTCATAGCAATGGTAACTACAAAAAGAAAAATATTACCAGACAACTGACTTTAAAGAATAATGGAAACATCTGGCCACAACAGTCAAGAAAGTCTTTTTATCGTTTCAATGCCCAAAATAAAGCTAATTAAAGATAAAAAGAACGTGACACATAAAAAGGTTTTATTCTCTTTTAAAAACAAAACGGTTTTAACAGTGACTTTGGTCATGCATTGTTTTCTAAACAAATGTGAGTTTAAATATAGAACGTTTATGATGTTAAGTTGAACACACAGTGCTGTTGACTAACTTAATTTTACATAGATGATGTTCATTATTGTCGTCGTGCCCTTATTCTCAATATATTTTGGTGTCTGCACAGAATTACTTCTTCTTTCATAGAGCTTTATCAGCATCATCTCGTATAATCTTTCAGATAATCCATTCATTGGGTCTTTAGTCTTTTGCTACTCTTATAGCCATCAACATTCTAACTCAAAAAAATCTTACGATCTGTTTTACGGTATTTAACTATAGGTACCTAGCTTTGTACCACGACTGAATATTGGACCAGCTGCGTTGTGTAATGACAATACAATTAGTACTGGTTCCCAGTTTCTGTCACTCAGATTTTTGATAACCATGAAACTAAAATTGTAATGGTAAATCGATTTCTGATTTTGCATATTTGAGCGTTAAAAGTAAATAGTAGGAAATGAGGCCTCAGTCAATCGTGACTTGTAGATGTTCTCGAAAGCTATGCGCAACTAAAAAAAGAATATTTGAGTTATGGATTTCTCCTCCAATGGAAACTCAATAGATGTGCCCATTTCTTTGAGACGATACTTTGGTGTTTTGAAAGATGAATATGGCGAATTTAAGGCAAATATGTTTCATGTTCCTTATTACTAAGTTGTCACTGCTTTCTTTAAGTAAACTGAGACCGTTTAGAGCAAATCCTTCAACAGGAAAATACACTCTTATCAACCTTATTACCTACTTCAATGAGCTTAGCCTCCCACGACTGGCAAAATATTCTACTCCAACATGGTGAGAAACATAAAGATCCATAAACACACAAGACACAGGTCTACTCTCAGTGAGAGGAAGAACTACAAGATCCTTAAAAATACTTTGATATTTGGTAGACGGATATCGGTATCGTTACAAATCTCCTTATGTGTACATTTCACACGTTGTAACCGGAAGATACGCCCCAAACACTTTGATGGTTTAAACAATATGCTTTACCACACCTCAGTCCGGGAAAAATGCGTACACACCTGACGTAAGTACACAATGTGTCACAATACTGAAAACTTGGAAGGTGTGAGTTACTGCAAACATTCACATACCCCCGAATTCTTACTATGACTTCATCATCATCATCATTTCAGCCCGGAATCATCCACTGCTGAGTATAGGTCTCCCCTTTCTTCTAAATATTGCAATATTGGCCGATTCCGTGCGTCTCCTATCCAGGTGTTTCCCGTTACTTTGACGATATCGTCAACGACTGTGACTCGGATATATTTAAAGTAAAAAAGTACAATTTCCTGTCAGAGTCTGTGGTTCCCAATAGCTATAGTGTCTTTGAGAATAGGTTACTTCTAGGCAAGCGTGCTCCATCGTTGACTACATCATCTCGAGAGATAGTGGTCAAACGCATGTCTTAACAAAATCATTCTGTCGCTTCAACACCCTTTCGAGTAATAAGGACAGCATCAATGGTGACTTAAAAACTTGAGTTGCATTTAGGAACTGTGCAGATAGTCTTGGTATCTTTGGTGTATTGTGTATCTTTGGTAATAAAAGTCTCATAATTTCCTTATGTGGTCGAATGGTATGAATTCTGAGTCTGTTTTCGCCTGAAGCAGGGTCTAAAACAGCTGCTATAATTTGTGTAATTGATTTAAAGCTGTGTAGAAAGCCAATATTAGTAGTATTATTACGAAATCCTACAATGGTATATCATTTACTATACATATAATGTCATTGATTTCCTCTGTTGTAGATTATTCCAGATTATGAAGTAATCTTGTTTTTGCAAGCTAAAACTCTCATGAATTTTCATGAAGATTGTTGAGTATGGTCATCACGAATTGCTGAATATAATGTCTTGCCGTTCATGTTCTTTATTTATTCTCTTTGAATCTCCTGCCTCCTTTTCATATAACCTTTTAAATATTCACATTTGGTTCCAAGTACTCAATTCTAAGCATAGTTTAGACTTGTGCTAACGCAATTAAATAGCCTTATGCCTGATTCCAACATGTGTCTTAGTTGGAACTAAGAGCCGTATCTTTGCCAATAATGAAGCGTAAGCCATATAGTTTACCGTAGTAGCCATTTCATCTTTTGAAAGCGTTTTCTAGTTGAATAACCTAAAGCCCCGTTTACTCAATACAAGTTTCCTCCCTGTGGTATATAATAAAATTGAAGCAGTGATTGACTTGCACCTTCTAAGCACTGTTTAGAGGGTGCAACTTTAATTTTTGCTTCAACTTACGATATGCCCGATCCAGGCAATTAAATCGCACCGTGTAAACCAGGCTTAAGTTTTACATAACAATATAGCTTGTAAACTACTCATAAATTGCTATGAAAATAATTATTCACAATTTTCGCAATATGAAATGCTTCTTTGGGGTCCCTCAGGGCATACTCTTAGAACCAATTCTTTTAAAGTATCAATTCCCATCGTATTTGCAGCCTGAAACTTGTTAAAGGCGAGAATATAATCCCAAACACAGGTATACGAAGTAACCAAGTCTCGACGTCAGTTGAGTGCTTCTATTTTTATTTTAAACCAAACAGTTAAACGTCTACTTAGCATTTCTGGGTACAGCTCGTTTGTTTAAACTTGTCTTAAGCTATTTTCAGTGTCTGAAGGGATTGTGAACGAACCAATCTCCCTGGCATGTTTGTAATAATTTAGACGTGTTGGTTTTTTTTGTACACACCTTTTTGATGTTTCGGGACTTGTTAAAAACGTCGTGGTCTTTGTTTTTTTAAACTGTAGTAATGGTTTGTCTTTTTGGTGGCTTATAGAGATGTTTTTGGAAAAGGGTTCGTTTGTCATTAGTACGTTAATGTCTAACAAAGGTCTTTCTGTAAACAAGAAGATCATTCATTCATTATATCAGTCCGTAAATATGGTACTATGGAGTTGTCTGGGACAAAGAATGATTAAAATGTTAGAGTCAGCACCTTTGAAAGTCGGATTGATTAAACTATAAATGATACTCTTTATTTTAAATTAGATACTGTTGCTTTATCTTACATCAATGAATAAATTCTTTGTCTTCTCCAACCAAAGGAATTAAAGTAGTTAACAGTACTCTGCTTTTGAAGACACCGACATGATAATAACCTCATTGATGAATTTAGTAGCGCAAAAACAACAAATGTACTTTGATGATTTTAATTGTTGGGAGTAACTGCAATTATGATGAAAGTTAATAGTATCCATATAAATTTTATCTGTACCTTGCCAAATCGGTGTGTAGCTGTACCTAATGAAATAATTATCCTTGGTTTCTCTATGAAAGGCCGCAATCAAATCAGTTACTACATATGTACTAACATTGCAAATTGCCAAAATTACTGGGCATTAAAATCATGAACAGTTGTACGTTTTTTCTCCTTTTCACTTACATCTTTAAATGTTGACGCCAATTATTAAAACGGTAAACTTGAACTTTCCGCTGCCTTAAACAAATCCACCATTGAAATTGTTTGTTACACGAAGTCTTAACTATAGATCTTTGAAAAAGTGATTAGTATAATCAGTTACAGAGACTTCAGCAAAGGAAACCCCTCCACTAACCATTTCAATATCATCATTCGCCCTGACTTTATCCCAGTTTATTTGGAGTCGACGCAAGATATCCTTTCCTTCCATACTTCCCTATTAGTCGTCGTCTCGGTAGTCACTAACCATTTACTTATTAATAAAAGTCCCACATCCATACCATGACTGTCTTATATCATAATAACAATAAATATATCAACTCATTAAATTTTATGTTCAGCAATCTAGCTAATTAAATTATTTTAAATATATGAGTTTAGAAATGGATTTATGATAGATGTAATATGATCGTGGACATAGTTATGAAGTATTAAAGATATTTTAAATTCTTGTATGTGAGTAGAGGGAACTTATGTTATAGAACATTTTTAGAGTTGCCTCTGAGTTTTTAGATACTCTAACTAAAACCATCTCTGCCTAGCCTTTCCCCAACTATGATGGGTCGGCTTCCAGTCTTACGGGATGCAACTGAATACCAGTGTTTTACATGGAGCGACTGCCTTTCTGTCCTCCACAACCCAGTTACTGAGTAATACAATTCCCTTTGTAACACTTGGTTTTCAGATTTCCGGGCTTCTATTACCCGTAGCGACTGTCAAAGACCTCTCTAGATAAGATAGTTATATAAATTGGAATCTATGCTAATCGCATTTTCAAATTCTTTTTCCCTATTGCTCTTTTGTTGAAAAGATTCTTTAGTGCAGAGGCAAACGATGAAAATTGAAACAAAAGGTGCAGTCAAAAAAGATATAAACAGTACTACTTTGAAAAAATGGGTTTGTTTGTCCTGATCAGTGTAGTTTTTGACAACGCTTTTAGAAGCGTGTCTTATGTTTGAAACGTTTTTACTTTGCTAACTTTATTCCTCAAATTTTTATATTTATAAACTGTGTGCTCATAGGTTTTCTCATCGCCAAAAATGACGAAATTCTATACAAACTTTCATACCCTATTTCCTATCCCGATAAGTGGTGATTTTTCAAAAATCTTTACGTTCAATTTCATTATAATGATGTCTCTCTTGGTACTCCTGTGCAAAATTTCATGCTTCTAAACCCAATGGCTTAGGCTGTACGTTGATTAACAGCGAATGAATGAATTGAACATTTTAATAAAGTAGATGTTCACGCGTTTAGGCCTACAAACTTAAAAGATATATCTTACGGCCATTATGAACTTGAAAACGGCACTGTGAGTCTGTTAAAAGTTGATTGTACTTCTCAAAGGCCCGCTGTAACCGGTTCGGTAAATAACGTGCTGGTTTTAAAAATAGCATCAGCTAAATGATAGTTAGCTAGTTCATTGCGAGAACACAATGCTACTTACAATATATCCCTCATTATATACCATAATATAACATCACGTTTGTATTTCTTTAAGGGGTAGACAGAGTTATATATACACCCTCATTTCATCAGTTAAACATACATAATCTGACGTCTGCTTTCCATGGAGGTAGGCTGAACGCCACCTACTACGATCCATACATACTCTTTTGTTTCGTTTACGTTCATACATCTGGTGATGCGTATATCACCAGATGCCATACCACCAGATCGCGTGATGTTTCAAGTCCCATACAGCAACTCACCGTATATTATAGCTATTAACCGGGCACAAATCTAGTCTCCGGCCTGCTACTGACAAATTCATAATAATATCTAGATCTACTAGTCTGTTATTGTCCCACTGCAGGGCAAAGGCCTCTTCTCATACAGAGAAGGCACGAGCCACGCTTGCTCAAGACGGGTTGGCGATTTCTGACTTATATAAACAGCTTTGATTTCCTTCACCGATGTCAGTAATGTCCAAGATAAACGCGGAAAGTACGAAAAAGACCCAGTAACACAGACAATGAAACATGTTCTCAAACTTTTCACTATAACAAAAAAAAACATTATGACAACAAATTCTCAATCTATTGATCTGAAGATAAAATTGAGTGATTATCAAAATTAATTAATTAACTAAATAAGCTTTAATGTTTTATTAACAAAACTTTTGGAGACTTCATGCCAGAAAAGTTTGAGACGTGTCAATTACAAAAGTTCTCCTGATGTAGGTTGTTCAGCATGGAATAATTTTTGCTCTTGAATGAAAGTTTCTCAAATGTTAAAATATGTCACATCGAGTTTTAAAATAAGTTTGGATTTGTTTAAGGGAACCGGTACTATTGGCCTTGGTGTGATACCGGTACCAGACATAGTACCGGTGTTTAGTGGTACCGGTACCAGACGTAGTACCGGTGCTGTTGGAACCAGTACCAGACGTAGTATCTGTGCTTTTGGTATTTCTAATCAGTATTAAAATTAATATCAGTCTGAAATCGCCAATCCGCCTTAGGCACCCGTGGTGATCAATGCTCGTGCCTTTTCTGTATGAGAAGATGCCTTTGCCCTGCAGTAGGATTATATAGGCTGGTATTATTATATTAGCTGTGGGAATGTCAGGATCAAAAGTATCCTATGTCCTTACCCAGGTCATGGACTACTCATGTGCGAAATTTCATCTACAGCCATTCAGCCGTTTTAGTGTGAAAGCGTAACAAATAAACTCAATTTCGCATTTATAATATAACTAGCTGCCCGCCCCGGCTTCGCTCGAGTAGCACTAAGTACGTATCTACGGCGCACCTACCTGCCTACCCTACCTACCCTACCTACCCTACCGACCCTACCGACCCTACCGACCCTACCGACCCTACCTACCCTACCTACCCTACCTACCCTACCTACCCTACCTACCCTACTAAGAAGTATCCTATGTCCGTCTCCTGGTTCTAAGCTACCTCCCCACCAATTTTCAGCTAAATCGGTTCAGCCGTTCTTGAGTTATAAGTGGTGTAACTAACACGACTTTCTTTTATATATATAGATTATAATTACAGTCGAACCTGGATACGTAGAAGTTTAGGCTGGTTGGGAAAAGGTTGAGAGGAACAAAAACAATGTTAGTTCCACGAAATTTAAGAATGAATCATAAATAGCAGATGTTAGTTTGCTACTTTATAAGACAGCCGAGCGTATTTTAATACGCTCGGCTGTCTTATAAAGTAGCAAACTCAGTTATAGAGGTCCAAAAGTGATTAACGACTTTCTCTTATAGAGGTTATTGTTTCTGACTTAGAGAGGTTCTAGAGGATTAAAATTACGGGACCTGGCAATTACTCTCGACTGTATATTATATAATAGTTAAGAATATTACTGTACCAACTACTTTCCCTCAATTTCAGTCTGTCTAGCTTCAAGTCTACTTACAGTATCTTGATTTTACTCAACCTTAACGTTATAAACTTATGTTATTACAATTACTAGGCGTGTCGTAAGGCGCACCTATTTCAAATTGTTTGGCAAAGATATTGTACCAAGATATTGTTTTGGCCCGCGGCGCTGCTTGCTTAGTCCAAAATCATGTTGGTGTAATTGTCGGTATCTATATTAGTGATTGTTATAGGTGTCGAAATAGTTGTTGGTCTTATTTCATCATTTGGAAGTGTTCTATTGGTAATGTGAGTTTCATTTGGTCATATTAATTCTTTTGGATGAATTGCATCATTCATTTTGTCATTGGTCAATGCTGTTTCTATATCTGGTGTATTAATGTTTGTGATAATTTGGACTATCGTTCCAAAATTGGATTTTTTTATATCCTGTCATTTTGCGATAAAACCCATGGTGAGATATACAAGTTAAGCCTGCCTACACAGTCTGCTTCAATATTATTAGGTATATTTCTTATCAAATGTATAGAACTTTATCATCCAAAATGTAGTCATTACCATCCATATTGGATGTAGATTTTATATTAATTTGGTTGTTCAACATAATCACCCCTAGCCTTTTCTCAACTATGTTGGGGTTGACTTCCAGTTTAACCAGATGCAGCTGAATACCGGTATATTTTACACGGAGCAACTACCTATTTGACCTCCACAACCCATTTACCATTAACTTCGTTGTTTTTTCCAAGAAATTCGAACAATATTTGAACTGGTTTCTGTTTTACGACGTACACTGCCACTTTTGCTACTATTGGTTGATCTACCATAAATCTTCCAAGCGTTTTATCTAAAAATGTTTATGCGACTAGTCTTGTTGCAATAAAACTTAATTATTTCCCATTAATTTTTATTTCATACTCTTCTGTTAGTTTTTGTGTGTCTGTACGAGGCTCCTTTCCCTCGGTTTTGGATTTATTTCTGTGTTAATTTGTATATGAGATTTTAAAAAGACGTTTGAGGAGAACAAGGTTCATAAATCTCTCTACTGTAATTACTTTTTACTTCACAATAATTATTCGAAATTGAAGTTTCAACTAGGTGTTTCCTTTCAAATAATATGTGGTTAATACATATAGTCGCTATCTATTTTGCCAATAACTATAATACGAACCAATGGAGATAGCTCGGTCTATTAAATCTTCTTTATATCTGATGATGGCCCGTTAGGTTTATTACCCATACTTAAAATAGCAAGCGTCGACTTTTGTACAACATTTCGAAATAATGGAAACTATTTGTGGAAGATATAAATAAAGTTTGGGTTTTTTTTTTAATCAAATTGTTTTCTATTGTGGATTTTTATATTTCCATCCATACGTTTTACTTCCATAAGTTACCGTGATGCCGTGGACGTCCACGATAATATCGTCACGTTAGAAATTACAATAACGCACAATTTATATTGTCCGTATATTCAAACCACAACTGTCATTCTTTGACAGTTGTTTAAAATGGGTATATCACGGGAAATTGACGTGTATCTCAATTTGATAAACAACTCCTTGACTGTACAAACAACCAAATCAATACGGGATACAATTCTACGAAGGTCAAGAGCCAGAAAACCCTTCACTAGAGTAGTTCTTAACTTAATGGTAGACACGGCCCTTTCCTAAAAAGGAAAGTAATATCCATAGCCACCTCGCCGGCCAAACGGGTTGTTGACCGCATCTAGTTGAAGGAAAATAATGAACGATTTATCTTCTCTTATATATTCGCTCAAAGAACGTAGGCCATTTTTCTTGTAGTTCGAATTTCGAACAACATAAATGCAAATGAATCTTGTACCGACACAGACACGTCTTCGTTTAATGATTTATCGAATTCGCCATTTGAAAATATTTGTTTTTCTACTAACATTTTTTGAAGTTTCATCGGTGTTTTGTTTTTTAGTTATTCTTCCTTCTTTTATTGGGCCTTTTTGTGTGATCATTTATTACTGGTGCTGGTGTGGCCCAGCTGTTTTTATAGATTTTTTACAGTCGTACGGGCAGTCCACTTCAACTTCAATTCTTCATTTATTTGTGAAATAGATACCACAATTTTGCCAATATAACGTAGATACTATGGTAGACCATCAAACACTGAATATCAGTGGATTTCGGGTGGTCAGAAGCCCGAAAGTCTGACAATCAGTCTTGCTAAGGAGTACCGTGTTACTCGGTAACTGCATAGTAGAGGTCAGATAGGCAGTCACTCCATGTAAAATACTGGTATTTAGCTTCTTCCGGTGAGACTGTCAGATGATGATGCTTTATTACTGCTGCTAGCGTTTCTTTTCCTAAATCGCCTTCTTTTGTTTATCCTGTTAGTTTATACTGATGAATAGATACTTTATCTTCAAAAAGTTCAGTATTCTTAAAACTATCTTTTATTTCGAAATCATTAAAGATAATTTCCGTCCTTTAGTGTCTTTTCAAATTAACGTCCGATCAATGATAATACTTTTGCGTTCATGTATTCATTTTGTACTGATGTCCTCATTTATAACATTGGAGAGCATTTCATTTCAAATACCTCGACCGCCAGCGAATGCATTATAAATTGATCTCTGATTGAGTTGCATAACGTGTGCAGTAACTGGTTCAGTTATATTGATTTTTATTGCTTAACTTTTCTTAAAATCGAGCTTGTCGTCTCCAAGGCGCTTCGCAGATGTATTTGTAATATAAATCATTCAAACATCCATGATAATTTCTTAGTCATGTCTAAGTGCCATAGGGGCAAGTTTTTTCTCCTTAACTGGGTTGGTACAATCATTCCAGACTTCGTCATTGGTCTAGTAGTCGCAAGCGTTACTGGCCAGGCAAAGAGTTATTGGGTTTTTCCGTCAGGGATTTGTCAGTAACAGCCTGGTGTGTGGATTTTTACCCGGTTGATGGCAATAGGCTCGCCCCCTATTACATGGAACTTAAACATAACTGGTGAAATGTGGGTTTACTAAAGTTTCCTCTCTGTCTTACTCTTCGGGGTTTACAGGCTTGATATTATGTTATGTAATTTCAGATTTTCCTTAACTGTTTACATTGCTATTTTCGAAAGTTAGGTAGGTAATATAAATTTAATATCACCACCATCTTATTTAGATATTATGATTGAATGTGACTCTAGTGACATTGATTATTAAATAATAAGTCACTTATCAGCTTCCAGGGCTATCAGTAAACGTAGGTCACACTACATACAGACTGTGACTATTAATAATAAATTATATAAGAAGTATTGAAATGTCAATGACGGATAATAAAAAATGAATTGAGTATAGATGGCAATTCCGTCTATAGTCGATACATTTTATTAATGCAGTATTAATAATAGAAAAAGTTACTTTTCTGTACGAGTGATAATTATCTCTCATACATACAAATTATATCCATCAATTATTTTTATTATATGATAAATGTACAAAATAACCAGTAAAATCGACACACAGATGGAATAACTTTATTCCGTTACTAGCGACCCGCCCTGCTGCTTGGGTGCCATCTACTGATGTGGCGATATGTCAAAACATCGAGATTTTATGCTATATGTAAGTTAAATATTAAAGATTTATACAAATAAACCTTCCTGAATAAATTTTCTGAATGATGGTGAAAACCTATTTTGTAGTGTTTAAAACAACTAAGCACATACACTCACACAGATAGACGCGCAAAGTAACTTTCTTTTACATTAGAATAACTGTTACCCGCGATCTCGCCTGCGTTCATTTTATATTTAATCATTTTCTATCCTGCACGCTTAGCATGACCACAATAGAAACGGAATTTGTCGACGAAAGAATAGATAAAATTACAGATAAACAATCACAATCTGTCATTTTGTCTATTCTTCCGTTGACAAAACCCGTAGAAAACCTGTTCCTATGATTGTCATGCAACGCGTGCTGGATGAAAGTCGCCTATGTCCTTAGCCCATCCTAGTTACCTATCTGTCAAATTTCAAAACGATCGGTTAAATGGTGAATGCGCGAAAGCGAACTGACAGACAGATTCATATTATATTTATAAAGTATAAGGATATTATGTAGATATCTTAAAAAAAAATACATAAAGAAACAAAGTAACTAAAACACAGCCATCATAAAGTTGTAGACAACATTGTTTGACTACAAAACAAAACAAAAAACGGTCTGTTATTATAAAAAGAGGATGAGCAAGAAATGGCACTAAATTATACGCGAAACTAGAAGATAAATCAGAGGAACACATTAATCATGTGAATGAAACGACCTCATCCGTTCACTTGTTATTTTTGGAACAGCGATGCTCAAAATTTTGTTGACGCCCCCTTTTATATAACATCACGCTTATAATCCCCGATGGTTTAGGCAGAGGTGTAGGCTCCTATAGTACACCCATATTTCGCCAGTTATGTTCAAGTGCCATGTAATCGGGGGCGAGCCTATTGCCATCAATCGGGCAGGAATACAGGCTCCGGGCTGCTACTGAGAAATTCCTGTTTGAAAAACCCAATAAAATTTTGCCCGACCTGGGAAGATACCCAGGACCTCATGTTCAGCAGTAGCGCTTGAAACCACTAAAGCAACAAGGCAGTCATAAAAAGAAATATTGATAGTATTGCTTTATCTTACTAAAATATTAATTTGGCCATAATATAGACACTATATTCAACAAAATATATCATTCAAATACTTAAGACAGTACAGTTATGAATAGCAAAAATTGAAACATTAATAAAACCATAAACAATTTTAGATCCGCTGGCTAATTTGTTTCGAAAATTAACTAATAATTAAGTTTTAAAACTTAATGTAAGTATACAATTAAGATACCGATAACATCAATGGCTTGCCAAAAGATAAAAATGATAATTATAATAAAACGCTTCTAATAAAAATGGCAATTAAGTACTTAATTTTTTAAGCGCAGAGAGCAGCTTGTTCATAGTTTTATATCTTTCATTTCTTTTATATTTGGAACTAATTCTTTCATTGGCGGATTGTAATTGATTATTTTTTGTTCTGGTAACAATAAAATAACTTTTTTTTTCTGTGCAAGGAGATAAACTTTTGAGGTTACTTGCCAAATTATAGTCTTTAACTTAGTCTATAGTGCTCGTTACAGTTTTCGTAGTGAAATTATATAATTTCGGTTTATGATAGTTTTGAGTATTATTCAAAACATTACTATGCAAATCGTCTTCATAGATTTCCTCATAATTATCCTTATGTGTTAAATTTTCTGGTCTATCTCTCATGAGCTCATCCAGGTCGTTAGGTTTCCTAGGCCTCCTTCGACAATGATATTCATCTTTTAGTATGGTGCAAAGAAAAACATAATTATTGTCTACTAGCTGCGCCCGCGGTTTTACACGCATAAAGCTTCGTGCAGACCAGCGCGACGCGACACCGGTTATACTTATACCGTCAAGTTTTCTTAGAAATTGTATTGTTCGAGTCGCGTCGCGCTGATCTGCACGAAGCTTAAGTCTCGATCCCGTGGGAATATCGGAATAAACTATCTGTGTGCCAAATTTCATCCAAATCCGTTCTTTTTGTTTTTGCGTGAAAGAGTAACAAACATCCAAACATCCATCCATCCATCCTCACAAACTTTCGCGTTTATAATATTAGTAGAACATTTCTCGTTCAAGGGCTCATACTCTGGCGCTAAATATATTTTAAAGAAGTACATTTTTAAAGGAACCATTAAGAGGATACCATTTTAAAATTATAACGGACATTTCTGTAAAGAAATGAGCCGATTCACTGAAAACTGACATCAAAGCAAGCGATTGATGCCCCCTTCAGTTTGTCAAGAAAATATGGCGGGCAGGCTATTTTT
This sequence comes from Agrochola circellaris, assembly GCA_914767755.1. Taxonomy (NCBI): domain Eukaryota; kingdom Metazoa; phylum Arthropoda; class Insecta; order Lepidoptera; family Noctuidae; genus Agrochola; species Agrochola circellaris. The sequence continues at coordinate 5,260,260 of OU611867.1, read as the reverse complement.
ATTTCATAATGTTACTGAAACTCGAGTCTTTGAATCTTACGTGGATTTATTTATTGGATGCGTTTCAAAACAAAAGGTTTATTTTTGACCTGTTTTGTGGTGGATCTGGGATTGAGAATTTAACACAATGTAGATTATTTCAATTCGCGCCAGCCAGTTAAAGTCCAGAGCCCTGATATATTGCTTTAATCACCTCATTTGGCAACTGTACTGGCCTTTGTAATTAAACAACTCTCTCGTTTATATGTTCCCTCTTATTCATGGCATTATGACATTATTTTTTTTGCTTAAGGTCATTTTTGAAAATTACCTACCCATCATAAAAATCGTCTGCTGCGTAGCCTTTTTCCAACTATGTTGGAGTCGGCTTTCAGTCTCTGACCTCCACAACCCAGTTAATGAGTAAAGCTTCGTGCAGACCAGCGCGACGCGACAGCGCGACGCGACACCGGTTATTGTTATTCCGTCAAGTTTTCTTAGAATTGTATTGTTCGAGTCGCGTCGCGCTGGTCTGCACGAAGCTTAACACGATACGCTTTGGCGACCCTATCGTAATATTATTCTGGCAAACATTTATCATGGAAGCTTTTACATAGTTTCCCCGAAAATTGTGATTCTCAATCTTATTTATCAAATCGACTCTGATCGTCTTCAGGATGTCCATCTATCAAGTCCCCCAGATGATTCATACTCAATACTCTTCTACGTATCAAATCGAATTATACGAATGATTCCTATTCGTTTTGTGGCAAATCAATTAAAACTTTTATGAGTCATACAAGTTTCAATATCTGCAAGGTCCGTCAAAACTTCTAATTTATCCCGCTTTTAAAATCTCACACAATTTAATTCACACTCTGAGTCTGTTAAAGTTTTCCGGGTAATCCATTACACGATAGCATTTTATAATGTTTTTTTATTTATGTTGAATAAAAAATGGCCGGCCTTGATTGAGTTCATTCCCAGCATAAGCGTAAAATCGTCGCATCGTTGCTTCGATGGTATATCTTTTAGATATCAAAGATATTCTTTTCTTTATAGTTTTTGTTCGCTAAATGATTCTTTATGGTTATTGTGTTGATTTTAAGAGTGGCGAGAGAGTTAGCGAGAATTTGGTGTATGTATATTAATGATTTTGTTATTTTATCGTCGACGATTTTCATCGGTTTTTTCTCCATCTTCTGCAGTATACCTAAACCCATGTTTAAATCAATGAATGTATTACTATGAACATAGTTAACGTACATCTTTTACTGTTTTTGGTTAAATGTTTCCAGTTTTATCGTGAAGTCCACCTCCCAGTTCTTTATTCCTCATTAACATTAATTATCGTTTTTAAAACAACTTGACTACCGCAATTCTCAGAAGTGTCATTTCAATTCGCCATTTGCCGTTTCATAAGTTCCGTCATTATTATTTGGCCATGGTTCAAAACAAATTTTAAAACGAATATCAAAATTCAGTACTAAAATCGTTATGTCTGTAGCAAACTCATTAATGAATGAATGCCATGGAACGAGGGGAAAGGCTAATACCCCATAATGAGCAGATAAACCCTATGAATTGGGTTTCAAAGGGTTGAAATCCCAGTACATACCAAAATCTATAGCACGAGTTCATACCTTCGTTGACGCCGGTCTAAATGCATTAGTGGCATCTCTTTCTGATGCATGACTAGTAAGACCTTCTCTTTCTAAACGATGATTTGTAGTACTAATACGTGTACCAACATTTACAGCAATTATGAGAGTATTTGATTTACTTGGTCTATGTCAGTTTAGGGGTGTTTAATAAGCATAATATGAAATTGTGTTCAAGATATCCTGCGACAAATCTACTTCTTGTGCATACCTAGTTTTATCGCTTTCTCTATTATGGGGTGGAGTCAAATCTATTGCTATCGTTTCTTAATTTGTTACTTTCAGTAGCTTTCTTATGTCCTTAATTAGTAACATCTAGTTAACACAGCGATGGCTGTAATTTTTTACTACTACATCAAATGCCATTCACCAATCACGAGTAAATATGATAGTACGCTGAAAGTGGAAAAACACTAAAGTTATTCAAGGCGGTACCGCGACGGTCCTTTGAAGATCCTTCATTAACATGATCATTTAAACATTAAAGTCAGCTTTGATGTCGTTCCGACATTTACTAACATGGCGATTGTCACGTTACTTTTTATGAAAATGTCTACAAACAACAAAATGTCATATTATGCAACTGACTTCTGTATTAACAGTAAAAATAATTTTAAAAAAATGCACTGACATTGACAACTGACATTTTGGATATATACTTTTAAATTTAAATAAAGAATGTTTACGCTCAAGACAATTGTAGCCACATTGGTCACTAGCTCACAATACTTAGACCTTCCGAGTATTAGACAACTTTCTCGTCAACCTGAGGGTTAAGACATTTTAACAGTGACATCGATGATGGAAACGTCAAAAAAGATTAGAAGGATTGACTTATGCTACCGAAAAGCTTATGTCAATTCTGTTGAATGTGGTTGTAGGAATACGAAACGCTATTCCACTTGACCACTTAGGTGTCTACGACTGAAAATAAAGACACAAATATTTGTTTCTTTATTATTCCTTCTGTTAGTTTTTACACTATCTACCCTAACGTAAAAACGTCAGAAGTGTCATATTAAATCATCAATGTGCTTAGCTAATCAACTATTTTGGGGTCGGCTTCCAGTCTAATCAGATGCAGCTGAATACCAGTATTCTACAGGAAGCGACTGCCTATCTTACATCTACAACCCAGTTACAGGGTAACATGATAACCCTTGGTAAGACTGGTTGTCAGACTTTAGGGCTTCTAACTACCCGTAATGACTTTCAAAGGTCGACGAATGACAGCTGGGCCAATGGCCGATACACGGAGGGGCCTCGATAGATCATGGATGGTCACCCATCCACGAACCGACCGCGGAAAGCGTAGCTTAACCTTCGATCGACCCGTGCGGCTGTTATGGTGGATTTTTATTACCTATAGAATAATGATGCCATATAGTAGTAGTGAAGCAGAATTACATTAGAAATTGACAATGCATTTAAAATTCTCAATACAATTTGAAACTCAAACGTCACGAACAAACATTTTTTCTTAGTAATCTCTCTAATTAGTTTTGATTAGTTGTGCTGTGTACTTAGAAATAATAATTATTGCCTGATTATTGTTATTAATTAAAATGATGACCTCATTTGCAGAATCTCGAAAGAAAATCAGTCCGCTAGTTTATAATGAAAAAAAAAAAACATAATTTTATATTTAACGCTGAAATTTTTCCCAGACTGGAATATGAATTTTACGTCGAAAAATTCAAAAATATGACAACTACAGTAAGTTTTATTTTCGAAAAATGTAAAAATAGATCTGTATAATTTCGGTTTAGTTACGAAAATCGGCTTAATTTTCACAAAAGATTTACAAAATATATAACAAAAAATTATCTGACTTGAAAACTAACATGTAGGTACTAGCCAATCTTACGAGCCCGTGGTACTTATATTTTAATTGCTTACGACAGCATTTATCATTGAAATGGCTATTTAGGCAATATCTGCCGGTCTTAATTGTTCTAATCTATGTTAATTTGTTTTACAGTTGAATATAACCTTTGTAACCTCTTAATTTTGTTTGAAAAATAATTTTACTACCTCGTCAACAAATATTATTTTGTGAAAACGATACGACCTCGATTTTTGACAAAATGTAACAAGTGCAACGGCCTAAGAATACGTTTTTTTCTGAGTGATTTTTCTGTTACATAACAGAAAAATCAACAAAAAATTTGACCAACCAGTTCAAATCTTATGACGTAAGGTGTTAACAGATTTCTGTCTGGGAATTATTTTAAAAATAATTGATATTGTGTAAGCCTAAAATTATAATTGTCTGTGACAAATTTCCTTTAATGCTAATTGTTAGTTCATACTAAAATAAATGATCGATCTAGTAACTCAAGTTCAGAGCAACAATCCTAAAACTTGTGCCTGGTTTTATCGAATTTTCGTTGAAGCTTTAAAAGACCGACGTTTTTTGTAAAAAAAAGATAACCTATCTTTTTCAATCTTTTTTTCTTAAAAACTTAAAGCTTCAATGAATTTTGTTGGTAAAACGTTTGTTTGCTCAGTAAAGGTTGTAAAATCTAAATGTTTCATGACCCAATTCTGTATTTATAATCTTGTTTTACTCGAAAGCAAGAGCAATGAACTATAACTAGCCGTTTTCTATTAATAAGTTCAAATCTAGTGAATTAAATTTGATCGAAGATTGGAAAAAATGGATTAACGATATTATTATTTCCGTTTTTTATCTAAAAGTTACAGGATTAATTGTATCAAAAATTTATTTAGAAGGTTATTTTAGCAGGAGTTCATTGCTCTTACTATTTTTTTACTATTTTTAATGAAATAAAGTTCCATTTTTATTAAGAAATATTCGCATTGGTGCTACTAGCGATCGCTAATATAGGTTTTACATTTTAATTTATTGATACTTTTGTACTTATTTCACATTTCTTATAGACTTTTTTCAATGTACTTAATTTTCTTTAACGTTTTATTAGCGAGAAAATTTTAGAAATATGAAAAAGCTTCAGCTACCTCTTTAAACTGTTCTAAAGGTATTTTTGTAAAAATAACTAATCTTAGCATTAGTGAAATAAGCTTAAAATCTTGGGTCACTAGATCGGTCATTACGATTTCCTAAAACGAAAATAAAAGATTCATAATCCACACTTTTCCTAAAAATGGATATTAATAAAATGAGTGCGTGAATTGTCATGCGAAAGAAGGTAAGCTGTAGAAATTATTGGAACAAACATTTTTTCATCGAAAAACTTAAAAAAAACCGAAATATTTTTTTGCTCAAAAAAGATAACCCTGAAATGAAATTGTATAATATTGGAATATGTTTTTAATTTGTTCCTCTAATATCTACGGAATACTAACAATTTGAAGATACTTAATAGGTTGTAGGGCGACGGTAAAAACCGTTAGTGTACTGTACAATATATTTTGCAGCTGTATTGTTAGTTAATGCTGTAATTATTAAAAATACGCGGCCATAATGTCTCTGGTTTGATTTGGAAAAAAAAAAAATGTAAATTTCTCGGTAGGGGCAGAGGATTGTCTTATCTTTTCGTGTACTTAATTTTAATTAGATATTTAATTTGTAAAAAGTATTACTAAATGATGTAATTATTTTTTTCTAAAACTACCTATTTATATGTGTCCATATTATCTTACATTCACAATTCTGTAAAAATATTAATTTGATTTTTTTTCAAAACATTTTGTAAAAATGTTAGATATTTTTTTAAACAAAATCTCTGCCTTTCTGCCTGAATTATGGGACGAATAGTAATAAAAGAAAATTGTTATCGAAATTGTTTAAACGTTTCGCCTGGCCAACACAATCTGTCAATTGAATGAGCCGTCAAAACCACATCGCCATATTGAAAAAAAAATGCATTTTCTTTGCGCTTTCCACTGTAATAATATTAAGCTCTGCAATATTTTAGTACTATTGTAAAATACAACTATTTTGAGCACATTCAATTGGCATACATGAGTTGAGGCCTCGTGGAAAAAGTCGGGCCACAGATTCTAGAATAGTGCCGTAGAAAATGGCCTCGTTTGCGCTACACGTCGAATATTCACAAGTTAGAAAGAGATAGAATGTAACGTCGTCTCTTTTTCACGCATGAATGTTTGGCTTGTAGTATTGGTAGGACCAGTCCACTCTAGATATTACGACTCGATATTATTAAATGTAGGTATTTATCACTTGAAGTGTATAGCCGTGAGGCCAAAAAGCACTTTTGGACTATTATAGAAAATGTGTTGGGTTTTAGAGTTCGTGGGTCTTTCGAGCGCATCGTTTTAGAGTCCGTGGTCTAAATGAGATTTGTAAAAATAGTACTGGAGGTTCGAAAAATAAATGTACCTACTAAGTATTTGGTAATAAATAACTTGTAAATATGTTGTTAAAATAAGTGTAGTCCCTGTAGGTATTTATTTGTACGATTTCGGGCCTTTGTTGAAATCCAAAGTTTTTAATTTATTTTTCGACCAATAAATGTTGGAGAGAACTATTTTTTTGTTTTATTTCTATTTTTTGTGTGTTGCCTTGCCTGTGGGTGTGTTAAAGCAAAGCGGTGATTTATCCAAAACCAACATATTTTTGAAATCTAAAATAATATTTAGAGAGTAAAAATAAAAAAAAAACATTATTTGATAATAATAAACTTATCAACTGAATTGGAATTCAAATGTCCAAAGGAATAAATGTGTTTTCTACAAAAATGTTTTAGAACAAAATAAAAAAGCATTTCTTTTCACAAAATCGTTTTAAAACTTCAAAACAAAATCTGTAGATTTTCTAATGACGTTTATTCATCAAACTAAAAACTGTCAAAATTAAAATTCTAAAGTTAAAACGTCAAGAAATACGATGACTGTATAATTAGCATTAATTTATGGCGACCAAAAAGTCATGGACACCGTAAAATGTATCATGAATCATTCAACGGGTCCCAGTGTTACCATGCGTAAATTTTTTGAAGGATATGGTAGCTTTTCTTTTGTTTAAAAAATAGTAGATATAACGATGATCAAACTAGGTAGATACTGTCTCCTTGTGAAGAACTGGATTTTGCCCGCGGCTTTGTCCACCTCGAGGTCGGAAATTATCCCACGGAGCGTACTAGGAATAAATTAAGGTGATCCTATTTCCTTACCCTGGTCATGGTCTATCTGTGTGGCAATTTTCATCGAAATCTGTTCAGCCGTTAAGAAGTGAAAGGGTGATACGTACAGACAGAGTTGCTTTCGCATTTCCTATACTATTAAATGAGCAATATTTGTAATCACGTTCTCGAAAACGGCTCGAACAATTTCTATGAAAGTTGCAGTGGGTAAGTTCGTTTCCTCTATTTTCACTAGAGCAGAGCTCGGTCGCCCCCTACAACATTATACGAGATACTGCTACAAAACATCAAACTTGTAATCTGTACCCAAAGGGGTAGACAGAGATGTAGAACAGCAGCATTTCTCCAGTTTCGTTTAAATCCATATGTGAAAGGGGGGCACCCTATAGCCTCTAACAATCAATCCCAACACATTTTGAAACCAAAAAGTCTAGCAAAGCATTGGTTTATTATTGTGTTACTTCCTTTTGGATAATTTCAGCCTCTAGACTGCCTACTAAGCGCTACTGCTAGCTGAGCATGAGGTCCTAGGGTTCGATTTCCAGGCTGGGTAAAAATTTTACTGGGCTTTTCCATCAGGAAGTTCTCAGTAGAAGCCTGTTGCCTCGATTTTTGCCCGGTTGTCAGCAAAAGTATCGCTCTGTTAATATTAATCATCAATGAAGCAGTGATAGCCTAATAGTGTGACCGTCGAACTGCCAAGTCATAAGTCTCGAGTTCGGACCCAAGGCACGCACCTCTGACTTTGCGTATTGTATAATTAAGACGCAGATATATGCCAGTGACCTTGAATGGTAAGCTTGCGTGTTCTGTACTGAGTTCACGCAACGCGTCGTACGTCCAGCCAGTAATAGAACTCGCCCATCAAGGAGCCCTGTCCCAAATTAGACGCATAATTAATTTATTATATATAAAACTAAATGCATGTTAATAAAACTCGTATACTAAAAGATCAATCATTAAATTATATTTAGAATGGAGAAGGTTTCAGAAAAATACGCTTGATAGATTTTACGTTAGACATATGTTTACAAATTAATTACACTATGTAATATAAAAATGATCTAAAATATTCCTACATTAAGTTATTAAGAAAATGCTCTAATTTAACATATATTTTTTCCAAATCATTAACACTACTCGTTTAAACGTGATCTTCAGTATAAAATCATTAAAAGTCGGTTATCGTCGCCTTAAGCATCCCCAGCATAGATAGTGCCGTCCACGAAGATTCGCCCCACTCCGCTCCGCCCCACTCCGCTCCGCTTAAAAAACGGTGAAGAAAAGCATCGTGAGGAAACCGGCATGCCTGAGAGATATTTCTCGACGGCATGTGGAGCCAAGTCAGAGGCCCATGGGCGGCTTTAAAACTCTGACACCAGCCATGCTATTCTGTAAACATCTCACCGTGAAAACTTGGGTGAAGTGAGCTGTCTATAGTGTCAATCCCTGTGGAATGACAGCTCACTCCACGCTCACTTCACCTAAGTTTTCACGGTGAGATAGTTACAGAATAGCAATGCAAGTTAGTCACTAACCACACGAAAAAGAAAGAAGATCAGATCAATTACATGGGACTTGAAACAAAAAACACAAATACAAGGAATACAAAAAAAAAAAACAAAATATATGCAATACAAATTGAAGGTGTACCATTACCTCAGCTTACACCTTCGAGAACACAGGCGTGATGTTATTAGTTTATTATAATAGGATTTTATCATACAGCTACAGTTACTAACATAATCTGATAAATTCCAGCATAATTACAAACTCTAGAACAATACTTACGTCAGTCGTAAATCTGATAATCTAGACCGAATCTAATGACTCATCTAGGTCGTATTTCAGTATCTTAGTCTTTGTAGGAAGTCCGTCAGACATTTACTAAGTACCTAATTATTAATATTCTGTGGACGTATCTACCTTTTACCCAGGACTTCGCTCCTGTTACCAATCTCACGGAAGCCGGGATAGTCTCCAGGACAAAAAATGTCCTTAGCCTATAAACTATCTCTAATTTGATAAATCACGTCGATGACGTAGACCAGGCTAATGTAAGGGAAGTGATTGAAAGAAAGAAAGAAAAGAAAGAAAAATAAGTTTATTTGTCACAGAAACACGTGCATAAAAAAAAAAGATGACAAACGATTGATTGTTGGGAGTTTAGAGGTATGAGGGTGTAAAGGTCACTCATCCTTTTAAGAAAAGGAAGAATCCTCCGACCAGACGGGTGTCGTGTCTGGCGGGCAAACTTCCCAACGATTGAAGTCGGAAAGTTATATATTATGTTGTGGCACGAAAGGAAAGGACAAACCCAACAACTAGTCCAACATTGTTGGACTAGAGGTCGGAAGCGATTGCTGATTGATTTTGGAGTCCTGGGTTCAATTCCCTGGTCAGCAAAAACACTTTGGCGAGGTGTGGCGCCAATCCTTATTGGAATCCGCCAATCCGTGAAGGACACCATCGTGAGGAAATCTGGACTTATAGAATATAAGTCTGAAATCGCCAACCCGTCTTGAGCAAGCGTGGTGATCAATGCTCGTGCCTTCTGTGTATGAGAAGAGGCCTTTGCCCTGCAGTGGGACAATTATAGAATAGTATTTTTTATTAGTAAATGTTATTAATTTGCTTGTGCGACTACTGGGTGTGACGTCCTGGGTTTGATTCCCAGGTCGGGCAAAGTGTTATTGGGTTTTTCTATCTGGATTTGTGCCTGGTTGATGGCAATAGGCTCGCCGCTTTTTTTTTTTTTTTTTTTTTTTCAGGTTGCGAAATTATCAAATAACTTCTCCCGCTTCGCGGGAGGGTGTATCAGATTTTTACTGACTAAAACCCACCCGTGTTCCTTCCGTTGCCTGTGTGCCGGGGTCGCGATATCCCTTTCGGACAAACTCGCAACCCCGGCAGGAATAGGCTCGCCCCCTATTACACGGGACTTAAACATAACTGGCGAAATGTGGGTGTACTATAGGCTATAGGTACACGTCTGCCCAACCCATCGAGGATACAAGGCCTGATGTTTTGTTAATTAATTAGGGCTGACCGTGCGATCTAACCCAAGACCTCACGCACAGTAGTCACACTAGCGACCGCTCGACCTACATAGCTTCCTATATCACCCCTTTTAACCAGGGATGTTACGGAATTCGTTTTACCGGAATCACAACCGGAGTCGGAGGTTTTAAATTTGACTGATCGCAGTCGAAAACGGAGTCGGAGTCGAAACCGGAACCGGAGTCGAAGGCGGAAGTAGAAGGAAGATGTGTTAAGGGAAGGTTTAATGAAACAATAGAAATACAGTTCAGTGTCTTTAATCAGTTAAATATTAGCGATATTATTATAATCATAATATACCTGTGCAATACCTACCTAGGGAGGTGATAATTTAACATGCGGCAATTGAATAAACGTAATTTAAATCAAATAAGTGACCTTAAAAATGGCAAATTGTACTTTCGGCCTTATTTATTTATTTTATTATTTATGTACACACAGTAAAATACATACAGAGACAACAAAGTAATAGTTTAAAGTTATACTTTTTTTTTTAACTTCGGTATAACTCCGGTTTAAATTAACGGAACTGAAGTCGGAATCGAAGGTGTGAAATTAATTAGAAGTTCCGACCTTTTGAATTTGGAACCGCAGCTCCGTAACATCCCCGCTCCTAACTACCAAACGTTGTTACAATTTAAACAATCGATCAGCATCAAAATCAACTGCAATCACAAACAAGCGATTACAATCTAACAAGGGTATTAGAAAGTGTTTCCAGTTGTTCTGTAACAATTATTGTGCAACTAACGAGACCATTATAACTTGATACATCAGGGTAGCGCTGTTTGTATAGAGAACTAGCTTTTGCCCGCGGCTTTGCCCGCGTGGAGGTCGGAAATTGTCCCACGGGAAGGTACCCTTTATTCAGAGTAGTTCCATGTAGCTAGTTCCTCATGGAACCATCCGGTATATAAAGTATCTTAGGTGTTAATCCAGGTTGTAAAATATCAAGTGCCTAATTTGTTTCAAATCCGTTCAGCCGTTTCTGCGTGATTGAAAGTAACAAACATCCAAACATACAAACATTCACATTTATAATATTATATATATTATTTCCTTTATTTCATTTTTATACATATAATACACAGTTTAAAATATTTTTATAAAAACATTTACTATTAACAATCCATATCATTATCATTATCTATTTCATTTACTTTTTTTATTTTTTTTATTTTTACATTGTATGTTTCACTATATTAAAGTGTGTTAGCAAATAGTCATCACAATGTCTTTATTTTTTCTTTATTTTATTTTTTTGTATATTGGCACCTTATAGCTATATTCATGTATTTAGTTACTATTTAATCGTGTTTTTGTATTTTATGCTGTCTTTTGTGTGCACCAAATAAACGATTTATTTATTATACAATTTTATATTTTTATAAAATTATATTAGTATTATATGTTATTATATTATAGTAGAAAGGTCGAATAAGGAACTACGTTTAATTATTTTGTATATCATCAGTTTCTAACAAAGATTTAAGTCATTAGATTTGCCTTCACCGACCTTAGGTCGCGTGAAAACGTGTAAATACTGAGAATAGTGAACTCACATATCCTGCATGGAACGATAGGTACAATTGTCAGTACGAGTGAGAGAGACAATGCTATTCAAATGTCATTGTCAACGAAACAGAAACATGACCATCTTTTGACGCGGTAAAGCGAAGCAATCTGCCTAGCCTTTTCCCATCTATGTTGGGGTCGGCTTCCAGTGTAACCGTATGCAGCTGAATACCAGTATTTTACATGGAGCGACTGCCTAACTGACCTCCACAACCTAGTTACTGGGTAGCACGATACCTACGCGGTAGGACGAATCTAACGATTTAAATCTTTGTAGTACTATACGAAAACAGAACAATTACACGTACCGTAGTTTCTTATAGAGTCGCGTATCAAGTTAAGTTGGACGCGTAACTATTGTTTACATGGATAAGTAAATGTCTTGTCCATTGTGTACTTTCGAGTGTCATTCTTGTATCTATAATCAAATGTTTAGGGCCTATTTCGCCATACTCTGTTTGTTACAATATTCCGTTAGGCATTTTGATGTAGGTACTGCAGTTGTTCCATGCCGCGATTACTGTATACTGTAAGCTGTACTTTGGTACGGAGCGGAGCGGAGTGGGGCGAATCTTCGTGGATGGCACTATCTATGCTGGGGATGCTTGAGGCGACAATAATCGACTTTTAATGATTTTATACTGAAGATCACGTCTAAACGACTACTGTTAATGATTTGGAAAAATATGTGTTAAATTAGAGTAATTTCTTAATAATTTAATTTATGAATATTTTAGATACCACCATACTTGGTACAGATAGTGTCGTCCACGAAGACGCGCTCCACTCAGCGATTACTGTATACTGTAAGCTGTACTTTGGTACGGAGCGGAGCGGAGTGAGGCGAATCTTCGTGGATGGCACTATCTATGCTGGGGATGCTTAAGGCGACGATAACCGACTTTTAATGATTTTATACTGATGATCACGTCTAAACGAGTAGTGTTAATGATTTGGAAAAATATGTGTTAAATTAGAGTAATTTCTCAATAATTTAATTTATGAATATTTTAGATACCACCATACTTGGTACAGATAGTGTCGTCCACGAAGACGCGCTCCACTCAGCGATTACTGTTCTGTAAGCTGTACTTTAGTACGGAGCGGAGCGGGGTGGGGCGAATCTTTGTGGATGGCACTATCTATGCTGGGGATGCTTTTAAGGCGACGATAACCGACTTTTAATGATTTTATACTGCAGATCACGTCTAAACGAGTAGTTCGTTAGAACAACTGCCGCCGAGCCGAGCCGTGAATCAGAAATACAGATAAACATATAACATGAAACTGACCTGCAAATTGCGAAAAACGTAAGAAAATTTTAATTTCGCGGGCTACCTTGACGCTTTCACCTTAAGGCAATTCTAAAGATATAAATATGTCACAGCGATGAACGCGTCGAAAAATGCACGCACACTAGAAAGGGATAATGACAGCTCAATGACGTGGCTCGAGTATAAGACGTAGCTGTCACGCTCACTAGCATAACAAAGTTGGCTTATTTGATTTAGTCCTTTTGCAGCGTGACACTCTATCTAAAATATAATAAAATCCTTTTTTCTAACTGCTGTTATTTTCATTTAAAACGAATATCAACTTTATAGTCGTGTAAATTAAGTTGATTTCAGAATTACTCGTACTATTGAAAAAGTGACAAAAATGTTTGAAGGTGTAGCGGAAACTGAACTTTATGCGTCGATATTACAGTGGTTTTACCAAAAACGCATACTATTATTGTTTACATTTTCGGAAACTAAATCGCGAACGCAGTATATACATACTAGAATAAATAATCAAAGGGCAATTTATATAACCAGTGATTATGCCACCCAATAAATTGGAACTTCTTCTTACATTCTCAATTCAATTGAAATTCTGCATACCCTTTACTAATTAACACGATCATTTAGGACCCTTAACAGGTAAATAATCATAGAATAATCATCAAATTAACAATATCCTTCTTTAAAAGTCGGTTAAAAAGAGGAGTTAGGACGGGTTTTCTTGAATCGCAATGTACGGTAATGAGCTTGGATTTGTAAAGTATGGATAAGAATTTTTAATTATAACATTTTTGTTTTTTGAAAAGGTTGAGCATGAATTTTATTTTAAAATAAGGTACCTGCCTTATCTATACATCCATTTACGTAATATCACACTGCTACCACATTAATTTGGTACAGGTAGGTATGTTACCCACATACCTAACTCAATCTGCCTAGCCTTTTCCCAACTATGTCGAGATCGGCTTCCAGTCTAACCGGATGCAGCTGAATATCAATATTTTATAAAGAGGACTGCCTGTCAGATAGGCAGCCGTTCGATACACCTGGGTAAGAATGGTTGTCAGACTTTAGGGCTTCTGACGACCCGTAACGACTGTCTAAGATCCCCGAATGACAGCCGGGACCAACGGCTTAAAGTGCTTTCCGAGGCACCGAGGAGTCTCTGTATTTAAAGAGGGTCACCAATCCACGGACCAACCCCGGCAAGCATAGCTTAAGTTGGATCAACCCGTGCGGTTGTTATTACTTCCCCACATACCTAAGTAATATCTATTTAACAGTTTTTAATATCATGCTTGAAATAGTCAGTCTTTTTGTTATTTTTCTCTTAAAATCATTAGAAAAGAAGAAAAAATATAAAAACATATTTGTTTATTTGCGGTAAAACAGGACGCAAAAAAAAATGCAAACACAAAAATGAAAAGATGTGGGAAAATAATGGTCACATCTACCATCTACGCAAACCGGCCATCGCTCAGCATTATGCTGTGACCCCGTGCGAGTCAGTGCCACAGCGCTCATTTAATTAATTCTTTTGCAAAGCTAGATACAATACTGTTTTAGAGTGGTATAGTGGTCTATTCTGTTACCTAATCAATTACCTATTGAACCATTCGAATTCGCCTTTCTAATCAATTCTTTCTGGTCATGTACTAGACCATTTGGCAATTTAACGGCTATCTGACAATGACACTATTTTACGTCATAAGCATGACATGATATAAAAACAATAATAAAATAACCTTCAATTGAAAATAATGCATTGTAAAAGCTTTGTTTTTGAACCAAACGTGAAAGGTAACATTTATTAGTTACTAGCTTCCGCCAGCAGCAAAAAAAAGCAGATGTTCCATACATTTTGACCGCGTAAGTATTGCTCTTTTCTATGAAACATCAGATTTTTTCTTTAAATAATCGACGAAAAATTCCAACGCATTTCAAGGGGGGTCAGAACCATGAGTGAATAACAGTTTTCACATCGCTGTCCCTGACACCCTGTATAAGAGTTAATTGAGTTCGTACAAATTAATTTATTTCAAAAATCAAGGTAAAAACACCACTCGATACTGCAAACAATCTAAAAAAAACAAGTACCATAATGACAGCTGTCATGAAAATTTGTGCACCGGTTTGACTTTACGGTATCAAAAAACGCTCTCAAAGAAAACACCAACTTACTTTCATAAATAACATTTCAGTTACTTCATTTACCGGTAAATTGCAGACAGTATGTGGAGGCCACCGCTCTTCTAGGAAATCTTAGCTTTAGCTACTCACGTTAAGCTTCGCAACACGAATTTGAAAATTAAATACGTGGCAGTGGACGGTTAACTTGACACCTTTTGCAAACACACCAACTAAAGTATGTCACAATAATATCGCCCCGACCGAGCGAGAGAGTGCACAAGTGTGTGCGCAGACACAGGTGCACTCTCTTCCCTCACTCTCATAGTCCGATGGGACGGCAATCCGACCCGACCGGGGCGAGATCAGGCGCAGGACTAACGGCTTCACGTGCTTTCCGAGGCCCCCCGTGCCTCGGAAAGCTCTCTAAATAACACTTCCAAAATTCCGAGCCAATGAGAAATTCTTAAACGAAAAATAAAAAAAAATATGAAAAAGTGTTTATTCACAGAAATATTCTTTTACAAGACACATGTTACCTCAAGCAGTTTGTTGGCAGACGTAGCTCCTTTTTTGTTTTGTACATATTTTTTATATATATTTTTATATTTATTGACACTTTTTCACATAAAGGTAAACTACTATTCCTTCATTTCTTAAATTTAAAAACAGACATACAATTTTTGTTTTAGATATTCTCTGCAGTGAGGCTTTGACAAAAAATATTAAAAAGGTACTTATGTATTTTATTTTTAAAGGCAGTTTTTGTGATACAACTGTTTATATCGACTGGAAGGTTATTAAAAATAGTTGGGACTAAAAAACTTCACACACACTCACACCACACACCTCCCACCTACCTGTCTTTACATTTTGCCCGACCTGGGAATCGAACTCAGGTCACACTAAGCAGCCGCGCTTGCGAGTACGAGACCAACAGGGCAGTCGAAAAATGTCACAATACAAGACCAATGAACCACAAAATTACAATTCCATTTCCACATTACTTTAATCCAAGTTGCATTTACAGACCGTTAAAGGTTTTAAGGTAAAAAAGTTAATAGTTTTGCATGCGTATAATGAGTACTGGGTTCAATACTTGTGCAATTAATTGTGGCTGTGTTTTACTACGAAGTGTCGGTCGTCCGGCGGCGAGAGGGGCAGATGATAGTGTTACCATCGCTGGGAGAACCTGGATGAGCCTGGCATAGGAGGGTGGGGATTGGCACAAGAAAAGGGAGGCCTATGCCCAGCAGTGGCTGTGGATGATGCTGTGTTTTGCTATAGTTTGACCGGTACCGCTATTACCGTTACCATCTTAGGTATGCGCGGCGAGGCAGTGTTGACCAATCAGCGGCGGGTGGGAAGCCGCGCGCCCTGATTATTGACGAATTAGTGGCCTGCACTACTACCCCGCCTCACCGCGCACCTATCTAAGGCACGGGACAGAGCTCTCGGTCAAACAAACTATACATGACCAGTTTCTTTAGACCGTTGTAAGTGCAAGGTAACCGACATAGCCCAAAGAATTACCAAACTTAGTGGCAGTTGGCAGTTTGCTCCCAGAACTGATGGCCGATGGGGCCGAAAGGTTCTGGAGTGGCGACCGCGTACCGGAAGACGTAGCGTTGGAAGGCCTCCTAGAAGGTGGACTGATAACATGGTGAAGGCCGCAGGATTCACAGGAAACACAGAACTGTCGGTCGATTCTGTAAAAATATCAAACTTAGGTGACGTGAGCGTGTCACTGTCACTCATAAATCCACCGGCAGGATGCTAGGGATTAGCTCTATTGACAGCTCACTTCACGCTCACTTCGCCTAAGTTTCACGGTGATATTTTTACAGAATCGGCCGGCTGGTCGAAGTGTCGGTGCTTGGGGGAGGCCTATGTCCAGCAGTGGACGTCTTTCGGTTGAAATGATGATGATGATGAAGTGCAATACAAGTATTCTTTTGTGTTTAGTCATTTGATCTCATAAAAGTCAAGCTTAAAACGTAAAATATAATTTTTGATAATACAGGGTGCAAAAAGATCCATCACAGAGCCGTCATCTACTCATTCTGTAAGTACATCAATATAAGCAACATCGCACAAAAATAATTGCTGAGAAATTACTTTTCTTTTTGGTGTTAAAAATCGCTGTTTACGGTAGGCACTTAGCGCGCAATCTAACGCACGCAAACATTGTGATTATGGGTGCATGCAACGCTCCAGGGATCGTGAGCGTGAAGATACAGTCGAATCTGGATAAGCGAGAGTTCAAGGGACCGCGATCTCATTTTCACTTATAGAGGTCTCTCACTAACTCGAGTTTCTTGCTCATAGAGGTACAGGGGCGGCCCTACTCATTTAAAGAGGTTGAAACTTATTGGGAAAGGTTGATAGGAACAAAAACAACGTTAGTTCTTTGAAAATAATGAATTAGGTAATTCAATTTTATAATTATTTCAAAACTACAGATGTTAAATATTGTTAAGAATTTTATTGTCCTACAATTAGCATATTGAGTTGAAAAACATGTTCTCCCATAATGAATGTATGGGAGATCTGTTTTTTAAACTGCAAATTTAAGTTGGTCGATTATTACTCGTAAACCTGTAAAGCCTACTTAGCTGTGATAGTTTTCCTTTCCTTATAAATTCGTTATATATACTACTGCTGTGATTTTTTTTCACAATACAAGTACAACCATTTTTAGCTGACACTATTGACTCTAACAAAAATTAGCACTTTAAAGCCTAATATTTCGCAAACGTATTCTTAAAATGAAAAACGATTTTCACACACCCACAATATTTTTAAACGACCTTTCCAACGATACCCCACACTTTGGGATAGACGAGAAAAAAAAAACTATAAGGGTTCCTTATTTACTACGGAACCCTAAAAAAATACAATGTTGGGAAGAACAAGTGACTCTAGGCTTCTACACCCGTTATTACGGTTCCGTACCCGAAGGGTGCCAAACGGAACCCTATTACTACCTAAGCCCCCGCTGTCCGTCCGTCCCGTCCGTCCGTCTGTCTGTCTGTCAGCTGGCTGTATCTCATGAACCGTAGTAGGGACAGTTAAAATGTTTACAGATTGTTTTTTAAATAGGAAAAAATAACTAATCTTAATAATTAGGTAAAGGGGGTTCATACAAGTAACGTGTTTTTTTTCGGCGTTTTTTTGCGGTGTCTAAACTACGTGTGTGAGTCCAACTCGCTCGGTCGGTATTTTTAATTTCTTATCTTGTGTCTGTACTAATTAGGTATTCCTAGATATATTTATTATTAGAATACAGAGCTAAAATATTATACTATAGCACGAGCCAGTGACAAAAAAAAATTGTAATTTTTACTCCAATGATTTTTTTTTGTTAATTTAAATACTTATATAGTTTCAATAATATTTTTCAAACGATATCAGATTTCTAGCTACCTCAGAATATGTTTAAGAACCATTTACTTTAATTTATAATCAGCTGGAACATAAAAAAACAAGATATAGATCAGCTGTTTATGAAACCGTTCGAAATAGTCTATGGAAACAGGTTTTTAAATTACCTGTCTATGGTCTAGCCTACAATGGAATATAGAGTTATTAATTTAATGTAATTGGCTATGACATATATCTTCCCTAAAGTGTTATTATTGTAATTATCAACCTATAAATGGTAACGTGGTCTTAATGACCGGTTCGTCCCTGAGGGCCACGATCCCGTAAGTACACGTCCCGGAGGGCCACGATTTCGGTAAATTTGATGCTGACGAATTGGTGATTGCATTCACATCACGCCCGTTTCCCGAAAGGTGTAGGCAGAGATGCACTCACATTTCGCCGGTTATGTTTAAGTCCCATGTAATAGGGGGCGAGCCTATTGCCATCAGCCGGGCACAAATCCAGACTCCGGACTACTAACTGAGAGAGCAATAGAAAGAACTCAACAACACTGCTCGACTAGACAATTGCATAACACACAATCACAATACGAAGGATTTTTTTCATTTCTTTGTTTGAAAAGTTCGTCTACTCGACAACGTAAATGACGCAATGATGAATGTTGTTCAATTGTCAAAATTAAAGGCATTGACATTGTAAGTGTGTCACGGAATTACCCCATTAGGGGTAAAATCCATGACCCTATGCTTAGCAGTCACGTTTTCAACCACTAAACCTATACGAACGTGGCACGTGGCACTGAGCACCCCACATTGATATTAGTTAAATTATGTATAATAAACGATCTTTATTTTTTAAATAAAATAAAAATATGGCCGCACTCTAACAACAGATGTTTAAAAAAAACTTTTTAAGAACCGTTTTCTATTCACTATTTCTTTTTAAATATTTTTTGCTACGTTCCTAAATGTATTAGAATAACATAAGTAATAAATAAAATGTCTAATTAACATATTTCGACTCTTGTGAGTGAAACCGGTTGTCTATAATGACGATGCGTTAAAAAAATATTTAAAAAAGTTGTTGTACATCAATTTGTGTTAGAATATCACTACTTAAGAGTTTGTCTATGGTAATATTGATTGTTGAGATATTAAAAACAGTGATAGGTTGTTTAATAAATACGTTAAAAAACTTAAGAAAAAAGTCATTACTTAAGCCAATATATCAATGATCTGTTGTGAGCTCGAAAACCACTAGAAGTTTTTTTTTAATGTTAGTTATAACTAGCGACCCGCCCTTACTTCGCATGGTTTTTATGACTTGACAAAACATCGAGTTTTTTTCATTATTAATGTAGATTTAATAATAATGTTTTATGCTCATAAACCTTTTGGAATAAATTCTCTAAATGTTGGACAAAATCGCATCGAAATCCGTTGTGTAGTATAAATGAACAACACGGTCACACAGACAGACGAAAAGCGACTTTAATTTATAATATGTATAGATGAACAATGTGAAATTTAATTCGTTTGCATCCTCTTAAGGGGTTATTGTATTCATAAAAAAAAATCTGCTGTTCCATACATTTATGTAATTATCTATAGTCTTCATTTATTTTCGTTGCTTATATATTTAGTATGTATGTATTTATGTATCTATTATTTAGGATATGTATTTATCTGTGTATCTATTCTAGTATATTGTATACTTATTATTTGCACCAACGTCAGCCCCATTTTATGTCCAGGCAAATCACTGTCCATTCTAAGGTTGCCTGGAAGAGATCGCGGAAAGCGATAAGGTCGCCCATTGTATATTTTGTAGTGCATAATTATTATTTTTTGTTATGTATTTTTGTGGTGTACAATAAAGTATATATAAATAAATAAATATGTTCGCATAGCTCGTTATAATGTAGGGAACAGCTGATTTTTTTTTCGCGATTTCAGGTTTGGCCCTATAGTGGAAGTTGTTCATAATAATAAGTACAATGACCCCTTAAGAGGATGCAAACGAATTAAATTTCACATTGTATAGTTACCAATGTGACTTTTTCAATTTATTGGGTACCTACTTTCTCAGTTTTTTTTTATATACCTGGACGATCGAGCTCTGCTCGGATGAAAATAAATAAACCAAATTTTCTCAGATATGAGACCTAGCTAGATCGATTTTTCGCCCCCGTAAACCCCTATATTGTAACTTTCATCGCAAATCAATCAATACAGCGACAAAACTAAAAACTGAAAATTCAAGCTGGAACACAACAACGGTCCTTGGCGCAGAAATAAGTATGGTCGGAGTAGTTCCCCGGGCAAACTTCTTCACAAAGATCTCTATTAGTACTGAAGGTGTCCTGAAATCTTCAGATTAGGACTTATGAATTTCAGTGACATCCCCACAGGCCTCCGTGGCGCAATGGCTAGCGCGTTCGGCTGTTAACCGAAAGGTTGGTGGTTCGAGCCCACCCGGGGGCGATTCTTTTTATAATAACACGATAAATTGTTCAGTTTTTTCATGGTCGCATGTGGTCCTGGGTTCGAGTCCCAGCACGCGTAGCATGACCACCGTATAAACGGGTTTTGTCGACGGAAGAATAGACTGTCTATTCTTCAGTCGACAAAACCCGTTTCTCGGGTACTCATGCTACGCGTGCAGGTCGGACAAAGTGTTATTGAGTTTTTCCATCTGGAATTTGTCAGTAGCAGCTCGGAGTCTGGATTTGTGCCCGGTTGATGGCAATAGGCTCGCCCCCTATTACATGGGACTTAAACAAAAGTGGCGAAATGTGGGTGGCGGATCTACACCTCTGCCCAACTGTCCGGGGAATGCTGGCGTGATGTAATGTCAAACCTTATTAATAAAAATTAATTAGTTATATTATTTATTTTAACGTAATGAAGGTTCCCCCATGCGGCGTCGTCTGATGTCGTGTGGGTTTGTTACATTATTACTATTTAATTATAGATATTTCTTTGCTCTATTAATATTTTATATGGACCGACTATTATTTGGAAAGCGTAGGACGCCATTGACAATATGGCTCTCTGGGAAAAACAGTAATTAGCACCAATTTCTAGTAAAAATAATAATAGCCACCGTTAATGGTATTATAAAACTTGCCTGTGAAGTGTGATTGTGAGTGTGTGAGTGTGAGTGTGTGTGTGGGAGTGTTGTTTATAAAAAGGTTTATTTATTTATTTTTCAATTTAGGCGCTTCCTTAAATCACTATCAGTACCCAAGGATTATTCACTATTAACACGTTCAGTGCCGGAAACCCTCCCGGAGGGTTCAGTCAAGTCGCATATGGGATGCCGGGAGCCCTTGCGGAGGGCTCATTTTAAATGTAAGTTTTTCTTAGCGCATTCAGCATTATAAACTGTGAAACTAAAATCAGTTGTTTGTTTTAATAATATTTCAATCCTAATGCCGGTGACACTCCTGGAAGGTTAACTTTAGCGCAGTGAGCTGTCAATAGTTTTAATCCCTAGCATCCTGCCGGTCGATTTGTGACAGTGACAGCTCACTTCACCTAAGTTTCACGTTGATATTTTAACAGAATCGACCGACTGGAGTCAACTTGCAAAATGTATGGCGGCGTGGCGTATGAGCTCTATGAAAAGTGTTAAAAAGGTTCTGCAGGACCAACACTGCCCTACTAAAGCGGAATTCGCTATCTCAATCGGAGTAAGTTTTGAGAAAATTGTCTTTTTGTGAATTGTAATTTAAGGAAACATAAGGATATAAGAATCTTCTGAGTGGATTGTTTAAATGTTGTAAGTTAGATAGCGGTATTTGGCTTATACCGTTAGATGCGAAATTGTTATAGGTATTGAATGGTATTAAAAAAAAAACTAAAAGGGCGTATGTTAGAGATAGTACCTTTCGGCTTAGTAGAGCAAAATAACGGTTCTTAGTTTTTTAATGTTCCTTATCCTAAGGGCACGTCTTCTTTGTTATTATCGCGCGCCACCCGTACCCTAATTACGTAATACACGATCAATCAGAATCTGAATCGTTTTGAAACAGATCGCTAATCCTTTGCTTGGTACGTTCGAAAAAAAAATCTGCTCAACAACATAAATAACACAATGAATGTTGTTGACCTGTCAAATTGAAACAGATTAGTCGGAATTGTCAACGAAAATGTGTTGCGTAATTAGATAGCCGGTCTACTCTTCGATATGCAATGGCCTTTGTAGTCCCATGAAACATGGGGCTTCATGGTCTAGTGCAAATCTTGAGGTTCATTCGATTTATCGAGTCTGATTAAAGCACGCTGGGATCGGTGCATTTCATTCATTCATTCATTCATAAGGAGATTATTCTAACTAGAGTAAACTGCCGAGGTATGGAATTGATTTGCCTGTGCGAACATGTTGGTATAGCTTGAAGAAACAACCTGTATGCGCTTATTTCTTTGTTTTAAACAACATATCAAAATCAAAATCAAATTATTTTTATTTCACATAAACCTACAAGGGCACTTATGAAACGTCAGAAGCTAGGTGCACGGTTCCAATTGGTCGTTTCCTATGGAGAAGAGCCGGCAAGAAACTCCACGGTTACTCTTTTAAAAGTAAATGGTTTTTACAATGTTTCCAAGTTACAGTGTTAAAAGGTATGAGAGGACAGTGTAGGCCCATCAACAAGTACCAGGTACTTAGCAAAATATTAAATGGTCCACCGATCTACAGTCTGTTATGTCTACAACGTTCTCTCATTCACAAAATTTAAAAGAAAATAAGCTATATAAAAGACAAATGAAATTCCTAATAAAAATAAAAACCTATTTAAACCAAATGATAATGGTTGCCACTACTGCTGTAACAATGTATCGTCGAACGTAAGTTCAATTGAGGTAAGGGACAAAATACCCAAAATGTGTTGAATATACAGTTTTGTTCAGAATTTTTCGCTCTTTCGAATGGTGGATATGAAAAAATTATAGCTTAAGAAAAATGTCCATTACCCTACTGATTTTTTGGATCCAAATTTTGAATCAGCCCCATAACAACAATTTATCTGAAAAATTATGCATTATAGGAACTTGAAATGGTGTAATTAACGCCGCCAATCCACTTCAAATAAGGTAAGGGTCTCCCAAATCAACGAATTACAGTTGTCGTCACGTAAAAAGAACGCTGAGCGACAGTGCAGGGGATGTGTTTGCGCACGGATACAGTCGCATCCTAAAGTACTAGGCTATTGTTTTATAATTATAAGTGTAATTGTTTTATTGTAGAATCATAATAGGTACTTTATTAGCTACTTAGTACTATGGAATAGACTGGAATCGATAAATCGCTCAGTGCTTAGGTAAACGGCCAGCGTTCTTTTTACGTAACGGGACCTGTACCATTACGGATTACTCAGTACGTCAAAAGTGTGTACTTCATTTTCTGTCAACAATCTCTTTACATTGTATGTTCTTCATACATTTTTTCAACAAGTCCTTTACAATTTTTTCATTAATATATTTGATCCAACGTAGAGGTCAATTTAATGTAAGGGACGGGACTACAAGATACTTGGTCAGTAAGGGACATGACTAACAAAATACGTTGGTGTAAGGGACGTCTATTTTCTTAAATAGCTAACTTATTTAAATAAATGTTACACAGGTAGATAGAGCACTAAAATACAAAATTATGTGTGAAATCAGATCCGAAAAAGGTTAATTAAAAAAAAAGTTGTGGGTGGTTTAGTCCGAAAAAAAACTTTGTCGGCCTCTCCTGAAAAATCGTATTTTGTCCCTTACCCCAAATAAACCTACGGTCGACGATATACCCATCCTTTTCTTAACCTTAGCGACATATCTTAATATAATGAAAGTCTTGAAAAACTGCCTTACAAAAGCTACTGTTTAAAAATAAAAATCCCTGTATTGAAAGTGATCGAATAACGATCGCGTAAAGAAACAGCCTGTATAGTGTATGTACAACTTAACACTACTCTCAAGGATTAAGATCTCTCTTAAAACATCCTGTACCATTACGTGTCCATTAGGTCACCCATTCAATTCCATACGTCGGCAACATAAACTTAACTCCAACTATTTATTCTTACTAAGTGACTAAGTTAAGTTCCCAGGCGGTCTGTTTGATGTTGTGCGCGCTTGTAACATTATTTAAAACAACATTTACAAGTACCCAACATTCACCCATCTATTCCTTGACCTCTGCAACGTAACTTAACTTAAAGCAATACTAAAGCAATCCCTTCTATAAAATAAAACATCATGTATATCACCCATCCAATTCCGCTTGGTAAACTTAACCTCAACAAAACACTTACAAAGGCTAAACGACTATGTTAGTTTTATGGATTTGAATGCATATGTAATTATGTGGTCACCCATCCAATTCTATACCTCGGCAACATTGATTTAACTTCTCTATTTATTTTACTAAGTGACTACGTTTCGTTCTGAGGTGTATTTGATGTCGTGGTTGCAGGTTAAAATCCGCGTCAGGTTATCATCTGACATTATGCTGAGCTGAGGCCATTTTGGCATTATTTTCTGTTTTATAGTCATAAGGTGTATTTTTCTGCTGTAATGCCAATAAAAACATTTTTTTTTCTTTCTTTCGTGTGCAGTCGTAACATTATTTTAAATAACATTTACCAGTAATCGACATAGTAACTTAAATGAATTAAAAACTAAATTATTAATAAAAAAAAACAACGCCCGTATAATAAGTTGACAAATTGGCATCGCTGAAAGGAACATCCTTTACAAAGCGTGGTCACCCATCCAACTGCATGCCTTTGAAACATTAATTTAACTTAACCTAACAAAGCAGATTCCTATAAAAAAAATACAACTAAGTATACAATTCTCAAAATGTAGTTTAAAACCGGAAATGGTCACCCATCCCATTCCATACCTCGGCAACATTAACTTAACTTCTCTATTTATTCTAACTAAGTGACCACGATAAGTTCCCAGGCGGTCTGTGTGATGTCGTGTGCGCTTGTAACATTATTTAAAACAAATAATCAATATTTGAGAGGATATCGGTGCGGATCGGACACGCGTCGGTATGGTGGGTGACCCGTTAATGTTGGGGCGTTTGATACTGATTTTAAAATTAATTCTTTAATGGTTTCTTGTACTTAGTGAGGTTTTTTTTCCTTATAGGGTCTAGTTTGAGGGTACGTTAATCGATGATTCTGCCATTAAAACGTAGAATGGTGATTACTCGTCTGTTTGATGGTGTATGTTCAAAACTAAAAATAAAATCAATTTGTCTAGCCCTGTATGGAAGCAGAATTGGAAAAAAGAAATTGGTTTGGAAGTTATGAGCGCCGAAACTTTCATATTTCAACACTAATTTTAACTCGTCTTTGGGCGTAAATAAATAACTAAAGTAATCATAAAAAGAAACCGTGTAGGGATAGATAATTTATTCAATAGTTCAAATAATTTTATTTTGAGTAAATACCTACATCCAGTAATTTTTTCATAATATCTATACGCCCAAAGGTCTGTTCATGAAATTTTACGCGTTCGTTTGCGTTATAAATCATCGTCTATTTCACTAAATAAATGAATAAATAAAAACTAAATAAATAAATGTATAATTAGACTAATTAGCATGCATATTAGTCAGGCCCATCAACGAGTTCGAGCCGTCGATTTATGTACCTTTACGTCACTCTCGTACTCCTCAAAGAAAGGTATGGGTCTCTTGTTACAACCTATATTTACGAGTTTTATTATAAGTCTCATGTACATAAAATAGCCACTAACCGAACAAAAATTAGGAATGCGAGCTGCTACTCATACATTCCTGATGAAAAAACTAAATAACAAAGGCATCGGACCCGTAATTATTGAAATAGTACACACATTTCCACAGTAATAACAAATGACTGTCGACCTTGGGAATCAAACCCAAAACTCAAATAGTACTTACACACATTTCCACAGCTGTATAATTATTAAAAGGGCCTGAAAAAATATCAATAAATTCATAGTAACTCAGTATAGTTCGTGTCAAAACAAGTTACGAAGATAACTAGAAGTGTGACGTTGAATAAATAAGCGGCCAACACGCCGTCAATACCGCGCGTACGCACCCTCGCACCGCATGACACATACTTAGTTCCATGCATCCATACAGTCACATGCATTCACAGAATCAGCATCGAGATGTTTCATTGTTATACACGAAGCATGCTGAGCTCAGAACTCAGGTATTACTAACATCGTCATGATTTGCAAGGAATGTAAAAACAAAATGAATTGGGGATTCAAGCTGATGCTAACGGCCCACCTCAAGGCAAATTCTTGTAACCCAAAACGTTTAAAATCTAGTCACAATCTCATTTAACCGAGTAGTCTCATCATCTGCCTAGCCTTTTCCAACTATGTTGGGTCAGGTTCCAGTCTGCCGCTGGGGAGCTGTGCCGCTGGGGAGTTTGTTGCGCCACTTCTTCTTCCCAGCTAACGCACTAGAAAGTGGTGAAGGGTGGGCGTTTTGGGGGACTGTCTTATGTAATTTTGACGTTCGAAAAGTGCTGATTCTCAGCCTAGTTTGAACAAATGACTTTTGAATTTTGAGTCTAACACCAGTATTTTACCGCAGATTAATACAGATGGGATACCGCAAAATCATTTAAATAAAAAGCGACTCTTGCCACGACACAATAAAGTGCAATTCAGGTCGGCGTCATTATATATATATATATATGAATAACCCAATATCACTTTGCCCGACTCGGGAATCGAACCCAAGACCTCATGCTCAGCAGTAGCGCTTGCGACCACTGGATCAACGAGGTTAAGCAAAACAATGGAAAATACTAAAGCCATGTCACATTCATGACTAATATTGTTTAACATTTTAGTCAACTGACTATGAATATAAATTAAGGAGGACATAATGTATGTAGATCAGTTAAAACCACAAACCTACGTGCAAATGTATAGTGAATGAGGTGGAAAAAATATTATGAGTAATGTTAGTTTGTGTTTCATTGTTTTAATTCTTGTTAGCACAAAAATACCTATATGTAAGAAGGTATAGTCGGTATCGTTATTGCTTTGCCATTTATGACAACAAATATCCTACTAAATTGTAACTAAATTGTTGAAATTATCTGTCACATAGACAAATAGACCTTATAGTTTTACGACGTGCAACTGACGTTCAACCGGTTGAACCTTAGTGCCTTTTCATACGGCCCGGTTGCCGGGTACCCGGCACCGGCTAACCGGTACGTGTGAAAGATAACTTCATATCTAAGCAGTTCCCGTGAACACGATGACATCTGTTACCGTCCCCGTTCTATAGCTGCCGAGCGCTGCAAGCAAAAATGGTCCTTACGGTATATAGATATGAAATTCTTCGATGGTACATGCCCATACACTTAGCTGCCGGGTACACGGCATCGGCTGTCCGGCACCGGCTGTCCGGCAACCGGGACGTATGAAAAGGCACTTAGGGAGATAAAGCAGAAGCACACGGTCGTTCTTCTTAGTGGGTCGATGACAATAAAAATGGACTCGGCCCAGAATTCGGTTACGTGTTAAACGCCACTAGCGTCCTGTAACGTGCAGCTGACAGGACACGCAGGACATGATATTAAGTTTCCCATCGTTTAGGAACACCACCCATCTACTTTTAGCCCTCGAACCCGGGGACGAATTTTTTCGCGCATTTGTATTTTTAGCGCCGATAGTTGAAAATACAACAGTGTGTATTCTTGACACGCTCCAATGCGCTCTATTGGATTCTGAATGGTCGACCCAATACCAAGAGTTGAAAATCAGTGCGCCACAAGAAGTTGTCGCGTTATTAAATAGCC
The DNA here is from genome assembly GCA_914767755.1 of Agrochola circellaris. Lineage (NCBI taxonomy): Eukaryota > Metazoa > Arthropoda > Insecta > Lepidoptera > Noctuidae > Agrochola > Agrochola circellaris. The sequence goes on along the minus strand of OU611867.1, from coordinate 5,232,275 downwards.
CGTGCTTACCTGGGCTTACATTGCTTGAGGAAAGCAATGCATGCATGCATTGCTTGCTTCCATCGAAAAAGTTCAAATCTATACACCGTAAGGACTATTCTTGCTTGCAGCGCTCGGCGACTGTAGAACCGGGCCGGTAACAGATGTGGTCATCGTGTTCACGGGATTTTGTTTTCAAACTGCTTGCTATGCTAGATATGAAGTTCTTCGATAGTACATTGAAGTGATGCCATTACTTGCAATCGGTATTGGATGTTTTTCAACACCTTACCTTGTACTTAATAGAATAAAGAATTAAGATTATACAATAAGAATTTAAAGACTTATTTCTTGTTTTTATCGGCAATAAAAATACACAACCTGTGAAAATTTCAATAGCCTACCTATTACGGTTCATGAGATACAGCCCGCTGACAGACAGACGGACAGCGTAGGCTTACTTGATTCTGTTTGGCATCCTTCGGTTACGGAACCCTAAAAATCATCATCTTCGAGTAACTAGTCTTTTGTATTAACATGTCATGGTGTCTCGAGGTAATGTTGTCAACACAAGTCTTGATATTACCGCACCACTCGAAGTTTTAGCCCAGTTTTTCTTGTGTTTCATTTGTAAAAAGAATCGCCCCCGGATGGGCTCGAACCACCAACCTTTCGGTTAACAGCCGAACGCGCTAGCCATTGCGCCACGGAGGCTGTGGAGGTATATTTGGAATATATAGGTCATATTAGCCACTCTTCGTTCGACATGATTACGGAATTAAAACTTGGCTTATTATGTCAGAGGGGCAATTCCCAGGATTTTTATGAACATTCGCATCTCATTCGCAATCTGTCAAAAATACAATCGATTTACCAACATTTTTGACAAGTTTGACAGATTGCGACATGAATGTGAACGTTTTTAGGGTTCCGTAGTAAACAAGGAACCCTTATAGTTTCGCCTTGTCCGTCTGTCTGTCCGTGGCTTAGCTCAGAGACGGTTAGTACTAGAAAGCTGTAATTTGACATATTAATCATGCTGAAAAAGAGGTAAAATAAAATCAAGTAAAATATTATTTTTTAGGGTACCTACCGCGGCTAAATGTAAAGTAGGGATGTTTTTTTTTCTCATCTACCCCATGTTGGGGTATCGTTAGAAAGGTCTTTCAAAAATATTATGAGGTTGTGAAACCCATTTTTGGATTCTGGGATCCGTTTGCGAAATATTAAGCTTTTAACAGATTTTTTTTGTTAGAGTCAAGTGTGTCCCCCCTCTGCCAGGTAAATGGTTGTACTTGGATTTGTAAAAAAATTTACAGCAATAGTATATATAACGAAATTAAAAGGAAAACTATCAGAACTAAGTAGGCTGTACAGGTTGACGAGTAATAATCAACCAACTTAAATTTGCAGTTTGAAAAACATGATTTCTCATACATTCCGTATGGGAGAACATGTTTTTCAATTACAATGTTAAGTTTGTTCTTGGGATAAATTCATCCCACCTACGGAACCCTCCATTGTGTGTGGTCCGACACGCTCTTGGCCGGTTTTTTATTTAAGTACAAGAATTGGCCTTCTGGTAGTAAGCGATACAGACCGCTCACTATAACCTATTCCTTGCTGTCATGTTGGCACTATTGACTGTCAAGCTTCAACACCAATAGAGTTCAAAATGGCGACTGGCAGAACAGTGCTACCAATCGCGTTAAGCTTCGTACAAACGACAGCGCGGCGCGACACCGGCTATTGTTATATCGTGAAGTTTTCTTAGAAATTGTTCGAGTCGCGTCGCGCTGGTCTGTACGAGGCTTTACGGGACAATTTACAATGAACGCACATTAGATAGAAGATGTCAAAAACCTGTCAATATAGAGGGTGGGGGAAAAGTAATGTCATAATGTGAATGTGGCATAACTTTTGCAATTGGCGTCACAATGCCATTGTGATTTGATACTCATGTTCTTGACAGATAGCGAATTAGTTGACAGTGATACACACAGTCACACGGCTCAGGCAACGATGGAGATTTTGAAACACTAATTTCCGGGCATTGTGATCTCACGTTTTGGCGATTAGAACTGGCCGGCACGGTCGCCTGATATCACGGCGCCTGCAGACTCCATTTGAATTCTTGCGTTTACTACAACAAACTACAAATCTTGCAAGGCTTAAAAACCAACCTTGAAGAAAAAGTTACCAACTTGGGGGTTGTTTTACGAGCAACAATTCAAAATGCCACACAACGAGCACAAATGTGCATCAAATCAGGAGGTGGTCATTTGACCGATATCATATTTTCGCCTGGCCTGTTTCACCACCTACGATTAAATTTCTATTAACTTACTTGGCAGATAATTTCATACAAATTCTGTTCCATTTTTGAATTTATTCGGACATCGTGAAATAGGCCCTTAGTGGTGCCGATTCTCTTGTACACCGAACTAAACTAACTAAACTATCACTAAAATTTCTTAATTTTGGCTATGAGAATTTTAACGCTATTCTGCAAATAAAATTCTCTAAATTAAAAAAAAAATTTGACACGACTAAAACGAATTTGACAATCGTGAATCCACGTGGTACCCGATTTTTTTTAGAGCCGGAGACGCGCAGGGGGTGCAGCCTCGACGTATTTTATATGGAATATTTCACTTTTTGTATGGAAAATATGAAAAAAATATTACCAACATGTTGAGTTTTAGGGGTTTAAGGGTTTTATAAAGGGGGTCGAAATTTTCATTATTTTTGCGATAGGACGCACCATTTTCGAGATATAAGCAAAAGAAAAAATAAATACAGTACTGGTTTTTGCACATGAAGTCGAGATGTTGGTGTGAATTTTAGTTCATGACAACTTATTTTACCCCACACCTTTTTAATCGCGATTAAAAATTGTTAGGTTTAGTCTGGTTTGGTCTTTTACAATCAAAATTTTAGGTGAAAAACGTCAAATTCAGAATAGCAAAATTGCCATTTTCACTAAACTAAAAACTCAGTACTATCTTAGTGCTGTCAAACTAAAATATAGTTAAGTTGTGTCACTTTAGTCTATTTCAGAATGGGAAATCGTCGTTTGACAGGATTAAACAAAATTTTAGTGATTTTTAGTTTAGTTTAGAGGCATTTGTGACAAGAGAATCGGCACCAATGTCATAAATTTTACACCTCTAAATAAAATTTCCGTGAAAACCTAACCTAACTTTTTTTTGTTTCAACAAAATGGCAGCCAACTCACATAACTTATGACATTACTTTTTCCCCACCTTCTATATAAAAATTCAATCCATTTCATGTTAATTTTCTGCTACGCCATTTCGAGTTCTCTGACCATACAGATCCTTTTCTTATTCAAATGACAATAGTCATACAATACTATTCCATCTCACATTGCTACTTAAAATTTTGCTCACCTCCCTCTAGCACTATAAAGCTTGATGATACAAATAAAACCACTGACCCGCGCATGGCAACATTACGACGGAAAAATAAAGCAATAGTAAGTAAAAACGCTATTTTTATAACCCAAGACATGTGTCATAAAAATACCTAGCACATATAAAAGTATAGTCTGTATTATGTACTGTGTACCGGGTAATAAATCTTTATAAATATATCTTTGCCATTGTAGGATTTTATCAGACAGTTTTGTTATAAGTTCCTTGTAAAACCTAGGGCCAATAATCGAGCACAAATCCAGAGTCAGAACTTCCTAATTGAAAAACCGAATAACACTGCAAATACGGGGATCGAACTCAGTGCCAGAGTCAGGAGTAGTTGCGCTTGCGCTTGCGATGACTAGCCCACCGATCAGGCAGATATATTCAATTTCAATTTATTTATTCACAAACAATTTACATTGTGTTTGAAATTTTCTGTGATAAAAAAAAACAAGTAAGTAAATAAATTTTAAAGTTAATAATAAAAAAAAAAAAACATTCATGGTACAAGAAACACATTTAAAAATTAATAACAAAAATCATCATCATCATCAAAATTAACATCATAATAAAAATTACCTACAGTAAAAAATATAAAATATAAATCCATATCAACTCATTAACAATATAAGACTAGGAATAGGAAATAAAAAAAATAAAAAAAATGTCAAATTAAATAGTTCAATGTCAACTTAAATAATTAATAGGATTAATAATACATATCGCACCTTTGGTAGAACAAGGGCATAATTGTCATAAATTGCCAAACGAATGTCTTTGTCCCTCCAGTTCAAAGGGCCTTTTTAAAGCATTTCTGCATATTTAAGTCATTTTGGCAATTTATGACAATTATGCCCTTGTTCTACCAAAGGTGCGATATGTCATTTCTATCTATTTCTGTCTATTTAATTGGAACAACGTCATATTCCTACTCCTTGGTGAATACTGGCGTCATATTGTTATTTTCTGTTTTGTCACAGAATAGTACAGAAAGCGCACCCCGTATTTTAGTTATGAAGCTACAAGTACGTGGCGAGCTCGTCTTGTTGGGCCAATTCAGTGAGCGTAACGTAGTCAGAAGATATAAGAGTTACGCGATAGAAAGTGAGTTAACTTCTAGGTAAATATAACTATAGGGTTTATTAAAATGTTTTACAATACTTAACACAAATAACTATTTACACTAGGTACTAATTACAATAACAAACTCTACAAATAAATACAAAAAACAAACGGACACTTAGGCGTCGAAGTATTCGTCCGCATCGCTGTCGTCCGGAAACGTGCCCAGAAGACTGGCAGCATTGCCACGTTGAATGGCAATGCTAATTCTTTGGCCAAAGAACGAGCCAGCCCTCTAGTCGCGTGAAGTGTCGACGAGTCGGCGAGAAATTTCCTAACTATAGGTAGTGAGCGCTGTGCGATCTGAATTGCACTTTATTTTGTCGTAGCAAGAGTCGCTTTTTATTTAAATTATTTTGCGGACTGAACCATCTGTACTAATTAATCTGTGGTTTTTGTGTAAAACATTACAATTTATTCTACTGCTTTCAACAATATTTTGATTGGTCGTTGGGAGAGACATTTTCAACAGTGAAAAATTCCGTCAAATAAGTATTAATAATTATGATGATGTATTCGATATGATACCTACAAACACGAAAGAGGCGTATTATTATTACACTTAAAAAAAAAACACTGTGGGTAACGTCTTGAGGTTACCAACGAACTGTGGATTGACAAAGTCATATCAATCAATTTTCATGCTGTAATCACAGAAAACCATAACCGATGTCTGTCGTCAAAATTGTGAGAGTAAACTAGCTAAATGGGTCATATCGACACAGTCGTGAACGAAACTCGGTACACCACAGATAATTTGTGAGACAAACCATTATAAAAAGCTCGTGCATTCCAAAAAATTCAATTTAAGAAATTAGTCAACTCGTGACTACCTTCAAACGGCGGAACACATTCTGTCCAATCAGCGGCCCGTGACGTAGTTCTTTTTTTGAAATTCGAGAATCAAACGCGACCCGTCACGATGTCAGATTCACACGGGTCAGACGTCATAGGTTCATTGTCACGAACGGTCGAAGGAGGTCGAACGCTTTTGTCTAAAACATTTTTTTAAAGTATTCGGAGAAATGAAAATTCTTTGAAGCGTTCCAAATTGTTATCTCCGGAGGGACACTCGAATCTCGATGTTTTTTTATTTGCCTTGGCATTTTTTCTTTGATAGGTGGTACTTTTCAGGGGTTGATTGAAGCTATTAGCAGTAAAGAGTTGGATTTACATTTTGACATTGATGACTTTTCCTGAATGAAACCATTCTACTAACTGTTGTTATAGACTCTTTCATTCGAAGCGTACGTACCGTACCTAATAACTATCTATTAGCATCTAAATACTTATTGTAATGGAGTCGATAGTTAGGTACTAAAGAGAATTTCAGAATGTCTCGCGGTTGCAAGCGCAACTGCAGTGCTATTCTGTAACCATCTCACCGTGAAAACTTAGGTGAAGTGAGCGTGGAGTGAGCTGTCATTCCACTGGGATTGACACTATTGACAGCTCACTTCACCCAAGTTTTCATGGTGAGATGTTTACAGAATCGCATGGCTGCTGTACGTGGAGTTCTGTGTGATTGAGTTTTCCATTAAAAATTTCTAAGTAACAACCCGGAGTTTGGAAGTTGGCAGTGTCATACCCCCGTGACTCGGAAAGCACGATGAGCCGTTGGTCCTGCGCCTGATCTGTCTCCGGTCGTGTCGGATTGCCGTCCCATCGGACTATGAGAGTGAGGGAAGAGAGAGTGGACCTGTGTGTGCGCACACACGCCTGCACTATAATATCTAGTGCACAAGTGTGTGCGTAGACACAGGTGAAGGCCGAAATACGGTTTCGAGGACTATTATTATTTATTACTAAAGAGAATGAACAGAGTATAATATAGATTGCGTACTAGCGTGGTAAAGAACTTTTGTTACAGGGATATTCTGCCCTGCTAAGCCGAAAAGCGACACCTCAATCGGAGTAAGTTTTGAGAAAATTGACTTTTTGTAAATTGTAATTTAAGGAAACATAAGGATATAAAGAACTTCTGAGTGGTTTTTTTAAATGTTTTAAGTAAGATAGCGGTATGTGGCTTATACCATTAGATGCGAAATTATTATAGCTATTGAATGGTATAAAAAAACTAAAAGGGCGTATCTCTGAGATATCGCCTTTCGGCTTAGCAGGGCAGAATAGATTCTATAGTGTGATGAAATTAAATATTCATTCAATATTACACAATGAATCTAATGATTAAGTTTCTATAACTAAACACGGTTCATAAACATTAACTAAGATTGGGTAGGATAATACAAAATGACGCGAATGACGCGGGACGCAGTTAGTGACTGCATGTGTGTCGTATCGTATTCGAACTGTCACTGAACTCACTTTTTTTTAAATACTCTTGCAGGTCAAACTAGTAGGTTGTCGGCTGATTAACCGGACTTTCCTGTGACTGCCTCAATAAATTAAGGCCTCCAGCCAGGGCATAAAACTTAGAAACTAAGCTACTACACGCTAAGGGCATCCCCTGTGGTACGGACCTCGGCTTAGGACGTCGCTGGGGGAGCACAGCAAGGGCCAGGCTGGATCGGATTAATATGAACTCACAGACGGGCCACGTATACTTGAGTTCCAAGTTTGTATGCATGAGTGGATTACATACCACTAGTAGCATTTACAGATACAAGAATATCAACAAATTAAAATCTATGTTCGTGCAGCGGTTACCTACCGTCTTGCTGCCATTCTGATGATAAACTGTGAAACTGCGAGTCGACGAAATACGTTACGTTACGGTTACGACCGCCCTGTGTCTTAGTTTACTACGGAGAGTAAATAAATCTTACCTTCCAAAAGACGTACCCTTACTAGCAAATATTCGCCAATAGGCTAGAACAGCCATACTCAAAGTGTGCTCTGTGGGGGCTCCTCAAAAATATTGTGTAGCTCATGGCCTATGTCCAGCACCAGACGTCATCTTAGCTGCTTCAGAATCATCCTAATCTTGTACAAATAATTTCAATTTTTTATTTTTATCCTCGCCATAATATTTTGAGAGCTAGAATATTATGTTACAATATTTGGCCATAACATCATCGGTGCCCGTAGCTATAGTAATAACAGCCGCACGGGTCGATCGATCAGGTTTAAGCTACGATTGCCGCGGTCGGTCCGCGGATGAGTGACCATCTTTACATACCGAGACCCCTCCGTGCCTCGGTGGTCCCAGGCGTCCCGGCTGTCATCTTGGATCTTTAGCAGTTGTTACGGGTCGCCAGAAGCCCGAAAGTCTGACGACCAGCCTTACCAAGGGGTATCGTGTTACCCAGTAACAGGGTTGTGGAGGTCAGACTGTGCATCCGGTGAGACTGGAAGCCGACCCCAACATAGTGAGGAAAGGGCTAGAGAGAATTAATATCGACGGGTTTAAAAATGATTGACCCTGTGGATATTTTTTTCTGTCACTCAGAGCTGTCTGTTCACTTGGTTATCACGAGTAAAGCGCGCGTCGCTTCCTGACATAAAAATACTGTACGGTGAAGGAAAATTTAGTTAGGACATCTGGGCGCAACGGTATAAAATCGCCACCTGAATGATAAAAGGCATTTGCTTTGCATTGAGATAATTACAAACTAGCATTAATATGCATGTTGGTACGTTACTGATTCGGCTATTCGGGACGCCAACGCCGCCTAGTGGCTCTTGACGGAGTTTTACAACATAACGCTCGGACCGGCCGGAGTTAAGCAGGGTTGCTCGGTAACAATCATAGCAATCCCCCAATACCGTTCGCTGTTTATAAGGGAGGCTCATGTCCGGCTTATAGGGTTAATGCATAATATAGCAATAAATGTCACAATTTATCACATAATCGTGAGAGGGTTGGAGGTGTAATGTCATTCACCCACGATTGCCCAATGACGGAGATAGGAGCAAGGGAATTACCATTTACCGGGCAGCAGAAATTAGAAGACGTAGCTCTGAATATTATTCAATGCTTGATGCTTGATTGGTTTAGTGGTAGCAAGCGCTGACTGCTGAACCTGGTCCTGGGTTTAACTCCCAGTTTGGGCAAAGTGTTTTCGTTACACTTTTAGTGTTACCATTGTGGCTTCAGCGGCGCATACAAAGAAGTTAATTTTCAAAAAAAAGTATTTTTTTTAAAATGAGACTGTAAATGGAAGAGCTCGTGGCTAAGTAATAACAGCCGCACGGGTCTATCCATCAGGTTAAGCTACGCTTGCCGGGGTTGGTCCGTGGATGGGTGACCAATTTTACATACCGAGACTCCTCCGTGGCTCGGAAAGCACGGTAAGCCGTTGGTCCCGGCTGTCATTCGTGAATTATTGACAGTCGTTACGAGTTGTCAGAAGCCCGAAAGTCTGACAACCTTTCTTACCAAGGGGTATCGTATTAAACTTTGTGCAGACTAGCGCGACGCGACACCGGTTATTGTTATACCGTCAAGTTTTCTTAGAAATTGTATTGTTCGAGTCGCGTCGCGCCGTCACGACGCGCTGGTGTGTACGAGCCTTAACCCAGTTACTGGGTTGTGCAGCTCAGATGAGGATGTTTTTACAGTCCATATAAATCAATCCGCGTAGCCTTTTCGCACCTATATCGGGGACGACTTCCAGTCTAACTGCAGATGCAGCTGATTACCAGTATTTTACTGGAGCGACTGCCTATCTGACCTCCACAACCCAGTTACCTACAGGGTAACACGTCATCCCTTGGCAAGACCGGTAGTCAGACTTTTGGGCTTCCGATTATAACCCGTAATAATTCTACGAATGACAAGTTATAATGACTGTGAAAACATGAACAAAATTTTATTTAACTTACAAGCTTCTCGAACTGCTTCAAGTCTCGTGCGGACTAGTGCGACGCGACGGCGCGACGCGACTCTAACAATACAGCTGCTAAGAAAACTTCACGGTAGAACAATTATTACCGGTGTCGCGTCGCTCCAGTCTGCACTACGCTTCAGACGTAAAATTTTTACGTTTATTTTTTTCTGTTTGTCTAAATCTGCAGCTGCTCCTAGAACAACCATTCCTAATTCATTATCCAGACACATTATCAAATTCAACATCTAAAAACAAGATAATCTACCCCAGCCATATTCATATACAGATACTTTTTGAATAATTTCTACCTACCCCCGTATTTATGATAAATCAATTACACAAACACACATACACCTGTCCGTCAGGGGTACTCAATAAAGGGTTGTTATCAGATCCTGTACCCTTGTGTCACCCCTGACAGTTGTAGCGAATTAATTTATCTTTTTAATACGATGTGTATAAAATTTTATTTGAAGGGTCACTTGGCTAGGGTTGGTACGAACGAGTTATTGGAGTAATATTATTATTATTTAATTATTTATTACTTACTTACTTACTTTTTTTTTTTTTATTTTTTTTTTTTATTTATTACTTACCTACTTACTTTCTTTATTTTTTTTTTATTGTTAAGGACTCGAGAAAATTCGGGACTTGCTGTTTTAATTTTTGCAAGTGATGTGCAGGGCAGGTTAAGACGAAACCGCCAGGGCAGCCCGCGAAATTTAAATTTTCTTACGTTTTTTGCAATTTGCAGGTCAGCAATCCTCAAATGTAGAGTGACCTTGAAGTAAGTTGTCATTCCACTCGATGCTAGTGACAGCTTCATCTGGATCGGGATTGTTACTAGCTCACTTCATCTAAGTTTCCACGGTGAGATTTTTCAGAAAATTTCGGCTGCTATAAGACCCAGGCGATTTATAAAATTTCACGAAACAAAAAAAAAAACGGCCAAGTGCGTGTCGGACTACGCACAATGAATGGTTCTGTAGTTGGAATGAATAAAAAGAATCCCAAGAACAAACTTAAATTAGTAGTTGAGAAACATGTTCTCCCATACATCGATATACGTCACGATCACATATCCAACTGCAAAAGTAAGTTCATGTGAAAAAAAACATAAAAATCTCTTACTTGTGCTGTGAAATCTTGCTTCCTGCCAAATTTCATGATTCTAGATCAACGGGAAGTACCCTGTAGGTTTTGATTTATTTGCGAGTATCAAATAAGTCACATTACTGGCCGTATTTTTTTATTGCGTCCACTTAGAAGCTTGAATTTTTTAGAGCTCCAGGGGAACATAGATCTACATTTATTTAATATTAATTGAGCTTGATACCTCCACGCGTTCCTGAGAAAATGGGTCTTGACAGACTGACTTACGGACAACGAAGTAATCCTATACGGGTTCCGTTTTTTCCTTTTAAGAAAACGGAACCCTAAAAATGACTAAGGATCTGTGTTTAAGGGGACTACAGGACCTAAACGTGCCTAAACGCAAGTTTTATAATGCCTAAAAGAATATGATCCACTGCAGTAAACAAAATCAGAAAAATATATGATATTCTTCAGGATATATGCTAGTATGATAGTGTGTTGAAAACATAATACAACTAATTTGATACGATAGAAAAAAATCATGAAGATACCTCTAAAAGTATATTTTAACGATTAAAAATCATATTAATTTACATGCAATCATTCTGATTTTTTGTCAGATTATTGTACAAGCTACATATTAGCATAATAGTGTTTTAATTTTCCAGTCCAATCAATAGATTTTTTGTAAATCGCTAACTGCTTCATATTTTGCAATAAATTACCTGCGTCGTGTCATCGCGCTTCTCTTTCATTTCTATGCAGTCCGACAGTGACCGCGCTTTAGCTGTTGTAAGCCTCTTAACAGAATAAATAACTATTAAATAATAACCACAAGATACCTAAACCACAAGCTTTAGAGCCTAACCCACGTCGCCATATTGTCTTGAACAATCGCTGCAACGTCTAAGGTCATATTAGTCATAGCTATCGCATGCATCAGCCTATGACGATGCTAATGTGTCAATTTATATGCCTACCACCTCAAGATTATGTGTAGGCAGTAATGATTTGATTCAAGTGTAAACTTCGCTACTTTACTTTACTTTTGCAGCAGGGAATAGATAAAAGTCAATCTTTTCTGTGTCGATAATGGATACGAGGCTTTTGGCTAATCTGTAAAGTGGTATTGTTTTGTTTTTTTTTGCGTTTAGTTTGTGCAGAATAAACACTTTTTCTTTCTATCTTTTTACATTTTTTTACCTCTTGGGTGTAAAGCGATGTCTAAGGCCCGTATTACACAACCTCACTCAAAACTCAAGCTTTACTATAAACTCGTTTAAAGCCTTTTGTTTGGTTGAAATTAGTTTTAAGTAATGCTTGAGTCTTCAGTGAGGTTCTGTAATACGGGCCTTAGGTCTTGCCAAGGCGTATCGTGTGACCCAGTAACTGGGTTGTGACGGTCAAAATTCAAAATTCAAAGTCATTTATTCAAACTAGGCTGAGAATGAGCACTTTTCGAACGTCAAAATTACATAAGACAGTCCCCCAAAAACGCCCATCAGTCACCACTTCCTAGTGCTTAGGTCTTAGGTCAGATAGGCAGTCACTCTAAGTAAAATACTGGTTTTAATCCAAACCCGCCAATAGACGATCTTATGCCATGTCGGACTCTGCAGTGTGACTGTGTGTCGGATTGCCAAAGGCCGTTCACATTCTCAGCGGGTACATCCGCTGGTTTGATACGTGATGTGCAGACTGGCTTATTGTTTTGGGCATATTGCACGTAATTCTTGCGAGTATTCGATTAGTACTCAGCTCAGATAGATGCAGGTGCGATTGTGGACATTCAAGTAAATGCAAGGGTTACGTCCGTCCCCGAAAAAAATATGTTGGTAGCGCGGAAACTTACTTGGAAATAATCTTGGGCTTCAATCTACTCTGCCATATCTGGACAATAGATACTCCATGAATATCTAGTTAGCACAACACCCGATTCACAAACTTTTGCAACCACAGCCGGTCGATTCTTTAAAAATATCACCGTGAAACTTAGGTGAAGAGAGCGTGAAGTGAGCTGTCAATAGTGTTAATCCCTAGCATCCTGCCGGTCGATTTGTGACAGTGACAGCTCAATTCACCTAAGTGTCACGTTGATATTTTTACAGAATCGACCGACTGTTTACTGAAATTAAACTAGTTAAGCTAATAATACGTACCATCATACATACATCACGCCTGTATTTCCCCTAAGGGTTGGGCAGAGGTGTACCTATAGTACACCCATATTTCGCCAGTTATGTTCAAGTCCCATGTAATAGGGGGCGAGCCTGGTGCCATCAACCTGACACAAATCTAGACCTAAAAAAGCTAAAGCTAGAAAAGTGTGTGTGTGTCAGCTCCGACAATTGTCTTTGAATATGTCATAGGCAAAGAGGGTAAATAAACACACCTCATACTTAAAAAATTGCTGAAATATTTTATCTAGATCGAAGTGTATTTGAATTTATTCATTGTCATTATGTAATATGTATTTAAAAAATTATAATCCGTGTTATTTACGAATAAAACAAATGTTTACGCGTAACACTTGTTTTAAAAATTTCACTGATAAAATTTCCATACTGGGGGCCTTATATGAAAATCGATTCATAAGGAGTAATCTCCAATAAAGGCGTGTTAAAAAAAAAACAATGTTCTCTAATTCTCTATGGAATAATGAAATATATCTACGAACCTAAAACAATACTATATCCGACGTCCGCGTCGTCGGCAAAGCTGCGGTTTCCTAAAAGTGCGGTGGCCGCTACATAACGGCCGCAGTGACAGCTGTCATGAAAAAGATGGCAGCGGGGTTTGACATAACGGTGTCGAAAAACGCTCTCTAGGAAATCACGTTTCAGTGACGTCATTTGCCGGTAAATTACAGACGCTATGTGGCGACCACTGCTCTTCAAGGAAAGCGTCTTGATTAAATAAAAATAAAAAGTCTTTTTTTTTTTTTTTTGGACTTTACTACCGTTCAACCCTAGGTGAATGATCGAAATTGAATGAACGTATTAACAAATTCTCTGGAGTGGTGTAAAGTTACGAGAGCGTTGCATGAGATCGTAACAGTTTTGTGCAATTGTATTGTCTTTTTATTTTTATTGTAATTTGATTTATTTTTAAGTGGCACTTCGACTTAAAAAAAAAAGACAGTCACACAATTCAAAAATCTAAATCAAAATACATATAAATAATAATAAATAATCGACTCTTCATGTGACCAGAAGGCTGGCCTATTCTCCGGCCAGAGAATCAGCATTGCCATACCTACAGCGTGGCAATGCTGCCAGCCTTTTAGGCACTTTTCCTGTTGACAGCGATGCGGACGAATTTTTGATGCCCTATGATTGTTCCCCCCCACTCCTTTTTTATATACTTATACATATTCACAATTTAAATGTAATTGTTTAATTAATTTTGATTAATAATTATTTAATATTATAAATGTTATTAGATTGTACATCATAATATGTAATTAAGTACCTTAGTAAATATTGAGACACAATTTGAATAAATAATATTTTATTTCACATAAACCTACAAGGGCACTTATGAAACGTCAGAAGCTAGGTGCACGGTTCCAATTGGTCGTTTCCTATGGAGAAGAGCCGGCAAGAAACTCCACGGTTACTTTTATAATTGGCTTTTACAGTGTAGGTATGGGAGGACAGTCACATAGGAAATGGTCACCGAATCGAAACATCTATGAGTCTACAAGACCTACAACGTTATGGCATTCACAAAATAGAAGATAATCTATATAAAAGAAAAATAAAATAATAATAAAAATGATTCAGAAAGCGGCACTCCTAGATACGGCTCGCTTTGTTAGGAGGTTCCTCTCTCCGGAGCCCTGACCCCGGCGTATCTTGGATCCTGTTCCCAATACCGATGGGCTTCTATTTTTTTATATTTTAAATTTCTAATATTAAAAATAGAATTTATATATTTATATAATGAAATAATAAAAACTATTTAAACCAAATGACATGGTGACACCCCGGGATGCATGACGGTGAATGTAACGACGCTACAAAAAAGCCGAGCTATTTGTTCTTAGAATGTTATTCAATTTGCTCTTAGAATTTTAGGATACCTATTACGATTTGAAACGACTTAAGAGGCTTACAACAGCTAAAGCGCGGTCACTGTCGGACTGCATAGAAATGAAAGAGAAGCGCGATGACACGACGCAGGTAATTTATTGCAAAATATGAAGCAGTTAGCGATTTACAAAAAATCTATTGATTGGACTGGAAAATTAAAACACTATTATGCTAATATGTAGCTTGTACAATAATCTGACAAAAAATCAGAATGATTGCATGTAAATTAATATGATTTTTAATCGTTAAAATATACTTTTAGAGGTATCTTCATGATTTTTTTCTATCGTATCAAATTAGTTGTATTATGTTTTCAACACACTATCATACTAGCATATATCCTGAAGAATATCATATATTTTTCTGATTTTGTTTACTGCAGTGGATCATATTCTTTTAGGCATTATAAAACTTGCGTTTAGGCACGTTTAGGTCCTGTAGTCCCCTTAAATAAATACAATATTTTACAAAAAACACCGAAGAAAACACGTTTCTTATTATGAACCCCCTTTAATTTTTTTACATTTTTTTTTTTTTTTCACCAATTATTATTTATTTTTATTATTTTTATCCTTTTTTTATTTATTTTTTAAGTACCAATGTGACTTTTTCAATTCATAATAATTATGTACTTTCTGAGTTTATCTTGGTCATTACTGACATCGGTGAAGGAAAACACCGTGAGGAAACCTGGACTTATAGTTAATATAAGTCAGAAATCGCCAACCCGTCTTGAGCAAGCGTGGTGATCAATGCTCGCGCCTTCTCTGTATGAGAAGAGGCCTTTGCCCTACAGTGGGACAGTAACAGGCTGGTGTTATTATTTAAAATTTTGTATAGAAATACACAATCTGTGAAAATTTCAACCGTCTACCTATTACCTACGGTTCACGGCCGTTCACGAGATACAGTCCGCTGACAGACCGACGGACAGCGTAGGCTTACTTGATTCTGTTTGGCATCCTTCGGTTACGGAACCCTAAAATTCATCATCTTCGAGTAGTCTTTTGTCATAACACGTCATGTCGTCTTGAGGTAATGTTGTCAACACAAGTCTTGATATTACCGCACCACTCGAAGTTTTAGCCCAGCAGTGCTATTCTGTAACCATCTCACCGTGAAAACTTGGGTGAAGTGAGCTGTCAATAGTGTTAATCCCTGTGGAATGACAGTTCACTCCACGCTCACTTCACCTAAGTTTTCACGGTGAGATGGTTACAGAATAGCACTGCAGTATTCTTGTGTTTCAGTTGTAAAAAGAATCGCCCCCGGGTGGGCTCGAACCACCAACCTTTCGGTTAACAGCCGAACGCGCTAGCCATTGCGCCACGGAGGCTGTGGAGACATCACTGAAATTTGCAGTTAATGTTCGCCTGAAAGTTTCGGGATACTCTTGTGGTATTTGACGTCATTAAATAATAGATACAGTTCACTATTATACGTCATAACCATCTTTAGAGCCATATTAGATTATCATAGAAATATGATCAGAGCTGATGTATGAGTAATTTTTATATGAAGAACATAATATATGACGGTATAATAACTACATAAGATTCATATATTATCTATGACCATAGATAAGGGATTCTATTTGACAGCAAGCGTAAAAATATGATCATTTCCGTCTAACCTCAAAAATGGCTGAGGATGGTATTACACTGTCATGAAATTGCAAAATAGACATAGTAAGCGTAATTTGTTAGCTTCGTAGATAGTTATATTATGATTTAACATGATAGTGTAATATCCCCCTTACGGGGATATACCCATGATAAATGTCTATTTTAGAATTTAATTAAATATTTTTGTTCATATATCTATGATCATAGATATGATAATGTAATACCCCCTAAAACAAACACGGCTAAATCGTTATCCATCTTGATTAAATATGACGTTTATATGATCTTAAGTGTAATACGAGTATGTAAAAACTAAAAACAGTATCATTTAATTATAATGATAGAATTAAGTCATAAGTAATTTATTTCATAACAAAATACATTGTGTTGAAAATATATTACAGTGATAATAAATAAAATACTTAATGAAAATAATAACAATTTAGAAAAACGTTGAAATCGCGAAAGAAAAATCAGCTGTTCCATACATTTATGTTCGCATAGCTCGTTATAATGTAGCTGATTTTTTTTCGCGATTTCAGGGCTGGCCCCATAGTGAAAGTTGTTCATAATGATGAATACAATGACCCCTTAAGATGATGCAAACGAAAGTCAATAATTCGACAGGTATGCAATCATACTTTGTTTGATAAATTTAAGATAGTAGGTATAATTGGGGCCTGAGAAAGAGACGCAGGTTTGGGAGAGAGAAAGACGAAGCTCCACAAAGCCATACATAAAGAAATAAAGAAAGAAAAATGCGTTTATTGGCATTAAAGCAGAAAAATACACCAAAAAACTACAGAAACAATAATGATTGTAATGCCAAAAGGGCCTCAGCTCAACATAATGTCAGATGACAACACAAAGTATCACACACACAACTTAACATTACGCCTGTGTACTCAAAGGGTTGGGCAGAGGTGTACCTATAATACACCCACATTTCGTTTAAGTCCCATGTAATAGGGGGCGAGCCTATTGCCATCAACCGGGCACAAATCCAGACTCCGGGCTGCTACTGAAAAAATCCTTATAGTAAAACCCAATAACGCTTTACCCGACCTTGGAATTGAGCCCAGAACTTCATGCTCAGCTGTAACGCTCGCGACAACTATGATCAACGAAGCAGTCGAAGCCAAAAAAACCAAAACTTCGAAGTCCCATTACTGCCGGCTGTTTACTGTAAATACTTACTTATCAATAACAGTATTGAGAAAGCCAATAAATCTGCTTACCTCATAACGGAAGAAAGGCGTGAAGATAATACTATGTTGTCAGTACAAAACAGGCCAATTGAGCAACAAGCTTGATTAGTGTTCTACCATACGCGTAGATGTGGACCATTTTAAATTGAGCCTTCTCGTAAAAGAATCCGTGTTAAACAGCGGGTCAACATTAATTAGTCTATGAGTCCGTGTAGACGAGACCATTTTACAATGGACCGTCTTTAAAATGAAAGGGTTTGAAGACGTGGACCAACTTTAATTGGATGTGTTGTATTAGCCGTGGAGGTCAGTAAGTACATTTTTTTTAACTGTTCTTTCTTGGGAAAGAATATGTATGTTTTAAGACATAGTCCAATTTAAATTGGTCTTGTTTCGGAAATCTTTGAGGTTTTGTAATTAGTTTATTTCATTACTAGTTTATTTATTTATTAAGAAGTATAAAAAGTATTTAATAATATATGCATGTTGCATTGTTGTTGTGTTGGATCCGTGTGGTGCTGGACGTAAAGAATAGTACCACCCCATTTCTTCCCGTGGGTGTCGTAAAAGGCGACTAAGGGACTCACTAGAGAATGGGCAGCAGCGTTCTCTACGCATTTTAACACCATACTGCGATCGCCAACCCGCCTGCCAAGCGTGGCGATTTTGGCAAACCCCCCCATTTGGGGGAGGCCTATGTCCAGCAGTGGACGTCTTTCGGCTGAAATGATGATATGTATGTTGAAACTATTTGTTCTCCCCGTCACTTGCACTTAAGGGTTCATTAGAAAACCAGCGTCAGACAGCATTTGTCTGGCATTCATGCTGAAATGACGCAAATGACTGCCTTCTTGGCGCAGCCGTGAGGAACACACATTAAGCTCTGTGCATACTAGCGCGACGCGACAGCGCGATTCGACAACGGTTATTGTTATACCGTGAAGTTTTCTTAGAAATTGTATTGTTCGAGTCGCGTCGCGCTGGTCTGAACGAGCCTTTATTGTCAATTTTTTTTTTCACTTTTTTATTTTGTTTGTATTGCATTGCTGTGCACTGCTCTCGACGAGGTGAAAGACGTGTCGATTTCTTACAGGGTTCTTTAAGAATAGTTAAGCGGATTAGATTACTAATTATACGTCGTCTATTGTATTTTATAATGGATTTCCACAAAGTCCGCCTGAGTCAATTGAGTAGCTAAGTTTGTTATCCAACCGGGGTTTGTCCTTGGGTGTACTTGCAGCATAGTGCGAGCAGGGATAGTCGTCGGTAGGTGCCTAGTTATCGTAAAAAAGGGATGATGCCTGGGTAAAAAAAATGAAATTCTAATTAGTCCGTCAGTCAGATAATAAAAAAATATTAGACACGTATTTTTTGCTATAACAAATGAATAAAAAATTACTTAGATAAAACGCATTTTAAGTTGGGGAGTGGAGGTTGCTACGTCACTAGTACCTATGTATAAAATCTACATACTCGTGACGTCATGGCACATTTTACCTCAATGTATCGCCGTAATTTTTAGATTACGTAAAAAAAGAAAAAATACGTGTCCAATATTTTTTTATAATCTCAAAGACGGACTAAATATTTTTTTCTTGTCATCGTCCCTATTGTCTAAGGGGGCTTTGCGAGTCGGTTTTGCCTTGTACGCCTTCCAAAGGTCCTCCAGGGTCCCAAAGATATGTCAAGAAGATAACACATAACTGAGTAGTCTTGTATCCCTGACCGTCATTCTATTATAACCTATGCTCTTTAAGGATGTCCAATGACATGAAACTAGGTCGAGTATAGTTCATTACTCATTCGGTCAGTCATTCGGTCATTGCTCATTATTGACTGGTCAATCGCTTGATGGTATACGGAAACATACCGATGGTTATTGCGTCGAGCTTTCAATTTTTTATTAGATTTTATGAATGAAGATTATGAGTAAAACACAAAATTATATTTAATCGATGTCGAGGGGATTTTGTGAATTTGTCAGGAATTTTTAAACGATTGTTTGAAATCGATATCAGCAATACTAGAGGTACTATCAAAGAAGTTCATATCTAACCAGTTTGAAAACAAAATCCCGTGAACACGATGATCACATCTGTTACCAGCCGGGTTCTATAGCTGCCGAGCGCTGCAAGCTCGAATAGTCCTTACGGTGGTTAGTTATGAACTTCTTTGATGGTACCTATGGCAGATGCGTCTCCATCCCAGAGACAAAGCTGAAATGTCTCATGATGTGTCATTGTGTAACATAACATGTTGCAACAAATCCGCCTTGTTATTGTGTTACATTTGTCATGTTGCATTGCATAAATAATCGTCTAAGATCCTCAGAGGAAAGACCTTCACACATCTGTTTATTGACTGAAAAGTATTATTTAGCAAAATAATTTAGTATGTTAAAAAATATAGGTATCGCGCGTGGGTAGACTAAAAAATTCCTGGCCAGATTATTTTTTATTTTTTTATTTTTTTATTCCTCTCCTTTAACGATTAGTAACAAATGTTTCTCTTAAAAAACACTATCCATTGATATATCAGCTATGGCTATTGGGCGTCAAGATCATTCCTAAACTTAGGTGGCCAAGTAGTCACCCGTTAAGGTCATTTACTCTGATCTAACTAACAATTCTGAATAACAATAGTAGCAAAGGTTCTCCTTGAAAAGTTCTTTCAATTGGTGTAAGTATATCTAGCAATTTAAAAAAAAAGTAATTTTTGAATTTTTCGTCGTCTGGCCAGGAATTTTTTAGCCAACCAACTCGCGATACATTTTCTAACGTAGGTACTAAATTTGATTTAAAATACTTTTCATCCATTAAACAGATGGGTGAAGGTAGTTCCTCTGCGGATCCTCTACTATAACGACGGCTCATATGTGTTACATTTCATGTTACCTTTCACCAATCTGTATTCAACAGAATTACACCCTTCAAAATTGAACACAGCAACGCTGCTTGGCAGCAAAATTGATGACAGTACTTCCCCGGTTCTTCTACTTTCACAAAGAGTGATATTTATTTTAGTAGTATGTATGTAAGTTTATTCTCATAATCTATGTTTATAGTTAATATTATAGTTAAATTAGTGAATAATTAGGTTTTTTTATTTTATGTATTTTATTTTCTCTTCTACTCTTACACACGTTGTCTACATCTCTTTAACTACTTTCCTATCGCAAGTATGCTGGAAGAGATTTCTTTAGAAATAAGCATCACCTTTGTACGTACTTTTCTGTTCCTTTTTTTCTAGTCTGTTTATATGTGTGTACATAAACCGTTAAATAAATAAATAAAGAGCCTTATTACTACTAAAAATTACTCGACACTTTTCCCTCCCGTATTTTTCATTCTAACCTACTAATAACCCCACAGATTAATAATTGACCCACAGAAACTATACCAGTAATAATAATTATTATTATGACCTTCCTTTCTAATTGCGTCATTTAATAATTAATAGTATGTACTGCAACTGACATCTATTGTTTTAATTGTGAGCTAACTCTTGCCTCCGGGCGTTACTTGCGTTTGTTCTTTGTTTTTTGGATAAGTGATTGTAGGTGTTTGATTGCAAAATAATATTTGACACACCTACAATATGTACCATCAAAGAAGTTCATATCTAACCAGTTTGAGAACAAAATCCCGTGAACACGATGACCACATCTGTTACCGGCCCGGTTCTATAGCCGCCGAGCGCTGCAAGCAAGAATATTCCTTACGGTGGGTAGATATGAACTTCTTTGTGGTACACTTTAAGGTCTATTTAAGAGGGCGCCTAAAGGTCCACTAGCGCCACTCTTTAAAAAAAATATTATCTCGTGACTGAGAAGGAATTATGAATAACGGCTAGTAAGGACCCTCGGTAAGTGTGTCTAGAATTTTCTAATACCTTTTATAAAGTTTCATATTGAGACACGAAGCAAAAAAATACGATCTAAAGAAAAGCGGCCACATTCCTCTAGATCGTATTTTGTTGCTCCGTGTCTCAATATGAAACTTTATAAAAGGTATTAGAAAATTCTAGACACACTTACCGAGGGTCCTTACTAGCCGTTATTCATAATTCCTTCTCAGTCACGAGATAATATTTTTTTTAAAGAGTGGCGCTAGTGGACCTTTAGGCGCCCTCTTAAATCCTTATTTCCACTTAAACAAACATCAACTTTATGCTAGTGTAAATAAAGTTGATTTTAGACTGACTAGTACTGTTGAAAAAGTCATTAGTGGTCTGCGCAACATGTCCCTTTCCTCCACACTTCTCTATCAGTCGTGATCTCGGTAGTCACCCCCTTTCTAGCCATATCATCTTCCACACAGTCCATCCATCGTTTCTTTGGTCTTCCCCTACTCTTGTAGCCCTCAAAACTTTCCTGACGACATGTCCCTCATTCTTCCGCATCACATGCCCATACTATTTTTTTTATTTTTTATTTTGTGTATCAAATAACTTCTCCCGCTCTGGGCGGAGCGGGAGGGCGTGTCAGACTCTTACTGACTAAAACCCACCCGTGTTCCTTCAGTTGCCTGTACGTTGCCAGGGGCCACGGTATCATTTCGGACTTTCCCGCGATCCCAGCAGGCATCGGTCCTAGCCAGGGCCGGATTTAAGGCAGGGGATCAGGGGCCATGGCCCCGGGCCTCCACAAAATAGGGGCCTCCACAATTTGATTTTTTTGATAAAAAAAAAAGTTTAGTTGGTCCAATACGCAAAATTTACCGTTTTGTATAAAAACGATGATCAAAAAGATCAATCTAAGGAAATCTTCTATTGAAAACTTATGTTTTTTTTTTACATCTGGTCCAAAAACAAAATAAGTGCCTCCACTTCTTGGTTGCCCCAAGGCCTCCACAGCTTCAAATCCGGTCCTGGTCCTAGCGGACCCCGTCAGTTGTGCTGACATCTCTAGATGCCCATTTGACAACCTATTTTCACACAACAGTAAATATAAATACATATAAAGATAAACTGTAGGTAAACACGCAATATTAGTCTTTACTTAACGATGTGGGACTTGCACCAGACTAACCAGATATTCCTGAATATACTATACAGAACTATGGCCATCTTAAAAAGGCAAAAACTCGACCAGTAGAACATCCTGCAATACGCCTTCGTCTTTTTTTTACGTCTGTGGGAATTAAAACAATTTAAATAGGTACTTACTGTTAAATTAAAACTACAAAAAACATTGCCTTAATAAAAATGTCCAATGCAAGTTGAACTACGATTAAAATTAGAGATGCCGCGAATACTCGCTATTATTCGGTATTCGGCATTACTCGATTTTTTTTTGTTATTCGCCGAATACCGAATAATAGTGTACGGTGTTACGGAACTTATAACAAAAATTCAATTCTTTAAAAAAATTGTCTGTCTGTTTGTTCCGACTAATCTCAGAAACGGCTGGGCCGATTTTGACGGGACTTTCACTGACGGATAGCTGATATTATAAGGAGTAACTAAGGCTAATAACTTACTTTAATTTTAGAAAAAGAATTAAAGACATGCGGGCGAAGCCGCGGGCTGCAGCTAGTCATTAATATAAAAGGTTTGCCAAAAATCAGTCATGTTCAAGTTAATTAGTGACTTTTTAATTAATAATATTTAAAGTCCAAAAGGGATCCAAGGGCTTTCTGCACGATTGGGATCAAGTCGGTTGCGCTTTTTTTCATAAATCCAACCTGCCTCAGAAAATAAATAAACTATATTATTATTGAAGAATGAATAAACATTTTTTAATATCCTTTTTTATGTCGAGTAATAATGGCGAGTATTCGACTATTCGCCATAGGGAATGGCGATTAATCGGTATTCGACTATTCGGTAAAACTACTATTCGCATCTCTAATTAAAATGAACATTACATCTGTATTATCTGACAGGCAGAGGACGTGTCCCATCACACGCCATCGCCATGGTGGTGGCTGATGGTGGCGGTGTCATGTCATGACACCACCTACACCCCCATTTTGTCCGCAAGGCTTCCTGTATGACGCCGGAGCCGGACCGACGCCGAATCGCAAGATGAAAACATTTCAGAACATCTCAGAATGAGTGTAAAATCTACGCGACGCGGACAGTGGCGTGCGGCGGCGCGGTGCGGCGCATGGGCGATATTTATTCGTATACACAAATATGAGGTCTAAAGGAAGCCTAAAAGTCTGGGAGAACCTATTGCCAATTATACCCGGGCGCAAAATTCAGCACATACAAAGTTCATTTCGAACCTTCTCTCAAAATACTGCACAAATTTCGAAGCAAACTCGTTCATTTGTTTTTTCGAATTTCGAAGTGACGACCAGAGAATGACATGATCAGAACTGTCATTTTTAACGTTTGACATTTTATAATAATTAGGCGAAGCCATGATGTGCAAAGGTATTGTAATTGTATTGATCTTAAAACTATAGGTTGTAAAAAATCATACTAACAGCCGGTTTCTAAATTGAGCATTTTCTAGCGTTTATCCAAAAAGTTGGCAACGTCGCAAATAGCTGTCAAAAATGTACCTGATTTGATTACTTTGGCAATATGTATGGAAATATAAAAAATCGCTAACTAGTGAGCTAGTATATTAATAA
Source organism: Agrochola circellaris (assembly GCA_914767755.1). NCBI lineage: Eukaryota > Metazoa > Arthropoda > Insecta > Lepidoptera > Noctuidae > Agrochola > Agrochola circellaris. The sequence continues at coordinate 5,208,338 of OU611867.1, read as the reverse complement.
TGAATTGCAATTATAACATTGAATTTGACGTTGTACCCGTTTTAGGTGTAAAAAAGGCGTTTGGTAGGTTTCCGAATACTTTTTTTTACATCTAAAACTTAACGAAATGCAATAATTGATAACGATATTAATGATTGCATTTCATAATCAATATTCTAGTTCGCTAGTTAGCCACATTTCATATTTCCATACAGTAATATTGCCAAATTAGTCAAAACAGCGAACTATTTGACATCTATTTGCGATGTTGCCCATTTTCAGAATAAACGCTCTTAAGATGATTCTTTCAATGGTAGGCTGAGTAATAAATAATTTCTATTGCATAGATATTTTGCGTTTCGTGGGCTTATGCTAAAGTAGTGCTTGATTAAGCTCTCAATATTAGATTCTCAATTCATGTGTTCACTTCAACTTAATCGATCTTATGATTGAGAGCAAAGTAGCTGTGACAGACGGACAGACAGACACACGAGTATAAAGGTTCCGTTTTCTCAATCGGACGTACGGAACCCTAAAAAAGATATTGTATTATACGAAAATCACCATTCTGTTTGCCAACTTAAGTAGGTATTAGATACCTACTTAAGGAAGTGTCAAAATTAAGGTATCTTATCTACATAATGTTAATTTAACATGATCGTAATCTTCTTCTTCAGACCGTAACTATATTAACTAGATGCTGAGTGTACCATGCTCCTCCATTAGACGCCATATTCTCCCGGTCTTGGGCCTCACAACTCCAAATTCTTCTCTGGTACCAGGTTGTTGATTGACGCTTCTTAAGCCAGATTTTGGTCTACACTAAACACTTAAGTATAAATCCTATCTACTGTCAGGTCTCATGTTAGCTATTGCAGCACTTATATTTTTCGTAGCCAACCTTTAGCAATGAAGGATGACTTGCATTCCAATATTAACTTTAATAATAACAAAACTCCGTCATATTTCACATGACTAAATAAGTAAAACTTATTTAAAAAAAGAACATTACGCAGCCCACATTTTATTAAATCATCACATTTTTTTTTAACTGCTTTGAATGTCGAACGCATTATTCTACCTGGCCAGTCAGCGGCCGAAATAAAAAATCTTGGTAACAGCGGGGTATCGATCCAAGGGATACCACACAGCGAACTAAACATAATAAGCCGTAATGGACGTTGATAGGACATAATAAAAAATGCTGCCCAAAACATGTTTTGATTCAAGAATTATAAGTAGTTGGGTTTAGGTGGAAAATGTGGGAGCAGGGTTTAAAGTTGTATTTGTAAAAAAAAATGGATGAATGTATTTCTTGTACCGAGTAGGTAGACATTTAGGCACAAGCAACAAACACATTCATCCTAATTTTTAGTTTCCAGAATTTCGCAGTTTTATAAACAGTGGACTTAAAAGTTATATCTAATACCATATAAAAGTAAAATTAAATTATAGTGATAATTATCATAAATGGATGGAAGCAAGAAAACATTAACTAGGTACCTACCTAAATACTATATTGTTTGAAACAGAGGAACACTGTCATAAAACGATGACCTTATTTATTATAAAGGCAGCTAGGGCAAGCTCACACTAACTACTAATAGATAATAAAATAATATTCACCCAATGTTTTGTGTCTACACAAGAAAATACTTACTTACCCAAAACGTTCACATCAAAAAAAGTAAAATTCAAACTATCAAAATAAATCGAATCAAAATAATTCGTTTCAAACTTAAAATGACGCACAAAACTCAACCTAAAAAAAAGGAACAAAACACAATAAGCAATTTTTCGAATTTCGAATTCGCATTCCGTTTATTGTAACGTGCGTTTAGCCAGCGGGCGTCGAATTTATTTGACCGTTCCAAATGATTTCGAATTAGGAACGTATCAATTTTTTTATATGCTAACTTTTTAATGATTATCGGGCTAAGCTGAATTTATTGAGCCTCGGTCACATTGAGTATGTTAAACGCATTATTGTATTGGCAGATTTATAGTACAAAATGTTTTTATGGAAAAATATTATGGATATTAACAGAATTAGCGTTTTTATAGGGCTGATATAACGGTATATTTTTCGAAACGTTTTCGTCTTAAAAACCTAAAGAATGAAAATTTGTTTCGGTTACATAACGTTATTAAAACGTTTTTGGAGAACAAAATTTAAATCGTTCTCGGTTAATAAAACGTTATTAACCATTTTTGGGTTGATCGATAGGAAACTCGCAACACAACCCTAATCAATACGTAAGCGGCAACCGCATTGGAATCAATGATGTAATGAAATGAAGATAAGGTACAATTTAACTTAACAAGTTCATGCTTGTCGGCGCACGCACTATGCGCGATTGCGTCCTGCGAAATAATCCAGTTTTTGAAAATGTTCTCATTTCGTTTTCGTTTCGAACAAAATGTTGGACAAAGAAGAACGAGAACTGTTAAAAACGAAAACGAACAGAAACGTTTTAAAAACGTTATTTTAAATAACGTTTCCGAACCCTGTTACACACATTCAGAAAACTTGGAAAAACTTAGAGAATTTTAACAAGGGCAGCACTGGCATAACTAATCTATAATTCCTCTCATGTAGACTAGTTGATTTGTGAAAATTATCTGCATGCGAAAAAGGTGATTTCAGGAAAACAGCCTAAGATCTTCACCTAGGACCTTATAAAAGGAAGGTACACAAAATAAAATACACAATTTCGTGATGTGCCAATATGAACCAGCCTTAAAGTATTTATACAGATTAGTTATTATATTTTGAGAATTCGTTCCGTTTCTTAATTTCTTCTATTTTATTGTGAAAAGGAATAAAAGTTGTTGACATTATTATAGACTACTGTTTTATGGAACGATTTGAATTTTTATTGTTCCAAGTTCGAAATCGACGATCGTTTTGAATGATTAGAGTTTTGTTTGCGGCCATTTCGTAGTATTTTGAATTTGACCGTTTAATTTAAATGTGTGTTCGATTCATGTATTAGCGTTTAGTGGGAAAATATCTGATTGCACGGTCGAGATTGATAATAATTAGTAATTACTAATGGAATTAAACTGTTATTGGAACAAATTACTTAAAAGCTTTGTAAAGGTGCGCAGATTTTTGCTGGGAACGTGAATTAAATTGATGTTACTGGCTTACTTAGTCATAACATAACATCCGCCTGTTATCCCCAAAAGGTTAGGCAGAGGTGTAGGGTCGCCCCCTATTACTTGGAACTTAAACATAACTAGTGAAATATGGGTGTACTACAGGTACAACTCTACCCGACCCTTCAAGGAAATAAGGCCTGATGCTATGTTATATAATAGGGGGCGAGCCTATTGCCATCAACCGGGCACAAATCCAGACTCCAGGCCGCTACTGAGAAATTGCAGACGGAAAAACCCAATAACACTTTACCCGACCTGGTAATCGACCAAGGACTTCATGCTCTCGCTTGCTACCACTATACCAACAAGGCAATCAATGGCTTTATCATCATTTCAGCCGAAAGACGTCTTTTGCTGGACATAGGCCTCTCCCAAGCAGCGCCACTTCGACCGATTCTGTGCTTTCCGCATCCAGCAGATTCCTGCGGCCTTCACAAGGTCACTGGCTTAGTCATACCTAACTAAGTACCTATTTAAATAAAAAAACGATCTTTGAACTTGAACCAGTGGCATCCTACATTTCCCTTAAGAAAAACTAATCTAAAGCGTTATGTAGATTTTTCGCATCTCTCTCATAAGTCCATTTTCGCCAAACATGTTCCAATGAAAAACAAATTTAGGTATTAATGACCAGTAGGTACACAAATCAAGCATTTAGTTCACACATAACACCATCAATTCAAATGGATATCTAAATCAATACATTACATCCCAGACATCAATTATCGGCCACCCATATCCATCAATAAAATATTTTTCCAAATGTCATCGTAGCAGCGGCCATTTTAAAAATTCAAACATCGAAAACAAAATCGCGCCCCGCTCTGTGTTCGTGAATTTGCGTATTTTAGGCGCGTTCGCTTTAGCGTTCATTTGTGTTAAATGTCTCGGCACTAATGGAGTATCAATGGGGAATAGATAAGAAATACGCCGTAATTAACGCGAATATCGACCTTAATGCCCGGGTTACACGAGGCTGGTTTTTGAAGCTTGGATAGCAAGCAAGTAATATCCTGGATTAGCACATGCTAGAGCTGTTTACACGATGCTAGGATATTTTAAGCCAGTAGCATTGCAGTGACTTAATCTGTATAGTAAAATGAATGCTCAAAAATAGAACCCCACCTTATTACTCTATCCTAGCTTACTATCTTTCTCACTAGCCTATATATGAGGATAGTTCGGTACACACGAGGCCAGAATCTTCGGAATAATTGCGTAACACACGTAAAATGACAATTTAATAAAATTGATCGCATTTTGACAGTTCAGACACGTTCATTACGTTCTTTATGTTGTTGAGTAGACGCATTTATTTAACCTATGAAGCAGTGGATTAGAAAAATATCCTCCAAAATTCTCGAATTGTGTTTTAAACGGTACTACGCGCGTGCTTGAAATCCTAGCTTGAAAAACTAGCCTCGTGTATCTCGGGCATTAGCCATTGAAAAGCGTTTATGGTGCCATATTTTTGTTGTTCTATAACTTATTGGGCGGGTGGTAATGATTTGGAAGGGCGTTTTGGCCTGGCTTTATTTTGTAAGGGAGGTGAAATAGGGGAATTTGATAAGATGCTCAATGCAGTGTATGTTACCTATTGTGGTTACAACATAAGCCGAGATAATCAGTAAACATCTCACCGTGAAAACTTAGGTGAAGTGAGCTATCACTGTCACAAATCGACCGGTAGGATGCTAGCGATTAACACTATTGACAGCTCACTTCACCTAAGTTTCACAGGGATATTTTTACAGAATCGACCGGCAGGTCTACTCAGATAATAGTGATATCGCTGTCGCGCTCGGTAGCGATGCTGCTTCGCTTTCTGGTAGTCACTTTGGACGTGTATCGCTACCAAGCGCGACAGTGATATCGCTTATATATCTGAATAAGCCATTACGTTAGTACAGCCGTGCTATTCTGTAAACATCTCACCGTGATAATTTGGGTGAAGTGAGCTGTCAATAGTGTTAATCCCTAGCATCCTGCCGGTCGATTTGTGACAGTGACAGCTCACTTCACGCTCACTTCACCTAAGTTTCACGTTGATATTTTTACAGAATCGACCGACTGGTACTTTTTTCTGACGAACAAGCGAAATAATGTGGTAGATAGTTAGGGTCACCTTATATTAGTACGCGAAACTGCAGACGATATTGGTGTCGATAGCTTGACATGATAAACAAAAAAAAGGGGTCAACGGCCGCTTGTAGTGTAATAAGTACTTGAAGTACCTAGGTTTGAGTTGAGTTTTTTTTTACGACTCATATTTTCTGTGAAGTTAAAACAAAAAAAAACAGTTTTTTAAAACTTATTTATCAATTTTCAAGTAACTACAGTACCTATCACTTACGGTCATAGACCCAAAAAAAAATATCAACAAATCATTTATTTTTTTACGATATTGATACCTACGTCTGCGGAGTTTCGCTATCTATTTTTATTAACTTTAAATTAAAACAAGCACTACTTGGTTCTACATATTATTCACACCTATAATAATTATTAGTCCCAAAATAGGACATCGATTAATCGAATAGAATCATGAATCATTATCAAAGTAAACATCTCGAGTAATCTTTAGTTCATGTCATCACTATCCTACATGACGAAGCATTTCAAACTTCGAACAGTCACGATTTTCGACACACGATTTTGCGTTCTGAATTCGAAAATTTGAAATTTCACGTTGGCACCATTTTGTTTGACAACCATTTCTGTTTTTGTTAGAATAGAGGTTTATTTAGTGATTCAAAACAAGCAATGGATGTTGTATTGTCGGTATTGTCTTTTTTATGGTGTGTTCCAAAAAGTTTTTGTATGAAGCGATGACTGTAAGCTGTTCGACAAAAGATGGACGCTTTTACTTTTGCGTTACATACTTATTTCTTTTTGTTAAAAATCCGTGTCGAATTATTGTTTTATTTGTTCAAAAATTAATATTATGAGACGTCTAGGATAAAATATAGATATTAACTATGTCAGGAAATAAATAACTATCTAGTAAATTACAAATCAAAGGGCTACGAAAACTTAAAAAAAAAAGAGTGTGCCCTGTATAAAATAGCTCGTTCGTGAAATAGTATATTTTAGCCGCGAAACAGCGATACTGTATATTCCTGTTTGAAGGCAAAAATATGCTCGTGTAATTCTAGTACACGCCCTAACACCTGTTTAACTAAGAATTAAATACGAGCCTTTTTATCATACAAAAAGTACATGAAGGCCCCGGCGAGATTCGAACTCACGATCTCCTGTTTACTAGACAGGCGTTTTAACCAACTAAGCCACGGCGTGAATGATACAATAGGTGATTTTTTGCATGAGCCTCTTTGGCGACATGGCTGCTTTATTGTCTATCACGTCAACGTAAAATTCAAAATTCTAATTTCAAAATATTTTATTTCACATTACAAGGGCACTTATGAAACGTCAGAAGCTAGGTGCACGGTTCCAATTGGTCGTTTCCTATGGAGAAGAGCCGGCAAGAAACTCCACGGTTACTCTTTTAAAAGTAAATGGTTTCTACAATGTTTCCAAATTACAGTGTTAAAAGGTATGAGAGGACAGTGTAGGCCCGCAGTGTAGTATCAACATGTACCAGGTACTTAGCAAAATATAAAATTGTCCACAGATCTACAGTCTGTTATGTCTACAACGTTCTCACATTCACAAAATTTTAAAGAAAATAATCTATATAAAAGATCATAAATAAAATAATAATAATAAAAAACCTATTTAAACCAAATGACTGAATGTTTTACCCAGTAACTGGGTTGTGGAGGACAGATAGTCTCTCCATGTAAAATGCTGGTATTTAGGTGTACCCCAACATAGTGGGGATGTGGAAAAAATTCTAGGCATATTATGATGATGTTAATACCGTCGACTGCTATTAATGAACAAGATCTTCCCAAGGCCCCGCCAGAAATTTATTGTACCCGTTAAATTAATAAAAGTACGCCTCAAAAAAATCTACAATCTGCCTTGCCTTTTCCAACTATGTTGGGGTCGGCTTCCAGTCTAACCGGATGTAGCTGAATACCACCAAGATGTTTATTTTCATTGTTGTCTACTAATGTTCTACGCAATATGTTTGTGGTAATGTTAATATTTTTGCTGCCAATAAATTATTATCACTAATTCTTCTCTTCTTGGTTTTCTCAGAAGCAGCTTGGAGCCTGGATTTGTGCCCGGTTGATGGCAATAGGCTCGCCCCCCATTACATGGGACTTAAACATAACTGGCGAAATGTGGGTGCATCTCTGTCCAACCCTTTTGGGCGTGATGTTATGTTATGTAATTCTTATTATTATTGTTTAAAAGTTAGCTCCCTAGAGTTATACCAAATGGCTAGTTCGACTATACATTTAGATACGCTAATGCACCCAACCAAACTAATCTATGTATAGCAAAACATTGCCAAATCCAAGCATTGTCGACAGTACTTGATTCTGTAATCTCAGGTAGCCACAAACATGGCCACCCTAATTTTTTGCCATCAAATTAATCTTTCACACTGTATTTAAAGATCTTTTGTGTAAATTCAATGCAGTCAGTAGCTTTGGGGACAATAGATTTCTTAAGTATTGTTACTACTTACCTACTATCTTTTTTAAATGTTATGCATAGGGTAGCAAACGGCGAGGTTTCTTATCTAATTGAAGAACCCGCCTCCAGTCACACGGCATTTCGGCATTCAATAACCACTATAGTAAACGGTTGATTTAAAGCTGCATTAATCACCACGTTTGCTAACACAACGTTGAGCTCCTTAAGACGCAGATATATGCCAGTGACCTTGAGTGGTTAGCTTGCGTGTTCTGTACTGAGCTCACGCAACGCGTCGTACGTCCAGCCAGTAGGACTCGCCCATCAAGGACCGCTGTTCAAAATTAGACGCGTTATTCATTTTTTATACACAAAACAAAAGGTATTTTAATAAAACACATATAATAAGAGTTCAATAATTTAAAAAAATCTTTAATTTGGTGAAGGTTTTTGAAAAATACGTTTGATCGATTTCGCGTAATTCTGAGTTTTTTATCCGCGTTAGACACAACTTTACAAATTAATTTCACTATGTAATATAAACATAATCTAAAATGTTCCTATATAAAGTTATTAAAAAAATGCTCTAATTTAACATATATTTTTTCCAAATCATTAACACTATTCGTTTAGACGTGATCTTCAGTATAAAACCATTAATTATCGTCGCCTTAAGTTCTGCGTTGAGATGCACGATTACTAACAAATGCTTGCACTGACTGGACAGTTCTATTCATATCTGTGCTGTTTTTTCGTCAAAAGACCATCTCAGACATTAATCTCCATGGTCCTGATAAGGCCCTGCCTCCTGCTAGGTTGACCTGCGAGATTCTAAACATGTACAAAAAAAAAAAAAATTTTTTTTTTTTGTGTATGGCATCTCGCTGGTCAACCTAGGAGGTTGTAGAGATAGAGTCGTTAAAAACTTATTAACAAACTAAGTAGGTATTTATAATCTCGCGAATTCGGGGAGTTTATAATTAAACAAAAAAAATCCCAGTTGTTTAATATTTTACATTGTACCTCCATAATTACGACTTCATTATACTAATTTAGTAGGTATGGTTAATATAATTTATAATATAATTAATTAATATTTCATTCATTTATCCCAGTAATTAATAGGATGGGCTGATAAAAGGAAATAATTGGTGAATATTTTTTTTACAGAATTGATTCAAAATGCAAAAAAGAATTTTCTCAAATCCTAGATGCAATGACAACGTCACAAACTGTTTGTGCAACTTTAAGACAACGTCACAAACCATCTGACAGCGTCACAAACTATATGACAACGTCATAAACTATCTGAAGTCGTCAAACTATCTTTATGATTTTGATTTAAGTCAGCTCTATTGTATCAAACATTTTTACTGGTTCGCAAATATTAGTAAAACTTATATTTCAAAAATCACTATAATCTGGGGTATAAGTTAATGGGATATCAGCCCGCATGACTCGAAATCCAATATTTATCAATGCTATACTAATTTAGACGAATGTATGCAAGGGATTATTAATAATCCAATAAACTTCAGGAATAGGGGCAGTGTGGGAATCTGTGATCTAACCTAAATATTGTCGAGGGGCACGGGCAGTGTCCCGCCAAATTTATTTTTAGTCCGCCTTTGAGATTATTAAAAAATATTGGATATGTACGCATTTTTAATTTTTTTTACGTAATAAAAAAAATGCGGCGATACATTGTGTTAAAATGTGCCATGAGGTCACGAGTATGTAGATTGTATAAATACTAGTGACGTAGCGACCCCCACTCCCCAACTTAAAATGCGTTTTATCTAAGTAATTTTTTATTAATATGATAAAGCAAAAAATACGTGTCTAATATTTTTTTATTATCTGACTGACGGACTAATTAGAATTTCAATTATTTTACCCAGGCATCATCCCTATTCAAAAGTGCCTGTAAACGGTATAATTATAGTAAATGCTTTGAGTTTGAGTTTGTTACTCCGCCTAATAAAGACGCTTAAAAGCATCTATAAATTAGTTCACACATCCTTGACCGATAAGCCCTTTTATACCATGATAATACGAATATAAGACATGCCAATGACGTCAAGGTACGCCCAATAACCGGACAGGCTTAACAAGAGTATTCGTGTAACAATACGTCGTAAAAATAATGAGCCATTGTTCACTGGGCTAGAGGGCTCGATGTATTGGTACGGAGTTAGGGGACTGGATGTGGCTAAGGGCTTTTGTTATCTCAATAATAAATGATATTTTTTCAGTAAATAAATAAATAAATAATAATTATTGCTTTTGTTGGTGGCTTGAAAAGTTTTATGTTTTTGTATCTCGTTAATGTTATTTGCGTACGAAATGAAATGAAATGTTATTATCAAATTAATGATTTGTATGAATACCTGCTTAGTTTGTGTGTCAAAGTTCATATAATACCTACTATATTTTTAAGTTCTAAAATGTTCTCAAGTAAGTGAAATCCTTGTAATTTCTTATTGAGCAATTAATTTCTTTAACCATATAAATAAATACAATTTCAGTTATTCTCTCTTTAAAATTGGCTGTCTTAGAGTAAATTGAATGTTAATACACTTTTAAGCTTTTTTTTTTAACTTAGATGCAGTCTGTGTTTCCTAGCCGACTACTGTGAGAAGAAATACACTCAGAGGTCAGTCTCTCTCCTGCTTATTATGGACGGAAGGAACTATGGTTGACAATGTTATAAATTTCTGATTAATTTCGTTACAGGTTCCAAAACAGTTGAATTATTTGTCCGGATTCGTTAAGCTTCATTGTCTCGACAATTTCCTGCTTGCTTGCTGACCTACAGCGAGCCGCTGTTCAATGTGGCTTTCAAGTGTAGGAAAAAACGGAAGATGTTTTTTTTTTAATAGGACTCGTTTTTTTTAAATTGACGTTTTGCTATAATATTTAAAAATCATTTTCATGGTAATTAATTACTAATTATCAATTTTAACATAATAATTTAATCTCGGCTTCTTCCTATATTTTATTTTTTGTCATCATTTGCTGTTACCCTTTGCAAAATAAAATTCTCTGTATCTATAACTGTCGGTCGATTCTGTAAAAAGATCAACGTGAAACTTAAGTGAAGTGAGCTGTCACTGTCACAAATCGACCGGCAGGATACTAGGGATTAACACTATTGACAGCTCACTTACTAAGGTGATGTTTTTACAGAATCGATCGGCAGATCATTTTTTCCTTTTCTTTCCTCTAAGTCCTGAATCAAGAGTCTACACTGAACTACACTCAAAACACCAAGCCACGTCCATCACCTCTACATCTGCGCACAATGTTCGATAACCCGCGTATATTATATAAAAACAATAGCATCGCATGGAAGCGCGACTTTCACTGATGCACCGATTGTACTACAAGGCTGCCCCGCGGTGTTGCCTGCACAACTCGCGTGTCAGCTTCCGGGGTGGGCAAGCAAGATTGAAACAAGGAAAAAAACAAAACAAAAGCGATAAAAGATGAGGGCTCAAGCTGCGCGGGAGTGAGAGGTCATGAGTTTGAACAGCGCAATAAAGATAATGAAAGAAAGAAAATACGTTTATTTGCGGTACACATGACGCAAGGAAAGAACAAAACACGAAAATAAACAATTTGGGGGAAAATATGCGTCACATCCACGCAAAACGGCCATCGCTCAGCATAAAGCTGCGACCCTATGCGAGACAGAGCCCCAGCGCTAGTTTTCAGCGACAGCCGGCGTTGACGTCAACCGGTGCAGCATATAGTGAAATAACAAAAATAAGACATAAATAAAATACTTAGTCCTAAATGTTTATATTATAAAATATAATATTTAACATTTCGTACCGTCGCGTCGGCGACTCACGCGCCGCAGAATTTATGCAATCTGTGCGCGCAGCTGTCATAAAACTGTGTGACGTTTTGACATATTGGTTAATATGTTTGGTACTGAAGATGACTGAGAGCCGGGCGGCAAACTCAGGTATACAACATGTATTAGAAAGGTGTGCCCCATAAATATGCCTATATAAGGGTGTGGATCAAACTGAACAACTTTCTCTGAGGGATCAAGATCGTAATCGCGAAAAAATTTGGCAGTGTATAGAGTGCCACATACACAACATATTGTACTACAAGTAAAAAATAAATAAAAAAACAAATAAAAAGTGTAACGAGCGTTATATGGGTGTCTGTGTTGCATCCGCCTTTGTATTTACGTTTCCGGGGAACTATAAAACTTGAAGAGCCAAGTAAAGTACGAAAACGCGTTTTGGCAGCCGATCTCTATATTAAATCTAGTAAAGAACTGTGTCACTTAACCTACCCCAGTTTCCAAAGTAATAGAACCTAATAAAAAACTCGTAAAATCAACTACAGTAAAAGTCTTCTAACATTTTATTTGTAGTTTGTACTAGTTTTGATACTTGAGCGTAGAAAACTGGAGGTACTGTTTCCGAAATTAAAGCATTTAAGACTTTATAAATCTTGTAACCTGTACATACAATCTGCAATCTGCCTAGCCTTTTCTCAACGGTCGACTTCCAGTCTAACCGGATGCAGCTGAATACCAGTATTATACATGAAACGACTGCCTATCTGGGGGTCGGCTTCCAGTCTAACCAGATGCAGCTGAATACCAGTATTTTACATGAAATGACTGCCTATCTGACCTCCACAACCCAGTTACTGGGTAGCAAAATACCCCTTTTTAACTGATTGTCAGACTTTCGGGCTTTTGCGCCACTTATTCCTCCCAGCTAACGCACTAGGAAGTGGTGAAGGGCGGGCGTTTTGGGGGACTGTCTTATATAATTTTGACGTTCGATAAGTGCTGATTTTCAGCCTAGTTTGAATAAATGACTTCAAAATTTTGTATTTTTTTAATTTTGACTGGTCACGACTGTCAAGGATCTACGAATGACAACCGGGACCAACAGCTTAACGTGCTTTCCGAGGACGAGGGGACTCGGTAAGCAAAGGATGGTCACCCATCCACAGAAAAACCTCGGCAAGTGTCGCTTAACCATGAAGATTGACTCGTGCGGCTGTTTACTTAGCCACGAGCCTCCTGCATTCTAGGTATTGATATAACTAGTAAAGCCTATTATTCGCTCCATAATAAAAAAAGAAAGAATAATTATTGTTTATTCTGCCAAACAAATAGCACATAACAAATAAAAAATGACATGAAATACACACATACAAAGTAGCCAAAATCCTCGTATTCAAGTAGTAGAAGATTGACAATCTTATCTATTGCTTGATGTCAGGGCAAGGGACCAAAGTCAATTTACATTGCATATACTGTGTTACTACACTGGCAAATGACAAAAAATCAAAACAAATAATCAAAATATGAAAAATGCTGATTGCGGAGTGAAAAAATAACTACATCACCTATTTGTTTGTTTTTAACTTTATTTTTATGTAAATTTATATATCGTTCACACTTGCTTTTTCCAATTCACTTTTGATATTGGCAGAATAGTCGACATTGGCTTTGCTTGCCATATTTTTTTTTTTTTAAACTACATCAGCTTAATGTGTGAGAGTGAATTCCCCTCGACTGTCTTTTTATTAAAATAATTCGTCACTTTTCCTGATTACATGCGTCAGTTCGACAAAAACAAATATTATTTTTCTTTCTCTCTTTTCTTTGACTCCCAAAACTTTCCGGTAGGCTGCCCATTCACAAGTCCCCGCCACGGTAGGTCGGTAGTCACGACTCGAGATGTTGTATATCTAGGGATACGATTTTTTAGTCGAGTGGGTAGCTAACCACCGTGTCCGTTTGGGTAAGTAAGTGGTGACATAACTACTAACTTGTTAAGGCTTAGTTTATTGAAACGAAGTTTTGGAACGAAGTTCCTTATCGCGCGTTGTGAAAGGGGGCTAGACGGAAAAAATTCTCACGAACAGTTGTAACGACACTTTTTGCTATAGTAAGCTATTGTAAGCTGTGCGGCGTGCGCATGTTTCTCTGTCTGTCTCTCTCTCTCTTCGAACTTCGTTCCATCCGGGTGTCCCTTGACACCTCTCAATTTTTTTTAACTTATTTAGTTACAAAAGTGACAGTTTCTGGAAAAGCTTTGAAGATCACTTTAAGCTACTAGTAACGTGTATTGACGTGAAAACGTCTTGTCGCTCAGAGTACGGGTTGTAAGTTCAATATTTGAGGCTGTCAAAAACATGAAAGATTTCAATCGCTATTAACTACAAGACTTTTAATACTAGAGTAATGGCTGAGCTTGCAGATGATAGGTAGGAGGTAGGATATAATTTGCCTATGACGTCAGGCGCATGCGCGCGACCCTCTATTTATCACTATATATCGAAATTCCAATTGGTATATTGCAAAAACGTGTTCAGCTAGAACAGTGATTCTGGTGTTGGTTCCAAGAGTTGACAAAGGACTACCAGGACCTAAAGAGTTATAATAAAAATATTTCGTAAAATAGGGGTAAAAATGCATATGAAGTTGACAATAGTAAAATAATTTCATAAATAGACTCACATCGGCCGTAAATCTGCTCAGAAAATAATAATAAACCAATTGACGAAATTTATTGCATTTATTATTCACATTATTTTTTGCATTTCATAATCAATATTTTAGTTCACTAGTTAGACATATTTCTTATTTCCATACAGTAATATTGCCAAATTAATCAAAACAGCGAAATATTTGACAATTATTTGCGACGTTGCCCACTTTCAGTATTTAAAACGCCTTCGACACTAGAAATCTAACTATTAATTGTTTATTCAGTACCCTAATTACGTAATACACGATCAATCAGAATCTGAATCGTTTTGAAACAGATTGCTAATCCATTGCTTTGTACGTTCGAAAAAAAAATCTGCTCAACAACGTAAATAGCACAATGAATGTTGTTGACCTGTCAAATTGAAACAGATTAGTCGGAATTGTCAACGAAAATGTGTTGCGTAATTAGATAGCAGATCAGTCTTCGCCTTAACTCCATTGACTTGCGTGTTCTACTCGACCGCATACAGACAGACAGACAGACAGACAAATTGTTATTATTTACATCAATGCGTAAGTTTACGCAGTTTCGTTTGTAAGTTGTGCAAATATATGTATTTTTATGACCCTGCAGTCGACTGCGATAGGCTTTTGTTGGGAACAATACAATTTGGAAACTTATTTTACTTGAACAACGAAACAAGAAACGTTAATGTATTTACATCGGTACTAGTTTTATTTTACGAATAGTATACGAGGCAAAAGGAGAATTATGTAAGGATAATTTCGATTTTGCGGGAAATTATCAAATAACTTCTCCCGCTCTGGGCGGAGCGGGAGGGCGTGTCAGACTCTTACTGACTAAAACCCACCCCTGTTCCTTCAGTTGCCTGTACATAGCCAGGGGCCACGGTATCCCTTTCGGACTTTAACGACCCCGGCAGGCAACGGTCCTAGCGGACCCCTTCCGTTGTGCTGACATTTCTTTGAGGCGCGCGTTCTACCTACCCCCTGGGGAAGAAGGCATGAGTTTATATAAGTTTATGTTATTGAGTTGTCTTTGGTTGGACTAGTTTCCAGTAACACCTACGTTTGTAACTACAGCCATTTTAAATATTTTATACAATGTGGATCTGGACTTACGACATTAAATTAAAACGAGCACAGTACTAGTCCATCGAAACATTTTAAAACACGAAGATTAGTAGTTAATGGAAAATTTAAGAATTGCAATTTTCAAACAAAATTAATAGCAAAATCAACTGCATAAAATGGAAACACGCTTTATCTACGAAACGTCACTGACCTGTTGCGCGGTGTGGTGCGGGATGCAGCGGGCGGGGGTGCGGGACGTAGGTAGGTACTTTAGTCGGAGAACAACAAATCCGCGGCATAAACGCACTAAGTTGCGCGTTGTTAATTAATAAAAGATCACTAATTGAATAATTAATCACATATTATCACATCACAATCAGAATTTAAATCATCAAGTACCTAGTCAAATTTTTAAATTTTCAAAGTGTCCACTGTTGTTCAACACTCTGACTGGCATATCTCTGGATAACAGTTGTTGTACTTTTCTGAACTTGTAAGGTCGCCGTGCATGCCGTTTCAAATATCTATGGACAGTTGTGTGACTCACTTGAAACCGCCGCGCTGCGTTCCGGAGGCTAGAAGTCGGGTTATTTTCAAAATGTTGTAATATCCGCAGCCGCTCCTCGATATTTGAATTTGAAGACACGCCTTCTCCTTGAGGAACGGCCGATTCTCTCGTAACCTCTGAACTGCCAGGGTAAAAACACGGCTGTTGGTAGGGCACGTTCGTGTGTCACCATATCTCTCCCGATATGTACGCAATGCTAAAGCCGCATTTTGGTGACATTCTCCGTACATAAGTACCATTTCAGTGTACTCGGCAGCTGTGTAGCTTATTTGAGGCATAATATTACCTAAACTAAAAAACTTACAAACCTAACCTAAATCCAAAAACTAACTAATAAATGCCTAATTAACTAACTAATAATACACTAACACTTAACAATATGTCACAATAACCTGTGCACTAATCTAACTATCATAAATCGTCTTTAACACAATAACAACTAAAACTTTTCATAAAATCACAACAATGCGCGCGCGGCTCGTCTTGTGATAACAAAAGTAGGCGTGTGCTCTCATCAAAGGGCTCCGCTGTGCACTGACTGACATAGTTAAGAGTCAATAAAAGTCTTTTTGCCGAAAAACTTCCGCTCACATACACACTCGCAGTTTTCTATGCACCACTAATGCATTATTTGCGTAAGTAATATTTCTTTTTCTTTCTAATTGTAGTATTTTGTGGGAGTGGGCGGGGCGCGTAAGAGTGGAATGGTATGACACCTTTCTCTGTCTTTCAAGCATGAGACGTAGAGAATAGAATCATACGTTTTTGCACAGGTTCCTGACCTTACAATGTTTACCTATTATTACGGACTCAGATCTACATCATGTTGAAAAATAAGAAAATGAAAAATAATTTCCTGTGGCTAAAGTATTCATTGGATTTGATTGATTTTTTGTATACGGGTAAAGAACATGACACTCTTTACGTGGTTTAAAGGAATGTCAATCGTCCTGCTCCACTTTGTATAAACATGCAGAATTATTGTATATTTATTTTATTTTTATATCATTTATATCTCTTTGTATGCTGCACCGGGTGACGTCTTGACGACAATGTCGGCTGTCGCTGAAAATCAGCGCTGGGACTCTGTCTCGCGTAGGGTCGCAGCATTATGCTGAGCGATGGCCGTTTTGCGTGGATGTGACGCATATTTTCCCTTGAGTTGTTTTGTGTTCTTTCTTTGCGTCATGTTTACCGCAAATAAAAGTATTTTCTTTCTTTATTTTACAGTCGCTACATGAAAATACTGGTATTCAGCTACATCCGGTTAGACTGGAAGCCGACCCCAACATAGTTGGGCAAAGGTTAGGCAGATGATGACCTACGTCCTACGTTTGTAACTTAAATTGTTCATCACAGTACGTTTGGTCAGATCAAGGCAAAGTTCGTTCCTATTGTTCGTTGTAATGGCTCAACACACCCACAACGAGTTCGGATTTTTACTGAATATGAGGACGGCCTAATTTCAGCAAGCTCGATTCTTATTTTAAGGCATGCAAGCCGAAGACGGCCCATTTGAGGTTAAGAGGTCACCGCCGCCTATAGGCCATCTGACCAGAGGTATCGCACATGCTTTGCCATCCCGGAGATAAAGCTAAGTACTCATATACACGAGCGGCACGCATCAACGGCAGTGGCAACTGTCGACGGCAGCCGTCGACACGAGTAAACGCCCGCCATCGACAACGTGCCGCTGGTATATTTGAGTACGTGATCAAATACACGAGTGGCACTTTGTCAACGGCAGCCGTAGACGTATCGGCGACGGCCGACGACGAGGGTCGTCGGCCGCCCTCGATACGTGTTGGCGGTTGCAGTTGCTTCTGCCGTTGATGCGTGCCGCTCGTGTATATGAGCAATAAAATTAACTAAACCTTTCAAACAGGGTATTCACGTAGATACCTGGTAACCCGACGCCGATATGCCAGCGTTTGTCGGCGCTGACAAGCTCTTTACGCGATTACGGCCTAACACAGCAACTCAACTCAAATCTGACATAAAAATGTCTGTTGCCTTTAGACATCTGTAATACCAGAGCCATCGCAAATGTTTTGCCATCCCAGAGACAAAGCTAAGTGCTCATATACACGAGCGGCATGCATCGACGGCAGAAGCAACTGTCGACGGCAGCCGTCGACACGAGTAAACGCCCGCCGTCGACACGTGATTACGCCCTAACACAGCAACTCAACTCGAAACTGACAAAAAAAAAACAATTTTTGGGTTTTTAAATAAATATTTACTCTTGTTAAGGTTATACTTTAGGAAGTACTATTTCTTTGGGTTTTCGCATTTGTTTTTCTGGTCCGCAGGCCGGGGGGGCGGTGGTGGAGGCATTTCATCACGGCAAGGTACTCTTTCCCGCAAAACTAGGTTCCACTGGCAAAAACTATTGAACACAGTAACCACGAGTTTCCCAACTCTATAAGAACCATCTCTGAATATTTCATCAGTCTCTTTCGAGAAACATAGGGCACCAGCAGCTAATCCCCCAAGAGTAGTAAAGAATATTTTTTTGAGATGGCTTCGTCCTCTCCCAACGTAGTAACCAGTCGCAATTCCTATGGCCAAAACTGCTTGTCTTACTAAAAGATTTTTGGGACACTTCATGGAAGATAAGAATTCATCTTTCTTTTTACACACGAAGCCACAGGCGTCATCCCTCAACTCTCCTGCATCCTTATTAAATTCGGTGATGCTATCAACCCAGCCTTTTCTCCAGCGCGCCACCTTTGGTAAGAGATAGGTTTGCAGTATCTTCACGTTACGGTTAGGACATTTTTTTTGGTCTTCTATATAGTCTTTGTATTCATAGTGTGGACTTTCATAGATTGGAAGGTCCTTGTATTTCATTTTAGGTGGTCTTTGAGGAATTTCATCCTTTTTAGCTGCTGCGTTTACGACAGGAATGAGAGATAAGTTCGTTCCTACTAGGACGGTTCTAAGAGCTTGGATCCATAGCCTGCCGATGACGTAAAGATCTCCATGACACAGCCTTGATATTTCTTTTTCGAAGTGTTCTTTTGACTGAAATAATGCAACTTTATCTTCATTATCTGAATTTAAACCCTCATTGATTTGTAGCTTTTGCATTTTATTTCAGTTTTTGTGTTGATCTGTTTGTTTACAAAAATTTTGACAATGACTTTTTAGTTTTTAACTTGACGTTTTGGCACATTATCTGTGTGTGAATTTGTCGTTAAAAGAGGTATGTTATAAACTTTAGTATATGCAAGGAGACCAGTCGGCCATTGTTTATTTTATTAAAAGGTGTACGGTCACCTTCAAAAAGATGCATGTGTCGACGGGAATTTGATAGTCTACAATTTGTTTTCTATTAACCTGTACCTATCATAAAAGTACCATTCCGTAGCTGACCGCAGGCGGCAGCAGCAGGCGACGTGTCGCTGCGACACAACAGCTGGTTTCAATGTATTTGTATAAAATACCTTCTATAACAAGCGACACGTCTTAATAAAAATATATTAATCTTTGTTTGCCTGTTTGTTCCGGCCAATCTTCGAAACGGCTGAATCGATTTTGACGGTTTTTCACTGTCAGATAGCTGATGTTATAAGGAGTAAGCAAGGCTTAGAATAAAGAGTCCACGCGGGCGAAGCTGCGAGCGGCAGCTAATATTTTATTAAAGTAATAGGAGGAATGAAAGAAGATTTTAAATCGGTTGAAGGACACTGAACGAACCATAATAGAACTTTTATTGATAGCCGTTTAGTGTCCCGCATCGTATCCTGAACAGTTTGTGGCGCCATCTACATCGCCACATGCGAACTACGCATCAAAGAACTGACGTCACGCAAATCCTGCATCGCGCTAGCGGAATTTACCGCGCTATCAGCAGTTCCCTACATCAATCGACGGGTAGTTGCCCACCAGACACGACACCCGTCTGGTCCATTTATCCTATCTTTTCTATAGAGGATGAGTGAACTTTACACCCTGTTCCTCACACCTCTATCCATCGAGGAAAATATGAAGTAGCTAAGTATTTTAGGAACTTCTCCACAGCCTCCGTGGCGCAATGGCTAGCGCGTTCGGCTGTTAACCGAAAGGTTGGTGGTTCGAGCCCACCCGGGGGCGATTCTTTTTACAACGTGATTAGCGATCGTCGCGTTCATTTGTTTGGTGAGAAGAACACTATTAGGACATCGGCGAGGTAATTGCGTAACACATAAATAATGGCAATCGATGGCAATGCCTTTTATTGTGACAGTTTAACCACGTTCATTGCGTTATTGACGTTGTTGAGCAGACGAATTTTTCAAACTTATAAAGCAATGGATTAGAACTTCAAAACTGCGAGAGTTTTGATTGTGATTGAATGTGTTCCCAATAGGGATGTTGACTGGGGAGAAAAAAAATCGTTTAGTCCGTCAGTCAGATAATAAAAAAATATTAGACACGTATTTTTTGCTTTATCACATTAATAAAAAATGGTTTAGGTAAAACGCATTAAAGTTGGGGAGTGGGGGCTTGCTACGTCACAAGTCGGTATAAAATCTACCGGCCAGTGACGTCATGCCACATTTTAACTCAATGTATTGTCGTAATCTTTTGATTACGTAAATAAAGAGAAAATACGTGTCCCATATTTGTTAATAATCTATTTGTTTTTTAATTCAGCATTCCTATTAAGTTGCTGGTTAGGTTATTTTCTTCCATTGTCCTTAGACTAACCAAGATACCAATGTATCCAAAATGGTGACTCATTTTCTGCCGGGAACCCCGATACCATATAAAGGAATACATGCTTAAAGGCTTCTACAAACAGGCGCGACACGCGACGCGACACAAAGACACCGCTCGGCGCGCGACGTGCGGTGTCTTTGAGTCGCGTCGCGTGTCGCGCCTGTTTGTAGGAGCCTTTAAACTTTTCCATATGAGATTTGTTTTTATGGAACAAAAATTTTACTAAGAGAGATGTAATAATGATTGGGTTTAAAGATTCTTTATTTATTCAAAAGACCATACATTGTTCACTTAGCGAATAAATACATAACTAAGGTAAGTGTAGTCCAGTAGTTCTTTTTTTTTTTTTTTAAGTTTGTAGGTACGATGTCGCATTTTGTGTGCAAGACTAGCTTAATAGTTTTATGTTGTTAGTGACGTAATGCTTGAGTTTAGCTTTAAATATGTTATGAGAGGATGTGCTCCTTATAATGATTATAATCCTGTAAATACATCATTATTTTTACATATATACTCGTACATATTTTGATCAAGATACAAATTGACACTGACCTGCAAACTCAGACCATTGCAAATAAAAAACCAAGACAGAGCGCTTTCAATAGTGACGTGAAGCCGGTTTCGTAAACATGTGTGCACTTTGTGTGGTGTAGTTTGATTGTAGTGTCTTTGTAAAAGGTTGTAAATCTGTGCGTGTGAGCGTGTATGCACAGAGCGGCGGTGTAGTTTTGGCATACTTTGTATCGTTCGCAGCGCTCTGTCTTAGTTTTTTATTTCGTCTGAGTCTCCAAATTGCAAAAAACGTATGAAAATTTGAATTTCGCGGGCTACCACAGCGGATTCACATAAATACAGAAAAATAAATCTGCCCTTTCATAGAAAAGTGCAATACCGACGCGGTCAAAATGTATGGAACAGCAGATTTTTTTTTAAATAACCGGCGATAAATTTCACCACAGGGGCGTTCAGAATCATGTACTAATAATAATAATAAATACTTTATTTCAGACCATGGTGTCCTTTTTGTTAGTAACAATGTTCTTATAGACTAGTGTTAGTAATATTTAAAACTATCCACAGCAAAACATATAAAATAAAGTAAACTCAACAATCACTACTGCGTCATTCATGAGAAATGACGCAGCAATGACTGATGTAACAGTCCAGCCGACTAGCGATCATGCTAAGGATGCTGTTGGCGCTGCCACGTCCTCTACGCACCAGGGATGCACACCTTTTACGCATCGTAGCGTAAAAGCAGTCTACGCGATGTTCAAACATCCCTGATGCACTACAGAACCCATGACTACGAACACGACTGTCTATGTACTGAATCCATGGTATCAGTTTTCGCGTCGATGTCCCTGCCACCCTCTATACTTTACTTATTATTCTGAGGGGCTCGTGGCTAAATAAGAACAGCCACACGGGTTTATTGAAGGCTAAGCTACCTTTGCGGCGGTCGGTTCGTGAATGGGTGACCGTCCATTCGCTCCGTGCTTCCGAAGACACGTTAAGCCGTTGATCCCGGCTGGCATTCGACGATCTTAGACAGTTGTTACGTAGTCAGAAGCCGAACAGTCTGACAACCTGTCTTACCAAGGGATATCGTGTTACCCAGCAACTGAGTTGTGGAGGTCAGATAGGCAGTCGTTCCATGCTGAAATGAACCTTTTTGGTGCAGCCGTGAGGCACACACATTATTGTTAAAAGAAATTTTTTTATTTTCTTGTTTTACTTAAGTATACTTTTTAATATTATTTTGTTTATGTTTCACGAACTGTGTCCAAATAAACGTTATTCTTTCTTTCATGTTTCCAAAATACTTGATTCAACTGCATCCGGTTAGAGTGGAAGCCGACCCTAAAGTCGTTGGGAAAAGGCTCAGACCGAATAAAAATCAAGACAGCGCTGCGTACAAACAGTGAAGCATGCCAAAACTACACCTCCGCTCTGTGCACACACGCTCACACGCACAAACGTACAACCACTTACAATCAAACTACACCTCACTAAGTGCACACATGTTTACGAAACCAGCCTCACGTCACTGTTGACAGCGTTATGTCTGGGTTTTTATGTGGTCTAAGGGAAAAGGCTAAAGTCAAAGTCAAATCATTTATTTCAACTAGACCCTTGTAAGGCACTTTTGAACGTCAAAGTTTACAAAAAATTGAATTGATTCTATTCGCGCCTTCCAAAAGATAGTTTTCGTATGGAGAAGAATGGGCAAGAAACTCCACCGTTACTCTTTTAAAAAGTGTAACAATATTTTGTATATGTAGGTACATTAGTTACATAATTATATGTGAAGACACAATAGGTAAAAAGAAGAATGAATAAAAACCGGCCAAGTGCGTGTCGGACCACGCACAATGAAGGGTTCCGTAGTTGGGATGAATTTATCCCAAGAACAAAATTAACATTGTAGCTGAAAAACATGTTCTCCCATACGGAATGTATGGGAGATCACGTTTTTCAAACTGCAAATTTAAGTTTGTTGATTATTACTCGTTATCCAGTACAGTCTACTTAGCTCTAATAGTTTTCCTTTTAATTTCGTTATATATACTACCGCTGTGAATTTTTTCACAAATCCAAGTACAACCATTTAGCTGGCAGGGGGGGGGTGGGACACTTGACTCTAACAAAAAAAATCAGTTAAAAGCTTAATATTTCGCCAACGGATCCCTGAATCCAAAAATGGCTCTTTGTCGGCATTATTAATATGTATACCCATGCCAAATTACAGCTTTCTAGTACTAACCGTCTCTGAGCTAAGCCGCGGACAGACATGGCGAAACTATAAGGGTTCCTTGTTTACTACGGAATCCTAAAAATGAAGCAACGAAAGATAAATTGATGCTCTATACGCTAGGCAGATTGATACTCTATTTTATTATTTCCAGTACCATGTGGGATGTTTATGTAAAGTAATGAACTTCAACAAACATTACATACCGTAGGTTTTTATGTCTGACGCAATTTCCACATTTGCAGAGCTTTTTTATTACAAAAATGTAAGTGCGACCAAAACCGTATTATGACAACGATAATTGCTAACCCCGTTAAGGGTAAAATGCGTGAGAGTTACAAGTTAATAATTTCAAAAACATAAAGTCACCAAAAAATATGGATCAGAAGTCCCAGAATACGTTGACTTGACCTCGTATCCACGGGTTTTTTTTATTGCGCAATCGATTTTCAACTCTTAGTGCTGAGCTGTGCGCGAGTGCATACCAGTGCGTCAAAAAAATACGCTGTTGGATTTTCATCCCTCGGTGCTGGGCAGTGCGTTGAAATTCCAGCGCGCGATAAAAAATCGCCCATGGGCATGACTAAAACTTTAAATAGCAATCGTTCATGATTATGGAACTCAAATTTATGGCTGCTGGTCTATAGCACTACAAGGTTCTTTTGGCGCGTGGCAAAATTCGGAACTAACGCCGCCATCTTGTTTCTTCAATACATTTCACAAAACAGTTGCACAAAATGTTCACCAACAGCGCCCCTCTGCTAACGTCATTGGAGCGCCACAAGATCCTTGGAACAGTGTATACAAGATGTATCAGAAAGGTGTGGTCAAATTAAACAACTTTCTCGATGGAACCAAAATTGTAATCGAAAAAAAAAAAAACAGCTGTCCCATACAAAACTTCAATACCTACTCGACCCAAATGTATGGGATGACTGATTATTTTTTCTCGATGTTGGCCCCACGGAGAAATGATCTGAACCACAGCCTTAAATTTTACCACACCTTTCTCATACACCCTGTATTATAGTAAGCCTTCTTCAACTATCCCTCGTTATGAAAAAGGTCTCAAACAGAGATCTTAATACCTTAAGGTCGTGGGTAAGTAATAAAATGCATTTTATGTTCAAAAGTTAAATGTGAACAACAGTAATGACTCAGTTCCTGGAACCACTTCGGTTATGAGTTTAAAGTATGCATTTCGTAGGGTTTTGGTTAGTGATTCATACGGAAATTCTAATAAAAACATGTAACACGTAAAGTTCTAACTAGGGTTTCTTGAGAGTGCGGTGAACGACACGTAACGTCCGTAAATTACCGTCGAATGACGTCTCTGAAACGTTATTAATTTGTCAAAGTAACTTCCCGAGAGAACGTTTTTTGACACCGTAAAGGCTAACCCCTCTGCCATTATTTTTATGACAGCCATCACTGCGGCTGTTATCTGGCGGCCACCGCTGTGGTATAGGAAAACAAAGAAATGTTGGACTGACTGTTGACCGCGGGGCGCAGCTAGTAATCCTAACTAATATTATAAATGTGACAGTGAGTTTGTTTGTTACGCTTTCACGCTAAAACGGCTGAACAGATTTGGATGAAATTGAGCACTTCGGTAGATCATAACATGGATTAAGTATTACGGGCTGATATCCGCAACTCCACATCTAAGCGCGTATTTTGCGTACGGGTGGGAAAAATCGGTTATTCGATCCACCCCAGCTCCTCAAAGAAGGCCAGCAGCGCCTTGGTGTCACTGACAATCTCACGTAGGGTACCTGGGTTACCGAAGTACTTTGTCCTGTATGTGGCGTCCACCGGGCAGTATAACAGCACATGAGCTGCTGTCTCGTCGTCCTCCATGCAGGCTCTGCACAGCGAACTGTTTGTGACTCCTATGACAAAGAGGTGTTTATTAAATGACCCATGGCCAGTTACAGCTGTTAGTCGGAGAACCTGTTTCGTGAGGCGGCCATCAATTGTAGGGAGTGCCTCCTTAGCCTGCCTGCACTCACCGTGGTCTAACCATAGTTTGTGATGTTGGTCCCTGGTTCGTTTCCTTACCAGAGTGCGTAGGTACCCGAAGGGGAGTGGCGCAATGGGTTCGGGCCCCTAACCTGGATTAGGACATAGGATACTTTTTATCCCGATATTCTTACTGGACTTGTAGCTGAGTAAAGGCCTCCTCCAAGTCCTTCCAGTTCAGGTACTCTTTTTCCACGCCACCTAGCTCGAACCAGCCCTCACTGTTGCTATGCGTTCAAAGTCCTCTCGTCATCTCTTCCTAGGCCGGTTTTCGGCGGCACCGACGATCTTCAGATTAAAATCATTGAGTCAATCATGGAGACCCTTGAAAATACACACAATCCTTTTTACTTGAGATCCGCTTCGCTCATCTGTGGGATATCCCTAACATGACCGGTTGTAACTGCTACAGTGACGTCATCGCATCGTTCTCATCTTGCGATAACATTTTATTGGTACAAGTAAAAGTGTGTTACTATATGAACTGTATATTGTCCTTTATGTTTATTTTATGTGTTCGTTTTGAGGGTCAAAATGTTTCTGAGTCGTCTGAGGTATATATAGCCACGTCTGGAGGTTTGCAAAGAACCTGTCGTTTCTGATCATACTAAAAAATTGCAAAGCTCGGGGGGTCACCATATTCGCGCCCTCGCGCCCGTAGTCGCCGCAGGAGACGCCCAAGGTGTCGGGAGTCGAGAGCCGACTTCCGGCCACCGTAGGCGCGGGCTTGCGGACGGTGAGCAATGGGTAGCTCGCCGTCCGATCCAGGCCCGGGTCGACGGCGCGTTGTGTTCCACGCGCGCCTCAAAGAGATGTCAGCACCAACTGACGGGGTCCGGAAGGGCCAGTGCCTGCCGGGGTTGCGAGTTTGTCCGAAAGGGATATCGCGACCCCGGCACACAGGCAACGGAAGGAACACGGGTGGGTTTTAGTCAGTAAAATTCTGACACGCCCTCCCGCTCCACCCAGAGCGGGAAAAGTTATTTGATAATTTCCAAACCTCAAAAAAAAAAAAAATGGCGTCATCGTATACTCATAGCTAGTCAATATTAATCAAAAAGTGAAGTATCGTGCGAAGTGTCAAGCAATCTTGTGCCATCTGCGGGGCGCCTGAAAACGGCACCTTTGATTGCCCTATACTGCTTGCACATTACCTGCTCTGCAAGTTATTATGGTATGCTTCCAGGACACACACTGCTCCATGATGCTCCAAAAACGTCGAAATATCGAATCTCGTCACATCGTAGACTAAAAACCTAATTACGTTCCTGCTAATGAGTGTAGTTCCTTTACCAAAATAGTATCTGGCAACATGCCAAAACTTTGAGAAGAAAAAGCATTGGTAGATATGGTAAGGGCTTATTTTCTTGTACTTTTAGTCAGTTTTTTGTGGTATACGTTGATGACACACCTTATGCAATTTGGTTATATAATTTCCGACTGCCACGCGGGCGATGCCGCGGTTGAACGCTAGTCAAATCAAACCTCACTAATATTATAAACGTGAAAGTGACTTTGTTTGTTTGTTACGCTTTCACGCTGAAACGGCTGAATAGATTTGGATGAAATTTGGCACATGGGTAGACCATAACCTGGGTTAGGACATTGAATACTGTTTATCTCGATATTCTTACGGGATCGAGACTTATGCGGGTGAAACCGCGGGGCGCAGTGTAATAAAGAGAAAAGTTTAGATTTTTTGTATGTTTGTTTTGTTACGCTTTCACGGCTAAACCGATTTTGATGAAATTTGGTATGGGGATACTTTGACCCTGGGGAAGGACATAGAATACTTTTCACACGCGGGCGAAGCTGCAGGCGGTAGCTAGTACATAAAAATTTGAGAGGTGTCAAGGGACACCCGGATGGAACGAAGTTCGAAGAGAGAGAGAGACAGACAGAGAAACATGCGCACGCCGCACAGCTTACTATAGCAAAAAGTGTCGTTACAACTTTTCGTGAGAATTTTTTCCGTCTAGCCCCCTTTCACAACGCGCGATAAGGAACTTCGTTCCAATAAATAAAGAAGAGTCCAGACGCACTCATTGATTTACTCATCAAGGCCCAGCTAAAACCTTAGAACGCTAAAATTTTACACAGATGTTCCCTTTATACTGTAGGCAGGGAAAAAGTATTTTACGAAATTCCCACGGGATAAAAGGCGGACGAAATCGTTGACGAAGTGCTTGTTCCTTTAAAAAAAGCTCAAGTCATTTGTTCTCAAAAGCAGGACAATTATTTCAGGTAATGTATTCATACATCACATTGTCGTCACAAAATGTGAGAATCATTTCCTTCTGTTATCAAAAACAATATGTTTTTGTCGCACGATTTCAGATTGTAACGAAAAGGGGTTTTAAAATGTAACATATTTTTTTTATTGGACGAAATGTTGGGCCTGACCGTTTCAAAGTGTGATACAATTGTTTTGTTGTAAACCCAGCTACTTACCCGATCCAGTCATTGATCAACTATTAATATTATGTATCTCTTTTACTTACACGAGACCTACAATCTTTTGTACGTTTCTTGAGCGAGCTAATCTGCGTTCGTATTTTTTTTACCAAACACGTAAACAAAACGAGTTTTTGTAAAACCAACTGTAATGCCTACACATAAGGTTCAGTTTGCGCTAGAACTTCATATGTTTCTTATGGCTTTTTCAGCAGTATTAGTCAGTCTTAAATCAACTTTATTTACACTAGCCTAAAGTTGATGTTTGTTGTGGAAATAACATCAATTGGAAACAACAATTTGAATAGACCTTTGTCGGTTCCTCGTTGTCGGTGGTACAGGTGCTTAAGGGGACTACAGGACCTAAACGTGCCTAAACGCAAGTTTTATAATGCCTAAAAGAATATGATCCACTGCAGTAAACAAAATCAGAAAAATATATGATATTCTTCAGGATATATGCTAGTATGATAGTGTGTTGAAAACATAATACAACTAATTTAATACGATAGAAAAAAATCATGAAAATACCTCTAAAAATTTCTTTTAACGATTAAAAATCATATTAATTTACATGCAATCATTTTGATTTTTTGTCAGATTATTCTACAAGCTACATATTAGCATAATAGTGTTTTAATTTTCCAGTCCAATCAATAGATTTTCTGTAAATCGCTAACTGCTTCATATTTTGCAATAAATTACCTGCGTCGTGTCATCGCGCTTCTCTTTCATTTCTATGCAGTCCGACAGTGACCGCGCTTTAGCTGTTGTAAGCCTCTTAAGGCCGCGCGTACTTTGAACACGAATTTGTATCGTACGTAAACGTAAGATCGTGGTCGTACGAATTCTTTTCTACGTTTTTCTCCGTCAAATAGGTAGTGTTCCGGTTATATCGCATTGAACGCACGAAAAATCGCAACAAGATCGGATTGTTTTCGGACGTCGGAACTATATGTACTATCGAAGAACTTCATATCTAAGCAGTTTGAAATCGTAATCCCGTGAACACGATGACCACAACTGTTACCGCCCCGGTTCTATAGCTGCCGAGCGCTGCAAGCAGAAATAGTCCTTACGGTGTCTAGATATGAACTTCTTCGATGGTACGTATACGTACGATACTAGCACTCAGTCTGCGCGCTCCCTTAGAACTTTGAAGGTCGGGATCGTTCGTGCGTGTTCGTATTTTTTCGTACGAAAACGCGTCCAAAGTGCGTACGGCCTAACACTGCTACTTTTACACGTCATCTAAATTGACGCAAAATTATTCTATACTTACATTCTATTTCAGCATTTTATAAAGCTATGAGTTACTTAATCTTCTTTTAATTTTACTTCTGTTCCGATTTAAATGAAATACAAAGCTTAATAATTAAGGTTTAAAAAGCTGAGAAAGTAAAAAGTGTTAATCGACTTTTTCTCCTGGCTGTTCTGTGCCGTATTTCATCTTAATACAGGATGTCTATGCAAAAGAATGAACACCTGCAGCGTTAATTGGTACAATCGAACGATACGAAACGAAACGAAAATCGAAAGATAGGTAGGTACTGCATTATCGTATGCAAATAAGCGATATTTTTTCGATAGAGTTGATGATCCCTTAATAAAGTCAAATCGTTGGGTAAGTTAAGTTGGGCATCCTTTTGAGCCACGTCAGCTATTTTTGTTTTCGAGCGCAGTCCTATTGTGTTTCGAATACGATCCGTTAATTTAACTCCTAGTAACATCAAATACCAAAATAAAAATAAAAATTGAAGTCAAAATCCAAATCATTCTTTATTTTTTATTTACATACATGGCTCTTTTGAATGTCAAAATTAATAAATAAATATAAATAAATAAATAAAAATGTCGTGGCCAGATCTTAGAATTGACCATTACATGTAATGGCCAGCTAAAATTTGCCATATCGTTTAAACGTCAACGTTTAATGATATGTCAGTCGACGTTTGCCCATATCATTAATGAACGGTATCCATGTTTAGAGAGTAGTAAACATAGCCAAGTAACTGTGACCAACTTAGAAGTTGCGGTCACAGTTCTAACGTAACCTAACCCATTTGGTTGGGGTGCTACATAAGTGGCGTTATTTTTTTTAACAATTTTTTAAATGTTATGTTGCAT
This sequence comes from Agrochola circellaris, assembly GCA_914767755.1. Lineage (NCBI taxonomy): Eukaryota > Metazoa > Arthropoda > Insecta > Lepidoptera > Noctuidae > Agrochola > Agrochola circellaris. The sequence goes on along the minus strand of OU611867.1, from coordinate 5,178,437 downwards.
TTCACGCCTCGGCAGCAGCCGGTGACCGCTACTTCCAAGGTAATCGTTTTCCACAATATAATTTTTGGAAACCCAATGAAATCCATGGAATTTTTTTGCATGGTCAGCCAACTTTGATTTATTTTTGTATACTGCGGCATACGGAAAATCAATCACAGCCATGATGCACAACAAAAAACAAAGCGACATCAACGCCTCTACCGGTGGATAATGTAACTATTTTACGATATGATTACTATGTTTGGCCACATCATGAAGTAGTCGTGCATTTAACTGTGCATATCGTCAAACGTTGAGTATTTAATGATCTGGCCAGACCACTACATCATGATGTGACGAGAGGCCGATGTTCATTTCTAAGATCTGGCCACCACATATACATTAATTTGGTTTTAATAATAAAAGCGATCGTTTTTTTTGTGACCTCTATTTAATTTTTAAGCTTAATCTATACGTTATCACTTATCACGCTCAACACGAAACAATGAACTCAATTCGACGGAGTCATTGCACAAAATTTCCCCTAAAATCAAATCTGAAAACCCTCAAGTCTCCAAGCCTGCCAATCCTTGGTCAAATCGATGGGAAACTCCATCGATACTTGATTCCGACTATTCGATTAACCGATGCACCCATTCTCGATTGCAAAAAAAAACATTCGAATGGAAAATCCGTATGCGCCACGTAGACCATTCCTCGATCACCAACTTAGGTTTGCACCTCCAAATCGGCTTCCTTACTCTTGGTACCTAAACATAAGGTTGAAAATTGAATGGTTAGTGGTTTTTCAGATGTAAATAAGGTGTGGTTTTTGAGCATAAAGATTGGGTCGTTTTGACTGTCTCTTTGATTCTGTATTGACGTACTTTTGAATAGGATTTCGATTCGAAGAGTTACTTTGTAAGTGTGAGGTGTATGATACTCTGCTGTTAATTGTTTCTTTGCAAAAATTGAAGATGGGATTAACAAAGATACCTATTGTTAAGGGTACGCTAGTCGATCATTCTTCAATATAATCGCAGTATGGTGGCTACTCGTCTGTTTGACAGTGCACGTTCAAAACTAAAAATTTAGTCAATTTTTTTTTGTCATTATCTAGCCCTGTATGGAAGCAGAAATGGAAAAAAAAAATTGGTTTGGAAGTTATAAATAGCGTCGAAACTTCATATTTCAACACAAATTTTAACTTGTCTTTGGGTGTAAATAAATTAGTTATGTAATAAAAAACTGGCAACATAAAAACCGTACAGGGATAGATAATTTATTCAAAAGTTCAAATAATTTTATTTTGAGAAAATTCATCTAGTAATTTTTTTATAATATCTATACGCGCTCCGGTCTGTTCATGAAATTTTACGCGCTCGTTTTCGTTATAAATCATCGTCATTTCACTAAATAAATTAATCAATATATAAAAAAATTAAACTAAATAAATAAATACTAAATAAATAAATAGAATAATTAGCATGCATATTAGTCACGCCCACCAACGAGTTGTCTTAGACTTCGTCTAAGACAACCATGGCTTTAATGGTTCTAAATTGTCTATACTATCTTCACCTTAAAGCTTTGCACCCATCTTCCAATCACTCTGTATAATTTCCGACTGCCACGCGGGCGAAGCCGCGGGTGAAAGGTAGTCTAAACTAATCCTCACTAATATTATATATGCGAAAGTGACTTTGTTTGTTTGTTACGCTTTCACGCTAAAACGGCTGGATAGATTTGGATGAAATTTGGCACATGGGTAGACCATGACCTGGGTTAGGACATAGGATACTTTTTATCTCGATATTCTTACGGGATCGAGACTTATGCGGGTGAAACCGCGGGGCGCAGTATAATAAAGAGAAAAGTTTAGATTTTTTGTATGTTTGTTTGTTACGCTTTCACGGCTAAACCGATTTTGATGAAATTTGGTATGGGGATACTTTGAACCCTGGGGAAGGACATAGAATACTTTTCACACGCGGGCGAAGCTGCAGGCGGTAGCTAGTACATACAAATTTGAGAGGTGTCAAGGGACACCCGGATGGAACGAAGTTCGAAGAGAGAGAGAGACAGACAGAGAAACATGCGCACGCCGCACAGCTTACAATAGCTTACTATAGCTAAAAGTGTCGTTACAACTTTTCGTGAGAATTTTTTCCGTCTAGCCCCCTTTCACAACGCGCGATAAGGAACTTCGTTCCAATAAATAAAGAAGAGTCCAGACGCACTCATTGATTGACTCTTCAAGGCCCAGCTAAAACCTTAGAACGCTAAAATTTTACACAGATGTTCCCTTTATACTGTAGACAGGGAAAAAGGATTTTACGATATTCCCACGGGATATAAGGCGGACGAAATCACTGACGAAGTGCTCGTTCCTTTAAAAAAAGCTCATGTCATTTATTCTCAAAAGCAGGACAATTATTTCAAGTAATGTATTCATACATCAAATTGTCGTCACAATGTGAGAATCATTTAATTTCCATTCTGTTATAAAAAACAATATGTTTTTGTCGCACGATTTCAGATTGTAACGAAAAGGGGTTTTAAAATGTAACATATTTTTTTTATTGGACGAAATGTTGGGCCTGACCGTTTCAAAGTGTGATACAATTGTTTTGTTGTAAACCCAGCTACTTACCCGATCCAGTCATTGATCAACTATTAATATTATGTATCTCTTTTACTTACACGAGACCTACAATCTTTTGTACGTTTCTTGAGCGAGCTAATCTGCGTTCGTATTTTTTTGCCAAACACGTAAACGAAACGAGTTTTTGTAAAACCAACTGTAATGCGTACACATAAGGTTCAGTTTGAGCTACGACTTCATATTTTTTATGGCTTTTTCAGCAATACTAGTCAGTTTAAAATCAACTTTATTTACACTTGCCTAAAGTTGATGTGTGTTGTGGAAATAACATCAATTGGAAACAACAATTTGAATAGACCTTAGTCGGTTCCTCGTCGTCGGTGGTACAGGTGCTTAAGGCCGCGCGCACTTTGGACACGAATTTGTATCGTACGTAAACGTACGATGTATCGTATTTGTATCGTACGAATTGAGCGCGTACACTGAATACGTTTTTCTCCGTCAAATAGGTAGTGTTCCGGTTATATCACGTTGAACGCACGAAAAACCGCAACAAGATCGAATTGTTTTCGGACGTCGGAACTATATGTACGTATACGTACGAAACTCGCACTCAGTCTGCACGCTCCCGTAGAATTTGGAAGGTCGGGATCGTTCGTGCGTGTTCGTATTTTTTCGTACGAAAACGCATCCAAAGTGCGCACGGCCTAACACTGCTACTTTTACCAAAGATTTCAATCGTAGATTTGCCCTGCCGCGTCAAAACATGGTCGCGTTTCTGTTTCGTTTTGACACCTCTGAGACAGACAGTGTCGCAGAGACTTGACTTGGTTGTCATGGAAACGCCATTGTTAATGTGTGAGCTCGCTCCTCTCATTATGGACGATTTTTCGTGAGACTTAACTAGTACAGTGAGGGCAAATCTACGATTTAAATCTTTGACTTTTACACGTCATCTAAATTGACACAAAATTATTCGATACTTACCTACATTCTATTTCAGCATTTCATAAAGCTATGAGTTAATCTTCTTTTAATTTTACTTCTGTTCCGATTTAAATGAAATACAAAGCTTAATAATTAAGGTTTAAAAAGCTGAGAAAGTAAAAAGTGTTAATCGACTTTTGCTGTTCTGTGCCGTATTTCATCTTAATACAGGATGTCTATGCAAAAGAATGAACACCTGCAACGTTAATTGGTAGGTACAATCGAACGATACGAAACGAAACGAAAATCGAAAGATAGGTACTGCATTATCGTATGCAAATAAGCGATATTTTTTTGATAGAGTTGATGATCCCTTAATAAAGTCAAATAGTAAAAAAAAAAAAAAAAAAATTATAACTTATGTAATCAACAATATAATGATAGGAACTAAGCAAAACCTTTAACCTTTTAAGCAAAACATTGCTAGTATTAGGTACTTCCGCTCTTCCGGTTTATATTAACAATACGAGGAGTTAGAAATTTAACAATAAATTCAGTAACATCATTTTTTTTTTTACAAGCCTACGCTGTCCCACTCCTGGGCAAAGGCCTCCCTCAACTCCTTCTATCGTTCGAGAAACCGTGCGTCCTGCTTCCAGTTTTGACGGAACCTATCCAGCTCGTCCCGCCATCTCCTACGTGGTCTGCCGCGACCCCGCCTCACTGTCTCAGGGCACCAGTTCTGTGCTATATGGGTCCACAGTTTGTCCGGCATGCGGCAGACATGTCCTGCCCAGTCCCATTTAAGTTGGGCATCCTTTTGAGCCACGTCAGCTATTTTTGTTTTGGAGCGCAGTCCTATTGTGTTTCGAATACGATCCGTTAATTTAACTCCTAGTAACATCAAATACCAAAATAAAAATAAAAATTGAAGTCAAAATCCAAATCATTCTTTATTTTTTATTTACATACATGGCTCTTTTGAATGTCAAAATTAATAAATAAATATAAATAAATAAATAAAAATGTCGTGGCCAGATCTTAGAATTGACCATTAAGTACATGTAATGGCCAGCTAAAATCGGCCATATATCGTTTAAACGTCAACGTTTAATGATATGTCAGTCGACGTTTGCCCATGTCATTAATGAACGGTATCCATGTTTTAGAGAGTAGTAAACATAGCCAAGTAACTGTGACCAACTTAGATGTTGCGGTCACAGTTCTAACGTAACCTAACCCATTTGGTTGGGGTGCTACATAAGTGGCGTTATTTTTTTTTACAATTTTTTAAATGTTATGTTGCATTTCACGCCTCGGCAGCAGCCGGTGACCGCTACTTCCAAGGTAATCGTTTTCCACAATATGATTTTTGGAAACCCAATGAAATCTATCGAATTTTTTTGCATGGTCACCCAACTTTGATTTATTTTTGTATGCTGCGGCATACGAAAAATCAATCACAGCCATGATGCACAACAAAAACAAAGCGACATCAACGCCTTTACCGGTGGATAATGTAACTATTTTACGATATGATTACTAATGTTTGGCCACATCATGAAGTAGTCGTGCATTTAACTGTGAATATCGTCAAACGTTGAGTATTCAATGATCTTGCTAGACCACTACATCATGATGTGACGAGAGGCCGATGTTCATTTCTAAGATCTGGCCACCACATATACATTAATTTGGTTTTAATAATAAAAGCGATCGTTTTTTTTGTGACCTCTATTTAATTTTTAAGCTTAATCTATACGTTATCACTTATCACGCTCAACACGAAACAATGAACTCAATTCGACGAAGTCATTGCACAAAATTTCCCCTAAATCAAATCTGAAAACCCTCAAGTCTCCAAGCCTGCCAATCCTTGCTCAAATCGATGGGAAACTCCATCGATACTTGATTCCGACTATTCGATTAACCGATGCACCCATTCTCGATTGCAAAAAAAAACATTCGAATGGAAAATCGGTTCGTATGCGCCACGTAGACCATTCCTCGATCACCAACTTAGGTTTGCACCTCCAAATCGGCTTCCATACTCTTGGTATCAAAATATAAGGTTGAAAATTGAATGGTTTGTGGTTTTTCAGATGTAAATAAGGTGTGGTTTTTGAACATAAAGATTGGGTCGTTTTGACTGTCTCTTTGATTCTGTATTGACGTACTTTTGAATAGGATTTCGATTCGAAGAGTTACTTTTTAAGTGTGAGGTGTATGATACTCTGCTGTTAATTGTTTTTTTTTCTAAAATTGAAGATGCAATTAACAAAGATACGTGGTATTGTTAAGTACAGAAAAGTAGATGAGATATCAATGTTCTGGCTCGGTGACGTAACTTCACTTCACACCCGCTCCTGGATCCTCTGAAAGGATAAACAGAGATGTGCATCCTCATTCATGTCGCCATTTTTAACTCTCATGTAAAACGGGCGAGCCATCTGCCATTAACCAGGCATAAATTCAAACTGGGCTGTGGTCTAACGAGTGAAGTCCTGGGTTCCCAGATCAGGCAAAATGTTATTAATTATTCCATCTTATTAATTCCTGCTACTAAGAAATTAATGTGTATCTTGGATCCTTAGTAACGGGAAAAAAACGATATATCTTCAGAAATAAGTAGGAGAATAATGTCGGCCAACAAATGTAATTTCAGCCCGCTAAGGTATTTTCGTTCAAAATTACTCTCAAGAAGCATTAAGCTTCTCCTCTATAAGACCTTACTAAGACCAATACTGACATACGGCTCAGAATGCTGGGTACTAAGCAGAAAAGACGAGAATTCCTTGTTTGTATTGGAACGGAAAATCCTCAGGCGCAACGCGGTTCAACCATGAGCTCTACGAGATGTATCAATGACGACCCTAATGAAATAAAAACCAAAGTAGGACATATTTGATGGGCAGGACATTTCGCAAGAATGGACGAGACCAGAGCACCCAAACGTTTACTGCATAGTAAACCGGATGGCCGGAGAAGTTGAGGGCGGCTCAAGCTCTGATGGTTGGATGGCGTAGACCAAGATTTAAGAAATGTTGACGTGAGAAGCTGGAGAGAAAAAGTCTGAAATAGGTCACGTTGGAGAAATATACTTGAGGCTAAGGCCCACCCGCGGTTGTAAAGCCTCAGATGATGATGAAGAAATTTATAAGATGGAACAACCGAATAACACTTTTTTTTTGTTTCTGCTAGTTTCAATCAATCAATGAATCAATCAAATATCTTTATTGTGGATCATAGGTAGGTACATAATACAGGTCTTATTAAATAATTAAATTGCGATCTGCTATATCCCGCCCTTAGGGCAAACAATAGTTACACAGAAATTAAATTATAAAAAAAAGAGATAAAAATAAAAACAAAGCGAATTTAGGCAGGTACACAACAGTGGGACACTGAACGCATCATGACTGAGGGGGACTGTATTGGAGAAGTGATTTGTCTGTTATGAAGTCTTTTATAGAGTAGTAGCTTTTGTTTACTAACAGATCATGGAGGTCCTTTTTAAATTTTTTCATTTCCCTAATTCTAATAGGCTCCGGAATATTATTACTTTGCGCGATCTGGACATCACCCAGGACTTCACTTATTATAAACAATGCAGCTTAAACATCGTTAAAGCCTAGGAACCAAATGGAGCTACACATAGTTGAATGTCCATAATCTCTTTGCCAATATTTTTTGCAAATTCATCTCCAAGTATTGGCGAAAGTAACATTCTGCAAGATTATTAATAGACGTTTCTTTTGTTACTAAAGACGTGCAGAAATTAATCATTGTAAAACATTATAATGAAATAGTAATCAACCGATCCATTGTTCTATCGGCACTATCGGCAGCGCAGGTTTCAAGTTTAAACTTAACGTAAGTTTGATTTCTAGGTCAGAAAAGTATTTTTGGGAGACTGCCTGTGTCAGTGGTAGTATGCATTTACATTGATCAGCCTATAATGTTCCCACTGCTGGGACACAGGCCTCCTCTCGGTGAGATGGAGTGGGCCGTAATCCACCACGCGGGCCCAGTGCGGGTTGGTAGATGTCATATTTCTTCGAATTTTTGGTTCTAGGACATGCCGGTTTCCTCAGGATACGTAGTTCGCATGTGGCGATGTAGATGCAGGGCAAAGCAGATTTTCTAATGCATGAACGTACTGACAACTGCGTACGCTGTGGCGCAGGCACGTGCGACGCAGACATGTGTCTGTCCTGCTCCGCGTCTCGTTGTAGAGCCGGCACAGATTTCTGCGCGTTGCGTGCAGTTCCTTTTTTTACCACTGATTCATAATTTTGTTTCAATGACAGATCGTTTGTACTAGCTAGGACGCGAATGTGTCTGTGTAGCTGCGTCGCAGCATGCGCTCGCGGCCTATGTCTGCCTCGCCTGCTCTTACTAGCAAAATCTATTTCACATAAACCTACATGGGCACTTATGAAACGTCAGAAGCTAGGTGCACGGTTTCAATTGGTCGGTCCTATGGAGAAGAGCCGGCAAGAAATCCACGGTTACTCTTTTAAAAATAATTGGCTTTTACAATATTTTTAAATAACTGTGTTAATAGGTATGGGAGGACAGTGTAGGTCTTTCAACAAGTACGTCCGCCTGGTAGCTTGTCTGCGGGAGCTTTTAATATCGTCATCATTGTGTGTCATATGGGTGAATGTACTTACAGCAAAACACTTCCGTGAATAGCATCGAGAATGCAAGCTTTGTTCGAAACTAAAAGTTTCTTTAATCTTCTTTCAAAGACGTGGAATTAATCATTGAAATAAACCTCCATACAATACATCAACTAAACACGTAATTAACCAACGCCAAAGTAATTGCGATAATGTCAAAGGCCAACAAACGTTAAAAATTAATCACAAAACACAATAACACTCGAGATAATCTTAAAAAACTACAAAATAAAAAACTTTTTGCCGCGCATTATTAGCCGCCATTTTAAACATCTCGAAATGTCATTAGCAATATAAATGAGTTTCGCGCCATAACGAACGCTGTGTTGCCACAATGGAAAATCATAAATCAACTGTCATTTTGATATTCGTTGAAAGGAGGTCCGTCAATGCATCGGTGCAAACTTTTTAAACTCTTAGAGAGATTTTTTTTGTACTGGCACATTTGATTAATTGTAAAAAAAGAGCCGTGCTTATGTTTTTTTGGGTTGCCTTTCAATGGAGATCTTTTCAAGTAAGATTTTTGACGTGAGCGGTGGTTAATATGTTATTTCGTGAGTGCTAAGATGGTTTGCAGTTAAATTAAGTTTATACGTGTGTTTATTGTTGAGTAATGTACTTGTGGAGGTTTTTGCGCGGTTCTTTACTTTTGTGGTTTTGTTTTTGCTTGTAATGCCTTTTTGTCTTATCTTGAGTTATACTCTTACTCACGTATTGTAAACACCAATGTTCGGGAAGACAAAGTGTGGTTACTTGACCTTTTTTCAAGGGGAATATTAAAATAAAACAACTCGCACACGAAGAGTTCCACCAACTACCGCGCTATAATTTAACACTACATTTTTTTAAATACTTTTGTAAAAAATCTGCGTTCGGAATTTATTAGTCCAACATATAAACAAACATGAGTTTTTCACTCAGACAAACATCAACTTTAAGCTAGTGTAAATAAAGTTGATTTTAGACCGACTAGTACTGTTGTGAAAAAGTCATAAAAAGCTGTAGCGCAAACCGGACCTTATTGAAAGGTTGTTTTTACTAAAACTCGTGTTTGGCAAATGAATTGCGAATTTAGTTTAGGTTTCTCGTATGGTGTCCTTATTTTTTTTTTTTTTTTATGTTATTGTTGCCTGAAATGGTACACACTGTGAATATTATAAGTTTCTATCTATTACGGTTCAAAAGATACATCCCTGTGTCAGACGGACAGACGGACGGACAGCGAAGCCTTAGTAATAGGGTCCCGTTGACACCCTTTGGTTACGGAACCCTAAAAATGATCAGCAAGAGTGAAGTTAGACCCCCTTCGGGGAAACCAGTTGAAGTATCTTAAATTCTTAATGTTATTCTTACTAAGAAATGGGATGCACTTCCCTTTTGTGTGGCTTCAAAGCAAGTCTCATTGAAGGCTCGGAGATCACAGTTCAGATCAGACAGTAGATAAATGAGCAAGTAAACAAAAAATCAAATAAAACTATTTAAAGTCTTACCCACAATGCGAGTTCATGAGTCATAGCTTACCTATTTATTTATTTGTCGGATCCAAGTACATAGAATTGTGATCAAACATACACTTAGTGACATACATAGTGTCAGATTTATAGTCGTGGGCGTAGTCGTCAGCGCTGTGCTGTGGGTCTCTATAGCACAGCATCATGCTGAGTCGCCTTCTTGTAACAGTCATGACGTGCCAGCAGCTGCCGACTATTTCTGTTTTGTGCTCGTTGTTGTATTTAAATCTATTCTGTTTCATTTTCTTATTTTCTACTCGAATTTATCATCTTTTTTTTTATCCATGTGTTTCTGTGACAAATAAACTTTTTTTCTTTCTTTCTTTCTTTCACTTGGTAATTATGGTTGACGGCAACGCGGGCGCAGCGGTAGGAGTCAATACGTACAAGCACCAAGTGCAAACGGCAACTGATAGAAATCCGACGACTGACGAAACTCGAAGTTTGCAGAGGGACATTAACAAAATAGTTGTACTGTACCAATAGTGAACCTATATTTTGTTTGTTATCAGTGGAAGCCTCCACTCAGCATGGTGCTGTGCTATGGAGACCCACAGCACAGCGCTGATTTTCAGTGGTCACCCGAAAAAGACGTACGGAGACCAAGTCAGGTTTAATGAATTTTACATAAATATTAAATAAAACAAATAGTACATAAAATATACTGTTACTAAACAACCAATAGTATGAATACTTAAGGGGACTACAGGACCTAAACTTGCCTAAACGTAAGTTTTATAATGCATAAAAGAATATGATCCACTGCAGTAAACAAAATCAGAAAAATATATGATATTCTTCAGGATATATGCTAGTATGATAGTGTGTTGAAAACATAATACAACTAATATTGATACGATAGAAAAAAATCATGAAGATACCTCTAAAAATTTCTTTTAACGATTAAAAATCATATTAATTTACATGCAATCATTCTGATTTTTTGTCAGATTATTCTACAAGCTACATATTAGCATAATAGTGTTTTAATTTTCCAGTCCAATCAATAGATTTTCTGTAAATCGCTAACTGCTTCATATTTTGCAATAAATTACCTGCGTCGTGTCATCGCGCTTCTCTTTCATTTCTATGCAGTCCGACAGTGACCGCGCTTTAGCTGTTGTAAGCCTCTTAAAATGATTAAATACGCGCGCGTGCGGAGAGCTACTGATAGAAATTCGACGATAGGAAAAGAAAATAGTTGTACTGAACATTTCTGTCCAAACCTTCGGAGAAACAAGGCAAGCTGTTGTTGCGTTTATTCTTTAAACTAGTGAATGTGCATGAACACTTCTGCCTACTCTTTTGAGCAACATAATAATAGAGCTCTAACACCCGAATACTGAAACGCCACTCAAAACTTAAGCGAAGATTACTTAAAACTAGTTTCAACCAATCAAAAGGCTTTAAACGAGTCAGAAGTAACGCTTAAGTTTTGAGTGGCGTTTCAGTATTCGGGTGTAAGACCATTTGTCTTAGACAGAGCTCCTTGTGAAATAGTACACCTAGGGTACTAAGTAAGTACAACCAATTCAATACGGAAACGCACGAATGCACACGATATGTCCCGATTCCACATATTTACAAAGCAACAACCGTACACCGTACGACATACGTATCGGAACATTTTCCCCGTACATTGTATTTAGTCTCTTTGTTGAAAAAAGACAATATTTTCGCACCGCACATTGTTGGCCAGTGGAAGGGTTATGATCCGAAATGTGGGTAGGGTTGTACCAGTGAGGTAGTAGAATTAATTGAAATAGTTTTCTCTCTGGTCTAAAAAACAAACATCTTCGAAAAAAAAATCACTACAAAGTGAAAGATAACTTTAATTTTGGAAGTCGGTGTCTTTAGATCTGTATTTTAATTTTTTGCCACCGACTTCCGAAATTAAAGTTTTTTTTTTTAAAAAGGCGGTATTTTTTTGGGTTTTTTTTTTTTTTTCACCTACCCCACACCAATTCGTATATCACTACTTGCTATGTAAACAACAGTGATAGGAAGTATAATAACGCCATCAAGATAAACAAAGTGGATTAAAAACATATTATAGAGGCTACCTCAAAAACTATCCAACAAAAGTTAATACAATTTATATAAGACCACTGCGCAAAATTTCGCTACCAAAATTTCCAAAATCGGTCCACAATCGACGAAAATATCGAAGGAGATAATAAAAAATTAAAAAATTACTTACGTACGAACATTATAATTACCTCCTCCTTTCTTGAAGTCGCTTAAAACTTTTTTATGCATTGCTAAAAATATGAGACAGGTGCTAGCAGTGGTTTTCCTGTTCAGGGTGCGCCTAGAGTGAAGTATCGCCACGCGTAGGTAATGGTATTTTTAATGCACAAGTGCTTATTACTTTTACAAAGGCGTTAATGATAGTCATTTCAATGGCAACAAAAGGCTTCAGACCTTTTTCACCAGCATTCACACCAGATTTCTTTATCGCCAATCCCTTGAACAAGAGTAGTGAATGGCTGTCGCGTATTTTTCCGTAAGCAAGATCAAGGCATGGAATTCTACGGGCTGATGTATCATCCAGTCAACCTTAGTACTAATACTTGGCCAAAGACCACATCATCCGACAAAAATCTAGAACCTTCACAACAAAAATCAGTCTTCTACAAAGAAATGCCTATGCAACAAACGATTTTCTAAATGAACCGTTCCGAATTCGAAATACAAAACTTTCAAAGCGCCATCCAATCATTCACAGACTATAAACAACAATAAACAAAAGGTTGTAAAAATATATTTCTACACTGGCAACCCTCGCGTTTCTGAACGATAAAATGAACAAAAGAGTGGTGAACTGGACACGAGTTTCCGAACGAGCGTGGAACATACATTTCTATTACCTACGCGTATGGAAAGCTATTTAAAAAAATGTGTTTGTTCGTTTCGCGTATCGAGATACTTTTAAAAGTACGTGATACATTTTGGTTGAGTACCTGTCCGTTTTAAACAGCACAAATCTTGCATCGCGCAATTAGAGTTTACCGCGCGGTGGACATATATACAAGCTCCCGACTTCAACCTCTGGGCAGTTGACCGCCAGACACGACACCCATCTGGTCGGAGGATCCTCCCTTTTCTATGGTGGATGAGTGAACTTTACACCCTGTTCCTCATACCCCTAAATTGGTGACCCCGATTATGAACATCAACGCAGCCTTCGTGCAACTACTTCAGCGTGACGTCATCATCATCATCGTCACTCCCGCAAGCTTTCGTGAGGCGAGTCACACAGCCAGCCAGCACCGCGCATCGCGCAATTAGAGTTTACCGCGTGGTGGACATATATACAAGCTCCCGACTTCAACCTCTGGGCAGTTTTCTATGGTGGATGAGTGAACTTTACACCCTGTTCCTCATACCCCTAAAATAGTAAGATGTATCTTTTATCATACTAGGTAGGATGTATCGTTTATCAAACTGGGATGTATTTTTTAAATCGAAACACAGCAACACTGGCAGCAAAAAATAGGTATGATGAGAGCGCTTCTCCGGATAAACTCTATCTACAACTCGACTACTACTAAAACATTCGGGCCACCGCAACTAAATAACATAAATAATAGGCCAAGCCAAAAAAACAAAACATCTTTAACCCTATTACGAAATTATAACGTCCTTCACACATACCGGGCCGTTATAATTAAGTTAAAAGTAATTAAACACAAACGATTTTTAATACAAGATTGATGATCTTGAAACCCGCCTTAAAAGCATTGTGTTTCAAATATTATAATTATAAGTCTTCCATTTAAAATGGTCACGATTTTTGTTCTGTCAAAATGAGATGAAGATTTTTGAAGGAAGTTTAAATTCTTGCCAGTGTTGCTAGCAGAAAAAAAAAAGTTTTTTCGTTAGTAAAGTTTAACAGTTTTTGAGGGGTGTTTTTTTCTTTTTTGAATTGAGAATTAAATAATTATTTCGCGGAATTAACTCCTTCCCTGAAACTAATACTTAAATAAATTTTCATGTCTATTGCCTTGTGTTTTCCTCCTGACTCTACGTACAAATACGAGTAGGATATCAAAATTAATGTAACCATGAAATCAAGACTGCTGTCACTCCACCAACTATTTTATCTAGCCCAATTTATAAAATTTTCTCGATAACACTAACATTAACTTCCAAAAACAAAACCTGTTGACAGTTAACCCTAAAAAAATCCGCTGCGAAAAATATTTTTCAGCCCTCGTCTTATAATTCGCGCTATCTCATCTCGATACGGCACAAGATGGCACAAACACCTTCAGGCTGTGTCGTGGATCGCCTTTCAAACCCCATAGCTTATTCATGCGTTACTCTAAGGTAACGTAATGGCTTGGTAAGGGTAGGTATTCACAGGACGATTTTTTGATGCGACTTTTTTGTTGCAGACTCAGGAATCATCATCATCTGTCTAGACTTTTTCCATCCATTTAATTATGTTGGGGCACGTGGTCGGCTTCCAGTCTGAAGAAAAAGAATTAAATAAGAATAATATTGGTATTATTTGTAGTTATTAACCGCAAAAAGCGATTTAGTTTCAACCAAAGATTAAGAATTTATGTAGGTAGTTTCATCTACACAATTCTTGTTGTACTGCGTATGTACAGTTTATAGTAGGTAACAGTTTCAAAGTCAAAGTCAAATAATTTATTACAAATAGGAACTTAAAAGGCATTTATACGACAAAAAAAAATAAAAAATGATTCTAGTCGCCCCTTCCAAAATGTAATTTTCGTATGGAGAAGAATGCGCAAGAAACTCCACCGTTATTCTTTTAAAATGTTTGACAATGCCTTTCAATCATTAGTGGTATTCGTAATAAATACAATGTTCTAAGTAGTTAAATCTCAGAAATTGCTCGTATGAGTGTATCGTGATATGAAAAATAGGCAAAAAACATCAGAAGAAATGAACGTAACAAATACTTAGTCTCTCTTTTTAATTTAGAAATCAATCTTATAATAATATGCTAGCTAAGTAAGTAGGTACCTACCTACCTTTCGTTTCCTCATTTTCCTTATTTATTTCTATCTCAAGACAGGTCTGTCGCACCGCGAATGGCACGCTTTACCACCTGACAGACTAGTACCTGCCGCCCGGCCATATGCAATAGTCGCTCTTAATATTATTTATGTTAACAACGGGGCAGGTTCGTCATAAATCTTCAGAATAGGCCGAATTCCGGCGCTATCTCTGAAAGCCGACGAGGTAATTATCACAGGCAGCCTGTAAATGTCTTCCTTACTCAATAGACTGAATTTCTGAAACCGTGCATCAGGGGGGGCTCGTGGCTAAATAATAACAGCCGCTCGGGGTGGTGATTTTCAGGGTTAAGGCGACGATAAGCGACCTTTAATGATTTTATGCTGAAGATCATGTCTAAACGAGTAGTGTTAATGATTTGGAAAAAATTAGAACATCTTCTTGACAACTTAATATATGAATATTTTAGATCATGTTTATACAGAGTGTCCCTGGTTATATTTAAGCCCCTAGAAAATATGTCAAACTGTCTGACGATTGAAAAATTTGCACGAAGTAAACGATACTGCTGCGTTTCAGTGGAAATTAATAAAGAATTATACAGGGTTTCAGGAACATCGATGCGAAGCCTGTTACCATGGATTCAGTATATGATTTTGAATCCCCTGCGTTGAAATTCTTCGTCGATTTTTTTTTAATCCGCTGTTCCTAGGAATATTGCGCACCTTCGCGGTCAAAATGTATGGAATACTTAGCTGATTTTGTTTAAATAATCGACACTAAATTTCAACGCAGGGTGGTCAGAATCATATCCTGACTCCATGGTAACAGTTTTCGCGTCGATGTCCCTGCCACCCTGTATTACATAGTGAAATTAATTTGTAAAGTTATGTCTAACGCGGATAAAAAACGGAATATCACGCGAAACCTTCACCATTTTAAAGGTAATTTAATTATTGATATTTTAGTATTATACGTGTTTTATTCAAATACCTTTTGTTTTGTAATAAATTAATAATGCGTCTAATTTGGGACAGCGCTCCTTGATGGGCCGAGTCCTATTACTGGCTGGACGTACGAGGCGTTGCGTGAGCTCAGTACAGAACGCGCAAGCTAACCACTCAAGCTCATTGGCATATATCTGCGTCCCGAGGTCGATCTGTGGATGGTTGGGGGCGGAAAGCACGTTAAGTAGTCCCGGCTGTCATTTGTAAGTCTTTGACAGTCGTTATGGGTCGTCAGAAGCCCGAAATCTATCAGCCAGTCTTGCCAAGGGGTATCGTGTTCCCCTGTTACTGGGTTTTGGAAGTCAGATAGGCAATCGCTCCATGTGTTCAGCTGCATCCGGTTAGAATGAAGCTGGCCCCAACATATTTGGGAGAAAGCTAGGCGAATGATGTGCATGGCAATAAATCCCACTAGCATCCCTGTATGAGAAGAGGCTTCAGCCCTGTTGGGAAAAAAGCTTGCTGGAATTTAAACGTTTAATACAAACTTAAAATCCCCTGCTTCTTGTGTTAAAATGAATTACCGAAAAAATATACAAAATTTCTGAAAACATAATTATCTTCTTCTAAAATAATCGTTTTCTTAAGCTCTACAGAAACAAGCTTAATTTCTACTATTGGATAAAGACCTATTCGATAATTACCTACCGGTAGTTGCGTTCGGGTGCGGATGTAAAAAAGTGGGTGAAATAAATTAGGTTAAGTTAGAAATGTGACAAACCGCGCGCGAGCCGAGCGAGCGAAGCGAGCGGTGCCACGGCAGCGACCGGTGAGCGCTACTTCCAAGTTGTTCGCAGAATTTTTTTCGCTATTTTCTATTCCGTTTTTTTGGGATGAAAATGACTAACTGTAGTTTTCATTAAAACGCAATTTAAGCTGGTAGAAAAATGTTACGTCAGCAAATGCTGTATTGGTTTTTTGGAATTATCAGTATTTTATTCGTTCGTTTCTTTATTTCCATTCGCATATAAGTTGTCGGAAAATTAGGATTTAAAACAGTAAATTTCATATTTTGAGTATGCCAAAATTATAATATTGCACATATTAAAAAAAAAAATCGGATCTTTTATTACTATCC
This sequence comes from Agrochola circellaris, assembly GCA_914767755.1. Lineage (NCBI taxonomy): Eukaryota > Metazoa > Arthropoda > Insecta > Lepidoptera > Noctuidae > Agrochola > Agrochola circellaris. Next base: position 5,161,650 of record OU611867.1, on the reverse strand, counting down.
TTTTTTTACTTGTGCATTAAGTTTTAATAGATAAATAAATTTGAAAAGTCAGAGGTCCTGTGCGTGCCTTGGGTTCAAACTCAAGACCTATTAATGTTTTTTCCTAGTTCTTCTCAAACAGAACACCTGCCATCTAATCTCTTCACCACCCTTGGTTGACTGGTAGAGAATGCCTAAGTCATTAAGTCCGCCTTTGTAACTTTATGAGTGCGAAAAGTTTAAATAAATAAATATGACTTGGCAGTCTGACGGTCACACCAGTAGGCAATCACTGCATATCACTTTTGCAGAGAGTTGCCCACTTTAAATATTTGAGCCACATTGTTACTGAAGAATAAAAGACGACTTGGATATGGAAAGGGAGCGCAGGGCACTGGCTGTCAGGGGAAATATGATATGCATATGGTTTCATGGTTGTATAGTTCCAGTGAAACGAACTCTTTTTAAGGCCTACTGCCAAACATTTTACACCAGCAGCCTTTGGGATAACCATACCCTAAAAGCAGACAATGCCCTGCCCATTCAATACCACAATACCTTCAGGGCGCTGTTGAGACTTCCACCTTACTGTAGTGCGTCAGGTATGTTCGCTGATGCGGACACTGACGACTACTTAGGGATAATGCGGAAGAAAGTTACTTCAGTAATATCCCGAGTGAGGGGAAGCAGCAACAACATTCTGGTAAGGTATTTGCAGAGAGGCTGGATGGGCCTACAAAGCTTGTTAATGTTAAACCTTCCTGTGATTCTGATTTTCTTTTTGTTTTTTATTTGTTTTCGTGCATGTTACTAATATAGTTTTTTAAGTAAGATGTAATACTAACACCCTACGGTCCTTGATGCCTGTTTTTTTTTAAATTAATATTTCAATGAGTCATTTTTATCGCAATTGTTATTTCAACGTTGCCAGACCCATCATGCTTTTACTAAAATTAAACAATAAAAAAAACCAGAGACTAATAAAAGTGCAAATATATTTTTTAACTACACAGATGTGGACGGTTGTAATAGGAGTGAAATTAAAAAACATAAAAAATAACAACTTAATAAAAATAAAACCACCCACAGAAAGTGTTTTTTTGACGATTCGCGAACAAATTAACGTCATTTCTATGTATAGCATGACGACTTTGTTTGCGGCCGTTTCGGGATCGCGAATCGGGTGTTTTAAGAAAGAAAGAAAGAAAATACATTTAGCACAAACTAAGTAAAAGGCACACAGGTATACAGCAGTTAAAAATAATAAAATAAAAAGTGTAAAGTGAAATTAGCAGGAGAGTGTCGCCAAAAGCCCCAGCAAAACGGCCAAGCAGCCCAGTTCAGCAAAATTGCCAGACAGTATAAATGCCTGACGCTGGTTTCCAACTGGACCTGAGAGTGTAACGGATGGAAATCACTTTTAAAATGTACCTAAAGTTTTAGATTAAGTTTTCTTCCTTTAAGATTGACACATTGTTTTCAAAAAACGAAGCCAAAAGAAGAAGTAGAAACAAATATGAATAAGTCGTTTTTGAGCTACGATCGAACATACATTCGTAGACTGTAACCAGCCGTTTTGCGTGGATGGGACGGATATTTACCCCAGCTTGTTATTTTTGTGTTTGTTAATTTTTTTATTTCATGTATTTTATTTAAAAAAATACTAAACGAAGTTTAACATTCGACTAGTATTATTATTTAGGTGTAGGCATATAACACCCAACGAAGCGGTATTGATGACCTCATAGCCATATTATTGAAGTTATTCAATAAAACCTAAAAAAACGATGATGATGCTTTTAACGTCCGAATATATCTTAACAATAGCACTAAAAGGTCGTGTAAATTACAATAATTCATGGTAAATCTATTAAATGTGGATATATGTAACCATAGATATCGATGTTCTTAGTTTTTTAGGGATCTGTATCCATTCAAAAATCAAAACCTTGCCTCTTTATTCTTAAACCTGAAGTAAAGTTAAGGTACATATTAGTAGGTAATCTAAAGTTGAAGGCTCCCGCAGACATGGGCGAAGCGACTCAAGTAGAACAATTTCTATGATAACGTCATGGAAACTGTTCCACTTAAGTCGCGTCGCGCTGTCGAATGAAAAATGTCAGCTTTGAATCTGTGATGCAACGCATCTGCTATGCCTTTGGAAGTGCAGATATCTATCTATGAGCGGTAATGACCCGCCTTTTTTCCATTAAATAATATACAAAAGCCATGACTAGTGAAAAGCACAATCACTGCTACTACGGAACCCAATACTCCGAATTATTTAAGTTGCCTATTTTTTTTACCCACAATATTAGGCTTATTGATTCCATAGGTCACGCAAATCCTTATTCACCTTTGATCCTATTAATATCACGGTTAAAAAAACCATAATGTTTTGACATCAATCTACATAAATGGTTTTTTAAATACTTTTAATGAGAGATTTATAAACCTACAAAGTTTTTAATTCAATTTTTTTATAACTTCTCCCGCTCTGGGCGGAGCGGGAGAGCGTCAGACTTTTACTGATTAAAACCCACCCGTGTTCCTTCAGTTGCCTGTACGTTGCCAGGGGCCACGGTATCCCTTTCGGACTTGCCCGCGACCCCGGCAGGCATCGGTCCTAGCGGACCCCGTCAGTTGTGCTGACATCTCTTTGAGGCGCGCGTGGAACACAATGCGCCGTCGACCCGGACCTGGTCCTTATCGGACGGCGAGCTACCCATTGCTCACCGTCCGCTCGCCGACGTTCAGGGCGTCTCCTGCCTTATCCGGAACAGGAACCTCCCGAAACAACCGTGTCCGGTTAGGACCTGCGTGAGGCGGAAGGAGTGGACGCCACCGTGGCGCCTCTCTAGCCACTCCTCATCGACTTACCGCCGCAATTATGGCGTGCCTTAGATATATGCCTAAAGTCCCATTTTTATCTCAATGTTATCCCTTAACGCCAGTCAGTGAGTAATTTTCTTCCAAATTCAGCAAAAAATTTTTACCTCTATGCGGTAGCTCTTGGCCTTCATCTCACCTGATGGTAAGTTATGATCAGGTTGAAAGTGGAAGCGAGCTTTACCCGGAATCCTTAACCACAGAGGAACTGGCTATCTTACCTCTAACTGCCGAAACACTAAAATGCTGTTAACATTGTTGTTATGGCGACAGACTTAGATAAGATGGTGGCAGCTACTCAGGCTGACTTAGAACAAGCCCTACCACCAACTCAACCGTTACATGTTGCCTTTCTGCGTTTTTCTCTAGGAACTATAGTTTAGAATCTACCTTCAAAGGCTTGAAAGCAAAATTCACTCTGTATATTGAAGGCCTCTTGCCGAGTTTGAACTCATAACTTCATTCATGAGGAAGCGTGTTTTTTTACCTCTGAGACATCTTCATAGTGTCTGTTTAATAGGAAAAATATCTCAGTAAACTACTGCCTGATATTTCAGTCAACGTTCATTAAGAAACGCGACAATATTAAATCTAAGGAACTTAATTGTTAAGACATAATATTAGTTAACTAAATAATACTCTGATTGTAAGTGATAGGGCGCAGCTGAACTGTTACCAAATTAATATATTTGTAATTTGTTTCTATTTCATAGTAGTATCATTGGTATTATGTCGCAAGCGTAGGGTTCTGCGTTCGATACCCGAGTCGGGCAAAGTTATATTTGTGAAAAGCATAGAAAATAATGATATAATAAAAAAAGATTGGTTATGTATTTCACTTAGAGAGGGAGAGGAGCTCATTTCTTTGCTTAAAATCACGGTTACATTAATAATTAAAAACTTAGTGTAATATTCATGTTTGATAAGTAATGCTTAAATACAATAGTAAATTAGTACACAACTAACTATTTAAACTTGTTACTAATTTAATAACTAACTATATGCAAAAATAATATAAGGAAAACAAACACATTTCTTTCAACAAAAGCTTTTTTAAAACCTCAAAATTATTATAAAAATTCACGTCAAAAACACAACTCCAAGCGTCCATTTTAACTCAAACGCGTTACACGAAGCAATTCCCTTAATTATTGACCAGCAAAGTTATAGAGCTATTAAACAGAATTGGTTTTCTGCAAAATGTTTAATTTATAGTTGTCTATTAGGCGGCGCGGTGAGGGCTGGGGGTGGAGTTGTCGTTCTATATCGATATTACTTTATAGAAACACAAAATGGTGGTCGTTTATTTTTAATTTGCTTTAGTCATTTGAGGTTTGTCATCTGGTCATTTTGTATTTATATTGTAGGAGTTAAAGTTTTAGAACACAATACTTAGGATTTTTCTCAGCCGTAGGTATAGGTACCACCGAAGAAGTTCATATCTAACCACCGTGCGCTCGGCAGCTATAGAACCGGGGCGGTATCAGATGTGGTCATCGTGTTCACGGGATTTTGTTTTGAAACTGGTTAGATATGAACTTCTTTGATGGTATATCTCTCCAGGGATGTGCCCTAACGGGAGTTGCACAAAGGGGGTTCTTGAAGATGTTATCTCATCACTTGGTGCTTGTATGTATTGACTCCAACCGCTGCGTTGCCGTCGACCATAATTACCAAGTCCAAAGGGCAACTGATAGAAATCCGACGACTGACGAAACACGAAGTTTGCCGAGGGACATTAAGAAAATAGTTGTACTGTAGATATAGGTCTCTGAATAACATAAATAAATACGTTTCTACAGAAACGTTTTCTAAAATTAACATCATTCATCATTCATTCAGCCGAAAGACGTCCACTGCTGGACATAGGCCTCCCCCAAGCACCACCACTTCGACCGATTCTGTGCTTCTCGCATCCAGCGGATTCATGTGGCCTTCACAAGATCATCGGTCCACCTTGCGTAGCGATGGAACGGCTCCCCCCTTCCATCGCTACGTCTGTCAGTACACGATCGCCACTCCAGAACCTTTCGACCCTATCGGCTATCTGTTTTGCGAGCAATGTACCCTGCCCATTGCCACACAAAATTAACATAATCTAAGTAATTCAGTGTCATCTCCACAGCCTCCGTGTTGCAATGGCTAGCGCGTTCGGGTGTTAACCGAAGCGTTGGAAGTTCGAGCCCACCCGGGGTCGATTCTTTTCCGCAGACAGATGGCATAGGCTTAGTTATCCTTTGAGTACGGAACCTGTAGGCTTGCGCTTTATTTTCCACACAATGCAATTTTCGGCACTTAGTATCAAAAATGACCACAAAGTACATATTTTGGATTACTCATCAAGAATTTTATGTGTGTGGTCGTTGTTTCTCAAAACTCGACCACAAGACATTGTGGGTGTATGAAATTGCCAGAATAACGTGTTTCGGTCGTTTATTGACATTGCAATTACGAAGCTCACTGCCGCAATCATTTGCAGGGCAGTTGAAGTGCAGGGCAATTCAAGGTAAACCGTTGCACACATTTCCAAATCGCTTGGCACTTCATTTCAGCATTGAAAATGTTTTTTCTATCGCTTCAGTACGGTACTCGTTTTCAAGAAAAGTACAACCGGGGCTAGCTTCCGCAACTATTAAGAGCGTTTATTCTGAAAGTTGGCAACGTCGTAAATAGCTGTCAAATATTTACCTGTTTTGATTAATTTGGAAATAATACTGTATGGAAATAAGAAATGTGGCTAACTAAGTTACTAGAATATTGATTATGTTATGCAATTGTAACATTGAATTTGATGTTCTACCCGTTTTAGGCGTGCATTTGGAAACTTTCCAAATGCTTTTTTTAGGCCTAAAACTAAATATTCGGTCTTACAATATTAATTATTGCATATCATAATCAATATTTTAGTAACTTAGTTAGCCACATTTCTTATTTCCATACAGTATTATTTCCAAACTAATCAAAACAGGTAAATATTTGACAGCTATTTAATGTACGACGTTGCCAACTTTCAGAATAAACGCTCTTAAGATAGAGAAATTTAAATGGTGTCAAAAAGATGCGTCAAAAAGGGCTACAAAACTTTTTTTTGGAAAATAATTGTACATTTTTGTTAATAAAAAAAAAATACGCCTATTTTACCGTTTCTTTTGGGACGTTTTCCGAAAAATCTGAAACGTCTCAAAAACGAAAAGGGATATCGACATAAAATAAAAAACGATCCTGGAGAATTTAAAGGCCTTCAAAATGATACTATTCTTGTTTTGATTGGATTATAATTATTAAGGGTAGATGTTTACTTGCCCCTTTCGGTGGTACCTTTTTGATGATTTAACATTATTTCGTTCAGAATCGACCATTTGTCATATTATATGTTTTTTTAAGTGCCTTATTTAAATGAAGTCATTTTCAATGCGCCGGAAAGTCATGGAACCCTTTTTTTTTTTTTTTTTGAGTGTGGGAAATTATCAAATAACTTCTCCCGCTCTGGGCGGAGCGGGAGGGCGTGTCAGACTTTTACTGACTAAAACCCACCCGTGTTCCTTCCGTTGCCTGTGTGCCGGGGTCGCGATATCCCTTTCAGACAAACCCGCAACACCGGCAGGCATTGGCCCTTCCGGACCCCGTCAGTTGGTGCTGACATCTCTTTGAGGCGCGCGTGGAACACAACGCGCCGTCGACCCGGGCCTGGTCCCTATCGGACGGCGAGCTAAGTCATAGAACCCTGAGTTCTGTGGATTTTTTATCTTATGTCTAATATTATACAGGGAAAAGATTTGATTTTTTGTATGTATGTTTGTTTGTTTGTTACGCTTTCACACTAAAACGGCTGAGCGGATTCGGATGAAATTTGGCACATGGATGGACCATGACCTGGGCTAGGACATAGGATAGATTAGGATACTCTTTATCCCGATATTCCTACGAGTTCGAGACTTATGCGGGTGAAACAGCGGGGCTGTTCTAGTTAATTAATAAGAGTGTAGAATTACTCACTAGAAGCCCGGAGTCTGGATTTGCACTCGATTGATGGTAATAGGCTCACCCCAAATTAAATAAATAGTTATATTTGCCCATATCGTACTAAGCCGCCCGAAACGTGTCCATTTTGAGACGAGTGAGCTCACGCAATAATAATGGCGTTTCCATGACAACCAAGTCAAGTCATTACGTCACTGTGTGTGTCAGAGGTGTCAAAAAGAATGTTTTGCGCGGTATAGTAATCTACGATTACGATCTATGGCTCACCTCTTATAACATGGGAATTAAAAGCGATTATACAGAAACTGGGCAACGTCGCAAATAGTTTTCAAATATTTCGCTGTTTTGAGTAATTTGGCACTATTACTGTAGGTATGGAAATAAGCAGTCTGGCTAACTAGTGAAGTAAAATATTGATTATGAAATGCAATAATTAATATCGTAACACCAAATATTTAGTTTTAGATGTAAAAATAGTATTTGGAAACTTTCCAAATGCCTTTTTTATACCTAAAACGGTTACAACATCAAATTCAGTGTTATAATTGCAATTCATTATTAGTATACTAGTTCACTAGTTAGCCATATTTTTATATCCAAACAGTAATATCCACGTTAATTATTGCTTTTGCTTGAAAGTTTTAAGTTTTTGTATCTCGTTAATGTTATTTGCGTACGAAATTAAATGAATAAATGTTATTATCAAATTGATTTGTACGAATACCTACTTAGTTCATATAATACTATATTTTTAAGTTCTAAAATGTTCTCAAGTAAGTGAAATCCTTGTAATTTCTTATTGAGAAATAAATTTCTTTAACCATAATATTGCCAAATTAATCAAAACAGCGAAATATTTGATAGAAAGAAAGCAAAGAAAGAAAGAAAGAAAATAAATTTATTTGACTCAGGTTTAAGGCACACAATATTCAAACAAAAACAAAAAAAAAGGAAAAAATTTAAGATAACTTAAAAAATATTCTGTGCCTCACGGCTGCGCCAAATAGGCCCAGTTCAGGATAAATGCCTGACAACTAATATGTCTGACGTTGATTTTCAATAGCTATTTGTGACGTTCCCAACTTTTTGAAGGAACTGGCAAAATTTGGTTGGTACTAAATACCTCTGCTTAACACTTCGAGGAATAATGCGTGATGTTATGCTATCCAGTTAATTAATTAAGTACAGCCATCACTATCACAATAAACAGCCCTTAACCCTACCTACCCCCTACAAACAACGCCGTTACAAGTCGCGATGGCTTAGTAATTAAATTACTTGTTTGCAGCCCGGCGATCCAGGAACATTGTTAGAGGCGCTAATTTGAACACCGTAATGCATTTTATGATGTTCACGAAGAGTTATGAACGCGGTAGAATGGGTGTTCTAAAAATGAAGAGATGAAGCAAGTGACGAGAAAATGCGAAGAAGGTAGACGCAAGAAAAGACGGATGGATTCATAATTAATTTTCTGTTTTGCCAAACCCGCATTAAAAAAAATGCAATCGATCTAGCAAAGTAAAGTAAAGTAAAGTAAAGTAAAGTAAAGTAAAGTAAAGTAAAATAAGTAAAGTAAAGTAAAGTAAAGTAAAGTTTATTTATTAACATATGTAGATTGTAGGTACATGACATAAGATATTTAAAAAAAAAATGTGATCCTTGTACAATCTACCTTAGATTAGGCATGCAAACATTAATTAATGAAGTGAACGAGCAAGTGATCAAAAAAAAAAAATAGTGTCAAAATACAAAATTACGAATTACAGTTCAAAACGAATACATTTAAATAAGTTGTTATATCGTTAAATTGCATAAATTATTATAATTACCTATTAATTAGAAATTTACACTAGGATAAGTCATTGTCCTTTAAGAAATCGCTAATCGAGTAGTAACATTTTACAATCAATAATGCTGTTAACTTCTTTTTAAAATTGCATATTATGTCACCTTTTATCATGTCAGGTATTTTTTTATATATTGTAGGTCCCATACTAATAACATTTTTTTTATGTAATGCAGTATTGCATCTCTCAACTAGTAAAAGATTTTTGTACTGCCTTCTGATTGGTCTTTAACACGTTTAGTGTCGGAAGCCCTCCTGGACCTGGGTTCACCTAGTCGCATATGGGATGCCGGGAGCCCTCGCGTAGGGCTCTTTTAAATGTAGTATATATTTCGTTTGTTTTGTTGGTACATTGGAGTATGCTAGCTCTCATTATGGCAAATAAATTTATTTACTGTTTTTTGTTGAGTAATGTCAATTATTTTGCATACTATTGTATAGAATCAAGTAATATTTTTTTTCTCTCTCTGAGCCGACAGCAGTGCTGCTGGGGAGTTTGTTACTTTTTCTTCCCAGCTAAAGCACTAGGAAGTGGTGAAGGGCGGGCGTTTTGGGGGACCGTCTTATGTAATTTTGACGTTCGAAAAGTGCTGATACGCAGCCTAGTTTGAATAAATGACTTTTGAATTGAAATTGTAGGTTTTTCTTACCGAATAAAGTTTATAAACTGTAAAAATAAAATCTGGTGTTTATTCCAGCATTATGGGCCGTCTTATCGCTAAAGCGATCTTTCAAAACGACCTTTGGATGGATTTAAACGGAGGAGGAGAGACAACACTGCAGGTCTGTCTATACTAGAATAGAATAGAATAATTTTATTTTTGCAAATATGGGTAGATGATACATCAATAGGTGTTAGTAAAGTACAAAGATCAGCCATATTTTGCCATTAAGCATGCAAATATTTACATCAAATTATTATCATAATTATATTATTTATACCAAATTATTATCTATCATTCGATCAATTATTATTAAATTATATGCCATTAAATTAATCAATATTCAATTAAATTAGAGTTCCATATATATAACGAAAACTAGAAAAGTCAACTAATATTTTTCTCAGATAGGAACTCAGTCACACTGTAGTACGTTTTACCTATCAGAAATTTACGTAGTTTATTCTTAAACAGCAAAGCATTTAAATCTTTCCAATCTATTATAAATAATTGGGCCCATGCAATAAACACTCTTGCGCATCAAAGCGGTTTGCCACCTCAGTTGACATAACCTACTGTTGTCACGCCTATTTCTTGATAGATAGATACTAAGAATATATAACTTTTATGTTTTATTACACTTGTGGAGGTTTTTTCTTTACCCCGACTAGTCATCATTATCAACCGAATGCCATCAAAACTCCGTGTGTCTAGGGAAACAAGAAATTCGCGTTTTGATGTTATCACGATTACATTACTTACTGTGTGTATGATGCCGCCCGGCCCAAGATTACGATCTAGTGGTTTTATAACGCCCACAAAAAGAGATGAGGAGATTTTTAATCCTTTAAAATTTTGTAGAAATATTCAGACCTAGGAAAAGTAAAGTACCAATGGGTTTATGAATCATGTGCTTGGTATTCATTTTAAGGATGTTTTAAAATATTTTTTATTAGCCAATTTAGTGGCATGAAGAACAGGGTGTAAAGTTCACTCATTCACCATCGTTCGTTCGTTCTCATTCATTGGGTTCTGTTTCATTTTTTATTATTTTCTACTCGAGTTTATCATCTTTTTTTTTATGCACGTGTTTCTGTGACAAATAAACTTATTTTTCTTTCTTTTCTTTTCATTCACCATAGAAAAGGGAGGATCCTCCGACCAGACGGGTGTCGTGTCTGGCGGGCAACTGCCCAGAGGTTGAAGTCTCCAGCTTGTATATATGTCCATCGCGCGGTAAACTCGATGCAGGATTTGTGTGACGTCAGGATGTTGTGTGACATCAGGTCTTTGATGCGTAGTTCGCATGTGGCGATGTAGATGCCGCCACAGCCTATACTGTCCCACTATCCTATCTGCCTAGCGTTTTCCCAACTATCTTGGCGTCGGCTTCCAGTCTAACCGGATGCAGCTGAATACCAGTTTTATACATGGACTAAATGCCTATCAGACCTTCACAATCCAGTTACTGGGTAACCCTATAACCCTTGGTAAGACTGGTTGTCAGACTTTCTGGCTTCTGGCGACTCGTAACGACTGTCAAAGATCCACGAATGACAGCCGGGACCAACGGCTTAACGTGCTTTCCGAAGCACGGCGGAGTCTCGGTATGTAAAGCTTAGCTTAACCTGACGGATGGACCCATGCAGCAGTTATTACTTAGCCACGAGCTCCTCTTGTCGTTTATTTCACAATAAATCAGTTCTAACCACACCTCGCTCTATGGCCGGTAACATTTGGCGCGGGGCATCGCTTTCGGTAAATATTTACATGTGACTCACGGACCGGAGCCGCTAAACTGACGCTGCTACTAACGTAGGGCGTTTTGTTGTAGTTTTGTGTGGGTTTGGATATTATTGAGTGTGAGAGATCATTAGTGTGACTGTTGATCATGAGTCCTGGATTAGATCACCATTCAAATCGGACAAACCTTTAAAATACATACTTATGTAACACTACTTTTATGATTTGTGTAACATTATTATTTTTCTAATACCGGCCTGAGCAAGGAAAATGTTCATAAATGAGAACTCACGGACGGCTCACATTTTCAGTGTATGTGACGTCTCTCCGTAGATATCAGGAGGAAATAAACACTGAGACAGAAAACAGAAGTGCGTTACTAAGTTCTGGTTAAAGGCTACCGCAGGAAGATGCGACGCAACGATGCGACACGATACTGGTAGAACAATTTTCATGATTTTTTCACATAAATTGTTCTACTAGAGTCGCGTCTCACCTGTCTGTAGGAGCGCAGGAACCTTCAAACAGATTAGAATTAATAAAAAGATATATTTTTTGACATCAACCCTAAAAAGAAGATAGTGTACCTGTGCTACATACTCTGCAATATATTATTATAGTTACCTACTTATTATCGCATAATAGTGACAAACAGCGCCATCTTAGGCACCTCTGAGAATAAAGGCGGTGAGCGCGTTGGTTTTATAACTGAAAGGCTATTGGCCGATCGGTCACTGTGGCCCGTTGTCAGAACACTTTTATACCATAATGTTTCAGTAAGATACGAGTTATATGGATTTTTATTATTTTTCCATTACTTTACGGTCACACTGAAACAAAAAGTTAAATACACTCGAGAGCAATGAATCCGGGTCACTTAAAGAATCCTAAAAATCTCGGAAACTAAAAATGCTAGGTTAATGCAATAAATTGTATTTAATAGACAATGTAATACTCCTTAAATGAAGGTATTAAAACTTCTTAGTTATTGTAAAGTTATATCATAAAAAAATCAAATTTGAAAAAGGGCCACTTTCGAAGATGGAACTACGATTTTACAGCATTTGGTTTTGCTTTTGTTTGTAATCTGTCATTTATGTGGGTACATAAACCATGTTGATAGTGCTCTATATTCATTATTCAAGCTGAAATTATGTCGCTTACGCCTGAAGAATGCACCAGAATACTTACAATGCTGGAAACCGGCCGGAGTCAGCGCGATACAGCCAGGACTGTCGGTGTGTCGCTGTCAACAGTACAAAGAGTTCTCCGACGTTACGAAGAAACTGGTTCTAACCTACGCAGACCAGGAACGGGCAGAATCAGGTGTACCACAGCACGAGAAGACCGATACTTGGTGAACACCATGCTTCGAAATCGCTTTCTCACAGGAACTGAACTCACAAATCAGTTTCGACGCCTCGGAGGAAGTAACCCAAGTGCATGGACAGTAAGACGTCGGCTTGCTGAATCTAACTTAAAACCCCTTAGACCTGCAAACGGCCCTAAACTGGAGCGTGGGCATCGTATTTCAAGACTAAGATATGCCCAGAGCCACGTAAATTGGAGTATTGAAGATTGGTCAAAAGTTATGTTCTCCGACGAATCAAAATTTATGCTCTACAAGCACGATGGAAGACACAGAGTGTATCAAAGACCAGGGGAAAGATTCAAGCAAGCATGCATCGAAGAAAAAGTAGCCTACGGTGGTGGGTCTGTACTTGTGTGGGCCGGAATTTCTTCTGAAAGTCGCACAGAGCTGGTGATCATAGAAAACGGCTCTTTAACTAGCGCAAGATATGTGGAAGAAATCCTCAATGATCACGTTGGTCCATTTATGGTCAATTTAGGTGAGGATGCTATATTTATGCATGACAATGCCCGACCTCATACAGGTAGGATTGTGAATGACTACCTTCAAGAGATGAACATTACTCGTATGGAGTGGCCAGCGCGCAGCCCGGATATCAACCCGATCGAGCATGCTTAGGACGAGCTAGGCAGATGCGTAAAACAACGAAACCCTCCCCCAATCACGCTTCGTGAGCTCAAATTTGCTCTCACAGAGGAATGGGAGAATATTCCCCAAAATCGTATAAGGAACTTGGTGTACAGCATGCCAAACCGCGTAAACGCAGTAATGGAAGCACGAGGAGGCAATACGAAGTATTAAAATTCAAGAAAATCGTAATAAAGTTCAAAAATTTCATGTTTCCTATTTTTGTTTTAAGGAGAGATCAGCAGTTTTTTTCTTTATGTAATTTTGTGTTAATAAAATGTATGGTGACTCATATTTTTTTTACTTTCATTTAAGGAGTATTACATTGTCTATTAAATACAATTTATTGCATTAACCTATCATTTTTAGTTTCCGAGATTTTTAACATTCTTTAAGTGACCCGGATTCATTGCTCTCGAGTGTATTGTGATACTGGAACAAAAATAAATACATTTTTAAAAGCTTATAAATACTATTACTCCCACTCTTTACACTCCACTACTACTCTACTCTACTACTTTTATACTCTACTTTCCTTTCTTTTTTTTTTTCTTTCTTTCTTTTTTTTTTCTTTCTTTTCTTTCTTTCTTTACATTCTTTCTAATTTTTTTCCTTATAATATAAACATTAAAAATAAAAGGTGCAATTAACACATAAAATCACGCCTGTATTTCCGTAAGGGTTGGGCAGACTGAGGTGTACCTACAGTACACCCACATTACGCCAGTTATGTTTAAGTCCCATGTAATAGGGGGCGAGCCTATTACCTTCAACTGTGCACAAATCCAGACTATGGGCTGCTACTGAGAAATTCTAGATGAAAAACGTAATATACACTTTGACCGACCCGGGATTTCATTTTTCCATGACCGAATTTCGGCCATGGCGGTCGATCTAAGCGGCGACTAGAGCAGCCCTTGGCGCGGGAGGTAATTATAGTGCACAAGTGTGTGCAGACACACCCTACTCCCTATTCCCTCAATCTGATAGTCCAAAGGGACGGTAATCTGACACGACCGGAGAGATATCAGGCGCAGGACCAACGGCTGCCCCGTTGGCCTCGTGGTCAAAGTGTTATTGGGTTTTTTTCATTAGAAATTTTTTGTACGAGCCCTGTGGTAAATGGTGGTGTGATTCCGCCGTGCCTCGGAAAGCACGTTAAATAATATACCTAATAATAAAATCCTCACCGCCCGCCGTATCTCTACGTTGACGTCGTGGAGGGGCTTGCGCGCTATAAACTCTATGTCTGTGCCAGTAGAGTTTACTTTGCCAGAACAGGTCTAAGATGAGGAGCCAGACCAAGAGAAATAAAGAAACTCGCAGGGCAGCATGTGGCGAGCTGTTGGGCAGTAGCGACCCCAAGGACCCTATCTCCCGGGAGAAGTCTTGTTCCTTACCTCTGGCTTGCCTTAATTGGCCGGCTGGGGTGAATACTGACGAGGAACAGAGCTCCTACCACTGTCTTGCCTTTTATTGACCGGCTTGAGTGGAGATTCGCAAGAGCAAATGTGGTCAGATCAACGAAGTATTCCAGTAAGATGCTGGTAGGGATCTACTGTACTTCCAGGATTGTCCTGATAGCCTTGGAATACCTCTCCACTCCTCATAAGCACCTCAGAACATGTTCACCCCTTGTCACTACGCTTTGTGCTAGCGACCGTTTTCGGGGGCCCATTATTGAGTGTGCAAGTCACCCCCTGCCATTTTTTTTTTCCAAAGGTCCGGGACCCCAGGGTCCCGAGATATGTGAACAAAATATTTAATTCTTTAGGTCCTGTTTTCTTACAAAGGTCAATTATTCTTATCTCATTCAAACCAAATAAATAGACTTCTTTATTCATCTTTTTATATTATTATTTACATCAAAAAGGCTAATAATTCCTTCAACACAAAAAAACGTTAATTCTAGCATCACTTCATTAACAAACAGAGAATCTATTTTACAACTAAAATATATTGTTAATATATAAGAAATCAACATAATTAGCGTTATTAGGCGATACTCGACGGGTGGTCCAGCGAGACCAGAATTATATCATAGAAGTTCAATATTACAGATCTATATGTATACATTAATTGGTTTAGACAAATGTTTTGGTGGTTCCGTATACAATAATTGTATTAGGTAGGGGACCTATGAAATCAGCGTTTTGTATGGAGAATTTTAAAGAAGTTGCATTTTTCATACTAACATTTTCTTAATTTGTATAACAACCATGAACACTAATGTTTTTAAACTTTTATGCACTAATGTTTAAAAACTAAGATAACGTAATATGCCACTTAGATTAAAAGCGACGAAAATAAGTTTTGCCTAAGTTAAAACAGATAGTGGTAATTTCTGAAGAGTCATTTTTAAGGAATTTTTTATGTTTAGAAAACTATAAGTCATAAGGTTTTTTACTATTGGTAGTTGTCTATGATGGTCATTATTCGATATAATACCAAGCAATTGATGAATATTTTAAATTATAGAAGTGACGTGGTTCTCTATTTGCGAGAAAAAAAACGCCAATTTCATAGGTAGGAACCCAATATTTTACAATTTAACCTCACGTCCAATACGGCCCATATAACATGGCCGGTCTGAACATGGGCACTACGAACTTTCGCGCATGTTCTCAAACTCGCCTCATGTCACCATTTGGTTCCTTAAAATGTTAGAAGGTGTATAGAGTGTGACTAAGGGCACTAATTACAAGTCTTCACTGGAAATGATACTTTTAATAGGTACCAGTACGACACAACTTGGATGTAGCATCGACAAAATTCGTAAAACCGATCACCATCTGAACTGATGCGCCTTCAAACTCACCAATATTTATATTACTGTTTTAGGTGAAAATGATCTTTACGCAAACGCAATAACTTGTGAAGTCATATAACCAATTACATTCGTAAAATTGAAATGAATGAATGCTGATTTTCAAATTTATGCTATATCTAAGTTGTGTCGTACTGTAAGTCCGTCTTACCCTGGGCAGTCCCCAGAACCCGGGTCGAGGGCGCGTTGTGTTCCACGTGCGCCTCAAAGAGATGTCAGCACCAACTGACGGGGTCCGTAAGGGCCAATGCCTGCCAGGGTTGCGAGTTTGTCCGAAACGGTTGTCGCGACCCCGGCACACAGGCAACGGAAGGAACACGGGTGGGTTTTAGTCAATAAAAGTCTGACACGCCCTCCCGCTCCGCCCAGAGCGGGAGGGTATTTGATAATTTCGCAAAAACAAAAAAAACAAAAAAACCCTGGGCAGCCTGGCAGTCAGTGCTCCTACCAAAGTTGCTAACTAGCTAGTATTTATACTTCATATTAGAGATGTTACGGGGGTTGTTTTCCTGAAACCGGAGTTGGAGATTTTTAATTTGATTGATCGGAGTCGAAGTCAGAGTTGGATGTGGATATAGAAGAAAGATGTTCGAAATAAAATTTTTTTTTCTTCATATTGAAATTAACTTATCACAACAAACTACAATTTAATTTAAGAAATAAACGTGTCGCGTCTGAAATACGTAAAACAATAAACTGAGACTTCGAGCGCGAGCGTGTATAAAAATTACCCGAGCGACAAGTTCAAAGTTGTTTGTACGCGCTCTAGTCACGTGCATTGCTGCGTTTCGATCTTCGAAGTATAACTCCGTTTCAAAATTATCGGAGCCGAAGTCGGAGTCGGAGGTGTAATATTAATCGGAAGTTCCGACTTTTTTGGAGTCGGAATCGAAGCTCCGTAACTTTGCTTCATATTAATAAGCTTTAGTTTCGTATTTTTTTTTAAGACCATGGAAATGAACGCGATATTTATTTACTCACCAGAACCGTTTTACTTATACCTTTGAAAAACGAATATCTTAATAATTATAATAACTTATGATGACAGAACCCTAAAAATATCGAAAAGCTCTACATCACAACACAATTATCATAAGTATAAGCAATAATAATAAATTCATTAAATTATTCAAAGTATGACAAACACACAAACATACGCGCCGAGTTATCGGCGAATTATTCAATAGATTTATATAAATAACGTGATTTGAACGGTAAGCGGATTTTCATCAGTTTTTACTGACAAGCCGACTGTTATGGATGGTCATCATGGGCGAGCCTAAAGACTAACTGCCCTAAGACTTTATAAGTATAGCCAAGGAATAAATAAGCAACTTAGTTAAATAATAACAGCCGCATGTGTCTATCTTCAAGGTTAAGCAACGCTTGCCGAGGTCAGCCCGTGGATGGGTGACCGTCCATTACATACTGAGATCGTCCGTGCCTCGGAAGCCATTGGTCCCGGCTATCATTTGTAGATTTTTGATAGTCGTTACGGGTCGTCAGAAGCCCGAAAGTCTGACAACCAGTCTTACCAAGGGGTTTCGTGTTATCCAGTAACTGGGTTGTGGCTGTCAGATAGTCAGTCGCTCTATGTAAAATACTGGTATTTAGCTGCATCCGGTTAAACTGGAAGCCGACCCCAACATAGTTGGGAAAAGGTTAGGTAGATGATGATGACCTAAAGAGCGTTTATTCTGAAAATGGGCAACGTCGCAAATAGATGTCAAATATTTACCTGTTTTGATTCATTTGACATTATTACTGTAGGGAAATAAGAAATGTGGCTAACTAGCGAACTAGAATATTGATTATGAAATGCAATAATTAATATACACCGTATATTTAGTTTTAGATGTAAAAAAGTATTTGGAAATTTTCAAAATGCCTTTTTTACACCTAAAGCGTTTACAACATCAAATTCAATGTTATAATTGCAATTCATTATTATTCTAGTTCGCTAGTTAGCCACATTTCTTATTTCCATATAGTAATATTGCCAAATCAATCAAAACAGGTAAATTTTTGACATCTATTTGCGACGTTGCCCATTTTCAGAATAAACGCTCTTAAGGTCATCATCATCTACCTAACCTTTTCCGAAATATGTTGGGGTCAGCTTCCAGTCTAACCGGTTGCAGCTGAATACCAGTATTTTATATGGAGCGACTGCCTATTGGAACTCCACATAGCCCCATTTTATGTCCAGGCAACTCACTGTCCATTCTAAGGTTGCCTGGAAGAGATCGCGGAAAGCGATAAGGCCGCCCATTGTATATTTTGTAGTGCTTAATTATTATTTTTTGTTATGTATTTTTGTGGTGTACAATAAAGTATATATAAATAATAAATAAATAAACATTTTGTATGAAAATGACATTTCGATAAAATGACAATACACCCGCTATGTGGAAAAAAAATTCTTTTGAAAATTGCGCATTATCGCTCCTTGACGTTTGAGGTCGCTCAGCGCGCTATGGAGCGGGCAATGCTCGGAAGTTTTTTGAAGAGTAAAATCAGAAATGAAATTATCCGGAAAAGAACCGGAATTACCGACATAGGTTACAGAGTAAGCAAACTGAAGTGGCAGTGGGCTGGCCGTGTTTGTCGAAGGACCGATGGCCGGTGGAGCAGACGAGTCCTGGAGTGGAGACCGATTATCGGCAAGCGTAGTATGGGACGCGCCCGTCAGCTAGATGGACCGACGACCTTAAGAAGGTGGCTGGGATAGACTGGATGCAGAAGGCGAAGGACAGAGTGTTGTGGCGCAGCCTGGGAGAGGCCTATGTCCAGCAGTGGACTGCGATAGTCTGAGTTGAGCGCTTTGACAGTTCATAAGAATAGTTAATGATGATTCACAGACTTGACGAATTTGAGTTCCTCGCACGTCGTCGCTTCTCCAACACGCTTAGCATAACCACAATAGCAACGGGTTTTGTCGACGGTAGAATAGACAAAATGACAGATAAACAATCACAATCTGTCATTTTGTCTATTCTTCCGTCGACATAACCCTATACATATATGGTTGTATTAGGACCCCACCTATGAAATCAGCGTTTTGCATGGAGAATTTTAAAGAAGTTCCATTTTTCATACTAACATATTCTTAATTTATATAACAACCATGAACACCAATGTTTTAAAACTTTTATGCACTAATCTTTAAAAACTAAGATAACGTAATATGCCACTTAGATTAAGCGACAATAATAAGTTTTTGCTAAGTTAAAACAAATAGTGGTCATTTCTGCTAACAAAATGAGGAGTCAGTTTTAAAGTATTTTTTATGTTTAATAAAATATAAGTAATAAGGTTTTTTTACTATTGGTAGTTGTCTATGATGGTCATTATTCGATATAATACCAACCAATTAATAAATATTTTAAATCATAGAAGTGACGTGGTTCTCTATTTGTGAGAAAAAAAAAACGCCAATTTCATAGGTGGGAACCCAATATATGCTACGCGTGCAGAACTTTTAAGCCCACCGGCCAGTCGTTCTGCGAGGAATGTCACATAATTTTGTAAATTCTTCGATTTATATCGGTAATATTCACTATTCATCTAAAATCAAAAATGAAGAGTTAAGCAGGAGAGGCCTCCTGCATTTCTCCTCATTTCTGATTCGATCACTTACGGAAACTCCGGGAATAACCCTCTCCATTGCCCTTTAGGTAAATTGGAGCCTTCTTATCAGACCCATTGTGAGCGACCAATTTTCGGTGACGTAAATAATCACTGGCAACACGCACTGGTCACAGAAATTTGTCGAAACACATTAAATATTATGAAATTTGGATAGGTTAATTGCGTAACCTATTTACATTAGCAATGACATTCATTTTGACAGCTCCACAGCATTCATTACCTTATTTACTTAGACGATTTTTTGAAACATTTTTAAAGCATATCAATGTGTCATGATGGCCCAGTAGTTAAGGCCTCGCCTCTCATGCACGAGGTTGTGGGTTAAAATCCAGGCAAATACCAATGAGACTTTTCAAATTCACATGTACTTTCTGAGTTTTATCTTGGACATTACTGACATCGGTGAAGGAAAAAATCGTGAGGATACCTGGACGTATAGTTAATATACGTCTGAAATCGTCAACCCGTCTTGAGCAAGCGTGGTGATCAATGCTCGTGCCTTCTGTGTATGAGAAGAGACCTTTGCCCTGCAGTGGGACAGTAACAAGCTTTTATATTATGAAGCAATGGATTAGGAATTTACTTCAAAATTCTTCGGATTGTGTTTGAAAGTGTGTAGTGATCTTCGTCTTGAGACACTGCGATATTTGGGTAGGTTTAAGACTTCTGCCAGTTTAGGCAAAATAGACTGGCAGGGCTGAAGTCTTAGACGAGGCAAAAAGGGAAAGTATGTAAAGGTGTGTCCAAACATTGAGCGGCAAGAGCGCGGCAGCAACACACAGCGTTTGCAGGGCACATTTCTGCCGCGCTCTAGTAAGGACTAGACCAAAGAATGTTTGCGCAGCAGCCGCGCACGATTACCGCTCAATGGTTGGAAACACCTTAAGGATCGTAGCACGTGGCATTCTGTAGTTTTTGCTTATCCCCATTCGAAGAAGGCGTGACTTTATTATAAGTAAGTACGTACAGTGCGTTCACTATAACTTGTCTCGTGACGCGTTTGACAGCACTGTTCTGTCAGTCGCCATTTTGAACTCTATTGGTATTGAAACTAAGCAATGATGCCAACATGGCGGCAAGGGACAAGTTATAGTGAACAGTCTGTAGACTGGCTGGTTCCCGTTCATTTTGAGGATGACAACCATGAAGGCTAAATAATTAGGTTCTTTAATAAAACCTTCACACATCAAAGATATTTTAAGCCGTACAAGGCGTAAGCGTAGGATTTTTATTTCGTCTCGAGGACAAGTTTCTGGTTGAAATTATTTGACACGGCAAGTTGTAAATAAGGATTAATAATAACATATGGTCGGGCCACTAAGTCAGCGGGTTGGTGAGAAGGTGCAATAAGATAATTTGGTATAAATATAGATAGATAGAATATTCTTCATTTTGAACACCATACAAATTACAGAAATATATTTACACATTCTACATAGGGTGACACAATGGGCGGTCTTATCGCTAAACGCGATAAAAAATATATATACGAAATTGTTTACGTAAATGCATTACAACTATTCCCAATCTACAAACTGAATAGTTGTGTCTAATATATTTAAATAGATTGTTATAGACTGAAATCATTAGATATTCTTCAATGATTTAAATCGATAATTAAATTATTACGATACTAGCCTGTAAATTGTTTTACACAAATAATACTACAAAAATGGATTACTTATGTGTGTGTGTGTGTGCATGTGTGGGTTACCTATGGATGTGTATATGAGTGTTGAATATTTAAGCATTTATTCATTTATTTATTGATCTTTGTGCGCTATAAACGTACGAAGGCGGATTTATGCCATGCTTGCTTATAGTGTGAAGGAGATTTCAGACCACCTACCTGGTCTATGTGATAATAAATTTTCCCGGCAACTGAAGATTGTACAGTATTTTTTTAAGATTTTCCTTATTATTTGAACAACGTTAGCTTGAGCTCCGTGTGGTGCCGGACGTGAAGAATAGTACCACCCCATTTCTTCCCGTGGGTGTCGTAAAAGGCGACTAAGGGACTTACTAGAGAATGGGCAGCAGCGTTCTCTATGCATTTTAACACCATACTGCGATCGCCAACCCGCCTGCCAAGCGTAGCGGGTATGCCACACCCTCCCATTTGGGGGAGGCCTATGTCCAGCAGTGGACGTCTTTCGGCTGAAATGATAGCTTGAGCTCATTAATAGACCCATATGTGGAGGCAAGTTGATCGAAGACAAGCGTATCGATATCGTTCGTTTCGTGGCCCCAACATAAACGTTCGCTTTACCATATTGAATTCGTATTTAAGAAAAAATCTTCGGCAATATTTTTTAAATAAGAAGTCAACGTTTACAGAAATTATGCCAATGAAATAAAAAAATTGACTGCCGCCTTTTTGTCGACTGTGACGAAGCTAAATACTTCGTTGGCACCTACCTCGTACGACTAGGTAGGTATGTAATAATATGTTCTCCCAAGTTAAGCCTCATGCAGACTGGTGCAACGCGGTTCTTACAAAACAATTTCTACGAAAACTTCACGGTAGAACAATTACCGGTGTCGCGTCGCGCCAGTTTGCACGAGGATTTATAAAGTTGAATAGAATATAAACTTTTGTTTTCGGTCAGATTCCATAGGGTTAGTAACAATTTTACTTAAAATGTAGTGTTAGGTTAGGTTAGGTTTATTATTTCCTTCACCGTTATGAGAGCATTGGCGATGAAATTAAATCCATAAAGTGCCTGCCTGGGTTCGAACTAACGACCTACAACTCGTAAGTCGGGGTCGATACTATCACTGCTTGTTGGGTCTTGTTCTTCTTCTTTTCGTGTGGTTAGGGACTAATCTGGTGTCAGAGTTTTAAAGCCGCCCATGGGCCTCTGAGTTGGCTTCACATGCCGTCGAGAAATATCTCTCAGGTTTCCTCACGATGTTTTCCTTCAAGGTATCTTTACGAGTATTAAAGTCAGGGAACTAGATTGATAAGCAAATTAACTATTAACTTAACGAAGGTATAGCGCTACAGCGATCTTATGGTGCGTGGCCAAAATTTTAACTAACGCCGCCATCTTGCTTATTCAATACAATTTTTGTTAAAATTTTACAAAATAGGTGTACCTATTGGCTTTGGTTTGGTTTGGTTTGGTTGGCTTTGGTTGCGAGTTTGTCCGAAAGGGATATCGCGACACCGGCACACAGGCAACGGAAGGAACACGGGTGGGTTTTAGTCAGTAAAATGGGTTTTAGTCAGTAAAAGTCTGACACACCCTCCCGCTCCGCCCAGAGCGGGAGAAGTTAGTTGTCTGTGTTCTCACGATGTTTTCCTTCCGTTTTTGAAGCACGTGATAATTATACAATACGCACATGAATCCGAAAATTTAGAGGTGCGTGCCTTGGGTTCGAACTAGAGACCTATGACTTGGCAGTCTGACGGTCACACCACTAAGGCTATCACTGCTCGCTGGGTAAAGAAGCCTAAATCATCAATATGTTGTGAGTTGTGAGAGAATAAAAGGGGGGTGCTACAAGCGGGAAAGCTAGTTCATCATGATCAATCATAGAGAAAGTTTTTGTAAGAAAGGGTGCCACGGTTTCCCACCTATGAACAAAAGTTGGGTAGCCTACAGTCAACCGAAAAAAATGTATACAAGTTTTTGTTTACCTTAAAAAAAACTGCTGTTCCAGGGACATTTCGACGAGATATACGAACACAAATGTAGAGAGCAGCTGATTTTTTTTTCGCGATTTCAGCGTTGGTCCCATAGTGAAAGTTGTTCATAATAATGAGTACAATGACCCCTTAAGAGTTTTAGGGTAAACAAAAACTAAGGTTGTATATCGACGTGAATTCATTTGAGGTCTACAATTTGTGTTGCATAATACTTCGGTTGTACCTATGGGCATGTGATTTATTTATTTATTTATTTATTTATTTAAATAGAACGGCCGAAGCCAATTACACTATTTATACATAATTTATTTAACACAGTCATGCATTCTTCTCACAAAAATTCAAACATTCTGACAGCATCATCTTCCATTCATTCGCAAACATATCAATATCTGTGTTTGAGTTCAGGAGAGCGTTAATAGCGGCTAATGTCCGAGGAATAGGTGACTTGGAGTGTGCAACAGTACGGCAAGTTGGAACAGCCAGTAAGCGGTGTTTCCTGCCACGACAGTAATTGTCTGGGACAAAAAGATTGCAGATTTCGTTATGCAGATCAGGAACATCAATAATCCCCCTAAGAATTTTAAATATTACAGTCATCTGATCGCGCGACCGTCTTACTTCTAGAGAATTGAAACTTAAGCAACCCAACAGGAATTTAGTGGGATACAAGAAAGGATAAAACCCGTACAAGTGCTTGTAAAGGTATCTAAGGAATGCTTTCTGAACTCTTTCCAAAGCTAAAGCATACTGCTTCTCAAAAGGGTTCCATACGCACGATGCGGAGGAATGAGGAAAATGTCATGAGGAAAGTTTTGAGTATGAATGTGGTAGCCCACCACATTCATACTCAAAACTTTCCTAAGAGTAGGGGAAGGCCGAAGACATGATGGATGGACTGTGTGGAAGATTATATGGCTCGAAACTACTACCGCGCTTTTTATTAGTCAGTACACTCGTTACCAAATATTTTTCCCAGAAACATAAACATGAAATTCTTTTGATTTTATGTAAGGTGTTAAGGTGTACCTATAAACATTGTTGGTACTAAGATGTACAGTAGTCTGTGTTTGACCTGGAACGTCTGGAAGTCTTCAAGTCATGAGTAAATAGGTTACTTCTAGGCAAGCGTGCACGAAAAGAGTATCTATCGACCCATCGAGAGAATGCGTTCCTGATACCTGTCAGTTAAACGCGATCAGGAAATAATAGAGTTTAAATTCGTACACTCTCACAGTTATTTTACTTTGATTTTGCATCACAGTGATCTTGATTGTCATCTAAGGCAGCAGCGATGTAAAATAACTGTCAAAGGACTGCATACAACTGACAGGTGTCAGTTGTGTCGCATTCTCTCATCGGAAGTGTAAAATAGTTTTTTTTTTTTGGTTGACCAACGGCTTTAGCTAGTAAATAATCTGCTTTTAGATCTTGACTAAGTTTCCAGACAAAATTTTTTTTTTTCGGGAATGGTTGTTTGACCTCGATCTCGTCTGATGAAAAGCGTAGGTGAGGTATATATGATGGAACGAGCATGCCCAGAAGATGCTTGTTCACTTTAGCTTTGAATAAGCAAGTTTAAGAAAACCACCTAATTATACCATTATTTTAAGAACAAAAAAAAAAAACATAAAATTAATAAAACAGAACACAAGAAAGCGACACATAAACAAAACTCTTTTTTACTCAAATCGGTGAATTCGATACTTGGTAACCAGTGTAACCGGACCTCTCCGACTTCAAATGTTCTTCTTAACGGCAGGCCAGGTAAGGGTGGTTTATTTTCGCGTGATACTTAGCTATATGCTCTATGTAGGTCAATTACGGCTAGTTAGAGTTTCATGTTAATATGCTCAGGCCACGCATTTTGGGGGTGAGTGTACTCCAAATTGTTTTTTTTGTGGCTTTTCGTTAATAATAGTGTTTTAGTGGTGTATTATCAAAGGTTATGTCGTTGAAAACAATGGGTTTAGTGTGATTTTAACCGATTTTGGCTTCTAAAGTTGATCGGACTCGATTTGTTTTGAGGGGTGACCAACGTTACAATCAGTTCGATTCCCGCACTGCAAATCATCATCTGTCATTATTTAAATTCCGGGTATACTTACGTAATTTCATTCTGCACATTTCACTTTTCACAACACCAATAATTCGCCTATTTATTATCTCATCTGCTCGACGTCCGTATGTCACTGCAGGGATTCAGCAGAATATCAGCGTCAGGTATATTTGCCTGACACATGCTCAGCTGGACTCCCATTTGGTGCAACCTTGAGACGCACACCGCACTTTGTATGTTTCACTATTTTAAAGTGTCTTAGCCAATAGTCATCACAATGTCTTTATTATATTTAGCTATATTCATGTATTTAGTTATTAGTTAATCGTGTTTTTGTATTTTGTGCTGTCTTTTGTGTGCACCAAATAAACGATATATCTATATATCTATCTATAACATTTCATCATAATTTTCCGATTGACGATTTTTTTTTCAATCTAAACCCAATATTTTTAGAATTGGTTTTAAAGATGTTGCACTGCCATCATATAAGTTTTCAGATTTAAGAAACAAGTCATTTACGCACGGGGTGTATCATAAAGTATCGATTTTTCGGAACATCGATTTAATTCGATCAAAAAACGGTCACAACACTACGGCAACGATCCCAAAGACATGACATTGTAATAACGTCCTGTCGGAATATTATTCAACGATTAATTCGTGTTTTTGAGTGCATTTTTCCAATGAAAAGTGAAACTTGGTGCTTACGAATGATACTCATTGTTAAACTGTATGGATAATATAGTAATTCATTAGGAATTCTGAATTCGATTTTTGGATTTCTTAAGTAGACGTTCATACAAAGTTATCGCGGCATGTATATACAGAAACGTCAAATCGGACTTCTTAGATCGTCGCGAGATTACTACAAATATTTATTACTAATACTATGTAATTTGCTTTTAAACATCTATCATTCATTCTGAAACCCTTTCAAGTAGGTAGTTGACAAAATAAAAACAAGATATAAGTATATGAAATTTCAACCCCCCGAAATATTGGAAGAGCAAACATTTCACCCCGTTCCGTAAGGGTGGACACTGATGGATGGGTTACCGCATATGTCTGTCTACCCACATTTGAGGGTGGTGATAGTCCAATAAAATATTATTAATTATTTATATTTATTTGAGTTTGGTTTGGAACAAGAGTGCGGTGGAGTCGATCTAATTGGCAAAAAGGATAATTATTTACAAAAAAAATCTAAATGACATTATTAGAATTTCTTGTAATAAGACACTAGCTGTCTCATTGGTATAGTGGTAGCAAGCACGACTGCTGAGCATGGGGTCTTGGGTTTGATTCCCATATCCGGTAAAGTGGTATTGGGTTTCTAGTTAAAGGCGAGGCTTATTACACAGGACTTTGAAATGTGCTTTCACCCTACACCATTGCAGGTGACCTATCTATTTAAATTCGGATATAAGACCATTCTATGCTACTCAATACAGTAGGAAAACATTCCTCTGCCAATAGAACTATACTCCATTTGAAATGCCCATAGGACTATACTCCATTTGAAATAACATTAAACATTTAAACAAATCTTTTTTACAGTCCGTTCAACCAATTCTGACTTCTATACCGTAGACCGTAGGCATTGCAGGCCGTAGGATGCCATTAAAAGCAAATAAGTGGTCACAATACCAACTATTTACTGCAGCTCTCATTTGTCATGCCGCCAACGCAATAGAAGTCAAAATCGGTTAAAAAGGACTGTAAAAAAAGTTGAAGTAATTATACTCCATTTCAAATAAGATTGACTTATTTCAAATAGAGAATAAATTTTCGGGAATCCCTTTGCTTTCTTTGTTTTCCTCTGATTTTCGTGAGACCGTGCCAAATATTTATACCTATAAATTTTAAATTTTTATTGACATTACAAAACAGCATTGTGATGGCCAGCTACCTAATTACGTAACAGATTTTCGTAAACGATTCCCACTAATCTGTTTCATTTTGACAGTTCAACAACATTCATTGCAATAATTATGTTGTGGAGCAAATATTTTTTTCGAACTTATGAAGCAATGGATTAGCAATCTGTTTCAAAACGATTCAGATTCCGATGATCGCGTATTACTGTTCTCACATTTTTTCAGCAACGAATTTATTTTATCTTGTTTAATAACCACTTCCAGGCTAGTTTATGTTTTAGATAGTGGAATGATTAGGCAAACAGAATGATTGGCAGCGGAGCTGCATGCCAAGGGTTCGCCAGACGTAGGTACTAAAGCTACGGTTTCCTAGAAGAGCGGTGGCCGTCACTTATCGGCCGCAGTGGCGGTTATCATGAAAATGGTGGCAACGGGGTCTGACGGTGTCAGAAAATGCTCACTAAGAAACAATCCTAAGGTCTATTTTAAATCCTTGTTTCCAATTGATGTTATTCCCACTTAAACAAACATCAACTCTATGCATACGTATTAATACAGTTGATTTTAGACCGACTAGTACTATTGAAAAAGTCATAAAAAATCTGAAGTTGTACCGCAAACTGAGCCTTATATGTAGGTATTACAGTTGTTTTTCCCAAAAACTCGTGTTTGTTTACACGTTTGGCAAATAAATTGCGAACGCAGATTTACTTACTTCCATAACTATAAAGTTACAGTGTCGGCATTCGCCGGTAAATTGCGCACGTTATGTAGCGCCCACCGCAGTCTTAGGAAACCCTAGATTTAGACTTCCAGCAGGCAGGCGCAACACGACTCTTGTCGAACAATTTCTGTGTGAACTTCATGGTTTCTGCCAGAATCGCGTCGCGCCTGTCCGCCGGAGCCTTTACGTCAATGGACGTAGTTTGCCGCAACACATTTCTATTTGATTATACCTACCTACTTCTTTATTAATTTTATTTTCTTAAATAATGTTTAGTTTTTTAAGTAGGTATAGTGTACAGTCAAGGAACTGGATTGTTGAGCAGTTTAAATCACTATTTCAATTTATTATCGCTGATTGAATGACTCTTTGTCTAGGCTCTCTGGTCATGGCCTCATAACAGATTTTAATGTGAGGGAAATAATCCCCAAGGAATCTTTTAAATGGTAAAATAACAGTGAAATTATTTGCTGGGCAACTCATACGTAATTAGAGCTCAGACAAATAAAAAACCAAGACACAGCGCTGCGAACAAACGGCAAAGCATGCAAAAACTGTACGTCCACTCTGTGCATACACGCTCACACGCACACATATACAATCAAACTACACCTCACTAAGTGCACACATGTTTACGAAACTGGCCTCACGTGTGCTCACGTCACTGTTGATAGTTTTTTATTTCATCTGAGGGCTATTACTTGATAAATGTAGTATCCATTACATCTTCTGCAGTCAGCTCCGCTACAATCTTGCTGTCTGTCTGAACATGTTTAGCCATCCGCCATCTACGGCTATCTTAGGTAATGTATTTGTCGTGGCATTCCAAGAGCATGCGTGACGCAATGGCTAGCGCGTTCGTCTGTTAACCGTAAGGTTGGTGGTTCGGCCCCGGGTGGGGGCATTTGTTTTTGTGCAAAAAACATTAAATAATGCAGCGCTATGGTTTTTTATTTGTCTGAGCTATAATTACGTATGAGTTGCCCAGCAAATAATTTCACTGTTATTTTACCATTTATAATATTCCTTGGGGATTATTTCTCTCAAGTAAAATCTGTTTGGAGGCAATAACCAGAGAGCCTAGACAAAGAGTCATTCAGTCAGCGATAAAGTAAAAGTCAAAGTTATTTATTTGCTTTAAATGCGATACAAAGGTAAATATTATT
The DNA here is from genome assembly GCA_914767755.1 of Agrochola circellaris. Taxonomy (NCBI): domain Eukaryota; kingdom Metazoa; phylum Arthropoda; class Insecta; order Lepidoptera; family Noctuidae; genus Agrochola; species Agrochola circellaris. The sequence continues at coordinate 5,132,592 of OU611867.1, read as the reverse complement.
ACTATAACAAATATAAATAGTAAGTTTTTAAATAAGCAATTATTTCTCTCATCTACCTAAAGTTGAAAATATTGACTAAACATTGTTGAAAAAGTCAAAAACTCGTTCGACCGAACTCTGCTCGGGTGAAAATAGAGAAATCGAATTTTCCCAGATATGAGACCTAGCTAGATCAATATTTCGCCCCCGTAAACCCTTATATTGCAACTTTCATCGAAATCGTAAGAGCCGTTTTCGAGAACGTGGTTACAAATATATCGACACCTCCATGCAATAACATCGTAACTCACTTTTTGTGATTTTACAGGAGAGCGATTTTAAAGTTTGAAAAATTATAGTAAACTCAAAACACCCCGTACAATTTTTGAAGCTGGCTCTATTTAATATAGTTTAGGCGGACTATAAATAGGTACGGTTAAGTTGTAAAAGAAAAATTGTTTTCATGGGTTTTCATGACTTACGTGAAAAACAAAACAGTGAAATGACATATAAGTTACGAGGACAAACATTGTATGTCTTTTTTTTTTTTTTTTTTTTGGATGGGAAATTATCAAATAACTTCTCCCGCTCTGGGTGGAGCGGGAGGGCGTGTCAGACTTTTACTGACTAAAACCCACCCGTGTTCCTTCCGATGCCTGTGTGCCGAGGTCGCGATATCCCTTTCAGACAAACCCGCAACCCCGGCAGAAACATTGTATGTCTGAGTTACAATTCAGTTTTTTTGTAGTTTAATTTATATTTGTGGTCATTTTGTATCATGTACATAGATTGTATCTAATGTTACAATTTTGTTGTACTTGATAAACAAGCTACTCATAATATTTTCTATAAATTGTAAATCAAGTTGCAATTATATTGTTGACAAAAAATATTTTTTGGATTAGTTACAATACTTTGACGTTGGTTTATTTTAGAAACGAAAGGGAATAGAATTACAATGATAGTACAGAAAAAATGCATTTTTTTTTTTACATAACAATGCCGTTGTAACTCAATTTTTGGAAAAAAGTGAGTTACGATGTTATTGCATGGAGGTGTCGATATATATATATATCTACAAATATTGCTCGTTTAATAGTATAGGATTATGTTCGTAATTTATTCAAAGGTATTTTTCGTTACACTGTGTGAATTAACAGACCAAATAATAGCAAAACAAACGTAATATTCTTAGCAAGGGGGAATAACACTTACTGTCGTAGTAATGGAAAAAACTATCTCCTTACATAGATCTATTATTTCTCACATATATGCTAAATCAAATACCTACATAACGCAAAAATCATGAAGTAAAACACCTTGAAAATCTAAAGTTGAACCTTATACCATTGGAATAAAAGCTACTGAAAGTGGGGTGATGGCAAAATAAAATCTGTATTTTCTTAGTATATATCAGTACAGTTTACGGAGTATAGTGAATTCTTATTTCGAACTGGAGAAGAAAAGTAGTGTCGTTTGAAAATGTCTTTTGTTGCAAGTTTGTTATTAACTTTAATTGTGATTTTGGCTTTGACACAGGTGCGTAGATACAAATCAATTATTTGATTTGTATTTTTATATTTTCATTAGCTTTTGCCCGCGGCTTCGTCCGCTTAAAGTTCGGATAGTATCCAACGGGAACATACGACCGGGATTTTTATTTTCTATGTGTTTTTTTATAGATATTTTAAAGAGGAATAATTCCGTAATACATTGTTTTCTTATAAATCTATTGGTTTACGCGGCGTTCCCAGTAAAACCCCAGTTGGCATGATTTTTCCGACATCTTCAACAATCATCGTCAAATTTCAGCCAATATATACAAAACCTTTAATGAATTATACACCTAAACTTTCCACATGAATCACTCCGTCCATTGGTGAAAACTGTATGAAAATCCGTTCGGTAGTTTTTGAGTTTATCGCATTCAGACAGACACGGGGGGGAACTTTGTTTTATACTTAATAATACCAGCTGCGCCCCGCGTATGTCTTAATCCTGTGGGAATATCGGAATTAAAAGTATTGAGTATTGGTATTGAGTATTGAAACAAACAAACAAACTTACTTTTGCATCGATATAGAAAAAAAGCAATCGCTTTCAAAGCGTTTCGTATTTCTACTACGTACTACAACAGGATTGTCGTATCGCCGCTCGGCATACAATACCGTGAATGTGACATTTTTGACGAAAATCTGCAGGATCACGTATTCGAACGTGTAGCTACTTACTTAATTAAAATTATTTTTCATAATTTCAGATCATTGAAAGCCATCCCTTCTGGTGGGGTCCACCGCCCTGGTACCGGCCTGGATTTGGCGGTTATGGACCAGGCTACGGACCCGGCTTCGGTCCCGGTTATGGACCGGGCTTCGGTCCCGGTTATGGTGGCTTCGGACCGGGTTTTGGACCAGGATTTGGACCACCACCGCCCCCACCGCCGATTTTTGGATAATGTATATTATATTTGACTACGTAACAACGAAACTGATAATGTATGATTTATAATTAGTTATTTAATAAATAATAAATAATTGGATAATGTAATGATTGAATATAAGAAATTTGTTTAACAGTGACTGATATTTAATGTATAAGTGTAATTGATTCAATAATAATAATTGTACCTAAGATATTTGCACGCCATGAGAAATGGCAAACACGTTGTCAGCCACTCATATTTAAGATCTTGCATGCATGTCTTATTTTAATTCTGTATGTATACACAATCTTGTTCGAGCAAATTAAATTTCTTATTATCTAGGAGTTGACTTTTGAGCATTGTATACCATTGTATATATGTCCGTCAACGACTAGCCTATAATTTGTCTTATTTTCCTGTTCTATAATTACTATGATTTCGTTCTATAAAATCTTTATTGTTTTTCGACTCCATGCCATCCCGATACTTAAATTTCCACTCAATTAACTATTTGGCTGGTCTGCGGTAATTTCTCAGTCGAATTGTTAGCAACACAATGCATTGTGCCGATCGTTTGTTCAAAAATTGGGTCTCCAATAAATCGTGGTTTTATAAAAAAGAAGTGATAATGCTGAGGATATATTTCTTTGCCTAACGTACCAGATGATACTGTTTAATGGGACTAGCGACTCATTCTCATTCTCTTGCCCATAACACAATTTATTCAGGGTCGGAGCAACGTGTCTTTTTCTTCCACACTTCTCCATCAGTCGTCATCTCAGTAGTCACCCCCTTTCTAGCCATATCATCTTCCACACAGTCCATCCATCGTTTCTTTGGTCTTCTGCTACTCTTAAGCCATCCTTACTTATAGCTTGTCCACTTTGAAATGACGCGCCCCACTATTTGCCGCATTTACGTAACTTAATGACATCTCGCTTGTCTACCTAGGAGGTTGCTGGGCTTTCATGTGGTTGCCTCAATAAATTAAGGCCTCCAGTCAGGGCATAAAACTTGCCTGCCGGGGTTGCGGGTTTGTCTGAAAGGGATATCGCGACCTCGGCACACAGGCAACGGAAGGAACACGGGTGGGTTTTAGTCAGTAAAAGTCTGACACGCCCTCCCGCTCCACCCAGAGCGGGAGAAGTTATTTGATAATTTCCCATCCAAAAAAAAAAAAAAAAAAAAAAAAAGGGCATAAAACTTAGAAACTAAGCGACTACATGCTACCCCTGTGGGGTACCTACGGACCTCGGCTTAGGGCGTCGCTGGGGGACAGCAAGGGATAGGCAGAATCGGATTAATATTATTATTATTAGGGGAATTTAAAGCTACAGGCTCAGCGGCGCGAGCTGGCTTGAGCAAGGGCCTACACGGTAATGCGGATTTCTATGGATTAGGCGGTAGTGGGCGCGTCATTTCAGAGTGGATAAGCTATACACAAAACTTTCCTCAATACAAGAAGCAGATATATGCCAGTGACTTTGAGTGGTTAGCTTGCGTGTTCTGTACTGAGCTCACGCAACGCGTCGTACCTACGTCCAGCCAGTAATAGGACTCGCCCATCAAGGAGCGCTGTCCCAAATTAGACGCATTATTAATTTATTATACATAAAACAAAAGGTATTTTAATATAAAACGTATATAAGAATATCAATAATCGCTTGCTAGCTCGTACCGATCGACTTAAACAAAGAGTCCAAAATGCATGTGCACGCTTCTGCTACTCTGTTCCCCCTAGAAGTCATGTCACCCCCTTTCTTAATAAACATTTGATTCTCAAGATGAAGTCGAGACGAAAGTTACATCTAGCTTGCCTGCTTTTTGGTGTCGTTAAGTCACAGAAACCGAAGTATTTGTTCGACAAGCTTAGTTGGATGGCTAGTAGACGAGATTGCGCGCCCAGGCAATGTGCACAACAACTTTCAACACATTCGCATAGGACAGCAGCTTTCAGAGGCACTTTCCGTTACGCTGCATCTAAGGTGTGGAATAACATCCCACCACCATTAAGGGTACTGGGCAATATCCACACGTTCAGAACACGTTTACGGCATCATCTGATAGATACGCAACAGAAACTAGATATGGTCGCTCTAAATGTTTCACTCCTATGAAAAACAATACCTACTTAGCTTAAAACATAATTCCTGTTGCGTCAAAACAATATACTGGGTATGGTCGATGCGCACGCTCGGTGATTTTCCGTCCTTTGCTGCTACTTCTTTTTTTTCACCACCATCTAGTCTATTCAATCTTAACGCGTTGTTTTCGTGCTTACCCATTGTGTTGTACCCCTGTTGTTTTCATATAAGTTTTATTTTTGTTTTTGTAATTTATATTTTATTACTAGTTTATTTATTCATTTAGAAGTATACAAATTATGTATTATGTATGTTGAAACTGTTTTGTACTCACCGTCACTTGTCCCTACTTATAGGTTCATTAGAAAACCAGCGTCAGACAGCACCTGTCTGGCATTAATGCTGAAATGAACCTTTTTGGCGCAGCCGTGAGGCACACACTATTATTTTTAAAATATTATTTTCACTTTTTTGTTTTTTTTGTTTTTTGTGTTTCACGAACTGTGTCCAAATAAACATTATTCTTTCTTTCTTTCTTTCAATAATTCAATTATCTTTAAATGGTGAAGGTTTCAGAAAAGTAAGCTTAATAGATTTTGCGTGATTCTCAGTTTTTAATCCGCGTTAGACATAACTTTACAAATTAATTTCACTATGTAGGTAATATAAACGTAATCTAAAACATTCATATATTAGGTTATTAAGAAAATGCTATAATTTAATATACATGTATTTTTTCCAAATCATTAACACTGCTCGTTTAACGTGATCTTCAGTACAAAATCATTAAAAGTCGGTTATCGTCACCTGTCGTATGTATCATGGTTTTTACAATTAAGAAAGGAATTCTTGATTGGAAAAACCGGAATAACAAATCGGAAATATGTGGTTTATCTCTGAGTATAAATATGCTGATAAGTATGTACCAGATGATACTATGTATTTCATAGGGCTTTTTTTTTCCTTATTTTTTAACCATTACGGGGAAACTCTTGGCCTGCATTTCACCTGATGGTAAGTGACGATCAAGCCGAAGGTGGAAGCGAGCTACACCCGAAATCCTCAACCACAGAGGAACTACGAGTATCTTATCTCTAACTGCCGAAACACAACAATGATGTTAACATTGTTGTTATGGCGACAGACTTAGATAAGATGGTGGTAGCTAGCCAGGCGGACTTAGAACAAGCTGAGCAGAAAATCGGGACCTCCGGGTCTGAGACAGGTGGCCTAACCACTAGACCTCAGAGACGGTTCAAATTTATAATAAAAAAAGAGTTTTTAGATGACTTGAATGATGAAGTCAGCATCATATTCAGATGATGTTTAGGTACCGCGTTCATCTAGTGATCCTAAGTGTGACTGCTGAACACGAATCCTGGATGAACCCAGAACTCCTTGCTCATCACTTGCACTCACGACTTGACACGACATGTCGTTTATATATAGCGTCATGACTGCAAAGTCATCATCATCTAAAAATAATGTTAAAGATGAAGTCCTGACAATAAATATACTTTCATTGAATTCTTGAGTCGGTTTAAGATGTGAGATAATAGCTTGTGTCGTGGTGAAAGGATTGGGGAGTCAGCAAGGTTGGTAGTGAGGCTGACTGTCCAGACTCTAGAGCATCTTGGGGCCGAAATTCGAAGTAAATATCTGTCTGTAGCCTTTTTCCAACTCTCTTGGGGTCTGCTTCGAGTCTAACCGAATCCAGCTGAATACCAGTATTTTACATAAAGCGATTGCAAAAGTATTAATAGGTTTTTCGATCAGGAATTGCTCAATAAAAGTCAAATACATGCAAATTGCATGACACAAGGACTGCCTTGTTAGTCCAGTATCTGCAATCGCTACTGCTGGGTTTGATTCCCAGGTCAGGCAAAGCAGTAATGCTCGCGAAGGAGGAGGCGGAGCGCGCGAGGGAGAGGCAAGAGTCGCGCCCTCGCGCCCCTAGTCGCCGCAGGAGACGCCCCGGGCGTCGGGAGTCGAGAGCCGACTTCCGGCCACCGTAGGCGCGGGCTTGCGGACGGTGAGCAATGGGTAGCTCGCCGTCCAATAGGGACCAGGCCTGGGTCGACGTTATTGGGTTTTTCCATCTGGTATTTCTGAGTAGCACCCTCCAAGTCTGCATTTACGCCCGGTTGATGGTAATAGGCTCGCCCCCTATTACGTGGGACTTAAACATAACGCGCGGCGAAATGTGGGTAGGAATAGGTACTACTCGTACGAGTAAGTACATAGGTACACCTCTGCCGGCTTGTTGGTTGATTCGCACAAACTTACTCGCCCGAAACGGGCGAATCGACCCTTCTAAATAATACAAGTTTTTCTTGAGGCGATTCGCACGATTTTAATTTTTTGTGGGTGAATCGACAACTCCGAAAATAAGTATTAAGTATTTTTTTTTCTTTGTAAAATTATAAATTTCGAGCGAATCAATCAATAACCCCTCTGCCTTACTCATCGTGACTACAGGCGTGATGTTATTATATGAGATCATGCATTTCTCGTTCTTTAATTATTCGGATTTTCTAAGGTCCTTAGAGCTAACATAATATGCCACAACAATAACCACAAGTTTATACAAAATATCAAACAAAAACCCCAAGTTTTTTGGTTCTATACCCTCCTCTTATTAAAGTTACCGTGTGGGTAATCGTCACCTTTAGTCTGGCAACACCGCGGCTGTGTAATAATTAAATATTTTCATAACACGACAACACTGGCTCGTGCCTATAAATCACGGAGGATGTGCGTTCACGTTGTTTGAATGTACGCGTCACGGGAATGTTTTAACTCTGGAAGTAAGCGAAAACAAAAAAAAAAACAATTTTTTTTTTGCTCATGCAACACAGCACAACAAATTTTATATCCACTATTAAATTATCTGTAGTATGATAATAATTATTTTACATTATTTTTACTTTTACATAAAATGATGAAATACCAAAAAAATGTGTAGTGCCAAATAGTCAAGTAAATATAAGCAGCCTCAGAAGCAGCCAGGAGTCTGGATCTGTTCCCCCATTTCATGGGAATTAAACTTAACTGGCGAAATGTCGGTGTACTATGTAATAAGTAACAATGTTACACGTACCATCGAAGAAGTTCATATCTAACCACCGTAAGGACTATTCTTGCTTGCAGCGGTCGGTGGCTATAGAACCGGGCCGGTAACAGATGTTGTCATCGTGTTCACGGGATTTTGTTTTGAAACTGGTTAGATATGAACTTCTCTGATGGTACCTGCTTACCCGTATTGTATAATTATCACTTGCTTCAAAAACGGTGAAGGAAAACATCGTAAGGAAACCGGCATGCCTGAGAGATATTTCTCGACGGCATGTAAAGCCAAGTCAGAGACCCATGGACGGTTTTAAAACTCTGACACCAGGTAAGTCACAACCACACGAAAAGAAGAAGACGTACCATCAAAGAAGTTCATATCTAACCAGTATCAAAACAAAATCCCGTGAACTCGATGAACACATCTGTTACCGGCCCGGTTCTAGATTCGCCAAGCGCTGCAAGCAAGAATAGTCCTTACGATGGTTAGATATGAAGTTCTTCGATGGTATCTTTTCTTCCGAGATGAGGGCACAATTAATGACGTCACGATATCGTGCGACAATGCGACTGTCCATTAATAAGGGGTAAATTCATAATGCTACCGCTTTATAATACCGTTGTGCGGCCTCCATTATATTAGAACAATAGCCTTATAGCCGTATAGCCCTTAAATATTTAGAATATCTCCGAGCAATTTGTCAATGTCTCTTAAAAAATCATTTTGTACCGTGAGTCAGGGGTTTCATTCATTATTTGTTTACGGAAAGGATGTTATATAAAATATATGTATGTATATGGAAATTTCATGGGGATAGGTAGGCCTCTATGCTTCGAAAAGAAATACAGTTGATCTGTCGTTGGTCCCGGCTGTCATTCGTAGATCTTTGACAGTCGTTACGGGTAAATTAGAAGTCCAAGTCTGAATCAGCCTCACCAAGGGGTACCGTGTTACCCAGTAACTGGGTTGTGGAGTTCAGATAGGCAGTCGTTTCATGTAAAATTTGTATTTGAATACCATCCGTTTAAACTGAAAGCCGACCCCAACATAGTTGGGAAAAGGCTAGGCAGATTGATTTTGGATAGGCCCCATTATATTCAATGTCGCCCATGTGCCCACCCGTATTTTTCTGAATATTCATGATAAATTATCGAAAACAAACTTAAAAAGTCTATTTTTTTTACTGTCCCGCTATGGTTTTGTGGACTTATACTTGGGGTTTTTTTTAGTAAAAAATTTCTTCACCTCCGTTTTTTTTTCATAGGGTACAAATTTTTGTTAGTACGATAAAACTCATAAGCTATTAGAAATAATAAACAGAATCCAAATCGAGCCAATAACATAGGAGATAAATGGCAATGGCAAACGACACAACAACATTTTCTAGTTCACTAGTTAGCCATATTTCTTGTTTCCATACAGTAATATTGCCAAATTAATCAAAACAGGTAAATATTTGACAGCTATATAATATGCGACGTTGCCAACTTTTTGGAGGAACATATTTTAGCAGTGTCTAAGTGAAGGTAAATAACCTTCACTTAGACACCAACTTATGTAAATCATTTATTTACCTCATCGTCGATACCTGTCGCTCTGCCTCTCCAAATACATACAAACATAATAACTTCTTGGCATTGTGTTGAAAACTGCGCAAGAGTCGCCATGCTGTGCGATATCCGCGCGATCGGCAGGGGTGGCACTGTTGAATTATTCATAAAAAATATTTTATTTATAAATAGTAAAATTTCTTTTTTCATGTGCATTTTTATTTGATCATGGGTTCGCATAAATGGTGAGTAGTTATGGGATGCACAGCAGTAAAAGGCGTTTTAGTGGTAGGATAATATTTTCATAGACAACCGATAGTTTAAATTGTTATGCTGATTAGAGGTGATGAAATGCGTTTGCGGCGACTGCAGTGGCTGCATTCCTTAAAAGTATTTTTACGCGTATTCCGATCTACGCAGATTTTGTCACTGACGTGTAATATTTTTCGTTAAAAAAAAAATATTGATAAATTTTAGAAAAACTTGAATTTACTGAGTGGAACTTTGGTTTAGTTTTTTTTTTTCGTTATTGCGTTAGGTTAGGTAGAGGTGTACCTGTACAGCGTACCATCGAAGAAGTTCATATCTAACCACTGTAAGGGCTATTCTGGCTTGCAGCGCTTGGTGGCTATAGCACCGGGCCGGTAACAGATGTGGCCATCGTGTTCACGGGATTTTGTTTTGAAACTGGTTAGATATGAACTTCTTTGATGGTACACTCACATTTCGCTAGTTATGTTTAAGTCTCATGTAATAGGGGGCGAGCCTATTGCCATCAACCGGGCACAAATCCAGACTCCAAGCTGCTACTGAGAAATTCCTGTTGGAAAACCCCCATAACACTTTGCCCGACTTGGGAATCGAATCCACGCCTCATGCTCAGCAGTAGCACTTGCGACAACTAGACCAAAGAGGCAGTTGAAATTTCCAATCAATCAATCTGCCTAGCCTTCTTTCAACTATGTTGGGGTCGGCTTCCAATCTAACCGGATGCAGCTGAATATCTGTATTAGCGACTGCCTATCTGACCTCTACAGCCCAGTTACTGGGTAACACGATACCCCTTGGTAAGACTGGTTGTCAGACTTTCGGGCTTCTGATTACGCGTAATGACTGTCAAAGATCGATGAATGACAGCCAGGACCAACGGCTTAACGTGCTTTCCGAGGCACTAAGGGGTCTCCGTATGTTAAGATCACGATCAATTCGTCTAACTCAATCCACTAACTGATCGCGGCAAGCTTAGCTTAACTTGATCGATCGACCCGTGCGGCCGTTATTACTTAGCCACGAGCCCCTCATTTGAGATTTCCGTTCTTGTGTTTTAAAAGTCCATTTTTTATTTAGACTGCAGTTTGAGACAACCCTAGCGTTTTGCGGTGGCTACTCGTGTAAGGCGTGTAGCGTGTTGTATTTTTTTATTTCTTTGAAAGAATATAATATTTTTTGATACTCTTTTTACCATACTTATCTGTTTCGGAGAGTTTTTTATGATACATTATAAAAAGTGGTATTTTTTTTCTTTAAATACTAGTTTCGACCGTGGCTTTGCTTGAGATTTTTAACATGGAAACTGCGCAAGCTAAATACTGGGACAAGGCTTCAAGAAATCGTTAAAAAAAACCTATTTATATCAATACAAAACTCTATAATGACCTACCTTGACCTGTCAACCAAAGATTCATTAACGGCATAGGGAACACTAGCAACATCATCACACGTAGATTGTGTATATTTTAGATCTATGTCCAAAACTCCAAATCTTCTAGTTCTATGGCTCCATCTATTCTTTAGGCCTAGTAGACTAGATTTGTTCACCATTTCTATTTTCTTAAGAACCTGGTAGTTTCTTGCCGGTTCTTCTCCATAGGAAACGACGAATTGGAACCGTGCACTTAGATTGTGACGTGTCATGATTTTAGACGTTTTTTCATAACGTTTGATTTTAAAGGCAAACAGGTATAGTCAACCGTACGTTAATGATAACAAAACTAGTTTACGCTAGCGTCGCATTCTATCACAACTCCGTACCACACGCTAGGCCAGCTCAAGGTCCAAGTATAACCAGTAACGCGTGGTCAACTGTGAACTTCCCTTCGAAATGCTGACGATTCTTGAAGAAAAAAAACTATAGAAAATCTTATTCAACGAACAGACAGATTTAAAAACTTCATTTTCAATAAACAAGAAGGTAAAACATTGTTATTTCCCTCATTTCATTACGCCATTTTAAAATGGCGGCCGGCTCGGCGGGAATGCCTTGTAAATAATATTATTACAACTTTTTATCACTTTATAGACTATTATAATGGTAATCAGAAGAGTTTTTAAAGTTTTTTAGGGTTCCGTATCCATAAGGTGCTAACGGGACCGTAGTACTAAGGCTCCGCTGTCCGTCCGTCTGTCACAGGGCTGTATCTTTTGAACCTTAATAGACACTTGAAATTATCAGAGAGTGTGTATGGCCGCTATAACAACATATAATAAAAAAAAAAGTAAAAAAAAAACACGTTTCTTAAAAAAAAGAAGAAAGAATGAAAATACGTTTATTTGCGGTACGTGAGCACAAAGGCACCTGACACAAGGAAAGAACAAAACACGAAAACAAACAATTTGTGGGAAAATATGCGTCACATCCACGCAAAACGGCCATGGCTCAGTATAATGCTGCGACCCTATGCGAGACAGAGCCCCAGCGCTGGCTTACAGCGACAGCCGGCGTTGACGTGATGACGTCAACCGGTGCAGCATATAGTGACGGATAGTCACGGTTCTTATACAAAAACCGTTTTTTTTCGGCGTTTCTTGCTCAATCTTAATAAAGTACATTATCTTAATCCTCACTAATATTATAATTGCGAAAGTGAGGTCGAGGAATACTTGTGGTGCGCTTCATTTGGTGCTTTTCAAGGAATACCCCAATATTATAAATGCCAAACTGACTTTGATTGAATGTTACGCTTTCACGCTAAAACCGCTGAACGGATTACGATGAAATTTAGCACATGAGTAGACCATGACCTGGATTGGGATATGGAATACTTTTTATCCCGATATTCTCACTGGATAGAGGCTTATGCGGGTGAAACCGTGGGGCAAAGCTAGTAAAGAAAAAAATTGTTAAATATTGTAGCTAGCTACCGTGGTACGGAACTCTTCGTGTGCGAGTCCATCTCGCACTTGGCCGCTTTTTTTAAACTTTCGTGGGTTTTCGAACACCTTAGGCGTTCATTTTGGACATTTGAATGCTAAATCGTGTGCCAAAATATATTGTGTGGCAGGATTAAGCTAAAATAAGTGTAAAAGAGTGTTAAAGGTGAGGTCCTGACAATAAATATACTTTTCTTGAGTTCTTGAGTCGGTTTAAGGTGTGAGATAATAGCTTGTGTCGTGATGAAAGAACTGGGGAGTCAGCAAAGTTGCTAGTGAGGCTGACTGTCTAGACTCCAGAGCATTCTGGGGCCGAAATTCAAAGTAACTATCTCCCTATAGCCTTTTTCCAACTATGTTGCGGTCGGTTTCCAGTCTAACCGGATGCAGCTGAATACCTGTATTTTACATGGAGCGGCTGCCTATCTAGCCTCCAGTAACTGGGTACTACGATACCCCTTGGTAAGACTGGTTGTCAGACGACCCGTAACGACTGTCAAAGATCCACGAATGACAGCCGAGACCAACGGCTTAGCGGGCATTCCGAGGCACGGAGGAGTCTCGGTATGTAAAGATGGCCACACATCCACGGACCAATCCCGGCAAGCTTAGCTTAACCTGATGGATTGTCCCGAGGAGCTGTTATAACTTAGCCACGAGCTGTTAATTATAAACCTGAATTGGTTAAAATTTGTTGCTCGTTGGTTTGAACTTAAATTGTTTTCAAATCAAATCAAATCAAACAGTTTATTTGTGATACACAGGTTACAATATAGGTCTTACAGTATACAGTGAGTTCATGCTGTGATCAGCCTCATGGGCATACAAATTTATAAAAAATAAAATATTAAATAAACAGTAAACAATTACATATACAGTTCACAATGCACTCAATCAGACATAACTTTTTATTTAAAGCAGAAAAAGGAAAGAAGTAATAAAAATAATAGTAAAATCATTTTAAGTCTAAAAATTACGGACGGACGGATTAATTACGGAATTTGTTTTGCGGACAAAATCAGGTAAAATAACGCGAAAAGAAAGAAAACTACAAATTACTTCATTACTACAAATTATCACTACATTACTATTACTACAAATAAATAAAATTGAAGTGTCTGTTTGTCATGTCAAAATAACAGCTTTTTACTAAATACTTAAGAAAGTATAAACGGGGGTACCGTTTATACTTTCTAAAATAAATTTTTTTTTTGTTATTTGTCTGTCTGTGTGTTCCAGCTAAGCTCCGAAACGTCTGGACCGATTTTGACGGGACTTTCACATGCAGATAGCTAATGTTATAGGGAGTAACTAAGGCTAATTATATTTTTGAAAAATAATTAGGGTATACGTGGGTGAAGCCTCGGGCAGCAGCTAATCTTAAATAATTATTGTCTAATCAGAATCACAGTTATTATTTTGAGTCGTAAGAAAAGTATATAATACTAGCCTCCGCCAGCGGCTTCGCCCACGTGATATCTTTATAAATTATAGCCTATGTTACTCAGTGATAATATAGCATTCTACTGGTGAAACAATTTTTAAAATAGGTCCAGTAGTTTTTGAGATTATTCATTACAAACAAAAATACAAATCTCTTTATAATATTGGTGTATCCGATCGATTCTGTAAAAATATCACCTAGAAACTTAGGTGAAGTGAACGTGAAGTGAGCTGTCAGTAGCGTTAATCCCTAGCATCCTGCCGGTCGATTTCTGACAGTGACAGCTCACTTCACGCTCACTTCACCTAAGTTTCACGTTGATCTTTTTACAGAATCGACCGACCGGTTTCCTCACGATGTTTTCCTTCACATATTATGTCAGTAATAAAATACATTAGACGCCGAATATTTAGTCACGTAAGGGCTAAGGGCTTTAAAACCAATCTGGGTCATTTTTCCACCATTAACAGAATGCAGATTCAATTTTGTCGCCTGCCACGCTCACCCAGCGTAGATATTGATGTCTTACTCTTTACATAAGTTCAAGGCTGTATTGCTTAGGGCATAATGATAAGTGAAAATTTTTATTTATAATGTAGTTTCTATTGTCTTTTTCATTTACTTAAATCTAACGAAATTAGAAAAAAAAAAAGTTTGTTTTGGAACTTTTTCTTTTTTTTTTGTAACTGTTTTGTAACTGCATTTCCTATTCCTATTTATTTATTTATGATCTCCAACAAAAGATGTACACAATATATGACACATAATTAAGGGCAACATCGGAATCAAAGTTAAAACATGAAAAAAGGTGGGAACCTAAAATAAATTTATAAACAACATTACAAAATTAAGAAAATATAACGTGTATGCATGCTATGTTCAATGCATGCTGTAGCACCCTTTAATTAAGGCTACAAAATGTAAAAATAATATGGGTATTTTAATATGTATGCTGTGTATGCTATGTTGGTGGTCCTTAAATAAATAAATTAAAAAAAAACCTAATCCGCTTAACCGTTCATAAAGAGTCTTAATAAACCCTGTAAGAAATCGACACGTGTTTCACTTCTCAACGAGGCATCCCCAGAATGACGATTGACTTCTTGCGGACCCGGACACGATGTGCTGCTACGTCAAGCGCCGAGCGCAGTGTGTATGTGATTTCTTACAGGGTCCTTTATGACTCTTTAAGAACAGTTAAGCGGATTAGGTTACTAAATATACGTCTATTGTATTTTATAATGGATTTCCGCAAAGTCAAGCCTTCAGAGTCAAAATAAACACCGACAGTAGGTTCATAAATTTAAAAAAAAAGTCACATTGTACTTGCCCGTATTTGAACCCACAACTCGTCCCCAAGAGCCGAGGCCATAACCACTGGGCCATCAAGACATAGGGACATTTCACTGTGCATGGGCACTAATTAATTGTTGAAATAACTTAAGCTCCATTTTAAATACTTAAGTACCTACATACTACAACGTTTTTGAACTTACTTTCCGTCTGACAAGAAATTTAATACCGAGAAATCGATCTTCAACTGCCACTTAATGAAAATGAAATGTCACCAAAACTGCTGATAGGTAGATTTACTCAGAAATCCATGGAATAAAGCTCACCTATTTAGGAAAGACGTGCCGTGAGTTATTCCAGTACATTCTCTAGACTATCCGATATTTGCATACGTACATTATTTCTGGTTAATTTAATTACCGATAAAAACACATATATTTTATAAAGTAGTGGACGTAAATAACTGTACAGTTGTGAGCTAAAAGGGCCTATCTGTTTTGCTTTATTTGCTGCAAGGAACTGCAAACAATACTTCTTCTTGTTCAATACTGACAACCAGTCTTACCATAACGTAGAGGTCAGATAGGCAGTCACCCCATGTAAAATATTTAGCTGCATCCGCTGCATATTTAGCTGCTGTATGAGACTGGAAGCCGACCCCGACATAATTTGAAAAAGGCTCGGCAGATACACAAGAGGCCTATTTGAAGTGATGCAGTAATGCCACATTTTTTCTAAATAAAAATAAACAGTGTATAAAGTGCCGCTAGCGGCATAATAGTGGCGCTGTCTCGGCCCAGGTAAAGTGCCGTAAGCATTGCATTGTCACTGTTACTTGTTATTTTGTTTGATTGTTGAGGTTAGTTTGTTGTAAAATACCACATTCCCAAAACATTACATTCTCTTGTGCTTAAAGGGACCCTGGCACTCGCCGGCTGCTGTCGCGGCACCTAACCCGGGTGCCGGTTCTAACCTAACCTAATCTATCTTTCACCCATTTTCATTTGCTACTTCATTTTTTGTAAATTCAGTAATTGTAATGACTTTTATATTTCTATACAAAAGGCGGCGAACTAAGCTCAACAATCAAACAAAATAACAAGTGACAGTGACAATGACAATGCAATGCTTACGGCACTTTAGCCGGGCCGAGGCACCGCCACTATTATGCCGCAAATAGCGGAACTTTATCCCTATCGGATAAAGTGCGTACAGTTCCATAAAAATATCTTACTTAGTGCGAAAAACAAATGACCAAATAGTTTTTTAAAACGACGTACTCCTAGATTTATTTGCCATATTATTACGTCACCAAACTTTTTTTTCTTTCGTGGAAGCTCCAATGACAATCCAATGCTTACGGCACTTTAGCAGGGCCGAGGCAGCAGCACTATTATGCCGCAAATAGCGGAACTTTATCCCTATCGGATAAAGTGCGTACAGATCCATAAAAATATCTTACTTAGTGCGAAAAACAAATGACCAAATAGTTTTTCAAAACGAAGTACTCCTAGATTTATTTGCCATATTATTACGTCACCAATTTTTTTTTTCTTTCGTGGAAGCTCTTGCCCTGCATCTCAACCGATGGTAAGTGATGATCAGGCCGAAGGTGGAAGCGAGCTTCACCCAGGATCGTCAATCATAGATGAACTAAAACATTTGCACATACGACGTTACGTTATTCTTTATCACAGCCCCATAGATGTAGCAGAAAATATGCGACGCATGCGCCTATGTTCCCATATACAGAACACCTTTCTTGTAACAACCGTTATATTTATGTGATATCAGTTATTTGCATGCTATTCTTTATGAATTTACAACACAATGAATTTGGCTGAACAAAGAACAAGTTTGCGTGTGGAAAATGTCCCGGAGAGCGATTGATCGGGGTACACGTGCATCTGAATCTGAATTGGCGATAAATGGTTACTTTACTGTTGACTAAAATATGTTGATGGATGGAGTGGAACAGGAAGGCCAGATGCATCGATTGTAATAATAATATTATTCATTAAAACTCCTAACGGGCTTCTGCGAGTTGGCTTCGGCCCCTCGTACGCCTTCTAAAGGTCCGAGACTCCAGGGTCCAAAGACATAATAATAATTAAAAAAAAAAAATACATTTGGAAAACATATTACACAGGAGTAAAAGTATATTGTACAATAGAGTCACAGAGTGTCAAGTTTTGTGACCAATGCGATAGGTAATATAAATGATAGCCTAGTGGTATGCCCGTCACTGCCAGTCAAGTCATAGATCTCAAGTTCGAATCAAGGCACGCACCTCTGACTTTTCGGTTCCACGTGAGTATTGTATAATTATCACTTGCTTCAAAAACGGTGGAGGAAAACATCGTGAGGAAACCGGCATGCCTTTTTTTTTTTTTTTTTTTGATGATGGGAAATTATCAAATAACTTCTCCCGCTCTGGGTGGAGCGGGAGGGCGTGTCAGACTTTTACTGACTAAAACCCACCCGTGTTCCTTCCGTTGCCTGTGTGCCGAGGTCGCGATATCCCTTTCAGACAAACCCGCAACCCCGGCAGGCATTGGCCCTTCCGGACCCCGTCAGTTGGTGCTGACATCTCTTTGAGGCGCGCGTGGAACACAACGCGCCGTCGACCCGGGCCTGGTCCCTATCGGACGGCGAGCTACCCATTGCTCACCGTCCGCAAGCCCACGCCTACGGTGGCCGGAAGTCGGCTCGCGACTCCCGACGCCCGGGGCGTCTCCTGCGGCGACTAGGGGCGCGAGGGGGCGCATTTTGCCTCTCCCTCGCGCGCTCCGCCTCCTCCTTCGCGAGCATTACTGCTTCGCAGAAGGAGGTGACGGCCTCCCATGCACTCTCGCTCCGGACCATGGCCTGAACCAGGGCCGGACGCGAGAGATCGCCGCCGCCGATCGCCTCCGTGAGGACACGGCGGTGCTCCGCCCAAGCTGGGCAGACCTCCACCGTATGCTCCACCGTGTCCTCCGGGCGATCCACACAGTGGTGACACCCGGGCGTTTCCTCCCGCTTTATCCTGAACAGGAACCTCCCGAAACAACCATGTCCGGTGAGGACCTGTGTCAGGCGGAAGGTGAGGACGCCGTGGCGCCTCTCTAGCCACTCCTCAAAGAGGGGACTTATCGCCACAATTGTGGCGTGCCCAAAAACCAGCATGCCTGAGAGATATTTCTCGACGGCATGTGAAGCCAAATCAGAGGCTAATTGGGCGGCTTTAAAAGTCTGACACCAGGTTAGTCACTAACCACACGAAAAGCAGAAGAATGAAAAGTCAGTAAAAGAAATGAAATCTTTTATTGTCTAGATATAAATCCACATACAACTTTCAATAAATACACACATAGATAACGTAATTAACATACAATACCATAAAGGTTCATGCACAAAGGTTCATGCACAAAGGTTCATGCACAAAGGTTCATGCACAAAAGTTCATGCACAAAGGTTCATGCACAAAGGTTCATGCACAAAGGTTCATGCACATAGGTTCATGCACAAAGGTTCATGCACTAATTAGCCATATTTCTGATTTCCATAAAGTAATATTGCCAAATTAATCAAAACAGCGAAATATTTGACAGCTATTTGTGACGTTGCCCACTTTTAGAATGAACGCTTTTAAGCTGTCAAAATAAACTAAAACAGGCTTTTAATCGTTTTAAAACATGTTTTTTTTTTGCTAAAAGAATAAGGACACGGTGTGAGAATAAAGGTTTACTAAAACATTGTTAAACTTAGAGAAGAAGTCGAAGTATCTTGAGTGCCGGTAATTTCCCCTTACGTACTGCAACACAGCAATGACGCAAAGCATAACAAATGGTACTATAGGTTATGTTGGTAGAACCTCCCCGGAAGAAGCTTTACGCAAAATTTAAATAACGGTAACCTATTTGAATATAATAATTTATTTAGAAGATAGTAAGTATTATTTATTTTAATAGTGGCATTAGTGAGGGAAGTACGGGCTCATTTGCATAGGTCAACCATCGAGAAGATCCTTAAACTATGATGGACGGTCACAGAATAATAATTATTATAATGCAGATACGACAATTTTTTATTTTTCCTTATTTAATGTGGTTGATGTTAATTTATTCATATTATTACAAACTTGGCTATTATCTAATACGTAACTTAAATATAAATGTAATAAATAAATAAATAACACTGCTAAGTAAGTTTAAAATGAAGAAATCGTATGATAACGTCTTCGGAACTCGCTATAAGTTAAGACGCCGATATATGCCAGTGACCTTGAGTGCGTAACCACTCAAGGTCACTGGTATATATCGTTTTGTGTTCTGTACTGAGCTCAGGTAAAGCGTCGTACGTCCAGCCAGTAATAGGACTCGCCCATCAAGGAGCGCTGTCCCAAATTAGACGCATTATTAATTTAGTATAGGTACATAAAAAAAAAGGTATTTTAATAAAACACGTATACTAAAAAATCAAATTATTTAAAATGGTGAAGGTTTCAGAAAAATACGCTTGATAGATTTTGCGTGATTCTCAGTTTTTTATCCGCGTTAGACATAACTTTACAAATTAATTTCAGTCTGTAATATTTTAGGAATAGATTATCCGTATTACTTTTGAGGAAATGTAAAAATTCCTTATTGGTCAATAAACGATTTTACTATTTACAAAAAACGAAAAAAAAAAATGCCATTTTAAACTTATGAAACATTCAGACGAATAATTATTTATTTTAGTACTGACTGAAAAAGAGGAATTATTAAAGGTAGCTATTTGTACCTAACAAATAGCTACCTTAAATAATTCCTCTTTTTACTACCATTATAATCAACAATTCATTCTAATATTTTCATTCCACTTGAAAATGTCAATAAAATGAATAAAAATTCGGCATAATGTAAGAATTATGACATTGATACGAGTACGTGACTTTCCTTCAGTTTTGTAGGTGACATTGAGTTCTTTTGATCTATCAAATATTAAACATACATTATTTTAAATGTCAAGAAGCATTAAGCCTAATGGATAAAAATAACGAAGAGACGTTGCACTCACCCTTTTGTGAATTTCATTGTACCTATCACATTTCTATATTTTTTAAATGGATTTGAGAAACATATTTTTAGGGTTCCGTACCTTAAAAGCAAAAAACGGAACCGTTATAGGATCACTCGTGTGTCTGTCTGTCTGTCCGTCCGTCACAGCCTATTTGCTCCGAATCTAATGGCCCGATTAAGTTGAAATTTGTTACACACATGTATTTCTGTGACCCAAACAAGGACGTGTAACGTAAATAAATGAATTTTTAATACGGGGGTCACTTTAGGGGGGGCAAACAAGAAACATATTAAAACAAGTTTTGCAAATTGTACCGTGTGACATATCAAATGAAAGGGTTTATTGCAAGGATCTTTTTAAAATGAATAAATTAAGAAAATAGATGAAAACTGACCAATTATCTCCGAAACTACTGAGCGTACAATTTTGGAAAAAATACAGAGAATGGTTCTTTTCTCATAGATTTATACTCAAGGAAAACCAGAAACTCTATGGTCTTAAAATAACATGCTAAATTTCTCAATCTTGTGCGTACATACTTACATTTGCAGTTAGAATGTATGGGAGAACATGTTTAACAACTACAATTTTAAGTTTGTATTTAGGATAAATTCATCCCAAGAATCCCAAATACGGAACCCTTCATTGTGCGTGGTCCGACACGCACTTGGCCGGTTTTTTTGTGAGTGTAGAGGGGCTTGTGGCTAAATTATCACACCCACACAGGTTGATCTCAAGGTTAAGGTGGAACTAGTTGATATTTATTCCATACAAATTTGGAGGGGTAACACCAGTTTGACATTGTACATCCAAAGTTAAACATGATATCGTTTTGTCTCAATATTAATTTTGTCTGTGCGGAAACAGAATAGTAAAATAATAAGCCATGAAAAAGATTCGTGTTTCTTGTTAATTTTAATGAAATTTTGCGCGTAAATAAGTAATAAAAGAAGTGTAAAATCTCCAAAACAAAGTCGGCACCGGCAAAGCTCAGACTGTCAAGTCTTAGGTCTCGAGTTCGAACCTAAGGCACGCACCTCTGACTTTTCAGATTCATGTGCGTATTGTATAAATTATCAATTGCTTCAAATACGGTGAAGGAAAACATCGTGAAGAAACCGGCATGCCTATAAGATATTTCTCGACGGTATGTGAAGTCAAGTCAGAGGCCCATGGGCGGCTTTAAAACTCTGACACCAGGTTAGTCACTAACCACACGAAAAGAAGAAGTCTAAAATAGTTCGGAACGGTGTTTTTGTGCGTGCGAACATGACGTTGTACATGTAGACCAGCGTCTAACTGCTCATCACTGATTATTATCTCTGTCGGACACGGTGCCAGGTGAGACAGCGTGATTTTTGGCCACGCCCACCAGTGAGTGCGAGCCCGCGACTAGTTCAACCTTAAGTAACGCTTGCGGAGATCGGTCCGTCGATGGTTGACCATACATCACATACCGAGACCTCTCCGTGCCTCGGAAAGCACGTTAAGCAGTTAGTCCCGGCTGTCATTCGTAGATCTTTGACAGTCGTTACGGGTCGTCAGAAACCCGAAAGTCTGACAACCAGTCTTACCAAGGGTATCGTAGTACCCAGTTACTGGAGGCTAGATAGGCAGTCACTCCATGTAAAATACTGGTATTCAGCTGCTGCACATAGTTGGGTAAAGGCTACAGGGAGATAGTGACTTTGAATTTCGGCCCCAAAATGCTCTGGAGTCTGGACAGTCAGCCTCACTATCAACCTTGCCGACTCCCCAGTTCTTTCACCACAACACAAGCTATTCTTTGTCTTGTTCGTATAGTAACTATGCGTTTGCGCTGGCGAAACATTCACAACAAAACATGTTATAATCTCTATTTTCAGTCAATATTCGATACAATGTTTGAGAGGAAATAGAGATTTCAACATGTTTTATTGTGAATGTTTCGCCAGTTGAAACGCACAGCAACGTGTTACCCAGTAACTGGGTTGTCGAAGTCAGATGGGCAGTCGCTTTATGTAAAATACTGGTATTCAGCTGCATCTAGTTAGGTTCACCTATAATTGATTACACTTATACAAACACATACTCGTAATATATTTAAAAAGTAAAATAACAGTGCATCGGTTACTTATAGGTTCAATTCAATTTCAATTCAATTTATTTATTTATTTAATTAAATAATGCATATTTACAATATTAAGCCTTACCTATAGTAAAATGGTAGGTATATAATAATGGTTCGACCTGAACTAGGATAAACCTGTATCTCAGGTGTCATAAGTGCAAAATTACATTAAAATTTTCTAAAATCGATGGTAGACATAAATAGTGAGTAACTTAACAGACTAATGATAGGACAGTACTTAATTAAAAATAATATTTGACTTAAAACAACCAGTAACTTTTCTGTGTCATCATAAGACAAATTTTGTAACCAAGTTGTAATAACATTTTTGCATTGTACCGTTTTTAATGCAGACATAGACAAAATTGCGTTTACTTTATTATACAAAAATGGGCCTAAGAATATAAAAAATATATACATAAACGAATGCCTTAATCTATAATTATCCATACAGATTAAACTAGAAGAGGCTAGGCAGATAATGATGAAACATATTTTTACCGTACGTAATGAAATTTCTCAGCAGCAGCCCGTAGTCTGGATTTGTGCCCGGTTGATGGCAATAGGCTCGCCCCCTATTACATGGGACTTAAACATAACTGGCGAAATCTGGGTGAGTATAGGCTCTGCCTAACGCTTCGAAGAAAACAAGCGTGATGTTATTTTGTGTGAATGCTGTCATCACTTAAATCATTTGACCACTCTACAAACTATTCTATGACAAAATACCGAAACGAATATTCCAGTAGGAAATGACTAATTTATTCCAAATCCCGGTCGCTATTGTTATGTTGCCAGTGCCAATCTCCGGCCAATGCCGCTATTAGGCTGCGAGATTGGGCGAATATTCTAGTGTTTACTCTTGCTTTGTCTTTCCTGTATTAATTGTAGGTCGTTGGACAATGGAATCATTTGTTTGATAGAGGAGTAGACAGCATTATGTACTACGGTAGACTTCATGTGTCGTTGGTAAGTGGTGGCTTAGCGGAGTAAACTCAGATTTTTTATTTTTTTGACCATAATGACAGCTGCAAACGTTCTCATTTTAAAAATAACACGGATAGTTGATCATTGATTTAAGATATTTTAAGCTTCTTAATTGACGCTTTGAATCAAAACCTCTGTTCAGTTATCTTGATAGAACTCACAAATTCTCTATTAATCTAAAAAAATCCGTATTAAGTATAAAGACAATAATGTTTAGTAATTAATTATGTTTTTTAAATAATGTTTGATGGATATTAACTGGGTCGAAAAGTACTGTTTTTGAGCCAAACAGCGCACGGGTGGCGTAAACGTTCTTTAAGAGAAAGTGAGTTTGTTTGTCACGTTTTCACACTAAAACGGCTGAACTGAACGGGATTGAGACTTATGCCGGTGAAACCGCGGGGCGCAGCTAGTAATTAATATTATATTTGCAGAGACAACACGACAACAATGTAGGTCCTTCTGCAGAGAATGATTCAGTGGTCCTTAGTGAGACTCACTCGGTAACTAGATTATTAATTACTACATAGAGTTCGCGCAAGATAAGTCTGCTTGCGACTGGTGGCGCTACGATTTGGCGTCGTTCCTGACCGATTGGCCAGAGAAGGCAAAACAAAAAGAAAATTATGGAAGAGACCTTTGCTCAGCAGTGGGATAACATAGGATTGCCTCTGCTGGGAAAAGTATCTTACCATACAGTCTTATCATTTGCAGCTCAATATTAGACGAAAAAGTTGTCATTCAATTTTGTACCATTTTCAAAGAAGTCGTCATTCAATTTTGTACCATATGCGCACCAACCTTGACCTGCCCTGCATATCACCTGCCAAGCCAATGATTTTGACAGGTCCTCAGTAGACAATAGATAACCTATCTCATTCTTAGAACCACCTAAAAAAGTCGATGCGATGACAAATAAATCTAAAAGCAAGAAAACAATAACCCTTTTATTCCTGTGTTGGGGTCAAAAAGTGCGGAATTTGCCCCCTTCATTGCGCCTTTGCTACCTAAGGTTGTGTGTGGGTGTGAGTTGTGTGTGTGTGTTGTGTGTGTATATTATTATTATTTAGTCGTCGACGGTACCGCGGGGAACTCGTTTCAAGACGGCTTTAGGCCGTGACCTCTAGGGACGGGATTGGGACATAGTTTGGGTGTCGATATCGATAGTTTTAGATTCATTTTGCGGTTTACTTTAAGGTTGAGTCATGATTACTTTTTGTGGACAAAGAGTAGGATACAGAGAAAGTTATTGAATCATTTAACAACATAGAAAATTGTAAATAAATAATTTCTCATTATTTTGAATATCAGTTATTAGTCGATTATCCTTTGAAATTCCATGTAGGTACCTTATTATGGGTACTCAATTCTGCGGGTTACGCAAAAACAACTTTACGTAAATACAATTTACTAGAATGATGATGCCGAAGAATAATTCGTTATGAGCAACTAGAAAGGTGTCACAATTATTTCGTTTTATTAAAAATCTTTAGACATCAAAAGATGGTCAGTTTAATTGGTCCTTGCGTACTCCAAAACGAAAGTTTCATTCAAAAACCTGTCTCAAAATCAAAAATTATTTAAAAAATTGCGTTTATTGGCAACGCAGCAAAAAAAAAAACAATTTAAGACTATTTAAGTAACTATAAAGAAAACAAACCAGTCAAACAAATACCTACATAGAAAATTATTAAAAATACTTAACAAAACCATAAAATATTGTTTCATCGACAAATCCAATTTGCAAAAAGACCCCATCACTAAAACACGCGTCACTTTCGTGTTTCATCTTTTACACCTTCCATGATGCAATCCTCTGTCTTCTTCACACTCGGACCTCTCGCTCGCACGCTCCTTGTTCCTTCGAAGACTATCGGCATAAGTTTATCGCAGCTTTACATATATTTTTTGTAATGGCATTTTTTATGTCACTATGGTGTGTTAGTGGTGAAGGCTTTTTGATGTCCTAGGTTCGATTGAAGTTGTCAGGTTTTTATTAGTAAATATCTTACTATTTGCTAGATGGAGTTTAAGAGTGCATAATAAGCAGTTTGTTTTATATTTACTATAAATTATTTTGATCGTAATACTGATTCTTGGTTCGGTGCTGGACATAAAGCCTCAGACAGTCAGTACCTACTTATTACTGAGTAGGTCCATGACTGTCTGACATATCTGATATCCAACAGTGGACAAAGACAAAACAAAGACATTTATTCGCTGGATATGGTAAGTGCAGAGCTGGTTAATAGGTTCAGGACATATTTGGCAGTCATTACTGGAACATCTCTAAAATTTCGTGTTTTGGACTAAGTATGCAGAATGATAAAAAATCAAATGCATTATCATTCTGCATACTTAGTCCAAAACACAAAATTTTGAGAGATGTTCCAGTAATGACTCCGACCGACGACATATACGTCGCTAAAAGCGGCATACGAATATTTATATTTTATTCATGGGCATAAAACCTAACATGAATAATTAATTATAAGTACTCTAATAAACAAAAGTGTCAGATTTTTTTTGTCATATTTATTCCAAAAACCGCACTTTTACCGATAACATTTTTACACGACAGACGGACGTCTGTTGAATAAAATGCACTATTAAGGCGACGATTTTATACTGAAGATCACGTCTAAACGAGTAGTGTTGATGATTTGGAAAAAATATATGTTAAATTGGAGCATTTTTTTAATAACTTTTTAAAGGAATATATTAGGAAACCGGCACGCCTGAGAGATATTTCTCGACGGCATGTGAAGCCAAGTCAGAGGCCCATGGGCGGCTTTAAAACTATGACACCAGGTTAGTCACTAACCACACGAATGCAGCAGAAGAAGAAGTAGCAATGGCTTTCATTTTGACAGTTCAACAACATTCATTGCGTTATTTTTTTAGCAGAACAAACTTCGAACATATATGAAGCAATCGATTAGCAATATCCTTCAAAATCATTCAGATTGTGATTGAAAGTGTGTTACACAATAAGGGTGCTGTATCAAGCAGTGTTCTCTGTTTGAAAAGTTATCAAGATTGCTTCAAGTGCCAATTAAAAATTTACCTACTCAGTGACAAAAATGAACGGCTTTTTGGCCAAAAAATTAACACGAAAATCACGACTGACAAGATTCCGAATAAAAATATGTGTAATTGTAATATACATAACATACAATAATTATATTTAAATGAAGGGAAACTCAGAAGTCACACATTTAACTTTTAAAACTCTCGGACAATTTAAATAATTTGAGATGACAGGTGTTAAAGTCAGATTTAAAAGGTTCCCGACCCGGTTTTGACAGGTTAACTGTTAACCCTTCCATCGTCGTTAATTTGGGTATAATGTACCGTAACTTATCTTTGTACGGATATAATAATATCGGCCTGGAATTTGTCCTAATGCAGGTCAAAGGCCTCTTAGCTTGTCAAGGATCTGAGATTTTTTGGAATGGCATCTCAAATTTACAATAAGATTCCTGTGGACATTTTAAGCACCAAGGAACTCCCACTATTCAAATGTAAATTGCGTAATTTTTTCATTGACAATGCTTACCACACGATTCAAGTTTTTTTTAATATTTAGTAGCTACTACAATCTGTCACCATACACCTAATTGTTATTTTGTAAGGTTTGCTTTATATGTGTTATCTAAGAATCGTTTTAAGCTTTGTGCAGACCAGCGCGACTTGTCGCGCGACGCGACACCGGTTATTGTTATACCGTCAAGTTTTCTTAGAAATTGTATTGTTCGAGTCGCATCGCGGCGTCGCGTCGCGCTGGTCTGCACGAAGCTTTATACTGCATGTTGACATAATTATTGTATGCCTATTAAGCAGGACATAATGGAACTGTCATTTACCTAACATCTTTCTGAATAACCAAGCCCACAATAAAAAGATTTG
Organism: Agrochola circellaris; assembly: GCA_914767755.1. Lineage (NCBI taxonomy): Eukaryota > Metazoa > Arthropoda > Insecta > Lepidoptera > Noctuidae > Agrochola > Agrochola circellaris. Next base: position 5,105,548 of record OU611867.1, on the reverse strand, counting down.
ATTTGATTTGATTTGCTCCTTACGCCTAACTAATATTAATTATAAATGCGAAAGTGAATTTGTTTATTTTTGCGTTTTCACGTAAAAACGGCTGAACGGATTTGGATGAAAATTGGCACATGGGTAGACCATAATCTAGGTAAGACTATAAAATACTTTTTATCCCGATATTCCCAAGGAATCGAGAGTTATACGGGTGAAACCGCGGGCGCAGCTAGTAAATAATATTTTAAAGAGTATCTACATACTTAGTACACCACTGAGATCACAGCTGTAATCTCCGATAGATTGTTATTGAACGTGTTTTATTAAAATACTTTTTGTTTTATGTACCTATAATAAATTAATAATGCGTCTAATTTGGGACAGCGCTCTTTGATGGGCGAGTCCTATTACTGGCTGGACGTACGACGCGTTGCGTGAGCTCAGTACAGAACACGCAAGCGTCAGCTTATGTCAAATCACTAAACAATCATGTTTCCCTGACAGAACTATAGTGTTATGTACGTATGTTCACAAATCAAGAAATGCATAAATATTTAAATCCTTCATAATAACTCAAATGTCAGTTTAGTTACTATAAGATGACAAGACTCATTATGTTATATCAAAGATGTTTTATTCCTACCTCTAAGATTAAGAATATACATAATTATATTTTTTCTGTGTGATATCTCGCTAAACAAGTCAATGACCCTCTTTCTTCTCTTCTTTCCATATCACCGTAGAAACGAGTTTTGTCGACGGAAGAATAGACAAAATGACAGTTAAACAATCACAATCTGTCATTTTGTCTATTCTTCCGTCGACAAAACCCGTTTCTACGGTGATCATGCTACGTGTGCAGGAAAAACATGAGAATAACTTATAATAATAGCAGCTTATTATTGTCCCACTGCAGGGCAAAGGCCTTCTCATACAGAGAAGGCACGAGCATGAATCACCACGCTTGCCCAAGACGGGTTGGCGATTTCAGACTTATATTAACTACTAGATCCTCCCCGCGGTGTCACCCGCATAAATCTCGATCTCTTGGGGATATCGGAGTAAAAAGTATCCTATGTCCTTCTCCAGGTTATGGTCTACCCATGTGCCAAATTTCATTGAAATCTGTTTAGCCGTTTTAGCGTGAAAGCGTAACAAACAAACTCACTTTCATATTTATAATATTACTAGATGCGCCCCGCGGTTTCACCTGCATAAGTCTGAATTGATTCCGTGAGAATATCGGGATAAAAAGTATCCTTTGTTCTAATCCAGCCGATCGATTCTGTAAAAATATCACCGTGAAACTTAGGTGAAGTGAGCGTGAAGTGAGCTGTCAATAGTGTTAATCCCTAGCATCTTGCCGGTCGATTTGTGACAGTGACAGCTCACTTCACCTAAGTTTCACATTGATCTTTTTACAGAATCGACCGACTGGTCATGGTCTACCTATGTGCCAAATTTCATCCAAATCTGTTCGGCCGTTTTAGCGTGAAAGCGTAACAAAAAAACAAATGAACAAACCTAGTCACTTTCGCATTTATTATATTACTAGCTGCGCCTCGCAGTTTCACCCGCATAAGTCGCGATCCCGTGAGAATATCGGGATGAAAAGTATCCTATGTGTTAATCCAGGCTATAAACTATCTGTGTGCCAAATTTCATCCAAATCCGTTCAGTAGTTTTTGCGTGAAAGAGTAACAAACATCCATCCATCCATACATCCATCCATCCTCACAAACTTTCGCGTTTATAATATTAGTAGGATTATATAATTAATATTATAATTATTTATTATATTATATTGACCATCTTTACATACCGAGACTCCTCCGTGCCTCGGAAAGCACGGTAAGCCGTTGGTCCCGGCTGTCATTCGTGGATCTTTGACAGTCATTAAGAGTCATCAGAAGCCCGAAAGTCTGACACCAGTCTTACCAAGGGGTATTGTATTACCCAGTTACTGGGTTGTGGAGGTCAGATAGGCAGTCGCTCCATGTAAAATACTGGTATTCAGCTGCATCCGGTTAGACTGGAAGCCGACCCCAACTGAGTTGGGAAAAGGCTAGGCAGATTGATAGTATACTATATTATATTATATTATATTACATAGTTAACTATATTTATATATACTAGCTGCTGCCCGCGGCTTCGCCCGCGTAGACCGGTTAATTATATTTCTAAAATAAAATTTACTCCTTATAACATTTGCTATCTGCCAGCGAAAGTCCCGTCAAATGCGGTCCAGCCGTTTTGGAGATTAGCCGAACCAAACAGACAGTAAGACAAACAAAATTTAAATTGTTTTTTTTGTTTAAGTATAGTTTATACTTTCTTAAGCATTTAGTAAACAGCTGTTATTTTGATATTACAAACTGACACTTCACTTTGGTGGCTGGTGGACCTGCAGTGCTATTCTGTAACCATCTCACCGTGAAAATTTAGGTGAAGTGAGCGTGGAGTGAGCTGTCATTCCACCTAATGCTAGAGATTGACACTATTGACAGCTCACTTCACCTATGTCTTCACGGTGAGTTTTTTATTTACAGAATACGTCGGCTGGTGAAGATTGTGAGGATCTGCTGGATGTGAGAAGCTCAGGGCTGGGCTATGTGGCGATGCTTGGTGGAGGCCTATGTCCAGAAGTGGACGTCTTTCGACTGAAATGATGATAATGACGGCTATTTAAATGCACTTCAACGACCTACATGATGAAAACCTACATAATTGGGTGGATGTCAAAAATGCAATGGGTAGGATGCGAACTCAACGAGCGCCTCAACCGTTGGGCTATATAATTTTGTGCAAAAACTGCACATAATAGCCGTTTTGCACAGAACTGCGCAACCAGTTATATCGACCTCTGTGCCAGTTATAAATTAACACCATGCAATACGCTGACATTAAGGATTTTGCACAGTTATTAAGTGAGATAAGTGCACCGGTTGTCGGTAAAGTTTTAAAATCTCTTACGAATTGTTAAACCGAATTATTCATTCATTTAATTTATTTCAAATAATGAAATATCTTCATTTGATAACAGAACAGCTAGAAAATTCCATTCCTGTTCAATTGTAAATGATTACGTCTAGCTTTATAAAATGTATTTTTACAAATACATTTTAACTAGGTATAATTGTTTTATATTTATTTTTTAGCCATTTATTTCGGACAGAATTCATATAAAGCCTCGTGCAGACCAGCGCGACGCGACGGCGCGACGCGACACGAACAATACAATTTCTAAGAAAACGTCACGGTATAACAATAACCGGGGTGGCGTCGCGCTGTCGCGTCGCTCTAGTCTGCCCGAAGCTTAAGTGTTAGTAACAATTTTCTTAAGATCTATGTTAGTAAAAGCCAATAATCCTATAGACCATTCCGGACCCATGGCACCCCTAACGAATGTTTAGAAATAACTATGATCAGTTTTCCGTACAGAACCCCGACCGATGGAAGAATGGAGGAAGGAATTAGCCCAGCAGTGGGACAGTCCGGTTTAGTAATATTAAGTTCTCCGTACCTATAAAAAGTTGACTTTAGTTTTAAGACGGAAATCTTTTAAACTTTTAAGTGACGGCCGACAACAGGTGCGTGTACCACACAAGTCGGTATGCTACAAGTATGAAATGATTATTAACGCGCGTCCGAAAAGGCGCAAATATGAAAAGTTCACTTTAATATCACACATATATATATAAATCATTTATGAAGGTAAACTTCGTGGTTAGTCAAATTTATAAGAGACAGGCCAATTACTAGCGTAGGGCAAAAGTGGTTGTGGACGGTGAGCAATGGGTAGCTCGCCGTCCGATAGGGACCAGCCATGCTATTCTGTAAACATCTCACCATGAAAACTTGGGTGAAGTGAGCTGTCAATAGTGTCAATCCCTGTGGAATGACAGCTCACTCCACGCTCACTTAGCCTAAGTTTTCACGGTGAGATGGTTACAGAATAGCACTGCAGGCCCGGGTCGACGGCGCGTTGTGTTCCACGCGCGCCTCAAAGAGATGTCAGCACCAACTGACGGGGTCCGGAAGGGCCAATGCCTGCCGGGGTTGCGAGTTTGTCCGAAAGGGATATCGCGACCCCGGCACACAGGCAACGGAAGGAACACGGGTGGGTTTAGTCAGTAAAAGTCTGACACGCCCTCCCGCTCCGCCCAGAACGGGAGAAGTTATTTGATAATTTCCCACCATCAAAATAAAAAACTCAAACATGCTTGGAAATTCGAGCATTATTATGACAACCTTCTTCGAGATAAATCGAAAATGTTGTACTGGTCAAATACATGCAAGGCTGGCAATCTTAGCATGTAGATCCATATCTGTCGTGTTTAGCGGCCGAATAAATTACTATGAAAGCTCTTACTGTCGTGTAATTAAAAAAAACGTAAATACGACAAAAAAGCCAACTAAAAATAAAGTTATAAAACTAAAATCCAACTACGACAAAAAAAGTTAACTAAAATGGTATAAACAAGAAATCACAGACAAACAAATTAAAACCCGGAGTCACACGTGTTATGGATTTTTTATTTGTCTATATTTTATTATTTAAATTATTTTGGGGTATAATATAATATAACATATTTTTGAAATTTCCTAATCAAACCCTCTTATTTGATACCCAATTATATCATTAAACAATTTTTATTTTTATTTCAGCACTTTATGGCCTCTAGAAGGCGCCATCTTCAATTTAATGTGACGTCACATAGCGGACGATCAAGACACTTCCAACGATACCTCATTTGTAGAAGTATAATGAGCAGTTTAGAAGTTATGAGGGAACAGATGAACATACATACATACCGGTCAAAATCATAACCGTCCTTTTTGCTTCGCCGTAGTCGGGTGAGACATAGACAAACAAATTTAAAAATCAAGAGTCAAATGTCACACACAGTGTCATTGTGATTTTTTTGTGCCATGTGCGTATGCGCACCAACTGTAACTGCTAACTCGACCTGCCCTACAAATGTTAATGGTGTCCTGTACTTAGTGCATAAATCAGGAAAGCTAGATTCAGCTTATAACTTGAACCACTCATAAAGATCGCATCAAGATTAAAAATGCCAACGAAAAACGCCTTCGCGACATAATCTTATATCGGCTTGGATCAATAGGTATGTTACCTGTATGTTTATATTTGCATATAAGTAAGTATAGACAGCAGCACTCATAGGGACTAGGCAATAATTATTTATATCTTTATTTCTTATCACAAATCTTGATTTGGACGGAAAGCGCTCAATCTAAAAAAAATGGGTTAAAATTTCTGAGAGACTGGTGCCTGAAAAGGCATAAAATACCTGTGTTACAGGTCACCAGGCTCCCCAATACTTAAATATGTACATATTAATTTAGATTAGTGTTTATTCACAGAAATATTTTAAACTTACGTACGTCGTTGTTGTATTGTTGTTGTATTGTATTGTTGTTGTATTGTTGTATTTCTGTTATGTTGTTTGTATTGTTGTTGTGTTGTTGTATTGTATTGTTTGTTGTATATTGTTGTTGTGTATTGTTATATGTTGTTCAAGTGTATGTGTGTGGGGTGTGCGTGAGCGTGTAAATCCGTGTGTGTGTGCGTGTGTGATAGTGTACGTTTGTGAAGGAAATATCAAAAAATCAATCAACCAAATGCATACATAAGATCACGCCAGTAACCCCTAAGGGGTTAGGCAGAGATGTATCCATAATACACCCACATTTCCCAAAGTATGTTTAACTCCCATGTAATAGGGGGTGGGCTTATTGCCATCAACCGGGCACAAATCCAAACTCCAGGCTGCTATAGTATAAGATTGTAAAAGATGCAACGACTCACCTGATAGTACCTAAGTGATCACCGTCTCCGATGAATAAACCACAGTGATCGCAGATACGCTATCGTTTACAGACTAAGCTGGAATGTCTCATGTACCTGAAAATATACCTGATAGTGTTACTGCGGTTTGAAGGGCGTTGGCCCTTCAAACCGCAGTAACACAATCAAATTAGACTATCGCAGTCCACTGGAGGACATAAGCCTCTCCCAGGCTGCACTACAACTCCCCGTCCCCCCTTTCCGCATCCAGTCTGTCCCAGTCACCTTCTTAAGGTCTTCAGTCCATCTAGCTAGGGTCGTCCCACAGTACTTGCCGATACTCGGTCTCCATTGCAGGATTCGTCTGCAAAGCAACGCTGCTTGGCTTCAAATACGTTCTCATAAAGATCAAGCTCTTGCGAGCGTACTGTACTTCATTTTACACGTGCAGCCTGTGAGCTAGGTGTACGCGAAGATCTTACAGTGCTCTCCGCGTTCAGTATAATAACGCGTTTAAGATGCTGGTGGGGCTGCCCCGCTTCTGTAGTGCGTCGGGGATGTTCGCGGATGCGCATGTAGCTTGTTTTTACACAACAATGCGTAAAAGGTGCGCTTCCCTGGTGCGCAGGGTGTGGGGCAGCACCAACAGTTTCCTAAGCATGATTGCCAGTGGCCTGGACTGTGTTTATGTGGGTCGCTGCTGTGCAATTACTCATGGGTTGTTGCAGTAATGATCCACCATTATTTGTTGTGTTGTTTGTATATGCAGTGTTTACTAACATAGTCATAAGTTTTACTAACAGCTTTTGAGTCTTGGATACTCGAATAATGAGAATTCTATTCTATTCTATTCTATAAACATACCAACTTAATTGTACCACAAAAACATTACAAAAACTAAGACCCGGTCTTCAAAAAGACTTTAAAACAACATCTCCATCCAACGTCGAGCTCAAAAGTGCTTGTAAAACAATACCAGTACTATTAACACATGCAAATGGGTTTTTTGTTATGTCGTCTTTATTTGTCAAACAGAATCCGGGCGCCGCACTTCAACACCTCGAAAAAACCTACTCAAACGACTTTGCCGCTACGTTTGGTTAGGACGGACGGGGGTTTGGAGAAAAAAGTTTGAAAATGGATGGAATTTGGTGTGTCAAAAGTTACCGAAGCTAGCTTCGGTCAAGGATTTTGTGTTTTTTCGTGGGATTTTAATGTCGTTATTCAAAATTTTGAGTTGGTGCTGCATGTCTTCATAATTCACCTGCCGGTATCCGAATTTATTTGCGGTCGTTCAACATGTCCCTTTCTTCCATACTTCTCTATCAGTCGTCATCTCAGTAGTCACCCCTTTTCTAGCCATATCATCTTTCATACAGTCCAACCATCGTTTTTTTGATCTTCCCTTCTTTAGTGCTGCATGACTTCTTCTTCATAATTTCTAATTGGTCGTCATTTTTATTTGTATATCATAGGTAGTGAATACAGTTCTTAAATTAAAGTTATAGGTCGCTGTGTTATGCCAAGAGGCGTACAAATATGGTTGTATGCGAAATAAGAACAATAAAATAATTTCTACAGTCAATGCATAAATAAATAATCATAAATTACAAATTAGTCACAATATTCAATTAAGAATTGTTTCTCCGGTCAAATAAATAAATAAGTCTACATTAATTTATCAGTCGTATAATACAATTTTTCTATGAATAATACTTTAATTTTTTTTTTTTTATTGGATCAATACATCCACGTTCTTTGGTCTTCGATTCATTTTATTTATTTTTGGTTGATCCATGAAGGTTCTCTAGAAATGGTGGCGGTAAACATCGCGAAGAAACAGGCATGTCCAAGAAAAAATCGAAGACACGTGATATCTACTAACACGCACTGTGGCCTCGAGGTGGATTATAGTTCACTCCCTGAGAAGGCCTGTGTCCCAGCATTGGTAACATTAAAGGCCGATATGATTCATCGCCATCTGCCTAACCTTTTATCAACTATATTGGGGCTGGTTGCAGTCTAACAATACCAGTATTTTACATGGAGCGGCTGACTATCTGACCTCCACAACCAAGGGGTAATACGATACCCCTTGGTAAGACTGATTGTCAGACTTTCGGGCTTCTGACGACCCGTAATGACTGTCAAAGATCTACAAATGACAGCCGGGACCAACGGCTTAACGTGCGAGAGCCACGGAGGGATATGTAACGGATGATCATCCACGAAACGACCTCGGCAAGCGTAGCTTCGATCGATCCGTGCGGCTGTTATTATTTAGCCACGAGCAGGTCAAAAGACTATAGCCCCAAAATGCAAAGTCCAAAATCATTGATAGTCTATTCATCACTTTAACTATGATTAAAATTCATGTCTCGGCGATCAGTTGTTATAGATAATTTGGGCCACCCGAAACTTCCAACCATTTTGGATTATCAATAATGTTTCAACGCTGTTTGAATGTTGATCAGCTAAACTACGTCTTTCCTATAGTTAAATTAGTTTTAGCAAGAAGTTTTAATTAAGAATCACAGAGAATAGATTCTTTTTAAACGACTTCCAAAAAGTAGGAGGTTATATGTTCTACCCGTATGTATGTTTTTTTTTCTGCCGATTTCTCCGTCAATTGTGGACCGATTTCGAAAATTATTTTTTTGTATAAAAGGGTATGCTCCCAAGTTGGTCCCTTAAAAATTGTATTAACTTTGCTTGGATAGTTTTTGAGTAAGCTTCAATACTACGTATTTTTCCCACTTAGTATATGTGGATGATATGTTGATTACTTCCTGTCACTGTTATTTTCATAGCAGGTAGTATTCGAATTTATATGGGAAAGATTTTACAAAAAGTCTTTGGTTTAGAATTTTCGGTTTTTGACACCGACTTCCGAAATTAAAATTATTTTTCACTTTGTAGTGTTTTTTTTTTTGGAAGTGGTTTGTTTTTTTTTTGTAATTTATTTAAATTACGAAGTTCATTCATAAAATTATCTCCTTGGTTTTTTTTTTTCTACCGAAAATTGTTGCGAACTGTAATGAAAAAAAATTGTGGTAAAAATATGATCTTTATCAGCCAGTTGGTAGCGGGCTGATTATCCAGTATAGTCCCATTTCTAGCCAAATCAGCTTCCACACAATCGTTCCATTGTTTCAATCACGTTCTTGAAAATGGTTGTAACGATTTCGATGAAAATTGCAATAAAGGAGTTTATGGGGCAAAAAATCGATCTAGCTAAGTCTCATGTCCGGGAATATTCGTTTTCTCCGTATTTTCACCCGAGCAGAGCTCGGTCGCACAAAGTTTAGAATAAGACAATATTAATATGTCAATAATGACATTGCAGCATGGAATTAGTAAGTACCCTACTATCATGGCAGCATGGAATTAGTAAGAACTATCCTCTATTAAATTAGCATTCTCTATGTTCACCAGAGCAGAGCTCGGTCGACCAGGTACTTATTTAAAACAAGCTTAGAAACTACGTGAACTGAGGTTTGTGAGAGACTGGTATCTACACCAATGGAATACCTGTAGCAGATCACTAGTATCCTACCAAACGATTTGTAAACATAATTAATGTATTTAATTATTTAATTTTTGTCTATCGCTTTTGTACCATATTCCCTGTAAATTGAGAGGTCTGGCTCTTGTGATACAGGAACTCCTAGTACAAGAGTCAGGGCTACACAGATATTTCTGACTTTGAAGTGTAAATAAAGAAAAGATTGAATAGGTATTGAAAATATATTTAGTAAATCTGAAGTGATGTATAACATAAAAATCAATAATGACTTTTTCGAAAGTACGGCTTTATTTTTTAGCAAAACTTATGAATATAACATCTTACTACAAGAAATTGACCTCTGTCTACCCTCTGTTTCACACAAAACCTTGAACGTAAAATAACAAAAGATTTTTTGTTCGTTTTTATGTGTCCGACGCGACTCAGGAAACGAACCCGGGACTTCGAATTAGTATGCAATGTTTATGTTATTACGTCACGCAATATTTCAAGATATAGGGTGATGTTCTTTTAATATATTTAAGAAAGCATTTATCACCTTAAAAACAAAGGTCATTTAGAATTTTTTTTTGCTAAAAATTAACGTTGGTTGTGAACGTTCATCCAAAAAGTTGGCAACGTCGCAAATTCCTGTCAAATATTTACCTGATTTGATTAATTTGGCAATATTACTGTATGGATATAATAATATTAATAAATTATGAAATTCTAGTTCACTAACTAGAATATTAATAATTAATTGCAATTATCACTGAATTTGATGTTGTAACCTTTTTAGGTGTAAAAAAGGCATTTGGAAAGTATCCAAATATTTTTTTTACATCTAAAACTAAATATTCGGTGTTACGATATTAATTATTGCATTTCATAATCAATATTTCAGTTCACTAGTGAGCCATATTTCTTATTTTCATACAGTAATATTGCCAAATTAATCAAAACTGCGAATTTGAATTTGACAGCTATTTGCTACGTTGCCCACTTTCGGTATAAACGCTCCTCTAATACACGAGGTTGTTCGTTCCAATCGGCAGGTATCAATGTGATGTAAACGCTTTCAAATTCCATTGAATAAAAACGAATAAAAAGTTGCCTTTAAAACAATTTTCTGAACACGACTGAAGCAACACACTTCACACAAAACTTTTTATTAACCGACTTCAAAAAGAAGGAGGTTCTCAATTCAACTGTATGTTTTTTTCATGTTTGTTACGCGATTACTGAAATGATTTTGATGATTCTTTTGATGTTTGGTAATTTTATTAACTTTGCTTGTGTAGTTTTTGGGTTAGCTTCAATAATACTTATTTTTCCCACTTCGTCTATATCCTGTTACTGTTATTTAAATTTACGAGGTAGTGGTATTCGAATTTGTGTGGGGTAGGTACCACAACTAAAACGTGAAAAATAAATACATTTTACAAAAAAAAATAGAACACTAAATAGTGCAAAATAACTTTAATTTCTGAGAAATTCCTGATAGAAAAACACAATAACACTTGTCCTGACCTTTTTTTTTTTTTTTTTTGAGGGTGGGAAATTATCAAATAACTTCTCCCGCTCTGGGCAGAGCGGGAGGGCGTGTCAGACTTTTACTGACTAAAACCCACCCGTGTTCCTTCCGTTGACTTGTCCTGACCTGGGACTCGAACCTAGGATCTTGCTTGGGACCACTAGACCAACGAGAGAGTCGAAATTCTAAGTAAGTAGGTACAAAAACAAAACAACTCTCAGTATTGATAATTTAAGAATACGCTTAAAAGGGAAACCAGCTTAAAATACGGCTTTTATAAAATATGGCACAAAATATCCTTGTTCATTTTCTTAACAATGTCATGAATTATTACGAGTACGGAACCGCAAACGTTCGCGGTTGGCTTCACCGCCGCCGCAATGATTACGGAACCCTAATATTATGTTGTCTCACTTTTTGTATGACATCTTGACAGTACGGTGAGACCGACGTTGAAATAAGGATTTTGTTTCATACATTTTTGTTATTGTAAGGAAAGTAAGTCATCGCGAAATTATGGTGTGTGGGTTTTGGTTTTGTGTTGGTGCATTCCTTTACTTATACGCAAAGAAAAAGTCAAATCATTTATTTCAAATAGGCACTTTTGAACGCCAAAGTTTACAAAAAATTGAATTGATTCTAGTCGCCCCCCTTCCAAAAGGTAGTTTTTGTATGGAGAAGAATGGGCAAGAAACTGCACAGTTACTCTTTTAAAAAAAGTGTTACAATATATTGTAGGTACATTAGTTACATAATTATATGTGAAGACGATGCACCTAAAAGAAAATACGTTACCACAATAGGAAAAAGAAAAATTCATAAAAATGAAGCAACGAAAGATAAATTAATTACTTATGTGATAGATACATGGTTCTCACATATTTACAAACATTGTAAAAGTAGAAGTATTTTTGTAAGTTAAACTGACTGAAAAATTCGTGAAATGTAATTTAAACAATTGCGGACAGTGATTTCCTCTCTAATACCAAATATTATTAAAAATATATTTTACTTTTTGCATAGGTACCATCAAAGAAGCTCATATCTAACCAGTTTCAAAACAAAATCCCGTGAACACGACGACCACATCAGTTACCGGCCCGGTGCTATAGCCGCTGAGCGCTGCAAGCAAGAATAGTCCTTACGGTGGTTAGTTATGAACTTTTTGAGTTTTTTACATGAGTTAGACCGGTGGTGAGTTGTTGTTGTTATTGTTGTTGTTCGAAGCCAGACAGGCGCTTTATTTGTGTAAATTATTTCATCTCCATTGCTCTCTAAACGGTGAAAGAAAACATCGAAGACATGTGACATCTACTAACCCGCACGTGGCCTGCGTGGTGAATTACGGCCCACTCCCTCTCACACAGAGGAGGCCTGTGTCCCAACGTTATAGACTGATTATGCTATACTTTTATGAGATGTCAATTAGAAGAAACAAAAGAAGAAAAAAAAATTTTTTTTATGCAAAAAGAAAAAAGAGAAAAAAAGTTTTTTTTTTTTTTTTTTCAAAAGAGATTTTATACTTATTGTTGGCTCTAATAGTTATACTAATTATCCTCTTCTTTAATTACGTACAAGAGTAATAGTTCAGTAGGTACGTATTATGTATTATAAAACTGCTGTAATTAAGTTAATTAATTAGGTACTCTATAAATTGTAGTAATTGAGGCATGCACGATCCAGCGATAGTAATAAATACACAAGCAAAAAACCCACATAAATCAAACAAGCAACACCCTGTACATACACCCATAATTCTGTAGTGATTAGCACATAATAAAAGAGGTTAGGATCTGTGGCGCCGTCTATATGCAAATAATATTTATATTATTCGTCTCCGAATGAATCTATGGGAAATCGTAAAAATCAACCTTGAATCAACAATGAAGGAAGATTCTGAGATATTTTTCGTATGTATTGAAATTGTATTATTTTTTTCCAAGACATGTTATGGTGTGATAATTTTATGTTTACTGATAAATAACACTTAGGGCAAAGGGGTCGTGGCTAAATAAGAACAGCCACACGGGTCGATAATAATAATCCCTACGTCACTATGTGATAGCGACAGTTTTCGGGGGCCCATTATTGAGTGTGCAAGTCACCCCCTGCCATTTTTTTTCCAAAGGTCCGGGACCTCAGGGTTTTCCGTGTGCATATAAAACATTGATCAGGCAGGGGCCATAGTTTTTCCATAGTTCCAGGTCACCAGTCAACTTAAGCCACCCAAACCCATAGTCCAATATCTTTGTTTCCATATCCTGCAATAGTCCTACACCAACCGGGGGTTGTCCTTGGGTGCACTTGCATAGTGCATACAGTCGTCGGTTAGTGCCTTATTCCATTTAAAATTGTCTAAGGGGCCTCTGCGAGTTGGTTTCGGCCCCTCGTACGCCTTCCAAAGGACCGGGACCCCATGGTCCCGAGATATGTAAACACATATATATAATTACATAAAGATATCAACCGAGCGAAGCCGCTGGCAGAAGCTAATAGCTAATATAAATCTGTAATCACGAACCCGTGGTGATCAATGCTCGTAAGGCACGAGCTCTGTATGAGACTGCACGGGTCAATCCATCAGGTTAAGCTACGCTTCCCGGGGTTGGTCCGTGAATGGGTGACCATCTTTACATACCGAGACTCCTCCGTGTCTCGAAAAGTACGTTAAGCAGTTGATCCCAACAGTCATTCATAGATCCTTGATCTTTTCTGCTGGGGAGTTTGTTGCACTTCTTCCCAGCTAACGCACTAGGAACTGATGAAGGGTGGGCGTTTTGGGGGACTGTCTTATGTAATTGTGACGTTCGAAAAGTGCTGATTCTCAGCCTGGTTTGAATAAATGACTTTTGAATTTGAATTTTGACAGTCGTTACGGGCAGTCAAAAGCCAACAAGTCTGTCAACCAGTCTTACTAAGGGGTATCGTGTTATTCGGTAACTGGGTTGTGGAGGTCGATCCATGTAAAATACTGGTATTAGATAGAAGGTTTAGGCGTAGGTATACCTATAATGGCTCCTACACACAATGCGTGCCCGGCGGCAGGACCGGCGGAATTACCACCGGCATTGTGTGTTTGAGCAGCCTTTGTACATCCACATTCCGCCAGTTACGTCGTAAGTCCCATGTGATACGGGGCGAGTCTATAGCTGTCAACCGGGCACAAATCCAGATTCCGACGATTTCCGACTGCTACTGAGAAATTCCTAATGGAAAAACCCACAGGCGGTGTCCTAATTGGCTACGATCGTACAAGCATACACACACACATTTCTTTAGTGTCCTAATTGAAGCCAGCAAGTCGTAGCGGGAGCTCAAGAAATGCTTAATAACGATCGTACGTTGGGTTTGATCGGGTAATCGTGCAATCAAAGCTACAAAATAAATCTTTTGTGTGTCATCGCGCGAGCACAGCAACGCGGTGGCATCGCGCGAGCTATTAGGACACCTGTTGGATCGCACGATCATTTTCATCGTGCGACAAAATCACATCGTTTGCTCGTACGATCGTTAGCCAATTTGGACGACGCCACAGTTTGCTCGACCCGGGATTCGAACCCAGGACCTCATACCCAGCAGTAGCACTAGACCATGCCAAATAGTTTCCCACAAAAACCCTCTAAATTATTCACTTTAACTGCGACACGTAAATTGAAAATTGCACACTGGTCGCAGTCCCATTTTACTTTTAACATTTTCACGAAATGTCTGTTTGCCATACATATTTTTTATTTGAGTTTCCGGATGATATTTGCTATCAAAACAGGAGTTGATTGGTTGCAGACAGACAGCCATGCATATTTATATGTTATTATGTAGCAACATGGTTTTTTTACGTTTAATAAAATACTATGGGGAATGATTGATTTTGTCGTATTGATTGTTTAATGTGAGGATTATTTTGATTTTTATCGTTTTTGTGTAGGTAGGAAATGTATATTTTGCGAAATAGTGATAGGTTGATTGACTCAGGCGTGACTTTGCAGAAATCAATTATAAAATACAATAGACGACGCATATTTACTCGTACTAACCCAATCCGTTTAACTGTTCTTTAAGAGTCATAAAGAACCCTGTAAGAAATCGATTCGTGTTTGACCTCTCAAGGAGGCATCCTCAGGATGACGATTGACTTATTGCGAACCGCGTCAACGTCAAGCGTCGAGCCACGCGAGTGTCAAGTGTGAGTGACAAGTCAATCGTCATCCTGAGGATGCCTCGTTGAGAGGTCAAACACGTTTCGATTTCTTACAGAGTTCTTTATGACTCCTTAAGAACAGTTAAGCGGATTAGGTTACTAAATATAAGTCGTCCATTGTATTATTTTACAATAGTCATATTTGCAGCTAGCCATTTATCGTAATTTCTAAGGCCAGTGGCTGCAGTCTCGATATAGACAATAGATAGAAAGAAAATTCATATATTTAACACAGACTAAAAAGCGTACCATTTATACAGCAGATGAAAAAACAAATAAAAAGTGTAAAATGCGATGTAAGAAATTAGCAGGAGAGTGTGCCTTACGGCTGTGCCAAAAAGGCCTTCACCAAAAATGCCAGATAACTATAAACTCAAACTCAAACCCAAACTCAAACTCAAACTCAAAGCATTTATTTCAAATAAACCAATTACAGGCACTTTTGAATTGTCAGGGGGGTCAGGGGTTCAGGGGGGGTCATTGGTCAGGGGGTCGGTCAGTCAGAAAGATGAAGCTAGATGCCCATTCAAAAGCGTAGTAGGTACCTATGGAGAAGAACGGGCAAGAAACTCCACGGACACTCTTTTAAAACATGATATGGTTACAAAATATTGGTTACATCATTCATGTTGAAGTTATACATGTGAGAACGATGAAAAACATGAAAAGCGTCCTTAACAGAAATAAAAAAAATAAACAATCCAAAAAATTAAATTAAATTAAAATAAGCCGTGGCAGCTAAGAGATGACCAGTCCCTACTGACGGCGCCCGTTCACGAACATGACGCATGGATTAGCACCATTCAGCTCAACCATTTTGAAGGGAGCTAAATGATCCAACACACGCGCCACCGTCAGCGAGACATTAGAGTGAGCATGACATACTCTCAGCCGCCACGACACATTCAAGTCAATGAAAGACATACCCTGCACCTAAATGGTAGCTTTATAGTCGGTACATAGCACTCACACATGTTCTATGCAATTATACAATGCTAAGAGATTGAATTTATACAATGCAAAGATAGTTTTTTAAATCTTCAGCAGCTCCAATTGTATTTTCAAATGCTAATCAATTAGTTTATGCGCCCTTGTGGAGCAGGACCAGCGTTGGGCCAAGCATTTTTATCAGCAATATAATCTGCCAATTTATATAATGCTTGGCTGCATAGTGTGCGTTTAATATAAGATTTAAATATATAAGTGCCTGACGCTGGTTTTCAACTGGACCTGAGCGTGTGATGTGACGGATGTAAATCAGCCGTGCTATTCTGCAAATATCTCACCGTGAAAACTTGGGTGAAGTGAGCTTGATGTAAAGAAAAAAAAGAAAGAAAGAAAATACGTTTATTTGCGGTACACATGACGCAAAGAAAGAACAAAACACAAAAATAAACAATTTGGGGGAAAATATGCGTCACATCCACGCAAAACGGCCATCGCTCAGCATAACGCTGCGACCCTATGCGAGACAGAGCCCCAGCGCTGGTTTTCAGCGACAGCCGGCGTTGACGTGATGACGTCAACCGGTGCAGCATATAGTGAAATAACAAAATAAGACAAAAATAAAACGAATAAATACAATACAATGATGATGTGAGCTATCATTGCAGCTGAAGCTAGGAATTGAGACTCACACAGCTCACTTCATGCTCACTTCACCTCACTCTTCACGGTGAGATGTTTACAGAATGGATCGACAGTTTTATATATGTAACGTGTGTATACATACTTAAATTAAATAAATAAATAGCGATTGCTATACGACCGAATTCGGTACGTCATTTTGATTATTAAAAAATATTGTAAACGTATTTTTTTTATTTTTTTACGTAATCAAAAGATTACGGCAATACATTGAGTAGGCAATGCGTTAATATGTATCGTGACGTCACTGGCCTGTAGATTTTATATTGACTTGTGACGTAGCAAGCCCCCACTCCCCAACTTTAATGCGTTTTATCGAAAACATTTTTTATTAATTTGATAAAGCAAAAAATACGTGTCTAATATTTTTTTATTACCTGACTGACGGACTAAATAATTTATTTTTTCCCAGTCAACATCCCTATTAAAGGACAGAAAATAATAGAATCAGTTAACAGAAATAATAACAAAACAGATAAGGTACCAAATACCAGATCATTTCCATTCTCGCTCCGTTTCACTAAATAAATTCCAATTTTAAATTCAAAAATTTAACTCATTCAACCCGATGAAAGGTCCGTTTTAAATATTTACACTCGTTACTCCAAAACTGATTAAAGAAATTCATTTTGACGTTTCAAAGATAAAAGATCGCGAAGGAAATCGCCCGGTTGCTTAAATATTTTTCTACCAAACAAGTGATGAGCGAATTTCGACCTTACGTGATTGAGATAAAGAGGTTGATTGGTGATGAATCCAATCTAAATTTTGGGCGGGCCAGCCGCTGAAATATAAGCGGTGATCACGAATGTAGTTTCGGAGCTAGAGTGACGGAGTTATTACGAAATACAACGGACAGTTAGCGGTTTCACTCGAATGGATGAAATCACTAATTCATCGTATCCTATTTAAAGTTACTAAGAAATAATCATAACAGGAATAGTAGCTCGGTTCTAGGATTAATATTGTTTTCAAATCTGAGGCTACGTTTAAGTACTTACTAGATGTGTTTTCCAAGAAAACGGTGCGAAATATAGGCTAGATTACTTGAAAGAGCAAAGTTTGCTAGATAATAATAAAAAAATTGACATTATTGGCAGTTGTGGCCACCAAATCAGCTAGTCACACACACGTTAGGCGCGGGACATACACTAGTGGCGAGTGTTGCGGGCATGGCGCGGGCGTGGCGCGGGTGTGGCGCGGGCGTGGCGACGCCGTGGCGCGGGCGTTGCGCTGCCCGTTTCATATTTCAAAATGTATAGGAACGACGAGGCGCGGAACATACACACAACACCCGCGCCGCACCGTCGCGGCGTCGCCTCGCCCGCGACACGCCTCATGTGTTCCGCGCCACGTCGTTCTTATACATTTTGTATGAAAAATGAAACGAGTGACGCAACGTCTGCGCCACGCCCTCGCTACGCCCGCGCCTCTCGCCACTTATGTATGCTCCGCGCCTTAAATTATTTCTATTATATTTTTCTCTGTTTGATATTTGAGCATAGAGCACAAGATTGATTTATTTATTTTCGAAAAAGCCTAAATTATCCTTATTAAATTGATGCGTCTTCCTTCATTATTTGTAATATTTAAGGTCGATTAATTATTTTTAATTAATCCCAGATCACGATTCAAACCTGCAATCCGTCTCCTGGTCTAACCGGGCAGTTAATAGCAAGCAACGAGTTGATTCGTATTGATGGTTCCGTACGGTGGCGACTGCCAACTTAATTGGTTTTCGTTTCGTGTTTATGCGTGTAGATTTATTTAGGTTAGGGTTCCGCAAACATTTATGAGTGTCCATTGGAATCGCACCCTCTTAATGGAGTGTGGTGGCATCTACAATGCCACACTCTATGCGAACAACGCACCAAAGACCGGACGTCATACAAATCCTGCATCGCGCAAGCAAGGTTTACCGCGCGATCAACATGTATATAACTTTCCGACATCAATCATTGGGCAGTTGTCCGACAGACATGACACCTGCCTGCACGCGTGGCATGACCACCATAGAACGGGTTTTGTCGACAGAAGAATAGACAAAATTGACTGATTGCGATTGTGAATCTGTTATTTTGTCTATTCTTCCGGCGACAAATCTTGTTTCTATTGTGGTCATGCTACGCGTGCTGGTCGGTTTTTTTTTTTTTTTTTTTGGGTGGGAAATTATCAAATAACTTCTCCCGCTCTGGGTGGAGCGGGAGGGCGTGTCAGACTTTTACTGACTAAAACCCACCCGTGTTCCTTCCGTTGCCTGTGTGCCGAGGTCGCGATATCCCTTTCAGACAAACCCGCAACCCCGGCAGGCATTGGCCCTTCCGGACCCCGTCAGTTGGTGCTGACATCTCTTTGAGGCGCGCGTGGAACACAACGCGCCGTCGACCCGGGCCTGGTCCCTATCGGACGGCGAGCTACCCATTGCTCACCGTCCGCAAGCCCGCGCCTACGGTGGCCGGAAGTCGGTTCGCGACTCCCGACGCCCGGGGCGTCTCCTGCGGCGACTAGGGGCGCGAGGGGGCGCATTTTGCCTCTCCCTCGCGCGCTCCGCCTCCTCCTTCGCGAGCATTACTGCTTCGCAGAAGGAGGTGACGGCCTCCCATGCACTCTCGCTCCGGACCATGGCCTGAACCAGGGCCGGACGCGAGAGATCGCCGCCGCCGATCGCCTCCGTGAGGACACGGCGGTGCTCCGCCCAAGCTGGGCAGACCTCCACCGTATGCTCCACCGTGTCCTCCGGGCGATCCACACAGTGGTGACACCCGGGCGTTTCCTCCCGCTTTATCCTGAACAGGAACCTCCCGAAACAACCATGTCCGGTGAGGACCTGTGTCAGGCGGAAGGTGAGGACGCCGTGGCGCCTCTCTAGCCACTCCTCAAAGAGGGGACTTATCGCCACAATTGTGGCGTGCCCAGGTGCTGGTCGGATGATCCTCCCTTTTCTATATCTGACCTTACCTTAGGACTACTGAGCAATAGGTCCTGGACTCCTTGTAGTACTTAGAGAATTGATTCCCTACTTGCTTTCTATTCTGTGTGGTCCTGCAGTGCTATTCTGTAACCATCTCACCGTGAAAACTTAGGTGAAGTGAGCGTGGACTGAGCTGTCATTCCACAGGGATTGACACTATTGACAGCTCACTTTACCCAAGTTTTCACGGTGAGATGTTTACAGAATAGCATGGCTGGATTCAATCCCCAGGTCGTGAAAATTGGTATTGGGTTTATCCACCCCAGGAACTTTCCATTAGGAACCTGAGGTCTGGATTTATGTCCGGTTGGTGGCAATAGGCGTGCCACCTATTATTTATGGGATGATGGACTGAAACATCACTGGTGAAATGTTGGTTTACTTATAGCTTCTGGGAAAGAAGGGGTGCTAATATGCTAAAGAGGTATGAGGAACAGGGCGTAATCTTCTATAGATAAGGGAGGATCCTCCGACCAGACGGGTGTTGTGTGTGGTGGGCAACTGCCTGACGTTTGATGTCGGGAAGTTTTTTTAAGCAGTTTTTTTTATAACCGACAAAAAATTTAAACGCGGGTTCAGAAACATGTACTGAATCCATGGTAAAAGTTTTCGCGTCGATGTCCCTGACATCCTGTATATATGCTGAGCGCGCAGTAAACCCTGCTTGCACGATGCAGCCGTGCTATTCAGTAAATATCTCACCGTGACTTAGGTGAAGTGAGCGTGATGTGAGCTATCATTGCACCTAATGCTAGGGATTGACACTATTGACAGCTCACTTCACCTCACTCTTCACGGTGAGAATTTTACAGAATGGTTCGACTGGATTTCGCGTGACGCGTAGTTCGCATGTGGCGATGTAGATGCCGCCACAATGCGATTCTTTTTTTAAATAATCTACCTACAGAACCCACAACATTGAAGAAATCCAAATTCCTTTTATTTTCTCACAAGATGTTTTTCGAGTAATCAAAAGAGTTTTTTTTCCTGCCTCAGGAAGCCAATCCTAATTGTGCTTCGTAAACAAACATTTAGTTTTATTTCCAAATCTTTTTTATGATAAATGTTATTAAATTAATCCCTTTTATAATATTGTTGTGTATTTTCTTTAGTACCTAATTAAATACTGTTTTTATGTTTGATTGCTATGTAAAAGAAGTTGGTATTGCTTGCTAATTCTTTAAAGTCAATCAAAAGGACTGTCCATACTTAATTTGGATAGATAAGGAATGTCCATCCTTATTTTTCACAGATAAGGACTGTTTATACTTAATTTGGACATTTATGGACTGTCCATACTTAAACCGGTCTATCCCCGCGGTTTGACATTGACGCGCGCTTATTGTCATTCTCAAAAATTTCAGAATTTTTCGGTGTTACCTGTAATTTATTTATTTATTTTAGATCTAATTGACGAGAATATCCGTAAGGCCATAGAGTGAAACAGCCCACAGCATATTAGCCATTATTTAGCAGCAAAAGTTTCCACACGTTTTCCTTCACCGTTTTTGAAGCAAGTGATAATTATACAATACGCACATGAATCCGAAAAGTCAGAGGTGTGTGCCTTGGGTTCGAACTCGACGCCTATGACTTGGCAGTCTGACGGTCACATCACTAGGCTATCACTGTCCGCTGTTCTCTTAGATAATACGATAATGAAAAAACTGCCATCCCCTTCAAAATCAAAACGTCACAAAGAACATACTTGAAATGTAAAATTATGTTAAACTAAAAATCTTCAAACGTTTTGAAGGGAAACTGATTAGTGATCAATACAATTGGTGCGCCGGAGTGGGTCGGCCGGCATCGGAAGCTAGTATTGTCATGCGTACACGCATAGTTTAGTTGCATAGTGTGGATAAGGAGCTAAGGCAAGTTGTGATCAGCGTTTTACTGTGACTCTTACAGAGCAAAAGCCTTTTTTTTCAACAGAGCAGGAACGACTATAGATAGATCAAACACGATCTACAAAGCTGAAAGTTTTGTCTTTAACGAAATGTGCCATACGCAGTAAGTCCGCGCGCGACTGGTAGTCACCGCCTGAGGACGTAAGCAATGAAACGGGAGAGGTAGATAAAGGCCAAGCTAACTCAGTCTGTCAATTTTGTCGGTGACTAACCGTCGCGCGCGGACTTAGCTGCACGTAGAACGGATGGCGGATGGGGCCGTAAGGTTTTGGAGTGGCGACGTACTGGAAGGTGCAACGTTGGTCGACCTCACACAAGGTAGACCGATGATCTGCTGAAGATTGCGGGAATACGGTGGATGCAAGAAGCACGACCGGTCGATGTGGTGACGCTAGGGAGAGGCTAGGTCTAGCAGTGGACGTGTTTCGACTGAAATGAGGATGTTGATATTGATCTACTGTACTTCCCTTGTACCCTGACCAGTCAGATCAAAATCAGCTCTGCTGCATAGTTTGTTTAGAGACACGAAATGATCTCGAATTCTCGTGAAGCTCGTGCTGAAAAGCAGGAGTATTTCCCAGCCTAGTCCACTATAATATAGACGTTGTTTACATAATAATAAACTGCACAATGGTGCCGCATTGTAATGAGTTACTCCCACGCGTGGGCAACGCTACGGTTCGGGGTGTGGGCTAAGACAGAACAGGAAGCGACTTTTTAATTTATGTTCTTAGTGAAATATCTTAGCTGAGTTTTTGAAAATTCGTCCAGAACGTATTTCGGCCATGTCGGCTAATATTAACGGAGACCAGCCTTCGTCGCGGGAGATATTATAGTGCAGGCGTGTGTGCGCAGACACAGGTGCACTCTCTCTTCCCTCACTCTCATAGATCCGATGGGACGGCAATCCGACACGACCCGAGAAAGAACCGGCGCAGGACCAACGGCTTAACGTGCTTTCCGAAGCAGGAGGGTATCACACCGCCAACTTCCAAGCTCCGGGCTGTTACTAAGAAATTCCTAATGGAAAAACCCAATAACGTCCGACAAAGTGAACAATAAAACTGCACCAGCAGCAGTTTAATCCGAGTGTTGTAATTGTTGCGTTTCATGATTTAAAAATGATATTTATTTTGTCTTGTTGTTTAAAAATAAAATAACGGAAGCTAGATTAGTTCAGTGTATCTTATCTGGCTGACTACACACTCAGGAAGATACATAAATATTCGACATTTCTTTATTACATACATATGAATCAAATCACGACTAGCTTAATAAAAAAATCACTTAAGTTCTTTAGCAATTTCAATAGAAATGTGGCAAATCGCTTATTTCTTTAGAATAAATATGACAGTTTGTCATATTTTTAAGGGGCTTAAATATAATCAGCTATCTAATTACGCAACACATTTTCGTTGACAATTCCGACTAATCTGTTTCAATTTGACAGGTCAACAACATTCATTGTGATATTTACGTTGTTGAGCAGATTTTTTTTCGAACGTACGAAGCAATGGATTAGCAATCTGTTTCAAAACGATTCAGGTTCTGATTGATCGTGTATTGCGTAATTAGGGTACAGAACTGCTTTCCGCCTTTTAAATTGTAAATAGACTGAACTATGTGCCAAAAGCCTATACTTTTTTAATCATTATTTGAATTCACGTCATCTTTCTAAGCCCGTTTTTCGTTACCCGTTCATTTATTTTTGTTCCATGTTTGAATAAATACTCCAAGTTCTTCTAACCTGTACCACAATAAGGCAGTCCAAATAATAGTAACTTATATCTGTTTAAAGTTCATAAAGACGGACCGTTGTGGTCATTCCACTAAAGTGACTCCGGCATTTCTTACAAGACTACATGCTATTTTGGGAGTTTTTGGCCCTTTTTGTGATGTTGTTACCATGTTATTACTTGTTTTTGGTAAAAGTATAGGACATGAAAAAAAGGATTCCAAAATCGATTAATCAATTGTCAGATTTTCGAACTAAGGGCTGATTTTTGTCAAAATCACTTATTTATCATTTTTTTCTGGAAAATTGACGTCTGACAGTTTTTTTTGTTTAAAACTGTCAAAAATTCAAAATTTATAGATTATGACTTAAACTATGTATAAAAGTTTAGTCGCAAGTCGTTTAGTCGCCTTAAGCGTTACGACTGCCATTGATTTACAATTTCTACCGAAACCAAGAATATTAAAAACCTTTATGAGACACGGAGATCTCTATGTAACAAATGCATACCCATCCATTGACTGGCCACGGGAAGCACTGCTTAACATCGCAAACCAAGATTCATTCGCATGTTATAATTATTTTAACAAAAATAAAACACCAGTGTTTGCCAAGGTAGTCAGAATTAATCCAATATGATACGCAGATCATAAATTCTGGAGGGAACGCCCCCTGTTTTGAAGTAAGAAATGGTATTTATATTTTTTGTGCTTTGTATGTTTGCACCTTTTAGTATTTGGATATCTCAGGTAGCCGAGTCTGCATTATGATGACCGGTTTCTATAACTTACCGATCGTTACTATGTAGTATGTGGAAGACAGGTTGCTGTGGCACAGCCTTGAAGAGGCCTATGTCCAACAGTGGACTGCGATACGCTGAGTTGATCACGTCGGGGTCACCAATTTAGGGGTATGAGGAACAGGGTGTAAAGTTCACTCATCCCCCATAGAAAAGGGAGGATCCTCCGACCAGACGGGTGTCATGTCTGGCGGGCAATTGCCCAGAGGTTGAAGTCGTGAGCTTGTATTTATATATGTCCACCGCGCGGTAAAATTGCGCGATGCAGGATTTGAGTGACGTCAGGATGTTGTGTGACGTCAAGTCTTTGATGCGTAGTTCGCATGTGGCGGTGTAGATGCCGCCACATATTGTCTAGTAATCTACATCTCCATTTCTGACTGCATGCGGCTGCAAAAAAAATCCTATCTATCTATCCTTAAGACGCAGATATATGCCAGTGACCTTGAATGGTTAGCTTGCGTATTTGCGTACATTATTTTGCATAAGTACTATTGTATAGAATCAAGTTTTTCTAACTGAACAGACAGCTGTGCTGCTGGGGAGTTTGTTGCGCCACTTCTTCTTCCCAGCTTAAGCACTAGGAAGTGGTGAAGGGCAGGCGTTTTTGGGGGACTGTCTTATGTAATTTTGACGTTCGAAAAGTGCTGATTCTCAGCCTAGTTTGAATAAATGACTTTTGAATTTTCAATCGAAAAGTCGGAAGCCTGCTATGGCCTATCTTTACCAAAACAAGTAGTAACATGCTGCAATCAATCTGCCTAGCCTTTTCCCAACTATGATGGGGTTGGCTTCCAGTCTAACCGGATGTAGCTAAATACCAGTATTCACTAATATAATAATCTAAATTTATATTTTAAAGTAGATTTTATTGTATGTTTGTTTATAATGAATGAACTCAAAAACTACTGGACAGATTTAAAAAAATCTTTCACCAGTGGAATATTATCACTGAGCGACATACGCTATAATTCATAAAGATATCTCGCGGACGAAGCCGCTGAGGGACTCTAGTATTTTACATGGAGCGACTGCCTATCTGACCTTCACAGCAGTAACTGGATAATACGACACCCCTTGGTAAGACTGCTTGTCAGACTTTCGGGCTTCTGACGACCCGTAACGACTGTCAAAGATCCACGAATGACAGCCGGGACCAACGGCTTAACGTGCTTTCCGAGGCACGGAGGAGTCTAGGTATGTAAAGATGGACACTCATCCACGAACCAACCTTGGCAAGCGTAGCTTAACCTGATGGATTACTTAGCCAGGATACTTATTTAACTGGCGAAATGTGGCCTCAGCCTAACCCTTCAGGAAATGTAGGCGTGATATTTTAATATCCCATTTAGCTCTATCTCTCTATGACTAAAGTTCCTACGCACATAATGAAGAATTTTCATAATTGTCCGTATAATTTATGCTTAAGCTCATATATTTCGCGGACTTATATTATTTTGCACATTCGGAGTCGAATGAAACGTCAGTTCAACAGATGTAGGTACTAAAAGATTCTTCGAAAGGGAGCTACTAAGGTTGGATAAGTCGTTTAGTTCGCTATGACGGGTACCGAGTGAAAACAAAGTGAGGAGAGCTGTCGGCTCTGGTGGGCAAATTAATGATAACTTTGGGTAATACGCTGAAGTCTAAAAGTCTGAGTTGCTGTCTGCCTATTATTATGCAGAAGACAGATATAGGTATTTTGGAAGGTCTCACAAAAACTCTTTTTTCGTAGGATAGCCTATTGTAATTTGCGAAGCATTTTCGGGGTCGAGAGTTTGATATAAATTAATTAACCTATCTGCAAATTAGCACTTACCCTACTATCCTACTTTAGATAATTATAAATCAAAAACGGTTGAACGGATTTGAATGAAATTTGGCACACAGAATAGTTAATAGCCTGGATTAACACGGATACTTTTCATCCCGGTATGCGTTCCCGTGGGATAATTTCCGAACCCCACGGGGGCGAGGCCGCGGGCGAAAGCTTGTAGATCCATATTTTAAATCTGCTGCGATGATAGTTCATGTTATAATTTGTAATCCTTATTATTGTCAGCGACTTATAATTATAGTTCACTGTAGCAGTGTGCGGTTGAAGACGCATAATTATTTCCAGCAACTGGACATAGCTCACATAGCCATATCCAACTTCTTTAATGCAAAGACCGTTGCTCCACCTAGCCTGAGGGCGCCCACCCTACGTTTGTCAATTCGGGGTCGACACTCAAGAAAACGATGATTCTGCATTACGGCCCAAATTTACTAATTCACAAAACCCAAATCGAGTCAAAACAGATGATATTTAAACCCGTAGTAGGAGCCACCACCTTCATAATTTACGACATGAGAAATAAAATATCTTGAAAATATAATTGTAGGTGTCGACTTGGACGCACAAAATGGCGGCTGTTCCTTTTTTTTAAATTTGAGTTATGATTATTGTAGCATTGGGTGCAGCCTGCATTTTTTTTAAAGTCAGTTTCCATTTTCAAAATTTTATTTATGCTTCTTTCTACTAATAAAGGCGTTGGATTTTATAATTGGTTGAAATTGATATTCGAATGTTTTTTTTAAGCATTTTTAATAAATCGTTTGCATTTGAGAACGACCTACTTAGTTGTAGTTGCCCTTTGTGAAGGAGCTCGTCCGGGGAAGTGCTACCAATCTGCCTAGCCTTTTCCCAACTATGTTGGGGTCGACTTCTAGTCCAACCGGATGCAGCCAAATACCAGTATTTTACATAGAGCGACTGCCTAACGTCCACAACGTAACACGATACCCCTTGGTAAGACTGGTTGTCAGACTTTCAGGCTTCTAATTACCCGTAACGACTGTAATGACAGCCGGGACCAACGGCTTAACGTGCTTTCCGAGGCAGTAGATTCTCGGTATGTAATGGACGGTCACCCATCCACGGACCGACCTCGACAAGTGTTGCTTAACCTGGAAGATTGACCCGTGCGGCTGTTATTAGTTAGCCACGAGCCCCTCCGAGGAAGTACTACTGCCAAAACTATTCATGCAGCCAAGCAGCGTTGCTGTGTTCCGGTTTATTAAACGGCGGAACCCAATAACTTATCGATAAACAGTATAATTCTGTCATTGTGTCACTTTCCGTATGATTCGTAGTCTCTGACAGATTATTGGGACGTTAAAAGCATAGATAAGTTTATTGGTTGGTGGTTTTTTTAGTTGTTTGGTCTAGTTTGACTTTATTATACCTATTACATCTTGACATCAATGTATTCTGTAATGAAATTTAGAATGACTTTATGTAAAATGCAATTAAATGTAATTTTCTATACCTACAAAATTAGTACCTACGCCATTATTGGCAAAACATGGACGCACACATCTATTACTAATTCAATACCTCGCATGTCTGATTACTCAGTTTATGTAAACGCATGTTTGACAAATAAATGATCTTTATCTTTTATCTTTATCTTTATCTATCTCCAGTATGCCAAAACTGGTGATAGATAGGTTATTGGGTGTGGCCGTAAGACGTGAATCCAGCTGAACAAGGTGTTGAACATTTTTAAAAGACTTGCAGCTTCTGACGTTTCATAAAGTATTGGTTTATATGAAACTAGCTTCTTCCAGCGGCTTCGCTCGCGTGGAAGTCTGAAATTATCCCATGGAAACATACTACTGGGATAAAAAGTATCCTATGTGTTAATCCAGGTTATAAACTATCTGTCTGCCTCATCCAAATCCTATTAGTAGCATAACATTATGATTGAATACTATCTTGAATTCATGCATGCCTAGTACTTTTTGTTAGGTTACTGCTCAGAAATTGTGCACAACGTGTAATGATTAAAATACTATCTTGAATTCATGCAAGCCTAGTACTTTTTGTGCCAAGTTTCAAGTTTATTAACTCAAGGAATAAGATTTTTCATACAAACGAAATCCCCCCTCTTCGGCCCCATAAAGGTGGTATTTTGAAAAACCCCTTCTTAGTGCCCCCGTACGTTATAAAAGAAAGCTTAGTGCAAAATTTCACGTTCCAAGTCCCAATAATTCCTGGAGAAAAAAAAACCATCCCCACTGGTGGGGATTTGTCGGTGGGGATTTCTGGTATAAACCGTAATTTCGGTTCTGCGTTGACATATCAACGCAGAGCCAGTCAGTCAGTCAGTTTCTCCTTTTAATAAATAGAAATACAGCTAAATGAATAATTTTGATTTTGAAATGAAATGAAATGAAATGAAATTGTTTATTCTGTAAATAGGATATCGGAATCACTTTTACACGTCATATAAAAAAATATTAATAATAAGCTAGATGAAGTCGGTGTTTCCTATCTGACTACTCTGAGAAGAAAGGCCGAAACAAACTCAGAGGTCGTAGTCTCTTTTAAAGTCCAGACATAATCTTGGTCAAGTCATATGAGGACCATGTGGATCAGTGTCTGAAATGGTCTTTTGAGGAAAGAACCACACAGATTTGAGTGGACCTGTCCAGTCAGTGCAAGCATTTGTCAGTAATCGTGGAGCTCAACTCAAAACTGAAGGAGCTCAACTCGACGAACAATACCAAAGAAAGGATATTTGTCTAGGCCGCATCAACTACTCAAACTGCCAGACCATCATTAAAACTAAATGAGAAAGAAAAAATAAATGAAAGAGAAAAAATAAAAATAAAATATCCACATAGTCCTCACATTCACAATAATTAAAATAATATAATTTTTTTTTTTTTTTTTTTGGCAACGATTTTCTCGTAATAACAAAAATAACATAAAATTCTTCTTAGTGGGTGGCCCACTCAAACCACTTGGTAAGCAAGACACCGAGACTTCTATACCTAGTTGTATGAAGTCATTACCTAGGAGTCTAACCCGCGCCGCGCCTCAAACGGTGGCTGACACATGAATATGCGTTTGCCACCTTTTAATGTGGCCGGTATGTAAATAAGTACTTAAGGGTGATGGTACAGTGATATGCGGACGCGATTTTATGAGCGGAGCGATGTAACCGAAAAAAGGTTAGTGAAATTATGACAGAGAGGAAGGCCAAAGAAAAGATGTTGTTGTGAAGATAAGGGAATGCATGGTTGTGTGGTATATTTAATAAGGGTGCGGTGCAGACCATCAAACTAAACAACTTCTTCCATGTCCTTTACATTTAAGGCGATGATAACCGACTTTTAATGATGTTATATTGAAGATCACGTCTATACCAGCTCTGCGACATTTTAATTTTTTTTTCATGTCGCGGCATCATGCTGAGATAGGAGCCTTTTGGCCTCGTACGGGACTTCATTCTTTAAATTTTAATGTTACTTTGTTTTTTATTTATGTTTAGTGTGTTTTTAGTTTAATGTGTGATTTCCTGTGCGAGTCTCAATAAATACTTTTTCTTTCTTTCTTTCTTTCTAAACCTGTAGTGTTAATGATTTGAAAAACATATATATTAAATTAGAGCATTTTTTTTAATAACATAATTTATGAATATTTTACATTATGTTTATATTACATAGTGAAATGAATTTGTAAAGTTATGTCTAACGTGGATAAAAAACGGAGAATCACACAAAATCTATTAAACGTATTTTTCCAAAATAAATTTAATTATTGATATATTATTAAACGTGTTTTATTGATTCATGTATAATAAATTAATAATGCATGTGATTTGGGACAGCGCTCCTTGATGGGCGAGTCCTATTACTGGCTGGACGTACGACGCGTTGCGTGGGCTCAGTACAGAACACGAAAGCCACTCAAGGTCACTGGCATATATCTGCATCTTAAGTCGAGTAGGGTATAGAAGTTTTGTATGGGACAGCTGATTATTAATTCGCGATGACCACACATTTATGATACAGGCTATATTTAACAATTATTTCAGATTATCTATAGGCTTTTATGATAGGATTTCCCCATACTTACTCCAAAAATAGTCACCAATAAAAAAAAATAAAAAAAACAACTTATGATCTACCTGCGCAGTAAAATCTATTCTGTACAATCCAGTAATTGTCTCCTTGAAAAATGAGGTAAATATAGATTTCTTTTGTAAGTCTTTTTACAAAAGTACCTATCGGCAAAAATATGATTTTATCAAACGATTTATATACCTTGCTAACGAGCGTGGTATGGTTTCTTTCATCTATTATTATTTTTTCTTATTAATAATATATTTCGTGAGTTTCTGCCCTTGATAAAAATATTTTTGAATAAATGATATTTATTTCTGTAAAGGCCGCAGACAGGCGCGACACGACAGTGCGACGCGACTCTAATAGAACAATTTCGTTGAAAACTTTATGGAAATTGTTCTACGAGAGTCGCGTCGCGCCTGTTTGCGTGAGGTTTTACAGCAATATGTCAGATGTATGTCTACGGGAGCCTGTCATTCGTGGATCTTTGACAGTCGTTACGGGTCGTCAGAAGCCCGAAAGTCTGACAACCAGTCTTACCAAGGGGTATCGTATTACCCAGTTACTGGGTTGTGGAGGTCAGATAGGCAGTCACTCTATGTAAAATACTGGTATTCTGCTGCATCCGGTTAGACTGGAAGCCGACCCCAATACAGTTGGGAAAAGGCTAGGCAGATTGATTGAATATCGCACCCCCCCCCGGTGCGAGACTATCACTTATGTAAAAATGCAATTTTTCAGGAGAAGCCTTAAAAACTTTGACATTTAAAAAAATTATTATATATATTCAAGATTTAGACAAGATGAATACCTTTTACTACAACGTCAACTTTTAACTTACTTTTGAATTAATAATGACCACTCAATATTGTATTGCTTTAGGACAGTTATTACATATTTAACTCATTATTGCAATTTTTGCTTAAGTGACAGTCTCGCACGGGGGTGCGATATGTGTTTTGTGACTGATCCGTATCTAGACTAGAAATTGTCCAACTGACAGGTGTCAGGAACGCATTCTCTCAATGGCCGGGCTGTAGGTAGGTACTATTAATACGAGTACTTAGGTAATTGAAATAAGTAAAAAGTTACCAACTAGTAATAGTTGTTGAGACACTTATTTGCTTCTAGGCTTGTATTTAGTTTGTTGATGTTCAAAAAGCAATTTTAGTATATAATTTTTTTATCGCTTTGGCGAAGCTCTTGGCCCGATCTCACCTGATGGTAAGTGATGATCAGGCCGAAGGTGAAAGCGAGGTTCACCCGGAATCCTCAACCACAGAGGAGCTGGCTATCTTACCTTGTATCTTACTGCCGAAACACAACAATGCTGTTAACATTGTTGTTGGCGACGGACTTCGATAAGATGGTGGTAGCTAGCCAGGCGGACTTAGAACAAGCCCTACCACCAACCAAACTGAGCAGAAAATTTTGCCCTCACTGGGAACCGAACCCGGGACCTCTGGGTCTGAGATAGGTGGTCTAACCACTTGACTACAAAGAAAAAAAAAAAAATTTGGGACACGCACAGGAAATACAAAAACTAAATAATAATAAAAAATTATAAAAATAAACAACAAAAAAGGGGCATTTAAAAACTTACAGAATAATAACGATCGAGGCGGCTGAATTATTACTATTTATCCCGAAGTGTTCGTTAATCGCTTCGTCAATCACTGAGTTTTTCTTAACTGGGGTCTGGCTACTGTCTTCAAAGTAAAATGCAGTTTATTTTCTGCATAATACGGCAGGCCACACGTTAGTGGTAACCGAACCAGTTTAAGCTGGCCCCTTATTCAATTGAAACCCCGTATTACGATAGGCCAACTCAAAGTGTTAGCACTGCCTACTATACAACACGGTCGATGAATTATGGCCGGTCTGAACTTTTCGCAAAAGACTTCACGATAACATTTCATAGGAACCAAATGGTGACATGAGGAGAGTGAGAGAACAAGTTAAAGTTCCAAGACCCGTATTCAGACCGGCCATGATTAATCGGCCGTATTGCACACATAAACCAAGAAAAAAAAAAAAAGTTGTTTTTTTTATTTGTTTTGTTGTACAAAAAAACCTTATCTAAAACACTATGCAGCGTTACAACTAAGGCAAAGAGTGTTTTCGATGAACTCTGGCACCCAAAGTAAGATTTAACTTGTGTTTAGGGTGCCAACGTCCTCGCCTATAATTTGAACATTTAACGGTAGTTGTAGGACGAGCACAGTATAATATTATATTATTAAGTTATCTACCTATTAGTAAACGCATACAATATTTTGTGGCCTATTCTGCCCTGCTAAGCCGAAAGGCGCTATCTCAAGCGGCGTAAGTTTTGAGAAAGTTGACTTTTTGTAAATTGTAATTTAAGGAAACAAGGATAAAATCATCTTCTTAGTGGATTTTTTAAATGTTTTAAGTTAGATAGCGCTATTTGGCTGATACTATTAGATGCGAAATTGTTATAGCTATTGAATGGTATAAAAAAAACTAAAAGGCCGTATCTCAGAGATAGCGCCTTTCGGCTTAGCACGGCAGTATTAAAGTACCTATGTGGGGAGAGATAAATAAGTATGGTGAGAAACTGTGTTTATGTAAGTCTGTATAAATATAACTATAAATATATGACTTCATTAACTAGGTACATTAGGTACATTAAGTTATGCGATTGATACATGTAGTAAATCTACAGTCTTATCGTAACTTAGTGTCAATAGCCACTTTGTGTGGATGAAACTCGCTCCCCGCTCCGCTCAGACCACCTCACGTACCTAAACCCACACATTGTTATAACAACAAAACAATTGCTAATTAAGTCGAACAATTATCCAGCAGATCGTATAATAATTACCTGAGCTGTCCCATGAGCTTTATGACGACTTAACGAGTTCTTAAGTGGTATATGGGGACCGTAATTGTGGTTTACGGAACCCTAATTAGGGGGTACTCCATGAGAATTTTGGCAAAGATTTACATTATGATGCACTTATGGTGTTTTTGCCATTAATGTGGGTGTGAGGTGAATGGATCTTTGAAGGTGGCTTGTGGTAAAATTACGACCATTTTCAAAATACATTAATTCCTTAAACTAGACTGAGAATCACACAAGGCAGTCCACAAAAGAGCCCACCCTTCGCCACTTCCTAGTGCTGGGAAGAAGAAGTGGCGCAACAAACTCCCCAGCAGCACAGCTGTCTGTTCAGTTAGAAAAACTTGATTCTATACAATAGTATGCAAAATAATTAATTTACACAAAACGCTAAATTAAATTATTTACTATATGTCGGCTAGTACATTATGTTATTTGATTGCAAAATGGTCGACAATGTGGTAAAGTGGTTTCCATTCCCAAGTCGGGTGAAGTGTCATTGCATTTTTCTATGAGGAATTTCTCTGTAGCAGCCTGTAGTCTTGATTTGTGCCCCGGTAATG
This sequence comes from Agrochola circellaris, assembly GCA_914767755.1. NCBI lineage: Eukaryota > Metazoa > Arthropoda > Insecta > Lepidoptera > Noctuidae > Agrochola > Agrochola circellaris. The sequence goes on along the minus strand of OU611867.1, from coordinate 5,072,125 downwards.
GTAATAAGCTCGCCCTCATTTAGTTATCAGTGGTGGCCCAGTAATGCCGCCACTTAGGAGTTATAGGTCGTAGGTGGACCGTAGACGGGCGCTTTATTTCATCACTACTGCTCTCAAAACTGTGAAGGAAAACATCGTGAGGAAACCGGCATGTCCTAGAACCAAAAATTCGAAGACGGTGACATCTACCAACCCGCACTGGGCCTGCGTGGTGGATTACGGCCCACTCCTTCTCACAGAGAGGAGGCCTGTGTCCCAGCAGTGGGAACATTATAGGCTGATTACGATGTTTGGTAGATAGAGACAGAGTCAAGAACTCGTAGGCGGAGCTAAACTAAGCCATTGCTACTTCTACTTTTGGCCTTTCAATTCAACTTCTAAGGAACCTTTGTCGTATCGTACCAAAAAGATAGGTGATAAAACGCACTCGTAATTCGTAAACTAATAAACGTAAAAGCTCACCCATCAGATTCCAAGCCTTGCTTGGGTACTGCAGGCGCATTGCTTTATTTACGACACCACAATGATCTGTCTACCTGTGAATGAACTCGCACTTACGACAATTTATTGTTCATAAAACGTGTTTTTAAAAGTTTATAGTGGAAAGCGTGGGTCTGGTTCATTTAAAGAGGTTCCGTACATTAGGAAATCGGTTGACACGGCGGGCACAACGTGATATGGAGAAATGATGAAAATGTCAAAATGTCGTGAGGAAAACTTTGTTTACTTTTAATATTTGTGTATAATTATGTTTCATGTGGGCTAATTTCGAACACAATGTAAATTATTACTGAATAAATTGAATTGAATTGAATTATGAAAGAGCACGAAAACGATGAATAGAATTGTGTGAATGATATGGCTAGAAAAATAACTTACTGATATGACAGCTAAAAGAGTTAATGTATGGAAGAAGAACAGTTGCTGTGCTCCAGAATAAACTGAGGTATGGAAGAAAGAATAAATCATCGTTGAAAGAACGAAAAAATTATAAATATTTTATTTGGTACACGTTCGGGAAATACAGACAGTAAAGAAAGACCAGCCGGTCGATTCTGTAAAAATCTCACCGTGAAAACTTAGGTGAATTGAGCTTAAAGTGAGCTGTCAATGCTAGGGATTGACACTATTGACAGCTCACTTCACCTAAGCTTTCACGGTGAGATTTTTATAGAACAGCCATGCTATTCTGTAAATATCTCACCGTGAAAACTTGGGTGAAGTGAGCTGTCAATAGTGTCAATCCCTGTGGAATGACAGCTCACTCCACGCTCACTTCACCTAAGTTTTCACGGTGAGATGGTTACAGAATAGCACTGCAGCACTACAGAAGAGAGAGAGAAATGAAGATAGGTTTAGAGGGAACAGCCATGCTATTCTGTAAACATCTCACCGTGAAAACTTGGGTGAAGTGAGCTGTCAATAGTGTCAATCCCTGTGGAATGACAGCTCACTCCACGCTCACTTCACCTAAGTTTTCACGGTGAGATATTATGGTTACAGAATAGCACTGCAGGGCCTGCGATTCTCTATACAAATGTATTCCTCATTTTTTCTTCCTGAATAATGTTTCTAGAGTAATATTTTTTTTTTCATAAAATCGAGGTCTGCTATCAATAGAGACCTCCTTGTTATTTCCTTGGTAAAGAAAATATGACCCTCCAAAAATTACAAAAATGTCCCATTTTTACCGCCGTCATTAGTGGATTACCACACAAATCCGATTTTTTTTAACATGAAATAAAATGATTGAATCCTAGACATACTCTTTCTTAAAATTTTAATGTAAAAAATAATTGAATCGATCAGGTTTCGAGAAGAGAAGGGGAAATACGAAATGTCAATATCGTCAATTTTTTTGTGATATGGTTGGGCTGTGCTGCAGCTGTCCCTATCGCACTCTACGGAGGCAGACTTGAGGTAAGACGACGGCAATAGTTTCTTCAAATACCTATTTTTTAAATTCCTCACAGGCGCTGTTCCCTAGTAACTTTAAAAATAACTTATACATTTAAAATGGGTCTGTCATTCAACCACGGAACCCCAAAAACCTTATCACCCGTAACTTGGCATAACTTTTTAAGTGTTAAATTTAAAAAAAAAATGCAATAAAAACACCGTCAAAGTCTAAGAGAAAATTTATTTTTTTATCAACTTTTTTTAAGTGCAGACTTTATTCTCTTAACGATAAGAATGAAAGTCATTTAACTATAAAAATGGAAGTAAAATCTTTATTTAGCAATTATTAAAACAAAATGTGGTATAATACTGTCTTTTAAAGTCTTTTCTTGAGTATATTAAGATTATTTTTAGGGTTCCGTATGTCCGAATGAAAAAACGGAACCCTTATAGAATCACTCGTGTGTTTGTCCATCTGTCACAGCCAATTTGCTCCGAATCTAATGGATCGATTAAACAAATAAATAAATTTTGAATATGGGTGTAACATTAAGAAAAAAATTAAAAACGTTTTGCACACTGTGCCGTGTGACACATCAAATGAAAGGGACAGGGAAACTATGAGGGACTCGAAGTATATTTTGTATTTATAATTTTAAAATAAATAGTTTTAAAGTTACATCATATGAAAATAGATGGAAATTTACCATTCACCCTTAACTCCAAAACTACTGAACCTAATTTTTTTTATAAAATACAGAAATAGTTCCATACTTACAGATTACAGAAAACCTATAATATGAAGTCTAGGTCTTAAAATAACATGGTAAATCTCCCAATATTGTGCGTACAAATGAAAAATATTTTCTCCCATACATTCAAAATGCGTTGGGATGTATGGGAGAAAATGTTTTTCAACTACAATGTTAAGTTTGTTCTTGGGACAAATTTATCCCAACTACGGAACCCTTCATTGTGCGTGGTCCGACACGCACTTGGCCGGCTTTTAACTAAACTTTTGTGTGAAATGCACGGAATTTTGATTATTTTATGCAATTGATGGATTTTTCTTGATATCTTAATTAAGATCATTTCCATTTTAATTTGACAGTAAAATAAATACTGCTTCGCCCACACGAACTATACTTAGATTTATTTTTCTCTAGCGATCCAACCAGCTATAACTTGTACTAGCAGTCACAAGTGCTACTGCTGGGTTCGATTTCTAGACCTTACAAAGTGTTATTGTGTTTTTGCACCAGTTATTTCTCAGTAGCAACCCGGAGTTTAAACAAGTTTTAATTGTTGAATATTCCAATGGATAATGATTTTCTTTCTTTTTGGTATTAACATTCTATTAATCTCTCAAATACATTGCAAACTATAGTTTTAGCATTTTTTCAATTTTTGTAAATGTGAGTACCATGGAGCCGTATTTTATGTTAATAAGATGTATGTTGACTTGAAAGAGCACAGCAGTTGAGAGTTTGTCATGCTCACTTAAATGTCTCGCTGATGGTGGCGAGTGTGTTGGATCATTCGGTTCCCTTCCAAATTGTTGAGCTGGATGGTTCCACGCGTCATGTTCGTGAACAGGCGCCGTCAGTTATGACTGGTCATCTCTTATCTGCCAGGGCTTATTTTTAATCTTATATTTTGAAATGTTTTGTTTTTTTTTGTATATTTTCTCACATATAGAAGCAACAAGAATAATGTACCCAGGATTGTGTAATTTTCTATATTTAAAAGAGTGTCCTTGGAGTTTCTTGCCCGTTCTTCTCCATAAAGATCTACGTTTTGGAATGGGTAACTAGCTTCAACTTTCTGACTAACTGACCGACTATTTGACAATTCAAAAGTGCCTGTAAATGGTTTAATTGAAATAAATGCTTTGGGTTTGAGTTTGAGTTTGGAGTCTGGATTTGTCCTCGTTACACGTATGTTACTTTGAGTTCATTGAATTTGGGATTATTTTTTGTTGATTGAATTGGCGCTACGTAACTAAGTACAAGTTCTTTGTTTACAAAATGTTTAGCTTCTCGTGACGGGGACTTTTGTGAGGTAGCAAGCTTGTCACTCTGGCCTCCATACATTACTATCCTCATTTTTAGTATACTAAGCCAGTGAGAAAATAGTAAGCTAGTCATTTCACATGAAAGACGTCCACTGACGGACATATGCCTCCCCCAAGCACAAGCACTTCGATCGATTCTGTGCTTCCGGCATCCAGCGGATTCCTTCAGTGTCCACCTTGTGGGAGCTAAGCGTTCCCATGCTAAGTCTTCCGGTATGCGGTCGCCAGAACATTTAGGCTAGTAAGCTAGTATGATAGTTTAATGGGATGAGATCTATTTTTGAGCGTGCAGCGCCCTCGATCGCCGATTCTACCACCCAGGCTTGTGTACTAGCCTCATGTTGCCGGCGAAGCTAGTTCGTATCTAACCGGATCATTTTACTCTACGGATTAAGCCACTGCAATGCTACTGGCTGCCTCGTGTAACTCTGGCATAAAAACTTCCTTTGATCTACCCGGGTCCAATCAAAAACAAAAAAAAAATGATTTCGAGAAGCAACTGCATTTTCAACAAAAGAACGTTAATAAACATTTAACGTATAATTTCGAAAATCGAACGTCAACCATATTGGACATCAAAAAAGCAATTTCATTGGACAATAACTACGTCATTCACTGTGTGGAACCTTCAAAAACCGTAAAACCGTATACTGACGCGGCAATCGGTAAAATTCATTGTCGGTTTTTATGCTGCCACTCTATTTTACAGCTCTGCGTTCCATTCCATGTTTGAAATGTCGAATGGTTTAAATTTTCTGATTGTGAGTATGTTCACTTATTTGGAGTAAGTATTATGTACTATAGCTTGTCCACTATGAAATGACGCGACTCACTACTGCATTACTGTGTGCGTAAAATGATGGAGTGGGGCGCGTCATTTCAGAGTGGAAAAGCTATAAGTACCCGTGCGTTAAAATGAATAAAAATCGACTTATAGTGTTGTCACTTGAAGTATGAGTTGAGAAATCTGTTTTTGAAGTGAAAACTTCTTTAGGCGCGTTGAGCGGCTTTTTGTAGGACCGACGATGCTCGCGCCGAAGTGCTCTACTATAGAATATAGATGGCGTTAATATCAGTTTTAAGTGTTCACTTCTATTGGCACCCCCCGTGACTGCCTTTTCTTGTTTTTTTTATCATGAAACAAAAAAAAACGTTTTTTAAACTAATATTGACACCACATAGCGATTGATGACGCAAAAAAAATCATCAAAATTAATGTTTTTTTGCTTTATCATGTTTATACATCGTTACTCATCACATCTGCGTAGTTTCTCTAGATAATTTATGTTGACCCTGTATTTCTAACGGGCGTGATTTTAGTATATTGTAGTGACTATTAAAATATCATACACTAGCTCTGCCCCGCTGTTTCACCGATCCCACGGGAATATCGGGATGAAAACGTATCCTATGTCCTAACCCAGGCCATGGTCTACCTCTGTGCCAAATTTCATCCAAAACCGTTCAGCCGTTTTAACGTGAAAGCGTAACAAGCAAACATACAAAAAAAACTAATCTTTTCTCTTTAATATTATATTATACTAGCTGCCCGCCCCGGCTTCGCTCGAGTAGCACTAAGTACTTATCTACGGCGCACCTACCTACCTACCCTACCTACCCTACCTACCCTACCTTCCCTACCTACTCTACCTACCCTACCTACCCTACCTACCCTACCTACCCTACCTACCCTACCTACCCTACCTACCCTACCTACCTACCCTACCTACCCTACCTTTTCATTGTTTTTAAGATGTATTCTGCTATTCGGGGCGGAGACAAATCCTACGAACTTTATACAATAGCAATAGAGCTCAAATTGACTCAACGTTTTAGTTAGAAAACGTTTGTATGAGAAAAAGAAAAGGGCTGTTTTTACGGTTTTTCCGGCAATTATTCAAATTTTTCTCGCCGTAAAAACCATCCTTGAACTTCAACGAACATTAAAAAAAAAGAATTGGCCAAATTGGTCCAGGCGTTGTTGAGTTATGCGCTTACCAACACATTTTGCGATTCATTTTTATATTATAGATTACAATTAATATTATTGTTTAGGATAGAAAATACAAATTTTAATATTAACTTCGATAACATCTAGTGATGTGCCCACGTACGCGCGTAACTTAGTGGTTAGTGGTAGCAGTCGCAGGCGCAGTAGCTAGTCGCAGTCGCGCAGTTAATATGCTAAGTGTATTGCCGGTTTTAGTTGTACAGTAAGAGTGGCGAGTATTGGCCGTTGCAGATTTTTTTTTGATGATAATTGCCATTTCAGCTATCTAATTACGTAACACATTTTTGTAAAAGATTATGACTAATCTGTTTCATTTTGACAGTTCAACAACATTCAATGCGTTATTTACGTTGTTAGGTAGATTTTTTTCTTTTTTCTTTTTTTTTTTTTCTGCCTTGTGGGTAACCACGTTGGAGCGAAATGCACCTCGGAGGTGGACCGCAGCGATCACTGCTATCGCTGTGGTCAGCCCGGTCATAAGGCCGGCTCGTGTGAAGCCACGCCGCACTGCGCCGTATGTGCGGCGGCTGGCAGGCCGGCCGAGCACCGGATTGGGAGCAAGGCCTGCGCCCAACCCGCCAAAGCCAAAGCCAGGGGCAAGCCCTCCGCCACCGCCGTCACCGCCGCAACCGCCGCCGCTACTACTGTCGCCGCCGCTGCCGCCTCCACAGTCGTCGCCGCCGCTGCCGCCTCCACAGTCGTCGCCGCCGCCGCCGTTGCCGCTGTGGCGGGGCCCTCACGCGGGGCTCGGGGGGAGGCGAGAATGGACTGCCAATAGTGGCCCCATTACGCCTCCTCCAGGCGAACATCAACCACTGCGCCGCAGCTCAGGATCTGTAGCTCCAGAGCATGGCGCAGTGGTCGATTAACATCGCCGTGGTCGCTGAGCCGTACTTTGTCCCGCCCAGGGATGACTGGGTGGAGGACCTGAGCGGCTCAGTGACCATTATATCGTCGGCCGCCGCCGGTACCCCGTCCCTCGAGGCCGTCAAGAGGGGACAGGGTTGCGTGGCAGCACGGTTCGGGGAGATTGTCGTGGTGGGAGCGTACTTCTCCCCGAACCGAACTCTCGCCGAGTTCCACAACTCCCTTGGGGAGTTGAGAGTCGTCGTCGTCGGGTACCATCCCCTCCCCGTGGTCGTCCTCGGGGACTTCAATGCCAAGAACGTGGCTTGGGGTTCCCGGTATACGGACACACGGGGCAGGATGGTGGAGGACTGGGCCCTGGAGACAGGCCTGGTCGTCCTGAACCGGGGTTCTGTCCCCACGTGTGTGCGGATGCGGGGTGAATCAGTGGTGGACATCTCGTTCGCCAGCCCCGCTCTGTCGCCACGTGTCATTGACTGGCGCGTCATGGAGGGGGTGGAGACCTATTCCGATCACCGGTACATCCGGTTTGACGTCTCCGCCCAGACCTCGGGCGCGCCGGTCCGACAGACCCCGAGTGGTCCGCGGTGGGCGCTGAAGCAGCTGGACCGGGAGCTCCTCCTGGAAGCCTCGATCGTGCAGGCCTGGGTGTCATCACCGGACAGGCCTGCCGACATCAATGTCGAGGCGGAGTGGTTCCGGGAAGCCATGTCCGAGATATGTGACGTGGCAATGCCCCGGGTCCAGCCCGGACGTGCTCGGCGCCAGGTGTGCTGGTGGTCGCGTGAGCTGACCGCTTTACGCGCGGCATGCGTTGCTGCGCGCCACCGGTACTCCAGGCACCGCAGGCTCCGTATCCGCCCTCCGGATACGGAAGCCATTGAGGCGGAGCTGTACGACGGGTACAGAGCGGCGAAGACCGCCCTCCGAGCGGAGATCGAGCGGGCCAGAGGACTGGCCCGTGAGGAGTCGCTGGAGACTCTGAACAGAGATCCGTGGGGACGCCCATACAAATGGGTGAGAGATAAACTCCGCCCATGGGCTCCCCCGCTGACTCAGAGTCTCCGGCCCCAGCTCGTGGAGGACGTGGTGGGCGCTCTGTTCCCTTCGCGAGGGGAACATACTCCCCCGCCCATGGCTCCGCCTCCTGCGGTGCCCAATGCGGACCACATTAGTGACGACGACGACGACACTCCGGAGGTGACCGAGGTAGATTTGAGAGTGGCGGTACGTAGGCTGAACGCCAAAAATACCGCCCCAGGACCCGACGGCTTACCTGGAAAAGCCTGGGTTCTGGCCTTGGAGGCTCTCGGGCCTCGACTAAGGGGGCTCCTAAGCGCATGCTTGGAAAGGGGCCAGTTCCCGCTTCGTTGGAAGACGGGGAAACTGGTCCTCATCAAAAAGCCGGGGCGCCCGGCGGACTCTCCGTCCGCTTACCGGCCCATTGTGCTGCTCGACGAGGTGGGCAAGCTCTTTGAAAGAGTGATTGCAGACCGCCTTGTCGGGCGGCTGGTGCGAGTGGGACCGGACTTGGCGGAGAGCCAGTTTGGTTTCCGCAAGGGGCGCTCTACGGTGGATGCCATCATGCGCGTTCGAGCCCTCACGATGGGGGATGCTGTTGCCCGGGGTGGGGTCGTCTTGGCGGTGTCTCTTGACATCGCCAATGCCTTCAATACCCTGCCCTGGAGTTGCATTAGGGAGGCACTCCGGTATCACCGGATGCCGACCTACCTCTGTCGAGTGGTCGAGGCCTATTTGACGGACAGGGCCGTCATCTACCCCGGTCACCACGGAGAGTGGAACCGGCGAGAGATGTCGTGCGGTGTCCCACAGGGATCGGTCCTGGGGCCGCATCTGTGGGACATCGGCTACGACTGGGTGCTGCGCGCCGACCTCCCTAGTGGCGTCAGCGTAGTGTGCTACGCTGACGACACGCTGGTCCTGGCGCAGGGGAGGTCGCACGAGGCGGCGGCCGAACTGGCGACACGCTGGGTTGCGATAATTGTTGATAGGATCCGGCAATTGGGACTCGAGGTGGCCTTGCACAAGTCCGAGGCCATGTGTTTTTATGGTCCTCGGAACGCGCCACTGTCGGGTTCCCGGATAACGGCAGGAGGGGTTCACATCGGTGTCGAGTCGACGATGAAGTACCTGGGACTCGTCCTCGACAGCCGGTGGAACTTCGTGGAGCACTTCCGACGTTTGGCTCCCAAACTGCAGAGGGCAGGGGCTGCTTTGAAGCGGCTTCTGCCCAATCTAGGGGGTCCAAACGCCTCCTGCCGGAGGCTCTATGCGGGGATCGTGCGGTCCATGGCCCTTTACGGGGCACCGGTGTGGGCGCGTTCATTGAGGCTGCGACCAGCCCAGCGGTTGAACGCGTCCCAAAGGGTCATGGCCATCAGGCTGGTACGAGGATACCGCACGGTCTCCCGTGAGGCGGCGAGCCTCCTTGCCGGACTACCGCCATGGGATCTGGAGGCAAAAGTCCTCGCGCACATGTGGGAGTTGCGCGAGGAGGCGAAACGCCGGGGCGTAACTCCGCTGCCGCGAGAAATCGCGGCACAGCGGACAGAGCTCCGGCGGGATCTCATGGCGGCATGGAGAGTGCGATTGTCGCAACCCAGCGCTGGGCACGCCACAATTGTGGCGATAAGTCCCCTCTTTGAGGAGTGGCTAGAGAGGCGCCACGGCGTCCTCACCTTCCGCCTGACGCAGGTCCTCACCGGACATGGTTGTTTCGGGAGGTTCCTGTTCAGGATAAAGCGGGAGGAAACGCCCGGGTGTCACCACTGTGTGGATCGCCCGGAGGACACGGTAGTGCATACGGTGGAGGTCTGCCCAGCTTGGGCGGAGCACCGCCGTGTCCTCACGGAGGCGATCGGCGGCGGCGATCTCTCGCGTCCGGCCCTGGTTCAGGCCATGGTCCGGAGCGAGAGTGCATGGGAGGCCGTCACCTCCTTCTGCGAAGCAGTAATGCTCGCGAAGGAGGAGGCGGAGCGCGCGAGGGAGAGGCAAAATGCGCCCCCTCGCGCCCCTAGTCGCCGCAGGAGACGCCCCGGGCGTCGGGAGTCGCGAGCCGACTTCCGGCCACCGTAGGCGCGGGCTTGCGGACGGTAAGCAATGAGTAGCTCGCCGTCCGATAGGGACCAGGCCCGGGTCGACGGCGCGTTGTGTTCCACGCGCGCCTCAAAGAGATGTCAGCACCAACTGACGGGGTCCGGAAGGGCCAATGCCTGCCGGGGTCGCGGGTTTGTCTGAAAGGGATATCGCGACCTCGGCACACAGGCAACGGAAGGAACACGGGTGGGTTTTAGTCAGTAAAAGTCTGACACGCCCTCCCACTCCACCCAGAGCGGGAGAAGTTATTTGATAATTTCCCATCCTCAAAAAAAAAAAAAAGGTAGATTTTTTTCTAATTTGGATTAGCAATCTGTTTCAAAACGATTCAGATTCTGATTGATCGTGTATTACGCAATTAGGGTACTGATTGATATTTTTCTTGGATTGTGAATTTCTGTTCGAAATTCTGTTTGTCAAGTTATTAAGAAAGAGGACTAGGTATAGCTTGGGAGTCCTAAGGCAGCGATTGCAACAATTATTTGATTAGACAATCCATGCTTGCATCCATGCTTGCGGTTGCAAGTTTTGTTTTCTATGGGGAAATCGTCATTATAACACTCATAGTATTAGTTTTTATAATATTATTTATTGATGTGTGAAAGTGTTTGTATAAACCTATTTAAAGGAATTTAATAATCATTCAGCATACCTTTCATCTTGACATAAAACTCCACGGTTCCCCCCACTACCATGGATCCAGGGCCCGGGAGATACTCTCATGCACGATTTTCATGAGGATTTGGGGACCCAACGTTATTCCTATATCTGCAGGCGTTACTGTCGTACTGGAGGTTCTTTAACCTTTTAAACAAATCTGTCGTAAGTTGCAAAACAAGATTTGAGAAAAAAAAAACATAATGGCCACTCCTCGCCATCCCCACTACAGCATTAAGTATGCACAGAAGAGCAGGTCCAAAATTCGGCCGACCCGATGTTAATGGTTTATAGTTTCCTCTATATATGACGTCATTTCCTCCCCCCACCCTCTCCACTATTATACACCGATTCACAATGCACGTATCGAATAAAAATGGCGGTTAAAAATATAGGTTAACAGTTTCGAATTTGGAATTCGTTGCAATTGGTTTATGTGAATAAAACGGGGGATTTTGGCGCCAATAGTGATGCTTTTCGAGACCTATTCTGCCCTGCTAAGCCGAAAGGCGGTATCTCTGAGATACGCCGTTTTAGTTTTTTTTATACCATTCAATATCTATAAATAATTTCGCATCTAATGGTATAAGCCACATACCGCTAACTAATTTAAAACATTTAAAAAAACCACTCAGAAGTTCTTTATATCCTTATGTTTCCTTAAATTACAATTTACAAAAAGTCAATTTTCTCAAAACTTACTCCGATTGAGGTACCGCCTTTCGGCTTAGCAGGGCAGTATTGAAGTTTTCAGTTTCCGGTATAGACTAGGCTAAGGAAAGGTCCTATTAGCCTACTCTATAACTTTTTTTTTCCTATACCACAACGGGCAATATCTTGGCCTGCATCTCACCTGATGGTAAGTGATCAGGCCGAAGGTGGAAGCGAGCTTCAACTGCAATCCTCAACCACAGAGGAGCTGGCTATCTTACCTCTAACTGCTGAAACACAACAATGCTGTTAACATTGTTGTTATGGCATTGATTTTGCTATTGAGGTCGTGATAGATGCCAAATATATAGATATAAGGTTGTCCATTATTTTTGTAACAATTTATTTTAGTGTCCGTGGAGTTTCTTGCCCGTTCTTCTCCATATGTACCATCGAAGAAGTTCATATCTAACCACCGTAAGGACTATTCTTGCTTGCAGCGCTTGGCGACTATAGCACCGGGCCGGTAACACATGTGGTCATCGTGTTCACGGGATTTTGTTTTGAAACTGGTTAGATATGAACTTCTTTGATGGTACCTACTACGCTTTGGAATGGGCAACTAGCTTCATATTTCTGACTGACCGACTCCTTGACAATTCAAAAGTGCCTGTAAATGGTTTAATTGAAATAAATGCTTTGAGTTTGAGTTGATCCCAAAGGAGTTTCTTGCCCATTCCTCTCCATACGAAACTACTTTTTGGAAGGGGCAGCTAGAATCAATTTTCTTGGAAATTGGAATTTTGACGTTCAAAAGTGCCTTTTATGTGCCTATTAGAAAAAAATTATTTGACACTGACTTTGAAAAAAAAAAAATGACATACCTAAATAATTTTTAATTTAAGAAAAATTTTACTCATACTTGAAAAAATAATAACTACGTGGATATAAGAATACAATAAAAAATAGACATGCATGCTACTTCTTTTAATTCCCTAATTAACAACTCCACAATATAGATAACACAATATTAATAATGTATGTACGTATTGTTAAAACAATAAGTATTTGAGAACGAACGGACCACGGTTGTTGGGATAAGCACTGATTTGCATGTACAGTTGAGGACAAAAGTGTTTATTATCTTACCAATATTTATTACTAACAGCGCCGCAGTTTCACCCACATAAGTCTCGATGTCGTGGGAATATCGGGATAAAAAGTATCCTATTTGATAATACCGATTATAAAATATTAGTATGCTAAATTTCATCCCTAGTCGTTAAGCCGTTTTTACGTGATTGAGTTACAAACATCCAAACATACAAACTTTATCATCGTCATCAGAAGCCGAAAGTATGACAACCAGTCTTACCAAGGGGTATCGTGTTACCCAATAACTGGGTTGTGGAGTGATTGGGGTTGGTCCGTGGATGGGTGACCATCTTTACATACCGAAACTCCTCCGTGCCTCGGAAAGCACGTTAAGCCGTTGGTCCCGGCTGTCATTCGTGGATCTTTGACAGTCGTTACGGGTCGTCAGAAGCCCGAAAGTCTGACAACCAGTCTTACCAAGGGGTATCGTGTTACCCGGTAACTGGGTTGTTGAGTTTAGATAAGCAGTTGCTCCATGTAAAATACTGGTATTAAGTTGCATCCGATTAGACTGGAAGCCGACCCCATCATAGTTGGGAAAAGGCTAGGCAAATTAATTTGTCTGACTCCCTCAACGTTAAATATTTTCTTTCTTTGTTTTCTTATCTTTCTTTTCATTCTTTCCTTACTTTTACTAACCACTTGTGCACCCGTCCGTACGGGCTGTCAGCCACAAAATAAAGACAGCGTCCCACACGCGCGTCGTTGCTATCAATCATATATTATCGCGTGATACAGTTACCGTATGCATTATAATTATGTATATTCGAACGAACATTAGCTTTAGAAGGGACATGGGAAAATAATTTGTTACGAATCGCTTTGATTTTATTTGACCAATCTAAACTTCTACACTAATAATAATAGAAACCGCGGGGCGCAACTAGTTATTCATTTATTTATTTATTTATATATACCTACTTTATTGTACACCACAAAAATACATAACAAGAAATAATAATTAAGCACTACAAAATATACAATGGGCGACCTTATCGCTTTCTGCGATCTCTTCCAGGCAACCTTAGAATGGACAGTGATTTGCCTGGACATAAAAATGGGGCTGTCGTTGGTGCAAATAATATGCTAGTTACCTATAGATAAATCTAATTTGGTAAAGTGTTTCCTTGGTTCAACAAAAAAACTTTTTTGCGATTCTTTTTGAGTGGGTTCCGTACCCGAAAGGTGCCAAACGGGGAACGATAGGGTTCATATTACTAAACCTCCGCTGTCCGTCCGTCTGTCTGTCAGCGGGCTGTATCTCATGAACTGTAATAGGTAGATATTTGAAATTTCCACAGATTGTGTGTTGACTATTGTCGCTATAACAGCAAATAATAAAAATAAAATAACGTAAAAAAATAAAGGGGTTCCGAAACAAGAAACGTGTTTTGTTCGGCGTTTTTTTTTTGCTGTTACAAATATGTAGTGTTTAAATATTGTACCGTGGAATGGAACTCTTCATGAGCGATTCAGACTCGCACTCTGCCGGCTTTTCATCCTTCGGTTACATGTATGGGGAGTGTCACCCCCAAATGTTTTTTTATTCGTATTTTTTCTATTCCTTTACCGGTAGGTTGAAAGCAAGAATGTTGGTAATGTTGAGACTGATGTGTTTTTTTGTTATGAATTAATAAAAAGTCAAAGGAATATACTGTATACTTGGTTGATACTTAGAATTAGAAGAGAATTAAGTTTAAACGTTGAAAAGTTTTTCAGTTACATTAGAAGGTTGATTTTATGATATTTGAATGTTTTATTATATAATAGTGTAAAACATGTTTGTAATTTCCAACTTCATCTCTCTAAACATCTACATAGTAAATCAGGATAATTAATACACTTACCTACACAGAATACACCTGCTTCAATTTTCATCAATATAATACAAATAAAATGTTGTGCTTCAAGTAAAATGACTGTGTAATGGTGGCAATTCACATCGCTATTCGTGTTCGTCTTATTTACCCAAATACGACGATGTGAAATTACTCTGGTACATGTTGATGGGCCTACACTGTCCTCTCATACCTTTTAACCTTCGATCAACAATACCAACGTTGATCGAAGCTTTTAACACTGTAATTTGGAAACATTGTAAAAACCATTTACTTTTAAAAGAGTAACCGTGGAGTTTCTTGCCGGCCCTTCTCCATAGGAAACGACCAATTGGAACCGTGCACCTAGCTTCTGACGTTTCATAAGTGCCCTTGTAGGTTTATGTGAAATAAAATATTTTGAATTTTTTTATTTTTTTATTTCTATGCGCCTATATTAATTGTCAATTTTTCACGAATCAGACCAATACACAAATAAACGAACACTTTGTATCCGTGTTGTCGGTTTTTGGTCACATAATATCAAAGGATTGCGAATATACCGAATAAGTTCGTTTACCGTCCACACATGACTTGCTCAGCAAAATGCTGTGTTTTATTTATGTATTGGTAATTAACACAGAGGAAATAATAAGTCGCTGTTGCCGTCGACACGTCCATCTTTGCGTTCAAATAAGCAAAAAGATAGCAAAAATATTCTTGAATGTTCGGCATATTCGCTGTTCATGACGATGTGTGGACGGTGTGTTCGAGTTATTTGAACTTCTACACTATATAGCCGAATAAAATATAGTAAAAAACGCGAATTCCGAAAAGCGATGTGTAGTGCCACTATAACATTCGTAAGGACGGACAGACGAACAATAGGACATGACAAAATTGTAATGGTTTCGTTTTTGTTATTTGGCTACGGAACCTTAAAACGCCAACGCTGTCACTGAAAACCAGGGCTGGGGTGCTGTCTCGCATAGGGTCGCAGCATTATGCTGAGCATATTTTCCCCGACTTGTTCTTTTTTGCGTTTGTGTTATTTTTTTGCGTCATGTTTACCGTATTTTTTTTTTTAAATTCATTTAATTAAATCATTTTCAAAAATATACAGGTTGGAAGGGACATCATCGCGAAAACTTTTATTACCATGGATTCAGTACGTGATTCTGAACCCCCCTGCGTTGAAATTTTTAAGTCGGTTATTTTAAAAAAAATCTGTTGTTTATACATTTTGACCGCGTAGCCGTAGACCGTTTTGCACTTTTCTAGTATGAAACAGTAGATTTAAAAAAAAATAACTGACGAGAAATTTCAACGCTTCAGTTCAGAATCATGACGTACTGAATCCATGGTAAAAGTTTTCGCGTCGATGTCCCTGACACCCTATATATTTATACTATACAGTAATAAAATAACATAAAAAGATATCTACATAATCACGAACAAGAACTAACTAGCGGACCAAGTATGAAATGTCTATAAAACAAGATACACACAAAACAAGCTGATCCATACATCCTCAGCGTATTGGTATTGCACCTTTATTGGATATTTTGAACCAAGCTCAAGATTTGCTCTATATTTACTCACAGTTAAATTCACACATAGTTATTAAGATATATCATCAAGCTATCACATCAGGGTACGTGCAGCGATCTGCTATCTAAACACACGCTGCATAGTTGTGACTAGATGTGCCTAGAAAGTGTATGCTCATTGCACGTAACGAGTTCAGACTCATTTGCTTTATGTGGCACGGATGGTGGGACACTGGATGTGGTAGTGCTCCACTGAGTGAACGTACCGTACCGTGTTAAACTGGCCTCAGGGCTTACTTTACAACAATACATAATAAATTACGGTAAATGATATTTACGTGTAAAACGTAATTAACAAGTCGTCGTTGCGCGTGCAAAAGTCGCTATGTGTTATTTCGTGATTTTCGGTTTTTTATGTAGTTTGAATCGTTATTTCAATACACACATACCTACTTTAAAAACAGCTATGTGATAAATGCAATATTTAAAGAGTTACGGAATGTAGCTATGTGAAATTCATACATCGAAAGTTCCATTATAAACACGCTAAATATGTATTAAAGTAAAAGTAAAGTACTTGAATACTCTGGGTATTTTTTGAGAAAATCAGTTTTTTGCGTCTCCTGTAAATTGTGTAAAAAACACATAGCGATTATGGATAGCGCAGCGATGAAGTGTAATGATATTTCCGCGCGTATTTTATTTGACGTTTAAAACTGGATGAGGTCGGTGTTTTCTAAAAAAGATGAAAACAAACTCAGACTCTATATCAGGTCGACATAAGGCAATAAGTGAACTGAGCGCACTAACTGTGAACTATCACATTGACCTACCCAGAACAACACCTGCCCTGCAATTTTTAATGAAAAGGCCCTTTCCCTTTTTCGCAATTTTTTTTTTTTGCCTTCCCTTTTTTTTTCTGTTTTAATGGATACGAGGCTTTTGGCTAAATTGTAAAGTGGTATTGTTTTGTTATTTTTTTTTTGTAATGTGCGTTTAGTTTTTGCAGAATAAACATTTTTTCTTTCTTTTCTTTCTTTCTCTGGAACTCAAATGAAATATATTTTGAAGTATCTTCATGACATTTCTCGACGCCTATATTGCACAGGAAGAGTAGATGGAGATATAGCTTCGTTTACAACAATATAACATTACTACCGAAATATCCCATCAAGTATGGGATGAGCCTATTGCCATTAACCGGGCAGAAATCCAAGTGCAGACTGCTCACGAGAATTCTCTAAGGGAAAACCAATAATACCTTGCCTGCACGGAGATTGTACCTAGGATATCCTCAGCAACGCTTGCGACAATTTTAAGACCAAACTAAAAAAGTATAATCATAAAACACACAGCATCACACATTTCGGGATCATACTTGCACTGCATTATGCTGAGCGATGGCCGTTTTGCGAAGCAATTTGACGCATTTTTTCTCCATACTTACTTGTTTTTTGTGTTAGTATTTTGTTTTCCATTTTTATGCGTCATTGCTATTATTGCATTGCACTGTTATTGCATATGTATGGAATGTTTTATTCTGAAATAAATTATTAATAATAATGGCAAAAAAAAAACAATCTTTCTTAACAGGTTCACTGTCCACAGACCGCATAAGGTCTGTAGAGAGACTTACATACCAGTCCACAGTCCGCATGTGGTCTGTTCGCCAGTACAATTTCTAAGCCATCTGACACTGTGAACGTGAGAAGAAAGTCTCTTATTTAATGCGGATTTGGCAGGACACATCATAAGGATTATAAAAAGTGATGGGACACAGGGAAATCCTCGATATTTATTCGATATGAAATAAAAGTGGACTTATTATGGACCATTCCCACTCTGGAGCCTGGACAGTGAACCTGAACACAAATACAAATAAAAAAAGAATACAAATTCCTTTCACGTCCAGTAAAACAGATATCCCTGGAAGTAAATTACTGCTTTTACCGCGACTATGCTGCCCTCGTAATAGTAAATGCAGTACTTGCAAAATGACGGTTTCGAGAAAAACGCGGTAAAGTGTTTTTTTTAATCTCTACTTTAACTGATATAAAACTCATATGTTTTGTTACGGAAAAGGTGCATAAAAATACAAAGTATTGTTTAGTTTAGTTTTGAAGTTAATTTTTCTTATGTAGGTCTTTAGAAACTCGAATACTGCACTTATACCTTGTGTCTCTATTGGTAATACATCAAAGTAGTGAAGTGAAGTGCAGTACTCGTGTTTGTTACTGCATTTGTATCTAGGAAATAAATTGACTGCACTAAGCACTAGCAAAGTTATTTCCTGAATATATGTATAATAAAAGGCACAATGCAGTGTAAAAACAAGTTTTTAAACATTATATCGAGAAAAAAAAAGGAAAAACATGATTAATTCTGAAAATCTTTTTATTTTATAATTTAATCAGTCTTTGTTGGGACATAGGGAACTTTATAAAATATAATTGTACTGGGTATAGCGCATAACTAAAATGATAGAAAATATATATTTAGCAATACCTATTATATGAACAAAATTATCATCATGTTTATTACATGTGATTTAGTAACATAAAATAAATGAGATCATTCTTCATTCGCTTTCGCCTTAAATTCTTTAAACGGAAAAGAATATTTAAATAATGGCACTGTAATAGTCTTTTAGTAGTAATTCATTAAAATTAAATCTCAAAGCCTTGTTTCATGTTTCATCACATTCTTCTACTTCTAAACTCTTCACAAGATCAGTCGAAGGATCATTGACGTGGAGGTTTTGCCAAAACGGTAATCTGTTTTGTGGTATTATTTTGGACACTGTAGAAAGAATACGATAGATATAGATTTTCTTGCTTCTGTTAAACCCCTTGGAAGATCGTTTTTGAAGGGATCAGGAATTGACAATGACTTTAAGTATTTAACCTTTAGGAACTCAATTCCGTGTAATATTCCATGTTACTCTGTACAATAACAATATTTTTTAAATATAGTCTGTTTGTGCTCTTTTTAAGTCTACATATGTTGAGATGATCCATAATTATTTGCAGAAGTCAGAAACTTCCATAGCTTTTACTGTGACTTTCCCTGAATTAGCTAACTGCACGAAATCAACGAAATCAGAAAAATCATACACCTTTCCTGCTTTTTGTAATTGGTTTTCTTGGTGGTGAAAGCTGTCAGCCGACATATAAGTGTGTCCTGGTTCTAAATATTTTATTTAAATAGTTTCAGAACCGTTTCTTACTAAGTTATAATGCAGTAAGTACCAAGTTATAATGCAGTATTTAGATGAATACTGCATTATAACTTGGTACTAAATACGTGATTACTGCGTTTTAATCTGGTGTATGCTCATTGCTGCATTCATACTAACAATATCAGAGAATTTCACACGAAATGCTGCATTTTTCCTTATTATTTCACCATGTTCTAGCCAAACAAAAAAAAAAAAAAAAAAACTACGTGTAGCTTAAAGTCTCCAGATGTTATTTTTGACAAAAACAGAAAATCTAAAAAATGTCGATTACTGCATTTGCTACTACGAGGGCAGTATGGCGGCGCGATGTTATGCGAGTTTCCACTTAGCGCCGGCAGATGTCGCTTACGCGCACGAATTTATGTCTACCCTCCACGCAACGGTAGATTAAAGGTTTTAAATATTGTACGCAGATAGGGTAGTTTTGAGTTTAGTTACTGACTTAGGCGGGTAGTGGGGTACTAAAGTTGTTTGCGTTAGTAACTTTTAGTTTTGAAGTGAGGAATGATCATCCAAATAGAAAAATACGTGTAACTGAAGCTAGCTCAAAAACTATCTAAAAAAAGTTAATAACAAAATAACGAATAAAAAAAAATAACTTAATATCTATAACTTAACTACTTTTAACAAAAAAAAACAATTTACTTCCAAAAAAAACACTACAAAGTGAAAAAGACTTTAATTTCGGAAGTCGGCGGCAAAAATCGAAAATTCAAAACCAAAGACACCGACTCCGAAATTAAAGTAATTTTTCACTTTAAAGTTATGTTTTTTTAGAAGTCAGCTGTTTTTTTTTTTTTTGTAAAATGTTTCCCCACACAAATTCGAATACCACCTGCTATGTAAATAACAGTGACAGGAACTTATTATAACTTCGTTCATATAGACTAAGTGGGAAAAGTACGTATTATTGAAACTAACTGAAAAAGTACCTAAGCAAAGTTTATATGGGACCACCTTTGAAGTATGACCTACCAAACAATAAAAGAATTATCAAAATCAATTCATAATTGACGGAGTAAACGCGTAACAAACATACAAAAAAAAAACAACAACAACATACATTCGAATTGAGAACCTCCTCCGTTTTGAAGTCGGTTAAAAATCAAATCAATCTTCAACACATTACTTACTTTCTAGTCAAACACAGAGCACTCCTTTTCCCTTCAAATCGGTTAAACAACAGCCCACATAACCCATCCTTTTCAATCAATCTCCTTTCTTATCTATCTGAGCTACACTTTATCGGCACCGCAAAGACTTATAGCCATCTCCTTATCAGTAGGTAGTGATAACGTTATCCTGCGCCTTCCTGTGTGCCTAGCTGACGTCATAGGAATGATGGATGATGCAAATGGATGTTTGTTTTGTGCCTTTTTGGATGTTAATTGGGTGTATGTTTTAAGGGAAAAGGGTGGTGACTGTTGTGTCGTGATTGAAAATTAAAAAGGGTTTATAACCAAAATTAAAACAATATATGTATGGCCAGCCAGTCGATTCTGTAAAAATATCACCGTGAAACTTAGGTGAAGTGAGCTGTCAATAGTGTTAATCCCTAGCATCCTGCCGGTCGATTTGTGACAGTGACAGCTCACTTCACGCTCACTTCACTTAAGTTGCACGTTGGTCTTTTGAAAGCTCGTACAGACCAGCGCAACGCGACACCGCCGCCGCGCTGCGACACGAACAATACATTTTCTAAGAAAACTTGACGGTATAACAATAACCGGTGTCGCGTCGGGCTGGTCTGCACGAAGCTTTACAGAATCAACCGACTGATATACGATCGTAGCAGGTGGCCAGTTCTGTATTTCTGCCTACCCATAAAGGAAGTCGGCGTGAGTATACAGGGTGGCAGTGAAATCGACGCGAAAACTGTTACCATGGATTCAGTACAAGATTCTGAACCCCCATGAGTTGAAATTTTTCGACGGTTATTATAAAAAAATCTGCTGTTTCTTATAAAAGTGCAATACGCTTCTGCTATGTTTGCGCAAAACCGAACTGACGGCTTCCACGCCGTCATTCGTAAGAAAACCGCGTCGCTGTTGTCAAGGTTGCGGGCGAGTGGCAACAGCATCCTAAAAACTATTTCGGATAGTATTGACTCTCCGATTATTAAAGGTTTTGTGAGAAGGACAATCACAGAACATTAATCTGGGGATGCCCTTTTCACAATACTATTAGTAACTCTGCCTTTTATAATGTATCTCAGCTACTAACACTAGAAATAAGTTAATTTTGTATTGCTTACTAACACAATGGATTATTGTTGTCCGATAAATAAAGTATTATTATTATTATTATTAATACCTACGTGGTCAAAATCTATAAGAATTTTTTGCCGTAACAACAAAATTCAAAAGTCTAATTCTGTCAAATAGATATTTTTGACAGATCGAGAATGATATTAGAATGCATTTTATCATCTGCCAGTCTAACCGGATGCAGCTGTATGAATACCAGTGTTTTACATGGAGCGTCTGTCTATTTGACCTCCACAACCCAGTTACTGGGCACATTTGAAGGTGAACGTTCTTAATTAAGACGTAGATATATGCCAGTGACCTTGAGTGGTTAGCTTGCGTGTTCTGTACTGAGCTCACACAACGCGTCGTACGTCCAGCCAGTAATAGGACTCGCCCATCAAGGAGCGCTGTTCCAAATTAGACTTATTATTAATTTATTATACATAAAACAAAAGGTATTTTAATAAAACATGTATACTATAATATTTATAATTAAATTATCTTTAAAATGATGAAGGTTTCAGAAAAATACGTTCGGTAGATTTTTGGTGATTCTCAGTTTTTTATCCGCGTTAGACATCATTTTACAAATTAATTTCACTATGTAATATATACATTATCTAAAATATTCCTATATTAAGTTATTAATAAAATGCTTTTATTTAACATATATTTTTTCCAAATCATTAACACGTTTACGTGATCTTCAGTATAAAGTAATTAAAAGTCGGTTATCGTCGCCTTAAAAATACGGGATTTGCCCGTCTGTTATTTGACCAAGGAACTGTATCTATTTGCACAACATTTTATTAAGACCTAGACTACCTAAAAATATCCTCCACCGACTCTATCACGAGAGGGCAAACCTTTTAGAGGCTATTATTGTTGGTGTCAAATTATTTGTCAGTATTGGACGGTACACAGGCGATAGAGCACTACTGTAAAGTCAACACAAGTCTTGAGCACTCTACTTATAGAGCTAAGTGATGGTAGAGATGGCAGGTCAGGAGTTTATAGGGCTGTGACTAAGTATTTTAGACTAAAATTATCTATTAGAAATAATGAAAATGGTATTAGAATTTCAGGAAAAGAATAAACTTAATAACTAAAGCCCTACTACGACTAAAATGACAAAAAAATATATATAAACAAGACATCACAGCCAGACAAATTAAAAATAACATCGGTTTTCTATACGAAAACCGATGTTATTTTTAATTTGTCTGGCTCGAATCGCACGTTGTTACTAAATAATATGTCATGTAATTAAGGCATAAATCGTACAGACTCCAGTTATACGAAAACCGATGTTTTTATTTTAATTTGTCTGTCGTAGATGTCTTGTTTATAGCTTTTTGTCTTTGCCGTAGTCGGGTAAAAAATAATATAAAAAACACTTTAACATGCCAATACTTTGGATGATTTATTTTTATCCGACTGCCCCAGAAGGCAGGCCGCTTACTCATCGACGCTCACGGTGTCCCGCCCCCATCTCGCCGCGTATTTCTGAGACACGGTACAGCGGTGTCGGTCAAACTATAATAAGTAAAGTGGCGGTACCTTGTCAATATATCTATGAAAACATCATGTACGTAAGAAAAAACTTACATCTTTTTAGTAAAAGAGGGGATAGACATAATTATAGTACAAGAAATAGGGACCTATTAGTTCAACCAGGTTTCAGACTGGCTAAAGTGGACTCATCTTTAATGGGGTACTGTTTAAAATGTTACAATAAAATTCCTCCCCACATACTTCAACTGAATGAGACGAAATTCAAGTCTTGTATAAAACGCACATTATGCAGGCAGGCATATTATAAGTTGGGGGATTACATCTCTGATAAAAATGCTTGGCTCAATGCTGGTCCTGCTCCACAACCACAACTAATTGATTAACATCTGAAAATACTGTTGCAGCTGCTGAAGATTTTAAGACCATCTTTGCATTGTATAAAATCAATCTCCTTTGTATTATATAATTCCAGAGCACAGGTGTGAGTACTATGTACTAAAGAGCTACCATTTACTGTGTAATACTTTTTTTTATTGACTTGAATGTGCCCTGGCGGCTGTGAGTATGTCATGCTCACTCAGATGTCTCGCTGATGGTGGCGCGTGTGTTGGATCATTTAGCTCCCTTCAAAATGGTTGAGCTGAATGGTGCTGATCCATACGTCATGTTCGTGAACGGGCGCCGTCAGTTGGGACTGGTCAACTCTTAGCGGCCATGGCTGATTTTTAATTTTTTAATTGTTCTTTGTTTTTATCTTTGTATTACGGACGCTTCTAACGTGCACGTCTTTCCACATTGTTCTCACATGTATAATTTCAACATGAATGATGTAACCAATACTTTGTAACAATTTATTTTATTTAAAAGAGTGTCCGTGGAGTTTCTTGCCCGTTCTTCTCCATAGGTACCTACTACGCTTTGGAATGGGCAACTAGCTTCATATTTTTGACTGACCGATTCCTTGACAATTCAAAAGTGCCTGTAATGGTTTAATTGAAATAAATGATTTGAGTTGAGTTTGAGTTTTTGAGTGAACATCAAGAATATTGTATGTATTTAAATGACATCAGCGCAGACTCACACCTCGACACCGTTCGTATTTCGAAGTCACTTGTCACTTCTAGTTAACAGCCCTGCAATCTACAGGTATAAGAGACCGTCCACTCTAAAATTTCCTAACCCTGCGCTCACGCACGGCTACTCAATATAAATACACACGTAAATGTATTTAGACAGCCACCATCGTCTACGAAGGTGGTCCATCGAGTGGCTCCGTGTTGACCCATCCACTTTTATACCTACCTACAGGGTTATCACGGTGAACGGTGGGTAGGAGTTATGGAAGGTTGTTGGAAGACTAGAATGATGGCAAATTTTGAGTTTTTGGCAACTTTTTAAGCGGTTAGTGTAAATGATAAATGATTCATGATTGATAAATGATTTTTGTTTCTGTAAGTAGGTTGTACAAAACACTTTTACACGTCAATCATATTATTTTTAAACTAGATGAGGGTCTGCGTTTCCTATCTGACTACTCCGAGAAGAAAGGCCGAAACAAACTCAGAGGTCACAGTCTCTTTTAAAGTCCAGACATAATCTTGGTCAGATCATGTGAAGATCATGTAGATTTGTGTCTAAAAATGGTCTTTTGAGGAAAGAACCACACAGATTGAGTGGACCTGTCCAGTCAGTGCACCGAGACAGCCAGAATTTAAAGGAGCTCAATGTCGGTCGTTTATTAAATTGATGGTTTTATAGTTTTATGAACAGTCATCACTTATCTATAATACCTTCTATACTACCTTTTGTCTTCCAATTTGTTAAAGAAACGTTGGAACTCGTCGGATTCAAAGTCAAAGTCAAAGATTTATTTGCAGATAAATATGGTTACAAAAGTTCTTTCAATGATTCCCTTTGTAACAAGTAATATAGGACTGTCTTTTTTTATACACCGCTTATTTTCTCATTGCAGTCCCATATAAGTTAGGAAGACACGTAAATAACTGAAAAATAAAACGATTATTTAATTTCTCAAGTCGATATGTCTCCCAAAAGACTAAAAAATGCATCGTAGTACCTTAAATATGATAGGTTAGCTCCTATGATTATCTTAAATTCTAAATCGTCATGAAATTGGTCCGCATAATCAAAAATAAAAGCTGCAAAATTGAGCATAATAACCAACGCAAATTTATAAGATCTACATAAATAAGTATCTGAAAATCGCTTGGCTGAAAGCTAAAGAAATGTTCAAATATTTGCCGTTAAAAATTGGTCCGCATGATCAAAAATAAAATCTACAAAATAGAGCTTAATAAGCAAAACAAATCAACAAGATCTACACAAATAAGTATCTGAAAAAACGCTTGGCTGAAGAGTGAAGAAATGTTCAAATATTTGTCTCTAAGTTGCAAATAACCGGAAGGCATTTGCGAGACGAACCAAGAGTCTCGACTTTCGAGCTATCTTTGTACCTACCTATAGAGACGTTCAGCTGTCATGCTTCATGGTCGGTCAAGGGTTTCCATTTTATTTGAGTACGTGACGAGAAAATGGAGGAACGTTTTTGACAGAGGTGTTTATGTATGTAGTACATTCAGCCAATTATGTTTTAGGGTACAATTCCGTACCCGACCGCAGGCGGCAACTGCAGGCGACGTTTGGCTGCGACACGACTGGTTTCTATGCATTTACATGTAGACAACGTGTCGCTAGCAACGGAAGGTATATTTTATAGAAATTCATAGAAACCAGTCGTGTCGCGGCGACACGTCCTGCAGTTGCTGCCTGCGGTCGGCTACGGAATTGTACCTTTAGTCCTGTGTAACAGGAGGCGGGCCTTTTCAGCTTTTTGTCGCTAGCCAGGTACAAATCCAGGCCCCAGGCTGCTACTGAGAAATTATTTATGGAAAAGTCAATTTATCTACACGTACCCGCGTGGTGAACAGCCCGATCTCTCTCACAGAGACGAGGCTGAGTCCCAGCAGTGGGAAATTATAGGTTGATCTTGCTTATGCTACACTTGGCTGAACTGGCGATCAAACCCTAGACTTGCAGCGACTAAACCAACAAGGCAGAGAAATTCAGAATCAAATTTAATTGTAAATAATTTACGATGTAAGTTTATCGTCAAAGTGGACCAATTTCTAAGAAATGTATTCTCCAACAAACTTCAATAAACAATACTTGAACCAATTAACTAGTTTCAAATATGGACAGCCCTAACAGTTACTGACTTACACTAATTTAACGTCAACGCAAGAAATCATGTGGAAACGTTTGTCAGAACATTCAGACTTATTATCATCTTGTTTAGATGTTGCCCAATTTGTCCACTATACTGTTGAGCATTCCTCAAGAAGAAAGTAACTGTCTATAAGGGTAACTACGTAGATATTGGAAACCCCTTTGGCCTGCAGATGTCAGTTGGTGGTGCTAATCATTTTCCTCTTTATAGGGTAACGTAAAGCAAAAAACGGATCCCTTATAGGATCACTTCGCTGCCCTTCTGTCACTCTGTCAAGACCCTTTTTCTCAGGAATGCGTAGAGGTATCAAGTTGAAAAGCAAACATCAAATACCTAGGTCTACGGTCCCATGAAGCTCTAAAAAAATCTAGCTTCTAATTCAACGCAATAAAAAAATACGGCCATGTATGCGATATATTTTGATACATGTTTCGCGTCGATGGATGCCACCCTGTATTGAATCACTAACTACTTAATTACAAGAACTGACAGAAAATTTTAAACTAGGTATATAATAACTAATTTATTGGTAAAATGGTATTGGTAATGCTTTAAGTACGTGGTGTCTCTAATGAGAGCTGAACGCAAACTGGCCCACATTTAGGTGAACGAGCGAATGTGCATATTTGCGCTCGATGCAAGTGTTCGATTAAAGCTTCGTGCAGACCAGCGCGACGCGACGCCGCGACGCGACTCGAACAATTGAATTTCTAAGAAAACTTGACGGTATAACAATAACCGGTGTCGCGTCGCGCTGTCGCGTCGCGCTGGATTGCACAAGCCTTAACTCGAACATTATATTCAATCAATCAATCAATCAATCAGTTTCTTTGTGAAACATAGGTATTACATAGGTAATACATAAATAGGTGGTGCGCTATGTTTTGTCATAATTAAGACATACAAATTTATAAGTGACCCATTAGGTGTCATTACACTATGTCATTAAAAAAAGTAAAAAAAAAAAATCAAATACAATAAAATTAATAAATAGTCATAGTATGTACTTCTTATCAAAAGGTACAAAATGCTAAATATTATATATATATCTTTTTTATTTCATATATTGGGTTCCCACCTATGAAATTGGCGTTTTTTTTCTCACAAATAGAGAACCTTGTCACTTCTATGATTTAAAATATTCATCAATTGCTTGGTATTATATCGAATAATGACCATAATAGACAACTACTAATAGTAAAAAAAACCTTATTACTTATAGTTTTCTAAACATAAAAAATACCTTAAAAATGACTACTCATTTTGTTAGCAGAAATGACCATTATTTGTTTTAACTTAGCCAAAAGTTATTTTTGTCGCTTAATCTAAGTGGCATAATTATACAGGTGATTGGAAGATGGGTGCAAAGCTTTAAGGCGAAGATAGTACAGACAATTTAGAACCATTTAAGCCATGGTTGTGTTAGACGAAGTCTTACCAAATATTTTTAACCAAATTTTTAAGTTTTTTTTCGGAAATTCTCAAAATTTAATGTAAACTGCATAATTATGGCCAAATTAAATGATAAATGAATTCATTTTTTATTTATTTCATTAAAGTAATGTGTAAGCAATCAAGCAAAACATGTTTTAGGCTTCTGTGTCATTAGACATTTTTTTTACAGACATTTAAAGCTCAGAAAAAATAAAAAATTTGTACAATACGTCTTTTAAACCTTATTAAAAAAAAAATATTTGGTAAGACTTCGTCTAAGACAACCATGGCTTAAATGGTTCTAAATTGTCTATACTATCTTCACCTTAAAGCTTTGCACCCATCTTCCAATCAGCCTGTATTACGTTATCCTAGTTATTAAACATTAGTACCTACATAAAAGTTTTAAAACATTAGTGTTCATGGTTGATATATAAGTTAAGAAAAAGTTAGTATGAAAAATGCAACTTCTTTAAAATTCTCCATACAAAACACTGATTTAATTCGGGGACCTAATATTATATTTTTATATTTTTATTATATTTTTTTTATATGAATTAATTAATATCCTAACAAATATTTATATAGGTATATGTTTTCTAAGGAATTTGATCAAATTTGGCACATGGGTAGACCATGGCCTGGAGAATGACATAGGTTACCTTCCATCCTGGTTCGCAAACGAAGTCGCGGGCAACAGTTAGGTAATAATTCAATGTGCCTATTCTGCCCTGCTAAGTCAAAGGGCGCTATCTCAATCGGAGTAAGTTTTGAGAAAATTGACTTTTTGTTAATTGCAATTTAAGGAAATGTAAGGACATAAAAAACTTCTGAGTGGTTTTTTTTTATGTTTTAAGTTAGATAGCGGTATGTGGCTTATATCATTAGATGCGAAATTGTTATAGCTATTGAATGGCATAAAAAAAAAACTAAAAGGGCGTATGTCTGAGATACCGTCTTTTGGCTTAGCAGGGCAGTATTCTACTTGTTCAAAGCTGTACTGGAGGAATAAAAATACACAAGATTCTGCTGTTTATCCTTGTGGCAGTAATCTTTGCACACCCACCCCAAGAGTCGCGCTAGTCTATCCGACCACGGGAACCACGCTACTAAGTCGTGTCGTGATTAGCATGTAATAGTAACGATAAGGTTTCACGGAGCGTTCGGTAAACGCCTGTCAAAACACGCATACGAGTAATATGATGCGTTGTGTACAGGATGGGGGCGACAACGTAGGTACATGAATAAAAAGTAAAATAAAATTCAAAATTCAAAAGTCATTTATTCAATCTAGGCTGAGAATCAGCACTTTTCGAACGTCAAAATTACATAAAACAGTCCGCCAAAACGCCCACCCTTCACCACTTCCTAGTGCGTTAGCTGGGAAGAAGAAGTGGCGCAACAAACTCCCCAGCAGCTAAAACTACACAGCTAACAGCTAACAGCTAAACGTTTTCTCATACTATTAAAGAAATAATCTACACTTATATTATAAAACGATTTGTATTTATTTATTTATATACTTTAATGTACACTACAAAAATAAAAACATAAAATACTACAAAATATACAATAGGCGGCCTTATAACTTTCCGCGATGTATTCCAGCCCGCGTGGCATGACAACCATAGAAACGGGTTTTCTACGGGTTTTGTCGACGGAAGAATAGACAAAATGACAGATTGTGATTGTTGATCTGTCATTTTGTCTATTCTGCCGTCGACAAAACCCGTTTCTATTGTGGTCGTGCTAAGCGCCCAGGCAACCTTGGAATGGACAGTGAATTAGTGTGTGAGTGTATTTTTGTTTGTAATGAATAAACTTTAAAACTACTGGACCGATTTAAGAAATTCTTTCACCAGTAAAATGCTGTATTATCACATTTATCACTGAGTAGCATAGGCTATAATTTATGAAGATATCACGCGGGCGAAGCCGCTTGCAAAAGCTAGTAATAAGTAATAAGAAATAAAACAAATAATGAAAATAGACAATTATTATTATGAACGTCTGGAAGTGACGCAAATAAACCGGCAAGTAAAACGTAGATAGTACCTATCTAGTCAAGAAGTTGGTAGTGCGGATGACTGCTCAGACTGTCAGTATCGCCCCTTGTAAAGGCTACATGAGAATAGACAATATAGACTTTTTGTTTAAATAACTTTGATAATTTTCCCGGTAACAACACGGGTTTTCAATTATTATTAATTCAGTGATTGCTTTTATCCGGTTCACCGAAAAAACGCTTTCAGTAATTTAATTTGAAAATTCTTTTTGTAACATTAAAATAAAATGTTGTAACAAAACATTTAATTGAATATAAATAATCAAATATAAATTGGGTTGGAAAATTCTCTGTATCTCATACTAACTCATATTACAAGCAATTCCATGCTTAAGATGTGACTTCAAAAGTCGTAAAGAAACACACTTAGGTATGTTTTTTTTTTTTTTTTAAGAAACCTTTCACACGGTTTGGGAACAATATTATTTTACTTTAACAACTGGTAATGTTTGAGTGTACTACTCAGCCTCCCTCCACAGAATACTAAGGAACATGTTTTTTTTTATAAAAACGTCGCTATTTTTTCTGAACACCCTGTGTTAAAAGAATGTGCCGGTTACAGCACGTATCCTGTGGGCTGAGCAAGACGCCACCGCTCGCATAGTATGGAGAACACTTTCTAATAAAAAAAATATTAGTTGGTGTGACGAAGGATAAAGGCTCGTGCAGACCAGCGCGACGCGACGGCGCGACGCGACTCGAACAATACAATTTCTAAGAAAACTTCACGGTATAACAATAGCCGGTGTCGCGCCGCGCTGTCGCGTCGCGCTTGTCTGTACGAAGCTTAATGCGAGTGCGAGTGAAACCGCTCACACCAACTAGTAATTTTTTATCTTTCATCTTCATCCAAATGCAGTGACGGTAACAAACTGGCTATTGCACTAAATAAATAAATAAAAAATAATAAAATGTTTATTTCAATTTCAAACTACGATACATTATTATTAGAGATCACCTTCACACACACACACAATACACACACTCACACACACAGACAACACACACTGGACACACACTGGAGACTGTTCGTCACACTGGACTATGACATGACAGAAAATTTCTTAGCTTCAGTAAAAATTCACAAATACACGTGCACTCACTAACATACCTATAACATACAGACGATCTCCTACAATACCAACACAACTAACAAAAATACAGACCATGATTACACTCTTTTTAGGGTACAGTACCAACCTCAAAAGGAAAAAACGGAACCCTTCTAGGATCACTCATTCTATCTGTCTGTCTGTAGGTCCGTCTGTCACAGCCAATTTGCTCCGAATATAATGGACCGATTAAGTTGAAATTTGGTACATATGTATTTCTGTGACCCAAACACGGACGTGTAAAGTAAAAAAATGAATTTTGAATAAGGAGGTCACTTTTGGGGAGCAAATAAGAAAATTAAAAAAATAGTTTTGCTAACTGTTTTGTGTGACATTATCAAATAAAGGACGTGTTGCGACAATATAGACCAGGGTCGATAAGTTTTAAAACCAAAAAAAATAATAGTAGGATGAAACCCATTAGAAAAGGAGGGGAATATTATAAAAATGAAAGGAAAAATAATTTACGGGCGATCTGAGGTCGGGAAGGGGATGGGGGTGAGTTTTTAAGGGTAAAAAACGGTTTTTCTCGATTTCCGGCAAAACTAAAAGTCCTATCGAAAAAAGTCAAATGGCAAAGTTGTATGTAATCAAAAGATCTAAAACTTTTGTATTTACACTTTTTTCACATAACCTCAAAATTTATGTGAAAAATTCAAAAAACCAAGTTTTTGGTTTTTTATTTTTATCTTTTACAATTTTTTTTTTTTTTAACGAAATTTGGTGAAAACTTACTTTTTTATGTCCCAAATACGCTGTAATTTATTTGATTAAAAATATTTATTTTTTCACCTTATTTTGAATTAATATCGAAAAAACACCCTAATTTTCAATCGAAAATTCACCCGTCAAAATATCAGCTTTTTTCAAAAAGTTGGTATGGTTTCTGTTCGTTGAAATCTCTACTTTCCGATGGTGAAAAAAAAATATATGTTACTACAGTAAATCTTCTCAGAAAATGCAAAAATTAAAAAAAAACTTGAATTCGATTTTTTTTTTAAATTATTATAAATAATTTTGAGCTATTTATTAAAATTTACACTTTAATTACTCGAAAAACGTTAGATTACATGTGACATTGATCACAAAAAAATTGCAAATAAAAATATACTACTATTATTAACAAACAAATAAGTTAAACAAATTAATATTTAATAAGACATCTACAATATTTGGAGAAAGTTGTCGAATCTTCTTTAAATTATATGCGTAGATGCCTATTTATAACTATTTTAAGATAAATTATATATACCTGAGTAGATATACCCGAGTGACCTATGAAAAATTGTAGCCCATCAAAAGGTATTTCGTGGAGAAGTGGGGAAGGGGCTAGGCGGGTCTGGGTCTTACTACATACATACCTACTATTATATACTATATATTTCGTAGCAGCTGTTACAACCGTTAGCCTAACCAGTATTCGAAATACAGTACAGTATACAACATCGTTTATAAAAATACACGTGCACGCTGAGTTTCTTGAAGATAATTGTGACAAGTTTACTTAAAAAAACAAAAAAACTTTTCGAATCTGCATAGGAAGGTAAATACTATCTCTATTTTTATCTGTATCAATCAACTCAAACATAAAAATCGTAATATTTTCTTTAAAAAATAGTATGCTTAACGTAACATAACCTAAAGATTGAAATTAAATAATATTTTAGTACAAGATAAAAAAATAATAATCTCCTTAATTTTGCACAAACAAATTTAGTTAATCCCATGAAAAAAGAAAAAATTTCAAAATACATAAAAAATATATTATAAATCTATTAAATTTCAATCTTTAGGTTATGTTACGTTAAGCATACTATTTTTTCTGAGAAGATTTACTGTAGTAACATATATTTTTTTCGCACCATCGGAAAGTAGAGATTTCAACGAACAGAAACCAAACCAGCTTTTTGAAAAAAGCTGTAATTTTGACGGGTGAATTTTCGATTGAAAATTAGGGTGTTTTTTCGATATTAATTCAAAATAAGGTGAAAAAATAAATATTTTTAATCAAATAAATTACAGCGTATTTGGGACATAAAAAGGTAAGTTTTCACCAAATTTCGTAAAAAAAAAAAAAAAATTGTAAAAGCTAAAAATAAAAAACCAAAAACTTGGTTTTTTGAATTTTTCACATAAATTTTGAGGTTATATGAAAAAAGTGTAAATACAAAAGTTTTAGATCTTTTGATTACATACAACTTTGCCATTTGACTTTTTCCGATAGGACTTTTAGTTTTGCCGGAAATCGAGAAAAACCGTGTTTTACCCTTAAAAACTCACCCCCATCCCCTTCCCGACCTCAGATCGCCCGTAAATTATTTTTCCTTTAATTTTTATAATATTTCCCTCCTTTTCTAATGGGTTTCATCCTACTATTATTTTTTTTCACTTTTTATTATTTTTAAAGGCTTCTACCCTGGTCTAATATAAATACAAAAAAAAAAAAAAAAAAAATACTTTCAAAGATATTTAAGAAAACATATGAAAATTGACCATTCCCCTACCATACCCCGTATCTCAGCTGCATTCGGTTAGACTGGAAGCCGACCCTAACATAGTGACCCTAACATGGAAAAAGCTAGGCAGATGATGAATTAATTACCTAGTCAAATAGGTTTAGGATCAACTGTTTGTAATTTTGACATACGAAAAGTATTTATTCTTAAACCATTTAAATAGCAATCCGTAAATTATCTTTCATTGCAAGTTAAAAAAAAATGGAGCTCAGAAAAGAATAATAATAGAAGCCAAAAGAAGCTATTGAAATGATCAGTTGAATAGTAAAAGAGAAACAAACGGGGTCAGGGATGTTTATGGATAATAAATGGTTTTGCCGCCATTATTCGAAAAAGATGTGCACACCTTTTTTTTTTTTTTTGGTTGGGAATTATTAAATAACTTCTCCCACTCTGGGAATCTGTATTAGACTCTTACTGACTAAAACCCACCCGTGTTACTTCAGTGTTGCCTGTACGTTGCCAGGGGCCACGGTATCCCTTTCGGACTTTCCCGCGACCCCGGCAGGCATCGATCCTAGCGGACCCCGTTGTGCTGACATCTCTTTGAGGCCCGCGAACACAACGCGCCGTCAACCCGGGAAGATTTGAATCCCTGATGTCACGTGTTCGCGGCAGCACCAACAAGTACAAACAGTTCGCAGATCGGTGGGATTCCCCGATGTTGCGGAGGTGGATGCAGCTCCACGCTAAATGTTAACTTTACGTCTGTACCTACTAACGCTAGATGTAAAGTAAAATTGTTACTAACCCTATGGACTCTGTCCGAAATCAAATTATTCTATTCTTTTCAATTCTATAACTTCCTCTTAAAATAAATACAAAAAAAAAAAAAATACACAATCCACCTCCACACTAACCGAACTAAAACATCGCGTGTACGTACTTATGGCTTCGCGAGTACCTATGTAGGTACCTAAAGAGTCGAAACAACCAGTAACGGCCGGTATCTTAGGTCTACTTACGACCAGTAACTTGTTCGGTAACCTAACGTGACGGTTTATCGGAACCATACGTTAACGATGCGTCAGATATTGGAACTCATATCTTGGGTAGAAAATGGTTGA
Source organism: Agrochola circellaris (assembly GCA_914767755.1). Classification (NCBI taxonomy): domain Eukaryota; kingdom Metazoa; phylum Arthropoda; class Insecta; order Lepidoptera; family Noctuidae; genus Agrochola; species Agrochola circellaris. The sequence goes on along the minus strand of OU611867.1, from coordinate 5,037,884 downwards.
TCATCAAGAATGAAAAGGGCTATAAGGAGTAGAGGAAGGCCAAGGAAACGATGGATGGACTGTGTGGAAGATGATATGGCTAGAAAGGGGGTGACTACTGAGATGACGACTAATAGAGAAGTATGGAGGAAAGGGACATGTTACGCCGACCGCAAATACATTGGGGTAAGGGGAGGCGAAATAATTATTATGATGATGAATCAAGAAGGAAAAGGTAGATTATTTTAAAATAATATCAACGCTGCATTTCCCGAAGGGGTGGGCAGAGATTGTTAGCACCTAAGTACCTACCTGATATTTACCGTTTTTAACCGACTTCAAAAAAAAGAGGAGGTTATTAATTCGGATGTATATACCGCATGACTTTTTTTACCGTCTCGAAAAAAATAGGGTATAATAGGTGAACGGAGTAGAAGCCTATGGCATAGAAATTTTAATGTTAAAATTTTTTTCAATAACCTATAATGAAATTGATTTATCGATAAACACCAAGCATATAAAGTGAACTTTTCATACCAGAACATGAAAAATAGAAATTAAAAAAGAACCCTACCCTCATACGCACCCTACTAGATGCGCGGAATTTATCATGATATAATATGATGGATAGTTTTCATGTTTTTTTAAGGATATTTGGAACTTTTGTATCTCAATGGTACTAAGCAAATATTCCCGGGTATGGCTTCTGTTCCATTTACACAACACACCATATTATTCTCAAGACGGTAAAAAAATTCATGCGGTATATTTTTTTAATGGCATAACTTCGTTTTAAATATACGTATTTGGAAAATTATTTATTTGTTTGAAAGAGTATGCTTTCGAAGTGGTCCCATTAAAGTTTTATAAACTTTGCTTGGGTACTTTTTGAGTTCGTATTCAATAATACGTATTTTTCCAACTAGACTAAGTGGGAAAAAAACGTAATAAAATTAAATATAAGGATGATGTTAAAATAAGTAATAATAACTTCATGTCACTGTTATTTACATAGCAGGTAATGGTATTCGAATTTATATGGAGTAAGCACAAGCAAGAAAAAGTGAAAAAAAAAAAAATACAACCACTTCCAAAAAAAAAACACTACAAAGTGATAAATTACTTTATTTCGGAAGTCAGTGGCAAAAAACAAAAATAATATAACAAAGACTTCCAAAATAAAGTTAATTTTCACTTTGTAGTTTTGTTTTGGAAGACGGTTGTTTTTTTTTGTAATTGTATTTCGTATTTCCTATTTTTTACACCCTCATTTCACTAGTGTTTATTCCCTTAATGAAGGGCGACCGGCGAAGTAAGGTATTGCCGTTCACCGGGTACAAATTCAGACACCGGGCTGGGAAATTCCTGATAGAAAAACCCAATAACATGGCACTATGCCCTGACTTGGGAATTGGACCCAAAAATGACGTGATTAAAAAAGTTCACCCAAAAAGTTTGCAACGTCGCAAATAGCTGTCAAATATTTATCTCTTTTGATCAATTTGGCAATATAAGAAATATGGCTAACTAGCGAACTGGAATATTAATCATGAATTGCATTTAACACAGAATTTGATGTTGTAACTGTTTTAGTTGTAAAAAAGGCATTTTTTATATATAAAACTAAATATTCGGTGTTATGATATTAATTTCATAATCAATAGTTTAGTTCACTAGTCAGCCATATTTAATTCCATACAGTAATATTGCCAAATTAATCAAAACAGCGAAATATTTGACAGCTATTTGTGACATTGCCCACTTTCAGTATAAACGCTCTATAAATTGCTATATGTAGAAAGTTACAGTTAAGTTTTGCTAATTATTTAAGTTAATTATTGAGGTAAACGTGTTTAAATACCTGTCGGTCACTGTAAACTTAACACTTCATCGGCATAAATAATGTTTGACTCATAAAACAAATTATATGAACTCAAAAATAAAAGCCACACTTCGTGCCTCGGACCAATTACTGATAAAAAAATATTTTAAAACAAACATGTGAGAGATGAATATTATTTAAATTATCAACGCTATTTCAAGGAATATAAAGTCGAAGTTTGAGTGAGATCGAATGCGAATTAATATTTTTTAGTTTTACTACATCAAAAAACACGTATGCAACAATTTCGCACAATTAAACTTGAGAATAAAAACTTGTAACTTAACCAAACCTATTTTGCCGTCAAAAAACTTTAACACCAAAAAATACATTAAAAAATCAACCTTAATCCATAGTAATACGAGCTAACATGAAATCAGGATAATTATACAGGCTGTATTGCTGTGTGGCAAGTGTATGAGGCAGAAAAGCGTAAGAAATTTGTCCTCCGAACGTTTTTGCTTTATCTGTGTTTTTCATTTTTTATTTTGCACTGGCAACTGTTAACGCAAAAAGATTTTGACATTGTTTCGGAACGCTCGCACGATTTGGGCGCCAATTAATTTTTCGATAACCACAGAGTAAATTTTGACAGAGGGTGCTTTGGAAAATATAACTACAATGTTATCTAAATAAATGTAGTTACATTTTTTTTCAGTACCTATAGATTAGAAACTGAACTTGCATGTGTGAAATTTATTAATTTTAAAAATCTAACCGAACACGCGACTTTCTACGAAATAGAAATTAAAAAGATCAAGAGCTCCTGGCTAAGTAATAACAGCCGCACGGGTCGATCCATTAGGTTAAGCTATGCTTGCCGGGGTTGGTCCGTGGATGAGTGACCATCTTTACATACCGAGATCGTGCTTCGGTAAGCACGTTAAGCTGTTGGTCCCGGCTGTCATTCGCGGGTCCTTTGACAATCGTTACGGATCGTCAGAAGCCTGAAAGCTTGACAACCAGTCTTACCAAGGGGTGTCGTAATTACCCAGTTACGGGTTGTGGAGGTCAGATAGGCAGTCGCTGAATGTAAAATACTGGTATTCAGCTGCATCTGGTTAGACTGGAAGCCGACCCCAACACAGTTGGGAAACTGCTGTCCTTCCATACCTCAACACTGTAATTTGAAAACATTGTAAAAGTCAATTATGTATTTTAAATGAGTTACCGTGGAATTTCACGCCGGCTTTTCTTCATAGGAAACGACCAATTGGAACCGTGCACCTGACATTTCATAGGTGCCAGGAATGTAGGTTTAAGAGATTTTTTTTATTTCTGTTTAAAGCATTTTATGTGTTATAAAAGCCTCTAATTAACCTGTCGCCATTAGCTGTGTTATGTCAACAGAAATGATAAATGGTAAACTAATCGCAATTACAAAAAAATGCATTAATTACAGTTATTTTGAGTTCAGCTTCCAGTCTTACCGGATGCAGCTGACCACCAGTATTTTACATAGAGCGATTGCCTATATGAGCTCCTCAACTCAGTTACTGGGTAACACGATACCCCTTGTTAAGACTGGTTATCAGACTTTTGCACTTCTGATTACCCGTCACGACTATCAAAGATCTACGTATGACAGCCTGGCTTAGAGCTAGGTAATGCAAAAAAATCTCTGTCGCTCACACTACTCTGTACAAAATTCTGTGCGGCCATTTTAAAAATGTGCCGCCATCTCGTAGTCGCTTCGTTTAGAAACACTGATCCAATCACTAAGTGATAAATTATTAAAAATATCTTATTAATCACCCGATATCAATCGTTTAACTTTAATTGGTGATTATTTAGTTAACTTGCTGCACAAAAGATTTTTATCGTGTACAAAATTTATTCGTAAATTATGTTTTAATGAAATCCTACTAATATGTTGGTATGTTTGTTACTCAATCACGCAAAAACGGCTGAACGGATTGGGATGAAACTTTGCACAAAGATAGTTTGTAACCTAAATTAACTTATAGGATAATTTTTATCTCGGCAATACGATTCCGTGGGATAATTACCGACATCCACGCAAGCAAAGCCGCTGGCAAAAGGTAATTGCAATTAAGGTTACAGATTCATTCGTTTTTGGTTGAATATGTTGTAGTCGCTTAAAAAAAAGAAAAACTAAATTAACTAAATTCAAAGAAAACTACACTAAAAGACACATTTACTACATGTGCTTTTTAGTGTAGTTTTCTTGGAATTTAGTTAATTAATTGCTTGTGTTTCACGCTTTGTCTTTTTGGGAAAATGTTTTTCGTATTGCACTCAAACTCTTTGAAACACGATGTAAATTCTGTGAAATTTCTAAGAGTACGTTTACCGACTAGGGTATTGCCTTTAACTGGGCCCAAATACAGGCAAGCTGTTACTGAGACTTACACTTCATTGGTTTAGGTAATTAACTAAAGGTAAACAAATCATAAAAAGGGTTTTTATAGATGGCACTTTCTTGTTTAAAAATACCAAATTAAATTCATTTTGCATTATTATTTTTACGATAGTTTCCTTTAAGTACTATAAACTTTTTAATTTATTCTTAAGCTACTCTTTGTTGATGTAACCGCTTGAGCACAACTTTTTAGTTATAATAATAATACAATATATAATATTTTGTAATCTGTGTAAGTAAGTAGTCTAAACTCAAAACGTCAACGAATTATAACGTTGCTAAATTTAAGAGTACAACTGTGCCGTAGTATGACAACTGAAGTGACAGGTATTACGTTTAGACGGTTACAAGACAGCTGTCTCGTCACGTGGCTTTTTTTGTTTACCTTTAATTACCTACCTAAACAAACAGAGTATAGGTTATTCCAGTAGGTTTTTTTTTTTTTTTGTTCGAATGTCACTTTACCCGATCCGAAGATCGCACCCACGACCTAACGCTCAGCAGTCCACTTTGCGGCCACTGAATCAACGAGACAGTCAACATTCCTATACATCAAGAAACATTTATTTTCTGTCACCTGGTCATTTAAAGTGAAATTAAATTACTTGGTACCGTAAGTACTTTTAACGAAACTCACATTAAATTGTAAATTAAACAAACAGTTACCTACATCAATTACTATAAATTCACTCACGCTAAACGGTTTAAGCGGTGATTTAACCATCCTTAACTATCCTTATGATAACAAAATATCGGAAATAGAAAATCTGGTACGTTTGTTTGTTATTATCCTGTGCACAGTTCTACAGACTGCCTCGTCGAGCTCGCGACTGCTGGGAGTCGGGTTGATCCTCTGCCGGGGTTGCGAGTTTATCCGAAAGGGATATCGTGGCCCCGGCACACAGGCAACGGAAGGAACACGGGTGGGTTTTAGTCAGTAAAAGTCTGACACGCCCTCCCACTCCACCCAGAGCGGGAGAAGTTATTTGATAAGTTCCCACCATCAAAAAAAAAAGGGGCTTGATCCTGAGTGTAGTCTAAGAAGGCTGTGTGGTGTTACACAGAGGGATAGAATTAGAAATGAGTTTGAAAGAGGAATTGGCACCGGTGACCAGTGATAGCCTAGCGATGTGACCGTCAGACTGCCAAGCCATAGGTCTCGACTTCGAACCCAAGGCACGCACCTCTGACTTTCCGGATTCATGTGCGTATTGTATAATTATCACTTGCTTCAAAAACGGTGAAGGAAAACATCGTGAGGAAACCGGCATGCCTGAGAGATATTTCTCGACGGCATATGACGCCAAGTCAGAGGCCCATGGGCGGCTTTAAAACTCTGACACCAGGTTAGTCACTAACCACACGAAAAGAAGAAGAAAACTGGTGACCGAATAGTTGTGTGATAATCAGTAATCATGGTACGGGCATGTGATGCGGAGAAATGAGGAAAATGTCGTGAGGAAAGATTTGAGTATGAATGTGGTGGGCTATAAGAGTAGAGGAAGACCAAAGAAACGATGGATGGACTGTGTGGAAGATGATATGGCTAGAAAGGGGGTGACTACCGAGATCACGACTAATAGAGAAGTATGGAAGAAAGGGACATGTTGCGTCGACCGCAAATACATTGAGACAAGGGCCAAAGGGGGTTCTACAGACTACCTCGCTAGTATAATCAAGTCAAAGTCAAATCATTTATTTCAAATAGGCCCTTGTAAGGCACTTTTGAAGGTCAAACTCTAAAAAAAATTGAATTGATTCTAGTCGCCCCTTCCAAAATGTAGTTTTCGTATGGAGGAGAATGGGCAAGAAACTCCACCGTTACTCTTTTAAAAAGTGTCACAATATTTTGTATATGGTAGGTACATTAGTTACATAATTATATGTGAAGACGATGCACCTAAAAAAAAATACGTTACCACAATAAGTAAAAAGAAGAATTAATAAAAATAAAACAACAAAATATAAATTAATTACTTTAAAAAAAAATTAGGAAAATCGTCTACTTTTACAATGTTTGTAAATATGTGAGAACCTTGTATCTATCATACATGGTTTTATTTATACATGGGCATGCGCTCGCACGTATTTTTTTGAACAGTCATGAAAAATTATCGAAAATTAACTTTAAAATTCTATCTTTAATATTTTTCAAGTTATAAAATTTTTAAGTTTTTTAGTAACGTTTGCCATATCTCATAAGTGATTGGCTCGATTTGGATTCTGTTTATTATTTCTAAAAGCTTATGAGTTATTTTATCGGATTAACTAATAATTAAAAAAAAAAAATTAAAAAAAAACAGTATTTATTTTAAAAAACACAAGTGTAAGTCCATAAAATTTTAGCGGGATATTAAAAAAAAAATAATAATAAAAAAAATAGACCCCCCTTTTAAGTTTATTTTCGATTATTTGTCATGAATATTCAGAAAAATACGGGCGGACACATGCCCACAGGCGAAATTGTATTTATCTATAACCTCGTGTTAATAACATACAAAATAAGTTTATTCTCACAGGCGTACCCACAAGGCGCAACCAGTATTTAAAACAGTTACAATACACAAATCCGTTACCTGTTTACTAGTTAATTCTGTCAGTAATTGCGTGTTAGACTAATCGCTGATCAAACGGTATGATGTTGCATGATTTTTGGGGTTCCGTAGGCGTTATAATGAATCTGTGTACTTTACTTGGGGCTAGAGTAACGCGGTGAAAGATTGTTGTCTATGATTATTGTTTTTCGTCCTCCGCATTTTCTTGTAATTGTTTTAAACAAAAAAACACGACGTTTGCACGAAAAAAAAACGGCTTGCTTGTGTGTACGAAATATAAATTAAAAAGAACAAGAGCTCGTGGCTAAGTAATAACAGCCGCATGAGTCGATCGATCAGGTAAAGCTACACTTGCCGCGGTTGTTACGTGGATCAGTGACCATCTTTACATACCGAGACTCCTCCGTGCCTCGGAAAGCATGTTAAGCCATTGGTCCCGGCTGTCATTTGTGGATCTTTGACAGTCGTTACGGGTCGCCAGAAGCCCGAAAGTCTGACAACCAGTCTTACCAAGGGGTATCGTAGTACCCAGTTACTGGGTTGTGAAGGTCAGATAGGCAGTCACTCCATGTAAAATACTGGTATTCAGCTGCATCCGGTTAAGCTGACCCCAACATAGTTGGGAAAAGGCTAGGCAGATTGATTGATATCTTTAAGTCGCCAGCAAGTTGACGCCTTACGCTGCTGCCAAAACTACACTTCCACTTTTACAAAATTAAATCTAAGTTGCAAACTTCTCCTTTAAATCTTTATGATATCTAGTGCCTTCAGGAAGCACTGTAATAATTAAGGGACGTCTTATTTGAGTAAGTGTTATTAAATTATTGTTAGTACCTGGGCGACCAAGCCCTGCTCTGGTGAAAATAGAGAATGCTCATTTAATAGTATAGGATTGTTCATACTAATTCCATGCTGCCATGATAAAAGGTACTTACTAATTCCATGCTGCCATGATAATAGGTACTTACTAATTCTATGCTGCCATGATAGTAAGTACTTACTAATTCTATGCTGCCGTGATAGTAAGTACTTACTAATTCCATGCGGCCATGTAATGACATTCTTCGACGTCTTTTTCTAAAGTTTGGGCGACCGACCTCTGCTCGGCCGAAAATACGGGGAAACGAATTTTCCCAGATATGAAATCTACGAGATGTAGATGTACAAATATTGATCGTTTAATAGTATAGGATTTATATTGTATAAAAATGTTTTATTATCCTCTTAGTTATTTTCGATTTTTTTTAGTCTTTTTTCCAGAAATAACAAAAACAAATAATGTAAATAATATCGTATTTTTAGGGTTTTCGTATCATACTGTTTTCTGACGATATCAGTCATGTTTTTATTGTAGAAAATACTTTTATGTAGGTAGTAAGAGTTTCGATGTTAATTCAATTTTTTTTTAATCATTTAATCTGCTTGTTTGCATCTGAATACCAGGTTTTTACATGGAGCGACTGCCTATCTGACCTCCACAACCCAGTTACTTGATAACACGATACCCTTTCTTAAAACAGCTATCTAATTACGCAACACATTTTCGTAAACAATTCCGACTAATCTGTTTCAATTTGACAGGTCAACAACATTCATTGTGTTATTTACGTTGTTGAGCAGATTTTTTTTTCGAACGTACGAAGCAATGGATTAGCAATCTGTTTCAAAACGATTCAGATTCTGATTGATCGTGTATTACGTAATTAGGGTACTGGTTGTAGAATCTTTCTCAATGAAAGCTTTAAAAAAATACCTAAAACCTTTTTAGATTTCACCTCGCGGCCCCGTCTTTATAAAACAAAATCAACAACTTAAAAAGAAATATCGACATTAAATTCTAAAAATACGCAGCTACCTTCAAACACAAAGGACGTCGGAACTCACACTAACTCACACACTCTCATCACACTATCTCACATTATTTTTATTTCTATCAAACACTCTTTTAGAATGCGACGCGAATTACATTGCTTGATCAAAAAAAGAGAAAAAAAATAACTTACACCGTTTTGAATGTAGACCTAATAAGGGACTGGATGGTGGGTCGTTTTTTTGGCAGGATGTGTGTTATAGTTTTTTAATTCTTTGGGGTCGACAGAAAAGATACTCTGCCTTGATTTTAAGAGTACAAACTTGTATGCAATGACGAACGTTATTTTTAGTAAGACAAGTGCTGTCAGTTAATTTAATTCAGAACAATCAGCGACAAAAGTCGATTAACACTTCCGTATTCAGGGTGGTCAAACGACGTCATTAAAAAAAAATTGATTCCTCATGCCCAGGGCTATCCGAAAATATTCTTGATAATTTTCGAGTTATATATTTTTTTTTTATAATCTTGAAAATTATACGAAAAGAATAAAAAAAATAAAAATTGTTTATTTTTACACGGCTTTTTCACATTCGTTTTTTTACAATTTTCATTGTTATGGAATATTCTTTCAGACATAAAATAAGATACAAAAATATTGATCGAAAAGGAGGATTTTTTTTTTTAGATAAATCTACCAGAAACTGGATGATTTACTTACAAAATTAATTCTAAAGCAACCTCGCGTGCTTTAGCTAGTTTTCTTAACATAAATAAACGGCACCACAGATGTGCCTTGCCGTCTGCCTAACATTTCCTGTTGGTTTAATTATAGCAGTTCTGTTTATATTGGTCATTATTTGTTTTTACTCCAGCTTAATGATTGACGTGTCAATTTGAAAGATATAACTGTGCCATACGTGACTGGGCGGGAATTATAGAACGTAAATATTTTTAAGGCGCGGACAAGAGGCAAACGTAACATACAAGGTGGCAGGGACATCGATGCCACAACTGTTATCATGGATTCAGTACATGATTCTGAACGCCCCGGCGGCGTTTAAATTTTTGTCGGTTACAAAAAAAAAACTGTTGTTTCATAGAAAAGTGCAATAACTACGCGGTCAAAATGTATGGAACAGCAGATTAAAAAAAAACCTTAATCATGTACTGAATCCATGGTAAAACTTTTCACGTCGATGTCCCTGACACCTTGTATAGTTTATGGTAGCTGAATAAATTAAAATAGTACATATTAATCTTGAACATTTATTTCTCATGAAATCCCATCCCATTGTCCCATTTGTTTTTTTTCTCGAGTTTATTATCTTTTTTTTTATGCACGTGTTTCTGTGACAAATAAACTTATTTTTCTTTCTTTATGAATGATACCAAAAACGTTTTGAAAAAAAATCTCGATATAAATTCTCTCATGCTAATAAACAAATTTTTTAGCATGAGTTCCATTTAAAATATCTGTATTAAAAAATATCAACGTACGTTGGTATTTAATTGATAACATTATTTGAATTCAGGACTTGGTTGTTTTTTTTATTTTCGATTACTCAACTCATTTTTGAGTAAATAGATAATTGCTTGATATTTTGCAATAAAGTAAAAGCGTTGTGTCATCATGCTTCTCTTTCTTTTCTATGCAGTCCGACAGTGACCGCGCTTTAGCTGTTGTCAGCGTCTTAAGGGGTTAGATACGGTCTCTGGGTTGTGGAGATAAGATAGGCAGTCGCTCCATGTAAAATACTTTTAGCTGCATCTGGTTAGACTGGAAGCCGACCCCGACATAGTTGGGATAAAAAGGCAATAAGGCTGATGATTGATAGCTACTTTTACGCATTAAGCTTCGTGCAGACCAGCGCGACGCGACACCGGTTATTGTTATACCGTCAAGTTTTCTTAGAAATTGTATTGTTCGTGTCGCGGCGCGGCGTCGCGTCGCGCTGGTCTGCACGAGCTTTTATCATCTAAATTGACACAATGAATTCGATAATCAGCTTTTGAGCATTTAAGTTGTTGATTTTACTTCTATTTCGATTTTTTATAAAATACGACTTTTATTGCTGACTGTATCTGTTGTATGAATATATGAACATCTTTTAGAGGGGGACAATCTATATACAATGTGGATCTGGACTTACGACATTAAATTAAAACGAGCACAGTACTAGTCCATCGAAACATTTTAAAACACGAAGATTTGTAGTTAATGGAAAATTGAAGAATTGCAATTTTCAAACAAAATTAATAGCAAAATCAACTGCAAAAATGTAAACACGCTTTATCTACGAAAAGTCACTGACCTGTTGCGCGGTGTGGTGCGGGATGCAGCGGGCGGGGGTGCGGGACGTAGGTGGACGTAGGTACTTAAGTCGGAGAACAACAAATCCGCGGCATAAACGCACTAAGTTGCGCGTTGTTAATTAATAAAAGATCACTAATTGAATAATTAATCACATATTATCACATCACAATCAGAATTTAAATTATCAATAAGTAATCACATTTTTAAATTTTCAAAGTGTCCACCGTTGTTCAACACTGACTGGCATATCTCTGGATAACAGTTGTTGTACTTTTCTGAACTTGTAAGGTCGCCGTGCATGCCGTTTCAAATATCTATGGACAGTTCTGTGACTCACTTGAAACCGCCGCGCTGCGTTCCGGAGGCTAGAAGTCGGGTTATTTTCAAAATGTTGTAATATCCGCTCCTCGATATTTGACTTTGAAGACACGCCTTCTCCTTGAGGAACGGCCGATTCTCTCGTAACCTCTGAACGGCCAGGGTAAAAACACGGCTGTTGGTAGGGCACGTTCGTGTGTCACCATATCTCTCCCGATATGTACGCAATGCTAAAGCCGCATTTTGGTGACATTCTCCGTACATAAGCACCAGGTCAGTGTACTCGGCAGCTGTGTACCTTATTTGAGGCATAATATTACCTAAACTAAAAAACTTACAAACCTAACCTAAATCCAAAAACTAACTAATAAATGCCCAATTAACTAACTAATAATACACTAACACTTAACAATATGTCACAATAACCTGTGCACTAATCTAACTATAATAAATTGTCTTTAACACAATAACAACTAAAACTTTTCATAAAATCACAACAATGCGCGCGCGGCTCGTCTTGTGATAACAAAAGTAGGCGTGTGCTCTCATCAAAGGGCTCCGCTATGCACTGACTGACATAGTTACGAGTCAATAAAAGTCTTTTCGCCGAAATAATTCCGCTCACACACACACTCGCAGTTTTCTATGCACCACTAATGCATTATTTGCGGAAGTAATATTTCTTTTTCTTTCTAATTGTAGTATTTTGTGGGAATGGGCGGGGCGCGTAAGAGTGGAATGGTAAGACACCTTTCTCTGTCTTTCAAGCATATTGAGACGCAGAGAATAGAATCGTACGTTTTTGCACAGGTTCCTGACCTTACAATGTTTACCTATTATTACGGACTCAGATCTACATCATGTTGAAAAATAAGAAAATGTAAAATAATTTCCTGTGGCTAAAGTATTCATTGGATTTGATTGATTTTTTGTATACGGGTAAAGAACATGACACTCTTTACGTGGTTTAAAGGAATGTCAATCGTCCTGCTCCACTTTGTATATAAAAGAAAGTCGAAAGTCGTGTTAGTTACACCACTTATAACTCAAGAACGGCTGAACCGATTTGGCTGAAAATTGGTGGGGAGGTAGCTTAGAACCAGGAGACGGACATAGGATACTTTTTAGTAGGGTAGGTAGGGTAGGTAGGGTAGGTAGGGTAGGTAGGGTAGGTAGGGTAGGTAGGGTAGGTAGGGTAGGTAGGGTAGGTAGGGTAGGTAGGGTAGGTAGGGTAGGTAGGGTAGGTAGGGTAGGTAGGGTAGGTAGGGTAGGTAGGGTAGGTAGGGTAGGTAGGGTAGGTAGGGTAGGTAGGGTAGGTAGGGTAGGTAGGGTAGGTAGGGTAGGTAGGGTAGGTAGGGTAGGTAGGGTAGGTAGGGTAGGTAGGGTAGGTAGGGTAGGTAGGGTAGGTAGGGTAGGTAGGGTAGGTAGGGTAGGTAGGGTAGGTAGGGTAGGTAGGGTAGGTAGGGTAGGTAGGGTAGGTAGGGTAGGTAGGGTAGGTAGGGTAGGTAGGGTAGGTAGGGTAGGTAGGGTAGGTAGGGTAGGTAGGGTAGGTAGGGTAGGTAGGGTAGGTAGGGTAGGTAGGGTAGGTAGGGTAGGTAGGGTAGGTAGGGTAGGTAGGGTAGGTAGGGTAGGTAGGGTCGGTAGGGTCGGTAGGGTAGGTAGGGTAGGTAGGGTAGGCAGGTAGGTGCACCGTAGATACGTACTTAGTGCTACTCGAGCGAAGCCGGGGCGGGCAGCTAGTTTAGAAATATAATGGAAAAAACCTGGTTTATCATTTTGATATATTTATAGAACGGTTGTTGTTTTTTTTTATGATATTTCAGGTTTGGATCCATAGTATATTATATAATACAGACACACCCGATACTGATTTTGTTCAGCTCGATAATCGGTGAGGGGTAGACAGCACTGAAGGTAAAACTGACCATGTACGGGGTAGTCGTAACTCGCAAACCCTCGCAAGGGCTGATCGTATCAAGGTCTGTGCAAACCAGCGCGACGCGACGCCACGACGCGACTCGAACAATACAACTTCTAAGACAACTTGACGGTATAACAATAACCGGTGCCGCGTCGCGCTGTCGTGTCGCGCTGGTGTGCACGAAGCTTCAAGCGTATCAATCAAACTGACCTCTGCGCTGCTACAGACGATGCCGTGGATGTGGCAAAGTTTTTGAGCAATCAAATTTGTAAATTGACAGATTTACAAATTTACCTCACGAAGTAGAAGATCAAGCGCCATTTAAAGTTAACCTAAGAGCCCTTTCTATGTCTACTAGTAACTAAAACTAAGAATATCGGACGCCGGATGTCGGCGTCTGGTCTAAATATAAATTAAGTTAAATACGCTAATAGATCTGATATGATTAATGGTAGGTTCACGACTATATTCTATTAGGGGACAAGCAGAAATGGGTGTCAATCAGTTTAACAAATGTTCGTTTTCGAAAATTCTCAAGGGGAGTCAAAATCAAAAGTAGAATCTTGAAATAAGTTCCGTACATCATCATAAGTCTGAATATAGGCCTCTCCAATGCACCATTTACCTTGACTACTCTCATCAAACCCAATAGTGAGACCTACCCGTCTCACTATTCCCGTTGAGTTTTCCCATTGACGGTAATACTGATACTACTAATACCTATCACTATTCCCGTTGCGTTCTTCGAACGCGATTATTCGCGACCAAGAAAATGCTTGTTTATTTCAATAATTCTCGACTCGATATGATGACCTCTTTATCGATCTGACCACTAGATATTATTTTAGATAATTTATCTATTGACAAAATGTCTATATAAATATTATAAAAGTGTCTACGATGTGTTATTTCATACTATTTATAACACCCTGCTTTGACAGATATTTGTTATGAGATAAAGATCCATTTTCTGTAGCATTTCGTGGATTATGATTTTTCAACAGGCGTTTAAAAAAACCAATACTAAATGGAAATACGGAGACATTTTATAGGAGGACATGAGTTACTATTTCCATTTGTCCATTCTTAAGTAAATGGGTATAGAGAGACTGATTTGAAAAAAACGTGCAGTCTCATTATTACCATTGCAACGGGCGATGTGAATAGTGAGACTCACCCGCGAATATCATGGCTTCACCTAGCCTATGGGCGTCCTACCTTAGCATTATCAGCCTATAGTGTTTATTCCTGGGATACAGCAGTGCTATTCTGTAACCATCTCACCGTGAAAACTTAGGTGAAGTGAGCGTGGAGTGAGCTGTCATTCCACAGGGATTGACACTATTGACAGCATGGCTGGTCTCCTCTCTGTGAGAGAGAGTGGGCTTTAAATATTGTTTTCCATCTTGCTGGCCCAAATATGTGCTTACGAAGTTTTGGTTCTAGGACAGGCCAGTTTTCTGTTTACCCGATTGTCCACTCAAGAATTGTCTCCACTTTTACTGTGTCTGTCTCCACTCAAGAACTCGTCTACCCCAACGGTCATCGGTTCTACGACTAAGTAAGTACCGCCCATTCACTTCAGCGTGCTTATTCTGTGAGTTACCTACGTCAACTTCTTTGGTTCTCTGTTGCATCACCTCATTCCAAATTCGATCTCTCAGAAATACTAAGCAGACGCAAATTCAAAAGAAACCAACAATGATATGTAATTTAGTCAAATATTCTTTATTTCTGTGTTCGCCATTTTTATTTCTTTGTTATGTTTTAAGATTTTTCTATTCGCCGTGAGACAATGGTGTTATATTTTTTTGTATTTTAACTTTGTAAAATCGTATTCGCTTCTGAATTTTGTTTTTTTTTGTCTGTTCGTCTGTCTGAGTGTTTGACAGTGCCGATTGTTTCGAATTTCAAATGTGTGTTGTTTAGTTTTTTTTTTTGTACAGGTAGAAGATTCTGGTGGTACTGTTTTTTTATTGGATTTGGAAGGTGTTATCTGTGATCGCAGTTTTAGGACTGGTATGCAAGTGTTTTTCGTCGCAATTCAAAATTCAAATTCAAATTCAAAAGTCATTTACTCAAACTAGGCTGAGAATCAGCACTTTTCGAACGTCAAAATTACATAAGACAGTCCCCCAAAACGCCCGCCCTTCACAATAGCTTAGGGAGCGTTTTTGTCCAAAAGACTCGTGGTGTAAGTACGAACGACTTGTAAGTACGTACAACACATGATTTTAGTTATTGTCATCATTTTATAAATGAAATAGGAGACGAGCGGTGATGATGAATGTTGCTACGAGCAATACCGAGAATTGGTTTCCTGGAGTTCCAAGAAGCTCGAGCTATTACTTTTTCTTCAATTAGGTATAATCTAAGAATAGCTAATCAATAAACAATAATACCGTTTAGATGAATGTGCGATGAATAAACAATTATACCGTCGTTTTGCAAAACTTGTAAGTTGATGTTTAAAAAAAAAACTAGCTCCGGCCCGCGGTTTCACCCGCTTCAGTCTCGATTCTGTGGGAATATCGGGTTAAAAAGTATTCTATGTCCTAACCTAGGTCATAGTCTACCCATTTGCTAAATTTCATCTAAATCCATTCAGCCGTTTTGGCGTAAAAGCGTAACAAACAAAATAACCTTCGCATTCATAAATAATATTAGTTAGGATGCTGAATTAAAGTGTGACTCACTTTTAACTTTATTTTGCCTTATGTAGTCCATTTAAGGTCTTTATCTTATTAATACTACCTGACTGCGGTGATACCCAAAAATATCGCAATTTGCAAATTGGGCATTGGGCATAACCATACCCAAAAAGCAGGAATTGCCCATTGATCCGGCTTGCTACATCAAAATAGTGATAGTCAAAGTTACACACACATCCTTATAAGGTACTTAACTATGTTGTCAAGCCAGACTGTCAGTCCATCAGATAAGTCCAACATTCTTGTACAACAATGTCAAGCAAGTGATCAGTAAGAAATTAAAACAACAGCCGTTTGAGAGGACTCATTAATATACTTTTAGAAACAGAGTGACAGCTGACGTCGGATAGAAATGTCAGAAGTTCCACTCTTGACGTATGTCAATTACATTTTCAATATTTGTTAATTTTTTTGTTTGTTTCAGTCCGGTACTAACCAACAACATTGTGTTCAACTGTATCAATAAAATTTATCCGAAGAACAAATTTAAAATTGTAGTTGAAAAACATTTTCTCCCATACGGAATGTATGGGAGAAATTGTTTTTTAAACTGTAAATTGAAAAGCAAAGCTAAAAAGTAAAGCTAGTTGTAGTTTCATTGTATTCTGCATAGACACGTAACTAAGCAAATGCCGCCATATCTAAATTTAGTCTTTGAGGAAACAGGGCTCCGCAAAGCCTCTGTGGGGGCTCTGCGAAAATACTGGTCGCAACGCCTTGTGGAGCCCAGGGGCTCTGCAGAGCACACTTTGAGTAACACTGATCTACGGCATAGATACAGTCCAGAAAAGTAATTGTTTATCTAATGAACACAACGACAATTTGCCGTGTTATAGACATTTCAACTGTCAAAGATTGACAGATGTGATTTGAATTTACGGAAAATTTAAGATGGCAGTCATTTTGATCTTCTTCTTCTTCAAACACGTGGCCGAATTCTGGGCCGAGTTTATTTAGATAACCATCGATACGCTAAGAAGAAAGATCATCATTGACAGCCTTGTTCCACCCACTGCTGAGTTTAGGCCTCCCCCCTTATGTGCGAGTCTCATCACACACACACACATCACCATTAGATATACTTTGTCGCCTTCTCCCTTCAATCCATCCAAAGGTTGACTGAAAACGATCGCTTTTAGCAAACCTTAGCTAAAAGCGAAATTTTTTAGCTTTTATAAGACCGTCCATTTATATCTGTTATTTTCATAGTGTACATAATAAAGAGTATTCTCTCTATCTTCTTCTATAGGACGTCCACCTACCCTGGCTATTGACTGCTATATGACTTTACCTACCTTACCTTGAAAAACCCCTTCTACTTTAGAGTCTCGCTGATGGTGGCGCGTGTGTTGGATCATTTAGCTCCCTTCAAAATGGTTGAGCTGAATGGTGCTGATCCATGCGTCATGTTCGTGAACGGGCGCCGTCAGTTGGGACTGGTCAACTCTTAGCGGCCATGGCTGATTTTTAATTTTTGAATTGTTCTTTGTTTTTATCTTTGTATTACGGACGCTTCTAACGTGCATATCTTTCTACATTGTTCTCACATGTATAATTTCAACATGAATGATGTAACCAATACTTTGTAACAATTTATTTTATTTAAAAGAGTGTCCGTGGAGTTTCTTGCCCGTTCTTCTCCATAGGTACCTACTACGCTTTGGAATGGGCAACTAGCTTCATATTTTTGACTGACCGATTCCTTGACTATTCAAAAGTGCCTGTAATGGTTTAATTGAAATAAATGATTTGAGTTTGAGTTTGAGTTTGAGTCACTGTGACAAAAGACAATCTCAAAAATGTCGGCGACGCAAGTTCTAAGCAAGCTACTATGTGGAGTAAACCTTCTGTTAATACCTGTTTATATCATTTTGATCAGAGTGACAGCTAATGTATAACGATCAACAAAAAACACAACTAATAAGTGTCCGAGCCTCCGAATTACTTTACTGGACATGTTTTGACTATATCTTTCGGGTTGTGCGGTGTAGACGAGCTTTTTTTAAATATTTTTATTGATCATTAGGCTCACGTTTGATCACTAACTCACCTGATGGTAAATATGATAAATGATTTTATTTCTGCAAGTGGGTTTCTACCAACACTTGTGAGTGTTTGTAGAAAACTGTACTTGCAGAAATAAAATTATTTATTGAATTTTTTGTTTCTGGCGTGTGCCAAAAATAAATAATGTTGTAAAACTAGATGAGTTCGGTGTTTCCTATCTGACAACTCTGAGAAGAAAGACAGAAACAAACTCAGGTGTCAGTCTCTTTTAAAGTCCAGACATAAACTTGGTTATTTTTAAATCTTTTGATGACGGGCTCGTGATGAAAGTTTTTGCAACGCAATAATTATCATCGTGAGGAAACCTGAACCCTAATTTGAGTAACACAGTTCGTGGGTTTTGAAGGAAGTTCCTAATCCATTGCTTTTTTTCAAACCTATAAATAGGTTTGAAATAGGTTTGCTATAAATTGTTTTTGTTGTAAGGTTTAGTTTCGTCTACTCAAAAATAACGCGACGAACGTGGCTTAACCGTCAATATAAGAAATAGGTTTCCCATTTGTCAAGTCAAGGTATAGAAAGTCCCTTTTCTCATAAAATAAGTTCATCAACAACAGTTAATCGACCAGCCCATTGAAAAAGAAGCAAACAATTTAATAACCCACACTATCACGCCTCTTTAACAAAAAAAAACGTTACACAAACGCCTCACAACAGCTGCAAAACCGCTCGTCTGTGCCTCTTATCAGATAGCGCACCAACCCACGTCACAATGAGGTTTGACAAGCCACTCCATATACTTACTGTTTACATTCAGTTACCTTTACTGGAATATTTTATACTCCATTATTTATACCACCACTATCTACCATCATCATCTGCATCAACTATGTTGGGGTCGGCTTCCATTCTAACCAGATGCAGCCGAATACCAGTATTTTACGTGGAGCGACTGACTATCTGACCTCCACAACCCAGTTACTGGGTAACACGATACCCCTTGGTAGACTGGTTGTCAGACTTTCGGGCTACTGACGACCCGTAACAACTGTCAAAAATCTACAAATGACAGCCGGGACCAACAACTTAACGTGTTTTCCGAGGCATGGAGGGGGGATGTAAAGATGGTCACCCATCCACGGACCAACTGCGACAGGAAAGCTTTCATTTAGGTGTCGTCGTAGTGTTATTGAAAGTGGCTAATGTGTTTTTTAACCATTGCGTTAATTTACACAAACAAACAAAAAGTTGATTCTCTGGTTTTTTATTAAATGTACATAAAGTAAATACACATTTTACGTAAATATATTTTTTTAAGTAATTATTTTCTACTTATTTTCCGAATCTGAATTCTCATGAAAAATATCTGTTTCTGTTTTTATGAAGCGTTCTCTAAAGCTTTTAAGCTTAGGTACATTTTTAATTTAGAAAATTGCTTTTAGTCTCTCGTCATTCGAAACCACTAAATGTAAGTTAATAAACTAACTTATTATCTTGAGAATCAGTATTTATTTTATTAATATCATTTTTTTTTTATTATTATTTATGTATACACAGTAAAATAGATACAGATACGACATAGTCATAATTATGAGTCAAAGGCACTGCGTATTTCTTAATAAAAATCTTCCAGCAGACCTGCGAAAGGAGAAATGAGAAAGAAATGTAGACAATAAATAGTGTGTGAGAACAAAAAGATAAAAAAACTTTAACTAAAATATTGAAATAAACCTACACGTATAACGTAATAAATTAACATATACTTAAATAAATACATAAAGCTTAAATATATAAACATACATACTACAGCAAAAATATTACCGTGAAACTTAGGTGAAGTGAGCGTGAAGTGAGCTGTCAATAGTGTTAAATTCCTAGCATTCTGCCGGTCGATTTATGACAGTGACAGCTCACTTCACCTAAGTTTCACGTTGATATTTTTACAGAATCGACCGACAGGTATATAAATACACACAATTGAGAGGAAAGGTAATGCTGTTTTATCTTTCGTATTAGCCTATTTCATATTAGCGTTTTTATTTACTTAAATATTAAATTAAAATATTAGCGCATCGCTCGAGAACGGCGGGACCGATTTGGCTGTTTTTATTTTAAAATATTGCTAATAGTCCGAATCAGGTTCTTGCGGAAAGAAATATTCGAAAAGTTTCCGGGAAAATTGGAAAATTCGGGAAAACTGAAAGTGCATTTTCTATAGGAAATAAGTATGAATCATTGTTTGGACAAATTACGTCTGTCGGGTCAGCTAGTCTAAACTAATATAAAATAATATTTTATTTTTTTGTTTGTTTGTAATGAATAAACTCAAAAAATACTGGACCGATTTAAAAAATCTTTCATCAGTCGAATGCTACGAGTATATTGTCACTGAGTTAACACAGGCTATAATTTATCAAGATATAACGCGGGCGTAGCCGCTGGAATTTTTTAGACAAAAGTACAAATTTATTGTATATTTGTTTGTTCAGTTTTCACGCTAAAACGGCTAAACAGATTTGGATGAAATTTGACACATAGAAAGACCATGACCTGGATTTGAACATAGGATATTATCCCGATATTCCCACGTATGCGTGTGAAACTAGTATTAAATAAATTAGGTGTTTCTTAACAATTTCAGTCGCATTAAATAATTTGATAGATTTCACAAGAAGAGTCATAGAAATGAGTAAAACATACCTACACTATTATTTTATTGACTTAAGAGATTTACATATTTATCCTACATCTCCTCATAGGCTAACTATGACTTCCACTGACGAACCATCACAACAACACATGTTGAAATCTCTAGTTCCTGTCAGACATCGTATGGTACCATCAAAGAAGTTCATAACTAACTAGTTTCAAAACAAAATGGGCGAAACATTCGCAACAAAACATGTTGAAATCTCTGTTTTCTCAATTTACCATCGAAGAAGTTCTAGACTATTCTTGCTTGCAGCGCTCGACGACTATAGAACCGGGCCGGTAACGGATGTGGTCATCGTGTTCACGGGATTTTGTTTTGAAATTGGTTAGATATGAACTTCTTTGATGGTACATGGGGCGCGGGCGTACTAACCCGGTAATATTTCCCATTGTTTTTGTTTTCTGAAAATTACCACATAAATAGACGTACGATACCTAACGACACCCTCATGGATCAGAGCTGGTTTTTTTTTACATGTTGTATACCTAGGTACCAATTTTAAATGTTAACGCTGTTGGTGTTCTTTATTAAATCTCTCATACTCATTACTAACTATTTGTTATACCAACAAACCTTCCATGAAGCAAAACCCAGGAATTAAGAAATCTCACGAAAAAACCACTTTTACACCCATTCTGTCTCCTCGCATGTCTTCAAACAAGAACCCATGTTACAACGTGCCTAAAATACTTTCAGTGAAGCTTCACGCCAGTAAAAAGAGGTACAAGGCAGAACAATGTTGCCTTTTGCAGATCATAATGAGACGCCGATCTGTAGCAATGTCTAGATGTTATCATGATGTGACATTTTTCTGAAATGGTGGTAATACGGGAGGTAATTTGGGAAGGGACTGCTTGGAATTTGTCAGAAATAAACTTCCAGAAGACTTGCAAACGTTATACAAAACAATCAATCTGCCTAGCCTTTTCCCAATTATATTGGGGTCGGCTTCCAGTCTATCCGGATGCAGCTGGATATCAATATTTTACATTTAGCGACTGCCTATCTGACCTCCGCAACCCAGTAACTAGGTAATACGATACCCCTTGGTAAGACTGGTCGTCAGACTTTCGGGCTTCTGACGACCCGTAACGACTGTCAAAGATCCACGAATGACAGCCGGGGCCAACAGCTTAACGTGCTATCCGAGGCACGGAGGAGTCTCGGTATGTAAAGATGGTCACCCATCCACAGACCAACCCCGGCTAGCCTAGCTTAACCTGATCGATCGACCCGTGCAGCAGTTGTTACTTAGCCACGAGCTCCTCCAATCGTTATACAAAACGAGTTCGAAAATAAAAACGCATAAAAGCTCGTACAGACCAGCGCAACGCGACGCCGCGCCGCGACACGAACAATACAATTTCTAAGAAAACTTGACGGTATAACAATAAACGGTGTCGCGTCGTGCTGGTCTGCACGAAGCTTAAGCCTCGATCCCGTGGGAATAAAAGTATCGGGATTTTATCCCGATACTTTTATCTGTGTTCAAAATTTCAAGAAAATCCGTTCAGTAGTTTTTGCGTGAAAGAATTACAAATGTCCATCCATCCAATCCATCCTCACAAACGCGTTTACACTGTTAGTTGGATATGTATCATTGTAGTTAAAAAAATAGAAATTTTCACAGATTGTGTATTTCTGTTGCCGCTACAACAACAAATAATAAAAAATAAATGAAGCTAATAATTAAAACGCCCCCTTGCAAGAAACGTGTTTATTTCGGTGTTTTTTGCTGGCTCGTGCAGAACAGCGCGACGCGACGGCGCGGCGCGACTTGAACAATACAATTTCTAAGAAAACTTCACGGTATAACAATAACCGGTGTCGCGTCGCGTTGTCGCGTCGCGCTAGTCTGCACGACGCTTTATACGGTACTTCTTGTGCGAGTCCGACTCGTACTTGGCCGGTTTTTTTTTTAATACAAAGAGTAAGACAGTCCGGTACAAACTATTCTCCCGTGTGTTTCTTTACATATGTCGTGACGGCATGTCATTTTTGTCACTACACAAATCGCTTTGACCAATTAGGCGCTTTTAAAATTCTGTTTTAGTGGCTAACAAATTTTTAGTTTTTGCTCGGGCGTCGAGTTTGTCAGAAATGGCGCAGAGTTATATTTATTGTATCACCTACAAATTTGAAGACGAGACTGGTTTTTTAGACCACCCTGATCTCTTGGGTCACCAAGTCACAGGCTGTGTGTAGTTTGAGACCCGCTGTTAAATCTGTCAACGTTTTCTGTTGGTTAGAATTGTATGCCATGTTAATTGTTTGTTTGTGAACTATTTGTAAGTTTAATAAATTATTTTTTTAAATTTAATTTATTATTAACGTCTTTTTCTTCTTCTTTTCGTGTGGATAGTGACTAACCTGGTGTCAGAGTTTTAAAGCCGCCCATGGGTGGACTTGGCTTGACATGCCGTCGAGAAATATCTCTCAAGCAGCCGGTTTCCTCACGATGTTTTCCTTTACCGTTTTTGAAGCAAGTGATAATACAATACGCACATGAATCCGGAAAGTCAGAGGTGCGTGCCCTGGGTTCGACCTATGACTTGGCAGTCTGACGGTCACACCACTAGGCTATCACTGGTTAGTAAATGCTAACTTTTGAGTTATGCAGAAATGTTAGCTATACAAGTGAACGTGTACAGAGTGTTTCTTTTATGTACCTACCAATTTAATATTTTATTTATAAAAATACGATTTTTTATATGAGATGATTTATTTTATTCCACCCGTCACCTACAGGGCCTAAAGGTGCTTTAAACGTTTGCAGTACAGTTTAAGATCAGGGTAGGTCAAGGTGAACATAATAGTTACACATCACATTGTTGAAAATCGCTTGACACTTCATTATGACACTAGACTTTTTGACACTTTTATAAAATATTGAATCTGGAAGATCATTGACACCGGCCAAGTGCGAGTTGACTCGCATAAAAACGCCGAAATAAACGCGTTTTTTGTATGGTGGCCCCATTTTAATTTTTAACTTTATTTTATTTTTATTATTTGTTGTTATAGCGGCGATTTATAGAAATAACTACGCAATCTGTGAAAATTTCAACTATTTACCTTTTCGTGTGGTTAGTTACTAACTAGTCGGTCGATTCTGTAAAAAGATCAACGTGAAACTTAGGTGAAGTGAGCGTGAAGTGAGCTGTCACTGTCACAAATCGACCGGAAGGATGCTAGGGATTAACACTTTTGACAGCTCACTTCACGCTCACTTCACCTAAGTTTCACGGTGATATTTTTACAGAATCGATCGGCTGGTGTCAGAGTTTTAAAGCCGCCCATGGGCGATCCTCGACAGCATGTGAAGCCAAGTGGCTTCACATGCTGTCGAGGAATATCTCTCATACATGCTGGTTTCCTCACCATGTTTTCCTTCACCGTTAACTTTTTTGTCTACCTATTACGGTTTATGAGATACAGCCCGCTGACAGACAGACTGACCGCGGAGACTTAGTAATAGGGTTCCGTTTGGCACCCTTCGGTTACGGAACCCTAAAAAAGCATGTTGGCTAATTCTTAGAAATTAGGTTCTTCTGAATAATTGAAATAGTGTTTGAAACCATGCATTGACTGCAAGATATTTCTTGAATTATTTAACAGATGCAATTTAAACATCTAACACAAAAATAGGTACCTACTAATTGCATAAAAAAACTTAATTCACAAAAATGCATTTAAGTGCAAGTTTTTAAAAAACCCCAGTAATTATTCAACCCCAAACTGCGCTTGCCCACCGCTGGCAAAGGAATCGAATACGTGGGAATGGACATACCGAATAACTGTTGTCAGAGAAATGAGTAGACCAGATGTTAGCACTTCAAATAAAAGTTTCAATGTTTTTATTTTAGTCTTAACAAGTTTTTAGAAAAAAAAATCTTTTTTGTTGTTATTTTTTTGGGGCATTTATCAACTGATAACAAGAATGCATGTGTATCTTGGTGTTCAATGTAGTATTTTTGTTTTATTATATTTAATTTTCCTGTTTTATCTGACTTAGTTATTTAAATTTTATTTATGTGTTTCGTGGATGAATGGAAGACGATCATGTATGCCTGCATATGTAGCATGACAACCATAGAAACGGGCTTTCTACGGGTTTAGTCGGCGGAAGAATAGACTATCATTTTGTCTATTCTATCGTCGACAAAACCCGTTTCTAAGTGGTCATGCTACGCGTGCTGGAGTTCTATGAGATGAGTTTATGAATATTTTGTCTAATAGTTTCTCTTTAGCTAATTTAATCGGCAAATTGCTGTTTAATTTTGAAAAAAAGAAAAGAAAAAAAGTTCCATACACAAAGCTTTCTCTACTCTAATCCTTTGAATAAGAAAGTTATTTTCATTAATATTTTTAGTAATATTAAAGAATATAGATGTTGCATCGAAATAAGATACGTTTTAAAAGTAAAAGAGAATCTGATTTATAAGTTTGGTTTCGTTTGACGTCGTGTGACAGCTAAGTGATGTATGGCATTGAAACATGTGTGTTGAAGGAAGAAACATTTTAATCGGCCGAAACGAAATGTGATAAATAATAACAACGTAACATCACGATGTGTAACTATAGGACACTCACATTCCGCCAGTTACCTATGTTTTTGTTCTCTTTTAAGTCCCATGGAAGGTTGGCTGTAACAGATCGGTATTAGCGATATGGCCGCCCATTGTGTCATCCTATGTACAAAAATGATGGTGTACCATCGAAGAACTTCATATCTCATATCTATCCACCGTAAGGACAATTCTTGCTTGCAGCACGCGGTGGCTATAGAGCCGGGCCGGTAACAGATGTGGTCATCGTGTTCACGGGATTTTGTTTTGAAACTGGTTAGATATGAACTTCTTTGATGGTACATAATAAAGAGTATTCTATCTATCTAATATTGGTAGGTGTTGAGCCCTTTGCCATCAACTGAGCACAAATCGAGACTTCGGGCTGCTCCTGAGAGATTCCAGATGGCAAAATCCAATAAGACTTTGCCCGACTCGGGAATCGAACCCAGGTAGCGCTTACGACGCAATGAAAAATAACGTAGAAATTAAATGCATCTGGGGAGAGTTTCGTATACTAGAGTTATTTGTATATGTTTAGTGTATTTTGTATTTTCTCAAACTGGTTCTCGTTTGCTATCGGTATACCTACTGTAATAATGTTATTAATTGTTCCATTTACAAATTCAGCCTGCGACACGTAGCAAAGAAGCCATTCGCTCAGCCGCTGCGTCCAAACCAACATTCCGAAATCTTTAGCACCAAACCGCCCCTACATAAGCTCTGTTCCGTCCGAACTGCACTAAATACCCAGTGGGCGTCGCAGGGCGTTACAATTAAATATATATTACAGTCGCCCACGAGAAACAATGCCGTATCTGATGCTGGCAGCCGACGGGTTAACTTAAGGTGATGCGTTTCGATTCGGCTGCATATAAAAAAATATCTCACAAAATAGGGAATTGGATTGAAACTTTTGTTATCATACAAAAGTTTCAATCTGATTTTCCTATTTTGTGAGATATTTTTTTTCTAAATGTTTCGATAACTCTAAATATATATTTCAATTACGGCTGTTTCAATTTAAAATTATTTAAATTAGAATTAAAATAAATTACGGGTGTAAAAACTTGGAGGGCATCGTGTCGATAGTTTTTGGCAACCAAGTCTTGGCTCGTAAAAAGCATTTGGTTTAAACTTCTCTATTTTCTTGTACCTACTATTTTATTGCCACAAACTCAACTTTGAAGGCAATGCATCTTTTGGCACTTCTGTCAAAAATCCATTAAAAAAATATTTATTACTTTATTAAACTGTAAAGAAGAATATAATTGGTTTTAATTTTTTGGAGTTTATTCTTTAGGAATCGATTTTCATAATTTATGGCCCCGGTATGGAAATTTTACGAGGAGTGAAATTTATACAAGCGTTATGTTGTTGTGTTGTGTTTTATTCGTAAATAACATGTATGCTTTTTATTTTTTTAAATGATGCCTTTATTTACCCTCTTTGCCTATTTCATATTCAAAGACAAACGTATTAAAAAGAAACAAAGAAAAATTGTTTATTAAAAAGAAAGAAAGAAAAAGTGTTTATTCTGCACAAACTAAACGCACGTTACAAAAAAAAAAACAAACAATACCACTTTACAGATTAGCCAAAAGCCTCGTACACAAACTAAACGCTCATCACAAAAAAAAAACATAATAATACTCCTTTAAAAATTTGCCAAAAGCCTCGTATTCAGTAAGTAGCCTCGTCCAATCTTGGGTTGGAGCTGACACACACACACACATTTTTATTTTGATAAAACAAGACTCGTTAGCATACCCCTTAACTTCAAAATTCTTCGGTGATTAGAAGTAATTTCTGAATAGTAATTTGGTAGTTTGGAATACAGTGAACGAATTTAGATGTCAATTTACATACTAACGTTGTCAATGAAAAGGTACCTATTAACATATATACATGCTTGTATGAATGTAATACATAGTAATATGTATGGTTAATAAGTAACAGTAATATTCATTGAACAAGTTTTTATGTTTGCTACTGATTTTGGCGATTTTCTCATGATATTGTGTTTTGATAAGCTTAGGAAGGTACCAAATGATTTCGTAATGGCCACGAGATTCCATAATTTTGTCGTTGTAGGTACCGAAGCGTTTTTCGATTCTTCGATAGTATTAAAAAATCTTATTAAGATTATATTTTTATCAAGCATTACCTATTCAAAAGATTTTTTTTTTGTATATTACGATGTAGCAAACACGCTGTATTCATAAGTTTATTTACTCAAATACAATTTAAGATAATTAAATATTGCCCACACATTCACAAGTTTAATCACTAATAAACAATTTAAAAAATGTTAACCACCCAAATGTTACCGCCATTTTGAACTGTCAACAGAATTCCCTATAATGGTGCGTTCGTTGAATTTTTCAAATTTAAATTCAAGTTTAATTTTCTAAAAAGGTTTGCTTAAATTATTTTGTAATTTCGTGAATTTGTGGAAAAGAATGTTACATGTCAAACGTTTTGTGTACTTATAGGTTGTTATTTACGATCTTTTAAGAGCATTCAACTGACTTAATTCATGAAATAAGGTTTTTCACAAAGTCAGCTTAGTATCTTAGTAGATACACGATGTAGAGCTGCTTAAGAGAGCTGATAATTGCGTAACACATATTAATATGTTAAATGGCACGGCAATCGATCACAATACCTTTCATTTTGATAGTCACTGCTTCTTATGTTTGAAAAATTCGTCTGCTCAACACATTGAGGTTTAATGTAAACCATAGCAGACACCGCAAACAAAATATTTACACCACACGTTGTGGTCCATGGACCACAAAAGTATCAGTAACTACCTGACGTTTATGGTGCACAGTACGCACCGCGCAGTTGTCACACTTGACATCCAAGTGACACATTTTTGTTCGCGGTGTCTGCTCTAGTTTACATTGAATCTCAATGGCTCAACAGCGTCGCG
Source organism: Agrochola circellaris (assembly GCA_914767755.1). NCBI lineage: Eukaryota > Metazoa > Arthropoda > Insecta > Lepidoptera > Noctuidae > Agrochola > Agrochola circellaris. Next base: position 5,009,782 of record OU611867.1, on the reverse strand, counting down.
ATGAACGTGACTGAACTGTCAAAATGACAGGCATTGTGATCGATTATCATTTTATGTGTGTTACTCAATTACCCCGCTCATGTACCTACCTCTCATTGGTCTTTCGGAATAAGGATTGAAACAAAAGGCCAGCCGGTCCATTCTGTAAAAATATCACCGTGAAACTTAGGTGAAGTGAGCGTGAAGTGAGCTGTCAATAGTGTTAATCCCTGGCATCCTGCCGGTCAATTTGTGACAGTGACAGCTCACTTCACCTAAGTTTCACGTTGATCTTTTTACAGAATCGACCGACAGATTCTGTGCTCATGATTTGGCAAATATCGATATTTTATTATTTTAGCTTGAGGTCTAAATCTTGCACAAAAGTTGGCAGTAGGCTTTTTTATTTTACTTTAACTAACACACTGACTTATCACAGGAAAATCGTATACTTTGACAAGATTCTTCAAATTCTATCACATTATTATTGTATCTGTCATTGCTTCATTTAATTCTTTTTACTTATTGCTTAGTAGGTAATAGTAATTTTATTCTAGTGCATCGTCTTCACATATAATTAATTTATACAAAATATTGTACTTAAAACATTTTTACAGAATAACGGTGGAGTTTCTTGCCAATTCTCTTCCATACGAAACTACCTTTTGGCAGGGGCGACTAGAATCAATTCAATTTTTTTGTAAATTTTGATGTTGAAAAGTGTATTTTATGTGCTTAATTGAAATAAATTATTTGACTTTGACTTTATGCAGGGCCTTTTGTTTTCAAGTCAGTGTCTTAATTCTGAACTATAGGTACGTAGGATTTTCTCTAGGAAAATACTGTCAAATATTTTACTTGAACCAGCCCGTTTTACCTATGTATTTGCATCGTCAAGGATCACTAAAAAACCGTTATTTGAAAGTAATGTAGTGTATAATTCAATTCAAATATACACAAAGAAGAGCCCAACAAACATAGTTTAAACTATTAACTAATATTTTTACTTTTAATTTATATCGATAAAAGAATAAAGAAACGTACAATTAAATATATTATCATAAATATTTGAGGAACATGTGTTTAACTCTTCACAATGAAATAACTTTAGCGAAAGGGAAACCAAGTGTTTTGTGTGATGAAAAAACGTTGTTCCTACGATTCATCGATGTAGTTTAGGAGATAGTGTACCCATAATTATGGAAGGCGCCTCGCGGTTTTACCCGAATAAGTCTCGATCCCGTGGAAATATCGGAATATAAAATATCCTATGTCCTAGCCCAGGTCATGGTCTACCCATGTGCCAAATAGGGATGATGACAAAAAAAAAAAATTGTCAACATCCATATTTGTCAGGTACTATCAAAAAAATTTTGGTCACGTATTTTTAAATTTTTTACGTAAACACAAGATTACGGCAATACATTGAGTAGGCAATGCGTTAAAATGTAGTATGACGTCACTGGCCGGTAGATTTTATACTGACTTGTGACGTAGCGAGCCACTCCCCGACTTTAATGCCGTTTTATCTAAACCATTTTTTACTAATTTGATATTATGTAGCATATTTGCGTCTAATATTTTTTTATTATGTTACTGTCGGCCTAAATATGTAGTTTTTTTTTCCCAGTCAATATCCCTATTTCATCCAAAGCTGTTCAGCCGTTTCAACGTGAAAGCGTAATAAACAAAAAAAACATACAAACAAACTCATTTTCCCATTTATAATATTAGTTAGATTAGCTTTTGCCCGCAGCTCCGCGGCCGCGTGTAGGTCGGAAATTGCCCCACAAAAACCTACTGCTGGGATAAAAAAGTACCTATCCTATGTCCTAAACCAGGTCATGGTCTACCTTGTTTACCAAATTTCATCGAAATCTGTTAAACAAACAGACGGGCAGAGTTACTTTCCCATTTATACTAAATTATTTTCATGCTTTCTTTAATTTTATTAAAATTAGGTAAGCAAAAACGATACGTTACAAATGAAATATAAACAGAATGAAAATACATATATCGATAATTATCTAAACATGTTCAAACAAAAAATAAATAAATTTGTAAATGTTATTTTTTTGGGGTCATCAACCGCATGTAGTGTGTAGTCACTAGAAATATCAGTTTTATTCGTGTAAACTACACATACATGATAGTATTGATATCTAAACACGAAAAAAAACTCAATAGATAATAAAAAGATTTACTCTGCCAGCGGTTGTCGCCCCAAAAATAATCATATTTTTTTATTTTGTCGTGTTTAGTTATCGATATCCGTCACGTCGTCGGAGTTTCACTAGCTAATTTATTTTGGCCCTGTATTTAACTGACCACAACATATTCAAAATACAACTACACAAGAATAATTCACAAACCAAAACTCTCTAGCTCCTAAACTAAGCTACATTGAGTACGGTACGTTCTCCCAACCTATAATTTGGCCGTCAAACACTTTTTAAGAGACGTCATTCCACGCATGGCCGGTAACATTTCATTATCTATGATCCCAAACCGTTCATTTCTTTTTTTGAATTTAGTTTTTTTTTTGTTTAGATGTTCGTAATATTTCTTTGTCTCTTGACTATAGTTTTGTTTATGGTAGATTTAATATGTGTGTTTGTGAATGGTAAAATATGCGTTGTGGGTTAGATTCTAGATAGTAAGTACATGCATTGTAATGGCTGCGACGTATGAGTTGTATGTCGTAGGTTCTAACCCAGTCAGGCGCTTTACTTTGTGTAAATTATTTCATCACCACTGCTCTCAAAACCGTGAAGGAAAACATCGTGAGGAAACCGGCATGTCCTAGAACCAAAAATTCGAAGACATATGACATCTACCAACCCACACTGGGCTATATTTACAAACTATATATAGGTACTATATTTATAAACTATCAAGTATATTATTCTGAAACCTTCACCATTTTAAAGATAATTTAATTATTTATACGTGTTTTATTAAAATACGTTTTGTGTGTATAATAAATTAATAATGCGTCTAATTTGGGACAGCGCTCCTTGATGGGCGAGTCCTATTACTGACTGGACGTACGACGCGTTGCGTGAGCTCAGCACAGAACACTCAAGGCATAAATCGGCGTCTAAAATTAAGCTTTTGCTTGTAGGTATTGTACCAGTTGTAAGAACGTTAAATTACCTACATGGAAATGCTCGAGAAAATGCTCTAGTCTACTCACTTAGGCTATAATTGCTTTTTTACATAATCAGTTAATAACTTCTTTAAATTTTCCAACGATTTCATAATAAATTTCTTCAATCTGCACACCTTTCTAGATAAAAGTTTCAGGAGCTTTACTGAAGACTGCACTCGTAGTTTCGGGCACCCTGAAAAATATCCTATGCGGGTAGATCGAGCACATTGTAATCTGTGTCTTTATTCTTTATAGCTTTGAGTTTCAAGCCAAAATCTTTGGGTATTGGTTTATGTTGGTGTCTTGGAAGATTCTAAAATGATTGATAAAATAAGTTCATGTTCTAAATGCACATATTTGAAAACTACAGAATTATTGCACCAACATTCTTGTAGTTAGATTACCAAATATGTTATTGAAAAATTTTGGTTTCTCTAAGTATTATGCTAAGCACGGCAATGTACAGATTTCTGTTGTTGATTGTTGTTGTTCTGTAATATTATTGTTACCACCTTATTGTAAATAAGTACCTACATTCTGAGCAAATAAATGAATATTCTATTCTATTTTATTCTGAGCTTTGAGCAATAGGTCGCAGGAATACGCTGGATGCGGGAAGCACAGAATCGGTCGAAGTGGCGGTGCTTGGGAGAGGCATATGTCCAGCAGTGGACATCTTTCAGCTGAAATGACTAGCTTACTATCTTTCTCACTGGCTTACTAGCCTCAAAATGATGGTAATGTATGGAGGCCAGAGTGACAAGCTTGCAAGGCAGTCCAGCAATGGACGTCTTGCGGCTGAAATGATGAGGAATTGTTAAAATTAATGTGCCAGTAATCAAACTCAAAGCCAATTTGAAACTTGGCACTTTTGAATTCCCAAGGAGTTTCTCCGTCACAAAGATGAAACTAGTTCTGCCATTCCGAAGCTTAGTAAGTTTTGTAGGCGAATCGACAACTCCAGAAATCGGTTCGCCTACCAATAAACTAACTTCGAGAGAGCAGGTTCAAGAAAAAAAAAAGTGTCGATTCGCCCGTTTCTGTTGAGTAAATTCGTGCGAATCACAAATAAGCCTGTTTGCCATCAAATAACATAGAAACAGAGCAGTGGTGGTCCAGTAGAAACGGCTCCGACTTGTAGGTCGTTCGTTCCAACACAGGCAGAGGCTTTACTTTGTCTAAATAATTTCAGTACCACTGCTTTCAAAACAGCATGTCGTAGAACCAAACATTGGAAGAAAAGTGACATCTACCAACCCGCACTGGGCTCGGCCCACGCGGTATTTACAGCCCACTCCCTCTCACAGAGAGGAGGCCTGTGCCCCAGCAGTGGGAACATTATAGGCTGATTATGATAGTTAATTGACTCAAGCGTGACTTTGCGGAAATCCATTATAAAATACAATAGACGACGTATATTTAGTAACCTAATCCGCTTAACTGTTCGTAAAGAGTCATAAAGAACCCTGTAAGAATTCGACACGTGTTTCACATCTCAACGAGGCATCCTCAGGATGATGATTGACTTGTTGCGAACCCGGACCCGACGTGTTGACACGTCAAGCGTCGAGAGCAGAGTCACTCGCGAGAGCACTCTGCTCTCGACACTTGACGTGTATTTTAGGCTGATTATGCTTATGATTAACATAATATCACATCCCCGGAAGAGTCCTTTCACAAGGTCTTCTACAAAACAGTTCTAAACGGTATATATCACCTTCAAGAAAACACGACAAGACGTGTGACGTATATCTTGTCAACATCAAACCCTTGCAAAACATGGTACAGTTTGAATCCCAGTGATCCGAGATAACACCTTCAGGACATTTAACCCCACACATGAGGGATAGACGAGCTAACAGTGAGTGGCGCACAGTAGTGGTGTGGCGACATGTGCACGCGCAGAGTGAGGGTTAAGGTAGGGTTAGCAAAAAAAAACAGGAAAGTTTTATAAATTATAAGTTAATAATTAAAATAATTTTGTTGATTAGGAAAATACAGTACATATGTTTCATATACATATACCTCGAAGAATAAGGCAAAGATGTAAAGAACACCCACATTTAATCAGATATATTAAAGTTCCATGTAATAGGTGGCGAGCATATTGCCACTAACTCCGGATTCCGGGTTGCTAATGAGATAATTATGGAAAAATCTTTGTTCCACTTGTGGATCGTACCCAGGTCCATGCTCAGAAATCGCGCTTGCATCTACTACAGTCTAGAGCCACAGAATAATAACTATTACTAGAACTCTGAACCAACAAGGCAGTCGAGTGGAACATAGTTTGTTTCATACTCTCAATCTGCCTAGCCTTTTCCCAACTGTGTTGAGGTTGGCTTCCATTCTAATCGGCCGCAGCTGAATACCAGTATTTTACGTAGAGTGACTGCCTATTTGACCTCCACAACCCAGTTACTGGGTAACACGATACCCCGTGGCAAGACTGTTGTCAGACTTTCGGGCTTTGGACCTTGGACTACCCGTACCGATTTTCAAAGATCTACGAATGACAGCTGGGACCAACGGCTTAACGTGCCATCCGCGACACGGAGGGGTCTCGGGATGTAACAGATGGTCACCTATCCACGAACCGACTGCGGCAAGCGTAGCTTAACCTTCGTGTTATTACTAGTTAGTTTTATTGCCTCAACTATCTTTATTAATTAAATAAATTATAACAGGCGTCATCAACTGCACAGCCATTTCCCAACTATGTTGAATACCAGTATTTTAAATGATAAAATATAACAAAAAAATTAAGTTCTAGATTTTTTTTGCTGTCGCTACTAATTCCATCAGGTATCTATCAACTTATAACTCTGGGGTTTAACATGACGCAAACTGCTCTAAACACTTGAGTTTTTGTAAAATGGTAAAAAAAAACAAGCCCATGAATTACCTTTAAATGGCACAGTGGCAGTCCTATGGCTTTTAAAACTTGACTCACGTAGTTGCTTCCTCCGTTTAGGAAAATTGGAAAGCGCTGATATTCATTGTTTTGATTGGCTGGAGAAGAAACCATTTATGACTTGTAGGGCTCAAAACCAAGTAGACATTAACTTCACAAAGCGCAATTTATTTCGCACTGCACATTTTGAGTAATGGCTAAATGGCACTGAGAATATTATAAGCTGATCTTATAGGAAATTAAATTGTTTATTCTTTATAAAGGATATCGGAAATTAACCACTTTAAAATGTAATAAAAAAAAAAAGCAAGATGGAGTCGACATTTCCTATCTAACTACTCCTGAGAAGAAGTCAGGGGCCATAATCTCTCATTTCATTTCATTTCTGATGTGAGCACCAACTGACGGGGTCCGGAAGGGCCAATGCCTGCCGGGGTTGCGAGTTTGTCCGAAAGGGATATCGCGACCCCGGCACACAGGCAACGGAAGGAACACGGGTGGGTTTTAGTCAGTAAAAGTCTGACACTAATTTCTCCCGCTCTGGGCGGAGCGATAGGGCATCGCTCCGCCCAGAGCGGGAGAAATTATTTGATAATTACCCACCCTCAAAACAAAAAAAAAGGGGCCAAAATCTCTTTGAGTCCAGACATAATCCTGGTCAGGCCATATGAGGACCATGTAGATTAGTGTCTGAAATGGTCTTTTGAGGAAAGAATCACTCAGATTTGAGTGGACCTGTCCAGTCAGTGCAAATATTTGTAAATCGTGTATCTCAACTCAAAAATTGAAAACAAGGTGGCAAAAAAAGGTACCTTTTTTAACTACTATCTTATTTGCTGTCGCTACTAACCCTATCAGTCAACTTTCAACCCATAACCGTACGGTTAACATGACACAAACTGTTGTCTAAACACTTGAGTTTTTGTTAACGTTTTTTTGCTAACCCTATTTAAGTCACGGGAGAAATACGTCCCTCTGTTTTAAATATCGTTAATATAAGTCAGTTAGTTAGTTTGATAGTTTGGGTTAATTTAATGAAAATATACCTAGCTAGGTATTGTTGCAAAATGAGTTTTTTCCCGTAACTTTGTAGACGATTGGCCTAGCTTTCACTGGAATGCATGTTATAAGTAATTTTATTTTATTTTTAGAATGAAGTAAATGAATAAATAATTTGCTCGAATTCCTATAAATTCATTAGCTGTAGTTCTTAAAGCACTACGTGATTGAATTGAAATTGCCATTCCAGCAAATTGTTATTGAATCAAATTGATTATTTTAGTAAATTGTTTAAATATTGTTTCATAAAATATTTTCGATGACGAAGTAAAATAAATAAAGTCAAAGTCAAATAATTTATTTCAATTATGCACATGAAAGGCACTTTTGAACGTAAAAATTTACAAAAAAATATAAAATTCGCCCCCTCCAAAAGGTCGTATTCGTACATAATTGATTCTCTAGATGGACAGATATTGCGTCTTACATACGAGTATAATATGTACCATCAAAGAAGTTCATATCTAACCAGTTTGAAAACAAAATCCCGTGAACACGATGACCACATCCGTTACCGGCCCGGTTCTATAGCCGCCGAGCGCTGCAAGCAAGAATAGTCCTTACGGTGGTTAGTTATGAACTTCTTTAATGGTACGTTTTGCATGTAGATTTTTACCCTAAGCAAACCCAGAATAAAAAGCTTGATTTGTTATTACGTCAGTGACAGGACAAATGGAACACTTCAGCCATTTTTTATTTTGTTTACTTTTGTACCGATTATATTGCCACCAGGTGGCGTTACTGTCATGTTTATGTTTATTTTGACTTCCCAGCAAATGTAGTTCACACGTCACGTTTTTTAAATGAAATTTTTGTCAAAAATGAGTATTGTTTTTCAATCAATACAGTGCTTGCGTTTGTTTTACAATTTCGTAGTGCAATTGAGAACACCTTCACTCAGCATTGGGTGATATAGGGGTGACAGAAGACGAATGGAAACGTGACGTCTTATGGCGCATGTCCGAGCTGGCATTGCCACCCCCCATAACTTTACATTTCTGAACATAAGAAGATCATCTGTCCAGCTGGATCGGCTTCCAGTTTAACCGGATTCAGCTGAATACCAGTATTTTATAAGGACCGACTGCGTATCTGACCGCTACAACCCAGTTACTGGGTAACACGGTACTCCTTCGAAAGACTGGTTGTCAGACTTTCGGGCTTCTGACAACCCGTAACGACTATCAAAGATCTAACTTCGCGTAGGGAAATATTACACTATCATATATCTACGGTCATAAATCTATGAGTCAAAGATACGCTGCTGTTACGGCTGCCACACTTCTGCAGTGCGTCAACAATGTATGCTGACTCGCGTACAGACGGCTTTGATGCCACCTGGAAAAAGACAGCCTCACTGCTAAGTAGATTGCGTGGGAGCAGTAACAGCATCCTGAATGTAATAGCCAATAAGTTGGACAGCCCACTGGTGTGGAGCCTCAGCCAGAGGACTAAGTCTATCTTAGTTATTAGGTACTAACATAGTTTTTAAGTTCATACTAACAATATAAATGTAAATGTAATGGATCATTGGTTGTCTGAATAAATAAATATATTATTATAATATGGCAGTGTATTATAGAAATAACTAGCTGCGCCCCGCGGTTTCACGCGAATAAGTCTCACTCCCTTGGGAATATCGGGATAAAAAGTATCCTATGTCCTAATTCAGGTCATGGTCTACCCATGTGCCAAATTTCATCCAAATCTATTAAGCCGTTTTAGCGTGAAACCGTAACAAAGAAACAAACTTACTTTCGCATTTCTGATATTACTAGCTTTTTCCCGCGGCGTCGCCCGCGTGGATTTTGAAAATTGTCCCAAGGGAACATACTACTGGGATAAAAAGTATCCTATAAGTTAATCTAGGTTATGAAGTATCTGTGTGCCATTTTTCGTCCAAATCTGTGGAGCGGTTTTTGCGTGATTGAGCAACAAACATCCAAGCATACAAACATTCGCATTTGTAATATTAAGTAAAGAGAAGAAAGAAAGAAAATACGTTTATTTGCGGTAAGTAGGAGGTCAATATATAATTCTTCACCAAAAATATTTTTTATATGGGATTAGTGATATTATCCTATATAATGTTATGATCCTAGACAGGTCATAGTTTAATATTGAAGCCCCCCTTTGAAGAAAATTGTGTCAAAACAATAGCTGTTTTGGTAAATGAGGACCTCAACGACCAAGAATTAGTGATTCATTATGTTCCCGGGAATATCAAGTCAGTAAATTAAGAATGTCATAACTAGAAGCTATGCTCCTCAAGTTACAAGCAACGCAACGTAGTGTGAACGGAACAGTTGAAGCGAGAATGTTTTTGTTGAGGTAACAAAATGGCGGCCTACCTGTCAGTGTCACGTGATATTTTGTCTAAGATATTGTTCATTTGGGCGTTAGGATTTGTGGTGGGGCTTGTTTGTTTATGGGTAGGTAGTCGTGTATTTTTTGGGGTTCCTTGGGGTTTAGAAGAAATCTTTCTCGAAATCACTTGGTTTTCTGTCTATTTATGGGCTGGGAGTTTTTGGCGCCATTTCTTCTCGCCAGCTAAAGCACTAGCTAGTGGTAAAGGGCGGGTGTTTTCGGGGACTGTCTAATGTAATTTTGATGTTCAAAAAGGGCTGATTCTCAGCCTAATTTGAATAAATGCGTTTTGGTTTTAATTTGTAACAAAACAAATACAAAAGCACCCACAAAAATCCGAAAATAATTCTTTAGAAAAAGTTTTTGTTGAAATCTAAGCTACCTACATGCAAACCAGTTATCTAATTACGCAACACATTGTCGTAAACGATTACGACTAATCTGTTTCATTTTGACAGTCCAACAACATTAATTGCGTTAATTACGTTGTCGAGCAGATTTTTTTTCGAACTTATGAAGCAATGGATTAGCAATCTGTTTCAAAACGATTCAGATTCTGATTGATCGTGTATTACGCAATTAGGATACTGATTATATTATCTAGGACTAGAGGGCTGCCTTGCTGACCTGAAGTATTGTTTCAGAACGTTAATTTTTCATATTGAAAACTACCTCCACCAAACCTCAATTGACTCATTCCTGTTAAATGCTCGCTAAATTGTGCTACATGCAAACTTGTAGCTACTAACCTAAAAATCAATTACAATCGTACTTAAAACATAAATCTCGGCCTTTCGCCTACACAACATACAGAACCCTTAGCATGTGTGATCACCTCGCACCTATTCAGTGTTGATGAGTTAGGTTGACATTTAAACTGTCAAAGTTGACGGGAGCGTTTGATTTCCGGTTTGCAAATCCGTGAAAATCTAATAAAATGACCCTTTTTAATAAATTTACAGATAACTTTAATTCAATCTACTTAGGAAATTAACGTTTTAACTTCTAAGCTGAAATTAAAACGGAAATTGTATAAAAATTGTAGAGTGGTTGTAGTGATTGGTTGATTCGCATCGGATCAACACTAAAATAATAATGTAATGTATTTGTGGGTGAATCGACAACTCCAGAAATACGTATTAGGCAATTGGTACATTTTGAATTTTATGCAATAAAGTTTTTTTTTAAAGTACATAACTTTACTGCATAAAAATTCAATTTAAATTCGTGCCTTTTAAGAAAAATTATATTATTATGTAAAAGTGTCGATTCGCCCATTTCGAGCGAGTAAATTCGTGAGAATCAACCAATAAGCCGTTTCTGCGGTATTAGACCCGTATAACAAAATTTCCGTAATGGTTACGTTTTTTTTTTTGAGATACGGAACCCAAAAACAGAAAAATCACAATTATTATACAGGGTCAAATTAAATTAGCTAGCCAAACTCCGCAGATGTGTTGGGAATCGTTAGCTAAACATGATAATCCAAAAATAAATTAATTTGGTGATGTGTTTTTGTGGGGTCGACGACAGCAGTTACTGTAGTCACTTGAAATATCAGTTTAAAAAATGTTTTTTTTTTGTTTATGTGTAATTTTGACAGACGTGATGAGGATACCCAAACACGACAAAACAAAATAAAACATATTTTATCAACTTATACCTTCTTCAAGATTTTTTTTTGTTTTTTTTTCTGTATTAGATAATAAGAACTGTCGTTCCTTGAATTGATTACAATCTAGCCTAATAGACTAATAAGTAATTTAATTCTAACTTAATATTTTACGAGATAGATTAAGTTATAACTAAGTACTTCAAGTAACAAAACTAAAAGCGGACGATAACCCTCTCAAAAAAAAAAAACATCCAATATTTTTATTTTATCGTGTTGAGATATAGAAACCAACCACATCTACGGAGTTTCGCTAAGTAAATTTTATTTGACCCTGTATTCATTACACTTAAAAAAAATAAAAGATGTAAGTAAAGAAAGCAAGGAATTTTTACTCGATTTACATTTTAGATTAATAAATAAGCAATAAATAATATTTTTAATAAAAAGTTTATTTCTCAATAATTATTATCGGTTTCTGATTACCGAACATTGAATATATATTGGTATGATATCAGTAATCTTGAGTTTTACCGCAAAACGGAACAGTATAATACAAAATGTGTAGACCTTTGGGTATGAATGAGACAAGCATTTGAATGATAATGATAAAAAACAAATGATTTTCATTTCTGTAAGTAGGTTTGTACTAACACTGTCACACCGTTAATACATTTTTTAAACTAGATGAGGTCGGCGTTTTAAGAAAGGCCAAAAGAAACTCAGAGGTCACAGTCTCTTTAAAAGTTCAGACATAATCTCGGTCAAATAATGTGACGAGAGATTTGTATCTAAAATGGTCTTTTGAAAAATATTTTCATAAGTCATCTGAATGATTGAATTGGGAAAACAAAAAGTGTGCGAGAAATTAATTCATTTAAATATAAAAAATATTTTTTGTAAAGATGTTTGTAACGTATAAATAGCTGAACAGATTTAGATGCAATATTACACACCACGTCCTGAATTATTTATTTATTTATTAAAACTTTACGCTCAACTAAAAAAATACCGTATAAAGGCGGACATAATGCCTGAGGCATTGAGGCACTTATGATAATTTTTATCCGGCTAAATGAAGTATTTTTCCTAGGACGAGGACAAGGAGAGGAGACGAGGAGAGAGGAAGGAAATATGAATAAATAATTAAACATTTTATCATATTACCTATTTTGAAGATTTCTAACGTCACGGCATCACGATAACTCTACTACTATATATGAAGATGGTTTTAAATTTCCGTCCACAATTATGTTACACGTGTTTGTTGTACACGTATTTCCATATATTTTATGGATGTAAACGTCCACGATAATATCGTTACATTACAAAATTAAATGATAAAAGCGCACAATGACTTCTCTCTCTATAGATATTAATACTCTAAAGTATAAGGTATTCCTGTCTCTTATTAATCCAATGTATAAATACTTCGGCGCCATAACGAATAATTCAGTTTTTGAGGTCACCAACATTATGGTGGATACGTGGATTCGTCCGAAATATTATATTGTGACTTGAATAACAGAGCTTGCTAAACTAGCAACAAACAAGTGTTTTTAGAATCAAAGACTACATGATACTATATGAGCTCATATAATTGTTTGGATTATTTTATTTGACTGTAAGTCAATTTATTTTAAATTTTGTTTTCATTTATTGTTGACATAATCTACTATTTAAAATGTTTTTATTTTATGAGTTGATTGCAATTTGTGCTAATGTAAATTATTTTTGCATTAAAGCATTATTATAAAGAATCAAGTTTTTCCAACTGAACAGACAGCTGTGCTGTTGGGGAGTTTGTTGCGCCACTTCTTCTTCCCAGCTAAAGCACTAGGAAGTGGTGAAGGGTGGGCGTTTTTGGGGGACTGTCTTATGTAATTTTGACGTTCGAAAAGTGCTGATTCTCAGCCTAGTTTGAATAAAAGACTTTTGAATTTTGATTTTTTTGAATTTTAGCCCCGAGAAAGAAATACATTATAAGAGTTTATTCTGAAAGTGGGCAACGTCGCAGATAGATGTCAAATATTTCGCGGTTTTGATTAATTTGGCGATATTACTGTATGGAAATAAGAAATGTTGCTAACTAGCGAAGGTTTTACTCGTTCACTTGTGGCCAGTTTGATCGTAAGTGCCAACCTAAAAAACTGGACGTCTCACTATTCCACAAACCATGGCCACCCCATCGAAAAAGATCACAAAGATAGTGCAGTAAAGTAACAAAAAACTCTTTATTTTTAACATGCAGAAATAAGTAAAAAATAAAAGTTCCACCATAACCTTCCATTACTTGGGAGATGTTATCTAGACTGTTTATTTACCGCAGTTCGATTATTACCGAGCTCGTAATATTTCGGCCATGATTTATTAGTTGACTGATCCGACAGTATGAATTATAAGGTTATTTGTTTGTTAAATTAGTGAACTGTATAATTTAACATTGTTTTACCATTCTACAGATTTTTTTTTTTTTTTAATAAGTCAATCTGCCTATATAGCTGCTTTTTCCCAACTATGTTGGGGTCGGCTTCCAGTCTAACGAATGCAGCTGAATACAGTATTTTACATGCAGCGACTGCCTATCTGACCTCCACAACCCAGTCACTGGGTAATACGATACCTCATGGTAAGACTGGTTGTCAGACTTTCGGGGTTTTGACGACCCATAACGACTGTCAAAGATCCACGAATGACAGCCGGGACCAACGGCTTAACGTGCTTTCCGAGGCACGGAGGAGTCTCGGTATGTAAAGATGGTCGCCCATCCACGGACCAACCCCAACCGACCCGTGCGGCTGGTATTACTTAGCCTCCTCAAGTATTTACTGATTGTGTCTCTTAATTGCAGGTGGCTCCATCTACACAATTATTCGGGCACTAATCCAGACTCCGGAATTTATTTACTAAATATAACATAATACCATCACGCTTGGTTCACCCGAAGGGATTGGCAGGGATGCACCCAGTACACGTACATTTCGCCAGTTATAGTTAAAGTCCCAAGTAATAGGGGGCGAGCCTATTGCCATCAATCGGGAAAAAAATGGCGAAGGACTAGCCTATTGCAACTCAGTTTAATAACCTTTTATTTTGAAGTTATGACGTCATTATAGATATTATTCGTCATTATACATCTTAATTGTGTAACACAGTTTCAATCACAATCCGAGTGTTTTGGAGGATACATTTTCTAATCCATTGTTTCATAGTTAAATTATACCCGTCACATCTGTAGAGTTTTGCTAGCTAATTTAATCATATACCTACATTTTTATATAATTTTAATCATATAAATTTTTGTGTAATGTTAATCATAATACCTTTTTATATAATGTTTATTTATTTATTTATTAGGGACAAAAAACAATTACATGCTACAAAATACAGAGAAATAATTAAACTAAGATTTAACAAACATGTAACCCACACCATTGTCCACGCATTAACTAAAGGTTAAAAGAAGTGCTGAAGACAAGTGATAAAAAAATAAATAAAAATAAAACAGTAGTCACTGCCACAATATTGCTGTGTTACTTAGCTTAATTTAACTTAAATTACTCGCTAAACCAAACGTCCAGAGCCATTTTCTTAAATAATTATAATGTTAATTATATTTTTTTTTATGTAATGTTAATTATATACTTTTTTATGTAATGTTATGCCGCATGACATTACGTTATGACAAGCTTATGCATGACAAAACTGTCTGTGTACATTACATTGGAGTTTTATCAACTTTTTAGAGAGATCTTTCTACCGCATAGTTTTAATTAGTAGTCTCATTAAAACTACATAATTACTATTATATATTGAACAGCCGATCGATTCTGTCAAAATATCATCGTGAAACTTAGCTGAAGTGAGCGTGAAGTGAGCTGTCATTAGTGTTAATCCCTAGCATCCTGCCGGTCGATTTGTGATTTGTGTGTTTTAAATCATTTTACCGATATTCTTTGCCAACCGCTAAAAATTAAGATCCAATGAAACAGATAAAAATATCCCCTTTCAAACGTATACAGATTAAAATCACTCATAAAAACTCTCATCATTTTATTGATTTTGCAAAACAAATGGCCATTGCTTTGCCGATAGCGTTTAAAAAATATAAAGTTTCAAAGCGAAGTTGATAATTTCACGTTTCTTAAACTTATTACTTTATTTCTGTTGAATATTGATCGTAAAAAGAAACACGTGTTGTATGGTTTATAGGCAGGATGACACCTTGTCATTGCTTGTTGAAAAAAAATGGTTGAACGGTGTGGGTTCTGTATAGAATTATTTTGCTTTTCGCAATTTAAATCGTTCCACCAATAATATTGGTGACACTGATACAAACACATAATAATTCTATTTAAAAAGTAAAATAACACACACGCACACACGCTCTACACACACAGCGACAGACAAACAGACAGTGAACGGTGTCCGCGGCTCGTCTGCAAGCTGTCTATTCCAGTGTGATTGATCCTTGACTGAAATTAGTGCACAGTTGGTAGTTTTAAGGTAAATTTTTACTAGATTATTTGTATATACCCATTAACAAGCGCTTCTTGCCATCAAACTGGAAAGTTTGACGAATAAAAAAAATTGAGAGGTGTCAAGGGACACCCGGATGGAACGAAGTTCGAAGAGAGAGGGAGACAGACAGAGAAACATTCGCACGCCGCACAGATTACAATAGCTTACTATAGCAAAAAGTGTCGTTACAACTTATCGTGAGAATTTTTTCCGTCTAGCCCCCTTTCACAACGCGCGATAAGAAACTTCGTTCCAAAAATGTAAAAGCAACAAATAATGTACCAATGTTCGACAATAATAAAAAAACACGCATCGGTCACATGCTATTTCTATATTTATTATTATCTGTAATTTTTATGGTTCACTTATTAAAGAGGAATCTATCTATAACTTAAACAACAGCTACTTACAGGTAGACACCACATGCATAAAACAATGAATCAGAGAAATAAGCTGTTATTCTAGAATTCTCAATCCTTTGACATGATAATCGGGCGGGAAACGGTCCATTGCTGAAGTCCACCTGCACCCTTTACAAGATGGCAGGGACATCGACGCGAACACCTTTACCATAGATTCAGTACATGATTCTGAAACCCACAGCGTTGAAATTTTTCGTCGGTTAATAAAAAAGTCTGCTGTTCCATACATTTTGACCGCGTAGGTATTGCACTTTTGTATGAAACAGCAGGTTCAGAATCACGTACAGTACCGGTATCAGTTTTCGCGTCGATGCCACCCTGTATATATGCGTAACACACTTTCAATCTCAATCTGAACGATATTGAAGGATATTGCTAATTCATTGCTTCATATGTTCAAAAAATTTGTCACCTCAACATCGTAAATAACGCAATGAATGTTGTTGAACTGTCAAAATGAAAGCCGTTGCTACTGTAAGTGTGTGACGTAATTACCCCATTATTCAGAAGTGGTAAATGGTTAACGCGGCCCCTGGACATCTGCAGAAGCATTTCCAACCCTGAGACAAAACTTAAATGTCTCTCATTGGCATTACCTTGAGCCGGAAAACATCGTGAGGAAAATGTCTTAGAACCGAAAATTCGAAGACATGTAACCATCTACCAATCAGCACTGGGCCCGTGCGGTAGATAACACACCACTCCCTCTCGAAGAAAGGAGGCCTGTGTCCCAGCAGTGGGAACATTATAGGTTGATTATGCTTTAAACCGGTACACAGCAACGTTACTTGGCATCAATAATTTGTAACAATATTTTGAAATAAAAGAGTGTCCGTAAAGTTTCTTGCCCGTTCTTCTCCATAGGAACCTACTATGCTTTGGAATGGGCAACTAGCTTCATCTTTCTGACTGACCGACCCCTTGACAATTCAAAAGTACCTGTAATTTATTTAATTGAAATAAATGCTTTTAAAATAGTATGGAGGAAATACTCCCCCAGACAAAGCTTTTACAAAGAGCTCTGAATTCATAAATATATTTGTCTTCAAACAAAATGTTATCACCTCCACACACGGAACCCCAAAAAAAAGTCAACCACAGTCGGGACACTTCATTTAATGTCAATTATTATACTTGTAGAGTCCTCGACTTTGCTTCAACAATGAACTGTTTGCATCTGCCATTTTTTGCCCCTAAACTTTACAAAAGAGACCTATATCGATTCTTTGAGGCGTTAAATTTTGATCTCGAACCGACCCTTAAGATTTCAATGGCGTCTTTGACATTTTAAAATCTCTATTCATTGAGAGATGAAGGTAAAGTCATAGAATAATGTGTGCAGATGCGACACTCTCGCTCCGAATGCCTCTGTAGGCATTAGGAGAGAATCACCGAATCTGTATTCGGGGCGTAAGAAAGGTTTGTCATAGTCAGAGGGTTTGCCAACTTTTTGTAAAAGAAATAAAGTATATTATGGTAAAAAAAAACTGTTTTACAAAAAAAAAACAACCGTCTTCCAAAAACACTACAAAGTGAAAAATAGGTAACTTTAATTTCGGAAGTCAGTGTCAAAAAATGAATTATACAAAACCAAATTTTGTATAATTCATTTTTTGCCACTCATCCTTGTCCATTTTATTTAGATTCCTATAGCTCTGGATATCAGTGAAAACAGTATATTCTTAAACTTTATTTTTGTTGTACAATATTTTTGTTCAACAGTATGGTTGGCAACCCTAGGCTGTACCAACATGCTCGATCGTGGACAATATTGACCAGATGACAACCCGTTTTTGGTTAGGCGAGCGCTGATCGTACGGTAAAGGTAAAATCAATCTGAACTGAAGAAGCTGCACTAGAATACTCTGACCGGAAACGTTTCAACCTAAACCTAATCCTTCCGGCCTTCTTAGGCAATCGATCTTGAGGCCATAACACCACAGCATCATCCACGGTACGGATTTTCATCTGACCATCGAACTGACCGATTCTGTAAAAATATCAACGTGAAACTTAGGTGAAGTGAGCTGTCACTGTCACAAATCGACCGGCAGGATGCTAGGGATTAACACTATTGACAGCTCACTTCACCTAAGTTTCACGGTGATATTTTTACAGAATCGACCGGCAGGTCATGGTAGCCTTTAGGTACAATCAGATGAGGAACAGTTACGTTCTACTACTTCGTAGGACTCTTGTCAGAGTGGTCATGGTCTCGATGTAGTTTTTTTTCTAAGGGCTGATTCGCCTCACGATTTCTCGTCTATTCCGATTTTTGGTAATTGTAGTGTGTCGATCGCCCACTGTGGATTTAATTTGGTTAGTCCATCTCATGGGTGACTTTCCTCGTGGTCTATTGTCTTTTTATGGAGACCCTCACGCCTCAAGACGTGTCCGAAGTATTTATGGGTGCTTTAGGCCAGAACAGGTAGACTTAAGTAACGTTAAGTCTATTCAAACCTTTGCCTCCAATTGATGTAATTTCTACTTATACAAGTAGGTATCAACTGTATGCTAGTGTAAATTATGTTGATATTAGAACGGACAAGTCAGGGTTGAAGTTGAAGAGCAACCTGAACCATAAATGTAACTATGAAAGTTATATTTCCATAAACACAAATGTTTGTTTACTTTTTTGGAAACTAAATTGCGAAAGCAGTTTAGGTAACTGTTTTGACTGCATTGCTGAACACACAAAGACAATTCGCATCTGCACAGGCCTCTTAATCTATGGTAAATAAAAATACCGTTGTGTTCTATATTGTTATTTGGGTGTATTTTATGTGATTCGATTTGTAATATATTGTTTTGAATGAAATAATTTGGAGTATATTTGACGGTGTTGGGAGTGAATTTTAGTATTTATCGATTTTTATAACATGTTACATGTCGCATATTCTTTGCACTATTGTTGCTTTTGGGCAGAATAGATGGTCAATGACACACGTAACATATTTTTTTGTCTTATTCTCCTCTTAAGTACTGTAAGGTTTTTGCGATGGACAACCTTATTTTGTACAGGCTGTTAAGAAAACAGTAGTAGAACATTCTAACAATTTGTATTTTAAATAAAAAAGGGATTGTGGTTTTTGTTTGATGGAGAGTCAGCCCATGCTGTCTGTCAACCGATTAGTAGAAAAATATGATGTGTTATAAATTTATAATTCTGTTCTTATGAACCAATAATAATTCGAGTAACATCGCCAAAGGGTTTATTTAATGTAGCTATACTTTACTCGTACCGTCCCGGTGCCTACAGTACCCATATATAACTTTTATCAATTTATATAAATTTCTATCATTTTATTTTTATGAAATTTTTATTAATGTCGTAGAATGTCAATTTTACCTTTACCAATTCTATAATATTTCAACTTTGTTAATATTTATATATTATTATTTTATAATATTTTTACTTTTTATCGATGTTACCAAATTTTTTATATTAGCGCTTATTACTGAGTAAGTTAGCATAATTGTTTGATTTATTGTTTTATGCATGTGGTATTTACCTATAAGTAACTGATGCACTGTTATTTTACTTTTTAAATGTATTATGTGTTTGTATCAGTGTAATCAATTGTTGGTGAACCTAATAAAATAAAATCAAATAAAAAATAACTTCTATTCACATAATCTCAAAGATTTTTTGAACTATCAACCATTGTCTACCTAAACATTACTCAAACTCTGAATTGACACTAACATTAAACATTGGTTCTGCTAGATTTAAGTTCAATAAGGAAAAGTAATTATTAAACAAATTAACACTCTATATCATTTCGCATTTCATACAACTGTCAAAGAATGACAGTCGATTATACGGTGAATTTAAGTTGGTAGGTAGTCAATTTACTTATCAATTAATTTCCCCGACTTTAAATGGTTGCTTAAACTAGAAAAAACACAGTTTTTGAAAATACTTAATTTTAACTAACTTTTAACTTAACTATCCAATTCTTCATTTTCATTCACAATCTTTTTTCTTCAATTTTCACCAAATCATCTAAATACAAGGTAGCTGACAAATATTTATGCATTACTGTAATCTACTCCATTATTATCAGGTACTCCATTAAAAGTACGATATAGGTACACAGCTGGCATCATAAATCAAATCTTGTACTCGAAACATCGACATTGGTACCTACATAATCGATTTACTCAACCAAACCCACGGACACATGCCAGCAACATAAATGCCTATTGTAATTTCTGAATGAGAAGAAAAAAAATGGCGGCCAAAAAAAAATGTAAACGGATATGTCAATTATTTTGTTGGTCCGAATTTTTGGAAACACACCAATTTTTTTGTATTTTGTTAAAAGTATTAAATTACTATTTCGGGCTTTCGCGAAATCGTTTTAATGAAGGTTCTAAGTAACGTAATATTTTTGTTAGACACTGATGCAATTATGTTTTGTGGATTTTATTATGCGTCCTTCTAAATAATTGTGTTTTAAAAGAAAGTGTTTTTTAAGTAAATATGTAAGTAAGTAAGATAATTCAATCGTGAGGGGCTTTTGACTTTTTTGATTGTTATACCGTGAAGTTTTCTTAGAAATTGTATTGTTCGAGTCGCGTCGCGCCGTCGCGTCGCGGTGTCGCGTCGCGCTTGTCTGCACGAAGCTTTAAGGCTCGTACAGACAAGCGCGACGCGACAGCGTGACGCGACACCGGCTATGTTATACAGTGAAGTTTTCTTAGAAATTGTTTTGTTCGAGTTGCGTCGCGCCGTCGCGTTGCGCTAGTCTGTCCGAACCTTAAATTGGTCCGTATTCAATTAAATGCGTTTTTAGGAGTATGAGGAACAGGGTGTAAAGTTCAGTCATCCCCCATAGAAAAGGGAGGATCCTCCGACCAGACGGGTGTCATGTCTGGCGGGCAATTGCCCAGAGGTTGAAGTCGTGAGCTTGTATATATGTCCACCGCGCGGTAAACTCTAATTGCGCGATGCAGGATTTGAGTGACGTCAGGATGTTGTGTGACGTCAAGTCTTTGATGCGTAGTTCGCCACACGTTAAAGTAAAAGCTTTTTGACAACTACTTTTACTTTTAAACTAAAACATACATTAACTCACACCTTCCCATGGGGGTTAAAAGCAGATACTACAGAACGCCACCTGCTACGAACCTTACATACTTTTTTGCCTCGTTTACGTTCATACATCTGGTCATACACGCACGCCGGTTGCGAGTACTACACAACTGCAGTGCTATTCTGTAACCATCTCACCGTGAAAACTTAGGTGAAGTGAGCGTGGAGTGAGCTGTCATTGCACAGGGATTGACACTATTGACAGCTCACTTCACCCGAGTTTTCACGGTGAGATATTTACAGAATAGCATGGCTGACCTTTCTGAAGAACATCACCAATAAGGTCAGTATAAACGTAAAAAAGCCGTAAAACTAATATATTAGATAATCCAGGACATAGTTTATCTGTCTGTATCCTAAATGTTATAGAAATCCGTTCCGCCGTTTTTGTGTGGTCGAGTAACAAACATGAGCATTCGGAAAGTTGACAGCGTCGCAAATAGCTGTCAAAAATTTCGCTGTTTTGTTTACTCTGTCAATATTACTTAATTAATCTATGAAATATCGCTCTGTACTGCACTAAAATAGTGATTTAAAATATAATAATGAATAACGAAACAGCAACAAAGATACTTCATAATTTTATTTAGTAATATTGACAAATTAATCAAAACCGCGAAATACTGTTTTGACAGGTAATTGCGGCGTTGCCAACTTTGATAATTCACGCTTTTGAACAATATTAACATTTCATCCTAGATAATGCATGCGTTGCACTGCATTTTTCTTATTTTTTTTGTTAGAAATCTTCCTCGGCGCGCACGCAATAACTTACCAAAGTTTCATCAAAATCGGTCAAACAATTTTAGATTTTTTGTGAGACTAACGCACTGTAATTGTATTTGTTTTACATAGATAGAAGATTAAAAGAAAACATTATGTATTACTTACCTAAGAACCACACTTGAAAAATACCTACATTACATCATTTAACCATCACAATTTCTCTCACCTTTAGAGCAAGAAAATTACCTCAATTAAGACAACAGTCCAGTATTTATTACTATAACACATCTACATAAAAAGATATCAAATTTGACCACACACAAAAAGTAATAATTTACTCCCAAGCGAAGATAAAGCGGTGTCCACACTGGCGTCTTATCGCTGGATTTAAGTGTGAACTCGGCTTTATATGGTGATTATTGACGGTTGTGTAAACGATATCTTTAGTTTTGACAAGTTTATTGGTGTTTTTTTTTTAAGTTTTTATTCGGTTTTAAGACAATGGGAGATGTGTCTTCATTGGATGGTTTGTTCGTAAAATGTCTAGGTTCAATGATATAAAAAATGTCTCTTCAATATTACATAACATTATATAACATTACGCTTGTATTTCCCCGAAAGGTTAGGCAGAGTGTATATAAAGAGAGTGTGAGCGTGTGTGTGTGTGTGGGTGGTGTGTGTGTGTGGTGTGTGTGTGTGTGTGTGTGTGTGTGTAGTGTGTGTGTGTGTGTGTGTATATAGGTACCTACACCCACATTTCGCCAGTTATGTTTAAGTCCCATGTATTAGGTGGCGAGGAGCTCGTGGCTAAGTAATAACAGCCGCACGGTTCGATCCATCAGGTTAAGCTACGCTTGCCGGGGTTGGTCTGTGGATAGGTGCCAATCTTAACATACCGAGACTCGTCCGTGCCTCGGAAAGCACGGTAAGCCGTTGGTCCCGGCTGTCATTCGTGGATCTTGACAGTCGTATGATGCCCGAAAGTCTGACAACCAGTCTTACCAAGGGGTATCGTATTACCCTGTTACTGGGTTGTGGAGGTCAGATAGGCAGTCGCTCCATGTAACATACTGGAAGCCGACCCCAGCATAGTTGGGAAAAGAAAGAAAGAAAAGAAAGAAAGTAAAATGCGTTTATTGGCAATACAGCAGAAAAATACACCTTATAACTGAAAAAAAACAGAAATAATGATTATAATGCCAAAAGGGCCTCAGCTCAGCATAATGTCAGATGACAACACAAAGTGAACCACCTGACACTGATTTTCAGCGGCAACCCACTAGTGCAATACACTTGAATAACAAACATAGGGAAGTGTGTGTCCGTTTTAACAAATTTAATTTATTCTGATAATTTAAAAGATATATATATAGATTTTTAAAAGATAGGAAAAGGCTAGGCAGATTGATTGTAATGGAGATGGCGAGCCTATTGCCATCACCCGGGCACAAATCCAGACTCGAGCTGCTACTGAGAAATTCCAGATGGAAAACGCAATATCACTTTGCCCGACTTGGGAATCGAACCCAAGACCTAATGCTCAGCAAGAGCACTTACGTAAATTGTCGTTTCATTTGACTAATCCAACGAAACAATTCAATTTAAACATAAAACAACGTAATTGTTAATTAAAACCTCATTATTTTATCGGATTCGCACAGGTAATAACGGTGGTTGGGGAGTTATTATTACGAACTTCTGGTAACACAGATGTGATGACGTAGACTTGTGTCACCCACGTGACCACTGTGTCTCGGAATGCTATATCTGGCGACGTATTTTACTATACCATGGTCGGAACCTTTCCCTGGGGTTATATTCCGAGAAATGTATTCAATGTAAGTAATCTGTCATCCAATATCATGTCAAACTAAGCCCTGGTTACACACAATTTTTCACTTTTCTTTTTCTGAGACTTACTTTTTTATCGTGAATTTGCTCCTTAAGTTCTCTGCAGTCCCATCTCAAAAAGTGACTTAAGACCGTTTATCCTAAAAGTTGGCAACGTCGCAAATAGCTGTCAAAAATGTACCTGTTTTGATTAATTTGGCAATATTGCTGTATGGAAATATGAAATGTGGCTAGCTAGCGAACTAGAATATCAATAATAAATTGCAATTTATAAAATTGATATTGTACCCGTTTTAGGTGTAAAAAAAGGCATTTGGAAAGTTTCCAAATACCTTTTTTACATCTAAAACTAAACATTCAGTGTTACGATATTAGTTATTGCATTTCATAATCAATATTCTAGTTCGCTAGTTAGCCACATTTCTTATTTCCATACAGTAATATTGCCAAATTAATCAAAACAGCGAAAAAATTTGAGAGGTGTCAAGGGACAGGGTGGATGGAACGAAGTTCGAAGAGAGAGAGACAGACAGAGAAACATGCGCACGCCGCACAGCTTACAATAGCTTACTATAGCAAAAAGTGTCGTTACAACTTTTCGTGAGAATTTTTTCTGTCTAGCCCCCTTTCACAACGCGCGATAAGGAACTTCGTTCCAAAAATTTGACATATTATTGCGACGTTGCCCACTAGCGTAATAAACGCTCTTAATAAACAATGTTTTTGTCTAAAAATATTAGAAAATTCATATTTTAATAATAGTGTTGCGCCCTGCTGAGTTGTCCGTAGTATTTTCTTTATTACTGGGTAAGTAATTTACCGTTTTACCTCGGTAATATGTACAATGTGTACATAATGATGATTTAAGGGTACGCAGTCTTCTTTGCGTATATTGAGGTAAATGATGGCTAAGGTTTATTTTAACAAACAGCCATATTCTTTTTTTTTTCACTAGGTAGTTCGTGATGGCCCAGTGGTCCAGCTGCATCTGCATGCTTAGCCTGACAACCATAGAAATGGATTTTCTACGGGTTTTGTCGACGGAAGAATAGACAAAATGACAGATAAACAATCACAATCTCTAATTTTGTCTATTCTTCCGTCGACAAAACCCGTTTCTATTGTGGACGTGCTATATAAGCGTGCTGGTTAGACCGGTAGTCGACATCAACATAGTTGAAAAAAGGCAAGGTAGATTGATTGGTCAGCATACTCCTTGGTTTTACAGACGTAAGCAAGCGATGGTAAACACTTCCTTTCACGTGGACCACCTCTTATCCTGCCCTGTGAACCCCAAAAAATGCAGCCAAAGTGACCTCTGCGATGCTACCGTCGACGCCGTGAAAGTGGCTAACATTTAAGCCAACAAAATTTAATACACCATCGTGCTGTAGAGACGAGGAAGAAGATCACGTGGAACATTATCGCCAAACTTTAACATAAAATCCTATCTTATCCTACTTCCTACTTTATAATATATTATATAAATATAATATATAAAATAATATTATAAACGCAAAAGTTTGTGAGGATGGATGGATGTATGGAGGGATGGATGTTTGTTTGTTACTCTTTCACGCAAAAACTACTGAACGGACTTGGATGAAATTTGGCACACAGATAGTTTATAACCTGGATTTACACATAGGATACGTTTATCCCGATATTCCCACGGGATTGAGACTTATGCGGGTGAAACCGCGGGGCCCAGCTAGTATACAATATTTTCCATAATCGAGTAAACCCCTAAACCAATACTCGACGTACCGATTTAAGAAGTTTTAATGCAAAAAGTTTGTATTCGTATCGATTACAAATTATAATGAGTCGATACGTTATCCCTTAGCGATCGTTTTAACTTTAATTTTGTTTGTATTTTCCTTTAAATAAAGAGTAAGTATTTGGTTTCTATTTAGACCAGATTTTTTTATTTCGCATACAAATAAAGATTTCATAGAACAAAAAAGAAAAGAAAAGTATTTTATTTGGGACCCGCAAAGGAAATACAAACAGTAAAAAAGGACCATTTAAAACTAAATAATAATAATAATAACAACAAAATAAAATTGTTAATCTTATATTTTGAATTGTTTTGATTAAGTATTATTTGTACATTGTTCTCACATATAGAAACAACAAGAATAAAGTACCCAGGATTTTGTAATTTTCTATATTTAGAAGAGTGTCCTTGGAGTTTCTTGCCCGTAATCTCCATAAACATCTACGTTTTGGAATGGACAACTACTCGTAGCTTCAACTTTCTGACTAACTGACCGACCCCTTGACAATTCAAAAGTGCCTGTAATTGGTTTATTTGAAATAAATGCTTTGAGTAGTTCCGAAGATTATACCAACATTCAAACTCACTTATGTCGTTACAGTATTAGTATATCGTCGCCTTAGAGTGAAAAGCTCGGGAATGCAACTTTGTTTTTTTTTTTGTTTTATTACATTTCTGAAAAAAAAACCTCGCAGCGCACGCCATAGTTTTGTGGCGGCATCTATATCGCCACATGCGACCTACGCATCATACTGACGTCACGCAAAATCCTGCATCGCGTAAGCAGATTTTACCGCGCGATCAGCTTATACAATGTGAAATTTAATTCGTTTGCATCCTCTTAAGGGGTCATTGTACTCATCATTACGAACAACTTTCACTATGGGGCCAAACCTGCAATCACGAAAAAAAAATTAGCTGTTCCATACATTTTTGTTCGCATAGCTCGTTATAATGTAGGGAACAGCTGATTTTTTTTCCCAGTTTCCCACCAGACACGAAACCCTGGTATGAGTGAACTTTACACCCTGTTCCTCACACCTTTATAGTTTAACACAAACACAGTATAGTAATAACCTGTAACGCCATCTATGACGAGTTTTAAAAACTCGCAAACGAACATACAAGGTTTACCAATTTACCAACACTGAGTTTTTTTGTTGAGAATTTTATTCAGGACTTTTTGGTAATTATTTTGCCTAACCTTTCAAGTTTTAATTATTATAATAAGTTGTATTTGAGTAAGGCAACAAAATAAAACGGATTAAAAAAAGTATAAGTATCGATTTTCATTGACAAAGTTGTAACTGCCACCAGCAAACAATTTTTTTTTTTTTTTATGTATGCTCGCAATGAATATTTTACGCTTTTTACAATTAAATGAAATAATAAAATATAAGAGGAACTATTTAGGTATCTTATGCGTCTGAAAATATTGTATCCATATTTGAAGAAGCTGTGGTAATAAAATTTTACAGGGCACAGTTTTTTGTTCCTCCTATAAAGTTGCGTTTTTCGCATATAAGAGGTTTTTAACCGACTTCCAAAAAGGAGGATGTTATATGTTCGACGCGTATGTATTTTTTTTTTTTATGTATGGCCGCCGATTTAACTTTTTACAAAAAAAAACAACCGACTTCCAAAAAGAAACCCTACAAAGTGAAATAAACTTTATTTTGGAAAAAGTTTTTTACTCTAAGACGACGATATATTATTATTATCTAGAGAAATCTGGTTGTAAATGTCTGCCTACACCTTCAGGGAATACAAGCGCGATCGTACATTTATCCTTATTGCATCAAAATCGGTAGCAAGTCATCTGTTCCACTCCGCCAGATTCCTCCACATAGTTTATATCACACGATATGCCGATCCTGGCTTAACCTAAATTCAAAGAAAACACCTCGCTTGTGTGCTGTGCAACAAACCAGACTTATGGGACGAATCGGGAAGTTATATTTTATCTTGACGTATTGCTTAAGTCGCCTTGTAGATATGCATTTTTAGGGTTCCGTTGTAAACAAGGAACCCTTATAGTTTCGCCATGTCCGTCTGTCTGTATGTCCACGGCGTAGCTCAGAGACGGTTAGTACTAGAAAGCTGTAATTTGTCATGGGTATACATATTAATCACGCCGACAAAGTGGTAAAATAAAATCAAGAAATGTATTTTTTTAGGGTACCTTCCCTACACGTAAAGCGGGGATGTTTTTTTTTCCCATGGTGTGGGGTGTTGTTAGAAAGGTCGTTCAAAAATATTGTGGGTGTGTGAAAATCATTTTTCAATTCAGGAATCCGTTTGCGAAATATTAAGCTTTAAAGTACTCATTTTTGTTAAAGTCAAGTGCCCCCCCCCTCCCTGCCAGCTATGTAGATGCAAGTAGCCCGCCTGATAGTGAATGGTTACCGCCGCTGCATATCTGCAATACCAGAGGCACAGCAAGTTTATTAGTACGCAAGATATGAAAGCTAAGATGTCTCATGTGCCAGTAACTAGGGTTTTCTGCAATGACGTTCAATAGGTGGCAGCACTGAAACGACTGGTCTGGACACCTGTCAAAAAGGTCAAAGCGCCAAAATTGATTTAGTCGTGAGTGAATGATGAACGAATGAATGAAACGAATGGTGAACGTCATCGTATCCCTATTTTATATTCATTGTCGAAATGGTAGACCTCTTGTCAAAGTGGCGCCAACTAGTGGCGTGAATTTTCAAGAAACCCCTCACACTGGCACAACATCGCTATTCCACGGCAGGAATAGGAGGGTCGGGTAGTTCTTCGGACGAGTTCCTTCACAAAGAGCTTTACTGTTACTGGACTCGTACCATAACTGTTAGCAGGGCAGTAGAGCTGGGTAGGTCAAAGTGAAATAACTACTTTATAACTTTTTTTTTTTTTTTTGGACCAAATCAGATATCAAGAAAAAAAGAGGGTGTGCTGACCATACAATAGAAGTGAAAACTTACGAATGGAGACGACTATACACGATTCAGCGCCGA
Source organism: Agrochola circellaris (assembly GCA_914767755.1). Lineage (NCBI taxonomy): Eukaryota > Metazoa > Arthropoda > Insecta > Lepidoptera > Noctuidae > Agrochola > Agrochola circellaris. Next base: position 4,981,303 of record OU611867.1, on the reverse strand, counting down.
GTACGTATACGAGATTCAGCGTTACCTAGCCGAGCGTGACCCCGCGTCCTATTTGACATACGTCATATAACGAGATATAGAGCCGTTTTTTTTTTTTTTTAAACTGCTCCTTATCTGAAAAAATCAAGTACGTAAACACATTTATTTAGCACACAACCTTTCACACTGGCGATTTATGAGCATGTTTCCCGCGAGGCGATTGTTTAAAGCGTCGTGTGGACCGGCGCGACGCGACACACTTATATGACGTACGTCAAAAAATCATAAATTAATAGTTACATCACCGTGTGCAGGATATAACGACTATTCCCTCTGTTCCGGAGATTTAAGCATTAGCTCCACAGATTAAAAAAAAAAAAAAAATATAAGTTGCTAATTTGCCTACCTGATTGTATCCTATGATATATTTATGCATAATATTGGCTATTAGAAGCCATTTTAAACAAAAAACGGACACTTTAAAACTTAAGCTCCTATTTCTTCGAGAGCCTTTTTTCGATCCACAGTGCGTCGCGCTAATAACATATTATTACCCAGTAACTGGGTTGTGGAGGTCAGATAGGCAGTCGCTCCATGTAAAATACTGGTATTTAGCTGCATCCGGTTAGACTGGAAGCCGACCCCAACATAGTTGGAAAAAGGCTAAGCAGATGATGATGAGTGCATCGCGCTAATAGGCGTTTGTCACGTCCGTATAGTCACTATTCAGGTTTACCGAACAAAAAGTGACACAATTATGTATTACGCGGCCAAAGGGTTCAGTTTCGTTCACTTAAAAAAAAAAACTGTTGTGTCTTATTCTGTCTATTTACCATAAAGTCACTCCCTACATATTTAAATTACCTACACCTTGTATACCTACGTGCAATTATCAGAAATCTACAAACGTACCATCGAAGAAGTTCATATCTAACCACCGTAAGGACTATTCTTGCTTGCAGCGCTCGGCGGCTATAGTACTGGGCCGGTAACAGATGTGGTCATCGTGTTCACGGGATTTTGTTTTGAAACTGGTTAGATATGAACTTCTTTGATGGTCCCTATAGGATGACTAATGTCGTGCCTGCAAAATTCCACACATCGCCAGACGATTTAACGGTCCCATTTGTACCATCGAAGATGTTCATCTCTATACACCGTAAGGACTATTTCTGCTTGCAGCGCTCGGTGGCTATAGACCCGGGGCGGTAACAGATGTGGTCATCGTGTTCACGGGATTTTGTTTTCAAACTGCTTAGATATGAAGTTCTTCGATAGTACATAAGCATGTGTAATGGCCACATTTCATGGGTATTAGTGATGTGTAGGTACTAAACTGGGTTTTCATGCGCTTGAAAAGTTTTCAGTAAAGAAATGTAGTTGAATATGTTTTTTACTGACAAAAAAAATTAAAGAGGTTCTATTAAAAATATTTTTGCGTTATTGTCTTTTTTCGTGTCCAACCTTTTCGGTACTTTATTAATTCCGTACGAGATGTTGCCATTTTAAATATTATATGTATACATATAAACTTTTAGGAATAAGTATTGTATTTATTTTATTTTTTATTTCTTATTTTGTTATTTCACTATATGCTGCACCGGTTGACGTCATCACGTCAACGCCGGCTGTCGCTGAAAACCAACGCTGGGGCTCTGTCTCGCATAGGGTCGCAGCATTATGCTGAGCGATGGCCGTTTTGCGTGGATGTGACGCTTATTTTCCCCCAAATTGTTATTTTCGTGTTTTTGATCTTTATTTGCATCATGTGTACCGCAAATAAACGTATATTCTTTTTTTCATTGACAGTCATTACGGGTCGACAGAAGCCCGAAAGTCTAACAACCAGTCTTACCAAGGGGTATCATGCTACCCAGTAACTGGGTTGTGGTGGTCAGAAGGCAGTACCTCCATGGATTCAGCTGCATGCGGTTAGACTGGAAGCTGACCCCAACATAGTTGGCAAAGGCTAGGCATTTGATCAGAGCCTGAAAAGCGTAATACATGAGTACAATAATGATAACATGCAGATTCTGTTCCAAGTTTTAATTTAACTGGTAGATCTATCCTGACATCTTCGAAATAGACCCCTATTATAACAATGCATTAATATTACCCAATATATCTTCCTTTCCCATTTTTTATACAAAATTTACCTGTCACCGAAAAAACAAAAGGCTGTCCAAGTTTTAACCATTCCATGTCCAGCCCATCTCAACGACCGGGATTAAGCTCTGCCGAACATAAAGCGAGGGGTGAGTTGTCTAAACCTGCCCTAATTACGGACACGTCAACCTGAAGTGGGTATAATGCGTAATTAGCTTTGAGGAAGGCCTTACTACCGGTTTTAGGGATTTGTGGAGGCGAGGTTTAATCGAGTTTGTTTAAAAACTTTATTTGTTATTGGTAGGCAAACAAGCCGACTGCTCACTTGATGGTTAGTGGTCACCTATACAAATATCTGTAACACTCGAGGCATCGGCATCACCAATGATGCCGATGCCTCTGGTGCCTCACCCAATTCAATTTTGTGTCTAGAATGGCAAGGCATTATCATCATGTTCACCGAACGACGTCTACTATTGTATATCGCCTCGGAAATCATGTTAAGCCGTTGGTCCTGGCTGTCATTCGTAGATCTTTGACAGTCTTTACGGGTCGTTAGAAGCCTAAAAGTTTGACAACCTTTGTAGGTACTTTAAAAAAAAATGCGCACATAATAAAGATAAATATCGGCGTAACTTTTTTTAAATAGTATCTTATTTATAACCAAAAGCAACTTAATCTATTTTTTTAGCTTCAGAAGTAGGCTTAGCTAAAATACCATGGAACAAACATTCATTACCGACAATTTCAACGTCTTGAGAAGTGCATTCCTTTTGATTGTACATCGAACACCTTCCGCCAACACATGCTGTGCAGGATGCACAGCATGTGTTGGCGGAAGGTGTCATTTATCAAGCAGTGTAGTTGAAAGATTCAATATTTTTGCTTGTATACCGAAATACTTGTTCGACTATACTTCCTCATACGAGCGTCTTTAGAAAGAGCTCAGCTCGCAATCAACTCAGACTATTGCAGTCCACCGGAGGACATAGGCCTCTTCCATGCTGCGCCATAACACCTTGTCGGAGGACAAGGTGTTATGGCCTGCCGGATATTATACAGTCTGTCCCAGCCACCTTCACCTGGAAGATCTGCTCTACCTTTTAAATTATCAGTATCAAAAGCCATGGGCGTACCCAGTGGAGGGCAGGGGAGGGCAGCTGTCCCCTGGGTTTTGAATGCCTACGTACCCACTCTTGTCGATAAAAGTTATGGTAGTCACGTTAAGACTTACTTTACAGTTACAACACATTATTATTATGCATTAATTTTAGAAAAATGCGCTTTGCGGCCGGTCATATTGTATCCATGAAAAATACGCGAACGCAGCAAGCAAGCACAAGGCTCGCTCGCCAGCCGCCGCGCCCGCGCCGCGCCGATGGACGACGGACGAAGTTTACCGCATGACCGAGCGCTCGTATATTCGGCTGATAAGCGAGCCTGAGCGGTATGCCGAGCCAAACATAGACGACGAAAAATATTCATTCAATGTCGATATCAAACTATTATTAAAAATCCCGGCTTAAGATATTTCTGATTTTCCTCCCCCTGGGCCAAAAGCTGGGTTCGCCCATGTCAAAAGCCTCTATGACCTAAAAACACAAAGATATAAAAGTCGATATCAATTCTCGTTACCATAGTACGTCCTCAGGTGTGTACGCCGCGACTCCCCGGTCGTATTGGCGATCAGTCAGGAAGAAAGCCGAGATACGGTTACCATGGCAACCAGCCATCTGTACCCGAGAGGATACAAAATATTGGGCATCTATGTCGCTCTATAATAGGTATTGGTATAGAAATAAATTTATGGATACATTTTTTGTGGTACCTAGTTTTATTTTTTATGCTACATCATTATCGAGGCGTATCGTATTCAGTAACTCAGTCGCTCCATGTAAAATACTGGTTTCAACTGCATTCGGTTAGACTAGAAGCTGCCCTCAACATTGTTGGGAACAGGAACAGATGATGATGATGACTGCATTTTTATCATCAAACTGTCTGCTGTCTGTTTGTAAGTTTTCTGACACTAAGTACCTAAATAGTAAAGCTTTTTGTGAACGAGTCCAGGGAAGTACGTAATTGATGTTATTTCCACTTCGACAAACATCAACTTTATGCACGTGTAAATAAAGTTGATTTTAGACTGACTATACTGTTAAAAGTCATACAAAATATGGAGTTGTACCGCAAACTGAACCTTATGTGTATGCAATACAGTTGTTTTTTCCAAAACTCGTCTTTGTTTAGATGTTTGGCTAATAAATTATAAACGAAGATTATCTATTATAATCACTAGCTCAAAACAGAAATAGTCTGCAGCTGCACGTCATGACTGACAAGAAGGCTTCCACTCAGCATGATGCTGTGCTGTGCTGTGTGCGTGTGCACTGGGCCAGCATGGGCCATCGTAAACAAGAGCCTTGGCCAGCACTGGCCATCTTATACTACTTTAGATGGGGTTCTGATCTCGGAGTCAAACAGTGTCTCAATATGCAAAATGTAAGTGGATTTGTTTGTTCTTAGTCCGCAATTATGTTAATATCTATCGGTCAGCCTGGCTTGTGCTGACGACATGTCTACGACTTAAAATAATTGAGTGGTTTAGATCGAAAATGTTGCTAGAAAAGTGTGTAGGAGCTGGTTTTGGAAATCGGCTTTGGGGACTTAGAAATAATTTTATTATTCGAGTTATAGCACTGGGAACTTATTGAAAGAAAGTAAACACATGTATTTAGCACAGAACCTTATCACACTGGCGATTTATGAGCGTGTTTCCCGCGAGGCGATTGTTTAAAGCATCGTGTAGACCGGCGCGATCAGATTAGGTGCCGTTTTTTTCAAGAAAAACGGCGCTAAATCTCGTCCTAAGACGTATGTCAAAAAATCATATATAAATAGTTAAATCACCGTGTGCAAGGATATAACGGTTATTCTCTCCGTTCCGACATAGGCCGAGGTTCGTACCCCACGGTACGAACCTCGGCCTATGTCGGAATGTGAGTGGGTGCCCTTAGCGAGCGTTCTTCTAGTTTTAATTAGCATAGTTTTGCCCCAGGCTGGAGGCTTTGAGTGTAGTAGCTTAAGGCAGCCACAGGAAAGCCCGGTTAAGTTGTCATTACCTTAGAGGACAGCTAAGAGAGGACAAATTAAAAAAAAAAACCTGCGACGGCCCTATTTTGCTTGGACGGGCGCTCGGAACGGACGTTCTACTTGACCATTCATGTGTGCTTGGTTATTTTTGGTTTATATTTATGTTCATGTACTGATTATTCCTTATGGCTTGTGTGATTTCTATTTGATTCATATTTACAGTGTATTTTTATAATTTTTGATTTAAAGAAATTAAAGATTGTTTTTTTTTATTTTTTATTTCACTTCTGATTCCTAAAAACATATTATAGCTATGTCTGTGACGGCCTTAACCCTTCCGGGATTACGTTATGTTATGTTAACATTTTCGATAGGTATTTATATTGTTGACTGCGTCGTTAGTCTATAGTTAAAAGTGTTGAGTATGGAGTCTTGGGATTAATGAAAGAAAAGAAAGAAAGAAAGAAAATACGTTTATTTGCGGTACACATGACACAAGGAAAGAACAAAACACGAAAATAAACAATTTGGGGGAAAATATGCGGCACATCCACGCAAAACGGCCATCGCTCAGCATAATGCTGCGACCCTATGCGAGACAGAGCCCCAACGCTGGTTTTCTGCGACAGCCGGCGTTGACGTGATGACGTCAACCGGTGCAGCATATAGTGAAATAACAAAATAAAATGAATAAATACAATACTTAGTCCTAAATGTTTATATAAAGTATAATAATTTAAAATGGGAACATTTCGTACCGTCGTCGGTGACTCACGCGCCGCAGACTTAATGAAGTATGTGCTCGCAGCTGTAATAAAAACTATTTGTTTGACGTTTTGACATATTAGTTAATAAGTACTGGTTAGTTGGTAAGTAATGCTCAGATCGGTAAAAGTGTTATTGGATTTTTCCATCTGGAATTTCTTAGTAGCCGCTCGTATTCTTGATAAACTCACCCCCTACGAGTATTACGTGGGACTTAAAAGGCGACGGTAACCGAGTTTTAATGATTTTATACTGAAAATAACGTCTAAACGGGTGGTGTTAATAATTTGAAAAAAATATATGTTAAACTAGAGCATTGTTTTAATAACTTAATATATGAATATTTTAGATTATGTTTATATTACATAGTGAAATTAATTTGTAAAGTTATCTCTAAAGCTTGCAGTTTTTTATCCGCGTTAAGCTTCGTGCAGACCAGCGCGACGCGACACCGGTTATTGTTATACCGTCAAGTTTTCTTAGAAATTGCATTGTTAGAGTCACGTCGCGGCGTCGCGTCGCGCTGGTCTGCACGAAGCTTAACGCGGATAAAAAACTGAGAATCACACGATTATCATAGCATAGATATCAAGCGATTTTTCTGAAACCTTCACCATTTTAAATATAATTTAATTATTGATCTCTGTATACGTGTTTATTAAAAAAACCTTTTGTTTTATGTATATTAAATTAATAATGCGTCTGATTTGGGACAGCGCTCCTTGATGGGCGAGTCGTATTAATATAATAATATTACGTACGACGGGTTGCGTGAGCTCAGTACAGAACGCAAGCTAACCACTCAAGGTCACTGGAATATATCTGCGTCTTAAACATAACTGGTGACTTGTGGGTGTACTATTGTACTATAAGTACTCCTCTGCCAACCCCTTCAGGAACACAAGCGTGATGTTATGTGTGAGTACAACACACAAGTTATAAGTTGGTGACAAGGTCCGGATACTGCTGTCTACCTACCGGATATAATCCCTCAGCTGACAGCTTCAAAGTGAAATGGGTGACCGAAACGTACATAACTGAGTTCTTATCAATATTTTACAGTTGACATAATATAATAATTGAACATAGATACGCGAAAATTCTTTACTTTTAACATTATAAGTATTATATATTTAACAATATTATTTTAATTTAATTTACAACTAACTGTAACATATATTATGTAAAAGAACGAAAAAAAAAAAAAAAACAAGAAAAGAAAAAAAAAGGCAAGAGCAGCAAATAATTCGTCCGCATCTTTGGCCTAAAAATTGGCCAGCCCTCTGGTCACGTGAAGAGTCGAGCAACAGCTTGGCGATGTCCCGAAATACTCGATGAGCGCTCGGACCCCACAGGCCTAGTGTTTCAACCCCAAACGGCTCAAAAATATAGCTACCAATAAAATTGTTATATTTGCGCCGTTTGAGGTATTCTGCACCTGCAGCAGCCGCCCCGGCACAGCGCGCCGTGCTAGGAAGTATTATGAAATTATTTTTTTATGTTCTATGTACATCGTAGCCCTTTCCGACAAACTGTACCCTTGCAGCTATGGTTGCCAGGTGTCTTTAGCTGGACATGTCCGGCTTTTTACAATCGTATCAGGCCAAATATTTGACAAATCCAGGCCGGATTTGTCTATATTTGGCCTGACACGATCCGGCTTATGTTAGGATTTTAGTCACCTGGCATAAGAACAGCCAAAAGATGCCTGATTATTGATTGTTTTCATTACTTTCAATGTAAAGAAGTTGTGTTTAATACAAAGATACACTCGCAAACTCAATACAGGCTTCTTTTAACCGTTTTTAGTTTATTTTACTTTTTATTTGTTACCATATTCTTTTTATTTTTGTTAATCTTTTTGCATAAGATTCTGTAATATCTCCTACTGGGAGAGGGCTGGGGAGGGCTCTCCTACTGGCCCTTGTAACACAGGTATATCACCTAGCACAGGAGTGAGGGACTTCACACTATTTTGTAACCACTTTCTTGTGTAATAAAGATTATTATCATTATTAATAAGTAGAGTAAGTCTCAAATGAATGACAGAAATAAATACAAAAATAAGTTTTTTTTTTTGTTTTAAAAACCAATGTGTCAGGCTTTCAGGGCATAATGTCCGGCTAAGTATGAAATTGTGTCCGGATTATCTATTTTTCGGCCTAGCAACCCTACTTGCAGCTGAAAGGCATATAAATAAAACCGGCCAAGTGCGAGTCGGACTCACACACGAAGGGTTTCGTGTCACCCTACATCATTAAGTAAATAAATGAAAATACTGAACGAAGAATATTATTATTTTTTATCTTAAATTTTCCAAATCGCAAAGATAAATTTGTATCTCATAATGATACTATGAATTACAAGGTTATTTTTGCAGTTGCAGAAAATCACCCATATTTAAATCAAATACTCTAAGAATCTGCGTGTTTAGTATTTGTTGATTATATACAGTATTTATAATAAACAGAAGTTTCAAATTCTCAACTTGTTTAGTTGTTGAGACAGAGCCCGTACAAAAATGGTCTAAAACTGACAACTTTTACGGCCCCTTTTTCATCACTTTTGAACATTTAAAAATAAAAAATATATTTATTTTGTTCTCTACTCCATGAGCTCTAGACAATGACATTCCCATATGCCAAGGCAAGTTTTTTTTTCAGCTTGTAATGTTTATTGTATGGAGACCCCTTTAATTATTTATTTTTTATTATTTGTTGTTATAGCGGCAATAGAAAAACATAATCTGTGAAATTTTCAACTGTCTACCTATTACGGTTCATGAGATACAGCTCGATGACAGACAGACGGACAGCGGTGGCTTAGTAATATGGTTTCGTCTGGCACCCTTCGGGTACCGAACCCTAAAATGCGGGCGAGTTCGAACTAGGGATGAGTATGGACGAAGCCTAGATTTCAATAGTTCATAATTATTAGTAATAACACAGGACCTTGATTGTCTAGTTATTTAAAATCATATCCAAAGTAACTGCCAAGATGTTTCAATTTCAATTTATCTTTATTGCAATCTATAATGTACACATAAAGGTGGTTGGAATAAATAAATAGAAACAAAATAAATAGAAACAGAATAAATAAATAGAAGCTAAATTTTAAATAAGTAGGACAGAGGAAGCTAATTAATAAATATTTAAATTATATCATATCCGTAATTTTTTTTTTTGCAGCATTATTAGTTATTATATTTATTTATGTTATTACTCATTTATTTATTTCTGATTGTAATGTGTGTGTGTATGTATATGTGTGTAATGTGTGTAGATAGGGCAGAGCACGAAGAGAAAAACGCTTTCAACGTGTATTAATGACCGATTCCTATAATTTACGGACCGTTATTCGGTTCAAATGAAGCAAAGACCTCATAGCTTTGCATAGTAGACCCTCCCCTATGGAAGCAGCTATCACAGCTAAAACTAGCTTACGAATCTATTTATATGCCTACAAACTACATCAAACCTTAAAAAAATCGAATAAGAATGATTCTTGTTGATAACTCCCCTAGAGAAACAAATCTTCTGGTAACTGTACGTCCCGCCGTCGAAGCCCCGTACCTCGGGTTCACAGTCGCGACTCATAAATAAATCCCTCTAACGACCAAAATCAATACGCATGAGATGGGGGGGGGAGACTAGGGATGAAATGGTGGGTTCTATACTGCGCTGAGAGACAACACGCTGTATTAAGGCGAGGTAATAAGCAAGTCTTTAGGTATGGAAGTAGGTGAAGCGACAGTAGTGCGTCGCGGTATGCAAATACGGTTGAAAATGGCGATGCGTTTGAATTTCGTTGAATCTCGTGTCCGTCAATAAAATGAAAGATAATTCGCAATACACCGATATGTTAAATCATTTTTATATATTTCTTTAGTTGACTAATTTTCTTTTTTTATAGTTACAAAAAAAATTATAGCTGTCGCCCAAAATATTGAGCATTTCGAAACGAAAAAGTTTTTCTGTGATCTTTTTTTCAAGTTGCTAGATAATTTCTAATTTATCTTTGTATATCTTTTTTTGTACCCTTGACTATAAACTGTATTTTTTTGGGCTTGTAATATTATGTAGCATTACGGCTAACAGTGCGACAAAAAAGTGGACGTTTTACGGTGTCTGCTTGGTAGCGCCTCTATTTGAGGCTTGAAATACAATTTGATTGCTATGTATCTCAATCTGCCTAGCCTTTTCCCAACTATGTTGCCAGTCTAACCGTATGTAGCTGAATACCTGTATTTTACATGGATTGTCTGCCTATCTGACCTCCACAACCCAGTAACTAGGTAATACGATACCCCTTGGTAAGACTGGTCGTAAGACTTTCGGGCTTCTGACGACCCGTAACGACTGTCAATGATCCACGAATGACAGCCGAGCCCAACAGCTTAACGTGCTGTCCGAGGCACGGAGGAGTCTCGGTATGTAAAGATGGTCATCCACGGACCAACTCCGGCAAGCGTAGCTTAAACTGATGGATCGACACTTGCGGCTGTTATTACTTAGCCACGAGCTCCTCCTTTGCTACCTATCTATACATATTAAGATGTTCCCTGAAACTTCACTCTAATAGGACGAAAATGAAGGTTGGTTTTCTATTGATACGTTTTTTCAGGGATCTCAGGAGAGTCTCAGGATGACGACTGACTGGTTACGTGTTGACACGTCAAGCGTCGAGAGCAGAGTGACACTCTGCGTCTCACTCTGCTCTCGACGCTTGACGTGTTAAGACGTCGGGTCTGGGCTCGCAACAAGTCAGTCGTCATTCTGAGAGAGCTTCGTTGAGAGGTGCACCACGTGTCGATTTCTTACAGGGTTCTTTATGAACAGTTAAGCAGATTAGGTTACTAAATATACGTCGTCTATTGTATTTCATAATGATGATGACGATGAAAAACAGCTTTCGATTTCAGAAAGGGTCGATTCACTCGGCCCCAAGTGTAATCCGCCCCGCATCCACGAGACGCCCGTGTCATTTACCTGTCCTCATTATGCCCACTTACTTTTGTACCTCTATGCCTGTAATATTGTGCCCTAAAATATTATATCAAATTAATTATTAATCTTCTTAGGAATTATTACAATAATTATATTTTGTTGGAATTAAAATAAGGCGGTCGGATTTTCGGCTTTGACTTGTAATCTGATTAGTGAATTATGATGTACTGTTTTTGTGAGGTTAAGCGACACTTCCTGCGCTCATATTTTGGATGGGTTTCATTTTTTTTAGGAACATCTCGTGTGTTGCTTTTTACAGATGCCAAGGGCAGCTAACTTGGGATGGTCCTATCTACAGTAGTGAACTGTGGTAGCCTGAGTTTATTGATTAAAGGACAGTCAGCCGAAAGTCTGACGAACAGGTCTAAAGGCCTGTTCAGATATAATCGATATCGCCATCGCCCTCGGTAGCGATCACGGATATCTATCAGTAGCGACACTGGTCCGCCTTTGTCTCGACTATGATAGCGATCGCTATACGACCGAATTCGGTCGCAAAGTCCTAATGGCGTCAACGGTCAAAATTGCTTGACAAGCACGAAAAAATCACGTGCTTGTGAAGCACGTCGCGCGCGTCTAGGGATGCCATTACGACTTCGCGACCGAATTCGCTCGTATAGCGATCGCTATCTATGTCGAGACTGCCGCCCCTGGTTAGTCACTTCGGACCAGTATCGCTACCGAATACGACAGCGATATCGCTTATAATAATATCTGAATAGGCCACTTCTCCCGCTCTGGGCTGGGCGGGAGGGCGTGTCAGACTCTTACTGACTAAAACCCACCCGTGTTCCTTCAGTTGCATGTACCATCGAAGAACTTCATATCTATACACCGTAAGGACTATTTCTGCTTGCAGCGCTCGGCGGCTATAAAACCGGCGCGGTAACAGTTGTGGTCATCGTGTTCACAGGATTTTGTTTTCAAACTACCTACTTAGATATGAAGTTTTGGGTTTCTCAGTGACTTTGTTGTGGAGGTCAGATAGGCAGTCGCTCCATGTAGATTACTGGTATTTAGCTGCAACCGGTTAGACTGGAAGCTGACCCTAGGCAGATGATGATGATCACAGATGAATTAATTTGCGTGGTGGTAATTTAACATGAACCCTTCAAACTCATTTCAATAATTATCCAATAAGATTTAATTTAAGACTACTCCCAATAAACATACAAGTTCAAGTACTCATATCCTTATCAAATTCAATTTCAGTCCTTTAATCTAAATTCTAAAAAAACTCTTATTAGAATCGGATAAGGTTCAAAATCCATTAGAAGTGGATAATAAAAATATATTTTAAGGGTCTTATTAAACGTTTAAGAGGAATTAAGAGACCATTACTTAGTTTTATTTTTTATTAAGGAGACCTTAAGTTATATGGGGGGCGTTATTTGGTTCTGTTTACGGTGTTATAAAGGAATTAGTGAACGTGAAAGTTAAACTACGCTTACAGCGATCGGTTCGTGGATGAGTGACCATCCATAAAGGCGTGTACGCACGCAGGTACATGGTGAACACTAACATCGAACACTTTGCTCGAATGTGCGTACCGCTAACGAACATATCAAACACTGTGTTCGTCAGAAATGTTTGTGGCAATCCAATTTCGAAGCCAGAGAGTCTATTCATATGGTGTTCGATAATGATACTGATAATGTTTATTCACATAAATATAATACACAGGGTGACAGGGACATCGACGCGAAAACTGATTCTGAACTCCCCTGCGTTGAAATTTTACGTCAAAAAAAAAAACGCTGCGTTAAAAAAAAATCTGCTGTTCCATAGAAAAGTGCAATACCTACGCGTTCAAAATGTATGCAACAGCTGTTTGTTTTTTTAACCCGTCTTGAGCAAGCGTGGTGATCAATGCTCGCGCCTTGTCTGTAAGAGAAGAGGCCTTTGCCCAGCAGTGGGACAGTAATAGGCTGGTATTATTATCTGTACCTGGTCGTCCGAGCTCTGCTCTGGTGAAAATAGAGAATGCTCATTTAATAGTTTAGTATAGTTCATACTAATTCCATGCTGCCATGGTAGTAGGTACTTACTAATTCCATGCTGCCATGGTAGTAGGTACTTACTAATTCTATGCTGCCATGGTAGTTGGTACTTGCTAATTCCATGCTGCCATGGTAGTAGGTACTTACTAATTCTATGCTGCCATGGTAGTTGGTACTTGCTAATTCCATGCTGCCATGGTAGTAGGTACTTACTAATTCTATGCTGCCATGGTAGTTGGTACTTGCTAATTCCATGCTGCCATGGTAGTAGGTACTTACTAATTCTATGCTGCCATGGTAGTTGGTACTTGCTAATTCCATGCTGCCATGGTAGTAGGTACTTACTAATTCTATGCTGCCATGGTAGTTGGTACTTGCTAATTCCATGCTGCCATGGTAGTAGGTAGTTACTAATTCCATGCTGCCAAGGTAGTAGGTACTTACTAATTCCACGCTGCCATGGTAGTAGGTACTTACTAATTCTATGCTGCCATGGTAGTTGGTACTTACTAATTCCATGCTGCCATGGTAGTAGGTACTTACTAATTCCATCCTGCCATGTCATTATTCTAAGGCAGCCATCTTGTCCTAAACTTTGCGCGACCGAGCTCTGCTCGGGTAAAAATACGGACAAAACGTTTTTCCCAGATATGAGACCTAGCTAGATCGATTTGTCGCCCCCGTAAACCCCTATATTGCAAACTTTAATCGAAATCGTTAGAGCCGTGTTCGAGTACGTGATTACAAATACAAATATTACTCATTTAATAGTAAAAAATTATAATAATGTAAATATAATATTATAATATTTTTATATAAAATAATAATAATTGATGTCAAGATATAGATAAGAATAGGTTTAATAAAGCCAAAATAGATTAAATTATGTCCAGAATATGAATAGTAAAAAATAATAATAATGTAAATATTATTATTATTTTTTACTATTCATATTCATAGCCAAAATAGATTAAATTATGTCCAGAATATGAATAGTAAAAAATAATAATAATGTAAATATTATTATTATTTTTTACTATTCATATTCTGGACATAATTTAATCTATTTTGGCTATGAATATGAATAGTAAAAAATAATAATAATGTAAATATTATTATTATTTTTTACTATTCATATTCTGGACATAATTTAATCTATTTTGGCTTTATTAAACCTATTCTTATCTATATCTTGACATCAATTATTATTATTTTGTAATTAAATTTAGAATGACTTTATGTAAAATGCAATTAAATGTAACTTTCTATACCTACAAAATTAGTTCGCCGTTATTGGCAAAACATGGACGCACACATCTATTACTAATTCAATACCTCGCATGTCTGATTACTGAGTTTATGTAAACGCATGTTTGACAAATAAATGATCTTTATCTTTATAGGATGTTACATTATTTTGATATCCAGGATAAATACCTAAATACTACCTCTGTGTTTCACACTCTGTTTTGTTTAGTACCCACGGGAAAAAAAATCCTCTTTATGAGAAAACAATTCTTATTAACGGTAAGGAACATATTGAAAAACCCAAATATTTAATGTTAACTATCAAAACAGACGCCCCTTCTCAAGTAGGTACGAAAGGGGTAACCCACCCTTAAACAACTTGATAGACTTCCCCTTAAGGTTCAAGTATGTTATTATTTATTACCTTCAACTTAAAAGCTTTTAAAAGATATGAAATTCGTTTTTGTTGGCTTTAGATGGCGCCTGGGATGATTTAAAAGTTTTAATATTGTCTTTATGGCTTCTGGCTAAAAATAAGATTTGGTATTCCAATGGCCTTAAAGCTCGTACAGACCAGCGCGACGCGACGCCGCGCCGCGACACGAACAATACAATTTCTAAGAAAACTTGACGGTATAACAATAAGCGGTGTCACGTCGCGCTGTCGCGTCGCGCTGGTCTGCACGAAGCTTTATTCTCTTATACACGAGCGACACGTTACCAACGGCAGAGGCAATAGAAATGATGACTAAAAAAATATCTTTTTCATTTGTCTGTTATGTAGATTATGACAAAATAACGAACACGTATTTTCTCTTTTTTACGTTATCAAAAGATTTCGGCGATACATTGAGCTAAAATGTGCCATGACGTCACGAGTATGTAGATTTTATACAAGTTACTTACTTGTGACGTAGCGACCCCCACTCTCTCAACTTTAATGCGTTCTATCTAAGTCATTTTTTATTAACATGATAAAGCAAAAAATACGAGTCTAATATTTTTTTATTATCTGACTGACGGACTAATTAGTTTTTTTTTTGACTCAAGCATTATCCCTATTGCAGCCGACGACACTAGTCAGCGTCAGCTGTAGGCGTGTCGACGGCTGACGTCGACAGAGGCAACTGCAGGCGTCGACGCATTGACGGCTGCCGTTGGCAACATGCCGCTCGTGTATATGAGCACTTAAGCTTAGTACAGATCAGCGCGACGCGACGCCGCGACGCGACTCGAACAATACAATTTCTAAGAAAACTTGACGGTATAACAATAACCGATGTCGCGTCGCGCTGTCGCGTCGCGCTGGTCTGCACGAACCTTACGACATGGCGCACACTATGCGACTGCGAAACTCGGCGACTAGACGCAAAGACAGATTGCGGCCAACAATTTTCAAATTATTTTGTTTAAAGCTGCATTCTTGACGTCGAATTGCAGATTCGCAACGACGGTTGCACGCTCTCAGTACTTACTATATACTTAATACTTTTTGCAATGACTAGACACACGGTGCACGCGCAAACCCGACTACAGTCGCATGCGATAGGGCAGCGTCCGTCTTGCTGTGAGTGTGACTTTCGCCTTCGCAAGATAAGCATTAAGGCAAAATGCGTCTAGAGGAACAAATGACCGTCTTTGTCGAATACTTAAAGAAAATGCTGCACTTCCTGCACGACGTCCCCGTGGGTAGTCGCTACGTCCACGTCAGGCGGCGAAGCAGCTGGGTTATGAACATGGCCTGTAAGATCCTTCGGTATGATAAGATGCCCGTCAATACATACACGTTTATTGGGGGGACTGGCCCGGGGCAGTTGCGCTGTACGACGTCTGTTGTAGCAACAAGTGAGGACGCAAACGACAGCTTTGCGTCTTGTAGCAGCGACAAGACGCACAGTTTGCGCTAGCACTTAACGACAAACATCACGTCACGACATTTTTACAGTTATGTTTAAGTCCCTTGTAATAAAAGGCGAACTTATTTTCATTGCTATCAACGGGGCGCAAATCTGACTCCGGGCTGGTACTGAAAAAATCTTAATGGATAAACAAAATAACACTTCCTTCTTTTATCCTAACACAAGTATATTTCTTATTTAAATGGAAAAAGACCTTAGTGTAAACGTATTCTAAGTAATTGTTTTTTTTTTTTTCTTCTCCTTATGATAACTTAGCTACCTTCGCTTTCTCTTTCTGTGGATGTCCTTAAAGTTAACTACCTAAGTCCTCGTTCTCACGAGGACGATTCGTGTTTTTTGACGAAGCGTCTTTTTTCACGATTCTTTTTTTTTTTCTGACTGTGGTCAAGCTTTTTAAATGCCAGTGTTCACACGCATCACAAATCGTGAAAAATTACTGACATTTCTTAAATTACGTATCGTATTTTAAAAATCACGTTCGTCAAAATCAATGAATCGTGATTTTTCTGTGACGGATCCGCTGAAGCGCTCGTCCAAGACTGGACTCTGAATCACGTATTAAGTGTGAACATCTATTCGGATATTTTTACGAATCGCGAAAAAACTCGTTTCTGTATGCAACGGGTATCCGTCATGACATAACATTTTTTTTTTACGAATCGTCAATGACGGGTCCGTTGAGTCAATAGAATGGGTAACTGTGTCTTCCTAGCTGCTAATAACAACTTACTATCAACACTAATCTGTTTGCAAAGTTTGGTGGTTAGCCTGTTTTACCTGCAAGAGCTGACGAACAAAATCACGAAGATTTACAGGAAAGAAACGATACCTTTACCCAGCAGTAGGTGATTTCGAGCTGAAATTAAGGTGAAGGTAGCTTCTAAAACCATCTTCTTCAGTGGTCATTACTTCTGTACAGAAGAGGAGGTCTTACAGCTTATAGTGGGATAGTAAAAGTATAAAATACAAATTCCATATTATTTTTCTTATCATCTGCCTAGACTTTTCCCAACTATGTTGTGGTCGGCTTCCAGTCTAACCGGATGCAGCTGAATACCAGTATTTTACATGGAGCGACTGCCTATCTGAACTTCACAACCCAGTTACTGGGTAGCACAATATCCCTTGATTTATAACATCTGTCAAAAGTATCACAACAGAAGACATCCATCCAATAGGCAGGAAGTGTAGCTTGACTTTCTATCCTTTTTGTTCAAAGGATAAAATAATAACAAGGTTATAATAAACGCTGCCTGTTACAGCACATTTGGGCTCTAATATGATAATAATATCTCGTAAAATGACTCCAGCAGCCATTCTGTAATAAAATAATAATTATGTGAAGTAACTCGTATCGTGTGTAATTTTGATTCGCGATCAAAATGCAATTTCGTTGAGGAACGGGTGGGGTAGTGAAAGCGATGCTATGCTATGCTATGCTATTTGTACAAGATTTTTTTTTTTTTGTATTTCTCTTTCTTACGTCCTGTAGTGCTATTCTGTAACCATCTCACCGTGAAAACTTAGGTGAATTGAGCGTGGAGTGAGCTGTCATTCCACCTAATGCTAGAGATTGACACTATTGACAGCTCACTTCACCTAAGTCTTCACGGTGAGTTTTTTATTTATAGAATACGTCGGCTGTTCTTCTTCTACATCATTTTTTTCTTTCTTTCTGTACAACGATTTCTTTAGTTCTTTAAAAAGATTGCGATTAATTTATCTTTTACAATTTGATTTTATGTACATATTTCAGTTATTTATTTTAGTTATAATAGTTTTATTGCGGCCTGTTTTTTAAATATTTGACTACTAACTTATTTTTTAAGTAGGTATACTAACTTAAATATGGATCACTTTATTAGATTTAATTAAAAAAACAAAATTAAATTAAATAAACGATTTAAAAAAAAGGAGGAAGGGCATCGTCACCAATAACCTTCAAGAATTTTGTTAAAATTGAACTTTCTCCCGAAATGGTTCCTATTTTTGGTGAAGACCTAATGGAGGCCTTCGGAGACCATGGAACTTCTCTATGAATCCCATGTTGACAAAAAATTCGTCAGATTGATTATTAAAAAATATTGGACACGTATTTATTTCTTTTTTCACCCAATCAAAAGATTATGGCAATACATTGAGTTAAAATGTGGCATGACAAACACTCCCCGGTAGATTTTATACTGACTTGTGACGTAGCGAACCCTCACTCCCCAACCTTAATGCGTTTTATTGAAACCAGTTTTAGGGTTCCGTAGTAAACAAGGAACCCTTATAGTTTCGCCATTTCCGTCTGTCTGTCCGCGGCTTAGCTCAGAGACGGTTAGTACTAGAAAGCTGTAATTTGTCACGGGTAAACATATTAATCACGCCGACCGACATAGCGATAAAAGGAAAACTATCACAGCTAAGTAGGCTGTACAGGTTAGCGAGTAATAATCGACCAACTTAAATTTGCAGTTTGTAAAACATGATCTCCCATACATTCCGTATGGGAGAACATGTTTCTCAACTACAAAGTTAAGTTTGTTCTTGGGATAAATTCATTCCAACTTCGGAACCCTTCATTGTGCGTGGTCCGACTCGCACTTGGCCGGTTTTTATTTATTAATAAAATATGATAAAGCTAAAAAACACGTGTCTAATATTTTTTTATTATCTGACTGACAGACCAAATAGTTTTATTTTTCCCCTGTCAGCATATTATAGCAAAATTTCGGGCGTCTTATTACAGTACCTAATTTACTTTTTTTATACACTCTCCGTTACCTAAAATAAATAATATTTATTTTGCCGAGTAAATTTGTTCGTTGGTCGATTTAACCACAAAAAAAAACAAAAAAGGTTGCAATTTTTGCAATAAAAAATATATCATCGCTTTCAGAGTAGTAGTGCCTTAAATCTACATTAAGTAATGAAATGAAGCGTATAATTTTAAGCCATTACTCTCATTACAGACTACTTTGTAGCATCAGGTTTATATCTCAACTCCAAGTAAATGTCGTTATGACATGACGAGCAGAAAGATGCTTCGATATAAAAAAAAATACAGTGATTTTTTTAAAGTGTTTATTCTTTTTTTTTTCTTAATAATAATTTTGGATGGAATTGTTTGGAAGTGGATAGAGTAGTTTTTTCGTGTGGGTCTAAAATCTGGATGAATAGTATGGTAATGTAATTGCTAAACAAATTTACACCCTACGTCAATTTAAAGATAAGTATCACAGAATATAAGTATATAAAAAAAAGTTTTTCAGATTTTTATAAACAGTTTTTTTTTTTTTTATTTAATATTGAGAGTTTCATTTTAAATAAATTAATTTCCTTAACTTTCCCACACACTTTTAACTGTAATCCTTCGGGGATAAACGACGTTATGTTATGTTATAAAAGTGCCCATAGGACCTCAGCTTAAATTCACTTTTTATCTCGCTCGCACCATACTGCTGGCGTACTGAGTGAGAGCGAGACTGCGTGGGGAGCTCGTGGCTCCAAGACACCAATAGTTTAGGTAATTTCTTTTACGGGGAAAATAATGGTAATAAAAAAAATACAAAAAAGATAGTATCTGCTTTATAGTTAGTTCAGTTATTATCCAAAGTTTCTTGATCTAATTTGAAGTATTTTTTAATACCAGCGGCTTATTCTTCGGTTTGGAGGTAACTTTAGATTTTTTTTTTCTATAGAGAAAACTTAATGGAGTGTTACTGCTCGTCAGTCAGTGAGGCAGTACTGTAACGTAATGCTCAAGAATCTAATCTTGGATTGTTATATTACAGACGACTCAACCCACTTTTCATAGAACTCATACGGCATGTCGCCATACATATTGGAAGTGAACCCTCCGGGAGGGTTACCGGCATTAAGTTTGCGCCAAAGTTATCCGCCGCGGACGGTCACCCGTGTTATAAAACACTGTCAAACGAAGTAAAATTGTGTTTTCAAGGGGTCTTGTCGCTATACTCGCCTCTCGCTCTCTCTGTCTCCCTCTCTCTATCTCGCTCTCCATATCTTTCTCTCTCTCTTTTTCTCTCTCTTACTCTCTCTTTCTCCCACTCTGTCTCTCTTTCTCTATCTTTCTCTCTCTCTTTCTCTCTCTCTCTTTCTCTCTCTCTCTTTCTCTCTCTTTACCTCTCTCTCTTTCTATTTCCCTCTCTGTATCTCTCT
Organism: Agrochola circellaris; assembly: GCA_914767755.1. Taxonomy (NCBI): domain Eukaryota; kingdom Metazoa; phylum Arthropoda; class Insecta; order Lepidoptera; family Noctuidae; genus Agrochola; species Agrochola circellaris. The sequence goes on along the minus strand of OU611867.1, from coordinate 4,961,020 downwards.
CTCTCTCTCTTTCTATCTCTGTCTCTTACGTAACATAATACTTAAAAATAATCCTCAACTTTAAAATATTATATTTATTCCAACATTAATACTGCACTATTTTCGATATAGCGGAGGATCGTGTTAAGCAATATGAGGTAGTGTGGCGGCATCTACATCGCCACATGCGAACTACGCATCAAAGACCTGACATCACACAACATCTTGACGTCACACAAATCGATGTGCGATGGACATATATACCAAAAAGAAATACTGGTTATCTCAATTTCAAAGGGCATTTCGATACATTGTTATTGGAGATCACCTTTCAAGCAAGGCATGACTTGTTAGGAATACAAGCTCCCGACTTCAAATACTGGGCAGTTGCCCGCCAGACACGACACCCGTCTGGTCGGTGGTCGGAGGATGCTCCCTTTTGTATAGAGGATGAGTGAACTTTACACCACGTTCCTCATACCTCTAATGTAGTATAGACCCTAAAGAACATCAATACTTTAATTGACGGCGCGTGTGATAAGCGTTATGGTAGCTAAGTTAATTATACTTCACAATTATAGCATAAAATATCTCCAAAACATTATTTTTGTGTTTGCTTATTAAGCAAGAAATTAATGATCTAAGTACAAAGCTGAGCAATGACCTGTTCTTGCACAGATGCGACCCACTGCTTAATTTTTTTTATTATTTGTTTTAAAAGTAATTAACTCTGCAATCAGCATTTTGTTTTTGTTGTCATTTGCCAATGTCGCCATGAGTAATTACGCAATATTGTCTTTGGCCCGTGGCCTTGACATCAACCAATGAACAACATAGTAATTTTTTTAAATTTATTGTTTGAATATGAGGCTTTTGGCTACTTTTGTATGTGTGTGTATTTTATGTCTTTAAATGTGCGTTTTGTTTGTGCAGAATAAACAATTTTTTTTCTTTTTTTTTTCTTTATACTATACCGAATGATAGATAGTACATAGTATTAAATGCAGACAACTTGAAACAACCTGTTTGTTTGTAATTTTCCTTTGCTATTTTAGTAGTCAAGTCGGTACTTTATGGACTTCGCGTCTTTATATTAATGGGGCGTATAATTATAATATTCAGTTTTAACGCGTAATTATTTAAATACAAACAATCTATACCTATCATTTTACATGATGACTTACCAGTGGCGGATTTGCCCTAAGGCCCAGTAGGCCCGGGCCTAGGGCGGCCTGATATTAGGGGCGGCCAATCGTGACAAAAAATCCACTGATGATAACAAGTAATAATTCAAATTACCTAAGTATATATTCTAAACGTTAGCATACCGTGCACATTATGGCGGGCCGCACTGCACCGCATCTAATAACAATAATAACTTCAAACCATTTAAAATGTGTCCAAATAACTAATTGAAACGCGTTATTTTTAACTAAATTCCTGAACCAATTTCGATGAAAGTTGGCAATAAAGTAAATTCATTATGTAGTATATAATAGGGTGCTGAGATAGGGGCGGCTGATACTTACCATAAAATACTTTGCCAGATATAGCATTCCGAGACACAGTGGTCACGTGGGTGACACAAGTCTACGTCATCGCATCTGTGTTACCAGAAGTTTGTAATAATAACTCCCCAACCACCTTTATTACCTGTGCGAATTCGATAAAACAATGAGGTTTTAATTAACAAATACGTTGTTTTATGTTTAAATTGAATTGTTTCGTTTGATTAGACAAACGAAACGACAATTTAAATGTTTTGTACATACCTTTTAACAGAATGGTGACTGAAAATATTTCCTTTAAAGCTCGTACAGACCAGCGCCACGCAACGCCGCGCCGCGACACGAACAATACAATTTCTAAGAAAACTTGACGGTAGAACAATAACCGGTGTCGCGTCGCGCTGGTCTGCACGAAGCTTAAATCGTGTTTTGTTGCAATAAAGTGGCAACTGGATAGTGACGTCAGCATTTGTCACTCCCGGAATGCCAGACCTTGTTTTATAAGAACATGATACACGGCTTGGGGCCTAGGGCGGACAAATTGAAAATCCGCAACTGTGACGCACGCTGTCATATTATTACGTCATCAAATTTTAATCCGAAAAAGATTTAGAGTCCGCGCCACCACTCAAGTCCGATTGACGCGTCGCTAGTGTCTATGTCATTGTATCAAATTAAAAAGAAAAGAAAGAAAGAAAATACGTTTATTTGCGGTACACATGACGCCATGAAAAAACAAAACATGAAAATAACAATTTGGGGGAAAATATGCGTCACATCCACGCAAAACGGCCATCGCTCAGCATAATGCTGCGACCCTATGCGAGACAGAGCCCCAGCGCTGGTTTTCAGCGACAGCCGGCGTTGACGTAATAACGTCAACCGCTGCGTTTATAGAGAAATAAAAAAATAAGACAAAAATAAAATAAATACAATGTTTATATAAAATATAATATTTAAAATGGTGACATTTCTTACCGTCCGCGACTCACGCGCCGCAGAATTAATGCAGTCTGTGCGTGCAGCTGTCATAAAAACTATTTATTTGACGTTTTGACATATTGGTTATTATATGTACTGGACGTAATAATTATAACAGTACGCATTAAGTAATTGCATAAAAAATATAGTTCCAAAATTTTCCGCCGGACTTCAGTGGTGGCGCAGACTCTAGTAAAGCTTTCTAAAGCGTATCACAAACTGACTTAATAGTAAATACTTTTACCTTAAATATGGCCCAATATTACGTTGACGTTCATCCATAAATAACTTCACCCATCCATCCGTACCCGTCCTCCTAACCACCACGGTAAACAATTTATCACACGACTAAATATACCACTTCGTTATGCGCAAGAGTCGATTGAGACGCGCACAAACGAGACGCTAAAGAGGCGCGGACAGACGGTTTGTTCAAAGTATTAGGAGCGACCAGTTTTGGAGAAAGATGGTACAGACGGATGGAATTTTGTTGAAAATATTCAAGACTAGCTTCCGCTAGCGGCTTCGCTCGCGTGATCTTTATAAATTAAATATAAATAAATCATAATATTAATAATAATTATAAATTATTTATAGCCCATTATAGATTTTATACGCAAAAATAATACCCCAACTTAGGATTGTTCAACAAAGTCCTCAATATCAATCAGTGCGTATTTTTAACAGGTTACCATTGGACTTAAAAACTATAATTTTCAAGAGCTTATTTAAGTCAAGACTCACAGCGTTCCTATTGGAGAAATGTCTTGTAAGTAAAGTATTGTAAGTACTGAGTAATATTAGTATGTAGTAACTTGCAATGTGTATTATTGAATTTTTAATTGTATTTAATGTTTAATTTGTAATGTTATTGTTTTTTTTTTCTATATTTTATTGTATTATGAATGTGTTAGTTCTATAGTTTTAATAAACGTGTTTTTATTTTAATATGTATGATTTCAAACACAATGTGAATTTGTTGTTCCTGATTTTTTATTTTTATTGTATTGAATTGAATGTTACTCATTGATAATTATAGCATTCTAGTGGTGAAAGAATATTAAAAAAAAATATTAGTTAAACTTTTATATCTGTAAAGCAAACGTAAGATATGAGAAGAAATAGCCCGAGTTACAAAATAAGTCAGTAATATCTGAATAAAAATAGACTGAAAAAGTGCATTTAAAGGCCACTAGATTTTACCAGATTTTAATTCACTTCTTCGGTAAATGTCGCGAAAAAATCTTGTTGGAACGAAGTTCTTTCACACATAGGAGTAAACTGGTAGAAATCGTCACATGACGAAAAAGCGTTATGCCCGAAAAATTCAGTTTTAAGAGGCTTACAACAGCTAAAGCGCGGTCACTGTCGGACTGCATAGAAATGAAAGAGAAGCGCGATGACACGACGCAGGTAATTTATTGCAAAATATGAAGCAGTTAGCGATTTACAGAAAATCTATTGATTGGATTGGAAAATTAAAACACTATTATGCTAATATGTAGCTTGTAGAATAATCTGACAAAAAAACAGAATTATTGCATGTAAATTAATATGATTTTTAATCGTTAAAAGAAATTTTTAAAGGTGTCTTCATGATTTTTTTCTATCGTATCAAATTAGTTGTATTATGTTTTCAACACACTATCATACTAGCATATATCCTGAAGAATATCATATATTTTTCTGATTTTGTTTACTGCAGTGGATCATATTCTTTTAGGCATTATAAAACTTGCGTTTAGGCACGTTTAGGTCCTGTAGTCCCCTTAAGTCTCAAAAGTTTTTGTTTTTGCTTTTAATACAAGCTTGTTAAAAAACAAAAACAAAAACTTTTGGCACTTGAAACTTAGACTTTACTAGATGGCTCTGTTGTATTAATACATTTTATATGTCGTAGGATGATTTGATAATTCGAATTTTCGCGAAAACCCTAGGGTTTTGCGAAAACAAAGATAATTAGACAATGGTGAGAACATTTCAGCGAGCAACTTGGAAGTAGCACTCGCCGGCCGCTGCCGCGGCAACGCTCGCTCGGCTCGCGCGCGAGCAAAAGCAGAGAGCAAGCATGGTGATCAATGCTCGATCCTACTACTTGAGAAAAGGCATTTAACACCTGAAATGGGACAATACTCAAACTCAAACTCAAAGCATTTATTTCAAATAAACCAATTACAGGCACTTTTGAATTGTCAAGGGGGTCGGTCAGTCAGAAAGATGAAGCTAGACGCCCATTCCAAAGCGTAGTAGGTACCTATGGAGAAGAACGGGCAAGAAACTCCACGGACACTCTTTTAAATCATATAATACTTATTAGGGATGTCGAACGGGAAAAAAAAAAACTTTAATTTCGGAAGTCGGTGGCAAAGAACGAAAATTGAACCCTACGGGAATTATAGACGTGTGGAGTTATGTTAATTGAGTGATTTAAGGCAGAGAATAATCATCTATTTTTCGCCAGTAATCACAATATCCTACAAAAACGGTGAAGGAAAACATCGTGAGGAAACCGGCCGGCATGCCTGAGACATATTTCTCGACGGTATGTGACGCCAAGTCAGACGCCCATGGGCGGCTTTAAAACTCTGACACCAGCCATGCTATTCTGTAAACATCTCACCGTGATAACTTGGGTGAAGTGAGTATGAAGTGAGCTGTCCATAGTATCAATCCCTAGCTTTAGGTGCAATGACAGCTCACATCAAGCTCACTTCACCCAAGTTATCACGGTGAGATGTTTACAGAATAGCACGGCTGGTTATTCACTAACCACACGAAACGAAGAAGACAGTATCCTACACACAGGCCTAAAACCCAATTTGCTTGTGTTTTCCGCTATATTCAAACTTAGATATCCCTTAATCTTCGCTTTCAAAGCTCCCAAATCCACTACGTATGCAAAGACAGGTGAAACAATAGGTTTAGGACAAACTACGGCCTTTGTGCTGATTCCTAAGGTAGGATTTAGTTTTGACCGTGTGAGGCGAAGATTTCATAGAGCACAAAACGTATGTATTATTTTGGAATATATCTTACAAATCTTTGTCTTCTTGGATTTGTGGTCCGTTAAGAGCAATAAGCTTACATGGGACTCATAATACTTGGCTGTACTATGCACCTCTACCTACCCCTTTAAGGAAACTACCTACTGCTGATGAGTAGCTGTGCTGCATGCTACCTGGTCTAGCGAAGGCCTGCCCTACCTGCGGCCTACCGCCGCAAGCTATCTGCAAAGCCTGAGCTGACTACCGACGCTCACTAGGCCTTCCGGCCGGTAGACCGGAAGGCCGAGACGAGACGTAGACGAGCGTGACGTGACGTGAGACGTTGAGCGTAGACGTGGCCTGTTCAGCACAGGGTCAACAATAGTTGAGCCTGTGCTGAACAGGTATTGCCCGCGTAGGTATTGCACTTTTCTATGAAACAGCTGATTAAAAAAAAAATAACCTACGATAAATTACATGGTAACAGTTTTCACGTCGATGCCACCCTGTATATTTTATATTAGTACTTACTAGCTTCTGCCCGCGACATCGCCCGCGTGAACCCTAATTCTCCTTCTTTCTAAAGTACTCCGTATGACATCAGTTATCTACCAGTGAAAGTTCCGTCAAAATTGTTCCAGGCGTTTCGGATATTAGCCGGAACAAACTGACAGACAGACATTTTTTTATTTTTTTTTGATACAAGGACCCTACTTATATACTTTCTTCCGCATTTAGTAAAAAGCTGCTATTTTGACATTACAAACAGACACTTCAATTTTGTTTATGACTGTATATAATATGTATAATGTGTATGTGTGTGTATGTGTATGTATTAGTGTGTGGTATATATTATAGTAAATATGTAGTTACATGACTCATTAGTTTATAAACTATATATGTACTTGTGTACCTATTTTATTTATAATTCACTGTTGTCTTTTTAATATTTTTATCTTTGACATTTCTCATGACCCTGGGGTCCCGGACCTTTGGAAGGCGTACGAGGGGCCGAAGCCAACTCGCAGAGGCCCGTTAGGCGTTTTAATGAAATGAGGCACCAACCGACGATTATCCCTGTGTGCACTATGCAAGTGCACCCAAGGACAACCCCCGGTTGGCGTAGGACTATTGCAGGAAATGGAAACAAAGATATTGGACTATGGGTTTGGGTGGCTAAAGTTGACTGGTGACCTGGAACTATGGAAGGACTATGGCCCCTGCCTGATCAATGTCTTATATGTACACGGATAAATGGCAGGGGGTGACTTGCACACTCAATAATGGGCCCCCGGAAACTGTCGCTAGCACATAGTGACGTAGCGACAAGGGGGCAACACGTCCTGAGGTGCTTGAGGAGTGGAGAGGTATTCCACGGCTTTCAGAACAATCCCAGAGCCCGGAAGATGGTCAAGATCCCTACGAGCACTTACTGAAATACTTCCTTCCTCCGAGCACGTTTGCTCTTGCGAATCTCCACTCAAGCCGACCAATTAAGGCAAGAATGAGGTGGGAGCTCTGTTCCTCGTCAGTGTTCACTCCAGCCGGCCAATAAAGGCAAGCCAGAGATGAGGAACAAGATTTCTCCCGGGAGATAGGGTCCGTGGGGTCGCCACTGCCCAACAGCTCGCCACATGCTGCCCTGCGGGTTTCTGTATCTCTCTTGGTCTGGCTCCTCATCCTAGACCTGTTCCGGCAAAGTAAACTCTACCGGCACAGACCTAGAGTTTGGAGCGCGCAAGCCCCACTACGACGTCAACGTAGAGATACGGCGGTTTATTATTATTATCTCCTCTAAATCGGAGCACCTGCCATCTTATCTCTTCACCACCCTTGGTTGACTGGTAGAGAATGCCTAAGGCATTAAGTCCGCCTTTGTACCTTATTGTGTGCGAGAAGTTTAAATAAATAAATAAATAGTTTGTTCTAAAATGGAGTTGGCCTGTTTTAATATTATATTATTTCTTAATAATTAATTATGTTCATAATCCTCGTACACAAAGCCAGCTCATGAACTAAGAAAGTTGGGAAAAGGCTAGGCAGTTAATAGAACAGAATAGTTTTTTTTTTTTTTTTTTTCTTACAAAGTCCATAGGTTTAGTAACTATTTTACTTAACATCTAGTCTTAGTAGGTACAGACACGGAATAACATAAAATAATAATTATGATGATACTCCTACACTTATGCCACAGATCTTCTTCGGCTGACAGTACTAATGCTATCATTGCTCTTCAACAATACACGTAGTGTGTACCGTCCCTAACTCTAAGGGCGTTTGCGCATTCACTTAGTACATCTAATAGGTCTCTACGGTAAGTGACATGGCGTCTTTACGTAACTTTAGACATTCTTCAGAAAATACCATAAACGGTTAGTTTGTTTGTACTTGAATAACTTGCTAAATGACGTCGTTGGTAGAAAGTAGAGTAGTTACCGCGTTTGAACTGTTTAGTGGCCATTTTGAGTTTGAATACACACACTCACATACACACACTCCCCTGATTTCTTACCCTTTTATTTTTTATCTGCTGTATATCATATTGTGTGCGTTTTAGTCTGTGATAAATAAATGTATTTTCTTTCGTCTTTAAAACCTAAAAAAAAACTCAAAGCATTTATTTCAAATAAACCAATTACAGGTACTTTTGAATTGTCAAGGGGTCGGTCAGTCAGAAAGATGAAGCTAGTTGCCTATTCCAAGGCGTAGTAGGTTCCTATGGAGAAGAACGGGCAAGAAACTTCACGGACAGAGTGTCCATGGAGTTTCTTGCCCGTTCTTCATTCTTCTAAATCAAAATATTGGTTACATCATTCATGTTCAAATTATACATGTGAGAACAATGTAGAAAGTCGTGCACGTTAAAAAGCGTCCGTAATAAAAAGATAAAAACAATTCAAAAATTAAAATTAGCCGTGGTAGTTAAGAGATGACCAGTCCCTACTGACGGTCCCCCGTTCACGAACATGACGCATGGATCAGCACCATTCAGCTCAACCATTTTGAAGGGAATTTATTGATCCAACACACGCGCTACCACCAGCGAGACATCTGAGTGAGCATGACATACTCTCAGCCGCTAGGGCACATTCAAGTCATTGAAAGAAATACTCAGTAAATGGTAGTTTTGTAGAAGGTAATGGTCACAGTGCTCAAACATGTGCTATGCAATTATACAATACTAAGAGATTGAATTTATACAATGCAAAGTTAAAATAACAGTTTTTGAAACTGTTGCATAATGAGGGGTATTAAAACACTTGTGTGATAGGTACTATTAAACTAAACACACACTCGTATTTTAATACCTAGTTATGTGCAGTTTCATACACAACTTTATCTACTCTCATACATTGAGATTGAACCTACTAAATAAAAGATCAAAGTTAAAGATCGAGAATAAAAAATTCCCACGAAATTCAGTATAACTTCGCGTATGAATGGCGCCTGCACCCAGCATATCACCGCGCATGCGCTAGAGCGATGCTGCTGTCCCCCCCGTAACGTTCCATTACAAAAGTTAATGGAAACTCCTTGGTGATATTAACTTCTTGGATTCGCACTGTATCGTAATGTTATATTTTTAAATGTTTTTTCTAAATTTCAAAATATAATTTATAAGTATAAATAATGAAATAAAGGACAATAATATATATTTTTTATTCAACAGTTTTTTTTATTTTTTTTATTCACAGTAAAACAAACTTTGACAATAAGTAGGTATACATAATGGTAAGCAAACTTATGTTGAATTATACAAAAGGTAGGTGGTAGTGAGGTTGAAAGTCCAATAATACACCTTGCCCCCAAACTAGAAAAATCCTGTATCTTGGGTGGCAGAAGTTAAGAGAATTCGGGCTGCGTCTGGTAGCAAAGGTTACTGCTGAGCATGAGGTCCTAGGTTCGACTCCTAGGTCGAGCAAAGTCTTACTGTGTTTTTCATTCAAGAAATTCTCATTAACAGCCGAGATCTGGATTTGTGCCCGGATACAGGCAAAAAGCTGGCCCCCCAAGAGATTTTTAACAAAACTGGCAATGCTAGGGTATAGGACTAATATCGCGACCTCGGCACACAGGCAACGGAAGGAACACGGGTGGGTTTTAGTCAGTAAAAGTCTGACACGCCCTCCCTCTCCACCCAGAGCGGGAGAAGTTATTTGATAATTTCCCATCCTCAAAAAAAAGGGTATAGGACTACTAAACTCTGCATGTCCCCAGGTGGTTACAGGCGTAAGCTAAGTAATCGACTTTGGTATAATTTAAGAAGTAGGTATTAAATTGAGAACCTCCTTCTATTTTGAAGTCGGCTAAAGATAGACAATGATTAAAATATCGATGATATTATGCGCTTTTATAATTTCCAAAGTGATGATTTATTATAGTGGACGTCCACGTCCATAAAGTGTATGGAAATACGTGCACACTGTGACGTTATCGTGGACGGAAATTTAAAAGCGTCTTCTTATGTTTTTATAAATTTTACTTCCCTGTGTAATCGTGATGCCGTGACTTGGACGTTTAAAATTAAAAACGCATAAACGCTGCATACAAATGCACACAAAATGCACACATAATGCACACAAAATGCACACAAAATGCACACAAAATGCACACAAAGTACACAATAATATAAATAAAACAAATAAATAAAATAATAATATATGCAAAATGAATAATTTAAAATAATGATAATATGATGATATGATTTAATTTAATTTAATAATGTATTATAATTTAATGTCGCATTTAAATCCAGATCAGTGCATTTTATTCCCAAAAAGACAGTCAAAACCAGTTCAACAAGCCAGTATGATTACATTGCGTAGAGATAGTATATCTACAGTTATTTATAACTGTTCGTTATGTAGGCCTTCTTAGGATTTGTATGAGCTGATGGTAAGCACGATATCAAATAGGGATGGGACATTAAAAGTTAAAAGTTTTATAGAAGTCGAAATTGACTTCATATATTAAATACTGACAGTTTGTTGTAGTTTTATCATACATGAAAAAAATTTGGTGCTGCTCATTGTATTTTTGACCGACGTCAAAAAAGGAGGAGGGTATGTTCGTCAGTATGTTATTTTTTTTTCTTATGTGTTTTCGTCGATATTTTTGTCAATTATGGACCAATATTAAAAAATAAAAATCATTTGGTAGAAAAAGCTTACGCGGTGGACCATATAAATTTTATTAACTTTGCTTGGATAGTTTTTGAGTTAGCTTCAATAATACATATCGCACCTTTGGTAGAACAAGGGCATAATTGGACGTAGTTAAACAGAAAGGATCCAACCCACACAGAGTTAGTTTTGAGATATTCAAGTTTTAAGATCAGATTGTGTTATGTGATTGTATGACCTGCCATACATACGGGTTGGTAACGTATGGTTATAATGACATGATGCGTTGGGATTGTTTTTGTGATATTAAATTTTTGACTACAAAGAGTGTTTTGGTATACATAAATCATTTTCGCCCATAGTGCGGGTTGGATCCTTTCTGCTTAACTACGTCCAATTGTCATAAATTGCCAAAATGACTTAAATATGCAGAAATGCTTTAAAAAGGCCCTTTGAACTGGATATAGTTTATGTCATACAAAGCAGAACAACCTTAGAACATTATTAACATAGTAGACCACATTAAGTACAAAAAATATCTTAAAATTACTCTCCTGTAAAATTGCAAAAACTGCAATTGTGCCCTTGTTCTACCAAAGGTGCGATATTTAATCCACTTTGTGCATCTTGATGACGTTATAATACATCCTATCACTGTTGTTTACATAGCAAGTAGCACGAATTGGTGTGGAGCAGGTAGGTACCATAACTAAAAAGTGAAAAATAAAATACCTTTTTACAAAAAAACAACCGACTCCCCTAAAAAGACTGCAAAGTGAAAAGTAACTTAATAAATTCGGAAGTCGGTGGCAAAAAACTAAAATACAGATGACACTACTTCCGAAATTAAAGTTTTTTTTCTTTTATATTAAAACGGTTACCTATTTCGAAACTTCGGTGTTTAGCATAGGGTGGCACTGGGCACTGACTAATCAGCATTAAACTATGCTTTAGTTATTATTATTATCAGCCGTTTATGTCCCACTGCAGGGCAAAGTCCTCCTTCCACATATCCTTATACAGGGTGAATTTGAATTCATGCGACACCTGTTAAGGGGTCATTGTACTCATCATTATGAACAACTTTCACTATTGGAACAACGTTGAAATCGCGAAAAAAAAATCAGCTGTTTCCTACATTTTGACGAGCTATGCGAACATAAATGTAGGGAAGAGTGATTTTTTTTTCGCGATTTCAACGTTGGTCCCATAGTGAAAGTTGTTCATAATGATGAGTACAATGACCCCTTAACAGGTGTCGCATGAATTCAAATTCACCCTGTATATTGCTTCTTTTTTATTATGGCTTGATGGGCCAGCTCTTGACCTCGGTCTTGATTTCGCCTGAAGGAAAGCGTTGGATGAGGTTTTAGGTGTATTAGGAACAGGGTGTAAAGTTCTATCATCCACCATAGAAAAGGGAGGATCCTCCGACCAGACGGGTGTCGTGTCTGGCGGGCAATTGCCCAGAGGTTGAAGTCGGGAGCTTGTATATATGTCCACCGCGCGGTAAACTCTAATTGCGCGATGCAGGATTTGAGTGACGTCAGGATGTTGTGTGACGTCAGGTCTTTGATGCGTAGTTCGCATGTGGCGATGTAGATGCCGCCACAAGGTCTATTATAGAACGAGCGTGCTCAGAAGACGCCTGTTCACTCTTGCTTTGAAGGATGGTTAGGGAGGACTATACGTTGAATAACACAGACGCTGGCAGAGAGTTCCACACTTTGGCCGTGCGCATAATATTGGGTTTTTACCTATGAAATTGGCGTTTTTTTCTCACAAATAGAGAACCTTTTCACTTGATGATTTAAAATATTCATCAATTGCTTGGTATTATATCAAATAATGACCATCATAGACAACTACCAATTGTAAAAAATACCTTATTACTTATAGTTTTCTAAACATAAAAAATACCTTTAAATGACTCCTCATTTTGTTAGCAGAAATGACCACATTTTGTTTAGCCTTGCCAAAACTTATTTTTGTCGCTTAATCTAAGTGGCATATTACGATAACTTAGTTTCTAAACATTAGTGCATAAAAGTTTTAAAACATTAGTGTTCATGGTTGTTATATAAATTAAGAAAATGTTAGTAGTATAAAAAAGTAACTTCTTTAAAATTCTCCATACAAAACGCTGATTTCATAGGTGGGGACCTAATATTATGTGGGGGAGAATCAATGTTTGTTGCCAATCCTTGCGAAAAATAGTCGAGTTCGTCCCGCCATCTCCTCCTGGGCCTGCCGCGTTGCCGTTTGCTTTGGTTTGGGACCCACTTTGTTGTTTCTATGCTGTACTTTACTAAACTAACTTTCTTGTGTACTGTTTTTTTTTATTTTAAGACCCCAAATAAATTGGGATAAGGATGATGCCAAGATGCCCCTGCAAGTCGAAACGCGCGTGATTTTAGCTGTATTTTTAACCCATATCCAAATTTCGGGTAAATAACGAAAATTCCAAAGACAACGACTTCCGAAATGAAAGTTGTTTTTCAGTTTGTAGTATTTTTTTGGGAAGTCAATGGTTTTTTGTTTTTTTTTGTAAGTCTTTTTTTAAACTAAGTGTAGCACAGCCATTTTGTTTATTTTCTCAATAAATCCAAAATGAGGAGCGAGGTCGAAACTTGATTAATTTTACTCCGTGTTTTATTAATTAGGGGGTTTTACTTGGAACTTTTAATGCCATGTCCCAAATTTTCGTCTTGTCAACTAAGTAAATAATCCTAAATCCTAGCACTGTTAGGCTCAACTCTAACCAGAGCCAATATGCCTGCGAAATGTGAACTAATACGACATGATTCTCAGATAGTTAAGTCTAAGATATGCTACTATGGCTGCTGGCCTGAAAAGAGACACCATGTCTTGGGGAAATATTGGGATGGTTATGAGCTGTTTGACGGATAGAGGTTCTGCTTATGGTGCAGAATGCTTATGCAGAAAAATCTGTGATAAACCCAATGATTAATTCTTGGTACCTTTAAGCTTTGTGCAGACTAGCGCGACGCGACACCGGTTATTGTTATACCGTGTACAAGTTTTCTTAGAAATCGTATTGTTTGAGTCGTGTCGCGCCGTCGCGTCGCGCTAGTCTGCACGGGCCTTTACGTGGTACGTAGTCTCTATTTCGTTCTATTTTTTTTTTTTTTTTTTCTTCTTAGCACACTATAACATGGTCGCGGGAAAGTCCGAAAGGGATACCGTGGCCCCTGGCAATGTACAGGCAACTGAAGGAACAGGGGTGGGTTTTAGTCAGTAAGAGTCTGACACTCCCGCTCCGCCCAGAGCGGGAGAAGTTATTTGATAATGTCCCACCCAAAAAAAATGCTGACTTTTTTCTTTGAACTGTCAAAATGGATGAGAGATGAGAGCCAAGACATTGGTATTTTAATTGTGTTACGCAATTACTCCGCAATTTTTGAATGTCACAGTACTTTCCTACATGAATAAGACAGTCTGGGTGGCAGTGGTTACAGGTACACTTGATATTTCAGCAAATAAAAACAAAATTATAATGTAAAAAATCCTAAAGATTCAAAACTCATGCGCACACTAAGTATTCACCATTCAATGCGCTTGCGCGGCAGCGTGCGTTCGAAATTCAAAAATTCAAATCAGTCTCTGTCCGTCTTTCGTCGAGTGCGCACGCCTGTCAGGCATTTACATACACGTTTTGTATGTAAAGAGCCATACATTTATCTGTCTTTTATTTTTTATACTCTTATTTTACTGTATAAAACTTACATTTTCTGCCTAACGATGTCGTTTTACCATTTTAGTGGGTTTACAGACCATATACGTATATGGTCTGGGGTTCATGACCCAGAGAAATGTAGACTTCAATCAAGAAGACAGGATTTTGCATTGAATTTTAATGATGGTAACACTTGGGGAGAATTCAAATGGTTTCCTTTAAATAATTTTGCTTTCCTGTGGAATCTTTACATAACTTTTTTTGGTGATAATGAGCGAGCTGGACATTTTATTGAGAAATTTGCTTACCTACTTCAACTTAGGAATGCTGAAGTAAGCACCTTTCTCACGGAAAATCGTGAAGTAGATAAAAAGATACATCGTCTTCACACTTAATTGATGTATGCAAAATATTGTAAAACATTTTAAAATAGTGACAGTGGAGTTTCTTGCGCTTGCTTCTCCATAGCTTTTGGAAGGGGCAACTAGAATCTATTTTCTTGTTAACTTAAATTTAAAGGAATGGTTTCTCAATCTCTTACAAGTCGCCTATAAGTCGGATGGTCTTGTCATCCGCTTCCATCCATTCGTCGGTATATAGTGTTTTTTTTTTTTTCTCTAAATATGTACCTCTTTTTTTTATTTTCCTTTAGCATGCGTTCGTTTTCATACTCCGATATCATTTCGTGGACAATAGTGTGGGTTATACGTTTTTTCGACTGTAACTACTTTTTGTAAATGCTGTAATGTTTAACTGTTTTTTGTCCCAAAAAAATAAATAAATAAACTTGACGTTCAAAGGTGCGTTTTGTGTGCCTATTTAAAATAAATAAATGTTTTGACTCTGACTTTGTTGCGTCAATAAAATGAAGCCGCAGACAGAATACTATGTATTATATCTATAACTAGAATGTTTGCTAACCAGCCAAGAGAAAAAAATATCTTATCAACTAAAATATTCTGAGTAAATATTAAAATCAGAAGCTTACATAAATATTTCTCTTATTTAAAAATAATGTAGTCAACCTTAGGGTGATGCAGAGACAAAACATGGGAGGTTAACATAAGGGATAGATAGCTCGGAAATAACTATAAAATATAAGTGTGGCGGCATCTACATCGCCACATGCGAACTACGCATCAAAGACCTGACGTCACACAACATCCTGACGTCACACAAATCCTGCATCGCGCAATTAGAGATTACCGCGCGATGGACATGTAATATACAAGCTCCCAACTTCGACCTCTGGGCAGTTGCCCGCCAGACACGACACCCGTCTGGTCGGAGGATCCTCCCTTTTCTATAGAGGATGAGTGAACTTTACACCCTGTTCCTCATGCCCCTAAATAAGAATATATATTAAAATTTATTAACAAAAAAAAATATTACAGGAGAAAATACGATCGGTAGAGGAGAACACGACTCCAGCAAATCAGCGCCGGGATGTTACGGCCAACTTCTGACGAATTATGAAGTTACGTCTTCTCTTTAAAAGATGTTCAGAGGGAGGGCATTCCAAAGACCGCCTGGACATAGAAAGAAGAATGAATGAAGCTTGAATGGTGAAAAGGACATCGTAGGAGATGTTGATGTCCGATTGTTGATGTAACAAAGTCTTGTGAAGTGTATCTTACGCTTAAGAGCGTTTATACTAAAAGTTGGCAACGTCGCAAATAGCTGTCAAAATTTTACCTGTTTTGATTAATTTAGCAATATTACTGTATGGAAATAAGAAATGTGGCTAACTAGCGAAATAGAATATTGATTATGAAATGCCATTATAACATTGAATTTGATGTTGTAAGTACCTGTTTTAGGTGTAAAAAAGGCATTTAGAAAGTTTCCAAATAATTTGTTTTAATTTAAAGCTAGGTTTTACGATATTAAATATTGCATTTCATAATCAATATTCTAGTTCGCTAGCTATAGCCACATTTCTCATTTCCAAATTAATCAAAACAGCGAAATATTTGACATCTATATGCGACGTTGCTCACTTTCAGAATAAACGCTCTTAAAAAGTGTATACTTTTGCCTGGCATACCACTTTTGAGGGAATGGCCTATTTTTGGCCAAATAATCAGCATTGCCACACAACGACTTTTGTGCACTTTTCCTGTTGACAGCGATGTGGACGAATTTTTTGATATATATACATATGTTTCTTTCCCCTTTTTTTAGGGTTCCGTAGCTCAAAAGGAAAAACGGAACCCTTAAAGGATGACTTAGTTTTCCGTCCGTCAGTCTGTCAATACCCCTTTTCTCAGGAACGCGTGGAGGTATCATGTTGAAATTACTATCAAATACGTAGGTCTATGGTCCTTTAGAGCTATAAAAAAAACAAGCTTCTAAGTCAACGCAATAAAAAAATACGGCCATTTATGCGATATATTTTGATACTCGCGAATAAATCAAAACCTACAGGGTACTTCCCGTTGACTTGGAATCATGAAATTTGGCAAGAAGCAAGGTCTCACAGCACATGTTAAGGAAAACGCCCGAAAAAAGTTAATTTGTAGTTTTATCACACAATTTTTTTTTTTGCGATTACTGTCTTACATTTGCAGTTGGAGAATTGATCGTGAAGTACATAAATATCGATGTATGGGGGAACATGTTTTTCAACTAAAATTTTAAGTTTGCTTTTGGGATAAATTCATTCCAATTACGGAACCCTGCATTGTGCGTGATCAGACACGCACTTCGCCGGTTTTTTGGAATATGTAACTTGTACATATTGTTATTTTAAATATTATGTAAATACTCTTGAATTGGTATTTCCATTTTTTCTAACTTAATTTATACTTGTTTAAATTAAATTACAATTTAATTTTCTATAGATTTTTTTATTCTGACATTTAAATATTATTATAATTATTTCATAAGGCTGACATATTTAATTTTATGTTGTAGGTACCTACTCACTTTTTATTATTTGCATACTCATGTGATGGTTAAACATGGAGAACTTTATTACTATTAAACAGAAAACATCAATAAATCAATCAATGTTTACCCATGTTTGCAAATAAATAAATGATTTTTAATGATTTTTTTTTAACTCTTTTTTGGCCTGTATTTAGCTGTTAGCGTCGATATGAGAGAAGAAAAGATTTGTAAAAATACCATCATAACATATTATAACACCACGCCTTGTTTCCTCGAAGGGTAGGGCAGAAGTGTACCTATTACACCAACATTTCGCCAGTTATATTTTACTTGTAAATAAAAACTTTTTACTAAAAAAGGATACAACCGACTTCCAAAAAAAACACTACAAAGTGAAAAATAACTTTAATTTCGGAAGCCGGTGGCAAAAAATGAAAATTCAAAACCAAAGACACCGACTTCCGAAATTAAAGTTATTTATCACTTTGTAGTGTTTTTTTTGGAAGTCGGTAGTTTTATTTTTTATTTTTCACTTTTTAGTTGTGGTACCTACCCCATACAAATTCGAATACCACCACCTGCCATGTAAATAACAGTGACAGGAAGTTATCATCATATCATCCACATATACTAAGTGGTAAAAATACGTATTATTGAAGGTTACTAAAAAACTATCCAAGCAAAGTTAATAAAATTTATATGGGACCAATTTGGGAGTATACCCTTTCATACAAAAAATCAATTTTCAAAATCGGTCCACAATTGACGGAGAAATCGGCGGACAAACATAAAAAAAAAACATACATACGCGTCGAACATATAACCTTATCCTTTTTGGAAGTCGTTTAATAAAAATACAACTAATCTAACACGAAATGTGCACTCGCACCTTTTATATTCCCATTTCCAGATATCCCGAAGCCTAGGAATTTACCTTAGATGGATTCAATCGTGAGATATATATCATGTCCCTTATGTGTCTATAGAATGAAACTGTGGCTTCTCATGTCTGTGCATCGAAAATATTTACCGGAAAATCCAGGATGACTGTTTGAAGAAAACAAGCGAATAATTTTTGTTTCTATTTAGAAAAAAAATAAAGAAAAAGTGTTTATTCTGCACCAACTAAACGCACATTACAAAAAAAAAACAAAACAATACCACTTCACAAATTAGCCAAAAGCCTCGTATCCATTATTGACACAGAAAAGTTTGACAAATTTTATCTATTGCTTGCTGTCAGGGTCAGAGGCCAAAGATTACATTCTTCTTTTAATTTCTGTCTTAAGATTTGTTTGTTAACTTCTGCCCGCGGCTTCGTCTGCTTGAATTTCAGAATTGGGTCCAGAAGTATCCTATGTGTTAATCCAGGTTATAAATTATCTGTGTATCAAACATCCAAATCCGTTCAGCCATTTTTGCGTGATTGAGTAACAAACATACAAACTTTTACATTTAAATAACACGAATTTAATCTGTAAAATGGTCAGAGCCGTGATATAGCTATATCCCTAGGGATATAACTATATCCCGGCTCTAACCATTTTACATACCACACCACCACCAACTAACCACTAGTTATATCCCTAGGGATATAGCTATATACCGTATTGTAGTTATATGAAAGTGGTTCATAACTGTCGGAGTGCCTTAATTTTGTTACTGCGACCAATTTCGACGTAGTTGGTCACAATTTTAACCTAACCTAACCTATTTGGTCGGAGTGCCCTAATAGATATATTATTAGATCGTGCTCGTATCATAGTTATATTCCTAGTAAGACAGTTATGAACCGCTTTCACGCTATTACGGTAGATAGCTATTTAGAGACATGAGAGTGTAAAGTTCACTCATCCTCTATAAAAAAAGGAGGATCCTCCGACCAGACCAGGGTGTCGTGTCTGGCGGGGTACTGCCCAAAAATTGATTTCGGACAGTCTCACATGTCGTTCGCGCGGTAAACTCTAATTGCGCGATGCAGGACTTGTGTGACGTCAGGTCTTTGATGCGTAGTTTGCATGTGGCGATGTAGATGGCGCCACTGCTATATCTTTAGAGATATAGCTATATCACGGCCGTAACCATCTTACTGCGATATATACATAATGTTTCCACAGACAGACCCACAGGGCACAGTTAGTACGAAAACCCACTAGCGACTCGACGGAATCAAACGACACAATGATTTAGCAGACATGTGGTAGCCGGCAGAATGTATAAATTATTAGCCATATACCATACCATGGCTGATGAATAAGTCAGCCGCCGAGTCGTGGGAGTGTCATGTCTTTATTTTGTGGTATAGTTGTGTATTGAATTCAGTGAAATTTATAAAGAATTACTATACGTCGTGACTTTCGTCGTGTACATTTTCAAGCTTCATGGTAAGTAGGTACCATCCGGGCAACAAATCCATTTTCTTAAATCTTTATTTATCAGATCATTCTATTACTGGCACTGGTTAATACAATAATAATAATAATAAGACATATAAGACATTGATCAGGCAGGGGCCATAGTCCTTCCATAGTTCCAGGTCACCAGTCAACTTTAGCCACCCAAACCCATAGTCCAATATCTTTGTTTCCATTTCCTGCAATAGTCCTTTTTTTTTTTTTTTTTTTTTTTTTTTCGCTGAGAAATGCTTTATGCATCCCCGGCTCGTGGGGGACGAGTCGGGGTATGTGGGACTCCTGACTAAATACGCAGTATACCCACTAAAACTCAGCGGTGCTCCCGCATCGCCGTGATGGGAGGGCCATGGGAATCCGGCTCAGCCTTTACGTCCACAGCCCTCCCGGCGCATGCCCGCCTAGCTGGCGGGCCCCACAGGCCCCCCACCTGCGTGGTGGGGGGCTACGGGAATGGCCGGGAGCACCTGGCCATTCCCGTCCGGCACTGGTGGAGGCCTGTGCGATGCAGGCGAGGGTGCCCCCGCACCCGTTGCCTGCTGGCCTCCACCTGGGAGGAGGAGTCGGAGATGACCGTCGAACTGACGTCTCCTTCGACCCCTCCTCCGCCTTCGGAGCGGTGCCGCGTCGGGATCGTCCTCCCGCACGCGCTCCGCCGCCTCCTTCTGGGACATGACGTGCTCGCAGAAGGAGGCGACCGCCGCCCAGGACCCCTCGTCCCTCAGCATGGCGCCCACCACGCCGGGGAGCGAGAGGTCCAACCCGATCGCCGCGACGAGACTGCGGCGCGGCTCGGACCACGACGGGCACACCTCGAGAGTGTGCTGCGCCGTGTCCTCCGCCGCGCCACAGTCGTGGCACGACGGCGTCTCCTCCCGCCCGATCCGATGCAGGTACGATCCGAAACAACCGTGTCCGGACAGCACCTGCACCAGGCGGAACGAGAGGAACCCGTGCGGCCGCTCGAGCCAGTCCCGCGGGACCGGCCCGATCGCGTCGAGGGTTCGGCGGCCGAAGACCGCGGAGGCGAGGTCCGTCGTCCAGTGGACGACGATGGCGTCCCTCGCCTCTCGCCGGACGGCCTCCCGCTGTTCCGGGGCGAAGGGCTGACCCGCCGCCCTCCGCCCCGCCTTCCACTCGTACACTCTGGCGAGCACCCACGCCTCGAGTTCCCAAGGAGGGGTGCCGGCCAGAGCGCACGCCCCGGCGAAGCTCACCGTGCGGTGAGCCCGCGCCACCCGCTGGGCTATCGCCCTTTGAGGTGCCCGCAAGGCCGCGGCGTTCTCTCGTCTGTGGAGGGACTCCTCCCAGATGGGGGCCCCGTAGAGGGCCATGCTCCTCAGGATGCCGGCGTACAGTTGCCGGCATCGCGCGCTGGGCCCCCCCAAGTTGGGAAGGAGCCACGAGAGAGCGCCCGCGGTCTTCAGCAGGCGCGACGACAGCCCGCTGAAATGCGGGCCGAAGCGCAACCTGCTGTCGAGTACAAGGCCCAGATATTTCATCTGGGCCTTCACCTCAATCCTGACGCCCTCCACGAAGATGTGGGCGCCAGGTGGCGGGGGGCGCTGCCGGGGACCGTGGAAGAAGACGGCCTCGGTCTTCTGCAGCGCCACCGTCAACCCTAGGCGGCGGATCCTCCCTGCGACCAAGGATCCGCCCGCCGAGGCCAAGGAGGCCGCCTCCCTGAAACTCTCCCCCCGGGCGGTGAGGAGAGTGTCATCCGCGTAGCAGACGACACTCGTGCCTCGGAGGAGAGTTCCCCGCAAGAGCCAATCGTAGCCGACGTTCCAGAGGAGAGGTCCTAAGACTGACCCCTGTGGAACGCCGGCTTCTGCGGCGTACCGCCGGACTCGGCCAGCCCTGTTCACCAGGACGATCGCCCGATCCTCCAGGTAGCTGGCCAGCAGCACGCGCATGTAGCGAGGCACTCCGTGGAATCGGAGCGCCTCTAGGATGGTGGAGTGGGGAACGGAGTTGAAGGCGTTGGCAATGTCGAACGACACGGCCAACAACCCGTCCCCCGCCTCCATCGCATCCTTCACCTGCCCCTTGAGGCAGGCCAGCGCGTCCACCGTCGAACGCTCAGCCCGAAAACCGTACTGAGCGTCCGACAAGTCCGGCCCGATGCACCGCAGATGGCTCTTCAGGCGGGCAGCGATTATCCCCTCGAACATCTTACCGACCTCATCGAGCAGAACGATGGGCCGGTATGCCGAGGGGGAGTCTGCCGGGCGGCCCTCCTTGCGAAGGAGGCACAGCTGTCCCTCCTTCCACGGTTTCGGGAACCTTCCAGACGCAAGGCATGCGCTGAAGAGGTCCCGAAACCGCTCCTCCATTTGGGTGGCGGCGATCGCCACCACTCTCGCCGGGACACCGTCGGGGCCCGGAGCCGTCTTCTTGGCGCGGATATGGACGATAGCCGCGCCGAGTTCCGACTCCGTGACGGGAGGGGTCTCTTCTTCTTCCTCGTCAGCTGGCGGAGCTGTCCTCTGCGGAGGGGCCATCGCTGGTGGGGTGAAGTCGTCCCTGCACGGGAACAGGGACTGAACCACCCCACCCAGAAAGGAGGGCTCCAGGGTCTCGGCCACCGGGGGACCAAAGGGGCGCAGTTTGTTCCGCGCCGCCTTATACGGTCTCCCGTAGGGGTCCGCGTCGAGACCCTCCAGCATTTCTGCTCTCGCAGAGTCTCTGGCGGCGGTGATGGCCCGATCGAGGACCAGTTTTGCCGCCAGGTACACCTCGTAGAGGTGGTCCTCGACGGCCTGGTCCCGAGGACGCCGCCGCCGACTCCGCGTGTATGCCCTCCTTGCCTCCACACAGGCTGCTCGAAGCCCCGCCAGCTCCGCCGACCACCAGTACACGGCCCGTTTGGGTGGTGGTCGGCCAGACCGAGGCATGCTCGAGTTGCATACCTCGGTCAGAGACTCCCTCAGTTGCCCCGCCACGGCGTCCACATCCGGCAGCCGGCTGGCGGAAGGCGGCGAAAGCCAGTCCTGGACGAACGCCGCCTCCCGCGCTGCCTCCCTGTCCAGGCGGGCGAGGGCCCACCGTGGGAACGGTGATCGCCCCGGGAGAGTCCGCGTCTCTCCGGGGCGACTGGTGGAGATGTCGAACCGCACGTAGCGGTGGTCCGACATGGTCTCCACCAGGTCCACCCGCCAGTTCAGCACGCGCGCGGCTAACGCAGGGGTGGCGAAAGTGACGTCCACCACTGAGCCACCCTGCCGCCGCACGCATGTCTGGACGCTGCCTCTGTTCAAGAGGCAGAGTCCAGAGGAGGCAGCCCACAGCTCGACTGCCCGCCCGCGGGCGTCGGTGGCCCGGTTGCCCCAGGTCACCGACTTGGCGTTCAGGTCTCCCAGCACGGAGACCTGACGCGGCGCCGCCCTGCCGGCCACGGCGGCCAGGACTCCGAGATAGTTCTCGAAGTCCTGGAGAGGGCGGTTTGGGGAGAAATACACGCCCACGAGGGCGAGTTCTCCCCACGCGGCGGCCACGTATCCCGGTCCCCTCTCTAATAGCGAGAGGGGAGGGGAGTCTGTGGAAGACCGCGCCGCTAGTGCCACCAAGCCGTCCTCGTCACCCAGCCAGCTGCCGGGGACGAAGTAGGGCTCGGCGACCACCGCTACGTTCACCAACCACTCGGCCATGACCTGCACCACCAGGTCCTGGGCCGCTCTGCAGTGGTTGGCGTTCGTCTGGAGGATGCGGAGGTCGGAAATTATTATTCCGACATCGCACCCTCCTCAGCCGCCGTCGCCGCCGCTGGAGCTACAGCGGCGACGACGGCGGCGGCGGTGGTGGCAACAGGGCGAACCTGCGCCGGCACCACGCCCTTCTTGACGGGGGGCTTACAGCTCCTGCCCGTCATCCGGTGGCCCGCGGGGCGGCCACTGGCGGCACACGCCGCGCAGTGTGGCGCGGTGGCGGTGCACGCGGCCCACCCGTGTCCCTCCTTCCCGCATTGGAAGCAGGTTTCCCTCCAATCGGACTTGGAGGGACACGTGGCTCTGGTGTGGCCGAACGCGCAGCACTTGAAGCACCGCGCAGGCTGTGCCTCAAGTGGCCGGACCACCGCCGAGCTGAAGCCGATCAGCAACCGTCCTCTGGTCGCCGCAAGGACGGCCCCGGCCGCCGCGACCGGGCACTCCACGCGGATGATGCCCATGCCGCGGCGGCCGAGCCTGATGACTCCAGCCTTCACCGCGCCGGCGTCGCAGCCTCCAGCCGCTGCGACGGCCGCGACCACATCCTCTTTGGCGACCGAGTCGTCCAGATCGGCCACCTCGAGGGCTGTGGTCTTTTCAGGCCTGGCGACCTTGGCCACGTCAGCGACGACCTCCCGCAGCTTCGCTGCGAAGAGGTCCGCGTTCGTGCCGCGCTGCTCTCCCGAAAACTCGAAAATTCGAGCTCCCGTGAGAGTTCGGCGGCACGTGATTTTGCTGATCCCCAGCTGGGAGGGATCAGCATTCGTACGAGCCCGTCTCAGTACGGACTCGTACGTCTCGCCCCGCTCCGCGGCCTCCGGGGTGATGGTCACCACGACGGCCGCGGTTTTGGGAGGAACCAGCTTCCTCCCACCAGCTGGAGCCCGTTTGGCTGCAGGAGCAGCCGCAGCGGGCTTGGGGTCCGACTTTTTGGCCTTCTTCCCCCTCTTGACGACTTCCGTCCACGACTGGTTGGACGGGGTCGTGGAGGGAAGAAGGGCGTCTTCCTCCTGCGAGATCTGGGCTGGGGCTGGGGCTGCTGGAGCGGCAGAGGACCCAGACGCCCCCACCGTGCTCGTGGTGGGGGTCTGAGGAGCCGCCGTGGTCCTCTTGCCCTTGCCCTTGCCCTTTCCCTTTGAGGGCTGCCCTTCCAATACAGGGCCTGCTTGAGGCGCAGGTTCCGGCTCCCTCGGTTGGCGACTCTTGTCCGCCGCTAGCGGTGGGCGGAGCCGCTTTTCCGGCAAGAGCCGGTCCTCTATGCCTGCGAAGCAGGCCCTAATGAACGCCCTCTCCTCCATCACTACCTGCCTCAAGGCTGCCTCGAGGCTGGCAGGGGTGGAGGGGGAGGGGGAGGAGGAGGAGGAGGAGGGGCCTCCTGTCACCGGAGCTGGGGCAGGGGCAGGCAGGGCCGTGGCTTCAGCCAGCTTCTGGTGAAGCTGGCTGACCTCCGCCTGCAGGCGATCCACCTTCGCCTGCAGCTGCCGCGTCTCCTCCGTGGCCGTCCGCTTGACCAGCTCCAGGACAATGCCGTGCATGCTGGCGGCACGGCATTTGAGGGCCTTCTGGAAGGTCCCCTTCAGATTGGAGGATTTGGAGGCGACCTCCAGGACCTCCTCCCTGTCCTCCTCCGCCATGCGCGCCAACTCTGCCAGGGAGTGGTCGGCATAGAGCACGTGGGATGCCCCATACCCAGCCCTCGACCTGGCAGCTTGCTGCTCCTTGGCAGCGACCTTCTCCTCCAGGTCCTGCTGGAGCTGCGCCCGTTTCGCCAAGCTCAGCTGGCGCTCGGCCTCTACCAGACCCACGTCGTGAGTCGGAGGAGAAGAAGTCGGAGCCTTTTTGGGCTTCGACTTCTTCTTCGCCTTGCTGCGGCTTGCGGTGGACTCCGAGGAGCCCTCGGACCGCTTCCGCTTGAAGCGGTCGCCGCTTTCCGCAGCAGACGTGTCCATATTGGACTCGTCGTCCGTCGAGTCGTTGGGCCTTCTAAAAAGGCTCCCAGATCTCGATCTCGAGCGGTCTGCTCTCGGCGTCGAAACGCCGCTGGCGGGGCCCTGAGAAGGGCCGTTGGTGTGGCCCTGAGAAGGGCCGTTGGGGTGGCCCTGAGAAGGGCCGTTGGGGTGGCCCTGAGAAGGGCCGTTGGGGTGGCCCTGAGAAGGGCCGTTGGGGTGGCCCTGAGAAGGGCCGTTGGGGTGGCCCTGAGAAGGGCCGTTTGGGTCGCTCTGGGGAGAGCGACTCGGCACAAAACGGCCGGACGCGTCGCGTGCTGGCTTTCCGCTCATGTTTGCGAATCGTCCTCAAATATGTTCGCAATTAAAATCACAGTGCACTTTAGCCGCCGGTCTGCCACTCCGTTACGGTGGTCAGACACGGCGTTGCCCGGGGGATACTGCGTGGAAGTATGCACTGTGGGGGATCCCCCTCCTGCAATAGTCCTACGCCAACCGGGGGTTGTCCTTGGGTGCTCTTGCATAGTGCACACAGGGATAATCGTCGGTTGGTGCCTCATTTAATTAAAACGCCTAACGGGCCTCTGCGAGTTGGCTTCGGCCCCTCGTACGCCTTCCAAAGGTCCGGGACCCCAGGGTCCCGAGCAATGTCAAAGACGAAAATAATAATAAGGTGCATCATTCCTCATTCCATTTAAAATTGACTAAGGGGCCTCTGCGAGTTGGCTTCGGTCCCCACACGCCTTCCAAAGGACCGGGACCCTATGGTCCCGAGATTTGTTAACAAATAAAAAATATAAAAAATATTATTACTGGCACTGGTTAATACAATGCACAATCTTTCATAGAGAATGGTGTCTGTCCTAAGTTGCAGCTCTCTTTTGCGATTTAAAACTTATAGTACACCCACATTTCGGCAGTTGTGTGTGAGTCCCATTTAAAACGAGACGAGCCTATTGCCATCAACGGGGCACAAATCCCGACTCCGTTCTGCTACTGAGAAATTCCTGATGGAAAATCCCAATAACACTTTGTCCGACATGGAAATCGAACCCAGGACCTCATGCTCAGCAGTAGTGACTACACCAACGCCACCGCAATGGCCACTAATGAAAAATAACGAATCAATAA
Organism: Agrochola circellaris; assembly: GCA_914767755.1. Lineage (NCBI taxonomy): Eukaryota > Metazoa > Arthropoda > Insecta > Lepidoptera > Noctuidae > Agrochola > Agrochola circellaris. The sequence goes on along the minus strand of OU611867.1, from coordinate 4,934,661 downwards.
ATTAAAATGATTCGTGCAAACAATTTTATTTAGATATACCTATACGAAAGTTATAAAAATAAGGCTATCATATCCATTATGAATACACCCCCAATATTATTGCTACTAAGTGAGTATAATGTATGCGTTACCCCCGTTTCACCCCCTTCACCCCCGATTTCACCCCCTGTTTACTTTCATTGCACTTTGCAATGAAAACGATCGAGCTTTTAACTGGGTTGCTAGGTGCATGCTGCCGATATTGTAAAAAAAATTAAAATCGTTCCGATTTTTTTTGCTCTTGTCTGGAGGGGCTCGTGACTAAATAATAACAGCCGCAGGGGTTCATGGGTGACCAGTGACCATCCATAAAATACCGAGACCCCTCCGTGCCTCGGAAAGCACGTCAAGCCGTTGGTCCCGGCTGTCATTCGTCAATCTTTGACAGTCGTTACGGGTAGTCAGAAGCCCGAACCAGTCTTAGCAAGACCGGTTATCGTGCTACCCAGTAGCTGGGTTGTGGAGATCAGATAGGCAGTTACTCCATGTAAAATACTGTTATTCAGCTGCATACAGTTAGACTGGGAGCCAACCCCGACATAGTTGGGAAAAGGCTAGACAGATGACAATGTGTATCTATTAATGCGACTAAACTACAAACCTTAGGCTCATTTATTTATATATATATATAAATAAATCCCTGTTTCCCTTGGTCACGGCATCACGCGTGAACGGCTGCACCAAATTGGATGATTATTTTTTTGTTGTGTTCGTTATTCTCAGGAGAAAGTTCTTACGATAGGTAGGAAAAGGTAGGGTGGGTAAGTAGGTAGGTAGGTAAGTAGATAGATAGGGATCGTTTTAGTAATTTAATAAACTTTAAACATAAACTCTTAAATTACACGACAAGAATTCAAAACTTAAAGAAACATAACTTCAGTCAATTCTCTTAACATCCCCAGTATACCCACCTAATTAAAATCCTTATATTACTTTACAAAACAAACGAAAAACTTCAAATTTCGCTAAAAAGTTCACGGTAAAGTTAATATTACCCTAAAATGTCGAAGTTCGTTTTACCCCTAAAATCGGGGTAAATATTTTCGGTTGGCAGCACAGGGGACTTGGTTCTCTGGCTGTGTTATTAAAGCAAATAATTTGAAGATTTATTAAACAACTGTACTTTACGTTTTCAGTCAATTTTGAGGGGGTAGGCAGAGAAAGTGGGTTGTTTTAAAATATTACCTGTTGAAGGTATTGATAAGGTAGGATGGGAGGGAAAAATAGATTGCGCTGAACTCAAAATAAGTCAAAGGACCAGTAATATATGTACCGGCACACGAAGGGTTCCGTATCGTATTAAGGCTCGCGCAGACGGGCGAGACTTATCGCGGGACGCCTACCTGCCTGCCTGCCTAGCCTTTTCCCAACTATATTGGGGTCGGCTTCCAGTCTAACCGAATGCAGCTGAATACCAGTATTTTACATGGAGCGACTGCCTATCTGACCTCCACAACCCAGTAACTGGGTAACACGATACTCCTTAGTAAGACTGGTTGTCAGACTTTCGGGCTTCTGACGACCCGTAACGACTGTCAAAAATCCACGAATGACAGCCGGGAGCAACGGCTTAACATGCTTTCCGAGGCACGGAGGAGTCTCGGTATGTAAAGATGGTCACCCATCTACAGACCAACCCCGGCAAGCGTAGCTTAACCTGATGGATCGACCCGTGCGGCAGTTATTACTTAGTCACAAGCTCCTCGCCTCCTCGACTTATCGCGGGACGCGACATCGGTATTTGTTCTACCGTGAACTTTTCTTAGAAATTGTTTTATAAGAGCCGCGTCACGCTGTCCCACTGCCCCTGCTTGCTGGGAGCCTTTAAGATCAAGCAAATCAAAAAAGGCCGAAAAAAAAAATCTTTATTTATTAACTTTTTGTTGTTTTAGCACCAATAGAACACACACACAATCTGTGAAAATTTCAACTGTCTACCTATTACGGTTCTTGAGATACAGCCCGCTGACAGACAGACGGACGGACAGCGGAGGCTAAATAATAAAAAATTATAAAAAAATCAGCTGTTCCCTACATTTCGACGAGATATAAGAACATTAATGTAGGGAACAACTGATTTTTTTTAATGAGTACAATGACCCCTTAAGAGGTTTAGGGTAAACAAAAACTAAGGTTGGTTGGCTAGGTTATATTAGTAGGATACCTTTAACTTTTTCAAAACTTCTACAAAATATAAAATTAAGTACGTAAGTAGGTTAGTATTAGGGGGCCTAAAACGGCCACATGAAGCAATTTCTCTAATAGCAAATCATTTTCTGAATTCCCAGCAATTCCTCTATGGTGACATATTTTAGCTGAATCATATTCAATTCGATTCATATCAGGATCATACTTGGTGTAAATAATAAAATAAAAAATAAAAATCTCATTTGTTTAATAAAAACTGTAAAGAAAAATTATTTTTACCGGATAATTTTTCTTTACAGTTTTTATTAAACAAATGAGATTTTTATTTTTTATTTCTACAGTTTAAATGTTATTTCATTATAATATAAAACTGTCAAACAGATTAATTGCGTAATATGAATTGAACGCAGATATTATTGTGAATTGTCAGTTTGTGACAGTTTGTGTGATTCATAATATTATCTTATTATGATTCTACCAAAGCGGCCGTTTGAAGCCCCCTGATTGCATTTTCCAGGCGCTGCCAATTAAACATACGCGCAATATTAACGAAATCTTGGAAAACTCACAATTCGACAGAAAGTCCCTCAGTTTGTTCCATTAATTATCAAAATATAGCATTGAGCTGTGTAGGAATGGGGGAAGGTACTCAGGTATTAGTGTCGATAGATTTTGTCGATATTTTTATTTAATTTGAATAAAGAGCTTTTGGCTAAGTAATAACTGCCGCACGGGTCGATCCATCAGGTTAAGCTACGCTTGCCCCGGTTGGTCTGTGGATGAGTGACCATCTTTACATACCGAGACTCCTCTGTGCCTCGGAAAGCACGCTAAGCCGTTGGTCCCGGTTGTCATTCGTGGATCTTTGACAGTCGTTACGGTCGTCAGAAGCTCGAAAGTCTGACAACCAGTCTTACCAAGGAGTATCGTATTACCCAGTTACTGGGTTGTGGAGGTCAGATAAGCAGTCGCTCCATGTAAAATACTGGTATTCAGCTGCATCTGGTTAAACTGGAAGCCGACCCCAATATAGTTAGGAAAAGGCTAGACGACTTTGAAGTGAAATATTTACAAATTAATTTAAGTACAAGCTGTGTGTAAAAACTGCTTCGTTGGTCTGGTTGCAAGTGCTACTGCTGAGCATGAGGTCCTGGGATCGATTTTTAGGTCTGACAGTGTTATTTCGTTTTACTGTCAGGAAATTCTCAGTAGCAGCCCGGAGTCTGGATTTGTTCCCGGTTGATGGTAATATGCTCGCCTCCTATTAAATGGGACTTCATAACTGGCGAATTGTGGATACTATTACTAAGCCCTTCGGGAATCACAGGTATTTTCTTAATTTCAGGTATTTTGAAGTCAGTTTGTTTTTTTTTTGTAAAAAGTTTTTCTTTTTCACTTTCTAGTTGTGGTACCTACCCCACACAAATTTAAACACCACTAACTTCTATGTAAATAACAGTGACAGGAAGTTATCATCATATCATCCACATAAACTAAGTGGGAAAAATACGTATTATTGAAGCTTACTCAAAAACTATCCAAGCAAAGTTAATAAAATTTATATGGGAACAACTTGGGAGCATACCATTTCATACAAAAAAAGAATTTTCAAAATCGGTCCGGAATTAATGGAGAAATCGGTAGACATACATTAAAAAATGGTTTTTATTTATGTTTAGTGTGTTTTAGTTTAATGTGTGATTTTCTGTGCGAGTCTCAATAAATACTTTTTCTTTCTTTTGTGAAAGACCTGACGTCACACAACATCCTGACGTCACTCAAATCCTGCATCGCGCAATTAGAGTTTACCGCGCGGTGGACATATATACAAGCTCACGACTTCAACCTCTGGGCAATTGCCCGCCAGACATGACACCCGTCTGATCGGAGGATCCTCCCTTTTCTATGGGGGATGAGTGAACTTTACACCCTGTTCCTCATACCCCTAAACTTTCTTTCTTTTTCTTTAAAAAAAAAACAAACATACGTGACGAACATATAACCTTCTTCTTTTTGGGAGTCGCTGAATGAACCATATTTAATTAATTTACCACTACTATAGCCTTTCCAAGACTTTTATTGCGGTGAGGTGTTACTACCTTTTCAAGGTTTTCAAATGATGTTTATTTCATACGTGTTTTCCATTCTAGTAGTAGAGTTATTTGCGAAGCAACTCGTCGGGGCAATTTATTTATTTAATACTTTAAGCACACAAATGTACGGAGGCGAACTTAATGCCATAGGCATTTTCTACCAGTTAACCTTTGGGTAATGCAGAGACAGACAGTGGTAGGTGTAATATCAAAAATTGAGGAATAAATATTTATTAAAATGTATGGGAATTATCTCCTATACTCATATTGGTGTCGCCCAGCAGCGTTTCTGTGTTCCTATTATGGGTACCGCTCATATTAATGACACATTGTATTGTATTTTAGCTTTGTCTCTGGGATGACAATGCATCGGCGATACTTCTGGAATTGCAGATGTCCAAATGTATTTAACATAAAAAGAAAGCTTTCACTAATCAACAGCACATTCAAGCTACTAAAACTACACTGTAAACTCATCTGGCAGTGGCCCATTACGATGAATATTTTTACTTCTCTCAGGGTACGATCGTAGCCGTATCTCACAAACATCGATATCGACAAACCCTCCAAAGGTACATCACTACCCGACGGATCGATACACCGTCGGTTACTAGGGCTACAGACGACGCGGGGAGCCCATACCGGGAAAAAGCATACAACAGTAACACCTGACAGAATTACTTGCTAAATTCAACCCCTGTGAATGAAATTGTATATCAAAATGAACGACGGACGGGCTGGAGTACCGGGCTTTATGTCAAGTTATACATAATTTTGTTGTGGGTTGTGTTGAAATTCAAATTCAAATTCATTTATTTGTCCGAACATGGTACAATACAAGGTCTCAAATAACATAAAGGTCTCATCACATTCTGCCACATGGGGCGTGCAAATATCAGCCATGCTATTCTGTAAACATCTCACCGTGAAAACTTGGGTGAAGTGAGCTGTCAGTAGTGTCATTGATCCCTGTGGAATGACAGCTCACTCCACGCTCACTTCACCTAAGTTTTCCCGGTGAGAATTGATACAATTACATAAAATTATTAATGTTACAATAAGAGGCATTTCAGTGTCAATAAATATGTCAAAAAAAATGTACAATAATTAATAAATGTCAATTTCAAAATGTAATGTCGAGCTATTTGTTATAAAAGAGAGATCACAATTAGATTAAGATGTCAAAGTATCATTCAAAAAGTCGTTCAAATTATAATAACACTTTTTACATAGTCTAGTAACTCTTTAAGCTCCTTTTTAAACCCATTTAAATTTAACTGTTTAATTTGCTTTGGGATTTTGTTAAAAACTTGCGGGGCTAAACAAAATATGCTTTTCCACATTATAGCTGTTTTTGCTCTACGTCCACGCAACATATCATTTCGCCTGTTACGTTTTACTGTATCTGATAGGTTGGGAAACAGGTGTGAATTCGGGGACTACAGGACCTAAACGTGCCTAAACGCAAGTTTTATAATGCCTAAAAGAATATGATCCACTGCAGTAAACAAAATCAGAAAAATATATGATATTATTCAGGATATATGCTAGTATGATAGTGTGTTGAAAAAATAATACAACTAATTTGATACGATAGAAAAAAATCATGAAAATACCTCTAAAAATTTCTTTTAACGATTAAAAATCATATTAATTTACATGCAATCATTCTGATTTTTTGTCAGATTATTCTACAAGCTACATATTAGCATAATAATGTTTTAATTTTCCAGTCCAATCAATAGATTTTTTGTAAATCGCTAACTGCTTCATATTTTGCAATAAATTACCTGCGTCGTGTCATCGCGCTTCTCTTTCATTTCTATGCAGTCCGACAGTGACCGCGCTTTAGCTGTTGTAAGCCTCTTAACAAATAAGGCAGTTTCAAAAATGTACATAGACGGAAGTGTTAAAATTTTGTATTCTTTAAAAAATGGTTCACAACTGTCCGTTACTTGTAGTCTGAACATGGCTCTGATGGATCGCTTTTGCGCTTTAAAAGCGGTTTCTCTATTTGTGGAGTTACCCCAAAATATAATACCATATCTTAGCACAGATGCTACAATACCATGGTATGCTGTAAGTAGTTTATCAATGTTAACTGTGAGGGCAAGTTTGTACAAGGCATAGGATGAGCTACTAATTTTCTTACAAAGCGCGAAAGAGATTTAAGCAGAATAATGATGGGAGATTTTTGACATTTTGTTTTTTTTAATATTTTTTTTGTCGAAGACTTCACGATATAGGCCTGACCGGCACCCATATTACGTAACACACAATCAATCACAATCTGAATTATTTTGAAGATTATTGCTAATCCATTGCTTCATAAGTTCGAAAAATTTGTCTCCTAAACATCGTAAATAACGCAATGAACGTTGTTGAACTGTCAAAATGTAAGCCATTGCTACTGTAAGTGTGTTTATGCAATTATCCGGCAGTTCTGAAGTTTTATTCTGTCACTGAATACATATAACAAAAATGTTTGGAAAGTAAAATTATATTTTTAACCTAACCCGCGACTTCGCTCTCGTGAAATTATTAATCTTCGGCATTAGTACAGCTTTCTATCAGTGAAATAATTTCCTACATAAAATAATCATTATCTAATTTTCCCACTGCTGGGACACAGGCCTCCTCTCTTCAAGAGTGAGAGGGCTGTAATCCACCACGCGGGCCCAGTGCGGGTTGGTAGATGTCACATGTCTTTGAATTTTCGTTTCTAGGACATTTAGGTTTCCTCACGATATTACCCTTCACCGTTTTGAGAGCAGCCGTGATGAAATAATTTACACAACGTTTTTTTTTGGCTGATACCACTGGCCCTAGTTATGATTTTGACCAGTATGTATTTATGTATGTTCATCTGTCATCACTTTTAAACTGCTCATCATAATTTGACAAACGAGGAATCGTTGGAAGCGTCTTAAACGACCGCTGGTTATAGGCTATGTGGAGTCACACATGTTAAGGCATAAATCGAACAAATTAGGTACGTGTGACTCCGGATTTTTATTAGTCTGTCTGTGACGTCTTGTTTAAATACCTTTTTAAATGTTTTTTTCTGTCGTAGGTTTATAACTTTTATTTTTATCGCTAAGTCCGCATCTACAGCGAAACTGCAGCCGGTATGCAGACAGGCCATGGACTCATCTATGCTAATATTATACAGAGGCAAAAATTTGTGAGTTTGTATGTAGGGGATAAGCTTCGGAACTAAATCAATCTCAAAGCCTGTATTTCAAATAAACCAATTACAGGTACTTTTAAATTGTCAAGGGCCGACCCCTTGATAATTCAAAAGTACCTGTAATTATACCGGCAATTGAATTACACAATCTGTGAAAAATTTACAGGCTACCTATTACGATTAATGAGATACGCCCGCTGACAGACAGACGGACGGGCGGACAGCGGAGGCTTAGTAAAAGGATTCCGTCCGGGCAACTTTCGGGTACGGAACTCTAATATTGACCAATTAACTTGTATGTGTCTCAAAAGATCTACTAACAGAAGTAAGCATCATTAAGTCATCATTTCATTTCAATCCCTGAGCGAGTCAAACGCAGAATTTTAGTTTGTAAGTATGCGGAATAATTTGCATTTATTACAAAGAAACCAATTACAGGCACTTTTGAATGGTCAAAGGAGTCGGTCAGTCAGAAAGATGAAGCTAGTTGCCCATTCCCAAGCGTAGTAGGTTCCTATGGAGAAGAATGGGCAAGAAACTCCACGGACACTCAGATACGATTCCGAGAGTTCTTTCACTAATGTGAAGCTACAGTATTGCCGAGTGTCTAGCATATATTTTATGTCATAACAAGGAATTTCACGCGGACGCAAGTTTGATGGAAAGTTATTGTTACCTTAGAGAATTCCAAATTTATAGTAAAAGTAGTATAATACTGCTCTATTTATTTCAGAGCCACCATCTCGGCTAGTTACTATTTTTGGAAATTCTACTTCCTACTCTTACCTTATTTTGCAGCCGTTATTCCTACGCCTGATCTCTCTCCGTTCGTGTCTGATTGCCGTCCCATCGGACTATGAGAGTGAGAGAAGAGAGAGTGCACCTGCGTCTGCGCAGACACTTGTACACTATAATATCTCCCGCTCCCATGGCAAGTCTCCGTTGAGATTGGCCGCCATGGCCGAAGTACGGTCTGGAAGTCTATACTATATTATTTTGATATAGGTACGGTCTACTAATTTCGTTACCAATAACGGCGAAAGAAAAAATCTGTCGACACTCTACAAAGCCCTACATGCAGAGGTAAGACTTGTTAGGGCTTGGAGGCGCCCGATCTAAGACAACAGGCACGCTCGCGACTTGGCTCCGCCCTAGCCATGCAGTATTCGGTGTGGTGACCTTAGATTGGTTGTGAACTGTAATACACAGAGGAAAAGAATAGGATCCTCCAGCATTCTGCTCTTTCACTAGATTTCGCCAGATCCCTTAGTCGCCTTTTACGACAAACACGGGAAATTCCATTCTATTACCCGGAAACCACGCTACTCTTAATTTGGGCAGTAGAATAACCACCTTTGCAATAAGGAACAACAGAACAAACAAAATAATTAATCCTAACACCCTAACATCTTAATTTCAACCCCAAACATCCTAATTCGACCCCTATCAAAGTCAAAGCACATCAAATCACCCTGCCATGTCAAAAATAACACACACACGCGCACCATCACTGATTGACACACACATAGATACGCACTCGGGTTACTTCAATAGAACTCGTGGTTTAATAATTCAGCTGAATGACCACGATAGTCTAGACTGATTTAGCATTCGATCGTGCCTGGAAGGTAGAAAATTATGGATATGGTATCGATGTCGTAGGTTGATTTGATCATTCTAATTTTCGCGAAACCCCTAGGGATATTGCGAAAACACAGATAATTAGACAATGGAGCATTGTATAATTGCATAGAACATGTGTGAGTACTATAAAGCTACCATTTAGGTACAGGGTATGTATTTCATTGACTTGAATGTGTCCTGGCGGCTGAGAGTATGTCATGCTCACTCTAATGTCTCGCTGACGGTGGCGCGCGTGTTGGATCATTTAGCTCCCTTCAAAATGGTTGAGCTGAATGGTGCTAATCCATGCGTTATGTTCGTGAACGGGCGCCGTCAGTAGGGACTGGTCATCTCTTAGCTACCACGGCTTATTTTAATTTTATTTAATTTTGGATTGTTTAAGTTTTTATTTCTATTGCGGACGCTTTTCACGTTTTGCATCGTTCTCACATGTATAACTTCAACGTGAATGATGTAACCAATTATTTTGTAACCATATCATGATTTTAAAAGAGTGTCCGTGGAGTTTCTTGCCCGTTCTTCTCCATAGGTACCTACTACGCTTTGGAATGGGCATCTAGCTTCATCTTTCTGACTGACCGACCCCGTTGACAATTCAAAAGTGCCTGTAATTGGTTTATTTGAAATAAATGCTTTGAGTTTGAGTTTGGTTCAAACATTTCTGCGAACAACTTGGAAGTAGCGCTCACCGGTTCTAACCTAACCTATTTCACCCAGTTCAATCTGAAGAATCATACAATCAGACTGCGACTAGATAATTAGACAATGGTGACAATACTTCTGCAGCAGATTGTATAATTCCTCATTTTGAATTGGATGAAATAAAGATAGACCCCCCTTTTAAAGTTAATTTTCGATAAATTTTCATGAATATTCAGAAAAATAGGGGCGGTCACATGCCCATATGCGACATTGTATAGTTGCCTATTACAAAGCGTTAAAGGTTCCTAAAAAGAAGAACGGGCAAGATACTTCACATAGTAGTCAACATAGCCAATAGAATAACCAAGCTGAAGTGGCGTTATACCGGCCATATTAACCGTAGAACCGATGACCGTTGGGATAGATGTGTTCTTGAGTGGAGACCGCGAATCGGCAAACGTAAGGTAGAACGACCTCAGGCTAGGTGGAGCGATGATCTTCGCAGGGTGGCTAGCAGGTTCATGGTAGTAGCCGATAATCGAGTTATATGGCATACGATTTGAGAGGCTAAGGTTTAGAGATATCAATCACAACTTGTGATTGAGCTGTGCCTAGCCTTTTCCAAACGATGTTGGGGACAGCGTCCAGTCTAAACGGAAGCAGCTGAATACCAGTATTTTAATCGGAGCGACTGCCTATCTGACCTCCACAACCCAGTTACTGGGTAATACGATACCCTTTGGTAAGCCTGGTTGTCAGACTTTCGGGCTTCTGACTACCAGTAACGACTGTCAAAGATCTACAAATGACAGCCAGGAACAACGGTTTGCCTACTGTGGACTACAATTTAAAAATATACAATAGGTTAACTTGATTGGCTAATAATTCATTCGACACCATACAATAGAACAAAAGCAGCCATGCTATTCTGTAACCATCTCACCGTGAAAACTTAGGTGAAGTGAGCGTGGAGTGAGCTGTCATTCCACAGGGATTGACACTATTGACAGCTCACTTCACCCAAGTTTTCACGGTGAGATGTTTACAGAATAGCACGGCTGATATTTGGACTTCAAAAATAACAAATAATTAATCGACTAACAATAACAAAATGACTGTTAAAGATCTACAATTGACAGCCGGGACCAACAGTTTGCCTAGCTGTGGACTAAAGGCTCCTACAAACAGGCGCGACACGCGACGCGACTCAAAGACACCGCTCGGCGCGCGACGTGCGGTGTCTTTGTGTCGCGTCGCGTGTCGCGCCTGTTTGTAGAAGCCTTTAATAAAACAAAATAAGTAGGTATATAATAATATAGAAAAAAAAACATTTTTACATAAAAAAAACAACCGACTTCCAACAACAACACTACAAAGTGGAAAATTACTTTGTTTCGGAAGTCGGTGGCAAAAAACGAAAACTCTAAATCAAAGACGGTACTTCCAAAATAAAGTAATTTTTCACTTTTTAGTTGTGGGACTTACCATCATCCTTATAGAGTGGGAAAAATACGTATTATTACGAACCTAACTCAATAACCAAGCAAAGTATATATTTTTAGTTTTTATGGGACCATCTCGAGAAAATAAACTTAAAAAAAAAAAAGGATTTTGTAAATCCGTCTATATATGACGGAGTTATCAAACATACATTTAAAAAAAAACATCCAAATTGATAACCTCCCCCTTTTTAGAAGTCGATTAAAAATTAAATATTTGGACTTCAAAAATAACAAACAATTAAACAAATGGACCGCAGTTATCCGTTGAAAGCACATCGTAAACTTTTATGACCAAACTTTCAATGAAATAAAACTAAAAGTGTCACATAAAACGTTAGGTTTAAAAACTTTTGATGCGATTTCATTTGTTTTAGTGGTTTTTTTTTCACCAATATGAGTTAGATGGGTGGGGGATGTGTCGATAATGTTACAATGTCAATGTATCGATATCGTAAATAAACGTATCGTATTGTAACTGAACCAGCAGCAGCACCACTAGTCTATCGACTAGTGGTGTGACCGTCGGATTGCCAAGTCATAGGTTTCGAGTTCGAACCCAACACACGCACCTCTGACTTTTCGGATTCATGTGCGTATTGTATCATTTGCTTCAAAAACGGTGAAGGAAAAAAAACATCGTGAGGAAGAGGTATTTCTCGACGACATGTGAAGCCAAGTCAGAGGCCCATGGAAGGCATAAAAACTCTGACACCATGCTAGTCTATTTCAACCGTTTTAATTATTAAATTAATTCCAATATTTTTTTTTTTTTTTTTTAATAATTACTTAATTGTATTGTATTTCAATAATCAATTATGTTTTTTTTTGTTTTATATATCTGAATAATGCTAATCTAGTGACACTTTATAATTTATCTTAATTTTGTTAAATGCTGATAATATAGTGGGCAGCAATAATACTACTTATGAACCAATATAAATAATTGTTATTTGTAAACATTTAATATTGTAGCTGTTTATTGTTTCATAATAAATAAAATAAAATAAATAGTCACTAACCACACGAGAAAAAACGAGAAAGCCAGGTTATATATTTTATGTAGCAATCAAAAAAGGCTACGTTGCCATATTTCCACAAAATTTTAAGACGCCGCCTGCGCCGGAGCCTATACGCAGTGCATGTATTGTTGCCAGGTGTCTCCAGATGGCTTATCAAAGTCCAAGTCAAATAATTTATTTCAATTAGGCACATAAAAGGTACTTTTGAACGTCAAAATTTACAAAAGACGGAATTGATTCTAGTCGCCCCTTCCAAAAGGTAGTTCTCGTATGTAGAAGAATGGGCAAGAAACTCCACCGTTACTCTTTTAAAATGTTTTCACAATATTTTGTATACATTAATTATATAATTATATGTAAAGACTATGCACCTGGAATAAGATAACTATACCAGGAGAGGTGTTGTTACCTCTCCTGGTATCATAGATCAAATAATAAGGGTAACAGGGTAATAGGGGTAGGGTAAGGGTAGGGGTAGGGTGGGTAGGGTGGGTAGGGTGGGTAGGATAGGGTAGGGTAATTTATCTATCATTGCTTCATTTTTCATTCTTGTGAATGAAAAATGAAGCAATGACAGATAAATTAATTATGTGATAGATACCTACATGGTGCTCACATACTTACAAACATTGTAAAATTATTATTCGATATTGCCCTAACATTTTAACAAGTAATACTAATAAGTCAGTGTTTGAGTTTAAGTATCCTTATAAATAATAAATTATACAATTAAATTAGCAACCAGTTTGATTTTGTCTAGACTCTAAATTATCCTATGGAGCAGGACCAGCATGTGTCCAAGCATTCTTATCTTGGATATAATCCTCTAATTTGTAATATGCTTGTTTACAAAGTGTACTTTTAATATGAGTTTTAAATTTTCTTTCATTTAATTGTAATATATCACAAGGTATTTTGTTGTAACATTTAACACAGTACCCCATTTTTTTTTTTTTTTTTGAGGATGGGAAATTATCAAATAACTTCTCCCGCTCTGGGTGGAGCGGGAGGGCGTGTCAGACTTTTACTGACTAAAACCCACCCGTGTTCCTTCCGTTGCCTGTGTGCCGAGGTCGCGATATCCCTTTCAGACAAACCCGCAACCCCGGCAGGCATTGGCCCTTCCGGACCCCGTCAGTTGGTGCTGACATCTCTTTGAGGCGCGCGTGGAACACAACGCGCCGTCGACCCGGGCCTGGTCCCTATCGGACGGCGAGCTACCCATTGCTCACCGTCCGCAAGCCCGCGCCTACGGTGGCCGGAAGTCGGCTCGCGACTCCCGACGCCCGGGGCGTCTCCTGCGGCGACTAGGGGCGCGAGGGGGCGCATTTTGCCTCTCCCTCGCGCGCTCCGCCTCCTCCTTCGCGAGCATTACTGCTTCGCAGAAGGAGGTGACGGCCTCCCATGCACTCTCGCTCCGGACCATGGCCTGAACCAGGGCCGGACGCGAGAGATCGCCGCCGCCGATCGCCTCCGTGAGGACACGGCGGTGCTCCGCCCAAGCTGGGCAGACCTCCACCGTATGCTGCACAGTACCCCATAAAGTATCTACTTTAGATTATCTGAAAAATGGTTAATCTATTTTATCTTTAATTCTAGTATATATTAGATTTATAAGTTGTGTTGTATTATTGCTATTATTTCTAATCGTTTATGTTTGTCTTAATTAACATACTACTTAACAAGTTATGGGTAATCTGCCTAAATTAATGAGGAATAAATAATTAAATAAAAGTTTAGGTGAGTACCTCTACTTATCCAGTACCACATCAAAACCGCGTGTTACCATTCCCACATCAACTCAATTTAATCAGTTTAGTCTGGATTTAAACCCGCTTTATTTTAACTACACTTAAATTCGAAACGAATTGAGTTTGATACAGATCTAATCATTGCGTTCATTCCAATATGCATAATCTACAGGATCAAATGAAATAAGCTAGCGAAACTACGCAGAGGTGATGAGTATCGGTGCCTACGCATGATAAGACAACAAAAAAACTGATTTGATGGTATTTTTTTTTACTTTATTATACATGGTTCTGAACGAAAATTTTCAACGGAGGGAGCGTTGAAATGTTTCGTCTGTTACAAATAAAACACTTTGACCATTGCACTTTTCTATGAAACAGCACATCGACGCGAAAACTGTTACCATGGATTCAGTACATGATTCTGAACCTGTATTGAGATTTTAAGTAGGTTATTAAAAAAAATATCTTCTGTTTCATAAAAAAGTGCAGTTTTTTTTTTTTTATAATTTACGAAAAAATTTAAAGATATAAAAGGTTATACATATACCTATTAAAAAAGTGTGTTTGTGTGTCTTGCTCCGACGCACGATTGCAGTTTACTATATACGATTGTCTTTGAATATGCAATAGGCAAAGACGTCAAATAAAAGCAACTCTTAAAAAAAAACCCCTAAACAAAAATACCTTCCTCGACCGTAGCAACTAAAATTGTCGGATCTACATTTTTGCGATTATTATTTTATTGCATTATAGGTCTTAAAATAACTTATAAAAAAAAATATAAGTTACCTTTAATGCAATAAAATAAAAATCGCAAAAATGTAGATCCGACAATGTTAATTGCTACGGTCGACCTGTTTGTTTACATCTTTGGCAAATGAACTGCGAACGCAGATTACTATAGTTTTTCCGCAACGCCTATTTCCAGCACCGGCCGACTAAATGCTGTTGATAATGAATCGATTCTCCGGCTGTCTGTCAACGAATACCGCACAGATAGTAACAGTGGGGTCATTACTTCTAACTCTTTGTAGTTTCGTGTCAGATGCCGGCTGGGATTCACAGCAAAGATGCGTTGTGACTGGATAAGGAATCTTTGATTTTTCACCTCGTTAACTTCCACTAAAACTTTTGCTGAACTTTTTTTTTTTTTTGTCTTATTCAGGGGATTGCGAGTTGTCCGAAAGGGATATCGAGGCCCCGGCACGCAGGCAAAGGAAGGAACACGGGTGGGTTTTAGTCAGTAAAAGTCTGACACGCCTTCCCGCTCCGCCTAGAGCGGGAGAAGATATTTGATAACTTCTAATCCGCAAAAAAAAAAAAGAAAGGGACAATAAACAGCAGATTCTGTAACCATCTCACCGTGAAAACTTGGGTGAAGTGAGCTGTCAATAGTGTCAATCCCTGTGGAATGACAGCTCACTAAACGCTCACTTCACCTAAGTTTTCACGGTGAGATGGTTACAGAATAGCACTGCAGCTACAATATATGTGTTGGAACGGAGAAAAAATAATACATAATATTAAAAATATTGCGGCCCACTACATTATCAAACAACGATCATTATATCATTATCATTTATGTCATTTGGTTCAAATAGGTCTTTATGTTTATTATTTTATTTATCTTTTATATAGATTCTTTTCTTTTAAATTTTGTGAACGTGAGAGCGTTCTAGGCTTAACAGACTGTAGATGTGTGGACCATTTTATATTTTGCTAAGTACCTGGTACTTGTTGATAGGACACCAACACCCTGGTACATGTCTGGAGTATTGTGAGATGAGCGTATGACTGTCGAGTAGCTGTATTCTTTTGTTTTTTTTTGTACTAATATAGTGTGTTGTGTCTTTAACTAATGTAATTGGCCTTTGGCCGTTTTATGTTAAAGTAAAAATAAATAAATAAATAGGCCTACACTGTCTTACTGTAATTTGAAAACATTGTAAAAACCATTTACTTTTAAAAGAGTAACCGTGGAGTTTCTCGCCGGCTCTTCTGCATAGGAAACGACCAATTGAAACCGTGCACCTAGTTTCTGACGTTTCATAAGTGCCCATGTAGGTTTATGTGAAATAAAATATTTTGAATCTTGTTTTTTTTTTAATTTCTTCATTAACTTTGGAAGAATAAAGAACAAAAGTACAGGAAACAAAGTAGGAAGGTAAGAATGATGGTAATTATCATCTTGTATATAACAGGAGCCGGTCGATTTCGTAAAAATATCACCGTGAAACTTAGGTGATGTGAGCTGTCAAAAGTGTTAATCCATAACATCCTACCGGTCGATTCTGTGACAGTGACACCTCACTTCACGCTCACTTCACCTAAGTTTCACGTTGATATTTTTACAGAATCGACCGACTGTTCTTGGTTCTGTTTTTGTTCCCCCAGCTAGATGGACCGGCAACCTTAAGAAGGTGGTTGGCAGACTGGATGCGGAAGGCGGACATGGTGTTGTGGCGCAGCCTGGGAGAGGCCTATGTCCAGCAGTGGACTGCGATAGACGAGTTGATTGATATAACAGTTCGCAGGTTTTTTAGAAAGTCCAAGTCATTTTATGGTTAACTAAAGTATAAATTTTACTTTGAAATTGTTGGTGATACTCAAAGAATTTTAAATTAGAAGATAACATTTTGATTTTTAAACTTTTTACTTTCACGTCTATTTATCAGTCTAATAGTTAGTCATTGCTTTACCCATTTTTTTATAGAATGCAAAATAGTTATCTAACTTAGTTGTTCAACAGTCAACTTCTTTGTCATCCCACGCAAAACAGAACAAAAACCCGTCCTTTAAAAAAAAACTACATATCTTTAAACAACACTACTACATCAAAGCATTCAAACCCACAAAATTAATTCAAAACCTTAAAAACACACATCATTTTCATAAATTCGTTTAAATAAAACCGCAAGCCGCAGAACTCAATTAAAGAATGATAAATAGAAATAGAAAATAAAAGCAGATTGTACTTACCTAAGGCACCTGCCCCACCGCCCGCCGCCGGCCGCGCCGACGAGGAAGCGATTAGCTATCAACGATTTTCACGCTCAAGAAACGTACAAAATATTGTAGACCGTCCCGTGTAAGTAAAAGAGACATCATTGTATACAGGGTGAAATTGAATCCATGGGCATCCTTTTAACCATGGGCCAATGCCTGCCGGGGTTGCGAGTTTGTCCGAAAGGGATATCGCGACCCCGGCACACAGGCAACGGAAGGAACACGGGTGGGTTTTAGTCAGTAAAAGTTTGACACGCCCTTCCGCTCCGCCCAGAGCGGGAGAAGTTATTTGATAATTTCCCAACCTCAAAAAAAAAAAAAAATCCTTTTAAGTGGTCATTGTACTCATCATTATGAACAACTTTCACAATGGGACCAACCCTGAAATCGTGAAAAAAATTAACTGTTCCCTACATTTATGTTCGCTAACTCGTCAAAATGTAGGGAACAGCTCCCTACATTTTGACGAGCTATGCAAACATAAATGATTTTAGGCTTGATCACCCTGTTGACCCTGTATTATTAGGTGATCGCTAACTGTTTACACCGGCGAGTACTCATTTGTGGCAGCGACAAGAGCTATCAAAGAAACTAATCGCCCAGTGACGCTCGCTTGCGTCTAGTGTGAGTTACGTTTAACCATCTCGATTTTACGCATCGACCGCGTTCAGCGCTCCGATTGGCCCATCACCAGTGAAGGCCAGTGAAGGGCCAATCAGAGCGCCGAACGCAGTCGATGCGTGAAATCGAGATGGTTAAACAAAACTCACACTAGACCCTCAGAACACTGGCTGAGAGATTCACGCTTTGTACATCAGTGAGTAATCGCTCGTCGCCGTCGCGGACTCGCTTCTCGTTGCTCGCCAACTCATTTTTAGTTGCTAGCTCTACTCGTTTCTCGCCGGGCGGTGGGACAGGTGCCATAACCTACTATTATTTCTTATCCAGTTGTTGTTTAGTCCGCGATGGTCAGATCGCGAATAGCGTCATCATTGAATGCTGCGTCATCTGACTTGGGTATGGCGTGAGCTATAGAATCGAATAGAATAGGACGGTTATTTACTGGAACAGTCACTTTACAAGGTATGTTTAATATTACTGGGCAAAAATTAGTATAGGGTAAAATTTAAATTAGCTAGCAAAACTCCGCAGACGTCCTAAGTACATCTAAGAACATCTAAACATGACAAAAGCAAACGAGTAGAGCTAGCAACTAAAAATGAGTTGGCGAAACTCATTTTTAGTTAGTAGTAAGTACTAACATCTAAACATGACAAAAGCAAAAAAATAAAAAATCTTTATATTAGCTCGGGGAAAAAGTTCTTTCGTATTATAGTCGATGCCATTTTTGAAAAAGTGGAGCAAGATTGGAATATTAGTAGTTAACACATAGCTGTTAGGGGTTGACCACAAAACTGTTTAAGCCATTTGAAAAGGTCTGGGTTTACAAAAAGCTCGTTATTAGGGTGCCACACGAAATTTCCCATCCAAAAAAAAAAAAAAAAAAAAAAAAAAAAAAAAAAAAAAAAAAAAAAAAAAAAAAAAAAGGGTGCCACACGAGCTCACTGAAAGAAACTTAATTAATCGTTTACTCATTTGCGATTCTCTAATGAAACTTAATGAAACCGACCCATTTTTGAAAAGATTGGTCACTGTTGATGAAACGTGGATCACCTACGACAAAAACATGTGAAAAAGATCATGATCAAAGGGCATTCAAGCTACACAGACTGCAGCGACACTCGGATTTACTCGCAATAAGGTGATGCTGCTGTGTGTGTGGTGGGATTGGATATCGTTCATTCTGAGCTTTTACCGCGCCGGGCAAAATCATCGATTTGAATCTCAACTGCCAACAGCTGATGAGACTCAAGCAAAAATTTAAGAAAAGGGTCGCAGCATTATGCTGAGCGATGGCCGTTTTGCGTGGATGTGACGCATATTTTCCCCCAAATTTTTTATTTTTGTGTTTTGTTCTTTCTTTGCGTCATGTGTACCGCAAATAAACGAATTTTCTTTCTTTCTCTTTCTTTCTAGAAAAAACTTTTTCCCCGACTATTTTGTTTTAGGGTCAACGATCGCTGGTCGTGTACTTGAAGTATGAGTTGATGAAATCAGTTTTTTTGGTTTTTATCGTGTTTAGCTATCGATATAGTCTGTGAAGTTTACCCAAGAATAATTACAGATTTTTTTAACTGATATATTTTCAAGTAACTAGTCTACTGGAGCTACTAGCTGCGGGCGATGATACCATAAAAACACCAGCAATAACGTTTATTTGAGTTCGTTCGTGTAACACAAAATAAAAAATATTTTTAAATATAAAAATCAATTGCCGTGCATTAAGCTTCGTGCAAACTAGCGAGGTGCGACACCGGTTATTGGTATACCTTGAGATTTTCTTAGAAATTGTATTGTTCATGTCGGGTCGCGCCGCTGCGTCGCGCTAGTCTACACGAGGCTTTAGTCTCGCAAAAACTCGAAAATGGCTCGACCGATTAGTTTTTTGTTTTGTTCTCCTGAATCCTGGGGTGGTTTAGGAAAAAGATAATTAGGAAAACCAAAAGGAACTGCCGAAAATTTTACAGGACATCGTCTAACGGGTCAGCTAGTAACAAAATAAAAAGTGAAAATAATATTTGTATGTCTGCTCTAATCGTTCCTAACAACTAACTATCTTTATCATCTGAGCTGGCCGCTCATATTTAACAATAGCAATTATTGTAGCCTACTCGATAGTATCGATTCTAAATCGGTATTATATCGAGAGGTATCGATTGTATCGATTGTATCGACACGATGACAGGTATCTCGCTTTTGTTCCATTTCAACTATTAGTTAATCTTCATTTGTTAATAGGTACTGTTGCTGCGTTGAAAGCTTGAAACAGACGTGCATTATCTAAAAATAGTATTTAAAATGACTCATTTGTGATTTGTTAATGATTTCGAGAATAATACTCCCTTTATTTGTAGCTGCATCCGGTTAGACTGGACACCAACAGTGAAATATCTGGTATTATTATTCGGGTTGAGTTGACGCGGGCCGAGCTATCACTAACTCACCTAAACAACCTGCCAAGCCTTTTCCCAACTATGTTGGGGTCGGTTTCCAGTCTAACTAGATGCAGCTGAATACCAGTATTTAACATGGAGCGACTGCCTATCTGACCTTCACAACCTAGTTACTGGGTAACACGATACTCCTTGGTAAGACTGGTTGTCAGACTATCGGGCTTCTGACGACCCTTAGCGACTGTTAAAGATTTACGAATTACAGCCGGAACTAACAGGTTAACGTGCTTTCCGAGGCACGGAGGGTTTTCTGTAATGGTCACCCATCCACGAACCGACCGCGGCAAGCGTAGCTTAACCTTCGATCGACCCGTACTGGTGTTATCATTTAGCTGCGAGCTTAAAGCAATATAGCTTCAATATAGTCAAATTATACGTCGGTTATTAGAAAAAAAATCTGCTTTTTCATAGAAAAGTGCAATGCCTATAATACGCGGTCAAAATGTATGGAACAGCAGATGTTTTTTTTATTAACCGACGAAAAATTCAACGCAGGGTTCAGAATCATGTACTGAATCCATGGTAATAATTTTCGCGTCGATATCCCTGCCACCCTGTATATAGGTACAGGTGGATTTTTCAGATGGGGCAGTGAGGACGGGTACCTCAACCGTTGTCCCTACAAGGAAACGGTCTTAAGAGACTGTCCTTAACTTTGTGAGATATTTTAATCTGTATTCACAGACTTTGAAAAAAAATTACCGTCAGCAAGAAAATGGGCAGCTTTCACAAAAACTTTTTTTAATGCCAATCCATCCTGTTTCTTAAAAGGATCAATAAACTCTATTAGACCAACTGAGGTTTGAGTACTAGAAAAGTCGGAAATCACAAAAAACTTTTCCTATACATTTCGTAGGAAATGAGACTGCAATCTACTTTTCACGATGGATAGACTGGCTGAAAATAAAGAAAAAAAATGGATTTTAAATTTCGAACGTTTACGAGTTAGAATTTTACTTGATTTGAAAACAAAATTTTGATAGTTGCTTTGTTGTTTGTGATTTCCGACGTTCTGAGAATAAAAATACCTAAAAAAACTTTCAGCCATGTATGGGACAAGTTAAAAAAGACTGTCCGCTACAAAAGTCAGAAATCAAAGATGGTCTTAAAATCTTCAGCAGCTCCAACAGTACTTTCAAATGTTAATCAATTAGTTGTGGTTGTGGAGCAGGACCAGCATTGAGGCAAGCATTTTTATCAGTGATGTAATCCCCCAACTTATAATATGCCTGCCTGCATAGTGTGCGTTTTATACAAGACTTGAATTTCGTCTCATTCAGTTGAAGTATGTGGGGAGGAATTTTATTGCAACATTTTAAACAGTACCCCATGAAAGATGAGTCCACTTTAGCCAGTCTGAAACCTGGTTGAACTAATAGGTCCCTATTTCTTGTACTATAATTATGTCTATCACCTCTTTTACTAAAAAGATGTAAGTTTTTTCTTACGTACATGATGTTTTCATAGATATATTGTCATAGTGCCAGGCGATTTTATACCTACTGATAACCGCCACCTTGACCTGTCTTGCACATCACATACCCTGTAAATGATTCCGGTGAAGCCTCCGAAGGGTTTGTTCAAAGAATCAAATACCTACCGAGAAATGTTTATTTTATAATAATATTGAAACAGGAAGATATAAACTAAAAAAAACATGAGAAAACTAAAATAATACAGTCACCCAATTCTGAGTAACGATTTCTTCAAATAAAAAACTTCATGATATTTTTTTCTGTAGATCAAATAGTTATTATATTAAATAACAGTTTTTAGATTCTTAATGAATGTAGCAATCCCGCTGTGCAAATATTGTGGGTGATGTGAGGTAAATGCACCAGTAGTCGGTTGTAAAAGAGAATTCTTTTTTGTTTTCTACGTCCTTCTAATCACATCTAACTCCGACGACGGATTCAAATTCAAATTCAAATTCATTTATTCGTGTGATTTTTGGTACATGTTACATGAGATCTTAATAATAAATAATTTGTTCCTCAAAAACCTACCATATTGTACACACATTCATAAAATAAGTCATTATTATTATAAAAAAAGATTATTCAGCATATTAAAATAAAATATTTACTTACAACAAAACACAACATAAGACAGAAAAAAAAAAAAAAAAAAAAAAACTAGCAAAACATTAACATTATTACGGAGTCCTTATTTTAAAAAAAACCTGTCTAGTGCGGTCGAAACCGTAAATAAAATTAAACAAATGAAGCATCTATATCCATGGTCCATGCTAAAAAGCCCTTCTACTACACACATATTCATCATCAAAACGAAACAAAACCAAGTTTAAAGTTAAACTAATCTGGGATTAAAAGCGAAACATTTAGTCAACTGTTTAATATACTAAATAAACTAACGCGTGTTAGTTTAGGCAGTGAATTAAGTTTGGCGCGCGTTTGATTCTAAAACCGCGACCCTCCCAACATGAGCCTAAATCAATGAACTGACACTATAGTGAGCTTCTAATGTTTTGGATTTAACATCTATTTCGTTGTGCAGTAAACAGAACGTACATACCTACATAAACTCACGCCATCTTCCCATGAGAGTGGGCAGACACTACAGATCGCCACCTGCTACGATCCTAACATACTCTTTTTGCCTCGTTCACGTTCATACATCTGGTCATACACGCACGCCGGTTGCGAATACTACACATCTGACCTTTCTGAAGAACGTCACCAATAAGAATACACGAAAATTGCCTCGCAAAATTCAATAAATATTATCATTATCATTTATTCTCTCTTCACAAAGTTGACTTAAAATTAATGGTACAAGAAAAGTCTCAGCTGTATTCCACCTTTGTGAGAGACTGGTGCCTGATATAGGTTTTTGGAAAATAATAATAAATCATCATTTGTAGCCTTTTTCTTTAATTACCTAAACTAGTTTCAACTTTCTGACTCATTGACAGACTTCTGGCCAATTCGAATGCGATTGAAAATGGTTAAAAATACAAAAGAAAAAACAACCATTGTATTCAATTAACAGAAAAAGCAATTATTAAAGCTTTAAAAACTTTAAATACACATCAAAGAGACTAAACTCAAACAAATTAAAAATACTTTATTTAAATTACAATCCCACGAAATTAAATAGGCGGCCGACAACAGGGCGTTTTACCCGACATCCGTCTTTTTTGCGAAATGATTAGTGATTCATACTGAGTCATAGCTCTCAGATCTGCTGTTATTGATATTTTTATCACAGAAGAGTATTAATAAGACCAGCTGTAGGAAACGAAACAGCTATACTTACCTACGTTTCCCAGAACTAACGATAATTGCACGCGTAGCATGACAACCATAGAAACGGGGTTTCTTCGGGTTTTGTCGACGAAAAAAATGACAAAATGACAGATTGTGATTGTTTATCTGTCATTTTGTCTATTCTTCCGTCGACAAAACCCGTTTCTATTGCGGTCATGCTACACGTGCAGGTAAAATTCCCGATGTTTCAACTTTTTATTAGGCCGTTCTTAACGATATTCTTAATTAATATACAAATTACTACACTATCTCGGATTATACAAACCAAGGGTACAGTCAACCGCATATCCATGGCAACAATTTGACATTGAAACTTTGACAGCGTCTTTATGACGACTTGTCGAGTGTTACCACTGACTTGCGGTTGACCACTATACACATTAAATATAATATATAATAATAAATTAATAACACGAAATTAAACCAAGGTAAATTTATACATTCTCAGTCAGTCCACGTTAACACGGATGTAAAAATATCGCGGCGGGATTTTATCGCGCACTGTATTTTCAACTCTCGATGTCAAGCCGAGCGTTGAGAATTCAACAGAGTGCAACCCAGCACGTCGAAAAAATACAAAGAAAAAAAAAGAAAGAAAGAAAAAGTGTTTATTCTGCACAAACCAAACGCACATTACAAAAAAAAAAAAACAATACCACTTTACAGATGAGCCAAAAGCCTCGTATCCATACACTGTTGGATTTTCAACTCTTAGCGCTCAGCAGAACGTTAAAAATACAGTGTGCGAACAAAAATCGCCGTTGCAAAAAATCGTCCGTGCGTACCTGGGGTCACTTGATTGCAACCGTCGCAAAATTCCAACCGGCTGTCGAGCCTTGTAACATTCATACCCTCACGACATCAATATTAATGTTAGTTTACAAGTAACAATCAGTTATGCTAATGCTGAACATTGGCATTTCCTAGTATTTGTTCTGATCCCTAATAAGTCTGTGTGACCTAGGAATGTCATGTTAATTTGACATTTGCCGTGTCGGCAGGTTGTGAGAATTTTATTTCGAATGTCATGTTTTTATTAATGGGGTAATTAATTAAAAACCGCCTTTTTAGTTACAAAGCAGTCGTGGCTCTGTCGTAATGGCCCCGAGATATGAATTGTAGATTATGGATTCGAACCCAGCCGGTCAAAACTTACGAGAAGTGAGCTTGATTTGAGCTGTCATTCCGATTCATTCCGAGTCATTCCGATTTTTACAGAATTGATCGGCTGGCACTTTGTGCAACGTATTTCATAACCGCTGCTCTCAAAACGGTGAAGGAAAACATCGTGAGGACCGACATGTCCTAAAACCAAAAATTTGAAGACATGAGACATATATCAACCCGAGCTGGACCCACGTGGTAGATTACAGCCCACTTCCTCTCACAGAGAGGAGGCCTGTGTCCCAGCAGTGACAAAATTATAGGCTGATTAAGTGATTTGTATTAGCATACCTGCCAAAATATTTAGAACCCTAAAAAATACCGATTTAAAGCCATGTTGTCAGCTACATTTTTCAAACTTAGTTTTCCATGTATTATCGTACTATTAGACACATCAATTTACATAACATATTGACATCAATTCTTAAACTTAACATCTTATTATTGACTACCTTACTACAAATGTACGGAAATAAAAAATATGTTGACATTTTCGTTAATGTTGTCGCATTAGCAACTTAAAGATTAATATTTGTAATATGTAAAGTGTCATTTTATTAATGTTATTATGACATTTGGTGAATTCTTATTAATGACAAAGGTAGGCATGTGTGTTTTTGGAAAACTGGTCGGAAACAATCAAAGATTTTTTTAGTATCATTTTATTTATTGGTTTGATGAGCCGTTGGCGTTAATACCTATACTCCATACGTAAATAGAAAAAACATCGTGACGAGACAGCTGTCAAGTAACCGACTAAACGTAATACCTGTCACTTCAGTTGTCATACTACGTCACAGTTGTACTCTTCAATTTAGCAACGTTATAATTCGTTGACGTTTAGAGTTTGGGTTCTTTACATTATACAGATTACAAAATATTATATTATTATTCCATTATTGCATTTTCAAACATATTAATTACATTTTTAAATATATTTAAAAAAAAAAAACATAAAAACAAAACCTTTAAAAATATATAAAATAGTGGCCCATCGGCATCAGGAACAAGGTCCAAGCTGCCGATGTCCAGGGCTCTAGAGAGAGGAACCTCCTCACTATGTGTGCCGTGTCTAGGAGTACTGCTTTCTGAATCAAGCCCTTGACCCAGCCGCGCAATGAGAGCCTCCTGAGGTGTTCGTGAAGGCTCTCCACTATTAGGCCATTAACCGTTACGATTATCGGTGCAATGATTGCAGTCCACGTCCCACATGTCGACAAACTCGTGTGCTAAGTCAAGATACTTGATTTTTTTATCTTTCTCAGCATTCACGAGATTCTCGTCATAAGGGACAGCGATATCAACAATCACTGCACGACGCTCTCGTCGATCTATCACCGCAATATCAGGCTTATTGGCTACAATAGTCCTGTCTGTTATGATAGATCGATCCCAGTACAATATGGCGTGACCATTCTCAAGAACTGGATCGGGCACATATTATTGCATCGCAGATTCGCAGTGCGCCCGCGTCCCTTTGCTTGTCACCATAGATAATAGTCTATACTATGGACAAGTGATGTTGGAACGTCGGGCGTGAATAGATTAATTTATTTATTACTTAGTTTCAGTTTTTTTTGCTTTATTTGTTTTTACATCCCATAGTGGGATTTATCTTGGTCCGTAGGTGTGTCCGTGGCATCACAGTGGGCCCTATCAGAATACCAGCGTTGCGGTTTTTTTTTTTTTTTTTAGTATCTATTTATAGATAGATAAAAATAATATTGAGTACACACATAAGCACAATTAAATAATAACAATTTACATGAATAATAAAAACAAGATGCCAATGTAAAAAACGGAAAAAACATTAATAAAGAAATGGAGTGACATTATGACAAACGTCAACTAAAATATACAAGGCGCGGTGTGTTTGTTCTTGGCGTAGCCGTGAGGCACACTATCATCATCAATTTTTTTTTTGTTTTTTAGAACTGTGCTTGAACCAGCACGTTCCCGTGGGAGAATACCCGACTTCCACACGTGCGAAGCCACAGGAAAAAGCAAATATTTTATATTCCAGCCTAGCCTAGGAAAGTAGAATTTCTACATGCTTGAAAGGGCAACAAAAGTCACATGCAGCAACAGTACATAATTATCGATCGTTGCAGCGACAGATCGACAAAGTGCGTCGATATACACACGCTGTGTTGTGTGTTATACACAAGTGAGTGGTGACAAGAGAACGTATTAAGTGGACGCGTGGTGGAGGATGGTGGGTGTCCATTGTGTTGCGAGAAATGTCCAATACTTAGAGACCTGCAGTGCTATTCTGTAAACATCTCACCGTGAAAACTTAGGTGAAGTGAGCGTGGAGTGAGCTGTCATTCCACAGAGATTGACACTATTGACAGCTCACTTCACCCAAGTTTTCTCGGTGAGATGTTTACAGAATAGCATGTTTTTAGCGTTCCGTAGTATACTTTCGCCATGTTAGTCTGCCTATGTGTCTGTCTGTCCGCGGCTTAGCTCAGAGACTCTTTGTACTAGAAAGCTGTAATTTGGCATGGGTATTATATTAATCACGCCGAAAGAGTGGTAAAATAAAAAATGTTTTTAGGATACCTCCCCCTACACGTAAAATGGGGATGTTTTTTTTATTCGTTGGAAAGGTTGTTCAAAAATATTGCAGGTGTATGAAAATCATTTTTCAATTCAGGGATCCGTTTGCGAAATATTAAGCTTTAAAGTGCTAATTTTTATTAGAGTGTTCTTCGCCGGCCAAATTAGTCGCAGAACCGATGACCGTTGAGGCAAACGTAAGATAGGACGCCCTCAAGCTAGTTGGAGCGACGATTTTATCAGGGTGGCTGTTAGCAGCTGGATGAGAGTTGCCGAGAATCGAGCTGAATGGCGTGCAATTGCAGAGCCCTATGTCCAGCAGTGGATTGCTGTAGGCTGATGATGACAGCCGTCGACCAATAATTTTGATCGCCGTAAAGTGATTCTCCGTAGTTGTAGAAAAAATGTGGGTGTGCTGTAGGTGTAACAACCTCAGTCAACTCTTTCGCGGAATAAAGCGTAATGTTACACTATTTTAACAGGCGGGCAGTTTCATTCCTACACCCTATTGAATCGAATTTAAGTGCAATCTCGTGTGAGTATGAATACTTAATATGCACTGCTTACTTTGTCCCACGTACTTCTCATTATTAATTTATCTTCGGGGGTGCATTAAAATAGCTTCCACGATTGATAAAGTAAAAATACTTACTATTATGTATTTTTGCAGTCAGGCTTGTGGCGGCATCTACATCGCCACATACGAACTACGAACGCCAGACGCAACACCCGTCGAAGGATTCTCCCTTTTCTATGGAGGATGAGTGAACTTTACACCCTGTTCCTCATACCACCATAGGCTCACTAAAACCTTAGCACGGCATGACCCATATTATTATAGACATGTATTTAATCGAACCTCAAATAATTCCATATCTAGATCTTTAAGAACAGGGCGTGCGATTCTCCATACAAATGTATTCCCGTTTTTTTTCCTGAATAATGTCTCTAGAGCAATCATTTTTTTTCTATAATTAATAGTTTAAAAAACACTAAAAAACACGCTTTTACGTGCACCTTTACAAGACCTTTCTAACAAGTCCAAACACGGCTATGATACGATATTTCATCATGCTAGTGCCTATCTTCTGGCTTCATCATCAGACCTTGAAACCTAATTATGGTCAACGTTCATTACAAGACCTTTCTAACAAGTCCAAACACGGCTATGATACGATCATCCATCATGAAGTTCCAGTTAATATCTTCCGGCTCCATCATCAGATCAGCTCGACAGTACCATGTTATTGTATTGTCATCAAAATCAATTTTCATAACGCTACGATCTTTAGAAGATGGTTAAATTAGTTTTCTTAGATTTGATTACATAGTTACATACATACAGGTCGACCTAATAAAAGCGTGTTAAAATTAAGGTCTGCTGTAGACACTTCCCTGTTATTTCCTTTATTTGAGCGACTTATTGGTAAAGAAAATATGACCCTCCAAAAATTAGAGAACTACCACACAAATCTGTTTTTTTTTAACATAATTTACAATGATAGGAACCTAGACATACTCTTTCTTAAAAAAAATATGTAAAAAATAATAGAATCGGGCCAGTTATCGAGGATTAAAAAGGGGAATACGACACGTCGATCTCGTCAATTTTTTTGTGGTATAATCGGGTCCCGGGTTCGATTCCCAATGGAGGCAATAATTTCTGCTCGGTTTGGTTGGTGGTAGGGCTTGTTCTAAGTCCGCCTGGCTAGCTACCACCATCTTATCTAAGTCTGTCGCCATAACAACAATGTTAACAGCATTGATGTGTTTCGGCAGTTAAGATCGCCAGTTCCTCTGTGGTTGAGGATTCCGGGTGAAGCTCGCTTCCACCTTCGGCCTGATTATCACTGACCATCAGGTGAGATGCAGGACAAGAGCTTAACCGTGGCGGTTAAAAAAAAAATCATTAGAAAAATGTCGTACCGTGAATAACAATGGACACATACAAAAACCAGTTGTTACCAGTTAATCGGCCAGGGGATCTATTAGCTTGAAATATTCACAACATTAGCATAACGTATGCCCCTGTCTCTGCTCATTTGACATCTCTATCTTACTTAACTTTAAAAAATAGATGTCATCTAATATCTATGGTTTAAAAATTAAGGTATGCAAAATGTCTTTGGTATTTTTTTCGAGTATTGTAATCGGTTGTCTTGTCTATGACACGTTTTTTTTTAGGTTGTCTTTTTTTGTGCTATATTGATTTGTGTGTTTTCCTAATGGACCGGACTGTCTTACGGCCGAACCCAATTACCTATCGATTACCAGTTTTGGCATACCCATTGGAGATAGAAAAACCAATAGGTATATCTATGATTTTAACGTCCCAATAATCTGTCAGAGAATAAGAAATCTTACCGGCCCACGCTTTACATCAATGGGAGGGTCTATAGCTTACTATGAATAGCTATTAGTATGAAAAAGTCAAAGTACGCATCCCAATAACGTTTTAATAGCTATTTATTTGACAGGACAGTTACCAAAGATGAGAGATTGGTCAATCGGCCGAATTGCATCGATAAACGTGTATCTAAGCATTGTTTACTTAAAAAAATACACTTTATAACCATTTATAACTTGTCCGATTCAAGTAGTGAAAGCCATTTTGAAATAATAACAGAGAAAGTCTTTTAAATGCCACATCGACCACATGAGCAAACTAAATTTTAATGAATTTAGTTATGTATAGATTTCGTTTAAATAAAACAGCAGTGAGTAATTTACTTATCAAAATATACTCAGTATCTATCTGGGCGACCGAGCTCTGCTCTGGTGACAATAGAGAATGCTCATCTAATAGTATAGGTTAGTTCATACTAATTCCATGCTGCCATGATAGTAGGTACTTACTAATTCCATGCTGCCATGATAGTCGGTACTTACTAATTCCACGCTGCCACGTCATTATTCTAAGGTAGCCATCTTGTTCTAAACTTGGAACCACCGAGCTCTGCTCGGGTGAAAATACAGAGAAAACGAATTTTCTCAGATATGAGACCTAGCTAGATCATTTTTGCCCCCGTAAACCCCTATATTGCAACTTTCATCGAAATAGTTAGAGCCGTTTTCCAGAACGTGATATTTTATACAAATATTGCTCATTTAATCTACTGTTTTCGTTCGATAGTTAGCCTATATCGATGATTATGGGACGACATTCAAGGTCAGATAGAATTATATTGTACCTACTCAATAGCGATCTGTCTTTTACTGAAAATAGGTTACGGGGTTCGGCCATAAATCGACTTCCAGTCTAACCTGCTATCTAATTACGCAACACATTTTCGTTGACAATTCCGACTAATCTGTTTCAATTTGACAGGTCAACAACATTCATTGTGTTATTTACGTTGTTGAGCAGATTTTTCTTTCGAACGTACGACGCAATGGATTAGCAATCTGTTTCAAAACGATTCAGATTCTGATTGATCGTGTATTACGTAATTAGGGTACAGGATGCTGCTGCATACCAGTATTTTACAAGGAGCAAATGTCTACCTGACTTCCACAAGTCAATCAGTTTTACCAAGGGGTATACAACACGATACCCCTTGGTAAGACAGATTGTTAGACTTTTGGGCTTCTGAGCACCTGTAGCAACTGTCAAAGATCTACGAATGACAGCCGGAACCAATGGCATAACGTGCTTTCCGAGGCACGGAGGGTGTCGATATGTAATGGAGTCACCCATCCATGAACCGACCGCGGCAAACGTAGCTTAACCTTCTATCGAGCATTGCGACTGTTATCACTTAGCCACGAGCCCCTCGGCTGGTATTAAAACATGGTGAAAAATAGTTCGAAATCGATAATTAAAAAAAATAACACCAATCGGGGACCTAGTTTAATTCACATCGCTAAAAACATCACAAAATGTAATCAATTAGCTATGTAGTCGTACATCAAACGGTCGGCGCGCGCGTCGTGTTTCAGTCTGGTCAAAAACGAGCAAACTGACAGATCGTGCAATATTGTCGGACCACGCCTGCTTCCGATGGACTACACTAGTGCTGTTGTAGAGTTGAGACGGGTATAGAGTTGGCATTTATAGTGATGTGGAAAAGGTCGTCGCCTCTGTGGTCTAGTAGTGGTAAGACCTCCTGTCTCAGACCCAGAGGCCTCGGGCCATTCCCAGTGGCGGCAAAAAATTCTGCTCGGTTTGATTGGTGGTAGGGCTTATTCTAAGTCCGCCTGGCTAACTACCACCATCTTACCTAAGTCTCGCCATAACAAATATGATAACAGCATTGTTGTGTTTCGGCAGTTAGAGGTAAAAATACCCAGTTCCTCTGTGGTTGAGGATCATCACTTACCATAAGGTGAGATGCAGGCCAAGAGCTTCCACGATTGTGAATAACAAAAAAAAAGTCTGGCAAATTACTTGGGCATGTATGTAGATGGCCACGTTCATCGCGATATTAGTGGCGTTTTTTTGTCCTATAAAGTGCAGATGTAGGTACACTTTCGACACTCCAGCAAGTGGGCCATGGTCTGGTTAGGGCACCGCATTCACACTGAGTGTCGAAAGAGATGCACGTGCCTTTTTGTTTCTTGGGTGGGAAATGATCAAATAACTTCTCCCGCTCTGGGCGGAGCAGGAGGGCGTGTCAGACTCTTATTTTCTAAATCCCACCCGTGTTCCTTCAGTTGCCTGTACGTTGCCAGGGGCCACGGTATCCCTTTCGGACTTTCCCGTGACCCCGGCAGGCATCGGTTCTAGCGGACCCCGTCAGTTGTGCTGACATCTCTTTGAGGCGCGCGTGGAACACAACGCGCCGTCGACCCGGACCTTATCGGACGGCGAGATGCACGTGCCTTGACTTAACACCTTTATGCTTAGAAGGGTTCGGCAGGGTACTAACTAAATCCTCATTTCGCCGATTATCACTTGCTTACAAGCTTGCATGCCAAAATTCCATGTGCGCTTGTTGCCATTCGACATGTAAAATTCAATATCCGCACTGATACTGACAAAACTAAATCAAATCAAATACGTTTATTTGTGCACACAGGTACGTGTTACAATATTTTTTTCCCGACCTAGGAAACATACCCAGGACCCCACGTTCAGCAGTCGGGCCTGTGACCTTGATAGATATAGGAGGCACTTTTGCCAGCGCTGGCATTCTCTGCCAGTTACCTATGTTTAAACAGAGGGAATACAAACGCTGTTTTAAATGTATTGATCCTAGATCGTTATAGTGAAAATAATATTAATAATTCTCACGTGCAAGGTAACACGTAAAAGGTTTACCAGCAATGTAAGTATAGCAGAATCAGCCTATAATGTTCCCACTGCTGGGACACAGGCCTCCTCTCTTCGAGAGGGAGTGGGCTGTTATCTACCACGCGGGCCCAGTGCGGGTTGATAGATGTCACATGACTTCGAATTTTCGGTTCTAGGACATGCCGGTTTCTTCACGATGTTTTCCTTCACCGTTTTGAGAGCAGTGGTGATGAAATTATTTACACAAAGTAAAGCGCCTGCCTGGGTTCGAACCCACGACCTACAACTCGTAAGTGGCAGTTACCACTGGGCCACCACTGCTCTCAATGCATGTACCATCAAAGAAGTTCATAACTAACCACCGTAAGGACTATTCTTGCTTGCAGCGCTCTTCGGCTATAGAACCGGGCCGGTAACAGATGTGGTCATCGTGTTCACGGGATTTTGTGTTCAAACTGGTTAGATATGAACTTCTTTGATGGTATGTATGTGTAAATTTAATTTAACAATGCAGAAGATTTTTTGGTACCCCTTTCTATCCAGTCGTAGCTCTATGGCTAAACGCTGATGCCTCGAAATGGGTGCTTCCGGTGGCGAGCAAAGATGGCCGCCGTCACTACCGGCGCACGTCAAACTTCGCCAAAAGCCCGCGTTTGATGTGCCAGCGCTATTTTTCTTTCATTTATTATTTTATCGATGGTTTATTAAGAAACAGAGGTATTTTTAGAAATTACCGACCTGAATGATTTTGTGATTCATGGATCTTTTTTGAGTGATTCACAATTATATTAGAAGCGTTTATCCTAAAAGTTGGCAACGTTGCAAATAGCTGTCAAATATTTACCAGTTTTGATTAATTTGGCAATAATACTGTATGGAAATATGAAATCTGGCTAACTAGCGAACTAGAATATTTATTATGAAATGTAATAATTGATATCGTGACACCGAATATTTAGTTTTAGATGTAACAAAAGTATTTGGATACTTTCCAAATGCCTTTTTTACACCTAAAACGGTTACAACATCAAATTCAGTGTTATAATTGCAATTCATTATTGATATTTTAGTTCGCACTGCTATTTACATCTAGCAGGTGATACATTTCGACGAGATATACGAACATAAATGTAGGGAACAGCAGATTTTTTTTTCGCGATTTCCGCGTTGGTCCCATAGTGAAAGTTATTCATAACACTAACAAAACAAAAAACTAAGGATGTATAGGTCCACCTCGAGAGAAAACCCTTTAGAAAAAAGTTTTTTTTTAGATCGGTCCACAATTGACTACCATATCGGGGGACAAACAAAAAAAAATAAAAAATACATACGCTACGAATATAGAACCTTTTTGGAAGTCAGTTAAAAAGAGGTAGATATGTTATACTAGCTCCGCAAGCAGCATGTCGAGATTTGGCTAATAATTAGCCACATTTTCTTCGTCTCGACTCTTTTTCGCTCCCGATAATTACGACATGCCGTCCTACTTCCTCGTGTCATGTAATGGTGTGACATTGTGCCGTTTTTGAAGATAGAATGTTGAGTAGGTAACCTATCTACGTCGTAAGCTTCGTGCAGACCAGCGCGACGCGACAGCGCGACGCGACACCGGTTATTGTCATACCGTCAAGTTTTCTTAGAAATTGTATTGTTCGAGTCGCGTCGCGGCGTCGCGTCGCGCTGGTCTGCACGAAGCTTTATACCTAACTTATAATAAAATTGACTAAAAACTTTATACAAAAAAAACACCCGACTTCCAAAAAAATCACTACAAAGTGAAAAATAACTTTAATTTCGGAATCGCGGCGTCTTTGGTTGTGAATTTTCATTTTTTGCCACCGATTTCCGAAATTAAAGTAATTTTTCACTTTGTAGTGATTTTTTTGGAAGTCGGTTGTTTGTTTTGTGAAAAGTTTTTATTCTTCACTTTTTAGTTGTGGTACCTACCCTACACAAATTCGAATACCACTACCTGCTATGTAAATAACAGTGACAAGAAGTTGTCATCATAATCATCCACATAATTATACTAAGTGGGAAAAATACGTATTATTGAAGCTTACTCAAAAACTATCCAAGCAAAGTTAATACAATTTATCTGGGACCATAGAAAAAAAATATTTTCAAAATCGGTCGACGTCGGATAACACACAATGAAGGATTCCGTAGTTGGGATGAATTTATCCCATGAACAAACTTAACATTGTAGTTGAAAAACATGTTCTCCCATACGGAATGTATGGGAGATCATGATTTTCAAACTGCAGATTTAAGTTGGTCGCTTCTTACTCGTTAACGAGTAAAACCTACTTAGCTATGATAGTTTTCCTTTTAATTTCGTTATATATACTACTGCTGTGAATTTTTTCACACCAAGTACAACCATTTAGGTGGCTTGACTCGAACAAAAATTAGCAATTTAAAGCTTAATATTTCGCAAACGGATTCCTGAATTGAAAAAGCTTTTAAAATGATTTTCACACACCCACAACATTTTTGAACGACCTTTCCAACGACACCCCACACTGTGGAATAGATGAGAAAAAAAAAACGTTCCCACTTTACTTGTAACCTGAAAAAAAAAAAAACTGGACTTTATTTTACCACTTTGTCGGCGTGAGCTTTCTAGTACTAAACGTCTCTGAGCTAAGCCACGAATAGACAGACGGACATGGCGAAACTATAAAGCTTCGTGCAGACATGCGCGACGCGACGCCGCGACGCGACTCGAACAATACAATTTCTAAGAAAACTTGACGGTATAACAATAGCCGGTGTCGCGTCGCGCTGTCGCGTCGCCCTGGTCTGAACGAAGCTTAAGGGTTCCTTGTTTACTACGGAACCCTAAATAGAAACAAGTTGAGGGAAAATATGCGTCACATCCACGCAAAACGGCCATCGCTCAGCATATTGCTGCGACCCTATGCGAGACAGAGCCCCAGCGCTTGTTTTCAGCGACAGCCGACATAGAGGCATTTAAACTACACGTAGGTACTTCTTGAGACTTTATCCTTTAGAATCGTAAACAGAAAATGAAGTGATATCAAAAGTATTATCAATCGTGATAATTGTTCAAATAAAATCAACATTGATGATTTTAATTATCTATACATGGACCATACTTAGTTAACGTTTACGATCTAAAATTAAAAGACGCACATACGCGTCAAACTCATAACCCTTTATTCGCGAGTCGGGTAAAATTGTATTAAACAATTTGTAGGAACAAAGCTTTTGAAATTTGATAAAGAAAGGAACCATTACTAATTATTTTCAATACAACTATTTTATCCCAAGTATGGTCAGCAAAAGCGTGTGTCCATTATAGTAATGAAACGATTCATTAGACCACAGAGGAATTAAGAAGATACTAGATATGGCATCTTTTTTGTTAAGAACTTCAATAAACAGCTTAAATTGGTGATACGCCCGAATTTACTTGCCGGAACCGGGCGAACCGACACTTTGAATTGTTTTCTTTTTTTCTTGAGGCGATTCGCACGCAGTTAATTAATTTGTAGGCGAAACAATTTCTGGAGTTGCCTACAAATAAATTAACTTCGTGCGAATCGCCTCAAGAAAAAATTATAATATTTAACTGTCGATTGGGCGAATAACTTAAAAAAAATGTTTTTTTTCAATATACTAGCTGCAGCCCGCGGCTTCGCCTGTGTGGACCCTTATTTCTAAAATAAATGTAGCCTAAGTTACTCCTTATAACATCAGCTATCTGCCAGTGAAAGTTCCGTCAAAATCGGTTCAGTCGTTTCGGAGATTAGCCGGAACCAACATTCATTTTCAAAAGCTTAATTTTTTTTTATATATCGTATATATATACTTTCATTATGTATTTAGTAAAAAAGCTGTTATTTTGACATTACAAACAGACATGACTAAAATTTTATTTATTTTTAATGTAATAATGCTTAAAGATGCCGTACGTATTTTTCTGTTCCTTTCTTCTTGTCTATTTATATGTGTGTGCATACAAGGTTAAATAAATAAAATAATTAAATAGATGTATAAATTACAAACAAACACTTCAATTTTATTTATTTGTAAGTATACAAAACATTTCAAAGTAACTTTACCTGTTAACGTCGACTTAATTGATAAATCGACTTTAATCCGTATTATTTCTGTTTATTATTCAACAATAATTCAATTAAGATTACCATTTATAATTACCGCAGTACACAGACATGAAGTAATATTTTTTTTAAATTCATAATTGGAATCTTCATTGGAACAATATTTTTTTTAATACTTAATGTTCAAAAAGTATGCGACCTCTGTCTTTCTTAAAAGATTCTTAAGGCACTAAAGTTCAGAAAGTTTCATATATCATGGAGTGCGGTCAGACAATAAGTGTTCAATAGATTCAAAGAAATTCCGACGCCGTTACTAAAACTGAGGGTAGACACAAAAGGTTAACTGCAGCGGAAATTACGTCATCCACACCTTGTTTTGTTGGCTGTACCTTTTGAGTGGATGGTGCTATGTAAGAGTGATCAAATTTAGTTTTAACTCTGTTTTTCGTTTGTCATTGTGGGTCTCAGTTGCAATTAAGGCTTTAGTACCCGGTGCAATTAAGGCGTCAGTACCCGGTGCAATTAAGGCTTCGGTACCAGATAGCTAATTACGCAACACAATTTTCGTTGACAATTCCGACTAATCTGTTTCAATTTGACAGGTCAACAACATTCATTGTGTTATTTACGTTGTTGAGCAGATTTCTTTTTCGAACGTACGTAGCAATGGATTAGCAATCTATTTCAAAACGATTCAGATTCTGATTGATCGTGTATTACGTAATTAGGGTACAGGTGCAATTAAGGCTTCAGTACCCGGTGCAATAGCGGGTCCGGCATTGCCTTTGTAGAGTTTCGCCTCCGACAGTCATACCTGTGTGACAGAGTATTTGTAAAGCACGAGCATTAATTCAATTTTATTAACACTCGTGTATTAAATATGTATAAATTATGAGATGCCCCGTTGGTCTCGTGGTCGCAAGCGTGACTGCTGAGCGTGCGATCCTGGGTTCTGATCCCTGGTCGGGCAAAGTGTTATTGGGTTTTTCGATTAGGAATTTCTTATTAACAACCCGAAGTTTGAAAGTTGGCGGTGTGATACCCGCGTGCCGAGGAAAGCTCGTTAGGCCATTGGCCCTGCGCCTGATCTCTTTCCGGTGGTGTCGGATTGCCGTCCCATCGGGCTATGAGAGTGAGGGAAGAGAGAGTGCACCTGTGTCTGCGCACACACGCCTGCACTATAATATCTCCCGCGCCGTAGGCTCCGCTGACATTGGTCGCCATGGCCGAAATTCGGTTTGGAGGCTATTATTACTATAAATTTATAAATTATTGTTGTTCTTTGGATTAATGTTGTGTTGCAGCCTGGGAGAGGCCTATGTACCATCGAAGAAGTTCATATCTAACCACCGTAAGGACTATTCTTGCTTGCAGCGCTCGGCGGCTATAGCACCGGGCCGGTAACAGATGTCGTCATCGTGTTCACGGGATTTTGTTTTGAAACTGGTTAGATATGAACTTCTTTGATGGTACAGCTATGTGTGTACTATGTAACTTTGGCAGACTAAGGTAATTTAGATTTATAATATGTCGAGTAAAGCGTTAAAGGTTTTTACAATGACAGCCTAAGATTGCAGACTACAAACTGCAATAAAAATATTATTATTGAAAACTCTAATATAATGATTGCGCCTGTTTTTGTGAACCTCGTATAATTAAGGACCTAAGAATACTAAATAGCCAAGTTACTGCGGCCAAATGTAAGAAAAGAACAGAAATTTAAAAAAGAGACTCAACTATTTAAAAATGTGTGCATCTTATGAAGGAAATAGTTTTAACAGGTTCATTGATTTAGAAAAGTGTCAATCATTCAATTCAAATTCAAAATATTTTATTTCACATAAACCTACAAGGGCACTTATGAAACGTCAGAATCTAGGTGCACGGTTCCAATTGGTCGTTTCCTATGGAGAAGAGCCGGCAAGAAACGCCATGGTTACTGTTTTAAAAGTGTTTTGTGGTTATTGTTTCTTTTTTGTTTAATGAATGTTTGTTAAATAATTTTGCATGCCGTAAGGCAAAATGTATCGGGACCCTCATAAAAATTACCATCATATCTGTATACCTACATTATTGGCAAATAAATGATTTCTATTTCTATATAAAGTAAATGGTTTTTACAATGTTTCCAAGTTACAGTGTTAAAAGGTATGAGAGGACAGTGTAGGCCCATCAACAAGTACCAGGTACTTAGCAAAGTATAAAATGGTCCACAGATCTACAGTCTGTTATGTCTACAACGTTCTCACATTCACACAAATTAAAAGAAAATAATCTATATAAAAGATAGATAAAACAATAAAAATAAAAACCTATTTAAACCAAATGACAATGTTTTCCACTACAGCTGTAACAAATCAACATTACAAGGTCAATAAGTTTTTTAGAGGATCACTTAAATATTTCCCATAATAAATGAACCATCTTGCATTCTTGCATAAACCCATCCTCTGGAGGTGTAAGCGATCAAAACATGCAATCAGTCGTCTCATTCAACCGCATAATGCCATCCATCTTTTAACACTTCTCCATTGTGCACTACGTTCTTTTGTGAGGTACCTATTATCGAATGAGTGAAGACATTCATTTGGAGATTAATTTCTGAATCGCTTGAGTGTAGGTATTATTTTCTTTCTCGTTATTTAACTCGTGAGTTCGGGAGAAAGGAAATGGCTGGCATCGTTAAAAGTAGACTTCGTGTCTCGATTTATTGGCCATTTTCTATTTTTTGTTAAGTACCTGGTACTTGTTGACAGGCCTACACTATCCTCCCATACCTATTAGCACTGTAATTTGAAAACATTGTAAAAGCCATTTATTTTTAGAAGAATAACCGTGGAGTTTCTTGCCGGCTCTTCTCCATAGGAAACGACCATTTGGAACCGTTCAAGAAAGAAAGAAAGAAAGAAAGAAAAATTCGTTTATTGGCATTATAAAAATTAAATACACCTTAAAAGTTTAAAACTATAAAAACAGAAAACAAATTATTATAATGCCAAAAGGGCCTCAGCTCAGCATAATGTCAGATGACAACACAAAGTGAACCACCTGACGCTGATTTTCAGCTGCAACCCACTAGTGCCATACGCTAGAATAATAAACATAGAGAAGTGTCTGTCCTTTATAATAAATAATTTAAAGATAGTATACAAAATAAAATAAAATAAAACTAATTTAAAATCAATTAAAATTTTGTGACATACATGTGTGTGTGTGTGTGTTGTGTTGTGATTAAATAAAAGAAACGAACAAAGAAACTAAACTAAATACCTAATATCTGTGTAGATCCTACATAAAATAATAAATCTTTTATCTATAAATAGAAAGTACCTTCAAAGTAAAAACGGGTAACTGCGTTGTTCTTCTAAACTACAAAACGGAGGTTTATGCGGTTTTATTATAATTTAAAATACCTATATAAAAATAATAACTGACAAATAAAAAACTAAAATAAATGGGTAAAATTAACAAAATTGATAAAATTGATAAATATTTATATATAACACAAATTTTATATGGCAGATATGTCTGCTCGAACATTCTCAACATCCTTTTGATAAAAATTCAATAAAAATTCTTTTAATTTAAATTTGAAAGTCGAGCAACTTTTACTATATTTTATAGGAGGAGGGATATTGTTCCAGCATTTGGTAGCTGCGTAGCGAAAACTGCCTCTAAACCTAGCTTCTGACGTTTCATAAGTAACTAAAAAGAGAAAAATAAAAACTTTTTACAAAAAAAAAAAACACAACCGTCTTCCAAAAATAAAGGCTTGTGCAGACCAAAGCGACGCGACGGCGCGACGCGACTCGAACAATACAATTTCTAAGAAAACTTCATGGTATAACAATAACCGGTGTCGCGTCGCGCTGTCGCGTCGCGCTAGTCTGCACGAAGCTTAAAACACTACGAAGTGAAAAATAACTTTAATTTCGGAAGTCGGTGGCAGACAACGAAAATTCAAAACCAAAGACACCGACTTCCGAAATTAAAGTTATTTTTCACTTTTGTTATTTTTAGTTGTTTTTTGTTTTATGGAAGTCGGTTGTTTTTTTTTTGTAAAAAGTATTTTATTTTATACTAGCGATCCGCCCCTTTTTCGCACGGTTTTTACGACTGGACAAAACATCGAGATTTCTTTATTATTATGTAAGTGTTAATTTAATGTTTTATACACTGTACGGTTCACATACAGGCAAATTTGCAAACGCCGCGACCTACTTATCGCTACTCGTTTGATTTACTTTTATAATTATAATACTTTAGTTGACCAATAGCTGCCGTAGCGCTATAACCGCGGTTTAGCATCCAACGGAACTTATCCTGTAACTTTTACAAATAAACTGAATTATCGGGAAGTCTGTGGTTTTCGTCAACTCACATCCAACAACTCGACTACCTCTGAGCCATACCTACACACCTTCCAGAATAAATTCTCTAAATTAATCCGTTGTGTAGTTTAAACAATGCGGTCAAACAAACAGACACGAAAAAGCTACAGGTTGACCGTTCAGAAATCCTAAGTATGATTTAAAGCCTGCTATTATTAGAATAATAATATACTAAAACAATACGTGAAATGACGTCACTTGTACGGCATGGTTGTCGCCGGGTCAGCCGCGTGAACCGAGATACTCTTGATGGATCGCACCCGAAGGTTATTAATGGTTTTCTATAGTAACCTGGCGTACAGGCTGCTACAAAATTAATATTTTATATAGAATCATTTTTTGTCTTTCTAACTGAACAGACAGCTGTGCTGCTGGAGAGCTTGTTGCGCCACTTCTTCTTCTCAGCTAACGCACTAGGAAGTGGTGAAGGGTGGGCGTTTTGGGGGACTGTCTTATGTAATTTTGACGTTCGAAAAGTGCTGATTCTCAGCCTAGTTTGAATAAATGACTTTTGAATTTTGAATATCTTTATATAGATACAATATCAAGCCGGTATTTCCCGAAGGGTAAGGCAGAGGTGTACCTACAGTACACCCACATTTCGCCAGCTATGTTTAAGTCCCATGTAATAGGGGGCGAGCCTATTGTCAGATATTGTACTTAAAATCGTTTGCATAGTGAGTTCATACAAAAATCCCATAGAAAAAAGGACGTTCCGTTTTTTCCGATTATGTAAATTTTCCGGGAAGCTTTTCTAATTTTTCTTTCCATAATAAATTTATTCAGACTATTAAGATCATTTTAAAACAAAAATAGTTATTTATTTATTTACATAACAATTGCTTGCTGCACTTACAGTAAACACCAAAGCGCGCAGCAAGCAAACAACAACATTTAGGTAAACTTCATGCAAACATTTAACATAAATTAAAAAAAATAGTCAAGTAGTTAAATTGGTCCAGCCGTTTTCAAGTTATGCGCTTACCAACGAACAGCAAAAATTATTACTAAAATAATACTACACTTATACTCCACGCATGCACACTAGGTACACATTTTTTTTTCTTTTTCTTTT
Source organism: Agrochola circellaris (assembly GCA_914767755.1). NCBI lineage: Eukaryota > Metazoa > Arthropoda > Insecta > Lepidoptera > Noctuidae > Agrochola > Agrochola circellaris. The sequence goes on along the minus strand of OU611867.1, from coordinate 4,892,744 downwards.
CAGCATTTCATTTTATTTATATACCTAAGTTAGTAATAATTAATAATATTTTTTGTGGTTTTGAACTAAATTGCAAAATTCGAAAAAAATCAAGTTTGAAAAAAATCTTCTGCTCTACAACGTAAATGACGCAATAAATGTTGTTGAATTTTTCAAAATGAAAAACATTGCAACAACAGAAGTTTCATTCTTGTAGTTAACAATCTGTATAATTTTTTATTAAGCTATTGCATAGCTTTTATCGGAGACTCTGAGCGCGGCGACCGAATGTAGAAATTCCGTAACGAAAAAAACCTGACGCGAAAGTTTGTGAGGATGGATGGATGGATGTTTGTTACTCTTTCACGCAAAAACTACCGAACGGATTTTAATGAAACTTTACAGTAATGTGGCTTATATATCAGAATAACACATAGGCTACAATTTATAAAGATTTTATGTGATTTAGCCATAATATAACGATAAGTATCCAGTAAGTCGGAAAAAATCCTGCCCTCTGAGATCTATCTTTGCGTGCGCTGCCTAAACCGCTGGAGTTACATGAAAAGAATGTATTGTGGGGTTGTTTGTCTTAAAGAGTTCTAAATAAAAGTCCGCGACAGCATATATCTACCTTTTATGTGGAAGCCATTATAGCCAAAATAGTGAGCTATAAATACATTTAAATTGAATACTTTTTTTAAGTTGCATATTTTAGAGTATTTAGTTAATTCGTATCAAAATAAATACCTTCATCGCTTTCGGTATTTAATGTAGATAAAATTTGTCTTTTACACTAAGTAATTTGGACTAATATTTTAAAAGTTAGAACGATAAGAATGACCTGCGATGAGTCGACGGCGGGCGCGCAGAACGAGGGTGGAGGGGCGGGTTAGGCAATGACGCGCGATCGCCGAGTGCGCGACCCGAACGCGGGCAGACGCGTGAGGGCAGACGTCATTGACGGTTGTGTAAATTCTGCGATTTAGGGGGGGGGTATAGGGGTATTTTTAAAAAAAAATATTTTAAATCAACAATATTATCTTCTTATTTTTGAATATATGCTATGCAATAGCTTTACCGCGGCAGTCCTCGAGTGCCACACGTATTTTTTTGTTGCAGTTAAAGAAAAAAAAACAACAATTATGACCACACCCTGTACAGCACACTCGGTCCCCAAATGATGTATAATGAAATATCGGCGATTAGTTCCCGAGTAATGTGTAGTATAGACGTACAGACAACTTGTATTTATGTATGTAGGTATGTCTGTGTGTACCTACCTACCATCTCATAAATCTGTGACTGTTTTGTTTTGATCGCGTTCTTGTTTAAATATTTTATGAGTTAATACAATTTAAATATTTTATGAGTTAATACAATTTAAATATTTTATGAGTAAATATGATATAAATATTTAATTTTATATTTTCGTACTCTTATGAGTACGATTTTTAAACTATGGAAGTAATGAATATTAGCCATTCCCCACGACTGTAGCAATATTTTGATTTAATTTTGTCCGTAGAGTTTCTTGCCCATTCTTCTCCATAGGAACCTACTACGCTTTGGAATGGGCAACTAGCTTCATCTTTCTGACTGACCGACCCCTTGACAATTCAAAAGTGCCTGTAATTGGTACAATTGAAATAAATGCTTTGAGTTTGAGTTGGGTTTGACTTTTTCTGCATACAAACTAAAATTTTGCGTTTGACTCGCTCAGGGGTTGAAATTAAATGATGACTTAATGATGCTTACTTCTGTAAGTAGATCTTTTGAGTCATTGGTTACAAGTTACAAGTTAATTGGTCAATATTAGGGTTCCGTACCCGAAGGGTGCCAAACGGAAACCTATTACTAAGCCTCTGCTGTCCGTCTGTCTGACAGCGGGCATGAACCGTAATAGGTAAACAGTAAAAATGTCATTTCTATTGCTGGTACATCAATAAATAATGAAAATGTAATTTTAATAAATAAAACGGACAATAAACATGCAAGCGTAAGCGAATAAAAAAAACGTGGTTTTTCGGCGCTAAATGGTACGAAACTACCGATATCTTTTTTAAACTACATAGACGGCTCTGACATTTCCTAGCTAAATAAAAAATATATTTCTTTATTTAAAAAAAAGTGACAACGTTTGTAAAAAAAACAGACATTACATAACAACATACCTACAAAAGAATTAACATAACATTTACTTCAAATAAACCAATTACAGGCACTTTTGAATTGTCAAGGGGTCGGTCAGTAAGAAAGAAGCTACTTGTCCATTTCAAAGCGTAGTAGGTTCCTATGGAGAAGAACGGGCAAGAAACTCCCGCTGATAATAATATTAAAATGCTAGCTCATATTGATTGCACGAAATTCTTACCTACCTTCTTACTAAGTTAGATATAATACTATGCTTGTGGGTTCGAGTCAATAGTGCAAGGAATTCAGAGCCGAGACCTGTGCGCGCCATTCTGACGCCAAAGACTGTTAGCACTAGAACCACGGGCGACTTTTTCCACGCACTGTATTTTCAACCTACTGCTTAGCGACGAGAGTTGAAAATATAACAGCGTATTTTATTGACGCGCTGGGATTCACTCTGTTGGATTTTCAATGCTCGGCTCAACACCGAGAGTCGAAAATCAATGAGAAAAAAATCGCACATGCTATGCTTTGGCAAAAAAATATATTATAAAACCAAAAGTCATTTATTCAAACTAGGCTGAGAATCAGCACGTTTCGAACGTCAAAATTCAAAATTCAAAAGTCATTTATTCAAAGTAGGCTGAGAATCAGCACGTTTCGAACGTCAAAATTCTAAATTCAAAAGTCATTTATTCAAACTAGGCTGAGAATCAGCACGTTTCGAACGTCAAAATTCAAAAGTCATTTATTCAAAGTAGGCTGAGAATCAGCACGTTTCGAACGTCAAAATTCAAAATTCAAAAGTCATTTATTCAAACTAGGCTGGGAATCAGCACGTTTCGAACGTCAAAATTCTAAATTCAAAAGTCATTTATTCAAACTAGGCTGAGAATCAGCACCTTTCGAACGTCAAAATTACATAAGACAGTCCCACAAAACGCCCACCCTTCACCACTTCCTAGTGCTTTAGCTGGGAAGGAGAAGTGGTGCAACAAACTCCCCAGCAGCAAATCTGTGTGTTCAGTTAGAAAAACTTGATAGTATTACACAATAGTATGCAAAATAATTTCATTACGCAACACAAAACATTAAATTAAATTATTTGCCATTATATCAGCTAGCACATACCAACTTATCAACAAAAAAAAAAGGTATTTAAGCTGTTATGGGTCCCCAGTAAATTATAGCATTGATTAGCCCTTCAGAAATTGGGTTAGCATTGCAGATCAGTATTCGTAGATCTTTGACAGTCGTTACGGGTGGTCAGAAGCCCGAAAGTCTGACAACCAGTTTTACCAAGGGGTAAATGACTAAGGCTGACAGATCTTCCCTTGTAAACCATGTATTTTCTTGCAAATAAACAATTTGAAATTGAATTTCAATTTATCGCGTTAAACAGTAACGTTGTGGAGATCAGATAGGCAGTCGCTCCGTGTAAAATACAGGTATTCAGCTGCATCCGGTTAGACTGGAAGCCGACCCCAATAAAGCTGGGAAAAGGGAAGGACACTTATGCAAATTGCAATGCAGAAAAATGGGTATTTAGCAGGCGTGAGATCTTTCGGTATTTATTGATTTATCATCGAAAAATTTGCTGGGGAATGTACCCAATCAATCTGACGAAGATTGTCCCCAGCAAATTTTTGCATAAAGTGTAGATTTCACAATTCCGGTTAACATGGCCGATCTATTGATTCTCGATGATAAATCAATAAATACCGAAAAAATCTCACGCCTGCTAAATACCCATATTTTTTAATCGTTCCAAAACTGAAACAAACAAAATACCGTTAACGTCTGGTTAACGAGACCATTAAGCATTACTTACCGTAAAACAATTATTTTATATTAATTGTTCTTGATGAACTGAACCAAGTGTTCGATTCGTAATTGTACCAGGTTCGATATCCGGATCGGGGCATTATTAATTGTTTACGCCTGTTTTTTTGGAAGTAGATTTTGATTGCGTCGTACGTAGGTATAATTATCTGTGGTCGTACGGAATTTTAGAAAAATGATTCGTTGCATGTTAAATCAATGAGCGTTACAAGTCAATTTGAGATTTTATTTTAAAGGAAGATCGTGGCTAAATAATATCAGGCGCACGAGTCGTTCGATGTTTGTTACCGCAGTCGGTTCATGGATCGGTGACCATCCATTTATCGAAACCCTCTATGCCTGGAAAAATCCCGGCTGCCATTCGTAGATCTTTGAGTCTGTGACAGTCGTTAAACGGGTAGGTAGAAGCCCAAAAGTCTGAACAGTCTTACCAAGGGGTATCACGACGACTTGTTGTCCCAGCAGGGCAAGGCAAAGCTGTAACGGGGAGGGGCTTGTGGCTAAGTAATAACAACCATACGGGTCGATCGATAAGTTAAGCTATGCTTACCGCGCTTGGGCCGTGGGTGGGTGACCATCTTTATATACCAAGACTCCTCCGTGTCTCGGAAAGCAGGTTAACCTGTTGGTTCCGGCTGTCATTCGTAGATCTTTGACAGTTGTTACGGGTCGTCAGAACTCCGCAAGTCCGACAACCAGTCTTATCAAGGGGTATCGTGCTACCCAGTAACTAGGTTGTGGAGGTCAGATAGGCAGTCGCTCCACGTAAAATACTGGTATTCAGCTACATCTGGTTAGACTGGAAGCCGACTACCCGTAACTAAGGTACCCCCCTTCAAATCAAATTAAGTCCCTTAGAATTAATAGTATTTCGTTTATTGCTTCACATATTTATTATGTAAAAAAATATCACAAAAAAAAAGAAAACACTACTTAGTGAAATATAACTTTAATTTCGGAGTCGGAAGTCGGTGTCTTTGGTCGGACGGTTGTTTTTTTTTGTAAAAACTTTTTATTTTTACTTTTTTTAGTTGTGGTATCTACCCCACACAAATTCGAATACCACTACCTGCTATGTAAATAACAGTGACAGGAAGTAATCATCACATGATCCACATATACAAAATGGGAAAAATACGTATTATTGAAGCTTACACAAAAACTATCCAAGCAAGGTTAATAAAATTTATATGGGACCAACTTGCGAGCATACCATTACATACAAAAAATTCTAAATCGGTCCACAATTGACGGGGAAATCGGTGGACATACATTAAAAAACAACATACATACGCTACGAACATAGGACCTCCTCCTTTTTGGAAGTCAGTTAAAAACAAACTTAAAAAAGATGGTTCGTATAATATGAACCATCTTTTAAGTTAGCCATTTGTTTACGCTATCATAATCTGTTCGTTGGTAAGCGCATCACTTGGAAACGGCTGGATATATTTGGCAATTTTTTTAAAAAAATTCGGGTTTTTTTTTCGTCTCTAATATTAGGAGGCCCAGACATAGCATTCCCTCGATTAAATCATATGAGTTTTTTATTACTACCCCCTACTTCCTCCGGGTGCCGTACTTGACCGGGTACTTTATTAATTTCAAGAAGAATTGTAGAAAACAGTGCAGGAACAGTCGGTCAATTCTGTAAAAATCTCACCTAGAATATTTAGGTGAAGTGAGCTTAATGTGAGCTGTCAGATGCTAGGGATTGACATTATTGACAGCTCACTTCACCTAAGTTTTCACGGGGAGATTTTTACAGAATAGCATTACTGGGTGAACACTGTACCCCCCACTTTCATCTAATATTGCCCATGGCAAAAGATCTGTAGATTTAGCCCAAAGTACCACTAGACCCATAGTATTACTAGACCCATAGTACCACTAGATCCAAAGTACCACTAGACCCAAAGTACCTTTAGACCCACAGTACCACTAGACCCAAAGTACCTCTAGACCCAAAGTATCACTAGACCCATAGTACCACTACACCCATAGTACCACTAGACCCAAAGTACCTTTAGACCCACAGTACCACTAGACCCATAGTATTACTAGGCCCATAGTACCACTAGATCCAAAGTACCTTTAGATCCACAGTACCACTAGACCCAAAGTATCACTAGACCCATAGTACCACTAGGCCCAAAGTATCACCAGACCCATAGCACCACTAGACCTATAGTGCCACTAGACATATTGACATGTATCATATGACTGTTGGAGGGGGGGGGGGGGGGTCCATACAAAAACCCCCTTGGTCCTTTATTATAAACACTTGCCTCTTCTAAAACCATAATATTTTAGTAAATAGTATTCTTATACTTCTAAAGCAAGAATAAGTCGCCCATTGTTTCGCTTTTAATTAGTTAGTGTACGAAATGATAGTGTTCATTTAACAGTGGTTTAAGTTAACGAGAGATTAACGATTTAGTGCAGTTAATCAAAGTTTAGTATCATTGTATTTGCGTGACTGTATCACGCTTAGCCCTTTGTACTGACGAGAAGAAAAGTGTTAGGATTAATTCTGAGTTTGTTTCGGTCGTTGTTCTCAGAAAGTCAAAGAGTCGGAAACACCGAACTTATCTAGTTTTAAACATAATTTAATTTTGACGTGTAAAAGTTATTTTATTTATTTATTTATCATAAGCACACCAACAGCATAGTCACTTACAATTCAAATAAAATATAATCTAAAAACCAATGTTATTACAAACCAAACCAAAACCAATGAACAATATTTGATTTTGAACCAATTTACAAAAATAAATATCATTAATCATTTATCATTCATTGATTGGTGGTTGCAAATGCAAGTAGGGAATGCAATCTCGAAGAAAACAGGCTCGAGATTCATTCTCATGAGAATACTATCTCGTTCGAGATCTTGACCATATTGGTCGATCTCGAACGCGATTACGAGACTGAGCGCGGGTGACTTAGTATACACCTCGCTTCTTGCGAAGCCATTTTCATTTAAATAATTGATATATTTTTAATGTGCGTGGTGTGTGTGTGTGTGTGTTGTGTTGTTAAGTGCAGATAATTATTACATAGATAAACGTAGTTTTTATTGTTTCGTGATTTGATTAGATAATGTTTTTTTTTATTACAAACTATGTATAACACGATTACCTGAAGTAGTTTTCATTTTAATTAAGTTTGAAATATCTCGTAATCTCGAATTTACAATCTCGACACCAGACTTAGCACGCAAGATTTCGAGTTGCCAATCTCAACTCGAGATTGCATTCCGTACGCAAGGACTTCATTCAATATTCGAAATAAATTAAGTCGCTTCCAATTTGTTTGGTGTGTTATGTAGAGCTGCTATCTAAATTACGTAACATATTTTCGTAAACAATTACGACCAATCAGTTTTGACAGTTCAACAACATTCATTGCGTTATTTACTTTGTTGAGAAGAAGTTTTTTTCGAACTTATGAAGCAATGGACTAGCAATCTGTTTCAAAACGATTCAGATTCTGATTGATCGAATAAAAACTTATGTAGGTATGACCTGTAAATTAAAAATTTATTTATTTCCCGCTAAAGACGGGGTTCTGAGTTAAATTCCAATTTAATCTATAATATAAAAATGAATCGCAAAATGTGTTGGTAAGCGCATAACTCAACAACGCCTGGACCAATTTGGCCAATTCTTTTTTTTAAATGTTCGTTGAAGTTCAAGGATGGTTTGCATAATAATTGCCGGAAAAACCGTAACAACAGCCCTTTTCTTTTTCTCATACAAACGTTTTCTAACTAAAACGTTGAGTCAATTTGAGCTCTATTGCTATTGTAGGTAGGGTAGGTAGGTAGGTGTGCTGTAGATAAGTACTTAGTGCTACTCGAGCGAAGCCGAGGCGGGCAGCTAGTACAAAATAAGAAAGAAAACTTGTTATAATTTCTGCACAAACAAAACGCGCATTACAAAAAATTTAGAAAATACCCACACCAATACAAAATAGTCAAAAGCCTCGAAGTATTCAAAACTTTACAAGTTAATAGTTTGACAATGTTGTCCATTGCTTGATGTCAGGGCAGGTCACAATTTAATGGCCTATACACGTTGCGTAATTACTATGCGTTGTGACACTGGTAAATTACAACACAACAAACAAGCAAAATGCCGATTGCAGAGTAGAAATGATCTACTTTTGTAACAAACAACAATTACAAGTAACATTAAGTCGTGGGTCGCAATTGTTTGCTCAGCAAAATGCTCGACTTCGGACGAACCTATCGTCAACAACGCTGATTTTCAGCAACTAAGTACCACTCGAGTGACACAAAGGCCGGCTACATACATACGGAATTTCGTTTCGAAATATCGATCCGGAATTTCGAAGGCATCAAATCCATACAAAATCAAGGATCTATCACGTTCCGTACGGAATTTTTCCGTATGCTCGCCCCCTCATGGGTTTCATGGGACTAAAACAAGCACATAATTTCACGCCTGCTTCCCATGGGGGTATGCAGAAACTACAGAACGCCACCAACTAACATCTTTATGGTGGCACTCCACATCGCTATTCGTGTTCGCGTTTTCGTCTTATTTGTCCAAAAACGACGATGTGTAGTTACTGTATTCACGTATTTTTCACGATTAAAACGAATACGCAAATACACGACCACTCGTATCCGCCGGTTGTCGGTTTTTGGTCACTTATCAAATAATTGCGAATATACCGAATAAGTTCGTTTACCGTCCACACATGGCTTGCTCAGTAGAGTACTGTGTTTTATGTACGCATAGCATGTATTGGTAATTAACACAGAGGAAATAATAAGTCGCTGCTGCCGTCAACACGTCCATCTTTGCGTTCAGATTAGCAAAATGATGAAATAATTTTGTTGAATGTTCGCCATATTAGCTGTCCATGACGATGTGTGGACGGTGTGTTCGAGTTATTCGGACTTCTACACTATATAACCGAATAAAACACAGTAAAAAACGCGAATTCCGATTAATTTCGTTTATTAAAGTTTCCAACATATAAAAATCATTAAAAAATAGTGTTTCGCCGGTGTCGGGAGCAGGGGCCAAGCTACCGGTGGTTAGGGCTGCAGAGACAGGAACCTCCTCACTATGCCGTATCGAGGAGTACTGCCTTCTGGATCAGGCCCTTGATCCAACCGCCTAACAAGAGCCTCGAGAAATGTTGGTCGAGGCTTTCGGCCATCAGGCCATTGGCCGTTACGACAATCGGCACAATGATAGCTGAGCTCACATTCCACATGTCGACAACCTCGTGTGCTAAGTCTATATATTATTATTATATTAATATACATGTGGTATGTACCATCAAAGAAGTTCATATTATCTAACCAGTTTCAAAACAAAATCCCGTGAACACGATGACCACATCTGTTACCGGCCCGGTTCAATAGCCACCGAGCGCTGCAAGCAAGAATAGTCCTTACGGTAGTTAGATATGAACTTCTTCGACGGTACATGCAATCATTCAGATTTTTGTCAGATATTAACGTAATAGTGTTTTGTTTTTTTTGTCCAATCAATAGATTTCTTGTAAATAAAGAATTGCTTCTTATTTTGCAATAAATTACCTGCGTTGTGTCATCGCGCTTCTCTTGAATGCAGTCTCTCTTAATGCGGTCCATTAATTCCTATCTCAAACCACTTTTGTCCTCACATAACCCCCAATCAAGCGGTGTCCTTACAAAAACACCTAACACCGTTTATCTGTGAAATCGCCCGATATATCAACAATTAGTTGGCCATTGTAGTAACCATTGTTGTTCGGAATCGATTCGTCACGCCATTCGTGATCACTCGTTACTTGATGAGGGAATGAGAAAAAGTATGAGGTGTTAGTGTGAATGAATTGGAATAATGACGTTACATCACGGCTTGTTGTCCAAGAAGGGGTAAGCAGAGATGTAACGGGCATAACAACCGTACGGGTCGATCGATCAGGTTAACACGTTCAGTGCCGGGAGCCCTCCAGGAGGGATCACCTAGTCGCATATGGGATGGCGCGAGCCCTCGCGGAGGGCTCATTTTAAATGTAGGTTTTACTTAGCGAATACAGCAAAAAATAATCTGCTGTTCCCTACAAATATGTTCGTATATCTCGTCGAAATGTAGGGAACAGCAGATTTCTTTTTCGCGATTTCAGCGTTGGTCCCATAGTGAAAGTTGTTCATAATAATGAGAACAATCACCCCTTAAGAGGTTTAGGGTAAACAAAAACTAAGGTTGTATATCGTAACTAATATTACAAATACGAAAGTGAGTTTGTTTGTTACGCTTTCACGCTAAAACGGCTGAATAGATTTGGATGAAATTTGGCACATGTGTTGACCATGACCTGGATTATGACATAGGATTCTTTTTATCCCGATATTCTCACGAGATCGAGGCCTATGTGAGTGACACCGTGGGGCGCAGCTAGTAATATTAATATAGCCAGTGACACTCGCGCAATAAAGACGAATCTAACGACATAAAATCATTCATCAAAATCGGTTCAGCCGTTTAGTAGTTACGAGGGAACATAAGGACTGACATACATACAGGTCAAACATATAACCCTCCTTTTTTGGCTTCGCCGCAGTCGGGTAGAAAGATTTCTGACACTATTTCTAAAGAGTGTTTCAGGAATACTTCAAACAATAAAAACAATTACTATTACACTCAAATCAAAGCCATTGACTGAAGTATTGTTCTTCGATCGTGGTATTCAATTGTAAAGTGGTACCTATAGTGGTAGGAAGTTCAACTGTATGGTGGTACGATGGTATGGTCAAAGTATAAATAAGTAACAGTATTATGTCTTCATACAAAACAGCCGAAGCGACGCGCTTCGAAATATCAGTGTATAAATATCAGTACGCAACAGGGCGTCTACTCCCTAAGCGAAATCCGTAGTTTCGGCCGAAGTTATGGGCGCTTCCCTCTGCCTCTCACTCACGGTATGTCCGTAGGTGAGACGTAGAACGTAGCGCCAGTAACATCGGCCGAAACTACAGAGGGTCTAGTGTGAGTTTTGTTTAACTATCTCGATTTTACGCATCGACCGCGTTCGGCGCTCTGATTCACTGGTGATGGGCCAATCGGGGCGCCGAACGCCGTCCATGCGTAAAATCGAGATGGATAGACGAAACTTACACTAGACCCTCAGATTACGCTTAGGGCCCTGTATCGAGTGCGCGGGAGTTAGCCCACGTTCCCACGGACATAAAAATATCGCGGCAGGATAAAATCGCGCACTGGATTTTCAACTCTCGATGTTTAGCCGAGCGTTGAGAATCCAACGCACTGGGACGCACTCTCGTCCCAGCGCGTTGAAACAACACACTGTTGGATTTTTAACTCTCAGCGCTGAGCTGAACGTTGAAAAACCAGTGCACGAAAAAAAATCGCCGCGATATTTTTACGTCCGGGCGAACGTGGGCTATTATAATCAAGGACGCGGAAGGTTTATCTACCGAGTAGCCGTAGGTAATTATTTCAAGGTCACTATCGAGACAGGTCGTCACACACTTTGAACATAATATAAAATATATAATATTATCTTCGACATATCGCTCACCGTACAATTTAATGGACCATCACACACAGTGAACATAACATTATATTTTACCTTAAAGGAGCAGTGATAGCCTAGTGGTGTGACCGTCGAACTGCCAAGTCATAGATCTCGAGTGTGAACCCAAGGCACGCACCTCTGACTTTTCGGATTCATGTGCGTATTGTATAATTATCACTTGCTTCAAAAACGGTGTGGAAACCATGCCTGAGGGATATATCTCGACGGCATGTGAAGCCAAGTCAGAGGCCCATAGGCGGCTTTAAAAAACTCTGACACCTGTACCCTAATTACGTAATACACGATCAATCAGAATCTGAATCGTTTTGAAACAGATTGCTAATCCATTGTTTCGTACGTTCGAAAAAAAAATCTGCTCAACAACGTAAATAACACAATGAATGTTGTTGACCTGTCAAATTGAAACAGATTAGTCGGAATTGTCAACGAAAATGTGTTGCGTAATTAGATAGCTGGTTAGTCACTAACCACACGAAAAGAAGAAGACCAAAGGATTTTTAAGCGCTATAAAACATAGTATCTTCAATATGTGTGAGCTTAATACTGTTACTTTATTATACTGTGGCCGTAGTCATAACTGAAGTATTGTTCTTCTATCGTGGTATTCAATTGTAAAGTGGTACCATCAAAGAAGTTCATATCTAACCAGTTTCAAAACAAAATCCCGTGAACACGATGACCACATCTGTTACCGGCCCGGTGCTATAGCCGCCGAGCGCTGCAAGCAAGAATAGCCCTTACAGTGGTTAGATATGAACTTCTTCGATGGTACGTATGGTGGTAGGAAGTATGGTGGTACCAAGTAATGCTCAGTGTCAAACTAACTATAAGCGCGGTATTACTGTGAAGTTTGGTTTGTACTGATATGACTACTTTTACACCGAGGCGTGCCTAAATCCTAACTAATATTATAAATGCGAAAGTGAGTTTGTTTGTTACGCTTTCACGCTAAAACGGCTAAACGGATTTAAATGAAATTTGGCACATGGATAGACCATGACTTGGAGAAGGACATAGGCTCCTTTTTATCCCGATATTCCCACGGTATCGAGACTTATGCGGGTGAAACCGCGGGGCTTAGCTATGTTGAATAAACTTTAGGTGTTGAGAGCAGTGGATACTATACTTGCGATACTATGTTTTTGACAAATAAAAATTATCTTATCTTATCTAATTATCTTATCTATGGGAATATCGGGATAAAAAGTATTCTATGTCCTAACCTAGGTCATAGTCTACGCATTTACCAAAATTCATTCGAATCCTTTCAGCCATTTTAGCGTGAAATCGTAAAAAACAATATTTTCTCTTAATAATATTAGTTTAGATTACACGTCGGTGTGACAGACGCCCAACTATCATTGCGACATAGTGTATACCAGAGCCAACAGACAGCTAGCCCCATCAAACCGTGTAAGTATAGAAATACAATTAATAACTCACATTGTTCAAGTTTTAATTGTTCGCATTCCAAGACCATTGTGTGAACAGTATGGACGAACATCCATTATTACAACATCAGACTTGTATTCGACGAAGTGGTGGGCAGAAGTGTACCTACAGGCAGTGGCGTGGCGTAGTGGGGGCGGCAGGGGCGACCCGCCCCGGGCGACAATTTTTAGGGGGCGGCAAAATTTCACAATAAATAATAAAAATATATGAACCATTTCATATTTTTATCGCAACTACAAATTCGGACCGATTGAAAAGAGCACGGAATTTTTCATTACTTATTCTGTGACGAATTCGGGGAGTCCCCTTTCTTTGAATGATATTTTGTAGCGACTGCTGGCAACACCAGCCACCAGCCACCCATACTGGTTGAAGTAAAATAATTTTTGTAAACGTGATTGTAATACTTTGTTTTTTTTTTTAATTTAAAATCGTTTTTTCTTGCCGAAAAATTCTCTAGAATTAATGTATGTAATGTTATAGTATACATTAAACTGAAATACCTAAACAAGAGGACGGCAAAATTATCTTCCGCCCCGGGCGCCCGACACCCAAGCTACGCCACTGCCTACTGGCATATAATTTCGCCGGTAATAGGTGACCACAGGAAGTGACCCTATTGACAATATCCGGGCAGTAATCTAGACTTCGGACTGGTAGTGAGAATTTATCAACGAGAATTTGTTAATTTAAAACCACAATTTAAGGTTGAACTAGTCGCGGGCTCGAACTCACTGGTGGGCGTGGCCAAAACGCACACTGTATCACCTGGTATCGTGTCCGACAGAGATAGTATCAATGATGAGCAGTAAGATGCTAGTCTACACGCACAACGTCTAGTTCGCACGCACACAAACACCGTTCAGAACTATTTTAGTAAAGCGCGTAAAAAAATACGAAATATCCTTTGGAAAATCGAGTTTCATGAAAAAACCACTGCATAAATCAATTACAAATAAAGTTAATTGAACACTTCTATAATTGAGCTGTGTCGGTACCGACATTTTACACTTCTTTTATTACTTATTTACTCCCAAAGATGCGTTAAAATTAGCAAGAAAAACGAGTCTTTTTTGGCTCTTTAGTTTTTAATAGCTTTTTATTTTACTGTTCTGTTTGCGCACAAACAAAATTAATAATGAGACAAAACGATATCATGTTTAACTTTGGATGTACAATGTCAAACAGTGGAGTAAAACTCCCCCAAAATTTGTATGGAAAAAATATCAACTTGTTCCACCTTAATACTTTGACCTACCTGGAAATCGAACCCAAGACAGGCTCAGTAGTCGACTACTATCTTACAAGCTATGTTACAATCAGAAAAAATCAATCTGCCTAGCCTTTTCCCATATTCCTTTTTCCAACTATGTTGAAGCTTCCAGTCTAACCGGAGCGACTGCCTATCTGACCTCCACAACCCAGTTACTGGGGCGTGTTACCCCAGTAAGACTTATTGTCAGATTTTTGGACTTCTGACTACCCGTGACGACTACGCATCAAAGATCTACGAATAAAGACCTTCCAATGACAGCTAGGACCAACGTAAGGCGTTGGTCCTAGCTGTCATTGGAAGGTCTTTACACTTTCGACTCCACCCACTTTTCTTAAAACTCATACGCCATGCAGCCATACATATTGAAAGTGAACCCTCCGGGAGGGTTACCAGCGTTTGAGCTAAAGTTAACCATCGCGGACGATCAACGGCATTAAGTTTAAAACCGTGTTATAAAACACTGTAAAACGAAGTAAAATTGTGTTTTCATGGGGTCTTGTAGCTTTATGGTAGTTTCCAACCTTTTAAATTTTTAGTGAATATTTGTAACCCAGTATAAAATTTTTTTAAGCAACGCTTAGACTAACTTGTTAAAATATACATCAGATTTTATTTTCACGATTTAGAATGCTGTATTCGCTAAGAAAAACCTCAATTTAAAATGAGCCCTCCGCGAGTGCTCCCGCCATCCCTTATGCGACTAGGTGAACTCTCCAGGAGGGCTTACATTACAATCAGAAAACTCGCCTAACTCCTTGCTGAAAAACTGAAATACTGAATTCATTACTCTGCCAGTGTTATAATCATAATTCCCAAGTAATGAAGCGATCATTAAACGCTCCGTTTTCGTCCTAAACTCAAGCATGTTTTATTTAGAGGCGGCTATGAGACTCGTCTGTCAGTTGACATGAACGTTTGACAGGTGATAGCTTTTATAACGTACGACTTTATAATATAAAAAACATAACGTAACATCACGCCTGTTTTTCTCGATGGGTAATGCAGAGGTGTGCTTAAATAGGGATGATGCCTGAAAAAAAAATTTTTAACTCTATTTAGTCCGTCAGTCACAAAATAAAAAAAATATTTCACATGTATTTTTTTTCCTCATACCTACTTTTTTTTTTCCTTTTTTATGTTTTTCTTTTATCGATATCGATCATAAGCTCATGTCAAGTGCATGTAAATTTTGCTGATTTGACGTATATTTTCGTAAAGCAAAAGAAAAGTACTTTGATCTTTATGAACATAAAAACGAAATGTAGCGAGACTCGGTGACGTCTCAGAAGTAATGTGAGTAAAATACTCGATTCATGCCATGTTTTATGTTGAATCGAATGAAAAATCGAAATGTATTATGAGGTTAAGATTTTGAATTTCATTAAAAATATGACTAAATATTATAAAAAAATATAAGAGCTCGAGTCACGACCCCTTATGCTCATCAACAATCTAATCCAAATTTCAAACCCAAGAATTTTGAATCTTACATAGTACAGCTTTGTAGATTAGTACATAGGTAATATTATCAAAGTCGTATCGTATCCATATCTTAACATTTAAATCACACCAACGCATCACTCGCCCTCAGTTTTGGCGTTAAAATGATTTAGCCAGAGACTGTCCTCTTATATTTATGAATATCCTTCTCAAAATACACCAGTCTACCAACCAAAATCAGTTGAACCCCTAACACAACCAATTTTAGAAAAAAGAGAACTCAATTTAAAACGGCGGTCTTCATTCGACCACCTGACATAATTTGAACTGGGAACACTTTACGTCTCGGTGAAATGTGGGGTCAAATAAAAATGGCGACTATATTTTTCTTATTTTATACCTTAAATCGTTTACAGGGGTCGTAACAGTCACAGATTATATTTTGAGGCAGTTTTAGTCCCATTTTAAAGGTAATTAGGGGGTTGAAATGAGAAAGTAAGTATCGGTAATAGTCAATTAAGAAACATAGTGGGTAATGTGGCTTGGTTAATGTGGTTTATTGTGTTTGCCGCCATTTTGTCGAGGTTATGGCTATGTGGCATGTAAACTATTTTATGGAGGTTGAATCGAACGGGAATTTCGGAAAGGCTGGCTTAAGAATGGCTCGTTAGTCCTGTGGTTTCAAGCGCGGCTGTTGAGCGATGGAATACCGTGTTTGGTCCCGTGTTAAATTGAACCACAGCCTTTTCCGGGGATCGCACCAAGGAATTCAAGTTTATAAGTTGCGCTTGCAACCCTAGAAAAAAGAGGCAATTAAATAATTAAAATGCTAAATCGTATCTCAGAATTATTAAAGATCTCTCTGACTCTCACAAAATTCATGGAAAGAAATAAAGCTCAAATACCAAAGTTTCTTATTACCAAAACCCCATGACATAGCGGTAGATACCTAAAACATTTAAAAATAATACAAATGTTGCAACT
Source organism: Agrochola circellaris (assembly GCA_914767755.1). Taxonomy (NCBI): domain Eukaryota; kingdom Metazoa; phylum Arthropoda; class Insecta; order Lepidoptera; family Noctuidae; genus Agrochola; species Agrochola circellaris. The sequence goes on along the minus strand of OU611867.1, from coordinate 4,876,048 downwards.
TCTAACGCATACAAGGGAAGTTCAAACTTTGGTAATTTGATTCGGTGACATCAAAGACTCTATCTAGTCTATTCTTGGCGGCCATCTTCCCAGTTCCCGCCATGTGTCAAAATGTGGCGCGAAAATATTGTAATTAGAACTCTATTCTGGGATTCTCTGTGGTAGTAAAAAGTTTCATCAAAGTCATTCTATGAAACAAAAATGGGGAGATATGAGGACGTTAATTGCCATATTACCGACTTAATTAAAATAAGTTAGGTTCTCTGCTAAAAATAAGTTTAAAATACCTATAGCTACTCTTAATACCCTGTAACTGTCCCATGTATCCACCATCAACCAGGTTGCAATGGGCCCACGTGGTGGACGTCTAGAGTCCGGCCGAATTGCGTTTTATGTTTTCGGTAATTTTCGGCTGATAAATCCCATTTTAGGTAATTTTCGACGGAAAATATAAGTGCCGGGAAATCAATACCTACTTGCAATTCATTTATTCAGATAATCCAATCTAATAGTCACAAAAACTAAAAGCGCAAAACCTGAGAAAATGCTGAAAAGTTGCTTTTTCTCCCATGGTCTACAAAATCAGATTGTTTGATTACCTATGAATAATTATGTCTTTGAGAAAAGTCCTACTAAGTTCCGTGTGCATGGGCGTCGGGGGTGTAAGATGGTGGATGGCACCTTGCACCTTGGTCAAAATAAAATATAGGTGTAAAAACATTCAGAACTAAAGAAATATCTAAAAACGCCTAACACAATAATAAAGAACTCAACACATTCGAGCCTAGATCCTAAAATTTTCGAGCTCGCTTCACGACAATGCATTTCTTTTACTTTTACATTATTTTTAGGTGTTCGGCCGAAAAAAAAGCATTTTCTGTCGTGTTCCAATTAAACCCCACTCTTATACAATACGTACATGAATCCGAAAAGTCAGAGGTGCGTGCCTTGGGTTCGACCTCGAGACCTATGATTTAGCGCTCTGACGGTCACACCACTAGGTTATCACTGCCAGACCATTAAAACTTCAGGTTTCTTCACGATGTTTTGCTTGACTGTCTATGAGCTATACATACATAAACTTACGCCTTCTAGCCATGGGGGTAAGCTGAAACCACAGAACGCCACCTGCTACGAGTGTAGGTACTACGTGAGCTCGACAAGATGTGCGATTAACGCTTGTGTGACAAAACTGAAGCTCAATACGGTCCTTCATATAAACTTCTTTTGCTTCGTATACGGTCAGACATGCACGCCCCGGTTGCAAATACTACACACCTGAGTGTTACCTAGCGTTCTGAAGAACATCACTATGTCACACATGTCCTTCTTGGACGTCCCCTCCCTAGCTAAATATTAAAGAATAGGTATATCAGCAGTGCTATACTGTAACCATCTCACCGTGAAAACTTAGGTGAAGTGAGCGTGGAGTGAGCTGTCATTCCACGGGGATTGACACTATTGCTAGCTCACTTCAGTCAAGTTTTCACTGTGAGATGTTTACAGAATAGCATGGCAGCTCTTAGCTATTGTAAATGCTAAAATACAATGTATCGAATATCTAATGGCTCGGTTATCTTATACTCTACTTGAATGCGAGAAGTTACATTTTTTGTCATTATAATATAGGCTTCTACTTTTACTTTAATTGCTGATGGCTTGGAAATAGATATTTCAGTGTGCCTCAGTAAAACTGAAGAATGAATCACTAGCGACACCTATCAGCAGTTTACGGCGACCGTAGAAGAGCGCCATCTGTTATTCTAATTAAATATTTCTTGAAACCATATTTTCGTTACCATATAAAAATACATAGAAAAAATCATAGATGGCGCTGGAGTAAAGGTTGATGCCACATTATTTTTCAGTTCTTTTTTCAGATATTTATGTCATAGCATAGCCCTTTTTTTACATATTCGAAATATCAACGAAAAATACTTTATGGCAATAAATAATGTACCAATTTTATAACTATTAAGCCCACGTACGCACGGACGTAAAAATATCGCGGCGGGTCTTTATCGCGCACTGGATTTTCAACTCTCGGTATTGAGCGGAACCGTTGAGAATCCAACAGAGTACATCCTCCCCAGCACGTGAAACATGGCCGCGTCATAAAATCGCCCGTGCGTACCTGTGCTAATTATGGACTCTTATTCATAAAATCATAAGGCCATGGTTTAGTGCAGAGATGTAAATTGATGGTTTATTGGTCTCCGAATGTACAATAATTTTGTCGTCAAAACGATAATTTCGACGTGGAAATTCGACATTTTGATTTTGGTAACACTCTGCCGTCAAAATTTAATTGTCAAACAGAAACACGTCAACTACTTCGAAGTTGCATGTTTTGATTAGAATTAAATTACGAAAACGTTCAAATTATCCTGAAAATGGTTCACACAACAATGGAAGGATCACTTTTTGTAAGTTACTTGTGGTTTTCCTTTCATACTTACGAAATAACCTTCAAGTAGATACTATTTGTAAAATGGTGCAGCTCCCTTGGCACTATGTAGTTTTTTCGGGTTTTAAACTGCTTTGGTAACATTTACACTTTTAAACTGAAAACTATTCGAAATTCGTAGGCATTGGAATCACATTCCTAGCGTTTCCGGCTTCGTGAACCGTCACGTCTTGTCGTTCATGACAACTTTTGCCGACTCCGGCAATTGCAACAGTAATATAAAATTACTACAATTAAAGAGTTACGACCGCGTAGCTACCGGAATACGTAGCTTTGGAAGGCCTCCCACAAGCTGGACCTGCTAAAGGCTGCAGGAATCCACTGGATGTGACAAGCACAGAACCAGTCGTAGTGGCCGAGCTTGGGGGAGGCAAGGGTCTGGAATCAGAGCTGAATGTTGGGGCTACATTACAGGAGATGTAGCCCGTACTTCACTTAAGGTGATCCTTAAGTAAAGCAAAAGTAGAGGAGAAGCTCTCAACTTCAAATTTTCTATCAGAAGCCGAGAGTTAATCTCAGTTAAAACCTTTCAAGGAGAAATTCAAGAGCTTTTATTGTATTCTATTGAACTAAAAATGATTTGCATTTTTCAGTTCACATTTTTATAATTGAAAATAGAAAGTGTCACTATTTGATTACTTACTCTCCAATTTCAGGAACCCACCCTGTACATAGTGAAAGGCATGTGTATCCTGGACAATGATGGCAACCGTATCCTTGCTAAGTACTACGACAAAGATATCCTGCCGACCACCAAGGAACAGAAGGCTTTTGAGAAAAACTTGTTTAATAAAACACACAGGTAAGGACCGTCATAATTGTTGCCAAGCCTGGAGAAAACATCAACAAGATGGGTCACGGTCCTAAGCACTGAGGGACAGAGTCTGAAGGCTTGTGCAGACCAGCACGACGCGACGGCGCGACACGATGGCGCGACGCGACTCGAACAATACAATTTCTAAGAAAACTGCATGGTATAACAATAACGGTAATCACGGTGTTGCGTCGCGCTAGTCTGCACAATCCCCTCCTGAGACTTAAACATAACTGGCAAAATGTAGGTGTACTGACAGTACACTTCTGCATTACCCTTCACATATAATTATGTAACTAATGTACCTACATATACAAAATATTGTAACACTTTTTAAAAGAGTAACGGTGGAGTTTCTTGCCCATTCTTCTCCATACGAAAACTACCTTTCGGAAGGTGCGACTAGAGTCAATTAAATTTTTTGTAAACTTTGACGTTCAAAAGTGCCTTACAAGGGCCTATTTGAAATAAATGATTTGACTTTGACTTTGACCTAAAATTATTAAACGGTGAATACAAGGGTGATGTTACGTTATGTGGTTTATTATATTCACAAAGTTGGTTTAATTCAATGTTAGTAGTACTTACTACGTTACTTTGAAAAAAAGAAAATTAATTTTAGTACTAGATTTGTTTTAAGTTTACGCATTACAGACCAAAATATAAATTCCAATTCATATTTTCCAAAATAAGATGTTTGTCAAAATACTGATTTCAGAGCCAACGCAGAGATCATAATGCTGGAAGGTCTTACATGCGTATACAAGAGCAACGTGGACCTCTTCTTCTACGTCATGGGCAGCTCACATGAAAATGAGGTAAGTACTTAATTTTTTATTAGACCCCAGCTGATCACTGGGTACTCGAAAACTACTAGTAATGTATGGTCAGAGAGGTAAATGCCTTGATTAGACAAAAGGGACCAAATATATAATGTTTTAAATGCCACATGCGAACTACGCATCACACTGACGTCACGCAAAAATCCTGCTTCGCGCAAGCAGAGCGCGTCTAGCACATTCAACGTCCCTACATCAATCGTCTACTAGATATGAACGATTTTCTCGCTTAAGAGCGTTTATCCTAAAAGTTGGCAACGTCGCAAATAGCTGTCAAAAATTTACCTGTTTTTATTAATTTGGCAATATTACTTAATGGAAATAAAAAATGTGGCTAACTAGCGAACTAGAATATTAATAATGAATTGCAATTAGTACACTAGATTATACATTACATAATAGAAAAGTAATACACTACAAAATATACAATGGGCGGCCTTATCGCTTACTGCGATCTGTTACAGGCAACCTCACTACTAGTACTGACTGGAAAAGCCGCTACTAACTAATATTTACTATAATTACAGTTAATACTCCAATCTGTACTGAACGCGCTTTACGAGTCGGTGAGCATACTCCTACGGAGGAACGTGGAGAGAAGAGTGCTGTTGGACAACTTGGACTCTGTCATGCTGGCCTTCGACGAGATCTGTGATGGCGGGTAAGATACTTGCCGTTCTTCAGAACTATTTTTGAAGTGAAAACTTGTTTAGCTGCTATAGTGTGGTTTTATAAGACTGAATCTTATAATTGGTTTATCCAGATACCAATTGATACAAAAATAATATAATCATATTAATTTAAAGTTAAAGTTTCACATTCATTTTATACGTCACGTCACTTTCGGTCACATATAGAAGACTTTGGCGTGTGAGAACACTCCTTTTTAAACATTTAATTTCTCCTATTTCGTCATCAAATTTCTCAATAACCATGGTATAATTTAATTCGTTTCCAGCAATTAAATATGGATAAGAGCTTAAATATTTAAGGTGTACAAATAAAAACACACAAAAGTGCATTCAATTGTTTATTTCGTGATAAAGTGCACCGCATTTTTTGTCACATATTTGTGTCGTTGGCGTACAGGGCATGCGCTTGCTTGTCACGTATATGTGACAATGGCTCGTTTGTGGAATGCACTGCCAGTTGAAATAAAGCGCGCGCAATCGTTACATGTGTTTAAGAGACTCGTGAAGGAACACTACTTGTCGTTGTGATCTTGTTCTCGTAACTGTAATTATCTATAGTCTTCATTTATTTTCGTTGCTTATATATTTTGTATGTATGTATTTATGTATCTATTATTTAGGATATGTATCTGTGTATCTATTCTAGTATATTGTATACATATTATTTGCACCAACGACAGCCCCATTTTTATGTCCAGGCAAATCACTGTCCATTCTAAGGTTGCCTGGAAGAGATCGCAGAAAGCGATAAGGTCGCCCATTGTATATTTTGTAGTGCTTAATTATTATTTCTTGTTATGTATTTTTGTGGTGTACAATAAAGTATATATAAATAAATAAATAAATAAATAAATGGCATTCATAAGGTTAGGCGCACTTTGCGCTCTGAACGAAACTGAACCATCAGGCTCGGGTCGATGACGTTGAATCGGATCTACTCGGCTCCAGTCGGTCGGTGACGCTGAATCGCGAATACTCGGCTTCAGTCCTAAATTTTCACTTCCATCGTGTGGTCATAAGCACCGTCCCTCTATTTTTTTTTACATGAAACATCACGCCTGTTATCCCCGAAGGTTAAAGCAGACGTTTAGGTAACTACAGTACACACATTTCGCCAGCTGTTATATTTAAGTCCCATGTAATAGGGGGCGACCCTATTCCCATCAACCGGTATGCCCCTAGAACCAAAAATTCTAAAACATGTTTGACATGTATCAACCCTCACAGGTCCCCGTGTTGCATTGCGACCACAGAGAACTCCCTCTAAATACCGCATTGCAAAATAATAACATTTATCGATATCTCTCGATATTTAATGTCTGTCCCATCACCACTCCCAAATTACGATAATTATTTTTATTTTATTTTAATTTACAAACTTCCTTGACTTAATCTTTTTATTATTTGACATTATATACTTACAATATTCTATATTTTTTATTAAGTTTGATGTGTTACAGCTGTAGTGGCAACCATTGTCATTTGGTTTAAATAGGTTTTTATTTTTATTATTTTATTTATCTTTTATATAGATTATTTTCTTTTAAATTTTGTGAATGTGAGAACGTTGTAGTCATAACAGACTGTAGATCTGTGGACCATTTTATATTTTGCTAAGTACCTTGTACTTGTTGATGGGCCTACACTGTCCTCTCATACCTTTTAGCACTGTAATTTGGAAACATTGTAAAAACAATTTACTTTTAAAAGAGTAACCGTGGAGTTTCTTGCCGGCTCTTCTCCATAGGAAACGACCAATTGGAACCGTGCACCTAGCTTCTGACGTTTCATAAGTGCCCTTGTAGGTTTATGTGAAATAAAGTCATTTGAATTTGACCACAGAAAGGAACGTTTTTTTTTAATTATTTAGAATAGCCAATCATGGCGCTGCTTTCTCTTACCGCACTTTAAAATCTTTTAAAACTTTTTTTTATCATTATTGAGCCAATATTATTAATTTCATGTCGTTATCTCGATTCTCCTCACAACTATAACAAAATTTTCTCCTTTCCAGAGTAATCCTAGACTCCGACCCGACCTCCATAGTAGGTCGGGCCGCCCTCCGCACGGAAGACGTCCCTCTAGGGGAGCAAACAGTGGCACAGGTAATGGAACAAGTCAATAAGATGTTTTGGTAGACTCTAGTTTGTGTTCGTCAGTTCTGTAGCGCACTGGGTATCAGGTGACGGTTGATAGATACAGAAAGGACTTAATTTATTGAGATTTAAGGGCGAATTCCACCAAAAAAACTGCACATCTAAACCGCGTTCAATTTCGTTGGTGAAATTCTCCCTTAAATCTCAAGTTATTGAAATTACATTGAATTCGGGTTTGTTTAAGTTTTTTTTACAGAAACACGTGCATAAAAAAAAAAGATAATTAACTCTAGTACAACAATCAAATAAAACACAATAGATTTAAATACAATGTGAAATTTAATTTTTTTGCATCCTCTTAAGGGGTCATTGTACTCATCATTATGAACAACTTTCACTATGGGGCCCACCCTGAAATCGCGAAAAAAAAATCAGCTGTTCCATACATTTATGTTCGCATAGCTCGTTGTAATGAAGGGAACAGCAGATTTTTTTTTCGCGATTTCCGAGTTGGCCCCATAGTGAAAGTTGTTCATAATGATGAGTACAATAACCCCTTAAGAGGATGCAAACGAATTAAATTTCACATTGTATAATCACGAGCTAAAAACAGAAGTAGTCGGCAGCTGCACGTCATGCTTGTGACATGAAGGCTAAGCGTATGCTGGGACGTAGGTGACGCAGCTCAGCACAGTACAGATTTTGCAGGGTAGGGCAGGCGAGGCAGACATAGGCCGCGAGCGCATGCTGCGACGCAGCTATACTCCATAGGTTTAGGTAGTTAAATAAAGGTAAACAAATCATAAAAAGGGTTTTTATAGTTGACACTTTCCAGATTCAAATACGATAAACCAAACTAAATTTATATTAGAATTTTACAATAGTTTCCTCTTTTATTTATCTATGTTAAACTTTATCATTTATTCTTAAACTACTCTTCGTAGATGGTACTGTTTTAGCACAATTTTTTTGTAAGATGAATAATAATAATATAATATTTTGCAATCTGTCTATTGTAAAGAGCCCAAACTCTAAACGTCAACGAATTATAACGTTGCTAAATTGAAGAGTACAACTGTGACGTAGCACGACAACTGAAGTGACAGGTATTACGTTTAGTCGGTTACCGGACAGCTGTCTCGTCACGTGGTTTTTTGTGTTTACCTTTATTTAATTACCTAAACCTATGGAGTATACACAGACACATTGGCATTCTAGCTAGTACAAACAACTGGTAAAAATCAAGTGACGACCTGCATGCGTCGCGCAGAATGTGTGCCGGCTCTACAACGAGACGCAGAGCAGGACAGACACATGTCTGCGTCGCACGTACCTACGCCGCAGCGTACGCAGCTGTCAGTACGTTCATGCTTTGCAAAATCTGCTCTGCCCTGCGCTTCGTGGACCTGCGTCACCTGCACCTCAGCATACGCTTAGCCGAAGGCTTCTTCTCAGCATGATGCTGTGCTAAGGGGACCCACAGCATAGCGTTGATTTTAGACAACCAGAGGGATTGGGCAGAGTAGGAGTTACATCCACATTTCGCCAGTTATGATTAAAAACCTTGCCTATTGCCATCAACCGGGCGCAAATACAGACCTTGGGCTTTTTATTTTATGGTTGGAGTTGAGGAGCTCGTGGCTAATTAATAACAGCCGCACGGGTCGATCCATCAGGTTAAGCTACGCTTGCCGGGTTTGGTCCGTGGATGGGTGACCATCTTAACATACCGAGACTCCTCCGTGCCTCGGAAAGCACGTTAAGCCGTTGGTTCCGGCTGTCATCCGTGGATCTTTGACAGTCGTTACGGGTCATCAGAAGCCCGAAAAACTGACAACCAGTCTTACCAAGGGGTATTGTGTTACCCAGTAACTGGGTTGTGGAGGTCAGATAGGCAGTCGCTCCATGTAAAATACGGGTACTTAGCTGCATTCTGTTAAACTGGAAGCCGATCCCAACATAGTTGGGCAAAGGCTAGGCAGATTGATTGATGTACAAGTAAAAACTGAGGAATTTATGGCGAGCGTAATATACGCTGCTGAAAATCAGTTGCTGTAATTACGTACACATTTTCGTTTTAAGAATAGCAACTTTTTTTTTTGTGTTCATGAGCGTTAATTCTTAAAATTGGCAACGTCGCAAATACCTCTCAAATATTTACCTGTTTTGATTAATTTGTCAATGTTACTGTATGGGAATATGAAATATCGCTCACTAGTGAACTAGAATATTAATAATGAATTGCAAAATTGTAATTGTAACACTGAATTTGATGTTGTAACCGTTTTAGCTGTAAAAAAGCCATTTGGAAAGTTTCCAAATACTTTTTTTAACATCTAAAACTAAATATTCGGTGTTACGATATTAATTGTTGCATTTCATAATCAATATTTTAGTTCACTAGTTGACCACATTTCATATTTCCATACAGTAATATTGCCAAATTAATCAAAACAGCGAAATATTTGACATCTATTTGCGACGTTGCCCACTTTCAGAACGCATAAGTCAAAACTGTACAAATGTGGAATTTTCAACCACTGTACTTTTCTGTATCTATCAACTTCGTAAATAGTGTTGTACCACCCTTTTTATTTGTATGTCTCGATACTTCGATAGATTCTTTAATTCGATGATTATTCGCGATCTCAATGGACTTTTGGCGTGCAATTGCGGTGTGTACGCCACGGACCTCGTGCAAAAGAGTACGTGTCTTTTGGAGTCAAGGGCAAACATATAGGCTGTTATAAGACCCATCAGATAGGCGTTAAGAATACATCAAATTAAGTAACATTGAGCAAAAATTATTTTTTTAATTGTTGGGGTGAAAAACATGTTTAATTATTGGGGTGAAAATTCGCTGTTAACGGCCGCGCGCAAAACATTGTGCTTACGGGTGCATGCAACGGTACAGGAGTTGTGGTGTATTTAATGTTAATTTAAAACATTTGTAAATTATTTTCGTAAAAAAAAATTGGAAATTTGGCCTTTACTATCTCCGTAACCAGAAGGTTCCCAGGTATGTTCCTGTGCATAAAAAAAACATCAAAAAGACGGGTAGTAACTGCAAAACTGTGAAGGGATTTTATGAGTTTGTTTTTTTTTTTAAATTTTTGCCCTTGACAGAACATAAAATAATGCATCCGCGCCTTGGTTCCTTGGTGCCTGGCCTAAATCCTTTTGTTTTGTGTTGGTGATAGTTTTTCTATAACATTACATAATTGTCTAATTTTAGATTCTTCTATTAAAAACAAAGTAAGTACTGTTTTATTTTTACTTTTCTCGTGAATTGATAATCTGCACATTTAGGTTACATATTATGTAAATAATAAAAGCCGTACGGGTCGATAGAAAATTGAGTTAAACTAGCCGCAGTCGTTTCGTGGATCATGTCGAGACCCCTCCGTGCCTCGGAAAGCACGTTAAACCTTTGGTCCCGGCTGTCATTCGTTGAACTTTGACAGTTGTTCCGGGTAGTCAAAAGCTAAAAATTCTAACATCCAGTCTTAACAAGGCTTATCGTGTTACCCAGTAACTGGGTTGTGGAGGTCAGATAGGCAGTCGCTCCATGTAAAATACTGGTATTCAGCTGTATCAGGTTAAACTGGAAGCCGACTCCAAGATAGGGAAAAGGCGAGGCCGATTGTTATTCAATTTGGCAACACCGTCGCTTGAGATCGCGAATATTTATCAATTATTGATATTTTTTTTATTCCATTTTACGAAAAGACAATTTTATGTTGATACTATGTAAGTAGAACTCAATAGAACTAGTTTATGAATATTATAAATGTATTTAAGTATTAGACTTTATTTTTTTTAATAAAAATAAATAATATTATTATTATATTATGTTCTTATGAAAATATGATTATTATAATATTTGACCAAAATAATATCAGTATTTAAGTAAGATGCAGCAGCACAATATGCCATTAATTTCTGGTCGGTAGAAGTTTTTTTTTTGTTAAATATTTTTAAAATTATTGTAGTTCAAGTATAAAGTTATTAATATTTTAAATAATTGTTTCATTATTATTTTTGTTAAATAAATATTTTAAAATATCGCTCTATTTTTATTGTTTGTTTGCACTTTGTGTTTGTTTATCGTTTTTATTATTAACGCAATCATTATTATAATATTCAACTATTCATTTGGGATTAAACGTATTATTATATATTCATTAGATTCACGAGATAGCGGTTAAGTAAAACTCTGGGATTTAATTGGGTTTCTGAAGTACAATATTAATTGGATTTTTTTACCACATTATAACAGTTTTTACAAAATAATAAGTTGACAATGATTTTATTTATTAAAAATTTCAGATTCTACAGAACATAATGAATATGTAAGCGAACCGGGGGCAAATAGTTTCACATTACGTATTTCTACATTTAATTGTAATTGTAGTTATTTAGTGCTTATTAAAATTTTATTTACTAACATTTTTATTTTTTCATTTATTTTTCTCATTGGCAACCCCTTTTCATTGGCTGTATCGCTTTTTCTTTGATGCTTTTTTTTTGTAAGAAGTCTGTCATTTAAAAAGAAGAAAAAATAGTTTTGCTTGTTTTTTTTTCCACGTAAGTTTTTTTTATTTTTTTTCATTTAAGTGCATAAATAAATACGCATAAATTTGGTACCCTTGGGTATTTTCACCTGGTGTAGGTGTAAAAAAGTTGTATAGTGTTATGCTAAAAGCAATATGTAGATACCTAATTTTATGGACTTTTACTTTTAATCATGCAAGATGTCGTCTTTCTGCAAGTAGCAATTATTTATCCAGTAAGTATTTTACATTACAGGTGTTCTTTTTTTTCTATCCATTACGGTTAAATTTTAAACGTAAACTATACTGCCCTGCTAAGCCGAAAGGCGGTATCTCTGAGATACGCCCTTTTAGTTTTTTTATACCATTCAATAGCTATAATAATTTCGCATCTAATGGTATAAGCCACATACCGCTATCTAACTTAAAACATTTAAAAAAACCACTCGGAAGTTCTTTATATCCTTATGTTTCATTAAATTACACTTTAAAAAAAGCCAATTTTCTCCAAACCTAATCCGATTGAGATACCGCCTTTCGGCTTAGCAGGGCAGTATAGGTCCTAGAGAATAACGCTGCAAGGAACCATGGGCAAAATTTTAAAGAAAATCTGTATAGCAGGGGTTTGACAAAAAATTAACATCTGTATATCTTGGTAAATGACAAAATGAAGAAAGCATTAAAATGTACATATTTTTCTTGATAATTTCCAAGCAAAACCCCGTAAGCACGTCGCCCGCAACCCATCGTTTCGTGCATACTTTTCCTGTCCCGCATCGTACACGCACGGGAGGTTGCGAGCGCATCACACGCGCTAAGCTCACGCATGCAGTCGAGCAACGCATGCGGGCAAATCCGCGTGACAGGAAAAGGGCCCTTAAGCTTGATATTCGAGAATTATAAACCCCAAAAAATCCACTCGTCTTCTTTTCGTGTGGTTAGTGACTAACCTGGTGTCAGAGTTTTAAAGCCGCCCATGGGCCTCTGACTTGACTTCACATGCCGTCGAGATATATCTCTCAGGCATGCCGGTTTCCTCACGATGTTTTCCTTCACCGTTTTTTTAAACAAGTGATAATTATACGATACGCACATGAATCCGAAGTCATAGGTGCGTACCTTGGGTTCGAACTCGAGGACCCTATGACTTGGCAGTCCGGTCACACCACAGGCTATCACTGCTCAAAAATCCACCCTAAGGTATTCACCTTAGGGTGGATTTTTTCAGGGACTCGGAAACTTATGTCCGAGAATCCACCCTAAGCCTAGTTGGATCCACCATAGAGTGGATTTTTTGGGCTGGATAAACGGAATAAACCTTTGAGTCATAAGGAAAACATAATAACTTAACAATACACAATTAGGTAGAATGTAATATTCAACATCCCTACAATTTCTTAATTCACATACACAGTGATTTTTATGAACGAGGAAACGAGGTATGTGCTACGTACCTGGCTTATCACACAATTTGGTAGTCAGGGTAATGAACAGCTAACCAAATTGATTACCAACTTTCATTGTCCATGTATTCTAATCACGACAGCCGATGTATTCTATAAAAATCTTACCGTGAAAAGTTTGTTGAAGTCCTGTCAATAGTGTGAGTGCCTATAGTTTGACCTATACCGCTATACAGGGCCTTATTTATGTGCGCGGCGAGACGGGGTGTAGTGCAGGCCACTCATTCATCAACGCTCTCGGCGTCGGGCCCCCCGCCCCGCCGCGCATTCCTAAGGCGCGGTATAGCGGTATCGGTCAAACTATAGCGATCCCTAGCATCAGGTGGTATGACAGCTTATTTGAAGCTCACTTCACCTAATTTTTCTGGGTGAAATTTTTACAGAACAGCGTTTATTCTTTGGCTTTTGTATGAAATAGGATCATACGGCAAATTAACGTACATTTTAATTTTGCTTCACTATTCATTCCCCTGACTGTACATCGACCCTGTTACCTGGAAATTCGTTTTAACGCCAACAATACGAAACAAATACTTCCACATTTGTTAAATTTACAAGGTAGTATATTTAAAAGAAGTTTACTATAAAAACGACATGTGCACCTAATTAATGGCACCCTGTTACTGTCCCACTGCAGGGCAAAGGCCTCTTCTCATACAGAGAAAGCACGAGCATTGATCACCACGCTTGCTCAAGACGGTTTGGTGATTTCAGACTTATATGAATTATAAGTGCCGGTTGCCTCACGATGTTTCCCTTCATATGTTAGTGATGTCCACGAGAAACTTTGAAAGTGACGAACTTACCCGGATTTGCACCCACAAACTCTTGCATGAGAGGTGAGGCCTTAACCACTGGGCCATCACGACATACCTACATAATTATTGTAATGTAATAATATTCTATACCTATGTTAGTTTTTCTTATTTTCAGGTGTTACAATCTGCGAAGGAGCAACTGAAATGGTCGCTGTTGAAATAAAACTAATTGCATTTTTAATAAAATATAATATTCGATTTAAGTTACTTTTGTAGTTCTTACATTTCACGAGCGCACGTGAAATAATTGCTTAAGAATTTAACATAATATCTAGATAAAAAAATAAAAAATAAATGTCTTGCAAAACTATTAAGTAAAAATTCAAGTATGTAGGGTCTGTTCTGCGCTGGGATAAGACCGTACTACGAATCAAATCCTGGGCCATTGTAGCTTCGAGCGACTGGCGGGCAGAATAAAATGGCGCAGAACACAATGTTGTCAGAATTTAAAAATATAGCCATATTAGCCGGGAAATTGATTAGTACGATCTTACCCCAGCGCCGAACTTACCCCAACATACTCTATATTTTACAGCATTTATACGCATTTTCTAAATAAGGAAAACGTATATTGTCCTTACCTTTCTTGATAAGTTTATTAATTTTCCCGCATAATTGATTCAATATACAGACAATACGACGATAAATGAAAAAACTGGCAATACTAACGGATAGAACCGTATTTTGAAACTATCACATAAATCGTAACATCGCAATTAAAAAAGCATCATTTTCAAACAAACTATGTAATCTGCGTTCGCAATTTATTTGCCAAAAATGGAAACAAACACGAATTTTTAGGAAAAACAACTGTAATGCCTACACATAAGGTTTAGTTTGCGCTACAACTTCATATTTCTTATGACTTTTCAACAGTACTAGTCGGTCTAAAATCAACTTTATTTACACAAGCATAAAGTTGATGTTTGTTTAAGTGGAGATAACATCAATTGGATTAAGGATTTAAATAGACCTTACGTAGTAGTGATGGGCCGACTACGAGTGTTGCCAATCTTTGACTAGCTATACTGACTAAACTATTGGAGATATTCGATTGAATTTGCGTATGCAGACTGAGAATGTCATTAGATATACGCTGTTTAATTTATTGCGTCTCTACCTTGTAGAGCATGGAATCAATTATGCCTTATTTCAATGTCAGTAAGAACCAATTTCCGAGCGCTCGCGATTTGCAATAACCTCTAATCTATATTATTCCAATATTATTTACATTTTATTTTCCTCACTCTTAAATCCTAAGGTATGAATTTATATTTTGTTGAACTACATTAACATTGTAATGGTGAGGAAATTTTATTTAAAATAAACTTATATTTTAGTACTTACTTCTGGGCTTCTAGTTTCTACATCTTTTTATTTTGCATTTACAACATTATCGCTGTTTTTTAAAATCCTTCAACACTATAAGCTTAAAAAATAAATGCCACTAGTCAAATCAGCATTTAAAGTCCTGAATATGACTACAAATAAGTTTTTGAAAAAATTAAATGGACCAAATGATTCGTAAGAAAAAGGCCAGCCTATCATTGGATACGTCAGTTACGGTTGATGTCGAGGAGTATAATAAAAACAGGGGTAATAATCATTTGATCTATAAAATATTTTGATAAATTACTTTAAAAAATAAGTATTCATTTTCTAATATTTGTTTAACATACCTAAAATTGCCTCAATTTAAAATACCTGAAATTCTGGTTCACCAAAGTTTGTAAGTAATAGGTATGCGTTATCTTATAGCTTCGGTAAAGGTTTGGTTTCCGAAGAAAACGGTGAACGGTCACCATTGAGGTTCAATGTAAACTAGCAGACATCATGGACCACAAACGTCTCAGTCACTACCTGACGTTTATGGTGCGCAGTACGCACCTCGCAGTTGTCACACTTGACACATCCAAGGGACACATTTTTTGTTCGCGGTGTCTGATCTAGTTTACATTGAATCTCAATGACGGTCACACAATAACGGCTGTCCAAATACAGAGCACTTTTTGACAACTTAATGTCAAATTGTGATTAAAATGACACATGTTCTTGACGGGCCGTTAAAACATTGACGGAACCGCTGTCTTAGGAAACCAAAGCATAACGCAATATTTGCGCTATTGGTTGTTTTCGAAACATGTTCCCGCCTGTTGAAAACCAGCACCCAAATTGCGTAACACACTTTCAATCATAATCCGAAAGAGTTTGAATGAAATTCCTAATCCATTGCTTCATAGGTTTGAAAAATTTGTCTGCTCGACAACGTAAATGGCGCAATGAATGTTGAAATTAAAAAAAAAATGTAAGGTAAGGCTTGACGTTGTAAGTGTTGAGCAGATGAATTTTTCAAACATGAAGCTAAATAGGAATAGCAATTTCCTTAATCCGTCGGATTGTGATTTAAAGTGTGTTAGCCAATAATTAGAGTGCATATATTATAGGACCCAGATATGAGGCCAGTTTGCGAGTCAGTTCAGTCACTGGCTTTTTACTGACCTCGTGTAGGAGTACGAATACATTTGAAGACAGTTCAGTATTGACTGGTTTCGTGTAAGCGTCCACAGAGCACGGAATCGGCCGCTGACAGCGTCTACAGTCTTTCCACAGTTATATCACCTCTGCTGGCACCAGCAACCCAACAGCAACCTTATTGTAACGAGAATAAAGATCACTGTGATTCTGACAGACTTGTCAGTGGCAGCAGCCCAACAGCAACCTTTTCCGCTTTCCGAATTAGAACGTAATCGCTCATAGCGCTGACATCAATAATTGGCGTTCCGATTTAGATATCACGATTATGACAGCTGACGGCTGTCAACAATTCGGAACGCTCGTGAACCGTGAGCACACGGTACTCGCTCAACGTCAAAACTTGCATATCATATTTATTTGTGTTTAAACCACAAATTTCTTCTTCTTCTTTGGATAGGTGGCCACGATAGCCAGAAACACAATTTCGAAAATGTCACGTTAGTCTAAAGTTATGATGAGACTCAAAACAACACACAACTGTCATTTTGGACAGCGCTCACGGTGATATTAGTAAAAGGCATGGTCAGCGTTATCGCAAGATGGCGCATGTCATGACGTCATCTATGACGATTCACGACACATCGTTATCGCGCTCATGCTAATTCGGTACGGCTGTTAGCACGCTCAAATCGATTACAGCGTAACTCGGAATGCAGCTTTTATTGTAACGACAATAAAGGTCACTGTAATTTGACAGTGATGCAAAATCAGAGGTAAAATAACAGCGAACTAGAGAGTACCTACTAATTAAATTCGTGGCATCAAAAGTGTGTTGAGTCACAAATGAATGGGACACTCCGCAGTTTAGATATGAAGCTACAAGGACGCGACGGGCCCGTCTTGCTGGGCCAAGTCAGTGAGTGTAACGTAGTCAGAAGATCTAAAAGTCACGCGATAGAAAGAGAGGCAACTTCTAGGTGAATATAACTGTAGGTGATTAGCGCTGTGCGACCTGAATGGCACTTTATTGTGTCGTAGCAAGAGTCGCTTTTTATTTATATGATTTTGCGGAGTGTTCATCTGTGGTTGAGTGCTTAATTTCTACCTCGGACCGCCTACAAAGCCGTCAGTTTTTATACGTCATTTGTGTTGACGATGCCGCCTCTAGTAGCGACCTCAGAGGAGTCTCCGTGCTCTGTGCAGCGGCTCAAGTCACTGAATAGTGACATATGACAAATATATTTTTTTAGTCCGTCTTGGAGATTATTAAAAAATATTGGACACGTATTTTTTCTTTTTTTACTTAATCGAAAGATTACGGTGATACATTGAGTTTAAATGTGCCATGACGTCACGAGTATGTAGACTTTTTATACTTACTTGTGACGTAGCGACCTCCACTCCCCAACTTTAAATGCGTTTTATCTAAGTGATTTGTTATTAATATGATAAAGCAAAAAATACGTGTCTAATATTTTTTTATTATTTGACTGACGGACTAATTAGAATTTCTTTATTTTTACCCAGGCATCATCCCTATCGATGTCATGCCCAATTAGCCTCCGGGCAAGATTCACAGAAAGCAGTTTCGACTTCACTCGCATACCAATATAAACATTATTCAACGTTCACATTCGCTTATCCGAATATGAACATCTAAATTAATATTATAATGAGAAAATATTCGATTTTTTGTATGTTTGTTTGTAATGGATAAACTCAAAAAATACTTAACCAATTTCAAAAATTCTTTCACTTAAAGAAAGCTACATTATCAGCGAGCAACATGGGCTGTATTTTATCGACTTCAACGCGAACGAAGTCGCGGGCAAAAGCTAGTTATATACAGGTTGTCAGGGACATCGACGCGATTCTGACCCCCTGCGCAGAAATGTCATTAAAAAAAATCGGCTGTTTCATAGAAAACTGCAATACCTACGCGGTCAAAATGTATGGAACGGCAGATTTTTAGTAAATAACCGACAAAAAATTTCTTCGCAGGGCTGTTCAGAATCATGTACCATCAAAGAAGTTCATATCTAACCAGTTTCAAAACAAAATCACGTGAACACGATGACCACATCTGTTACCGGCCCGGTGCTATAGCCGCCGAGCGCTGCAAGCAAGAATAGTCCTTACGGTGGTTAGATATGAACTTCTTCGATGGTACTGAATCGATGGTATCAGTTTTCGCGTCGATGTTCCTGCCACCCGGGTATATATTATGTGAGAATAAGGTTCATAATCGCTTTCTTATTTTACGAAGTTACGAAGTAAAGTCAAAATGCGTTCTATAAATCTACCCCATATTACAGCCAGGCTATTCTGTAAACATCTCACCGTGAAAACTTGGCTGAAGTGAGCTGTCAATAGTGTCAATCCCTGTGGAATGACAGCTCACTCCACGCTCACTTCACCTATGTTTTCACGGTGAGATGGTTACAGAATAGCACTGCAGCTCTTTACAACTGATCACTTTTCTGACTAATCCCAAATTCGTCAGCAGTAGGCGTGGTATTAAGTTTAGAAATTTGTTTAAATGCCGGATGGTCCTTGTCGCGGAGTAACTTGAATAGGACATTCTCCGAAGTGCCCACATAGACACCGATGGATTGGAGACGCTGAAAATAAAACAAGGTTTGTGTGAAAAAGTTTTATTTTGAAAAAACAAAGTTATATTAATACAATCGTTTAGTAACAAAAAACTATATATGACCCCATCACTTATTTGAATATCTATTGTTTTTATAATTTCCAACGTCACGATATTATCATGAACGCCCACATCCACGTTTATAAAATGTATGGAAATTTAAAAGCGTCTTCATATTATTTCGATACAGATTACGTGTTATCGTGACGCCGTGACGTGCACAGTAATATCGCCACGGAAATTATAAAAGTGCACATTTTTTACAATAATTACTATAATATAATGTTGCCATGTTTATGTACGAACGTGAATAACAGAGCTCAAACTTTTAATATTAAAATTACTCTTAAATAAAAAACACGGAATGTCAAGTTCACATCTCATTTAATACTATACAGGGTGGCAGGGACATCGACGCTAAAACTGTTAGAGATAAACTACGATAACATGGCGCGCCCCTCCACTTTACTGTTTCAATGGGTCTAGTGACTAGACTCAAAATCCTCGGATTCCTCGGATTTATTTTTGTTTGATGGTCGTCTCAGTACGCACACAATGCGTTTTGAGTCTTGGTGGCGCTTTGTAAATACATTTCACAAATACTTTCAACCGTGTAGAATTTTGGAGGGGCGCGCCATGTTATCGTAGTTTATCTCTACCATGGATTCATTCAGTACATGATTCTGAAACCCCCTGAGTTGAAACTCCTAGTCGATAATTAAAAAAAAAAAAACAGCTATTCCATACATTTTGATCACGTAGGTATTGCACTTATCTATGAAACAGCTGATTTAAAAAAAAACCGACGAGCAATTTCAACGTAGGGGTTTCAGAATCATTTACTAAATCCATGGTAACAGTTCGCGTCAATTTCCCTGCCACCCTGCATAAATATATAAAAAAAAAACAGAAACTTAGAATACATTAAAAGTAAAAAAATAAATAAACAGTCACCAAAAAAAAATACAGGATGAGTTAGAGCTGATTTTACCAGTCATATTTTATCTGTGGAATAAAATTGACCTCTGACAGTTTTTGAATGGAAAATCTGTCAATAATTCAATATTTATTCGCAGGATGAAATGTATAAAAGTTTGGTCGAACCCGCCGTAGAAAAAGCCTTAAAAAAAAAACTTCTGCTTTTTTTGCAATTTTGTATATAGTGATTTTTCGAAAAAAAGTAGAAAATATAAAGACCTCATCATTTCACGTGCACGTTTTAATTTAAAAATAACCCCGTAAAAATTAACAAACCACAGCCGAAGTCTCAAACAATTGTACACTGACAGCTCTTGAACGCGTTTTAGAAATGCTGATCGCGTTCAGTTTCATTGGTGAAATCCGCACTTAGGAAGACTCAAGACTCAACCATTACTTAAAACTAGTTTCAACCAATCAAAAGGCTTTAAACGAGTCATAAGTAACGCTTGAGTTTTGAGTGAGGTTCTGTAATACGGGCCTTAGTCTCTAGCCGTTCCTGTCACTTGTAATACCCAAGACAGGCCTCTTGACCTGCATCTCACCTGCACGCGTAGCATGACCACCGTAGAAACGGGTTTTGTCGACGGAAGAATAGACAAAATGACAGATTATGATTGTTTATCTGTCATTTGATCTATTCTTCCGTCGACAAAACCCGTTTCTATGGCGGTCATGCTACGCGTGCTGGTGGTAAGTGAGATCAGGCCGAAGGTGGAAGCGAACTTCACCCTGAATCCTCAACCACAAAGGAACTGCCTATCTTAACTCTAACTACCAAAACACAACAATGCAATTTGAGAACTTGGGGTTTAAATACTTAACCTAACTTATAATTTTGACGTTGTATTAGTAAACCATAATGTATCTAGAGTGGGTTCCTTATTCAGTTTGGAAATTTGTTTGAACTGAGGATGATTCTTATCCTTCATTAGCTTGAAGAGAACATTCTCCGCTGTGGTTACGAAACAGCCAAGAGCAGCCAAGCGCTGGAATTAGTAAAGAAATGTTAGTTTTGTCATCACCTGGCCCACCTGAGGCACCTGTCCAACTACCGGGGATATGAACAGTCAGCAGGATGTATCTCCTTTATTTTTCGGGACCTATAAAATTTTGTACATTTCTTGAGCGAGAAAATCTTTAACAGCTAATCGCTTTTTCGGCGGCGGTGGGACAAGCGCCTGAAGCGTCTAAACTCCCTAAAGTCTATTCAAATCCTTGTTTCCAATTGATGTTATTTCCACAACAAATATCAACTCTAAGATAGTGTAAATTAAGTTAATTTCAGAATGACAAGTGAAAATGTTTCAAGTAATGGTCAGGAGCGCGTATGACCAGGGCCCTATATAAAATAACTGGTAAATTTGACAATGCGACATATTTGTAAAAAAAAACCAGCCCAGTGCGTGTCGGACCACCCACAATGAAGGGTTCAGTAGTTAGGATGAATTAATCCCAAAAACAAACTTAACATTATAGTTGAAAAACATGTTCTCCCATACATTCCAACTGTAAGCACATTGAAATATAAGTTTGTACACACAATATTCTGATATTTACCATGTTATTTTAAGACCATAGACTTCTTATAGGTTTTCCTGTTATCTATGAGTAAAGAACCATTCAATCTATTTTTTAAATACATTTTAAAATATTTTTTTTTGGTATCTTCGCAACAAGCCCGTTCATTTGTTACATCACACTTTACAGTTAGCAAAACTTTGTTTTTAAATTTTCTTATATGCCCCCAAAAGTGACCCCATATTCTAAATAAATTTAATAAAATTCATTTATTTACGTTACGCGTTCGTGTTTGGGTCACAGAAATACATATTGTGTAACAAATTTCAACTTAATCGGTCCATTAGATTCGGAGCAAATTGGCTGTGACGGACGGACAGACACGAGTGATCAGTACAAACCCTAAAAATGACAAAATTGGCACATTTTCATGACAGATGCTATTAAATAAAGCTGTAAATGTACTGAAAGAAATTTGGATTTCTTTTGGCTGCTATAAAAAGGCCCCGGACCCAAAAGTATAGAACATGTGACTAAGCAACCATGTTAACCATGAACTTTATTTCTGCCTTCATAAACTCGCGCTCTTTTCTTACGAGGGCGGGAAATTTGACGTCAAACCTACTTACAGTACAACAATTTTCTTAATGTCCCTCGGGAATCATCGCATTTCCGAATACAAACAAATGCTAATTTCCATGTCCATCAAATTAGATTTATCATGATAAATCTAATTTGATGGACCTAATTTGAAGGGTATAATAGTTTGAATTCAGAACTTGCGCAGGCCAATTCAAACAATAATTGCTGGGATAATTGGTAGATACAAAGTTGAAACATTTAGTGTGTAATTGCGTAACAATTTAACCTGAACAGGTTTTATTTACACTTTCATCAAAAAGTTTTCGAACAGATTTTATAGAATGTGCTTGACGTTGATCGATCGCAATCTATTAGCACCCTTAAGCCTTAGCCACACAGGCGAATCCCGCGCGTGATTCGGGACGCGACTGCTTGCGTCGATTGTTTTAATCTATACTATACAGGGCTTCCCAAACTTATTTTTACTGTGACGTCCTTGGGAGTTTACAATTTATTTGCGACGCACCCCCCCTCCCCCTTCTAGCCAAAAAGTAACTACCAGTGTGTAGTTCTAGCCTAGTAACAAGTTACTTTACTCCAAATAACATATTTGCAACCTGTACTTGTTTTTTATTGCTGCAACTGCAGAAAAGTCTGTTTCGCACAAGTACGATGTCGCAAATATTAATAGAACCCTCAATGCTCATGAAGATCGTGCCATCATTACTGCAATGATGGCACGATCTTCATGAGAAACTGAGCTCAAAAATTCAAGCTGTTTGTCTTTGTCGTATTGGAGCGGCTGGAGTTACAGGACAATCGCCTCGCGACGCCCCAGGGCGTCGAGACGCACAGTTAGGGAAACCCTGATCTATACGACAATTTTCTTCGCGCTAGTTTGAACACCTATACAAGTTGACACATTCGGTGAAATCGCCTCAGTTTGGCCAGAGCTTCACACTTAGTAGTACCGTCAATAAAATAATGAAGTACCAACCTGCAATGCTAGTCCCCTGTCCATGAGTGACCTGGAGGATACTCCATCAGCCAGGACATGTACCACTAGGTCTTTGCTCAGCAAGTCTATCACTGTTTGTTCTATACAGACATGGGTCTGAAAATGTGAAAATGTCAGTATTACTACAGCCATGCTATTCTGTAAACATCTCACCGTGAAAACTCGGGTGAAGGGAGCTGTCAATAGTGTCAATCCCTGTGGAATGACAGCTCACTCCACGCTCACTTCACCTAAGTTTTCACGGTGAGATGGTTACAGAATAGCACTGCTGGTCCAGTTTTATACACAGAACAAATTTTTTTTCCTGTTTATCGGGTGGCACCTCTCCCACTGCCAACGCAAACGTACATACGATATTAACAGGTGATCGCTGACAGTTCACGCCGCCGCATTGTGGATCAAAAAAAGGATCTCGAAGTCATAGGAGATTAAATTTAAAGTGTCGGTATTTTGCTTAAAATGGCTTTTAATAGCCAAAATCATGCATAAATATATCAAAGGATACAATCTGGTAGGCAAATTGGCAACTTATTTTTTTTTTTGGCAAAAAAAATGGGTGAAGCTAATGCTTATATCTCCGGAACGGAGAGAATAACGCTAATACCTTTGAACACTTAAAAAAAAGTTCTAAATCTAAAATAAATAGTTACATCACCATGTGCAAGGATTAGAAGCTATTTCAAGCAAAAACCCGACACTTTAAAATTTAAGCTCCATGTCTTCGAGAGCCTTTTTTCGATCCACTGTGCGCCGGCGAGTACTCGTTAAGCTATCAAATAGAGTAATCGTTCAGCGACCCTCGCTTGGCGGGCAGAACACTGACTGAGAGTTTGGTATATACGCCATACGAGCGAGTAATCGCTCGTCGCCGTCGAGCACTTGCTGCTCGCCAATTCACTTTTAGTTGCTAGCTCTACTCGCTTCTCGGTCGTCGGCGGTGGGACAGGTGCCTATGGGCCATCTGATAGAAGGTGGTTACTGCTACCTATGAACATTTGTA
This sequence comes from Agrochola circellaris, assembly GCA_914767755.1. Classification (NCBI taxonomy): domain Eukaryota; kingdom Metazoa; phylum Arthropoda; class Insecta; order Lepidoptera; family Noctuidae; genus Agrochola; species Agrochola circellaris. The sequence continues at coordinate 4,852,079 of OU611867.1, read as the reverse complement.
ATACAAGAGGCATCACTGATATTCTATCCCACTAACAAAGCTGAAATCTCTCATGTGCCTTCTTGACATGCTGCTTGGCTGCAGAAATACATGTGGCTAATAGTTCCCAGAGGCCACCTTCAAAAGCTCTACGATTTTGTACATTTTAACTAGATTATTGATTTATTAACGTTTGTATGCCCCTACCATAGTTAATCGCAATTAAACAGTATTGAGGCTAGCATGCATTTTAAATGATTAAATTCCTGCTAAACAAAAACCAACCGTAACCCTAAGAACATAGTGGTCCTTCGAGCCGGATTATTTTAAAATCTTTACCTCAATGCCAAACAGCACAACAGATTGTAGTGCAGGCACGTCTTTCTTCAGTCTTTCCTCTAGTTCTGGAGTATACATTGAGAACCTGGTCTTCTCGAAAACTAACGCAGCATCTTTAGTGTTGATATCCTTGCAAGTGTGACCGAGACCCTTTGGGTATTGCTCAGAGACGTACACAGGTATTTTGAAGTGCTTCGCTGCCTCGATCTGAAATTTTTTATTGTATTGTTTTGTTTTTAATGATGTTTTGAGTTTCTTTATATTTAGTAATAGAAATAGGTAATTCTTTGTTATCTAGCTAATACATATTAGCATGGGCGTACCCAACTTTTGGCCCAGGGGTGGGCAAATCAGAACGTTTAATCCGAGATTTTTAATAATAGTTTGATATGGACATTTAATGAATATTTTTCGTCGCTTATGTTTGGGTCCCTAAAAAAAATAACATGTCAAATAAATGCAAGTCGCTTGGCCTCGCTTATTTATCAGCCGAATATACGAGCGCTCGGTCATACGGTAATCTTCGTCCGTCTTCCGTCAGCCTGAGGGGAGGCGGCTGGCGAGCGAGCCTAGTGCTTGCTTGCTGCGGTCGCGTATTTTGCATGATACAACATGACCGACATGATTTTTCTAAAATTAATGCAAATATATTTGTAACTGTAAAGTAAATCTTATCGTGACTCTAGCTTATCTTTTAACGACAACAGCAGGTACTAAGCCATTCAAAATTCAAGAGCGGAAGCGGGCTATGCTCAGAATTTCTTTGAAGGATGAAATTAGGAATGAAACTATCTGGAAAAGAACCAGAGGTATCAACATAGCTTGCAGAGTAAGCAGGCTGAAGTGGCAGTAAGCTGGCCATGTTTGTCGAAGGACCAATGGCCGGTGAAGCAAACGAGTCCTGGAGTGAAGACCGCTTATTGGCAAGCTTAGTGTGGAACACCCCCCAGCTAGATGGACCATTGATCTTAAACGGTGGCTGGGACAGACTGCTTGCTTGATTGACACAGGTTAAACACATATTCAAATATCATAAGTAGCTTAAAATATGACATAGGGCTAGGTTACATATTAGTGTTAGTTGCCAGTGAGCCCCAAACTAGACCATTAGTCTGTACCTTGGGGGTCAATGCTGGTTTTATTCTGTCAAGTTAAGATACTTGTTATTGCATCACTCAGCTGATAAGATGAAACTTATTTGCAGTAGCATCTCGGTAGCATAAAAATATCTGCTGAGATATGATCTTCGTATTGTTGGTATTGCAGCCTATTCTGTTATGTTGAGAAATCTAAAGCATAAAGGTTTTTCATTCATTCATACATTAATTTTTTTAACACTATAAAAAAAGTTATAGTACTAAGTTAAAATTATTTGTTTTGTGTGGGAGCTGGTCACAGAATAAACATGGAATTATTTGACTCCTTAGCCTCTTCTGGGTCAGTAGTTCGTCTTAGGGGCGGCTGAAATTAATGCGTTATTGGATTGTATTAGTGAAACATGTTTTTTTATTTTATATGGTTAGTGTCTAACCTTTTGTCAGATTTAAAGCAGCCCATGGGCCTCTGATTGAAAAACTGAAACCTACTACTGGTACCTTCTACTATTGAACTGAAAGTGAAACTCATTCACAGTAAACAATGGAGCGGTATCGGCATTTTCTTTCATTTCTACTTAAGTATCCATTTCTTTACAAACACAAATATCAGAGGTTCTACCAATATCTAATCAAATCCTCTTAAAGATTACAAGAATAGATTAGGTATAAACAGATAGCCACAAGTTATTACGCAACAACCAATTTATAACTTACCATTTTATTTGCGACTTTGACCACCTCGCCAAAGTATTTGATGTGGGGCCGAAATATTTCCTGGATGTCACAAAGCAGGAAAGCTGTTTTCGGAGCCTCTAGGGCTCCCAATTTTATGATATTACGAGAGACCATTGTAAATTAAATAAAATAAAACACCGGCAGTATGTAACAAAAACGACTATTGAACAAGAACAATGTTTTGATAAAAGTTAGTGTCAAAGTCAATATTTGGCAACGTCAAACTGTCAACAGCAATTTAGAAAAAAAAAAGAATTTAGTCACTGGCAACTCTTTATCGATATTTGTTATAAAAAAAAATTGGAAACCCGATATTCAGACACACAGCTTTACTATAATTTACATAATAAGTTCATCCAACCACAAGTTTCTGTAGCTAATATAGACTTAGGAGCATCACCCGTATACGAATTAGGGTATATTAATACTAGCTGTTGCCCGCGACTGCGTCTGCGATCCAGGATGCAAAGTAGCCTATGTCCATCTCCAGGTCATGGTCTACCCATGTGCCTTTCATGCAAATCCGTTCAGCCGTTTTAGCGTGAAAGCGTAACAGACAAACAAACTCACTTTCGCATTTACATAATATTATATACAGGTTGGATTTTTTTAACCTCACTTGCAGGGAAAGTACTCTAAATACTGTAGATAGCAAATTTTACTCAAAATAAACATTCCTGTAATTTTTTTAAGAAACAAATCTGCATTCAAAGATTTTCGAAAATTCGCTTACCACACTTGGGAATCGAACTGGCTAAAAACAAAAAATAACATACTGTATTTTTATGGGATTAATCGATAGAGTCAATCTTAAGGATCAAATCTCTGTAACAAACATGATAAAATAAAAGAAAGGAAACCATAAAATCTAAACTTATAAATTCAATGGAACAAGATAAAGCACTTTTACTCAATTAAAACAAATTTTAATTTCCGAGTGTGGGAAGCGAATTTTCGAAAATCTTTGAATGCAGATTTGTTTCATTTTAAAAATAAAGGAATGTTTCCTTTGAGTAATATTTGCTTAGTAATTAATGCTTTTCGATCCTGTTTCTTATTGATCAAAAAAGTCTATTGGACCAACTGAGGTTTGAGTACTAGAAAAGTCAGAAATAGCAAAAAACTATTTCCATACTTTTGGTAGGAAGGAAACTCCAACTTACTTTTTTATGATGGACAGACTAGCCGAAAATATACAAAAATTTAAACTTCGAATGAATACGCGTTATAATTTTATCTGCTTTAAGAACAAGATAGTTTGCTGCTTGTGATTTCCAAAATTATGAGAAATAAAATGCTTCAAATAATTTATAACTCTCAGTCTTGTATCGGAAATGTTAAACAAAAAGACAAGAAATGAAAGAAGAAATTTTAAACAAACAAGATGTTAAATTTTTAGTTTCTTGTAAATCTCGCAGATTTATTATTCTTGTAAGTATTTAATGCGTTTATATTATTTATTTTTTACCATTGTCCTTATTTAGGTGGTTTGAATGATTTCTAAAAGTTTTTCCATCTATTTTGGGACCTTATAAATTAGGATAACACAGAGTAGGTACCTACTTAAGTCGGTGAAGGCCGCAGGAATCCGCTGGATACGAGAAGCACAGAACCGGTCCAAGTGACGGTGCTTGAGTAGGCCTATATCCAGCAGTGGACGTCTTTCCGGCTGAAATGATGTCCCAGTGCTGGGCAAAGGCCTCCCTTTCCCTTTTCGACACACGTCTGTCCACTGTAATTGCGGGCCAATCCTTTATTATTTATGTAGAAAATATATCTCGAATTCTGGAAGAAAAAGAAGTACTACCTACTAAATTAAATCATGCAGATGCAGGTAATCTGAACCAAAATCACATTACCTCATAAGATACTGTGACCCAAAGCGCCTGATTGTCAGTGAGCGAGGGAAGGTCAGTATTCACCAATTTGCGACTTGATGCTATTCAAATACGGTAGGCGTTTGTTCAAGTGACAAGCAAAGAAATCTTTTGATGAGTTTTCACACGCGTAACATGACGCTTTCTATGTCTACGAAGAATAGACACAGCTCTTTCTATACAAAGTGACATTTTGTTTCTCCATTTTTGACATCGCACCGTAGAAATCTTTCTACAATCTGTCATTTGTTTCAGAAGAAAGTTTTATATCCCAAACTGTCAAAATCACACTGACAACTGACAGTTGTCTCCACGGCCACAAAGTATATACGGTTATCTACAAAATCATGATTTTACAGGAGAGCATTTCAACACAAAAATGTGATAATTAATAGAAGAACAAAGCTATCTTCTCATATTTTACATCATTTCATTAATAGGAGATATTACCAAGGAAATGGTTAAGGCCAAAACTGATAGTGATAAAAAAAGTCATGGAACTGTTTTACACAAAAAAAAAGGATTTAAGGACAGACTCTAAAGAAAACCTTTATTTTGGCTTAGTGGCATAGCTTAGGTACCTTTTTAGTGTCCGACCGAAAATGGATTGTCAGCCGAAAACGAAAACGAAAGCTTCGGCTTTAGTTCTATTTTCGGCCGAAAACGAAGCCGAACATGCAAATGATTTAGACATTAAAAAATATTAATATTTCCGCTGTAGATACCTACACTGAAATCTTGTTTGTATTTTCTACACTTATAGAGAGAAAGAGCAAACAAAGGTTCTATAAGAAATCAAGAGCGGACCCGATTTACAACCGGAGTTAGCCGGACGTCAGCTGATATTGCCCAGCTTTACGAAGTAGGCCGAATAACGCGCGAAAATTCACGAACTTCTAATTTTCGGTTTGGCCGAAGCTTCGGCTGGTGTATGACCGAAAACGAAAACGAAGCTTCGGTCGGTCCACTACTTTAATTAAGTACCATCAAAGAAGTACATATCTAACCAATTTCAAAACAAAATCCCGTGAACACGATGACCACATCTGTTACCGGCCCGGTGCTATAGCCGCCGAGCGCTGCAAGCAAGAATAGTCCTTACGGTGGTTAGATATGAACTTCTTCGATGGTACATACCTACCTTACATAACATTACGCCTGTATTACTCGAAGGGTTAGGCAGAGGTGCACTTATAGTAGGTAGGTTACCTACACCCACATTTCGCTAGTTATGTTTAAGTCCCATGTAATAGGGGGCGCGCCTATTGCCATCAACCGGGCACGAATCCAGACTCCGGGCTGCTATTGAGATATTCCAGAGGGCGTTGTCACCGTAGGTAAAACCATGGTATAATAATATACTTCGCCAGGTATAGCATTCCGAGACACAGTGGTCACGTGGGTGACACAAGTCTACGTCATCACATCTGTGTTACCAGAAGTTTGTAATAATACCTCCCCAATCACGTTTATTACCTGTGCGAATCCAATAAAACAATGAGGTTTTAATTAACAATTACGTTGGTTTATGTTTAAATTGAATTGTTTCGTTTGATTAGACAAACGAAACGACAAGTTAAATGCTTTCTATATATTTTTTAACAGAATGGTGACTGAAAATCTTTCCTTAGTTCGTGTTTTGTTGCAATAAAGTGGGAACTGGATAGTGACGTAAGCATGTGCCACTCCCGGAATGCCAGACCTTGTTTTATTAGACCATGGGTAAAACCTCATTACTTATTTTAAAAACCTTCCGATACGTGTTTCCATTAAATTAAAAGAAAACAGATCTAGAAAGATATTTATTATTTAGTACCAGCAGGCTTAGCACGATCACCGTTTTGTAGACGGAAGAGTAAACAAAAATGACGATCCGTGTAGACAGTACGACGGCACCAAAGTAGAAAGAGTCAACTGCACTTTTTTACGATATTCACTCTTACATAATTCGACTCAAAATTCTTTGTTTTGTCATAGGATTTTTTTTTTGTTTGATTCTCCATTTTTACTGATATTAAGTAACGCAAATATAGACAACTACAACAATTTTTCTCAGTGTCGAAGAACCGTATTTTAGAACAAAAAAATATTTTAGTAATATTGGCCTTAACCATTTCCTTGGTAATATTTCCTATTAATGAAATGATGTAAAATATGAGAAGATTGCTTTGTTATTCTATTAATTATCACAGTTTTGTGTTCAAATGCTCTCCTGTAAAATCATGATTTTGTAGATAGAGGTATATACTTTGTGGCCGTGGAGACAACTGTCAGTTGTCAGTGTGATTTTGACAGTTTGGGATAGAAAACTTTCTTCTGAAATAGCCTACATAAAACAGGACCTAGACAAAGATTGTTAGAAACGAAAGACAAAATGACAGATTGTAGAAAGATTTCTACGGTGCGATGTCAAAAATGGAGAAACAAAATGTAATTTTGTACAGAAAGAGCTGTGTCTATTCTTCGTAGACATAGAAAGCGTCATGCTACGCGTGCTGGGCGACCGAGCTCTGCTCGGGTGAAAATAGAGAATGGTTAGGTATATAATAGTATAGAATAGTTCATACTAATTCCATGCTGCCATGTAATGACATTCTTCAGAGATCTTGTTCAAAAGTTTGGGCGGCCGACCTCTGCTCGGGTGAAAATACGGAGAAAACGAATTTTCCCAGATATGAGACCTAGCTAGATCGATTTTTCGCCCCCGTAAACCCCTATAGTGCAACTTTCATCGAAATGGTTAGAGCCATTTTCCAAAACGTGATTACAAATATAATATATATACAAATATTGCTCGTTTAATAGAATAGGATGTAGCTACCTACCCACGAAGTGCCTACCTAACTCCTTTTTTTTCTTCTAGGTACCTTTACCACAAAGACAAGCACATAATAATAGCTAATAAGCACTACCAAACTTGATCGAATTCAAACCCACGTAGGTACACCCTAAACCGAACCAAAAAAAAACTAAAACCGCGTATTTGGAGCAAAGTCAAAAATCAACGCGCAGACGTATCATTACCAAAAAGTCGGGCACGCAATTTCTTAAAAAACTATTCTCTTCCAAATCTCTAATTTACCGAAAAAACTGTATCATTCAAAAAACCTTTTTTTATTTGTGTACGCGTGACTTTTGAGTGACTGTTTTTCGCCTGAGGCTGTATCCGAACGCAACTGCGGTTGAAAAAAAATAAAAGAACATGGCGCCCGAGCGATCGCGTGCGCCTTTTCGGCGGGAAGGGCTTTTAGAAAAAAAATCATTCAGACCCTTACCTGTGACGTCGGTAACACAAAGTGCTATCAAATAGACGTAGGTCAAGAGAAATTAAAGAAAGTTGGGAAAAAATACTTTTGTTTATTCGGAAACTGGGTATTTTTTGGGCGATTGTTTCGGAAACCATAATGCCTTGCGTATCTACTTATATAATTGAGCACCAGTCTTGACTTCGACTTAGGTTACGCAGACCCGATATGGAGAGATTGGCAATATCTATAAGTAGTTAGGTACCTACTTACATAATATAAAAAGCTGAAGAGTTTGTTTTTGTTTGCTTGAACGCGCTAATCTCTGAAACTATAGGTACAGTCGGATTTGATTATTTTTTTGCATTATATAGCCCAATTCTTGAGGAAGGTAGGCTCATGGGCGTACCCAGGGGGGGCAGGGAGAGCAGCTGCCCCCCCTGGATTATGTATGCCTAAGTACTGTTGTCGATAAAAGTTATGTTACAGTCCCTTTAAGACTTACTTTACAATTACAGTATCAATCAAGAGTACAGTACAGTAAATTGTATAAGTTTTAGTAAAAATCGCGCTGCGCGGCCTGTCATGTTGTACCTCTCATAAATAACCGTTTTTTTTTGTTTACCTACAATTTTCATTGATATTTTCGGTTTTTCAATTGATCGTGTTTTACGCAATTATGTTACAGGACCTTGTGCTCAGCAGTAGCGCTCGTGACCCCTAGCCCAACGAGACAGGTCGCCATTTTCAATCCAGTCTAAATATACTTCATGGAACTCTTCTCAGATTTAACTAATGTAACACAACAGAAAATTCATCAGTTATGTATGTACATTAAAGCTAGGTACGGTTTACTAGGAAAACGGTTCCGTCGTAAAGTTACGGCCGTCATGAAACTCTATAATTTTCAACCAATTTTTGACAATAGATGTCAAAAAACGTTCTTTATTTGGACAGCCATTATTGTGTGACCGTTGTTCGATTTCTTAGGAAACCATTCCTGTACGTTAACCTGTGGCATTAGCCCAACAGCTCATAAAGAAACCAGTAGCCCTCTCCGTAATAAGATTTTATTTCACACTCGCAAATTAAAGTATGACCAATAAACAAAATTAACAATATTTTTAACTGGCAACAGTGGCGCCACCTCATCCTATTAGGTCGACCCGGCGGCGGCAAGCGGCGCGTGCTTTTAAGGATTTTTTATCTTTATTCTCAATATAAAAACAGCTTATAATTACAGGCATTTGGCTGTTTTACGTAGTCCAGAGGTTAATTGTGGGTCGGTTTAGCGTTTTTGAAGTCTGGATTACTGAAAAGTTTTAAAATATTGTTTTTTATTTTCAAGAAGTTATCTGGAACTTGTAAAATCATTTTATGTTTATATAGCGTTACCCAACATAAAACTGCAGGTTCCAATGGTTTAGTTTGTATACTTTAGCATAATTAAATACAAATTTTGTTATTTAATTTAATTTTGTTTTTGAATTAGATTTTATTTTTAATGTAATTTTGATTCCGATTTTGATTTTGACTTCAATATTGTTAAATTTCTCACTTATGTATTGTTAATATAAACCGGAAGAGCGGAAGTACCTAATTCAAACAATCTTTTGCATAAAAGTTAGTTCCTATCATTACATTGTTGATTACATAAGTTTTAGAAATAACAGTTTTACTTACTCGATCTTTTAGACCACCACAGTTGTTGAAAAATACATTGTAAGTGGGTTTTTTTGAAGAGTGCTTCTCTAGCGTTAATTTCATCTAAGTAGTTATCGACTTAATTTTGATGGGTTCTCCATTAAGTGGACCGACGATCTGGTGAAGGTCGCAAGAATCAGCGATGGTGGACAAATGGAGGACTGGTCAATGTTACAATCCTGGGGAAGACCCATTTCCAGTGAAGAATAGTGAAATATGAAATTGATTCAGAGGCCGTAGCGTTCCCTACAGCCTTTAAGAATTAAATAATTTTAATTTCACTGGCCTCGATGGCTGTGTGTTGCCAGCCAGTCGTAGCTGGTTTATATAAATACCTACAAAACATAACACTTCAATTCATACGTTGGGGGGTTAAAAAGTGTTAAGCTTTGTGCAGACTAGCGCGACGCGACAGCGCAACGCGACACCGGTTTATGTTATACCGTCAAGTTTCTTAGAAATTGTATTGTTCGAGTCGCGTCGCGCCGTCGTTTCGTTGGCGCTGGTCTGAACGAGCCTTTAGTCTATTAACCTAATTCTATGAAAAATAAAACATAAGTACCTATAGCTTTCCTACATGTTTGATATATCCCAACATGCTATAAGACCTCTATAGATCTAAAAACCTCTCAGTCGGCGCCGGAGGCGTGTCAGAGCGAAGAGCCAAAGTGTCAGTGGCGCCAAACCTTTCCGCTTTGGTCTCTATGCTTTTTTTATTTTCTTTTTTTCGAGACGCCCCGCGGCACAGGCGTTGGTGCGGTAAAAGTATAAGTGGCCGAACTAATTTTTGATAGTTTGGTCTTTGGTGATAGTTTTTGTGGTTTGCGGATCATGAATTGCAGTGCTGTTTGTATTGAGGTGAAGGATGGAATCAAGGCCAGTAAAAACGGGACCTAGGTAAAATAAAATTTTTGCTAAAAATTCAAATTTTGTTGGGTTGGTCTAGTTTGCGAGACAGCGACAAAAGTCGATGAAACTTGTTTTTTTTAATCAAAATGATTGAGCTAAATATTAAATTAAAATTGGTACAGAAGTGATTTTTTTTAATAACTTTTAACTATTATGTTATGCTGAAATACAATGTTCGGAATAATTTAAATGACACAAAAAAAAGAAAAAGAAAGGGATTACTAGAAAGGGGGTGAAGGAGGGGGGGTATAGAAGAAAAAGCCATATTGCGTCGACTCCAAATCAATTGGGATCAGGACAAGAGAATAATAATATTTTTTTTAAAGAGTAACCGTGGAGTTTCTTGCCGGCTCTTCTCCATAGGAAACGACCAATTGGTACCGTGCACCTAGCTTCTAACGTTTCATAAGTGCCCTTGTAGGTTTATGTGAAATAAAATATTTTGAATTTGAATTTGAATTTAATAATAATGTGTAAAGATTAATTGTCGGTAACCGTACCTAATCCACTTCCCTCGGACAAAAGTACAAAACCTAACCTACAAACTTTCAATAAAACACAACAGAATTTTCCTTTAATTTCATGTCAACCGCAACATTCCTTTGCCCATTTATTCGAAGTAATTAAAACAGACAAATCATTGGATTATGTACCGTAGTTAACAAAAACACTTTTACCGTCATCCGAATGAAGAGCAAAATCGAACACTTCCTGCTACTAATTGCCGCCATAATTGGTGTTAAGAAAGATGGCGTTCGCGCCAAACAATGGACAATGGAGCACAGATAAAAAAAACAATTAGTTTTATTTGATCGAGTTTTGTTGTATCGATGTTTGTGTGATAATGATAACAATGTGTCGATAAGAACATCACTTTTATTGTAAGATTTTATTGAGTGTGATCCTGATCAATTATAGAAAACATACCTGGACTTACAAGCTAAGGTGTCAGGCGTGAGATCTTTTTCAATTTATAGCAGTCCGGAACTGTTTTTTTTTTTTGTTTGTTTTATGGGCCAACTCTAGACCTCTATTAGGAGAAAGCTCCAGGGCAGCCAGCGAAAAAAAAAATCTTACGTTTTTTGCAATTATCAGTTCAGTATCATGTAAATAATTATCATTTGCGACCATAACAAATAATTATATAGTATTCTATTCTATGAATTTACAGAATAAAAATAATTTAACAAATTATATAAATTTGAACTTAGAGAATTCTCTAAGTTCAAATTACCCCAATATTTCGTGAAATCATTAGAGGTCATTATGGAAGCTCATTAGCTGGCATGCATTTTTTTTATGAATTTAATGAAAGACCGTAATATAACTGCAAGAAAAGTATTAAAAGATAAATTCAACTAATGCTTGTTGCTCAAAAAACGACCTGCAAATCGCAAAAAACGTAAAAAACGGATTTCGCGGGATTTCTTAGCGTTATCAAAGAAAAGCGCGTTCAAATCTACGACGCGACTCGTAAGTCGCGCGGCCTGCGATTAAGCGTGGTGTTAATTTATGTAGTAGGTACCATCGAAGAAGTTCATATCTAACCACCGTAAGGACTATTCTTGCTTGCAGCGCTCGGCGGCTATCGAACCGGGCCGGTAACAGATGTCGTCATCCTGTTCACGGGATTTTGTTTTGAAACTGGTTAGATATGAACTTCTTTGACGGTACATATGCATTTATTATTATGCAAAGTAGGTACGATTAGAATATAGGTACAGATTTATAACTAAGTAGATGATTACGTAAATAATGCTCAAGTAAACTATGCAAAGTATTTGAGTGGGTATTTTATTTAATCGTTTAGATATAGGAATGTTACGTATTATTTATATAATGTTTACGCGTGTGTGAGATGTGAATTATTTATTGTTTTGTTTTAATTACTTAGCACTTAACATATTTAAAAATAATAAATAAATGTAAAGTAACCAGCCGCACGGGTCGATCGAAGGTTTAGCTTCGCTTGCTGCGGTCGGTTCGTGGATGGGAGACCGTCCGTTACATATCTAGACCCCTCCGTGCCTCGGAAAGCACGTTAATCCGTTGGTCCCGGCTGTCATTCGCTCTTTAACAGTCTTCAGAAGCCCAAAAGTCTGATAACCAGTCTTACCGGGTAAGTATCGTGTTACCTAGTGACTGGTTGTGGAGGTCAGATAGGCAGTCACTCCATGTAAAATACTGGTATTTAGCTGCATCCGGTTAGACTGGAAGTTGACCCCAACATAGTTGAGAAAGGGCTAGGCGAATGGATTGCGAATGGATATTGCTTTCATTCAAATACCTAATCCGCATATAAATTGGTCAGCGTCGAGACATTCGGTAAGTTTACTATCTAAGTACACATAATAATACCAGCCTGTTACTGTCCCACTGCAGGGCAAAGGCCTCTTCTCATACAGAGAAGGCACGAGCATTGATCACCACGCTTGCTCAAGAGTATTGAAGGGTTGAGGATTTCAGACTTATATTAACTATAAGTCCAGGTTTCCTCACGATGTTTTCCTTCACCGATGTCAGTAATGTCCAAGATAAACTCAAGAAGTACATATGAATTGAAAAAAGTCACACTAAGACTAAGTACACATAGATAATAAATAATGTCATTTGCCATTATCATTTGGTTTAAATAGGTTTTTATTTTTATTATTTCATTTATCTTTTATATAGATTATTTTCTTTTAAATTTTGTGAATGAGAGAACGTTATAGACATAACAGACTGTAGATCTGTGGACCATTTAATATTTTGCTAAGTACCTGGTACTTGTTGATGGGCCTACACTGTCCTCTCATACCTTTTAACACCGTAACTTGGAAACATTGTAAAAACCATTTACTTTTAAAAGTAACCGTGGAGTTTCTTGCCGGCTCTTCTCCATAGGAAACGACCAATTGGTACCGTGCACCTAGCTTCTGACGTTTCATAAGTGCCCTTGTAGGTTTAAGAGAAATAAAAATATTTTGAATTTGAATGCACATCTACATGACTCATCGAGTTTTATGAACCTTGTATTGACCCCTGTTTTTTCTGTTCTGTGGTTGACCCTCACAGCGGTTTTGTACCGTGACGGTGAGTTGCATTCATTTTCCGGTGAAATCAGAAATCTTGTCAAAAGTATTCACCCTCTTTTTAGCCAAACTTACCTTCTACACCATCTATTGTGCTTTTATAATTACCAACGTAACGATATTACTGTGGACTTGCACGTTCATGTCACGAAATCACGATTAAACTGGGAAGTACTGTGGTTGGTGGGTTGGTTTGTAGGTTGGTGGGTAGGTTGGTTGGAGGTTGGTTGGTGGGTAGTTTGGTGGGTTGGTTGGTGGGTAGGTTGGTTGGTGGTCATAAAATGTATGGAAATATATAAAAGACGATTTTTTTCCGTCCACGATAACATAACGTGCACCTATTTCCGTACATTTATAGCTTATTTTTGGTCTTCCTTTGTTCTTAGGGCAAGATTCACAGAGAGCAATTGAAAAAAAAAACGCTATTGAGAAAGACTCATTTGCCAAGTACCTAAAGGAAGCGTCAAAATTCAAAAGTTATTTTATTTAAACGAGGCTGAGAATTATCACTTTTCGAACGTCAAAATTACATAAGACAGTCCCCCAAATACGCCCGCCCTTCACCACTTCCTAGTGCTTTAGCTAGGAAGAAGAAGTGGCGCAACAAACTCCCCAGCAGCACAGCTGTCTGTTCAGTTAGAAAAAAAAAAACTTGTTTCTCTCTCTCAAAATAATTTACATTACTCAACACAAAACATTAAATTATATGTCATTATAAGTCGCATAAGAAGAACATTATCTGTGTAACGTTAACGCATAAGAATAAGGTTCATATTCGTATGTAACACTTACTTACGGTAGCAAAGCCCTTTGAATCTGGCCCACATAAAAATTATAAACAAATATTTAGTCTATGACCTTTGGTCATCAAAGTTCACATAAAAAAAAAAACAAAAGGCGCGCTCACTACACGTTCCCGCGCAAAGAATGACGCAACCAAAATGGCGAATTAAAAAGTAATTAATCTTAGCCTCTTCCGTTTCGAGCTCATTTCTTTATGTTTTATTGCGTGTGAAAGCGAGTTAATATTAAATAAATCATGTGCATTGGTAATGTAATGAATGTTGTACTTTTGTAGTAAGTACCTTAGGAATGTATTTGTAGGTACTTGATGGACAAATGAGATTCTTTCTATGAATCTGCTATCTAATTCACACACATTTTCGTTGACAGTTCCGACTAATCCGTTTCAATTTGACAGGTCAACAACATTCATTGTGTTATTTACGTTGCTGAGCAGATTTTTTTTCGAACGTACGAAGCAATGGATTAGCAATCTGTTTCAAAACGATTCAGATTCTGATTGATCGTGTATTACGTAATTAGGGTACAGGTCAATAAGGCATTTAAGTAGTACTTAGTCGTAAATAGTTTCATGGTCTATGCAGCTATATGCTGCATCTGCGTACGCGCGGTTACAATTAGGGATGATGACAAAAATTTTTTTTTAGTCCGTCATGGGGATTATTATAAAAAATAGGACACGTATTTTTTATTTTTTTACGTAATCTAAAGATTACGGCGATACATTGAGTTAAGATGTGCCATGCCGTCACGAGTATGTAGATTTAATACTTACTTGTGACGTAGCGTCCCCAACTTAAAATGCGTTTTATCTAAGTAATTTTTTATTAATATGATAAAGCAAAAAAAACTTTTTTTTTTTAATAAGTACCTGACTGACGGACTAATTAGGATTTCTTTTTTTTACACAGGGGTCATCCCTATTCGGCTATGACGCGACTACAACGTGTCCACAACGCGGCTACAGTGTGTCTACAACGCACCTACAACGTGGCTACGATGCGGTTACGACGCTACTTCTACGCACGGCCTACGCTGCTACGACACGCCTTGTAAGCACTGCCTAAGCTGCTACGACACGGCTTTTACGCACGGACTACGCTGCTACGACACGCCTTGTAAGCACTGCCTAAGCTGCTACGACACGGCTTTTACGCACGGCCTAAGCAGTTGCAACCAAGCTTATATGCAAAACCTGTTACTGTTCAAAAAGGTTTCCAATTAGATAATTTACCATGATCAGTCTTTTCCCAATTAAATTGGGGTCAGCTTCCAGACTAACCGGGTGTAGCTGAATACCAGTATTTTACTTGGAGCGCCTGCCTATCTGACCTCCATAATCCAATTACTGGGTAACATGACACACCTTGGTAAGACTGTTGTCAGACTTTCGGGCTTCTGACAACCCGTAATGACTGTTTCAGATCTACAAATTACACCCGGGACCAACGGCCTACCGTACTTTCCGAGACAGGGAGGAGTCTCGGTATGTAATAGATGGTCACCCATCCACGGACCGAGCTCGGCTAGCGTTGCTTAACCTTGAAGACCGACCAGTGGGACTGTTATTATTAGATTCGAGCCACTGCCTATGTGACCTCCACAATCCAGGTACTGAGTAACACGATACCCCTTGGTAAAACTGGTTGTCAGACTTTTCAGGTTTGCACCCCCAAATCGGTAGCCCTTGACCGATCATCAGAGGTCATTTGTAAAGATAAACGTAAGAAGCACTGACATTTCTTATCATGCAGCCTTGGGCTTTGTAAGCATACAATAAATCATGCTTGATACTTTTAGTAGCCGCCATCTTTGTATGATTGATTACCTTATTGTTTCTGAACGTTGTGTGAAGAAAATTGTTTTTTTTTTGTATGTATGTGTATTTAGGCTATGGTAGAGTGATGGCGATCATTATGTGTGATTTGAAGTAAGTAGATTTCTTCTTGGTAACTTAGGTGACTGAATGTTTGGCCACTGATCTAACTTGAATCTGATTTCGATGATTTTTTGTTGGTGTATATTGGTGTGTGCTAGCTAACATAAAGCAAATAATTAAATTGTATGTTTTATAATATTATATTAATACGTGAGGCAAAAACTTTGTACCCCTTTTTACGAAAATTACGCGGACGGAGGAGTATGAAATTTGGCACAGTTAAAGTTTATATGGAGAAGGAGTGCAGAAAGCTAATATTTTTATATAATATACATTAGAAATAAATCAAATTAATAAAAATAACATTACACACACTACCATGCGGTTGACACAAGATGGCTACCTTAGATCATGATATTTAAATTAATTATGGTTGAATTTCGACCTCTGGGCGACCACCACTAGTGTACATTATTTTTCATAAGTACTATTGTATAGAATCAAGTTTTCCTAACTGAACAGACAGCTGTGCTGCTGGGGAGTTTGTTGCGTCACTTCTTCTTCCCAGCTAAAGCACTAGGAAGTGGTGAAGGGTGGGCGTTTTTGGGGGACTGTCTTTTGTAATTTTGCCGTTCGAAAAGTGCTGATTCTCCGCCTAGTTTGAATAAATGACTTTTGAATTTTGAATTTTTAACATCATGCCTAAATCCCCCGAAAGGTTAGCCACATTTCACCATATTGCCATAAACCAGACACAAATCCAGCCTTCCTTGATCCTCCTCGCCTCGTTGCTCTAGTGGTCTCAAGCACTACTGCTGAGCATGAGGTCCTGGTTTCGTTTCGCGCAAAGCGTTATTGGGTTTTACCATCTGGATTTTCCCTTCCATATAAAGTGTCGATATCCAGGTCGGAATCACTTGACTTAAAGATTTAAAAGGTTCCTCCGTAATTACAGATACCTGTACGTGAAATGTAGGAAGAGTGTTAGAAAAAAAAGAAAAACAAAAAGACAGAAAATACGTTTATTGGCGTTTAGTGTTGGCAGACCAATTACCAGGGGGCCTAAAAGGATCACATTAATCAATCCCTCTAAAAGCAATTCATTTTCTGAATTCCCAGCAATTCCTCTATGGTGACACATATTTTATTGCCGCATGAAAAAAATTAAGACCGTAATTTTACCGGATAATTTTTCTTTACAGTTTTTATTAATAAAATGAGATTTTTATTTTTTATTTCTACAGTTTAAAAAAATGTTATTTAATTAAGATATAAAACTGTCACACAGATGAATTGCGTAATATGAATTGAACGCAGATAATATTATGAATTGTCAGTTTGTGACAGTTTGTGTGATTCATAATATTATCATATTACGATTCTGCCAAAGTGGCCGTTTTAAGCCGCATGGGTGTATGGCCTACAAAAGACCGCGGGTATGACCTGGATGAGACTCGCACATAGGTACCAGGAAAGTATGGCACCAAGAGGGAGTATGCCTAATTCAGCAGCGGGTGGAACAAGACTGTTAATGACGAACGATGAATGACGTAACTTGAAATAGTAATTGAGCTTTAAGTCTGGCAACGCATTGGTGGGGTCTCTGGTATTATATTTGTACTTGGACGGCGCAGCGATGATCACAGACCATCAGGTGAAACGCCATCTTGTTTTTTTTAAAGTACTTTCTGACGTTTTCTTTCAAAATAAATTTAAGTTATCTCTCTGAAGGCTCACGAAAACAGGCGCAACGCGACGGTGCAACGCGATTCTGGTAGAAAAAAATTCATGAAGTTTTCATGGAAATTGTTCTATTAGAGTCGCGTTGAACCTGTCTGCGGGAGCCACAGAACATTTTTAATCTCTTTAAAATAACATTTAAATTTCTGTAAATACATGAAGGTCAATTGAAGTTCCCAAGACCAACGAGTCCTTTACACTGTCGGGCAAATAAAGTCACCCATCTCAAGTCCTCATACAAGCCGCAATGCTGTCATCAGCTCATCACATATTCACTAATATCCAAAATGAAAATCTTTAAAAAAAGAACCCATCAGGTAGCTGGGATGAAGATGTGGACTCAATCACTAATTAAAGAAGAATGAGTGGAATACTTTTATTTGTGTTTAGAAATGATTTTGAGCTTTTTACCGAAGTGATAAAGGAAGTTTTGGATTGGCAAGGAACAGTTGAATGAATATCAGTTTGAAGTGATATTAGTTGCTTCGTCAGCGTTACACTTGCGAGCAGGATTATTGACCGAAGTGAAGAGTGACAAGGTATTATTTCGGTAGCTTCCCGTTATTAGGTAAGATCACCTTTTCCTAACTATCTTGGAGTTGGCTTCCAGTCCAACCGGATGCAGCTGCATACCTGTATTTAAGAAGTAGTGACTGCCTATCTGACCTCCACAACCCAGTTGCTAGTTATTTCAATACCTTTTGGTAAGACTGATTCAAGTTACCTCTTCCAAAAATGTAGATTCGTATGAAGACGAATGGGCAAGAAACTCCATCTGCAATCTGCAACTCCGTCAGCAACGTGAGAACGATTCCAGAAATAGGCGAGCCAATTGCTGATAACTGTATGTACGAGTACCTAGATATAAATAATAATATATTGATATATAATTTCGAAGTAATACTAATTATTATTCTGTGACCACTTAATTCTGTCCGCCAGTGTCCGGCGCCTGCGCATAAACCGCCAGTCATCACAGGCGGCGCGGGCGCACATCAAATGGTCACTAATGTAATTTGTTAGCACCGCTTACTGCATTAGAGTTAGTCGGGATTTTTGGAAGTAAATTAAATGAATGATGAAGTTCGGATGTTGGTTCTTCTATATTTTCGTGTCGGGCACGAGCTGTGACAGGAAAGCTCGTGAAAATATTACCTTCTCGGTCAGAAAGAAATCGACGATTGAACACTGACATTCAGACAACCCCATTTTATGTCCAGAAAATCACTGTCCATTCCAAGGTTGCCTGGAAGAGATTGCAGTAAGCGATAAGGCCGCCTATTGTATATTTTATAGTGTATTACTTTTTCTTTATCTAATGTATAATCTGGTGTACAATAAAGTACTCGTATATATAAATAAATAAATAAATTCATTGGGTATTAAAATTTAAAATACTGCCTTTGTATTTGTGGTTAGAGACACGCTTCTTCTTCTTGTTCTTTTCGTGTGGTTAGTGACTAACCTGGTGTCAGAGTTTTAATGCCGCCCATGTATCTCTGACTTGGCTTCACATGCCGTCGAGAAATATCTATCAGGCATGTCGGTTTCCTCACGATGTTTTCCTTCACCGTTTTTGAAGTAAGTGATAATTGTACAATACGCACATGAATCTGAAAAGTCAGAGGTGGCGTGAGTGAGGGGTGGTGGTGGTGAGACATGCTAAGTAGGTTGCAATATTTTTTCCTATAGTTTGACCGAGACCACTGTACTGCGGCTTAGGTACCCCGCGCCTCGCCACGAATTCCTAAAGCGCGGTACAGCGGTCGCGGTCAAACTATAGAATAAGCGATGGAACTGTTTTACGATCCAACTGATGTTAAGCAGTTTTATTTTCATTGTATAGGCTTGCACTTTAATTATCTCACCTAAGCGATAATGAGGTCGATGACGGTGCACGATTGCCTAGAAGTAACCTATTCGCTCCCGACTTCCGGACTATATATAACCATCAGGATAAACCTATCAGGAAATTCATTCCTACTCCAGCAGGGAGTTCCACTGAAACTTGAACCTTGTGCAACGCCTTTGTAGACTGTGCGCTGGACCTCCAAGACCTGATCCCACCGTCTCTCTTTTACTACTGGACTACCAGACGTACTGCAGGGTACCATCCGCACTTGGCGTACTCAGCGCTTCTCCTCCACATTTTATGCGCACAGCCAAAGTGTGGAACTCTCTGCTAGCGTCTGTGCTCCCTTCCACATATGACCCGTCTGCCTTCAAAGCAAGAGTGAACAGGCATCTTCTGGGCACGCTCGTCCCATTGTAGTCCTCATCCATCGCTTTCCATCAGCCTAGATCGAGGTCAAGAGCAAACCCATATCGCATTTAAAAAAACTGGCCAAATGCGTGTTGAACCACGCACAATGAAGAGTTCCGAAGTCGGGATTAATTTATCCCAAAAACAAACTTAACTTAGTAGTTGAGAAACATATCTCCCATACATTGATATACGTCACGGTCAATCCTCCAACTGCAAATGTAATTTTGTAATCGAATTTTATTTGAAGTAACTACATACCTATTAACAATTATCGGACTTTTTCCTTAACTTGTGCTGTGAGATATTGCTTCCTGCCAAATTTCTTGATTCTAGGTACTTATTTGATATTAATTTCAACTTGATAACTCCACGAGTTCCTGAGAAAATGGGTCTTGACAGACTGACGGACCTACAACGAAATAATCCTATAAGGGTTCCGTTTTTTCCTTTTGAGGTACGGAACCCTAAAAAACGCCTTGTTGGTTCGCATACAGGAAAATTTTACTACTAAGGTCATCCTGATCTACTAAGGTGATCGAATCAGAAATGAAGAGATCCGCAGGAGAACCAAGCTAACCGACGTAGCCCGAAGAATTGCCGAACTTAAGTGGGAATGGGCAGGTCACATTGCTCGCAGAACAGGTGGCCGAAGGGGCCGAAAGGTTCTGGAGTGGCGACCGCGTACTGGAAGACGAAGCGTTGGAAGGCCTCCACAATGAGGACCGATGACTTTGTGAAGGCCGCAGCAATCCGCTGGATGCGGGAAGCACAGAAGCAGTCGAAGTGAAAAGAAAAAGAGGTTTATGTTCAGCAGAGGACTTCTGTTGGCTGGAATGATGAAGGTTATCCTCAAAAGAAAAATATTAAGTTGTAGGCTTTTCCATGAGATCCATAATATATTGTCTTGTATCGTGCGATATCAATTCACAAGCGATCTAAGTCTAAAATAAAACTAGTATTTTTTTCACCGCTAACTGCCTTGAGGTGTAGACCGATTAACTGCCTCTTCCGGGAATCGAACCCCGGCGCTCTGAGTCATAAAGCGGTACTCGGAACTGGAGCGGTATTTGTGTAGTAATACAATTATTTTGTATTTTTTCCTTTGATTCGACTCAAATTTGATTTTCTACCGACTTTTATAGTAGGGGTTAAGTTCGTCAACTTTGTATTTAGTGCGTTTGGAGAGCTTATAAGGGAGATGGTGAATGCAGCCTGGGCACATTGCCAACCGTTCGTACTGGGAAATTACTCTAACTATTGGGTTCCCCCACCTATGAAATGTGTTTTTTTCTCACAAATAGAGAACCTCGTCACTTCTATGATTTAAATATTCATCAATTGCTTGGTATCATAGCGAATAATGACCATCATAGACAATAGTAAAAAAAACCTAATTACTTATAGTTTTTTAAACATAAAAAATACCTTAAAAATTACTCCTCATTTTGTCAGCAGAAATGACCACTATTTGACTTAGCCAAAACTTATTTTTGTCGCTTAATCTAAGTGGCATATTACGTTACCTTAGTTTTTTAAACATTAGTGCATAAAAGTTTGTGATGTCACATGTCTTCGAATTTTTGGTTCTAGGATATGCCGGTTTCCTCGCGATGTTTTCCTTTACCTATTTGAGATCAGTGGTGGTGAAATTTGACACAAAGTAAAGCGCTTACAAGTCGTATTTCGCGGTCGTTACTCGTACCATCACCACTGCAAATGCTCACGGAAATGACCATGTTATGATCTACAGCTTTTGCCCGCGACTTCGTTCGCTTGGAAGTCGATAAAATACAGCCAGCCCATATTACTCGCTGATAATTTACAAACAAACAAATAAATAAAAAAAATTACAAAATACACACCTTGTCTACTTCTCTTTAACTACTTTCCTATCGCAGGTATGCTGGAAGAGATTTCTTTAGAAATAAGCATCACCTTTGTACGTATGTTTCTGTTCCTTTCTTCTTGTCTGTTTATATGTGTGTACATAAACCGATAAATAAATAAATACAACAAAAAAAAAAAACTATTTATAATATTAATATGATTATGAATGATTTTGATCATGATCTATTCATGTGTGTGCTTTGAAAATATAATTAATTTAAAAAATATGTTTGTTAAAAAAGGTCACATCTACTCGTAAGAATCCAATGTCTTTAAAAATAATAATAGGAAATTGTTAACACATAATTGGCCTAACCTGGGAATCAAACCCAGAACCCTAACCTAATGAAATATAAAGAAAAATTACTCGTTTTTCATTTTCATGGTTTCCAAACCCCTTTACAAAGAGCCTCAATTTCCATTCCAAGATCTAAAAAGTGAGAGTCGGCGTCATTGCGTTAGAAAGAGATGTTGGATGAGTGAGGGAGATGGAGAAACTCCTCCGTTGAAAGCAACGGCGCCATGGACCCTAAGTACCGATAGCAAGAGCAAGCAAGCTTTGCTTTTTTATGCTTAAAGCTCTAATTTTAATTCTAAAAGCTCATGAAATTCCTAAAATTGTTACAGGAATTTTGTTTTGTATAGTTTTCACTCAGACCAAATAAAAAACCAAGACAGAGCGCTGTCAACAGTGACGTGAGGCGGGTTTCATAAACATGTGTGCATTTAGTGAGGTGTAGTTTGATTGTAAATGTGAGCGTGTATGCACACAGCAGAGGTGTAGTTTTGGCATGCTTCACTGTATTGTTCGCAGCGCTATGATTTGGTTTTTTACTTGGTCCGAACGAAAAAAAAATCATGAATACCCTTATGATTTTTTTTATCGTTTGGCATGTAGATTGAAAGGTAATGGAAATCGTTTTCAGCCACCTAAGGAACATGACTTACGTGCCGCTGCACCAGCGATTAACGAGAAGCGAGTAGGCGACGGCGACGAGCGAATACTCGCTGGTAAGCGTATACCTATACCAAGTGTCAGTCTCTTAGCGAGTGTTCTACCCACCGGGCGAGCGTCGCTGAGCGAGAACTCTGCGACAAACGAGAACTCGCTGGCGGCGAGATAAAAGGAGGATATAAAATTTCTGAACGAAATACTATGACGAATCACTTCACATATAATTATATATTTAATGTATACAAAATATTGTAAAAACATTTTAAAAGATTGACGGTGGAGTTTCTTGCCCATTCTTCTCCATACGAAAACTACCTAAAAAAAAAAAAAAAACAAAAATAAAAAAAATCTGTTCTGTTCTGTTTTCTATTCTGTTTCATATTCCTTATTATTTACTCGAGTTTATCATCCTTTTTTTTATGCACGTGTTTCTGTGACAAATAAACTTATTTTTCTTTCTTTTCTTTTCTTTTCTTTCTTACCTTTTGGAAGGGGCGACTAGAATCAATTCTATTTTGTGTAAAATTGACGTTCAAAAGTGCCTTTTATGTGCCTCATTGAAACAAATTGTTTGACTTTGACTTTCTCTCTGTTGAAAGCTGCTAAGGACCAGTTCTTGTTGAAGGAGTCCAGCTCATTCCGCATTTTCCGTTTGGACCTGCCTTGCCGCTTGCCATTGGATCGTAAGTTCGGCCCATTGGTCGTCTGACACGCGGCAGATGTGTCCAGCCCAATCCCATTTTAGCGTGGCAGCTTTCCAAGTGACATCAGTAATCGTTGTGATGGAACGGATGGTCGTATTACTTACTAGACCCCTTTAAATAATATTCGACCTTCCGTGACGGTTTCCCAGCGTGATTTGCTGACGGTACACAAATAGACAACTTCAATCACGTTTGCGGGAGGAAACGCGATTGTTTTTACGTCTTTGACGAGCGTCGCTACACACGGAGCGAAGATCTCCTGGCTTTTATTTTATTTCTTGTTCAATCAGTATGTTTATTGAAACTGTGTTGCTTTCTTTGATTAAGAAAGAAAGGCTCAGGTTTGTTTTGTAACAGTTTTTATTCAGTATACATTTTCTTATTTTTTTTGCATTTAATGAAAGAAATAACTCTTAAGAGCGTTTATTCTGAAACTGGGCAACGTCGCAAATAGATGTCAAATATTTCGCTGTTTTGATTAATTTGACAATATTACTGTTTGGAAATAAGAAATGTGGCTAACTAGCGACCTAGAATATTGATTATGAAATGTAATAATATATATCGTAACGCCGAAAATTTTGTTTAAGATGTAGAAAAAGAATTTGGAAACTTTCCAAATGCCTTTTTTACACCTAAAACGGGTACAGCATCAAATTCAGTAATATAATTGCAATTCATTATTAATATTCTAGTTCGCTAGTTAGCCATATTTCTTATTTCCATACAGTAATATTGCCAAATTAATCAAAACAGGTAAATTTTTGACAGCTATTTGCGACGTTGCCAACTTTTAGCATAAACGCTCTTAATTATTCACATTAAATTCACGAGAAATGTGTGCATACTGTGCATGTTTGGCTAACCAATCCTCAATACCTAATTACGTATGCAGATCAGGGTTTTAACGTGACTTTATTCTTGATTCGCTTATTTTTTTGATAAACTCTATTTCAGTTTTCTTGTCTTCAGAGTCAACTTGACAGAGTGCGATCGACATCATCATTATTCAACTGTTGGTTGTCTACTGCTGGACCAAGCCCTAAGTATAACCACAACAACAAGGCCTGTGCTTCCCGCATCAAGCGAATTCTCGCGACCTTCACCATCGGTCATTAGTCCATCATAAGTGATATACATTTAACATCTTGTGTGATATTCTATTCAAACTGCATTGCATAACAAACGGCTTTCCCAACCTTTCATACTAATATATCGTTTCTCATTCACAGAAACAGCTCAAAAATGGCGTCGTGTGTTCAGCGC
This sequence comes from Agrochola circellaris, assembly GCA_914767755.1. Classification (NCBI taxonomy): domain Eukaryota; kingdom Metazoa; phylum Arthropoda; class Insecta; order Lepidoptera; family Noctuidae; genus Agrochola; species Agrochola circellaris. Next base: position 4,827,619 of record OU611867.1, on the reverse strand, counting down.
ATGCGTGCTACGCCGGCCTGTCATTATACCCGCGCAGACGCAGATCACATTATCCCCGATACATTGAGATTACATACAATTATGTGCCTACCCGCCGGCCGGGCGACACGCGAACCAAAACTATTATATTATGTATTGAAATCGTTGCTAGCCTTATGTATTGAGGACTTTTTTTTGTTTTGGTATGTATTGTGTGTTAGGATGATGTAGTGAAGATGGATGTCTGTAGTGACGAGAATGGATAAAGTAATAAGTATACAAGGGGAGGTTTGAAAGTGGCCCCAGTGACAAAAAAGTTGAAAGGAACGATTTCCTTTCAACTTTTCTGGCCTAGTATTTTAATAATATTTATTTAATAAAACGTTTACAAAAAGTATACAATAAGTCCACAGTAAGATTTAACAATAAAATTTGAGATGTGTCAAGGGACACCCGGATGGAACGAACTTCGAAGAGAGAGAGAGACAGACAGAGAAACATGCGCACGCCGCACAGCTTACAATAGCTTACTATAGCAAAAAGTGTCGTTACAACTTTTCGTGAGAATTTTTTCCGTCTAGCCCCCTTTCACAACGCGCGATACGGAACTTCGTTCCAATTATAGTGCCTAAAAATGAACTAAATCTAAAATATGTTTAGAACAGGTGCAAGTATTGATGGTTCGGAATTACAATGTTAGGTAGCGACCCGCCCGATCTAGGTCAATTCAAACCTGTGTTTCAGGCCATCACTTTACATTTGAATTAAATTGGAACACTAAAATTTAAATTTAAACTGATGTAAGATAATCTATTAACATCTATGAGAAAAAGCATATTGGTAAATTAATATCTAAAACTAAACCTATGTAAATATATTTACAAAAGTAAAAACTTACGAGGGAATAAATTATCATTATGACAAAAGTTTTCTGTGTCTGTGTAATTGAGAATCGCTAAATGTTCTGAAAAAAAAATATTTCATTTTTTATATCTTTCACTATAGAAGTTTAGTAACTTGTTGAGCCTTATTATACAGCCGGTGTACATTTCCCGCCTGCACTACACCACTAAGGCGGAGGACATCGTGGAGTACGTGCGTCAAAATACGAGGTACACACCGAGGGTGCAGTTACTAGACACCGAAACGTCAACTTCAAGGCGTTCGTCGTGCGTGTACCGAACTGTTATCTGCCCCTCGTCATTGAATAAGACTTTTGGCCGCAAGATGTGGTGTTCCGTCGCTTCCGCGGACAAGTTCCACACGACAGCACAAAGTCAAGTGCAAAGTGAAGTGCTACTAACATAGTCTAAGCCTTATTTATTAACACAAGTTTTTGTTTATATTAAAATATGTATGTTTAGGTTAAGGTATTTTTCCATGGGCCTGTGTCGCCTGAAATAAATGATATTATTATACAGAAAAGCTCCTAAAAACGAGACGAGACGGTATGGGCATCTGATGAAGAGGGAAAAAACGCATGTGACTAAAAGAGTGATGAATATAAATGTTGATGGATGGAGAGGGAGAGGAATGCCGAAGAAGAGATGGATGGATTGTCTGAGGAATGATATGACAGAGACGGGAGTGAATGATAGCGTGATAAGGGCTTACTGGGTTGTGGAGGTCAGATAGGCAGTCGCTCGATGTAAAATACTAGTATTCAGCTGCATCCGGTTTATACTGGAAGCCGACCCCAACATAGTTGGGAAAAGGCTAGGCAGTGATTCGTTCATCATTCAGGCACGACTAAAGAAAATATAGGCACTTTGACGCTTTTGACAGGTGCCTGGACTTGACATCTTAGTGCTGCCACCTAGTGAACGTCATTTCAAAAAACTCTCATGGCAGACATCTGAGAACCAATTCTCGTATTTTTAAAGACTAGGTTACTAAGTACTATCGAAGAACTTCATATCTAAGCAGTTTGAAAACAGAATCCCGTGAACATGATAACCACATCTGTTTAATGCGGGTATTTGCGTCGACCAATGAAACAAAAAAATACTTATTTTGTAATTTTAGTTTTTCGTGTGTTTTGTAGGCTCGGTTAGAATGATCACAAATGTCTGACCCTTTTTCGACCACTAGGAATAGAACAAAAGAAACGAAAATACGAATTTTTGAAATTTTAAAATTTACGGTCTTTTTTTTCTTTTACAAAAACAAGGGACACATCAAAAATATGATGCTGCGGTACTATTGGTTGATGAGATTTCTATAGCGGCCGAGCGCTGCAAGCAGAAATAGTCTTTATGGTGCTTCGATTTGAAGTTCTTCGATAGTACCTATTATCAGATTTCAGCACTTATTAATTTATTTGACCGTTTATGTACATATTATATAGAAAAGAAAAACGAACAGTAAAATACGTAGGTACAAAAGCGGAAGGCTTATTTCTAAAGAAACCTCTTCCAGCATGCCTGCGATAGGGAGGTACATAAAAGGAGATGTAGACACCGTGTGTAAGAGTAGAAGATTTACTAATTATGTTGGAAAAAAACTTATTTGAAATTGAACTTGTTCAGTGTGGAAAGACTTTTTTTGTGCGACAAAATCCCTTGGTCACTAACTGTGTGGCAAAGAATAAATATACTAATTATCTTCTTTTATGTTAGCTATGGTTATTATGAGATTTTTTTTTTTTGGCTAGACTCTGTAAATGAATTGATATTCATTCACAGAGTCTAGCCATAAAGTTTTGATGTCGGATTTTGATGCGGTTATGGTTGATACCATAACCGCATCAAAATCCGACATTCTTCCGTTCTTCTCCAACAACATTAGGTACATCAGTACAAAAATATTAAACACAGTAGTCCCCTCCGAGTTGTTCCCTTTGTTATCTTATTAAATAAACCCTTGTGTAAATAGTCTTTCAACCCTATACAAAAAAAGAGGAACCAAATCAATCTGCCTAGACTTTTTCCCAGCTATATTGGGGTCGGCTTCCAGACTAACCGGTTGCACCTGAATACCAGTACCTATTCTACATGGAGTGTCTGTCTATCTCACCTCCACAACCCAGTTATTGGGTAACAAGATACCCCTTAGTAAGACTGGTTGTCAGACTTTTGGGCTTCTGACTCTGTCAACGATCTAAGAATTACAGCCACAACTATAACCACGCCAAAACCCGACATTCCTCGATTATTTTTACAAAACATTACAACAGTATAAACTTATAAAGATATTAAACACAGTAGCCATCTCCAACATTGTTCCCTTTGTGTTTTTTTTTTAATAAACCCCAGTGTACATGATCATTCAACCCTATACTAAATAGAGGAACCATCGATGCATAAAATCCGATTTGTATCTCTCAATATGGAAGTTTACACTTGATTTGACGGGATTTGAGAAAAAATATACCGTTTCAGATCAAAGGAAGCTGTGGACGAAAATATTGATGTATTTTGACTAATGATTGCTTTAGCTCCTCCTAGCTTTAGTCCTGCCAGAAGGCATACAACATTGAATATGAATATGAATACAAAATAAAGATAAGTCAAGGTAAGGAGGTACATGTCATAATTTCATGCCAAACTAATATGTAGTTAACAATAATAATAAAATGTCAATAAATTAAGACGACACGTACGTACAGTACCTACGTACGATTCACATAAGTACAATGAATAGATTGCCGAATTCTAAATTTACGATTCTGGGGCTTCAATCCACAATGTGCATTTTATAATGCGATATTAAACTACATACAATTCTTCTTGGGAGACCAACAAACGCAATATTAACACTCGAAATAGGCGTGACATTACCCCACCTACTTAAATTCCATTGTCTTCAGTCTAATTTCGCGCAATAAAAATGGGATATGTCCACTAAATCATAAAATAATAAGAATACGGTACAATTTAAATAGATTTTGCACGTTCGACATTCTTTGTCGGTCGTCAGGTACCTAAATGTGCCATTTCTTTTTGAAAGTAGGTCCTTTGACAATGGGGGTGAAAAAATTTGCAAGTTTGACAGTTGCACGGTACGTTAGAGTTTTTGTAATTGTCGTTTTTATTTTTGTAGAAGTTGAAAGGAACTATGTAACTATTGGCCAGTTTTCGCATCAGTAGCGGATCTTAATTCATAGGTATCTTATAATATTTTTGCCTAATTAGAGTGAAAAGTGGTAAATTTCGCACGACCTCTCCCAGAGTACCTTCTTACCTACCTACCAACTTACTTAACACGATCACTGCGTTAGTGAATTTTGATGACTTTCAGTTGGTGCGACATGGGGTCTATTAGATCCTAAGCACAACTTGTTCCTGGTGCGTTGTCGGGTCGAAAAGACCCGTTCGACTTCCATCTGTTTAAGAGGACTTATCTTTATAGGTATAATGATTAAATGTCTTTCTGAATTCTCTGTCAAAATTTTTAGTACGAATATAAAGTACTAGCTTATTCAAGAACACAATTTCATATAACAGACGTACTTAAAGAAAATTTAGTTTTTAAAGACTTTTCAAAGGACCATGTAGTTAATACATTTCCAGAGCTATGATAGGTGTACCTAAAAAAAGTTTTATTTCATAAAACCGTTTGACATTGAAATATTTTTATGGGATAAAGCTTTCATTGAGTAATCTTATAACCCCCGTAGCCCATCCCCGTTTGCTTTAAAAGTAACAGCTTTTAACATCTTTACTATTATATTATTACCATTTACCACTATCAATCTTTCCCACAAGTTAAGCCTTTAAATAAACAATAAGACAAGTAAGTAATAAATCAATAATATTCTCACTATTACCAATATTTTGACACAAAATTAACAAAGACATCACAGCCAGCCATTTCGAAATGATGACGCGACAACATTCGGATTTTTTATCAAAATACATTAGTAAATGAGAATGCACTTTTCGATGACACGTCGGAGTCAGCTACTTCATTTTGGCAAGTTTTTTTTTTAAGATTCAAAATGCATTCTGTTCTCTGTTTAAAATTTTAAATTTGTTATGTTTTTTTTTTATCGGAAATACAAAACGTCAAAGTGAACTTGGCTACTAGGTAAGCTGGCTAAGCCAAGGAATTCTAAAAAACCTTTACAGACCACTTACATTTATTTGATTTTTCATACCTTCTATGCTTTCCTACGGTAAGTAACCATACAGCCTACTATAGAAAAACTGTTTTCTGTATTATCTAAACTAATATTATTTATAATTTATAAATCAAGAGAAAATATGATTTTTTGTATGTTATTTGTTACGCTTTCACGCTAAAACTGCTGAACGGATTTGGATGAAATTTGGCATATGGGTAGACCATGACCTGGGCTAGGACATAAAATACTTTTGATCCCGATACTCCCACGGGATCTAGACTTATACGGGTGAAACCGCGGGGCGCTGCTAGTTTTCTATACTTCAGCAGTTTCGAATTAATAAAAGACGAAATTGGTTCCTGTCTAATGAAAAGCTAATTTTAAGTGTACTATTACATTGTTGCCTTGTTGAGTGGTCTCAAGCGCTACTGCTGAGCATGAGGTCCTGGGTTCGATTCCCGGGTCGGACAAAGTGTTATTGGATTTTTCCATCTGGAATCTTTCGGTTGATGGTAATAGTATAAGCAGCCTATAATGTTCCCACTGTTGGGACACAGGCCTCCTCTCTGTGAGAAGGAGTCGGCCGTAATCCACCACGCGGGCCCAGTGCGGGTTGGTAGATGTCACATGTCTTTGAATTTTTGGTTCTAGGACATGCCGGTTTCCTCACGATGTTTTCCTTCACCGTTTTGAGAGCAGTGGTGATGAAATAATGTACACAAAGTAAAGCGCCTGCCAGAGTTAGAACCCACGACCGTCGATGGCAATAGACTGGCCCCCTATTACATGGGACTTAGACATAACTAACAGTGAGATAGAGTAGAGTCATCTCAACACCTCTCTCCCTTGATTTCGTATATTTGTATATATATTTAATATAGGTATATACTCGTATTATAGTAAATATGTATGTATGTATGGGTATGTAGTTTGTAACCTATTTATGTATTGTTGTATCTATTTTAGTTATAATGCATTAGAATATTTTTTTTTATTTTTTTTCTTTGTTCCTCTCAAATGGAGCTCCTGCCATCTAATCTCTTCACCACCCTTGGTTGACTGGTAGAGAATGCCTAAGGCATTAAGTCCACCTTTGTACTTTTTTGAGTGTGAAAAGTTTAAATAAATAAATAAAGTGTAGGTTCACCTCTGCCTAACCCAGGGAAACACGGCGTGATATTATGTTATGTAAAATACAATAGACCACTCCCAACGTGTTGACACGTCAAGCGTCGAGAGCAGAGTCTCGACACTTGACGTGTCAACACGTCTTGTTCGGGTTCGCAACAAGTCAATCGTAATCCTGAGGATGCCTCGTTGACAGGTGAAACACGTGTCGATTTCTCACTGGATTCTTTATGACTCTTTAAGAACAGTTAAGCGGATTAGGTTACTAAATATACGTCTAATGACTACATGCATAAAAGAGGTTTTTTATCCCAGTCATCTGAATACTTCTCTTCTGATAAAACTTACTGGGGATGCGCTAAGGTAACCCGCGAGATTCAAATTTTCTTTAGTTTTTTGCATTTTACAGGTCAGTGTCAGGTTTTTTGTTGATTAAAATATGTTTTGCGATTGTAACAAATATGGCTTTACATAATTATAATCATTACAATCAGCAATACAACTCCATAAGTTAGCATAGCTGTCAAATGTCATGATTTCATGAAATAGTCATTCAAAGGGATTACATGAACTTAGAGGGTTGTATTGAGTATTTTTATGATTATAATTGTATTAATAAACATTTGATATGGCCGCGAATTATAATTAGATCAACATAGAACATGATACTGACCTGCAAATTGCAAAAATCGTAAGAAAATTTGAATTTCGCGGGCTACCTTGACGCTTTCGCCTTAAAAGACCACAGCAATGTATTCAAAGATTTAAATCGTAGATTTGCCCTCACTGTACTAAGTCGCACGAAAAATCGTCCATAATAAGAGGAGCGAGCTCACACATTAACAATGGCGTTTCCATGACAACCAAGTCAAGTCTCTGCGACACTGTCTGTCTCAGAGGTGTCAAAACGAAACGCGACCATCTTTTGACGCGGAAGGGCAAATCTACGATTGAAATCTTTGAATTAATTTTAATTAATTCAGCTATACATAAAACAAGCCGATGAGTTTACTACTATTTTTAATATCAATTCATTTATTTCTTTATTAATTAATACAAAAATCATTATACTTTATTACCAGTCCATAATAGAAACAGCAATTTTAAATACAGTTAAAGATTTACGAACTTTACTTTTAAAAGGCTGGTAGCAAAGGTATATCTCCATACTGCCAAAGGGACAATCAAATAAACAATAAAATTTGAAACGCAATTTACTTCGGCACATTTCGAATTAAATGCTAAAATAACGTTTCCACACAGATGAACATTGCTAAAGTATTTTCAACTCTATTCCGTTGTGTTAAAAAGGATATCGAATTAAAAGGTTTTTGATTAACTGTAAGCATAAAATGGTAAAGTTATAAAAACATCGAAGTCCCACTAACAAGGTGAGTTTTAATTATTGAAAATTTTGTGTTAATTTAGTTTTTTTTTCGGCCGAACGCGCGGTTCCTTTGCTCGGCGGCCTCTTTGCTTTTTTTTTACGTTTGTATAATCTGTAAAATGGCATGTTAGCGCCAGTTTAGCCTGGTTGATCTTTTTTAAATTATCATTGATATTAAATCGTGCATTTCCGCTGGTATAGGGCCACCCACTCTTTGATAGACTTTTGTCAAATATTTATTTAACGGTTAACTTAATTATCTATACACTAATTAGGTCATAAAATAAATATTAATGTTATACTTACTTTTAATAGACAAAAAGTGATCTCGTAGAGGTCGCGGGAATCCACTGGATGAAGGAAGGACAGGCCCGGTTGATGTGGCGGTGCTTGGCGGAGCCCTATGTCCAGCAGTGGACGTCTATCAACTGAATATTGATGCTACTTTTAGCCACTGTCTGTTGTTAGGGCATTTTGTTTGTTCACGAATTTCCTTTTTTTTTTCAACCATCTAGACTTAGGTAGCTAACCCCTTGGTGAATATAATCTATTCTCAACTATTCTGCGTTCGAAATTTAGTTTCCAATAATATAAATAAACATGTGTATCTATTTGTACAAATATCTCTAAATCGGCTTGCGACTCAACTTCAATTTTTTTACTATGTTTTCAACAGTACTTAGTAGTCATTCTAAAAACAACTTAATTTACACTTAAAATAAAGTCGGTATTTATTTAAGTGGAAAAAACATCAATTGGAAACAAGGATTTGAACTTTTTTTTATTTCTGTGTTAAGTGTAGAAATGACAAAATTATTGGTTTTCCGTTAAAAGTGAACATTCTATTGCGCATAGTATAAGCAAGCTTTTAAAGATCACAGAGAAAATCGACAAGTAGCGTTTCTAAAGCATTTTCTTGAACAACACATCATTTTGTATGACAAGCTGCTGTCAAAGGCAAGTTATTATTTTCTTCTTTCAAACCTCGTAGGTACTTATATTTACCTACCTACTATTATCAACAATAGTTTTCTTTCTAAGTAAAAGAAAACTGCAGTAGTATGAACATTAATTGATGTATGATTAAAAGGCAGGAAAATAAAGGAAAAATAATTTGCATAGACAAAGAAAATGACATGAAGTTAATTAAAAAAAAAACAAAAGCAGTCTGGAATTCGATAAAAAGGAATAAGAATTTCGAATTGATTTTTGAATTTCGAACTTAGTTATAGGGAAACTTTGGAGCGTCTCCTTGTGTTCTCAGATTTGTATCTGAATGCTTGTGGCTTCTTTATATGAGAAGAAGAGTTGCTCCTGAGGGTAAAGCCAAAAATAAGTCATTTAGAATTTCAAAGATTCATATTGTTTGAATTATTAATATTTGAAACTCCTTTAAAGACATTAAAATTATGAGTTAGAGGAGGCCATGAACGAATTCATTTAAAAGTAGTACCTACAAACATAAGCTGTGCAAAAATATTCCTTTGCCCATTAAATAAAAATAAGCATAACGCAAATTTCCCTCAGATTACTGCAAACTTGACAGCACTTTTTCCCTCCATTACCTATTTACGCTATACAACTGTGGTCATGTAACGTACAGTCAATCACACGCGTCCATGGTAACAGTTTGAAATTGATAGTGCCTTAAAGTCGTAGCAGTAATATCTATTTTCGTAGTTCAAGTGCGGTTGACTGTACCAATTGCGCGCACGCATGTAATCTAAACGGTCGCATCTGATTGTGATGATCGTTCAAATTGTTGCATGCATACATGATGGGTTAAGTAAATTGTTTAACTGATTCTATTAGACTGTGGGATTCGCCATGATTATTACGTAACAGTTTTATTAAGGGTTAGTTGAGACAGCAGCAAAATGTTCGAGTATTTTTTTATTGACCATCTGAAAATGAACTCAAACTCAAAGCATTTATTTCAAATAAACCAATTACAGGCACTTTTGAATTGTCAAGGGGGTCGGTCAGTCAGAAAGATGAAGCTAGAAAGCGTAGTAGGTACCTATGGAGAAGAACGGGCAAGAAACTCCACGGACACTCTTTTAAATGACTTAAATCACAACTAAAACTGAGTTGAGAATAACCCGCTAGAGATGATTTCCTGTGTTTCTGCAGGCTCCTTGCGTATATTTTCACTCAACACTTGACTGCAAAGAACATGCTTGAGCATGCTCGAGTATTTTGCTGCTCTGTCTGCGTTGACCCTAATGGCCCATTCCTTTAATTTAGCGACCATTAATATTGGTTAATATTAAAACTTTGGTATCTTTACCAATAATAAAGCAAAGACCTCATAGCTTTGCATAGTAGACCCTCTGATATAGAAGGAGCTATCATAGGTAAAATTTGCTTACGAATCGAATGTATATTCCCTGAAGAGGGGTGCCAGAGGCGGCGACATGGATAGCGATCGCTATACGACCGAATTCGGCCGCAAAGTTCTAATGGCGTCCCTTGACGCGGGCGATTATTTCGCGCTTGTCAAACAATTATGACCGTCTAGAGACGCTCTTAGGACTTTGCGACCAAATTCGGTCGTATAGCGATCGCTATCCGTGCCGGATAACTTCCTGGATTCCACAGCAATGTGTAAAGTCCAGATCCCGCCACGAAGTCTTGAAAAGACTACTCGGGTAGACTCGCTGCTGAAGATGCATCTAGATCCAGGAGGTAATTTGGAAGAGGCCTCTAGGAGTTCATGCCACGACTGGTTTTTACATATTACCATCACATAATATTACACCTTTGTTCCCAGAAGACTTAAGAGCCTTTATTCTGAAAGTGGGCAACGTCGCAAATAGATGTCAAATATTTCACTGTTTTCATTAATTTGGCAATATTACTGTATGGAAATAAGAAATGTGGCTAACTAGTGAACTAGAATATTAATAATGAATTGTAATTATAACATTGAATTTGATGTTGTAACCGTTTTAGGTGTAAAAAAGGCATTTGGAAAGTTTCCAAATACTTTTTTTTACATCTAAAACTAAATATTCGGTCTTACGATATTAATTATTGCATTTCTTAATCACACGGATAAAGCTTCGTGCAGACAAGCGCGACGCGACACCGGCTATTGTTATACCGTGAAGTTTTCTTAGAAATTGTTTTGTTCGAGTCGCGTCGCGCCGTCGCGTCGCGCTGGTCTGCACGAGCCTTTACAAAGATAAGTGCATCGCGGTCTTTCTTGACCTTGCAAAGGCGTTCGAGGCGGTGTCGGTGGATTTAACTGCAATCGTCCTCACCCACAAGACCCTCCCCAAAAGAGCTGACTACAGTGAACTCTTGTCTAAGCGGGTGTTCAGAATTGCAACACCGCCTGCGAAGTCCCTTTTGGCCAGACGCAGTCCAGCTTACTCTCACCTACACACATTTAACAAGGTTTGCAAATCACTGGACATCAAAGACTTGCTATCCGCTCGCCTTAAAAGTGTACTAAAGAAATGGCTTCTGAAACTAAGATACACGGAAACAGAATCATTTCTCTAACGTTTATCGACAAGCCGAAGTGCCAGAAAACAACATCCCTTTCTCACACTTTCACCCCCACATACACTCAGACACACTCACACAGCAGAATACGCGTTTTACTAAACTAGCCCTGTAATCTGACATATTTCTTTCTGCTCAATCGCACTCTGACCCCCAAGATACAAGCCCTGCTTAGTTTGGGGGTCAACGGTCAAACCCAACACATTGTGATCTATACACATAATTGTATCTATGTAAGATCACTATCAACTTTTCCTTTGCTAATAAAACTTATTTTGTATTTCTTAATCAATCATTTCATATTTCCATACAGTAATTTATTGCCAAATTAATCAAAATAGGTAAATATTTGACAGCTATTTGCGACGTTGCCAACTTTTAGGATAAACGCAAGAGCGTTCATCGCTATAGGCCTTTCTTAAGGCCTATTCGAATATAAGCGATATCACAGTCGCACTCAGTAGCGATACTGGTTCGTTTTCTGGTAGTCACTTAGGACTAGTATCGCTACGAAGCATGACAGCGATATCGCTAAATGGGCCTTTAGGCAGAGATTTATATAAATCAGTCACATTTCGATAGAGGGGGAGAGCCTATTGCCATCAACCTGGCACAATTACATGATGTAGAGTTCAGGCTACTACTGAGAAATTCCTGATTTAAAAGCTAAATCAGTCACATTTCGATAGAGGGGGAGAGCCTATTGCCATCAACCTGGCACAATTACATGATGTAGAGTTCAGGCTACTACTGAGAAATTCCTGATTTAAAAGCCCAATAACGCTTTGCCAGACCCGGGTATCGAACCCAGGTCATCGGTGATTTTTTGCCTTGCTTACAAAAATCGGGTGGAACTTTTGTCTTGATGGGTGAATTTAAGGATATTGGAATAAAACAACATTCTATTAAAATTAATTTCTTTAATTCAATAGGTGTTAAACAACATTTCGGAAAAGGATGACATAAAGAAATCTACAACGAAAAACAAACAAGGCTGTCTAGGTTATTTCTCCAAATTCAATGATCATTACAATACTATAAAATACAAAGCACAATCTCAAAAAATCACAATATTAGCACGAGGTACAAAGAAAAATATCAATAACATGAAATAAATTGGCAACCCCTTTTGAACACTTCACCTGTGTTGCAAGCAAAAAAAAAATTGCAAAGGTTCTATTAGACCTCCCCGTAACAATAGCTGAATAGGGTAACGTTATTGAGAAAAAAAATGGCAAAGAGCCGACTCATTTTGATTGTCATTTTGCTAATAAAAAATGATGGACAAGCCTAAATAGATTTACAAAGGGACCGACGGGGTTCGGCTATTTCCGTGAGTGCTCGGGAGTCTTCGTTGGCGCATGGCGCTAAGTATTCTCTCTTTGTGGGATGCTTGTACTTTCTTTGTAAAGGTATCCCTTGGTGATTTTGAATGCAATAAAAGAAATTTGCATGGTTCAGAGGTTCCGTTGGATTTAAATTGTAACAATGCGTGGTTGTAGAACGGTGCATAGACTAAATAGTTGACAATGGGTATTTAAAACTATGTTGACTAATGTTAGAATCGTACTTAAATATATCGACAAATAGGTAGGTAATGCTAATTAATTTGAATTTAATAAATATTTCGCCATTTCTTCTCAGGTAGTCAGCTAAGAAATGTCAAGTCAATTTTTTATTATGACGTGTAAAAGAGATTCTGATATTCTATTTACAGAATAAACAGTTTCATTTCATTTCCCAGCCTTTTCCCAACTTGAATTATGTTAGGGTCGGCTTCCAGTCTAACCGGATGCAGCTGAATACCAGTATTTTACATGGAGCGACTGCCTATCTGACCTCCACAACCCAGTTCAATACTATCCAACTTTAATAGTTGCATTCTGATTAATTAATCAGACTACATTAATTTAAAGTGCTATCATGAAAAGGAGTTGGAGTTGGTTGGTCCGCCATCTAAAAACAAGTTACTTTAGAGCACATTCTAGAAAAAAGTGTTATGTACGATACTGATCATCCTAGAGCAAAAGTGGTCACGAAAACAATAGCTGAACAAAACAAATATGTATAGACAGGGAGTAATTTGATTTAGTAAATAAATAAACGTCCAATATGTTGTACGTTTCAGATAGGCAGTCGCTACATGTAAAATACTGTTACTCAGCTGCATCCAGTAAGACTGGAAGCTGACCCTAACATAGTTGGGAAAAGGCTAGGCAGATTTTTTTGTACCTACCTAGGCACTTTCTTAAAAATGCTCTAAGCAAAAGATTTTTTAAATTAGCTACGGCAAATCCTAAATCAACGCAAAGCAGCACTGAACAATAAAACTCAAATTTAATGTCGCTAACTTTCCTATTATTTATTTTAAAAACATCATTAAATTCAAACCTCTTGCGCACAGTAGTTTAATGGAGTCTTAATTATATTTTATGACGATATTCTTCTTCTATTATTTATGTTCTGTGACATTTATCGTTTGTTGCCAGACTTTTTTGTTAAGTTTTTAATTTTATGAGGCGTGAAGCGTTTGTTGCAAGTCTATAGTTTATGGTTTACCTTTTGTGGTGATAGAAACTATTAGAACGTTTGCTTTGAGTTTTAAACTAATTAAGAGTGAGACTATAAAAATAGGTTAAATTGATGTATCGATTTGTTATTGGGGGTTTTTGTTTTTGTCAGTTTTATTATTTTATTGGTAGGCTTGGTTTTGAGGACATTCAAAATATTTATTTATACAAACATGAGTAGGTAAGTACGAAGGTCTTCACTAACGGAAAACGTATTATGGAAGGAACTCATAATATACTTCGTCAGGTATAGCATTCCGAGACATAGTGGTCACGTGGGTGACACAAGTCTACGTCATCACATCTGTGTTACCAGAAGTTTGTAATAATAAATCCCCAACCACCTTTATTACCTGTGCAAATCCGATAAAACAATAAGGTTTAATTAACAATTACGTTGGTTTATGTTCAAATTGAATTGTTTCCTTTGGTTAGACAAACGAAACGACAATTTAAATGCTTTGTACATATTTTTAACAAAATGGTGACTGAAAATCTTTCCTTAATTCGTGTTTTGTTGCAATAAAGTGGCAACTGGATAGTGACGTAAGCATGTGTCACTCCCGGAATGCCAGACCTTGTTTTATTAGACCACAATGGAACTCAAGGGGAGGCAGGCTAGGCAGGACGCCTGTCAAGGACAGATGACAGGTGGAGTCAGTGACAGAGTGGCGTCAAAGGATGGAAGACCAGCCATGCTATTCTGTAACCATCTCACCGTGAAAACTTGGGTGAAGTGAACTGTCAATAGTGTCAATCCCTGTGGAATGACAGTTTACTCCACGCTCACTTCACCTAAGTTTTCACGGTGAGATGGTTACAGAATAGCACTGCTGGTGTCTGACGTCCGGCGGCGAGATGGGGGGCTGACATTGTTACCATCGCGGGTAGAACTTGGATGAGGGTGCACAGAAGCATGGGAATTGGCACAAGAATAGAAAGACCTATGCCCAGGAGTGGGTGCAGTCGGGCTGTCGATGATGATGATGAGCATTCTTACAATTGAAGCTAAAATAAAAGATTATTCATGTCAATAAATCTAAATAATTCTATTCAATTATCATAAACAGAAAGATACAAGATTACTCGTATATTGATTAAATAATAAGTAACGTGATTTACCTATCACCATCCCAAATGAAGTAGGTATGATAAATCTGTGACCTACCTAAAGGCTGAAACACACAGCCGCGACGCGACTCTGGTAGACCAATTTCTATGAAAACTTCATGGAAATTTTCAACTGGATTAACGTCGTGCCTGTTAGCGGGTGCCTTAATAAGTATTTTTCCTGGTTTACACACTTACCTAGGTAAGATAGGTAAACAAAATTATAGGAATCGACTCTACAATTTTCAGTTACCTAACGGAAAAAAAATTGTTATAAGAACTATAAATTGCTATGGGCTTAGATCAATCTGTTTATATAAAATATTATTTACCATTTAAATAATATAAAACCAACACCCATTAGATATATGACTGCAAAAGCTCAAAGTAATCAAATCACAATAAAACCTTCTTTTTTCAAAATAAAATCACCCTTTCCACGGAAAAATAAATAAACAGTAAAAATTATAATGCGCCCTGTTCCACGTTCCTATTACAGATTCTAGGAAACGAAATTTGAATTTCGAACGGCTTTATTGTGCAATAAAGCGGCTTGAAGCGCTATTACAGATTATTATGTTATGGCTTCAAAGTTTTGTATCTCATTATGGGGTTTAATGATTTCGGGTAGCGTTTTATTATTTACTAGAAGGATTTATTTACCATGTAATGTTGACATAAATAACAGATAATAACGTAGGGTTAATTAATTCAATATTAAGTTTTTAATGCTCTAGACTGGTTGTCAGACTTTCGGGCTTCTGATTACTCATAACGACTGTCGAAGATCTACGAATGACAGCCGGGATCAACGGCTTAACGTGCTTTCCGAGGCACGGTAGGTCTCGAGAAGTAATGGATGGTCACCCATCCACGAACCAATCGCGGCAAGGTTAGCTTAACCCGTGCGGCTGTTATTATTTAGCCACAAGCCTCGCTTTAGTGCCTTTAATTTAATAGAAATATCAAAATAGAAAAGTACAAAGAAAAATGCAAACATGAACGAAACAGGTAACTCAACGCACGTTTAAAATTTTCGTCTTTACATAACAGGCGCCATTTTAAAAGTTAAAACGCGACATAATTGAGCAAATTGCCTATTAATACAACGTTTAGGTGCCGACAGCCGGTAATAAAGACAAATAAGGCAGCCATGACAGTTCTGTTATACGGGTTTCTTAATTTGAAATAGAGCTGGTTATGTTTTTAATATTTTTAGCTTTTCTATCCGCCATTTTGTATTTTCAACTAGATTTCTGCAAAAAAAAACATAATTTTAGACACAGTACCGAATAGCCAGCAACCTAATTGCGTAACATACTTATATCACAATTCGAAAGATATTGAAGGAAATTGCTAATCCATTACTGCATATGTTTGAAAATTCGTCTGCTCGACAACGTAATTACCGCAATGAATGTTGTTGAACTGTCAATTTGAAAACAATTGCTATTGTAAGAGTGTTATGTAATTACCCCGTAGATTACTTACGTACTAATTAATATAATAATAAAAATGAGCAGTGGTAACGACCTCGTCTTGCGAGTTGTAGTTCGAGGGTTCGAACCCAGACAGGCGCTTCACTTTGTGTAAATTATTTCATCACCACTGCTCTCAAAACGGTGAAGGAAAACATCGTGAGGAAACCGGCATGTCCTAGAACCAAAAATTCGAAGACATAAATGACATCTACCAACCCGCACTGGGCCCGCGTGATGGATTACGGCCCACTCCCTCTCACAGAGAGGAGGCCTGTGTCCCAGCAGTGGGAACATTATAGGCTGACTATACTATGCTTATGCTACTAATTAATTAATCTTCTCTCAAATCTCATATTTACTGAAGTGGACCAGTTGATCAAAATAACTACAACCAGATGATGTCACACGAGATTTTTCCAAATGTTTAAAGTGTTAACAAATTAAGTCATCACCTGCCTAGCCTTTCCCCAACTATGTCGGGGTCAGCTTCCAGTCTAACCCGATGCAGCTGAATACCAGTATTTTATATGCAGCAACTGCCCATCTGACCTCGACAACACAGTTACTGGGTAATACGATAACCCTTGGTAAGTAGCTGTCAACTTCCGCGCTTCGGACTACCCGTAATCTCTGTCAAAATCCACGAATTAAACAGAAAATAAAAATAAAGAAAATACGTTTATTTAAGGTAAACATGACGCAAGGAAAGAACTGTTAGTTACAGGGGGGAAAAAAACTATTTAGTCCGTCACTTAGATAATAAAACGTATTTTTTGCTTTATCATATTAAGAGCGTTTATCCCAAAAGTTGGCAACGTCGCAAATAGCTGTCAATAATTCACCTGCTTTGATTAATTGGGCAATATTACTGTATGGAAATAAGAAATGTTGCTAATTAGCGAACTAGAATATTAATAACGAATTGCAATTATTAAATAACATTGAATTTGACGTTGTACCCGTTTTAGGTGTAAAAAAGGCATTTGGAAAGTTTCCAAATACTTTTTTGCATCTAAAACTAAATATTCGGTGTTACGATATTAATTATTGCATTTCAAAATCAATATTCTAGTTCGCTAGTTAACCACATCTCTTATTTCCATACAGTAATATTGTCAAATTAATCAAAACAGCGAAATATTTGACATCTATTTGCGACGTTGCCCACTTTCAGAGTAAACGCTCTTAATATAAAATGGTTTAGATAAAACGCATTAAAGTTGGGGAGTGGGGGCTCGCTACGTCACAAGTCAGTACAAAATCTACCGGCCAGTGTCATCATGCCACATTTTGACGCATTGCCTACTCAATGTATTGCCGTAATCTTTTGATTACGTCCAAAAAAAAATAAGTGTCGAACATTTTTTAATAACCTACCTGACGGACAAAACATTTTTTTTGTCATCCCTATTGGGGGAAAATATGCGTCACATCCAATTACAGCCGAAACCAACGGCTTTCGTGCTTTCTCGTCTCAGTATGTGAAGATGGTCACCCATCCGTTGCTTAACCTAATCGATCGACCCGTGCGACTCGCCTTAACAAAATAAGTTAATTACCTGAAAAATTAAATGTTCAGCGACTTCTGACACTAACTGGATCTATACACTATATTTTAAATAAATATGCTCTTTATGATTTTGGCCTCGTATTTAGGTACCTACCATAACACACACAACAACACAACAAATACACAACACACGTGACGTCACGTTGTTTGACTGCATAATAACGAATATTCTGGACATAATTTAATCTATTTTGACTTTATTATACCTATTATAATCTTGACATCAATTATTATTTATTTGTTTTGTATTTTGTAATAAAATTTAGAATGACTTTATGTAAAATGCAAATAAATGTAATTTTCTATACCTACAAAATTAGTACGCCGTTATTGGCTAAACATGGACGCACACATCTATTACTAATTCAATACCTCGCATGTCTGGTTACTCAGTTTATGTAAACGCATGTTTGACAAATAAATGATCTTTATCTTTATTTTTATCTTTAAGGGCTACAGGACCTAAACGTGCCTAAACGCAAGTTTTATAATGCGTAAAAGAATATGATCCACTGCAGTAAACAAAATCAGAAAAATATATGATATTCTTCAGGATATATGCTAGTATGATAGTGTGTTGAAAATATAATACAACTAATTTGATACGATAGAAAAAAATCATGAAGATACCTCTAAAAATTTCTTTTAACGATTAAAAATCATATTAATTTACATGCAATCATTCTGATTTTTTGTCAGATTATTCTACAAGCTACATATTAGCATAATAGTGTTTTAATTTTCCAGTCCAATCAATAGATTTTTTGTAAATCGCTAACTGCTTCATATTTTGCAATAAATTACCTGCGTCGTGTCATCGCGCTTCTCTTTCATTTCTATGCAGTCCGCCAGTGACCGCGCTTTAGCTGTTGTAAGCCTCTTAACATAAAATCACGCCTGTGTACCCAGAAGGGTAGACAGAGCTGTAAGTATAGTAACATCCAAATTTCGCCAATCAGGTTATGAGTTGGTAATGCTTTTGCCTTCTTTACAAAACATTCAAAAATTGTTTAAGTACAAAGCATTTTGTGTTAAGAAAGGGATGGAGGATATAACCCTCTAATTATTTCCATTATACACACCTTTCAGGGGTAAAAAAAAAGCGGTCAAGTGCGAGTCGGACTGGCACACGAAGGGTTCTGTACCACCCTACCATATTAAACTTGACATATTAAAAAAAAAAAAAATGTAAAAAAACACGTTTCTAGTATGGTAATTTTTTACGATATTTAATTTCATAATTTTTTTGTACACACTCTGTGAAAATTTTAAGTGTCTACCTAAACTACCTATTACGGTTCAAAAGATTCAGCCTTATGACAGACGGATGGACAGCGGTGCCTTAATAATAGAGTCCGGTTGCCCCCCCTTTGGATACGGAACCCTAAAAATTTAATAGAGGGCCAACGATTACTTCATAAATAATTTATAGCAGACAACACTTTGCTTTCCATCGCTCCTTTGGTTTATAAAAGCTTCAATAAAGCACTTGGTAATACGTAATTGGAAATAGAAGGTATGCAGAGGAGTAAGATGGCAAGTTTAGCAGCTGCAGTTAAGAAAGAAAGGAGGGGCTCGTGGCTAAGTAATAACTGCCGCACGGGTCGATCCATCAGGTTAAGCTACGCTTGCCGGGGTTGGTTGGACCATCTTTACATACCGAGACTCCTCCGTGCCTCAGAAAGCACGTTAAGCCGTTGGTCCCGGCTGTCATTCGTAGATCTTTGATAGTCGTTACGGGTCGTCAGAAGCCCAAAAAGTTTGATAACCAGACTTACCAAGGGGTGTATCGTGTTAAGGCTCGTGCAGACCAGGGCGACGCGACGGCGCGACGCGACTCGAACAATACAATTTCTAAGAAAACTTCACGGTATAACGGTTGTTATTGTAATGTCTTTGTCTAATTTTTGTTTCTTGATTTATTTTAATATTTTATTTGATTATAATTTTGATTTATTTATGGACACTGTCTGAAATAAATGAATTGAATTGATAACAATAACCGGTGTCGCGTCGCGCTGTCTGCACGAAGCTTTACTCAGGGATGTGAGTTGTGGTTGTCAGGCAGTCGCTCTATGTAAAACACTGGTATTCCGCTGCATCCGGTTAGATTGGAAGCCGACCCCAACATAGTTGGAAAAGGCTGGGCAGATTGAGGTTACAAAGAAAGTTTTTTTTGAATAGCCAAAATATTAAAAAAAGGCAATTTAAACAAATGAAAAGCGATAATATCAAATGTGGAGAAAAACAATAAGCCTGAAAGTATTTTAATTTTGATTCGGTGATAAAAAAAATACCTTTAACAATGAAGCTGGTACAAATACTGAGATATTATATGTTATGAGAATAAATAAATAAATATTTATTGGTCCATAAATGTATTAACATTATTTTGATCTAAAATTGGCTTAAGAGCGTTTATCCTAAAAGTTGGCAACGTCGCAAATAACTGTCAAATATTTATTGGCAATATTACTGAATGGAAATATGAAATATGGATAACTAGCGAACTAAAATATTGATTATGAAATAAAATAATTAATATCGTAACACCGAACATTTAGTTTTAGATGTAAAAAAGTATTTGAAAACTTTCCAAATGCCTTTTTACACCTAAAACGGTTACAACATCAAATTCAGTGTTATATGTAATTGTAATTCATTATTAATATTCTAGTTCGCTAGTTAGCCACATTTCATATTTCCACACAGTAATATTGCCAAATTAATCAAAACAGCGAAATGTTTGACATCTATTTGCGACGTTGCCAACTTTCAGAATAAACGCTCTTAAGTTAGTGTTCCAGAAGGAAAAATCCTGTTTTCTAAACTAGGTTATGTATCTGTATCTTAGAAGCCAGTGTCCCTTCAAAGTGATGTGGATATAGAAAATAGCACACATTTTATACACAATAATCCATTAGAGCAAATCCAAGAGAAACTAAAATAAAAAATAAACAGAATAAAAAAAAATTGGTAGGTACTTAAATGTAAAAAAGTAAGACCATATTATAAATCTGAAATGATTTTCGTAAAAAGCTTACTGTGTATAATACCTACTAAAGAAAATATAGGTAGGTTTGATAAAAAAAACACATTTTCTCATGAGTAGTACCTTTGAAAATCCTGAATTTTCCTACCTACTTAGCTAAGTTCAGAAATTTCAGGAAAGAAAGAAAGAAAGAAAGAAAGAAAGAAATTTTATTTGCTCGGACATGTGTATACATACAGAATTAAAATAATACATGCATGCAAGATCTTAAAATAAGAGTGGCTCACGACATGTCTGCCATTTTCCATGGCGTGAAAATATTCAGTACAAATTATTATTATCGAATTGATTAATAACTTTTACACTTATACATTAAACAATAATAACAGTTAAATAAATTTATCCTATTCAATCATTTACATTATCCAATTATTTATTATTATTTTTCATTGTCTATTAATACCAATTACAATTATCGCAATGACGGATACGCAATGACAGGATAGTTTTGATTAAGTAAGTTTCATTATATATATATGAAGCATGCATGATCGTTCAAAAACACAAAGAACTATTTAAAACAGCGGAGGAAATAAGCTCTCGAAGTAGGCGAGACCAATACAGACTTGTGCTGGATGCACTGCCTTGATCAGTGAAATATAATAAAATTCTCTGGCTATGTGTGTACGTCTCTATAATAAATTACCAAAAATGTTAAAACATTAAATTGAACGTTACTTAAAACCCAATTATATAAATGGCTTAATAATAATCATTTCTATGGTATTAATGAATTTTTTCATATGAAATCTATGTACCTAATGTACTTATTTCAATTTGATTATGTATTTTTAGTAAGTAAGTTTGCACGCTTTAGTCTTAAGCAAAACATGTTTGATCTATATTTTCAAATAACACCTTGTATATATCATGATTGAGATGAATACAACATACCTAATTTTGATAATTTGTTACCAAATAGATTCTAACACAGGTACAGTGGGCTCCAGAGAAAACTCACCCCCTTGCATTGTTTTTTACATTGCTAGGGGGTGAAGTTTCTCTGGAGCCCACTGTACAATTCCGTAGCCGACCGCAAGCGGCAACTACAGGCGACGTGTCGCCGCGACACTACTGGTTTCTATGTAACTATTCTTACGTATTTGAAACCAGTCGAGGTGCAGCAACACGTTGACAGCAGTTGCAATTCCGTAACCGCCTGCGGTTGGCTATGGAATTGTACCTTAAAACCTCATTCAAGACGACCACCCCGCGGGCTAGAGCAGAGCTATCAGCAACTAATGAATAATTCATAAATTCTTTAACGTAAGGGTCTATTTCCGTACCTTAAAAGGCATGTGCCATGGATATGTAATTAACGTCTTAGGTAATTGTGTTTATTAGATAAGTTAACAGGAAACATCTGTCAGATCTAGGCACATTTACAATAGAAGACATTTTATGTAAGTAGCTTAGAAACTTGGTCAATTGGTTCTTAAGTCCTTATGCAGGGTGATTTTGAATTTAATGTCAATATTTCAGGGCGTAAAAGTACTTAATACTTACTCTTGAATAAACAACTTTTAGGTACTTAGGGATCAATTTTAAAATATTGAAAAATTCTGCCGTTTAATAGAAAAATGCTAAATCAACGTAAATTTTTACCGATGAAGATAAGTAAACAACTAACAGGATTAGAATAAAATTACCTTAGTACTTATCTGCCCTATAATTTTTCGTGAATTTATTTTGAGGTGGTAACAAACCTACAACATGACAATGAATGGACTATGTTATATGAATGAATGATTGAATGAAATAATCATGTCACTATTCTTAAGTCCTTTTACATTTATTACGCAAATTCATAATTTTTGATGATTTCAGTGAGATATTTTAATTATTTGATTATGAATAACGATAGTGCCATTCTCGTTCTTGTAAGTTGGAGTTACACATTTTAATTTTTCTTTTCGTATAATTTACTATAAATATTTTATGAACTCAGTTAAAACCGTCGGCCATAGAACTTAGACGCTGAAATTCACATTGTTTCATTCAATTCTAATATAATAAAAGCTAAAATTAGATAAGTTGAATGTTTTACTTGTTTATTGGAGTTCCAGATTTTTTTTGAATTCCTTGAGATTTTGCGGAAAAAATCGTAAAGAAAAGCAATATATGTCTTGATAAAGCGTCCATTATATTCCAAATAAAAACAATTTTATCAAATAAACTAATATGATATAAAAATTCTATCAACAATGAATACGTTTCATTCGTTTTCGTTTCTCAATATATTAAGACAAAATTACAAAAAATAAAATTACACGAAAAGAATATTTAACTCCAACTTACAAGAAAGAGAATTGCACTATCGTTATTGTAACCAAATAATTGAAATATCTTACTGCTGCCGAAAACTACAGCGTCAAAAAATAAATAGGACCTATTTTATAGGTACCTAAATTATTTCTAATAGGTAGGAATAAGTACTGTATTTTACCAATTAAAAAAATAAACATTTTGTTATTTATTTTTATAAATAATAATTAAAATGAAAATAAATAACAAAATGTTTTTGTTTCAGTTTCATATTTTCGAGTAAGTAAGTAGGTAGGTACTTACTTACAAACAAAAACATTTGTTATTTATTTTCATTTTAATTATTATTTATAAAAATAAATAACAAAATGTTTATTTTCCTGATTTGAAGACATTAGTAGCTACCTACTTAAATATTACGGATGTGCCTGTAAAATTTCAACGTTACGAAGCAATTTTGAAACGTTTCCCAGAACCACGGAAACATATTGAACAGTCTATGAAACCAATAGTGATGTCCTATGTTCTTATTGCGTCAAACTGACGTTGATATGACACAATATTGTGACAAGTTGACATCACTATAAGGGCTATTTTATAGCTCGATAGGGCAGTAATTAACTGTTGCGTAGATTATTGAGCTGTGTAATTTATTTATTAGTGTTGTACCGATTAATTTAAACAATATAAACTATGGTCTTTGAAGTGTTTGCTGAAGATGTTTTTTATGTTAGCCATGTTGTCATTTCAAGCCAATAAATTGTCAATGAATATTGTATCAATTAGATATTAAATGATTACATTATATTTATTTCTGTCATTTGGTTAAAAACAAAAACTCTTACTATATTTTAAAACTAGATGAGTTTGATATGTCCTAACTGACTACTCTGAGAAGAAAGACCGACACAAACTCAGACGTCACAGTTTCTTTTAAAGTCACGACATAATCATGGTTAGGCCTTAAGAGGACCATAGGACCATGTCTGAGATGGTCTTAGAGGATTAGGTACGGTTAGTGACAAAACTCGATTAACTTTTACACATTATCTATAAAGACCTTTTAACAACAATAAAAACGATAGCTACAATGTATTTATTAAGCATTTTCATATGTTAAGAGTAGGTAAATGCTCTTTCACTTTTACTTCTGGTCCGATTTTAATTAATAATAACTTAGTTCAATAATTAAGATTAAAACAATAAAAGTGTTCATCGATTTTTTTTCGCTGACTGACCTTATAGCATAGCACACATACACGCCTTATTTCCCCGAAAAATTAGGCAAAGGACTGACCTATAGCTTTTCTACAAATGCGATGTAGGTAGGTATACCTAAATATTAATTTTCCAATACCTAACAAAAGTTAGCCAGATTAGTGACTGAATAACTAATTTGCAAGTCGGAACTTAGGACCAAAAGGACCACTTAATTATTTATTTAAAATCATTAAAAAAAATATAACTTGTCGATTTTTCCTGCTACTGCTATTTATCTACTATTCATTTTCCGGGATCATATAAGATTGATGTTACCAACTACAAATTAATTTCATTCAGTAAAATGAAAAGCAAGAAAGATGACGTTACTAACTGATTTGAAAATCGAACCTTACTAACAAAATGTTCCACGTTTACGATCAGATTTTTCCGACCGAGTAAGTAGGTACCTAGGACCCGAGTAGAACAGTCATCAGCATCTACCTGGCCTTTTCCCAACTATATTGAAGTCGGCTCCCAGTCTAACCGGATGCAGCTGAATACCAGTGTTTTACATGAAGCGACTGCCTATCTGACCTCTACAACCCAGTTTTTGGATAATACGATAACTCTTAGTAAGACTGGTTGTCAGACTTTCGGGCTTCTGACTACCAGTAATGACTGTCAAAGATCTACAAATGACAGCAGGGAACAACGGTTTAACGTGCTTTCTGAAGCACGGAGACAGTCTGAGTAGAAAAGTCAGAGCTTATTTTTGGTATAATTTTACATCATCGACACTATTTTAAGTACTCATTGGCAGCTTTGTTTACTTTATGGGTACTTAATTGGTTTATTAAAATGTTAAGGCCGTTTTTTTTTAAAATAAAAATCATGAAAAATATTTTCCAAACTTTGTGTTCTGGAAAACTATACGTAAATTTCGTATCGCAATTCAGTCAATTTTGTTCTAAATCGAAACACAGATCCTATAGGTCATATTATTTCTGACATAATAGGAATTACGCAAACCTGTTTCACCATTTTGTGTCCATTTAAATAATTAAACAATTTTATTACCATTTGATTAGAGTTAGGTATATTGTTTTATAGCTTTCCAAGATACGTACCTACTCTCATCGCTGTTGTTTCTTATTTTTGTGTTGTTTTCACTATTAAATATCCTACTTACATATAATGTTATAAATGTAAAAGTTTGGATGTTTATGACTCAATAACACAAAAAATACTAAACGGATTTGGACGAAATTTGGCACACAGATAGTTTATGACCATGATTAACACACAGGATACTTTTTATCCTGGTAAATGAAATGACTTAACGACTTTGCGACATCCACGCGGGCGAAGCCGCGGGCAATTGCTATAAATCTTATTAGCAAATAAGAAAAAAACTTTTTTGACTTTTCAAAACGGTCGTTTTGGCTTTACCTAATATGACAATCTTACTTAGATTAGACTATGGTAACCAAGCTTACCTGTACGAGAATAAAAAACGCCAATACTTGTGAATAGGTAGATATTATCTTATTTGCTAAGTTAATCCAGAGAAAACACATTTTTTTTCCTACAAAAGTAGCGTCAGTATGTAAGTAGGTACAGTCAATTACAAAATTGTATGAAGTATAAAATGAAAATTATTAGTTTTCTATTTTCCTTCACAAAGAATTTTCAACAAAAAATATTACCTACAAATACTGAATTATACAATCAAATAGTTAAGTATCCGTTCGCCTCTGGCTAGAACAAATACCTACGCTTAAATTTGCAATACATATTATATAAGTCGTGAAAAACAATACTAAATACAATCTCCCAAAACATAAGGAGACAAATAAATCTAAATAACAACACATGAGCAATGCCTTCTAAAAAAAAACGAAAAACCAACCGACGCATTACATACGGGATACAAAACACAATGACATACAAACAGTCACAGCACAGAGTCCAAACACTCACGAAAAATTACAAAAAAAAATATTACCGCACTTAAAAAACCCTACGGCTTGAACCCCGATTGATAGCCGGTGTGTCTCTGTCTGTCCGTGCCCGCGAAGCCGACTGGGCGTGGCTTCTATAACAGGTTACCAAAGCACTGAACACCGCCAAAAAATACCCATAAAAAACATATAATAGTAACCTGGCGCCGACGATCGATCTTACATTGCCAACCCGCGTTCTCTGCACGTACGAACGAAAAAAATCGCTTCACAACCACCGACCAATGGCAAAACAGCTCCTCCTTTGACAAATACCGCCTCGGAATAAGCCACGCCTACGCTGCTACAGTGGCGCCGCAATCCCTATACATGTGGCGATCCAAAGAACTAATTAGAACGAGACGGAGCTACGCTGGGCCGTTCGTTTCTCGCACAATTTCCCCCAACCGATCATTAAGTGCTTAAATCCAACAGGAGTTGGTTGTGTCGGGTTTCTTCGGAGGGGTACGCTATTAAAATATCCACAAACATTATCTTTAATTGGACAGAATTTTGTGCTTGTGTGCGTCGGCGAGCGTGTTTTTTTTTCGAAGCCAGTGACGATTCGGTTTTTTCGAAACTTGATGACTGTTATCATTTGTGTTTAGTGTGAGGTGATCGCCTGTGATTTTCTATAGTTTAACTCTACGAATATTATGACTCGTTTAGACTCGATACAGGAACCAGTGTTGTGATCAAAAATGACATCGGTGACGTAATATAAGCGCGGCGAAAAACGAAATCGACTATCGACAAAGTAAAATTGGAAAATGATGCCACGTGCTCCATAATTGCTGAATCGTAATGCATGGATCGTTAATTGATAGGCAATTATCATTCTGTCCTGTTCTTTCTAATGACTGGCAATCATAAATTTGATTGCTACGCCTCACCTCTCTAGTGCTGTACCCAATCCGTTACAAATTCTTTCAAATAACAAAACGTTTCGATTTGAAATTCGAATTCGACCAATCAACGATTTCCTAAAGTTTCGGAGAGTATAGTGAAGGACCAGTGTTCGAAAAAGACAAGTGTACAATAAATAAAAGGATAAACTAGATTAATTTTGTGTGACAATTTTGTGGTGTAAGAAAATTATTGTGAAAAAGTGATGCTGTGTAATATCGCGTGATTTCTACAGAAACCGTAAGTACCTATTCATTATTTTACCCGCTGAAATCTTCAGGATTAAATCTCACTGGAAAAGTCATTCGCAATGCAACAATATTATTAAGAAAAGAAAAAGTTGAATACACTGGCAAAAAAATTTGGGGACCGCAATGGCAGAGCCAAATCCATGTCGTGATTAGTAAAATATTCTAAAATAAGCAAAATTTTCGTAATTTTTGCAAAAACGAATAATTTATTGCAATTTAATTTAGGCCTAATAAGACGCTTATTGGAATAAACTCATATTCTATTATGTAAACCCATAAAAAAAATCCAAAATTTTGCAGATTTTTATACTTTCACGCTGCATAATCACTGAAGTTGAGAAAAAACGCAAGGGCGTTTTCCTAGGCCCGCTAGGGGTCCAAAATGTACTGGGATGCTTTGAAAAATAATAATTTCAAGACAAAACCATCTTTTATCCGACTGGTTAAGTTTCTGACACACCTAGCTCCTCATTTTGAAAACGTTTTGATTGACAAAAAACTTTGAAAGTGAAAAACGAAACCAAATTATAGCAAAAGTCCAAAACCACTTGGTCATTGCAAGATTTTCCCAAACTCGGCACTAAGGACCGATATGAAGACGAGTATAAAGTAATTTGTACAAATACCTATACCTACTCACATAATAAATTTATATCAGATAGGTACCTACTCATCAAATTCTTTAGGCAAGTATCTTCCCGCGCTTTCCTGACACTTACCTACAAAATAAATAGCAAGAACTTAACTTTAACCATGGAACAACTACAATATCAGAAATTCAAAGATATACCAAAAGAGTAGATTCTGTAGATAATACATTTTTTACCTTTCCGTAGTTTTGATGAAGGGTAGTGTAGAAACTGATATTTTCTACAATTCCTCTTATTTTCGCTTTCATTGCTGGTTAGCTAAATCAGATCCCGAAGATACAGCGTCATTGCACTGATCTTCATTCATTATTGTTATAGCGACAATAAAAATATTTGACCCGTTTCGGGAATTGCATTCGCGGCTCGAAGGACGGAATTCTGGCAGCCCTTCCTCTCCAGTCCACCCTACCTAGATAGAAAGGTTCAAAATCGTGGCATTTGTCCAAAATTGCATCATAAACCATTAATGGGTTCAAAATACTCTACAATTGAGATACTATTTTTCTATGGTAATAGCCGCCTTAAACGAAAATTATTCCGCAATTCCCAAAAGTTGGCTGGAAGGACCAGAAACTTTCCACTATAGGAAAGTCGGAGGTCAAAAACATTTAGAGATGAATCATGGACTTCTTTGTTCTCGTCCGAATCTGATTTCCTCTTTTTTTCTCTGCGAGTATTTCGAGGAATCTCGCGTCGGTGATCACTTTCGTCATAAAAGGAACTCCCATTTCGCCTCATCCGGACTTACTCACTACTTGGTTCAGTTTGGGCATTCGCTGCCTATTCCAAACTCAAACATTTGTTCGATTTACTCAAATATAAGACTCCATTAGCTGCGTCTTGTGCATATTTAACCATCGTAATTTGGATCCTAGTACGGCGTTCAATCAGCTTCAAATTTAACTTTGTTGCTAATACATTTAATGTTCTTCAGTTATGTGGCTTAGAAAATCATCGTGCCATTTGATTTTCAATATATTTCTTTCATTTACACCCTAAACTTAAATTTACTCCTGAGAATCCTGCCCGAATACCTACTGTGTTTTTATGTAGATGATTTACTTTTGAAATGCGCAATAATTTCATTAATCGTATTTCGTGCCCGAATCTGAATCTTATATTCTGTACAATTGTATAGTGCATCTGTCAGACTGTTAGCTTACATATCGCTTTCAAAACATCTTGTCAGCGCTTCTTTGACCTCCCGTAGAGCATCACTCCAGGCATCAGTAACGGATCGTATATATTTCCAACACCTTTTTTTATCATATTTCTATTAATAAAATACTCCTAAAAAGAATATCTACAAAAAACATTAGACTTTCTTTCGGTATAGCTTCTTAGAAGTTGTCACTGTCAGTTAAGTGAAATGGCAAAAGATCGTCTAGGTACTCGCGAAATTAAAGTTTTAATTAGATCTATCTTTAGTTTCATTCTCGTGGTTTGTTTTATCAATTGAAGTATTTTTGTGGTGTTTAACTAATAAAAATACTTTATGTCGTTTAATTTCATAGCATAGTTCAGTTGTATCATCAATACAAAGAGCTGTTTCATTAAACTCTTTACCATCAATCTCAACTCGAAGTTTATCCACTTGATTTAAATTAATGACATTAACAGGTTAATTCACATCAACCTGCAAATGTCAACTGTAAATAATTAATTTTGCATTATCTAACTTGAAACTAATATAATAATCTCACAGTATATGAAACGGCACCAGGCAAGGTTGTTTATCAATCATCGCGGTATGATCATTGTAATTACTTTGAGATTAACTACGGCTGTTCATGATTTATTTTGCTATATTTTCCTTGTGGTTGGTATTTGTATAAAAACTAGTTTGAGCGCACGCGCGGTGTTAAAGCAAAAACCTACCTTAAAAATGATTGGAATCATTGGAAATTGTGTACTAAATTCTAGACAGCTGTTCTCTAGAAATGTAGCATCAAAATCTTAGTAAAAGTCTACCAATGAAGCAGTGAATTTGTTTCCCAGTAACTGCCACATAAAATTAGTTCAATCCGTTTTACTTTTCCAAGCTGATTATTGCAGCAGAGATATAGAACCACGAAATTCTAATCGAAATTCATTGGAAATTATCAGATAGTGAATACATACTATGTAATGTCATTATATTTTGCATTGATTTGCACAACACCAATCGTGTGAACAACAAATAATAATTCAAAGCTTTGCCAAAAAGACTCTTCAAAGCAGAAACTTAACCAAAAAACAGTAGAAATAGTAAACACAGCAGTTTCAGAGCTCAAATCAAACACACAAACAGCTAGGTGATATTCTCAACATTGGTTTAAGACACTGATTAAGTGCGTAGGGCGACCTTTAACTTTTAAGGCTTTCAAACCTAATAACATTTTATCACTGGCTCATATAGCTTGAGTGATTCCAATGAGCCTATTTAGAATGGTGGATAATATTTTATGAGTTCAGTGATGACCTTTTTAGTATCGATCCTTTGTGAGAAATGAGTCTATTGTCATTTCGTAACCTACGATTGCTGCTACAAGCTAAAACTGAGTTTCTTTATGTTGGCTGTTAATCTAGTTAATTTATTTGCACAATTAATAGTGGAAGAGAGATAGAACTCTTAAAAATAATTTAGCGTAACCAGAATTTACATTTACTTAATCTCGACGAGGCACTATACAATTGCATACTTGGTACCAAAAATCTGTCTACATTTACTAGTTTTTTGTTGAAGCAAGTCATAGCAGCTAAGTCTATTTCGCCTACAAACCCTGAAACTTTTTGATCGTCAGTAACCGAAAACACTGCACTTTTTTCAAGCCAACCCTTTTGCGTGTGCGTCTTATTTGATCTCGTTTTGTTTTTCGTACGTCTCAGTTTATATTGGTCTTTTAGCATTTACAAAATTATTTCGTCATCCCTATATCCTTCACATTACTCTTTTCGTCTTTAGTTATTCTATTTCCTCCAAAATTCTCAATTCATTAAGTCGGGTCCTTCAATCAATAAAATATTAAAATACAGCCGATTTCACGAGTAATCACATATAGTTTTTATAGCAGCAATTATTGTTAAAAACACCGGTTTTATTTCTATGAGCGAGGCTTGTTTTAATTAAGAATTCTCGTATATGAATACGTTTTGACCTAAAGTTCAACTCTTCGATAGTAATATTTATGTATATCGCTTGTAAGGTGGAATTCTGTGAATCTGAGATTCTTCAAGACTTGGATAAGTCACCATAGCGTCCACTAGCGGCAATACTTATATTTACGTCCAACACATCCTCGGCAGTCAGGCCTGCTACCACATTGCTGAACGGTACTGATGTAGGTACATGAGATATCATTGCAACTTTGTCTCTCGGATAGACAACGCACCTAAGGTTGTCTCTGGTATGACAGACGTCTACTAGAGGTGGTGACATTTACAATCAGATGGGCCGCCTGAACATCCCTTTGAACAAAACCAATGTATTTTGTAATAGTCGCAACAGAATTATTCTCTAAGATTTTCTATATGAATAAAACGTTAAACAAACGTTTCCAACCAGTTCATATCAAATTCTATTTTGAACTCTTCACGTTTACAATCCAATCAATAATGTACTCCTTCCTAACCCCTTTGTCGACATCTATAATAGCTGTTTTACCTTCCAAGCATTGATTATTGCCGTTAATATACGTTTTCAGTTCATTCAAATTGTTATTATTACCTTTTGTATTGCTTTCGACACCTGAAAAGTGATTTTTAGTTCGAAAAATTTATATTGGTTAAAAATGTATTATATTTTGTAATTCTTGTGTTATTTCATCATTTTGTTAGCCTTTGAATGTCTGCTTCTGAAAACTTATAAAATTAGCGAAACAAATACTCAACTACTCGTTGTCATAATGATCATTAAACATGAAAGATATTTCGGCTTTGTATACAGAATGGCAGCGCACCTGCAATATTTCTGGTACTTTAAGCGGCGGTAACCACTTAGATACCATCAGGTGCGCCGCTAGGGAGTAATGTATGTTGTACGTATTCACACACACAGTGTAAAAAAAAACAACAGTGTCTAACATATTAGCGAACAGGAAAATATTAAGATACTATTCTACTTTGATCTTTACATACATAAGTATGTAGGGATCATAGCAGGTGGCGTTCTGTAGTTTCTGTCTACCCCATGGGAAATATGCGTGAGTTTAAGTATGTATGTAGGAAGATACTACCGCCCATCCTCTTAATGTAATCATTTAGTCACCTCTTATAATACCCACGCCAACGGCCAAAGTGATAGCTATTGCTTGAATGAACATAAGTTCAATGAAAAATAATCTTTGAGCGTCATCATCATCATCTGCCAAGCCTTTTGCCACCTATGTTAGGGACAGCTTAAAGTCAAACCAGATGTAGTTGAATACTAGAATTCTACATGAAGCGTTTGCCTATCTCACCCCCACATTCTAGTAACTGGATAACACAAAAATAAAAAAAGGAATCTACACACATTGACAAAGAAATCAGAACCCCTAAAATGGGTCACATAAAAAACAAATGACACCCAAATACAACAATCCGATATCCATTGATAAACCATCGTAGCTACTAAATCAATAGTTTATTCGAATATTTGACGTCTTATCGCAACTAATCGACCTCACTTGACGTCTATTTTGACTATTGACATGTCATGTTGACACAATGGCTTTTTAAACGACATAAGTGTGCCGTCGCGGGTTTGTCTGGTTTTTTATTCTCGACATTTTTATTATACAGATTTGTATCTAAAAATTAACAACTGTCATTCAAAACTTCAATACCTACTCGACCCAAATGTATGGCACGGCTGATAATTTTTTCGCGTTTATGATGCGTATACTGCTGCTGAAGTTAATGATGATGATTCCCATAGAGAAAGCTGTTCAGTTTGATGGTCTGTATCACACCCTTTAATATGACCAAAACAATGGTCGCCCATTGTATATTTTGTAGTGCTTAATTATTATTTCTTGTTATGTATTTTTGTGGTGTACAATAAAGTATATATAAATAAATAAATAAATGATTTATTATCTATGTACACAGTAAAATACATATAG
Source organism: Agrochola circellaris (assembly GCA_914767755.1). Classification (NCBI taxonomy): domain Eukaryota; kingdom Metazoa; phylum Arthropoda; class Insecta; order Lepidoptera; family Noctuidae; genus Agrochola; species Agrochola circellaris. The sequence continues at coordinate 4,794,405 of OU611867.1, read as the reverse complement.
ATACAACATAGTTAACATTTTGAGTACAAAGGTTACCTTAAACTTTCTGATACATGTTATATAATACCTTGTTGGTTGGTCTTCGGTGAGCTTAGGGTCCGTGGGATTAGCTCCCTGGATATTATTGAGCTTTTGTGAAAGAAAATTTTCAGGAGCAGGCCCTGAGACTTATGATAAAATGCTCGTCCGTTTTTTACGAGAATTAACATAACTGGCGAATTAGGCTCTAAACCTCTGCCTAGAATACAGGCAGCGTGACGTTATCTTATTCTTTATAACTCAATATGTAGCGTGTGTTGGACATTTTTAGGGTAATGTTTGACAACATGTAATTACTGTCTATTTGCAAAAGAATTAATACCGACGGAATAACGTGCTTTTTGAAACCAGTTCAACTGATATGCATCAAATGGTCTTGTCATTCAAACTTTCGTGTTTCTGACTATCATAGGTGACGTGACGGTACCAAGTACACCCACATTTCGCCAATCATCCGACTCGAAGGACCACAATTTATATTTATTCGACTGGAAGGACCAAAGTACCTTCACATGGAAAGCGGGGCCCTTTTGCCTGAAAAATAAAATTTCTGATTGAAAATCCCAATAACACTAAACCAGACATGGAATTGAAACCAGAACCCAGCAGTAGCGCTTACGACCACTAAACCAACGAGACATTCGAATCAAATAAGTACGGTACCTACTACTCATTAAATCGATGGCGTAATGTCAGAAGCACGCAAACTTCAAAATCGGTCTTTGAAAGTCGGCCATTGTAACAAATGAACGTCTATCCATCTCCACCCTGTCAATTCGGCAAGACAGACAACAAAAAATTGCCATTATTGTAAAATTAATGACCTGCCTAACGAATCGAATTAAATTAAAGAATTTAATTGACACACCACGGTAGCTCTCTTTTATTATTAGATTCTGATAGAGATGTTTCAATCGACGTGTAGTGATGTGCTTTGTTTCGGTTATTCGATTGTTGGTCGACTGCAAGGGTCGATTTTATATTCATTCATCATTTGGTTATTATAAAATTTTACGTAAAAAATGTGGATGTAGATACTATATAAGTTAACCTCTGCCTAACCTTTTGGGAAATAGAGGCTGAATGTTATGTTATATTACGCTATAAAATATTTGTAACTGCAATACAATTATTACTGTTTCGAATAACACATGAAATCAAAGTAAGTAAGTATTACGTTTAATATTTTATTTTAAACGAGTTCCCTATCTTTACCTATCTAGATGAGCTTATAAATACACCAATTGTGCAGTGAAAATAATCAGCCCAAATCCTGCATCGATTAAGTCAAACAACTCGATAAAATTTCCCTTCTTCACATAATCGACTAAACTATATAACTCGACTACTATCCCATCCCTAGCTGCGCCAGAGCACACCAACCCTCCGTAATTACCGCGCTTTCCTTTTAAGGTTAATAAGACAAAATGGCGCATTTGACAAATGATTTATTAATGTCGCCGGAGCAAATGTTAACTGCTCTCTTAAGTCGGGTTGTTTTTCAAAATAACTCGCGGGTTATGGTGTTATATTTATTTACAAGTTCTCACCCGTTTTCGTATATTTTGCCAATAAGAACTTGAACGTAGATTTTGAAATTGTTCAGACATAACATCACGCCTTCTTCGCCTTCATCACGGGGATTACTCCCCAAAGGGTTAAGCAGAGACGTACCTATAGTACACCCACATTTCGACAGTCGTGTTTAAGTCCCATGGGGCCATCAATCTGGTACAAATACAAAAAATCCCAGGCTGCTACTGAGAAATTCCGCTTTGGAAAAACCCAATAACACTTTGCCCGACCTAGGAATTGGAGCCAGGACCTCGTGCTCAGCAGTAGCGACCACTAGCCCCATGAGGCAGTCACAGACATGTGGCATAAGCTGCTATATTCCCCGCAGAAGTTGGACCGACGACTTGGTGAAGATCGCGAGATCGGCTAGATAGGGGAAGTGCAGGACAGATCGTTGTGGCGATGTTTGGGGAAGGACACCTTTGTCCAACAGTGGACGTCTTTCGACTAACTAATGATGAAGATGAAGCCTGTATTAATAAAGAAGCGCTGCAGGATATAGACCTCTCACAAGTTTCGCTACGGCACGGCGCTCTGTTCTCCTCTTTCAGCCGTCTATCGAAGGTCATAAATATGTGGTCTAGTTGTTAGACCCCCTGTCTAAGTCCCAGGTTCGATTCCCAGTGGGGGCAAAATTTTCTGCTTGGTTTGGTTGGTGGTAGGGCCTGTCCAAAGTCCGCTTGGCTTGCTGCCACCATCTTTTCTAAATCTGTCGCCATAACAACAATGTTAATAGCATTGTTCTGTTTCGGCAGTTAGAGGTAAGATGGCCAGTTCCTCTGTGGTTGAGGATTCCAGGTGAAGCTCGCTTCCACCTTCCACTCCACTTACCATCAGATGAGATGCAGGCCAAGAGATCTGTAGAGGATAAAAAAAACTGTTCTTCCAGCTTTTTTGCTTGACTTGGATAACTTGATGCAAATATATACGAGTAAAAGTATATTTTAAATTCGAGGTTGTCTTTAGAAACCAATTCTGTAAAATGCAAAACCACAATAATCCAAATTGCTACAAAACTGTTTGATATTTCTGGTATTGACCTCTAAATATGACGCATTTAAAGTAGGAAATAGTTTCAAGTATTGTTTCTTGCTGTGACCAATTTCAACGGCTGATAGGAATTGACTTTAATTTATAAAAGAGAATCAAATTATGCCATCTTTGATGAACACAAATAAGTAATACCTATATCTCTTTAATTCTGCATATTAATTGACTCATTTAACATTCTCTTCATCAAGCATATATAACCCAAACATAACCAAACTAATATTCGATACAAACATATTCTAATTAATTGCGAAAGTGAGTTTGTTTGTTTGTGCGACGCGTACGCTTTCAAGCTAAAACGGCTGAACGGATTTGGATGAAATTTGGCACATGGGTAGACCATGACCTGAGAAAGGACATAGAATGCCTTTTATCCGGGTATTCCCACTGGATCGAGACTTATGCGGGTGAAACCCCAGGGCGCGTTTTCTCGTATCGAAAAATGGAATATCTTGGAGTTTCTTGCTGGTTTTTCGTCAAACGAATCTGCGCTTTACCTATAATGAGCTACAATTTTCTGACAAACCGACATCTTGTTAATTCAAACGTGCCTGAAAATGGGTTTATTAAAATAAATCTTTAAGTTTGAGCTCGCACGCCATTTCAACCTATTCAGTTCCAATTTTCATCTACGTTAATATAGTTTAAATCATTCTACCAGTAACTACTTCATTAACTTAAACTAAATCAACTACCAGTTTTAATGTGACTTCCCTGCCTACAAAAGCAATCAGAATGAATAGAAAGAAATGACTGTCTTGGATAGCATTTGTTATCTCACGAAATCTAAGTACGTTCTACGCACGCCACCTAGCGGTGGTTACTCGGAAAACGCTGATGTCTATCTGGCGTTTCTTTTGTTGAGAGCCGATGGGAGCGATAGCCTGCTTAGGTGGTCTGGTGAAAAGTTAAGGGCTGAAATCTACGTCTAAGTGTTTTTAAGAAAAATTTTGTTACATGTTTTTTTGTTTTGAGTCCGTCAGTGCGGCGTTTGAACTTTTTACTTCTAACCAACTTAATGCTTTTTCTTCTAAATTTCTAAATATATTTGGTGTTCTGCTACTGGCAGGCTTCTTGTTTCTGAAAGCTATTTTATCTGTCGTTACCATAGCCTTATGTCTATTTATATGATTTGTGGCTAGTATGTCAGTTATAACAACAGCTAATATGTTATTTGACAGCAGAATGACTGTCAGCCTTTTCAAATACTGACACGAGATCAAGTCAAATTTGTGAAAACAACTTTCCGCTTATGACAATAATGACACTGTGATCATCAACACATTTGTCAAGCCCGCTCGTGTAGTATGACCACTTCTTTCTCTATCTACTCTACGAGGAATAGTCGAAGATTTCATTTCAAAAAATTTAACATTGTGCAGTTATCATTTTACAATCTGTTTTTCGTACCTATCTTCTGCTTCTACGGTGGTGATAACATTAACATCTAAAACCTGAAATTGTGTTAATCTATAATGTTCATGCTTGCAATAAGTAAAATGTTTACTAGCTTAATGCATGACATTACTAGACCACGAGATTAACATTTGAACTGTTTTTTTGTTAAAAACAATTGACTATACAATGTAGGGATTACTGCAGTGTCTTAGTTTATAATGTTAGTGACACCTGCACTTGCTACAAATGTCAGTACTGAACTTGTTAGTGATGCGAAACCGCCTATATATAATCGGATTCAAGAAATTAGTGTTATAGTTGTCTGTTATAATATAGGGTTGTTCAAAAATGTTAACAATGATAATAATTGAACACAAAAGAAAAAAAGAATGACAGAATAGATGAAAGAAAATCGTTTGGCTTGGTATGGACATGAAGAGGGAGTGATAAATATATAATGTTCATGGATTGAGAGGGAGAGGAAAGCCAAAAAGAGATGGATGGATTAAGTGAGGATTTGTTTAAAAGAGAAGGTAGTGAATGATGGCTCGACGGTAGACTGGGGAGAATGAAAGAAGAAAACGTATTGCTTACGTCTACCCCAAGTAATATCGTAAAAGGGCAGGAAGATTCTGATGACATTGTAGAAATTTGCTTTTAAATTTCTAAGGCAAGTTAGGAAGTTGCGTGTATGGTTTTGCTTTCCTTTCGAATAAATGATAGAAGATGCGTGCTTGAATAAAGTTAAAAATTCCTAAACAGTGCCTACCTACTGATACTACGACTATACTAAACGATCCTACACTTAAATAAGGTGAACATGACAGATAACTTAACTTGCTGTTGGGAGGCCTTTCCCCTGCTTTATATAGTTATTTTTAAGTACCGCCACAAAAATCATAGTTACATAATCTTCTTCTGCCAAACTATACCTTTCATTCAACAAATCACCTAACCTGGGGTCATCATAATCAATCAATCTGCGTAGCCTTGTCCCAACTATTTTGGATTCTGCTTCCAGTCTTACCGAATACAGCTGATTAAAAACAGATAGACGATCGCTCCCTGTATAATACTGGTATACATGGAGCGACTGTCTTTCTGGCCTCCACAACCCAGTTACTGGGTAACACGATACCTCTTGGTAACACTGATAAATATGCTCCATAAACAATCTCACGTATTCACTTTGTCCTTACGACAGGCAATATCGCAGCCGTCGACATATTATTGACATTTACCACAGTACGCACTGTCTCTACGAATCGAGAACAACATCCTATGAATATCTGAACCTAGTTTTACACCAGCTGGTATTAAAATAGGGTAAATTCTAACATCAACAGACAGTTGACACTATTAAGTGCTTGTCACAGCCCTGTACAAGGAATTTTTATTAGTAATAAGTCGGGATGGAGTGACGGGCTACAAGTAATAATACGACAATGTTAATTTCTTGTTTTACAGCTTTTATTGTGGGAGTTGATAATTTTATTGCAAGGGAGTGTAGAGCTGTAGGTTATGAAATAGAAATGGCAGTAGAAGTAATTGAGATGCTTGTAAATGATGATGACGAGACAGAAAAAATTACGAATTGAAAGGAGTCTTGGATAGTGTTCCCGAGATACGTTGAGGAACCTAAATTAATAGAAATTATAATTACAAAACACATAGAATTAACACAAGAGGACTATGTTGGTGTTATTGACGTGTTCTTGAGGATGAACTACATTCATGTACCTACCTATTATTACGGTCGTTTTAAATATAATTTCATCGGAAGTTTTCAGTACTTCTACGATTTTATCTAAGGTTCTTATCGGTATTTTATCATCCTTGTTATATTAATATAAATGAAGGTATATTTTCTGAGATATTGACATTGCAGTGAGTAATAAATATATCAATTTAATTAACACTGTATCATGATACTTTTTATTAATAGATCGATAGCTAAGTAAGTATCAGTGATTTCAATTCTATTGTTTTATTCTTGTAATCTTGTCATTTTAATTTATTATTACAATTATCGTTTTATTGTTTGTATTATTTTACGATCGATGATCTTATAATCAACCACATTATTCAACAACAAAGACACTATGCAATTTAAGTTTTGTCTGCGGGTTTACTTAATTTAATAAACATTATATTTCATAAAGTCAGATATATATAGCTATAGATAGCTTGATTAAACCCTCTGCTAATCTTGATTCTAATTCAATACTTATTAAGTCACCAGCAAAAACGTGATTCGCTTCCAAAATCACGAGAAAATCTTTAAGAAAAACCAACGTGGCACACTTGGCAGTTTTTCCTTAATAAATCCAAGTAATCTGTTCGCCTTCAGGCCTTTCTTTCACAAAAACTGTCATGAAATGTTAATCAGCCCATTTTTTATCGTTGCATGACGTCTAAAGATTATTAAACAACAATGACTATTCTTCGCGCCCTTTCTATCGTGGCCGCCATTACGCCTAGCTGTCAATGAGGTTAAGACCAAAATGGCGGCTGTGACACGCGACTGTGTTTACTGATTTACCGCGCAAATTAACGTTATATTATTTATCGTTGGGGTTAGGGCAAGTATTATGTAATGTTTTTTTGTTATATTGGGATTATGAAATATATTTTGAGGGCTGATTTTGGGGGGGTTCATTCATTTTAAATCTGTCTTTTCCTTATCATTTTTGCTTCATAGGTCTTTTGACTTTCTTATTTATTGCGTTTTTATCAGCAAGTACTAGCAGGTAGGGAGTTAAATAATCCAACATCTTTATCTAGTCATCAATCTATTGTATTACAATCACTATGCAGATCTATGCATAGTAAAACATATTGAAATGATCCGACATGCTTGCCTATGTTTAAATTATCAGTAGATTTATGTCCGTTGACATTTACTCATCCAGGATGTCTCAGAGACTAACTTGATAGGCGTGGAAACTAGTTGAGCTGGTATCCTTTCTAATATTGAATCTTGGTTTTATGAGCTTGATAAAACTGTGACACAATTCGGGTTGAATCTAGTTTTCATGTAGGACGAGCAGGATTCAGAATGGCGTGGTAAAATAAAACTGTCATTTATATTAAGACTCCCAGTGGAATGAGATGCTAATGCTGCTCATGTTGTTGTTGCTAATGTTGTTTTTGTAACAGCGACTTCTGAATAGAAATCCAGTCCATTTTTCTTCGCTACATTATCTTCGTCATTCTCCCTTATCCCAACTTATTTGGGTCGGTGCAAATGTATTTTTCTTCCATACTTAGTCGTGTTATCTAGGTAGTCAATCCTGTTTTAGCTTCACTGCTTGATACGAGACCTACTTCTGAATTTCTTACGATATCTCTTTTAAAAGTTTCTTGCCTTTATATTCCATCTTCATCATCATCATAATCATAATCTTTTTGCCCTTGGTCATGTCACTTGGGGTTGGCGAAACACGTTTTCTTTTTACTTTCTCCCCGGTCAACCGTTACGCTATCATTCACTCGCTTCTCTTTCATATCATTCCATACACAATCCACCCATCTTTTATTTGACCTTCCTCTTCCTACCCCTACCTATCCATCAAAATTTATATTCATCACTCTTTTAGTTACATGTGTTTCCTCATCACATGCCTTTACCAAGCCAAACGATTTCTTTTCAACTTTTCTGTCACTAGCGATTGCCATTTTCTGCCACTTTCAAACTTCCCCTTATATACTAATTTCTTACCATGTAGTAAGTACATCAACATAACTTGCAAAGACTCTCATAAATACATTACTACTAATCAAACAATCACTATCATGAATTGTCTTTTAAAATTAGTTTTTTCCACCTCACAGATCTTCAACGAATTCATTTCTAACACTTTTTTGATCAGCATCCGTTCGTGATAGGTTAATCTAAAGATTCTAAAGTTTTATAGGAAAAATCTTTACAACAAAAACGTACTCTCGTGTTTGATTCGACTTTGAGTGCTTTGCCTTGAGCTAATTGCTGTGACCAGTAATGGTCGACCGTTTACGTCATAGTGCTAAAATATTGTTTCTCATTTACATGTTATTTGTGATATTGTGGAAAAGATTTGGTTTAGGTGATGTTGAGATTAGTAGTGATCAGATGTTGGCTAAGACTCACGTATTAGATTAATTTAAAGTATAATAAAAAGTGGTCCTAGAGAAAATAATACTTTTTTCTCCTAATGTAATGAAGATCAGTTAGAAAAATTATATACATAAATCTCCATTGATAAGTAAAGAGTGGAAAATAAATAAACTATACTGAAGACGGCATTTAGTTAGTTGCCGTCTTCAACATCATCTACCTCTTCTCTTTAAGTTTGTATAGAGCTGCATTGAGTGCCGATGGCAACATTCTCAAGTAAATACATATATTCATGAGCAAGTTTTCCTAAAGATTGTAGAGTATTGCAGGCTATCAATAGCTCAATAGCTCGCAGAAATCAGTCATTAAGAGTGAAGAAAAGGGTTTCCAATCTTCTTCTTTGCAGTTTGGTTGATGGCCATGATTTCAAATTGAATTCATATTCGAATCTGGTTCATATTCTATTGATTTCAGTTTTGCATCTAAAACAAACTTTTACATTTCTGCTACCATCAGCTAGCTGCCTGCCTTTTCCCAATTATTTTGAGGTCGGCTTCCGAATACTTAATATACCAGTATTTTACATGGAGCGACTGCCTATCTCCCCTCCACAACCCCTTCGTAAGACTAGTTGTCAGACTTTCGAGCTTCTGACTACACCCTAATACAACATTTGCAATTCTGCTATCATGTGCTAATATTTTGTCATTTTCCTCTTCAACACGACTTTCTACAATCCAACAAACAAACAGAAAAAGATTGCAGCATCGCATGTTCTCAATAAATAATCACAATATAATCTTACGAATATGATCGCGTGCGCAGCTTCGTAGTTTTACGTTATACGATCAAAAATATAAGATTCGACATGGTTTTAAGACACCGTTACACGACCGGAGATTTTTTTATTTTTACTTGTATTTTTTATGGTGATTGTTGTTTAGCGTGACGGTAAAAGGGGAGGGCGTTTGTGTCCTAGTTTCGGTCGTAAGATAGGTATTGACTGGTGAGTTAGAAGTTGTAAGTTTGAGGAGCGGATAAGACATGACACTCTTAAGAGCGCGTACTCTACAGCCATTTCTGACAACTATTGTAGAATGACAGTTTTGATTTACATTGACATAAATAGTGAATTTAGTAAAAAAAATATTTCCCTAGGTCTATGTCAATCTCTATTGAACCTTCTTCTTCTCAGTGTAAAGTAATTTTATTTTTAATTCAAGTTTAGAGCGCTCATTCTAAAAATTGGCAACGTCGCAAATAGCTGTCAAATATTTCGATGTTTTGATTAATTTGAAAATATTACTGTATATCAATATGAAATATCGCTTACTATTGAACTAAAATACAATAATTAATATCGTGACACCGATAATTTACCTAAAATGGTTACATCAAATTCAGGGTTATAATTCCAATTCATTATTGATATTTTAGGCCACTAATTAGCGATATTTCATATTTCCATACAGTAATATTGGTAAATTAATCAAAACAGGTAAATATTTGACAGGTTCTTGCGACATTGCCAATTTTTAGAATGAGCGCTCTAAACTTGAATTAAAAATAAAATTACTTTACACTGAGAAGAAGTAGGTTCAATAGAGATTGACATAGACCTAGACCTAGGGAAAATTTTTTTTTACTAAATTCACTATCTAGTTACCAACTTAAATTGTCAATGTAAATCAAAACTGTCATTCTACAATAGTTGTCAGAAATGGCTGTAGAGTACGCGCCACCACTGACGTCCGGCGGAAAATTGTGAAACTACATTTAAAGTGGACTATAAACTATAATTTTTAACGATATTTTATTTTATTTTATGATAATTTTAATGATAATTTTTAATGTTTTTACTACTTATTTAATATATTTTTTTGTGTATTTTGCCTGGAATAAAACACAATTTATTTTATTTTATTTTATAACGGCAAATTGACTTAGTGTGTCAATTTTATTTTCCTAAACTACGTACATAGTTACGACGCAAATAGCACCATCGACAAATAGATATATCTGCCAGACAACAATTGGATGAAAATAATCACTAAGGAGACTATACAAGAACAAGCTTAGTTCAGGATAATTCATTTCCAACACACGAAACGATGATTGAAATCGCAATAATTTATATGGAGTAAGGTATCCTTATTAACCATTAGTAGTGGGTAAGCCTGTGAGTAATACTTTTCCTAGCCATTTCTTAATCCCCTACACTCCTATTAGCTTAGCTGAAGACCATCTATTTACCATCGCTTTGTCATTAATAGCACTTCAATAAAACAAAAGAAAAATTATCAATTGAAATACTCAGAGGTATTTTCTGGGAACTACAAGGCGTATAAATCAATATCTATGAAGAATATTAACTTACTTAGTCATTAGAAGGAAACAAAGGAATACTCGAAGAGGTACATTTGTATACATGGCACACTTCGAGTTGGAGTAAGGGGGGAGTTTGTTTTACGCGAGCACTGAAGGACCAATCCATAGTTGCTCGCGGATCGGAGGAATGGAATTTCGGTATTCATACGCGTTGATGCAGAATTTTGCTAATGCACAAGACTTATGATCTCTTTACAAATGCCGAGTCTATTTGAAATTTTAGTGATAAATGATATTTATTTCAGCCAATTAGTTCAAAAACAAATTACACGTCAAAATTAAAATTATGTTTTAAAACTAGATGATCTAACCGACTAATCTGAGAAGAAAGACCGAAAAAAACTCAGAGGTCACAGTCTCTTTTAAAGTCCAGACATAATCTTGGTCAGGAGGACCATGTAGATAAGTGTCTGACATGGTCTGAGAAAGTGCATAATTAGTTTGCATGAAGCCTAAGATATAATAATAAAATAAGACCGCTAAGTATCTATTCGACTTTAGATAGAAGAGTTTTGCACTTGGTAATGCAGCACATCATCATTTTTGTGCTGGCTATGTAGGTATGATACCTACTTCAAAAATGAAAATTAACTAGCATCAAATTCCATAATATCACGCAATCAAACAATAAAATGAAACGAACGTTCGCGTAGAAGAATTACGAGCCTAACAAAGAAAAGCCAAGAAAAAAACTCATAATTAGCAAATAGCATTCAACCCTCTAGTTCTGCCCATCCTCATATAATTAATAACTCTAGGTCAGACATGGCGCCAATTTTTTGCCTACCCCCTCGTTTCACGACATTGTTACAAAGGGAATAAAGCATTTGTTAATACAATCATTCCGTCTCACTTGATTGATAATTTTATAATACGTATAGCTCTGTTCGTTTTTTCTGTCTTCCACAATTGATAGATTATTATAGTCTCCTCGAGGAGTATGTACACAAGTGAGTCTTGAGAATTCATATAATTTTATTTTAATTTCCTTTGTTTAGAAATTAATATGAAATATGGTCCTTTTGGTCTGTCATTATTTTCCGTCATTCTAGAAAACAAAGTCTTGTGGCAAGACTTTTTTCACACATTTTAATCCATAATCAATAAGTCCAATTTCAGTAAGTACAATTTACTCTGGGGCCTACTAAAATATTGACGATGCAACATCTTATTTCACGACAGGCGTTGTTTAATAAAGCCGAAAATGTACGGAGAAAACTTGAAAAATTCTTGTATTGTCTGTCACCTGTCGGTTTTATTAAATAATACCCTAGTGGTGGCAGAAAAATGTTAATACACGATACGTTTAATATAAGTATTACATAGAGAATTATGGAAGAAAAGGACCCCAAATAAATTGGCATAAGGACAGGATATGATAATGATAATGATGAAGATTACGTATCAAAGGAATAAACAGCAACTAAAATAGGTTAATGAATGACAAACTGCAACCTCCTGCTTCCCAGAACCATGGCAACCAGTTTCCCTCATTTTACTTTTATAAGATACACTACAATTTAAACAGCTGGGACATTCTGTGTCGTTTTTTGATTCCCATCCTAGATCACTGGTATTTAAAGCATGCATATTCATAATACTCGTAAATTGGTGTCATGCCAACCTGCAGGTCTTCACTACAAAACGATACCGTCCTCCGTAGAAAAATACAGCAATTTGTCTGAGAAGAATATTAAACCGAATTATTTTTGTCTAACCTGATAGAAGCTACAGCATTTTCATTCAAAAGCCAAATGAAGGATAACATAAAAATAGAAGGGACAACAAAAATGAACATAGAAATAAATGAACTGCAAATTTCCATGAAATATGAAGTTTGTTACATAACAAAGTATTGGCAGATCATAGGTAATCTAGGTACAAAGGTACAAAACTAACAAATCAAAAAATAAAAATAAAATATTGCATAAACAGCCTATATGTTCCCACTGCTGGGACACAGGCCTCCTCTTTAAGAGAGGGAGTGGGTCTTAATCCATGACGCCGCGGTCCAGTGCGAGTTGGTGGATGTAACATGTCTTCGAATTTTTGGTTATGGACATGCAGGTTTCTTCACGATGTTTTCCTTCACCATTTTCAGAGCACTGGTGATGAAATAAATTATGCTGCTTGTGTTCGAAGCTGATTACCAACAAGACTGGACCACCACTAATCAAAAGAAGTTATAGTAGAAAAGGGCAGCTAATAATGATGATAAACCCAATGAAAGGTCTCATACTCCTAAGGTTATCGCTAAATCGTATGTTACCGCTGACACCGTATTAATGAATAATAATTAATCCTATGAATAAATAACAATAGGATAATTAGACAGATACCATCAACGAGGATTAAAAAATATTCGTAAATCATTGCAGTTTTTGCTACTCTTGATTTTAAGCTTAAACATGATTAATAAATCTGTTAGTCTTAATTAATTGTGATGATTGAAGAATTTTAATTGATTATAATTTTATTGATTTTGCATTCTTCATCTTTAATACCAGTTCGAATGGGGACTTAATGCTATGGTTTAATCAAAGTGTGCTACCTAATAATTATTATTAAGCTCTTTTGTCAGATTTTGACCAAGAAATATATAGTAGCATCTCTTTAAACAAATATAATTCAGAACATTTGACCTTTACTTAAAAAACAAGAGTAACTGACTATATCAATGAAGACAAAACCTTCAACAAAGCTGTACAAGATAATCAAATCATCATATACGCATTTCGAATCATATTCAATGAAGCAATTTTTAAAACAATCGCAACTAAAAACCTTACTACGAAAATTTCGTACATCAAACGATAAAACCCATTCGAGCATGGGACATAGTCTAATGAATACTTAATACCATTTTATGGGGCACCCATTATTAATGGGGTTTTTCCATGAGTTCCCATGAACCTTCGCGTCTCGGATCAGCGAGTTTACGTGCACCGAGTAGTTAGTAAGAAAATAATGGTCTAGATATATCTAAACTCAGAATTAGACAGGGATAGATTGATAGGAGGGGTTTCATTTTCAAAAGAAACGTTTATTTTGATGTTAGCATAGTCATTTAATATAACAATGTATGTATGATAATGAAGATAAATGTTTTAAATTGTGGGTTATGTATAATGATATAATTTCTTCCAGTTAATGCTTTAAAGTTCTTTCAATTACTAAAAGAAAGGCGTTTTAAAATTTTACATGCAAAATCTTCTTAGTGGTGTCTGAGTCACTTCTGCTTCACACTACATTACTAAGTAGTTGATCTTACAATTTCTAAAAACTCTCTCTCCAAGTTTTATCTAAACATTCGTAATTATCAAAATTCCTTGCCCAGGCCCGAAATCTTTCTTCAGATCCATATCGTATTTGTGCTACAGGCGGCATTTCATCTTAGACTTCTCCAACCTCATCATTTTCACCTTTGATCGCTCTCATTTCACATTTATCACCAATTCCTTAACAAATTGAATCCTCCAATACAGTGTGATAAATATTTTTCAATAAAACTCTACACCAATTAGTTATGGCTAAACATTATTATTACTAACATGAGCAATCAACACGACTAACAAACAGACAAAAAAACGAAACGATTTGACCCGACCTTTGGCGGCGCCGGCGGAACACTCAGAAATGGAAAGAGATGAAGTTATAGGGAATGTGGGGAGAGAGAAAGGGAAAACGAATGGTGGTATAGGGTTGGTGCTGAAGGAGAAATTTAATTTAGATTATAATTTCGTTGATAATAAACTTGAGAAGCAAAAATAAGTGTTAGACATTTTTAAAGATTACAGTGTGTGCCTTCATTGAAAACCAAGAAAGTTGAGAGTTTTTTCAAGATGAGTAAAACAGCTATCCTCTAGTCAAAACAATATGATCATATAAAGTATAATATACGCAGCATTTTATTTTGGCGATTTTTTTGGACAATTTACGAATATTCAGCTTGTTGTTTGGAGATCTTAAAAGACGATGGATATAAGACAGCGAAAGACATAAAAGATAATGCACATTAGTAGGCATTGTAAATTTTGTGACGATGCAAGCAAAAATGTCATTCCAGGTGCACAAGAAATACGACAAACTAAGCATTGGCTGAAAATGAATAAAACATTTTAAGAAGACTACTTATCAAGAAATAAACTTGAGCGAGTCATATTTACATTATCTAATATGTCATATAAAGTCGAGTGACAGACACTATGCATTGTATAGAATCAAGTATTATTTTTTTCTCTAACTGAATAGACAGCAGTGCTGCTGGGGAGTTTGTTGCGCCACTTCTTCTTCCCAGCTAAAGCACTAGGAAGTGGTAAAGGATGGGCGTTTTGGGGGACTGTCTTATGTATTTTTGACGTTCGAAAAGTGCTGATTCTCAGCCTAGTTTGAATAAATGACTTTTGAATTTATAGATACTCTCTACAAAACCTCTCTACAAAAATCTTTTTCTAAACTTCGACACTATACCTAATTCCTAAAAATATATTATAGCCTAACTGTTAAACAAAACCAAAATCCTCTTAGTACCAACCCTACCAATAATTAACACAAAGATCTTGCCGAAAAGGGTTTTTTTTCTCATCTTAATTCATCGGACCATTTGTTTTATACAAGGCGCTGTTTCCAGTTAGGTTTGTAAGAAATCACGTAGGAGAGAGAGTATCGGTCCTCATTTAGTTTTTTTAAAACATCATTAATGAAATATAAGTAATAGGAATAGACCACACGTTAACATATAGATGGCGCTTTACATTGAGTGTCATGGATGTGTTAATTTTGTGGTGGATGATTGAAACGATATTGAAATAGGTGACAGTTTAATATTTGATGGTTATTTGGAGAAGGTAACCAGTCTTACCAAGGGTATCCAGTTACCCAGTAACTGGGTTGTGGATGTCAGATAGGCAGTCGCTCCATGTAAAATAACATAGTTGGGAAAAGACTAGGTAGATTGATACTGAAGAAGGTGACTGGAGTGGACTTGAGTGTTTATAGGTTTATAGCGCCACAGAGGGGCTTATGAAATTAATTTAAAGATTTTGAATAAGTTAAAAACGTAGGTCATGATTTCATGACTTTAATACGCACCCCGCTGAACATTTTGGGAATATTTTGCGAGCTTGACAACAGTGAACGCCTGTCGGTAGGGTGATGAAGTTGATAATGATGACTCAAATCTTACAAGATTTTTGCTCACAAAAGTTTACCCCCGTTGGCTTTGCAGCCGGATGCAGCTGACTACCAGTATTTTATATGGAGCGACTGCCTATCTGACCTCCACAACCCAGTAACTGGGTAATACGATACCCCTTGGTAAGACTTGTTGTCAGACTTTCGGGCTTCTGACGACCCGTCAAAGATCCACGAATGACAACCGGAACCAACGGCTAAACGTGCTTTCCGAGGCACGGAGTAGTCTCGATATGTAAAGATGGTCTTGGTCACCCATCTACGGACCAAACACGGCAAGCATAGCTTAAGCTGAGGGTTCAACCCGTGCGGCTGTTATTACTTAGCCAATACACCCAAAGGACCAAATTTTGGCTTTCATCTTTTATCTTCTGTGGTTACACTGTGCTGTCAGTCCCAAAACTGTTTGACATGACATGAGATACAAATTATCTCTGTTAACGTATTTTCAAGACCTGGTTCTTAATTCCCAGATGTTTAAACAAATAAAATACTAAGTTATAAAGTAAAACGAATAACGTTTGTCTCCCCTACATGGTGGACAATGTACGTCCACTTATTGATTCAATTGAGCGTGTCGACCAAATTGTTTTAAAAGAAAACCCACAACTTTTGACCTTTACTGACCCCGTGGGAGTGGGTGGGATTTTTATATTTTATTATTTTTTCTGAGGTTCATAGTTTTGGGTTTTGAAAGGTCCCGTATTTGAGGTACCTGAGACTTTAAAGTTAAGCTTGGTGGTCTGGTTGAAAAAATTGCTTTAAATCTTGCCAATGTTTGCTTTCCAATACGGCAGAATGTACAAGGATTCTTAAATGCTATGTCTGCAGCTTATTGTAAATACCGACATCTTATGCAGATAAACAGATATTCTATTCCATTCTATGAAAGTTTGGACAACTATTGTTTAATTATATTTTCCATACACCTGTTAAACCTAAATTAGTGGTTAAATATTCAATTCTAAGACCAGACGGTATGTCTTTGTTTCCTTGGAAGATGGGTAGGCCTCTAGTGTGGGACGCAACCTGCGTCGATACTCTTGCGCCATCCCATCTTCCAAGTTCGTCGTGCTCTGCTGGCGCTGCTGCTACGGTTGCTGAGAACCTCAAGCGCCGGAAATATAGTAACCTTAGTGGTAACTATATTTTTGAGCCGTTTGGGGTTGAAACGTTAGGGCCGTGGGGTCCGAGTGCTCATAGCCTCTACAGAGAAATCTCTAAGAGACTTGTTGACGCTTCCCATGACCCAAGAGCTGGCTTTTACCTTGGCCAGAGGCTATGTATTGCCATACAAAGAGGCAACGCCGCCAGTCTCTTGGGTACATTACCAGCTGACAGCGTTGAGGATGAGTTTTATGATGCTTTAGAATAGTTTAGTTTAGTTTTAGTTTATTTTATTACATTTCTATAATTAAATGTTACTACCCCTGTACTAAATAGATACTCCTAATAAAATAATAAAAAGTTAACCTATTATTCTAAGGTAGAAGACCTTTATCTTAGGAAGGACCAGCAACTGTAATGTGGTCGCGGACCCTAGCACCTTTTTTAAGGTTTCCCACCCGAACTCTAGAAAAAATATTTGTTATGAAAAGACAAGTCTAGATTGCATTTATCTTATTAGTAGCGATTTAATAAAGTCTAGTGAACATTATGATTGACATAAATCTAACGTTTACTTACGGATCCCTACAATTTATTCAAAAAACCGTTACGGCTGATTGGCTCGCTTCGAAATATGCGTAAGAGTTGAATATTTTGTGTTGATTGTATTTCCATCATGGCTGTTTTATTACTTTATCTACTTTTCGTTGTGTTTTCCTTAGTTTTGCGAGTATTGTGACATTTGTCAAAATGACCGAGTTCAAATTAACGTTTGTAATGTAATTCTATAATTAAATTCATTATTGCAGAAAAACAATGTAAGATTTTGTTACGTTTTAAAATCAATAATGTTTCAGGTACCAAAAAAAAAAAACAGTTTCCACTTAATTCATATCCTATGTAAAATTAAAACAGAATTAATAATATCAATATCGTGATTATATATCCTTTAAGTATGTAAAAGAAATGCAGGTTAAATCGTTTAAATAAGAAAAAAAAAAAGTAGGTACATTTATTTAACACAAACTAAAAAGCACACAGCAGACAAAAAATTTAAGATCAAAATCAAATAAAAAGTGTAAAGAGCGAGAGATATTGACTATACATATACATTCTGATGGTATACCTGATCTAACCAACATGTTTCTTTGTTCCAGGCTAGCCCAGCGGCCCCCTACACAAGAAGACAATAAAATCCCTCAAAATTACTCGAATTCAATCCCCCAACAGCAAACCATCCACCCTGAGTTTCACAGATCCGTTTGGGCCTCCCCAGTCTTCGGACGGGGGGGGCCCATCCACCCCACAGCCGGCCCTCACCACCCAAGACTCGATAGACCACCAACACCACCATCTTGGGGGTTCACAGACCCCACACGACTCCGCAAATTCAACACCCACAAATGTTTCCTCAAAATCAGCTTTCATAGAGCTACAGCAACATGGGTATGGTCCTTTCAAAGGGGGGTATCAACACCCCCATCATTTTGGGAGTCCAGGGGGGCAGCAGAATCCTCATGAGGCGTCAGGCTTCCCCAGTCCTAGGTCTTTAGGGTATCCTTTTCCCCCGATGCACCAAAATACGTATGGTTATCATTTAGGGTCCTACGCGCCGCAATGTGCCAGTCCGCCTAAAGATGGTAAGTTCGATTTGATATATTTATTTTTATGTATAATTATGAGTATTTTTGTATGATTATCTATGAAACTGATAAGTTCCATTATGTGATGTTGTCGCACCGAAATTTTATTATTGGAATGTAAAAAATATATACCCAAACGTATTTATACGTTTTGGGTTCTGTTTCATTCTTCACTGTTTTGTATCGAATGATTTTTACTACAACTAAAAAATGTATGAGTGTGGTTTTCTCTATGCAAATAATACTTTATTGAAACGTAAAACTGACTAATAAAGAAAAATTTAAGGGCAAATTGGAAAACGAAGTGAAAATATATCAAAGAAAAAGAGTTTTCAAATTCCCCCAAAACATAATACCTACTATTACAACATCACAAATTCAATTCAATCGTACGTTAACACCTTCGACACAAAAGAAGCCATTTTGAACTTATAAATTACCCTAATTTGTCTAACATTACAGTTGTCTTACGAAATACCCCATTTTTACGCGTTTACCCCAAAATTATCGTCACCCAAGTGTTCTGATCGTCACATTATGGCTTGAACCGTCATTTTAAGGCGCCAACTATCATGAAGTTTTACGAAAAACTCTATGCTTGGTAAAAAAAAGAAAATGTCTCTTTTGTTGAATATTTTATTGAGACTTCGATGAACTTTTGTTTTTCTTTATGTGACACGATACGATCACGATTCAACGTTACTGATTGTGAAAATGGTCTTTGCATAGTTAATACCAGCCTATTATTGTACTACTTCAGGGCTAAAGCCTCTTCTGATACAGAAAAGGCACGTTCATTGATCACGACGCTTGCTCAGGACGGGTTGGTGATTTCAGACTCATATTAACTATAAGTCCAGGTTTCCTCACGATGTTTTTCCTTCACCGATGTCAGTAATGTCCAAGATAAACTCAGAAAGTATATTGAATTGAAAAGTCACATTGGTTCTTTTAGAGAATATATAAAATATGAAAAAACATTCGATGTTGTTGTTGAGTAACTTATCTTAATATTTAGCGTATTATTTGTTGCTTACTAAAAAAATACCTTACAGAAATCGTCTTCTATATAAATTTGTTAACCAACTTTACAAACGGCGGACAAAATGAAAACATCAATCAAATCACATATGTTCATGAATTTCCTTTAAAAATCGTGACATCTAAAGTGGCATGGAATACTGTACGTCAAAACACTAGTAATTGTAGTACGGAACCGCCGAGTTAATATTTAATGGAGTCCCCTATAGCACAGTTCAAGTATAATTAGGGTTGCCCCTTTTGTTACGATATTTTTTTCTTTTTACGTACAAATAGAATCTTTACTTTTCAAGAAAAAAAAATAGTTTTGTTAATTGCAGAGAATATTCATCTTGATCTGAGATAAAAAAACAGTTAGCTTTTTTTCGTGTTTTTTTTACTAGAAGCATAATTGTTTGTAGATTACACTTGAAATTGTCACTGTTCTTCTTTACATTTTTCACTGTATTTTTCCTTCCCAGATCAACATGGAAATGTCTCTTTTTCACATCTAAACCACTACTTTGGTAAGAGAAATTATCACTATCCTCATAAAATTAATAAGATGTCCAGCGGTGGGCAAACGCTTCCAACGGCCTTCTTCAAATTGCAATTACAAATTATTTAATGCTAACAATTTCAGTCAAAAACAAACCAATTATTGTCAAGGGGCTCGTAGTTAAATGATAACAGCCGCAGGGGTCGTTCGAAGGTTAAGTTATGCTTGTCGCGGTCGATTTGTGGATGGCTGACCATCTATTACGTATCGAGACCCCTCCGTGCCTTGGACAGCATGGTAAGCCGTTGGTCCCGGCTGTCATGCGTAGATCTTTGACAGTCGTTACGGGGTAGTCAGAAGCTAAAAAGTCTGACAACCAGTCTTACCAAGAGGTATCATGCTACCCAGTAACTGGGTTGTGGAGGTCAGATAGGTCCATGTAAAATACTGGTATTCAGCGGCATC
Organism: Agrochola circellaris; assembly: GCA_914767755.1. Classification (NCBI taxonomy): domain Eukaryota; kingdom Metazoa; phylum Arthropoda; class Insecta; order Lepidoptera; family Noctuidae; genus Agrochola; species Agrochola circellaris. The sequence continues at coordinate 4,773,932 of OU611867.1, read as the reverse complement.
CGGTTAGACTGGAAGCCGACCCCAATATAGTTGGGAAAAGCCTAGGTAGGCAGACAAACCAATTATTAACAAGTCAAATGACAACCGTCTGAAAAATTCTCAGTAACTATTTTGCACAACCCTAGTTCATTACCTACAATTTTTCCGAACGCCACCTAACGGTCTCGCATGAAACTTTTATGTGTCGCATTGGCCCCGACCAATTGTAGAGTAGAGTTTGAATTTAGAATCATTCGCGTATCAGTTTAAAAGAACTTTCTTTTCTTCTGTAATTGGCGTTGAATTGTGAAGTTCTTGCAAATGATTAGGGCCAACCTTAGTGAATTAAATATGATGTCGTATTTATGCAAATTGTTACCTTTCAAGTTTTTTTTATTGGATTTTAATTCATTATCGTTAAGTAGACCGGTATTATACCTCTCCGTATCAAGGTTTTTCGCGAGAAGTCATGAAAATTCGATGGCGGCATCTACATCGCCTCATGCGAACTACGCATCAAAGACCTGACGTCACACAAATCCTGCATCGCGCAATTAGAGTTTACCGCGCGAACGACATATATAAGACTATCTGACATCAATCGTTGGGCAGTTGCCCGCCAGACACGACACCCGTCTGGTCGGAGGATCCTCCCTTTTCTAAAGAGGATGAGTGAACTTTACACCCTCTTCCTCATACCTCTAAACTTTCGTATCGAGAAAAATCAGAACGATTAAAAATAATTTCTGAAAGGTTAATTATTCAATACAAAAATTGTTACTGTCCCACTGCAGGGCAAAGGCCTCTTCTCATACAGAGAAGCCACGAGCATTGATCACCACGCTTGCTCAAGACGGGTTTACTCACGATATTTTCCTTATTTATTTATTTATATTTATTTATATATACTTTATTGTACACCAGATTATACATTACATAAAGAAAAAGTAATACTATAAAATATACAATGGGCGGCCTTATCGCTTACTGCGATCTCTTCCAGGCAACCTTGGAATGGACAGTGATTTTCTGGACATAAAAATTTCCTTCACCGATGTCAGTAATGTCCAAGATAAACTTAGAAAGTACATATGAATTTATTGAAAAAGTCACATTTGATATACTTGCCCGGATCTGAACCAAGCCTATAAATTTATTTGTCATACGATTTGACAACACATTGAAGTGAATAGTATTTCTAAGAACGCTGTAAGTTCATTTGCTAACTTCAACCGATGACCTAACAAACCATAGCTAATACTTTTGTAAGATTAAGCTGTTTTGCTCACACCTCGTAGGTATTTTATTTCAATAAATTCGCTTGCGTGCGTATAATCATAATTAATAGTTAAATAACTAATCAAACGCTTATAATTGACGCTTTCAACATTCACGCTAAGAATAAACAGTTTCAAAATATTCTGTGCACCTTTCAAAACGACCCTAAAATGGCTGAAATAAAATCAGTCGGGTTATTCTCTAAACAATCTACCTAGCCTTTTCCCAATTATGCTGGGGTCGGCTTCCAGTCTAACCGGATGCAGATGTTTACAATAAATGGAGAGACTGCTTATCTGACCTCCACAACCCAGTTACAGGGTAACACGACTAGTTGTCAGACTTTTGGGCTTCTGCGACGTCGCGTTATGAACCCATGCTTATTTATCTACTTTAAAAACAAAAGAGTTCGCATTTGAATAAAAAAACAGCTAAGGGAACTACCAACAGAAGTGAAAACTTAAAACTGGTGTGGCGGCATCTACATCGCCACATGCGAACTGTGCAGACCTGACGTCACAGAAAACCCAGACGTTATACAAATCCTGCATCGCGCAATTAGAGTTTACCGCGCGAACGACATATAAGACTAGTTGCCCGCAAGACACGACGCCCGTCTGGTCGGAGGATCCTCCCTTTTCAATGAGTGAGCTTTACACCCTGTTCCTCATACCTCCAAACTGGTATAAGCGCCATCTATGTTCTAAAATAAAGCACTACGCGAATTCATAAGTTTACGTGCTTCCAAAAATAAACAACGCGCCTGAAGCAGTTTTCACTTAAAAAATATGAATTGTGTGCGGACACTTGAGTTAGATTCGAAGAATTTTATAGAACAGTGCTACTGATATTCATTACAAATACACTAGGTACACCTCTGCATAATAAGCTGGTAATAGAAAGGCATAGGAGTATACGATTCCTTTAACAAAATCTGTTTGAAAATTCCTTTGCCCTGCTAAGCCGAAAGGCGCTATCTCAATCGGAGTAAGTTTTGATAAAATTGACTTTTCGTAAATTGTAGGATATAAAAAACTTCTGAGTAAATTTTAACGTTTTAAGTCAGATAGCGGTATTTAGCTTATACCATTAGATGCGAAATTGTTATAGCTATTGAATGGTATAAAAAAAACTAAAAGGCCGTATCTCAGAGATAGCGCCTTTTGGCTTAGCAGGGCAGTCTAATTTACCCAAGTTTAGTACCAAAATATTATTATCATATAATAAGTTTATGCCACATAATGTACAAGAATGTATATAATCACTGTTTATAGCTACCGTACTGTACCCGTAAACTCGTCGGTTTAGTATTTAAATCAAGGTTTAAGTATTCGTTTTGCAGTTACTTTTAGTAGTAAAAGGTTAGATTTTCATATTTTAATAGAGAGAAAATGACAAGCTTAATTGAGGATGTTGTAGGTTTAAGGTCACTTGTGGTAGGTGAGAGCTGTTGTTAATGAACAGAGTTTTTTTTAAATTTAAAAGTTGTTTTATTTTATTTTATTAAAAATATAATTATTTATAAAATAAAAAAAAGAACTATAGGCATATCTAAGTAATTTATCGATGATCAATTAGATTATTAAAGTAGTTTTATATTAGAGGGCCCATCTTATCATATATTATGTTGGCTTGCAGGCTTCTCTCACCTTCCACTAAGGAACTAATGCCAAGTTGATAAAGAATAGACGAGATCGAAACAATATGAGAAAAGGAAATCGAGAAATTTGTATTTAATATAAATATTGAAGCTAGCTAGGATATAAGTTTTACAAGAAATGATAACTACTAATAAAAAATAAAAAATGTCGAGTGTTGTTAAACAAAAAAAAAAAAATTAAAAACGCACGCACCGGCTAAACCATATTTATCTCCAGATGGGTTCAACAAGAAAAAAATGACAAGAAATATTCTCGTAATCATATGTTATTAAAAATATTGGTGATACCAGAAGAGTCCTCTTCTGAAGAACATGAAGCTTCTATCTTGATTGATTCAGAGAACCATAAACTATCACTCCACGAAAAACCATAAACCAAAAAATATAAGATATATAAGAATGGAGACACAGAAATATATTTCATTTATATTTATGTAGCTAGAATCAAAAGCGTACCTAAATTCACAATGTACTGACACCATAATAAATTTACCAACAAATTGCCTTTAAACTTAAAATAAGTCAGTTCTATGACTAACTTCATCACCCACCTCTATAAGGGCATTGTGTGATAGCGCTAACCTTTATATAAGTAAGTTCCAACTGCCAATGGTATATCACGATACACATACATTCTATATAAGGAAATTAACCTATAAGATATCTAGCATGCTTTAAAAATGCTTTGAGAAAAGGTTAGAATGTAAAAACTTTACAGAACTGGGTCTTGTCCGTGACTTCACCACTGTTTAAAAAACCTCATTTACTTCAATATTTTACCTTATAGGAGTTCCGTCAATTAACTCAACTTATCGCAGACCACTGCTGAACATAAGTCTCTCCCAAGCTGTGTCATAACACCCGGTTTTCCACCTTCCACATCCAGTAGATCCCAGTCACCTCATAAGGTCGTCGGTCCATCTAGATGGATTCTAACTGGTCCATACTGCCCTGCTAAGCCGAAAGGCGGTATCTCTGAGATACGCCCTTTTAGTTTTTTTTATACCATTCAATAGCTATAATAATTTCGCATCTAATGGTATAAGCCACATACCGCTATCTAACTTAAAACATTTTAAAAAACCACTCAGAAGTTCTTTATATCCTTATGTTTCCTTAAATTACAATTTACAAAAAGTCAATTTTCTCAAAACTTACTCGGATTGAGATACATAGCAGGGTAGCATATGGGTAGAATTTCGGAAAATCCCTAATTACTATATCCTCAACTTCAATTTTTTTTCCCATTTTCAATGGCTATAGCCATATTTATACTGGGTTTTGGAGGTCAGATAAGCAATCGCTTCATGTAAAATACTGTTATTCAGCTGCATCCGGTTAGACTGGAAGCCGACCCCAACATAGTTGGGAAAAGGCTAGGCAGATTGATTGAAATAGCTATATTTATATGTCTATAAAGCTCATAGACATAAATAGAACTATACCATTGAAAACTTTATCAGTCTGTCACTCACGGAACTGATTTTTATGCATAGAAGATTAACTATTTTTTTAAGGTTAAACAAAACACCTAATATCAAAACTATACGGAAATTGCAAATTAACCATAACAAAATAGTCGACTCGAATTTACATAATAAGATGCATAATTATTATCCATAATAATATCGCTCAAAAATCGACATTAATTAAAAGCCACAGAAAATTACAAAAAATAAGTATCAGTTTCGCTTTCGAGAATGCCATCCGTGAAAAAAACAGCACGCGAACCACAGACAACGCAAAAAAACGTGATAACTTTTTTAGGCGTCAAAAATTTCGTGCAAAGGAAACTATGATTAAATTGATGCGTTCCGACATGCGTCTTCCTTGCTTCTTTAATACCATATAAGGATGGCACTTCACGTATTCACATAATAAATAAATTAACAATTAAAATGAACTGTACATAACAAAACAAATTTATACCTAATTAATTAATACAATAAAATTAAAATAGCCTAACTTAACTAAAACTATTAGCAAACTAAAATATGGCGTCGAAAAATTCTTCCGTATTGCTGTCGACTGGTAATGTACCCAAGAGACTGGCGGCATTGCCACGTTGTATGGCAATGCTTAGCCTCTGGCCAAGGTAAAAGCCAGCCCTTGGGTCACGGGAGGTGTCAACCAGCTGTTTGGAGATTCATTGAATAGACCATGCACTCGGACACCACAGCACGACGGTTTCAACCCCAAACAGCTCGAAAATAATGATAATTACCGTTAAGGTTATTATTATACTATCGCCGCTTGAGGTTTTCTGCAAAAAAAAAAAAAACTTTCTGTATTTAAATTAAGTTTTATTTGTGTTTACTATGTTACTTCTTAATTGTGCTGCCATTATTTTTAATTAAGTCGTTTTGATGTCAGAGTTTGTTTAACAGAAATGTTGAATGTCTGTTGTTCAGGTATTATTATTTTGATTTATCACGTTATACATGAATAACTAAATAAAAAGTAGGTTTACACCGTCCTGTAGATTTACTAGGTTTTTTTTTGTGTTGTGTTAAAGCAAAATCTATTTATTTTGTTCAAAATAGCCCCTTATTCTGGTTAGTTTTTTTCCAACTATGTCGGGGTCGACATGGAGCGGCTGCCTTCCTGACCTCCACAACCCAGTAACTGGGTAGCACAATACCCCTCGGTAATACTGGTTGTCAAACTCTTACCGACTAACCGTAACGACTGTCGAAGATCTTTTTAAAATATTTTAAAAGAGACTGTAAAACTGACGATTCTTCTGCGTCTGGCTAACCCTGGCAGATCAGCAGAGCTACCAACCTTGCGGAAATCTATCAATTCCAGAAATCACGAAAAGAAAATCAACCGATCCATACATTTATGTTCACGTTAGGTACTCGACAGAATATGCTCGGAGTGCGTTGTTTTTTTTTCGCCATTTTAAAGTTAATTCCCACAGTTAAAGATGATTAAAATATTCAAATGCAAATTCAAAATATTTTATTTCACAGAAACCTACAAGGGCACTTATGAAACGTCAGAAGCTAGGTGCACGAGTACAATGACCCCTTAAAAGATTTTCAGTTATCTATTTCAATTAAACCTTGTAATTATGTTCATAACACATTAACTTCTATAACGTTAACATCTGTCATCAGGAGCCCTAGCTGTCAAACACGATTTTGTTTAAATCTACGTCACTTTTCACACTAACCCTAAACACAAACACACAAGGGTTAGGCAGAGGTGTACCTTAATACACCTACATTTTTCCAGTTATGTTTAAGTCCCATGTAATAGGGGGCGAGCGTGAAACGGGCACAAATCTGCTACTGAAAAATTCTAGATGGAAAACTCAATAACACTAGACCAACGAGGTACCCTAAACACGACTTTTAATAAAGATCATTTTCTCCATTCTTCACATTCGTGACAACCCTGTGCAAGGTCGGTTTTCACATACATAAAGTCGTTTCCCAAATGCGCTAAAAGATTTCTAAACCCTTCCTCGATTCAAGGTTTTGTTTAGGTTTTTAGTATGGCCTCGAAACGCCGGAAATACCTGTTAGCTACTGGCTAAAAAATATAGATTTGTATCTGTACTAATCGGCTTAGGCGATATATTTTGCCTGCATTGTTGACTACATTCTTAGGTCCACGACACTACTCATGATTTAAAAGAGTGTCCGTGGATTTTCTTGCCCGTTTTTCTCCATAGGTACCTACTACGCTTTGGAATGGGCATCTAGCTTCATATTTCTGACTGACCGACCCTCTTGACAATTCAGAAGTGCCTGTAATTGGTTTATTTGAAATAAATGGTTTGAGTTTACTCAAAAGAGAAGTGTCATAAAAATCGTTATTTTCTAAATAACGTCGAAATTCGAATTTTCGCGATGATTTACTTTGAAAACAAATGAGTTTGCTTTCGTATTGTGTCCGCTCACTTGAGTGAGGTTCCAAGTGAAGCTACGGTTTACTAACGTTACTTATGAAAGTAAGTTGGTGTATTTTCCTAGAGAGCGTTTTTTGAAAATGCAAAGTCAAACCCCAATGCCATCATTTTCTCACTAGTTATATATTATTATATTTTCTCACTAGTCTTTTCCTACATGAAGCAAGCCATTTTATAAAACATTGCATAAAAGGCGTAGAACAACCCATACTTCATTTAAAAAACTCCCTATAATTTATTCAAATAAAGTTTTAACCAGTACAACAGTAATCAATCTCTATGAAAAACCTGCAATAAAAAAAAACACACAGACGTATAATTAACAAATTGTGACAAATTGTAGCGGACGATAAATTTTCATCTCGACCCTATAATCTATGACCAGTCATACTAGACCCTTTGACATAGCCGACATGAGAATCGAACACAGGGCCCTATGACCTTTGAAAACGTAACACCATTTTTCAGACATCCCTTTATTGTTGATATTACTGTTGAAAGTTCTCCCTCCCTATCTGTTACTGTCATCTTTGCTTATCCCACATACCAGAAATTCAAACTTAGCTCAAAACAAAATGGTCAAATACCACACTGAGTACACACATTCAAAATTCAACTCTATCATTTATAGCCAAGGTCTAATCTCCTCTGTAAGTGTACATGGCTATAAATCTTTCGTAGTTTAACGAGGGGTGATCAGAGTGATCATATTAAATAGTCTGCTTGTTTGATGATACTAATTTGATAATTAATGTCATTGTTTTGTTGGTAAAAAACACTAGTGGTCCAGTGGTTAGTAGTTTGGTTTTGTGTCCTAGAGTTTTGGATTCGATACCTAGGTTTCAGAATTGAAATTGGGGTTTGAATGAAAAATGTTTGTTGGTAGCCTGCGCCTGCTTAAATCATGATACTACAATTTTAACATATTTTCAATAGACAATGGGTCTTTTTTCAAGTTTCTGTGAGTTAAGCTAAATCTGATGTACCTATTAAAAATCAGTACTTATTTCATAAAAAGGGGCCTAAGCCAAGTTTTTAGTGAAGTCAATAGGATATGACTGTATGAGAAAAGTGTGACAACCAGTCTTACCTCTTGCTAAGCCTGGTTGTCACACTTTTCTCATACATAAAATACTGGTATTCAGCTGCATCCGGTTAGACTGGAAGCCGACCCCAGCATAGTTGGGTAAAGGTTAGTCAGATTAATTGATGAAAGTCATTTTCTTCATGTCACTTAAGCCCTATAATAAATTGACTATATAATACTGCACACCTGGAAACTCGACTAACACACAAATGAAAAAATACAGTAGCTTATTACTGAAGTAATTCGTTCTATAAAATGCAAATGGAGGTGATAACTGTTGTCTTATCTTGTAGATAACTAATAAAGTGTGGAGTATAGGTGAAAGGCTGGATGTCATAAAGGGTTTAATAATTATCATTGTGGTATTGAAGGTTCGTGAACTTTGGTTGCAATGTGACTGACACTGCGGCCACCATCAGGGATCAAAATTATAATTTGATAACACAAATAAATTGTCGCTAATTAGTCGGTCACTGGTTCAAAACTAATAAGGTGGCCGATCAGGGGCGGCAGTCTCAACATAGATAACGATCGCTATACGACCGAATGAATTCGGTCGCAAAGTCCTAATGGCGTCTCTCGGCGGTCAAAATTGCTTGTCAAGCACGCCGCGCACGTCTAGGGACGCCATTTCGACTTTCCGACCGAATTCGGTCGTATAGCGATCGCTATCTATGTCGAGACTGCCGCCCCCGGGTGTAGTGGCGATAGGTATAAAATCATTAAAAGTCGGTTATCGTCGCCTTAACTGAGAATACAAGGAAACAAAAATGGTTACGTACACAATTTACTTTTTCAAAAATCAAACTTACATCTTCTATTTAACACCGGTTCAGAATTTGTATAATATTAGCAGATCAAAACAAATGACGGCTACCACAACTTCAAAACCATTTAAAAAAAAGCCAGGTGACAATCTTACCAGAAGACCGTTAAGAAGTTTCTTCTTCTCCGTAAAATAATAGCTCGTAACATAATCAGCCTATAATGTTCCCACTGCTGGGACACAGGCTTCCTCTCTGTGAGAGGGAGTGGGCTGTAATCCATCACGCGGGCCCAGTGCGGGTTGGATGATGTCACACTCTTTGACTTTTTGGTTCTAGGTGCCGGTTTCCTCACGATGTTTTCCTTTACGTTTTGAGGGAACCTACGACCTACAACTCGAAAGTCAGAACTGACTCTTCAAGGTGTCCGTACATTTAAGTATCACAACTCTTAAAGGCTAGTTTAACGGGCTACTTATGCTCATAAAGTCTATAAGTATAACATTAAAGGACCGCGCATGACTTCGCCCCTTTACGTTGAGTTCTTAACTCAAAGGTTACACGCTTACGACACGTTCTGTCACCTTCAGAATTGTCACGCGAATGTGTATGTCACTCGATTTAATACACTGTGAAAGTGGAAGAGGTAATTTCTTTACTGATAACGGTTGGGTAGATGTAAGAACAGAAGTTACGAATCGTAAATGGTAATTTAAAAAAAATACAAAAAAAAAAACCAACCGATTTCCAAAAAAAAAACTACGAAGTGAAAAATAACTTTAATTTCGGATTGTGTCTTTGGTTTTCAATTTTCGTTTCTTGCCACCGACTTCCGAAATTAAAGTTATTTTTCAATTTATAGTGCTGTTTTTGGCAGTCTGGTGTTTTTTTTTGTAAAAAGTTTTAATTTTTTAGTTGTGGTACCTACCCCACACAAATTCGAATACCACTACCTGCTATGTAAATAACAGTGACAGGAAGTTATAATCATATCATCGACAAGTGGGAAAAATAAGTATTATTGAAGTTAACTCAAGAACTATCCAAGCTAAGTTAATAAAATGTATATGAGACCAACTTGAGAGCATACCCTTACATACAAGACAAGATTTTTTTTAATCGGTCCGCAATTGACTGAGAAATCGGTGGATATACATTTTAAAAAAAACTTACTGTAGGAACATAGAACTTCCTCCTTTTTGGAAGTCTGTTAAAAAGTAAGTTTGGTATGTCCTCGGCATGGCCTTAAGCTTCGTGCAGACCAGCGCGACGCGACACCGGTTATTGTTATACCGTCAAGTTTTCTTAGAAATTGTATTGTTCGAGTCGCGTCGCGGCGTCGCGTCGCGCTGGTCTGCACGAAGCTTTATTCTTGCCGACCTATAGAAAATGATGACGTTGGTGTGTGACCCACGCCTCTTACGGAGAGGAGGCTTGAGTCCCAGCAGTGGGAACATTACAAGTAGGCTAAATATGGTTGTATGTGTGACAGTAATAATCATCCATCCTAGCCTTTGCCCATCCATATTGGGTTCGGCTTCAAGTCTAACCAGATGCAACTGAATAACGTTAATGTTTTATCACAGTACTAAATCATAAAAGTTAAATAATTTAATTACCCGTTCAACTAATTGTAACATTTTGGTAACAATTCATTTTGACAAAACAATTTGTAGTCATTGTTTAAAATTAATCGTTGTCATAAATTAAATGGTGCTTGACTTTGTTTAAAAGATAATAATCGGATTAAATTGTGTTTTTTTATTCATTTATAGCTTGTTTGGTCTGTTTAAAATTTAATTAATGAGGTAGGTACCTAACTGGATTTTTTATGAGGCAGAACTTACAGAGAAAAAAGTAAAATAACGAGGAGTTAAATTAACGGATCTTGTTCGAAACACAATACTGCGTTCCAAAACAAAAATGGCTGACGTCGCTCAAAAGGCTGCCCAACTTAAATGGGACTGGGCACTACATGTCTGCCGCATGCCGGACAAACTGTGGGCCCAAATAGCACAGAACTGGTGCCCTGAGACAGTGAGGCGGGGTCGCGGCAGACCACGTAGGAGATGGCGGGACGAGCTGGATAGGTTCCGTCAAAACTGGAAGGAGGACGCGCGGGCTCGCGAACGATGGAAGGAGTGCAGGGAGGCCTTTGCCCAGGAGTGGGACAGCGTAGGCTAGTAAAAAAAAATAAAAATTACTGTAATGTAAAATTTGCCCAGTTTTGTGAAAAAACTACAGAAAGTATCATGCACAGTGTAGGATTTGGATTTTTTTGATCAGCAGTGAGGAAAAATTTATTAGTAAAACTATAATTAGGTACTATGTACAAGTATATAAAAGAGGAGGGGAAATAATCATAAGGCATCAACAAATTCGTTCTCATCGCTGTCAACATGACAAGTGCCCAAAAGGCTGGCAGCATTGATACGTTGTTGGCGATGCTGTTCACGTGAAGATTCAGTACCTTAAGTAGTTCGTTTTATTTCTGCTTAAATAGGTAGTTAAAAACTTCGAAGTTTGAAATTTTGATTATTTCATAAAATTATATTTTAATTTCGGTCTCAAGCTATCTACCAAAACACACTCACATTTAAAAACCTCAAAAAATATTCGAAATTCAAAATCCAAAAAAAGGTAAAAGGGTACAGTCATGTTAAAAAGCGCTTAACGTAACGTTCGCTCGGTCACACCCACTGGTACGCTACGAAACGTGCTCTATTTCGTTCATTAATTATATTTTATGAACTGTTACTAAGCTCGCGCGGCTCGTTTTTACGACAAAATTAATTTATGAGATAATTGTGTTAATCCGTCACATGAGTAACGTTTAATGTCGATTTAGTGGCAGTTTGTTGATTTATTGCCGAGTTATTATTTGAAAAACAAACAAATTATCGCGTTTATAGTAGTGATTCTGCAGTTATGTTCACGTAAATGCGACAGGCAATTGTAATTTTATTACAAAAATACAGACTAAGCTACGCAGTTGAACTTATTGAATCATACAAAAGTATTCGCTGAAAATTATAAAAGAAAAAATCATTCAAAATAACCCAAAAAAATATAAAATCTTCAAAGTAAATTCAAGTTAAGAGCGATCACACACCCATTGAGCGTTGGCTGAGTAAAATGCACTATTTTAGATTCATAATTACATTTAATGTTGTTTCATGTTTGCAAGCATTTTTATTGCTTTATTATGACATTTAATGTTATTAATATGATAAATTTACACTTCGTGTCGTTCTGGATTTTATGAAGAAATAAGAGTCTTGAATAAATGGTTACTCTTATTAGAAAAAATCAATACAATTCATGCTGATTCCCATTTTAACTAAAACTTTCCCTTATTTTCCTTTAGCAATTTAATACGCATTAAAAAAAAAAAAAAATGAGATACTTTATTGTAAACATTAGTAATTTTTGGGTAACATGGGACTCCATCAAAAACCAAAGGGTGTGTCCCCAAAAGTATTTCAACCCACCCCCTAGGGTATTAACCGTGATGTTACCCCGGAACCTTTCGATCAACCAACTGCTTATCGCCGCGAGACATATAAACATAATTACAGACTGACTAGCTTTTAATTATTGCCTTAAACATCTTTTTTATCAAGTTTTTCTAAAGAATTCTTCATTTTTAGCCTAAAGCGCAGCACGTGAGGTACAGTTGCGTGGTGGGGTGGTTTGAGGTTATTAATTTTATTACTAGCTTTTGACCGCAGGTTTTCCCGCGTGGAGCTCGGCAAAAAGTATCTTAAGTCCTAACTGAGGTCATGGTCTACCTGTGTGCCAAATTTCATCCAAATCCGTGCAGCCGTTTTTACGTGATTGAGTAATAAATATACAAACTTTCACATTTATAATAAACGGTAATCTGGCGTCGATGTTTACTTGTAATTGGCATATATATTACAATATTACCGTCTGATTTACTATCTCTATGTATATGTATGTGCTGTGGGTGAACCTCAAAGTAAATAAATAAATAATATTAGTAGGATAGTAGGATTATTTTTTACAGAAATAGAGTTTTGTTCGATTATCGTAAAATAATAATAAAGAGTAAAGAGTAAGTCGTTTTTTTGCTACAGCAGTAATCACTTTTGAACGTACGAAAAAAAAAGCATCTTATATTTTATGTTTACTACAATAAAACGTGTCTTAACGTAAAATTATTAAAAATTGTATCGTTCACAAATAAGCTTGAGTCGTAATTATAAAAATAATGAGTACTTACTAAAGTAATACGCGTATTAAGTATCTGCTAATTAACCAGTTAAATAACAATAAAACCTTGTCTTGTTCACACCTCAATAAAATATGGATTTTGCGGTACAACTTGCTAGTTGTAAGAAATATTAATATTTTAAAGTGTTAAAACGGATTTATGAATAACGAGTAAGAATGTAATTGAGGATGAAAAATAAAAACTGTTACTTGAATGGTTCCTCATAAAAGTATTAAGACAAGTCATTGCAATATTTTTATTCGTATTTTCTTCCCTATGGGAAGAAAGCTTGAGTTTATGTTACATACATAAACTCAAGCCTTCTTCCCATGGGGCGGGGGGGTAGGCAGAGACTATAGAACAATCTGCTACCATCCTTACATAATTACTTCTTTTGCTTCGTTTTCGTTCATACAACTGGTCATACAGGCACGCTATACATACGCATTTTCATAAAATACTGATAATGTGCCTTGAAAATCCGACTTCTGGGAAAAAAAAACTATTTTCTTATTTAATTTTCTGCCATATTTTTTCCAATAAAATCTTACTCAAGCTTTACTGAAAAATTATGGCAAATAAAAAAAAAAACAATATCGACTCTATATTATTAATAAATTATGAGCAGACAACACTTTGGTTGGTAACAGTTCCCCAAACTGTTTAGATCTAAATAAGATTACTTAGGAAAGAGAACCTTAGGCTAAACGTTAGACACTCCCCTTACTCTAACATTGGAACTAGTAAAAAAAAACAAAAAAAATAAAAATAAAATGGTTCTAGCTTCGGTCTTTGCTTGTTCTAAAAATGTTTTGAGTATTTCTCTGAGTCCTACTAACTGTATAGTAATAAAACCGTAAATTTCCAAGTTATTTGTCACTTACATAAGATTGAGATCTTAAAAATAATAATAAAAAAACTATAAAAAAGAAAAAATAACAAACACAAAATGCAACACTAAAACATGTTTATCGAAAAACTTGTTTAATAATTTTATTTAATAAGTTAATAGAGTACGATGAAAGTAATTAAAAATTAATAATTTGATTCCCATAGCACTATTCTTTAATAAAAAGCGCGGTAACGTACCAACGGGAAAAAGTGAAGTTTTTTTTCTTTTTTTACTCAAAAACGATTTTACTTTCTTGCGCGATTTTATTTTCTTGTTGTAGGTGGGACAGACGAGTGACTTTTCTATGTAGGTACGGAAAAAAGATGATATATTTTGAAAAACCGCAAAAAAAAACCCTAATAATGTAACTGAGGAAAATACTTTCGAACTTAATGGTGCGATTTTTAAACTAAAATAGTAATAAACATCTTTTGATGTGACCGATATTAAAGATCGTAACAGCCAATTAGTTAGCACGAAATTAATATTACGATTATTAAAAAAAATCATAACACTGCAAACAATTGCTTATATTTTTTTTTACATTCTGTGTTCCTCAAAACCTACTTAAGAAGAGTCACAATATTTTTCCATATTAAAGTTTATTTATTTATTTATGTCTCCTCACACTGACAAGCTTATTCTAGTTCACATATTATATAGTATTTGTTTTTGTTTTTTTTAGCAATGTGAGGAGCTGGTGTCTGAGTTAAGCTTCGTGCAGACTAGCGCGACGCGACAACGCGACGCGACAACGCGACGCGACACCGGTTATTGTTATACCGTGAAATTTTCTTAGAAATTGTATTGTTTGAGTCGCGTCGCGCCGTCGCGTCGCGGTGGTTTGCACGAGCCTTTAGGCGTAAAATGCCTGTATTACAGATCACCAGGTCCCCACCCCACGGAAGAACAGAAAGTTTTACTTAAAGTACACTTCAACAGAAAATTAAACCAAACGTTTGAACCGCTATCACCCGCCCGTCTGTCCATACATTTTTTTCAATTTTTTCTTTTTTCTTTATTTCTTTCTTATCTGGCAAAGGGTTTTATTGTTTTTTGGCTGGTACATTTTACGTTCAGTTTTTCGGTAGGCGGGCTATGGGCGGAGTACTGTTGGTATGGCATGTGTGTGGCTCTGTTTTAATTTTAATATTATTAAAATTTAATTTGTGTGTGACATAATTTTGTATTGTAATTATTATTGAGAATGAAAGCAGATGAAGTATATTTTCAGTAGGATTGATAATTGATAAATATATTAACAAATAAAAATATCTAAATTTATCTGAATGAGCGAACTACTTAAGGCGAAAGCATCAAGGTAGTCCGCGAAATTCAAATTTTCTTACGATTTTTGCAATTTGCAGGTCAGTATCATGTTCTATGTTGATCTAATTAAGATTCGCGGCCGTATCAAATGTTTATTTATAGAATTATAATCATAAAAATGATCAATACAACTCTCTAAGTTCATGTAATCCCATTGAATGACTATTTCATGAAATCATGACATTTGACAATTATGCTAATTTATGGAGTTGTATTGCTGATTGTAATGATTATAATTATGTAAAGCCATATTTGTTACGGTCGCGAGTCATATTTTAATCAACATAAAACCTGACACTGTCCTGCAAATGTAAAAAAACTAAAAAAAAATTGAATCTCTCGAAAAATAATCCTGGTGAAGTCAGCAGTAAACCAATTATTTCAACTTTGATTAAATTTTAATAAGCTAGGTTTATAAAATTTGACATTGTGTGATTGGCAAGAGGCATCTGCACTCTCAGTTAAGCAAAGAAGCATGACAAAAAAAAAAAAAAAAACAACTCTTTTTCACATCACTACTTATCGACACGACATCAGCACATCACTACTGCTTGAGGGTGTGTCGCGGCCTGGGGCATCGCATTGTTTCGTCTGTATATACATGACGGACGCCGACATACATATACATACATACATTTTGTATGGAGCCATGGGAAGCGCTTGTTGTGAGTTTTTTGATGAATGTAATGTGAAATTGTGGACTGTTCATAAATCATTTAATTTATAAGTTGCCAGCTTTTGCCCGCGAATTCTCTTGCGTACAGACAAGTACAAACTTCCCTTGATATCCCCTGGAAAGGATTTTCGACTATTCCGAATGCATCTAGAGTTGTACGGAACATTATTCTCAGGTCGTGGTCACAAGCATGGGACCCTAGGTTCAAACTCAAACTCAAATATCAAACTCAACGTCTGGATTTATGCCCAATTGCTCCTATTACATGGGACGTAAACATAAATGGTAAAATAAAAAAACTACGCAAAAAAAAAACATAAACAATAAACTAACTAACTAATAAACTTATTTTTCTTTCTTTCTTTAAAATGTGAATGTTCCTACCAACACCTCTGCCTACCTCTCTGGAAAAAATCATGCGTGATGTCAAGTATTTCGGTATCTGTCAACATCGAAGCATAGCTAAAAGATGCTTTAGAAACATTTTCAGACAGCGCTACCTTCAGTATTTTCAAATAGGCGTTAGTTTCACGAATCGAAAACGAATCGTTTTATGAAAATTACCAGTAGTAAGTAAATCGATACTTACTATAGGTAGGGATTACGATTGGTTTTTGAAATAGGAACTGGTTAATGCCCCACATATTAGGTGACCTACGAAATCAGCCTTTTGTATGGAGAATTTTTCATACTAATATTTTCTTAATTTAACAACCATGAACGCTAATGTTTTAAAACTTTTATGCACTAATGTATAAAAAGCTAAGATAACGTAATATGCCACTTAGATTAAGCGACAAAAATAAGTTTTGGCTAAGTTAAAACAAATAGTGGTCATTTCTGCTAACAAAATGAGGAGGCATTTTTAAGGTATTTTTTTATGTTTAGAAAAATATAAGTAGGTAATATGTTTTTTTTACTATTGGTAGTTGTCTATGATGGTTGTTATTCGATATAATACCAAGAAATTGATGAATATTTTAAATCATAGAAGTGACGAGGTTCTCTATTTGTGAGAAAAAAAACGCCAATTTCATAGGTGGGATCCCAATATTATGATTATTATGAAGAAATTGATCCTCAAAAATATATCCATTTTCGTTTTGAACGTATTTAACTTGTGCATACAAGTGGAAGTATTAATATCACGCTGTTGATTTACGAGGCTCGGCTGCGCAAACAGTTTTGCATATCTATCTGCGATCGCGACACTGGCCAGCAAGCCTTTGAATTTGTAACTGAATTCTGAATTTGAAAGATTTGTGTTCGTTATTTGAAATGTTTTTTATTTATTTTGTAAATGGAATGGAAATATTTGTGTTTTTAATTAAATTTTTTCTATAATTCGTGTTTTGAACTACTTCTAATACTACAGAAGTAATGGGTTTCGCTTAGTTATCTGTCATTCCCTCTAACTGTAAAAGTTAAAATATTCATTCATTTTGAAGGATGTACTTATATAAAAATTCCATTACGCTAATAATCACAGGCGCATCTAAACAAGAAAAAAAAACGGTCTCGCGTTCGATTTTTAAAAAGCGCACCAAAAGAGCCGCGGACAATTCCAAATTCAAAAATTTTCCACGGCGCGCGTTTGGGTACCGAATAAAAAAGTTAAAGTGCTGAGAATCGTGTGGTATCGTTAGTGTTGCGATAGTGACGGTTTTATTCGATTTTATTAGGAAAGTCGTTTTTTTGTGATTTTGGAGAAATAGTTATATTTATAATTGTTGTTTGGGGCTCATTTTGATAAATATCGCGGCAAAGACAGCCATTTCGTAACGCTGTCAATTGTGTGGCCAGTTAAAAAACCTTTAACGTTGCTCATTAATTAACGAAAATCTTCAATTAAGCCAAAAAACATCCACATACCACGCAATTTTCTTTACAAATCTATCGTCAAAACATAAATCGACTAACTGCCAACCAACTCGATTCACATTCGCACCACTACTACAGCACGCTTACCAAAAAGCTGGGTGTCGGTCTTGAGGCGATCCGATGTAGCGATACGAACCCAGTAATTACAACTTACTGACTATAGCTATTATCAAGTAGCGGAGTGCCTTTCATATATTTTACAAAATGGATGGCCGTGTTTCACAGCCTGTCTTGTGCGTTGAATATTTATATTGTAGATTTATTGCGGAGAAATATGTTGTGATTTATAGAGGGCTGCGGTGCGGTGTTTGAATTCGGAAGGCCATTTTGAATTTTTTGGAGTTCGAATTTTAAAAATTTTACTAAGTGACAGACTCTTTTTTGACAGGTTATAAATGAGTCTCTTTTTGAACAGATAAAAAAGTTCAGTGAGTAAGGCAGAGTGTCAACAACAATGTCTATTTTCAAGATTTATTTTCTCATATTGTGTCTTGTTGATGCTCCAGCTATGGAGGAAAATCTCTCAAGGGGATAAGTAGAAATTACAAACCTCCACAAGCTACAATTCCAAAGATATTTCATAAAAAATATGACCTATTCTATTTATACTGGAGACCTCTCAACCTCTAACAAGCGTGAAAATACAAGACTACATACAGAAACGTGTACCAAACGTACAAAATTAATTAAATCCATTTCGGCGCCATCAGTTTAAAGGCTTGATTGATTTTTATTACATCAATACTTTAAAACGACCGAGGAATTAAATATTAATGAGTTAAGGTATCACCTGCTTTTTCAAGGTAAAAATTACTGAGGGAGTCATTTGACTGAGAGTAGAAATACTGAGGTTAGTTGACAAGTGCGTCTTCTTCTCTCTCGTGGCTCCTTCAATGACCACGTGTCTCCAAGTTATACGGTCTTCTGTAGTGTGAGCTCCTTCAGTTTTGAGTTGAGCTCCACGATTACTGACAAATGCTTGCACTGACTGTACAGGTCCACTCAAATCTGTGTGGTTCTTTCCTCAAAAGACCATTTCAGACACTGATCTACATGGTCCTCATATGACTTGACCAAGATTATGTCTGGACTTTAAAAGAGACTACGACCTCTGAGTTTGTTTCGGCCTTTCTTCTCAGAGTAGTCAGATAGGAAACACCGACCTCATCTAGCTTATTTTTAATATTTTTTTATATGACGTGTAAAAGTGATTCCGATATCCTATTTACAAAATAAACAATTTCATTTCATTTCATTTGTGGATCGCGTTCGGTACAAGCTGCCTCCAACAGTCTTCTTGATCGCGTCTGACCATCTTACCGGTTCTCTGCCTTGAGCGCGTTTTCCTTCCACCCAGCCCAGTATCATAAGCCTTTCCAGACCTGCAGTGCTATTCTGTAACCATCTCACCATGTTTACAGAATAGCATGGCAGCTGGTCGATTCTGTAAAAATTTCACCGTGAAAACTTAGATGAAGTTAGCTTAAGAGGCTTACAACAGCTAAAGCGCGGTCACTGTCGGACTGCATAGAAATGAAAGAGAAGCGCGATGACACGACGCAGGTAATTTATTGCAAAATATGAAGCAGTTAGCGATTTACAGAAAATCTATTGATTGGACTGAAAAATTAAAACACTATAATGCTAATATGTAGCTTGTAGAATAATCTGACAAAAAATCAGAATGATTGCATGTAAATTAATATAATTTTTAATCGTTAAAAGAAATTTTTAGAGGTATCTTCATGATTTTTTTCTATCGTATCAAATTAGTTGTATTATGTTTTCAACACACTATCATACTAGCATATATCCTGAAGAATATCATATATTTTTCTGATTTTGTTTACTGCAGTGGATCATATTCTTTTATGCATTATAAAACTTGCGTTTAGGCACGTTTAGGTCCTGTAGTCCCCTTAAAGTGAGCTGTCATTTCGCCTGATGCTAGGGATTGACACTATTGACAGCTCACTTCACCTAAGTTTTCACGGTGGGATTTTTACAGAATAGTAATTATCCCAGTACCCTAACTGCGTAATACACGATCAATCAGAATCTGAATCGTTTTGAAACAGATTGCTATACCATTGCTTCAAAAGTTCGAAAAAATATCTGCTCAACAACGTAAATAACGCAATGAATGTTGTTGAACTGTCAAAATGAATAGTCGTAATCGTTTACGAAAATATGTTACGTAATTAGATAGCAGAAGAAATAAGGAAAACTATTTTGTTAAAAAAATTAGTTTTCGTATTGCAATAATGCGGATCGTTCGGTTTTCTAGAGTGAGAAAATGGCGTAAAATTATTTGGTCATGTGTGTGCAATTTAAAATAGTGATGCGCCAAAGCCGTCGGCATTTTATATCGATAAAACTAACAGGTACTTAGTAACAATCAAATTTAGTGCTTTTTTGCAATTATTTGTTTAATCGCAGTTGTACGTTATACTTTTTAAGTTACTCTATCCTCAATTTTATTGTATCTTCAACAATTATAACCCGTGAACCTTCAACGTAGGAATGAACAGCCATAATGCTAATCTGTAAACATCTCACCGTGAAAACTTGGGTGAAGTGAGCTGTCAATAGTGTCAATCCCTGTGGAATGACAGCTCACTCCACGCAAGTTTTCACGGTGAGATGGTTACAGAATAGCACTGCTGGTATTTCTTCTGGGTGCACTCGTTCTATCATCACTTTCCAACAAGTGTGATCGAAGTCGAACCACCTCATGTGTTAACTGAACAAAAACTCACCATTCTTCCTTCCACAGAAAAATGCGGCCTCTCAGATGACCCGGGCCTCCGCGTGAACGGCAAAGGAAAGAAGATGAGAAAACCTCGCACGATATACTCCAGTCTTCAGCTCCAGCAGTTAAATAGGAGGTTTCAACGGACGCAGTACCTCGCCCTCCCTGAGAGGGCTGAACTCGCTGCTAGTTTGGGCCTCACACAGACTCAGGTAGGTGGTTTTGGATATCAGTATTTTGTGTGATGACTCTATTATGAGAGATCCCGAAGTATTTTTAAAGATAAACAAAAAAATATACTATTATTCTGCTATGACTTTTTCTTACTATTGGGAGATTTAACGCCAGGGAGCTGTCAATTTCTTTCTACGAGTATGTGATGCTTCTAGCACGAATGATGAGGAACGCCCTCATGCATAAAGTGATACAGTTGTCAGTTTTGTTATAGGTTTGATTACGTTTTCTCGGTGTTGGCGATGATTAAGCGTAGAAAATTAAGTGAAACTATGATTGCACACAAAGTATTTCTAAAACAACATGAAACTAAAAGAAAATCTAGCTGTATTTAAGTTTTTATTACAATAATTATCTCAATACGACAATTTTCATCAATCAAATCAAAGTACAGTTACCTTATTTCTGTTCTGGATGTCTTATTCCATTTCTTACTAAATATACTTCCATTTCCTATGACCGAATATCTAAACACAAATTTTAACAGTCGGTTGCATCAATTAACTATTACTTAAACAAAAACATTTTTATTTTTACTAAAAAATATTAAAAATCCCCACACACGGCTGGCATAGTAATTATGTCACACACCTAGTAATTATCTACCAGTGTGTACATTCACTACATTTTTTTATCTTTAAATCCGTGTTCATCTAAAAATAGACCTTACTACTGTTAGAATAAAATATAAAATCATCAAACAACATGTCCACCTTATGTCAGTAACGTATAATTAAAAGACAAGGAGGTTTTTTTTTAAATATCTGTCACAGATAACGCACTGCTGCTTCTAAGTAGTAATTTCATTGTGAATAGTCTATGGTTTTTTTACGAAACAAAAGTGCTTGGTATTTTTTTCTACTTTCGATCGACAGTATCAATTTTTTTGCGATGAATTAGTAAAAGGAATTGTAAAGCTGTAATTTTTAGCTGTAAAAAAAACAAGTACCTACCTGGGTAAGTAGGTACTTAATAAAAACACTTCCTTGTATGACAAGGAGTTGAACAAAATATTTTTTTCATCTTCATAGACGACCTCTTTGCTAAATACAATATGCTTTGAACGATTTGCGTACAACTAACTGTAACTAGCAGCATTTCTAGTACCTACAATTTTTTTTCTGGAAAGCTCAGAATTTGCAACAAAAACACTATGATACTTTTATTTTACCTTTTTTTTTTATTCCCGGATTCACGGATCGGGCGAAGTATTATTTAGTTTTTCAATCCGAAATTTCTCAGTAGCAGCGATATGTGTGCGGTTGATGGCGATAGGCCCCTATTACATGGGACTTACAACATAACTGGCGAAATGCGGATGTACAATAGGTACAGCTTTGCCTAACTCTTCGGGGATTACAGGCGTTATTGTTAGGGGTATTGCAGTACCGTTAATTTTACCAAGTCCTCATCCCTGATGCTAAGGATTCGGGGGAGCACCAACAGCATTCTAAAAGTGATAGTGAATAAGCCTGATTGCCCGTTCCTGGGGCACTGGACTGCACAGCTGCAGGTCTGATGCAGCGGGAAGCGGAAATAATTATAGGTTTTTAAACTAGTTTTATTTTAATTAGAAATGTTACTAACATATTTTTATAAGTTTTACTAACAACAATATGAATCACTTGTGCTGAAAAAAAAAAACAAAAAAAATTGCTGCTCTATGTTTACCTTCTTCTTCTTTTCGTGTGGTTAGTGACTAACCTGGTGTCAGACTTTTAAAGCCGTCCATGAGCCTCTCACCTGGCTTTACATGCCGTCGAGAAATATCTCTTACTTTACATTGAGGTACAGCAAGTCAAATGTACTTACTAAGTTTTTTTTTTTGGACTTAACTGACATCAGTGAAGGAAAAACATGGTGAGGAAACCTGAACCTATAGTCGATGTAAGTCTGAAATCGCCAACCCGTCTTGAGCAAGCGTGGTGATCAATGCTCGTGCCTTCTCTGTATGAGAAGAGGCCTTTGCCCTGCAGGGTAAAGACAAAATTCAGCGCTTTTCATCCCTTTTACAATTACATAATCCCAATAAAACAAACCTTGCTCTTAACACAATCAAAGCGCGCCTAGCATTATAAAAAAAACATGCACCATAGACAAATGCATGCGTTCGGAAACCATATTTCGATTGGTTTCGTTCGGAAATTGATTCGTCATGTGTCACCGTACGGAATGAATAATCGTGGTCTGAACCGGGCACGATGTAGACTGCGCAATGTGTAGACACGGCTCTAGTTTTAGCGTATCGGCTAGTGTTTATGTTTGATTATGAAATTTGGTTTGTATGAAGCTGATTTTGTTTTAAATTAATAACTTTGCAAAAAGAACACATTCAAATACATTGATTAAAAAAAACGAAAGAGTATGGCATAATTATACAGGGTGTACCAGAAAAGTGAGGTCAAATTTAAGATTTTGGTACAGACTATCAAAGGAGGAGGAGCTCGTGGCTAGGTAATAACAGCCGCTCGGTTCGATCCAACGGGTTAAGCTATGTGGTCCGTGGATGAGTGACCATCTTTACATACCGAGACTCCTCCGTGCCTCGGAAAGCACGTTAAGCCGTTGGTCCCGGCTGTCATTCATGGATCTTTGACAGTCGTTACAGGTCGTCAGAAGCCCGGAAGTCTGACAACTAGTCTTACCAAGGGGTATCCTATTACCCAGTTACTGGGTTGCGGAGGTCAGATAGGTAGTCACTCCACGTAAAATACCGGTATTCAGCTGCATCCGGTTAGACTGGTAGCCGACCCCAATAGTTGGGAAAAGGCTAGGCAGATTGATTGGTACAGTCTATCAAACTAAACAACTTTCTCCATGGGAAATAATTATCAGCCGTCTCATACATTTTGGTCGAGTACCAGGTATTGAATTTTTGTATGGGACAGTTCCAAATATTTTTTCGCGATATCGATATCGGTCCCATGGAGTTGTTCAGTTTGATAGTCAGCGCATCGTTAAATTGACAACACCTTTCTGATACATCCTGTATACAAAGTCATGTTCGTTTTATGCTTGCAAAGTTCCAAGTTGAGTACGTAGATCGAATTTACTGTTGTCAAGTATATTGGCCACCGTTACATGTGATTCCAAGCAACCAATGGGCCCTTTTCTTTGGCCACGTCGAGTCTGTATGCAAAAACACTTCACAAATCCGTCCACGCAGCGTTATAGGTACCATCAAAGAAGGTCATATCTAACCAGTTTCAAAACAAAATCCCGTGAACACGATGACCACATCTGTTACCGGCCCGGTGCTATAGCCGCCGAGCGCTGCAAGCAAGAATAGTCCTTACGGTGGTTAGATATGAACTTCTTCGATGGTACGGTCGCGTTAACCATAAGGATTAGCTGGCCTCTTATTATCGGTTCCTATATACAGAAACGAATCGATTTACTTACCAATGGTAACATTTTTTATTGCCAAATGGGCATTTAATCTAATATTATAAGGAGAAAAGATTTGTTTTTTTTTGTGCGTGTTTGTTTGTAATGAATAACTCAAAAACTACTGGACCGATTTTAAAAATTCTTACACCAGTAGTATACTATATTATCACAGAGTAACATAAAATAAAATAAAAAGTAATATTGCAACTTTAAAACCAATTATATGAATAAAAACAACATAAAAAAAACACAAAAATAACAAAAAAAAACAACATAAAAACAAAACATAAAAATTATATCAGCAGGCACCAATTATGCTTAAATAATGTACTTAGTTAAAACCTAAAGTTTAAATATTATGTATACTCAAGTTGCTGTCATCGTGTTTCACAGACTTAAAAAAAACATTGTATTTGTTGATACGACATAATGATGGCAATGGCCATGCATGATGGCGAGCATTTGTACAGCATGTAATATTTTAATTAAGTTTAATAAAACTTATAAAATTTTGCTTTACTTAACTAACTGACATCAGAGTAAATTACGCGTCCATTTCTTAATAATTTTAAATATTTTATTTTAAATTATTAAGATTAAAAATTAAGATTAAGAATTATATTTAAAACGTTTTAATATAAGACACAAGTTTAATAAAATTTATAAAATTTTGCTTTACTGACATCAAAGTAAATTACGCGTCCGTTTCTTAATAATTTTAAATATTTTATTTTAAATTATATTTAAAACTTTTTAATATAAGACACTTGTACACTCTAATCATTCTGAAGTTCACTTTAACGGTATAAAAAGTAAGAGCCAACTTAATTTTATTATAATTTAATATTTCTCAGTTATTGTCTGTGAGCCGCACTTTGATGAGCCCCGCTTCGATATAGGGCTGTGCGCTAATCGATAATCGAGACTCGATCTTGTCAATGTAAACGTATTTTAAATGATGTTCGTATTTTGTTTCAAAATAATTAAGAATAGGTACTTATAATATTTTAATTTTTACTATAATTATAAAAAATCAAACAAAAATATTATTCATACGATTCGAAATTAGACATTAATTTTAAAACATAAACAATTACCGTTTTATTGTTTCTACAACAAACTGGTTCTCTATTTTGAATATTCATTCAATGATTAATAATAATTTGCATAATTGAAGACATTTTATTTTTTATAATAATATTTATATATTGCAAATAAATTAAATTCATAGGTACGGTATTTATTTTGAAAAAATCACTACACATCGATACATAAATTGCTAAACAACAACAGTCTTCTAATGACATAAATTGTTATCCTACCAAAAAGTTTTACATGGATAAAATCGATAAACCGATACAATTTCTCATCCCAACCCTACACAGCTTTTTCGATTCGATTCCACATTAAAACAAAAAAGTAGGAATTGAACTCCGTACTATTCCCCTCATAACAAAAACGCATGACTTAGAACGTAATTAAGTTTTTACTTTTACTGCTCGAGCGATTTTCGACCCAATGTCTATTGAAATAGAGTTTTATGGGACTGCAAATGTAAGTTTGTGCCTGGAGTTTTTGTCAATGGCAATAAATCATTACATTTGTCTTTAGGTGCTGGAGATGCTCTATAGTCTATTGTTTCATAAGCTTAGCATTTTTCTTATTAGCTGCCGTGTTGGGTTCCTTCTATACAAATTATAAATTGGGTTTAAAGATTCTTTATTTATTCAAAAGAACATACATTGTTCACTTCAAGTCGCTTTTCGTGTCTATCTGTGTGACCGCGTTGTTCTTCTAAACTGTGCAACGGATTTTGATGCGGTTTCAACATCATTTAGGTTTATTTATCCGGAAGGTTTATGTTTATATAACATTAAAATTAAACTTACATATTACAAAGAAATCTTGATATTTTGACACCGTGCGAAGCAGGGGCGGGTCGCTAGTTTATAATTACTATTAGTCTTCAGTAACCATTAGTATTGTATTATGATTATGTATTATACGATGGCGATAATATATACGTTTGTTAACAAACTTTTTATGTTAGTTTAATGTGTCGATTGATTTTTTATGTGTTTGAGATAAGATTTCTTGCATCGTTACTTGTCGAAGTGTAATTTTGTTTTGTTTGTTCGTTTGGCTGAGTCCTTAAATATTTGTAGTCCAATTGCATAATAGCATGACACAATTCACAGTACGTTTTTGCATAAAAAAAAATCTTTTGGACAATTTCATTCAGGTAATTATTATTTTGAAAACATTACCTAAAGTTATAAATAACGTTATGATTGCAAGCTCTTTGGTATATTTCCTAAATCTGCATAATATTTTTTTCTTATACGCATTGAATTCAACGTATTTTAATCATCATAGACTAATCATTATTATGACTTAAAAAAGAAATGGTTTTTATGTAAATCCCAAAAGCAGGAAAATACATCTCATTATTAAAAGAACTCGGAACCCCTACAGTAACAAGAAACGATGTTTTTAATTGCTGTTATGCAATGGGATTAAGCTTATAAGGTCAGACTTTTTTATCGATTACATTGTGTTGCCTTGTAACGAATGAAAAAAATAAAGAAAAAACAATCATGATTGATCGGAGCTGAGTTGAAGATGCAATTTTTTATGTTTAAGTAACATATGGGGTTATAAAGGGTAACTTGGCAACAATAGCATATAGGCTTCGAGTTACATTATCTGTATAAATATCTAGAAGTTGAAATAAAAACAATTACAAAGAAATCAAAAGATTCTCAAGCGTAAAAAAAAATATATGGTAATACCAGCCTACACAGTCCCATGCACTGCAGAGAAGGCACGAGCATTGATCACCACGCTTGCTCAAGACGGGTTGGCGATTTCAGACTTATATTAACTATAGTCCAGATTTCCTCACGATGTTTTTCCTTCACCGATGTCACTTAGTCCAACATAAACTCATGTCAGAAAGTACATGTGAAAAAGTCACATTGCTTCTTTTCCGGACAAACCCACAACAACCTCGTGTATTAGAGGCGAGGACTTAACCAGCCACCAAAAAAAAAAACACAACAAAAAGAAAAAGGTCTTTACCACAAACTATTACAAAACTATACGATGTGGGACAGCTTGATTAAAAATTACTCAATACAATGTTTTACCCAATAAACTCAGATGCGTACAATATTCTTTAATGAGCGTAGCATCGATTCTCATGTCTGAACAGAATTTTGTACGGTTCTTTCGTTTAATTTTAATTAAACGTACTAATCGACAGTTTCGATTTCAACGTGGATGGCGCTGCACTAGTGTTTTGATCTGTGCGTTAAAAAAAAGTTTTTTGACACATTTGAAAAAAGAATGCATTTGCGCATCAATAATAATATGTAATAGCATCTATCAATGGCATTTATGGATTCTTATTTTGAAATTGTTATTACGACATAAAAACTGTTTTTGCTAATAGCATATGAAGAGGAATTTATTTCTTAAACCTGTAATATTGTAAAGTAGTATGTTTTGTAATTTTTTACTTTTTTTATGTCGGGGCTTGGAGTTCACTATTTCGCTAGAGAGCAAAATTCTTACTCAAGCGAGGAAACTAATGTTTTTCCACTTAGCAACTTAAAATGAGAAAATCTACTATTAAACCTTTTCTTGAAGCCTTCCCTCACTGTGAGAACATTATTAGATTTCTCACATACCAGAAAAACCATAAGCAACACGGAAATTAAAGAAAATAAGGCGTTGCACATACAGCGCAGACGTACTGCCAGGCCGGCTTGACGTAAAAAATCCCATTTGATCACAGCGCGTCAAACAAAATGATGATGGATGTGTGGAGTTAATTTGATACTACGGTGTGGTGTGACGAATTCACAAACTGTGTTATGTTTCATTGCAGTATTTCTTCTTGTATTCCTTTTTTGAACGTAATTATTTATATAAGTTTCTATTGATGTTTCATGTTTTTGCTGTGTATCATGGAGGTGGGTTTTCCAAATTCAAAATTGAGCGTGGCGTGATTTGAATTTGGAATATTAGTTTCTTTGTATTTGGTAAAGATTTTATTTTAAAAGCAAAAATATAAAAAGTCTAGTCTCAAGACGGAAATGCGACATTAGTGTATGAACCATTAGGTCTCGGGTTTTCCACCACTATAACATCAACTACTAATTTCAAGTCTTACCTACTCATTTGAATTCCCTTATTTTTAGGGTACCAACCCGAAGGACGCCAAACGGAACCCTATTACTAAGGCTCCGCTGTCCGTCCTTACGTCAGTCTGTCTGTCAGCGGGCTGTATCTCATGAACTGTTATAGGTAGACAGTTGAACTTTTCACAGATTGTGTATTTCTATTGCCGTTATAACAACAAATTTTAAAACTAAAATAAAGTTACAAATTAAAGGAGTTCCTACAAGAAACGGGTGGGTCTTCTTCGGTGTTTTTTGCTGTTAAAAAATATGTTATGATAAATATTGTACGGTGGTACGGAATCCACTTGGCCAATTTGTTCTGTAATGTTGTCATTACGTGACAGAAAGAAAGAAAATGTATAATCTACAGAAATTCAATGAAAAGAGAAATGATTATCCAGTTAGCAAAGTTGTTAGCGGAACTTAGCATCTCATTGAAG
The DNA here is from genome assembly GCA_914767755.1 of Agrochola circellaris. Taxonomy (NCBI): domain Eukaryota; kingdom Metazoa; phylum Arthropoda; class Insecta; order Lepidoptera; family Noctuidae; genus Agrochola; species Agrochola circellaris. The sequence goes on along the minus strand of OU611867.1, from coordinate 4,745,227 downwards.
CAGTATTTTCTTTTTGTGAATATGAAAAGTCAATTATTTCATTAGCAAGTTTTTTATTTCTTCATAAAAACTAGTTTTCCTATTAAATGATGAGTTTGTTTTTCTAGAGTTAGATGTAGGATTTTTTTCAAATAGAAGGTGTTAAATAATTGGTATGACATTTCAACATAACGGATCTGCCAATGAGAAAAGTTCAGTTTGCGTTATTAACTTATTATGTTAAACAAACAACTAAGGTGTCATAATTATTTTAATTTTAGCTATTAAAATATAAGAAAACGATTATTTTTTGTATGTATAATTCTAGAGATATTTATTATTTTATATTGAAACATTACGGGATTACTAACTACGCAATGAACAACATGAAACTTACATGTATACATAAACTCACGCGTTCTTTTTTTAGGGGTTGGTAGAAACTACAGAATGTCGTCTCCTACGATCCTTAAATACTCATTTTGCCTCGTTTACGTTCATACATCTGGTCATACACGCACGCCGGTTGCCAGTACTGCGCTCCTGACCTTCCTGAAGAACATCACCAATAAGGTATCTATAATAATATGTGCTTCCAGGGAAACATCTTAACAAAAATGCCATGCGGAATTCATGGTAGGAAATCCCATGTCATATGAGTTCGCAGATTTGATTTTAGAACGTCAATGTCAAATACTTCATTTTCTTTTTCCGCAACCTCACCACATAACGTTATTCCTTTCGGCCAGCACTTCCAAAGAATTCTATTTACAAAAATACATAACGTGTCTTAGAAGTCGCCGAGTCACTATCTCAAACGATAAGAACGATGACTTACGCATTTCGTGTACCTCCTCTGATTGGCTGTCAAAGTCGACCCGACGACCAATAGCGGCTCGTCAAATGTCATGACTATGCGGTTTCAGAACAATTGTTCGAAAAAAGAACGTGCTTCCGTTAAAGTGGCAAGGCTTCTGTTTTTTTTTTTTATTGAAGTTGTCTATGGAACCTTTTGTCTGTGGCCGAAAGATAGTGTTTCTTTTGTTGTCTGTGGTAATAAATATGTAGTGGAGAAGTATTTGATTGGTATTGTTTTAATGTGCAAACGGTATTGAATATTTTTTGTGGGACTATTTTAAAAGTAATTCGTGAACACTTACCTTTTAGTTTAATTAAAAAAATTAGCTATACCGTTATAAGAAGCGCCATTAAAACAATAAGGTTCTCCTTACTCTATTAACAACATAAATTATTAAGATCACAAATCCAAGCCTCGTTACTCATGAGCCTGAGCATGACGTCCTCGGGTCGGGCAAAGTGTTATTGGGTTTTTCCATCTGGAATTTCTCAGTAGCAGCCCGGAGTCTGGATTTGTGCCCGGTTGATGGCAATAGGCTCGCCCCCTATTACATGGGACTTAAACATAACTGGCGAAATGTGGGTTTACTATAAGAAACACCTCTGACTACCCCTTCGAGTTATACATACAATACGTGATGTTATTTAGGAGATCACCAATCCGTTGACCAAATGCGGAGATTATGTCTATGTAATTTTCCCCTTTTCTATTCTTTACAATAAAAAACCTATTTAACCTTCTGATACCCATTTACCCCTTCTCCCATCAAAAAGGACCTAAGTAACCTTTCATCACGATGCTCATGCATTACCTATGACCGTCAAACCTGGCAATTACAGTCACACAAATGACCATCACCATTCTGCCTAGCCTTTTCCCATCTATGTTGGGGTCGGCTTCCAGTTTAACCTGATGCAGCTGAATACCTGTATTTTAAATGAAGCGACTGCCTATCTGACCTCCACAACCAAGTCACTGGGTAATACGATACTTCTTGGTAAGACTGGTTGTCAGACTATCGGGTTTTTGACGATCCGTAGCGACTGTTAAAGATCCACTAATGATAGCCGGAATCAATGGCCTAACGTGCTTTCCGAGGCACGGAGAGTCTTCTGTATGTAGAGATGGTCACCCATCCTCGGACCAACCGCAGCAAGCGTAGCTTAACCTTCCATCGACCCGTGCGGCTGTTATTATTTAGCCACGAGCACAATCCTGAATGACCATGGCATCTGTTTTCAAAATGGCAGTTCCCAATGATCGTTACACATCGTATCTTTATTTAAAGCAATTAAAACACCATTGGATCCATTGGTACCAATTGTCATCAATTGGTAAACGATTTTCCAATTAATTTAATTGTCGAGTTCTTTTTTTAAAGTTTTACTGGCCTATATTTTAGTTGACAAATGAGGATTGAGTTGATACTGTTGATCTTTTGTTTTTTTTTTATTTGGTTTGTTCTGTCATTTAATTAGGCTAGAAGATGGACGACTTATAGTTTTCTTCAGCTTTAACGATAATTCAAAACGGTGAAGGAAAACATCGTGAGGAAATCCTAGAACAGAAAATTCTAAGCCACCAACCCACACTGGGTCCGCGTGGTGTTACGGCCTACTCCCTCTCACAAAGAGGAGGCCTGTGTGAACATTATAGGCTGATTATGCATAGAAGTTATTCCACATAGAATAAATGTTTTCTGTTTTGACCAGATATTATTCCAGTTAGGTTTTAGTTATGGTCTTAAAAACGTGCATAGCAATATAAAATTCACTCTTTAACCTGACGAAATTCATTTATCTTTGAAGAATCCTCCATCAAAAGCAATGCTGCTCTGTAACCTTCCATTGCATGGCACGGATCTCCATAAACACTAGAATTTGGAACAAGATAAAGAACAGCTCATGCCATGATCGGAATCCAGTCACCCAAGATGGCAGCTGTACTGACTGTCAAGCCACCCACTAACCAGATCCAAAAAAAATCTTTTCCCACTGCAATCTTAATTCTTGTAACTGCCTCCATTATGTGCATAACCGTGAAACACCAAGAAATCTAACTACTTATCAGTTATTTTTATCAGTGGCTGTGCATGTCCGTTATCAGTAAAACGTGTATCTTGAGCCGCCGCTTACTACTTTCGTTTTTACTTGAAGTTTATTTCCTTATGTTGGTAGTATGTAGTGGCATGATTATGTTTAATCTAATTTCGTGGAATTGATCGTGTGTAGCAAACCTTAGGGAAGGGACAATTCAAAATTGGAACAGCATTTTTTTAAATTGCGAAATTAATTTTAATTAGAATTGAGTATTTTAGGAATAAAAAAACTATTAAAATAGATACTTATAAATCTTGTCTCATTGGTCTAGTGGTCGCTCAAGTACTACTGCTGAGCATGAGGTCCTGGGTTCGATTGCAGAGTCGGGCAGTGTCATTGAGTTTTTCCGTCTGCAATTTCTCAGTAGCAGCCCGGAGTCTGGATTAGTGCGCGGTTGATGGCAATAGGCTCGCCCCCTATTACATGGGACTTAAACATAACTGACGAAATGTGGGTGTACTGTAGGTACACCTCTGTCTGACCTTTCCGAGAATACAGGCGTGATGTTAAGTTATTCAGTAAGTAAGTTAGCAGTGAGGCTGACCGCCCATTTATGCCCTTTTCAATCTCATTACGGTTGAAAAGTTGCCAACCGCCACTGTCCACGATAGTGCATCCAAGCTTCGTCAATCGTAGAGTCCATTTTAAGGGGACTACATGATATAAACGTGCCTATACCTACGCAAAAAACTCAAACTCAAAGCATTTATTTCAAATAAACCAATTACAGGCACTTTTGAATTGTCAAGGGGTCGGTTGTCAGTCAGAAAGATGAAGCTAGATGCCCATTCCAAAGCGTAGTAGGTTCCTATGGAGAAGAACGGGCAAGAAACTCCACGGACACTCTTTTAAATCAAAATATTCGCAAGTTTTATAAATCCTAAAAGTATATGATCCACTGCAGTAAACAAAATCAGAAAAATATATAATAGATAGTGAGTTGAAAACATAATACAACTAATATGAAACCATAAAAAAAATCACGAAAATACTTAGAAAAAAATATTTTAACGATATTTAAAATATTTAAAATCATATTAATAAACATGCAATAATTCTGATTTTTTGTCAATTATTCTACAAGCAACATAATACCGTAATATTGTTTTATTTTTTTAGTCCAATCAATAGATTATTTGTAAATAGAATTGCTTCATATTTTGCAATAAATTACCAGCGTTGTGTCATCGCGCTTCCCTTTCTTGTCTATGCAATCCGACAGTGACCGCACTTTAGCTGTTGTACGCCTCGGAAATGTAAACTTCCGGATGTCAAACTATAAATTAAATTTAAAGCAAAACTAAAAGATTTTATTATGATTTGATTACGTGTGACGGGCTGTATTGAAATAAAACAAAACCTTCTAACCGCCAGGAGCACTTCTTGTTCAAACAAGTTGTAATACCGAGGTCAGAAGTGATTGTGTTCTTGATAAAATTCTGGTAAAATTATCTAGAGAACAAGGAACAAACTATTTGGAAGTCATGCAAAGGCATTTTTAACCAATCATCTAAAGGTAACATTCCGTATTCCGACCATAGGCTGCAACTGCAGGCGCATCATGTCACGACGTCATGTCGCTGCAGTCATGATTCCGTCCACAGGCGACAGTCTACTACGTATGTAACGATGATGATGACGTCACGCAGAAGTAGGTGCACGAAGGCTGCGTTGACGTTCATACTCGGGGTCACCAATTTAGGGGTATGAGGAACAGGATGTAAAGTTCACTCATCCACCATAGAAAAGGGAGGATCCTCCGAACAGACGGGTGTCATGTCTGGCGGGCAACTGCCCAGAGGTTGAAGTCGGGAGCTTGTATATATGTCCACCGCGCGGTAAACTCTAATTGCGCGATGCAGGATTTGAGTGACGTCAGGATGTTGTGTGACGTCAGATCTTTGATGCGTAGTTCGCATGTGGCGATGTAGATGCCGCCACACTATAATTGGTTGTTACAACAGTTTTCACGAGTTTTGATTGCAGTTTTAATCACCAAGACCTAATTTAGATCCTAGGTTCCTTTTGATAAATGCAGATATTATCAACATAGAATATCTTCTCGGAGGGCCTAGAAAGCTGCGTTCCATCAACGATAGGACTCCCATGAGTGACTGAAAAGTTTAAGGCCAGCACTATTAAAAGTCGTTGTAGAAATACGAACCGCTTTCAAAACGATTGTCACTTGGTTGGGCCTTAGGGCCCTTAGCTCTCCCAATCAATCTGCCTAGCCTTTTCCCAACTATATTGGGGTCGGCTTCCATTCTAACCGGATGCAGCCGAATATCAGTATTTTACATGGAGCGATTGCCTATCTGACCTCCTCAAACTCAAACTCAAAGCATTTATTTCAATTAAACCATTTACAGGCACTTTTGAATTGTCAAGAAATCGGTCAGTCAGAAATATGAAGCTAGTTGCCCATTCCAAAGCGTAGTAGGTACCTATGGAGAAGAACGGGCAAGAAACCCCACGGACACTCTTTTAAATAAAATAAATTGTTACAAAGTATTGGTACCCAGTTACTGAGTAACACGGTACCCCTTGGTAAGACTGGTTGTCAGACTTTCGGGCATCAGACGACCCGTAACGACTGTCAAAGATCTACGAATGACAGCCACGGCCAACGGCTTAACGTGCTTTCCGAGCCACGGAGAGGTTTCGGTATGTTAAGATGGTCAGACTAACCGCGGCAAGCGTAGCTTAACCTGATGGATCGATGCGGCTGTGAACCCCTCCTTAACCCCCCTAAAAGTTATTTGAATATTTTCGCTACCGTAAGCACATCAGTTACTGCCAGTACAAGATCCAGTTAGTTGGGTAGTAAAACTTTAACGAGTTACCGGCAGGTGGCGCCAACTATATTAATATATCATACTGCACTAGCTCGGGAGCCCGGGTTTTACTCGCGATAAATCATTATCCTTGCTTACTTCCTTAGTAATAAAATAATGTAAGAGTTTGTGTATCCGCTGAATGCGGGAGGCATAAGGCTGGAGAGCAGACGAGAGGAGCGGAGCGGAGCTGTGCCAATATCAACCAATGGAATTGCATAAAATCTCCGTTCCACTTCAGTGGACAGGGATTCGCGAACTTGTTTAAAAATTCAGGAAGCGGAGCGGGGAAGCAGAGCTGGGAAGCGAAGCGGGGAAGCGGAAAAACCTGGCCGCGGGGTTTTGCAGGCCATGGACAGACACAGTCCGCAACTCCGCTCCGCATTACTCCCTCGCTCCGCTCCACTGCCTCACTCCGCATCAATGGACGGGCAGCCTAATACCGGTCGTTGTGGCAATGCTTACAATACCGGCCTATTATTTTCTCACAGCTGGGCAATGGCCGCTTCTCATGAAGAGAAGGCTTCTCATCGATGCGATGCTTGATGTGAACTGCTTTTCACTTAATGATGATAATGAGTTTGTAAAGATGTTTGCTCAAAACACGCATGCCTGAGAGATATTTCTCGACGGCATGTGAAGCCAAGTTAGAGACCCATGTCGGCTTTAAAACTCTGACACCAGGTTAGTTACTAACCATAGGAAAAGAAGAGATGTAAACACAAGTTACTCTGGGACGCCAATGAAACCGCTGGCGACAGCAACTGTCTGAAGCCTATATAATTATGAAGCAGTTCAATTACTGGCTGACAACGCATTGGTTAAACCACCAGAGATAGAAATATACAATCCAGAAGTTACAAAATGTTCCTTAGAAGGCATGAAAGTGTAGAGGTGCACTAAGAAATTCTTCACCTGAGAGGGTCATAAGGGAGTTGGGGATTTTATGGGTACAAACGAAGCCAAGTGTCTGTACTGAGGAACTCGATAGAAGATGTCTTGTTCCTCTATTTAGCTAGCACCTTCGAATCAGAATCTAAGCAATGCTTGGCGGTAGAAATATTTAAGAACTGGCGTTCCATATTAAAGTCTTTGATTATTTATATCTCATCTTTTTTATACAGATTTGCGTGTCAGCCACGTCTGACACTCGCGCCACGTGCTGTCATTGTCCTTTTCTAGTATGCGTGCATTTAGCGGCCAACAGTTGGACGCTATTTTTTTCGACGTATTCACCGCTTTGACTGCCTATCTAGACATATTTATATCTTTGATATTGCTCTGTTTCTCTCTGGTTAATGATACTAGTCCAAATATTTTTTTACGATATAACGTATTTCTATCACTGCCGTGTCCCTATGTTTTATTTTTGGCGTAATTATATAAAATTATAAAAATAATAATAATTAACGTTGTCGTACCTAGTACTTTCCCCGGCCAGATCTTTCACAAGGAGTTCTACTAGATACTACTAATATAATTTATTTCCCTCAGCATCCTGAAAAACCAGTATCTATAAATTGAAACCTGCTTTCATAATTTCTCAAGACATCAAAATGGCCGTCTGTTCTGCCGTGTTTATGTTCATAAATTAGCCAGTTTGATGTTTTATTCATTTTATGGTTTAGATAACACCTTACTACGCCGCCGTCTAGTATGATTTTCTTGGATTTCTGAACAACTTGGCATGAGCCATTCTCACAGTGAAGCCGTAGGTCCCGGCCCCCGGCTGTTATTCGTAGAACTTTGGCAGTCACTACGTATCAGTAATGACTGCCAAATTTTGACAATTCGATTAACAGTCGTTACGGGTAGTCAGAAGCCCGAAAGTCTGACAAACAGTCTTACCAAGGGGTATCGTGTAACCCAGTAACTGGGTTGTGAAGGTCAGATAGGCAGTCGCTCCATGTTAAATACTGGTATTTAGCTGCATCTGGTTTAGACTGCAGACAGACCCTAAAATTGTTGAAAAAGTTACCGACTGTCAAAAATCCACGAATGACAGCCGGGACCAACGTTAACGTGCTTTCCGAGGCACGGTAGAGTCTCGGTATGTAAAGATGGTCACCCATCCACGGACCAACCCCGGCAAGCGTAGCTTAACCTTATCGATCGACCCGTGCGGCTGTTATAACTTAGCAACGGGCCCTTCGTGCTAGTTTTAACCATGAAGGTTTAAAAGTTTAAAGTCTTTTTTGTTCGGTACTCAAATGAAAAGTACCAGGGTCATAGATACTTTAAGAGGTAACGCACAAACAGCTAGATATTTTTTATATGAACATTGCATCAGCGGCCGGCTGCTTGTGATCTAGTAATTACTATCGACCGACATTACGTCACATCCTACTCTGTCGATCGACTGTGTCGTATAGTTTAAAATGTTTTTTTTAAAACTGTTAACTCGTATTTTATGGTACTATTTTACTTGTGTGAGCCATGTGACGAAATGGTTACGAAAAGATGAATAAAACAAAATTCAGACAAGACAATAAGCAAGGTTGTTGTGTGATGCGGAGGAATGAGGAAAATGTCGTGAGGAAGGTTTTGAGTATGAATGTGGAGGGCTACAAGAGTAGGGGAAGACCGAAGAAACGTTGGATGGACTGTGTGGAAGATGATATGGCTAGAAAGGGGGTGACTACCGAGATGACGACTAATAGAGAAGTGTGGAAGAAAGGGACATGTTACGCCGACCACAAATTAATTGGGATATGGGCAGGAGAATGATGTCGGTGAGCGAGGTTGACAGCGGGGTTGACTACACAGAATGTCGTTTTTAACACAGCACGTGTACAGTCTAGGAAACGGATGATTTAGCTACTTGACTACGAATTCAAATCATAACTGACAAGGGTCAGTTGTTTGAAATTAAAAGACGAAGAGTGTCCATTTGCTCAACAATACAGTTCTCTGCCGGTACAAAGGTACCATTTTTTTGGTTGGGAAATTATTAAATAACTTCTCCCGCTCTGGGCGAAGCGGGAGGCCATGCCAGACTCTTACTAACTAAAACCCACCCGTGTTCCTTCAGTTACCTTCTTTCGGACTTTCCCGCGACCCCGGCAGGCATCGGTCCTAGGGGACCCCGTCAGTTGTTCTGACATCTTTTTGAGACCTACCCTTGCGTGCTATTAGGTAGCTAGCGGTGATGAGAGCAGTGGTAACCCAGTGTTCAAAAGTTCGAACCTTGAAAGGCGCTTTACTTTGTATAAATTATTTCATCACCACTGCTCTCAAAACGGTGAATGAAAACATCGCGAGGAAACCGACATGTCCTAGAACGTACCTAGAAAATTCGAAGACATGTGACATCTACCAACCCGCACTGGGCCCGCGTGGTGTTTGGCCCACTCCCTCTCCCCTCTGTGAGAGGGAGTGCCTGGGAGGCCTGTGTCCCAGCAGTGGGAACATTATAGGCTGATTGTAGTAGGTATGTAATGACAGATAACGTCAAATCCAGTCTAGTTAATAGCCCAAAACTGTCGTGTACAAGTTATAGCGGTTATTATCTACGGGATATTACTTATCTATCGCTACTCGATCTGTATGTTCTTATTGGAGCCAAGTGATTCGATGCTGTTTTAGGTTTTAGTTGTAGGGTTTTTTTAAGTTTGTAGAAAATCGGTATGGTTACCAATGACGGGTGTCATGTCTGGTGGGCAACTGCCCAGAGGTTGAAGTCAGGAGCTTGAATATATGTCCACCGCGCGGTATACTCTAATTGCGCGATGCGATTTGAGTGACGTCAGGATGTTGTGTGACGTCAGGATGTTGTGTGACGTCAGGATGTTGTGTGACGTCAGGATGTTGTGTGACGTCAGGATGTTGTGTGACGTCAGGATGTTGTGTGACGTCAGGTGTTTGATGCGTAGTTCGCATGTGGCGATGTAGATGTCGCCACAAGTTAATATAGGAATTTTTATCAAAATCAGCCTATAATGTTCCTGCTGGGACACAGGCCGTCTCTCTGTGAGAGGGAGTGGGCGATAATCCATCACGAGCGCCCAGTACGGGTTGGTAGATGTCACATGTCTTTGAATTTTTGGTTCTAGGAGGTTTCCTCACGATGTTTTCTGTCACCGTATTGAGAGCAGTGGTGATGAAATTATTTACACAGAGTAAAGCGTATGTCGGGGTACGGATCCAGCAATTGAATGAAAAAGAAGAAAAGGTGAAAAAAGTTTAGTTTTTGAGCATAGCAATAAAAATCTAAAAAAAAGAAGTTTATGTACCTATTGCTTTTAATGTTTTGCAATAAAGGGATGGGCACAACCAGTTTACACTATAAAACTCATAAAACCACATTTCGCTAAAATATGAGGCATGCAAAATTGATTGCTAAAATAACAAATTAACAAAAACCAAATATACTAAAAAAAGAACACATTTTTCAACAATCATAGGATTCGAATCTTAAAAAAAGAACCGTTGATTGGTCGAACTTTCAAAAATCGAAAAAAATATATATAACGGAAAAATACCGGCACTGATCAGGAGTGACCTCAAATATAGAAAAAAATGAAAAAAATACATAAAAAACAAGTTCTGGGAGTAATTAAAACGTTTTCACGCTTGCGGGTCAGATTAATTGATTTTACGACCAATCCTTCGTGTTCCACAGAAATTTTTACTATCATAGCTGAGCTGTGGGTAAAACAAAAATACTGTGCTTCGTAGATGTTCGTAATCAGCTATCTAATAACGCAACACATTTTCGTAAACGATTACGACTAATCTGTTTCATTTTGACAGTTCAACAACATTCATTGCGTTATTTACGTTGTTGAGCAGATTTTTTTTCGACCTTATGGACTAGCAATCTGTTTCAAAACGATTCCGATTCTGATTGATCGTGTATTACGTAATTAGAGTACAGGAAATGACGAGAATTATTGGGGTGTTATTTGGTGAAATGCCATAGTTTTCCTGGACATTTAGCAGCATGCTTTTACCTATTCTCATTTATTTGGCATATTTTTTTGACCTATTCATTAGTTTACTGCTTCATGGGAATCACAGCTAGGTGCGTATACCATAAAGGATCTCGCGGACTAGACGGCCACGACTCCAGCCATTGTATGGGCTGTGGCTAGTTAGCCGTTGCGACCAAGTGCGCGATTCGCATCAGTTTCTACAGTTTACCTTGTCGTTGCGACCATTAGTTCTGTTCGTGGCCGTATAGTGCACGAGACCCCTAAGTCTCTTATGTGCTCTAACTAACAGGTACACACAGAGCAAAGGCTGGTTCTCATGACTGATGAAGACCTCACCTCTAACACTCCCTGATCTTTGACGCACAATCTTTCTATAAATCAACATCCAAATAGACCTCCCAGTAAGTTGCCTTTAAAACACCCGTGTCTCAAATCTACTCAGTAGTTTTTCAAAATTCAAAATTCAAAATATTTTTATTTCACATAAACCTACAAGGGCACTTATGAAACGTCAGAAGCTAGGTCCACGGTTCCAATTGGTCGTTTCCTATGGAGAAGAGCCAGCAAGAAACTCCACTGTTACTCTTTTAAAAGTAAATGGTTTTTACAATGTTTCCAAGTTACAGTGTTAAAAGGTATGAGAGGACAGTGTAGGCCCATCAACAAGTACCAGGTACTTAGCAAAATATTAAATGGTCCACAGATCTACAGTCTGTTATGTCTACAACGTTCTCTCATTCACAAAATTTAAAAGAAAATAAACTATATAAAAGACAAATTAAATTCCTAATAAAAATAAAAACCTATTTAAACCAAATGATAATGGTTGCAGTATTATTATACCCCTTAGAAAGACTGGTTGTCAGACTTTTGGGCTTCTGACGACCCGTAACGACTGTCAAAGATCTACGAATGACAGCCGGGACCAACGGCTTTACGTGCTTTCCGAGGCACGGAGAGGTCTCGTGAGGTAATGAATGGTCACCCATCCATGTACCGACCGCGGCAAGAGTAGCTTAACCTTCGATCGAGCCGAGCCGCTGTTATTATTTACCGTTATAAAGACTTAAAAACTATTAAGATTGGTCGCAAGAGGAGCCTATCGTCCATACATCCCGTCTGACCCGTTCTCATGAGTCATTTCCAACATTTATTTTGCATTAAGTACCATACATTCTGTTATGTTTACGCTGTTTCTGTAAGGTGGTAAGCAGGTAGAGTTGTGTACATTACAAAGACCAGGAGAATTAGCCCGAAAAAAAAAAACAAATACAAGTACTTACCTATATTTTTTCTTTCTTGCCCATACTTCTTCGAGCAACTAGAATCAATTCGATTTTCTTATAAATTTTGACTTTCATAAGTGCCCTTTACTTGAAATAAATTGTTTGACTTTGACTTTGATAAACATTAACACAATCCAGCTATGTAGGTAATTACGTAACACATTTTCGTAAACGATTACGACTAATCTGTTTCATTTTGACAGTTCAACAACATTCATTGCGTTATTTACGTTGTTGAGCAGACTTTATTTCGAACTTATGAAGCAATGGATTAGCAATCTGTTTCAAAACGATTCAGATTCTGATTGATCGTGTATTACGCAATTAGTGTACAGGGTCCGCCAAAAATGTCTAGTATTGAAGTTTTAAGATTAGCTTGACCTAATAAAATTGTTAGTCTAATATCCTTTAGGAACGGATACTCAGTTGTAATTAAAAACTGTACTTATTTTTAGATGATGACAGAAAAACCTAAAAAAATACTGGGTTATGAAGGTACGAATTTTCTTCCCAGACTATTACAATTCTTTAGTTTTCACAGCCAGTAGGTAAATGAAATAATTACAAGAAAACCACACGTTTTAATTAACATTAATTAATAACTAAAAGAACCAGCCTATTTTAAGCAGTAGTATTCACTATGGGCTAATATACAAACATACAAATAATAATTTACTTTGACAGAATTACTATTTCAATAACAAACTTCGTAAAATCAAGAAACTTTGAATAGTTTTAAATACTTTCTTAATTACGACTTTGGATGTTTCGAGAAGTTTTTAATTACAAAAGACAGTAAGAAACTATTATTATTTTCTGTGAGTTGAAGAAACGTATTTAGTTCTCTAATTAATTCCGGAAAGTTTTTTGTTGTATTTTCTTATTTCCGGAAAGTTTTCTGTTGTATTTTCTTATGTATTTTAGTTTTCCCCCCATCTCTCACCCTAGTCTTATATTTTATGTGTAATTAACTTACTAACCTAATTATTTTCGTATTAAAAAAAAACGTCAGATTTTTTCTTGATTGTAAAATTATGAAATCAAACAAAAAAAAAAACAGAGACACTGCTTGTTTTTTTTTTTTTTTTTGTTTAGTCTTAGTAAGATTTTTCTTAAAATCGAGTAGAGGAAAGAAAGAAAGGAAAAGTATTTATTGGGACTAGTACATAGCAACATAAAAAAATTACATAAAGCAAATAATTAAGATTTATTTACAAAATTATTTGCTTTAAATATGTTATTTTTTAAATGTTGTAACATAATTTAATTTAATGTTTTGTGTTGCGTACCTAATGTACATTATTTTGCATAAGTACTATTGTAGAGAATCAAGTTTTTCTAACTGAACAGACAGCTGTGCTGCTGGGGAGTTTGTTGCGCCACTTCTTCTTCCCAGCTAAATCACTAGGAAGTGGTGAAGGGTGGGCGTTTTTGGGGGACTGTCTTATGTAATTTTGACGTTAAAAAATTGCAGATTTTCAGCCTATTTTGAATAAATGACATTTGACAGGAAAACTTATCATAAAACAACTAACTAAACGTAATAAAAAATAAAATAAAACACAGAGTAAAATGAAAATAGAACCAGAAAACACGATACGATAATACATTTATCTGACAACATAATATGACAGTCCACTCTGGCAGCTATCATATTCAGAACCCTGTTGGGGCTGGCCAAGACGTTTACCACCATTGACGCTACACGCACGCGCGTTTTGAAGGTTCGATAAGGGCAGTGGCGTATTGGCAAAATATACCTTCTCACGATTCATGAACATACGTAGTCTCCCTACCAACAATATTTTTCATATACAGGTTGGTTCACAAAGTACACATTTTGACACATCCCTTCCATGGGAAAAATACGTTAATCTAAATGATCACTAAGCAATGCCCACATACAGTTAATTATAAACTTTGACCTCTCACTGAGCGTGTTACCGAATTCATTAACACTAAACATCATTCTTCTCGTGATAAACCGCTGACCTTAGGTGAAGAAGTTCATAAAAACTGTGTTCTATTCATAATTACAAATAGGAAGGTAGTATGATAAACAGATAAGGGACCAAGGACGTGTGAGGTGTCTACCATTGTATGGTAATGTTCGGACAAAAGGTGTAGGGCGACCGTGAAGTCAGATGATGGTGAGACATATTTTTTTCCGTCAGATGCGTATTTTGTATCCGCTTCTGTAAGGAAAAATTTCCTATATCTTGAAATGGATTGTTTATTAATATGAACTCCATTTTAGTTTCGGCCTTGAGTAACTGTTATCATCTAGGTTTCTTTGAAAAACTTGATAACGACTTGTAACTTTTGAACGCTCAGAAAAAAGAATACTTTTTTTATTGCAATGCACTTGCTTGCGCCAGCGGTGTCGTCCGCGTGATTTATAAATTATAGCCAATGTCATATATGATACTATAGCATACTACTGGTGAAAGTAAAAGTAACGTAAGTACTGGTAAAAATTGGTCCAGTAGTTTTTGAGTTTATTAATTACAAATAAAAATACAAACATACAAAAAAAAACATAAAAAAATTATATCTTGATTATTGTCACTCTATATTATTATCTAGATTTTGACTTACACGGCGATAGGTTATGTTTAGGTTCATATAATCAGAGATGCTTTTGATATAATCATTTTTATTATTAGAGTTTATTTATTTAAAAAAAACCGGCCAAGTGCGTGTCGGACCACGCACAATGAAGGTTTCCGTAGTTGGGATGAATTCATCCCATGAACAAACTTATCGTTGCAGTTGAAAAACATGTTCTCCCATACATTCCAACTGCAAATGTAAGTTTGTACGCACAATATTGAGAGATTTACTATGTTATTTTAAGACCATAGACTTCTTATAGGTTTTCCTGTAATCTATGAGTAAAGAACCATTCTAAGTATTTTTTTCAAAATTTTAAGCTCATTCGTTTCGGTGATCACGGGGAATGGTTAATTTTCATCAATTCTCTTAAATATCTTTAAAAGTATTTAGTTTAGAATTATTAAAAAAATAGATTTGAAATCCTCGCAACAACCCCTTTCATTTGATATGTCACACAGTTCAGTATGCAAAACGTTTTATTTTGTTATTTGCCCCCCAAAACTAACCCCATATCCAAAATTCATTTATTTACGTTACACGTCCGTATTTGGGTTACAAAAATACATATGTGTACCAAATTTCAACTTAATCGGTCCATTAGATTCGGAGCAAATTGGCTGTGACAGACGGACAGCCAGACAGATACACGAGTGATCCTATAAGGGTTCCGTTTTTCCTTTTGACGTACGGAACCCTAAAAAGTACAGCCACATCACACACTTACATTAAACGTATGCTAGAAATAATCTTAATTATAATCTAAACTAAAACAGACTATCGTAACCAGACGGGACTTCGAGCTCTTTTAAAACTGGTCTCTAAACTAAAGTAGATAAATAATATATTTTTTTCGGAACCTTGCTCTTTTCAAAACTCCTATTCCAATCGTAATTTTTATAATTTCTACATTAATCTCAACATCAATCAATGTCCCGTACTTCTCAGCCTCATGGTCACCGCGTTCGTCTCGCCGTTTGGTTTAGTAGGCAGCGGTAGGAAAGACTGATAAAAACTCGTTGCGCCTGCGCCGGTGCCAAGGGAAAACACTTTATACTTGATACTTTCACGCTTTTAAGACTGACGAGGTATAAGCACGAGTACAGCCTGAGTAGGACTTCTATGTTGTAGATATTTTTTTGAATTTTTTGTTTTTTGCTAGTAGACGCTGAATTTTATCTTTTTGTTATTAAAAACATCTTTTTGGTCCGTTGGTTGGGTCTGGGTTTTAGGCAATAAGCTGTATGTTCAAATTCATGGCATGTAAATACAATCTTGGAAATTAACTTTTTGGCAGATTGAGACACTACGTCAATTTGACGTGTCATACGACTGTCAAAGTTGATAATCAATTTACTTAGAAATCGTTTTCTTTTACAAGTTTTAATTTATTTATGTGTGTCTCTCAAATATTGTGTGAAGAGTTGATGGAAGGCTTTTGTTATAGGTATCGAATTTAGAAATACAACAATTATTGACAGAAAGCCATTTTAATTCTATTCTAGTTTCCTCTATGGTAATGGTGCCGATTGACTCAGTTATTATTTTTAAAAACATATTTGATTGCGTCGTTGATCTAGTGGTCGCAAGCGCAACTCCTGAGCATGAGGTACTGAGTTCGATTCCTGGGTCAGGCAAAGTTTTATTAAGTTTTTCCATCTGGAATTTCTCAGTACGGAGTCTGGATTTGTACTCGGTTGATGGCAATAGGCTCGCCCCTTATTACATGGGACTTAAACATAACTGGCGATATCTGGGTGTACTATAGGTACGTCTAGGGAATACATTCGTGATGTTATATGGTAACCTACATACAAAGCACCTGCTCGACTTTTTGTTCAAGATCGACATCAAATTAATTTTTCATTTAAAACTAACAAGTATAATCTCACCTTGCAATTAAGAATGTGGGCAATAAATAAATTTCCCTTAGTACAACCCACCAACAAGTTTCGCAAACAAAAAACTGTACTTTATTAACATTTTTATTGGAAAACTTGTTACGCTTACTGTACACGCAAAAAGCCACAGAATATATCGCACACCTAGATAAAGAGTAGCACAACTCAAAATACCTCTTTTTTTCAGGAACAGCAAAAAAACGGATTAATTAACAGCAATAATCCGTTTTTTGCTGTTCCTGTAAAAAAGAGGTATTTTGAGTTGTGCTACTCTTTATCTAGGTGTGCGATATTATCTTTGGATCTCAGTGATCGATTCAGTAATTAAAGTTGTGCTTTAATATTATGTAAATAGAGTCGGAATTAAGTTGTAGTGCCAGTTTAATGGAATTACCTCCATTTTATTATACCCTTATCGGTATGGACAAGCATTTTACCTGTGGTTGCTTGTTTTGTGAATTTAACATGAGTTAAAGAGCTACTGTATTTTGACTATACCACCAAGGGGTATCATGTTACCCAGTAACTGGGTTGTGGAGGTCAGATAGACAGTCACTTCATGTAAAAACTGGTATACAGCAGCATTCGGTTAGATTGGAAACCGACCCCAACATAGTTGGGAAAAGGCTAGTATTAGATATAACTGCATGATTTCGGGTTCATTTACCTCCTTTCATATCTTCGACCCTGGTACTTTTGATCAGACTACTGAACGAAAGATATATATATTACAGATATATTGCATAGCAAAAGGCATTGTGTTGGATTGTAGCATTGTGAACTATCTAGAAATTAATAATATTAGTGGTCGTCCAGAGGTCGAAATTCATCCATAAGTCCTTCCTTTCGCTTTTACACACTTGGCGAATAAGAGCCAGACCGAAAAAAGTGTAACATTTTGACCCCCATAA
Source organism: Agrochola circellaris (assembly GCA_914767755.1). Classification (NCBI taxonomy): domain Eukaryota; kingdom Metazoa; phylum Arthropoda; class Insecta; order Lepidoptera; family Noctuidae; genus Agrochola; species Agrochola circellaris. The sequence goes on along the minus strand of OU611867.1, from coordinate 4,727,811 downwards.
CACTTTTTTACGAGACAAAACTGTCGTGGGGGGTCAAAATGTTACACTTTTCTAGGTCTTTGTTACCATCGTAACAAAAATGTCGTAGGAGTCTAAACTAGACCGAAAAAAGTGTAACATTTTGACCCCCTAACAAAATTGTCGTGACGATCAAAATGTTACACTTTTTTCAGTCTGGCTCTCATCCGTCAAGTGTGCAGAGTATAAACGTGCGAAGAAACCTCGTTCCAAAAGTCAATTATTGCAACCGGTGCAAAACCAGACAAATTATTCAATTTACACGTTGAATAATCGTGTAAAATTACTGTGATGACATTTGTTTACATTATTATGTAATCTATGCCAATACTAACTACATCTGTTTAGTATAGTCCTACCCACATTGAATCCATTTATCAAACGAGCATGTTTTTGTCATGTTCTTTACTATCGCGAGTCAAAGGAATGCAGTACAAATGTAAAGAGAAAAAAAAAATTGTATAAATTATAACATTTAATTTTAATGTTGGTGATGATTCTATCTGTTAAGTAATGACTTCGTTTACATGTTTCTATTTAAGTGTTTAGTAGATTACGGGTCTTAACTGATTGGTATTGATCGAGTGAACATCCTAACTAATGCACCGATCCCTGCGTGGTTTAACCAGACTCGATTGAAACCCCAAGATTTGCACTAATCCCTCGAGCTTCATGTTGCATGGTGGTACAGAGGCCATTGCATATCAAGAAATAGACCGGGTGGCGCAGTAATGGTAAGGAAGACGTGCCCTGAGAATATCGGGTAGACCATGACTTGGGTTAGGTTGGGTTTGGTTGGAGATTACACTGTGGCATCACTATTTATATTACTTAGTCTGTGGTTTTTCTATAATGGTCTATGATGGCGCGCTATAGCTCTAAAAATCTATAGCTCCGCGCATAATGGCGCTGTGTAACAATTTCATTATTAATTAAAAGGTTTTTCCAAACGAACACTTCCTTTCTCTGGTGTCCCATATACCCTGATAATAATAGGATCCTTTTTATCCCGATATTCTAACGGGATTGAGATTTTTTTTTCAATAATTTTTAATACTGTAACATAATTAATTTAATATATTTTTCGCATAGTAGGCTACCTATCATAGTACAGTAGAATGCACGTCGCCGTTGGTGGTAACACTATGATCTTGAGCTGGTCTAGCGTTGTACGCAGTTGCAATAGGATAAGAGGCCAGCTTTTACTGGTTTTGTTACCACTCACGTGCGGCCTACTGTACCTAGTTAGCATAAGCAGCCTTTAATGTTCCCACTGCTGGGACAAAGGCCTCCTGTCTTCTAGAGTGAGAGGGCTGTAATCTACCACACGGGCCCAGTGCTGGTTCTAAGACATGCTGGTTTCTTCACGATGTTTTTCTTCACCGTTTTGAAAGCAGTGGTGATGAAATTATTTACATAAAGTAAATCGCCTGTCTGGGTTCACACAAATTAAAAACTTCTGCGCATACATCATCATCTGCTTAACCTTTTCAGTGGGGTCAGCTTCCAGTCTAACCGGATTCAGCTGAATACCAGTATTTTACATAGAGCGACTGCCTATCTTCAAATTCAAATTCAAATTCAAAAGTCATTTATTCAAACTAGGCTGATAATCAGCACTTTTCGAACGTCAAAATTACATAAGACAGTCCCCCAAAACGCCCACCCTTCACCACTTCCTAGTGCGTTAGCCGGGAAGAAGAAGTGGCGCAACAAACTCCCCAGCACTGACTCTCTCACTCCCCAGTATCTGACCTTCACAACCCAGTTAGTGGGTCACACGATACCCTTTGGTAAGACTGGTTACAGACTTCTAACTACCCGTGACGACTGTCAAAGATCTACAAATGACAGCCGGGACCAACGGTTTCACGTGGCATAGAGGGGTCTTGGTATGTAAAGACGGTCACCCATCCACGGATCAACCGCGGCAAGCGTAGCTTAACCTGATCGATCGACCCGTACGGCTGTTATTACTTAACCACAAGCCTCCCAAAAACTTCTGTGCATACAAATACCATTAAATGTCATTTACAGTTATCATTTCTGCCCTAATTACATTTGTGTGTCAAAATTAAAAGGCAAGATATAAAAATTTACATTTTTACGATTACATCACTTGGGAGTTATGCTCCACTGAAAGATGAGCGAGGTCTGAGCGGAGCGGAGCTGTGTCCTTCTGCGCGTTCATGATCGCTTTGAGCAATCGGTTTAAAGTACTTGGTCATAGGCCTGTTACTTCTAGCCGATTCAAGGTTGATTTAGAAATCTCTACCTGAGGTTTGATCTTGAAGAAAATCTATGAGTTTTTTTGTATTAAATAATGAATTCGATAATAAATTAATAGGTTGTTACATTAGTAAAAGTGTACATTCATGTTGTAGATACAAATCTTTCATTGATATTTCATCTGTACTCACAATAAAATAAAATTGAAGAGTTTGTTTCAACGCGGAAATTTCTGGAACAGAAAGTCGGATTTAAGAAATTCTTTTTGCATTTGATAGATCAATTCATGAGGAAAGAAATAGGCTATTTTATTATGATACGACCCTTAGGAGCCGAGCGAGGCGGGTGATACCGCGGGGCACAGCTAGCTCACTATATAAAGGATCTCATCTAACTAAATACTGTTAAATATTATAAAATTTAAATTTAAAAATGTCTTATTTTACAGTCAGACCATATCCCTAAAATGAGTCTTATCCGACATCTGCCAAAATTATAAAGACACACGTCTTAGAACTTATTACAAACGATTAAAGAGCTAAATTGCGTAAACCGAGTGCATTTTCATTTTTGTTATTGTACTTTTAAAAGTATACACGATATTAATATTTAAAGATATTTTTACTGACGTAAATTAATTAGATACGGATAAGTTAATAAAGTAATTAAATTAAGTAATAAAATGGCTTATAGTATTGAATTGCAAGTCTTTAGTAAAAGCCGACTTAACATAAAAATATTACGACCTAAGCTTAAAGCTTCTAATCCCTTAAGTGAAACTTAAGTAAGCTTTCTAAGTTAAACTTAACGTCAAAACACTTAATCTAAGTTAAACCTAATGTCAAAACACTTAATATATGTAACGTTTAGTAATAAGTATATTACCTTTTGTAGTATGTCTCTGGACAGGTTTTAAGCTTAGAATACTAACTAATAGTAACAAAGCCATTACTTATAATCATTTCACTATATATTTACTCCATATTTGACATCTTGATAGTGCAATTTCAAGAATTTTCCCAATTCTGTAGACACACTTTTACTTCGTACGAGCTTCTCCCGTGACTGCGTGGTCTTCAGGTCCAGAAAATAAATGAACATGCAGAAGCTAGTTTTAACATAAATTGATAGCAGTCGTTAAGCCACGTTATTTACCTATGTGAGTATGTGTTAATCCAGGTTATAAACTATCTGTGTTCCAAATCCGTTAAGCCGTTTTTGCGTGATTGAATAACAAACATCTAAACTTAGTATTATTATAGTAGGATAGTAGGATTTATCTTATAAAATTCTGTTGAAGCTTTATTTATATCTCTCGTGTTGGCTATTCAAGAATAGTTAGTATTAAAAGATCAACCAGTTAGCAAGGTTTCTAGCGGGGATGCCTGCCCAGGGTTCTTTGTACCAGGGTAGGTTCGCTGAACGTTTTGAATTATCTTTACTCGCAAAGTCATTAACCGGTAATTTTACAAAGAGATAGAATCCAGAATCGCTTTAAAAATATCTTACGAAATATCTTAAGAACATCACGCCTTGTGCCTCAAAGTCAGTAAGTCATATCATCGGGACAAGCGGATGTTGGATGGCACAAAAACCGTTCCGCACTGTCGGGTGCCAGTCAAAACATTGTGCCAAATGTACCAGGGTCGAAGATTTTATAGGAGGTGTTGTGGAGACTTCTTTGTTAGAGAATCATGATTGTACCAGGGTTCAAGGTGTAGCAGGAGGTGATATGGAGTGTTCAAAAGTTTCTAGATTGAATATTTTATTTATTTATTTATTTATTTACTCCCAACATACAAATATCTTTACAGGCCAATCCCAATACGATATCGTAGTACACTTAATAATCAACTAAAGCTTCGTGCAGACAAGTGCGACGCGACAGCGCGACGCGACACCGGCTATTGTTATACCGTGAAGTTTTCTTAGAAATTGTATTGTTCGAGTCGCGTCGCGCCGTCGCGTCGCGCCGTCGCGTCGCGCTGGTCTGCACGAGCCTTGATTCCACTGCTTGTGCTTGTTGTGCTTTTGTTAAAGTTGATAATGATTTGGAGACAAATATACCAGGAAGTAAAGGTTTATAGAAGTTTTAAGTGTTCTATAATTGATATTCTCGATCAAAAGTACCAGGGACCAAGATTTGATAGGAGGTGTTATTGATGTCTCCTGTGTTTAAGGATCGTGATCTCATGGAGGACTGGCGATCCTTTGTGATTGATTCTCACCTGTTGATTGGTATGATTGGAATCCTTTAACGGAAGTAGGTAGGTACTTTATATAAGGCTTATCAGGTATAACTATGAATAATGGTAGGTCGGTCGGTCCTAAGACCCAAGTGCTCAAAACCGGAAAAGGACCCTTAAATTACAAAACGGAAAACGGGCAGTCCCGTAACACCTAATTTCGTCATTGACGTTTTTTGAATGCTACCTTTTTTATGGTTATAAAACTTCAATGACATCACTGTCAGTCAGCAAACTTCAATGCAGCTGTTCCATTTGCACTTTAACCAGATTATGTTATCAAATATGGCAGGAATGAAAGCAAAGGCAGCAGCTCAGCAGTATAGTGTCAATTACCAAAATTATTGCCAAAAGTGTGGCGAGAAATTGTGCATATAAAAAAAATTACAGCATGTCCAGAGTCAGCCAATATAAACATCTAGAAGTAGTTTAAAATACAAAAAAATAATGGTAAAAATAACCGCAGAACAACAGATAAAATATCATAGAAAACTAGATGTAACTGCGTGTAATATTTTATTGGTTTATCACGAGGCTGAGTCAGCCTGCATCTCGGGTTCTAGATGCATTCATTATACCAGGAAAATATTGTACGGTTTGCAGAAAAAGGTGACGGGCTATAACCGTCCCACGCAAGGCCTTGTAAGTACCATCGAAGAAGTTCATATCTAACCACCGCCCGTAAGAACTATTCTTGCTTGCAGCGCTCGGCGACTATAGCACCGGGCCGGTAACAGATGTAGTCATAGTGTTCACGGGATTTTGTTTTGAAACTGGTTAGATATGAACTTCTTTGATGGTACATCTCCTATCCACGGCTTCGGGTGATGCGACTTGAGTCAAGCGACACGCGCGTCACCTGTTTTCTACGCCCCGCAAGTCGCTGTGACTTGTAGCATGTTCTAAACAGTTTCTTTCATTTGTTTCCTTCGCCGTCGCTGAGGCAAAGGGTGTATCGTCTGAGCGTGTAGGTCGTGGTCAAGAGGTAACGATCACCAGGCTAAACGTATGCTGCAATATTACTGTATGGAAATAAGAAATGTGGCTAACTAGCGAACTAGAATATTAATAATGAACAGCACCTATTTGCGACGATGCCAACTTTTAGGCTAAGCCGTCTTAGCCTGTGTAGGTCTTTTGGTCCCCGCTATTATAGGTAGGTTGTACAAATATTACGTCATCAGAACCAAGGTTATTTCTGATCTTCGGAGTAAAAACTTTTAACCCAGCTTTTCATCTTTGTTATCACAAAAAAAAACTATTCAACAGTTTTTGCTGTCCCTACAAGTCGCCACAGTGACTTTTCATATCTGTTAGTTTGTGTGTGTGTGTATTTATACTAAACTGTCAAAGTGTGGAGTTTCCGGTAATTATCCGCGTCTTATAATATCCAAGTTTACTTATTGCATTTTATAAATATATACATAAATATTATGTAAGTATCTAATATTAGAATAACTGGAACCTTAATAAAAAGAAGAACAAACTGCATTAAAATACGAAATGCCATTAAAAAAAAACATTAAAATCGATCTATCCGTTTGGGAGCTACGATGACACAGACACACAGACAGACTAAAACTTATAAGACTCTTGTTATAGGTATCGAGGGATGACAACGAATTTGGCTGATTTTCAATATTCTGAAGCAACTGATTCAGACCCCAACAATCCAATTGCTCGTAAATTCGTGCTCAACAAGTTTCTTTCACCGATGCTCTCTTTTATTTGATTAATCAAGTGACATATCGCAGTATATTCATAATTTTAATATTTATAGAATCTTCGATCAACTTGTGCGACTCTTATTGTTTAGCAACGAGCCCTTTTAAATTTTCTTTAAATTCATGCTCAATTTTTTTAATATAATTCATGCTCAACAATTTTTCTTTTAATTCATGCTCAACAATTTTCTTGTAATTCATGCTCATCAATTTTCATTAAATTCATGCTCAACAATTATCTTTAAATTCACGCTCAACAATTTTCTTTTACCTATTCTCTCTTTTACTTGATTAAGTGACATTATCGCAGTATATTAATAGTTTTAATATATAAATAACATTGTGTAGTTGCGTACTCTACATACTACGTACCGATACAAAGTATATCTATGGACGCTGCGTAAGCAATTTATTTGCAAAACATGTAAACAAACACGAGTTTGAGGAAAAACAACCGTAAAACCTACTCATAAGGTTCAGTTTGCGCTACAACTTCATATTTTTTATGACTTTTTCAACAGTACTAGACAGTCTAAATTCAACTTTATTTCAATTTTCTTATAGTTGATGTTTGTTTAAGTGGAAATAACGTCAATTGGAAACAAGGATTTGAATAGAACTTAGTTGCATAAATACTATAGTACGTAGGTAGGTAGTGATTACGTCACTTCCTCTGGATTTTCCTGCAGCATACACCTGCATATAATATGTATTGCTTATACATAGGTACCTATATACATATTTATGTACAGTTGTTTTGCTACGATCTTTTTGGAGACTTTACTTTTTTATAAACATAACATGACATCATCACGCTTCTAGTTCCCGAAGGGCTAGGCAGAGTACCTTCAGGAAGACATACATTTCGCCAGTTATATTAAGTCCCATGTAATAGGGGGCGAGCCTATTGCCATCAGACGAGCACAAATACAGTCTACGGGCTGCTACTGAGAAAGTCTTTGTGGCAAAACCCAATAACACTTTGCACGAGCTGGGAATCGAACTCAGGACCTCATGCTCAGCAGTAGCGCTTGCGGACCACTAGACCAACGAGGCAGTGAGAAGCCTTTTTTTTAATAAATCTTTAGTCATTTCAAGAATGTGAAGGATTCTGCAGGTATGTCAGTTTGAGGGAGTTTTCTGGCTGAATTGCTGAACTGAAATTGATGAAATTTTGCGAAGAGACAGCTTGGTAGTTGGAAAAGGACATGGGGTACTTTGCGTTATTTGGGTAATTTGCAGATAAATGGTCTTTAATATTATACGGTTCTTTCCTACCACCAGACATCAAACCTACATTATAAGAGCATGCTCATAGTAGTAATAAAATTGCCAATGAGCCACTGTTCCTGTAATTTAAAGCAATGCAAGGCTGGATGGAAACTTAAGCTGATAACAATAAGTAAAGCAGGCCTTCTCTTCTGCTTTACCTCGAACTTTACCAAGATTGATAGCCACAATGTAACTTAAATCATCTGATTACGAATTCGCGATTAGAAAACCTACCATCAATACACGTTCCAGCATTCTTTAAAAACGCCTTTTGCGTAACTTGGCGAAAGAGACGGCTATACACGATAACACACGACAGAGCGAGACGGAACATGCCGGCGCTACTTCAAGGCAATCAACGTTTACTTATAATCCGCTTTCCAGCTACGACACAGAGACGTTTTCGGTGTTCGAATCATAAAAGAGTGAGGACACAGTGTTTTGACACAGTAACTCTGTGTCGAGAGTTCAAGGCTCGGTCGTTCGCCGTTTTCTTGATTTCCAAGTATTTGTTAGTAACTTCTTTTCTTTTATGAACTCCTGGTACACGATATGTAGAAATATCCTTTTGTTGAGAAAATTCATTGTCCTTTTTTGACCGACCGTGGCGATTTAAAAGGTGGGTGATGTTTTTGTACGCATATTTTCGCCCGTTTATGTTTTAGTGCACGCTAAAATGCTCTACATTTAGAATTAAATCTTTTGAATTTACATAATCAAGACCTCGTAATGTCACCCAGTTGTCAACTTCGAAAAACCAATATGGCTGTCGCAGAATTCAATTTTCTTGTTTATACCTGTATTTTAATTAATTTATGTACTTGCTTTATTGTAGGAGGAAAAGATTCGTCATAGCGTAGTGCAAGAGATTTAGTTAAAATGTTTGTTCAAAAAAAAAAGTTTGATAAAATTGTTGATTTTATTTGGTTTTATTTACTACCCCACATTTGACGAGGCGAGCCTATTGATTGCCATCAACTGGGCCGAAATTCAGACTCTAGGCTTCTGCCGAAAAATTCCTAATGCAAAAACAATATTTCCGATCTGAGGATCATGCTCGTGGCTAGTATCATCTACAGCTACTTAATTTTCTTTCTAACATTTATGTACACCTAGTAGGTACCTTATGTTTTATACTCAACTTCTGCCTAGCTTTTTTTCCAACTATGTTGGGGTCGGCTTCCAGTCTAACCAGACGCAGGTGAATACCGATATTTTACATGAAGCGACTATCTGACCTCCACAACTCAGTTATTGGGTATGATGCCCCTTGGTAAGACTGGTTGTCAAAATTTTGGGCTTTGGACTAAACATAACGACTGTCAAAGATCCACGAATGACAGCCGGGACCCTACGGCTTCACTAATAGTATAGCTGATGCAATCCCATGGTAAATCTGGTACCCAAGTTATGATACAATGCCCCTAAAGTCATGATCACAAAACGCAGTCGCCCTTGCATATCTCCATTTATTTACGATATTAGTTAGTGAAATCTAACTGGATTTTCCACATGAATTAATTACTGTTTATAATTTATCTAAACATTAATGTATTCAAGAATTTAAGGCTGGTTATATGACCTAAATTACTAGGAATAGAATTACGAAAACCTAGGTATCTAGGAGGTTAGCATTGTGCTTATGTGTCTAGAAATTATAGTGGATTAATGATGATGAAATAAATACCATTACATTAGCCCGTCTTCTGCTGAACATAAATGTAGTAACCAACTGTTTAAAACTAGAAATACTCGATCACAACGCTTGCTGGATCATTTATGCTGGTTGTTGTTATGTTTTCACCAATAATCCTAGGGATGGTATATAATCGCTTAACATCATCATTCATTCCAATTTATTTGGGGTCGAAGCAGCATGACTCTTCATCCATACTTCTCTATCAGTCGTCATCTCGGTATTTCCCCCTTTCTAGCCATATCATCTTTCACACAGTCCACCAAACACACTGTGTAGTATTCCTAATACCGGCTTATAACTGTCCAATTGCCGGGCAAAGACCACTTCTCATACAGAGAAGGCACGAGCATTGATCACCACGCTTGCTCACTTTTCTGATAGCTAATAAATAATGAAAAAGTATCGTATATTTTCCTTCAAATGTTTTTGCGTTTTCCATCTGGATTTGCTCAGTAGCAGTCCGGAGTCTGGATTAGTGCCCGGTTGATGGCAATATGCTCGCCCCCTATTACATGGGACTCAAACTTAACTTGCGAAATATGGTTGTACTGTAGGTACACCACTGCCTGAACCTTCGGGGATAACAGGCGTTCTGCTGTGTGTATTTCCCTTCACCATAAATCAATAGTTTTCAAATGAAGTTCTAGAAGGTATTTTTAATTAATTATTTATTAATGAAGTGCACTCCAAAGGCTTTATTTAAACGAAATAGTTAATAAAACAAGCATTTCTTCCCGTCGCGATAAGATTTTTTTTTTCTCTGCAATGAAGAGATTTTAATAAATATTGTGACCACACCCAGTCGTTGTAACCTACGGCTGCTTCTCACACCGAACTGTAACGTTTAACTAAAACATTATAGTAATCTGTGGCGTATTTGAATACATGACCTGACTAGCTTCAACAGCCAACAGAACAGCCAGACAACACTCAGACAGACAGACAGTCACAGTCAATCAGTCAGACAGTCAACGTCTTCAATAGATAAAAATAAATCCATTTCCATTAAAATTTTTGGGCAAATTCTCAAAATACCTAATATTTTTGTCCATCATCATCATTATAAGCCAGCTGTCCACTGCTGGATAAGGACTTGTCCATTTACACTTCACTGATATTCTCAGCCCCTCTTATAATATACACCCATTCTGACATACTGCCTAATAATGTGTTTGAAAATTAGAAGTCTGTCTCTCTACAATGCTATGACTGTAGTAGAACAAATATATACATTAAATAACATAATTAAACCATCACATTACACCAAGAACAAAAGCATGACTTATCCATAACACATCCAACAAAAAGTGTTCAACATCCAACATTCCGTCATCCACATTCGCTCGCTCGCTCGCTACGGTGTAACACAATCCCGGTATGGGTGTGAATGTGTCTGTAAGTACCACCTTATGGGATGCGAAAATTAATAAATAATAAGGAGACCGCCCCCGATATGTGCGCGAGCGCAGGTTATGCACAAATATTTTTATTAATAGTATTACTTTTATGAGAATGTTGCAGCTGTATAGTTTTTTGAGGTCTATTAAAGGAAATTGATTCTTATCAGGTCTGTTGACATTGGCGTAAAAAATGATTTTTAATATATTTATGATGATGCGGCTTATACTATTTTGTATTCAAAGGAATATAATATTCTCACCTGACGACGTGACACACGTATAGAGTACATAATGAACATAATTATTGAATAGTGATGTTTTCTCAGTTTTTGTTCGTGTTTGTTTCGGGTTTGCTCGACTAGTTCCGTACAGAGCTGTCATTTGGATTCTCAGATCATTGCGACTAGATTTTTGATAGTTATTTGACTCAGGCGTGACTTTGTGGAAATCCATTAGAAAATACAATAGTAACCTAATCCACTTAACTGTTCTTAAAGAGTCATAAAGAACCCTGTTAAAAATCGACACGTGTTTCACCTCTCAACGAGGCATACTCAGGATGACGATTGACTTGTTGCGAACCCGGACCCGACGTGTGGACACATCAAGCGTCGAGAGCAGAGACTAGATTTTTACAATTTTTTTAATAACAAAAGTCTTCTGAAATCAAAAATATCTGCCTAGCTTTTTCCAAATAATCTTAGAGTCGTGATCCAGTCTAACCGGCAGCTGAATACCAGTATTTCATATGGAGCGACTGCCTATCTGACATCCACAACCCAGTTACTGGGTAACACGCTACCTCTTGGTAATACTCGTTGTCAGACTTGGAGTTCTGAGTACCAGTAACGACTGTCAAAGATCTACGAATGACAGCCGAGACCAACGGTTTAACATACTTTCCGAGGCACGGAGGGGTGTCGATAATTATGTAAGTAACCCATCATCGAACCGACCGCGGCAAGGGTTGCTTAACTTTCGATCGACCTGTGCGGCTGTAATTATTTAGCCACGAGCATTAGGCTCTTGGAGACAAATTCAGGCTGATAATATCCTCAGTTTCTGAGCTACCTGTATTCACATTTAACGAGTAACTAGAAGACTTTAATAAGAAATGCCCATATAAGGTAAAAGGCATGTTCTCTGTCTACCCCTTGATGTATAAAACGTGAAAGTAGTACTATATTGCAACATTGTGTCGACCTTTGCAACACCCGTTGATATTTCTGTGCATTTAATATTAAGAGCACAATGTTTTCATGCGACTTTGCTCGTCAAGATTTATTTATATATGTAAGTGCCTATGCATATTATTCAGATTTAGCGCCTATTTCGCCATCTACTATTAAGTTCCTATTAACTTACTTGACAGAGAATTGCATACGAATTCTCTTCCATTTTTGAATCTATTCGGATATCGTGAAATAGGCCCTAAGAATAGTTTTCCTGGCTCGATTTTTTTAAGAAGACTGGTAGGCTTGCAGTCCATTAACACATACCATCACACCTACATTTCCCAAAGGGCTAAGCAGAAGTGGACTTTATAGTACTCATTTCGCCAGTTATGTTTAAGTCCCATATTTAGGGGGCCTATTGCAGTCCATTTCTAATAAGTATTTTTTTGGGTATTTTACTATTACTTGCGAGTGCCATCAAAATGTTTTTTTTTTTTTAGAAGATTTGGTATTCAAAATAATGTTGAATAATTCTAAATAAACTTTTATATTAAAATGTTTTTCTATATTTCAGTGTTTCCTAAATTGAGGAGGTTCTTTTCTTCTAAATTGACAACTGGGCTTAAGGCGAAAGGGTCAGGGTAACCCGCGAAATTCAAATTTTCTTACGCCGTGAATCTTATTTTGATAAACATAAAACCTGACACTGACCTGCAATTTGCAAAAAACGTCAGATTTTTTTAAATTTAGCGTGCTACTTTAAGCGTCCCCCTTAAGAAGACTTATTAATACTATATGTCCACGTACGTATGAAACCCTTCGCCATTAATCCATCATATTATTTCTTAAACGAAAGTAAGAATGTAGGAGAACCACAAAAACAAAAAAAGTCTGATCAAATTCAAGTTAAGAAATAGACCACTAATTAAAAGCCATATTAAATTCTTGATGAATTTAAGACAAGACGTACAGTTTGACCATTAAACATACACATTGAATAACAGTATTCTTTCGCTCATTTTTTCTTTATATCAGTTTGATCGCGTACTTTTTGCTTGCGTACGCGCAACCACGTGTGCGCGAACCGTGCAGCTAAAGATTTTTTATTAAAGTTACTCGGCGAAATTTTATTAATCACTTCATTTTCGATTAATATTGCTCGTTAATTAGTTTCTGGCTGGCAAGATGATGGTCTAGAATTGAAAATAGAACGGTTTTTGAGATTTGAATATGGAATTATGGGCAACCTAATTCGTCAGATTTGAACATGTTCTCTACATTCCATTTTTAAATCAAATAGATTATATTGGCAATGGGCAGGGTATATTGCTCACAGAACAAATGGCCGATGGGGCCGAAAGGCTCTGGAGTGGCGACCGCGTACCGAAAGACATAGTGTTGGAAGGCCTCCCACAAGGTGGACCGATGACCTTGTGAAGGACGCAGGAGTCAGCTGGATGCGGGAAGCATAGGACCGGTTAAAGTAGCGGTGCTTGGGGGAGGCCTATGTCCAGCAGTGGACGTTTTTCTGCAGAAATGATGATGATGATATCGATTATCGACGTTATGATTCATAGGCATATGATGTTAGATATTAGTAAGCACAATCTTTAAAATATTTAAAAATCCTGCATTTTGTTTTTTGAATGATACCTAAAGTATTGATATTTTAATTAATAAAAAAGCTTCCTCATTCCTCCATACCAAGAAAAAATAAACAAATTTTTTTTGCATACATTTTATTATCTCGGCGCAAAGAGAAAGTGGTTCATTTTCGTAAATGTAGGGTAAAACGACCTGTTGTCGGCACTGACTTTATAATTGACATTGATAAAAAGTCTGTAAATACGGAACGGTTAAAGGTAAAAGGTACAACTTGTCGAAGGCCTGTTTGGTAAGAATTTTTGTTGAAGTACATTTAATGTAAACATTGTTTTCGATTTTTTTATGTTATTTTCGTAATTGGTTTTAATTTCTTCGATTGTTTTCCGTTGTTTCTTGATTTAATTGTGGTTCCGGAGTTTCTTTTAAAGTTGCATTTTACATCGAAGATACATCTAGATTCTTTTTATAGCTCATAAATATGGTATTTATTGAGGAAAAATAATCAGGAAAAATCTTTATTATATTGTAAGTATCCGTTTTATTGCATTTTAGATACCCACGTGAAGGAAAATATGGTTTGTGGTTAGTAAGCAAGTTATAACCAGATAAAAGTTAGAATTTTATTGATTGTATCGGTTCTACCGCTTTTTTTATTTTATTAGTCCATAGTCTGATTTTAGACATCCTTGTGCTTATAATCAAAGTGAATAGACAGTAGAGGCAAGATTAATGTTATACCTACGTAATTTTAGCACCAAATAAACATTCACTTACCAGCTAAATCATTCTAAAATAGTCACAAACAACTAAACAATAGTATAATATCTTATTTTCATTATAGAACATATTGTTGACGTAGGCCTTATATTTAGTTACTATTCCTATTGTCTACACAGACTAAAATAACAAGACATAACGTATTTTTAATTTTAACGCATTTTTAATTTGACATGCATCACTATACCTGTAGCAGTTCCCTGCTAAATGTCCAACATAGCTCTAAATAAACGTGATGGTGGTGCTGGTTGTCAAGGAAGATGTCAAACAACTGTCAAATCCAATACATTTAATTTTAGTTCTATATTTGGCCACGTCGTTGTTACATATGTCGTATAAGTAATTGTTATTTAACTCTACCCTCCAGTTCTATACAGCTGCTACCAGCAATTTTAAATCTGATGGGCCCAGACTTAGCCATATCTCCTTCTTCTTCAGAGATTGAACTAAAATAAAATCAGAATAAACTAAAACCAAAAGCTTGGTATTCATGACTGTACTCGTCGTATTGAGGGCACACAGCCCGCCTCCTTCATTCATACTTGACGTAGCGTAGATGTGAACCTTTGCATACAATATGCTTGTATACGAGGCACGGAGCTCTATTTCAAGTTTTGTACCTCTAGAATAAACTTATGGCAATATAGTTACCGTTACCATGTCGCCAACGACGAGTAGGTTCTTAGACTATAGGCATATCGAGCTGTAGAAAAAGTTTGAATTCAATACAGATACATACAGTAGCGATAGCTTTACATCGCGCATCTTTTTGCGTTTTTTTTTTAAATATAATTTTCACTTTTTGTTTTTTTTTTTTGTTTTTTGTGTTTCACGAACTGTGTCCAAATAAACATTATTATTTCTTTCTTTAATTTTGACAGTTCAACAACTACGAATTTTGTCAACGGCAAAGTATAGGCATGTATTTGAAAACAATAATCAATAAAATAGCTAAATAAACTTGAAAACTGCTCTTATAGTGTATTTGACGTAACATAACGTCACGCTTGTATACCCCGAAGCATTAAGCAGAGGTGTACCTAATAGTACACCTACGTTGCGCCAGTTATGTTTAGGTGCCATGTAATAGGGAGCGAGCCTATTGCCATCAACCGGGAACAAATCCAGACACAAGGCTGCTACTGAGAAATTCCAGATGGAAAAACCCAATAACACTTTACCCGACCCGGGAATAAAACCCAGGACCTCATGCTCAACAGTAGCGCATGACGTATGATATGAATATTATTAAATCAAGCTATTTAAAAACACGTTACGTTAGATCTATGTATTTGTGCTAAGTACTGCACTAAGATTGTTGTTTTGATTGATATAGCATACCTAACCAGATTTGTTATGCAAAAATATTCTGATAAAGATATTGCAACTTTTTGATTGAGACATTACAACTGGTGTGTTCAAGTCATGCTTAATTGTTTTTATTAAGTTAATGCATTTAATAATAGTGAGTTATAAGAAAAAAATATCAGCCAGTTATGGTAGCCAAAGCATAATTATACATATTATTTTAATCACAGTTTTTATTCTCTGTTAGTAGATGAGACAACCAAGACCAGCAAGATCCGGCTTTAAAAACCTTTTGAGAATTAGAAATAACTTGTACAGTACATATCAATGAAAATGGCAGTAAAATAAACGTAAAATTGTTAATGAATTCTTACAACCCAATTAAGATTATTATAAGCAAACAAAAACCAGAAGCTATTTTTGAAAACTTCAACTAAAATCTGCTCAAATTCGAAATTTAAAATTGACATGAGCGCCGTACGTTGTTGCATAAACGTCAATTTTTTATTAAAAACTAACCTTGACTGTGTGTTTGTAAATAAGCAAGGCTGTAATAGCAAAAAAGTGAAAACATTACTTCATACAAATACAGTTTAAAATCGATTACGATTTATGTTGTAACACAAAAAGTTTTGTAGATTAATCATCGTTTGTAGCAGGAAGCAGCTTGGGAGAAACAAAAGGACTTAAGGCCGTGTCTGTGTTGTGCAGAATTGTGCTGGATATAGGCATTTTTAATTTAAAAAAACTTTATGTGTGTGTGTTTTTACTCGCTGCACTTTTTTGTGATATAAAGTACATACATAAACATCTAAACTCGACCATTATCTGCAATACAAAATGTCTCAATAGAAGAATCAAACACGCAATTGACTCATAGAAAACGAACGCTGGCTACACCATTCGAACAGTTGCAAGAAAAACTAAGCATTTAAACACAACTCTAGGCTATTCATTCATATTTTCCTCATTTCCTGTCTGTTTGTTAATAATTTACGACAGTTCACTAACAAGACATCTAACGTAGTTTTGTAAGACTAGCAAAAACTTGCTACTTCATCAAACCTTTGCATTCATATTTAAAACAATAGAAACTCCGCTCCCCACCTATATATTTTTTATGCAAGCACATAAAAATGTGCAGAACTTGTTGTAATAGGAAAAAATATCTCGACTACTAGGAAACCCGCATTGATGCACGTGGCTCGCTGTGTGCCGACAACTGTTCGCTTCACCTTACGACACGGTATTAGATAAGAAGGTAATTATTTTGATCTTTAACCTATCGTGTAATTGGATACTTGAGCGTTACCTATGGGATTAGATTTAACTAGCAAGTCAATATGCACTCCTGTACACACGCAGTCAGTTTGCATTAAAATACTTCAGCTATGCTAATTATAATCGGGACTGTAACAACTAATTGGCAGCAATATTTTATTAAAAATATTATTTATACCTATTATATCTAGTATGACTCAACTGAAGTTACTTTGACAGCAAAACTTCAGACTTTGACAAGAGGTCAATTCAACTTTAATTTTAATTATTAGGTACTGCTATTGATAAAAATACATGTTTTAAGTGTGTAGCATTCCAAAATATCGCAGCAAGAAAACGTCAAAGCCGCTGCTCGTCGCAAAAACATAAAGAGAAATGCTGTCACCACAATAGAAGGCGCGATACCAAACATAAATTCTCACTTCGTCGAAAAACGTAATTTTTTTCGAAAAAAAGAAATAAACTCATAAATCGTCCATCAATGGAGACATGCCCAACGTACATTAATAATATAAGCAAAAGACGCGTGTAAAATATCCGATATATCCTGATCCCTCATTCTAACTCACTTTTCCTTTGGAAAACCGTATTTTGTTTGCAAATCGCGGGTCATGGGAGTTCATTCTAAGTTGGTTCTTATACCATGTTTCCAGTTTTTCTATGATGGCTAATAAGGCAGTTATTTTATTATGTAATAAAGATATGTACTATGTCTTTTATGCAATTGATGGCAAAGGTCTAGTTTATGTATGGCAATTTTAATTTCATAATTATCTGTGACGTCTATTGTGTCCTTCACCCTATTTTGAATGCGTTCGTTATTTTTTAAATACAATTTTTTTGAACGACTTGTCATTAGGCCTGGGAAATGCCAACCTGTTACTTCCTGTGGGTGTTACAGAGTATTAACAGAAATTACAGTATGTTATAAGTACCTACGTGTTGGAAGATCATCATCAACTAACGTTAACTACGCGTAAAACTAAAAGGTCTCCAAATAAGAAAAAAAAACCTTTGAAGTTTTATTGAAAGCATATTGAATGCCATAACAATTTGATAAGTTTTGGTTTTTACACAGTCAATCTACCAAATATTTTAGACCAACACCGAGGTGGCCTACCACTGAGGTTCAATGTAAACTAGGGCAGATACAGCGAACAAAATTTTTGCGCAACATGTTGACCGGGACAGCAAATATCTCAATCTACTACCTGAATACGCATACATCGCGTTTGTCACATTTGAAATCCGCGGGAACAATCTTTTGTTTGTTAGCTTCTCTATTTTACATTGAACGTCAATGTGGCCTACTCTAAAAAGAACATGGACGACCTACAAAGTTCAAAATTGACTTTTTGAACTTCGAATAGAAACATTTCACACGACAATTTCTCTAACCGGCCAGTAATAAGTCTCAACTAGGTTGAAGATTCACTTTTCTATAAATAGAAACAAGTATTACCTAAGCGTAGTTCATACTTACTGGTGTAATGGGTTTTTTATACAGCCTGTAATGACATTATTGCTTTTTAATCAAGTCTGCGTGAGGCCTGACTCTGTAGAACTTTACTACAACTTTTTTGTTTACTGCTTACTTGAGGAGTTCGGCTTTTACCGTTTGCGAAGTGAGAAAAAGGTTTTTTGATGGAATTTTATTGATTTTTTGTTAGAAATTATCTTGTATCTTTGAAATGAAATATGGATGCATTGCATCGTTATAAGACAGAGCCGAAATATTAGCGTGATATGTCAATACTAAAATACTTCACACGCAGAAACGATTCTGGATCGAATTAAAACTTGGTAATTAATGGATCGACAAAAACAAAAACACATCACTAAACCTGTCAATTCTGACATTTCCACCTCCGACACTCTTCGCTTCCACATTCAAAAATCCAAACACACGTTCCAAAAATCAAAAGTTCAAATTCGAAACTGGAACAAATCACGGTGACTGTCCGTTGACCGTAAGTAGGAAGTCCCGATTATCGTATAATTCGCTCAAGTGACGTTCGCCTGTTAAAATCAGCCAGTTCGACTTGACCTCCCCCCCTTCTTCATGAGGCTGTGAAAGGAAGATGGATGGAGGAGGCCAGAGGTCACACAAAGATGGTTGGTATATTAGCTCTATTGGTTTACCGGATGCTTGCTCAAGACGTAGGTTATCTACTAGTTGTTGCTTTGTACTATATTTTTGTTGGTAGGTAGCTATGTTGTTGCGTATGTTTGTGGGGAAGATAGAGTCATACATATAATATGCTAGGAGTCGACAAGGATTGATAACGATACAGATATCTTTGGTGAAGTTGCTCATTTTCGATACGTTATTGTCAATTTTGGGTAGCAAATATATCTTACCAAAGATATATTTCATATTTTTTTTTTGTATTTAGTACAAATGGAGAAATTTTATGAACTTTTAAAGACAGAGGTGGCTCCTAAATTAAACAGATCTCTGCTTCTTGCTTCTTTTGTAAAGACTGACGTCAGACTCCTGTCAGATTAGACAATCTGACATTATGCTTGAGTCACACGTCTAAAGACGAAAACGATTTTTTGCTCTTTCCTACGATCGCTTTGGTATTTTCAATCTATCTGTCCCATCCCTATTTGAAAAGAAATGACAATTAAATATAAGCCCCATACTACTTTGACGTTTCGTGATAACTTGAAATAAAGTAAAAAAAATCATAACAAAAATATGAAAGGGATATAAATAGGACTTTCATTATTTTTATTGGGCCTATAAAATGAATGTCAGTTTCTTAAATGCCAGTTCGTATGACCTTATAATTGTTCACGAGGCAAAAGTATTGGAAAAAAAACAAAATTAAGAAGTTAACTTAGTGTCTTTGATATCGAAGTTGATGGTCAAGTTGTGCTGGCGTAATTTTGTAATTCGAACAAATTTTGATTTGCGAAGAGAATTAAAAACAGCACGCCTGTATTTCTTCGTATGGGCAGTTATGTTACTAGCCACTTGGCGACCTTATTGCCATTAATCTAGGTCCAAGCTGCTAATGAGACATTTCCGATAGAAAAACGCAATTCAAATTCAAAATCTTTATTTTGAGGATTTTATCGTGCACTGGATTTTCAACTCTTGGTGTTGAGCCGAGCGTTGAGAATCCAAAGCGCTGGAACGCACTCTCGTTCCAGCAGGTTGAAAAAATACACTGTTGGATTTTCAACTCTTGGCGCTAAGAAGAGCGTTGAAAATCCAGCGCACGAAAATCGCCCGTACATCCTGGGTTTTCTTTTTTTAATCTTTATTTAAGGAGCTTGGTCAACATGACTACGTCGCCTGGGTTTAAACTAAGTGTTAGCCCTTTTTTTTTTTTTTTTTTTGAGGATGGGAAATTATCAAATAACTTCTCCCGCTCTGGGTGGAGCGGGAGGGCGTGTCAGCCTTTTACTGACTAAAACCCACCCGTGTTCCTTCCGTTGCCTGTGTGCCGAGGTCGCGATATCCCTTTCAGACAAACCCGCGACCCCGGCAGGCATTGGCCCTTCCGGACCCCGTCACTTGGTGCTGACATCTCTTTGAGGCGCGCGTGGAACACAACGCGCCGTCGACCCGGGCCTGGTCCCTATCGGACGGCGAGCTACCCATTGCTCACCGTCCGCAAGCCCGCGCCTACGGTGGCCGGAAGTCGGCTCGCGACTCCCGACGCCCGGGGCGTCTCCTGCGGCGACTAGGGGCGCGAGGGGGCGCATTTTGCCTCTCCCTCGCGCGCTCCGCCTCCTCCTTCGCGAGCATTACTGCTTCGCAGAAGGAGGTGACGGCCTCCCATGCACTCTCGCTCCGGACCATGGCCTGAACCAGGGCCGGACGCGAGAGATCGCCGCCGCCGATCGCCTCCGTGAGGACACGGCGGTGCTCCGCCCAAGCTGGGCAGACCTCCACCGTATGCTCCACCGTGTCCTCCGGGCGATCCACACAGTGGTGACACCCGGGCGTTTCCTCCCGCTTTATTCTGAACAGGAACCTCCCGAAACAACCATGTCCGGTGAGGACCTGTGTCAGGCGGAAGGTGAGGACGCCGTGGCGCCTCTCTAGCCACTCCTCAAAGAGGGGACTTATCGCCACAATTGTGGCGTGCCCAGCGCTGGGTTGCGACAATCGCACTCTCCATGCCGCCATGAGATCCCGCCGGAGCTCTGTCCGCTGTGCCGCGATTTCTCGCGGCAGCGGAGTTACGCCCCGGCGTTTCGCCTCCTCGCGCAACTCCCACATGTGCGCGAGGACCTTTGCCTCCAGATCCCATGGCGGTAGTCCGGCAAGGAGGCTCGCCGCCTCACGGGAGACCGTGCGGTATCCTCGTACCAGCCTGATGGCCATGACCCTTTGGGACGCGTTCAACCGCTGGGCTGGTCGCAGCCTTAATGAACGCGCCCACACCGGTGCCCCGTAAAGGGCCATGGACCGCACGATCCCCGCGTAGAGCCTCCGGCAGGAGGCGTTTGGACCCCCTAGATTGGGCAGAAGCCGCTTCAAAGCAGCCCCTGCCCTCTGCAGTTTAGGAGCCAAACGTCGGAAGTGCTCCACGAAGTTCCACCGGCTGTCGAGGACGAGTCCCAGGTACTTCATCGTCGACTCGACACCGATGTGAACCCCTCCTGCCGTTATCCGGGAACCCGACAGTGGCGCGTTCCGAGGACCATAAAAACACATGGCCTCGGACTTGTGCAAGGCCACCTCGAGTCCCAATTGCCGGATCCTATCGACGATTGTCACAACCCCGCGTGTCGCCAGTTCGGCCGCCGCCTCATGCGACCTCCCCTGCGCCAGGACCAGCGTGTCGTCAGCGTAGCAGACTACACTGACGCCGCTAGGGAGGTCGGCGCGCAGCACCCAGTCGTAGCCGATGTCCCACAGATGCGGCCCCAGGACCGATCCCTGTGGGACACCGCACGACATCTCTCGCCGGTTCCACTCTCCGTGGTGACCGGGGTAGATGACGGCCCTGTCCGTCAAATAGGCCTCGACCACTCGACAGAGGTAGGTCGGCATCCGGTGATACCGGAGTGCCTCCCTAATGCAACTCCAGGGCAGGGTATTGAAGGCATTGGCGATGTCAAGAGACACCGCCAAGACGACCCCACCCCGGGCAATAGCATCCCCCGTCGTGAGGGCTCGAACGCGCATGATGGCATCCACCGTAGAGCGCCCCTTGCGGAAACCAAACTGGCTCTCCGCCAAGTCCGGTCCCACTCGCACCAGCCGCCCGACAAGGCGGTCTGCAATCACTCTTTCAAAGAGCTTGCCCACCTCGTCGAGCAGCACAATGGGCCGGTAAGCGGACAGAGAGTCCGCCGGGCGCCCCGGCTTTTTGATGAGGACCAGTTTCCCCGTCTTCCAACGAAGCGGGAACTGGCCCCTTTCCAAACATGCGCTTAGGAGCCCCCTTAGTCGAGGCCCGAGAGCCTCCAAGGCCAGAACCCAGGCTTAAGTGTTAGCCCTGCGCCTGATCTCTTTCCAGGTCGTCTCGGATTTATAATATAATAGACCGTATTTTTATAACTTTTAAATTTTGTATGAATGATAAACAATCATGTACCTATCAGAAATGTGTGGTCATGTCTTAAATAATCAACTGTTCCATACAAAGAATCAATTCAATTTTTTGTAAATTTTGACGTTCAAGAAATTTCAATAACTGAAATGAATGGGACAAATAATATTTTTTTTTGCGTTATCGATGTTGGTCCCACAGAAAGAGTTGTACAGTTTGATAGTCTGTAGCACACCCTTAAATATGACCACAGATTTCCGATACACACTGTATATGATTTTGATTTTTTTTCTTCGGCGGTCACTTAAGAAATTTTACCTAATTACATTTTACCGTTTCCCACATTAAACTCTTAATACAGCAGCTGGCAACATTATTTCTTCTTAAAACAAGCCGATTTTCACATTAAAGTTAATTAACATAAGCCGTCAAAGGGGAACTATTTTATAAATGTCTTAATCAATTTTCTTAGTAATAAAACTTACAATTAGTGGACTAGTGTTGTGCAATACTCGATTATAAGTATCGATCCAATTAAGAGGTCGATTTGTTTTGGTGTTGCCATAAATCATAATTCTTACTAGCCACCTGCTAGAATGTCTACATGGAGGTAGTACGTTTAAATCACTGGATGTGGCATTGATGAGTTGATGAGTGTGCTTACGATTAAATAGGTAGGTAATTAGTGTTTCGTTATTGTGGGAAAAATTGGCTTATTAGTTGTTGATTTCCTTTATTTATAATTTTCCTCATATTCTTATGAAAAATACACGAAAACAAGTCATCATTTATGTTCCCATTAGGTTAGTCACCTATTTACAACACAAAAAAAACTAGATGAATAAACATTATCCTTCATCTTATAAGTTAATGATATCATACTACGATCACCTGACGGATGATATCATTATCGTCACAAACGGTAGGTAACAGAAAAAGAGCTCCTTATGAAAGAGTTCATCTTTCTGACTGAGAGACTCCTTGACAATTTAAAAGGACCTGTAAATGGTTTAATTGAAATAAATGCGTTGAGTTTGAGTTTGAATACTCTCGCTACCGTCTGATAATCTATATACCTATACTAATATAATAAAGCTGAAGAGTTTGTTTATTTATTTGTTTGAACTCGCAAATCTCTGAAACTACCAGTTGTATTTGAAAAAATATTTTTGCATTTGATAAGGCTATTTAAAATCACGCTACAGCGCTAACGGACTGACAAAAAAAAAAACGTTCGAAAGAACGCTAAGCGAAAACGATGTAAAAGCGGGCGGGCGATGCGAGGCGACGCGGTGGGTCGGGAGTTTTACAAAAATGTGGTTGTTATGTGTATCTTACGATTTCCAAACGAAAAAAGTCGCGGGCAGAAGCTAGTACTTTATGTAAAGGAAGTCATAACGACTTGCGCAGGACCAGTCACTCTTCCTTTTAATAACGAAAGTAAAAGTTAATGTTAACTTAATCTTGAGGTATTTCGAGGAAAGAAGTAAGGTAACAAACAGGGAAGTGAAGTTGGAATAAAAAGTTAAAAAGGTGACGGTCGCTACCTTGGGAGGGCCGAATCGTAGTCTGATTTTAAATAAAAACCTCTTAGATTCTGTAGAATAAATAATAATCGAAAGAGCTCCAGCTCTTTGAAGGCCCATTTAAGAACTCTTGAAAGTCATGGGGAGAGGCCATTGCCCAGCAGTGGGATGATGCAGGCTAACAGTAAAAGTAATAGATTCTGTAGTTTTTTTTTAATGGTAAGTGCAATGACATTTACCTACATATATTTTTGATGTATTTTTTCACTGGCCAGAAATCACGGGATATCTTTCGTGGTTATTTGTCAAGTAAAGCTAATTTCGAGGTTGCCCCATTGGCAATAATGGAGCTTGCAACCACGAAATTATTTATTAAGCAATATCTTAAAACGCCTGTATTCCACAAGGTGTTAGGCAGAGGTGTACCGATACACCCCCATTTCGCCAGTTATGTTTAAGTCCCATGTAATAGGGGGCGAGCCTATTGCCATCAACCGGGCACAAATCCAGACTCCGGGCTGCTACTGAGAAATTCCAGATGGAAAAAACCCAAAAACATTTTGCCCTGCTCGAGAATAGAATTCTTGAGCTCATGCTCAGCAGTAACGCTTACGACTACCAGACCAACGTAGCAGTTGTATCATTTTTTAAAGATTAATAACAATGCTATTGCTGATAATAATAATGATATTGCTTGTATTCCTGCTGAGCCCTGTGACTAAGCTAAATAAATGCTTTTTCCAAGAGTGAGTTCACATCACAGTAGTGCATAGGACGGGATTCGAAACCACGACCTCCCGGGATTCGAAATCCGAGTCGCCATCGACATCTCAACCTTTGGCTGTTGGCGTTTGATTAATTATTTGTGCATATATTCTTGTAACGAATGGAAGAAATTAATAAAATTAATGTACTTACTGTGTTATCATGCCAGTTAAGTAGTTGGTATAATTGGATTGAGAGAAAAGGTCGCCGTGAACTTTTTTTATCGAACCTTATCGAATAAACTTGAACCTTCAGTGAGGACATTGTAATAACTTCATTAATAAAATTGTGAATATCTTTTATTTTGTGAGGTTAATTACAAAAGTATCATGACTGTTCCTTGTATTATTACGTATTGTGTATATTGGGCAGTCAGCGTGACTAGCAATCTTGCTGTCCAGCAAATATTTTCTCCAAAGAAAAAACGATTCGTTTTAGGTGTTTTATAATAATTATACAATATTAACTTAATAAAAAAAACCTAAGCTACATTTTAAGAGCTGTATTTTATAGAGCAGTGCATAATATCTAGCTCTATAAATAACATAGGTATTAAAATGTTTGCCTAATAATCTTTTAAATCTTATTGAGAATCTTTATCCATAACCGAATTAATATTTTTACTGGAATACGATAAAAGGTAAGTGAACTTATTGCAAAACACACAAAAACAAATGCCTTTTTGAATGCGATAAATAACAAAAATTAAACTGCACTTCACTCCTATATATAGCCACTTCCATCGTTCCTACATCCACGCACAAACATGGCCAACAAATGAACAAGTTCACAACTAATTAAGAACTAATGACGTAACTAACAAAAAAGACATCATCGTCTATCAATCATTCGTCTATTTGAAAAAATTGAGGAACGAATGGAAGGAATGAATGACAGTTAGCTTTGTGTAGCGGGTTCTGTAGGGAAAAGAAATTGTGAGGTAACGTAAAACGTGTTTTTATTATTATGTGCAATAGGTATGTGACTATATTATTACAACATAAATATGCTGATAATAATGAAGATACAGATATAATTTTTCATAAACCAAAGTCTAGCGTAGTCAACAAAAGCCATTGAAGCCCTTGAAAATACGCTGTAGGTACCCTTACTTATGAAATAAATGCTTCGAGTTTGAGTACCTTTATGCTATTCAACTTTTTATATCATGGCAAGCAAAACCGATTTCATCAAATTATTATTTTGTCTATTCTGTCCGATGAGAAATTGTTAAAAAAAATGAGCAAGACGCACTTTGGTCTTTAACATTAACCTACCTTTCCTCAGCAAAGATTACTGAATTTTCTTAAAGAAATAAATTTTAGGCAAAAAATCTCCTAACAAGGTTTTCAACACTTAAGAACCCTAATAAC
The DNA here is from genome assembly GCA_914767755.1 of Agrochola circellaris. Taxonomy (NCBI): domain Eukaryota; kingdom Metazoa; phylum Arthropoda; class Insecta; order Lepidoptera; family Noctuidae; genus Agrochola; species Agrochola circellaris. The sequence goes on along the minus strand of OU611867.1, from coordinate 4,701,894 downwards.
CGGACGAACTCAGGCGAAACCATTCATAATTCCAAATTTGAATATCGTGGGGTCAGTCTTTTGTTTTTTTTCTTTAGGCGAAAGTACTGTTTCGCGTTCTGCCTAGTGTTGCCAAGTAATTGGTGTTACTAATCGTTGATTTTTTATGTTTAATCATCTTGTCTTTGGTTTAATTAAGAAGTGTGTTGTTGATTGATATTGTATGCTTTGAAGATTGTGATTACTCAGGCTTGTTGTAGCGTTATTTTGACAAAACTTTGTGTTTGAAGAAAATACTGAAAGTGTACGTTACTTTACTGACCATATATCATCCCTTCCCACTTTTATAGATAAGGAATGCTGCATAGATAGATAGATAGATAGATAGAATAATTTTATTTCAGATAGAGTCCATAGGGTTAGTAACAATTTTACTTAACATCTAGTGTTAGTAGGTACAGACACGGATTAACATAGAATTAAAATTCAGCGTGGAGCTGCATCCACCTCCGCAACATCGATCCTCCCACCGATCTGCGAACACGCTGAAAAATAATCACCACGCTTGTGAAAACGTGTGTACTTTGTTACTTCTCTTCATAGATCTAGGTACTATTGAATTGAATGCAATATTTTTTTGACGTGACAACGTCTTAAATTAGGTTGCGGCTCGGAGTCACTCATGAAAAAGTGTAACGCCCGCTCACGTCTGTTACGATGAGTCACCGCCGATAAAAAGACGTTGTCACGTAAAATCTTCGCCCGTAAAACCGACTTTACAGGCAACCATTTTTTATTTTTTATTATTGTTCTTAAACATTGGTACATTATTTGTTGCTTTTAAAATTTTACTCGCCATACTTTCCAGTTTGATGGCGAGAAGCGCTTGTTAATCGATATCGATCGATTGATTCGATTGAACCCTCGAATGTAGTAAAAACATGAATTAAAGATTTCGCTTCTTGGTTCTTGCGACAGCCTCGTTGGTCTTGTGGTCGCAAGTGCTACTGCTGAGCATGATGTCCTGGGTTCGAGTCCCAGGTCCGACAAAGTATTATTGGGTTTTCTGTCTATAGAATTTTTCAGTAGCAGCCCAGAGCCTGGATTTGTGCCCAGTTGATGGCAATAGGCTCACCCCCTTTTACATAGGACTTAAACATAACTGGCGAAATGTGGGGTACACCTCTGCCAGACCCTTCGAGGAATCAAGGCGAGATGTTATGTGTTCGCCTCTTATTCTGAAGCTAGAACTTCCTGCCTCCATTCTAAAACCTTCCAATAGAGGCTTCTTTACGAAACTCATTATTCGATATATCCCAATTTTCCTCATTACCACATTATTCCTCAGAACCACGCAACCTCAAGCCAACTGTTACGAACAGACAAAAGAAACATTTTTATTTTATACTTTTTATATTTTTTGCCGGTAAAATAACAGAACCCGAATCAAAAGACGCATTTATGACGAAATTGTATAACTGGCAACATTGTTCGTTTAAAACTTGACATTTCTAGTCGATTTTAAACTTTATGGTCTTACAAATAGGGATGTGCAGTAAGTTTTGAAGTGTTCAAATTAAGTTGGCAATACGTCAGTAGGAGTTTTTAGTAACCGGAAACGTCAAGACGTTAGTTTTTGAATGTTCGCGTGCTGCACTGGTCTTAGTTAACTGTATGTATTTTTATCTTTTTTGTAGTCAAAATTCATGTTCATATGTTGTTGTACAAAAAATGAGGCAAAAAGAATTCCTACTTACTTTATAAGTAGGTGAGTAATACTAATAATACTTACTTAATTTGGATATCACTATGATTGAAGATTTGAGATTGAAATGATTAAAAAAAAAAAAAACAATGACTGGCTGATTTTCTTAATGAGAAATAAGTGTGTTTTCCAAAAAACTTAATTACCATCTCACATTCTAAAGTATTTAAACAAGCCTCCATAACTTGAAAAAATATCTTGACCATCGGTTATCTATCAGTTTTAAAACTGTCAATAAAAAATACATTTTATGTGCAAAAGCGAACTAACAGTACTACCGATAATCTCACGATAGTGAAGTTATAACGTTGTGCAGCTAGCGTGGTTACCGGAGGATGACGTCATGGTTGCGTGCGTAACCACGGGAACCGACCAAAATAACTAGAACCCACATTTCCCCTTAACTAAAACAAAAATAGTCGATTTTTAACTAACATGTGGACCTCACTAGTTCGGGTCTGCCTGTTCTCTTTTCAAATTTGAATGTATTTTAAATTGCTTTTTTATTGGACTAGAATTTATGGCGGCTAGCGTTTGTTTCGGCGCCAAAATTTTATATTTTATCTATGATGTGTGTAATATATATTTCTCTGTTTCTTGTTTCAGGTAAACTATGGCAATTGTTGGACTTTATGAAGGAAACACGAAGGTATTTTGTTGCATGCAGATATTTGCGCGTTCACAGAATAGTTTGTAAGATGTTTTTTTTGCACTAGCAATGATTAGAATTTTCATTGTTACGCGATGTTATATACTTGTCATATGTAAATAATTTTGTAGACTTAAGCAGATTCTAATTTACAACGTTTCAAATTCCTAGAATGTATAAAATTACATTCTTTAAAAACTGACAAGGATCTAGTCAGTTCGGAAACTGGATGGGACCCACTTAGCACATGTCAATGCATATTGTATTCACACTGCTATTAAGACTGTTCTGTTGTCATTGGCACTGGGACTGCCGAAGATATATCTGACCATTGCACTTCTAGTACATAATCGGATCCGGATAGTTGCCAAGTTTAGATTATAGATGCCCAGATCCCTGATACTTGTATTGTAGTTACAGTAACATCTTGCTAGATAAGTTAGTCAATTTGGACTGTATGTAAAAAGGCTTCTTCTTTTCGAGTCGATGGTAAATACATGGATTATGTTAGGAGTTTGGCCCATGTAGATGGCCACGCTAATCGCGGCATCAGTGGCATTTTTTAGATCCTCAAACAGAAGTGCAGGTGTCACACTAAGGACACTCCAAGATATGGGTCATGGTTTGGTCAGGAGCACCGCATTCACACAGTATCTGTAGAATCTGGTGCAAGGTCTTCTCAAAATCAAACGTTCTTATTTTAAAGTGGCAGTTACAAAATTAGTCTGTATTTGTATTTGAGAATCCGCAACAAAATCAAAATAAAAATTCTTTACGTTGATTAAAAAAGATGGGAAATCAACACACGTGACTAAAACACCTCGCCACCGAAGCAAGCTATTAAAAAATAATAAAACAATTTCAAACTACGGATGTTCGTAAGGTCGATCTCGAGATAGCGTCCATTATTGTAGCTGTCGCCCGTGACTACGCCATCTTGGAAACGTCACGCTGGGAAAATGCAAAGGAACAATTAAATGCGTTGTGGGTTGATGAAATGCTGGTCTTTCTCTTGGAATATAACGTGACTTGTCATCACGACAGTATTACTCGAAGGGGTCGCCAGATATGTTGAAGTGTCATGTAAGAAAGCAGGAGCTTTTTGCCCCTATTCGGACAAATCCATAATCTGAGCTTCTATAGCCCGATGGCGGCTCGGAACATGAGGCGAGTCGCTGCGCAGTAACAAATCCACGTGTCAGCGGGGGTGAGGGGTGAGGTACTGCGCAGCGAGTAGAGTAGGTACTTCAGAGCCGCCATAAAGTTTGACGCAAAATATACCCCAACTTTACCCGCCATGGAGATCTAACTTAGGTTTCCACGCTAGATAGCATGTCATGTTAAAACGATCATTAGACCAGACATTAACATTTGGCTTGAGAATCCTCACAGAATATCGAAAACTAATTCGTCAACCAAGTTTAGAGGCGAAATTTCCTTAGGACCAATTTTCCGCTCATGAGCCGCAATCAAGGACCAATATTTCGACTTAGTAGACATTTTATGAACACCTATGAGAATTGCCTTAGGATTCCAAAGTATGGTGATTATAATAAAACTAAAACATTGTATGGCAGAAGTCTACAAAGTAGTTTTTTTTTTGGATATTAATATTATCTCATCTGCCTAGCCTTATCTCAACTACTCTTCCAGTCTAACCGGATGCAGCTGAATACCAGTGTTTTACATGGAACGACTGCCTATCTGACCTCCACAACCCAGTAACTGGGTAACACGACATCCCTTGGTAAGACTGATTGCCAGATTTTCGGGCTTCTGACGACCGTAACGACTGTCAAAGATCCACGCATGACAGCAACAGCAGCTTAAAACGTGCTTTCCGAGGCTCGGAGGGGTATCGGTTTGTAAAGATCACCCATCCACGGACCGACCACGGCAAGCGACGCTTAACCTGATCGATCGACCAGTGCGGCTGTATTACTTAGCCACGAGCGTTATTAATATTAACTGAAAATAAACATTACAACCAGTTCTAGTTAGTCTAGATTTTAGTGCTGACGTCATTGATCGACCTTTCATAGGTCAGTTCTGGTTAAGGTCTCAAAATGAATGGACGTGTCAGTGGCAAGGACGTGACATTTTATTTCTCAAGTCACCACTTGTTATCGCGGACCTCAGGACTGAGCACATGATGTTATCAATGTACAGGTGTGTTCTATCTATCTGGTTGATACAATCTTATTTTCACCTATTAAAAAGTACCAAGAGCTCGTAGCTAAGTAGTAACAGCCGCGCGGATCGATCGTTTAAGTTAAGCTGTGCTTGCCGCGGTCGGTTTGCGGATGGGTGAACATCTTTCCATACCAAGAACCCTTCGTGCCGCGGAAAGCATGATCTTTGAAAGTCTGACAGCCAGTCTTAGCAAGAGCTATCGTATTACCCGTTTATCGTATTCGTTGTGGAGGTTATATAGGCAGTCGCTCCATGTAAAATACGAGTATTCAGCATACGGTTAGACTGGAAGCCGACCTCAACATATTTGGGAAAAGGCTAGACAGAGTGATTGAAAAAAGATCCGAGAAAAAGATACAGGTTGATTCTAAATAAGGATCTAACAAAAAGATTCCGTTATTCCGAACAAAAAGGCCTTATAAATATCTTACTAGACCGTGACAATCACAAAAAAACAAATAAACAACCGAATATGTAGATTTTACTCAAGTATTGCACCAAGAAATTTTTATGGGCGCATACGCATGTCGGAGCGAAAAAGGGAATCTACCGATAAAGGACCGAGACTTTTTGCGTTTTCAAATTAAACTTTTGTTTCTTTTTTAGGGTTCCGTACCCAAAGGGTGCCAACGGGACCCTATTACTGAGCCTCCACTGTCCATCCGTCTGTCACAGGGCTGTATCTTTAGAACTGTAAAAGGTGGACACTTTAAATTTTCATAGAGTGTGTGCTATGGCAGCTATAACAACAAATATTATAAAGTGAAAAATTTAAGAGCATCCCCATACAAGAAACGTGTTTAAAAAAAAAAAAAATACAATAAAAAAAAAAAATTGTGTTAAATATTGTACAGTGGTACAGAACCCTTCGTTACTGGGTCGTGGAGGTCAGATAGGCAGTCGCTCCAAGTAAAATACTGGTATTCAGCTGCATCCGGTTAGACTGGAAGCCGACCCCAACATAGTTGGGAAAAGGCTAGGCAGATTGATTGGTACAGAACCCTTCGTATGCAATTCCGAATCGAACTTGATGCTTTTTTATACAAATACGGCGGAGGACAAGTGTTGTATTCTGCCAGTCGAGTTGTAAGTCGGTTCACACCTTGCAAACTAATAACATACACAATTAACATGTTCGGATGAGCTCGGAAGAGAATAGACGTGACGTTTCGGCGGCCATTACGATTTTTATCATTTTTTTTTATTTATGTTTTACTGTAAAATATGTTTAAAGAAAGAAAAATGCGTTTATTGGAATTACAAAAAAAAAAATACACCTTAAAACTATAAAAACAGAAAACAAATGATTATAATGCCAAAAGGGCCTCAGCTCAGCATAATGTCAGATGACAACACAAAGTGAACCACCTGACGCTGATTTTCAGCTGCAACCTACTAGTGCCATACGCTAGAATAATAAACATAGAGAAATCTGTCCGTTATAATAAATAATTTAAAGATAGTACATATAAAAATAAAATAAAATAAAAGTCATTGTAGATCAAATAAAATGTTGTGACATAATGTGTGTGTGTGTTTGTTCTATAATATGTTTCTCGAGTTTGGTGTTAAAAAGATTGATTGAAAAGGTGGTTTGAAAAATATGAACTTACATAACATAACATTGCGCCTTGTTTCAACTATGTGTTAGGCAGCGATGTATCTAATAGTTCACCCTACCTATAACTACAACTTGCCTTGTCTTACTTACCTAAGTATAGCTTGTAGGTATGTGTGGTGCAAACTGATAATATAAATAGATTTTTTAAGAAAAAAAAAAAAAAAATTACCCACATTTCACCAGTTATGTTGAAGTCCTATGTAATAAATAGTTTTTGAAAGGCTTGTTCTTTTATAATAGTATAATATAAAAGTAAAATTATAGTAGGTATTTATCAGGCTAATTTAAATTGTGTCATTACCTATAACCATTACCTATGTATATTTCAAAAGTAGAAAAAAGCAATTGCCATTTGACAGCACGCACCAGAACTCCTCAGTATTTACAAAGAAATCGTCACACTACATTTTTACATACCATGAATGTCAGTATAGATTTTTTAAACAAAAATATGTGCCAACTGCCGCCACACGAAAGCCAAAGCATAATGTATCCAGTTTAATTTTTTTATTGTACCATGAACAATTCATAGAGCAATAATTATGTAGATTCAGCTATGTTACAATGAGCCCATTTATTCACACTTGTCATTTTATAAACTAGAACGAAACTTGTACAAGAGACTGGCACTTTTTTACGAGTTTAAATGTAAATAGATTCGAATTTCGAATGACTTCTTGATTATTATGGCGCTGAAAAAATTGTCGTTTATTTTTCTTTGGCGTCGTTTTATTTTTCCTTGAACGTCTAGGCTGTCATTCATAGACCTTTGGCAGTCGTAAAAGGTAATCAGAAGCCCAAAAGTCTAACAACCAGTCTTACCAAGGGGATCGTGTCACCCAGGAACTGTGTTGCGGAGGTCAGATAGGCAGTCGGTCCATGTAAAATACTGGTATTCAGCTGTATCCGGTTAGACTCGAAGCTGATTACAACATTCATAGTTGGGAAAAGGCTAGCCAGATTGATTGATTGACGAGTGTTGAACGAGTATTGTTTTAGTTAGCAATATGATTTATTTATTAATCCAGTCCATGAAATGCCAGTCCAATGCAAGATATGATTACTCATTAGAAATCGGTTACATTCGAACATAAGGGCCAATAAAAGGCAAGAAATATTTAAAAAAAATTGTTCCTCATTTGAAAATTACTGTTGGTCCTTTCAAAACACAAATTGAAAATCAATAAGTTGGTAATAACATTGTGTATAAACTCGATTTTTCTGTTTACATAATTCATTTTACAATGATACTTTATTCATGTTAATCTTTAATTCTTTTAAACAAACTTAAACGTCATACGTCTTAATATGCATAAAATACAGCCTAATTACAATCAAAACTGTAATTAATATACAATTTTAGCATTATTATCAAATACAATGTCTAAAACAGAATATTTAGAAGAATAACGTCTTTTTAAATACCTACATACAATTAATTATGAATATAATTAGCAAATGTAACGTTTTTATTAAGAATCGTTTTGATTTACGAATAAGCTGTTGAAACATTCAACGTTCATTGATAATAATAATATATTCAAGTAGGTTTGTAGTAGAAGAAATAGATTTTTAATCGTTGTTATTATTTCAGTTTATGAGAGTTTTCTGTCGACCGGGTTTACTTCTTGTTTTGGTAATGGGACCTGACAGTTTCTTTTTATTTATAGATTTAAAGAAACTGTCATAAATATGTCATAAATGAAATGCTGTTCGTTGGTAAGCGCATCACTTGAGAACGGCTGGACCTATTGGCTACTTTTTATTCAAAAATATTTGTCTGAATTAGGTTTTTAAGGAAATAAATTAAAGGTAAAGTAAAAATTGGATAAATCGGGGAAAAGTGAATGCGCTTTTTTCTATAAGTCGATTGAATTTTTGACAGGACATCGTCAGATAGTTTAAAAATATAAGAATAATCACAATCGATTGAATTCAAGTTAACATTTTTTTTTAATGCTGGTATTGTTAATTTCCGAATTCAAAAAAATCTCTGGAAAAGAAAATCGTTATAAAATATTCTATCTATCAGTTGCCGGTTCTACAGTTTCGAAGCTCTTTGTCGCGTATTTATTTTTACAAGAGCAGCCTGTCGATGCCGCAACATATGTCGATCGAGACTCGAAACGGGGACTCTTCACTTTATTTATGGGATTTTAATGACCACCCCATCAACGGTAGCCCCCATAGCCCCAGTTTTGTTGTCACGGAAGTACCGCTTGACCAATTGTTGCGTAGTTCTTTTTTCAAATAAAAAAATATATCGGCTGTTTTTTTTTTGATGATTAGTACAGTTAGTATTCTAGGTTAGGTGTCATTTATGGTTATGGAAAAAATATGTTAAAAAAAGAATTATGAAACATTTTTTTCTTTGTGTGATAGGTGACTAGAATGGCAACTAGGCTTAGGGAAACTTATAAAAATGTTACTGTTCATAATAATATACGTAACATTATATCAACACGTTGCCGCGGTGGTAAAAGATTGCAGATAATCCATGACGGAATTTTTCGAAATTATAACTCGTGTTACTAAAATAAAGAATGGTCGCAGTTTTAATTCTGTTTGGCATGTCCACATTTATGCAATGTGTCAGTACGTATAACAACAACAAAATAGATTTGAACGGACTCAAAGAATAATGGTGCCGTGTCTACTACGAGTTTCAAAAAGCAATGTTTTTTTGTTCATCGTACTCGATCAAACTGGTTAAGGAACCTTATAAATTGGAATTAAACCATAAAGGTTAAATAGTTGTAAAAATACAGTGTATATTTTATTCGACTTCATTTTTTTTAGTCTGGCAACAATTTGTTACTGTCAAACTTTTAAGAATTTCGCATCTGCTTTTTAATCGTTGAAATTAAAATTGGGCTAAAAAGATTGGCGCGAGAATTATTTGAAATTCGAACATGGCTAACTTTTTGTTTCGTGAAATCGTGACGTCATTCCATTCGTGATTTTTATTGTCATATTTGAATTTGATGACAATTTAAACATTTGAAAGCAACTTAGCTTTAAAAAAACTTGTGTTACACATAAAAAAATACACTATTTTGAAGTCACATCACATCACATCAATCAATCAATCAACTCAGACTATCGCAGTCCACCGTTGGACATAGGCCTCTCCCAGGCTGCGCCACAACACCCTGGCCTTCACCTTTCGCATCCAGTCTGTACCAGCCACCTTCTTAAGGTCGTCGGTCTATCTAGCTGGGGGGCGTCCCACACTACGCTTACCTACCAATGCACGGTCTCCACCTCAGGACTCGTCTGCGCCACCAGCCATCGGTCCTACCACTTCATCTGCAACTTGTAACTGTAACTCCAGTTCTTTTCCGAATGACTTCATTTCTGATTTTTATCCTTACATAGCATGAATTGAATTAAAATCTTAAGTACATAAATTACTACTATAAAATGTTTAAAAACTCCTTGTTGGTGATAGCTGATAAGCTCATACTAATTATTAATCGCAAAGAATAAAACAAGTTGTCTTTACCAGTAGACCGTGACTAAAGGAATTTATGTAAAGAGCAGGGACAGCAAATTGTAGTAATAAATCCGTTTAACAATGGTGATGATTTACCTGTAAGAATTAAAATATCAAACGGTTTACGGTTTAATAGGGAGTTTCCTAAAATTTGCCTGTAAATGTCCAACTGCAGGGCAAAGGCTTCTCATTCAAAAAAAGAACGACAATTGACCATTAGTGCTAAGCTTTGGATTCCTAAGAAACCGGTGAACTGTCACACAATGACGGCTGTTCAAATATATAGCGATTTTTGACGCCTCAACGTCAAATACTGGTGAAAATTACAAACTTCCATGACGGCCACCGCTCATCTAGGAAATCGTAGCTTTCAGACATAATGTATTTTCAAAAAGTACGTAGAACAGCCAAGGTCCTAGCCTAACAAGAGACGACCATACCCAACAATTCTATTATGACCAAAGCCACAGAAATCCGCATAATTACAAGACCAAGCCTTGACAGCGGAGCGGAAAAATTAATTCACATCCCTATATTTTAGTTCTAGGTAAAAATATTTAATGACACGGCGCGGCACAAAAGAAAAAAAAAACCTCAACCATTGACAATTGCTATGGACAATGTGAATGCACATCAATTATTATTTTAAAATAACAGTTTTGTCCGTACAAAATTTATTTACGCGCCGCTGCGCTCGAGTCTGTGGGTGTGCTTGTGTGTGTCCGATGTGTGTGCGTTGTGTGTGTGCGTTCAAATATAGGATGTTCGCTAGCCGTTGATGATTGATTAATTACGTTTGCCTGTGTGCTTTCTAAATTTATTTTGTTTATAGGACGTTTGTTTGATTTATTGGTGGGCTTTTATTTGGTTATGGATTTAAGGCTATATTTTTAAGTTATTCTTATTTGTTTCCCACTAGCATATCCAGTCTATATACACATACTTTGCCACTTTCTCATTCATAAAACAACCTAAGACGATTTACCAAAATGTTACTTACAATATGGTCTATCTCGGTTCACTATTTGGTTTCTGCCTTCAAAATCTACTGCGGCGACCTTCTTTTTTATTTAAGGGCTCATTCAGTGACTTGTACCTTGGCCTTATACAATAGTCTGCCAATGTTTAACCACCCAATCTTTACTGGACCGATGATGACGTTTTGCAAGTAGATGATTATTTGCGTTAAAATTCTCGGTTATTCGCAATCCACTACTAAACTTCTCAAGTAACCTATAAGGCCATGCACACTTTGGACGTTTTCGTACAAACTTCACTCGTGTGAACATGTACGAACACGCACGAATAATCCCGACCTTCCAAGTACAAAGGGACCGCGCAGACTGAGTGCGAGTTAGTCGTACCGAGTCGTACGTATATTCCCGACGTCGGAAAACAATCCGAACTTGTTGCGATTTTTCATGCGTTTAATGCGATATCACCGGAACACTAGGTACCTATTTGACGGATAAAAATGGATTCAGTGTACACAATTCGTACGACCATGGTCGTTTACGTACGATAGAAATTCGTGTCCAAAGTGCGCGCGGCCTAAATCAGTAAAGCAAACTAAACGTATTTAGCAGGATATCTCTCCTAACTACCTTCTATGAATCATAAAACTAAACTAAAACCCGATTAAGTCATAAACTACAAAAGCAGCAGCCTGTATACGCGTCGTGTTTATGCACATCAATTACGGAGGCAGCCCGCGGAACGCACGGCCGGGGAACATTCGGAGGTCAATACGAGCCACTAACGTACTAAAACATATTAAATAAACATTATTTTGCAATATTTTTTGAGTAAACACCATCTGTTTCGTCTAGCCACGGCGTAAGCAGGAATTCTTATCAATGAAAATCTTACTGACTTCGAAGATCTATGCCTACAAGGGACAAATTTGAATGGAAAAACTTCATGTGCCTAGCCTTTTCCCTACTTCCTTAGGGTCCAGTCTAATCAGATGCCGCTGAACACCGGTATTTTACATGGAGCGACTGCCTATCCGACCTCCACAACCCAGTTACTGGGTAAAGCTTCGTGCAGACCAACGCGACGCGACGCCGCGACGCGACTCGAACAATACAATTTCTAAGAAAACTTGACGGTATAACAATAACCGGTGTCGCGTCGCCCTGTCGCGTCGCGCTGGTCTGCACGAAGCTTTACACGATACCTGTTGGTAAGACTGAAACGGAATAACGTACCTAGCGGTATCTCAAGCTCGAAAATTCTGTTACGTTTAGGACTAGTTTAAATATGACATGATTCATTTAGACTTCCCGTTTTGAACTCAATTCAAAAGTGACTGTAACAGATTCGAAGCAAGGATGCACTGGTCAGGTGGAGATTCACAAATGTCTCCGCCCTGGAGTGTAAATGTGGTACTGTTCCACAAACAATGGGGCACCTAATATCGTCCAGCGTGCACGATTCAGGAGCTGATAGACGCTACTGAAGGTGCCAAACTCGTAGCCAAATTCTGGGCTAAAATGGACCGACGACACTAAAAAGGTGGCTGGGACAGACTGAATGCGGAAGGCGGAGGACTGGGTGTTGTGGCACTGGGAGAGGCCATGTCCAGCAGTGGACTGAATTAATTGATTGATGTGATGTGACTTCAATATCGGGTATTTTTAGCATGCCAACACAAAATTTTTAAATGCTAAGTTGCTTCTAAATTTTTAAATAGTTTCCAAATTCAAATATCTAAATAAAAATCATGAATGGAATGATGTCACGATTTTACGAGACATACTTTATGTTCGAATTTCAAATAATTCTCGCGCCAATCTTTTTAGCCCAATTTAACTTCAACGATTAAAAAGCAGATGCGAAATTCTAAAATTTTTGAAAACCATCTCCAAGACCACCATCATTGCCAAAACTTTACAACATAAAAATACAATAAAACAAGTAAAATGACTTAGGTTGTTAGTTACAATTATAATTTTATAAGTAATGGAATAATAAAATTAATATATTCATCTTTATAATGTCATATTAAAACTTAAGTACTAGGATTAAAAAATAAAACAAGGCATTTAGATTAAATAATGATACTTAAATAAATTAAAAATGTAAATACACCATGAACTGTTGGTTTAATTTTAAGTTGCTTATGGGCTGATATTTCATAAGACAGATATCTTTTATTTGAGGAATAAATATTGCCTTTTGACAGTTTTGTATATAAAATGTCAAACTGTCATATTTATTCTTCAGTTATAAATTCTCCAGTATCTGTCTGATAAAAATCAGCACGTAGTAAGTGAGATAAAAAAATTGTATTTTTATACAAAATAAAGATAATAATTAAATTTAAAAAAAACACATTCGCACATGTAACTGTAAAACACTGTCTACGCTAAATAAAAAACTGAATTAAACCATTCATAGTTAAATAAATCATGCTAACAACCAACCAGTTAAAAATTAACCAAAAACAGTACTAAATAGATAAAAATAATTAATTATTACACTTTTAAAAGTGGTGTTTAAGTATTATAATTGCTATTATTATGGTGTATAAGATTGATATCAGCTTTTAGTTCGTAAATGCCTAATTGTGTTCGGGTGTCAAGTTTTATAATGTATTTAGTGCAAAATTTTGCATAACCAGCGGGGCGTGTAATCAATTAGACCGTTGTTTCTGTGCTACTGTTAAAATAACTATCGTTTTTAGTTTTTTAACTACCCTTTCTCTTATGGTGGGTATGTTTAAAAGCGATTATATGACGATGCAAGGATGTTTTTATTTTTATTTTATATGATCACTTACGTGGTAGGGCGTAATATATTTAAGGGGTACAAAAATATACGTGTAGTGAAGAATTCATTCGATATGTTAATGACGTCTTAGATTTCGAGGATTTTTCCTAGTTACTAGACACATAAAATATAACCACCTGTGGCACTTAAGCCACCACTCACATTTGTACAAATCCAATTCCATTGGTCAATAAGATTTGACATTATTGCTAATGTCAACTTAAATTGCTCTGATTGGTTGTCCTAATGTTGTGCGAATGTGCTGCCATCTGCTTAAATTTAAATTGTATTCCATATTCGAAGCGACCTTAGAGGTTGCATCATAGTTTCAAAACTATTTTGTGTTCCAATTTCAACCTTGAGTAAAAAAACAGTCCACACATAACATAATTTTGCGAACGTTGCAAAAGTTTTTAAAATGATACAACATTTTTATATATTGCAATGAGTTCAAAAAACCGTCACGCGATGTGTGTAATTCTACTAATTTTGTATTGTTTCAGATAAAAAACGAAACAGATTATAATAATAACTCGTGTTTAACTAAATATTAATAGTTACAATGGTCTGTTATTTTAAAATAAATGTTTTTTTAGTTTATGCTTAAAAGACGCGCATGCCTAAGTAAACAGGTAAGAATGACAGATGCTTGATTTAGATATCTAGGTAAATAATCTGTACGGCCAATCTGTTAGGATGCCTCGACATCAGGTTATCAAGGAGATATTCCTGAAGCTTATCATAAACACACTGAAAATGATTATCATCAGTATTTATGATCTCACAGGCGACTTTGAGTAAAAATAAAAATCTGTTTCAGAGAACAAAAGGATTTTAGGTCTACCTACAGAAATAGGTGTAGGATACCATATTTTTTCATTTTTATTGACATATTAAATACATATTACTTTTATTGACTAACAATCGGACGACTTGTAACTGACACATGTCATGTAAAACTTAAGCTGGAATGACAACTATTTATCTCAGCAACAGTCAAAAACAAATTTATGACCCACATAATGAAATCAAAACAATAAATTAATTAATTAATTTGATCAGTCGACTGTGTGGTCGTTGGGACTTACAATCACTCATATACCAAGAAAACTAGTTTACACACACACACACACTCACCTTTCATGCACACACCCACACAGCTGTCAAAACGCACACAAACATACCTAAGATATGCATCGACCTACCAAGTAATTATATGTTTGTAAACAACTCGGATAGCTGTAAGTATGAATATAGTGTTGGGCACATCACATCGAGTCGAAACGTCACGGCTTTTTAATTTATAGGGTAAAGTAAAATGGAGGGCACTTGAAAGATAACGGCTGTCATGTAATTTGTGACAGTTGTCATGGATGGTGGACCTTTGTGTTTGTCAGTTCGGTTTTTGGGATACTGGTCTTGTGCTACGCTTGTGGTCATGTCGTGGTAAGCCACGCTTGCCTTGTGGATTTTGAAGTTGTAGTAATACACAGACTTAATTTACCTACTTGTGGGAGCTTTGTCGAAAATAGCGCGGTTCATATAAAATACTGTTATTTTGCAGCAAGTCGTAATTTGGGAAATGCTGAGAATTTCAATAAATCACGATTCATTCAAACCCATCACATGCTTTATGAATAGTGCGTATTGAAAGAGACTGTTACTAAATTGTAAATATTATATTCCTTCTAAAGTCATTTGCATCTTGTTAATAAACGACATTCTAAAGGAAAAGCTAAAAAAAAAACTTCTTGCCCCCAAGAATGAACAGTTATCTTTATCTTATTTTCCTGTCCTACATTCCCAACAAATATTTTATTCCGAATCATCGATAACCACTATCGACCTGATCGCATCACTACGCCAACGGACAGTTCTCCTCACGTAGACAGACTGTGTTATCACAATAATGACAGATCTCAACTCGAGACCGCGGTACGTGAGGCAAAAATACCGCAACTTCTACCCGGTACTTTTCAGTGACAATTATGGCACTACAAATAAATTCAAACCTTAAAACGAAGGCAATAAAGTGTATTTTCTAAAGAACTTACAGTTTTTAGGTTATGGCGTGACGAAATGACAGATGGAAATCGATTTTGTATTTGGAATTTTGGAATATCATTTTTTATTTTATATTGTGTTCTGTTTTTGAATAAAAACTTGTACAACCTGTATTTCTCTTGTGCTCATGTTATTTTTTGGAAAGCTCTCCGATCTTTTTCAACACAATGAAGCTCCATGGAATGTGCAATAGAGCCTTGTCTTTATAATATAAACCACTAAAAGGGCCCGACAAAACATCTCCGTACTACTAGGAATTACAGTTATTTTACCAACATGTTAAAGGAAGTACACATACATAATATATTATTATAATATAATACTAACAAGCGATACTTCGAGCGAGTTTTTCAATGAATAGGGTCACGACAAAATCTTCATTAAACGCTTTTACTAACAGTTTATTAGGACCATTTTTTTCTGCAACATTAGGGAACAAGCAAGGAAATGTGTAGAAATAAACTAATTATTATACTTTTATGAACCTTATATAACTGTCAACTCTACTTGATGTTATGGTTCTAAAGATACAATGTAATACTTAGAAGATCGAATATCGATGCTGCGACTGAATACCAAATCAGTACATGTCGCTTTTTGTGTCTATCTGTGTGACCTAGTTGTTCTTCTAAACTACTCACCGGATTTTGATGCAGTTTTCACCATCATTTAGTAAATTTATTCCGGAAGGTTTCTGTATAATACATTAATATTAAAAACTTAGATAATAATAAATAAATATCGTCGTTTTATCAAGTTATAAAAAACCGTGAAAACTACGGACGGGACGCCAGTATTTTTATGCAAAGCGCCTGGCTGTTTACGTCTGGACTCCGATTCTAAAATTCTGAATTCAAAAGTTTGACCAACTGTCGGAATTTTCCTATAATCACGATGTATCTACCTTCTAGTAATACTCGGAGCAATTTGTGTCAGACCTAAGGACACCTAGATTGTATCAGTTCTGGAAAGGATACTGCAAATTCACTTAATCAATGACTCGTGGCGATGTTGATGACGGCTATACGGGAAAATACTACAAAATATTTATCATCTTTATAGTCTACTGCTGGATTTAGGGCATTCTTTTGACCGGTATATGAACGGATAAAGGGAAATTCTTAAAAAAAATCACTATGTTGAATAAGTCTCTAGTTTGACAACTGTCATCTGATGGTAAGCGATGATGAGAAGGACGCTTGCCTGGAAGTAACCTAGTCACTAAGTGTCTTGAAGACTCTTTAAAACGTGTTCCTTTTGAGAGCACATAAGTTTAGGGTATTAATGAGACCATACCAAATAATCAACAGGTTTTTTTTTTTTTTTTTTCATTTCGTAAATTTTTATTTTTTTATTTAGAAGAAGTCACTTTTATTTATGGAAAACACCCTTAAGTGATATATATTTAAAAAGAAAACAATTCAGTATTTAATTCAGAATATTTATGTCCAAAAAAAAAATATGACAACGTTCTTAGCTTTAAATTTGATTGAAAATTATTTACTCGTATTTATCAAAGAAACTTAGCTACACATCGAGAGTCTAGTGTCATGTTATCTTCGAAACGATGTATTTTTGGAACACTTTTGTTCTAGGACTTTTTGTATTATTTTTACTTATAACCTAAAACCCTAGAGTTATGAGATATCAAATGGAAACCTTGTATAATTACCAGGAAACACAGACTCTGACATGTAGTTACAGCGATAAGAATACTATCCTGTCTTTTACGGTACGGACAGCGTTGCTATATTTTAGCTTGAAGGGAAAGGTGAGCACGTGAGACATTCAGCTTTGTCTATTAGATGTGAAATGGCAAAGCCTGTGCGACGCCTGTGATATAGCAGATATCCATAGACAGCGGTAACTACTTATGAACCTTTTCCCAACTTTGTTGAGGTCGGCTGTATACCAGTATTTTACAAGGGGCGACTGCCTATCTGACCTCCACAACCTAGTTACTGGGCAACACGATAACCCTTGCTAAGACTGGTTGTCAGACTTTCCGGCTTCTGAATACTCGTAAATACTGTCAAAGACGATATAACGCGCCAAAAAACCTATGTGTAGAAAAATGTTCGAGTATAATTTTTCCGATGACAACACTTGGCTGTATACCTATGTGTTTAGATAAACAAAATAAGTAAATAAAACATAAGTATGCAATACATTTTCTTAACATTACTCATGATTTTCCGTCGGACAATCTACGAACATCAATCATAGGTACCAGGCGTTCATAATGAGCGAAGAGGTACAATCACAATCATTTTTCATGGCCTTGTGTGTGTGTATGAAATTGATGTCTGTGATTCTGTTTTTAAAATACGTGTTGGTATTTTTGTTAAGTTGAAAATGGATATTAATATGTATTTATGTTTTTTTTTTTATATAAATAACTTTGCAAGATTCAAGTAATCTATGTATAATTTTCAGTAATTGTGTTTCTCTAGCACACAATATAATATTGACCTCACCTACTGTTTAACCATTCACATAGATAATTAAATCAGAAACTTCGTGAATATTCGTAATTAACCCTTAATTTTATTGAGCTAATCTTGCTAATTAAACATGCAGTGCCATCTAGCGGTCTAATGAATTATTAAATGATTTAAATATTGATGAAATTCAGATTTTATACAACAATTTCTAGCCGGCTTTTGTTCTTGGAAAAAACAATTTTTCAGAATTATAAAATAATAGATAATAGGTACTAACGTTTTCCGAAGACCATATTATTATGTGTGCATTTCATGTTCGTTGTTATGATTGAATGCGAGAAACACAGATCCGGTCTATGTGGTGGTGCTTGGGGGAGACCTATGCCCAGCAGTGGACGTCTTTCGGCGGAAATTATTGTAAGACATGTATTATTAAAAAAAAACAATCTGCCTAGCCATTTCTCAACTATGTTTGGGTCGGCTAACAGTCTAACCGGACGCAGCTGGATACCAGTATCTTACATGAAGTGACTGGCAATCTGACCTCCACAACCCAGTAACTGGGTAATACGATACCCCTTGGTAAGACTGGTTGTCAGACTTTTGGGCTTCTGACGACCCGTAACGACTGACAAAGATCCACGAATGACAGACGGGACCAACAGCTTAACGTGCTCGGTTTGTAAAGATGGTCACCCATCCACAGATCAACCCCGGCAAGCGTAGCTTAACCTGATGGATCTAAGACCCGTGCAGCTGTTGTTACTTATTTAAAGTAAGACGTAAATGACAGCAATCTTCTACATTATATTTGACGACTTTGACACATTTGATTTGCAACTGAATAAAACAAAAAAAAGTCGCCAAAAAAGAAAACTTGTTAAAGCTATGAAAAGAGCAAGGGAGGCTACAACGATAGAAAAATAATCCTCTCAAAATGGTGAAGGAAAACATCGTGAGGAAACCGGCATGTCCTAGAAAAAAACAATCCAAAACATGTGACATCCACCAACCCGCACTGGGCCCGCGTGGTGGATTACAGCCCACTCCTTCTCACAGAGAGGAGACCTGTGTCCCAACAGTGGCAACATTAATGGGCTGATTATATTTTTATTATACTTAAACTAGAACAAAGGCGATCTTGACATATTTGATAAAAAAATCCAATACATTACCTACTTAGAACACAAATATCCATGTTTATTACCACAAGGATGCAGCTGTCAACTAAACCAACACAAAATCTATAACATTTCATACAATTTACTTTGAAGCAATAATTTTCCATCGCAACATGGAAAGTTCCCACTTTCTCTGGACACCCATCCATTTGGCTCAGTCAACGACGCCCCCTACCGGCGACGTTGCTAACTGAAGCATAACCGCTGATTTAGATCTAGACTCTAGAATCCAGACCGTTATATAGCCAAACCTGTCAATTGTAATTATTTATAGGAAAATTTTATACAAGCTTTGTAGATAGGGCTGGCGCTGTTTCGAATCGTTATCTTTGCAGTATAGCTGAAAGTACACTGTCTCTTGTAGATCATCATCATCTGTCTAGCGTTTTCCCAAATATATTGGGGTCGGCTTTCAATCTAACCAGATCCAGCTGAACACTAATATTTTACATGGAGCGACTGCTTATCTGATCTCCACAACCCAGTTACTTAGTCTTCATATTTTCGTGTGGTTAGTGGCTAACCTGGTATCAGAGTTTTAAAGCCGCCTCTGATTTGGCTTCACATGCCGTCGAGACAAATCTCTCAGGCATGCCGGTTTCCTCACGATGTTTTCCTTCACCGTTTTTGAAACTAATGATAATTATACATTACTATTACTTGGTAATACGATACCTCTTGGTAAGCCTGGTTGTCAGTCTTCCGATCTTCTGACTATCCGTAACGCCATTAATTAAAAATCTACAAATGGTCAACCATTCACGGACCGACCTCGACAAGCGGAGCTCAACCTTCGATCGACTCGTGCGTTTGTTATTACTTAGCCACAAGCCCCTTCAACGTCTCATATAGATTATGCTTCACAATATAACTACAAGTTTCTTTTTTAACTACAATCTACATCTCATTTCCATCTTAGATTGTATCTTTAATAAAAGCTGCATGCTACTGAGCCAAAGGTTCATATTTATGCGCATTAAAAAATCTTTGTGATGAAAAATACAATCCGTAATCTTTTCATTGAAAGTATCATACACTTGTAATTCTTCCTTTGGTACATAAGAATCATTTGGATTGGTAGAATCAAAAGGGTTAACGTTAATTACTCTGACACCTTCACAAAATTCTTCAACCTTTATGATATAACTTCTTACTCCTCTCTCTCTCTCTACAATTTGTATTTGGTGTAAAGCGTTTTTTGTTTTTATTTATTGTTGTGCCAATAAACGCAATTTTCTTTATTGCTTTCTTGAGTTACATTATTTTCATCAAACACAGAAGTAAAAAAACAATCTTACTGCCATAAATTCAATGAATCAGTTCTGATAGACTTGTTAATGAAAAATGTCTCAATATGTCTCATGGCATCCCTGATTCTAACGGTTACTCAACCGTCTATGCAGATTCTAGTACAACTAGACTTCTCAAGGATTAGTGCACAGATGTTATCACTGCTTTGTATTACTATTCATTACTAGCTAATGCCTTTTTGCGTTGCAATGCCTTTTTCATTTTGTTTTTGTTACGAACCTGCTCCGGCACGCACACAACCACTTACTAAAGTTTCATCACAATCGATCGAGCCATTTTCGAGTTTTTGTGAGATTAACGTACGGCAATTGATTTTTATATACAAGATTGAAGATTTTATTTATGCATTACATCCATAATTTCGGCCTATAACTGTCTCACTTTGAACAAAGCAAAGGGCTTCTTTGTCCTATCTCATTCACACTTGCATTTTCCATCACTATTACCTATTATATCTTACTTATTTCGTGTTTGCGATTTTTTTCATTAACTCCAAGTCAATGTTAATACTTTTACAATTTTTTCTTGTTGATTTCAACATATCTCTACGAAAAACAGACATTTCTCTCTCATCTCTTCCTATACGTATTTATTTTTTGCTTCATTTTTGACATCACGCGTAGAAATCTTCCAAAAATCTGTCAATTTATTATACGTTTCTTTCGTTTCAACGGTTTATCACTTGAATTTTTTTCTTTTTCTTTTTTGAGTGTGGGAAATTATCAAATAACTTCTCCCGCTCTGGGCGGAGCAGGAGGGCGTGTCAGAATTTTAGTAACTAAAACCCACCCGTGTTCCTTCCGTTGCCTGTGTGCCGGGGTCGCGATATCCCTTTCGGACAAACTCGCAACCCCCGGCATGTCACTAGACTTAACGATGTCATCATAAGTATTTACATCATGTGACCTTTTAGAGGACAACCCTTGGTAATATCAGACATTTTACAGTCTTACATTTTCAACCAAACACGGTTGGATGCTTTTGTAAACTCATCAAGTTAAACAGAAATCACTGAGGTTAAAGAGTAACAAAAGATATATTGATTTATCCGCAGTTAGAAGTTATGTAAGTAAGCTTAAAAGCTGGATGAGACTAGCATAGACTAAGAGATTAATGGCACAAAAAAGAGGACGGTTACAGACAGCAGAGACAAAGCTGTTAATGATAATGATGACGAAGCTTTGGAAACTAAAAGAAGAAGACTTAGACTAAAAGTATGTGAAAGAATATATAAACACTAGCTTTTGCCCGCGTGGATGTAGATATTATCCCCCAGGAACATACTACAGGGATAAAAACTATGCGATGATCTAATCCAGGTCATGGTCTACCCGTGTGACAAATTTCATCCAAATCCGTTCAGCCGTTTTAACGTAAAAGCGTAACAAACAAACTCGCTTTTGCATTTATAATATATATAGTTAGAATTTATTATTTTTAAGACCAAATAAACGTCTTAAAGTTAATTTATCACATCTAAAGAGAATGGGAGCGTGAAAAATTAATAAAATATGATACATTAAGCGCCAAGATAATAGATTTATTCGCTCGCGTGTTATTTAAGTAAAATATGAATCTAAACAGAAATTAAAACTAGATTAAAATAGAAATATAAAGAAGACTACTAACCTAAGTTTTAACATAATAATATTAAAGAACAGACTAAATGCCAATAATGGGCAGTTATTAAGGGTAGTAAAAACAAATTGTGCATTTCTCAACCTGTGTTTCATTGACAAGGAAGTACTTACTTATAGTTACCGTCACATTAAAAGGCAAGTAAAACTATAATGGAGTTAATTTATCTAAACACCTGCCCTGATTTGAAAATTGTAGCTCTCTAACAAAAGCCCTGTGAATAACTCAAATGACTAGACTCCTTTACTGCTATCGAAGTGTGATTTATAATACTTATATTGCTGTCAACTTCTCGTCCGTCATCTTTATCTTCACTTAGAAAAGTAAAGATTTTTATTTTCTGTTTTGAATTGAGAATCCCTTCCTTATTTACCTTTGCTATCGGTTTTTTTTCGGGTGACACTGAAAATCTGCTCTGTGCTGTATCCCCATAGCACAGCATCATGCTGAGTGGAGGCCCTCTTGTCATAGTCACGACGTGCAAGCAGCTGCCGACTATTTCTATTTTGTGCTCCTCGTGATTATATTTAAATGTGTTTTATTTTTCTACTCGAGTTAATTATCTTTTTGTATGCACGCGTTTATATGACAAATAAATATATATTTCCTTCTTTCTCTTAAAATCTTTCCTTAACAAGTTCTCCTTCAACTACGTTAAATATGTTATGCATACAAGTAGTGGCTTTGTGTGGAGGAGCTTGTGGCTAAGTAATAACATCCGCATGGGCCGATCCATCAGGTTAAGCTACGCTTGCCGGGGTTGGTCCGTGGATGAGTGACCATCTTTGCATACCGAGACTCCTCCGTGCCTCGGAAAGGACGTTAAGCCGTTTGGTTCTGGCTGTCATTCGTAAATCTGTGACAGTCGTTAAGAGTCGTCAGAAGCCCGAAAAACTGACACCAGTCTTACCAAGGGGTATCGTATTACCCAGTTACTGGGTTGTGGAGGTCAGATAGGCAGTTGCTCCATGTAAAATACTGGTATTCAGCTGCATCCGGTTAGACTGGAGGCCGACCCCAACACAGTTGGGAAAAGGTTAGGCAGATTTTGATACAAGTAGTGGCTTTACCTCAAAAATTCAACACATCTGAAGAGAACTCACGACCTCTTGACAGTCACCCCTCCTCATGATTTGAGCTATTGTATCACAAAAACCAGCCTTATTGTTTCTACATTCACACGCCAAATTCGGGTGTACACTTAAAATCAAATCACATACTTTGACTCGACTTGACGTAACAAAAAAAATGTCACCATCTTTCTCACGGCCTAGGCGGAGACATCCGAAATCTACAATTGCGTCTAATTTGAAAATAATTATATGGCAACTTCCGTCTTGAAGAAAAACCAAGCAATTGTTGCTTCGCGTGTTTCTTTGAGACAATACGATGAAAAAATTGAAAAAAAATCTTGAGTAAAACAAAGTTACTTTTTCTGTGATTTTTTCTAACAATGCATCTTACATCGTTGGGATAAAAACTGGTTTCGTTTGTGGGTTGCTTTCGTGGGTGTGTTTTTAAGTTGGTGGGTAGAGTGAACGGTTGGTAGGTACCTAATAAGTGGGAGTTGGTCTGGTTTCTGAGAAAATTCTAGCTGTACGTTTTCGTATGATTGATGTGAATTTTGAGGACTGTTGCTTAAGAGTTTTGTTGTGAATTGTATTATGTTTTCTACTCTCTATACTGTTATTGCTTTCAGTTTTTCAGTTTCATTATTTGGCTTTCTTATTTTCTTTTGCGACTTACAGATGTATACGACTATCACTATATTTTTGTACATTTAATTTTATAAGTTTGTCGTGGTCCTTTGCTCGATAGGTTAATGTTAATGTCTTCTAAAATCTACCTAATTATAATTCTTCATTCTCGTCATTATCTAAAGATTATAATTTTCGTAAAACTGTGTTGTTTCTTTTCAATGATTTAATTAACAAACGGAACCTGTTACCTTATTTATGTGTGACAATCAATATCTACAGAATCGTCAACACCAGTCCTCCATAGCTGATAACATACAATATACCTTTCCAATGAATGCATATTCAAGTTTAAACTCAACAGCACTTGCAGTAGTTGAACCAAATTAATGAAAACAGTAACATGATTGAGTTTCAAATAACAGCCGCTCTCTGGTTCACTTCGTTATTGTGTAACAAGAGCTTTGAAGGGTTAAAAGGAAGCTTATTGGTAGCTCGTTAATAAAGGATATGGAGAATTAATGGTGACCAGTAAGGGAGATATATGGAGGAATGGGTTATAAATTAAATGAAGATGAGTAAGTGGGCTTGACTTACAATAGTCTAATCTAAACTAAGGTCCACAAATTAAAACTCCTTCAATCATTTGAAGATGACAGAGACAGAACTCAAACTCAAACTCAAATCATTTATTTCAATTAAACCATTACAGGCACTTTTGAATTGTCAAGGAATCGGTCAGTCAAAAATATGAAGCTAGTTGCCCATTCCAAAGCGTAGTAGGTACCTATGGAGAAGAACGGGCAAGAAACTCCACGGACACTCTTTTAAATTAAATAAATTGTTACAAAGAATAGAATGATTTTAAGTATGTTTAGCGCTAAATGTCTTTTGTGATTTGTAGTGCGAGTGGCCTCAAAAACATTTGATTACCTACTAAACGTGCTACAATGAGAGTTTTCTGGAATGACGTTCCCCAGGTGGCAGCACTGAGATGCATCTTAAAGTGTCAAAGCGCCTATATTTTCTTTATCGTCACCAGCAGTTGCCGTCTGCGGTCGGGTGCGGAATGGTACCTTTACCCTCCAAGCTTAGTCGGTAACTCCAGTTCTCTTCCGGATCATCATCCTTCAAAGATACTCCGAGGTTATCTCGCTCTATGCTAAAAAATCATCAAAAGATCCTCCATCTCACAATAGACGAACAATTACTTAAATTAAATCCGACACAAACAAATACAATGAAGATCTGATTAACAAAACTGAGGCCAATTTGTTAATAACAAGGGCTGGTACTAATATAATGCGATCGCTAATTGTAATTTGCGTGCTGGCCGCGATTTCGACAGCCCTGCTGTGAGGGGCGTTGCTATGGCAACGGGGGATCAAATAATTTGGCATATGTCTGTAATTTGGAAATAAATTGAGTAATGTGCTTCAATTTGTGGATGTTTTTATATTAGTCTGATAAGGGTTGCCTTTTAGGGTGTAAAAAGGGTTAATCTGGATATTCAGTAAACACCTAGATAAAGAACTTGATATATTATCTCTCTTCTAAATAAATTAATAAAGTGAAAAGATTTGATTTTTTGTATGTTTGTTTGTTACGCTTTCACGCTAAAACGGCTGAATGAATTAAGATGAAATTTGGGTCATGGGTAAACCATGACCTGAGTTAGCACATAAGATACTTTTATCCCGATATTCTTACGGGATCGAGACTTATGCGGGTAAAACCGCGGGGCGCGGCTAGTTTTAAATACAATTAAGAAAAAACACCAGTACTACTATGATACTGTACAGACCAGGTATGTATTTAAAAATATATTTGTCGTAGATTATTAGATTAGAACCATTCCCTGTTCAGCCCTTTCTTTTCTAAAATAACATTTATATGAATTTCCTTAAGAAGCAAAATTCCTCATCACTTTTAAAAAGTCTTGTTTTTTTTTAATCGCAACCGTAATATAAATGTAGTCTAACAATAAACGGGCAAAAACATTAGTGACAGCCACACGCACTCCAAAAATATATCGATAAAAAACATCGACACTAACACACACCGTTCTCTGTTGCTATAAAATCGAGTCGGCGCCGATAAAGACATTTCACAGCTACCCAACATACGGCCTTTCACTAGCTCGCAAAAACTTATCGCGACTTTTTCCGAGGTTCGTTCGTATTCAGTTTTTGCAAGTTAATTTTTTAAATACCAACCGATGTTATTCGGACAGAATGGAAGAAATATGCAGTGATTTTTGCGGGTGTGTTGTGTTGTACCTACTTATAAAACAAATGGGTTAGTAAGGCAACGAAATATGGCTGCACACTAGCGGTTTACTAAAAGGAATAATAGGTAATTATAATATTGATACATGGTGTTGATAGGTACACAAAGATAACAGCTGTAGTAGGTACTTAAAAAATTACATTGATTTGACTGTTAAATGTTGAGTGAATGAAAATGTTCTAATCTAAACCAATTAGCAATAAATCTTGTTAACTATTACTTAGGCCACACTCCTGTTCACCCGATAAGAGAAAATGCTCGTAAAAATACGTACATAAATCTTTAAACAGCAAAAAACACTTACAACAATATTAAAAGACTTAATTCTCTCACGCAAGCAAAACTGCACACAAAGTCTAAGACACTACAAAAATCTCATAAATTCATTATTACGTAATTCTAGTGACGTGCAAGTGTCGATAAAAAAACATATCGACATGGATACCTACTCTATAAACGCGATTAGCAATAAATTGCTGTATCACTGAGCTGTAAGATGAAGTACTTATTTATGGTAAACTGAGTCAATGGTCAACGCACATTGTAATGGCTGCCTTAGATGGCATTTGTCTTTGATCCACGTAATGTTGGAAAAAACAGACATGGGTTTTGTTTGATTGAGTATCTATTGAGGGAAATGAATGAAGTTGCAACGTTACAGAGCATCTCATACATTTTGTTGCTGTTTTATTAATAGTTCGTAACTATAGCAACCAATAGATGGTCTTAGATAATCATAGATCTTCCAACTAATCAGCAGTCTAGAATGACTATTGACAACGCCATTGATAGAAGCTGTTTACCATTTGATAACAAATATTATGATATCATCAGTTTATTTTGTTGATTATACTTAAAATGGATAAAGGACATTTTAAGTAGACAGATCTTTATCTATCTCTAATTATATAGGCACCTACCATCCTCATTGAATCAATAAAACAATACTTTCAATTTCACGCCAAAAATAATTTCACTCAACGTGAACCCGTTCCACAATTGAGTGACGAACAAACTGGTCATCAAATTTATTACTTGAGCGGTATTTTTTCCTTCTAAGAGGAATGTTGGTGTTTTTCTCGGCGTAAAACACAAGGCCTATGTGACCGAGACGTGGTACGAAAGATTTTGTGAGGCTGCTACGGAACCGGTGGAGTAAATTGCGATTTTTTTTTTTTTTTTTTTTGTTTTTATTTTTCGACATTGGTAGTGAAAATTTTGCTTGAGAGATTTTTTTCTGTAGTAAATATAATTCTGATGATTTTTATGTCGATTTTTTTGCATGCTATAACTAAAAGTTTATCTTAGTTTTGAAATAAATATGTCGTGACAGCATCGTCGGCGTAAAACGAATTTGTTCTTTCAATGAATACATTATACGACTTTATCTCAAATGCCACGTTTTAAACGAACATTTACAAGCGAGTAAGTAATTTAAGTGCAAAATTCGATGTCGCATAATGTAAAATTGTATTACAGCTACATAAATTATGATTTTTACTAGCACCTACACCATTTTACGGATACCTCCTAGAATTTTATTCACATTTAAAAGTAAAAAGATCTAGAAACTAATTTCATATGTATGTTACTATATAAAATAACAATTTAGAGTAATAAAATTAATGGAAAACAATTACATGAAGCAAAAAGTAACATCGCTAGCATCGCTAAATATTCAATGTCCATTTTTTTTATTGCCAATGGACCGCCTAATGTGCTTGTCACAACACTAATGTATCGATATGTAAAACGCGTTTGTGCATCACTAATTTATTGGATTATGATAAGGGTGTCGACAGTTAGCACCTGTTTGAATTTATTAAACTAATTTGAGTTTTATTGAGTTGGGTGTAAAGTTCTTTTTGCAATAAAATTGCGGTTGGATGTTATTGCTTTTTAATCCGAATGGATTATTAAGTTATTTTTAATTTTAAGGATATAAATGAATATATCTTTGCATAAATGCTTAGCTCGATTACACCAAAACAAGTTCTTTAGTGAAAATACAGAGAATGTTATAAAATAATCGATGATTGAATAGCATAAGCTTAGTCAGCCTATAATGTTGCTTCTGGGACACAGGCCTCCTCTCTTCGAGAGGGAGTGAGCTGGAAACCACCACGCGGGCCCTGTGTGGGTTGGTGTGAATAAATGTCTTCGAATTTTTCGATCTTGGAACCCAGGCAAGCGCTTTACTTTGTGTAAATAATTTCATCACCACTGCTCTCAAAAAGGTGAAGGAAAACATCGTGAGAAAACCGGCAAGTCCTAGATGATTGCATACAATAAAGGAATTGAATTAAAAAAAAATACATTATGAGTGTTAATTCGTTTTTCCACCTACAACAAAGCGACAGTAGGTACCTATAAACAAAACTCTATGAACGACAAAAAGAGCACACACCACCGCAAAAATGCAATTGCAAAAATAAAAATAAAAATAAAATAAAGACAACTCCACATCATTCACTGTCCAACAGAAACACGCAGTGGCTACTGTCTTTTTTTCAAGCCCTGGACCGCTTTATGCACCACTGCCACCACATTAACATTTATATATTGTCGATTAATTATTTATATTTCTCATTTACTGATTGGTAAAGTGATTGAGTCGTCCAAAGTGATTGATACAATGTGTGATGGTTTGTGTCGTTTCGTGAATTATGACGTGTTTTGTTTTTCATTTGTCAAATGTTTATTTTTTGGTTTGACAGTTGGTGATAGTAGACGTAAAGTTAAGCTGTGATTTGATTTATGGTTTTCCGATTTAAATATCGAACGGTAAATTGTCTTTTAATGTGCCTAATAGTGTTGTGTAGTTTCAGTTAATATCGATTATAGAAATGTTTAGTAGGTATAGTCGATTATAAAATCGTGGTTGAAAAAACGCGTCGTGTTACGAACAAAAATCGTAGAGCAGTTTTAAATTGTCTTCCTATTTTATTTAGTTAAAAATCTAGATAAATATTCTGTAAGCTACTCTCTAGCCGTTGAGAAAATGCGTTCTTGACACCTGTCAGTTTCATTGGAACGACATAATTTGTTCGTGTTTTGCGAATTTGATCCTTATAGTTACTAGAAATTAACCAACTGACAGGTGTCAGGAACGCATTCTCTCGACGGCAGGACTGTAGTTCCATATTTAAACTGATCTTGGTTATAGACATAAAATAATGTCATTCGACCTAAAACGGTTATTGCCTGCTACACATATAATCAAAGCTCTTTTAAACCAGAATAGACGTAACTGAACATACACCAATTTGCTTGTTAAAACAAAAGCATAAAGAAAGAAAGAAAGAAAGAATAACGTTTATTTGGACACAGTTCGTGAAACACAAAATACAAAATAAAAAAAAGGTGAAAATAATATTTTAACAACAATAGTGTTTGTCTCACGGCTGCGCCAAAAAGGTTCATTTCAGCATGAACGCCAGACAGGTGCCAGGCAGGTGAACTATATTGTAACTAGGTATACAAAGTTACTAGCTTCTGCCCGCGATTTTTTTCGAGTTTTTTTGCGTTTTTCCTAAGAGTTGTAGCGTTATAATAACCTATAACCTTCCTCATGAATTGGTATATCAAATGCAAAAAGAATTTTTCAAAATCTCTTCATCTTTATTATATTACTAGCTGCCCGCCCCGGCTTCGCACGGGTAGCACTATGTACTTATCTACGGCGCACCTACCTACCTACTCTACCTACCCTACCTACCTACCTACCAACCTACCCTACACTGGTAAATTCACATTCATCAAATGAGTTAACAGTCCAACGCGCGAAGTTAAAATATTCGTTTTAAGTTTTCTGAAATTTTCAATTTTTCTGCACAATTTTCTTAATTTTTCTTTCCGTAAGAACCTTATCCTTACAATAACAAACATAACAAAAAAAGATTTAGCGAAATTGGTCCAGCCGTTCACGCGTGATGCCGTGACCAAGGGAAATAGGGATTCATTTATCTATATATATATACTATACCTATAGGTAGTAAGTTCATGTAGATACTAACTTCTACTAAGTATTGATAAAATATATGTAAAATCTTCTATTCTATAGAATTACAGCACATCCGATGGCTGCGTTAATTAGAAACGATACGATTTAAATACCGTAAGTAAGTGCTTCCTTTATGTACCTACAGTTGCAATGATCAAAGATGCGCAAGCGCACTTGTTTCCGCACCACATACCTGCTATGACTTTTCTAATGCTGTATCTGAACTCATTTAAATGTATCTCCGATAAAGTTTAGCTTGCCATCCCTTAATATTTTTGAGGTACCATTTTTTTTAGTTCAAAATTCACTCACAAGGCAGTGTTATCATTTCAAGACAAATATCAACATAACAGTGACTAAAATCTAACTAATTCTAACTTATTCCATTTGTCTCTTAGCTTGACAGATTTTTGTCAATTTCTGAATAATGAGAAACGACATTCAATAATTGACGTTGTCAATTAGACAGCTGTCAAATAAGGGCAACTGTTTAAAACATGCATACCGTTTGTGGTGTTGGCAAAATTGTGGCGACACAAATCAAGAATTAGTTAGTTTCCTGCCTACTCTACATCAACAAGCCGCAACACAAGCGGTACAACATAAACCAGTCCCTGGAAGTGCTGGAATAGCTGTATCCGAGAGGGCACCGGTTTCTCAAAGCTATGCCACGTATGTCCACCACGTCTTTGTGAGCGCCGCGCGATGTACGCATTGCCGACTGCGTGCATACCGCCGTCCGCTGTCGAAACCTATGGGAACAGGGCTGCTTTTTTTAAAGGTTGGCAGCATTGAGTATAGGCAGAAATAGAAGTGATTCTAGGTACTCGTAAGGATAGGCTTGTGAAATGCGGTCATAGTGGTGGTGTGTTGTGCAACTTGAGATGTCGTTGGTGGAAGTTCATTATGAGTGACGGTTATTCTTTCCTATTCTAATTGGTTAAAGAGGATTCTAGGACGTTCTATGATGTGCGGGTAGAACGAATATTAATGACTATATTATCAAAACCTAAAAGAAATTTGAGCTTATCGCCGACGGGAAAATGGAGTAACATTAAGAGCGTTTATTCTGAAAGTGGGCAACGTCGCAAATAGATGTCAAATATTTCGCAGTTTTGATTAATTTGGCAATATTACTGTATGGAAATAAGAAATGTGGTGAGTTAGCGAACTAGGAAATTAATAATGAATTGCAATTATAACACTGAATTTGATGTTGTAACCGTTTTAGGTGTAAAAAAGGCATTTGGAAAGTTTCTAAATACTTTTTTTACATCTAAAACTAAATATTCGGTGATACGATATTAATTATTGCATTTCATAATCAATATTCTAGTTCACTAGTTAGCCACATTTCATATTTCCATACAGTAATATTGCCAAATTAATCAAAACAGGTAAATATTTGCGACGTTGCCAACTTTTAGTATAAGCGCTCTTAAAAGCTGCTGCTGCTTTATCGGAACGAAAATGAAGAGCTTTTATTGACAGTTTCTATCACATTACATCACGCCCGTATACCTCGAAGGCTTAAGCAGAGGAGTACCTATAGCACATCCACATTTCGCTAGTTATGTTTATTAAGTCCCATGCAAAGATTTAAATCGTAGATTTGCCCTCACTGTACTAAGTCGCACGAAAAATCGTCCATAATGAGAGGAGCGAGCTCACACATTAACAATGGCGTTTCCATGACAACCGAGTCAAGTCTCTGCTACACTGTCTATCTCAGAGGTGTCAGAAACGCGACCATCTTTTGACGCGGAAGGGCAAATCTACGATTGAAATCTTTGGTCCCATGTAACAGGGGGCGAACACCGGGGGAAAGTTTCTATAAATTGTCAGTAATATTGCTTCACTTATATTGCGGTTAAAATCGAGACGAGTATAGTCCATAGTGTCTTCCTCTTCAGAAGTTAACGATGATAGTTATCCTGTAAGAACAGCTTCTGAAATATTTGAAGCTTGTTTTTTTGTTAACGATACGGCATTTTGGCATTACAGCAGTAGATAGGGATAAGTGGAAGGCAGGCCTTTGCCCGGCAGTGAGACATTAACGACTGATATTACTAATGGACTGGATTGTTCCTCTCTCCGGAGTCCTGACCGCCGCGTCGGTTCTTGGACACTGTTCTCGATACCGTTGGTTCCTTATATGTTTTATATTCTATTAAAATGTAATTTATAATTATGTATTCTAATATTTAAAAATGTAATTTATAATTATGTGTTCTAATATTTATAAATGTAATTTATAATTATGTATTCTAATATTTAAAAATGTAATTTATAATTATGTGTTCTAATATTTAATAATGTAATTTATAATTATGTGTTCTAATATTTAAAAATGTAATTTATTTATGTCTTCTAATATTTAATAATGTAATTTATAATTATGTATTCTAATATTTAAAAATGTAATTTATAATTATGTATTCTTATATTTAAAAAATTTATTTACGAGTATATGTAATAATTATTATAAACGCGAAAGTTTGTGAGGATGGATGATGGATGGATGTTTGTTACTCTTTCACGCAAAAACGACTGAACGGATTTGGATGAAATTTGGCACACAAATACTTTATAACCTGAATTAACACATAGCATACTTTTTATCCCGATATTCCTTCGGGATCGAGACTTATACGGGTTAATCTGCAGGGCGCTGCTAGTCAATGAAATAATATGGGCATTTTGGACGGTATAAATTTTTTATTGATAGAGTCATACTGAGGAAATCAAATAAAGTTGATTAGGTGGAAAAGCCACGTTTTCTCCCTATATACTTTAAGTTTGTCCTTTCTGTCTTGAGTTGACT
The DNA here is from genome assembly GCA_914767755.1 of Agrochola circellaris. NCBI lineage: Eukaryota > Metazoa > Arthropoda > Insecta > Lepidoptera > Noctuidae > Agrochola > Agrochola circellaris. The sequence continues at coordinate 4,668,966 of OU611867.1, read as the reverse complement.
TTAAAAGTCTCGAACAGCTAATCCAAAGTTCTCTTCAATCCACAGTAATGCATGTTGTATCTAGCAATAATCAACATCTTAGATTGTTATCTTAGAATTTATTATCATCGGAAATGGCAACCTGTATTAGGTACCTATGTGTGATTCATAAAGTGACTAAGATAGGTATTCAAAATGTTGTCACAAATAAAGTGGTCAGTTGATGATGAAGTATATAATATCAAATATTAATGATGGCGGTACAAGTAGTGGATATTTTTATTTCGTATTAGCTTTTGCTTGCGGCCTCGCCTGTGTTTATCCCACGGGAATGTAAGTACTATAGGGATAAAAAGTATTAGAGGTCCTAAGCCAAGTCATACTCTGTGTTCCAAATTTCGTCGTAATTCCGGCGTTTAAAGCGTGAAAAGATAACAATCAGATAATATTTAGCATATATTTAGAAGTTTTACTCCCAATGTGGCTTTCAAGAAAAAGGGAAGATTTTATTTCATTGTCCTTTTTAAGAGTGTGTCTCTTAAAAAGGACCATGAATCTTATCAAATAGAACAAATTCGAAACTCCACCAATATGCACTGGGCACTTGTGTTTTAATTTGTACACCTACATTATTTTTCTATATTATTCTATTTCCTCTGAGGAGCCCTGAGTTCCAGGCAATGATTAAATTGACATTAAATGCCTTAATGTCCCATGTTATTAATTAAAACTGGTGAAATGTGGGTGTACTATAGGTAAACCACTGCCTAGCCCTTCCGAATTACAAGCGTGATGTTATGTTATTAAATGCCTTAATTCTAGAAAGAATCTTATGTATTGATCTAGAAGAACAGTACCAGTAACTACTATTCAGAGATTTTATAGGCTGTATTTTTACTTATTTTGACGTTCAGACCCGAAAAAAAAACGTTTAAGTCAAGAGAAATATTGTCAATTGCACATGTCGAAAAACAGCTCATGTTTTACGTATTTTTTCCCCGAATTCGTGTTACTCCCCACGAATTTCTCGTATCACAATAACAGTGCGTGTAAAAGTAAATACATATTGCATTGTGGTCGCATATGCCGCGGCCATGTTGCTATATTTTCTTTTTTATAACAATGACAGTTTCACGTGACAGATGACGGATGCTAGAGGTGGGGCATATCGACAGTTATTCTAATATCGATGTTTTATTAAATTAAAATTGAATTGGTTCTTTTCTGTAAATGGGAGATAGTGTTTTAATGCATTAAATTATGGATAATCTATTATATATTCAACAAATAAAAATAATTTTATATCTTTCGCTTTTGATGTTCTGCGCTGAAATGTCGTCGAGTTTTTATAGTACTCACGTTTTACGACTTGCATGAAATTATAGGCAGCTGAAGCTGATATATTTATTTTTCTTTTACTAGGTACAAGATTAGTGTGGAAGTATTTTTATTAAGTTTTTTATTCTTTTTGCGTCACTATAGTGAATCGCAATGGCAGATTGCTCACATACGTATCGCCAACGAAAACCACAATAATGCATTTCCGCCGGCCGTTTTTATAACAGCTGATAAACCATAGTATACTTCTTTTCCATTTGTTTATACCTAACTATTTTTGCACTTTAATCCTATGTTATGGTGAGTTCGTAATCTTATTATTGATGGTCATAAAGGTAATTGTTTCATACAAAAACCATTCCACGTAGGTACACGGTCGTAGGTGGTGGTCTATTGTAGCTTATTAATAATATAGGTATGAAGATAAAAACATAAAAAACAAATAAATTAATAACCGTCCGAACAAAAGATTTTACTTAAATTAATCAATATTGTATATAGAAAAAAACTCTGATGTTATTCGTATTTATCAGTGAATAATAAAATTAGACTGCAGAGTAGGCACTGAAATAATAATATCGAGGGGTGAAAGGCTATTTGGTTGAAGCGACATCTTGGGCGATATTGAGTTATAAACATCATCCGACGGAGAAAAAATTGCTGATTCCGAATATGTATATAACTCAATATCGCCCAAGATGTCGCTTCAACCAAATAGCCTTTCACCCCTCGATATGTGTTTTGAATATGATTTCTGCTGAAATTTTTGCTTGTTCTTAATTATGTATTATAAAAAAAAACTTCATGATGAAAAAAAAAATACAAGAAAACGGCGCCTAGCGACTGGAAAAACCTCCTCAGACCACTCAACAATGATGACAAACATTTCATAACACCAGAACGTTAAAAAAAAATCTTCTTCAATTAAACTTCGTTTCCCAACTTCCCATCCACAGTAATAAACATTTATTTGACAAAATTTATACAACAGTCTTTTGTCACGAGCACAATACTCCACGGTTCGACGATTGAAATGATTTGGTACATGCATACGAACTATTGTCGATAGTTTTTTCGATGGAAACCTTGAGTATTTCGACATTTTTCTGTGTTATTTGAATGTGTTTTTTTTATAATTTTGTAATATTCCGGCTTTGAGTTTGGCAAGTTTATATGGATAATTTCATAGATACAGAGTACCTGCTATTTATAAAATAAAATTTTTAGAGTAACTCTACCTAGCTCTTAACGGCTCGAAAGCTGTTGCAACTGAACATTAAATTTTTGCTCGTTGCTGGTAACTGAGTTCGAAAAATAATTAAGAAATTTTTAATGTCTTTTAGTTGCTGGATTAATCCTACTATAATAAATTATAACTGTGAAAGTTTGTATGTTTTAATGTTTTGATGTTTGTTACGCAAAAACGGTTGAATGGATTTGGATGAAATTTGGCAAGCATCTGTTTGGAAAAACTTGTTTATAAACTGGATTGACACATAGGATACTTTTTATATCGGTAGTACGTTCCCGTGGAATAATTTCCGACCTCCGGGCGGGCAAAAGCTTGTCATTATATAAAACCAAACGTGAATGGTTTTCCCTTTTGCAATCTATAAAGGGTTTTAAAATATTTTTCTATTTTTAATAAAAAAAATTGCGCGGTTCCACTTTTAATACCATTTCATTCTAAATTCAACCCTAAATAAATAAAACACATAGCAACATCCAACAATACATGACAAAATAAATAATTCCGTATAATATAACCTTGTTCAAGCGGGCTAAGTGAATTGAATGCCGAATACCAATACAATAAGTTAGGCGCGACGTCGGGGTTAAGTTATATCGTGCACTGCGACCCGGCTAATCGAAGGGTGGGTGGTGAGGGACGGGACGTCTCTCAATTTATCGATATCGATGCACGGATGATTATAATAAAATAAATTAAATAAGACTTCTACACCTACACTTTTCCGTATAAGTTTATAGTGGGCGATAAGTAATTTGTTTTATATTATCGCATTGATTCTAGTTTATATTGGCTTCACAAGTGATACGAAGAATAAGAAATTTATCGGTTAGATTTTTATCGATTTGAGCGAGTTTATAAACTGCAGCAGTTTTTTGCTGAACAACCGGCTTTTACGTAACTGATTAACAATTCCTTGCTGTCTTAGATAAAGATAACGCAAAGTTATGCATCGTAAATAAGAGCTCACTTCAGTTGTAGTACTTTCTACTGCGACTGCGCGTCCACGTGAAATATAACTCATATAAAATGGACACATAAATAATAATGCATACGTCAGTTTTTTGCTGCATGACATACCCGTTATGCATTGATTACACGAATTGGCGATATAAGTTGTTGATCACTCGGTGTGGTGTCAGTGGCAGCGAGAAGCGGAAAGCGTTAACCCAAAATTGATTTACAAGGAGCCGTTTTTATACAAAAAATTGTTTCAACAATAACTTGATTCTAAGTTATTTTCCACTAGCATTATTATCTGAGTAACTAGGTAATTTTTTTGATAAAAGTTTAAAAGAAAAAGCAGTTCAGACGTTGGGTAGGGTCTGAACTGCCGTCTCTTCTCTGGATCGTACAACATTATTGCAATATTCAGAGAGAAAGAGAAACCCAGCCATCTCCGCTTAATCTCATATTATTATAACTAATCTCGAATAGTTTAATTAATTAACAAAAAACTGAAAAACTCTCATGAACGTGCTTACTTAGTCTTAGATTTATGTTTTCGTCTCTATCTTGCACATGTAATTTGTTAGTTGTGTAACAGTGACAGAAATAATGCTAAGCCAAAGTTGGTGCAAAGTAACGTTTATTAATATCGGCTTTATCATCATCTGCTTAACCTTTTCCCAACTATGTTGGAGTCGGCTACCAGTCTAACTGAATGCAGCGGAATTCCCTTATTTTACATGGAGCAACTGGCTATCTGACCTCCACAACCCAATTACTGGGTAACATGATATCCCTCGGTAAGACTAGTCGTCAGTCTTTCGGGCTTCTGACTAACCGTAACAACTGACTAAGATCTACAAATGGCAGCCGGGACCTACGGCCAAACGTGCTTTCCAAGGCACAGAAATATCGGACTTATAATTCAATACAAATGAAACTTAACAAAACGCTTCCGCTTGCCGCCGTCACAGTCACCCGACGTTTATCAATAATGTTAGTTGTCACTCAGGTCTGGCGGGTTGCATGCCTATAACTTGTATTAACGCTATAATGAACTATAAAATATCGCAATCATAACTCTTATGTAACCAATAACTTTATCTCGAGGAAAATGCGAGATATATCGTGACCTTGGTTATGATTGGTTTGTTTTTAAAGTGAGGAAGTTATAAATTATAATGCAGAGATATAGAACTATGTCTATCATAAAGTATGAGTACTATTTTTTTTTTTAACTGAGAATAAATAGACTAAGATGAATACAATACTATAAGGTGTCACTTTCTCAAAAATCAGAAGCTTGTTTGCTCCGTGTAAATAAGTCACTGTTGGCGATTAACAGATTTTTTTACTCTTTTTGACATGAATATTGTTTTCACGTTACGTTTTCTTGATATTGCTTCTACTTAAAACGAATAATAGATCACTCTTTTTATTTTAAGAAATCCGTATAAATCCAGGGAAATATAATATAGGTATATTATAAGATAATATATACATGTGATTAACGAAACGACGACGTCGAGTCATACTAAGTAAAGGAATATAGTAAATCAATGATAATCCATCTTGGTATGGGAAACTTTATACTATATTGCAACTGTTACACAAATAGATTAAAACGAAATCAATTAATTCCATAAAATAAAACAACAGTAAAAACTCTCAGATACAAAAAAAACAAAACACACTTAAAAAAACTATCGATATAAAACTATCGACTTATCCCACCCCTAACTTTAACGGTACAGTAACGGCTGACAACCCCATAGCCCCGCCCTTATCCACGCTACCCCTGCTTATACCTATGTATGTATACCTATGTTTGTTTAGGTATTTGTAGCGAAAGGACATTGCCAATTGTATCTTTTACAAGTATCGAACAAACTATTATGTATAAGTACTATTACTCTGCACTTTTTACATAGAAATGTATAACTTCTTAAATGTTCGTGAATTCAAATTCGGAACAAGATGGCCATTATGTCGGTCGAAACTGCATAAAAACTTTTTCTTTGACTCTTCATTAAAAACGAAAAATATCTATTGTCATAAATGAGAGCATTTACAAGAATTTAATCCCTACATATAGATCCTAGTAAGTGCTGAAGCAGCAGTGTTATTCTGTAACCATCTCACCGTGAAAACTTAGGTGAAGTGAGCGTGGAGTGAGCTGGCATTCCACAGGGATTGACTCTATTGACAGCTCACTTCACCCAAGTTTTCACGGTGAGAAGTTTACAGAATAGCATGGCTGATACCTAAACAAAGCCAGTGCTTGTATTTTGGGCGATCGTGTCAACGTGAATCTCCTGACATAAATTAATATTAATATAGCATATTAGTTTGTAATTGTGAGTGTGCGAACGCACGTTTGCTTGTGTTTGTGTGTGATATTTAAGGTCTTTATATTTCTCATAGAATTGCACGACTGGCTCGATTTAAGAATTCGGGAGTATATTATGAGAATAGGACATATAGTGGTAGGAATATTAGCCAGTCAGCCATTTGGTAGTGGGGCTGACGGTCCAGAGTGACAGTCCATTTGAATATCGCCACTCGTTTCGGCTTCATCGCACTCTCTCTGCCTCGGAATTGGTCCCGGCTGTCATTTGTAGATCTTTGACTGTCCTTACGAGTGATCAGAAGCCCGTAAGTCTGACAGCCAGAATTTCCAAGGAGTATCGTATTACCCAGTAACTGGGTTGTGGAGGTCAAATAGGCAGTCGCTCCATGCAAGATACTGGTATTCAGCTGCATCCGGTTAGACAGGAAGCCGACCCCAACTTAGTCGGAAAAGGGTAAGCGGATGATGATCTGTTCCCATATAATGTAAGCTGCATCCGGTAAGACTGGAAGCCGACCCCAACATACTTGAAACAAAGGACAAGCCATTCAAAATGGTTGAGCTGAATGGTGCTAATCCATGCGTCATGTTCGTGAACGGGCGCCGTCAGTAGGGACTGGTCATCTCTTAGCTACCACGGCTTATTTTAATTTAATTAAGGTTTGGATTGTTTATTTTTTATTTCTGTTACGGACACTTTTCACGTTTTGCATCGTTCTCAGATGTATAACTTCAACATGAATGATGTAACCAATATTTTGTAACCATATCATGATTTAAAAGAGTGTCCGTGGAGTTTCTTGGCCGTTCTTATCCAAAGGTACCTACTACGCTTTGGAATGGGCATCTAGCTTCATCTTTCTGACTGACCGACCCCTTGACAATTCAAAAGTGCCTGTAATTGGTTTATTTGAAATAAATGCTTTGAGTTTGAGTTTGAGAGGTGATAATTTTCAAATAAAACTCTAGGGTAATTTTATCACATAGGTTGGTTTACAGGTGCATGGTAAAACATTGTTTTTTGCCCATAGAGAGGGTTGCATATTCTGCAGTGAAAAATAAAATATGCATTGGCGTTATTACTCATAACTGTTAGGTACATATGTATAATATTATCCAGTTCATAAACTCACATAGGTACCTAATATTTTCTTTTACTCAAACGTTCTACTAAGTATACATTTATATATGTAAATATGATAACATTATTTATGTGTATTTGTACATATATATGGTAATAGCAAAGATTAACATTCGTAGGAATGGTCAATTAAATAATTTACATATACCTACGAGTAAATAACGACTGTTGGCACATTGTTTGTTAGATATTTTTTCTTCGAATAATTATGTATTGAAATCGATAACTTTGATATACAATTTGTAAAATATATGCTGGTTTTTTTTACTATTATGCCATATTTTTCCGTAACTATAGGTATGGAACCTCGGGAGAAGCTCGTGGCTTACTAATACCAGCCGCATGGTTCGAACCATCAGGTTAAACTACGCTTGCCGGGGTTGGTTCGTGGATAGGTGACATACCGAGACATCTCCGTGCCTCAGAAAGCACGTTAAGCCGTTGGTCCCGGCTGTCATTCGTGGATCTTCGACAGTTGTTACGGGTCGTCAGAAGCCCGAAAGTCTGACAACCAGTCTTATCAAGGGGTATCGTATTTTACATGGAGCGACTGCTTCGTAAAATACGGTATTCAACTGCATCCGATTAGACTGGAAGCCGACCCCAACATAGTTGGGAAAAGGCTAAGCAGATTGATACGAATCGAACCCGCGAACTATAGAATGCATATGTGGTTTGACTTATGTTACTATTGGGGAAGCTATAGTTTACTCGCCGTCTCTATTCATTCTGCTTGATTTAACAAAACAACTTAGTAGACGGTCGCGGGAATGTGCTGATGTCAGAAGCACAGCTCCGGTCGATGTGGCGGTGCTTGGGGGAGGCATATGCCCTGCAGTGGACCTCTTTCAGCTGAAATGCTGACGATGATGAAAACAACCAACAACTAACCACAACATACTCAATAAGTACCATAATTGATATGAGGATTTCATTCCGACCTCGTTTAGTTTTATATAATTTGGTTCTAACTATGTTAATACCAATTTACAGAATAAACATCATTTTTAACAGATTAAATCAAAGAGGCCTATGGGAAAGGATGATGATATAATGATTCTGACACAGTTCTCCGACATTAGTTTCTCTGATAAACGGTTCGCCGACATAAAGATTCACTTTTCAGTGTTTCGCCAATAGAACTTTTCAACTTCGAACGATTCGCCGACAAAACAATTCACTTTTCAGTGTTTCGCCGATAAAACGTTTCAACGACGAAGGATTCGCCGACAGAAGACTTCACTTTTCAGTGTTTCGCCGACAGAAAGATTTTTGAAAATTAAAGACAACGATTTTAGACGATTAGTAGAACCTTTCATCGGCGAACGATTCGTCGACACAACCGTGCGTCTATTCCTGCGTTTACCTACATCAGAGTATAAACATAGGTATTCGACATGTATGTAGTCCTGAATTGGGTATTCTAACAATGAACACTGTCTGCTCTGATATAATACACAACAAAGCCAAGCACAAAGCCAAGCACAAAGTCAAGTGCAAAGTGAAGTGCTACTGGCTAAGCCTTATTTATTAACACAAGTTTTTGTTTATATTAAAATATGTTTGTTTAGGTTAAGGTATTTTTCTATGGGCCTGTGTCGCCTGAAATAAATGATATTATTATTATAATATGTGCTCTTAATTAATGCTTGACATTACCATTCTAACCCATCCTTTTCTGTCAACAGGTGAAGATCTGGTTCCAGAACCGCCGGAGCAAGTACAAGAAGATGATGAAGGCCGCTCAGGTGGGCGCCCCGCCGCCCAGCCTCGGTCTACCGCCCAGCAGCCCGCCCAACAACAACCAACTATTACATGGTAAGTAATTGTGACCCTTAAAATTATTTTAAAAATATCGGTAACTAACTGTCCAATTTCATGGCGAATACGACTTCTCATACTGAAAATCGTATTCGCCAGGCCGTGAAATTGAATTATCCTGTTGAAAAATATGGTCTGAAAACGGAATTTTGAATTACACCTGCATTTTTCTGCGTTTTTTATTCAACCTCACTCCATCACTTATTTAAGTACTGAGTTCTATTGTAATAGAAAATAGTAAAATGACGCTTTTATAAAAAGTAAAATCTCGTATTTTGATGATCTGATATCTCATACTTTATCTAGTATCATGAAAATGTATTAAGTCCTTCAACTATTACCAGCTGTCACCTTGACCTGCCGAGGAAATCATTATGGTAGGGCCCCAACTGAATTTGATTAAGCATTCAGAATGCAAGGATTATAATTATGATACAGTTTTTATAAATTGCTAATTATTTTCTCTCCCACAGGTGGCGGCGGCAGTTCCAGCGGCTCCCAACACTCCCCATCGGCGTACCAGAGCGGGGGCCCAGCGCAGGCGCACTCCCCCACCCCTAGCTCGACCCCCGTGTCCGAGCTCTCCCCCGGGCTGTCTCCCACTGGCACCCCCTGGGATGTGAAGCAGCAGCCGCAGCCAGCATGGGATGTCAAGGTCGGATATGTAAGAGAGATAATTGTTTGATATAAGCTTTACAGGATCGGTGGTATCGTTCTTCCTTCAGAAAAGCGGTTAGCGGTTTTTGGGTATTCTGAAATGGCTTTTACCAAGTGACAGCACTGTGCTGTTAGGTCTGGACACCTGTCAAAAGTTTCAAAGCGCTTAAATTTTCTTTAGTCGTGACTGAATGATGAACGAATGATAAACGTCATCAACGTCAATGTCAATGGAAGACCTCTTGTCAAAGTGGCGCTAACTGGTGGCGTGAAATTTCATGAAAACCTGTATGTATCATATTATATCAAACAGGCAAGACTGTTTTTATAAATGGTGTGTTGCGGTTAATGAGAGTCATTCTTTTTAATTCTCTCAGTTACATTTTGACATTTTTCCAAAATGATTTCGATGTGATCTTGCGTTATCAATACCATTGATTACTTAGATGTTATATGAAAATTCACAAAACACAATGTTTTCGAAATAATATGCTGGCCTTTTTCGAAAATACTTATCTATTTGCAAACGATAACGTTAATAATTATTAATAACTTTATATTTTAATAAACCATAACCATAGTGACTAGGTATCACATATTTTATTTCTAAGTAATTTGACCTCAAATAAAAATCGCAAAAACAGTTTTTTAACCTTCCATATTTTCTTTCTGTTTAGCCGACGGCAGGCCGATCGCCGGACGGTAGCTCGTGCGACGTAAAGCCTCCACACCAGCAGTCGTGGGATCCGAGGGTCGGATACGTAAGTGCACTGTCACTTCAAAAGTTTTCCAATTATTGCACTTATGATGTAAAATGACAGGCCACAAATGTTGAGTTTTCCAATATTTAAGAAGCAAGATTTTGAAAATGGAATGCAACTTATGCAAGGCGTAGAAAATAAATCATTATTTTTATGAATCAACAAAAGAAAAAATAAATACAGTCATTGGAAAATTCTTATTTTAAAATTAATTCAGTTTATAAATGATGAATACTTATTTCGAAAATAATTGAATAAGCTTTAACTAGAAAATAAAAAGGCATGTTATTTAAAAAATGAATGCAATAATTAAATTGGAAAAGTATGTTGAATTTAATACAATTTTAGCAATATTTATTGTCAAGTTAGTTAAGTTTAGGTAAATTTTACCTATGGATATACATATTTTTGAGGGGAGCTTCCTTTTCTTATCGTAGGAGGGTTATTTCGCGCCTCAATCCGATGACGTAGAAGGATCGCCGGGCGCCGACGGCATGAGGGGTCGACCAATGCCTTGGATGCTGAAGGTAAGGGTTCGATTCCGTGTCGTGTTTGTCATATGCACGTAGTTATTAAAATTATTTAAACTATGTACAATACCGTGATATTCTTTTCTGAATTTTTGAAATAAAAAGTGTGAGTAACAATAACAGAAATCGTCGGAAAACAAATCCGTAATTTTTAACGCTACAACTTTTCCTACACGAATTATTTTCTTTCCCAACCAAATAATCATCGTAAAAATCCGCTATTTAAATTAATTATCTTCTCGAAAACATTCGTATTTCCATAGAAAGCTCACAAAACAAGTTTGTATGGTTGCGTGTGTGAAAATTATAAAAAAAACTATATAAAACTTATTAGATAATGGTTGTGGGTGTGCCGGGCGCGCCTCACGTTTTCGACGATTAGTTTTCGACTAGCTTTTACTGCGACTTCACTTGGAAGTACGTGTAATATTGTTAATTAATTCATTGATATGGAGATATTGACATCAATCGGTTTTAGGTACCGCTACTTTGTTTACTTTCAAGTTTAATAGCAACTTAATATATGTACTTATACAATCAAAATAAGAAATATTTCCTTGAGGCAACTCGAAAGACCTATTTGAAACTTCGGAAACAGAAGGTAATTTCAGTCTTAAAGTTTTGGCACAAATAAGTACTTGGAAAATCTAGTAAAAGTAGTTTCAGGCTGAAACAGAATTATACCCTTGCTATGTGCAAAAACATATAGGTATCTAAGGAAGAAGAGTTAGAACTAAACTCAGCAAACTTAACGACCATTTTTTCAACAACTCACAATCATTGACATTTCTGTAGGCATAAAGATTCGAAGACGTTTTATGAACCAATCAGAATCATATAACATGTACAACGCTACAAGGTTATTTTAGCGCGTGGCCAAAATCAGAACTAATGCCGCCATCTTGTTTTGTCATTACAATTTCTGTGTCAATTTCACAAATGGTTACCAACAACGCCCCACTGCTAATGTCATTTAGACGCCAAAATATCCTTGTAGCACTCTACCTATGTCTAGGCAATCCTACTTTACAGGACTCATAACCTAACCAATCCCTCTCTTTGTCGTAGGGCGCGCCGCCCGGGCCGTGGGACATGAAAGGCGCGCACGCCGCCCATGCGTTGCACCACCAGGGCGCCCCACAGCCTCACCCGCCCTACGTGCCGCAGTACTCCTGGTACCAAACCGACGCCAACCCTGGGTTACTTACGTAAGTTTATTTGGATCTTGCTTTAATTTGTAAGTGGTACTTTCGGCGTTAGAAGTAGATGAAAGTTTTGATAATTCAGTGTCACAGGAGTTTTTTTGCATACAATTTACGCAGGGCGATTTAAAACAGCATGAGTAAAATAAAACATAAGGCATTTGAGGTAAAAATTATCTGCTTTAGTAGTCAACGGTTTATTCTTTTTTGAAAATAAAGACAATGCAACATACCTTAAACACACAAAGTAAAGCTTTCATCTACTTTTGATACTCACTGTACCAGATATGCCAATACAACCACAAAATATTGGCTAAAATGTGAGACACCATCGGTATAACATCAGCCTAATCCTTCTGGGAATCCAGGACCAGCTGGAAACGTGTACAGGACCAAAAACGTAAGTTAATAACTCATGTTTTTGCACGAAAAGACCACTCACCACTGTTGGTAGCGGGTCTGACTGCCCAAGGTGCGTTGGATGTACTCCTTAATATCTAGTCTGCTCATCCTGGTACCAGATAGATGCCTTTCCACGTAAGTCCCATAAACATGTTTTTCATCAAGAGATCATCTTCAACAGCCTATCGCAGTCCACGGCTGGACATAGGCCTCTACAAAAATGGGGAATGAATCACCATGCTTGGCAAGCGGGTTGGTGACTGGAAACAAGAGGTGGCACCTGGTCTTCGTGCCACAATGCTTCTGGTACCAGGCCGATGACTATCCTGGGTCAGTCAGTAAGTTTTCATACTACCTTTGGTTAATTACTATAAGACAACGAATCTAAGTTAAATCCAATTTTTATTTTCAATTAAGGTTCGCCATATCTTGTCTATTTGATTATTTTGGCCTTTTTCAGAAGCAAAAATATTCCAATTAATTGGATTCAAAAATGAATTCATTGAATTATAATAAGAATTTATCTAAAGATCTCCAATTCACTTTTTCACAACTCCCACTACAAAATTTCTGAATTAACTGATTTAAAAAAAGTAGGTGTAGAAATTATTAGTACATTTTTGTGTTTAAACATTTATTTTAATTATTTTTCTTTTGTCAACAGGGTATGGCCTGCAGTTTAACAGCCCTCGCACAAACACAAACCTAACTAAAATGTAAGTGTATATTCACTATAAAATGGCGGACAGGAATAACAGCCATCACAAAATGGCGTCGTATTTAAGGCGCGAAAGCATCGGCACAACCAACTTTTAATTTTAAGCAGAATTATTTAATAGTAATAATGAAAATCATTGTAAATTTTTATAATTAATTATAAATAGGGAATAATTGTTCATAATGGTTACTGTATATGTAATAAATATGTTAATAAAAACAGATATTGATGGACCAAACAATTAATGACTGCACCGTTCTTTGCATATTTCAATTGTTTTTAACTAACTTTCTTTGATATTAAATAATATCACTATGAAAAAATATTCACATTTCTTAGGTTTTTTCACACACATCTTCATATTTTCCGAATTAATTCTTTGGCCCATCAATAAACTTGTATTCCTAAAAATAACGTAACGTCTTGGATATCCGATATGAGCCAATCAGGTGTCGTGTATCCTAAAATGCTCGTTTCTGGTTGGCTGATAATCAGGTGACACTGAAATGGACGAATCACGTTATTTGTCAACTTTGACATAAGGCAGATGTGAATGTGTTGGCTCTTTTTCATTGCTTTTAGTTTCCCGGAACACTTAAATTAGTAGAATTTTATATCAAGATTTTTATAGAATTAGAAATATTGGAATCGGAATTTGAATACCTATCAACAAAATTGTATTCTTTGTTTTGCCTTAACATGTAGCAATTTTACTAATTAATGGCAAAGCTCACTAGAATTTAATTCGAATTTTGTTTTGCTTTTTTTAAATGAAAATTGGTTGCAATTTTCGCTTTACATTTAAAAATTTTCTCTAAAAATCTTATTTCAAAATTATAGAGAGGTTTATTGGTCAACTGTAACTAATATTATTATTTGAAAATTGTATTCGTAAATTAAGCTTTAATTCATTTTTTTATTTATTTAGATTTAAATCTTCGAAAAAAAATAATCAACGGGAACACAAAACCAGTCTGTTGTGATAAATAATTTTAAGTTTTTTTTTTATGTAGAACAATAATTTGAATTATAAAAATTGTATTTATTACATTTTGTGCAAAAATAATGTGTTCTGAATGCAAAAAGTTTTTTGTTTTAAGCTATAAATATATTATTATCTTTAATTTCAACTGCAATTTCTTTATTACCTGTAAATAATATAGTCTATTCATATTTCTGTAATTTTATCGAACAAATGTTTTTTTTTTAATTTTTAGGTATTTCAAATAATTTAGTTTTTTTTTTCATAATTTTTATTTTTCAATTTTTAAGTCATATGAATAGACTACATTATGATATATCTTTATTTCTAGAATGGGTCTTTACGGGATGAAATAAAATTTTGTAAATATTTTTTGTAATATATAGAAAAATAAACTATACATATAAATATAGGTAGCGTAATTACTTTATAACTACAATGTAATATAAGGAAAGCGGAAATAAGAAAAAAAAGTGAATTAATTTCTTTTGTCAAATAAAAAGAGAAAAATATTATATTTTCGTGTTTTTATTTCATTGTTTGGTAAACCACAATGGCACCCTAATTACAAACACATGTCAGATGTTAAATAGCTTTTGTTTCACCCACTAAATAATAAAGGAAGTGGTTTTTCAAAATGGTGCAACTTTTTTGCATACAATAATTATTTATACCAATCCAGTCTATTCTGTAAAAATTTCACCGTAAAAACTTAGGCCGTTTGCTCATTGGTCGGTGCGGTATCGTATCGTATCGGTATAGTATGCTCTGAACACCGAAACAATACCACACTGCTTTCATTTACGGACCGCTGACTCACTGACTAGTGAGGAAAGGGCCTTAGGCGAAGTGAGCTTGAAGTGAGCTGTCATTCCACCTGATGACACTATTGACAGCTCACTTCACCAAAATTTTCACGGTGTGATTTTTAAAGAATTAATCGGCTGGTATGTATTTATCTACTCATTTGAATTTAATAACTTTAAACTGAGAAGGCCCTCGTAGTTAATACAATGATAGTAGGTACCTCAGATTCTGATAGCATACGTAAGAACCAGTAAACAGTGTTAGAATATAAATCTTGGATTTCCAATCAGTATGAGCTATACCCAAAGATTTCAATCGTAGATTTGCCCTTCCGCGTCAAAAGATGGTCGCGTTTCTGTTTCGTTTTGACACCTCTGAGACGAACAGTGTCGCAGGGACTTGACTTGGTTATCATGGAAACGCCATTGTTAATGTGTGAGCTCGCTCCTCTCATTATGGAAGATTTTTCGTGCGAATTAGTACAGTGAGGGCTAATCTACGATTTAAATCTTTGGCTATACCAGAATAATATCTGAAACAAACATAAAGAAGCAACCAGTATAGCTTGTTCACTCTGAAATGACACGCCCAAACAAATGCGGGCCATTTGACACAAACAATTATTTACTCCCAATTAAAAATCGAAATAGAAAATAGTTGACTGTCCTGCACGCGTAGCATGACGCTTTCTATGTCTACGAAGAATAGACACAGCTCTTTCTATACAATGTGACATTTTGTTTCTCCATTTTTGACATCGCACCGTAGAAATCCTTCTACAATCTGTCATTTTGTCTTTCGTTTCTAACATCTTTGTCTAGGTCCTTAGACAATTTCAGAAGAAAGTTTTCTATTCCAAACTGTCAAAATCACACTGACAACTGACAGTTATCTCCACGGCCACAAAGTACAAAATCATGATTTTACAGGAGAGCATTTAAACACAAAACTGTGATAATTAATAGAAGAACAAAGCTATCTTCTCATATCTTACATCATTTCGTTAATAGGAAATATTACCAAGGAAACGGTTAAGGCCAATATTATTGAAATATTTTGTTGTTCTAAAATACGCTTCTTCGACACTGGGAAAAATTGTTGTAGTTGTCTATATATACGTTACTTAATATCAGTAAAAAATGAGAATCAAACAGAAAAATAAATCTTATGAAAAAACAAAGAAACCCGAGTCGAATTACGTAAAACAGTGAATTGCGTAAAATGTGCAGTTGACTTGACATTCTACTTTGCTGACGTCGTACTGTCTACACGGAACGTCAGTTTTGTCTACTCTTCCGTCGACAAAACGGTGTTCATGTTACTAGTGCAGGTAAAACAGATGTTTCGAATATTTGGTTCTAAGACCGTTTCTTCACGATGTTTTCAAACACCGTTTTGAGAGCAGTGGTGATTAAATTATTTACACAAAGTAAAGCGCCTGCCTGGGGTCGAACCGATGACCTGCAACTCGTAAGTCGGGGCCGTTACCACTGAGCAATCACTGCTCTACATCTCAGACGACATTAGTAGCTTTTAAAATATTACCTGCAGCTAGGTTACAATATATTATATGCCAGTGAGCCCCAATCTAGATAGCTAAATTTAGATTCGATTATATGTAGCTAAAGTGTAGGATAAGTTCTTGACATGAAGTTCACGGCAAAATCCGAAGCTCTGAAAAATACAAAAAGTTGTTGAAAGACCATCTGCCTAGCCTTTTCCCAACTATGTTGGGGTCGGCTTCCAGTTTAACCGCATGCAGCTGAATACCAGTATTTTACATGGAGCGACTGCCTATCTGACCTCCACAACCCAGTTACTGGGTAAGACTGGTTGTCAGACTTTCGGGCTTCTGACGAACCGCAACGACTGTCAAAGATCCACGAATGACAGTCGAGACCAATGGCTTAACGTGCTTTCCGAGGCACGGAGGAGTCTCGGTATGTAAAGATGGTCACCCACCCACGGACCAACCCCGTGGCAAGCGTAGCCCAGTACTAGATCGACCCGTGCGGCTATTATTACTTAGCCACTAGCTCCTCCACCATTTTAAAAACCTAGTATTACTGCATAATATGGACCAGTTAAAGCACCTACCTAAAGCTACAGTTTCCTAGAAGACCGCTGTTGGACACATAACCTACACACCTACCTACATATACTGAATAAATATTTATTATTATTTTATAACGGTCGCAGTGACAGTCTTGAAAATGATGGCAGTGGGGATTGACTCCACGGTGTCGAGAAAATAATTTAATTATTTATTTTTTAGTATACGTGTTTTATTAAAATACCTTTTGTTTTATGTTTATTAAATTAATAATGCGTCTAATTTGGTACAGCGCTCCTTGATTGGCGAGTCCTTTACTAGCTGGACGTAAGTACGACGGGTTGCGTGAGCTCAGCACAGAACACGCAAGATACCCACTCAAGGCCATTGGCATATATCTGCGTCTTTATAGCCAAAAATTGTATTTGACATTGCATAACTCCCTAAAACAAATCAAAACGGTGCTGGTTGGCGACAGACATAGAGGTAGCCGGCATCCCGTGGAGAAATCAATCACAAGGACTTCTTCGTAAGTATAAAGTAAATGGTAAGCTAAAACGTTTTTTGACTGTACAAATTATCTAGTAGAGTTCAATGAACTGTATTGCTACACAGTCAATCTGCCTAGCCTTTTCCCAACTATGTTAGGGTCGGCTTCCTGTCTAACCGAATGCATCAACCAGTATCTTACATGGAGCGACTTCCTATCTGATCTCCACAGACCAGTATCTGGGTAATACGATACCCCTTGGTAAGACTAGTTTCAGACTTTCGGGGTCTAACTATACAACCTTAGTTTCTGTTTACCCTAAACCTCTAAAGGGGTCATTATTCGTTATGTCGTAACTCTATGTATTTTACTGTGTGTACATAAATAATAAAATAAATAAATAAATAAATAAGGTTGTATAACTGTCTTTTACCTTCACCAGCAATCTCGGGATTAACCATGCTCCTTGAACCGAACAGCCAGGTTTTGTAATTACTCCATTCCAATTTATCAACGAAAAGCGTCAGCTCTTAATGCCGCAATATTAAAAAAAAACAGAAAACTTATTTATTTTTATTAGGTATCTCCAAAACAATCCTACATAAATTTAAAACTTCACTCACAAAAAAAAACTCGAAAAATACAATTCAAAAACGACAATTTTCCAAATTCCATCAAGTACCTGTTTTCAACACGATTGAGTTAGCATTGTAATTAAATTTTTAAACAGTGTTTGTAAAATGTTAACGATAATTTTGAATCAATTTACCGGTTTATATATTGTGGAAGCAGGCAGTTTGAGACGTGAAAAACATCGCATATGCAATTAAAATGGCATTTGGAAGCCCATGACAGACGGCACTAAGAATTCTTAAGGAAAAAATATACGTTTATTAAAATTTTATTTCACGTTATTAACTTACTTTCGCGAATATTCAAGAAACCAGGTTTTCGGTGAACTATGTTACTGAGTAACAAGTGTTTTCTACAGCCTATGAAATACTCGTAAATCTATGGTAGCTTTACTTTATGCCAACTGCAGTAAGAGTAAAGTAAGTTTACTTACAGTTTGAAAACACAAAAATTCGTCAACAAAAGCTCGGCAAAACCACTTCAAACGAATCCAAAAAACTCGGAAACCCGAAAATCCTAATTCAAAAAATCAATTCAATCTCATTAACCATCCAACGTGTCGCCGGTCGCAAATAAACTGTAAAAGGCTCGACTTTTTGAGAATATCGGCGAAAAACACCGAGTGTAATTAAAATGGCGATCGCCAGCCAATTATATGTGCCTTTATTGAAACGTCGAGCAGATGGTTTCATAGTGGTGTCGGTTTTTGTCACAGCGGCGTTGTACAAAGGATATTTGTGTTTTTGTCGCGAGCTGACTGTACCACAAAGCATTTGTTGGTAGAACGTGTCGAGTGGGGACTTGGGAACAAACATGGATGGCTTAGAAATGCTTACACATACGTTTTCATACGACAGTTAGTTTGAGAGGTACTTTTAAGTGTCATTCTGATAGCTCTTGAGATGCTGATTTGATTGAAAGACTTACTGTTGGAACACTTAAGATTCTGGTATTAAGTATCATGATAACGCCCACTTCTACACCTCATCAGTCATCATCATTTCAGCTAAAAGACGTCCACTGCTGGACATAGGCCTCCCCCAAGCACCGCCATTTCGACCGATTCTGTGCTTCCCGCATCCAGCAGATTCCTGCTGCCTTCACAAGGTCATCGGTCCATCTTGTGGAAGGCCTTCCAATGCTTCGTCTTCCGATACGCGGTCGCCACTTCAGAACCTTTCGGCCCCATCGGCCTGTTCTGTGAGCAATATATCCTGCCCATTGCCAATATAATCTATTTGACTTAAAAATGGAATGTAGAGAACATGTTCAAATCTGACGAATTAGGTTGCTCATAATTCCATATTCAAATCTCAAAAACCGTTCTATTTTGAATTCTAGGCCATCATCTTTCAAGCCAGAAACTAATTAACGAGCAATATTAGTCGAAAATGAAGTGAATAACCCCAATAACACTTTGGCCAATCTGAGAATCGAGTCCTATACTATGCACAGAAGTCGCAATTGTGACAACTGAACAAAAAAAAAATTACACGCTTTATCCAAATCTTCTGTTCATAGATGCTTCTTTTACAAAATTTTCCCAACTCCACACTATAAGTAGTAGTTAGGAATAGATACAAGTAGACAGTTCCAATTATTAATAACAAACTAGTTGTCCTGTTTTAAAGGTTGACAATTACTGTTCAGGAGTGGGACAAAATTCTGCAGTGAACGCCGAAAAAAATGACAGCTCGACGTCAAAATTAGCAGAAGTAAGACTTGACAGTTGACAGTTGTAATAACTGTTGATTTAGATGTCAACGTAAGTGTGTTAGTAGAAACGATTACTAATTAACAGGATTAAATAAAACTGCTGGAAAATCCTGTTTTACAAGTACACACAACTCACATAATATACTCACTAGATAGACTGCTTATTAATTGGAAAATTTGAACTGAAAAGTGTGAGTGAAACGGAACAATGAATTATGAAGCGTCGGCCATTTTGGATTACGTTTGACGCACATAAATAATTATCTAATAATTAGATATTAAAGTTAATTTTTGAATCCCAGAGATTATTTCGAAATTTCAAGTGATTGTTGTTTGTTTTTTTATAATATGGAGCTTGACATATGCACCTGCCAAATTAGTCTCTGGGATTAAAAAAAGGAACTGTAGTTAATAATTGGTACAATACATGGCACAAATAACATATCTGGCAATTCATATACAATAAATAACCCTTTGACCATGCTAAGAAACGAGGAATATAGGTCTACCTACCTTGCCTTTTCTCAACCATGCTAGATAAGTGAAAGTCTCTGACAACCAGTCTTACCAAGTGGTATTACCCAGTAACTGAGCTGAGGAGACCAGATAGGCAGTTGCTCCATGTAAAATTGTAAAATACTGGTATTCAGCTGCATCCGATTAGACTGGAAGCCGACCCAAATATAGTTGGGAAAAGGGTGGGCAGAGGATAATGTTACAGTCAAAATTCAAAAATCATAATATTTTATTTCACATAAACCTACATGGGCACTTATGAAACGTCAGAAGCTAGGTGCACGGTTCCAATTGGTCGTTTCCTATGGAGAACAGCCGGCAAGAAACTCCATGGTTACTCTTTTAAAAGTAAATGGTTTTTACAATGTTTCCAAATTACAGTGCTAAAAGGTATGAGAGGACAGTGTAGGCCCATCAACAAGTACTTAGCAAAATATAAAATGGTCCACAGATCACAGTCTTCCATCATTTGTCGCTAGATTTGTCGTAGTCCACGACTGAAGATAGGCCTGCCTTTAAATAGGAGATTATGCCTTCCTTGATCGAGCCATTTAATGCACCAAAGACTCATGATGTTGTTTTCGCAGAAGCTTTAATTACTTCCAACATTATATTTTGTGTTTAATCTGATTATGACGACCTACAACACAAATCACCGTCATTTTATTCCCTCAATTCTTCTCTCATCTTGGCAGAAACATTACCTATAGCTAAGCAGTGATAGCCGGTGTGACCGTCGGACTGCCAAGTCATAGGTCTCGAGTCAAACCCAAGCCACGCACCTCTGACTTTTCGAATTCGCTAAAGAAAAAAATCGTGACGAAGGAAACAGGCATGCCTGAGAGCTATTTTTTGACGGCATGTTACGCCAAGTCAGAGGCCCATGGGCGGCACAAAAATTCTGACACCAGGTTAGTCACAAACCACATGAAAAAGACAGAAGTTAAGGTATTGATCCAATCGGAACGACATAAAGCTTACTGTAATGAGTACTGAGTATACTTACTATACTAACACTTCAAGTTCAAGTTCAAAATATTTTATTTCACATAAACCTACATGGGCACCTATGAAACGTCAGAAGCTAGGTGCACGGTTCCAATTGGTCGTTTCCTATGGAGAAGAGCCGGCAAGAAACTCCACGGTTACTCTTTTAAAAATAATTGGCCTTTATAATATTTTCAAATAACAGTATTAATAGGTATGAGAGAACACAAATGAGTTTCATTAACATAAAGTATGCATTACAAATTATGATTAAAATTGCAAGTTAGCAAACCCAGAGTGGGACTGATTTGAGAAAAGAGATAGCCCATGATGGTGCACCTGACATATTTATTATACTGGATAACAATATAGCATAATCAGCCTATAATGTTCCCACTGCTGGGACACAGGCCTCCTCTCCGTGAGAGGGAGTGGGCCATAATCCACCACGCGGGCCCAGTGCGGTTTAGTAGATGTCTTCGAATTTTTGGTTCTAGGACATGCCGGTTCCCTCACGATGTTTTCCTTCACCATTTTGAGAGCAGTGGTGATGAAATAATTAACACAAAGCAAAGCGCCTGTCTGGGTTCGAACTTACGACGTTGAACTCGTAGGGCACGGCCACTGCTCCCTGGATGGATAATAATAAGAATTTATTCAAATAAGGTTAAGTGATAAGTAGTAGGCCTCTATTTGGTATTTTTTGTTACCTATACATTATCAAAACAAATCCGACTTACCTTTTTAATTTTAGGTACTTAGTTTTTTATTTGTCGACGCTTGTAAATGGCAATTGTTAGCTCCAATTGTGCATTACTTAGTCATCATTATAATGTAAACATTCTGAAGAAAAAATATATAAATAAATTACGCCATCGTGCCAAAACAAAACGTCTCACTCAGACCAGGTTTCACTGCCAGATGCGATCGAAAAAAAAACTGCTCTTTAAAAAAACACCTTTTGTATCAAAACCTATACAGAACCCAACAAAGGGCGCTGTTTTATTATTTTTTAAAAGGGTTCCGTAGGCGTGGCGCTTCCGTCCGCATTCTCTAATAGTTTTCGGGGTTGGCAACACGCTTTTTGTATTTTTTTTCTTGTGAATATGACACTTATGCAAGAGACGGTTTTTCGCATTTTTTGGTACGCGTAAAATGATTTTAGTTGTGAATTGGAGCTGGTAAGATGTTTGTCAAAAGAGCAGCTGATGTTGGAATTATGATGCTTAGGTACCTAGTTTGGGGACTGCAGACACTTTCTTGCGGTAAGGACATAGATCTACGGCTAAGAACGTGATAGAATGAAAATGGATACAGATAATACGCAACCTAATTAACAGCTGTAAGTAAATGTTTCAGCAAAAATATCGAGTGAAAATAATAATGTAACTACTGACTTACTCGCTGGTCACTCTGAAACTATTGAGCTGGTTTTCGACTGTCGCTGAAAACCAGCGCTGGGGCTCTGTCTCGCAGAGGGTCGCAGCATTATGCTGAACGATGCCTGTTTTGCGTGGATGTGACGCATATTTTCCCTCAACTTATTTCTTTTTTTATTTTATCTTCTTTTTTTGCGTCATGTTTACCGCAAATACACGTATTTTCTTTTTATTTACCTGACCTTTATGCGACAAAAAAAAAGTCGCTTAAGAGGCTTACAACAACTAAAGCGCGGTCACTGTCGGACTGCATAGAAATGAAAGAGAAGCGCGATGACACGACGCAGGTAATTTATTGCAAAATATGAAGCAGTTAGCGATTTACAGAAAATCTATTGATTGGACTGGAAAATTAAAACACTATTATGCTAATATGTAGCTTGTAGAATAATCTGACAAAAAATCAGAATGATTGCATGTAAATTAATATGATTTTTAATCGTTAAAAGAAATTTTTAGAGGTATCTTCATGATTTTTTTCTATCGTATCAAATTAGTTGTATTATGTTTTCAACACACTATCATACTAGCATATATCCTGAAGAATATCATATATTTTTCTGATTTTGTTTACTGCAGTGGATCATATTCTTTTAGGCATTATAAAACTTGCGTTTAGGCACGTTTAGGTCCTGTAGTCCCCTAAGTACTTAGATTTATAAAGGTTACAATAAGTTTTGCATCTCCAAAACGGCCATACGGAGAACGTAAGCTTCATCTGAAGTCCCGGAGTAAAATACTTAACCAAAACAAACGCTGTTTTGTAAACTGAATGACAATAGTTTCCAGAAGATTACAAACAATACGAAACGGCTCTACAATTCTATTTTCATACCGGTCTTTATGCTTAGTAATCTAAATCTAAATTACGACAGCCTTCAAATGATTTCATTAGAATATCGGGGACATCCCCGAACGACAGGAAAAGCAACATTTTCGTGTTCCGAATGCAGTCATGTGTGCCGCTAAAAATTCGCCATTTTACCTACTAGATTAAAATATGATAAACACACTAGTTTTCCCCCGCGGCTTCGTCCGCGTGCAGGTCGGAAATTATCCCACGGGAAAGTAATACCGGGAAAAAAAGTATCCTATATGTTAATTCCGGTTATAAACTATATGTGTGCCAAATTTAATCTAAATCGAGTTATTGCGTGATTGAGTAGCAAACATCCAAAACATACAAACTTTCACTTTTATAATATTATAAACATTTATAGTAGGATTTAAAATATTAGTAGGATTAGTAGAATAGTAGGATATACATACCTCGGTGGAGGTGTATGTACCTTCCACATTGTGCCAGTTATGTCAAAAGTTCCAAATCACGGGAGCGACGCCGCTGGGCTGCTACTGAGAAATACATGCCAAAAAAAACAAAAAAAAACTGATCGACCTAGGTACTTAAAACAAAAGACAGTCGTCTGCTCAACATCAGCGACTCCACATCTCTCAAACAGACAATCATTCTCATCATTTCAGCTGCAAGACGTCCACTGCTGGACATAGGCCTCCGCCAAACACCGCCACTTCGGCCGGTTCTGTGCTTCCCGCATCCAGCGGACTCCTGCGGCCTTCACAAGGTCATCGGTCCACCTTGTGGGAGGCCTGTCAATGCTACGTGTTCCGCTATGTGGTCGCCACTCCAAAACCTTTCGGCCCCATCGGCCATCTATTCTGCGAGCATTGGCCTTGCCCATTGCCACTTAACTTTGGAAATTCTTCAGACACAGTCAATACTCATCATCATCTTTATAATCGTTCAGGCTTGTCACATTGACCGCTTCGCGCAAACAGTATACTTCCGCGACCTTCACCAGGTCATCGTTCAACCGTCAATGATCATCTACGTAGCTCTTTCCCAAATTGTGGTCGGCTTCCAGCCTAACCGAATCCAGCTAAATACCAGTATTTTGCATAGAGCGACTGCCTACCTGACCACCACATGTCACTGGGTATCACGATAGCCCTTGGTAAGACTGGTTGTAAGACTTTCGGGCTTCTGACGACTCGTTACTATCAAAGAACCAGACATGACAACCGTGGCGTGCTTTCTGTAGCACGGAGGCTCTCGGTAAGTATGTAAATGATTTACGGACCGACCTCGGCGTAGCTTTGCCATCACATAGTCACAATGCATCTTTAATCATCAGTCATTCGTTTATTTAAAACATAAGGAACCCGTCTCCCTCAGCAATGGTACAGGGAACCCCAATCGGCGGGCACCAGCGAACCACGCGTCAAAGTTCTGGTACGTCAAAAACAATAGCAGTGAAGGAATTCTTACGAGCAGGGCTGTCACGAAGCTGGAACGGATTATAAAAAGAGGTCTTGATTTTAATCAGGTTGGACTATCTAATTTGTAATTTGCTTGGAGTTTTTTTATCTTATCGAATCAGTAATTGAGAGATCCGCAGGAGAGCCAAGGTAACCGACATAGCCCGAAGGATTGCCAAACTTAAGTGGCAGTAAGCAAGGCACATTGCTCGCAAACAGATGGCAGATGGGGCCGAACGGTTCTAATACTGATTTACTTGCCTAGTTGCAAGCAACTTGGAAGTAAGTGGGGTTGCTGACATTTCTAAACTAACCTAGCCGATTTCACGCAGTTCACAATTTTTCAACAGTTCTCAGAATCTCTAAAGGCAGTAATACCGATGGATTAACTATCGGTTCTCACAATCCTACGATGACATAATTATGTATATACTCATATTCCTGTGCATTTGAACTGAATGCACGTTAATAATGAAAAAGTTTTGAATTCGCAATCCTGCCAGTACAATGTCTCTTAACAACGTGAGCTGTAAAAGATAAATAATAAATTATTTTATTCATGTAAGTTTAAACATATTTTAAAAACGAAATGAGGTCGGCGTTTCCTATCAGACTACTCTGAGAAGAAAGGCCGAAACGAACTCAGAGGTTGCAGTCTCTTTTAAAATCCAGACATAATCAGTCAGACAATGTGAAGATCATGTAGATTGGTCTCTGAAATGGTCTTTTGAGGAAAGATCCACACAGATTGAGTGGACCTATCAGTATTTGTCAGTAATCGTGCAGGACTTAAGAAGCTCAACGATTCGACGAACAATACCAAAGCAAGGACATTTCGGTAGGCCGCATAAATTACTCAAACTGCCAGACCATGATTAAAATTTACTGGGGAAAAAATAAGTCTGTCGTTTTCCGCTCAATTCCTCCAACTGAGTAACATATGCTATAGAACTAAGAGTTGATTCACTTCAATAATGCTAAGAGCGAGGCCTAAGGAGATACTCGAATCGCCGCTTGAAAAGTTGGCCTATTCCTGCATAATTTAAAAATAGTTCCCGCTAGTGCCAACCCTAGTAACAAGGTAAAAACTGAGGACATATTTGTCCCTCTCTGCCGTTGGACAACAAGAAAGAAGTTATTTTTGTTTTAAAAAAAATCTCATGAGATATACTGAGGCAGCGGCAGTATCAAAGCGTTCTTAACGTGTCCCAAGATGAGAATGCTTAGAGTTGGTTTGTGCGAAAATGTGGAAAATATCGTTTGCGTTCGTACTTGTGTGTGTGTTGGTGAGCGTAGTTGGGATATATATTTATGCGTAGTTTTAATGATAAGGGTATCGAGGCGTATTTTCTCGATTCAAGGACTTAGATCGGAGAGGTTATGCCCGACTTATCACTGTTCCGATTGGTCAACAAATTTTTACTTCCTTCAAGAATTCCGGTCTCGTCATCAGATTAGAATATCAATGAATTTAATATTGATATTCCCGATTCGTCATCATATAAAAAGGCGAGCAGGAAGGTCTTTGCCCTACATTGTATAAATACGGGCTAAGGAAGGACTTATTAATTTTGAAATTTGCAGAAAAATGGAATGGAAAAAACAAATGAAACAATATATGGATTGACAGAATAACGATGTGGCTAGGAAGGAAGTGATAATACTGAGAAGACTTGACTTTCTTTGACTTGGCTTGATGACTGATGAAGAAGAAGTGGATAAGAACAAGAGGATGTTATATAGGTTCCTGAAACTAATATGGACGCATGTATTAAGGATTTTAATCCGTAAACCACGGGTATATCGAATTTCGCAACTTCTGCGATAGAAACACAGCCAAAATCGATATACTAAAGAAAACATAGTTTGCCTGTCAAACTGCGAGACATTTAACAAATCGTTATTCACTCACACATGCTTGGAAGTTTAAGTATTATTCGGTTTAATAAATGGATAAAGATATGAAAAGCGTAGGTAAGTTATTTTAAGTATCATATCATACCCTAGTGTAAGGCCTAGGCTAAGTGCAAAAGGCAATTCTTCCTTAAGTCTCATAACTAGATATTTTCGGTTTGCCTACAACACGCGTTCAGTGTGAACCGAGTCATTAAAATTTTGCAAGAATTTCAACTATTACCTGTCGCTACTATTCGGTCCGTCTTTGCATTATTTCAAAGGGCGTAAGTATCATTATTGTAAAACTTTCGAACCAAGTCTGCCCCTTAAAATCCCTGCTTCATTTTACTACCGAGCCGTAACATGCCGATATTTACATCACAATAAATTTTATACCTTAAAGACGGTACTTCTGTATTTTACCTCGAACTTACGTTATCAGCCGGTGGGCAGTGGTTTAAAGCTTAAAACACAGTCATATAATCATTAAAAACTCTTTTGAAGAAAGCGTAAAATATACTTTTTTCAAAGAAATGGAGAGACGCTTGTTTCTTGAAGATTGTTAAAGGATTTTATTGGTATGTGTGTTTTATGTTTATATTTTATCGAGTTTCTGTGACTTATGTCCGGACAAACAAAGGCCTATGAAAATGTATGGGGTATTTCATTTAAAAGTGACCAGGAGGTCTACCCCCTAGCTACGCATAAAATGTGTAGTTTCAGCCGAAGTTTTGCGCGATTCCTACTGCGTATCACTTACGGACATAAATGATTATTTCGGAGCCCGAACTAAGAATTAATGACAACACGATTTGACAGTTGTTGTCTCTCTCTACTCCCAATATGTATTTGCTCGTTCGAAAAATTTAATTTGAAACTTGTTTTGTTCAAGTACTTTCGGATGGGCCCGTATCTTCGATGACGGGAGAAGACCCCCAGAATATCTTTGTTAATGGTGGCTGCTAACAGATAAGATGAGAACTTCTGGTGATACTGCGATCCAAATAGATAGGTACTTAAGCACAGAGAATAAAGCTTCGTGCAGACCAGCGCGACGCTACACCGGTTATTGTTATACCGTCAAGTTTTCTTAGAAATTGTATTGTTCGTGACGCGGCGCGGCGTCGCGTCGCGCTGGTCTGTACAAGCTTTTACTTGTATACTTATTTTATTCATTTAAATGATGTTCCCGGTTTTTCTTTATAAATTAAATATAAACTAGCATCAATAGGGATGTTGACCGGGGAAAAAAAGTTAGTTCGTCAGTGAGATAATAAAAAAATATTAGACACGTATTTTTTGCTTTATCAATTATTAATAAAAAATGGTTTAGATAAAACGCAATAAAGTTGGGGAGTGGGGGCGCGCTACGTCACAAGTCAGTATAAAATCTACCGGGGAGTGACGTCATGCCACATTTTAACTCAATCTTTTGATTACGTAAAAAAAGAGAAGTAGAGAAGGCCTATTACTCCATAGAAGACTTAATTTTAAATGATAATTTATGACATTGACATTTTTTTTATTTTTATTTTATTAACGGCTATTGAAATTTTTTGACATTATAATATTAGTAACTGACTTAAGACTTTTGAAATCATTTAAATTAATCTTCTTCAATCTAATTATTATTATTGCATGTTCCAAATCATTAGACCTACATATTAAAATGATATAACAAATTATTTGTATACCAATTGGTAGAACATAGAGATCTCGCGAAAATGTATATTTTAAGACCTTTTATGTACTATGTTCACAAATAAAGTTTGATTTGATTTGATTTGAAAGAAAAAATACGAGTTCAATATTTTTTATTAATCTACTGGACGGACAAAAAAAAATTAAAACATCCCTAATTAACGTGTCTAGTCTTATTAGACAAAGCACTAGGTTTAGCTAAATTAAATTGAACATTTTGAGATATTTTCCACATTTTTTTTATCCACAAAGGGGAAGCTCTAGCCCTGCATCGCGCCTGATGGTAAGTGATGATCAGGCCGAAGGTGGAAGCGAGCTTCAACTGCAATCCTCAACCACAGAGGAACTGGCGATCTTACCTCTAACTGCCGAAACACAACAATGCTGTTAACATTGTTGTTATGGCGACAGACTTAGATAAGATGGTGGTAGCTAGCCAAGCGGACTTAGAAAAAAGCCGGCCCAAAAAAAAAAAAAACAGAACTTTAGGTAATGTGAATGGTTGGTCCATTAACATTACCTAAAATTCAGTATATATTTTTTTATATAAGATCTATTACGCCTAATCAAATTATTTATTTTAATTTTATTTATTTACTAGCCTACGCTGTCCCATTCCTGGGCAAAGGCCTCCCTGTACTCCTTCCGTCGTTCGCGAGCCCGTGCGTCCTGCTTCCAGTTTTGACGGAACCTATCCAGCTAGTCCCGCCATCTCCTACGTGGTCTGCCGCGACCCCGCCGCACTGTCTCAAGGCACCAGTTCTGTGCTATTTGGGCCCACAGTTTGTCCGGCATGCGGCAGACATGTCCTGCCCAGTTCCATTTAAGTTGGGCAAAAAAAACAAAAACAACAACATCAACAACAAAAATAAAATAAATGACAACCATTTTTTTTTATTTTTTTTTATTTCATGTTTAATAAACATGATAACAAATAAATATGGTAACAAATAAATATTGAATAATCTCTTTTAAACATAAAATTAATTTTAAAATCTCTCTTCTTCCTTACTTTCCTATTAACTAATAATTAATCCACGTTACTAAGTAGGGTGGGCAGAAATGCTAGTAATTCAACAATATTGAGCACAGCAGGCTGGCTGTGAGGCGCGTGCTGACTGTTAAACTGACGTTATTGTTATTAATGTGTTTGTTTGTTAATAGGTAATTAACTTTTGGAACTTGGATTTGGAGTCTATATTTTTTTTTTGTCTATGTTTATGGTCGGTGAATGGTAAATAGTTAAAGTTTTTTATTGTTATTTATTTAAATTAGAATATACATAATTATTATTTCGTTTATTACAATTTCGGACATATAAAATAATTTTTTAAATATTTCTTAAAAACTATATAAAAAACATTTAAAAATAGTGTGCTGCCGGTGTCGGGAGCAGGGTCCAAGCTACCGGTGGTTAGGGCTGCAGAGACAGGAACCTCCTCACTATGCGAGCCGTATCGAGGAGGACTGCCTTCTGGATCAGGCCCTTGATCCAACCGCCTAACAAATTATTATTATTATTTATATATTTTATATTAATTTCCAGGCACTTTAGAATTGTCCATTATTATTGGCCCATAAAATATTTAAAAAAAATACAAAAACAACAGCGCAGAAGAGTACCATCGACACGAAAAGAAGAAGAAGTAGACAGCCGCGAATCAAATTTAGATCAAGATACAGACTGAACTGACCTGCATATTGCAAAAACCTAAGAAAATTTGCATTTCGCGGGCCACCCTGACGATTTCGCCTTAAGATAATAAAAATAGCCTACAAGCTGGTTGACAGTCTCTGGGCAGTCATTTTACTAACTTGCTGACTAGCTAATATTTTACATTATGCCATGTATATATTCCTCAAATACTCCGTACCGATAAGGGAGAAAAATGTTATTTGCCACGCGTTAAAAAATGGCATACCGTTACGAAACATCAATTCATTTTAACTCACCAATTATGTCGTCAAATGAACAATACATAAAATACTTATAATCTTAGTATCGGGTGTTATAAGCGTGCCATGGCCCGATATAGCCGAGCTTCGTAGCCCCACATAGCCCCATAGTAGTGCCGACGCTGTAGTTTGAGTATGCTTGCTAATTCCATGGTGTAGTATTACATGTAATGGTAGGTTTTGAAAGTCGTGTGCATATGCTGAGATTTTTCGAGAAGATTTTTAGCGTGGTGATACGGGAACATACTATTTAAGTATGATTCGGAGTCAAAAGCAGTTCACTGACCAGTAATACTTTTGGGTGAAAAGAAATGCTTGTAAGAAAAACTCTAAACATTTATTTATTTAAACTTTTCACACTCAAAAAAGTACAAAGGCGGACTTAATGCCTTAGGCATTCTCTACCAGTCAACCAAGGGTGGTGACGAGATTAGATGGCAGGTGCTATGTTTGAGAAGAACAAAGAAAAAAAATTAAAAAATATATTCTAATGTATGTGTATAACTAAAATAGATACAACAATACATAAATAGGTTACAAACTACATACCCATACATACATACATACATATTTACTATAATATATACCTATATTAAATATATAATATACAAATGTACGACATCAAGGGAGAGAGGTGTTGATATGACTCTCTCTCTATTTATTATAAGAATACATAGTATAGCTTAATATTGATACATACTGTACAGTATTGGGTACTGCCCCGTTGGTCTCGTTCTCGCAAGCGCGACAGCTGACGGTCCTGAGTTCAATTCCCGAATCGGGCAAAGTGTTATTGGATTTTTCCATTAGAAATTTCTTTGTAACAGCCCGGAGTTTGGAAGATGGCGGTGTGTTACCTCCGTGCCGATTAAAGCACGTTAAGACGTTGGTCCTGCGCCTGATCTCTCCGGGTCGTGTCGGATTGCCGTCCCATCGGACTATGAGAGTGAGAGAAGAGAGAGTGCACCTGTGTCTGCCCACACACTTGTACACTATAATATCATATGCATTAAACGCACACTATGTAGACAAGCATATTATAAGTTGGATGATTATATCGATATTAAAAATGCTTGGCTTAATGCTGGTCCTGCTCCACAGCCACTTGGGCTCACTAGTAAAAAAATTTAATGTTTGGAAGAGTTGCTTCCCCTTTTTATTTTTCTGACATTACGAACTTAATGTTTATTTTTTATTTAAACAAGTTGAATGTTCCAATGGATAATGATTTTCTTTCTTTTTGGTAGTATCATTCTATTAATCTCTTAAATACATTGCATACTATAGATTTGTATAATTTAGAAGCATTTTTTCAATTTTTGTGAATGTGAGTACCATGGAGCCGTATTTTATGTTATTAAGATGTTTGTTGACTTGAAAGAGCACGGCAGTTGAGAGTTTGTCATGCCCACTTAAATGTCTCGCTGATGGTGGCGAGTGTGTTGGATCGTTCGGTTCCCTACAAAATGGTTGAGCTGGATGGTGCTGATCCACGCGTCATGTTCGTGAACGGGCGCCGTCAGTTGGGACTGGTCAACTCTTATCTGCCAGGGCTTAATTTTAATGTTATATTTTGAATTGTTTTAAGTTTTTTTTTGTACATTGTTCTCACATATAGAAGCAACAAGAATAATGTACCCAGGATTGTGTAATTTTCTATATTTGAAAGAGTGTCCTTGGAGTTTCTTGCCCGTTCTTCTCCATGAAGATCTACGTTTTGGAACTGGGCAACTAGCTTCAACTTTCTGACTAACTGACCGACTATTTGACAATTCAAAAGTGCCTGTAAATGGTTTAATTGAAATAAATGCTTTGAGTTTGAGTTTATCTCCCGCGCCAAAGACTGGTCTCCGTTGATCGTGGCCGCCATGATCAAAATACGGTCTGGAGGACTTTATTAGATACAGTCGGACGATTCTGTAAAAATATCAACGTGAAACTTAGGTGAAGTGAGCTTGAAGTGAGCTGTCACCGTCAAAAATCGACCGGCAGGATGCTAGGGATTAGCACTATTGACAGCTCACTTCACCTAAGTTTCACGGTGATATTTTTACAGAATTGACCGACAGTTCGCATTTTATAGAAATGCAATATTCGGAAATAATTATACTGCAATTAGGTACTGTAACATCACCAACTGACGGGGTCCGGAAGGGCCAATGCCTGCCGGGGTTGCGGGTTTGTCTGAAAGGGATATCGCGACCTCGGCACACAGGCAACGGAAGGAACACGGGTGGGTTTTAGTGAATAAAAGTCTGACACGCCCTCCCGCTCCGCCCAGAGCGGGAGAAGTTATTTGACAATTTCCCAACCTCAAAAAAAAAAAAAAAAAAAAGGTACTGTAACACTGGAGGGACGTTATCTAAAATATTTGTGTAAATGTGTAGTGAGGGAGAGGGAGACAGCAATGATAGGCCATATTCTTAAATTGTGTTTCGTCTATTTATTTATTTAACGGTTTATGTACACACATATAAACAGACAAGAAAAAAGGAACAGAAAAATACGTACAAAGGTGATGCTTATTTCTAAAGAAATCTCTTCCAGCATACCTGCGATAGGAAAGTAGTTAAAGAGATGTAGACAACGTGTGTAAGAGTAGAAGAGAAAATAAAATACATAAAATAAAAACACTTAATTATTCACTAATTTGACTAATTATTTAGAGTTTAACACAATATTTTACAAAGAACGCGTACCTATACTATTCGATGGCTACCTTTCTACAATTTTTTTCATCAAACAAAATAATTATATTGTTTCAGACTGTTTGAATGCTATTTTCTTACGGCCTGTAGTATACAACATAAGGTTGCTTGATGCATAAAACCTTAAAGTAGCCATAGTTATAATAGAAAAGTTTATGAATTTTGATAAAGAGCTTTCGCAAAGGTAATATTGGGTTCCCACCTATGAAATTGGCGATTTTTTTCTCACAAATAGAGATCCTCGTCACTTCTATGGTTTAAAATATTCTTCAATTGCTTGGTATTATATCGAATAATGACCATTATAGACAACTACCAATAGTAAAAAAACCTTATTACTTATAGTTTTCTAAACATAAAAAATACTTTAAAAATGACTCCTCAATTTGTTAACAGAAATGACCACTATTTGTTTTAACTTAGCCAAAACTTATTTTTGTCGCCTTGTCTAAGTGGCATATTACGTTATCTTAGTTTTTAAACAATTAGTGCATAAAAGTTTGAAAACATTAGTGTTCATGGTTGTTATATAAATTATGAAAATGTTAGTACCTATGAAAAATGCAACTTCTTTAAAATTCTCCATACAAAACGCTAATTTCATAGGTGGGGACCTAATATAAGACAAGATTCACACACAGAGGTACCTGTATCCACTACAAACTTACTATCTCTGACAAAACACAATAAAATTCACATTAAAAGGACATCCTCGCTTCTTTTATATAAAACCACGCCTTTTTTGAACAACAATGAGATTCGAGGTGATCTTATTTCGGAAGCAAGGTGTGTACAACGTGGAGTGTCCTGTAACTTTGTAAAAAAATGACGACAAAAAACTTTTTGATTGTACTTTTATAGTGATTGTTATTTTTAAAGGGGAAGTAGAAACGTTGTTTGTAATACAGTATTAAAAAAGCCAATAATGATTAGTAAGTTTATGTATGATTCAATGAACTTACACCCGAATACTGAAACGCCACTCAAAACTTAAGCGTTACTTAAAACTAGTTTCAACCAATCAAAAGGCTTTAAACGAGTCATAAGTAACGCTTAAGTTTTGAGTGGCGTTTCAGTATTCGGGTGTATGTCTATCGCAGTCTGCTGTCTACTGGACATAGGCCTCTCCCAGGCTTCGCCACAACACCCTGTCCTCCGCCTTTCGCATCCAGTCTGTCCCAGCCACCTTCTTAAAGTATGTATATTTGCATGTGTAAAATTCAGGAGTTTACTTTTTCACCGCTATTTTTGAAGTTCTCTTGAACATTATTAGTCTGGTGTTAAATCTCTGGTAATTTATTGGTTGGTGTTATTTTGACCAACCACTCACAATAAATAGAGCAATAGAGCAGTGGTGGCCCAGTGAGAGCAGTGGTGGCCCAGTGAGCGCAGTGGTGGCCCAGTGAGAGCTGTGATGGCCCAGTAAGAGCAGTAGTGGCCCAGTGAGAGCTGTGATGGCCCAGTGAGAGCAGCAGTGGTCCAGTGAGAGCTGTGATGGCCCCGTAAGAGTAGTAGTGTCCCAGTGAGAGCTGTGGTGGCCCAGTAAGAGCAGTAGTGGCCCAGTGAGAGCTGTGATGGCCCAGTGAGAGCAGTAGTGGTCCAGTGAGAGCTGTGATGGCCCAGTGAGAGCAGTAGTGGCTCAGTGAGAACTGTGATGGCCCAGTGAAAGCTGTGATGGCCCAGTGAGAGCAGTAGTGGCCCAGTGAGAGCTGTGATGGCCCAGTGAGAGCAGTAGTGGCCCAGTGAGAGCAGTGGTGGCCCAGTGGAAACGGCCGCAACTTACGAATTGTAGGTCTAAGGTTCGAACTCAGGCAGGCACTTTACTTTGTGTAAATTATTTTATTAAAACAGTGAAAGGAAACATCGTGATGAACCAGCATGTCCTAGAACCAAAAAATCGAAGACTTGTGACATCTATCAACCCGCACTGGGCCCGCGTGGTAGATTACAGCCCACTCCCTCTCACAGAGAGGAGGCCTGTGTCCCAGCAGTGGGAACATTATAGGCTGATTATGCTATGCTTATGCTACTCACAATAGTAGCATAAATGACATTTAACAACAGATTTACTGAGGTGAGACCTAATCAGGCTTCCAGAAAACGAAGTAAAGTAGTTTTATTTGTACATAAACTTATAAAAAAAGAATCTATAAACAAAAAATACACTCAAATCAATGCAAATCCCAACCGGGATTCGAACCCTCAGCAGAATGGTTAATAAAACATTTTTTGCGCCGCTGACCACACCCCCATGGCACAATAGTTAGGAAGGCGGGTGTAATATTACCTTTGTCAAAATTTTATTGTAGAACTACTCACTATATCCAAGTTTGGTACGGTCAAATACTTGATAGAATAATGTGAAGTGTGAGATCGTAAACAATCTTGAATAATACATACAGTTTAATAGCGTTTATTCTGAAAGTTGGCAACGTCGCAAATAGCTGTCAATAAATTACCTGTTTTGAATAATTTTGCAATATTACTGTATGGAAATAAGAAATGTGGCTAACTTCCCTAGTTAGCCACATTTCTTATTTCCATACAGTAATATTGCCAAATCAATCAAAACAACGAAATATTTGACATCTATTTGCGACGTTGCCCACTTTCAGAATAAACGCTCTTAAGAAGCTTCTTTACAAATTACTTTCTGTCTGTCTGTTTGTGCGCTTTTGCACAGTATAATAAAGTAACAGTATTATGTCTCGGTAGTGACCTGCTTGGTAGATAAACCTTCCGCGTCTGTGCGTAAGTGCCGCGCACTCGAGACTGTTGCGTACTGATCAATACACTGAGATTTCGAAGCGCGTCTTTTCGGCCGTTTTCTATGAAGACATAATACTTTTACTTATTTATACTGTGTGCCTCGAGAATCGCTCATCATATTTACTTAATTACTATTTTATTTAGAGATGTGATTTTTTAGGTTACATAGGGCACTGGCAGTATGAGACAAGGAATTTGGACGATTAATGTACCTTTGAGGGCGTAGGTATAACGGTGCAATTGGAAGGCTCTCAAAGCGAGTCAAATGGCGAGCGACGTATTCAACAACTTATGATATTTTAGATAAACCTTTTATCAAATCTATTTCCATAATTTTGCGGAGGACACCTTACATCCAAAAAAGCGTGAAAAAAAATATCATTACGTTTTAAACTTGACAAAGAAAGGTATGAGGAACTGGATGTAAAGTTCCGTCATCCTCCTTAGAAAAGGGAGGATCGTCCGACCAGACGGGTGTCGTGTCTGGTGGGCTACTGCCTGACGATTAATGTCCGAACGTTGTACCATCGAAGAAGTTCATATCTAACCACCGTAAGGACTATTCTTGCTTGCAGCGCTCGGCGGCCGGATATATAGAACCGGGTCGGTAAAGCTTTGTGCAGACCAGCGCGACTTGTCGCGCGACGCGACACCGGTTATTGTTATACCGTCAAGTTTTCTTAGAAATTGTATTGTTCGAGTCGCGTCGCGGCGTCGCGTCGCGCTGGTCTGCACGAAGCTTAACAGATGTGGTCATCGTGTTCACGGGATTTTGTTTTGAAACTGGTTAGATATGAACTTCTTTGATGGTACATGTATATCGACGCTTGAAAGGCAAAAATGACCAAGCGACATATTGGCAACTTTACAGTAGAGCATTTTAAAGTTTTTTTTTTTTAGAAAAAAATCTTAGAAAATCGCCTATTTGTCATAACTACTTAATTTCAACGAATTTTAAATGCAGTTTAAAGGCTTAATAAACTGGCATTTAAAGATTATGAACTTTCTCAATAGGTTATGAAATAGTGTCGGTTAGTAATAATTTCATCAAAATCACAAACAGGTAAAACTTACTTACCGACATCAAAATTTTATTATAAAACAAGTAAAATTAACTAAACTCCATTATTTTATAATTTTGTTTAAAGAAAAATGACGCATCCATGGTGGCGCATGTTTGACATAATAGGTAAAATGATCTAAATAGAAAACTTAAACACTTTTCTGTCAGCCAATTTTAATTATAGTACAAATTAAATATGGTGAGTGTAGGATTTTATTGACTAAGTAACAATGAATTTAGGTTTTAAGACACAAAATCAAAAACTTTCAGACAAAGGTTTTCATCATCATCATGACAGCCCTTGTCCTTGTAAAGGTAAACTAAAATAAATAAGGCATTTTAATTTTAAAAGGTATTTATTAGTCATTACAAAAATTAAAAAAAATCCCGTAGGTACGCAAAATATGCGCTTTGACGTGGAGTTGCGGACACCCGTTATACTATACTAGTAACTAAAAAATCAGTACAGGTAGATAAAACAATTCAAAAAGACCTTTGCCCAGCAGTGGGACATTCAAGGCTATTAAAAAAAAAATTGTCTCTTTCAGCAGTCTTACATTGTTATATTACTATGGAATTCAGAAATGAACTACAATACTAATAATAGTTTTTTTCAGAAAGTCATTTCACTTATCTAACATAATATAAATCACGTATAAAAAGATACAAATTTGAGATACAATTCTCAAAAAATATTCACACAAGCTCACTTCACCCAAGTTTTCACGGTGAGGTGTTTACAGAATAGCATGGCAGGCGACGTCCTTAGTGCGGTGCGCGCGAGCACGCGGGTCGTCTATGCGACGATTCAGTGAAGACTAATCGTTTTTTTTTTACCATCAGCCATTCAAATTCTGCTTTACAACGCGTCTATGCGACGACCCAAAATAGGTGGAACGGGGATAAGCTCATTTTTATACAAATTTCATATCTGAAAGAGATATCTAAGTAACAAAAATAGTAAAAAAAACGGCAGGTAAAATATTACCAAACGACAAAATATATTCTTTTTAGGCAGGAAAAATACTACTATATTACGTTTTACAGTACATTGTATTTAGGAAGAAAATACTAAATGAAAATGAGTCCATAATTAAGGTGTGTTAAAAAGTCTTAAATGAAGAAACAAATAAAATAATACTCAGGTAAAATTTCTTAAGCAATGCTCATACCCTAGATACCGTAAGGAAAAAAATACTTTATGTTTAAACGCGTTAATTCGAGTCAAAGCAAAAATTACTAAGCGTAAAAAGTTAAAATCGAATACCCACCAAGTGAAAGTTATTCATAAATCGTTAAAATTTTAGTCGTTTAGTCGCCGAAAACGGTGAAAATGTGTGTTTTTATAGATTACCAAGCGACAACAAAACTCTTCCTAGCGGTACGAGAGTATGATCAATCGACGCGGATTTTTTTTCTGATTTCAATGATATATATAACTCAATATCGCCCAAAATGTCGTTTGGTAATTTTTGCCTTTCAAGCGTCGATATGTTTGTCGCGCGGTAAACGATGCTTGCGCGATGCAGGATTTTGAGTGATATCAGTGTGATGCGTAACCGTCGGTGTAATCACATGATTACCATATAAATTATGTACCTAATTCATTAACATCCTCACACTTTATGTCACTCTTCATTGACGGGCAATTAAACTTATCATCATGACTTCCTAATTAATTACAATTTATTTACTTGTTCTGTTGTAGTCGATTGTAATCGTGCTGTCAGTCTTTTGATTTGTTGCTCGTTTGTTTGAATGACTCGGTTTGTTGAAATATGTGTAAGATGTGTTATAAGACTAAGAATAAATTATTTGCAGCAAATACTGGTGTTACCAGTTCAGACCAAATAAAAACACTAGATATAGCGCTGCGATCAATACAGTGAAGCATGCCAAAACTACACTTGCGCTCCTGTGCATACACGCTCACACGCACACATTTACAATGAAACTACACCTCATTAAGTACACACATGCTTACGAAACCGGCTTCACATGTCTTGGTTTTTGATTTGGTCTGAGGTTGCCAGTTGTAAAAATCCGTGTACACTTTCAAAAAATCTCTAAAGAAACAAATTTTAGCGGATTTAAAATTATAAGCTATCTTCGAATACTGCACTAATCTAACTTACTTTTGTTGTGTTACTGTCGCGTCGCCTAAGGTATAATCATTGGATTAATAAAAACTGTTAAGAAAAAATTGACTGTAAAATTAGTCTTAATTTTTTTAATGCAGCAATGTTAACACCATAATATGATTCTGATATGAATATGATACAGCTAAAATATTTGTCTCACCATAAAGGAATTGCTAGGAATTCATAAAATGAATTGCTTTTAGAAGAAGCGGTTAATGTGGACGTTTTAGACCCCTGTTTCTCCTAACATAGAGTTGATAATCCCTTAATCACCTTTTGACAAAAAAAAACATCACGTGTCAGAAAAAAAACAAACCTTTGTATACGAACAGAAGCTTTCGAAAACATGCTACAGAGGGCGTTGTCCACATTGAATTAAAACTCAATCGTAGCTAATTCTATCTTCATTATAAGTTCATATCACACACAATGCTATAAATACGCGGCGCAGTGGGACGCGACTAACATTAGTGCCACTGCATTATATAGCAAAAAGATCAACTGACGTCCTTTTTGGTAGGGGTAAGGCATGGGAGGTAGCGGGAGCGGGTAGTGTAGACATAAATTTGAAAGGAGTTTTGTATAAAAATACAAGCAATTAAGGGCCAGTAATAACCCATGGTTGGGGAAAAGGCTGTATCTGAATTCCAAAGTTACCTATCTACCTACGGGATTGTGGTTTATTATTTTTTGCATTAAGTATTAGCATCAACTTACTTTCACCATTATAAGAGATGAATTTGAAACATTGATGTTCACTTTTTCAAAAATATTATACTCTCATGTAAAACTAACCAATTGTTTCCTCGCATTGCCTATGCTTTTATCCAACTTCCAAGGGTGAGGTAAGTTTACGGTTGTTTTTTTTTCTCTTTCCTGTTTTGTGTCACTAACCACTAAACTGACAGATAGAGACAAACCATAGACTGTCCGTTTTTTACCCTTACCTAGGTCTAAGTTATGGCTTCATTTTAAAGCTTTTAGAGCTTGTTTGTCGCTTATAGCTTATTCATCGCTACCGCTCACAACTCACAGCACACCCTAAAGCGCTGTTCACACGTCACCCGCTGAGCACATTAGCATTGTGTCAGATAATCTGGCGCCCCGCTGTCTCCCATTGTGCCACCGACCTAATCGCGACAACCCGAAAATGGAGAGGTGTGACCCTGCCTTTAGTTCAGAGGTTCAGTATAAAATGTTCCCTACATACTTATAAGCTGAACTATATGAAACGGCAAGCGGATTATATGGATCGTGAGAGTGATTCTCTTGTCGTATCTATATAAAAATAGAGCATGCGTGAAAATATTAGTCAGTGTGCAGACTTGGTAGCAGGGCTGTCAGGGCTGATAATAGTGTTCATCCATTAAACACATCGATGAAGTTTAAGAAAACCGACAACTCACTTGAGATGGCGGCTATTTTCATTTCAAACTTTTTTCGCCAGCCGAAGGTACTTCACTACGTCTGACGCATCACGTATACGTCAGACGTAGTGAAATAATTTTAAACTTCTTTTCTTTTAAACTTCACCCCTTTTAAACTTTTCTGTGTTAATAATGGATACGAGGCTTTTGGCTAATTTGTAAAGTGGTATTGTTTTGTTTCTTTATTTGTAATGTGCGTTTAGTTTGTGCAGAATAAACACTTTTTCTTTCTTTATCTGTTTAATGGATGAAAAGTATTTTAAATAGCTTAGAAAACATCGCGAGTAGGTTAGCAAAAAAGGCCTGGCCAGACTATGATAAATTCAAATGAAAAAATGACTTTTTTTTTATCAAACTCACGATATTTTCTGTAACATACTAAATTTGATATAAAAATACTTTTCGTGATGGTCGTTCCTCTGCGGAACTTAGCATATAATAGTAGATATCTCATGAAAGAGTTATATGGAAAATAGTAGACGTTTCGTGAATAATTAAAACCTTTCTTTTGTATTCACCTTCTGATACTAAAAGGACTTTCAAACAATCACACAATACCATTAAGTTATGGTACCTAGCTAAATGATTGTGATATGACATACTTATTCATCTTTCCAAAGATATTAACCGGCTTCCAAAAACAGGGCTTCGAGATTTTATGGCAATTAAGCTGATTAGAGACTTGATCATGAATGAATAGTCTTGCAAACACTGAGGTTTACCATATTTAAGAATCTACTATACTCCATTTGAAATAAAATTAGACATTTTAAATAAAACTTTTTTACAGTCCGTTCAACGGATTTTGACTTCCATTGCGTTGGTGGCATGACAAATGACAGCTGCAGTAAACAGTTGGTATTGTAATCACTTTTTTTCCTTCAATGCCATCCTTATGCTTACGGTATAGAAGTCAGAATCGGTTGACCGTAAAAAAGGTTTGTTTAAATGTCTTATTTTATTTCAAATGGAGTATACATACTATGGAGTATACATACTATGGAGTATATATACTATGGAGTATACATACTATGGAGTATACATACTATGGAGTATATATACTATGGAGTATACATACTATGGAGTATACATACTATGGAGTATACATACTATGGAGTATACATACTATGGAGAATACATACTATGGAGTATACATACTATGGAGTATACATACTATGGAGTATATATACTATGGAGTATACATACTATGGAGTATACATACTATGGAGTATACATACTATGGAGTATATATACTATGGAGTATACATACTATGGAGTATACATACTATGGAGTATACATACTATGGAGTATACATACTATGGAGAATACATACTATGGAGTATACATACTATGGAGTATACATACTATGGAGTATACATACTATGGAGTATACATACTATGGAGAATACATACTATGGATTATACATACTATGGAGTATACATACTATGAGTATACATACTATGGAGTATACATACTATGGAGAATACATACTATGGAGTATACATACTATGGAGTATAAATACTATGAGTATACATACTATGGAGTATACATACTATGAGTATACATACTATGGAGTATACATACTATGAGTATACATACTATGGAGTATACATGACTTTATGTACATAAAGTGACGCTTTCTTTCAATGGGGATAGGCAGAAACTACAGAATGGCACCTGCTACGATTCAAAGATACTCCTTTTGCTTTCTAGAGCCTACTAAAAGAACTTTCCTAAAACCGTAAACTTTCCGTGTTTCCGAAAAGTTGGCAGACTGAACTCATTCAACCATAACCAATAGGTAGACCGTCACTGACCTCTACGGAACCCAAACGGTGCTAAAACAAAAAACACGAAACCTTTCCGCCTCGGTAGCGGCTTCAATTTGTTTTTGATGATCCCGCGATATATAGAAATGTCTTTTTTATATGCCCAGGCGCAGAATGAATCGGTTTTCGGAAAGCCAAGGAAGCTGTGTTGGTGTGTGCCACTTTGGGGGTTATGAATGAAATTGGTGAGGATAAAATGGACTCACAAATATTGTGTAGTAGAATATCCCTCTATGCTCTATGAAGGCTCTCTGAGTGTGTTAAATTTGTTCAACTTATTAGTTAAATATATGGTCATCCTCTTGCCTTAATCCCAATTTATTTGTTAGTTAATAACTTATAGTATTCGTAGCTAAATAATAACAGCCCGTAACAGTGACTAACGTTACATGCGGACATCCCTCCGCGCGTCTTAGTACCGGCCGTTGTAAAACTTGTCTGTTCAACTACGTAAATAACCCAATTAATGTTGTTGAACTGTCAGAATGAAACAGATTGTGATTGAATTAGGTTGCAGGTTAAGTTACAGTTGGTCCGTGGATGGGTGACCATCTTTACATAACGAGACTCCTCCGTGCTTCGGAAAGCACGTTAAGCCGTTGGTTTCGGCTGTCATTCGTGGATCTTTGACAGTCGTTACGGGTCATCAGAAGCCCGAAAGTCTGACAACCAGTCATCGTGCTACTCAGTAGCAGAGTTGTGGGGGTCAGACAGGTGGTTGCTACATGGGAAATACTGGTAAGCAGCTGCATCCAATTAGACTGGAATTAGACCCAATGTATTTGTGAAAATGCTAGGTAAAATTATGAGATGGACCCGGTTGATAAACCGGCGAACTTTTTCTGTTCTTCGAATTCTGAGTATTCCAATCTTTTATCTCAGGCTATTGCACTTCTCAGTAATTGGTTTATGTGCGATGGATGACAACTACGAAAAATACTTATATTCAATCGAATCTAGAGATTTACACGCGTAGCATGACCGCCGTAGAAACGGGTTTTGTCGACGGAAGAATAGAAAAAATGACAGTTAAACAATCACAATCTGTCATTTTGTCTATTCTTCCGTCGACAAAACTCGTTTCTACGGTGATCATGCTACGCGTGCTGGTTAGACCGGAAGAAGTCATAGCCAAGCCGGGGTTTTAGTCTACGGAACATCATTTACAAGCTGCGTCCCCACTTGTAACAAATAAGCCTTTACTTTCCAAATAAAGTGAACTTTGATCTCATCCTTAATATTGAAGCACTTCTAGCAAAAGTATATTTTTGTCTAAATTAAAGAAGTTACGTAATAATAGATACTAGGTCCAGACGGACGCTCCAAGATCAAATAAAACAATTAAAAGTGTAATTTTTTTTGGAGGGATTATTTAATTCCCAAGTCACAATAGGAACACACCAAACCAAGGTCGTGTTTTTGTCCAAATTCAATATTAATAAATTCTTTAG
Organism: Agrochola circellaris; assembly: GCA_914767755.1. NCBI lineage: Eukaryota > Metazoa > Arthropoda > Insecta > Lepidoptera > Noctuidae > Agrochola > Agrochola circellaris. Next base: position 4,625,026 of record OU611867.1, on the reverse strand, counting down.
TTTGTCGAGTGCAAAACAAAAGAATCGCATCTACAGAAGATGTGTGATTCCCGTCCCAGATTCGATTCCGTGTCATTGCGTTTTTGTATTTGTGTTTTTTTCTGTTCTTTTTTTTTTGTTTATCTTGTGGCAGTGATACATCAGTTGTTTTGGGTTCTCTAAGGTCATCAGTTTGTTTTGTCTGAAGGTTAATTTTTGAATGAATGAATTTCCAGCAAAGTTTAGCAGACTGTATGGAAATATGAAATGTGCCTAACTAGCGAACTAGAATAATAATAATGAATTTCAAATAACACTGAATTTGATTTTGTAACCGTTTTAGGTGTAAAAAAGACAAATGGAAACTTTCCAAATCCTTTTTTTACATCTAAAACTAAATATTCGGTGTTACGATATTAATTATTGCATTTCGTAATCAATCATTTAGTTCGCTAGTTAGCCCACATTTCATATTTCCATACAGTAATATTGCAAAATTAATCATATCAGGTAAAAATTTACAGATATTTGCGACGTTGCCAACTTTTAGGATAAACGCTCATAAATCGCTTTTGTTGATCTAAGTGTTTTAAAACTTTAACTTAGTCTCCACAAAAACATTTTCGTCGTCTTAGATACGAGCCTATTCCTGCCGGGGTTTCGAGTTGTCTAAAAGGGATATCGTGGCCCCGGCACACAGGCAACGGAAGGAACACGGGTAGGTTTTAGTCAGTAAAAGTCTGACACGCCCTCCTGCTCCACCCAGAGCGGGAGAAGTAATTTGAAAATTTCCCAACCAAAAAAATAAAAAGATATGAGACTATTAGCCCATGCCGTGGGAAAATGATAAGCCAGTCATCAGCTTGGCAGTACTTACCTACTTCGACTAACTGTGAACTTCATTGAAGAGGCTGACAACAGCTAAAGCTCGGTCACTGTCGGACTGCATAGACAAGATTGAGAAGCGCGATGACACAACGCAGGTCATTTATTGCAAAATTGTTTTTAATCGTTTAAAGATTTTTTTATAGGTATATTTTTTGTTTTTTTTCTATGGTATCAAATTAGTTGTATTATTTTTTGAACACACTATCTAACTAGCATATATCCTGAAGAATATCATATATTTTTCTGATTTTGTTTACGGCAGTAATAATAATAATAATATAATAAATACCTTTATTTCACAAAAATACAGATTTAACATATTTAAATAAACACAATTTAGATGAGCTTTGGTAGTAACACAATGCAGTTTAATCCAAGAACTGAAATCTGTACACAATATTCCCATATTGTGTACAGATTTCAGTTGCCTCTCAAACTAGGAAACCTGTATCTTGAGAGACAGTGATTCAGCTTAAAAAGTGATGCTTTAGGTATAATAGTAGACTGTGTCGTTCTACCTGAGGGACTATGAATATAAAGCAAATTTTTATTTTTTAAAGTAACAGTAAGTAAGCAATGTGTGTGTGTGTGTGTGTGTGTGTGTGTGTGTGTGTCTGGGTGTGTGTGCAGTGGATCATTTAGGCTTTATAAAACTTTCGTTCACCTTCTGTAGTCCCCTTAAGAATCGCCAATCATAGAAGCTATTTTAAAGAACTTGACAATCTAAAAGTACCTGTAAATAATTTTATTGTAATGAATACTTTGAGTTTCTAAAGGAGACAAGTCGGCATCTCTTATTATTCGCTAACAAAACATTAAATACATTTTTCGTAACAAACCATGTGGAATTATGTCAAAATCTGTTTATAATATGAAGTGAAGGGCGTGATCACAAAGGTTCAAACCCTTCGCTACACAATAGATTAGAGAGCATTATTGTATTATTTTTTGTAAACCCGTCATAATCTGTACCAAATAATATTTATTATTGTGTATAAATAGTGTATTGAACATATGGCTTATTTTGTGGTATGGATCCTTTTGATATAAGCTTTGATAAAGGGGTTAAACCACAGTTTAATACAGATGGGACACGCCGCAGTTTAGGTATGAAGCTACAAGTACGCGACGGGCCCGTCTTGCTGGGCCAATTCAGTGAGTGTAACGTAGTCAGAAGATCTATAACTTCCCGAATTCAATCGTTGGGCAGTTGCCCGCCAGACATGACACCGGTCTGGTCGGTGGATCCTCCCTTTTCTATAGAGGATGAGTGAACTTTACACCTTATTCCTCATACCTCTAAAGCTCCATTTAGTCTGATTACTTTACGTAATGTCGTAGTAGGTACTTAGCTATTTGTGAAGAAGCTCGTGCGGGGAAGTACCAGACATAATTCTATTACCAAGCAGCGTTGCTGTGTACTGGTATCACAAAGGAATACAGATGGGACACTCCACAGTTTAGGTATGAAGCTACAAGTACGCGGCGGGCCCGTCTTGCTGGGCCAATTCAGTGAGCGTAACGTAGTCAGAAGATCTAAGAGTCACGCGATAGAAAGAGAGGCAACTTCTAGTTGAATATAACTGTAGGTGATTACCGTTGTGTGACCTGAATTGCACTTTATTGTGTCGTAGCAAGAGTCGCTTTTTATATAATTTTGCGGAGTTTCCCCATCTGTATTAATCTGTGGTTAAACTAATAGGAGGATAAGTAATACCTACTCATTGACTGTTACTTTAATGCCTCATTGGTCTAGCGGTGGGAAACACTACTGCTGAGCATGGGGTTCTGGATACAATCCCCGTGTCGGGCAAAATATTATTGGGGTACATAGTATCCATTAGCATTTTTTTAAATAAAATCCTGTATTTTGAGTTCCGCCCCCTAATTCATGGGACTTCAATCAACACAGATTATCGCTGTCCACTGCTGGACATATGCCTCTCCCGAGCTGCGCCACACCACCCTGTCCTCCGCCTTCCAATCTGTCTCAGCCACGTTCTTAAGGTCTTCGGTCCATCTAGCTGGAGGACACGCTTGCCGATATGCGGTCTCCACTCCAGGACTCGTCTGCTCCACCGGCCATCGGTCCTTCGACAAACATGGCCAGCCCACAGCCACTTCAGCCTGTTTCCGCTGCAAGCTGTGTCGGTAATTCTGGTTCTTTTCCGGATAACTACGTGGAACTTAAGATCTCCTAACCAGTAAAATGTAGATTTACCTAGTTGCTTCTTCTTTTCAGTATTGATAGCCCAGTGGTGTGACCCTCGGACTGCCAAGTCATAGGTCTCGAGTTCAAAGGCACGCACCTCTGACTTTTCGGATTAATGTGGGTATTGTATAATTATCACTTGCTTCTAAAACGGTCAAGGAAAATATCGTGAGGAAATCAGCATGCCTGAGACATTTCTCGGCGGCATGTGAAGCCAAGTCAGAGCCCATGGGCGGCTTTAAAACTCTGACACCAGGTTAGTCACTAACCACTCGAAAAGAAGAAGATGAAAATAGAACCGTAATTTTAAAGGTTATTTATTACGTAAAAAGGTGAGCAGAGTCGACTGAGTGGCAACAAGTTGCTAATTACTTGTGTTGTCTTTATGCAGACCTGAACAAAGGCCAGGTAGATCTCTCAACCACCTAGAGGACGGAGACACGCCTGGCTAAGAATGAAGAGGAAAGCCGACCCCAAATGAAATGGATTAACGTTAGGCAGAGCGAGAGAGTGACTAAAAGCAGCTGACCCATCAGTGATGTGTGGTTGACTGTTCGGCACTACAACTACATTCAGTGCTACCAACCTTGCTAACCAGCTAATCATTTTACTATAACATGTGCTATCTATGTATAAGAAGTAGAAGTTAGTACCACCATCTTATCGAGGCCCATCGGCATAAAAATCTCTGACACCAGGTTAGTCACTTTAACCACACGAAAAAGAAAGTCCTAGGTGTTATATATATCATAAATATAAGAGGATCTGCCCTCGCACGTCTCTGTTTTATTCCTTTGGGGAATACGTTTCTGAATATAACATGTCATGTTAAATCTATTACCACCATGTCCATTTCGTAAGTAAATACTTATCGTTCACACAAGCAAATTGAATGCTCTGCTCTCAGAATCAATGCGGCTCCGCTGTACTTCTATTGTGAGCACTTTAGTTGCTCATCCGATCAGTTATGGCGACTACCTGTGTTGGTTTATACACACTGGGTGATTTTGCTGTTAGCTGTTGTTCTTGTCGGTCAAAACGAAATAGAACTGTGGTAGATTATAAGAAGTTTTTCTGACTAAATGTGGAGGGATGTTATGTGGGTACCTACATGTTGATAATTAATTAATATGTAGGGTAGACTAGTTACTTAATTTAAGGTTAACGACTGCTGCGTCAGTCCAATATATGAGCTTGTTTGTATAGGTTGCGTTATTTCATCTCCACCCCCCCCCTTCAGTTATAACAGTATTAAAGCGGGTATCGAGCTAAATTGGTCGACCTATCTTTGAACTTCTCCCTTTGAAGTCGTCGTATTGAATTTAAGCACCACTTTTATATAGAATCTGCCGATTCTGCAGTCCTTGCTGGTCAAGTACCTTTACTCTATATAAAAATCACATGGATACCGCCGACCTACACTTTACCAAGGAGTTTTCTGGTATCCAGTAACTGAGTTGCTAAGGTCAGATAGGCAGTCGCTCCATATTAGTATTCAGCTGTATCCGGTTAGACTGGAAGCCGACCCCAATATAGTTGGAAAAAGGCTAGGCAGATACCGCTGACCTATCCCCTCTCCTTCCTTATTCGAAATAATCCATCAGTCTGTCACTAAATAATATAGTTAGGGAAATTAACGATAGCAAATCAAATTGACACTACCTTGTCATAGGTATATTTCAGAGAATGACAGTTGTGATTTGAATATATTCTAACACACTAGGGTGGGATTCAGTTAGCTCGCCGTCCGATAAGGACCAGGCCCGGGTCGACGGCGCGTTGTGTTCCACGCGCGCCTCAAAGAGATGTCAGCACCAACTGTGCAGGCAACTGGGCAGGCATTGGCCCTAACGGGGTCCATTAGGGCCAATGCCTGCCAGGGTTGCGAGTTTGTCCGAAAGGGATATCGTGGCCCCGGCACACAGGCAACGGAAGGAATACGGGTGGGTTTTAGTCAGTAAAATTCTGACACGCCCTCCCGCTCCGCCCAGAGCGGGAGAAGTTATTAGATAACGTCCCACCGTCAAAAAAAAAATGGGTGGGATCCAGTTTGTGACACTTGCGGTATTTTTATGTTACGCTTTGGCAAGTCCAGGAACAGAAAGAAAAGAAAGAATATTTTTTTATTAACTCCAAATTACTTTCTAAAAGCAACATGCCTAACATTTTATATCCGGTTTATAATTTCTTAGATGCCGTGTTAACTTAATATTTTGTAGAAGACATCGGGATAAATCGACCCGTGCGCTCCACACCTCATCCACAAAAGTGCAACACACCCCGCTGTGTACAATAGCCTTAACAAATATTTTGCAAATAATACGTCGTGTGGCCCGGCTTTGCGTTGAGTGTACACGCCCTTATATTTTGGAATAAAACTTTTAGATTTTTCTATTGAATTTTCAAAATATTTTTTTCGTTGTGAATTGCCTATATGGATTATACGGCTACGGGTCGTGGGGTCCCAGTTTTAAATCCCGGGTTGGGGCAAAAATATGATTGGGGCTTTAGGTTTTACTGTCAAGAAAATCTCAAAGCATTGCTATTCCGCGACTTCACTGGATAAATCATTTCACAAGATAGAGATTTTTTTGAAATGATTTGTCCAAATGTGTATATGCTATGTAATATTGATACTCATCTATAAAATAGTGGTTAATATCCTTATAAGGCGACGAGAACCGACTTTTAATGATTTTATACTGAAGATCACGTCTAAATGAGTAATGTTAATGATTTAGAAAAAATATATGTTATATGAGAGCATTTTCTTAATAACTTAATATAGGAATATTTTAGATTATGTTTATATTACATAGTGAAATTAATTTGTAAAGTTACAAATACAAATACAAAATTATATTATTCGTATTTTTCTGAAACCTTCACCATTTTAAAAATAATTTAATTATTGATCTTTTAGTATAAGTATATTATTAAAATACTTTTTGTTTCATGTATAATAAATTAATAATGCATCTAATTTGGGACAAAGCTCCTTGATGGGCGAGTCCTATTACCTAGTGACTGTACGTACGACGGGTTGCGTGAGCTCAGTACAGAACACGCAAGCTAACCACTCATGGTCACTGACATTATATCTGCGTCTTAAGGGGTCAATAAACCATTTCACCAGAAAGTTACCTACCACAAGTATTTGATAAAGAATTTTCAAAAATCACTTCATCAACTTCAAATTAAAGACACATACACCACTTAGACTTCTGTCTACCCCTATAATTGAGCTGACACACAAAACAGTACTTAATACATTCATTTAATACTTTTTAATACTTTGAGGACCCTTAACTCAACTGGAGTTGACGAAATACTTCTAACAAAAACCATGATAAAATTTAACTATGCCAAGGGAAAATAGCCATAATTGTTTAAGTCATAAGGTAGTGTTGGACTGTGTGATTAAGTTTGTATTGCAGTTGAATTCTGAAGTATACTTTATGAGAAGAATTGAAACCAATATAATAGGTATTATCGCATCTGTTACTTTTGAATGTGTGGCTCGATTTCTGAGGGGTTCGGTCCTCGGTTGGTTTATTAAAATTGTACATAACAATGTACAATTTTATTTAGTAGCAGGTTATGATAAATGATAAATGATTTTTATTTGTGTAAATAGGTTGTACAAAACACTTTTAAACGTCAAACATAAACTAGATGAGGTCGGCGTTTCCTATCTGACTACTCCGAGAAGAAAGGCCGAAACAAACTCAGAGGTCACAGTCTCTTTTAAAGTCCAGACATAATCTTGGTCAGATCATGTGAAGATTATGTAGATTGGTGTCTAAAAATTTTCTTTTGAGGAAAGAACCACACAGATTGAGTGGACCTGTCCAGTCAGTGCACGCATTTGTCAGTGACCGTGCAGCTCAACTCAGAATTTAAGGAGCTCAACGATTCGACGAACAATACCAAAGAAAGGACATTTGGGTAGGCCGCATAAATTACTCAAGCTGCCCGACCATGATAAAACTAAATGAGAAAATAAAATAAAAAGGAATGATCCACATAGTCTTCATATTCACAATAATTATTAAAAATATAAAATACTTTAAAAAGTAAATATTCATGTCATTGTATATAAAAAAATCATTAATGTTAATGTGTATAAAACCCAGAAATAATCTTGGTCAGATCATTTGATCATTTAAGGACCATGTAGATTTGTGTCTGAAATAGTCTTTTGAGGAAAGAACCATACAGATTTGAGTTGACCTGTCCAGTCAGTGCACGCATTTGTCAGTAATTGTGTAGCTCAACTCATAACTTAAGGAGCTCAACGACTCGACGAACAATACCAAAGAAAGGACATTTGGGTAGGCCGCATAAAGTACTCAAACTGCCAGATTATCATTAAAAGTAACTGACCCACATAGTCCTCACGTTCACAATAATAAAAAATAATAATGATATTATACTTCACAAAGTAAATATTCATATCGTTGTGCATAAGATTAAAAAAATAAAAAATTACAAAATTCATGTTCTCACTAAAAAATAAATAATAAATAAATTGGAGCAGCTTAATCCCAGGCCTTTTTGTCCTCAACGTAATCTTTAATGGTATAAAACGCTTTCTGGCACAACTTACGTTTAATGAATGATTTGAATTTAGTGTGTGTCTGGATTGAGGAGCCATGTCTCATATAGGAACGAGGTTACTACCAATATTTAGTAGTAACTTAGCCGATTTTGTAGGCCGGATCCTGGAATTTGTAGTAAAACCCTTAAAAAGTTATACGACGTTAAAGGTGGCTCCTCAATCCTGACGTCTGGATTGAGGAGCCACCTTAGAACCCGAAAACTAGCCAACGGATATTTTTGAAAATTTTGTAGGATTTAGTAGTACTTATGCGTAATCTCAACAAAAAAATGGGGTTTGTACGGTCGAATTTGAGATAGCTACAACGTTTTGATTTTTCATAAAAAACCATAAATTTCACCGCGCTGTATCTCGGAAAGTTATCAACCAATTACAACATATTTTTAGTATGATGTAGTAGTAGATGTGCTCGAATTTGTACAATAAAAATAAAACGGAAAAGCTATATAATTTCGGTCTATAGAAATGATATGTACGTAGCTACTAAAGTAGTTGATCAAATCGGATAACAATAACACCAATATTTAGTAGAAATTTCTACTAAATATTGGCGTAATCCAACATCCTGCGCAATCAGTATTTCAAAAGATATTAATAAAATAAACATTCCTTAACAAATTAGTGAATAGGGTGACCATAAATAATTCAAAGAAGACCATTGTTTGAAATAAGTAGTTTTATTTGCTTATAAATCATTCTACGAGTACGATTACCTACGTGTAACTTATGTAATTGTGGTTTTAGATTATTTGAAATACTAGCTGGGCCCCGTGGATCCACCTCATAAGTCTCGATCCCGTGGGAATAGCGGGATGAAAAGTATTCTATGTCCTTACCCAGGTTATGCTCTACCCATGTGCCAAATTTCATTCAAATCCGCTCGGCCGATATAGCGTAACAAACAAACAAACTCACTTTCGCATTTATAAATGAACCTAATGAAATGAAATTCAGTAACCGGTGATGAATTTAATGATACTTATTTTATACAAACTTATGTTTAGTTTGATTATTTAAACAATATTTTAGTTCCTGATGTATCGATAGATGGCGTTGTGCATTTAGCACTCTCCGCTGAATCGCGGTGATAGGAATCTCCGCAGAAACATGACCTCTTCGTGTATAGTAAAATAAATTGTCTTCGTCAAAGTTTTTATTCATACGTTATGATTTTAAATTCATTATTGTTTCGCTGTTATTTTTCACAACATTACTGCTAATAGTAACGAAAAGAAAGTAATAGACAAGCATTAGATTAGAAAATAAATCGGTTAGACATAAATGATACAAACTCCATTAAAATAGTATTATTAGTAGTATTTTAATAGAAAATTTACAATTCATTGTAACCGCACAAAGGATCGCAAAGGAAATGAAGGCACAAAAGCCGGGGGTACGTGCCGCGCGGGAAAATCCGGCGGCCATGCCGCCGGCATAGTGTGTAGGAACCATAACAGGCGCATCTAACTTTTTTAGTACCTACTATACAAACGGGTTATAAGCAAAATCAATCAATCTGCCTAGCGTCTTCCCAACTATGTTGGGGTTGGCTGCCAGTCTGGACTGGAAGCCAACCCCAACATAGTAAAATACAGTGTACATATAATGTAGTGGTATTCAGCTGCATCCGGTTGGATGCAGCTGAATACCTGTACTTTACATGGAACGACGTGGAGTATTTTACAACCGGGTTATATACCTAATTAATAAATAAAATAACAATACATATATCCCGCCTTACGCCAACGCCTAACGCCGATGCCTATAACACCGACGCCTATAACACCGACGCCTATAACGCCGACGCCTATAACACCGACGCCTATAACACCGACGCCTATAACACCGACGCCTATAACACCGACGCCTATAACACCGACGCCTAACGCCGGCGCCTATAACACCGACGCCTTACGCCGACGCCTATAACACCGACGCCTATAACACCGACGCCTATAACACCGACGCCTATAACACCGACGCCTAACGCCGGCGCCTATAACACCGACGCCTTACGCCGACGCCTATAACACCGACGCCTATAACACCGACGCCTATAACACCGACGCCTATAACACCGACGCCAATAACACCGACGCCTTACGCCGACGCCTATAACACCGACGCCCATAACACCGACGCCTATAACACCGACGCCTATAACACCGACGCCTTACGCCGACGCCTATAACACCGACGCCTATAACACCGACGCCCATAACACCGACGCCTATAACACCGACGCCCATAACACCGACGCCTGTAACACCGACGCCTATAACACCGACGCCTATAACACCGACGCCCATAACACCGACGCCTGTAACACCGACGCCTATAACACCGACGCCTATAACACCGACGCCTTACGCCGACGCCTATAACACCGACGCCTTACGCCGACGCCTATAACACCGACGCCTTACGCCGACGCCTATAACACCGACGCCTTACGCCGACGCCTATAACACCGACACCTATAACACCGACGCCTATAACATCGACGCCTATAACATCAACGCCTATAACACCGACGCCTTACGCCGACGCCTATAACATCGACACCTATAACACCGACGCCTATAACACCGACGCCAATAACACCGACGCCTTACTCCGACGCCTATAACACCGACGCCTATAACACCGACGCCTATAACACCGACGCCTATAACACCGACGCCCATAACACCGACGCCTATAACACCGACGCCAATAACACCGACGCCTATAACACCGACGCCTTACGCCGACGCCTATAACACCGACGCCTATAACACCGACGCCCATAACACCGACGCCTATAACACCGACGCCCATAACACCGACGCCTGTAACACCGACGCCTATAACACCGACGCCTATAACACCGACGCCCATAACACCGACGCCTGTAACACCGACGCCTATAACATCGACGCCTATAACATCAACGCCTATAACACCGACGCCTTACGCCGACGCCTATAACATCGACACCTATAACACCGACGCCTATAACACCGACGCCAATAACACCGACGCCTTACTCCGACGCCTATAACACCGACGCCTATAACACCGACGCCTATAACACCGACGCCTATAACACCGACGCCCATAACACCGACGCCTATAACACCGACGCCAATAACACCGACGCCTGTAACACCGACGCCTATAACACCGACGCCTATAACACCGACGCCTTACGCCGACGCCTATAACACCGACGCCTTACGCCGACGCCTATAACACCGACGCCTTACGCCGACGCCTATAACACCGACGCCTTACGCCGACGCCTATAACACCGACACCTATAACACCGACGCCTATAACATCGACGCCTATAACATCAACGCCTATAACACCGACGCCTTACGCCGACGCCTATAACATCGACACCTATAACACCGACGCCTATAACACCGACGCCAATAACACCGACGCCTTACTCCGACGCCTATAACACCGACGCCTATAACACCGACGCCTATAACACCGACGCCTATAACACCGACGCCCATAACACCGACGCCTATAACACCGACGCCAATAACACCGACGCCTATAACACCGACGCCTTACGCCGACGCCTATAACACCGACGCCTATAACACCGACGCCCATAACACCGACGCCTATAACACCGACGCCCATAACACCGACGCCTGTAACACCGACGCCTATAACACCGACGCCTATAACACCGACGCCCATAACACCGACGCCTGTAACACCGACGCCTATAACATCGACGCCTATAACATCAACGCCTATAACACCGACGCCTTACGCCGACGCCTATAACATCGACACCTATAACACCGACGCCTATAACACCGACGCCAATAACACCGACGCCTTACGCCGACGCCTTACGCCGGCGCCTTACGCCAACGCCTATAACACCGACGCCTTACGCCGACGCCTATAACACCGACGCCTATAACACCGACGCCCATAACACCGACGCCTATAACACCGACGCCCATAACACCGACGCCTATAACACCGACGCCAATAACACCGACGCCAATAACACCGACGCCTTACGCCGACGCCTATAACACCGACGCCTATAACACCGACGCCTATAACACCGACGCCCATAACACCGACGCCTATAACACCGACGCCAATAACACCGACGCCAATAACACCGACGCCTTACGCCGACGCCTATAACACCGACGCCTATAACACCGACGCCTATAACACCGACGCCTATAACACCGACGCCTTACGCCGACGCCTATAACACCGACGCCTATAACACCGACGCTTATTACACCGACGCCTATAACATGGACGCCTATGAAACCGACGCCCATAACACCGACGCCTATAACACCGACGCCCATAACACCGACGCCTATAACACCGACGCTAATAACACCGACGCCTATAACACCGACGCCTTACGCCGACGCCTATAACACCGACGCCTATAACACCGACGCCAATAACACCGACGCCTATAACACCGACGCCTATAACACCGACGCCCATAACACCGACGCCTATAACACCGACGCCCATAACACCGACGCCTTACGCCGACGCCTATAACACCGACGCCTATAACACCGACGCCCATAACACCGACGCCTGTAACACCGACGCCTATAACACCGACGCCTGTAACACCGACGCCTATAACACCGACGCCTATAACACCGACGCCCATAACACCGACGCCTGTAACACCGACGCCTATAACACCGACGCCTATAACACCGACGCCTTACGCCGACGCCTATAACACCGACGCCTTACGCCGACGCCTATAACACCGACGCCTTACGCCGACGCCTATAACACCGACGCCTATAACACCGACGCCTATAACACCGACGCCTATAACACCGACGCCTTACGCCGACGCCAATAACACCGACGCCAATAACACCGACGCCAATAACACCGACGCCAATAACACCGACGCCTATAACACCGACGCCTATAACACCGACGCCTATAACACCGACGCCTATAACACCGACGCCTATAACACCGACGCCTATAACACCGACGCCTATAACACCGACGCCTATAACACCGACGCCTTACGCTGACGCCTATAACACCGGCGCCTTACGCCGACGCCTATAACACCGACGCCTATAACACCGACGCCCATAACACCGATGCCTATAACACCGACGCCAATAACACCGACGCCAATAACACCGACGCCTATAACACCGACGCCTTACGCCGACGCCTTACGCCGGCGCCTTACGCCGACGCCTATAACACCGACGCCTATAACACCGACGCCCATAACACCGATGCCTATAACACCGACGCCAATAACACCGACGCCAATAACACCGACGCCTATAACACCGACGCCTTACGCCGACGCCTATAACACCGACGCCTATAACACCGACGCCTATAACACCGACGCCTATAACACCGACGCCTTACGCCGACGCCAATAACACCGACGCCAATAACACCGACGCCAATAACACCGACGCCAATAACACCGACGCCTATAACACCGACGCCTATAACACCGACGCCTATAACACCGACGCCTATAACACCGACGCCTATAACACCGACGCCTATAACACCGACGCCTATAACACCGACGCCTTACGCTGACGCCTATAACACCGGCGCCTTACGCCGACGCCTATAACACCGACGCCTATAACACCGACGCCCATAACACCGATGCCTATAACACCGACGCCAATAACACCGACGCCAATAACACCGACGCCTATAACACCGACGCCTTACGCCGACGCCTTACGCCGGCGCCTTACGCCAACGCCTATAACACCGACGCCTTACGCCGACGCCTATAACACCGACGCCTATAACACCGACGCCCATAACACCGACGCCTATAACACCGACGCCCATAACACCGACGCCTATAACACCGACGCCAATAACACCGACGCCAATAACACCGACGCCTTACGCCGACGCCTATAACACCGACGCCTATAACACCGACGCCTATAACACCGACGCCCATAACACCGACGCCTATAACACCGACGCCCATAACACCGACGCCTATAACACCGACGCCAATAACACCGACGCCAATAACACCGACGCCTTACGCCGACGCCTATAACACCGACGCCTATAACACCGACGCCTATAACACCGACGCCTATAACACCGACGCCTATAACACCGACGCCTATAACACCGACGCCTATAACACCGACGCCCATAACACCGACGCCTATAACACCGACGCCTATAACACCGACGCCTTACGCCGACGCCTATAACACCGACGCCTATAACATCGACGCCTATAACACCGACGCCCATAACACCGACGCCTTACGCCGACGCCTATAACACCGACGCCTATAACACCGACGCCTTACGCCGACGCCTATAACACCGACGCCTATAACACCGACGCCTTACGCCGACGCCTATAACACCGGCGCCTATAACACCGACGCCTATAACATCGACGCCTATAACATCGACGCCTATAACACCAACGCCTATAACATCGACACCTATAACACCGACGCCTATAACACCGACGCCAATAACACCGACGCCTTACGCCGACGGCTATAACATCGACACCTATAACACCGACGCCTATAACACCGACGCCTATAACACCGACGCCAATAACACCGACGCCTTACGCCGACGCCTATAACACCGACGCCTATAACACCGACGCCTTACGCCGACGCCTATAACACCGACGCCTATAACATCGACGCCTATAACACCGACGCCTATAACGCTGACGCCTATAACACCGACGCCTTACGCCGACGCCTATAACACCGTCGCCTATAACACCGACGCCTTACGCCGACTCCTAACACCGACGCCTATAACACTGACGCCTTTAACACCGACGCCTTACGCCGCCGACGCCTAACGCCGACGCCTATAACACCGACGCCGATAACACCGACGCCTTACGCCGACGCCTATAACACCGACGCCTATAACACCGACGCCTATAACACCGACTCCTTACGCCGACGCGTAACGCCGACGCCTATAACACCGACGCCGATAAGTTCTAAGTTCTAAGTTTAGGGGGTTTGGTTTCCGCACTTAGTCCTACAGTGGACCATTGTGCGTGGGCCATAGCGGCCGTTGGTGGTTACTCCAACCAGCCCACCTCCCTCCAGAAGTCTCCTGGTCTGTTTAGAACATCTGTGAAAGATCTGGGTGTCCCGAGGGTCTGTGTTCTAATCTGGGTGAAGCCTGTGCATTCAAAAAGCACGTGCGCGACGGTTTCCTCAGCCTCCATGCACGCCCTGCACAGAGGACTGTCCGTTATGCCTATTGTGTGAAAGTGTTTATTCAGCGAGCAGTGGCCCGTGATGGTACCCGTCACCAGGCGCAGGCCGTTTCTATCCAGGCGTAGTAAACGCCGGGTTAGCCTGGTATCCAAGGATGGCATGGCTTCCTTGGACTGCCTGCAGCCCGGTGCCGAGGTCCACCAGTGCTCGGCTTGAGTGTGGGTGAACTCCTGTAGCCACCTGCGTATCTGGTTGAAGGGGATGGGTACGATGGGCTCGGGTCCATAGACTGCCGTGCTGGATCCTCGTCTAGCAAGCTCGTCAGCTGCATCGTTACCCAGCGAACCGCTGTGTCCTTTTATCCATTGCAGTGTCACCGTGTTGCTGCTAGATACCGTTATTTGTTCTAGTGCATTGTGACATTCTAGTGTTAGCTTTGAGGTAATATGTTTTTTCCGTAAGGATTGAAGAACGGAGGCGCTGTCGGAGAGTATGCGTATGTTTGTGTCCGTAACTCTCCTAGCTTTTAGGGCGTGGACCGCTTGTATGATGCCCACACACTCCGCCTGATAGACAGTGTTGAACATTCCCAGCGGTCTGGATATCTTTATGTTAAAGTCATGTGAGAAGACTCCAACCCCAGTCCCGGAGTCGGTCTTCGATCCGTCTGTGTATATTCTCATCTCTTTCGAGTCTGAGTAGTCACACTGTTCTTCTGTAAGTATTATGTTGTAGTGCCTATGAAAGTGGTGTGTTTTCGGGGCTTTATCACAGGGTGATGCCATCATTGGTCGTCGTTTGATCGCATCTTCCTTTATACGTGTGTGCTTAACTCTAGAGTCTTTGTTTAGGGTTCCTGATACATGGAGCCTAAAGGTGGCTAGAGTCGCCTCCTCCCGCACGATGAGGTGCAGAGGAGGCAGTCCAAGCATTGCCTGTAGGGCGGCAGTGGGTGTAGTTCTCATACTGCCAGTGATTGCAACACATGCAAACCGCTGCAGTTTTTCGAGGTTCCTTTGGGCTGTGCTCAGGTCTGTCCTGGGCCACCAGACCAGTGAGCCGTATGTGATGATTGGTCGGATGATTGTGGTATATAACCAGTAGGTGACCTTGGGGCTAATTCCCCAGTTCCTGCCAAGCAGTCGCTTGCACTGCCACAGGGATATGCTGGCTTTTGTAATAATATAGTTGGTGTGTTTTGCCCAGTTCAGCTGTTTGTCTAAAAAGATGCCCAGGTATTTAGTTTCAGTTGATAGGCTTAGGGTTGTCCCGAAGAATCGTGGTAGCTGTAGTGTTGTCAGTTTCCTCTTTTTTGTGAAGAGAATCAGTTCGGTTTTTGTAGGGTTCACTGAGAGTTGGTGCCTGTTGCACCATTCCTCTACTATTTTTAGGGCTTGACGCATGAGATTGCATAGGGTGTTTTCGTGGGTGCCGTTTATTATGATGGTTATGTCATCGGCGTAGCCTACAGTGAAGTAACCTTTGTCGTTGAGTGTTTTGATGAGGCTGTCTACTACAAGGTTCCACAGGAGCGGCGAGAGGACGCCCCCTTGCGGACAGCCCTTCGCAACGATGGCCCTCGTAGTATCATTGACCGTGACTTGTACAGCTCTCAGTTTGAGCATGTTGGTGATCCAGCCACTCAGGGTCGGGTCTATGTTGTGACTGTTGAGTGCCATGTTGATGCTGTTGAACATGGTTTTGTCAAAGGCGCCCTCGATGTCAATGAAGGCGGCCAGTGCTGAGCATTTGTGGTCCACTGCGCATTCGATTTTGGAAACCACGCTATGTAGCGCGGATTCTGTTGATTTGCCCGTGGAGTACGCATGCTGGTGTTTGTGGAGTGGTTTCATCCGAAGAGGTCCATCTCGGATGTTCCTATCACAGAGTCTCTCGAGGGTTTTCAGTAGAAAGGATGTGAGGCTTATAGGTCTATAAGCCTTGGGTTGCGTGTAATCGGTTTTTCCTGGTTTGGGTATGAAAATGACTTTTACCTCGCGCCATGCGAGAGGTATTTGTCTAAGTGCTATGCAGGCTCGGTAGATCTCCACCAGCCACGGTGTCAGATAATCTACCCCCCACTGCAGCAGGGCTGGGAAGATGCCATCCAGCCCTGCCGACTTGTATGGCTGAAAGGTATTGATAGCCCACTTTGTTCGGTCTTCTGTTACTATGTTGCGGGCTCTTGACCAGTCTTGATCCGTTGGGGTCCATTCTGGTTCAGCCTCCCATGTCCTGTCCTCCAGGATTTTACAGTCTGGGAAGTGAGTCTCGAGAAGGACCTTACTGGTTTCAAAGTCAGTTAGTGTGTATGAGTTATCGGGTTTTTTCAGCGCGCCAAGAGTTCGGTCCTGATCAGCTGATAGGATCTTCCTTACCCTTGCGGCTTCATTATTAGTTTCGATGGATTCACAGAATTTACGCCAGGCGGTTCTCCTGGCGGTTCTGATCTGCTTTTTGTATGTATATTGTGTTTCTTTGTATATCTCCCAGTCGTCTGGGAGCCTCGTGTTTTTTGCTCTGTTAAATTGCTTACGTAGCGCATCTCTGAGTTTACTAAGTTCAGCGTTCCACCAGGGGCTTCTCTCGTTCTTGCTTTGTGGCGCTCTTAGTTTACAGCATGCGTGGTATGCTTCAGTTAGGTATTCAGATAGTTTTGTCACGGTGTATTCTAATTGTGCATGGTCCCTTATAGTTACTTGTGCCAGATGTCTAGCTAGAAGTGAAGCCAGAAGGCTTTTGTACTCCGGAACATTGGTGCGCCTCGGGTTTCGCCTCGGCGCGGGTTTTTTAGTGTTTGTGGTAAGTGAAAAGCGGATCCTTCTGTGGTCTGAGCAAGAAGGCTCGTCCGATACGTGCCAGTTTGTGATAAGGTTTGTCGCGTTTTCTGTAGCAAGTGTCAGATCTATGATTGTTTGTCCGCGGGCTGTGACCCAAGTGGGTTCTGAGCCGACGCCGATAACACCGACGCCTTACGCCGACGCCTATAACACCGTCGCCTATAACACCGACGCCTTACGCCTTACGTGAATCTTATTTTATGATGTTGTCATTAATAGATAGGCTGTAGTCAATATTTCGGTTACCAGACCTTCTCGTTTCACTATTAATAATATTCGAAGTCGTTTTAATTACATTACTACTATTTTTAATCTTCGAACTCAAATAACGCGACTTGGCCATAAAACAAACTTTCTTAAATAATTTTGAATAATTTCTAACATATAAATAAAATTCAGCCGTGTTTACATAAGTCCTTCCATTATACAGCTCATAAATCCTTGTTCTACTTTTATGAATACCTATGGTAGCCCATTCACTGAAAGATGCGTTACTATTAACCGAGATAATCTTAGGAATAAAGGTGGAATTAAATTGTTTACAGTATATATTAAAAAAATCATCATATAGATGATTAGGATCAGCATGAATTGATAAAAGTGGTAATTTATTAATTAGTTTAACTTTAAAAACTTCCAAGCGACTTGCAGTTTTGGGGTTAACAGTCATATCCTTTTTAGCCACTTTGTTGTTTTGGTTTGGGATAGTAATCTTCTGCCCGCAATGATCAGAATCTAGTAAATTTATAATTTCTTTGTGGCTTGGTATAACATCTGTATAAATATTATCTAGGCATGTGGCACTAGTAGGGGTTATTCTTGTAGGCTCCAAAAATAGGTTTACAAGATTGTAGGATCAGTCCTACAAACTTATAAACCTATTTTTGGAGCCTAATAGACTTATTATTTTACTACAAGAACCTGTGTTTTCCAGTAAATTAACATTAAAATCACCGCAAGTGATAATGGACTTGTTCGAGTTACAAATCTTGTGTAACACCTCATCCATTACCTTTTCAAAGCAGTCATACAATCCTGAAGGGGGTCTGTATATACTTAATACAATAAACTGCTACTTAATACAATAACTTTGAATAAATTTTACAAAATTTATTCAAAGGGCTACTTTTACTCTTTGAGGTATAGTAGAGGATCTGACGTAGGAACGACCTTCACCCATCTCTCGATCCATTCTGTAAACATCTCACCGTGAAGAGTGAGGTGAAGTGAGCATTAAGTGAGCTGTCAATAGTGTCAATTCCTAGCTTCAACTGCAATGACAGCTCACATCAAGCTCACTTCACCCAAGTTTTCACGGTGAGATGTTTGCAGAATAGCACGGCTGTTTAATGGATGAAAAGTATTTGAAATTAAATTTAGTAAGCATATTAGATAATATATTGTGAATGGGTTAGCTAAAAAAATCCACCCCAGCTTGTGATTAACAAAAAATTAAAAAATTACTCTTTTCTCACACCAATGGAAAGAGATTTTCAATTACAACCTTTGCTACTAACTCGACTTTTGCCAATTATTTGTCAATTCGGAGTTAATGACCTAAATAGGTGACTACTTGGCCACCCAAGTTTAGGAGGAATGGTTTTGTCATCCAATAGCCATAAGTGATAGGATAAATGGATAGTACTTTTTAGAGAAACACATATTGTTACTAAAACGAATAAATCGTTAAAGGAATGAGTGAAATTTTTGAAAAAAAATCGTTTCTGAATTTTTAATTAATGATAGTCTGGCCTGGACTTTTTTTGTCAACTCACTCGCGATATCAAAGTCATTTGTTTGCTCTAAATGGGGTCCAACGGTATTATTAAATACGTATTCTTGTGCGCTGACACATTTCGCCATATTTTCGCATGCAAATAGAAATAGTAAGGCTTATTTTTCAATAAGCAATTATTCTATATCTAAAGTTGAAAATAATATATTTTTAACATATAAAATTTGGTATAAAAAAAACACTTTTCATCCATTAAACAGATGGGTGAAGGTCATGTCTAGGTCGGATCTTAAACCGGTAAGAAATTAAAAGGGTAGGCAGTGTTAACCTCCTGTCCGCTAATAATGTTCAACCTCTGGTCACAATATGGTAAGTGTTCACAGACAGCGCTTATCTGCCAGGGCTTATTTTTAATCTTATATTTTAAATTGTTTTGATTATTATTTGGACATTGTTCTCACATATACAAAACAACAAGAATAATGTAACCCTTTGTAATTTTCTATATTTAAAAGAGTGTCCTTGGAGTTTCTTGCCCGTTCTTCTCCATATAGATCTACGTTTTGAAATGGGCAACTAGCTTCAACTTTCTGACTAACTGACCGACTATTTGACCATTCAAAAGTGCCTGTAAATGGTTTAATTGAAATAAAGGCTTTGAGTTTCAGTTTGATTCAGACATCTGCATTACCAGAGCCATCCCAGGTAGGTTGACATGGCTTAATGGTCGATTTAAAATGTTGTATAGTAAAGTTACTCAACTATATTACATAAAATTCAAAATGTGCCAATTTCTGGAGTTGTCGATTCGTCCCCACAAATAAGTTAAGTTCATGCGAATCACCGACAGAAAATATAAAAGGGTCGATTCGCCCGTTTCGGGCGAGTAAACTCGTGCAAATCAACAAATAAGCCGTTGACATCTCAGAAACAGCGCTAGAAAATCTCATGTGAATTTAAATAAAATTGTTTATTCTGTAAATAGGATTTCGGAATCACTTTTACACGTCATATAAAAAATTGGTAAATGGAGTCGTCATTTCTTATCTAACTAAGTACCCCTGATAAGAAATGGCGAAACAAAGTGAGATGCCTGTAACCACCACCTATGCTCTTCCTATGCACTCCACAAAATCATTTAAATTAAAACCGACTCTTGCCACGACACCATAAAGTGCAATTCAGGTCGCAAAACGCTAATCACCTACAGTTATATTCACCTAGAAGTTGCCTCTCTTTCTATCGCGTGACTCTTAGCTTCTGACTACGTTACACTCACTGAATTGGCCCAGCAAGACGGGCCCGCCGCGTACTTGTAGCTTCATACCTAAACTGTGGAGTGTCCCATCTGTATTCCATTGTGATACCGGTACACAGCAACGCTGCTTGGTAATAGAAGTATGTCTGGTACTTCCCCGCACGAGGTTCTTCACAAATAGCTAAGTACCTACTACGACATTACGTAAAGTAATCAAACTAAATGGAGCTTTAGAAATATGAGGAATAGGGTGTAATGTTCACTCATCCTCTATAGAAAAGGGAGGATCCACCGACCAGACCGGTGTCATGTCTGGCGGGCAACTGCCCAACGATTGATGTCGGGGAAGTTAAATATAATATGCTGATCGTGGGGTAAACTCTGCGCGATCAAGGATTTTGTGTGACGTCAGGTTTTTGATGCGTAGTTCGCATGTGGCGATGTAGCTGCCGCCACAGAGCAACTGCCCGTCCGATCGTTCTGCGCTTATAGAGAAGAATAAGCAAAATCGAGCACAAAGACCTCTTTTACTGCTAAAATGATCATGCCCAAAGCCAACATGGTCGTGAAGAAACGACCTTAGTAGTATGACCGCCGAAATCCCACCAACTTGACTGTCTAATACAACTGAATTGGCTCTAATTGAGCCTTCCTTTCAAATCGAGTGCACTTGAATTTTTACCCAAATCACACACTGAAAAATCAAACCTAACTCTCGCACACAAAACTCAAAATCACTCGACAAATTCCAGCGCACTTACGCCCTTCTTCATCACCAATTTAGAGGAAATTGACAAAGGAAATGGGACTTTGTGCTGTAAGTTATAGAATTTAAAATAGATTGTCGTTTCCATTTGACCTTAGATACAGGAAAAGGGGTGCAAATGAAATTGATTCATAAGACGCTTTGATTGAAGATGTTTGTAGTATCACGCTATCATTGTGTGGAGTCAGCAGGAGTTGATTAAGGATTAATTAGTGACATTGACCTTTGCTTTGATTGTCCTGACCTCGACACCGGATACGTAAGTACCTATGTAATATGACAAAAAGGTTTCATTTAAATTTTTAGTATGATAAGCGATGAACATATCGTCGATGGTGTACGCTAGCCTAGAAGTAACGAATCTTAAAGATGTTAAGGCGAATGCGTCACGGTAGCCCGCGAAATTCAAATTATCTTACGTTTTTTGCAATTTTCAAGTCAGTATTCGGTTGTATGTTGATCAAATATATGATTCGTGGCCTTAACAAGTACTGTATTGTAAGTATTTGTAGAATTATAAGTAATCATAAAGATCATCAATACAACTCTCTAAGTTCATATTAAACTATTGAATGACTATTTCATGAAATCATTACATTTGACGTCAATTCTAACTTAAGGAGTTGTATTGCTGATTCTAATCCTATACTATTAAACGAGCAATATTTGTATATAT
This sequence comes from Agrochola circellaris, assembly GCA_914767755.1. NCBI lineage: Eukaryota > Metazoa > Arthropoda > Insecta > Lepidoptera > Noctuidae > Agrochola > Agrochola circellaris. The sequence continues at coordinate 4,602,798 of OU611867.1, read as the reverse complement.
ATATATTTGAAATCACGTTCTCGAAAACGGCTCTAACGATTTCGATGAAATTTGCAATATACCTTGGGGTTTCCAGGAGCGAAAACTCAATCTAGCTCGGTCTCATATCTGGGAAAATTCGTTTTCTCCGTATTTTCACCCGAGCAGAGCTCGGTCGCCCAAAGTTTAGAACAAGATGGCTACCTTACAATACTGACATGGCAACATGGAAATAGTAAGTACCTACTATCATGGCAGCATGGAATTAGCATAAACTGGCCTGTTCTATTAAATGAGCGTTATCTATGTTCACCAGAGCAGAGGTCGGTCGCCCAGGTACCTACTGATTTTAATTCTGAATAGCCATATTTGTCGCTAGTCATATTTTAATCATATACTGACTGACACTGATCTGCAAATTGCAAATAAAGTTGGAATTTTTGAATTTCGCGGGCTATCTTAGCGCATCCCCCTTAATGCTTTTGGAGTACACACATTTTTGTTAAATAAAGGCAAAAATATGCCTAAGTTAAAAGGTTTGTCATATCAAAAAACTTGGTTTATTGATATTCCCCAGTAATTTTGTAACGACTATGAGAATTAGTCGCATAAAATGAAAATACAGTCTCAGAATTACCGCCACATTCAGAGTCTGCATCGTTATCAAAGGCATACCTATCGCAGGTGTTTTGCCATCTAAGAGATAAATTAAGCTGAAATGTTTCATGACGTGCTGTCTTAGACCATTTAGGCATTTAGGCATTTAGGCGACTTTAGCAGCGCGACAGACGCGCGACCGTCGCGTCACCCAGTCAGAATTTAATATTATATTCAGTCAGAAGCGCGGCGGCAGGGCGCAGCCGGCGTGGCCTCGCGTTCGGTCAGTCAGCGATGAGCCAGTGTTGCAAGTGTCGGAATACAACCTCAATTTGATTTGATTGTCTATGCGACTATTGTATATTGACATTGTCGATGTTCTTTCTAATCAATACTTGTTTGTCAATTGAAGAAAAAAAATATGAATTTCGAAATATAATTATAGCACAAGTAAACTAAGTGTTTATTAGTACCTGCTTCAACAGCAAGCGCATGTGATTAGGTGTAGGCTGCACAATGACCGAGTTTGACACCGAACAATTTAATACTGAAATTAAATTAGAACCCCGTCGGTGTCCATTTTTGAAATTAAGTGCGCCACAGTGATCTCATCACCTCTCATCTCTGTGATCAGTGATCTAAACGCGGCCGCTGCGCTGTTGTCGCGCGTCTGTTCTTATAATGTGAAGGCATCTGCTTCTGCCGCGCTACTGTCGCGCTGCTAACGTCCTAATGTGAAAGCGGCCTTAGAAAGGCTTAATTAGGCACTTTATATATTGACACAAATTAATTTATTAAAACTCTACACACTTACCACGTTAAAAAGTTGAAGCGCGATATCTATACATACATACATGTACTTTACACTACATACTTACAAATAAATCAAATTGAAGTATCTGTTTGTAATGTCAAAATAACAACTTTTTCCTAAATTCATATAAACGTATATATACGGTAATAACAAAAAAACAATTTGAAAAAAAAAACTGTCGTTCTGTCTGTTGGTTCCAGCTAATCTCCGAAACGGCTGGATCGAAATTGACGGACTTTCAGCTGATGTTATAAGGAGTAACTTGAACTAGTAGAGTACTTTTATTGTTGAAAAAAGACTTACGGTTCACGCCGGTGAAAACCGCGGGCAGTAAGTACTTAGTTAGTTTTTAATATAAAACTGAGAACTATAAATAAACTACGTATGAAAGTATGATAATAATTCTATTCTACCTAAGTTAGGTACTTAAGTAGAATAGAATTCTAAATTATTTTTTTCTGCCACTGACTTAACCAAAAACATTGTACCTACCTATCAAATTAGTTCAATACAAAATAATAAACATAGTTAATAAACGACTTAAAACACTATATTTGTACAATCAAACATAACGGTACAGTTTAAATTATAACAAAAAGTTTATTCTGATAAGATGATTCAAACGTTACCTTTGCGCGTGGAAGAAATCATTTAAGCGGTTAGCCAGCGCCATCTATGATTGCGATTGGGAAAATAACGATCAGTTGACTTTGCTCTGCGATTTGTCTTAAAATATTAAATGTTTAATAGTTTAGTAATTGTATAAAAGATAAATAGATAGTTTACTCTTTATTATGTATACCCATAGGTAAGTACCTATTAAAGAAATAAGAAGTAAGTAGATTATCCTTTCTAAACTTTCAGAGTTGGCATTTTTATTATTATTACGGAACGGACCTGCTCTCGATCTCACCTGATGGAAAGCGATGGATGAGGCTTATGATAGAACGAGCATGCCCAGAAGATTCCTGTTCACTCTTGCTTTGAAGGCAGACGGGCTATACGTGGAAGGGAACACAGACGATGGCAGAGAGTTCCACACTTTGGCTGTGCGCATAAAATGTGGAGGAGAAGCGCTGAGTACGACTAGTCGGTATATCGACCAAGTGCGGATGGTACCCTGCAGTACGTCTGGTAATTAAAGGGCGTAGGATTGAAGAATCTTGGACTCAATCATCAAAAACCGCCAACACACAGCGGGCAAGCATGGTGACCAAAGCAAAGAACAGAAAATTAACAGAAGGCTGGTTTTATTATTATTATTTTAAGGAGCATGCATGAGCATGATGTCCAGCTGGTTCATTAATTCAAGGTCGCTCAACGGGGTATGGATCAGGCTATGCTTGAAATCTCTCTTAGAATCCGGAACGAGGTGCTCTGGCAAAGAACTAAATTTGTCGATAAGCTCACAGAATATCACTAAGCAAGCTGACTTCAGCTTACTTATTCTGTGAGCTTATCGACAGTGAGCCGACCATATTAACTGTAGAACCGTTGAGGTAGACGTGTTCTTGAGTGGAGACCGCGAATCAGCAAACGTAAGGTAGGACGCCCTCAGGCTAGGTGGAGCGGCGATCTTCGTAGGGTGGCTGGTAGCAGCTGGATCAGAGATGCCGAGAATCGAGCTGAATGGCGTGCAATTGGAGAGGCCTATGTCCAGCAGTGGACGCTGTAGGCTAATGATTATGATGGAGCATGAGACTTGACTGAGCGTGGTCCATTCCTAGCTGATACTACTCAAATTGCAAAACAATTAGATCAGCCTACATTACTTGTAATATTGCCAGAAAAATTGAATTACATTCTATGAAAAAAATGCCATTATTTTATTTGCCTATTGCAGCTGTTGTCAACCTGAGAGCGTTCGCAGACGACATACAAAAGGTGATCGATTTTTGTAGGAGCTAAAACAGTAGAGATCAAATATCTATCAAACGCAGATATACAGGGTGTTTGGCAGAACGTTGAACATACGAAAATGGTGGATAGGTGGGGTCATCTGCTACTTACTCAGCCCTAATTTATTTGGCTCTGGCCCCCTGGATATGTAAAAAAAAAATATTTGTTTTCTTCTAGTTTCACCACTTCCTTAACTTTACAGTGTAATTTTTTATTAAAAATGGGTAAAATGCTTGTTTTACCCATTTTTAATAAAAAATTACACTGTAAAAAGTAAATAATAAGAATTTATTTATTCAAAAATACAGTATAACTTGGAAATAATGTAAGTATTACATGTAATAGAATAAATCAATAAATAAATGTAAGTATTACCTATAATAGAATAACTCAATAAATAAATGTAAGTATTACCTATAATAGAATAACTCAATAAATAAATAAATAAATGTAAGTATTACCTATAATAGAATAACTCAATAAATAAATGTAAGTATTACCTATAATAGAATAAATCAGTATCAAACCATCTTACAATTACATATTAGTACCTACAAAAAGTATGCCGTGATCTGAGGGCAGCAAGAATTGTATCTAGGATCATAATCTGACTAGTCTTTTCCCAAATATGTTGGAGTCGGCTTCAGTCTAACCGGCTGCAGCCGAAAATCTGTATTTTATATGGAGCGACTGCCTATCTGACCTCCACAACCCAGTTACCGGGTAATACATTTAATTGATTCTGCCCTAACTACACTTAACGTTTGCCATCAGTTTGTAAATATTTAAGTTGTAATCTGTGGAAAATGTAGGGAGTAGTATTTTTGTTAAGTTAAATGTTAAGTTATAACCGTTTATTTTTATAATACTACGTTTGTGTTCCCTTACGAAAAAAGTTAACAAAACACGGTACTCAAAGACTTTCTAGGACATCAGCAAGATTTTTGCAGCCCTACGGTTGATTACCACGGTCTTCATTAGCATACCACTCCAAACCGACTCTTTACCCTTACATGCAAATTAATGATGATTAATTATATGCAGTGTAATGTAATCAATTATTGTCTGAACAAAAAAGAATCGAGAAACATTTTGATATACTTTTTCTGTAGATTCTTTAGTCTACTTAAGCGTAGCGTGGGACGCCCTACGAGGTCCACCTTACCTGGGGGCCTACCATAGTAACTCGCAGAGGACGATGTCTGAGAGGTGATGTGCAGAGTTAGATAGTATTGGCACATGGTGCAACTCACAAGACACACACTTTCCGTAACGAATTATTGACCTTTATAACCGACTTCTAAAAGGACGAGGTTCTCAATTCGACTGTTTTTTTTTGTCTCTTGTTACACATCGTCGACGTCGTGATGGCCCATTGGTTAAGGCCTCGCCTCTCATGCACGAGGATGTGGGTTCAAATCCGGGCGAGTACCGATGTGACTTTTTCAATTCATATGTACTTTCTGAGTTTATATTGGACATTACTGACATCGGTGATGGAAAACACCGTGAGGAAACCTGGACTTATAGTTAATATAAGTCTGAAATCGCCAACCCGTCTTGAGCAAGCGTGGTGATCAATGCAAATAGAGTATCACATTTTAGGTACCTTGGCCACATATTAAATGAGGACTTAAATGATGATAGTGACATAGAAAGGGAGCGAAGAGCGTTGTCGATCCGATGTAATATGCTGGCCCGTAGGTTTGCACGATGTACTAGAGAAGTGAAACTCACTCTTTTCAAGGCGTTTTGCCAGTCGTTTTACACGTGCAGCCTGTGGGTTAGACATACGCAGAGGGCCTACAACGTTCTTCGCGTACAGTATCACAACGCTTTTAGGGTGCTGTTGGGGCTCCCGCGGTTCTGTAGCGCATCGGGCATGTTTGCTGAAGCAGATACAGATAGCTTTCAAGCTATTATGCGAAAAAGAACAGCATCCCTGATGCGAAGGATTCGGGGGAGCACCAACAGCATTCTCAGGGTGATAGTGAATAAGCCTGATTGCCCGTTCCTGGGGCACTGGACCCGTATGCACAGCTGCAGGTCTGGTGCAGCGGGAAGCGGTCATAATTATAGGTTTTTAAACTAGTTGTATTTTTGTTTCTGTTTTGTTTTGTTATATTTATTTTCATTAGAAATGTTACTAACATAGTTTTATAAGGATTACTAACAACAATATGAATCACGTGTGTTCGATTTAAATAAATAAATAAAAAAAAAAAAAAAAATGCTCGTGCCTTCTCTGTATGAGAAGAGGCCTTTGCCCTGCAGTGAGACAGTAACAGGCTGGTATTATTATTATTTTTGTTACACATTTACTCCTTAAAATAATAAATGATTTTGATTATTCTTTTTTGGTTGGTAATTCATACTTCAGAGGTGGTCCCATATAAATTGTATTAACTTTGCTTGGGTAGTTTTTTAGTTAACTTCTATAATACGTATTTTTCTCACTTAGTCTATATGGATGATGTTATAAGTTCCTGACACTGTTATTTACATAGCAGGTAGTGGTATTCGAATTTGTATGGGGTAGATACCAAACTAAAAAGTTTTTACAAAAAAAACTTGAACAAAAAAAAGTGCAAAAGGCTTAAAAAACAAGTGCAAAATAACTTTAATTTTGGAAGTCGGTGTGTCATATTTGTGTGTGCTTCAACTTTCTAACTGACCGACTATTTGAGAATTCAAAAGTGCCTGTAAATGGTTTAATTGAAATCAATGCTTTGAGTTTGAGTTTGAGTTTGAAAGGCCTGTATGTTCAGCAGGGGACTGCAACGGGCTGAGTGGATCAAAGATGGAATCTACTTAGAGCTTAGTCTTATTGGTCATAACAACGATGAAAGAATCTAAAACAATTCAGAGAATAAAAATTAATGATGATGCAAAAGCATCTTTGTTTGAGCCTTATTAAAACAGCCTCCGAGATTGGCGATACTCCAGCGCATTTTACCACCAATTCCTATATTTTACCGACCATTATTGGTTACAATTAAGATTCTCATATCTTAGCAATAATGAAGCAGACCTCATAGCTTTGCATAGTAGACCGTCCCATATCGAAGTAGCTATCACAGGTAAAACTAGCTTACGAATCTATTTACATGCGATAAAAAATGTTACCACTGGTAAGGAAAACGATTCGTTTTTGTTTATAGGAACCGAGAATTACCCAGTGACTACGGCATATGATACTCTCTGTTCGTACCAATACAAGAGAAAAAGAAATTGCAACTAATAAACCGACCGAAAACGCAAGTCAAATGAATCAAAATGTCTTTAAATCCAGACATATGCTTTCAAAACTTTTGCATGCCCCTTGTATTGATGTTATGTACTTAATAGAAATAGATGATGAAAGAGACAGAAGGTCTTCTGTCTCGCTTCACACGAAATGGCGTGTGTCAAATGGCAGCTCCCACGGTATTTGCACAGGGATGCACTTGCTTTAGGTTATGGGGGATTTATACAATACAATGGGAGTTTTCTGGGAATTTCTTCTGGTAGCCCTTTATTGGGTCTTTGTTCTACTGCTGGACTATAGCCTCTTTTCCGTCGGGAGACGGACATTTGTAATTTACTTGTAAGAACGATTTCTCCGTTTTTGAAAAACAATATTATCCTTAGTTTAAAAAATAACTTTACTAACACACGAACTGTCAATCCACTGTAACAAATTATAAAATGAATATGTATTATAAGCATTAAAAAAATACTTTAAACATTGATTATCACATTTCTAATTCAGTTCAAATTTCAAGTCAGAGCTCACTCATAATTATAAGTATATACTTAGATGAAAATACAAATGAAAAAACTCCCGGACGCTCCTTGCATGCAATATCGAATCACTAAGTGGTGCTTAAAATCACTTTTGTATGTCAAAATTACATATTATGACAATCCCCCAAAACGACCGCCCTTTAATTACCACTTTCTACTGTTTTAGCTGGCAAGAATTGGCGCAACAAAGTCCCCAGCAAAGACACAACCTTATGAACGCACAGCTTATGAACATACCTACTATTTTAGCAACAAAGTCCCCAGCAAAGACATAACCTTATGAACATAATATTTGTATATTATGAAATTACTTTTGACCAAGAAAGAAAATAGCTGTAAATAATAAGAATTTATTTATTCAAAAATACAGTATAACTTGGAAATAATGTAAGTATTAAAGAGAAAGAAAAGAAACAAAAAGAAATCTCTTTTCTTGTTTTAAAGATGTAAGTACCGAATGAATGAATAAATAAAAATAAATAAATAATAAATTACCTGTAATAGAACAAATCAATAAATAAATGTAAGTATTACATATAATAGAATAAATAAATAAATAAATGGAAGTATTACCTATAATAGAATAAATCAGTATCAAACCATCTTACAAAAGAAGTCTTAGCTCTACCTGCAACTCAACTCACCCCGCAAAAGCACAAGCATGATGCCCCATCGTCGCCTTGGAGTGAAAAGCTCGGGAATGCAACTTCGACTTTTTATTTTATTACATTTTTGGAAAAAAAAACCTCGCAATACACGCAGTTTTGTGGCGGCATCTATATCGCCACATGCGACCTACGCATCATAATGACGTCACGCTAAATCCTGCATCGTGTAAGCAGATTTTACCGCGCGATCAGCATATAATATAACTTCCCAGTTGCCCACCAGTTTTTCGCATATAAGACGTTTTTTAAGACGTCGATATACATGGCACACAGAAATAAAAAACCAGCCGACAAGTATACATAGTTGCTTAACCGATTAACTTTGAAGAATGGACGGAAGGAAACGTCCACTCCATATGGAAGGTAGACTGACGTAAAGAAGCAAATACAAACATACATGGGTCCATTTCTTATTCATCTGTTGGTTGGTTACATTTTTCCGGTCTATACCAAGTTGGTTAACTATAAAATGGCGCCCATGGGCATGTGACTGCTCGTATATTTCTGTATATTCATGATTTTTTTTCGAAAATTAACTTTAAAAAGTCCATAATTATTTTTTTCATTTTTTCTTATTTTTTTTTTTTTAAGTCCCCCCTATTATTTTCTGGACTTACACTTGTGTTTTTTTTAAATAAATTCTGTTTTTTTTTTAGAAAAAATTTTCTTCACCTCCGTTTTTTTCCAAAGTCGATAAATTTTAATAAATAATGTTAGTTAACCAGATAAAATAACTCATAAGCTTTTAGTAATAATAAACAGAATCCAAATCGAGCCAATAACATCGGAAGTATGGCAAACGCTACTAAAAAATAAATATCATGAAAAATATTAAAAAGATACATCCCCCTTTCAAAGTTAATTTTCAATAATTATTCAGAAAAATACGGGCGGTCACATGCCCTTGGTCGGCATTGTATAACTTTCTGTTCGTACGATTATAAATGAGACACACAAATATTAAAAAAACCCGAAGTAAATAGCAGTCCCAGAAGGGTAAAGCAGTTCAGTGCACCCACACTCATCAGGTATGTTTCAGTCCCATGTATTACTTAATACATGACGAGTCTGTGGCGGCATCTACACCGCCACATGCGAACTACGCATCAAAGACTTGACGTCACACAACATCCTGACGTCACTCAAATCCTGCATCGCGCAATTAGAGTTTACCGCGCGGTGGACATATATACAAGCTCCTGACTTCAACCTCTGGGCAGTTGCCCGCCAGACATAACACCCGTCTCAGGTCAGAGGATCCTCCCTTTTCTATGGTGGATGAGTGAACTTTACCCCCTGTTCCTCATACCCCTAAAAGTCTATTGTCATCCGCATGTAATAGGGCCGAGCCTATATCAATTAAGTGGGCACAAATCCAGACTCTGGCCTAAAACAGTAAAATTCCTAGTATAAAAACCCGATAACACTTTGTCCAATTTAGGAATCGAACCCAAGTTTATAACGTTCGTCTAAAACTAAGCATTCTTTAGTACATCGGTCGCACGCTGAACAATAGGGAAGTCGACAATTTTGTTTTTGTATCCATCAGATAGATTATTAAAAAATATTGGACAGGTATTTTTTAGTTTTATACGTAATCAAACGATTACGGCAATACATTGAGTTAAAATCGGGCATGACGTCACTGTCCGGTAGATTTTATACTGAATTGTGACGTAAGAGACAAACACAACTTTAATGCGTTTTATCTAAATCATAAAGCAAAAATACATGTTTCATATTTTTTTATTATCTGACTGGTGGACTAAATAACTAGTTTTTTTATTTTACACAGTCGACATCCCTATCGGCCAACCTTGTTAGCTTATAGTTTGTTTTTTCATCACAACATGAACTATTCTCGTAAGTACAGCAATATGTGAAACGAGATACAAATTTATAATGCAGCACACCTGATCATACCGAAATGGTCACCGTCGCCTAGGGACATCTGCAGCAATACCAGAGACATCGCAAATGAATTGGCAACCCAGGGACAAAGCTGATGAAATGTCTCTTGTTCCTGTAATTACAGCGGCAACCATAACCCTTCAAACAGGAGCAGCAGCAGACGGCTGATGTGTGTATGTCAGTATCTCCATATGAAATTCTGATAGACCCAAAATAATTTAATCAGATGACGTTGAAGACAAGGAAGTTTGGTAATAATTCCTTCTGCACATATGGCTTCTTTGGTACATCATTAACGGCATATTATGTAAGTCTATTAACTGCTCCCAAATTACCATGTTTTTTTTTTACATTTTTCCTTGACATAATCATCCTAATATTTGACATTATATCTATAATTTAATTTCAACACTTTATTAGTGGCTTTTGTGTACATGATGATTATTCCGATTTGTTACAGTTGTAATAGCAATAATGTAATTTCATTTAAAATAGGTTTTAATTTTTATTAATTTATTCATATTTTATATAGATTCTTTTCTATTTTGTGAATGTGAGATCGCTGTAGGCTTAGTGGACTGTAGATTGATTGACCATGTTCTATTTTGTTTAGTACCTGGTACTTGTTGAAAGACCTACACTGTCCTCCCATACCTATTAATACTGGTATCTGAAAATATTGTTAAAACAATTATTTTTAAAAGAGTAACCGTGGAGTTTCTTGCCGGCTCTTCTCCATAGGAAGCGACCAATTGGAACCGTGCACCTAGCTTCTGACGTTTCATAAGTGCCCAAGTAGCTTAGCTAGCTAAAATATTTTGAATTGAATTGAATTTAAAATAGATATATAGAAAAATAACTATTTTACCATCTTTCAAAAAACATTTTATAAGGTAGGTATATCAGGGACAGGGTCAGCTTACGTACCTACCATCAGGATTCCTACATATGTTAATACTAACATACCTACCGTCAAACAAGCGGGTTATTTTACTATTGTAATGTTATCAACATGCTGATTACAACCATTTAATTATTGGTAGCATTGACGTTTAGTGGCTATAAGTTTCGCTTTGATAAATTAATAGCCGCTGTATTTGAGATTCCGTCAGTCAGGTCTGATAAAATGAAATATTTTGAGTTTTCGATGATCAATGGCTCTTATCTATAATTCTATACTAATAATAATATATATATATAGGTTTTTTTTTTTTTTTTAATATTTGTAATAATATGTGATATTAATAATTAATAATAATATTATAAAGAGGTATAATTTATTTGTTTGTAAGTTTGAGTAAAAGTGATTCCGCTAACCTACATAGTTACAGAATAAACAATTTCATTTCATGTATGTAGAGGGTAATCTCGGGAAGTTCCAGTCGGATTTGAAAAATTCTTTTTGGTTATATGGAAGGTTATATGTACCTAACATCACGCTACTACCTTTAGGACCCGAGCAAAAAATCAGAAAGGACTAATACAGCGGGCGGGCGATGGAATGCGACGCGGTAGGCCGGGGGCCGAAATATCACGTTAAATTAACAGTAACAGAAAAATACGTACGAAGGTGATGCTCATTTCTCAATAAATCCCAGCATTTTTACGATAGGAAAGTCGATAGAAAGAGATGTAGACAATAAAATAGTTAAAACCAAAAACAATTAATTATTTGTCTAACTACGTAAAGTAACTTCCTAAGGCGTAAAATACAGGTATTCAGCTTATCAGCTGCATCCCGTTGGACTCGAAGTCACCCAACAAATAGTTGGGAAAAAGCTGAGCAGATGATGTAGAGTAAAACTTAAAACATGAAGCCTTAGTTCTTCTACTTCTATATCTAGTCTACGAAGACAAAGTAACATTTCTTTACTTCAAGTTTGACATCCCGACGCAGAATTTTTTCTACAACCTATCATATTGTCTTTGATTTCTTCCGTTTCTACAATATGATCATGTTACCCGCACTGCTATTTAATACTACTTTTTTTTTACAATTAATTGATCATTTACTTGTCTTTTCAAATCATACGCAGTCTTTTCTCAACATCACACAACACAATAGCTACCTAAGTTCCTATCAAATAGAACAGTTTCCGACGGCCGAGTTAGACAAGGGCTTCTATAAAGAACTTGCAATGATCGTCTGTTATAGTTCTTTAACAGCAACTTTTATTTCTTTAGAAATTGAATTGATAACTAATAATCAATATTTTCAGGCAACTGGGACATATATAGTTTAAATACCTATGTAAAAACTGAAGTATATATAGGTACCCAGTAAAATAAATTTTGTAAAATGACGTCGCTACATTTTACACTGAAAACAGATAATGAATCACAGTAATTTTTCTGAAAGTTATTACTGTAGTCAACCAATGGTAGATTTTCCTTTGCAATAAGAGAAAAAAAAATACATTTAACTGCTAGTGCGTAAAACATTATTATTGGAATATTTTACTAATCCCTGTTTCACCAAATCCGGTTCTGGTTAAATTATCGTTCAGAATTTTTAATTTCACTATCTTGGATAGTGCCTATTTAGAGATAGTGATACAGACCAAATGTTGTCCTGTTAGAAAATAAAAACGAAATGAAAATATATTTTTGAATCTAATAAGATTTAGTTCAAATTCGACCCTGTGTGTTGGTGCCACGACATTTAGGCGACCACATTCTCGGAGTAAAAGTTAGTATATTTTATTTGTTATTTTGCAACACTAGTCTATACGGCGGCTTTGCGTGACATTATGTGTAGGTAATATTATTCTCTCTTGTGAACCGTACTATTATTTTTAACCACAACGGGGAAGCTCCGGGCCTGCATCTCACCTGATGATAAGTAACGATCTGACCGAAGGTGGACGCGAGCTTTAAAGCTTGTACAGACTAGCGCGACGCGACAGCGCTGCGCGACACCGGCTATTGTTATACCGTGAAGTTTTCTTAGAAATTGTATTGTTCGAGTCGCATCGCGCCGTCGCGTCGCGCTGGTCTGCACGAGCCTTTACCCGGAACCCTCAACCACAGAGGAACTGGCGAACTTACCTCCAACTGCCGAAACACAACAATGCCGTTAACATTGTTGTTATGGCGACAGACTTCGAAAAGATGGTGGTACTAACTTCTACTGCGTATAGATAGCTCATGTTATGCTAAAAGGATTAGCTGGTTGGCAAGGTTGGTAGTACTGAATGCCTAGGTTGTAGTGTCGGACAATCAACCACACATCACTGATGGGTCAGCTGCTTTTAGTCACTCTTTCGCTCTGCCTAACGTTAATCCATTTCATTTGGGGTCGGCTTTCCTCATCATTCTTAGCCAGGCGTGTCTCCCTCCTCTGGGTAGTTCAGAGATCTACCTGGCCTTTGTTCAGGTCTGCATAAAGACAACATAAGTAATTAGCAACTTGTTGCAACTCAGTCGACTCTACTCACCTTTTTACGTAATAAACTTTAAAATTAAGATTCTATACTCATCTTCATCTTTTCGAGTGGTTAGTGACTAACCTGGTGTCAGAGTTTTAAAGCCGCCCATGGGCCTCTGACTTGGCTTCACATACCGTCGAGAAATATCTCTCAGGCATGTTTTCTCACGATGTTTTCCTTCACCGTTTTTGAAGCAAGTGATAATTATACAACACGCACATGAATCCGAAAAGTCAGAGGTGCGTGTCTTGGGTTTCGAATTCGAGACCTATGACTTGGCAGTCTGACGGTCACACCACTAGGCTATCACTGCTCTCATCTCATCTCCCTCTCTGTTCCTATAGAAGATTAAGTCATGTTTCATTTGTTTCATTTGTTTTCATTTAATAACCTACCTATTTGTACGCCGTTAAGGCAAAACATGACTGTAACATAATTTAATTGTAACATCTTGCATGCCATGTGTGTGTATACTCGTGTTTTGGACAAATAAACGATCTTTCATCTTTTATCTTTTTATCTTTTTTCAGTACATACCTTTTAGAACCAATCTCACTTTACCTATTATAAAAAATTGTAACGTCTCTCCGACCTGTCTGTTCATTAATTCGCTCTACAACTCGAGAAAAGAACTTAGTAGTCTGAATGAGAAATGTTTTTTTTAATACATTCTCTGGTTAGAATTCAGAGCACTATTTCAATGCAAGTTAAACATGGCTACCATAGCTTCCTCATAACTGTGTAGATGTAGTAAAGAATTAAACAAATTAACTTTAAAATGAATGCGTCCGACAAGAAAATATGCTTTCTTGAGCTTAAACGATTATTATCAAACAAAAAAATAGGTTTATTACAACCGAAAATTATACAAATAAACCTTAACAACCCAAATAACAGTTAATGAAAGTAAATAAGTACTATTAGCATCAAAAGAAAATGATTTATTACTAGCAAAATATTAATTGGGTTCTAAAACACCGTTTTAGTATTACAACTAAATAATTACCGTGCAACGTAATAGTTAACTATGCTAGTAAAACAAACATTAGTTTATTACAGTGTAAACAGAAAATAAATCTATTTTAATAAGCAAATTGAACCAATTATGGTTACAGGCCATTTTGATGTATGACGGTGTTTAGTTCGAAAAGTCGCCGCTCCGGAACGGCGCTAGTGGGTTCGGTTGCGCTACTCGACGGTAGATGGCGTTGTTTTATCGATTTTAATGATCTATGTTGGATTTTTTTGTGGGATACCTATCATATATTTTATTTGTGATAATACAATAAAATTATTTTTTTGAGATTTTTGATTAATAATCATTAACATGCTTGTATAAGAGGAGAGAGGAAAGGTAGGCTGAAGTGTTTAGCCGCCTACTGTTCAGTAAACAGGAGTACCTAATTCTACATTTTGTCAGTTATTTTTATTAAGAAAAAATATGTACCTTTATTAAGGGGTGCGACTAATGCTTATTAACTTAGGACTAATGCAGACATCAGACAATTCCTTGGCCTTGGTAGCAAGGCCAAGGAGAATTGAAGCTTAGTAATGAAGTAGGTAGGTAGGTCGACCAAGTGGCCATAGACGCGGTTGCTGACCCGAGGTTCTGAGTACGATTCCCAAGTCAGGTAGATATTTTCCATCACGAATTTGTTAATACTAGCCGTTCGTCTAGATTTCTGCCGGGTTGATGGCAATTTGTAAGGTCATCCCCTAATAGGTATCTTCATGGGACATAAAGCAGTGATAGCCTAGTGGTGTGACCGTCTCGAGTTCGAACCCAAGACCTCTGACTTTTCGGATTCATATGCGTATTACATAATTATCACTTGCTTCAAAAACGGTGAAGGAAAACATCGTGAAGAAACCGGCCTGCCTGAGAGATATTTCTCGACGGCTTGTGAAACCAAGAGGCCCATGGGCGGCTTTAAAACTCAGACGCCAGGTTAGTCACTAACCACATGAAAAAAAGATGAAGATGGGACTTAAACATAACTTGTGAAATGCGGGCCTACCATATGTCTCTGCCTACGCCTCCGGGAAATGGAGCCGTGATGTTATATTATAAAACTATTCTATTGAAAGTAAGTTGCGTGTCGTCAAAGGCAACAAGTAAAAAGATGTCTGTATTATTAGTTTGGTATCTATTAATTACTATAATTATTACGTCTCTGATTATTAAGAGGATGACGTGCACTTGTATGAGGGGCTCGTGGCTAAGTAATAACAGCCGCATGGGTGGATTGATCAGGTAAAGCTTGCTGCCATTGGTTCGTGGATGGGTGACCATCTTTACATACCGAGACTCCTCCGTGCCTCGGAAAGCACGTTAAGCCGTTGGTCCCGGCTGTCATTCGTGGATCTTTGACAGTCGTTACGGGTCGTCAGAAACCCGAAAGTCTGACAACCAGTCTTACCAAGGGAGTCTTATTACCCAGTAACCAGTAACTGGGTTGTGGAGGTCAGATAGGCAGTCGCTCAATATAAAATACTGGTATTCAGCTGCATCCGGTTAGACTGGAAGCCGATCCCAACTTAAGCTTCGTGCAGACCAGCGCGGCGCGACACCGGTGATTGTGATACCGTGAAGTTTTCTTAGAAATTGTATTGTTTGAGTCGCATCGCGCCGTCGCGTCGCGCTAGTCTGCACGAGCCTTTAGTTGGGAAAAGACTAGGCAGATGAAGTGCAGTTGTCTACGTATTTAGTATATTTTATGCTGTGTGGTGTTTCATTTAAGATGTTCAGGTAAATGTTTTTTCAGGAATTGTTTCAAAATGTCGGAACGGAATTAGTATGAAACAAACTGTGTGCTCAAATGAATCTCCCATCGGCGAAAATGACTAACTTCCATTCAAACTTTCATAGCCTTTTCCCCCTTTAGGGGGATGAAATTTCAAAAATATTTTCTGATTGCTCACCTTCTTTACACAGCGTGTTTCTACTGTAAAATTAGCATCAACAGCAGCATCAGCTGTCCCATACATTTGGGTCGAGTAGGTATTGAAGCTTTGTATGAGATGATTGATGATTTTTTTCGCGATTTCAATTTGATGGTCTGCACCGCACCCTTAAATATGATCACACCTTTCTGATACATACTGTATAAGGAACTCCTGCGCATAATTTCAGCCAAGAAAATTCGTGTTTTTATTTTGCTGCTTCAAGATAGTTCTCAGTCACTTATCGAGGTCCTTGTGGGTACCACCCATCATACACATTTATGGGTGCGTATGTTGGGTTAGGCTAGCCCCTAAGCTCAGTTAGTAGGGGAGCGCACGTCAACCGTAATAGGAAATCGTCCCAGGGTGACTCTGGATACTAGACGTACCTCTGCCGTCCGTGAATGGTTCTAGACCAAGTGTTTAGGCTGTGCGTTGTCTGTCAGTCAGTCAGTGAATTAACGAAGGAATACCAAGTAATATAATGGGAGCATAATTGAAGTAATGAAAGATAAATATGTGACAGACTCTTGGAGTTGTAAGTACTAGTTACGTATGTTTCTCTATAAGATTTAACCCAAGATCTATAATCTTGAGTTTGAATAGTGTTCGGGCAACGAATTATTGATTTTTCAAGCAATAAATTATCTGTAGTAGCCCAGCATCCTAATTATGTAACACAATTGCAATCACAATCCGACAGATTTTGAAGGAAATTCATAATCTGTTGCTTCATTTCTTTGAACAATTCCTCTGCTTGACAACATTATTAGGGCAATTAATATTGTTGAATCACCAATGCGTATGACATTTGTGTTACGCAATTAGAATATAATAGAATATTGTTTATTGTTGTTGCAGGTGGATATTAATTAAAGTTAATTTTAAATCATTTTTCATGAATATTCAGAAAAATACGGGCGGTTACCTGCCCATGGACGGCAATGTAATGTAATAGAATGTTATAAATAATTAATATTTACAAAAGTGGATAATTGGACATGATAAACAGATTAGTCTGTTGAGACTGAATTTGTGGTCTATTGATTGTAATAGGATCTCTATTCTCTCTGGCTCAGAACAATGATCGCTCATAGTAGGTGCCATAGAGCACGCAGACGCCTCGGCGGCCGCTGCTAGAGGCGGCATTAACACTTGCCATACAACCCAAGCGTGTCATCGTTAACTTGCACTACAACACTTGACGTGTAGAAACTGACAGCTTTGAAGGCGATCCGTGACAGAAGTTTTGCGCTAAGCGCACTTTCAGGGTTTTTTCTTAACCACAACGGGGAAGCTCTTCTGCCGTCATTTAACGAGAAGGCTGTTAAGCCCAAAAAGTTGTTTCCGAGAAAATGGCTAAAAACTCGGGAATCGTTATTTCTTAAAAACTATGATAGTTACTTTGGTTAATGATTGTTGGAACATCAATTAATATTTCTTTCTATTTATCTTTTTCTTTTTATTTATTCTTAGAATATTTTATGTCCTGAAACTCTGGAACTATTTATGTTGTAAAAATGTTTCTTAGACAGAAAGATAGAGAATTTTGAACTCTATCATTTTCTATTGAAATGTAAAAATTTGCCATTTGAGGGTTAACAGCTTTCTAGTTTAGGACGGCAGTCTGGAAGGCCTGCATCTCACCTGATGGTAAGTGATGATCAGGCCGAAGGTGGAAGCGAGCTTCAACTGCAATCCTCAACCACAGAGGAACTGGCTATCTTACCTCTAACTGCCGAAACACAACAATGCTGTTAACATTGTTGTTATGGCGACAGACTTGGACAAGATGGTGGTAGCTAGCCAGGCGGACTTAGAACAAGCCCTACCCTAGTAGTACCTCCTATTTGAATGTCTGTCTTTCATAGGAGCTGACTGACCACCAAAAAAGGAGTTTCCAAAACCATAACTCTAGACCACTTAAGGAAGAATGAAAATTAATGTCGTAAAAATATAGGTATCATAAAATAAAAACTATAATGATTCCTTGAAGATGTTAACCTTTGTAAAATTAAAATATTTAATATTTTCCCACATATAAACCAAAACACTGATAATTTACTAAATTATCGTTACCTAAATATTTTAGGATTGATTCCACAAATAGCTACTTATATACGAAAACGATCATATTTTAAGGCGCTAAAACGGTGCAATTTTAGTATCTAAAAAATCACATTTGATGTATAAAATTAAGCGTTCTAAGATTAGGTACTTTTCACAGCATAATATTAAGTGTTCTATGACTAGATAAATTATTTCACAGCGTAAAATTAAGCGTTCTAAGATTGGATATGTTATTTCACAGCGTAAAATTAAGTGTTCTCAGACTAGATACATTATCTCACAGCGTAAAATTAAGTGTTCTAAGATTAGGTACATTATTTCACAGCGTAAAATTCCACGTTGTCTACTATTTATACCCAAAGATACAAGTTAGCCATAGTAACATAGTCAGGTGGCATACTTCGATGAGTCAAAGTGCGGCTGTGGATCAGCCATATCATAAACCATTTTTTGTGATGTGGCTGCACACTCACAATTTATCCCTCACCCCCATGTCCTACTAGTTCTCCAATTATACCTGCACTTACTGGAACCTTTCCGAAGTCACTATATTCAAATGATTGGATTCATCGACACAACGAAGTACTACTCAAAGCTACAAACAAAAGAATATGCTGTATGTGCAAACAATAGGAATATATACATCGAATGCCTAGGCAGGGATAAGAATTGCTTAGACATCACAAGATATTATACCGCATAGCATCACTCACACTGGCGCGCACTCTTAACCAAAATCCAAAACATATGAGTAACATTATTATGATTAAATACGGTCTGTAATCCTTAAAGGCGCATGAGTTTAATATTCATAATTTTTAGTATGGCTCCATATAAAGAATATGATTAAGTTTGTATCTTATGCTTGCTAAGGTAATACTGCTGTTCTGCTCGCGAGGATACGGAAATTCATTATGTGTAATGCTATTTTTTATTTATATTTTTTTAAGTAATTTTTTGTGGTAATACACATAACATCGCGGCTGTATACCTCGAAGGCTCAGGCAGAAGTGTACCTAGAGTACACCCACATTTCACCAGATATGTTTAAGTCATATGTAACAGGGGGCGAGTAACAGCCGCACCAGGTTAAGCTACGCTTGCTAGGGTTGACCATCTTTACATACCGAGACTCCTCCGTGCCTCGGAAAGCACGTTAAGCCGTTGGCCCCGACTGTCATTCGTGGAGCTTTGACAGTCGTTACGGGTCGTCAGAAGCCCGAAAGTCTGATAACCAGTCTTACCAAGGGGTATCGCATTACTCAGTTACTGGGTTGTGGAGGTTAGATAGGCAGTCGCTCCGTGTAAAATACTGGTATTCAGCTGCATCCGGTTAGACTGGAAGCCGACCCCAACATAGTTGGGAGAGGGCTAGGCAGATTGATTGTAACAGGGGCGAGTTAAGGGGAAGGGGGTATTTTTCGTGATGAAAAGGACTTCAATTCCTACAATGATTACCTACGTAGTTACCAAATGAACACACAGATAATAAGTAACAATAAATTCTACAAGTTTTTTGTAACATAATCTGAAAATATTTAGGTAAATAAAAAGCTCTTTTAGGACTTTTTAACAGGAATTGTATTTTTTTTAATTATCGCCTAGCAAATTTTACTAGATGATGAATAGACCAAAGACTTATTTTATCAAACAGTCACCTGCAACAGCTAACCTGAATTTCAGATGAAAAGCAAGAAAAACTCGCTTTACTGTATGAAATCTTTGTCAAATTATTCGATAGTCATCATTTTGTGAACAGACATACAACACTTTGCTTATAAACTTACCTATACTTAAGTATTCGGCGTGTAGGCATGTATTTTTCATGTTGACATGAGTAACAACACACTGGGTGTCACAGACTAACAAAATTTGCAGATGGTGAGCTGCCTCGTTGGTCTAGTGATCACAAGCGCTAGCTGAAGTTCTCAGTAGCAGCCCGGAGTCTGGATTTGTGCGCGGTTGATGGCAATAGGCTCGCCCCGTATTACATGGGACTTAAACATAACTGGCGAAATGTGTGTGCTATAGGTACACCCCTGGCCTTCGGGGAAACAAGTCTCAGTTGAAAAGAAATCGTTCGGCTTGGTATGAGCATGTGATGGGGAGCATGACAGTCTGCTGGGGAGTTTGTTGCGCCACTTCTTCTTCCCAGCTAAAGCACTAGGAAGTGGTGAAGGGTGGGCGTTTTGGGGGACTGTCTTATGTAATTTTGACGTTCGAAAAGTGCTGATACTCAGCCTAGTTTGAATAAATGACTTTTGAATTTTGAATTTGATGAAGAGAGGAAACGCATACAGTGTCTAAAAGAGTGATGAATATAAATGTTGATGGATGAAGAGGGAGAGAGGAAGGCCAAAGACAAAGCACATTAAGCTTAAGCCGTTGGTCCGGGTGCCATTTGTAGATTTCTAAAGTCAGACAACCAGTCTTACCAACGGGTATCGTGTTACCCAGCAACTGGATGGTGTAGGTACGATAGGCTGTCGTTCCATGTTAATACTGGTATTCAGCTACATCCGATTAAACTATAAGCCGACCGACGAAAAGCTAGGAAGATGTTGATAGACTCTCACCACAATCAGTTCTGAACGAATAATTGAAGGTAAAAGTATATGCTCGCAACACTTGAAAAAAGACGTAAGTTCTTAGAAGCCATGAATTTATATAATATTGTAAGAAATAAATTTGACTGCATTGAACTGTCCAACATGGTTTGCTATGCGGTTCCTAGGACGGTCCACAAGCGAAAAGTGCGCGCTGGTACATTATTTTCAGTGGGTACTTGCAAGTCCAATTCTGGCTTGCGTTCGCCTGTTCGCAGAATGGTCGATTCCTACAATGGGGCTTTTGAATATATAGACATTTTTGTTTGTGCTCCCTATACGTTCAAAAGTCATACTTAAGGTGCTTTCTTGAACACAATATTACCTTCCTCTCTTTTTTTGTGCACAATTTCTTAAGATTTATATTAGATATTTAGACACGTTAGTTAAGAAAAAATAAACAAAAATTTATATGTAACCCTAGCGATTATATTCACCATTTGTATCCTGTTGCTAATCTGTGAAAATTCAAAAGTCATTTATTCAAACTAGGCTGAGCCTAGTTTGAATAAATGACTTTTGAATTTTGAATTTGATGAAGAGAGGAAACGCCTACAGTGACTAAAAGAGTGATGAATATAAATGTTGATGGATGGAGAGGGAGAGAGGAAGGCGAAAGAGAAAGCACGTTAAGCTTAAGCCGTTGGTCCCGGCTGCCATTTGTAGATTTCTAAATTCAGACAGTCTTACCAACGGGTATCGTGTTACCCAGCAACTGGATGGTGTAGGTACGATAGGCTGTTGTTCCATGTTAAATACTGGTATTCAGCTGTAGCCGATTAAACTCTAAGCTGACCGACGAAAGGCTAGGCAGATGTTGATAGACTCTCACCACAATCAGTTCTGAACGAATAATTGAAGGTAAAAGTATATGCTCGCAACACTTGAAAAAAGACGTAAGTTCTTAGAAGCCATGAATTTATATAATATTGTAAGAAATAAATTTGACTGCATTGAACTGTCCAACATGGTTTGCTATGCGGTTCCTAGGACGGTCCACAAGCGAAAGGTGCGCGCTGGTACATTATTTCCAGTGGGTACTTGCAAGTCCAATTCTGGCATGCGTTCGCCTGTTCGCAGAATGGTCGATTCCTACAATGGGGCTTTTGAATATGTAGACATTTTTGTTTGTACTCCCTATACGTTCAAAAGTCTTATATTTAAGGTGCTTTCTTGAACACAATATTACCATCCTCTCTTTTTTTGTGCACAATTTCTTAAGATTTATATGGTTTATATTAGATATATTAGACACGTTAGTTAAGAAAAAATAAACAAAAATGTATATGTAACCCTAGCGATTATATTCACCATTTGTATTCTGTTGCTAATCTGTGAACAGCATTGTGGGCTGCAATATTGTCTATATTTTTTAATGAATTTATTGTTTTTATGTTTTATATTGTAGCCGTTTGAGCAAAATAAAATAAAATAAATGAACGAAAGGGAATTATGACACAGGAGATACCTCATTAATTTGGTCAATAGAGCGGCAATACCTAAAAAACTACCAAAGAAACGATGGATGGACTGTGTGGAAGATGATATGGCTAAAAAGGGGGTGACTACCGAGATGACGAGTAATAGAGAAGTGTGGAGGAAAGGGACATGTTGCGCCGACCACGAATAAATTAGTATATCTAAGGGCTGGACAATGATGATGGTGAGATTGGCAATACCTAATGTAGTTGATACGACATACGAAGGTTAGTGCTATTCTGTAACCATCTCACCGTGAAAACTTAGGTGAAGTGAGCGTGGAGTGAGCTGTCATTCCACCTAATGCTAGAGATTGACACTATTGACAGCTCACTTCACCTAAGTCTTCACGGTGAGTTTTATATTTACAGAATACGTCGGCAGATCGTAAAACGACTTGTAACTCAAATGGAGTTGGGCAGGACACCTAACAAGGTCCAGTGATGAAAGGTGGAGTAAGGCAGTGACCAAGTGGCGTCCAAGTACTGGAAGACGAAGTGTCGGTCGGCCGGCGGCGAGATGGACGGACGACATTGATGCAATTGTGGGTAGAATCTGGATGAGGCTGGCACAGGAGCGTGGGAATTGGCACAAGAAAAGAGAGGCCTAGATGCCCAGCAGTGAGCGAAGTGAGGCTGTGGATGATGATAATGATGAATGTTGTTGATGAAGCGGTAAAATATGCTCAGGATCATTTCACGAAACCTACCGAAAGGGGTTGACCTGTTGAAAACCACGGAACAGGCGCTACCACGCAGCTACTTCCGCGTTGGCGAGAGCGCCAGCGTGAAAGCCAAATTTTCTTAGTATTCAGCATTTTGTTTTTTTTGCGACCCCAAAATAAAAATTATTTGAGGTTCACAAAAAGAAGCGCTATCATTACATTAGAGTGTTAAATAAATATTAATAGATATTTTTAGAAGCGCAAAATGGAAATGATTAAAGTTTCGATTAAATATATACTCTTCAATACTGCTACCTCTGTTCTCACCTACTCTGTGAGCAAGCAACATTATCATTATGTTAATTCAACGTTTTTCGTCTTAAAACTAGACTTGTTCGAAATAATGACGGATTAGAAATATAATCACGCCGATACCCATCTGTCCTGGGCAGAAACAATTTGTTTTTGAATATAGGTTAGGTTATAAAAGGCGGGAATATGAAATGAGTTTGAGTTTTTTCGTGAATGCATTTTCAAGCACTGACGTCATTGTACAGCCAAGCATGTTTTGTAGGCGTTTTGTTTTTATTTTGCAATTTTCTGACAGTTTGTAATATAATTTTTCAGTTTCCACTATAAATATGTATTGATTTTCATAAAATATTTCGCACCCTAGAACCAAAAATTCGAAGACATGTGACATCTACCAACCCGTACTGGGCTCGCGTGGTGGATTACAGCACACTACCTCTCACAGAGAGGAGGCCTGTGTCCCACCAGTGGGGACATTATAGGCTAATCATGCTATGATTATGCTTTCATAAAATATAGAGCACTGTTTAATAAGTCAACCAGTTATATAATGCTTTTTATTTTACACGTTTGTCTTCTTGCAGGAAGTAATTTTTGCAGCCAGCCTCAACTTACTATTACCACATTTAGGAAAAAAATTGTAAGTAGGTATAAATTAAATAACACTAGTGCTGAAAAACAATCTAATTATCACTACATATTATTATAAAACAAAGTCCCGCCGCCGCGCATGTCTGCTTGATCGCGATAAACTCAAAAATTACATAACCGTTTTTCATACTGTTTTACCAATGCGACGGAGTGATTCATGAGGAAAGTTTATTTTTATAATTCATGACGGTTTTGTGTAAATATTGGCTAAAATATAACGATGGTTGTTGAAGATGTCGGAAAAAATAATGTTGACTGTGAGCTTTACTGGCGTGCGCGTAACGGTAGTTAGGTGTTGCCGTTGGATAATTTCCGAACTCGTGCGAAGCCGCGGGAAAAAACCTGGTCACTTATAAAAAATTCAAGCTGCCTTTGAAAACCACAAAAGATGTATCCATTTTCGTTGGACAATTATTATTCGATAAAGCCGAAAAACCGCCATTACAACGCTTTTCAACTTTTCATTACATCGATATCAAAAATCTATTTACAAGACCAATATTTAAGCTCCCAACAATATCCTCGAACTAATACGATCGCATTATAAATAATAACCATGACACTAAATTGGTATTGACCTCAAATTATTGCGCTTTGCTCACACAAATTGTACACCATTATAATTGGGTAGAAAACCGCATGTTGTATAGTGTAGTATCATTACGCTACTAACTCGCGATGGGGACAGACAGACCCGTGAAAAGTACTAAAGTTATTTCAATAAAATAATGTCAAACGTCAAACAAAATGGACGCTAAAAGTTTGTCAATGTGTTTGTAAACCTCTTCGGTTCTGATGGAGGACCTAATTTGAATTTGCTACTTCCCTCGTTCATTATCAAAGACCGAATTTTAAATTTGGAACTCTCTTCGAACAGTGACCGATGTTGATCAGTGATTGTGATTTGTTTTTTTTTTACTGTGCAGTGTTTGTTGTTGTTTTGATTTTGGAGCCAAGACAGTGCGATTTCAATTGTTTTTAATAATGAAAAGTGTTATTGTTTTTAGAAGTTATGAGTGTAGTGAGTGCTTTGACCTTCAAGTAAGTATGACTCATGCCTTCCCAAAGGGGTAGGCAGTGACTACAGAATGTCACCTGCTACGATCCTGACATAATCCTTTTGGTTTGTTTAAGTTCATAGATCTGGGCATCTGACCTTTCTGAAGAACATCACCAATAAAGTCTTCTATATGTTCTTCTAGGGCGTACAGAGGGATTCCCGACAGTAAAGGGATTCTTGTCGCATGTTACTTGGGGTCTGCCTAACACGTTTCCCCCCCTACCTTCCCCGGCCAACCGTCACGCTGTCATTCAGCGTGGCGTTTTTGCTCTTTCATATAATTCCTCACACAATCCATACACTCTTTCTTTGACCTTTCTCTCCCTCTTCATCTATCAATATATGTCATTCCTCTTTTAGTCACATGAGGAGCTCGTGGCTAAGTAATAATAGCCGCACGGGTCGATCCATCAGGTTAAGTTACGCTTGCCGGGGTTGGTCCATGGATGTGTGACCATCTTTACATACCGACACTCCTCCGTGCCTCGGAAAGCACGCTAAGCCGGTGGTCTCGGCTGTCATTTGTAGATCTTTGACAGTTGTTACGGGTCATTAGAAGCCCGAAAGACTGACTTACCAAGGGGTATCGTGGAGTTCAGATAGGCAGTCGCTCCATGTAAAATACTGGTATTCAGCTGCATACGGTTAGACTGGAAGCCGACCCCAACATAGTTGGGAATAGTCTAGGCAGATGGACTCTTTTAGCCGCATGCCTTGTACAAGCAAATATTTGAAAAGGAAATAATTATTTAATAGGTAAATGAAGTATGGTGGCCTATTTCTCACTAATTACCACACCTACTGCTTACCCCGTAACAAGAAAAGCGTACCGTGTCTAGACTATAACATTAACATAATTAGTTTGGGCGCCGGCCGGCATTAAGAATTACGTTGCATCCTAAAATCGTCATTACATATTCATGAGCCGAAAACATTTCCTGTGATTATAGCTGTATCGTTACGATGTGAGTGTAGCCTGCTAGAGTTGGGAAAAAGATAAAATGCAACTAAACATCATGATTGTATTTCTCGTAGAGGTGGGCACTTCAACAATCACAATTATTTGATCAAACGGCAGTTAAGAATAAATGACAAATTATATTATATTTGTTTACTGTAATTCGGTTTGTGACACTTTTACAACACCAACCCCGACTTACGAGTTGAATGTCAAAAATTCAAACCCTTCAGGCACTTTTGGTTTTTAATTTCATCACTACTGCTCTCAAAACGGTGAACGAAAACATTGCGAGGAAACCGGCATGTCCTAGAACCAAAAATTCGAAGACTTGTGACATCTACCAACCCGCACTGGGCCCGCGTAGTGGATTACGGCCCACTCCCTCTCGCAGAGAGGAGGCCTGTGTCCCAGCAGTGGGGACATTATAGGCTGATTAGGTATGCTATACTTTTACACGTCCAACATTTTTTTTTAAACTAGGTTAAGTTGGCGTTTCTGAGGAGAGACACCGAAACAAGATCAGAGGTCACAGTCTCTTTTAAAGTCCAGACATCAGTCAAATCATGTGAGGACCAGTCTGAGATGGTCATTTAAGACACAGAAAGTTACACTCGCATTGCATCAGTTTTGTTGTAACTCCCATTTAATTGAGAGCGCGCCTAATCCCATTAACTGGCCACAAATTTAAATTAAGGGCTGCTATTTGGAATCCCTTAATAAAGAAAGAAAAATTGGTTTATTTGTCACAGAAACACGTGCATACAAAAGATAATTAAGTAACTCGAGTACATAGGTAAACGGAAAAATAAAACAAAATATTTAGATTTACATAATTAAAATCACGAGCACAAAACAGAAATACTCGGCAGATGCACGCTTCTTCAATTCAGCATGATGCTGTGCTATGGGGGATCCACAGCACAGCGCTGATGCTCAGTGATCATCTGAAAAAGATGTACGGAAACTAAGTCAGGAACAGAATAGAATATCTCGATTTTGCACAAAACATACACAAAAGGTCTAAAATATAAATAGTTCCACATATTTTGATTGTTTCTTTAAGCGTGCAAAAAATTGAATCGGTATAAGTATATGTTTTTTTAACAGTAACACTTTAATTACTACTACTGCGATAAAAAAAGAAATATAAAATGCATTCCTGACCATGGAATCCAAGTTAAGCCGTCGCTCTTGCTAGCATTACACCAAAAATACTGTCTGTACGCAAAACTGTCAATGTCTTTTGGGTATGTCCTGATGAAACCTCAGTTATCTATTACTTTGCTGAAAAAGCTTAGTTTTAGCAAATAATTAATTTGCCATCTCGGTAAGTAGTTCTATTCTGTAAACTTTTAAACAATTAATAAAATACTTTTAACAACAAATAAGTGAAAATATAATAACCTAACCTAATTAAAACTAATAACGAACTAAAATATGGCGACGATAACTTCCTCTGCATAGCTGTCGACTGGTAATGTCCCCAAGAGACTGGCGGCATTACGACGTTGTATGGCAATGCTTAGCCCCTGGCCAAGGTAAAAGCCAGCCGTTTGGAGATTTCGTTGAACAAATCAAATATAAATTAAACGAGCAATATTTGTATATACATATATTTGTAATCACGTTCTCGAAAATGGCTCTAACGAAAATTGCAATAAAGGGGTTTACGGGGGCGAAAAACCGATCCAGCTAGGTCTCATATCTGTGAAAATTCGTTTTATCCATATTTTCACCCGACCAGAGCTCAGTCGCCCAAAGTTTAGAACAAGATGGCTACCTTAGAATAATGACATGACAGCATGGAATTAGTAAGTACCTACTATCATGGCAGCATGGAGTTAGTAAGTACCTACTATCATGGCAGCATGGAATTAGTAAGTATCTGCTATCATGGCAGCATGCAATTTCTATGAACTTTCCTATACTATTAAATGAGAATTCTCTATTTTCACCAGAGCAGAGCTCGGTCGCCCTGGTACTAGTACATTATAGGTAAACTAAGCAGATGACGACTAATATAGAAGTATGGAAGGAAAAGACATGTTGCACCGACCCCCAATAACTTGAGATAACGGCAGGAGAATGCTGAAGTTATAGTTAAACAGCAAATCACAACATTTAATTTCATTATTTGTGGATTTGTTAAAATTTTGCTGAAGTATCAGGCAACTTTCCCATCAGACTCAAATAGACGATGAACGCTGATAAATGAAAAAAATACGAGATCTGCCGATCGATTCTGTAAAAATATCACCGTAAAACTTAGGTGAAGTGAGCGTGAAGTAAGCTGTCAATAGTGTTAATCCCTAGCATCGTGCCGGTCGATTTGTGACAGTGACAGCTCACTTCACGCTCACTTCACCTAAGTTTCACGTTGATCTTTTTACTGTACCACGGTCCCACAATGAGCTTGCTGCATTCCCAGACAAAAATTAAAACCTAATACTTATTAAATGTCCACAAAAAACAGAATTACAAAGAGATCAAGCATTTAACGATAGAAAATTATACAAAATCATTTGATCCGTGTCTATGATCTATTTTTAATGATGGCCGCCAGGGTCGCCATTACGTTCCAATTTCAAATTCAAATTTCGAAGCCGCCTGCGCAGGCGCCTCGCGTCTGTCGCGACTGCGGTTTTTGAAAAAAAATATAGTCATTTCTGTTTCCGGGTTCGGTCGGTAAATAGGGGTGAGCCGTGTTTGGGGGTGGGTACATACCTGTCTGTCAAAATCGAAATGATTATTGTTATGTAAGCAATCGATTTAGATTGTGAATGATTTTACGTAAAGCAATCATTTGGTATTTTTGTTGAAAGTTATTTATTTGAATGAGTGGTTTGTATTTGTTATAGAAATGTTTTTATTGAATTACTATATTACCTGCCTCGTCTAGTGGTCGCAAGCGCTATTGCTGAGCATGAGGTCCTAGGTTAGATTCCCGAGTCTGACAAAGGGTAATTGAGTTTTTCGATCTGTAATTTCTCAGTAGCAGCTCGGAGTCTGGATTTGTGCCCGGTTGATGGCAAAAGGTTCGCCCCCTATAACATGGGACTCAAACATAACTGGCAAAATGTAGGTGAACCATAGGCTACGTACCTATAGTTCACCCACTTTTCGCCAGTACACCTCTGCCCAGCCCTTCGGGAACTACAAGCTTAATGTTATGTTATATTAATTTTTTTTCTGGGTGCAATATAATGCTCTAGTGAGGTGTGATGGTATTAAGTAGTTTGAAATCTTTTAGACTGTTCCTTTATCAGCTTTCCGTGTAAGTACATTTCTATCACTAAATGATAAAAATAAAATAACAGTTAGAAATAGCCAGCATTGGTCTTTCATAGAAGGTATCTTTGACGCCCGTGTATATTATGGTCCCTTCAGGACAATCTCCACAAAACAGTACAAATTAAAACACATTTGCTACTAAATTATACAAAAAATCTGTTGTGATTGGTTGATTAGTTTCCGAGAAACAGCGCGGTGAAATTTATGGGTTTTTATGAAAAATCAAAGCATTGTAGCTATCTCAAATTCAGCCCTATAAAGCCCATTTTTTTTGTACAGGCTACGCATAAGTACTACTAAATCTTACCAAATTATCAATCCTACAAAAATATCCGTTGGCTAGATATCGAGTTCTAAGGTGGCTCCTCAATTCAGACGTCAGGATTGAGGAGCCACCTTTAACGTCGTATAACTTTTTACTACAAATTCCAGGATCTGGTCTACAAAATCGGCTAATTTACTACTAAATATTGGTACGTGGGTAACGTTCAAATATGAGACATGGCTCCTCAATCCAGACGGACTCTGTAGATCACTACTAAGCATCTATAGCTTTTTGCGGAGATCGTCCGGAGAAGTAGGAACCTATTAACACCATATTATTTCCGTAGCTAGGTTTGAAGGATATTTTGACTTTATATTACAGGCATATAAAATATTTCAGATTTTCTCCCAGATGGCAACCAATGTGCCCCGGATTTTACAGATGCTCAAGGGCGACAGTCACCATTTACTATCAGGTAAATTGCCAACAGAACAGATGGCTGATGAGGCCGAAAGGTTTTGGAGTCGTGACCGCGTACCGAAAGACGTGGCGTTGGAAGGCCTCCCACTGGGTGGACCGATAGATAGATAGATAAATCGTTTATTTAGTGCACACAAAAGACAGCACAAAATACAAAAACACGATTAAATAATAACTAAATACATGAATATAGCTATAAGGTGTATACAAAAAAATTTAATAAAGAAGAAAATAAACACATTGTGATGACTATTGGCTAAGACACTTTAAAATAGTGAAACATACAAAGTGCGGTGTGCGTCTCAAGGTTGCATCAAATGGGAGTCCAACTCAGCATGTGTCAGGCAAATATGCCCGACGCTAATATTCTGCTGGATACCTGCAGTGACATATATGGACGTCGAGCAGATGAGATAATAAATATGCGAATTAATTGTGGTATTATTGGTTGATGACCTTGTGAAGGCCGCAAGAATCAGCTGGATGCGGGAAGCACAGAACCGGTCGAAGTGGCAGTGTTTGGGGGAAGCTTATGTCCAGCAGTGGATGTTTTTCGGCTGAAACGATAATGATGATGAAACTGCCAACCAAAGACGTCAAATAGTGCCTCAATATTCACCCTTTTGGTGTTCTTTCATCATTGCTAACCTGAACAGACACGTGACTGCAATCATTACTATCAAACGTTAATTAACATCTCTGCTTACCCCCAAAAACGTCAAAAAGAATACAAAAAGCTAGTTTAGCAACAAAAGGAACTAACAAGCAATATTTCCAGTAGTTTGAACTAGAAAATTATCTTGAATTTTCCACAAAAGGACCAATTTACTTATTGTTGTCGGGTGAAATTGCGCGAAAGAAGAGGGTAGACGTACATTGCGAAATCAAATTGTATTGTGCGTGGCCATTCGCGCGTGAACTGTGGTAGGGGCAAGACGTATGGGGTGGGATCGTGGAAGGGATTTTCGAAAAATACTTTATGTATTTGGATGTGAAATGTAATGTGCATTTTTATTTTGTAAATGGATTGATTTGACTAACGTTTCCTTTCTACAGAAGTAAAAAAATTACGATGTAAATGCACACGAAATTTTCACAACTTTTCCTCATCATAATCTGCCTAGCCTTTTCCCCAACTATGTTGGAGTCGACGAATGGCTGAGTACCAGTATTTTACATGGAGCGTCTGCCTATCTGACCTCCACAACCCAGTTACTAGGTAATACGACACCCCTTAGTAAGACTGGTTGTCAGACTTTCGGGCTTTTGACGACTGTCGAAGGTGCACGAATGACAGCTGAGACCAACAGCTCAACGTGTTTTCCGACGCTCGGAGGGGTTCGTTATGTAAAGATGGTCATCCATTCACGGGACGACGGTGCGGCTATAATTACTTAACCACATTTTCCTAATTTAACTAAAAGACAGAATAAACTACATTATCTATGACTGAAGAATTTTTCAAGTTATATGTTGTGACTGAAATTAGTTAAAATTCAATGATATTTAGTGGTATGTAAAGATGATTTTAGGGGGTAATCTATGCACAGCTATGGAATTGTAAGTTTAGGCGTTAGGAATTTTCTTTTGTACTTTAAAAACAAAACTTAAAAAAAAAAAGTTATCAAAAAAATGTAGAAAACACAAAACAGTGATCGGTTCTTCATTTCGGGTGGTCAGTGACTAACCTGGTGTCAGACTTTTAAAACTACCCATGGCTTCTGACTTGGTTTCACATGCCGTCGAGAAATATCTCTCAGAGGCAACGGAAGGAACACGGGTGGGTTTTAGTCAGTAAAAGTCTGACACGACCTCCCGCTCCACCCAGAGCGGGAGAAGTTATTTGATAATTTCCCATCCTCAAAAAAAAAAAAAAAAAAAAAAAGGCATGCCGGTTTCCTTGCGATGTTTTACTTCACCGTTTTTGAAGCAAGTGATATATACATGTTGACACTCGACGAAGATAAGTATCTAAGGGTCTTATCAACTTGCTTACCCTATGAGATAAAAAGCTTGAGTACATCTATATGTGGGGTCAGTAGGCCGATTGGAGCTGGTGTCTTCACCGTAGAACATTTAACTGGACGTAGATATATGTTGAGGAGCAGTGGTCCAGTGGTAACGGCCGCGACTTACGAGTAGTAGGGCGCAGGTTCGAACCCAGAGAGGCGCTTCACTTTGTGTAAATTATTTCATCACCACTGCTCTCAAAACGGTGAAGGAAAACATCGTGAGGAAACCGGCATGTCCTAGAACTAAATTCGAAGACAACATGTGACATCTACCAACCCGCACTGGGCCCGCGTGGTGGATTACAGCCCACTCCCTCTCACAGAGAGGAGGCCTGTGTCCCAGCAGTGGGAACATTATAGGCTGATTATGCTACAATTGTATTGCGGTCGGGAAGAAAAAGTCGAAAGTAGATTTTTACGTTATATTTGAACTTGACATAATTTACAAAACGAAACTTTGTACAGTTGTTGTCGATATATATAAAAATGTAACATCAAAGCATAACATGACATCACATTTCGTCAGTTATGTTTAAGTCCCATGTAATAGGGCGAGCCTATTGCCATCAACCGGGCACAAATCCAGACTCCGGGCTGCTACTGAGAAATTCCTGACGGAAAACCCCAATAACATTTCGCCCGATCTGGAAACCGAATCCAGGACCTCATGCTCAGCAGTAGAGCTTGCGACCACGCAGCAACGAGGATGTATATAAAAATGTTAAGTATATAACGAATTCAGGGCGTGCCTTTTACAAGAAAACCACTCACATGGAACCACATTATATAAAATGGTGTCCACA
This sequence comes from Agrochola circellaris, assembly GCA_914767755.1. Classification (NCBI taxonomy): domain Eukaryota; kingdom Metazoa; phylum Arthropoda; class Insecta; order Lepidoptera; family Noctuidae; genus Agrochola; species Agrochola circellaris. The sequence continues at coordinate 4,570,119 of OU611867.1, read as the reverse complement.
GTAATAAATCTGCATAAGAACTTGGCAGGCCTAGTTTTGATGAAATCAAATTAATATTCAATGACTTAGCTATCCTACATTACAATTACAGTCTAGGAGTTGAGCTTTGAAAACAAAAAAACTAGTTTTTTTTAATTCGTTTGTTGTGTAGAAGGTTTTATTGGCAGTTTGGAATATATAATGTAGCATATAAGCATAATTATACAGTAAACTTGTGATTAATAGCATCAATATTGGATACATAAACTTTTTGCAAGACACGCATGCCACGTTAAGCCGTTGGCCCCGGCTGTCATTCTTGGATTTTTGACAGTCATACCGGGTCGTCAAAAACCCAAAAATATCTGAGAACCAGTCTCACCAAGGGGTATCGTATTACCCAATTAGGGGGGTATTACATTATCAATTATCTCGAATCCTAGATCTCTGAGTCATATTTAAATGATAATGTAATACAAACATATGACTCAAATCGTCTTCGATCAAAGATTTTTGACATTTGTTGTTAGATAGGATCACAGAAACATGTCTTGCCATATTGAATATTATATACTGAATTTTCACATTTATTTTCATAATTTCCTGATACAAAATCCGTCCATAAAATTATGTGATTTTGCCTTTTCAGTTTTGCTACTGCCACATTCTAAGTTGACGGTTTTATTAACGGATAAAAAGTAAGCACAACGAAATTTTGGCCTAAGTTCACAATACGCTTTGGAATTCTAAAATTATTTGTTGGCAACACTGCTGTACTAAAAAAAAATCAAACTGCTGCCGGGCAGCCAGGAATTCATTGTTTTGTGGCTACATTAGTGTTCTTAGTTCTATTTGTTATATTGTTTGCCGAAAGGCTTCAGTATTTGGTTTTAATCGACGATTGCAACCACATATGTCAAAAAAATAGGATCCTAGATAATTGATAATGTAATACACAGATATGATCCTAGACGTCAAATATGTAGGATCAAAGATAGGATCCTATATAGGATCCGAGATAATTGATAATGTAATACCCCTCTTACTGGGTATTGAGGTCAGATAGGCAGTCACTCCATGTAAAATTCTGGTATTCAGCTGCATCCGGGTAGACTGGAATCAGACCCCAACATAGTTGGGAAAAACTTGGCACACTACAGATGATGAAACTTTTCGTAAGAATCTTTTCAAGCCCCGGTAACTCTCATCATCATTTCAGCCGAAAGACGTCCACTGCTGGACATAGGCCTCCCCCAAATGGGGGGGTTTGCCATAATCGCCACGCTTGGCAGGCGGGTTGGCGATCGCAGTATGGCGTTAAAATGCGTAGAGAACGCTGCTGCCCATTCTCTAGTAAGTCCCTTAGTCGCCTTTTACGACACCCACGGGAAGAAATGGGGTGGTATTATTCTTTACGTCCGGCACCACACGGACTTGGTAACTCTCATAGTATCTAAGAACGTCTACCGTATGATAAAGATATCTAATATTAAATCAATATTTCGTACAACTAACACTATTCACTATTCTTTTATTCTAAAATTTGTCAAACTTTTCTGTGTTAATAATGGATACGAGGCTTTTGGCTAATTTGTAAAGTGGTATTGTTTTGTTTTTTTTTTTGTAATGTGCTTTTAGTTTGTGCAGAATAAACACTTTTTCTTTCTTTTTGTTTTATTGCAGGGGTTTAATTTTTAGTAGCTTTTTTCAAAAAGATCTTGCTTTTTTCCTGGTTTAATACGTTTTTGCATCTTAATTCAGTTTACCGTTGAACTCTTTGATTAATATAAAAATTTCAGTACTACTACTAGAACGCGTTCATGACACCGATGACTTGTCACCTGTGTGACTAATAAGGATCAAATTCGCAAAACACATATTCTTTGGTATGAAACTGACAGGTGTCAGGAACGCATCCTCTCAACGGCCGGACTGTACTTAATTCTGAAGTCCTGTCAGTCAATCGGGAACGTACCAATAATCGTCGGGAATCACAAATACGAAATGAGCAAGCGTGGTGGTCATTACGAACTCAATCAGTCTAAATGAAAATTGACTTTATTACTGTAACTACTTTTACGTCGATCATATTTTAAAAACTAGATAAATATTAATTTTAAAAACAATCGCAAATACGAGACTTGGCCGTCAGGTTGGTCATAACTACACGAAAAGAAAGAAGATAAAACCACTTCCAATTTCAAATATTTTTATTCCCGTCTCCCGTCCTACAATAAAATATTAATAAAGCATTTATTACCGTGCGTGTGCGGCGGTATTGTGGTCTTACCTACCTACATAATTATAAGCCGCCATTTACATGGTCGACACTCGCGAATCATGTTGCCAACCACGGTTAAATTGTTTGATAAGGATTATGTGCTGTATGGGATTTTCAATTATTTTCCTTCTGTGACTCATATAACTTCAACTGTTAAGGGTCCCCGAAACGATCAATTGCCATCAATTTGTATTGCATTAATACCTACTAGCTTTCTACCCGTTTCGCGGTTTTTTTCTAATTTTTTATGTCATCTCTTTAGATCATGAGCTGTCCGAATATCAAAAAATATTTAGCCTAGGTCTTAAGAGGGCGCCTAAAGGTCCATTAGCGCCACTCTTTAAAAAAAAAATTATCTCGTGACTGAGAAGGAATTATGAATAACGGCTAGACAGGACCCTCGGTAAGTGTGTCTAGAATTTTCTAATTCCTTTTATAAAGTTTCATATTGAGACACGGAGCAACAAAATACGATCTAGAGGAATGTGGCCGCTTTTCTTTAGATCGTATTTTGTTGCTTCGTGTCTCAATATGAAACTTTATAAAAGGTATTATGAAATTCTAGACACACTTACCGAGGGTCCTGTCTAGCCGTTATTCATAATTCCTTCTCAGTCACGAGATAATATTTTTTTTAAAGAGTGGCACTAGTGGACCTTTAGGCGCCCTCTTAAGAGGGGCGCGTGAATCGCTGTTACAATGTATACAAAAAAATGTCAATCGCTTCAATTGCATTTAGTAGACAATCAATTTGCGCATCAATATAAAAATTGCCAATTGCAATTAGGGAGTTTGTTACGCCACTTCTTCTTCCCAGCTAAAGCACTTGGAAGTGGTGAAGGGTGGGCGTTTTGGGGGATTGTGGTTTGTAATTTTGACGTTCGAAAAGTGCTAATTCTCAGCCTAATTCGAATAAATGACTTTAGAATGTTGAATTTTTGAATCGTTTCGGGGACCCTTAAGACTATTGCATTGATTAGTTACATACATCGCTCCTTAGGTAGTAAGTCTTCACTTCCTACTTTGCTGACTGGCTAATTCTCATCGCGACATGTCCTATTTTGGCATCCAATAAATGGCGTCGGAATAAGAAAAAGTTTTAGCGAAAATTAAGTCCTATCTTTCTCAGAAACGGAGCTTTTCTTACTGTTAAGCGAATGGTAAATTGCATAATTAATTAGGTATGATATATAAATCAAAAGCCACTTAGTATATAAATAAGTATTAAGCTATCCAATGGCAGTGATGTTCTTGCAGAATAGATGGCCGATGGGGCCGAAAGGTTCTGGAGTGGCGACCGCGTACCGGAACACGGAGCGTTGGAAGATCTCCAACAAGGTGGACTTATAACCTGCTGAAGGCTGCAGGAAACCGCTGGATGTGAGAAGTACAGAACCGGTCGAAGTGGCGGTGCTTGGGGAGGCCTATGTCCAGCAGTAAACGTCTTTCGGCTGAAATGATGATGATGATAAGGCTATCCAAATGTTGTAAAAAAAATCCCGGATTTTTGGTTTAAATCCAAAGATTTCTCTCACCAAGTTTAAGTAAACTATCAAATAAATTGGCCTTCAAAAAGGACACATTTAACTACCATAAAAATCTAAAAATTCTTCGCTATTAACCCCCAAAAGCTTACTTACTTATCAAAACTTGACGAACCAACCCCATTATAACGTTACTCTATACTTTACCCAATCCAAGTTTATATAAATCACATAAGCCTCTAATTCACACAATAAACAAACACCGACGCCATTAAAAGTTCATTTACAACTTGCTGTCAACTAAAACCTATAAATAAAATTTATTTCCTCGCCATTTGTCACTATAGAAGGCATGAAAAATTATCCTACGAACAGGACCAATTTAAAATGACCTCCCTTCCCTTGGCATTGCTTAAAAAATCCGTGACGTTAAATAAACTCTACGACTCCGAGGGGTCTTTACAATTTGGTCGCGTGCCACTACTTCATAATGTAATTTCGAAACGGAACACTATAATGTACTTCTATCTCTTTTTGTCCTTCGCTTAGCGCTGAAGTGGGAAAGGAAGGGGTGATTAAAGAGGGTCGTATTGCATATCATTAAGAGACGTTTCGAGAGGCAACAGATGGGGTAGTTCCTTCTCTGTTTAACGTGGGATTTTGAGGTGTGTGTGAAAGAGATGGAGGGATGAGATATGATACTCGATTATGCGAGGTTTTTTGTTATGAAAATATTACGAGCATTGAAGGGCTTACAGAGTGAACCATTTTTAAAACTTAAGCAAAGCCTTAGGTTTTTTCACTATGTTTTCGAGTCTGTGCACTGAAATTCATTTATAATTTAAATACCTATCGTTGTAAGGAGGCCTCGTAATTTTAATTGTTCTTATTGTATGTTAATCCAAGTTGAGTTTTTAATATAGCTTGTACAATTAAATCTAACACTTCACGTCAGCACGTTATAACATAATAAAATAGTTTTTGTTTTTATTACATAAGAATGAAGAATTAATGTGGAAAAAGTCAGGCTTTGAGGCTTACGCTAAGTTAGCTGTAGGTACCTAATTGTTTTAGAATTGGACTCATTCCAATTTTTTTTTGGTAACCTCCAATAATAATTGGATCGTTTTTATCTTATTTCGTCACCATTTTACGATATTATTAGTGGTACATTTCACCAGAGTATTTTCATTTGTTTATTATCTTTATAACAAATTAATGCAAATATGAATAATGCTAATTTTTTTCTTACCGTGTCGATCGAAGTGCTCCGGATAAGCCAAAATGCGACTGTGGAGCAGCGCCGGCCCTAGCCCTTATTTATTTATTTTTGGATCTCCAACAGAGGCGACACCTCTGTTGGAGATCCAAAAATAAATTTTCATGCAAGTTTACAATCTAAGAACAGGGACAAAAATGGTGTGCGCTTCCAATTATAGGAGACCACATCATTCTCTTATTATCTAGGTAGATACATTAAGTTTGACAAAGCGAAAATATAATAATAAACAAATCAAAACAACATGAAATCAGAGATGGTCCCTTGATCAGGGTAGAGCGAGATTGTCTTTGGGCGCCCTTTGATTGACGTCTTCATTTCAAGTAAATTCTACTTCGGTTTCATTCACCATTCTGTTAAAAAAATATGTACAAAGCATTTAAATTGTCGTTTCGTTTGTCTAATCAAACGAAACAATTCAATTTAAACATAAACCAACGTAATTGTTAATTAAAACCTCATTGTTTTATAGGATTCGCACAGGTAATAAAGGTGGTTGGGGAGTTATTATTACAAACTTCTGGTAACACAGATGTGATGACGTAGACTTGTGTCACCCACGTGACCACTGTGTCTCGGAATGCCACACCAGCACGCGTAGCATGGCCACCGTAGAAACGAGTTTTGTCGACGGAAGAATAGAGAAAGTGACAGTTAAACAATCACAATCTGTCACTTTGTCTATTCTTCCGTCGACAAAACCTGTTTCTACGGTGGTCATGCTACGCGTGCTGGCGAAGTATATTATTATACCTCAAATCGATGTAACACTTGACACTGTGACCGCACATTCTCTCCCTCTCGTTGACCTCACAAGCACCGAATTACCGAACAAAATATAAGGGTCGCGGTACTCAGAAATGTCACACGATATGACTGGCTCATGCGAAGTTCGGCTGAGAATCGAGTTACGGTTATATCCTATGACATCTGCAAACCTGTATTATATATGTATATGTATAGATACCTACAATAGATACCTACAATAGATACCTACAATAGATACCTACAATAGATACCTACAATAGATACCTACAATATATACCTACAATAGATACCTACAATAGATACCTACAATAGATACCTACAATAGATACCTACAATAGATACCTACAATATATACCTACAATAGATACCTACAATAGATACCTACAATAGATACCTACAATAGATACCTACAATAGATACCTACAATAGATACCTACAATAGATACCTACAATAGATACCTACAATAGATACCTACAATAGATACCTACAATAGATACCTACAATAGATACCTACAATAGATACCTACAATAGATACCTACAATAGATACCTACAATAGATACCTACAATAGATACCTACAATAGATACCTACAATAGATACCTACAATAGATCCATATGTAGGTAAAGACTAAAGGCTTCATGGTTATTCATCCAAGTCATGAGCGCAGTAGGCTTTAAATCTTCTTTTTTTTACTTAACCTATCTTGTTCCACTGCTGACCAATGATATCCATTCTTTTCCAGTTTTCCGTATATTGTCGGTCAGGAACGAATCCAAATAAATTATAATCTACGGTCACCTTTTAGTTAATTTTGTTAGTTTTAAATGCTTCTTTTTTTACTAATGCGTGTCTCAAATAAAATATTTTTATTTTTTTCGTTCTTCCCAGTTATAATCAAGCACCATTGTTCATTTAGTAAATCTAGGACAAAAATTAATACGCGCAATCAATCCGCCTAGCCTTTTCCCAACTACATAATATATATTGGGGTCGGCTTCCAGTCTAACCGGTTGCAACTGAATACCAGTATTTTACATGGAGTAAGACTGGGTTGTCAGACTTTCGGGCTTCTGACGACCCGTAACGACTGTCAAATATCCACGAATGACAGCCGGGCCCAACGGCTTAACGTGCTTTCCGAGGCACGGCGGAGTCTCGGTATGTAAAGATGGTCACTCATCCACGGACCAACCCTGGCAAGTGTAGATTAACCTGATGGATAGACCCGTGCGGCTGTTATTATGTAGCCACAAGCAATTTAAAAGAAAACACACAAAAATATTTACAACATAGAATATTATTCCCCAACATTTTAGAAACTGTAAATTCATAAAGTGTAGTAAAAAGCTGTAAAACGTGGAAAGTTTTATTTTACTTAGCAACACTGCCGTTCATAATTTCACTGTAACACAACTCTGGGTAAACGGCGGGGGTGGAAAATGGGGGAAATGAAAACGTAAAACCCACTTCTTTTAATTTTAGTTACTAGGGAGTTCCGCGTTTTCCTCATGTTTAAAAATAAATTAATAGTTTAAAAAAAACTAAAAAACACGCTTTTACGTGCACCTTTACAAGACCTTTCTAACAAGTCCAAACACGGCTATGATACGATATTTCATCATGAAATGCTAGTGCCTATCTTCCGGCTTCATCATCAGACCTTGAAACCTAATCATGGTCAACGTTCATTACAAGACCTTTCTAACAAGTCCAAACACGGCTATGATACGATCATCCATCATGAAGTTCCAGTTCATATCTTCCGGCTCCATCATCAGATCAGCTCGACAGTACCATGTTATTGTATTGTCATCAAAATCACATACAACTGCCAATTTTCATAACGCTACGATCTTTAGAAGATGGTTAAATTAGTTTTCTTAGATTTGATTACATAGTTACATACATACAGGTCGACCTAATAAAAGCGGTTTAATAATTCAGTTCAGTTGATTTTTATTCATGATTCAGTAATAAACATCAGAACTCATTAATCATCTATTCTTTTCTTCAGATTCTTAACATCTACGGCATAAGCAGCATTATCAGCCTATAATGTTCTCACTGCTGGGACACAGGCCTCCTCTCAATGAGAGGGAGTCGGCCGTAATCCACCACGCGGGCACAATGCGGGTTGGTAGATGTCTCATGTCTTTGCATTTTCGGTTCTAGGACATGCCGGTTTCCTCACGATGTTTTCCTTCACCGTTTTGAGAGCAGTGGTGATGAAATAATTTACTCAAAGTAAAGTGGGCCACCACTGCTCTTTATAATTATCAGCTTAAAATTATACCGTAGTACATACTCATGTTATATCAACTATGTACTACTTATTAAAGTAGCTACCTATCTACCTCACACGCAAAATACATGCCGTGTAGGTAAATATATGTTAATATTGTCGTTTCACCTTTCACTCGAGCGTTATAACATGATGTACCTACTTCTAAAAGGTATACTTTATACTTGTACGTACTTGTTACTTTTTGTTTAGTATTACGTGATTGTAATAAAATACAGTTTATTAAGAGGGCCACACACGAACTTTAATATCGCAGTTTTAGAATTATATAGACCTAATTTGAAATTTTAAGATTTCAACTTTGACTCATAAAATTTCAAAATTAGGATTTCATTTCAACTTTGGCTCATAAAATTTCAAAATTAGGATTTCATTTCAACTTTGACTCATAAAATTTCAAATTAGTTCTCAATAATTCTATAGGTGCGATATAAAAAGCACTAGCTTAAAATTATTTAAGATATTAATCGATTAGCTTATCAAGAAAAAAACAATAAGTTTTTGATCATACCTAATTATTGTAAAAATTCCTTACATAGTCTAATAAATTATAAGTCTAATACAAACCCACCCCGGCTTCGCAAGGGTGCAATATAGTAATTAATAAAAGTATGCTGAAGGGCAGACAAGCCATTCAGCTGTAAGAAAATCTTTCAGGAGTGCTGCTTACATATTTTGTAGTAATACGTACTAATTACAGAACTTACCTTCTTCAGTTTTTAAATAGCACAATCAATCTTGCTTGTGCATGTCTTGCCTTGCTGGTCTAGCCATATGCAGCTGAATACCAGTATTTTACATTGAGCGACTGCCTATCTGACCCAGTTACTGGGTAGCACCATACCCCTTGGCAAGACTGGTGGTTAGACTTTCCGGCTTCTGGCTATCCCGTAACGACTGTGAAAGATCTACGAATGACAGCCAGGACCAACGGCTTTAGATACGTCCGTGCGGTTTTTAAATAGCATACGAGAATAAAAATATTTAAAATATGATGTTTTCATTCATAGAATTTTGATTTTTAATTTTTTTTTCTAGCTTTTTATAAATGAAGGTGTTTTTGCCCGCACAATGTTTTTATAATTTACATTTTTTATAACAGTAACCTACATTTTATGTCTCATGACACACAAGACACTCAGTGGTTAAAATGACAGTAATTTTACGGTATTTTTGCGGTTTTGATAAATGTTTACTTTCTCTTGATGCGCTCACGGCGTTTTGTTGTTGGTGTCCTTCTGACCAAATGTTGGCTAGGACACCATGGTCATTGGCTAGTTTTAATGTATAAAACGTATTTATATATTGATTATTAGGTTTAGGTATTGTATGCAACTGAAAAAAACTAGCCTTTTTTTTGGGTGGGAAATTTTCAATTAACTTCGCCCGCTCTGGGCGGAGCGGGAGGGCGTGTCAAACTCGCACTGACTAAAACCCACCCGTGTTTCTTCAGTGTTGCCTTTACTTTGCCAGGGGCCACGGTATCCCTTTCGAACTTTCCCGCGACCCCAGCAAGCATCGGTCCTAGCGGACCACGTCAGCTGTGCTGGCATCTCCATGAGGCGCGCGTGGAACACAACGCGCCGTCGACCCGGGCCTGGACCTTATCGGACGGCGAGCTACCCATTGCTCACCGTCCGCAAGCCCGCGCCTACGGTGGCCGGGAAAAGCTGCAATTATTAATAACAAACAGAATTTGGTAGATGGACATCCGAAGTTTCAAGTGTAGGAATACTTTTTAGGAGTCTTTTTTTAAACTCTTAATAATATTATTCATTATGTTTAAACAATAGACACGCGACTATAATTAAATAATTAAAAATAATAATAGATAAATAATATGGAACTGAAGTTCACAAGCCCATCAAATCCAACAAAAATACCTACTCTCGAAATATTTCACGTACGCCTCTTTGCCTGTTCATGTAGCTACAACATAGCGCCGCCCCCGTCGGTTGCCATGGCAACGCACCCCCTCCTATACACCGGTATTGGGGTAGATTATAATGACTTTTATTTTTTTTACCTTCTGTAGAGACATAGATAGAAATTGTTGTCTTCAATTTGTTCAAAAGAACGTGTTTTCTTGGTTAGTTTGGTTTTGAGTAGGTTACTACGGATGCCTATTAAAAATGTTTACATTTTTATTTCTCTATTTTATATTATTGTATTTTGAAATTGTGACATTAATTTTATTATTGACTGATTATTTTTATGAATTAGAATATTATTATGTATTATTAGGAAATAAGTATTTTAATTGTACCTAAGCCCTTTACTTTTGCATGCCTTGTAATTGGCAAAATATGGCTGTTTCTGTATTTATATTATGTAACACCTTGACTTGTACCCGTATTTGCAAAATAAAATATCTTTATCTTATCTTTATCTTTATTTCTCGAGTTCATAGTAATACGAGCTATGTCCCCGAAAATTACGATGTTCCATACAAACTTTCATCCCCTATTTAACCCCGTGAGGGGATGATTTAAAAAAATCCTTTCCTAGTGCTCAATCAATCGGCCTAGCCTTTTCCCAACATATTGGGGTCGGCTTCCAGTCTAACCGGATGCATCTGGATACTAGTATTTTACATGGAGCGACTGCCTATCTGACCTCCACAACCCAGTAACTAGGGATAATACGATACCCCTTAATAAGACTGGTTGTCAGACTTTCGGGCTTCTGACGACCCGAAACGACTGTTACAGATCCACGAATGACAGCCGAGACCAACGGCTTGACGTGCTAAACGAGGCACGGTATATAAGTCAGAATCGATTGAACGGACTGAAAAAAAGGTTTGTTTAAATGTCTAATCTTATTTCAAATGGAGTGTAGTGAGAATTGCCATCAAAACCCCAACAATTGTTTTTTTAATTCATAATTATTTCAATCCTCTCGTCTGTCGAATTTTTTTGTTCAGATAGATATTTGTCAAAAAGCGCTCATCTGAACCATATGATAGATATATGATATATGATATGTCGCGACAGACTTACATTTTGACTGATATTTGTATTAAGTACCTGGGCTACCAAGCTCTGCTCTGGTGAAAATAGAGAATGCTCATGGTTCATACTAATTTCATGCTGCCATGATAGTACATACTAATTCCATGCTGCCATGATAGTACATACTAATTCCATACTGCCATGATAGTACATACTAATTCCATGCTGCCATGATAGTAGGTACTTACTAATTCCATGCTGCCATGATAGTAGGTACTTACTTATTTATTCTAAGGTAGCCATCTTGTTCTAACCTTTGGGCGACCGAGCTCTGCTCGGGTGAAATTACGGAGAAAACGATTTTTTTATGTTATATTGCTTCTTTCATCGAAATCTTTAGAGCCGTTTTCGAGAACATGATTACAAATATACAACCTTAGTTTTTGTTTACCCTAAACCTCTTAAGGGGTCATTGTACTCATTATTATGAACAACTTTCACTATGGGACCAAAGCTGAAATCGCGAAAAAAATATCCACTACATTTATGTTCGAATATCTCGTCGAAATGTAGGGAACACCTGATTTTTTTTTTCGCCATTTCAGAATCGGTCCCGTAGTGAAACTTATTTATAATTATGAGTTCAATGACCCCTTAAGAGGCTTAGGGTAAAAAAAAACTAAGGTTGTATATAAGTATACAAATATTGCTCATTTAATAGTATAGGATAATCTGTGTTTTTAATGGTTAAACATGGACCAATGTGTACGGAATGGAACAAAAATGGCATACAATCGCACATGTTAAAGATCTAACAATAATTCGCGGCTCGAAGGACCAATAAAAATAATTAAAAAACTAAATCCACTGAAAATCAGCGCTGTGCTGTGGGTCTCCATAGCACAGCATCATGCTGAGTGGAAGCCTTCTTGTCACAGTCATGACGTGCCAGCAGCTGCCGACTATTTCTGTTTTGTGCTCGTTATTGTATTTAAATCTATTGTGTTTTATTTTGTTATTTTCTACTCGAGTTTATTATCTTTTTTTTATGCACGTGTTTCTGTGACCAATTAACTTATTTTTCTTTCTTTCTTTTTTTGTTTAAATTATTATACTATCTACATACTTACCTGATTACTGCAATATTCAAGATTCCTTTGCCAAGAAAAGTAAAAATAGAATATCGACCCAACTAGGCAGTGAACATTTATTTATTCATCAACTTACATTTACATATCCTAAACATACATAGACGAATACGAAATATTATAGAACGGTACCATCGAAGAAGTTCATATCTAACCACCGTAAGGACTATTCTTGCTTGCAGCGCTCGGCGGCTATCCCACCGGGCCGGTAACAGACGTAGTCATCGTGTTCACGGGATTTTGTTTTGAAACTGGTTAGATATGAACTTCTTTGAAGGTACATCACATTACATCACGCTTTTTTCCGTGAAGTGTTAGACAGAGATGTACCAATAGACGCCATTAGTAACTAACACCCACATTTCGCTAGTTATGTTTAAGTTCCATGTAATAGGAGGCAATCCTATTGCCATCAACCGGACACAAATACAGACTCCGGGCCGTACTGAAATTCGTGACGGAACAATCCCAATAACATTTTGCCAGTCCTGAGAATTAACCCCAGTACTTCACGCTAGGCAGTCCAATTTCGACCACTAGATCAACGGAACGGAATTATAGAAAGGTAAAATATTATAATTTTTTACTTCACTTAAAACACCCTAAATATTTTATGATTCCAACCCCATAATTTCTCGTAGACTCCTACACAAATATAATAAATATATAAGTTGACTAAAACCACAGTTTTTCCAATCGTGTTAATGTTTCTAAAAGCATTCGTTTCACAGAGTGTTCCCCGGAAAAATCAATTGGATTATTTAGATGGTACGACTTTTAAGTGGTGTCAAGTCGTGAGGGAGTCGTCACACGGTATGATAAGCTTAGCTCAAGTAACAAACAAGTGACGCATAGCACCAGCTATCTAATTACGCAACACATTTTCGTTGACAATTCCGACTAATCTGTTTCAATTTGACAGGTCAACAACATTCATTATGTTATACGTTGTCGAGCAGATTTTTTTTTCGAACGTACGAATCAATGGATTAGCAATCTGTTTCAAAACGATTCAGATTCTGATTGATCGTGTATTACGTAATTAGGGTACAGCTCTTACAAAAATGTAAAGGCTAGGATGAAATATTGATTTTTGAAATAGCTATGTTTTTCCGGATGAGAAATAATTTCCGTATACTAATTAAATTTTCCAGGTAATGGTTTACATTACCTGCAAAATACTGTTTACAATAGTGGAGTATTTCAGCCAGTTTCTGAAGGAATAATCAATAAATATCTTAATTTGCAATAAACTATTCAGTCTACCGTTTGGTTCATTCTAAAAGTCCGCAACGTCGCAAATAGCTGTCAAATTGATTAATTTGGAAATATTACTGTGTGGCAAATCGTCCGGATAAAAGACGACCGTCCCAACGTCGTGTCGTGACACTCAAATGTCATTTTGCAAGAAGCTCGCAGACTAAAAAGTGGTGTAGAGTGCTTTTTAAAAAGTGGAGCAAGCCGTTATTGTAACTCAAATGGAATGATGGCGTCTTCATATTTACACTTTTACCCTTTTTAACGGTGATAAATCAATAGGAAATGTGAAATGTTACCGCGACATCACGCCGATTTCCCGAAGAGATATAGGCAGAGACACATTACCTACATAACGAGAACCATGCCTCGGAAAGCACGTTATATAAAATGACTGTTAATATGTTGTGGAAAATGTCGTAGGTTATAATACATTTGTAACTCTTGTATATTTATAAGTTAGTAAAATAATAATAATACGGGCCTGTTACTGTCCCACTGCAGGGCAAAGGCCTCTTCTCATACAGAGAAAGCACGAGCATTGATCACCACGCTTGCTCAAGACGGGTTGGCGATTTCAGACTTATATTAAATATAAAGTTCAGGTTTCCTCACGGTGTTTTTCTTCACCGATGTCGGTATTAGTCCAATATAAACTCAGAAAGTACATATAAATTGAAAAAGTCACTTTGGTACTTGCCCGGATTTGACCCCACAACCTCGTGCATGAGAGGCGAAGCCTTAACCACTGGGCCATCGCGACGTTAGACGAAAAGAAGAAAGTAGTAAGCATAACTTAGTAGAAAATTTTAATATAGGTATAACTGTATATTTTTCCGAACAAAAAAAAAACCCGGTTATCATTCGTAGATCTTTGTCAGTTGTTACGGGTAGTTAGAAGTCCAAAAGTCTGACAATTAGTCTTACTAAGGGGTATCGTGTTACCCAGTAACTGGGTTGTAGAGGTCAGTAAACATTCGCTCCATGTAAAATACTGGTTTTCAGCTGCATCCTTTTCCCTTCCGGCTTCCAGTCGAAGCCGACCTCAACATAGTTGGGAAAAGGCTAGGCAGATTGATTGATAGGTAGAGACCAATATTTCATCAGAATAGTTATTTTATATCATTGTCGGAGATGTGACTTAACTCAGATACAAATATTTGAAATACAAGATAGAAAATACGTATTATATCTTTCTGAAATACTTTTTTAAAGGGGGATGCCAGGCAGCCATAGTGATTTAGGCCTTGAGTGCCCACATGTAAGACCGAATGTTAATGTTAGTATGCACCACAAATCATCTTTTGATAAAAGAAAATAATTGAAAAATACTTGGAAATTCCAAATTATAAGGTTTTTTTAATGCGCCATCCAAAAAATGTTAAAAAGTTATTGCAAACTCTACATACGTAACATATATTATAGCCAATATAGGAGAATCGCCAGAGTCAGTATTCATGGTCAGAAACGTCGATTTTAATAGCAAAATACACGCGAAATCTAGATGCAAAAGCAAGTAAGGCACAGAGTACATTGGATTCACAGATGTATTGAAGCAAGGATTGACATTTCTATTGTCAAGCAAGTGTCAAGTTTCAGTGTTGCCATTACATAAACGAAGTATCGATCGGTGCAGTAGATCATTTTTCGGTTATTTAATATTTTGTTCATCGTTGTTTATAAATGTATATAATAAGTACTAACATAAAACATATTGTACCTTCTTTACACAAAAGAACAAATAAATAAATACAAATATGTGCAAATGCTTATGTTAATGTTTTGCAACAAATCTATATTTTTTCGCGAATATTAAATTGGCAACCTAGCAAATGTCAGTTTATTTCGTTGTAAATGTTGTAATGTTTAAGTATTTTTTATTTTTTCAAAAATGTTTCTTACTTGTATCGCGTCGTGAATAGAAGAGTTAGTTACGTAAAATTTACATAAGATTTTTACATAAAACAGCTTTCTTGGGCATTCCATGGCCTAAAATCGGCATTCCCCTTTGAATTTTTATCTCGTATTTAGATACATTCTTTTGGTATCTTAGTAATAGTAAGTAATAATCTTTAATTCTCTCTTCACAAAGGTTCACATAGTTACTAGGTGGCACTTCACATCGGATTTTGCGTTTTTTACTGAATTTTATTCGACTATATAGTGTAGAAGTCCGAATAACTCAAACACACCGTCCACACATCGTCATGAACAGCGAATTTGCCGAACATTCAAGAATAGCTTTAATTTTTTATTCGTGATTAGCGCAGTGCGACCTGAACTGCACTTTATTGTGTCGTAGTAAGAGTCGCTTTTTATGTAAATGATTTTTCGGAGTGTTCCATCTGTATTAATCTTTGCTTGTAGTGAAAACATTCGCCCCATATTACATGGGACTTAAACATAACTAGCGAAATGTGGTGTACATAGGTACACCTCTGCCCAACTCTTCGGGAAATGTTCAGGACGTAGATATTCAAAAAATTCAAAAGTCATTTATTCAAACTAGGCTGAGAATCAGCACTTTTCGAACGTCAAAATTACATAAGACAGTCCCCCAAAAACGCCCACCCTTCACCACTTCCTAGTGCGTTAGCTGGGAAGAAGAAGTGGCGCAACAAACTCCCCAGAATACTGAGTGATGTCATTCGTGAAGACTCTTGAAACAATTTCTTCAGATTAAATTCCACGTGACGCCATCACGCCGGTATTACCCGAAGGGTCTGGCAGAGGTTTGCCTATAGTATACCTACCTACCCACAGTTACTTAAATTTAAGTCACACTCAGACACAAAACACGACTCAACCTACCATCATCCCGCTTAAAAATACATTCTACAAGTCCTCTGGTAATGTCAGTAAAAACATATAATGTGCTACCGGAAACAATAAGAAAAGAAATAAAACTATATTTATTCGTGAATAAATTAAAATAGTTATTACAAAAAAAAAATTACTATAGTGTCGACGTTTAAGTGATAAATCTCTAAAACTTGAAAAATAAAGTCTTTTGCAATTTTAATTCTAATGTTAATGTTATGTCTATGTTTTTAGAATAAGTTGGATTGTAATAAAATACTTAAATGATAAGTCCTCTCGACGATTGTTACCTACCAAATAAATGTTTACCACCTTTTTTTTTTTTTTCGAGGGTGGGAAATTATCAAATAACTTCTCCCGCTCTGGGCGGAGCGGGAGGGCGTGTCAGACTTTTACTGACTAAAACCCACCCGTGTTCCTTCCGTTGCCTGTGTGCCGGGGTCGCGATATCCCTTTCGGACAAACCCGCAACCCCGGCAGGCATTGGCCCTTCCGGACCCCGTCAGTTGGTGCTGACATCTCTTTGAGGCGCGCGTGGAACACAACGCGCCGTCGTCGACCCGGGCCTGGTCCCTATCGGACGGCGAGCTACCCATTGCTCACCGTCCGCAAGCCCGCGCCTACGGTGGCCGGAAGTCGGCTCGCGAATCCCGACGCCCGGGGCGTCTCCTGCGGCGACTAGGGGCGCGAGGGCGCGCATTTTGCCTCTCCCTCGCGCGCTCTGCCTCCTCCTTCGCGAGCATTACTGCTTCGCAGAAGGAGGTGAAATGTTTACCACCTAAGCCTACGTTGTGGAATGCAATAAAGAATTGAGTATTGAGCATTGAAGTCCCATATAACAGGGGACGAGCCTATTGCCATCGACCGGGCACAGATCCAGACTCCGGACTGCTACTGAGAAATTGCAGAACAATCTTAAATTATAATCCCTATATCTAATTATTATGTTTTTCTATGGGTATATGCTAATTGGCAGACTGTACTGGCGCCAATAATAACATAATTATTATTGATAGTAACTAATAAATGTTGGTATTTATTGTGAACTAGCAACCAGTCCCTGCTTCGCACGGTTTTTATGACTTTACAAAATATCAAGGGTGGGAGTTTTGGGGGTTGTGTCTAATGTAATTTTGACGTTCGAAAAGTGCTGATTCTCAGCCTAGTTCGAATAAATGACTTTTGAATTGAATTGAATCAAGATTACTTTATTTTATGTAAGTTAAGTACCTTAATACATCCTATCCTAGACTATTAAACGATCAATATTTGTATATTTAGATATATATTTGTAATTACGTTCTCGAAAACGGCTCGCTTCGAAGAAAGTTGCAATATGTTACGGGGGCGAAAAATCGATCTAGCTAGGTCTCATAACTGAGAAAATTCGTTTTCTCCGTATTTTTCCCCGAGCAGAGCTCGGTCGCCCAAAGTTTAGAACAAGATGCCTACCTACCTTAGAATAATGCCACGGCAGCATGGAATTAGTAAGTACCTACTATCATGGTAGCATGGAATTAGTATGTACTAACTATAATTATTATTATATTATATTAATACGTGAAGCAAAATCTTTGTACCCCTTTTTACGAAAATTACGCGGACGGAGGAGTATTAAATTTGGCACAGTTAAAGTTTATATGGAGAAGGAGTGCAGAAAGCTAATATTTTTATATAATATACATTAGAAATTTATTAAATTAATAAAAAAAACATTACACACACTACCATGCGTTTGACACAAGATGGCTACCTTAGAATCATGACATTTAAATGAATTATGGTCGAATTTTGACCTCTGGGCGAGCACTATTAAATGAGCATTCTCTAATTCTCTATTTTCACCCGAGCAGAGCTCAGTCGACCAAGTACTTATACTGATACCTTCCGGAATAATTTCTCTAAATTATGGTGAAAATCGCATTGTTTTGTAGTTTGGAAGAACAACGCGGTCACACACACATACAGACTACAGACACGAAAAGCGACTTTAATTTATATTATGTGTTGATAGGTTTAGATATAAATAAGTGGATCATTAATATTATTATCACAACAATTTAAATGCATAACATGCATAAATTAAATTAATATATGGACGCAGGACTGGTTCATTTTATAGCAAAACTTGTTCATATAAATTATGGACCGATGACACATATTTTATTGATTTTGACTTTTATAGCATTCACATAACGTGGAAGGAATGTGGCTTATGTACTAAATCAAACAACTAAAACCATTACAATAAGATAATCATTTATTTACTCAAACGTGAGTAGGTACAATACTCGTACATACAACACAACTTGTCAGCATGCAAAAGATGTTCGGTTTAAAGATTTTACAAAAAAAAGAACGTTACAGTTCACTTAACATATGAGAAAAGTAAGGTAAAAAAAAACTTTTCACAAAAAAAAAAAAAGAAAGCCCGACTTCCAAAAAAAAAATCGCTACTAAGTGAAAAATCACTTTAATATCGCAAGTTGGTGTCTTTGGTTTTGAATTTTCGTTTTATGCCACCGACTTCCGAAATTAAAGTTATTTTTCACTTGTACTGTTTTTTTTTTGGAAGTCTTGCATTTTTTTTTTTTTTAGTTTTTAGTAGTGGTACCGACCCCACACAAATTCGAATACCACTGCCACACTGCTATGCAAATAACAGTGACAGAAAGTTATCATCATATCATCCACATATAGGTACTAAGTGAGAAAAATACGTATTATTGAAGCTTACTCTAAAACTATTACATACGCGTCGAACATATAACCTCCTCCTTTTTGGAAGTCGTTTAATAAAAATAAGTGCGATTCTCTGTGTTCACAATAAGAAAATGAAGAGATAAAAAAAAGTTTTTTTTTTTTTTTAAAGCTTTAAATATCATGCAATGTCACGAGAACCAAACATGTATGCCAAATTTCAGGCCGATAGCTTCAGTGGAAGTGGGTGAAATATTGATTGCAATATTCCAGGACATACAAGTGTAGTTAAATAAAAGCTTTTAATAATAATAATAAATAATAAGCCAGACATAGTGGTGATAGATCGATTAGAGCGTCGCACAATGATTATTGATATAGCGGTCCCGCATGACGAGAACCTCGTGAAAGCTGGCTTGCGAGGTTGTCGACATGTGGGATGTGGATACAGCAGTCATTGTGCCGATAGTCGTGGCCAATGGCATAATAGCCAAGAGCCTCGACCAACACCTGAGGAGGCTCTCGTTAGGCAGCTGGATTAAGGACTTGATCCAGAAAGCGGTACTTCTGGACACGGCGCGCACGGAGCCCTGACCACCGGTAGCTTGGACCCTGTTCCCGATACCGGTGGGCTACTATTTTTTATATTTTTGATGTGAAACATCTATAGCCGCACGTAAAACCGATTTCTGATGCTATATGATGGTATATAAATATACAGTCTATATGCAGTAGTGTGTACGGTGTGGCGACGCGTCGCCATGCGCAATCGATTATCATTATGACATATTTAGTTCCTATCACAATCTGTTCTTTTCTGCATATTACTTTTACAAAATAATGTCGATGTTTCACATCTGCCAGGCGTCCCGTGACGGCTCACATTTTTTTAATTCTTTTTTCTCTTTTATTTTTATAAAAATATTTAAAAACGTAAATTATATGTACATAAATGAGATAATAATTAATAATAAATAAGGTGACAATCGGTATTGTTAGTGTTGTTATCTAACGTGTTCTTCCAGGGCTTTTTTAAATGTACCTATACATGTTAAAAGTAGCGTGCGACCGACAATGGATTTTCAGTCGAAAACGAAACAGAAGCATCGGCTTTTTATTCTCGTCCGAAAACGAAGCTGAAAAGGAAAATCATTTAAACATTAAAAAATATTCATATTTCCGCTGTACTTACCTGAAATCTTGTTTGTTTTTTTACACCTAGGGAGAACAAGAGCAAATACAATGTCGCCCATGGGCATGTGCCCGCCCGTATTTTTTTGAATATTCATGAAAAATGATCGAAAATTTACTTATCTTTAATATTTTTCGTGTTATTCAATTTTAATTTTTTGAGTAGCGTTTGTGACAATGCTTTACATTTTTTGCCATTTCTCCGATGTTATTGACTCGATTTGGATTCTGTTTATTACTTAAATAATAAACAGAACAATAAGCAATTGGGATGCTGATGTTGATTTAAAAAAAAAATGTTGTCTAACTTGCACAACTCAGTAACTAGGTAACACGATACCCCTTAGTTAGACTGGTTGTCAGATTTTGGGCTCCTGTACCCTAATTACGTAATACACGATCAATCAGAATCTGAATCGTTTTGAAACAGATTGCTAATCCATTGCTTCATAAGTTCGAAAGAAAAATCTACTCAAGAACGTAAATAGCACAATGAATTTTGTTGACCTGTCAAATTGAAACAGATTAGTCGGAATTGTCAACGAAAATGTGTTGCGTAATTAGATACATAGGTGACTACCCTTAACAACTGTCAAAGGTCTACGAATGACAGCCGGGACCGACAGCTTTCCGAATCTCGTATCCCCGTAACATGAACGATACTACAATCCCGATACAAGTACACTTGTCAACTCGATCGACTCGGGAGTTGCAACAAATTGCGCTAGTGTACTCGACTCGACGGCACTCGAATGCACTCGGCACAACCCTATTGTAGCGCAGCCCTATTGTGACGGTGCTATTGTGTCGCCATTGTCTCGGCTTCGTTACTCGTGCATTGTTTTTAATATTCTTTTATTTTACTGTTTTGTTGGGAGGTGAGGGTGTAGTGAGAGCGGGAAGCGGGAGCGGGGAGCGGAGCGATTTATTGAAAAAATAATAAATACTTAAGGGGACTACAGGACCTAAACGTGCCTAAACGCAAGTTTTATAACGCCTAAAAGAATATGATGCACTGCAGTAAACAAAATCAGAAAAATATATGATATTCTTCAGGATATAATGCTAGTAAGATACTGTGTTGAAAACATAATACAACTAATTTGTTACGATAGAAAAATATCACGAAAAAACCTCTAAAAATTTCTTTAAAAAATTCAAAATCATATTAAAATACATGCAATCATTCTGATTTTTTGTGAGATCATTCTACAAGCTACATATTACCGTAATAGTGTTTTGATTTTTTTGTCCAATCAATAGATTTTTTGTAAATAGATAATTGCTTCATATTTTGCAATAAATTACCTGCGTTGTGTCATCATGCTTCTCTTTCTTTTCTATGCAGTCCGACAGTGACTGCACTTTAGCTGTTGTAAGCCTCTTAATGCGTGTGTGACCAGATTTATGCACGTAAATGGAGCAAGAGGAATGTGTAAAGATCGTAGTAGGTGCCGTTCTGTAGTTTCTGCATTCTCCCATGGGAAGAAGGCAGGTATTTGGATAAAACGTATACAAAATTCGTCATGCAGGGAATAGATCATATTTGTCAAACTTTTCTGTTGTCAATAATGGATACTAGGCTTTTGGCTCATCTGTAAAGTGGTATTGTTTTGTTTTTTTTTTTTTGTAATGTTCGTTTGGTTTGTGCAGAATAAACACTTTTTCTTTCTTTCTTTTTCTTTTCATGTTTAAATGGTAAATTCCACATAGAAAAATCCAATAACACTTAATCAAGGACCTCATGCTTGGCAGTAGCGCTTGACAAAATACCGCCTTAATTAAATCGCAAATGAAAATGTTCCTAGTGAAAAAACGACAGTACGGAAAAAGCTAGATAGAGCTAAACAAAATTAAACGACTAACACCCAGTTGAACAAAGACAAACATAAATGCCCCATTAGGTAATGAATCATTAAAGGCTCATGCAGACCAGCGCGACTTCTCAAGCGACGCGACACCGGTAATTCTTCTACCGTGAAGTTTTCTTAGAAATTGTTTTGTTAGAGTCGCGTCGCGCCGCTCTGAACGTCGCTTATTGGGGATGCGCTAAGGTAGCCCGCGAGATTCAAAAGAGAGATTCAAATTTTCTCTAGTTTTTTGCATTTTGCAGGTCAGTGTCAGGTTTTATGTTAATTAAAATATGATTCGCGACCGTAACAAATATGGCTTTACATAATTATAATCATTACAATTAGCAATACAACTCCATATGTTAGCATAACTGTCAAATGTCATGATTTCATGAAATAGTCATTCAATGGGATTACATGAACTTAGAGAGTTGTATTGATTATTTTTATGATTATAATTCTATAAATAAACATTTGATATGGCCGCGAATCATATTTAAATCAACATAGAACATGATACTGACCTGCAAATTGCAAAAATCGTAAGAAAATTTGAATTTCGCGGGCTACCATAACGCTATCGCCTTAACGCTAATGATTTCATTAATTTCATCAAAGAACCATTAAAATCGAGTCTAATGTTGCTTTCTGCAACAAGTTAATGAAAGATTAGTATTTAATGAAGCATTAAAAGTTGTTTCTGTAACTGACTGTAAATCGCCTTACCCACCAGTGCGACCACACCCCACGACATTGTGTGGTACCTTAACAGTTAATTACACCAACTGCCGCGATAGGTACTTAATTATTTGAACCACATAGTGTTAATGAATACGTTTTTAAACTGATCGCCGTCTGTTCGAGTTCAAGGGAAGACAGCGGTAGAATCGTGGGTGAAGGCTCTTGTGTGAATCGATGTTGCCATTAGCACGTTACGTTTGATTTGATCTGTTTGTGGGAAAAATATAAATTTTACTGTAAACTAACTTTTGCCCGCAGCTTCGCTCGTGTGGAAGTCGGAAATTATTCCCCGGTAACGTACTATCCAGGTTATAAACGATCTGTCTGCCTCATCCAAATCCTATTAGTAGCATAACATAATGATTGTATACTGTCGTGAATTCATGCAAGCCTAGTATTTGTTTTTAGGTTACTGCTCAGAAATTGTGCACAACGTCTAATGATTGAAATACTACTATCTTGAATTCATGCAAGCCTAGTACTTTTTCTGCCAAGTTAACTCAAGGAATCCCGTTGTCCCATACAAAACATTGACCCGTTTTTTTTATTGGGTGGGATATTATCAAATAACTTCTCCCGATCTGGGCGGAGCGGGAGGGCGTGTCAGACTTTTACTGACTAAAACCCACCCGTGTTCCTTCCGTTGCCTGTGTGCCGGGGCTTAGGGGTAGAATTTCGGAAAATCCTATCTTATCGGATGCCTACGTCATACAAAGAACACACCCTCCAAGTTTCAGGTCTCTACGATCAGCGGTTTAGGCTGTGCGTTGATCCGTCAGTCAGTCAGTCATTCAGGACAAATAAGCATATATATGTATAAATTATGGATTAGCGTCCGCCAGCAGCTTCACCCGCGTGATATCGTCATAAATTATAGCCTATGTTACTCAGTGATAATATAGCATTCTACTGGGGAGATAATTTTTAAAATCGGTCGTGTAGTTTTTGAGTTTATTCATTACAAACAAACATACAAATCTTTTCTGTTTATAATATTAGTGTAGATAAAAGAAAGTCTTACTAACTAAGAAAGAAACAAAAATATTTTATTTGGGACACGCACAGAAAATACATACAATTAAAAAAATCATAAAAAACTAACACAATAATAATGAAGACCTGTGCTGGGCCTCAAAGGCTCTTATCTCAGCATTAAGTGCAAAATACAATCTGCCTAGCCGTTTCCCAACTATGTTGGGGTCGGCTTCCAGTCTAACCGGATGCAGCTGAATACAATTATTTTACATGGAGCGACTGCCTATCTGACCTCCACAACCGGAGTCTGACACGTTGTTGCATTTTTCATACTAATATTTTCTTCATTTATATAACAACCATGAACACTAATGTTTTAAAGCTTCTATGCACTAATGTTTAAAAACTAAGATAACGTAATATGCCACTTAGATTAAGCGACAAAAATAAGTTTTGGCTAAGTTAAAACAAATATAAAATATATAATAACAATATTAAAAAAAAAAAAACAGCTCTCAGAATGAAGAGTAATTTTTAAGGTATTTTTTATGTTTAGAAAACTATAAGTACCTAATAAGGTTTTTTACTATTGGTAGTTGTCTATGATGATCATTATTCGATATTATACCAAGCAATTGATGAATATTTTAAATCATAGAAGTGACGAGGTTCTCTATTTGTGAGAAAAAAAACGCCAGTTTCATAGGTGGGGAACCCAATATAAACATGGAAATTGTTCTACTGGAATCGCGTCGCGACTGTTTGCTGGGAGCCTTCATGCTGCAAAATCCTCACCTATTGCTTAAGACATAGGTCTGTAACACTCTATCGTAGTATTCTCCAATGCTGTGATTAAATATTTGTCACAAATATATTTCCCCGAAAGGTCTAAAGTGCAAAAATATTTCGCCAGTTACGTTTAATCCATTTAATAGGCGGCAAGCCTATTGCCATCAAAAGGGTACAGGCCCAGACTCCTAAATTATTGTAATAAAATATTCAATAGTCATAAATGCACAGGAAATGGTTAATTATAAATACCTACCTTGTTTTATGCGTACTATTATAACAGGTAGGTAATAAAATTAAATGAAGACTAGTTCCTATGGTTATGGGTACCCGTTTTTATGGAGAACTACTCATAAACCTAAATGCAATCAATATTTCGTTCATTCATAGTCTTAGGCGATTGAAAATTAAAGGTTTTACAAAACGGTGAAGGAAATGTGGTGAGGAAACCGGCATGTCCTAGAACCCAAAATTCGAAGACATGTGACATCTACCAACCCGCACTGGGCCCGCGTAGTGGATTACGGCCCACTCCCTCTCACAGAGAGGAAGCCTGTGCCCCAGCACGCGTAGAGTGACAATCATTGAAATGGGTTTTCTACGGGTTTGTCGACGGAAGAATAGACAAAATTACCGATTGTGATTTTGTCTATTCTTCCGTCAACAAAACCCGTTTCTATTGTGGTCATGCTAAGCGTAGGCAGCCTGCAAGCCTCATTATGCTAGCTACGTCTTAAATGTGAGGTTTTCTGTGACTTTGGAAGATAATAATTAAGATCTTTAATAGAGGATGTTAGCGCTGCTCTAAAATATTTCCACATAATAGTGATGTTGACAAAAAAATGTTTTTTTTGTAAAAATAAAATAAAGTATTGCACACGTATTTTTTCTAATCAAAAGATTACGGCAATACATTGAGTATAGGTAATGCGTTAAAATGTGGCATGACGTCACTCCCCGGTAGATTTTATACTGACTTGTGACGTAGCGAGCCCCCACTCCCCAACTTTAATGTGTTTTATCTAAACCATTTTTTATTAATATGATAAAGCAAAAAATACGTGTCTAATATTTTTTTATTATCTGACTGACGGACTAAATAGTTTTTTTTTCCCAGTCGACATATTTTTATGAAATTCGGAGGCACCAAAATAAGATAGTTATTTCGACCAAAGAAACCATTTTATGGACTGTGTGGAAGATGATATGGCTATAAAGGGGGTGACCACCGAGATGACGACTGATAGAGAAGTATGGAAGGAAAAACTGGCCAAGTGCGTGTCGGACCATGCACAATGAACGCTTCCGTAGTTGGGATGAATTAATCCCAAGAACAAACTTAACATTGTAGTTGAAAAACATTTTCTCCCATACGGAATGTATGGGAGATCATGTTTATCAAACTGCAAATTTAAGTTGGTCGGTTATTACTCGTTAACCTGTAAAGCCTACTTAGCTGTGATAGTTTTCCTTTTAATTTCGTTATGTATACTACTGCTGTAATTTTTTTCACAAATCCAAGTACAACCATTTAGCTGGCAGGGGGGGGGACTTGACTCTAACAAAAATTAGCGCTTTAAAGCTTAATATTTCGCGAACGGATCCCTGAATTGGAAAATTATTTGCACACGCCCTCCATATTTTTGAACGACCTTTCCAACAATACCCCACACTATGGGATAGACGAGAAAAAAAAACCACACACCCACTTTACATGTAGAGGAGGTACTCTAAAAAATATATTTGTCTTGATTTTATTTTACCACTTTGTCGGCGTGATTAATATGTATACCCATGCCAAATTACAGCTTTCTAGTACTAACCGTCTCTGAGCTAAGCCGCGGACAGACAGACGGACATGGGGAAACTATAAGGGTTCCTTGTTTGACCCCTAAATTACTACGGAACCCTAAAAACACGTCGCGCTGACCACGAATAAATTGAGATACGACCATGATATATTTCCGATTTAACATTGATACAAATTCCTAGACCAAAATAATATTTACGCTCAATCTAACATTTATTTCAACGAAACTTTATACCTTACTATTTTGTGCTTACCCTCAAAGAACCAGACCGTATCGATACACGCCCTAATTCAGACTTTGTTACTATATATCTCTCCATCTCTCTTCCTCTTATTGTCTTACATACAAGAGGTATGCTCTGTCCCTGTCTGGTCCCCTATGTAACAACAAAGCATATAATTTTGTCCATCTGTTGCTAGTTCACTGAATATTGTGGTCTAGTAGCAATTTGTGTTCAGTGACATCTTGAAGACAGTCGGGCAGAAAATACGTTTGTATTTTTCTTTTAAAAGAAGGAGGTTATATGTTCGTGTGCATTTTTTTTTTAAATCTATGTTCATCGGAACTTTCCAATTTTGAAAATATTTTTTTTATTTGGTAGGGGAAGCTTGCGCGGTGGTCTCATATAAATTTTATTAACTTTGCTGGGGTAATTTTTGAGTAAGCTGCGATGATACGTATTTATTTAATCTAAGTTGTGTATCTTAATGATGTTATAATACACTATCATGTGAATGTTGTTTACATAGCAAATTATTTATTTTATTTGGAAAACGTTTGTTTTTTTCTGTTACATTTTATTTTATGAGTGTCAACTACTGAGAACAATAAAGAGAAGGGCTCGTGGCTAAATAATAACAACTGCTCGGGTCGATCGAAGGCTTGCCACGGTTGGTTCGTGTTTCGGAAAGCACGTTAAACCGTTGGTCACGGCTGTCATTCGTAGATCTTTGACAGTCTTTACGGGTAGTCAGAAGCCCGAAAGTCTGACAACCAGTCTTACCAAAGGATATCGTATTACCCAGTTACTGGGTTGTGGGTAGGCAGTCGCTCCAATACTGGTATTCAGCTGCATCTGGTTAGACTGGAAACCGACCCCAACATAGTTGGGAAAAGGCTAGGCATTATAAACTTAGCCCTCGAGATTTAATTTAATTTAAAAAAATATCATAAGTATTTAAAAACTATTATGGATTATCCAGTTATTACAAGATCAGGAACAAATACAAATTGATGGTGTAACATCCGTCTGTTGATTATAAATCATGCCCTACATCAAATATCTTGCGGTCACCAACCACCATTGTTGCCGACTGTACTCACGTATCGATGACAGTCGCGTTGCACTTCTTACAGGAGTACAATCAAGCACAATAAAATGAATGCCTTATCCGGAATATTAAATTTTTTATTCAATTCAATGCTACGTTTTATGAAACGCCGACCTGAATAAACGGTTTTTATTATGAAATTATCTTGTTTTCGTATTGCCAAGGATGTATAAATGGTAAGCAGGGTTTGATGTTTTTCTATTAATAATTGGCAGAACCGCAGCAAAGGCTCTATTAAAAAGCCATCACGTTGTTCAATGCATTTTAATTTGCTGATGACAAAAAACAAAATGATAAAACCCTGTTACAAAATATTCATAGGTTTATATTTTGTGAAACCATTTTTTTTCTGAGTTTCCTTCACATTTTTGAACAGTCTTGTCTTATATGAACTGCCACAGTAGCTGGCCCAATTTTTTATAACAAACATAACATAAAATCACGCCCGTATTAAGGCTCGTTCAGACCAGCGCGACGCGACGGCGCGACGCGACACGAACAATACAGTTTCTAAGAAAACTTCACGGTATAACAATAACCGTTGTCGCGTCGCGCTGTCGCGTCGCCCTAGTCTGCAGAAAGCTTTAGCCTAAAGCTTCGTGCAGACCAGCGCGACGCGACGCCGCGACTCGGACAATACAAGTTCTAAGAAAACTTGACGGTATAACAATAACCGGTGTCGCATCGCACTGGTCTGCACGAAGCTTTAGGTTTAGGCAGAGATGTACCATCGAAGAAGTTCATATCTAACCACCGTAAGGACTATTCTTGCTTGCAGCGCTCGGCGGCTATAGCACCGGGCCGGTAACAGATGTGGTCATCGTGTTCACGGGATTTTGTTTTGAAACTGGTTGGATATGAACTTCTTTGATGTTACCTATAGTACACCCTCATTTCGCCAGTTATGTATAAGTCTCATTTGATAGGGGGCGAGCCTATTTTAGCAGGAGCAGTGGTGGCCCATTGGTTTCAACCCCAACCTATGAGTCGGGTCGTAAGTTCGAACCCAGCCAGGCACTTTACATTGTGTATTTAATTTCATCACCACTGCTTTCAAAACGGCGAAGGAAAACATCGTGAGGAAACCGGCATGTCGTAGAACCAAAAATTCGAAGACATAGGCATTCACCAACCCGCACTGGGTTCGCGTGGTGGATTACGGCCCACTGCCTCTCACAGAGAGGAGGCCTGTGTCCCAGCAGTGGGAACATTATAGAGTGATTTTGTATACCATTTTTCTTTTTTTTTTACAAATAACCTAACATCTAATCTTACTTTATATGTTATCCTACGTAAGTTTGTATGTTTGGATGTTTTGTTACTGAATCACACAAAAACGGCGTAACGGATTTAGATGAAATTTGGCACATAGGTAGACCATTAGCTGGGTTAGGACATAGAATAGTTTTATCTCGATATTCCCACGGGATCAAGACTTATGCGGGTGAAACCGCGGGGCGCAGCTAGTATCTAATATTTGTCACAGCACGATAAACATTCTTAGCACCAACCTTTATTTATGTTGTAAGAAAAGTGAATGAACGAAAACACAATCTTAATGATACAAAAAAAAATCAACGACACCTTGACCAAGTCATCAAACCCCAGACATTGGGTGCCGTCCAAAAGATGATCACCAAAAACCGACAAAGAAAAAAAAATCGGAAAGTGACTCGTAAAAAAAACCGGAAAGATTCACAAACAAGAGACCCGAAACGTAATTACGGCAAACAAAAAAAAAACTATGTCCTGGCGAATTATAGGGCCAAATTATATACTGGGTACAACAGACATGTATAATTTTTAGTTTTTTTCTTTCTGTTTTTATCCCGACGACCTTTCGGCGAGTTTTGTGTCATTTTTGGACACCGTAACAAAAAATGCTGACGCCATTTTTTTTCTCGATCAAAATTGGTTAGCTTAGAATCCTTTAATTGTGTGGTCAGGGAATGATTGTTCCGGCCTATATTTAAATTGATTTTTAGCAAAGAAAGAACTGAATGAGCTTCTTTTTTTCCATTCATAAGAACCCTGAAATATCCACATCTTACAACGGAGCCAGAACGAACCCAAGGCACGCACCTCTGAATTTTCGGATTCATGTGCGTATTGTGTTATTATCACTTGCTTCAAAAACGGTCAAGGAAAATATCGTAGCGAACCGGCCTGAGAGATATTTCTCAAACTTAAACTCAAATCATTTATTTCAATTAAACCATTACAGGTACTTTTGAATTGTCAAGGAATCGGTCAGTCAAAAATATGAAGCTAGTTGCCCATTCCAAAGCGTAGTAGGTACCTATGGAGAAGAACGGGCAAGAAACTCCACGGACACTCTTTTAAATAAAATAAATTGCTACAATTGTTCTCGAGGGCATGTGAAGCCAAATCCATGTAAAATACTGGTATTCAGCAGCACCCGGTAAGACTGGAAGCCGACCCCAATATAGTTGGAAAAAGGCTAGGCAGATTGATTGGCATGTGTAGCCAAAACAGAGGCCCATAAAAAAAATCTAGAGTCGATTCGCACGAAGTAAATTTATTTGTAAGGGAATCGATTTCTGGAGTTGTCGCTTCGCCTACAAATAAATTTACTTCGTGCGAATCGCCTCAAGAAAAAAAAATATTATTTAAAATTGTCGATTCGCCCGTTTCAGGCGAGTCAAAAAAGTCACCAATAAGCCGTTACGTTACGTTATCTAGGAGTTAGGCATAGGTAAGTTGATTTTAAAGTAGGTTTAAATAATATGGAACCATCAATACGTACTAACCTTGGCAGCACCGCACCCATGAACCGTCTCATGGGAAATTATAATAAAATCGTTACACGAACCAACAGCATCGACATCTTCTCTAACCCTTTTCGTCAATTCCGTACGAGACTTCTAACCAGCTCGGAACCTCAAGACCTCTGTGCGACACAAGCCGCCTATTAATTAAAACTTCCATTTCCTTCTTTTTAGGTC
This sequence comes from Agrochola circellaris, assembly GCA_914767755.1. Classification (NCBI taxonomy): domain Eukaryota; kingdom Metazoa; phylum Arthropoda; class Insecta; order Lepidoptera; family Noctuidae; genus Agrochola; species Agrochola circellaris. The sequence continues at coordinate 4,539,487 of OU611867.1, read as the reverse complement.
TTTTTTGTTATTTAATTAAATATTTCTATACTTTCCATCGTATTTGTGAACATATTATCTCTCTTTTTATTCTGTAACTAAATCAACTAACGTAACTAAAACGTCCATTATTTATTAAGTTCTCTGCTAGTGCTGTGCACTTCTGTAAGCGACGAATTCACAATACCTAAAACTGTATGTGATTTTTGTATGTGTATGTTTTAGTGAGTAAGTCGTTGAGGTGCCTTACCAATAAATAAATATATATGTTAATTTCACCAAAAAACAAAATACCATCACACCTGTGTTCCACGAAGGTCTAGGCAGAGGTGTACCTCTATATTTTAATTATTGTGAATGTGAGGACTATGTGGATATTTTATTTTTATTTTTTCTCTTTCATTTATTTTTTCTTTCTCAGTTAGTTTTAATGATGGTCTGCCAGTTTGAGTAGTTGATGCGGCCTACCCAAATATCCTTTCTTTGGTATTGTTCGTCGAGTTGAGCTCCTTAAGTTCTGAGTCGAGCTCCACGATTACTGACAAATGCTTGCACTGACTGGACAGGTCCACTCAAATCTGTGTGGTTCTTTCCTCAAAAGACCATTTCAGACACTAATCCACATGGTCCTCATATGACTTGACCAAGATTATGTCTGGACTTTAAAAGAGACTACGACCTCTGTGTTTGTTTCGGCCTTTCTTCTCAGAGTAGTCAGATAGGAAACACCGACCTCATCTAGCTTATTTTTAATATTTTTTTATATGACGTGTAAAAGTGATTCCGATATCCTATTTACAGAATAAACAATTTCATTTCATTTACTTTCATTTCATTTCATTTCATTTATAGTACACCCAACTAAGTCTTAGATACATAACGCTAATATGCAATTTACACATATACACGTGAAGGGTAGATAATGATTGCTAATGTGAGCCGGTGGACGGACTGTCTGCAACATTTATATGAGAATTACCGTGTCCATTGTTGGTACGACACGTCATGAAGTATACTTTTGACGGTAAAAAAAATAGACTTCTACTTCTTCTAATGTTTCAACAAGTTAATGGCTTACACAGTACATATTGGTGAAACGTAACATGAAATAATTTTAAATGTTAAAGCTTGTTTGTCTGTTTGTTTGTAACGGTTTCACGCTAAAACGGCTGAACGGATTTGGATGAAATTTGGTACATGAATAGACCATGATCTGGAGAAGGACACAAGATACCTTTTAGCCCGGTATTTCTACGGGATCGAGACTTATGCGGGTGAAACCGCAGGGCGCAGCTAGTGTAACTTATATGAACCGTCCTAATCAATGTAATGCAACATGAAAGTAAAGTAATTAATTTATCTGTCGATACTTCATTTTTGATTTTATTCTTTTTACTTATTGTGGTATAGTAATTTTAAACTAATGTACCTACAAATACAAAATATTGTAAAACATTTTTAAAAGAGTAACGGTGGAGTTTCTTGCCCATTCTTCTCCATACGAAAACTACCTTTTGGAAGGGGCGACTAGAATCAATAATTTTTTTTGTACATTTTGACGTTCAAAAATGCCTTACAAGGGCCTATTTGAAATAATGATTTGACTTTGACTTTGAAATATAACACAACAAAGCCGACTTTCTATCAACGTCTATTACGTTTCACCAATCTGTACCCAGTGAAATCATTAGCCAGGCAGCAAGATTGGAAGCCTGGGAGGTATAGTAGACTTCTGATGGAATGGAGACCGAAAGGAGAACAAGATCCGTAAGTAGGAAGCCCAATTACAAAATGGGTTTATTTATTTATTTATTAACCAACGATATATTTACAAGAGTAGTCACAATAGGATCACGAGTCTTCAGTTCTGTGTAAATACATCACTTAAAGGCATGCACAACATTCACAGTAAAATGTTAACAATTCTTTACATTATAAGAATATTAGAAAACATAAAATATAATTAAACTAGATAATTCAAATGACATTAAATTAAATTATTATTATAAACTGCAGTAGTAAACAATAAAAAAAAATGTAGGTATATATTAAGATTAAAATTATATTAAAACATACATAAATTCATTGGGTATTATAATAGTAGGCAGCTGATTAGAGGACAATTTTGCAGATTTTAGTTTTAAATAGGGTTGATGGTAGCAAAGTACCAAAAATATTTGAAAAATTAAACCATATCAAAAGCATCGACACCCGAATCTTTGTCCAGTGTTGTTTTTTAAACCAGTTTTTGTTTTTGTTGAAGTTTATTTTTAAATGCTAGTTTCCTTCATTTTATACCTGTGATTTTTTAATGTACCCAGAGGGTACCAAATCCTATTAATAAGCCTCCGCTGCCCGTCCGTCTGTCTGTCAGCGGGCTGTATCTCATGAACTCTCGTAATAGGTAGACAGTTGAAAATTTCACAGATTATGTATTTGTATTGCCGCTATAACAACAAATAATACCGATTTAGTAAATAAAATTAGAAGTTAAAGAAAGTTCGACTCGCACTTGGTCGGTTTTTTAGTTCAGTTCAATGAAATTACTAAACGAAGTATATTTTAATAAAATACCATATTTAAATAAAATACAATTTTTGGCGATTTTCTACAAAAACAAATACAAATTTATATTTATGATTTTGTAAATTTGAAATATACTTCGTTTAGTATTTCCATTTAACTGAACTAAAAAACTGACCAAGTGCGAGTCGAACTTTCTTTAACGTTCTTTAATTTTACATGGTTCCGTACCACCGTACAATATTTATCACTATATATTTTTAGGGTTCCCAAAATAAAATAAAGTTAAAAATAAAAGGAGGTCCTCATACAAGAAACATGTATTTATCGGCGTTTTTTGCTAAATATTGTGCAAATCAGACTCACACTTGGCCAGTTTTTTTCTACACCTATTTTACCTTCTAACCTACCGTAGTTGCGTACCCAAGCTAAAAATATAGGTACTTACGTACTTAATTTATCGTAACAATGGAAACAGTCATCCTTCTAAGAACCATTTCTTTCAATGATTTTTTATTCCTAGAAAACACTTGATTTTTTTAATTCGACCTAGCCTTGTTCTGTGGGGTGGACAGGGGAAATTCATCGCTTCATTGTACCATCAAAGAAGTTCATAACTAACCAGTTTCAAAGCAAAATCCCGTGAACACGATGACCACATCTGTTACCGGACCGGTGCTATAGCCGCCGAGCGCTGCAAGCAAGAATAGTCCTTACAGTGGTTAGATATGAACTTCTTCGATGGTACGTAGTTTGTTGATGTTAGGCTATACGTACACTATTGTAGTGTGTACTGAAACATGTGTTCGAATGACATCACTCCAAAATCAAAAATAACTTTAATTTCGGAAGTCGGTGTCTTTGGTTCTGTATTATGCATTTTGCCAATTCCGAAATTTGAGGTTATTCTTCCACCTTTTTTCGAAGTCGGTAAAAAAAATGTATTTAGAACTTCTAAAATGTTTGCTACTTTCAGAGGAAGTTTGAGTTTTTTTCTCTTTTGTGTGTGGAAGTTGTATAGTTTTGGTTTTAACGGTCTGCAGCGTTGATTCAAGCGTCGACTAAATCTCTTGTTTTCCGATTCAACGTACCATCAAAGAAGTTCATAACTAACCACCGTAAGGACTATTCTTGCTTGCAGCGCTCGACGGCTATCGGGCCGGGCCGGCAACAGATGTAGTCATCGTGTTCACAGGATTTTGTTTTCAAACTGGTTAGATATGAACTTCTTTGATGGTACATAGTTTGGAAAAAGGCTAGGCTGTACATGGGCGTACCCAGCTTTTGACACAGCACACATTTTTCGTCGCCTATGTTTGGCTCCTTCAAAATCGTCGGCCCGGCGCGGCGTGGCGGCTGGCAACCGAGCCCAAGTGCTTACTAGCTGCGTTCGCGTATTTTGCATGATACCAGATAACCGGCCAGACAGCGTAGTTTTTTCTAAAATCAATGCATAATTTAATGTAATTGTAAGGTAAGTCTTAACGACTAACGACTCTAACAGTACGTAGGTACGTAGGCATACAAAATCCAGGGGGGGCTGCCCTCCCCTGCCCCCCTGGGTACGCCCATGAGGCTTTATAATGATAGGTACACCATGATTTAAAAGATTGTCCGTGGAGTTTCTTGCCCGTTCTTCTCCATAGGTACCTACTACGCTTTGGAATGGGGACTAGCTTCATCTTTCTGACTGACCGACCCCTTGACAATTCAAAAGTGCCTGTAATTGGTTTATTTGAAATAAATGCTTTGAGTTTGAGTAAACAATGTACCTACGTAACTAAATTGACAATGTGCCGGCACTGTAGTGTAACTCTACCTTAACGTTTACAAGTAGTATTTTCCCAATTAGTGTAGAATTTTTTATAATTTGAAGTCCTCCTTTCCAGGGCAGATATAATGATGAAATTGCTTCGTAATACATAGGTTTTTTTATTTTCTACTATTAGATTACACTGGCCAAACGACAAAATTACTTATGTTTTTAATCTTTTGTTATTGTTATTGCTAGTCATGTTGTGCGACGCTTTGGGTGATTATCAGGTCGAAACCTATACCGTGAAACCTAGTGCTATACTGTATATCAGTGAAAGCCTAGTGGTGTGACCGTCGGACTGCCAAGTCGTAGATCTCGAGTTCGAACCCAAGGCACGCACCTCTGACTTTTCGGATTCTTAAGCGTATTGTATAATTATCACTTGCTTCAAAAACGGTGAAGGAAAACATCGTGAGGAAACCGGCATGCCTGAGAGATATTTCTCGACGGCATGTGAAGCCAAGTCAGAGGCCCATGGGCGGCTTTAAAACTCCACCAGGTTAGTCACTAACCAAACGAAAAGAAGAAGGTATAGAAGATATACTGTGATTGTTACCTTTGCCTAGTGAATAAATAAATATTATGTTCTCACGGTGGTCAAAATAAATTACTTAGTGTAACTCCGTACACGTGATGGTTATCGTATTTTTTTTTTAGTATTTAAGACCACTTTTAGTACCTATAGTTACTTGGAGTATCAAGTTGAGAGGATGTTTTTTTCTGTTTTGGCGTGTTTCGTTTTTATATCACGTCTGTGACACACATCAAATGTAACTGATATTTTAAGTAACTACGTCACCAGCGGTTGTTGACCTTAAAAACAAATAGGTATCATCAAATTATTTTTAGATTTGTATACCCATGACGTCTGCGGAGTTTGGCTAACTTATTTTATTTGACCCTATATAACTGGTGGTAAAAAGTAAACTTCTGAAGCTGTTCCAAAGTTTTGAAGATTATTCAGTTGCGCCATGTATTGTTGTTACTTGTGCACGCTTTTTTTGTTGAAAAACTCAATTATATTCCTAGCATACATAGAGCCTAGCCAAAGAACTGCAGTGCACTTCAAAACTAACTTAAATATACCGATCAAAGATATAAATTTGTCTAGGGAGACAGTCAAAGCTGTGAACTTGTCGTAAAAATAGCGTCCAACTGTTAGCCGCTAAATGCACGCACACTAGAAAAGCACAATGACAGCACAATGACGTGGTGCAAGTGTCAGACGTAGCTGTCACTTACACCAGCATAACAAAGATGGCCTGTTAGTTTTAGTTCTTTAGAAGCGCGAAACTGTACCTAGACTTAATAATAATATCAATACCTTTAAGAGCATTTATACAGAAAGAGGGCAACGTCGCAAATAGCTGTCAAATATTTCGCTTTTTTAATTAATTTGGCAATATTACTGTATGGAAATAAGAAATGTGGCTAACTAGCAAACTAGAATATTGATTATGAAATGCAATAATTAATATTGTAACAATACCAACCGAATATTCAGTTTTAAATGTAAAAAAAGTATTTCGAAACTTTTCAAATGCCTTTTTTACACCTAAAACAGTTATAACATCAAATTCAGTGTTATAATTGCAATTCATTATTGATATTCTAGTTCGCTAGTTAGTCATATTTCTTATTTCCATACAGTAATATTGCCAAATTAATCAAAACAGGTAAATATTTGACAGCTACTTGCGACATTGCCAACTTTTTGGATGAACGCTTTTAAAATGCAATTTTCAGCAGGGGAAACTTTAAACTTTTTCCTGCATTTGATGCACTCACATGAAAATGGTTTCACTTAAGTATCTGCTAGCAACACCGACAAACTGCTAAATAACATCAAATTAGACGAACAAAACGGCATAATTAACGTCTTCCAACTAAATAATAGTTAAAATAGCCACTTATTATAAATAACTGTCAATTACTTTACTAATAATACTTAATAAGACGACAAACACACTCGAAGACCTGTGAAAAGTACAACTAACCATATTTATCATAGGCCATTTTAAAATGGTTAACTGAACGGGGAATATTCGAAATTACCGGCTTTTCTAAAGAAGACTTGCCACGCGTCGCCAATCAGGGCTCGCGACGGTAGAATTCTAAATTTGAATGAGCCAATTAGATTTCGTAATTGTTGTCCGGGAGGGTAGTTGGTAAAATGTATTGGATTGGTGCGATTGTATGCAATTAGTTTAAACCAGTAAATTATTTAGTTATGTAGGTAAGTGATATGTAAGGACGAAATAGTTATTGTGTCTGTAATTTAGTTAAAACCATGTTGAATTATCTATTAGGTATCTTTCATTTAAACTCTATTTTCAGGCATATTTTGTGGTTTCAAATAGAAGGAATTATTGTAAAGCTAATTATTAGTAAAAGAGTAACGGAGTTTCTTGCCGGCTCTTCTCCTTATGAAACGACCAATTGGAACCGTGCACCTAGCTTCTGACTTTTCATAATTGCCCACGTAGGTTTGTGAAATAAAATATTTTTGTTAGCCGTTCACTTCGAGATGACCGTTACCTCCCTTCCCGCTTCCCCACACCGCAAAAACAAACACACGAAACAAACGACGATAGCAAACTCGCTATCCGTACTAAGCGGGTCTGACTTGAGGCGTGGTGTGAGGAAGCGGGACGGGAGGTAAGGGCCATCTCGAAGTGAATGGCTAGTACATATTACAGCTATATTTTTGGAGGAACGATGAATAAAAAGACATTGTAGACGGTAAAATATAGTAAAATAGTTAAATTAGTGAATAATTAGGTGTTTTTATTTTATGTATTTTATTTTCTCTTCTACTCTTACACACGTTGTCTACATCTCTTTAACTACTTTCCTATCAGAAATCAATCTTTCCTATCGCAGGTATGCTGGAAGAGATTTATTTAGAAATAAGCATCACCTTTGTACGTATTTTTCTGTTCCTTTTTTCTTGTCTGTTTATATGTGTGTACATAAACCGTTAAATAAATAAATAAATAAGATATAAAAAATTCTGACTAATTACTTACTGTCTTATAACTCTAGCTCTTTGGCAAGTAATTGATAGAAGTAAAAAAACAAATGCTTTACAAATTCTTCTCATAAGGCGCCATCTCCAAGGACGAGAGAATCGCGGCGGTAGTCAAGCTGTGCCTTCAAATTATCGCTGCGTTGATATCGCCGTGTGGAGACAAGAGTTCCTATTGAATTTGATGGCCAGACTATCGCTGCGATTCTCTCGCCCGTGGAGATGGCGCCAGGATCACGATCAGTACATCTACCTAAACCGCGTTCAAAAGTCAGTGTCATTATTTGTGTGAAATTTGGACACTGACAGCTCTTGAAGACAGTTTCATTGATGAATTTCGCCCTTAGTCAATTACCAATATGAAAACTGTGTTAAACTCGGCTTATTGGTGATTTTTAAATACCTAATATAATTTTTTCTTGAGGCGATTTGCACAATGTTAATTTATTTGTCGGCAAATCTATAAATTTCTGGAGTTGTCGTTTCGCCCGTTTCGGGTAAGTAAATTCAGGCTAAGACTCGTGCAGCAAAAGACAAAATAATTTTTCTTTCTCGCTAAAACACGTCATTATGCACTTTTTTCCTGCACATGCGAGCCCTGTGTAAACAAATTAGATGTCATTATAAGTGCACAAAGGACTGTCCCACGCCGGGCACTGATATGTGCAAATAAGCCTATTACAATTAGCACGAACATCGATGTGAGAAGCGATGGATGCGAGGATCAGATGCGGTAATTTGTTTTAACGACAGTTGTCATTTAATGTCTTTGTATTATACAATCTTAGTTTTTGTTTACCCTAAACCTCTTAAGGGGCCATTGTTCTCATTATTATGAACAACTTTCACTATGGGACCAACGCTGAAATCACGAAAAAAATATCAGCTGTTCCCTACTTAAGTTCGTATATCTCGTCGAAATGTAGGGAACAGCAGATTTTGATGTGAAACATCTATAGCCGCACGTAGAACCGATTTCTGGCGTGGCGACGCATGCCGTGGCGACGCGTCGCCACGCTATATGATGGTATATATATACAGTCTATATGCAGTAGTGTGTACGGTGTGGCGACGCGTCGCCATGCGCAATCGACTGTGCGATTCTTTTATCATTATGACATATTTAGTTCCTATCACAATCTGTTCTTTTCTGCATATTACTTTTACAAAATAATGTCGATGTTTCACATCTGCCAGGCGTCCCGTGACGTCTCACATTTTTTTTTTTCGTGATTTAAAGGTTAAGAGGTTTTGGGTAAACAAAAACTAAGGTTGTATATTTATTTATTAAGTAAGTAATTTAAGTTAGTTGAGTTAACAGGAATAGGTGTTTGCTGAAAACGAGATTGTTTCTAGGCGGTTTCTTTTAAAATATAAGTAATAACTTCCGATAGTTTTATGCATAGTATTTCATTCTTCTATTCTTTAACCAATTAGTTTCTGGAAGCTTGATGAAAGTCGGATTTGTAGAAATGAGTAACGAAAAGAGTTTTTTTCAGGAAATCTGCTACCAAGTTTCAAATTTTTTATACAGATTTTTATTTTTATTGTTTTCAATTTTTTTCTCGTTTGATACGAAATGTAAATATGACATCATTTGAAGACACGGGATTCCACAATATATTAATTAAAACGTTAGGCATCGGCATCGTTCCACGCGCGCCTCAAAGAGATGTCAGCACCAACTGACGGGGTCCGGAAAGGCCAATGCCTGCCGGGGTTGCGAGTTTGTCCGAAAGGGATATCGCGACCCCGGCACACAGGCAACGGAAGGAACACGGGTGGGTTTTAGTCAGTAAAAGGCATCGGTGAAACACAATAATTATTTTTGTTTTATTATAACATAACGCCACGCCTACGCCCAACCCTTAGAGGAACAGGGTTGGGCAGAGGTGTACATTTCGCCACTTTTGTTTAAGTCCCATGTAATAGGGGGCGCGCCTGTTGCCATCAACCGGGCACAAATCCAGAATCCGGGTTGCTACTGAGAAATTACAGATAGAATACTCAATAACACTCTGCCCGACCAGGGCATCGAACCCTGGACCTCATCGTCGAGGCAGTCACATCGTCGTATACATCTATATAAATTAATATGATAAAGAGAATATATTTCATTTATTGGTTGTTTTTATGTTTATATATTTGCTTGTAATGAGCTCGTGGCTAAGTAATAACTGCCGCCCGGGTCGATCCACCAGGTTAAGCTACGCTTGCCGGGGTTGGTCTATGGATGGGTGACCATCTTTACATACTGAGACTCTTCCGTGCCTTGGAAAGCACGTTAAGCCGTTGGTCCCGGCTGTCATTCGTGGATCTTTGACAGTCGTTACGGGTCGTCAGAAGCCCGAAAGTGTGACAACCAGTCTTACCAAGGAGTATCGTATTACCCAGTTCCTGGGTTGTGGCGGTCAGATAAGTAGTCGCTCCATGTAAAATACTGGTATTCAGCTGCATCCGGTTAGACTGGAAGCCGACCCCAATATAGTTGGGAAAAGGCTAGGTAGATTGATTGATGTTTGTTTGTAATGAATAAACTCAAAAACTACAGGACCGATTTAAAAAATTATTTCACTATTAGATTTCTGTATTATCACTGAGTAACATAGGCTATAATTTATAAAGATATCACGCGGGCGAAGCCGCTGGCGGAAGCAAGTGTTTTATAATTATGTTTTAGGCGAAACAGTGATTAAATACGAAACTATATATAATACCTGCTATAATATGTAAAACACACACTTACACGTCTACAATGTCGCCCATGAGCATGTGCTCGCCCGTATTTTTCTGAATATTCATGAAAAATTATCGAAAATTAACTTTAAAAACTTCTTTCTATCTTTAATATTTTTCATGATATTTTTTTTTTTTTTTTTCTATTTTTCCCATAAATCCTATATTATTGGCTCGATTTGGATTCTGTTTATTATTTCTAAAAGCTTATGAGTTATTTTATCGGATTAACTAATATGTTTTCGTAAAATTTGTCGACTATGAAAAAAAAAACGGAGTTGAAGACATTTTTTTCTCAAAAAAAACTGTATTTATTTTAAAAAACACAAGTGCACATACAACACAAGTGAACACAAGACACAAGTGAAACACAAGTTTTCATAAGAACAAAGCGGAAAAATGTAAAAAAAAAAATAAGAAAAAAATAGAATTTAGACCCCCATTTTTAAGTTTATTGTCGATAATTTGCCATGAATATTCAGAAAAATACGGGCGCCCCATGCCCATGTGCGACATTGTATATTACATGGGATTTAAACATAACTGGCGAAATAAGGGTGTAAAGGTACACCTCTGCTTAACCTTTCAAGGAATACAGACTTGATGTTATGTCGCGTAATGTGTATATGTAAAAACGCAAGTTTGCACAACATGCCGCATCCACTGTGCACACACGTACAACACTCATTCGTGTCCCTCGCCCCGAATAGAGCGATTACTCGATTAAAGCCAGATCACACGGAGTAGCACAATATTGTGACTGCGCCCGCGCCGCGTGTGCTCACCCCCTAACACCCCGAGATTATGCGCTGATCACTGAACAATATTGTAGTGATCATTACGTTGTAAAAATGTTGTTAATAGTTGCATTGGTAGGGATACAATTGTACAATTTAATTAATTTATACAAAATACAGTTAAACCTTAATAAGTGAGAACTGGGTAAGCGAGAAAACTCTATAAATGAAAGTGATTGTTAGGAGGAGGAACTAACTAACATTGCTTTTGTATCGTATTCTAATCGAATGGCCAGATGCGTTTATTTTATAAACCTGTACCTCTAAGATCGCAAGAAACCACCATAAGCGAAAAAAAGATCGCGGTCCCTTAAAGTCTCACTTATCTAGGTACGATTGTTTTGTAAAACATTAAAAGGTGGATTTTCTTGCCCATTCTTCTCCATACGAAAACTACCTTTTGGAAGGGGCGACTAGAATCAATAATTTTTTTTGTAAATATTTACGTTCATAAGTGCCTTTTATGTGCCTAATTGAAATAAATTATTTGACTTTCATAATTATGAATTATTTCTTATTCTATTAGCTGCCAACAATAATAATATTTATATTAAGATCACTATTTATGGTTACCTACATTGTAATTACCTAAAATAAAAAAATATACTTACTTAAAAACAATCCGCAAACTATTAGTCACTTACACAAAACTAACAGCGCCCTTTGGTTTCACCCCCATTAGTCTCAATCCCGCGGAAATACCAGAATAAAAAGTCCTAAAATCCTATGTGTTAATCCAGGTTATAAACTATAATAAATGTGTGCCAAATTTCATCCAAATCCGTTCAGCCGTTTTTGCGTGATTGAGTAACAAACATACAAACTTTCACATATTTTTATTAATAGGATAGTAGCATTTAATCTAATTAAGTATCTGCTTACCCTAAAATACTGAACCGGAAACCGAATTAATAATGTCCCCAAATCTTCACATAACCGCTATCAAATCAATTCTCCACTAATACCAACATTACAAATGAATACCCCACTACACTTACACCCCCGGGGGTCAGTTCATACCGTCCCCAATGGGGATATACTATGGGGACTATGGGTTTATTCCATACGGATGGATGGGAAAGGATCAAGTTATTCAGAAGTGTGAATTGATTATGTTATTTTGTATGGGGAAGTGATTTTTGATGTGTTAACATGGACTTGTGGTGTGGGAAATTTGAAATAATGTCAGTTTATTTTTGTATTTTGGTAAAAGCTCATTCTTCTTGTAAAAATGCTTAGAGATTGTGATCCACTTTTACACAAAGTAACCGATGGCTTAAATCTATTTTTACCCTACAATGGCGCCGCAAAAAGGAGGGTTATGATTTTGACCGGTATGTATGTATGTATGTATGTATGTTTGTCCCCTCATAACTTTTTAACTACTTATCATAACTATGGCTATGTGACGTGACATTAAATTGAATATGATGCCCTCTAGAGAACATAAAATCATGTACTAAAAAAAAAAGCTTAATTAGCACATTTGAAAGGGCTTAATTTGCACATAAAAAGAAAAAAAATACGTAACCCCAAAATAATTTAAATAAAAATAAAAGTTATAAAACTAAAACCCAACTACGACAAAAAAGTCAACTAAAGAGGTATAAACAAGACATCACAGACAGAAAAATTTAAAATCCGGAGTCACACGAGTTAGGGCAAAAATCGAACAGATTACGTGCGACTCCGGATTTTAACAGTAGATTACTTACTTAAAACAATTTTCTTACCGTCTGTCAGACAGAAAAATTGATGGAATGTCTGTTTTTTATTTTTTTATTCTTTTTTTATTTAAGGGATTTGTCTACACATATGCGACGATGTCAATCCCATCGTGCTTTTACAAATAACGACTAACTCCTCAACTAAATTAACTAATCTTAGTCACACAGAACGTAATCTAATTTCTTATCTAAAAAAGTATATTAGTATTTTTGCCGCCCTCAGACGTAGGCTTAGCTAAAATACCATGGAATATTCCAACGTCAATTACCGACAATTTCATCGACTTGAGAAGTGAGTTTCTTTTGCTTGTATATCGGACACATTAGGGAATTAGCACACTCCCCTGCTAATTTCTTACATCGCATTTTACAGTTTTTTTTAGTTTATTTTTTTATCTGCTGTTTGAATTGTAAAAAATGATGATGCTGTGCATCCTCTGTTTTTAAATAAATAAATAAAAATCTTTATTGCAGACTACTTGATTCTAACAACACGATAAAAAAAAATTATAACGATAAGACATACAAATTCAAAATAACAAAAATTCTAATACCAATAATAATTATAATATATAATAATTCATTATTAAAATAATTATTTTTACCAGACTGCCTGTTTGTTCTGGCTTATCTCAGAAGCAGCTGGATCGATTTTGACGGGACTTTCACCTGATATTTTAAAGAGTAACTTAGGCTATGTTTATTTTACAAAAATAATAGGGATGCTGACTAAAAAAAAAATTCTCGTCCGGTAGATTATAAAAAAATATATGACAAGTATTTTTTCCCCATTTAACATCCCTTTAAGAGTCCACGCGGGCAAAGCCACGGGCGGTAGCTAATGTAAATATATGATAATATTCACGTTTTCCTATGGCAAATATATTAACATCCCTTTTCTAATTGGGGTAGGTATGTTATTTGACCCCTATTGCAGCTCTAGCAAACTTCTTAAATAACTCAACAATACAATAAAATTTGTGCCAAAACTAACTAACGTTATCATCGCTAAATAATCAGGTCATAACACAAAGGTAATTGTACATAATGGCCAGTCAATACGCACAATGGCCTCTAATCAATGGGCAAAGTGGGAAGTCGAGCGGAACGCCACGTGTCGTGACGTCATCATAAAGGGGAGTCAACTAACTGGAAATGTGGGTAGATAGTTGGGTTAGAGTTGGCATAAAGATAGGATTATTTTTGGAAGAATAAATAAAATTAAAGTTGTTTTTTTTTTTAAATTATAAATAGATGTAATTAACGAAAAGTGGGTACAAACAACTTATAACCAATAAATAAATAAAAGTAATACAAAATTTTACAGGGTGGCAGGGACATCGACGCGAATCCAGTTACCATGGATTCAGTACATGATTCTGAGCCCCCCTGCGTTGAAAATTTCGTCGCTTATTAAAAAAAAAACAGCTGCTCCATACATTTTGACCGCGTAGGTATTGCACTTTTCTATGAAACAGCTGAGTTAAAAAAAAATAACCGACGAAAAATTTCAACGCAGGGGGTTCAGAATCATGGACTGACCCCATGATAACCGGCTTCTCGTCGATGTCCCTAACACCCTGTACCTATAGTAACTTAACTAAAACTATTTACAAACTAAAATATTTCATCCGCATCGCTGTCGACTGGTAATGTACCCAAGAGGCTGGCCGCATTGCCACGTTGTATGGCAATGCTTAGTCTCTGCCCAATGTAAAAACCAGCTCTTAGATCACGGGAAGTGTTAAATAGCAGTTTGGAGATTTCTTTAAAGAGGCCGTGAGCACTCGGACCCCACGGCCCGAGGGTTTCATTAAAGTTACGAGAACTTAGAGTCTTGCAGGTAAAAATTATGGCATGTATGTAAGCGAACCCAAAAAAAATCCCATTTCCTAAAAATACACACAATAATAAAAGTTATATTATCTAAAACCCAATTTTGTTTAAGTCCCATGTAATACGGGGCGAGGCGGCGAGCCTATTGCCATCAACCGGGCACAAATCCAAACTCCAGGCTGCTACTGACAAAGTCCTGATTAAAAATGCCCAGCAATAATACTTTACCCGACCTGGGAATCGAACCCGGGACCTCCTGCTCAGCAGTAGTGGTCACAAACACCACTAAACTAACGAGGCAGTTAGGTTACGACCTAGAATTACCTAGATAAACTACGTTATGAAACAAATATTCTGTATCTAAATATATCACCAAGAAAGCTTAGGTGGAGTGAAGTGTCAATACAGTCAAATGGTCATGCTCATGCTCACTTAAATGTCTCGCTGATGGTGGCGAGTGTGTTGGATCATTCGGTTCCCTACAAAATGGTTGAGCTGGATGGTGCTGATCCACGCGTCATGTTCGTGAACGGGCGCCGTCAGTTGTGACTGGTCATCTCTTTTCTGCCAGGGCTTATTTTTAATCTTATACTTTAAATTGTTTTGATTATTATTTGTACATTGTTCTCACATATAGAAATAACAAGAATAATGTAACCAGGATTTTGTAATTTTCTATATTTAAAAGAGCGTCTTGCCCGTTCTTCTCCATAAAGATCTACGTTTTGGAACTGGGCAATTAGCTTCAACTTTCTGACTAACTGACCGACTATTTGACAATTCAAAAGTGCCTGTAAATGGTTTAATTGAAATAAATGCTTTGAGTTGAGTTGATAGCATCACATGTGATGCTTGTGAAGTGAGCTATACACCTAATAACAGCTCACTTCACCTAAGTTTTCACGGTGATATTTCACAGAATATCCTGCGGCTTACTAGCAAATCATATATCATAAAATGAACTCATACTTACCGACCTGCACGCGTAGCAAGACGCTTTCTATGTCTACGAAGAATAGACACAGCTCTTTCTATACAAAGTGACATTTTGTTTCTCCATTTATGACATCGCACCGTAGAAATCCTTCTACAATCTGTAATTTTGTCTTTCGTTTCTAACAATCTTTGTCTAGGTCCTTTTATATGTAGACTGTTTCAGAAGAAAGTTTTCTATACCAAACTGTCAAAATCACACTGACAACTGACAGTTGTCTCCACGGCCACAAAGTTTAGACGGTTATCTGCAAAATCATGATTTTACAGGAGAGCATTTAAACACAAAACTGTTATAATTAATAGAAGAACAAAGCTATCTTCTCATATTTTACATCATTTCGTTAATAGGAAATATTACCAAGGAAACGGTTAAGGCCAATATTACTGAAATATTGTTTTGTTTCGAAAATACGGTTCTTCGACACTGGGAAAAATTGTTGTAGCTGTCTATATATACGTGACTTAATATCAGTAAAAATTGAGAATCAAACAGAAAAATAAATCTTATGACAAAACAAAGAAACCTGAGTCGAATTATGTAAGAGTGAATTTCGTAAAATGTGCAGTTAACTCTTTCTACTTTGCTACCGTCGCACTGTCTACACGAAACGTCAGTTTTGTCTACTCTTCCGTCGACAAAACGGTGTTCATGCTACGCGTGCTGGAAAAAATGCGTAAATCTAGTTTGAAGAACTAATATTAAATGCGTACTAGCCGTAGCTCGTGACTTCGTCCGCGATCCAGGTTGAAAAAAAGTAGCCTATGTCCTTCCCGAGGTCATGATCTACCCATGCGCCAAATTTCATCCAAGCCAGTTCAGCCGTTTTAGCGTAACAGCGTAACAAACAAATAAATAAATAATATTACTTAAAGTAGATATCTTTACAAAATCCAACAATCGATTTCATATGAAAAAACAGTTCCTGACAGTGTCTTATACATTTAGCTCTTAAAATTCAAAATTCAAAAGTCATTTATTCAAACTAGGCCGAGAATCAGCACTTTTCGAACGTCAAAATTACATAAGACAGTCCCCCAAAAACGCCCACCCTTCACCACTTCCTAGTGCTTAAGCTGGGAAGAAGAAGTGGCGCAACAAACTGCCCAGCAGCACAGCTGTCTGTTCAGTTAGAAAAACTTGATTCTATATAATAATGCTTTAGTGCAAAAATAATTTACATAAGCACAAATTGCAATCAACTCATAAAATAAAAACATTTTAATGAGTATATTATGTCAACAATAAATGAAAACTAAATTTAAAATAAATTGACTTACAGTCAAATAAAATAATCCAAACAATTATATGAGCTCATATAGTATCATGTAGTCTTTGATTCTGAAAACACTTGTTTGTTGCTTGGGGTACATTGGAGTAGCTTAATTAGTCCCAAGCCTTTTTGTCGTCTAAGTAATCTTTAACTTTATAGAAACCTTTTTGACATAGTTTCTGTTTAATAAATGATTTAAATTTATTGAGGCTCAGTTCTTTGACATGGCTTGGGAGTTTGTTGTAAAAACGTATACTTTGGCACTTAAATGAATTACTAATTTTTTGGAGCCTAGTCCTCGGCACAAGAAATAAATCTTTGTTTCTAGTATTTAAGCTATGAATGTCGCTGTGTTTAGAATATAGATTTATATTCTTTTTTACATGAATCAGGTTCTCATATACATATTGAGACGCGACCGTCATTATGTTTATTTCCTTAAATTTATCCCTCAGTGAATGCCTACAACTTAGGTTATAAATTGCTCGAATGGCACGTTTCTGCAGCACAAATATAGCCTGAAAGTCGGCCGCATTTCCCCACAACAAAATGCCATACGACATTACACTATGGAAATAACTAAAGTATACTAATCGAGCTGTTTCTACATCAGTCAAATGACGGATTTTATACACCGCGTAGGCTGCAGAGCTTAGCCGCTTCGACAATTTGGTTATATGAGGTCCCCACTGAAGCTTCGAATCCAAAGTAATACCTAAGAACACAGTGGTGTCCACAAGATCTAATTCTGTCCCATTTACTAGTACATTGGTTTTCACCTGCTTAGCACTAACGCTTAGCACTAACTGCATACTGGATTAACTATTAAAAGGCGCAGACAATAATACAAGAAGCCAACGGACAACTCAAAAGCGGTGTCCTATGAGCAAAAAACTAAAAATGTCAATTAATTATAAACAAATCTAGGTGTTGAATGGACTAGCTGGTACCTGGTCGTTTTTGCACGCTACATCAAAAGCAACTTACGACGAAGCGACGTGCAGCTTAGATGTCTTTATGTAGATGGTGAAATAGGTATATTATAAAAGTTACACATTCTGTAACTTGCAATGAAAATTATATTCTTCTTCTTCTTCTTCTTTTCGTGTGGTTAGTGACTAAACTGGTGTCAGAGTTTTAAAGCCGACTTGACTTCACATGCCGTCGAGAAATATCTCTCAGGCATGCCGGTTTCCTCACGATGTTTTCCTTCACCGTTTTTGAAGCAAGTGATAATTATACAATACGCACATGAATCCGAAAAGTCAGAGGTGCCTTAAATTATATTTATAACATAACATTACATCACGCCTATAATACCTGCTAGTTCAGGCCGAGGTAACAGAAGAATTAAAATACTTCAAGAAATGCTGGCTAAAAACACGCTGAAGTTAATTAACTTCATTAGTTTAATTTGGCTCTATTTCCTATTGGTACCTATACCCAAGATTGCAATTATTTAAAGTTGAACTTAGTCAATGCTCAACCTTATCTTCTTTCGTCATCTGCTTGGTATGCAATATGTATTTGTGGTCAGTGTTGAACATTTTTTTTCTTCAATTCATTATTCTCTGTGTGCCCTCATTTCAATGTTCACTTCCTTGTCATTATGACTTCCAGTACTTTGTCTTCTTTTATGAGAAATTAGTAACATCCATAAAGTTTTATTCTATTCTGGTCTCCCATACCTGTTGCGTATTTCTACAAAATATGTCTGTTTCATCTGTTCTATGCCTCTCAAATCCATCCTTTATAAGTTTAAAATTGTTCAGAACTCCTTTGCCACAAAAATCATTTCCACCGCTCTACGCCATACTCTTTGCCATCCACTTCCCAGATATGCGAGCGTGGTTGCGCCGTCGCAAGTTTTTCTCCTCCCTCTCGTTCTCTCATCGTGCCCTCTCTGTCCCACCAAACACACCGCGCACCGAGGTTTTTGCCCGAAGGTGCTCTTGCAGTTTTTCACGTTCACCTCACGAAGTTTTGAAATCACTGACCAACGTTCGAAAATTCGATTTGTACTGCGTTTATACGTATATGTACGATGTTATAAATGAGTTATGTTTTGAAAATTATTGCGATATGGTACAAAAGAGCTGGTTATCGGGTCATGGCGTTTGGAATGAATAAGCAAGTACCAATCTACACTGGGAGTGCGTGGTTGAATCACAGCCCTATCCCTCTCATAGAGAGGAGGCCTGAGTCCCAGCAATGGGAAGGTTATAAGGCTTATTATGTTATGTAATCAAGTTCGTAATTATTCAGGGGGTTAAGACAGTAGAGTAACTGCTATGCTCACACGGTTTGATGATTCTGCCATTAAGCCTTAAGTAATTCAGGACTTGGAGTGTTTTACTTGATCCTGAAGAGCTTACAAAAGTTATTAAGAAGCACATTGCAGAGGAAAACGTTAAAGTTAGTGTGAATTATTTTGTCAAACACTTTATCAACTTAACAGGTGTACTGTTCAAAGTTACGAATCTGCATAGTACTCATGATCGTAATAGTTTGAAATATAATTTACAAGTTTCTTTTCATTTGTAAGCGTTTTTCCCATTTCGCTGCTCTAAACGGGTCCTATGTTTAAGTTGGTATTTTAGTTCTACAATTTTAAAAACATAACCCGACGACAATCAATAGTTATTTTGATTTAAAAGAGTGTCCATGGAGTTTCTTGCCCGTTCTCCTCCATAGGAACCTACTACGCTTTGGAATGGGCAACTAGCTTCATATGACCGACCCCTTGATAATTCAAAAGTGTCTGTAAATGGTTTATTTGAAATAAATGCTTTGAGTTTGAGTTTGAAAAATATAAAAGCAATCGGAAGTACCAATCAAAGCAACACAAACACTTTTCTTTACTTAACCGTCGGTAGATTTCCAAACCTTTACAGAAACTGATTTCAAAGACCTTTTACCACTTCGATTTTTTGTGCGTAATAGCAAAACTAACTATGTTACTTTGTTGAATATAAGTGCCTAGGACACCAGAGAGCACCCCAATTCCGTAACACACTTTTTATTCATAAGTCATCTTCTACTTAATAAAAATCTTAAATTCCTTGATTAATTCAGGGACAGACAACGGGACTCTAGGGCATGAAATTTTGCACAAGGATTTGTAACGCAGGTGAACAGGCTTTCGAAATTTATCTCCCAAAGGGGATAGGTAAATTAGGGGAATGAAAGTTTGTATGGAAGTTCATTTTTGCCGAACGAAATTCTATTGGGCACGGTTTGTAACTTCATATGTTTGAAAAATTCGTCTGACAACGTAAATAACGCAATAAATATTGTTGAATTGTCAAAATGAATGGCATTGGTATTGCGAGTGTTTTCAATACCCCGCAGGTCCAGCGGCGCTTTCAAGCTAGACAAGCGCTTGAGAAAAAGTGACACACATACATTATACATGTTGCTGCATTATGCATGAAGCGCTTTAAATTCATGTATTCTCTTCATCCCACCATTTTCCTAGTTTATTTCTTGAATCTGTTTTGAATATCTGGGTGTGTTAACTTGTTTTGAAGTGAAAGGGGCCAGTTTTTTCATTCATTTGAGAAGTGGGTGAGTTATACTGCGTTTTCTCTTCCTGTTGTGCTTTTCTTGAGCTCTCATACACCACCTGTTATGTACATAACATAGCATCGTGTCTGTACACCCACATTTCGCCAGTTATGTTTAAGTCCCATGTGCAAGCCTATTGCTATCAATCGAGCACAAATCCAGACACCGAGCTGCTACTGACAAACCCCAATAACACTTCACCCTGACATTATAATGATGACTAATAGTAGATTGTTTGCCTAGGGAGCAAAGTACAATTTTAAAGGCATGAGTGTTTCTTTGAATCCAGAGTGGAGCGAAGGATTATAGATTAGAGTCCTGAGCGCAGCGAGGGATTCATATTATGTTACTCGAACTTGAAACATAGTGAGAACTCGAAAAATAGTGTTGCTCCCAAGGTGGACGCTCTACTTTTAATCACCCTCTATGAGAAAATAATTTGGCTAGCGCGCGGTGTACTTTATCATACAGCCTGTTACTTATTGATACAATGTTCGTGATTGTTCTCTTTGGTGATTCTAACTTTTACTCACAATATCCACATTCTAAATTCAAATCACTTTTAGTCCCTGGGAATTAAATAACAATTTTAGTCCCTGTTTATGAAGAATAAACTAGGTCTTTTTGAATAGATGTGATAAAAAAATATTTTTAACTAGTTATGTCACGGAAGAGAACACAGGTTTTTTGTGAAAAAAGCAAGTCCTTCTGAGCACTTGCACTATCATTCAACGAAATCTAAGTCTTCTTACCATGCATATAACATTCGTTTTTAAAAGCTCAAGATAGCAGGTGATTGATATTGAAAATTTTAAATTACGTTTTTTTCTTAGGAGACCGACGGACCAAAGATCTACAACAGCTAACTTCAAAGCTACCTCCTTGGATTATAAACTTTGGCAATAGCAGCAAAAATTATGGACATATACTTGTCAAAAAGAGAGTCCAGACATGAATACGGATGGCCGATGAGGCAGAAAAGATCTGGAGTGACGATCATGTACCGGAAGATGCAACGGATAGGCTCCTACTAGATAAACCGAAGATCTGATGATTCTACTGGATGCGGGAAGCGTAGGATCGGTCGTTATGGTGATCCTTGAGGGCGATAATGATGAAGGATAAAATGGTAAGGTGTGGCAAAAAAAAATTGTTTTGTAATTTATACTGGTGTTTAAAAGTTACACACTTGGCGTAGTTTTATATACCGACGCGATATAGCGACGGTACTTAATAATATGATGGTTTTTGTTAAAAGTATAGAGTTATGAGAATAATATCTGTATGATAATATTGCTGAGATTTGCCATAGTATTCCGCAATTAAAATATTTTGTTATATAATTATACAACAATGTTATAAATAAAGTATCAAATAATATTCAAATTTTCACCCTTGGGTCTAATTCGGTGAAACTCACGTATTAATTTTTATTTATAGGTTAAGAGGGCTGGAGCTAGAAAACCACAGAGGACCAATGAAAGGGTCGCTTTTAGATGTCAATGTAGGTACAGACAGATAGCATAGTCTTTTTTGAAATGTTTGCCTTTCACGGGGATTCCTATAAGTGTGGGATCCAAGGAATTTGTAAAAATGTAGCAGCTAAGACTCCTATGTAATCTATAGCTAGTTTTTATTAATATTGTACCGTGTTTTTCTGTACTGAATAAAGTTTTTATTTACTTATTTATTGTTTTGAAAATATTAAGACATTTTTCTTTTAATATACATATTTACAAGTACACAAACAACTTATAACTAACCAATTAATTAATAAAGGTAGCAAAATTACTAAAAACTAACCTAAAACTATTTACAAACTAAAATATAGCATCGAAAAATACATCCGCATCGCTGTCGACTGGTAATGTACCCAAGAGACTGGCCGCATTGCCACGTTGTATGGCAATGCTTTACCTCTGTCCAAGGTAAAAACCAGCCCTTGGGTCACGGGAAGTGTCAAATAGCCGTTTGTTTTGAATAAACTGTACTCCGATTTTTTATTGGCTAGACTAAAATGAGATTTGATGTCGACATTAAAATAAACTAGGTACCGAGTGGCTCTTGCTAAGGACCACTGAATCATTCTCTGCAGGAAGACCTACACTGTTGTTGGGTTGGCTCTGTAATATTTATTATTTATCGTGTTATTTTTAAATAAAGTTTGATCGCAGCTGACCAAAATAGTCAAGCAAATTAAAAAATAATTAATTTGAGACTATTGAAAATCAAATTGAAAGAATGTGGAACATGGTTCTAGAACCAATGAATGACCCTTCTGGTTACAAGCTGATTTCTTATAAATTGCAATCACCACGCTTCAAATTAGTAATCGTAATCTACCTATCGACCATTAGGTTACCGACTTAATTCAAGTAGCCTAATAGCTCATCCACTTACCCCTTAGTTTTCCACAATTCACAAATAAACAAAGAAATTACACAATAAACACTAAATAATCAAGACGAACTAATCTACCAACTAACAGTTCAATCTCCTACAGTTAATAGGCCAATCTTTCATAATTACTCAATCCAAACTGCCATTACCACGCGTTTCGGATATCATGCGACAAAAACAGACTGACAGACGTCAATGGAGCTTACTTTGCTCATTAATATGCGTTTTCAGTGCAATTAAAATGATTTAAAGTCAATTTAAAATGATGGATTTGTTTGAAGTAACTGGTGGCGCCATCTCTTGGTGAGTAGCTGAACTTAAATGTGTTTTTTGTGGTTTTATGTTGATGATACTTGGAGTAGTTTGTTGATAATAATCATGGCAAAATATAGGTTGCATTCAAATAGCCGTTATGCGTGGATTATGTGATAATTCTGAGATACAGAATAGTGCCATCCAGGTGCGCCCCACTCCGCGATTATTGTAAGCTATAAGTACTTTAGTACAGAGCGGAGCGGAGTGGGCGCGTCTTCGTGGATGGTACTATCTATAACAACACCTAATGAAGATTTTAGAAGAAGAAATGCTGCTCGTGCAACACAAAAAAAATTGGGATGAGGCGTGGCGAAAGTTCTGGATTTTTTTATTGAAAAGAATGTCCGTAGAGTATCTTGCCCGTTCTTCTCCATAGGACCCTACTACGCTTTAGAATGGGCAACTAGCTTCATCTTTCTGACTGACCGACTCCTTGACAATTCAAAAGTGCCTGTAAATGGTTTAATTGAAATAAATGTTGAGTTTGAATTTTAAAAAAATACATTTAAAAATATAAAAAACGGTAGGCCACCGGTATCGGGAACAAGGTCTAAGCTACCGGTGGTCAGGGCTCCTGAGAGAGGAACCTCCTAACGATACGTGCCGTGTCTAGAGGTACCGCTTTCTGGATCAAGCTCTTGATCCAGCTGCCTAACGAGAGCCTCCTCAGGTGTTGGTCGAGGCTATTGGCTATTATGCCATTGGCCGTCACGACTATCGGCACAATGACTGCTGTATCTACATCCCACATGTCGACAACCTCGCGAGCCAGGTCAAGATACTAGATGATTATTATTAGTATTGGCGATTCGAGACACCACGACATTACAGTTTTAATACATCACTAGGAACCTTGTAATGTACTTTTCGAAGTGGGTACACAAAACCAAATATCAATTCAATCTGCCTAGCCTTTTCCCATCTTTGTTGGGGTCGGCTTCCAGTCTAACCGGATGCAACAGAATACCAGTATTTTACATGGAGTGACTGCCTATCTGACCCCCACAACCCAGTTACTGGGTAACACAATACCCCTTAGTAAGACTGGTTGTCAGACGACCCGTAACCACTGTCAAAGATCCACGAATGGCAGCCGGGACCAACGGCTTAACGTGCTCTCCGAGACACGGAGGAGTCTCGGTATGTAAAGATGGTTAACCATCCACGGACCAACCCCGGCAAGCGTAGCTTAACCAGATGGATCGAACCGTGCGGCTGTTATTACTTAGCCACGAGCTGCTCTATTTAACGAAACGAACTATCTATATGGTACATAAAACACTACATACCTTAATTGAATTATAGTAATTATGTAAAATGGGGATGAGCACAGCGACATCAAAAACATTAATTTACTAAAAGGTCAAATTAATATAGTTAATGGCTATCCTACATAATATTTTATTAATAATTTAAATGGAGTGCGGACATCATTAGATTTTAATGGCGTTTAATTATAATTGGAAGTAATTAAAATATGATATTGGATTAAGTCAATCGAGATGCAGCTGAATACCAATATTTTACATGAAGTGACTGTTTATCTGACCTCCACAAACCAGTTACTGGGTAGCATGATACCCCTTGGTTCAGACTTTAGGCTTCTGACCAGGGCCCTCTTTTCCATTGGGCATTCAGGGCGCCGCGATTGATGAGGGCCCCGGTTTGTCAAAAAAAAAGTCATTTTTTGCAGTTGCCAGCCGTTCCATTCTACGCATTATTAGTACAGATTAATGAAAAAATAATTGATTTGCAGTGCGATTTACAATACATTTCTAGCCCCAAAGTTATGAATCAATCACTAATAAAGGATCGATGGTATTGTGATTCTTTTGGTTTTATATAATGTAATTAGATTCAATTGAACATTTAAATAAATTAAATTTGCCCACTATCAAAATACGTTTAAGAGCGTTTATTCTGAAAGTTGGCAACGTCGTAAATAGCTGTCAAATATTTACCTGTTTTGATTAATTTGGAAATAATACTGTATGGAAATAAGAAATGTGGCTAACTAAGTTACTAGAATATTGATTATGATATGCAATAACTCCACAACTCAACAACGTAAATAACACAATGAATGTTGTTGACCTGTCAAATTGAAACAGATTAGTCGGAATTGTCAACGAAAATGTGTTGCGTAATTAGATAGCTGGGCTTATAGTAAATATCCTATACTATTAAACGAACGAGCAATTTTTGTAACTACATATATTTACTAACTACGTAAACACGTTCTCGATAATAAACCTGAAATCACCGACCCGTTTTGAGCAAGCGTGGTGATCAATGCTCGTGCCTTCTCTGGATGAGAAGAGACCTTTGCTCTGCAGATAAGTACAAGATTCTACTCAAGAATCATGTAATGAATTCATGGTAACAGTTAACGCATCGATGTCCCTTACACCCTTTATATCAGCAAGAACTATTAAAAAAATGGTTTTGTGTGGCATTTAAAACGCAGTGTATCGAAGACGACTCCGCCTTTTTACTCTTTAATGACACATTCCTACCCTCTTTTTATTAAAAAAAAACATATCTACAAATGACCAATAATTTAAATTAAATATGACGCAAGGGTGGAGACATTTTTAATACTGCCCCATATAATTTGCATATGACAGGGGACAGTGAAACGCTACTCGTTAATTAGAACCCCGAAACTCAAGGTGTGGTAGCCGCCATTTTGAATGGACATAGAGTAAATAATTAATCAGAAGGGGAAGTTCTTGTAGGTATGTCTAGTGAAGGCATACCTAATCATTCCAACAGGCTGCTGCAGGTGGGGAGAGACATCAAACGACGCAAATACTCCGATCTTATTGGGACTTATATGTTCGAGCCACTTGGGGTTAAAAAAGAAAAAAAAGAAATTACTAGAGCCCAAGGGGTCCGAGTGCCCACCTAGTTTTCGAGACATCGCCAAGCGATTGGTCGACTTCACGAGACCTGCCTGGCCTATTTTTTGGTCAAAGAATCAGCATTGCCACCTAACGTGGCAATGCTACCAGCCTTTTGGGCACTTTTCCTGTTGACAGCGATGCGAACGAAATTCCTTTTCTATAATTATATTTGTACATTATCATTATTACAGTCAAAACCGTTTATAACGACTTCGAAGCGACCGTCGGATTACGGTTGTTATAACCGATAGTCGTTATAACCAAACACTTATGTTAAGTAAACAGAA
The DNA here is from genome assembly GCA_914767755.1 of Agrochola circellaris. Lineage (NCBI taxonomy): Eukaryota > Metazoa > Arthropoda > Insecta > Lepidoptera > Noctuidae > Agrochola > Agrochola circellaris. Next base: position 4,513,303 of record OU611867.1, on the reverse strand, counting down.
ATGCTAGGCCCTCAAAATTTCGTCGTTATAACCGGTACGTCGTTTAAAGCGAAGTCGTTATAAACGGTTTTCACTGTATTATTTTATAAGTATGTTAGTAGTTGCTGCTTGGAAATTGAATTAAATATTGAGAGTTATATCAATGTCATTCCAATTATCGTTAAGAGTGGTCATTTTCCAAAACGATTTCTGTACTGTATAATAAAATAATTAAATTTTTTATGTAAAATCAATTGAGTTTTTTTTTAGTTTAGATAAATAGCTATGTATGTAGACAACAACATATTTTTCCGAGTCTGTTTTTCCGAGTTTATCGAAAAAGGGTTTATTTCTGTTGGCAGATTTTTCCTACAACATTGACAAGAAAGATCCATAGACAAGGCACTACGGTACTTGACTTTTTGACACTTTCAAGTCTTATTTAAATAAATAGTGCAAACAGCTTGTCGCTCATTATTTACGAATACATTGCGATTTTTTTTCTCAGTATGTACTGAGATAGTTGGTAAATTATGTAGATATCATGATCATGGTCTGTTCAAGAAGTGTCTGAATTAATTGTAAACAAACCCTGTTCAAATTAAATTCTTACGCAATTACTCACTACAGGGAATTAGTAACACTTTCATCTGTATTTAGAAGATTTCAACTTTATATCTCACGTTTTTTTCCAACAATTAATATTTGAATAACATTGTTTAATAATTGTAAGTGAAAAATCATTGACAAAAATTTAGATTATTAAATTAACCTCAATAATTGTCAGATGAAAAACATCTTTAAGGTGATTAAAAATTAAAAGTTACTTCAGTTATTCAAATAATCAAATCAAAGCAGACAAATTGAAAGTGGCACTAGACATTGACATCCCCAGCAACGTTTTCTAATCTATTTGTTTACATTTTTGTCAGATAGTTTTTAGGTTTTCCAAGAAAAAACTTAACATTGTAGTTGAAAACTATGTTTTTCCGTACATTCCAACTGTAAATGTAAGTTTGTACGCATACGCAATATTGAGAGATTTAAGTACCATGTTGTTTTAAGACGATAGACTTCTTATAGGTTTTCCTGTAATCTAGGAGTAAAGAACCATTCCCAGTATTTTTTTTTTTTTTTTTAATTGTAGTTAAAATTATAAACAATATATTTACACACAGCACAGACGCTGGCAGAGAGTTCCACACTTTGGCTGTGTGCATAATAAATGTGGAGGAGATGCACTGAGAACGACTGGGCGAGATATCAACTAAGTGTGAAAGGTACCTTGCAGTACCCCTAATAGCAAAATGGCGACGTTGGGATCATGCGTCGCGGAGCTCTGCGCACACTACAATACGGATGATGACTAAATTTTTTTTTCCGTCATGGAGTTTGTTAAATAATATTGGACACGTATTTTTTTTTTGTTACGTAATCTAAAGATTACGGCGATACATTGTGTTGAAAATGTGCCATGACGTCACGGGAATGTAGATTTTATACTTACTTGTGACGTAGCGACCCCCACTCCCAAACTTAAAATGCGTTTTATCTAAGCAATTTGTTATTAATATGATAAAGCAAAAAATACGTGTCTAATATTTTTTTATTATCTGACTGACGGACTAATTAGAATTTCTTATTTTTACCCAGCATCATTCCTATTATATTTATGACACGACGGCAGAGAAAACACCGGTCACCCATCTCAGTTTCCACCAAAAGAACATTGCTTTACCTCATAGACCAGTCTACCCCATCAGAGCTATTTAACTGCCGCTCTAGAAAATTGCTTACTCCTATCTAGAATTTTAATCCGACCGCAAATTGAATTTTTGCAACAATTTATGTGTAGTGTAAAATAATTTATAGGCTCATAAGCCACGAAATTGATTTATTGTTTAATTTTCAGTGTTTTTTCATGAAGTTGATGTTGAACAGTAGGTTGTAATACAGTTTAAGGTAATTAATAAGTCGTATAGCCAAGGAAAAAATGGGGGGCTTGTGGCTAAGTAATAACAGTCGCACGAGTCGATCGATCAGGTTGGGTTGATCCGTGGATGGGTGACCATCTTTACATACCAAGACTTCTCCGTACCTCGGAAAGCTTAAGCCGTTGGTCCTGGCTGTCATTTGTAGATCTTTGACAGTTGTTAAGAGTCGTCAGAAGCCCGAAAGTCTGACAACCAGTCTCACCAAGGGGTATCGTGTTACCCAGTAACTAGTTTGTGGAGGTCAGATAGGCAGTCGCTCCATGTATAATACTGCCATGCTATTCTGTAAACATCTCACCGTGAAAACTTGGGTGAAGTGAGCTGTCAATAGTGTCAATCCCTGTGGAATGACAGCTCACTCCACGCTCACTTCACCTAAGTTTTCACGGTGAGATGGTTACAGAATAGCACTGCTGGTATTCAGCTGCATCCGCTTAGACTGGAAGCTGACCCCAACATAGTTGGGAAAAGGCTAGGTAGATGATGACTTCTCTATTAGTCGTCATTTCGTTTTATCTCTATTATGTACATATCTACGGTAAAGGAGCAAAAATGTTCTACCATTTTCATTCAAAACTAGCGGTTTTTTCTCCTATAAAGTTCTCTAGCAATGTGAGAATAGTTCATGCAACATTCTGGAAGAATAACTGGTCAACAAACCGGGCTTCGCACGTCCTCTTTGCAGTGTCTTATCAGCCTTTTACGCCGACCATGTGTTCATCCTACTTGGAGTCTCATACATCGTCACATTTCAGCCAATGTCCACAAAACCCCAATGAATTATACTCCTAAACCTTCCTCATGAATCAGTCCGTGCATTGCTAGAAACCGTATGAAAATCCGTTCGCTAGTTTCTGAGTTTATCGCGTTCAGACAGACTGACGCGGTTGGGGGACTTTGTCTTATAATATTGTAGTGGCAATACGTAGTTGGAAAAACAAAAGAGGTGCAAGAAAAAACTAACCTTTGGGTGAAATATTCAGCCTTTGATGCTACACTAGCCTCTTTATTTATTTAAACTTTTCACACTCAAAAAAGTACAAAGGCGGACTTAATGCCTTAGGAATTCTCTACCAGTCAACCAAGGGTGGTGAAGAGATTAGATGGCAGGTGCTCTATTTGAGAGGAACAAAGGAAAAATTAAAAAATACATTCTAATGCATTATAGCTAAAATAGGTATAACAATACATAAATAGTCAAATAATAATAGTCAATGTCTCTTTCCAATAAGAGTAAGCACAGACCTCAGACCACACTACTAAGATCCTCTTAACATATAATTATAATCAGCCTATAATGTTCCCACTGCTGGGACACAGGCCTCCTCACTGTGAGAGGCAGTGGGCCGTAATCCACCACGCGGGCCCAGTGCGGGTTGGTGGATGTCAGAATAGATATGTCTACAAATTTTTGGTTCTAGGACATGCCGGTTTCCTCACGATGTTTTCCTTCACCGTTTTGAGAGCAGTGGTGATGAAATAATTTACACAAAGTTAAGCGCTTGTTTAGCCTGGGCCACCACTGCTTTAAACATATGATTTACCCAAATAAAAATCACAACTAACTAATAAACGTTTATGCCGTAACGAGTTTGAATAGCCTCGTATCAGCTGTAAACAAGTCCTGGTGTAATGACGGTAAACAGAGCGATCATTATAGTATGTTTGGCGTGACCTGGGCTAGAGGCGTGGGTGTTTCCTTCCATGTAACTCCAGGAGTTTTAAGATGGTGTGGGTTCCATTGAGTACGACACAGAACGGTTGTGGTCGTGAGTCCATAGCCATGTTGCATCGCTGTGGAAAAGCGCCCTGTTTTTATTTCGCTATTTCTTTTCAGGGGTAGTCAGATTCTGATAGAAAAGATCGACTGCATCTAGTTTAATTTTTATTATGACGTGCAAAAGTGATTCCGATATCCTATTTACAGAATAAATAATTTCATTTCATTCCACCACGGTGACAAATAACATAGGAAAAAGAGTTTCCTAAATTATTTGCCTATATTCGGACAGAATCTTTATTTAATTCAAAGTTCAAAGTTCAAAAGTCATTTATTCAAACTAGGCTGAGAATCAGCACTTTTCGACCGTCAAAATTACAGAAGATAGTCCCCCAAAACACCCACCCTTCACCACTTCCTAGTGCGTTAGCTGGGAAGAAGAAGTGGCGCAACAAACTCCCCAGCAGCACTGCTGTCTATTGCTGTAATTGGTTATGTACAAATTAAATAAAGATACCTAATTACCTACTCAAATTAAAGTTTTAGGTTTTTATAGTAAAGTAGATTCTGCCTGCAACTTCGTCCGGGCAATATCATACATCCTATGACATTCGACAGTACGGTAGCTTTCCATTTGTGATATAATTTTCGGAAACGGATCGATAGTTCTGAAGATTACCCCTTACATAATAACTCACAACTCTTTTTTTTTATAGCTCAATACCTATTTACAAGCCAAGATGACTGATCCCTCACGGATTTATAATTTAATTAAACAAATTACAATCGCTGATTTCATTAAACATCTGCAGCTTAGGTAAAAACTGTTGAACTTGTTTATAATTTATTTCAATCGATAAAAAGTCAAATAAATTATTTGTCAAGCATTTTTTTTCTGTCTAAACTTACTTACAATAAACATTACATCCGCTTCAAAAACCGATTGAAGTTTAGCAGTCTCAAATCAGTAATTCTCCTTAACAGCATCACTTGGGGTTTTGTGTCGGAACGCTTCAAAATCCAACAGTGGAAAACACACCCGACACTGCCGCAGGCTCGCCGTACCAATGGTATAATTACGACCAATGTTTCGGGGAAGCAGCAGTTTTATTATCTTCGGCTACTGTGATTAGATGGACCACAGATAACTTTGGGAACCCGAGGAAAATAAAACGATATTCTCTGTGGTCACTTTTGTTTTTGGTTCGAGTTTTAAAATGTGTTGTTATGTGTAACAGATATTTTTGGGGCGCTTTGTTTAAAGCTTTGGTTTTCTAGAAAGCGGTGAACGGTCACACATTAACGGCTGTCTAAATACGGGGCGTTTTTTGACAAATTTATGACAAATACTGGTGAAACGTCAGTTTTTCATGAGTGTCGTTATAATATGACGAAAGTGACACTGGCAGAATAGTCGACACCGGCTCAATTGCCAAAAAAATAAAAATATGACGGAACCGCTGGCTGATGAAAAGCCCTTTAGGTTTTTTTTTAAAGGTTTGTCTGTGTATGTCTAACTGTGCGTTTGCACTGGCTAAACATCACAACAAAACATGTTGAAATCTCTAGTTCCTGTCAAACATTGTATGGAAAATTGACACAAAATAGAGATTTCAACATGTTTTGTTGTGAATGTTTCACCAGCGCAAACGCACAGTAACGCTCTCTATGTAGAACATAACATACGTAATATCACGCCTGTTGTTCTCAAATGGTATGCAGAGGTGCAGTTATCGCCAGTAGTGTATTGTTTAAGTGCGTTTAAACTGAAAGTGGGCAACGTCGCCAAAAATTTCGCCGTTTTGATTAATTTGGCAATATTACTGTATGGAAATGAGAAATATGGCTAACTAGTGTACTAAAATATTGATTAAAACTTTCCAAATGCCTTTTTTACATAAAAAACTGAAAATGAAAATTCTGTGTTATATTTGCGATTCATTATTAATATTCTAGTTCACTAGTTAGCCATGTTTCTTATTTTAAATGTTTTCTCAGTTTAAGAATGACGTCAAATCATATCCCTTATTATGCTTGTCGTGTGGTTTCTTTTGACTGGACCCCAGCTTCCAGAATTTGATCAAATAACAACATAACTTCGATGACATTGCTAACTTACAATAAAAATAATTAATCATTCATGAATACCGATAACTGGCGAATCGATACATAATGTGCCTCAGGCAGGACTCGAACCTACGCCCCTGTGAGGTAGCACTCGACAACATAAAAAAAATACACAGAAATGTATTTTAATACCTCCATTTTAAGTAGTTTTTTATATCAAAATTTCTACTTACGCCATTTTGATTTCAAGCATAATAAAAATGCTTAATTAAATATTTAAATGATTTAATGTCTTATTCCGAAGCATTTAAGATCATTTTGCTTCGTTAATTTTAAGACTTATGGAGAGATTTTTTTTTCTGTAATAATTTATGCCCGTCTTTGACCGCTGTGGCATCTACTTTTACAACGGCACATCTCACGGTCCTGTTTTGTTGCAAAGTAAACTTAATGCGCTAGAAAATAAAGTTGATTATCAGTTGAAGTTAAATGAACAGTTATTTTTAAATGTTCATACATTTTAATATGCAGACATTGTTGTATAATTTACTGGTCGCAGTATCTAGATTGAATTAAATAATAATAATATGACATTGTTGACGCGTTACATACTAAATTAACTGTAATTTTCTTAGTGGTTGAACTAATATTGCATTAAAAACATTGTTTTTAAAACCAGCATGGAAGTATAATGTCCCACTGCAGGGCAAACGCCAAGGAGAGGCCGTTCATGAGAAGGCACGAGCTGATCACCGCGCTTCGTCACCACACGTATCAGGGAAATGATATGTTTATCAAAGTGACTACGTCAATTTCCCATGTTATACCAATTTCATAGTGTAAATTATTTTGCATACTATTGTATAGAATCAAGTTTTTTTCTAACTGAACAGACAGCAGAGCTGCTGGGGAGTTTGTTGCGCCACTTCTTCTTCCCAGCGAAAGCACTAGGAAGTGGTGAAGGGGGACTGTCTTATGTAATTTTGACGTTCGAAAAGTGCTGATTCTCAGCCTAGTTTGATTATATGACTTTTGAATTTTTGAATTTCATACAACTGTCAAAATATGACAGTTGTGATTCGAATATCCGGACAATTCAAGTTGATAGTCAGTTTGAAATGTGATTAATTTATCTCTCTTTGCCTAAGTTTTCTCACCATGTCTGTCTTCACCTTGGTTCTTCACAATGTTTTCCTTCATCGAGGCAGTTGGGTCATAGATAAATATTAAGGGCTGATTTTTCAAATGTCAGTTATCCTTATATCTGAAGAATAAATACTGCGGTTTGACAGTTTAAATATTCTGACAGTTTGAAATATTTTCTATACAAAATAGACAATATTTCAAACTATCAGAATATTTATTATTCAGATAAAAGTTCTGACTATTGAAAACCCATATCTTAACATCATGCCTGCTATCCCCAAAGGATTCGGCAGAGGTGTACCACCACAATTACCCAATTATGTTTAAGTCCCATATAATAGGGGGCGAGCCTATTGCCATCTACCGGACACAAACCCAGACTCCGGATTGCTACTGAGAAATTCTAGATGGAAAAACCCAATTACACTTGGCCCGAGCTGGGAATCGAACCCAGGAGTTCAAGCTCAGCAGTATCACTGTGGATCACCCGGAGGACACGGTGGAGCATACGGTGGAGGTCTGCCCGGCTTGGGCGGGGCACCGCCATGTCCTCACGGAGGCGATGACTTGCGTCCGGTCCTGGTTCAGGCCATGGTCCGGAGTGAGAGTGCATGGGAGGCCGTCAGCTCCTTCTGCGAAGCAGTAATTCTCGCGAAGGAGGAGGTGGAGTGCGCGAGGGAGAGGTAATATTCGCGCCCTCGCGCCCCTAGTCGCCGCAGGAGACGCCCCGGGCGTCGGGAGTCGCGAGCCAACTTCCGGCCACCGTAGGCGCGGGCTTGCGGACGGTGAACAATAGGTAGCTCGCCGTCCGATAGGGACCAGGCCCGGGTCGACGGCGCGTTGTGTTCTACGCGCGCCTCAAAGAGATGTCAGCACCAACTGACGGGGTCCGGAAGGGCCAATGCCTGCCGGGGTTGCGAGTTTGTCCGAAAGGGATATCGCGACCCCGGCACACAGGCAACGGAAGGAACACGGGTGGGTTTTAGTCAGTAAAAGTCTGACACGCCCTCCCGCTCCCCCCAGAGCGGGAGAAGTTATTCGACAACAAGCCATCCTCAAAAAAAAAAAAAAAAACAGTATCACTTGCGACCACTAGATCAATCAGGTAAACTATTGAAATTCAGCCCTGAAACTGTTAACTTTACATAATGACATTAAAAGACTCAATCACGCTACGTTTTGAAATGTCACCAGAATCACAGTTCCATGTTCACGTCACTTTTTCTCTACAGAAAGTTGATTTTGCCTTTATTTTTCAGTAGCTATTCCCAACAATGCTAGCTTTTCTATCTTAGCTTTTCTCAACAATGTTGGGATCGGCTTCCAATATAACCGAATGCAGCTGAATACCAGTATTTTACATGGAGCGACTGCCTATCTGACCTCCACAACCCAGTTACTGGGTAACACGAGACCCCTTGGTAAGACTGGTTGTCAGACTTTTGAGCTTCAGACATCTTTGACAGTCGTTACCGTAATAACGACTGTCAAAGATTTACGAATCACAGCCAAGACCAAAGTCTTAACGTGCTTTCCGAGGCATGGAGGGTTCTTGATAAGTAATGGATGGTAACTCAAAGTTAAAGTCAAATCATTTATTTCAAATAGGCTCTTGTGAACGTCAAAGTTTACAAAACCCTAGTACTTTTTGTTAGGTTACTGCTCAGAAATTGTGAATAACGTGTAATGATTGAAATACTGTCTTGAATTCATGCAAGCCTAGTACTTTTTGTGCCAATTTACAAGTTTATTAACTCAAGGAATCACGTTGTCCCATACAAACTTTGCACTCCTTTTTCACCCCTTTAGGGGTAGAATTTCGGAAAATCCTTTCTTATCGGATGCCTACGTCATATAAAAACACACCCTCCAAGTTTCAGGTCTCTACAATAAGCGGTTTAGGCTGTGCGTTGATCCGTCAGTCAATCAGGACAAAGCATTTTATATATATACATATAAAATGCTTTGTCCTGCCTAGTCCAGTGGTAGATAATGTAGATATTGATTATATGCTACTCGTAAGAAAAGATTTGCACTAGTAACTGAGGAATGCATTTCTGTGAATTAAATTTCCTCTTACCTGATTCTAGTCGCCCCTTCCAAACGGTAGTTTTCGTATATACTCATCCACCAACCGACTGAAACACAAAGAAAACATTCCCTGTCCTCTCAAACCATATCAATCTCAAAAAATCTTCGGCACTTATAAATGAAAATATAAAAAAAACCCTAAAAAGCGGCGTCGGAAGCCGAAAGAGGCTCCATTTAATACCTCCGTACGTAACCGATAGATTAATACGATAAATGTACGTTATAACCCATAATTATGATCTTTATTCACAACATAACCTTCATGGGTGTTTTTTGAAACATTAGAAACTTTAACAATTTATTGGTTGAAAAGAATGTATGAGTCAGAGGTTTTTTTCGGTTAGAATAATGTTTGTTAGGATCTGGAGCTAATGCTTCAAGTTCTAAAGTCGATATTTCAAAAATAATCAAGATAAGTAAAGTATCAAATTCAATTATATTTTATTTCACATAAACCTACATGGGCAATTATGAAACGTTAGAAGCTAGGTACACGGTTTTAATTTGTCGTTTCCTATGGAGAAGAGCTTTTAGTTACTCTTATATGAATCCTTAATCAAGTCGCTAATCAAGGAGACAAACACCCTCTTTTTTATAATCACGTAATTTATCAAACCACATACCACATTTTTTTACCACATAAGTAAAAACTCCTAGTAAATGACACTTCACTAAGTTTGAACCTGTCACATTGGTCATTGTCAAAAATAGAACATGACGTTTTTTGACGTGCAAGTGACATTCAACCTTAGAGTGATAAAGTAATTACGAAGTCGACTGTGTTAAATGACATTTTGTCGTTTTTTTTTCCTAAAAATAACCAGTCTCTTAATAATTAATTACAATCTAGCTTATAGTACTAATATGCAATATGAATGTAACTTCATTTTTTACGTGTGTAAGCGCTACCGCTAATTTAGAGGTCCTGGCTTTGACTCCCAGGTCGAGCAAAGTGTTATTTGCTTTTTTTATCTGGAATTTCTCTGTAGCAGCACGGAGTCTTGATTTGTGCCCTGTCGTCAACTTAAGGCGAAAGCGTCAAGGTAGCCCGCGAAATTAAAATTTTCTTACGATTTTTGCAATTTGCAGGTCAGTATCATGTTATAATATGATTCGGGGCCGAATCAAATGTTTATTTATAGAATTATAATCATAAAAATTATTTATATTAAACTCTCTAAGTTCATGTAATCCCATTGAATGACTATTTCATGAAATCATGACATTTGACAATTATGTTAACTTATGGAGTTGTATTGCTGATTGTAATGATTATAATTATGTAAAGCCATATTTTTTACGGTCGCGAATCATATTTTAATAAACATAAAACCTGACACTGACCTGCAAAAGGCAAAAAACTAAAGAAAATTTGAATCTCGCGGGCTACCTTAGCGCATCCCCCTTAAACATACCTAGAGAAATGTGTGTGTACTATAGGTACACCTCTGCCCTACCTTTTGGGGGATCAAGGCGTGATGTTATGTCATTTTAAAACTTAAAGTATTGTTGATTGTTCTTTATACAAGTTCGTTCCACTTTCTTAGTCTGTTGAACCTAATAATATTTTATAAACACTTTTTTCATTTTTTATAGTATATAGCAAACTCAAACTCAAAGCATTTATTTCAATGAAACCATTTACAGGCACTTTTGAATTGTCAAATAGTCGGTCAGTTAGTCAGAAAGTTGAAGCTAGTTGCCCAGTTCCACAACGTAGATCTTTACGGAGAAGAACGGGCAAGAAACTCCAAGGACACTGTACACCGCCGTACCAAGATGCTATGCCCGGTATTTTAGCAAATAAAACAAGACGATGCTGTTTTGGGGTTTTTTTATTAATAATATTTTCTTCCTTATATCTAATCGTGTGTAACGAAACCATAGCGCGCTTTTAAACAGCACAACGCCATCTATCGAGCTAAAAGACAAACTTTTGCGATTATTGACTTAACATTCCGCCCACCATGGACAAAATGTGAGATTACCGCTCACCTTGACTTCATATTTTGTCCATGACAAACCGATACTGAGCGTCGAACGATACAAAACTAACTGAGACAATAGTAAAGATGATGGTCGTTACACACTTTACAGAACACTAGAATATTGAAATATTTTCAACACAAAAACAATAAAATCAAGCAGCAACAAAAGACGCGGTCGCAGCCGCTACAACAAAAAAGAAACAAAAATAATAGTTGCTGGTTAATATCTAGTAAGATAACACACATAACATGTACTACACAATAAAACAAATTGTTCGTTATTTTTTAAATACAAACAAGAATACTTATTTATTAACTGGTAGCACACATACCTTTGACACTGGTCTTTTAATTTGCGACCCCTTACATCTTAAACTAACCACGCGCGTAATTCCGTCCAAACCTGGGTGTTTTTGAGTGATGATACCATAAAGCCACCTAGCTGGCGGTAAATCGTCCTCTTTTACCAGAACAATATCACCAATAGCTGGTTCCGGAGTCTGATATGCCCATTTGTAGCGATTCATGAACTGAGTTAAATATTCTTGCGACCAGCGTCGCCAGAAATCTTGAACCATTCGCTGTGTTAATTGCCATCGCTTTAGACTAGTTAGGGTCGTCTGTTCATAGTTAAATTCCGGTACAAGCACAAGAGGTTCTCCGACTAAAAAATGCCCAGGAGTTAAAGGAGTTTGGTCTTGACTATTATCACTTAGCTGTGAGATGGGACGGGAATTTAGACATGCTTCTATCTGAGACAAGACGGTAGCCATCTCCTCGTAAGTTAGAGTGTTGTTTCCAACAACTCGCTTGAGATGGTGTTTCGTGGACTTTATACCCGCTTCCCACAGTCTACCAAAGTTTGGAGCGTGGGGTGGTATAAAGTGCCAGTTAGTCCCATTATCCGATAACCAATCTGCTATTTCTGTTGTCACGCTTGATTTTTCAGCAGCCAGCAGTGTTTTCAACTCTTTCGCAGCACCCACAAAATTGGTGCCGTTGTCGCTGTAAAGATCAGCACACTGTCCACGTCTAGCAACAAATCGTTTGAATGCTGCCAAGAATCCTTTAGATGTTAAATCGCTGACCGCCTCGAGATGTATGGCTCTTGTCGCCATGCACACAAAGAGACAAATATATCCCTTGTATGAATGATGACCTCTCCCCTTGGACGTTCGTATATTTATTGGACCGGCATAGTCCACTCCGCTTTGGTGGAATGGTCGGCTAGCATTCACTCTTGCTTTGGGCAATTGGCCCATGAGCTGTTCTCTTATACGAGCTGCATGACGAACACAAGATACGCAATTGCGTACATAGAATTTAGTGCGATTTTTTGCATCAAGAACCCAATATCTGGACCTTAAATAATTGAGCATTAGTTGGGGTCCACCGTGTAACGTCTTCTGGTGAGTATCTGCGATTAACAAGTTAGTAAAATGAGACTTGGCTGGTATAATAATCGGATGTTTAATGTTTTCATCGATTGTGGCTCTTTCTAAGCGTCCCCCTACTCTGAGCACTCCTTCGTGATCGACGAATGGATTAAGCGAGGTAAGTACACTTTTCTTTTGAACATTTCCTGTTTTAAGGAGGTATTCTATTTCTCTACTAAAATATTGCCTTTGACACTGTTTAATACAGACTGTTAACGCTTCGTTAAGTTCTTTAGCGGTTAACCACGAAGGAAATTGTTCGGAGTTGTCTCTTCTTCTCTTACAATATATAAAGCGCCTGCAATAAGCGATTACTCTGATCAACTTTCTTAAGGTTGAGAATTTTGTCCACACTGTTAACGTTAAATATTCGTCTGTTGTAACGTAGCTTACCTTTTGTGCCTTTTCTTCTAACACTGTCTTGCATTCAGTCTTTTTGTTGTAGTCAATGTTTTTGTTTTTTAGCCACTCTGGACCTTCCATCCATAACTGGTTAGAGATTAATTCAGTTGATCTTAATCCCCGTGAGGCGCAATCAGCCGGGTTGTCCGCTGATTTCACATGAGCCCACTGGCTTCTGTCTACTACTGTCAAAATCTCTGACACTCTGTTGGCTACAAATGTTTGCCAATTAGATGGATGTTTGCTCAGCCAAGCGAGTACTACTGTCGAATCGGTCCACGCGCGAATATTCTGCTTTTCAATTTTCAATACTTCGGCTACTTCACTAATTAATTTCGACACTAAAACTGCACCACACAGTTCAAGTCGCGGTATTGAAACTTGTTTAATTGGTGCAACCTTCGTTTTGGCTGTCACCAGGCGAGAATAAACTACCTCCTGCTGATCCACCACACGCATGTAAACTACTGCTGCATAAGCTTGATTCGAAGCGTCACTAAATCCATGCAGCTCCACTGAATCACCGCGGTAGATTGATAACCACCTAGGAATCCGATACTGTACGAGTTGTTCGAGTTCGCTGCGGTAAGTAACCCATTCCTTTAACAATATCGATGGTAACTCATCATCCCAATGAATTCCAGACAACCACAATTTTTGTAATAATATCTTGGCTTTTATGATTGCAGGTGCTAGCCAGCCCAATGGATCGAACAACATCGAAATATGCGAGATAACACTTCTTTTAGTTACAGGTATCTTCAAGGGAGGCAGCTTCACCGTGTATTCAAATTCATCAGTTTCTCTGGACCAGGTAAGTCCTAAAATTTTCATTACTATATCTGTTTTTAATTCTAGGTTTTCTTCTTCTTTATCTATTCTCATATGGTTCATTAATTCTGAATTATTGGTTTTCCATTTTTGTAGCTGGAAGCCTGCTTTTCCTAATAATTGTGTCATTTGCTCATATATATCTTTTCCTTCCGCTATATTTTGACAGCCAGTCATCAGATCATCCATATAAAAATCCGTCAGAGTCTTTTCACGTGCAATAGGAAAGCATTCTCCCTCATCTAGTGCTATTTGATGCAATGTTCGGACGGCCAAATATGGAGCTGACGCCGTGCCAAAAGTTACTCTCAAAAGCCGCAGGTGTTTAATTTTGTCTTTGAGATCTTGTCTCCACAATAATCTTTGGTAGTCAGTATCTTCAGTAGAGACAATCACCTGCCGGTACATTTTTACAATGTCCGCAACTATACAAATGGGTTGCATTCTCCATCTCATTATAGTGTGCCGTAAATCAGCTTGTAAGGTTGGCCCAACCATTAGTTCGCCGTTCAACGACACACCATTCTTACCTAAGCTAGAGGCGTCAAATACAACCCTAACTTTAGTAGTTGCTTTATCTTCTCTGATCACCGCGTGATGGGGAAGGTATACGACATCAGGCTTGTTAATTTGCTCCATAGGAATAATTTCTGCATGACCCAAGTCGAGATATTCATTAATTACATCCACATATTGCCTTTTTAACTCGGGGTCTTTAGCTAACCTTTTCTCCAAATTAAAAAACCTGCGCAATGCAATATCTTTAGTTTGACCATTTGCGCAGTGTGGTGTAGCCGTTTTAAACGGCAATCTAACAACATAACGACCTTCGGAATCCCGTTGGGTTGATTGCTTATAAAATTCTTCACATTTTTGTTCTTCTTCCGTGAAGTGCTTTTTTGGCACTACTGTTTCCTCTAATTCCCAAAATCTTTTTATAAGATCATTTTGATCACCTTCCAACGTTAAATAGTTAAGACTCTCTGCGTTTTCCTCCGTTCCCGTAATCTCTCCCGAAAGTATCCATCCCAATTCAGAATCCTGCGCTATTAAAGATCCCGGAGGACCCTTACTGAGTCCTTGTTTGAGGACTTTGCTATACACCGAGGAACTTAAAAGAATGTCAATTTTTCCTGGTGTATCCCAAGTAGGATCTGCCAAATTGTACTGTTTCAGTTCTTTCCACAATGGAAACTTTATTTGGTTTGAAGGAAGAATTGACGTTAATTTCTTCTGTACGTGAGCCTTAACCGACAAACTAAAGTTAGGATTGTACATTGATTGTAATCTTAAGTAAACAACATATTTTGAGGTCAATGCACAACCCTTATCATCTTCGCCTAGCCTCAGTGATGATTTATAACTGATATATTTTTTCAGCCCTAAAAGTTGAACTGCTGACTCCGTAATATACGAAGCCTGCGAACACTGATCCAGTAAAGAGCGTAGAGTCGCTTCTGTGCCTGTACCGGAGGTAACCTTCACCAAGGCAGTAGGCAACAAATCATGGCTACGGGAAGTCGCAGCACAGTTTGTTACAATGTTACTTGCATCGTCTTGTGTTTGTTTTGTATCAACTAATTGCTTAGGTTCTACTTTAGGGTCAGTTGATACGGACGCATCTTTAGTATGGAGTAAAGAATGATGCTTTCTTTTACATAACCGACATCTAGTCGGCAAACGACAGGCATATACCGCGTGGCCTGACCCGAGACAATTAAAACATAATCCATTGGATTGGACGAAATTACGCCGTGAGGTGACATCTTCGTTACTAAATTTCTTACAACTACCAAGTTTATGATCAGCTTTACAAAATACACATGATAGAGTAGCTACATGTAGTGTCTTGACAGGAACATTTTTTGTGGCAGTATTTTTAGAAGACTTATTGTCTAAAAATTCTAGTGAACGGAACCTTTGTTCTAAAAACATATTAAACTGCTTTAGAGTAGGTAGATCTTCTGAATATTCACAAATTTTTGCTTCCCACAATTTACGAGACTCAGAATCTAATTTTAAGCTCAAAATGTATATTACAATGAAGTCCCAGGTGTCGACATTAATTCCCAAATTTTTAAGTGCATTCAAACAATCGTTACTTGTATCCAATAACTCTTTAAGTGATTGTGCTGACTCGCCTGATATATTTTTCTGACTAAGAAACCGTTTCAGAATGCAACTCGCCATATACTTTTTATTATTGTAGCGCTTGTTTAATTGTTCCCAAGAAGTCTGATAATTTGAACTACAAATAGGTATATTTCTCAGAAGTTGATCAGCTTCTCCAGATAAATGACTTTTTAAATACTGAAGTCGCTGAACATCGTCTAAAGACTTATTACTGTGTATAAGGGATAAAAATAAATCACGGAAGGTGATCCACTCCGAGTATTGTCCAGAAAACATAGGTAAACTAATTTTAGGTAGTTTGATATTACAAGATTCATCAGAGCTTTTCCCTGCACAAGACTGTGATACATTTTGAGACATTTCCTTTTTACATAAATCAGTAAGTATTTCTTTTAACTCCGTTTTATAGTCCAAATATAAATCTTCCGTAACTTCATACACTTCTGATGAACAATAATGCGATTTATTATATTCAGCTTCCTTTATTTCACTTAATATCTTAAGATGTGTGTCGGAAAATGATGTCCACTGTGACTCTAAATTCTCCAATCTTACTTCAACATAAGCCTTAGAAATTCGCTCCTTGGGCGACTTTTTGAAGTTAGACCTGGCTCGCGATATGGTCTTATTAGTGTCCATTTGAATTTTATTGTAGACTTCCATGTTGTGTAGATATCAATACAAAAAGTTTACACAAATATAATGTCTACCAATAACCCTTTGATTGATGGAAACACTAAGTCGAACCGTAATCTCTCAAAAGAAATGCTGTCTGTATAGGCCCAAGTTATCGCAAATTTTCTAAGTCACTGTAGGGAAGATTCCTCAAATATTTTCTAAGTCGTAGAAACATAAGTCTTCGAAATTTTCTAAGTCTTTAAGACTTGTAAAATTTTGGGCATGGATTCCCCGTCACTTCACTTTTTCGCAAAATTTTCTAAGTCCATGCTACATGCTTCTAAACTTCAAAGTTAATTTGTTCAAGATAATAAGGTTTAAAATCGAATCGGAAAGTACTCACAGTTTTATGTCCGTTCACTGATACACGTCACTCACACTCACGTACGACGTCACTATGCTTCGGCACGTCACCGACACTTGCTGCCAAATCACTCCGCTAGGTGGCGCCACTGTAGATTCGCTTTCTGCCGGGTCGCTTCTCTGCTCACTAGTCTGCTGCTCCCACTGGAAGGCTGCGCCCCGAGCAGCGATCCACTGCCCCTATCTAGGTGCGCTGATGACGAGAAATTGGTTCTCGGGAACCCACTTAACTGACTCTAAATCCAACTTCGAAGGACCATGTACACCGCCGTACCAAGATGCTATGCCCGGTATTTTAGCAAATAAAACAAGACGATGCTGTTTTGGGGTTTTTTTATTAATAATATTTTCTTCCTTATATCTAATCGTGTGTAACGAAACCATAGCGCGCTTTTAAACAGCACAACGCCATCTATCGAGCTAAAAGACAAACTTTTGCGATTATTGACTTAACAGACACTCTTTTAAATATAGAAAATTACACAATCCTGGTTACATTATTCGTGTTGTTTCTATATGTGAGAACAATGCTGGCAGCAATGATAGCCCAGTAGTTTGACCGTCGGACTGCCAAGTCATAGGTCTCGAGTTCGAAACCAAGACCTCTGACTTTTCGGGTTCATGTGCGTATTGTATAATCATCACTTGCTTCAAAAATTGTGAAGGAAAACATCGTGAGGAAACCGGCATGCCTGAGAGATATTTCTCGACGGCATGTGAAGCAAAGTCAGAGGTCACTAACTGCACGAAAAGAGAAGAGATAGACTTGTAGTGTAGTTGTATTAGTTTCTCTACATACCCACGGGTAAATACAATTTCACATATTCCCAGGCAAAGACCATAGTGTCAATAATAAATTAAGTACATAAAACAGAATACATCAATCAATCTGTCAACGCTGTTTTAATTGCTATGATTTTTTTCAACAAATTATTGAATTAAAATGCAATTTCCGTTTTATCACAAGCATTTATTCGACAGAGTCGCTAAAAACATTATTTATGTAGGTACCTATACGGTAGCCAGAATGTAATTACAAATTTTGTAAATTATTATAATCTTAGTTTAAAGAAAATAACATACGTAGTTACCTACCGTAGTAAGTACTGGAACATGTAGTGGTAGGAAAATAAAAATATGAAAATGTTTGTAATTTTTTTAGAAGTTGCTATTTCATGACTTTTCATTGATATTTATCTATTTTCTTTTTAACCGACTTCAAAAAAGGAGGATGTTATATGGTCGACGCGTAAGAATGTTTTTTTTTTTTAATGTATATCCGCCGATTTCTATGTCAATTGTGGACCGATTTTGAAAATTCTTTGTCCCATATAAATTTTATTAACTTTGCTTAGACAGTTTTTGAGTAAGCTTCAATAATATGTATTTTTCCCACTTAGTATATGTGGATGATATGATGATAACTTCCTGTCACTGTTATTTACATAGCAGGTAGTGGTATTCGAATTTGTGTGGGGTAGGTACCACAACTAAAAACTTTTTACTTAACTTCTCGTTTTTGGTTTTGAATTTCGTTTTTTGCCACCAACTTCCGAAATTAAAGTTATTTTTCACTTTGTAGTGTTTCTTTTTGGAAGTCGGTTGTTTGTTTTTGTAAAAAGTTTTTTTTTTCTTTTTGTTGCAGAGCTGCTATGGTTCTTTATGATTTAGGTACCTACATATTATGTATTTGATTTCCATTTCAATGATGTAATGGAAATAAAATACTTATCAAGTCAGATGTCATGATCTGACACAAATCACCCGCAAAACGAACTGGTACAAATGCTTTTATAGCAGTACGCACTCTGCCGGTAAAGGTAGTTGCCAATATTCATTTATTTATTATTTTACTATGAATGTCACCTGACGTTTTCTTTCCTTTTAATTACCAAGTCTCGAAAGAGTTAGTATTCCCAACAAGAAGGCTGGATATATCGGGTGTAAAAAGACACTTTCCGAAGCCGAAAGCCACATATTCTACCCATTATTTGCATCATTTTTTTCCACTAGACCATACCTGGGAATCCACTGGTTCTGGAGATATTGAAGGTCAAAGTCGCATTTCTTTTTTTTACTTTTTCACGAAAATGAATTCTATGCGATAATACGAAACTTTTTTCCAAACAAACATTACCTGAATTTTAGATTTATCTTAACAGATTACGCATTTGAAGTCACAAAAACGCAATGAACAACAAGTACCTACCTACGTAGCGTAGGGGCGGAGCTTAACTAACACTGAATCCGTTCATTCAAGCGTGGGTTCGCGTTACATTGCGCGCAATAAAAACTTGTTTTTTTTTATAAAAAAAAAAAAAATACGGTTCCCAGCAATAATTTTTGCGCAAAGCTACTTAGCTATACGTACAGTATGCGTAGTTTACGGCTTTGTGATGTGTCTTTTTACACCCTGTATATCAGAAGACCAATTCTCGTACTTAAAAAACATTCACATTCAAGTCGCAATCTGTCAAACTTGTCAAAAATTTTGGTAAACTGATTGTATTTTTGACAGATTGCGAACGAGATGCGAATGCGAACGTTCTTATAAATTACGGGAATTGCCCCTCTATTGATTACCACCTTAGATTGAGTGCCTAAACGTTTCACATGCTTCAAATTACTTTAGTCTAAGGATTATAAACAAAATATGAAGAGGTTTCTATAATAAACGAACGTTGCTTAAGTTTAACTAATAATTAGGGAATGTTTAACCATACATTTTTGTCGTTGAAACGTTTCTTAAGTTACAGCAGCGTTGTAAATAAAGAGGTTAATATCTAAAACAAGACTACCAACGAAAATTCACAAGAATTTGTTAATGCAGCTATGACACAAGTGCATGTATCACATTGCTTGTTTGCGAGTAATTATTTGAAGACGAATAAATTTGCGACCGCAGTCACAACATCTTTGCTACTGTATAAATATAAATACCATAACATCGTGAGGAAACCTAGAATTACACTAATTTAATATAAGTCTGAAATCGTCAACCTGTCTTGAGCAAGCGTGGTGATCAATGCTCGCGTCTTCTGTTTATGAGAAGAGGCTTCTGCCCTGCCGGAACAATAATAAGCTGGTATTATTATAAATATAATAATATTAATTCGTGTAGGAGAAAACTCACGACCGTGAGCTATGGAAAAGCCTGGGGGAGGGCTATGCTAAAGAACAGAGCCATCTGGGGATTTCAGCACGAGTGTGATTGATTATCTGTCATTTTGTCTATTCTTGCGTCGACAAAACCCGTTTGTATTGTGGTCATGCTAAGCATGCCGATGCCTAAACCTTTAATTTAAATAAATTGTAAAACTAGTTTTAAGATTGCTAATAAAGGCTATTTGAAATTGAAATTGTAATTGAATTTGTGCTTATATTTATATATAATCAGACATATATATTATATTCATAGTTTGTAATAGGTATATGTGTATCTTTATATATTACTTAAATATATTTTTTTATTCCTAAATTTTTCGCAATTGCACCTACCACTGTTTGTCTCTGCATCACCCAAAAGTAGACTGGTAGATAAGTCCGCCTCTGTACATTTCTGTGGTTGAAGTATTCAATAAATAAATAAATTGAAATATCAATTCAGCAAAAAGAAAATAAAGCCCACTTTTCTGCTATCCATACATCGACTGCCGACAGCCCGCGGCCATTTTGAGAACGTTATCTTTTTAATAAAAAAAATATCTACCTACCTTCGTCGGTCTGTTTAGAGTCCAGAATGTTTTATTTCATCTATTTTTTACACGAAAAATCTTAAGTTAAAGGAACATTAAAAAGTCGTATACAAGTTACGGTTTTTAAGATTCAAGTTCTTGCAATTTTACGGTATTTTCCTATATCCTGTTACAATGGTTGAGTAAAATCTGCATTAATTTCATTAAATACCTCCTTGGTCTACTGGTGGTAAGAACCACTGCCCAGCATGAGGTCCTATGATTCCTAGAATTTCCCAATAGCAGCCCGGAGTCTGGGTGTCTCCGGTCGATGGTAATAAGCTCGCCCCCTATTGCGTGGAACTTAAAAACATAACTGACGAAATGTGGGTTTAATAGGTGGACCTCTGCCGAACCCTTCGAGGTATACAGGCGTGATGCTATGTTAATTTCATTGATCAGACGTTGATTTTGTATCTTATGAAATAAGTATATTATAGGTACATAGTAGAGGCACATGAACAAAATAAGCTGTAGAAATCCCCACAACTGCTGACCAAGATAATAAAAACCTTTCGTTGAAAACCTACTGCTGAAACCTTATAATGTACCCACTTCTGGGAGACAGGCCTCCTCCTTTAATTTACAATTAAAGTTATTCAATAATTTTGGTACCTACTTAATTCATGCGTAACAATAATAATAACAAAAATTACATTCTAAATAATAAAAAAAAATTAAAAATAGTTCACCGTATCTTTCCGTTATTAAGTACTAGCTGCTACCCGTTTTCACCCGCATAAGTCTCGACCCCGCGGGAATATCGGGATAAAAATTATCCTATGTCCTAAACCCAGGTCATGGTCTACCCGTGTGCCAAATGTCATTCAAATCCGTTCAGCCATTTTAGCGTGAAAGCGTAACAAACAAACTCACTTTCTCATTTATAATCCAGAGGGATTAGTCAGTATTAGGATTGTATGTATCTTATCGTTTCTTCCATAAACTAACAGGCTCGGTAACTTACCCATATTCTTGAATGTCAACCAAAGATTGACTATGTGTCACGTTTCTAAGAACCTCCTCTGAATCGCCCACAGCCCGTTTAATATAATAATATGCAGTAAATCACGTCACGTCGCTCAGTGGATATCACCTCACGTATCATATATTGACAAGTTGGACGCGAGAGAGAAGTTACATGCATTCTTCAGCACGCGTAGCATGACAACCATAGAAACGGGTTTTCTACGGGTTTTGTCGACGGAAGAATAGACAAAATAACAGATTTTGATTGTTTATCTGTCATTTTGTCTATTCTTCCGTACGTATATGCTAGCCATATTCTTTACGAACGATATTCATTTGTCGAAAAACCGATGGCCAGTGCAGAAAATGAGCCGAGACGTAGTGTGGGCCACATTGATAGATCGAAGAATTGTTCCACGTTGACAATCTTTACTATGTGTTACAATGGGGGACCTGCAGTGCTATTCTGTAACCATCTCACCGTGAAAACTTAGGTGAAGTGAGCGTGGAGTGACCTGTCACTCCACAGGGATTGACACTATTGACAGCTCACTTCACCCAAGTTTTCACGGTGAGATGTTTACAGAATAGCATGGCTGGAGTTCTAAAATACAGGCCTAGGCTTAGTTTAGACTTCAGATCTCCCTCAAATTACAAAATTTTGTCAAAATATCTGTCAACTTAATATGTATAACTAGTATAAGCATGTAATTTGTGGAGATAAATAAACTTTTTTTTTATTTATCTACATCGCCACATGCGAACTACGCATCAAAAACCTGACGTCACACCAAATCCTGACGTCACACACATCCTGCATCGCGCAATTAGAGTTTGCCGCGCGAACACCATACATATAACTCCCTGACATCAATCGTTGGGCAGTCGCCCGCCAGACACGACACCCGTCTGGTCGGAGGATCCTCCCTTTTCTATAGAGGAGGAGTGAACTTTACACCCTGTTCCTCGTACCTTTAAAAGTGTAACAACATCACATCTACCCCCATCAAGCAATCGATAAAATTTGTCAAACTTTTCTGTGTCAATAATGGATACGAGGCTTTTGGCTAATCTGTAAAGTAGTATTATTTTGTTTTTTTTTTTGTAATGTGCGTTTAGTTTGTGCAGAATAAACACTTTTCAACATTAACTCTTTTCAACTACCTATTTTCTTTCTTTTTCTTTTTCTTCATCTGATAGCTTATCGAGTCATTTTAATTCATCAAATTCATCATTTTTGCCGTCGCCTCTACACCACGTCGTGAACCCAAAGGATCAGACGCTTCAGGCAATATATCAAACCCGTCGTCCCTCAATTATAATACCTACATGCATTAATACGGAAAATAAAACTTGGGGAAACGGTGCATCAATTAAAATATTAATTGGGAAAACTATAGAGATGGTGTTGGGGCAATAAGTTTTGGAAGAATAGTCCGCAGATGGAAATAGAATAGTCTATGGCAGGAATTTAGATATCAATCAATCTGCCTAGCCTTTTCTCAACTATGTTGGGGTCGGCTTCCAGTCTAACCAGATGCAGCTGAATACCAGTATTTTACATGGAGCGACTGCCTATCTGACCTCCACAACCCAGTAACTGGGTAACACAATACCCCTTGGTAAGACTGGTGTCAGACTTTCGGGCTCAGACAGTGAATAAAATAAGCTTTTTAGAGGGGGAATGGTATAAACACATTTAATCTAGAACCACAATCTATTATTTCCTATATTTTTTGCCTACCCAAAACTTTTTAACATTCTCACACAGCTCCATGCCACTCCATTTCTAATCGATCACCTATCAATCAAGAACGTCTAATAAATCTGCCGACTGGATACCCACTCTATTATTACACCCAATAATAATGGCAGCTTTGTAATTAAATGTTCCATACACTATTGATCCTAATCCTGCCTGATAACTCCGTTTTTTGTCAGTTTTTGTCAGAAATGCTGTTTTTCTTTGTGTTAGGTTATGTAGGTCATGGTGTCAAATTTTTTTTGATATAAACTTTAAAAAATAATACATGGTGCATTTAAAAAGACATGAAATTAAAATACGTCAAATGGCTATTTGGACCGTGGGGTAATTCCAACTAAGAATAGCAGTTATTCTCATTAAATAAAATTACCCCACAGTCAAAATAACCCCGCCCGGCTATACACATATTTTTTTATTATATGTATGTAGCTTGAGTTTTTTTTTTTTTGACGGTGGGAAATTATCAAATAACTTCTCCCGCTCTGGGTGGAGCGGGAGGGCGTGTCAGACTTTTACTGACTAAAACCCACCCGTGTTCCTTCCGTTGCCTGTGTGCCGAGGTCG
The DNA here is from genome assembly GCA_914767755.1 of Agrochola circellaris. NCBI lineage: Eukaryota > Metazoa > Arthropoda > Insecta > Lepidoptera > Noctuidae > Agrochola > Agrochola circellaris. The sequence goes on along the minus strand of OU611867.1, from coordinate 4,489,443 downwards.
CGATATCCCTTTCAGACAAACCCGCAACCCCGGCAGGCATTGTCCCTTCCGGACCCCGTCAGTTGGTGCTGACATCTCTTTGAGGCGCGCGTGGAACACAACGCGCCGTCGACCCGGGCCTGGTCCCTATCGGACGGCGAGCTACCCATTGCTCACCGTCCGCATGTAGCTTGAGTAATAATTTCTTTTACAATATTTAACACAAATAACTAGTTCTATGGCCAAAAAAATTTGCATTGTCATTCAAGGTGACAACGCAGCCAGTCAAAACTGATACCATGCATTCAGTAAATGATACTGAACAAGGTTCAGTATCATTTACTGAATAAGTTGAATACGTTGAAATTTTTCGTCGGTTATTAAAAATAAATTAGCTATTTCATAGACAAGTGCAATACCTCCGCGGTCAAAATAATAATAATATTATTTCAATAAATGTTTCTACAATAACATAATGTTTATAGGCTATATTTTCTAGTTACAAATTAATAAGACATCCTGTAGCCGAACTAGGCGAAAGCCTGTATTTCGGCTAAAAAAACCCCTTAAATAAATAGACACTTAAAAATAGCCATCAAGCAGAGATGTTAATTAACATTATGAAGATTCAAAATAATAAAACAATGTGATGATAAATAACATAGAAGTTTGATACATTAAGTAATAAAAATTAAAAAAGAAACAATATTCAAATCATTAAGAAAAAAAGTCAAAATTCAGAAATTCAGTTCTATATCGGATGAAGTCCATCCTCCCTGGTAGTGTTATTAATATTTGAAAAAAAAATATCACATGATTTCTTAAGGCAACAGTGAATCTCATTGTAAAGTAAAGTTGTCTAGGCATTGTAGTCGATTCCTGAGCTTTGTTTTAATATTAGAATAAAACAATGAAAAACGATTTATTTACAATACACAATTGCAGCATGGTTCCTTAAGGCTCACGCAGACCAGCGCGACGCGACGGCGCGACGCGACTCGAACAAAACAATTTCTAAGAAAACTTCACGGTATAACAATAGCTGGTGTCGCGTCGCGTTGTCGCGTCGCGCTTGTCTGCACGAAGCTTTATTTGAGCGCAAACCGAGCCGACGACGACGAAAGATTTATTATATCAGGAGGTATTTCAAAATGTCGAAGTTAATATCAGAATGTCAACCAGTATACTTATTTAGAATAATTAGGTACTAATTAACTTACATCCGGGTGACAAAAAACTGATCAGCAAATCTGTTAACATATATCAAAATCTCATGAAAAGATTAGTTGACCAAAACGGCGACAGACAATCTCCCTGACGACACAAAGGTTATAGAAACCGATAATTACGTATTTTGGGAATGTTGGTTTGTGTATGGAGTTGTACACGAGACTCCCGTAGAATGTTTAGTAAAAAAATTATAGCATAAACACATAAAATACTTTATTATATTGTTGTTAGACAAGTTATGTATTATGTTTTTATGATATATTATGTTTTTGTAAGAATATTTTGATTTAAAAGAGTGTCCGTGGAGTTTCCTGCCCGTTCTTCTCCATAGGAACCTACTACGCTTTGGAATGGGCAACTAGCTTCATCTTTCTGACTGACCGACCCCTTGACAATTCAAAAGTGCCTGTAATTGGTTTATTTGAAATAAATGCTTTGAGTTTGAGTTTGACAATATATTAAAAATAAATGGAATAGCGTTAGCGAAAGATAGACAATATCTTCTCACAGTTGACAGGATTTTTTTTCTCGAATTCCTAACTAGTAGTTCTCTTTTTAAAATCCCATTTAAACATTCAGCCAGCTTGTCTTACAAGTCAATTTGACATGAGGTTACACATTGTGAGGTTATACCTCTTTACTCCAAGGTAGGTACCTATCTAATTTCACATAAGTAGGTACATAAGAACTCTCAACAAATAAATTTCCCTACATACATACATAAACATAAATATTAAAATAAAATATCTCAGACTTAAAAAGACTGGCAATACAAATAAAAGAAAAGCAACTGCGGACCGCGGTACATAATTGCTTCGAAGCACGCAATGCGGACACGCAAGGCGTATCTTCAAGGTACCTATGGGGCAAGGAGGTAGGTAGGTATTGAGATATTTATCTGTAGGTACATAGGTATGTCCCGTGCAGGTAATAATCAAATGTGGGTAATGAAATCGAAGATAATCCTTTTTTCCCGACTAAAAGCGAAAGGAGGGTTACGTCATTGGGAAAATGAAATTGATGAAATACATTGGCGCTTGGAAGGTGCCAAGAATTGAGTCGAATGGCGTGCGTTTGGAGAGGCCTATGTCCAACAGTGGACTACTATACGTTAATGATGATTTTTATAAATTAAAAAAAATCGTATTATCCAACTTACCTATGAAACGTTAGAAGATAGGTGCACGGTTCCAATTGGTCGTTTCCTATGGAGAAGAGCCGGCATAAAATATTAATGATGTAAATAATGTGTGGCGAGAAATACTGTTATGAATATGGATGGATATAAGAAAAGTGACAGACAAGACATTATGGATAGGTTGTATGAGAGATATAGCTAGGATGAAAGTGATCACTGAGATGACGACTGATAAAGATGAAGACAAAGAAATTAAGATGGCAAGAAGGTGATGATAGGTTAATGAAAATGTACATTTTATGCATTTGTTAGATTCCAACAAGGTAGCCAATTTTATGCCTTATGACAATCTCAGGTAAAATGACATACATACAGAGTACACGAGCATTCAGAACCAAGTAGGTACCTGTCGATCCATTCTGTAAACATCTCACCGTGAAGATCAGTGAGGTGAAGTGAGCATGAAGTGAACTGTCCATAGTGTCAATCCCTAGTAATGACAGCTCACATCAAGCTCACTTCTCCCAAGTTATCACGGTGAGATGTTTACAGAATAGCACGGCTGATGTTGCTAGGCGGCAGAATTAGATCTGCTTCTATGAAGGCAATAAGTAAGACAAACATGAGAGCGAAAACTCTAATGGCTAAGGCTTATTTTAAAGCTTTAAATCTGAAAACGGGAGGTTTTAAAACCTAAGTAGTACACGATTTATGCTTTAGTATGTCTTTACCTAAATCCGATGCATCCTTGTACTATCCTGCACTCGTAGCCTGACCACCATAGAAACGGGTTTTGTCGACGGAAGAATAGACAAAATGATAGATTGTGAATCTGCCATTTTATCTATTCTTCCGTCGACAAAACCCATTTCTATTGTGGTCAAGGTACGCGTGCTAGAGTGACAGCCAGCCCCACCACAACCTCACTGGATGACCTTTGTCTTCACCACGACATGAACTGTTCTTGAATATCTTGTTCCGACACGAAAGTACAGTACAATAGGCCTAGTAATAGTGGACACAGAGGTTCATCTACATTTTTGAACTCATACGAGATCCACAAGTGAAGATGATTCAGCCTTTACTTTAATCATACAACCTGTGTAATTTACTCCAAGCAATTTATGCGCTAACATTATAATCTTGTAACTGCGGCGCTGCTAACGTCATCTGTTATCGAGTAGCGGGAACTAGCCGCGTTATACAATGAAATTGATGTTTTATGAAAAATGATTATCTGGCTTTTTTGTAAGTATATTATTTTCTAAACGCAATAATAATTTAATTTGGTCATCCATTGAATGGATTATCATTTTTCAAACCCTTACAGAGAAGTAACGACCATTTAATTAGGTACTCAATCAATGCGTGTGGACGATGTCAGCCCTGGTTAGGTAGGTACGATGTTTCGTTCACTGTAATGCAGGGCTAGTAAGTCTAATTAACCTTGAAACTATCTTGACATAGATGCATAATGATACCTATGTCATATATGTCGGGTAAAAAAACAAGCAAAATCCTCGCTTTTTTCAAGCAAATCAAAAAGATATTGTCCATTTTCAAAACCGAAATTGCATTCAGATTTTTTTATAACCATAGCTTCTACATAAGAGTTACAGAAATGCAGTTAAACACCGAATTACTAAGAGATAGTTATCAATCAGATAGCTGCACGAAACAGAACAATCACCCATTGTACGTACAGATGTAGATAAGTACGTAAACTATACTTTTAATTTAGATTTTCTCACTTTCGGTATGTTCTGAGGAAATTAAACTTGCATTGCTGCACGGATTTGGATAAGGGATAGCCCGCACTTCGATAAAAAATCGCGCGAAATTTTTATCGCAATTCTGAAACACAAGGTATCTTATGTATCTACACGCATTGGCGATTTAAAATTCGCGCTCATTGCAATGCCGTACACTTAATATAAACCTCGCTAATACATAAATAAATTTTCTTTATTTCGGATAAACAATATCTATATGGGTTAGTAAACAAAAAGATAACTTATACCTATGTTAGTAATCTTATTATTTTTTTCGAAAAAAGACTGTTGTTGATAAAAATCGCGCGAATAACATTCGCAGTCCGGGCTAGGCCTAAGATTCCTCAAATGATATAAAAAGATTTTAAAGTGTGTACATGTTTTTTATATTAGCAACTACAGCCAGTGACAAGTAAAGCTTCGTGCAGACGAGGGCGACGCGACGCCGCGACGCGACTCGAACAATACAATTTCTAAGAAAACTTGACGGTAGAACAATAGCCGGTGTCGCGTCGCGCTGTCGCGTCGCGCTGGTCTGCACGAAGCTTAAAGTGGGATTTTCGTTACTTCGACTTTATGAAAAGTTTATATTTTTTTCAGAAGTAGCCGTTTAGCTAAAATTACCTAAGCAAAAATCCGATTTATGATTAGAAATGTACCTACTCTATCAAAAACTCGAAAGAACTGAAGGGATTTGTAATAATTATATTACAAATCCGACATTCTGGGATTTGTAAAACTATTCCTTTTGCTCTACTTTTTGGGTCCTTTCACTAAACGCAAATGATTAGCTGATTAGTAGATATACCTAATTTATACAACATGTAAAAATAAGCCTGTCCGATCCGTGAGGGTGTTGTTAGGTATAGTACTGAAAATTGAGGTGGAAATTTTCAGGAAAAGAAAAAAAAAATCGCCAATTTTTTTTTTTGCAATTTGTAATTTTACCGGCGTTGGGCGCGGACGGTCGTCGTTTAGCGATTGTCTTAAAGTCATAACATATGACCCCTGATGAACATTTTCAAAATTTTAATGGTTTTGGGGCAATTTTGTTACTAAAATTTTTAATTTTAAATAGCAACAACAATATTTTTATTTTCAATAATAATAATTTAAAAAAATACTTTTAGGTAAAGTTATTGCAGTACCTATGTGCCCCTTCCGTATCGGACGGGGTTTTTGTTACATCTTGTATAGCTATTGCAATCTTAAGTCGTAATATAGCCAATTTAATGGGCTGGCTACCAGTCCAAAAATCGAAATTCCTAGGGCCTAAATGAAGCAAATCTTCAGGATACAATAACCAGTACCCTAATTACGTAATACATGATCAATCAGAATCTGAATCGTTTTGAAACAGATTGCTAAACCATTGATTCGTACGTCCGAAAAAAAAATCTGCTCAACAACGTAAATAACATAATGAATGTTGTTGACCTGTCAAATTGAAACAGATTAGTCGGAATTGTCAACGAAAATGTGTTGCGTAATTAGATAGCTAGCCTTTTAATAAAAGCTACCAACAAATTGTCTTGAGAATAAACAGCTGATGCGTTTCTGTAATTCCGAAATAATCGGAAATAAAAGACTTGAACCTAGTTAGTGAGTAACCTACCTATAGTACAGTAACAGTTAATACTTAACTATTACGTACTTTAACTAGTAATTCACTTAAATCAAACCGCTGCTTTTAAGTTTTGAAATGAAAAATTCTGGGGGAGTTTGAGCTTTGATTTGTGGTGGCGGTTCCGTACCTAAACCTCCGTATTTTTATTTGACTTTATTTGTGTGTAGGGACTTAGTAATCTGCCAACTGTTGCAGGCAAAGTTATCTTGAACAAAGCACTTAAAAAAAATCTAAGTTGGAGACACGATTCCAAAAATATTGTGTATAAAATAAAAAGTAAAGGCTTTTTCCTGCCACACGAAGATAGTCACCAGTCATGGCGTCTTATATACAGTATGTGGTATACATTCACACGTAAACTTGCATCCTTTTTCTCAAGGAGGTATGTAGAAACTACAAAACTACAACGTGGTAATACAATTAAATAGTAACCCAATGTAGATCAAAAGTAGGTATACTCCTAAAGACAAACTGTGGCTTAGTTTGGGTACCGTACCTTAAGTAAAAATAAATAAATACTGCATCTATGTACCAAATTCTTGTAAAATGCTCTCATTTGTGACAATTTTTTTTTATTTACTAACTTACTTTACCTAATTTTGATTATTAATATAACCCTCATATATTTCATCTGCTTAGCCTTTTCCCAACTATGTTGGGTTCGGCTTCCAGTCTAACCGGATAAAGGAACAGGTGTAAAGTTCACTCATCCTCTTTAGATAAAGGAGGATCCTCCGACCAGACGGGTGTCGTGTCTGGCGGGCAACTACCGAACAATTGATGTCGAATAGTCTTATATATTTCAATCGCACGGTAAACTCTAATTGCGCGATGCAGGATTTGTGTGACGTCAGGATCTTGAATGACGTCAAGTCTTAAATGCGTAGTTCGCATGTGGCGATGTAGATGCCGCGATGAACTGAGAAAAATATTTTTCCAAATAACGCAAGCCGTCATTGTTCCGATTCCCACGGACCCCTAAAAGGTAGGAATTATGTCATAATTTATTCAAAAACCTACCCTCTGTCGTCGGTAATACATGCCTTCTTACCATACGTTGTAATTTATCAGATTTCAACTTACTTGTACATAGGCCGCGTCATTGGGGGAACGCAGTAGGTATTACTTTTTCTATGTATGTACATATCCTGTTAAAAGTTTTTGGATGATGTGTAGGTAATTTTTGATGACGTAGTATGGGGCCAATGTCATGCATTAGAAAAAAACAAAAAAGAAAAAAAAAAGGGGTTGGTAAAAAAGTTTGTTTTTCAGTTTTCAGTGTCTGTTTTGACCGAATCACTAATTTATTTTGAGAATAAGTAAATAAAATGCACAGAATGCTCTAAAAGATAATGAAGTGTGCCAAGGATATTTTTGGCGGCTGAATGACATTGACAAGGGTGCCCTTATTGGTAAATATTTGTGAAATTGTGTCACAAAACAAGATGGCGACGTTAGTTCCAATTCTAGCCACGCGCCTGGGAAACCTTGTAGCATTGTCATCATAATTATGAACGGTTTAGTAGTTCAACTTTAACGATTACTTAAAAAGATGGTTATGATTAAAAAAGTCAGTTAACGAAATGTAAAAAATTAAGATCTTTTTTAAACAACAGCTATCTAATTACGAAACATTTTCGTAAACGATTACGACTAATCTGTTTCATTTTGACAGTTCAACAACATTCATTGCGTTATTTACGTTGTCGAGCAGATTTTTTTTTCGAACTTATGAAGCAATGGATTAGCAATCTGTTTCAAAACGATTCAGATTCTGATTGATCGTGTATTACCCAATTAGGGTACTGGTTTAAATGATTTTATAGCAGTTTATCTTTGATAAAATTCGCGACTTATCATAATCTGCCTAGCCTTTTCCCAACTATCTTGGGGTTGACTAACCCAGTTACTGGGTAAAACGATATCCCTTGGTAAGACTGGTTGTCAGACTTTCGGGCTTCTGACGACCCGTAACGACTGTCAAAGATCCACGAATATCAGCCGGGACCAACAGCTTAACGGGCTTTCCGAGACACGGAGGGTTCTTGATATCTAAAGATGGTCACCCATCCATAGACAAGCGTAGCTTAACCTGATCGATCGACCCGTACGGCTGTTATAACTTAGCCACGAGCCCTATAAATACATATAATAGTTTTAATTTAAGAATAGCTGTATTTCTTAAAAAAACAGAGAGCAGGCCAAAAAAAACACCCAAAAAGGTGCAAAAAATAGCCCTCCAATTAGAAAACATAGAAACAACGAATTTAAACTAAAAACCAAAAACATTGGGATGCGAAATAAAAACTGTGTTTGATGTACTGAATTGGGGCTAATTCCAGGCCTGGGGCCGCGATTACTCGAGTCGGGAATCGAACCTGGAACGTTGCTATCATAACTCATGTTCAAGTCAAGTAAGCTTTGATTTATTTTGAAGGCAAGATCCTTCGTGATGTGCAACATGTTATAAGTAATATATTACACCAGCTTTTGCCCATGGCTTCGCTCGTGTGGATGTCGGAAATTATTCCCCGGGAACGTACTACCGGAATGAAAAGTATCCTATGTGTTAATCCAGGTTATAAACTATCTGTCTGCCTCATCCAAATCCTATTAGTAGCATAACATAATGATTGAATACTATCGTGAATTCATGCAAGCCTAGTACTTTTTGTTAGGTTACTGCTCAGAAATTGTGCACAACGTCTAATGATTAAAATAACTATCTTGAATTCAAGCAAGCCTAGTACTTTTTGTGCCAGATTTCAAGTTCAAGGAATCACGTTGTCCCACACAAATTTTGCCCCCCTTTTTCACCCCTTTAAGGGAAGAATTTAGAAAAATCCTTTCTTATCGGATGCCTATGTCATACAAAGAACACAGCCTCCAAGTTTCAGGTCTCTACGATCAGCGGTTTAGGCTGTGCGTTGATCCGTCAGTCAGTCAGTCATTCAGGACAAAGCATTTTATATGTATACGTAGATAAGTTTTACTTTACTTAGTTGGTATGGTGGGTTAAGTTTGAGTTAGGATAGCAGAACAGAAAATTTTTATTCATGTAAATACAGAAAGATATGTAAAGTTTAGATATTTATTATTTTATTTATATAACCATTTTCTCACACACATCTAAACAGACAAGAAGACAAGAACAGAAAAATACGTACAAAGTTGTTTTTTTTTTGTATTTTTATCAGGGTTTTGTTACTAATAAAGCCACTACTTATCACAGAGTATCTGGCACGTTTTGACACACTGCCTACAAGATACTACACGGAAACAAACTGTCCTCAAAAGAACTCAACATCTAATAAAGAAATAGTACAGAAACTGCCGACGCCACACGCCGCCTTCGTATTCTTCGAATCAGCACAGAAGATTGAAGCGAAGACCGGAGTGCTGATTGAGTGTCAAAACGTGAAGAACGTGCACTGTGTGTCACTGTCCATTCTAAGGTTGCCTGGAAGAGATCGCGGAAAGCAATAAGGTCGCCCATTGTATATTTTGTAGTGTACAATAAAGTATATATAAATAAATAAATAAATGTGCTGTGATGGCTACACTATGAAGTCAAAACCATACTTGTTCTGATGCGAAATTATATTGGAGGTATTCGTCCATTACCTACAGCTCCATGGACGAAGGTCTCTTTTTCCCGAGCTTTAAAATAAAATGCAGGAATTTTTCTTGCTCTTCTTAAATTCTCCGTCTTCTGGTCCTTGTCCCATATTACTTGGAGTGAGTCAGCAGAATATCAGCGTCAGGTATATTTGCCTGACACATGCTGAGCTGGACTCCCATTTGGTGCAACCTTGAGACGCACACCGCACCTTGTATATTTTAGTTGAAGTATGTCATAATGTTACTCCATTTCTTTAAATACCTGTTTTTCCTTTTTTGTATATCTTGTTTTTATATATTCATGTAAATTGTTATTATTTAATTGTCCTTATGTGTGTCTTTTGTGTGCACATTTTTTTTTTAAATCCTTCTGTCAATTTGTTTTTCTCTTCCATTCTCCATTGTCTGTCTATCCGTCGTCTCGATAGCATTTATTTATTAATATATACTTTATTGTACACCAGATCATACATTACATAAAGAAAACTTAATAGCAGCATTCACCCTTTTCATTACATCGCTCACACAATCCATTCGTACATTCTTTGGTCTCCCTGTAACCCCCCACACATCAATACTAGCTTAATAAGCCTATAATGTTCCCACTGCTGGGACACAGGCCTCTTTTCAGTTAAAGGGAGTGGGCTGTAAGCCACCACGCGGGCCCAGTGCGGGTCGGTAGATGTCACATGTCTTCGAATTTTTGGTTCTAGAACACTCCGGTGTCGTCACGATGTTTTCCTTCACCATTTTGAGCGCAGTGGTGATGAAATAATTTACCCAAAGAAAAGCGACTGTCTGGGTTCTTATTTACAGCCTACTCGTGGCCGTTACCACTGGCCTGCACGCCACCCATCAATACTATGCCAGTATGCCATGGGTATACTTGTATAGTCAAAAAGAACCTCAAATAATCTACCTATTGCATTCCTGTCAGTGCTCGGAATCAACATAGTTGCTAACCCAATGATCCGACAAACTGATAAAATCTACTCCTACTTCGTATGCATCATTTGCTAACACTTTTTACTGATAACATACGTAACACCAGCCTTATGAGCCGTAACGGGGTAAGCAGTTTTGCTATTGCAATTAGACAGCTAGTTAGGTATACAAATATTATGCATAAGGTTTAAAATATGGATGAAATTATAGTTCCCAGTATGCAGTGAAAGTTTGCATTTCATTGCAATAAATAGACTCATGTTAATGACCTGCTATCCAATTACGCAACACATTTTCGTAAACTATTACGACTAATCTGCTTCATTTTGACAGTTCAACAACATTCATTGCGTTATTTACGTTGTTGAGCAGATTTTTTTTCGAACTTTTGAAGCAATGGCTTAGCAATCTGTTTCAAAACGATTCAGATTCTGATTGATCGTGTATTACGTAATTAGGGTATTGATCATAATTCCACTTCAAGTGCTTCTCACAGAAGGTAGAATATTAATGCACTGCTCTTTTTCAAAGCGTTTTTTCGATTCGACACCATAATCCAGATCTAATCCAGATTGCCACACGATATTTTCGTTCAAAATTAAGTAATCAGCACCCAAATTGCGTAATACATGATCAATCAGAATCTGAATCGTTTTGAAACGGATTGCTGATCCATAGCATTATAAGTTCGAAAAAAAAATCTGTTTAACAACGTAAATAACGCAATGAATGTTGTTGAACTGTCAAAATGAAACAGATTAGTCGTAATCGTTTACGAAAATATTGCGCAATTAGATAGCAGATTTTTTTTAGTTACTTTACTAGCTGCGCCCCGCGGTTTCACCTGGATAAGTCTCGATCCCGTTGGAATATCGGGATAAAAAGTATCCTATGCCTTATTGCCACTTAGTGCCAGTGCGGGGCAAAGTCTTATACAAAAAAGGTAAGTCCATTGTTCACCACGCTTGCTGATGCTATAGTAACATGGTGTATCTTGTAGTATACCCGCTAGTATAAGCTGACCTCGCATTTTACGGAAATCCTTTACAATGCGAGATCAGCGTAAACTGGAAATGTGTAGCTTGCTGTGTAGCCGTGTGTACCTCTGTCTTTTCTTAGCATTTTCAGAGTATTGATTAACACTTTTGACTCCACCCACTTTTCAGAGAACTCATACGCCATGCCGCCATATTGAAAGTGAACCCTCCGGGAGGGTTGCCGGCATTACGTTTGCGCTGAAGTTAACCATCGCGGACGGTCAACGGCATTAGGTTTAAAACCGTGTTATAAAACACTGTAAAATGAAGTAAAATTGTGTTTTCAGGGGATCTAGTCGCTATACGTAGTTTCCAACCTTTTAATTTATTTTTTTCAAAAAATTAAAATTAAATTAAAATGCTTGGATTTTAAAAACCAACGCATATAGTAATAAATCTTGTCAAAATATACATCAGATTTTATTTTCACGGTTTTTATTGCTATATTCGTTAAGAGAAAAACCTACATTTAAAATGAGCCCTCCGCGAGGGCTCCCGGCTTCCCATATGCGAGTAGGTGAACCCTCCAGGTGGGCTCCCGGCACTGAACGTGTTAACGACCGGATACTGTAACTAAATTATGACATCGAAAAAGTCTGGAGCATAGGTACATGGCAGGTTGTGAACCTGTCTGGTATATAACAAATATATATATATACATAAGTGAAGTGTACGTCTGTCCATCTGATCTAATTGCGGTGTACCGATTGGTTGATTATAGGGGGTTCGATTCCCGACCAGTTCTCACGGGTCGATGTGTGTAGTAGGGTGACTGTGGGAGGGAAGTGGGATATTTTGGCAAAGGGGTATTTTTTATTTTTAAACTCCTTTAAAAAAAAATACTCTGAATAAATAAAAAAGTTGTGGATTTAAGGTTAAAAAGAGTTATTAAAAAAAAACAAAAAAAACCGACTGCAAAAACACATAACTGAAAAGATAATAAAAACAAGCACTAGAATCTATAGAATTTTTCTATCGCAGAAAAACACATTACAGGTTATTGGTCCGTCCCGCCTGCAATACCAAAACACTGTAGGTTTTTTAATTTTTTAAATAACTTTTTTTTTATTTTCAGCCTTTTAGTTTTATCATTTCTCATTTCAAATTACAATTAAACATATTATTTGCGTATAATTTTGTAATCACCTTCCAAAACCCTTTATTTTGATACCCTACTCGATCGGGTAGGGTGTTTTTTTTTTTGCAAACATACATTTTAGCGCCAAAAATTGAAGCGCCATTTTGATTTTCATATACCCAGTAACACTCACGCAATAAAGACAAATCTCGGTTCAGCATTTAGTAGTTACAAGGGAACACATACATACATACACGTCAAACGCCTAACCCTCCTTTTTTGGCTTCGCCGCAGTTGGGTAAAAAAGTGAGAACCAGTTATTATCTCTAGTCGTGAAAAATTATGATTTGGGTTTTTTTTTTTTTTGGCGCTGCCCTTATTGTCAGCTGTGCTACCAATATTGCTGACTGGCTTATTCACCACGAATGAACTACATTATATTTTCGTATATCTCGTTCTCGGAAGAGAAAGCATAATCATAGTCTTCTTTTTAACCTAAATACAATGGCTATCTTTTCAAAATTCAAAATTTAAAAGTCATTTATTCAAACTAGGCTGAGAATCAGCACTTTTCGAACGTCAAAATTACATAAGACAGTCCCCCAAAAACGCCCACTAATCGAAAAAAGAGGTGTGTTTGTGGTTTTCTAATCTCCAAACAGATTATTCGATTTGCATGTGGTTTCTTTCCATCTAATAATAAAATAGTAACAAAAGAATTTTGGTCTGTTTTTCTGGATGTATGTTCCGAATTGGCACAAAAATGGCAAAAAAAAATCAAATTCAAGATTCAAAAGTCATTTATTCAAACTAGGCTGAGAATCAGCACTTTTCTAACGTCAAAATTACATACGACAGTCCCCCAAAAACGCCCACCCTTCACCACTTCCTAGTGCTTAAGCTGGGAAGAAGAAGTGGCGCAACAAACTCCCCAGCAGCACAGCTGTCTGTTCAGTTAGAAATAAAAAAAATATTCTATATATTATGTATTCAACATAATTAACCTAATTTAAATTATTATCAATATGATAGCAAGCACACGCCAATATACCAAACAAAATCATCGAGAACTTTACTCGGGCAGAAATAACTGCTGCTTGGCTGAACGGATTTGAATGAAATTTGGCATACAGATAGTTTATAACCGGGATTAACTAACACATAGGGTATTTTGGTTTAGGGTATTAGGTAATATTTATTTTGAAGGACAATCCTTAAAGATATAAATCAATGGTCACCCTACACTATCAACTCACGAAACCAATGAAAACTGAATTGCAGGTTTGAGATTATTTTAGACATACATTGAAAAAGAAAGGCTAAAATTTCGGCCTGTCTCAAATTATTTTCTAACTTGTAAAACATGATGTATCGACCTAGATTTTCAGACCATTTCTCAATCTCAAATACAGGTTTCAACGATTTTATAATAACATGTTTTTGTAGAGAAATCAGCGAAGTAATCATAATTATGGGTTTTTAATTGTTGTTTGGAGAAAAAGAGGTTTTTCTCACGGTGTAGGTCGTTATTAAAAGTAAAAGTTTACTTACGCGATACTTACGTGCAGTTTAATTTCAGAGTCGCTCAAAGTCATATTATCTACGCAGAGCTCAACAAATGGTTTGGCATATAAAACCATTGGTAAGAGTAGAATCCTATTGATCCCGTATATAAGCTGAATAGGACTACACTATCCTTCTTAGCTTCATGCAAAACTACTATCTATGCGTGCTATGCAGGGTGTCAGGGACATCGACGCGAAATCTGTTACCATGGATTCAGTACATGATTCTGATCCGCGTAGGTCAGTTTTCTATGAAACAACAGATTTTTTTTTATGACCGTCGAAAAATTTCAACGCAGGGTGAACCTAGACCTTTATTCATTGACAAAAAAGAAAAAAAATCGTAATAATTATAATCGTTTTTTTACTTTTTTACTGATTTTTTACAGATATCTTTGTCTGATTTTTTCAATAGATTTTTTTTAGATTTTCTAGGCTTTTTTGTTTTTAATGTTTTTTTTTAATTTTTTTCCAGTTTTTTTGTCGATGAATGGTCTAGTTCCGCCCATTTTCGTTTGTGCATTTTATCGAGACGCTAGCGAGTTTTGACTATGTGAACTCATGGTAGAGCTACTGGGCCCGCGTGGTGGATTACGGCCTACTCCCTCTTACAAGTGGAGGCCTGTGTCCCAGCAGTGGGAATATAATAAGCCGATTATGCTACGTATAACGACTTGTTTCTGAATATAGGAACCCAGGAATGAGTAGTTTGGCATTTAGTATCCAAGCTCTTGTAACCTAATCCTCATTGACTGTTGGCAATCGATTGCAATGCAGCGGCTCCAATTAATTGACTAATAAGCATTGTGAACTGTAGGTTATAGGATATCTACCTGTGATTTAGTAATAGCAGCGTCCCTGTTAACATGAGCCTAGCATTTGCGTTGTTAAGTGTGGCAGAATATAATATAATGTAAATCTTTATGTACAGTATTTTTAGTCCTTCTTTGGTCATCATCCTATTTATGTATATCACCTAGAAGTTGCCTGTATCGCGTAACTCTTACATCTTCTGACTACGTTACACTCACTGAATTGGCCCAGTAAGTCGAACCGGCCGCGTAGGTACTTGTAGATTTACCAGTGAAAAAAAAAAACTGTCAGTGTGTGTGTCTGTGTAACTGTGTATGTGTGTGTGTGACTTGTTGCTAAAATGCGGAGTGAACCATCTGTATTAAGCTTCGTGCAGACCAGCGCGACGCGACGCCGCGACGCGACTCGAACAATACAATTTCTAAGAAACCTTGACGGTATAACAATAACCGGTGTCGCGTCGCGCTGGTCTGCACGAAGCTTTAATCTATGGTCCTGCGTTAAATCTCCGGGTCAAACAGTGTTATTGGGTCTGTCCAATAGGACAGTCTTAATAGCAGCTTGCAGTCTGGATTTGTGTCCCGTTTATAGCAATCAATTATAGTCTAGCTCCCTATTACATGAAACTTATAATAAACATAAGATTTAGCTTGTCCACTCTGAAATGACGCGCCCCACTCCTGCATTACAGTGTGCGTAGTGGGGCGCGTCATTTCAGAGTGAAATGTGAGTGTATTACTAATAGGTACACCTCTATCTACCCGGCAGGCAGGACCTAGTAGTTTAATGATAGTAATTATTTATATAATTTAATTACTGTCTACCGTGAAGCCCGAGTTTTCTTTTGTTTTTATTTATGAGTAGCTCTTTCGTAATTGATAGACAAACATTATCTTTGGTATGTCGGTAGCTGTTTTTGTCTATGAAATTAAAATTCATAAATGGTCATCTCTTTTTTTTGTTACAGCTGATCAAGATGGATGGGCAGCGGTGTCCTCTTGACTGCTAGTAACTAAAATCTGCGATTACCAATCTGTTTGCCAGGTATGGTGATCGAAAGTCAGTAAGCAGTCGGTAGATTGTAAAAATATCACCCTGAAACTTGGGTGAAGTGAGCTGTCACTGTCACAGAATCGACCGGCTGATGCTAGGGATTAACACTTTTGACAGCTCACTGTACGCTCACATCACCTTTGTTTCGAGGTGATATTTTTACAAAATCGATGGGCAGTTGGTCAGAACTGTCATTCGTAGATCTTTGATAGTTGTAACGGGTAATGAGAAGCCCGAAAGTCTGAATACCAGTCTTAACAAAGGGTATCGTGTTACCCAGTAACTCGCTTGAGGAGGTCAGATAGCCTTCTTGTCACAGTCATGACGTGCCAGCAGCTGCCGACTATTTCTGTTTTGTGCTCGTTATTGTATTTAAATCTATTGTGTTTTATTTTCTTCTTGAGTTTTTTTATGCACGTTTTTCTGTGACAAATAAACTTATTTTTCTTTTTTCTTTCTATAGATAGGCAGTCGCTTCATGTAAAAATACTGCGTATTCAGCTGCATCAGGTTAGACTGGAAGCTGACCCCAACATAGTTAGGAAAAGGCTAGGCAGATTATGATACACAAATCATGAAGTTTACATAGTTGTTATCAGAAAAGAGACTGCTTATCTTATTTTTTTTTTTATATTTTCCAAATTTTATAACATTTTACAATTTGACATTTTATTAAATTTTTTTGACAATTTTAATTATTATTTTGTTATGAGTTGTTGAATATTTAAATTTGATTGATCACAAATTTATTTTGGTTTTTTAAATAGTTTATAATTTAAATGTGTGTGTGTAAAACTATGGACTAGAATTATGTCTGATATAAATGAATAAATTAAATTATCTTCCTACGTTGTATACCGACCTAATCGTCGCCTTCAGACAGGTAGGCTAATCCAGTGGTCGATTTTACATGGAGCGACTGCCTATCTGACCTCCACAACCCAGTAACTGGGTAATATGATACCCCTTGGTGAGACTGGTGTCAGACTTTCGGGCTTCTGACGACCCGTAATGATTGTCAAAGATCCACGAATGACAGCCGGGGCCAACAGCTTAACGTGCTATCCGAGCCACGGAGGAGTCTAGGTATGTAAAGATGGTCACCCATCCACAGACCAACCCCGGCTAGCGTAGCTTAACCTGATGGATCGACCCATGCGGCTGTTATTACATAGCCAAGAGCTCCTCTAAAAAAAAAAAAAAACTATTTTAAACGAAATGACATGACATGATTGCTATTACAACAAAAAACTAATCTGAATAATTATCATGTAAGTACACAAAAGCCACTAATAAAGTGTTGAAATTAAATTGTATGTATATACTGTCAAACGTTACCTATAAGTATTGATACTTGGCTCTAATGAGTAATGAGTAATGAGTTTGCGACCCCTGGGCTAGTCAGCAGTGCTATTCTATACAAGACAATTTCATAGCTGCGACGAGCTCGTCGACGAGACAGCCTTGAGATCGACCGAGCGTGTAGCGCTGATTCAAACTGTATTTCACTAACGTATTTGTGCTCGTCCACGAACCCTAGGCTGTTCCCTCCTGTCGCTGTTTCGTAGACGAACTAAGGGCTTGAAACAAATTCTTTAAATTATAATCGATAAATCTCGACTGAGAGTTCTAAGGGTTTAAAATATATATTCGAGGTCTATCTGTAAGTATTTTAAGGAATAGAGTAAAACTATTAAACAAATATCATAATTTAATTGAGTTTGCATATTTATTATGACATTTGATGCACGTCTATTAATTTTAAAAATTAAGGAAGTATCATCAGCAAATAACACCATTTGTGGTTGAGTTTTTAACAAATGGGGTAGATCATTAATATAAACTAAAAAGAGGAAAGGACCCAATATTGATCCTTGAGGTACACCCATTTTTACTTTTAAACCGATTGAATTGACACCATTTATTTGAACTTGCTGTTGTCTATCATTTAAATAAGATTTTACTAAACTGAGCGCAAGTTTTCCAAGTCCGTAATACTCAAGTTTTAAGATTAAGGTTTCGTGGTCGACGCAGTCAAATGCTTTGGAGAGGTCACAAAAAATTCCTATGGCGTCTTGGGCCTCTTCCCACGCCGTAAATATGTGTTTTAATAAGGTGACACCGGCGTCAGTCGTACAACGTCCCTTGGTGAAACCATACTGTTGATCATGTAAGATTTTATTGGTGTTAAAATGATTGAGCATTTGATTAAGCATTACCTTTTCAAACACCTTGCTTAAAACTGGCAACACGGATACGGGTCTATAATTATTGGTGTCTTTAGTGTCCCCGGATTTGAAAAGTGGTATTACTTTACTATATTTCATTAGATCAGGGAAGACTCCTTGATCCACACACAAATTAAATATTAAGGCTAAGTACGGCGCTATAGTCTCAATAATGGAGGTACACACTTTGATTGACATTCCCCATATATCTTCGGTTAATTTGATCTTGATTTGCTTAAAAGCTTTTATTAATGTTATGGGGTTTATATGCTTGAATTTAAATTCAATCGGGCAGGATGAAACGTTTGCTCTTAATAAATCAATAGAACGCGAGGGCGAGGAATGTAAGGTTTCAGTAGTTTTAATTGGCATACTGGTAAAGAAATTTACAAATTCTTGAGCAACTTCTTTGTTAGTGCTTATAAGACCCCGTGAAGTTTCTAGTGTGAAATCATTATTATGTTTAAAAACAGTCATCAAGTAAAAAACACGTTTCTTTGATGAAATCTTTGATGAAATCTTTGTCTGATTTTTACAATAGATTTTTTTAGACTTTTTAGTTTCTTTTATTTCCAGTTTTTTAATAATAGTCTAGTTTCACCCATTTTCGTTTGTGCATTTCATCGAGACACTAGCGAGTTTTGACTATGTGAACTCATGGTAGAGCTACTGGGCCCGCGTGGTGGATTACGGCCCACTCCCTCTCACAAGTGGAGGCTTGTGTCCCAGCAGTGGGAATATAATAAGCCGATTATGCTACGTATAACGACTTGTTTCCGAATATAGCCATATAACCCAGGAATGAGTAGTTTGGCATTTAGTATCCAAGCTCTTGTAACCTAATCCTCATTGATTGTTGGCAATCGATTGCAATGCAGCGGCTCCAATTAATTGACTAATAAGCATTGTGAACTGTTGGTTATAGGATATCTACCTGTGATTTAGTAATAGCAGCGTTCCTGTTAACATGAGCCTAGCAATTGCGTTGTTAAGTGTGGCAGAATATAATATAATGTAAATCTTTATGTACAGTATTTTTAGTCCTTCTTTGGTCATCATCCTATTTATGTATATCACCTAGAAGTTGCCTGTATCGCGTAACTCTTACATCTTCTGACTACGTTACACTCACTGAATTGGCCCGACAAGTCGAGCCGGCCGCGTAGGTACTTGTAGCTTTACCAGTGAAAAAAAAAACTGTCAGTGTGTGTGTCTGTGTAACTGTGTATGTGTGTGTGTGACTTGTTGCTAAAATGCGGAGTGAACCATCTGTATTAAGCTTCGTGCAGACCAGCGCGACGCGACGCCGCGACGCGACTCGAACAATACAATTTCTAAGAAACCTTGACGGTATAACAATAACCGGTGTCGCGTCGCGCTGGTCTGCACGAAGCTTTAATCTATGGTCCTGCGTTAAATCTCCGGGTCAAACAGTGTTATTGGGTCTGTCCAATATGACAGTCTTAGTAGCAGCTTGCAGTCTGGATTTGTGTCCCGTTTACGGCAATCAATTATAGTCTCGCTCCCCTATTACATGAAACTTATAATCAACATAAGATTTAGCTTGTCCACTCTGAAATGACGCACCCCACTCCTGCATTACAGTGTGCGTAGTGGGGCGCGTCATTTCAGAGTGAAATGTGAGTGTATTACTAATAGGTATACCTCTATCTACCCGGCAGGCAGGACCAAGTAGTTTAATGATAGTAATTATTTATATAATTTAATTACTGTCTACCGTGAAGCCCGAGTTTTCTTTTGTTTTTATTTATGAGTAGCTCTTTCGTAATTGATAGACAAACATTATCTTTGGTATGTAGGTAGCTGTTTTTGTCTATGAAATTAAAATTCATAAATGGTCATCTCTTTTTTTTGTTACAGCTGATCAAGATGGATGGGCAGCGGTGTCCTCTTGACTGCTAATAACTAAAATCTGCGATTATCAATCTGTTTGCCAGGTATGGTGATCGAAAGTCAGTAAGCAGTCGGTCGATTCTGTAAAAATATCACCCTGAAACTTGGGTGAAGTGAGCGTGAAGTGAGCTGTCACTGTCACAGAATCGACCGGCTGATGCTAGGGATTAACACTTTTGACAGCTCACTGCACTCTCACATAACCTTTGTTTCAAGGTGATATTTTTACAGAATCGACGGGCAGTTGGTCAGAACTGTCATTCGTAGATCTTTGACAGTTGTAACGGGTAATGAGAAGCCCGAAAGTCTGAATACCAGTCTTAACAAGGGGTATCGTGTTACCCAGTAACTCGCTTGAGGAGGTCAGATAGCCTTCTTGTCACAGTCATGACGTGCCAGCAGCTGCCGACTATTTCTGTTTTGTGCTCGTTATTGTATTTAAATCTATTGTGTTTTATTTTCTTATTTTCTACTCGAGTTAATTTTTTTTATGCATGTGTTTCTGTGACAAATAAACTTATTTTTCTTTTTTTCTTTCTTTAGATAGGCAGTCGCTTCATGTAAAAATACTGCGTATTCAGCTGCATCCGGTTAGACTGGAAGCCGACCCTAACATAGTTGGGCAAAGGCTAGGCAGATGATGTTACACAAATCATGAAGTTTACATAGTTGTTATCAGAAAAGAGACTGCTTATCTTATAATTTTTTTTTATATTTTAAAATTTTTATACCATTTTACAATTTGACATTATATTATTACTTTTTTGACAATTTTAATTATTATTTTGTTATGAGTTGTTGAATATTTAAATTTAATTAATCACAACTTTATTTTGGGTTTTTAAAATAGTTTATAATTTAAATGTGTGTGTAAACTATGGACTAGAATTATGTCTGATATAAATGAATAAATTAAATTATCTTCCTACGTTGTATACCGACCTAATCGTCGCCTTTTGACAGGTAGGCTAATCCAGTGGTCGATTTTACATGGAGCGACTGCCTATCTGACCTCCACAACCCAGTAACTGGGTAATACGATACCCCTTAGTGACACTGGTGTCAGACTTTCGGGCTTCTGACGACCCGTAACGAACGTCAAAGATCCACGAATGGCAGCCGGGGCCAACAGCTTAACGTGCTATCCGAGGCACGGAGGAGTCTCGGTATTTAAAGATGGTCACCCATCCACAGACCAACCCCGGCTAGCGTAGCTTAACCTGTTGGATCGACCCACGCGGCTGTTATTACTTAGCTACGAAAGCTCCTCTAAAAAAATATAAATAAATTAATAAAAATAAAAACCAATTTTAAACGAAATGACATGATTGCTATTACAACAAAAAACAAATCTGCAGTGCTATTCTGTAACCATCTCACCGTGAAAACTTAGGTGAAGTGAGCGTGGAGTGAGCTGTCATTCCACAGGGATTGACACTATTGACAGCTCACTTCACCCAAGTTTTCACGGTGACATGTTTACAGAATAGCATGGCTGATTAATTATCATGTACACAAAAGCAACTAATAAAGTGTTGAAATTAAATTGTAGGTATATAATGTCAAACTTTACTTATAAGTATTGATATTTGGCTCTATTGACTAATGAGTTTGCGACCCCTGGGCTAGTCAGTTCTTTTCCGACAACCACATGAAAAAAAAAACTTTTATTTACCTCATAAACCTACGGTATATTTTCCGGCTAACCATATTTTATACCCACAAGGGTGCAGTTCACTGACGTTCCTTGCGAATTAATAAAATAATTATTTTAATTGCTACTTGGACCGCACCTAATCACAGACTATGCAAGTGCTGGTAACAACAGCTGCTTTATACAACCGTTTCTATTTTGTTTTTTTATTGAAATACTAGCTTCCCGCCCCGGCTTCGCACGGGTAGCACTATGTACTTATCTACGGCGCACCTACCTACCCTACCTACCTACCGACATACCTACCAACCTAGAGTAGGGTTACTCTGGTAAATTCACATTCATCAAATGCGTTAATTTTCCAACGCGCGAAGTTAAAATAGTCGTTAAGTTTTCTGAAGTTTTCCATTTTACTGCGCAATTTTCTTAATTTTTCTTTCCGTAAGATTCTTCTCCTGACAATAACAAACATAACAAAAAAAGAATTAGCGAAATCGGTCCAGCCGTTCACGCGTGATGGCGTTACCAAGGGAAATAGGGATTCATTTTTATATATATTATTATTATAGATTATAGATAGATACAACGACTCAACTCTCAAGACTGGTTAAGGTTTCGTGAACTTGCGTACCTACTACGAACTGGTAGATCGCCCACTTGCCTGTCTAATTTAAATTTTCCTTTTAAGTGCTTTATTGTTTTGGCACGAGCTATCCTATAGAAAAGTAGAAAAAATGCCATCGGAGAAAAGCTCAAGACGCGGCCATACTTCAAAATATACTAACCTAGCTGTGGCTATATCCGTCAACTGCCTTATTTTTATAACTGCATATGCAGCTGAACTAATTGTGTTAAAAGTTGAAAATGCATTTTGGGAAGGCACGAATTTTGTACGAGTAAATCTTGGAGGCATAAAATCAACGGGGAATGTAAGTACCATGTCTCAAATTCAAATTAGATTAGAAATGTTCTCGTGAACCAAGTTTCCATATCGACACTTGTAGAGGCTGCCACCATGAGGCGGCCTGCCACCACCTCTAAAGCATTATTATTTTAATCTTATTCCAGTGGGGGAAAGAGATGGAGCTATACATTGTGTAGAGCTTCACCTCTATCCCACACTAAAGTAATATTGAAATAATTCTGCTTTAGAGGTGGTGGTAGGCCCTCTGTTGATGCACCAAAAGCAGCCTTCAAACCTCATATTATAAGCTGAAAACAGTTGTAATTAGCAAAGATTTAAATCGTAGATTTGCCCTCACTGTACTGAGTCGCACGAAAAATCGTCCGTAATGAGAGGAGCGTGCTCACACATTAACAATGGCGTTTCCATGACAACCAAGTCAAGTCTCTGCGACACTGTCTGTCTCAGAGGTGTCAAGACGAAACAGAAACGCGACCATCTTTTGACGCGGAAGGGCAAATCTACGATTTAAATCTTTGGTAATTAGCAGATGTTACCGTTTAACATCAGCCGATCTCGATCTCTTCAGTGTTGTGGAAAATAAATGAACACTAAAAAAATCTACCTATCTATCTAACGTAAGTAGGTAGGTACCTAAGTATGATTTAAGTCTATATCCAAGTCAAGTAGGCATACAGTATGATAATATCGTGACTCCAAGAAATCGAACAACCTTAGGTAAGTAATTATTCTATACGTGCTTACTTAACTTATTATTTACCAATACCATTACATAACGACACACACAAACACATTTAAAAAAACGAACAGAACATTAGGACATGCATTCAAATATGGAAGGCGTCGAATCGTGACGGGCCTCGGGCGCGAACGGCGCTGATTGGTCGGCGCTTTCGTGACGCACTTGCGTTTGAGTTGAACAAAGGAAACGAAAGGAATATCTTTGATTTTAGGTGCAAATGGTTTTGAGAAACGTAGAGTATTGTGTTATGTATGGTCTGGTCCAAAAAAAAATGATGAAAATGTAAACAAATGGATCAGAAAACGTACCTGTGGATGCGAACCCGAAATTCTAATTTTAAATTACCATAAAGATGTTCTTCATTTGACAATTAAGATAAATTTTCTAAACTCAAGCTCCGTCGATGATTTATCAATTACAATTGAATAATAAATATAATGAATATAATATTATCCAGAAAAGAATTGTTGGAAAAAGTGTGCGATATCTAAAACCTTTTAAATAGGTACAGATAAATTGAATGAGTTTCTATTTATTTATATATATATATATACTTTATTGTACACCACAAAAATACATAACAAAAAAGCACTACAAAATATACAATGGGCGACCTTATCGCTTTCCGCGATCTCTTCCAGGCAACCTTAGAATGGACAGTGCTTTGCCTGGACATAAAATGGGGCTGTCGTTGGTGCAAATAATAAGTATACAATATACTAGAATAGATACACAGATAAATTAGTGAGTGATGACGTAAGAATAGGTATACCTAACCAGAACAGAGTTTGTTAACACTTTAATCAGATACTTTTGGATTAAAGCTCGTACAGACCAGCGCGACGCGACGCCGCGCCGCGACACGAACAATACAATTTCTAAGAAAACTTGACGGTATAACAATAACCGGTGTTGTGTCGCGCTGTCGCGTCGCGCTGGTCAGCACGAAGCTTTAGACTGTAAGCATTGAGATATACTTGTATCTGTAGTTGTAGGGCTTTCATGGGTGGGTTTAGATGTATCTAAAGAAAAACGTTGAAAATATGGCCCTGTGACGTGTTTGTCAGAACATAATATAAGCCAGCTAGCGATTTTGTAAACTTTGTTGGCTTCTAAGCTGACCTATAAAATGCTATATCGCCGCATTATGCTGAGATAGGAGCCTTTTTGGCCTCGCACAGGTCGTTATTATTCTGTTTTTAAATGCTCCTTTTTTGTTTTTTTATTTTTATTATTAAGTACGTTTGTATTATGTACTGTTTGTATTTCCTGTGCGTGTTCCAATTTTTATTTTTTTCTCGATGGAAATCATTTGGCTTTGTATGGACATGTCGCACCATCGGTGGAACAAGGGCACAACTGCACGTTTTGTTATTTTCCACTAGAGACATTTTTTTATGATTTTTGTAGAATAAAATAGAGTTTTTCTGCTTATATCGATTTTAAGTAAGTACTATATTTTTTTTGGGTGAAATAAGCCTTACACTTTTGCGAATTTACGTATTTACTTTACGGGAGTAAAATACTTATTATTTGTACTGTTAACAATGTATCACTCTGAAGTGAGAAACGCGTGGAACACGCGCTAACGTCACGTAGTGCATGTGGCCGGCGCGGCGCCCGCGCCCTCTAACGTGAAGAGTGCGAACGAAGACACCGCTCCGTCAATACACGCGTACTTTGTCCGTCCAGTGTAAAAAACTAACTATTGTAACTTGATTAATATACAAGTAATTATTCCTACATCGCATTTTAATGTGCATGCATCCCATATCCTGCACATAATTTGGTGACCCCGACGTGATTACTGAGGCTAGAAGCGTAATAACAATACCGACGAGACTACAAATCGTCATAGTCGACGAATTCTGCACGCGCCGCCTGCAAAAGAACAACGTGACCTGTTGAATAACGAGTCGCGACAAGCTGTGTCTTCTGGACCTGGACGAATTTCCACGACAACTCTGGGATCGCTGATCTAAATTGCCAAAATTCAGGAAAGACCTGATCAATGCTGTGGTGAAGTGATCTTCCATATTGTCGTTCGTAAAGGAAGTAGCCATCTTGGAGGTAAAATAATTATTATTTTTTATCGCTGCGAACTTCAATCTGCTTCTTGTGTGACGGTGTTTCGTTTTCGTTTGCATTCCTTTCCGTTACTAAAAGTAACGACGAATTTCGTACCTAATACATAAACATAGGTACTTATGCTCAATGTCGAAATATTGACCATCAAACTCATACTTTGCTCACACAATACTGTGTTGTTTTCGTGCCTAGCTTGGTACAGTTACATTACGGAAAAATAAGCAATTATTGCAAGATATTGCTTCGTAATTAATTTACCCACACGCTTACAATTTGCGCTTATTTTGTTTGAGTGGACGCACGATTTATTGGGCATGACATTGCTACCTACTTTACGTTTCAGTACATTACTGAGTAAATTGATACATTTTCATTAATCTAATTATAAAACTATCTGCGCTATGATTGCTTATTTTTGTCTAGCGTCTTGCTTGAGACAATAACAACCTACCTACTTCTTATTACTTACGTTGAAAGTAATCTAATTCCTTTGTTATCTAATTTATAACAAAGACGATCTTTCTCCTTTGCTTACAAATTTTATATTACAAATCCTACTTAGAGTGTTCACACTATCTACTTAATACTCTAACGTAAACATTACAATCTTCTACCTGCAACATATTGAAATATAAATAAACAAACTTCCCGGTATTTCAAACTGTGATAGGCATTTATCCACACAGTAAACTCATTTGTATTCGCCGACTATTCCAGATTTGGAGATTCCACCAGAAAGTGAATTTTGCGCTGCGCGCGATTGTTACGGCGCATGAGCGACAGTGGGTGATAAGCAGAGTAAGCTGAACTGAAGGTGACGCTGACGCTACCAGCCTGCACTCGCTGCGCTCCGGGTTCGTCTGGTTGGATTGTCGGTACCATTTTATTGTACCTATATTGTTTATTGGCTATATTTTGTTTGAACGTTATTTGCCTCTTCGTATCTTACCTAGGTACTTACCTCACTAAATAATAATGTCAGACGATATTAAAAAGCTTAGGCAGTTTCGTAGTAGTATAAAGGGTCGAATGACTATATTCAAAAAACATATCGAGTTGTTAAAGTCAATTGATCCAAATCAAATTACAAAATTACAGCTTACCGAATTACAATTAAGGTTAGAAAGATTCCAGGCATTGTTTTCTCAATTTGATGAAGTTCAATCTAAAATTGAAGCACTGGATCTTGAAACTGAAGGTGAGCTTGACGAAAGAGAATCATTCGAGGAAATATTTTGTAATTTAATTTCATGTGCACAACTAATAATTGAAAATGCATCACAGGCTCAAAGCGCTTCTGTTCATGGTAACAATAATGTTGATGTGCAGTCTGACTGCAGCGGTTCATCCTGTAAAAATAATTTTAATATTAAACTACCAACTATAAATCTTCCAAAATTTGATGGCAACTACTTGAAGTGGCTTGAATTCCGTGACACCTTTGACTCGTTGGTAAATAAAAATAAATCTATTCCAGAAATAAATAAATTCCATTACCTTCGGTCTTCACTCGACAGTGGTGCTGCACTCGTTATAAAATCGGTTGAATTTACTGCTGAAAACTATATACTGGCATGGAAACTCATGTGTGATAGATATGATAACAAGAGATTATTGATAAATAACCATTTAAAATCATTATTTAATTTTGAGCCCATCACAAAGGAATCACATAAATCTTTGCGTTATATGATTGACTATTTCACAAAAAATATACGTGCCTTAAATTTATTGAAGGAACCTACAGACTACTGGGACACAGTTATTATTCACATGATGGCCTCTAAACTAGATGGCGCCACAAGTCGCAAATGGGAAGAACATCGAAATAATTTATCGGTTTGTCCATCTCTTGATGAATTTTACCTATTTTTGCGAAACCGAGCTGATGTTTTAGAAACGGTACATTTCAGATCGGATGTTAAACCTCAGCGTTCATATCCACAGACTAAATCTTTCGTATCTTCTAATAATACAGAAAGGTCGACCAGTAAACGGTGTGCCATCTGCAAGCAAGAGCATTTTGTTCATGAGTGTGAAAAATTTAAAACTTTAAGTGTAGACTTGCGCCTGAAAGAGGTTGCTAAGCATAAGCTTTGTCCCAATTGTCTTCGCGGTGGTCATAATGTCAACCGTTGTTTCCGAGGTCCTTGCAGATTCTGTCAGAAAAAACATAGTACGTTGCTACACGAAAATAAAGAATTAAGGCAAACTAATAATACTGAAAATTCTAACTTACCCTCAACTTCTGGGTCGAATTCCAGCGTCGCTCCTGCAGTGTCGCTATCCGTCGTGATGGCGAGCCAGGTGTTGTTATGCACGGCCCTAGTCGAGATAGTCGATCAACAAAATAATACTTACCTTGCGAAGGCGCTACTTGACAACGGTAGTCAGTCTTCCTTCATTACGAAAAACCTACAAAATAAATTAAAATTAGATTTCACTAAAAGAAATGCAGTAACTGTTAGTGGCATCAATAATGCTGTTGTAAATACGGCTCAATATTGTGATTTACAATTAAAATCTCGATTGAACGAATTTTGTGTCAATGTGTCATGTCTAGTCATACCACAAATTACAAGCAAACTACCAAGCGTGAGCATTGATCCATCGCAACTTAACTTACCTCACAATCTTCAGTTGGCTGACCCTGAGTTCTTCAGTCCTTCTGAAATTGACATTTTGTTGGGTGCAGATATCTTTTGGGATATTGTAAACCCAAGACTAATTAAACTTGGTCGAAACAAACCTACGTTGCAACATTCTAAATTAGGCTGGTTAATATCTGGGCCTACTGGTGTTGGTATCAGTAACAAACTAGAACAAAATAATACTTTATGCAACTTTTCTCAAAGTATTCAACAAACATTAACGAAATTTTGGGAAATAGAAGAATTAATTCCTGATAAAAAACATTTATTTTCTAAATCTGAGGAGTTGTGTGAAGGTATCTTTACAAAAGATACTAAACGATTAAATGACGGTCGTTTTTTAGTTAAAATTCCACTAAGTGATTCTCCTGAACAAGCTCTCGGTGACTCATACAATGTAGCACGTCGTAGATTTATTAATTTAGAGAGAAAATTAAACAAGTCACCTATTCTAAAGGAGGAGTACAAATCATTTATTCGTGAGTATGAACGCTTGGGTCATCTTTCACTAATTGAGCGTCCTTCTTTTGGTTATTTTTTACCCCACCACGCTGTTTTACGGCCCAATAGTGAAACTACTCGATTACGAGTCGTATTCGATGCTTCGTGCAAATCTACTTCCGGAAGGTCCTTTAACGATATCCAACTAGTGGGGCCAGTTATACAAGACGATCTTCTGTCAATTTTGTTGAGGTTTCGTCGAAATGCCTTTGTTGTTACTGCCGATATAGAAAAAATGTACCGGCAAATATTAGTTGACGAGTCTCAGCGGAACCTACAATTGATCCTGTGGAGAGACGAAGAAACGAAGCCGTTGCAAGTACTACAGTTAAACACTGTAACTTATGGCACGGCCTCGGCTCCATTTTTGAGCACAAGATGTTTGTTAGAGTTGTCGCGTGAATGCGCTGATAAACCCGACGTACAGCATGTTATTGAGCATGATTTTTACGTCGACGACTTGAATACGGGTTCTCACTCAAAACAAGATTTGAGAAATGTTGTTCTTGAAGTCATTAATAAACTTTCAGAGGCCTGTTTTCCTTTACGTAAATTCCGGACTAATGCTCCAGACATTTTAAAAGATCTTCCTATAACAAACATCTGTCAAGATTTCAGCAAGGAATCCACTGTTTTGGGTCTAAAGTGGTATCCACAAACAGATACTTTAAAATTTTCTACAGAATTTAAAATTGAATCGACAATTACTAAGCGCAATATTTTATCTATGTCCTCTAAAATTTTTGACCCACTAGGTTTATTATCAGCAACTACAATTATTCCAAAGATAATATTACAACAATTGTGGTTATTAAAAAACGATTGGGATGAAGAAGTCCCAAATAACATTAAACATCAATGGGAAGAATTCATTAAACATTTGCACTATATTTTTATTGTTGAGGTGCCCAGGCATGTAGTCTGCTCGGCACCAATTAATGTAGAATTTCATTGTTTTACTGATGCATCGCAGACTGCGTACGGTGCTTGTTTGTACGTAAAATCTAAGGATGCATTAGGCGTCATACATGTTCATCTTTTTTGTGCCAAGGCAAAGGTAGCTCCTTTGAAACCGGAATTAACTATACCGCGTCTTGAATTAATGGGTGCTCTATTAGGTGCTAGATTGCTTACAAAGGTTCTAAATTCATCAAGTAATAAAAATATTGAAATTTCACGTGCTGTTTTATGGACAGATTCAACTATAGTTCTGGGATGGATTAATACCCAACCAAAAACCTTAAAAACCTTTGTATGCAATCGTATACAAGAAATTCGTGAACTTACCTCTCAACATGAATGGCGCTATGTGCCAACTCAAGATAATCCGGCAGATCTAGCTTCACGTGGAGTCAAGCCGCAGGACCTTAAAAGTAACTATCTTTGGTGGCACGGTGCTTCTTTTTTAACTAAACCTGAGGATGAATGGCCTCAGCCTAATATTAACTTACCAAGCAACACATTGCCTGAAATGAAGGTTAGTTTAGCTATACAATGTAAACAGACTTTTATTTCATTTGACAAATTTTCTAAACTATCAAAACTACAGAGAGTTCTAAGCTATGTACAACGTTTTATCTACAACTGTAAAAATAAAAATAATAAATTAAAGGGTAAACTGACACTACAAGAATTACAAACTTCATTAAAAACACTAGCAAAAATATCACAAACTTATTCCTTTGAAAAGGATATTCATTCTTTAAAAACTACAGGAGTTGTAAATTGTAAATCTAATATCCTATCTTTGAATCCATTTTTGGATAATGAAAATATCCTGAGAGTCGGGGGACGCATTCAAGGTGCATTGCAACCCTATAACAAAATACATCCTATTTTAATTGATTCCAAACATGCATTTACCAAACTTTTATTTGCAGAGGAGCATCTGCGTCTACTACATTGCGGTCCTCAGCAATTACTTAGTCTGATACGTGAGAACTTCTGGCCTGTTGGTGGCAGAGTTCTTGCTACACAAACTGTAAACAAATGTGTGAAATGTGTACGGATAAAGGGTAAATCCGTTCAAACTTTGATGGGTAACCTACCTCAACCAAGAGTAAATCCCTCATCTCCGTTTGAGATCTGTGGCACCGATTTTACAGGTCCGTTCCATATTTCCAATCGGAAAGGACGTGGCGCTAGAACTAGTAAATGCTATCTGTGTCTCTTTGTCTGTTTCTCCTCCAAGGCTTTGCACCTTGAAGTTGTTAGTGAGCTAAGTACCAATGCATTTATTTCGTGCTTACGTAGGTTCATTTCAAGGCGAGGAAAGCCTCGCTTAATTTATTGCGATAATGGTAGGAACTACGTAGGGGCAAATAACGAGTTAGGCAGAATGCTTAAGGCCGCCAATGAGTCCGCCACTGAGTTCGGAGCGAGCGAGGGCATTGAATTTAAATTCAGTCCAGCTTATGCACCCAATTTTGGTGGAATCTGGGAAGCTGGTGTTAAAGCGGCTAAGTTCCATTTAAAACGAATCGCAGGTAATTCTAATCTTACATTTGAAGAGCTTTCCACTCTGTTTACACAAATTGAGGCAATATTGAATTCGCGTCCGTTGACACCTATGTCATCAGATCCGTCAGATTTTAATCCATTAACACCCGGCCACTTCCTTATCGGGCGTCCGTTGACGTCACTGGCATCTCCTATCATGGAAAAATTGTCCATCAATCGATATCAGCATTTAGAAAGACTGAGGCAACATTTTTGGAAGAGATGGTCGCAAGAATTTCTCTCCGAGCTACAACAGCGAGTAAAATGGCGACGATCCAGTGGCCAACCTATCAAAGTTGGAGATGTAGTGGTAATCAAAGACGATCATCTGCCGCCAATGAAATGGATTTTGGGAGGAGTGGAGAAGCTTTTTGTTGGAGCAGACGGTTTATGCAGAGTTGCAGATATAACCACAAATAAAGGAATCTTCCGAAGAGCTCTAAACAAAGTCTGCATCCTGCCAGTTGACGATCCAGAGCTTCTTGAAAGCACGGCTTCCAAGGGGGCGGAGGATGTTAACAATGTATCACTCTGAAGTGAGAAACGCGTGGAACACGCGCTAACGTCACGTAGTGCATGTGGCCGGCGCGGCGCCCGCGCCCTCTAACGTGAAGAGTGCGAACGAAGACACCGCTCCGTCAATACACGCGTACTTTGTCCGTCCAGTGTAAAAAACTAACTATTGTAACTTGATTAATATACAAGTAATTATTCCTACATCGCATTTTAATGTGCATGCATCCCATATCCTGCACATGTACTATAATTTAAAGAAATAATATTTTTGATGTGCAGTTTTGCCCTTTTTGCAACAAAATTTAAATAATTTTGTAATTATGACCCTAGTAACACACTTAACTCATTTTCAGATGTTTTGTTAGTTGTGCCCTTGTTCCACCGATGGTGCGATGTGATGAGGAGAAACGCATGTGAATAAAAGAGTGATGAATATAAATGTTGATGGATGGAGAGGGAGAGGAAGGCCGAAGAAGAGATGGATGGATTGTGTCAGGACTGATATGACAGTGAAGGGAGTAAATGATAGCGTGACGGCTGACAGGGGAGAGTGGAAAAAAAACGTGTTGGCCCGACCCCACGTAACAGGGACAAGGATTTTATACCTATAGATTTTTAATTTCTTTTTTTGTTTGTTTCAGCAAGCAATAGATAAAATTTGTCAAACTTTTCTGTGTCAATAATGCATACGAGGCTTTTGGCTAATCTGTAAAGTGGTATTGTTTTGTTTTTTTTTTTGTAATCTGCGTTTAGTTTGTGCAGAATAAACACTTTATCTTTCTTTCTTTCTTTTTTTTTGTTTCGAATCTAGGCTTTGACGGATAAACCATAAAATAACTTCTGTAAACAAGGGTTAGGCAAAGAGGTGCTGCTACCTATTATAGTAGGTACACCCCATAGTTTAATAATATACTTCGCCAGGTATAGCATTCCGAGACACAGTGGTCACGTGGGCGACACAAGTCTACGTCATCACATCTGTGTTGGTTACGTAATAATTTATAACATGGCGCATTAAGTAATTAATGATATGATGCAATGCATAACATGTAATAACAAAGGATGCATTGGGTGATTTTGTAGCTATGGTTACATTCTGAACCATACAAGACAGCAGCCGGTCGATTCTGTAAAAATATCACCGTGAAACTTAGGTGAAGTGAGCGTGAAGTGAGCTGTCAATAGTGTCCCTAGCATCCTGCCGGTCGATTTGTGACAGTGACAGCTCACTTCACCTAAGTTTCACGGTGATATTTTTACAGAATCGACCGACAGATCTAACCATTGTTTTATATATCTTCCCCTTAAGTTTAAGGGGAATGCGGGAGTCGCAGATTGTTCTCGTGACCTGCCGCCATTTCATCCATCCAGTGTTAATTCTGTGCTAACCACCATCTCTTTACACGAGTGAACCGAGATACCGAAAGTCGGAGCAGACTGGGAGAAGCGCGCCATCAAGCGCTATGGCTCCAGAAATGGAGAGAAAAAAAAGAGATATAACTAAACTACTCAATTTAAGGACATACATCACCAAAAATTATTGCACCAAATTAAATCAGAAAGCAATAAAAATCTTTTTCCTTTGAAGCTCACCCTCAGGCTACAGCTAGGATCCTACAAAATCCGACTTATTTCAAACTAAAAATAAAAAACACAAACGATTTGTAAATCACGAATGTGAAAATAGACGAGTTTTGATTGATGCCTCGCACAGGATCGAACCCCGGACCCCGAGGGAATGTCTGTCTTACTGTAATCACTGCATGTGAGGTGATTGATTCATGGTTTTACGGTGGTTACACGTGGTATGCGAATTTGAACCTTATTTGTTTGGGGATAAGGTGAAGACGGAGTTCGTTTTGTATTTGTGAATAGTAAGGTTTAAGTTGGTTAGGGTATGGTTCGAGTGTATGCGGGTAATTCAAGGTGTGAGAGAATAAATGCCTGTTTCTTATAGAAATGTAATGCATAGGCAAAATAATCGACTATAGATGGATTCGTATACAAGGTGGCAGGGACATCGACGCGAAAACTGGTAGGATGTCAAAAAAAAAACTGCTGTTTCATAAAAACGTGCAATACCTTTGCGGTCAAAATGTATGGAACAGTGGTTTTTTTTTTAATAACCGACAATATTGTGATTCTGCCAAAGCGGTCGTTTTAACCCCCCTGGGCACATGCAGAATTAAATAAAAACACTCCGTTCCTAAAATCCAGAATTATTGGAAATAGATATCACGCTCACTCGAGTAATGATACTCAGGTACCTACCTACCTATATCTATAATTCTAACGACCCCTGGGCAGTCAGCATTGCCACCAACCATGCTTTATTTTTTTTTTTTTTGGGTGGGAAATTATCAAATAACTTCTCCCGCTCTGGGTGGAGCGGGAGGGCGTGTCAGACTTTTACTGACTAAAATCCACCCGTGTTCCTTCCGTTGCCTGTGTGCCGAGGTCGCGATATCCCTTTCAGACAAACCCGCAACCCCGGCAGGCATTGGCCCTTCCGGACCCCGTCAGTTGGTGCTGACATCTCTTTGAGGCGCGCGTGGAACACAACGCGCCGTCGACCCGGGCTACCAACCATGCTGACACGGTAGATAAGATTTTCAACACGGACTTATTGGGTGAGCCTATTGCCATCGACCGGGTATAAATCCAGACTCCGGGGTGTTTCTGAGAAATTCCCAGATGGAAAAGCCCTACAACACTTTGACCCGACCCGGGAATCTAACCCAAAACCCCATGCTCAGCAGTAGTGCTTGCCCCCAACGAGGCTGTAAGTAGTTTACCAACACCAAAAACCAGGCTTTCAGTTACATCTTATAAAATTAACAAAACGAGTGAGCCTCACCATATTTGCATATGGTGTGTAACATCTGACATCTCACCTTGGTAATAAGCAACATTAAAGGGGCGGGGCTTGTCAAGATCGTTTCTGACTGCCAACTCTAGCACCGTGCGCGCTCATTGGTCAAATCAATTAGCGCGCGCTTCCCCGGCTTCCTGTTACACACTTCCGTCGCTTTTCACGAAACCACTTCCACAGATTTATTGCCAGAAAGCTAGAGGGAAGATGTTACACATCAAAAACGCTACGATTCCGCGATATATATATATACCTACTTGTACACAGCGATCATACTTAGGTAAATTTAAAAGATCCGTTATTTTGCGTATACTTACTACACTGCCCTGCTAAGCCGAAAGGCGCTATCTCAATCGGAGTAAGTTTTGAGAAAATTGACTTTTTGTTAATTGTAATATGTGGAAACATAAGGATATAAAACTTCTGAGTGGTTTTTTTTAAATGTTTTAAGTTAGATAGCGGTATTTATCTTACACCATTAGATGCGAAATTGTTATAGCTAGGCGTATCTCTGAGATAGCGCGTTTTGGCTAAGCAGGGCAGGCTTACAGAAGATTCAAATTTGTCCCTAGCTAGATAAACGCCGGGCGAAAAGTTTCTGCTGGCGGGAATGGATTGTGTTTTCTGTTCGTCGTTTTTGATGAGAGGGGTAGGTAAGGGTTGCGCGGGTGAAATTTAGTTTTTTGCTTGATTTATACGCCCTCTTAAAACCCGCTACATGTCGGACCGCAACCCTCACCCTGATAACTATTCAAGAGAATTTGTAAATTGCTCACAAAAATGTTGATATATTTTGATTGATCGAACCGATGTGCGTTTTCTTTCGATGTAAATTAGATGTGGGTCACATTAATTGCTATGTATTGTATTATAAATCTAGATTTTTTTTTACGTTGTTTTTCTTTAATGGCTGACACGTCTTTGAATGGCGATTAAAACACGTTTAAGTTTGATAATTGTTCATATTTATAAGGCAGTTACCGAGTTACCAGACATAGGCTGCTTTTCCGAGAATTCCGAGTTTTTAATAAGAAAGAAAGAAAATTCTTTTATTTGGGACAAGCGCACAGGAAATACAAAACAGTAAAAAAACTTTTTACAAAAAAAAAACAAAAACCGACTTCAAAAAAAAAAACTGAAAAATAAAGAAAGAAGTCGAAGCGATTTAAAGTGTGTTATGCAATTGGGGTGCAGTCTTAATTGCAATTTTGTAATACAAAGTAGTGGTGGCCCAGTGGTACCTTTTTTTTTTTTTTTTTTTTTTTTTTTTTTTTTTTTTTTTTTTTTTTTTTTTCTTCGCTGAGAAATGCTTTATGCATCCCCGGCTCGTGGGGGACGAGTCGGGGTATGTGGGACTCCTGACTAAATACGCAGTATACCCACTAAAACTCAGCGGTGCTCCCGCATCGCCGTGATGGGAGGGCCATGGGAATCCGGCTCAGCCTTTACGTCCACAGCCCTCCCGGCGCATGCCCGCCTAGCTGGCGGGCCCCACAGGCCCCCCACCTGCGTGGTGGGGGGCTACGGGAATGGCCGGGAGCACCTGGCCATTCCCGTCCGGCACTGGTGGAGGCCTGTGCGATGCAGGCGAGGGTGCCCCCGCACCCGTTGCCTGCTGGCCTCCACCTGGGAGGAGGAGTCGGAGATGACCGTCGAACTGACGTCTCCTTCGACCCCTCCTCCGCCTTCGGAGCGGTGCCGCGTCGGGATCGTCCTCCCGCACGCGCTCCGCCGCCTCCTTCTGGGACATGACGTGCTCGCAGAAGGAGGCGACCGCCGCCCAGGACCCCTCGTCCCTCAGCATGGCGCCCACCACGCCGGGGAGCGAGAGGTCCAACCCGATCGCCGCGACGAGACTGCGGCGCGGCTCGGACCACGACGGGCACACCTCGAGAGTGTGCTGCGCCGTGTCCTCCGCCGCGCCACAGTCGTGGCACGACGGCGTCTCCTCCCGCCCGATCCGATGCAGGTACGATCCGAAACAACCGTGTCCGGACAGCACCTGCACCAGGCGGAACGAGAGGAACCCGTGCGGCCGCTCGAGCCAGTCCCGCAGGACCGGCCCGATCGCGTCGAGGGTTCGGCGGCCGAAGACCGCGGAGGCGAGGTCCGTCGTCCAGTGGACGACGATGGCGTCCCTCGCCTCTCGCCGGACGGCCTCCCGCTGTTCCGGGGCGAAGGGCTGACCCGCCGCCCTCCGCCCCGCCTTCCACTCGTACACTCTGGCGAGCACCCACGCCTCGAGTTCCCAAGGAGGGGTGCCGGCCAGAGCGCACGCCCCGGCGAAGCTCACCGTGCGGTGAGCCCGCGCCACCCGCTGGGCTATCGCCCTTTGAGGTGCCCGCAAGGCCGCGGCGTTCTCTCGTCTGTGGAGGGAAACACGTCTGTGGAGGGAGGCCCAGTGGTACCTGTCCCGACTTACAAGTTGTAGGTTGTGGATTCGAACCCATGCAGGCGCTTTAGAAAGAAAGAAAGGAAGAAAGAAAATACGTTTATTTGCTTTACTTTGTGTAAATAATTTAATCATTGCTGCTCTCAAAAACGGTGAATTAAAACATCGTGAGGAAACCGGTATATCCTAGAACCGAAAATTCGAAGACGGTGACATCTACCAACCCGCACTGGGCCCGCGTGGTGTATTACAGCCCACTCCCTCTCGAAGAGAGGAGGCCCGTGTCCCAGCAGTGGGATTATTATAGGATAATAAAATACAAAGAGATCACTCTGACTTAGACATCTTTGAAACCTATGCAGATTAACGCTGGCTGGGCAGTTAGAGGTAAGCCTCACACCCAAACTTGCTGTTTCTTTTTGACTGCAAGGTTTAGGGCATCTTTCACCATGCCATGAGAATATTATCTAGCTTGGTTAGTGGTTCAATTATCTACTTACCTAATTCAAAGGTACAAACTTGAAAAAAACCGGCCAACTGCGAGTCGGACACAAAGCAGTCCGGTCCGTACAACCGTACCTACAACCCGGGCGCAGTACGAGAGCGGGGCTTCGCGCGGGGTAGCGGGAGGGGAGTCGAGTTTCGAGCCAGGTGTCTAGTTGTTGCGCCCGGGTTGTAAGTACAATATTTTGCAAAAATCGCCGAAAAAATCACGTTTCTTTCTTGTATAGGGACCTCCTATTAGGTAATTAATCTAATTATTTGTTGTTATAGCGGCAATAAAAATACACAATCTGTGAAAATTTCAACTGTCTACCTATACGATAATATTTTATTTTTATTTTTTATTTAGGTACAAATTTCCTTGACATAATCTTTTTATTATTTGACATTATATACTTACAATATTCTATATTTTTTATTAAATTTGATTTGTTACAGCTGTAGTGGCAAGTGTCATTTGGTTTAAATAGGTTTTTATTATTTTATTTATCTTTTATATAGATTATTTTCTTTTAAATTTTGTGAATGTGAGAACGTTGTAAACATAACAGACTGTTGATCTGTGGACCATTTTATATTTTGCTAAGTACCTACCTGGTACTTGTTGATGGGCCTACACTGTCCTCTCATATCTTTTAACACTGTAATTTGGAAACATTGTAAAAACCATTTACTTTTAAAAGAGTAGCCGTGGAGTTTCTTGCCGGCTCTTCTCCATAGGAAAAGACCAATTGGAACTGTGCACCTAGCTTCTGACGTTTCATAAGTGCCCTTGTAGGTTTATGTGAAATAAAATATTTTATACCATTCCCCCTCTAAAAAGCTTATTTTATTCACTGAAAACAGTGAATAAAAAGCTCTTTTAATCACTGTTTTGGTGTTTGAATTTAGAACACATCTATATATGCGACCTCCATCTCAATGCTATACAACCTCCTTGCGAAAACATACTCTATACACAGGA
This sequence comes from Agrochola circellaris, assembly GCA_914767755.1. Taxonomy (NCBI): domain Eukaryota; kingdom Metazoa; phylum Arthropoda; class Insecta; order Lepidoptera; family Noctuidae; genus Agrochola; species Agrochola circellaris. The sequence continues at coordinate 4,451,135 of OU611867.1, read as the reverse complement.
AATAAATATCGTTTCACAAGTTGATTGTTATTAGTAATAATAAGAAAATTACTTTTGATTTTAGTAATTGTTCCAATTTTAATGTGCATTTTAATTAAAGCCCCTTGCAGAGTAGCGCGACGCGACAGCGCGACGACACCGGTCATTGTTATACCGTGAAGTTTTCTTTGAAATTGTTTTGTTAGAATCGCGTCGCGCTGTCGCGTCGCACCAGTCTGCACGAAGCTTAATTCAACCTTCCTTTTTTCTTCAATAAATGTCTATTTTCGCTTAAATCTTTCTTTTTCGCGTAGTCATGGTATAAAGTATAGTATGCAACTCTTGAATAAAACGGATTTATATCGAGGGCCATGAATTACTCGCGTCGCTCAGGATTCTAAAACTTGAATCACTCGCTACGCTCGTGATTCAATCGTCATGAATCACTCCCTACGGTCGTGATTCAGTCGTTAGAATCCTTCACTTGCTCGTGATTCATCTATGGCCCTCGCTTTAAATCCGTCTTTTATTCACTAATTGCATAATATACTATTATACCATTCCCCCTCTAAAAAGCTTATTTTATTCACTGAAAACAGTGAATAAAAAGCTCTTTTAATCACTGTTTTGGTGTTTGAATTTAGAACACATCTATATATGCGTCCTCCATCTCAATGCTATACAACCTCCTTGCGAAAACATACTCTATACACAGGAAATAAATATCGTTTCACAAGTTGATTGTTATTAGTAATAATAAGAAAATTACTTTTGATTTTAGTAATTGTTCCAATTTTAATGTGCATTTTAATTAAAGCCCCTTGCAGAGTAGCGCGACGCGACAGCGCGACGACACCGGTCATTGTTATACCGTGAAGTTTTCTTTGAAATTGTTTTGTTAGAATCGCGTCGCGCTGTCGCGTCGCACCAGTCTGCACGAAGCTTAATTCAACCTTCCTTTTTTCTTCAATAAATGTCTATTTTCGCTTAAATCTTTCTTTTTCTCGTAGTCATGGTATAAAGTATAGTATGCAACTCTTGAATAAAACGGATTTATATCGAGGGCCATGAATTACTCGCGTCGCTCAGGATTCTAAAACTTGAATCACTCGCTACGCTCGTGATTCAATCGTCATGAATCACTCCCTACGGTCGTGATTCAGTCGTTAGAATCCTTCACTTGCTCGTGAATCATCTATGGCCCTCGCTTTAAATCCGTCTTTTATTCACTAATTGCATAATATACTATTATACCATTCCTCCTCTAAAAAGCTTATTTTATTCACTGAAAACAGTGAATAAAAAGCTCTTTTAATCACTATTTTGGTGTTTGAATTTAGAACACACCAATATATTCGACCTCCATCTAAATGCTATACAACCTCCTTGCGAAAAAATACTCGATACACAGGAAATATATAGCGCTTCACAAGTTGACTATCCTAATAACAATAATAAGAAAATTACTCTTAATTTTAGTAATTGTTTCAATTGTAATGTACATTTTAATTCATTTAACTTTCCTTTTTTCTTAATTAAATGTCTATTTTCCCTTAAATCTTTCTTTTTCTCGTAGTCATGGTATAAAGTATAGTATGCAACTCTTGAATAAAACGGATTTATATCGAGGGCCTTGAATCACTCGCTACGCTCGTGATTCATCTATGGCCCTCGCTTTAAATCCGTCCTTTATTCACTAATTGCATAATATACTATTTTCATCCCACCATCTCGGAAAGAGTATTTTTAATCTTCAATATCTGAGTGGAAAAGCCGTTTTTATTCTCTAGAGGATAAAGTAAATTGAATTTAGAACATCGTGTGCACTAAGTTTGTGAATTTAAAAAAACATTAAACCTATTTACTGCTACCTCTATGGTGCCGAATATATCATACAACTTTTTTTTAATTTGTTAAAAACTCAGACTCGGAACCTTCTTGGTGTTCTTCTTTCAATTTGCTTTGTACGCGGTTCTTAACGCGGCATTTTTTCACGTCATTGTTAAACCTTATATTAAAACCAAGAAACTTGAAAACAAGTGAAAAAACTAAAATGAGTGATTCTAGCGACGAGGAAGTTTGCTTGACGCCAACAGAATTGACTGAAACTGTTAATAATGCGCAAATGAGCTTTCTCCCTCAACAATCACGCGAGAAGTATTTAAAACAGTACGATATGTTCAACACGTGGCGACTAGCAAAAGGAGCCAAAACTTTCTCAGAAAACGTTTTGCTGGCATATTTTATAGAATTATCCGAGAACAAGAAAGCAAGCACTCTATGGAGTACGTATTCGATGCTAAAAGCAACAATAAAGATGAAAAAAGACAAACATATCGATACCTATCCTAAATTAGTGGCATTTTTAAAAAGAGCCTCATCTGGTCATCAACCAAAAACATCGAAGGTTTTCACAGTATCTGATATTGAAAAGTTTCTTAACGAAGCACCCGATTCCGTATATTTGGCGGCAAAAGTAAGTCAGTTGCACATTCAGTATCTACTTAAGTATATTAATCTCAATTAAATAGTATACTTAGTACATGTTGATAGGCATAATTATGCGTTCATATCAATTTTATTCATTTATCTACTACAATACTCTTTACGTTACAGGTTGTTCTTATTATTGGAATAAACGGAGCATGTCGAACTAATGAACTAACACAACTTAATGTCAAAAACATTGAGAAACGTTCAGATGACTTACTATTAATTAATTTACCTAATACAAAGACAAAAAGAGACCGCAACTTCGTCATTCGCAAGGAATACGTAACGATTGTTGAGAAATATCAAGCCTTACGCCCGCCTAACACTCCAATCAATCGATTTTTTCTACAGTATCGCAATGGAAAGTGTGTTAGACAGCCTATGGGTACTAATAAAATTGGCAGTATCCCACGAGAAATAGCAACATTTCTTGAACTTCCAGAACCCCTGTTGTACACGGGTCATTGTTTCCGACGAACTTCAGCCACACTTTTGGCTGATTCCGGAGCTGATCTCCTGTCCCTTAAGCGCCACGGAGGCTGGAAGTCCAATGCAGTTGTAGAGGGATACATAGAGGATTCCATCCAAAATAAGTCTAAAATATGTGAAGGCATCGTAGGAACCATTACACTGAAAGAGCCTCAATCGGATCCTTGGACTGGCCCTTCTACATCAAAAATAAGCCGTTATGAAACACCTAACCATCTCCCTCTCTCTCCAACATTCACGCCAAGGGAATCCGATGAATCGGTACAACTATTAAGTATGACAGATAGTTTACCGAAAAACAGTACACAAGTGACTAACACCAATATTACAGTACCAAACAAAAATATTACACTCAATTTAAATAACTGTAGCAACGTTACTTTAAAATTTTCTTAATTATACCTGAGTACCTATTATTTTGTTATAATTTAAAGATTATTCTGTAATACTTACCTGTCATAATGTAGTAATTAATACCTAAACTGAAATAAAAGTGTACCTATCTTGTGATTGTAAACGTTTTTTTTTTGCATTTAGTCATTTCCTCGCTGAGGTGGAATGAAAAGTTACGTGTTGCACTCGAGTGCAAAGATTTTTCACCTCGTGCTCTTTTGATTCCCTCGCTAACGCTCAGAATTCTAATTTTAGAATCCTTCGCTTGCTCGGTCATCAAAATTGAACACGCGGTTAAAAAGCAACTTTGCACTCTTGTAATAACAAATAACTATGAATTGAGTTTGAATTTATTACGGTCCATGAGATATAGCCCGCTGACAGACAGACGGACGGACAGACGGACAGCGGAGGCTTAGAGTAGTAGGCTTCCTTTTAGTTGAATTTTAAATATTCAACTAGTCAGTAGGACACAGATTTTGTACCTAGATATTATGTATTACATACTTAATCTGCGAATTTTACGAATATAGTCTATCGACGAAAAACAGTTTATCTAGCCGCTTAACTGTTCTTAAAGAGTCATAAAGAACCCTGTAAGAAGTCGACACGTGTTCCGTGTGTTTGTGAAATGTAACCCACAATTATTTCAAAAATTATCGGAAGTCAGAAAAAATCCAATACGGACACAGTACGTGAATAAATTATGTCAAGTGAAATGTAAAACTGCACTAATGCAAAAAGGTGTTTTTGGTATTGCCCCTCGCATATATAATAAAGTTCCAAATGTTATTAAAAATATGACTGTATTAAAATTTAAAAAGGCGCTTAATGAAATTCTACTTACAAAATGCTATTATACGATTGACAATTTTCTTAATGATGATTCACTTACTGATTGACATGCTTATTATTATTTAATTGATTTGAAATTTTTTCTTTTTTTTAACTTTGATTCCGATTAGTTGACATTTAATATTTTATTGTACTTATTCTTATTATGTAATTAAGATAATTTTTTCTAAAACTGTACACGATTTGCATACCCATGTCGGTAAAATGTTTGTGGAGAACCTAATTATAAGGAAACAACAACTATGTATTATGTACCCATGTTTGCAAAGAAATAAATTATTATGATTATGATTATTACCTCTCAACGAGGCATCCTCAGTTGCGAACCTGGACACGACGTGTTGCCACGTCAAGCACCGAACGATGTGAGCCACATCGCCCGACAACTCCAAACAACACGTGTCGATTTCTTACAGGGTTCTTTATGACTCTTTAAGAACAGTTAAGCGGATGTAAGAAGGTACATAACAGACCCAAGTGTTTGTGCTAGGGTTACCTACAGATCAAGATTTACGTACAGATAACAATGTTCGGTATGTAGCACAACTCGTAGATACCTACGTACTTACACAAGACGGGTCAAGATCGCAAGTTAGAATGGACGAACGTACAGCCTCAAATCTAAATGGATGCGGAGAAAAACTCGTAAGTATTTATTTATTTAGGCAAACCCACTAAATACACATAAGGACATTCAAAGTACATATCATTAACAAATACAATAGAATTGCATGCATCTAAATTATAGGTAAGCACAGCATTTTAATTATATATAATTAATAATCAATTTAAAGATGGATAACAATGCAATTAGAACCATATCATTAATCTTTTATAAGTACGTAAAATTAACTTCAATTGAAATTAAATTAAATAAGATTGAATTAACTAACAAACTAAAAACATAACAACAAAAACAAAACACACAACATAACAACAACAACATAACATCATAACTAACTAAAATTATTATAATCAAAGCTCACACACAAAATAAAATAAACAGACACAAAATAAAATAAAAAACAAAAAGAGAAACATTATTGAGCAAGAATTACATATTATTGAGCAAAGCATAATAAAAATAACTAAGTAAGTAAGTCTAATAAGTAAAATAGTAATAGTAAACTATAGTAAGTATATAGTGTAATATTTAAGTATAATATTGACTGCGCCTAATAAAGAGAGTAGTGGTGGCCTAGTGGTAACGGCCGCGAATCACGAGTTTAAGTCGTGAATTCGAACCCAGGCAGGCCCCTGCCGGGGTTGCGGGTTTGTCCGAAAGGGATATCGCGACCCCGGCACACAGGCAACGGAAGGAACACGGGTGGGTTTTAGTCAGTAAAAGTCTGACACGCCCTCCCGCTCCGCCCAGAGCGGGAGAAGTTAAATGATAATTTCCCACCCTCAAAAAAAAAAAAGGCATGCACTTTACTTTGTGTTAATTATTTCATCACCACTGCTCTCAAAAATGGAGAAGAAAAAATGATGAAACATCGTGAGGAAACCGGCATTTGCTAGAAACAAAAATTCGAAGACATGTGACATTTACCAACCCGCACTGGGCCCGCGTGGTGGATAATGTTCCCAATGGTGCCTATAATGTTCCCATAGCATAGACACATACATAGGCATACTCTCTGTGAGTGGGAGTGGGCCCTGGGCCCAGTGCAGGTTCTCAGATGTCACATATACATAGGCATACTCTCTGTGAGTGGGAGTGGGCCGTGGGCCCAGTGCAGGTTCTCAGATGTCACATATACAGGTTGGCAGGGACATCGACGCGAAGCCGGTTACCATGGATTCAGTAGGTACATGATTCTGAGCCCCCCTGCGAAAAGAACAGCTGCTCCATACATTTTGACCGCGTAGGTAATGTACTTTTCTATGAAACAGCAGATATTTTTTTTTAATTACCGACGTAAAATTTTAACTCAGGTTCAGAATCATGTACTGACCCCATGGTGACCGGCTTCGCGTCGATGTCCCTGACACCCTGTATATTCGAATTTTTGGTTTGGTTCTGCGACATGCCGGTTTCCTCACGATGTTTTTCTTCGTCGTCGTTTCACGAGGCCACCACAACGCACGCGATTCATCTTCGCGTCTCTCATCCAGCTGCAGTAAGATTACATTTTGTTAAGAATTATTTGGTTTACCTATGTAAGTATTCTATGTTCTTGTTTCCTACATCTAGTCCGCGATTGCTTGCCATGATTAGACACCTTCGGAATTCGTACCTACCATCACGTATTATTCTCAGGAAAATGGTTTGCACACTACACACCTCATTCCTCAAGTAGGTACTTACCTATGGTTATATTACCTATCTACTTAAAAAATAAAGGATAGGGTACTATCTATTAGACATGCAAGCGCCATCTTGACGGGTGAAAAAATCGCGGCGATAATTTGAAAGCAGTATCGCCGCGATTCTCTTGTTCGTGGACATTAGTATTAGGTCCCCACCTATGAAATCAGCGTTTTGTATGGAGAATTTTAAAGAAGTTACATTTTTCATACTAACATTTTCTTAATTTATATAACAACCATGAACACTAATGTTTTAAAACTTTTATGCATTAATGTTTAAAAACGAAGATAACGTAATATGATAAGTTTTGGCTAAGTTAAAACAAATACTCGTAGTGGTCATTTCTGCTAACAAATGAGGAGTAATTTTTAAGGTATTTTTTATGTTTAGAAAACTGTAAGTAATAAGGTTTTTTTTACTATTGGTAGCTGTCTATGATGGTCATTATTCGATATAATACCAAGCAAGTGATGGATATTTTAAATCATAGAAGTGACGAGGTTCTCTATTTGTGAGAAAAAAACGTCAATTTCATAGGTTTAGGGGTATGAGGAACAGGGTGTAAAGTTCACTCATCCCCCATAGAAAAGGGAGGGATCCTCCGACCAGACGGGTGTCATGTCTGGCGGGCAATTGCCCAGAGGTTGAAGTCGTGAGCTTGTATATATGTCCACCGCGCGGTAAACGCGATGTTGTGTGACGTCAAGTCTTTGATGCGTAGTTCGCATGTGGCGGTGTAGATGCCGCCACATCACTCCCCTCCGGAGACCGGAGGTCGATAGTGGGCTGAGTCTTGTATCTTGCGATGCTTCACAGTACCAGCTGTGGTTCCAGTGAGTCGGAACCGGGTGCCGCATAGTTCGCGGTGAGTCGGAACTGTCTGCCGCATAGTTCGCGGTGAGTCGGAACTGTCTGCGGTGCTTGCGGTGATTCCCCAGTGAGTCGTGGTGGCGCTGCGTCTTGATCCAGTGGGTCGGATGTGGTACAGCGCTGAGTTGTGGCTGAGGGTGATGACCAGGAATGCGCGTTCGCTGCATGCTGGTGGTCAGGATACCCGTTGAAGCCGTGGGTGCTGGCTGGCTGTGTGACTCGCCTCACGAAAGCTTGCGGGAGTGACGATGATGATGACGTCACGCTGAAGTAGCTGCACGAAGGCTGCGTTGACGTTCATACTCGGGGTCACCAATTTAGGGGTATGAGGAACAGGGTGTAAAGTTCACTCATCCCCCATAGAAAAGGGAGGATCCTCCGACCAGACGGGTGTCATGTCTGGCGGGCAATTGCCCAGAGGTTGAAGTCGTGAGCTTGTATATATGTCCACCGCGCGGTAAACTCTAATTGCGCGATGCAGGATTTGAGTGACGTCAGGATGTTGTGTGACGTCAGGTCTTTGATGCGTAGTTCGCATGTGGCGGTGTAGATGCCGCCACATAGGTAACCCAATATTAGTACCGACTTCCTCGTCAGTCTCGTGGTCGTAGGGACAATACTGTTGAACGTGCCGTCCTGTGTTGCGGCTTCATTCTCAGTTCAGGCAGTGGTTTCGCATCAGGAATTTCTCAGTAGTAAGTACCCTGGAGTCTGGATTTTTGCCCGGTTAATCACAAACAGACACGCCTCGTCTTACATGAGATTTCTTTTTCAAGTACACAATTCAAGAACACATCTTTTTAGAGTATTCTGCCCTGCTAAGCCAAAAGGCGCTATCTCAGAGATACGCCCTTTTAGTTTTTTTTATACCATTCAATAGCTATAAGAATTTCGCATCCAATGGTATAAGCCAAATATCGCTATCTAACGTAAAACATTAAAAAAAACAGTCAGAAGTTTTTTATATCCATATGTTTCCTTAAATTATAATGAACAAAAACTTAATTTTCTCAAAACTTACTCCGATTGAGCGCCTCTCGGCTTAGCAGGGCAGTATTCAGGAATCAGGATTTGGTTCTACGTTATATAGGTACCTACACCGTCTACTCACAGTAAAAGGGGAAATCTATACTCTAATTACGTAATACACGATCAATCAGAATCTGAATCGTTTTGAAACAGATTGTTAATGCATTGCTTCAAAAGTTCGAAAAAAAAATCTACTCAACAACGTAAATAACGCAATGAATGTTGTTGAACTGTCAAAATGAAACAGATTAGTCGTAATCGTTTACGAAAATATGTTACGTAATTAGATAGCTGATTTCTGTACACGTGAAATACTTTTGACATTGGTATAAGGAAAACTACTTAACTGTTTTTCTTAGAACGAAATTATTTTGATGAGTAGGCATAATTATCATGTAATTTCGTTCTGCAATTATGCGCACGATCTACATGGATTTCTTAGAAAATACATACCGTGGCGTACTTACTTATGTAGCTAAGTGTAAAGATGTTTTTGATGAGTCCTCGAATTCACGCAGTTTTTGGGGTCAAAGACTAATGAGAGCATCCAGAGCCGCTGCCTGACTTCACCCACGCTAGTACCGGTGTGGTGGGATCTACAGCGCCACATCGATGCGATTCCCGTCACACCGATGTCACGCAAAGTCCTGCATCGCGTATGAAGAGTTATCCGCACGATTAGCATATATACAACTTCACGACATCTATCGTCTGGCAGTAGCGCACTAGACACAACACGCGTCTGGTCTACCCTTTTCAATTCATAACTCTATTAACAATTTCATCCAAGCGGGCTTACCATATACCTACTCATAAAGCAGAGGTGTCAATATTAATTTGCCAATAAGTCAAATGTCAAGGGATTTTGAACCATGTGCAGTGCAACTATTGCTGTTAACTTTTCAAGCATTGCAAATGATAGGAACCACTCACAGCGGATTTCATGACCACTGCTCCCAAAACGGTGAAGGAAAACATCGTGAGGAAACCGGCATGTCCTAGAACCATAAAATCGAAGACATGTGTCATCTACCAACCCGCACTGGGCCCGCGTGGTGGATTACGGCCCACTCCCTCTACCTGATAGGAGGCCTGTTTCCCAGCAGTGGGAACATTATAGGCTTATTATACTGCGCCCTACCAGGGTCTAGTTCTAATCAAGTTTAGCCTGTAAAAGTGTGTAGGTACATTGTGCAAATATATTAATATATAGCGGGCACGCCCTTTATGCCTGTAGGCTTTTATTTAGATATTAAGTTCTGTTTACGTTTAGTTTTTATTTATGCCCGAGTATAGTTCTCGATGATTTTGGTTGGTATATTGGCGTGTGCTAGCTAACTAACATATGGCTAATAATTTAAATTATGTTTTGTGTTGCGTAATGTAAATTATTTTGCATACTATTATATAGAATCTTTTTTTTTTTCTAACTGAACAGACAGCAGTGCTGCTCGGGAGTTTGTGGCGCCACTTCTTCTTCCCAGCTAACGCACTAAAAAGTGGTGATGGGTGGGCGTTTCGGGAGTCCCCCAAAACATACATTTACGTCTTTAATCCATTGATTAAAGACGTAAATATTAGTGGAAATGAAAACACACATTCAATTCAATCAAAATCGTATATAATTTCAATAATTTGTATAAAATACAGACACATAATTTGTATATTCTTGTAAACAGTATAATATAATCTTACATCTAAAACACGACACAAGGGTGAAAAGGACAATTGTCAACCATACTAAGACATTATTATTTAAACTACTAAATATCAAAATCACTAACTGTTTTCACTCAAATTATCCTCTTCACCTAATTAAATGTATATTTTGTTGATAATACATTTTCACTTATTTATTAATACAAATATACATGATCTACTATAAGTGTGCGTTTACTGAAAGCTTAGCAATTATTCCTCTAAACGGTTACAACCAATTAAATAGGAAAACTCCAAAAAAACATGGAAAAGTTATAAAAAATAATACTGTCATTTCTCCTTTTAGTACTAATTTAGACATTATTGAGATTCTTTACTGAAATATAATTGCAACGTTTATAATGGTTTAAAGAGCTATGAGGAACAGGGTGTAAAGTTCACTCTTCCTCCATAGAAAAGGACGACCTCCAACCAGACGCGTGTTGTGTCTGGTGGACTACTGCTCGACTGTTGATGTCGGGACGTTGTGTTATATGCTAGTCGCGCGGTAAACTTTGCTTGTTTACCGAAGTTTACCGATGCGTTAGTTAGTTGGTGAGGTAGTTCGCATATAACATATAGCTTTTACACCGATAATTATTTATTTTGTTTCTTGCAATCATATAAAAGTAACTAATACCTTCTTAAAAAAGAATTCTTAACGCCAAATTAATAATTTTAAAATTAAAGCCAAAGCAATTTATTATGGCACCTAAAAATAAGAAAAAATAATACATTAATTCAGTAAAATATAATTGTGATATAAAATATTATGTCAATACGATATTTTTCATATAAATAACTTATTTAGGTAGTACAACCAACTTTTGGACAATAAATATAACAAGACAGTTTATTATGCTTTTTAAGAAAATGATACTAAGGATTTTTTCTTTTATTCTTCAGCTTTAACATCAGTCAATATGCTTTTAATAAACATAACTGGGATATATTTCTCTATAAGTCTATCTAAAGGTTTAATTTATAAAAATTATAAAATTCCACCGTGCCAAAAATTGGTGTCTTCACCCTACATGTAACTAATATAAATGCTACATACAGCATATAATGAGTATTCAGTAAACATTTCTTTGATTTGTTTTGTGACTAACGATAAGAAGATAGCTTATATTAATAGGAAAATATACTTTTTTATACAATGTGAAATTTAATTCGTTTGCATCCTCTTAAGGGGTCATTGTACTCACCATTATGAACAACTTTCACTATGGGACCAATGCAAACGAATTAAATTTCACATTGTATATCATTCTTAAAATTAGACTTATTTATGTTGTAATATTTCTGTATATTTTTGCTTACATATCTTTCTTTTCGAAGTAAATACAGCAGTGGTATTCTGTAACCATCTCACCGTGAAAACTTAGGTGAAGTGAGCGTGGAGTGAGCTGTCATTCCACAGGGATTGACACTATTGACAGCTCACTTCACCCAAGTTTTCACGGTGAGATGTTTACAGAATAGCATGGCTGATGTCATCTTCTATTCAAAATAACATTAACAGGATGTTCTCAAAGCAGAAAATAAAATAAACCGGGAAAAAGTTATGAATCTGTACCACTATTTGATGAAATAAAAAATAAAAAACGCGAGCGGAGTAAGCCTTAGGCGTCGTCCTAATTGGCTAACTATCGTACGAACAAACGATGCGATATCGTCGCACGATGAAAATGATCGTGCGATGGTCCAACAGGTGTCCTAATCGCGCGATGGGCATCATACGATGCCGCCGCGATGCTGTGCTCGCGCGATGACGCGTGACCAATTAGAGTTTTGTAGCTTTGATTGCAAGATCGCCCGATCAAACTTATCGTACGATCGTTGTTAAGCATTTCCTGAGCTCGCGCGATGACTTGCAAGCTTCAATTAGGACACTCAAAAGATTCAATTTGGACGACGCTTTAGGCCGCGTCCTACATAGAAGCGAACGTCGCGCGAATACTCGATCGGTCGCGTGCATGTCGACTTTTTGTTCGGAAAACCGGAAAGCGCCCTCTGTCGGCGCGACCACGCGTTCAGGTTCACCGAACAAAAAGTTCGAACGATTCGGTATTCGCGCGACGATCGTTTTTTTATTGGACGCGGGGTTTACTCTGTTATGAACTCTCAAGTCAACATTTCTGTGATTGGTAGTCTTTATTTTGATGAACCAATCACAACACAGCTAGCCTGAAATTTGATAGCAGAACAGGGATCTGATCAGGTTATCAGAAATCGGTCTTTGAAAATATAGCAGCAGTGATAGCCTAGTGGTGTGACCGTCGGACTGCCAAGTCATAGGTCTCTAGTTCGAACCCAAGGCACGCACCTCTGACTTTTCCGATTCATGTGCGTATTATATAATTATCACTTCTACAAAAACGGTGAAGGAAAACATCGTGAGGAAACCGGCATGCCTAAGAGATATTTCTCGACGGCATGTGAAGCCAAGTCAGAGGCCCATGGGCGGTTTTAAAACTGACACCAAAGAAGAAGAAAATATATTGATGAACATCATACTACATAAATTCATAGTATATCCAAAAGGTCTTATTTCTTAAAAATAAATAAGTTTTACGACTGATTTACACTGAATTTTAGTCTTAGTTTCAATACTAATAGCATTCAAAATGGCGACTGACAGAACAGCACGCTTAGCACGAGCACAATAGAAACGGGTTTTGTCGACGGAAGAATAGAGAAAATGACAGATAAACAATCAAAATCTGTCATTTTGTCTATTCTTCCGTCGAAAAAACCCGTCTTTCCGTCATGCTACGTGTGCCAACCAATCACATGACTGCAAAATTCAGTCCTATTTTTATAAAATTGGAATTATTTTCGTTTGTGGTTTTCATTCAAAACTAAAACTAATGTGATGATGCTAGCATAACTATGATGTGATATTTTATGGAGTTTGTGGGAAAAGAATTCAACAACAAGTTTAAGGAATAGATAAGGTTGTTTATTCTGTTCTGTCTACGCTTTGTTAAAAACTATTCATATATGGAGGAAAGTTATTGTTTAAATCAGTGATGTTATGTATTCACGTCACGACAATTTTCCAATTAATATTTTAGAGCCATTCGAAATGTTTTTAGTGAAAACATTTCGAGCGGCTCAAAAAATTTCAGGGTTCAGGTATGTATGTGAGTTTCTTTTTTCCACCTTAAATTTTAAATGCCTGAACAGATTTGGATGTATGGGGTATCTTTAGAATCCTATCATCCCGGGTGACACTGGTATTAATTGTGTTTAAAAAAAAAACAATATGGCGGCAGTTATGGCTTCATTTTCAAATGTGAAAAACCATGTTTTACAATACTTGTCACTAAAATAAAAATTAATTATTAAAAAACACGACTGCCCTGCCAAAAAACGAACTAAAAAGTAAAAAATAAGATGAAAAAATAAAAAAATACCTAATTGCAGTCGTTACCTCTTAGATCAAAAAGTGTTCCCCTTACAGCATGACTTGTTTGATATTCAACTTGTTTTTTACTTTTTAGTTCAATTTTTGGCAGGGCAGTCGTATTTATTATTACTTTTTAAATTATTTATTCTATGTTGAATCCTTCTTCCAAAAACCAGATCATGTAAAATGGCAAAAGCCTGCGTGCTTATAAAAATAATATCTTAAATATATTTTCAATATTTTGATATACAATACGGCCAACGGTAACTTGGCGGCTCTGAACATAGGCACAAAGAACTTTCGCGCAAGTTCTCTCACTCACACTCGCCTTACGTCACCATTACGTTCCTAAAAAACGTTATTGCGCAACCTTCTGCGCGAAGTTCTCACCCGCCAAGTTACGTTGGCCGTATTGTACATATCAGCTTGCTTAAACTAAACACTTTTGTAACCAGTTTCTTGTGTCAACACACAAAATAGATTTGCATAGTTTCGTCTATTCGATAAAATCTAGCAAGATTAGGAAAAATTTTACGTTTCTGTAATCCAATCGTATGTATATTGATCATAGAGTACGGAATCACCGCTCCGGCAGAGTCTAAAGGCAGTACTGTAGTCGCCGCGTTAAGAACTGAGTCGTCCATCTTTAAATAATTGTTATTAATTTGTCTCGCTCGCACCTATTGAGCAGCTTACGGAGCAGGTAGCAAACTATCGATAAGACGCTTGGCGTTGCCCATTCTTATTGTTACTGACATTTCAGGCCCAACGACTCAGTTCATAACTCGAATACTATAATAAAATTCCTGCACGCGTAGCATAACCACCGTAAAAACGGGTTTTGTCGACGGAAGAATAGACAAAATGACATATTGTGATTGTTTAACTGTCATTTTGTCTATTCTTCCGTCGACAAAACTCGTTTCTACGGTGGTCATGCTGCGCGTGCTGGCGGTTCTAGTGTGTTCAGCGCATAACTTGTCACGCTGTGACGGCCCGCCTTCAAAGCTGTCAGCTTTTTAAAGGTCATTTGTGTCGTAGAGCGGGGAAACAGTGACACGCTTGGCCAATGCCGCCTCTAGAACCCACCGAGGCGACTCCGAGCTCTGTGGTTTTCATTTTTTATTACAGTATATCAGAAAATGGAAAATAAATAAATAACTGGTATTAAAAACGGCATGAAATCAACTTGTAGCTTAACCATAGTGTATATTTTTATTTTTTTATGGACGCAATATGAGATTCAGTCAATGGGATCAGTCATATTTAAATCATTCAAAATACAATTTACAACTATTGTAATTTTCACACATTTTTACCTTAATATACGCGCAAAAAAGCAGCTAAAATGGGGATGATGACTAAAAACTTTATTTTTGATCATCACGCACATTATTAAAAAATATTGGACACGTATTTTTTCTTTATTTACGTAATCAAAAGATTACGGCGATACATTCGAGTTAAAATGTGCCATGACGTCACGAGTATGTAGATTTTATACTTGTGACGTAGCGACCACCACTCCCCAACTTCAATGTGTTTTATCTAAGTCGTTTTTTATTAATATGATAGAGCAAAAAATATGTGTCTAGTATTTTTTTATTATCAGACTGACAGACTAAATAGTTTTTTTTTTTTTTACTCTGGCGTCATCCCTATTTAGATTATAATATATTATATAGTGTATAGTGTATAAAGTCTATCTTATATAAAATGTTATTGTAAATAGTTGAATGTCACTGTACTTTTCACAAAAAAAATGTATACAGCCTTAGTTTTAGTTTACCCTAAACCTCTTAAGGGGTCATTGTACTCATTATTATGAACAACTTTCACTATGGGACCAACGCTGAAGACGCGAAAAAAAAAATCTGCTGTTCCTTACATTTATGTTCGTATATCTCGTCGAAATGTAGGGAACAGCTGATTTTTTTAGTTTTTCATAATGATGAGTACAATGACCCCTTAAGAGGTTTAGGGTAAACAAAAACTAAGGTTGTACAGTGACACTAGGTGAATTTTAGGGCTCCGAGTAAATCGATCTGCGAGGCAATCAGTGTGTACAGGTAAACCAAATAAGGTATGCGCTTCGGTAATCTTCGTGATTCTGAATTAGCTTGAAAGTCGCGCCATAGACTTAGCTCCCACACATGCAAAGCTTCTAAGGTTTATACTGCGTTGTTTTGTAGTAGTTCATTGCGCTTTTGTATGAAGTTTTGTCTCTGTCAGGTTACTTACTTAGCATGCGTAGCATGACCACCATAGAAACGGGTTTTCACATTCTGTCATTTTGTCTATTCTTCCGTTGACAAAACCCGTTTATATTGTGGTCATCTGTCTCTCAAAAGTTTTGCTAACTTTTTGGAATTGCATAGAGTTGTTAATCTATAATTTTGTAAACATGGTAATGCAAAAAAGACAAACAGTTCTCAAATAGATCTCGTCATCGCGTGTTCGCATTTCCGTAGATAAACGATGATGCCCGAAGCGCATACTTTTCTTGGGATATCTGTAGATGGGTGACCATTCTTTTGGAAGTTAAGCTTCTCTATACCACGAGTAAACGATATTCCGAAGCCCGAAATCCGGCCCACCATATTATCCGTCTATTTTTGACACTTGTTTACATTTAGGTTATATTAATTTTCTATTATTTAACAAGTATTGAAAACTACATCGGGATATCAGCATGGCTTGCCTACCTTTGTTTTTCCATATATTATTTGCCGCATGTACAGTCAACAAAAGAGTTCATTATGCAGACAAGATGATCCTGTTGTATGTAATTTATTTATTTTTATTGGGTATGTTTTTAAATATGAATAAGATGATGTTTCAAATACCACGTTGTTAAATATGTATAGCTAAGATTTTAAATTTTGATATTGTTATTTTTGATGAAATTTGAATTTTGGCATTGTAATATTAATTTTATTTAAATTCTGACATAGTACTTTTTTTTTTTTTTTTAATTTGTATTGTTTGTCTAGTGCAGCTAATTTTGTATGCCATAAATGGCAAAACATGTAGCCACCTCATATTAATTATAAGACCTTCATACTGTACTCATGTTTTACAAAATAAAGATTGTCTTATCCAGAATGTCAGATGTGATTATTATCTATGGTAACTAAATAGGAATTCTGTCACTAGAGTGCGTTTCATCAAATAGTTCTTATGCTGTAATGTTGGCTTCACTGTTGTAGGACGAATACGAATTCACTAAGCCACTACGGCGCTACCTAGTACGTCCGTTTTTAGGGTTCCGTACCAAAATGGTAAAAAGGAACCCTTATGGTGCGACTCAGTCTGTCTGTCCATCTGTCTGTCACAGCTGGATATCTCAAGAACTACCAATGCTATCAACTTGAAATTTGGAATAGTTTTAGATGACGTTTGCCCAACTATTTAGCAAACAAGAAAAAATCTAAAATTATTCTATGTAAAGATTACAGGAAAAATAATAATAGCACACTTTATCAGAAATCATCAACAAAAATTACATTAGTTCCACTATCGGTCAAGAGATGGCGCTGACCTAAAACTGCAATATTCTACACCTCAGTGTTAAAATTTTCTGACGAAAATAGGCCTCGCCGATGAAAATTTAAAAACATTTCACGGTTCACAACCAAACGGAACGGAACCCTCGTTGAGCGCCTCGGTGGGCATTCTAGAGTGCGTTTCATCAAATAGTTCCCGTACCGTAATGTTGGCTCAACTGTTGTAGGACGAACACGAATAAGCTACGGAGCTACCTAATAGCTCCGTTGATGACGTTAAACAGTGAAGCCAACATTACGGCATAGGAACTATTTGATATACCCAAATATTATTTCTTTAGTATTGTTCGTCGAGTTGAGCTCCTTCAGTTTTGAGTTGAGCTCCACGATTACTGACAAATGCTTGCACTGACTGGCTGGACCAGTCAAATCTGTGTGGTTCTTTCAAAAGACCATTTCAGACACTAATCCACATGGTCCTAATATGACTTGACCAAGATTATGTCTGGACTTTAAAAGAGACTACGACCTCTGAGTTTGTTTCGGCCTTTCTTCTCAGAGTAGTCAGATAGGAAACACCGACCTCATCTAGCTTATTTTTAATATTTTTTTTATATGACGTGTAAAAGTGATTCCGATATCCTATTTACAGAATAAACAATTTCATTTCATTGATGAAACGCACTCTACCACTGTATTCGGTTCCCTTGTTGTAAGCTAGTTTAGTCAGTCCGTATATATTACTAAGTACTGTTGAGAATATATCTCTAGTTGTGCTAAAGACTATAATTTCTAAATTATCCACCATTTTGCCTGGTTTATACGATGGCAGTGACTGGAGCCAGTGACTCGAAATTTCGGACCCATTCAGTGGGTTCATGTAGATGAGTTCGGCAGTGAGATTGGGAAGCTACTGGACCGAAAAAATAGACGGGTAGGTTCGTCAACTGGACTGATTTGAAACTAGGGTCTACACGAGCCCAGTAAAATAAAAATATATCCATCTATTCTGCTACCAGAAATGAATGCAAGAAAAAACTCGAAATTTTACTAAAATCACTTAATTATGATGCTACAGAAAAACTTGTGGAAATTTAACATCTCGGAAAAACACACTCACGACACACAACTCACCACACCCTCACCCTCTCTCACTCAACATTAGGTACTCACACACACGGCACTTTTTCTCAAAATGTATTATTTCTTTTCTTCAAATATTTGTTAAAATACCTTTGTTATGTATTCGTCTTGGAACAACCTACCCCCTCACTAGGAGTCGGGCGTTGGTAGCTGCGCCACAGTTTTAACTTTTGCAGCTATCATCGTTTAACATTTTTGTCTTATATGTATTTGTTTTTTGTTCCCAATAAACGATTTTTCATTTTAATTTTTCAGTTGCAAGTCAGCGCTGCACTGATTTACTGTACTATCACATTACTGGGCGAGACACATGCCTTTAGACACATTGACTACTACGGGACTTGTCACACTGGATGCGTTCTGAGTCCTACGGTCCGGTCAAATCGAACATAACGTTCGAGTTCGTTCCCTAAACGTATGCACAACATGGTCTAAAATTGAAAAATGCTAGCATATTTATCTCTTTTGTCGACTGTACGTATCCGACATGCCTAGTAGTACGCCATTTCACAGAGTATTAATAGGATGCCTAAGCTAAACAAATGAGTTGTTTACCTTCATCCATTTGGAACTGTACTTTGTCGGAGTTAGCGGCTTTGTCAGCTGTCTTAGAGAGTGCGCTCGCGAGGAAGATTTGAGCTATACCTGTAGCAGTCACGAAGAGGGCCCAGCCTGGAAAAGTTTAATAATTAAATACATTATTATTCTAGCCTTTCTTTTTGCTATAAGTTTCCTCAGGATGACGATTGCCTTGTCCCGAACACGGCGTGTTGCCACGCCGAGCGCCGGACGTAGCCATTCAGTGGGTACATGTAGTGTAGAGGAAATCGGTAGTCTCTGCGTCCGGTCCGCGACAAGTCAATCGTCATCCCGAGGACACCTCGTTGAGCGGTGAAACACGTGTCGATTTCTTACAGGTTTTTTTAATTACTCTTTAGGAATAGTTAAGCGGAATAGGTTACTAAATATATCTACGTCTATTGTATTTTATCATGGATTTCCGCAAGGTGACGCCTGAATCAATTAACTATAAGGTTAGAAGGGCAATTTCCGAATTTTTAAGAATTAAGACGAAAAATTTCAACGCAGGGGCGTTCAGAATCATGTACTGAATCCATGGTATCAGTTTTCGCGTCGACGTCCTTGACACCCTGTATACAGGGCTGTCCCTGGAAGTATGGATCAAATCGAATAGGGGCGTGGGCAACGTCATTTCCAAGTTTTTAACTCTGAGCAATTCGGTGCAATTTTTTACGGTTCAAAAGTTTATGAGTTTTTTTCAATCATTACGCTACTGCTCAATGAAAAAAACATTAAAAAAAAAATATATCAGGTCTAACGATTGAATTTTTTTACTAGACTTCGTAGATAGAAGAGTGGGCTTTAGTCAATTAGAAAAAAAACATTTACTGCAAAGGTTTCGGTCGGGCAAAAATGTTACACAATTTTCGAGCGTCTTTCATGGGAAAAAGTTACTCTAGCGAACGTTGACCACATACTAGAAAAACTTGCCCAAGTCATAAAGATTCTTTGGAGGTATTAATCACTGGGATATCCTTAGTTTAAAAGTTAGAGAAATGTATTAAAACCAGACACTCGAAACGCAAACTCCGCCGCCATGCACCCCGCCAGTCCACTATGTACTAAACGCTAACACATCAGTAATAAAGTTGAATATCGCGTGCGCTCTTTGATCGTGTTCAGCACGAAACTAAATGGCGTAAGTCTCAACTCTTATATCGTTTATAACTAAAGTAATAATTGATCTAGAGAAAAATTTTCTTGTGGCTGGATAATAAACTATATTTTCTTACTGTGAATACTTATTTTAGACATAAAAGCCGAGTAATCTTTATTTAATTTAAATAATCTTTTTAAATAAAAGTGATTTTCGAATAAAAAATTTATCGAGCGAAAATGCTATAATTATGTAACTGTCTTGTACCATCGAAGAAGTTCATATCTAACCACCGTAAGGACTATAATTGCTTGCAGCGCTCGGCGGCTATAGAACCGGGCCGGTAACAGATGTGGTTAACGGGATTTTGTTTTGAAACTGGTTAGATATGAACTTCTTTGATGGTACATGAAAAGAAAAAGATCCAATAAATTATATACTAAATTTCCATGTACCATCAAAGAAGTTCATATCTAACCAGTTTCAAAACAAAATCCCGTGCGTGACTGTTTCAGAATATACATGAAAATTAACATACAATTTAGGGACCTCCTCTTGACAAGGACGTCGTATTTTTACAATTTTCTAAGTTTCAAATTTTCATTTGTTCTAGCTTAGCCTTCTAGGCATCCACTCCCGAGCGTTTCATCTTTAGGGGTATGAGGAACAGGGTGTAAAGTTCACTCATCCCCCATAGAAAAGGGAGGATACTCCGACCAGACGGGTGTCATGTCTGGCGGGCAATTGCCCAGAGGTTGAAGTCGTGAGCTTGTATATATGTCCACCGCGCGGTAAACTCTAATTGCGCGATGCAGGATTTGAGTGACGTCAGGATGTTGTGTGACGTCAAATCTTTGATGCGTAGTTCGCATGTGGCGGTGTAGATGCCGCCACATCACTCCCCTCCGGAGACCGGAGGTCGATCGTGGGCTGAGTCTTGTATCGTGCGATGCTTCACAGTACCAGCTGTGGTTCCCGTGAGTCGGAACCGGGTGCCGCATAGTTCGCGGTGAGTCGGAACTGTCTGCCGCATAGTTCGCGGTGAGTCGGAACTGTCTGCGGTGCTTGCGGTGATTCCCCAGTGAGTCGGGGTGGATCTCTCATCTCCCTTGTAAATACCTTGTGTTAGGGTTGCGTAAATGTCCTTGATTAAACTTACCGATAGAACATTCGCCGGGTATGTAAGGCTCGGAGTTCTCACCACACAGTCGCTTGACGCGGGAGGCACCCCAGCCCCACGGGTACAGAAGCAGCCCTAGCACGCCGAATAGACCTGGAATATGATAAGTATATTATTTAACTACTAGCTACAACACCTACATTTTTTCGCTGGAGTATACTGCCCTGCTAAGCCGAAGGGCGCTGTCTCAATCGGAGTAAGTTTTGAGAAAATTGACTTTTTGTTAATTGTAATTTAAGGAAACATGGATATAAAAAACTTCAGAGTGGTTCTTTTTAATGTTTTAAGTTGAATAGCGGTATATGGCTTATACCATTAGATGCGAAATTGTTATAGCTATCGAATGGTATAACAAAAACTAAAAGGGCGTATCCCATAGATAGCGCCTTTTGGCTTAGCAGGGCAGTATATATTTCGATTGTTTTGTTGGTATATTGGCGTGTGCTAGCTGTCATTATGGCAAATAAATTTATTTACTGTTTTGTGTTGAGTAATGTAAATTATTTTGTATACTATTACAACATTAAATTGAATGTTATAATTGCAATTCATTATTAATATTCCAGTTCGCTAGTTAGCCACATTTCTTATTTCCATACAGTAATATTGCCAAATTAATCAAAACAGCGAGCAGCAGTAATAGCCTAGTCAGACTGCCAAGTCAAAGGTCTCGAGTTCGAACCTCTGACTTTTCGGATTCCTGTACGTATTGTATAATTATCACTTGCTTCAAAAACGGTGAAGGAAAAAACCGGCATGCCTGAGAGATATTTCTCGACGGCATGTGAAGCCAAGTCTATGGGCGGCATTAAAACTCTGACACCTGCCGGTCGATTCTGTAAAAATATCATCGTGAAACTTAGGTGAAGTGAGCTGTCACTGTCACAAATCGACCGGCAGGGTGCTAGGGATTACCACTATTGACAGCTCACTTCACCTAAGTTTCACGGTGATATTTTTACAGAATCGACTGGCAGGTTAGTTCACTAACCAAACGAAAAGAAGAATCAAAACAGCTAAATATTTGACAGCTATTTGTGACGTTGGCCACTTTCAGATAAGAAAGTATTATAAAACATACCTCCCAAAGCTTGTGTAGCTCCCGCCAAAGAAATGACGCTCTTTTTAAACACAGATTGTATGCAGCACGCCATGACACCTGCTAGTACTGTCGCGAATTGGATGGCTGCACCTGTAGGCAATATGGAAGAGTTCTACTACAATTTCAATGGGATAATTTTCTGATTGACTGGTTCGTTGTAAAATAAGGCACAAATGTTATTTATCTATGTATAAAATGTTTTTATTAATGTTACTACATATTTCAAATGTCTTAATTAATATAAATTAAATTAAATATGTAACAAAGAGATTATACATTAGTAGTAATATTAATGAATGTTGTGATATTTATATTTAGTAGGTATGCAATATAACCTTAAGAGGGCGCCTAAAGGTCCACTAGCGCCACTCTTTAAAAAAAATATTATCTCGTGACTGAGAAGGAATTATGAATAACGGCTAATAAGGACCCTCGGTAAGTGTGTCTAGAATTTTCTAATACCTTTTATAAAGCTTTATATTGAGACACGAAGCAACAAAATACGATCTAAAGAAAAGCGGCCACATTCCTCTAGATCGTATTTTGTTGCTCCGTGTCTCAATATGAAACTTTATAAAAGGTATTAGAAAATTCTAGACACACTTACCGAGGGTCCTTACTAGCCGTTATTCATAATTCCTTCTCAGTCACGAGATAATATTTTTTTTTAAGAGTGGCGCTAGTGGACCTTTAGGCGCCCTCTTAACTTCCAAATATTCAACCCAGATTTAAGTTAAATGTAATAATACTTGCTGCGCCCTAACAGGGTCATGAACTCATAAGTTTTAGCCTAGCCTGTAACTGAGTGTACGTTATGCAATAATAAATTAATAAATAAATAATGGTGATTCTAGTCTTTGCCCTGGACTTTACATTTTTCATTCGAGGAAATAACTCCTCGCGTAGATAATGTGGAGCCAAAAAGTGATGTCATTTTCAGTGCACAATTTCTGATTTTAGGAAAAATCTTAAATGGGGATGTATTTTAATGGATTTTTGCTGGTCTAATATTTTATTTAGCCAAGCTATTGCCGGGCTGCCAAAAAAGCCACCGCGGGCCGCAGGCGGCCCGGGGGACGCGGGTTGAAGACCTTTGCCCTAGATTCACAGATTTTTATTAAAAACTAGTTTCACCCGCGTGGATCCTACGTCTTTTTCTAAAATAAAAGTAGCCTAAGTAACTCCTTATAACATCAGCTATCTGCCAGTGAAAGTCCCGTCAAAATCGGTCCGGTCCAGCCGTTGCGGAGATACGTCTGAACAAATAGACAGACAAACAAAAATTTTAAAAGTAGTTTTTTTGTTATAAGCACTGTATATACTTTCATACGGATTTAATAAAAAGCTGTTATTTTGATATTGCAAACAGACACTTCAATTTTATTTATTTGTATGTCTAACGATTCTATTGAATAGACTAATAGATCAGCTTAAAATCTATTTTTAAGATTGAGCATTAATAGAATATAGCCCGGAGTTAGTGTTGCAAAAACGATATAGCTTCAACTACAATTTAATGAGATGTTAAATTAAGTATGTTACATCAGCCACATCCTTTGAGAATTAATGAATGGACATCCTTAAGAATATGTTACTACAAGGACTTCATTTGCATGGATATCATGCCAAATAAGACTATGCAAGCACTATAAATCTTGCATACATAGGCTGAAGATGAATCATACAATACAATATTAGAAGGAAAACATGGAAGAACCTATTCTTTAAACATTGTTTGAAAAATGCCAAGCAGTGATAAGTGTGGTAATCAACGTCTTCTCTATTTGGGAAGTGGCTTTTCAACAGCAGTGGGACGATAACAGCATGGTATAATTAATACCATTC
Source organism: Agrochola circellaris (assembly GCA_914767755.1). NCBI lineage: Eukaryota > Metazoa > Arthropoda > Insecta > Lepidoptera > Noctuidae > Agrochola > Agrochola circellaris. The sequence goes on along the minus strand of OU611867.1, from coordinate 4,427,146 downwards.
TATGTCATCATCATCATTACAGCCGAAAGACGTCCACTGCTGGACATAGGCCGCCCCCAAGCACCGCCACTACGACCGGTTCTATGCTTCCCATATCCAGCGGATTCCTGAGGCCTTAACAAGGTCATTGGTTCGTCCTTGTGGGAGGTTTTATAACGCTACGTCTATTCTGTGAGCAATGTGGTGCCTATTGCTGCTGAAGATTTTAAGACCATCTTTGCATTGTATAAAGTCAATCTCCTTTGTATTATATAATTCCAGAGCACAGGTGTGAGTACTATGTACTAAAGATAGCTCTTTAGTACATAGTACTCACACCTGTGCCAGTGCAAGTCAATAAAAAAAATTATTACCCGGTAAATGGTAGCCCATTTACCGGGTAATAATTTTTTTTATTGACTTGAATGTGCCCTGGCGGCTGTGAGTATGTCATGCTCACTCAAATGTCTCGCTGATGGTGGCGCGTGTGTTGGATCATTTAGCTCCCTTCAAAATGGTTGAGCTGAACGGTGCTGATCCATACGTCATGTTCGTGAACGGGCGCCGTCAGTTGGGACTGGTCAACTCTTAGCGGCCATGGCTGATTTTTAATTTTTGAATTGTTCTTTGTTTTTATCTTTGTATTACGGACGCTTCTAACGTGCACGTCTTTCTACATTTTTCTCACATGTATAATTTCAACATGAATGATGTAACCAATACTTTGTAACAATTTATTTTATTTAAAAGAGTGTCCGTGGAGTTTCTTGCCCGTTCTTCTCCATAGGTACCTACTACGCTTTGGAATGGGCAACTAGCTTCATATTTTTGACTGACCGATTCCTTGACAATTCAAAAGTGCTTGTAATGGTTTAATTGAAATAAATGATTTGAGTTTGAGTTTGATTGCCACTTAAGTTTAGCAATTAATTGGGCTATGTTGGTTAGTTTATGTAAATCACCAGTATTCTGGTATATGGTAGCTGCATCCAGTTAGACTGGAAGCCCACTCCGACACAGTTGGGAAAAGGCCAGGCAGATAAAGATGATGTAACTCTATTGCTAATGTACAAATGTTATGGCTTAAAAACTACAGTTGTGTAGTTGTTAAAACAATTCACTAAATTGGTAGGATGTCATTCAAATTTATGATTAATTAGATAATTTTTATTTTATTGTGATATCTTTTAACCTGAATTTTATCATTTCTTTTCTATGTATACATTGTCTCTCTGCCCTTAATTGTTGCAATTGGTTTTGTTAATTAAAGTTAAATAAATATAATACTTGTTTTTGATATAGTACTTGTTTTTGAAAAAAGAACCATTTACTACATACTTTCAAATGTCTGGTCAGAGAGTTCCTTCATCAATTTTTTTTTTTTCAAATCTGTTGTTTCTGAATGGAAAAAGTCTGTGCCCAGGGTACTGCAGTAGGTTGAATAATAAAATACTTCATACTTACATAGAGATAGGAAGAACATGGCCGCTTTCCAAGGAGTTGGGTACACCTCAGCATTAGTAGCGAGCCCGTAGAATGAGAATGATGCACAGTTATTGTTATCATTTCTCATGCGCATACATCTAGAAATTAGATAGAATTAATAAATTAATCAAGAGTCACATTTACTTATTAATACACTAGCTTTCGCCAGCGTGGATGTCGCCAAATGTGCCACGGGAACGTACTACCGGAATTACATACCTAATAGCCGAGGAAAAGGTCAATGACTCCTACCGCTGCGCCCGCTTTGCCGTCAACCATAATTATTTTGTATCTGTGATATCTTTTAAATTATTCATTTAAATGATATGATGTCAAGGCATATTTTTATCTAAATTAAATGCCCAATTTAAATAACCCATTTTATTTTATAAGGATTAATATGCCACCGGTCAAAATAGCTTCCTAATAGGAAATAACAATGATCTTTTTAACAAATTCTGAAATAATGGATACTGTGGGTCATCCTTAGAAGATAGACATATTCCATCGCAGACGTTTTTGTTAAACTTTTTAAGATGTACAAAACTGTAGAACATAAATTTTATGCATCTCTAACGGTTTACGTGGCGCACGACAGTAAAGCTCCTAGTTGGCATGATTTTTTCCTACATCAACAATAATCGTCATATTTCAGGGTATTTACACAGAACCTTAATGAAATATACACCATAACCTTCCTCATGAATCACTCCGTCCATTGGTGAAAATCCGTTTGGTAGTTTTTGAGTTTATCGTGTTCAGACAGACAGACAGCTCAGGCATCGGTTGACTTTGTTTTATAATATGTAAGGTTAGCTTATCATCACGCCTGCATTGCCCTGAAGGGTAAGGCAGAGGTGAGAAATTCCAGATGGAAAACATAATAACACTTTGCCCGACTCAGGAATCTAACCTGGGACCTCCTGCTCGTGGTTTCAAGTGCTCAGCAGTAGCACTTGAGACCACGAGACCAACAAGGCTAACTTAATTATAAAGAATAAAAATATTTATTATTGTACTAACTAGGTCGATGCTGATAAGTACGAAAACAAGAACCGTAGGAAGAATGATGAAGTAAGTACCTTTGATGAGTAATAGACTTGCTAATCTATACTTAACACAACGCACACACATGTATGTCACAAAAGTATAACTTACTAACTATTTAACTAATAATAAAATTTATCACATCAAACACCCAGTGCTCTTCCTCCTCTCTCCTACTTGATCTATGCTGTGCCCGACAGGGTCCATAATTGTGACTAATATAATTATTTACCTACCAACTTTATACATTATGGTATGCAATAAAGAATTGAGGATTGAAAATTTAATTTGATGGTTTTTGAGTTTTATTTTATATACTATCTTTAAATTATTTATTGTAACGGAGAGACACTTCTCTATGTTTGTTATTCTAGCGTATGGCACTAGTGGGTTGCAGCTGAAAATCACCGTCAGGTGGTTCACATTGTGTTGTCATCTGACATTATGCTGAGCTGAGGCCCTTTTGGCATTTTAATAATTTGTTTTCTGTTTTTATAGTTTTAAGGCGTATTTTTTGTAATGCCAATAATAGCATTTTTTTTCTTTCTTTCTTTACTTTTAAGTGACTCTGAAGTAACTACTAAAAAGCATAATTTTTCTACGTGAAATAAAGGTACATAGTTTATAAAAGATATTTTTTCACATATTTTTTCCATACTACTCCATAATAAAACATCAATGAAGACGTTTCGTTCTGAAAAATATTTTTTTAAGTAAGTTTTTGAACTTTATCCCACATCAAAAACACTCAAAAGTTTTTAAAGTACGTATATGCTTTAAAATTCAGTACATATTACTTGGTCTAAAACAAATATAATTCTCAACTCACCTGTTGTAAATACCAACGCTTGGAACATAAAAACTGGTGATATTGTTCTCGTTGAGCACCACAGGCTGTCCCATAAGCCATTTAGGACTCATAATACCAGTTAAAATTAACATAAAGGCTACCAAACTTATCAAAAGCCATGCTAAACTTCGACCAGTAACTATAACATAACACATGATTGAAACTTTCTGCTTTCTCTATGTGCACCCTCCAATATGCTTTAAAAGTACACTAAATAAGTTGTCGTGTTGATAAACAGTTCGAGTAAATTAAAATAAAATCGAATTTATCCACTTTTTGGTACACAAGCACAGAACATTAAACACAAGACTGTCATTTATTTGAATGATTGATTGACAATTACTACATACAATTATAGCTAGAGTTTATACAATCGAGCAGTATTGCTGTACTGCCATCCCCTGATTTAGACTTTCCTCTATCTCCTTGCTCTCTAAGAAAAAAAACAAAATATAATTTTAATTATGAAACAATATTCTGTTTCTCTAAACAGTAAAGCATTCATTGCTAAAGAATCAGTTTATAAAAGTTTTTTTTTCTCCTGAAAATTTTACATTTTGTTCATGATTTTCTTACTTTTCTAGGTTTATAAAGTAAAATAAAAAATACATGCACAACATACGAATGCTATTTCAACTTTTTCCTTAAAAAAACCTTGAATAATTTAAAAAAAAATCCCATAACATATAAAACCGCATCATATAAGGGAAATTGCCCTAAGATGAGAACACTGGTTACCAAAGACTAATGAATGATTGACATTTAACTTTTTTATTGCTCGGAATAGACCACTGAGTACATTGAATAGAAGTATAGAGTAGTTCCAAATTGCTCCGGCTTTTTTCATAATATTATCAACTCAGCCTAGCGCAGTACACAGCTAGACACAGGCCTCTCTAAAGTTATACCACAACACCCGGTTCTCTACCTTCTCCATCGAAACTAGTCCAGCCACCTTCTTAAATCCGTCAGTCCATCTAGCATCAGCATCTAGCTTTAACATTTTTGGCCTGTTAGAAGTAGAGTACAGCAGAACCAAGCACAAACCACAAACTGACAAATCATAAAAACGAATAGAACTATTCTATGATGTTCTACATATGTGTGTATGTTCGTCTATGTTCCCCCAAACAAATAATTTTTATCGTCGAAATCTGGTAACTATGCTTATTTTACGACTGTCCATTAAACAACTATTTCTGATAAACGATAACGATAACTTTGAACAGAAGTTACCATTTTAGTAAAACAATAGTTTATTGAAGTGATAGAAAATGAAGCGATTAGAAATCTGAAACATATCATTTGAGCGCAGCCTGAACGCATCCTTAAGACGATGACCCAAGCGCCATCTGCTGTTTCAGGTTAAAAATAAAATACGGTTTTGTTCTCTCTTCCTCCTTGTTGTTTCTTTTCATTTGAGTGCGTGAAAGAAATGGTTAATTTAATCAGGGCCTATTATTTCCTGTATTGAATTTTGCAAATCAATTTGTGATCCTTAAAGTGTACAACGTTACGTTGCATCGTGTCGCGATAATTTCGAGTGAAATGTGGTCGATGACAGCGTGAAAACGATTGCTACGTAAGTATAATACGTTCAAATACTATATGTCGACAGCGTAGTATTACTGCTATTGGTTTTACGATGAAACGTATTTCGTGGGATAATAAAAATACCTGTCAGTCAATTGTCAGGTACAGATGTGTACCTACCTGTATATTGTCAAGCAAAGAAGTCAGTCGTAATTGAACAATTTATTTTAGTTAAATCGTTTATTTTATGATTATTTAGTGTTAAATACAGTGCCATGAAGTGTGTCTGTGAAACTGTGAAGGTATGCGCCAAGTGTGTGTAGTAGGGTATTGAAAAAAAACATGTTTTCGTCTGCCCTTGTTTAGGTTGCAAAATCTTGATTCCTTTGTCATATGCATAGTCACTTTTACTTTTTCTGGTGAACATTGCATGTAATCGACTGACGTTTACTGAATTCCCGCTATTTTATGACTTTTTTTTTCGTTTAATAGAAAGTGGGTACATTGGTCATAGGGGATATTTTTTTATGTAAATAAGGTGTTCCAGTTGAACAAGCAGCCACTGTTGAGTGAGTTTTGTTTAAAAATGCAGTTATACTTGATTGTTATCCTCTTGACATAGTTTTTTTGCTGTTATAACAGAAACAGTTAGAAAAAGTGTTCTATGTAATACATGCAAAACAGCTGCATATTCCTGGCAAAGGTGTTATTGTGTAAGGCCTAATGTGTCATTAACAGCTTTCTAATTGTCAAAAAGTTAATCTTTTGCTTCCTAGATCAATATTTCAGTCTTGTGTTGTCAATCAAAATATTTTATTGATTATCTTCATAGCTATTACAGTTTGTCATGCCAACTTATTGTTTGTATTAAGTACTTTCAATTTCTTATTATCATAGATAATATATTGTTTTTGTTAATAATCAATCACAATAACATAATTAGGCTATTTGTATTGTATTGCTTTTCCTTATTTATAAATTTACTATACCATTATTTACATAAATTAGTCATTGATTCTCGGAATTGTTCATGTGAATTTCATACTAACATGGCTACGATACCTTTGATATACTCTAAATATATTTCATGTTGATACATCTTGAAGTGAGAGACTAGAATGTGAATCTGAAAAAAATAGCCACATATTTAATTAATCACTGGCAAATAATTCCCGTTTTGATCCCATTTGATTAATAGAGGAAAAAAAGGTATTCAGAGGATCAATCTATGTAATAAAAACGAAATGCTGTTGGGATACATCTTAAGGCCCTACCGAGTTGGGATTACATCTTAAGGGCCTTTGTTATTGGGCTTGTCTATCTGGAATTTCTCAGTAGCAGCCCCCAGAGTCTGGATTAGTGCCCGGTTGATGGCCATAGGCTCGCCCCCTATAACATGGGACTTAAACATAACTGGTGAAAAGTGGGTGTTCTATAGGTACCCCTCTGCCCAAGCCTTTGGGAAACATGGCATGAATATATGTTTTTCCTTTGCACAGCTGACAAAACTCTATATTTTACCTACATTTAGTATAGTAGTCATAAGCTATTAGTAATCTATCATTTTCTATAACGTCTTCATCTTATAATACTTTCACTGCGGTTGCTGCGTATAATACAGTGAATGATTCATAAAAACTGCATAATATTTACATTTACTGTGTGTATTCACTCAACACAGTCCACCTTTAGACAATGATAAATAACAGCTTTTTACTAAATGCGTATGAAAGTACATACGTATAAGAAAAAACCTTTTTTTACGTTTTTTAACGTCTATTTAGGTTTGTTCCGTGTAATCTCCGAACCAAAACCGCTGGAACAATTTTGCCATGTTATAAGGAGTAAATAAGGCTAACTAACTATTATTTTAGAAAAAGAATTAGAGACCACGCGGGCGAAGCCGCGGTCAAAAGCTAGTTCTCAATATTTTTAGCCTGTTGCATCACCTCTAGATAACTTTGGGTTAAATTATATATACAGGGTTATTGGTAAAACACCAACAACCTCTTAAGGGGTCATTCTACTCATCAATAGGAACAACTTTTAATATGGGACCAAACTTGAAAACGCGAAAAAAAAAAACAGCTGTTCCCTACATTTATGTTCACACAACTCGTTAAAATGTGTGGAACACCAGATTTTTCTTTCCCGATTTAAGGCTTGGAACCAAAGTAAAAGTTGTTCATAATGATGAGTACAATGACCCCTTAAGAGGTTGTTGGTGTTTTACCAATAACCCTGTATAGTAGGGCTATCCAGAGACTGAAACAGTTTCCTTACCTGAAGACAATAATGTCTATTAGCATAGGCAAGTCTTAGAAGCTGTGACAACTCCCGTTCATTTTTGCAATAACATCAATCCTAGACTAAGAAAACCTTGATGAATGTTTCTGCCCATGTTTATTGTGCAACATGTTTCCATGAGAAAGAAACCAATACTTTCCTGATTGTTATTATTTTTATCAAAAATATGAGCCCTAGGATAAAATTTAGTCAACCCATACAGCATCATACAATTCTTCAACCTTGTAGAAAAGACAAACCAAGGTACATAATAATGTCACCTGTCGAGCCATTCTGTAAAATTCTCACCGTGAAGAGTGAGCTGTCAATAGTGTCAATCCCTAGCATTAAGTGCAATGATAGCTCGCATCAAGCTCACTTCACCTAAGTTTTCACAGTGAGATGTTTACTGAATAGCACGGCTGTTATCGCTGTTGCAAATCTAGAGGATATAGTACACTCACACATATTAGCCACAATGTTCAAAATTCCTTTATTGGTATTGCCAACCACTAAACTATGGAAGCAGATTAGCAGAAATTCACCCCACACATTAGCTAAACTATTCTAAATCACATGGAATAGGGGGTGAACCTAGTGCCAACACTACACTGGAAGCAGAATAGCAGACGTTCACCCAAGTACACTACACAAAGATACCAGATTGAACACTGGATTGTATGTATTCTTAGAATACTTCACAGTTAAGGCATTCCAATAGCATTGTCTTCCATTTTTCAGTATTGTTTAAACCCAGGAGAATGGTATGTGCATTTTGTCCCATATTTTATGATAAGGTACCATGATGTTCAATATTCAAAATCAAAATTCATTGATGGAATCTAGGTTGCGAATCGTCACTTTGAGAACATCAAAATTACATAATAGAGTCCTCCAAAACGGCCGCCCCACCACTTCCTAGAGCTTTAGCTGGGTACGATGTGCAGTTTGTCCTATATTTTATGATAAGGTACCATGATGTTCAATATTCAAAATCAAAATTCATTGATAGAAACTAGGTTGCGAATCGACACTTTGAGAACATCAAAATTACATAAGAGAGTCCTCCAAAACGGCCGCCCCCACCACTTCCTAGTACTTTAGCTGGTAAGGAGAAATACCTCAACAAACTCAACCCTGTCTGTTAAGTTATTCATTGTTATAAGGTTGTGCTTATGAATGTGGGATGGTTAAAAGAAAAGAGGCAGACTAAAGGACATAAGTGAGCGCTGAGATGAGGGCTGATAGTGCAATCAACTTAATAAAACTCTTATATTCATTCACTGACACATAAAGCACATCCTAAACCGCTCTAGAAGCATGAAATTCTGCGCAGGAGTTCCTTGTATAACGAAAGTGAGCACGAGTTTGTTTTCTCCTTTATCTGCAATAGATTTTCTAGCCATAATCAGATGGGATCTTCGTGTGAGATTGTTTTTGTGATGCTCCATTGAACATTCACATTATGTGGTTCAGTACTGAATAAACTTTAAATTTTCACTGTCTCTGGTCCAAGTTTAGGATTTGCCATTTTTTTAGGCGTATTATAATATTATCCCCTTGTCTGTTTAATAGAAGGTTATTGGCTAAGATATTGCTGTGCTTGCTCAGTTTCTGTTTGCATTTTTCGCATAGTTCTTCTTTCACCGTTGGTATCTTTAGGTGCTTGTGTATTCTGTGTTTCTGACAAACCATGTTTAACTTGAGATTGTTCTTAATGCTAAATTTGGGAACCTTTGTAAAACTTCGATATTGGAGTTGCTAGCCGATCCCTAGAGTACTATTCCAGAAGACCATATTGGTTTTACTACAACTTTGTAAACAAGTATTTTGTACAAGAGATAATTTTGATTGTCTTCCTAAGAGCCGGGATAGACTTTTCATATTATGTAGTTTTTGGCCTTAATGTGGTTGCTGGCCCAGGTACGCCTCTTGTCTAGATGTAGGCCGAGATATTTTACTGTGTTATTGTTGGCAGTGGTTTACTTTCATGTACACTGGGGTACAATCACCCTTCCGAAGAGTGATAGTCACTTGAATTGACTTAGATACTAGGTTTCATTTTTTACAGCCAAAGATCAATGTTTTAATTGGACTTGTAATTTTTGGGATGCCTGCGTTGGATTTTTGGTATTCGCAAGACATGCACTGTCGTCTGCATAGGTCGCCGTCGTCAGTATTAGGCACGTCTGCAGTAAATATCGAGAACAGTACGAGTCCGAGCACAGAGCCTTGTGGGACTGAGGCCTTCATTTCATAAGGCTTAGACAGTTCTTCCTCATACCCAACTTGAAATTTTCTTTGGTCTCAGTAAGGTTTTAATATAATGTAAAAAGAGTTAGTTAGAAGAGATTTAATTTTATACAAGTCTCTTGTGCCAGATCCTGTCGAATGCCTGTTGGGTATCTAGGAACACCACAGAACAGTATTCTTTATTTTCCAACGACTGTCTGATTTTGTGGACCACTCACGACTGATTTTTTGGACCACCTATGTACTTGTTCTACACTTGAGTTCTTTTCGGAATCCAAATTGATGGTCTGGTATAATCACATTATCGTCAAGGACTAGTTTTAATCTACGTAGAAATATTTTCTCAAAAACCTTAGATATGATAGGAAGAAGGCTTATGGGTCTGTATATCTACGCTATCATTCATATCTGTGATATCTTCCACATTTTTGTGTAATATTGTAGTCGAAAAACAGCATTGTTAGAAAGACCTTAATTTTTCTAGGTAGGTGCTCTATTTCTCCTGTAATAAGATCGTAACCAGGACTATTTGTTCTCCAGATTTCTTATTCTCCTTGTCAGTTCTTTCGGCGTGACCAGTTTGAGTAAAGGTGACAGTTGTTGATCGCTATTATGATGATTATCGACTTCCCCTTCAAAATCAATCATCGACGACTCATTCGGAGTGAACACCGCAAATGAGCAGAATAATAATAAGGATTTTTGAAAATACTACCCCTAAAGGGGTTAAATAGGGGATGAAAGTTTCTATGGAAGTTCGTAATTTTGCCGATGCATCGGGCACATGTCTTGTCCGTAAATAAATAAGAATAGGAGGATGATGATTATTTAGAAGAGAACCAATTTATTTGAAGCTTTCCACTATCCCTCTCCATATGTAACAATCGGTGTTGCCCGCGGCTTCGCCCGCGCGTCGGACGAGGTCGGTAACTATCGGATAAAAAGTATCCTATGTCCTAAGCCAGACCATGGTCTATCTGTGTGCCAAATTTCATCCAAATCCGTTCAGCCGTTTTTACGTGATTGAGTAACAAACATATAAACTTTCATATTTAAAATATTAGTAGAATTAAGATCCTGATTTGTAGTGCAAACTGAATAATCTAAAGTATCTGGTAGACTTACTTACAGTTACTCTTGTGACCTTCAACTATGGGATATCAAAACATGAATAAGTTATTGATTTAAATCAGTACATTATTTTTGTTTTGAACATGGTATTTTTTCTGTTTCTTTTGGTTTGTGGAAATTTAAAAAGGCAGAAATGATAATGGACTCAAATGTGTAGATTTTTTAAGTCAATTGTTAAGTAATTTTACCTCACTGTTTTGTGATAATTTAGCAATGAAATACTTATTTACTTACCCGTAAAATTTCTTTTTTTAGTAAGTCAAAGGAATATGAATGCATATTATACCCACTGTGTGAAGTAAACCTAAGAATCTGTAATATTCCTTATAAGTATGTCATTATGGTTTAATTTGCAATAGTAAAAATATGTCTTTGTTTATCAAACAACTTTTGTTTGGTATTAAGATAACTGTAGAAGCTATTATTCTTTCGTTTATTTAATGCATTAAAATGTTTTATTTAATGCTAACTATGTCCTTTATCAGATTTATATACTTATTGTTTACATTTTTTAATATATTTATTTTAAAAAACATTTAAAAATATAAATAAATTGTATGGTATCTATTTTATTACCTATTAACATTCTTAATCCTCACAAAGATTTTTTTTTTTTAACTGTCAACAGAACAGGGCGGACGAATTAAATCAGAATATGTTTAGTAATTTTAAATAAAACCTTATTTTTTTATCTATGCACTAACCAAAACCAATTTTCTTTTTTTCCAGAATTGACAAGCGCAAAGGCAACAACATAGTGTAGCAATAGCAAAACAGAAAAAAAAAACAAAAATTATGTATATAGCAGTTGAATAAAGCTGACAACACACTGTGATCTCTTTACGTGAATAGTATAATTTTTTTATTACATTACTTATATGAATCGTGTGTAGCCAGTCTGATTCTGTATTTATGCGATATTGAGGAGAGATGAGTTCGATTAGTAATACCAACGTGCGGCCCCAAATGCCTTTGCGACAGAAGGATTTCGATCAGGTAAGGATTATATTTAGTTATATTTTTTGGACACTGAGGAGTGACAAATGGACAAATGAAATACTTTGTATGCAGCTTTTACTCAAGTTAATGATCAGCAGACCAGTCACGCAGTGAGGGTTGTCTTGTCGCCCAAACATAAGTACTCCATTTTTTACTTATCTGTGTTTTTTTATTAATTGAGTAACTTATTTTCCAATTTTTTAGTTTAATGTAAGTACTGTGTTAAATTAGGTGTATCATTGAGCAAAAGCGGAACACGGTTTTTACTAGATATAATTACACTAGTTAAATTAATAAAAAATAAGGTATTATTAATCAGTTACTAATTAACTTATTTGTAAAAAAATTACTAGAATATGTGCCCTATCTAGTCAACATTGCAACAGCGACCTCTTTCATTATTATACGAGTCATTGCAACAAGATCTACTTAGTTTGCTAGGTATTTATCCAATATTACTATTTTAATGAAATTCTTTTTCATAAAAAAAAACTTTTTATCAAAAAAAAAAGAAAAGAGTAGGACGGTGGAGAGAGAGTCGGAAATAGGGTGACCCCGTGGTATCGGCCGCGACTTACCTACTACTTGTAGGTTCGTAGGTTCGAACCCTGACTGAGCGCTTTACTTTGTGTAAATTATTTCATCACCACTGCTCTCAAAACGGTGAAGGAAAACATCGTGAGGAAACCGGCATGTCCTAGAACCAAAAATTCGAAGCTATGTGACATCTACCAACCAGCACTGGGCCCGCGTGGTGAACTCCGGCCTACTCTCACAGAGAGGACGCCTGTGTCCCAGCAGTGGGAACATAATAGGCTGATTAATAGGACGTAAGGTGAAGGTCAAAAAGTTTCAAGCTCCACCATTTACTTAACAAACTAATTTTGTACGCCATCTTGCAATTCAAAAATATTAATTAATACCAGCCCGACAGTCACGTGCACGCCCTTACTAAACAAATGTTAGTTATGGCTTCAACTCGCACTTCCAAGACGATATGGAAGCCTGGTACCTGTACAAGTCACGTGGTATATGATCGAAGTTTGTTTGTTATAACACTAGCTAGGCCCGCGACTTCGTCCGCGTGCCTTTTGGATTTTCCCCTACAAAATTCAACACCCCCTTTAAAAGGTAGTTTTCGAAAACTTATGATTGACCCTATTTATTAATTATAGCCTATACATATAGCACTCAGGAATAATGTAGCTTTCTACTCGTAATTTATTTTTAGAATTTTTTCATTAGTTCCGGAGGTTACCCCCCTAAATACAAACTAACAAACAAATTCAAAACCTCTTTATAATATTTCCTACTAGGTTCCGTCAGCGGCATCGCCCGCGAGATATCTTCATAAATTATAGCCTATGTTAGTCAGTGATAATATAGTATTCTATTGATGACAGAATTTTTAAAATCGGTCCAGTAGTTTTTGAGTTTATTAATTACAAACAGACAAACATACAAAAAATCAAATCTTTTCTCTTTATAATATTAGTCTAGTTATTCACGTCTGTATTCTCCAAAAGGGTTGGCAGAGGTGTTAAGTAGATCTACAGGGTCAAAATGAATTAGCTAGCGAAACTGTGCAACACCAACTACGGTCGTTGACCCGAAAGAAACATCAATTCTTTTTTGTTTTTATTTTATCGTGTTTAGATTTCGAAACTTATCACGACTGTACAGTTTCGCTAGCTAATTTAATATGACCCTGTATATTTGGTCAGTTATGTTTAAATCCCATGAAATAGGGCCCATATACAGGGTGGCAGGGACATCGACGCGAAAACTGTGACCATGGATTCAGTACCTACATGATTCTGAACCTCACCGCGTTAAACATTTTGGTCGGTTATTAAAAAAAAATCTTGCTGTTTCATAGAAAAGTGCAATACCTACGCGGTCAAAATGTGTGGCAAAAAAAAAGAACATTTGAGTCGGAACTGTAGGAGCGGTTCTGCACTGCATCTTGTATCTATCACATAAGTAAAATAAACATTTCTCGGATGCAGTGCAAAACCGCTCTTCCTACTGATAGAATTACCACTGCTCCATCTGGGAATCCTAGGAATCGTAGTCAGGTCTTGCAGTCTTGCTTACGATCCCAAGACTAAAACAGCTAGGCCTTCGTAATGGTTCCTATAACATAAGCTTAAAAACGAATAATTTTGTAGGTACTATCAATAAATTAATTTGAAAATGCTTTTATGTTAAGACTCAATGCAATATTACCTGTAAACTCAGGTAAAAAACTAAAAGATCTCATTAGTATTTAAAGATATGAAGATTCGATAATAAGTAGGTATGTTGATATTTATTATTCCACAACAATGTCAAGTGAATCACTTAGTTTTGCAAGGGATTATCATCCTTATTTCTTAAAAATAAAGTCTTACTTATTTTGATCTGAGCATCTATTGTCGTCCTTTAATTTTTATTATTAGTATCTTCGATTTCAAATATTTACAAGCGACCTTCACCCTTATTCCAATACAAATATGTTCTGTATTACTCCTGATAACTAATTAGCAAATCGAACAGCTCTATCACAAAGGATTTCCACCCATATTCCTCTAAAAATAAAGTCTGTAATACTACTTACTTAACGCCTATGTTTATTCGAATCGACCCACTTTGGTTTGACAATGGTACGAGTATTAGTTACTGTATAGTATTTCGTCATACTGACGTAACTAGTTTTCTACAACGGAGCATTTTTCCGGTGCTCTGGGCATGATAAGATTGGCTTTTGTAGAAGATTTCGTATGAACCATCGCGGACACTGGCGGTGAACCACTTTTCAACCTTATTACTAAGGGCATAAGGGTGTAAAGTGGTTAATGCTGACCTTTGCCCGCGTCTTCTTTTACATTCCAAGCGTGAAGTAGCCTATGGCCTTCTCCAGCTCCCAGGCTATCTATCTCTCCAATTTTATTACTATCGGTTCTGAGGTTTAGGAGTGAAAAGTTAACAGACGGACAGACATTCACTTTTGGATTTATAAAATACTACCTTCTGCCAGTGGCTTCGCCCGCGCGACGTCTTTATAAATTATAGCCTATACAACCTTAGTTTTTGTTTACCCTAAACGTCTTAAGGGGTCCATGCACCATACCATGTGTATGAACAACTTTCACTAGTGGGCCTACGCTGAAATCGCGAAAAAAAATCTGCTGTTCCATAGTGAACGTTATTCATAATGATGAGTACAATGACCCCTTAAGAGGTTTAGAGTACACAAAAACTAAGGTTGTATATACTATATGTTGCTCAGTGACAATACAGGGTGTCAGGGACACGCGAAAACTGTTACCATGGATTCAGCACATGATTCTGAACGCACCTGTGTTGAAATTTTTCGTCGGTTTAAAAAAAAAAAACACAGCTCATACATTTTGACCGCGTAGATATTGCAGTTTACTATTTAAAAACAAATGTTTTTTTTAAATAACAGTTTAGGGGTATGAGGAACAGGGTGTAAAGTTCACTCATCCACCATAGAAAAGGGAGGATCCTCCGACCAGACGGGTGTCATGTCTGGCGGGCAACTGCCCAGAGGTTGAAGTCGGGAGCTTGTATATTATGTCCACCGCGCGGTAAACTCTAATTGCGCGATGCAGGATTTGAGTGACGTCAGGATGTTGTGTGACGTCAGGTCTTTGATGCGTAGTTCACATGTGGCGATGTGCCGCCACAACAGTTTTCGCGTCGATGTCCCTGACAGCCTGTATATATTGCTCACTGATAATATAGTATTCTGGTGAAAGAATGTTTTAAATGGGTCCAGTAGTTTTCAGTTTATTAAATACAAACATACAAATCTTCTCTCCTTATAATTTATTTTTTAATCACCCAAATTTATTTACATCATCGGAACTTAAGTAACATAACATTACATAACACAAGCTCATTTATCTATCGCGATTTATTGCAATCACTTTTAATATTATTGTAGAATTATGTGTCTATATTTTTTGTTCTTAAAAAATGTTATTGCGCTGCCTTCTACGCAAACTTTAAACTTCGGCCCGGCCATGATTCATCGGCAGTCTTGTACTGATTGTTTTAAGGGATGCACTTAAAGAGTACCTACTTAGATTTTATGATACTTAAGCATGGCGCGACCTAGGTAGTCACCAACATTGAGGGCTGGCTAATCTTTTGGTCGGCATGAGCTCTTTTCGTGGCCTTATCTGCACACCTTCGCGAGACCACCTGCACCGTCCGTTTGTCACAGCCGTTCGATAAGCTTCCTTGCCGAATCGAACATCAACCAATGTATCAAATGAGTCCTCTAAAGGCGGCTCACAAATCCAAAACAATGCACAATTTCTGAGCAGTAACCTAACAAAAAGTACTAGGCTTGCATGAATTCACGATAGTATTCGATCATTATGTAGCATAACATAATGAATTGGGTGAGGCAGCCAGATAGTTTATTACCTGAATTAACACCTAAGATACTTTTAAATCCTGGCAGTACGTTTTCGTGAGATAATTTCCGACTTCCACGCGACCGCTGGTTGCTGCGGGAAAAAGCTAGTTAGCAATTATGCGTCAATCAATCAACTCAGCCTATTGCAATCCACTGCTGGGCATAGGCCTCTCCCAGGCTCCGCCGCCTTCCGCATCTAGTTTGCCCCAGCCACCTCTCTTAAGGACGTCGGTCCATCTAGCTGGGGGGCGTCCCACACTACGCTTGCCAATACGAGGTCTCCACTCCAGGACTCGTCTACTCTACCGGCCATCGGCCCTTCAACAAACATGGCTTTCAATTATGCGTAATCGATTTTAATTTTGTAACGCATACCTGTTACATTAATCAATCAATCAATCAAAGCAACCTATCGTGCCTTCGATACCAACTATGACAGATCGATTTTAATGCTGATTTTCGAGTACAAAACTTAGAGAAAGCGTAGCATTGTGTTTCAAGTCTTTTTAGTAAGATATGGCGTAATATTTCGCTGTTTTAAGCGATAGTTTAAACATATTTTTTTACTAAAATAAGTAATTTTGACTTTGATAACTTCAATGTTGCAGTGATCAGTCCACCTTAAATCAGGGTCGGTGATTCGATTCCGCATTGAGAGAATAAACGCCCATCCAACTGCCAAAAGTTTCAATGTTTTTGTTTTAATTTAGGTAGGTTCATTATACCTTGGTACCTGGTCGACCGAGCTCTGCTCGGGTGAAATTAGAGAAAACCAATTTTCCCAAATATGAGACCTAGGTATATCGATTTTTCGCCCCCATAAACTCCTAGATTGCAACTTTCATCGAAATCGTTAGAGCCGTTTTCGAGAATGGCAACAAACATTGCTCAAACATCATTATTTATACAAAGTACCTGGGCGACCGAGCTCTGCTCTGGTAAAAATAGGAATGCTCATTTAATAGTATAGGCAAGTTCATACTAATTCCATGCTGCCATGATAGTACATACTAATTCCATGCCGCCGTGATAGTAGGTACCTACTTACTAATTCCATGCTGCCATGTCATTATTCTAAGGTGTCAACAATTTTGTTCTAAACTTCGATCTCTGCTCGGGTGAAAATACGGAGAAAATTATATTTCCCAGATAGACCTAGCTAAATCGATTTTTCGCCCCCGTAAACCCCTATATTCCACGACAAAGAATCTAAAGACCCAAAGGACTACCTATATAATTTATTTATTTAAACTTTTCGCACTAAAAAAGTTACAAAGGCGGACTTAATGCCTTAGGTGTTCTCCACCAGTCAACCAAGGGTGGTGAAGAGATTAGGTGGCAGGTGTTCTGTATAATCTTTGAACCTGGGCTTTTGATCATGAAGCTTAAAGGTTCAGGATTAGTTACTTCGTACGTTGCGGTCAAAATCGAAGCCCTATCTTTACAGACGCACAAATCGATAATATTCGAGGCATCTACAACGTGTTGGACTAGCCAGAGCAAAAGGGAAATAAAAAGCGTTCATTTAGACAAATAAGCATGATTTATTTACTGGGTTCAAACCATAAATAAAAACACAAATATAAGAACTGCGGCAATACATTTGTAATTATATTATTACAATTCTCAGTACTTACATGAGTATTACAGAGCTCCTTACACTTTCCCAGTTCAACAACGACTGACTTGCTAGAATGGCGCTACCTCGTAACTATAAAAATGCCCCTCCTCGTCAGACTCAAATAGTCAATGGACGTTATAATATCCAGTAGCGCCATTTTAGCATTTTAAACAAATCAAATTACTTTTTAATATTACGAAATACAATTATTGTGTTATTTCAAAAATACTGTAATTATCCTAAAACTACAAAATGTATATAAATAGCTAACAAACGTAATGAACTTTTACAAGTATGAGGAAAAGGGTGTAAAGTTCACTCATCCTCTATAGAAAAGGGAGGATCCTCCGACCAGACGGGTGTCGTGTCTGGCGGGCAACTGCCCGAAACTTGATGTCGGATAGTCTTTTAAATGTCGTTCGCGCGGTAAACTCTAATTGCGCGATGCAGGATTTGTGTGACGTCATGTCTTTGATACGTAGTTCGTATGTGGCGGTGTAACCGCTACAAGTTTGATCGACCAAGAGGGATCTCTTTTTAAGCAAGCGTGGTAATCGTTTCTTCTCCAAACAAGAGGGGTTTGCCTTGCATTGAGAAAATTACATGCTGATTCTTAAGCCCCACTACACTACTCGTTTAGTTGCTGCGACGAAATACTCGTCGAAGTTGACCGAAGTCCGAAGTACGTGACTACACACTCGTGCGAAGAACTACAGGACGTTTCGAGTCCTTTGACTCGGGAGCAAAAACCGACAGTGATTGGAAGTCGCCCGAGGCGAGCGATGGTTGCACGAAGCGAACCTAAGTGCCCCTACACTCTCGTATTCGCTTAACTTCGATCAACTTCGCGAGTAGTATAGGCTTTACTTAGAGTAAGAATCAGCATGTTTTCGTAATATATCTACTACTGCTTACCCAACCGCCCAACATAGTCGTGAAACTCCACAAATGCTTTGTCATCTAACCTAACCTTTTTGTCAAGCTCACCTCAACAATAACACAACAAAATAGCTGTCTGTCGTTAGCCTCACATAACTGTAAATGCTGCTGACTCACAAAATGTGGGTTACCGACTCGATTCGTCTGTCTGTCAGTTGTATCTTGTTGTTATTATAATGCTTAGAGTATTTCCCCATAGGAGAAATCCGTTTTTAGCTTCGTTATCGCATAAAAGAGTAAGTAAATGATTTTGCTATAGACATTGTGTCTTGTCTTGGGCAAAAGCCTCCCCTTTTTACTTTCAAACTTCTCTTGTGCGATCTCTGGCCATGTTGGCCCCGCAAACATATCACTACCTACCTTCGTTAGACCTCAACGGCGATGGCCTCCCTCTCAGGCGTCCAGTGTCTTACGATCTTAGGAATTGTTGCACTATAATTTCCCCTACGATCAATATCTCCGTAACTACAAAGTTCCCAGTTGGTCCAGTACAAAAAATGATCATATTATCGGGAAGAACAAGTGACAGTCAGCTTCGTTAAGAGTATTTTTACACTTGCCTGATACTGATACCTAATATCAATTTTCAAATGCATCTCCTCTGATTCAATCTTCGTCATCTCAACACCCACGTTAAAAACGCGGGTGTTCTATTTTAAGTCAGGGACACACTCCGTCATACTCATCAACCGATTGTGATTCAGGTGTGTAGGTATTATTACGCCTGTTTTCTGTGAAAGGGTAGTCAGAAGAAGAAGTTGACTAACACAACTTAGAGCGTGTGAAGATCGGAACATCACAATATACTCGTGTTACTCAGTAACTGGGTTGTGGAAATCAGATCGGCTGTTGCTCCATGTAGAATACTGATATCTAGCTGCATCCAGTTAGACTGGAAGCCGACCCAACATAGTTGGGAAAAAGCAAGGCATATACTGGGAGACGATCTAGTCTCCTAGATCCTTAAGAAGGTTCTACCTAAGACAAAGATAACCACTTTATTCATTGAACAACTTTCCTTATTGAAACCCAAAGTCGTCCCGTGCATTCTTGGAATAACTTCCTCGTTCTCCCTTTAATTCTTAATTCACAAGTCATTTATTCAAACTAGGCCGAGAACCAGCACTTTCCGAACGTCAAAATTACATAAGACAGTCCCCCAAAACGCCCACCCTTCACCACTTCCTAGTGCTTTAGCTGAGAAGAAGAAGTGGCGCAACAAACTCCCCAGCAGCACTGCTGTCTGTTCAGTTAAAACAAAAAAAATACTTGATTCTATACAATAGTATGCAAAATAATTTACATTACTCAACACAAAACAGTAAATAAATTTATTTGCCATAATGACAGCTAGCACACTCCAATATACCAACAAAACAATCGAAATATATACTCAAGCAAAAATCCATCCAAAGGTTGTCTTGAAAAGATCGCTTTTAGCGAGAAGCTCGCCCATTTATGTAACGCTTGCCCATTTCTGTAAAGGCTCGTGCAGACCAAAGCGACGCGACGGCGCGTCGCGACTCGCACAATACAATTTCTAAGAAAACTTCACAGTATAACAATAACCGGTGTCGTGTCCCGCTGTCGCGTCGCGCTGGTGTGCACGAAGCTTAAGACATAAATATGGTGTGCATAATAAAGAGTACTACAGTTTTCTTTTTTCTTAATTCTTAATTATGTCTTTACCGCCACTTGCCACCATGATTCAGGCCACTTATTAAATATTCCTGATTCATGGACTAGATTATAAATATTTCCTGTTATAGCCTAAACGATCATCAATTCGTAACTGGATTATCTAAGCGTCGAACCTAAAACCTCGTCAGTCGCGCGTTCGCGACCACCAGACCATAACGCAATCGGAAGTGGCATTATGTTAATCACTAATACAAGTTTAACATAAATAGATAAAAAACCAAACGAGCTGCATTTCTAACAATTTTATACTGACATAACAGTACTCTTAACCGACTTACAAAAAGTAGGTTACCATTTGAATTAGCACCATATGTTTCTATGCGAGTTACACATGTTTTAGAAGCCATTTTATTAGAATTAACAAGAAAAACTGTTTATGTATGTTTGGTGTTTTGCTACTCGAGAATTGCTGCTCTAATTTTGAATAATTGTTGATTTATTGATGGCTAAGAATAACTTGAGGAAGTCGATGTACTTGAGAGATGGGGTTTTTAAATACCTTTTAACGATATAAATCACCTTTATAGCAGCCCGGTCAGAGGAGATATTGCCTCTAATCTTTAAGCTTGGCACATGGATTGGTGGTCCAAAACATGAATTCAAAATACCGTAATCAACGGCGCAGGAGCGTGGGTCAAATCTTCCTTAGGATTTTATTTAAATCTAGCTTTTTCGTAATCTATATGTGGCAACGAAGGATTACGAATTAAAACGAAACCAAACGATTACGAAAAAGCTAGATTTTTGCACAAAGTTTGAATGTGAGTCTGGATTTGTGCCCGTTTGATGGCAATAGGCTCGCCCCCTTTTACGTTTTAGTATTTGTGCCCCAAATACATGAAATTTTGACATAAACGACGCGAATTTTGACATAAGGTACACCATTGCCTAACACCCACAGTGTTAGGCAAAGGTGTACCTATAAGTTGTTACAGGTACACCATTGCTTAACCCTTCGACGATTACATGCGTAATGTTTGTCGCGTTTGTCGTATTCTTGTAACTGCTACTCCTACGAAGTCGCGTGTTATGGCAATATTTAGTCCAACAATACGTTGTCGTCATTCAATTAATCACGGAATTCAACTCCTGATTGAAAAGTCGAATCGTGAGAATCCTGCCCGTTGCACAAATGTTGTTATAGTTTGACCGAGACCGCTGTACCGCGCCTGAGGAATAGGCGGCGGGGCGGGGGGCAGTGTTGACGAATGAACGGCCTGCACTGCCCCCCGTCTCGCGACTTTTGACGACCCGTAACGACTGTCAAAGATCCACGAATGACAACCGGGACCAACGGCTTAACTTGCTTTCCGAGGCACGGAGTAGTCGGTATGTAAAGATGTTCACTCATCCACGGACGAACCCCGGCAAGCGTAGCTTAACCTGATGGATCGATCCGTGCGGCAGTTATTACTTAGCCACGAGCACCTCTCTCTGTTTTCATAAAGCCTATTATATTATTCCTTTGCAAAGGCCTTGCTCCAGTCCTTTCATCTTTCGCAACGCTGCGTCGCGCTTCAGATAACAATAAATCCATTCATAAATTTTCGGTCAATAACTGAGCCTATCGATGAAGCCTCTCCCGGCTAGAGTAATTATTCTGGCTGTAATTTTTTACTGATTTGCAAAGCACCGACCTTGATCGAACAGTAACCCCGAAAAACATCTCAACTTGACCTCTCTGGTACAGAGTGACCTAAGCATATTTGTGAACAGAGTTCTTGTTCTTCATGTCCTGACCCATGTTACTTTGTGATCGGGTCAATACATTTTAATTTCGCAGTAGATTTTCTGATCAATAATCACAGTCGACCATCTTTTCATAAACCGGCTTTGTCTATTGATGTAGCCTCTTCCTAAGGCCCTTTGTATTCAGTCGTTTTTCTTGCCGTGAAAAACTACGGTTTATAGGCACGGTCGTCAGTGTTGTATGGATCACTATGGAAGCTTGTTGAAGGACACGTTTTTTCTACGGCACGGCACGGTAAGGCCTGCTTCGGCAGCCCGAAGGACTCTGGTATGACGGCATGCCGCGCGCTTTCTCCCTTGCCCCCGCGCCCAGCCCAAGCTGCGCCTCATTAACCGAAAACCGTTTTAAACCTTATTTCAATTAGTTAAGCTGTCATATTCCTGTGACCTGTGGCTCGCGGGATGCGGTGGCACGCCACGGCAATCCGTGTAATGAAACCACGACGTGTCACGGCGTCCCGCGGCATGCCACGACGTGCCAAACTATGATTGTATCGAAATATGAATTCTAATTGAAATAAGCATAAAAAGAACTTTAATCAGAAATAATATCCTTTACCGTGCCGTGCCGTGACGTTAGTCAGCGCCCTTATACGCCGTGTGTAGGCACGGTCGTCAATGTTGTATGGATCATTAAGCTTCGTGCAGACCAGCGCGACGCGACGCCGCGACGCGACTCGAACAATACGATTTCTTAGAAAACTTCACGGTATAACAATAACCGGTGTCGCGTCGCGCTAGTCTGCACAAAGCTTTATGGAATCTTGTCGACAGGCACGTTTTTTCTACGGCGCGGTTTATACGCCGTGCCGTGTACAAAGGACCTAATTCATCTGGATCTAGTTTATTTTCCGAAGACAGATTTGCGAAGCACCGACCTCGCTCGAACAGCAACCCCGAACGCTAAGCACTTCACCTTGACCTCTCAGTACGAAAGTCAGTCAAGGTTCGTGGAAGGCTCGATGAAAATAACCTTTTTCATTGTTTTGAGTTTAGATTCGCAGATATAATTACTTCGCTCACCTCAAACAGTTGGTTTGTATTACTTGAATTATGAAATCTATACTTATACTAGCTGCCCGCCCCGGCTTCGCACGGGTAGCACTAATTACTTTTTCTACGGTGCGCCTACCTATCTACCTACCTGCCTACATACCTACCAATCTACCTACCTATCCTACCTACATACCTACTTATATACCTACCTACTTCCATACCTACCTACCTACCTACCTTCACCTACCTATCCTAAGAAACTTCTCCTGAGAATAACGAACACAACAAAAAAAAAATATCCAATTTGGTGCAGCCGTTCACGGGTGATGTCGTGCCCAAGGGAAATAGGGATTCATTTTCATATAAATAGATTATCTACACTAATATAATAAAACTGAAGACTTTGTTTGTTCGAACGCGCTAATCTCTGGAACTATCAGACGTCGATTTTTTTTTGCATTTGTTAACCAAATTCTTGAGGAAAGTTATGGGTGGTATTACGCTACGGAGCCGAGCAAAAAGAAAAAATGTCTGAAAAAAACGCAGTAATAGCGCGGGCGGGCGATGCGATGCGACGCGGTGGGTTGGGCCCCGAGAGGGTTTTATAAAGATATGGCCGTTATTTCAGTGTATTGTGTATCTTACGACCTCCACGCAAATGAAATCGCGAGTAGAAGCTAGTTCGCAGATATAATTACTGCGCTCAGCTCATACAGTTGGATTATTTCACTTAAAACACTATCATAATTATTGTTCGCACCTGTTTTTTGACCCCTGATCGATTCTCTAAGCGGTAAATCTGCTGATAAATTTCACGTCTGCTGTGGTGATTTATTGATCACAGAATCGATAATCGACATAATTAACATAAGTCAATCGAACGACTAGATATGAGATTAGATAAAAAAATATCTGCCGAGCCTTTTCCCAACTATATTGGGGTCGGCTTCCAGTCTAACCGGATGCAGCTATTTCATGGAGCGACTGCCTATCTAATCTCCACAATCCAGTAACTCGATAGCCCTTGGTAAGACTGGTTGTCAGACTTTTGGACTTCTGACGAACAGTAATAACTGTCAAAGATCTACGAATGACATCGGGACCAACGGTTTAACGTGCTTTCCGAGGCACGGAGGGGTCTCGATTTGTAATGGACCCATCCACGAACCGACCGCAGCATCTGTAGCGCGCGGGTGAAATCAGAATTTATTCTGGCATTAGGCCCGCAGCTCTTAACCGTCGATCGAGCCGTGCGGCTGTTATCATTTAGCTACAAGCCTCTCTAGGTTTGCTATTATGGGAGGGTAAAGGCTTCTCAATTCCCATAGTAGATGACAGACATGATCGTTTAAAAAAATTACATAACGGCCCCTATTTCATCTCCCCATTCAAGAGTTCAATCAAAAAGACCCTTCAAAGTTCAAACGTAATTTATTCATACGGGCCTTACCGTGTTCCCAGATTCGTACACAGCATTTGCGTAGGTTGCTCTCAAAACGGTGAAGGAAAACATCGTGAGGATACCGGCATGTCTTAGAACCAAAAATTCGAAGACATCGTGACATCTACCAACCCGCACTGGGCCTGCGTGATGGATTACTGCCCACTCTCACAGAGAAGAGGCCTGTGTCCCAGCAGTGGGAACATTATAGGCTGATTATGCTATTTGCGTAGGTAGCATCTTTTCATAATAGAAAAAAGAAAAGATAGCGATTAGATATTTTAAAAGAAAGCCTCGCCTGTTTGACCGCGTTGTTCTTCTAAACTCCACAACGGATTTTGATGCGATTTTCACCATAATTTAGAGAATTTATTCCAGAAGGTTTATTTCTACAATAAATTTATATTAAACTTACATGTCACAAAGTAATCTCGAGGCGGGAACGGTTCGTCTATAATATTCTTATGACTCTTAACGAAAGCGTCTAGTATAATATCCTAACGACCCGTTCCGAAGTCTCGCAGCCCGTATCGGATCGAAGCACCGTATTTAATGTAAATAGTGACAGATTGTGAGACCACCCATATCGAACCAGTTTCCCATACTTACGGGATATAGCAGCTGATCGACTGGTTTTTGTTTTCAATCCCGGTGAAGGAAAAAACAGCAGTTGTATTTGTTTTATTTATTAACGAGAGTTTAGGTGTTTAATGCACCTTTGTAAGTTACTGCGTAGACAGTTACTAAGGTTAGCTGATTGTTACATCACCAATGCTCTTAAAACCGTGAAGGAAATACACACGACATATACCAGAAACAAAAATTTACAGACTTATGACCTCCACGAAGGCTTGCGAAGTCTGCACGTGATGGTCGGGCCGGCCCAAATCCTCTCTCAGAGAGGTAATTCAAATTGGCTTAGAATCAGAACTACTTGCAAAGTTACAAAAGATAGCTCCTAAAACGCCCAACTTTCACAACTTCCTAGTATTTAAGCTGGGAAAAAGAATAAGCCCTCCAATCACACATCTCAGTAACGTACCCATCCTCCTGACAAAAACCCTTAGTCACTTCATATGACAATTTTACGATACCATTTAGAAATGAATCGGTATCAATTATCCCAAAAAAAAAGAAAAGAAAGATAAATATTTTATAAGGGACACGCACAGGAAAACAAACAGTAATAATAAAAAATAAAAAAAAACAAAAATGGAGCATTTGAAAAAGGAACAGAATAATAACGACCTGTGCGAGCCCAAAAAGGCTGCTATCTCAGCATAATGCGGAGATATAAAAAAAAAAAAATCCGCAGCGCTGGTATTATGATAGGGCCCACTGTGATGTCACGGACACACCTACGTACATAGATAATCCCACTAAGGCATTACAAAATAAATATCATAATAATAAAAACTAATATAAATAAAGACCGAAACTATGTACAATGACCTGAACATGGTCTCTCCCAAGCTCCGCCAACACCCGGTTCCCCGCCTTCCGTATCCAGTCTGTCCTAGCTGCCTTTTAACCGATGAAAAAAATTTGGAGGTTCACGATTCGACTCTTTTTTAAGGTCGTCGACTCATCTAGCTGGGGGACATCCCAAACTAGGCTTGCCGATAAGCGGTGTCCACTCGAGTACTCGATGAATCGGTAAATTTTCGCACAAACTGATTAAGAAAATGTTGTGTTTATTATTATCGTAAATCCTACGTCATCGAATGCACACTTCGAATTCCCTGTGTCATCGCTGTATGTGGTATTTATTTATGTATTGTGACGTATCGGATGCTCAAACGCATATCTGTAGGTCATATAAATAAATACGCTGATGACAATTAGACTGTTTGATAATAATAAACTTCCCTGTTGTATACGTGATAGGTTTGTACTATCATACACTCATGTTACATCAGTGTCAATATTCTAGTGAAGAGTCCAGCGACCTGTGTCTATGGTTTAAATTCCAAACTCCAGAAATAAAAGGGCGATACCGAAAAAAATAAAAATAAGAGGCATCCAATGCATCTGGGTCGTCTTCCAAGCTTGCAATCACTATTCCTTTGTACGGCTTCTTTTGTTTAAATTAAAAAAAACTACCAGGTCAAATTAAATGACTTAGCTAAACTCCGCAGACATGACGGGAATAGACGAAAAAAAAATTTTTGGTTTTTTTCGCGACCGTAGCTGTACTCTAGTTCAATTTTTTTTTCTACTCATAATGTCAAGTAACTACAATACCAGCGGTCGAGAACCCCAAAAAAAATCATCAAATTTTTTGTTATTTTATTGGCAATAACGATACTTACCACTCACGTCTACGGAGTCTCACTTGCAAATTTTATTTGACCCTGTATTGATCAATTTAAAACAGCCTTCACGACATGCACATGGATATCTGACACACTCTGTGCGTTTGCACAGGCCCGATACTACCCTTGCTGACTGACAAATCCTTTCATCACGGCATGACCTCCTATAAAAAAAAGCCGTCTCCAAAATATCGCTACAATTTTCACCATCAACTCTTCCTACTACACTTTGTAATGGGCAACGAGCTTCATATTTCTGACTGACTGACCCCTCGACAATTCAAAAGTGCCTGTAATTGGTTCATTTGAAATAAATGCTTTGAATTTGAAAAGAATCCTAGTCTAGTTCTAGACTCAACATCTGACGCTGTTTATCGCGTCGTTCATGGCAACCAACGTCAAGTATCGAATCAAACTGAACTATCACCGCACGTCATGAATGTTTCGACGTAAGTGCATGTTGCAGGTAGCTACAGAAGTACAACTTTGTACAGAATAACGTCGCGTCGTCATCGTTATTATTTAAAAGTCCCATAATCTAGGGCTTTTTCCAGTCTGCCCAAAGACTGCTGCACCTGCATTAGCATAATCAGTCTATAATGTTCCCACTGCTGGGACACAGGCCTCCTCCAAGTGACAGGGAGTGGGCCGTAATCCACCACGTGAGTCAAGCGCGGTGTGTTATTTTAAAAAAAAACTGCTGTTTCATAGAAAAGTGCAATACCTACGCTGTCAAAATGTATGGAGCAGCTGCTTTTAATAACCGACGAAAAATTTCTACGCACGGGGGTTCAGAATCATGTACTGAATCCATGGTAACCGGCTTCGCGTCGATGTCCCTGCCACCCTGTATACTATGTAGATACACGATCATTGTTGATTTTCTACAGTTTCTTATTTCGTGGCTTTTGCTTGTCTCACAGTTATGTATGACGAAATAAAAATTTATTTCCGCCATTCTGATCGATCAGCTTTCTCTCGGTAATCTGCGCGATAAACAACTCTATTTTCAACGTAATAAGGACTTCGATGAGATTTATTTAAAATACACCTGGCACTTTGCCAATGTATGGCGATTTGATTATTATAAGTCTTGATAATCCTAGATCTGGTTTTGATATTTTTGAAAATGATTTTATATGGGTCATATCTTTGTCTTTTACGTATGATCGAAAGATGTTCAACTTTTGAACGGTGTGGTATTATTAATATTTATACATTATACACGGGCCGAGTCGTGGGCACAGATCGTTTTGTATACTCAGATAACATTTTTGGAATGCTACTGAATGTAATACTTATATTTAAAATCATTTTATGCCTAATATTTCGTTCAGCGGATGTAAATCACGAAATATTTCATACAACAAGAAATCTGCAGACTCATTTTTAACCGACCTCCAAAAAGGAGGAGGTTATATGTTCGACGCGTATGTATGTTTTTTTTTTGTATTTATTTCCGCAAAAACAACCGACTTCGGTGGCAAAAAACGAAAATTCAAAACCAAAGACACTGACTTCCGAAATTAAAGTTATTTTTCACTTTGTAGTTTTATTTTTTTTTGTAATATGTGTTTTTGACGAAGCAATACCGGGTGCGCGTCATTTGTTTTAATCCGCGTCAAGGGGGACGCGGATAAAAACAAATGACGCGCACCCGCTGGGACTGTCACCAACGAAAAAGGAGGAGGTGAAGGAGCTCGTCCAAGAGTACCTACTACCACTATACTTAGTTTTGCCGCCAAGAATCGTTGCTTGATGTCGGTTTGAAGGATATCGTGGCTGGTGTTATAACAAGCATATAAAACATTTTTAGCTTAGTACTTAGAATGGCCCCTGCACCTGCGATGGCTCGTGTGTTCCATGGGCTTCGGTGACCACTTTCAATGGGCCGTTTGCAATCAATCCCATATCATATAATAATAATTTTATTTATTTATTTAATCAAATAACAATGTTAACATTGAATAGCATCATTTTTAGGGTTCCGTAGTAAACAAGGAACCCTTATAGTTTCGCCATGTCCGTCTGTCTGTCCGCGGCTTAGCTCAGTACTTAGGTTAGTACTAGAAAGCTGTAATTTGGCATGGGTATACATATTAATCATGCCGACAAAGCGGTAAAAAATTTTTAGGGTACCTCCCCTACACGTAACGTGGGAATGTTTTTTTTTCTCATCTACCCCATGTTGTGGGGTATCGTTAGAAAGGTCGTTCAAAAATATTGTGAGTTTGTGAAAACCATTTTTGGATTCAGGGATCCGATTGCAAAATATTAAGCTTTTAACTGATTTTTTTCGTTAGAGTCAAGTGTCCCCCCCCTGCCAGCTAAATGGTTGGTTTTGGAAATCTGAAAAAATTCACGGTAGTAGTATATATAACAAAATTAAAAGGAAAACTATCACAGCTAAGTAGGCTTTACAGGTTTACGAGTAATAATCGACCAACTTAAATTTGCAGTTTGAAAAACAGATCTCCCATACATTCCTTATGGGAGAACATGTTTTTCAACTACACTGTTAAGTTTGTAATTGGGATAAATTCATCCCAACTACGGAACCCTTCATTGTGCGTGGTCCGACACGCACTTGGCCGGTTTGACACTTAACTTTAATAAAACATGTACCTAGGTGTTGCAACCAGCATCCTTACTAAGTTATAAAATAAGTTGTATTAAGGGCATATAAAAAGAAATCTTAGCTGTTATTATAGCTATAGAAGGTGTAAGTAAATGACCAGCTATCTAATTACGCAACACATTTTCGTTGACAATTCCGACTTATCTGTTTCAATTTGACAGGTCAACAACATTCATTGTGATATTTACGTTGTTGAGCAGATTTTTTTTTCGAACGTACGAAGCATTGGATTAGCAATCTGTTTCAAAACGATTCAGATTCTAGTTGATCGTGTATTGCGTAATTAGGATACTGAAAAGAGTTCTTTGAACGCATCATGTGACCAACACTGGATTTACAAGAAAAAATAAATCTGCTGTTCCCTTCATTTTATCGTTATGTCAACATAAAAAAACGTCTACAAAAAAGCACCCAGCTGCTTTATACATTTATGTGTATGAAGCAGCTGGGTGCTTTTTTGCTATACCTACATTTTTTATTATTAAAATATTACATTCAATCCTGTAAGTTGATCATCGTTAATCATTATCCCTATTTGTGGTCGTCGCAACTTGTCTTTTTAACCGACTTCCAAAAAGGAGTAGGTTATATGTTCGAGGGTTTTTTTTAAATATTTATGACGAATTTGTGTGGGGTAGGTACCACAACTAAAAAGTGAAAAATAAAAACTGTTTATTAAAAAATAAAAAAACAACCGACTTCCAAAAAAAAACACTACGAAGTGAAAAATAACTTTAATTTCGGAAGTCGGTCACTTTGGTTTTGAATTTTCGTTTTTTGCCACCGACTTCCGAAATTAAAGTTATTTTTCACTTCGTAGTGTTTTTTTTTTGGAAGTCGATTGTTTTTTTTTTAATAAAAAGTTTTTTTCTTCCATACTTCTCTATTAGTCGTCATCTCGGTAATCTCCTCCTTTCTAGCATTATATTCATTCTGTTCATTGATATAACAAAATATTTCAAATGGAATAATGAAACAGTCAAAAGAATACAATAAAACTATAGGTAGGTACTTATAATAAATATAATCATTATTTAATTTTCAAACAATAATATTTAAACTTGCCTATTATCCTTTAGTAGGTACGTATTACGAAATCAGAACAAAACATTAATTGTATTTGTGTACTAGCTTCTGCCCGCGACTTTGTCCGCGTGCTTGTTTTAAGGCAACGATAACTGACTTTGAATGATTTTATACTGAAGATCACATCTAAACGAGTAGTGTTAATAATTTGGAACAAAAAAGTAGAATATTTTAAATATTGTTTATATTACTAACAGCCAGTAACAGAAACGAATTTTAACTTTTAAAGCTGTCAATCTGTCATTAAATATTAGTCTTCCATTAACTTGTTGCAGAAAGCAACATTAGACTCGATTTTAATGGTTCTTTGATCTTCTTCTTTTCGTGTGGTCAGTGACTAACCTGGCGTCAGAGTTTTAAAAGCCGCCCATGGGCCTCTGACTTGGCTTCACATGACGTCGAAGAAATATCTCTAAGGCATGCCGGTTTCCTCACGATGTTTTCCTTTACCGTTTTTGAAGCAAGTGATCATGTCTTTGATAAAATTAAAGAAATCAGTTAATGATCTATTACGTAATGGGGCATTAATGTAATTAATTTGTAAAATTATGGCTAACCCGGATAAAAAACTGAGAATCACGTGAATAAAAACTATCAAGTGTATTTTTCTGGAACCATTTTAAAGATAATTTAATTATTTATCTTTTAGCATACGTGTTTTATTAAAATACCTTTTGTTTTATGTATATTAAATTAATAATGCGTCTAATTCGGGACAGCACTCCTTGATGGGCGAGTCCTATTACTGGCTGGACCGTACGACGCGTTGCGTGAGCTCAACACAGAACACGCAAGCTAACCACTCAAGGCCATTGGCATATATCTGCGTCTTAATTCGAGTTACCCACTAACTGGGTTGTGGAGGTCAGATAGGCAGTCGCTCCAAATAAAATACTGTTACTCAGCTGCATCTGGTTAGACTGGAAGCCGAACCCAACATAGTTGGGAAAAGGCTAAGCAGATTGTTTTTGTGAAATAAGTGTCACGTTTTATTTTGTTGTTTAAGTCTAACACTGGCTGATGATAGCTTTTGCATCTTGCCTAAATTGAATGGAATTATGTGTTTCTAAAACAAAATGATTTCTACAAAATTTTGGAAAGTTATGAAGTATTTGTCACTACACTCACCTAGGCAGACAATTATACCATTTTTTTTTCCTTTTAATCCCTATATTCATTTTGTTTGTATTTATCTTGTCTGCTCTCAATACTTTGAGCCATTATTTAATGTTTTGTAGTACGTAAGTGCAATTATAATTATACTTTTAAGGGTGCGAACCTGGAGATCTGTGACACAGGTCTTGAACCCAGTACAGACTCCAGCTCTCACAAAGGATAGATTGTTGCAATAACTTGTTACTATGAACTACTGTACCTTTTTGAGAGAAATAAATAAATATATTATTATTATTTTTACGTCTCTTGACATTTCTCGGGACCCTGGGGTCCCGGACCTTTAGAAGGCGTACGAGGGGCCAAAGCCAACTCGCAGAGGCCCGTTAGAAGTTTTTAATGAAATGAGGCACCAACCGACGATTATCCCTGTATGTACTATGCAAGTGCACCCAAGGACAACCCCCGGTTGGTGTAGGACTATTGCAGGATATGGAAACAAAGATATTGGACTATGGGTTTGGGTGGCTTAAGTTGACTGGTGACCTGGAACTATGGAAGGACTATGGCCCCTGCCTGATCAATGTTTTATAAGTACACGGATAAAACGGCAGGGGGTGACTTGCACACTCAATAATGGGCCCCTGAAAACTGTCACTAGCACATAGTGACGTAGCGACAAGGGGGCAACACGTCCTGAGGTGCTTGAGGAGTGGAGAGGTATTCCACGGCTTTCAGAACAATCCCAGAGCCCGGAAGATGGTCAAGATCCCTACGAGCACTTACTGAAATACTTCCTTCCTCCGAGCACGTTTGCTCTTGCGAATCTCCACTCAAGCCGGCCAATTAAGGCAAGAATGAGGTGGGAGCTCTGTTCCTCGTCAGTGTTCACTCCAGCCGGCCAATAAAGGCAAGCCAGAGATGAGGAACAAGATTTCTCCCGGGAGATAGGGTCCGTGGGGTCGCTACTGCCCAACAGCTCGCCACATGCTGCCCTGCGGGTTTCTGTATCTCTCTTGGTCTGACTCCTCATCCTAGACCTGTTCCGGCAAAGTAAACTCTACCGGCACAGACCTAGAGTTTGGAGCGCGCAAGCCCCACCACGACGTCAACGTAGAGATACGGCGGTGGGGTTATTATTATTATTATTAAGTGTAGATGTAGATAATATTTGATTTACCGCTATGAAATGAAATTAAGTAAGTACGTTACGGCCGATGAGTCATGGCCGGTCTGAACTTTGTGCAGAAGACTGTGAAAAAACATTTTTTAGAAACCAAGTTGACATGAGGCGAGTGTGCGTGAGAGAACATGCGCGAAAGTTCGTTGCGTCTATGTTCAGACCGGCTATAATCGACCGTACTGAGGTTTCCACACTTTCCACCCAATCAAACCCACTCAAATGCAATGGCTAAACTAGCCTATGTGAATATTACAGGTTTTGCTCAATGATACATACTGTATATAAATGTGCCTACAGATTTGCTCTATTTTGACGATCGTTAGTCGCTCAATATGATGTGCTTCGACGTCATTATCGGCTTTAGCAGCCTCGAAAATGATGAAATCGACAGCAATGACGAAAAATTTGAAAATTTTCGCAGTCGCCATTTTCTAGTCAAAAATAGAACAAAACTGTCAAAATGTTTTAATATTATAGGTACATACATAATTTACGCCTTCCCATGCAGGTAGGCAGAAAGTACAGAACGCCTTCTACTACGATACTTACATACAATACGGCCGATGTTCATGGCCAGTCCGAACTTTGCGCAAAAGGCTGCGCAATAACATTTATTAGGAAACAAATGGTGACATGGGGCGAGTGTGAGTGAGAGAACATGCGCGAAAGTTCAGAGAGCCCATGTTCAGACCGGCCATGATTGATCGGCCGTATTGTACTCCGCGTTAATAATATTATGTTGGTTAAAAACTAAATGAGAGCAGCTAACGCTCTACATACAGGATAATGTGACATGTCAAAAAGTGTACAGGACGCGGCCTTAGTTTCGTTATAAAAACATATCCATAACTTTATAATTATGGGATCCATATGTATATTGTTGCAGATATGGGGCGACCTACAGGAGGGTATCGAGCAGGTTTACAAGAGACAGCACATGGAAAAGAAGAGATATATGGACTTGTATACGTATCCTTTTCAAAACTACTGTGAAAATATGGCGCAGGAGTAAAGGCTCCTCTCCACAGTTACCCACGGCTCAGCTACGCACGTGTACCATCGAAGAACTTCATATCTATACACCGTAAGGACTATTTCTGCTTGCAGTGTTCGGTGGCTATAGAACCGGGACGGTAACAGATACGGTCATCGTGTTCACGGGCTTTTGTTTTCAATCTGCTTAGATATGAAATTCTTCGATAGTACGTAGCTTCGCTTTGTATGAGATGTAGCCGGAATCGTCCACGACACCCGCCCACGCTTGGCTGGCAAACAAATGAACCGCGTAGTGAACGTGTTAAACCTCACCGTGCACATTCTTCGTAGCATTGGATGGTCCACTTGATTCATCATCATCATCATTTCAGCCGAAAGACGTCCACTGCAGGACATAGGCCTCCCCTTAACCCCTTGACTTTGAACCTTTCGCCCCCTATTGCCCATCTGTTCACTGCCACATAAGATTGGCAATTCTTTGGGCTATGTCGGTTACCTTGGTTCTCCTGGGGATCTCTTCATTTCCTATTCGATCATGTACTCCAAGCAAAACCCTCTCTATTGCCCTTTGACTGACTTTAAGTCTTCTAATAAGGCCCATTGTGAGCGACCACTTAATTTAGTGTATAGAGCTATGAGGAACAGGGTGTAAAGTTCACTCGTCCTGCATAAAAAAATGAGGATCCTCCGGCCAGACGGGTGTTGTGTCTGGTGGGCAACCGACCATTGATGTCGGGACGTTGTATGTGCTTTACTCGTCGCGCGGTAAACTTTACTTGCGCGATGCAGGATTTTGCGTGACGTCAGTGTGATGCGTAGTTCGCATGTCGCGATGTAGATGCCGCCACAAGTGTTACTTATATTTTTGGCCAAATATCGGGTGCCCTAGTGTTTCAGACACTCGTTTTTCTTGCACGATATATCCAGTAGCAAATGCATTACGCAAGTTTCCGCTTGCAGTTAATTTGCATTGCGAAAACGTTTACTACAAGTGTTTCCACTTCAAACTGTAAAAATCCACAGCTTGCGCAATCAAACATAACAAGTTAGTAATAGTGGGACAGCAGCAGCAGCCTAGTGGTGTCATCGTCAGACTGCCAAGTCATAGGTCTTGAGCTCGAACCCAAGGCACGCAGCTCTGACTTTTCGGATTCATATTGTATAGTTATCACTTTTCACACGTTAAAGCTATGAAAATGCAACGTTCAAATTTTTTTATGGACAAATATAGTCTGCAATATGTATGTATTTTTTTTTATATTTCACGTAAAGGTGTTTGACATACATAATTGTGACTTTGTCGAATTATTTTGTATGTACATCGAAAAAAAATGTCTAGTGCCATGAAATAATTACATTCAATATTATTCTGTGTCATGGTCTCATTAATGTACTAGTTATGGGATATCAAAAGGACCTGTATATCTCCACGTACCATCGAAGAAGTTCATATCTAACCACCGTAAGGACTATTCTTGCTTGCAGCGCTCGGCGGCTATAGAACCGTGCTAGTAACAGATGTGGTCAACGTGATCACGGGATTTTGTTATGAAACTGGTTAGATATGAACTTCTTTGATGGTACATATATAAAGATTTCGTGGTATGTAAGTACAGAACTATAAATGATGTAAACTGCAATAAAACACATGTACAAAGTAAGTAACATAAGGAAACTATTCTACTTCCGTATGTGATCCGACTGTAGTTGAGATGCACGTTGGAGGTTATTGAACGCCAAATTGAGCAGTTCCTTCCGCTATTAAGAATTATTCTTAGTCTATTGCATGTTAATCATGTATCTTAATATCTACAACTTGTGTCTTATAAGCTCATACACATGTAGGTACTGCAATAACGACTGCTGAATGTTGAGATTGTGGCGGCATCTACAACACCATATGCGAACTACGTATCACGCTGACGTCACGCAAAATCCTGCATCGCGCAAGCAAGTTTACCGCCTGACTATCATAGCTAGGTAGTAGCCCTCCAAGAAAATCCCCTTCAGGTTGTTGGATCCTCCCTTTTCTATGGAGGACGAGGAACTTTTTACTCTGTTCCTTTTAGCTCCAAGATCTCACAATTACGACCTCTTCTTCTTTCGTATCGGCTCGAATTAAACGATCTTATTTATTTAACGGTTTATGTACACACATATAAACAGACAAGAAGAAAGGAACAGAAAAATTGGTACAAAGGTGAAAGAAATCTCTTCCAGCATACCTGCGATAGGAAAGTAGTTAAAGAGATGTAGACAACGTGTGTAAGAGTAGAAGAGAAAATAAAATACATAAAATAAAAACACCTAATTATTCACTAATACTACTTCTACTTCTTCTTTTGGGGCCTCCCCAATTACTGAAGGTTGGCCATCAACTCCGAATGTTCTTCCCTGTCATTTGCGAGGTGGAACAGCTGAGCAGCACTCGTGACTCCGGTTCATTCGAGAATGTTTCTTAACCAAGAATTTTCTTCGGCCAACATCGCGATTCCCACTACTTATTTTAACGATACTGAATGATAACGTGGATTTGTGCCCGGTTGATGGAAATAGGCTGGCCCCCTCTTACATGGGACTTAAACATAACTGGCGAAAAATAGGTGTACTATAGGTGCATCACTGCCCAACCCTTAGGGGACACAAGGCGTAATGTTATGTTAACCCGTGGTAAAAATATTTACCAGTCAGCTGGTCGTAGCGGAGCTGAGTGCGAACGGTTTGCCGGAAGTTCATTTTGGCATCGCGACTCATGAAGGTCATTAAAAGAACTCAAAATTACTATTAATGAGGTCAAAGGAAAAATAATCGTCATAATGGCCACATCAAGGTTGCCTTCTGACCTTCACTATTCAATTAAAGATCAATACTAATGCTCTACGGTTTGGACAGTTTTAAGGAACGGGGAACGGCGTTTTAACATGCTTTCCCAAGCACAGACAGGTCTCTAATGAACAACAGAATGGTCGCCTATTAATTAACTGAACGTCGCAAGCGCATCTTAGGGCCACGATAACGGGAGAGGCAAAATGCGCGCCCTCGCGCCCCTAGTCGCCGCAGGAGACGCCCCGGGCGTCGGGAGTCGCGAGCCGACTTCCGGTCACCGTAGGCGCGGGCTTGCGGACGGTGAGCAATGGGTAGCTCGCCGTCCGATAGGGACCAGGCCCGGGTCGACAGCGCGTTGTGTTCCACGCGCGCCTCAAAGAGATGTCAGCACCAACTGACGGGGTCCGGAAGGGCCAATGCATGCCGGGGTTGCGGGTTTGTCTGAAAGGGATATCGCGACCTCGGCACACAGACAACGGAAGGAACACGGGTGGGTTTTAATCAGTAAAAGTCTGACACGCCCTCCCGCTCCACCCAGAGCGGGAGAAGTTATTTGATAATTTCCCACCCTCAAAAAAAAAAAAAAAAAAAGGGCCACGATAACCGACTTTTAATGATTTTATACTGAAGATCACGTCTAAACGAGTAGTGTTAATAATTTGGAAAAAATATATGTAAATTAAGGCATTTTTTTAATAACTTAATATAGGTCTATTTTAGATTATGTTTATATTACATAGTGAAATTAATTTGTAAACTTATGTGTAACGCGAATAAAAAACTGAGAATCACGCAAAATCTATCAAGCGTATTTTTCTGAATCCTTCACTATTTTAAAAATAATTTAATTATTAATCTTTTAGTATTCGTGTTTCATTAAAATACCTTTTGATTTAGTTATATACATAAAACAAAAGGTATTTTAATAAAACACATACGTAAACACGCCGTTGGACCCGAGTCGTCAGACGCCCGAAAGTCTGCCAACCAGTCTTACCAAGGGGTATCGTTTTACCCAGTTACTGGGTTTTAGAGGTCAGATAGGCAGTCGCTCCATGCAAAATACTGGTATTCAGCTGCATCCGGTTAGACTGGAAGCCGACCCTAACATAGGAAAAGGCTAGGCAAATTGAATGCTGGAAAGCACGCTTGCTCACTGTGAGAGGGAGTGTCAATCCGTGTATTAATTAATAACCCTTAAAGGATTGAATACTCTTGTAAATGCATTATAACTTTCCTAACTCCGTGTTTGAAAAAATCAGGGCAGTTCTATTTAAAGCCGATAGAGTGGTACGACTTGTTTGTTTACAAAACAACGACGTACCATCGAAGAAGTTCATATCTAAACACCGTAAGGACTATTCTTGCTTGCAGCGCTCGGCGGCTATAGCACCGGGGCGGTAATAGATGTGGCCATCGTGTTCACGGGATTTTGTTATGAAACTGGTTAGATATGAACTTCTTTGATGGTACGTCGGCTGTTATCGATCGAGTCTTATCGGCCGTTTATGTTTCGTTATCATCATCTTTTAATGTAATAAACATGGTGGATTGTTTTACTTTTTATAATGTTGTTTATAACTTGAGGAGTATTTTCATGATTTTGTCTATGGCTTACAGTGGCCCAGTAGAGTAGTGGTGGCACAGAGTCGGACTTGTCCGGCTTTTTATAATCGCGCCCGGCCTGTCCGGCTTTTGTTAGGCTGTAGGTCAACACCGCCCCGCCAAAATATGCCTGATTATTTATTGTTTTAGTTACTTTCATTGTAATGAAGTTACAAATTACTTTAGTAAGACCAAAATGTGATTCGTAGATATTTTAAGAGTAGAGTAAGTCTCAAATGAATAACAGTAATAAATAGATAAAAAATCATTTTTGGTTTCAGGGCAAAATGTCCGGCTAAATATGAATCCTTGTCCGGCTTTTCTATATTTGGGCCTTACAACCCTTGGCCTAGTAGAAACGGCTGCGACTTACGAGTTGTTGGTCGGTTTCAAAGCAAGCAGGCATTTTACTTTGTGTAAATTATTTCTTCACCAATGCTCTCAAAACGGTGAAGAAAAGAATTGTGAGGAAACCGGCATGTCTTAGAACTAATTCGAAGACTTGTGACAGCCACCAACCCGCACTGGGCCCGCGTGGTGGATTACCAACTCCCCGTCAAAGAGAGGAGGCCTGAGTCCCAACAATGGGAACATTATAGGCTGATTATGCTACAGTGAAAAAAATATTGATCGTTTTGATAACCAATATCAATAACTTACTTATCAATAATCCTACAATAACGTCAAAATTAACGTCATTCATTTACTGAAGATCAATTTGTTTTGTTGTTGGCATTCAAAGCTAAGAATAGGCGGTTTTTTTGTTATTTGAATGTTATGGTGTATTAAATAGGGGTATCTGATACGCGATACTCCTTGAGTATCGTGTTACAAAGTAACTGACTGGTTCAGACTTTCGGGCTCTTGACTGAAGTCAGAATCAACAATGGACAGACATTACGTTACCGGTGTAACTACTGTCAAAACCATTATCATTTGGTTTAAATAGGTTTTTATTTTTATTATTTCATTTATGTTTTATATAGATTATTTTCTTATAAATTTTGTGAATGAGAGAACGTTGTAGAC
This sequence comes from Agrochola circellaris, assembly GCA_914767755.1. Lineage (NCBI taxonomy): Eukaryota > Metazoa > Arthropoda > Insecta > Lepidoptera > Noctuidae > Agrochola > Agrochola circellaris. Next base: position 4,387,913 of record OU611867.1, on the reverse strand, counting down.
ATAACAGACATAATTTGGAAACATTGTAAAAACCATTTACTTTTAAAAGAGTAACCGTGGAGTTTATTGCCGGCTCTTCTCCATAGGAAACGACCAATTGAAACCGTGCACCTAGCTTCTGACGTTTCATAAGTGCCCTTGTAGGTTTATGTGAAATAAAAATATTTTGAATTTGAAAAGAATTACGAAAGAAGGATGTTGAAGATGAGGACTTAATTTAGTACCTAGTCACAGATTAATACAGATGGGCAAAATCATTTAAATAAAAAGCGATTCTTGCTACGATACAATAAAGTGCAATTCAGGTCGCACAGCGCTAATCACCTACCCTTCACCTTGAATTTGCCTCTCATCGCGTCACTCTTATATCTTCTGACTACGTTACACTCACTGAATTGGCCCAGCAAGACGGGCCTGCCGCGTACTTGTAGCTTCATACCTAAACTGCGGAGCGTCCCATCGGTGACCTAGTGTAAATTGTATATCTCTCATTCTTTCTTGTTGATGATGATGATTTTATTATTTCTCTCCTCTACAACAAACATAACTGGCGAAATGTGGGTATACTATAAGTACTATCGAAGAACTTCATATCTAAGCAGTTTGAAAACAAAATCCCGTGAACACGATGACCACATCTGCTACCGCCCCGGTTCTATAACCGCCGAGCGCTGCAAGCAGAAATAGTCCTTACGGTGTATAGATATGAACTTCTTCGATGGTCTGCCCAACCCTCAGGAGAAGAACAAACGTGATAATGATAAATGATTTTATTTCTGTAAGTAGGTTTTACGTACAAACAGCTTTACACGTCAATGTTGTGTGAGACGATATTATGTACATCACATCTTATGTGTTCTATACAATAAAAGCCTGAACAGAATTCAGTCACGTGTACAATTACTGTACATCCGTGCATCATCAGAGCGCCAGCAGTAGTTCCAGTGGTCGAGCCGCTAACAACAATGGCGGCAGGGCTAACTATAGCGGCAAGAAACAGGTACGTCACACACATACTTACATTCGTTAATTGACTGTTAATAGAGTACAGTATAGCGGCCCGTAGAATCTTCATAGGTTCTGTCTTTATCATTAAAGAAACCCAAGACTCACGTATCGTATAACTCGACTTTTATAACTGAGCGCTTGGAGCTCTCAAAATCGTAGGTTGTTAGCATTGAATTCACCCGCTCGGTTATGGCAGGTCATACGATCACATAACACGATACGTTGTGCTATTCTGTAACCATCTCACCGTGAAAACGTGGGTGAAGTGAGCTGTCAATAGTGTCAATCCCTGTGGAATGACAGCTCACTTCAAGAGATGAGAGTGAGATGTTTACAGAATAGCACGGCTGATCTTAAAACTGGAATATCTCAAAACTAACTCTGTGTGGGTTGGATCCTTTCTGTTTAACTACGTCCAATGGTCAGCCTGAAAGACTAAGTGCGGAAACCAAACCCTCAATGCTGCAGTAATGATGGCACGATCTTCATAAGAAACTGAGATCAAAAATTCAAGCTGTTGTTGTATTGGAGTCACAGGACAATCGCCTCGCGACGCCCCAGGGCGTCGAGACGCACAGTTAGGGAAGCCCTGACATAGAACATATTCTGCGTTCGCATTTTATTGGCCAAACATGTAAACAAACACGAGCTTAAGGAAAAACAACTGTAATGCCTACATATAAGGTTAAGTTTGCGCTACACATAAACTACAGATTTTTATATGACTTTTTCTGGAGTACTGGTCAGTCTAAAATCAACTTTATTTACACTTTCATACAGATAATGTTTAAGTGGAAATAACATTGATTGGAAACCTTAGATTGAACATGTATTTTTATTTATTGTTTTCTCTAGGAACTTTGTCTTAAAAAGTGTCATTATTTCCTAGTTCTTATGAATACTGTTTATGTTTCTAGACTGGTCATGTGCAGGGCGGCGCACAGTTGGTTGGCCTCGAATTGTACAAGAGACTGAAGGAGTTCCTCAGGATTTATCTCATCAATTTACTTCAGGTTTGTTCTGCTCTCCTAGTTCATTCATACTTTGTTCAGTGCTCTGAAATTTTTTATCAGCAATTAATTGATGCATCAAATTAATTATGCTGAATAAAGACTCGTATATACGATAAGCGTAAATTACATATTTATGAGTCCAAAAAAACACCTGGCGATTCTCACCTATGAGTCTTGCTGGACTTTCTCGCCTCGACGTGACGGCCAAAAAAAACTCGTGTAAGGTCGGGCTCCGCCAAAGTGGAGACGAGACGAAAGGAAAGGAGAGCAGATGTGTTTTAAACAACCAATAGAATTTCGTTATTCACACGTCTCACTACTCAGGTTCAGTGGATATCACTGAGCGGAGATGTATCATATTTGTATCGCGATCGCGAGACGTAAAGAGATGTGCGTTCATCTCAACATCTAACGCTCGCCACATGCAGCTCAGGTCCGCTCTAGTCAGCACACATCTCCGCTAGTCTAACCAGTACGCATCTCCGCACAGCTTCGGTGGATACACCCTAACTGAAAAACTTTTCGTCTCCACTTCGGACATATCTCCGCTTTGGTGGAGTCTGGGCCCAAACGATTCCTAAAGCTCGATTGCTAACTGCAATAGGTTGAATAAGTGACCTTCAGTCAAAGTAGAATAGACTGAAAATGGAAAAAAAAAAATCTTTGCGCTTAAGTTTAAGATGACTGACATTTCTGGCTATTCCCGTAGGGCTGTATCACAGAATAACACGATCCACAGTCAAATAATCGTGAGGCACCTGCCTTACCCTGCAACCATCTACCATCTGCTTATCAAAGCTCAACAAAAATGTTTTTATTTCCAGAATGGCGCGGAGTTAATGGGTGAAGACGTGCTAGCGTTCTACACGAAACAATGGGAAGAGTACCAGTTCTCGTCCCGGGTGTTGAACGGCGTGTGCGCATACCTCAACAGGCACTGGGTCAAGCGCGAGTGCGAGGAGGGACGGAAGGTAAGATTATTTTCATAATCACATAAACTCACATAGCCCGCAGAATTGCCAGGGGCAGTCCACTTTGCTCGCAGAACAGATGGCCGAAGGGGCCGAAATGTTCAGGAGTCGTGACCGCGTACCGTTGCACTGAAACGTGGTCGCTCACAATGGACCTTATCAGAAGGCTAAGGGCCGGCGCTCACTTGCGGCACGGCACGGCAAGGGATATTTATGCGACAATTAGAAATATAACTTAATAGTATGACAATAAAATTGAAACCAGCGATGCCGCAGTATCCTTTGGCATGCCGCGACGTCTTTAGGCATAATCATTGAAATTTCAATTTTATTGTCAAACAAATAAGTTATATTTCTATTCGTCGCATAAATATCCTTTGCCGTGCCGTGCCGCAAGTGAGCGCCGGCCCTAAAAGTCACCCAAAGGGCAATGGAGAGGGCTATGCTTGGAGTTTCCCTACTTGATCGAATCAGAAATGAAGAGATCCGCAGTAGAACCAAGGCAACCGACATAGCCCAAAGAATTGCCAGACTTAAGTGGCAATGGGCAGGGCACATTGCTCGCAGAACAGATGGCCGATGGGGCCGAAAGGTTCTGGAGTGGCGACCGCGTACCGGAAGACATAGCGTTGGAAGGTGGTCTGATGACTTTGTGAAGGCTGCAGGAATCCGCTGGATGCAAGAAGCACAGGACCGGTCGATGTGGCGACGCTTGGGAGAGGCTTATGCCCAGCAGTGGACGTCTTCCGGCTGAAATGATGATGATGATGAATCTTCATGTTATTTAACATATAATATTTTTAATTTCCAGGGTATCTACGAGATCTACCAACTGGCACTGGTGACGTGGCGAGACAATTTGTTCCAGCGACTGAACAAGCAAGTCACCAACGCGGTGCTCAAACTGATCGAGAGAGAACGCAACGGAGAGACTATTAACACGAGGCTTGTTTCTGGAGTAAGTTCTAGTAATATAAATATGTTATGAGGGAACAGTTTCGACTGCAATTCAAAATTGTAAAAGATGGATGGGCAGCGACAAAAGCCGTCGATATTGTGTGCTCACTGACCAGTACCATCAAAGAAGTTCATATTTAACCAGTTTGAAAACAAAATTCCGTGATCACGATGACCACATCTGTTACCAGCCCGGTTCTATAGCCGCCAAGTGCTGCAAGCAAGAATAGTCCTAACGGTGGTTAGATATGAACTTCTTCGATGGTACCTACAAAAATCGGCACGACGTCATAGCAAACTAATTTGTTCATTTCTACGATCAATCAATCTGCCTAGTCTTTTCCCAACTATATTGGGGTCGGCTTCCAGTCTAACCGGATGCAGTTGAATACCGGTATTTTACATGGAGCGACTGCCTATCTGACCTCCACAACCCAGTACTGGGTAATACGACACCCTTTGGTGTAAGACTGGACTGTTATTTCTACGATAAGGACAGAAAATTCTCCCCAAAAAGTCTAAACAGCTTTTTTATCAAATGATTTGTGTTCTTTCTTAAATCCTTTAAAAACGATTGTTTTGCCAAATATTGGTGATCGTCGTATGTTTGCAAATGACAATGAAACACTCCATGGCCGACTACCACGGAAAAAAAAAACAAAAGACCATTAATTTCCAATAACCATACCATTAAAATATAAAACCAAATTTATTTCTAACCCTAAATTCCTTACAGGTAATCAACTGCTACGTAGCCCTAGGCCTGAATGAGGACGACACGTCGGCGCGCGGACAGAACCTGGTGGTGTACAAGGACACGTTCGAGGCCGTGTTCCTGGAGGACACTGAGCGGTTCTACACCAGAGAGAGCACCGACTTCCTCAGGAACAACCCCGTCACTGAATACATGATCAAGGTAATCTTTTAAAAGGTCAAAGAGCCCTTCCAAATCCTTCAAGGGGCTCTATTTTCCCGCTCACCTTGAACCAGCCCTCGCGGTACGCGTCATGTAGTGCTATTCTGTAAAAATCTCACTGTGAAAACTTAGGTGAAGTGAGCTGTCAACAATGTCAATCCCTAGCTTTAGGCGCAATGACAGCTCACATCAAGCTCACTTCACCTAAGTTATCACGGTGAGATGTTTACAGAATAGCACGGCAGGTCTTCTCGCCACCTCATTTCCGTTAAAAAATATGAAGAGAAAATATTGGAGCCATAATATAACCAAAATGTATTTTTTTTAGAACGCAGAGACAGATGGGCAATTCTCATATTTTTAAGAACATTCGCTTTCATCACAATCTGTCAAAAAAAACCCTTAAATAAACGAAAGTATAGGTTTTTTTTAAAATTTTTTTTGACAAGTTTTTGATATTGATTGTCGCTGAGATGAGATAGCGACTTGAAATTATGTTGTCAAAGTCGTAACAATTTATTTTAATTGGGCACTTATGAACGTCAATTTTACAAAAAATAGAATTTGGTTCTAGTCGCCCCTTCCAAAAGGTAGTTTTCATATGGAGAAGAATGAGCAAGAAACTCCACCGTACTTACTCTTTTAATAATTTTTTTTACAATATGCAGGGGTCATTGTACTAATTATTATGAACAACTTTCACTATGGGACCGACGCTGAAATCGCGAAAAAAAAATCAGCTGTTCCTTACATTTCGACGAGATACGAACATAAATGTAGGGAACAACTGATTTTTTTTTTCGCGATTTCAGCGTCGGTCCCATAGTGAAAGTTGTTCATAATCATTAGTACAATGACCCCTTAAGAGGTTTAGGGTAAACAAAATCTAAGGTTGTATGTGAAGATGATGCAGCTAGAATAAGCTTTGCTTAAAAAGAATGAAAAATGAAGCAATGACAGATAAATTAATTATGTGATAGATACATGGTGCTCACATACTTACAAACATTGGAAAATTATACGAATACATTTGAACATAAACAACGTTGCTTTTGACATAATTATTATCAGATAGTTAAAAAACATTTCTCTCTTGTATTTTCACGAACTATATGATATTCTCAACGAGGGAAAAATGCTTGCCAGTTAACAAAAAGAAAAAAAAATGCACTATATAAGGTCCCATTAAAATAGACGGACAAACTTTTAGAAATCATTCAGACCACCAAAATAGGGACAATCGTAAAAAAAATATAAGAAAACGTATTAGATACCTACAAGAATAAAAAATCAGCTAACGAAAATATACTTAAAATGTTGGTTACCCAATGTCATTTATTGTCTTAGGGCAAAATAAAATCATTTTAATCTGTGTTTTTTTTGCTTGGATATCTTTGGTTAGACGTACTGAACGCTGTGTTTTTTTTGTGTTTATTTGTCCATCTATTAATGGGACCTTGTATACATACTAAATAATTAAATATATATTTATTTGCCAACAGGCTGAACAACGTCTCCAAGAGGAACAGCGACGCGTGCAGGTTTACTTACACGAAACTACAATGGAGCGGCTAGCGAAGACCTGCGACAGAGTGCTCATAGAGAAACATCTCGAGATCTTCCACGCCGAGTTCCAGGTAATTAACCTACTACATAACTTATACATAGATACCATATCGTCGTCTTAGAGGACCCATACACCTACAATAATATTGCACAATGTTGATGATTGCACAATATGATTGATGAGCTCCGAAACCCACACGGTACAATTAAGAGGCTTACAACAGCTAAAGCGCGGTCACTGTCGGACTGCATAGAAATGAAAGAGAAGCGCGATGACACGACGCAGGTAATTTATTGCAAAATATGAAGCAGTTAGCGATTTACAAAAAATCTATTGATTGGACTGGAAAATTAAAACACTATTATGCTAATATGTAGCTTGTAGAATAATCTGACAAAAAATCAGAATGATTGCATGTAAATTACTTAATATGATTTTTAATCGTTAAAAGAAATTTTTAGAGGTATCTTCATGATTTTTTTCTATCGTATCAAATTAGTTGTATTATGTTTTCAACACACCATCGTACTAGCATATATCCTGAAGAATATCATATATTTTTCTGATTTTGTTTACTGCAGTGGATCATATTCTTTTACGCATTATAAAACTTGCGTTTAGGCATGTTTAGGTCCTGTAGTCCCCTTAAATTGAGACAATAAAATTGAACAAGCATTCTCGTCATAACTTTCTTCAGTGCACCATGTCTGATAAAGATTTGGCTGCAGCTATCGTGTGTTTAATTGTAGCGAAACGGCAAAAACGAAAACGCCGAATCTGGACTAAGGGCTGGTTGACGAAACGGCCAATCTACAATAACGAACGCCTGTTAAAGGATCTAGAATTAACTGAATTGAAAGATTTCAAGAATTATATGAGAATGGATCAAATTTAGACAATACACGCGTGCGTACGCGACCGCTCCGAACTGTGGACTAAAAAATATTGGTTAATATACCATACACAAGACACAATAAATAAATATTGTGCAATAAAATTTAAAAGTCCTCAATCTTTTACTCAATCATTGCGCAATCTTCAATACTACCCCTATATGTTCAATAATATTGTGCAATCATCAACATTGCGCAATATTATTGTAGGTGTATGGGTAACGTGACCATACGTCCCGCTTTTAAGCTATGCGTCCCATTGTCCCCAAGATAAGTAAAAATGTCCCACTTTAACAAAAACAAAACAAAATTGTAGGAGCATGCAAGCGTTGTCGCCCGGTCGAATTGAGAATATTTACTGAAAATCGTTGACAAGTAATCGCAACAATGCCAATTTTTAATAATTGAGTACATTTATGTCTACCTGTCAGTACCGATGTAGTCGAGTGTCACATATTATAATAAAATATGGATAATAACACAAGTAGAAGTTGCAGTGCTAAAAGCTATTTTGAGGACAAGGACAAAGGGTTAAACGAAACCTGATATACAAACTTATGATTTATTTTTAAATCAATAATAAGTCATTAAAGGGTGCCGCTTCGACGGAAAAAATAAATGGTCACGTTATGTATGGGTGCTCTTAGAGTGAAAACTTCTTATATGCGAAAAACTGGTGGGCAACTGGGAAGTTATATTATATGCTGATCGCGCGGTAAAATCTGCTTACGCGATGCAGGATTTTGCGTGACGTCAGTATGATGCGTAGGTCGATATAGAAGCCGCTACAAAACTGCGTGTGTTGCCAGGTATTTTTTTTTTTTTCAAAAATTTAATAAAATAAAAAGTCAAAGTTGCATTTCCGAGGTTTTCACTCTAAGGCCACGATTAATGGTCAGTCCTTCGTTTAGATATATCTGACCACATTCCGTGCCGAGCGTAGGGTCGATCACCTACCAGCCGCTGGCCACTGACTTTTTTTTTTTACCCAGGCATCATCCCTATTATAGGGATGACGCCTGGGTAAAAAAAAAAATCTTAATTAGTCTGTCAGTCATATAGCAAAAAAATATGAGACACGTGTTTTTTGGAGGAGCTCGTGGCTAAGTAATAATAGCCGCATGGGTCGATCCATCAGGTTAAGCTAAGCTTGCCGGGGTTGGTCCGTGGATGAGTGACCATCTTTACATACCGAGACTCCTCCGTGCCTCAGAAAGCACGTTAAGCCGTTGGTCCCGGCTGTCATTCGTGGATCTCTGACAGTCGTTAAGAGCGTTTATTCTGAAAGTTGGCAACGTCGTAAATTGCTGTCAAATATTTACCTGTTTTGATTAATTTGGAAATAATACTGTATGGAAATAAGAAATGTGGCTAACTAAGTTACTAGAATATTGATTATTATATGCAATAATTAATATTGTAACACCGAATATTTAGTTTTAGGCGTAAAAAAAGCATTTGGAAAGTTTCCAAATGCTTTTTTTACACCTAAAACGGGTACAACATCAAATTATTATTTTTTAATTTTTTAATGTTTTTTTTTCTAGAAACTCCTGGACGGCGAAAAGAACAGCGACCTAGGGCGTATGTACGCTTTAGTAGCGCGCATTCCCGACGGACTGTGTGAACTGCGCCGCCTGCTGGAGCACCACATCCACGCGCAGGGCCTGCAGGCCATCGACAAGTGTGGCGAGTGCGCGCACACGGTACTGTACCATGCAGCTAATACCAAATTTAGATAAACTTAAAACTAAAAGTTTTACCCGACCGAAAGGTTCGGGACCAAAATGACGCAACGTTGGTCGCTTTTAAGCGTGCGGGGTAATAGGGATGACGCCTGGGTAAAAAAAATGAAATTCTAATTAGTCCGTCAGTCAGATAATAAAAAAATATTAGACACGTATTTTTTGCTTTATCATATTAATTAAAAATTACTTAGAAAGAAAGAAAGAAAGATCATTTATTTGTCAAACATGCGTATACATAAACTGACAAGGCAGACATGCAAGGTATTGAGTTAATATTTTGTTGTGAGCGTCCATGTTTTGCCAATAGCGGCGTACAAATTGTGTAAGTTGTAAGTTAAATAGTTAACAATTTCATTTAATTGGATTAACATTCATAATCATTTCATTAATAATTTATGTCAAGATTTAAAGTATATTATGGTCAAAAATAAATTAAATTATGTCCAGTATATATTCATTATTATCAAATAGTAGATGAAACGCATTTTAAGTTGCGGAGTGGGGGTCGCTACGTCACAAGTAAGTATAAAATCTACATACTCGTGACGTCATGGCACATTTTACCTCAATGTGTCGCCGTAATCTTTAGATTACGTAAAAAAAGAAAAAATACGTGTCCAATATTTTTTTATAATCTAAAAGACGGACTAATTAAATTTTTTAGTCGTCATCCCTATTATTTTACAAACTGAAGGGAATTGTAATGAACTCCTTGAATCAAATGTTTTTAATTGCTTTGATTTACGCTACAATGTTTGCCTTTGGGGCGCGAACATTTAAGCGCGTGCGGCGTTAACTATAAGTCCAGGTTTCCTCACGATGTTTTCCTTCACCGATGTCAGTAATGTCCAAGATAAACTCATATGAATTGAAAAAGTCACATTGGTACTTGCCCCGATTTGAACCCACAACCTCGTCCATAAGAGACCTTAACCACTGGGCCATCACTAAATGTCAATAAAAATACTCGTATGAGTGTTATTTGAAGTAAACTTTTACTCTTAAATGCTTACAATTAACTAAACCAATTATTTTCTCTCCCAGGATCCCAAAGTCTACGTGTCAACAATACTAGAAGTTCACAAGAAATACAACGCACTCGTCCTGGTCGCGTTCAACAATGACTCGGGCTTTGTGGCCGCGCTCGACAAGGCTTGCGGCCGGTTTATTAACAGTACGTACTATTTTGGTATACATCGCCGACGGAAGAATAGACAAAATGATAGTTTAACAATCACAATCTGTCACTGTCTATTCTTCCGTCGACAAAACCCGTTTCTACGGTGGCCATGCTACGCGTGCTGGTGTGGCAGTCCGAGACACAGTGGTCACGTGGGTGACACAAGTCTACGTCATCACATCTGTGTTACCAGAAGTTTGTGATAATAACTCCACAACCACCTTTATTACCTGTGCGAATCCGATAAAACAATGAGGTTTTAATTAACAATTACGTTGGTTTATGTCTAAATTGAATTGTTTCGTTTGATTAGACAAACGAAACGACAATTCAAATGTGGCAACTGGATAGTGACGTAAGCATGTGTCACTCCCGGAATGCCAGACCTTGTTTTATTAGACCGTGGTGATATCGTATCTAGGATTCAAATTTAATTAGCACCTTATCAAGAAATCCATTTGTCTTAAGGGGCTCAAGCGAGCCGTCCACCGTGAGGTAAACTAAATTAATTTAGCTATAGCTCGCCAGTTTTTTATACATGTGCGTTGACCCATATGTATGCGTAACTGGCAAGCTAAGCAAAACTAACTTAGTACAGCTCGCAGTAGACGGCTCGCTTCATTGTTGGCTAAAGTCAAAGTCAAATCATTTATTTCAAATAGGCTCTTGTAAGGCACTTTTGAACGTCAAAGTTTACAAAAAATTGAATTGATTCTAGTCGCCCCTTCCAAAAGGTAGTTTTCGTATTGAGAAGAATGGGCAAGAAACTCCACTAAACTAAACTAATGGTACCATCAAAGAAGTTCATATCTAACCACCGTATGGACTATTCTTGCTTGCAGTGCTCGGCGGCTATAGAACCGGGCCGGGAACAGATGTGGTCATCGTGTTCACGGGATTTTGTTAGATATGAACTAGAGGTGGGCAGTGTATAACTTTTGCGATTGGAACATTTGCATCTGGATCACTGCAATGATCCGAATCATTGATATGTATCATTTGAATCATCGACTCAAAGGATATAAAAATGCATAACGACAACGAAAAACTGTGAGAGTATGAGTGATACACATATCATTTGATATATCTTAGATTGTAATGTGTCACCCGCTCACTCGCGACTCACGAGTCAGTTCTGTCGGTCCATTCTGTCGGTCGATTCTGCAAAAAGATCAACGTGAAACTTAGGTGAAGTGAGCTGTCACTGTCACAAATCGTCCGGCAGAATGCTAGGGATTGACAGCTCACTTCAGGCTCACTTCACCTAAGTTTCACGGTGATATTTTTACAGAATCGATCGGCAGTAAACATCTCACTGTGAAGAGTGAGGTGAAGTGAGCTGTCCATAGTGTCAATCCCTAGCTTTAGGTGCAATGACAGCTCACATCAAGCTCACTTCACCCAAGTTATCACGGTGAGATGTTTACAGAATAGCACGGCTGGTACTGACTATAGTGAGGTAACTCAGCGTCTCAGTCTTTCTCTCTCGTTCACTCCTGCGCAGTCGCCTCGCAGGCGACGGTCGCACGGAAAGGGCACAGAGGCAAAGCAATGATTCAGATTCAAATGATGCGTTTGAAACGTTGTTTCTGAACCAATCTTTTGGAAAACTTCAGTGATCCGGATCACTGAGTCGGTTCCGTAAAGAGTTACACACGACTAATATGAACTTCTTTGATAGATAGATATATCGTTTATTCGGAGCACACATAAGACGGCACAAAATACAAAAACACGATTAAATAATAACTAAATACATGAATATATGTAGCTATAAGGTGCCAAATTACAAAAAAAAAAAAAAAAAAGAAGAAAATAAAGACATTGTGATGACTATTGGCTAAGACACTTTAAAATAGTGAAACATACAAAGTGCGGTGTGCGTCTCAAGGTTGCACCAAACGGGAGTCCAACTCAGCATGGTACATCAGCATCATGCTGGTCATGGAGCATGGCATGGTCATGATGGTGGCTCTTTGATGGTACCATATCTACAATATACTGCAACGAATTGGCTTCAGCAAGCTTATTTATTCAAGTAATTTTCACAGTCTCTAATAAAGAAACTCCTGTCTCCCCAGGTAACGCAGTGACAAAGGCAGCCAACTCCTCATCGAAGAGTCCGGAGCTCCTGGCGAAGTACTGCGACCTTCTGCTGAAGAAGTCCAGTAAGAACCCCGAGGAGGCCGAACTAGAGGACACACTCAATCAAGTGGTACGTCGCATAAAACTCCCCGTCAGGAGAAGTTGTAGATTTTGTAAACAATGAACTTCTACTAAGTTTCGTAGCGAAGCAAATAATCCCAAATTCAATTTATTTATTTATTGTACACCACAAAAATACATAACAAGAAATAATAATTAAGCACTACAAAATATACAATGGGCGACCTTATCGCTTTCTGCGATCTCTTCCAGGCAACCTTAGAATGGACAGTGATTTGCCTGGACATAAAAATGGGGCTGTCGTTGGTGCAAATAATATGTATACAATATACTAGAATAGATACACAGATACATATCCTAAATAATAGATACATAAATACATACATACAAAATATATAAGCAACGAAAATAAATGAAGACTATAGATAATGACAGTTACGAGAACAAGATCACAACGACAAGTAGTGTTCCTTCACGAGTCTCTTAAACACATGTAACGATTGCGCGCGCTTTATTTCAACTGGCAGTGCATTCCACAAACGAGCGGCCTGGACAGTGAAAGATTTGTCGAGGAAAGTTGTGGAATGCATAGGCATTTCAATCGACTCAAAGTAACGAAGCACGTGTAATACGAAACTAACAAGCAATGTTTTGTGGTACTAGAACTCGAAGCATTCAGCACCACAGAACATTAGACGACAACGCTTTATATCGCTAAAATATAACCCGACCGAGTGAAATTGCCCTTTAGTTTTGTACCGTCGCTGCGCTTTCCATAATCGCTATGTGTTTTTTACACACTTTACAGGAGACGCAAAAAACTGATTTTCTCAAAAAAACACCCAGAGTATTCAAATGGATTATACATATTTAGCGTGTTTATAATGGATTATAAACACGCTAAATATGTTTTAAAGTAAAAGTAAATTATTTGAATACTCTGGGTGTTTTTTTTGAGAAAATCAGTTTTTTGCGTCTCCTGTAAAATGTGTAAAAAACACATAGCTATGTGACATTCATACATCGAAGGTTCCAACTTTCGATGTATGAATGTCACATAGCTACATTCCGTAACTCTTTAAATATTGCAGTTATCACATAGCTGTTTTAACAGTATGTGTGTATTGAAATAACGATTCAAACAGCATTACGATTAAACGTATTTTTTTTTAATCTCTTCCTGTTTGAAACTTTTAATTTAAAATGACCTCGGCCATATTCTAATTATGATTTCTACTTATTTCCAGATGGTTGTGTTCAAATACATTGAAGACAAGGACGTGTTCCAGAAGTTCTACAGCAAGATGCTGGCGAAGCGACTGGTACAACACATGTCTGCCAGCGACGACGCGGAGGTAACATCATTACGTTTTATTTACAAGAAGCACAGATTCAAACAGATGGTTCACTCCAAAATCATTTAAATAAAAAGCGACTCTTGTTACGACAGAATAAAGTGCAATTCAGGTCGCACAGCGCTAATTACTTACTGTTATATTCACCTAGAAGTAGCCTCTCTATCGCGTGACTCTTAGATCTTCTGACTACGTTACACTCACTGAATTGGCCCGACAAGACGGGTCCCCCGCGTATTTTTAGCTTCATACCTAAAATGTGGACTGAACCGTCTGTATTCATCTGTGCTGGTGGAAATAACTACAATCAAACAAATTGACTTGAAATTTGACAATAGATTGATTTGGCTTTCGGAAATCACAAGAGAAAGCTGTTGGAAAAATCTATTGATTGATAAAACATGGCGCATGCGCAGAAGCCCGAAAGTCTGACAACCATTCTTACCAAAGAGTACTGTTTTCACCAGTAACTGGGTTGTGGCGGTCAGATAGGCAGTCGCTCCATGTAAAATACTGGTATTCAGCTGCATTCGGTTAGACTGGCAGCCGGCCCAGACATAATTCGACCGCAGCAATTAACATTGTCGGATCTACATTTTTGCGATTTTTATTTTATTGCATTAAAGGTCTTAGAATAACTTATAAAAAATAATTATAAAGAAGGGTTAGTCATATTAAGTATAATAGTTCAAGAGTAATCATAAAATCTATATGTTGTGTTTGTTTGCAGGCATCAATGATCTCAAAACTGAAACAGGCGTGCGGATTCGAGTATACAAGCAAACTACAGAGAATGTTCCAGGTTCGTATTAATTGTATAAAAAAGTACAACTGTCGATCCATTCTGTAAACATCTCACCGTGAAGAGTGAGGTGAAGTGAGCTGTCCATAATGTCAATCCCTAGCTTTAGGTGCTCACATCAAGCTCACTTCACCCAAGTTATCACGGTGAGATGTTTGTATAATATCGCACCCCCGCTGCGAGACTGTCACTTATGCAAACATTGCAATAATGATTTAAATACGTAATAACTGTCCTAAAGCACTATTGAGTGGTCATTATTAATTCAAAAGTAAGTTAAAAGTTATTCATCTTGTCTAAATCTTGAAATATAATTATTTTTTTAAATGTCATAGTTTTAAATGCTTCTCCTGAAAAATTTCATTTTTGCATAAGTGACAGTCTCGCACCGGGGGTGCGATGTGTGAGAACAGCACGGCTGTTTGCAACAGAAAGCAGTGCTGTTTAGGAGATGTCTGAAATATTCTATCAATCTCGCGACAATCCCGAAGAAGCCCGATTTGACATTTCTTGGACGATACATTTTTATTTTATTTTTTTGAGGGTGGGATATTATCAAATAACTTCTCCCGCTCTGGGCGGAGCGGGAGGGCGTGTCAGACTTTTACTGACTAAAACCCACCCGTGTTCCTTCCGTTGCCTGTGTGCCGAGGTCGCGATATCCCTTTCGGACAAACTCGCAACCCTGGCAGGTAGTGACTAACCTGGCATAGAAAGACAAAGAAATGAATTTGACATTTCCTTTTTTTTGATACATGCCGCGATAACTTTGTATGAACGTCTACGTATGAAATCGATAAATCAAATTCATGATCCTAATTAATGACTATGTTATCCATACAGTATAACAATGAGTATCATTCGTAAGCACCAAGTTTTAGTTTATATTGGAAAAATTCACTCAAAAACACGAAATATACGTTGATTAATATTACTGGAGTACTGTTGTCCGAAAAATAAAGAATATTATTATTATTTTCGTCATTTCTGTCATTTCTCGGGACCCTGGGGTCCCGGACCTTTGGAAGGCGTACGAGGGGCCGAAGCCAACTCGCAGAGGCCCGTTAGGCGTTTTAATGAAATTAAGCACCAACCGACGATTATCCCCGTGTGCACTATGCAAGAGCACCCAAGGACAACCCCCGGTTGGTGTAGGGCTATTGCAGGATATGGAAACAAAGATATTGGACTATGGGTTTGGGTGGCTAAAGTTGACTGGTGACCTTATTATATTCCAACAGGACGTTATTACAATGTCATGTCTTTGGGTTCGTTGCCGTAGTGTTGTGACCGTTTTAAGCCGTGTTTCGACCGAATAAAATCGATGCTTTTACAAACATTACATTTAGAAAAGAGAGAAACGTATAATTACTTTATTATAAAATGTTAAAAAATTTGTGAATTTATTAATTTACCTGATGATGATGATGACGTGTAATAAAACGATAGTCAAAGTCAAACAATTTATTTCAATTAGGCACATAAGAGGTACTTTTGAGTTTGAGTCAATTTTACACAAAATAGAATTGATTCTAGTCGCCCCTTCCAAAAGGTAGTTCTCGTATGGAGAAGAATGGGCAAGAAACTCCACCGTTACTCTTTTAAAATGTTTTCACAATATTTTGTATACATTAATTATATAATTATATGTGAAGACGATGCATCTAGAATAAGATTACTATACCACGATAGCTAAAAAGAATGAAAAACTAAGCAATGACAGATAAATTAATTATGTGATAGATACATGGTGCTCACATACTTACAAACATTGCAAAATTATACGATATTCCTAACATTTTAACAAGTAATATTAAGTCAGTGTGTGAGTTCAAGTAATCATAGAATGTAAAATCAGTGTTATAAAAATAAAATAAAATAACAAACTATATAATTAACTTAGCAACCAGTTTGATTTTGTCTAGATACGCCTCGAGATCTAGTTTTAAGCAATTTAGATAAATTGTCGATTACAAACTCTATGTATGATAAATCGATATGTCTGCAGAATCGGTTGTTAAAGCAACCGATATTTTTTCCCATCACTACACAAAGTATTTTGATAGGTGTCAAATCGGGCTTCTTAGATTGTCGCGAGATTAAATCAAACATTCATGGATTCGGAAGTCCCAGTCACATTATAAAGAGCACTGTAGCGAAAATGTCTCGATCTATAAGAGCTATAACCTCACGTCGTCAAGGCGGCCTGGCCAGGTCACGTCGCCATCGAAGGGCTCTACCCCACTAGGACAGCATGGGGCCTACTCCTTAAGCGGAATCCGTCTCACTTACAGACATACCGTAAGTGAGAAGGAGAGCTAAGCGCTCGTAACGACGGCTGAAACTACGGATTTTGCTTAGGAAGTAGGCCCCGGCGCATGCGCAGCCACGGTCGCACTGGCAAATATTGTATGGTTGGTTACCCAACCGATCGCACGCCTGGTGAGATACCCACAATTGGACGTAGTTAAGCAGAAAGGATCCAACCAATACTATGGGCGAAAATGAGTTATGTATACCAAAACACTCTTTGTAGTCAAAACTTTAATATCTCAAAAACAATCCCAACGCATCGTGTCATTATGACCATACGTTACCAACCCGTATGTATGGCAGGTCATACAATCACATGGACGATCTGATCTTAAAACTTGAATATCTCAAAACTAACTCTGTGTGGGTTGGATCCTTTCTGTTTAACTACGTCCAATTAAGCTGTGTATATTTTGCTGGCAGCGCCACCATGATGTTTTAGTGAGATATAAGCCTAAGTGTATGGTTGGCTGCGGAGCCAAGCGGACGCCAGGTGAGCCATCCATATACAGTAGAATCCGTTTATTATGACTCCGCCTAAATTGACCAACCGCCTATTATGACGTAATAACACAACGAAGTTTGGTTTTCATATAAAATTCTTTGTAATAAAGTCGGATATAATTTATTTACTCACAACATACAAATATCTTTACAGGACAATCCCAATGCGATATCGTAGTACACTTAAAAATCAACTAATTCCACTGCTTGTACCATAACAAATTCTATTGCTAACTATTCTTTCAAATTCACCCAGAGCGCAACAAAATATGTCGAACATACGTACCTCGTGTCGTATGTTGTTGTGTATGTGTGTGTGTTGTTGTGTATGTGTGTGTGTGTTGTTGTGTGTGTATGTGTGTGTGTTGTTGTGTATGTGTGTGTGTTGTTGTGTATGTGTGTTTGTTGTTGTGTGTATGTATAATGACTTCATGACTCCGCTTACAGTGACATTTCGCTTATTAAGACTCGTTTTTAATAAATTTTGTCCGTTTTTGACAGATTTCTTAAGTAAACAATTAAACAGATACATGTATTACGTGCAATTTTTATTTTGATTTAATTATACTATGTTTCTCTATTAAAATAAGTATTTACCTAAAAAAAAAACTGGTGTTTTTTTTTTTCACAAAAATACTTTGTATGACGTCCGCTTAGTATGACGTGTTTGTCAATTCCCTTCGATGTCATTATAAACGGATTCCACTGTAGCTGTATACATTTTAGTTTGCAGCGCGACCTGGCGACGTCGCCATGGCGTTCCGGTTAGGTGTAGCTCTAACGAAAATGTGTGCCTTTTACAAAAAGTAGCTTACTTATCTCTGTTAATTTCCCCAGGACATAGGAGTATCGAAGGACCTAAACGAGAACTTCCGCAAGCACATGTCGAACAGCTCGGAACAGCCGCTGCACATCGACTTCAGCATCCAGGTGCTGTCTTCTGGCTCCTGGCCCTTCCAGCAGTCCTCGTGCTTCCAGCTGCCCACTGAAGTAAGTATACGTTCATCACACCTGCAAAGTCAAAGTCAAATCATTTATTTCAAACTAGCTGCCAGCCCCGGCTTCGCACGGGTAGCACTAAGTACTTTATCTACGGCACATTTACGGTGTAAGTTTGTTTTGAAATATGTATTTTTGATGCAATAAGTTAGTAGGTTCGTGTATTTGCACTTTGATCACGACCTACATTTGGAAGTGCATTGACACACGGCGGAGCCTAGATGATGCATTATTGTACATAATTTAATTAGTGTTCAATTTGACGTGATTTGAGTTGGACAACTTGCATTTTATTTAGATTCATTCCCATTGAGCATTCATTGACATTCCTTGCATTTTATTGTCATTTTCTGCATATTTGCATTGACTTTAATGTTTTGTTAGTACACCCAACAGCACACCTACCTATCTACCTACCCTACCCTACCTACCTATCTACCTACCCTACCCTACCTACCTATCTACCTACCCTACCCTACCTACCTACCCTATCTACCCTACCTTCCCTACCTACCCTACCTTACCTACTTACCTACCTAAATACCTTCCTACACCTACATACCTACCTACCCTACATACTTACCCTACCTATCTACCTACCTACATACCTACCTAACCTGTTTATATACCTACCTACCTACTTACATACCTACCTACTTGCTTACCTACCTACCTACCTACCCTACCTTCACCTACCTATCCTAAGAACCGTCTCCTGAGAATAACTAACAAAACAAAAGAATTAGCGAAATTGGTTCAGCCGTTCACGCGTGATACCGTATATATACGTGTTTCATGGGATAGGATGGCGATTGACTTGTTGCGAACTCGGACCTCGGCATGTGGACACGTCAAGCGTCGAGAGCAGCATCCAGATGCTGTCCTCTGGCTCCTGGCCCACACACTGCTCTCGACGCTTGACGTGTCCATTAATATTTTTTAAATAACCCCAAAGAAAATAATCTGGCGCTGTTAAATCCAGGTAATGTGAGGGCCAGTGAAATGTTGAAAATCTCGAAATTAATCGCTCGTACCTACAATAGAACACCTTCTGAAATGTAATTTTTCAGTACTAATATTGATTGTTTTCTGTATTCCAGCTGGAGCGTTCAGTGCACAGGTTTACAACGTTCTACTCGTCACAGCACTCAGGCCGCAAGCTCAACTGGCTCTACAACATGTCCAAGGGAGAACTCGTCACCAACTGCTTTAAGAACAGGTAGGTTTTGTCAGAGAGGTCCAGCCTGACTGACCAATAACCTATAAGACACTTAAAAAAACCTGCCAAGTGCGTGTCGGACCACGCACAATGAAGGGTTCCGTAGTTGGGATGAATTTATTCCAAGAACAAACTTAACATTGTAGTCGAAAAACATGTTCTCCCATACGGAATGTATGGGAGATTACGTTTTTCCAACTGCAAATCCCTGAATCCAAAAATGGTTTCCACAAACTCACAATATTTTTGAACGACCTTTCTAACGATACCCCACAACATGGGGTAGATGATAAAACAAAAAACATCCCCACTTTAAGTGTAGGGGACAATTTTTTTTTTTTTTTCTTGATTGTATTTTACCACTTTGTCGGCCATGATTAATATGTAGGTATACATATGCCAATTTACAGCTTTCTAGTACTAACCGTCTTTGAGCTAAGCCGCGGACAGACAGTCGGACATGGCGAAACTATAAGGGTTCCTTGTTTACTACGGAACCCTAAAAATTTATAAAAATCAAGAAGTCAGTTGATCAAGGACAGACCTCTTCTGCTCGTTAAAAATCAATCTGCCTAGCCTTTTCCCAACTATGTTGGGGTTGGCTTCCAGTGTAACCGGATGCAGCTGGATACCAGTATTTTCCATGGAGCGACTGCCTATCTGACCTCCACAACCCAGTAACTGGGTAATACAATACCCCTTGGTAAGACTGGTGTCAGACTTTCTGGCTTCTGACGATTCTTACCGACTGTCAAAGATCCGAATGACAGCCGGGATCAACGGCTTAACGTTCTTTCCGAGGTACGGAGGAGTCTCGGTATGTAAAGATGGTCACCCATCCACGGACCAACCCCTGCAAGCGCAGCTTAACCTGATGGATCGATCCATGCAGCTGTTATTGGTCAGTCGATGGGTGACCACCTTTACATACCGAGACTCGTCCGTGCCTCTGAAAGCACTTTAAGCCGTTGGTCCCGGCTGTCATTCGTGGATCTTTGTCAGTCGTTAAGAGTCGTCAGAACCCCGAAAGTCTGACACCAGTCTTACTCAGTTACTGGGTTGTGGAGGTCAGATAGGCAGTCGCTCCCATGTACAATACTGGTTCGTCCGGTTAGACTGGAAGCTGACCCTAACACAGTCGGGAAAAAAGGCTTGGCAGATTGATAATAATTATAATAAATAAGTTTTACATTTTACACTCAAAATAAATTATGAATGATTCTAAACGTCCACGTGTAACAAGCATCCTCTCCTTACAGATACACGTTGCAAGCCAGTACGTTCCAAATGGCGGTGCTCCTCCAGTACAACGACAACACTTCCTGGACCGTCAGCCAGCTGGAGCAGCACACCGGGATCAAAGGAGACTTTCTTGTTCAGGTACAACCAGAGAAGTGCTTTGATTAGATATCAGCCTGCTATTGTTGATTCAGCTCGATATTGGCGCCGATTCTCTTGTCACAAATGCCTCTAAACTAGACTAAAAATCACTAAAATTTTGTTTATTCCTGTCAAACGACGATTTCCCATTCTGAAATAGACTAAAGTGACACAACTTAACTATATTTTAGTTTGACAGCACTAAGATAGTACTGAGTTTTTAGTTTAGTGAAAATGGCTATTTTGCCATTCTGAATTTGACGTTTTTAACCTAAAAATTTTATTGTAAAAGACCAAACCAGACTAAACTGACAATTTTTAATCGCGATTAAAAAGGTGTGGTATAAAATAAGTTGTCATGAACTAAAATTCACACCAACATCTCGACTTCACGAGCAAAAACAGTACTGTATTTATTTTTTCTTTTGCTTATATCTCGAAAATGGTGCGTCCTATCGCAAAAATAATGAAAATTTCGACCCTCTCTATAGAATCCTTAAACACCTAACACTCAACATGTAGGTAATATTTTTTTATATTTTCCATACAAAAAATGAAAAATTCCATAGAATAGAATAGAATATTTATTTGCCAGAAACATGGTATGTTTACAAAAGGTGTTCGTATTATTGCATAGTGCTACATGTCTCACCGTTTTAACGATATACAAATCAAGTTACAATTATTATTACATACAATCATTGAAGTAGGTACATTCATTTTTAGTTACCATTATTTACATTATATTAATATTAAAATTTTAATCATTATTTCAATTATTATAATACATAAACTACAAACACTTCTATTTTTGACATGACATTAAATAAAACAATAATTTTAACATAATAACACTTAACTTAAATAATTACATTACTTATGCCTGTATTTTGATACCAGATCAAGAGAAAAATAAAACACGTTGAGGCTGCAAGCCCTGCGCGCCTCCGGCTCTAAAAAAAATCACGGGTTAGGGCAAACCACGGATACCACGTGGATTCGCGATTGTCAAATTCGATTTTAGTTGTGTCAAAATTATTTTTTAATTTAGATAATTTTATTTGCAGAGTAGCTCTAAGATTCTCATAGCCAAACGTAAGCAATTTTAGTCTTAGTTTAGTTCGGTGTACAAGAGAATCGGCACCATTAGCATCATTCCTCCGGATTGAGGAAAATGTCGCGAGGAAAGTTTTGAGTACGAATGTGGAGGACTGTACGAGTAGGGGAAGACAAGGGCGTTGCTACCGCCGTATCAGCTGTATCAATGATGGGGAGCCCCCAAGCTATAGGGGGGGGTCCCCAGGTATAAAAACAAAAATTCGTAAATTTTTATCCAAAACCTCAAATTCTTATTGATGAGGAGCCCGTAATGAATGAATGAAACTTAAAGAAAATCTAACCTACGAGGCAGGATGCTCCAATTGCTGAGCTCTCTTCGCTCGCTCCTACATTCTCTTAGGTAAATGACAATGACAGCTTAACCTAACCGAGTCGGAATTCTCCAAATATCTAGCTAGCTTCGCTCGCTCTTGCATTGTCTTAGTAAAATTCCAATGCAATCTTCAGCAATCCCGGTTCAGAATGTTTCTTTTTTCGATCTCGCTTCGCTCGCTCTTCAGTGAAAACTTAACGTATATGATTCCAATAAAATAGCATCCTGAGTCGATAGATTAAACTGTCATTGTGAACCTAAGAGCGAGCGAGGCGAGCTCGCAAATTTTATCTCCCTACGATTATATTTTGCATACGCCCTGACGCCCAAACGCCTGAATAGGGGTGGTGTTATTGTATATTATTAAGATAATTAAATTAATGTGTTCATAATTAATTTATGATTTATTTGCCAGGTGCTACAAATCCTGCTGAAAGCCAAGCTGTTGGTCTGTACGGACGACGAGTCTGAACTGTCCGACGCTTCCGTCGTCGATCTGTATGTAGGTTATAAGAAGTACGTATACACCCGTCTTTATTTATAAATTTATGCATTAATATTGAACTTAGATATAGCACAGACATCTTGATGTTTTGACATGTCGCCACATCAGTATTATAATTATACTCCTTAAGGGGACTACAGGACCTATACGTGCCTAAACGCAAGTTTTATAATGCCTAAAAGAATATGATCCACTGCAGTAAACAAAATCAGAAAAATATATGATATTCTTCAGGATATATGCTAGTATGATAGTGTGTTGAAAACATAATACAACTAATTTGATACGATAGAAAAAAATCATGAAGATACCTCTAAAAATTTATTTTAATGATTAAAAATCATATTAATTTACATGCAATCATTCTGATTTTTTGTCAGATTATTCTACAAGCTACATATTAGCATAATAGTGTTTTAATTTTCCAGTCCAATCAATAGATTTTTTGTAAATCGCTAACTGCTTCATATTTTGCAATAAATTACCTGCGTCGTGTCATCGCGCTTCTCTTTCATTGCTATGCAGTCCGACAGTGACCGCGCTTTAGCTGTTGTAAGCCTCTTAAATACAGGCCTTACGCCTAGCTTAGGCACCAGTCTCCCACAGTATAAATAAAACTATTATGTATTGTCATATTATGATCATTTATAAAATGTACTTTATATTGTGGTGAGAAATAAATCTTATCTTATAATAAATAAGTAAATTCTTTATTTTCACCAAAAGCCATCACATTACAATATCAAAGACTAAGGCTTATAAAAAGGTCGACAGTAATTTTAATACTCTGACTCCTAAACTAGGTGTATGTGTGTTTAGGAGTCAGTGGTTCTCCGTAACAACAAAGCCATATTATACTTTAGGGGTGTGAGGAACAGGGTGTAAAGTTCACTCATCCCCCATAGAAAAGGGAGGATCCTCCGACCAGACGGGTGTCGTGTCTGGCGGGCAACTGCCCAGAGGTTGAAGTCGGGAGCTTGTATATAATGTCCACCGCGCGGTAAACTCTAATTGCGCGATGCAGGATTTGAGTGACGTCAGGATGTTGTGTGACGTCAGGTCTTTACACAATAAGCAAATGGTGTAAAAGATATATCGCACCTTTGTGAACCAGGAGGTTGCTAGTACAGTAGGCCTCACATCAGTGGTAACACTTTGATCTTGAGGATATAATAATTTTAGTCTCCGCTGTAACTTTTTCCATTGTAGCAGAGCCCACACTCGCGACCCGTGCGGCTTTAACAGTCCCCCGAGTCCGCGAATATCAGTAAAAAAAAAACAAAAACTGTGAGGAAAGTAACTAAATAACTGTTTATCTGTTACAGCAAAAAGCTCCGCGTGAACATCAACATCCCGCTGAAGACGGAGCTGAAGGTGGAGCAGGAAGCCACGCACAAACACATCGAGGAGGACCGGAAGATGCTCATTCAGGTAAAACTATTAAAAAAAAACTAGCTTCTCGCGTGGAGTTCGGGAATTATTCCACAAGAACGTACTAGCGGGATAAAAAAGTTACCTACGTCTATCATCAGGTCTCAGGTTACCTATCTTTCAAATTACTTAGGACTAGAGATATTTCGACAAAGCAGCGTAACCCCGTCTCAAAATTCACCGGTGAAGATCGACTTGAACCAACATAACGACGACGTCGCAAAAGATGCCATCCATAGATAATTAAGAGCGTTTATTCTGAAAGTTGGTAACGTCATAAATAGCTGTCAAATTAATTAATTTGGAAATAATACTGTATGGAAATAAGAAATGTGGCTAACTAAGTTACTAGAATATTGATTACTTATGTTATGCAATTGTAACATTGAATTTGATGTTGTACCCGTTTTAGGCGTAAAAAAAGCTTTTGGAAAGTTTCTTGCTTTTAAAGTTTTTATTTTTATTTTAGAATTTACACATTTTGAAATGTAAAGCAACCTTTCCTTTGGTAATCAGTCTCTAAAAACACCGCTCTGACCCTCGAAAAAGCGAAAATCAAAAAACAATGCGACGTAAACAAAACGTGTCTCGCAGACGGTTGCAACTTGCACGCGAATCAGCTGGAAACGAAGCGTCACGGAAATTGCCGAATATCCCCGAAACCGTGACCGTAAAACCGACTAATCGGCTAGTTGCACACACACGTTAAACTTGCAGTTTATTCACAGTATGTAAGCACGGTCGTCAGTGTTGTATGGATCACTACGTTCAAAGTTCAAAATATTTTATTTCACATAAACCTACAAGGGCACTTATGAAACGTCAGAAGCTAGGTGCACGGTTCCAATTGGTCGTTTCCTATGGACAAGAGCCGGCAAGAAACTCCACGGTTACTCTTTTAAAAATAATTGGCCTTTATAATATTTTCAGATAACAGTATTAATAGGTATGGGAGGACAGTGTAGGTCTTTCAACAAGTACCAGGTACTTAACAAAATAGAAGATGGTCAATAAATCTACAGTCCACTAAGCCTACAGCGTTCTCACATTCACAAAATAGAAAAGAATCTTTATGAAATATGAATAAATTAATAAAAATAAAAACTTATTTTAAACGTAATAACATGATTGCTATAATACAACTGTACCAAATCTGAATTAGAATTAGAATTGGTCTTTATTTGCTTAGAATGTAGGTACATAAAAATAAGTTGTTAAATTATATAATAGGATCCGAGTACATTCTGCCTTAATATAGCATGCAAATGTGATACAAACTAAAGATATTACAAAAAATTATCATTTAAGAAATCCTGCACAGAATAATAGCATTTATCCACAAGAAACTCTGTGAAACGTTTTTTAAATTTATGCAACGGTAGGTTTTTCATTTGGTCAGGTATTTTATTAAATATTACAGGAGCCATACATATAAATAATTATCATGTACACAAAAGTCAGTAATAAAGTGAAGCTTGTTGACTGACACGCTAGCTCTATTATTCGTCATCTCGGAAATCACCCCCTTTCTATCATCTTCCACACAGTCCATCCATCGATTCTTTGGTCTTCCCCTCCTCTTAGAACCCTCCACAGTTATACTGAAAACTTTCCTCACGACATTTTCCTCATTCCTCCGTCACATGCCCGTACCATTTTTTTTTTTGAGGTTGGGAAATTATCATATAACTTCTCCCGCTCTGGGCGGAGCGGGAGGGCGTGTCAGACTTTTACTGACTAAAACCCACCCGTGTTCCTTCCGTTGCCTGTGTGCCGGGGTCGCGATATCCCTTTCGGACAAACCTGCAACCCCGGCAGGCATTGGCCCTTCCGGACCCCGTCAGTTGGTGCTGACATCTCTTTGAGGCGCGCGTGGCACACAACGCGCCGTCGACCCGGGCCTGGTCCCTATCGGACGGCGAGCTACCCATTGCTCACCGTCCGCAAGCCCGCGCCTACGGTGGCCCGAAGTCGGCTCGCGACTCCCGACGCCCGGGGCGTCTCCTGCGGCCACATGCCCGTACCATGACATGCGAATCTCCAAATACTTACTAAGAAACTCTACCGAAACAAATTCTATATTATATAAACATTTTGGACTAAGTATTGTATTTATTTTTGTCTTATTTTGTTATTTCACTATATGCTGCACCGGTTGACGTCATCACGTCAACGCCGGCTGTCGCTGAAAACCAGCGCTGGGGCTCTGTCTCGCATAGGGTCGCAGCATCATGCTGAGCGATGGCCGTTTTGCGTGGATGTGACGCATATTTTCCCCCAAGTTGTTTATTATCGTGTTTTTTTAATTCCTTGCGTCATGTGTACCGCAACTAAGCGTATTTTCTTTCTTTCTTTTCTTTACCTACCGCAACTGTAAAAGCTATGCAATGATACTTTAAAGAAAGATTTGTAACCCATTTATCTTTTGTTCCCAGGCCGCAATAGTGAGGATAATGAAGACCCGCAAAACATTGAAACACCAACATTTAGTGGTGGAGGTACTCAACCAGCTGTCTTCACGCTTCAAGCCAAGAGTGCCCGTCATCAAGGTATGTCAAAAATAAAAATTACTAGCCGCGTCCCGCGGTTTCACCCCCATAAGTCTCGATCCCGTGGGAATATCGGGATAAAAACTATCCTATGTCCTAACCAAGGTCATGGTCTACCCATGTGCCAAATTTCATCCAAATCCGTTCAGCCGTTTTAAGGCTCGTTCAGACCAACGCGACGCGACGGCGCGACGCGACTCGAACAATACAGTTTCTAAGAAAAGTTCACGGTATAACAATAACCTTTGTCGCGTCGCGCTAGTCTGCACAAAACTTTAGCGTGAAAGCGTAACAAACAAACGAATTCACTTTCGCATTTTATAATATTACTAGCTTTACGCTGCCCGACTTCGCACGGTTAGCACTAAGTACTTATCTACGGCGCACCTACCTACCTACCCTACCACCCTACGTACCCTACCTACTTACCTACCCTACCTACATACATACACTACCTACCTACATACATACCTACCTACCTACCTACTGTTTAAACCTACGCTTTACATTCACAAATATTTCATAGTTTTTTATGACAGCTGCGCCGACGGTATGAAATGTTACCATTTTAAATATTTTATTTTATATAAACATTTAGGACTAAGTATTGTATTTATTCATTTTATTTTTGTCTCATTTTGTTATTTCACTATATGCTGCACCGGTTGACGTCATCACGTCAACGCCGGCTGTCGCTGAAAACCAGCGCTGGGGCTCTGTCTCGCATAGGGTCGCAGCATTATGCTGAGCGATGGCCGTTTTGCGTGGATGTGACGCATATTTTCCC
Source organism: Agrochola circellaris (assembly GCA_914767755.1). NCBI lineage: Eukaryota > Metazoa > Arthropoda > Insecta > Lepidoptera > Noctuidae > Agrochola > Agrochola circellaris. The sequence continues at coordinate 4,360,218 of OU611867.1, read as the reverse complement.
CCAAATTGTTTATTTTTGTGTTTTGTTCTTTCTTTGCGTCATGTGTACCGCAAATAAACGTATTTTCTTTCTTTCTTCTTTCTTTCTATAACCAAAATTAGCCAAATCAGTCCAGCCGTTCTCTAGTTTTAGCGAGACTAACGAACAGCAATTCATTTTTATTATATCGATAGTTAGGATTATCTAAGAACTATCCATGTTTATTTACCAAGATGCCTAGCCTTATCCCAACTATGTTGGGGTCGGCTTCCAGTCTAACCGGATGCAGCTGGATACCAGTATTTTACATGGAGCGACTGCCTATCTAACCTCCACAACCCAGTAACTGAGTAATTACTCACTGGTAAGACTGGTTGTCAGACTTTCGGGCTTCTGACGACCCGTAATGACTGTCAAAGATCCACGAATGACAGCCGGGACCAACGGCTTAGTATGCTTTCCGAGGCTCGGAGGGGTCTCGATATGTAATCGACCCATCCGCGAACCGACCGCGGCAAGCTTGACCTTCGATCGACCCGTGCGGCTGTTATTATTTAGCCACATCTAGGGTTAGTTATCAATACATATAATTCATTTTAGACTTTGGGAAATGCTGCCAAATGACAGTTTATAGACTCCGTACAAAAACAAAATCGGTTATTAATTAACCTTACAAGTAAATTGGGAGATTGAAATTCCTTTCTCTTAAGGGGGATGCGCTAAGATAGCCCGCGAGATTCAAATTTTCTTTAGTTTTTTGCATTTAGCAGGTCAGTGTCAGGTTGTATGTTTATTAAAATATGATTCGCGACCGTAACAAATATGGCTTTACATAATTATAATCATTACAATCAGCAATACAACAGCATATGTTATCATAATTGTCAAATGTCATGATTTCATGAAATATGCATTCAATGGGATTACATGAACTTAGAGAGTTGTATTGATCATTTTTATGATTATAATTCTATAAATAAACATTTGATACAGCCGCGAATAATATTTAGATAGATATAGAACATGATACTGACCTGCAAATTGTAAAAAACGTAAGAAAATTTGAATTTCGCGGGCTACCAATACCGCTTTCGCCTTAAGAGCGTTTATCATATGTAAAAGTTGGCAACGTCGCAAATAGCTGTCAAAATTTTACCTGTTTTGATTAATTTGGCGATATTACTGTATGGAAATAAGAAATGTGGCTAACTAGCGAACTAGAATATTAAGCAATCAATCAATCAAATTAGGCAATCATAGGGCATCAAAAAATTCGTCCGCATCGCTGTCAACAAGAAAAGTGCCCAAAAGGTTGGCAGCATTGCCACGCTGTATGGCAATGCTGATTCTCTGGCCGGAGAATTGGCCAGCCCTTTGGTCACGAAGAGTCGACCAACCGCTTTGCGATGTCTTGAAAAACTAAGTGGGCACTCGGACCCCTTGGCCCTAGTGTTTCAACCCCAAACGGCTCGAACATATAAGTCCCAATAAGATTGGAGTATTTGCGCCGTTTGAGGTTTTCCGCACCTGCAGCAGCAGCCCCAGCACAGCCCGCCGTGCTAGGAAGATGGGATGGCCCAAGGGTGTCGATATGAATTGAAAAAGTCCGGATTTGGACCCACAACCTCGTGCATGACAAGTGAGGCCTTAACCACTGGGGTTACATACTAAAAAAATTGTTTTTTTTTCTCTACAGAAATGCATCGACATCCTGATCGAGAAGGAGTACTTAGAGCGCACGGAAGGCGAGAAGGACACATACAGCTATCTCGCGTGATTGCGCCGCACTATGTAATAAATGATATATAAACAATATTATGTAATCTACACGACTTTTATTTGCCAACCAAATGACAAACCAAAATCAGCACAGTAACCATAGACACGTTGTTTTGCCGTCGGTCTACGATACAGTTTGCAATAAGGCGGAGAATTACTTGCAACGTTTGTTTGTAATGTATCGACTTTTTGTAACGCGTTACACTGCCCTGCTAAGCCGAAAGGCGCTATCTCAAGCGGAGTAAGTTTTGAGAAAATTGACTTTTTGTAAATTGTAATTTAAGGAAACATAAGGATAAAGAAATCTTCTTAGTGGTTTTTTTAAATGTTTTAAGTTAGATAGCGCTATTTGGCTGATACCATTAGATGCGAAATTGTTATAGCTATTGAATGGTAAAAAAATCTAGAAGTCCGTATCTCAGAGATAGTGCCTTTTTGCTTAGCAGGGCAGTACAGCGAGCCGAGCCGCTCGATGCGAGCCGGATCCTCCACTCAACGGTCTGCTTTTTAACCCTCAACGCTAAAAGAGGGGTGTTATAAGTTTGACTGCTATGTGTTTGTGTCTGTGGCGCCGAATCTGCCTACCCTTTTCCCAACAATATTGGGGTCGGCTTCCAGTCTAACCGGATGCAGCTGAATACCAGTATTTTACATGGAGTGACTGCCTATCTGACCTCCACAACCCAGTAACTGGCTAATACAATACCCCTGGGTAACTGGTTTGGGGGTTCTGACGACCCGTAACGTCTGTCAAAGATCCATGAATGACAGCCGGGACCAACGGCTTAAATGTGTTTTCCGAGGCACGGAGGAGTCTCGGTATGTAAAGATGGTCACCCATCCACGGACCAACTCCGGCAAGCGTAGCTTAACCTGATGGATCGATCCGTGCGGCAGTTATTACTTAGCCACGAGCTCCTCTCGAGTATGTGTCTGGCACCGTAGCTCTTAAACGGGTGAACCGATTTGAATATGCGTTTTTTATTTGAAAACAAGTTTTCTAGCAATGGTTCTTAGAATGCTTTATCAGAATCGGTTCAGCCGTTTGAAGATTATCAGCTCTTTTCTAGTTGATGAATGGATGTGAGCGTCTTCCACAGGTCTGATGGATTTGAAATTTGGTATTCTGTTACTTCAATGATATTAGAAGAACATAGTAACCTTGAACTGATGCTGCAGCATCACCTGGAATTTGCAGGATACCCAACTCCCTTACCAACTTACAGCACAGGTGTCGTGTTTGGGCTCATTGGAATGGTCTCAATGAATAGGCTATAGATAGATAGATGATGAACAGGGTCTAGTGATCATTTCTCTTTTCTACTCCAGCACGCGTAACATGACAACCATAGAAACGGGTTTTGTCGACGGAAGAATAGACAAAATGACAGATTGTGATTGTTTATCTGTCATTTTGTCTATTCTTCCGTCGACAAAAACTGTTTCTATTGCGCTCATGCTAAGCCTGCAGGAAAGAGAAATGAGGAAATATTTGTGTCGGGGGTTTTTAAATTTTAATATAGTTTTACTTGTTCGTGAATTCCTTTGAAACGCGGTTAGCGTCAGAATGGCTGGTTGTCTATGGCAATCAGCTCTGAAAGTATATTCAAGAATTGCTACACAATTGCTTATATTTGCTATATGTGTTCGATAATTGCTACATATGATACATTCAGAGAAATACGAATATTTTTTTGACCAGCCGTTCTGACGTCAGGATGGATGGTCGCCTCCGTGATCAGCATGAAAAACGCAGAATTTCTAAAAGTATGTAGTATCAATAATTGCTTACTAATTGCTACTTTCACGAATTTAAGTTTGAGCTTCGTACATACATTAGGTAAAAAAATATAGCTTTTATAAAAATTTGTATGAAAGAGCGCCTAATAATTTGGAAAGGCAATGTTTTACTACAGCAGCGTCTTGTTCAAATCGTACAGGCGTTCACAATTATGGGTCACCTACCCCATCTGTTGACGCGGAATCGAATTAGTTAATTGAAATTATTAATGACAAACAAAAAGACAACATATTATGCGTGTAGCTGACAATGGTTTGACCACCATCAGGGTTCATTGGTGGATAAGCCATTGTCAGCTACACAACTTATGCTTAATCAAGCAGTGCATACCTACCTACAAAAGCATAAATATGAAACACGGGAAATGTATGAAAGAAAACAATCGTAATACTTCGTTAAATCTTTATATAATATTATTTCTACGTGTACACAAAATCAACAAATTACTATTTTTTAACATATAAAATACAATGAGGGATCATCTTCTTTGGACTTTTTGTTATCTTTGTAGATCCAAAGAAGATGATCCCTCATTGTATTTTATATGTTAAAAAATAGTTAGTTATAGTATACTTTTATTTTGTGTGTGTTTCATATTTATGCTTTTGTAGGTAGGTATGCACTGCTTGATTAAGCTTAAGTTGTGTAGCTGACAATGGCTTATCCACCAATGAACCCTGATGGTGGTCAAACCATTGTCAGCTACACGCATAATATGTTGTCTTTTTGTTTGTCATTAATAATTTCAATTAACTAATTCGATTCCGCGTCAACAGATGGGGTAGGTGACCCATAATTGTGAACGCCTGTACGATTTGAACAAGACGCTGCTGTAGTAAAACATTGCCTTTCCAAATTATTAGGCGCTCTTTCATACAAATTTTAATAAAAGCTATATTTTTTTACCTAATGTATGTACGAAGCTCAAACTTAAATTCGTGAAAGTAGCAATTAGTAAGCAATTATTGATACTACATACTTTTAGAAATTCTGCGTTTTTCATGCTGATCACGGAGGCGACCATCCATCCTGACGTCAGAACGGCTGGTCAAAAAAATATTCGTATTTCTCTGAATGTATCATATGTAGCAATTATCGAACACATATAGCAAATATAAGCAATTGTGTAGCAATTCTTGAATATACTTTCAGAGCTGATTGCCATAGACAACCAGCCATTCTGACGCTAACGAAACGCGTTAGGTCAATGCAGCGAGCCAGAGCTCAGAGCGCCAATAGTAGGTAGATTTTGTTGTATGTAGATTCTATTGCCGTGTGCGACGGCCAACTCAATTAAAGATGTCTAATATTGATACGGTCAGTTAGTTAACTATTTAGGTAACAATTTATGACTAAGTTGTTGGATAGAATCTCTCATAGATAGGTAGGTACAGAATAAATTAACCGACTTGGTTTTACATTAGATCTCACAAGGTTTAGCGGTAGAAGAACAGCCGGTCGACTCTGTAAAAATATCATCGTGAAACTTAGGTGAAGTGAGCTGTCACTGTCACAAATGGACCCGCAGAATGCTAGGGATCAGCAGTGCTATTCTGTAACCATCTCACCGTGAAAACTTAGGTGAAATGAGCGTGGAGTGAGCTGTCATTCCACAGGGATTGACACTATTGACAGCTCACTTCACCCAAGTTTTCACGGTGAGATGTTTACCTACAGAATAGCATTGCAGCACTATTGACAGTTCACTTCACCTAACTTTCACGTTGATATTTTTACAGAATCGACCGACTGCTTTGCGAGACTTGAATTATTTGACAGTTATGTTTTTGTTGGGATTAATAATTTTTTGATGGACTATTTATTTACTGTCGGTATTGAAATGCTAGTAAATCAAGGCGGAAATAAAATAAAAACACATTTTTAAATCAAATGAGTATTTTTATTAACAAAAATTTGAATTCTAGTTCCGAAAACAACAAAAATATACCTAATCATAGTGAGTGGACGCAATATTCTTAAATAAAAGTACTTAAGCTAACGATATAATATTAAGTCAGTCTAAAAAATCATTTAAAATATTCAGAATTGCAATTTTGCCAAATGTAGGTTGCCCAGGTGTGCCAATCAGCCCCCGTCAAGCTGAGACAACGTACCCCAAAACATGTTTTAGAAAATAACCTTCAAAAATAAATTCAAATCGATTTCTGTTTATAAAACTATACACGGTGACATTTGAATCACAGTTTTGTTAGAACAAACGTTGTTCAGACCATGGTCTACTACCATTCTATAGCATCAAATTAAACTAGGCGTTCTCAAATAAGTCATAATGTTGCTCAAACATTAACCGTCACATCAATGTACTTATCGCGGTAGCAATATGGTATTCAAAAGAGATTCAGGGGAGTCCATGTGGACTACAAGAAGCTAACTAGTCTGTGACTACAAGCATGACCGGCCAATGTAGCCAATACTAAATTCGTTTATCGAGGTATTTTTCACTGGACAATGCTGTGAGCCGCGCGCTGCGTCGCAACTCTCTTTATAGTTACTTTACTCTTTGGTCGCAACTACTTTAAAACGCCGCAGTGTCTGTGTTGTAGGGAGTAAAAATAATCCCGACCTTTTTAAGCTATGCCTTTTACGTGTTTAAAAAAAAAACAATAACTTTTTTTTTTTTTAATGGCTTTAGACCACGGTCTTAACAACGTTTGTTCTAGCAAAACTATGATTCTAATGTCACCGTGTATATCGATATCATGGATCTTAAATTTAACATAATAAATACATGGAAACGTTGATTACAATGCAATATTTAAGCATACAAGAATCGGCACAGATGCACAAAAATTACATTCGCTCTCCGAAAAAAATTTATGCACCTCTCTCCGTCACGGCGTTTCTGAGCGGACTGAAATGAAGTGGAGATCCCAGTTGTTGCCTTCGCGATTCTTCGACAATGTTCGTATTCGTTCGTAAAGTTTTCTGTTATGTCCGCTGAGACAACCATACCCGGTCTCCCTATACGCAGGATTCTCAGTTGCCGGCCAATGTGACACTTGTGATCACAAAAACTCCTTATTCAAACTCAAACTCAAAGCATTTTTGAGGAAAGAACCACACAGATTTAGACCTGTCAAGTCAGTGCAAGCATTTGTCAGTAATCGTGGAGCTCAACTCAGAACATGGAGCTTAACGACTCGACGAACAATACCAAAGAAAGGACATTTGGGTAGGCTGCATAAAGTACTCAAACTGCCACGACATCACTAAAACTGAGAAAAAAAAAATATAAGGATCCACATTCATGATAGGCAATTAAAATAATATAGGTACCATCAAAGAAGTTCATATCTAACCAGTTTCAAAATAAAATCCCGTGAACACGATGACCACAACTGTTACCGTCCCGGTTCTTTACCTGCCGATTGCTGCAAGCAAGAATAGTCTTTACGGTGGTTAGATATGAACTTCTTCGATGGTACATCTGTTCTGTGAGCAATATACCCTGCCCACTGCCACTTAAGTTCGGCAATTCTTCGGGCCATGTTGTTATCTTGGTTCTCTTACGGATCTCTTCATTTCTGATTCGATCACGTAGGGAAACTCCAAGCATAGCCCTTTTACAACATAATTTTAGTTATCACCCAGCGAAATCGTCGCCTATCTTTATAATAAATAGGTAATAAGTATTATGATTTTTGTCAAAGGAGTGAATAATTTCAAACTCAAAGCATTTATTTCAATTAAGAGCGTTTATTCTGAAAGTGGGCAACATCGCAAATAGATGTCAAATATTTCGCTGTTTTGATTAATTTGGCAATATTACTGTATGGAAATAAGAAATGTGGCTAACTAGCGAACTAGAATATTGATTATGAAATGCAATAATTAATATCGTAACACCGAATATTTAGTTTTAGATGTAAAAAAAGTATTTGGAAACTTTCCAAATGCCTTTTTTACACCTGAAACGGGTACAACATAAAATTCAATATTATAATTGCAATTCATTATTAATATTCTAGTTCGCTAGTTAGCCACATTTTTTATTTTCATACAGTAATATTGCTATATTAATCAAAACAGGTAAATATTTGACAGTTATTTGCGGCGTTGCCAACTTTTCGGATAAACCCTCTTAACCATTAACCATTTAGAGGCGCTTTTGAATTGTCAGAGTTGGTCAGTTTAGTAACAAAGTTGAAGCTAGTTTTCTTTTAATGCTAGCTAGTTTTGAATTGTATTCTTTTGAGTAAATAAAGTGTCTTAAACATTAATATTAATAAGGCGGCTCCACACCTGCGCTCGCGCACGATCAGTGTGGTTCGCGTGCATCTTAGGAAGATAGTATGGACACCTTTGGACATGTTCGCGAGCGGTTAGCGAGTAAATCGCGTGCAACTTTAATGTCCTCTCGCGGACACGAACAGTACGGTTCTCGTGCATCTTAGGAACATAGTATTGACACCTTTGCTTCACGGTTCGTGCGCGTGAGCTTCAACTGCACAGGTTGAATTGAGGATCCTTCCACGCGACCGTTCGCAATATGCGCGTGTGCGTAGATTGTGACAGGCAGTGCCGGATTAACCACGTAGCAAGAGTAGCAATTGCTACGGGCCCCGCGCTAAAGGCGGCCCCGCGTATTCAAACCCGGGCCCCACCTCCGCCTGAGCATAATTTTTTGAGTGAAACTTATTAAGAATTGGTATATTGAATTTACTTGATGTCTCAAAAACGTGATACGTACTACCTTTGCCGACTAAGACGTCAGAATATGGGTAATACAATTTCTAAAAGTTGATTGCAAATAGACGTATTGAGTATTGTTTTTTTTTTACCACTTTATACATAAGAACCCATAGCAGATCAAGGGCCCGTCTATAAAATTTGCTACGGGCCCCGCGCTTACTTAATCCGGTACTGGTGACAGGTCCATAGCCATTCGAGGCGCCTAGCGTGCACGGTCGGCGCGCGTGCGCTGCGCGTGCGGCGTGCGATGTGGACTCGCCTTTACACTGCTACAAGGATGTTCCGGCACTCGAATAACGTTGAAACTGACAGGCGGCGCTGTTGATAAACATTTGAGCAATTGTTTTATGATATGTCACTAAAGTGGTTTTATGTTAATTTCTGGTTTCTTGACCTGTACCATCTTGGGTCCTTGGTATCCAAATTTTGAGTATGTTATGTTGGTTTCTTGATCTTATTAAATTTCCTTATTTTTAAGGTGTATCGCTGACTCGCTGATAGGTATCTGCAAGTCTTATGTGCTCTACATTTGGGTCGTTCTTTTTTGGATGGTTGAGATTTCGGTCGTGGCTTTAGTCCTGGTATTGGTTTTGGCTTAGATCTTGGTCCCCCGTAAATCCCTATCAGCTGTTTTCTGGTCCTGTGTCCGTTACCCAGGCCAGATGTTGTCGAAAATGGTCATTTGAATCTTATAGATAATTAGTTGTGCGGCTTCTGTAAATGTTGCGCACATTTTTAAATTTGTTGCGCTTATAGTTTTTTAATTATTTCACAAAAACATTTCCTGCTGGCGTAACGTTACCGCAGCCAGACCTTTTTCTTTCTAATGGGAATATTTAAATAAATACTAGCTATAGAATTAGTTGTCTAGATGAAGTAAATGTTGTGCCTTATTTTGTATTTGTTCTTTCATCGGTTGCGAAGTTATTCGAGATTTTGCTGGGGTAACGTTTTTGGTTTTGCTAGATCTTTGAAACGGTTAAGCAGATTCTTATCATATTTTGTACAAGACTTCTTAGGGATTAGTTTAAATTTGTTCTGCAATAAAAATACCAAAAAAATGCATAGCTTAAAGGTTATTTCATTAAATAGAAAAACACTTCAATCGGTCCCAGCACTGTCAATAAGAGGTCTAAAGACTTACTTTAAACGTTATTTTAAAGCTTGTAACTGCTTTCAAATGTATGTGAAGTTTCATTAGTATCCTGTAAGTATTTAAAAAGATATGATGATATTCAGTTCTTCACGAGCACGGTCTTGATGCGCGCGGTGTTATTTGGCCACTGGATTGGATATATGAACTGAATGTTATGTTAATTATTAGTTGTTTAGTTCAGTTGTATATCAGTAAAATTTCAGCGTAGTACATTGGATAATTAATGAGATAATACGATTAAAGTCATTAGGAAGTGAATGACCGAGGTAACCCGACCAAGTTTAGGTGGTTACGAAAAAGCGAAAACTCAGAACATTATGGTACCTTCTAAAATATGTAGGATAGTGTTACAAATTTAGTACAGACATGTACACAAGTTTAAAAAAAAACTACATGTTTATTAAAGAATTTTTATTAACAGGTAAAATAATCATTTCAATTGAACTTTTAAAGTATTAATAAACTTATACTTAAAAATAATCACAGATTAAAATTACAGATAGTAATTTTGCTATTTTGAAATTTTCTATTACCTTTTATTATAGATGTTTAGTGCGTTATGCAAACAATGGATTTATTCCCTTTACGTCGAGTCCCGTTATATCGAGCCTGGAAGTCTATTGTTCTCCAAAGTATTGATATTTTACGCTTTCTATTACCTTTATGTCGAGTTTGGTGAACAGGTACAGTCAGAGATGTAAATTAAAAGAATTTGAACGTGGGGTCTTTTCGGCTTTGGATTTCGATTAATAACTATACTTTATAACGATCATATTATTCGAAATTTATTAGGTAGGTACTACTTACCTATATATTTTGAACCATAAATTGAAAACATGTGCATTGTATCATTACGTATTTATGTATTTTTATACTGTGTTTTATGTATTTTGATTGTTTATATTTTGATATGTAGGTAGGTACTAACGTAATAGTTACATTTGCATTATTAAGTTCATTTATAATAAATGAACTTAATATTTTAAAAGATAGGTACGTTTTCATCATGCACATAATTTCGAATATTAAAAAAAATACACTGAAATTATGACATACTTTGATGGTTAATTAAAAATATAATCGTACATAGTACTGTAAGGTTAAAGTCATTAGTTATTTTTAAATTCTTTTTTGTGTAAAAATTGATTCTAAATTATGTGCGTGTATACATTTCATTGGACGTGACTGTACTTCTAAAATATGATATTATTAAACTCGACATAAAGGTAATAAAAGCGTGGTAAATAAACTCGACATAAAGGGAATAGAAACGGGACAGAAAACTACTCGACATAGGGGTAATAGAAGCGAGACAAGGTTTTCGGCTCGACTTAACGGGACTCGACATAAAGGGAATAAATCAAACAATGAATTACCCCTTCACCCCACCCCTCCCGCGTCCCACCGAACGACATGTTATATCGGTGATTTTTGATAAGTATGTGCAACTGGAAGATAATAATAATGTTTTCATAGTACAGATATTATTATATTATTATGTATTTAACAGTGTACGCGTCTGTACCGAAATTGTAAGGTGTATTATACTGAACATTTCAAAAGATAGCATAATGTTCTGAGTTTTCGCTTTTTCGTAACCACCTAAACTTGGTCGGGTTACCTCGATCATTCACTTCCTAATGACTTTAATCGTATTATCTCATTAATTATCCAATGTACTACGCTGAAATTTTACTGATATACAACTGAACTAAACAACTAATAATTGACATAACATTCAGTTCATATATCCAATCCAGTGGCCAAATAACACCGCGCGCATCAAGACCGTGCTCGTGAAGAACTGAATATCATCATATCTTTTTAAATACTTACAGGATACTAATGAAACTTCACATACATTTGAAGGCAGTTACAAGCTTTAAAATAACGTTTAAAGTAAGTCTTTAGACCTCTTATTGACAGTGCTGGGACCGATTGAAGTGTTTTTCTATTTAATGAAATAACCTTTAAGCTATGCATTTTTTTGGTATTTTTATTGCAGAACAAATTTAAACTAATCCCTAAGAAGTCTTGTACAAAATATGATAAGAATCTGCTTAACCGTTTCAAAGATCTAGCAAAACCAAAAACGTTACCCCAGCAAAATCTCGAATAACTTCGCAACCGCTGAAAGAACAAATACAAAATAAGGCACAACATTTACTTCATCTAGACAACTAATTCTATAGCTAGTATTTATTTAAATATTCCCATTAGAAAGAAAAAGGTCTGGCTGCGGTAACGTTACGCCAGCAGGAAATGTTTTTGTGAAATAATTAAAAAACTATAAGCGCAACAAATTTAAAAATGTGCGCAACATTTACAGAAGCCGCACAACTAATTATCTATAAGATTCAAATGACCATTTTCGACAACATCTGGCCTGGGTAACGGACACCAATATAGCGCTTAGGGTAATTTGAGTCTAACAGACAAATATTCTTGTTCTAGCATCTTGTCCTATTCTACTTACTTAATAAGTACATATACACAGGTTGACTTGTAATTCAACGTACGTATTATTTTCAGGAGGCGATGGAATGACTCCGTTGCAACAATGCAAAGCACGCCATAAAGACTAGCAGCTAGCTATAAGCATAATCAGTTTATAATGTTCCCACTGCTGGGACACAGCCTCCTCTCTGTTAGAGGGAGTGAGCTGTAATCTACCACGCGGGTTAGTAGAAGTCACATGTCTTCGAATTTTTGGTTACAGGACATGCCGGTTTCCTCACGATTATTTCCAGCACCGTTTTGAGAGCAGTGGTGATAAAATAATAATAAAGTAACACAAATTAAATCGCCTGCCTGGGTTTGAAACTACGACCTAAAACTCAGTAAGTCGCGGCCTTTACCACCAGGGCACCACTGCTTACCATATAGATTGGTGGTAGGTAACTTTTTAATTGTTGTTGTATTTACAAAATGAAACACGAAATTAGGTGAGATCAACATAGAGTAACCTACTTGAGTTCGATGACATATCTGCGATGCGGCCGTCGATCACAGCCTCTGTATTGGTAACTCACTGATGCAAAGACTAATAACATAAGCAATACTAATATAATTCTCATGTTCTTAATGTTGTTCGTGTGCACTACTAAACGGTTCATAGTTATGTTGTAACAGCTGCGCCTTCCATCATTATATACTGATTGTACAATGATACAAATACTTTATATGATTCATAGAGTCATCTCATCGTTATCAAGTGAACAATGATTACTAAATTAGAAATAACTAAACAATGAACATTATTATGCTTACTTTTATAGATTGAATTGTTTCAATGTTGACAAAAGATTGATTCGGTACAATATTTTATTTATTTATTTAACGGTTTATGTACACACATATAAACAGACAAATACGTACAAAGGTGATGCTTATTTCTAAAGAAATCTCTCTCTCTATTTTGTTGTAGAATGAGGAAGAATTTGACAATTTTGTAAATGTGTGTGACTATCCAAGCGGCCATGTTTTGAATATTTTTTTTCGTGATACGCAGGGCATGAGTAGGTGGTCGGTAGAACCTAGGAGTCCGACCGAATGTTTTGGTTTACCTACGGTCGAAAAAAAAAACGACAACGATAAAAAAAATGTGACGACCGACACGTAATGTTTTTGACGACGTAAGCTCTAAAAAATACGTATTCGACCCAAATGTATACCTACGTTTGATTATTTTTTTTCGTGACTACGATATGGGCGCCATGGAGAAAGTTGCTCAGTTTGATGGTCTATAAACATGACCACACATTAAGCTTCGTGCAGACCAGCGCGACGCGACGCCGCGACGCGATTCGAACAATACAATTTCTAAGAAAACTTGACGGTATAACAATAACCGGTGTCGCGTCGCGCTGGTCTGCACAAGCCTTTACTGATACACACAATTATGTATAGTAAAAGGAGAAACTAACTGACAGACTTAAGGCTCGTACAGACCAGCGCGACGCGACGGCGCGACGCGACTCGAACAATACGATTTCTAAGAAAACTTGACGGTATAATAATAACCGGTGTAGCGTCGCGCTGTCGCGTCGCGCTAGTCTGCACAAAGCTTTACTGACTAACATATCAACGCACAGCCGAAACTACTGGGCGTGAAACTTTGCAGAAGACTTTCTTTCATACTGTAGGCGAGCAACAAGAAGGGGTTTTTGGAAATTCAAGTTTTAAAGCCGGGCCGCTGCGCCAATAATTTAAAAGCACAGGGGTTCAGAATCATGTACTGAAACTATAGTACTTATCAGTTTTCGCTTCGATGAATGCGACCCTGTTTAATATATTGGGTCCCTACCTATGAAATTGGCGTTTTTTTCTCACAAATAGAGAACCTTGTCACTTCTATGATTTAAAATATTCATCAATTGCTTGGTATTATATCGAATAATGACCATCATAGACAACTACCAATTGTAAAAAAAACCTTATTACTTATAGTTTTCTAAACATAAAAAATACCTTAAAAATGACTCCTCATTTTGCTAGCAGAAATGACCACAATTTGTTCAGCCTAGCTAAAACTTATTTTTGTCGCTTAATCTAAGTGGCATATTACGTTAAGTATCTTAGTTTTTAAACATTAGTGCATAAAAGTTTTAAAACATTAGTGTTCATGGTTGTTATATAAATTAAGAAAATGTTAGTATGAAAAATGTAACTTCTTTAAAATTCTCCATACAAAACGCTGATTTCATAGGTTACACCTAATATTTTGTAGTTTTAATATCGCGTAGGTACCTATTTTGCATGCGATTGTTACTTAGAACGAGTCCTTCTATCATCAATAGAGGGATTCGTGGCTAAAAAACCGCACGGGTCGGTCGATGAAGATTAACACGTTCACTGCGTTAGTCAATTTTGATGACTTTCAGCTGGTGCGGTATGGGGTCTATTAGATCCGAAGCACGACTTGTTCCTGGTGCGTTGTTGGGTCGAAAAGACCCGTTCGACTTCCATCTGTTTAGGAGGACTTATCTTTATAGGTATAATGATTAATTCATATTCCTTTATAGCAATATGTTGACAAGTAAACACTCAATAAAAGGCTGAAATCGTAGGTAGATGCACTGAATGGTTTGTTTGTAAATAAAGGGATAGCCTGTCGGATCTTTACGACCCGTTATCCGCACTGGTTAGTAAAAGTGTCGATACATTTTTAGTGTTGTGGATGATAAAAAACCATCGATAGCGATAAAATGTATAACATTTTTTCAAATCTGTTGATTACATATAAAAATAAATTATTGGGGTATCGAAACTGGGGGTGTAATGTTTGGCATAATAACAAAATATCTAACGTTCACTTGACATAATTTCAGTTAACATAATTTTGTTTAACATAACGATCAGTTGACATAATGAATTGTTGATATAATTTCATTTTACCTAATTTCATATGACATAATGAACATTTCCTATAATGCACATTTCACATAATATTCATTTAGCATATTATTCATTTACTTTAATATTTTTCTTCACTTTATACCCTATACACCTGGATGAAATCTGGACTTTAGGGCACCCCGACTCGGATAGGTTAGGTTAGAAGGGGATGGCGGGGTCGTGTGAGCGAGCGAAGCGAGCGAATAGACCCCGCCATCCCCTTCGTGGTTATTTTTTTATAAACCACCCATAAGTAGGAGCCCCGCGAAGCGGGGCTCCGTCGACCAGGCCCACCCTCGACCTTGCATAGAATATTTTAAGGTTTGGTTAAGTGCCATTTGAGTTAGGCTAGAACTGTGCCCATTAAACATGAATTTTAGGTCATAAGAATATTAGGTCAAATGAACGTTATATTAAAAGAATATTATACATATTGAAAATTATATAAAATGAACGTTATACTAAATGTTATTATGTTAAATGAATATTATATGATACGAAATATTAGGTCATATGAATTTATGTCATTTGATATTATGTCTTATGAAAATTATGTCATATGAACGTTAGTTTAAGTGAAATTAGAGCATTTGTTATTATGCCAAACATTACACACCCATCGAAACTTGGGTAGGCTGGTTTGGGGTATTGTAATTTTGTGTTTCAATTTTTGTATTCGTTCACTATGAGTTGTACTGGTTGATGGTGTGGATGAATCTGGTGGCTGGGGATTGATGGCTGCAGTTTATAGGAATTGTAATATGTGACCAGTTGACAGGTTAGTGTATACATTATCAGATATATTCCGCTTACCCAATATTATTTGTCTAGGAGAACCTTCGCTTACTTTATTTTTCGTTGGCTTTTCACCCTCACATGACTTAAAAAACATTTACCTGGATCGCTTCATGTTCTATTCACTTTCAGTATCATTTGCATTAAAACTCATCTCAACACACGGACCTCACTAGCTCAAGTAGAATGTAATCTAGTGCGGCTATCGGGTCATCGGGCATCGGGTCGTTTAGAACCGCTAAACGCACTAGACGTAAATTTTTTTGCTTCAGTCGGCATCGGGTCGTAAGAACCCGATGCGATTTTTTCGTACCAATATTATCTATTTAACGAGGTAATTCCAAAACACTAACCGTCTCATTCATATTCATACGGAGACCAAATATATCTGTCCCGCACCAGCGGTTGGCACAGTAATTTCTACCCCGCACCGGAGGAAAGATGAGCATCGGATATAATCAACCCGATACCGCACCGAACGTGTTAAGCTAAGCTTGCCGCGGTTAGTCTGTGGATGGGTGACTGAAGAAATACCTAGAATTTCTCCGTGCCTCAGATTTAACCAGAGTGTACCATCGAAGAAGGTCATATCTAACCAGTTTCAAAACAAAATCCGGTGAACACGATGACCACATCTGTTACCAGCCCGGTGCTACTGCCGCCGAGCGCTGCAAGCAAGAATTGTCCTTACGGTGGTTAGATATGAACTTCCTCGATGGTACCTAGTGTACCTACTCACATGACAGAATTATTTGAATTTAAGAAAACCAATTTTTCATAAGCAAAATCATTTATTTAAAAAAGTGCAGAATGAAAATTTCAGTAGGTAGGTAGGTTTGAACATTGTTACCTACTTAGTTACAATATTAACTCTTTCAATAAAAAAACAGTCGAGAGGTGTCGTGGGACACCCGGTTGGAACGAAGTTCCTTTAGCTATTGCAGTGTAACATTTCAAAAACAAAATGTTACACTTTTTTCGATTTAGCTCTTATTCGCCAAGTGTGTAGAGTATACGTGCGATAAGGAACTTCGTTCCAAAAATCATTTCCAATCGTGGAATTATTTAATCATCGAGTGCTATCTCCAAATAGTGGATATCCCTACAGGTCCCGTTTGCTGAACATCTTTTATGAACTGTGACGAGCTTACCAGGACCCCCATTCATGTGATAATCACCTGCAAAATAACACAGTTTAAGGGGGATGCGCTAAGGTAACCCGCGAGATTCAAAGTTTCTTTAGTTTTTTGCATTTTGCAGGTCAGTGTCACGTTTTATGTTTATTAAAATATGATTCGCGACCGTAACAAATATGGCTTTACATAATTATAATCATTACAATCAGCAATACAACTCCATAAGTTAGCAAAATTGTCAAATGTCATGATTTCATGAAATAGTCATTCAATGGGATTACATGAGCTTAGAGAGTTGTATTGATCATTTTTATGATTATAATTCTATAAATAAACATTTGATACGGCCGCGAATCATATTTAGATCAACATAGAACATGATACTGACCTGCAAATTGCAAAAGTCGTAAAACAATTTGAATTTCGCGGGCTACCTTGACGCTTTCGCCTTATCTTAAGGATACAAACTTTTTTAATAAAAAAATAGGTACCTACATAAAATGAGGTCGGACACAGAGGAATAGTATGTAAGGATAAAACAGACGGAAAAATATAGAAGTAGATACTTTTGAAATTATTCTTCAATTCTTGTCACGGAAAACGATCATTGTACTGAATGGCGCGAAGTTACTAAGACGTTCCTGTGTTGTGACGTCAGATGTTAGTAGTGCTGTCTCTGTCTAACATAGATTTTAAAACGTATACAACTTCGCCATAATCTAAGATATTTTTGAAAAATCAACTATAAGAAATAAACAAGATGTCTCGGCTCTGTTTTAAAAAACAAAAACTTTTGACATTTGAAACTTGTGACCGTGAGACTGACTTTTTCGGGCATAAAGCCTTCTCGTTACGTGAGTCCTACCGCAAGACGCGTTAAAGAATTTCGTTCCCAAATCCAGTATTGCCTGACCTACCAGATTACCACTAGGTAATCTACTCACTAAAGCAGATGGGGACATTTTATTGTTAGAGTCGCGTCGCACTGTCGTTTCGCGCTAGTCTGCACGAGGCTAAATAAGTTAGGCAAACTTACTTCTTTGATAAACTTGTATATAGCTCCCATCTGAGGCTGGTCGGCTGGTGGTGGTGGTGACCAAGGCTGAAATCACGAAACTACAGTCAGCCACGGGATATTCAAGAAAATGAAAGACATACCCAGTAACATAAACATAACTTCACCTGTAATCCCAGTAGGGTAAGGCAGACGTGTAGCTTAGTACACCCACATTTCGCCAGTTATGTTTAAGTCCCATGTAATAGGGGGCGAGCCTATTGCCATCAACCGGACACAAATCCAGACTCCGGGCAGCTACTGAGAAATTCCAGATCGAAAAACCCAACGACAATTTGCCGGACCTGGAAATCGAACCCAGGACATCATACTCAGCAGTAGCGACTTGATCTACGATGCAGTCATTATCAGTAAATGGTACCTATATAGTAGGCACATACTACTCACACATGTGTTGTGTGATTATCCAGGGTGTTCCCATAAAACATTTAAAACCTCCTTAACTATATCGCTAATCGTGGAACGGGGTGTATCGGGAAGCCCTATAAGAGAAGCTTCGACATTTTACTTTGGACCTCTTTGGTCCTCGTTGGTTGGTGGTTTGGTAAACTTACTAGTTTGATCTTGATGGTCTTTCTCACTCGCTAGGATCTCCTCGTGCGGTGTCGTTGTCGGTACATTATCAATCTTGTCAGGTCCATTACCTTATGTTGGGGCAGGTAATAGGGTAATTAACTAATTTGAAATAACTTGGTTTACTTTTAAAGCTTTTTATAATCAACATAATGCTGCCGATTCTCTTGTACACCGAACTAAACTAACTTAACTTATGTAGACTAAAATTCCTTACTTTTTGGCTATGAGAATCTTAGAGCTAAGTATTATAGATAAAAAAAAAAAAATTAAAAAATAATTGTGACACAACTAAAATCGAATTTGACAATCGCGAATCCACGTGGTACCCGTGGTTTGTTTTTTTTTTTAAAGCCGTATGCGCGCAGCGTTTGTAGCCTCGACGTGTTTTATATGGAATTTTTCACTTTTTGTACGGAAAAAAAGAAAAAATATTACCAACATGTTGAGTTTTAGGGGTTTATGGATTTTATATAGGGGGTTGAAATTTTTATTATTTTTGCGATAGGACGCACCATTTTCGAGATATAAGCAAAAGAATAAATAAATACAGTACTGTTTTTGCACGTGAAGTCGAGATATTGATGTGAATTTTGGTGTTGATACACTAGGGCCATGGGGTCCAAGTGCTCACTTAGTTTTTCAAGACATCGCAAAGCGGTTGATCGACTCTTCATGTGACCAGAAGGCTGGCCTATTCTCCAGCCAGAGAATCAGCATTGCCATACAGCGTGGCAATGCTGCCAACCTTTTGGGCACTTTTCCTGTTGACAGCGATGCGGACGAATTTTTTGATGCCCTATGATAGTCCCCCCCCCCCTTCTTATATTTGTATAGTTAGTTACTAGTTTATATATATTTTAGTGTTAGCTTGTATATTATAATTAAGATTATAACTGAGTAAACACAATCACAATTTCACAATGTCAATGTCTTTATTTTCTTCTTAATTTTATTTTTTTGTACCATAAAGCTATATTCATGTATTTAGTTATTATTTAATCGTGTTTTTGTATTTTGTGCTGTCTTTTGTGTGCACCAAATAAACGATTTATCTATCTAATTATATTAACTCTGTCTGTTTGTTTACTTTTCACACCATAACGGCTAAACGCATTTGGACGAAATTTGGCACGCAGATAGAACATAATCCTGAGTTATGTCATAAAATACTTTTAGCCCGATAGTACGACCCACCAGGATAAAGCTTCGTGCAGACTAGCGCGACGCGACGCGACGTGACTCTTACAATACAATTTCTAAGAAAACTTCTCGGTATAACAATAACCGGTGTCGCGTCGCGCTAGTCTGCACAAAGCTTAATTTGTGACTTTCATGCCGGCGAAGCCGCAGGCAAAAGCTATAAAGTCGGGTAGGGATTCCAAAATATCAATATCAAAATAATCTTGATGATAGATTAATTGTAAGTAGGTACTTACTGACTCTTTAATACCTAGGGCAAACACACTACAAGTATTGAAATCATTCAAATAAACTCACCATAACTGGTACCAAAAGTAGTTCGCGCGGAAGCGACAGCGAAGAATAAAAACAAAAAAATATATAACTTCATGGCAGCCTTATTGTGACGCGCACGCGCACTCCCTACAAGAAACAGTTACTATGTCACATGCGATCGTTTGATGAATGTTTCTAGCTCTTTTGTCATTGATGATAGCTCAGTTCAAATGTTATCTCCACAAAAGTTATATAGTTTAACTGGGTTTTTTTTTTTTGAGTGTGGGAAATTATCAAATAACTTCTCCCGCTCTGGGCGGAGCGGGAGGGCGTGTCAGACTTTTACTGACTAAAACCCACCCTCCCCTTTACCCTTTGGGTTCAGAACACATTCTCGAAAACCTTAATTTTTCGGTCGCACGTCAGTGTTACAAGTTTGACCTCGAGCTGGACTAACATAGTACGGAGTTTCAATAGAATTAGAGGTTAGGTTATACTGATGTTGTTACCAGTCCCGCGCTGCTGACCGTACCTGGGTAGGTATGACATTGAAAGAAGTGTCTCGTTGGTATATTTATTTAGTAACGAACACCCAATGGCGGATCCAGGGGGGGGGGGAGGGGGGGGGGGGCACGGGTGGGCACGCCACAATTGTGGCGATAAGTCCCCTCTTTGAGGAGTGGCTAGAGAGGCGCCACGGCGTCCTCACCTTCCGCCTGACACAGGTCCTCACCGGACATGGTTGTTTCGGGAGGTTCCTGTTCAGGATAAAGCGGGAGGAAACGCCCGGGTGTCACCACTGTGTGGATCGCCCGGAGGACACGGTGGAGCATACGGTGGAGGTCTGCCCAGCTTGGGCGGAGCACCGCCGTGTCCTCACGGAGGCGATCGGCGGCGGCGATCTCTCGCGTCCGGCCATGGTCCGGAACGAGAGTGCATGGGAGGCCGTCACCTCCTTCTGCGAAGCAGTAATGCTCGCGAAGGAGGAGGCGGAGCGCGCGAGGGAGAGGCAAAATGCGCCCCCTCGCGCCCCTAGTCGCCGCAGGAGACGCCCCGGGCGTCGGGAGTCGCGAGCCGACTTCCGGTCACCGTAGGCGCGGGCTTGCGGACGGTGAGCAATGGGTAGCTCGCCGTCCGATAGGGACCAGGCCCGGGTCGACGGCGCGTTGTGTTCCACGCGCGCCTCAAAGAGATGTCAGCACCAACTGACGGGGTCCGGAAGGGCCAATGCCTGCCGGGGTTGCGGGTTTGTCTGAAAGGGATATCGCGACCTCGGCACACAGGCAACGGAAGGAACACGGGTGGGTTTTAGTCAGTAAAAGTCTGACACGCCCTCCCGCTCCACCCAGAGCGGGAGAAGTTATTTGATAATTTCACATCCTCAAAAAAAAAAAAAAAAAAAGGGGGGGGCACGGTTCGGAGCGAGAGTGCATGGGAGGCCGTCACTTCCTTCTGCGAAGCAGTAATGCTCGCGAAGGGGGAGGCGGAACGCGTGAGGGAGTGGCAAGAGTCGCCCTCGCGCCCCTAGTCGCCGCAGGAGACGCCACGGGCGTCGGGATCGCGAGCCGACTTCCGGCCACCGTAGGCGCGGGCTTGCGAACGGTGAGCAATGGGTAGCTCGGCGTCCGATAGGGACCAGGCCCGGGTCGACGGCGCGTTGTGTTCCACGCGCGTCTCAAAGAGATGTCAGCACCAACTGACGGGGTCCGGAAGGGCCAATGCCTGCCGGGGTTGCGAGTTTGTCCGAAAGGGATATCGCGACCCCGGCACACAGGCAACGGAAGGAACACGGGTGGGTTTTAGTCAGTAAAAGTCTGACATGCCCTCCCGCTCCGGACAGAGCGGGAGAAGTTATTTGATAATTTCCCAACCTCAAAAAAAAAGGGCAGATTTTTGCAACGCCAGATATCTGTCTGCGTCTGGATTGAGGAGCCATGTCTCATATTTGAACGAGGGTACTACCAATATTTAGTAGTAAATTTGCCGATTTTGTAGACCGGATCCTGGAATTTGTAGTAAAACCCTTAAAAAGTTATACGACGTTAAAGGTGGCTCCTCAATCCTGACGTCTGGATTGAGGAGCCACCTTAGAACTCGAAAACTAGCCAACATATATTTTTGAAAATTTTGTAGGATTTAGTAGTACTTATGCGTAGCCTGTAAAAATGGGTTTTGTAGGGCTGAATTTGATATAGCTACAATGGTTTGAACTAATGTACGAAACCCCGTGGTGGCACTCGCAGTTTCTTTGCCGAGAGTACTGTTGTTGTTTTATCATGAGCCTACTCTAGAAAGGTTACAGGGTTATCAGTGCGTGACTTCCAACTTCTTGTTATGATGTTTTCGCCTATCAGTTTTGTCGCACTTAGAGACTCCAAATAAAAATAATCAATCATATTTATCAACCAGCATATTTTAGAACATGTGGGCTACTGGCTAAATGACAACAGCTGCACGCATCAATCAAAGGTTAAGCTATGCTTGCCACGGTCGGTTCGTGGATGGGCGACCATTCACTACTTATCGCTACACCTCCATATTTCGGGTACAGCGCTTAAAATTGATCTTCCACTGTACCATCAAGGGAATAGGAAAAAAAGGGGTTAAGTCGTTGGTTGTCATTCGTATCTTTGACAGTCGTTACGAGAAGTCTAGAAGCCCAAAAGTCTAACAACTAGTCTTACCAAGGGGTATCGTGTTACCCTGTAACTGGGTTGTGGTGGTCAGATAAGCAGTCGCTCCATGTAAAATACTGTTATTCATCTGCATCCGGTTAGACTGGAAGCCGACCCCAACATAGTTGGGTACTTTGGGTAGCCCTTTCCCAACAATTTTTCATGTAGACAAGTGTATCAACGACTAAGGAACAATAACAAAGAATGGGAACAACCTGCTGCAGTCTAATTACGCAACACATTTTATTTCTGATTACAATTCTGAATTTAAACCAACTCCAGTTTTAAACGCATGCCATAATTCGAATTACGATATACGTTTTTAAGCAGTCGACGGAAATTGGTTAGGGATGTTCTAACCATTATTACCATTGGCCATTATTTGTTTACTCTGTGATTTTGTTACACCATATAGGAATGATTAACTTCCAAATTATTGTGCAATTTTTTAATTTTTTTTTAGTTAGGTACAACTGATGTTCTACTACTGCTTATATATGAAAATGGACAATGATTGCAGAAAAATCTAAAACCAAATTTTAAAACACTATCTAATCTACCAAAAACTACCATAATTGAAATACGTAACAAAACGTTTTTCTTTTCACGTTTTTGTTATCTGTGGCCAATGACAAAACCGAAGAAATGCAGTGTTGTCAACTTAGTAGGATTTCCACTAAACCAGGGGGTTTGGACACCCCTACTGGCGGAGAAATTTTGCTTTCAGATGCCGGTGGTTTTGTCTAGTGGTTAGTTTATTCAATTTGTAGAAAACAATATAATCAATTACAAAAACTTTGACTCGAGAAAATATTAAAATACTTAACACGATAATGGCATGTTTTATTGTTAAGTGTAAAACCTGTGTTAGAGATTTTTCGATTCATTTCTTTCAAATGCCGCGAACCACTGCGTTCGAACGCTGATGTGGAAAGACTGACACAGCATGACGAATATATTGAAGACACACAGGGGCTCCGCCCGAGAAATCGAAAAACAAAGTCATTCAAAAAAAAACCCACGGGAACATACTTCCGGGATAAAAAATTCTGCCGTTAAGCCGTTTGAAAACAAACATCCTTTTCATTAATTATACTGCGGCTGCCATTTGTCATACCGCCAACGAAATAGAAGTCAAAATCGGTTGAACGGACTGTAAGAAACGTTTATATAAATGTCTAATCTTATTTTATCAATCGAGTAGGTATAGTTTATTTCTGGTGGTTTGAAGAACTACCACTAGTGGACTAGACATGGGCGTTTCTGGATTCTTACGCAAACAGTTAATAAAAATATCCTATTTCAGATTTTGAAATCGTTTTTAGAAATCGATTTCAGGAGAGGCTCCGGCTCGCAGTTTCGATCGTCTCTAGTAATATTATTCGGTTGTAAGTGCATCGATCAAAACTATTCAAACATAAACAAATACTTCCTTACGCAAAGCTACTCTTGCCGTGGTTTTGTGAAATCGGTTTGTCTAGTTTGGATAATCAATGCGTCGGCGTAAGGCGTCGGTGTTTTAGGCGTTCGGCGTAAGGCGTCGGTGTTATAGGCGTCAGCCTTAGGCGTCGGCGTAAGGCGTCGGCGTTAGGCGTCGGTGCTATAGGCGTCGGTGTTATAGGCGTCGGCGTAAGGCGTCGGTGTTATAGGCGTCGGTGTGATAGGCGTCGGTGTTATAGGCGTCGGTGTTATAGGCGTCGGCGTGAGGCGTCGGTGTTATAGGCGTCGGTGTTATAGGCGTCGGTGTTATAGGCGTCGGTGTTATAGGCGTCGGTGTTATAGGCGTCGGTGTTATAGGCGTCGGCGATAGGCGTCGGCGTAAGGCGTCGGTGTTATAGGCGTCGGTGTTATAGGCGTCGGTGTTATAGGCGTCGGTGTTATAGGCGTCGGCGTAAGGCGTCGGTGTTATAGGCGTCGGTGTTATAGGCGTCGGCGTAAGGCGTCGGTGTTATAGGCGTCGGTGTGATAGGCGTCGGTGTTATAGGCGTCGGTGTTATAGGCGTCGGCGTGAGGCGTCGGTGTTATAGGCGTCGGTGTTATAGGCGTCGGTGTTATAGGCGTCGGTGTTATAGGCGTCGGTGTTATAGGCGTCGGCGATAGGCGTCGGCGTAAGGCGTCGGTGTTATAGGCGTCGGTGTTATAGGCGTCGGTGTTATAGGCGTCGGTGTTATAGGCGTCGGTGTTATAGGCGTCGGCGTAAGGCGTCGGTGTTATAGGCGTCGGTGCTATAGGCGTCGGTGTTATAGGCGTCGGCGATAGGCGTCGGCGATAGGCGTCGGCGTAAGGCGTCGGTGTTATAGGCGTCGGCGTAAGGCGTCGGTGTTATAGGCGTTGGCGTAAGGCGTCGGTGTTATAGGCGTCGGCGTAAGGCGTCGGTGTTATAGGCGTCGGTGTTATAGGCGTCGGCGATAGGCGTCGGCGTAAGGCGTCGGTGTTATCAGCGTCAGTGTTATAGGCGTCGGCGTAAGGCGTCGGTGTTATAGGCGTCGGCGTAAGGCGTCGGTGTTAGGCGTCGGCGTAAGGCGTCGGTGTAATAGGCGTCGGCGTAAGGCGTCGGCGTAAGGCGTCGGTGTTATAGGCGTCGGTGTTATAGGCGTCGGTGTTATAGGCGTCGGCGTAAGGCGTCGGTGTTATAGGCTTCGGTGTTATAGGCGTCGGTGTTATAGGCGTCGGTGTTATAGGCGTCGGTGTTATAGGCGTCGGTGTTATAGGCGTCGGCGTAAGGCGTCGGTGTTATAGGCGTCGGTGTTATAGGCGTCGGTGTTATAGGCGTCGGTGTTATAGGCGTCGGCGTAAGGCGTCGGTGTTAGGCGTCGGCATAAGGCGTCGGTGTTATAGGCGTCGGTGTTATAGGCGTCGGTATTATAGGCGTCGGTGTTATAGGCGTCGGTGTTATAGGCGTTAGCGATAGGCGTCGGTGTTATTACGCGTCAGCCTTAGGCGTCGGCGTAAGGCGTCGGCGTTAGGCGTCGGTGCTATAGGCGTCGGTGTTATAGGCGTCGGTGTTATAGGTGTCGGCGTAAGGCGTCGGTGTTATAGGCGTCGGCGTAAGGCGTCGGTGTTAGGCGTCGGCGTAAGGCGTCGGTGTTATAGGCGTCGGCGTAACGCGTCGGCGTAACGCGTCGGCGTGAGGCGTCGGTGTTATAGGCGTCGGTGTTATAGGCGTCGGCGTAAGGCGTCGGTGTTATAGGCGTCGGTGTTATAGGCGTCGGCGTAAGGCGTCGGTGTTATAGGCGTCGGTGTTAGGCGTCGGCGTAAGGCGTCGGTGTTATAGGCGTTGGCGTAAGGCGTCGGTGTTATAGGCGTCGGCGTAAGGCGTCGGTGTTATAGGCGTCGGTGTTATAGGCGTCGGTGTTATAGGCGTCGGCGATAGGCGTCGGCGTAAAGCGTCGGTGTTATCGGCGTCGGTGTTATAGGCGTCGGCGTAAGGCGTCGGCATAAGGCGTCGGTGTTATAGGCGTCGGTGTTATAGGCGTCGGTGTTATAGGCGTCGGCGTAAGGCGTCGGTGTTATAGGCGTCGGTGTTATAGGCGTCGGTGTTATAGGCGTCGGTGTTATAGGCGTCGGTGTTATAGGCGTCGGCGTAAGGCGTCGGTGTTAGGCGTCGGCGTAAGGCGTCGGTGTTATAGGCGTCGGCGTAACGCGTCGGCGTGAGGCGTCGGTGTTATAGGCGTCGGTGTTATAGGCGTCGGCGTAAGGCGTCGGTGTTATAGGCGTCGGTGTTATAGGCGTCGGCGTAAGGCGTCGGTGTTATAGGCGTCGGTGTTAGGCGTCGGCGTAAGGCGTCGGTGTTATAGGCGTTGGCGTAAGGCGTCGGTGTTATAGGCGTCGGCGTAAGGCGTCGGTGTTATAGGCGTCCGTGTTATAGGCGTCGGTGTTATAGGCGTCGGTGTTATAGGCGTCGGCGATAGGCGTCGGCGTAAAGCGTCGGTGTTATCGGCGTCGGTGTTATAGGCGTCGGCGTAAGGCGTCGGTGTTATAGGCGTCGGCGTAAGGCGTCAGTGTTAGGCGTCGGTGTTATAGGCGTCGGCGTAAGGCGTCGGTGTTATAGGCGTCGGCGTAAGGCGTCGGTGTTAGGCGTCGGCGTAAGGCGTCGGTGTTATAGGCGTCGGCGTAACGCGTCGGCGTGAGGCGTCGGTGTTATAGGCGTCGGTGTTATAGGCGTCGGCGTAAGGCGTCGGTGTTATAGGCGTCGGCGTAAGGCGTCGGTGTTATAGGCGTCGGTGTTAGGCGTCGGCGTAAGGCGTCGGTGTTATAGGCGTTGGCGTAAGGCGTCGGTGTTATAGGCGTCGGCGTAAGGCGTCGGTGTTATAGGCGTCGGTGTTATAGGCGTCGGCGATAGGCGTCGGCGTAAAGCGTCGGTGTTATCGGCGTCGGTGTTATAGGCGTCGGCGTAAGGCGTCGGCATAAGGCGTCGGTGTTAGGCGTCGGCGTAAGGCGTCGGTGTTATAGGCGTCGGTGTTATAGGCATCGATGTTATAGGCGTCGGTGATATAGGCGTCGGTAAAATAGGCGTCGGCGTTATAGGCATCGGCGATAGGCGTCGGCGTAAGGCGTCGGTGTTATCGGCGTCGGTGTTATAGACGACGGCGTTAAGCGTCGGTGTTATAGGCGTCGTGGCGTAAGGCGTCGGTGTTAGGCGTCGGTGTTATAGGCGTCGGTGTTATAGGCGTCGGTGTTATAGGCGTCGGTGTTATAGGCGTCGGTGTTATAGGCGTCGGCGTTATAGGCGTCGGCGTACAGCGTCGGTGTTAGGCGTCGGCGTAAGGCTTCGGTGTTATAGGCGTCGGCGTAAGGCGTCGGTGTTATAGGCGTCGGTGTTAGGCGTCGGCGTAAGGCGTCGGTGTTATAGGCGTCGGTGTTATAGGCGTCGGTGTTATAGGCGTCGGTGTTATAGGCGTCGGTGTTATAGGCGTCGGTGTTATAGGCGTCGGCGTTATAGGCGTCGGTGTTATAGGCGGCGGCGTAAGGCGTCGGTGTTATAGGCGTCGGTGTAATAGGCGTCGGCGTAAGGCGTCGGTGTTAGGCGTCGGCGTAAGGCGTCGGTGTTATAGGCGTCGGTGTTATAGGCGTCGGTGTTATAGGCGTCGGCGATAGGCGTCGGCGTAAGGCGTCGGTGTTATCGGCGTCAGTGTTATCGGCGTCGGTGTTATCGGCGTCGGTGTTATAGGCGTCGGCGTAAGGCGTCGGTGTTATAGGCGTCGGCGTAAGGCGTCGGTGTTAAGCGTCGGCGTAAGGCGTCGGTGTTATAGGCGTCGGTGTTATAGGCGTCGGTGTTATAGGCGTCGGTGTTATAGGCGTCGGTGTTATAGGCGTCGGCGATAGGCGTCGGCGTAAGGCGTCGGTGTTAACGGCGTCAGTGTTATAGGCGTTGGCGTTAGGCGTCGGCGTTAGGCGTCGGCGTAAGGCGTCGCCGTAAGGCGTCGCCGTACGGCGTCGGTGCTATAGGCGTCGGTGTTATAGGCGTCGGTGTTATAGGCGTCGGCGATAGGCGTCGGCGTAAGGCGTCGGTGTTATAGGCGTCGGTGTTATAGGCGTCGGCGTAAGGCGTCGGTGTTAGGCGTCGGTGTTATAGGCGTCGGTGTTAAAGGCGTCGGTGTTATAGGCGTCGGCGTAAGGCGTCGGTGTTAGGCGTCGGTGTTATAGGCGTCGGTGTTATAGGCGTTGGCGTAAGGCGTCGGTGTTATAGGCGTCGGCGTAAGGCGTCGGTGTTATAGGCGTCGGTGTTATAGGCGTCGGCGATAGGCGTCGGCGTAAAGCGTCGGTGTTATCGGCGTCGGTGTTATAGGCGTCGGCGTAAGGCGTCGGCATAAGGCGTCGGTGTTATAGGCAGCGGTGTTATAGGCGTCGGTGTTATAGGCGTCGGTGTTATAGGCGTCGGTGTTATAGGCGTCGGTGTTATAGGCGTCGGTGTTATAGGCGTCGGCGTAAGGCGTCGGTGTTATAGGCGTCGGCGTAAGGCGTCGGTGTTATAGGCGTCGGTGTTATAGGCGTCGGCGTAAGGCGTCGGTGTTATAGGCGTCGGTGTTATAGGCGTCGGCGTAAGGCGTCGGTGTTATAGGCGTCGGCGTAAGGCGTCGGTGTTAGGCGTCGGCGTAAGGCGTCGGTGTTATAGGCGTCGGCGTAAGGCGTCGGCGTAAGGCGTCGGTGTTAGGCGTCGGCGTAAGGCGTCGGTGTTATAGGCGTCGGTGTTATAGGCGTCGGTATAGGCGTCGGCGTAAGGCGTCGGTGTTAGGCGTCGGTGTTATAGGCGTCGGTGTTATAGGCGTCGGCGTAAGGCGTCGGTGTTATAGGCGTCGGCGTAAGGCGTCGGTGTTATAGGCGTCGGTGTTATAGGCGTCGGCGTAAGGCGTCGGTGTTATAGGCGTCGGTGTTATAGGCGTCGGTGTTATAGGCGTCGGTGTTATAGGCGTCGGCGTAAGGCGTCGGTGTTATAGGCGTTGGCGTAAGGCGTCGGTGTTATAGGCGTCGGCGTAAGGCGTCGGTGTTGTAGGCGTCGGTGTTATAGGCGTCGGTGTTATAGGCGTCGGCGATAGGCGTCGGCGTAAGGCGTCGGTGTTATCGGCGTCGGTGTTATAGGCGTCGGCGTAAGGCGTCGGTGTTAGGCGTCTGCGTAAGGCGCCTATAACACCGACGCCTATAACACCGACGCCTATAACACCGACGCCTATAACACCGACGCCTAACACCGACGCCTTACGCCGACGCCTATAACACCGACGCCTTTAACACCGACGCCTATAACACCGACGCCTAACACCGACGCCTTACGCCGACGCCTATAACACCGACGCCTATAACACCGACGCCTTACGCCGACGCCTATCGCCGACGCCTATAACACCGACGCCTATAACACCGACGCCTATAGCACCGACGCCGTACGGCGACGCCTTACGGCGACGCCTTACGCCGACGCCTAACGCCGACGCCTAACGCCAACGCCTATAACACTGACGCCGTTAACACCGACGCCTTACGCCGACGCCTATCGCCGACGCCTATAACACCGACGCCTATAACACCGACGCCTATAACACCGACGCCTATAACACCGACGCCTATAACACCGACGCCTTACGCCGACGCTTAACACCGACGCCTTACGCCGACGCCTATAACACCGACGCCTTACGCCGACGCCTATAACACCGACGCCGATAACACCGACGCCGATAACACTGACGCCGATAACACCGACGCCTTACGCCGACGCCTATCGCCGACGCCTATAACACCGACGCCTATAACACCGACGCCTATAACACCGACGCCTTACGCCGACGCCTAACACCGACGCCTTACGCCGACGCCTATTACACCGACGCCTATAACACCGACGCCTTACGCCGCCGCCTATAACACCGACGCCTATAACGCCGACGCCTATAACACCGACGCCTATAACACCGACGCCTATAACACCGACGCCTATAACACCGACGCCTATAACACCGACGCCTATAACACCGACGCCTTACGCCGACGCCTAACACCGACGCCTATAACACCGACGCCTTACGCCGACGCCTATAACACCGAAGCCTTACGCCGACGCCTAACACCGACGCTGTACGCCGACGCCTATAACGCCGACGCCTATAACACCGACGCCTATAACACCGACGCCTATAACACCGACGCCTATAACACCGACGCCTATAACACCGACGCCTAACACCGACGCCTTACGCCACGACGCCTATAACACCGACGCTTAACGCCGTCGTCTATAACACCGACGCCGATAACACCGACGCCTTACGCCGACGCCTATCGCCGATGCCTATAACGCCGACGCCTATTTTACCGACGCCTATATCACCGACGCCTATAACATCGATGCCTATAACACCGACGCCTATAACACCGACGCCTTACGCTGACGCCTAACACCGACGCCTATAACACCGACGCCTATAGCACCGACGCCTTACGCCGACGCCTAACGCCAACGCCTATAACACCGACGCCTTACGCCGACGCCTATAACACCGACGCCTTACGCCGACGCCTATAACACCGACGCCTGACGCCGACGCCTAACGCCGACGCCTAACGCCGACGCCTAACGCCGACGCCTAAAGTAGGTTCATTTTGTGGCATTTCTGTTCACATAACATAGTGTTTGGTATAACAACTATCGGCTATAATAACCATAATCAGACGGTCCCTTTGAAGTCGTTATAAACGGTTTTGACTGTACTTCTCAATTTATCGACTTATTTTTATCCTAAAATACTGCTAATTTTCTTTGTCTAACCTCATTATAAGTAATACCTAAATTTTTTATATTAAAAAAAGTTGACAACCTTAAGAGCGTTTATCCTAAAAGTTGGCAACGTCGCAAATAGCTGTCAAATATTTACCTGTTTTGATTAATTTGGCAATATTACTGTATGGAAATAATAAATGTGGCTAACTAGTGAACTAGAATATTGATTATGAAATGCAATAATTAATATCGTAACACCGAATATTTAGTTTTAGATGTAAAAAAAAGTATTTGGAAACTTTCCAAATGCTTTTTTTACTCCTAAAACGTTTACAACATCAAATTCATTAGTAATATTCTAGTTCACTAGTTAGTTAGCCACATTTCGTATTTGCGACGTTGATTGACATCTACACTCGAGAGCAATGAATCCGGGTCACTTAAAGAATGTTAAAAATCTCGGAAACTAAAAATGATAGGTTAATGCAATAAATTGTATTTAATAGACAATGTAATACTCCTTAAATGAAAGTAAAAAAAATATGAGTCACCATACATTTTATTTACACAAAATTACATAAAGAAAAAAACTGCTGATCTCTCCTTAAAACAAAAATAGGAAACATGAAATTTTTGAACTTTATTACGATTTTCTTGAATTTTAATACTTTGTATTGCCTCCTCGTGCTTCCATTACTGCGTTTACGCGGTTTGGCATACTGTACACCAAGTTCCTTATACGATTTTGGGGAATATTCTCCCATTCCTCTGTGAGAGCAATTTTGAGCTCACGAAGCGTGATTGGGGGAGGGTTTCGTTGTTTTACGCATCTGCCTAGCTCGTCCCAAGCATGCTCGATCGGGTTGATATCCGGGCTGCGCGCTGGCCACTCCATACGAGTAATGTTCATCTCTTGAAGGTAGTCATTCACAATCCTACCTGTATGAGGTCGGGCATTGTCATGCATAAATATAGCATCCTCACCTAAATTGACCATAAATGGACCAACGTGATCATTGAGGATTTCTTCCACATATCTTACGCTAGTTAAAGAGCCGTTTTCTATGATCACCAGCTTTGTGCGACTTTCAGAAGAAATTCCGGCCCACACAAGTACAGACCCACCACCGTAGGCTACTTTTTCTTCGATGCATGCTTGCTTGAATCTTTCCCCTGGTCTTCGATACACTCTGTGTCTTCCATCGTGCTTGTAGAGCATAAATTTTGATTCGTCGGAGAACATAACTTTTGACCAATCTTCAATACTCCAATTTACGTGGCTCTGGGCATATCTTAGTCTTGAAATACGATGCCCACGCTCCAGTTTGGCGTTTGCAGGTCTAAGGGGTTTTAAGTTAGATTCAGCAAGCCGACGCCTTACTGTCCATGCACTTGGGTTACTTCCTCCGAGGCGTCGAAACTGATTTGTGAGTTCAGTTCCTGTGAGAAAGCGATTTCGAAGCATGGTGTTCACCAAGTATCGGTCTTCTCGTGCTGTGGTACACCTGGTTCTGCCCGTTCCTGGTCTGCGTAGGTTAGAACCAGTTTCTTCGTAACGTCGGAGAACTCTTTGTACTGTTGACAGCGACACACCGACAGTCCTGGCTGTATCGCGCTGACTCCGGCCGGTTTCCAGCATTGTAAGTATTCTGGTGCATTCTTCAGGCGTAAGCGACATAATTTCAGCTTGAATAATGAATATAGAGCACTATCAACATGGTTTATGTACCCACATAAATGACAGATTACAAACAAAAGCAAAACCAAATGCTGTAATTTCGTAGTTCCATCTTCGAAAGTGGCCCTTTTTCAAATTTGATTTTTTTATGATATAACTTTACAATAACTAAGAAGTTTTAATACCTTCATTTAAGGAGTATTACATTGTCTATTAAATACAATTTATTGCATTAACCTAGCATTTTTAGTTTCCGAGATTTTTAGGATTCTTTAAGTGACCCGGATTCATTGCTCTCGAGTGTATTTGCGACGTTGCCCACTTTTTGAATAAACGCTCTTAACCTAGGTAATGAAACTGTGTTATTTTACAGATGTGTATTACAACAATGGGGATCCTGCTAGCCTCGTCACAGTTTATAAGAGATGTTCAGCAAACGGTACCTGTAAGGATATCCACAATTTGGAGATAGCACTCAATGAATAAATAATTCCACGATTGGAAATGGATTTTAACGCATGTACCATCGAAGAAGTTCATATCTAACCACCGTAAGGACTATTCTTGCTTGCAACGCTCGGCGGCTATAGAACCGGGCCAGTAACAGATGTGGTCATCGTGTTCACGGGATTTTGTTTTGAAACTGGTTAGATACGAACTTCTTTGATGGTACCTACACTATACTCTGCACACTTGGCAAATGAGAGTTACACCAAAAAAAGTGTAACATTTTGACTGTCACGACACGTTTGTTACGTAACAGTGTCGTGTCGTGCCGTTCAAAATGTTACACTGCAATAGCTAAAGGAACTTCTTTACAACCGGGTGTGCCGCGACACCTCTCGACTGTTTTTGTATTGAAAGAGCTAATAATGTAACTAAGTAACAATGCACAATGTTCAAACCTACTGTAGATTCCATTCCGCACTTTTAAAATAAATGATATTGCTTGAGATAAAATTGTTTTCTTAATTTCAAATAATCTTGTCACGTAAGCAGCGGGTAGGTACCTATACTACGAGATTAAAAAAACAGACTTTAAATGAAGTTTGCTCTATTGCTGCGGATGGAAAACTGAACTAGGAGCAGACATTGAAAATATCTACTCTATGCCGTAAAGTTGGTTCTGGTACCTCACAAGTAGCAGTCCCTATATCAGTTGCTCAAGCAGAAAGCCATTCACGCGTATAACATGGTTGATACACATTTCACCAGTTATGTTTAAGCCCCATGCAATAAGGGGCGAGCCTATTGCCATCAACCGGGCACAAATCCAGACTGGGCTCCGAGGGCCTCAGTTTTAGCTTAAGGTAGTAACTAACCGAGAACCAAAAAACGACAGATATTTTCATCGAACTGAATCTGTAATTTACTATTTCTTTCTCCGGGCCCCAAACTATGAACTTAGCTAAAACCCGCGCACAATAGGTGCACTCATAATCTCATCATTCTCTTGTTTCTATGGGCGGTCATTTAATGGTGGTTGTTGTGAGAGATATGTAAATAAATAAATAATAGTATATTATGCAATTAGTGAATAAAAGAAGGATTTAAAGCGAGGGCCGTAGATGAATCACTCGCTACACTCGTGATTCAAGTGTTAGAATCCTGAAGGACGCGAGTAATTCATGGCCCTCGATATAAATCCATTTTTTTACGGGTTGCATACTATACTTTATACCATGACTACGAGAAAAAGAAAGATTTAAGAGAAAATAGACATTTAATGAAGAAAACAGGAAGGTTGAATTAATTAAAATGCTCGTTAAAATTGGAACAATTACTAAAATTAAGAGTAATTTTCTTATTATTACTAATAATAATCAACTTGTGAAGCGATATGTATTTCCTGTGTATCGAATATGTTTTCGCAAGGAGGTTGTGCAATGCAAATAAGCTTTTTAGACGGGGAATGGTATAAATAAAAGTTTATTCAGGTAAAAAGGTAAAATACTAAATACAAAGGAGGATGCTACAAAAATACTAGGTCAGACTTAAACCCCTCGGGTTTGGCACCATCATCAGACCCTCGACACCAAGTGCAATATATTGGACTCGTCAAAATGAATCATAATGCCCAAACTCGAGGAGTTTACTAGTAGCCATTGAAGAGTTCTACTATCCACCTTCTGGCTCCATCATCAGACCGTTGACACCAAGTGCAATATATTGGACTCATTAAAACGAATCGTATGAGTCCAAACTCAAAGGGTTTACTAGTAGCCACTGAAGAGTTCCGCTATCCACCTCCTGGCTCCATCATCAGATCAGCTCCAAAGTTCCAAATTATAGTATTGGTATCCAAACTACATATAAATGCGGTTTCATTTCAATACGACAATCAGAAGTTGATGAATTACGTTGAAAGATTCCGTACATAGATGTGAATGTGATTCTAGAACCCCGAGATCTCTCTTGGGGATCGTTTTAGCGAAAACAAATAGCTTATTTGTGACATACTATGTTTGCCCTACCTTACCGTGCATGAATTATTTTAATCGACTCTAGGTTTTTGTTCTATACATTTAGTAGCATTCTCCTTTACTTAAATCTACGTAAAATTCTATTGTGATAAGTGTCTTAACTGGGTCACCTGTGTTTCAGGCGAAGCAAGGTATAATATTTCTAAATAATCACATTAATTATAAAAATCTAATCATCGAATAGGAATGTAAATAGGTTTAAATAGTACAATAAATCCTACTTGCTAAAATCTTATTACCTAACCTAACCTTATTTAGCTAAACTTATTTAGTACAAATATTTTATTTATGTAAGTACAACTAATAATTTCTCTGTATCTTCATAGGATATACTTTGGAGAGCTTCCTTGAGAGTTCTTTTGTAATTATTATAATTAAGAGAATAAATTTTAGCTCTCGCATTTAGTCTGTTATATTATAAAGTAATGGTCCTAGGAAGACAAAAAAGTATAAGTGAGTAATAAGTATAAGGTAAAATAATCAATATACAAAAAACTGAAATAAACACATTGTGATGACTATTGGCTAAGACACTTTAAAATAGTGAAACATACAAAGTGCGGGGTGCGTCTCAAGGTTGCACCAAATGGGAGTCCAACTCAGCATGTGTCAGGCAAATATATCTGACGCTGATATTCTGCTGGATCCCTGCAGTGATATACGAGATAATAAATATGCGAATAATTGGGGTTGTAAAAACTGAAATGTACAGAATGAAATTACGTAAGTATACCCGTTTAAATAATTACAGATTTTTTAAAATGATAACAGTAAAGTTTAGCATTTGGAAACGTTCTTGTTCGATAGTGATTGTGTATTTGTGTTTTTGTCTACTTGATTATTTAAATAGATAAATATACAATGTATAAATGAGTAATGATACAAATTATAGTGGTTATTATAGACTTCATGTTCCGAAGGAAGTGTAGATAAGAGTCTTCATTATCACACTTCCTGCGACCACCACAATGTTGCACGTAGCCAGGCTGCCGGCTGGTATCGTTGATAGCCCAGGTTCGCACGGGGAGGGAGTTTGTTGCGCCACTTCTTCTTCCCAGCTAACGCACTAGGAAGTGGTGAAGGGTGGGCGTTTTGGGGGACTGTCTTATGTAATTTTGACGTTCGAAAAGTGCTGATTATCAGCCTAGTTTGAATAAATGACTTTTGAATTTGATTTGACCTCACGGCGGTTTTGTTTCGTGCACTGGATTTTCAACGCTCAGCTTACCCCTGAGGGTTGAAAATCCAACAGTCCGTTTATTCAATGCGCTGGGACGAGAGTGCGTCCCAGCGCGTTGGATTCTCAACGCTCTCGGCTCAAGACCGAGTGTTGGAAATTTAGTGCGCGATAAAATCCCGCCGCGATATTTTTCGTCCGTGCGTACGTAAGATGGGGATGAGATCCGTGGGTGGCCAGTGTAGAGTTGGTTCTGGTTTAGTCGCAGCGCGTCGGATAGTTGCAGATTTTTTTTGATTAGCCAATGAGCCACGTGTACGAAATTAAGCTTCGTGCAGACTAGCGCGACGCGACACCGGTTATTGTTATACCGTGAAGTCTTCTTAGAAATTGTATTGTTCGAGTCGCGTCGCTCTGTACCCTAATTACGTAATACACGATCAACCAGTATCTGAATCGTTTTGAAACAGATTGCTAATCCATTGCTCCATAATTTCGAAAAAGAAATCTGCACAGCAACGTAAATACTGCAATGAATGTTGTTGAACTGTCAAAATGAAACCAGATTAATCGTAATCGTTTACGAAAATATGTTACGTAATTAGAGAGCTGGTCTGCACGAGCCTTTAGTGTTGCATATTCAATGATTAGGTATACATTCGTTTCATATAATCACATCTGTGATTTATCTGATAGAATACAATTGTAAGTTAAGTAGGTACTCAATTTAGTTTTTCCGAGCAATCAATACTCGCAAAACTTAATTCATACTGGGACCAAGAGATGAATGAACAACTTAAATTAGCAAAGGTGGTTCCGCTACACAAAAAGGGCACAAGAACGGATCTGTTCGATGAGCTTGACATTAGGGCGGAGGCTGACTTGTAACGTTTGTTTGTAATGTATCAGTACCTAATGTATCATTCGAGGCGAGCTTGGTTACAAAACGACGCCACATAAGACGCGGCGAACGCTCGTTTCGAGCACATGAAATTTCCTCCACTCGACCTATCGGCAGTTTCGTGAATTCAAAGAAATTCACGAAACTGCCGACAGTCGAGTGGAGTATCCCGCGCTGGCATCGAGCGGCTCGGCTCGCTGCACAGACTACTGGAACGCGTTACAAAAACTCTATACATTACAAAAAAATCTTATAATAACTCAGTCTCCGCCTTTAGGAATTTCTTTTAAAATCTTTCGGATTGTAAAAAAATTGTATTGTAATGCTTGATGGACCCACTTATTTTATTGTCTTTAAAAGTAAGTAAAAAAACAACGAAACTGAACCAGCCGTGCTATTCTGTAAACATCTCACCGTGATAAATTGGGTGAAGTGAGCTGTCCATAGTGTCAATCCCTAGCTTTAGGTGCAATGACAGCTCACATCAAGCTCACTTCACCCAAGTTATCACGGTGAGATGTTTACAGGCGGCTGATCTAGTTTCGTTGCTGACTATAGCAATGTTCACCTAATGATGTAAAGGTTATCAGTAATTTCGGGAAATCCGTTTCCCGAACCCCTGTTCGGGAATCGGATTTCCCGAAATTAATGTATTGAAGTACCTACCTACCTTAAACACGTACGATAAGTACGTGTAAACCAGATCTAGTTTCGTTGCTGACTGTAGCAATGTTCACCTAATGATGTAAAGGTTATCAGCAATTTCGGGAAATCCGATTCCCAAACTCCTGTTCGGGAATCGGATTTCCCGAAATTAATGTATTGAAGTACCTACCTACCTTAAACAAGTAGGTACTTATCATAATGGTAAGTGTACACTTATACAGTACGTACCTTAACAGTTGGAACCGGGTCTTTGCCAGACTTAGTGTTTTTGCTTTTTTTTAAACCGAGGTTTCGTGAAAATGTGATTTTCACTCGAGTGAATGTTTCACACATCTAGGTTCATTGTGGTTTCATTTCACGTTCACACGAATGTCTCGTGTGAACGTGAAATGAAACCACACAATACACCGACAAAATAGTTGAACGTACATCTGCTCCTTTCATCTCATTTTCCAATCATTCGGTAGTCCAATATAGGTCCTATCGGTTCATTAATGAATTAATTTTTCACCTTTGATTCATTTTGCATTTAGACGTTTCACTTCGATGAAAGACAAAAATTATCAAAAAGTGAAGCGTCGGATATCTGCTTTGTTTGTACATACCTTAGGGGCCGTTCAAGTATTACGTAAGCACTACGGGGGGGTGGGGGGGTCTTTGTTTTGCTCATTTTTGATGACCTGGGGGGTTGGGGAGTCTAGATGATGATTACGTCATCGGTAGTTATTTACTTTTTTACACGAATGGCAACCCTCACATTGTCTATGCTTGAAAACGAAACGCCTTTTCGGGGACTCCCGCAAATAATGCATACGTTTAGACACTCGCTTTACAACCGATTAGGGGAATTACCGCGCGCTATTCACTTGTCTAAAAAAAACATTTATAATTGAAAAATGATTACCTACGTAAGCATGGGGGGAGGGGGTAAGAGCTTTGCTTACTTTTGCTGACAAGAGCGATGGGGGGGGTAAATAATTGTAATAAATCTGCTTACGTAATATTTGCACGGCCCCTTACTCCTGACTGCTGATATAATTCGTAAACAGTCGACGATTATCGGCGACTTAGACAAAGTTCAACATTTCTGTCTTGAGCCGAAAGTCAGACAGTATCTAGTTAGTCAGAAGGATAGATAGGGTTATCGGTGTTGTTTGTGATGATACAACCAGGGCCGAAGCCAGGGTTTGGAGGTTCAAACTAGGCTTGCAACCCGTACTATATTATATAGTACCGTACTTACTATATTTCAATCAATTGTACTATTATTATAGAAAAATGTGACTGGAATGGAACGCACCCGTACCGCAGCATGGGGAATTTCCCTAAACGTCAGGTTTCTGGCTGTCATTGTCAGTTTATCGATAGACGCTGCCCTTATTTCCATTCCCGTAACTACCGCTTTTACGGAAAGATTATTTGCCGTCATGAATATAAAATGGAAAGAAATCAGAACGGAATCTGAACATCTATTAATCTAATTAAAAATGAATTCTTCATTTATTTTTATATGGATCTAAATTGCTTAGGTTTCCTAATAATTTTAAAAATAATAAAATCTTGATGGCCAAAGCGCACAGTAATAACAAATACAAATGGAAAAATAAATAATGATTAAAAATAAACGTGTACCTACTATTTTTTTTCCAAAATTTAAATTTTACATAATTACTATTTTTTTGCAAGTTTTTGTGAAAAATACTATTTTTCTTCAATGAAAAGGTAGCAAGCAAGTTCAAATAGTTGGTCGCTGTGATTAATTCAAGACAATGTTCATGTTCTTTCTCCAGAATTAGCTTACCTACTGACAGATTATATGAGTTATATAATTCTTTATTTTTATTTGACTGTACATATAAGTCAATTGATTTTTTTTAAATTTTCATTTGTTATTGACATAATCTACACATTAAATTTTTTTTTATTCGGGCACGCCCTTTGTGCCTGGAAGCTTTTATTCCGGTATTAAATTTATGTTTTGAGTTTTTATTTTTGCTTGAGTATAAATTTCGATTGTTTTGTTGGTATATTGGCGTGTGCTAGCTGTAATTATGGCAAATAAATTGATTTACTGTTTTGTGTTGAGTAATGTAAATTATTTTGCATACTTATTGTATAGAATCAAGTAATTTTTTTTTTCTAACTGTACAGACAGCAGTGCTGCTGGGGAGTTTGTTGCGCCACTTCTTCTTCCCAGCTAAAGCACTAGGAAATGGTGAAGGGTGGGCGTTTTGGGGGACTGTCTTATGTGATTTTGACGTTCGAAAAGTGCTGATTCTCAGCCTAGTTTGAATAAATGACTTTTGAATTTTAAATTTTGAACGTAAAATCATTATTTTTTAATGGTTTTCCGCAAAAAGAACAAAAGATTCTGTTTTAAAAATAACAATCAATAATAATCTTTATTTTATAAATCTGTACAACTCTTAAAAACTTAGTTTATTTCTTCTAAAAAAAATTGGCAACCCTAACCTCCCCTCGAAATGAATTCCCCAGGAATTCGGACGGCCCTGGATACAACAGAATAAAAACGCGCATCAAACGTATCGCAAGTGACATAATTAAAAATATTTCTTGTAGTGCACATGTATAAATTGAAGATGGCCGCCATGACGATATATTTCATTTTGTTTTTATTATTTGTTTTCACTTCCGCGCGGCCGAGTGGTTCAGTAGACGAAACAGGTAAGGTAACGCTAAGGTACACATGGCAATAATTGAATCAGCACTATCAGACCACAAACAAGTGTACTTAGAACTCAAACAATACAAACAAACCCTAAAACAAAAAGTTCAATATGATGCGGTTGATTACAAAGCTCTGTATGGGAATATGCTAAAATACGACTCGATAGAAGTGGGAAACCACTATGCCATTCTTGAACAATGTATAATGAAGAATATAAATGACTCGAAAATAATAAAATACAAAATACTAAACCTACCACAAAAGGACTGGATCAATAAAATAGTAATTAACTATATTAATGAACAAAATCAATTATGGCATGGTTGTTTGGCTAATCAAGAAAATTTACAACTGCAATCTAAATATAAAGCTGCTAAAAAAAAAATAGAATGTAAAATAAAAGAAGATAAAAAGAATTACTATTATGACGCATTTTCAAGATGTAGTAAGAATCCCAAAAAAATGTGGAAACTGATAAACACCCTAGCTAAAAATAAGACAAACGATGCCTGTGCTCTTCCTAAACTCTCGATTGACGGCAAAGAAATAACAAATGGCACAGAAATCTGTAACGTGTTTAATAACTATTTTGCTACTATTGGCTCTCTGTTCGCCCAGAATATAATACAAACTAACCCTAACCCACAAATTACATTAAATACATTGTATAAATTCAATCTCTTTAGTATTGTATAATTGCATAGCACATGTGTGAGCACTGTGACCATTACCATTTACTGGGTAAGTCTTTCATTGACTTGAATGTGCCCTGGCGGCTGAGAGTATGTCATGCTCACTCAAATTTCTCGCTGGTGGTGGCGTGTGTGTTGGATCATTAAGTTCCCTTCAAAATGGTTGAGCTGAATGGTGCTGATCCATGCGTCATGTTCGTGAACGGGCGCCGTCAGTAGGGACTGGTCATCTCTTAGCTTCCATGGCTTATTTTAATGTATTTTAATTTTGGAATTTGTTTATTATCTTTTCATTGCGGACGCTTTTAACGTGCACGTATTTCTACATTGTTCTCACATGTATAATTTAAACATGAATGATGTACCTAACCATTATTTTGTAAGAATATTTTGATTTAAAAGAGTGTCCGTGGAGTTTCTTGCCCGTTCTTCTCATAGGTACCTACTTACGCTTTGGAATGGGCAACTAGCTTCATCTTTCTGACTGACCGACCCCTTGACAATTCAAAAGTGCCTGTAATTGGTTTATTTGAAATAAATGCTTTGAGTTTGAGTTTGAGTTTGAAAATAGAAGGTTTGTAGAATGTCCTTATCTAAATGCGGATACAAATCTGCGCACGTGTAGACACTTACTTATCTAACTTGATTCAAAGCTACCTATTCATTTTAGGGATTGTTTATATGCTGAACGATATCGGAATACATTTGTAGTTGTTGCATTATATC
This sequence comes from Agrochola circellaris, assembly GCA_914767755.1. Lineage (NCBI taxonomy): Eukaryota > Metazoa > Arthropoda > Insecta > Lepidoptera > Noctuidae > Agrochola > Agrochola circellaris. The sequence goes on along the minus strand of OU611867.1, from coordinate 4,318,454 downwards.
GGATAAGTAGTTGATGAAATGAGGATGTTTCGTGATCATTATTCTTTCTCTAAACATATGAGGTAAATCGAAAGAGGTAAAAACAAAAATATCGTCAGCGTGACGCGGCAGTGAAAGATTTTTTTTGCCTCCTTAAAAATCCATCAACTACGTTAACCGGGTAAAAACTTATTGCATTCAACAATAACATGTAACGCTGTCTCTTGTACTAACTATTATCATCATTATCTGCCTAGCCTTTTACCAACTATGTCGGGGTCGGCTTCCAGTCTAACCAGATGCAGCCGAATACTAGTATTTTACATGGAGCGACTACCTATATGACCTGACATAGTCACTGGGTAACCCGATAGCCTTGATAAGACTGGTTGTCAGACTTCCGGGCTTCTGACGACCCGTAACAACTGTCAAAGATCTACAAATGACAGCCGGGGCGAGGCATGTAAAGATGGTCACACATCCACAAGCGTAGCTTAACCTGGTCGATCGACCCGTGTGGCTGACTAAAGCTTCGTGCAGACCAGCGCGACGCGACGCCGCGACGCGACTCGAACAATACAATTTCTAAGAAAACTTGACGGTATGACAATAACCGGTGTCGCGTCGCGCGACAAGTTGCGCTGGTCTGCACAAAGCTTAATGCCTGTTTTTTGTTTCAGTTGTTCGGGGCCAAGTAGCGTACTTAGACAGAGCAAGCGAACTCCTTATTATACATAAAACGTGCAACCAAAACGGCTGTTAGACTGTAAAATGAAGAATTTGGGGATAAAACGGAATGACTTATTGATACAACACGGCCCTACAGTCTATCATTATGGTCTGTTCCAAACGAATCTGATTAAAATGTATACAAACTGATCAAAAAATGTACCTGTGGATGCAATTTTTTTTGTGCCCCTTATAAATTGAGTAGACTAGATAGATACTTTGATTTGATTATTTAATTACCTTCTTAAACACATATTTTAATTTTAAATCTTTTTAATCCAAAAATGTTTTTCATTTTTCACAATTGAGGCAAATTTTTATAACCTCAATACTGCCCTGCTAAGCCGAAATGCGCTATCTCAATCGTAGTAAGTTTTGAGATAATTGACTTTTTGTAAATTGTAATTTAAGGAAACATAAGGATATAATAAGCTTCTGAGTGGTTTTTTAAATGTTTTAAGTGTTTTAGATGATTTAGAATGTTTTAGATAGCGGCATTTGGCTTATACCATTCAATACGAAATTGTTATACCTATTGAATGGTATAAAAAAAAGTAAAAGGGCGTATCTCAGGGATAGCGCCTTTCGGCTTAGCAGGGCAGAATATAAATCGATGATTTTTCGAAACTTATATTATAAATGCAAAAGTGAGTTTGTTAGTTTGTTTATTTGTTACGCTTTCACACTAAAACGGCTGAACAGGTTTGAATTAAATTTGGCACAAGGGTAGACCATGACTTGGACTAGGACTTAGGATACGTTTTATCCCGATATTCCCACGAGATCGAGACTTATGCGGTGAAACCGTGGGGCGCAGCTTGTATTAAAATAATTATTAAATAATAATTTAAGAACTTCAAACAATAATTGTAGAAAAAAGGGATGAAAATATAAAGTTGAAACTTTCGAAATACAGATGAATGTGTGTTACTAATTCCCTTTAGTGAGTGATTGTGTAAGAATTTACCCTGAACAGGGTTTGTTCACACTTTCATCACTATTCCAATTTTGAATCCCACGGGAACGTACTAGCGGGATAAAAAGTATCCTACATGTTAATCCAGGTTATAAACTATCTGTGTGCCAAATTTTATCCAAATCCGTTCAGCCGTTTTTGCGTGATTGATTAACAAACATCCAAGCACACAAACATACAAACTTTCACATTTATTATACTATTATTATAGTAGGATAATAGGATTCACCTACTTGAATTATAAATAAAATAGAAATAATTTTCTGTAGACATAGACTACAATCTACATCATGGGTAATAATAAAAGTTTTTTTAAATTGTATTTGTTTTTTACATTTATTGCCCTCTAAGAAAGAACTGATAGCACGGGCTTCAGCTAAATGTTTATCAGTTGGGTTAGGTTGGGTCACAGTCTGCGAGACGGTCGTCTCGCAGAAGGAGGCTGCGGAAAGGGAGAGGGAGATCTCGTCCACTCACCCGGCCCGCAGCAGGCGCACCGGGCGTCGGCGGAGGGCGGACAACGCTCTCTTCCGGCCCCCCTAAATGGGTCCAGGGGCGACGGACTCGGGGACGTCCGTCGCCCCCCACACATTAGAACCCGAGGTGGCGGCGCGTAGTGTTCCACGCGCGCCCCCCTGAGACGTCGCGGGGGGAGTCAAACACCTCACTCCCCCCCTGACCCGAGAGGAGGCCCGCGGTGGCGGGTCGGCACCGGCCGGGGGTTGCGGAAGATTCTTTCGTTCCCGCGACCGGGCGTAGGTGTGAGTCGGAACACCGGGGTGGTTTTTAGTCAGTAAGAGTCTGACAGACCCCTCCGCCTCCGACATCCATGAGGATTTTCCAACAGGGAACAAAAAAAAAAAAGAAAAAAAGTTTGGGTCACAGTGGAATAGGTATCAGATAGTACGCGGTAATGCGCAGTCGCCAATCGAACCCATGTCCCCATGCTCAGCAATCGCAGTTCCGAACACCAGAACAGCGAGGAAGGTTTTTTTGTCGTAACAATAGAAACTTTCATATCTGCAGACACACAAATTCACATTAGGTATGTGTCATCATATCGATATAACACAAGCCATCACCTCTCCTCGACAAGAGGGAGGCATGTGTTGGTTTACACACATTGCGCAAATGTTAATGTAAAAAAATGTTCACATACATACACCTACACTTATGTGACGTCAGACGCTAGGTGCACGGTTCCAATTGGTCGTTTCCTATGGATAATAGCCGGCAAGTAACTCCACGGTTACTCATGAAAATAATTGGCTTTTACAATGTTTTAAAATTTCGGGAGTACATACTAATCCCACGACTATTTCTGTTGACAATTTCACAAATGTTTAAGGCCCCCTGTCAGTGGATGTGCTGTGCACACACAGGGTTACCGGACATCCGGATTTATCCGGACAGGTCCGGCTTTATGGCCCTCCGTCCGGACTTTGGCTGCCCTTGTCATTTGTCCGTGTTTTATTAGTAAATAAGACATGTTGAGTGAATAGGCAGAAGTGGACATACATGATATACATGCATACGAACATACAGATAATTAATTTTATTGAATAAGTACTTAGTTTGAATAGTTAGTCGTATACAACCTTATTTTTTTTACCTTGAACCTCTTACATTGCACTCACCTGTGTATGAACAACTTTTACTATAGGACCAAAAAATTTATCGCGAAACTAAATATGTGCCTATTTATTTTGTCGAATGTTGTGAACATAAATATACTGAACAACAGATTTTTTCGCGATTTCCTAGCTCGTGACCTACGCCGTAGAGTCGTTGCGCAATGTGAGCTACGTTGCAGAGTCGTGACGCATTTCGAGCTACGCCGTAGAGGCGTGGCGTAGCGTGAGCTACGTCTTTGAGTCGTCCCACAGTGTGATCCACATTGTCAGACGATGAAGAGTCTACATAAAAGACAAAAACTCTCCAAGTGCATAAGATCGTACGTTTTGAAGTCGGTTAAAATGTATTTGTAGTTACTGCTCTATTTCGAAAAAATATTCCACGGGAACGTAGGTACCTACTGTCGGGATGAAAAGTGTCTCATATTGCCTATGTGTTAAATCGAATTGAAGAATATTAACGTTGTTTCCTTTAACTATAAGAAATGGTCCAAGAGATTAGTGTGATAACAATAATTTATGCTAATGTAAAAATGTATTGATAAAATACTTTAAAACAAGCTGCCATGAAGTTTATTGTCCTTTTTCTCCATGAAGACCTAGTTTTGGAACGGACAACTAGTTTTGCTGACTAGCCTAATTAAAATAAATGCTTATGCTTTTCTTCATCTCAAATCCTTTCCCCACACACCATATTCATAGGTACACGGTAAATAACCAGTGACCATTCTGTCACTCAAAAAGTGTATATCAATACGTATACATAAAGTTTTCATCCACTCGCGGACAAAAGCAATCAGTGTTCAAAATAACGTTAAACGCATCTTTATTTATTTCGAGACAGGCATATATCATACCTCTTCATGCATTTATCATTGGCACATACCAATTCAAATTTTGATGATCAAACCGAGCACTTCGCGGTTCACAGCGGCGCGACAGAGACGAATCATGCCTTTTCGCAGCCCGTCTCTTTCCCTCCAGGTGAGGAAGAGCCTACCTCGGCGTTCTCGGACGACGCGATGTCACGCTCGCGTCTTATTTCCACCAAAACAGTTCACTCCACTTTAGTCCTTATTTTTAACACATTATCAGTTAATATTGCACAAGTTAATGCTCTAAATATAATTGAGCAAAATAAAATAACAAAAAAACACGTCTGCCACTGACGACAGTCGACGGAGGTACTTGGTATCATTTTTACTTGAGCGAACCTAACCTGAGCGAACTCCGTGACCACCTTCCGGCTCCATCATCAGACTCTGGACACCACCTAGTGTAATAGCAGTTGTTAATACATAACCAATGAGTCCAAACACGATGGTGCTGTCTTGTTTGATTGAAGAGTTACTATGGCCACCTTCTGGCTCCATTATCAGACCATCTCCATACATTACCAACCCATATGTATGGCAGGTCATACGATCACATAACACGATCTGATCTTAAAACTTGAATACCTCAAAACTAACTCTGTGTGGGTTGGATCCTTTCCGTTTAACTACGTCCAATTGGAGTAACTAGAAACACATATGGCCAGCTTCCGGCTCCATCGTCAGACCCTGAACACTACCTAGTGTCAAAGCACTTGTCAATACATAACCAATGAGTACAAACACGATGGCGCTATCTTGTTTAATTGAGGTTTTCCCATGGCCACCTTCCGGCTCCATCATCAGACCCTGAACACCACCTAGTGTCAAAGCACTTGACCCTTAAATGCATATTGTGCCGAAAACGGCACAACAACTTTAAGTTCAAATAGCCCGCCAAATAGTAAACTGTCATACTATTAGCTGTTGTATTTTTAATCTATTATCTATGAAAAAAAAAATACGAGAATATCAGCCTCTACTTGGTATTACTGTCAAATTTTATCTGTCAAAGTATGACAGAAGTCAGAGTACTTAGCGCCAACCGAAGTTACGAAAGTTTTTTCGAAAAAAATAAACTGTCCGTTTATTATATTCTTTCAAGTAAAAATAATATTTTATCAGGTATGTAAGTTCATCAAATATATGTGCTTATTATTATTTTACTTCAAATTTCAACAATGCGCTCGTAAAAACGCAAAAATATCTTTGTGCCGAAAACGACCCTTCATGCATATTTAGTACATTTTTTTCCCGCTAAGTGCCTACCTGTTCTAACACGTTTCAAATGTTTTATTTGTTACTTTGCTTTGCTGGGTGGTTGGTTATTGCATGTTGTTGTGTTGCTTTTCAGCTATAGATGACAAAAATATAGAAGAGATGCTTCGCATGCTAGAAAGTGGCGAAATTTCTGACGATCAGCTGGAATCCGACGGGGAAGACCTAGATTATTATCCGTCTCGTCAAGATCTTTTAGATGAGTTGGAAGAATCTCCTTTAGAAACATTCAATGGTAATGGTAAAGATATCGATCCAGCTATTGATCCTATTGATGCTATTGATCCTCCCGCAGTAACTGACAGTGACCCTCCAATAGTACGTAATATTTCAACTCCTGAAAGCGCTAATTATATGCCAAGTGGAGGTAGAAGTCTACTATGGAGAAAACGAAACCTGGTCTATTCTGAAGATAAAATAGCAAGTTGTCCTAGCATCCACTTACGTCGGTGCAGAACCTGTGGAAACAATCCATAGGTATGATAAAAAATTGAAACGAAAAATCGAAATTGCTTGCCCCAAACTCGTAAAAGAGTATAACGCTCATATGGGAGGCGTCGACCTGATGGATTCTCACCTTGGCAGGTATAGGATTCGCATCAAAAGCAGAAAATGGTACATGAGAATATTTTATCATCTGTTGGACCTGACCATCATCAATGCCTGGATTCTTTAAAGAAAAGTTATGGGTCAAAGAGGGAAAGCCAGCAAAGATATCATGAATCTTGCAGACTTTCCTTCTGAATTAGCAGACACACTTTGTAAATATTCCACACCTATACCGAGGGGTCGTCCACGTTCTACATCAACTACAGCAGCTGGCCCGCCTCCCAAGATACGGAAAGGAAAGCCTTGTCAAGTTTTACCCCCAAACGACGTTATACTCGATGGCGTGGGCCATGAACAAATAAGGACACCTAATAGGATGAGATGTATGTTTCCAGCCTGCAATTTGAAGACTGTAATTATGTGTGCGAAATGTAAAGTTCATTTATGCGCTAAAAAAAGCAGACTGCTTCAATGACCTTCACAAAAAATAATAAACTAACTAATGCATGTAGTGCCGAAAACGACACATGTAGATTTTTGGTAAAAATATACGTAAATACATAATACTGATTTTTTTTATTTTTTTTCCTCGAATCTAAGCACAATATTCTATAAAATACATTTTTTCAAATATTAAAATAAAAGATCATGCATTTATTTACACCAAAAATGGAAAGCCTTCTGTTTGTCCATCAAAGATAAGCGTGAAGAAAACACGCATATTATTTAGGATCTTATCTTTCAGACAAAACATACGTTTCGTGCTACTCTGGTTTTCATCGTGGATATTTTTCTGTTATTATCAGCTTTTGCAGTACATATGCAGGATAATAAATAAGACTGTCAACTATTAAGTAAAATTTGCTAAATTGAAAATAAAAATCTTTAAATGAAAGGTAGGTTTCAAAATAATATTTTTTATGTGGGTTATGGGATACAATTAATTGAGCCACACGTAGGTAAGTGATCACCACCGTTGTCTGATAGCTAATAGGCCACTCATTTCGTAGTTATCGCCTATTTTTGAGAACGCAAAAAATACATTTTCTTAATTATTAATAACTAGCTTCCCGCCCCGGCTTCGCTCGAGTAGCACTAAGTACTTATGTACGGCGCACCTACCTGCCTACCCTACCTACCCTACCTTTTCATTGTTTTTAAGATGTATTCTGCTATTCGGGGCGGAGACAAATCCAACGAATCAAAAACCATGAAAATTGGTCCAGCAGATCTCGAGTTATAAGTGTTGTAACAAACACGACTTTCTTTTATATATATAGATAATTAATTTATATGCATTACTATAAGGGATCTTTATTCAATTCCTAAATCAAATCAATATGAAGTCTGATTTGTTAATAATAAATCAATCGTTTATCAAATTAACGATTGACTAAATTCATCGATTACCATTAGGTACTATTCATTTTAATCTCGACTAAATTTAATCGTGATTAATTAAATCGATTAAATAAAAAATAAAAAATACGTGTGGCACTCGAGGACTGCCGCGGTAAAGCTATTGCATAGCATATATTCAAAAATAAGAAGATAATATTGTTGATTTAAAATATTTTTTTTAAAAAATACCCCTATACCCCCCCCCTAAATCGCAGAATTTACACAACCGTCAATGACGTCTGCCCTCACGCGTCTGCCCGCGTTCGGGTCGCGCACTCGGCGATCGCGCGTCATTGCCTATCCCGCCCCTCCACCCTCGTTCTGCGCGCCCGCCGTCGACTCATCGCAGGTCATTCTTATCGTTCTAACTTTTAAAATATTAGTCCAAATTACTTAGTGTAAAAGACAAATTTTATCTACATTAAATACCGAAAGCGATGAAGGTATTTATTTTGATACGAATTAACTAAATACTCTAAAATATGCAACTTAAAAAAAGTATTCAATTTAAATGTATTTATAGCTCACTATTTTGGCTATAATGGCTTCCACATAAAAGGTAGATATATGCTGTCGCGGACTTTTATTTAGAACTCTTTAAGACAAACAACCCCACAATACATTCTTTTCATGTAACTCCAGCGGTTTAGGCAGCGCACGCAAAGATAGATCTCAGAGGGCAGGATTTTTTCCGACTTACTGGATACTTATCGTTATATTATGGCTAAATCACATAAAATCTTTATAAATTGTAGCCTATGTGTTATTCTGATATATAAGCCACATTACTGTAAAGTTTCATTAAAATCCGTTCGGTAGTTATTGCGTGAAAGAGTAACAAACATCCATCCATCCATCCTCACAAACTTTCGCGTCAGGTTTTTTTTTCGTTACGGAATTTCTACATTCGGTCGCCGCGCTCAGTCTCCGATAAAAGCTATGCAATAGCTTAAAAATCGATTTAACTCGTTTTTTTTTTTTTATCGATTGATGCCATCACTGGGCTAAAGCTAGGGAATAAATAAAACAAACGCATGAAACAGAATCGTCGCTTTATTCAGCAATTTCCGGTTGAAAAAAATAATCAACAAAACTACACTGAAATTGTGAACATGACTATTTTTACAAACATTTTTACAGCGATATTGTATAATTGCGTCGCGTCGGGTTGTGAGCGCTCGCGTGCTCAAGCTCGAATGCTCAATGCTCAACGTGCTCGCCTGGCCGAGCGCGCCGCACTAAACGATACAAAATAATAATATTTACAACAAATGTACGTCCGCACTGTAAACAAAGCTAAGGGAAACAAGAATGGTTTCGCGGGCGAGCGATCACAACGGCAACGCCTAAACTAGAATTCAGAAACTTATGAGGTACATCATCCTATTCACTTTACTAAGCGTATGTTATCGGCCCCAACGACAACATGAGGCCAATGTTTTTTTTTACATTTTTTTCCCAAATTTGCAGCCTTTTTGTACAGTATATGATACTTACTAATTATATATGTATAGACATAGTTAAACCGTTACTTTTTTTTGTTGCGAGCTCTTTTTCCTAACAGCACATTGGTCCAATGAACTGCCGTGAAAATGAGCTCACTAAATTTTTTAATAATGGTTGAGACAACAGGACACTTGCGTTACACGACTCGATATAATTTTCGCATAGCTAGATTAAACCCCAATGTTATTAGTTTACATTAAAATACACGATATTTTTAACATTTTTTTTTTTGCTTTTTTCTGCAAAAGTTCTAACAAGAAGTGAGCTGAACGGATAAAATGTATTTTTTATTATATATTTGTATCCCGAAAAAGAAACTACATTAACACTGAGAATGTAAATCTGTTGACAATTATTGTGTTTCGTGATCGCTTCCATTTCTGTTATTTAAATATTGTATCAAAGTAGCACATACGATTGCTTCTGGCAACACCTGACCAGCGACCACGAACCACAATTTACAATGTTGCCACATTAAAAATGAACAAAAAGTATTATTTTTTTTATTTCTATCTACCTACATTGTGTCTCTACACGTTTATTTCTAATAATTTGAATGGACACACTCTCCCTAATATTCTACAATATTATCATACCGATTACGTTTACAGATATTGTAAGTCGTGTTTCTGTATTTTGTTGTTAAATATCACTTTAAATCGGTTATTTCGTGAAATTAATTGAATACATTTAGAATAGCATAATGACGTTGCTTTATGTATTCCCCAAGGGCTAGGCAGGGGAGTTGGTACCCTAGTACACCCATAGTTCGGCAGTTAAGAGCGTTTATTCTAAAAGTTTTCAAAAATTTGACAAACATTTACTTTTTTTGATTAATTTGGCAATACTACTGTATGGAAATATGAAATGTGGCTAACTAGCGAACTAGAATATTAATAATAACATTGAATTTGTTGTTGTAACTCTTTTGGGCGTAAAAAGGGCATTTTGAAGGTTCCCAAATATCTTTTTTTCATCTATTAATGCATTTCATAATCAATATTCCAATTCATCTAGTTAGCCACATTTTTTATTTCCATACAGTAATATTGCCAAATTAATCAAAAAAAGGTAAATATTTGACAGCTATTTGCGACGTTGCCAACTTTTAGAATGAACGCTCACAAATGATCAGAACGAGAGAGCTAAGCCGTATTCACGTCATAACTTGTCCAACCGAGCGCCACGCGACATACACTGATCAACCAACATGCGCCGGGCGCAATTCAAAATGTATCTCACTTGTGTGTCATTTCAACAACACTGTATTTGGCACCGCCATTCAGTGCGGTTCTCACTGCCAAACAAATGTCGACCTTGCCATGTTGGAATAAAGTTGAAAATAAATAAACTTCCGTTAGCCCGAGAGCTCATCGAAGCGAAAAGAGGTGCGCGTTAGAGTAAGGTTATTTATTTTCGACTTTATTTGATGGATCCCAATGTTGATATTTGCTCGCCGACTTGACAGATTAAAGTTAGTCGTTATCAAAAACGGAACGTTTACAAAATCGATAAAATCCGCAGTTATTTAATCGATCCACAAATAACTTCCATCTTGATGTCCTCAATATACTACACGCACGCAGTTGGTCACAGTTCCAACTTATCCCTATCCCCTTACCCGTTTGGTCGGGGTGCCCTTAAAATAGCTAACTGCAACCAACGTTAACGATACAGATAGTTTTTAAAAAGATCATAAATTTCAGGCTTGTCTCATAGTAATAGCTGTTTATAAGCTCAGGTACACACGAGCTAGAAATGCGTTCAATGACCACTTTTGGAGTTTATGTTGTATCGTCTCAATTGGCGCCCAGCGTGGGTCACATCCACACATCGATTCGCAAACTAATTTTACTTACTATGTCTTCTAAGGAAAGCTGATATTAAGCCGCTTCGATTAACTATAAAGTAGTATTCTTTTAAATAGCAACAGTGCTGCCAGACATTTACATCGATGCACAATATTTTTTCAAGTAAAATCCGCGTTTATTTGGTATCGGCGTCTCGTAATGGTTGAACACAAAATGGAATATATGCACAGGTTGAGTATTCAGTACGTTTGGATTGAGAGTCGTGAAGTACCGGGGACTGAATATCATTATATACAATCAATGTCTAACAATAAATTAATGGTACAAACACAAAATAATACTAACTCTACGGGATCTGTCCACAAGTACGGACCGCCTGACTATTCACCGCGCGTCGACAAGCGTCCGCTCAACTGGTCCGGCCAGTGAACCAAATTATTAAGTAAATATTTCATTATTTATAATACACATAAACCTATATGATACACAGTAATGCGGTTATTATTTTACACATTTTTTAAACATTTTTATTTCATTTTCTTTATGCTCATACACATTTAAAATATACACTCGCTCTCTATTCAATAACACATTAAAACGAACAAAACAAATGTTTCTTTTGCTAAAAAAAAACTAGCGAGGGCATGCCAGCCGCGAACAAAATCATATTGACCCTTGCTAAAGTTTTCCACGTATTAACTATTTCACAGCCTTAAATAAGTGTCGGGGCTCGTGCGCGGGCGCGCGGCGGCGTCACGTGACCTGCATGGGCAGCGTGTCGCCGCCGCGCCGCCGCTCGTCCGGCGCGGCCGGCGCGGACGTGGACGCGCCGGGCGCGGCCGGCGCCGGCGGCCGCTTGAGCGCGGCGGGCGCGGCGAAGGCGACGGCGGCGACCTGCGGGTACACGGTGCTGGTTAATAAAAACGTATAGCGCACACATAAGTTATATCTCTTGTTTTTTACTATACGTATAATCTGGTGAGATCTTTCCATATCTTTCAGGAATCTGCTGAAGAGATCCGCCTAAAAACATGCGTGGATCTCTTTATAAATCCATACATCTCATATGATGTATTTACAATTTGTCCGACTAACTTTAAATAATACATGTGTGACCATTATAGTACTATTAAGTACAGCAGTGCAGTTTTATAGTGTTCCAAAATAGAACTGTTTTGCAGAAAACACCCACCGTGGTATTCGAACCGATTAATAAAATTGCTCAATCAAAAATTAAAATATCGTAACAGATTAAAAAAATATAACAATCCACTAGATGTAATTGAATTTAATTATCTCAGAAAAGACTGTCAAAAACTTATACAAAGATGTTACAATAATTACATACACGAATTAGAAAATAAGATAAAAGGCCATCCCAAATTCTTTTGGTCACATATAAAAACCTTCGGAAAAGTAACCCTTCCTATCCCTCTAAAATGACCTAAGGTACTGTAACTGCATCGAGAAGTAAAGCTATCTCGAATTTATTTGCTGATCATTTCTCATCGGTATATGACTCGCAAACTCTTGACCATGGCAATTCTATCGATTATCCACCTGCCACATCAATCCCTTCTCCACCCAATAATGATTTTTCAATATCTCGAGAGGCAGTATGCAATAAACTTTCCAGACTTGACCTGTCAAAGGGTGCAGGACCTGATAATATACCCCCAATATTTTGGTCACGATGTGCTCGTTATGTGTCCTCTCCATTAGCAGATATAGGTATAAATATAATACTTCACTAATGATAGGTGTCTTCCCGAATACCTGGAAACGGGCACGAATAGTGCCTATTCACAAGAAAGATAAGAGCGAGGTGATATCTAACTATCGACCAATTTTGATTCTTTGTACTCTGTCTAAGGTCTTTGAATTGCTAGTATACCCGATAAAAAGTTGCCTAACCTTAAGTCAGCATGGTTTCATGGTTAAAAAGTCTACGAACACAAATCTTGTCACGTATATCACTGAGTTAACATCCGCAGTTGATGAGGGTCTACAAGTAGATGTAATATAAACTGATTTTTCAAAGGCCTTCGACAGGGTAAATCATGAACTATTGTTGATTAAACTTCAGTCCTTAGGTATCACTGGTGCCACATTGAATTGGTGTAGGTCATACCTAAATAATAGGCCGTCTTTAGTTGTCATAGAAGGTGATGAGTCTGACCCTTATTTTGCAACCTCTGGTGTACCACAGGGGTCCAATTTGGGGCCACTCTTTTTCATTGTGTTTGTGAATGATATTACAAGCGTACTTAAATATACTACGCCATACCTATTTGCGGATGATCTGAAGTTGACACGCATAATTCTGACTGAATCTGGTATTCAGTTGCTACAAACGGACTTAGATAACTTGACTCAGTGGTGTACGAAGTATAAAATGTATCTAAACTGTACCAAATGTCACCACATCAAATTTACCAGAAAGCGGAATAAAATTCAATCTAGCTACAATATTCAGGGAAACACACTAGATGAAGTGACAGTTATCCGAGATTTGGGAGTGTATTTGGATGGTCATTTGAGATTTACAGAACACATTGACAAAATGCTTAATTCAGCTTATCGGGCTCTTGGATTTATACTGTGATCTTCTAAAGAATTCAAAAAACCATCCACTACAATTTTGTTATACAATAGTTATGTGAGAAGTCAGTTGGAATACTGCAGCACGGTCTGGAATCCAACATACCAGGTTCACACAAATCAAATAGAAAGACTCCAGAAGAAAATTGTTCGTCACTTAGCTTTTCGGTTTAGAGTTAGGAATCTGAGATCATATGCAGACAAGCTGAATTATTTTAAAATCATTCCTCTCAGGTCTCGCCGTACAGTCTCTGATTTAACATTCCTGTTCAAGTTGCTGAATAATAGTATTGACTGTCCAGATCTTCTTAGCAGAATAAATCTTAATGTCCCGGCCAGAATGCTGCGTTATCCCCGCCCATTAATCAAGGCCCCACGATACCGAACAAATCTGGGTAAACATTCACCGGTTTCCAGGATGACCCAGCAGTACAATGCCTTATCATGTTCATTAGAAGACATAGACATGTTTTCTAATAATCTGGGCAAATATAAGTCACTAATCCGTACGCAATTGAATGATAATTATGTAAGTGTTGAACTGCCTGCCTAGTAATGCATTGTTCGCTATTTCTATTTTTATTTGTCTGCAAGTACAATTTTTTCTAATATGTGTTCGTTGCTTTTTAATCTTTATTTTTATTCTATCTAAATTCAGATTACCCAATTTAATAATGTACTAGTATAATACTATATATAATTTTAACTTTCAGGGCTACTTCTATTTTTTATATACTGTTTGCTTGTCTCCTATAATTGAGGGATAAATACTAGAACAACAATATGTTTGTTGTTCTTGTATTTATATTATAGCATGAAGGTGAATTCTTTGTTGGAGATCCTAATAAAATAAAATAAAATAAAATAAAATAAAATAAAATAAAACAAAACAGTTATTATGTTATGAAAAACATAACATTTGATTTGAAGAAAGCTGTCTTAAATTTTACCGATAATAAGAAAAAACGTACTTACGGTGCCTCTTTTGTTACCTGTGGACCTAGTTTCACTCAAGCAGGACTCGCGGCTGCGAGCTCGATCTGTCACTCATGTCAAGTGTCAATCGTAGAAGTTTTCAAAATTCAACAGCAAGCACATTGCTCAAATGTTACGTTTTTCATATCATAATAACTGTTTTGTTTGAAGGCAAAACAGTTATATTATGTTTCTTCAAAACATAACATTTGATTTGAAGACCTGTTAGGTATCTGCTGGTGAAAGAGTACCCGTAAGGGGTAGACGTAAGTAAGAATGTAGACGCTATGTGAATTAAATATTATATGGAATGAACGAATATTTCAGTCTGTATTCATTAAATGTTCCAATAAAACAATTAAGAGTTTTCAATCTATTTATCTTAGTAGATGCAGAAATGAACACATCTTCCTTATGATGTTAAAGATTAATGGCAAATTTATTTCCCTTATTTAAGGTGAACATAAATTATAAAGCTACACTATACTGATAATAGAAAATCAATGGGACTAAACTGAATAATAATCTCATCAATAAAGGAGAATTGGATCACTCATATCCTTAATTAATATAAGTTTGGTTACTTACTTGGAAGTTATGAGATCAATCAAATGTACAGACATTTTTGAATCTCATAGTAAGCAATTTTATAAAGATGTGGAAACACAAACTCAATGTCATACATACATGACAAAGTTAAAATTTCATTGAAACTGAAATTTAATTAGGACATTTTATTAAAATGGTCAATAGATTAGTCAAGTGGTGATGCATGTAAATGAAGTATCATCATTTGTTAATTAAATAAACTTGAAATGTGAATCATGTACACAAACATAATTTTAATATTTTCTTAGGGGATTAAAAATTATCATATAATAAATCCTCTTCCTCTCTCACAGAGAGACCCTTTGTCCACTCAGTGGGAACATAATAGCCTGAGCATTATACATTCTCTTGAGAGGTAGCCCTCTCTTTTACTACTTTACGAAAGTAATTTTTCTGTCTCTAGCGGCTCTTCCAGTTCCATTTCATCTGATGATCTATTTTCCAGCCAGCCTCCTGAAGGCTACCACAGACCTTATACTTCCTAGAGGTTCCTCTATCTTAGTCTGTTTAAAAATGAATTTAGTCCATTCTGAGGAGAGGCAGTGTTGTCTTTCAAGGCAAGCTTAACTACACCTGTTATTGCAAACCAAAATCAACAAGGATTATGGTAGATTATAAGTAAACATCGTGATTGTCAGTGTCTTTGAACCCTATTTTGGCCGCACTGTTAATCAAAATCTTGAAAGTTGTGAGATGTCTTATAATATTAGGTTAAGCATTTAAATCTACGCCAAGCAAGGGGTATCTTTTTATCCTAAATGGGTGCCTGGGTAATGCTTTTGAAACTTACAAATGGACAAAATCTGTTTAGATGCGATCAGGTTATTAAAGGCTAATGCCATGCAATCTATGACATTCACCTCTGAATAGGAGCTTTATAAGTAATTAGTATGGATTATCTCCAAATACATTTTAGCAAGTACCTTGTTCCTCTATCGACCACTGCCCCTTGCAACCTGACAATGACTTATTACAAAATACAGCAAAGAATAATACAGTATTAACATTATAAATTATAATGTTGTTTAACTATTTAGCATTTCCTAATAGTTATAGGACTCAATGTCATATTTAATTAGTAATTCTAATGTTCCAAATGCAAATTAGAGTTCATAAGAGGTGCTGAACCTCTTTAATGTAACAACTGCATACCACATGAGAGTATTGCACTCTATTTTAATTTAAATACACTTCTGGATGGGAGTGTCCGGACTACTTCCAAAAGGGAAAGTAGGATACAATCTCAGTGGGTAGGTTGCTGCCCAATTAACAAGTCCCTGTGGACCTTGGTTTAGCAGCTAGCTCCATCTGCGCTAGACCTATATTAGAGATCCCAGCCAAAACCCCCTCGCAGCACGCGTAGCATGACGCTTTCTATGTCTATGAAGAATAGACACAGCTCTTTCTATACAAAGTGACATTTCGTTTCTCCATTTTTGACATCGCACCGTAGAAATCCTTCTACAATCTGTCATTTTGTCTTTCGTTTCTAACAATCTTGTCTAGGTCCTTTTATATGTAGACTATTTCAGAAGAAAGTTTTCTATCCCAAACTGTCAAAATCACATTGACAACTGACAGTTGTCTCCACGGCCAATCATGATTTTGTAGTTATCCGTTTATACTTTGTGTATAAACGGATAACTACAAAATCATGATTATACAGGAGAGCATTTAAACACAAAACTGTGATAATTAATAGAAGAACAAAGATATCTTCGCATATTTTACATCATTTCGTTAATAGGGAATATTACCAAGGAAACGGTTAGGGCCAATATTACTGAAATATTTGTTGTTCTAAAATACGTTTCTTCGACACTGAGAAAAATTGTTGCAGTTGTGTATATATACGTGACTTAATATCAGTAAAAATTGAGAATCAAACAGAAAAATAAATTCTATGACAAAACAAAGAAACCTGAGTCGAATTATATAAAAGAGTGAATTTTGTAAAAAGTGCAGTTGACTCTTTCTACTTTGCTGACGTCGTACTGTCTACGCGGAACGTCAGTTTAGTCTTCTCTCCCGTCGAAGAAACGGTGTTCATGCTACGCGTGCAGGGGCTAAATAGTCTTGAGTTTTGTTTAGTGGCATAAGTACTCATTTACTTCTAATTCAGTGCGTGAAACACATGGGCTGGGTGAGCATACAGGTCTTCTTATAACGGATTGCTTTATAAGATGGGATGTCAAAATAAAAATAAAACTGCTTGAGTAGTTTTGCCTCCTCAAGACAATCTGTATTTGCGTTAACCTTTGAGTTGTAGTGTTTCAGTCTCTTTAGACATGACCGGATTGTTTAGAGAACAACAATGCGCTTCTGAAGTAGATACTAGCAAGAAGCAGTTTAGAAGTTTGTTGATAGTGTTTCTGAGTAAGATTAGTGATATAATGTAGAAATTGTGTCATTGTTAACAGATTTAACACTTACTTGTCTACTCATTCAATTGTAAATGCGTGGGCCCGACTTATAGGAAATCGTTTCGATCTCTTTGCCGTTGTTCGGCAGTGGGAATAGGTGGCTTCTTCCTCCGAGGATAAAGAGCATTCTTCACCACTATCGCACTTAGAAGAATCCGCAGGCACCGCCGACAATTTAGATTTAATGTGACCTTTCGATCTCCATTTCGGCATTTCGCTGGTTCAACGATCAGCGTAACACTATATATCACTTACCACAAGCACTATTATTCACTTTCTATAAAGTTTTTCCTGAAACTTTACAATTTTTTTTTAAAGAAAATTAACGAAATAATTTTTTTCCGTACGTTGGCGGCAAAATTTTTAGACGCTATGATTGACACTTGACATGAGTGACAGATCGAGCTCGCAGTCGCGAGTCCTGCTTGAGTGAAAGGTCCACAGGTAACAAAAGAGGCACCGTTTGTACGTTTTTTCTTATTATCGGTAAAATTTAAGACAGCTTTCTTCAAATCAAATGTTATGTTTTGAAGAAACATAATTGTTTGTTTATTGTGAGTGCGTATTCTATTTGCACGATGAGCTGGCGCGAAGCTGAGGAAGATAATGACGCGTACCTGCGGGCGGTGCGCCTTGTGCAGCAGGTTGGCGACGAGCGCGCGCGGCTTGAGCTGCAGCGGGTGGCGCACGGTGAGCTGGCGCGGGTCGAGGCTGAGGCTCACGCGCCGCTTGTCGTCGGCGCGCGGGGCCGGCTGGCGCAGCACGTTCACGAGGTGCGGGCCCTTGCCCAGCGCGCCGCCTTTGATCTCGAACAGCTGCGCCACGGCGCCGGGCGCGGCCTGAATATGATAAAAAATAATTATTTATTTAAAAATATATCCACATTTCTAGAGTTATGTTAGAGTCCCTCGTAACAGAGCTCGCTACTGTCGTCACGTGCCGCTCACCTTGAGCAGCGCCGGCTTGTTGTCTCGCGCAGCCAGCGACACGACGGCGGGCAGGCCGGGCAGGCCGGGCAGGCCGGGCAGGCCGGGCAGGCCGGCCAGCGCGCGGTTCTGCGCCAGCAGCGCGGCGCGCTGGCTCTGCGTGAGCGGGTGCGCGTGCAGCACCTTGAGCTTGCTGGGCGGCACGTGCAGCTGCGGGTGCTGCACCACGAGCGGCGCGGGCGCGTGCAGCACGTGCGCGTGCGCCAGCGACACCAGCGGCGCCGACACGCGCCGCCCCGCCATGCTCACCGTGCCTGGGGAAGGTACGAGATATTATTGACCTTCCAATGGAAGTATGCTTTTTCAATAAATGAGCCGCGGTAGCAGCTGGCGAACACTACATCCAAGTAAGTCGCGATTTGTTTGTATTTACGACTCCTTAAGAGCGTTTATTCTGAAAGTTGGCAACGTCGTAAATAGCTGTCAAATATTTACCTGTTTTGATTAATTTGGAAATAATACTGTATGGAAATAAGAAATGTGGCTAACTAAGTTACTAGAATATTGATTATGATATGCAATTGTAACATTGAATTTGATGTTGTACCCGTTTTAAACGTAAAAAATGCATTTGGAAACTTTCCAAATGCTTTTTTTACGCCTAAAACTAAATATTCGGTGTTACAATATTAATTATTGCAAATCAATATTCTAGTAACTTAGTTAGCCACATTTCTTATTTCCATACAGTATTATTTCCAAATTAATCAAAACAGGTAAATATTTGACAGCTATTTACGACGTTGCCAACTTTCAGAATAAACGCTCTTAAGTCAGAATTGTAAATACATATTTATTACGGTCGCGAATCATATTCTGGCCAACATTAACAGGTGGGCAACCCTATTGCCATCAACCGTGCACAAGTCCAGACCTCGGAACCCCCTTATAATAATTCTAGTATACCTGTGCCATCTCTCTGCTGCACAGGCACAGCGACGACCGGCGGGAAGGGTCCGTTCTGCACCAGCACACCCGACTGTGTCGACAGCAGGTGGTTCTGAAGACGAACCTGCAACAATACATATTAATAACTTTACAAATACAACTTCACACATACTTCTACATATTGACATTGTTGAAAATTATATTCAAAATGACACGATTACAAGTATTATTTTATTTTAATTATTGTGAATGTGAGGACTATGTGGATTTTTATTTTTTATTTTTTCTCTTTCATAATTTTTTTATTTCTCAGTTAGTTTGAATGATGGTCCGACAGTTTGAGTAGTTGAAGCGGCCTACACAAATATCCTTTCTTTGTTATTGTTCGTCGAGTTGAGCTCCTTCAGTTTTGAGTTGAGCTCCACGATTACTGATAAATGCTTGCACTGACTGGACAGGTCCACTCAAATCTGTTTTTTTAGACCATTTCAGACACTAATCTACATGTTCCTCATATGGCTAGACCAAGATTATGTCTGGACTTTAAAAGAGACTGTGACGCCTGAGTTGGTTTCGGCCTTTCTTCTCAGAGTATTCAGATAGGAAACGCCGAAATCATCTAGATTTTTTTTATTTTTTTTATATGACTTGTAAAAGTGATTCCAATATCCTATTTACAGAATAAACAATTTCATTTAATTTCACTCCCACTCCACACTCGCGCTCACAACCACTAACCAGTACTTTACCAAGCAAGCATTAAATGCAGAAAAAAACAAAAGTAACATTCTCCACATACCTTCAAACTTTCCGACACAGCAACAGTCACAATCTGCGGCTGCGACGTCTGCACTTGCGCATCCGCCGGGACTGACGTCACTATAGCCACGTCACTCGTCCTCCGATGCCCCGCCGACGTAATAATATGCTTCTTCAGCGGCGAATGTTTCGTCTGCACAGTCTTCAGTTGAACCCCGTGAGGCAGTTGGACCTCTTCGATAGTGTCCTCTTTCCGTTTTCTCTCAATCTTGATCGTTGGTACTTCGTTGACTTCTTCTACTATTATGTTGGTACTGGGTACGGGTGTGGTGTCAGTGACCTTTTCTTCCTTAACTTTGGGCGTTGCTATCTTGATCGGCGGCGGCGGCGGTTCGATCTTGATCATTTCCACGTATATCGGTTCTTTAGCCGCGTTCGATATGTTCACGACGGTCGAACCGAACGCGTCCGCCTGGAAAATAAAATATGTGTTAAAATGTGGCTTTGTTATTGCCTGTTTTGCATCTACGGACAAGTGGTATCTGACAGATCATTTCATACATTTGTCTGGTAGATGGCGCATCGGATAAACTTGGCGCTTTGTCTTATAGAAAATTATAAAAGCTGTCGAATGGATAAATCATAGAAAAATACAAAAACGGCTGAATTTGGCGTATCTTACGCTCCTGATTTGGACGCTCTAAAGGTGCTGATAGACTTGAGCATTCACTTGTAATAATCATTCACTTGTAATGAGCATTCACTTGTAATGAGCATTCATTTGTAATGAGCATTCACTTGTAATAATCATTCACTTGTAATGAGCATTCACTTGTAATTAGCATTCACTTGTAATGAGCATTCATTTGTAATGAGCATTCATTTGTAATGAGCATTCACTTGTAATGAGCATTCATTTGTAATGAGCATTCATTTGTAATGAGCATTCATTTGTAATGAGCATTCACTTGTAATGAGCATTCATTTGTAATGAGCATTCACTTGTAATGAGCATTCATTTGTAATGAGCATTCATTTTTAATGAGCATTCACTTGTAATGAGCATTCACTTGTAATGAGCATTCACTTGTAATGAGCATTCACTAGTAATGAGCATTCACTAGTAATGAGCATTCACTTACAATGAGCATTCACTTGTAATGAGCATTCACTTGTAATGAGCATTCACTAGTAATGAGCATTCACTTACAATGAGCATTCACTTGTAATGAGCATTCACTTGTAATGAGCATTCATTTGTAATGAGCATTCACTTGTAATGAGCATTCATTTGTAATGAGCATTCACTTGTAATGAGCATTCACTTGTAATGAGCATTCACTTGTAATGAGCATTCACTTGTAATAATCATTCACTTGTAATGAGCATTCACTTGTAATTAGCATTCACTTGTAATGAGCATTCACTTGTAATGAGCATTCACTTGTAATGAGCATTCACTAGTAATGAGCATTCACTTACAATGAACATTCACTTGTAATGAGCATTCACTTGTAATGAGCATTCACTAGTAATGAGCATTCACTTACAATGAACATTCACTTGTAATGAGCATTCACTAGTAATGAGCATTCACTTACAATGAACATTCACTTGTAATGAGCATTCACTTGTAATGAGCATTCACTAGTAATGAGCATTCACTTACAATGAGCATTCACTTGTAATGAGCATTCACTTGTAATGAGCATTCACTAGTAATGAGCATTCACTTACAATGAGCATTCACTTGTAATGAGCATTCACTAGTAATGAGCATTCACTTGAAATGAGCATTCTAGCGAATCTTACATTACAGAAACATTTACGGGAACGTTTTAGCGAGCATTCTAGCGAAAGGACAGTAAATTTGCTTCGAGCTTTTTGCCAAGCCGAGCCATTCTGTCATTGTTCCGCTGCCGTCCCTCTATGCCTCCCGCACCCCTGTCGAATAGACTAGAGCGTTCGCTAGAATGATCGTGAAAATGTTCGTAGCGATGTTTGGCTCTATGTTTGGCTGTGTTCGTTGTTCATTTCGACAAATTTAAAAACGGGAAGGCTCGATGTTCTGTTACAAGTGAATGCTCAAGTTTATCAGCACCTTAAGGATGACGTCAAACGAGCACAATTTTGTGAATATTTTTTCGCGTAATTTACGTTAAGAGTTCGGTTTGTGCCACACGATGACGGAAATGAGTTGTCAATTTGCGGAATTTCATTCGAACTTAAGCTACTCATTGTGAGCGGCAATATTTACGCTCGTTGGGCCTCAACCTACTACGGTCGTTTCGGCCTCGTTCAAAGCGGGAGATTCATTTATTTTACTAATTATTATTTTACTTTTCATATCGACTAGCGACTAATTCAAAACTAAAAAGATATACAGTGTCTGGTCACCGGTGTCCGACCAGTTAAGGCGAAGTAATATAATCAATTTTATCGACAAATCCACCGTAATAAAACAATTTAAATTTATTTTAAATTAAGCGCCATTAAATTGTTATTTTACTTCTACTTGTAACTAAAGAGTCATATTCAAATAGTGATAACTCCTAAACTATTTGACTTAGAGCTTAGGTCTTGACATTGGTTTTAAGGTAATAATAATATCTTAGTGCATCTAAAAGGTAAAAAAAAGTATGTTAAGTCTATTTCTTGAAAAAATGAAAACGTAAAAAAAAAACCGCACTTTTTCCGTATCAAGTATTTTTTTTAAGGTTTTAATGGGTTGGTTGGGTTGGTTTTTGATAAATCTTTTGTGTCATCGGTAGTCATTGCAAAATAAATGAAACCAATAGAGCTCAGAAAAAAAAAATGGCCGCCATTTCAAAATGCCTTATTATGGTGAATCTGTCGATAAAATTGGTCATATTGCCTCGCCTTAACGGGTCGGACACCGGTGACCAGACACACTGTACAGGTAAGTAAAACAGGTATCCCCACCTTTCTCTTCCTCGGGCCAGAGTCGGCACGCCCGTCCGAACTCTGGCCGTGCAATAAAAAAGAATCCTTAGCGTCCACGTTGTTGACGAGCTCGTCCAGTATATCGTCGGTGATCGCGATCTTTTTGTCGTCTTCATCCGCTAGAGCCTTGAGGTCCGTCTCTGAGAGTATGCTTTCTACTTGCGCTTCTGTCAGACCTGTAATGAAGAAAACGTGAACTGAGAAATTGTTGACTATGTAAATTACCGAATAATCTCGATCATTTTTCATTATGACGATCTAATAATATAAAGAAAAGAAAGAAAGAAAATAAATTTATTTAGCATAGACTTAAAAGGCACACAGCACAACATACTAGGTCCCCACCTATGAAATCAGCGTTTTGTATGGAGAATTTTAAAGAAGTTGCATTTTTCATACTAACATATTCTTAATTTATATAACAACCGTGAACACTAATGTTTTAAAACTTTTATGCACTAATGTTTAAAAACGTAATAACGTAATATGCCACTTAGATTAAGCGACAAAAATAAGTTAAAACAAATAGTGGTGTAATTTCTGCTAACAAAATGAGGAGTCATTTTTAAGATATTTTAGAAAACTATAAGTAATAAGGTTTTTTACTATTGGTAGTTGACTATGATGGTCATTATTCGATATAATGCCAAGCAATTGATGAATATTTTAAATCATAGAAGTGACGAGGTTCTCTATTTGTGAGAAAAAAACGTCAATTTCATAGGTGGGAACCCAATATTATACTACAAGTAAAAAAAACAAATAAAATTGTAGTGTGTTTTACGGTGTTAGTAGGATATGTACTGACAGTTTTAAGAAACAAGATAATTTTGATCGATCAATCAATAAAAAAAATCCGTTTTATTCTATACTAGCCGCGCCCCGCGGTTTCACCCGCATAAGTCTCGATCCCGTTGGAATATCTGGATAAAAAGTAACCTAAGTCCTTCTCCAGTTTACGGTCTATCCATGTGCCAAATTTCATGCAAATCCGTTCAGCCGTTTTAGCGTGAAAGCGAAACAAACAAACTCACTTTCGCATTTACAATATTTATTTGACATTTTAGTAAGTAAATAAGCAAATCAGCACTAATTTTTGTCACAATCTGTTATACGGGACGACCTTAACATACTATTCAAATCTATAGTTGCATAAATAGCTAGGTTTTCTCACAATAAGGATTCTAAAGTATTCGAAAGTTATGCTTCGTCGTCTAATTACATAGTAAGGTTTGTTATGTTTATCAACAATCCTTACAGGCTTATTGCAGCTAATATTTATTTCTAAGATTGCTGTGCTTCTTAACAATATTATTCAGGATTTATTATGTTTCAGGTTGAATACAATCAACAAACCATTAAGAGGCTTACAACAGCTAAAGCGCGGTCACTGTCGGACTGCATAGAAATGAAAGAGAAGCGCGATGACACGACGCAGGTAATTTATTGCATAATATGAAGCAGTTAGCGATTTACAAAAAATCTATTGATTGGACTGGAAAATTAAAACACTATTATGCTAATATGTAGCTTGTAGAATAATCTGACAAAAAATCAAAATGATTGCATGTAAATTAATATGATTTTTAATCGTTAAAAGAAATTTTTAGAGGTATCTTCATGATTTTTTTCTATCGTATCAAATTAGTTGTATTATGTTTTCAACACACTATCATACTAGCATATATCCTGAAGAATATCATATATTTTTCTGATTTTGTTTACTGCAGTGGATCATATTCTTTTAGGCATTATAAAACTTGCGTTTAGGCACGTTTAGGTCCTGTAGTCCCCTTAAAAACTCACCCGTAAAGTTCTCAGTGAGCAAATCATCGCCACTGACATCCAGGCTGTTGCCACTATTATCGACGTCCGCGTTCAGATCCGGATACAACTCTCCGAGAGTGAATTCTGAGGTAGTGAAGGTGTCTAGGGCGTCCGAGAGCGGTGTCTCGGCCGCTCTCAGCTCTACAGAGATCGGGGTGTCGAGAGCGACGGGGAATTGGTCGTCGTGTGCGTCAACTTGGGGGGGCGACGCTGGCGGTGTTTTTGGTCGGAAATGTAACCTGGAAATGAAAATAACATTGTGATAATGTTTCCACTGTTGAGACACAGGCGAGGTGGCCTGTGACTGTGTGAGTGGGAATATTAGAATGAGAATAATATTAGATTATGAATTAACAAAATATTATAATAAGCCTCTCCTGCTTCTACTTCTGGGAGACAGGCTTTTTTTTTTTTTTTTTTTTTTTTTTTTTTTTTTTTTTTTTTTTTTTTTTTTTTTTAGGGTGGGAAATTATCAAATAACTTCTCCCGCTCTGGGCGGAGCGGGAGGGCGTGTCAGACTTTTACTGACTAAAATCCACCCGTGTTCCTTCCGTTACCTGTGTGCCGGGGTCGCGATATCCCTTTCGGACAAACCTGCAACCCCGGCAGGCATTGGCCCTTCCGGACCCCGTCAGTTGGTGCTGACATCTCTTTGAGGCGCGCGTGGAACACAACGCGCCGTCGACCCGGGCCTGGTCCCTATCGGACGGCGAGCTACCCATTGCTCACCGTCCGCAAGCCCGCGCCTACGGTGGCCGGAAGTCGGCTCGCGACTCCCGACGCCCGGGGCGTCTCCTGCGGCGACTAGGGGCGCGAGGGCGCGAGGGGAGACAGGCTTGGCAGTGCAAGTGCAGTGGCAACCATTGTCATTTGGTTTAAATAGGTTTTTATTATTTTATTTATCTTTTATATAGATTATTTTCTTTTAAATTTCGTGAATGTGGGAACGTTGTAGACATAACAGACTGTAGATCTGTGGACCATTTTATATTTTGCTAAGTACCTGGTACTTGTTGATGGGCCTAGACTGTCCTCTCATACCTTTTAACACAGTAATTTGGAAACATTGTAAAAACTATTTACTTTTAAAAGAGTAACCGTGGAGTTTCTTGCCGGCTGTTCTCCATAGGAAACGACCAATTGGTACCGTGCACCTAGCTTCTGACGTTTCATAAGTGCCCTTGTAGGTTTATGTGAAATAAAATATTTTGAATTTTATGAATGGGAAGAATTCAAATGAGAATAATTTGAGATTATGAAGGAAATTTGGTAAGCAGACCTTTCTGCTAACAGTAACATAATGCTTGTATTCCCGAACACCATATGTTACCAGGCAATGGGGGACGAGGCTATTGCAATAAATCGGGCATAAAAATTAACGACCGCTACTGAGAATTACCTATTGGAAAAATCTCAATATCACTTTTCCTGGCCCGGAAATCGAATCCAGGCTAGAAATATAACCTGCCAGGGTTGCGTGTTTCGCGGGCTTGCGGACGGTGAGCAATGGGTAGCTCGCCGTCCGATAGGGACCAGCCGTGCTATTCTGTAAACATCTCACCGTGAAAACTTGGGTGAAGTGAGCTGTCTATAGTGTCAATCCCTGTGGAATGACAGCTCACTTCACCTAAGTTTTCACGGTGAGATGGTTACAGAATAGCACTGCTGGCCCGGGTCGACGGCGCGTTGTGTTCCACGCGCGCCTCAAAGAGATGTCAGCACCAACTGACGGGGTCCGGAAGGGCCAATGCCTGCCGGGGTTGCAGGTTTGTCCGAAAGGGATATCGCGACCCCGGCACACAGGCAACGGAAGGAACACGGGTGGGTTTTAATCAGTAAAAGTATGACACGCCCTCCCGCTCCGCCCAGAGCGGGAGAAGTTATTTGATAATTTCCGACCCTCAAAAAAATGCCTGTGGTACCAAAAAAGTTTGGCTCAAGCGTAATGTAATAGAGTCATCTCTCGTATTGGCAGAAACTATATGACAAAATCTTATCCCGTGGTTAAGACTATTAGTCAGCCACCAAAATGGGTGGCGCGGCTGGCCGCTCAGGGCACGCCAGACATATTACATTTAAGCATCGCCACACTTGAAATGTATTTAAAAAAATATAACAAATGAAATAACACTTACCATTTTTTATTAACTTCATTTATAAACTGTTCAAACTCTTTCTCCACAGGCTGCAAACTCTCATCCGAATCGTAACTGCTATCCGAACAGCCGCTCCAGGACCGCTTCCTCATGACCCTTTCCAAATTATCTCTCACTACTCCGTCTAAAGTCCTCGCACTTAATCTAATATCACTTTTAACACTGTCTTGAATAACGTCAGGTAGATCCGATCTGTCAGTAAGGTTGGGTAGGACGTCCGATCTGTCAGATTTGTCGGTTGGTTCCTGTTTGATGTCGGATGCCTTGATCTCGTCGGTGGTTGTCCAGAGGTCCGGGTTTCGGGAGAGGTGTTTTCTGAACGCGTGTCGCCATGGGTATTTGCCGCTTGTGTGGTAGTCTCTCGACATTTCTTTTGGCGTTCTATGAGCCTTTGTTTCGAGTTCCACCTGGAATTAGGAGAAAGTTTGGTGTTATTATATGGTTTAGAATTAAATAGTGATATCATAATTTTCCGGGTAATCACGGCCTCTAAATATTTTAGACTTCGAACAAGAATGAAAATTAAATCGTAATCGACTTAATTTATTCACGATTTTAACTTTCAGTACAGACACAGATTAATATTGATGGGACACTCCGCAGTTTAGGTATGACGCCAGTAGCACAACTCCGGGGCAAAACCGCAGTAGTTCAATTCAACTAGCTCGCGTCATGTTCCGCTACTCCGTTTCGCGACGGACGGGTGAAGCTACAAGTACGCTGCGGGCCCGTCTTGTTGGGCCAATTCAGTGAGTGTAACGTAGTCAGAAGACCTAAGAGCCACGCGATAGAAAGAGAAGCAACTTCTAGTTGAATATAACTGTAGGTGATAAGCGCTGAGCGACCTGAATTGCACTTTATTGTGTCGTAATAAGAGTCGCTTTTCATTTAAATGATTTTGCGGAGTGACCAACTGTATTAATCTGTGGTACACACTGGTGCTTAACTTCAGCAGGTCTACATATACTCATCCCATAGGGGTGGGCAGAAACTATAAAACGTCATCTGCTACGATCTTAAGGCGATTAACACACGGCACCGCGCCGACGCTCGGTCGGGCGATGTACGTATGTTAGGCATCAACGGATTTATTAGAGACCAATGCGACATGAGATCCGCTTCACCGCCTGCCGCGGCGGTGTGCGGTGCTGTGTGTTAATCGCCTAAGGGATCTCGCGACCACGGCCCGTGCGTGACGAGGTTAAGAGCGTTTATTCTGAAAGTTGGCAACGTAGTAAATAGCTGTCAAATATTTACCTGTTTTGATTAATTTGGAAATAATACTGTATGGAAATAAGAAATGTGGCTAACTAAGTTACTAGAATATTGATTATGTTATGCAATAATTAATATTGTAACACCGAATATTTAGTTTTACGCGTAAAAAAAGCATTTGGAAAGTTTCCAAATGCTTTTTTTACATCTAAAACGGGTACAACATCAAATTCAATGTTACAATTGCATAACATAATCAATATTCTAGTAACTTAGTAAGCCACATTTCTTATTTCCATACAGTATTATTTCCAAATTAATCAAAACAGGTAAATATTTGACAGCTATTTACGACGTTGCCAACTTTCAGAATAAACGCTCTTAACAATAAAAACCGATACGAATCCCGCACTCGGTCGGCTGGCTCGTGCAGTGTTACCTCCTCGTCCTTCTGCCGGCGGTAGTGCTCGGAGGCGGCGAAGCTGAAGGGCAGGCTGGTGAACAGGTCGTGCAGGCGCGTGCGCGTGCGGTCCAGCGCCACGCGCCCGCCGCGGCACGCGCGCCGCCGCGCGAAGCCCACGCAGCGCCCGCCGCCGCCGCGCAGGGACGTTAGCGTGTACCTACGGAGCAAGGTAAAATAATACAAAAAAATGTAAAAAAAAAAAGTGTATTGAGGATAAGATCTCTCTCTTAAACGTTGTCTTCAAGTTGAATGAAGACGTTGAGATCTTAAGTTTAATTGGATGTTGATTATTAAGGTGCTTTTCCACTTTTTGACTATAGTTTGACCGGGACCGCTACGCCGCGCCTTAGATATGTGCACGACGAGACGGGGGAGCAATGCAGCCGCTTATTGGTGAACGCTCCCGCCGCCCATTCTACCGCCCGCCTCACCGTGCTTTCCTAAGAGCTTGCAAGCGGCGCGGTGTGAAACAAAAATATCGGGTGTAAAAAGACACTTTCCGAAGCCGAAAGCCACATATTCTACCCATTATTTGCATCATTTTTTTCCACTAGACCATACCTGGGAATCCACTGGTTCTGGAGATATTGAAGGTCAAAGTCGCATTTTTTTTTTTTACTTTTTCACGAAAATGAATTCTATGCGATAATACGAAACTTTTTTCCAAACAAACATTACCTGAATTTTAGATTTATCTTAACAGATTACGCATTTGAAGTTACAAAAACGCAATGGACAACAAGTACCTACCTACGTAGCGTAGGGGCGGAGCTTAACTAACACTGAATCCGTTCATTCAAGCGTGGGTTCGCGTTACATTGCGCGCAATAAAAACTTGTTTTTTTTTATTAAAAAAAAAAAAAATACGGTTCCCAGCAATAATTTTTGCGCAAAGCTACTTAGCTATACGTACAGTATGCGTAGTTTACGGCTTTGTGATGTGTCTTTTTACACCCTGTATTCCCGCTGCGAGCGGCGTCTCGTGACATGCTTCATAAATTTTTTGTATATTTGTTTTTACCACTCGCCGCTCGTCGCTAAGCTGCCGCTAATAGCCACAAAGTCGCGGCCAAGCCGTAAGCGATGTCGGTCAAACTATATCTGACCGACCCTTGTCACTTCAAAGCGCCTGAAATACCTTGAAATAAATGCTTATAGTGCATAAGGAAGGTCCTGTACACTTACCTATATCTCTCATCAACCTCGTGCTCAAACATTCCGTCCTTGGAAGGATCATCCGGGTCCAGGGGATCGCCGTACAGCGTTGATGTGGGCTAAAAATAATAAGTTATTATTATTTTTAGCATTACACGCGGTAAATACAAGTATTGCACTCGGAACTGAGATGTATGAGAAGTACAGACTCGTTTTCATGTGAAACAAAATTATCGCAAAAAAAATTCAAATGCTGAAAAAAAAGAATGGAACAATAAACTGTTTTTTTAAGGAGATTGCCGAGCAATCATTCGATTTTAAATGCTCCCTGAACACAACACAAAGATATCGCTGGCCCCGGGCAATATAGCGGTAAACACCGGTTACGCCCTTTTTAATGTTATTTGATTGTTGTCTTCTCTGAGTACCAATCTATCACTCTTATTTTATTGAGTTTTTTTAAATAATATTTATGTAGAATAAATGACAATAACAGCTTTATCGCATGGAAAATTCTCTTACGACTAACTTATATATTTTTACTTCTCCTGTAAATTTCGATTTTTGATATTACCGCTTTATTGCCCGGGGCCAGCGACAAAGCATCGATAAAACCGCTCACCATTTCATAATAACATCCGGGCTTGCGTCGGAAGGCGAAGGGCCCGTCGTCCGGCGGCGTGGCGGCCTCGGCCCGGCCGCTTCCCTCTTCCTCCGAAGAAGTGTACACGCCCGAGTCTGTGGATATGTGCGATTATTGATAGGGGACTTGTATTGAGCGATACTTAGGAGAGATATATTCGTGTTGTTATGAACATTTTTGAAGACGAGGTCTACTATTTTAATATAAAATAAAATTCAAAAGCGATTTTCTTGTCGTATAACGATTGCAACTTTAAGATAAGACCTATTTAGACCTATAGAAAATGACTCAGGCATTAGTCCGTCTTTGAACAGAATTTTAAGGGTTACTGGAGATGCGCTAAGGGAGCCCGCGATATTCGAATTTTCTTTAGTTTTTTGCATTTTGCAGGTCAGTGTCAGGTTTTATGTTTATTAAAATATGATTCGCGACCGTAACAAACATGGCTTTACATAATTATAATCATAACACTCAGCAATACAACTCCATAAGTTAGCATAATTGTCAAATGTCATGCTTGCATGAAATAGTAATTCAATGGGATTACATGAACTTAGAGAGTTGTATTGATCATTTTTATGATTATAATTCTATAAATAAACATTTAATACGGCCGCGAATCATATTTAGATCAACATAGAACATGATACTGACCTGCAAATTGCAAAAATCGTAAGAAAATTTGGATTTCGCGGGCTACCTTGACGCTTTCGCCTTAAGTATCCAAAGGGAGCCAACTAGGGACCCTATTACCAAGCCTCCGCTGTCCATCTGTATGTCCGTCTGTCAGCGGGCTGTATCTCATGAACCGTAATAGATATACAGTTGAAATTTTCACATATTGTGTATTTCTATTGCCGCTATAACAACGAATTATAAAAAATTACTAAAGTTAATAATTAAGAGCCTTCATCTAAAAAGTTGACAACGTTGCAAATAGCTAATAAATATTTCGCTGTTTCGACTAAAATATTAATAATGAATTGCAATTATAGCACTGAATTTATGTTGTACCCGTTTTATGTATAAAAAAAGGCACTTGGAAAGTTTTCAAATACTTTTTTTACATCTAAAACTAAATATTCGGTGTTACGATATTAATTATTGCATTTCATAATCAATATTTTAGTTCACTAGTCAGCCATATTTCTTATTTCCATACAGTTATGTTGCCAAATTAATCAAAGCAGCGACGTTGCCTACTTTCTGTATAAACGGTCTTATAGGAACCCTTTGTGTTTAAAATTAAAGGAAGTTCGACTCGCAATTGGCCGGTTTTTTACTTGTGCACTTAGTTTTAATAAATAAGTAATAGTTTGGGTTCTAAAACACTATGCTCTTAACAACATAAAATTACATTCGATACAGTAGGAGAAAATCACTTTTAAAAACTGCTAAGTATACTCGTATAAATATTAGGTCCCCACCTATGAAATCAGCATTTTGTATGGAGAATTTTAAAGAAGTTGCATTTTTCATACTACCATTTTCTTAATTTATACAAAAACCATGAACACTAATGTTTTAAAACTTTTATGGACTGATGTTTAAAAAC
The DNA here is from genome assembly GCA_914767755.1 of Agrochola circellaris. Classification (NCBI taxonomy): domain Eukaryota; kingdom Metazoa; phylum Arthropoda; class Insecta; order Lepidoptera; family Noctuidae; genus Agrochola; species Agrochola circellaris. The sequence continues at coordinate 4,286,500 of OU611867.1, read as the reverse complement.
TAAGATAAGGTAATTTGCCAGTTAGATTAAGCGACAAAAGTAAGTTTTGGCTAAGTTAAAACAAATAGTGGTCATTTCTGCTAACAAAATGAGGAGTCATTTTTAAGGTATTTTTTATGTTTAGAAAAATATAAATAATAAGGTATTTTTACTATTGGTAGTTGTCTATGATGGTCATTATTCGATATAATGCCAAGCAATTGATGAATAAATTGAATCATAGAAGTGACGAGGTTCTCTATTTGTGAGAAAAAAAAACGCCAATTTCATAGGTGGGAACTCAATATTAGCTCTTGTGACTGCAGTTTACTTCACAACTGAGACAAGTACCTAAACGTCGCGACGACACGCTACTGTGATTTTTCAACACGAATATTCTCCCATTTAGCATACCCAGAGATAAAGAGTAAATTTAACTCCTACCCTCTTGCTTTGTAAAGTGATAATCGTTTGGCAAGACATACATTGTCTAGGTGATCTACCTACAATACTGGCACCTAACCCCACGTCCTATGTAAAACCGTACGTCGAAACTAGAATTTTTTGTTCGGTGAACCTCGGTGAACGCGTGGTCGCGCCGACAGAGGGCGCTTACCGGTTTTCCGAACAAAACGTGACATATGCACGCGACAGATCGCGTATTCGCGCGATGATCGCTTTTAAATAGTACGTGGCCAGAGGGACTAGAGAATCTTTTGGATGGGACAGTATCCAGTACAAGAGATTGATACGGGAAACACAAACTATTATTCAATGTTTTTTCATAAGGGTCTGAAGAGATATTTTCATTCAAGATGAGTTATTGAACACTAGTTACGCGATCGTGGATGGTCAGAATTACCCTATTTTAAATCACCTTATATATGATTTCCATTTTCACAGGGTTATTTTATAACCTCAGTTTGCGTCGAAGATTTCTGAATTGCAATAGGGTATTTGACTTCTATCAAAAATATACTTACATGAATTAATTATATCAAAGACTAGCTAATGCCCGGCCATGCGTTGCAGTGCTTTGTAACAATTTATTTTATTTAAAAGAGTGTCCGTGGAGTTTCTTGCCCGTTCTTCTCCATAGGTACCCACTACGCTTTGGAATGGGCAACTAGCTTCATATTTTTGACTGACCGATTTCTTGAACATTCAAAAATGCCTGTAATGGTTTAATTGAAATAAATGCTTTGAGTTTGAGTTTGAATTGCCGTTTAATTTTTTTGTTCGGTACCTTCTCTGGCGCGCACACAACTTACCGACGTTTCATCACAATCGGTTGAGCCATTTTAGATTTTTTTCGACACTTACGCTCGGATTAATTAGTTTTTACAGATGTAACATAAAAAAAACTATGTAGGATGCATATCCGGTACGGCTCGCAAACCCTTCCATATCTTAAGGGCACGTCTTCCCTACCATTACTGCGCCCCCCGGTCTACTCCTTGATATGCAATGGCCTCTGTAGTCCCATGAAACATGAGGCTCCAGGGACCAGAGTAAATCTCTAGTCTAATCTAGGTCTGTGCATTTCATTCATTCACGATTTGAAAAACATAAGACGCTTTTAATATTATTCTTCTATCGTTCTCACGTTAAACGATCATTTTACGGAATGGCTGGAAGTTACTTTGGCGTTCCTGTATTGTGACGTCAGATGCTAGTAATGCTGTCTCTGTCTAACGCACTTCGCCATTTTTTGAGATATTTAAACATATTTTTTTCTTACGATGGCTTAGCTTTTCTCTAGATTTCGGAAAAAAAGTTTTTATTTTTTTTGTCAAATACTTTATTGGGTTGTTATTCAGACGAATATTGTTACGATAAAACTGGTGAGATATCAAGTTAAAACCTTCGAAATGCAGACAAATATGTTACTTAATACTAATTCCCTTTTAAGAAATCGGATTGATATAGAATTCTAGTGTTCGAGTGACATTATTCCCACGACGCGTTGGCTCGAGTTGTAATATTACGCGTCGTGGGAAGCCATCTAACGCACGCGTGTAAATCCGCGTATAAAGTCTATTCAAATCTTTGTTTCCAATTGATGTTATTACGGATATCAACTTCATACATACATAATCTCACGCGTTCTTATCAACTTAATGGCACTGTCAATTAAGTTGATATTAGAATGACAAGCACTATTGAGAAAAGTCATAAAAATATTCAAGTTGTAGTGCAAACTCAAGTTTATGTGTGGGTATTAAAGTTGTTTTTCCAAAAACACTTACCTTACTACCACAAAACCGTGTTTATCAGTTGTCAACACGACATTTATATTTAGGGAGTTTGACGTAAGATTCGACATTAGACACACGTTAAACAAGTGTCAAAGTTTTTATAGTAAGACCCTTATTGTTTACGTGTTTGGAAACTAAATCGCGAACGCAGTTTAGAAGGATACGTACCTCGCAGCCCCTGCACGGAGCCGATGACAGGATGCCTGTGTTTCCGTCTCTTGTACGTACGCTTTTCTCGCTGGAAGGCAACAGACCATCATGATATCTTACTCGCTTATTTTTTTTGTGTCAAAATATTGTTTGTTTTGCTGTTTGGACACTTTGTCTTAGGTGGTATTATTGTTCGCGAGTTTTTGAAAGCTCTTGTAAATAATTGTCCAGGTTTAAACGGCACACGACAGAGCAGTACGCGTGGCAAGACAACCATAGAAACGGGTTTTGTCGACGGAAGAATAGATTTGTGATTGTTTATCTGTCATTTTGTCTATTCTTCCGTCGACAAAACCCGTTACTATTGTGGTCATGCTAAGCGTGCAGCAAAAGCTACCGAGTAACTTTTAAAGAATAGAAAATCAATTGAATCTCAATTGAAATAGAGTTCAAATTAGTATACGCGGGCTCATGTGACAGGGAATTATTTCTTGCAAGATATTTTGAACCCTATTTCAATTGGAATTTAGTTCATTTTCATGTTTTGTCTGCGCTGATAGTACTATCTAATATAGGTCGTACCTATAACGAAGGAAGACAAATACATACTAGCCGTTCACTTCGAGATGGCCGTTAACTCCCTTCCCGCTTCCTCACACCGCGCCTCAAGTCAGACCCGCTTAGTACGGATAGCGAATTTGTTTACGTCATTTGGTTCGTGTGTTTGTTTGTGCGGTGTGGGGAAGTGGGAATCCGGGAGGTAACGGCCATCTCAAAGTGGACGAATACTCGGTGCTAATGTCAAAAAACGTGGACCATTCTGTACATAGAGCTACTAAATATAATCATAATTTTAACTTAACGAGACAAACAAACACCCATACATACACGTTGCCTCAGTTATTAGATTGTCTCTATATAGTTTCTAACAATATTTAAAATTGATAGATTGTTCCTGCCTAAATTTTTCGATGTTTTTATTCCCTCTCGACACTGGATGATAAAGATGTCCCACATGTCTAAACTTACTTCTACTGGTTTCTGAAAGCTTATTCAATGAACTGTGATTGGTTGCTGTTCCTTTACATTGGAGAGCAGAGGTGGTATTCTCGTCCCAGCGCGTTGAAAAAACGAACTAGGATTTTCAACTCTCAAAGCTAAGCATAGCGTTGAAAATCCAGTGCACGAAATAAAATCTGGGCTTACAAGTGGGACCCAGGCAGGCACATTACCCTCTCATAGAGAGGAGCTCTGTTCCCAGCAGTGGGAACGTTATAGGCTGATTATGAAGCAGATTTACCAATCAAAAAGACCTGAACAGGCTTCTAGAAACCGAGTAGATATGTCATGAGTAAATATCAAACTGAGACCAAGCTTCATACAATCTTGTTACTAAAGGTAAACTTCAGTAGTTGTTAACACTTGAAAAGCGAAAACCGCCCTTAGTGCTACGAAATAAAGGCGCTGTTGAAGTGAAAAATGTTTCCATGGACGTGCGTTTGAGTGCACGTTTATTTATTGCTTAGTAGTTGACCCAACAGACGTCCTGTCCTTTCAATAATTCATACGAAGTTCTCATAGAAAATGCACTTTCAGTTTTCCCGAACACACCAAAATTCCCGACATCTTAAAAAAAAAACATATGAACCTAATTCGGACTTAATACTTGTTGTGTGCTACTAATAATTTGCCAACTCAGTCCAGCCGTTCTGAAGTAATGCGCATACCAACGAACAGCGTTTTATTTCTACCATACCACCCACCATGTCTGCGAAGTTTCGCTAGCTAATTTAATTTGACCCTCTATAGATTAAACTAGTCACTTATCAATTGAAGTTATTTTTGGCATCGCCATTAATAATGAAGAATGAAGAGTGACAAGGTACGGTCAAGTTTTTCGCACTGCTGGTTTAGATAAGATCTTTTTCATATTAAAGATTAAGATGTACTGTTTAACCGCGCACTTGTATGAAGCTCGGTCATCGTGAATTATTTACTCATGGGGTATTGATGCCTTCAAATCTGGCGTTAGCGCCAAGTTTAACGATCTACGCTCAGTGCGAAGACAATATCCTAACAGTCCCAAGCCTTAGTATTATTACACTATATGCATGCTCTTGTAGTGCAGGTACCTGTCGGGGCTGGTCCACGGGCGTGGGCGGCGGGCGCGGCGGGTAGTGTGGCACGTAGGCCTCGCGCCGGAACGACGACGTCAGCGGAGCCGCCGTGTAGGTTGGCCTGTAACGAGAAATACACCTGATTTAGGTTATAAATTGTCATCATGTTTGAAGCGAAAGTGTATGTTGTATAGATCTGTAACCAGTCCCAGACTTTAGTTTGACCGGGACCGCTATTCCGCGCCTTAGGTATGTGCGCGGCGAGATAGGGGGCAGTGCAGGCCACTCATTCTTCAACGCTCACGTCGTCCCGCCGCTCATTGGTCAACGCTGCCCCCCACCTTACCGCGCATTCCTAAGACACGGAGCAGCGGTCCCGGTCAAACTATAGTGATAATAGCCTGATTTTCATTGTATTGCATACAGAACGGATAACTATACAGTCAATCAAGCAGTAAACGACTTCGTTGCAGACCCAAAAGGAAAAAGAGGTTTGAGCTGGATTTCTATGTAAAGATGGCGATAATCAGACACTGGTGAAAGGAGAGGCCTTTGCCCGGGAATTGATCGTTACAGGCTTGAATAATAATACTAAGTAGTAATAAGTAATAACGCGATATTGAACGTCTCTAAAAGGTGCATTGGCTTCTTTTTAACTAAGCTGCAGCCTAGGTCCAGCTGACATACCTGGGTGGCGTCTTACCAAGGGGAACGTGGTACCCAGTAACTAGGTTGTGGAGGTCAGATAGGCAGTCGCTTCATGTTGAACATTGGTATTAAACTGCATGAGCGGAGCGGCGCTTAACGGTGCTTGAATTAACCAATCATAATGCTCGAAATCTCCGCTCCGCTTCAGTGAAAACAAAGTAAGCGGACTGGAGCGGAGCTGAGTGGAATTGGGGGTGAGCCTATTGATGACGATGTTCTGAATAAATACTTTTTCTCGTAGACCTGAGCGGGTGGTTCCGGTAGCAGCTAATTAGACTGGAAGTCGATCCCCAACGTAGTTGGGAGATCGCTAGGCTGATGATGAGGAGCCTTTTCAAGTCCAGCACAACACTTTTTACCTTATTAAAATAATTTTTTTCTGTCTTTCTCATACCTGGGCGGTGGGTCCGGAAGCAGCTGGTTAGCGAAGTCCCCGGCGGCGTACCGTCGCTCTGCGATGAGCGCCGTCAGCCGCACGAGCTCTCGCTTGGCGCTCTCCCGCCGCGCGACCAGCTCGAGTAGGGTGAGCGCTCGCGCTAGATCCCGCCGGAGCTTCAGCATCTTCTCGTAGGAGCTCTCGTCGTTTTTTCTGGAATTTAATTAACGATTTTTTTTGTAAAATAATCGGGTATTCGAATCAGTTACAATATCTATATTTTTTATTAAATTTGATTTGTTACAGCTGTAGTGGCAACCATTTTCATTTGGTTTAAATAGGTTTTTATTTTTATTATTTCATTTATTTTTTATTTTGATTATTTTCTTTTAAATTTTGTGAATGAGAGAACGTTGTAGACATATCAGACTGTAGATCTGTGGACCATTTTATATTTTGCTAAGTACCTGGTACTTGTTGATGGGCCTACACTGTCAATGTATATATGTACAATGTTTCCAAATTAAAAAGTGTTAAAAGGTATGAGAATACCTTTTAACACTTTGTAATTTGGAAACATTGTAAAAACCGTTTACTTTTAAAAGAGTAACCGTGGAGTTTCTTGCCGGCTCTTCTCCATAGGAAACGACCAATTGGAACCGTGCACCTAGCTTCTGACGTTTCATAAGTGCCCTTGTAGGTTTATGTGAAAATAAAATAATTTGAATTTGAGTTAAGGCAAGTTTATACAAGCCTAGTAATGTGACAGTACAGTAAGTCAGTCCAACGCTAACTTGCCACTGGGCTCGTGTAGACTAGACATTAGTTTCAACCCAGTTCGGTGCTGATTTCGCGCCCTCAAGTCAGTTCAGTTGACTAAACTACCCGTCAATTTTCGGAACGCACTAGGAAGTGGTGACGGGCGGGCGTTTTGGGGCACTGTCGTATGTAATTTTGACGTTCAAAAAGTGCTGATTCTCAGCCTAGTTTGAATAAAGTAACGTTTGGATTTTGATTTGAGCTTGTGGCTAAGTCATAACAGCCGCACGGATCGATCCATCCGGTTAAACTACGCTTGCCCGGGATGGTCCATGGATAGGTGACCATATTTTCATACCGAGACTTCGCCGTGCCTCGGAAAGCACGTTAAGCCGTTGGACCCTGCTGTCATCCGTGGATCTTTGACAGTCGTTACGGGTCGTCAGAAGTCCGAAAGTCTGACAACAAGTCTTACCAAGAGGTTTTACCCTGCAACTGGGTTGTGGAGGTCAGATAGGCAGTCGCTCCATGTAAAATACTGGTATTCAGCTGCATCCGGTTAGACTGGAAGCCGGCCAGGCAGAATGATTGATTTTGATTTGATCTGGGATCTTACGCCAAGCTCCCAAACAAGATATAAGCCAATGGGAGATAAGATAAATCGTTCATTAGTGTCTTACCTATTCTTCCTAGTCTGCATCTTTTCTGTCCGCCGCCTGAACGCTAAGTAGGGGTTGTTTGACGACTGTCCCGGCCTGTTCTCCGTCTTAACCGACAGGATCAGCGGGTGTTGCTGTAATATTATACATTGTTCTATTAAAAAGTGGATCGATCAATATAGGCTGCACTATAGGCAGGTTAGCTTGGAATGCAAGCAGCCATTTCTTCTTCAGTAAATCACTGGTTTTATGAAGGGTTTGTGCCATAAGCAACATTACTAGCAAGAAATCGTGACAAGTATGAGACTTCGTTCCGGACACATTCCATTGAATTGTTTTGCTGCATTAATGGGCAAAGTAACATCTCCAAACTGCACGGAATGCAATGTGGTTGAAGACGTTTTTCATATTATGGTGGAGTGTGTCCGGAACGAAGCGGAAAGATACTTGATTAGAGACCAATTTAATATGAATATTTGTCAAGTGGGAGAATGTAATATTATTTTGGCTTTTCCAGCATCCAAAGCCGCTAAAATATTATATAAATTAGTTAATTTAGGGATTAAGCGTAGATGTTAAGCTTTGCATGTAACAAAGGTTTCCTATGAGGGTGGCATGTTCACTTTGTGATCAAACCCTCGTTAATAAATAAAGATTAAAAAAAAAAAAAAAAAAAAAGCAACATTACTGTATATTTCGGTTTGAAAGCATATAATAAGGGCCTTATTACACTGGCTATTTGCGAGCGAGTCATCAGCGAGGCTATTGTTCAACGCGCTCGCTGTGCGTGCGTAGCGAGCACGCCACGTTATACGCAAAGTGTTCACCGCGACGACGACGTAACGTGTAACGCGTAATTTACGTGAGTGTACCACAGAGAGCAGCACAAGCTAGTACAATATGATAACGCGGCGTATACGTCGCGTAGTTGCGGTTAGCTCACTTCACACCCGCGGAGATCACGTTCACAGATCGCCTTGCTAGAAATACGCTGGCAAATCGTCAGTATAATTTAGACCTCATCCATCGCTTTCAAGCGTGTCGAGGTCAAGAGCAGGCCTATTCAGCAATAAAAAATAAATTATTTAAAAAAAATGAGCTGACAAAAATAGCCCTTGAAGTGAAGAACTTAGAATTTAGAATGCGTATATTCAATTCAAATTCAAAAGACATTTATAAATATATTTATATAGCTGCTAAAGTCTGGCAAACGAAAGTAGACACTCGAATTATTTGCAAACTTTTTATATGGCAATGTTATACTAATGTCAATCACAATTTGCCAAAACAAGATGGCGTGTTGTTGGTGATTTACTAACTCAAAAATGACAAATCAGTGACTCTAATGAATCTTTTGAAATAGAAGTTTTAGATTCAGATTTTCATTATTTATTGTTGGTTGTCTTATTCGGATTGCTGCATAATACCTATAGTCGTATTTTTATTCACACGAAGTAAACAGATTTTTCGAAATGTCAAGGTTTATTCCCATTTATTATGAACCTATCCACTTGCTGTCAAGCAGTAGTGTACAAATATTACTGTGCTGTTATTCCAGGTAAGTCATACAACCTGCCAGGGTTGCGAGTTTGTCCGAAAGGGATATCGTGGCCCCGGCACACAGGCAACGGAAGGAACACGGGTGGGTTTTAGTCAGTAAAAGTCTGACACGCCCTCCCGCTTTGCCCAGAGCGGGAGAAGTTATTTGATAATTTCCGACACTCAAAAAAAAAGGAATGTCATACAAATTTTGGGCTTGCCATGCTGATATTTTTTAAATTTGCCGCGGTTTTTCAGTCTCTAGTTTCGTTTGCCAGACCTGTATTTGTGTGTTGTTTCGACGTGTTCTTACTCTCACCGTGTTGAGCCGCTTGTTGAGCCAGTAGTCGTACACAGCGATGACGAGGTCGTCGTTCCTCTCGAGCAGCAGTTTCGCCTCGTTGAGGGTCACCACCGTTTGGCCCGAGCTCTTCTCTAGCTTGTCCATCATCTGTTCGAACTTTAGCTCTGGAATTAAACAGAAACGTCTAATCAAAAGTAGTCACAAATTTGTTGTGCCTACAAAGTTATAGACATTTGAATAAATTACTAAAATATAACATAGAGCTTCGTGCAGACTAGCGCGACGCGACGCGGTTATTGTTATACCGTGAAGTTTTCTTAGAAGTTGTATTGTTCGAGCCGCGTCATACCGTCGCGTCGCGCTGGTCTGCACGAGACTTAACACATAACATCAGCCTGTATTCTCGAAGGGTTCGGCAGAGAGGTGTACCATCGAAGAAGTTCATATCTATACACCGTAAGGACTATTTCTGCTTGCAGCGCTCGGCCGCCCTAGAACCGGGGCGGTAACAGATGTGGTCATCGCGTTCACAGGATTTTGTTTTCAAAATGCTTAGATATGAAGTTCTTCGATAGTACCTATACTTCACCCATATTTGGCCAGTTACAAGTTTTTAAGTCCCATGTCATAGGGGGCGAGGCTATTGCCATCGATCGGGCTCAAATCCAGACTCCGAGCTGCTACTGAGAAATTCCTGATGGAAAACCCCAATGGCACTTTTCCCGACCTGGGAATAGGACCCAGGACCTCATCTCGCAGTAGCGCTTGCGACTACGAGACCAACGGGGCAGCTATGAAGAAATAACCCTATGTTTTTAATAAGCGTTGCACCCTTGTTTACCTACTTTACAATAAACTGCGATTTGTAATGAACATAAACAACATATTTGTAATGTATATGGTGGTGGAGCTCGTGGCTAAGTAATAATAGCCGCACCGGTCAATCCATCAGGAGATACGCATGGTCTGTGGATGGGTGACCATCTTTATATACCGAGACTCCTTCCTCGTGCCTCGGAAAGCACGTTAAGCCGGTGATCCCGGCCGTCATTCGTGGATCTTTGACAGTCGTTACGGGTGATCAGAAGCCCGAAAGTCTGACAACCAGTCTTACCAAGGGGTATCGTGTTACCCAGTAACTGGATTGTGGAGGTCAGATAGGCAGTCGCTCCATGTAAAATACTTATATTCAGCTGCATCCGGTTAAACTAGAAGCCGATCCCAAAATAGTTGGAAAAAGGCTAAGCAGATGGATTTGTAATTTATATAGTGTATTAAATAAAGAATATTCTAACTTTATATTTATGGTGATCAAGGAATTGCTTTTCGTCACTAACGCTCATGTCCTAAGTTGGAATTATCCAGTGCTCAGTTCTCAGACTGACCTGATGACACTTAAGTCGCCTTTTACGTCCAATAAGACAAGGCCATGGTAAATGACATGATGACGATAAATTGCACTACTAGATCTACGCTCGCGATTCTACTGCTGTCTCTATGTTTGTAGATCGAACGTTCAAGACAACGCAATGATCCAATTCTTACAGTTTGCACGGGTCATACAAATTTGATTTAGGTCTGCAAACGCAACCACAAATTGAACTGAATCTTATCTACCATTACACTGTCGATAAACTACTATACTTGAAGTGACATATCGTTTTAAGATGAATCATGGAATTATCTTTATCTTTATTGCAATCCATAATGTACACATACAGGTGGTAGGAATTAATAAAATGAAACAATTATGGACCCTGTCGAATTCATGTACTCAAGACTTCATTTTGACCAGAGACAAGAGAAATGATAGGTGTGCATCCTGCGGGTGCTTGCTAAAGAAGCGGGTTCCCGGTAAGGAGTAGTCGGTCGTGATCGGTGCGAGGAAAATAGCCCCGTATTAACTTATGCGCTCACGCATAAAGAAGCAGGTAAAACATTGCAGCGATCTATCAATCTGCCTAGCCTTTTCCCAGCTGGATACCATTATTTTAGATGGAGCGACTGCCTATCTGATCGGCAGCGACCTGTACCACAAAACCCACTACTAAAGCAGGTAACCTTAAAGACAAAACATGGTTTTGAATCCCATCTTCGGTCTCTTTTCCGAACTTAACAAGGGTCTGCGTTGAAGAAAACGTCAAGAGACTTTAAAGGCTTCGCCAAATAGAACAGCACAGCACGCAACGCTAGTGTCACGGCGTTGCAAGTGCCGGCGCTCTGTATGACAGGAAATGTACGTCATAGTGTAACACAATTTGGTGCTATAGCGCGGCGTCTTTGACGAGCGCTAAGTACGCGTTCTATTTGGCGAAGTCTTAAATATTCAGGCAAAGTATTCTACCAGAAAATTCAAAGGATAGTTATGAGAGAAGTGTTTACATACTCATATGTAGTTATACCTGTGAGCTCGGGATGCCGCTGCTGTTTCAGCCACCGTTCGTCCTCCGTGTCGATGTCGTATTCCGGCGCCTCTTGCTCCTCCCATAGCGCTGTAACAATACAAAATAGTTTATGAACAAATATTCAAGTTTACGAAGAGATTCTTTTGCACCATATCCGCCGAAAGTTATTCCGCAGCGCCCATTTGACGATTTCATCGAACAGTGACCGAGCTAACAAAAATCTAAATTTAAAGAGATAAGATATATAATCTTATTTAAGTTAATTATGAAGGTAGGAAATTCACACATCAGGGTTAGGGCCTTCCGAACTCCGGGCCGTACGGGGCTTCAATGATCCGAAGCATACTCTTTCGCCTGAGCCCCTAACAGTGCCATACTAATCACACCACGGGCTAGGATATCTATATGGGCTGAGTGGTCAGTTCCACCTTGAGGTCCGTCAAATTTGACCAAAATTCGTAGCGTATGTGGTTATTCTGGTACAGACTCAAGATCGACTGCATCGATAACTACACGATCGTTTCGTGTATATGTGCAATAGGAATGTTGCCTGGGGATGAAAAAAAAACTATTTAGTCCGTCAGACAGATGATATTAGACACGTATTTTTTGCTTTATCATATTAATAAAAAATGGTTAAAAAAAAAACGCATTAAAGTTGGGGCGCTCACTACGTCAGAAGTCAGTATAAAATCTACCGGGGAGTGAAGTCATGCCACATTTTAACTCAATGTATTGCCGTAATCTTTTGATTACGTAAAAAAATAAAAAATACGTGTCCAGTATTTTTTAATAATCTCAATGACAGACTAAAAAAATAATTTTAGTCATCATCCCTATTACGTTGTAGGAGAGAGCTATTTTTGGTTCCTGAAATGCCAATTTTAGTTGTTTATTTAGGTATTTGAATTGTAAGTACACCGTAAGAAATTTTGAATTTCACGGGCTACATTGAAGGAACCTTAAAGAAAAAATAAAATATAACTAAAAAACATACTATAATTTTACTATATCAGTGAAAGCCTAGTGATGTGACCATAAAACTTTTTTCAACATCCCTAAAGCTTTGTGCAGACTAGCGCGACGCGACAGCGCAACGTGACACTGGTTATTGTTATACCGTCAAGTTTTCTTAGAAATTGTATTGTTCGAGTCGCGTCGCGCCGTCGCGTTGCGCTGGTCTGTACGAGCCTAAATGTGCACGCATTCAACCAGGCTAAACAGACGAATATTACCGATCTGATAATATTCGTCTGTTTAGTTTCATCGCACTATGCATCAGATCTCGGGGATCAATCAAGCATATACCTACTCTTATAACCTTCATTCGTATAGTGGTCTTAGCTAGATCTCGTTAGTTTTTACACGAGGTAGACTGTTATTAGAAAATCGCCTCTAGTGAACAAGACACCAACGTTTCTTAAGGTGCATCCACACCGAAGTTACTTTTTGCGAAGTACCGTTTGCAAGTGTAAGTAGGCAACAACGGATAACAAAAAGTTTAGTTCAGTGAACTTACAAAAAAGTTATAGAAAGTTAGTACTTCATGTTATAATGTTGCTCAACATAAAAGTAACTTCAAGACATTGTTGTGCGTACAATAGAAGTACATACATTTAGTAATCTATTCCGCTTAACTAGAGTCATAAATAAACCTGTAAGAAATCGACATGTGTTTCACCTCACAAACGAGGCATCCTCAGGATGCCGGACGCAGAGACTCTGCGTCTGGTGCTAGGCGTGGCAACGCGTCGTGTTCGGGTTCGCGACAAGTCAATCGTCATCCTGAAAATGCCTCGTTGAGAGGTGAAACAAGTGTCAATTCCTACAGGGCTTTTTATGACTCTTTAGGAATAGTTAAGCGGAATAGGTTACTAAATATATCTACGTGTATTGTATTTTATAATGGATTTCCGGAAGGTCACGCCAGAATCAATTAACTATGTTATACGTAAAAAACAAAAAGGTCAAATATAACACTTTATCTAAAAGCCCTATTCCCAGAAACAGCTTCCAACCAGAAGTTCATTTTAAATTAAAACATCCCTAGCTAATAAAAATCAGGCAGGAGGCAAGTAATCTCTATGGGCTGATTGAATCACGTTTCGCAGAACCGAGCGCGAACCTTTTTTTTTTCTCCTTCCTTGTTTTGTAATAATAAAGGAATATGTGGCATTTTAATTATACTCTATGGTCTTTGATAATGTAAGGTATTTAGTTTATTAGAGAGGATTTCGTTTCATTAATAAAATTTGCGTCTGTCTGTACCGAACTGATTATCCTAACTTATACATATTATAAATGCAATAGTGAGTTTGTTTGTTTGTTACGCTTTCACGCTAAAACGGATGAACAGATTTGGATGAAATTTGGCACACGGGTAGACCATGACCTGGATTAGGACATAGGATACTTTTTATCCCGATATTCCCACGGGATCGAGACATATGCGGGTACAAGCGCGGGGCGTAGCTAATTATAGAATAATTGCTTGATGGTTTTATTAAAATAGCTTTTGTTTTATGTATAGTAAATTAATAATGTGTATAATTTGGGATAGCGTTCCTTGATGGGTGAATCCTATTACAGGGTGGACGTACGACGCGTCGCGTGAGCATATATACATATATACAGCACCGAATTTTTAGGTTTTCTATGATACCTACAGCACTGGGCTATAAATAGATTTTTGACATAGTACATGTTGACCACCCTGTATAGCATACAACATCCTGTATAACATACCTCACTCTGTATAACATACCTCACTCTGTATAACATACATCACCCTGTATAACATACATCACCCTGTATAACATACATCACCCTGTATAACATACCTCACTCTGTATAACATACATCAGCCTGTATTAAATACAATCTCCTGTATAAAATACGACATCCTGAATTACATACTTAACTTCTATTAGGGTATTAATATTAAGAGAATTACCACTACAACTAACTACAGAAGTCAACAATCACCTATCTAATCTGCGTTCGCAAATTATTTGCCAAATATGTAAACAAACACGACTTTTAGGAAAAACAACTGTAACACCTACACATAAGGTTCAGTTTGCGCTACAACTTCATATTTTTAATGACTTTTTCAACACTACTAGTCGGTCTAAAATCAACTTTATTTACATTTTCATAAAGTTGATGTTTGTTAAGTGGAAATAACATCGATTTGAATAGACCTTACATAACATCACGACAGTAATCTCCAAAAGTCAAAGTCAAATCATTTATACGTCACAATTTACATTTACATAAAACTAAATCCAATCGTACATATTCCCGCGCATATCGCACACGTCCGTTCTCACTGGTCTCTGTCATAGTGTCATCATTCTGCGAAGTGCGAAGGCCGAGCCTAACTCGAGAGCTCACAGCTGATGGCGGCTACTAACGTAATCGAATCACCAGACGCGTGCGTAGCCGTTTACTGAGAAACGCACACGAGATTACATATCGTGAGATAGATCTGTTTGTTGGCCGGTGCAATAAAATAGAATCTGGTACTTAAATGTACAGTCGAATTAGTTATTTGGTTTGGTATACAGACAGGAAAGAAAGAATGGTTTATTAATGGAAATAAATATGGCATAATCAAAAAACTTAATTATTAAAGGAAATAAATATGGCATAATCAAAAACAAAATATTCAGTTTTTTTTTTAAGACAAAAATTGTTTATGACAAAAATTTATAATTATTAATTTAATACGAAAATTAATTTCGTAACGTGAGGTGAGAGTCGCAGAGTTCGAACGCGTGGTGACGCGTGTCGCCACGCCAACAGCCGGTCTGCCCCATTAGATGTTTCACATGAAAAACTCATTAAATACGTCTCGTCTTTAAATAACCTAATTGTTGACTGAGAAGTTAAATCTTTAACGTTTTATATAAACGCTGCCCGCGCGGCGCGAGTACGTTTTTAATAAAACCTGGAAAAGTTGAAATTACCTGTCTGACAAAATGATAATGGATGGAAAATCACGTAGTAGCAAATAGCGTATAAAAAAATAACATACCATCAAAGAAGTTCATATCTAACCACCGTAAGGACTATTCTTGCTTGCAGCGCTCGGCGGCTATAGCACCGGGGCGGTAACAGATGTGATCATCGTGTTCACGGGATTTTGTTTTGAAACTGGTTAGATATGAACTTTTTTGATGGTACATAAACTCAAGCCTCATAGAGTAGGCAAAAACTACAGAACACCACCTGTTACGACCCTTACATACATATTCCTTTTGCTTCGTTAACGTTCATACATCTGCCATGCTATTCTGTAAACATCTCACCGTGAAAACTTGGGTGAAGTGAGCTGTCAATAGTGTCAATCCCTGTTGAACGACAGCTCACTCCACGCTCACTTCACCTATGTTTTCACGGTGAGATGGTTACAGAATAGCACTGCAGGTCATACAAAAAGATAATAAGATAGTATTTTGAGCAACGTCATTAAAAATCGACGTGACTTTACTCAACGCCTAATCATCAATTCATCACGGAGCACTTAGCTAGTAATTAAGCTCTAAAAGCCGGACCGTGAAGTAACCATACACATGTATCTATTCCAACTAGATAGGAATAGAGGAAAGGTTTACTATAGTGCTAATTAATGTGAAGTACGTATCTTTATACCTGTCGGTCGATTCTGTAAAAATATCAACGTGAAACTTAGGTAAGTGTGTAGTGAGCTGTCACTGTCACAAATCGACCGGCAGGGATTAACACTATTGACAGCTCACTTCACCTAAGTTTCACGGTGATATTTCTACATAATCAACTGGCTGTATTCAGTTTGAAATGAACAGAGTTGGCTTATTGGTTGGCACGAATTTAGTTGCCCGAAACGGGCCAATCGACACTTTAAAATTGTTTATTCTCTCAAGGCGATTCGCATGATGTTAATTTATTTGTGGGCGAATTGACAACTCCAGAAATACGTAGCAAGCAATTGACATATTTAGAATTTAATGAAGTAAAGAAATAAGTATACTAAGTTCACTGCATAAAATTCAAAATGTGCCAATTGGCTTATACGTATTTCTGTAGTTGTCGATTCGCCCACATATAAAATAACGTCGTGCGAATCACCTCAACAAAAAAATAAGGTGTCGATTCACCCGTTTCGGGCGAGTAAATTCGTGCGAATCAACCAATAAGCCACTGAGTTGCGATAGCCAGATAATTCAATAACAGGGTGCGTAGTCTGTGGTTGGGGCACTCCGGCTGGATTCAGTGATCTATTAGCCGCCTTTTGTTGGAGGAAACGTTGGTAATAGACTTTAATCCCGTTGTTGTTATTAAGAGGGGAGGTTTCTGTGACTGGATTTATTCATTTCTTTATATATATTTAGTATGCTTTATAGGTACCCAGTAATTGGGTTGTGGAGGTCAGATAGCCACTCTCGCTCCATGTAAAATACTGGTATTCAGCTGCATCTGGTTAGACTGGAAGCCGACCTCAACATAGTCAAGGCATAGAAAAAGGCTAGGTACATTGAATGTGCTATACAGGGTGGACTTTTGAGACGGGGCTGTAAAGTGCACGTCTTTCTACATTGTTCTCACATGTATAATTACAACACGAATGATGTAACCAATATTTTGTAACAATATTCTGATTTAAAAGAATGTCCGTGGAGTTTCTTGCCCGTTCTTCTCTATAGGAACCTACTACGCGTTGGAATGGGCAACTAGCTTCATATTTCTGACTGACCGACCCCTTGACAGTTCAAAAGTACCTGTAATTGGTTTATTTGAAATAAATGGTTTTAGTTTGAGTCTGTGCATTGCTTATCCCCTTGCCCTTGCTTGCCCCTTGCTTGCCCTCCGCCGTCTTGTGCCCTTAGTGCCCCGTCTTAAAAATCCACCTGTTTAAAAAGGTTTACATAACATAACATTAAGACTGTATTCCCCGAAGGGGGTAGGTAATAGTACAACAACCTTTCGTCAGTTATGTTAAGTCCCATGAAATAGGGGGCAACCCTATTGCCACTACCCGGGCACAAGATTAGAATCTACTATAATATTATAAATGTGAATGTATGTTTGGATCTTTGTTACTCAATCACGCAAGAACGGCTGAACGGATTTGGATCAAATTTTATAATTTCCGACCTCCACGTGGGCGAAGCCGCGGCCACAAGCTAGCACAACATAAATATTTCTAGAAGTACGTAAATCACGCGTATTGTGACCCCTGTTTGAAGGAAAATTTTAGAAACATTTACAGCTTCCTTTGTGGGGTTTGTTTTCAAGGATTTATAAAGCTCTTGTTCTAAATAAATGAAGGAGAGGAAAGGACAAAAACGGGAAAATACATTTTACCGGAGAAACTTTTAAAACAAATATTTTCTTTTAACACTTGTTTCATGTTTCATATTTCAAACAAAATCATGACTGGGACTTATAATAGCTTTTAACTTGTCTACACCTGTGGGTTACGGATGTCAGAAAGGCATTCGCTCCATGTATAAAATAGGTACTGGTATTGAGCTGCATCCGGTTAGACTGGAAGTCGACCCCAACATAGTTGGGAAATGACAAATGACAAGGCTAGAATACGATGACTTGTGATTAACGTAGAAGGGATTGTTCATAAAAAAAACATCTAGCCCGTATTGTAATATTGTCCCACACCTGGGCAAAGGCCTCAACAAAATCTAGCGTAAGAAATAGTAGATACTCGTTCTGAATTGGTATCTTATACCTACATTGGCTCATATTGATATTTAAGCAAAGTTATAGGCGATATTTGGCCTTTTTTTATCACCGACTACCCCACATTTACCCCATCTTAAGGCTCGTGCAGACCAGCGCGACGTGACGGCGCGACGCGACTCGAACAATACAACTTCTAAGAAAACTTCACGGTATAACAATAGCCCGTGTCGCGCCGCGCTGTCGCGTCGCGCTTGTCTGTACAAAGCTTTATTCGCAAACACATCACGTCGACAGCACACATGGGTCTCGCGAACCCCTTATAGTAATCACATGCAACTGTTCAGTGAAAGCTTTCATACTTCCAAAACAAGCTATGAATATTGTTGATCACATTCAAATGAATTCACGTTCAAAGGCTGATTCCGAATTCAATTTCATGCCATTTAAAACGTTGAATAACCGTCAAACAGAAATACAAAATGGCTGCAAAAATAATCTTTTCATTTTCCCCCTCGTGTTTTTTGTGGGACGCAGGGAGGGAAATGTTTCATGTTTTTGTAATTTTAATTATATTCAGAAGCATCGTGAGATTTTCAATTAACGCTCACATTGTACAGACCACGTTATTTATTTTCATTAATTTATTTTATGATCTACTTTCCGCGTAATTAATTCGTAGATAATTACAAATCTCTCACTTTTAAAAACAATTCTCATTACTAATGACAATTGTTTTTAAAAGAGAGAGATTCTTTTTTAGTCGGATTTGTGTTGGTAATGAATGACCAACACAAATCCGACTTCTAAAATTCTCACGACAACAAATCTCAAGATTCCAAATCTTCTAAAACTTCACCACATGTGTTTCAATTATTTACACAGACATACAAACGTTTTACGTGGACACACACATTTGTAAAGGACACAAATGCAGACACAAGGCGGTTATTGCTAGGTTTGAGTAATTTATCTATCCTTTGCAATTGGTTCTATGGACGAATATTTTCTACAATAGGGTATTATTGTTTTGTCCCTCACAAGTATTTTGTAAGCGTTCGGGAACGTTTTTGTCTCTATGAAGGAAAATTCTTTTAGAACTGTGATTTATTAAAACTTTTATATGGAGATACCAGTTTTATATTTTTTGGAGATTTGCATAAGAACGGGTTTTACGCTTTGAAGCTTGCCAAAAAAAACACTTTACATCAACTCGAGATCTTCTAGAAATACGGGCAGTATTTTAGTTTTAACTTTGCTTTGGTATCCATGACATCATTCTACTGATAGCATAATCATACTCAGCCTATAATGTTCCCACTGCTGAGACACAGACCTCTCAGTGAGAGGGAGTGGGCCGTAATCCACCACGCGTACCCAGTGCGGGTTGGTAGACGTTACATGCCTTTGAATTTTCGGTTCTAGGATATGCCGATTTCCATCACCGTTTTGAGAGCAATGGTGATGAAATAATTTACACACAGTAAAGCACCTGTCAGGGTTCTAAGTCAACGGCAGTTACCACTGGTCCACCACAGCTCATCCACCTGATAACTGTCAAAAATGCAGCCATAGTGACCTCTGCGACCCACCAACGATGGCGTGGAAGTAGCGAACTTCGTAGTATCGAAGAAGATAGCTATAGAGAGGTTTTATCTGAGGATCTCAGGTAAATATACAGTGGCCTACTCTTTAAGTTCGTCAACGAAGATACGGGCCCGTCCGAAAGTAGTAAAGTACCTAGTAGTAGTAGTAGTTAGTAGTGCGATACTTCGGAGTGAACCCTACTACCGATTAAGGTTGCACTAGTCGATTTTTTTTCCATACAAGCTTCGGGAGGGTGTTACTCCACTGTTTGACATTTAACATCCAAAGTTAAACATGATATCGTTTTGTCTCATTATTAATTTTGTCTGTGCGGAAACAAAATATTAAAATAAAAAGCCATTGAAAAGTTACGAGCCAACAAAGAATCGTTTTTCTTGCTATTTTACGCAACTTTGGGCGTGAATAAGCAATCAAAGAGGTGTAAAATCTCCAAAACAAAGTCGACATCGACAAAGCTCAATTATCGAAGCGTGCAATAAACTTTATTTGTTTTTATTTATTTAACAGTTTATGTACACACATATAAATAGACAAGAAGAAAAATACGTACAAATGTGATGCTTATTTCTAAAGAAATCTCTTCCAGCATACCTAATTAGCTCTTCTAATTACCTTTGTAATTAATTTCAATGGATTTTCCAAAAATACTACTGCGCTCGTTTTACTAAAATACATAGTTTGGAGCTGTGATTACGTACGTGCGAACTAGACATTGTGCGTGTAGACTAGCGTCTAACTGCTCATCCCTGATATTATCTCTGTCAGACACGACGCCGTGAGATAGAGTGCTTTTTGGCCACGCCCACCAATAACTTCGAGCCCGCGACTAGTTCAACCTTAATTAACTTTTTCGGACGTAGAAAAACAAATCGGAAATAAGGATAACTGGCAATTGGTGTTGTAATTCATTCTTAGGTCGGGCTTCAAATTAATCTTATGTCCTTAGGTAATACGGAGTAGGAAACATCCTTAACTGCGGATTGCGTGCCTAGGGAGTAGACCTCCTGCACCATACCCTTAGAAACCTGACTTATCAACACTTATGTCATTAAGTTTTTTCTATCAGGAATTTCTCATTAGCAGCCCGGAGGGAATAGGCTCGCCCCCTATAACATGGGACTTAAACATAACTGGCGAAATTTGGGTGTACTATGGGTACAACTCTGCCTAACCTTACGGGGATTGATACAGTCATGATGTTAAGGTATGTTATCATCAACATAAAAATACAATACAACAGTGACTCACCAAGTTTTTCTCGGTACCACTAACAGTCGCTGACCAATGTTAATGAGGTCGTAAAATCAATACGATACGGATGAGTTGAAAGTTTAAAATGGCTGCTTTCTGGACACTTAAATCTAGCTCGTGCCGACACGTCTGAAGAAACGGTTAGCTAGGAAAGCTGACTAACTGTTCAAAGATGTGAAGGTTTGTTAGCTTCCGTACATTTTAAAGCTGGATTTGTGATTCCCTCAAGCTCGAAAATACACATGATCTGAATCTGCCTACATTTGTCATCATCCAATAACAGTCTACAGCTGGATATAGGCCTCGCCAACTACTTAGTTAACTTTCATACAAGCTTATAAGATTGTTTTTTGTTTTAATGGTCTCGATGGAGGAAGTTACGTGCAGCTGAGATGAGAATGCTATAAAGGATTTGTGGTATTACACAAATGAATAGAATAGGAAATGAGTGCATAAGAGGAAGTCTGAAAGTGGCACTGGTGACTGAAAAGTTGAGCGGAAATCGGTTGTCATGGTGTGGAGGAATGAGGAAAATGTCGTGAGGGAAGTTTTCAGTATGCATGTGGGCTATAAGAGTAGAGGAAGACCAAAGAAACGATGGATGGACTGTGTGGAAGATGATATGGCTAGAAAGGGGGTGACTACCGAGATGACGACTAATAGAGAAGTATGGAAGAAAAAGACATGTTGCGCAGGCCACAAATAAATTGGGTTATGGGCAGGAGTATGATGATGGTCTATAGAGGAAGTTATTATTAAAACTCACCATCGACAGTAGATTTACTGACCAGAGACTTGTGTTAAGTTATGTAACCATAAAACTAAATAAATTCGAAAATCAATGTAGGCAAGTACCATATCTTCGTTGCGCGTGCAAAAGTCGCTGTGTTATTTCGTGATTTTCGGTTTTTTATGCAATTTGAATCGTTATTTCAATACACACATACTGTAAAAACATACATTTAAAGAGTTACGGAATGTAGCTATGTAATATTCATACATCGAAAGTTCCATTATAAACACGCTAAATATGTATTAAAGTAAAAGTAAATTATTGTAATACTCTGGGTATTTTTTGAGAAAATCAGTTTTTTGCGTCTCCTGTAAAGTGTGTAAGAAACACATAGCGGTTATGGAAAGCGCAGCGACGATATTAAATTATGTAAATTCTGCCATCATAACTCCATCATCTCATCACGTTTTAACCCAGCGCAAAATCAACCATATCAAATATCAAAACAATTTAAAAAAGGTATCAGGTTTTAAAACACCCCAATTTTAAACAGGTTGCAATTGAGGGTTGAAAACAGCCCCTCGCCAATAAATAACACTTGATCGCCTTGAACAATGGAACCCTAAAATTAATAAAAAAAACTGCAACATTACAAAAGGTTCCCTATGTCGGTTTTAGGTATCAATTTCAATATCCGGGGGCTGATAGAACGAATTTGTTTGAAAATTAATCTTATAGCCACGAGTTAAAGTTTGTTTTGGTATGTATTATGTATCGATGAGAGTGGGTGGTCACTGGTCAGACAAAACATATTTCTACCTCGGAATGAGTTATTCAATAAAACTATTATTTATTATTATTTATTATTACGGCATAATTCGTCCCTTATACGAGAGGAGCAGAATTGTACAAATACAGAAAATCAGAAACGATCACACCTTTTCCCTATAGGATTGAAAAAAAATACGGATCGCTTCATATTAATCCTACTACCTAAAGTCACGATAATACAGATGGGACACTCCGCAGTTTAGGTATGAAGCTACAAGTACGCGGCGGGCCCGTCTTGTTGGGCCAATTCAGTGAGTGTAACGTAGTCAGAAGATCTAAGAGTCACGCAAATAGAAAGAGAGTCAACTTCTAAGTGAATATAACTGTAGGTGTTTAACGCTGAATTGCACTTTATTGTGTCGTAACGAAGGGTCGCTTTTTATTTAAATGATTTTCTGGCCCATCTGTATTAATCTGTGGTAAAGTTTAATAACCCCAAATATGGCGAGTAGACGACCCTTCCGTACCCGAGGGTGTTCAAAGAGACGAACTCGTTAGGGATAACAAAAAGATAGGAAGTATATATTTGTATGTATGTGAGACTTTGCTAGCTTGAAAGGTAGCAAATTAAATCGGACGGTCGAATCTCGGTCTCGATAATCGAGTGGACATTTTGGACAGATCAGAAATGACATTAAGATGCCCACGGCTCCTCAATGACGGTCAAAGAGAAAATACTGTTTGGAAAATGGATTCGTTGGACGAAACTGGAGGCATGAGAAGATTTGTTATTGATATTATCAAATCTTCTCGATTACAGCCTTGCTATTCCGTAAACATCTCACCGTGATAACTTGAGTGAAGTGAGCTGTCCATAGTGTCAATCCCTAGCTTTAGGTGCAATGACAGCTCAATACATCAAGCTCACTTCACCCAAGTTATCACGGTGAGATGTTTACAGAATAGCACGGCAGGCCTTCTTTGGGTTTCTGGCAGATTTTCCATTACTAGAAGTCATATTTTAGCAAATTACATACACCGAAAATTTCGTTAGTTGCTCGTTGCATACAAAGGTACCAAGTTTTGAATCAACAGTTACGTCAAACTAACGAGTCATATGAACACACGAACTTTTATGTTTAAATTACATAACATACCATCACGCCAGTAAGCCTCGATGAGTTAGGCAGAGCTGTACCTATAGTACACCCACATTTTGCCAGCTATGTTTAAGTCCTATGTAATGGGGGGGAGCCTATGGCAATCCAACCGGGCACAAATCCAGACTCCTGAACCCTAATTGCGTAATACACGATCAATCAGAATCTGAATCGTTTTGAAACAGATTGTTAAGCGGAGCGGGAGGACGTGTCAGACTTTTACTGACTAAAACCCACCCGTGTTCCTTCCGTTGCCTGTGTGCCGGGGTCGCGAATTCGCGATATCCCTTTCGGACAAACTCGCAACCCCGGCAGGAGATTGTTAATCCCTAGCTTCAAAAGTTCGAAAAAAAAAGATCTGCTCAACAAAGTAGTAAGTAACGCAATGAATGTTGTTGAACTGTCAAAATGAAACAGATTAGTCGTAATAGTTTACGAAAATGTGTTACGTAATTAGATAGCGGGCTGCTATTGAGAAGTTCCTGATGGAATAACCCAATAACACTTTGCCCGACTAGCGCTTGCCACCACTAGACCAACGAGACAGTCAATTTAAACTACGATAGAGCAAATATTGATATATATTTTAATACAAAATGGGATAGGTTATGTGGACACAGATAACATAATAACGTAACGTACTGTGAAAGACTAATTTCCCTAGGGCTGGGTAGGTAGGTGCGACGGCTAATATCAAAATATTACCGTATCATGACGGCTTCGATAACGGTTAGTGATAAGCCTAGAACACCAGTATATTTTCGCGAACATTACTTAAGGCGACGATAACCGACTTTTAATGATTTTATACTGAAGATCACGTCTAAACGAGTAGTGTTAATGATTTGGAAAAAATATATGTCAAATTAGAGCATGTTCTTAATAACTTAATATACGAATATTTTAGATTATGTAGTGAAATTTATTTGTACAGTTATGTCTAACGCGGATAAAAAACTGAGAACCACACAAAATCTATCAAGCAAGCGTATTATTCAGAAACCTTCACCATTTTGAAGATAATTTCTAAGCATCATTGATCTTTTTAGTAAGTATACGTGTTTTATTCAAATACCTTTTGTTTTATGTATAATAAATTAATAATGCGTCTAATATGGGACAGCGCTCCTTGATGGGGGCGTCCGATTACTGGCTGGACGTACGACGCGTTGCGTGAGCTCAGTACAGAACACGTAAGCTAACCACTCAAGGTCACTGGCATATATCTGCGTCTTAATGATAATATAAAGACTTTACACGTTATTTGACGTAAGTAGTAGTTTAGTAGAGTTCCAAGTTCAGGAGCTCGTTCGAGGAAGTATACTAGTTGCTGCCATGAAGTATGTAATTAAGGATGTATACTTTATACTTTTGGAAAAATAAACAGTATCTCGGAAAAAAACTTATTTACAAAAAAAAAAACAATTAGGCCTCGTGCAGACCAGCGCGACGCGACTCAAACAATATAATTTCTAATAAAACTTCACGGTAATTTTAATTTCGGAAGTCGGTGTCTTTGGTTTTGTATTTTCAGCTTTGGCTAACAGTGAAAACAGTGCATTCATATATATATTTTTATTTTTGTTGAACAGTAAACAGTATTTCAGACTGGTTGGCAACCCTAAATGTGCCATGCCTCCCTGGTCTGTTTGAGTCTCATGTACACGACCTCTAAAACCGTCGCCTGAACATTCACAAACAAGTTCTGAGAATCGCAAATCAATTAAACTTTCATAGCACATTCTATTCGACCTTGTTGCCGCGTCCGTCAAGCCACAGTATAATAAAGTAACAGTATTATATATCCGCAGTGACGTTAAAGTAATTACCTACGGCCGCTCGGTAAATAAACTTTCCGCGTCTGTGCACAAATGCCGCGCACTCGATACAGTTGCGTACTGATATTCACTGCTATATCGAAGCGCGTAGTTTTGGCCGTTTTCAATGAAGATATACTACTGTTACTTATTTATACTGTGGTCACGCTGGGTACAGCAAATTGATGTCAAATGATACGTCACATTGGTGTCAAATCAAGCGTCGATTGTATGGACGTCGGAGTTTGCAATAGGAAACTTTAACCGTTTTTTGTCGATTAAATCTATCAATCATCAGTATAAATCTTCTAGATTGGCATATCACGCCAGTATTCGCCGAGGGGGGAGGCAGAGGCGTGGTGTCTGGAACACCCACATTTCGTCTAGTTGTGCTGTTCATGTCGTAGGCCCCCCAGTAAACGTTGGGCGAGCCCGTCGCTCGGCCATCCTTTACTGGACCTTTTTGCGTGATTTGCGTGTATTTTAACGGGCTCACCCAACGTTTACTGGGGACTTAAGGCCCTGGCCTATAGTGTCATAAGCCCGGCACAAATCCAAATTTCGCGCGCGCTTTTTCTTCGCGATTTCTAAATGGTAACACCGATAGAAAATGGTCGGACTCGAGGTAAAAATCCCAAGCTCAGCTGTCGCCACTAGCAGAGCGACGCGGTAGTCTCTAGTACTATATTTAGTTTGTGTTTGTTTAGATGTCCATCATCTGCGTGTTTTTTATTAACTTTGCTTAGGTAGTTTTTGAGTTAGTTTCTTTCTTTCTTTCTTCTTTCTTTCATAAGTTCCTGTCACTGTTAGTTACATAGGTACAGGTAGTGGTATTCGAATTTGTGTGCGGTAGGTACGTACCACAACAAAAAAGTGCAAAATAAAAACAAACTGAAAAATTACTTTAATTTCAAAAGTCGGTGTGTGGTTTAGAATTTTCGTTTTTTGCCACCGACTTCCGACTTTATTATTTTTTTAAAAGACGAGAATTTTTTCCCTAAAATTGAACCTGATCTTTTTGCAAAAAAACACCACGCCATATTATGAATAATAGTGTTGTTACTGATAAGAACTTCTGCGTCTCCATCACTGCGCAATAAAATTCCATTAATTAAAATAGTCACAGTTCCTTTCAACTTTTCTTTACAAGAATTTTTCAAAGAATACTTTTATTTCACTGTCTTTTCTAGCATTCCACAATTAATCTGCCTAGCCTTTGTTGGGGTCGGCTTCCAGTCTAACCGGTTGCAGCTGAATACCAGTTTTATTTTTGTATCCTACTGGCCACTAACCTCCGTTAAAATGTCGGCATTGAAACCAAAGACAAATCGGTGTCAAATCTATCATGAGATCCACTTCAATGGAAGATGTAAGTACTTGACCCATTTCTAGTTGTTTAGCTCCCTGTCTATAGCTAAACGTTTGAAGCTTAGTTTAGAATTAGATGGAGTGTAAGACGTTCAAACAATGGAGAATTTATTGAGCTGTGCATGAATAAGCTGTTTTTCTCGACTATTGTATATTTCAGGCCTAGTTTTGAGCGAACTTTACAAGTCTTTACCTGAGTGCTCAAACTTTTGGAAAACAGATAAGCGATTGCCGGGAAACTTCTTTTTGAACGTACGAGTACATAAAGGTTCTGCTCAATGTTGTTGAAATTTTAATTCGTGTTAAGATTTCATTCATTCATTGCCACCCACTCTCAACTTCTCCGCTCCAACTCTGGGCTTGGACGTTTTCCCGAAACTGCGTATATATTGTATATTCCGCCTTTCCACCTTTTTGATTGGTATGTCCTTCTCTACTTTTTTCTACACTAGATAGATTTGATTTGATCAACATCTTAGTCGACCATTACGGCCCCCGCTTGCACCACAGATCACTAAATGCGTTTAGCGCTAAACAGATTTGGAAAACAGCATTCAATCTATGTCAAGTTCAAAGGATTGCCAGAAACAGAACGATGTTTTAAATTCATTTAAACGCAGTGTATATCAAGCAAATGCTTCTGATATTTGGGAATATACCCCAATCCTGCTTTAAGGATGGAACATCTACTTCAACGATTTCTGTTTAATATTGGAAATGGAAACGTGGCGGTCGATCGCTTTGCGGTTTGTATATCGGATCCGACTGTGTTGTTAGCAGATTGTTCGCAGCGGTTTGCTGCACTTTTTTATAGGCCTTTTTAATTTCAGTATCCACAGAATCCATTTGTATATCCGTTGTTGTGTATTTTTTATTTATCCGGAAAAATAAATCTACTGAAAGCACAGAAATATTTTTGGAACGTTAAAAATTTCAATTGACAGCCCCCAAACACCCATTTTTCACCGCTTTGATTACACAGGCTAAAGATTTACAAATTCTTGCATTACTAGGCCTCCTAAGGAGCACTTGGAAAAAGCGTTGTCCATACCAAATAACATGCATATTAGATGCGGGTGTAATTTGCTTTCGTAGATAATATTATATACCTTGCACACACTCCAATGCAATCGATATATTGTGGTTGTGTGATTGGATATTGTGCCTCCTGCCTATACTAGTGCAAGAGGTTCTATGGGTGATGACTGCTAGCTCCCGCCCTTGCTTCGAAGCTTATCTTTTCATCATGATGAACGACTCTTCTTCTGTCGTGTCGACACGAACCATATGGAAATAAGTCATGCCGTGGTAAAAATATTGACGAATCAGCAAGATAGCTATTCGAGGATCATCATGACAGACAATGTTCTCTTAAAAGCGTTAAGAGGAATCGACTCAGCATATCTTCTTTCATACACCTCTCTCAACCGTTATCTCAGTATTCACCCCTGTCTAACTATATCACCTTTTTCTTCCAATTTTCTCTCAAAGGCATCATGAGGAATCGACTCAGCATATCTTCTTTCATACACCTCTCTCAACCGTTATCTCAGTATTCACCCCAGTCTAACCATATCACTTTTTTCTTCCAATGTTTCCAATGTTCTCTCAAAGGCATCATGAGGAATCGAATCAGCATATCTTCTTTCATACACCTCTCTCAACCGTTATCTCAGTATTCACCCCTGTCTAACCATATGACTTTTTTATTCCAATGTTTCCAAGATTATCTCAAAGGCATCATGAGGAATCGAATCAGCATATCTTCTTTCATACACCTCTCTCAACCGTTATCTCAGTATTCACCCCTGTCTAACCATATCACTTTTTTCTTCCAATGTTTCCAATGTTCCCTCAAAGGCATCATGAGGAATCGACTCAGCATATTTTCTTTCATACACCTCTCTCAACCGTTATCTCAGTAGTCACCCCTGTCTAACCATATCACTTTTTTCTGCCAAGTTTACAATGTTCTCTCAAAGGCATCATGAGGAATCGACTCAGCATATCTTCTTTCATACACCTCTCTCAACCGTTATCTCAGTATTCACCCCTGTCTAACTTATATCACTTTTTTCTTCCAATGTTTCCAATGTTCTCTCAAAGGCATCATGAGGAATCGACTCAGCATATCTTCTTTCATACACCTCTCTCAACCGTTATCTCAGTATTCACCCCAGTCTAACCATATCACTTTTTTATTCCAATGTTTCCAAGATTATCTCAAAGGCATCATGAGGAATCGACTCAGCATATCTTCTTTCATACACCTCTCTCAACCGTTATCTCAGTATTCACCCCTGTCTAACCATATCACTTTTTTCTGCCAAGTTTCTAATGTTCTCTCAAAGGCATCATGAGGAATCGACTCAGCATATCTTCTTTCATACACCTCTCTCAACCGTTATCTCAGTATTCAACCTCGTTCTAGCCATATCACTTTTCTCTTCTCAATGTTTGTAATGTTCCCTCAAAAGCAGTCAGAATCCTATTAATTTTCGTGCAGTAATTTTGAATGATGAAGTGAAACCTATGTGGAATACCAATCAGCGACAATGAATAGGTGTAATAAATACACAGTGGCACATACGTGGGTCGGGTTGGCAACATCATTAACTTTGCCTCATAGATACTGCCAACTATGAGTAACGGTTTGCTTTAGAAACATCAGTTATTGTAGAATATATATTGAGAATATAAACTATGTCAAAAAGGTTTCTATAAAGTTAAAGATTACTTAGACGACAAAAAGGTTTGGGACTAATTAAGCTACTCCAATGTAGCCCCCCAAGCAACAAACAAGTGTTTTTAGAATCAAAGACTACATGATACTATATGAGCTGCTCATATAATTGTATGGATTATTTTAAAATTTGTTTTCATTTATTGATGACATAATCTACTCATTAAAAAGTTTTTATTTTATGAGTTGATTGCAATTTATGGTAATGTAAATTATTTTTGCATTTAAAGCATTATTATATAGAATCAAGTCATTTTCCAACTGAACAGACAGCTGTGCTGCTGGGGAGTTTGTTGCGCCACTTCGTCTTCCCAGCTTAAGCACTAGGAAGTGGTGAAGGTTGGGCGTTTTGGGGGATTGTCTTATGTAATTTTGACGTTCGAAAAGTGCTGATTATCAGCCTATTTTGAATTTTGAATGTGTGTTTGAAGCTGTTACATCTATATGTATACTAACTTCCTTACTAATAAACGGTGAATAGTTACACACCTATTTCTCTTTTTCAGTCGTCAGTAATTTGACTTTCGAAAGAAGATCTCAAAGCGTTGTGTAAACTATACAGACGCTCTACAACGTTTATTAGTAAGGTGGTAGTAATAAAGCTGAAGAGTTTGGTTTGTTTGAACGCCTTAATCTCTGAAACTACCAGTCGTACTTGAAAAAATATTTTTGCATTCGATAGCCCAATTCTTGAGGAAGGCTTTAACATCACGCTATGGTTTTCAGGAGCAGAGCAAAGAACGCTAAGCGAAAACGAAGTCAAGGCGCGGGCAGGCGATGCGATACGACGCAGTGGGTACGAAGCACTAGGAAGTGGTGAATGGCGGGCGATTTTGGACGACTGTCTTATGTTATTATGACGTTCGAAAAGTGCTGATTCTCAGCCTAATTTGAATAAATTCCATTTGAATTCGCGCGGAGGAAGAATTTAGTTTTTAATCAGATGGTTTTGTCATATTTCTACCATTGACCGCGACTATCTTGCTGCTGGACAAAAGCCTCCCAGATAGTCCTCCACGTCTGTCATGTTGCCAGTTCTGGCAAATCTTTCATGATCACATTAAAAGATATAGAAGAAAAAAAAGTATATGAATGCCTGACTCACTTTTAGAGGCTTGGTCCACAATTTCATTAGACCGGGAGAGGTGGACAGGGGAAGGCGAAGCTTTGCCCTGCATTGGCAAAATTGGTTTACAATAAATAATGCCAGAGTACGTCTGGTGCACCCACAGTTGTTAGCCCTACACTACCAACCCTAATAGCCGGCCTATAATATCGAAGAGTGTGTTGAAATTATTACTTTCATATTGAAACTTCAAAGTATTTATTTTTTATTATTTACTGTCCCACTGCTGGGCAAAGGCTCCCTACTCTCTTTCCAAAGCTGCCAAGGACCAATCTTTATTACGGGAAGCATTAATATGAAGCGTTGCTATGAAGTTTTTGCTTGGTGTCGTTAATGAACACTGGCAAGAAAAGCAGGGAAAACCAGGGGTAGCTCATTCTAGTTAAGTTTTTACAACAAAATACATTTTTAAACGGAATTATTTCGTCCAAAAACTAGTCAGGTGGTAACCTTTAGATTCCCACCTAAACTATCTATTATTTAGAGTTGGACTAGACACGAACCTTTTAATTTAGGGGTTGAGTCTAATTTTAATTTATAAACAGTACGTCCGACGGAAGGGCCTTTTAAAGGCTTTTGTTTACCTAGAATTTAATTTCAACTCTTTATTAGTGGCTTTTGTGGACATGATAATTATTCAGACGTGTTACAGTTTATTTTTATTATTTTATATAGATTCTGTATAAAAAGGAGCTATTGGCTATGTAATAACAGTCGCACGAGTCGATCCATCAGGTTAAGCTACGCTTGCCGGAGTTGGCCCTAGGATGGGTGACCATCTTTACATACCCCGGATGTCATTCGTGGATCTTTGACAGTCGTTACGGATCGTCAGAAGCCCGAAAGACTGACTGAACTAGTCTTACCAAGGACTATCGTATTACTC
Source organism: Agrochola circellaris (assembly GCA_914767755.1). NCBI lineage: Eukaryota > Metazoa > Arthropoda > Insecta > Lepidoptera > Noctuidae > Agrochola > Agrochola circellaris. The sequence goes on along the minus strand of OU611867.1, from coordinate 4,255,102 downwards.
AGTAAGGTTGTGGAGGTCAGATAGGCAGTCGCTCCATGTAAAATACTGGTATTCAGCTGCATCCGATTAGACTGGAAGCCGACCGATGATAATAGATTCTTTCTATTTTTTGAATGTGTGAATATTATAGTCTTAGTGGACTGTAGATTTGTTGACCTGTTTCTATTTTGTTAAGCACCTGGTACTTGTTGAAACGCCTACACTGTCCTCCCATACCTATCCATTGCCTTGCTTTCGCTATTAACACTGTTACTTGAAAATATTGTAAAAGCTAATTATTTTTAAAAGAGCATCCGTGGAGTTTCTTGCCGGCTCTTCTCCATAGGAAACGACCGAAGACTCTTGGAACCGTGCACCTAGCTTCTGACGTTTCATAAGTCCCCATGTAGGTTTATGTGAAATAAAATAATTTGAATTGATTTGCCTTCGACTGCTTCGTTCGACTAGAGGTCCTGGGCTCGATAGTTTTTCCATCAGAATTGTCTGAGTAGCGGCCCGTAGCCTGGATATGTTCCCGGTTGATAGGAATAGGCTCGCCGCCTATTACATGGGACTTAAGCATAACTGGCGAAATGTAGGTGTACTACAGGTACCCCTGCCTAACCCTTCAAGTAAAGGCCCATGCAGACCACCGCGACGCGACGGCGCGACGCGACTCGAACAATACAATTTCTAAGAAAACTTCACGGTATAACAATAACCGGTGTCGCGTCGCGCTGTCGCGTCGCGCTAGTCTGAACAAAGCTTAATACAGGTGTGATGTCATGTTATATAGGTTTATGACTGTTTTATTGAGCGGACGTTGAATACTCCTTGGACGTGTCTCCGTTGATAATTGGAGCCATTACTGATTTTGTTGTTTTATGTCCGTAAATAATTTCTGATGATACATCCGTCAGATATTTTTATAGTCTCGTATCCTTGGATAACCTTCAAAACTAGTATGATTTACTGAAGTTAAAAGTTTATCCTTAGTGGAAGATTTTCGGGTGACGGTAATTAAATTAAGACGCTGATATATGCCAGTGACCTTGAGGGGTTAGCTTGCGTGTTCTGTGCTGAGCTCACGCAACGCGTTTTACGTCCAGCCAGTAATAGGACTCGCCCATCAAGGAGCGCTGTCCCAGATAAGACGCATTATTAATGTATTACACGTAAAACAAAAGGTATTCTAATAAAACACGTATACTAAAAGATCAATAATTAAATTATGTTTAAAATTGTGAAGATTTCAGAAAAATACGCTTGATAGTTTTTGCCTGATTCTCAGTTTTTAATCCGCGTTAGGCATAACTTTAAAAAATTATTTCACTATGTAATATAAACATAATCTAAAATATCATATATTAAGTTATTAAGAAAATGCTCTAATTTAACATATTTTTTTTCCAAGTCATTAACACTACTCGTTTAGACGTGATCTTCAGTATAAAATCATTAATAGTCGGTTAGTGTCGCCGAGGGACCGAAACTACAACCTCGCAAAGTGCGCCTATCTCGACAGTACAGCAGTAGGGAAGCGGGAGCTGTGGAGGCAAACTATGTCTGACCTCCTATCCTGCCCTCTGTGGTCTAAGAAATGCAGCCATAGCGACCTCTATACTGCCACCGATAGCTACATACCGTGGAAGTGGCGAAGTTATGGGCCAACAAAATGTAATAAACTGTCGTGCCGTCAACGCGGCGAAGAAAAAATCGAAAAGAAAATAATTCCTAAATATACAAGGTGTTCGTTTTGATATGCCATAACTCTAGGATATTAATGAGACCAAAGAATCCAGTGGCATATGAATTGTTTCACATTTTCTTCTTTTTTTTTTCAAATTTATTCGACTAAGTCACGATTATTTATGTAAAACACCCTTACGTTTAATATAAAAAAATATAAAACATTTAATTCAGACTATTTTTGTTCATAAAATAAAAATATGACAGTCTTATTTTCTTAGCTTTAAATATTAATGAGAGAGAGAATAGTTTTATGTTATATTAAAAGAACAAATAATTTATATTCCAGTTGATTCTTTGACATGGTCTCAAGTCTCATTAACACCCTAGAGTTAAGGGATATCAAAAGGAACACCTTGTATATTAACCTATTTGTCCTAAAATTCCTTTTCAAAATGGTAAAGGCTTGTACAGACCAGCGCGACGCGACGGCGCGACGCGACTCGAACAATACAATTTCTAAGAAAACTTGACGGTATAACAATAACCGGTGTCGCGCCGCGCTGTCGCGTCGCGCTGGTCTGCACGAAACTTAATTCTACGAAACCGCCAAAAAAATACCAAACACGATTCGCCCTTTAATAATACCATTGAAAAACCTAACACGACGGGTTAAATTGAATTTAATAACAGAGCCTTTGTGTTCACTGTTCATATTGGAAAAAATATGAGGGCGTTGGAAGGGTGTTGGACAGTGATTTAATTATGAGTTACAAAGTAAAATGGGTATAAAATTACGTATCTGTATTAATTTATTTTCGGCATCACAGACAAGGTCATTTGATTGACACGATTATTAAGTAAATAAGTCATTTGTTTTTGGAACTTGAGCTACCAACAGTCAACTCAACTCAACTCAAATCATTTAATTTAATTAAACCATTACAGGCACTTTTGAATTGTCAAGGAATCGGTCAGTCAAAAATATGAAGCTAGTTGCCCATTCCAAAGCGTAGTAGGTACCTATGGAGAAGAACGGGCAAGAAACTCCACGGACACTCTTTTAAATAAAATAAATTGTTACAAAGTATTGGTTACATCATTCATGTTGAAATTATATATGTGAGAACAATGTAGAAAGACGTGCACGTTAGAAGCGTCCGTAATACAAAGATAAAAACAAAGAACAATTCAAAAATTAAAAATCACCCATGGCCGCTAAGAGTTGACCAGTCCCAACTGACAGTATTCTCAGTGTTCGCAGATCAGTGGCATTCCCCGATGTTGCGGAGGGTGGATGCAGTTCCACGCTGAATTAAAATTGTATGTTAATCCATGTCGGTATAGTTCGATTCAAACTTAATAACGGCTCGGAAGTTAGCCACTTGCTGCGCAGTACCGCACCCCTCACCCCCGCTGTCACATGAATTCGTTACTGCGCAGCGACTCGCCTCATGTTCCGAGCCGCCATTAAATTTGAATCGTGTTGTACTTTCTAACACTAGATGTTAAGTAAAATTGTTACTAATCCTATGGACTCTGTCCGAAATAAAAGTATTATATTCTATAACATGACTGAATGTCCATGTCTGCTTTTATAATTTTTAACGTGACGATATTATCGTGCAGTTCCATGGCATGGCATCACGATAACACCGGAAAGTAAAATGTATGGAAATATATGAAGACGCTTTAAATTTCCATCCACGATAACGTGTACGTAATTCCATACAATTTTAGGACATCACGTTAGAAATTACTACAGACTCGCGATTGTAGGTTTACGTTATACGATATTATATTATTAAAAAAACCCATTTGTAGGCCAAAATTCACAATTTAATTTGTCTTGTGTTGCTCAGAATTGGAAATGTTCAAGAAAGAAAAAGCCTACCTATATGTTTATTTGCAGCAAAAGAACTCACCTTAAAACAGTCTTACTATAAAATAAACAGCTACAAAACTGAAATTTAAACCAAATAAAAATCTTTTTATGAATATTTCATACAAACATAATACTGTAGGTAAACTCAAGTAATTAAGGTACGACAAAAAAATGACCTGAAAACGAACTTTCAAAAGGTACTGCGATATAATGCTATTTAAAATTAACATGTACGTTACGTTCGTTAACCGAATACTTGACGAGATTCCAACGAGTAGAGCGAGGTCTGATGACTAATGGAAGCTGCGAAATGTATAAAAAATGAGAGGTTTGAGCTTTGGGTCCTGTATAGAATAGGGGTTCCGTAGTAAACACTTAAAGTCTATTCAAACCGTTGTTTCCAATTGATGTTACCTCCATTTAAACAAACATCAACTTTATTCAAGTGTAAATAAAGTTGATTTTAGACTGACTAGTACTCTTGACTATTGAAGTTGTAGCACAAACTGAACCTTATGTGTACGCATTACAGTTGTTTTTCCTTAAACTCGTGTTTGTTTACATGTTGGGCAAATAAATAGCGAACGTAGATTAGGTTCATCCTTTTCGCAAAACGTAGAAATGAAATGAAATTTTTTCTTCTGTAAATAGGATATCGGAAAACCACCCACAAAAAAAAAAAAAAACTTTTTAAAGAAAAAATATATAACCTGGATGGAGTCAATATTTCCTACCCTTGAGAAGAAATGGCGATACAAACTCAGGGGTCACTCTTTTAAAGTCAGAGGACCTTGTACTTAGATTAGTACTCGTATCTGAAATGGTATTTTGAGGAAAGACTCAGATTTAAGTGCACCTGTCCAGTCAGTGTGCAAGCATTTGTCAGTAGTTTAATGTTAGTCTAGGTTTAAAGTCATTGTTTGCGACGCTTTAGGCATTACTATACTGGACTAACGCCAGACCAAGAAAAATTGCTTGAAATCACAGTCAACGAAAAAATATGATTTTGAATCTAGCTGGACCTAGTGGTACTGTATAAGTAGTGTCTACCTAGCTCCGTTCTTTTTCATGATGGTGAAATTACTGGATTTTTTTAGGTAAAAAAAACCAACAGAAAAAATCGAAAAAAAAAAAGTAAAAAAAAACGCAAATCTCGGGTTGGCATTTTTGAAAGTTGGCAGATCTACAAGCAGTGGGTAAAGCCAGGATGTGGAGGATCATGATGACGCAACCTGGGTTGTCATTAGTCAGTCCCGCAGCCATCTTTTAAACTGGCTCACAGAACATGACTGACAAATATTTGTATGCATCAATGTATCACATTCAAGACAACCTTGCCGAATCTATGAATGCAATTCACAGAAGTTCGTCTAGTACTAAATTATGAAAGCAGCATGCATACATTTTAGTTCATACCGGACGTAATATTGGACATGAAATCGATTGTCTGTCTACGAGCTTGAAACGTTAATTAAACTCACACAGCACATAAAAGGGTTCTCATTTAGTTCTTAGACGTATGAGGAACAGGGTGTAAAGTTCCCTCATCCTCTATAGAAAAGGGAGGATCCACTGACCAGACGGGTGACGTATCTGGAGGGCAACTGCTTAACGATTGATGTCCGAAAGTTAAATATAATTTGTTAAACGCGCGGTAAACTTTGCTTGCGCGATGCAAGATTTGTATGACGTCAGGTCTTTGATGCGTAGTTCGCATATGGCGATGTAGACGCTGCCACAGTCCCTTTTCACTGCCGAATAGCCAATCGTGAAATGGATAGAGCTTTCACACTTACCGGCACAATTAACATTAATTAACCGCACTAACCCATATTTACGCCACTTAGTGCGTTTGCTATTCGGCAGCCGTATTACTGAAGCCTTCGAGACAGTAGACTACAGTTCAGCTCCATCAGGGCTCGCCTTAATCAGTACCGTATGTGTTGTGGATAATATGATAACGACCTCAAGATCTACGCGTGTTACAACGACGTCCGGAGAGATTACCTACTACTTGAAACAATTTTTTAACTGGTGCAGGATCATTCAGAATATTTTTACTACGGCGTGTGAGCTATTTTCATATCGTTCTTAATATCATTACGTCGCGTAAGAACAACATCAGTAGAAGCCCTTCCCGTGCTGACAATAACGTATATTTTGATTAACCTGAATATTTGCCTCGACTCTGTCTGATGTTTCGGTGTGTCCAATTAAAATCGGAGAGCCTGCAATCATTTGCCAGCAACGAGAACGGAAAATACCGCATCCACGTGTACCGCCCACGTAGAGGCACGCGAATCGGAAGAGCGTGAATATTGGCATTTATTTGCACAGAAACTCGTATGAAATCCCGATAGATATTATAAATGCCAAGTCAATGTAGTACACGATATTGCGCTGCACTGGTACTGACATGTGATGAGGCGAGATAATGACCATATGACTAAAAGAGTCATGAATGTAGAAGACGGAAAGAGGCCGTGGACGACCACCAGTGACTTGGCTACGAACAATAAAAACGATATGATGACGAGACAACCCACAACCGTACGGTGTGGCGCAGAAGTATTAGAAGGGCTCTGACCCCAAATAAATTGGGATAATAGCCAGAAGAAAGAAGCGGAAAGAACATTATAGTACACAATGTAATAAACACAAGCACTGCCGAATGGACTGAATTGAGATGAGTTTCTGTAGGTCTAAAGTTTTTAGACCTTCTAAAACACAGAAACTCTTGTTTTAGACTCTAAACCCGCGGGCAGAACCTGTACCCTAATTGCATAACAAACCATTAATCATAATCTGAATCATTTTGAAGGCTATTACTAATCCATTGCTTCCTATGTTCGAAAAATTTGTCTGTTCAACAACGTAAATAACGCAATGAATAGTAATAACTTTATTTATTTTCTCTCACAAGGGCTTTGGACCAACAGTTACTTAACAGGAACAGGGTGTAAAGTTCCCTCATCCTCTATAGAAAAGGGAGGATCCTCCGACCAGACGGGTTTTGTATCTGAGATGGGATACTGCCCGACGATTGATATCGCGGAAAACCCTGCTTGCGCGATGCAGGATTTGTATGACGTCAGCCATGCTATTCTGTAAACATCTCACCGTGAAAACTTGGGTGATGTGAGCTGTCAATAATAGTATCAATCCCTGTGGAATGACAGCTCACTCCACGCTCACTTCACCTAAGTTTTCACGGTGAGATGGTTACAGAATACCACTGCAGCCATGCTATTCTGTAAACATCTCACCGTGAAAACTTGGGTGAAGTGAGCTGTCATTAGTGTCAATCCCTGTGGAATGACAGCTCACTCCACGCTCACTTCACCTAAGTTTTCACGGTGAGATGGTTACAGAATAGCACCGCAGGTCTTTGATGTGTAGTTCGCATGTGGCGTTATAGATTCCGCCTCAATCTCCTTGAAACCAATGGATTTACTTGTCGACTGCGTTCACAAACGCGCTTTACGTTTGAATGCAATTAGCACAGTCTCATTATCTCCCTACCCGTCTCATATAACGTGGGGTTGGCGCAAACCGTTTTCTTCTTCGCTTCTCTCCTCTCAACCGTCACGCTATCATTCCTCCCTTCTTTTTCATATAATTCCTCACACAATCCGTCCATCTTTGTTTGGCCTTCCCTTCCCTCTCCATCCATCAACATGTTACTGATTAAAGGTTCCAAAGCTCCCAGTATTCATACTAATCCATCCATACAAATATTTCATTAATGCGAAAATAACTGTGTTTATCTGTTACCACAAGCGCAATAGGACCCACCACAGGTGCAGTGAGACAAAGGATAATTTATCCCGGGAGTATGCGCGGACGAAGTCGCGAGTAAAAACTAGTAGAATATATCTCATCTCAATTAATGTTGAAAAATTGCTGATTGTTACTTCATTTTATTTTAAGAATTAATTTTATACTTTTTGCTGTACCCTATATTACCTGAGCTTTAAGCCATTGCAACACCTTTATACCTACATTATGGAATGCAAATGAAGATCTGATATGAATATGAACTACACAATTCCAAATTTAGTAGTTTACCAACTGTGTTCACGGTATTAACTCCCATAGGATACGATCTACAGATTGTCCGTATTCATAGTCAATAGAGAAGTAACAAACATAGTTGATATTGAACACCCAAGAGAATTGGTAGAACTAAACTTTATAGAACGTAACAGTCGTTACGTCTAAATGGAACCCCGAAATTCTAACAACCAGTCTTACCAAGGGATATCGAGTTACGCTGTAGTGGAGGTCAGAGAGGCAGTCGCTCCATGTAAAACAGCGGTATTCAGCTGTATCCCAGTTAGACTGTAAACCGACCCCAACTCAGTTAGGAAAAGGCTAGGGAGTTGAGTCTTTAAAAAAGTACGGTCATCTTTACTTATTACATTGTTTTTATTTTTTACCCACGATTATGTAGATTTAATTCCATTACCCACGTTAGTTCAGCATAAAATTCACCATAACATTTGTAGAGTATTGAACTCAGGCGCAGAGCACGCCCACAGCCATGGGAATTGCGAAACGTACGCGACGTTACTAATGAGTTTAGAACTAATAGTTACATTAGTCACGGAGAAAAGGTACGTGTCACTTTAAAGTTTTAAGTGGCTCTATTAGAGTTGGATTTAGGTGAGGTTTTATTCTATGTCTCTCGTATTGGCTGGCACGAATTGTATGAGAATAAGCTATAAGAGGAAGTCTGAAAGTTGCACCGGTGTCTGAAAAGTTATGTGGAAATTGGTTGTCATGTGAAGCAGAGGAATGAGGAAAGTTTTGAGTATGAATTTGAATGGCTATAAGAGTAGGGGAAGACCAAATAAAGGACGGATGGAATGTGTGGAAGATGATATGGCTAGAAAGGGGGTGACTGCCGAGATGACGACTAATGGAGAAGTGTGGAAGAAAGGGACATGTTGCGCCGACCACAAATAAATTGAGATAAAGGCAAGTTAATGAAGGTAAAAATAATAGTCAGATAGCCAGTCAGTAAGGTGGTAGAGGAACGGACTTCTCCAGGGTATTACATTTAAGCAATATTAATGTACCATCAAAGAAGTTCATATCTAACCACCGTAAGGACTACTCTAGCTTGCAGCGCTCGTCGGCTATAGACCCGGGCCGGTAACAGATGTGATCATCGTGTTCACGGAATTTTGTTTTCAAACTGGTTAGATATGAACTTCTTTGATGGTACCTCTGCATGCAAGCAGTTTAAGCATCGAGTACTTTGGTGTCAGATGAGTTCTCCTGTCCATTGGGTAGTTTTCCACAGAACAAAACATCACGCCTATAATCCCCCAGGGAGTTAGGCAGAGGGCTACCTATAGTACACCCAAATTTTGCACATTTAGGTTTAGGTCCTATTTAATAGGGGGCGAGCCTGTTGCCATCAACCACAACTAAAACTACACGGCCTCGTCTGCTGTTCGTTTTGTACCAAAAATAGGTTCGTTCCCTTTCATTATTAGTAGGTACCATCAAAGAAGTTCATATCTAACCAGTTTCAAAACAAAATCCCGTGAACTCGATGACCAGACCTGTTACCGGCCCGGTTCCATAGCTGCCGAGCGCTGCAAGCAAGAATAGTCCTTACGGTGGTTATGATATGAACTTCTTCGACGGTACATGACGATAAGTACCTACTACCACAAAAAAAAACTTGAGCCTTCATCCAATGGCGTGTCCCAAATAAAACTCAATAGTGTTCTCTATTCCCAGTGCTTGAACTGCACTCAGTTAACAAAAACTTGTGCATACTAATGAAAACTATAGAGTAGCTTCATGTATGAAACTTTCCGTTAATGTTTTCCGAACTCAATAACTACTAACTAGTTACTTACGACTACGTTAATGTTTATGTTAAAACTTTATTTCGTTAATATTTAAACTTGTTAATAGATTTCGTGTATACGTTACAGTTCTATTTTAAGGTTAAAGGGACTACAGGACCTAAACGTGCCTAAACGCAAGTTTTATAATGCCTAAAAGAATATGATCCACTGCAGTAAACAAAATCAGAAAAATATATGATATTTTTCAGGATATATGCTAGTATGATAGTGTGTTGAAAACATAATACAACTAATTTGATACGATAGAAAAAAATCATGAAGATACCTCTAAAAATTTCTTTTAACGATTAAAAATCATATTAATTTACATGCAATTATTCTGATTTTTTGTCAGATTATTCTACAAGCTACATATTAGCATAATAGTGTTTTAATTTTCCAGTCCAATCAATAGATTTTCTTTAAATCGCTAACTGCTTCATATTTTGCAATAAATTACCTGCGTCGTGTCATCGCGCTTCTCTTTCATTTCTATGCAGTCCGACAGTGACCGCGCTTTAGCTGTTGTAAGCCTCTTAACGTTGATATTGTTGTGTTAATATTATCGTGTCCATGTTTCAACTTCTTATCAGTATCAACTTGATTGCTCAGACCAATGACTAAAACGATAGTCAATGAGCATGAATCAATCAGTTGATACAGATCTTGTGTTGAGCTTAGTCACAATCTATGCATTGTATTCAGTTCACAGACGAGGCATAAAATGGAGAGCTAATATGGTACGAATACGGGCCTGCGCACGCTGGCGGACGGCAGGGGAGAGCTTTGAGGGGATTCCTCTATCCGTCCAAGAAAAATCCTCTGCGATACCGCGAGCGTCCGCCAGCTTACCGGAGAAACTGCCGGTATGCCGGTATGGCATGCCGCATGTATTAAATTCAATTGATATATTTAATACCCTCTGCCGTCCCGTCCGCCAGTCTGCGCAGGCCCTACATCTCTCAAAGATTCAACTTGGGTGTTGAGCCGGAGGAAAGAAACAGTGCAGTGCGGAGGTACATAATCACGGCGCAAACGTTAAATTGTGAGATTAACGGCTTACCAACATGTAATGCTTTAAAACACTGAGATTTGTCTCATTACCAACACAATGTATTTTTATTTTTTATCCTTTATTAAAAAGAACCAGCATCCTTATTGCGTAATACACGATCAATCACAATCTGAATAATTTTGAAACAGATTGCTAATTCGTTCCATTGCTTCACAATTTCGAAAAAAAATAATCTGTCCCCCACAACAACGTAAATAACGCAATTAATGTTGTTGAACTGTCAAAATGAAACAAATTTGTCGTAATCGTTTACGAAAATGTGTTACACAATTAGATAGCACGTTCTTAATAATTAATAACAATCTAGGTTTAGCCTAGATTGTTATTAATGATTAATAAGCCATTTTAATGTAACTTAATTTTTTACGTGATAATTATTTAAAAAATGATAAGTACTAACAGAATTGTTTGGATTGTACTTTACACAAGTCCGTTCAACTTTGTTAGTCGTTAATAATAATATAAACACTTTGTTCATGTGTTTTAAGCGTGTCATTGTCAATATTATTTCTACATTTTAACACTAGACTAACTTTAAAAAAATCGTTTCAGTCTTCGCACTATAATTGTTTTCATAACACACTGTAATGCTGCAATAGATAACGTAAGAGGAACCGGAATGTTTGAAAACCTGCTTAGCTATTGCTACCTCGCATCTTAGCAATCCACGTGCTATCTCTTCTGTGTACCTAACACACATACAAACGCGATTAAAATCACACAAACAGTGTTTTATAGCTTCATCCTAACAGATCTATCTATTTATACTAAAAAGCTTTTAACCGACGCATTGAACCAAAACTGTTGACGGCCCGTCCTTTGGGTGCGACCAGATAAATATACCTCCAGGTATTAAAGCAGTATTTTCGGAGTATGCAGACTAAATCCGATAAAAAAAATAAAAATTAAATACTTGGAAACATAACACGTACGGTACGTTCTGATATCGACTTAGCTGTTAGTTTGTGAGCGTACAAATTCGAATTTGAATTGAAATGGGTTCTAGTTTAATGATGACTATCTGTTGCCAGCGGTTTAGCTCGCATCCTAGGGCCAGTACTTCCTGGACAAAGCCATAATTATTATCTTCTCCGGGGCGCATTTTAGCTTTGTACAATATGTCGTTACCTGTTAATCTTTATAGCCTTGTAAAATCATCAATCACCCTCCTTTTGGCTTTGCTGTAGTAGAGTAAAACCTGTTTAGTTTACCTGTTTAGTATTTTTGGCGTGAAGCTCAAACATATAACAAAAATGCTTCGATTTTAGTTATCTTCAAGTGAAAATGTTAAACGGACAAAGAAAGCCAAGTATGAGTGGAATTATTAAGATGCAACACGCATGCTAAGTCACTGTTTGTTGACACAGCCGTTTCTGAGTACCGAGCGATAAGTACAGACAGATGGTGCGCGGCATATGGCGTTCAATTGCGCCGCAAACGTCCGGCGGTATTGGAGCTTTCTTTGAATTAAGTTTAATAACAGTTTTGGAGTGAAAGGTAGAATATGGTGCAGTATGGTTAAAGCCGAATTTACATTACGAAACTAGTTGTGCAAACTTAGTAATTCCACGTATGAGTACAGATGGTTAAGTCTGCAAAATCATTTAAATAAAAAGCGACTCTTGCTACGACACAATAAAGTGCAATTCAGCTCGCACAGCGCTAATAACCTACAGTTATATTCACCTAGAAGTAGCTGAGATGTAATTCCGATTTTGAACGTTTTTAATTACAGAAATTGGCGTTTAGTTTAGGTGACATGTGATTTAACAGTAGATGATTTACTCACATCCACGGATACGGATGTCACACGGATTGCGGATTTTGATGGATATTGCTAATACCATCCTTCATAAAAGTCTGAAAAATTCGTCTGCTCGACAAGGCAAATCACGTAATGAATGTTTTTGAATAGTCAAAATGACAGTCATTGTATTTGTTAGTGTGCTACGGAATTACCCTGCAGCTCTTAGCAATATGGGGTCCAGTACAAGGCTACCAATCAATCTGCTTAGCCTTTTCCCAACTATGTTGGGGTCGGCTTCCAGTCTAACCGGATGCAGCTGAATATCAGTATTTTACATGGAGCGACTGCCTATCTGACATCCACACAACCCAGTAACTGGGTAATACGATACCCCTTGGTAAGACTGGTTGTCAGACTTTCGGGCTTCTGACGACCCGAAACGACTGTGAAAGCTCCAGGAATGACAGTCGGGACCAACGGCTTAGCGTGCTTTCCGAGGCACGGAGGAGTCTCGTATGTAAAGATGGTGATACAAAGGCTACCATTAACCAACAAATGACAAATATCCAACGAATGACAAAAAGCTTGTTTGTCAAACAATGTCTTCTACAAATCCAAGGGGACGAGATGACATGTTATTCATTAATATCTCACAACACCCGTGTCACTCTCATAAAAGATGTGTGTGTTGACATGTTTATTCCTGGATAACCAAATTTCAAACCTCAAGGCATGAAAGGAATATTTATGAAAACGAAAGCTTATTTTGTACAGATAAAATATCTTCCCTAGAGTTTTTTATGTGGTGATCATTTGAGCGTGCAATTGTAATATTGGAAGCAGAGTAATACCCATCTGCACCCACCCACATAGTACACCCACATTTAGCCAGAAGTCTTATGCAATAGTGGGCGAGGATATTGCTTTAAGCTTCGTGCAGACCAGCGCGACGCGACGCCGCGACGCGACTCGAACAATACAATTTCTAAGAAAACTTGACGGTATAACAATAACCGGTGTCTGCACAAAGCGCTGGTCTGCACAAAGCTTTAACCGAGCCCAAATCCAAACTCCAAACTTCTGAGAAACTCCTAATGGAAAAACGAATTACATTCATGTTTATAATCATGATCATTATTTCAGGTTCGGCAGAAAGACGTCCACTGCTGGGCATAGGCCTATTACAAGCGTTGCCAAATCGACCTAGACCATCGATCCGGTCCTGTGCTTAAAAAAATACACTAAAATGCTTCAGTTTCTCTGCATTTTTAGTTGTGTCGTTGCTTATATATATGTATTGATACTTCTACTTTTTTAAGGTTCTGTTGTGGCGGCATCTACATCGCCACATGCGAACTACGCATCAAAGACCTGACGTCACACAACATCCTGACGTCACTCAAATCCTGCATCGCGCAATTAGTCTACCACGCGGTGGACATATATACAAGCTCCTGTCTTCAACCTCTGGGCAGTTGCCCGCCAGACACGACACCCGTCTGGTCGGAGGATCCTCCCTTTTCTATGGTGGATGAGTGAACTTGAAGTGAACACTCTGTTCATCATACCCCTAAACTGTACCCAAAGACTGCCAAACGGAACCCTATTATTAAGCCTCCGCTGTCCGTCCGTCAGTCTGTCAGCGGGCTGTATCTCATGAACCGTAATAGATATACAGTTGAAATTTTCACAGATTGTGTATTTCTATTGCCGCTATAACAACAAATAACAAAAATCTAATAAAGTTAATAATTAAAGGGGGTCTCCATAAAATACACGTGTTTTTTCGGCGGTTTTTGCGAGCCCGACTCGCACTTGGCCGGGTTTTCTCAAGACGTACACTTGCGTCAGTTAGCACTTTGATCTAAGCTAAAATTTCTGACACTACGTCAGACTACGTGACACCCGTGCGGGGCAGATGCGGTCAGCAACCCATAGTAAGGGGAACGTCGACATCGCATAGTATCTTATTAGGTGCTTGTCTTCTATGGACTGTGAGATGAGAAGTTTTGAAATGTGAAGCTTGTAATTATTCAAGTGCGAACGAAATTCAATTCAATACAGTGTTGAATGGTGAAGGGGGGGCGTTTTGGGAGGCCGTCTTATGTAATTTTGACGTTCAAAAATGTACTAGTTCTCAGCCTTGTTAGCACAGTCAATATCGACACAAAAAATGCTAACGTAACAAACGCGCATGTCACTACGATTTTTTTATAGGTTTTTACGTCCACTGAGAGTAATTTTTTACCTAAGTTTGCAACCCTGAAATCCTTGTGTTTACTCCCATAGTGCTCGAAAAACTGCGAAATTCTGGCAATTGTTTCAGATTTAAAAACATATAAGAGGAGGTGTTTTTAGGTACCTTCCTTTTTTACTGTTCTGAAGCAAGCCAAATTTGCAACAATCTGAGCTCTGGCAATTTGGCGTAGGTTCGTCGGGTAGTCACCCCGTTTTCGCAGTAATGACTGACTAAACCCATGGCATAAGCTATTGTGTTAAACTGAACGGGAAGAAGTCCAAAGACAATAAAAAAAGGCCTTGATTTTATGTTTACTTTATACCATATCCGATTTTGCACATTGATTAATCGATATTTCTCGATTTCCGGCACTCAAAGGCACAAAGCTTCTTATAAACAAAGAACAGGGCATAGAAGGCAGAAAAAAACTAGCAAAGGTCATAATCCTTTCTAATAAGCCTCACCAATCAATGTCAACTACCATCTAGAACAGTTTGGTAGTCGACGATAACGATTTTGAGCTTTATTTGCTTACTTATAAAGATTATAACTAACGCATAGAGTATTGTTGAAATCGTTGTTTGATCATAAAGATGACGGATGTCTAGAGGCTGGATGTAGCGTAGGAGTGAATTTTGCAAGTAGGACTAATATTTTAAATCAACAAGCATTCCTTAATACTAAAGAGGCATCAATGCTGCAGCAAGACAGTATGGGCTGATATCATTATTCAACAATTTAGAACTGGCGCAGCATACCAAGCAAGCATACCAAGACCCCTCCGTGCCTCCGAAGACACGTTAAGCCGTTGGTCCCGGCTGTCATTCGTAGATCTGTGAAATTCGTTACCAGTCTTACCAAGGGGTATTTAATTACCCAGTAACTGTGGTTTGGAGGTCAACTTGGCAGTCTCTCCATATAAAATACTGGTATTCAGCTGCATCCGGTTAGACTGGAAGCCGACCCGAACATAGTTGGAAAAAGGCTAGGCAGATGATGAGAGCCGGCGCAGCATGACTTTGTCTTCCATAAATCTCTAATCCGTCATCTAGTATTGACTATTTCTACCCATATAATTTTTCATCATAAGCATCTTTTCTTTGGTCGACTCGTTAAAACCATCATCATCAGCCTACAGTAGTTCACTGCTGGACATAGGCCTCTCCAATTGCACGCCATTCAGCTCGATTCTAGGCAACACTTATCAGCTGCTACCAGCTACCCTGCTAAGATCGTCGCTCCACCTGGTCTGAGGGCGCCCTGTACCTTACGTTTGTCAATTCGCGGTTTCCGGTTACCCCAACAGTCATCGGTTCCACGAGCTATATGGCATTGCCACTTCAGCTTGCTTTTAAACATCATTATAATAAATGCAAATTTTCGGGAGGGTAGAAAAGGGAATGTGTAAAATATATCCGTCCAGAATCATGTAAGCTTTACCCGCTAAGAGGATTAGGTTGATATGTACACAAGTGGTTAAAACTAGATTACCATATAGAATACTTTTGTAGCTTAGCGGAAGGGTTTTTGATTGATAAAGGGTTTTCGACCAAGGGATGTAATGGTATCCCTTTAATTCATCAGAACCTTGACTAGGTTAAACCAATATTGATATTTTAAATACTATTTAGAAGGGATACTTAAGCATCACTGAGATACAAAGCCCTTTGTTTAGTTTTATTTTAAAGCATGAGTAACTTTAGCTTTATCCCTAGGAAGACTTCGCATCAATGTGAACTATCAACTTCGATTTCAGATTCATGAAACTCAAGCAATTCAAGCGATGAATTTCAAGCTTCAACATCATCATATGCCTAGCTTTTTCCCAAATATATTGCGGTCAGTTTCCAGTCTAACCGGATGCAGCTGAATACAGATCGCGGCACGTAAGTTGAACCAAAATGGCGGCCATCCGCGCAGCTAAAACTATGATTACACTTCGATTGAGCTCCGGCTTAGCAGGAGACTTATAACAAGGGCCCTGATTCCACTAAGATGTGAGGAACTCAAACTCTTGCAATGCAAGCTCGTTTTATAGAAAAGTATAGCTTGTCGTCTCGTACCAGGACCGAGCTTGTGTCAGCTCGGTCCTAGTACACGACGACAAAGAATTTGCTGTTACGGGACGGGAACATTTCTCGATCGAATCAGGAACTACGCTGAAGTTTTTCATGCCATATCTATTTCCTCTCTGTCTAATACTACATTACGTCATAGGTATACGAAATCCACGACATTGACTTTTACGTAGCGTGTACAAATATTAAATGTTTGATTATGATATTTTGTTTGCACACGTAAGTAAGGTTGCAATCTCACCATATTAGACGCTACAATAAATTGTCATCATCCTGACAATTTTATTGGCTGTTATGTTAAAGCCTGGGGTCCGTGGCTAAGTAATAACAGCCTCACTGGTCGATCGATCAGGTTAAGTTACGCTTGCCGCGGTTGGTCCGTGGATGAGTGACCGTCTTTACATACTGAGACCCCGCCGTGCCTCGGAAAGCACGTCAAGCCGTTGGTCCCAGCTGTCATTCTTGGATCTTTGACAGTCGTACCGGGTCATCAGAAACCGAAAAGTCTGACAACCGGTCTCACCAAGAGGTATCGTATTACGCAGTTACTGGATTGTGGAGACCAGATAGGCAGTCGTCGCTCCATGTAAAATACTGGTATTCAGCTGCATCCGGTCAGACAGGAAGCCGACCCTAACATAGTAGAAATTTCGTGAATCTGAATTATATACGGTAGAAAAAACATTTTCCGTGAATTTCTCGCCATATTTAGGGACACTGGCTGCCCTAGGCGGACACGAAATATGGCGGTTTCGCAAATAATTTACGCATGAAACATTTATCACGTTTTAAAGTAAAAAAGTGTTAGTTTTTAGTGCAAATGTTGAAGTATCGACTGTATTTATATGAAGAGACTTATGAAAGATTTGGGTTTTCCCGCAGCTTCGCTCGAGTGGAAGTCGGAAATTATCCCATGGAAACGTAATATCGGGATAAAAGTATCCTATATTTTAATCCAGGTTATAAACTATGTGTCTGCCTCATTCAAATCCTATTAGTAGCATAACATATTGATTGAATACTATCGTGAATTCATAATTCATGCAAGCCTAGTACTTTTTGTTAGGTTACTGCTCAGAAATTGTGCACAAGTCTATAATGATTGTACTATCTTGAATTCATGCAAGCCTAGTACTTTTTGTGCCAGTTTCAAGTGTATTTCCTCAAGGAATAAGATTTTTCATACAAAAGAAATCCCCCCATTTAGCCCCCTTGAAACGTAGAATTTTCAAAAACCTTTTAGTGCTCCCCTACATTATAAAAGGAAGCAGTGCAAAATGTCACGTTCCTGGTCCCAGTAATTTCGGCTCTGCGTTGATATGGCAGTCAGTCAGTTTCTACTTTTAATATTAGGAAAATAACACTTATAAGCCGATGAGTAAAATATAGTACACTTAGCTCATATTATTGTAATCTCAGGCAGAGGGTTCCCAACAGCCCTTTATTTCCGACGCTTTGGCGGGCCGCAGAGGCGCAGACGGCATTAGCCGCATACCAAAACGATAAGAAGCTGGCCATTCATCCCTACTTAGCCTGTTTGGGGTCATAACGTATTAACGTAACGTAGATAAGAGTTTCCGTGGATTTTCTTGCCCGTTCTTCTCCATAGGAACCTACTTTGTTCTGAAATGGGCAAATATAGTCCATGCGCGACTGCTAGTCACCGCTTGAGGTATGTGAGCGGTGAGACCGGGGAGGTAGACAAAGGCCAACTCAGGCTGCCAATTTTGTCAATGACGCCAGGCTTCATCTTTCTGACTAACCGAAATCTTGACAGTTCAGAAGTGCTTGTAATTGGTTTAAATGAGATTATTGCTTTGAGTTTTGAGTTTATTTACCTCAGACAGAAGGGACTCATCAGCCTTAAATAACCCACCAATCAGAGGGCCGCAGCCTGCCTACATTAGCCAATCAAATGTGTTTGTGTTTAAAGCACGCGGGATTAGTGAGCATTGTGTGACTGCTTAATGCTTCGTCTGCCACCTGGGTTTTAAGTGATTGAATAATTCCGTGCTTCATTTTGTTGTGTTAATTATTTTTGCTCATGGGAATGGCTTTAAGCCCACACTGGGAACATAGCTAAGTTCGTTTAGCTTCACATGTAGCTATCGCGTCTCTTCATACTTCAGTTCATAATTCGCGGTGTGAACCGAAGTATACAAACACGTGGTTGATACATGAGCGAAGCTAAACGAAATTAGATTCGTTACCAGTGTGGCCTGAGCTTCAACGTTTTATTTAATGAAACAAAACATAGATGAGAACTTAACTTCAAAAATTAAGGTAAACGCCTATTGTGGCTTCAAGTTGGAGTTTCAACACCAGATAGCTTAGCTTCTAAATTGTATGATATTAGAAGTATTGTTGGAGAAGAGAGTCTCGGTATTTTGAATTACTATATTTAGTTCTCAAAGTCTCTCTCTCAGTGGTATTTTATCCACCAACCCGCACTGGCCACGCGTGCGGCCCACTCCCTCTCAGAGCGAGGTAGCCCGAGTCCACGCAGTAGGAACATAGAAGCTGTAAATTGAATGGAGTTTTCACAATCTTGAATGCTCATGCCTTCAGGCAAGCCTCTTAATCCTTGAGTTTCAAAACAATAACTCATTGCTTTTAAGCCTAATCTATAACTTAAGCCAACGGCCTAAACGTCTTCGAAGATAGGATATCTCGACTAACAACGTTCTGTTTAAAAATAATGCTTCCCAATCCTACGTTTCACGTATATTCGAGGGACTGTACCGTTTATTACTGAAAAGAGGACCAACGACCTCATGGGTCGTCGACCTTCATAGTTAATTTAGTTTGAAAGGAAAAATGGCGACCGTTTAATAGCTTTGAGATAGCTAAGCAATATTTTCCGTTTAATAACTAAAGTAAAGCTAAGTTGTGTCGTTTGGACGTCCATGAAACGGTGATTTGGATGTCAATGTGCGAGTTATTTCAGTTAATTTTTATGTCTCAATTGGCGAAAGGGGTTTATTACGCCTGGATAGGAACGGTCTGCGCCTGGTGACGGGGACCATCACGGGACTCTGCTCGCTAAACAAACACTTCCACACAATAGGCATAACCGCCAGTCCTCTGTGCAGGGCGTGCATGCAGGCTGAGGAAACGGTCGCGCACGTGCTCTTTGAATGCACAGGCGTCACCCAGATTAGAACAGAAACCGTCGGGTCACCCAGATCTTTCACAGATGTTCTGAACAGACCAGGAGATTTAATTAACATCTTGAGGGGCTGGTTGGAATAACCACCAACGGCCGCCATGGCCCACAATGCTCCACCATACATAGAACATAGGTATGTCTCAATTTTGACGGAAAAGAATTACGCCACGGATACCTTGTAGTCCATCTGACATCATCATCTTCTATGTAACCTTTTTCCATAAGCAACTGAATACTATTTTGCATGGAGCGACTACCTGTCTGACCTCCACAACCTAGTTACTAGGTAACACGATAACCCTTCGTAAGACTGGTTGTCTGACTTTTGGGCTTCAACTTGTTTGACTGATAAACTAATAAATATATATTGCTTAATCAGTTTCAAGCAAACATTAATTAACGTATTCATTAAAACGTGATAGAATATATGAAACCACGAGTTTTGATGTGCTATTAACGACTAAGGAGTTTCCTTCCGATACTAATAAACTTCTGAGAGCACTATTCATCGTAAAATCTACATTCGAAGGAGAATATTATATTTTAACAGTGTGAGACGCTCATGGTAGTTCAAGAAGCTCAGTAAGCTGGTAAGTAAAAAATATATATTTTATTATTTCACAGCACCATGCATACGAATACACTCTTTTTTATATGTACCTATTATTTAAGTTTTTTAAATGTACCTACCTTTTTATGTAAAATTGTTAACAGAACGAAGGAGGCTGGATCTCACAACACAGTGAATCCTAGCGTGAGGTCTAGGAATTCAATCCACTTGAATGTAAACTTTGCGAAATTAATTTAATCTTATTTCGTGGTGTTCTATCTACTTATACAGGGTGGTAATTTGAGATAATGCATGACAGGCAGCTACTTTAACCGTTGCAGAAAAATCTGTTCAGTTGTTAGTAACGACGTCTCCAAAAATTATGAATAGTGTCTCGAAAATATTTTCCCGTAGCTGCAACGGCTAAGATAGCTGCACTTTATGCCCCATCCCCAATAACCATCCTGTATACACATTTATATTATAAAGAGCTCGCAGACTTAAGGCATTCGCATATAAAAGTAACACAGAGGAAATTTTAAGCCGTAACTCAGATGAAAAACACGTTATGACATCGCCAAATGTTAGAATTATACGAGGTGAGAGGTATGACAAAGGTGAAAATATAATAATAATATTAGGGGTGAAAGCAGCCATGAATAAAAAACGTATGTGAGCTCGATTGAAGTCGTTTCAACCGATAGATTTTTGTTCAGCGCTTACTGTTTATCGAATATATTATAGGCTCATGAAAATAGTACCCACTTAAGTACGAGTATATTGTATACTATTTAAGTAGAGTTTAGTAATTACTGACGGAAAGTACCTAAAAAATATTGTTCAGAAAAAAGATAACAGGGATATTGAATGTAAAAAAAAAAAAATTGTCCGTCAGTCAGATAATGAAAAAGCATTAGACACGTATTTTTTGCTTTATCGTATTAATAAAAAATGGTTTAGATAAAACGCATTAAAGTTGGGGAGCGGGGGATCGCTACGTCACAAGTCAGTATAAAATCTACTGGGGAGTGACGTCATGCCACATTTTAACGTATTGCCTACTCAATGTATTGCCGTAATCTTAAATTACGTAAAAAAATAAAAAATACGTGTCCAATATTTTTTTATAGCGTACCTGACGAACATAAAAAAAATTATGTCAGCACATCATCATCATCAGCAGTTACTATAAGGGTCTGAAATTGCCAATTTCCACTGACCATCGTTTTCATTCCTACTCCGCGAGCTTTCGCCATGTATTTGGAAAATTACCGACCGCAGTAAAAAACTAAATAACTTAAGAAAAAAAATACTTTATCTACCAAGCGACATCGCGAAACGTCTGCATAATATCACGTTCTCAAAAAAATCGTGCTATTATACGACAAAATTGTATGATTCGACTTACGCTGCATATGTATGTGCTGCTTGGGCATTTTGTAATCGGGCGGGTAACATCGCTCGTAGAACTCTAGGTCGCTGACCTGGCATACCTCAGGCGTTGGTATTATCAGACCAGTGCCTGATATCGCCCTCTGGAGATGGTGTTCCTGTGGACAAGAAAAAAATACTGTTAGTTTGATTTAAAAAGTATTTAAGTATCCATATATTTGGTTGAGACGAGGGCTTTAAGACTCGTTGAGAACAGCGCGACGCGACTCGAACAATACAGTTTCTAAGAAAACTTCATGGTATAACAATAACCTTTGTCGCGTCGCCCTAGTCTGCACAAAGCTTTAAGACCTGTGGGTCGATTCTGTAAAAATATCACCGTGAAACTTAGGTGAAGTGAGCGTGAAGTAAGCTGTCAATAATGTTAATCCCTAGCATCCTGCCGGTCGATTTCTGACAGTGACATCTCACTTCACGCTCACTTCATCTAAGTTTCACGTTGATATTTTTACAAAATCGACCGACTGTTAAATACTGTAAAGTGATGGTTCAGGATGGTTGAAGATTTCTAATAGTAGTGAATAGTGAATGTTTTTAATTTAATATTCCAATCCCTGAAGTCTTGAACTCTTCAACGCTGATAATAGAGCTCAAAAAGCTAGAACACTAACGAGTCGATTGTAGCATCAGTCTCCGCCTACGGTCCATCGGGAATACTCTTGTTGATGGCTTTCTCATGCTAAGCCTTTCCTAAATAGGGTGTGTGGGTAGCTATTCAGTTATATACGACTCAATAATGTTTATATAGGCTAAACAGCACGATACAAATAATAACAATATGGAATAGCAACCCACACATAAAAACAAAACACTTTCCAAAGCGCTTTATTTCTTAAAATAAAACTTGATAGGTTATCGGATTATTTTAAGAGGGGCTCGTGGCTAAATAACGACGGCCGCTCGCATCGATCGAAGGTTAAGCTACGCTTGCCGAGGTCGGTCCGTGGATGGGTGACAATCCATTACATATCGATAACCCTCCGTGCCGCCGGAAAACACGTCAAACTGTTAGTTAGTTCCGGCTTAGCAGTGATAGCCTATTTGTGTTACCGTCGGACTGCCTAGTCATAGGTCTCGAGTTACGCACGCACCTCTGACTTTTCGGATTCATGAGCGTATTGTAATAAGATGTAAATATTACTTGCTTCAAAAACGGTGTGAAGGAAAACATCGTGAAGAAACAGGTACGCCTGAGAGATTTTTTTCGACGGCATGTGAAGCCAAGTCAGAGGTTAGTCACTAACCACACGAAAAGAAGATGTCATTTGTAGATCTTTGACAATCGTTACGAGTAGTCGAAAGTCTGATATCCAGTCTTGCCATGACGCATAAGTTACTGGGTTGTGGAGGTCAGATAGTCAGTCGCTCCATGTAAAAATTCAGTATTCAGCTTCATCCGGTTAGACTAGAAGCCAAGTGCAGCGGTTACACCGCCACATACGAACTACGCATCAAAGTCATGACGTCACAAAATTCCTGCATCGCGGAATTAGAGTTTACCGCGCGAACGACATATTATATAAAACTATCCGACATCAACTTTCAGGCAGTTGCCCGCCAGACATCGGACCCGTCTGGTCGGAGGATCCTCCCTTTTCTATGGTGGATGAGTGAACTTTATACCCTGTTCCTCATACCATTAAAGAAGTTATCATAGATTATGACGACGACATGTTTTAAGTCATCTTGCATAATATTCACGTTCAATGACATCTTTAATTTTAATCGTCTGAAGAAAATGACATAATCCGTTAATGATTACTTGAAATTATTTCACAACAGTTACAAGCACTTTTAAACAATAGATTCTCACATAATCAACTTGTTTATTGTTGCAAAATGTTTCTTTTCAAAAATTTTGGAAGCTGGTAACATAAGAAGTGTTTCTAAAGGTACGATTACGTATAATCATGGTTGTATTTCCCAAAGGAGCAGGCAGGGGTGGGTCCGCTAGGGCCGATGCCTGCTAGTGTCGCGGGAAAGTCCGACAGGGTTACCGTGGCCCCTGGCAGCACACAGGCAACTGAAGGAACTCAGGTGGGTTTTTGTAAATAAGAGTCTGACACGCCCTTCCGCTCCGCCCAGAGCGGTAGAAGTTATTTGATAAATTACCACCAAAAAAATCATTAAAAAATATATAAGCGTTGTTTCTAGGTACACTCTTAATTTGCCAGTTTTGTTTAAGTCCTATGTGATAGGGCTTCTGCTATTCACCAGGCAAAATTGTTTTATCGTATTCGATATATTGGATAAAATATATTTATATGGACGCTTGCGTTAATTGGTTCATGGTCGGGTCCTTTTTAATGCGTAAAAGGTGCCCAATTAATCACTAGTCTTGTATTACAGTATAAGCACCATACCGTGAGTCACGAAGCTCTCAGCGCCACTTATATCTAAGCCTTAAAAAGGAACTCGTACAGTTACATCCAGATTGGCACTTAAAGATAAACATTGTAATTAAAAACAGTTGGGTGTGTTAAATAAGAGAAACAAAACCGACTTTATTAAATATTTACATTTGTATCGACATCTATATATATAAAAGAAAGTCGTGTTTGTTACAACACTCGAGATCTGCTGGACCAATTTTCATGGTTTTTGATTCGTTGGATTTGTCTTCGCCCCGAATAGCAGAATACATCTTAAAAACAATAAAAAGGTAGGGTAGGTCGGGTAGGTAGGGTAGGTAGGGTAGGTAGGGTAGGTAGGGTAGGTAGGGTAGGTAGGGTAGGTAGGGTAGGTAGGGTAGGTAGGGTAGGTAGGGTAGGTAGGGTAGGTAGGGTAGGTAGGGTAGGTAGGGTAGGTAGGTAGGTGCGCTGTAGATAAGTACTTAGTGCTACTCGAGCGAAGCCGGGGCGGGCAGCTAGTGTTATTATATATAGATGCAAATGCATGCATAAATGTTGCGAGTGTTGCGACACACTCGTAAGTCCTGCATACACTACTGTGACAAGACAGATCTCACCAAATTAGTTGACGCTTCCCTTACAAAATTCGACAAAACCAACCTTGCTCGTTAATACCATAATCTATCTGTCAATAGGTTACTTCAAAGCAAGCGTGTATAATTGGCATCGTCAACATAAAGAAAAAAAGAAGTTTATTTGTCACAGAAACACGTGACACTAAAAGATAATTATTGATTCGAGTGAAACAATAAAACACAATAGATTTAAATATAATCACGAGCACAAAACAGAAGTAGTCGGCAGCTGCTGACACGTCATGACTGTGACAAGAAGGCTTCCATTCAGCATGATGCTGTGCTATACCCACAGCACAGCGCTGATTTTCGGTGGTCACCCGAAAATGACGTACGGAAACCAAGTCAGTTTTAATGAAATCATCTGCCTAGCCTTTTCCCAACTATACTGGGACCGTCTTTCAGTCTTACCGGATGCAACTGAACCAGTATTTTAGAGGAATCAGCTTCCCGATCATCGCTTATAAAAATATATGTGATCGCTTATAATAAATATGGAAGCTCTCCATAAAAAAGGATTTAAAAAGTTAGCACCAACATTCCAACATTGGTCCAACGTTTGCAGTTCAGACTAATATCAGTCTGAATATTTCCCACGACTGGTTTTGAATATTAATAAGTCAAAAATTATTGAACTGGTTCAATGCCAACGAATCTAATGATTTGCATTAAAGATGAGGTTTGAGTTATATTTTGTCTAATATTAATATTATTTAGGTATCTTGTTTGTTTGTAAGTGCTCATACACACGAGCGGCACGCGTCAACGGTTGACGCAACTGCAGCCGTCGACAACGTGTCGCTCGTGAATTTGAGCACGGTGCCCAAATACACTAGCAGCACGTTGTCGACGGCAGCCGTATGCGTGTCGACGGCTGCAGTTGCCTCTGCCGTTGACGTGTGCCGTTCGTGCATATGTGCACTTAGTCGCTACTTGGGACAAGCGAGCCAAGCATATTATAAATTGGGGGATTACATCGCTGACAAAAATGCTTGGCTCAACACTGGTCCAGCTCCACAAGGGCGCATAAACTAGTTGATTAGCATTGAAAATAATGTTGCGAGCTGCTGAAGATTGCAAAAAAATATCTTTGCATTGTATAAATTCAATCTTTTAGTATTGTATAATTGCATAGTATAGCACATGTGTGAGCACTGTGACCATTACCATTTACTGGGTAAGTCTTTCATTGACTTGAATGAGCCCTGGCGGCTGAGAGTATGTCATGCTCACTCAAATGTCTCGCTGGTGGTGGCGTGTGTGTTGGATCATTAAGTTCCCTTCAAAATGGTTGAGCTGAATGGTGCTGATCCATGCGTCATGTTCGTGAACGGGCGCCGTCAGTAGGCACTGGTCATCTCTTAGCTTCCATGGCTTATTTTAATGTATTTTAATTTTTGAATTTGTTTATTATCTTTTCATTGCGGACGCTTTTAACGTGCACGTCTTTCTACATTCTTCTCACATGTATAATTTAAACATGAATGATGTAACCATTATTTTGCAAGAATATTTTGATTTAAAAGAGTGTCCGTGGAGTTTCTTGCCCGTTCTTCTCCATAGGTACCTACTACGCTTTGGAATGGGCAACTAGCTTCATCTTTCTGACTGACCGACCCCTTGACAATTCAAAAGTGCCTGTAATTGGTTTATTTGAAATAAATGCTTTGAGTTTGAGTTTGAGTTTGGACAAGTATTTTTAACTGACTTAAAAAAGGAGAAGCTTATCCATTCGCCGATTCTTTTTTTTTTTCTTTTTATTTCACCGATTATTCCGTGATTCCTGGGCCGATGTACATAATTATTTTTGAATATATATTTTATGATTTTGTAGCAAGTGTGCTACTAGTAAACATACCCAACATGAAATATAATAGCACGCTCAGACAAAAGATGAACGAACAGTATCTATTCTTTCGAAAACAGGTCTCACGTGACATAAGAAGCAAGTCTATCGCCATCCAGACAATTACATCATACACCGCATAGAGGGTTACATAATTAAAACATTAATATGACTATGAGGCTTCATATTGCATTAGCACACTGGATGCATCATGTGAAATGATGGAAGAATACTAATTAGTTGTTGCTAAAGAAAAGCATTATTAGTAGTGACCGACCGAAGGTTCGGTTTCGGCAAGTTTCGGAACAAAAAATCTAGTTTCGGTATCAGTTTCGGTTTCGGCAGAAAATCTGCCGAATCTTCGGCCGCACCAAGTTCGTCTGACTTCGGGTCAGTTCGTGGCTCGTGTGTCACCCGCCATCATCAGCTTTTTGTTACACACAATTTTTTGTTCCAAGAAATAGTTAACACTTTTTGTAAATTTTTAAAATCTCGTACTTTATTTAAGCATTGTTTTTTAGTTCATTTAATACGTGGTGTCTGTATTAGTGTAAAAAATAAGCCAAATTTCAGTTAACAATAGATTTTTAACATGTCTAAATAAGTTTCGGTTTCGGCCGAAATTGAGACAGAAACCGACGATTCGGTTTCGGTCGAACACTAATTATTAGGTTATGCTGTAGGCTTCTATGTCTAACCAACCATTAATTGCGTCCTAGAACGGTCCCTATCTAAATAAAAACTGTATAGAATTGAATTCTTTAGCGATATAGGGTTATCAGAAATCTGATAGGGAACCTGTCTTCACCTTTCACCGGTTCTTTCAGAATCATATACATAGTACTATGTTAGCATATTTCGTCCACATGGATACGTCAGTATCCGCACAATGCATTGAAACGCGCATCTAATGATTGTGACTATACTCCAACCTCATGCATGTGCATAAAGGTGCTAGCTTTGTAAAGCGCCTAGTCCTACAATTCCAGAGACAAGAAAGAAACACACAACCAGCACGCGTAGCATGACAACCATAGAAACGGGCTTTCTACGGGTTTTGTCGACCGAAGAGTAGACAAAATGGCAGATTGTGAGTGTTTATCTGTAATTTTCTCTATTCTTCCGTCGACAAAACCCGTTTCGATTGTGGTCATGCTAAGCGTGCTGGCAATACGTTAGCAAAACACTAAGCTAAAGAAGATATAACTCGTACACAACCCGATAAAAACTATTCAATGTATAATCCGATTACGGGAGCTTAGATACAAGGCAAGTTTATAAAAGCTAGCTAAAAATAGACTACAAGAACTAAAGTGCTGATTCTAATTAAAATTAATTATCATGTCCTAGACTCCTAAGAAATGTTTTTTTTTTTTTTCATATCCTTTGTAGACTTTCCAAGCAATTTCTTAGACACTAATGGGATTAAAGAAAACTTTGAACAAATAGACAAAAAAAAAAAGGTTTTTCATTAAAAAAAAATTGAAATGAAATCTGTTGATCTGGAATAAATGTTAAAAGAATATAAACAACGTTTTTAGACATCGCTTTGCGGAGTTTATAGGTGGTCATTAAACGGATAAAGAGGCTTATATCATTTTACAATGTCTCAGATTACTTTTACATTACAGACCGATCAGAGAAGGAAGTCACAAAATGGGAGAAGCATTTACTTGTAATTACAAAAGACAATCCTTGTCAAAAAATTGCAACCCTCATTTATCATGTAGATATTGTTATGTCTATACAACGCAATTTTGACCTACATTTTGATGAAACTTGACAAAAGATTCAAAATTCGAAAATTCTAAAGTCATTTATTCAAACTAGGCTGATAATCAGCACTTTTCGAACGTCAAAATTACATAAGACAGTCCCCCAAAACGCCCACCCTTCACCACTTCCTAGTGCGTTAGCTGGGAAAAAGATTCAGAACAGAACAGAATACGCAATTCGAATCTTCGCACCAAACATATCGCAGAGCTCACCCAGAAACATTATTTTGAGAGCATCAATATGACGAAAACCAACTTGCATACATATCACTGTCATTGTCAAATTGTCATATTTGAAACGAATGTTTACCGAACTGTTACTCAGTGGAACATTTCAAGTAAAACCATTGAGCTGCATACATTCAGTCACACGACTTGGAAACGTTCCCACAAGTCGACAGCATCTCGAATCCGCAGCGTTACGTAATTTTCACACTGGCTAACGTATGACAATACTGCGGGAATATATAATATCGATAAGGTATCGGTAACTTTGTCGGTTATTGATTAGATTGACGGTGTAACATGCAATGTTGTTGCATCATCGTCACAGGTCAAAGACGCCTAAAGTTCCTCCAACAATTTTTGGGGTCAGCTTCCAGTCCAAACGATGCAGCTGAATATCAGTATTTTACATGGAGCGACTGCCTGTCCGACCTCCACAACTCAATGACTGGGTAACAACATACCCCTTGGTAAGACTGGTTGTCAGACTTTTGCGCTTCTGACTACCCGTAACGACTGTCAAAGATCTACGAATGACAGTCGGGACTTTCCGAGGTACGGAAGGATCTCGGTATGAAAATATGGATGGTCACCCATCCTCGGAGCGACCGCGGTAAGCGTAGCTTAACCTGATCGACCAACCCGTAAGGCTGTAATTACTTAAGCTACGAACACCTCTCAGCTAAAAGACGTTCACTGCTGGAAATAGGCCTTCCTAAAGGAATCGATCAGTCGTGCGCTGCCAGTAAGTCCAGCTGGTTCCCGCCATCTTTACCAGGTCGATTGCAAGCTATGTGCCCCGTCCACTGCTACTTAAGCTTAAGCTTTAAGCGAGCATTTTCAGCAAATATTATAAAAGCGAAATAGTAGTTTCTAACCCAAGATACAAGAGCTAATACCGCGATTTAGAACGTGTTCTGAGGGGAAGTTTCACATCTACACTAAGTATTATTTATTTATCTATATAAGTGGCTCATGAAGTAGTGAAAGTGGAATGCTAATAGGCATTTTGCGATCAGACACCCGGGGGATGAAACATGCTTGATCAGGCGCTGTCTTAATAGATCACTAAAGACGACTCACGCTGTCTCATTTCACCGTAAGCCAAAAGCAGTTTCAAAAATTTGACGTGGATTACCTGTGTCAGAACCAGACACAAGCCGTGAACTAAGACACGCCTGTTACCGTTCACTTGCAAATTAGCATTACTCCATATCGGAACGATGAATTACTTCTCTCTCCCTGCCTCCTTCATAGTTTCCCCACAAAGTTACTCCGTAACGATATTAATGTTATCATTTATCAACATTATTAGTTAGATACTCCTTGCAGGCACGTTTTTCCGCATATTTTTACAAGCAAGCTCTTGGGAGTACTGATATGGAAATAAAGTGGCGGAAACACTTAGAGCCATTTATTTCAATAAGGTAGTCTTACTTTTGTAATAGTGTAAGAAGGCGATATTTTTGTGAAATTTACTGGATACTTTTCAATGAAACTTTCACAGCACAGACCTAACTGTGCTGTGAAAGTTTCGGTGTCATATAGTCGTCTATGGCAACCAATCTTATGAGATTGATTGTCAAGTGATTATTGTAAACATAATCATCACTTTATTGGCGGTGCAGAATGCTGAAAATTTTCACGGTATGAGCTATTTTTAACCTCCGACGGAAAAGAGAGGTGTTATAGGTTTATCTGTGTGTCTGTCTGCGCCATCATAGCTCCCAAATAGCTGATCCGGTTGTTTTTTTTTTTTTTTGAAAGGTGACTTGATCGATAGTGTTCTTAGCTATGATTCAAGAAAATCGGTTCAGCCGTTTGAAGATTATTAGCTCTTTTCTAGTTGATGAATGGACGTGAGCACCTTCCACAGGTCTAATCGATTGGAAATTTGGTATTCTGTTACTTCAATGACATTAGAAGAACATAGTAACCTTGAACTGATGCCAACTCCGTTACCAACTTACAGCACAGGTATCGTGTTTGGGCTCATTGGAATGGTCTCAATGAATAGGTTATAGATAGATAATGAACAGAGTCTGGTGATGGAGTAGGAAAGAGAAATGAGGAAATGTTTGTAAAATCTCTCAATCTCACCGTGAAGAGTGAGGTGAAGTGAGCATGAAGTGAGCTGTCCATAGTGTCAATCCCTAGCTTTAGGCGCAATGACAGCTCACACCAAGCTCATTTTACCCAAGTTTTCACGGTGAAATGTTTACAGAATAGCACGGCTGGTGACAAACCCAAGCTCGATAATATTGTAAACATTTTACACACAGTATTTCAACCAATACATTCTAAACATCGTGCGCGCGCCGCATACAATTTCTTTAATACCTAAATCTGCATAAAAACATTACAATAAATCTACTTCCCCAATTTTTCTTAATAAAACTAGGCACGAAATCACCGTAGTCTATATTCTAATCAAGTCCATACAATTACTAACAGAAATAACTGACCCAAACTCTTCCGAGTCACGCGAACCTACGGTGTGCTACGGGTAGTCAAAGGTGAATTGGCATTTTGTAAAAACGGACGAGTCACCTCATGGCATTTCTTCTTTGATATAAGCTAGCTAGAGAATCTATATTATATCTCAAGTTTCTTGAAGTAAATTAAGTAGTAAAAAGATAAACCCTTATAATGATTATAACTTCGACGAGTCAGAAGAGACAGGAATCACGTCTGGCGAAGAATTACGAGGAGACCCGACCCCAAATGAAGTGGTATGAGTCTAGGCAAATGGAGAAAAGTCATAATTATAAATTCGACTTGTCCAATTAATGACAATATAAAAATATCCTCAGACTTTGTAGTAGGTACCAGAAAGAGAAACGACGGCCTTGCCAAGGACGACATTAGTTTTTATTTTTAGGAAACAGTTTTTGGATATATTCTGAGTAAATAGTGGTCTACGCCGACGGGGAGATACTCGATTTTTCTTGAAGAGTATTTGTGAGATCGGGAAATAATTTTAGTATGAATGACAGACCGAATTAAATCTGGATAGATTGTGTAGAGATGATATAGCTAGGAAGGAAATGACCAATGAGATTACGGCTGATGGTAGACATATGTAGATGAAAAAAGACGTAAGCACTGCACCGACCCTAAATAATTATTAAAGCGGATGATGATCCGGGTTTCTAGTTTGCTAAATCTTCCTCGAACCGAGTACCATCTATCAAATTTTATGTACCTGAAGATACAATCATATAAAGCAGCCCTGTTAATGCAATTCCTTTCTTCACAGACAAACAAACTACCTTCACTAATCAGTAAACACTACAAATTTTCTCGCTCAATTGATTATATGAAAAACATCGGCTCCCTACTCAAGTTCCCTCATTAGCGAAACGATAGAAACTGAATGAAGTAGAAGCCAATAGAAAAACAAAGAAGGGACTGATTGTGAAGGTGTTTTTGACGAAATAAGTATATCGATTACACGTGGGATTGACTACATATTTGTAAAGGTACAGTAGGATGTGCGTCGGTGGTAACACTATGACCTTGAGCTGGTTTTAGTACGGAGTTTCAAAAGAATAAGCTGCCAGCGTGTACTGGTAAACAGTTATATCATTATACTGTGCTGATTTATAATTTACTAGCTGCGCTCCGAGGTTTCACCGACATAAGTCTCGATTCAGTGGAAACATCGGGATAAAAGTACCCCACGTCTTAGCCCAGGTTATGGTCTACCCATGTACCAATTTTCACCCAAATCAGTTCAGCCGTTTTTGCGTGAAAGTGTAAGAAATAAACAAACAAATTCACTTTCTCATTTAAAATATTATAGTTAGGCCCGCTTACACCAGAAATAATTAAATACAATAAGCGCTAACCGAATTTACAATATCGTACTTTTTCTGTCAATCATTTGAAGACAAAGAATGAAGTCTTAAATATGTTTAGCGTTAAACTAATGCGTTCGCCGCATGCGAACTACGCATCAAACTGACGTCATGCAAAATCCTGCATCGCGCAAACAAAGTTTACTGCGCGACGAGTATATATACAACGTCCCGACATCAATCGTCGGGAAGTAGCCCACCTCAGATACAAAACCCGTCTTTTCGGAGGATCATGCCTTTTCTATAGAGGATGAGTGAGTTTTACACTCTCTTCCTCATACCTCTGTAGTGGTGAGGCAGGCCTTATTACACGACTGCGCGACACTAAATACAGAGTTATTTACGCCTGCTAATAAATATAATCTTCGTTCCCAGTTCCCAATAAAACAAAAGCCTATCTAATCAAATGAATCACACAATCACAAATTGAAAGTAGCAATTCATTCGAATTTGGTTTTATCAACGAAAATTAATGGTGTCTATAAACCACTGTAGGGAGGCGATCCCCTCAAACCGGGGTTAGTTTCGATAAATTGATGTGGTTCAGAGTTATTTAGTTGTTTACCCTTTTGATCCGTTTAATTAATCATTGAGATATCTATTGTCTGTTTGTTGGCTTTGTTGACCTCCATTTGTCTCTCCCAGCAAGATGCCGTAAGGTCCTGAATTTGATTTGGGTCTTAAGATATTTTTATTCTTCGATACTAAGGTTCTCAATTGTATATAGGATCTTTGTTAAAGACTTCTAGAGGTTTGAGGAACAGGGTGTAAAGTTCACTTATCCTCCATAGAAAAGGGAGGATCCTCCGACCAGACCGGTGTCGATGTCTGGCGGGCAACTGCCCGAAAGTTGATATCGGATAGTCTTATAGATGTCGTTCGCGCGGTAAACTCTAATTGCGCGATACAGAATTTCTGTGACGTCATGTCTTTGTGACGTCAAGACTTTCGATGCGTAGTTCGCATGAGGCGATGTAGATGCCGCCACAGACTTGTAGTTAATTCTTCTTATTGGAGAAAAAGGTTTTTTATTTTGCAATGCCTCGATAACTCCCAAATCTGAATTTCTGAAGCCCAATTCAACCAACATTCCTCAAATCCTCATGTTCTAACGCGGTCCACAATTGAACATTTTCACAGCACGTATTTCACACGCAAATCACATTTAAATGACCGGATCTGACAAACTGCCGTCTAATCCATTCCTGAGCCTATTACTTTGAATGCCAATGACAGGTTGTTACTAAAGCCAGACATAGCTTATTATAAGCCAGACCTATGTAGATTAGCTAACATAGTGTATTTAGGCACGTGCGCAAATTTTTAATCACATATTTCTCATTTTTCCTTCGGGGAAAACTGTACCCTAATTGCATAACACACGATCAATCAGAATCCATTGCTTCATAAGTTCGAAAAAAAATCTGCTCAACAACGTAAATGTTGTTGCATTGTCAAAATGAAACAGATTAGTCGTAATCGTTTACGAAAATGTGTTACGTAATTAGGTAACTGGAGTGATTTTATGGTATTTTACATTTAGGGTAGTCAGAAGCCTGGATATCGCAACCCCGGCACACAGGCAACTGAAGGAACACGGGTGGGTTTTAGTCAGTAAAAGTCTGAAAAAAAAAAAAGGTAGTCAGAAGTCTAAAAGTCTTACCAAGAGGTATTGTATAACCCAGTAACTGGGCTGTAGAGGTCAGATAGGCAGTCGCTCCATGTAAACTTGGACATACCGATTATTGTCATAACATATTTTTTCTTCTCTCGTATCGCCAAGAAGAGCGCTAAGAAATGCTTAAGCCGTGGTAAAAATATGGCAGTCAGCAAGATGGTATCGTGTTACCCAGTAACTATGTTGTGAGTGTCAGATAGGCAATACTGGTATTCAGTTAGACTGGAAGTCGACCCCAACATAGTTGGGAAAAGGCTAGGCAGATGATATTTCTCACTTTAACATCCCGTCTTGCAGTCTTCAAATATTTGTAGCGTTATTTATGTCTGGCGTCGGCTTAACACCCAGCCATTATAGTAGGTACATATTTACTATCAAAACAGTGTAGCGTAGAGATAAGAGCATGTGAATGGCGACTAATACTTTATCATCCCACGCGAGAGTGAATTGAGTTTAATAGGTAGCGGTCATGCATGAGTTAGGCATACCTATTTACTTACTGCATATGCTATGGTGGTTTCTACAGTGTCGAGAACTTTTAATGAAAGGTGATGTGCGATTATTCTTCTTAACGTGTTAATGGTATTGTTTAGCTTTTGGCAACGAAATTCGGACCTTCTGTAGCGTCCATCAGCTCGTGCACCGTGCAGGCGACAGAACACGCTGGACGATATTAAGTGTTTCATTGATTGTGGGACATCACCACATTCACACTCCAGGTCGGAGTCATTTGTAAATCTCCACCTGAGCAGGAATTCCTTGCTTCAACCTACCTGGGTTTGAAGTCTATTTAAAGACTTCCAGGTGAGCCAAGGTAACTCATGTCCAGGTGGAAGATTTCCAGCAGGTGGAACGAATGGGCTGGGCAGGGAAGCACTGTAACTCACCGATATAACCGCCGATATTAGTCACGGATAGAATATTCTTTTTTGTTTCATTCCGCGTTCATACGACACCGATACAGTGAGGAGTGAATCGTTCATCTGCTCATTTTATTTAATTTCTCGATCAATCGGTAGGCGAGTGAAAGATGACCGACACAACGATTTCGGAGACCGACCGAGTGCCGAACTCCAACATCGTTGTATCGGTTTACTAATTAATTCCGATTGATTCATTTTGTATTCACTTCCAAGTGAAAAGTGCCGAATGAAAGAAGATTTTTTTAAATGTTAACCCTCTGATATCAGTTAAAGGTTTAAACAAATCAAAGTGAGTTTCTTTGACAATAACTGAAATCGACAACATCGACAATTACTCGAAAAGGTCAAACCGTTAGGAAACTAGCGGTTTGACCTTTTCGAGTAATATTGTCGATCACTGTAATAAGTTAGAGTGATATTTTTGGTTCGCTGACCGACCTTAAACTAACCTTATTTTACAATCACTTAAAATGCCATATTTGTTTGACATCGAGGAGCTCGTGGCTAAGTAATAACTGCCGCACGGGTCGATCCATCAGGTTAAGCTACGCTTGCCGGGGTTGGTCTGTGGATGGTTGACCATCTTTACATACGGAGACTCCTCCGTGCCTCGGAAAGCACGTTAAGCCGTTGGTCCCGGATGTTATTCGTGGATCTTTGACAGTCGTTACGGGTCGTCAGAAGCCCGAAAGTTTGATAACCAGTCTTATATTACCCAGTTACTGGCTTGTGGAGGTCAGATAGGCAGTCGCTCCATGTAAAATACTGGTATTCAGCTGCATCCGGTTAGACTGGAAGCCGACCCCAATATAGTTGGGAAAAGGCTAGGCAGATTGATTTGTTTGACATCGCAACTCACGACTCCGTAAGACTGTTTTTCATTATGTCGCTATCCGCCTTGAAATATTGTCTCTAAAACGTATTCCGTTTTTAATCATTCTAGCTAAAGCAAAGAAAAAGGAACTACAATCTAAGATTTAGACTTATCCATCAAAAATATAAGAAAATAATGCATAATCTCAAGCTCCTCAAGATATACCGTCGAGAACAGACGAGACGAGGAACGAAATAGGTCCGAACAAACTTTCAAACTTGGGAGTGCAATCCAAAAACAGGCGTGGAGTAATATAATAACGCCCAACTTCACTAACTCCAGGGGAAAAAAAAATCTAAGGCTTATGTAATCAACAAAATAAAGATAAGAACTACCTTTTAAGCAAAAAATTGCTTGTATTAGGTACTTCCGCTCTTCCGGTTTATATTAACAATTCATAAGTGAGAAATTTAACAATAAATTCAGTAAAATTAAATTCAGATTCAAAATCAATACCAAATACCAAAATTAAAATTGAAGTTAAAATCAAAATCAGAATAAAAATTACATTAAAATCCAAATCAAAAACAAAATGAAACCAAAGGAATGGAAGGAAGAGTAAATAAAAATAATAAATAATATAACCACACGGTGTAACAAGCCTCTCGAAACGTCTCAAGAGTAGGTCCAATGTTATTTGAAACAGCCAGACAGTACGGTCTTACGCATACGGCCGTTTGGTATAACGCAACCGAATTGAATGTTAGTGTAATAACGATTGTTAGACAGAAAAGTATATCAAATTTAAATTTGCTGCATGTTAAAGATTGGAAAAATACTAACAGTCAAGCTAAAAATCTTCTGCTCCATACATTTTGACCGCGTAGGCAGGGACTGAATTCCAAAAATTAAGGTACCTTTAAATTTCGGTATGACGCCATACCGTTAAATAAGGGTTACCAAAATATTTCGATACCGTTCTTTTTTTCAGTAGCGTTTAAATTTTTCGTCGGTTATTTAAAAAAAAATCTGCTGTTTCATTGAAAAGTGCAATACCTACGCGGTCAAAATGTATGCAGAGCTGATTTTTTTTTAAATAACCGACCAAAAATCAAAGCATCAGAATCGTGTACTGAATCCATGGTAACCGGCTTCGCGTCGATGTCCCTGACATCCTGTATAATATTTCGGTAGAAATATCGGTATCTTTATAATTGTATCGGTAGCAGACCTTAACCTTTATAAATGTATTGAAGCAGTGCCTAAACCTTCATAAATACACACAAGTTCTAATGTCTCCCCCGCACACCCGCGCCGCGCCGTCTCACATGTTTTTCGGTACCGAAGTCGTGTAAAGGTTAAATAACGGTTTAGCCCAACCTTTATTTAAAAAGGTATCGGTATAGCTCAACCCTTATTTTAAACCGGTACCGGTATACTTTTGAGGTACCTTTAACCGTAACCGCTTTCAGTCCCTGCGCGTAGGTACCACCTGCCACCATGTAGATTACGGTTCCTCAAGTTAAGGACACTTGCACCACAAATCGATTTAGTGATTTGAAGCGCTATGAATATTTAAAACATCGTTCTGTTTCTGTTAATCCTTTGAAGATGATAGAAACGGAATGATGTTTTAAATATTCTTAGCGCTAAACGTATTTAGTGGTTCATAGTGCAAATAGGCCTAAATATCACTAGGTCCCGCAAAAGAAACAAAGGGAGAATGTATTAATACCACTCAAATTATAGTCTCTCCAGAACTCCAGATTCAGACCGAGTCGAAGAGAGAACGTGTCGGTAATTGAACCATACAGACGGCACGGTCCAACGCATACAGTCGCCAAGTACGACGAAATGGGACTTGTTTGGGTGCTCCCAAGATTACTGGACGGAAATGAGAGTTGGGCCTTGTTAGAGATACTTCAGATACTTGGATGTACTTAGATTGGCTTGGGGGTTCGGAGATTCTGTTGCTTATTATGGTGTTTATAAGAAACGATATATAGATGGTACATAAAGTAATGGCTTATTTCCATGGGGTAAAATCAGGCAGAGATTACTGAACGTCATGTGCATCCTAGATCTTCACAAACTCCGTTGGCTCTGTAAAGTTCGTGTATCTCGACATACACGCACACTGGTTGTGACATCGGCGTGCTCAACTGTATTAACACTACAATGATTTTAAAAGCAATTTCGTGAAGCTGCAGAATTTATGGCTCGAACTACCCGCGCGCGGCATACTGGTGTCGATAAAGCTAATTATCTCATCAAAGGGCCAATATCGGCAAAC
This sequence comes from Agrochola circellaris, assembly GCA_914767755.1. Taxonomy (NCBI): domain Eukaryota; kingdom Metazoa; phylum Arthropoda; class Insecta; order Lepidoptera; family Noctuidae; genus Agrochola; species Agrochola circellaris. Next base: position 4,216,972 of record OU611867.1, on the reverse strand, counting down.
ATGGATGACGTTAACATCAGTTCCCTGCAAAATTTGGTTCATGCATCAAGAATTTACAATTTGCAACGGAATGCAGGATTCTTTTGTGGCAATAGGACGAGGCGAAGTAATGACGGACATGTCGTGAGGAATGTTTTGAGATTCGGCTTTAAGAGTAGGGGAAGATCAAAGAAACCACGTTTGGATTGTGTAAGATCGAATGGCTAGATAAGAGGTGAATGATATGAATTGAATTTAACCCTTAAAAGTCCTGAAATAAGGTCTATGTACTATCTTTTTATTATGTATGCGCCATCGGAATCTCAGAGTCGTCTCTATATTTGGTTCTACGACTTCCGGCAAAGGCTTGAAGAACACGCCGAATATTTCATAAGTGTCTTTCTTGATGAGCGTAATATTGCATTTGACATTGTGATTCGTTGACCTTGGTATGGTTGGTACGCTTAAAATTAAGTCCTCAATCACATAACATCACGCATTAGCTTTAAAGGGCAAACAGGCGCGACGCGACGGTGCGTCGTGACACCGGTAGAAAAATTTCCGTGAAGTTTTCATAGAAATTGTTGCACCAGAGTCACGTCGCGCCTGAGACGCGAGATGACGGCTGATTGGAGATGTAGGAAGAAGACAAGCAGCGAGGACCACAAATAAATGGAGATATAGTGTAGGAAAATGACATTTATTTTTTTGTCAAAGCGAATCTGCAACTTTATACACATCCAAGAAGCACACGACACAAAAATAAAATATGCGTAAGACGTCATAAAAAAGCAGTATTTAATCAAAACATTTTGGGCATGGCACCCCAAAATATACAATAAGTTGCCAAAAGTTATCACAGACCTACACAAAATGGACCAATATAAATTAGGTTTGCACGAATTCCTAGTTGCAAAATGTTACTATTCAATTAATGACTATTTAAATGAAAGAGGACTGATTTTATCTGAAATCGCACCACAACAAGTATAATGATTATTGAAATTTTGATTTGACTTTTTATTTTTACATTTCTATATTTAATGTTTTTTAATGTATTCTGTTGCGATTGTAATTATTTGCATGAGATATTAATAAGATATTAATTTGCACACCTCATTAGGTTATAATACAATGTACCTTTTATACCTGTAACACCCTTTTAACATGTATTATGCAAAGATTTGATTTGATTTGATTTGAAAACGATGAAGAGCGAGAACCGAATAATTTTCATTTCACATGAGGCTAAAGAACATAATTCCAAGCTGCACGTAACCCAATTTTTATTCCACAAACGCAAAGAGAAAATTAAGTCCGGCAGCACTTATTCTTTTCTGTTAGAAATATTTCAATTGATATTACCTGGGGAGGTGGTATAAAAAACTAAGTCGCAATCGTAATGGAAGTGAAAGATGAAAAAAAGCTTACGAACGAAGCTGTATTAACTGCACAAGGCAATGAAGATATACTTTTCTTTTTCTTTTGGGTAACGCCAGGTATTTCCTGCGACTCTGCCAAGGTATGATGTTTTTATTTCGGAGGTTCAAATTACCCGGTAGCTGGCTTCACACTCTGAGGTATAATAATAGGTCGAGCAAACCAATAACAGGTGGTGCGTTGGTTTGTAGTGTTAGCTCCGTCGTAAACGTCGTTGATGTTGCGTGCCGCTTGTGCCGCGTTGCTGCCACGACGGGACTCATATTCCATAATTACTCGAATTTTTAACCTATCCATGATGACGAAAAAGGTTGAAATGCGATGAAAATGTAACACTAACACTAATCAATAAACAAATGACTACTTTTGGAAAAAAAAAACCATGTTTTTAAAATAAAAATAATTTGAAATTAGAATTCTTAGCCAAACAAAAATTATTTTGATTTGAAATGGCCAGTACTGCAGAACGGCAATTTCATAGGTAAAGACCTAATATATAGTATATCCCGAGATAACAAAAGACATTCAGTGTAAACGGTTCCATTTAAAAGTACGGTGAGCGATATTAATTTATACCTCGAGATGTAATATATTTGACTCATAGTGTGAAGGCAGCTTTTGTCCTAGCATTCGTTTTAAAGAATTACTTGGGAAGTGTCGTCAAACATAGGGTCTTTCTATGTTCTTAATATTACTGGTTTATTGAATTTAAATTGATGATAATAAAGCTTCGTACAGACAAGCGCGACGCGACAGCGCGGCGCGACACGGGCTATTGTTATACCGTGAAGTTTTCTTAGAAATTGTATTGTTCGAGTCGCGTCGCGCTGGTCTGCACGAGCCTTAATAATGTTTCTTTGGAGGGTTTGGTGGCTAAATAATAACAGCCGCTAGGGTCGATCGAATGTTAAGCTACGATTGCCGCGGTCATTCGTAGATGGGTGACCCCTGAACATCCATCCATTACAACACACCACACAACACAAAACCAATAATTCGCATATTTCTTATCTCATCTGCTCGACGACCGTATGTCACTGCAGGGATCCAGCAGAATATCAGCGTCAGGTATATTTGCCTGACACATGCTGAGCTGGACTCCCATTTGGTGCAACCTTGAGACCCACACCGCACTTTGTATGTTTCACTATTTTAAAGTGTCTTAGCCAATAGTCATCACAATGTCTTTATTTTCTTCTTTATTTTATTTTTTTGTATATTGGCACCTTATAGCTATATTCATGTATTTAGTTATTATTTAATCGTGTTTTTGTATTTTGTGCTCTCTTTTGTGTGCACCAAATAAACGATTTATCTATCTATCTATCTTATTACCATATCGAGGACCGTCCGTGCCTCGGAAAGCACGTTAAGCCTTTGATCCCGGCTGGCATTTGTAAATTTTTGACAGTCGTTACGGATCGTCAGAAGCCCGAAACTCCCGACAACCAGTCTTTATCGTGTTATACAGTTATGGAGGTCATATAGGCAGTCGCTCAATGTCAAATACTGGTTTTCAGCTGGGAAAAGGCAAAACAGATTGATTGATACCGGTATGGTCGTAACGATTCGTATTTGTGCCTTGTAGCCAACCAATGCAACAACACATATTTAAAATGCTTGTATAGTACAAGCATTTTAAATATGTTTACAAATCAAAATAGACTCTGACGCATAAGTGATATAACAGGTATATTTTACTATCAAAACGTTTGTTATGATAGCTTATCTTGGCATCAAAGTATTTTTATAACGAAATCGTTGTTGCGTAGTTTTAAAAACTAGCAAAAATTATCGTGTTCTGTGAGTATCTTGACTGTTAACTACAAGAATAAAATCTGGGGGAGCAGTAATGCCTGACTGATCCACGATATGAGCTCTTCCCAAGTAGTTCATCTTATTACGAGAGTATGAGAATCTCCAAATCTCTCTATCAACAGTGTTTGTTATGTGAGTATGTTTATTCGTGGAAATTTACAGGCTCATGGTGATAAGTTTTTAAACACGTAATATTACAATGCGCTGTTATATACTCGTTTTGTTATTGTATACTACAACTAGTACCTACCTTATCAGTGCTTACAGCGGGACATAGCCGTAATATTGATACCTTTAAAGGCTCTCGCAGACATGTGCGACGTTACTCTGGTAGAACAATTTCTATGAAAACTTCACGGAAAATTTTCTACAGTGTTGCCACGCGCCGTCGCGTCGCACCTGTGAGCCGTAAAGCTAAACCGTGATGTCATGTAATTGACTTAATTTTAAGCGTACCAACCAAGTGCCATATCAAATGCCAATTTTTTATTACACAAATATATTAATATTACGCTTTTCCCATTCAAATAGATAGACAAACTTTTAGAAATCATTCAGACCACCAAAATAGGAAAATGGTAAAACAAAAAGAAAAACGCATTAGATTCTTACAAGAAAAATAAATCAGTTAACGAAAATACACAAAAAATGTTGGTTACCCACTATCATTTATTATTTTAGGTCAAAATAATATCATTTTAATCTGTGTTTTTTTTGTTTGGATATCTTTGGTTAGACGTACTAAACGCTGTGTTAAAATTTGTCCATCTTTTTTAATGGGACCTTGTATATCAAGAAAAATGCTTATGAAATATACGGCGAGTTCTTCAAGCCTTTGCCAGGGACCACGTAGAATCAAATTTTGAGACGACTCCCTATAATTGAGATGACGCATACATAAACAGTTGTGAACTGGCCCTTATTTCAGGATTTTTAAGGGTTATATTCCACTAGCGACTCGATCCTGCTCTGCACAGTTTTTGCGACTTGACAAATCATCGAGATTTCTTAGTTACATGTAACTTTAATATTACAGTATTATACACAAAACCTTCCGGAATAAATTCTCTAAACGATGGTGAAAACCTCATCAAAATCCGTTGCGTGGTTTAGAAGAACAACGCGGACATACAGACTAACACGAAAAGCGACTTTAATTTATAAAATGTATAGATGCATATCATTCTAATCGAACACAGCATTGTAATTCTCACAGACCTACAAACATGCCCAAGAACACAGGTCATACTCCCCACTAATATGGCCGAACATCAAATCATATTTGCCAAAATCTCTCCAAAAAACGGAACCTGTAATCACAGCCCATGAACGCTACTATACGTCCCTATAACATAAATTCTCGTATCACGACAAAAAAACCTTCCATCAAATAGAAAGTATATCATCCACTCCTGCGCAATGTCATCGACCTACGTCATCGGAGTGTAAACCACAGAATAAGGACGCGGGAGGGGCTTAACGCTCCGCTACATCTCCCCAGCACATATTAAGTTACTAAATCTAGTTTTTCTTGAGGGTACGAGATGGGGTTTTAAATTAAGTTTACTTGCGGAGGCTAATGTAGAATGCATTAAACCTCTTTCGACTCACTGTCAGACTCATGGCTAATTCTAAACGCCCAATATTTACTATTTAACATTTACATTTCAATGCTAAAGTATGTTGGGGTAAGTTCGACACTGGGATAAGACCGTACGAATCAAAGTCGTCGCCATTTTATACTGCCGCGAAAAAATGAAGCTGTATAATGTGATCAGGATAAAAAAAAAATGCCGAATATAGGAATTATTGCCGAAATAACCCTAACCTACATATTAATTTTGGGTGAATGCTTTAACATAATGGATTGACTTTGCAACCATAGCCAAGAAATGTGAAACAAATCATCAGTTTACTTCATTTCAGAGTCCACGTGTTCTCTAGAAAAACAGCTTTTATTTCAAACTCACAATGTTACAAAGAAATGAATTAGAGCGGTTTGCGGTACAAATAAAAATATAACACAATTTTTATACTCAGCGGGATAAGGGAAAATTGTTTTGCAGCAGTGAAATAACATTGTTGCCTTACTGCGAGGTTTATACTGTGGCCTTTCTCTAATCAAGGTTTATTTTATTTGCGGAAAGGCAGAAGCTTTATTTCGTTGGTTTTGTTTATCGGCTTCACTTTTATTCCACTTTCTTTTCGACTACGGATAAAAACAATGCAGTGATCGCGAATTCGAACTAAACCATTAATTTCACTTGTAATATCTAAAGGCATTTCAAAATTGTCACAATTTCCCTTAGGGATTATTATTCTTATATATGAGCTTTTAAAGCTCAACACACACAAAGCGGGTGCGTGTCGGGCGCGGGTCGGGACGGGAGTACAGCGGGCTTGTATATATTGTAATTCCTTGTATAAGATGTCGGCACACGAAACGCGTGTGGGTCGGGCGCGGAGCGGGTCGGGAGCGGGACTCGCGCAAGCTTTTCGTGTGTTGACATCAATATAATACAAGGAATTACAATATACATATACAAGCCCGCCGTACTCCCGTCCCGACCCGCGCCCGACACGCACCCGTATTGTGTGTGTGTTGAACTTAAAGGCAGAAATCAGATTTCTCTGAACTTAATTTGCGATAGTAGAATTTCTAAAACAGTGTTACCCACCTAACCAAAGTCCAAATAAACGTGCTAGATAAAAGTTAGGTAAAGCCTTATTACCAAGGGCATTAAGCCTGTTTACCATGAACTTAAGGCTAGCAGATCTGTTAGCTACATCGAGAATGTAATACATAAGATCAAGGATTTATGACTGCATAGCTTAAATACTTGTCAATAAATCTTTGTTTCTACAAAGATTTATTTCTTGTGCCGAGGACTAGGCTCCAAAAAATTAGTAATTCATTTAAGTGCCAAAGTATACGTTTTTACAACAAACTCCCAAGCCATGTCAAAGAACTGAGCCTCAATAAATTTAAATCATTTATTAAACAGAAACTATGTCAAAAAGGTTTCTATAAAGTTAAAGATTACTTAGGCGACAAAAAGGCTTGGGACTAATTAAGCTACTCCAATGTACCCCAAGCAACAAACAAGTGTTTTTAGAATCAAAGACTACATGATACTATATGAGCTCATATAATTGTTTGGATTATTTTATTTGACTGTAAGTCAATTTATTTTAAATTTTGTTTTCATTTATTGTTGACATAATCTACTCATAAAGTTAAAGATTACTTAGGCGACAAAAAGGCTTGGGACTAATTAAGCTACTCCAATGTACCCCAAGCAACAAACAAGTGTTTTTAGAATCAAAGACTACATGATACTATATGAGCTCATATAATTGTTTGGATTATTTTATTTGACTGTAAGTCAATTTATTTTAAATTTTGTTTTCATTTATTGTTGACATAATCTACTCATTAAAATGTTTTTATTTTATGAGTTGATTGCAATTTGTGCTTATGTAAATTATTTTTGCATTAAAGCATTATTATATAGAATCAAGTTTTTCTAACTGAACAGACAGCTGTGCTGCTGGGGAGTTTGTTGCGCCACTTCTTCTTCCCAGCTTAAGCACTAGGAAGTGGTGAAGGGTGGGCGTTTTTGGGGGACTGTCTTATGTAATTTTGACGTTCGAAAAGTGCTGATTCTCAGCCTAGTTTGAATAAATGACTTTTGAATTTTGAATTTTTGCAGGTTAGTCAATAGTAAACAAGATTTAATTATAAATGCCAATTAAACTTAAACAGTCAGTATGAGTCAAGCAGATGGTAAATAGACTGTCTAGGACTCTAGACTAAAGAAGCTGTTCTGGAAGCGGTGTATAGTCTATTGGGCTGGTTTCACAGCAGTCCGGGAGACCCGTACGGGCCTTCCGTACACCGGAGACTCGTACGAGTTGCGCCCGCAGGGCTCTGAAACGAGGGAGTAGTACGATACGTTGTACGGGCTCTACCCGGAGCGTGTCGCGTACGGACCAATCCGCGTCGCTGTGAAACAATGTTCTGGCGCCTCACGTGTGTCTCCGTTCCGGGAGCCCGTACGGGTCTCCCGGACAGCTGTGAAACCAGCCTTAGGCTGAGAATCCGCACTTCTGAGAACGCCAAAAACTATAAAAGACAGCTTTCTGTTCTTTTAGGAACGACGAAAGTAACAAGACAGCTCCTAAAAGTCAAACTAGTGCTAGACTACAAAACGTGCTACAGACGCACTATGTTAAATCTGACAATGACAATGGCTGAGATGAGAATCAAAGTTACAAAAGACCGCCTCCCAAAACCCAGCCTTCACCACGTCCTAGTGTTTTAGCTGGGAAGAAGTTACGTAACAAACTCTCCAGCAATACAGTAATTGTTGTTGGCGGAAAGTATTTCTTTCTGGGTATTCCTGAATGTCGAATTCAATCAGACTTCTAAAATACAGAGTGCACTTCGAATTTCGATGTTGCATGGACATGTGTCGCATTCCATGTCGAACGAGAACATGGTATGGCGATATCCAGTGACGTAAAACAATTTTGCTAGCTACACGAGTTTCCGGACATTTGTAAGCTGAACTGAATCCAATGACTGTCAAACTAGTGTAAGTGTAAACTGCTGTGATTGGTCGACTGAAATATCAACATACAATCAAATCAAATCAAATCATGCGTTTGAAGGTGTGTCCGCTTGTTTGCAATTGCAGCAATTAGGTTTTCAGAAACCAGCAGTGGATATAGTAATTGCGGAGCCGTCACAATTCTACAAAGATAAACAATCCATACTATTTAATATTATAAATGTGAAAGTAGTCTGTCTGTCACCTTTTCACGCCTAAACAACTGAACCGATCGTTATGAAATTTGACAGATAAGTAGCCTGACACCTGCTAATTCTGGATATTTGTATTTATTTAAAACGAGCGAGCCTTACAGTAGTGGCATATGATGTGTAACATCTGAAATCTCACCATGGTAATAAGCAACATTAAAGGGGCGGGGCCTCGTCAAGGTCGTTTCTGACTGCCAGCTCTAGCACCGCACGGGCTCATTGGTCAAATCAAATATCGCGCGCTTCCCCAGCTTCCTGTTACACACTTCCGTCCCTTTTCACGAAATCACTCCCACAGATTTGATTATTTAGATTTTGATTGCAGGAAAGCGAGAGGGAAGATGTTACACATCAAACATTTTGAGATACGCTAAATACACGCATATGAAGCCGCGGGCTCTGATTACAATATAAATTATACAAAGAATTCCATGGAAGTAATAATCTGTAAATTATAATAATACACGAGTAAACCTATATACAAAATCGGCTCCTTAAAACGGTTCTGCCTACAAACGTCCTTGCGGTCTCCTTTCGACCTAGACAGTTGGTTTGTTAGGCAACGAAGGCCGGTCACATAAGCTCTCTCCAAAGAAAAGTGTACCACAGAATAATACAGAAGGTTGACTCCATACGATCATCCATCGAAATTTAACTGGGGTCGACGCAGCGTGATTTCTTTTTGCATACATTTCTATAAGCCGTCATCTCGGCAGTCACCCCCTTTCTAGCCATATCATCTTGTACACAGTCCATCCATGCATCGTTTCTTTGGTCTACCCCTACTCTTGCAGCAATCCACATTCATACGACACTTTCCTCATTCCTTCGCATCACATGCCCATACGCACGCATTGATACGGTTAACGTACAGCGAATGCAAGCGCTCTCGCGATTGGGATTCGGCCGCGATAGACTGAAGGCTGAATGCAAAGTCATAGACTTTGCCAAGTAAGCCTTTCATACGAATATGAACCTTATTCTTACGGGCATAATATAGATATTCGTATAAGCGAATGGGAGTATATCGTCGACTACGAATAGGAACGTTAACGTTACACGAATAATGTTCATTTTCGTATGCAAGTGCGACACTTTCATAGCAAAGTAAAGTCAGAGGCTGACGAGACTATAGACGATAGAACGAATGGAAATCTAAGCCATAATGCACCCGGAAGACAAAACTACCGAGCCACCGAATGAACTCTCTCGCGGCCATTCGCGGTAAAAATGTCCGCCGTCTGCGGAGCGCCTCAGAGTGATATGTGATTCTTGTCCTGAGATAGCCGAAAACACGATCATTGCATGGAGTCGACCTTCTGAACTATTCTGTGCCTGCTAGTACCTACCGAATTATGCCAACAATTACTGAACGAATTAGAAGTAATTACGACAAAATGAGAAGACTTAGGAGTGTTTTCATCATGGCTTATTTGTATGCTGAAAAGAGCCTTGAGCAGGACGTGATTAAGTATATTAAAAATGTAATTAGATTAGGAGTCTTTATGACATCTTTTAGTACCTAAATGATGGAAATTAAGATTAATATTAGCTCGTAAACGTTTTCCGCCAACAAGGGACTTAGGAAGCCTTTCTAAATGACCGATCCGTTGAGCCAAGAAACTACTGATCGAAGTATGTTATTAGAAATGCTGCCCATACTCTCTTCACTAAATACCGTAGACTCCTACCACTCCAATGAGAGGTTCTGAAGAAGAATGAAAGTTGATGGACCGCGAATAAGATATTGATTTCGGCAGACATGTTTTGCCCATATTATATCCCACTGCTGGGCCTCCCAAGCTCCTCTATTTAACGCTTCTTTTTTTCTGAAAACACAGCACGGTCACGACATCTACTATTTCTATGTGGGGCATCCTTCATTATCGATGCCCTCAAATCCCAATACAACTTATAACGTCTATAGAGACTTGTGACCCCATAAAACTCAATCGATTTTCAATCATCTTAATGCGCAGGCACTTGACCCTGGATATATTCACGGCTGGACAAGTCTTTGAACACAAACTACGACTCAATCTATAGTCTATTCTTATCCACGTTTTCTTATCTCGGAAGGTTGATCACGACGGCCGTAAAGGGCTTGAAAAGGAGCGATAAAATTAAATGGTAAAGTTTTATTATGTAGCACGATTACTTGTAACATTTTGAACGTTGCTGGGATTCTGACACAGTTTGCAAGGTTTTACGGACCAGTGTCTACATGATCATCAACTTCCTGCATTTTTCCATACAACGTGGGGTTGGCGTATCACGTTTTCTTCTTCCGTTTTCCCCGTCAACCTTCACGCTATCATTCACTACCTTTTTTTACATAGTTTACAGTTATGTGTGTTTGGAAGAAAACGTTTGGAATTATTTTAATCTTAATACTCCTGAATTTCGTTCCTAAACGTGAATAGCTATTAATATACTCTCACTCATTAATTAATTTCTCTATATAATACTCGTGAATTTCGTTCCGAAACGTGAATGGCTATGTGGAGTAGGGGAAGACCATAAAAGGGGGGTGACTACCGAGATGACGACTAATAGAGATGTATGGCAGAAAAAGCCAAGCCAAGTAAGCAAGACCCAAGTAAATTGGGATAAAGAGTATGGTGATGATAATTACCTTAATTTCCTCAAGAAATCTGAGTTTCGCCTGAAATTAATCATATTGGAATGCGTTGATAAGGCACGCGCGCGTTCGTGAAGTTATCAAAGAAATTCTTCCACCAGTCGCGTCGCGCCTTTCTGCAGGAGCCTTTAGTGATGCAAGTAATTTTTTTACACGAATGCATAAAAGGGTTATATCTTTTAGATGATAAATCGACTTTTGCTTTAAGCTACCGACATTTCTAAATGAATGTACAATATCCATGACTTTTGATCTATCACGTCTCCGGTTTTTGCCTAGTATTCTTTACAATAAATTAATAGTTTAAAAAACACAAAAAAAACACGCACGCAAGTCCAAACACGGCTATAATACGATCATCCATCATGAAGTTCCAGTTCATATCTTCCGGCTCCATCATCAGATCAGCTCGACAGTACCATGTTATTGTATTGTCATCAAAATCACATACAACTGCCAATTTTCATAACGCTACGATCTTTAGAAGATGGTTAAATTAGTTTTCTTAGATTTGATTACATAGTTACATACATACAGGTCGACCTAATAAAAGCGTGTTAAAAACCAAACTAGACGCTGTGGTTATAACTTTTTTTGTTCTGTGTCTCTGCTATAAAATGCTTGATTTATGATAGTCGCATTGCGTTTTGTCGCAGTCCGGCCGTCGAGAGAATGCGTTCCTGACACCTGTCAGTTAGACAACTTCTAGTACTAATAAGGATCAAATTAGCAAAACAGCCGTGCTATTCAGCAAACATCTCACCGTGAAAACTTGGGTGAAGTGAGCTTGATATGAGCTGTCATTGCAGCTGAAGCTAGGAATTGACACTATTGACAGCTCACTTCATGCTCACTTCACCTCACTCTTCACGGTGAGATGTTTACAGAATGGATCGACAGATATTCGTGTGTATGTAACTGACAGGTGTCAAGAATGCATTCTCTCGACGGCCAGACTGTAGGTACTTATTTATTTATTAATATTCAATTATCACTAGTTAGATTTATCAATCATTGCCAGTGTATTCGTGCTTTAACAAAAATATTGACAATTAAAACGCTTTTTATGTACTTCTAGCGACCCGCTCCTGCTTCGCACGGTTTTTAAAGACTTGACAAAACATCGAGATTTCTTAGTTTGAGGTAACTTTAATACTAACGAATTATACACATAAACCTTCCAGAATAAATTTTCTAAACTCAAACTCAAAGCATTTATTTCAAATAAACCAATTACAGGCACTTTTGAATTGTCATTGAATTGTAAATGATGGCGAAATCTTCATCAAAATCTGTCGCGTGGTTTAGAAGAACAACGCGGACATACAGATAAACACGAAGAGCGACTTTAATTGATAATATGTATAGATAATTCCTTTTATCCGTATGTCAATGACGTGGGAGCATGAGATTATAACACCATTTAATTTGAAGACGCTAATGAACAATAGGTGTGCATAATTACTTATCAAAATATATGAGACCAAGCAAGCATTTTTTTTTTTTTTTGTTTTTTTTTTCTAGTGTAAGCCCTATAATAAATTACTTACATAGAAAGAAAGAAAGAAAGAAAGAAGAAAGAAAGAAAAATATTTTATTTGGGACACGCACAGGAAATACAAACAGTAAGTAGGTAATAACAAAAATAAAAAAAATAAAAAATAAAAAAAATTACAAAATAAAAAACAAAAAAAAACGAATTATAACGACCTGTGCGAGGCCAAAAAGGCTCCTATCTCAGCATAATGCGGCGATATTTAAAAAATAAATACCGCAGCGCTGGTATTCTGATAGGGCCCACTGTGATGTCACGGACACACCTACGGATTAAGATAAATCCCACTATGGGATGTAAAAATAAATAAAGCAATAAAATAAAACAAAAATATAAATAAAAAACTGAAACTAAGTAATAAATAAATCTATTCACGCCCGACGTTCCAACATCACTTGTCCATAGTATAGACTATTATCTATGGTGACAAGCGAAGGGACGCGGGCGCACTCGGCACTGCGAATCTGCGATGCATTAACTGTCAACTAATTGTCAATTTATCTAACAAATGAGATTGGAAGATTGGAATTTTACAGAAATTATATATTATGGTTCAAAGAATATACTACTCTTTAACGAGAGGTATTAATACAAATAAAACAATGGGTGAATAATATAAGAAAAGGCAAGAAAGTGGTGCAAATGAATAATGTATAGTATCGTTGTGTTATGACTGACTGTGTTGTGTAGTGTAAGTCGGAAGAAAAAGATTCAGTCACCGAGAAAAACAAAGCGAGTGAAGCAGAATTATACTTAAGAACACTTCGCTAAGGTCACCAATAACAACTGCGTGCAGTCCCCAGGTGAGTTTAGAAATTGGTTTCCTTTTGTATTCGTAACAAATGTTGCTTATACATAGTACTAAAACTAACAACTGTTTTTATAGCACGAAAAGGAGGTGGCAAGTCGTTCCAGCAGCGAGAGGCAGCGAATTTAAAGCTTCCACGGAATGCAGCAGTTTTGTGCGTTGAAGCCAACAGAAGGTAAGAAGATGCTCTCGTTTTAATCTTATTTATGTCACGTGACCAGGTCAATTTCCTATAAAGATATTCTGGTTTTTGTGTGAGAATGGTGCCAAAGAGAAGGGTAGCCAGATGAAGCTTTCTGCGATCTGACATTTTCATCAAATTACCCTTAATTAAAAATGGAGTTATGTGAGATCGGGGAGGGATATTAAAACAAAATCTCGCACAAGCATTCTGCACTCGCTGGATCAGCTTTTCACTTCTACCGAGAATGCACGCACCATACACAGTGTCAGCGTAGTTCAGCTTGGACAAAACAAGTGACTCACACAGCATGACACGCATATCCACACTTATGTACGGCCGTACACGGTACAAAAGCTTTAACCGGTAAAAACAGTTGCGCACAGCCTCCATGATGTGTGTCTCGAAATGTAAGTGCTCGTCAAACACCACCCCAAGATTACGGGCTTCTTGTACCCTATCAATAGAACACCCGTCAATCTTCAAATCCAGATTATACCCTATCATTTTATTAAGAAAATCTCTAGATCCCATGACGATGTACTTGGACTTAATTGGGTTCAGAACCAGAGAGTTTCTTACTGACCAGGCCGAAATCCTATCTAAATCATCATTCATTCTTTTTACAGCTTCAGCAGACTGCTGAGGGCGGAATGAGAGATACATCTGCAGATCGTCAGCATATAGGTGGAATTTGGTGTTCTTCAGACAGTTGATTATGTCGGCGCTGTATAGGATGAAGAGAAGCGGGCCTAGGATCGAACCCTGTGGTACGCCGCGGTTCACTTGCTTGGGACTGGAGGACAAAACATCTCCAAAACTGTCAGTTGTTACCTGGACAAACTGAGAACGGTGACTCAGGTAACTCTGAAACCATTGGACTGTTTCCGGTTGACATCCATAGTAAGACAGCTTGGAGAGGAGAAGGGAGGTATTGATTGAGTCAAAAGCACGTGAAAAATCCAGCAGCACAAGCATGGTACCCATGCCCTGTTCCCTGGCTTCCAGGATATTGCCAACTACGTCAAGAAGAGCTGTGGCTGTGCTGTGCCCCCTACGAAATCCTGATTGGGCCAGTGGCAAAATACCGTGCCGCTCAAGATATGCCCGAAGCTGGTTAGACACAACTTTCTCCAGAATCTTGGAGAGACATGGTAAAAGGCTAATTGGGCGAAGATCTTTCACGCTGGTTGGATTAGATACCTTGGGGATGGGCCTAACTATAGCCAATTTCCATAGATCCGGAAAAGAGGATGAGTTTATGGATCTGTTGATGATGGCCGTTATAGCTGCAAGGGAACGAGGAAGAGTCAGCATTAGCATCTCCAGGGAGACATGGTCAGAACCCTGAGCATTGGACTTAAGACCATGTACAAGCCTCAGCACCATTTCCTCCCGGACTGGCTCAAGCTGGAAATGAGTATTACCGAATCTTTGGTGTTCAAAGTAAGTCAAGTCAGCATTACTGACCCTACCACTGCCAGGCACATCCAAAAAGTGGTCATTGATTTTCTCAGGGTTGTTACAAAAATGTGGTAGACTGTGCTCTGGTTTTTTTTAAATGGCTATGGATGATTTTATATGTTTCCATAACCTCTTAGGCTGTTTGATGTTTTTATTTATATATGTTTTAAAATATGCACACTTTTCACTATCAAAAGCGGCCCTAACAAGGTATTTAAGCTCTTTGTATGAGTTTATATGATGTTCTGATTTAGTGGCTTTAGACTTAACATGGCATTTGTCACGTAACTTCATCATTTCCTTGACAGTATATGTTATCCACGGGTAAACCTTTTCTTTGATTAAAACTTTTTTAAGGGGTGCATGTAAGTCGAAAAGATTCAAGATGTACTCATTAAAAGTTGCTACCATAGAGTTGACATCCTCCAGATCCTCAATATATTCCCAATCCATCTTATTTAAATCATCATTAAATTTGTCCAGCAGTATATCCTTAAGCGGCCTATAGGTGATCCAGTGTGGGGAAGGTTTCTCTAATTTAAAATTAAGTTCTACAGATATAACTGCATGTTGGCCAAGCTCAGGTATATGTAATACAGAGACCCCACACACACGGGCATCAGTGCACACAACATCAATTAGTGTCTCACTATGGTCTGTAAAATGGGTAGGCTCAGTAACAATTTGACTTAACTTGGAGCAAAGTAAAAAGTAGTTAAGTAATTTTGTTTTATTTTCCAGCTGGTTTAACATGTTAATGTTGAAGTCGCCAAGCAAGATGACCTTATCCGCGCTAGCAAAAGAGGAAAGAGAGTCGGTAATCGCATCCAGGAAGATATTCACATCAAGCCACGGCGGCCTGTATGCAGTACCGATGATAACTGAAAGCGAGTTAACATTAAGCCTGAGCCACATTTGCTCGACCTGCGGCGCCGGCGGGTGCGGCACGGCGCGCACGCGCACCCCGCGGCGCAGGTAGAAGCCCACGCCACCCCCGCGGCCGCCGCGCACTGTGTGCGGGCGCGGCACGTGCCGCAGCCGGTAGCCCGGCACTGCCGGTGCTCGGCCCTCCTCTCCCTGTCTGAGCCAGGTCTCATTTATCGCCATGATGTCTACCGAGAGGTTCCCCATAGCAACAACGAACTCCTCATGACGCGAGCCAAGTGACCCCGCATTAAACAGTCCAACTTTAAGATTCTTTGTCTTATTCATTTTTGTAAATAGTGTAGTAGTATATAGTAATAATATGTTGATTGCAGATAATATGAGAAGTGTCATGCAGTATAGAGTTCAGTTCATTAATATGAGGTGTAAATATTCTGAAAAACATAGTATTGAGTTTAATTCGCAATAATATAAATTGCAGTATAATAAAAAATTGAGTAATATGCATAGCCAACATAATATATAAAATCCGAAAAAATAAATATAGCTTGGTAAATATAGTAGACGTGAAGATAGAGAGCTGAAGAATGGAGTAAAAGAAATGCACACAGATAATCATTGATTGAGCAGCTGGGCCACCACCAGAAGTTACAACAGTATACCGAGACATGAAAAGAACCGGCCTCGCACAAGACAAACTTAAAAAAATAATAATATGAAACAAAACAGATATAAAAAGGTAAAATTTTAGAATGTCTGTGACTAAGTTATGGTGCCTGGCGGGAGCCATACTATTAAGCTTCCTTTTCAGTCGACACCTCAGTACCAAAAACACGCGCAAAGTCCTCCTCTGAGCGGATGCAGTGGGTAGGCTTGCCATCACCCTGCTTAGCCAGAATGCGGCCGAACTTCGTCCACGTGTACCTCCACCCGAGACGGCTGCCAGCCTCACGTACCCGATAAAACAAATGCTTATTTGTTTTAGATAGTCTCTCGTTCAGAAAGAAGCGACGCGAGGGCGCGGGGAGTCCAAGATCCCCGGTGGTGGCACCACGCCGCACGCGCGCACTCTGCAGCAGGTCGTCGCGCAGTGCGCGCCGCGTCAGGCGCACCACGATGCGCCGCCCGCGCGCACCCGCTTCTCCCACTGGGCTCGTTCTGCCAACCGGGCTTGCGCCACCCGCAGGGGTCCTCCGTACCTCTCGCTCAGCTCGCAGGCCTACCCGTTGCGCGAAAACTATGTCCCGCTGGTCGAGAGCCACCCCAAGCTTTGCCGCCACCAGTCCGACGGTGTGCATTACGTTCTCGCCAGGGATTTCCGGGATGTTAGCAATCTCCAGGTCAGAGCCAAGTAAATCCTGCTCGCGGTCATTAAGGTCGAGCTGCAACTGCGTCACTATCTGCTCGAGCCGGGTTACTTTGTTGTCTGGCACTGCAGCACTTTGCTTGGTCTCAAGAGCCTCAATTCTGGCCTCTAGGCAGTCAACCCGCTCCGTGCATACTCCCAACGACGAATGTAGGCCTGCCATCTCCCGACGAAATTCCCGCATTTCATCCCGAACCTCTCGCAGCTCAGATCGGAAGAGCCTTATTTCCTCCCTGAGAGTCAGTTGGGTATCCGGCGAGGGTTCTCCATCAGTACCCTGTTCGCTCCCCGCCCGAGACAGTACCTTAGCCACCGCAACGGGGGGCCTGGTCAGAGAGCCCTGAACCTGAGCCACCTCGACAGGTGACCTGATCGTAGCGCCCTGGAGCGGCGCTGTCACAACAGTAGCTACTTCCGCTGCCGACGTTGCCGCAACCGGGGTTGCCGACACTGCTGCCGCAATAACAGAGGGACCACTGCTCAGGTCCTTGACGGGTGTGGCGCTATTGTCACCTCTGGGCAACTTCTTTTTGCACTCTGGGCACAGCCAGTCCCTACTCAGCTGCGTTGGGTCGGGTAACAACAAACATGCGAGGTGATAACGGTTGTGGCAAGAGAAGTTGCTACATGTGGCGCCGCCTTTCGTAGACAGGAACTTTCCGCATGCTGCACACTTTACCATGATGGTACGGTTAAGAGTAGCTAGATGGCGCACACCTGTCTTAAGTCTCTTTTGGTGGCGCTAGATGGCGCCTGCTACACAAAGATTATTGATTTCAAAGTGCAGATCTGTGGTATTGTTATCGACACTTGTCAAAAGTATTACAATTGACACTTTTTGCAGGTACCGGTAACACAAAAAACTTCCAAGTCACTTCAAAGTTTAAAAAGTAATGGAAAAGATAATTTGTTTTTACGGATTTACACTACCGAACTGTTGCTTAATAGGCTTGCTAACGATCACACACGTAAGTAACACTACTGTGCTAATGTAAACACGAAATTTACGCGGAATTATTTGGTGTTTTATTTATTATAGTGGAGACACGAACAACTGATGTGTACCGTAAACCGTCCGTGACGTCACTCTCTCATAGATTACATACACTCATATAAATTAATCAGATTATAGGTAATCGTAGTTTTATTGCAATCAACGTATCAATCACACAACTAAAGTCTGCTCCCATAAAAGCTTATCTTCCAAATCTAAACCAAAAACCAATTAATTTCCATTTTCAATCAGAGTGTAAAGGATAACTCGTGCGGCCCAATGGTTGGGCCACCAACAAAAAGAACTGTGGACGTTCAGCGAGAACTGGCCATAACGGCTATTCCAAACCACTGGTTTTTATGTTTCAGGCTTGTGCCGACAAATTAAGAAGGATTTATTGGATTTGAAAAGGGATGTTGGTGTTTTGATTTTAAGGGATCTCGCATACTAGACGGTCAGGACCACGGCCAGTGGTCGCAGCGACCAGGTAAACAATAGAAACCGATACGTATCGTGCACTTGGTCGCAACGGCCAACTTGCCGCAGACCATACAGTACCACTAGATGGCCACGACTGGCCGGAGCCGTGGCCGTCTAGTGCGCTAGATCACTAAATGCTCGAGTGTGGGTATTGGACCGATCAACTGGTGAAGCCCCTGAGGGTCGTAGGAATCGGGAATCTACTGGATGAGGGCCGCACAGAACCTGCCAAGGCAATCCATGAAAGTAGGCGTATGTCCTGTCAATTAGTGTGTGTTCATTCTGACAGCAGCTTCGTGTGTTCGGTGCTGGTTTTGGTTTGAGATGGATTGTGTGAGGGATATCAAAGAAAAGTTGTGAATGATAAGAGTGTCGGCTGACAGGGGAGAATGGAAGAAAAAAACGGGGTACACCAACCCCACGTTATATGGGAAAAGAGCAGGAAGATTATGATGGTTATTTTGGTAGCAACGGGATCAGAAAACACACCAAATACTGAATTATGAGTCTAATGACGCACAAGCCACAGATCACCTTCGAGGAAAGCAAACTCTTGCAATAAAAATTCAGAGCCCATAAAAACGTCCTAAACACAAGCAAAGACAACAAAAATATGCTAAAATATCCACCAACATGGAACATAATTTTAACCAAAAACACAGCAACTCATATTTATAATCTAACAACATTACCCCGGAACAGTACAGCCATCATTCTTTGTGAATAATCGTTTTTACCCACAATATATCATTGCGGAATTATGGGAGTCAACATAACACGAAATTAGGGCCATCTCTTATATACTTTTTGGGGGTATTCACCCAGTTTTATAGATAGTAAACACGTTGACAGATCTGTAGGCTATTTTCGTTACGGGAGGACGCAAAAGATGAAATCAATATCATTCTCTTGTCCTCATCGCAATTTATTTAGAATCGGCGCAGCATGTTTTTCCATATTTCTCTATTAGTCGTCATTTCAGTAGTCACCCTTTAGCCATATCATCTTTCACACAGTCTATTCATCTTTTCTTTAGTCTTCCCCCATTCTTATAGTCACAAAAAAAAAGGAATGAATTACTATAATCAATCATCTGAACAGGTCCCTATAGGCCGGATCAATGATATAATAATGCCATAATCATCATCACTTGGCTGGCTGGATTAATGCTTGCAATATAAAGGTTGTTTTTATATTGGGTGAACATTATTTCTTCTTAAGATTAACGTGCTTTTGCTTTAACGTCACAAGTTCGGATGTGGATGGTAATCCGGACAATAAATTTATAATTATGCCTGTGTATTTTCTAGGCTGAGCATTTAATCTCAAGATGGCGGATGAGACAATGTCAAGAGTTGTCACAACGATAATGTCAAGGCTTGCAAAAAAATAATTGTAAGTATGTTTAGAGTACAAAATATTGTTCTTTTACGTTACTGGAAATCTTCAAGAAATGTCGAAGCTAGGGCTGCCACATTTCGGCTTATTGGTGATTTGAACGAATTTACTCACCCAAACTGGCGACTGACTTTTTAATAATATTATTTATTCTTGAGACGATTCGCCTGAAGTTAATTTATTTGTACACAAATCGATTTCTGGAGTTGTCTTTAGTTTGACATTTTCAAAGAGCACAAACGTCCATTTTTATGATAATGAGTTTCAATCAAATCAGCATTATATCATGCACACTTGTGTTTTTCCAACTTACTTTAGACATTGGCAAAATAATTATAAAAAGTAAAAAAAAAACCCGACACAAGCATTTCCTCATTTCTCTTTCCTACTCCATCACCAGACCCTGTTCATCATCTATCTATAACCTATTTATTGATACCATTCCAATGAGCCCAAACACGACACCTGTGCTGTAAGTTGGTAACGGAGTTGGGTATCCTGCAAGTTCCAGGTGATGCTGCAGCATCAGTTCAAGGTTACTATGTTCTTCTAATATCATTGAAGTAACAGAATACCAAATTTCAAATCGATCAGACCTGTGGAAGACGCTCACATCATTCATCAACAAGAAAAGAGCTGATAATCTTCAAACGGCAGAACAGATTTTGATAAAAAACATCGCTAAATAACCTGCTTTCAAATAAAACAACCGCATCGAAATCGGGTCACCCGTTTAAGAGCTACGGTGCCACAGACAGACACACACCCATAGCGGTCAAATTTATATCACCCCTCTTTTAGCGTGGGGGGTTTAAAAATAGAATAGAATAGAATCAAATCGGCGTCTAAAGAAGCGTCATATTCTTCACTATAAAGGCTCGTGCAGATCAGCGCGACGCGACTCGAACAATACGATTTCTAAGAAAACTTCACGGTATAACAATAACCGGTGTCGCGTCGCGCTAGTCTGCACAAAGCTTAATGCATCGTCCCTTCTGTGAAATGTTCAAACCCTAGGAGACATTCCCCTTCATTTATTTCTCAATCCCCATGGTTGGCTTACATATTGTTATTCTAAACACCCTAACATAGTCAACATAACAAAAATTTATATTATGTGAAGCCGTACTAGACAAGCCTGGGGACCGTGCGATACGTATTAGCATTTTCAAATTGAGCCAGCTTGGTTTTCTTTGAATATTTCAAGTTAATTTAAGGAGAATTTACATGATATCAATTATTGTTGCTCTTTAAGAGCACAGAAACAGTTTCTACGTAGAATTTGATGGACTATAATAAGTACTGCTTTTTATATGAAAAGTGCTCTAAGAAAGCCATGCTACATGAAATTTAACATGAGCTTTCGACAGCTTCGCGACTAATCGCAGCGACAAGACGCAGATAATAAAGCTTCGTGCAGACCAGCGCGACGCGACACTGGTTATTGTTATACCGTCTAGTTTTCTTAGAAATTGTATTGTTCGTGTCGCAGCGCGGCGTCGTGGCGCGCTGGTCTGTTCGAGCTTTAAAGCCAACTTTGCGTCTTGTTGCTGCGACAAGACGCACAGTTTGCGCTGGTAATAGAAACCGGGCCGCATTTGAAGAGGGTAAAAATTTAAACGTAAACGATTCCTATGACACTTAATATGGCTTTTGAGTTCGTGACAATTATGAAAAGATCTCATTACTAGATAAGGCATAATGGTTGTGAATAATAAAATTTGTGTTAAATTATGTTAAATTCCCAATTTAATACAAGGCCAGCTTATTATTATAACCGATGAAAACTCCAATAACACTTAGCTCTTTAATCAAACCCGTCCTGAATTCGATCATACGTTCAGTCTCGCCAATGACCACTAGCGCGACGAATCAGAACTCAGAAATCTCGGCAGTCATGTAGAAGATGATAAAACCTCGCATTATATTGAAAAGGGTGGGTTTAAAAGTAACACAAATCCAGTCTGTTGAACTGACTACGACTTTACAATTGAAGCCAAATCGTTAAATAGATATACTCGTAGATTTAAATCGTTAGATTTGCCCTCACCGTCGCGCGAAACACAGTCCATATGAGAAGAGTGAGCTAACACAATAATCAAAGCGTTTCCATGACAATCAAGTCAATTCTCTGCGACATTGTGTGTGACAGACGCGTCAAAACGAAACAAAAACGCGACCATTATTTGACGCGGTAGGGCGAATCTGTTATTTAAATCTTTGTTGAAGCCACATTTGTTTAGTTTGCAGAGTTGGATCAATCAATTCAGCCTATTACTATAGATCTACGACTAAACAATAAGCCGTTTCCAAACACGGTTAATTGGAGCAGACATGTCCCCAACTGCTGAAAATGATTTTCCCGAAAATGCATGTATCGAGAAAAATCATCCGAGAGCAAACTGTGTCACAATCATCAAAATGAATGAGTTAAAAGTATGGGTTTCGTATTTGGATGTAAGTGGAGGCTTAATACAGACAAGGCCGTAAATATAGCTCATCAAGTTTAAGATAAAGCTCGGCTTTGAAGAAGTTTCTTACCCGTTCTTCTACATAGGAACCTACTACGCTTTAGAATGGGCAACTAATTTCATCTTTCTGACTGACCGACCCCTTGACAATTCAAAAGTACCTGTAAGTGGTTTATTTGAAATAAATACTTTGACTTTGAGTTCGAGTATCGTCGTCACTGACACTCATCCCTATGAGACAGTCTCTTTCTAAAGCTCAGTGTCTTCCCAGGTATCCACAAATGCTCGGGACGTCTAGCCCAAGGGCACCTCTACGTAAATTCACGCTACGTTTAAACTTGTCTGACAAGACCTTTGTTCGATTCCGGGAATATACTTACGTACCAGAAGTTTACAGCAGAAACTACTAGTACTGTTTCTCGGGATGTTCCAACAATCCAATATTATATTTAACGTCTTTGCAAGGCTCCTGATATTCGCGGAAATACTTGAAATTGTCTATTTGGTAGTAACTATGTTAATTTCTACACAAGTTTCAGAGAAGTGAGCTACTTAACAGTGGCGAAGGGTGAGTTTATGAAAAAGGTAAGCCGGAGCAAAAAAAAACAAAAAAAAAAACTACTACAATCTGAGAAAAGTAAACATGGAAAACAAAACATCTTACTACCAGTCAGCCATTGATATTTATCGTAAAGGGAAATATTAAAATGTTTGAAAAACCCATCGCATCGTTTGTAGTTTATAGTCATATCTGGTCGAGCAAGACCTAGCCTAATTATGTGTTTCTTATTTTCAAAACTTAACCTTGAAAAGCATGTTTCCTCACGAAGCAAATAATCTGTCACACAACAGTCTAAAACTATTAATGCCGCCATCCTACTAATAACTTTTCAAATCTACTCTAAAAAAGTAATTTCAACTTGCTAATCTATCGACTTACCACAAATTCCTAATTACAACGACGGCGAACGCACAATTTCACAACAAACTCACGATTATCCAATTCTAATTGTTACACTAATACTACACTAATAACTTATATGAATACAACGAACAAAATGCTAATTAACTACAAGTATCAACAAAATTAAAGGTTATAAATTCTATATGCGTGCGTGGAGCGTGGAGCTTGTCCCTCCCCCGCCCCGTCCCGAACCAAACCGAACGCTTACGAAATTCAGCGAATGGATTCATACACTGTACTATCATAACTCGACTTTTTGCGGCTTACTATTGCCTCAAAAAACAGCGTGTCACGTGACCTGAAGTGACGTCATGACGAGATTATTTTGTATAGAAATTTAAGTTTTCATAACCCGGGCGGACAACGAGTTATACTGGAGGCATTAGAGCAAAATTGGCGCGCACTTTAAATGTTTGGTTTTCGTTGGAATATAAAGACAATTTTTTTAATGTAGGTTAGGGTTTTGTAATAAGTACTTTAATTTTATGGTGTAAGTATTAAATAATACATTCAGTGTGATTATTAAACACTGCTGAGAACTACTGACTGTCATAATTTCCTAAGGGAAGCCGACAGGAATCGGGTTATTGGTTAGCTGCGCCCCTGCTACTTAATGTTAGCAAAACACTACTCAATGTACAATTTCTGTTGGAATTGGGACTATTAAAGGAGTTATTGGAACTATTTAGCATCTTGCTACCCTAAAACACCTCAATAGTTTAGAGTTTAGACAAGACAAACAACAATAGGCAGAAATAATGTGGAAGAAACAAGGGGCCTACCACAGTATTATTTTAATATGACTTTCTCTTTCCTCCACTGAAGTAAGATTAAAATAATGCTGCTTTAGAGGCACGGCACGGCAACGAGACAGCTTACTTTAAGCACTGTGGTGATTTTAAGTATTGCTAAGGTCTAAAATCAACCCTTTGAAGGCTAGCATTGATCGAGGATGTGAGAGTCCCCTGTTACATGTATTTTGGTATACGTTTATTGGTACACGTACGTTGGTATATCGTCCAGACAGGTAGGTGACTTTTCACATGTTCTGACTGCCTGGTTGTTAGCGCTACATGCCCAGAGGCTAAGGATAGCTACTTTGAGATAGCTTCGGGTTTCTACCAAAGGCCAACTATCTAGCGGCAGGAATGTGTAAAACGCCACTAACGACCCAGTTTACCAGTAAACATAAAGCCAGAACTCCCAAAACCTCACCAGCTCCCATTTAAACATACAGCAATAACTCAAACTCCTACAGAACACATTATAACTACGTAACAGCCAATAAAATAATATTCGTACTCCGTCTTTCCCTCGGCAACGTATCCTTAAATTCGGGTGTTACGTAACTCCGGGGTCAGTGAACTGAGGCCCGGCCGAACCGCATGGCTTGTCGCGAACTAAAGTTTAGCGCGGATCGTGCTCAAATTATTCGCTAATAGGTTTTTTTTTTGGCGTTTTAACGTTTTTCGTGGAGGCAGTGTTTTTTTAGTGGGTTTGAAATTATTGGTAGTTTGAAAATAGAGTTATGTATAAAGTGTTTTTAGAGTAGTAAATAAGACTTTTTTGATCTGGTCATTGCAACAAAAAAGGATTTTTCTCCATTTTCATCATCATCTGCCCAGCTTTTCCTTAACTACGTATGCAGTTGAATTTACATGGAGCGACTGCCTATCTGACCATTTTCTCCAATCCCTATAGGTATTATCAACATTCATCATGAAATAAGACACGGACCTCTGATTTTTCGGATTCATGTGCGTATTGTATAATTATCACTTGCTTCAAAAACGGTGTAGGAAAATATTGTGAGGAAATCGATCGTGAGCCTGAGAGATATTTCTCGACGGCATGTGAAGCAAAGTCAGAGGCCCATGGGCGCCTTTAAAACTCTAACACCAGGGTATTCTCTAACCACACGAAAAGAAGAAGAAAATTAATTAACAGCCTTTTTCCACCCACTGCTAAGTATAGTCCTACCTTTTGCGCCATGCTTCCCTGGTCTGTGCGAGTCTTATCCAGGTCTTCAACATCAATACCTGCCGGTCAATTCTGTAAAAATATCACCGTGAAACTTAGGTGAAGTGAGCGTGAAGTGAGCCGCAATAGTGCTAATCCCTAGCATTCTGCCGGTCGATTTGTGACAGTGACAGCTCACTTCACCTAAGTTTCACGTTGATATTTTTACAGAATCGACCGACCGATGTTATATCTGCATATCTAACATCGGCGTAAATTTTTTTTCATTAAGTTGATTCAACTGGCACCTTCTTAAATCTACTTCTCATCAAAGAAAAGAAAAATGCAAACATCAAATAAAAAGCCACAGCGATATTTCTTTTGTCTTGTCCTCGCAAAACAAACGGTTTGCAAGCTAGCTGACAGTAAAGACGGCTTGCAAGCGGTCCGCGTGCCCATATGATTGAATTCTTTACATCACGAATCGCGGAATCACGATATAAAATTCTTGGTTAAGTGTATCAAAATATAAAATAACGGCATGTCTAGATCACGAATACAGGCTATGTATAAGGTTTTGGTTCAGCGACTGGCAAAAGCTTTTCAGAAAACTTACAAATATATGATGTGTGCCTGTTAATTGTTCTTTGGCGCAGCCGCGGGGCACACATACATACTAATATCGTACAACGCACTTAATGTACACTTTTTGTTTTCAGTCTTTTTTAATTTCGTGTTTACTTGTAGTACAATACATATATCGTGTTGTGTGCCTTTTAGTCTGTGCTTAATAGTATTTTCTTTCTTTCTCTCTTTCTTTCTTTCTTTTAAGAAGCTCACTGCACCTACGGTTAATCAATAGACCGACTGGTGCGAGGGTGATATATGTACAATACAACCAAAATTTGTAAAGAAATAAATTCGTATCGTTTGAACCAGACCTTTAAGGCGAAAGCGACAAGGTAGCCCGCGAAATTCAAATTTTATTACGTTTTTTGCGTCAAACAGGTTGTCAGTTGATCTAAATATGATTCGCGGCCGTATCATAAAGGATAACGTGGATATTAAACATCGAAAATCGTAGAAAAGATTGAACGGGGGAAAACCCGTGATTAATGACGCCAAAATGAAGAACAAGGACTAGACTCTGGATGGAGTCTTATATTTCACAAATGACATGAACTTTTATAATCAGTCCTATGTCCCCTGTTTCGCGACGAGGAAACTTCGACGAGCCTTGAAGTTACAAGTTTAGGAGCACCTACAACTTAAAGCTCCTTGTGCTTTAAGAGAAGAAAGTTTTTACTTTGCGAGTTAATAAACTTTTAAAAGTTTTATTGTACTTTCGATATTCAAAGACGGGGCTGAACTTGCAACTAAGGGTCAGGAATAAAAGTCACAGTGTCAGCCATCTTTTTACAAAAACACGTGAACAAAGCACAGAAACATTTTACGTACACATATGTGTAGTTAGACCAACACGTTACAATTGATTTCAAGGTATTAGCAATGAGCGAACCAATCTAATCGGACTCGCTTACTTATTACGATGAAGTACGTCACGTCTGCACGACACATGCCGCAAATTTTCGAACGATTGCTATCGATAAAGTGTAAAGCAATTGGATGCCGCAGATGTAGGGTTTCTGCGCTAGCGTAGCCTTCAAAAGTTAAGATTTTTTGTAATTTGCAGGTCAGTTTAAGTGGCAAGACCTTGAACAAAATAATGATTCGCGACCATAAAAAATACAAGACACAAAAAACGTGAGAAAATTTTAATTCCGCGGGCTACCACTGCGGATCCTCCCTAAGTACATAGGGACGACCCCTGTATGTACATTATACATGGGACTTTTTAACATAGGAAAGTGAACCCAATTCACACGGAAAGTAAACCCAATACACACACCTGACAAAAAAGTTAAAGTACATCTGAAATGTGTCGAAAACAAGACGTTTTGAAATAAGATGAGCATTGCTAACATCGTAAAGGCTCGTGCAGACCAGCGCGACGCGACTCGAACAATACAATTTCTAAGAAAACTTCACGGTATAACAATAGCCGGTGTCGCGCCGCGCTGTCGCGTCGCGCTTGTCTGTACGAAGCTTATCCCTTTCGGGGATAACACAACTGTTTCCACTGTAATAGGATTGTCTTAAAGCCTCACGTTTTACACAAACAATGCTGTTATTCTAAAGCTAAAGCCTACAAGAGGAAACAGCGCCATGGAAGCAAGACAAAAGAGTCTACTCTAATATTGTGATTATTAATTATAATTAATAGTGTTATATAGTCTCTTCTCTCTGTCTTACCAACCAGTAGACACTAACCACTAGACTACAGAAGCGGCTGTAATTATAATAAAGGCGTCAATTCCCATACAAGTACTACATTACTTCCTATAGAGGCTCTTTATTTCTTCTGCCCTTGTCCGAATTTCTTTGCGGTCGGCGTATCATGTCTTCTTCCATTAACACCTCTATTAGTATTAGCCGTCAACTCAGTAAAGCTTTGTGCAGACTAGCGCGACGCGACACCGGTTATTGTTATACCGTGAAGTTTAGAAATTGTATTGTTCGAGTCGCGTCACGCCGTCACGTCGCGCTGGTCTGTACAAGCCTTGAAAGTGAAGTTTACAAAAAAAAAAAAGTTTGTCCGTCAGATAGATTATTAAAAAATATGTTTAATAATCGCAATACCTACATTGAGTTAAAATGTGGCATGACGTCAAGCTCCGGTAGATTTTATACTGACTTGTGATGTAGCGAGCTCCCCAACTTTAAAGGCTCGTACACACCAGCGCGACGCGACGCCGCGCCGCGACACGAACAATACAATTTCTAAGAAAACTTGACGGTATAACAATAACCGGTGTCGCGTCGCGCTGGTCTGCACGAAGCTTAATGCGTTTTATCTAAACCATTTTTTATTAATATGATAAAGCAAAAAATACGTGTTTAATATTTTTTTATTACCTTAAGTATCTGTCGGACTAAATAGTTTTTTTTGTTTTTCCCCAGTCAACCATCATTCAAACAATCCATCGATCGAGGATTTTCGGTGAGTTTCGAGGCCCTAAAAATTATACTGCGAAATATATGGTCCTCTTATCAATATGGCTACTGATAAATGTCGTACTATCACCACGCTTAGTCCATGGCCTCGTGTATTGATAATAGTAATTCGTAGTATGTATGACACATACTACACCCACACATATCGACGGCGTAGGTGGGGAACTAAATAACAGCCATACGATTCTGTAAACAACTCACCGTGAAAACTTGGGTGAAGTGAGCTGTCAATAGTGTCAATCCCTGTGGAATGACAGCTCACTCCACGCTCACTTCACCTAAGTTTTCACGGTGAGATGGTTACAGAATAGCACTGCTGCGATTTTGGTCAAATTGACTTTTTTCACCATTTTCCTAACACCCAAATCATGCCGCATAAAAATCGCAATTTTCACCAAACAAGATTTTTTTTGTTATTTACTTCCCCACCTACGCCAACGATATTGTTTAATAGTAATATGATTGGCATACCAACATAATTTGATTCCGCTTTGAAGAAGAAAAAATCTACTTCGACAGGATTCTGACTGCATGGCAAAGTTATCTAAATATTTAAAACTACTTTTACTGGTGTCCAAAAAGGCTCGTATAAGTGTTCTACCGGGAAGCTTTCTTAGAAATTGTTTTGTTAGAGTCGCGTCACGCCGGTCTGCACGACGCTTAATGTTCTATTAATAAAAATAAACTACTAATAAACCAAACAAACAATAAATCAGTCCAGACTACTCCAACGATACATAATTTGCTGAAATCATATACAAAATAACATAATAACCTGAAATCTTCAACAATTTATTGCCTAAATTGTTGAAGATTTCAGTTTATTATGTACCCTAAATTTTATGGTACCATCGAAGAAGTTCATATCTAACCACCGTAAGGACTATTCTTGCTTGCACCGCTCGGCGACTATAGAACCGGGCCGGTAACAGATGTGGTCATCGTGTTCACGGGATTTTGTTTTGTAACTGGTTAGATATGAACTTCTTTGATGGTACATACTTACCTATTATCTCACAACCATAAAAACAAACAAACTGTAAGATTCATAAATCATAACCATTCTTATTAGCATTGACAAATTCTATGGTCGCTTATTCATCTCAACAAGTACACTATGTACTAAGGTTTTTCCGACATCATGAGAGCGAGACGCGTAAAATGTTGTTACTATCGTAGGACCGACCTTGAATAGGCAAGGTAGGTAACTACATTATTACATAGCAAATCACGGCCGTGAACATTTTATTTAACATTGCATTAGCTTCGTGATACTTAATATGTACAAGCCTTTTCCCCGCGGTTTCGCCCGCGTGTATGTCGGATAATGTTCCACGGGAACATACTGCTACCGGGATTCAAAGTACCCATGTGTTAAATCAGTACCCTAATTACGTAATATATGATCAATCACAATCTGAATCGTACAGATTGCTAATCCATTGCTTAATAAGTTCAAAAAAATAACTGCTCGACAACATAAATAACGCAATGAATGTTGTTGAACTGTCAAAATGAAACGGATTAGTCTTAACCGTTTACAGTGCATAGCCTAGTGGTGTGACCGTCAGACTGCCAAGTCATGCCTGAGAGATATTTCTCAACAGCATGTGAAGCCAAGTCAGAGGTCCATGAGCGGCAGAATCGCTTACGAAAATGAGTTAAGCTCCGTGCAGACTACAGCGACGCGGCACCGGTTATTGTTATACCGCGTGAAGTTTTCTCAGAAATTGTATTGTTCGAGTCGCATCGCCCCGTGGCGTCTCGCTGGTCTGGACGAGCCTTTACACAATTAGATAGCAGGTTATAAACTATCTGTGTGCCAAATTTCATCCAATGTTTACGCGGCGCACGGCAGAAACTATTTTTTCCGACATCTTCAACAATCATCTTCATATTTCAGCCAATTTACACAAAACCTTAATGAATTATACACCTACGCGGAGACGAGACGAGAGGAGGTAGATGTGTTTTAAACAACCAATAGAATTTCATTATTCACACATCTCGTCAGCTTCAGTGGATACCACTGAGCGGAGATGTATCATATTTGTATGACGCGATCGAAGCGGAGATGTCAGCTGTGCCTCGCAAGATGGCGACGGCGCGCAGCGGAGACGAAAAGAGATGTGCGTTTATCTCAACATCGAACGGAAGCCGCACGCAGCTCAGTTCCGCTCTCGCCAGCACACATCTCCGCTCCAGTCTAGCCAGTACGCATCTCCACACAGCTTCGGTGGATACACCCTAGCTGTTAAACATATCATCTCGTCTCCGCTTCGGACATCTCCGCACATTTCCGCTTTAGTGGAGTCCTGGCCATAACCTTTCCTCATGAAACACTCCGTCCATCGATGAAAGCCGTACGAAACTCCGTTCGGTAGATTTTGAGTTTATCGCGTTCAGGCAGACAGACAGACGCGGCGGAGTGATTAGCTGGATACTTTATTTGAAGATGGCGAAAGGAGCTGGAGAAAAAATAACGACCAGTGGTCCGATTAACACTCTATCGCAAGCACTGGATGTCATGGAGAGAGGACTTTGTCCAGCAGTGAGATGAGACAGGCTAACAGTAACTCCTTTATTAGTAAATAATCGCTCCACGTAAAATGTATTCAGCTGCACCCGGTTAGACTGGAAGCTGACCTCAATATAGTCAGGAAAGGCTAGGCATGATAAAAGAGAATACATTTATTTAGCACAGACTAAAAGGCGATGGAGATGATGACGAAATACTTTTATCAGCCGACGTATTCTGTAAATAAAAACTCCCCGTGAAGACTTAGGTGAAGTGAGCTGTCAATAGTGTCAATCTCTAGCATTAGGTGGAATGACAGCTCACTCCACGCTCACTTCACCTAAGTTTTCACGGTGACATGGTTACAGAATAGCACTGCTGTTGTGATTGTGAGCAGTCATATATTAACACATTTGTGTTTGTGATCGTTTCTGTTTTTCGGAACTGACCGAATACTCGCGTGACCTTGCCGCGTTATCATATTATAACGCGGAAAACCTAAACATAACATACAGGCGAATGAAACCGTAAACAATTTTATTAATGTCAATCGTTTTGATGACATACGATTATTGTCATTGTCAAAATTCACTTCCTCTCTAGTATCTGCAAGAGGAACTATAAGAAGATGTGTGAACATGTTGATGTAAAACTATTAGCCAGCCTGGAAGGATATTAACGTGTTACTATCTTGGTTATGCGACGAACGTATATTTGAATAACACCATTCCTAGACGCATAAATACAAAGGCATATTTCTCGACGGCATGTGAAGCCAAGTCAGAGGACCATGGGCGGCTTTAAAACTCTGACACAAGGTTAGTCACTAACCACACGAAAAGAAGAACACAAAGGCGGATGCAACACAGAAACCCATAGTCTGTGCTGCATTATCTTGCGAATGGCATAAAGCAGAAATGAAATGAAGTCGTTTATTCTGTAAATAGGATATCGGAATCACTTTTACACGTCATATAATAAAATATTAAAAATAAGCTAGATGAGGTCGGTGTTTCCTATCTGACTACTCTGAGAAGAGAGGCCGAAACAAACTCAGAGGTCGTAGTCTCTTTTAAAGTCCAGTCCGTCCGAACCCAGCTGCAACATTACGGTTTGTAGTGCAGCCGCATGTGTTTGTATAAGGCAATGAAAAGGCGGATTCAACGCAGACACCCATATTATTTCCGTTAGAAAAATAGTGAACTGGGTGAAGTGGGTTAGGGTAGTTTAGAATTGCGACCAATTGCACGCGAGTCGAGAAAAGCGAGCGGTGCCGCGGCAGCGGCCGCCGAGCGGTAAGTACTTCCAATGCCAAATAGTCATTCAAGTCATGCCAAATAGCCTGCCTATCGCAGCATTGAGTATTAGCAAAAGGTGCGTTACGTCACAAGCAAGTTTGATACCTGCAGTGTAGACTACTTACTTACTTAGAGCTAGTACTTATAAGCTGTATTGCAGTCGTTTTTTTTAAAACAATGTCTTTCGGAGTCGATCACATTGCAGATCAGTTTTCAAATGTCTGTGGTGTAATCGTCTTTCTAATATTCGTAGGGACGCAGCTGCGTTACAGAACAGCTACTATCTGTGTTACATCCGCTTTTGTATTTGCGCTTCCAGGACTCTGAGCGTTATTTTAAATAAACCTATTCACTGACCATGATTGGAAAAGTTCTAGGCAAAGGGCAACGTGGTTATATTCAAGTTGAAGTTGCAAAACAACCTCAATCTGTAAATGTGGATCTCATGAGCTACAGAACTATATCTCTCTTGGGAGAAGAAGGCAATATGCCAAGCCGATTGCTTAGCATTGAAGATGCGATAGTAGTGGCACATTTATAGATGTTGAACAGTCTTACTGAAGCTTTAACGTGTTTATGTCCTAATTGTACAACATTTTCCCGGAATTAACGGACACCACCAACACCCCAATAAGAATAGTATGTTATAATCATAACTGGTTACTGGAATGCTAATTTTTAGATTATATTTTTATTTGAATTGTAAGTGACTATGCTGTTGGTGTGCTTATGATAAATAAATAAATAAATAAAGCTGGTTTCACAGCTATCGGGGGACCCGTACGGGCCGTCCGTACACGGGAGACCCGTACGGGCCGTCCGTACACGGGTGACCCGTACGGGCCGTCCGTACACGGGAGACCCGAACGGGTAGCGCCCGCAGTGCTCTGAAACGAGGGAGTTGTACCATACGTTGTACGGGCTCTAACCGGAGCGGGTCGCATACGGCGGGGGACGGGGACCAATCCGCGTCGCTGTGAAAAAAATGTTCTAGCGCCTCACGTGTGTTTAGTCTGGTTTCACAGTCCTCGAACGGAGCTGTGAAACCAGTCTAATACATACACTGAATTTTACTATAAAATTGTCTATTGATTAAATTAGTTATACTGATTGTGGGAGAAAAGTGTGGTCACATTACAAATCTACGCTCGCACACTTTTGCATACGTATATAAGGGTCTAGCATGGGTACTTCGTCCATTTTGGTTAAGTCCTTAAAAAATAGAAAATCGTCGTTGCGCGTGCAAAAGTCACTATTGTGTTATTTCGTGATTTTCGGTTTTTTATGTAGTTTTAATCGTTATTTCAATACACACATACCGTAAAACAGCTATGTGATAAATGCGAGTTACAGAATGTAGCTATGTGACATTCATACATCGAAAGATCCATTATAAACACGTTAAATATGTATTAAAGTAAAATTAAATTATGTGAATACAATGGGTACTTTTTGAGAAAATCAGTTTTTTGCGTCTCCTGTAAAGTGTGTAAAAAACACAGCGATTATGGAAAGAGCAGCGACGAAATGTCTTTCTCCGGGTCGGGGGACCCCGAGAAACGGGGGACCCGGCAACCTATATGTGTTTCATAAGGATCGGTTCAGTAGTTTGGGCGTGAAAAGGTAATAGATAGACGACACTAACGAGGGTGACACTAACATGAATTAATGAATGAATGAAATGCACCACAGCGTGGTTTACTCGACAAATCGAATGAAACTCAAAGATTTACTCGAGCCCCTAGAGCCTCATGTTTCATGGAGCTACAGAGACCATTGCATATCAAGGTGTAGACCGGGGGGCGCGGTAATGGTAGGGAAGACGTGCCCTTACGATATGGAAGGATTTGTGAGCCGTACCGGATATGCATGCTAGAGTAGGCAATGGAATCGTGGAGAGAAGGGTTTATATATGGATGTGCATGCCACAAAATTGCGATAAAAAGAAAATTTTTACTTAGGTCGGTTTCGTTTGGATAGATCTTGAAAAGTAATTATTGCGAATTTAAACATTTCTATAAAATTCAAAATTCTAAAGTCGTTTATTTTAACTAGGCTGAGAATCAGCACTTTTCGAACGTCAAAATTACATAAGACAGTCCCCCAAAACGCCCACCCTTCACCACATCCTAGTGCGTTGGCTGGGAAGAAGTGGCGCAACAAACTCCCCAGCAGAAACTATAAACATCCTTATGGCAGAGTTGGACATCGGGTTAAACATAGCCCTGTTTTTCTTTGTGTTACTCACACCTACCTTTTACCGAGCGATGACCCCACCCCACTTTCACTTTCTACTCAATTGTACACTGTCGAGTTATTAACCCCTTGCATACCCTATAAATAAATTAGCACAATCCATACTCACAAATATACTAAAATAATCCTAACTAATATAATATTATAAATGCTAGATTGTTTGTTACGCTTTCACGGCTGAACCGATTTTAATTAAATTTGGTATGGAGATTCTTTGAACCCTGGGGAAGAACATAGGTTTTTATTTTAACGACATACCACGCGGGAGGAAGCTAGTAATATTATAAACGCGAAAGTACTCGGTCTGCCAGTCTGTCTGTTACCTGTTCACACCTAAACTACTGAACCGATCGTTATGAAAAGTTTACAGATAGGTAAGGTGATAGTTGGAGAAAGAAATGGATATTTATATTTAAAAAATATAAAATATACACAGCACACTCGGAACGGGATCGTCACCGTTTCGCCGCGGTTCGTCAGCTTGTCCCGAGGCGAGGCGATTACTTTACGATTCCGACTAGTGTCCGTTGCAGTAAGGAGTTACAAAGAATACTAAATGGGTCGAGTTGATACAGTGAGAATCCCTTTCCGAGTTTTATGTGTGTTATTTCATGAGACAACAGCTAGTATTTTA
Organism: Agrochola circellaris; assembly: GCA_914767755.1. Classification (NCBI taxonomy): domain Eukaryota; kingdom Metazoa; phylum Arthropoda; class Insecta; order Lepidoptera; family Noctuidae; genus Agrochola; species Agrochola circellaris. The sequence goes on along the minus strand of OU611867.1, from coordinate 4,181,963 downwards.
TAAGGATAATCCTGTTTGAAAACTACTTACATAATATATACAAAAAGTTTACTCATGTGTAGCGTAAGTCACCCCGCAACAGTACCGACAAGGAATACAAAAATAAATATTTTTTCCTTGTGAGCGTATCAGGATTCAGGAGGAAAACTGTGGGGTGAAAATGAAGCCGTATCTTTGTGGGATATGGGCAGAAAATAGCACCAAGGAGAACCGTTAATGTAGCGAATTCTTGGAATTTCAAGTCAACATAAAGTAGCATAAAAACCTTTTCGCGTACTTTGTATTTTCTGTTGTAACCCGATTTCTGTAACTGTGCGCCTCGCCGAAAATTTTGAAGTGTATGTGGTTTAAATAATAACATAACGGATAATAAGACGAGCTGAGGAGGCGACACGAGTTGTATAGACCGTATTAAGGAGGCGTCGGGGCACTGAGGAGGTACCCGGGCGGGTGAATTCAATACTAACAAAACAACATTATGATTTTGACAGCGCACGAAGTGCACAGTTACAAAAATCGAGATGTATATATGTAAATAACGATTCTCCAAAGCCTAGACAAAGTGACATTCTGTAGCGATAACGATGACGGAAGAGTAAAAAATGTATGAGATTGACATATTGCTACTGAAAAGCGTCAACATAAAGTAGTGCAAAATCTTTTTGATCAACGTACCTACTTAGTATTTCTTGAAAATGATTCCTTTTAAAGCTTTGTGCAGACCAGCGCGACTTGTCGCGCGACGCGACATCGGTTATTGTTATACCGTCAAGTTTTCTTAGAAATAGTATTGTTCGAGTCGCGTCGCGGCCTCGCGTCGCGCTGGTCTGCACAAGCCTTAAAGCGATTGCTACTAAACTAGGCCCTCTGGCACAGATTAATACAGATGGGACGGACACTCCGCAAAATCATTACATGAAAAGTGACTTTAGCTACGACACAATAAAGTACAATTCAGGTCGTACAGCGCTAATCACCGACAGTTATATTCACCTAGAAGTTGCCTCTCTTTATTAACACGCTTTTATTAGGTCGACCTGTATGTATGTAACTATGTAATCAAATCTAAGAAAACTAATTTAACCATCTTCTAAAGATCGTAGCGTTATGAAAATTGGCAGTTGTATGTGATTTTGATGACAATACAATAACATGGTACTGTCGAGCTGATCTAATGATGGAGCCGGAAGATATGAACTGGAACTTCATGATGGATGATCGTATCATAGCCGTGTTTGGACTTGTTAGAAAGGTCTTGTAATGAACGTTGACCATGATTAGGTTTCAAGGTCTGATGATGAAGCCGGAAGATAGGTACTAGCATTCCATGATGAAATATCGTATCATAGCCGTGTTTGGACTTGTTAGAAAGGTCTTGTAAAGGTGCACGTAAAAGCGTGTTTTTTAGTTTTTTTTAAACTATTTTTTTATTTTTTTTATTTAACACTTTAAGCACACAAATGTACAGAGGCGGACTCGGAGTGGTGTACTCTTTCTATCGCGTAACTCTTAATTTTCTGACTACTTTACACTCACTGAATTGGCCCAGCAAGACGGGCCCACCGCGTACTTGTAGCTTCGTACCTAAACTGCGGATGTTCTATATGTATTCATCTGTGCCAATGGTTTTTAAAAGCCTACAGTAGTACCACTTAAGGAATGCGCTTCGGTAATCTTCGTGTTTCCGCATCGAATTAGTTCGTGTTTGCTTTGATTGGTTGTTGGCATTTCAGGTAGTCAACTATCGAATTTGTAGTAGTCGTCAGCGTATTAGTTATTTTTTATGTTGATCCGTATTTCAGAAACCGGTTTTAAGTAGAGCAATGCTTTCTTGAACAGAGTATTTCGTATTCCATTTAAAAAGTGCGCTTGTCATGTACACTCCAAAATAATTAAAAACGTGGACAAATAAAACGTTAAATCGTATCACTCAAAGTTGTTATCGTAAACCGTCGTCAGTCGTAAATGGCTCTTACGAACAATTTACCATGTTTATTACGGACTGAGACGCCAGTTCTGTTTTATAGTTTTAAAACAGTTAATACGTACCTATTGAAATACAGAAAGTGTTTTAGTAACTCAAAACATTACAAAATACTGTGTTGTACTTTGTGTTTATTTTCGAATTTTCGTGAAACTTTAAAGGCTCGTGCAGACTGGCGCGACTTGTAGCGCGACGCGACACCGATAATTGTTCTACCGTGAAGTTTTCTTATAAATTGTTTTATTAGAGTCGCGTCGCGGCTGTTCGCGAGAGCCTTAAAGCGTCGTGCATACCGGCGCGACGCGTCTCTAACAAAACAATTTCTATGAAAGTATAATTACCGGTGTCGCGTCGGTCGCGCTAGTCTGCACGAGCCTAAAGGCTACACAAACTGCAGCGGCAAACCGCGGTGCGCCCGGCTTGCCGCACATAGGATCAGCCATACAAAGGAGAAAAGCCGGCTGTCCGTGCCGGCACTGTGTGTAGTAGTCATAAGGTTCATCAATGTCTTTGAGCCCGCCTTGTAATGGGCAATACGCTTGATAACATGAAACTTATTCTTTTGACTGCCTGTCCCTTAAGTATATGTACAAAAAGAACTGTAATTTCCCTTTTCCCCTTTCTCACTCACCCCCTTGCCCCATAAGGGTAGGCGGACAATACATAACGCCTCGTGCTACTCTACAATCCTTCCATACACTTTTTCCTTTTCCCAAATTCATACAACTGCGAGGTAATTGCGCTCACAATCCCATTGCTATGCATTTTGACAATTCCACAATATTTATTGCATTATTTACGTTGTCGCGTAGACGATTTTTTCAAACATATGAAGCATCCAGATTGGCGCGACGCGACAGCGCGACGCAACTCTAACAAAACAATTTCGAAGAAAACTTCACGGTAGAACAAGTACTGGTGTCGCGTCGCGCGACTAGTCGCGTCAGTCTGCACGAGCCTTAACGAATTTCCTTCAGAATCCTTCGGATTGTAATTTATAGTGTGTTACCCAATCATACATGCTCATCGTGAATGTAAAAAAATATTAGTCTGTCTTTATTTATTGATAGGTCTCTGGACTCCGTCCAACAGTGACCTTCTAATTTGTAAAAGATAGAGCAGGATTTTGACCCCAATCAAGCTGAAATAAATTCATATTGCAGACTTGACCACTTTTTATCAGTGTCACTCTTATTTGAATATTTATAAACTTTGAAGTTCATTATCGGTCGGTGACCTTTAGTTAAGTAGTAAACTCTTCATTTTTATGACATTCCGGTCGAGACAAATTGTGCTTAATTTTATATTTTAAAAAGCTTTTCGACGATACAGAATTTTCGTTTTTAACAAAGATTGGTTCTTGGCATTAAGCAGCGCTGACAGAGAAGTGAAAGAAGAGCTTTGCCCAGCAGTGGGAATATAAGAAATTTCTTAATTTTATGTTATTCGAAATTTCCGTGGACGAAAATATATATTTTTTGACCTACTTGTAATACCTTATCCCTTCGACAAAACGTTTGCATGTCTGTTATTTTGTTTTTCACGTAAAATTAAAATTAAATGTTATCTTAAAAAAAAAACGTACACGCGTGGATGAACTTTTCGCGATAATACATTTTAACATACTCCCTAGTCCATACCCTACACGTTAAATGAAAAAAAAAAACTGTTTTTAGTTAATTCAAAGATAGCCTAAAATTCGGCGTAAATGATCGCAGATCGGCGATGATACTGCCTTTACACTTTGCTTTTTCCAGGGATGAAAATAACAAAGAACAAGCAAAAATCGACTTACAACCTATACAAAAACACTTGACTAAAGGAAATGAATCAGGAACTCAGCGTCCTAATCGGTGGCCTGGCCCTGACAGGGGAGACCTACCTATTAGAAGGCTGTATAGCTTGTACCACAGATCACGGAACGCCTCAGCGGCCACTGCTGGAGCCGGCATTGTCATCAGTTTCCATACAAAATTACTCAAGTCAAGCGAGTCACCTGACGGACAAACTGACGGCTTTGAAGGCGGTCCGTGACAGAAGGTGTGCGCTCAACGCACGGTGCCACGTAAGTACGTAGGTCGTGGGTACGAACCCACGCAGGCGCTTTACATTGTGTAAATAATTTCATCACCACTGCTCTCAAAACGGTGAAGGAAAACATCGTGAGGAAACCGGCAAGTTCTAGAATCAATAATTCGAAGACATGTGACATGCAAACCAGGCTTTTTTTTTTGGTTGGGAAATTATCAAATAACTTCACCCGATTTGGGCGGAGCGGGAGGGCGTGTCAGACTTTTACTGACTAAAACCCACCCGTGTTCCTTCCGTTGCCTGTGTGCCGGGGCCACGATATCCCTTTCGGACAAACTCGGAACCATGGCAGGCTGGGCGGGCGTTTTAGATTACAGATCACTCCCTCTCGAAGACAGAAGGCTTGTGTCCCATCAGTGGGAACATTATAGGCTGATTATGCACATCTCTAGACGCTGTTGGCGCGTTTCCGCGCTCTGTGGCTTGTATAGCCGAGATCACGTTTCACAAACATATTGCGAGCTGCTCAGGACCGTTCATTAGCTTCCATAGCTACACCTTCTATAGCTGTCTGTGAGCGATGTAGGTTTAGTTGGGGATGTTATTCTAACCTAATTTACTGCATAATGGATTTATCTTCATCTCAGGTAAAATAAAGCTACTCTGTGGGTTTATACGGAACAAACTTGTTGATTACTTTTGCTACCTTCTTTTTTAGTATCGTCACAAACTAAAATTGCCTTTATTACAAAACAAGATTAATCTTTACATCCCGGTGGAAACCATCAAGCCATTTTTGAATTTCGAATTTATATCCGGTAAGGTCAGAGTTCTAAATACAAGAACTGATTTTAAACCCGAGTTGTCAAATTTGAAGTAAGAACTTGTCGACAGTCAGCATAAGATTCTAAATACAAAAACTGTTTGAAAGCTTTCATGAAACGGTATGCGATTAGCTCAGGCAGTGGTAAAAATAGTCACCAAAATAGCCAGTTAGCAAGATGCAGTGTTTTATGAAGAGCTTTTTCGGACATCAAATTTTTATTAAAAAAGCTGATATAAATAATCATTTAAATGCAAGATTTCGTATCCCCATTTAGCTAACATGTCTACTTATTGAGTAATATTTTTTTGAAAATCGACCAATTTTCATCACGATATTTAGAAGAAAATGAATTACTCTTAAACTAAGCATGATAAGAAATAATGATGTTAGGTACATAGATGGCGTCTCTTATGTTGAGTATTTTAGAGCACAAATGAACCTCGTAACTTAGTTAGATTCAGATATATACGAGTTTTTTGGTTTTTAGTTTTTCTTTTTTTTCTCGAAAATTTCGCCTTTTCCCAGTTATTTATACGGAAAAAAAAATTTACTTCCCCAACACACCACATAATTATGACCGCCCAAATCCATGGAACTTAGAAGTTATTCCAATTAAACAATTTTAGTTTTTAATAAAAATGTGATGTCCGAAAAATGGGCTTCATAAAACACTGTGAGATGCTAGTGGAGAGCAGTGGTGGTCCAGTGGCAACGACCCCGACCTACGAGATGTAGGTCGTGGATTGGAACCCAGACAGGCAAATAATTCCATCATCACTGCTCTCAAAACGGTGAAGGAAAATATCGTTGGGAAACCGGAATGTCCTAGAACCAATAAGTCGAAGACATGTAACATCTGCCAACCCACACTCGGCCCGCGACCGCGTAGTTGATATTACAGCTCACTTCCCCTTGAAGAGAGGAAGCGCGTGTCCCAGCAGTGGGAACATTATATGCTGGTTATGCTTATGCTAAAGTGGTAGTGAGGCTAACTGTCCAGGGTGCGCCGGACGTACATTTAAGTATTACTGGCGGCGGGGAAGCTACTTTAATACATTCCATTATAACTTCAAAAGCTTAACAGCTTTCCAAATAAATCCTCTCACAGTAGCTCGGAATAACTGCCATAGACACAAGTAAAGTCAAACTTCGAGACAGTCCAGCCACACATGTTAAGACCGTCGAAAACACGGAAATGAGACGTCTTAGTTCCACAGGACTGGTTTGCAGAAGCATCTTCTCTAACTTTACGAAGCAGTTGCAGTTTGAGACTTCGCTAACCAACTACACATAAGGACATAGCAAAAGATAATTATAATGAGATTTGTGCAGGTGCAGTGATAACCTAGTGGTGTGACCCGGACTGCCAAGTCATAGGTCTCGAGTTCGAACCCAAGGCACGCACCTCTGACTTTCCGGATTCATGTGCGTATTGCACTTGCTTTTAAAACGGTGAAGGAAAACATCGTGAGGAAACGCCGCATGCCTGAGAGATATTTCTGAGGCCCATGGACGGCTTTAAAACTCTGACACCAGGTTAGTCAATAACCACACGAAAAGAAGAACGATATTAAGGGGGAGAATTTCAGAGCTTCTTGGATACTCTTCATAAGTTTGTTCTCATGTTTTAGTTTTTATCAAAATGAGCCCTAACTCCTTTCGAGAAATTTTCGCTACTTCTTATCATTTCTGATTTGGCCATCTATGCACACTCTCATTCTGTTTAGTGAAAATTCCGCATAGTGATAATCACTGATAAATAAATAATTATTGGTTAATAAAAATAAAAAATTGCTCTGTTTTACTGTTCTTAATGAGTCATAGAAGACCATGAAGGCGATTGTCTTTTTGCGAACTCGGACCCGACGTGTGGACACGTCAAGCGTCGAGCGCCGTGTAACACGACACGCCTTCCGGAGGATGCCTCGTTAGAGGTGAAACACGTGTCGATTTCTGACAGGGTTCTTTATGACTCTTTAAGAATAGTTACGCGGATTAAGTTACGAAGTATCGTCGTCTATTGTATTTTACACGCCTGAATCAATAACTATCTTAAATTTGCAGTATGATGCAAAACCACAATGTAGGAAACATCGATTAAAACTAACATAAACCGTACATAGATAAAGAAAGAAAGAAAGAAAAATATTTGATTTGAGATACCTACTCTACTACCTTTAACATCTGTTTCAAACAACATGCTGTATTATCGTTGTCAGCATTCGATTGTACCTCTTATTGCTATGTCGTTAAGATATGTTTTCGATAAATTTAGTAAAACAACCGGTTTTGGTAGACGTACTCTATCGTTAGTATTGTGTTGGTCTTTTAGAAAAACTTCGTACAATACGGCCAACGTAACTTGGCGGCTCTGAACATAGGCACAACGAACTTTCGCGCAAGTTCTCTCACTCACACTCGCCTTATGTCACCATTACGTACCTAAAAAACGTTATTGCGCAACCTTCTGCGCGAAGTTCTCACCCGCCAAGTTACGTTGGCCGTATTGTAGTTGTGCTTTAAGTAATAGTATAGCATGAGTTTAACGACCGATCTATACAGTTTTTCCACCATTTTTGTGGCAGTTTTTTAGCAGAAATCTCTTAAAAGTTGTAATAAAATGGTGCTGCCTTCAGCTGTATCCAGATTTTGTTAACATTTTGCCAATTAATTTCATATTTTTTTGTACTAGTAAAAATCTATTCGTTGAGATAAAATGAGCAAAATATCAGTGCCTACCTTTTTAAAATACGGTTAGGTTTTGATATCAAGAATCGTAGAAGCTCTCAAAGATGTCCCGATACCGGCATCATTTCCGATTCAGTTCCATAAAGAAACCGCATTACCGAGGAGAAACCGTATGAAGACCGAGCTATGTGAATCGATTCCTATCACCTTCATTTTATATTCGTTCACGAAGATATGAGAAGATTTAAGACGCAGATATATGCCAGTGACCTTGAGTGGTTAGTTTGCGTGTTCTGTACTGAGCTCACGCAACGCGTCGTACGTCCAGCCAGTAATAGGACTCGCCCATCAAAAAGCGCTGTCCCAAATTAAACGCATTATTAATTTATTATACATTAAACAAAAGGTATTTTAATAAAACTCGTACACTTAGAAGATCAATGGTAAATTATCTTTAAAATTATGCTTTCAGAAAAATACGCTTGATAGATTTTGCGTGATTCTCAGATTTTTATCCGCGTTAGACATAACTTTACAAATTAATTTCACTATTTAATATAAACATAATCTAAAATATTCCTATATTAAGTCATTAAGAAAATGCTCTAATTTAACATATTAATTTATTCCAAACTAGCTGCCCGCCCCGGCTTCGCTCGAGTAGCACTAAGTACGTATCTACGGCGCACCTACCTGCCTACCCTACCTACCCTACCGACCCTACCGACCCTACCTACCCTACCTACCCTACCTACCCTACCTACCCTACCTACCCTACCTACCCTACCTACCCTACCTACCCTACCTACCCTACCTACCCTACCTACCCTACCTACCCTACCTACCCTACCTACCCTACCTACCCTACCTACCCTACCTACCCTACCTACCCTACCTACCCTACTAAAAAGTATCCTATGTCCGTCTCCTGGTTCTAAGCTACCTCCCCACCAATTTTCAGCCAAATCGGTTCAGCCGTTCTTGAGTTATAAGTGGTGTAACTAACACGACTTTCGACTTTCTTTTATATATATAGATCATTAACAGGTTTAGACGTGATCTTCAAAATATTTCAATATGATTTCAGAATCCGGGGCTTGGCTGATAACTAATTTTACCGGTATACCTACCAGATTAATCTAAAACCAATACTGACAAATTCATAATAATCGCGATGTCGGTCGTATGAACACGGACGCGATTTATTTCGGTACAAATACGATTTTAACCTCGATTCGTCTAGTTGGACATGAACGTTATTTAATGAAACGCTATCGCAATCCTTTGGGTTCCGTACCCAAAGGATGCCAACGAGACCCCATTTATTACTTAGACCGCTGTCCATCTGCCCGTCTGGCACAGGGCTATGTATCTTTAGAACCGTTGTAATCTGCTATCGCCGCTATAACAACAAAAAATAAAAATAAAAAAAGTTAAAAATTAAAGGGCGAGACACGAGTTTCTTTCGGCGTTTATTCAAATTCAAATTCAAATAATTTATTTCAGACATGCGTCCATAGTGTTAGTATACAAGATAACTTAAATACTATTGTTAGTAAACATGAAAATGAATTAAGTTAGTATACAAAATACCTTATAGACTAAGTGTTAGTAATAATAAAAATTTATTAAAAACGGTAATTGGTGTGGATTCTCACCCAGTGGCGCAGCAGAGGGGAGTCCCACCGATCTGAAAACACGCTCAGGAGACTGTTGGTGGCGGTGCGCAGCCGGCCACTCATGGAGGCGGCCCTCTTGCGTATTATGGCGTAAAAGTCATCAGTATGCGCCTCCGCAAACACGCTATATACGCGCGTTATTGCTCGTTTCACAGTATTTAAAAAATGTAGTGTTAAACTTCGTGCAGACTAGAGCGACGCGACAGCGCGACGCGACACCGGTTATTGTTATACCGTGAAGTTTTCTTAGAAATTGTATTGTTCGTGTCGCGTCGCGCTGGTCTGCACGGGCCTTTAAATATTGTACGATGGTACAAGGGTCTCCCTTCGTGTGACTCAGACTCGCCGTTAGTTCCAGTTGGGCAGAAAAAACAAAACGCCATCGCGCCAACGACCCTCGTTTAGCTTCGTTATAAAAAAAAACCTCTTTTGAATATCTTCGTATAGATTGGAATTCTAGGAATTAATAAAGCATTGGGATTATATTTGTTTGCGACTTTGTTTATCTGAGATTACATGGAAATCGGCTAATAAAAGAGATTGGCTACATGAGCCCACGTTTGCGCGGACGTAAAAATATCGCGGCGGTATTTTATCGCGCACTGGATTTTCAACTCTCGGCGCTGGGCAGAACGTTTAAATCCAGTGAACGAAAAAAAAAAATCGCCGCGGTTTAGTAATCGGTCGTGCGTACCTGGGCTAAGAAAGCAAGTTGTTATAATTTCTAAGAACTTCTTAAGGGTTCTTGTTATTGGCTTCAGCTTCTACATATTAAGTTCAAAGCTTTCAAACTTATACTTAATCTAGCTTCTACCAGCGGCTTCCCCACGTGATATATTTAAATAGAATAATGACATTTTTTTTTTAGTCTAGGAGATTATTAAAAAATATTTGACAAGTATTTTTTCTTTTTTTACGTAATCTAAAGATCGGCGCTACATTCAGTTAAAATAAGTCATGACGTCACGAGTATGTAGATTTTATACTTGCGACGTAGCGACCTCCACTCCCCCTCTATCGAAGTATTTTTTTATTAATATGATAAAGCAAAAAATACGTGTCTAATGTTTTTTTTATTACTGACTGACGGACTAATCAGATATTTTTTTTTGTACCCAGGCATGTTCCCTGTTATAGCCTATGATAATATAGCATTCTACTGGTGAAATAATTTTTAAAATCGGTCCAGTAATTTTTGAGTTTATAAATTACAAACAAAAATACAAATCTTTACCCTTTATAATATTAGTGTAAATAAGCCCATTGGCAAATCCAGACTCTGGGCTGCTGAGAAATTACTGATAGAAAAATCCAATAACACTGCCCGGCCTGGGAAAAAAATCTACATCGTACGATTTTAGTTTTTGCACCCCCTCTATTTTGATCTGCATAACTCGTTTACACAGCGTGATGCCGACGATCCCTATTTAAAACTGGAACGTGTTTCGAAATACGAAACCCCTTTTACACTTGATACTCTTTGAGGATTAAATTACATTCAAGCAAATAAAAAAGAACATAGTCAACATTTTATCAGAATTTCAAAATATGAACTCAATTTTTTTTTTCTTTTGAACGACCATATTTATGCCAAAAACAATTCTATTCTATAAAAATGCTGGCTGAAAAACAAAGCTGCAGTTGATACTATGAAGGTTTTATTTCCACACTGTTTGGCGCGGGCTGTTGAAAACAAGTAGGGTGTTTTATGACATGGGCGGGCACAGAGAACAGGGAATGCCAGATCGATGGCTAGAAAACACGCTTCTAGGGAATTCCACGGCGTTTTTTTAAAGTTTTGTCATGGTTTTTCCCTGTAGTGCATTCACTGGGCGATTTTAACTTTTGACATAATGGAATAAAAGAATAAAGGCAGGAAGGTACAAAATGTGTGTGAGCAGCAATTAATCAGCCTAGCCTTTTCCCAACAATGTTGCGGTCGGGTTCCAGTCCAACCGGATGGAGCTGAATACCAGTATTTTACATGGATACACTGCCTATCTGACCTCCACAACCCAGTTACTGGGTAACACGATATCCCTTGGTAAGACTGGTGCCGCGGCAGCGGCCGGAATTGAAATTGGTCGCAGTAACAAAATAAGGACACTCCTCACTATTAAGCCTCGTGCAGACTAGCGCGATGCGACGGCGAGATGCGACTCCAACAATACAATTTCTAAGAAAACTCCACGGTATAACACGGTAGAAATTGTATTGTTCGAGTCGTGTCGCGTCGCGCTATTCTGCACGAGGCTTTATTTGTGCAGAAAAAACTACTTTCTTTTATCACTTCTTTCATTGTTATCAGGCTTATCAATAATTAGGTAAATTAAGGAAGGATGTAGATTATGAATTCATTAACTACTAACACAGTTGCAGAAGTCCATGCACCCACTGCGATACTATCTTATTTTTTTTTTCATCTTTACTGATAAAATAAGTTGCTGTCACCGAAATCAAAATTATCGTACAAAGTGCATTTCTCGGTGACAAAGGCGATAGATAATGCGAAGTGCAGTTATCATGTTTTCGTATAGCGATTACGAAACCACATCAGAATCGAAACTGTTTTTTTTTTTTCTAGATTTTTGACAGCTCAGCTCTTTGAAGCAAGTTTGAGCGCCATCATTGTTTTTTAAGAGCGTCATGACTCAGTTCTGCGCACCGTCATAATCAACAGTCTCAGTTATTCCCGTTTACATTAACACTAGTTAACACCTAAAAAAAAGCCCACTGTCTAATTCGCAACTCTCGGCGCTGAGCAGAGTGTTGAGATTCCAACAATGCGCTTTTGCGCATTAATTTAGTTGTCACCTAGTGTTAGTGTAAACGGGCAATAGGCACATCTCGTCAATATTCAAACTCAAAGCATTTATTTCAAATAAACCAATTACAGGCACTTTTGAATTTTCAAGGGGTCGGTCAGTCAGAAGCTAGTTGCCCATTCCAACGCATAGTAGGTTCCTATGGAGAAGAACGGGCGAGAAAGTCCACGGACACTCTTTTAAATCAAAATATTCTTACAAAATATTGGTTACATCATTCATGTTGTAATTATACATGTGAGGACAATGTAGAGAGACCTGCACTTTAAAAGCGTCCGTAATAAAGCAAAAACAATTTAAAAAATCAAATAAATTCAAATAAACCGCATTCCTAACATTTTCGACTAGGTATACAGACTGGCGATTTAGTCAAAGGAATCTCCCGTCATACTATACCACTGTCCCCGTAAAAGCCATAAATGAGTCATGAAAAAAAAAACCCTATGTTCCCAAAACGGGGAACAGAACACAGTCGCAACCTGACGTCAGATGATATTCAATATCAACTAAAGAAGATATTTTTGCCGTAAATTCTCTAGTACAATTTAAATTCCAGCCTGTACATTGCGGTTAACTCGAGGCAACGGTAAACTCGAGCATGTTTCTATTAAGTCTAAGTTAAAATGTTTTTGCATCAAACGCGCAGCCGGGGGTATTTTAAAAATGCTCGCTACAACTCTACCACTGCAAATTTACAATATTGTGTATTTAAAATATTCTGCTAGTGAATATGTGTGTGAGTAAGTAGTTTATAAATAATAATTTAACAGCAAAACAACAGTCGGTCGATTCTGTAAAAATATCAACGCGAAACTTAGGTGAAGCTTAAGTGAGCGTGAAGTGAGCTGTCACTGTCACAAATCGACCGGCAGGATGCTAGGGATTAATACTATTGACAGCTCACTTCACCTAAGTTTCACGGTGATATTTTTACAGAATCGACCGGCAGTTATTTGGTGCTCATGGAAGTTGGTGTACAAAAATATTTTTACATTTTGATTCACACCATTTCTAAATGTAACGCAAGGCGTTTAGAGGCACAATTTGTACAAGAAGAAAATAAGGACACATTTTCTATAACTAGGTTTAACATTACCGTAAAGTTGCGCTGGGTTGGATGAAATAGTTGGCTCGGTACTTACCTGAAAAGAAATGAAAAAAAACATTAAAAACAATCCACAGTAAACATAATGTTCATTGTTCATTGTGAGTCGCCGACGGTACGAAATGTTACCATTTTAAAATATTATCTATATATATAAAAATGAATCCCTATTTCCCTTGGTAACGCCATCACGCGTGAACGGCTGGACCGATTTCACTAATATTTTTGTTGTGTTCGTTATTATCAGGAGAAGAATCTTATGAAAGAAAAAATTAAGAAAATTGCGCAGAAAAATGGAAAATTTCACAAAACTTAATGACTATTTTATTTTCGCGCGTAGGACAGTAGGTAGGTAGGTAGGTAGGGTAGTTAGGGTTGGTAGGTAGGGTAGGTAGGTAGGTAGATAGGTAGGTAGGCTAGGTAGGGTAGGTAGGTAAGTGCGCCGTAGATAAGTACATAGTGCTACCCGTGCGAAGCCGGGACGGGCAGCTAGTATTTTATATAAACATTTAGGACTAAGTATTGTATTTGTTTATTTTATTTTGTTATTTCACTAATATGCTGCACCGGTTGCGTCATCACGTCAACGCCGGCTGTCGCTGAAAACCAGCGTTGGGGCTCTGTCTCGCATAGGGTCACAGCATTATGCTGAGCGATGGCCGTTTTGCGTGGATGTGACGCATATTTTCCCCCAAATTGTTTATTTTCGTGTTTTGTTCTTTCCTTGCGTCATGTGTACCGCAAATAAACGTATTTTCTTTCTTTCTTATTGATAAAAAGGCAAAAACAAAAACATGAAAAATAATCATGTTTCAGTAATTTTTCTCTAATACAATTTGATTGTGTAATAAATTGTAGGTACAGTTAGGAAATTAAGGTAGGTATACTGGAAGAGATTTCTTTAGAAATAAGCATCAGCTTTGTACGTATTTTTCTGTTCCTTTTTTCTTGTCTGTTTATATGTGTGTACATAAATCGTTAAATAAATAAATTAATTATTAAACAAATTGACGCTTTATGTCAGTTTGCCGTGTAAAGCTTCGTGCAGACTAGCGCGACGCGACAGCGCGTTGCAACTTTCTAAGAAAAGCGTCGCGCTAGTCATTTCATAAAATTTAATTTTGTCAGAGAATTACAGTTTTGTACGGACAATTTAAGTTGGTACTGAATTTGCCTCACAATTACTTTCTGTGACTTAACAATAAAACATTTTATAACTGATAAAACCAAGTAACAGTTATCAATTTATCATTATTATTACCTTATCACCACATTATCGGTTACTTTATTCCTTATCACGTTATCTTTACCTACACCGCTCGAGTAACAACAAAATATCGTAAAAACTTTATATTTTCCCACGATCTTTAACGGGTAGGACCATAATTCATTACTGTCAGAAATCGTAACGTCTCTAGAGAGATCATTTTAATCATTTATATTCTACACGGCAGCGGTTTTAGCAGCTACAAATAAACTAACTGAAATTTTCTACGAAAAAGGCTTTTATAAAAACCCTTGAAATATGCGGTCGAATTGACAGACAAGGATGCAATGTAATTGAATTACAGTACAACTATTTTCTTAATGTCCCTCGGCAAACTTCGTGTTTCGTCAGTCGTCGGATTTCTATCAGTTGCCCTTTGCACTTTTTCCAATCGCCACTCACGAGCCGCGTTAAGAGTTGACAGGTAGAGATAACTCCCGCAGACAGGCGGGAAGCGACTCTGCTGGAACAATTTCTATGAAAACTTAATGGAAAATTTTCTACCGGTGTCGCGTCGCACCTGTCTGCGCGAGCCTTTAAGGAACTTCGTTACAAAAATCGGTCTGTACTTAATTACTTGTGACCACACGATAGAAGTGAAAACTTACGACTGGAGCCGAGTATACCCGGTTCAGCGTCACCGACCCGTGCGTGACGGTTGAGTTTCATTCACTGTTCAGAAAGAGCGCAAAGTGAAGAAGTTTTCACTTTAAAAGTTCAGCTTCGTGGCCTCGTCGCCACTATCACTTATACCTATGTTACGGTCTCTTTCTAAAGCTCGATTCATATCTATGCCCGATGCTAGCTTAATGGCGGCTCGGAACATGAGGCGAGTCGCTGCGCAGTAACAAATTCGTGTGTCAGCTCAGGGAGTGAGGGGTGCGGTACTGCGCAGCGAGTAACGCACTTCAGAGCCGCCATAAAGTTTGACGCGTACTATACACAGGGTGTCAGGGACGTCGACGCGAAAACTGTTACCATGATTCTGAAACCCCATGAAATTATTCGTCGGTTATTTTAAAAAAATCTGCTGTTTCATAGAAAAGTCAAAATGAATGCAACAGCAGATTTTTTCGTCAATGTCCCTGCCTCCTTCATATCCCTATCGTTTATTTGAATCAGAACAGTTCTAACAGAAAACACCAAAGCAAATTCATATCGCCGAAGAGTTCCAACAAAAACATAATTCTGAAAATCTATTTAATTTGAATTAAAGTTCGTTTAAAGCCAGACTCGACGCCGAATGCTTAAAGTCTTTAGGAGTATTACTTAGAAATCCTCTTTTCTTATGAAACAAGGTCGAAGTTGGAGGTCGAGAGTATAAGTACTGCGTTAATATTTCGTTGATGTTTGAAATCACATCAATATAAATACTACATTAAGTATATTTAGCTGTAGTTTGAAGTCACATCAATATAAGTTGAGAATCAATGACGCAGATGGCAAGTGTTTACTCTGTGAAATCGAAAGGCACTACATAGCATTCTCGTCGTATCTCTTCTTTCGTATCGATACGAAAGCTCATGGCTTGGAAAACATACAAGGTAGTCAACAAGGAGAAATGTGATTTTTTTTAAAGTTTCGTTGACACCATGAATTTCGCAGACACAAATAAACAGCCAGGATCAGAAAAAAACTATCGAATCTGCTACACGTCAACTCAACTCAAAACATTTATTTAAATTAAACCATTTACAGGCACTTTTAAATAGGGATGATGCTTAGGTAAAAAAAAAGAAATTCTATTTAGTCCGTCAGTCAGATAAAAAAAAATTGGACACGTATTTTTTTGCTTATATCAAATTAATGAAAAAATACTTAGATTAAACCATAGATATAATATTTCTATGATGGATAAAACGCATTAAAGTTGAGGAGTGGGGGGTCGCTACGTCACAAGTAAGTATAAAATCTACATACTCGCGACTTCATGCCACATTTTAACTCAATATATCGCCGTAAGCTTTTGATTACGTAAAAAAAGAAAAAATATATGTCCAATATTTTTTAATAATTTAACGGACGGACAAAAAGAAAATGTATTCGTCATCCCTATTGTCAAGGAGTCGGTCAGTCAGAAACGTGAAGTTAGTTGCCCATTCCAAAGCGTAGTTGGTAACTATGGAGAAGCACGTGCAAGAAACTCCATGGACTATTATCCAGGACCAAACAAAGATACCAAACAATAAAATCACTTTCAAAAAAACATCCCCAATTGACATTCAAACTCCCATCAGTCATTACTTCATTACGCATGCAGCCAATCTAATACCACTTCAAAATTCAGGCAATTTTCGACATGAAATAATATGAGATTCATAGGATTCACATCCTATCAATGTGCCACGTAATGATGGCACACGAGGGGATCGTCGCTATGGCAACCAGGCCGAGTAACCAGCTAATGTATTATAGGTACAACGCGAATCAGATTGCACGTGTATTTTGCAGCTCAGTGCACTTACAAAATGTGTTTTCATAGAATTTTGTTTATCCGTTTTTACTGTTATTTGTTTGTTGAAAGTTCTTGGAAGTTTTAATCCTGTTATAAAAATAAAGGAGTTCGTGGAAATTTTTGTTTAGAATAACAAACATATTTCCGAAACAGTTAGGTAAATGTGAGATTTTATATGTGTTGAAGAACAAACGGCAAAAAAAAATTGAGTTACATACATATACTTTTTGTTTTATTCACGTACAGAAACTGCAGGCAACACATAATCACGGCTAATCTTCTAAGTGTAAAGTTTGGTATGCCCAAGTGGATAATAAATTGTAATAGAGTCGGTACTAATGCCTTTCAGATCTGCCGAAGGAAGATAAAAATGTTTTAAGGGTTTTACGTGTTAGATCCATGTCTTTGCGTAAGCCTTGAAAATGCCAGGTTCGTCCGTACGAGGAATGTAAGCTTGTGAGACGCGCAAAGTATTATATTTACCTCATTTCTTTACGTTACAGGGTCAAGAGAAAAAAAAAAATACTTTTTAGTCTGTCAGTCAGATAAAAAAAATAATGTGAGCCGTCACGGGACGCCTGGCAGATGTGAAACATCGACATTATTTTGTAAAAGTAATATGCAGAAAAGAACAGATTGTGATAGGAACTAAATATGTCATAATGATAAAATAAAATATTACGAAAGTAAAGTACTTTGTTATACCATCATATAGCGCGGCGACGCGTCGCCACGGCATGCGTCGCCACGCCAGAAATCTGTTTTACGTGCGGCTATAGATGTTTCACATCAAAAATATTAGACACGTATTTTTTGCTCATATTAATAAAAAATGACTCGCTACGTCACAAGTCAGATGCCACATTTTAACTCAATGTATTGCCGTAATCTTTAGATTAGGTAAAAAAAAATTAAATACGTGTCCATTATTTTTTAATAAACTATCTGACGGACAAACTTTTTTTTATTTTGCTAACGTCAATTTTACTGAGTTGACGGTTAATACGAATAGAGATGTATGGAAGAAGACAAAGTTCTAAAAATTTTGTCAACATCCCTCATGCCTGAATATGATTCTGATGAACCAGATCCTTTTCCAGATGACCAATAAAAACTTCAATATTATGTTATCCCCATTCTATGAGCTGGAAGAAAGTGGTACCCTGCTCGATAGTTATGATATTTTTATAACTGGCCCACTTTTGCCATTTCACGAAAATAACGACAGTTCTGTTCCATCGATCTCTCATACAACTTGATATAAGTGACACACAATGCTCAAAATCATATACACACTCGCAGTCAAACAATGCTACAATCTTGGCCAAAATCCTTCATTCAACATTCAAGATACTGCGGGGATTCCAAGCAGTATCTTCAAGTAAACTTGGCAAACATACATTCTAGGTCTAGGTCTTAATTGTGTTGAGTCAAATCGATTCAACATGGCCGCTTTATAAAAGAAAACCGACTTTGTTTGCTCTTCTCGTTAGTCTGAGCTAAATGATCCTTGTAATTTGAAACGAAGTACGTTGAAGCCAAATAGAATAGCCTTTTTGCTACTTAAGAACATACTTGGCCATAATCACTGAGAAATAGGCAGAGGGGTGGAGGGAGGTACTGTTGACGAGACAGTAAATGGCCAGGAAAATACCCGGTCAAATTATGTTTCATCTGAATGTTAAATACATACCGTCAATGAGACACTCGGGAGTCGCAGTCGATTTCGGCTCAAACCTTTAAGGCGACGATAACCGAGTTTTCATGATTTTATACTGAAGACCACGTCTAAACGAGTAGTGTTAATGATTTGGAAAAAATATATGTTAAATTAGAGCATTTTGTTAATAACTTAATATATGAATGCCATCCTGTATATTTCAGGTTATATTGATGACACTAAGCATTAGCTTATAGCTTTCTCTCGAACATCTGTCGGTCAAGCCCGTGCCTTCACATTGACGTCACTGTTATACTAACAATAGAACAAAGTGCGTGTCATGAGGTCAACGGAACCTTTCCAACTGGTCTAGTTTTACTTTAGTGGTGTAGGAAATTATAAGGTGTGTTATGAGTACGGCTGGGTGAGGACTTAATCCTCCTATTACAAAAAAAGTGGTTTGTTAAAAGGATTATCGCTAAGCCAGAAGGCCAATTCCCGTGATTAATAACCTCCTTTTTATGAAGACGGTTAAAAACCTAGTCAATATCTAGTCGTAGTCATCTCAGTGAGAGTAAATACAAAAAAAAAAAGACTTCCAAAAAAAAACAACACTAACTGAAAAATAACTTTAATTTCGGAATTCGGTGTCTTTGGTTTAAAATTTTCGTTTGTTTTATGCCACCGTCTTCCGATATTAACTGTCATTTTTTTTTTGGAAGTCTTGTTTTTTTTTATGATTTTATTTTTCACTTTTTAGTTGTGATACCCCACCACACAATTCGAAAGCATACCCTTTCATTTAAAATAAATATTTTTTATAATCGGTCTACAATTGACGGAGAAAACGTTGGACATACATTACAAAAAAAAAAACATACTTACGTTACGAACATAGAACTTCCTCCTTTTAGGAAGTCGGTTAAAAACTTTTCAAAAATATAGGAATATTACAGGTATTTTTGACACATTGAACTTGAGATTAGAATACGAACGCTCTTGAAAATGCGGAAATAGCCACTCAGTTGAGTGAACCATTTTCGACACATTAAAGGTCATCTATGGCCTTAGCCTCAGAGATAGGGAATTTACTCTGAGATTACTAAAGAGATTTATGGAAGAAAAAGACTGCTACACCGACCCAAATAAATAGAAGAAAGAGCACGAGGATACTGGTGATGACGGCGTAGAGGTCATACTCTAAACATGGCGCTGATACTCGAAATACAATTAACCAGCAAAAAAAATCTTCTAATAGTAAATAGTAATCTATTAACGTGCTACCATAATTGTAATTGCTTGTTTATGTTAATTTTGTACGCCATATACTGGCAAAACATAGTGCACATACAGGATGTAAAAAGACACATCACAAAGCC
Organism: Agrochola circellaris; assembly: GCA_914767755.1. Lineage (NCBI taxonomy): Eukaryota > Metazoa > Arthropoda > Insecta > Lepidoptera > Noctuidae > Agrochola > Agrochola circellaris. The sequence continues at coordinate 4,162,064 of OU611867.1, read as the reverse complement.
GTAAACTACGCATACTGTACGTATAGCTAAGTAGCTTTGCGTAAAAATTATTGCTGGGAACCGTAATTTTTTATTTTTTTATAAAAAAAAACAAGTTTTTATTGCGCGCAATGTAACGCGAACCCACGCTTGAATGAACGGATTCAGTGTTAGTTAAGCTCCGCCCCTACGCTACGTAGGTAGGTACTTGTTGTTCATTGCGTTTTTGTAACTTCAAATGCGTAATCTGTTAAGATAAATCTAAAATTCAGGTAATGTTTGTTTGGAAAAAAGTTTCGTATTATCGCATAGAATTCATTTTCGTGAAAAAGTAAAAAAAAAAATGCAACTTTGACCTTCAATATCTCCAGAACCAGTGGATTCCCAGGTATGGTCTAGTGGAAAAAAATGATGCAAATAATGGGTAGAATATGTGGCTTTCGGCTTCGGAAAGTGTCTTTTTACACCCGATATTTTTGACAATATACTATCTGTAACCATACCTATGTTTAACAAAATAAATGATTGATTGATTGAAACTAGAGTTAAATCAACCGTTACTATTCAAACTAACAACAAAGCTACGTTTAAACTCCCAATTTTGTTAAATCTCTCGTTTGTAGCGCACCTCACGGCTGTACGAGTAACTTGAATGCTCTATCTCTATTATTTTATTTTTAGGCACAGACCGGAATTCAAATCCCGCGGGTCGACTCCGCTTGAAAAAGCCGCTTTTTTTTTGAAAAACTTGTCTAATTTGTAAAGGAATGAAGCGAGCGTATTCGATAGATGAAACTCGTTTTGGGTGTTTTTGACAGGCGATTAGTTTACGCTGTCAGCTTGCTTGGTGGCGGTGAAATGTTTTTGTCGTTTTACACGGTAACACGGAACCTATAAGAAGTGTCAACTAAAGTGCTTATAGGTACCATCGAAGAAGTTCATATCTAACCACCGTAAGGACTATTCTTGCTTGCACCGCTCGGCGGCTATAGAACGGGGCGGGTAACAGATGTGGTCATCGTGTTCACGGGATTTTGTTTTGAAACTGGTTAGATATGAACTTCTTTGATGGTACATAGCGTAGTTTGTTTACCAGATTTGAACGAATACTTAAGAGCCCATAGTAGCTCAGTTCAAATTCACTTTTATCTCGCTCGCACCATACTACTAACGGACTGAGTGGGGAGTTCGCGGCTCCGAGGCGCCAATAGTTTAGGTAATTTCTTTTTACGGCGAAAATCATGTTAATAAAAAAAAGACAGTCTCTGCTTTATAATCCTCTATTTAAAAAAGGTGATAAGACTGACATTAATAACTACCGACCAATAGCGCTTATACCGGTAATATCAAAAATATTTGAGAAAATTATTTATAACTGTATGTATTCCTTCTTCACCAAACATAACATCTTAGTTAAGGAGCAGAAAGGCTTTAGGAAACACAAATCCATAAACTTGGCTATCTATGACTTCCTTAATATTATAATGCCAGATATTGATCAAAGAATTCCCACTAGCGCTATATTTATGGACATGACGAAAGCCTTTGATTTAGTCGATCATAATATTTTGTTAGGAAAACTAAGTGCCTACGGAATAAGGGGAAACGCTCTCTCTCTTATAAAATCCTACCTTGACAACAGAACACAGTGTACGGAAGTTAGACGAATTTGCAAAAAGGATAAAAGAGAATATAAATACATTTCAGGAAAACGTAAAATTACATTTGGCGTGCCACAAGGCAGCGTATTAGGCCCACTATTGTTTTTGGTCTATATAAATGACTTTCCAAAACACGTCACTTTTCCTATGGTTCTTTTTGCCGATGACAGCACTTTAATTATTAGGCATGATGATTTAAGTACAAAACATGAGAGTGACATTAAAAATGCATTACAACAATCAATTGCTTGGCTTGAACAAAATAATTTAATTCTTAATTTAAATAAAACTAAAATCATGCAGTTTCGACAAAGAATTACCACTTCTGACATTAATCTAACTTTTAATAATAATACAATTGAAGAAGTAGGACATATTAAATTTTTAGGATTGACAATAGACTTTAAATTGACGTGGAAAGAACATGCATCGATATTAATTACAAAATTGACCAAGTTTGCCTTTGCTCTTTATAAACTCAGCAAAATAGTAAATCAGGCGGCTGTCGTGACCGCGTATTATGGCTACGTAGACTCCATATTACGTTATGGAGTAATTTTCTGGGCAAATTCCTGTAAAAAACTTGACATTTTTAAAGCACAAAAGAGGTGCATTAGATCCATATGCAATCTTAAATCAACAGAAAGTTGCAAACCGCATTTTATCATCTTAAAAATACTAACATTACCTTGTCTTTACATATACGAGACTGCTTTGTTCGTAAAGAAAAACGGTGATTTATTTAAAAAAACTTCGGAACAAAGGTATCGATCCATAAGACCAACATATCGACATGAATTATGCCTGACAAGTTCAAAAACCGCTCTTATGCACAAGAGCATACTTTGCATGGCTCCAAAAATTTTTAATAAGCTACCAAATGACATAAAAGATTTAAACTTGACACAATTTAAACGTAAACTAAATATTTTTTTAATAGACAAGTGCTACTATACCATTGACGAATTCCTAGTTGACAAAATTTCATGTGACTGACCATTTTTTGTATTTATGTTGTAATGTAATAATTGATAAAATCTTGAATTGTAATTTCTATAGACATTAATTAGTTCTTTATGTTGCATGTAATGTATAACTTAATCTCTAATATTGTAATTTAACAATGCATGCCTTATAAGGTAGATTTTTGAGCTACTATAAAATGTTTTTAAGACCCTGTTGTATCACCAAAAATCGCATTAATAAAACTTTGAACTTTGAACTTTGAACTTTAATTAGTTCAGTTATTATTCAAAATTTCTTGATCTAATTTGAAGTATTTTTTTTAAATCAGTCACACAGAGCTAAGACATTTTACGCTCAGCTATATTTTATTTCAACCTAACTCAATAAAAACCGAACGACCCTCTTCGATACTTCTATTAAAACCAGAAGCAGCACCAAATGCATAAACACTCAATCGAAAAACTGAAAACAAGTTAAAACGGTACTTGCGACTTCGTTAATAAATTCCGTAGCTTTTATATACAGACTGATTCAATTAAATTAATTGGATTTATCACTGGCAAAGCCACGTGTTTGACAGTGCACGGAAAACCGGGGATCTATAAAGGCTCCGCAGACAGGTACGACGCGACGCCGATATACCAATTTCCAAGCAATTTTCATGTTGTACCGGAGTCATGTCGCGCCTGTGTGCGACAGCCTTAAGTCGGAAAATCGATTATTCAAAAATGGAATGGAAAGGTACGTTAAATTAAGTGTTTAATGTATTTAATTTGTTGTTAAGTATGGCAGTTATTTAATTACAGATCGTGAGTTTAATTCAGTTTGATTTTAAGGGTGGATTCCTTTAACCTAATTACGTAATATACGATCAATCAGAATGTGAATCATTTTGAAACAGATTGCTAAAACATTGCTTCACAATTTCGAAAAAAAATCTTCTCAAAAACGTAAATAACGCAATGAATGTTGTTGAACTGTCAAAATGAAACAGATTAGTCGTAATCGTTTACGAAACTGTGTTGCGTTATTAGATAGCTGCTCGCAGTAGCCACTTAAATGAAAGGTATAATTTCTGTTTGCTATTTTGGGTTCGAAGTCGTGCAAAGTGTTTTTCCAGCAGGAATTTTTGAATAGCAGCTCTGAGTCTAGATTTGTGCCCGGTTGATGGCAATAGGTTCACGCCCTATTACATGGGACTTACATATAATTGGCGACATGTGGGTGAACTGGTACCATCGCGGAAACCCACAACTAACCACAGTAAGGACTATTCTTGCTTGCAGCACTCGGCCGCTATAGAACCGGGACAGTAACAGATGTGGTCATCGTGTGCACGGGATTTTGTTTTCAAAGTAGTTAGTTATGGGTTCCCCCAAATGGTACACCGCTGCCTAACCCTTCGCAGATTACAGGCGTGATGTTATATATGTATACAATATAATTTACGAGACCAACATGGCTGCGGGTCGCCTGATATTAAAGCAATCACCGCTGTCATTGAACATCCGCTACACAAGACCCTCTTCTTGATTCCCCTTGCCGTAATTGTTGGGAAAACCGCTGACAGCACGGCTTTCGAGAATATCGACATGATCAAACGGTTTCGCAGAAGCACTGATGGAGACAGAAATGAGGTGGATGGTATTGGCACAGAATAAATAATAAGTAGCAGTATTATATCTCGCCAGTGACCTTGAAATAATTACCTATGGTCGTTCGGTAGATTAACCTTCTGCGTCCGTGCGTAATTGCCGTGCACTCGATACTGTTGCGAACTGAACACAGAGATTTCGAAGCGCGAGCGTGACCGTTTTCCATGAAGATAGAATACTGTACTTATTTATACTGTGTTATTGGTCCTTTGATATAATCCCTTTACCTCCAGCAAAGGTACAGACAATAGTTCGAACGTCAGTAGTAAAACTTTGACAAGCTGGCCCAGCGTAGTACGGAGTTTCAATTGAATTAGAGGTTAGCTTTATACTGGTTTTGTTACCACTAGTGTGCGGCCTACCGTACCTACTTAGGTACGGTACACTCCTTTCATCGTTGTACCTAATAAAAATTACAGATATATATAAATGTAGAACAACTTATACTGATTTTGATACTGTACTGTAGACCAATGAGACAATCAATTCGTAGACTAGAACTGGATTTCTGAAGGGCAGAAAGCTCGCAATCAATGCAGGCATAGAAAAAAAAAACATGAGTGAGCTTCACCTTCGAGGAATCCCCCACAGATAAATCCTTACTAACTTCCAGACCAAATAGACTTTATACTAAGCTAATTCAACTTCCAATCCGCACGCCAAATGAAAAGGTGCAAACATTTTCTAGACCAGAATCCTGTTGCTGAATGAAAGCTCTGATCTTATAATTAAGCTCCATTTATCTTACATATAGATAAATAAACAAGAGCTCCCACGCTTTGGTTAGATAACGTCACCTCATTACGTCATTGCTTCGTATAGATGGTGATATAACACGACAGGCTGTTTTGATCAGAATCATTTATGTGGTAGGTTTTCAAACATTAAGGATCCTCCAGTGCATTCCACCGGGCATTCGGAAACCCCTACATGTGCTGAGGACGGTCAACTTATGGTTTTAGTAAATAGAATTCCGACATATCCCTCCACCTTTCTAGCACGCGTAGCATGACCGCCCTAGAAAAGAGTTTTGTCTACGGAAGAATAGACAAAATGACAGATTGTGATTGTTTAACTGTCATTTTGTCTATTCTTCCGTCGACAAAACCCGTTTCTACGTTGATCATGCTACGCGTGTAGAAGAATATACATGAGGGTGTCCACACAAAATTGTTCTCAAACTTCATTTTGGTGCATATTCTTTTTCAACTGGCCAACTTATGGAAAGTGATTACCTTCACCTATAAACCGTTCGACCACAGAAACTAAGTATGTAATTTTACCGACACCCATATATATATCATTTCAAACCGGAAGACAGAAGTGCTTGGGGGACTGAAGTGGTAGTACTTTCCAGTATACAAATTATGTATTAGATATGTTGAAACTGTTTTGTACTCACCGTCACTTGTCCCTACTTATAGGTTCATTAGAAAACCAGCGTCAGACAGCACCTGTCTGGCATTAATGCTGAAATGAACCTTTTTGGCGCAGCCGTGAGGCACACACTATTATTGTTAAAATATAATTTTTATTTTTTTATTTTTTGTTTTTGGTGTTTCACGAACTGTGTCCAAATAAACATTATTCTTTCTTTCTTTCTACTTCCTATAATCTTCTGCCTATTCTTTTACCATCCATGTTGGGGTCGGCTTCCAGTCTAGCCGGACGCAGTTGAATACCAGTATTTTACATGGAGCGACTGCCTATCTGACTTCCACAACCCAGGTACTGGGTAACACGATACCCATTGGTAAGACTGGTTGTCAGACTTTCGGGCTTTTGAGGACGTGTAACGACTAAATTCGTCGACCCTTTCATTATCCTCGAAAACCGGGAAATCTTTAGGAAAATTGATTCAAAATGGAGGGTAGTAAAGCCTAGTTGACTATTTCAATTGTATGATTCGTTTTATGGGTGACAAACAGCAATAAAAAGTTTGGAAGACATTCCAGCGATTGTTAAATCGAATTATAGTCGATGCGATAAAAGCAGGAAGTCAATGGCAATTAAAAATTACTTCAGTGCGCTTCGTGTGAACTTTCTAGGCTTCTTTGAATGTGCAGGAAATATTCACTACAAATACTGAAATTTTTTATGCTTTTTAAATAAAAAGGAGTTACTTCTTCCCAGCTAAAGCACTAGGAAGTGGTGAAGGGCGGGCGTTTTGAGGGCGTGTCATCCTAATTAGAATAAATGACTTTTGATTTTGAATCCGGTCACATCCTGCTGAATATCAATATTTCAGAACTACTATTATACCCGCATGCCGCTTTCCTACTCCATCACAAGACCCTGTTCATCTATCTATAACCTATTCATTGAGACCATTCCAATGAGCCCAAACACGATACCTGTGCTGTAAGTTGGTAAGGTAGTTGGATATCCTGCAAATTCCAGGTGATGCTGCAGCATCAGTTCAAGGTTACTATGTTTCATCTAATATCATTTAAGTAACATAATACCAAATTTCAAATCGATCAGACCTGTGGAAGACCCTCACATCCATTCCTCAACTAGAAAAGAGCTGATAATCTTCAAACGGCTGTACCGATTTTGATAAGACATCTTAGAACCATCCCTAGAAAAAAAACTCCTTTCAAATAAAAAAAAACCGCATTCAAATAGGTTCACCCGTTTAAAAGCTACGGCGCACGGTGGATCGAAAATCGGCTGTAGAAGACATAGGTTCTCGATGTCTTAAATGTTATTTTTTTTGCTGGAAATGACTTTTGCCGATCATTACTGTTCTATAAAATGTCATATGAAGTAATTGTGTGCACAAATGGAAGAGTTATAATTTTTATAAGAAAAAAATGTATGGAGCTGACATGAAAAATGAGGATATCTCTGGAATGGCTAGGATTGCCATTATATCCTTGCACACTGTTATAGTACTATTTATTTGTGATTTTTTGACATACTTAATATTGCGGCATCGCTTGCTCTTTTTTTTTTTTTAATCGTCAAAATTAAAAAATTAAAAATGTTTATTATATGTACATTTTAATACTTAAATATGGCTATACCAAGTGTAACTTACAATATTTTTTATGCTTAGACCAAAACATTCTAAGAAATCACAAAGTCGTATTACCTACTTATTTGAAATGACATGGTAATTATGAATTACATAATAAGTAATCTTGTCTAATGCCTCAAGTCCACATTAGCTAATGATTAATAAAACTTAATACCTATGTACCTGTTAAAAGGATACGTACCATAATAAGGGTAATTAGATAAACGTGATCATTAGTCAATAACAATAAATGGTAAACTATTGTATGATTAAAAATAAAAGCAAATTATTAAAAAAAAATATTAACTTAACCTAACCTAACATAAACAATAAAAGTTAACTTATTTTATACTTCGTCACCATCAGAATCCACTTCAGAATCAGGCTCTACAATAGATATCACTTCTAAGAACTCTATCGGAGCTTCCTGATCCTGAAGTTTCAGTAGTTCTACTGTTTCCTTAAAGTATGTCTGCCTCTTGTGGGCATTTAATTTTGGTCTTGTGGAAGAAATTAGAGGATCAGAAGAGACGATAAGCATATTGAGGATATCCTCGTTTGATGCTTGCCTACTCTTTATCCTCGAATTGTGTTCTCTGAACCTCCTAAAGTCTTTGTTTCGGGCCTCTGAAGCTTCTTCCGAAAGACTTCCAATTGGTACAATAGCATTTTCTGCAATTATGTCCCCTCCGTGAATCAACAATTTGTGGACGGTTGATGACATGTAGTACCAATCGTACAGTTCCACGTAATTTTCAGCGGTTGTTCTAGCGTATTCTTTAAATTTCGGCACGTCTACAATCTCTCCAGATGTGATAGCTTGCAGAATCACAGCAAATCTGCGTATTAGGTCTTCATCTAATCCAGTGATCGCTGCAGTTTTATCAGGAAATTCAAAAAACCGCCTTGCTGTGTTCCCGTTCCCTTAATGTGACCCATTCGAGGATAAAGAGTAGACAAGCATCAAACGAGGATATCCTCAATATGCTTATCGTCTCTTATGATCCTCTAATTTCTTCCACAAGACCAAAATTAAATGCCCACAAGAGGCAGACATACTTTAAGGAAACAGTAGAACTACTGAAACTTCAGGATCGGGAAGCTCCGACAGAGTTCTTAGAAGTTATATCTATTGTAGAGCCTGATTCTGAAGTGGACTCTGATGGTGACGAAGTATAAAATAAGTTAACTTTTATTGTTTATGTTAGGTTAGGTTAAGTTAATATTTTTTTTAATAATTTGCTTTTATTTTTAATCATACAATAGTTTACCATTTATTGTCATTGACTAATGATCACGTTTATCTAATTACCCTCATTATGGTACGTATCCTTTTAACAGGTATATAGGTATTAAGTTTTATTAATCATTAGCTAATGTGGACTTGAGGCATTAGACAAGATTACATATTATGTAATTCATAATTACCATGTCATTTCAAATAAATAGGTAATACGACTTTGTGATTTCTTAGAAATGATGGCAAGATCGCGTCGCTTGCCGGCGAATTTGAACAGCGCGTTGATACTGGTGTTTTTATTTTTATTTTGATACTGCCGCGACTAAATAAAAATCGCAGTCGCCAAATAAATAGATTAAAATTGTGCTAAAGTGACAGAGTGAGTGAGTGTGCGTGAGTGTTAATAAGTGCCTACCTAAGTGCGTTGCTGATCTCAGGCGAGCGTTCCATACAAGGAACCCAAGCTAATCCGGTGAAATCTTTCCATATAGTTTAGGGCATACCTTTCCTCTGCAAAATCGGTATTTTATTTAATAGATTAAGTGAAAACATCGCGACTGCGTATTTTCAGTGGCGAAGTTTCTAAGCAAATGTTATAAGATCATATTATGAGCATACATATATAATGGCAAGATAAATTATATAAAACATGATTCTAACAAACTCGCTACATTATCGCTTTAGATTTCATACAAAACTATTTTCCAATAAAACTTCTGCTAGACCGCCTTAGTTTCGTAATTTTAAGTCAATAGTTTATTTTGTCCCTACGGGTTTAATTGGTTTTATGGGCTAAAAAGTTTGATACATTAGTACCAAACTTTAGATACAATGCATGTGTGATACTTATAATAATATTTTGCGGTGTGTCTTGTTTTTTGAGTGGTGCGTGGTGTTTTTACGAACACATCTGCAATTTGCAGCCCCTTTCGCCAGATGTGCGCCCACGCCGCCACCGCGCCGGCCCTTAGGGCGCATAGCAATTGGTCATTTAACTTTTATGATGCTCACTATTTGTGTATATTATAGAATGCCATAACGGGGTATCTCAGTAAATGCGCTATATAATCTGACATTGTAAGCGTAAATGTAGATTGTGTTAAATATTATACTCTGATACTATAATAATTTGCTTTTATCATTTACTATTTTTATTTATTATTTACCCAAACTGATGTCTAGGTTCTGTACGTATGATGGTTAAGTAGGTGCATACTTTGAAAAGGGGTTATATAGTTATATTCGAACTAATTTAAAACAAATATGACGGGTGGTTATCGACATTGAACGCTTTTTAAAGTTTTGTGGAAATTTTCCGGGTCTCACTCAAAAACTGCTAATGTGAGAAATCCACTCAACCCTGGACGCTATTTTTATACTTTTCTGATAGCATAGAAAACGTATTCATAAATTAAAAAAAAAGATCTATGGCCTTGCCCCATCCCTGCCCGAACGACAACAGGACGAAGATATTGATAATTATTTTCAATGAAAAACGCACCAACTCTGATGATTTTTAAGGTCTTTTTATTGTTTCATTTACAAAAACAAGAGCCTCAGTAAAAAACTGATGATATTGGTTGATGATCGTAGGAAGCGTTACAATAGCGGCCGAGTGCTGCAAGCAGGAATGGTCCTTACGGTGCCCACAGATGTCCGCGCCCGCGATAGTACGAACATAAAAACAAGCATTCGGGCGACACGGGTCGGGATTTTTTGTGTGCATAATTTAGAACAACAATCGCGTCAACCTGAGGTGAACAACGACGAGCTCGAAGTTGTTCCGCGTCAGAACTGGAGTTAAACAACGAGGAGCGCCAACAGATTCACTTGTGAAGCTGGACTTGAACGAACCTGGCTGAGAGAGTTATCATATGAGACTTGATTAATCACGTTAGGAATAAACCAAGCCGAAAGAAAAAATATGAAATTAATGTTAGATGGCAAAACCGTAACCAAAAGCAGCAAGAATGTGCCAACTCGCACAGGCGCCGCTAACCACACCTGTAAAATGCAGAACAAGACCAAATCCAAGAAAGCCGGACGACTTATTTACGCATGTTATGCCAACTTCGAACAGCACAAGACTTACTTCGACAAGGAAATCTTTTTTGGATGGACACGACTGAAGACCGAGATAAGTTTAAGAAGACTGTTAGCGAGATTTACAAGAAACCTGAAACAGCAGCAAGAACCTCAGACGAAGACCTTGGAAACAGCACAGAGCGGATGCACAAATGAAGCTGGACATGCACCTGAACCAACGGCGCCGTCGTAAAAAGATGCCCATCCTTAGATAAAAATAACCCGTCTCTCCACTATTCCATTGCTTACTCTAGGATGCATATCCGGTACGGCTCGTAAATCCTTCCTTATCCTAAGGGCACGTCTTCCCTACCATTAACCCGCGCCCCCCGGTCTACTCCTTGATATGCAATAGCCTTTGAAGTCCCATGAAACATGAGACTTCATGGGCTAGTGCAAATCTTGGGGTTCATTCGATTTATCGAGTCTGGTTTAAACCACGCTGGGGTCGGTGCATTTCATTCATTCATTCATTCAATACGACTTTGTGATTTCTTAGAATGTTTTGGTCTAAGCATAAAAAATATTGTAAGTTACACTTGGTATAGCCATATTTAAGCATTAAAATGGACATATAATAAACATTTTTAATTTTTTAATTTTGACGATTTAAAAAAAAAAAGGGCAAGTGATGCCGCAATATTAGGTATGTCAAAAATTCACAAATAAATAGTACTATAACAGTGTGCAAGGATATAATGGCAATCCTAGCCATTCCAGAGATATCCTCATTTTTCATGTCAGCTCCATACATTTTTTTCTTATAAAAATTATAACTCTTCCATTTGTGCACACAATTACTTCATATGACATTTTATAGAACAGTAATGATCGGCAAAAGTCATTTCCAGCAAAAAAAATAACATTTAAGACATCGAGAACCTATGTCTTCTACAGCCGATTTTCGATCCACCGTGCGGCGCCACAGACAGACACACTCTCATAGCGGTCAAACTTATAACACCCCTCTTTTTGCGTCGGGGGTTAAAAAACAGATTATTCAACGCTGACAATTGAGTAAATAAGAACAATGCAATCTTCAATACAGACTATAGCAATATCTAAACATACCTAATGTCGCAAGGGCAATGAAATAATCCAGACATCGGCTAGTGTAATATATATGAACCAGATTACAACCCATTAAAGACGAATGTAGGGCAACCTAACCACAGTAAACAAAGTTAACAGTAAAAACACTAAGAACAATCTCCCAAATCGAAGTGACTCACTCACACATACCCCCGCTGATGTACGTTGCATAAGCAAGAATCGCAACGCAGTCAGGCATCTGATTCTGTACCTTTGAGCTGTACGAAAGCGGAGCCGAAAGAGTTGGGACCAGTATATCAGAGTATGTCTACATGTTGTGTGTATGGTTAATGTTTTCCTAGCTCCGGACTTCTCTGGTCAAATGGCCATTCAGCCGGTTGCTATCGCACCAAAAACACGGTGACGTTTTTTGTGGTGTCTTGCCGCTTTTATCGCAGGCAATTATTACCCGAAATAGCCTATACTCCATAGGTTTAGGTAATTAAATAAAGGTAAACACAAAAAACCACGTGACGAGACAGCTGTCCGGTAACCGACTAAACGTAATACCTGTCACTTCAGTTGTCGTGGTACGTCACACAGTTGTACTCTTCAATTTAGCAACGTTATAATTCGTTGACGTTTAGAGTTTGGGCTCTTTACAATAGACAGATTGCAAAATATTATATTATTATTATAAATCTTACTAAAAAATTGTGCTAAAGCAGTAACATCTACGAAGATTAGTTTAAGAATAAATGATAAAGTTTAACATAGATAAATAAAAGAGGAAACTATTGTAAAATTCTAAAATAAATTTAGTTTGGTTATGGTATTTGAATCTGGAAAGTGTCAACTATAAAAACCCTTTTTATGATTTGTTTACCTTTATTTAACTACCTAAACCTATGGAGTATAGTTGATCTACTGTTTTACATGTCTACAGTGACCAAGCAATTCGTTTGCATCATAGGTACTATGTAGAGCGTAGTTTGATATAAGGGACTGAAGATTCTGCCAACGTGAAACCCGGTATTTTGACGTGTTTCATCGATGTAAAATACCGATACTGTAACCGCAGCTTACATTGGGAAACTGACCCTATTTGGATAGACGGCTATGTTTCAAAGGCCAAGCCATATTTAACTAAGGTTTTAGTACATAGTATATTATGTAGTATTATTTACAAGATCTTGTATGAACACAAGGTACAGTCAGCTAAACTAACCAGCCAAGAAAAAATATTTGACTACTGAACACACGGAAATCTTCTATACACAATATTATAAAACAAAGTCGCTTTTCGTGTTTGTCTGTATGTCCGCGTTGTTCTTCTAAACCACGCAACAGGTTTTGATAAGATTTTCACCATCGTTTAGAGAATTTATTCTGGAAGGTTTATGTGTATAATACGTTAATATTAAAGTTACCTTTACCTAAGCAATCTCGATGTATTGTCTTGTCGTAAAAACCGTTCAAAGCAGAAGCGGGCCGCTAGTAATTTTATAAAGAGGTTAAAAATATTTGTTTGTACGCGGGTAATCTAAAAGAAAAGAAAGAAAGAAAGAATAATGTTTATTTGGACACAGTTCGTGAAACACAAAATACAAAATAAAAAAAGTGAACAAAAAAAAAAAAACATTTTCAATCTCTAGAAGTATTGATCCAATTACACTATTGCCGAGTGCTCTACGAAACTGAATATGTTTTGTGGTATAGTTAAATTACACGCGGACGAAGTCGCAGGCAAAAGCTAGTCAAAACTATCATAGAAAAGAGAAAACATTTGATTTTTTGTATGTTTGTTTGTTTGTTACGCTTTCACGCTAAAACGGCTGAACGGATTTGGATGAAAGGCACATGAGTCGACCATGACCTGGTTTAGGACATAGCGATATTTTTTATCCCGATATGCAAGATCGATACTAGTGTAGGTGAAACCGTGAGGCGAAGCTCGTGGTTTATAAAGTAAAGTCACCGTCACGAGAAACTATACATTTTGTAAACCAAGAACTTCTACTAAGTTACGTAGCGAATCAAATAATCCCAAATGCAAACAACTGAAAGCAACCTACGTGTAACCCGACCAAGTAAAATTGCTCGTTAGTTTCGTGAACTAACGAGCAATTTCACTTGGTCGGGTTATATTTTAGCGATATAAAGCGCTGTCGTTTCGTATTAAAGCTCGTTCAGACCAGCGCGACGCGACTCGAACAATACAATTTCTAAGAAACTTGACGGTATAACAATAACCGGTGTCGTGTTGCGCTGTCGCGTCGCGCTAGTCTGCACAAAGCTTTACACGTACACTACAGTTACACTTTGAGTTGTTTGAACTTGGGATTATTTGTTGTTGATTGAATTGTCGCTACGTAACTTGGTAGAAGTTCTTTATTTACAAAACGTATAGTTTCTCGTGTAGTTGTAGTCAGCTATCTAGTGACAAATCTGTTTGGATGTCTGTACAAGACTTGTACAACACAACGATGTGCTAATACCCTAGTACGTTCATCTTGCTTGCCTTGTGCATCCAAAAATAAACTCCGCGGAGTAAACACAAAAACAGCTGATTAATTAAAATGATGACGTATCAATGTTTGATATCACGTCGAATCTTTAGAGCAGGGGTTCTCAAACTTTTAACATACGCCCCCCTAATTTTCTTTTAAAATGACTACGCATCTGAGTTACTTTGCCGACATGCAGAAAAGCATAAGAAGCGAGCGAAAGTGAGGTCGAAAATATTTGCACCAACTTGGATGGGTTAGATTTTTTTTTGATCATTCAAACAGGTATGCAGAAGAATCATGAGAATATAGAATGCGAGCGAACGAAGCGAGCTCGAAAATTGTAGCAAACCGCCTCGAATAGGTTCGGTTAATCGGTTGGTTTTCTTTAGTCCATTCATATACAGAAATTGAAAAACTTATTTTGTCGACTTATGCAGAAAAGCTGAACCTCATTTTATAGCATCTAAGTAAGTAACTATTATGAAAAGTTTGTGTTTTGGAAACTAGTCTTAACCTTTTCTAATACCAAGAACATAAAATTTAATAAATCTATACTTTATTATTGGAGCCACCGCGCCCCCCATTGGTCATTCTACACCCCCCGAAGGAGTCGCGCCCCACCGTTTGAGAATCCCTGCTTTAGAGTAACTAAAAGTTACACAATATTTTGTAAGTCTGAGATAAAAACGACTGTTTGTTTTCTTGTATAATTTTATTAAAATGTTTGTCTCGAAATTTCTATAGACCACGAAACTGAGTCAGGAAGGATGGTGATATAATTCTATTTTACCATAACATATCATAACGCCAGTATTCCCCGAGCGGTTCAGCAGAGGAGTACTTATAAGACACCCACATTTCGCCAGTAATGTTTGAGTCCCATGTAATAGGGGGCGACCCTATTGCCGTCAACCGGGCAGAAATCCAGACCCCGAGCTGCTACTGAGAAATTCCAGAGGGAAAAACCCGATAACACTTTGCCCGACCCGGGAACAGGACCTCATGCTCAGCAGTGTTTGCGACCTGACCAACGAAGCAGTCTTCTATTTTAGCATTCATTGATATTTCTGTCTGTTATATATTTTCGTTTATAAGTATTATCAGGATTAAAGATAACTGTTCCTGGCGTCACATCGGGCCACACACCACAACGTGATTGCGGGCTTCCCCCACCTTTTCACTCGCTCGCCGACACCTTGAGCGTGCGCACACATATCGGTCGTCTCATCTAATTGTAATCAGCAAAAGAAATACAGTACTTGTCACATCGGAATCAAGTGGTTTTATTCAAGACCACCAGCAGCACACCTGGAGCTTGATACTCAACAGTAACCTTTTTGACTGCAGAAGCGATGAGATTTGTCTTAATTATTTAAACTAACCTTTGGTCTATGACATCATCTCTGGTGTCAAAGTCCAAAACTCCTATAGTTCGAAATGCCTATAATGTTACCACTACTCTGACTCAGAGGAGGCAGTGGTTATCCACCACGCTGGCCATTGCGGAATGGTTACATAATAATTATCTATTGCAATTCAAATTGCTAAGGAAAATCACACTTAAGATAGACGGCCAGATATCGGCCTTTTAGCCCACTTTAAACACATTAAAAAGTGGGCAATCCTAAGCCAAAATAAGACGCAGATATATGCCAGTGACCTTGAGCTTGCGGGTTCTGTACTGAGCTCACGCAACGCGTCGTACGTCCAGCCAGTGATAGGACTCGTCCATGAAGGAGCGCAGTCCCAAATTAGACGTATTTTTAAATTATTATACATAAAACAAAAGGAATTTAAATAAAACACGTATACTAAAAGATCACTAATTAAATTATATTTAAAATGGTGAAGGTTTCATCCGCGTGAGACATAACTTTACAAATTAATTAGTGAAAATAATTTGTAAAGTTATGTCTAACGCGGCAAAAAACTGAGAATTACGCAAAATCTATCAAGCGTATTTTCCTGAATCCTTCACCATTTTAAATATAATTTAATTATTGATCTTTTAGTATACGTGTTTTATTTAAATACCTTTTGTTTTATGTATGTAATATAATCTAAAATATTCATATTATTAAGAAAATGTTCTAATTTAACATATGTTTTTTCCAAATCATTAACACTACTTATTAAGACGTGATCTTCAGTATAAAATCATTAAAGGTCGGTTATCGTCGCCTTAATAGAACAAAATCACAGAGGTCCTATAAAAAGCACATCATCACGAAATCAGCGGAAGTTTGCATATCAAATGCGTGTACTGGAACGATGCCCGGTTTCTTTTATTTTTTATTCTACGAGCAGTACATCTCCACAATGTCGCATCGTCGATTTACGTAACGTCTGGGCTTCAGACATTGACGGTTAAAGCTTCGTACAGACCAGCACAACGCGACAGCGCAGCGCGACACCGGCTATTGTTATACCCGTGAAGTTTTCTTAGAAATTGTATTGTTCGAGTCGCGTCGCACTGGTCTGCATGAGCCTTTAATTAAAAACTGCTTTTTATGTTGCGATTATTTTCACGGTTTCTTTTCTGAAGGGATGACTAAGATTTTGGCATTTATGGTGACTGTCTGTTTGGGTTTTTTGCGGAATTGTTTAACAGACAGTCATTTAGTTTTAAAGACTGTATTGAAGAGCCTTTTGTCCTCAAGCTAAAGACATAGAGACGAGACGGTTCGTACCACTGTACGATTTTTTACTTCGTCTCTACACGACGCAGCTATTGAAATCTAGGGCACCTCCTGTATGGAAATTATACAAATAAATAAAATTTAAATGTCTGTTTCTAATGTATGCATATGAAAGTAGATACTACGGTACATAAGTATAACAAAAAAAAAAAAAAAACAAGTCTGCCTGTCTCTCTGACTTGTTTGAGGAAGTCGTGGCTAAAGTTATTACTTTTTTACAGCCGCACGGGTTGATCCATCAGGTTAAGCTACGCTTGCCGGGGTTGGTCCGTGGATTTGTGACTATCTTTACATAACGAGACTCCCCCGTGCCTCGGAAAGCACGTTACAGCATTGGTCCCGGCTGTCATTCGTGGATCTTTGACAGTCGTTGCGGGTCGTCGGAAGCCCGAAGGTCTCACAACCAGTCTTACCAAGGGGTATCGTATTACCAATTTACTGGGTTGTGAAGGTCAGATAGGCAGTCGCTCCATGTAAATAACTGGTATTCATATGCATCCGGTTAGACTGGAAGCCGACCCCAACATAGTTCTGAAAACGCTAGGCAGATTTTTGTCTCCGTTTGTACCGGACTCATCTCCGAAACGGCTAGACATTTTGACGGGACTTTCACTGGCAGATAGCTGATGTTATGAGGAGTTACTAAGGCTATTTTTATTTTAGAAAAATAATAACAGTTCACGCGTGCGAAGCCCCGGGCAGCAGTGTCTTTATATATTATATCCTGGCCTGCAGCCACTAGTTCCTCACAGTAAAGTTAAAGTAAACAATATTGCAATTACAACAGCAAGTGACTGACTGATACAAACGCTTGAACCAAACAAACAAACCGTTACGTCACACATATCATTAGTAATTCTCCTAGTTGATCACATTGACCTAGACTTTATGTCCGTTAGTACAGAGATTGGTATCAAGTCCTTTCTATTTTTGTTTATAAGTGGGTATTCTTGACATACTGCGGATGGAACGCTGTTAAATGTGTGTCAATGTTTTGTTTAGTTTACGCATTGATTGAATGGTAATCTATTAAGACCAGGCACTGTAAAGACAATTTCCACGTAAGCTCCGCCCCATGCACCCCGCCACTCCACTTTGTCCTAAACGCTAACACATCAGTAATAAAGTTGAATATCGCGTGCGTTCTTTGATCATGTTCGAGCAGGAAACTAAATGGCGTAAGTCTCAATTCTTATTCCGTTTATAACTAAAGTAATAATTGATCTAGAGAAAAATTATCTTGTGGCTGGATAATAAACTATATTTTCTTACTGTGAATACTTATTTTAGAAATAAAAGCCGGGTAATCTTGATTTTATTTAAATAATCTTTAAAAAGACATGATTTTCAAAAAATGAATCGAGCGAAAATGTTCCAATTACGTAACTGTCTTGTACATGGTATGAAAAAGATCCATTAAATCATATAAGTTCAATTATGATTGTATGCGTGACTGTTTTAGAATATTAATGCAAATTAAAATACAATTTAGGAAACCTCCTCTCAATTCCCCACCTGAAAATTGTAATCATCCGCTTTCCCTCCAATTAATGACGGTTGCACAATGAAATCTGTCTAAAACCTTGTTAATTTTCCAATAGCTTTCAATAGCAGACACAAGAGTCCAATAGAGAAATTAATTGGTTTCAATTAATACAGTGAAATCCGTTTCGATGAAAATCAATAACCGATATTGCATGTAGCATTCTGTAAAGAGTAAAAATATATTTTTTATTTTTGGTTTCATGTTTTTATTACCATGATTAGCTGCTGCCCTTCTTTTTCTAAAATAAAGTAGTCTAAGCAGTTACTTAGATTACGTTATTAGGAGTTCCTTATAACATCAGCTGTCTGCCCGTGAAAGTCCCGTCAAAATAGGTCCAGCCGTTTCGGAGATTAGCCAGAACAAACAGACAGACAGATAATAAAAATTTAAATCTTTTTTTGTTAAATATATAAGCTGTTATTTTGACATTACGACACTTGAATATTATTTATTTGTATAGAGTATTAGCTGATAGATGAGACATTTTTATTTTTTAGTTTATCTTGGACGTCACTGATCAATACTCATGCCTTCTGTTTATGAGAAGAGGCCTTTGCTCAGCAGTAGGACAGCGCCTCAATTGAAATGGTTGTGTAACATGATGGAAGATAAATAAGGAATATGTGATAAAGTATTCGTTTTATTTGCACTTATATCAATGAGCTTCTGTGTCGATCTGTTTGGTACGATTTCAAAACTAACTCCGAAAAATGATCTGATTGAAATCTACAAGAAAACTAACTTAGTACCTGGATAGAAGTCTATAGGTTAGTTTTCGTACAATGAAATTACAGACTGACCCAGATGACCGTTAGCATGTAACGAAACATCTCAAGATGTTATGAACGTAGCTATAGAAATCCAGATTTGCTTAGAAGACTTGCCCAAGTACCTCTCTACCTACCTACCTTCTATATTTCTTTTGCTGAGCCCGACAGGGTCGTCGATTGTTCTTAAGCAAATGTTTACCACCAACTAAGCAACCAAGATACATTGTGGCATGCAATGAAGTATTGAGATTGAGTAAAATAAAATGAGAAATTGAATGTCCTCTTAACAGAAAGATTGTAAAATTGTCAAGTAAATCGGGGGAGATCGCTTTACATTACAAGTTGCAAATGAATATAAATTTACCAGTAAGATAGAACAGAAATTGGTATTCATTAACACACACGTGTGTCAGTACTTTGCAACATATGTGCAAAATTTAAATGTATCGCCAAACGGCCGAGGAAAACTGATGAGGAAACCCAACACCGTTAATAATGTATTCTGACCACGTTATATTGCTCTGACAACGGCTATTTATTGGCTTCAGAACTTGTACAATATTCAAAGCGTTAGATCCCGGTTCGATCCTCAGGACGGGTGGGATTTTCCGCTAGGAATTTCTCAACTGCAGCCCGTACCTAGACC
The DNA here is from genome assembly GCA_914767755.1 of Agrochola circellaris. NCBI lineage: Eukaryota > Metazoa > Arthropoda > Insecta > Lepidoptera > Noctuidae > Agrochola > Agrochola circellaris. Next base: position 4,142,253 of record OU611867.1, on the reverse strand, counting down.
GCATGAGGCTCGCCATGTTTATGTCACACTAAGATGGTTATAGCCGTGATTTAGTTATATCCCTAGGGATATAACTAACTAATTCGTAAACACCTCTGTCCAGTTTACCTCTTAGATGATTACAGGCGTGAGGTGTGCTGCTAAGTTATATTCCCGGCTTAAGGCTGCCTGTACATTGATGCGGAGCGGAGTTGCGGACTGTGCGGAGCTAGGCCGAGTTCACGCGACTAGTAATTTAAGCGGGCTGCAATACCCCGTGGCTGGGTATTTCGGCTTCCTCGCTCCGCTTCCCAGTTTTGTATGAATTTTTAAACTAGTTCGCAAATCGCAATTTCATTGGCACAGCTCCGCTCCGCTCTAATGGACAGTCAGCCTAAAACTCGTTTTTCTTCCCCTGAAGAAAACGTGGTATTTCTATTACTAGGTTTTCTGGCTCATTGCCAGTCTTTTTGCTTAAGGAACAAGTTCTCAGCTTGGAAGGCAAATTTACGAGTCTCTGCGTTCATTTCCATACTTCTAGGTCGAGTTTTACGACGGAGTGAATAGCATTTCGGCAAATTCTTTGAATAGAAAAAATCTTCCAGCTGCCAAGATCTCGAAAAGTTATTTTATTGATGTGAGATTGACACGTAAGCTTGTCTAACTTATAAATGTGAAAGTGTGTTTGTTTTGTAAAACGGCTTAACGGATTTGGATGAAATTTAGCACATGGGTAGACCATGACCTGGGTTAGGAAAGAATGAAAGAAATAAAGAAAGAAAATACGTTTATTTGCGGTACACATTACGCAAGGAAAGAACAAAACACGGAAATAAACAATTTGAGGGAAAATATGCGTCACATCCACGCAAAACGGCCATCGCTCAGCATAATGCTACGACCCTATGTGAGACAGAGCCCCAGCGCTGGTTTTCAGCGACAGCCGGCGTTGACGTGATGCCGTCAACCGGTGCAGCATATAGTGAAATAACAAACTAAAACAAAAATAAATAAATACAATACTTAGTCCTCAATGTTTATTATTGATGTGTTATATTTAGAAGCTTCTACACGCCACGTCAATAAACCTTATACAGTGACACCAACAGGAATGTCCTAAATATTTCAGTGCAGTGTCATCAGCTAACTCAATTTCCATCCGATCTTAAACTTCCCAAACATTGTACAGCGCAGTACTGTTTTCCGTACATTTTCAGAAGCGTAACTTTAATGGAAGCTACTCGGTAAACTCTACAGCATTTCACAAACATCTGCCCACTTCCCTTCAGGCTTAAAAGCTACTTGCGCGCATTCCTCCCTTTTAATCATGGCAATAACAGACCTGGACTCGATCCAATAGTTCGGAACGTTACCGTAACAGTTGTCTTGATAGCCTTCTAAGCGTCAGTACTGTTATATGGCAGCTTTAGTGAAATTGTCACAATACTGTCAGCAACAGAGCAGAGTTACGTGGCCATGGCGTTGCTCTGTTTTATATAAGTTTTGTTTTTACTATGGAAAATTTTGTATTAACTGCGTTGAATGGAGGGTAGATATCGTTTTGATGTGGCGTAGACTACTGTGTATAAACGAGACAGAAATTGCTTTCAAGTGTCTAAAATTGTATGTGTATGTGGTCTATTAGAAGATCGTATGTTTAGCAGTGGAAGTCTTACGAACATAATGATGATCATTTCAGAGGGGCATTTCCCGTATTTTTTTAGAACTTTCGCATTCTAATTTCAAGCTGAATCTGTCAAAAAGACTGACCAATTTTTTGTCGATGAATAATGGTCTAGTTTACCCATTTTCATTTGTGCTCTTTATCTAGGGACACACTATACAGGATGCCAGGGACATCGATGCGAAACCGGTTAACCGCGTCGATGTCCCTGCCAGCCTGTATAAGTTCAGTCAAAAGGGTAACTCAGTAGGCGATCTCTGGCAACTAATCACGGCTCGTGTACTATGGCACCCGACACGTTCCAAACGTACACATAGATACACAGTTGCCAACTATTTAAATATTGCACGTAACACGTATAATATCGAAATGCGTTTTACACATTTTATTTTATAAGTTTTGTGTTTAGCGAAATGGTTGGTTGGATTTATGATGAAAATAACTTCAGTAGGTATGTTTGAAAGGTGATAGGAGATTTTTTTTTTAATGTATGAAAAACAACAATGTTGCAATGCAAGCAGAATTATTGGAATATGCTATGGTTACACAGGGAGTGAAAACGGAGACAGAGATGCACCGATCTAAACGTACTAATAAATAAGTGTCTGACAGTTTTTTACTAAATGCATATGATAGTATATCATATGATGGTCTAATATGAGTCCAACAGTGGCGCATTTGCTTTTGGACCCCACATTATACGGTACCTATTTAAATATATTATATTTGTTTCAATTTTTGTCTGAAAGAAAGAAAAATACACCTTAAAAACAGATAACAGGTCTATCTGTCTGCTCCGGCTAATCTCCGAAACTGCTGGACCGATTTTGACGGGATTTTCACTGGCAGATATTATAAGCATGTGCTGATGTTATAAGGAGTTATAAAAAAAAAAAAACGGGAACACGCGGGCGAAGCCGCGTTCAGCAGCTATTCCCAAATAAATTGGGATGAGGGAAAGAGGATACCAAATTCGGTTTCTAAAATATGCGACAGTACGAAATTGTAGGCCGTCTTCTATATATTATCACACTAAGGGTAAATTTCACCAATGAAACTGAACGCGTTCACCACATCCAAACTGCCTTCAAGAGCTGTCAGTGTCAAAATTGTTATGGAATATTGACACTGACAGCTCTTGAACGCGGTTTAGAAATGCTAATTGCGTTCAGTTTCATTGATGAAATCCGCACTAAGTAGGAGTACCCTCTTCGTATTCTAAACCAACGAATTTTCTATGGATGAAGAAAAAGAAAAAAAAAGCAAGCATAAACACTAAACATACGCACATTTATTAGAATATTTTAGGGGCCTAAGATTCTCTTGAATGTCGTCTCAAAGTCAAACAAAACCGATTACAATTCAAATTGTATTACCATCGTTCGACATTTACATTTTCGACATGTTTCGCTCATCTCCCCAATTCGGTGTTTGTGATAGTTTTATTGTGAGCAAGTTTTTTTTTTATATTGGAGTATTGTGCTCAAGGACACCTTACGCTTCTTCTTATTTCTAATGCCGAGAAAATAAAGCCAGTAAAATCAGTAAGAAATAAAAGATAGTATTCGGGGGTTATTTTGCAAAATTTCGTGGCACCGGACCTGTGTTATCACTAGAGATCGGATATTCGGATGCATATTTACCTAAAGTTAATTTTTAGCTAACAAATTATGAAAGTAGCTTCTTAATAAAAAAAAATCTTAATATAAATCCCGGAATTCAATAAAATCCGGGAATGCACAACTAATCGAATACATGGTATGGAAACGACTAACCAGCCCTCTTATAGGTTACTTTTGCGGTGTTAATATACCTACTGTAAACATTTTTTTACGAAACTCAAGGTTCCCAGTTGTTTGTCGCTATGTGCTATGCCAATTTGGCAACCTGCTTTACAACATTAGCTAAAATTTCTATAGTCAAAAAGTATTAAATTTATCAATACCCGAATCGCGAGATTTTTGCGATCGATACAAAAGTGCATTCCATATTAGCCAAGACCAGCAGTCTAATTACGCAACACATTTTATTTCTGATTACAATTCTGAATTTAAACCAACTCCAGTTTTAAACGCATGCCATAATTGGAATTACGATACAAATTTTTTAACAACAGACGGAAATTGGTTAGGGATGTTCTAACCAAAAGGCCATAATTTGTTTACTCTGTGATTTTGTTACACCATATAGGAATGATTAATTTCCAAATTATTGTGCAATTTTTTTATTTTTTTTTAGTTACAACTGATGTTCTACTACTGCTTATATATGAAAATGGACAATGATTGCAGAAAAATCTAAAACCAAATTTTAAAACACTATCTACCAAAAACTACCATAATTGAAATACGTAACAAAACGTTTTTCTTTTCACGTTTTTGTTATCTGTGGCCAATGACAAAATCGTAGAAATGCAGTGTTGTCAACTTAGTAGGATTTCCACTAAACCTGGGGGTTTGGACACCCCTACTGGCGGAGAAATTTTGCTTTCAGATGTGGTTTTGTCTAGTGGTTAGTTTATTCAATTTGTAGAAAACAATACAATCAATTACAAAAACTTTGACTCGAGAAAATATTAAAATAACACGATAATGGCATGTTTTATTGTTTGTGTAAAACCTGTGTTAGGTTAGGTTAGACTGACACAGCATGACGAATATATTGAAGACACACAGGGGCTCCGCCCGAGAGATCGAAAAACAAAGTCATTAAAAAAAAACCCACGGGAACATACTTCCGGGATAAAAAAATATGCCGTTAAGCCGTTTGAAAACAAACATCTTTTCATTAATTATACTGCGGCTGCCATTTGTCATACCGCCAACGAAATAGAAGTCAAAATCGGTTGAACGGACTGTAAAAAACGTTTATATAAATGTCTAATCTTATTTTATTAATCGAGTATAGTTTATTTCTGGTGGTTTGAAGAACTACCACTAGTGGACTAGACATGGGCGTTTCTGGATTCTTACGCAAACAGTTAAATATCCTATTTCAGATTTTGAAATTGTTTTCAAAATTCGTTTTTAAAAATCGATTTCAGGAGAGGCTCCGGCTCGCAGTTTCGATCGTCTCTAGTAATATTATTCGGTTGTAAGTGCATCGATCAAAACTATTCAAACATAAACAAATACTTCCTTACGCAAAGCTACTCTTGCCGTGGTTTTGTGAAATCGGTTTGTCTAGTTTGGATAATCAATACTTTAACACTAATCGATTCGACACTAATCGATTTCTGACTGAAATCGGAAATTCGTTTTGATGTATCTGACGCATGCTTATATTGGACTCAGGGAAAAAAACTGGCAGCACTGACTTAACGATCTGCCGTTTCATTGAAACGACGATGCGAAATATTGCCTGTCTAAAGTATACCTTTGCTGCTCTTACTTTATCAGTGTGTAGGGAAAAGAACAGGATGGGCATATAACATTACATGTTAAACATTCAATCATTCTTTGAAATCTGTGGAGAATATGCTATCAATCATGGATGTTTTTGTTTATATTTTTCAACATACAAAATTATATTTACTATTCTCTTACAGAAACATGGGCCTATGCTAAGCAGTTTTGGAACATTTTTCTTGTGGCTTGTGGAAGTCGGAAAAAATCTCTCGTTCAAGACACTGCGTGCTGTTTTCGTTTTTACTGGCTGCACTAAGACTTTCATAGGCTGTTTTGCTCAATTGCAAAAAGTACCTAAGTGGATATTATCACCAAGTAAGTAAGCCAATATAAATAGGAATAACCTGTGTATCTTCGTATCTCATTCGATTATTGTAGTTGTAGGTATTGAGGTTAACTATTTATTGTGATTTAAATAATTATTGAGTATCTTTTCTATGTCCGTCAACCTCACATTCTAAGTGAATTTTTTAATTGATATTTATGTACATAAGTAGATGTTGAAATAAACTATTATAACCACAAACCAAATAACAACTAACTACAAAACATATTTATAATTTATTTTCACAGGTGGTGTCTCGAGCTGAAAATACAAGAATACCGCTACCCAACATGAATCTTGTTGATCAAACATGAATTGGTTAACCAATCTTCTGTATTAATCATTGAAGGTAAGCTTTTTGACACATAGTTAAGAATCAAGCATAGCAAGTGACTTAATTATAAAATTATGAATATATTTCCTTGGCCGAACTTACTAGATACATCATACATTTTGTGTGCCTAACTACTGTTTACTACAAAAATGTTGTATTATAAAATATCTGGAGACTGAAATATCAGCCCTAAATAAAGAAGAAATTATACCACCAGCAGCAATGACTAGGCTGATGGCTTTTGTCCAGCCATGGGCCTAATGAAGGCCTAGTTGATATGCCTACTTTACTTAGCCACATAATGTTTAAGTACTTTATTTGAGCAGAAAATAATAAGATTTTGTTTTAAAACTAGAGTTCCTGGGGCGTTTCACCTATGAAGTCATGAAGGCAGCATGAATGATGTCACCCATGCTGTGTTGTCCTGTTGCTCTGCTACTTCAGTTATCAAGCTTCTCAAGAACTAAAGTAGAAACTGAAGATTGATAATGAACGATATTTTTTTTTTTTTTTTAACCTGTTCAGTCTTGTACGACAGCGATATAAATGTGTTCCTAATTTGTTAATTGATAACAGTGTAAACTTTAATAAAGTGTTTTAATTATGAACTATAGAGGTAGAAATAAAAATAAGAATTGAATACTATGCTTTTTATTATAAACACAGCCAATTGATTATTATATTGATACTATTTAGAGGTATTTGCCTAAATTAACTGTCGTTTTCGTTCATTAGGTAACAATAAATAAATTAGGGTAAACAAAAACAACTTTTATTATATCTTCAATAGCATTTATTCACATTATTATGAAATATTTGGACATGGTTCAAAAAGAAATAGGAACAAATATATTACAAGGATTAGTGGAATTTGGGATCTAATGTCTTTCTGTGAAATTCATGGATTATGTATGTACTGCTTGCTAATTTCGGTGAAAGTCATCATGGATTATGTATGTACTGCTTGCTAATTCTTGCTGTAAGCGCATGAGAGTTAAATTTTTTCCAAATAATGTAGATGTATAATGTGACTGACACCTGAAATAAAAAAAAAGAATTTAAGTAAATTCTCAATATATTCCATGATCCATTACATCCATCCACAAAGTCTAATAGGCCTCTCCCATTAACACTTCAATGCACAATCTATCTACTTTATAGAACAGCAATATTCTGCTATATACAACAATTAGGTGCCTACAATTGACTTTATTTAAATGTATGGTAAGTTTACGTTTGATGGTGCATTTCATAGTCAAGTCAAACAATATGATTGTGTGTAAAACTGTTGCTGTGCAAAACACACATTCAATGTTCAACACTAAGTAAGAAAATAATATTGATATTAAGTAGGTACCTTAAACAGACAATGATGTGGAAATAGATCTATGTATGGTGATGTGATGAGTATGTTCATTGATGTCCTTACAGAATCCATTGACATAAAATGCTTTAAAGTATATTATAATATTTGTTCTTCCTCTATTATATTTGCTTTTCAAATGAAGTACAAGCTCGACTGGGTTGCTAAGCTTGTGGCATATGATAAGTTTGTTAGGGTACGAGGTACGAATTTGTCTGTCCTTAAAATGCCACCAAAATACCTCGTTTCTGAAATATCATATTATACATCTTTAATTAAGGTTGTAAGCACTTGTAACAGAAGAAAACTTTCACAATTATTATTAAAAATCCACCTCGCTGCTTCAATATTTTACAGACCACTAATATTGATTTATCATTGTGATTTTACACAAAAACACATTCACAATTAATGAAGACGACGTTCACTTACATAATTTTGTAATAATTAAGGATATTAAATGAGTAAATCCCAAAAATATTGCAAAGAAAATCGAATGCGACCAGTAAGCCGCCTTCGCTTTAACTTGACAGCACGAAATCGATTTCATATAAATTTTAAAATGTCAAAATGGTAACGTAATTCGAATAATAGCCTTTTTAAACGATTATCGTTCACTCTTAAACGTCTGAAACAGAGCGCAGTTGATATCACAGATTTTAGAGTTACGTAATTCCAAAATTTTAAAATGAAAGAAATTGTAATGAAATGGAAAGAAATTTTACTGAGTTGCTTTGGGAAAATGTGTTGCGTAATTAGATAGCTGATCGTAAGTAAATATAAATTCGATTCTGTAATCAGAACTCCAAATTTGTCAATCCCGGAATCCCGGAATTTTTACGATACAAAAGTGCTTTCCATAATAGCCAACACCTCAACTTTAGGTAAATATGCATCCGAATATCCGATCTCTAGTTATCACCATCATTCATTGATAGTCTTTTGCAGTGTTCATTGGAAACACGGTTTACGGGTTGTGATGTCAGGACGCCAGTACCCTAATTGCATAATACACGATTAATGAGACTCTGATTCGTTTTGAAACAGATTGCTAATACATTACTTCGTAAGTTCGAACAATTTTTCTACTCAACCACGTAAATAACCTAATAAATGTTGTTGAACTCTCAAAATGAAACAGATTAGTCGTAATCGTTTACGATAATGTGTTGCGTAATTAGATAGCTGTTTTATCACTATCATTCATTGAAAGTTTTTTGCAGTATTCATTGGAAATACGATTTACGAGATATGAAGGAGCTTATGGACACCTAGTTTTTGAAAGCCTGATTGAACCGAAGAACAGTCATCTTTCTGCCATCACTCACGATAGATTGATTGAGGAACTCATGGCTAAGTAATAACAGCCGCATGGTTGGATCCATCAGGTTAAGCTACGCTTTCCGGGGTTGGCCTGTGGATGGGTGACCATCTTAACATACCTAGACTTCTCCGTGCTTCGGAAAGCACGTTAAGCCGTTGGTCCCAGCTGTCATTCGTGGATCTTTGACGGTCGTTACGGGTCGTCAGAAGCCCGAAAGTCTGACAACCAGTCTTACCAAGGGGTGTTACTGGGTTGTGGAGGTCAGATAGGCCGTCGCTCCATATAAAATATAGTATTCAGCTGCATTCGGTTAGACTGGAAGCCGACCCCAAAATAGTTGGGAAAAGGCTAGGCAGATTGACTCACGATAGATTGACGACCAAAATTACAGCAACCTAAGATCTAATTCAAAGATACCGATCAAAGTTTTTCTGCTACATTTACAATACCCCAGGAGAAAGGTTTTTAGTAGTCCAGTCAGTACACAACACATTACAATTCAACTGTCATCGCTATCACCGCGAACATCGCTCATGTTTGTGACCGCTTCCCTTTTGTCTGCGTAAACAATTTGAATGCCCGAACGCGAGACTGGATTCCCGGGATACCATGTTCAGAGTAAAATGTTGAAAATTGAGCTATGGTAGTTATTTTTCGGGAAAAATTTCCGTTTTAATTAACGATGTTGTTGGAAGCTGTAATAAAGATTAACAAGATGAGATTTATTTCGATACGAGATTAATAAGATTCGTGAAATTTATCAGATTCCTTTTTTGGTTTGTTTTGCACTCATTTTGCATCGTGTTTTTTTTAAAGATTGATTTTTCATTTTGATATGATTGGTTGTTGTTAGTTTTGTCCTGCTACCATCATAACAGCTAAAATGAGATTGCATTTGATCTAACTTCCAAAAATGGGGGCTACATGAGGATTTATATAATGAGTCGGGATTTATCATCACATCACCAAATGCTCCCCGAAGAAACATTCACAAGGCAGTTGTGGTGTTATACCGTTCACCCAAATCTTTAATAAATCCAGGAGAATTCAACTGTCGAGCTTACTGCATAACCCAAACTTTCTGTGAAAATGAATACACACAGAAAATTAAAAGTGTAGAAGTTTATATTTGTAAAGACATACGTAAGTACAAAGAATTACTACTCAGTGAAAGTGCAAAAAAGCTGCGCAGAAAGAAGCGTGATTTAGAGATTGATAAAAATTGTATTTTTACCCTTTTACAAATGAACAAAACAAGATATTCAAAGAGATATGTGTTCACTGCACCGATTCTATCGATAACAGACTGTCAATTTGTCTAATGGTACCGACGAAGCTCGATTGTGTTCATCGATATTGTCGCTCGATGTTGAGAACTGTCAAGGAGGCTACAAATTACTCGATTTTGTAGAGCTCAAAGTGTTTATAGTTAGTTTGTTACACTCAACAATCAATTACATCTACAAGACGAAGGAAATAAGTCTAGCACATGTGGAGACTACGTAAGTACGTATAGTTCCGTATCACCGTATAACATACGTATATACGTTTTATTCTTCAGTAAAAAAACATGTTTCTTTTTAAAGGGGGTCGTTTTTTTTTTTTCATTTGTTTTGTGACTAACCTGTCGATCCATTCTGTTAACATCTCACCGTAAAGAGTGAGGTGAAGTGAGCTGTCCATAGTGTCAATCCCTAGCATTAGGTGCAATGACAGCTCACATCACCCAAGTTATCGCGGTGAGATGTTTGCAGAATAGCACGGCTGAAGTCAGAGTTTGAAAGCCGCCCATGGGCCCTGACTTGGCTTAACATGCCGTTGAAAAATATCTCTCAGGCATGCCTGGTTTGCTCACGATGTTGTCCTTCACAGTTTTTGAAGCAAGTGAGTCAGTTTTATATTTATTATTATAGCGGCAAATAAACAATCAGTGAACATTTCAACTACCTATTACGGTTCATGAGACGGTGACGGACAATGGAGGCTTAGTAAATAGGGTTCCATTTGGCACCCTTCAGGGTACGGAATCCTAAAAAAATATTGTTTTCCAATAGCCCAAAGCAAGCATGTATAAGTATGATATCGCAGATACGGTAATACATTATAGGTACATGATATAAATATGGCTCAAGAAGGCTGAAGATATTTCTAGTTTACTTTGTAACTTCTACAGAATCTGCGCCAGCGACACGAAGAATCTCCATATTTTTTACCATAAACCTGTTTCAACTTTTCTTTTTTAATATAATCACTGACCACCCATGTATTATGCTAATTTTAGCTAATAGAATACGACAAAAATAACATGTTTCTGTTGATGGCATAAGAAATCTACATATATGGTGTAATATTATGGGATTTGATGCAATCGTGGCGATTAGTGGCATATATTCTAGAAGCATCTAAAGCCGAGGTTTTCAAAATTATTTGTTCCTTTTATAATTATGGAAGAATGAAGGCTAAATTACTGCAATTTTTCAAACAAAATTTCCGGTACACTTTAGGTTCGAGCCATAGCGAAGCACTCATCAATACTCGTCATCATGACGTTCTTGCCTTCTCCAAAGTTACGTGGGGTTGGCCGCAACACGTTTTCGTCTTCCATTGTCCCCTGTCAAGTGTCACGCTAGCGCACACTCCCTTCTCTTTAATATAATTCCTCACACAATCCACCCATCGTTTCTTTTGTTGTTCCTTCCTCTCCCTCCGTAATTTTTTTTTTAGCCAGCGTTACGTATTAAAACTTGAATACCTACTTACTAGAACACATCAGGGAAGCATAACACAAAATAAAGGAGTTTATCCAGCAATGGTTGGCTGCCAATGAAGATGATGATGACGACAGCACCTGGCCGCAAATATAGCACCTGGAGTTTTAGAAAAAGTTCGGTTTCGTAGAGCGTCGCCTCTGTTTCTCAGACTTGAGTTTCTAAACCTCGATATCCTAAATTCCTAATTCTTACTAATATTATAAATACGAAAGTGAGTTTGTATGGATAGTTTGTTAGTTTGTTACGCTTTCAGATTAAAACGGCAGAACGGATTTGGGTAAAATTTGGCACATGGGTAGACCATGACCTGCACGTGTAGCATGACAACCATAGAAACGGGTATTGTCGACGGAAGAATAGACAAAATGACAGATTGTAATTGTTTATTATGTGGTCATGGTAAGCGTGGTGGACATAGGACACCTAACTTTTATCCCAATATTCTTACGGGATCGAGACTTGCGTGTGAAACCGCGGAACGCAACTAGTAATAAGCCGCTTTGTGTGTCTGTGTGACCGCGTTCATCTTCTAAAATACGCAGCGATTTTTTATTCGGTTTTTACCACGGCAGGGGCGAATTGCTAGATTCATATTAACGCCTGAAGAAAAACTGATGCGCAATCATTTATGAATCATTGAAGAAGATACATTGTAAGAGCAGTAAAAGAACTTGGCTAATAGCCTACTACGATCTATTCATATTTAGACAAGTATGCAATCAAGAAGAGGAACCATATTTTTATCACACGACTGCCGACTGCGTCGTTGGTCTACCGGGCAAAGTGCTATGGGTTTCTCCTTATGGAAATTCCCAGTCCGCAGTCAGGATTTGAGCAGCCGTCGCCGCCTACGTCGTGATGAGAACTGGCGAAATGTCTAAATGTCGGAATCACTTTTACACGTCATATAAGAAAATATTAAAAATAAGCTAGATGAGGTCGGTGTTTCCTATCTGACTACTCTGAGAAGAAAGGCCGAAACAAAGTCAGAGGTCGTAGTCTCTTTTAAAGTCCAGACATAATCTTGGTCAAGTCATACCAGGGACCATGTGGATTAGTGTCTGAAATGGTCTTTTGAGGAAAAACCACACAGATTTGAGTGGACTTGTCCAGTCAGTGCAAGCATTTGTCAGTAATCTTGGAGCTCAACTCAAAACTGAAGGAGCTCAACTCGACGAACAATACCAAAGAAAGGATATTTGGGTAGGCCGCATCAACTACTCAAACTGCCAGACCATCATTAAAACTAACTGAGAAAGAAAAAATAAATGAAAGAGAAAAAATATAAAATATCCACAAGTGAGTTTGTTGTTTGCTTTCACGCTAAAACGGCTGAACGGATTTGGATGAAATTTGGCACATGGGTAGACCGTGACCTTGATTAGGGCATAGGATACTTTTTATCCCGGTAGTAGGTTCCGTGGGATATTTTCCGACCTCCACGCAGACGAAGCCGCGGGCAAAAGATGAAATAAATAATTGTAGATGTACTATACAGTACATCACTCTGCTAACCTCTCTCCGGGGAATAGTCGTGATGTAATGTTTATATAACACAATGGCACTTCATTAGTCTTTACACCCACGGCACGGTATTTTCCTTTAGCATAGAAGCTCGCTCCATTTAACGTAGGCGACCAGAGGAAGGGATCCGAAGCGACTCATTCATACATTATTCAGAATGAAAATTGTGTTTAGTCTGTCGCAAATAGTCAATATATCGTTTTTCATACCTAACAAAAATAATCAGCTTTTCCTACAAAGATATCGCACTTCCCACAATAATGTATTTTGGATACCACTTCTAAAGGATCGGTTTGGAATTTTGGACTGCTCTGCTCATTTTACGCCATCAAACGCATATTGTAGTAAAAAAACAGCAGTGCTATTCTGTAACCAGCTCACCGTGAAAACTTAGGTGAAGTGAGCGTGGAGTGAGCTGTCATTCCACAGGGATTGACACTATTGACAGCTCACTTCACCCAAGTTTTCACGGTGAGATGTTTACAGAATAGCATGGCTGGATGTATCAGGCAGTTACATCAATTTAAATCAGAAGACTATAATATAAATTTGAATTAAGAACACAGAGAAGACCTTGAGGACATCTACACGCCTAAAGGTACAGTTGATAAAATAGCCACCGACTACAAATTTCGAAAACCATTTTCAATTTCAATAGTGGACAACAAACGATTACCGGCGTCTGAAAAGTACGCCTCCACACGAAACCAGTCCGAACTGGCGCAGACTGGCTAGCGGCCAGAATTCCAATGGACGTAGTAATATTTCATAACTACACAATTTTGTTTAAGTGTTTATTAATTTCTGTTAATTTAGTAGTTGTAAGTATACTGACCGCGGCAAAGGTGGTGTGATGATCAGTACCCTAATTACGTCATACACGATCAATCTGAATCATTTTGAAACAGATTGCTAAACCATTGCTACGTACGTTTGAAAAAAAAATCTGCTCAACAACGTAAATAACGCAATCAATGTTGTTGAATTGCCAAAATGAAACAGATTAGTCGTAATCGTTTACGAAAATGTGTTGCGTAATTAGATAGCTGATCATGTTTGCGGGGTCAACATGACCAGCGATCGCACAAAACAGAGAGGTTTAAAAGGAGAAAGAGGATGTCTTTTCCCAGTAATGGATAAAAATGTAGAAAAAAATATATATAATAAGGTTTTTGGATATTGATGGATGGATTGTATCAGGAATAATGTGAAAGAAAAGGCAGTTAATGATAGAGTGTCGGCTGACGAGAGAATGGAAACAAAAAGGTGTTGCACCGACCCCACGTAACATGGAACAAGGTAGGATAATGACGATGAAGTAGAGATTTTTGATATTTGTTCATGTACAGCTCTCGATTGCTGGTTCAGCAAAAACTTTGACATTTATCAAGACATCATTGATTCAAACCTGGGTACACAAACAATTACACCTCTTTTTTTTCTAATATTGACATGTTATATCAATAGCATGTCAATATTAGAAAAAAAAGAGGTGTAATTGTCATGCGATTTTGTACTATGTGCTCTTTAACTATTAACTGTTACCTTGACCTGCCCTGCAAATGACTATAGTTGGGCCCAGCACGCGTAGCATGACAACCATAGAAACGTGTTTAGTCGACGGAAGAATAGACAAAATGACAGATTCCGATTGTTTATCCGTCATTTTGTCTATTCTTCCGTCGACAAAACCCGTTTCTATTGTGCTCATGCTAAGTCTACTAATCTGTAACCGTTAGTAACGCAATGCGCAAGCATGGGTAAAAGCATTATTGAAGATGCTCATTCATTCTTTGTATGCATATAGAGAACCTTTTGTTCTGCAGTGGGCATCTGGCAATACTTAACAGTAAAATTGCAGCGCACAGAATATAAATCAGTTCATCTTCTCCGCAAATTCAATACCAATAAAATGCTGAGACATAAAATCGTATATATTATGCCTATACATTCCAGGCTTAATTTGTCAGTCTGCCAAAATCCAATAAATAGCATTTGATCAAAGGTCATTATTTCCAATACCTAGACACAGAGAAAATATTTCACAAGTGAGTTTTTTTTTACTTTATTGCCTTAGCCTTGAAAGTAGAATAACCTAAGGAGTAGGGTGTATTATTTCTTAAAAGCCAGTAACAATAGAACAATTTCAGTGAATTCCGTAACATTAAAAAACTCATTGTTAATATTTCGCAACATTAGGCCAGTTCGCATCAGCTGAGTGCTGCGCAAAACACAGCATTGTGTGCGCCTGCGGCGACGAGAACTACTTGATATAAATATAGATTATTTTTGTACAGAAAAGACTTTCGTATTGTGTGAACTATGGCTATTAAGTATAAAGCTGAAAAATAATTTTTATAACAAAAAAACAATTACAATTGAATTCGGTAACACTTTTGACCTTGAATTGACCTAGCGTATTAAGAAGTTCAATAGAATAAGAGGCCAGCTTAAAATGGTTTTTAAAATGCTTTATATAAAAATAAAAAATAAATTGAATGCCGTCAAAGTGTTACCACACTTTGACCTTGAGTCAAAGTGTTACCACACTTTGACCTTGAACTGACCTACCGTAGTAAGAAGTTCAATAGAATAAGAGGCCAGCTTAAAATGTTTTTTTTACCACAATCACAGTATAAGTAACACATAACATAACATCACACCTTAAATCTCCGAAGAGTTAGGCAGAGGTGTACCTGTAGCAAGTACACCCACATTTCACCAGCAATATAAATAAGTAACAGTTAATGTCTTCATAGAAAACGGCCGAAACGACACGCTTCGAGATATCAGTGTATATCAGTACTGAACTGTCTCGAGTGTGCGACAGTTACGCACGGACGCGGAAGGTTCATCTACCGAGTGGCCGTAGGTAATTATTTCAAGTTCATTGCCGAGATATAATACTGTTACCTACTTTATTATACTGTGCCACTGTACACAATGTAACGATCTGCTGATAACTTTATAACGACGTAAAATTACGCATTATGACCAGTAAATTGACGCATTGTAATCTATTATTGTTTTTATTTTATAAAAGTGTACTGTCATTATGTCAATGGATTATTATCATAATATATTAAAGTGTTTTTCCAAACTTTCTTTTAGTTATTACTTAGGCCTCGCACTCAACCATTAAGCATCTTTCTTGATACAAAAGCCCATGAAAGCACCACGAAATATTCAGGTGATTTAATTAAAACATTTCCCAAATAACATCGACCCTGCGATAACCTCATAATTTTCGAACTGTCTGATCTGCCACGCTTAATCTTTGGTACGTCTGACACGCCACGCACCACGTGACCGTCTGACTCACAATATTCATTCAACGATAAACGTTCGCGGTTCGTGTCAGCTGTTGCGAGCTCTCTTCGTAAGTTCGTACGTACGCACTCGTGATTCTGTCATCTTAGTTTCGTTATCTCGAAGTTCGGGTTATCGTGGAGGAGGAAGGTTATGTTTATGTATTTGTGAAGTGTTGCAATAAGTATTTGGCAAAATTAATGATCGTTTCGTTGAGTTTAAATAAATAAATGTGCATGAAAACATACAAGTTTGACAACATGTTTGAAAAATTAACCCAAGTTAAATGCGTTCTTATCACGAGACTAGTTTTCCTAATTATTGACGCTGAACTAGTCATATTTTTATTTATTTTCACGCAAGGAACAGAACATTATTCGAAACAGCGTCAGCAAGCAGCGTATGAGTGTTCCAGCGACATTTTTTCCACGTGAACTTATCAATATTAGATCTAGAGTGTTCATAAAAATGGGTCTCATGCTAGAAGTAGCACTTACATAAATAATCTTTTAAGTTGGTATGAATAAACCGAACTCAAAGGTAAAGTATGTAGGCCACTTGAAAGTCGTTTACTTATGTTGATTTTTTACTTTACTTTTAAATCTTCATAAAGGTCTGGTTAGTTTTAAAAGGATTTGGCAGGGACTAATACCTGGATGGTTTGGGAAGAGGCCTATGTTTAACAATGGAATGCGATATGCTAAGTGGATGTCGATAATGATGACTACACCAGCCGGCTCGCCCCCTACTACATGGCGACATAAGACGCAGATATATGCCAGTGACCTTGAGTGGTCAGTTTGCGTGTTCTGCAATGAACTCACGCAACGCATCGTACGTCCAGCAAGTAAAACATTCGCCAAAATTAGACGCATTATTAATTGAGTATACATAAAAAAGGTATTTTAATAAAACACGTATACTAAAAGATCAATAATTAAATTTTCTTTAAAATGGTAAAGGTTTCAGAAAAATACGCCTGATAGATTTAGCGTGATTGTCAGTTTTTTTGCCGCGTTACACATAACTTTACAAATTAATTTCAATATGTAATACAAACATAATCTAAAATAATAAGTTATTAAGAAAATGCTCTAATTTAACATATTTATATTTTTTCCAAATCATCAACACTACTCGTTTAGACGTGATCTTCAGTATAAAATCATCAAAAGTCGGTTATCGTCGCCTTAAACTTAACTGGCGAAATGTGGGTATTCTGCAGTTACACCTCTGGGGCCTTACTATGACGTGTTTAAACTATCACCTTTCCGTTGTGAAATAAGGATAGTGCTATTCGTCCTGAATAGCTTCATCTCTCTCTCACACTGGAAAGATGATTGCTCTAACAAGTCATAGTAGAGCCCCTGGTACCTTCACCTGCTCACCTTCGGAGATAACAGGGGTAATTTTATGTTACCAATGGCAAAGTTTTAAAAACGAAAATATCACCTAGCTTTTATCAATACAAAATAACAATGCTTTAGTAACTCAAACACAAAGCATTCATTTCAAATAAATCATTTACAGGCTCTTGAATTGTCAACGATTCGGTCAGTTAGATAGGTGAAGCTAGTTGTCCATTCCAAGGCGTAGTATTGAGAAGAACTCCATGGACACTCTTTTAAATCAAAATATTGCTTACAGAAGACAGACAGAACACATTTTTTTATGTACACCATATAAATTACAAAGTTAAATAGGTACCATAAAACTGCAACACAATTTATAACCACATACAAGTTCTGTACTTCATAGATGCCAGAAAAAACAGATCGAGCTTGCGAAACGGCGAGAATTCCTTTTAGCAGAAAGAATGTTAGACATAAGAAATATGCTTTGAGAAACGGGAGTACTTTTTTATCATCTTGGCATTACCCGGGTACGTGGGCGTCGTTTTCCAGTATAACCAGATGCAGCGGAACAGAATTTCACATCGTATCAGTATAAAATTTATAAACTTACCACCTATTGTTATTGGATGTTTTCCATTAGGATCAAAACATCGTGAGGAAACCGGCCATGCCTGAGAGATTTCTCGACGGCATGTGAAGCCAAGTCAGAGGCCCACGGCCGCATAAAAACTCTAGACACCAGGTTAGCCACTAACCACACGAAAAAGAAGATAAAGATTCTCAGTAACAGCTCGAAGTGTGATTTTGTGCTCGGTTACTGGTCAAATATTTAGGGGGGCTAAATTATTGCGTGTATGGGTCTGAATATGATTGCGGAAGGCTATCAGTACGAGTAGCTGACGCTGGGGTTCTGTCTCGCATAGGGTTAGGCTGAGCGATGGCCGTTTTGCGAGTACCTATACTTGTTCTTGTCGTGTTTCTGTCAAATTCAAAATTATTTATTTCAAATAGGGCCTTAAAAGGCACTTATGCGTGTCAAAATTTATAAAAAGAAAAAGGATTGATTCTAATCGCCTTCTAAAAGGTAGTTTTCGTATGAAGAAGAATGCGTAAGATACTCCATCACTCACATACTCATCATCCGTTACTCTTTAAACTCGTTTTCTGTTCTATCTGTGCGTCGCACAAAAAACCGTCTGTACCCGCAAATAAACGTATTTTCGTTCTTTATTTTCTTCTAGTAGGGGAAGACCAAAGAAACGATGGATGGACTGCGTGGAAGATGATATGTCTAGAAAGGGGGGTGACGACTAATAGAGAAGTATCGAAGAAGTAGACATGCTACGCCGGCCACAAATAAATTGATTGTTAAAGGCAAGAGATGAGATGATTCGTACAAGGGTCTTAAACATAACAGCAACATGTAGGATTTCTTCACATTTCTGCGCTTTGAGGAATCCATGCGTGATATTTTCTTCAAGAAAAACTCACATAAATCATGAAAAAAAAATTACAATCATTCGTACTACGTTCTTATCAATTACGTATTCGAATGGCTAAGTACTTATGTAGTGTTATCAGCTATTGAAGGTTCTTTCTATTATTTATGCTTTATATATACATGACATTGGAGACGCGTCGTATGTGGTCGCGATCCTCAGCATTGAGGGAATGACGAAGAAGAAGAATACATGACATGATTGACATTGCACATGCACAGTCTGCGGCGCGTGAGTCGCCGACAGTACGAAATGTTACCATTTTAAATATTACATTTTATATAAACATTTAGGACTAATTATGTATTGTATTTATTTATTTTATTTTTGTCTTATTTTGTTATTTCACTATATGTTGCACCGGTTGACGTCATCACGTCAACGCTGGCTGTAGCTGAAAACCAACGCTGGGGCTCTGTCTCGCATAAGGTCGCAGCATTATGCTGAGCGATGGCCGTTTTGCGTGGATGTGACGTATATTTTCCCCCCAATTGTTTATTTTCGTGTTTTGTTCTTTTTTGCGTCATAAGTACCGCAAATAAACGTATTTTCTTTCTTTTCTATCTTATTTATTCATCGTGAGGAAATCCGGCTAAGTAATAACAGCCGCATAGGTCGACCTATCAGGTTACGCTTGCCGGGGTTGGTCCGTGGATGGGTGAAAATCTTTACATACCGAGACTCCTCCGTGCCTCGGACATCACGTCAAGCCGTTGGACCTGGCTGTCATTCGTGGATCTTTGACAGCCGTTACGAGTCGTCAGAAGCCCGAAAGTCTGACAACCAGTCTGACCAAGGGTTATCGTATTACCCAGTTACTGGGTTGTGGAGGCAGTCGCTCCATGTAAAATACTGGTATTCAGCTGCATCCGGTTATATTGGAAGTCGTACCCAACATAGTTGGGAAAATGCTAGGTACATTGATTGAGGAAATCTGGACTTAAGACTATTATATGTCTGAAATCGCTAAATCGCCTTGAGCAAGAGTGGTGATCAATGCTCATGCCTTCTCTTTAAGAGAAGAGGCTTTTGACCTGCAGCGGGGAAAAAATAGGCAGGTAATATTTATTCACAAGATTCGAAAAAGACCTACACCCGAATTGCTGAGCTCACTTGGGATGGCAATCCATTCAACAATACTCATTGCTGCCGTTTTTGGTGTCGAGCAGACGAATTTTCCCAACATAATTATCAAGCAACAGATATAATTGTATTTTCGAAATGAAAGGGATGTTTACCGAGAAAGTATTCTATATCTATTTTTATTACGATTCATTCATGCTTTGCATGTGAACGCCACGTGGCGGTTGTCGGCGTGGGGTTTACAGAAATAGCGTAGTGGATAAAATAACATGTAAAGTTTTTCGATACCGTCTGCGCGTTTGATCAGAACTACTAGTACTTTCTACAGTCTCATATATAAGAAGAATTGATGATGGAGCTATAACATATGTATCTTCTGACTAAAGAAGAAAGTCAAATCCTTCTTTTATCTTAATTTAATTATTTATCAGCACGCGTAGTAGGACAACCATAGAAACGGGTTTTGTCGACGGAAGAATCTAAGACAAAATGACAGATTGTGATTGTTATCTGTCATTTTGTCTATTCATCCGTCGACAAAACCCGTTTCTATTGTGGTCATGCTAAGCGTGTAGGAATACAGAGGCGTCTATAGACAATTTATTTAATATTTTCTTCTTTAGTGTCCTTACATCGCCATATTTCCATGAGGAATTATCTCAACAAATAACAAACGATTAAAATAACACACAGGAGCATTACTGAGAACAAAACAACGTTTCTTTAATTAGAACAACATAAATAGAATAGAGAAAATACATTTCTCGACACATCTGCGTAAAAGCAACAGAAGTTTTATTCCAGCCAGTCTTCATACCTCAAGCCTATGACACAATACCGGGAGCCATTTTGATTCTAAATAGTTCCATTTTTAGGATCCGTACCTAAAGGGTGCCAACGGTACCCTATTACTAAGGCTCCGCTGTCCGTCCGTCTGTCACAGGGCTGTAGCTTTTGAACCGTAATAGGAAGACACTTGAAATTTTCACATAGTGGTGCACACTATAGCAAAATTTCGCTACTACGGTCGCCATTACAACAAAAAATAAAACAAAGTTAACAAAACAAGTTAAAAAAAAAAATTGTGTTAAATATTGTACGGAGCAGGAGGTAAAGACAACTGGCAATTATGGATACTTCAGAACCACTGCAAATACAGTACTCGTAGCTAACGTAAGATGACGTTTTTAACATGTTTATAGTCCATGGATTAGCTGAAGAAGTAACCTCATTTGACAGAACGTTTTTGAGAGTCAAGCAGGCTTTGACTCTACGAGTATATGACCATGTTACCGACATTTTGTCATATTTGTGAACCTTCTGGATGTTCCTATTCTATCGTCTAACTGTGACAGTTGGCGTATTCCGTATATTCCGGTCCGCCGGATCGCATCCGAGCCCCGGCCGTAATTCCGCTGAATCCTTTCTTTAATTAAGGATTTACCTGGGTTAGGTGAGGGTTGGTCGAGTTTTTGCGGCATTAGGAATTTATGTAAGTGGAGTTTAATTCAAAAGCATTTATTAAGAGATATTCTGTATAAACCTTCTTAAGCTGCGGAAACAAACAAAAGTAAATTTTCGGCTCTGCGTGTTTAGGGAAATTATCTTGCGTAAATGTAGTCTATTTACGACTTATGAAAGTCCTGCTACCAGAAAGGTATAATGTATATGAATGTAGGTGTTTACTTAAGAGGTAAACTGGAGAAAAGATGGATGAATATGATACAAAGACATAAGGGAAGTGAACGCTGATATGGAAGGCAGAAAAAGACGTATTATGGCGTCCCCTAATAAATTGGGATAATGGCGTGCGGATGACGAATCGCTATCCACACAGCGAACTACGCCTCCTAAGCCCAATTGATCGGTGACCCCTCAACTAGAATGGAGGCGAAAAAGACAGTGATGCATATGGCAACTTGGGAGAAACGTTTGTTATTTTATTAAAAATCTACTACAGATATTGCAAGGAACAACTTATCTTGCACCCATTTGCCGTATGCTTTCTCTTGCCAACTCCATTCGTGACGAAATAGATGTCTTCGCTAGTTCAGTAGCCTCAGTAAGGACTAAACTTAGAGATTTAATTGTATAATTATTACTTTTTTTCTTTGTCGAAACTTTTCCCATTTATCAATTAGTATAACTTTTTTGTTTTTTCAAATAGTGTCATTCGTAAGTTTTACAAGTTAAAATATGCATGCTAGATTCACATCTAGTAGATGTCAATCAGACATATTGTTTTGTAGCTATTTTATTGCATTTTGTGTCCGTTATGTGAAGTAAAAAATAAAAACAGGTATCTAGTCCATCGTTCACTAATGAAGTCGGGACCACATTCTGACATCCATGGCCACAATGCCACATTTATTTCTTATGGCCCATTAATAATAAGTCCCTACCTACCTATAATTAAACGAGTACTTGTAAATACAATTTCATGCAACAAGCTGGAGGTGTTTCTTGAACAAGTTGAGTGGGATTTAGGTACTCGCAGCAGCAAACAATGAAAAAGAAATTATAATGAGAATTAAAGGTCAAGTGCTGTACTTTATATATAAATTGAAAGTAACGATACAATCGTGTTTATCCAAGTCCCAATTAGACGATAAATAGACAGAAATAAAGTACAGTGACATTTTATTTAAGTAGGTATCAACTTATAGACTTGGTTTCGAAATAGGATGTACTTCGAACTTGAAACTGTGTATTTTGATTATGATATAATTCTCAGCAAAACAGACAGAAAGGCAAGCCTTTTTAACCGAACTGACATTTCAGGTAGGTAAGTGATCGGCTCGCGACCTCGCCTCGCGAAGACCTCCGGATGAATCCAAATCTAATCGGCGATCCCAGAAAATATAGCCGTAAGCTGCTTCATCATGTTTTGCAAAATTATTCAATCAAGAGCTCAATTTAAGAACGAAAGAATGTCGTTTGGGTTTTCCTGATATTCTAAACTTAAATGAGAAATGCGTCATCCTCATTCCTTTCCTATTAAACATAGCTGCACGCGTAGCATGACCACCATAAAAACGGGTTTTGTCGACGGAAGAATAGACAAAATGACAGATTCACAATCACAATCTGTCATTTTGTCTATTCTTCCGTCGACAAAACTCGTCTCATGTCATATTACGCGTCATGCTAAGCGTGTTGCAGTCAAACAACTCTTGATGAAAGATTCCAAAGGGATCACGAGGTTTAACTAAACCACAGATTAGTAACTAAACTCATATTTAGGAGGGGGTAAAATTATTTCCTTGTTTGTAAGTGGTAATCTCTGTAATTAATGATCCGATTAAAAAAGTCTTCGACTGATAGAAAGCTACACTATTGCAGAGGCAAAAGATTTTTTTATCTTCCACGCGGACGGAAATCGCGGGCCGAAGCTAACTTTATATCATTATTTAACAACAAGTACCTACTTAATGGAAAAAAATAGCATAGAATTTTACCTAACGATAAAACTATTCCGTTAAAAGGGTTCGGCGAGTTTGCGCAAGAGATTGACCGATAACGTTGATACGTGTTATCAGCGTCCAATAAAATACGTGACGTCATTTTTTGCACGTAATCAGTATTAATAAAGATGATAGAATTAATTATCTCTTTAATACGACCTATCTTTCACCGCTGCTTTAGCTAGCTCTTAAACAAATATGTCTACCTAGATAACATGTTTGGGTGCTCATCAGCGTTATCACCCAACTCATAATTCTCCTTGCTTTATCTCGATTTTAAAGGGCATGCAGGCATGTCTTCTTCCATCATCGTCGCCATTCTCTTGCCCTAATCCCATATTTTTTTTTTGTATTCAATACAACGTTTATTTTTCGTCCATACTTTTCTATTAGTTGTTATCTCAGCACGAGTAGCATGACCACCATAGAAACAGGTTTTATCGACGGAAGAATAGATAGAATGACAGATTTTGATTGTGTATCTGTCATTTTGTCTATTCTTCCGTCGACATAAACCGTTTCTATTGTGGTCATGCTACGCATGCTGTAGTCACCTCCTTTCTAACCATATCACATTGCATCTATCATCTCCAATGTACCCACGGACGGCGTGGCGCAGACAGACAAGGAAGGGTAAAGAATTTATATACGTTTAGGAAAATACAAAGAATCCATTCTAATATAAAGTGATTACAGCCTCGTCAAAGACTTAACATCAGGAAGTTCACCGATGCGTTGAATCACGGAGATAAATAATAAGCCACCTGCAATTTTTCCATCAACCTTTCAAAACATATAAATAATGCTGCCTGGTGTCAAAAATAGGTTTTCTGTTAAATGATGATGCAGATTTCAACACCACACAGAACCCAGTAAATAAGCGATCCTATCGTAATTTTTGGGCACGTGTCCAATCTCATACCGTTCAAATTTTGGGAACCGACAAATGTAATAATACGCCAGACCTGGGAGTCGAACTAAGCTCAAAGTCCACAGCCGCACTGCCACCAGACTAATGAGGCGATATAATTAAACACAAGGTTATTTATTATGCGAGTAATTATTATATATTTCATAATATATTAAATATTAACATTTTTCCAAAGAGACCATTGACCTTGGTGTCCGCTACGCTAAGTTTTCTTCGCAAACAATTTAATTAAGAAAATAAAAGATAACAAATTTTGTCTATTTTTCCATCGTAGTATTTATTCAGTAAATAGATAATTTTTTACTGTTTTGCTGGCCAAGCAACAAGGCTTACAATGTTGAAATACTAAAAACTAGACGGATACATCCAGTGCCAAGAATATAATGATGACTGACTCTTTATAACTCCGCTTTTTTCCTTAAGGGAAACGTGTTTCTAACTCTGAATCATTCTTATATCACCAAAGTGGTTCCTCACACACCTATACCACGTATAATTTCTTAACAGTTTTACGTAAAGGGACAGCAGTGAGCAGTCTCCCACTCATCATGGCTCCTACACGGAACTGCTTCAAGAACCGACTGGATCTCCAAACTATTTGAATCACACGCAAGCTAATTAGCTGTTAGTGTGTCTTACCAAATAATAATAATAATAATAACCCCACCGCCGTATCTCTACGTTGACGTCGTGGTGGGGCACCCCACCGCCGTATCTCTACGTTGACGTCGTGGTGGGGCTTGCGCGCTCCAAACTCTGGGTCTGTGCCGGCAGAGTTTACTTTGCCGGAACAGGTCTAGGATGAGGAGCCAGACCAAGAGAGATACAGAAACCCGCAGGGCAGCATGTGGCGAGCTGTTGGGCAGTAGCGACCCCACGGACCCTATCTCCCGGGAGAAATCTTGTTCCTCATCTCTGGCTTGCCTTTATTGGCCGGCTGGAGTGAACACTGACGAGGAACAGAGCTCCCACCTCATTCTTGCCTTAATTGGCCGGCTTGAGTGGAGATTCGCAAGAGCAAACGTGCTCGGAGGAAGGAAGTATTCCAGTAAGTGCTCGTAGGGATCTTGACCATCTTCCGGGCTCTGGGATTGTTCTAAAAGCCGTGGAATACCTCTCCACTCCTCAAGCACCTCAGGACATGTTGTCCCCTTGTCGCTACGTCACTATGTGCTAGCGACAGTTTCCGGGGGCCCATTATTGAGTGTGCAAGTCACCCCCTGCCATTTTATCCGTGTACATTTAAAACATTGATGAGGCAGGGGCCATAGTCCTTCCATAGTTCCAGGTCACATGTCAACTTTAGCCACCCAAACCCATAGTCCAATATCTATGTTTCCATACCCTGCAATAGTCCTGCACCAACCGGGGGTTGTCCTTGGGTGCACTTGCATAGTACATACAGGGACAATCGTCGGTTGGTGCCTCATTTCATTAAAAACGCTTAACGGGCCTCTGCGAGTTGGCTTCGGCTCCTCGTACGCCTTCCAAAGGTCCGGGACAAGGTCCCGAGAATAGTTAAAAACTAAAAATAATAATAATAAACCAGAAAGCTTTATCAGTACGTATGTGAATAAGGGACACCAGCACGCTTAACATGACCACAATAGAAACGGGTTTTGTTGGCGGAAGAATAGACAAAACAACAGATTATGCTTGTTTATCTGTCATTTTGTCTATTCTTCCGTAGACAAAACCCGCTACGCGTGCTGGAGTTCCGTATTCACATACGTACTATGAATCCCAATAGAAACAATGATCTACCAGAAAACTTTCTTTTTAACTGTAAGTGTATATTAGAATGAACTTTTTATGTTAAATCGATTAAATGTTAATTCGATTTTGAACGATTATTTTACTGCTATACTTCACCCCATACTCAAGGGGCTCGTGGGTAAATAATAACAGCCGCACGAGTCGATCGAAGGTCGGTCCGTGGATGGGTCACGAGCCAATACATAATATCGAGACCACTCCGTGGCTCGGAAAGCACGGTAATCCGTTGGTCCCAGCTATCATTTGTAGATCTTTGACAGATGTTACGGGTAGGCCTGAAAGTCTGACAACCAGTCTTACCAAGGGGTATCGTCCAGTGACTGGGTTGTGGAAAATAAGAAGCTGCATCCGGTTAGACTGGAAGCCGACCCCAACATAGTTGGGAAAAGGCTTAGCAGATGATGACTGTGCCTCAAACTCAAAAACTTTATTCACTAAAATAAAAACACACATCATGAGGAAAACGGAATGCCGTAGAGATATTTCTCGACGGCATATGAAGCCAAGTCATAGGCCCATGAGCGACATAAAAAGTCTGACTCGAGGATAGTTACTAACCACACGAAAAAGAAGAAAGAAATACTGAAATAAAAACTATAAAAACACGGTAATAATGTTCAATGTCACTTTATTTTAATTATCTTGTGCACTATAGAACTTTTTCCTAATTAATACGCGTGAACGCTTTGGCGTCGGGCTTGCCATAAAATTAATGTTACCAGCATAAAAAACGTTTTAATAAAATTTTACTTGCACTCACTGAGAGTCGTAAAATATTTTTTAACGAGTCGAATATTGCTTTTGAAACCGGTCTAGTGTAGAACATAATGTAAAGTTATCTTATGAAATATTGATAAGTTTATTAGAGTTTTCGACATCAAAGTGCGGTGAATTGGTGATGAATAAGATAGTAGATAGTTAAATTTAAAACTTTATGGAAGTTTTATTAATAAAAATAGAAACGTCAATTTCCCATAGTCAGCTGGATCAAAGACAATAAAAGCCAATAATATAAAAAAAAAACTTTAAAAATAAAACCAATCAAGGGCCTTAGTATTTCCAAAGTCTTAGTAGATAATCAGTTCAGTTAGCCCCCCAAAACCATAATCCAATATATTTGTTTCCATATCCTGCAATAGTCCTACATCAACCGGGGGTTGTCCTTGGGTGCACTAGCATAGTGCGAAAAGGTATAATCGTCGGTTGGTCCTGGCCTCATTTCATTAAACACGTCTGACGGGCCTCTGCGAGTTGGCTTCGGCCCCCGTTCGGCTTCCAAAGGGCCGGGATCCTAGGGTCCCGAGAAATGTCAAAGACGTTAAAATCAATTAATAATAAACATTGAAATTTCTTCAAGTGTCACCTGCCATTCTCATCAAACGAACGTAATTACGGGACACAAAATATTGATTAATCAAAGCGACACTTTTGTAAAACAGGCTTTATTTATCGTACAATGTGTGCTTTCGTTATAAAATATATTTTTTCCGGATAAAATTAAAAACTATTACTTATATTTTCTAGGTTCAGAGAATTCATGCGTCGGGTATCCATGGACTATCAGATTTATTCATGACTATCTAACGACAGTCAGCTAAATATCAGTAGGTGCAGACAGCACGTCGATGGTAACACTTTGACCTAGAGCTGACCTAGCGTAGTACAGCGGTGTCAATAGAATGCGAGGCCAGCTTATACTGGTTTTTGCTACCACTGACAAGCGGCCTACTGTACACGGAATAAATACGGATTGTATGTATGACTAGCTTCCCGCGGCTTCGCCCGCGTAAAAGTAACTCCTATAACATCAGCTATCTGCCAGTGGAAGTCCCGTCAAAATTGGTCCAGCCGTTTCGTAGATTAGCCGGAACAAACACACAGACAGACATTTTATTTTCTGTTATTTTGAAATTACGAACAGACACTTCAAGATGCATAGTAACAACACCTGCACGCGTAGCGTGACCACCGTAGAAACTGGTTTTGTCGACGGAAGAATAGACAAAATGACAGATAAACAATCACAATCTGTCATTTTGTCTATTCTTCCGTCGACAAAATACGTTTCTATGGCGGTCATGCTACGCGTGCAGTGTTAGAACAATTTCAACACGCAAGAAACAAACGATCCATCTTCAAAAGCAGAGAGGCAAATGCTATCTAACCGAAAAATAACAACAGTAAAAATAAATCTAGATATTTTCTGTGAACATAGGCCGGGCTACGTTCACAGCATCTACCGTGACGGAGCGTCGCGGATGTATGCTCCGTCGCTCTTTTCCCTTTTGCAGAGTGAATGAAACTCCCAACGGTATCAAAACTAAGTGCATCAGTTACAATTGAAAGCAGATGTTCGTTGCAATTTGTTGAAATTAAATTTTAACTAGACTAGGAAAGACGAAAGGCAGAAATAATAGGGTTTATTGAATGTTTTAGTTAACAATAGAACTCGCTTAATTAATGAGTCGGACAGTTAGTGAGCTATCAGAAGAAAAGTCGATAATGTTGAAACTTTTACAAATTCTGTCGATGTGACGATTGACAACTTAGTTACTTTAGTTAAGTTGTAAGACAGCAAAATCATGCCACAATCAACTCAAATCAAGGAAAATAAATATGAGTTTAAAAAGAAAGGAGGAAGCCCACCATTGCGTAGCAACAAGTTATTTTGCTTTTAAGTTTAAAGTCAGTTCAATTTTTTTTGTGTAAAGTTTTTATTTTTCACCTTTCACTTCTGGCACCTACCCCACACAAATTCGAATACCATTACCTGCTTTGTAAATAACTGTGACAGGAATTTATAACATCATCCATAAAGACTAAGTGGAAAAAATATGTATTATTGAAAAAACTACCCAAGCAAAGTTAATAAAATTTATATGGGACCACCTCTGAAGTATGCCTATCAAACAAAAAAAAGAATCATCAAAATCATTCCATAATTGGCAGAGTAAACGAGTAACAAAGATACAAAAAAAAAAAAAAAACAGTCGAATTGAGAACCCCCTCGTTTTTGAAGTCTGTTAAAAATATTAGATAAGCATGGAAAAAACCAAATCTAATAAAAATATACTTCGATAGAAGTGGAAATATGTTCCATTTGAGTCATAGGAAAACGTGATATATAATCGATTCCGGTTCTAATGGAGTGGCAAGATAAAAGCGGATACTTGAATTCAAGATACAAATATCTTTACTTAGATTTTAAACAGAATTCTGCGAAGTGTGGCAAAGTCGAGATATTGCCACCCAATTCCCGGATCCGTGTTAATCAGAGTATACAATTGGCCTCAAAACTCGTTGGTCCCCAAATTAAATCACAAGGAGAACCTTTTCAAACACAGTCCGCCATCTTTCTTTGTCCATGATTAAATTCTTGTCTGATGGACTACATAGATGCTCCAAATGGCATACAGTCCAACACACATTTCGAAATCCGTGAACAACAAACAAAAGCCCAGGACATTTAGACACACAAAATTAGGTCGCATTATACAATTACACGATAAGATAAGGGGCTAAAAAACAAACACGTTCCACATCGTATTTGTTTTTTAGCCCCCTATCTTTACCTTATACGTTTGAAGTTAAAATTTTCTCTACGTTTTCCTTCCCAATTTAGTTGTAAATGATTTAATTAAAATACTGTATTTGATAAGGGATAAACGTGTACGTTATTGGCGCAAATTTCTTCGGAATGGCGTCGTTTTGACGAAAATTGGGGCGTTCGGGGAATCCACAAAATCTTTCGCCGAATTTCACACCGCATAGGTACTTCAACTCTCGACATATTTCCTAAGACACACCTCACTGTTACTAAGTCCAGAGCTTACAGTTTTTGTCCTACGGTGTCACAAATAGGTATCGTGGAAGTACTTTTCGAACAAACTGGTATCACATAACGCCTAGTGTCGGACGCTAAAACCTTAGATACAGGCTCTAATATACTGAATAAGGCACAAGTGCGCTATAAAACCTAAATAAAAATTCCATACAATTCCTTATATAACAGACTGCCTTCAAGATAATAACAGACAACATTTCTATGCGACCTGGCCCTACGTCATTCGATGACGGCAGATTTCAGTGTTGACTCTTAAATTCATTAAGTACTTAATATTGAATTAGCAGTTCTAAATATAGACTAACGAGAACTAGACTGCTGTTGAG
Organism: Agrochola circellaris; assembly: GCA_914767755.1. Classification (NCBI taxonomy): domain Eukaryota; kingdom Metazoa; phylum Arthropoda; class Insecta; order Lepidoptera; family Noctuidae; genus Agrochola; species Agrochola circellaris. The sequence goes on along the minus strand of OU611867.1, from coordinate 4,111,955 downwards.
TTAGGTTCATTTGCTTTTGGGATAAGTTTCAGGCTCTGAGCTTACTCAATGTTAACTTAGTTTGTTTATTGGTCAAACAAGTACATCCACCAGCATACGATTTGACAGTAGCGTTTTCAATCAGAATCTCGGATGGTGTAGATTAAGATGAGGCTCCCAAAATTTTAGGTAAATTTGCATTAATATTCTGAAATAACTACGCAACAATCAAAATAGAACTTTATTACTTATATGATTTATTGGATCTTTTTCTTTCCATGTAATGAAATGAAAAGAGAGAAAATGTTACAATTACGTAGCTGTCTCGAGTTACGTAATTGTAACATTTTCTCTCTTTTTTTTTTATTCCGTCTTTTTTAAAGATCATTTAAATAAAATCAAGATTACACGGCTTTTATGTCTAAAATAATTATTCACAGTAAGAAAATTTAGTTTATTATCCAGGCACAAGATAATTTTTCACTAGATCAATTATTACTTTAGTTATAAACGAAATAAGAATTGAGACTTACGCCGTTTAGTTTCGTGCCCGAACACGAACAAAGAGCGCACGCGATATTCAACTTTATTACAGATATTATGTTAGCGTTTAGCACATATCGGAGTGGCGGGGTACATGGGGACTGAGCTTGCGTGGAAATTGTCTATGGAGTACCTGGTACCCAAATAAACGACCGGCACAGCTGGGCAGACATTTACCCCATTACCACCCCATTACCACCTTGCTGACAGGCTAATATTTTAGGAACGAAGACCTTTAACGCCTTCGGTAGGAGTAAATTGGTAGAAATCGTCACGTAACGAAAAAGCGTTATGCCTGACAAAAACAGTTTCATGAGCGGTTTTCAATAGTTCGTAACGATACCCATAGATTTTTGGTAAAGATTTGGTACCAGAAACCCCAAGTTCAATGAAATCCCTAGCAACATTTTTGTACCTCGCCATCACCAAGCAATGAAATACTAAATAAATGTTAGAACAAAACGAACATAAATATTTCCTAAAGTGACGAGTTTATTATACTACGGTAATACTGAATCATCGTAGCTTTATAAGCCTCCTATTGACCTATTACATTAACATAAACGCCATATTTGGAAAATTTTGATATTTTCCTACATCACAGAAAGATGTTGCCATGACAGAATTTGTGAAGTCATGACTCGTGACAAAACTCCATACAAATTCTTTATAATGTTAGGATGACCAAGACAAAATTCGAATTGGCATACATAATAAGACATTCGTCCTTCTATCGTTTTTGAAATTTGTTTAAAAGAGAGAATAAAGAGGTAACATTTGTTTGTTTGTATGTAGGGGGTAATCTCCGGAACTACAAGTAGGACTTTAAAAAAAAAAAATGCCTTGGATAGCCGAATTCTTGAGGAAGGTTATAGGCTCGCGGACGAAGTCGCGGGCAGAAGCTAGAAAGAAATATTTTAAGAAAGTACTACCAATTAGAACCACAACCAGTCGATCCATTCTGTAAAATTCTCACCGTGAAGAGTGAGGTGAAGTGAGCTGTCAATAATGTCAATCCCTAGCATTAGATGCAGTGATAGCTCACATCACGCTCACTTCACCTAAGTTTTCACGGTGAGATGTTTACTGAATAGCACGGCTGGTATCTAGATGTGGCACAAAAGCAAACCAAGTTAATAATGGCGTCTTCAAAAAGGAACAACCAAAAACTACGTTCTATATATTTGCCAGACAAAGGTTTCTGCATACACAATGAGCATGATGAGTTAACAAATTCGACCCTTACAATTACCGGTCACGAGATCCGTTCCCATGGGTGTCAGGAGAGCGATTAAGGGCTAATGTTAGCAAGATGGGCAACCCACCCACGGTTGGTTATTAATTCCGTCTTACCATGTTATCAACGCTTGCCAAGGATTATGGTCTGATCTTCGTAATTGGAGGGTTCTGAGTCCACCGGAACTCTTTTGGCAAGGTTATGTTGCTGGCTCGAAAATGTTGGTATATTTTTATAGGCTCCTGAATATATTAATTAATTAAGTAATATAAAATCTTTCGCTCGAGCCTTTAAAGAGGCCATTCATAATTTTTTTCTCATTGAAAGATTTTTTTTTATTTTTTTTTCATTTTGATTTGATTTTTATCATTGATTTATATTTAATTTAAGAATATTTTATGCTCAGCTCCTTTACATTTACTGATAACAAATTATGTTTACATTCCGTGTGGTGGGACCCTGATGATCTGCTATACAGGTATTCCTAGTGCTATCAGTCTCTCAAAAACATTGTCATGTAATTTTTAAGCTTGTTTTAAATAATTTATCATGTCATTGTTTGTCAAGAGAAAATAAATTATTTGAATTTGAATTTTTGGGTACCTACGCTCCGGATTTTGGAGACATAGCGTCAAATAAAAATCCGATATTAACAAATGGCATATATTTTGTTCATACTTCATATCGATCTAAATACCTATAGGTTTTCCTGTAGGTGCCCTATAATATAACTTCGTTTTTCCCTGAGGTTAACCGCAATATCAATTTTAATTAAACATTGAAGGCTGAAAGCACAACAAAACAAGGTCTTCATAAAATGTTGAAGGCTTTTTTAAAACGTTCTATTTTTTTATCGTCCGCAATGAAATTAGCATTTTTATAAGGTAGGTTGTTGCTTTCTTGTTAGAAGACTGAACTTAGAAACATCTGTAGCAATAATATCTACATTTTAACAGTTTTTCATTTATACCAAGAACGTTACTGTTGGCCATCTAAATTCCGACTCCGTATATTTCTTAATCAATATTGTCATCACTCCCAGCACTCTGGTTCATAAAATGTTCTATAATGATAGGTATAGTGAGGTTGTCAAAAATTCAATCGGTGATAAAAAGTGTTTTTCTTCGCCTCAAGAAGCTAGCCAATTCATAACCATTTACCAATTTAAGAGATACAGTCGAAATGTGTCACATATCACGTCATTGATATGTGCAATTTAGATTTTATCGATATCAAATATCAAAGGATGTACTTTACAAGTCAAAGTAATGACGAAAAACACCTGAAGACCCGAAGAAGATGGAAGAAACTCCAGTACGATTTAAAAAGGTCCCTAAAAATCAATACATCGCGTCACGTTTTACATTACGAGGGACAGAAAGTCCCAAGGGACTGGCGCACTTAACAGGAAGCTATAGAAAATTCCTTTCAAAAAGGTACGAGAATACTTCTAATCGGAATCCTTCTCTCCATCTTGTAAGACAAATATTTAAAAAATGAAGAGGTTTTTAAGTCGACGCGTATTATTTATTTGTATAGTTTCGTCCAAGAATCTAGCCAATTTACTTTCCAAAAAGAGATAATACTGTTTTATCATCATCTACCTAGACTTTTCCTATGTTGGGATCGGCTTCCAACCTAAGATGCAGCTGAATACCAGTATTTTATATCAGAGATGTTACGGAGTTTCGATTCCGACTCCAAAAGGTCGGAACTTCCGATTAATAATCCACCTCCGGCTTCGGTTCCGTTAAGTTTGAAGTCGGACTTATACCGAAGATCTAAACGCAGCGATGCACATAAAACCACTTTTAACTTATCATTTTTATGTACGCTCGCGCTCGAAGTCTCAGTTTCTTGTTTTGTGTATGTCTGACGTGTAACTGTTGTTATTTTGTTAAATTAAGTTAAGAGGTAGTTTAATGTTGGGATAAGTTAATTGCAATATGAAGCTAAGAAAAAAGTGTTATATGGAACATCTTTCTTCTAACGCCGCCTCCGGTTCCGACTTCGATCAATCAAATTTAAAACCCCAGACTCCGGCTTGGGTTCCGGTAAAACCACCTACGTAACATCTCTATTTTATATGGAGCGACTGCCTAGCTGACCTCCACAACCCAGTTACTGGATTGAGAAATAATACTGTTAACAAAAACGAAAACAATATGGCCGAAATAGCCCTAACATATCAAATGATTCGGGGCCAGCTTTCATTAGGGATAAAGTGATTCGGGTTAGTGTTATTTTGTGCTGGAATTATTCCGGATAGCGTCCTTTGCAGTGATTCAGGTTTAGGGAGTATGAGACTTTTTCTAGACCACCAAAAGTAATACAAAAGTTTCTACAAAAGAGTCATGATAATAACAATGAAGATTTTATTTCATGAGCAGCTGTGCCTTGAGTTCGTAGCGGTTATCCTATCAAAACTTTGTTAGTATAAAATAAATTTTACATCAGGACTGGTTACACCATAGAAAAAACCGGCCAAGAGCGTCTCGGACCACGCACAATGAAGGATTCCGTAGTTGGGATGAATTTATCCCAAGGACAAACTTAACATTGTAGTTGAAAAGCATGTTCTCTGATACATTCCAACTGCAAATGTAAGTTCGTACGCACACTATTGGAAGATTTACGTTTTATTTTAGGACCATATACTTCTTATAGGTTTTCCGGTAATCATAAGTACAGAATTATTTTCTGTATTATTTTTAAAATTTTAGGCTCAGTTGTTTCGGAGATAAAGCTTCGTGCAGACAAGCGCGACTCGACACCGGCTATTGTTATACCGTGAATTTTCTTAGAAATCGTATTGTTCGAGTCGCGTCGCGCTGGTCTGCACGAGCCTTGAGGCAGTAATTGGGTAAAGGAGAATGCGCAGCTCCCATACAAATTTACCCCAGCTCCGGCGCAAAAGTTACCTATCTCAGATTATTGTACATTTTATGTGTATCAAGTATCAATATGTGTGATGTCTGCAGTGGCAGTCAAACATAGAAAAAAATTGCTTTGAATATCCTTCCAGGCGCGTATTTTTCATTCGACCATATTAACAAATATTGAGTAAAATATAAAATATTGGATATAGATTTACGAATGTTAGGCATTTGCCTTGATTTTTACTTTCAGGAATATCATATCGTATCATAAAGGGTATCCAATAATAATAAAATAATATTTTAAATCCGATTATTTTTTTAAGCCTTACAAAGGCAGACATAAAGCTAAAATAGCTTTATTTTTTAGTCGACCAGGACAGTTATAGAGCGAAACAAGTGCAGGCGGTGCAGTAAAAGATACCTATTCTAGGTATTTTAAAAGATCCTAATAGCAAGGCTTGTAGAAAAGATAGGTTCACAAGAGGCGGCCGTTGCCAAACCTACAAGCATACCTAGCTTAAACACTACTGTCAGTACATAATAGCAAAGGCTATGGCACGTGTGGGACAGGTAACAGATTTCGTGTTGGAAGTTGTGCCCATGTTATCACGATTTTATATTATTTAGGTTGGGGCAGACACAACGAATTTAGCCATCCTGCTGCTTTCTTGGACAATGTGTTAGTAGATTTAGAATTATGATTTTTTACTAAATAAACACATCTAAAATCAATCTTGTTATTATTATTTTACTACCTTATAAGATACGATATGATGCCCCTGAAAGTAAAATCAAATCAATCTTGTTATTATTATTTTACTACCTTATAAGATACGATATGATGCCCCTGAAAGTAAAATCAAATCAATCTTGTTATTATTATTTTACTACCTTATAAGATACGATATGATGCCCCTGAAAGTAAAATCAAATCAATCTTGTTATTATTATTTTACTACATTATAAGATACGATATGATGCCCCTGAAAGTAAAATCAAGGCAATATGCCTAACATATTCGTGAATCAATAGCCACTATTACATATTTTACTCGATATTTGTTAAAATGGTCGAATGAAAAATAAGCGCCTGGAAGGATATTCAAAGCATTTTTTCCCTATGTTTGACTGCCACTGCAGACATCACACATATTGATACTTGATACACATAAAATGTACAATAATCTGAGATAGGTAACTTTTCCGCCGGAGCTGGGGCTTTTTTGCGCATTCTCCTTTTCATATAATTTCATAAATATCTTTAAAAGTATTTATTTTTAAATTATAACAATCCCTTTCATTTGATATGTCACACGGGCAGGTTGCAAAACTTTTTTTTTATTTTTCAATTTGCCCCCATATATCATATTCAAAATTCATTATTTTCGTTACACGTCCCTGTTTGGGTCACAGAAATTCATATGTGTACCAAATATAATTAGATTCGGAGCAAATTGGCTGTGACAGACGGACAGACAGGCACACGAGCGATGCTATAAGGGTTCCGTTTTTTCCTTTAGAGGCTCCGTACCCCAAAAAAGAAAATACTTAAGCACAACAACCTTTTCTTCAATACTTCTTATAAACTCACATTCGTACAATCACTGCCCTACATTCAAATACATAATGTCACATAAAAGAATGTTACGTAAAGTATGAAAACCTTTTACAGCGATAACAAGGGCTCTATGGAAACCAATATATTGTAAATCATACTTCTAAACGCTGTCAACTTTTTCTTTACAAAGAAACGGTAGAATTTGAAATACGCTCATGGTAATATGGGTCTTATTGGATAATTTTATATTATCATCACGTTTGAATATCTAAAAATATTGGTTTCAATGTAATGAGAGTTTATCCTAAAAGTTGGCAACGTCGCAAATAACTGTCAAATATTTACCTGTTTTGATTAATATAGCAATATTATTGTATGGATATAAGAAATGTGGCAAACTAGCGAACTAGATTATTAATAATGAATTGCAATTATAATATTGAGTTTGATGTCGTTTTAGGTGTAAAAAAGGCATTTAGAAAGTACATCTAAAACTAAATATTCGGTGTTAGGATATTCATTATTGTATTTCATAATCAATATTCTAGTTCGCTAGTTAGCCACATTTCTTATTTCCATACAGTAATATTGCCAAATTAATCAAAACAGCGAAATATTCAACATCAATTTGCGACGTTGCCTACTTTCAGAATAAACGCTGTTAAATACTATAACGTTTCAGTTAACGTATTTTAAAACAATAATACTAGTTAGGTGGAAGGCCTCCCACAAGGTGAGCCCATGACCTGAAGGCTGCAGGAATTCCCTGGATGCGAGAAGCCATCGATCGATATGGCGACGCTTGGTGGAGGCCTATGTCCAGAAGTGGACGCATTTCTGCTTAAGTTATCGGACACCATTATAAAGTACCTAATGCTATTAAAAATATGACTGTTTTTAAATTCAAAAGGGCACTAAACGAAACATTAATTGAAAAAAGTTATTACACAATTGACGACTTCCTAAATGATGAATCACTGACTGATTGACATGTTAATAATCCATTTTTTATTTTTTATTATTGATTACTGCAACCTGTTGACATTTTTGTATTAATTTGACATTTACTGTACCTAATTCGAACGATTTGACATTAATTTATATTATGTATTATTATAATTTCCTAATTGTTATTTAAAATTATAATGTCTTTAAATTTGTGTTTAATAAATATGATTTGCATGCCCATGTGACGGTAGAACATGGAGGACTTTTAAAATGAAACATCTATGTAATAATTACCCATGTTTGCAAAGTAATAAATGATTTGATTCGATTTGACCATTATATCGGGATGCTTCCTAGATGTCTCAATTAATTTTAAAATTCGAATATTGTCTCGATTTAAGGCGAAAGCATCAAGGAAGACCGCGAAATTAAAATTTTCTTACGATTTTTGCAATTTGCAGGTCAGTATCATGTTCTATGTTGATCTAAATATGATTCGCGGCCGTATCAAATGTTAATTTATAGAATTATAAACATAAAAATGATCAATACAACTCTCTAAGTTCATGTAATCCCAATGAATGACTATTTAATGAAATCATGACATTTGACAATTATGCTAACTTATGGAGTTGTATATTTGTTACGGTCGCGAATCATATTTTAATTAACATAAAACCTGACACTGACCTGCAAAATGCAAAAACCTAAAGAAAATTTGAATCTCGCGGGCTACCTTAGCGCATCTCCCTTAATGATTAATAAAACGCAGATAAAAGTCAATTTGTCAAGAACCATTGGATCTACCCACCAGAGTCACTAGAAATATATTTTATGTAGCTTAATGCTATTACTTATAACAACAGAGACGAACCATCATCATCAATATCAACCTCCATAGTAATAACATTACACTGTTGCCATCAATTCACCTGCCAACAGTGAGACGATATCCATCAAGATTAGCGGGATCCTCTCAGAATAATTCTCATAGTTTATACAGTACAATATTTATAAGCAGTTATGATGGAACCGGTAAGTTAATCTTGTTGAAACGGTAATGGTAAAAATAATGTAGAAATAATTCGCCTTGTCTCTGTGTCCGGGGTAGGATTGCCAGCCGTACTCTAAATTAGAGTATAGTACTGTTTTTCTTGTAGGTGTACTATATGATCTACAACAATTATAGAGTACGCTTTTTTTTTTGAGGGTGGGCAATTATCAAATAACTTCTGCCGCTCTGGGCGGAGCGGGAGGTCGTGTCAGATTATTACTGACTAAAACCCACCCGTGTTCCTTCCGTTGCCTGTGTGCCGGGGCCACCAGAGCACAACGTAAAGCTTCGTGCAGACTAGCGCGACGCGACACCGGTTATTGTTATACCGTGAAGTTTTCTTAGAAATTGTATTGTTCGAGTCGCGTCGCGCCGTCGCAGCGCGCTGGTCTGCACGAGCCTTAAACCAACTATCTCGACACTTACCAATATTATCTTGCTGGGGCTCAGATTAATACATATAGAAAGAAGTCGCTTTTTATTTAAATGATTTTGCGGAGTGCAAAATCATTTAAATAAAAAGCGACTCTTGCACACAATAAAGTGCAATTCAGGTCGCACAGCGCTAATCACCTACAGTTATATTCACCTAGAAGTTGCCTGTCGTTCTATCGCGTGACTCTTAGATCTTCTGACTACGTTACACTCACTAAATTGGCCCAGCAAGACGGGCCCGCCGCGTACTTGTAGCTTATAATACTACGGAGTGTCCCATCTGTAATAATCTGGAACTGGGGGCAAAATACATTCTTCCTTTTCCATTAGCAACAGCCCCAACCCATGTCAAACATTGGCCCAATAGCAGACCTTTGCAAAGTTCAACAATGTTGACACCTCCACCATTAACGAAGGTGTTAAACTGTTGCATGCTGCCATTGTTTAGTCAAATTTTCTAGAGTACAATACTGACTACTTACAGACTACCAATTATTGACTACTTACAGTAAGTCAACGCGAGCGTTTTCGTAGTGCGCGGAGAATGGGAGCACCACTTAATGGACTAAACTGCGGTACGGCAGACATTTAGTTTAGATAAACATAACAGCAGGCCTGTATTTCCCAAAGGGTTATGATGAGGGTGAATTTACATAAAATAGAAGGGGGCAAGGCTATTGCCATTAAACGCTGAACTCGAGCTTGGAACCAACCATGAAGCACTACCTAAAGATATATATCATCTGTATCTATGTATTAATATGTATTCTTTTTAGAGTTATCTATCCCTTATGTTGCACCTACCATGTTTTGTCTCTGCATCACCCTAAGGCTGACTGGTATAATTCCGCATCTGTACAGTATTTTTTACTTCTGCAGTAAATAATCCAGGATGTCGTGTCTGACATTCCTCAAGACCTATCAAATGTATGAGTTGAGACACTGTTTAGTAATAGATGCACTGTGCTATACTACAGTCCGATTCAAACTTAATGGCGGCTCGGAACATGAGGCGAGTCGCTGCGCAGTAACGAATTCATGTATCAGCGGGGGTGAGGGGTGCGGTACTGCGCAGCGAGTGGCTAACTTCCGAGCCGCAATTATGTTTGAATCGAACTACACCTATGCTTAGTGTATTGGTACGTTTTAAAGTGCCGAGTCGATGCCAAGAACTAACGCATAGTCTAACTTTATGTTCGTATGTGGGTTGAATAGAACTCCCAAGTTATGGTATTTCTATGTCCACTGGCATACTGCTCGAAGTCAGTTAAGTATGGGAGAATAAAATAACATAACATCACGCCTTATTTCCCCGAAGCGTTGGGCAGAGGTGTACCTATAGAACACCCCCATTTCGCCAGGTTTCGTAAGAAAAATTGCCGTTGTATATTCTAAAAGTAGCATAGTGGAAGTTACGACTATATGGCATTTGTAGAGAATCAGTGAAACGACTGTAAGAGCTGATGCTGCAGTAAAAAGAAAAGCCTAAGTTACAAGCCGGTTTGTAGCGAAGGCTGTGATACACACATTTATCTACACCCATGCTATAAATTGTCTATAAAAGTTTCTGAAACATTTAGCTTATTGCCAACATTAAAACAACCAGTGTCGTAGTCACCATAATATCATCCAAACGAGTGTTATAATGTTGTACAAAATTTCATTATGTAACTCCTTTGACACATTCTCACTACTCAATTCGTGGTATCTTTATGAATTTCAAAAAAAGAACATTGTCATGCACGCGCGTCCACAGCGCCGTAATTAAAAAAATAAACTTATAGGTTATTCGAATTCACGCCGTACCCCGCCATTTTTGTTCGATACTAGTATTGCAAAAATGAATTACTTTTTTAGAGAGGATTCACATCATGGGTGTCGATAAAGTCTTGTATGCATCTGTACATAATGAGGTATTAAAACACTCATGTGATACTATTATCACACTGGGCTTCGCCTCGTGGAATACAACAGTTGCATAAATAACTATTAAGTACCGTCATTTGTTAAGGTTTAAAATGCACATACATAAATTAGATAAGCAGGCATCCCTCAACTTTGAAAAAACAAACATGTTTATACCTAAACCCGTAATCCTGCAGCTATCAACACAAACATCCATCTCACTTTACGAGAAAAATACCTCCCACATACCTTAACTTTGAACTAAGTTTGTACCTCCCCGTTATCCGGTATAAAACGAGGTTTTACTACACATTGTTTCCGTTAAACGGTCCCTTCTGAGCCTTTTATGCGTTGCTTACGTCATCGCCTATAACGCTCAGACGGTCAGGCAATTTCATTTCATTATGGGGATCTGCTGCGTATTAACTGTATTCGATAAGATTTGCTATGGTAGAGGTATGGCGTAGTGTAGCGTTTCTTATCTTTGGTACGGAATTATAGATGGTTGGGATAGGTTATTTCTTTTATAAGATCCGAAAACATTGATACTCAAATGAAGTAGCTTAGAGATATTTATATAATGAGTACATTGGGTCTTCGGTTAGACGCAATAAACAATGCTACTGATTATCAAGTAAGCTACGCGTGGATGGGTGACCATCCCGAGATCTCATCCATGCCTCGGAAAGCACGTTAAACCGTTGTTCCCGGATGTCATTAGTAGATATTTGACAGTTGTTATGGGTAGTCTGACAACCATTCTTACCAAGGGGTACCGTATAAAAAAAACAAGTGTGTCGTTTTGCCCAGTAAAGGCTCGTTTAGACCAGCGCGACGCGACTCGAACAATATAGTTTCTAAGAAAACTTCACGGTGTAACAATAACAGTTGTCGCGTCGCGCTAGTCTGCAAAAAGCTTTACTGGGTTGTGGAGGTCAGATAGGCAGTCGCTACATGTAAAATACTGGTATTCAGCTGCATCCGGTTAGACTGGAAGCCGACCCCAACATAGTTGGAAAAAGGCTAGGTAGATTGATTAGTTAGACAGCGTATCGATAGAAATCTTGTTGCTAAAATAGTAACAGAAAACCCAGGATCCAAAACAGAAGATAAAACTGACATTTATAGCCAAAACGACAGTCCCATCATATTTTGTATGCAAGAGTTTTAATGTCAGCCATGTTTTTCGACGAAAAATCAATCGTATACCTGAGCGAAATATTAAATGATGTTGCGTTCCGAGGTTCTGATTGGTTTTTAAATTATATTGGTGTTTTTTCAACAAAGCTTTAACAACAAAGTTTAATATCCAGATTCTGGTGACCTGAGTTTATTTCTATTGCATATTAATCATTAAGTTCTCTGCTAGTGCTGTGCACTTCTGTAAGTGACGAATTCACAATACCTAAAACTGTATGAGATTTTTGTATTGTACACAATACACATGTTTTAGTGAGTAAGTCGTTGAGGTGCCTTACCAATAAATAAATAAATAAATAAATTATTGGCATTTACATTTGGTACAGATTATGTTTGTGAATCCTCAGTTTAGGAAGAACATCGTTTACATGGGTATGTCGAATCAGTAGTTACTGCGCGTGTATCTGAGAACCATAAAAACCGGGCAGACATTTAAAATTGGCAAGAGAATATTGACGATAGCAAAAGAAAAACATGTTGTCACTGAATCTTGAAAGACAAGACCTTCATTTTATTTATCTCCTTCGTAGAAAAACAAGCGTTACGCCACTCAATTCCTCCATAGACAGCCAGTTTTTTTTATAGCCGTCCCTATATAGATACAGGAGACGGCATACGAATAAACTTATAATCCACCTATAGCATTTCTATCCAGCAGTGAGGTACTCAGGCACTATACTGAATACAAATTGAAATATTTATGTAGTTTTTATGTTAACGCGGTCGGAAAAAATGGGGAGCTTGGTAACGTATGTTTAAAGATACCTCCTCACTTGTTATTTATTCTGATGTATCGTTTCAAGCAGTGTGGGGGTCACTCTTCTATTAAGTATATTTTGCTTGCGGTAAAGTACTAGATCCCGCCTGATGAAACAGACTATAGTGCACGTGTGGGTTTTCGCAGGTCAACCTAGGAGGTAGTCGGCAACCGGGCTTTCCTGTGGCTGCCTCAATAAATTAAGGCCTTCAGTCAGGGCATAAAACCTAGAAACTAAGCGACTATACGCTAAGGGCACGACCTCGTCCCGACAAGAGTGTCGAAAGCGACATTTTTGTCGGGACGAATGAGGGCTAAAATTAACACGTGTCTTGATTATGTACCCTATCTTTCAGTTCACCGGGTACTATCTACGTCCTTCTAGAGAGCGTGTCCTTAAGAACTCGGCAGTTGAAAGATGTTCTTTTGATTGGTATAGCTAGTTGTAGTAATTCACTTTCCCAGGATCAAGGGTCTGTATTTTCTTAAGGAGCTCTAGCCCAAAATCAAAATATTTTGATTTTCAGAAGCTAGGTGCACGGTTCCAATTGGTCGTTTCCTATAGAGAAAAGCCGGCAATAAACTGCACGGTTACCGTTTTAAAAATAATTAGCTTTTAAAATATTTTCAAATAACACTGTTAATAGGTATGGTTGGAGTTGGAGGTGCCTCCTAGTCCTAGCTATTTTGTACAATTTAGTCTCGAACAGAAACGATTCGTTTTAACACTGTATGAAGAATCAAAGATAAATTATTTTTCTATATTTCGGACATAAGTGTACTAGGTATTAATTTTTTAATAAAAATAGGTACAATGTTTTACGTTGATTTTCATGAAGTATAAATTCTACAAAATTACTTTATTATTAAAAATGTATGAAGTGCTCATAAAAGAGTGAGTGAGTTCAACAGTCTCGGCTGACATCCAATTAATAAATCATTTACCTGCAAGCGATCACAAAGAGCGAGCTTTAAAATAAAAATATTTCCACTGGTAATATTAAACTGGATTCGGACTACTTTCATTCTAGATCTCGTAAGAAGGACTTTGACAGATCCCGGTAAAAAGATAAGGCAAGGTAAACTTACCTAGATAGTACCACTGTAAACCCATTTAGCTCGAGGAAGTACATGCCCCAGTTACTACGTACTTAATTCTAGATGGAAGCCGGTCCAAATAAAAAATGTGCCCCGAGATGTTCGGTTCGAGACGAGTAAGATAGTAACAGTATAAAATATAACTGTTATCCGTCTGCGGTAGATTTACGCGTTTTATATGTTATTGTAGGATTTAAAAGTCGTTACGGATAGTAAGAAACACGAAAGTCTGACAAACAGTTTTCTTAGTAAAACTGTTTGTCAGACTTTCGTGTTTCTTCGGGCATCGTGTTTCCCAATAAGCCAGTAAGTGGATTGTGGAGGTCAGAAAGGTAGAAGTATTGGTATTCAGCTGCATTTGTATAGACTGGAAGTCGACCCCAAGTTGGAAACAGGCTGGGAAGATGATCATGATAATATGTTATTGGAGACGAAACAAACTCATGAGAATAAAGAAGATCTACACAATTCGATTATATTAAAAGTTTTAGGAAGGAAGATCCTAAGTCCAACGAGGAACTCCCTCGAGATCTTTCAATCGATGAGAGGGATGGTTTTTATATTGATTCTTCTGTTGGGAAATTTTCAATAACAGGCTGGAGTACTAGTAATTTGTTTCGCGGTGGCTATATCCATTTTGTGAAACCAAAACTTTGCCTGAGAACACATCGATGAACTGACACAATTGACGCCTCACTTCTGTGTGAATTCTTACAGAATATATCGGCTGATTCTCAATCTGCGGCCGCATCTGCGTCTATCGTGACGAAGCTTCGCTCAGTGATACGATACACGCAGATGTGACGAACCATTATCGGTTATCGTCCCGATAGTTCGGGCTTGGTAGCACTCGCCCGGGTACGGCGGTACATAATAAACGTGGCGAAGCCGCTAATGTGACCACCACATTACCGCGATAACTTTTTAGCGAGCAAAACATACGAAGCTTCAGCACGTATTGCTTTGTCACGATAGATGCAGATGCGGCCGCAGCACAAGCTAACTCACGGACAGACAAAGGCATTGCGATTGTGTGTAAAAGTAACGATTTTCAAATAAAACAATAACACTCGTAGTCACGTGAAACTGTTAGTAATAACTAATAACACAATATCTTACATTCCTGTTCTGCCATTAGCAATAACAAATCCCAGACGCGTTTTTTTTTCCTACTACAAAACGCATAACTAATAAAGGTATTTTAAATCGCAATTTACCGTGTAACATAAATGTGGAATTACACTAACACATTACATTAAAGAAACGAATGAGAACCCGAGAGCCGTCAGTTATCGATTGAGTCGATTCATCGGTAAAACCCATGATACCGCTGCCTGTCGTTTTAAGGCTCGTGCAGACCAGCGCGACGCGACGGCGCAACGCGACTCGAACAATACAGTTTCTAAGAAAACTTCACGTTAAAACGGTGTCGCGTTAAGCTTCGTGCAGACCAGCGCGACGCGACACCGTGTATTGTTATACCGTCAAGTTTTCTTAGAAATTGTATTGTTCGTGTCGCGGCGCGGCGTCGCGTCGCGCTGGTCTGTACGAGCTTTTACGAAGCTTTAAAGCAGTATCGCTGGGAAAAATCTGATGGACCAAATTGCATGCTAAGAGGTCTTAAATGAAACCACCGATACAAACTTAGTTTTTGTTTACCCTAAACCTCTTAAGGGGTCATTGTACTCATCATTATGAATAACTTTCACTATGGGACCGAAGCGCAAATCGCGAAAAAAAATCTGCTGTTCCCTACATTTCGACGAGATATACGAACATAGTAGGGAACATTTTGGCAGATTTTTTTTTCGCGATTTCCGGTAAACAAATCTAAGGTTGTATAGGTACCTAATAGTACGATTAATCTAAGATTGGGGGAGAGGAAGACCAATGAAATGATGGATGGGTTGTATGAGAGGTTAAGGCTAGAAAAGGAGTGAATACTATTTTTATTAGGAGCATGATGGTGCATCATACGAGATCCTTAATTCTTTATTTCGACTGATGTCCTGCAGTAGACTGTATCAGGAAAAAACAAATTGTATCGGAATTTCATTCCTTGTCTTTTTTTGAAAAACACCTTAACCTCCTCCAGGTTATGCATTCGACGAGTTCCTTTAAACGGTACTAAACGTATCAGTTGAATTCACTTCCATTGCTTGTACCTAATTCTAACATAATTAACCAGTTACAAATTAGTATTGCTAACGTAATTATACCCTTAGAATAATGATAATAACATCAATATCGTCACTTGACAGGCGTTATGTACAAACTCATTAATGTATCAGATGAAACTGCCGTATCATTCATTAAGGAAACGCCTAATGACGTCAGTAATTACGGATGTTTAGCATCGCACGTAATTAGGGTTACATTATTATATTATCTTGTTTTATTCGTTATTTGATGCTTCATCGTTAATGTAGTTTTTGCAAATAGCCCCCAGATCCAGAAACCATCTCAAGTACTTATTTACTTAGATGCAAAAAAAAATTGGATGGAACTGAGAATATGAACCTGTAGCAACAATTAATAATATTATTTTATCGTGTTAATTAAAGCATACATTTTATTGCTTTTGGGGTCGAGTTGGTTGACTGGTAGTCCGATGGCTTATGACCAGTTCATCCACATTTCGCCACAACCCCTATGTGACAAACCTATTGCCACCAACCGGGCACAAATCTAGATTACGAACTGTTGAAAATTCCTTTTGGATAAAGCGACGCCTCGCCCCAGGACGCCATGCTCAGAATTCTCACTTGCGACCACATGACAAACTAGACTCATCTAGTGTGGACTCAACACAATGTGGAATAAAAACATGATTTTATCAATACTTACGACTATGTTTACTAGTGGAAAAATGCCATCAGCTGTTTATCGTACCAGGTATACTTAGGTATGAGTCAGCAGTGGAAATAATATTTCAAGACGGACTTTGAGCGTAGTGATATTTTTATTTATTTTATCCTTCTACATAGTCATTGTAGGTACTTAAATAGCAGTTACAATAACAACTAAACAGAGTGGCAGGGAGATCGACGCGCTAACTGTTATCACGAATTCAGCACATGCCAGGGACTGAAAGCGGTTACGGTTAAAGGTTAAGATACCTCAAAAATATACCGGTACCGGTTTACAATAAGGGTTGAGCTATACCGATACCTTTTTAAATAAAGGTTGGGTTAAAACGTTATTTAACCTTTACACGATTTCGGTACCGAAAAACATGTGAAACGGCGCGGTCCCGGTGTGCGGGGGTCCGAACACGTTAGAACTTGTGTGTTTATGAAGGTTTAGGTACTGCTACCGATAAATTCATAAAGGTTAAGATCTGGTACCGATACATTTATAAAGGTACCGAAATATACCGCTATGCATTTCCAACCAACCTCAAAATTCCGCTACTGAAAAAAATTATGGTATCGAAATATTTTGGTAACCCTTATCAACGGTATGACGTCATACCAAAATTTAAAGGTACCTTAATTTTTGGGTAATTCAGTCCCTGGACATGGTGTAAAAAAAATCCGTCGGTTATCTAAAATCTGCTGTTTCAAAGAAAAGTGTAGGCCCGCAGACGTAAAAACATCGCGGCGGGATTTTATCGCGAGCTGGATTTTTATCTATCGGTATTGAGCCGAGCGTGGAGAATCCAACGCGCTGGTACGCACTCTCGTCCCAGGCGCGTTGAAAAACACACTGTTGGGTTTTCGACTCTCGGCGCTAAGCAAAGCGTTGAAAACCCAGTGCACGAAAAAAAATCGTGGCGGGAAAAAATCGCCCGTACGTAGGTACCTGGGCTTGACACTTAACGGCGATTTAAAATATAGTTGAGTTTGAGAATTTAGCCCTTAGTACTATCCAAATCATTACAAAGAGACCTAGGCCTCCGAGTCCCATAATTTTGTCAATTCGCGTCATACAGGCCGGAAGGTGGGTTGAGTTGAACGTACCAAGTGAGTTCATCAACCCGACCTTGCGTGATGATTAGAAGATTAAACAATTTCTATTTATTTTCGACAGTAATGTAATGTGAAGTTCGTAGAATGGATGAAGTACCTAATAATGACGATATTCGTCGAATATTCTAATTTGCCTAGATTCATTAATATCTGAGGATCAACGGCAACATAAAGTATTTTTTTCATAAAACCAGTTTAGAAATGATTGTTAGATTACTATTTTTATCGGTTATCCGTGAACCAAAAGTTGACATCATAAAATTTGTTATTTGTTTTTGCTACGGAAAGAATGACTAATATTTTTATAGTAGGTATTTTAGTGACTAGTAAAAGACTTCTTACTAGCATTGAATGTGAAAGATCAAGGCTTTAGTCAGCTAACAGACCATTGCTTTGGTGCATAATGCTGGAGCAGTTTGTCATTGATAAATTGATAATAAACTAAATCACAGTTAAAATAGAGTTTTAAATAGCGTACAAGATGATGTGGCGTATGTTCGCGTATTTTTCTGTTATGTCTGACCCTTAGAAACTTGACACACTGGGCGCTCGTCGTTAGAAATATTTGCATCTCCATTCCTTCGATTTCCAAACTCAAACTCAAAGCATTTATTTCAAATAAACCAATTACAGGCACTTTTGAATTGTCAAGGGGGTCGGTCAGTCAGAAAGATGAAGCTAGATGCCCATGCCAAAGCGTAGTAGGTACCTATGGAGAAGAACGGGCAAGAAACTCCACGGACACTCTTTTAAAACAAATTATACTACAGAAGAGCAGCACCACCGCTCCGCGTCTCCATGCCTTTGAAGCTCTTTTACCTATCAAAAAACTACGATCAAATCAATCAATCTGCCTAGCTTTTTCCCAACTATGTTGTAGTCGGATTCCAATCTAACCGGATGCAGCTGAATACCAGTATTTTACATGGAACGACTGCCTGTCTGACCACCACAACCCAGTTATTGGGTAAATATTAACTAGCAACAGATGCTTGCCGTCTAAATTGTATACTCTTTTGAAAGAAACCAGACTAGTTTCATGAAGTTCTTAAACTTAAATCTTATGTGCTAAATAAATGTTAGTCTGATCTTGCACGCGTAGCGTAACCACCATAAAAACGGGTTTTGTCGACGGGAGAATAGACAAAATGACAGATTGTGATTGTCTATTGTTATTTTGTCTATTCTTCCGTCGACAAAACCCGTTTCTACGTCATGCTACGCGTGGAGTAAGTATGTAGTCCTCAATATTATTGAAGAGGTGCTGGTTAGATTTTCGTTTTTTATCAATCACAGCACCTAAAAGAGTGGTAATACTTAGTGTTTTATTACACACGAAATCAGTAAGTTGATTGGTAAGATTGATAACGTAAAAAACTACAATCAATCGCACTCAATAGGGATGATACTTGGGTTAATAAAGAAATTCTATTTAGTCCGTCAGTGAGATAATGAAAAAATATTTGACACGTATTTTTTTCTTTAACATTATACTTAGATAAAACGCATTAAAATTGGGGAGTGAGGGTCGCTACGTCACAAGTATAAAATCTACATACTCGTGACGTCATGGCATATTTTAACTCAATTTATCGCCGTAATGTTTTGATAACGTAAAAAAAGAAAAAATACGTGTCCAATATTTTTTAATAGACAATCTGACGGGGAAAAAAAATTGTCATCATTTTTATTGTCTCGACTACTGCCATCCTTTCTTTGGTATTGTTCGTCGAGTTGAGCTCCTTCAGTTTTGAGTTGAGCTCCACGATTAC
Source organism: Agrochola circellaris (assembly GCA_914767755.1). Lineage (NCBI taxonomy): Eukaryota > Metazoa > Arthropoda > Insecta > Lepidoptera > Noctuidae > Agrochola > Agrochola circellaris. Next base: position 4,092,620 of record OU611867.1, on the reverse strand, counting down.
TGACAAATGCTTGCACTGACTGGACAGGTCCACTCAAATCTGTGTGGTTCTTTCCTCAAAAGACCATTTCGGACACTGATCCACATGGTCCTCATATGACTTGACCAAGATTATGTCTGGACTTTAAAAGAGACTACGACCTCTGAGTTTGTTTCGGCCTTTCTTCTCAGAGTAGTCAGATAGGAAACACCGACTTCATAGACACTAGCTTATTTTTAATATTTTTTTATATGACGTGTAAAAGTGATTCCGATATCCTATTTACAGAATAAACAATTTCATTTCATTTCATTTCATTTCCATCATCAATCACACCTCAGCAAGTTTTATTACTTTTCATCTTAAATGTTTGCATTTCACAGACATACACATCAACACGCTGACAATGGTGAGTGACAGTAGGTATATGATGAGTCAACGAGGGCAATCGTCGTAGTGTGCATATCTCTGCTCCGCTGGCCCGCGAAATCCGGTGACGCGATTGAGGAAAATTTTCGGTGCATTGGAACTATAAGCCATCCTTAGTACTATTTTTCCTGCTACATCTAATTTAAAACTACATTTAAGATTTATTTTTAAGCCTGGTCAAGTTCTAACAGTCACCGTCAATTGAAGCCTGAATATGAAAATTAGAGGTATTAAAACAGATTGAGACTGAGTTTAGAATGCGAAAGTTCTCAAAAATTTCCGAGAACGGGAATTGTTGTCTCTGCTGTGAAATGCAAAATTAGCAATAAATAATGACGGCAGCAATCTTTCCCGAATGTGGTGTGGGCAGCTAGTAAAAAATAAATGCCAGGGGTGGCAAAGTCATAGCTCGCCGTCCGATAAGGACCAGGCCCGGGTCGACGACGCGTTGTGTTCCACGCGCGCCTCAAAGAGATGTCAGCACCAACTGACGGGGTCCGTTAGGGCCAATGCCTGCCAGGGTTGCGATTTTGTCCGAAAGGGATATCGTGGCCCCGGCACAAAGGCAACGGAAGGAACACGGGTGGGTTTTAGTTAGTAAAAGTCTGACACGCCCTCCCGCCCGGCCCAGAGCGGGAGAAGTTATTTGACAATTTCCCAAACTCAAAAAAAAAAAAAAGCGGGTGACAAAGTCGCAATCATGCCTGGTGGGCGGATCGAAGATAGCAATATGATATGTTAGGTTCAATGCCATCCAAGTGACGGCGAAACGATTAAATCGACAATTGTAAAATAAACGTTGGTTATTCACGAATAGGGCGTAAATTGGTTTAACGATATAAATCTGCCGACCCTTAATTGCATTAACGACAAAAAATTAATGCATATTTATGCAGTCGTAAATCATTATAGCAGTACCTTTGAGAGCTTAGAGTACTTAAATATCAAAGGAAATCTGTTAAATTGTAGCTATAAATCTATTGGCACAGGAGAAACTGACTGACTGACATATTAAACCACTGTGGTTAGGAATTTGAGCTTTTATCAGTATTATTATTATCGATCGTAGTCCGATTGGTCTCCATTGATGTACAGTAGGACTCATGGTCAGTGGAGCATACGAGCCCTGGAATAGAGACCTTGTATCGGCTAGTGTAGTACCTTACAAAGGTGGCTACGACCGACTAGATGTGGAAGACGGCAGACAGGGTGTCATGACGCAGCCTGGGAGAGGCCTATGTCCAACAGTAGACGACGAAAGGCTGATTTCATTTTTTGATGTGAAACATCTATAGCCGCACGTAAAACCGATTTCTGGCGTGGCGACGCATGCCGTGGCGACGCGTCGCCACGCTATATCATGGTATATATATACAGTCTATATTCAGTAGTGTGTACAGTGTGTATATTTGATGTGTAAAAAATGTGTGTCTACTTCCTATCACAATCTGTTCTTTTCTGCATATTACTTTTACCAAATAATGTTGATGTTTCACATCTGCCAGGCGTCCCGTGACGGCTCACATTTTTTTCATTATGAAATCGCAGTTTATTTACCCTACTAAGGATTTTTGGAAAATCTACCTCTATGGTGGAGAAATGGGTATGTAAGTTTTTCTTCAATCGCCAAGTCCCAGTCAAACTTTATTTAACTAACACACAACAAGGTACCTATATCATCGTGATTCTCCTGGTCTTATTCCAATTTATTTGGGGTCAGTGCAACATATCTTTTTCATCCATACTTTTCTATTAGTCATCATCGCGGTACTACTTGGTAGTCACCCTCTTTCTAGCCATATCATCTTCCACACATGAGACAGTCCATCCATTGTTTCTTTGGTCTTCCCCTACTCTTATATCTATGCATTTACCATCGAGGAAGTTCATATCAAACCACCATAAGGACTATTCTTGCTTGCAGCGCTCGGCGGCTATACCACCAGGCTGGTAACAGATGTGGTCATTGTGTTCACGGGATTTTGTTTTGAAACTGGTTAGATATGAACTTCTTTGATGGTACGTTCAACAGTGTCACAGCTAATAATTTTGGTACATACTAAATTGTAGTACTATGTGCTAACCGCCTGCATGAGGTCACCATAACAAAAATAACTAACACATGTGTGACCTCAAATTTGTGGCGAGTAGGTAGTTATACAACGAGGTAAGTACTGACTTTAATTATAGGATGAGAGAGGAATGTTGGTTACCTACTTTAAAAGTAAAATAATTATTTTAAACTTAAGCTTAAGAGCGTTTATTCTGAAAGTGGGCAACGGTGCAAATCGATGTCAAATATTTCGCTGTTTTGATAAATTTGGCAATGTTACTGTATGGAAATAAGAAATGTGGCTAACTAGCAAACTAGAATATTGATTACAAAATGCAATAATTAATATCATAACACCAAATATTTCGTTTTAGATGTAAAAAAAGTATTTGGAAACATTCCAAATGCCTATTTTACACCTAAAACGGGTACAACATCAAATTCAATGTTATAATTGCAATTTATTATTAATATTCTAGTTCGCTAATTAGCCACATTTCTTATTTCCATACAGTATTATTGCAAAATTTATCAAAATACAAAAACACTTTTGGCAGCTTGGAGTTGTTATTGTTAGAATACTTAAAAAGGTCACCACAGGAAAAATGCCTTCTATGTGCCCAATTCATCATCATCTACCTAGCCTTTACCCAAACATTGGGGTCGGCTTCCAGTCAAACCGGATGCAGCTGAATAATAATATTTTACAAGGATCGACCAGCTATCTGACCTCCACAACCCAGTTACTTGATAATTCTATTGTCATTTCTATTTCAATCCCCTAATTAACTTGAATTCATAATCTACCTAGGCTTTTCCCGACCATATTGGGGTCAGTTTCCAGTCCATCGGATGCAGCTGAATACCAGTATTTTACATGGAGCATCTGCCTATCTGACTGTCACAACCCAGTTACTGGGTAAATAAAAACTAGCATCAAAGCTTGCCGTTTAATTGTACTATTTTAAAGAAATTAGACTTGTTACTTGAAGTTTTTAAACTTTATTTAATTTGCTAAATCAATGTTAGTCTTTTTAGTAGAATAACGAGAATTATCTACTAAAATAAGTACTAGTGTAAGTAGTCCTCAATATTCTTAGAGAGCGTTGTTAAGATTTTTATCAATCACAATACTTAAAAGAATACAATTAATACTTAACATAATGTGTTTCATTTCAAACCACATCAGTAACTTGATGTGAATATAAGGTCTTTAAATAATTTAAATTGATTTTGTTTGAACAAATATGTTTGAGTACAATTTCTTCATTTGTATTAAACTTTAAAATTAATAGTTAGTTCCCAATGGCAGTTTGAATGAAATAGAATATTTATCATAAATATAGTTAGTCAACAAATAAGGTTATGTTCAAGTTAATTAATTATTTTAATAGTAAGTGTGTTTAAATCCCAGCAGTTGATCAACACAATCAACAAAATAATAATTATTGTTGTGTGTCGAAGATGTAAGAATTTAAGGAAAATTTCAAATAATCCGCGATAATAATAACATAGCCACGTAAAATGTTCGTTACTCTTCAATAAATATTGATGTTTTCATTTGAATTAAGATGAAGTGTCGATAATAAATTAAAATGTTGCGCTTGCCGGCATCCATTGTTTGTAAACAAATAACATATGACCCGGCCGCCGGTTTACTATAATTTTTACACCACAAAATCTACATAATTTCGCCAAAAACATATAAAAATTCCAGCAAAATCCACTACGAAATAACCGAGAAATCCGTATTTGTATACTACGAAGTAACAGTAAGTTAAAATCACCATGTGGTCGATTATCGCGCCAAAATTTGACAATTACTTTCGCATTCAAGATAACGACGATATATTTGTTGTCATTAATTTTAACCCCCAGAAAAAGAATTCTCATAAATCTTACGTGCAGGTAGAAGCCAAATAATATATAATTTTCGAAATTATAGAATTTCCTGCGAAATTGTACCGCCCCTAGCGGTGAGAATAAGAAACATAACGTAATGGCCGACACACAGTAGTTTCCGATGACTTAACATCTAAATGCGCAAAATACTTACGCTTTCCTCCTCTTTTTCCATTCCAGAAGGCATCTGAGGTACTGCACGGTTAATCGCCGAGTAGTCCGGTAAATCCGGAAGCTCCTCGGCGAGGTATATGGGCATTGGTTTCGACGCATCCAGGGCCCTCGCCCTAAACGAGAGCTTCGACATTTTGTTGACAGAACAAAACACGCTAGCGTCGACACAAAAATGCACTTATAAAACACTTTATAGCTCCACTAGGAGGTCCCAAGGGACCGTAAACTGAACTTTGCACACTCTAGTTCGTTCCCATGATTAATTTTTACACGCACTCAGTCACAATTAATGAAAAACAATAACGAAACTTTACATATTGAGCGTACTTTACAGAAAGCCATCATGGCGGCTTTCCGTTTGGCGGACGACCATGACCAACTTCCACCTAGCACGACGTGCGCGGGAAGGAAACACGCGGGACCAATTCCACCATTTTTTGTACTCTTATAATATTTTACCAAATAATGTAATTATTTATCACAAAATATTAAAATAAAATTAAACAATAAATATTTGATGTAAAATACTGAAGTGAAAATGTTTTTATAATTAAATTATTTTAAAAGTACAGAAATGACGCTGGAGGTTACTTATCAAATCATAGACTAGACCATTCTATATGTTACGTTTCTTTCTACGTTATATCATTTTGGCCGATCTTAGTTGTATAATTTTCTCAACAAAATGTATAAATAATAATTTGTTTTTGTGAGAAACAATAATAAAATAATTTACCGTTACTCTGGTATTTTATTTATCATCTATTAAAAAAATGTACTCTAACATAATAACCATAGACAAATAGGTTTTTAGCAAAGGAAAAATTTCCATTAGGCCAAATTAGGCGAAATTATAAAAACTATCGCTCACATTACATATTTGATTGGTTTTTTTTTATTATTAAATTAAATAGAACTTCTGATTTCTGTATGACTTTTCGTAATATCCAAACATTTGTGTATTTTTTTTAAAGGTTTGTTTGCATGGCACATTATGTATTAGTAGAAGTATATAGAACAATTTTTTTAATTTTTTTTGAGGGTGGGAATTTATCAAATAACTTCTCCCGCTCTGGGCGGAGCGGGAGGGTGTGTCAGACTTTTACTGACTAAAACCCACCCGTGTTCCTTCCGTTGCCTGTGTGCCGGGGTCGCGATATCCCTTTCGGAGAAACTCGCAACCCTGGCTGGCATTGGCCCTTACGGACCCCGTCAGTTCGTACTGACATATCTTTGAGGCGCGCGTGGAACACAACGCGCTGTCGACCCCTATCTGACGGCGAGCTACCCATTGCTCACCGTCCGCAAGCCCGCGCCTACGATGGCCGGAAGTCGGCTCGCGACTCCCGACGCCCGGGGCGTCTCCTGCGATATAGAAGTTTTATGTGGCTGACTTTATTCTTCAATAAGTTGTTGTGTGAAGGAGCGATACCACAAGAATGGTATAAATAGCTCGCTCGTGCCCACCTTCATCTTAAAGATTAAAGATGATGTAAAGGACTGCAACAACTACCGAAGGTATAGCTCATGTCACATAGTAGTTTAGAGAAAGTTCACTCAGCCTGTATAGAAAAGGGAGGATCCTCCGACCAGACGGGTGTCGTGTCTGGCTGGCAACTGCTCCACGATTGATGTCGGAAAGTTATGTAAAGAAGTATATGTCGATCACGCGGTAAACTCTGTTTGCGCGATGCAGGATTTGTGTGACTTCATGATGCATAGTTCGCATTTGGCGATGTAGATGCCGCCACAGTAATATGAACGTATGAATAGGAGAAAATAATAGAAAAATACAAAAAGAAAAACGACTTCCAGACTTGTGGTTTTTTTTAAAGTACCTAATTTTATTCTTGTGAAAAATGTACTTATTAATTTTCACATTTTAGTTGTGGGGCCTATCCCCCAAAATCCTACTGTGGCTGTACACAGCAGTGATCCACCCCAAGATTAACGGGGCCGTGGTCTGGTGGCCCCGAACTCAGCTAATTTCACCTTCCAACAAACTACAACGGATGCAAAGACTAGCCTGCGTGGCGACCACGGGCTGCATCAGAACTACTCCGACTGCAGCAATCGGAACCATGCTGGGACTGCCCCCACTCCGCCTGTTTACAACAGGAAGCGACAATGGCGGCGGTGCGTCTTAATGCAATTATTCTCTTTGGTAAGAGAGACACTGGGACTTGGGAGTCCTTATCAAAGTGTTCCTGGCCGAACGCATGGGTAACGTATATCTCTTGCCGCCTTAGCGATCATGGCCAGGGAAGTTAAGGACCACTCGATACGTATACTCTCAGACAGCATGGCTGTTCTGCAAGCGCTTAACAGTCACACTGTTGACCCTGGGCTGATATACGAGTGCAACCAGCGCCTTAACCAGGTACGTAGCCTCAATAATATAACCATTCAATGGATCAAAGGACACAGCGGTGACGAAGCCGACGAATTTGCCAGAAGGGGGTCGAGCATGGCACTAGTGAGGCCTGAACCCATCGCATCACTCACCTTCGGGTTCCTACGCACTCTGGTAAGGAAACGAACTAGGGACCAACATTACAAACTTCAGTTGGACCACGGTGAGTGCAGGCAGGCCAAGGAGGCACTCCCTACAATCGATGGCCGCCTTACGAAACAGGTTCTCCGACAAACAAAACAACAGCTGCGTACAGTCACAACAGCTGTAACTGGCCATGGGTCATTTAATAAACACATCTTTGTCATAGGAGTCACAGACACTCCGCTGTGCAGAGCCTGCTTGGAGGACGACGAGACAGCAGCTCATGTGCTGCTAAACTGCCCGGTGGTCGCCACATACAGGGCAAAGTACTTCGGTAACACAGGTACCTACGTGAGTTTGTCAGTAACACCAAGGCGTTGCTAGCCTTCTTTGAGGAGCTGGCATTGATCGAATAACCGATTTTTCCACTCGTACGCAACATACGCGCTTTGACGTGGAGTTGCGGATACAACCCGTATTACCTATTACCTATATAAATAATAGTGACCGAGTCGTCCATTAATCATGTGATATTTTTTAGCAACTTTTTAACCCCCCCCCCTCCCCCCTTACCCAAAGTCACGCATTTTTTTTTTGGTGAAAACTATCTAAAAAATTACAGAATATTTTATCTTTAAATAGAAAGAAAGAAAGAAAAATGTTTTATTTGGGAGCCGCGTTTTGGCATAGAAATGCGCGTTAGACGAAAAAAATAATATACGTGATATCTCACTACATACCCTTGTGATATTTCGTGACTCTTTCGGAACCCCGTCGTCTATAAATCACGTGAGGCTCGAAAGGGTGGGGTACCCTTTCGAGCCTCAAGTGATTTATGGACGACCCGAAGTTATTATAACATCATCAACACACAATATGTGAAATAAACACGTATTATTGGAGGTAACGTAAACGTACCCATTACCGCCAGTTTAAGCGGAGTTCAGATTGATATCCAAAAAATAAGCACATTCTTAATATGTGGCTTCAATAAAAATATTTTTTCAAGTTCTGAAATTATCGATTTTTTTAGTTATGTATAAGAACCGATAATCAAAGAATTACTTAAAACATTAAAAATTAAATAAAAGGAAAAAGGGTCATGTCCCTATTACCGACTCAAAATATCGGGTGTGTGCCTAATACCGTTTATGTGACACCTAATACCGACCACTAAATAAATGGAACCGTTAAAGTTAAATAAAAGTGCTCGTGTGTATTGAACTGTTTATATAAATGCTCCAACACAGTACAGATCGCTATCAACACTTAACAATTATATGTATACTTATAAAAGTATATTCTCAACCGTTAAATCAATAAAAATATCATATTTATACGAATTATGAATAACAAATTACCAAAGGCCAGCATTGATTATAACTACTATAATATATAACCAATGGGGGCATTTGGTATTATACAAGAGTTAATGGCATTATAGAATCTTAGTAAAAATGTAACATAGTCATATAAAATTACAATAACATTTATGAGGCGGTTTACCGTCCACTAGAACCGCTAATTGAAAAAGTATCAGAACTCGTAAATTTAATAAAAATACAAAATGTGGTCTATTAAAACAGTAAAAAAAGCATTTGACTGTAAACCGCCTCTTAAGTTTAGTAGTCAAAGTAAATAAATACCAAATAAAAAAACATGTAGTATGGGGTCCGTCGTAAATGTACAAGTAGATCGGTAATAGGTTTTCTTAAAGGAAATCGTATAACCTATTACCGACCCAAAGGAATGTGTATGAATTGTGTAAGTATATGTGATTTTTGTACATGTATATGATTTTAAGTGGTGCGGCTGCTAAAAATGTTTAATTATAATGATATTTCAGCTATAAAAATACACTATTTAAAAATATACCTCCTTTATTCATCAAAATATTTACATAAGAACAAAGTTAGTGTATACGGCTACTAAAGCTCTTGAATATATGACGTTAATAGCTCAAATATAAGTTAACATACTAAGGAACTGAGTTAGTATAGCCTCCTGCCTATTTACTTATGCATTTTAACAAAAATCATGGCACACAAAAGATACGACAAGTACTCATCAGCGACATGGGTCGGTAATAGGAATAAAATTGAGATTTTTGTTCCTATTACCGCCTATTTTTAATATTGAATTTTAAGCAAAATAAAATAGTATCTCATCAAAATGAATCATTACTTGTGTTCCTGAAAGTATCAAAAATGCATCAAAAGAACTAGAAGTTACATTAAAATGCTTGACGATATAATCTTCTGCTAAAAAAGAAACAAGAGTGCTTACGCCATTGGGAATGCCACACTATGGAAAATGCACTAAGGTCGGCGTCCACGGACGAACTGAGCAATTATTATTTAAATAGTCGAGTTACGCACATAAACAAGAGATGAACAATTGCAATACAAATACATCTACATTTTTTTTAAAGCAACCAATTGTGTAGCTTTAATACATGACATAAAAATGATAGTTTTCTGAATAGGGCGGTAATGAGCGCAGATTTTAACGGGTCGTTATTAGGTGCGTTTACGTTACCTCAAAAATTACCGAAATAGTTTATAAAGTAAAATGAGACCACCAAGAAAGTATGTGTTAGGTTTCAAACAAAAAAGATTTTTTTTAAATAATAATAATAATAAACCCGCAGGGCAGCATGTGGCGAGCTGTTGCGCAGTAGCGACCGCACGGACCCTATCTCCCGGGAGAAATCTTGTTCCTCATCTCTGGCTTGCCTTTCTTGGCCGGCTGGAGTGAACACTGACGAGGAACAGAGTTCCCACCTCATTCTTGCCTTAATTGGCCGGCTTGAGTGGAGATTCGCAAGAGCAAACGTGCTCGGAGGAAGAAAGTATTCCAGTAAGTGCTCGTAGGGATATTGACCATCTTCCGGGCTCTGGGATTGTTCTGAAAGCCGTGGAATACCTGTCCACTCCTCAAGCACCTCAGGACATGTTGCCTCCTTGTCGCTAAGTTACTATGTGCTAGCGACAGTTTTCGGGAGCCCATTATTGAGTGTGCAAGTCACCCTCTGCCATTTTATCCGTGTATACCATAACATTGATCAGGCAGGGAACATAGGCCTGCCATAGTGTTAGGTAACCGATCCACTATAGCCACCCAAATCCATAGCCCAATATTTTTTGTTTCCATGGTCTGCAATAGTCCTGCACCAACCGGGGTTTTCCTTGGATGCAATTGCATAGTGCATACAGGGATAATCGTCGGTTGGTGCCTCATTTCATTAAAACGCCTAACGGGCCTCTGCGAGTTGGCTTCGGCCCCTCGTACGCCTTCCAAAGGTCCGGGACCCCAGGGTCCTGAGAAATGTTAAAGACCAAAAAAAAAAAAAAACATTTATTCGCTTTTAAAGTAGGTACATAAATAAATAAAGGTGTTTACAAAATGTTGAGATGCCTGTACAATCTACCAATTATGCACGCAAATTATAGAATTTAAAGCTAGCTTAAGAACACTCCGCGAGGCTTTTTTATACCTGTCAAGAGCGAGTCAGAGTCACGCACCGAGGGTTCCGTACCATCATATATAAATATCACTGCGGTGTAGAATATTGCAGTTTTAGGTCAGCGCCTATTGTAATTTTTGTTGATAATTTCTGAAAAAGTGCTAAGTATTTAGAGACATCTATACATTATAATAAAAGCGTAGCGTAGTCAAAACTGTACATTTAATATTTTTGAAAAAAAGTAACTGCTACGAGGTCTGGGATCGATTCAAAGGCCGAAAAAATTGTTTTTAGAATTTTTATCTGTTTGTCTGTATGTATGTTTCAGCATCACGCAAATTCTACTGGACAGATTCTGTTAAAATTTTGCATAGATATCACGCTGCTATGTGGGATGAGCAATATTACATTATGTTCGTATTTTTCTCCGCAAATTGTAAAACGATGCGCCAAAAGGTTAGAATATTGTAGATAGTTACTGATTTATCTTTTTAAATGATTATCATTACGCTATAAGTTTATGGAACTAAGCAGTCAATCATGAAATATATAGGAACGGCTATTTTGGTTAATTTTCAACAAAGCAAATAACTAAGCGGTTATACGGTTACTTTGCAAACCTGAGGTTGAAAGCTCGATTCCCATGTTACGGAGTCCTGTTAGTTATTGGAATTTAAACCTTCTGATTAACGTCATTATGGCGACAAGACAGGACTTCGCGAAATAAATTAACTATACTGGTGGTACTAGGCTGGTGTTTATATAGTACATTGCGACGGGTTCCGGGCTAATTGTATTAAGCGACACTCTGAGCGATATAGACTTTTATACATATTTGGAATCAGCGAATTTTTCTGCGTCATTTGAGCTGGGTTTGGTGACGATCGGAGCACTTTTTTGTCGCTTAATACAACCGCATTTTTGGGCCCATTTTGGACTGCAATTAATGAAGCGACATAAAATATTGACAAATTTAGGAACTGTGTACTTAAGCTGACTACCAAATACCAGGCAGTCGTTTAAACATTTTTTCCTGGAGCAACAATTTACAGGCAACGTACGTTAAAGCATTTAGCCTGACTTTATAAATACATAGAAATGTCGCTTCAAACAATTAGCCTCTTTGTTAAATTCTTATCCAGTGTCGCTTAATACAATTAGCTTTACCTTGTAAATATACAAGAATGTCGTTTAATACATTTAGCCTCTTTGTCAAATTCATACCCAGAGTCAATCCATACATTTGTGATAAAAACTTTAGTTGTTACCTTGGTAAGCTAAGAAGTTACTGCTGTTCCTAGGTGATTGTCATTTTAAATAAAAAACTTATCTTTAAACAATGTATAATGTGTTTTGTTTCTCATTTCATAATATTATTAACAAGATAAGTAGGTACACCCTATGTATGTACCTTTTAATTTATCAATGTTTTAACCTCCAATTTCTGCAAACTTCATTATTCAAGTATGATTGATTACAAACAATTTATTTAAAAAAAAATCAGTCGCATAAACTAATTAGCCATACATTAATAAGTTTAAGATAAATTATGGTACTTATTTAAATCAATTAGCTTGGGTTTGAAATATGACCAACTCTTTGATTAAAGCACTTAGCTTAGAGCCATTATTTGCATGCCTAGACGGTTAAGTCATTTAGCTTGGAACAAGAAATAGTAAACCTAGGAGGTTTAGTCATCGACGATGAAGTACCTGGGACTCGTCCTCGACAGCCGGTGGAACTTCGTGGAGCACTTCCGACGTTTGGCTCCCAAACTGCAGAGGGCAGGGGCTGCTTTGAAGCGGCTTCTGCCCAATCTAGGGGGTCCAAACGCCTCCTGCCGGAGGCTCTATGCGGGGATCGTGCGGTCCATGGCCCTTTACGGGGCACCGGTGTGGGCGCGTTCATTGAGGCTGCGACCAGCCCAGCGGTTGAACGCGTCCCAAAGGGTCATGGCGATCAGGCTGGTACGAGGATACCGCACGGTCTCCCGTGAGGCGGCGAGCCTCCTTGCCGGACTACCGCCATGGGATCTGGAGGCAAAAGTCCTCGCGCACATGTGGGAGTTGCGCGAGGAGGCGAAACGCCGGGGCGTAACTCCGCTGCCGCGAGAAATCGCGGCACAGCGGACAGAGCTCCGGCGGGATCTCATGGCGGCATGGAGAGTGCGATTGTCGCAACCCAGCGCTGGGCACGCCACAATTGTGGCGATAAGTCCCCTCTTTGAGGAGTGGCTAGAGAGGCGCCACGGCGTCCTCACCTTCCGCCTGACACAGGTCCTCACCGGACATGGTTGTTTCGGGAGGTTCCTGTTCAGAATAAAGCGGGAGGAAACGCCCGGGTGTCACCACTGTGTGGATCGCCCGGAGGACACGGTGGAGCATACGGTGGAGGTCTGCCCAGCTTGGGCGGAGCACCGCCGTGTCCTCACGGAGGCGATCGGCGGCGGCGATCTCTCGCGTCCGGCCCTGGTTCAGGCCATGGTCCGGAGCGAGAGTGCATGGGAGGCCGTCACCTCCTTCTGCGAAGCAGTAATGCTCGCGAAGGAGGAGGCGGAGCGCGCGAGGGAGAGGCAAAATGCGCCCCCTCGCGCCCCTAGTCGCCGCAGGAGACGCCCCGGGCGTCGGGAGTCGAGAGCCGACTTCCGGCCACCGTAGGCGCGGGCTTGCGGACGGTGAGCAATGGGTAGCTCGCCGTCCGATAGGGACCAGGCCCGGGTCGACGGCGCGTTGTGTTCCACGCGCGCCTCAAAGAGATGTCAGCACCAACTGACGGGGTCCGGAAGGGCCAATGCCTGCCGGGGTTGCGGGTTTGTCTGAAAGGGATATCGCGACCTCGGCACACAGGCAACGGAAGGAACACGGGTGGGTTTTAGTCAGTAAAAGTCTGACACGCCCTCCCGCTCCACCCAGAGCGGGAGAAGTTATTTGATAATTTCCCATCCAAAAAAAAAAAAAAAAAAAAAGGAGGTTTAGTCATTTAGCCTGGAATAAGAAACAATAATCATAGGCGGTTAAGTCATTTAGCCTGGAACAAAAAAAAGTAAAATATGGGTCATTTTGTATTAAGCGACATTTATCTTCGTTAAAAATAGGAATATTAGAAAAAAAAAATATCTGATTATGGGGAATATGTTATAAAAACAGTAATATCCTTCTTTTTAAAGAAATAATGCGATTTCGGTTTGTCGGTTAATACAAATAGCCCGGAACCCGTCGATTGGTATTATTTCTTTGCTTGGTCTGGTGTCTCAGCGTTGCGTAAGATTCTCTATTGAGATGGCCCACGTGATTTGAGTACCTACCTGGATGAAGACTTGGGGAAGGCTTTGGCTTGCTCGAAAAAACTAGCTTAATTTTAGACTTTACACACAGATTTTGACAGCAGATTTGTGCTAGCCATTTTACTAGCTGTATGTGGATCTTCTTAAATTGCCGCCACACTGCTTCCTGGTAACAAAACACCGCACGCCATCCATGTTTAAAATTCCCATCGATTTAGAGAGCAACGAAACGCTGGCTGTGGGGTGTCACGCAACAGCAACAAGGGATGCGTGCTTAGGGTTTGCGCTTCATCATATGAGAAACAGATACTCAACAATGGCGGTTTCTGGACAACCAACAGTGCTGCCACCTATGAAGAGCTTTCAGTTTTTAATCCTAATTCACGACGCTAGCGCGTAACGTGAAGTTAACGCCTTTGGCTATATCGGCCCACTGAACTAACGCTCAATAAGTAGGTCTACGTACAACATGATTGAGCTTATTTTCTCGTTTTCTCTAAAACATCATTATATTGGTTATGGTTTACTATAGTTAAAGATTCCACTAATAACAATTTGTCGTGTTTATGAAAATAAGAGCATCCTGACTCGGATATGTCAAGCTGTCTTTGTGATATTACCAAGGGATTGAAAGAGCGTGCGAGTTCGAAAATTGGAGCATCGATTCGGATTAAGTTAGATTTTCTGTGTGATTGAATGCAGGAGCTTGAGAATTGGCCAGCGCCTATAGCTTAGAGCCTTTGTAAGTCATAGAAGAATGACGTATCTGCATGTCAAATTAAGTTACAAATATTTGTTTCGTGCGGGAATCGAACCTGCTACAACACGTAGCGCAGCAGTCAAGCGCTCAGTGATCGTAAAGGATAATTAATAAAAACTTTACCTAAAATAATTCCAAGCTCTTGCTGGTCAAAGAAAATGTTAACACGTCACCGAAGCGGAAGAACGCTTAAGTAAACAGCATACAAAATTTCCTATAGGCACAGATTAATACAAATGGGACACTTCATAAACTCATTTAAATAAAAAACGACTCTTGCAATTACATAATAAAGTGCAATTCAGGGCGCACAGCGCTAATGATCTACAGCTGATACATTCACCTAGAAGTTGCCGCTCTTTCCATCGCATGACTCTTAGATCTTCTGACTACGTTACACTCACTGAATTGACCCGACAAGACGGGCCCGCCGCGTACTTATAGCTTCATACCTAAAATGCGTAGTGAATCTGTATTCATCCGTGCTATGATATACAGGAAAAAAAATGTACTTGCAATGTTTCGGACCCACATCCTGTAACTTTTACGGAAATTAAAAAGTCAAATTGATACTTTTTATTTCATCGGTCGTAAATAACGATTTTATAGAGCAGAAAGTAAGTAGTCAGTTTTTCATTGCGTAATGTTTCAATTTGCATAATAAGTAGTTTATTGAAATTTAGAATTTTGCTGATTATGTACAAATTACTTTGCTAATTAAATTTGCTTCGGTAAGTAATAACAAAAATCTGCACGATGGATACCTCATTGTTATTTGCTTACTACAGTGCTACAACGATCTTTAGGCGGTCGAATGCTGTTAACATGGGGGCGCTGTTGGTTAACATTTGAAAAATATATGTAGAGTGCGTTTCATCAAACAGTGCTTAAGCCGTAATGTTGGCTCCACTGTTGTAGGACCAATAACAATTCGCTACGCCGTTACCTAATAGGTCAATTTTTTGCCGTACCAAAATGGTAAATGGAGCCCTTATGGTGCGACTCAGTCTGTCTGTCCGTCTGTCTGTCCGTCTGTCTGTCACAGCTAGATATCTCAAGAAATAATAATGCTATCCACTTGAAACTTGGAATAGTTTTAGATGACGTTTGCCCAACTATTTTGCATATAAGAAAGATTTTTTAATAATTTTTTTTGCGATTAGAATTGAACGCTAAACGGGATCTTAAAAATTTGAAGTGGGGCTACTAGGGCATATGGGGTATCATATGAATGCATATTCTCTAAAATTAAGAAAAAAAAATCGTGCCCCTTGTTTCAGAAGTTTATACAGAGAAAAATCTGAAATTATTTTATGTGATAGAAGTTTATGCAAATATTATAGGAAAAATAAAATGATATCTCTAAATAGCACACTTTTTCAGAAATATTCTTTTTCTTCTTCTCTATCGGTCAAGAGATGGCGCTGACCTAAAACTGCAATATTCTACACCGCAGTGTTAAAATTCTCGAATATAGGCCTCGCCGAAGAAAATTAAAAAACATTTCACGTTTCACAACCAAAATGTCTTCCTTCCTACCTACTCGCAGGTTGCACAGTTGTAGTTTTTGCTGGACACAACTTTGTGTTTGAAATAAATTCATCCCAACTACGGAACCCTTCGGTGTGTGTGGTCCGACACTACCTTGGCCGGTGTTTTTAAATTTAACAGTGGAGTCAACATTACGGCAAAGGAACTATTTAATGAAACGCACTCTACAGTATAACTTGTCCCGACATTTTGAACTTTAATAAAGTTCAAAATGTCGACTGCTTCACGGGAAAGAGAGAGAGATAAAATGAACGCACTATATTTAAAAATAAGATAAGACTTAGTTCCGATTTTGGCCAGGCGCTAAAAGGCGTTCTTGTTGTCCCATGAAATATTGTGTAGTCCTGCGATCAGGCAGCAGAAGCGCAGATATTCGCGCGCACTAGGAGTAAAGCTTAGCGCATGCAGCCGCATCGGGCCGCATCGCATTTCAATACATAAAAACAGTGCGGTTCGCTTGTAGTATGCGATTGTTCATACAAAATGGACTAGAGTTATGTAGGAGAGTTTTTGTAAAGCGCAGCGGGCGCCTAAATATTTCATTTTTGTATGGAATCTTTGGTGCTTGAAGAAG
Source organism: Agrochola circellaris (assembly GCA_914767755.1). NCBI lineage: Eukaryota > Metazoa > Arthropoda > Insecta > Lepidoptera > Noctuidae > Agrochola > Agrochola circellaris. The sequence continues at coordinate 4,075,952 of OU611867.1, read as the reverse complement.
GTAATATGTGCAGTGCTATTCTGTAACCATCTCACCGTGAAAACCTAGGTGAAGTGTGCGTGGAGTGAGCTGTCATTCCACCTAATGCTAGAGATTGACACTATTGACAGCTCACTTCACCTAAGTCTTCACGGTGAGTTTTTTATTTACAGAATACGTCGCGTGTTGCTCTGGTAATCTGGTTTAGCATCACTGTTAAAGTCAGTGATCTCTATTCTCATTACAATAAGGTTGCTGCTGTCAGAGGTAACTGTGAAAGGACTGTAAAGGCCAGCGCACATCGGAAAATACCGAGGCAGAGTATTTTAAATTTACCAATGAAAATTCGTACGTATGTAATGGTAACAAGGTATAGATTCCTAAGCTCAGAGACCGACCACGGAGCATCAAAGGGGATTCTCCTCTGCGGTATTGAAGAGCACGCTGGAGGATACAGGGATGCGAAGGCATGCGTCGAAATCCGGGGTGAGGCAATTTCCCTCGTGGCATACCGTGGGATGCTTCTCGGCAAATCCCCCCGATCGCGTCCCCCGGTGTGCGTTAGCCTTACGTCTTGCCAGTCAGATTGAGATGAATGTTGCCACAAAAATAAAACAAAGAAATAACCAATGTCATGATCTTTATTGTATAAATTATAATACAGCGGATAATTTTACGTTCATTAAATACAGGCGAGTTTATTCTAATGCGCTTTTATACTAAAACAAATTGTTTGTTTTGCTGTGATTTTCATACTTAGTAGATTTTGCTTTGGATTATTTTTTCGACTGGTAATAATTGCACTGTAAAATTTTCTACGTACTTATTTACGCTTAATTCGATGGAGGAAGAGACAAAAGCGTATCATTTATAATATATTCTCATTTTGCTGTTGTTTATGATTTATTTAGCGTCATAATGTAGTTGGCCAATAAATACCTGTATTAGGGAGAAGCCAGCAATGTTCAACTTTTTAATGGATAGCAAAAGAAAATATATATATATAGGTGATTTTACAGTGCAATTTTATCATCGAAATTCAGTGAATTTTTTTTTTTTTTTGTGTGTTCAATAATATTGTGACTTAAAATTTAGTAAATTCGCTTAAAAATAGTTTTCATGTTGTTTAAACTTCATAATTGTTCAGTTAAAAAATAAAATAAATTAAAATCCTGACGATTGTAGAAGCATTAGGTAATTTCCATTTAATATTTAAAAAAAAGTTTGATATTATAAGCACATGGCAACATTATCAAAAACATTTTGATATAAAATATGTTTTTAACAATAATTCCCGATTTTACACTCAATTTTCAAGATTCTGACTAATTGGTATTTCGATTTTTGCCATTTTTTACCACCGCAATTAGATGAATGCGTGTTGCCATGTAAAAATAATCAAAATACGTAAATCAGAGTATAAAAAAAACCGTAGATTTTGTACAAATTAATATTTCAATTAGGTATCTTAACTAGTAATATGCATAATATTCAAATGTAGTATGCGAGTGACACGTCAGTATTTTATATCTTCATATTTTCCTAGTATTTGACTGTAAGCAATATTTTTATTTTATTTTATCCATATTTGGGCAATCAGATCGGAAGCCCGAAATTCTGACAACCAGTCTTACCAAGGGGTATCGTAATACCCAATAACTGGGAGAGGTCAGATAGACGCTTAAAGTAAAATACTGGTATTCAGCTGCATTCAGTTAGACTGGAAGCCGACCCCAACATAGTTGGGAAAAGGCTAGGCAGATTATGATCTGGACTCAGCCTCGTTGCAACCTTGCTGAATGGCTAGTATTTCATGAGCCATTTTACATAGTGTGAGAAGTTTCAAAATCAAGTAATATCTCTCGCATACCACCTTCATGTTAACTAAACTATCTTAACATTCACAAATTAACAAATCGACCACACAACTTACAGTCATAAGTTCATAACATAACAAAACATACTATTTAACATTAATTATAGTTTTCCCCACTCAGTGCGTTTCTCTTTATCAATTGTTTTTTCAACCACCGATTTCTGGAAGCCTACCGTATCTATGGCGTAAAAGAGTTGGAGCTATATGTCTTGTATAGCGCCATTTCTTTCTCGCACCAAAAGTTTTTTTTACGGCTTTTTATCAAGTTAAAATATTCTTTCAAATGTCGTGATAAGGCTTTCCATAATCGGTTGTTTTGAATTGTTTTTATCAGTCGTTATTATATCACCAACTTCTTAACTTCCTAATATGTATTGACAACTGCAGCGAGCATTGATCTAATCACCATGCCTGACGATATCAGGGATGTTTGGGGATGTTTATGATCATCACACTAGCCAAAATGCAGATTGATCACCGACTGCATCATGTTGGAAAATCTTATTATATAAAAAAAAAATTAGTCAGTATGTAAAATTAGTTAGTAGTAGTTAGTATGTTTGTCACGTTCTTACTGCTAAACAGCTGGACAGATTTCAATAAAACTTAGTGCACTCCGGTGCAAACTTTATGGCGGCTCGGAACATGAGGCGAGTCGCTGCGCAGTAACGAATTCACGTGTCAGCGGGGGTGAGGGGAGCGGTACTGCGCAGCGAGTAGCGCACTTCAGAGCCGTCATAAAGTTTGACGCGTACTATACTTACTGAGTTTATTATTAAAGAATTTCCTACATTAGCATGGTGATTTTGGCCCGGCTATGTTTAAAGATGAAAACGACTGGACTTTTTTCCTGATTTCATACAAAAACGACTGACAAAAAACAATTAATGTCATTTCCATATCAAAATAGTGATTTAATCTTTCTCGCTACTATAGTTTCCTAACATACATACCTATTATAAACACGGGTTTCTATTTTGGTTCTACTAACCTTTCCACATATATCAGTTATATTTTAGGATAGGACGAAACTTAGGATAATTTTCACACATGTTTATCATAACAGAGCATTAAATGGCCGCGCCGACAGCGTCTAGAGACTGCAGTACCGTGCGCGACTGCTAGTCACCGCTTGAGGTATGTTAGTGGTGAGACACAGGGGAGGGCGCTATTGACAAAATTTGCAGATTGCGTTAGCTTGGCCTTTGTCTATCTCCCCCGTCTCGACGCTCACATACCTCAGACGGTGACTAGCCGTCGCGCGCGGAAGCCGTCCATTTGCATCGTAGTACGAATAATCGGTGACTCGCTTGGTTTGCATGGAAAGTGTTGACAATGTCGCCTCTAAAACTATCCAACGATACGAGATAAATACATAAAATTGCAACTTATACAAATATCAACTTTAAACTCAAGTAATCTAAGTTGATTTTTGAATGAAAAAGCTATCTATAAACGTCTTTTAGTTGCAATGGAAACTGAACCGTACGCAATTAAGTTAAAGTTTTTAATCCCAAAGCATGTAATTTATCTCGTTTCGTCACCGCCGAGGCGGCCAAGCTCTGTGTATATTATTCAATGTCTTACGAGTCTTATTTAATTTATATCAGGGCATTTTTAAAGATGATAGGTATGATTTGAAGCTTCTGTCTCGCTCCCTCTTTACCTGTGCGAGCGAGAAGCAAATAGAAAAGTAGCAATTTCAAATAAAATAGGGTATTTGACTAAAAATGTAAATGTATAAATTTTCTTTCGTTGTCGCATGAAAGTTACTATAGCATTTCTGTGGAATAGGTGTTGACTCTGTCTTATTTATCTATATTAATAATAATAACGTTTATTGATCAAAAAGTAAGAATATAATATGCGACATCAGTTTGTGTGTATTCTTTAAATATTTTCATTAAGAACGTGTCAAACACCCCACCTCTTTAAAAATGATACGATAAAATAAAAAAAATCTCTAATCCTTATTTTTCCGGGAAACATATCAGACAAAATTAAAATAATACATTGAGCAGTTACGTTACGTTACACTTTTTTTGTATTTCGTTACATATTTTAAATATTATGCAATTTCAAGCTTACTGAAGCGTGCCTGCTGCTTTGAAACGACTTTAAACGTTATTTATTATAGGTATTTTTATTTGATCTGGCCAATAGTGTAAAAGGCAATATCAAGAGCTGTGCAGTCGACTTCGTAATTAAAAGACTACTTTTTACAACAATTCCCATGCAAGTAAAACCTCACGGTTGACACTAGACCGCGTTATAATTCGACTTGTCGAATTCAATGGACATAACGTAGTCAGAGTTACACGATAGAAAGAGAGGTAATTTCTAAGTGAATATAACTGTAGGTGATTAGTGCTGTACGAACTGAATTGCACTTTATTGTGTCGAAGCAAGAGTCGCTTTTTATTTAGATGTTTTTGCGGAGTGTCCCGTCTGTACTATGCTGTGACGCGATTGCTAGCACTGAATTTTGCATTCATGTGACTGGTCTGTTAGTCGCCATTTTGAACTCTATTCGCATTGAAATTAAGACCATAAAATTCAGTGCTAGCAATCGTCAAGGGGCAAGTTATAATGAACTTTGGTAAACATTTGTGAAATTGTCACAGAAACTGTTTTCAAAACAAGATGGCGGCATTCGTTCCCATTTTTGGCAAGCGCTAACCTCTTACATACCAGAACTGTTCTGCCTAAGGGTCGTGTATGTGAATTATTGTATCTAAAACCACCCAGAATATAATTATGAGAAATTCCCAGCAGTACTTGATATTATAAATTATATTGCATTTGTTTACACTATTGGAAAGATCAATTAAAATCAACTATATTATTTTAAAAAAATGTGAAGAAAAATGCCAACAGCTTAGTAAACATTCTATATTATTTAATTTATTACATAATTCGGTAAAATGAGTTGTTTCAAAGAAAAAGTATCAAGATCTTTTAAATGATTTCTTAGAAGAACAAATATTACTTCTTATTGAAGCGAAATTGGGCGTTTCATACGTCCAAGGCGCAATTTTGAACGCGTTCAGTTTAATTGCTTCCTTAAAAAATTGTATTTATTTTTCTACTTTCGATTTTTTAAACGACTTCAAATAAAAGTAGGAGGTTCTCAGTTCGTCGGAATCTTTATTTTTAAATGTAACATCGAAGAAGTTCATATCTATACACCGTAAGGACTATTTCTGCTTGCAGCGCTCGGCCGCTATAGAACCGGGCCGGTAACAGATGTGCTCATCGTGTTCACGGGATTTTGTTTTAGCTGTGCTGAAGTGGCGCAACAAACTCCCCAGTTTGTTGCGCCACTTCTTCTTCCCAGCTAAAGCACTAGGAAGTGGTGAAGGGTGGGCGTTTTGGGGGACTCTCTTATGTAATTTTGACGTTCGAAAAGAGTTGATTCTCAGCCTAGTTTGAATAAATGACTTTTGAATTAATTGTTACAAATCTAACTAAAAAGTTGTGCTCAAGCAGTTACTTCTACGAAGAGTAGTTTATGAATAAATGATAAAGTTTGACATTGACATTAATAAAAGAGGAAACTTGTAAAAAACTAAAATAAATTTAATTTGGTTTTATCGTATTTTTAAACAAGAAAGTGTCATCTATAAAAACCCTTTTTACAATTCGTTTACCTTTATACGTCCTACCTAAACTTATGGAGTATAGCTAAGTTGCGGCCAGATTTTATCAAAATCGGCTCAGTACTTTCGCAGTAAAGTTCCACCAAACAGACAGGCTCACCGGTTGTTAATTTTAAATTAAATCTTGATACTTTATCTTGACATTAGAGGCATAATTTTGATACTTGATATAGCGATCTAACAATACATTCAATTTTAGATGCATATAATATTTACAATATACAACCTTAGTTTTTGTTTACTGTAAACCTCTTAAGGGGTCATTGTACTCATTATTATGAACAACTTTCACTGAAAAAAAAATCAGCTGTTTTTGGGAACAGCAGATTTTTCTTTTCGCGATTTCAGTGTCGGTCCCATAGTGAAAGTTATTCGTAATGATGAGTACAATGACCCCTTAAGAGGTTTAGGGTAAACAAAAACGAAGGTTGTATAGCGAAAATATGTTGTACAAACATGATTAAAAATAAATAATTATTAATTTTAGAGGAATGTTCAAAATCGTATTTTATATTTTAGTATCTTACACACGAACGATGACGATTTCATGATATTGGTAAAAAAATTAAATAATAAGTAGACAAAAAGCAAGTCTTTTATAAAATCGTCGTTAAATAAAATGTTTTTTCGAAGATTTCGTCGCTCGTGTGCAAAGGCCTAAGTAATGAATGAATCTTTTTTTTGAATGATTTTGTTATCATTTACAATTTTTATCGATATGTTTATGAATTGAATAAAAAATAAAAATTAAAAGAAAAACATTTATTTCATAATTTCTTCAAATTGACTGCAACTCAAAATTCATAGCAAAAGAAAAAAAAATCAATTAAAATTGTAAACAACAAAATAAATGAGAAAAAAAATGGAATAGCATTAAAACAATAATTTATTGGGGATAAAAAAAAAATAATACGATTTCATATTCCTACAGCGTTGAGTATCATAATTTCATTATTTTTTTAATTACATACATTTTCATACAAAACTCATTTTCAAAGGACTTTTTTTTTGTATAACAAAATTATCTACTAAACTGTTTTGTATGGAATTTTGTACAATGCCTTTAGATGTTGATAACTTTAGACTTTGCTTATACATGGACAAAAGACGTCAAACTTCATATTACATAGAATTTAGGAAAAATGGTAATAAAAAGCTCGCCGGGCAACAGTTTTAAAGGTGGACCTAGACGCTCGGCAGGACCCATACGCGCCGCAGTCATCGCATGTCACAAATCTTTATATGAAATCGTATGCTACGTCGCGCACCTATCCGCGCCGCATTTAAGTAAAATGCTGTAGGTATACGGATTCCAACAGCAGGCGCGATGACGTAACCAGCGAAATCTGTAGTTTCGGCTGTCGTTACGGCCGCTTCGCTCTCCTTCTGACTTACGGTATGTCTGTAAGTGGGACGGAGAACCGCGCCCGTATCGACGGCCGAAACTACGGATACGCTTACGGAGTAGGCCCCCAGATTCGGCGCGTTCAATGCGTACGGTGTGGCGAGGGCCATGCGGAAAAGAATGGATGCGATTCGGCGCGTACGGCCCGTACGATGCGGATAAGTGCGCGGGACCATCCGAAAATGTGATGACTGCGGCGCGTCTAGGTGCGCATCCACCTTAAGAAATCTTTTAAGAATTATCAATTTGTCACAAGTCAACGTTCGCAAACAATAACCGTTTTCAAACAAAGATCTTGTGATAACTCTTTAATTCTCAAAGGTCAGACTGGAAGCCGATCCCAACATAGTTGGGACAAGGCTCGGCAGATGATAATGCCCCGCCATTTCTCTTGGGGTGTGAGCAGGAACATACATACACAGTTTAGTAGATATTTTCCATAGTTAATTAAAATCAATGGGTAGTGTAATCAGCTTTCTTCGACGATCGAGTCCTCAGATCGCTCGGTACTCATACAGTCCCCTTTCGGGGCTATCTTTGAAGGCTTCGCTGCTTTGCCTACGAAGATTTCTACCTCCTGTAATTAGAAAAGATAAAATATATTTTTATTTTTATTGCCTCATACATAGATAAAAGAAAAAAAATGTGAGCCGTCACGGGACGCCTGGCAGATGTGAAACATCGACATTATTTTGTAAAAGTAATATGCAGAAAAGAACAGATTGTGATAGGAACTAAATATGTCATAATGATAAAATAAAATATTACGATTTTTTTTCCAGATAACGATGACTATTTATTGAATAAACATTTATTTTCATTATTATTGCGCATGGCGACGCGTCGCCACACCGTACACACTACTGCATATAGACTGTATATATATACCATCATATAGCGTGGCGACGCGTCGCCACTGCATGCGTCGCCACGCCAGAAATCGGTTTTACATGCGGCTATAGATGTTTCACATCAAAAGAAAGAAAAAGTGTTTATTCTGCACAAACTAAACGCACATTACAAAAAAAATAATGAAACAATACCACTTTACAGATGAGCCAAAAGCCTCGTATCCATTATTGACACAGAAAAGTTTGACAAATTTTATCTATTGCTAGATCTGCTTAGTGATCACAAACGGAAGATCCAGAGGCTGGTTTTGTCTCTGGTTATCGGCAACTTGCTTTTGCTTGCTAAGTTCGCCCGTTTGTTCCGGCTTATGTGCGAAATGGCTGACCGATTTTATTTATTATTTATTTATTTATATATCCGACCGACCACCGACCGGCACGGTCGGTCCGGCTGGACCGATTCTGACGGGACTTTCACTGGCAGATATCCTCCAAAGTCCAAAGGCGCTCCTGAATCTGAAATGTACGTCCGACGCACCCTGGACAGTTAGCTTTCTACGACTTAGCTGACTGGCTAATGTTTTTGACACGGCATGAGTTTTTTTCATATAAAGTGGAATCCGTTTATAATGATATCGAAGGGAATTGACAAACACGTCATACTAAGCGGTCGTCATACAAAGCATTTTTGTTTTTTAGGTAAATACTTATTTTAATAGAGAAACATAGCTTAATAAATCAAAATAAAAATTGCACTTTATACATGTATCTGTATATTTTTCATTTTTTACCTAAGAAATCTGTCAAAAACGGACAAAATTTATTAAGAATGGGTCATAATAAGCGACATGTCACTGAAAGCGAAGTCATGAAGTCATTATATCCAACTTTGTTACAAAGAATTTTATACGAAAACCGAAGTTCGTTGTGTAATTACGTAAAAATAGGCGGTTGGTCAATACAGGGTGGCAGGGACATCGACGCGAAGCCGGCTACCATGGATTCAGTACATGATTCTGTACCCCCCTTTTTTTTTTTTTGAGGATGGGAAATTATCAAATAACTTCTCCCACTCTGGGTGGAGCGGGAGGGCGTGTCAGACTTTTACTGACTAAAACCCACCCGTGTTCCTTCCGTTGCCTGTGTGCCGAGGTCGCGATATCCCTTTCAGATTCTGTACCCCCCTGAATTGAAATTTTTTGTCGGTTATTAAAAAAAAAAAAACTGCTGTTTCATTGAAAAGTCCAATACTTACGTGGTCAAAATGTATGGATCAGCTGTTTTTTTTAAAATAACCGACAAAAAAATTCGGTTTCCCGTCGATGTCCCTGACACCCTGTATAGGCGGAGTCATAATAAACGGATTCTACTGTAGTTCGTACAGACATGAGGAAAGAAGATGATGATGATGAATGGTGTGCATACCTGACTGCCTTCAATGACCATATCTCTGTGCACCTCGCTGCTGGTGCCCGGCGCGGCCGCTCGCTGCGCCATCTGACGCTCACGGGCTACACGTCTGCAAACAAATGGAATTATCAATAAACATCACGCTTGTACTCTCCAAGGGTTAAGCAGATGCGAAACGAGGATTCACTATTAGGTTATATTAAAAAAGTATTATATTCACTTTTGATAAAGAGATATGTCGTGATGGCCCAGTGGTTAAGGCCTCGCCTCTCATGCACGAGGTTGTGGGTTCAAATCCGGGCAAGTACCAATGTGACTTTTTCAATTCATTTGTAATAAATTAATATTCTTCATTGTAAGCCACAGTATTAATACAGAAACAAATCATGCCCCCTTTATTAATACAATCTTGGAATGAAGTCATGCCAAACTTCAAAATATATTATGTTTAATCTGAAGATTGTGGGGTTTATTCATAAACTTTGCTTAAAGTAAAGTTAAGTAATCTAATCATTACCGACTGTTTAACCATACATTTCTGACGTTTAACCATACATTTTTGACGTTTAACCATACATTTTTGACGTTTGAACGTCACTTAACTTCAAGCAACGTTTATAAATGAACCTCTGTAACTCCACATTAATTAATAAGAGCGCTAAAGACAAAATCACAAGTTAAAATACAATGCAGGTAAAATGGGGTTTATTTGAAATCTTCTTACTATGTTTTAATTCCAACTTGAGAGAGCTGATAATAACAAATACCAATACTAATATTATAAAGATCTGATTTTTTGTATGTTTGTAATGAATAAACTCATAAACTACTGGACCGGTTTCAAAAAGTCTCTCACCAGTAAAATGCTATATTAACACTGAGTAACATAGGCTATAATTTATGAAGATATCACGCGGCAGAAGCTGCTGGCGCAAGCTAATAACAAATATACTTGTAAGTTATTATGACCAGGATCACTAATCCTAACTAATATCATAAATACGAAAGTGAGTTTGTTTGTTACGCTTTCACGCTAAAACGGCTGAACGGGTTTGGATGAAATTTGGCCCATGGGTAGACCATGACCTGGAGTATGACATAGAATACTTTTTATCCCGATATTCCTGAAGGATCGAGAGAGTTATGCGGGTGAAACCCTAGGGCGCAGCTCGTTTACTATATTTTTATGAATGCCTTCGCATTTGGCTTGACGCAGCGTCGTCAAACTAGAGCTAGACCCCTAAATGTAGGCCACGTTTAGATCTCTAGCCTCTTTTTCACTTAATGGCAATATTTGTCTTCGACTCATGCCTCCTGCAAAATTTTGCAGGGAACTCTTTCCATTCTCACTATGACGTGTCCTCAGCTCCAACATGGCCTTCCTATCAGCCTCTTTCTTCTCAGCCGTGAGTCGTAATGACGGTGACATCACGGAAGTGACTACTTAGTGTGATATAGTTTGACCGGGATCACTGTTCCGCGCGGCGGTGCGGCGCAAGCGTTGACGAATGAGCGGCCTGCACTGCCCCCCCGTGAGCTGCGCGCATACATAAGGCGCGTAACAGCGGTCCCGGTCTAAGTATAGTAACTTCCGTGATATCACCGTCCCTAAACCTGAATCACTGTAAAGGACGCTATCGCGAATAATTCCAGCACAAAATAACACTAAGCCGAATCATTGGATATGTTAGGGCTATTTCGGCCATATTGTTTTCGTTTTTGTCAACAGTATTATCTTTCAATCCAGTAACTGGGTTGTGGAGGTCAGTTTGGCAGTCGGTTCATGTAAATTGCTGGTATTCAGCTGCATCCATTTAGACTAGAAGCCGACCCCAACATAGTTGGTAAAAGGCTAAGCTGATGATGACTTACCTCCTCAACTCCAACATGGCCTTCCTATCAGACTCTCTCTTCTCGGCCGCGAGTCGTGCCTTCTCGTTCTTGATGACGGGGGTGACGCGGGTACGACGCGGCGGTGACGTCACCGGGGTCGAAGGGACCGGCTTGACGGGGACTGCTATCTGCAAATCATAAAGGAAAAGTTTAGCTGTAGGAAATTACAAGCATAAGTTTATGTTCACTATGTTCTAGGATTTAGTCTCCCCACTTAGTCCGTCAGGTGGACCATTGTGCGGGCCATGGCAGCTGTTTGGTGGTTATTCCAACCAGCCCACCTCCCTCCAGAAGTTAATTAAAACTCCTGTTCTTTTTAGAACATCTGTGAACGATTTGGGTGACCCGAGGGTCTCTGTTCTAATCTGGGTGACGCCCGTGCATTCAAAGAGCACATGCGCAACGCCTCCATGCACGCCCTGCACAGAGGACTGTCCGTTATGCCTATTGTGTGAAAGTGTTTGTTTAGCGAGCAGTGGCCCGTGATGGTCCCCTTCACCAGACGCAGACCGTTCCTATCCAGGCGTAGTAAACGCCGGGTTAACCTGCTATCCAAGTATGACATAGCTTACTTGGACTGCCTGCAGCCCGGTGTCGAGCGAGGTCCACCAGATCCCCACTTGTGTGTTGTTATCGCTACTGTAATACCAACCTATTCCTGTCCCACTGTAGGGCAAAGGCCTCTTCTCATACACAGAAGGCACGAGCATTGATCACCACGCTTGCTCAAGACGGGTTGGCGATTTCAGACTTATATTAACTATAAGTCCAGCTCCTCACGATGTTTTTCTTCACCGATGTTGGCAATGTCCAAGATAAACTCAGAAAGTAAATATGAATTGAAAAAGCCATATTGGCAAACAGCATATAATTTTATTGCCTTTAAAAGATTATGGTATGATCAAGATCTCAAGAGTTAAAAAGTTAAATGTAATAGTAAGGATCAGCATCATAACTATTCCTACGTTACTCGAGAAGTCTAGATGTATTGTAACGGTAACCCATCCTAAAATATAACCTAGTTATGTATAGTGTCGCTATTAACTTATCTGCTCGACGTCCGTATGTCACTGCAGGGATCCAGCAGAATATCAGCGTCAGGTATATTTGCCTGACACACGCTGAGTTGGACTCCCATTTGGTGCAACCTTGAGACGCACACCGCACTTTGTATGTTTCACTATTTTAAAGTGTCTTAGCCAATAGTCATCACAATGTGTTTATTTTCTTCTTTATTTAATTTTTTTGTATATTGGAACCTATATTCATGTATTTAGTTATTATTTAATCGTGTTTTTGTATTTTTGTGTGCACCAAATAAACGGCATATCTATCTATATATCTTTCCTCTCGATTGGTTTTCCACATTCTGGGGCTCACTACCTGGGACTAATGAGACTAACTTATAACTGGGGAAGTGTCTCCAATTATAATCAACCTACAATAACAGCGGTCACCCATCCTTAACGCAATCTTGCTCACCTCCTGCCAATTGTTTGCCTTTAAATCTGCTATCTGCTGGTAGATAGCGTCCACGTTGGTGACCTGCAGGCACACCATGTCCCAGAAACCTTGCAGGTCTTCAACTGTGGTCGGGAACGGCTCATCCAGGCGTTCGTTTATGTTGTTGTAGCATAGACCTGGAAATTGGTGGAAAATGTGGATTAATTTCAGGCTAAGTTTTTGGGTCCAAGTGGTGTAAAATATTAGGGAGTGCCGTTGGGAATCGGCGGTACATTACTGCCGGCAGCCGAGATTAAAAACATCTAGGAATGGGCGTTGCGACGACGACCCGTTTACAAAGACTGTTTTGTGTTCTGCGACGATGCAACCGTTTTACGTCCTAGGTTCAAACAGTCTTCGTTGCACAAACCAGTCTTCGAATTACTACGACTACACTCGAGAACGCAATGATTCAAACTATCTATCACACTCGTCGCGTCGACACAATAAAAAGTGAACTTTTTATCAATGAAATAGAGTCGATAATGTATTACCAGTAGTCAATGCTGTCGTTCGTGATGCGAAGAAACCATTTCCTACATTTCAAATCGTTGATAGTTGTAAGAAACTGTAACTATTTCACTCGACGATAAGTTTCGTCCTATAAGCCGTCTTCAAACCAGTTGCAACGACGACCGTTTTCTGCAACCGTTTTTTTTTTGCGTTTCGTCCGTCGAAAATTCGACAACGACCCACCACTAAAAGCATCAGCTGCCGGCGCCGCTTGCTCCCATATTGGACACCAGCGGCGCGGCGTTTATGGAAACCTATCCAGTATTCAGTACCCTAACTAACAAAAGTATTATTTCTAAACAGTCTGCTGCAAAAAATCTGCAGCTCCATACATTTTGACAGCGTAGGTATTGTACTTTTTTATGAAACAGCAGATATTTTTTTTTAATAAACGGCGAATCATTTCGACGCAGAGGGTTCAGAATCAAGTACTGGTAACAGTTTTTGCGTTGATGTCCCTGCTACCCTGTATATTCTAGTCGTTTTGCGTCACTATCCTTTTTTTGCGAGTAAAAATATTTAACCTAATCTAACTAGTTCGGTTACGGGTACTTGATTACTGGAATATGGAAATATATTAATGGCAAAAAAAATGCCTACCCCGCCTATTTACCCCATATACCAAATTGCCAACCCAATTTTCCGCATTTTTTTGCCAAAGTCAGCGCCAGCAGCCTATACAGCAAACGGCGCTGACTACCAAATCGGGACATGGCGCCGGCAGCTGAAGCCAAAATATTAATATCAATCGACGTAATAGTTGCAAGCGCGACATGGGGCTATAGGGTCTTCCTGGTTTTCGGTCCCCAGGTCGGTAGTTCTCGCCTGCCAGGGTTTGCGAGTTTGTTCGAAAGGGATATCGCGACCCCAGCGCACAGGCAACGGAAGGAACACGGGTGGGTTTTAGTCAGTAAAAGTCTGACACGCCCTCTCGCACCGCCCGGAGCGGGAGAAGTTATTTGATAATTTCCCACCCTCAAAAAAAATAAAATAAAGATCGGTAGTTCTCCGTGGGAGTCCAGAGTCTCGATGTGTACTTAGTTGATCGGAATAGACTCGCCTCCTATTACATGCGAGTTACACATAACTGGATACATGTTGTTGAAATGTAAGTGTACACGCTTGGGGGAGACGTAATGTTATATTTTGAGGTATTTCGCAGTGCAACATTGAATCCTTATCTAATTTTACTTAAACAGGCACCTCACACCCAATTCAAGCTTTTGCGGCCCCTCCACAACCACAATAGAAACGGGTTTTGTCGACGGAAGAATAGACAAAATGACCGATAAACAATCACAATCTGTAATTTTGTCTATTCTTTCGTCGACAAAACCCGTAGAAAACCCGTTTCTATGGTTGTCATGCTACGCGTGCTGGACATAGGCCGGTCTTAAATAACGCTAAAGTAACTCAACATTGATGTTGTGTTCTGTCAACAATATTCTTGAAAGATTGCTTGTAGTTGGTAGACGTGGTGTTACCTTCAAACTGCTGCATTTTCTGTGTGGCCAACAGCCTCGCTTTGCCAGCGGCAGCGCGCAAGAAGCCGAAGATCTCCTCATTGACATCCTCACGATTCTGAAATCATTAGGGGATACATTTAGCACGCGAAAAACAATACATAGCTTTATTTTCAAGTCGATGGAATATGTACAGTAGAATCCGTTTATTATGACTCCGCCTATATTGACCAACCGCCTATTATGACGTAATTACACAACGAAGTTTGGTTCTCATATAAAATTCTTTGAAACAAAGTCGAATATAATGACTTCATGACTTCGCTTACAGTGACATGTCGCTTATTATGACCCATTTTTAATAAATTTTGTCCGTTTATAGTGACCGACATGATTCTTTCGTGACAAAAGCAGACAAAAATTACAGATTTCTTAAGTAAAAAATTAAAAACATACATAGTAAGTACATACATACACATGTATTAGGTGCAATTTCTATTTTGATTTAATATGCTATGTTTCTCTACTAAAATAAGTATTTACCTAAAAAAGGCAATTTTTTTTGTTTCACAAAAATGCTTTGTATGACTTCCTCCGCTTAGTATGACGTGTTTGTCAATTCCCTTCGATGTCATTATAAACGGATTCCACTACTTGTATTCAATTACTTGACCCCAGTAGCTGGCCACGTTAATTGCGACATCAGTGGCGTTTTAAGGTCTTCAGAAGTATGTGTATATAGATATAAATATAGACACTGGGCACTCCAACATGTTATGTTGATGTTGACAATAAAGGAAGTCAGAGGACAAAATAATAAAATAGGACAAATTATGATTAAAATAGGACAAATTATGGTTAAAACAGGACAAATTATGGTTAAAACAGGACAAATTATGGTTAAAAGGAGGAATCGTTCAAAACCAACCATACTTGGTATTGGCACACTGACTGTTTCAGTATGTTGTTTTGTTTTTATTGTTCATCCTTATAATATAATCCTTTAATCGCCTTTTAGTTTTCAAACATTAAATCAATAAAAAAAAAAGTGGTTCTCATGTTACATAAATGCAGTAATGGACAGACAGAAAAAGAGACATTGCTTTTTATAATACAGAAATAAGGTTTAAGATGATAATCTATACTTATACTACGAATAAATCTGAAGAGTTTGTTTCTTCGTTTGTTTGTTTGAACGCGCTATCTCTGGAACTAACAGCACCCTTTGCATGAAAATAATAGCAACGGGTTTTGTCGACGGAAGAATAGACAAAATGACAGATAAATAATCGCGATCTGTCATTTTCTCTATTCTTCCGTCGACAAAACCAGTAGAATATGGTCCTCATGCTACGTGTGCTGTTGGATTTGAAAAAATATTTTCGTATTTGATAGCCCAATTCTTGATGAAGGCTATAGGCTATTTAACATCACGCTACTACCCTTAGGAGACGAGCAAAAAGAAAAAAATTGAGAACGACCGCTAAGCGAAAACGAATTAATAGCGCAGGCGGGCGATGTGACGCGGACGGTGAGCAATGGGTAGCTCGCCGTCCGATAAGGACCAGGCCCGGGTCGACGGCGCGTTGTGTTCCACGCGCGCCTTAAAGAGATGTCAGCAGAACTGACGGGGTCCTTTAGTACCGATGCCTGCCGGGGTCGCGGGAAAGTCCGAAAGGGATATCGTGGCCGTGTACAGGCAACTGAAGGAACACGGGTGGGTTTAGTCAGTTAGAGTCTGACACGCCCTCCCGCTCCGCCCAGATAGGGAGAAGTTATTTGAAAATTTCCCACCAAAAAAAAAAGGCGGGCGATGCGATGCGACAGGGTAACAAGAAATTTCGCGCGAACGAAGTCGCTGGCAGAAGCTAGTAAAATTATAATAATGCTAGCAGACCACATAAATTAGCCATTTAAAGGAATGTCTCATAAAAATAAAAGAATCAACCATGAAATTGGAAAAATCTGTATAAATAAGATGAGACAACATTTTAGACTATGCTAATTGAATATTATAATGAGGTATTAACTAATTCGGTACGGTATAAGGTCATATAATAAATACCATCCTTGAGTTTCTGTGATCAATGTCAAATTTTACTGGTAGTGGACATATTTGTTGAGTTTTATATTAATTTATTGTTTCAGATTGTACCTCAATGTCTACTACTTAATATATCTATCAATTACTGAAAGTGAGTTTGGTTGCTACGCTTTCACGTAAAAACGGCTGAACAGATTTGGATGAAATTTGGCACATGGGTAGATGATGTCCTGGATTAGGACATGGGATACTTTTTATTACGGTATGCACACGGGATCGAGACTTATGCGGGTGAAACCGCAGGGCGAAGCTATTATGCTAATACATTGAAAAATGAGAAATAAATACGTTATTCACATTTACAGAAATGCCAACTCATTTGCAAAGATTCAAATCTCAGAATAAGGGAACACTTAAAAGCGTTAAATCTCATTGGGTTTTGGCAAACGAACCACAGAAGTGCAGACATAAAAAATGATCTAATCACTAGGTTTGGTTGCAAAATATTCCATTCAAAAGCCTGATGCTAGGGTTGCTTATTTATTATGCTTGACTGACTGCCAAACAATGTATGGTGTTAGCTACTGAAGATTTAAAACATGGAAAACAATAGTGTTAAAGAGCTAGTCTATAATAATAATAAAAAAATAATGATGCTCGTTGGTAAGCGCATAACTCCAGAACGGCTGGAGCGAATTAGCAACTTTTTTTTTTAATTTTCGTTTTATTCCGAATCAGATTCTTACGGAAAGAAAAAGATGCCAGGATGATTGGAATACTCGGCAAAACTGAAAGTGCCTTTTCTATGTTATAGGAATCTTGTATAAATTATTGAAGTTACGACACGACAACGTCTGTCGAAACGAAAACGTCAATAAAAGACAATGTAAGTTTCCACTAGACCACTAATAACGGTCTTTAAAAATAACAGAAATTTTGGTGTATTATTATACACCAAAATTTCTGTTATTTATTCATTAAAACAAAAATGAAACTATTTATCCCTACCTACTGCTTCATATAATACAGACAAGATTTCATTTATGTTAGTTCTAAAAAAAAGAAAGAAAATACGTTTATTTGCGGTACACATGACGCAAAGAAAGAACAAAACACGAAAATAAACAATTTGGGGGAAAATATGCGTCACATCCACGCAAAACGGCCATCGCTCAGCATAATGCTGCGACCCTAGGCGAGACAGAGCCCCAACGCTGGTTTTCAGCGACAGCCGGCGTTGACGTGATGAAGTTATAAAAATCGGGTTATAGTTCCCAGAAGATACCATGTAAGACCAACCAAATCAAATTAGACAACCCTAATCAACCACAAACCTGTTTGGTAGACCGAATTTAATTGTAGAAACAAAACTATAACAATTAGATGCGGCTTTAGCGGACAAGGTCTTCAAAACAATTATAGAAGAGAGGTCATTCAGATTCGTTGGTCCATTCAAGGATAAAAATAGCTGTGTCTTTTCTCTGTAAGGATATTTTAGTGGGTAGATTCTGTAGTAGAGAAGCAGAGGTAGTCCAGGGTCTTTAAGTTTAAGAATAATAGAGGCCAGCTTCATTGCTATAACATTTCGAACCATACGAGACATTTTTCCCTGAAGATCTGTGTTGGAATCCCAACACTAAATGTTACTAAATAATACGAACATCACTAGCGTGCTCTCTCGGTAGCCATCTTTATTTTAATGTACGTTCACTTCTCTCACGGGTCGGGTTCGCGACAGCACGCGTGACAACCAAAGAAACGGCTTTTCTACGGCATTTGTCGACGGAAGAATAGACAAAATGACAGATTGTGATTGTTTACCTGTCATTTTCTCTATTCCTCCGTCGAGAAAACCCGTTTCTATTGTGGTAATGCTAAGCGTGCTGGGGCTGTACTATGACTTGTTAAAGCAATCATCGTTCCAGTGTGAGAGAGAGATGAAGCTATACAGGACGAATAGCACTATCCTTATATCACAACGGAAAGGTGATGGTTTTAACACGTCATAGTAAGGCCCCTGGTCGACATTTCGACAACGTGCTCTTACCTAGTCCCACTTGATTGATGGTGATTGGAATATATTTCCGTAAAAGAACTGCCTGTTTTTATTTACTGGAAGATCTACATCCACTAACATTCCCAAACTCTGCTTAACTTATTTTATAATGTTAATATCCTCATGGATTCTCTAGACGTCGGAAAGTGTTGAGTAAAAATCAAATTCCAACTGACTACCGACCGTATAGCCGGCCAGAGTAGGCTCCAGGATCTATCTTACCACTCTGTTACCGTCCATAAATAACGAAATAGTTCGTAACTGACAAAGCACAGCTTCAAAGACAAGGCAGATTTTCTCCATGGAGGGTATAAAGACAGGGTTTTTTGAAATTGCACTGTTCAAACCGAAGAAGTTCGTTATGTGAACGAAGACGCGGGCTAGCTAATATCTCTGTTATGATTTGAATAAAATACTACTTTAGGCGCGATAAGGCGCCCATTAAATGAAACTCGATCCAGTTGCAATAGACGTGTATTTATACCATACAGCACAGTATCCAAGCGACAGCGGAAGATTATATGTATGTACGAACACAGGTTCATAAACTTGTTAATTACATATTACACAGAGTCTCGTAATAGTATTGAGCTAATATCTTTCTATATTCTGATTCAAAAATCCTCTCGTCTTCTATGAACCATAGACTAACTGCCCTAGACAAAAAAGTGTTGTCAGGTTATATCTAACAGTGGGAACCACAGATAATTAGTTGGTTCGCCACACTACTATTCTGTTGATAACTCACCTGTAAGTCCTCCAACTCCTTCTCAGCGGTAGCGGCAAGCGCCAACAGCCTCTCAGTCTCCTTCTTCTCCAAATTCAAGAAGTAATACGCATCTTTCACGGCTTCGACTCCATTCGTACCACCATTAACACTACATATCACTGCCTCATCATTTTCACCATCTAGTTTTATCACAGAAATACCATTTGTCACCGACACTGCACTTATATCATCTTCTATCTCAGTCTTTTCCACTTTAGGAATGTCTTCTTCAAGTTTTTGTGGAGACAGATCACTTTTCACACACTTCTTTGGCGATAGGATAGGCAACTGAGCTCGGAACTCAGGCCTTAAATGCCTTAGGACTGGTAGGGACACACTGGAGTCCATTTCTCCATTTGGACTCGTATAGACTTGGTCTATGTCCGTTTCTTCGTATTTTTTGGGCAGCCTTTCTGGCGTGTTCAAAGACTTTTCGGTCAAGACTTTTGGCTCGTCGTCTTCGCTGCCACTTTTGTGTTTGTGGCGCTTCTGGTTGAAGAACCCTTGAGCCAAGGCGCCGGGACCGTAAAGCCTCTCCACCCGCTGTTGAATGAAACTCTTCATAGGACTCGTGAGCTGTTCTCCATTCTCCTTCGTAATTTCGACTCGTTTAGAGACCCCATTGGAAGAAATGGTATAAGACTCAGAACTGAACCGAGTTTCCTTACCATTTGAGGTGACAGTCTTCCTGAAATTCGTCTCCGAATAACTGGACTTGAAGGTAATCTCCTTCGAGTTATCAACTTCATCGGTTTTATGAAGCATTGAGGTCGCGAAATTTTTACTCTCGCTTGATATGTACGGACGGCTCGTAGTCGTCATGTTTCCTAAAAAATCGTTCTTTAACTGCTTATTTTCGGCCGCCATGTAGACATTAAATGGTGACGTGGCTAGGTAAGGATCTGTGTGCGCCTTGGTAGGCGCTTTTTGCGTCAAATCGGCGCGAGTATCATGAGGACCGAATGTCGGGACCAGCAGTTTATTTGCACTGACCGGAACAGGTACCAATAAGGAGTTATTTTCGCTTCTGTATTGGTAAGTATGTGTTATTGGTCTTATAGGAGATGCTTCCCGACTTTTGTTGATATCCTGCCTCAATTTCGAATCATAGGTAGTTAGATTCGTGTACCCATTCACAGAGCAAGCGAGGTTCAGATAGCTCGGCTTCTTGTGGGGGAGATCGTCTCTTTTCTTATGGTGTCCCCTCGATCTGTGACTTGAAGTGTCTACGTAGACTTTTGGGGGCGGTTTTAGGAGATTCTCAGACTTTCTGGGGGTTGGTGTGGTGTCTTCTGGGGTCCGGACGGGTGTAGCCACGGGGGTAGGACTGGCCAGGTAGTTAGGCTGAAGATTGGAGCCTGCCCTCTCTTGGAGACGAGATGTGAAGTCTCTGATCCGGCTGGTCGTGGAAGATGGTGTTAGGAGATTCAAGCTTCCCGATGTGGTATCTGGAATGAGGAGAATTTTGGGTTTTAGACATTTAGTAACATAGCAACACGGGTATACTCTGGCTGTCTGATACATATGCTTGAGTGGCAGAAACTAAGCTCTACAAATTGCTTTTTTTTTCTAAAACTCCGTGTGTCATATCAAAAGCTGGGTTCTGTTTATTATTTAGCATTACTGGCTTGATTGGATTAAACAGTGCCGTGAGACAAAAATAATATAACGTTCCGCGGAACATTGGACACTTTACAATCTTGTCCTGTGTGCCCTGACACTTGTTTGTTCAAGGACACTACTGCTATATAGCTAAGTTCTGAACTGACAGAATTTATATTGCCATCAAAACGCTAAGAAGTACAATATATTTTTATTCTCATAAGAAAACAAGAACGCTATTTAATTATATTAACGTTTCTAAAAGAAGCCAACAACCTCAGTAATTAAAAACTAAGATAAGTGTATACCTACTTAAACTGACATTTTAATTTATTCTTGAACATGACCCTGCTGATTTAGATAGCATAGGTACTTAAATTAAAAATATTTCATAGAAATGTAAATAATCCATAGATAACTAAATCAGTATTTATTGAACATTTATAATCCAAGAGGTTTATATTTTTCATGTGACTGTTAATAATAAATACTTTGGAATTTATAGAAACTACGAACGTACAGTTTCAAAAGGTAGGTCTTATGGTCAAGACCTAAAAAAAGGTCATGCATACTCTTTTGATATATTGCAATAACTTTCATGACAGAAGTGTAAAAATATTATGATGATTAACAGAAGATATATAAAAATAAAAATAAATTATTTAATTACTAGCTCTTTAAATACATCGAAATAGACAATAATATTATGTTTTCAATATCAAAGCATACATACATGACACACATACAACAAAAACAAAGCATGAACTCAACACATATCTACCACACAGATAATCCATAGATTAGCCGCACAATCACAAAACTAAACAAGGACCAAAAAGGTCGAATCACAGTTTAAAACCTCCTGCGACACTCACAAGCATGAAAAAAGAGGAAATAGTCACACATTTTGAATTCAGAAGCATAGAATAGATACTTAATGAGGTAAAAAAAGGTAAAAATTATTATAATTACCGCACAGCATGTTTTCTGTATCTTATCACAGATTAGAATGTGCGTGGAACTATAATGATGATGTAAGAATTGATAAAATGTTTGTGTTTATGTGTGAGTGTTGTCATTGAACTATTTTGGGGTAGATTAAACTTCAAAGGTTGCGTAAATGACGTAAGGCAGATATCATAGTTTGAAATATTGTTGCCAAAAGCTAAGTGCTTTAGTCAAAGTCAAGTAATTTATTTCAATGAGACCATTAACAGAGACCTATGGGAAGTAAAAAATTACAAAATAAAACAAGTCACCATACTCTGGACTCCCAATATGTTGATTTTTGTGACTGTCTTTCATTTAAATACAGGTATTTTCAAAAATCTTTAACAAATAAGACTTAAAGTTTATGCTTCATGTATTTATTGTGTAAGTAAATGGTACGCCACTTTCCATGGTACACCTTTTTCCCTTTAATCCATCCAAAGGTTGTCTGTAAAAGATCGCTTTTAGCGATAAGACCGCCCATTGTGTCACCCTATGTAAAATTTCGAAATTTATTTTTGTAAATTTTACGGTGTGCATAATAAAGAATATTCTATCATCTATCTATCTTTCGCAAGCGCAACAGCTTGGAGTGCTGAAATCAATCCCCAGGTCAGGCAGTGTTTTTAATGTAAGTATTTTTGTATTTAGGAAATTCTCCATAGCAGCACAGAGTCTAGATTTGTGCACAGTTTATGGCAATAGGCTCACCTATTAATGAGATTTACACCATAACTGGTGAAATGTGGGTGTACTATACTGCCCTGCTAAGCCAAAAGGTGCTATCTCAGAGATACACCCTTTTAGTTTTTTTTATACCATTCAATAGCTATAACAATTTCGCATCTAATGGTAAAGCCAAATATCGCTATCTAACTTAAAACATTAAAATAAAACACTTTCCATATGTTTCCTTAAATTACAATTAACAAAAAGTCAATTTTCTGATAACTTACTACGATTGAGATAGCGCCTTTCGGCTTAGCAGGGCAGTATATTCCTCTACCTACCCGCTTAGAGATTACAGTCATAATATTTTGTAAATTTAATATAAAACAAGTATGAAGCAAGATAAAAGTGCAAGTTAAACCGTATGCTAATACAATCACTAAATAAGAAGTTGACCAGTCCACCCGCCTACATACAAAATGATTCATATGTCAATGTTGTATGTATGTATGTCAACTATTTCTTTGTCTGTTTGTTTATTTCTTAAGGCATTGCAATAACATTTGCAATTCTGATTTGTAATCTTTTTTTTATGTAATATTTGCTGTGAATGTGGCTTCACTTGCTAATAAGGCTGTTTTATACGTTAACATACTGCCTCTACAGACTGCCATACTAAGATGTATGTCTTCGTAGTCAGCCCTGATACAACCTTGCTTACTGATAAAAATACTAGCCAATATTTAAATCACAGCATTGAATATTCTCTTAAATTTAGTCCAATTTGAGAAAGGAACAAACAGCAAATAATAATAATGTAATTTCCTGTTTACCCTGAACGTTCTCCCTAAACGCATCAACATCTATGTGCTTAGCGTTTTCCCAACTATGTTGTTGTTGGCTTCTAGTCTAACAGAATACAGCTTAATATCAGTATGTTACATGGAGCTACTGCCTATCTGACCTCCACAAACCAATAACTGTCCATGATCTATCACATAATTAATTTATCTGTCATTGCTTCATTTTTCATTTGTTTTACCTATTGTGGTATAGTAATCTTATTCTAGATGCATCGTCTTCACATATAATTATATAATTAATGCATACAAAATATTGTAAAAACATTTTCAAGAGTAACGGTGAAGTTTCTTGCCCATTCTTCTCCAAGAGAAAACTACCTTTTGGAAGGGGCGACTAGAATTAATTCTATTTTTTTTTCATCAGTGCCTAATTGAAATAAATTGTTTGAAGGCTTCTACAAACAGGCGCGACACGCGACGCGACACAAAGACACCGCACGTCGCGCGCCGAGCGGTGTCTTTGAGTCGCGTCGCGTGTCGCGCCTGTTTGTAGGAGCCTTGACTTTGACTTTGGTAATACGAAACCCATTGGTAAGACTGGTTGTCAGACTTTCGGGCTTCTAACGACTGTCAAAGATCCACGAATGACAGCCGGAACCAACGGCTTTTCGTGCTTTCCGAGACATGGAAGGGTATGTATTGAATCCATCCATGTACGACTATGGCACTTGCAGCTGTTATTATTTAGCCTTCATTCATTTAACATTTTTAACAGCAGTTTGGGAGCACAGTAATATTAAATCTCTCTTCCAATTGAATAATTGAATGGTGTTTTTCTAGCTAGTCAGAAATCTGGTAATCGACAAGTGTAATTTTCAACACATCAGCTTTTTGAAAGGTTGTGAAAAGTTATGCTGAAGTGAACTGCAATATGCTAACCAGTAGAGTGAGTTCTAAAACCATTCTTCCATTTGTCTTACACAATCAATCTGCCTAACGTTTTCCCAACTATGTTGGGGTCGGCTTCCTGTCTAACCGGATGCAGCTGAGTACCAGTATTTTTCATGGAGCGACTGCTTGTCTTACCTCCACAACCCAGTTACTGGGTAACACAATACCCCTTGGTAAGACTGGTTGTCAGACTTTCGTGCTTCTGACGACCCGTAATGACTGTCAAAGATCCACGAATGACAGCCGGGACCAACGGTTTAACGTGATTTCCGAGGCACGGAGGAATCTCGGTACGTAAAGATGGTCACCCATCCACGGACCAATCCCGGCCATTTTTCCATTTTTCTTACACAATGTCGTTATAACATTAAATTCATATGATAATTATGTAAACTGAATTCAACGAGTTTTTATGTCAAAGTAATAAAAAACTGAATTAACTATCTGACTTTGAAAAGAGAATGCTGAGGGAATGTTATGTATAAAACATGAAAGTTGCATGAAATGTATTGCATAATTCTACAATGAAAATCAAGGTACAGTCAGTGGCCAGCATAAACCGACCCCTCTTTGATTCTTCTTCTTTGTAAAAAGGGTCAGGTAATTCAGAGTACTGATAGTACAGAACATTTATTACAGTAGACGGGTACTCTATGATAAGGCAAATATAATTTTTGACACACATGTATGAGTAACGCAGACCCCATAACATCAGGCCTGTATTCCCTAAGGAGTTAGGCAGAGGTGTACCTATAGTACACCCACATTTCACCAATTGTGTTTAAATCCCACGTAACATACTTTGGGGGACTGTAAATGTAATTTTGACGTTCGAAAAGTGCTGATTCTCAGCCTAGTTTAAATAAATGACTTTTAAATTTTGAATACCTACTATTGCTGTCAACCCAGGCTCTGGGCTGTTACTGAGAAATGCTAGATGGAAAATGGGTTTTTCCATCTAGAAGACATAAGACTTTGCCCGGAAATCAAACCACATGCTCAGTAGCAGCACTTCAGACCAGTAGATCAACGAGGCACTCAGACAGAGACAACTCTTAACAAACCAGTTTTTTTTCTAAAACTTCATAAGAATTTAATGACTTTTAATTACTTACATGAAAATAGTTTTTACAATGTTAATTTCCTATTTGTTTTAAAATAGCAGTATTATCTATGGATTGCATGCATTATTCATGACCAATGTTTGTTAAAGAAATCCCATTTAATTTACTCTTGATTTTTACTGAACAATAGTCTGATACTATAAATCTATTTACTTTTTTATTTGCCTGTTTTGTCATAGGACAAACGTCTATTCTTATACATATGAGAAGGTACCATCAAAGAAGTTCATATATCTAACCAGTTTCAAAACAAAATCCCGTGAACACGATGACCACATCTGTTACCGGCCCGGTGCTATAGTCGCCGAGCGCTGCAAGCAAGTATAGCCCTTACAGTGGTTAGATATGAACTTCTTCAATGGTACAAGAATGAATCAACATGCTTGCTTACTGCATGCTCACAATTTCAGACTGTGAAAAAGGTTAACTGAAAATTAGACACGAAAATCTGGTACATATACGTTACTGAATCAAGATCATGTATCATTTAATTGTAAATTCGTGAGTGTCATGTAATGAATTTGTAGAAATAGATAATAATCATCAATGCATACAATAATAAATTATGCATGATAATTACATCACTTAAAATAACCTTTTGATAAGATTTGGTTTTACAATTATTGGACATGACATTTAAAGAACATGCAATAGTTGTGTTATTGAAACATTAATTATGTAAATACTAACTAACAATAATTGAGTACTATTGAAAATAATGACAGAATTGTTTTTTAAGTCTGTAATGTATTTTAATTGTAATATGGATACATAAGGTTGTATATTATATAATGTAACATTCTAAAGAATGAGAACAAGCATCAATACTAGAAAATATAAAAATAAAGAACGAAATCATGCAGAAAAGAAATAAAGATGAATCGTTTTACTGTGAACTATTAAAAATAATCGCATTAGTCATCTACGAAGCCAATTGTAAAAAAATATACTACGTCATGCTGTTTTAGACAATTTCATCATAGTACTGAATTAATTACGATTCTTTGATAAAATATATTGGTTCTACAAAAAGTACGGTAAAAGTAATTATTTTTAAATCCTTTTTGACATTGAAAACCGGCTCACAACACTTACCGATCGCTTTCAACACACACTAACTGAATTGCACAATAAATAGAATGTTAAAATAATCAATTATCCATTATTTTTTAAACACCTCACATAATTTTTCACTGAATTATTACGACAATAAATGACATCAGTTCACAAAGAAATGTCAACGTTTTTATTTTTTTTTCCTCCAGTCGACGACGCACACCCGTTTGCGGCCAGTCCGCACCGTTCCGTTTCACGGTCGGAAAGTTTCGGATTCGTTATTCACAGACTGCATATAGATAGAGCGTTCTAAAAATTTTGCGAATTATTTTATCTCAGGTGTGTTTAGGTGCGTATTCATAAGCAATATGACGGCAATGACCGAGCTATAAGTCGTGCGTGGGCAGAAAACGAGGTCGATACATAGATTATCCATATGTGTACGCAAATCCGATTGTCTTTTTGTTACTGAGTTGCATTTTGCAATCCGCATTGTTTGCGATTTCTATGCACGACCTAAATTTATGGTATTTGGTATGATACCAACATGTAAGGTGTTTTAGTGATGTTTGTGTTAAAACGATTAGTCCAAGTCGACGTTGAATTAAATATTCATTGCTTCCGTTGGGAATGAGTAATGTTTTATTATGATTGAGGTCATTTTACTTGATTGACTACGAGTATACTATTATTATCATCTACCAATAGTGGTTATATTTCTAACTAACTACGCCGGTTAGATTACGCAAGAATAGAGCTTTTTTAAAAAAGTATTTCTAATTTTGAAATGAAATTACCGCGCTTTGTCTTGTTTTGCGTTCGGTTTCACATAAAACTTTTTAACACTTTTACATGTTCTTGTGAAAACAAAATCAAACATTTGTGAAGCTAAAAATAAAAGCGCACTTCACAGTGATTTACGAGCCGAAGACGTCTATACTTAAACAGAAAGCAATCAGAAGATGTCGTGGAGGAGCGAAAACAGACACGGAATATAAAGAGCACGATTTATTCCTAAATTCCCCGAAATTATGTTAACATGCCATGGAAAGATCTAGAATCTTTTTCGAGCTTCAAAATCGCACGAAAATGCGAACTAAATAAAATGTATAAGATGTCTATGTCACCGTTTATTACTATGAACTTTGTTAGTTTACAAGCTAGGGGCATTATGTGTCAAACAAAAAAAAAAAAAGAAGTTTCAAAAATTGTTAACTGCAACAAAACATTTAAGTACAATTTAAAAAACATTATATTAAATATTATTATATAGCATTAGTATTCGATACTTTATAATCTATGCATGGGCAACCAACAAACGGTGAACTGCAGTGCTATTCTGTAACCATCTCACCGTGAAAACTTAGGTGAAGTGAGCGTGGAGTGAGCTGTCATTCCACAGGGATTGACACTATTGACAGCTCAATTCACCCAAGTTTTCACGGTGAGATTTTTACAGAATAGCACGGCTGGTATCAAACTTGTTTGCGTCGTAATCGTAACGCACCCTGCGCTAATACTAAGGGGTTTATTTAAAAACGTTGCTTAAAGTTAACTGACGTTCAAATGTCAAAAATGTATAGTTGAACAGTCGCTAATCATTACTTAACTTCAAGCAACGTTTATAAATAAAGCCTAAAATAGCCTGCTTAGCTGCGGGCAACTTGGAAGTAGCGTTTGCCAGCTCGCGCGCGGTTAGTCACAATTACTAACCTATCTTAACCCAGTTCATAATTTTTCGACATTTTATGATCTTAATGGAAATAATACCCATAGATTATAAACTAACGGTTCTCTCAATCTTAGTGACATTATAAATAAACTATAGGATAGCGTATTTTTTTGAGAAATGAATAAAGAAAACACCACAATCACTTTACAGAAAAGGAAAAAAAGAAAACACAGATTACAGATAAGAGTAAAGATATTTATTAATATGAAAATAATATTTTTAAACTATGATAATAGCTACTGAGTTTATTTTAAAAGTTGATAAATCAATGCAATCAATGAAATCAACTGTTACGGTATGAAAAAAAAAAACAAATTGTTATACGTTTTAAAATAAACTCGATGAAAGTGAACTGAAAATAATCACAATCACGCATGCTAATAAATAAAATATAGAGGTCTAGAAAAAAAAGTATCCTTTTTTTTTCTGAATTTACTACAACAACAACAATATAAAAAGCCAAGAACACATTGACAACACTCTATTTACCTGAAAAATCTGTACTTGCGTCGACATCAAGGGAACAGCTGCCTATAGAATCCACTGACTTATCCATCACTTTCACGGTCAGATCCTTTGCTACCTTCACTAAATCTGACTCCTTCACTTCAATTTCATACGCTCCTATGCTGTCAAAGTCATCTACATTGGATTTAGGAGACACTGTTGAACTAGGCAGTCGTATATCTGTTTCGTCAGTGTTAATAGTCAGAATAGAGTCAGGTTTCAGTTCCTCAGGAGCGTTTTTGTCTAAAATCAGTGTGCTTTGACTTGTAAATGTGCTGCGAATAGGCTCAATATATTCTACGTCTTCATCAAAGAAAAGATGATTAGTATGCCCGCTAGGACCTTGCTCATTTGTTGCGTCTTTAGGGACAGCGTCAATAACTGTCCGTGTCTTATGAATATTCTTATAGTAATGATTTTCTAACTTTTCTAACTGTCTACGCGTATCTGATTGCTTTTTCCTTACAGAGTCTATAATTACTGGTAAATTGAGGAGGTCTGGAGTCTTTTCTTCATTGTTTTCGCGTTTAAAGAGAGGGGAATCATCGCTTTCGAGCTCAAAACGTTTGTATTTCGAGGAGCAGTAATCGTCAATAGATGAGGTGTCAGACTTTTTCGAGTCGAAAAAAGTGTCGAGAGAGAAAAATGATTTTCGTTTCTTCTTTGGTTGGGATGTTTTATTAAAATTTGGGGCGACGAAGTCTCCTGTTTTATATTGTTGCACACAAATATTGCTTGTGTTAACCAAAGATTTGGGTCTCGTTTCTTTGGGGAGGCTCACAACACGATTAGTTTCTACTTTCCTCGAATCTAAGCTCAACGTTTTTCGGAACCGTTCATTCAAGTTCGCTAGCAGGAAGTGTCTCCTTTCCGTCGACTTTGGAGTGACATTGTAGCTTTGCTTACTACTCGAAGGCTGAGAATGAGGAATGTGTTCTGTATATTTGAATTCAATGTCGTTTTCCGAAAAATCTTTAGGTTCTTCGTAGTGTTGTGTGCCAGGTTCTGGTCTTTGAAAAGAGAATGACCCTCGAGTGGAGCTCTCTTTTCTGTCACATATGCAACTGCCAACACAACTCAGTTTCATGCATCTTTCTTCTGGTTCTAGAGAAACCTCGTGATCATTGGGAATGTATGTATCTGGTTTGCTTTTGTGGACTAACAGATCTTGTCTTATTTTCTCAAGCCTTTCGTCTCCATGGAGTCCTCTTGTGTATTTTGATTTTAGTGGTCGGAAAAACCTTATGGATCCTGAAGTGTGTGGTTCTATGGACCGTCTTCTGATGAAGGATGGTGAGTCTGAGATCTTGTTCACGCCTAGGAGTAGGACAGGCGATTTCTTGTCCTCCTCGTCTGGTAGATCGCTGTAAAGAAAAGGTGCTGGTCAAATTGTGGTTGTAGACTATTGTGTAGTGACAAATGTTCCAAATAGTTTAAAAAATGATACAGAAATTTAAAAGTTATTTTTCATGAATTTTTTAAAGATTTAGACTTTAACATTCGAATCTGCTACTTTAAAAAAAAATCTGAAATTTATTTAAAGATTCAGATTTTAAAATTCGGATCTGCTACTTTTAAGACCTCTTTAATTATTCAGAGAAATATTAGGTATACCAAATGTTATTTTGGAACATTATGTCATGACAAAGCTTATGATTAATGGACTTGTTTGTAACATGAATAAGAAGAAATGGTTTATCGCTTAGCCCTTATAAGCAAGCAGTGGCCATTGTATCTTCGACTAGGAGATAACAAAGCATGAGGGTTGCTTGTCCTTTTGAAACAGAGAAGTGCGGGATAGTAATTTAGAGCAGTTAGCGAGGTTTCCCTGTCCGTTGTACTATACAGCACTTACTAATTCCATGCTCATAATAATAACAACGCATGAGTGGACAGGAAAGTACGGATAACAATTTCACTAAATTTATAATTCTTATGAATTCTAGCTCTTTACTAATATGCTCTTCTCCGCTCTTATGGACTGGCAGTCTCCACATCGCGACCAGCGCAGTCAGATATGCTGGGCACACTGTAGAAGCTGATGAATTTTGGATGGGCAAAAATAAAGATATTAGTGCTGGCCTAGATCAATGTCGATATTAGTTTGAATTAGTAGTGAACAAAACAAAAAACAGAAAGCATTTTCAAGCACATAAAATCACAAAAACTTAGGTACTTACGCGTAAACAAAAATAGAAATACAAATACTTAGTTATTTGTTTTCTGAAAAATTAATATAGTAGAAGAAAGTTTAGATCACAAGATGTCGCCAATTTTGTCAAAAAAACAAATTAAGAGCTAATTAAATACATTAAAAAAAATTACTTAGAGTATGTAGGTATACTAGTGATGGACAGGCAAAAATCGATGGAAAAATATCAATGCCTACAATAATTAGGTATTTCAACATAATTATGTACCTATAGGTTTCAAATCATACCGAAAATATTTCTGATTAGCTGCTGTCCGCGGCTTTGCCCGCGTGGACCCTAATTATTCTTCTAAAATATTTAGGTATCCTAAGTTACTTTTTATAAGATCTACTATCTGCCAGTGAAAGTTCCGGAGATTAGCCGGAACAAATAGACAGATTTTTTAGAAATTGTTTTTTTTAATAATAAGTACCGTACCTTAATACTTTCATATCCATTGAGTAAAAAGCTGTTATTTTGACATTACAAACAGACACTTTAATTTTATTTGTTTGTAATACCAGCCTGTAACTGTCACAGCAGGGCAAAGGCCTCTCCTCATGCAGAGAAGACACGAGCATTGATCACCACGCTTGCTCAAGACGGGTTTGCGATTTCAGACTTCTATAAAAATTAAAAATCTACGAACCCTAAAACCAATTCCAATTCCAAAAACGTAGAACCAAAAATAAAAAGACATGTGACATCTACCAACCCGTACTGGCCCGCGCGTGGTAGATTACTGTCCACTCTCTCTCACAGAGAGGAGGCCTGTGTCCCAGCAGTGGGAACATTATAGACTGGTTATGTGATTGATACCAATGATATTATAAATATTTATGTGCCGGAATATGATATATTATAAATGTAATTTACATGTAGAAGCCCTAAAAAATTAAAAAATGTCAAAATATTTTATTTCACATAAACCTTTATGGGCACTTATGAAACGTCAGAAGCTAGGTGCACGGTTCCAATTGGTCGTTTCCTATGGAGAAGAGCCGGCAAGAAACTCCACGGTTACTCTTTTAAAATAATTGGCTTTTACAATATTTTCAAATAACAGTGTTAATAGGTATTGGAGGACAGTGTAGGTCTTTCAACAAGTACACACTGCCCGAGTCGTAGTCATATCGAAATCATTTGTTTGTTTTGAGCATTGAGATATATCGTCAAATCTGGGTGAACGAAACCTGGATAAGCGGGAAAACTCTACAAGTGAGAGTGATTGCCAGGTCCCGACGTTTCACCCACGAAAACCTTTACAAGTGGACAGGAACCTCTGTATGAGAGCCTCGTTGTTCACACTTGGACCTCTATAACGGAGACTGCTACTTGCCCTATGACTCTATAAGCGAGAGTTGAGCGCGATTTGACCTCTTTAAGTGAGAAACTTGGTTAGGAGAAAAATCTCCTTAAAAGCGAGAAAAATATTTCGGTTCCATGTACTCTCGTTCATGCAAGGTTGGACTGTACGTTGTAAATAAATGGTTTTGATAAATAAGGTAAACGCAATACGTACATGTTTATGTCAAGTTATTTAGTTTTCGGTATAAGGCACGGACTGGCACGCCCTTAAGCTACACCCTTTATTGGTAAAAGCACGCAACTTTTTTTTTGTATACTTTAGTAATGCACGATATGAAAGGAAACTCGGTACCTGTATGTTTTACCAATGGGTTTTCTAAGCAAATTGTAAAAGGAGATTTGAAAGAAATAAAAACCTATATGTATAATTGAATGACTGTCTCATGAAATCATGACATTTTAGGATTATTCTAACATAAGAAGTTGTATTGCTGAGTCCAATGATTATAATTCTGTAAAGCCTTAATTTTTACGGTCGCGAATCATATTTTAATCAACATACAACCTAAGACTGACCTGCAAATTGCAAAAAATTGCACTGAGCTTTGCTGTTAGACAACCCAATTCTGGATGCTCTAAGGTAGTCCGCGAAATTAAAATTTTCTTACGTTTTTTGGCAATTTGAAGGTCAGTCTCATGTTGTATCTTGATTTAAATATGATCTGCGACCATAACAAATATGGCTTTACAGAATTATAATAATCATTGGACTCAGCAATACAACTTCTTATGTTAGAATAATCCTAAAATGTCATGATTTCATGAGACAGTCATTCAATTAAACATACAAACTTAGGGAGTTGTATTGATGATTTTTATGATTATAATTCTATAAATAAGCGTTTGATACGGCCGCGAATCATATTTAGATCAACATACAGCCTGACACTGACCTGCAAATTGCAAAAAACGTAAGAAAGTTTGAATTCCGCGGGCTACACTGACGCTTTCGCCTTAAGCTTCGTGCAGACCAGCGCGACGCGACAGCGCGACGCGACACCGGTTATTGTTATACCCTCGAGTTTTCTAAGAAATTGTATTGTTCGAGTCGCGTCGCGGCGTCGCGTCGCCCTGGTCTGCACGACGCTTTAAGCTCGCCTTTGTAAACTAGCGTGTTATTAAATTGATTTTGTAATTTATGTTTACGATTTAAGAATAAAGGCGGTGAACTCGTGCGTTGTAGATTAACTTGGGAGAGCTTTTGTTTACTGGGCGAACCTAATGACATTAAAAAGATGAATTAAAAAAAAAACACGCTACTGGGCGAAAATAATGACATTAAAAAGACGAAATTAAAAAAAAACACGTGCCGCGTCCTAGAAACGTTTTGATTTCTATGGCCCAAGGCCAACACGGATATTTTCCAGGTTTGTAAGATTCGTGAATTCGTGGCAACAAGCACGATGATGGCACTGCCTGTCACCGCTACTTGTGCGATATTTTCTGTCCAAGCGAAACAGATTGTACGGAATTATTAAAAAAATTCAAGGTAGGTATGTTAAGAAAATGAACATATTGTGTAATAACTATTAATATACTAAATAATAATTCTAAAAGTTTATGGCAGCTTGAAAAGCAATCTCCCGCGTATTTTTTAAAAATAGCGCGTACTTATTTCAAAATTGTCTGCTTGTAACGTATTTTCTCCTAACTTTTTAGTAACTGTAGTGGTAGAAACTGTAAGATAGAACTGTAACATGTTCTTTCCGTGCCGGTGGTCTGCAGACAGTATGGCACGGTACAGCTAACGCGTTGGAACAGATAACAGTAACGCCGATGAAGCGTATCGAACGCGATGAGTTGACGATACGATAGGGATGGGACTAAATATAACAGAATGTATCGATATAATGTGAGAGTCTACTTCGAGAGCGATCTCGAAGTAGACTCTCCAAGACTCCAACACTGTGTACGTTTCTTTTTTTAACTTTTTGGGTAATTTTTATAGCGTGGTAGGTATTTTATTCACTGCTAACGATGAATCGAATTAAATTATTACATTCATTTGCAAAGATTCTATGAAAAACAAACTTGGATTACCTATTTTTTTTTTAATAGACCTAGATTTACCAATATTTGATGCTCGATACTCGAAGCCCGTAGTTTGTCGCAAAAAGATCGTATGCTTAGATACCTATATGGGGTTCCTAATTTTTATTTGCAGTATTACTTTTCTGGAGTTAATATTCAGCTAGGCATATTTATTTATTTATTTATTATACTTTTCACACTCAAAAAAGTACAAAGGCGGACTTAATGCCTTAGGCATTCTCTACCAGTCAACCAAGGGTGGTGAAGAGATTAGATGGCAGGTGCTCTATTTGAGAGGAACAAAGAAAAAAAATTAAAAAATATATTCTAATGACTTATAACTAAAATAGATATGATCTAAAACAAAATAAAGTTCTGTACTGTATCGACTTATCGACACATGTAACAACACTACCCATTCCGTTGGCCCATCAACCACAAATTGCTCTATTGCACGCAAATGCTGATTACAGACGGTCAAACGGATTGACTTCTTATACATATACAATCGTAGTAAGTGTAACAGAATCATAAAGATTGAATATGTTCAACTGTAAATCGCATTAGAGAGCCGTATGAAATACTTTACTTAGTCATTTGACCGCCTGGACAAGAGTGGCCTTGGCTTACCTGGAAGTCTTCAAATAGACTCCGGCCCCAGGTAGACCGAAGCAAAGAAAACCTGCTCAGGTAGAACTTTATCTTGTTTTAGATCATATGCCTAGCTGAATATTATACTCCAGAAAAGTAATAAAAATTATAAAATTACGACTCCGCCCTGGAGTGTAAATGTGGTGCTGTCCGACAAACGGGGCACTTAATATCGTGGCCAGCGCGTCCTGTTGTCTGCACGTTACTGGAACTGAAGGTGCCAAACTCGTAGTCAAATTCTGGGGTGCCTCAATTTAGATGGTTAGGCAGAAGCCGACACGCTAGGCAGAAGGAGCAAAAGTTCGCCGGGAAGCAGGATTGCTGTCTTTAGTTTTAGGGCCGATGGGCCCAATCCTCTTGAGATCCTTCTGATCATCTGTCTAGCCTTTTCCCAACTGGGAAAGGGCTAGGGGTCGGCTTCCGGTCTAACCGGTTGCAGTTGAATACCAGTATTTTACAGTAACGACTGTCAAAGATCTATGAATGACAGCCGGGACCAACGGGTTAAACGTGCTTTCCGAGGCACGGAGGAGTCTCGGTATGTGATGAACGGTCAGGAACTGACCTAGGCAAGAGTAGCTTTTAACTTATCACTTAGTGACGAAATCTTTCTGGTACATCCTAGAATTTGTATGAATCATAGACAAGATTGACATTGACAAACAGTAAATAATAATAAAAAATTATAAAAATAAAAAACAAAAAAGGAGTATTTAAAAACTAACAGAATAATAACGACCTGTGTGTGGCCAAAAAGGCCCCTATCTTAGCATAAAGCGGCGATATTAAAATAAAAAAATACCGCAGCGCTGGTATTCTGATAGGACCCACTGTGATGCGGACACGGACACACCTACGGACTCAGAAATCAGAGTAATGTACATGTGTTAGGTTCTGTCTTTACGCGGCAATCATCAGGTTTTCATCGGATCATAATACGGTGGAACTTTAGAAACGTTTAAGTGATACGCAAAGCATATAAGGATGGTACAAAATACCTGCTTGAATGTGTGTTAGAAAAACAACATGGCGATCATAATAATATTATTATTAAAATGTGTGTCAAGCTAAACAACTATGCACTTGCATGTGCAGGGTGGCAAAAAACATATGGATTTTTAAACTTAGATGTTATTGCCTTCATTTCTATTCTAACTGCTTCTTACACTAAGGCAAAACATGACTGTGATATAATTTAATGTAACATCTTGCATGCCATGTGTTTTAGACAAATAAATAGATAGATAAATCGTATATTTGGTGCACACAAAAGACAGCACAAAATACAAAAACACGATTAAATAATAGCACAACACTTTCACAATATTTTACGGTTAATTAGAAACTAGCTAGACTAAAATTATAGTCCACTTTCTACCTAGCCATAATATGATTAATTGTGAATATAAATTATATTTTTATCAGTTTTTCCTTGTTTTAACCTCCGTTAAAGACTTTCGAAGAAAAATCGAAGTTTCAAAAGAGCTTCTTTTTTACTTCAATCTATATTATTAGTCTCTTGCGAGTTTTATATGACCCAAACCACATTAATACAGTCGCCATTTTAGCTACTCAATACTTGCGCAATATAGGAAGTGAATAAAATGAAATGTTTTACGCAATCGAGCGATATCTATCGATTCCTCATTGCATACGATCATCGATCGATTGTTCTAATTGACCGTTACGTTCAAATTTTTATACATGCTTTCTAGTTCTTTTTATGAAAGTGTAACACGATTTGGTTTGAAAGAAATCTAGTCTACATACAATGCACACAAGGTGCATAGACGATTATTGTCTATTACTCCGTTAAACTAATAATCACCAGAATATTTTGATTTTGTAATTTCAAGATGGCGTTGCTTGCACAGACATTCAAAATTAGATCCTGCCTCCTGTCAAGAATACGATGAGATTAAATTCTTCATGGAATTAGTATGAAGTATTCTGGTTAATTGACTGTTTTAATGAAGTTTATTAGATACGTGACATCATTATTACCCGCTTAGTTACCTACGTTTAGATTTAAAGCTTTTTTTTATTATTATTTTTATTATCATTTAATCATATGCAAGATATTATTATAGATAAGAGAGCGCAAAGTGATCAAATTATTTCACTTAGGTGCAACATCGTCAAATGTTTTTCACTTTTAAAATTTGTCATTACACAATTTTGATTGTTTAATTATGGAAACGTGTTATTAGGGTTCCGTATCCAAATGGCAAAAAACGGAACCCTTATGGATTCGTCATGTCTGTCCGTCCGTATGTCACAGCCACTTTTTTTTTCTTTTTTTTGCTGTTGTAACGTGGTAAGTAGATGTATTCTGTGAACCGCATTGAAAAAAAAAACAAAAAAAAATTGGGGGTACCCCATACTTAGAACTGAAACTCAATTTTTTTTTTCGTCATACCCATACGTGTGGGTTATCTATGGATAAGTCTTCAAAAATGATATTGAGTTTTCTAATATATCTAAACTGAATAGTTTGCGCGAGAGACACTTCCAAAGTGGTAAAATGTGTGTGTCCCCCCCCCTAAAAATTCTAAAATAAGAGAATGATAAAACTAAAAAAAAAAATATGATGTACATTACCATGTAAACTTCCACCGAAAATTGGTTTGAACGAGACCTAATAAGTAGTTTTTTTTTAATACGTCATAAATCGTAAACTTCGATCAAAGTTATACAACGAAACAAGAACTTTTATATTACGTTACTTCCTGCTACGGAACCCTTCATGGGCGAGTCCGACTCGCACTTGGCCGCTTTTTTTTTCTGCCATCTTCGAAACCGTGCTGCTATTTAGACTCAATTTCATTGTTCAAATATATTCCCACCGCAAAAACGCTTCGTCATTGTCTATGAATTTTATTGTAATTAATTGATTATCTCATGTACTTTGAATGGCGAATTAACGTAATGTCATTGTCCTTCAGAATATTTAATTAAATTGAAAATCCAGGAATATACCTACATTTTAATTTACTTAGTTTTTATTTTCAGGATAAAAAACTAGAAAAAAAATAAAGTGGCTGGACAGTTATAATTTGCATAGTAATTCTGAATAAAGCCACTGCTAAAAAACGAACGGAAAAGCTTTGGCGGAAAAACATGGCGGAATATTGCGCGCGCCCTTTCTATTGCCATAGATAAGTAAAAATCTAATCTTTACTGGGAACCACAAATAACAATAGACTGAAAGTTTGTTTTTCAGGTATCTTCAGGTGTGACGATACATGAAAATGCGGAGCCTGGCGCACCCTGAGTAGATAGTCAGTACGCTTGATTTTACTATTTACTATGCCAAGACTATTCTCGTGTATTTCGTGCCGATACGAAAGAGCAATGATGATATTCATTTCGTGAGATACACAGAGAGAAAGGCAATAAATAATTACAGTCTAATCACAGTCTCCCATAACTTTTCGGTTATTACCAAATCCGTCTTAAAAACTTACGCAAAACAATGTTTTATTACCTGAGGTCAACGAACCCATTGTCAGGTTATTCGTGTCGTTTACATGATGTCGGCACAGAGTACAGACATTAAAATACTGGCATATGAGTAGATAATTATACAGAGACCAAGCTTCAATCACGCTGTTCCGATTTTGAAGCTAAGGGAGATTATTACTCTCAATCTCAATTCTTACCTCGCAGAGTCAGAGGCAGCATGATACTTAAATGCTGCCTCTGACTCTGTGAGGTAAGAAGTAGTACCCAGAACTCTTTGTGGAGGAGCTCGTTACTGAAGTAACTACTGCCGCCATACTTATTTCTGCCGCCAAACAGCGTTGCTGTGTTCTAGTATGAAGGGTATGGAACCCAGTGTAATTAAAGGCACATGAATCATTTCAGACTTTAGGGTCGTCCTAGATCACGTGATGTTTTTTTAGCAACTTCTTAACCCGCCCTCCCCCCTGGTTATATGTGGTGAGGTTGTAGACTACTCCCCTCTACCCAGAATCACGAGTTTTTTTTTCGTACAAAGTATCATAAAAAAAACAGAATGTTTTATTATTTAAATACATGTATAAATCGTTGCCTGGCAACGGCGAGAAAAGGTCACGCGCCGCTTTTCGGTTTAGATACCGCGCTTTCAACGAAAAAATAAATACACTTGATATCTCACCCCCCCTTGTGATATTTGGTGATATTTTCCGAGCCTCACGTGATTACTGGACGACTCCTTTTCTATGGGATGACAACGCTCCTACGGTACCTCTGGTATTGCACATGGTATAAGAATATACTTCGCGAGGCATTCCGAGACACAGTGGTCACTTGGGTAACACAAGGCTACGTCATCACATCTGTGTTACCAGAAGTTTGTAATAATAACTCCCTAACCAACTATAATACCTGTGCGAATCCGATAAAACAATGAGGTTTTAAGTAACAATTGCGTTGGTTTATGTTTTAATTGAATTGTTTCGTTTCATTAGACACACGAAGCGACAATTTAAATGCTCTGTAAATATTTTTTAACAGAATGGTGGCTGAAAATCTTTCCATAATCGTGTTTTGTTGCAATAAAGTGGCAACTGGATAGGGACGTAAGCATGTGTTAGTCCCGGAATGCCAGACCTTGTTTTATTAGACCATGGTATTGCACATGTCAAAAGGCATCGGTGACCAGTTACTACCAGGTTCAGGTGAGAAACCTGCTTGTTCACCATCCAATATATTATACAAAATTTAGGTATCCATTTGTTAATTACTCATGTGCTTCAGGTGAATGACTTTTTATAATAAAATTGTATAGTTATGCCTTTTTTTGCTCTCAAAAACGGTATAACTAGTTAATTTACGAATGGATAAAGATTTGAGTTGGGGAAAAAATTATTTTTGACAGGTGGAGCATTTTAAGGAACTGTTATTAAAAAAAAAAAGTATTTGTTAATGGACTTGTATTAAATTAATGAACAACAGTCGGTCGATTCTGTAAAGATATCAACGTGAAACTTAGGTGAAGTGAACTGTCACTGTCACAATGTAAATCGACCGGCAGGATGCTAGGGATTAACACTATTGACAGCTCACTTCACCTAAGTTTCACGGTGATATTTTTACAAAATCGACCGGCAGGTTTTAAACTGTCTATAATTATGCACACGTAAATTCACTGTATGGCAGTTCTTGCAGAAAAGCAGAGTCATCTTTCAAAAACTTGCTTATATTTTACAAATCATTTGAAATACTGTGTGTGTGTGCACATGGTGTAACTCTTACAACAAATTATCTCCCATTCGTTTCTTATTTTTAAAAGCCGTAATTCGAAGTCAATTGGCCTAATCGTTTCACAATTGGCTGTTATATTAAATTACCGCAATGTTGGTTGAAAGTTACAAATTGTAGGTCAGTACGAAAATGTGTGTTTGTGTGCGGTAATCTCCGGAATTGCTTGGCTGGTGCTTATGGGGGTTTTCTAATAGAACCCAATGGATTAATGGCTTTCTTTTACTGGTTTTCCTTTCTTTAGATAAAGATATATTATTGTTTTGTCTTAGATATCGATTATTAAGGAATTTTTGATACACCAGACAACACCCCATCAGTATTTTCTAATGTGATCAAAGCATGGAATTAGTATGTACCTACTATACAAGGTGGCAGGGACATCGACGCGAAAACTGATACCATGGATTTAGTACATGATTCTGCGTTGAACCCCCCTTGCGTTGAAATATTTCGTCAGTTATTGAAAAAAATATTTGCTGTTCCATACGT
This sequence comes from Agrochola circellaris, assembly GCA_914767755.1. Lineage (NCBI taxonomy): Eukaryota > Metazoa > Arthropoda > Insecta > Lepidoptera > Noctuidae > Agrochola > Agrochola circellaris. The sequence continues at coordinate 4,035,116 of OU611867.1, read as the reverse complement.
TTTCGCGTTGATGTCCCTGCCACCCTGTATAGTTGGATCAAAGAGTACCTATGCTCAAATCTCATCGTGTGTTTGTGACAAGTATGTACCAAAATTTAATAAAAACCTGGCACAGGAAAATATTTTTCGTCTAACTATTTTACGCTTCCATAATATTATAAGACTAGTTTAACTTCAGTTAACAGTTAATAATCGCAGCCGCAGACAACATCTAGTTTAGTCTGAATTACGGAAGATTTGATACGATTTACAGTTGTTTCCGCAAAGTCCAGCAATTTGAGTGAGTGGGCAGTTACTGGCTGGAATTAATGTCGCGGAAAATCTATGGCCAGGGTCTCTTAGTGATCTTCTCTTTTTAAAATAAGCATTTCCTTCGTAATTTAAAATCAGTTCTTTAAATAAGTTCAGAAACAAATGAACGTGTTTGTTTTGATGCGCGCTATTTCCGTTGATTTTCAGGAATATTATGAAAGCTTGTAAAAACGAGGATGCTTATCAGACTTTGGCGTATGTCACAAAAAAATACTGTTTTACTTTGGTTGGACGCCAAAAAAAGCTAAGAGGAAAAAGTAGCATTGATCACTGCGCTTACTCACTTCGATAGTAAGTCCAAGTTTCCTCATATTTTCCTTCACAATACATCGGTTTCTTTTGATTATCAAAGAAAGTACCTACATACATGAAATAGGCTAGATCACAGTAAGAAAATAATACCTTATGAATTTTGTTACGTAGAATATTTTAAGCTCAGAACCAGAGCTATGCTTACATATCAAAACTCAAGTTAAGTTTTATAAATGATTTTAGATTTAACGGAAAATAAAGTATGATGACATTCGAGCCGCCATGACACTAAGTTTGTGTTGACGTGTTTTGACAATCAAAACTAAAGTGCATTAAAAAATTGAAAAATTTGTTCTGTTGATGTTAATATTCATATCCAGAAGGAACATTAATAAATAATTGGGTTTTAAAACTGGCAACTAGCTTATTGTGAAAATCACAATCCATGCCAGGTTTTGGACCTGCAACCTAAACGAGCATGTCTGTAAACCTGCCAAGGTATCCCCACTCGTACAAGAAAAGCGACTGAAAGTGGAAAGCTACATACGGTCTTAAGTGTATATCTCGTTTTATGTATTTGCAGTTTTAAATGTTGTCATACAAGTGTTTCCTTATGAACATGATTTTAAAAGTCGTGGTGAAAAGTTTTCTGTTACGAATTTATTTAGAGAAACTTCGCAAGTTGCTTTTTGGTGAAAGGTTAGTCTCGAATTTAAGATAAAATAAGTACCGTCAACTGCCCTAACTTTGCCTGGAGTCTTATGTTTGCCTATAATGAAAAAGATACAATATCTTTTTCATTTTACTTGTATGGCAATCGAAACTGAAAGCTCTTTATGAAAACTCAAAGTTTCGATTGACATAAAAGTAAAATAAAAAAAATTGCATCTTTTTCATTATAGGCAAACATAGGGCGCCAAGCGAAGTTAGGGCAGTTGACCGGTAGTTAAGAGTCCGCGCCATCACTAAAGTCCGGCGGAAAATTTGTGGAAATACAGGTTTTTTTTAATGCAATGACATAGATTATTCATATGTATTTATTTTGTTGTTTTATGATTTTAATAAAATTAAATATTTTAAAATTAAAACTTAAACAGAATGAAGAGCGTATATTGATAATACGATATCATTAAAAAATAAATTTATAATTTTATTTTATAAATTATTTAAGTAGCAGGCAGAAGTTGGTTGGCGGTTGAGGGTTGGTTGGTTGTTGCTGGCTGTGAGCTGTCAATAGTATTAATCCCTAGCATCAGCCGGTCGATTCTGTGACAGTGACAGCTCACATCACCTAAGTTTCAGCGTGATATTTTTACAGAATCGACCGACTGATGGTTTGTGTGAAAGATGATATGGCTTGAAAGGGAATGAATACTGATTTGACAGCTGATAGAGATGTACCTACGGAAAACGTTGACATGTTACTGTCTTAACTACCGAAATAGTTTCTGAAGAAAACCATAGACTTCTCCTCCACTAAAATTAAAACCGTTTAATGCAGACTGACATTAGGAAGGAATAAACAACTATATACGATAAAGCAGCGCTCTCTGAGACAGAACAAATAGTCATGCAAAACGAATGTCAAGGATTTGCTTAACACTTTAAACAAAGAGAAAAAAAATAACGTGTGAACAAAATTATGTAAATGTTTTAGAAGACCTGATTTTTTCTGCAAATATTATAGTTACAAATATTTTGTTTTTGAACTCTATGACTTAAACAATACGTGGTAAAGTTGCTTGTTTTATTTCTCTTGTCTATGTTTGGTAAATATTTCAAAGGAGAGTCATTCTTATAACATAGGTAAGTAATGATGTTATATCTTCTTATGCAAGGCTGAGTAGGTTACAACAGAAATATTGTTGTGCAAAGGAATACACAGAAGTGCTAAGTGCACATTTCGTAGATAGATTTTTGAGTAATCTACTGGTCGAGGCGTAGGATGCCTTGAAATATCTCATCATCATCCGCCTTGTCAATGTTGTGATCTGCTGAATACCAGTATTTTACATGGAACGACTACCTGTCTGACCTCCACAACCCAGTTACTGGGTAGTAATGATACGGTAAGACTGGTTGTCAGAATTACGGGCTTTTGACTACCCGTAATGACTGCCAAAGATAGCTACGAATGACAGCCGGGACCAACGGTTTACCCTGCTTTCCGAGGCACGGTAAATATCTTAAACCGTAAACTGTAAAATCATTGGAAGAATGAGGAACATGTCATTTACTTCTTTAAGCAATTTTGTAAGCAATCATCTTAGAACTATAAACTTCTCAATTAAAATCCACATAAAAGGCAACACTCAAATCAGAAAAGCAAGGAGATTAACAAAGCGATAAACAACAAATTGGCCAAATTCGGATGACATATATCATAAATATTAAAAACAAGTTCTTTGTTGGAAAGGAACAGGTTTTCCCAAACGCGTCATAATGAAGTTTATTATTTAATTGTGTTGCTCGACATGTTAATTTTGAATGTGAAGCAGATTTATTTTTTGTGTTATTTGGTGGCGATTATACAGGTGGCGCTCCTGATGGTATGAAATACCAGGGGGCATGGCAGGTGCGTTGCTAAGTTGCCGCTCTGGAGACAAAACTGAAATTTCTCGTGTTCTTTTTATGAATCTCAAACTCACTTGCCCCGATCTTGCATCCTAAGTTCTCTTTGCAATTTTACTTTTATTTTTTTCTCGAAGACTAGGCGTTTGCTAGTTGTGACATTTCGCAAAAGCCGTCTACATGACTACAAATCAGCGCAAAAATAATTGAACCTTCTGACGCGCGGTCCATAAAGTACAGTTAAGCGAATATTTACGGTCCTTACGTTTCTAACCTAAAAAAAATCTATAATATAAAAATGAATCGCAAAATGTGTTGGTAAGCGCATAACTCAACAACGCCTGGACCAATTTGGCCAATTCTTTTTTTTTAATGTTCGTTGAAGTTCAAGGATGGCTTTTACGGCGAGAAAAATTTGAATAATTGCCGGAAAAACCGTAAAAACAGCCCTTTTCTTTTTCTCATACAAACGTTTTCTAACTAAAACGTTGAGTCAATTTGAGCTCTATTGCTATTGTATAAAGTTCATATCAAATTCTACAGGGTAGGTAGGGTAGGTAGGGCAGGTAGGGTAGGTAAGTAGGTAGGTGAGCCGTGAGATAAGTACATAGTGCTACCCGTGCGAAGCCGGGGCGGGCAGCTAGTATTAAATAAATTAAAAAAAAAAAAAAAAACGCATCTTCGGCAAAAAAATGTTGTGGGGCATTCAGAAGACCCTCTGGAACGCCCAAATAGCCTCACATTCTCCTTTTTCCTCACGTTTCTAAGCACAGTCTGTACCTAGTGCATTCCATCTTGCTGACTGGCAATTTTTAAAACGATTTCTCTCGTTCGTGTTGATCCGAGAGACAAATAATGTCAGGAACTCGAAATACTTAAATCAAATACAGAAATATCTGTCTAGAAATTGCACTTAATATTCTCATATTTTCCCGACAAGTCTGCCAGCATAATACATTCGAATATATACAAAGATATTAGTTTCACCTCAATTTTAAAGTCTTCTCAAGTATAGATGCAACGCTTACTAAAGCTTAGGACATACAAAACATGGAGGCTGTTGCAAGAAAAGGTCATTTTAGAGTCGCCTAGTCAACTAACGTAAGTACAGAAAATAACGATTTAAGCGAGAGTATTTTGTAACATTTTTCCGCTCTATAATCCCGTACCCTAATTGCGAAATACACGATCAATCAGAATCTGAATAGTTTTGAAGCAAATTGCTAATCCATCGCTTCAAAAGTTCAGAAAAAAATCTGCTCAACAGCGTAAATAACGCAATGAATGTTGTTGAACTGTCAACATGAAACAGATTAGTCGTAATCGTTTACGAAAATGTGTTAAGTAATTAGATAGCTGGTTTCTATGTGTGGTAAGTATCTTTCTACCATTTCTGCCAATGTGCATTAGGTTCATTATCTGCTTATTGCAATCCACTACAAAGGCCTCTATAATGGCGATTGACTCAGCTGATTGTTTGATTTTTCGTGAGAAACAAATGAAAACATTTAATACTTCGCCTTCGATATTTACAACAAAATGGATTAATCTTGCTCATGTATAGTCATGTCGCGCTGATGACATTAGTTTCTCCGGAAATTCAGATTTGACAATTGGAGATATACTTACATATGTCGTATCATCTTTTCAGATGATTTCTATCGGGTTGAGGAAAGTGAAAAATGGTAGTGGAGAGTTTTGGTTCAAGAACGACGCGATATTTGGGACTGTTTGATTTATATAAGTTAGCATAGAGCTAAATGCCCAATAACAAAATGAACATGTTACTTATGATAAAATTGTTCAGGTTCCCAAGATAATAGTTTGGGAACCACCGCATTTATAACAAAACGAAGATCACCAACAGTTATAGACAGATGAACTAATTATAAGGTAATTATTGTAACAATGTTTAAATTAATTAATTTTTTGTGTTACTTTTGAGTATGTATTGTCTTGATCTTTGCGTTTGCTATGGAAATAGTATTAAACTTAAAATACAGATATAAAAAGATGTAAGTTAAGTAATAGTAGGTGGGTCATATTCAAAATAATTGTATTTTTAAATGTCCAACCCAATTATTTTTACAATGACATACAACTGACTAGAATTTCCTAAACAAACAGATTAAATGTTTATTTGAGCTTAATAAAAAACAATGAAACATTTGATACCGCTAAACAATTCATAAAAAAATAATCAAACCAGACATTGCGTAGGTTCCGTTTCATACAAGTATTCAATGTCCACGTCGTAGACAGCAAACTAAAGAAAATATTTTTTCTTTAAACAATGACACAAAAGAAGAAAAAAAAAATATTATTCAGAGAATATTGTTTAAACTTTATCACTACGCTAAATAAAGTCTAAAAAATCATTTATTTTTCTTATAATTTAATTTATTAATGAGTGTCCTGATTTTACACATATCTGTTATTCTTCTCTGTTATGCTATTTTAACATTATTTCCATGGTAATAAAGAAATTTAATATACTGGCAACATTAGTTCACTAGCTTTCATACTACATGACGTAAAAATAAATGCTCGGCCATTTTGTTCAATACAGTTTTTCGGACAGTATCGTTGCGCAAAGAAAATTTGACATCTAAAAGTTATATTTACTGTGCGACGTTTAAAATAGAGGTAAGTACTTACTGTTCTATTACTCACACTAGGAAATGGCTTTGTATTGCGATATTTGCTATAAATATAACACATTCGTATATCATGTGAATTGGTGTGGAAATAAATAGATTTGTAGGTTAGACACATGCAATTAATTCATATACGTTATTTTATCTGTTACTTTTTTCTGTTACGTAACAGATATGAATGATTAGGCGGTATTCATATTGTCTCATGTATGAATTAATGAAAATAATAATACCTTTAATATTTAATAGCTATAACAGTTTATTTTAAAATTATAAAAATATATATAGTACCTACTTGAAATTCTCACAGTAAGCCTTTTCATTTGATATGTCACACGGTAGGTACAGTGTGCAAAATCTTTTTTTTTTTTTCTTATTTATCCCCCAAAAGTGACTCCTCTTATCAAAATTTATTTATTTACGTAACACGTTTTTGTTTGGGTCATTTAAATTGATATGTGTAGAGATAAACTACGATAACATGGCGCGCCCCTCCACTTTACTGTTTCAATGGGTCTAGTGACTAGACTCTAGTCACAACCTTACGAATAAATAAATCCTCGGATTTATTTTTGTTTGCGCGGCCATGGCTGATTTTTAATTTTTGAATTGTTCTTTGTTTTTATATTTGTATTACGGACGCTTCTAACGTGCATGTCTTTCTACATTGTTCTCAAATGTATAATTTCAACATGAATGATGTAACCAATACTTTGTAACAATTTATTTTATTTAAAAGAGTGTCCGTGGAGTTTCTTGCCCGTTCTTCTCCATAGGTAACTACTACGCTTAGGAATGGGCAACTAGCTTCATATTTTTGACTGACCGATTCCTTGACAATTCAAAAGTAAGTAATGGTTTAATTGAAATAAATGATTTGAGTTTGAGTTTGAGTTTTGAGTTTGAGTTGAGTTTGAGTTTGAGTTTTGATGGTCGTCTCAGTACGCACACAATGCGTTGTGAGTCTTGGTGGCGTTTTGTAAATACATTTCACAAATACTTTCAACCGTGTAGAATTTTGGAGGGGCGCGCCATGTTATCGTAGTTTATTTCTACCAAATTTCAACTTAATCGGTCCATTAAAATTCGGAGCAAATTGGCTATGACGGACGGACAGACAGACAGATAGAGAGACACACGAGTGATCCTATAAGGGATCTGTTTTTTCATTCGGCCATGCGGCAACCCTAAAAACGTAAGAACGTTTGAATTTCGCGGGCTATCATAGCATTCGCTTTAAATGATTGCTGCCAAAACTAACAACTGATGTGTTACTATATAATACATCAGCTATTGCTAGCTTCAAGCTGAATCTTGTTTGTTTTAGAAAATATGCCATTAACACCAGCCGAACGACAGCGCAATTATAGAGAGCGCCTAAAAGCGAATAAGCCTGAAATATGGGAAGAAAGGCAGAAAAAAGAAGCTGAAGAAAAAATACCTATTGTAAGTGCTTAGTCAGCCAGCAAAAAAGTTGGCTACCGTTCGAAAAATAACATTCATGCAGAACTCTAATTATTATAATCTTGCAGAAATTTGAACTGCTTTGCGAATTGTTCAATGATTTCGGACAATTATACTAAAATATGATCACCAAAATGTTGTTTCATTATGTACCTAGGTACCTAGCGACCCGCCCCGGCTTTGCACTAGTATCACTGTTATACCTAATCTAAGTAGATGAACTCTAATAGGTTAGCGCAACGTTAATTATTTATTTAAAAAAACGTGTGCTATTTAAACATGCCCTAATAATTCCTTTCTGTTATTTTTCTGTTACAATCAAATAATATTCATATTCGTTTCATATCTGTTACTTACAATTATTTTGAATATGACCCAGGTATACGGTGTGAATACGGACATTAAATGCTTATCAAGATTACTGATTGAGAACATAAAAAACAATGGCAAATCTTGCAAGAGAAAAAAGAAAAGAAACTTATCTTTTGCCGTAGACTATTAAAAGAATACTAAACAGTAGAATGTATTTTAAAATAGCAATCTTGACCTTAAAAACAAATCTTTACAACCTTGGACAGTATTAATGAAAGAAATTTCACTAAGTCGACCGAAGCCAATGATTCATCAGAATCAAGAACACTCTAATTGCAGTCTTAATCGCATGAAAACAGAGTTCAATACACTTCGAATTTCGCACTCCACAAAGTTTTTAAAAATCATACACAGCCTCACAAAAACTACCAAACTTATTACTAGTACTTACACATTTCATTTATTTTGAGTGACAATCAAACCATTTCTTGCACTTGCTTCCCACTGTAGCGAACACTTAAACCCCGTGGGAATCTAATTTCACTTGAGAAAGTGTTCAAAGAGATTTTATTTCACACAAAAAGTTCATACAAACAAATAATTACACTCACACTTTACGAAAAATCGAAAAAGGCCCTAGTTTGGTACCCTGTGGGATTCTTTAACAATTTCTCTTCGAGTTTAGTAGTTCTGTGCGCAAGCGCAACGTCCGCTTACCGTGGGCGGTAGGACCGTATGACGCGTATTCGAAATTGACGTATCATAGCACGCTCGACCTGTTAAACCAAACGGTATCATCGATATGTACAGTATCCAACGCTTGTTCGAAATCCAGATCAAATATTTTGGTACAACTGAACCAGAGATGGTTTGTTTTGAATTGAAAGTAATAGTTCGGGGATTAAATTAGGTGTGAAGTGGTAGAGGGGTAAAAGAGGGGGATTGGAGATTGAACGGTATATGTTTATGTTTGATGGTACGTATGGCACGTGCCCTATGTCTGAGATGACTATCCCGTAACAGATGGTTGAGGAGAATCTCTTTATTTTTGTTAGGGACTTTTGAACTTGGCTGAAAGTGTTAATTTTGGTACTTTTGTTATTGTGTCTTTATTTGATGATAACAAGGGAGGCTTTTAACTTAAATTTAATACATTTTATAACAGGTTAAACATTACGAGCGGAAGTTGTTTTGATTTGGAGATGTTCAGTAATTTGTCCATCATTCTAAATGTATATTGAAAGTAGTATTTAAAAGTGCATTAAAGAAATTCTCCTTTTTTCTGTAAATAACTTTATGTGCTCTCGACAGGTTTTTGTATTTTCTACATAATTAATAAGTTATATCCGAAGAAATTCCTTAGCGGCATAGTATGACATGCGAAGTGTCTCTTATAAATACTTAACCCAGATCGCACGAAGCATATTAATAAGTTTGTTATTTACATACAGTATCTTCATTAAATACCTCTATTATGTATGATCGACACCTAACAGTCTACGACGCAGATTCTGAGTACCAATAGAACAAGAATAGGTTTCTACGTATTGGTATTGGACACTTGGTAAGACGCAATGATGAAAGGAGTGACAGAGTGGCGTCCAAGGACTGCAAGACGAGATGTCGGTCGTCCGGCGGTGAGATGGGCGGACATCATTGTTGCCATCGCGGGCAAAACCAGGATGAGGCTGGCGTGGAGCGTGGGGATTAGCATAAGAAAAGAGAGGCCTATGCCCAGCAGTGGGTGAAATCGGGCTGTGTATGATGATTGGAAGTAGTGAAGGAGGTCGTCCAAAGAAGTATGTAGATATAATCATACCTTTTTCTTTTTTTTGAGGGTGGGAATTTATCAAATAATAATCCCGCTCTGGGCGGAGCGGGAGGGCGTGTCAGACTTTTACTGACTAAAACCCACCCGTGTTCCTTCCGTTGCCTGTGTGCCGGGGCCACGATATCCCTTTCGGACAACTCGCAACCCCGGCAGGCATTAGCCCTAAAGGACCCCGTCAGTTGGTGCTGACATCTCTTTGAGGCGCGCGTGGAACACTACGCGCCGTCGACCCGGGCCTGGTCCTAATCGGACGGCGAGCTACCCATCGCTCACCGTCATACCTTATTCTGTCACCGAGCAGCGTTGCCTTGTTTCGGTTAGAAGATCACCATGTTTGCCATTGTGTAATTACAGGCACACCTTTCTTTGAAGCCCAGGTTGGGCACTGTTATGAGTTTAACTCTCACTAACGAGACATAATGGAATTTTTATTGTTATCGACTTCTATAGGCAAATCGACAGTTGAGCGGATTGAGTTTTCCAGTTTCAGTAGCAGCCCGGAGTCTGGATTGTAACCGGGATGGCCACAGAGGCGTCTCCGTGAGGATTTAATAAAACATAATTGGCGAAATGTTAGTCTACTATAATAACAATCATACCTTAATATTATTAAAAATTCTCTTCCACAAAGGCGCGTTAAAAATATGAAGAATCTTGATAAATCCTTTGTGGGAGACTGCACTGGGAAAACCTGTCACACAGATTACTAGGCGCCCCCAAAAACAGTGTTTGGTTTTTATTTGATTAAATCTTAAGGGGGATGCGCTAAGGACTACCTTAGCGCATCCCCGAGATTCAAATTTTCTTGAGTTTTTTCCATTTTGTAGGTCAGGTTGTATGTTGATTAAAATATAATTCGCGACCGTAACAAATACGGCTTTACAAATACAACTCCATAAGTTAACATAATTGTCAAATGTCGTGATTTCATGAAATTGTCATTCAATAGGATTACATGAACTTAGAGAGTTGTATTGATCATTTTTATGATTATAATTCTATAATTAAACATTTGATACGGCCGCGAATCATATTTAGATCAACATAGAACATGATGCTGACCTGCAAATTGCAAAAAACGTAAGAAAATTTGAATTTCGCGGTATTACTTGACGCTTTCGACAAAATTAACAAATTATTTTAACCTTTGGTGGAGAACACAGTAAATAAAAATACTGTGTTCTTCTACCAAAGGTTAAAATAATATACAGGCAAAATGTTCCAAGTGTGCATGGATCCCAAAATCGGAAACTACGCACCCTGTCTGCTTACCTCCGCCTAACCCATCTAAGAAGACAGGGCTTGATATTACGCGAAATATACCTCTATTATAACCGACAGCTATCAATCTACTACGCAGATTAAACTGAAACAATATAGGTGTAACACAATAACTTGGAATTAGCTTCGCAGCGGATTTAATGAAACGATCGTTAGTGCAGGAAACTGTTCATTTACTTGCTAATAATGAATGCGAGCGGTAATGCAGTTGTAATAAACGTATATTGGTACTATCAAGCTGATGACGTTTAGAATTTAAGCAAGTAAAAGGTAGGGTTAGTAAGCATCGCCTGAACCAGGGAGGTCTTTCAGAAGGTTTCCAAAAGTTCAAAGTCTCTGTCAAGCTCTTGCAATTTGGTTAAAAGAAATCACGGAAATCACGATCTATTTACATTGCAAAAAACGTAAAAAATATTTAATTTCGCGGGCTACGATCCTCCATACAACCGGGTACTGTACAGCGCTACAAGCTTCTTTTAGCGCGTGGCCAAAATCGGAACTAACGCCGCCATCTTGTTTTGTTCAATACAAATTGTGTGACAATTTCACAAATCTGCAACCAACAACCAGCGTTTACACCGTCATTCTGGCGCCAAAAGATCCTTGTAGCACTCTACTCTTAAATTCTAGAAACCAAAAATACTTTTATTTTTATTATCTTTAGCTGTCATGTATAGTTCGTCCATAAGCGACGCAGCTATTAGCCTATTGCCGAGCCCGGAAGAAAAAAACCCGTTAAGAACTATGAGTCATTTCCCGTTTGAGCTGGAAGGGCCAATTAGCTTTATAGAACGTCATGGTTTGTATGGTTCCAATACAATTATCAATATGACACATTATCGAGTTGTAATGCAAACTAGGTTAGTAGTACCTAGTATTTACAATGATAGAACAGATGTTATGGATGAAAAATTAATATGATTGACTGCGCAGTTTTTAGTGTTCCGTACTCGAAGGGTGCCAAACGGATGGGCACGCCACAATTGTGGCGATAAGTCCCCTCTTTGAGGAGTGGCTAGAGAGGCGCCACGGCGTCCTCACCTTCCGCCTGACGCAGGTCCTCACCGGACATGGTTGTTTAGAGAGGTTCCTGTTCAGGATAAAGCGGGAGGAAACGCCCGGGTGTCACCACTGTGTGGATCGCCCGGAGGACACGGTGGAGCATACGGTGGAGGTCTGCCCAGCTTGGGCGGAGCACCGACGTGTCCTCACGGAGGCGATCGGCGGCGGCGATCTCTCGCGTCCGGCCCTGGTTCAGGCCATGGTCCGGAGCGAGAGTGCATGGGAGGCCGTCACCTCCTTCTGCGAAGCAGTAATGCTCGCGAAGGAGGAGGCGGAGCGCGCGAGGGAGAGGCAAAATGCGCGCCCTCGCGCCCCTAGTCGCCGCAGGAGACGCCCCGGGCGTCGGGAGTCGCGAGCCGACTTCCGGCCACCGTAGGCGCGGGCTTGCGGACGGTGAGCAATGGGTAGCTCGCCGTCCGATAGGGACCAGGCCCGGGTCGACGGCGCGTTGTGTTCCACGCGCGCCTCAAAGAGATGTCAGCACCAACTGACGGGGTCCGGAAGGGCCAATGCCTGCCGGGGATGCGGGTTTGTCTGAAAGGGATATCGCGAACTCGGCACACAGGCAACGGAAGGACCACGGGTGGGTTTTAGTCAGTAAAAGTCTGACACGCCCTCCCGCTCCACCCAGAGCGGGAGAAGTTATTTGATAATTTCCCATCCTCAAAAAAAAAAAAAAAAAAGGGTGCCAAACGGAACTCTATTAATAAGCCTACGCTGTCCGTCTGTCTGTCAGCGGGCTGTATCTCATGAACCGTAATAAGTAGACAGTTAAAATTTCCACATATTGTGTATTTCTATTGCCGCTATAACAACAAATAATAATAAAGTTAATACCTAATTAAAGTACGGGGTCCGTACAAAATACGTGAATTTTTCGGCGAGTCCGAATCGCATTTGGCTAGTTTTTTTAGTAGGTAGTGAAGTTCAAATAGGCCGTCGCTCTTTAGATGTGTGTCTGGATTGAGGAGCCATGTCTCATATCGGAACGAGGTTACTACCAATATTTAGTAGTAAATTAGCCGATTTTGTAGGCCGGATCCTGGAATTTGTAGTAAAACCCTTAAAAAGTTATACGACGTTAAAGGTGGCTCCTCAATCCTGACGTCTGGATTGAGGAGCCACCTTAGAACCCGAAAACTAGCCAACGGATATTTTTGAAATTTTTGTAGGATTTAGTAGTACTTATGCGTAATCTCTTCAAAAAAAATGGGGTTTGTACGGTCGAATTTGAGATAGCTACAACGTTTTGATTTTCCATAAAAAACCATAAATTTCACCGCGCTGTATCTCGGAAAGTTATCAACCAATTACAACATATTTTTAGTATGATTTAGTAGTAAATGTGCTCGAATTTGTACAATAAAAATAAAACGGAAAAGCTATATAATTTCGGTCTATAGAAATGATATGTACGTAGCTACTAAAGTAGTTGATCAAATCGGATAACACCTATATTTAGTAGAAATTTCTACTAAATATTGGCGTAATCCAACATCCTGCGCAATCAGTATTTCATAAGATATTAATAAAATAAACATTCCTTAGCAAATTAGTGAATAGGGTGACCATAAATAATTCAAAGAAGACCATTGTTTGAAATAAGTAGTTTTATTTGCTTATAAATCATTCTACGAGTACGATTACCTACGTGTAACTTATGTAATTGTGGTTTTAGATTATTTGAAATACTAGCTGCGCCCCGTGGACCCACCTTCATAAGTCTCGAAGTTCCGTGGGAATAGCGGGATGAAAAGTATTCTATGTCCTTACCCAGGTTATGCTCTACCCATGTGCCAAATTTCATTCAATTCCGCTCGGCCGATATAGCGTAACAAACAAACAAACTCACTTTCGCATTTATAATATTATATAGTTAGGATATTTATGTAATGAACCTAATGAAATGAAATTCAGTAACCGGTGATGAATTTAATGATACTTATTTAATACAAACTTATGTTTAGTTTGATTATTTAAACAATATTTTAGTTCCTGATGTATTGATAGATGGCGTTGTGCATTTAGCACTCTCCGCTGAATCGCGGTGATAGGAATCTCCGCAGAAACATGACCTCTTCGTGTATAGTAAAATAAATTGTCTTCGTCAAAGTTTTTATTCATACGTCATGATTTTAAATTCATTGTTGTTTCGCTATTATTTTTCACAACATTATTGCTATAGTAACGTAAAGAAAGTAACAGACAAGCATTAGATTAGAAAATAAATCGGTTAGACATAAATGATACAAACTCCATTAAAATAGTATTATTAGTAGTATTTTAATAGAAAATTTACAATTCATTGTAACCGCACAAAGGATCGCAAAGGAAATGAAGGCACAAAAGCCGGGGGTACGTGCCGCGCGGGAAAATCCGGCGGCCATGCCGCATAGTGTGTAGGAACCATAACAGGCGCCTCTAACTTTTTTAGTACCTACTATACAAACGGGTTATAAACAAAATCAATCAATCTGCCTAGCCTCTTCCCAACTATGTTGGGGTTGGCTTCCAGTCTAACCGGATGCAGCTGAATACCTGTATTTTACATGGAACGACGTGGAGTATTTTACAACCGGGTTGTATACCTAATTAATAAATAAAATAACAATACATATATCCCGCCTTACGCCGACGCCTTACGCCAATGCCTTACGCCCTATAACACCGACGCCTTACGCAGACGCCTATAACACCGACGCCTTACGCCGACGCCTAACGCCGACGCCTATAACACCGATGCCTATAACACCGACGCCGATAACACCGACGCCTTACGCCGACGCCTATCGCCGACGCCTATAACACCGACGCCTTACGCCGACGCCTAACGCCGATGCCTATAACACCGACGCCTATAACACCGACGCCTAACGCCGACGCCTATAACACCGACGCCTTACGCCGACGCCTAACACCGACGCCTATAGCACCGACGCCTTACGCCGACGCCTATAACACCGACGCCTTACGCCGACGCGTAACGCCGACGCGTAACGCCGACGCGTAACGCCAACGCCTATAACACCGACGCCTAACGCCTACGCCTAAGACACCGACGCCTTACGCCGACGCCTATCGCCGACGCCTATTACACCGACGCCTATAACACCGACGCCTATAACACCGACGCCTATAACACCGACGCCTATAACACCGACGCCTTACGCCGACGCCTAACGCCGATGCCTATAACACCGACGCCTATAACACCGACGCCTAACGCCGACGCCTATAACACCGACGCCTTACGCGGACGCCTTAAGCCGACGCCTAACGCCGACGCCTATAACACCGACGCCTAACGCCGACGCCTATAACACCGACGCCTATAACACCGACGCCTTACGCCGACGCCTAACGCCGTCGCCTATAACACTGACGCCTTACGCCGACGCCTATAACACCGACGCCTTACGCCGACGCCTGACGCCGACGCCTGGCGCCGACGCCTATAACACCGACGCCTTACGCCGACGCCATACGCCGACGCCTAACGCCGACGCGTAACGCCGCGACGCCTATAACACCGACGCCTAACGCCGACGCCTATAACACCGACGCCGATAACACCGACGCCGATAACACCCGACGCCTATAACACCGACGCCTTACGCCGACGCCTATAACACCAACGCCTTACGCCGACACCTATAACACCGACGCCTGACGCCGACGCATAACGCCGACGCCTAACGCCGACGCCTAACGCCGACGCCTATCGCCGACGCCTATAACACCGACGCCAATAACACCGACGCCTATAACACCGACGCCTAACGCCGACGCCTATAACACCGACGCCTATAGCACCGACGCCTTACGCGGACGCCTTAAGCCGACGCCTAACGCCGACGCCTAACGCCGACGCCTATAACACCGACGTGATTTCGTTGAAGTATTCGGACAATTTAAACTGAGTCGTAGGAATGATTGTAATGAGTTTATTTTTTTGTAAAACCTGTATAAACTGTGGCGAAGCCAAAAAAGGAGTGTTATGTGTTTGACCTGAATGTTTATCTATGTATGTCCGTCCCTATGTTCCCTCGTAACTACTAAACGGCTGAACCGATTTACATGAATATATGTCGTTAGATTCTTCTTTATTGCGTGAGTAACCCTGAATGTTTGTCAATGTAAAAAAAAATTGTAAGGTGGCGAGTGTGGCGACTCCTTCAAGCTAATAGACCCGCAAATGGTCCAAAATGTTAAGGGAATATCGGGTAGCAAGATTACGTTACGCCCGCGAACACGCACAATGGGGAGACGAAGAATGGGCAAGAGTAATGTTTTCTGACGAATCCAGACCAGATCCATATGCTGTGTGCAAGTGACGGGCGGCAAAGAGTCTACAGACGGCCAGGGGTAGATTTTATTCCAGCTTGTTTTGAGGAAAAAGTGCCGGTTGGCAGTGGATATGTTATAGTTTGGGCTGGAATCTCTTTAGAGCGTCGCTCGGAGTTAGTGCTGATGCTGAAAATTCTTTGTGATTTCTTTTTTTATTCTTGGTGTTTGTTTATTTATTCTATGGGATATTGCTCTTTTAGTTTTTTTTTCTTTTTTTTTATTCTTGTTGTTAATATTGTGTTCATAATTTAAGTACTGATTGGTGAAGAATTATTCATGTGTAAGAAAACTCTGTTTATGATCATAGTTTGAATTATTTATGGTCACCCTATTCACTAATTTGTTAAGGAATGTTTATTTGATTAATATCTTTTGAAATACTGATTGCGCAGGATGTTGGATTACGCCAATATTTAGTAGAAATTTCTACTAAATATTGGTGTTATTGTTATCCGATTTGATCAACTACTTTAGTAGCTACGTACATATCATTTCTATAGACCGAAATTATATAGCTTTTCCGTTTTATTTTTATTGTACAAATTCGAGCACATTTACTACTAAATCATACTAAAAATATATTGTAATTGGTTGATAACTTTCTGAGATACAGCGCGGTGAAATTTATGGTTTTTTATGAAAAATCAAAACGTTGTAGCTATCCCAAATTCGACCGTACAAACCCCAGTTTTTTTGTAGAGATTACGCATAAGTACTACTAAATCCTACAAAATTTTCAAAAATATTCGTTGAGTAGTTTTCGGGTTCATATTCATATTCATTTATTGCATTTCATGTTGTTTACAGGTTGTTACATTATGATAGTTCCAAACAATGAACCCTGCTAGAGCACAGCAATGTATAGGCGACAGGTTTTAATTAATTTAACATGCTATCATTATTCATTATTAATACAATTTGTTGACATAGATTAATTTAAAAATTATTAATTATTATTATACATTATGTCATTCTTACAAACTAAATAAATAAATTATCATTTTCTGACTGATGTCTTATAGAGTACCTAGTTATGTATGTGTAATGTGTTCGAGTCGATAGTAATTTATTTATTTCTCAGTAAAAAATTATTTTAGGCTATAATATGATTTTAAGTTTAAGTAGTTTTGTAGGTCATTTTTGAATTTGTTGTCGTACTCTGTATCCTTAACTGAATTCGGGAGTTTATTATAGATTTTAACGCACATGGCCAGAGGCCCAGAACGAAACATAGCTAGTCTTGAAGTTGGTACCGCTAATTCGTTTAGATATCGGTTTCTAAGACTGCGTTGCTGTGGGCGTTGCTGTTTTGCTAGCGGAAAAAGCGATGGGTATTTTCTCACAAATTTACTAGCTTCTAGGATATAAATACCTGTTAGCGTAAGAATTTTATGTTCTATAAAGTATTGTTTGCAACTTTCCGTACGTTCTATATTTACTAGGATTCGAACGCATTTTTTTTGTAAAATAAATAGTCGCTCTATATCTACACTATTTCCCCACAATATTATTCCATAGTTTAGCCACGAATATGCGTATGCGTAGTAGGCTGAAAGAGCTGTTTTGAAGTCGGTTGCTTTTTTTAGTTCTCTTAAGGCGTATGTAAAGCTAGCCAATTTATTTGATAGGGTTTGTATAAGGTGGCTCTTGTGGTGTTTGTGTTCTAAGGTGGCTCCTCAATCCAGACGTCAGGATTGAGGAGCCACCTTTAACGTCGTATAACTTTTTAAGGGTTTTACTACAAATTCCAGGATCCGGCCTACAAAATCGGCTAATTTACTACTAAATATTGGTAGTACCCTCGTTCCGGTATGAGACATGGCTCCTCAATCCAGACACACACCTCTTTAGGGGTATGAGGAACAGGGTGCAAAGTTCACTCATCCACCATAGAAAAGGGAGGATCCTCCGACTAGACGGGTGTCGTGTCTGGCGGGCAATTGCCCAGAGGTTGAAGTCGGGAGCTTGTATATACACTTCTCATCAGAAAAATCGAAACACCTTGCAAGTTTTTGTTTTGTAAGGATTATCAGAAAAATGTGCATATTTAGGAATATATGTCAAATGTCGTTTAATAGTGAATAATATGAGGTTTTTAAATCCTAATGTTAATGTTCTAAATTCAAATTAAATTTTCATAGGTTTCGTATTTTGTTTAACAAGTAATTTTTACCCTGTATGGAGTATGAAGGAAATTGATAAAACAACACACGTAAATGAAAAAAAAAGCTAAGAAACGTGTATTTAATAACTTGTATTCCCTCCCCGAGCTCTTATTACTGCTTCCATACGGTTCTTCATCGATCGGATGAGAGTAACGATCAAATGTTGTGGCATTCCATTCTATTCCTCTTGGATTTCATTTTGCAGGTGGCTAAGTATTTCTGGGGCAGGATCTCTTGCACGAATTTGTCTCTTTAATTCATCCCATTGATGTTCAATCGGCTTCATGTCCGGGCTTCTTGTTGGCCATTCCATAATGGAGATACCGACTTCGGTAACATAATCTCATACGATGCTCGCAGTGTGAGCCCTAGCATTGTCGTGCATGCATATGAAACCGTTGCCAATAAAATGTGCTTATGGCATCACGTGAGGCTCAAGACACTGTTTGATGTAACGATGACTGTTTAGTGCAGGTAGACGTGGCCCAGACACAAAAACAAGCTCTGCCTTACCGTCGGCGCTGATTCCTCCCCAAACCGTCCACGAACCGCAACCATAGCTGACCTTTTCTTCAATGTAGCATTGTGCAAAGTATTCTCCATCTCTTCTGTGGATCTTGTTCCTTCCGTTGTTACCATACAGCATAATTTTACACTCATCAGAAAAGAGGACTTTGTTCCGCTGAAGGTACGACCAATTTAAGTGTACACGTGCAAAGTTAAGGCGCGCTCTTCGATGGTCTGCAGTTAATTTCGGCCCATTTGCTGACTTGTGCGGTACCAGTCCACGTTCCTTGAACCTTCTTCTAATTGTAGAGTCACTTACAGCCACCCTACGTACAACATGAAGCTGCTGCTGCAGTTGAAAAGCATTAAGGCGTCGATTTCGTAAAGAATTTGTTACAATAAATCGATCATCCCGCTCAGAAGTAACCCGATTCCTGCTAGGTCCTGAACGGCGCGTGAACAAACCAGTCTCCCGATAGCGTTTGTAGACTCTATGAACAGACGACAGGCTTAGATGCAATCTTTCAGCCACAACACGCTGACTAAGTTCAGAATCCAGCAATGCCACCACTTGGGCGGCTTCTGCGGGCGAAGTATCCATATGTTTTAGAAAAAAAACTTTTACAGACGTCCCAAATTTGTGTTCTGTCTACTGTGTTTGTAACACAGTAGACAGAACACAGAACAAAAAGTTTTAAGATAAGCGCTAATTTTTAGTTTTCAAATGTGAAATGTACTCCAACTCTAAACACACATTTGTCTCAAAACCGTGAATCATTTCATTTATAGGATAAAAAAATAAAATTCTAATTTTGAATTTTGAATTTTCGCTTATTACTGTAATGGCCAAACTGCCAGTTATACAATCATGTGATTTTTTTCATGGAATGAAAACTATTTTGTGTTAAATTAGGACAGAAACCATAAAATCGGAAGTGTTTCGATTTTTCTGATGAGAAGTGTATGTCCACCGCGCGGTAAACTCTAATTGCGCGATGCAGGATTTGAGTGACATCAGGATGTTGTGTGACGTCAGGTCTTTGATGCGTAGTTCGCATGTGGCGATGTAGATGCCGCCACACCTCCTTGTAAAAAATACTGCTATTCAGCTGCACCGGCTGGACTGGAAGCCGACTCCAACATAGTGCGGAAGAAGGCAACACTGATTCTGATGGTCGAGGTCTTTGTGAAGGAGTCCGTCCGAGATAGTAGGTACTACCACAGCTGATGAATACAGATAGGACACTCCGCAGTTTAGGTATGAAGCTACAAGTACGCGGCGGGCCCGTCTTGCTGGGCCAATTCAGTGAGTGTAACGTAGTCAGAACGATAGAACAACAGGCAACTTCTAGGTGAATATAACTGTAGGTAATTAGTGCTGTGCGACCTGAATTGCATTTTATTGTGTCGTAGCGGGAGTCGCTTTTTATTATTATTTAAATGATTTTGCGGAATGTCCCGTCTTTATTAATCTGTGACATTACTAATTACTAGCGAGGACCACTTTATCAAGACATAAGCTGTTTTCGTAGAGCTCGTGCCAACACGACACGACAGATCATTCTCATTTCTCTATGAACAAAGTAATTGACGTTTACAAGCATGAAGGTTGAATATTGTTGCAATAACTGCTCAAGATGTCATTATCTACCTATACGCTAGCGTTAATTTAGCGTAACGATATCAAAACCAAACCTTAGACTAATTAACAATGTAGTTATAGGGTTGCCCTAAACTCTATTCAAGTGATTTCATAAAAACAAACACAAACTGCTCTCTGTGAACTTTGTGAAAGGGCTTTTCCGGAAAAATCCTTCCATCATTGTTACATTTGTCACCTCTCTCACAAATGGTTCACGCAGCAAAATCATTTAAGAGCGGGATATACGTCATTGACCTTGGTCATGTGGGCGTTACTAAGTCAAAGCCCCCCGCGTGCGCCTCCCACCCCTAACAATAATTTCGTGCAACGCGAACTATAATTTTGTGCTATAATAATGCATTGCAGCGCCCGGCGCCCGGCCGCCGCATGCTATATCTACTTATCGCTTCCAGTAGCTGTATCTAATGCAGAGGTATAAAACCTTTTGAATGTCCAAGACCGAAAGCGAGTAAAAATATAATTATGTATATTGTATAATTTATAGTTTATTTTTTGTATTAACATTAATTTTAGTTTTTCTGTAAATGAATGAGCTTTAGTATTATATATTTTAGTTTCTATATTCGTATATTGTATGATAAATATCTATGAACCTATTACGCGTTTTAGGTTTAACTATGATGAAGAGAATTTTACATGTTACCTTTTTAGGGTTCCGTAGTAAACAAGGAACCCTTATAGTTTCGCCATGTCCGTCGTTCTGTCCGCGGCTTAGCTCAAAGACGGTTAGTACCTGTAACTTGGCATAGGTGTACATATTAATTATGCCAAAAAAGTGGTAAAATAAAATCAAGTAAAAAATTTTTGGATTCAGGAATCCGATTGCAAAATATTAAGCTTTTAACAGATTTTTTTTGTTAGAGTCAAGTGTCCCCCCTTTTTTTTTTTTTTTTGGATGGGAAATTATCAAATAACTTCTCCCGCTCTGGGTGGAGCGGGAGGGCGTGTCAGACTTTTACTGACTAAAACCCACCCGTGTTCCTTCCGTTGCCTGTGTGCCGAGGTCGCGATATCCCTTTCAGACAAACCCGCAACCCCGGCAGGCATTGGCCCTTCCGGACCCCGTCAGTTGGTGCTGACATCTCTTTGAGGCGCGCGTGGAACACAACGCGCCGTCGACCCGGGCCTGGTCCCTATCGGACGGCGAGCTACCCATTGCTCACCGTCCGCAAGCCCGCGCCTACGGTGGCCGGAAGTCGGCTCTCGACTCCCGACGCCCGGGGCGTCTCCTGCGGCGACTAGGGGCGCGAGGGGGCGCATTTTGCCTCTCCCTCGCGCGCTCCGCCTCCTCCTTCGCGAGCATTACTGCTTCGCAGAAGGAGGTGACGGCCTCCCATGCACTCTCGCTCCGGACCATGGCCTGAACCAGGGCCGGACGCGAGAGATCGCCGCCGCCGATCGCCTCCGTGAGGACACGGCGGTGCTCCGCCCAAGCTGGGCAGACCTCCACCGTATGCTCCACCGTGTCCTCCGGGCGATCCACACAGTGGTGACACCCGGGCGTTTCCTCCCGCTTTATTCTGAACAGGAACCTCCCGAAACAACCATGTCCGGTGAGGACCTGTGTCAGGCGGAAGGTGAAGTGTCCCCCCTGCCAGCTAAATGGT
Source organism: Agrochola circellaris (assembly GCA_914767755.1). NCBI lineage: Eukaryota > Metazoa > Arthropoda > Insecta > Lepidoptera > Noctuidae > Agrochola > Agrochola circellaris. The sequence goes on along the minus strand of OU611867.1, from coordinate 4,013,085 downwards.
TGGTTTTGGAAATCTGAAAAAATTCACGGTAGTAGTATATATAACGAAATTAAAAGGAAAACTATGAAAGCTAAGTAGGCTGTACAGGTTAACGAGTAATAATCAACCAACTTAAATTTGCAGTTTGAAAAACATGAGTTCTCATACATTACGTATGGGAGAACATGTTTTTCAATTACAATGTTAAGTTTGTTCTTGGGATAAATTCATCCCAACTACGGAACCCTCCATTGTGCGTGGTCCGACACGCACTTGGCCAGTTTTTATATCTTGATTTACTCGATAAAATTTACTACTTACTTTAAAAAATCTGGGACATTATGAACTTGGAAGGACCGGTCAGATTTACCAAAACTGTCAATCTGACTCCATCCTTCCGACCGTTGTGTTCCACGCGCGCCAACCGCAGCACCAACTGACGGGGTCCGTAAGGGCCAATGCCTGCCAGGGTTGCGAGTTTGTCTGAAAGGGATATCGCGACCTCGGCACACAGGCAACGGAAGGAACACGGGTGGGTTTTAGTCAGTAAAAGTCTGACACACCCTCCCGCTTCGCCCAGAGCGGGAGAAGTTATTTGATAATTTCCAACCATCAAAAAAAAAAAAGGTGCGGGCTTGCGGACGGCGAGTAATGGGTGACTCGCCGTCTGACCATGGACCATGCCCGGGTCGACGGCGGAGGCGCGTCGGTTTACACGCACAAAATACATTCAATAGTCCGGTCAATTTAGACATTCGAAGTTACATAAAGTCCCAACAAGCTGAATTTCTGTGAAGTTGTTCAAAACATAATTATAAACAATGTCTAGAAGTTCCCCATCATTCCCCTGTAAGGAAAAAATTTTATTCAAGGTCAAAGGTCAAAAAAATGAGTTTTTCGCGATTTTCAGCAAAACGGTAAGTTTTATCATAAAAGTACCTCAGACAAAAATTGTAGATCATAAAATTATCTATAAAAAATGTATCAATACTTTTTTTCTTACGAGCCACCGTTTCTGAGATATAACGATTCAAAAAGTTATTAAAATTGTTATCGTCATAATATGCACACGTTTCCACGCCACCTGTGAGGTAGTGTACTTAACGCGTTTTTTTTAACGTGGTTTCCCCAGTAGGCCTACTCCTAGCTCCAGTGGAAGGTTTTAAAAAATTTGCATAGCAATCTCGATGATACTTAGCTTCAGCAGCAACTAAATCATATTCAAATTCGACTCGAGCAAGAACAGCTTTTGCTAAAGCATCGTCACGAGCCCGAGCTGTTTCCAGAATTGAATCTTTAAATTGAAGTGTACTTGGCTGATTCGACGCCGAAAATCTGAGGATTTTCTTCTTTCACTCTCTTCATTTAATTTCTCGCCACAAAATAAGCATAGTTCTTTCTTTCTTTCTTCTAGTACGAGGAGGACTTGCTGTGGATGTACTGGGTTCTTGTTCTTCACGTTGTCTTTTATTAGCTGCAGCAATAGAAGACTTTCGAGTATAATTTTTACGGCAATTTTCATGTATTGTCACAGATTTCTGATTTTTGAGATATTCCGAAAAATCATCAGCTCTTTAATATAAATTTTTAATTTATAAAACTCAAAACAGCTTGTGCTGTTTTGAGTTTTATATTAAAAATGTCTGAATATTGTTTTATTTGTGCTAAACTTTTAACTGAAAGTGAAGTTGTTACTGTTGAACGTGGTATGAAGACATTAATTAATGCAAGTATCGAAAGAGCTGATGATTTTTCGGAATATCTCAAAAATCAGAAATCTAAAATCAGAAAGTTCAAAAATTTCATGTTTCCTATTTTTGTTTTAAGGAGAGATCAGCAGTTTTTTCTTTATGTAATTTTGTGTTAATAAAATGTATGGTGACTCATCTTTTTTTTACTTTCATTTAAGGAGTATTACATTGTCTATTAAATACAATTTATTGCATTAACCTAGCATTTTTAGTTTCCGAGATTTTTAGGATTCTTTAAGTGACCCGGATTCATTGCTCTCGAGTGTAGGTTTGGATAAACACGTGTTTTCACTACAGAGTGACGCTCAAGACTAACAGTATTTCATTTATTATAGCAGGTATAAGACCCTAGCCACGCACACAATAGAACAAGAGACAGATGTCTCGAAGTTACACTGGCTTAAAGATTAAGGGACTGGGTTTCATTTTACCTGATATTCTTGTAGTTAAAACTTATGTATATTTTATATTGTAAGTATAAGTTACAATGACCGATAGAAAAATATTTAAACATTTAATATATATATATATATATTATGTATATATATATATATATATTATGTATATATATATATATTATAAATATTATATAAAATATTACAACTCTAGATGTATATACGTGGCGTACTCATGCATATTATGACGATAACAACTTTTATAACTTTTTGAATCGTTATATCTCAGAAACGGTGGCTCGTAAGAAAAAAGTATTGAAACATTTTTTATAGATAATTTTATGATTTACAATTTTTGTCTGAGGTACTTTTATGATAAAACTTACCGTTTTGCTGAAAATCGCGAAAAACTCATTTTTTTGACCTTTGACCTTGAATTAAATTTTTTCCTTACAGGGGAATGATGGGGAACTTCTAGAAATTGTTTATAATTATATTTTGAACAATTTCACTGAAATTCAGCTTGTTGGGACTTTATGTAACTTCACTCTCATTTTTTGGTCTAAATTGACCGGACTACAATTTGAGGCCAATATAAGTCTGACTTGACTGAGAAAAAAGAAATAACTGTCATTTAAAAAAAAATGCTGCTGTAGAATAAATTATAATTTGATCTCAAATATTTATATGTATACAAGATTATTTTTTTATTATGCGAAACCCGATACACCTGTCTAGTATTTTTGTGTAAGCAACAAAATTTCAAAAATGTTTCATGAAAAATCACGAAGTTATAAGCTTGTTATGTTACCTGGTTGTCTGTTCAAAAACATACTCATTTCGCGGCGGTTCGCGGTACCCCCGCGCAACCCGTGCCTCCTGTGTCGTACACTCATTGATAATAGTTTGGCAATAGGTACCTAACCGTACAATGATTGTATTGTAATGAACTGGTGATAAAATTTAATTAAAAAATATTTTTGTAACAAAATATAACCTGGTGTAAAAATTATTGGAATCGATTCAGTTACTGATTCTGAACAAACTATATTCAGGTTTCGCATATAATATACTAAAAATAATGTAGATATCTAAAAAAAAATTATAAAAATAAAATTGAAAAAATGTTTAACATCCCTGTTCGTTACTTTCATACTTTTTTTTGACATAGTTTTACGTTCATAATACCGAAATATCAACCATAAATGATTTATAAATTAATAGTGCCCTTCAAAACATTTTTGTGTGACAATGGCCGATTGGCGGTGGCTAGCGGCTTCTACAAAGGCAGACAATACGAACAGAAAAATAAAACGTTTCTTTCGTCGACATAGAGTTCATTTTTAGATGCGAGTTGCCCTTTTCTATGAAAATATTGGACCTAAATAAGACCTTATTTTTATAAAGTTAACCGTGTAAAGCTTTGTGCAGACCAGCGCGACATGTCGCGCGACGCGACACTGGTTATTGTTATACCGTCAAGTTTTCTTAGAAATTGTATTGTTCGAGTCGCGTCGCGGCGTCGCGTCGCGCTGGTCTGCACGAAGCTTAATTCGATTGTGCATCGGATTCTCAGAATAATTTTAGCAAACTGCGTGCTTACCTAGTTTAGATTTTTTTTAGTTTTCACCGTTTATGGTTAAGTAATAAAGACCTAAAAATATTTACTCACTATATATAAAACCAAAAAATTTCTAATTGGTTATTACCGACAATAATTTTGTTTGCGGAGAAAAGTGTCACAGGTCCGTTCAGCACAACGTCTCGTCCCGCACTGATTCATTGGGCGCCGGAGGGGTGGCTACGCGATTTGCGAGTAGCGATTACGTAAAAAAATCCATATAAATAATTAAGAAAGTTATTATACAAAAATAAGCCAAAGGTCCCCTCTGCATTACTTAATATAATATATTGGTGGCAATTATAAGATCCTGTGATTGATAGTTTAGGAGAAAAATGGTAGTAAGTTACAAAAACAGAGGCCACTTTGCGTATTTATTTATGATATTTCAAATATATTTTTATTTTTTTTGAAGCCAAGAGGACATGCTTTATATTATGTAGATTAATATATATTATTTTGAAAAAAAATCTTGCAAGGGTTACGGAAAAAAAAGGTTCTAATGTATCATAAATGAAGCCCAATTCACGTATATCTACGCCTTAAATAAAAAGCGACTCTTATTACGACCCAATAAAGTGCAATTCAGGTCGCACAACGCTAATTAATTACCTACAGTTAATATTCACCTAGAAGTTGTCTCTCTTTCTATCGCGTGATTCTTATATAAAGAAATAAAAGAAAAGAAAGAAAATACGTTTATTTGCGGTACACATGATGCAAAGAAAGAACAAAACACGAAAATAAACAATATGGGGGGAAAATATTTTATAATGAAAATATAACTTTTCTTTATGTATTGGAAGGTGTGTTTTTACTCATATTTCTCTATGCTTCCATCGTCTTAGTGTTCTCCCTCTTGTTAGCCATATCATCTTTGACACTGGTCAACTGGTTGATAGTGTGGATGACAAGCGCATAATTATAATAATTTTTTTGTCTAAAGTAGCTACAGATCCATACCTCAGCGTTGTAGGTTGTAGATAACTACAAACAATTGGGCAACCGTCAAATTTTTGACAGTTGTCCATTTACTCAATCGGAAAGCACCTTGGTCCCGGCTGTCATTCTTGTATCGTTGACAGTCGTTACGTAACCGTACGAAACGTCAAAAGTCAGAAAGTCTGACGACCAGTCTTACCAAGTAGTGATGTATTACCCAGCTACTGGGTTGTGGAGGTCAGATAGGCAGTCGCTGTACATACAACAGGTATTCAGCTGCATTCATTCCATTAGACTGGAAGCCGACCCCAACATACGTAGTTGGGAAAAGGCCAGTTAGATGATATCCATTTACTCAAAAATCCAGGATGCTGCTAGCCCTAATGACTATGCAAACGAGTTGAAATACATCACACAATAGTCAATTATTTGTCTTATGTCATTCTATTGTTTTATCGCCCTGCCAAGCTACACAATTCACTGGGGATTTGAATACTGTCAGAAGATAGAAGGACGCGACATATATACAATGTAGGTTTGTAGAAGAATGTATTGTTATTGTGGCTCATATGGAAATAAGAAAAATGGCTAGCAAGTGAACTAAAATATTGATAATGAAATACAATGATTTTAACAAGATTTGTAAGTATATGCGTTGGTTTTCAAATCCAAGTATTTTTTTTTTTTTTTTTTTTGCTCCCGGTAACACATATTCACAAAAAATTTAAAAGGTTGGAATCTAGATATAGCGACAAGACCTCCTGAAAACACAATTTTACTTCGTTTTATAGTGTTTTATAACACGGTTTTAAATCTAATTCCGATGGTTGACTTTAGCACAAACGTAATGCCGGCAACCCTCCCGGACTGTTCATTTCCAATATGTATGGCCGCATGGCGTATGAGTGACTTCAAAGTGTTAGTTTCCAAATCCAACTACAATTAATGATTAAAGAAAAAAATGGTCATAGCCAACAGGCTCGCTCGACAAAGAGATTGGTAAACGCAGGCTTTTAAATTAGCAGACAAGATGACACTTCCGCTGATCCTCTAGAAAAAAATCCCTTCATCGCGATTCCAAAACACGGAACACATACATCAAAGTAGGTAATGATTAATAATTCAATAACGCAAGCCAGTCATTAATCAAACGGTACAATTTTCCGACCGCTAAACGTCGCTTAGTGAAGCGGCAAATTGCTAAGTTTTTAATCAAGGAAGTTTAGAAAATAATGTATGTCTGTAGTATGTTATTTGTTGAGGTCTACATAGCCTAGAAATTATGGGTCGTGGCGATGGGCATGGCTTGGGTTAACTGTTTACTTGGTAGGTTGACTGTGGCAGTTAATTTTACGTTTAGTGAAGGTTCCCTTCGGTATCAAGTTTCCTAAATACGGGCTATTATAAACTATCTTGATTAGATTATATAAGCATCTTTTATTTCGGAACCTTATGTATAGTCCATTTGGTTAGTATACACACGACTTAAAAACTAATATTAGTACTTACATCTACTAGAAAAACAACACAAACTATTCATACTCCACAGTGGCATGTAGGCGTGTCCAATGTCCCAGTATGGGGCTGTCCCACCTATCAGCTATAGTTTTCAGGATGCTGTTGGGGCTGGCGCGTACCCTGCGTAATGTAAGCGCAACTCTTGCGCATGATGGCGTGAAAGCCATCAATTCTCGCCTCTGCGAAGCACTGCAGTAGCGCGGCAACCCCATCAACACCCCGAATGCATTATTGTATTGTACGCGCAGGGCGCTGTATGCCCTCTGCGTGTAGTTGACCCACAGTCTGCATGTATAAAACGACTGACAGTACGCTAACGTAAATAGCGTAGCCTTTACTTCAGTCGCAAATCTGCGTGCCAACATGTATTAAAGGTTGCCGCAGACAGACAGAGGATCCCACAAACGGGCGCGACGTGCCACCCGTAGAACAAATTCCGAGAAGTTTTCATATAAATTGTTCACCAGAGTCGCGTCGCGCCTGTTTGCGAGATCCTTAAATAGGTCTTTACTTTAAAAAGGATGTTTAGCGTGGTGTTTTGGCGTAGTTATAACTAACTGGTCCTAGGTATTGATTCTATGTATAAGTGCAATTCTGGGTGGCATCTGTGGGTTTTGGAAACTAATCTATATTTTTTATCTGCAATTAGACATGATCTTTAAGAAACCAGGGTTTTAATTAGAACACCATCACTGCCTTCCTGACCCCGTGTTTACACCAAGATATAAAACATGTATTGTACGTGTTGTGAAACAAGTTTTTAAGACTAATTGTATTCAAAACTTGTACAGAATGTGAAAGGTGAAGAAAATAGTTAACAATACATGTCCGAAACAACGTCAATAACATGTATGACACATGTGTTGTACAGCGACATGTTTGTGACAAGTCTTTACAAAACTTGTTGAAAACAAGTATCACAACTTGTTCAAGGATGTAAACGCGGGGAATCCAACGTGAATATAGTCACGTTGAATTCCCCGCGTTTACATACATTCATAGAATTAGAACGATAATTTTTGAATTAATTAGTCGTTTAGATGCCTAAGTTCAGAAATGCCGTTTACATAGTAGTCACTGCATAATATTGAAGACCGTGTCTTTACAGTGTTGTTCGCATTTAATTACGTGCGCTCAATGGCTCATGCATATTCTTAAACAGATCCATTCAGTTGCTAATGAAAGCATTCAGCTTAATTGACGGGCTAACAGCAATATTAGTAATGTCCACCGCATTCGTAACCTCTTGACTTCTTCGCTACGCACTACAAATTGGCACTTATACCACAGATTAACAAATACTGGCTTCGAAAGCAAGATGCATGATGAATGCGAATGCTTGGCATATTAGACGATTAGTTTTTTTTTTGTAAGGAAATGATTAGGTATAGCGCTACAAGGTTATTTAGGCCCGTGGCCAAAATAGGAACTAACGCCGCCATCTTCTTTTAAGAATACATGTAATTGAATTTTGACAATTCACAAAACAATTACACAAGTGAGCCCCTCTGACAGAATCTTTCGAGTGGCATAATAATGTTTTTATCAGTGTACCATGTAGTATAACAGTTTGATTAAAATACTAGTAAAAATAAATTGCCGCCATAAAAGTTTGTCTAACTCCGATTTTTTTAAATCCATTTTTTTTTTTACATCACTAAGCAGAGAATAAAGGCGGTAGGAATCCGCTGGATGTGGGAAGCACAGAACCGGTCAAAGTGGTGGTATTTGGGGAGGGCTACCGGCTATGCCCAGCAGTGGACGTCTTTCGGCTGAATGATTATGAAGCAGATAGTGAAATTATTGTTTTGAATTTAAATGAATAAAACTACCTATGTATACAAGGTTTAAATTATTGTTGCCCACGGTTGAAGAAACGCCATCTAGCGTAATAAAAATAAAATTTTCTTCCGCAAAACTTGCATAAAAATAAAAAGTACAATTTACCACAGTGGTCAATGTCCTTAAATAACAAAAAACATGGCGTCTAAAAGTCGCGTGGGTCGTTTAATCTGTCGGTTTAGCAACCTGACCCACAATGAGGCTGGTCGCCCACTTGATCAAGATATCAAACATCGGTTGGGAAGGTATTTAAAAATCCGTAATTGGATTCTGCTACAGTTATTACTTATTAGATACAAAGCTTGGCCTGCGGCTACGTCTGATCTGATTGTTATGGCGGCTGTACACTCCTGTCTGAGTGCTCTCGTTAGGTCTCGCATAAAAGTCTCGAGCGAGGGGCTTCAGGCCGAGTGCGGCCATGTACAGTCTCGCCTAGTTTAGTTGAAGTTGTGTACCTCGAGAGGATGGACGCAGACATTGAACTAGCTTCTCTGTCAATCGGCGCAAGCAACACTGGAGACACGAGAGTGTACTGCGACGCACTCGCAACTGCCGCGAGATCCTTTGACTCGGGCACAAAAAACTGACACGGGAAGGAGAGTGAGCGAGGAAGTAGGAACGCCGAGACACACCGAGGCGGGTCGAGCGCTCTCATATATATTCTCGCTCTCAGCCTATCTCGGTGCACCTCTGCGAGAGTGTACGGCCACCATTAAAGATTTCCGGGATCAAAACATGAAAAATTAATATTAGGTTTATCACGCCTGTATTTCACAAAGGGGTTTGCAGAGGTGTTTAACTCACCCATATTTCACTTATAAGTCCCATGTGTGCCCCATGTGTGTGTGAGTGTGGGGACAAGCCTATTGCCGTCAACCAGAGACGTAGACAAAGATCCAAGTTTCGAGCTGCTACTGAGAAATTCTTTATGAGAAAAAACCCCACATTACTCCATCGGTTTAGGTAATTAAATAAAGGAAAACAAATCGAAAAAAGGTTTTTATAGCTGACATTTTCTCGTTTAAAAATACGATAATCAAATTGAACGGTAATGTTTTCCCATTGTTTGTCTTATTTGTTTTAGTGTATTTATTTGTGCTTATATTAATATATAATTGGGTGTATTTATTATATTTATAGTTTTTAATAGGTATATGTTTATCATTATATTTAAATAAATATGTATTCCACAATTCTCGTTATTTTATTCACCTACCACTGTCTGTCTCTGCATTACCCAAAGGTTTGACTGGTAGACAATGCCTATGGCGTTAAGTCCGCCTCTGTACATTTGTGTGCTGTATTAAATAAATAAATAAATTTATTTTCGTGTTTTTCGATAGTTTCCTCTTTTATTAATGTAAGTTATATGTACTTGTATCATTTATTCATAGACTACTCTTCGGAGATGTAACTGCTTGATCAATTATTTTTTGTTAGATTTATAATAATAATTTTTAATAACTGTCTACTGTAAAGAGCCCAATATGACAGGTTCTCTAAATGTCAACGAATAACAACGTTGCAAAATTGAAGAGTATAACTGTGACGTACAATGACAACTGAAGTGACAGGTATTACGTTTAGTCGGCTAACCTGGCAGCTCTCTCGTCACGTGGTTTTTTTGTTTACCTCTGTTTAACTACTTAAACCAACGGAGTATAGGTATGTTTGACAGATAGTGCCATTCCGGACACGGCGAAACAGACCTATATTATTTATGTTCAGAATAATTTTTGGCACAAAAATAACTGCCGTAATAAATAAAAAATTACCAACGAGCTTAACTGCAACCAAAAGCCATACTGTCATGAAACAGTTTTTATTCTTATTTTAAATTAGGTCAAACTGCACTGAAAATTGCTGAAACTAGGAAATGCCGTCATAAATTCAGCTGAAACCGATTCCTACTTGGAAGGTAGCCACGAAAGTGCAGTTAACAGTTTTGGTGCACTGAAAATGACTAAAATCTGCTATTTTCAGTGAATTTTGAGTTATTTACTATGCTGTTTTGAATTTTCATTGCTCGATTTCGGCGTTTACGAGAAATATTTGTTGTTAAGTTACTTATGCCTGCAGGGTAAATGCGTAACACACTTACAGTAACAATGGCTTTCATTTTGACATTTCTACAATATTCATTGCGTTTTTTACGTTGTTGAGCAGATTTTTTTTTCGAAAATATGAAGCAATGGATTAGCAATATCCTTCAAAATCATTCAAATTGTGATTGAAAGTGTATTACGTAATTAGGGTGCGCATCAAGTCTTCGATCAAAAAATCCATGTTAACTTTTGTCAACTTACTAGTAGGTACTGCCGGTCGATTCCGTAAAAATATCAACGTGAAAGTGAGAGTGAAGTGAGCTGTCACTGTCACAAATCGACCGGTAGGATGCTAGGGATTAGCACTATTGACAGCTCACTTCACGCTCACTTCACCTAAGTTTTACGGTGATATTTTTACAGAATCGACCGGCAGGAATATTTGTCAAAACTCATTTATGCAGACACGGCAAAACGACTAGAAAAATAAAATTTCTATCTACCTACTCTAATATAAGTCTCCTCCTTTACCTAATTAATAATAATGTCAACTTTATCTTCTTAATTATTATTCGTTAATTTATTTAATCATAATATATTTTTCATAATCTAGTTTAAAAATAATATACCCAAATAGTTGCTTTTTAAGTTATTGAAAATATTATATTTTCTTTTTAATTTAGCTTCTAATAACTTAGCGTTGTCTTCTTTTTAAATGTTTGATGTAAATTGATGGCCTGAAACACAGGCTTTTCATAAACCTAGATGAGACTGGTCTACATTATAGTTAGAATTAAATTTTCGTCGATTGTAATTAATCTAATTTTGTACCAACTTGCAAATAGTTTAATATTGATGTATTACTTCTTAGAGAGTTGTATTGATGATTTTTATAGATATTGAAAAACAAAAAAAAAAAAAACTAAATTTATAATTTTACTTTAAACAAGAAAAAATATATATAAAAAAAAACGTATTGTTTGAAAAAAAAAACAAAAACGAAGATGTACTATGCAGCGGTGTATACAGTTGTCGTCACGTAAAAAGAACGCTGAGCGACAGTGCAGGGGATGTGTCTGCGCACGGATACAGTCGCATCCTAAAGTACTAGGCTATTGTTTTATAATTATAAGTGTAATTGTTTTATTGTAGAATCATAATAGGTACTGTATTAGCTACTTAGTACTATGGAATAGACTGGAATCGATAAATCGCTCAGTGCTTAGGTAAACGTCCAGCGTTCTTTTTACGTGACGGGACCTGTACCTACAAGTATACAGTACCATTCACATTACATACATTACACTCACATTTCGTGTACAATGTCGTTCGTCATAAAAGAGCGAGAACATTTGGAACTAAATGTTTTACGATTGTTTTTCTCAGTAATTAATGTAAGTTATTTCCTAAAAAGGTCAAATGCGGACACATTTAATTGTAGAAAAGTGATAAAATGATTCATTTTAAACAAAGACTGTCTATTTTTAGTGTACAACTGCTAAAAAAATGTATGGCCGGTCTCTTAGGTAATGCAGACCTATGATGATGGGACTGCTTTGCCGACAAGTGCTAGTAGGTTTTGCGTCGTCCCGTTTTTAACAATTTGTTAAAATTCTTTTACACATTTCCCATTCGAAGTCACCTAAGTGCGATAGTGGCGCCCTCATTTTTCCAGACTCTTTTTCGCCAAGCTGTACTTTGTAATAGCAGCATATAAGAGAGGATACTAACCGGGTAAAAATCTTGGCGGCTACTAAAGATTATAAAATGGTAAAAACCAGTAACACTGCTCGGGACCGGCCCGATGATTGAACCCTGCAGGACCCCATGCTTAGCAATCATTAGACCACATAACATCTCGCCTGTAATCCCAGAAGGGTTAGTCAAAGGTGTACCTATAGTACACACACATTTCGCCAGTTATTTTTAAGTCCCTTGTAATAGTAGCCTATTGCCATCAACCGGGCACAAATCTAGAATTCCAGTCTCCGGGTTGCTACTGAGAAATTCCAGGTGGAAAAACCCAATAACACTTTGCCCGACCTGGGAATCGAAGACAAGACCTCATGCTCATCAGTAGCGCTTGCTATCACAAGATCAACGAGGTAGTCCTTTGAAATTTTTAGCCAATTATTAAAAAAAAAAATTGTTTCAAAGAAAAGTGCAAACGCGGTCAAAATGTATGGAACAGCAGTTTTTTTTTTAAATAACAGACTAAAATTTTAAACGCAGGGGTGTTCAGAATCATGTACTTACTCAATCCATGGTATCAGTTTTCGCGTCGATGTCCCTGCCACCCTTATAACTTCATTAGAGTGAGAGCCGTATTGGTCTATTTTTTGTTGATGGCAATAGGTTCGCCCTCTATTACATAGGACTTAAACATAACTGGCGAAATGTAGGTGTACTGTAGGTACACCTTTGCCCAACTCTTCGTGAAATACAAGCGTGATCTTATGTATGTCATTATGTAAGTAATGTTAGTACAATAGCTTAAAGTTCAATGGTTTGTCGTCGTTATTATCACACAACTTACTGATAAGAGTCGTTCAGTTCCTGTGTTGTAACAGTTATTACCAATACAAATATATCGTACTCGCCGCTTTCTATGAACGACCCAACCCGGCTTATCACCGTGTGTTGGATATTCGTGTCTTCTAAAAACGGACAAGGAAATTTATTATTTAATAGAGGGCAGCTAATAAGCCAGCCAGCAGAAGGGGGTTCCGGGTTGAATAATAACAGCCGCAATGGCTTGCCACGGTCGGTTCGTAGATGGGTGAGAATCCATTACATATGGAGACCCCTCTGTGCCTCGGAAAGCACGTTGAACCGTAGTCCCGGCTGTCATTTGTCGATCTTTGACAGTCGTCACGGGTAGTCAGCTCTGCAATTGGCATTTTGTTTTTGTTGTCATTTGCCAATGTCGCCACAGTAACGCAATATTGTCTTTGGTCCGTGGCCTTGCATCAACCAATGAACAACATTGTCAAACTTTTATTTATTGGTTGATTACGAGGCTTTTGACTACTTTTGTATTTGTGTATTTTATGTCTTTTTTTTCTTTAAATGTGCGTTTTGTTTGTGCAGAATCAATCATTTTTCTTTCTTTCTTTTCTAAAGTCTGACAACCAGTCTTAACAATGGGTATCGTGATACCCGGTTAGACTGGAAGCCGACCCCAATATAGTTGAGAAAAGGCTAGGCAGATTGATTGACTTAATAAGTCACTTCACTTCGTCACCATTCCTACATTTTTGGTTCAAGTTTAGCTTTTTTCACATTCTACTACTAACACCAGCCTATTATTGTCCCACTGCTGAGGCCTCTTCTCATGCAGAGAAGACACAAGACGGGTTGGCGATTTCTGACGTATATTTACTACAAGTGTATCCGCACGATGTTTTTCTTTCACCGATGTCAGTAATGTCCAAGATAAACTCAGAAAGTACTACTACTGGTTAAAGGAAATAAATCACGAAAAAAATACGAGTTAAAAAGCACTAACTTTTGAGATGCTCTCAGTTTAGCTAAATAATGGTATCTAGTGAGATTTATAGATTCGATGTATTGCAACATTCGATGAAAAAGTCCAGTAAACAATATTATGCACGGCATTCTACTTCACATATTGTTTCGCATGTTGGCCAGGATCCATCTAAGATTTTTCATGCATTATGATTATATCATCCAGATAAACAATTGCTTGTTAGTCACATTTCAGCTTTCATTACTTCTTACATATAGTACATACTAAGTCCATGCTTCTTACAGTGCTGAATGGGTTATGCCAAGTATTTAATCAATGGGCGCCAAAAGTGCGCCAAAATTAGCCAACATGGATGCCATTCAAAAAGTTAATTAAAGAAAACACACTTATGTCTTTGTTAATTTATTGTATTGATGTTAATCACATGGAAAACGGTTTTAAATTAATATTACCTTCTTATCCACCTGAAGAATCGATTCCCCCCTTTCTTCCCGCTATTTTTCTTCTTCTTCCCCATTTTTTTCTACAATTATCATACGGCACAAACACTTTTATACACTGTCTTTAAAAAAAAGTATTTATATCACTTATAGTTTTTACGTATACACCACTATGCTCACTTCGTCACGTATTTCTGACCGATACAGGACCCTTAGAGGCTCTTAGAATAAAAAATATAGAATTAGACACTAAAATTAGTACTATAACCCCAAAAACAGTTATTAACAAAAGCGTTTATTTACAAAAAGTACGGTTATTCTTAAAAATATTTACCAAGATGGCCGATGTTATAATCTATGAATTAAATCGAAAGTTTAGAAGCGCGCGTTGGCCCGTGCGCGCACATACTGGCTTGTGCCGTCGACGAAATTAGACGCAAAAAAAACTATAGATGCACATCTCGAGAAATGCAGTGATGATTTTATTTTGGTACTGACTACTGAAGAGATTATTACGATTCCTGTAGACTGTTTGCCCTTTTGAGGTGCAGTTACATTTAAAGAAGGGTTATCGATACGTTTTCAATTCGATACAATTTGAATTTTCTCTCAATTATATTGAAAGTAAAATTTTGATTCTTAAAATCATTTTATCTACAAAAGCTTGATGTAAACATGTGTTCGCGCGAAGCTTACAAAAGATTCGCGAAATAGGTATTCTTTACATGGTGCAATATTTTATCTGTTACGCGATAGCGTTGCCAAACGAATGCCAGACGTAATTTCTGTACCTGTGTGTTTGTGGCTGCACTTGCTTATAAAACTTTTTTACCGAGTTGACAAAAGACGCTAGGATTTCCTTCAGCTGTAAAGCTACCTCTCTGCCCAATCTCGTCAAATCTGCTCCAAATAGACCGAAATTCTGATGTCCTCCTCCAAATACTCATATGGAACTAAACTTTAAGACGCCGTTAATTCTCATGCTGTTTCTGTCATTTTAACGTGTATTGGAACGACAGAAATACTTTTAGGAATTTCCTAAACTAATGTCTTTGAGTATTCGGGGACAAGGACTCATAGGGCATTTTTATCGTTAAATTCAGGTAGTTAGGTACACATTTTCTGCTCCAAGGATTAATTTAGATTAATGGTATGGGCCAAATGTACCACAATACGGGTCCTAGAAAATGTCCGGCGACATAGAGGCAGACCCAGGAGAAGATGGCGGAACGAGCTTGACGCTTAGACAGGATTTGTCCACAATAGCTCAAGACAGAGAAGAGTGCAAAGGAGAAAGGGAGGCCTTTGTCCCGCAGTGGCACAACAGTGGCCAAAAATAAATAAATAATAATAGTTAATCGATTCATGGCTTTAGGTAAAACATACAACATCCCTGTCATGTAGAATAATCCCAAAAAGTAAAAGGGCAAATGAAAATATATTTAGATCCGTTGCAGTGAGTCACAAAGATCTACATGAGGCCGCGAAGAGATTCAACATTATTTGATGTGGCTAACTGATGATGGTTACTAATGAAAATCATGTTGAAATCGTGAAAGAAATGTATAAAGTAAACAGCGGATTTGGTCTATGAGTCATAGAGGGATTGTAAATTAAAGAAGTTATGGGAGAGTTGAAATAAAGGGAGTGTGTGTGAAATTTAGAGTTCAGAAATGTAGGAAGTTTAGGTTAAATCAACAGTTTCTTGAGATTAAATACACATTCGGGAGAAAAGATGGGTATCGTGTTACCTAGTACCTGAGCTCGTGGCTAAGTAATAACAGCCGCACGGGTCGATCCATCAGGTTAAGCTACGCTTGCCGGGGTTGGCCTGTGGATGGGTGACCATCTTTGCATACCGAGACTCCTCCGTGCCTCGGAAAGCACGTTAAGCCGTTGGTCCCGGCTGTCATTCTTGGATCTTTGACAGTCGCTACGGGTCGTCAGAAGCCCGAAAGTCTGACGACCAGTCTTACCAAGGGGTATCGTATTACCCAGTTACTGCGTTGTGGAGGTCAGATAAGCTCCATGTAAAATACTGGTATTCAGCTGCATCCGGTTAGACTGGAAGCCGTACCCAATAAAGTTGGGAAAAGGCTAGGCAGATTGATTGATTTGACGGAAGAAAACATGGAACATTTTTCTAAAAAACATGTAGATTTATTTCCGAAGATTCACACTTTCGTCTTCTAAAATAAAAACACTGGCAAGTGATAAATTGTTTTTTTTTTAACTTGCATTTCAATTTTCTATAGTTCTACCATAAAGAAAAACCAACAAAAACAAACGTATGATTGCATCAGAATGGGACACTATTTGGGAAGCTTCCAACTGTCTACAAGACGCTTTGATGCAGCAAGGAAGTCACGAAAACTATCCAATATTTGTGTCAAACTAATAATTGGTGAAACATGGAGAATTGAAGACAACAGATCATGCCTTTACCCAACTACTAGTTAGTAAATTAATCTTCATCAATCAATCGAGTCTTTGTCTTAACCTTACTGAAAGCCACGAAAGCTATCATGAGCAAAAACTCAAAATTTCATCTACGTAAGATAGTACCATAAATGTGTTATTTAGAATGAAAGAACTCATTTGCGTTATCTTTCTAGGATCAAAGCTTTCTACATCTAGAGACAATCTAAGTAAAAATGGGATAGTTGCTTGCCCACCGCTCAATGTGCAAAGGACGTTGTAGGTTTGCAGAAGATTTTGCTAATGCATTGAAGTTGAGAGGCGGAGCTAAAATATGGAGAAAAAGAGTTTTAAGTAGAAGAATACCGATATCCCATTTAACCTGGGTTTCCAAGTGTTTCAAGTGAACCTTATAACTAGAAGTTGTACGTTGGAAGTTAAACGCTTTCGAAAGAAGAACACGTGACTTCACTTGTTCATGTATCCATGGTGACTAGGGCTTGCAATATCCGTTCATTTTTACTATCCGGTTAATACGAATATTAATATTTTGCTATCCGGATAATGAGGATAACACGGATATTTTTTAGTTTTTATTATAAATAAAGCTAATAAGGGTTTGTAACACGTTTTAATCAGTCTCTCAAGAAAAATGACAAAGTAATAATAAATTATACCAATGTTTCAAGTAACAATCATATAAAAAAACTAGTTCACTTTCTAAAATTATACAATAAAATACCGATACCGCTCAAATAATTTGTATCGATTCTTCTCATACTAAAAAGAATTCTAACTAAAAATGTGATCTTACATTTACTTTATCACAAATCGGAACATCCCAATTAAATCAAAATATCACTTTCCTTGGCAATTCAGCTTAATTATTAAACAACAATAGTATAAATCAAATATAATAAAACAAAAATGAACAAAATATCTCAAAATAATCAAATAATATTATTTTGAGATATTATATCCCGTAAAATATATTATTACGTAGGTAATTCTTGATATATATTTTTTTTTTTATCTCAAAATAAGATTAATGACTTATTTTGATTTGTGAAGTGAATAAATAATTGCAAGAGTGATGAACTATATTAAAATAATAAATAACGTAATAAAAGTTATGTACTTTTCAGATCACAGCTTTTTATTTAATATTTAAATGAGAAATACAACTATCCGTAACATCCGAAAAATCCGGATGGTGATGCAAGTAAAATCCGGATATGAAAATCGGTGGATATCCGGATAATACGGATATCCGGTTATCCGGATTGCAAGCCCTAATGGTGACGCTGCTGCAAGCCCTTTATGACTTCGCAGGACGAAAAATCCATACCGTTACATTCCGCAACTTTGCGGGATTCCACACAATAAATGCAATGTATCAGAACGAACAAAATATAACAAAAAGGTAAACATTAATACGTCACCGCGATGCAAACTCGTTTGGGCAGCGTCCAACTCTTAGATAAGAATGAGGAAACGACTGAAATAGTCACCCAGTGGACGCGGATAATCCTAACCACTCGTATATTTGTAAATAGTCTACGATGACCAGTGTTTTCAGTGAAAACTGCGTGATTTTTGTGCTAAAAGACGCCTTAGTGAAATCATTCGCAGAAGACAAGGAAACATATTTGGAGATGATCGCCAACCTTCAATAAATTGGAGAAGCACCAAAGGAAGAAGAAGATGAATCGAAATCAGGGTTTCTTGATGTCATGACTGACGTCATTCTGCTTGTGTGACTCCCGGGAGTAATGGCACAATAGATAATTGATTGTCTATCAATCAAGACAAGTCAAATTATCATCATGGGCTGTAAAGAGCAGAAGAAACACGTAAGATGAAATCTCATTGCTTTTAAAATTCACATGTTGTCAAAATTTTCCTTGAAAAAGAAAAAAATTGGATGGACCCAGAGCTATTTAGGAAATGGCATAGAATATTAAGGTCCTGAAGGCCTTTGATGGCAGACAGCAACCTAAAAGTACAATACTGAGTTGGTAGGTGTGTGACAGTACAGCGCTGACTTGCCACTGGGCTTGTGTATAGACTAGTGTCAACCCAGTCCAGTGCTGACTTCGCGCAGTTGACTACCTACCCCCGTCTATTTTCGGGCCCAGTAGTGTCCTCCGCCTGACTTACTGCCGATGTCGTCTACATGAACCCACTGACTGGGTCCGAAATTTCGAGTCACTGGGTCCAGTCACTGCCATCGTATAAACCAGACAAAACGTATTTCACGGAAAACTGTGTTGATGCTCAAACATCGTCGAAAATTCTAATCACCACCAAAGAATAGTCAAGATTAGACGGCTTAAGTATAATTACTAGTTTCAAGAAACCATAGTGGATTCCATGAAGATAAGGATCCCACCTTCTTCAATCAACTTAATGGGTTCTAGCTAGATAAATACGTGATATAGCATTTAGGAATTGGGGTCTACGTACTCTTGGTAATGGTGTAGACGATGCTGGTCAAAAAACTGTTAATTGATTAGATTACATTTTCTTCATAGTCTGCTCACTGTTAGAGTAAATTTTTATTAGAATTTGTGGCTTTCCATACATTATATGGAATTAAAACTCTAAGGTTTAAACTGACCTCCTACAAAACTAGACTGAACAACTAATATTAGTGTTCTTTGATCTCCAGAAAATCTTAGAAATTAAACCATAGTTAACGCACGTCCGTTGCAAACTTCTTTAGTCACGCAACTGGCTGGCTCAAAACAAGCATAAATAAATAGAATACATTCATTCCGTGTAAACGTCAAAGAGAATTATCACCAATGCAGTTAGACCTCCCATTCTAATTATTTGTATTGGTTGAAGGAGGTCATATTATGGCGGCCATACTTTCGCACGCGGACGAATTGACATACGTTCCATTTTCAAAAGCTTTTTCCGTGCGAAATCTTTAATTTTTAATCGGATGATTTTTAATTTTTTACGCTTTTTTTATTTACAAGTACATTTTATAATCAAAATATTACAATATACCGTTTGAGGACAATCTTATGTTAGATTGACCAGATTTTTAAGTCGTCTTTAGATTTCTCGGTATTTTGAACGTTTTCTCCTCATGCGACATTTATTTGTGACAACTTTAAAATTAGCATTTCTGGATGGGTGCGGTTAAAGCGAATTTGTTTTTTTTTAGTAAGTCTTTATTTAGAACAAAGAAGATGCCTGTTATAAGTAGGTATTTTAATTTTTGTACTCTTTTGGGTCCTTGAAGTGATTAATCCATTTTAAAGCTGCCTATGTTGGTCAAATCCAAATTAGTTTTGAATGGTTCGCACTTTTTCAGATCAACCCGAACGCAAATCTAAAGAAACATTGCTAACATCACAAAATAAACAAATCACTGTAGGCACATTGTATCACAATTTACCACCTTAGCCAATACAAAAACCGTAAACCGCGCCAAAAATAGCACTCAGACCGCGCTATAAATATGGCTGCGTTCAAAAATTTAGAATTTTCAAAAAACGAATAACCGTATTGTACTCGAGCGCTTGTCAAGAGTCCTGTAACGTCAGTCTATCGCAAGAAATCCGCGTCAACTGACCTGTGGGTTGTTAGAAAATACGTGCTTTTCGGGGAAGTCATAAGTTTAATTATAGTACGCTATGAAATGTTTGATACAGTATGAGCGCGGTTCGGGGATAAAATTGATTTATGAAAGGGCAGACAGTTCCAAATATACGGGTGAAAATGTTGATGGTGCAGTTAATTTCTGTTTCTTTTTGTCCTATTTTCCTTAAATGTTAAAGCTTTAAATAACAGAACGGTCGAGACGGACGACGTTGTTTGTAGAGTAGTTAATAATCGGATACTTTAATATAAACTTTGTGTGGATAACGGGATGAATGCGCTAGCGCTCTCGACCCCTGCCGAGAGGAGGGGGTGGGAGGAAGGTAGTTGGAAGAACACCGTGTGGTGAATCAAACAAACCCCCCTCTCACCCGCCCGTGGGAGGAGAAAATCCATGAGGATTTCGTTTTTTCTTATGCATCGCATATTAAATCAGCAACGAATTAGACGAAAACTGTGCAAAAAAATTGCAGCTACAAACTGTGTAACTTCTGAATTAATTGAACCGACAAACTTCGAAGGATGATTATGAGTCATCAGCAACACAAAACATTAAAATGTAGGTACTTATTAACCTCTGTAGGGTTTCCTACACTTCCCGTGAATAAATACTCCACGATACATATCGCACCAACCTACCAACTAAGACAATAGAATAAATATCCTTGCAACCCGTAGCTTCCGATTGCCATTGTAGACTTATTGTGAATCAGCCTTCAAAAGAGTTAGCACTGATTTATAGCTTTTGAATGGCAGTGACTAATAATGTGCAATTGTTGTTCGAGAAACCTTGGTATGCATCTAGTTAATGAGTATATTTTTCGCCGGGGAATTAAGAGAACATTTAAATTATGAGTGTGTACCTATTGTGCCCAGGTTTTAGCTAAGTTCATAGTTTTGGGGCCCGGAGAAAATATAGTTTTATAAAGATGACAAATTCGGTTTACTTATGATAAGCATTAAAAAAAACTGTAGTTTGTGCGTTCTTGGTAAATTGCCCTAAGCTAAAAATGACACATTCGGAGCCCAGAGTCTGGATTTGTGCCCGGTTGATGGCAATAGGCTCGGCCCCTATTGAGACTTAAACATAACTGGCGAAATGTGGGTGTGCTAAAACATATAGCTACAGCTCTGCCTAATAGAGCAAGAGCCCGCGACGGCCAGACCTTCGTTATTTTATAAAAGCTGAAAGTTTCTCTGTGTACGTCTCCAACATAGGTAAGAACGACCCGCGACTATAGAGTTTCGATTGTGGTTACTTTGGCAGGTAACAGGTAGTAAAGGTGTATAAAATGGTACCTTAAATTCGTTAAAGTATAAAGTTCAATTTTTTTATATTTTCTCCAGAATATCATTTAGAAATCACGTCATCCATTGCCGGACACTTTTTACAGTTGCTACCCCCTGCCGGACACCCCTAAACTTTAATAAATTTTAATTATACTTTCGTTATAGTATAAAAGCTAAATTTTATATATGTTACTTAGGGACTAATAAAAATGTAAAAACCATTAACATATTTTTATTAGTCCCTAAGTAACATATATAAAATTTAGCTTTTATACTATAACGAAAGTATAATTAAAATTTATTAAAGTTTAGGGGTGTCCGGCAGGGGGTAGCAACTGTAAAAAGTGTCCGGCAATGGATGACGTGATTTCTAAATGATATTCTGGAGAAAATATAAAAAAATTGAACTTTATACTTTAACGAATTTAAGGTACCATTTTATACACCTTTACTACCTGTTACCTGCCAAAGTAACCACAATCGAAACTCTATAGTCGCGGGTCGTTCTTACCTATGTTGGAGACGTACACAGAGAAACTTTCAGCTTTTATAAAATAACGAAGGTCTGGCCGTCGCGGGCTCTTGGTCTATAACCCTTTGGGGAATACAGGCGTGATAAAAATGAGATAAACGACATTTTGCAGTTTGTTAAGTTAAAAGCTCAAATTAAAAACACCTTTATAATAGCAAGTTTCTCTGAAGTTTTTAAATATACTACATTAATTCAATATGTCGTCGCCACTTTCCGGAGATTTTGGCAATGGCTGCTAAATAAACACGAGTCACTTTTAGTGTGCCAGACTCTAATCAATTATTTACTCAATTATTGCATTGCAATTATTTACTCAATTATTGCATTGGCCTTCGAAATAAGAATAAATGAGAACAGAGAATATAAATAAATTATGCAAAACTTATTCATATTTGTATGTAAATACTTTTATAATTTGAAGCAATACGGTCTACAATAAAATTCGATGCAACATGGTTTCAGGAACCTGAAAAAGTGGCTTCAACTTAAACAGGCTAACTATGGCCAGTTCCAAGTAGGGTCACATTGTGCTGACACCAAAAATTATAAAACCGGATCCTATTGCGAAAAGTGTACATACTTGTTGTAACGAAGTGCCAGCGACAAATCGTAAGATCTAAATAACAACGACTGCCAAGAACACTGTATTATCATAATACATACTGCTGAAATTGTTCCAAGGTTAGGTATATAACATGTATATTTAAGTATAAAACTGAAACTTATGACTAATCGGCCTCTTTGAGGGTTAGGAGATCATCTATTTAGTCTATTTACAATGTCAAAGAACTATTTAAATGTTTTGGTTACAAGAATTTTAGTTTTTAGTTCATGTTCTTTTATAAAAATGGTTTCTCAAAACAGGCCCAAGTAACAACATCAAAATGCCAACAACCGAAAAACCGGTGTTTACCGCAAAAATCGTTCTAAAACTCGCACAGAGTAGAACACATCAATGAAAATTTGTCGTAAACTGTGCGGTTTGTTAATATTGCAGACTTTTACGAGTCGCACTGCTTATAAATACATCACAAGCATCGTTAGTTATTATTCTGTAGTGAAGCTCGTAAGGACCGAGGAGTCCACTTGTTAATTTTATTATACTGTTATTGTGAGACAGCGAATCTTACGTCTTAGAAGTGAACCGAGCTCATGTTAAAATTTCGATTTTATTTGGGTAGGTACTAGATTTTGCCCGTGGCTTCGCCCGCGTCGATGTCGGTCGTATGTCCTAAGTTAACCCAGGTCATGGTCTGTGCTCTGTGCCATCCAAATTCATTCAGTAAGGTAACAGACAGACAGTTACTTTCGCATTTATAATATTAGTATGTGTGCAGCTTTATTAAGGGGGATGCGCTAAGGTAGCCCGCGAGATTCAAATTTTCTTGAGTTTTTTCCATTTTGCAGGTCAGTGTCAGGTTGTATGTTGATTAAAATATGATTCGCGACCGTAACAAATATGGCTTTACATAATTATAATCATTACAATCAGCAATACAACTCCATAAGTTAGCATAATTGTCAAATGTCATGATTTCATGAAATGGGATTACATGAACTTAGAGAGTTGGATTGATCATTTTTATGATTATAATTCTATAATTAAACATTTGATACGGCCGCGAATCATATTTAGATCAACATAGAACATGATACTGACCTGCAAATTGCAAAAAACGTAATAAATTTTGATTTTCGCGGGCTACCTTGACGCTTTCGCCTTAACTCCACGATGTGGTTTTTATAACAAACTCTACGTCACTTCTTCCATTCCGTTCCGTGGCCACGAATATGTTGGAAAGAAAGTGTTGTCTTGGGATTGTGTTCCCAAATTAACTCCCCGAGAGATAAGGATGGCTTGATTATAATTGAAGTTTTTCTTGATGTGTAACATATTTCCTTTCGCTTTTCTGAAATCTGTGCACAGAACATATTATATACCCTAAAAATCTGTAGGAATGATTTCGTGAAAAGGGACGGAAGCGTGTAACAGGAAACCGGGGAAGCGCGCGGTATTTGATTTGACCAAAGAGCGCCTGCGGAGCTAGAATTGGCCGTCAGAAACGTCCTTGACGTCGCCCCGCCCCTTTAATGTTGCTTATTACCAAGGTGAGATGACAGATGTTACACTTCATATGCGAGTACTGTAAGGCTCGCTCGTTTTTTTAACTTCTGCTGCGTTGAACCTTTGCTTACAAAATGTGCTAACGCTAGTGTTTTTAAGAACAATTTCTATACATAGGTATTAGCTTGATTTTTAATCTTGGTAATGACAAAGAAGGGAAGAGACAAATGGGATGATCTATTGTACTCAGAACAGAAAGAAATGTCTCAAAAATAATTAAGTGTTAAGCTATTCCTGCTATTCTAAACAAACGATAACTCAAAACATGTTACTAATACTAATGAAATATGGATAACATTGTGAATAAAGTTGTTTTAACATAAATAACTTGCTTGAAATGTTAGTAGACACTTTATTTCTCTCCTACAAGGGCTTAGGCTGTCTATTCTCGTTGACAGGGGTGCTAAATCTGTTGCAGATACTTCGGTTGCATTTCAGCACCTACTTCGGTTGCATGAAAAAAGGATTATTTTCTTTTATGTCGTATAAGTAGATATAATTCATGAAATTAATCTTGAACGAGCCTTGCTTCGACCAAATTTCGAAATTAGAAGTGACTCGCAATGTTTCTCACTGAAAATTGTACATAACTTGGCTTATTATCATTTATTTTCATTAACTTCAGGGCTTTAATTAACAAAATATGACAAACAGCTGACAAAACACTTTCACTTTTCTTGTGAACGGCAAAGGATCAAGTTCAATGTCTTCTTATTAAACCATAAACAACATGGAGTCATAGATATCACGTTACACTCAACCAAATGTTCTACATCTCTGCTCCGGGCGCCATTTTCTATTAATAACTGTCAAAACAAGTATTAAATTCGAAATTAATATGTATTGCACTTACTAAAATTTATTGGGCGTTAGTAAGGTATATTTATTAAGTACTTAATTGAATAATTAATTTAATTAAAATTGTAAGGATATATTGTACAAAGTTTATTGTATTCGGTTATTTAATGCTCAGAGTAAAATGTTTCGGGTAGGTAAGTAACGATATCAACGATTTGAGGAATTGAAATAAATTTTCATCATACGACATCCCACGGAAGATAGCGATAGTATTCGTAGAGAAAATGTTAAGTTAGTTATTCGATATAGGTAACTACTTAAGTTTGATTAAAAAATACGGAAGAAGTAAATTATGAATTTACATGATGTTTAACAGCAAACGAAATACGACGTAATGTAACACGTAAGGTTTAGGTTGATGTTATCGCATTGTTTTAATAGAATCGGTATCGATTGATATTTGAGATATTTTACATTAAAATACATAACACGTTGAAATATGAGCTAAATATGTAACAGAATCACTGATATTCCGTGGGATACACAATGGCGTATTGATAAATTCCTATTTTGCCAATACCTACCACAAGGATGGATGATTCAATATTTTATCGATTTTTTGCATAGACAAAAAATAATTAGGATCGCACATCACTCTAGGTAGAATCAGCCATTGTATTCTAGAACTGTTATGTACAAGTTACAGGCAACAATAAATTGAAACTGAAAATAAATCGACTTGATACAAATATTCTTCCATTTAAATACATTCAATAGTTGAGAGCAAAAAATAACAACTTAATCGAAACTTCAGAACCGAAAGTTTCAATTACTTCTGCACCCAATAAAAAACCTAAGTTCAAAATTAGAAGACGCAAATAACGTCCGATGTTTATTGTCTACGGCTAGACTTGCACCATGCAGTTTGAGCATTTGAGTTTGCATGCAGTGCATCGCTGGCCATCCGCCAAAACGGGTGCGTCGACCCTCCTCTCGTGTATTTCTTTTTTCATGTCTGAGAATTCAAGATAGACACGTAATAGGAGGATAAGTTTATAAATATTTGGGTTTGAAGATAGCTTGATGTATGATGATTGCAGTTTTTTGTTTACAGGAAGTTTTGATGTAGGGATTTATTTCTGGATTAAAATTAGGTAAAGGCGTTATCGGGAATTGAAGAAGGAAATGGTCTAATTTTTCTTTGATTTCATTTAGTAGTTTAATTTAGACCACGCATGTTATAGGTATTTTTTGTATGAAAGTTAATAGTTTGAGTTTATGCATCGTTTGATTAATTAATTAATTATAAATCAAGTAACGTCCCGCCGGGTAATTGGGTAACACACTAACAGTAGCTGGCTTTCATTTTGACAGTACAACAGCATTCATTGCGTTATTAACGTTGTTGAGCAGACAAATTTTTCGAACATACGAAGCAATGGATTAGCAATATCCTTCAAAAATCAGTCAGATTGTGATTGAAAGTGTGTTACACAATTAGGGTACTGCTTTAAATTATAACATAACTGCTTTATATAACTAAAGCTATTATAATTTTCCAGTGCTTCGCGCAATATGGCCGATTGACCGCAGGATGCATTACGCTGAGGCCACGAGACCACAAATTTAACAAACGTATAACGAGCCAGATCAAGTGAGTAAGACTTTTCGATTATCGAAATGAATTATACCTATTAGCTCCAATTCCATTGAGAACTTACTTTTCAACGTCAAAAATATCTTCTTTTTGCAAATAAACCATATGTTGAACTAAAATTTCCAAAGATTCACTTGCCACACCAAATAAAATGCGGCCTCTTGAAGAAGCTTGCTTTCAGTAGATACGTTTAGATGAATGCAACTGGATTTTAAAAATTGTTGGCGCCCAGAGCATCTACACTACAGTAATCATTGCACGAATGCTCAGAATTTTATGTAACAAATAAGCTGTACCTAAGTGAGCATGAAGTGAGCTGTCCATAGTGTCAATCCCTAGCTTTAGGTGCAATGACAGCTCACATCAAGCACACTTCACCCAAGTTATCACGGTGAGATGTTTGCAGAATAGCATGGCTGACCCTGTTTATAACCAAACAAATGAACAGAACACATCAAGTTTAATTTTGACAGTTCAACAACATTCATTGCGTTATTTAAGTTGAAGAGCAGACAAATGTTTCGAACATAAGAAGCAATGGATTAGCGATATCCTTCAAAAATGATTCAGATTATAATTGATCGTGTGTTACGTAATTACGGAGCTGAATTAGACTGCAAGCTTTTCCCAAAAGCAGGTTCCTAAGCTAGTTGTGTAGACCGGCGATGCTAGCCCGCTCCTTAATGTATTATATTTTTATAATTCCCTTCTCCGGGAGTGTACGAAACATATAATTTTCTGCCGCATTCACAGTGACAGGAAGCTACGGTTGGGAAGGCTGTAGCCGACCGAGGAGCGTTGACAAACGTATCAGCTGATCGAATGGCGGTCGTCGGAAAATAATAGAAATATGTAATTAGATGTACGGTCAATCGCATTTCAGTTTGTACCACGAAAAACACCCTTAATGCTACGAAATAAAGGCGCTGTCAATGACAAATTATTGTTACCGTGGATCTGCGGTCGATCGTACGTTTTATTTAAGTACTGGTTTTACGGTTTTTGTATGTACTGTACTTGGAAAAACTAGGTATTGTTGTATGATGAAGAGTAACTTAATGTATGTGTGAATTCATTTATGTGCAAAAACGCGAGTAAATCGAGAATCGAAAAAAAAATATGCGAGATTTTTGAAGAATCGACGATATACCATCGTCGACTGTAAGTTTTTGCAGAAAAGTACATTTTCTTTAGTGTTAATCCATAATTTACAGTATTATACGCAGCGTCGAATATTTTTTGGCTTATCGGTGATATGTCGAAATGCATCCATTTGTCACATACAGGACATTAAAATTACTTCGTTTTCTGTTTCGCCGCCCACCTTGATATTCTGGGTGCACATAACTTTCAAATGTCGAAAACGTACAACTACTTCTTTGTAAATTAGAAAACATCCTTCTAGAAACATACGGTTCAAAGCATTAAATATTGTTATGGATGACTACGTCCAAAATGGTATGCTAATTATTAGGTACTAGTACAGACAAAGATCAAACAAACTTAGAACAAAAGATATCGGCCAGAAACAACTAGACAGACTATTTATGTCCAGCTTATTCAACAATGCACTTCACTATCAAATCCACTTTGATTAAAATCAGTTTTCACGGTCCAAATCAAAAAGCAATAACACACTATCAAGAACAAGTTCAAGTGTAATATTCATAAACTTTCGCGATCGAATACAACCTACATTCGCAAAAACTCATTTCATTGCACACGCACAAAAAAACCGAAAACTTAAAAAAAAATCGAACGCACGGTTCGCGCGTTCCATTTCGCGCCACTCACTGCACGAAAATATGGCGGGAAACGACGACAAACTAAAATGGTAATGTGATAAATGGTATCAATTAGGATTCATGTTGTGTTCCCGTCCAAATAGGAGTTGGTAACGTCGGAAGAATTTATGAAGCGCCGTCGGAAGCGGGTCAATGGATAAATAATTGAGTAGTCGATTATGGCACCTAGCGCTCATGATTGTAGACGGTACCTAAAATAACTTTGATTGTCGAACGGTATCGTCATTTAGGTAGTACTAAGCAGTGTCTACCTACTTGGAAGTCATTAAAAGTTTCATGCGAAGAAAAGTCGATGGAAAAAGCTCTGAATGTGACACCTCTTGAAAGAGGTTCGGCAAATCGTAGGTCGATGTACTTAATAAGTTCATCTTCATAACTAATCATTGGTGAACCTCCTCGCGTGCCCTGGTTTGATGACACTAATTTAAGTAGGAGTTACGTCAAAGTACCTTTAAGACTGCGTTCTGGGCACTTTCCATCAGCAAAATTTGCTTTCCTAATGCGTAATACAGCATCTCCAAACTGCGAAGTATGCAATAAAATAGAAGACGTGCAACATTTGCTGATGGAATGCGTTAAGAACCAAAATGAAAGAGATTCATTGATTAGGGAGTTTGGTTTAAATATTTTAGATCTTGGCTTTATCTTCACTATTTTGGCGAATCCTAAATCAAATGTTGCAAAAAAATTGTGTGGTCTAGTACAACAGCTTGATCAATGAATAGCTTAAATTTGTTAAATAATAAGGATAAGAATATGGTTATTATAATGTTAATTTAAGTGGTGTAAGGAGTAGTGATAAGGTACAATGGGGTTGGCGTATCCATGTGGATAAAAACCCTCTATTAATATTTAAGATAAAAAAGAAAAAAAAGAAAAAACTAATCATTGTGTTGATGAATATATTGTTTGTGAGCGAATTTGTGAGGCTGATGAAGTGACGCACTGACGATGGCTATCATTTAAAAACCATTGTTTCCCATTGGATGTAGTTAGACACTACGTACAAGTTGCCAACAGTAACAACAACTTATTTTTAAATACCATAACATTCGAGACAGGCATTGATCTATGTATACACGAGGTGCCAGGGACATCCATTTTATATTTTGCTAAGTACCTGGTACTTGTTGATGGGCCTACACTGTCCTCTCATACCTTTTAACACTGTAACTTGGAAGCATTGTAAAAACCATTTACTTTTAAAAGAGTAACCGTGGAGTTTCTTGCCGGCTCTTCTCCATAGGAAACGACCAATTGGAACCGTGCACCTAGCTTCTGACGTTTCATAAGTGCCCTTGTAGGTTTATGTGAAATAAAAATATTTTGAATTTGAATTTGAATTTTTTTGAATTTGAATCGACGCGAAGCCGGTTACCATGGATTCAGTACATGATTCTGAGTCCCCCTGCGTTGAAATTTTTCGTCGGTTAAAAAAAAAAACAGCTGTACCATACATTTTGACCGCGTAGGTATTGCACTTTTCTATGAAACAGCAGTTTTTTTTATAACCGATGAAAAATTTCAACGCAGGGGGACTCAGAATCATGTACTGAATCCATGGTAACCGGCTTCGCGTCGATGTCCCTGACACCCTGTATATCTATGGAGACAGGTACTTAGTACCTACTTCAAATAAATGCACCAATCAGTTCAAGAGCACCCACTCAAAGTCTCAACACATTTGTCTCAGGAAATTATTCATTCAGTCTGATCTCTAATAAAGTCATCAACTGAGTTGTCGTCTTGTCGCATCGTAAATAAGCCGAATTTAGCAGCACATGCATCAATGTCTAAGATTAATGTTTTTTACAAATGTCCACGGGGAATGAACCTTGCAAAGGATTCCTTTGTTTTGACAGGTCGAAAATCAAAGTCTACGTTACAATAATTTATTTGAGAAGAGACTGCCGTATAAAGAAATATTTGATAGCCCAGAGAGAGTCAAACACCAGAGTTTTCTTGCATTTTCATCTAGTTTACGGACATAAACAAACATCACATACACAAATTACTCCGGAAAATCATTCTGGGACCAAATAAATAATAGTTTTGTGCGAAAAACGATCCCTCGAGTGGAAACGCAGTAGGTAGTAGCCATCGCGGCTACCGAGCTTCCAATATGATACGGAATAGTTATCTAAATCCAGGTATATTGATTTTATTCGATGCGATAGTGCTTACTGTATAAAATGTATCTATTGTCGGCAAATGCTAGGTATTTACCACCTCATAGGAATTGGTTCTACCAAACCGCTACGTTTTGATTCACACGAAAGAACTAACACACTAGATTTACCTTATTCATAAAAAAAAACATGCGGGGCAGTCTTTGGGGACTGCCGATAAAGGTGAAAACAAAGTAACTTGTGAATTGTATATCTATGTACATATATACACAGTATACATATAGCTCATGGGAAGCGTGCGGTGACGATGACGCGAGTTTCACGCTTTTTGTTCACCTAAAAAGTACACATATATACACAGTATACATATAGCTCATGGAAAGCGTTCGGTGACGATGACGCGAGCTCCATGATTTTTGTTCACCCAAATAGTGCTCAACGCGCCTAGAAAAGTTTTCACTTGAAAAACTGATACACAAAGGTATCTACATGACCTTTCATGATGTCAATATCATAAGAATTCGAGGACATTGTTTTACTCATAAGATTTCGGAATACCTAAGAAGTTTTTGAGAAGACACCTAAGCGTTTCTTCGACAGGACTCAAGAATAACTTCATTTGTTCCCTTCTCCGCCATTATTATCTACTTCCCTTCGTTAACTCTTGCTGACAGGACTGACACATTCAAGGTTGTACGCATGAGTCGAAACAATACTCTTTGTACTACAAATGGTCCATCCGTTTCGAATGTGGCGTTTATCAAACATACCTATGAACACATGAGGTGTTCAGTTTGTTGTAATTTTTAAGGCTTATTTTACTAGCCGACGCTTCGTAACATTTTCTGTAAAGATTTAGTGTCTGAGACTCTCGTGGTTTTCACGAAAATACGAAAATTCGGAGGCGTCTTTGGCCGTCTTCCGCATTCGGTAAAGCCAGGGTTTCTTAAGACTGCGGTGGTCGCCACATAGCTTTCGGAATTTACCATCGACGTCCGTACCGAATGACGTCGATGAAAGATGAGACATGGAATGACAAACTTAAACAGGACATGACTTACTTCGACCAACAAATCAATTTTAGAAGACCGAGATAAGATCAAGAAAGTAGCTAGGGAGATTTACAAGAAACCTGAAACGGATAGTTGCGAGATTTCAGACGAAGACATGGGAAACAGCAACCAGTAACACAGTAAAGCAGTGACGTAGATAAGGGTCGGGAAAGCAGTTTAACCCCGCCAAAAGATTCACCGGTGAAGCTGGATCTGAACCAACTTGGTGGCGACGATGCCCACCCGTAGAGATAAATATCCCTATTATATATAGATAATAACCCGTTTCTCCACTATTTCATTGCTTACTCTAAGATGCATATCCAGTACGGCTCACAAATCCTTCCGTATCTTAAGGGCACGTCTTCCCTACCATTACCGCGCCCCCCGGTCCTACTCCTTGGTATGCAATGGTTCTGTAGCCTCATGAAACATGATGCTCCAGGGGCTAGTGCAAATCTTTGGGTTTATTTGATTAATCGGGTCTGGTCAAACCACACTAGGGTCGGTGCATTTCATTCATTCATACCATAAAGTCAAACCCCGCTGCCATCATTTTCATGATAGCTGTCACTGCGGCCGTTATGACGTGTTGGCACTGCTCTTCTGGGCTTTAGTGATTTTAGAAACTGCCATTGTGCTGTGGTGTTGCTTTAATGGAGGGGTTTTAAGATTAGTTCTGAACTGGAATCCATAATCAGGGCCTGCACACGCGGTCAAGTTGTTATAATGCTCCCTAAATCTGTAGTAGATTCTGTGCTAATCACGTATTTCTTCAGTCACGAATAACGTTCGTAGTTTATAGGAAATACTTTTTTTTGTTTCACACCTACCCAAAAACGCTTAATCGAGCATGCCTACCCTTCGATTAGGGTTCCGTTATCTATATCCGATCTATCCCTGTTAGGCTGCAGACGCCAGACGGCCTGTCGCTCCGTATAAATTACTGATCAATCAATTCGACCCATCTGGTTGTACGAGC
The DNA here is from genome assembly GCA_914767755.1 of Agrochola circellaris. Lineage (NCBI taxonomy): Eukaryota > Metazoa > Arthropoda > Insecta > Lepidoptera > Noctuidae > Agrochola > Agrochola circellaris. The sequence goes on along the minus strand of OU611867.1, from coordinate 3,980,659 downwards.
CGAGTTTAACATGGAATAGGACCTCCTCATGTGTTTTGCGTCTCTATCAGCTAGCCTAGCCTTCTCATTAATGTTAGGATTGGCTTCCAAGCTAGCCAGATGCGGACCAGCATTAATTTTTTTTACAGATTTACGCAACTTGTAGGCATCATGTTCGAGCTTTTTTTCAATCTGCCTAGCCATTTCCTTCCCAACTTTGTTAGGGTCGGCTTCCAGTCTAACCGAGTGCAGCTGTATACAAGTATTTACATAGAGCGATTGCCTGTCTGACCTCAACAACCCAGTTACTGGGTAATACGATACCCCTTGGTAAGACTAGTTGCCAGACTTTCGGGCTGACTACCCGTAAAGGCTGTCAAAGATCGTATGAAAGCCGGGACCAACGGATTAACGTGCGTTCCCAGGCACGTAGGGGCTCAATATGAAATGGAAGGTCACCCATCCACGAACCCACCGCGGCTAGCGTAACTTCTTAACTTAACGCTAACCTTCGATCGACACGTGCTCTTATTATTAACTGTCCCGATAATATACGTTTCAAAATACGGTACCTATGATAAATGTCTGTAATGAGTAACAGTATGTGTAGGCAGGGATTGGACCCACCTTTGGCCGGTGTTAATTGAGTAAACAGATATCGATGGAATTTTAAAGATAAAATTGCATTCTTACATTATCTTTAATAGATTAGTTGGCTTTTGACCTATTTCAATGATACCTTTACAATATTCCGAAGACTCTGATCATCGTTTGTGATCCCGGAAGTGACGGCAGGTGTTTACTACGACAGTTTCGCAATGAGGGTAGATGGATATCACGTGGCATAGTGACTTCTGACTGATTACCCTCATTGGGTTACAGTTTCAACTTTTGAGGCACAGAATAAGTATACCATTCTGGGCAATGGTTTGATGCGAGGTTCTAATAATACGCATAAAAATATTTTGTTTTGAAAGACATGAAATCAGCAGATTTCATCAAGGCACCTTCTAAAGAACGGTGTTTTTTCTTTTTCTGTCCTAATTTAAACCTTATATGGTGAAGATTTCTTCGTCTTTTGTTTCTACAAAAAATAGAGGGCCAAGAACTGATGTAGGTACTCAGTTTTTTAAGAATTGAAGGGGTTCGTTCAAGTAAGGTTCATTGGATCATTATGACTAGTGTAAAAACACCAGAAAGAAAATAGTTGACTACTGACTAATAACATAAGATGAGGTTGGATAAAATATCTCAAAAATTCTTAAAAATATCATATGAAGCCCCATCAACTCTACTTACCTTAATTAATAATATTTTCCAGTTCTAGTAATTAACTAGAAAAAACTAAGTACCTTCTAATCCCAATGCACAAAACCTTTGGGAATGAAGCTATTAACTAATTGTTTTAATTATGTAGTTGTGCAATAAATAACTCGCATAATTGTGGAGTATTTGGGTCACATTCCTATCAACAGTTGCATGAAGTGCGATGTATGGAACTGCCAATAGTTATGCGATAGTGATTAGATTACTATGTTATGTATTGGTATGTTTTATAAGGTCATGATCATAATTAAAGTATACAAAAAATTTGGTCAAAGTAGAGGCTCGGAAGTCAAGTGAAATGGGAGATTATTGACCCAACCGACACCCAGTGCAAATGCGGTGCTCCTGACCCGACCATATCCCATATGTCGGATTGTCCACAGTGTCCATACACCTGCACTTTTGAGGACCTAAAATCACCACTGATGCTGTGATTGGCGTGGCCTCATACTGGGCCCAACTCATCTAACATAACATAAAATTAATGCCTTGCCATTGACTTGAAAAGAAGAAGTAAGCCAAGAAATGTGTTTTGGCATTTTGGTTAATTACACATGTGTACTTCACTTTTCAGTACTACTTATTTAAAATAGTACCTACAGGTAATGTTGAAATCAAATAATTCAAAGTAAGTTCTGGATTATCCAGAATTAGTAGATATTGTAGAATCTATTGATTTCCTTAAAGTTAGCTGCTGCATTAGTTACAAAGCTCAAGGTATTTATTCATTATGACACAATATTTCCTTAAAATCATTTATTTTAAGTAGCGTTTCCCTGTTTATTACCTGGATATGTAAACTAAATATCTATAAAATAAATGAAGAACACATACAAATGATTTTATTTTAACAACATCTAAGTATAAACTACTTACTGTTAAATTCAATTAGCAAATCATTGTAGAAAAACAAAAATTCAAACATGTTTTATATTTTTCAACTTCTTTGCTGTCCAGTGGTTAATTGTTTTTCTTATTACATTTCTGTAGAAATAAATTATTTTGGAGTTTTTTATTATAATTCATCAAGAGTAGCTCAATAGTAAGAGAATAGCTCAGTAGTACCTAAATACTTTATTTTTTAGATAACTCATAAAGTTATATATAAATAAAATGTTTTGTTTTTTATTATTTTTTCTATAAAATGTAAAAATCAATACCGTCTATCCTATTTAGAAAGTAAGTATACACAATTTACAATATAAAATAAATGAGTTATATACGTATAAACAAAACAACAGAAGTACGAAAAATAATAATAGAAGAGAAATTCAAATATGTATTTCAAATGATTTTAGAAATAAGAATAAAAACAAGTGACGCGACACATACACAAGTTAATTATAAGAAATACAATCAATAAGCTTCAACGACATACAAAATACATTTAAAACGCAGTAAAAAATACAACAAGACGAAAGAAAATATTTATAAAATACGGAATGTTTCGAAAAACAACATTGCACTTACCTTAGACCGAATACTTCTCGCAGTTATTTAATTTTCAGAGACACAGGTAAATACACAAACGAATATAAGTTTCTTTATAATCTCGTATACAGTTTAGAAACATAACTTCCCGAAGATATTTATTTTTTGTAAATTATGTCTTGTTTACGCACTTCTTTCACATTCACAACACCACATTCTTGATTGTCGATTGATTTCATTTCATTCAAATCGGAAGGAAGTAAAAATGTTGTCTATACTTTTTTTAATTTCTAGTTTTTTAAATTTTTCACATTTGTTAGTAAGTAAGATAACATTATTTTATAAATAAAGGATTCAAGGTTTGTCATCTGAAGGACGAACACAAGGAAAAAATTATCGAAAATCAAATTCGCATGCGTAGTCGACAAGTGGTATTGTCTATGTTACTGGAAAAAGTGGCGGTAAATTTAAATAATGTTATTTTAGTTTTTTTTGGAATTGATTCGGAGGGAGATAGACAGAAGTGCTGAGACTCAGAAGAGGCGGGGGAGAGGAAGAGGAGGGGGGGAAATACAATAATATGCAATACTGGTGCGCAGAAGTTGGAGGATTTATGAAGATGCTGAACGAACATGATCTGGACAGATTCGAAGAGTAGGTATGCAGTCGGTAGCTTATTACGTTTTTGTTTTGAAAAGGACCACTTCCTCATCGCAGATTCCGTGTGCTTCTCATGATTTCATTTTTTTTAACCGACTTCAAGAAAGGAAGAGGAGGGATGAATTCGTCTGTATAAATATATATTTTTTTATATGTGTTCATCATTCTTGGATCTGACAGTCGTTACGGGTTATCAGAAGCCCGAAAGTCTTACCAAGGGGTATCCTGTTATCCAGTAACTGGGTTGTGGAGGTCAGATACACAGTCGCTCCATATAAAATGCTGGTATTCAGCTGGATCCGGTGAGATTAAAAGCTTTTGAATTTTGAAAATTCTTTGGGTAGTTTTTGAGATAGCTTCAATAATACGTATTTATAATCCACTTGGTCTATGTTAACGATGGATGGTATAAAACTTCTGTTACTGTTGTTTACGTAGCAAGTAGTGGTATACGAATTGGTGTGGGGTAGGTAGGTACCACAACTAAAAAGTGAACCAAAAACACCAACTTCCGAAAAAGTAATTTTTCAGTTTGTAGTGTTTTGTTTTTGAAAGTCCGTTGTTTTATTTTATAAAAATGTTTTTTTTTACTTATCTGCAATTATGAGGACTCGAGAAATAATTGCAGTAAAGCTTTTTTAGAGAAAAGTTATGAAATAATCTCTCTCTTTCCTTATCCCATTTCAGTTGGGGTCGGCGCTCTTCATCATTCTTCGCCACATGTTGCGGTTCTGGGTCGTCGCATTGTTGAATACAGACATCAAAGAGACAAACTGTCTACCTCGTTTCTTTGGACCTGAATTCATGTAAAGGACTTAGTCATGTGACCTCGCAGGCCTGCCGCTGGGTGCTTCACCGCCTGTGTGCAAAATTGACAATGCCGCCCCTACTTTACTTTGAAGTAGGGAAGGAAGGAATTTGATGTTGATTAAGTTGCTATGGAAGTGTATAAAAAAACTCACGACATGTACGTGTTGGAGCACACGTACACAAGGCCAGGTCATTTTTATTTATACACCATATTAGAGATTACCCCTAAATGGGCTGATTTTTCAATAACAATTTTGACAGATTGTCCAAACAAAAACTGTCAAAATGACAAAAAAGGTAGATAAAAGTTAACTGTCGATTGAAAAATCGGCCCTAATTGGTTCGAACATGCAAATGTTTGCGTTTATTTTCTATGTAGATCAATAGATGTCGTAGTTAAGACATAATAAAAACAAATAGATTTCTATGTTTGCCGCCCTTGTGGGGTGCGCGCCCGTTCCCGGCGGGCCTGGTTGCTCGGTTTTTCTTCGATTGGGTGGATCCTATAACTTCCTCGGAAATGCTCGTTTCTTATTGTCCTTAAGAGTGACACTTCCTGCCCATCTCAGCATTCTCATCTTGGTCGTATGTACTTTTTTGACCTGGGTCTTTTTATTGGTCAGAATTAAGCACCGTAAATTGGAGCTGGACAAACAGCGGTTTTGTACACCTTTCCTTTAATTAACATGTATCTGTATTCTGCTAACGCATAGGATGCCTTAGAGCTGTCGCCCCTTCATTCGTCCAGCACGCTTAGCATGACCACAATAGGAACGGGTTTTGTCGACGGAAGAATAGACAAAATGACAGATATACAATCACAATCTGTCATTTTGTCTATACTTCCGACGGGTAGAAAACCGGTTTCTATGGTTGTCATGCTACGCGTGCAGTGTTAATACGGAAAGTTATAAAATAATAAAAGACGATTTAATTAAATATCATTTTTATTGGTTGTACATTAACCTATATTGCGTTTTATACAATCTACGTTAATTTTGACAAACAGTAACGGATTGCACCGTTTGTATATTACTTGCGTCCATTTTACACTTTAAAACGTTTATGTACAACTCTAATCAAGTTAACATTATATGAAATACATGAAAATAAATATCAAGGTTTTAGCTAGAGAGAAAAAAGTATAATTAGTGTTGCCAGTATTTTTTTCCTAATAACAGCGCTTCTAGCAAAGGAAAACAACAATCAAATATTGTTATGTCAAAAAAAATCTGTTACATTGAACACTTTCACACAATAGGCATAACGGACAGTCCTCTGTGCAGGGCGTGCATGGAGGCTGAGGAAACCGTCGCGCACGTGCTTTTTGAATGCACAGGCGTCACCCAGATTAGAACACAGACCCTCGGGACACCCAGATCTTTCACAGATGTTCTAAACAGAGCAGGAGACTTAATAGACTTCTGGAGGGAGGTGGGCTGGTTGGAGTAACCACCAACGGCCGCTATGGCCCACGCACAATGGTCCACTGTAGGACTAAGTGCGGAAACCAAACCCCCTAAACTTAGAACTTAGATCTGTTACATTATTTTGCCGCATGCCAAATTATACCGAGCACACGTACTTTACGAATTCAGCCATGAATCCAATTCTTAGAAAGAAGTATTATAATTAAGTCTATTTTTTAGTTATTAGGATATCTTTAGATAGCATACAATTGATCCTTTTGTAAAGGCACTAATAAGATGGGAATGTCTAAATGGTATAAATAGGTTTTAATCAATATTAATTATTCTACTAGCTTTACCCGCGGCTGCGCCGGAAATTATCCCATGAGGACATACTAACGGGATAAAAAAGTGTCCTATTTCCTAGCCCAGGTCATGGTCTTAACCGTGAGCCAAATTGTAACCAAATCCGTTCACCTATTGACCGCTTGGTTTTATAGTCAGCGCCCAGCTTATAAATCGATAAATAAATGTATCTACGTCAAATAGGGCCATCAAAGATTTCAATCGTAGATTTACTCTTTCCGCGTCAAAAGATGGTCGCGTTTCTGTTTCGTTTTGACACCTCTGAGACAGACAGTGTCGCAGAGACTTCACTTGGTTGTCATGGAAACGTCATTGTAAAGCCTCGTATCCACTAGGCAACATTTGGCGCGCGACACGTGAATCTCAACATGTACGGCAACGCTGCACAACAGCGCGCGACGTTGCCAGCTGCCGCACAACATGACGCGCGGCTTGTTGTTTTTTTAAAGTGCATCGTTAGTTGAGCATCAATTGTTGTCGAGTGGAGACGTGACGCACAACAATGTCCGATAAAATTATAACCACTGCCGCTGAAATCAACACAAGTTCCTCTGGCGACATGTTGTCGACGACTGAAGCCTCGTATCCACTAGGCAACATTTGGCGCGCGACACGTGAATCTCAACATGTACGGCAACGCTGCACAACAGCGCGCGACGTTGCCAGCTGCCGCACAACATGACGCGCGGCTTGTTGTTTGTTTAAAGTGCATCGTTAGTTGAGCATCAATTGTTGTCGAGTGGAGACGTGACGCACAACAATGTCCGATAAAATTATAACCACTGCCGCTGAAATCAACACAAGTTCCTCTGGCGACATGTTGTCGACGACTGAGAATGTGTGGACAGACAACGTTGTTAAACAAATGTTCCGCGTCAACATTCAACAAGTTGCGAAACATGTTGAGCAACATGTCGCGCGTCAAATGTTGCCTAGTGGATACGAGGCTTGAGAATGTGTGGACAGACAACGTTGTTAAACAAATGTTCCGCGTCAACATTCAACAAGTTGCGAAACATGTTGAGCAACAATGTCGCGCGTCAAATGTTGCCTAGTGGATACGAGGCTTTAATGTGTGAGCTCGCTCCTCTCAGTATGGACGATTTTTCGTGCGACTTAGTACAGTGAGGGCAAATCTACGATTTAAATCTTTGCGTGCAATGAAATAAAAAACAAAACCGAGCATAGGTTCTTAGTCAAAAACATTTGTCGTATTAATCCGACTGGTTATCTAATTCCGTAAACGATTACGACTAATCTGTTTCATTTTGACAGTTCAACAACATTCATTGCGTTATTTACGTTGCGGAGCAGTTTTTTTTTCGATCTTATGAAGCAATGGATTAGCAATCTGTTTCAAAACGATTCAGATTCTGATTGATCGTGTATTAGGCAATTAGGGTAGGTCGGTCAATAGGTCATGAAAGACAGACATATCAACGGATAGGCAAAGCTCTCGCAAATTTATATAATTAGTAAAGTATGGATAAGATACAGTTCAAATAAACCTTTTTATGCCTTCTATAGACAATTCTATGTTGAATGAAAAATAAAGAAAAAGATTACACACTATGAAAACTCTAAATGCACGAATTATGTTAGAATTACTCATGCCGTTAGCCAGTAAGCAGTGGTACAGTACGACAAAACTTAGATGTACGATCGGCAAAATTCGTAAAACCGATCACCATCCGAACTGAGTGCGCCTTCAAAATCACCAATCTTTATTACAACTTTAGGTGAAAATGATCTTTACGCAAATGCAATAGCTTGTAAAGTCATATAACCAAATACATTTTCACATTCATGCTACATCCAAGTTGTGTCGTACTGTACTGGGGTTGACTGTCCAGGATGTGCCAGAGTCGGCACACAAGGACCCCGCGTCCAATTTAAAAGCGATCTTCGCGCGAATACACGATCGTTCGAACTTTTTGTTCGGTGAACCTGAACGCGTCGTCGCGCCGACAGAGGGCGCTTTCCGGTTTTCTGAACAAAAAGTGACATACGCACACGACCGATTGCTTACTCGCGCGACGATCGATCGATAAGACGCGGCCGGAGGTTACTTTTAACCAACTTCCTAAAAAAGAATGAGGTTCTCAATTCGTCTGTGTATAAAAGGTCCCATTAAAATACATAGATAGACAAACTTTTAGAAATCATTCAGACCACCAAAATAAGGCAAATGGTAAAAAAAAATAAGAAAAAGCATTAAATACTTACAAGAAAAAAAAATTGCAAGTACCTACATTAAAAATTTTGGTTACCCAATGCCATTTATTATTTTAGGTCAAAATAAAATCACTTTAAAACCAGTGTTTGCTTGAATATCTTAGACATACTGAACGCTGTGTTAAAATTTGTCCATCTATTGTAATGGAACCTTGTCCATATTTATTATAAACGTAAAAAAAAAAATTGGTAGAAAAAGCTTGCGCGGTGGTCCTATATAATTTTATTAACTTTGTATAGTTTTTCAGTTAGCTTCAATATGACGTATTTTTTTTTAATAAATAGGAAACAAGCTAGTAACAAATTAAATAGGTATGTAAGTTATTTTATAAAATATTTTATGAATAATGTTGGAAAATTAACAATTATACATAAATACCTATTCTAAATCCACTGTGGATTTTATTTTGCATTGAAATTAAATGATTTGAACTAAAATAATTATTCTAACGTCTTATATGTAGACATTTCTGTACTAAAAATAAATATTAATAAGTTTACAATAAATGGTAAAAGTGACCTTTTTAACAGCCAAAATAAAAACATATAGTTTAATAGCACTTTGAAAGCGACTTTCTCCGCCCCTGAATTCCTATATCGTGGAAAATCCGGACTGGAACGAGTCTCTGAGCGAAGCCGCGGACAGAACGGACATGGCGAAACTATAAGGGTTCCTTGTTAACTACGGAACCCTAAAACGATCCATGAACGGATGGTGGCGCTGTTTGCGAAGGAAACTGTCACACATCTGTCAAATCCAGTACATTTCATGTTTGTTCTCTATTTCGTCACATTCATTTAGACCCATGTCGCACTGTACCTATGTTTTTTGGTCTCTTGCGCTATGCTCAGATTTTTAATAGGTACAATGAAATCTTATATTTTAAATTAACACTGCCAGGGAAGGCGGATCAACGAAAGACATTCGAAAATTCGTAAAATATTTATGATACAAATCCGATTCTGGGCTTAACGTGATAAATTCTGAGAGCAGTTCATTTGTGAAAATAAACTTTTTTTTTTTTTACTTTAGTTCAATAGTAAGTCTAATTTACTACAATATCAAAAAATACTACATTATAGTATATTTTTAAATACATTTTTTTGTAAGAATATTGTCATCATACATTTATAAGGTTGACAATACATTTTTATTACTTTATAAAAGATACGAAAAGAAACAAATAAAAAGATACTTTAATTTATTAGACCGTCGCAATTATGCGTCATAAATAATTTTTATATCATATAATATTGTTTATAAGTCATCACTTAGGTGCCAACATTGAGAATGAGCGGTTGTGTCGGATTCCAAACTCAAAATAATAATAAATATGACATGGTCTAATAAAACAAGGTCTGGCATTCCGGGACTAACACATGCTTATGTCACTATCCAGTTGCCACTTTATGGCAACAAAACACGATTAAAGTAAAGATTTTCAGCCACCATTCTGTTAAAAAATAATGTATAAAGTATTTAAATTGTCGTTTCGTGTGTCTAATCAAACGAAACAATTCAATTTAAACATAAACCAACATAATTGTTAATTAAAACCTCATTGTTTTATCGGATTCGCACAGGTAATAAAGGTGGTTGGGGAGTTATTATTACAAACGTCTGGTAACACAGATGTGATGACGTAGACTTGTGTCACCCACGTGACCACTGTGTCTCGGAATGCTATACCTGGCGAAGTTTATTATTATACCATGAAATATGGGAGATAATGTGTGATGTTAACCAACCACTGCTCATATTATGATCTCGCCCCTCCATAAAAGTCTAAATTATATTACGAAGTAAGTGACATCAAATTACATAAAATTATAAGCCGACATAGCCCGAAGAATTGCAAGACTTAAGTGGCAGTGGGCAGGGCACATTGCTCGCAGAACAGATGGCCGATGGGGCCGAAAGGTTCTGGAGTGGCGACCGCGTACCGGAAGACGTAGCGTTGGAAGGCCCCACAAGATGGACCGATGACCTTGTGAAGGCCGCAGGAATCCGCTGGATGCGGGTAGCACTGAACCGGTCGAAGTGGCGGTGCTTGGGGGAGGCCTATGTCCAGCTGTGGACGTCTTTTGGCTGAAATGATGATTATAATAGGGCGACTTTTTCGTTGGTGGCACTCCTATAGCGGTATGAGGAACAGAGTGTAAAGTTCACTCATCCTTTATAGAAAAGGGAGGATCCTCAGACCGAGAGAGAATAACGAATGATAATTTCCATGTCCATCAATTATTAGGTTTATCGTGTATAATAATTTGAATTCAGAACTAAGTACTTTAGTTCTATATCGTTCACACGAAAATCAAAACAAAACAACAATAAAGTAATTAGTTCTGAATTCAAATTATTATACACGATTCAGAACTAATCTGCGTGCACAATTTATTTGCCAAACATGTAAACAAACGCAAGTTTTCCACTTAGACAAACATCAACTTTATGCAAGTGTCAATAAAGTTGATTATAGATCGACTAGTATTGTTGAAAAAGTCATAAAAAATATGAAGCTGTAGCACAAACTGAACCTTATGTGTAGGCATTACAGTTGCTTTTCCTAAAACTCGTGTTTGTTTACATGTTTGGCAAATGAATTGCGAATTCAGATTAAGTACTTTAGTTCTATATCTTTCACACGGAAATCAACACAAAACAACATTAAAGTACTTAGTTCCGAATTCAAATTATTATACACCATAAATCTAATAACTGATGGACATGGCAAATTACCAATCGTTTGTATTCGGAAATGCGATGACTCCCGAGAGACATTAAGAAAATAGTTGACTCTACGTTATTTATACGTAAATTTTTCCTTATTTTGTTATTCGCTCTAAAAGGACATGTAGTGACCTTATTGGTGATGTTCTTCAGAAAGGTCAGGTGCGTAGAACTCGCAACCAGCGTGCGTGTATGACCAGAGGGTCTAGTGTGAGTTTCGTTGAACCATCTCGATTTTACGCGTCGACCGCGTTCGGCGCTCCGATTGGCCCATCACCAGTGAAGGCCAGTGAAGGGCCAATCAGAGCGCCGAACGCGGTCGATGCGTAAAATCGAGATGGTTAAACAAAACTCACACTAGACCCTCAGATGTATGAACGTAAACGAGGCAAAATGAGTATGTATGGATCATAACAGGTTGAGTTCTGTAGTATCTGCCGACCCACTTGAGAAGCAAGCATGAGGTATGTATTTATGTCGTTCAAAATTACACACAACCAGCTCCCTACATCCACCGACACATAAACGTCTTAACCACAATATCTACACAACTAATTCTCGTAGATCAGCAGGCCAGTAGGTCGCCTAGCGCCCTCGCCCCCCCCTCGCTGGCCCAGTACACCCCCCCGCAGGAGTTGACGAGGCTCCACACGTAGGGGGTGAAGAACTCTTCTGGTCTTTCTTCTTCGACGTAGCGGAATTTTAGGTCGGGGAATTTCTGGAAAAAGAAAAAATTACAAATAAAAAAATAGTTGCTTTAAATGTGCAATAACACGTCGCCCGCGCAACGCTTCCACAAGCGTGGGCCGACGCACATGTGCGTCACATCCGTGTCCTAGACGGAAGTAGTCACCCTTACCCCATGTCCAAGCCTGAGATAAAAAAAATCATCGTTCCACTAATCTGTCTTTAAGGACGAAAATTAATTTTTGAATTCAGTATCTTAGATACCAAATCCAATTATCAAGATAAGAACCTTCTTACTACTCATGGTCATTCTAACATCAACTTAGACCACATAACGTTTAAGTACCTAGTGGACTTGACAAGAAGTTTAGCATTTTTCTTAACCGTTAAAGGCCTGATAAACAACTAATTAACGTGCTAATTGACGTGCTTGAGGGTCACCCAGGGCTTTACCGGTTAAAACTTTTTGAGTAAGATTACTAGCGTTAGTAATAAAACATAACAGTTTTAAATTCCAAAGACTAGCCAAAATGAATATGGTATGGTTTTCATCTTCATTTTGATTCGAATTTTTAATTTATATTTATTACCTCTTATTACAAAAAGATACGGAAATTACCGAATGTCTTGGTTTGATTTAAGACACCAAAACCATCTTAAATTTCGTGTTTTTAAAACCGTTTATCCTAAAAGTTGTCAACTTCGCAAATAGCTGTCAAAAATTTACCTTGTTTGATTAATTTGGCAATAATTACTGTATGGAAATAAGAAATGTGGCTAACTAGCGAACTAGAATTAATGAATTGCAATTATAACACTGAATTTGATGTTGTAACCGTTTTAGGTGTAAAAAGGGCATTTGGAAAGTTTCTAAATACTTTTTTTACATCTAAAACTAAATATTCGGTGTTACGATATTCATTATTTAATTTCATTATCAGTATTCAAGTTCGCTAGTAACTACATATAGGCCGTTCAAAGCACAGAAAAAATATTATAATCAGCTCATCCAACAGCAGTGATAACCTAGTGGTGTGACCGTCGGACTGCCAAGTCATAGGTCTCGAGTTCGATCCCAAGGCACGCACCTCTGACTTTTCGAATTCATGTGCGTATTATATAATTATCACTTGCTTCAAAAACGGTCAAGGAAAACATCGTGAGGAAAAATGCCTGTGAGATATTTACAAGAACCATAGCTACACAATCACCCAATGCATCTTTTGTTTTTACATATTATGCATTGCATTATATCACATATTACTTAATGCGCCATGTTATAATTATTACGTAAACCACTACATAACCAATATGTCAAAACGTCAAACAAATAGTTTTTATGACAGCTGCGCGCACAGACTGCATTATTACCGCGGCGCATGAGTCGCCGACGGTATGAAATGTTACCATTTTAAATATTATATTTTATATAAACATTTAGGACTAATTATTGTATTTATTCATTTTATTTTTGTCTCATTTTGTTATTTCACTACTGAAAACCAGCGTTGTCTCGCATATTGTCGCAGCATTATGCTGAGCGATGGCCGTTTTGCGTGGATATGACGCATATTTTCCCCCAAATTGTTTATTTTTGGGTTTTGTTCTTTCTTTGCGTCATGTGTACCGCAAATAAACGTATTTTCTTTCTTTTCTATATTTCGCGACGGCATGTGAAGCCAAGTCAGAGGCCCATGGGCGGCTTAACCTCAAACACCAGGTTAGTCACTAACCACACGAAAAAGAAAGAAGCTCATCCAAGTGCCTTCTGCTTTCTGCAAACATGGCTTCAAAATACTATATCATTTTCTATTGCATACCTTTAGTCTATCGCTGGACCACTGCTCAGCTCCCTTCTTAATGCACTGCAATACTTCAGTGACGCCTAGATCGCCGCCCGCGCCTTCCTGCACGCGTTGGAGGCGCGTTGAGAAGTAGCCTATCACCTGAAAATAGAAAACATGGTGGATATGGATCAATATTTTTTTTTAGCCGACTTCCAAAAAGGAGGAGGTTATATGTTCGTCGCGTTTGATTGTTTTTTTTTAAATGTATGTCCACCGATTTGTATGAAAGGGTTATGCTCTCAAGTTGGTCCCATATAAATTTTATTAACTTTGCTTGGATAGTTTTTGAGTAAGCTTCAATAATACGTAATTTTCCCACTTAGTATATGTGGATGATAATTATGATGATAATTTCCTGTCATTGTTTTTTACATAGCAGGTAGTGGTATTCGAATTTGTGTGGGGTACACAAAATAATAAAAAAATACAAAAAAAACGACCGTCTTCCAAAAAAAACACTACAAAGTGAAAAATAACTTTAATTTCGGAAGTCGGTGTCTTTGGTTTTAAATTTTAGTTTTATGCACTTTGTAGTGTTTTTTTTTTAAAGTATTTTGTAGCCTGTTTCCACTACTTCCGGAGAAGTTCAGATAAAATCTGATTGCATATAAATTCCGATCATTATTTAAGTACCTGACCTCGACCGAGCTCTGCTCTGGTGAAAATAAAGAATGCTCATTTAATAGTATAGGATAGTTCTTAATTCCATTGTATAGTACATACTAATTCCATGTCGCGATGATAGTAGGTACTTACTAATTCCATGCTGCGATGTCATTATTCTAAGGTAGCCATCTTGTTCTAAACTTTGGGTGACCGAGCTCTGCTCGGGTGAAAATACGGAGAAAACGAATTTTCCCAGATATGGGAGATTAGAGATTTTTCGCCCCCGTAAACCCCTATATTGCAACTTTCCGAATCGTTAGAACTATTTTCGAGAACGTGATTACAAATATACAGGGTGGCAGGGACATCAACGCGAAAACTGACACCATGGATTCAGTAGATGATTCTGAACCCCTGCTGCGTTGAAATTTTTCGTCGGTTATTTAAAAAAAAAACTGCTGTTTCATAGACAAGTGCAATACCTACGGAGGGGTCTCGATATGTAACTCCCACCTCATGGGCGTACGCAGCTTTTGGCACAGAGAGGGGGGGGGGGGGGGGGGGGGGGCAAATCAGACAATTCTCAGTCGGGTCCTCCGCACATTTTTAACAAAGTTTTATATAGTTGTAGAATGAATATTTTTCGTCCTCTATGTTTGGCTCCTTCAAAACCGTCGTTCCTGGCGCAGTTGGCGAGCGAGCCTAAGACCCGTATTACACAATCTCACTCAATACCTAAGCATTACTTAAAACTCGTTTAAAGCCTTTTGATTGGTTGCAACTAGTTTTCCTAAGTGCTTGCTAGCTGCATTCGCGTATTTTGCACGATACTCTAACATAACAGTACTTAGACATACAAAATCCAGGGGGGGGCGGCTACCCTCCCCTGCTCCCCCCATGTCCGGCCTTCATTAGATAGTAGTGCTTTAGCTGGCTCGATCGTCCCATGTGGCATGAGCCTCTCACAGACTACCATATTAAAGTTGGTGATGGCAATGGATGATGGTCACCCATCCATTGACTGACCGCAGCACGGGTAGCTTCACCTTGGCAGTTGGTATAGAAACTTACCATGTCAATATTCTGTGCGACGGGATGGTGCGTGTGTTGCGTGAACAGATGTCGCTTGTGCAACAAAGCGTACACCACGTTGCAATTGTTGCTGAGTTGGTGAGCGACGCAGGAGTTGATGATCTCTAGCAGCATGCGTAGGACCTCGTCGAGGACTGATATGTGGTCCATCTGAAATTATTTTTTATCAATTAAAAGAGATATGATTGGGTAGAGATAAAATCAAATTTTATTTCAGACACTTTTGGCCCATATTATTGTTACTAGAAAATATTATTAGTAGAAAGACTTATAAACTATTTTTATTTATTATTAATTTAAGTATTTGCCGCCCGAGCACTCGCACTTGTTTGTGCTTGAACCCAGTGCCCCAGAAGGGGGCTGAGCACGCTCAGGATGGTGTTGGCGCTCCCACGCGTGCGGAACAACAGCGAAGCGATGCGACGCCGCAGCACAATGTGAAAGCCGTCTGTGTGCGCGTGCGCAAACATCGCAGACGCACTACAGTAGCGCGGGAGCCCCACCAGCACCCTGAACGCGTTATTATACTGTATTCGGAGAGCGTTGATGGCCCGCTGCGTGTAGTTGACCCACAGATTGTAGCCGTGCTATTCTGTAAACATCTCACCGTGATAACTTGGGTGAAGTGAGCTTGATGTGAGCTGTCATTGCACCTAAAGCTAGGGATTGACACTATGGACAGCTCACTTCACCTCACTCTTCACGGTGAGCTGTTTACAGAATGGACCGACTGGTGTAGAGAGTTCGGCAGTTAAGCAGAGTGATCTTTACCTCTACCTCTAACTGCACCTCGCAAATCTGCATGCCAACATGTTACAGCGGAACCGCCATCGCTATTTATTATGTATTTATTTATCTAGGTTTAAAGTTTTTGATGACAAAATGTGACGAAAGAAATGGGCATCTCGCAGGTGACCACTAAGGTCGTAGCTGCTTAACCGGATTTTTCCTGTGGATGCCTTAAGCTTCTACACTCAAAGCCTCCAGCCAGGGGCATAATCTATTCTAAATTAATACTAGGCGAGCGCTCGCTAAGGGCACCCCCTGTGGGGTACGAACCTCGGCTTAGGGCGTCGCTGAGGGGAGGACAGCAAGATGGGACAGGCTGGATCAAGGATAAGTTATTATTAATGGGGGAATTTATGACTACTGGCTCAGCGTCGACGCGGGCTGGCGCATCTTCGAGCAAGGGTCGGGGGGGGGAGGGATCTAGTGCGCAACGCTTCATATAAATATTAGTACGAGCTCTTCGGAACGTCGAAGTTATCTATTATGTATGCATTTTTCTAGTTTTAAAGTTTTTGATTACATATATTCAAAATGTGTATATGTGTGTTATGTGGCTGGGCCCTATCAGAATACCAGCGCTGCGACATTTTAATTTTTTTTTTCATGTCGCGGCATCATGCTGAGATAGGAGCCTTTTGGCCTCGAACGGGACTTCATTCTTTAAATTTTAATGTTACTTTGTTTTTTATTTATGTTTAGTGTGTTTTAAGTTTAATGTGTGATTTCCTGTGCGAGTCTCAATAAATACTTTTTCTTTCTTTCTTTCTTTCTTTATGTAGTGTATTCGCACAGCCATCTGGTTAAATTAGCCAGCTAATTGGACGCCTAGGCCGTTCAGTAAACGCTGGCATGCAATAGGATGCCTAGGCCGGTAATTAATTCAATTCAATTCAATTTTATTCAGAAACAATTTACATTGTGTTTGAAATCATACATAAAAAGTAAAATAAAAACACGTTCATTAAAACTATAGAATACATTCATGCACAATAAATTATAGAATAAAAAAACAAAACAATAAAATAAAAATTCAATAACATTACAAATTAAACATTCAATACAATTAAAAATTCAATAACATTGCAAGCTACTTTGCAAGATACTAATATTACCCAGTCTCACATTAACTAATATAATTTTTTATAAAGTGGATATTTCATCGTCTATTGAACTACAATCATTCAACGTTTAACAACTTGGCGTATTGAAAGTCAGCCCTTTGAAGATGACTGACCAAGACAAGAATCACTTGGATTCAAATGGCGAAAAAAAATCTGCGAGTAACTTGGAAATAACGTTTAAACACAGTTCTAACCTAAACTATTTCACCCAGTTTAACTAAATGACTACACGACATTCAGCCATCTGGTCAAACGTTGAGCTCAATGACTTGGCTAGTTGTGCTTTCTGCTATTTAATTGGATGGCCGGCGTTTAATGAACGGCCTAGTTGTCCAATTAGCTGGCTAATTTAAACTGGAGGCACTAGAGCAAAATTGGCGCGCACTTTAAATGTTTTGTTTTCGTGGGAATATAAAGACAATTTTTTTAATGTAGGTTAGGGTTTTGTAATACTTTAATTTTATGGTGTAAGTATTAAATAATACATTCAGTGTGATTATTAAACACTGCTGAGAACTACTGACTGTCATAATTTCCTAAGGGAAGCCGACAGGAATCGGGTTATTGGTTAGCTGCGCCCCTGGCTGCGATATATATACGTCCTTAGAGGAACAATAATACTCACAATTTCTTCTGTCTTTTCCTCAGCGTGATGTGGAAGCTCTAAACTATTTATATCGCCGCCTGAAACACATTTTATAATTAAAATAGTTGCTTCATGTTGGTGGTTTGTGGTTTACATACACTACTAAAGGCTATAGTTATGGATACGAGGCTTTTGGCTCATGTGTAAAGTGGTATTGCTTTGTTTTTTTTTTTGTAATGTGCGTTTGGTTAGTGCAGAATAAACACTTTTATACCATTCCCCCTCTAAAAAGCTTATTTTATTCACTGAAAACAGTGAATAAAAAGCTCTTTTAATCACTGTTTTGGTGTTTGAATTTAGAACACATCTATATATGCGACCTCCATCTCAATGCTATACAACCTCCTTGCGAAAACATACTCTATACACAGGAAATAAATATCGTTTCACAAGTTGATTGTTATTAGTAATAATAAGAAAATTACTTTTGATTTTAGTAATTGTTCCAATTTTAATGTGCATTTTAATTAAAGCCCCTTGCAGAGTAGCGCGACGCGACAGCGCGACGACACCGGTCATTGTTATACCGTGAAGTTTTCTTTGAAATTGTTTTGTTAGAATCGCGTCGCGCTGTCGCGTCGCACCAGTCTGCACGAAGCTTAATTCAACCTTCCTTTTTTCTTCAATAAATGTCTATTTTCGCTTAAATCTTTCTTTTTCTCGTAGTCATGGTATAAAGTATAGTATGCAACTCTTGAATAAAACGGATTTATATCGAGGGCCATGAATTACTCGCGTCGCTCAGGATTCTAAAACTTGAATCACTCGCTACGCTCGTGATTCAATCGTCATGAATCACTCCCTACGGTCGTGATTCAGTCGTTAGAATCCTTCACTTGCTCGTGATTCATCTATGGCCCTCGCTTTAAATCCGTCTTTTATTCACTAATTGCATAATATACTATTTATACCATTCCTCCTCTAAAAAGCTTATTTTATTCACTGTTTTCAGTGAATAAAAAGCACTTTTAATCACTATTTTGGTGTTTGAATTTAGAACACATCTATATATGCGACCTCCATCTCAATGCTATACAACCTCCTTACGAAAACATACTCAATACACAGGAAATAAATATCGCTTCACAAGTTGATTATTATTAGTCATAATAAGAAAATTACTCTTAATTTTAGTAATTGTTCCAACTTTTATGTGCATTTTAATTATTTCAACCTTCCTTTTTTCTTCATTAAATGTCTATTTTCGCTTAAATCTTTCTTTTTCTCGTAGTCATGGTATAAAGTATAGTATGCAACTCTTGAATAAAACGGATTTATATCGAGGGCCATGAATTACTCGCGTCGCTCAGGATTCTAACACTTGAATCACTCGCTACGCTCGTGATTCAATCGTCATGAATCACTCCCTACGGTCGTGATTCAGTCGTTAAAATCCTTCACTTGTTCGTGATTCATCTATGGCCCTCGCTTTAAATCCGTCCTTTATTCACTAATTGCATAATATACTATTCTTTCTTTCTTCTTTCTTTAAAAACAATGAGTCATCGGCCTCTCCCCTGTTCAATTTGTTGCGCTCGGGTCGCAATCGGGTCGCAACAAATTAGAAAGCTGACCATTGACGGTAGATCCTTCTACGAAACTCTTGTATTTTGCGAGCTGATTGGTCGATGACTCACTATTTTCTTAACACGTGTTGGGGTTTTGTCGTCGTTGACGGATACCCCGGTCGTAGTTGTAGGAAGTTAGTTAAATTACACCAAAACCACTGCTAACTTTAATATTGGGTCCCCACCTATGAAATTGGCGTTTTTTTCTCACAAATAGAGAACCTTGTCACTTCTATGAATTAAAATATTCATCAATTGCTTGGTATTATATCGAATAATGGCCATCATAGACAACTACCAATAGTAAAAAAAACCTTATTACTTATAGTTTATAAACATAAAAAATACCTTAAAAATTACTCCTCATTTTGTTAGCAGAAATGGCCACTATTTGTTTTAACTTAGCCAAAACTTATTTTTGTCGCTTAATCTAGTGGCATATTACGTTATCTTAGTTTTTAAACATTAGTGCATAAAAGTTTTAAAACATTAGTGTTCATGGTTATTATACAAATTAAGAAAATGTTAGTATGAAATAAAAACTTCTTTAAAATTCTCCATACAAAACGCTGATTTCATAGGTCCTAATAGTTTATTATGGAAACAGTTACAAGTTATGTTTGTTTATCTGAGCCGCACATCACCGCGTGACAGAGTTTTAGTTACGACTGATAAGTCATTATTAGTGTTTAGTACGCGTAACCGTACTTTTGCTGTATGAGCATTATTGGCTCGTACAACACGAAAAGACTAATAGTGAGCAAGTTTGTTCATTAATTATTTCGCTGCAAAGGCTGAACCATGCCATATAGGATCTTTTTATCCCAGCCAGGTTATAGTGCTTATCTTAATGTCTTAAGGCGCGTTCCCGTGCTAAACACAGCGGTAGCCGTTTTTTAAGCTGTTTTTGGGAGCCTACTTCTCTTTATCTAAAAGAACTAGCAATTAATAAAAAATACATTAAATTTCTACACAATCTTGACTCCAAAATCATAGTTTTTTTTTTTTTTTTTAAGCTGCATAATATTTATTTAAAGGGCCACAAAAAAGCCACAGAAATGAGAAATAATGATTTATAACATGCATCTCCTCCTAAAATAACCATTATTTTGATTTGCTTCCTAAACTAATGGATAGGTAATTTAATAAAGAACATTTTGCTAGTTTTATTTTTTTCAAAACACGAAAATTATATTTTATAAAGATTTTATTCTAAAATCTCAGTGTACTCGCTAAGTAACTCTTGCGCAGAGTTAGTGTGCCACGAATGCTCAAGGTTATTTGGTCAGGGTAGCGCCTTAATGTACAAAGGGGACTTCTGCTATGTTTGTTTACGTAAATGCGGGTCCACACCAGCGCACGCGCATGAACCCTGCACGCTAGGCGCCTCGAACGGTCTCAAACTACTGGGCACATCCGAGGTATCACAGGTACACGACATTCACGCGATGTGTTCGCGAATGAGTGTTTTGACTGTCTCTTGCACACGAACCATTCGCTAACGGCTCGCGAACATGTCCAAAGGAGTCCATAGTGTGTTCCTAAGATGCACGCGAACCGCATGGTCGTGCGCACGCGCAGGTGTGGACCCGCCTGAAGATAAAATTGTATTTAATTTGTGTTTTTTTTTACCTTCAATCTCACTGCATAGTCTTGCTCTTCGTTTTGTCAATGTTTCAAACAGTGATATTAACCTCTGTGCTACGTACGGATGCAGATGTCTGAATTCACCTGAAAAAAAAATATACAATTAGCTTGTAACAGAATCAAGTTTTTCCAACTGAACAGACAGCTGTGCTGCTGGGGAGTTTGTTGCGCCACTTCTTCTTCCCAGCTAACGCACTAGGAAGTGGTGAAGGGTGGGCGTTTTGGGGGACTGTCTTATGTAATTTTGACGTTCGAAAAGTGCTGATTCTCAGCCTAGTTTGAATAAATGACTTTTGAATTTTGAATTTGAATTTTGAACGCAAAGATTGTAAGTATATTTCAATGTGTTTTTAGGGTTCTGTATGTCTGAATGAAAAAAAGGAACCCTTATAGGAACACTCTTGTGTGTCTGTCTGGCTGTCTGTTCATCTGTCACAGCCAATTTTTGGAGGCAAATTTGGGGAAAAAAAAAAAAAAAGCTTTGCAATCAGTACCGTGTGAAATATCAAATAAAAGGGTTGGTGTAGTATTTCAATAAAAAGAAAATATATATATTATATAAATGCTTTTAAAGATATTTAAGTAAATAAATGAATATTGACCAATTCCCCTCTTATCTCCAAAACAGCTGAGCTAAAATTTTGAAAATAATAAAACAAAGATTGTTCTATATTCATAGATTACAGGAAAATCACTCCAGGAAAGTCTATGGTCTTAAAATAACATGGTAAATCACTCAATATTGTGCGTACAAAGTTACATTTGCAGTTAGAATGTATGGGGTAACATGTTTTTCAACTACAATGCTCAGTTTGTTCTTAGGATAAGTTCATCTTAACTACGGAACCCTTCATTGTGCATGGTCCGACACGCACTTGGCCGGTTTTTTGTACGGAAACCATTGGTGATCTTAAAAGCTTCCCTATCTCCTTTATCAATTACCAACTTTATTGACAAATCAAAATAAAGAGTATTGTATTTCGGCTGCAAGGGAGCTGAGCTCGTAGATAAGTAATAACTGCTGCACGGGTCGATCCGTCAGGTTAAGCTACGCTTGCCGGGGTTGGTCTGTGGATGGGACTCCTCCGTGCCTCGGAAAGCACGTTAAGCCGTTGGTCCCGGCTGTTATTCTTGGATCTTTGACGGTCATTACGGGTCGTCAGAAGCCCGAAAGTCTGACAACCAGTCTTACCAAGGGGTATCGTATTACCCAGTTACTGGGTTGTGGAGGTCAGATAGGCAGTCGCTCCATATAAAATACTGGTATTCAGCTGCATCCGGTAAGACTAGAAGCCGACCCCAATAAAGTTGCGAAAAGGCTAGGCAAAAAAAGTATTTATAATATAATGGTAGTACCAATAATATGAATAAAATGACTAAATAACATAAAAAATATTATCCACAGGCATCACCGTGCGTGTACTCACCTAAAATACCATTATCAAGCAGTTGGTCTCGGCAGCCATTCGTAGGTCTTCGATAGTTGTTACGAATAATCAGCACTCCGAAAGCTTGACAAATAATCTTACCAAGGGGTATCGTCTTACCTAGTAACTGGGTTGTGGAGGTCAGATAGGCAGTCGCTGCATGTAAAATACTTGTATTCAGCTGAATCCGGTAAGACTAGAATCCGACCTCAACATAGTTTGGAAAAGGCTAGGTAGATGATGATATGACTTACAGCTCATATTAGCGATGGCGGCGAGGCAGTTGGTGTGGAGGTACTTGTCCCTCACGCGCACCATGTTATACTGTAACGCTCGCAGTATCACGAGTACCATCAGACCTCCTAGCGAAATCTCTGAGATAGCGCGTTCTGTGTACCAGGTTAGGTTTTTAAGCATCTGTGGACAAAATAAACTATTTTAGTATTGTTGCTTAATAATTTATAGCTACCTTACCTACCTTTTTAGTTTAAGAGCGCTTATCCTATAAGTTGGCAACGTCGCAAATAGCTGTCAAATATTTACCTGTTTTGATTAATTTGGAAATAATACTGTATTAAAATAAGAAATGTGGCTAACTAAGTTACTAGAATATTGATTATGATATGCAATAATTAATATTGTAACACCGAATATTTAGTTTTAAAACGGGTACAACATCAAATTCAATGTTACAATTGCATAACATAATCAATATTCTAGTAACTTAGTTAGCCACATTTCTTATTGTATGGAAATAAGAAATTTGGCTAACTAGTGAATAAAATATTGATTATGAAATGTAAGAATTAATATTGTAACACCTAATATTTAGTTTTAGATGTAAAAAAAGTATTTGCTAACTTTCCAAATCCCTTTTTTACACCTAGAACGGTTACAACATCAAATTCAATGTTATAACTGCAAGTCACTATTAATATTCTAGTTCGCTTGTTAGCCACATTTCTTATTTCCATACAGTAATATTGCTAAATTAATAAAAACAGCGAAATATTTGACAGCTATTTGAGACGTTGCCCACTTTCAGAATAACCGCTCCTAACAAGAATTCTAAAAATTGCTTTTCAAGCACTACCCGCGACAATCAATATCTGCAGGTCGATTTTGTGACAGTGACAGCTCACTTCACGCTCACTTCACCTAAGTTTCACGTTGATATTTTGACAGAATCGACCGAGTGAGATGTTTACAGAATAGCACGGCTGTACTAATAATAAAGCTGATGAGTTTTTTTGTTGTTTGTTTGAACGTGGTAATCTCCGGAACTACCTTAGTCGGATTAGTAAAACTCTTTTTAGCATTTGGTAGCCCTGTTCTTGAGGATAGTTTTAGGCTTAACATTACACTACGACCCTTAGGAGCCGAGCAAATCTACAGAAAGTCAGAAATAACTCTAACTCAAACAAAGGCAGGCGGGCGATGTGATGCGACGCGATGGATCTGAAGCAGCAATTTCACGCGGACAAAGTCACTGGCGGGAGCCGGTTTTTCATACATTTAGCGGCGTCCAATTGTCACTGCCGTTGAATATGTTTAGAAGATAGCTGTCGCTGAAGTCTCATATGGTATTTGAAATTATTTCGTGCGCAGTTACACAAAGGTTCAAAGTTGCGTGAAGGAGATGTCCGCTTTTTATAGGGACTTTGGTTTTTTATTCCGAGAACAATCTAACCAGCATCAAACTACAACTAAATAAACGCGACAAAAATATCAAATCAAATATCTTTATTGTGGAACTAGGAACCACTGAAATAATATTTTTAGAGATTTAAGAGAAAAATTATAAACAATTTAATGTTAGTTCATATATTTTATTTGTTGCTGGCAACCCAAATAAAATCTCACGCACACTTTTACAATGTCTTAATTGACAGATGATTTTTCAATTTGGAGTGGTTTTTTTTGGGAGTTGCTTGTTTTATTTTGTAAAAAGTTTTTAAAGTTAATTTTCGATAATTTTTCATGAATATTCAGAAAATATTAATAGTTTAAAAATCAATAAAAAACACGCTTTTACGTGCACCTATAGGCGTATTCAGACCTTGAAACCTAATCGTGGTCAAAGTTCATTACAAGACCTTTCTAACAAGTCCAAACACGGCTATGATACGATATTTCATCATGGAATGCTAGTGCCTATCTTCCGGCTTCATCATCAGACCTTGAAACCTAATCATGGTCAACGTTCATTACAAGACCTTTCTAACAAGTCCAAACACGGCTATGATACGATCATCCATCATGAAGTTCCAGTTCATATCTTCCGGCTCCATCATCAGATCAGCTCGACAGTACCATGTTATTGTATTGTCATCAAAATCACATACAACTGCCAATTTTCATAACGCTACGATCTTTAGAAGATGGTTAAATTAGTTTTCTTAGATTTGATTACATAGTTACATACATACAGGTCGACCTAATAAAAGCGTGTTAAAAATACGGGCGAGCACATGCTCATGGGCGACATTGTATATAATATAGATAGAATGTGTTACATTCACAGCTGAAATGAACAATTATAAAGGTTTTGCAAGACTCTTGAATGGCCATAGATCCAGTAACAGAACCCCACTACAGTTCAGTTAATACTTACAATTAAATGTACACTCTTGATTAGCGCGTCGTCTTCAGTCAATATAAGTAGTACTATCAGAGACATGTATATGTGATGATTGTTGTTATCTGGAGCGTTGTATAGCACTTGCAGGATTGGTACTATCTGTGAAATAAACATTTGGGTTCAAATTTATAACAAAGAAGGCATTTAACTCTTCAAAACAAAAATAAGTCGTCAGTTTGCCGCCTCTGTGGTCTAGTTGTTAGACCACCTGTCTCAGACCTCTGATTCCCAGGGGGAGCAAAATTTTCTGCTCGGTTTGGTTGGTGGTAGGGCTTGTTCTAAGTCCGCCTGGCTAGCTACCACCATCTTATCTAAGTCTGTCGCCATAACAACAATGTTAACAGCATTGTTGTGTTTCGGCAGTTAAATGTAAGATGGCCAGTTGCTCTGTGGTTGAGGATTCCGGGTGAAGATCGCTTCCACCTTCGGCCTGATCATCACTTTCCATCAGGTGAGATGCAGGCCAAGAGCGTCCCCGTCGTGAATAAAAAAAAAAAAAAAAAAAAAAAACTTTCACTATGGGACCGACGCTGAAATCGCGAAAAAAAAAATCAGCTGTTCTCTACATTTCGACGAAATATACGAACATAAATGTAGGGAACAGCTGTTTTTTATTTCGCGATTTCAGCGTCGGTCCCATAATGAAAGTTGCTCATAATAATGAGTACAATGACCCCTTAAGAGGTTTAGGGTAAACAAAAACTAAAGTTGTATATAAAGTAGAAAAAGTGGCGCTAGAGTACAACAGTAGATAAATAAATATCGGCAAATCTGTAAGAAAATATTCATATTTAAAAAAAGTTGGAATTTCAGCACTGACGTAGCTAGAAAAAGTGACAGGAATAAAGTCTACGCATTTTCCCCAAGCTATCTGTTGAGGCCTGCGTCTTAACCAAAAGCGATCGTCTCGCGAATACACGATCGGTGATGGAAAAAGGTAACTTTAGGGATATCTGTACTGCTATTCTGTAAAAATCTCACCGTGAAAACTTAGGTGAAGTGAGCTGTCACTGTCACAAATCGACCGGCAGGATGCTAGGGATTAACACTATTGACAGCTCACTTCACCTAAGCTTCACGGTGACATGTTTACAGAATCGACCGGCAGCACTCAAATATTTAAAAGAAGAGAAAAGTATGTCTTGTTTTAAAAAGCAACTTAAATTGTAAGTATAATGTGTCAATAACAATAATAATATAAAAATACCAGCAACGGCAAACTAAAAAAAAAAACTAAAATAGAAGATCCTTATTTAGTCAGTACGCTGCCATGTATGTCACATCTAGTAATACATTTTTATTGTAGATCCGTGTTTACTGGGTCGGTGATTAGTTAATATTTACTTTTTTTTTCCTCACACACTGATTTACTAATTGTAAAATTTTAAGAAAATCGTCTACTTTTACAATGTTTGTAAATATGTGAGAACCATGTATCTATCACATAAGTAATTCATTTATCTTTCGTTGCTTCATTTTTATTAATTCTTCTTTTTACCTATTGTGGTTACGTTTTTTTTTTTTAGGTACGTCGTCTTCTCATATAATTATGTAACTAATGTACCTACATATACAAAATATTGTAACACTTTTTAAAAGAGTAACGGTGGAGTTTCTTGCCCATTCTTCTCCATACGAAAACTACCTTTAGGAAGGGGCGACTAGAATCAATTAAATTTTTTGCAAACTTTGACGTTCAAAAGTGCCTTACAAGGGCCTATTTGAAATAAATGATTTGACTTTGACTTTGTCACTACCTTCATATTTGTTTTAAAAAAAATACTATTACCGTCGTTTTTGTACGCCCTTATACATTTTATGTTAATTCTAGTTTCTCAGTAAGTGAATTATTGTTAATTCTTAATGAGGAATAATAAAGTTCTTAAAACAAAAAAAAATATTATCTATAAACTCACCAACTGATCGATCTGCGCAACGTTGCTGATGTGTCGTTTATACGCGTTGCAGGAGTGCAGCATGAGGTACAGCAGCAACGTCGAGTGCTCGCAGCCGGCGGTCGCGCAGAGAGCTTTGTGGAGCTGAAAAATATTTAAATAGTTAATAATAATAATGGCCAAGTGCGAGAAGGACTGGCGCACTGTGGATCGAAAAAAGCCTCTCGAAGACATTGCATCTTAAATTTTAAAGTCTCGATTTTTTGCTTAATATGGCTTCTAATAGGCAATGTTATGCATAAATCTATCATAGGATACAATCTGGTAGGCAAATTAGCAACTTACAGTGAAAACCGTTTATAACGACTTCGCTTAAAGCGACGTACCGGTTATTACGACGAAAACTTGAGGATACAGCATTTCTGTTTACTTTACATAGATTTTGGTTATAACGACTATCGGCTATAACAACCGTAATCCGTAGGTCCCTTCGAGGTCCTTATAAACGCTTTTCACTGTACATTTTATTTGCAGAAAATATGTATGGAGCTAATGCTTATATCTCGGGAACGGAGAGAATAGCCGTTATATACTTGCACACGGTGATTGTAACTATTTATTCATGATTTTTTGACATACTTAATTTTTTTCAGATTATAAAAATCTCGTTAGTTTATATTTGAATTCAGAATGTCAGATAATAATCAAGTTTTGATCCATGCGCCATGTTCGTGAACGGGCGCCGTCAATAGTCAGTAGGTCATCTCTTAACTGCCATGGCTTATTTTAATTCAGAATTGGTTTTTTGTTTTTAAATTTTTATTGCACGTCTGTCTACGTTGTTTTCAAATGTATAATTTCAACATGAATGATGTAACCAATATTTTGTAACAATTTTTTTATTTAAAAGATTGTCCGTGGAGTTTCTTGCCCGTTCTTCTGCATAGGTACATACAGTAGAATCCGTTTATTATGACTCCGCCTATATTGACCAACCACCTATTATGACGTAATTACACAACGAAGTTTGGTTTTCAGATAAAATTCTTTGTAACAAAGTCGGATTTACTGACTTCATGACTTCGCTTACAGTGACATGTCAACCCATGTGTGATGTGTGTGGTGTTATGACCCATTTTTAATAAATTTTGACCGTTTTTGACAGATTATAGTCACACGAAAAATAAAATAAATAAAGATTGTGTATTTCAGCATAGTAACCACTAATATGTTAATTCAACTTACAGCTGCCATGTCGATTCTTGGTGGCGTCACTTGTGATCCACCGTTCGATTCTTTATGTGGTGTTGTTGCTGATGTTTCTGTAAATAAATTAATAAGAATATTTTGAAGAATTTTGTAAGAATATTTTGATTTAAAAGAGTGTCCGTGGAGTTTCTTGCCCGTTTTTCTCCATAGGAACATACTACGCTTTGGAATGAGCAACTAGCTTCATCTTTCTGACTGACCGACCCCTTGACAATTCAAAAGTGCCTGTAATTGGTTTATTTGAAATGAATGCTTTGAGTTTGAATAAGAAAAATGTTTAATCTACCGGTAAAGGACCTGTGTCGCCTTTTCAAAGACAGCGCAACACGCGACCCAACCGTCAAGGCCCGCTGGCACCGAAAAGGCTACACTATGCCAGCGGGGCTTGACGGTTGTGGCGCGCTGGCACCGATTCGGCCGCGAGCTGTTTACCGAACCGGTGTATGTTTACCGAACCGGTGTATGTTTACCGAACCGGTGTATGTTTACCGAACCGGTGTATGTTTACCGAACCGGTGTATGTTTACCGAACCGGTGTATGTTTACCGAACCGGTGTATGTTTACCGAACCGGTGTATGTTTACCGAACCGGTGTATGTTTACCGAACCGGTGTATGTTTACCGGTATACCGAATAAATAAAATGTATAGTATATCGTGCTGGAGTCCGCAATTCCACATCTGAGCGTGTACTTTGCGTCCTGAAAATGCAGAATGTTTTCAGATGATGTTGTAGATAATGCAATCCACGAAGACGCGCCCCAACTCCCCGCGATGACTGTAAGTTGTACTTTATTATGGAGCAGAGCCTTTTTGGCCTCGCACAGGTCTTCCTTAAATTCTAATGTTACTTTGTTTTTTATTTATGTTTAGTGTGTGATTTCCTGTGCGAGTCTCAATAAATGCTTTTTCTTTCATTCTTACCTGCGGTATCTTCACAGCATAATAACGCGTTCCTATACAAGTTATCATCGTTCATACAATGGTTGGCTAACGTCAGTAGTAGGAGACACGACTGGTTCGCTACAGGGTGCTCCTTTTTCACTCGCTCTTGTAACTCCTGTCTATCTAGAGGGGGAGTCGTGTAGATCGTCTGACGAGATGTGGAGTTGAAGGTTATCATGTTCCATAGGCCGGCTGGAAAGCAAAAACAATTTTTTATATTAATTTTTATTTCTTTTGTGAGTCATAAGTCATTTATTTCATAACAAAATACATTGTGTTGAAAATATTACAATATTATAAAGAAAATAATAACAATTAAAAAAAAACATTACATTAATGTTTAAAATTCATTACGCATTTAAAATTTATCAATATCACTAATATATAATTTATGTCAATAATTTAGTACCTTTAATTTAAATAATCACCAACATTGTATTAAAATTCAAAATTCATCCAGTATTAAAATAATCAAAAATAAAAAACGTATAAAAAAAAAACAGTGTGACAAATTAACCATTACTAGTGGTCGACCAGAGGTCGAAATTAGACCCTAATTTATTAATTTAAATGTCATGATTCTAAGGTAGCCATCTTGTGTCAAACGCATGGATGGTAGTGTGTGTAATGTTTTTTTTTATTAATAAAATTTATTTCTAATGTATATTATATAAAAATATTAGCTTTCTGCACTCCTTCTCCATATAAACTTTAACTGTGCCAAATTTCATACTTCCGTCCGCGTAATTTTCGTAAAAAGGGGTACAAAGTTTTTGCTTCACGTATTAATATACTAATTTTGGTGTGGTCGCAAGTACAAATAATCTTTCACTAGTGATTACATCTAAAGTGTGTTTGGTGGTTACCTGTATTCTTTAGAACAAAACTTGCACAAACTTGTTTGTGTTTTAGGGAAACATGTTGCTTAACTTTTCAACTTTAATCAACACTACAACATGACATATTACATGGAATGTTGAAGTGTTATGTTGATTAAAGTTTCGTATTCTCGGTAACCGGAAAGTGGATAAACAGTTGCGTAACATTGTTTTCTGCAACTCAAAAACATGTTACTGAAACAATGTTTTGCAACTTTTGTTTCCTATAAATACTTACCTTAAGTCTGCAGAATATGCTCAGTGACGCGGCGAGCAAGCTCGACATATTATTGAGCAAAGTTTTCACTAGGAGAGGAGCGTGCATGTCACCTTGTTAACTTAGTACTTACAAGCAAGGTTTATAAGTAGACTGCCGCCGCCAGCATGTGCGCCGAACATGCTCGGTGGCGCGGCGAGCATGCTCGACAGATTGTTTAGTAATGTCTTCACTAGGAGAGGAGCGTGCATACCGTACCGGCCTTGGAAGAGGGTTCTGTAAAGCAAGTTTTAACAATAAACAATTATTCGTTTTGGCTACAAGCAATAGGGATGTTTGTGGCGGCATCTACATCGCCACATGCGAACTACGCATCAAAGACCTGACGTCACTCGACATCCTGACGTCACTCATATCTTGCATCGCGCAATTAGAGTTTACCGCGCGGTGGACATATATATAAGCTCCCGACTTCAACCTCTGGGCAATTGCCCGCCAGACACGACACCCGTCTGGTCGGAGGATCCTCCCTTTTCTATGGTGGATGAGTGAACACAGTTTACACCCTGTTCCTCATACCCCTAAATGTTGACTAATTTTTTTTTATTGTCCGTCATGTAGGTTATTAAAAAATATCGGACAGGTTTTTTTTTCTTTTTTTACGTAATCAAAAGATTACGGCAATACATTGAGTAGGCAATGCGTTAATATGTAGCAAGACGTCACTGGCCGGTAGATTTTATAGTGATTTGTGACGTAGAAAAATATAGTTTGACCGAGACCGCTGTTCCGGCGAGGCAGGCAGTGTTGACGAATGAGCGACGGGACAGCGTGAGCGTTGACGGATGAGCAGCCTGCACTGCCCTCCCCGTCTCGCCGCGCAAAAACCTTAAGCGCGGAACAGCGGTCTCGGTCAAACTATAGTATCATCAAATTCCTTACACTTACAACACCTATTTTGACCACTTTCTGCAAAAGTTCGCATAAATGGTGCATTTATTTTATTTTATTAATCTATATACACTCACAGGCACAATTAACCGCCCACCTTGTATTTCTTTCAATCTGCAGAAATCGTCAAATTTAGAACACTTTTGATGGGAGGTACGTTGAAAACTACCTTTAAAGGTAAAAAAAAAACAAAAGCCTTGAAAAAAAGTCGTTTATTGAAGCATTTATACTAAAAATTGATTTTCTGAAAATTTTTGATGTAAATTTCGAAAATTTTAATTTCGAAAAAGTTGTCGAACAAAACAAAAAAAATAAAATTAATGATGGGTGTTGCCGCCTCGGGCTCTAATGACTTCTTGGAGCCGGTTTGGCAATCCATCCATGATATCTTGGATATCTGATTGGGGGATATTGTGCCACTCCTCTACCACAGCTGTCTTGAGCTCTCGTAAGGTCGTAGGGGCTGGTACTCTTGCTCGGACTCGTCTTTTGAGGTTGTCCCAAATGTGCTCAATAGGGTTAAGATCGGGACTGCATGCTGGCCATGGTAAAACTTGAATCCCGACCTCATTAAGGTACTCGGTGACAGATCTTGCGGTATGGCAACGTGCATTGTCATGCATTAATCTAAAGTTCTCACCAATGAATGGTGCGAAAGGGATGACATGGTCTTCGATAACTTTCTCCACGTATCTTTGAGCGTTCACACTGCCTCTATCGAACACAACAAGATCGGTACGAGCCTCGTAAGAAATACCTCCCCAAACCATTATGGACCCTCCCTGGTAACCCACTGTTTCTGTAATAGCGCATGGAGCGAACCTTTCATTTTGGCGCCTGTAGACACGCTGACGTCCATCTGGACCTCTTAAGGCTATTCTGCTCTCATCTGAGAACAGTACGTCCTTCCATTCCTCCATAGTCCAGTCAGCATATTCTCGTGCAAAAGCAAGTCTAGCTCTACGGTGTTGTGGGAGCAGTTGTGGGGCGTGAGCTGGACGAAACGCCCTCAGATTCCTTTCTGCCAGTCTTCTTCTTATGGTACGTTCACTAACACTGACATTTCTCACCTCAAAAAGACGCGTACGCGCTTCAGTAGCGGTGCAAAAGCGATTTCTCAACACATTGCTGACAACGAAGCGGTCATCTCGCGTTGAAGTGCATCGATGGCGGCCTTGACCTGGCCTGCGGGTGTATGAGCCTGTCTCCCGAAATCGTCTGATGGCATCCCGTACCGTGGTTCGAGGTACACCGACTGTACGAGCGATGCGACGTTGGCTGTACCCAGCGTCAGCTAAAGCCACTGCCCTAGCGGCACCAGTCGCATCGAGTGGCATTTTTTACAGTCACAAACAATTAGCAAACACTAAAAACTCAAATTAAACAATATTCACACACTATGGCAGAAAATAACAGGAATTGTTAACACGGTAACGCAACGGCAACAATGTTAAACAACGACTAAATTCCAAAAACCCGTCGGTGACACAAATTTAGGAAACGAAATAAGGGTATAAGTGTTTAATTTATTGCTAAAGTACCCACTTGACAAAAAATAAAAACAATGGATAAGCCATAGTTAACGTAAACAAACAGAGTGACGAACGATAAGGGTGGGCGGTTAATTGTGCCTGTGAGTGTATATAAAAGAAAGTCGTGTTTGTTACAACACTTATAACTCGAGATCTGCTGGACCAATTTTCATGGTTTTTGATTCGTTGGATTTGTCTCCGCCCCGAATAGCAGAATACATCTTAAAAACAATGAAAAGGTAGGGTAGGTAGGGTAGGCAGGTAGTTGCACCGTAGATAAGTACTTAGTGCTACTCGAGCGAAGCCGGGGTGGGCAGCTAGTATTTTATATTTAAAATTTCATTTATGCATTGCATGCATTTATTTTATATTACAAATGACACTAACCTGTATATTAAAGAAGTATCCACCAGTCTTGTCTGTCCGTGCACCCCAGCGAACATGTAAACTGACATGAGCACCAACATCGTGTTGATACATTCTAGGTGAAGGTAGTATGTGTTGTCCCTGTTGAAAGAAAAAAAATGGTTATTTTTTATCTTTAGTATTTTTTTAAATTTTTTTTCTTCAGTATTTTTTTAAAATTATTTTTTATTTTGTATTATATAGGGAGTTCACGATTCAGGACCCTGTCTTTATCTAAACGTGCTGATAAACTTGCAACATTCACTTGTAACAGAACATCAAGCCGCTACGTATATTTAGTAACTTAATTCTTAAAGTCAAAAAGAATCCTGTAAGAAAACGACACGTGTTTCACTTCTCAACGAGGCATCCTCAGGATGACGATTGACTTGTTGCGAACCCGACGTATTGACACGTCAAGCGTAGAGTGCAGTGTGAGCCAGTTCGTTTTTTTTAAATATATATAGGGCATCTCGCAGTTGACCTCTGAGGAGGTCGTAGCTGCTTAACCGGATTTTCCTGTGGCTGCCTTAAGCTACTAACTTAACCTCCAGCCAGGGCGTAAAATATACTTAAACTAGGCGAACGCTCGCTAAGGGCACCCCCTGTGGGGTACGAACCTCGGCTTAGGGCGTTCGCTGAGGGGAGGACAGCAAGAGGGACAGGCTGGATCAAAGTTATATCATCATGATTATTAATCGGGGAATTTAAAGCTACTGGCTCAGCATCAACGCGGGCTGGCGCATCGTTGTCGAGCAAGGGTCGGGGGGAGTATCGTTTACTCGGGGGGGTCGCGGTCGCGATCGCGGTGGACCTCGACGGCGAGGTCGGTATGACGGGTGTCGTCTGTATTTGTATACTGTACTGGTGGCCCTATTGCTCTCCTGGAGGAGGGTTATGGGGTCATCTGGGTCTAATAGGATGTGCCTCGGACGGCGGACTTGGCTAATGGTTGAGGGGACATATTTAGCTGCTTCGACAACCAGAGGGTTGCGGTGATTGGCAGCCGAGTCGAAATAAAGCCAGTTCGCCCTACAACCCCTGTTATATAGGATTATTGCCTCGCCCACCTTGGCTAGGATCGTTATCAGCGCGATAAGGGGCTGCGAACAATCGCAACAAAGGTGACCTTGGAACAACAACAGAACAGTTAAGCGGATTAGGTTACTAAATATTATGTCGTCTATTTTGATTTTAATGATAATAACGGTGTATTACATTGTGTTAGATTTAAGTTATTGATTGTTTTCCTCAACGGGGGTGACATTATCACTAAGTGACAAAACCCCTTTAAATAAATAAAGAAAAAAAAAAAAAATGTTTTCTATTTTATCGTATTTTAGTAGTTTATTGTTTTACGGTGATGGTGGGAGCGAGACAAAACACTGAATATTCTTGTAGGTATTGATAATGGTGTTTTAGGTGGGTACATCTTTTATGTCTTAAGCACGCACGGTGATGCCCGCGGATAATTATTTATATGTTATTTAATCATTTTATTCATACTATTGGTTGTATAGTAGCAGAATATTTTATGTACTATTTATTTTATTTTATATTTATGTATAATTCATTGAACCCGACTTGGTTTCCGTACGTCTTTTTTCGGGTGACTACTGAAAATCAGCGCTGTGCTGTGGGTCTCCATAGCACAGCATCATGCTGAGTGGAAGCCTTCTTGTCACAGTCATGACGTGCCAGCAGCTGCCGACTATTGTTTTGTGCTCGTTATTGTATTTAAATCTATTGTGTTTTATTTTCTTATTTTCTACTCGAGTTTATTATCTTTTTTTGTATGCACGTGTTTCTGTGACAAATAAACTTATTTTTCTTTCTTTCTTTTCTAAGTTATTAGTATGCTTGCGGTTGTCAGTAACAACACTGCAAACCAGTATTAACGTTTGCACAAGGAAAACCGATCTTATTGCTACTATTACATCAACATATTACTTACGTTACTGGAACATCAATGATCAGCCCTATCAGTGCGTCGATGAGCATTTCTACCCGACTCTCAGTCCCCGTCAGTTTGGGGGATGTTTGGGGCTCGGGGACATCGGGGGTCGCAGGGGAAGCGAGTGGAGATGGTGATGTTTCTTGTGAGGGCTGGAAAATAAGAGTAGTTTTAAGCAGGGACCGAATCCGGTATCGTCAATACGGGTATTTTTTCGGTTACAACATTTATATTTTTTAACAGGTATTTTTAAAGGTTACCTTAATTGAATACAACCAGTACCCTAATTACGTAATACACGATCAATCAGAATCTGAATCGTTTTGAAACAGATTGCTAATCCATTGCTTCGTACGTTCGAAAAAAAAATCTGCTCAACAACGTAAATAACACAATCAATGTTGTTGACCTGTCAAATTGAAACAGATTAGTCGGAATTGTCAACAAAAATGAGTTGCGTAATTAGGTAGCAGTATTAATACCGGCTACCGAAATAATAATTACCTCTATTAGTCAAAGGGCGCGCATCGCCTGTATGTGTGACCGACCGAGTGCCTGCACAGTTCATATCCAGGCACCATTTCTACTAACTCACCGTATTATCCAGGCCATCTCTAGCCTCTACAGTGTAGTTCCCGACCCTCCGTTCAGCCTGAACGTCCAAGTCAGTTCATACTCAGGCACCATTTCTACTAAATATTTGCAAACTCAACGTATTATCCAGCCCATCTCTAGCCTCCACAGGTCCGTTCCCGATCCTCCGTTCAGCCTGAACGTCCCAAGTGCCTGCACAGTTCATACTCAGGCACCATTTCTACTAAATATTTGCAAACTCACCGTATTATCCAACCCATCTCTAGCCTCCACAGGTCTATTCCCGACCCTCCGTTCAGCCTGAACGTCCAAGTGCCTGCACAGTTCATACTCAGGCACCATTTCTACTAAATATTTGCAAACTCACCGTATTATCCAGCCCATCTCTAGCCTCCACAGGTCCGTTCCCGACCCTCCGTTCAGCCTGAACGTCCAAGTGCCTGCACAGTTCATATTTAGGCACCATTTCGACTAAATATTTGCAAACTCACCGTATTATCCAGCCCATCTCTAGCCTCTACAGGTCCGTTCCCGACCCTCCGTTCAGCCTGAACGTCCAAGTGCCTGCACAGTTCATACTTAGGCACCATTTCTACTAAATATTTGCAAACTCACCGTATTATCCAGCCCATCTCTAGCCTCTACAGGTCCGTTCCCGACCCTCCGTTCAGCCTGAACGTCCAAGTGCCTGCACAGTTCATACTCAGGCACCATCTCTACTAGATACTTGCTGACGGCTCGAATCACGAAGAGTGCGTTGAAAGTCTGCCATGCTAGCATTACACTGTAACAAGAGAGAGATAATTGTGAGTTGGTGTTTGACACAAAAAAAAATAAACAAAGAATAATATTTATTTGCAAAAATGCGAGTACAATAAGTTGATCAATATAAATAGTAAGTTTCCGTCATATTTTACTAGGCAATACCCTTATGTATATGAACGTTCGCATGCTAATCTCGGCCTCAATGTCGCACCTTTGGTAGAACAAGGGCACAATTGCAGTTTTTGCAATTTTACAGGAGAGTAATTTTAAGATATTTTTTGTACTTAATGTGGTCTAGCTATGTTAATAATGTTCTAAGGTTGTTCTGCTTTTTGAAGGAATTAAACTAATGTCTTTGTCCCTCCAGTTCAAAGGGCCTTTTTAAAGCATTTCTACATATTTAAGTCATTTTGGCAATTTATGACAATTATGCCGTTGTTCTACCAAAGGTGCGATGTGTCAAAATACCAAAAATTTTACAAAACTTTTGACATTGAAGGTACAATTCCGTAGCCGACTGAATGCAGCAGCAGCAGGCGACGTCCCGTCGCGACACTGGTTTCTATGTAGGTATTTCTATGAACACGACGTGTCGCTAGCTACGGAAGGTATTTGATAGAAATACATAGAATCAAGTTACAATTCACAGTGCTGTCTTCAGTCGGTTACGGAATTGTAACTTGATTGTCGCGGAAATGAGACTACACTAGATTTACAACGTTTTTAGTTACGGGAATTGGCCTGCTAGTATGCAAATCATAAGTCGTAGTATCGTAAGTAGTTTAGTTATTTATTATAATCTGCCTCATTGGACTAGCGCACGAAGCGTTTTAGGGCCCTTTCTGAAAAAAAAGGATGCCAACAAAACCCTATCACTAAGCTTGCACTACATGCCAGCCTGTCTGTATATTCTGTGTGCCTGCCACAGGGATATCTTTTAAACCGTAACAGATAGCCCGCCTTTTTAGAATACTTGATGCGTAACGTCATTCCTAAGAAATCTCGAAAAAAAAAGCAAGATTACATACTTAGATAACACCGACTTCCGTTCCGGTAAGATTATTTGATTGCTTTTTAAACTTGCATTTTATATCAGTCTAAAAAACGCTTTTTACGCGATAGCGGCAAAGCCAAGAGGAAAGTTACGATTTTAGCTATATTGACGTAAGTATTTACGTGCGGATGTCCTTTATAGTTTCCCATAACAAACAGTTGCCGTTATTCTATAAATTTTCCTTCAACAAGGTAAACCCCAAACACTCGTAAATGACGAAAGCAGTCTATTAACATAGATGGAATACCTGAATCATAAGGAAAGATAGACCAGTGGTGGCCCAGTAGTAAACGCCCCACTAACGTTGTTACTTAGTTCATGGGGAGGCCCTTCAAGTGACGTAATTTATGGATGACTTATTTTTAGTAATAATAATAACCTTATTTAATTCTTTTTATTTAAAGATATAT
This sequence comes from Agrochola circellaris, assembly GCA_914767755.1. NCBI lineage: Eukaryota > Metazoa > Arthropoda > Insecta > Lepidoptera > Noctuidae > Agrochola > Agrochola circellaris. The sequence continues at coordinate 3,942,773 of OU611867.1, read as the reverse complement.
TTAAATTGTAAATAATAAAGAATCAAAACGAATAAACGAAATAACAATAAACCTTATTTAATTATTTTTATTTTAAGATATATTTAAAAATGTAAATGATTATGAATCAAAACGGTTAAATTAAATAATAATAAAATATTTATTTTCAAGTAACATATGCACTCATATCGTTAGTAACAATTCACTTACAAACTATGTTAGTAATATTTATAAAAAACTATACAACAAAAACAAACAAAGTTATGATTTCAAACAATTAACCATTACTAGGAATATGCAGCTCGCTTTAAAAGTAAATGATAGGACAATCCAGTTTGCTAGCAATGACAACCAGGAGACTGTTGGAGCTGGCAGGCACTCTGCGCAAGTGCGTCAGTTTGCGCGTCTGCGAACATACCCGAAGCACTACAAAAGCGTGGCAGCCCCAACAGCATCCTGATTATTCTACTGAACACGAAGAGCATTGACAGCTTTATGAGTGAATAACTTGAAAATATGCGTAAAAATGTTATTTTAACCGCATCCGTGCAGCGTGAGAACCTTCGGTTGACAAGTTGCGCAAGTCTGACATGACGTGTAACCGAAGAAATTTGCGGAAATTACGATTTTCTCACTCACACATCGTCTCACAACATGACTCAATAACTTCTGCATTATAGGTAGGTATTATTTATTGATATTTGTCTTCTTTATTTGTGTTAAGCATATTGTTTTAAGTTTTACTAAGTTTTTATTTTTGTTATGCATATTGTTTAACTTCGACTCTGGCACGGTACCTCTGTAAAAGCTAATTCTAGCCGAGGAGGGGCCCGGTGACCTGTAACACAGGTTTTTCCCAAAAACCATTATCAGGCACCAGTCTCTCACAAAGGTGGAATACAAATTGATAAACTTTTTGTACACAATAACTTTAAGTCAGCTTTGTGAAGAGAGAATAAATGATTGATTTATTTGCGCAAGCCTAAATTTGTGTAAGTAAATGGTTACGTGTGTAGCTACCATAAGAGGCCGCAGTTTCGAATTCTATACTCAGTTAACGTCCCATAATACATGGGACTTTCATCATTATGTCGAAATCAGGATGTTTTTACATCTCTTGGAATACGAGTCGGTATGTGTGGTGTTATGTTATTGTTGACGTACGCGCACGGGATTGCCCCTATGTTAGCATCTCAAACCACAGGTACAGGCTCTTTATTATGTTTTTTTACTATGAATCATTAATAAATAACTGAGGTGCCTATAAAATGGCTGGATTTTATATCAGTAACTTATTATAAGGAAATAATTTGAGGAGAACAGTGGTTTTATCATTTATCAGACATGAAGATTTTGTTTTTGTTATTTTTGTTAGTTGCTGCTGTCGCAGCAAACCTAATCACGGGTATTTATGTGAAAACTAATAATCGTAAGTTTTTTAAATTATTTTATTCCGATTCGATCCCTTCAATCCTCTAACCCCAACAGTCAGTTTTTTTGGTTTATTGGTGATTCGCCCGAAATTACTCGCCCGAAACGGGCGAATCGTTCCTTTTAAATAATAGTACCTGGACGACCGGGCTCTGCTCGGGTGAAAATAGAGAATGCTCATTTAATCGTATAGGATAGTACATACTAATTCCATGCTGCCATGTCATTATTGACATGTTATTATTGTCTTGTTCTAAACTTTTGGCGACTGAGCTCTGCTCGGGTTAAAATATGGAGAAAACAAATTTTCCCATATATGAGATCTAGCTAGATCGATATTTTTGCAACTTTCATTGAAATCGTTAGAGCCGTTTTAGAGAACGTGATTACAAATATATAAAAACATTGCTCGTTTAATAGTAGTTTAATAGTATAGGATTATAGTTTCTTGTAGCGATTCGCACGAAGTTAATTTATTTGTAGGCGAATCGACAACTCCGGAAATCGATTCGCCTACAAATAAGTTAACTCTAATCGAATCGCCTCAAGAAAATTAATATTATGTATAGTGTCGATTCGCCCATTTCGGGCGAATCACCAATAAGCCGTTTTTTCGGGTTTCATATCGACTGAGTTTAGACTAAATTTTGCAGTATATTTACCCCTGGCTTCTGATAACTTCATGAAATTACTGTCGGGTCTTCATTGGCAGATGCAATGGCAACCATCACAGTAGTTTATATAAGATCTGACAGTGAATAAGTTTATTTTGTATATTAAGCTTTTGAAACCGGATGTTACTCATCAGAAACCTAATCAGTTAAAGCCTTGCTAAGCTTAAGTTCCGAGTTGAGCTCCACGATTACTGACAAATGCTTGCACTGACTGGACAGGTCCACTCAAATCTGTTTTTTTAGACCATTTCAGACACTAATCTACATGGTCCTCATATGACCTGACCATGATTATGTCTGGACTTTAAAAGAGACTTTGACCCCTGAGATTGTTTCGCCATTTCTACTCAGAGGTAGACAGATAGAACATGTCGACTCCATCTAACTTATTTTTAATATGACGTGTAAAAGTGATTCCGATATCGTATTTACAGAATTAAAAATTTCATTTTATTTCAGTAGGTATCCCCAGGATTAACACCGTCAGCGCCACCCCTTAAGTGGACGTTACTTTTATTTGTGACAGGCCCGGTCTTTCATTTCTGCATATAAAAAGTGTATAGAGAATGTGTGCCAAAAAGATACACAGCGCTTTTACCAAAGATAAAGATACCTATTATATGAATACTTTTGGTCATCTCTAGAGGAGGCCTTTTCCTTTCATAGAGAGGGTTCTTGTCTAACTAAATACAAACCCTGACTATATCTAATTAATTAAATCAATAATTTTAAATATTTTCATATTAAATCTAATAATTATTTAAATATATCATGATTGTGTTATGAATCTTATTAATATTTTTAATCATAATTATTACTTATCAAAATAAAAATATAATTAATTATACTACTTATAAGTACTTACTTAACATCTAAATAATCAAGTTCTAACCATATTATTTTTAGTGTTAAAATGCACTAATATTAGTAAAATGAACTTGAAATTACGAATAATTTTACATGCATTTTATTGTTATCGATATTGAATGGTACTACGAATAAGCAAGAAAAAGAAGGCTTTTTTTTTCTCTTTTTTTATTTAACCGGTTTCTCGTCACTTTATCCAAATGGATACAGCAAACGAAAATTCCTTCAAATCCCACTGTATCCATTTGGTAACGGCATGTACCTACACGCGGCTTAAGTCACTATTTTTACTGATAATAATAAAATTTCAAAATAATAATATAATAATAATAAAAACGTTTATTTTCTCCACCACATAATGAAAAGTTAGTACATTACATAATTGTGAATACAAAAATACATTAATGTTGTGGAGACTGGAGCCTGTACTAGGAATACCTGTGTTACAGGTCTCCAGGCCTCCATACTACACGGACAAGTCACACAGATACCAACGTCTACTAACAGATGATAATGGGATGAAAGATAAAAAAAAAAATTATACAAAAACGAAAATAAATGTAAAGCAAACTAATAATTAACTAATTAGACAGCAAAGTAGGGTGTGTGGGTGTGAGTGTGGATGTGGGTGTGTAAGTGAGGGTGTGGGTGTGTGGCTGCGGATGCGTAATGAGTGTGTGTGCGATATTCAAAACTTGTCTTAATATGGTATACTTAGGACATGCCGAAACGCATTTTATGAGTTGAATTCTAAGAGTCTCTCAGTGGCTTCATAATGGCTAATATCGTCTGTGGGCTGTTTCACTCTATGGCCTGACGGATATTCTCGTCAACTAGACCTAAAATAATCAAAAAATTACTGGTAACACCAAAACATTCTGAAAAATGTCGAAAGTGACGTAAAGTCAATGTCAAACCGCGGGGCTTGAACTATAAAACGTTTCTTTTTTTGGAGGGAAGACAGGTGAACTATACTTTTGTATAGGTACACAATGTTCCAGACACTGTGTGACAAAAAGACATGTGGCGCTGAAGTTGTTCAAAGGCTTACCATTTTAATATTTGTTTTTATTTTCAGCAGGCCCTGGGCACATGAAACCGGCAACAGAAATTATTTGCAGCTATAAAGGAGATTGTGATGATGATTAAAGATGTGATCATCAAAAAGAGAGGAGGCCTGAAGGCAGTGAGATGTGGCAAGATTATATTTACTATTTCAGTTACAGTGATTACTATTACTATTTCTGTATTTGACAGCCAAGGCTTAGGACCATGAGCTCGTATGTGGTTAATGTAGCCTATCTTGGCTATGAACGGCCTTGCACAGTGTGAACAGAACACGTTAGAATACTTACCATTTTGGTAACTGTATTTATTGTATGGGAAGATTATAGGCTGATCATGTATGTTTTAGCCATTTCAATGTGGTCATTTGTCATATTTTTTTATTTAAGTACCTATTGTTATTAGTTTTAAGTAAAAGAGTACAAATAAATATTTAATTACTGATGTAGGTAATGTGTATTTTTAATTATTTTCCAGTGTAGTTCTTTTCCGTGTGGTTAGTGGCCAACCCGGTGTCAGAGTTTTAAAGCCACCCATGGGTCTTTGACTTGGCTTCACATGCCGTCGAGAAATATCTCTCAGGCATTTTTTCTCACCATGTTTTCCTTCACCGTTTTTGAAGCAAGTGATAATTATACAATACGCACATGAATCCGAGAAGTCAGAGGCGTGCCTTGGGTTCGAACTCAAGAAGTGATGTGACCGTCAGACTGGCGAGTCATAGGGACTTGGCAGTCTGACGGTCACATCACTAGGCTATCTAATGCTATAGTAAAATTATAGTATGTTTTTTTTGTTATATTTTAATTCAAAATTTCTTACGGTGTACTTACAATTCAAATACCTAAATAAACAACTAAAATTGGCATTTCAGGAACCACAGCTCTCTCCTACAACATAATAGGGATGAAGACTGAAATATTTTTTTTAGTCCGTCATTGAGATTATTAAAAAATATTGGACACGTATTTTTTTATTATTTTACGTAATCTAAAGATTACAGTGATACATTGAGTTATAATGTGCCATGACGTCACGAGTATGTAGATTTTATACTTACTTGCAACCACCACTCCCCAACTTAAAATGCGTTTTATCGAATTATTTTTTTATTAATATGATAAAGCAAAAAATACGTGTGTAATAATTTTTTATTATCTGACAGACGGGCTAATTGGAATTTCTTTTTTTTTTCCGTGGCATCATCCCTATTATGTCGAAATTAGAGTGTTTGCCCAAATTTGGAAATACAGTTGTGATCTTTTACTGTATTCATTTATCTACGTATGTGGGTTAGCCCATACGCAAATCACATTCTTAATACGTTATGATACTATTATGTACACAGAATCTTTATTAAATATGTAACTGCCATTCATTTATAATGGCTCGGACTTTACCCAGTGACTTATAATAAGGAAAACGTTTGACGAGAACAGTTGTGTAATCATAAATCAGACATGAAGATCATATTTTTATTAATTTTGTTAGTTGCTGTGGCCACGGCATCCGATGAATTTATTAATGATTACGGTAAGTTTAAAAAAAAAAAAAAAACAAATCAAAACATTTTTTTTTTTTAACTTTTTTTTTTTAAATTATTTCTCTCCTTTCCAACTATCCAATAGATAAGATTTTATATATTTTAATATTTGTTATTAGGTTCAGTACCTGACAGGTTTCAATCAGCTAAACAAATTATTTGCAAGTATAAAGGGTTTGGGAGGATGAAATTAAAACCGAAACCCGAAGAAAAAGTCGAGATTAAACACACGGAGATTAAAGATGTTGAAAAAGATGACGTGAAAAATGATGATTGAAGACCATAAAAATTGGCCCAGTTCGAACCGAGGTTTTCACTTGCTACAAGGATCTTTTGGCGCTGGAATTAACGACACGGCGACGTTGCCCGAGTGGCGCTGTCGGAAAACATTCGTGATTTTTTTGTGAAATATGTATTGAAAAAAAAAAGGTGACCGACCCATGGAACGCCCTGTGGCACGTGTAGCATAACAACCATACAAACGGGTTTTGTCGACGACAGAATAAACAGAATGACAGATTGTAATTTGTTTATCTGTCATTTTGTCTATTCTTCCATCGACAAAACCCGTTTCTATTTTGGTAATTCTAAACGCGCTGATGTAAAACGTGGAAATTAATGGCAAGACAAAAAACAAATGGCGGCGGAGAAGGGGCCTGAGAACGTCATGTCGTTTGTACGTTAGTTTTGTTGTCATTTGTTATATTTTTAATTTTATTTTATTTTTACTTTTATTTTATTGTTGTTGAGTTTATTTAAATACCTATTGTTATAAGTTAATGTAAGTGCGAGTATTAACGTCGCGGACACAAATAAATGAATAAATATAATTACTGTTGTAGGTAGTGATTATTTTTAATTCTTTTCCTGCTAATTGTAATTTGTCTTGTCACTAATCTAGACTGAAAATCTTGCCTTAGTTGATAAATAATAAGATAACACGGCTTTCATTATTAAATTAACCAAAAGATTTTGGTAACTATAGGTAAACTGTTTGAAAATCTTTGAGCAAAAAAACACTAATTTAAAAACGTAACATAGAGTTTGAACTACAACTTTTTTGAGCCTATAATACCTCAAATTGCTTAACATGGTCCTCCGTTATATCGAAAATACTGTAGCATTAATTTTGAAATAAATATAAGTTAAAGTTGAGGATTAATGTTAAGTACTATATTTGATGAAAACACCATTCTATAAATTTACCTCCAAACCGAACAATAAACAGCTAGTATTTATACTTCATATTTATTTATTTATTTGGTTCACCAACGAATGTTTACACTAATTACATAGGTAGTTAAAGCTATTCTTATAATTAATTCCAGTGTAACACTCACTTAAAGGTAAACACCACAAGCGCCACATTAATCTATTTCTAGTAATCTAACCATTTTCACTATTGGTCAGATTATAGTGAGAATTTGACATATTAAATCTAAGGCAAACAAAATTAATTAAAAACATGATACCAACTAAAAATATAAAAGAAAAAACTATATATATAAATTAGATAACTTATAATATATCAGGCAAAGATCTCATATACTTTGACTTTAGTTTTGATAGTGAATCATAATGCAAGTCAACCAAATCACTACCACTGTTAATGACTTTACAGAATCGGGCGTAGGGAGAGTTAGAGCCTAAAACAGTTCGTCTAAATGGAGGACAGATCATAGGAGGAGGAGAGTTCATATTCGATTATGAAATACGGGGTGACAACTGTTCCATACATTTTGACAGCGTAGGTATTGCATTTTTCTATGAAAAAGCTGTTTTTTTTTAAAATAACCGACGAAAAATTTCAACGCATGCGTTCAGAATCATGAACTGAATCCATGGTAGCAGTATTCGCGTCGATGTCCCTGCAAATACCTGTATAATAACTGAACTAAATATAAAGCAAATACTATTTTTTTTATTCTTTTTAATTTACCATTATTTTCACCGTAAAAAGAAAATACCTAAACTATTGGCGCCTTAGACACGCCAGCACTCCACTTAGTCCGCGAGCAGTAGGGAATGCAATCCCGCATCAAAATCTCAGTCCCGCGCGCATCCGCACAATTTGCGGGACCAGAGACAAATAATAAAGTTTTGCAATTTTGTAGATAGGTTTATAAAACCGAATAACCGAACCGGTGGTCGTTTCACATATTTGAAACCGTAAATGTGCCAAAACCAATTTTGGGCTCACAATAATTTTTCACTTTGCGCAAAGGGACAAAAATGCTCTTCAAACAAGATGGTAGGTATGTTTTTCTTTTATAGGTGTTTTTGTTGACCAGCTATGAACTGGAACACTTGAGATTCCGGACGTTACAGTGGGACGTAGAGCGGGTGATATTACGCGCATTTTTATAAAAATAATCAGTCTCGCAAATCCCGCATTTACGATCCCCCAAAAATCGTGCGGGATTGCATTCCCTATCGAGCAGTATGGTGCGAGCGAGATAAAAGAGTGAATTAGAGCTGAGGTAGCATGGGCTCTTAATAACACCCACACGGATCGGACAGGACATTTCTTATTTACATGTTGTACATAAACTCGAATTAGCTTTAAAGTAACCAACAATCAATGTTATGTCTTCACATTAAAGTCTATAATGTTAAATCATGGTCGATCGCTAAGTTTCATCTGTGGTTCATTGGTAAAGCCCCTATACCTGTGTATAGTGATGTGCTACCAGAGCAAAATTATCGATAATTTTAAAATTAATAGTATCGATAATGTTCAAATTAATAGTATCGATAATTACATATTAGAATTAAAAAAACCGGCCAAGTGCGTGTCCGACCACGCACAATGAAGGGTTCCGTAGTTGAGAAGAATTTATCCAATTTATATTTAAGTACAAACTTAATTTAGTGGTTGAGAAACATGTTTTCCTATACGCTATACGTCATGGTCAATTCTCCAACTGCAAATGTAAGTTTGATATTTTTAAGTGATAAAACTGTAAATTATAAATTTTCGGACTTTTTCCGTTACTTGTGCTGTGAGACCTTGCTTCTTGCCAAATTTCATGATTCTAGGTCAACGGAAAGTACCCTGTAGGTTTTGATTTATTTGAGAGTATCAAATATTTCATATAAATGGCCGTATTTTTTTTTATTGCATTGACTTAGTAACTTGATTTTTTTTTAGAGCTTCAAGGGAAAAAGATCTACATATTTGATATTAATTTCAACTTGATACCTCCACGCGTTCCAGAGAAAATGACTTGATAGACTGACGAACGGACAACGAAGTGATCCTATAAGGGTTCCGTTTTTCCTTTTGAGGTACGGAACCCTAATAGAACTGCCTCGACGAAAAGTTGGCAACGTCGCAAATAGCTGTCAAAAATGTACCTGTTTTGATTAATTTGGCAATATTACTATATGGAAATAAGAAATGTGGCTAACTAACGAACTAGAATAATTAATTATAACATTGAATTTGATGTTGTACCCGTTTTAGGTGTAAAAAAGGCATTTGGCAAGCTTCCAAATACTTTTTTTACATCTAAAACTAAATATTCGGCGTTACGATATTAATAATTGCATTTCATAATCAATATTCTAGTTCGTTAGTTAGCCACATTTCTTATTTCCATATTTTCCACGTGGATTCGCGATTGTCAAATTCGATTTTAGTTGTATCAAAATTATTTTTTAATTTAGAAAATTCTATTTGCAGTATAGCTCTAAGATTATCATAGCCAAAAGTAAGGAATTTTAGTAATAGTTTAGTTAGTTTAGTTCGGTGTACAAGAGAATCGGCACCAGACTTAAACCTTTTAACCATTTCAGCATGGATTATATGTGAATAAAAAAGTATTGGAAGTATTGATTTGCGGGAAATGGGATAGTTTGTATAATTGAACTTTTAACAGTTAAAATTGTTATAAAGTATATAGTACTGTATTTCCTTTACTTTTATTATACTTTTTACCATAATAAAAACCTATTTATCTAGACACAATTTTTATTTGTTCGTTTCTTTTTTTCGGCCGAAAAACAATCTTGACCGAAGAAGTAAACAAAAAAAAAACGGATGTATTTTGTTTACGTTTTCGGTCGGTCTCTATTTATAGTAGGCAGTCATATCATGTTTCACACAATTCCCTATCGTTTCTCTGGATATCCTCATTATAGTCATCCACATTTAAGCCTCATAACTTTTCTCACGACATGTCCAAATTGCCGATAGGCCATATTATGATAAATTATATTTATTACTGTAAATTGATTGTAACAAACAGGTTGATAAAAAAAAAATACATGAAGCCAGTATTTCTTATCCGACTACTCTGGGAAGAAACGTCGAAACAAACTCAGGTATCACAGTCTCTTTTAAAGTCCAAACATAATCTTGGTCAGATCATAAGTATCGCAAACAAATTATCGATACTTTTTTTCGCATCCCTAGTTTTGCTGATCAGTAGTCGTAAAGCATAAAGTGGATATTTATGAATCATTTTGCTTCAAAACGTCTGTGCGTAGATTTACTCGTATAACCCACATTGTAAGGAAAATCTTACAGTTAATACACGTACTTTACTTACTTAAATTATCAACATGAAGATACTGTTTTTAATAATGTTTTTGTTTATTGCGATGGCTGCGTCCAAGAAGAAAAAAACAAGTAAGTTTAAAATTTCGTTAGTGTCATGTGCCTATATGTGAATTGACAGAACGTCTGTGAGTGTGATTTTCTCAGAAAAGACTGTAGATATTTAGTTGAAATTAATACTTAAGTATAGTTTCTGTACCTTACAAAGGACTTACGGATCCCTTAGGCGTCGTCCTAATTGGCTACGATCGTCCGAGCAAACGATGCGATGTCGTCGCACGACGAGATTAAAGACACAGTTTTTTAGAGTGTCCCAATTGAAGCTCATCGCGCGAGCACAGGAAATGCTTAATAACGATCGTACGATGGGTTTGATCGTGCGAGCGTGCAATCAAAGCTATAAATCTCGCGGCGGCATTGCATGATGCTCATCGCGCGATCTATTGGAACACTTGTTGGACCATCGCACGATCATTTTCAATCGTACGACGAAATTTGCGCTTACGATCGTTAGCCAAATTGGACTTCGCCTTAGGTACTGATTTTGTGGTCCGTCTGTCTGTTCGCCCTTTTCAGAACGCCTTGAGTAAATAATTTATGTTAAAATGAATTTGAAGTACAGAGGTTAATATCCCTGTCCATGTGGTCCTGTACCTATATAGGTGTAGGTTACGACTTGCAATACAAATACTGTAAATCGATATACCATTAATCTAAACCCGTTTATATTATAAAGCAAAATAGCTTTTCGTGTCTGCCCGTGTGACCGTCTAGATCTTTTAAACTACAACGGATTTTGATGTGGTTTTCACCATAACTTAGAGCATTTATTCCGGAAGGTACATAATACATTAATGGCTTAGATTCAGCACCGAAATTTCGAAGTTTTTACTGGGTCACATTGCACCCGTGCGTAGCACGGTTCTATTATTATACCGCCTTTTAATTGTCGCCATTGCACCCGTGCGTAGCACGGTTCTATTATTATACTGACTTTTCACTGTCGTCGTTGCACCCGTGCGTAGCACGGTTCTATTATTATACTGACTTTTCACTGTCGCCGTTGCACTCGTGCGTAGCACGGTTCTATTATTATACCGCCTTTTAATTGTCGCCATTGCACCCGTGCGTAGCACGGTTCTATTATTATACTGACTTTTCACTGTCGTCGTTGCACCCGTGCGTAGCACGGTTCTATTATTATACTGACTTTTCACTGTCGCCGTTGCACTCGTGCGTAGCACGGTTCTATTATTATACTGACTTTTCACTGTCGCCGTTGCACTCGTGCGTAGCACGGTTCTATTATTATACTGACTTTTCACTGTCGTCGTTGCACCCGTGCGTAGCACGGTTCTATTATTATACTGACTTTTCACTGTTGTCGTTGCACCCGTGCGTAGCACGGTTCTATTATTATACTGACTTTTCACTGTCGCCGTTGCACTCGTGCGTAGCACGGTTCTATTATTATACTGACTTTTCACTGTCGCCGTTGCACTCGTGCGTAGCACGGTTCTATTATTATACTGACTTTTCACTGTCGTCGTTGCACCCGTGCGTAGCACGGTTCTATTATTATACTGACTTTTCACTGTCGCCGTTGCACCCGTGCGTAGCACGGTTCTATTATTATACTGACTTTTCACTGTCACCGTTGCACTCGTGCGTAGCACGGTTCTATTATTATACTGACTTTTCACTGTCGTCGTTGCACCCGTGCGTAGCACGGTTCTATTATTATACTGACTTTTCACTGTTGTCGTTGCACCCGTGCTTAGCACGGTTCTATTATTATACTGACTTTTCACTGTTGTCGTTGCACCCGTGCGTAGCACGGTTCTATTATTATACTGACTTTTCACTGTCGTCGTTGCACCCGTGCGTAGCACGGTTCTATTATTATACTGACTTTTCACTTTTGTCGTTGCACTCGTGCGTAGCACGGTTCTATTATTATACTGACTTTTCACTGTCGTCGTTGCACCCGTGCGTAGCACGGTTCTATTATTATACTGACTTTTCACTGTCGCCGTTGCACTCGTGCGTAGCACGGTTCTATTATTATACTGACTTTTCACTGTTGTCGTTGCACCCGTGCGTAGCACGGTTCTATTATTATACTGACTTTTCACTGTTGTCGTTGCACCCGTGCTTAGCACGGTTCTATTATTATACTGACTTTTCACTGTTGTCGTTGCACCCGTGCGTAGCACGGTTCTATTATTATACCGACTTAAGTAGCACGGGTCTAGTATAATATTTACTGACTTTTTTCGACTGTGTGTGAACTATTGCTCGAACTTTGTAAGTCCATTAAATTGAATCCGTTGTCAAGTCATTTAAATGGCTATTGTTTCAATCAGCCAATCACAACAGCCAAAATTAAATTAAATATGACTAAGGCGAATCTTGCGCGGGATGCGGGACGCGACTGCGCGCGTCCTTTGTTTGAATGAATAAGAATTTAAGAATTCACGCGACTATTAGCGCCAGTTTGAAAACCCCCATACAAGTTAGTTGACACAATAGGCGCAAGCGCATCCCGCGCGGGTTACTTGCTTGACTTGATGATTGATCTTAACAAGTTATTATTACATTTTTCTTTTCTTTTTTCAGTACTATTTGGCAGACCAATATTTGCAATGAAACCATCTTCACAAATTATGAAACTTTATAGTTCATACAAGGTTTGAAAAATGAGCGAATATAATTTACTCGAGAAGAAGCAGTTAAAGAAATTACTGACGAACATATTCACAATAAAGAAATATTAATGACTTTGCTAGTACATAATTTATATATTTTTTCTCTCCACCTGCTCGATAATGTCAAATTGTATAACATGCAATTCTAACCTAAAGTAAGTAATTAAATAATAGAAATACGATTTAAGGATCACGCACACGCCAGTCACGTCAACGTCAAGTCGCCGATCAGTCACGTCAGTTCAGGGACGTGTGTGAGCACATAGTCAGTCAGACCGTCATCGTCATAGCAACGCCTGTTTCGTTCGTAGCACTAGCAATACAAGTTTTTCGACGGAGTCGAGCCGGTAGTGATGTGACTGATGTGAACCCAACGCCCTACAACTTCTACATAACTTAATTTTTTGACGTAACTGATCGACGACTAGACGTTGACGGAACTGACGTGTGTGCATGAACCTTAAACAAAATGAAAGTTGGCGCAGTTCGAACAGAGGCATGCGCTACAGTGCTACAAGGATAGTTTGGCGCTGGAACGACGTTGACTGGGTGGCGCAAAGGCAATTATAATTTATAAAGATATGACGCGGGTGAAGTCGCCGGCGGAAGCTAGTTATGTATATATCGCAGCATATAAATTTGCCAGCAAATTGGACGCCAAAGCCGTTCATTAAACATTTAAACGAAAGAGAGAGAAAGATGAGAGAGAAAGAGAGAGAGAGAGAAAGGGAGAGAGAGAAAGAAAGAGAGAGAGAATGAGAGAGAGAGAGAGAGGGAGAGAGAAAAGGGGAGAGAGAGAAAGAGGGAGAGAGAAAGAGAGAGAAAGAGAGAGAAAGAGGGAGAGAGAGAAAGAAAGAGATTAATAAGTAGTTTTTTTTGGAAGTCGGTTCTTTTTCTTAAGTTTTTATATCTCGCTTTTTAGTGGGTCAGTTTGTAATTGATCTAAGTTACAATAGCCTAATGTCATCTGCTCATCACATTTTACAAAATATTGCTTTGCCCCTTACAGGGACGTTCATCGTTGAGGAGTTCTGCTGGTACTTCACCATCAGCTCCACTTCTCTATATGCATTGTGACGAGCATAAATTGCTTGGCAACCATATTAAAGTAATCAAATCGTAACCCGTGAAAGACTTATTATTGAGTAGTTCCGGTGGCCAACAGGTCAGTAGTTCCGGTGGTTTTCATTATCGGTTCCACTCAACCAAATGGTGCATCCCAAGAGCAACTGCACGAGTTACTTACTATAACAAAATACCTAAATCGGTATAGGTGTGCCTATAATATTTGAAGAGTTCCCTCGATTTCTTCAGGATCCTGACCTGATAACAATGGGACCACTTCGGAAGTATACCCTTTTAAACAAAAACGAATTTTGCAAATCTATATATGATTGAGTAATCCTCCTCGTTTTAGAAGTCAAAAAAATATATCTGCAGTGCTATTCTGTAACAAAACTTAGGTGGAGTGAGCGTGGAGTGAGCTGTCAATAGTGTCAATCCCTGTGGAATGACAGTTCACTCCACGCTCACTTCACCTAAGTTTTCACGGTGAGATGTTTACAGAATAGCATGGCTGTACTAATTAACCATGTTTGCAAACGAATGAATGATTTGGTAAGTGCGTAGCTCGCCTGACTGCATCGCAGCGACATGACCCGTCGGACAGTGCACTTTCGACGGGTCACCTCCATTTGATAGCTAAAACTCCTGTCTTTTATCTATCAAACTAGCTGTGCCTTCGGTTTCACCTGCATAACCCCGTGGGAATATCGGGATAAAAACTTTCCTGTACTAACCCAGGTCATGGTCTACCCATGTCCATCATCCAAAACAGTTCAGCCGTGTAAAGGTACCATTCCGTACCCGACGACAGGAAGATATTTTCTATGAAATACCTTCCGTAGCTAGCAACATGTCGTCACGTTGGCAGCTACGGGCGACTGGCGAGTGACAGGCGACACGTGCAGACCGACCGCAGACCAGAGCGTCTAGTGTGTTTCGTTTAACCATCTCGATTTTACGCATCGACCGCGTTCGGCGCTCCGATTGGCCCAACACCAGTGAGGGCCAGTGAAGGGCCAATCAGAGCGCCGAACGCGGTCGATGCGTAAAATCGAGATGGTTAAACATAACTCACACTAGACCCTCTCAGTAGTGCCGCCAACGCTCGAGCGATAGTAACGTTTTTCTGTCTTCTATCCCTGGAATGGAATACGGTCAGTTGCCGCCTTTTTTTTGGGTGGGAAATTATCAAATAACTTCTCCCGCTCTGGGTGGAGCGGGAGGGCGTGTCAGACTTTTACTGACTAAAACCCACCCGTGTTCCTTCCGTTGCCTGTGTGCCGAGGTCACGACATGCGGTCGGGTTCGGAATCATGACTGCAGCGACATGACGCCGCGACGTGTTGCCGCGACGTGTTGCCGCGACATGACGCCGCGATACGTCGCCTGCAGTTACCTCCTGCGGTCGGGTCCGGAATGGTACTTTTGGCGTAACAAACAAACACACTTTCGCATTTATAGGCAATATTAGTTATGATTTACAGTAATTGCAAACAAACTGATATGGATAAACTATTTATAAACGAGAATTTGCTTTAAAGTAAACAAAAATATATGATATTGTACGTATACACGTTAAGGTGTATTATCTTAAAACATGGTCGATAACTACGGTTCATCTGTGGTTCATAAGTAAAGCCCCTATATTTATGTATCTCAAGTTGGGATGCGCTATCAGAACGAAAGTATCGATAATGTTCAAATTAATAATATCGATAGTATGCTCAATTTGAACCTAATTCTGCCAGACGTTAACCCGAACATATTCAGGGGTGGTGAATTAGGCCAGAAGGTCATTATCGCCCTGCCTTTATCACAGTTTATTTGCGGACGGCGGTATATTTACATATGTACATATTTATCAACTTAAAGAAAGCACATAAGCACACACATAATAGGGATGATGATTTTTTTTTGTCCGTCTTAGAAATTATAAAAAAATATTCGCCAAGTATTTTTTCTTTTTTTACGTAATCTAATGATTACGGCGATACATTGAGGTAAAATGTGCCATGACATCACGAGTATGTAGATTTTATACTTACTTGTGACGTAGCGACCCCCACTCCCCTAACTTAAAATGCGTTTTATTTAAATATTTTTTTATTAATTTGATAAAGCAAAAAATACGTGTCTAATATTTTTTTTATTATCTGATTGAAGGACTAATTAGATTTTTTTTTTTTACCCAGGCATCATCCCTATTCACCCATCGTTACCTTTGGATTTTCTCATTATAGTCATCAACTTTTATCACGACATGTCCAAATTGTCCATATATGCCATTTGATAAATAATATTTATTTCGGTAATTTGGTCTTAAGGTAAATAAAAAAACTTGATGAGGTCGTTGTTTCTTATCCAATTACTCTGGGAAGAAACACCGAAACAAACTCAGAGTTCAAAGTCTCTTTTAAAGTCCAGACATAATTATAAGTATCGCAAACAAATTATCGATACTTTTTTTTCGCATCCCTATTTTTACTGATAAGTAGTCGAAGTGCTCGAAGTAAATAATATTATCACTTTGCTTCAAAACGTCTGTGCGCAGTTTTATAACCCACATTGTAAGGAAAATCTTACAGTTAATAGACATACCTTACTTACTTAAATTATCAACATGAAGATACTGTTTTTAATAATGTTTTTGTTTATTGCGATGGCCGCGTCCAACGAAATTTTGGGCGTTCTACCAAAAAGTAAGTGTATATAAATTGACAGAACTCTCCGCCTGTTAATAATTTGAAAAAAAAAAAAAAACTTTTCTGTAGGTACCTTAAAAATTACCCACGGAACCCTTATTTATTTTGTGATCCGTCTGTCTGATTGTTCTTTTCTCAGAAACGTCTGGAGTAAAGAATGTGTTAAAATAAATATCAAGTATTGAGGTTAACAGCCCTTATTCTATAAACTATTAACAGTATAAAACAAAGCCACTTTTCTTGTCTGTCTGTGTGCTAACATCTTCTAAACTTTATAATGGATTTTGTTAAGGTTTTTAGCATAATGTAAAGCATTTATTCCGGAAGGTTTCATGTGCATTATACATTAAATTTACCTTATCGCAGCATTATGCTGAGATAGGAGCCTTTTTGGCCTCGCACAGGTCGTTATCATTCTGTTTTTAAATTCACCTTTTTATTGTTTTTTATTTTATAATTTATTTATTTTATTTTTATTATTACTTTCTGTTTGTATTTCCTGTGCGTGTCCCAAATAAAATATTTTTCTTTCTTTTCTTTCTTTCTTTCTTAAATTTAGCACCGAAATCTCGATGTTTTAACATGTCGCCATTGCACCGGTGCGTATCAGGGGCGGGTTTATTTCGTGTTTAAATATAATGACCACCATAAAAAGCTTTGATACCCTTAGTTTTTTTACCAAAAACATATACTTGACACCAGAAAAATAAAGTCTAGGTTAGGAGCTTATTTACTATGTTTGGCAAAATATATTTTTTGCCGAGGGTAATTTACTTTAAGAGGCTTACAACAGATAAAGCGCGGTCACTGTCGGACTGCATAGAAATGAAAGAGAAGCGCGATGACACGACTAAGGTAATTTATTGCAAAATATGAAGCAGTTAGCGATTTACAAAAAATCTATTGATTGGACTGGAAAATTAAAACACTATTATGCTAATATGTAGCTTGTAGAATAATCTGACAAAAAATCAGAATGATTGCATGTAAATTAATATGATTTTTAATCGTTAAAAGAAATTTTTAGAGGTATCTTCATGATTTTTTTCTATCGTATCAAATTAGTTGTATTATGTTTTCAACACACTATCATACTAGCATATATCCTGAAGAATATCATATATTTTTCTGATTTTGTTTACTGCAGTGGATCATATTCTTTTAGGCATTATAAAACTTGCGTTTAGGCACGTTTAGGTCCTGTAGTCCCCTTAATCGGATAACGAGTTTTTTTTTTTTTTGCATGTCATTTTATATTGAAATGTTGTTAATCATTTGGTGTTCATTAACTATTTTTGGGTTTACAATTATTTTTTTGGAGCCAGTTTGGTTAAATAGGATATCGAGATGTTAAAACTTTGGTTGTAATTTTATATTAAAATCCGTTTTATTCAAGAGTTGCATACTATACTTTATACCATGACTACGAGAAAAAGAAAGATTTAAGCGAAAGAAAACATTTAATGAAGAAAAAAGGAAAGTTGAATTAATTAAAATGCACATTAAAATTAGAACAATTACTAAAATTAAGAGTAATTTTCTTATTATTACTAATAATAATCAACCTGTGAAGCGATATTTATTTCCTGCGTATCGAGTATGTTTTCGCAAGGAGGTTGTATAGCATTGAGGTGGAGGTCGCATAATATATATATGTGTTCTAAATTCAAACACCAAAATAGTGATTAAAAGTGCTTTTTATTCACTGAAAACAGCGAATAAAGTAAGCTTTTTATAGGGGGAATGGTATAATAGTATATTATGCAATTAGTGAATAAAAGATGGATTTAAAGCGAAGGCCATAGATGAATAACGAGCAAGTGAAGGATTGTAACGACTGAATCACGACCGCAGGGAGTGATTCATGACGATTGAATCACGAGCGTAGCGAGTGATTCAAGTGTTAGAATCCTGAGCGACGCGAGTAATTCATGGACCTCGATATAAATCCGTTTTATTCAAGAGTTGCATACTATACTTTATACGACTACGATAAATAAAGATTTAAACGAAAATAGACATTTAATTAAGAAAAAAAGGAAGGTTGAATTAATTAAAATGCACATTAAAATTGGAACAATTACCAAAGTTAAAAATAATTTTCTTATTATTACTAATAATAATCAACCTGTGAAGCGATATTTATTTCCTGTGTATCGAGTATGTTTTCCCAAGGAGGTTGTATAGCATTGGGATGGAGGTCGCATATATAGATGTGTTCTAAATTCAAACACCAAAACAGTGATTAAAAGTGCTTTTTATTCACTGAAAACAGTGAATAAAATAAGCTTTTTAGAGGGGGACTGGTATAAAAAATATTTTGTCAACATCCCTATTAGCTCCAGTTTAAAAACGTCCATACAAGTTAGTTGACACAATCGGAGCAAGTGCTACCCGCGCAGGTTTCTTGGTTGACTTGATGTTTACAGTTTTTTAATACATTTTTCTTTTCTGTTTTCAGTACCAAACCAATTCGATATGGGCCATACCGAAATGAAATCTCGTTCACAAATGAATGAAAATTTTGAAATGAACGAAATTTCGGGCGTTCTACCAAAAAGTAAGTGTATATAAATTGACAGAACTCTCCGCCTGTTAATAATTTTGAAAAAAAAAAAAACTTTTCTGTAGGTACCTTAAAAATTACCCACGGAAACCTTATTTATTTTGTGATCCGTCTGTCTGATTGTTCTTTTCTCAGAAACGTCTGGAGTAAAGAATGTGTTAAAATAAATATCAAGTATTGAGGTTAACAGCCCTTATTCTATAAACTATTAACAGTATAAAACAAAGCCACTTTTCTTGTCTGTCTGTGTACTAACATCTTCTAAACTTTATAATGGATTTTGTTAAGGTTTTTAGCATAATGTAAAGCATTTATTCCGGAAGGTTTCATGTGCATTATACATTAAATTTACCTTATCGCCGCATTATGCTGAGATAGGAGCCTTTTTGGCCTCGCACAGGTCGTTATCATTCTGTTTTTAAATTCACCTTTTTATTGTTTTTTATTTTATAATTTATTTATTTTATTTTTATTATTACTTTCTGTTTGTATTTCCTGTGCGTGTCCCAAATAAATTATTTTTCTTTCTTTTCTTTCTTTCTTTCTTAAATTTAGCACCGAAATCTCGATGTTTTAACATGTCGCCATTGCACCGGTGCGTATCAGGGGCGGGTTTATTTCGTGTTTAAATATAATGACCACCATAAAATGCTTTGATACCCTTAGTTTTTTTACCAAAAATATATACTTGACACCAGAAAAATAAAGTCTAGGTTAGGAGCTTATTTACTATGTTTGGCAAAATATATTTTTTGCCGAGGGTAATTTACTTTAAGAGGCTTACAACAGATAAAGCGCGGTCACTGTCGGACTGCATAGAAGGAGAAGCGCGATGACACGACTAAGGTAATTTATTGCAAAATATGAAGCAGTTAGCGATTTACAAAAAATCTATTGATTGGACTGGAAAATTAAAACACTATTATGCTAATATGTAGCTTGTAGAATAATCTGACAAAAAATCAGAATGATTGCATGTAAATTAATATGATTTTTAATCGTTAAAAGAAATTTTTAGAGGTATCTTCATGATTTTTTTCTATCGTATCAAATTAGTTGTATTATGTTTTCAACACACTATCATACTAGCATATATCCTGAAGAATATCATATATTTTTCTGATTTTGTTTACTGCAGTGGATCATATTCTTTTAGGCATTATAAAACTTGCGTTTAGGCACGTTTAGGTCCTGTAGTCCCCTTAATCGGATAACGAGTTTTTTTTTTTTTTGCATGTCATTTTATATTGAAATGTTGTTAATCATTTGGTGTTCATTAACTATTTTTGGGTTAACAATGATTTTTTTGGAGCCAGTTTGGTTAAATAGGATATCGAGATGTTAAAACTTTGGTTGTAATTTTATATTAAAATCCGTTTTATTCAAGAGTTGCATACTATACTTTATACCATGACTACGAGAAAAAGAAAGATTTAAGCGAAAGAAAACATTTAATGAAGAAAAAAGGAAAGCTGAATTAATTAAAATGCACATTAAAATTAGAACAATTACTAAAATTAAGAGTAATTTTCTTATTATTCCTAATAATAATCAACCTGTGAAGCGATATTTATTTCCTGTGTATCGAGTATGTTTTCGCAAGGAGGTTGTATAGCATTGAGGTGGAGGTCGCATATATAGATGTGTTCTAAATTCAAACACCAAAACAGTGATTAAAAGTGCTTTTTATTCACTGAAAACAGTGAATAAAATAAGCTTTTTAGAGGGGGAATGGTATAAAAAATATTTTGTCAACATCCCTATTAGCTCCAGTTTAAAAACGTCCATACAAGTTAGTTGACACAATCGGAGCAAGTGCTACCCGCGCAGGTTTCTTGGTTGACTTGATGTTTACAGTTTTTTAATACATTTTTCTTTTCTGTTTTCAGTACCAAACCAATTCGATATGGGCCATACCGAAATGAAATCTCGTTCACAAATGATGAAACTTTATAACTCATTCAAGGTTGCAAAATGAGGGAATATAATTTACTCGAGAAGAAGCACTTTATGAAATTACTGACGAAAATATTCACAATAAAGTAATATTAATGACTTGATTAGTACATAATTTATATTTTGTTACCACTTGATCGATATTGTCAAATTATATATGATAATTATGCAAACCTAACTAACCTATACAATTATGATTTCTTAAAGCTTTGTGCAGACTAGCGCGACGCGACACCGGTTATTGTTATACGGTCAAGTTTTCTTAGAAATTGTATTGTTCGAGTCGCGTCGCGCCGTCGCGTCGCACTGGTCTGCACGAAGCTTAACGCGGTTAGACAGTCTGACGAGAAAAACGACTTTAATTAATAATAGGTATAGATTAGCCCATAATCTTTCCACATCCCACTGCTGGGACACAGGCCTCCGCTCTGTGACGAGTCGCACTTGTCTGCACGAAGCTTAAAGCTTCGTGCAGACCAGCGCGACGCGACACTGGCTATTGTTATACCGTGAAGTTTTCTTAGAAATTGTATTGTTCGAGTCGCGTCGCGCTGGTCTGCACGAGCCTTAAACCGAGGAATGTATGCGCGGCACATCATTAAGTGGTCTTACGTTCCGATGTTGTAAATAAGCTACTTGAAATGTTTTGTAAATAAAAAACTAATGTCTTTTTATTATTTTCCTCATAATTGTAATTTGTCTTGTCACACAACAAATAACTAAAACTGAATGTGTACAATCTTGTCAACATTCCGTTTTTGATATTACCTACTGGCAACCTTGCCTTAGTTAGTTATCACTGCTTTCATAAGCAATAGGATTCATTAAAGGATTTATAAATACAATGTGAAATTGAAATCGCGATAAAAAACTGCTGCAAATGTATGGAACAGCTGATTTCATTTTCGCGATTTCAGAGATGGCCCCATAGTGTAAGTTGTTCGTAATGATGAGTACAATGACCCCTTAAGAGGATGCAAACGAATTAAATTTCACATTGTATAATGAAACTTTACAGTTATGTAATAAAAAAGACATAATCTGCCTAGCCCTTTTCTTCTTAGCGTATCGATGGCAATCTAAATAAATTCGGCCCAGAATTTGGCTACGAGTTTGGCAACTTCAGTAGCGTCCATCAGTTCCTGTAACGTGCAGACAACAGGACTCGCTGGAAATAATATCAAGTGTCCCATTGATTCTAGTACAGCACCATTTACACTCCAGGGCGGATGAATTATTTTCATAATTTCATTTTATTCATCGTCTGTGAATCTGCACCTTTTCCTTGTTTCTGCCAACTTGTGTCGGAATGAATGAATGAACTGCACCGACCTCAACTTGGTTTAACCAGACTCGATAAATCGAATGAACCCCAAGATTTACACTAGCACCTGAAGCCTCATGTTTCATGGTGCTACAGAGACCATTGCATATCAAAGAGTAGACCGGGAGGTGCAGTAATGGTAGGGTAGACGTGCCCTTAAGATATGAAAAGATTTGAGAGTCGTACGGGATATGCATCCAATACTGGAGACGGGGTCTATTTAAAGATTTATATGGTGTACATAATAAAGAGTAGGTATTCATTCTTGTTAGTTATCTATCGGGAAACACAGACTCCGACAGGAAGTTCCTTAGTACATGCGTACCTACGTACGTACGTAAGCACAACAAACGTATTAGAGAATACAAATAAGGATACTCTCTTTAGAATACAAACACTGGAATTCCAATAGTTATTATTTGAAAATGGATGAAGTATATGGTTACAGCTTTTATATAAGTATGGCAGTTTCTTGTAATATAATACTTTACATAGTGCCATCTTACAGCTAAGACGTGTAACAGGTGATAAAAATTGTATTGCTAATATTGTTGTTTTTTGTGTGAGTCGCAGCGAAAATGGATGCAGAAAATAGTAAGTTTTTTATTCTAATAACTGCAACATTTTGTCCAGATTTTGTCTCCGTTTGATGTCAATTGTTCGCCCCATAATTGGATACATAATATTTGGGACTTTAGGGAATTGAACGAGACTGGAGAAAAGGTGGACTAGTTCACACCTATGGTGGACTAGTTCACCAATCACCCTAAAGGTGGACTAGTTCACCAATCCAGCTTTCCCTTTGGGAAAAGCTGGATTGATTTTATCGGATATATCCATGCGCGGATTATTATGATGTTTGCTGCCCTCTGCTGCTGTCTCGATTGTTTTTTTTGTAAGTTTGTATGTAGGGGGTAATCTTCGGAACTACCAATCAGATTTGAGAAAATCTTTTTCATTGGATAGCCCAATTCTTGAGAAAGGCTACAGGCTCGCGGACGAAGTCGCGGGCAGAAGCTAGATTTTCTTTTTCTTTGTATTTCCGTTCTACCGCATTGCCATTTGGCTTTTTTGATATTGACTGCCTCAGAGCGATCACAAGCCCAAGTCGAGAAAAGTGCTTTTACATTTTCCATAAGGTTTTTCTCAATAGCAGCCCGTCAGGATTCGTTCCCGTTTGATGGCAATAGGCTCGCCCCCTATCACATGGGTCTTAAACATAACTGTTTAAATGTATACTAGAAACACACCAGCCGAATCCTCTGGGAAAACAGACTCGATGTTGTGTAAACTATATTGTTGTTTTTACAGCAGTACCTCCGTCAGACACCAATGACTTCAAGCCAGCTTCAGTCATCGTCAAGGACTATACATCAGGCTCGCCTTCAACAGACTCATCGGTGACGACGACAACGACATCATCACCCCCTTCGGAAGCAGGGAAAGAAGAATTATGATAAATACAACCCGCAGTGGGCCCGCGTTTTGGATTACGGCCCTCCCCCTCTCACAGAGGGCCTTTAGAGTGCTGACAAAACGACAAATGAAGACATCGTGTGGAAACCGGCATGTTCTACCGCCAATGATTCCCAGTCATCTGACATCTACCGCACTGGGCCCGCGTTGAGGATTACGGTCTAGGGTCTAGAGGTGGGCAAAGTGTATAATTTTTGCGATTGGAACATTTGCATCTGGATCATTGAAATGATCCGAATCATTGATATGTTTCATTTAGATCATTTGAATCATCGACTCAAAGGATATAAAAATGCATAACGACAACGAAAAACTGTGAGAGTATGAGTGATACACATCTCATTTGGTATCACTTTCTGACTTAAATAGATTGTATGTACAGTAGTACTGATTAAAGTAACGTAATGCGTAACTCAGCGTCTCAGTCTTTCTCTCTCACTCACGGTTGCTCAGTCGCCTCGCAAGCGACGGTCGCGCGGAAAGAGCACAGACGCAAAGTAATGATTCAGATTCAAATGATGCGTTTGAATCATTGTTCCTGAACCAATCTTTTGGAACACTCTCTCACTCTCTCAGTCTTTCAAGACAATGTTTATGTTCTTTCTCCAGAATTAGCTTACCTACTGACAGGTTATATAAGTTTATATAATTGTTTATTTTAATTTAATTATATAGAATCATTTTTTTTTCTTTCTAACTGAACAAATAGATGTGCTGCTGAGGAGTTTGTTGCGCCACTTCTTCTTCCCAGCGACAGCACTAGGAAGTGGTGAAGGGTGGGCGTTTTGGGGGACTGTCTTATGTAATTTTGACGTTCGAAAAGTTCTGATTATCAGCCTAGTTTGAATAAATGACTTTTGAATGTTGAATTTTGAATGATCCGGATCAGTGAGTCGGTTCCGTAAAGAGTTACACACGCCTATTCCGGTCCACTCCCTCTCACGGAGAGGAGGCCTGTGTTCCAGCAGTGGAACATTATAGGCTGATTATGCTATGGTGTTAGTCTGGTGTAGTGGTCACAGGGTTAATTTACACAAGACTAGATGAAGACATTTTGTATCTACCTCAAACTCTGGCGACATGTGGGTGTCGTGGGTGTACTCATCTCTGCTCATCCCAATGAGAGGGATTTTCGCGCGATGTTATGTGTTCCTACCTTAAATGTTAAACTTAAGCTCCAATAGCAGTATAACTGAGATATAATATGTAATTATGTTTACTAGCCCGACTTAAGACAAATTATTGAAAATTGTTTCAAGATAGAAAGTATGAGAAATCTAGCTTTAAATACGACATTGTTATTTTGTAAAGAATATTTATGACTAAATAATATTAGAAGTACAACATGTTTTCGTTAAACCGTTTTCCTCCTAAATCGGGAATATCCCCTGAGGTTGCGGTGCGCGGACGCAGTTCCCCACGCCTGCTTCTCGAAGAGAATGTGCGGTCGCGGGGTAGACCGTATAGGATGACGCAAAGAATAACAACTATGATTATTTATTAGTACCTGGGCGACCGAGCTATGCTCTGTTGAAAATAGAGAATGCTCATTTAATATTATAGGATAGTTCATACTAATTCTATGTCTACCTACTTACTAATTCCATGCTGCCATGATAGTAGGTACTTACTAATTCCATGTTGCCATGTCTGTCAGTTGTCAAATGTCAATTATTATAAGGTAGCAATCTTGTTGGGTTACTAAAATAATGCCCAAATCATAATAATGTCCAAAAATTAAAATTGTCTAAAAATAAAAATGTCCAAGAATACAAATGTCCAAAAAAAAAATTACTAAAAAATTAAAAGGTCCAAATCATAATAACGTCCAAAAAAGATTTGGGCGACCGAGCTCTGCTCAGGTGAAAATACGGAAAACGAATTTTCCCAGATATGAGACTTAGCTAGATCGATTTTTCGCCCCCATAAACCCGTATATTGCAACTTTCATCGAATTCGTTAGAGCCGTTTTCGAGAATGTGATTGCAAATATAAATATTCTCGTGGCATCAAAGCCGCCGTTTTCGAGAATGTGATTGCAAATATAAATATTCTCGTGGCATCAAAGCCGTCTGTACGCGACTCAGCAAACATTGTTGACCTACTGCAGAAGCGTAGCAGACGTAACAGCGCCCTGTAGGCATGTTTAAACTGGATGCGCCGAGAATTGTAAGCCCTTTGGGTATATCTGAACCGCAGGCTCGCTGAGTACAGATATGTGCAATACGCTTTGAACAAAGTTACTTTCACATCGTCTGCACATCGAGCGAACCTGCGGACCAGCATGTTCGCCCGGACTGACAATGCCCTGCGCTCCCTCTCCATGTCTACATCATCTCCAAGATTTTCGGTCACCACATGGCCAAGATACTTAAATGAAACACAATAAAATTCTGAATAATCACAAATCTCTGATCACATTAACATATAAAGGCTCGTGCAGACCAGCGCGACGCGACGGCGCGACGCGACGGCGCGACGCGACTCGAATAATACAATTTCTAAGAAAACTTCACGGTATAACAATCACCGGTGTCGCGTCGCGCTGGTCTGCATGAAGCTGAATGAACAATAATGTAAACGACATTCCCCCGAGTACGTAAGACGCGAGCGCACATCAATCCACTCACTGCACTGCAAGAGTAGTCTAGTCACCAATTACCATGATCACTACTATCCCAATCGCCTTCGCACAGTCATTATTAATCAATGCCGGCTTCGATCCAAGTTTGCGATCTTTTTCTTCTGACAGGGGGCTGTCATCTTAGTACTCGGGGTTACGTCAAGTTGACGGCTGTCAAAAGCGTTCAAAAATCAACTCCGTAAATTTAGCGTCGTAAAACTTTTAGACGCGCCGTCTAATATATCTAAGTTAGATTTGTGTCATAAGATCAAAATTTCTTGTGGAAAGATTCACCTTAGCCGTAAGTTTGTTGCCTCTTCATTTTAGTCATAAAAAATAAGAAATACTCAACATAGTTCTGTAGTGAGAATGAGACAAAAACAGTAACAAGCTAGCTACTTTGAAACAAGGCAAACAAGTTGCGAGGATCATTTTTCCTACTATTTTATAAATACAGGATGATTGGAAATTTACCCAACTCTTGGAAGCTTTAGTAGAACTTATATTGGGGTCGGAATAGGGATAATGCCTGGGTAAAAAAAAATTAAATTCTAATTAGTCCGTCAGTCAGATGATAAAAATATATTAGACACGTTTTTTTTTTATCATATTGATAAAAAATTACTTAGATAAAACGCATTTTAAGTTGGGGAGTGGGGGTCGCTACGTCACTAGTTTAATTTTTTTGTATAAAATCATTTTTAATAGGTATTCGACACAATGTAAAAATTGTTATGAATAAATAAATAAAATAAAAAATAAATAAAAAAAGTATGTATAGAATCTACATACTCGTGACGTCATGGCACATTTTACCTCAATGTATCGCCGTAATCTTTACGAAAAAATACGTGCCCAATATTTTTTTATAATATCAAAGACGGACAAAAAAAAACATTTTTATTCATCATCCCTATTAGTTATTTCTTACGACTGCACTTTATTCCGGTTTTTTTTCCAAGAAAAATCTCTTGTCCGTTTAATCCATAGGTATTTTTTTTTAAACATAACTTAACATCACTCCAGTAATCCCGGATGGTTTAAGTTGGAGGTATACTTATAATACCTATGTGGCGGCATCTACATCGCCACATGCAAACTACGCATCAAAGATCTGACGTCACACAACATCCTGACGTCACTCAAAATCCTGCATCGCGCAATTAGAGTTTACCGCGCGTTGGACATATTATATACAAGCTCCCGACTTCAACCTCTGGGCAATTGGCCGCCAGACATGACACGTCTGGTCGGAGGATCCTCCCTTTTCTATGGTGGATGAGTGAACTTTACACCCTATTCCTCATACCCATAAACCTACACCCAAGTGTTATTGTGTTTGGGATTTTTGGGTCTTTTGGGTTTTTAAGTTTTGTTGGGTTTGGGTGTTTTAGTTTGGGTTTGATTTCTCAGTAGGAGCCCGGAGTCTGGACTTGTGCCTGGTTGATGGCAACAGGCTCGCCCCCTATTATATGGGACTTAAAGATAACTGTCAAAATAAAAAACTACCAAATATTTCAAATAATTATATATTACTAGCTGCCCGCCCCGGCTTCGCACGGGTAGCACTAAGTACTTATCTACGGCACACCTACCTACCCTACCTGCCCTACCTACCCTACCTACCCTACCTACCCTACCTACCCTACCTACCCTCCCTACCTACCCTACCTACATCTATCTCCCTACCCTACCTACATACCTACCTACTTACATAACTACCTACCTACCTATATACACCTACCTAGCTGACCCGACAGACGTCTTTTCTTTGATTTGGTTTTAGTTAACAGTTTATATTGGAAAAAGAAAAGTGCTGTTTTTAGGGTTTTCCCGGCAATTATTCGAATTTTTCTCACCTTTTAAACCTTCCCTAGACCTCCACGGACATTTCAATACCAAGATAAGATAAATCCGTTCAGCCGTTCTCGAGTTTTAGCGAGACTAACGAACAGCAATTCATTTTTATATATATAGATTACCTGTTAAAAACGGACATTCAATTGTCTTAACTATTTTCATTTTTCCATCAACCTGTACATGAAACCTGTTAGTCATTTATAATCAAGTACTGTGCAAGCATTTATAATACATTGCTAAGTTAAACTTGTTGTAGAGAATACGTGTGCAGAAGAACTAAGTATCATGAAGATATTATTTTTATTGTTTGTGTTTTTTGTCGTTGCGTTAACGCAGCCGATACCGAATCAGACGACGAAGCCGCGACGAATGGAGTATGGTAATTATTTATTAACTACTTAATAAAAAATCGTGTTACCCAGTAACTGGGTTGTGGAGGTCAAAATAATAAAATACAGGTATTCAGCTGCATCCTGTTAAGACTGAAGCCGTCCCCAAAATAGTTGGGAAAAGCTTAGGCAGGTGGTACAACAAATACATAAAACTAATATATCTTACTTTTTTTTTTGCGACAAGTGCACTTTTATAAGTACTCCTAACCCAACAACCCGCGAATGGCAGCCATTTTATTTTTTTAATCGGTTGTTAAAGGGTACGTTCAATAGAATTCAAATATTTCTGAATCTAAGATACCTACAGGGGGTATTAGTATATAATTTTGTTACCTTTATTAATTAATTAGTTAGTTGGTAAGTTGTTTGTACACAAAAGGATAAATTTGAATTTTCATAGATACCTACAAACTTGCAAATAAATGACTTTGCATTATTGCAATAAGGTCAAATTTTATTATTATAAAAAGAGCCAAAAAACAAAATGTGATTACGTAATTTTATACAAGAATTACTTAATTTTTTTTTCTGCTCTAGTTTAAAAATAACCCCTGAATTTTATATATGTTTTTATGTTTAATGAAAAGTATTTCAGTCAACCTACAAAATTATACCAAAATATTGGCTCTACGCCAATTATTTTAAGAGTTATGCTCAATAGCTATTGATGCAATGCAAAGTTAAACTACGTACAATTATTTTGAATTGTTTAGGGTATTAAAGTTTATATGGAAATTCGTCTATTTGCGGATGAGAAAACGTATTGGGCTTGTTGTTTTAATAATAAACAAAATATTCCGACATCCTTCACATACAGAATATTGTTTTTTTGTAAAGGTCAATAACTTACATTACGTCATTTTTAAGCATTCCATCACATACAAAATATTGGCATCCTTCAAATACAGAATGTTGTTTTTTTGTAAAGGTCAATAACTTACATTACGTCATTTTTAAGCATTCCATCACATACAAAATATTGCCATCCTTCAAATACAGAATATTGTTTTTTTGTAAAGGTCAATAACTTACATTACGTCATTTTAAGCATTCTTCACATACAGAATGTTGTTTTTTTGTAAAGGTCAATAACTTACATTATGTCATTTTTAAGCATTCTTCACGTACGAAAATCCCAATAACACTTTGCCCGACTTGGGAATCGAACCCAGGCCCTTACGCTCAGCAGTAGCGCCTGCGACCAACGAGGCAGTCAATAGTTCGGAAACGTTACTGCTAAAAACGTCATCCGCATTAATTTTCTAAACAAGTCTTCTGAGACGCTGCTGCCTGTGCTTTTTTTTTTTTTTTTTTTTGGGTGGGAAATTATCAAATAACTTCTCCCGCTCTGGGTGGAGCGGGAGGGCGTGTCAGACTTTTACTGACTAAAACCCACCCGTGTTCCTTCCGTTGCCTGTGTGCCGAGGTCGCGATATCCCTTTCAGACAAACCCGCAACCCCGGCAGGCATTGGCCCTTCCGGACCCCGTCAGTTGGTGCTGACATCTCTTTGAGGCGCGCGTGGAACACAACGCGCCGTCGACCCGGGCCTGGTCCCTATCGGACGGCGAGCTACCCATTGCTCACCGTCCGCAAGCCCGCGCCTACGGTGGCCGGAAGTCGGCTCGCGACTCCCGACGCCCGGGGCGTCTCCTGCGGCGACTAGGGGCGCGAGGGGGCGCATTTTGCCTCTCCCTCGCGCGCTCCGCCTCCTCCTTCGCGAGCATTACTGCTTCGCAGAAGGAGGTGACGGCCTCCCATGCACTCTCGCTCCGGACCATGGCCTGAATCTACCCTACCTGGCTACCTGGCTGCTGCCTGTCCTAATCTTAACTTCATCCTTTGTTTCAGACACAACAACTGAATATGGCTTTCCCGACAAAACCCCCGGCGTGCCTGCATCAGCAATAATTAAATTTTACCAAAAACCAGGAGGAAAATGAATACGAGAGGAAATTGAATAATTATTCAATCAATCAATCAATATATTTTATTTGTAAACATAGGTTACAACAGTGTGCGAGATGTTACAATAATTGTTATATTAAGTATAGTTTCTCCATGTTTTGCCATTTGGCTTACAAATATAAATTTATGGAAGGCTTTCGCCAATTAAGTAAATTAATATGAAATAAAATAATTCAGTAGTATCAATGTCAATTTTTTTAATGTAATTTAATAAAATGCAATAGGTAATGTCAGGTAATTAATGAAAATATTTAATCGATGATTATAATGTCAATAAATTAGATAAGAAAAAAATAAAATTGACATTGTCCACAGAATTACTACTTAATAATAAAGTCATTATGCTTAGATAGTCATGCTAAGGCTAGGTATACAAATACTATTATGTCAAAGAAATGTCATCGAAATAGTCACTGAGACAGTAGTAACATTTCTGTATTAATATATTACGTAATTTACGCTTGAAATGTACTAAATTTAAACTTTTTATTGAGCAAGGTAACTTATTAAATATTCTTTGGGCCATACAAAAAAAGCTTTTCCTCATTAAAGCCGTACGTGCATATTATGGTACTTTAAGCTCTAATTTATTTTTATCACGTAGTTTCCTATATTGGCTTTTAAAAGCTATTTCATAAAGGGTGATGTTTGTTTTAACAAATATATTTACTTCATAAATATACAGTCAAGTTAAGGTTAAGATTTGGAGGCTTTTAAATAGAGGTTGACAGCTGTCAGTACTTTGCAACCCGCACATAGCTCTGATGCATCTTTTTTGGGCTTTGAAGACATACTCTTTATTTACTTTGCAAAATTGCCCCAATATATTATGCCAAATCTTAGTGTGGATGCAACAAAGCCATGATAAGCCATTAAAAGAGATTCTAGGCTTACAATTTTAGCCAATTTATAAAGTGCATAAGCAAATTTATTAATTTTCTTACAAATATCGTTCGGTTATCGGTTTCCAGGACAAGTTATTATCTATAATAACACCAAGGAATCTAGTCATGGTTGCCGACTCTATTTTAGTCCCCAAATAGTTAATGTCAAGGTATTCAAATATAAATTATAAAATGTTTGATAAAAACAATAAAATATGTGTTTTTTCTTTTAGTATCGCTGTACAAAAATATTGAGATACGGCATTACAGTGTGGCATGGCAGTGTGTGTGGAAGTGATAATGTGGACATAGAAAGGGAACGCAGGTCGCTGGCTATCCGTTGTAACCGGTGTACGAATGCGGTTAAGATCACGCTTTTTAAAGCATATTGCCAATCTTTCTACCTACACCTGCAGCCTGTGGGTCAGTTATTCGCAGTGGGCTACAGCGACCTGCGTGTCCAATACAACAATGCACTCAGGGTACTGTTGGGGCTGCCATGGCGTTGCAGTACGTCAGGGATGTTTGCTGAGGCGCGGTTTGATGGATTTGCCGCTGTCGTAAGGAAAAGATGGGCCTCGCCTACTCACTCGCGTTCGTGGTAGTTCCAACTCATTAACTAAATACTCTAAAATATGCAACTTAAAAAAAGTATTCAATTTAAATGTATTTATAGCTCACTATTTTGGCTATAATGGCTTCCACATAAAAGGTAGATATATGCTGTCGCGGACTTTTATTTAGAACTCTTTAAGACAAACAACCCCACAATACATTCTTTTCATGTAACTCCAGCGGTTTAGGCAGCGCACGCAAAGATAGATCTCAGAGGGAAGGATTTTTTCCGACTTACTTGATACTTATCGTTATATTATGACTAAATCACATAAAATCTTTATAAATTGTAGCCTATGTGTTATTCTGATATATAAGCCACATTACTGTAAAGTTTCATTAAAATCCGTTCGGTAGTTTTTGCGTGAAAGAGTAACAAACATCCATACATCCATCCTCACAAACTTTCGCGTCAGGTTTTTTTTTCGTTACGGAATTTCTACATTCGGTCGCCGCGCTCAGAGTCTCCGATAAAAGCTATGCAATAGCTTAAAAACAAATTAACTTCACTATGTAATATAAACATAATCTAAAATATTCATATATTAAGTTATTAAGAAAATGCTCTAATTTAACATATATTTTTTCCAAATGATTAACGATACTTCTTTAGACGTGATCTTCAGTATAAAATCTTTAAAAGTCGGTTATCGTCGCACCGGACACAAATCCAAACTCCGGGTTGCTACTGAGAATTTTTCTGAGAAAAACCAGTAGCAAATCCATAATGTTAACATGTACTTATCCAATAAAACTGTACCGATAACCCGAGATGGGGTCAGAAGTCACTTAACACACAAGGTGATTAAGTCTTTTTGCACACATGCCATACAGGCTGCTTTTTTTTTTGTAAATACATCTTTGGGCGCTACGCGACACTGCGAATGACAGCCGGGACCATCAGGTAGGTTAACGTACTTTCCTATATGTAATGGACGGTCACCTATCAACGAATTGACCGCGACAAGCGCACCATCAAAGAAGTTCATATATAACCAGTTTGAAAACAAAATCCTGTGAACACGATGACAGGTTACCGGTCCGGTTCTATAGCCGCCGAGCGCTGCAAGCAAGAATCATCCTTACGGTGGTTAGTTATGAACTTCTTTGATGGTACCTTAACCTTTGATCGACCCTGCGGCTCTTATAATTTGCTAGAAATGCAACATTTTAAATAACAACTAACATTAGTAATTCTATAAACATACAGTATAAAAAAAATCCTAAATTAAATTATGACCATCCTAGCGACCGGCGACCCACCCTTGTTCACCACTCTTGCCAAGGGATATCGTGTTACCCAGTAACTGGGTTGTGGAGGTCAGATAGGCAGTCGCTTCAAGTAAAATACTGGGATTCAGTTGGCTAGGCTAGGCCGATTGAGGCTAGGTAGAAGAACAACGCGGTCACATAGACAAACATGAAAAGTGGCTTCAATTTACAAAATTTATTTATTATGTATATAAAAGGAGAAACTGACTGACATATCAACGCAGAGCTGAAACTCCTGGGACTAGGAACGTATGATTTTCTAGACAGCTTTCTTTTATAATGTAGGCGAGCACTAAGAAGGGGGTTTTGATTCCACCTTTAAGGGGGCGAAAAGAGGGGAAATTCAAGGAACACGGGTGGGTTTTAGTCAGTAAAAGTCTGACACGCCCTCCCGCTCCACCCAGAGCGGGAGAAGTTTTAAAAAAAAAAAAAAAAAAAAGGGGGCGAAAAGAGGGGAAATTCGTTTGTATGAAAAATCTTATCCCTTGAGTTAATAATTAACTTGAAACTTGGCACAAAAAGTATTAGGCT
Source organism: Agrochola circellaris (assembly GCA_914767755.1). NCBI lineage: Eukaryota > Metazoa > Arthropoda > Insecta > Lepidoptera > Noctuidae > Agrochola > Agrochola circellaris. The sequence goes on along the minus strand of OU611867.1, from coordinate 3,908,712 downwards.
TGCATAAATTCAAAATAGTATTTCATTCATTCGAAGTTATGCACAATTATTTCTGAGCAGTAACCTAACGAAAAGTACTAGGCTTGCATGAATTCACGATAGTATTCAGTCATAATGTTATGCTACTAATAGGATTTGGATGAGGCAGACAGATAGTTTATAACCTGGATTAACCCCTAGGATACTTTTTATCCAGGTAGTACGTTTCCATGAGATAATTTCCGACTTCCACGCGAGCTAAGCCGCGGGAAAAAACTAGCAGATATAGAAGAAAACAACAAAGATATTTAAACCGACCTGTATACATACTTAAGATAACCAATTAGTATTTACACAAAGTTGCGACCATCGTACAACATAAATGAATTGATATTATTAGTAAAAGTGTGTCTGTGTACACATAGAGAAACAGAAATGAAATTCCTGTATATTTTATTAGTTTTGGTTGTCGCTCTGACTTTGGCAGTTTCAGCAGAGGTGTGGACTCAAAAATGTGCGTGTAGTTACTGCACCTCTACAGAGTGTACCGCTCCTCATGTAACATGGCAGCCAACTGAAGGTAATTAATTTTATATTATTGTATATATCGCTGGCCCCGGGCAATATAGCGGTAAACACCGGTTACGCCCTTTTTAATGTTATTTGATTGTTGGCTTCTCTGAGTACCAATCTATCACTCTTATTTTATTCAGTTTTTTTTAATAATATTTATGTAGAATAAATGACAATAACAGCTTTATTGCATGGAAAATTCTCTTACGACTAAGTTATGTATTTTTACTTCTCCTGTAAATTTCGATTTTTGATATTACCGCTTTATTGCCCGGGGCCAGCGATATGTCTTAACATATCTGGAGGAGCTCGTGACTAAGTAATAACTGCCGCACGGGTCGATTCATCAGGCTAAGCTACGCTTGCTGGGGTTGGTCTGTTGATGGGTGACCATCTTTACATACCGAGACTCCTCCGTGCCTCGGATAGCACGTTAAGCCGTTGGTCCCGGCTGTCATTCGTGGATCTTTGACAGTCGTTACGGGTCGTCAGAAGCCTGGAAGTCTGACAACCAGTCTTACCAAGGGGTATCGTATTACCCAGTTACTGGGTTGTGGAGGTCAGATAGGCAGTCGCTCCATGTAAAATACTGGTATCCAGCTGCATCCGGTTAGACTGGAAGCCGACCCCAACATAGTTGGGAAAAGGCTAGGCAGATTGATGTGTTAACATATCTCGGGACCATGGGGTCCCGGTCCTATGGACGAGGGGCCGAAGCCAACTCGCAGAGGCCCCTAAGACAATTTTAAATGGAATGAGGTACCAACCGACAATTATCCCTATATGCACTATGCAAGTGCACCCAAGGACAACCCCCGGTTGGTGCATGACTACTGCAGAACATGGAAAGAAAAGAGCAGCGCACTAGGAAATAATTTACTTTAAGGTCAGGCGCCTGTGCCCTCGATAGTACCTACTGGTACGCATCATACACGAAGATCATATCACTAATTACTTAATGGGCCATGTTATAATTATTACGTAACCACTACATAACCAATATGTCAAAACGTCAAACAAATAGTTTATATGACAGCTGCGCCGACGGTATGAAATGTTACCATTTTAAATATTTTATTTTATATAAACATTTAGGACTAAGTATAGTATTTATTCATTTTATTTTTGTCTCATTTTGTTATTTCACTATATGCTGCACCGGTTGACGTCATCACGTCAACGCCGGCTGTCTCTGAAAACCAGTGTTGGGGCTCTGTCTCGCATAGGGTCGCAGCATTATGCTGAGCGATGGCCGTTTTGCGTGGATGTGACGCATATTTTCCCCCAAATTTTATATTTTTGTGTTTTGTTCTTTCTTTGCGTCATGTGACATGTGTACCGCAAATAAACGTATTTTCTTTCTTTTCTTTCTAAGATAACTGTGTTTTTTTTATAGTTGCAGGCTCACAATTCCCGGCGACAATAAACACTGCAACTGCAAACACCTACTACTCCACCGCACAAAACGTAAGTGGGGTAAAAAAATAAATAAAAATAAACAAAGGTAGTCATGAATATTGCCGTCTGAAGTGAAAACTTAAAACAGTGTTTTTTTTAAATTAATGGTGATGTCAAAAAATAAAATAACTTAATTTGTAACGCATGTCGGTGACGCGACGAACGAGTGAAAATTCGAATTCATGTGACATCTACCAACCCGCACTGGGCCCGCGTGGTAGATTTACAACCCACTGTGGAGGCCTGTGTCCCAGCAGTGGGAACATTATTAGGCTGATTACGTTATTTTGGTGACGCGATCCCATGATTTTCACCAAACAAAAAAAGATTACATTACAAAAAAAAATTACGAAAAACCTGCTATCTAATTACGTAACACATTTTCGTAAACGATTACGACTAATCTGTTTCAATTTGACAACTCAACAACATTCATTGCGTTATTTACGTTGTCGAGCAGATTTTTTTCCCCAACTTAAGAAGCAATGGATTAGCAATCTGTTTCAAAACGATTCAGATTCTGATTGATCGTGTATTACGCAATTAGGGTACTGGCTTTTTTAAAGACCCTAGTTTATTTTATTATAATACATACATTTAAATCAATATCAGTTTCTGGCTACCCGAAATGAGTTTACGTATGTTTATACAATATATTTAAGAAACCATTTTCTAAATGCATAATTACAAAAGAAATAAAATTGATTACGGGTCAACAACGGCCACTGTCAGTGTAATACAAAATATCACTCAGCACGCGTGGCATGACCACCATAGAAACGGGTTTTGTCGACGGAAGAATAGACAAAATGACAGATTGTGATTGTGAATCTGTCATTTTGTCTATTCTTCCGTCGACAAAACCTAAGGAAGACCAGGCTTGAGAATTGGCTAGATTTGAAAGATACTGTAAAGTGCTGTTAATTAACATTTTATTTTCTATCATATAGTAAGGAATTTTCAGAAAACGCTTTGACGTAATATTTCCTTATTTTTTCAGATGCAAACTACGCATACTCAACCAAGTAATATGTGCAGAATAATTACAAGGAAGCCTGCGTGCTAAGGCGTGATCGAAATATGATTCGCGGCCTTATCAAATACTTATTTAAAGAAGTATAATCATAAAAATCATCAATACAAGTTCTAATTTCATAGGGTACTTACCATTGAATGACTATTTCATGAAACCATGACATTTGCCGATATACGCTAGTGGCCTTGAGTGGTTAGCTTGCGTGTTCTGTGCTGAGCTCACGCAACGCTTCGTACGTACAGCCAGTAATAAGACTCACCCATCAAGGAGCGCTGTCCCAAATTAGACGCATTATTAATTTATTATACGTAAAATAAAAGATATTCTAATAAAACGCGTAGACTAAAAGATTCATAAGATAATTAAAGATCAATAATTAAATTATCTTTAAAATGGTGAAGGTTGCCTGGAAGAGATCGCAGTAAGCGATAAGGCCGCCCATTGTATATTTTATAGTGTATTACTTTGTCTTTATGTAATGTATAATCTGGTGTATAATAAAGTATAAATAAATAAGGTTTCAGGAAAATACGCTTGATAGTTTTTGCGTGATTCTCAGTTTTTTATCCGCGTTAGACATAACTTTACAAATTAATTACATTATGTACTATAAACATAATCTAAAATATTCACAGATGGAGTTAGTGATCTTCAGTATAAAATCATTAAAAGTCAGTTATCGTCGCCTTAAGGACTTGTATTGCTGATTCTAATAATTATAATTTTGTATAGCCTTATTTCGTTACGGTCGCGAATCATTACTCAACATGCAAACTAACACTGACCAAAAAAATTTAAACGCAGACTTCTGTATGTTTTATGTGTAACCACAGTATAAATAAGTAACAGTATTATGTATGTATAGAAAACGGCCAAAACGATGCGCTTCGAAATCTCAGTGTATATCAGTACGCAAGTCTCGAGTGCGCGGCAGTTACGCATGGACGCGGAAAGTTAATCTACCGAGCAGTCGTATGTAATTATTTTAATGTTACTGCCGATAAATAATACTGTTACTTTATTATACTTTGCTATAACTTACATTCATATGGCTCAAATGTAATACTAACACTGACGATAACTGTTTAAAATAAACGAATTTACTTTAACTGAAGTGTTTTTTTATGTGTGGCATGCAAGCTGGCGTTGCTCCTGATGCTAAGTGATGTCATTGCTTTTAGGTTAGCATCCCAGAGACAAATCAAACATGTTTCATTGCCTATAATTGCATTAAAACTGAAATATCTGTACAGTACAACTCTTTCCAGGACTGGTCTATTCTTCCGGCCATCGATTCTTTGACAAAACTGGCCACCCCACTACCACTTCAGTTTGTTTACTCGGAAAGCTATGTCAGCAACTCCAGTTCTTTTCCGGATTATTTCATCTCAGTTCACTTCTATACAAACCCAAACCATTTATTTCATACAGTACAACTATTTACTTAAGGGGACTACAGGACCTAAACGTGCCTAAACGCAAGTTTTATAATGCCTAAAAGAATATGATCCACTGCAGTAAACAAAATCAGAAAAATATATGATATTCTTCAGGATATATGCTAGTATGATAGTGTGTTGAAAACATAATACAACTAATTTGATACGATAGAAAAAAATCATGAAGATACCTCTAAAAATTACTTTTAACGATTAAAAATCATATTAATTTACATGCAATCATTCTGATTTTTTGTCAGATTATTCTACAAGCTACATATAAGCATAATAGTGTTTTAATTTTCCAGTCCAATCAATAGATTTTTTGTAAATCGCTAACTGCTTCATATTTTGCAATAAATTACCTGCGTCGTGTCATCGCGCTTCTCTTTCATTTCTATGCAGTCCGACAGTGACCGCGCTTTAGCTGTTGTAAGCCTCTTAATGTCCCTCGGGAATCATCGCATTTCCGAATTCAAACGAATGCTAATTTCCATATTTATTCGATTTATCGTGTATAATTTAAATTCAGAACTCAATAGTTTATTGTTGTTTTGTTTTGATTTCCGTTCTGAATTCAAATTATTCACGATAAATCAAATAATTGATGGACATGGAAATTAGCATTCGTCGGATTGCTTGCATGGATTCGGACATCCATGAGGATGATCCACCCCGGAACAAAAACAAAACGGCCGCCCCCCAGCTTGGTGGTTCGACGACCTTAACAGTTTTGACTCCACCCATTTTCGTCGAGCTCGTACGCCATGCCGCCATACATATTGCAAGTGGACCCTCCGGGAGGGTTCCCGGCATTACGTTTGCGTTTTAACCATCGCGGACGGTTAACGGCATTAGTTTTAAAACCGTGTTATAAAACACTGTAAAACGAAGTGAAATAGTGTTTTCTGGGGTCTTGTCGCTATACGTAGTTTCCATCCTTTTAAATTTTTTGTGAATATTTGTAACCGTGAGCAAAAAATTAAAAAACTTAGATTTTAAAACCAACGCATATACTAATAAATCTTGTTAAAATAAACATCAGATTTTATTTTCACGGTTTATAATCGCTAAGAAGAACCTACATTAAAAAAATAAGCCCACCGCGAGGGCTCTTAGGCGTCCCATATGCGACTAGGTGAACCCTCCAGGAGGGCTCCCGGCACTGAACGTGTTGAAATGGTGGTAGGGACAAACTGGATGCGGAAGGCGGAGGTCAGAGTCTTGTGGCGGAGCCTGGGAGAGGCCTATGTCCAACAGTGGACTGCGATTGGCTGAGTTGATTAATTGGACCGCGATAGGCTAAGATAATTGATTGATTGAACATCCTACCCCTTTTTTAGGAACGTACCCATTCCTGATAGTTAAGCGGAGACTTTTGCCTGCAAGCAGGGTAATTAAAATATACAACAAGAACTAAGGTATTCCACTCGGTACTGATTTCAACAGCACTTGACCGAACCGCACCTGAGCACTTCCACTAACAACATATCGAAAGCAGAAAAGAAGAAGAGTTGAATTCATTGTTGCTGAGAGTAAAATACTCAATTAAGAGGCTTACAACAGCTAAAGCGCGGTCACTGTCGGACTGCATAGAAATGAAAGAGAAGCGCGATGACACGACGCAGGTAATTTATTGCAAAATATGAAGCAGTTAGCGATTTACAAAAAATCTATTGATTGGACTGGAAAATTAAAACACTATTATGCTAATATGTAGCTTGTAGAATAATCTGACAAAAAATCAGAATGATTGCATGTAAATTAATATGATTTTTAATCGTTAAAAGAAATTTTTAGAGGTATCTTCATGATTTTTTTCTATCGTATCAAATTAGTTGTATTATGTTTTCAACACACTATCATACTAGCATATATCCTGAAGAATATCATATATTTTTCTGATTTTGTTTACTGCAGTGGATCATATTCTTTTAGGCATTATAAAACTTGCGTTTAGGCACGTTTAGGTCCTGTAGTCCCCTTAATAAAAATCTGAACACACTGTTTCTATTTATTTAGTCCCACAGTTTGCATGATCATACGAGGGCTCGTGGCTAACCAATAACAGCCGCACTGGTCGATGTAACATTTTGGCAACGCCTACCCATTCATACCTACAGGCGTGATGCTATGTATTTTATAATTAAATTTTGACGAATAAAAGTGTTTTTATGACTATAATTTTTCACCATCATTTACCATTAAGAAAATGTGCAAAATATTGCAAACGTTTGATATTCGACCAAGTTAAAGAAGCTATATTTTATTGGCCAAAAAATTCAGTGTAACCTGTATATCATCATCCTTCAAGGAATGGGTGGAATTCCCAGTCACCCGTTTAAGACGCAGATATATGCCAGTGACCTTGAGTGTAGCTTGCGTGTTCTGTACTGAGCTCACGCAACGCGTCGTACGTCTAGCCAGGACTCGCCCATCAAGGAGCGCTGTCCCAAATTAGACGCATTATTAATTTATTATACGTAAAATAAAAGATATTCTAATAAAACACTTATACTAAAATATACATAATTAAATTATATATCTTTAAAATGGTGAAGGTTTTATAAAAATACGCTTTTTCTAATTTTTTGCGTGATTCTCAGTTTTTTATCCGCGTTAGACATAACTTTACAAATTAATTACACTATACAGGGTGGCAGAGATATCGAAGCGAAGCCTGTTATAATGGATTCAGTACATGATTCTGAACAACAGTTGTTCCATACATTTTGACCGCGTAGGTATTGCACTTTTGTATGAAACAGCAGATTTTCTTTTTAATAACCGACGAAAAATTTCAATGCAGTGGCGTTCATGTCAACATGTTATATTGTCCTGACACCCCGTATAATATAAACATAATCTAAAATATTCACAGATTAAGCTATTAAGAAAATGTTCTAATTTAACATATATTTTTTCCAAGTCCTTAACACTACTTGTTTATTTTATTTTATTTATTTATTTGGGAAAACAAACAATTACACATTAAGAATTACAAAAAGAAATGATACAAATGTGTAATCGACCACACGTTCTCCACAGATACACAATGCGACAATTTGGTGAATTGTAAGACTAGCTTTGTAAACAATAAAAAAGAGGAATATTAATAATAAAATATCAACAAAACATATAGCTGCCAATAGTGCCGCAAAAGTGGGAAACACTGTCACATTAATTTTTCAATATGTTACGCAACATGAGTCTGCACGTTACCGCGATAGATCTTCACCGCGAAAGATTTTCAATGCGATAGCATCGGCTCCGTAGAAATTCATGGTAACGTGCATCGAAGCACATGAAATCGTGCATGGTATCGTACATAATTTAATAATAATGAAAATACTTCTAAGAATTTAAATAATAACTACCTACATTATTCTTATGCAATACACAAAATTAAAATAACTAATATACTATACCTATATACACAAACCTAATAATATACAATATATACATAATTATACACCCAATTAAAAACATCTAATAATATTGAATTACTGCTTAGCCTTCTTCCTCTCTCCTTATTTTGCTGTGCCCGACAGGGTCCATATTGCTCTCTTACTTATTATACCATCTATGTACATATGGAATGCAATAAAAAATTGAGTATTGAGTATTGTATTGAGTATTGAAGTCAAGAAGTATCGCACTGAAGATCTATCGGGGAAACGTGCATCGAAGTGTAGTGGCTTCGCAGAGACGGTCTATCGCAGTAACGTGCATCGCAATTTTTGTAGCATCCTATTAGCATTTATCGATATTTTGTGCGCCGACATTCAGTATGTAGACTTGACCATTGCACTGCTTGTGTGCTTGGCCACTGTGTTTAGACTTGATCTTTAGTATAACATCATTAAAAGTCGGTGAGTGTCGCCTTAAGAAACTGGTTCGCTATTTATATTCACAATACAAATACATGCAGACTCCAGGACATTGCTGCGCAAGACTCCCAGTGGCACACACGTATAAGTTAAAAACATGAAGATATTATTATTTGTATCGATTTTCGTCGTTGCGATCGTCGCAACGCAAACGCGACCACAGAAGGAACCAGCGAATGTACCGAAGACGAATGGTAAATATTTTTTCCATATTTATTGGTCCTCTGTCTTTCCTTGTCTTAAGAGGGCGCCTAAAGGTCCACTAGCGCCACTCTTTAAAAAAAATATTATCTCGTGACTGAGAAGGAATTATGAATAACGGCTAATAAGGACCCTCGGTAAGTGTGTCTAGAATTTTCTAATACCTTTTATAAAGCTTTATATTGAGACACGAAGCAACAAAATACGATCTAAAGAAAAGCGGCCACATTCCTCTAGATCGTATTTTGTTGCTCCGTGTCTCAATATGAAACTTTATAAAAGGTATTAGAAAATTCTAGACACACTTACCGAGGGTCCTTACTAGCCGTTATTCATAATTCGTTCTCAGTCACGAGATAATATTTTTTTTAAAGAGTGGCGCTAGTGGACCTTTAGGCGCCCTCTTAATCAAGATTTGACAGGCCGAAGTATTGGCGCGGGTGTGATTCCGCAACAAATACCGGTTTTTGGGTGGTATTTATTTTTCCCTGACTGCATGGAAGGGTTATGCATATAGTAGGTAGTATCTTTGTATGTGGGTACGTACAGTATGGCCGTTGAGAGACTGCGTTCGTGACACCTGACAGTTTCATACTAAGGAATATGTGTTTTGCGAATTTGATCCTGATCTTTAAAACAAAGTCGGGTTAGTTACACCATTTATAACTCAAGAACGGCTGCATCAATTTTTATGACTTATGATTTGTTAGATTTGTCTCCACCACGAATAGCAGGTTAACTATTAAAACATCGGAAATTTCACAAAAAATAAATACTATGAAGAAAATTTATTTTCTCAGGTAGGGTAGATATAGGTAGGTAGGTAGGTAGGTAGGGTAAGGTAGGTAGGTAGGTAGGGTAGGGTAGGTAATTAAGGTAGATAGGTGCGCCATAGATAAGTACTTAGAGCTACCCATACGAAGCCGGACCGGGTAAAGCTAGTTACTACTAGAAATCTTCCAACTGACAGGTGTCAGAAACGCATTCTCTCGACGGCCGAACTGTAACTAATATTGGAGTATTCTTTACTCCCTCGCAGCATCCAACCAAACGTATACGTACGGCAAATATTTATTTATTTATTGGGAGAAACTTCACAGACTCGATATCTTAGCAGGATTAAGCATTTCTTTTGTAATGTTTTAATTTGTAGTTACCTAACCACGGGGTGATCGACCGTGGGTCGCGCGAACTGCAAGCCGCCTTCTTCCCACGGGGGTAAGCAGAATCTGCAGGACGCCACCTGCTACGATGCTTACCTACTCCTTTCGCCTCGTTTACGTTCATACATCTGGTCATACACGCACGCCGGTTGCGAGTTCTACGCACCTGACCTTTCTGAAGAACATCACCAATAACGTCACTACAGCTCCTAGGGCGTCCACCCCCGGCGTTTCCACTTATGTACATCTGCCATGAAAATACCTTTTGTTAGTCGCCTTTAATTCATCCTCACACCATGAGCAAACCATCAAACTAGGTAGTATCCTGCCTACCTACCTACCTCAAACTCAAATCATTTATTTCAATTAAACCATTACAGGCACTTTTGAATTGTCAAGGAATCGGTCAGTCAAAAATATGAAGCTAGTTGCCCATTCCAAAGCGTAGTAGGTACCTATGGAGAAGAACGGGCAAGAAACTCCACGGACACTCTTTTAAATAAAATAAATTGTTACAAAGTATTGGTTACATCATTCATGTTGAAATTATACATGTGAGAACAATGTAAAAAGAACAATTCAAAAATTAAAAATCAGCCATGGCCGCTAAGAGTTGACCAGTCCCAACTGACGGCGCCCGTTCACGAACATGACGCATGGATCAGCACCATTCAGCTCAACCATTTTGAAGGGAGCTAAATGATCCATCACACGCGCCACCATCAGCGAGACATCTGAGTGAGCATAACATACTCACAGCCGCCAGGGCACATTCAAGTCAATAAAAAAAGTATTACCCGGTAAATGGTAGCTCTTTAGTACATAGTACTCACACCTGTGCTCTGGAATTATATACGTAGTTACGTACCTAGTTACTAAGTTTTTAAATATTTCCAAAAAACGAAACAAAATTATTCCATACATTATCAGATGGTGGGTCATCGCAGACACGATACCTTTAGCATCGGCAACCGGCAATTTGACGACAGCATCGCGTTTTGACGACTCGCTACGTTCGAAAAATGTCTGTATATTTACTTACTAATTAGCGAATTGACAAAACATCGTTTTTTTGTTATTATACAACGTGTAACAAAAACCTTGTCCGATCCGTGAGGGTGTTGTTGAGAATCATACTGCGAGTATTTATGGAAATTTACAGGAAAAAAGAAAAAAAATCGGCGCATTTTTTTCAATGGGGAAAGTTACTGAGATATTTACACGTGGCGCGGGCGGCCCTCGTTAAGGGGGATGCGCTAAGGTAGCCCGCGAGATTCAAATTTTCTTGAGTTTTTTCCATTTTGCAAGTCAGCGTCAGGTTGTATGTTGATTAAAATATAATTCGCGACCGTAACAAATATGGCTTTACATAATTATAATCATTACAATCAGCAATACAACTTCATAAGTTAGCATAATTGTCGAATGTCATGATTTCATGAAATAGTCATACAATGGGATTACATGAACTTAGAGAGTTGTATTGATCATTTTTATGATTATAATTCTATAATTAAACATTTGATACGGCCGCGAATCATATTTAGATCAACATAGAACATGGTACTGATCTGCAAATTGCAAAAAAACATAAGAAAATTTTAATTTCGCGGGCTACTTAGACGCTTGCGCCTTAAACGGATTCGTTTTTAAAAACAAGTAATAACTCATAACTAGACATCGGATTATATATTATACATTTGCATGTTTGCCTATGCAAATGCATAAAACGCAATTTTTATAGCGTTATTGCATATTTTAGTACTTTTTTTTTAAATTAAATGCTATTTTATATAAAAACCCGGGTACTGAAGGAATAAAAAAACTTATTGCATTCATCAACGACGGTACCGGCCAAACTCTGTTTGAAGAGGTTTCTGCAGAAATTGCGCCAAATTTCAAGTTCTGTCCAGTAACGTCAGTTAACGATTAATTAACCTCTCTAAGGTCATTTTCAGCCTACAAATTAATATTAAGTGACAAACGTCACAAGTTTGCTCTAGAAAATCTAGAAAAATATTTAATTGTATATTGTCACAAGAATTACACTTACGAGTGTATAACACATAACAACTTATTATTAATATTAATATATTTTGAAAATAAACGTTAATTCTAATAATAAATAGTGGGTATTTTGATTGTGCATATTTTTTCCATATTTAGACCTTTTTTAGTGCATATTTTGGCATTTTGATAGTGCATGTAATCCGATATAACCTTAATGGAATTGGGATAATTTTGGTACTAATAACGTGAATTTTGAATAGTAATGAACTTTTTTATTTTCAATAATAATAAGTTTTTTTATTACTTTTTGATAATGTTATTACCTATTCTTAATTAATTGATGATGGACGCAAAAAAATCTGTTGCGAAGTTTAGAAAAACAACACGGTCTCACAGGCAGACACGAAAAGCAATTTTAATCTATACCTATACTCTAAATACAAACATATTATAATTCAATTAAATTGAATTAAGTATCTGTTTTTAATGTCAAAGTAACAGCTTTTTACTTTTTTACTAAATGGAAAAAAAATGGAAATAATAATGAATAATAAATAATGGAAAGTATAACGCTATTTATAACAAAAAAAAACACATTTTGTATTTTTTTTGTCTATTTCTCTGTTTGTTCCGGCTAATCTCCGAAACGGCTGGACCTATTTTGTCGGGAGTTTCACTGGCAGAGAGCTGATGTAATAAGTAGTAACTTAGGCTATTTTTCTAAAGAAAGACTTAGGGTATTTCCAATCTAGGGGGTCCAAACGCCTCCTGCCGGAGGCTCTACGCGGGGATCGTGCGGTCCATGGCCCTTTACGGGGCACCGGTGTGGGCGCGTTCATTAAGGCTGCGACCGGCCCAGCGGTTGAACGCGTCCCAAAGGGTCATGGCCATCAGGCTGGTACGAGGATACCGCACGGTCTCCCGTGAGGCGGCGAGCCTCCTTGCCGGACTACCGCCATGGGATCTGGAGGCGAAAGTCCTCGCGCACATGTGGGAGTTGCGCGAGGAGGCGAAACGCCGGGGCGTAACCCCGCTGCCGCGAGAAATCGCGGCACAGCGGACAGAGCTCCGGCGGGATCTCATGGCGGCATGGAGAGTGCGATTGTCGCAACCCAGCGCTGGGCACGCCACAATTGTGGCGATAAGTCGGAGGCGGAGCGCGCGAGGGAGAGGCAAAATGCGCGCCCTCGCGCCCCTAGTCGCCGCAGGAGACGCCCCGGGCGTCGGAAGTCGCGAGCCGACTTCTGGCCACCGTAGGCGCGGGCTTGCGGACGGTGAGCAATAGGTAGCTCGCCGTCCGATAGGGACCAGGCCCGGGTCGACGGCGCGTTGTGTTCCACGCGCGCCTCAAAGAGATGTCAGCACCAACTGACGGGGTCCGGAAGCGCCAATGCCTGCCGGGGTTGCGGGTTTGTCCGAAAGGGATATCGCGACCCCGGCACACAGGCAACGGAAGGAACACGGGTGGGTTTTAGTCAGTAAAAGTCTGACACGCCCTCCCGCTCCGCCCAGAGCGGGAGAAGTTATTTGATAATTTCCCAACTTCAAAAAAAAAAAAAAAGAAAGTGTATTTATACCCGGCACACAGGCAACGGAAGGAACACGGGTGGGTAAAAGTCTGACACGCCTTCCGCCCAGAGCGGGAGAAGTTATTTGATAATTTACCCCCTAAAAAAAATGTAAAAAATAGGGTATTTATATAAAAACTTAAGTTTGCCAATCGCCGAATCCCTGTGTCCAAAAATACCTTATCGCGATGCTAAAACTATCGTGTCTGCTAAGGCCTCAGTTTTTTTTTACTAGGTGAGAGAAGACGGGCAGTAGTTTAAGGGGACTACAGGACCTAAAAGTGCCTAAACGCAAGTTTTATAATGCCTAAAAGAATATGATCCACTGCAGTAAACAAAATCAGAAAAATATATGATATTCTTCAGGATATATGCTAGTATGATAGTGTGTTGAAAACATAATACAACTAATTTGATACGATGGAAAAAAATCATGAAGATACTTCTAAAAATTTCTTTTAACGATTAAAAATCATATTAATTTACATGCAATCATTCTGATTTTTTGTCATATTATTCTACAAGCTACATATTAGCATAATAGTGTTTTAATTTTCCAGTCCAATCAATAGATTTTCTGTAAATCGCTAACTGCTTCATATTTTGCAATAAATTACCTGCGTCGTGTCATCGCGCTTCTCTTTCATTTCTATGCAGTCCGACAGTGACCGCGCTTTAGCTGTTGTAAGCCTCTTAATCTTTATTTTTTTTCAGAAACATTTCCTGTTCCTCCATACCTTTTTTCGGATTTGCTGCCTGCGCCAACGATAATTAAGTTATATAAACCAGGAGGTCAAGGTGTGGATGAGGTGTCAGAAAAGCCGGAGAACATCTGATACTGAACTGATGGTTCAACGCTGGGATGTCAGAACGAAAGAAATCCTGAAGCTGAAGACGAGTCCAATGGTCGATATTAATGAATTATTATATTGGGTCCCCACCTATGAAATTGGCGTTTTTTTCTCACAAATAGAGAACCTTCTCACTTCTATGAATTAAAATATTCATCAATTGCTTGGTATTATATCGAATAATGACCATCATAGACAACTACCAATACCAAAAAAAACCTTATTACTTATAGTTTATAAATATAAAAAATACCTTAAAAATGACTCCTCATTTTGTTAGCAGAAATGACCACTATTTGTTTTAAATTAGCCAAAACTTATTTTTGTCGCTTAATCTAGTGGCATATTACGTTATCTTAGTTTTTAAACATTAGTGCATAAAAGTTTTTGTTTTTGTCATTAAAACATTAGTGTTCATGGTTATTATATAAATTAAGAAAATGTTAGTATGAAAAAAGCAACTTCTTTAAAATTCTCCATACAAAACGCTGATTTCATAGGTCCGACCTAATATTAATACGTGAAGCAAAAACTTTGTACCCCTTTTTACGAAAACGGACGCGGACGGAGGAGTATGAAATTTGGCACAGTTAAAAGTTTATATGGAGAAGGAGTGCACAAAGCTAATGTTTTTATATAATATACATTAGAAATAAATTAAATTCATAAAAAGAACATTACACACACTACCATGCGTTTGACAGCGTTTGAGAAAGATGGCTACCTTAGAATCATGACATTTAAATGAATTATGGTCGAATTTCGACCTCTTGGCGACCACTTGTATGATAAAATGTGAAAGTTCGTCCATATTTTTGTTACTCAATCATGCAAACTATAGGTACCTACTTACGTGAATTTTGTAACAAAAAAACATGTTTATAACAAATAAAAGTGATTTTGAATAAATTAATCGGTCTTTTACTGAGAAAATTACTTAAAAAAAAAATAGGCAGTCATGGAGAATGCCAACATAAGTGAAAACTTTAAACTTGTTTTTTTTTTTTTTTTGCATTCTTTAATCAGGTGATGTTTTTTAGCTATTTGTTCCTCCATTTTCGTATGTTCAACAGTCCGCCGAACACCCTGTAATTGTATATCCTATCCTACTAATATTATAAATGTGATAGTTTGTATGTTTGGATGTTTGTTACTCAATCACGCAATAACGGTTGGACGGATTTGGATAAAATTTGGCACACAGATAGTTTATAACCTGGATTAACATATAGGATACTTTTTATCCCGGTAGTACGTTCGCGTGGGATAATTTCAGACCTCCACGCGGGCGAAGCCGCGGGCGATAGCTGGTAAATAATAAAAATTTAAATCTAATTCGCGACCATCACAGAGCCGTCATCTTCGCATTCTGTACGTTCTGTACATGAAAACAATAAAATCTTGCAGAATAAATGCTGGGAAACGACTTTTATATTGGGTGTGAAAAAATGCTGTTTACGGTAGCGTGGAATTTACCTATCGCATGCAAAACATTGTCCTTTTGTGTGCATGCAACGATACAGGGGTCGTGAGGGCACAATGCAAAAACAAGTTCTAGATGTTATACATCTAGAACTTGTTTTTAGGGTTCCATTCCCTCCACTGTCCGTCCGTCTGTCTGACAACGGGCTGTATCTCATGAACCGTAATAGGTAAACAGTTGAAATTTTCACAGATTGTGTATTTTTATAGCCGCTATTACAAAAAATAATAAAACAGAATAAAAAATCCGAGTGCAAAAACACGGAACTGAAAAGATAAAAACAAGCATTAAAATCTATAGAATTTTGTTATTGATGGCCGGGGACAAACCCATAACCTGTAATATGGCGTAACTTTTGTTTGTGCCTGTACAATACTACAATAATTATCTCATTGTATACCGGTTTATTAGCAATGTGTCTTTTTTCAATTCATACGTCAGCTTTTGCCCGCAGCGTCGCCAACGTGGATTTCGGAAAATATTTCACGGGAATGTACCATCGAAGAAGTTCATATCTAATCACCGTAAGGACTATTCTTGCTTGCAGCGCTCGACAGCTATAGCACCGGGCCGGTAACAGATGTGGTCATCGTGTTCACGGGATTTTGTTTTGAAACTGGTTAGATATGAACTTCTTTGATGGTACTACCTACCGGGATTAAAAGTACCCTATGTGTTAATCCAGGTAAACAATGAATTAATTCCGTAATACATTGTTTTCATACAACTATACAGGGTGTCAGGGACATCAACGCGTAAACTGATACCTGCCATGAATTCAGTACATGATTCTGAACACTTCTGCGGTGAAATTTTTCGTCGGTTATTAAAAAAAAAACGGCTCTTTCATAGAAAAGTGCAATACCTACGCGGTCAAAATGGAACAGTTGATATTTATTTTAAATAACAGACGAAAAATTTCAACGAGAGGGGGGTGGTCAAAATCATGTACTGAATACATGGTATCAGTTTTTGCGTCAATGTCCCTGCCACCCTGTATTGGTTTTACATGGCGCAAGCCAGTCTAACGCCAATACATTATTTAATTACCACTGCTCTCAAAACGGTGAAGGAAAACATCGTGAGGAAACCGGCTTCTCCTATAAATGAATGAATGAATGAAATGCACCGACCCCAGCGTGGTTTAAACAGACTCGATAAATCGAATAAAACCCAAGATTTGTACTAGCCCCGGGAGCCTCATGCTTCGTGGGGCTACAGAGACCATTGCATATCAAGGAGTAGACCGGGGGGCGCGGTAGGGAAGACGTGCCCATAGGATAATGGACGGATTTGCGAGCCGTACGGGATATGCATCCTAGAAAGCATATTTATATATGGATGGGCCCATTGAGGAAACCGGCTTGTCCTAGAGCACCGGCTTGTCCTAGAACCAAAAATCTGCAGACATATGGCAATCTACATCTACCAACCCGCACTGGGCCCGCGTGGTGGATTTCGGGACGCTCCCTCTCATAGCGAGGAGGCCTGTGTCCCAGCAGCGGGAACATAATATACTGATTATGACGCCAGTAAAGCTCCCAGTAATTTTTTTCAAAATCTTCAACGATCATCGTCATATTTCAGCCAATTTATATAAAAACTTAATTAATTATACACCTAAAACATTCTCATGAATCACTCCGTACATTGGTGAAAACCGTATGAAAATCCATTCAGTAGTTTTTGAGTTTATCTCGTTCAGACATACAGAGGCGGCGGGGAGACTTTGTTTTATATAGAAGAAGAAAGAAAGAAAATACGTTTATTTGCGGTACACATGACGCAAAGAAAGAACAAAACACAAAAATAAACAATTTGGGGGAAAATATGCGTCACATCCACGCAAAACGGCCATCGCTCAGCATAATGCTGCGACCCTATGCGAGACAGAGCCCCAACGCTGGTTTTCAGCGACAGCCGGCGTTGACGTGATGACGTCAACCGGTGCAGCATATAGTGAAATAACAAAATGAGACAAAAATAAAATGAATAAATACAATATTTAGTCCTAAATGTTTATATAAAATATAATATTTAAAATGGTAACATTTCATACCGTCGGCGCAGCTGTCATAAAAACTATTTGTTTGTCGTTTTGACATATTGGTTATGTAGTGGTTACGTAATAATTATAACATGGCGCATTAAGTAATTAGTGATATGATGCAATGCATAATATGTAAAAACAAAGGATGCATTGGGTGATTGTGTAGCTATGGTTCTTGTAAATAGTGTTTGTGTAAGTGTTAGAAGGTGAAAATGGCAAGCTCGGTGACATATATGAGATCAATGGTAAGTGCAGAATAATTGTATTTATCAACGAGATTGTATTGGATTCTATTATGTACTATTAAAATAAATGAAATTGGAATGAAAATAGATGATAATAGATGAAATTGGATTGGATTTATATAAATAGAATAAATTTGTAATCAAAGGAACTATACTTGACAAGCCGTAGTGTGCTAGTTGAATAACTACATAGGTTTAACCATAATTTACAGAAACACGGTGGCGTTCCTAATAATTATTATTATGTAAGTAATGTTTATTCCGGTAGGTTTACGTGTCTATTACATTAATATTAAACCTACAGAAACAATAATGAAAACTCGATGTTGTGTTAAGTCGTAGAAAACCTGCAGGGGCGGTCGTTAGTTTTACCACAGATTAATACAGATGGTTCATTCACTCCGCAAAATCATTTAGATAAAAAGCCAGTCTTACTACGATACCTTATAGTGCAATTCAGTTGCACAGAGCTAATTACATACAGTTATATTCGCCTAGAAGTTGCCTCTCTTTCTATCGCGTAATAATTAGATCTTCTCATTGAATTGACTGAACAAATCGGGCCCGCCGCGTACTTGTAGCTTCATAGTTAAAATGCGGAGTGAAACATTTTTATTCATCCGTGGTTTTTACCTACATTGGATTTACATATTACATTATATAAGTACCATCGAAGAACTTCATATCTAACCACCGTAAGGACTATTCTTGTTTGCAGCGCTCGGCGGTTATAGAACCGGGGTGGTAACAGATGTGGTCATCGTGTTCACGGGATTTTGTTTTGAAACTGGTTAGATATGAACTTCTTTGATGGTACCTACGACCAAGTAGTAATTTATAAGCAAGGAAAACTTGTCTTCAAGACATTACTAACAAGTTCTCCTTGTAGTACACACGTTGAAGTTAAAAACATGAAGATATTGTTTTTCTTGTTGTTTCTGGTGTTTGCGTTGGCGGCTGCGCAAAAACATAAGTCGACGCCATGTGAGTAGGTGCAATCACCAACAAAAGTCAATTTACACTAAAGTTTTTTTTTTTCAAATTGTTCTTTTTTGTGTTGTTGTTTTTTTCTTTGTGTTATTTTTAACCAAGCGGGGTAATTACGTAACACACTAACAATAGGAATCGTTTTAATTTCGACAGTACAACAAAATTCATTGCGTTATTTACGTTGTTGAGCAGATACATTTTTCGAGCGTATTAGTAACAATAGATTAGCAATTTATCCTTCAAAATCATTCAAATTGTGATTGATAGTATGTTACGCAATTAAGGTGCGGACGATTTTTTTTGTTTTTCGCGCACTCTATTTTCAACGCAAACGGAACTTTCGACTCAACAGTGTTTTTTTGACGCGCTGTAATACGTTGGATTCTCAATGCTCGGCTCAGTACCCAGAGTTGAAAATTCAGTGCGCTATAAAAATTCGACGCGTAAAAAAATCGCCCATGCGTACCTGGGGCTTACCGCAAATAAACATTTTATTCACAGAACAGATAAAAGAGGATTTATTTTCTTCTTTCTATTGGTTTTTAGACAATTTTTTTCGAACTGTATAAAACTATCTAACCTTTTTAATTTATTTATTAATATATTTCAAGTCCTAAAAATTTATAACTTTTCATTTATTTCCATTCATTCGCGATTTAAAACAATGTTTTTTTTCTTAATGTTTAAAACTTGTTGTATACTGTGATTATAAACACTTAATAAAAAACATTGTTTTATTTCAAACTGTTTTAAACATTGTTTAAAAAACGTGTTTTGAAACTACTTGTGTTATGCCAACCCTGGATGGGTTGGCATAAAACAAGATGTTTTGTCTCTTTTCTTGTCTTTGTCTTATCACGTCAGAGAAGTTACACAAAACATGTTTTTTTTAACACATATTTCATATTCTTTATTACCGGTCGCTAACCCCAGAATATGAACTTTAAAATTTCTTTATTTTTCGTGATCACCACGGTTGCTCAAGACGGGTTGGCGATTTCTGAACTAAAACTTAAACTAAAAGTTAACTTAAAAGTCGGTGTCCTCACAATGTTTTCCTTCACTGATGTCAGTAATGTCCAAGATAAACTCAGAAAGTACATATGAATTCAGAAAGTCACATAGTTACTAGCGCCGGATGTTAACCCACAATCTCGTGTATGAGAGACGAGGCCTTAAACCACTGGACCATCACGACACATAATAATTTTGCTTTTTTTTTTTAGATAAATTTAAGCTTCCTGGAGGGCATCTACCAGCATCGCGGTTTATAAACTTATACAATAAGCCAATACGCGGTGGTTAAGAAAATCCAGCGTTACGGAGCTTTTCTGATAAAGAACATCGAAATCATCGCAGAAAATATGGGAACATTTTCATAATTAAAAGCATTTATGACAGAAAAATTATATTGTGAATTTAGCAACTTAAATAAAAACGTATTTTATATGGTTTTATAATTGTTTTTGAATGAATAAAAAGTAAAAAGTAAAAAATAAAAAAATGGTAAGTAAAAAAAGGAAGTAAATTAAAAGTAAGTACTTGCTTTGTAAAAAATTACATAGTTTGTATTAAAAATTATTATGTGTATGTATTATTTGTTTTATTTCATTGAGGTTGATTTACTGAAGTCTTGTTAATGCTGTCACAACAGGCGCGACGCTACACCTGGTAGAACAATTTCCGTGAAGTTTTCAAAGAAATTGTTCCACTAGAGTCGCGCATCTCTGCGAGAGCCTTTGAGATAATGTTAACGTGGTCTTACAGTTATTGAGGAAAAATTCCTAAACATACCAAATTAATTCAATAAGGAAAACAACAAAACATCAGTCTTGTGTTCACTAAAGGGCTAGGCAGTGATGTACCCAATACACCCACATTAATGTGATCCTAATGTCATTTGACCGCGCACAAATGCAAACGTCGGAATGCAACAATATTGTTTGTCACTCACACACACACACCCATATACACTCGTACACATACACAAACCACTCAAGAGCATGCATGCACTAAATTGGATTCCTAAATTTTTAAGTTATTTAATTTTAACACGCTTTTATTAGGTCGACCTGTATGTATGTAACTATGTAATCAAATCTAAGAAAACTAATTTAACCATCTTCTTAAGATCGTAGCGTTATGAAAATTGGCAGTTGTATGTGATTTTGATGACAATACAATAACATGGTACTGTCGAGCTGATCTGATGATGGAGCCGGAAGATATGAACTGGAACTTCATGATGGATGATCGTATCATAGCCGTGTTTGGACTTGTTAGAAAGGTCTTGTAATGAACGTTGACCATGATTAGGTTTCAAGGTCTGATGATGAAGCCGGAAGATAGGCACTAGCATTCCATGATGAAATATCGTATCATAGCCGTGTTTGGACTTGTTAGAAAGGTCTTGTAAAGGTGCACGTAAAAGCGTGTTTTTTAGTTTTTTTTAAACTATTAATTTTTATTATTGCATAAATTGTTAATGTTCAAAAACCGGGTGAAGACACTGATTCCAGTAACACAGTTACTACCTAGCTCAGGTCTGACTCCTGAGCTTCAAATGCTTCAAATTAAAATGTAACAACTTTTTTTTTAATGTCAATAATACAATTTATTATTGTCAATAAAAAAAACAATTTATTAATACGATACCCCTTGGTAAGATTGGTTGTCATACTTTCAGGCTTCAAAGTAATAAATGATTTGATTTGAAGACCCGTACGTAACGAATATCAAAGATCCATGAATGACAGCCAGGACGAACGAATAAATAATTGTTTTCTTTCTACTAAGTTGCAAATGATGATGGATTGTTTTATTTATTTCATTTAAATTGATTTATTTGTCATAAATAAATCAATTTAAATGTGCAAACCCGTGATTTTGACAAGAACTTTATCATAAACCCAAACAAGTTCAGGTTTTTTATCAAAAATCTGGATTGTTACAGGTTTATGATGCAATTGAGTTTAACATGTGACATCTTCCGGTTTTCCATCAAAAACCTAGGTTATTGATCAAAAACCTTTTTTAAGAAAAACCTGCGACATATAGGTAACATCTTTTTGAGGCTGACTGTTCTTACTGATATGATTTATAAACTAATACCCGAACAATTAAAGAAGACTAATTATAGTTTATTTCTGTGAAGGAAAAACGATTCTATTGTTTAGTCATAAATATCGAGTGGTGTAGGATACCTAATCAATTATTTTAATAATACCTACAGGATTTATTACATGCTAATAATAGTTACTGAATGTGATTAATATTTATTACTTAGTTTTGTATTATTACGTTTATGTGGAAAGTTCAAAACCCACATCAAACGTGTCCTTATCAAAAAAGCGTAGTATAAAATTAAAGACTACGTTGAAGTTTGGCAATAATTCCTTCTGCACATGTGGCGTCCCTGGTACCTCATTAACGGCATATTATGTAGAGAGAGTCTAAACTGCTCCCAAATTCCCACGTTTTTTTTTTACATTCTTCTTTGACATAAGTATCCTATTATTTACCATTATTAAAATATAATTTCAACTCTTTATTAGTGGCTTTTGTGTACATGTTAATTATTCAGATTTGTTACAGTTGTAATAGCAATCATGTCATTTCGTTTAAAATTGGTTTTTATTTTGATTAATTAATTTATATGTTTTATAAATTCTTTTCTATTTTGCGAATGTGAGGACGTGTAGAATTAGTAGATTAAATTTGTTGACCATCTTCTATTTTGTTAAGTACCTGGTACTTGTTGAAAGACCTACACTGTCCTCCCATACCTATTAACACTGTTATTTGAAGATATTGTAAAAGCCAATTATTTTTTAAATTACTGATTGGACTCAAAAATGAAAACACTATTACGGTAGTATTTATATTTATCTATCGTAGTTGTAGTATTTATAATCGTCCGTAGCAATTAACATTGTCGGATCTACATTTTTGCGATTTTTATTTTATTGCATTAAAGGTTTTAGATAACTTATTAAAAAAAATATAAGTTATTCTAAGACCTTTAATGCAATAAAATAAAAAATGTAGATCCGACAATGTTAATTGCTACGGTCGAATGACTGCCTCATTGGTCTAGTGGTCGCAAGCCCTACTGCAGATTTTTTTTTTCGTCAACATCCCTTTTGTTCACTTCCATTTGACATTTTTACCTGGTCAACGAACCAGCAAGGTGACACGCAAGATTCCAAAGCAGCTGCAGTACTTGAAAACCCTTTGTTATTCAAAATAGTACCTTAGAGACACGCCAAACCTGTACACAGATGACGATTCACTTAGTTGCATTACATTACCTATGCAATTACAAATGTAAATCTTGACACAGTATAAAAAAATCTGCAGTATTACGTCTTCACACAAAAAGCCCGAAATGCCATGCTTTAAAAAATTTTGGTGTTCGTGCTGGAATAAAATATACATAAGCTAGCTTCTGCTCGCGGCTTCGCCCGCGTGGGTATCGGTCTGGCACAGAGTCTTTATCGTGCGATCTATTGATTGTTCACGTTCGTGAAATCTAAACTATTCATCCGAATGATTTAGTGTAAAATGTAATTTTTATCTATACCAAACTGTGACGATAAGTAAAATAATTCCGATAGGAATTTAACATTACCTACCTAAATAACAAATCAACATAATGTTTTTACACAACGCTGTCATATTTTATCAATTTGTGAATTAACCTGAGCATTTAGATATATGTCATCGCCTTTATAATATAGGCCTTACCGCCCGCCTGCCGCCTGCCGCTTAGTTTTGGCCGTAACTTGTCTATAGAAAATAATTTATTTTTAAACCCGATAAAATGACCGATTATCCGATTGGCTCGGCTGATGCGCCGAGATGATTTAGCAAACAAACCTAACACCACAAGCTACCTACTGGATTTGTGAAAAACATTTTGATGTACAGGCCATACTATACTACCTACAACAAATAAATCCCAAGGTTTTAAAAAAGATTTTTTTTCTCGTAATTCAAATTAACTTACAAAGTACAGTTACAAAACAAGAGACACAGTCAGTGGGTAACCCTAGTGCGTGTTCATCTACCGAGCGGCCGTAGGTAAATATTTCAAGGACTCTGCCGAGACGTAATACTGTTTACTTCATTTTACTGTGGCAGTGCCGAGACGAAAGACTGCTTACTTCATTATACAGCTTTTTCTTCACCGAGTTGTATTTATTATTTAAAAGACATATTGAAAGAAGGCAGCATTAAAGGCAGTCGTGTTATAACATGAAAGTTTTATATTTGTTGATGTTGTTTTTAGTTTTCGCTGCTGCGAATCCTGGGGAAGAGGAGAAACCTAGACCATCTGGCAATGCAGGTAAATTTCATTATCTTTAATGTTAAGTAGTCGAGTTTTGTTAACCTTACATGTTATAAAATGTAATTGTCTTTCCGTCTGACTGCCCGTCCGTCTGTCGCAGCCTTCTCTGAATGTCATCATCTTATCTGCCTAGCCTTTTCCCAACTATGTTGGGGTCGTCTTCCAGTCTAACCGCATGCAGTTGAACACCAGTATTTTACATGGAGCGACTGCCTATCTGATCTCCACAACCCAGTTACTGCGTAATACGATACCCCTTGTTAAGACTGGTTGTCAGAATTAATTCGGTTGGTGTAAAATTTTCTCCGAATGTACTGTACCGGTTATGTTGAAATTTGGTGCACATGCGAATTTCTGTGACCCAAACACGGATTTGTAACGTAAATAAATATATTTTTAATTAGGGGTCCTTAGGAAATTATGACGATTTGAGACGGAAATCTCAGTGCGCGAGTCCTATTAGTACTTGTCCGGATGAAGATAATAAGAATTAACGTTTTCAGTTTATGTGATTTTGGTAAGTAATGCATACGTTTTTCAACCAAATTTATTCACTTATAATAATTATATTCACCAAAATAAAAATACGTAAGTATTATAAAGTTATATTGACAATATATAGTAAATATCATGGCTTTAAGACGCAGATATATGCCAGTGACCTTGAGTGGCTAGCTTGCGTGTTCTGTACTGAGCTCACGCAACGCGTCGTACGTCCAGCCAGTAATAGGACTCGCCCATCAAGGAGCGCCGTCCCAAATTTGACGCATTATTAATTAATTATACATAAAACAAAATGTATTTTAATAAAACACGCATACAAGATCAATAATTAAATTATCTTTAAAATGGTGAAGGCTTTAGAAAAATACGATTGATAGGTTTTGCGTGATTCTCAGTTTTTTATCCGCGTTAGACATCACACACACAATTTTTTTTATTTTTTTTTATAACTACAAATTAATTTCACTATGTAATATAAACATAATCTAAAATATTCCTATATTAAATTATTAAGAAAATGCTCTTATTTATGATATTTTTTTTCCAAATCATTAACACTACTCGTTTAGACGTGATCTTCAGTATAAAATCATTAATAGTCGGTTATCGTCGCCTTAAGTTTGTAATATCTTAGAAAGTTTAGGACTTTAACGTGCACGTCTTTCTACATTGTTCTCACATGTATAATTTCAACATGAATGATGTAACCAATATTTTGTAAGAATATTTTGATTTAAAAGAGTGTCCGTGGAGTTTCTTGCCCGTTCTTCTCCATAGGAACCTACTACGCTTTGGAATCGGCAACTAGCTTCATCTTTCTGACTGACCGACCCCTTGACAATTCAAAAGTGCCTGTAATTGGTTTATTTGAAATAAATGCTTTGAATTTGAGTTTGACTATTTGCTGCATCCGAACTAGGTGGTAAACCTGTATCTCGCATTACATTTGATCCCCATACTTAAATAAACTGTGAATACACATGATCTGACCGAGATTATTTCTGGACTTTAAAAGAGACTGTGAACTTTGAGTTTGTTTCTGCCTTTCTTCTCAGAGTAGTCAGATACATCTAGTTAAAAAAAATTTGATTGACGTGTAAGTGTTTGTACCTAAGATCTATTTAAATCTTTGTTTCCAATTGATGTTGTTATTTCCACATAAACAAACATCAAGTTTATTCAAGTGTAAATAAAGTTGATTTTAGACTGACTAGTACTGTTGAACAGATCATAAAAAATAAGAAGTTGTAGCGCAAACTGAACCTTATTTGTTAGGCATTACAGTTGTTTTTCCGAAAATTCCTGTTTGTTTACATGTTTGGCAAATAAATTGCGAACGGAGATTACCTACTTACAGAAATAAAATAATTCATCATTATTAGATCACAGGATGGATGGAAAGCATCACAGGAAGTAATTTTTTGCTCCACTGGTGTAATTGCTTTATGGTGATCCAGTGGGAATAAATTAAAAATCATTTGTGCCGCGTCCTTTTTTTTCGGTGGGAAATTATCAAATAACTTCTCCCGCTCTAGGCGGAGCGAGAGAGCGTATCAGACGTACTGACTAAAACCCAGCCGTGTTCCTTCAGTTGCCTGTACGTTGCCAGGAGCCACGGTATCCCTTTCGGACTTTCCCGCGACCCCGGCAGGCATCGGTCGCGGTCGCAGCCTGGGAGAGGCCTATGTCCAGCCGTGGACTGCGATAGGCTCAGTTGATTGATTGACGAGACAAGAAGATCTTTAAGAAATCTGATTCATTTTTATCTTTTTCAGATGATGTTTTGGTAGAAATCTTTGGAATACCACCATCGAAGATTATAAAACTTTACCATGGATTGCCAAATAATCCACAGAATGATAAAAGCGGATAGCACGGTAGATTTTTTACCCGACCACAAAGAAGGGTTATGTTTTAATCAACTTTCTATACAGACACTTTTTAATTGAAAGACATTATTGGAGAAGCCAGATGAGCGTGAGCATAACGTAATTTATGCGGCTCAAAATGAGTAGCCGAAATTACGTTGCATTCGGTCACATGTAAAGCCTCGAGAAGACTGGCGCGACGCGGCACCAGCTGTTGTTCTATCGCGAAGTTTTCTTAGAAATTGTTTTGTTAGAGTCGCGTCGCGCTGTCACGTCGCACCTGTCTGCATGAGCCTTTAAATGAATCCCATTGAAAGGACGACGCTTTTTTTTTAACTATTTGCTGTACTACTTGTGTATGTTATTATCGTTAGTGTTACTAATAAAATAATTACTGATAAAAATGATGATAAAGTTCATTTAGAAACAAGACAGAATTTATTACCAGTCATTAATTTGTCATCCATATTAATAAAAATTAACATCACGCCGGTAACCCCCTTTTTTTTTATTTTTTTTTGGGTGGGAAATTATCAAATAACTTCTCCCGCTCTGGGTGGAGCGGGAGGGCGTGTCAGACTTTTACTGACTAAAACCCACCCGTGTTCCTTCCGTTGCCTGTGTGCCGAGGTCGCGATATCCCTTTCAGACAAACCCGCAACCCCGGCAGGCATTGGCCCTTCCGGACCCCGTCAGTTGGTGCTGACATCTCTTTGAGGCGCGCGTGGAACACAACGCGCCGTCGACCCGGGCCTGGTCCCTATCGGACGGCGAGCTACCCATTGCTCACCGTCCGCAAGCCCGCGCCTACGGTGGCCGGAAGTCGGCTCTCGACTCCCGACGCCCGGGGCGTCTCCTGCGGCACGCCGGTAACCCCCTAAGGGTTCGTCAGAGGCGTATCATCATTACAAGGATTAGGCTTCATGCACACACATCACTCACGTCAACGTCAATTCGCCGATCAAGCACGTCACAAAATACAGGGTGTCAGGGACATCAACGCGAAGCCTGTTACCATGGATTCAGTACATGATTCTGAAACCCCCTGCGTTGAAATTATTCGCCGGTTATTTAAAAAAAAAACAGCTGTTCCTTACATTTTGACCGCGTAGGTACAGCACTTTTCTACGAAACAGCTGTTTTTTTAACACGCTTTTATCGGTCGACCTGTATGTATGTAACTATGTAATCAAATCTAAGAAAACTAATTTAACCATCTTCTAAAGATCGTAGCGTTATGAAAATTGGCAGTTGTATGTGATTTTGATGACAATACAATAACATGGTACTGTCGAGCTGATCTGATGATGGAGCCGGAAGATATGAACTGGAACTTCATGATGGATGATCTTATCATAGCCGTGTTTGGACTTGTTAGAAAGGTCTTGTAATGAACGTTGACCATGATTAGGTTTCAAGGTCTGATGATGAAGCCGGAAGATAGACACTAGCATTCCATGATGAAATATCGTATCATAGCCGTGTTTGGACTTGTTAGAAAGGTCTTGTAAAGGTGCACGTAAAAACGTGTTTTTTAGTTTTTTTTAAACTATTAACTTTTTTTTCATAACCGACGAAATATTTCAACGCAGATGGGTTCAGTATCATGTACTGAATCCATGGGATCAGTTTTCGCGTCGATTACCCTGCCACCCTGTATAGTTACGTAGAAGTCGTAGGACAGGGATGGCGAACCTTTCTACATCTACGTGCCATTTTTTTCCAAATAAATATTGAATGTTGCCATGCGCCAACAAACAATCTTGACTCAGTGACTCCTGGAAAAAAATTATATAAATACTTTCATATTATATTATTGTACATTCATTTTAACATCAACAGTTTTATATTTATTTAAATTAAAGAAAAAATTTGTCTGACAATAATTTTTTTTGACTTATGTTTCTGAAATGACGCCGTGCCCAAATTATTTTGTTACGTGCCACCAATGGCACGCGTGCGATTGGTTCGCAATCCCAGTCGGAGAACGTTGGCTACACACATCAGTTACGTCACTATACCGGCGCGTCTAAGTGTCAAAACTTGTATTGCTACCGCATTGTGACAAAGACAATTTGTAACCCAGGCGTTGCTATATGACTTACTGACTATCTGTTCACACACGTCACTAAAATTGACGTGACTAATTGGCGACTGGTCGTTGACGTGACTGATGTGTGTGCATGAACCTTTTCATTTTAATATTTCGTCGGTTATTAAAAAAATAATCTGACCACCAATCTGACCTGTGTATGACAAATAACATTTTTGTTGAATTTAACGTAAGTACTTAGAAAATTACTTTAAAATATGTATACTGTTTTTATTTTATAGGCTCACGGAGTCATTAAATTAAAACTGCATGATTTATTTGCTTATCTCATAATATGTTAAGTGAACTGTTTGTGTTCTTTACGAAAATATATTTTTTAAACCGAAATTTATACGTCAAACAAAGAAATACGAACACTTGCAAGCGTAAGTACTGGATATTTAAGAGGGCGACCAACGGTCCAATAGCGCCACTCTTAAAAAAAAACTCGTGACTGAGAAAGAACATTATGAATATCGACTAGTAAGGACCCTCGGTAAGTGTGTCTAGAATTTTCTAATAGGTACCTTCAGTGCTATTCTGAAACCATCTCACCGTGAAAACTTGGGTGAAGTGAGCGTGGAGTGAGCTAACATTCCACAGGGATTGACACTATTGACAGCTCACTTCACCCAAGTTTTCACGGTGAGATGTTTACAGAATAGCATGGCTTTTATAAAGTTTCATATTTCACGAAGCAACAAAATACGATCTAGAGGAATGTGGCCGCTTTTCTTTAGATCGAATTTAGCGAAACGAAATACGTCTTAAAACGACCAAGTGGAATTATTTCGCCGGGTCTCACGTACTTATTAAGGAAAATATTAGTAAAACGCACAAACCCGGTAAATAGGTTCGCAGTATAAATAAGTAACAGTATTAAGAAAATTTATATTTTCCTTAATGATAAATCTCTGCACTGATTGATAAACTATTATTATGATTGACATACATGTTCCTATTCTGACACTTTTTATTCTGATTGATACTTTGACATACTTTATTATATTTTTGTGACATTAATGTGAAAATGTTTCTACTGAATTAGTCTGTTTTTTTGTAATTTTAATGATTTGACATTTATATTTATTCGGTATCAATCGATTTTTTTTGGAATTGAATATTATTTGCATGCCCATGAGACGGTAGAATATGGAGGACTACTTTTTAAGAAAACAACTATGTACTAATTACCCATGTTTGCAAAAATAAATGATTTGATTTGATTTAAGTCTTCATAGAAAAGGCCGGAACGACGCGCTTCGAAATATCAGTGTATACCACACGCGTAGCATGACTATCATTGACACGGGTTTTGTTGACGGAAGAATAGACGAAACGACTGATTGTGATTGTTTATCTGTCATTTTGTCTATTCTTCCGTCGACAAAACCCGTTTTTATTGTGTCATGTTAAGTGCAGTGCGCAACAGTCTAGAGTTCGCGGCAGTTACGCACGGACGCTGTTGGTTACCGAGCGGCCGTAGGTAATTATTTCAAGGTCACTGCCAGACATAATCCTGTTAATTTATTATACTGTCGTAGTGTGTACAGATATAAATATATAGTAGTGTGTCATCAACTCCTTGTTATGGAAATCTTAACCGCACTCAGTATAAACGTAGGTATAAAGCTGCTTGAATTTTTGCTTTGTCTGTACATTCAGAACGGTTTTTGAACATTTCGCACCACAATGAAGCTTCTGTATATATTATTACTGTTTTTCGTATTCGCCGCAGCGATGGCAGAGAAATCGTCGAAAGGTAATTTAAATTTAACATACATTAATTTTGCTTAATATTTTACTTGGCGCTACTTCGATACCTATATTAATTTCAAATAATAATCTTGTCACTACGTCACTATGTGCTAGTGACAGTTTTTGGGGGCCCATTATTGAGTGTGCAAGTCATCCCCTGCCATTTTTTTCCGTGTACATATAAAACATTGATCAGGCAGGGGCCATAGTCCTTCCATAGTTCCACGTCACCAGTCAACTTAAGCCACCCAAACCAATAGTCCAATATCTTTGTTTCCATATCCTGCAATAGTCTTACACTAACCGGGGGTTGTCCTTGGGTGCACTTGCATAGTACATACAGGGATAATCGTCGGTTGGTGCCTCATTTAATTAAAAACGTCTAACGGGCTTCTGCTAGTTGGCTTTGGCCCCTCGTACGCCTTCTAAAGGTCCGGGACCCCATGGTCCCGAGAAATGTCAAAGATAAAAATAATAATAATATCATAATTCTTCTGCCTATATCCCAATTTATTTGTCATCGGCGCAACATGTCTCTTTCCTCCATACTTCTCTATTAGTTGTCATCTCGATAGTCCCCCCTTTCTAGCCATATCATCTTTAACACAGTCCATCCATCGTTTCTTTGGTCTTTTTAAATATACGTTAAGTTTTTAACGTAAGATGATGAAAAAAAATGTCGGGAGGTGTCCGGGGACACTCGTTCGGAACGAAGTTCCTTTCGTTGTATATTATTTATTTATTTATTTATAACAATCTTACCTACACTATCATTACAGATCTATGATCCAATGCGACAGATTGGCCTTACTAACTAAATCCTAAATCTACACCTTATACCTAGTTAAAAAATATCTTAATCTAAATAACTTTTAACATATAGTGTAACTTTTGCGAATTCACTCAAGTTGCACCACAATACATCAACCCTCCCGTAAACCTCATTATGTATTAATACAGAGCCATCTAGTATGGTCTCAAGCTTCAAGTGTCGAAAGTTTTTGTTTTTGTATTAAGGCTCCTACACGCCTTGCCGCCGGGCAAGCCGCGGTCACCAAACAACGGAGTGCCGCTCGGCAAAAGCCGGCGGTTCGTGCCACCGCCACTGTGTGTAGTAGTAGCCTTTAAAAAACATAGTGGACAATAGGCATAAAGTTTTTTCGATACGTTACATTTTCTGCCAGTTTAAACTTACCACAAGCCGCGTTAAAGAACTTCGTTTTTAAAAATCTGTTAAATATAAAGTTTCTCTCCCATATGTATTTGAAACAAAAATGTGGTATAATAAAGAGAGCTGACAGGGAGATATCGATATCAAAACACAGTGAAACAAAAAAAAATATATATATATATATACATCACATTTGTGAGGTTTTGCTAGCGAATTCTATTTAACCCTATATAATATTAAAGCAATGTCAGCAATGCAAATAAAATAATGTCTCTAACTAGCACTGTTTTTAAGAAATCATCAAAAAGTAAAAATATAAACAAAAATACAAAACGAACTTGGTTAAATGAAGCTCGATTTTTTTTAAATTCACTATTTCCTTCCAAATACGGAACTCTCTATGCGCGTGCCATATTCGTACTTTCCCGGTTTTTTTTTCATGGAAATAATTCCAGCATATATTTTTTTCAGAACCCAGCAAGGATCCAGAAAAGAAGCCAAGCTCAACACCAAGACCTTTCCTACCTGGTTCACGGATAAAAAACTTATATAACGGACCTATGCCTAAGGCATTCGACAGGTATCATAAATGAGATGAAAGCAGAAAATAAAGTGTTTTAGAGCAATCACTGTGTATTTCTAATTGGCCCGTCCCATGCCACAGTTAGACCATAACAGTAATTTCAAGGCTACTACACACAGTGCCGAGCGGCACTTCTTTGTTTGACGCCGGGCGGACCGCGGCTTGCTCGGCCTTGTGTAGGAGACTTTACATTCCAATACATAGAGGTACTGTCCAGGACAATCCGTTGACAGTACCTCGGCCACAGAAAAAACCCTAAAGTCTGAAAACCAGCCTTACCAACGGGTATGGTGTTAACCAGTAACTGGGTTGTGGATATCAAATAGGCAGTCGCTCCATGTAAAATACTGGTATTCAAATGCGTCCGGTTAGACTGGACGCCGACCCCAATATAGTTGGGAAAAGGAAAGAGCAGATTGATTGGACCGACCGCGACCAAGGCAAGCGTAGCTTTACCTGATCGATCGACCCGTCCGGCTGTTATTACTCAGCCACTAGCCCCTCAAAATATAAATAAAACGCGACATAAAACGAACAAGTGGAAATGTTGGGGAGGTCTGCAGACCGAACACACAGGAAATACTGGTAAGCATTTATTAGGAAGGTTTTATCTAAGAACAATGTGGAAAATGGTGCCTAGTTCAAAAAGTATATGTCAACTTTTACCTAGACAGTTTTCTATTTAGCCACTGTTATTACGTGGAAGTGATATACCTTCAACAGCACGCGTAGCATGACCACCATAGAAACGGGTTTTGTTTGTCGACGGAAGAATAGACAAAATGACAAAATTCAAAAGTCATTTATTCAAACTAGGCTGAGAATCAGCACTTTTCGAACGTCAAAATTACATAAGACAGTCCCCCAAAACGCCCACCCTTCACCACTTCCTAGTGCGTTAGCTGGGAAGAAGAAGTGGTGCAACAGACAGACAGATTTTGATTGTGAATCTGTCATTTTGTCTATTCTTCGGTCGACAAAACCCGTTTCTATTGTGATCATGCTACGCGTGCAGGTAACATTTCGCAGGGTCTCATGCATAAGGAAAAATAAAATATACAAACCAGGTACTGTGTCGACAACCTATTATTAAATGTAAACCTTATAAAAAATCTCAGTATAAAAGCTGCTTAAATTACTGTTTTGCCAGTACATTGAGAATGGTTTCTGAACATTGCTTACTACGATGAAGCTTCTGTATATATTATTACTGTTTTTCGTATTCGTCACAGCGATGGCAGATAAATCGTCGAAAGGTAATTTTATTTATTTGTGTTTATTATTTAATTCACTTGTACGGTCAGCAGCGAAAGTCGATTAAAACTTACCTATTTTAGCATGTCTTATTCAAAATTATTCGACACAGTGCAATATACAGGATGGATTTTGTTGGTCCAATAGAGATTTTTGATCGTTATAAGAAACAACACCCTATAATTGCGTAACACACGATCAATCATAATCTGAATCATTTCAAGAGTAGTTTAAGAATAACTGTTAATGTTTAACATACATTAATAAAAGAGGACATTTTTTAAATCTAAAATATATTTTATTTGGTTTTATTGTATTTTCAAACAAGGAGAGGACATTTTTATAATCTAAAATATATTAAATTTGGTTTTATTTTATTTTCAAACAAGAAAATATCATCTGCAAAAACCCTTTTTATGATTTGTTTACCTTAATTTAACTACCGGTCTAGGTAGTCAAATAAAGGTAAACAATTGGAGTAGTGTTTTTTTTTGGAAGTCGTTTTTTTGACCTTATCATAAACTCGAAGCTGTTCAGCCAAACTTAAACCTCGCAAAATGTATGGATTCTAAAACTTTACTCCACGTTTTAAAATGGAAAGATCCTTAGGTATATGTTTTTATTTTCAGAGCCCGGTTACATAGTACCACCCAAGGAGCCAATACCAACACCCGTCCTTCCAGGTTCAAAGATTAAATATTTATACAATGGAGCTAAACCTAAGGCGTACAGCATGTATGATGTTTGAAACGAAAGCTTGATAATGAAAAGTTTTTTTTTTAATTTTAAGGTTTTTTTTGATAATGGAAAGTTTTATTTGAAATTTTAATGATTTTTTTGAAATTTGAATGATTCTTTTGATAATGGAAAGATTTTAATCAATAGGAATTATAATGAAAAAGAGAAATAAAGTAATTTAAAGTAATCACTGTGTATTTTTACCCGACTGCCCAAGAATGAGGGTAAAGCTTCGTGCAGACTACCGCGACGCCACATCGGTTATTGTTATACCGTGAAGTTTTCTTAGAAATTGTATTGTTCGGGTCGCGTCGCGCTTGTCTGCACGAGGCTTAATGTTTTTGGAGAGTAGGTATTATGTCTGTTTTTTTCTCTGTAGCCTAAACGGCTTGATGGATTTTAATAAGTACAAAAAAAGGAAGGGTTATAAAAAAAAAAGAAATTACAACAATATTGGTATCAAATTAAAAGCTAGTAATAAGTCAATTGTAAATATACAAACTAAGAAGCTTGAAATAAAGCAAATTATAAAAAATAAATTAAGTACCAGTTTTTTTTTTTGGAAGTCTATTGTTTTAGTCCCTTATGAGCGTTTATCCTAAAAGTTGGCAACGTCGCAAATAGCTGTCAAAAAAGTACCAATTTTAATTAATTTGGCAATATTACTGTGTGGAAATAAGAAAAGTGGCTAACTAGCGATCTAGAATATTGATTATTAAATGAAATAATTATTTGTAAAGATGTATGATTTGGAAAGTATCCAAATACTTTTAGTACATCTAAAACGAAATATTTGATGTTATGATATTAATGATTGCATTTCATAATCAATACTCTAGCTAATTAGCCACATTTTTTATTTCCATACAATAATATTGCCAAATTAATCAAAACATCGAAATATTTGACATCCATATGCGACGTTACCCACTTTCAGAATAAACGCTCGTTATGAATAAACTCGGGGTAAAATTATGCCAAACTTAAACTCGCAAAATGTACAGATAAACTGAATTTAATTCAAACTTTACTGCACGTTTAAAGCTCGTACAGACCAGCGCGACGCGACGGCGCGACGCGACTCGAACAATACAATTTCTAAGAAAACTTCACGGTATAACAATAACCGGTGTCGCGTCGCGCTAGTGTGCACAAAGCTTTATCAATAAAGGTGTTTGAGTTTTTTCATGTTTTAAAATTAGATCCTAAGTACTTATGTGTTTTTTTATTTTCAGAGCCCGGTAAGGAACCACCCATGAGGCCAAATCAAAGACCCATTCTACCTGGTTCACAGATTATATACTTATATAACGTATCTATACCTAAAGCATACATGTAAGATGAGACGAAAGCTTTATATTGTTAATGTAAAATATTTTAGTCAATAGGAATGCTAAAAAAGAGAAATAAGTAAATCATTTAAAGCATTTACTGTGTATTTTTAATTTGCCCGTCTCATTCGACAGTCACAGACGGCGAGGTGAGAGATCACAATAGACTGCACGGGTTTTGTCGACGGAAGAATAGACAAAATGACAGATAATCACAATCTGTCATTTTGTCTATTCTTCCGTCGACAAAACCCGTTTCTATGGTTGTTATGCTACGTGGCATATAAAAAGAGAGGCCTATGCTCAGCAGTGGGTAAAATAGGCTGTGGATGATGATGATAATGATTCCTCAGTAAGACACCTGTCGTTTTAAGAGGAGCGAGTAGAGCTAGCAACTAAAAACGTGTTGGCGAGCCCTTGCTCACTGCTTCTTAGCAGCGAGTGCGGGACGAGCGATTACCGTAAGTCTCACAGCGAGTGTTCTGCCCGCCAAGCGAGAACTCTCTCGTTGATAGCTATTATTGCTGGGAATAAACGAGGACTTGCCGGCGCGCGGCGGTGTCACGGGACTTACAGTATTTTGTACGTTTCTTGGGCGAGAAAATCGTTGATAATTAGTCAGTTCCTCGTCGTCGGTGGGACAGGTGCACTAACCCTTATTACAGTCGCATCGTATTC
Organism: Agrochola circellaris; assembly: GCA_914767755.1. Taxonomy (NCBI): domain Eukaryota; kingdom Metazoa; phylum Arthropoda; class Insecta; order Lepidoptera; family Noctuidae; genus Agrochola; species Agrochola circellaris. The sequence continues at coordinate 3,872,449 of OU611867.1, read as the reverse complement.
CAATACAAGAAAGCACGGTGGGGCTCACCGGTACCGGTCTTTTTCCAGTCCGGACTGACCTCGGTAAGCGTAGCTTAACACACACGCGAGCGTGAGTGTATTCAACACTTGCAGTCTCTGGGTTGGGTATACTTAAAAGTCATACAACGCCCCGCGTGTGTAGTATAAGCCCGCGTCCGCGCGGACGTAATAAAATCGCGGCGAAATAAAAACGCCTAGATTTTTTCCGGCCTTCAACAGTTCGAACGAGCGTTAAAAAATCACTTGGAACTGATTCTTCGTGCAGTGCGGACGTACCATGGGTTCCGCAAAATTATTAGCGGTAGCTAGTTGGTGAGGCCAGGATACCACAAGGAAAATTTTGGATGCATTTCTTTAATAAGGAACTATATTTAAAAGGCAATTTTTTGACGACATACAATATTATTTAAGGAAATATTCTGAAAAATTAAAATAATTATCAATTAATTAGCATGTGTCTTGTATTGTATTTTCTCAAATTAAACCCGTTTAATGTTTACTTACTTTCTTTATGATAAACTTCACCCAAATACCTACCTATGCCCAGAACTGATTAATTATTCCATGTTTTATTATGGCCTTGAGCATGCGGCACGTCCGCACTCTACGAGCTGGCGCGCCGGGCTGACCATCACGCGCGATCTTTTCGCGTCCGTGCGTACACAAGTACAGAACGTTGTATTTATTCAACGCTCAACCCTGAGCGTTGAAAATTGGACACCGCGCGATAAAAAATCGCGGCGGGGAAAAACCGCGGCCGTGCGAACAGACAGAGGTATCGCTTTCTATTTGTTCCATTCCAGGCTCAGCGCGCGATTTTATTACGGCACGGACGTAATAAAATCGCGTGCTGAGCCTGGAGTACGTGGGCTTTTTTTTTTTTTTTTTTTTTTGGATGGGAAATTATCAAATAACTTCTCCCGCTCTGGGTGGAGCGGGAGGGCGTGTCAGACTTTTACTGACTAAAACCCACCCGTGTTCCTTCCGATGCCTGTGTGCCGAGGTCGCGATATCCCTTTCAGACAAACCCGCAACCCCGGCAGACGTGGGCTAACAACGCGTTCCGGATGCTGGCGTGGCTACCGAGTTTTTGTGGTGCTTCAGGGATATATAGGCGAGGATTGATGGCTTTCATGCCATCATTCGAATGCGGTGTCAGCCGGTGTGCCGCGATCCTCTGCAGAATGCGTGCCAGTTCCCACTGCACCTTGAGCATGTTGAACTTAAGGTGGTATCGTCCAAATCTGCGTCACTGGGGGGTCTACTCCCTAAGCAACATATCCGTAGTTTCGGCATAATTAATACAGATTACAGAGGTATTGTACTTTTCTATGAAACAGCAGATTTTTTTATTATAACCGACGTAACATTTCAATGCCCCCTGCATTGAAATTTTACGTCGGTTATAATAAAAAAATCTTCTTAAAAAAGGTTCTGAATCCATGGGATCAGTTTTCGAGTCGATGTCCCTGCCACCCTGTATATAACCCTTTTTTTTTTTTTTTGAGGGTGGGAAATTATCAAATTACTTCTCCCGCTCTGGGCGGAGCGGGAGGGAGTGTCAGACTTTTACTGACTAAAACCCACCCGTGTTCCTTCCGTTGCTCGTAACACCGGCAGGCATTGGCCCTTCCGGACCCCGTCAGTTGGTGCTGACATCTCTTTGAGGCGCGCGTGGAACACAACGCGCCGTCGATCCGGGCCTGGTCCCTATCGGACGGCGAGCTACCCATTGCTCACCGTCCGCAAGCCCGCGCCTACGGTGGCCGGAAGTCGGCTCGCGACTCCCGACGCCCGGGGCGTCTCCTGCGGCGACAAGGGGCGCGAGGGCGCGAATCTTGCCTCTCCCTCGCGCGCCGCCTCCTCCTTCGCGAGCATTACTGCTTCGCAGAAGGAGGTGACGGCCTCCCATGCACTCTCGCTCCGGACCATGGCCTGAACCAGGGCCGGACGCGAGAGATGCGAGGGTATATACCCCTAAAGCGTAAAACTAATAAGCCTAGGTAAGCACGGGCGATTTTTTCCCGCGGCGATTTTTCTTCGTGCACTGGATTTTCAACGCTCTGCTTAATACCGAGAGTAGAAAATTCAGTGCGCGATAAAATCCCGTCGCGATATTTTTACGTCATTGCGAACGTGGGCTAACTGGCGGTGTATTGACCGCCGCGCTCGACTGCCTGTAGCGCTTTATTTGAGAGTGCACCGGGCACGGTTCAATCTAGTTAATCGCTAAGAACAGGTTTTGCTGAGACAGTTCTTGTTAATTTTGTAATTATATTTGATAACTAGTTTATTTGTTTATTTATAAGTATATAATATGTATTAGGTATGTTCAAACTGTTTGTACTTCCCGTCATTTGACCCTAAAGGTCAGACCAGCGTCAGACAGAATCCGTCTGGCATTAAAAGCGTGAATTCTGAAAGTGGGCAACGTCGAAACGTGAAATATTTCGCAATTGCAATTATAATACTGAATTTGAGGTTGTAACCCGTTTTAGGTGTAAAAAAGGCATTTGGAAAGTTTCCAAATACTTTTTTTACATCTAAAACTTAATATTCGGTATTATTGCATTTCAAAATCAATATTCTAGTTCACTAGTTAGCAACATTTCATATTTCTATACAGTAATATTGCCAAATTAATCAAAACAGGTAAATTTTTGACAGCTATTTGCGACGTTGCCAACGTTTAGGATAATCGCTCTTAATGCTGAAATGAACCTCACGCCTACGCCACGTGACGCCCACACTATAATCATTTTAAAAAAAACACTTTCTATTTTGTTATTTGTATTTGTGTGAACTGATTCTCTTTCACTCTTATTCTATAAACAGAGCGCAAGTTTACCAAGTCCGTAATGCTCAAGTTTCAAGAGTAAGGTTTCGTGATCTACACAATCAAATGCCTTGGAGAGGTCACACAAGATTTCTATAGCGTCTTGGGCCTCTTCCCACGTAGTAACTTTGTCACAATGAAAGACTGCAGATCCCTACAGCGATTTTTCTACTAAAATGTAACTTTCAAAAGTCATTTATTCACACTAGGCTGAGAATCAGCACTTTTCGAACGTCAAAATTACATAAGACAGTCCCCCAAAAACGCCCGCCCTTCTCCACTTCCCAGTGGTTTAGCTGGGAAGAAGAAAGGAGATGAGAGACTATGGGATATTACTGTCTGAGTTCTACTTAGTCTGTGGTGTAGTCTATGGTTGTGGCCTATAAAAGTCCGTAGCTATAAAAGTACAAAGCTGCGCGAAATAATGTATTGTCAGTGGGGTTTTGGAGCATTGCGCACTACGATGAAGTTACTGTTTATATTACTGTGTTTCGTATTCGCTGCAGCGACGCCAAAAAAATCGAAAATGGAATCGTCTGAAGGTCATTTTAATTTATTATTGTTTACGCTTTAAGCCGTCAATTAGCACTCATTTTTTTTTATAAAATAATACTCATCAAGATTGATTTTAACATTGTTCGATACACCTTTTTTAACAAAAACGACAGCATTACAGCTTATTAAGTACTAGCTCTGTCTAGTCTGCAGGTATCAACCTCGCTTGTGACGGAACGCACCTTGCGTTAATACTAAATAGCTGCGAGCAACTTGGAAGTAGGCGGTTGGTCGCAGGTCTAACCTAACCTAATCCATTTCAGCCAATTCACAATTTTTCAGTGAAAGTCTGTTTCTAACGGAAAAAAACATTATGGTGTCTGCGTTTAATTCGCCTTTTCATTGTCTTATACAAACAAATGCGGATGCACTACAAACCGCTGTGTTACAGCTGGGTTCGGACGGAGTATCACAGGTTTAAGCCATTCGGAAGAGAATGCAGCACAGACTATGGGTGTCTGTGTTGCATCCGCCTTTGTATTTACGCGGACCGGTAACCTTGTGAAGGCTGCAGGAATCCGCTGGATGCGGGAAGCACAGAACCGGTCGAAGTGGCGGGGGGGTGGCCTATGTCCAGCAGTGGAAGTTTTTCGGCCGAAATGATGATGATCATGATTAATTTCATATAAGTCAAATACACAGAATAAATACAGTAGGCGCTCGGTAATCCGGCACCTATATTTATTCGCCAGTGCTTTATTGGATTTTTATAAGAAATGAAATCACATCAACTTTATGCTAGTGTATATAAAGTTGATTTTAGACTGACTAGTACTGTTGAAAAAGTCATAAAAAATATATGAAGTTGTAGCGCAAACTGAACCTTATGTGTAGGTATTATAGTTGTTTTTCCTAAAACTCGTGTTTGTTTACATGTTTGGCAAATAAATTGCGAACGCAGATTAAGTTAGGAAATCAAACGTGTCGGATTATCGAGCGCCTACTCTAATATTACGTACATAAGGGGCAAGTTTCTGATATATCTTTTCTAGTGCCCAAAAGCTATAATAAGTATAACACATAGCAGCCTAATCTGCCCATAATGTTCTCATTAGGTCGTGATGGCCCAGTGGATAAGACCTCGCCTCTCATGCACGAGGGTTCAACTTCAACTCCGGGCAAGTACCAATGTGACTTTTTCAATTGGATGGATAAAAATAGTGTAGTATGAACGCAGCTTATAATGGTAAAACGGAACGCAGCGGATGCAAGAGAGAGAAGCGTGTGTGTGCGAGGGAGAAGGGGAATGGCGAGAACGGGAAGCATGACGGACAAAACTTACGGTGGAACGCTGATCTCTTTTTTTAACGTGTGTTAAAATAAACGGTTTTACAAGTATCAAATAATCAATTCGTTTATTTTGCCTTACAGTCCCAAATATATGAACTTTCTCAAGTTTATCTTGGCAATTACTGATATCAGTGAAGTGCAAAATCGTGAGGAAACCTAAATTTATAGTTGACTAGCTGTGCCCCGCGGTTTCACCCGGGTAATTCACGATCCCGTTGGAATATCCGGATAAAGGTATCTGATGTCCTTCGCTACGTCATGGTCTACCCACGTGCCAATTTTTGATGTGAAACATCTATAGCCGCACGTAAAACCGATTTCTGGCGTGGCGACGCGTCGCCACGCTTTAGAATGGTATATATATACAGTCTAGATTGTTCTCCAGTAATATTTTATTTTATAATTATGACATATTTAGTTCCTATCACAATCTGTTCTTTTCTGCATATTACTTTTACAAAATAATGTCGATGTTTCACATCTGCCAGGCGTCCCGTGACGGCTCACATTTTATTTTTTATTTTATTTGCTTCGTCTTCACATATAATTATATAACTAATGTACCTACATATACAAAAAATATTGTAAACATTTTAAAAGAGTAACGGTGGAGTTTCTTGCCCATTCTTCTCCATACGAAAACTACCTTTTGGTAGTGACTAGAATCAGTTCTATTTTTTGTAAATTTTGACGTTCAAAAGTGCCTTACAAGGGCTTATTTGAAATAAATGATTTGACTTTGACATCCAAATCCGTTCATTCGTTTCAGCGTGAAAGCGTAACATTTTTACTCATTTTAAAATAATAATGTTTATTTTTCAGATTTATTTCTATTGATAGATTCGATATTTCCCGCGTCAAAGATTGTGGGAACCTATAACGGAATACCGAAGAATAAAACCAGCGAGTAGTGCAGTACAATAATACATTGTTAATTTATTAATTCGAGTTACTTTTATTATTAAAAAACACTGTATATTTTATTTTTATTTTTTTGGTTCTCTGATCAACACCCCAATTGCGTAAGGACTTTCAATGACATTCTGAAAGATTTTGAAGGAAATTGCAAATCCACTACTTCATATGTTTGAAAAATTCGTCTGCTCGACTACATAAATGACGCAATGAATGTTGTCGAAATGTCAAAATGAAAGACATTTCACACATTCTTTTTCGTGTTGTTAGTGACTAACCTGCCGGTCGATTCTGTAAAAATATCACCGTGAAACTTAGGTGAAGTGAGCGTGAAGTGAACTGTCAATAGTGCTAATCCCTAGCATGGTTTTTTTTTTTTTTTCTGGTGGGAATTTATCAAATAACTTCTCCCGCTCTGGGCGGAGCGGGAGGGCGTGTCAGACTTTTATTGACTAAAACCCACCCGTGTTCCTTCTGTTGCCTGTGTGCCGGGGTCGCGATATCCCTTTCGGACAAACTCGCAACCCCGGCAGACACCCTGCCGATCTATTTGTGACAGTGACAGCTCACTTCACGCTCACTTCACCTAAGTTTCACGCTGATATTTTTACAGAATTGACCGACTGGTGTCAGAGTTTTATGCCCCCCATGGGCCTTCGTAAGTTAATTTTGCCTGTGATAGCTACTTCCTTATGGGAGGGTCTACTGTGCAGAGCTATGAGGTATTTACTTCATTATTGGTAAATATACAAGGGTCTCGATTTAAACAATAACGGTTCGTAAATTATAGGAATCGGCCACCAGCCCATACTAAACTCCGTAACAATCCTTACGACAGAAAAAATCCCTAAGAAAATCCATTGAGTCACTTACGATTTACATGAATCACAAAGGAATCCAAAAATAAATGAAGTAATAACGTTAACATTCTGACCGCGTAGAAGACACATGTTTTGCGATATGTTATTCTAATAGGGAAAACAGGTTACAATACCATAGTACTATAAAATTGTAACCGGTTTGGCCTACAATGCAAATGTGTTAGTAACTGTGCGTTCGCACTGCCGAAACATCGCAACAAAACATGTTGAAATCTATAGGTCCAGTCAAAAATTGTATGGAAAATTGACAGTAAATAGAGATTCCAACATGTTTTGTTGTGAATGTTTCACCAGTGCAAACGCACAGTTAGATGGTACAAAGACAGAATGGCTGTTTGTTTGTCACTTGTGTCTTTTTCCATTCCATCACAAAGATACCTGAACACATCTGCTGTGTCGGACGACCAATGGGCTAAACCAGTGGTCGGCGAACTTATTAGTCAATAGAGCCAAATACCAATACTATAACGACTAAGATTTCTTATGAGAGCCAATCCTTTCTGTGTGTCCAAACTGTCTCAATATACTATTCTTGATCCTTAAAACTTCCATCCACTTTCACTCCACAACGCTTCCTAAAATTTACTTGCTAAGAAGTGGATCATGATCATCATATCGGCTGATAATAATATGATGAAGAAGAATAATAATAAAAAAATAAAAAAAATAAAAATGTAATGTGATTTGTGATGTGTGTGTGTGTGCGTGTGTGTGTGTTGTATGTGTGTGTTGTATGTGTGTGTTGTATGTGTGTGTGTTATAATGTATAATTTGATGAAGGAATCTTATTTATTAACAAGTTAACCTTCGAAAACTTTGAAAGGTATAGGCGAGAATAGATGGCTTTCACGCCATCATGCGCAAGCGTTGCGCTTCCATTATGCGCAGGGTACGCGCCAGCCCCAACAGCATCCTGAAAACTATAGCTGATAGGTGGGACAGCCCCATACTGGGACATTGGATACGCCTACATGCCACTGTGGCGTGTTAATTAATAGTTTGTCTTGTTTTTCTGGTAGATGTAAGTACTAACACTAGTTTCTAAGTCGTGTGTATACTAACACAATGGACTAGTAATGGGTCCGAAATAAAAGATTTTTAATTTTTAATTTAATTTAAATCTCTAATGAATTGCTGTGACATTTAGTAAAACTTGTTAGTTTTTACCTTAGACCATAGACTATAAAATGATATAGATAAAACCTCACGAACAAAAATTTGAAGCATAGCAAAGGTTGCCGGTTTGTTTTATAGTTAATTGATTCAGGCGTGACTTTGCGGAAATCCATTATAAAATACAATAGACGACGTATATTTAGTAACTTAATCCGCGTAACTGTTCTTAATGAGTCATAAAGAACCCTGTAAGAAATCGACACGTGTTTCACCTCTCAACGAAGCATCCTTAGGAAGGCGAGCGTGGTGAACCACCACCACGGCTCGACGCTTGACGTGTCCACACGTCGGGTCCGAGTTCGCAACAAGTCAATCGCCTTCCTGAGGATGCCTCGTTGAGAGATGAAACACGTGTCGATTTCTTACAGGGTTCTTTATGACTCATTAAGAATGCGGATTGAGTTACTAAATATACGTAGTCTATTGTTTTTTTTTTATTTGTTTTGTATCAGCGCTCCACTTTACCATAGGACCCGCGCGTGAGAAGCATCAATATTTTTTTGCGTACAGATGTTTTCATGTAGAACGCTTTCGTTTGCTGTCTGTGACATTTTGCGAAAGCGTTCCCGAGAAAAAAATCCTAATGTTTAAAAAAGATCCACTTATTTGCATAATAAAATAAGCATTTTATCACAGATAATGTACAAACTTCACTGCTAGGTTATTCCGTTTTACGTTCAGACAGACAGATTTTTTTATGGTATTTATTAGTATTAATATAGTAAGTTTTTAACTTTAATTCGTGTTTAAATAGCTGCAACCGTAATGAACTCAATTATGAAGCAAATATTATATGTAAAGAAATTAAACATAATAAAGTTTTATTTGTACTCTTAAAAGATAATGTAATTGACTCTAACGTTGGTCAGCTCACAGTTGACACTCATCGTATGTACTCACAGTCGGGGGCGTCAATGTGGTACTCCTGTTTCCAACAACTATTGATTGACACCACGGCATCCCCGAAGTCCCCGAACCTATTATACTCAGTGCCGGATTAAGCAAGCGCGGGGCCCGTAGCAAATTTTATAGACGGGCCCTTGATCTGCTATGGGTTCTTATGTATAAAGTGGTAAAAAAAAACAATACTCAATACGTCTATTTGCAATCAACTTTTAGAAATTGTATTACCCATATTCTGACGTCTTAGTCGGCAAAGGTAGTACGTATCACGTTTTTGAGACATCAAGTAAATTCAATATACCACTTCTTAATAAGTTACACTCAAAAAATTATGCTCAGGCGGAGGTGGGGCCCGGGTTTGAATACGCGGGGCCCCCTTTAGCGCGGGGCCCGTAGCAATTGCTACTCTTGCTACGTGGTTAATCCGGCACTGATTATACTACACACCAAACCAAAATAATACACAAAAACGACACATCTCGACTTACATGAGTCACTAGAGTGCAAAAATAAACAAAGATATAATGTAAACATTCTTGTCGCGTAGAAGACATGTTTTGCGATATTTTATCCTTACACGAAACAAAGAAAAACAGGTTACAATTCTATACTACTATAAAATTGTAACCGGTTTGCAAATATGTGTTAGATGGTACAAAGGAAGACTGGCTGTTTGTTAGTCACATGTGTTTTTTTATTCCATCACAAAGATAACCGAAGTCACTTGACTTAAATGGAATTGGGCTGAACACACCTGCCGTATGTCGGACCACCAATGGACCAAATCGCGAGGCCCCGTTCTCGTCCTTCAGGACGAGAGCGGGGCCTCGCGCGGGTTAGCGGGAGGGGAGTCGAGTTTCGAGCCAGGTGTCAAGTTATTGCGCCCGGGATATATGTATGTATGTCTGGTGTTCTGTGAGAGAACGTATGCAAGGGAGTCCACTGTTCCATGTTAGTTTAATTAAATTATATACAAAAATTTTCAATATTAATCTTTTTATATTTCTATGTTAATTAATGTAATTGGTGTTGTATCGTTTTAATTAACTATAAATAAATATAAATATATGTGCTGGGCACAAAAATGACAGAGCGATACCACAGTACAAGCGAGTACTATTAAATAAACAAATTTTGTAATACTACAGGTAAACTACTATATTATATTATTTTATTTTAATGACATAGTATTTATAAATCTTGACATAATGCAAGAGGGTGTATGACAGAGTGCACGTGTAAAACGTAAAAAAAAAACACAATTGGGTCGAATTGAGAACCTCTTCTTTTTAATCAAGTCGGTCAAAACTGAAGATTTTTAATGTAATGTTTATATTTGCATTGTTTTTGTGTTTCACGATGGTAACGGCTGCGGTGGTCAGGAAGAATAATTGTAAGTATTTAATTTACAGAAAATTATATTTTCGCCGCAAATATTTCTCAATTTAAATTATTAAAATTACATTACAAGGGCAAATTTTGTCCGGTTTAAGAGTTAAAATTGTCAGTAATCAGTTTTGTTATAAAACTAGAAATCGTTTAAGATTTTTTTGCAAAAAATAACTGCTGAATGAATTCGGTAACACCACACACCCACACCACACACACCACACCCACACTACACACACCACGCCGACACCCCACACACGCCACACCGGCACACCTAGTAAGAGAATATTTTTAACGCTTTAATCTTAAATGGAATAGACTATAGACAATTCCTCCGCGTACCGGAAGACGTAGCGTTGGAAGGCCTTCACAAGGTGAACCGATGACCTGGTGAAGGCCGCATTATGCGAGAACCACAGAACCGGTCGAAGTAGCGGTGCTTGGGGGAGGCCTATGTCCTATGAAATTTCAAACTCCTCCGTCCGCCTAATTTTCTTAAAAAGGGGTACAATGTATTTGCGTCACATATATTTAAAGATATTTGTTGTTTGTTGTTGTTTGTGTTAGATATTTGTTGTGTTTCTTTTGTTTTTTGTTGTTGATGTTTGTTTGTTGTTTTTGTTTTGGGTGTTTGTGTTTGTTTTGTGATTTTGTTTGTTGTGTGTTGTTATTTGTGACTCAGAGACCGAAAACCTTTATAAATTACGGTGTCGATACCGAAGAATTTTGGTTACTTCTACGACTCAGGTTACCGCTATCTGGGTAACCAAGAAGAAGAAACATGTTATCTCATTTAGGTTACCGTTTTAATACCGGTTACAAACACGAAGGCGATGCACGCCCTACGACCAATGCCGACGACACGTGTAAGATAGAGATAATTTTTATTTCGGTAACCGGTATTAATACTAGTCGTGTTGTAACCGAAAAAATAGCCGTATTGATCATACCGGTTTCGGTCCCTATTTTTAATAAAGTATTTACATTACCTACGTATGTGTGTGTGTTAAAAGCTGCTTTTACTTACTGTTCTGAACGGGTTTTCATTTACCGAGCGAGCGAATATATTATCGCTTAGAATATTAAGTAAAAATGCGGCTTTTCAAGAATGACACGCGTACATAAGTGTACAGAATGTATTGACTCCTTATAGAATGAAAGAAAATACATTTATTTAGCACAGACTAAAACACACACATTATACCATACCCCATTATGCCTATGGCTAAGTCCGCCTCTGTACATTTTCTGTGCTTGAAGTATTAAATAAATAATAAATAAATTATAATAGTTACGCAGCAGATAAATAAATTGATATCAAATAAAAAAAGTGTTAAGTGCGATGTAAGCAGAAATTTGATGGCGAGTGTGCCTCAGGGCTGCGCCAAAAAGGCCCAGTTCAGCAAAAATGCCAGACTACTATAAGTGCCCAACGCTGGTTTTCAACTAGACCTGAGTGTGACGGAAGTAAATAAATTTGTGTCAGATAAATTCTTAATTTTTTATAAAGAATATGTAGGTACATAAATAGTGCGATTGCGCATGAAATTGCACATCAACGCAAAAAATCAATTTGATAAATAAATGAGTAAATGAGACGGATGCATGAAAGACCATTGTTAAATAAGTAAGTAAATAAATATATCCCTTGAAACGAGACAGAACAAAAAAAAACTGCTTTAAACGATGCCAGACTTTCATGTTCTAACACATTGTCACAAAATTCAAAATTCAAAAGTAATTTATTCAAACTAGGCTGAGAGTCAGCACTTTTCGAAAGTCAAAATTACATAAGACAGTCCCCCAAAACGCCCACCATTCACCACTTCCTAGTGCGTTAGCTGGGAAGAAGAAGTGGCGCAACAAACTCCCCAGCAAACAATTTATTTATCTGTGCACCAACGCATCGCACAATACCACAATAATGCGCGCATAGGAACCAGACGCGTACGTATTACATAAAACGCCCTAGCACGTCACTCTATATTTAAAAAGTACATATTCCTTCAAACAAAAGAACTTGAGTGTCCAACTGTCCATAGTCCACACCGTATGACGGGTGAGGAATCCCGTAAATAAGGAAAAGTTTTGTCACACATTATTCATGGATTCTCATATCTAATATATACAAAACAAAATTCAATCAGAAGAACCACAGTACAGTGGCCTTTTATGGGATTATTAGAAAATGTTCAGAATCAGAATCAGGATCAGAATTTTTTATTTGTAAAACATAGGTAGGTTAAGGTACAATAAAATACCTAATGACATTAAAAATGAAACATCTCATTCTTTCAAAAAGAAATTAACGAAACTACTAGTTGAAAAATGCTATTACGCTGTCAGTGAGTTTTTAAATGACAACACCCTATGACATTGCTCAATAATATTTCAATTTATTAAGTTCGATTCTAATTTTATATACTATGACTATTATTTTGCCGGTGAATTTAACTTTCAAGATCATAATGACATTAAAAACTGATTACCTGACATTTATTGATTAATATAGATTTGCAGTAATTATAATTTATGATAGTGCTTAATGTTGCATGCCATACGGTAGAATGTACTGGATCTTTTGTTTTTCTTTTTGAACACCATCAAAACTATGTTTTGTTACCTACATTCTTTGCAAATAAATGATTTCTGATTCTGATTCTGATTCTGATTCTGAAGGTCAAGGTCTAATAATTATTATACATGTCGCACTATGTTTTGTCATTGATGACATACAAATATTAGTGAAAGCTATTTTACATACACAAAAAAAAAACACAAAAAAAAAAATCTCAACAAAACAATTGATATCAAAACTAAAAATTAATTAAAAAAATATATGCATGCAATCAATTAACTTATTTTAAAGTGGTAGTGTTTTATCATTTAAATAAACATCAAGGGCATAGTAACATCTATCTAATAATAATTTATGAAAACACTTTTTGAATTTTTGTAATGGCATGCTTCTAATAACATTGGGTATTTTATTATAGTTGTTGTAATGTTCAGCTTCGTATCAGTCACTCAAACCCAAGGCCATCAACTCTATGGGTGCTCGTGAGCTCCATCACCCACGACAGGTAAATAGAGGGTGCGGAGCATTCCATGAGCATAGACATCTAAACTGATCAATCAATTGCCTTTGACAGATCTTTCAATTACTTGTGTTATTATTTTGGCTGCGTTATAACCTTTAAGGGGGATGCGCTAAGGTAGCCCGCGAGATTCAAATTTTCTTGAGTTTTTTCCATTTTGCAGGTCAGTGTCAGGTTGTATGTTGATTAAAATATGATTCGCGACCGTAACAAATATGGCTTTACATAATTATAATCATTACAATCAGCAATACAACTCCATAAAGTTAGCATAATTGTCAAATGTCATGATTTCATGAAATAGTCATTCAATGGGATTACATGAACTCAGAGTGTTGTATTGATCATTTTTATGATTATAATTCTATAATTAAACATTTGATACGGCCGCGAATCATTTTTAGTTCAACATAGAACATGATACTGACCTGCAAATTGCAAAAAAACGTAAGAAATTTTGAATTTCGCGGGCTACCTTGACGCTTTCGCCTTAAAGTGCAAATTTTTGTTAGAGTCAAGTGTGTCCCCCCCTGCCAGCTAAATGGGTGTACTTGGATTTGTGAAAAAATTCACAGCAGTAGTATATATTAAAACTATATACTATAACTGTATACAGTAGCATACTAAAAAGGAAAACTATCACAGCTAAGTAGGCTTTAAAGGTTAAAGCGCGGTGCTAAAAATTTCGAGCTCGCTCCGCTCGCTCTTGCATCGTGGATTTTCTTGATTCTAAAGCTTTCCTGCATAATAACTCCTGAAAAGTAACTCCTATTTCTGTTCGAATGGTCAAATGAAAACTTAATATATCCGAGCTGCTAAAATTTAAATTCCTGGAAGTAGTCTGTGAAACCCCTTACTCTTCGCCCCCCTATTGGCATGGGTAAGGGCACCCACAAGGTTTTCTTAAAGTCGGCGCCGCTGCTCTGTAATAGATACCTATTACAACATACAATAACATCACGCCTGTATACCTCGAGGGGTTACGCAGAGGTGTTCCTACAGTACACCCACATTTTTAGGTACGTTTAAGTCCCATGTTATAGGGGGCGAGCCTATTAAATGATAAATGATTTTTGTTTCTGTAAGTAGGTTTGTATAAAACACTTTTACACGTCAATCATATTATTTTTAAACTAGATGAGGTCGGCGTTTCCGATCTGACTACTCCGAGAAGAAAGGCCGAAACAAACTCAGAGGTCACAGTCTTTTAAAGTCCAAACATAATCTTGGTCAGATCATGTGAAGATCATGCAGATTGGTGTCTAAAAATGGTCTTTTGAGGAAAGAACCACACAGATTGAGTGGACCTGTCCAGTATTGCCATAAACCGGGCACAAATCCAGACTCCGGGCTGCTACTGAGAAATTCCAGATAGAAAAACCCAGTAACACTTTACCCGACCTCGGAATCGAACCCAGGATCTTATGCTCAGAAGTAGCTCTTACGACCACTAGACCAGAGGCATTCAGATTTAGAAATTAACAACCAATATTAGCCTGATAGTATATAATATATTTTTTAATTTGCTTTTTACGTCCCACCGCTTAGCAAATCCCTGCCCCAACATCTTCCAAGTATCCTTTTCCTGACCCACGTCGAACCAGCCCTTATATTAGACTTAGACTTCTTATATATTTTTGCACTGCGTTACATACCGTCGGGTATGCAATATGTATTAAAAGTCTAGACTAACCCAGTTGTTGAGACATCACAGTGGGACTCCGTGCAGTAAACACTAAAAATAGATCAACATGAAGCTGTCATTCATATTATTTTTGTGTTTTTTCATCGCATTGGCAGCCGCTGGTAAAAATTCATTTCGTAAAAAGATGGAGGGTAAGCTTTTTTTCACTTCTTTTAAAATAGTTTAATGTAACAAAATAATCACGGCTTCGACCCTGATAGGTAAGGCAGAGTTGTACCTAAAGTACACCCACATTTCGCCAGTTATGTTTTCGTCCCATGTAACAGGGGGCGAGACTATTGCCATCAACCGGGCACAAATTTTGCCTCCGGTCTGTCACTGAGAAACTCCTGATGGAAAAACCCGATAAAACTTTGCTCGAGCTGAGAATCGACCAGGACCCAGGACCCAGGACCCAGGACCTCATGTACAGCAGAAGCGCTTGCGACCACTTGATGAACGCAGGAGTCAAAATAGATAATAATAATATTGTGTGTATTAGCTAGAAGTACCTGGTCGACCGAGCTCTGCTCGGATGAAATAGAGAATGGTCATTTAATCGTATAGGATAGTTCATACTAATTCCATACTGCCATGATAGTGGGTACTTACTAATTCCATGCTGCCATGTCATTATTGACATGTTAATATTGCCTTTTAAAAACTTTTGGCGAGCGGTCTCTGCTCGGGTGAAAATACAGAGAAAACGAATTTTCCCCGATATGAGACCTAGCTAGATCGATTTTTCCCCCCCGTAAACCCCTATACTGCAACTTTCATCGAAATCGTTAGAGCCGTTTTCGAGAACGTGATTACAAATTATGCACACATATATATATATACAAATATTGCTGGCCCAGTGCGGGTAGACAACGGGAAGACATGTGGCATCTACCAAGAAGCCCCATGTCTTCGATTTTTTACCGGTTTCCTCATGATGTTTTCCTTCACCGTTTTGAGAGCAGTGGTGATGAAATAATTTACACAAAGTAAAGCGCCTATCAGCGTTCGAACCTACTATAAACAACTCGTAAGTCGCGGCCGTTACCACTGGGCCAAAACGTAAAGCGCCTAAAATATATCAATATTTATGATAGAGTCATTGACACTTCAAATAATGTCTAAGTAATTATAATATGGGGCCCTTTTAAATTAATTGACAATACATCACCAGGCACGGTTGCAGTCCAAGAGTTTCGGGGGGATCATCATGGGCGTCGGCATAATCATGATAGCATTACCAGGGTTATAAGAGCGAGCGAAGCGAGCTCGAATATTTCAACACCGTTTCTCCGTTTTGGATAGGTTGGGTTTTGCTTTGGCTATTCATACTGAAATAAGAGTTACTTTGTTGAATTTTTAACGCATCCATTATGTATCGCGCACTGGATTTTCCACTGCTAGAAAATTTTTGCACCCCGTCTCGGATAGGTTAGATTTTCTTTTGATCATTCATACAGAAATAGGAAAATTAACTTTATCGTCTTATGAAGAAAAGCTTAAGGTTGTTTTAAAGCACCTAATTATTATGAAACATTTTGAATCATCTTGAGGTCTAAATTTAGTCCTAATTTGTTTTTCTTCTGTAGTGTACAAAAAAACAACAGCCGACGTAAAAATACAATAGACGATGTATATTTAGTGAACTAATCCGCTTACCCTGTAAGAAATCGACACGTGTTTCACCTCTCAACCAAGCTGAACGCGTTCGGCGTTTGACGTGGCAACACGTCGTGTCCGGGTTCGCAACGAGTCAATCGTCATCCTGATGATGTCCCGTTGAGAGGTGAAACACGTGTTGATTTCTTACAGGGTTCTTTATGACTGTTTAAGAACAGTTAAGCGGATTAGGTTACTAAATATACGTCGTTTATTGTATTTTAAAACAACTATCATTTTATTTTTTCAGGTGTTAGTTTCAACATTCACAAGAACATACTTCCAAGTAGTCGCCTTATTTCGAGTTACAAAAAATCAAACAAAAATAATAAGCAAGGGTAGATAACGAAGAACACAGCATCATGCTTGCATTCCCCAAAGGAGGGGGCAGAGGTTTTCAACCACTTTTCGCCAGTTATGTTTAAGTCCCATGCAATAAGGGAAGAGCTTATTACCATAAACTAGACATAAATGAAGACTTAACAGAAAGACCTAATAACGCATCGCCCAACCTGGACATCCAACCCAACAGCAAAGAAATAAGATATATTATGTACCTTAACACGAATAGTACCAAAGACAATATATTAGATTAATTAAGTTTAAATGTAAATAAATTGTTTTATGTTATATCTGTTTTAATTTATTAGGGTTCCGTATCCCGAAGGCTGCCAAATGGAACTCTGTTACTATGCCTCCGCTGTCCGTCTGTCTGTCAGCGGGCTGTATCTAATGAACCGTAATTTTGTTTTATTTATTTATTCTTAGGAAAGCTTACAGTCTAATATCTATTTAGTATGTACAAAAGCGCTTACGATTGCCATTTATAGGCTTCCACAAATTAAAAAAAACTATGTACCTATTTTTTTTTTTAAGAAACATTAAAAATTAAACGCAAAATCTTCTTAAATATAACTTAACAAACTATTCTTAAACAAGACAAAACAAAATAAATTGTTCTTTCTTTTTAACAAAACATAAAAAGATTTTGAAATTATGAATCATAATAATTTGGTAGTATCTTATAATCGTATCGTCTTTATTTAGTGTGCTAAAAACAGCTAAAAAAAAAGATAGTAGATAATAAGTAGCACAAACACACAAACACAATATGTGTTATATGTGTGTCAAATGTGTGTTTTTGTAGTTGAAATTTTCACAGATTGTGCATTCGATATGTTTTATTGTATTTAATTCCCATCTCTATATGGCGACCCTGCCGTTAAGGGGAGTTTCAATGTATAGTTAATTGATTCAGGTGTGTCCTTGCGGGAATCCATGATAAAATACAAAGACTTAGATATATTTAGTAAACTATTCCGCTTAACTATTCCTAAAGAGTCATAAAGAACCCTGTAAGAAATCGGCACGTGTTTCACCTCTCAACAAGACATCCTCAGGATGACGATTGACTTGTCACGAACCCGAATACGGCGTGTTACCACGCGGAGCGCCGGACGCTGAGACAGCGAGGTTTAGTCGTTTTACAAAGGGTCAGTCTATACATGAAATGTTCTGATATGTAAGACGACTAAAATGTCACGGTATACTATATTAAAAAAAAAATATATATATAATTGGCGAAACTACAAAAATTTCATTTCAATACAAAATGGCGAAATGAGCGCAATAAGACCAGTATTAATCTCATAAAAGCTGAATTAATGGTATTTTGTAGAGTGTAATAAAGTAAGACATTAAAAAAAAACTATTCATAAAAGCTCAGGGACTTGTCACACTTGATGCGTTCTGCGTCCTACGGCCCGGTCAACACGAACATTTATGCTATGTTACATTTGACCGGACCATAGGACGCGGAACGCATCCAGTGTGACAAAGTCCCTTAAAGTAGCATAAAATATGCATTTAAAAAATAAAATATGTTTCATTTTTTAAATGCATACTACCAACAATTTTTCAAACTACCAACAATTTTTTTTCCCGCCATCTTCCAATATTTTTACAGGCAATGGCCAGTTATGATATTAAATAATATATTTCACGTAAACAAAATGGCAAGTTATGCAGTACATTGTGATTATTTCTTTATAATATATATAAGTAAATGACCGAACCATAGGACGCGGAACGCATCCAGTGTGACAATTCCTTTAGAGTATCATAAAATATGCATTTAAAAAATAAAATATGTTTCAAAGTAGGTACCAACTATTTTTTTTTCCAGCCGTCTGCCAATATTTTTACAGGCAATGGCCAGTTATGATATTAAATAATATATTTCACGTAAACAAAATGGCAAGTTATGTAGTACATTGTGATTATTACCGTATATTTATAATATAAGTAAATGATTATGATCATGTTAATTAAATTATAACACCAATTTACACGTGAAGTGTCTCGTTGCTATTATATTTTTGCCAGGCGCTTGATACGCTTCGGTTTTAAATTTATTTATTTATAAACACATACAACTATCATCACAGGCTTACCTAATACAATAGTGTAGTTATAGTTATAATAAAAAAATAAAAAAAAATATATAAAAATAAAAATATTATTACTAGCTTTCAGAAAAGCAAAATGTGGCCCGTGTGAACTCACTCAGAGTACAATTGAAGCAGTCAGCGAAGGTGATGGTGGGAGCGAGACAAAACACTTAATATTTTTTGTAGGCTTTGGTATAATGGTGTTTTAGGTGGGTACATGTTTTATGTTTTATGCGCGCACGGTGATGCCTGCGGATAATTATTTATATGTTATGTTATGTATTTGTTCACACTATTGGTTGTATATTGACTATTTTATGTACTATTTGTTTTATTGTATATTTATGTAAATTCGTTAAACCTGACTTGGTCTCCGTACGTCTCTTTCGGGTGACCACTGAAAATCAGCGCTGTGCTGTGGGTCTCCATAGCACAGCATCATGCTGAGTGGAAGCCTTCTTGTCACAGTCATGACGTGCCAGCAGCTGCCGACTATTTCTGTTTTGTGCTCGTTATTGTATTTAAATCTATTCTGTTTCATTTTCCTTATTATTTACTCGAGTTTATCATCTTTTTTTTTATGCACGTGTTTCTGTGACAAATAAACTTATTTTTCTTTCTTTCTTTCTTTCAGTCAATCTGTTGTGACACCATATTGAGTGTGCGTGAATTAACCGCTTAGTAAAAAAAAAACTTAAAATCAACACACCACACTGTCGCAATGACAGCTGTCATTGAAAATGACAGCAATGCTATATGACGCTCGTTACGAAAATGACGCCCGTAGTTCACGTCCACCTTCATCAAAATGTCAGCACCGCTATAATTATGACTATCTTTGTCATTTAAGCTTGGGTTTCCTACGACAGCGGTGGCCGCCATATAACGGCATCAGTGACGGACGTCATGAAAGTGACGGCATCGGGGTTCAGTGTGTGTTCTTTTGGGAAACACACCAACTTACATTCATAAATAAAGTTTCAGTGGCGTCATCCGACGGTAAATTGCGGACGCTATGTGGCGTTATTAGGAAGCCCTAGCTTTAGTGCCGCCACGTTCTTACGGCACCGCTTTCACAGGAATTCCAAGCTCTAAAAGCACAATTCCCACTTACTTGTCACTGTTCGGTGCTGCCAGCAGTTCAGTAGCCCTGGTGATGAACACCTGGACCAAGGAGCCAAGGTTGCCGGTCTGAGGGTTGTTCTGGAGGAACTTCTGCAGTAGGGACTCCGTGCTGCCATCAAACATCAGCTGCTCGTCACTGGAATTTGAGAAAAGGAATTGTTTTAGGACACGCCTACAGCAGCTATAACTGACCACGGGTAATTTAATAAACACCTCTTTGTCATAGGAGTCACAGACAGTCCGCTGTGCAGAGCCTGCATGGAGGACGACGAGACAGCAGCTCATGTGCTGCTAAACTGCCCGGTGGTCGCCACATACAGGGCAAAGTACTTCGGTAACACACCTGTGTTACCGCAAATGTGAAATGTGTCACTGACAATCTCACGTAGGGTACCTACCCTACGTGAGATTGTCAGTGACACCAAGGCGTTGCTAGCCTTCTTTGAGGAGCTGGGATGGATCGAATAACCGATTTTCCCACACGTACGGAAAATACGCGCTTAGACGTGGAGTTGCGGATATCAGCCCGTATTACCTATTACCTAACATGGCGAAGCCGCTAATGTGGACGCCGCATTAGCGCGATAACTTTTTAGCGAGCAAAACATACCAAGCTTCGGCACGCATTGCTTTGTCACGATAGACGCAGATGCAGCCGCAGCATCTTTCACGCTAAAACGGCTGAACGGATTTGGTACATGGGTAGACCATGACCTGGACCTCTGTAGGATACTTTTTATCCAGATATTTCACGGGATCGAGACTGGTCATCTCTTAGGTACCACGGCTTATTTTAATTTAATTTAATTTTTGAATTGTTTATTTTTTATTTCAATTACGGACGCTTTTCACGTTTTGCATCGTTCTCACATGTATAACTTCAACATGAATGATGTAACCAATATTTTGTAACCATATCATGATTTAAAAGAGTGTCCGTGGAGTTTTTTGCCCGTTCTTCTGAATAAGTACCTACTACGCTTTGGAATGGGCATCTAGCTTCATCTTTCTGACTGACCGACCCCCTTGACAATTCAAAAGTGCCTGTAATTGGTTTATTTGAAATAATTGCTTTGAGTTTGAGTTTATACGGGTGAAACTGCGGGACGCAGCTAGTGGCTAATAAAAGACAAAAGTCAGTCAATAGTACTTTCTATCACAAATAAATATTTACCAACATTCAGTTTTATCAGATTTCACATCAATCATTTTAACAACAAAAACTATCAAAAAGTAATTGATAACAATAATTAATACATGTTTAGTTAAGTGCAGTTTCAAATACTTACAGAATTCGTTTGATAATTTTGACTGTATTTATTCCATTAGTTATACCTAGGTCTATTTCATGGCTCAAGGTACAGATAAAAGTGTTAGGTATCATCATTCTCCGTTATCCCAATTTATTTGTGGTCGGCGCAACATATCCCTTTCTTCCATACTTCTCTATTAGTAGTCATCTCGGCAGTCACCCCCTTTCTAGCCATATCATCTTCCACACAGTCCATCCATCGTTTATTTGGTCTTCCCCTACTCGTATAGCCATTCACATTCATACTCAAAACTTTCCTCACGACATTTTCCTCATTCCTCCGCATCACATGCCCACACCATTTTTTTTTTTCTTGAGGGTCGGAAGTTATCAAATAACTTCTCCCGCTCTGGGCGGAGCGGGAGGGCGTGTCAGACTTTTACTGACTAAAACCCACCCGTGTTCCTTCCGTTGCCTGTGTGCCGGGGTCGCGATATCCCTTTCGGACAAACCCGCAACCCCGGCAGGCATTGGCCCTTCCGGACCCCGTCAGTTGGTGCTGACATCTCTTTGAGGCGCGCGTGGAACACAACGCGCCGTCGACCCGGGCCTGGTCCCTATCGGACGGCGAGCTACCCATTGCTCACCGTCCGCAAGCCCGCGCCTACGGTGGCCGGAAGTCGGCTCTCGACTCCCGACGCCCGGGGCGTCTCCTGCGGCGACTAGGGGCGCGAGGGCGCGAATCTTGCCTCTCCCTCGCGCGCTCCGCCTCTTCCTTCGCGAGCATTACTGCTTCGCAGAAGGAGGTGACGGCCTCCCATGCACTCTCGCTACGGACCATGGCCTGAACCAGGGCCGGACGCGCCCACATGCCCATACCATGACAACTGATTTCCACACAACTTTTCAGTCACCGGTGTCATTTTCGGACTTCCTCTTAGACATGTGGTCCAAATAGTGACGTCATAAAAATTCCTTATGCCTAGGGTACCCGAAAGTACTCTATGTATGTTCCGCGATTTTTGATGATTCGCGAATTACAACTTTTTTTTGTTATTCTTTAAATTATCATGGGAACCGCTTTAAAAAAAAAAACCATAACAAAGACAAAATTAAAAAAAGAATGAGAAAGAGACATGTAAAAATAAACATAGTTTTTTTTAATGAAAACCAATATTGTTGATCGATATATGTCACAGAGTGATAATAAACGGATCCAGGGGGCTGAAGATGGGGCCCCCCAGAACCATCTTCTGTGACAAATCTTAAAGAGAACTTGATATTATTTTAATTAAACTTTTTAGTAAGTATTACACTACATATGGTACAACCCGGGCGCAATAACTTGACACCTGGCTTGACGCGAGGCCCCGCTCTCGTCCTGAAGGACGAGAGCGGGGCCTCGCGCGGGTTAGCGGGAGCGGAGTCGAGTTTCGAGCCAGGTGTCAAGTTATTGCGCCCGGGTTGTACAATTGTCATCAATCATCCTTAACTTTATAAATATTGTTTTCAAGAGTATATTTTCCATTGAGGAATTTGCGAAGAGTAATCCGAGGAGGCTTCTTATGCGTTAAGCAAAATAATATGTTGCATGCTTTTTAGTGTTACTTTGTTGAAATCTACCCTCAGCGGGGTCAAGGCCCTCCCAAACGACAATCCCGGATTCACCACTGAACCGATTCCACTGTGTAACTAAAACATGCATGATTCTTATTTTTCCACACACCAATCATTTGGAGAGCCCATTGGCAACACACGCTCATAAAATTTTTTGAAAGGTATTACTTACGCACTAGTTGGTGGATTAATATTGAATGCAAGTAGCTGATTCCAGAATGGGTCATTGGGACAGATGACTTCGGAAGAACAGAACCGCATCAGCAGCTCATTGGAAGACAACTCCGAGTATCTGCTCACTGCTACGCCCATCTTGATCTGGAAAATACATGGTAAAACCATTATTAGCTATCTATGTAAATAAAAATTAAATGCTGTTTGTTGGTAAGCGCATCACTTGAGAACGGCTGTACCGATTTGTAAATTTTTTGTTTTTAAATATTATAAAAGTCCAAATCAGGTTTTAACTCAAAATAAAAATTGGAACATCTTACAGACACTAAGCCTTTCAAGTGGACTTGTATCTATTTATATGCATATCTTTGGTACATATACCCAATTAAACTCTTTTTCTGGGAGAGTAAACGAAAGAATAATAGTTTTTTTAACATTGAGTACTAGCTTCCGTCTGCAACATCGTCTTTGTTTACTGGGATAAAAAGTATCCTATCTCCTAGCCCAGGTCATGGTCTACACATGTGCTAAATTTCATGTCCATTCAGCCATTTTTGTGTGTAACAAACAAACTCACTTTTTCATTTGTAATATTTGTTAGGATGTCATATACTGTGCTTACTACTATTCGAAGAGATTAGGTAATCGCTGAAATAAAGGCTTACATTACCAGTGTTTTTCAGCATTTTTCACTGGAGGTGCACTGACAGAAAATACTGACAGGCCAAATATGGTCAAGACAATCAGACAATCACAAGGTTTGGAAAACTTATTGAATATATGGTACAAGTCCGTAGCCGATGGACTGGAGGCAACGTGTTGTCGCGACACTGTGGTTTCTATGAAATCGAATTTAATTTACATGAAGTTGCCTGCTACTACTCCCTGCAGTCGGCTACAGAATTGTACCTTTATCATTATCAATTAGATCATTCTCGGTGGCAGTCCAGAGCCTGGATTTTTGCCCAGATAATGAAACTTATGGTGGTATACTGGTGAAATGTGTGCGCTTTATAGCCATATTACACTGAAGTTATAATATGCAGTTTATTTATCAAACAAGTCAAGTTTGTCACTCACCCACTTGACATCAATTTAGTCAAGTGCAGATTCATTTATTAATCTATGTTTTTGCAAATTTGCAGTATGAAAAGAAGTCAAAAGAAAAAAAAGAAGCTATTGTCATGAGTGCACCATGATCATCGGTAAACAAGGACTAAAAAACCTTTTTTTTTTTTTTTTTTAATTCTTCATCTTCATTATTTTTACAATATACAATTCAATTAACATAACTATTACTATGTCCTAAATTAGATGGATTACTAACACTAGGTACTAAATTAAATGGATAACTAACTATACAAATAAAAACAAAAGCACTCTTAGGCTTAGACGAAGTATTGAAAAAAAACAAAAATTAAAAATTTTGAAGTTAAGAAGTAAGGTGACTTACATACTGCATGATGTTACGGAATTATTTATGAAAGTATGTTAACTCGTTCACGCAAAATTATTGCTTTATCGTATCACAGCAACCAAGAAAATAAAAATTCGATACCATTACAACAGATTTCTACCAATGGCAAGCTAACACGAATTTCTATTTGCATTTTAAACCTATATGCTATAGTGTGAAAAGACAAACATGTTATTAAACAATAAAACCGTATCACACCACAATATATAGATTGATCAACTGAATTTGTAGTAATCAAAAACAGATATTTGCTAATGAAAATACACACACAATTATCGTTATTACTTCATATCCATTCTTATATCGTGAAATTCAATGAGTACATTATTCTTACCTATTATTTTCACAGGCTGTAGATACAATATAACATTCAACAGCGATTTAATTATTTTTATAAACCACAATTTGTTTTCAGCAGCCACGAAATCATAGCCGATTTGTCAAGTATGTATTTGACGATTTGACGTTTGTGTGACAGCGACGATGATGACAATTTGAAAGTTGATCGCGTTCAAATATAAATATTCCGTTTTTTTTGGTTCTTTTCACCTCACTAAACCGTCTATCCACAGGGGCACATGGTGACATTTGGAACTAAATATTTTACTTGTAATGCAGACCCATGATGATGGATGGCACTACTATACAAGTGCTAGTAGGTTTTGAGTGACCAACAAGCAGTGTTTTTAACAATTTGTTTATTCTTTCACTCATTTCCCATTCGAAGTGACTTAATTGCAATAGAGGTGCCCTCATTTTTCCATACTCTTTTTTGCCAAGCTGTTATAATTAATAATATTGTTGAATCGAATGTCCGTGTAACACCCACCCTCATGAATATCGAAGCACAGAGTACTTTGTAATATACTGAAATAGACACCAATCTTGTTCTGTGGAACGGGGTCTTTTGCTTTCCTAAAGAAACTAGCGCCATCTGATATATATAGTTAGAACTACATCTTTGGAAAGGACACCGGTATGCTATAGCTATAGCTATGTATATGATATGTATGTGATATTTGTCTTTCACAAACACATATCTATAGATATATCACATATCTTTAGCGATGTACAGGTGTGGTATTTTGTGGTGGTAGTATGGGTATAGATTCTGTAGTATTTTAGTGTTCATTTCAAGGATTGATAAATGAAATACAATTTAATAATCATATTTTTATTACTATGTACCAAAGTAATTTACTATAAAAATCCTATCTCAAACTTAACACTACACTGGATTCCTATCTCAATTTTGACACGACTACTCACAAAATCAATTTCTTTTCTCACTTTTCTTTTTCAAAAATATGGATTAGTCGGACGAACTTTCGGTCAACTCAACGACAAACGCACAACATAAACACAGGAAGATCACAAAAATAAACAAAATATCGTAAAACACGGCAAGCATCAGAGTTTAGCAGACATTGTATTGGGGCTATCAGAGGCCCTAGTGTGAGTTTCTTTTAACCATCTCGACTTTACGCATCGACCGCGTTCGGCGCTCCGATTGGCCCTTCACTGACCTTCACTGGTCAAGGGCCAATTGAAGCGCCGACTGTTTATTGTTACGAAATGCGAATTATAGTGAATATTACTTCGGAGCTGCCATCTCTTATCTTTAGTTGGTGAAACTTACGATTATAATCAAACTGAATAAAAAAACATATTTCAACTTATTTTGTATAGGTACTACACATGCTTCGTTTTATATCATTGCACCGATTGCTGTCGCCAGTTTTTTGTAGTAAGATTGAGTACCCTGGATCGTAGACTCTACACTCGAAGTTGTGAACGATTATGTTTAGCTAGATCAAACAGGGCTATTGCCTATTGCTGCGGTCAATCGTCGAATCCGACTTGGCTGGGCGGCATTCGGGACGCTGCGCATTATCTTCTCGTCTCATATACCACAGTGTCTCAAGACGAAAGTTTTTGACCAGTGATACTGAAACGTGGTCGCTCACAACACAATGGGCCTCATTAGAAGGCTGAAAGTCACCCAAAGGGCAATGGAGAGGGCTATGCTTGGAATTTCCCTACGTGATCGAATCAGAAATGAAAAGATCCGTAAGAGAACCAAGAAAACCGACATAGCCCGAAGAATTGCCAAACTTAAGTGGTAGTGGGAAGTGACATTACTCGCAGAACATATGGCCGATGGGGCCAAAAGGTTCTGGAGTGGCGTATCGGAAGACTTAGCGTTAGGAGGCCCCCCATAAAGTGGACCGATATCGCAGGAATTCGCTGGATGCGAGAAGCACAGAACCGGTTGTATTAGCGGTGCTTGGGTGATGCCTATGTACAGCAGTGGACATCTTAAAGATAAAGATCATTTATTTGTGTAAACATGTGTGACATGATACATAGAATGCACAAAGGATGGAAAGGAGTTTAAAATTGCCGGTTCAACAGGTTTTGCCATATTCGGCGTACAAAATAGTTTATAATATGTAATTGGAATTATAAGGGAATTAGGAATTTTATTGTATATTAATGGGGCCATGCATATTACACTTTTAGAAATGCTGTTTTGCCGGAGAGTGATTGCACCCAAAGTCTGTATTTTTCACTTCTATTTCTACCTGTATTGTTAATCCGAAGGGGAAACAGATGAGGATTGGATTTTACAAACAGCGATATTTCTAATATGTAAAGTGACGGAAGTGTTAGAATTCTGTGCTGTACAAACATTGGTTTGCAACTGTCAGTAGTTTGCAACCCAAACATAGCCCGTACCGTATGTAACGCTTTTGTGCTTTGAACGCAGTGTCCTTCTGAGTTGAATTGCCCCAGAATATTATTCCAAATCTTAACACTGATTCAGTAAGCCCGTAATATGCTGTAAGTAAAGTATCTGTGTGTGTGTGTGTGTGTGTGTGTGTGTGTGTCTGTGTCTGTGTCGGTGCCAACTTATAAAGAGCATATATAACGACGTACTATTTTTTTTACAAATTCTTTTTCTTTTGACTGAAATGATGAATGATGATGATGTATAGCAAGCAATTGATGGATTTCATTAATTTTATTTATTCTTTCCCATTGTTGTCATGCTTACTAGTTTTTTTACGCACAAATTATTTTAAAATAACTAGA
Source organism: Agrochola circellaris (assembly GCA_914767755.1). Taxonomy (NCBI): domain Eukaryota; kingdom Metazoa; phylum Arthropoda; class Insecta; order Lepidoptera; family Noctuidae; genus Agrochola; species Agrochola circellaris. Next base: position 3,844,851 of record OU611867.1, on the reverse strand, counting down.
TTAATTCGTCAATTTTAACCACCCGGGCCTGTTTTCACTGAAGTCTACATTTGCGTAAAGTGAAATTAATGCAAAAAATACAAAAATATGAAATTATCGACATTTGAAGTATAAACAACGGTGAATTGGAATAATTTTTTTGAAAGTCATTTAATTTCCGTGTGGCCTGGATCTGGATCCGTCATTTTCGTATGTTCAACTTCAACTGACTGCCTAACACTCTGTATAGCCTAGTTATAAACCCAGATACGACCTGCATACGTATCCTTCTTTTGGGTTTGGACCGCCCGCCGCGAGACACGGCAGAACGCCGCGCACGGCACCGGTACATCTTCCGTAAGGAGTATATGTGTTCTGTGCTATGTAGTCTGTGGTTCTGTGGGCACATCACTATAGGTACCTCGGAACAATAAATAGGTACTCCTTTTGTCAATCGCATGGTCTATCGTTCATTCATTTGCTTACATACTTCGTTTTCATTCTTCATTCACGACCATGTTTTTGAATAGCTTGCCGACTTGTTGAGTTAGATATAACTCGAATTAAAAATTCTTTAAATATACTAGTTTTATGAGATATGGGGCATGATCAATATAAGGTGGACGTGCTCCATTATATTAATCCCCACTTGATATGGGCTTTGGTTCAAAAAGAGGGCGATGAAAATAGTTCTTTTTGCTTTGAACAAATTGGAATTTACGGGATTGTTCCTCAAAATGTGACTTTCGGGGAAGACTGCGTGGTGAAATCCGAGCCTTGTGAGCAGTGGATGCCGGCAGCATCCGTTGCCATGCGAAGATGTTTCCTTGAAGCCCACCATGTGATCTTTTCACCTACCTACATTGACGAAAAGTAAGTGGTTTATTTAGATATCCGCAAATCATTTATTCAATTCAATCGTAATGTCAAATAACTTAACAATAATACAAAAAAAGAATTCATAGTTAGAACATCAATCAAATATGTTAAACTGCTCAGCAAGATCTGGATTCCAGATTTTGCTCTGAGCAAAATCACTTCAGCTCTCAGATGGATCTGGTTCATTCGGTCCCGGATAGAACTGGCTAGATGTGTGATGTGGATGTGTTTAGGAAATAGTATGCAATTCTGAATGTTCTGGTTTCAGTTTCAGAATAAGAATAAGTTTTATTAAAAGAAAAATAAGGTTGAAAATAAATTTTATTTATTTACCAGACGCCCCTAAGACGACCCACTGACCAATTAGTTTATTAGATTATATCTCACAGTCGAGACAGTTCATCAATTTATTGATTAGATTTATAAATAATGTCCATAATAATAATTTAAATAAGTGTTCATAAATTTATATAGTTATACATCATGTCTGTAATAATCATCTATTGAATAAAAACATCTGTCACAAAGCCAATTGCTTAAAGTTTGATTAAATTCTAAGTTATTAATATTTAAAAAAAAATCCGGTACTTAGTTTATTATAAATTTTCACCACCATTGTGTAGCAGGTTTACAGAATATGTATTACACCTAAAACATTTAAGTTTTCAATATAACAAATGAGCAATTTGAGGGACAGGCCTAGCCAGATGTAGGAAGCACATAAGATTCACCATGACATTACAACTCAAGATTCAATTATCACCATGACATTACAACTCAAGATTGAGTTAAACTTAATTATAATTACCTACTAAATCACTAATTATAAGTTTATTTGGGGTATTTATGCAATTATAAGATAAGGACTTAGATGAAATGTTTTAAGTTGTTGTAAGTTGCATACTTTATCACCATTAAAAAATAAAAAATGTTATATTATCCTGGTACTATCTGCAACAGTGGAGATTTTTGACTATTTTCATATTATTTTAAAAACAATATTTTCCTTGTGTTACCATTGAGAGAATTCTTATTTTTTGCTCTACATAAGTTACAAAAACAATGTTTAACAATAAATCGCTGCGGCAACTTGCCAGAAGCTTGAATGGGTGACCTTCAATTCAATTCAAATTCAAAATTTTAAAGTCATTTATTCAAACTAGGCTAACAATCAGCACTTTTCGAACATCAAAATTACATAAGACAGTCCCCCAAAACGCCCACCCTTCACCACTTCTTAGTGCTTTAGCTGGGAAGAAGTGGCGCAAAAAACTCCCCCGCCAGCACAGCTGTTTGTTCAGTTAGAAAAAGATTTCAGAAAGATCCTTAGTGCTCATCTTGTTTATAAGGAACTCGTGCTCAATTTCGTGCTTCTAGACTCAGCGGTTTAAGCTGTGCATACAGCATAAATTGAGCACTCCTGGCAAGTTGCCACAGCGATTTATTGTTATAACATTGTTTTTGTAATTTATGTATACAGTAAAGAATAAGAATTCTCTGCAGTCTCAGTGAATTTCAGATTTTATTAAGTATAGTTGTGGACAGTTAAAAAACAACAATAACAACAACAACACAATCACTACAAAAAAAAACAACAACAACAGTCACTACAAAAAAAAACAACAACGACAATAATAATAACAACTACAACAAAGCGACAACTACAAAAATACAACAACAATATGTTAAGGCTATGGTCTCCAATAAACGCCGTCGCCGCCAGCGTGCAGCGACAGGCCGCCCGGCCGGACGCCGCGTCACGATGCTTACTATTGAAATGCACTGTCTCTTTCACACGTCGACGTCAGCGTCTTGTTGCGTTCAGACGTCGATCGGAACGTTGACACTGAAGTCGGACGACGCATATAGCATAAAATAAGAGACCAAAGCCTTAAAGGTTCTCTATATGCCTTGCAACCTTCTACTATTTTATCTACTCTCATATCGTAAAATTCGAATTATAAAATATTGACATTATTTATAAACACAATACCGAAATTTAAAAATAGAATCGCATTATGACATAATCATAAATCTTTATTTATCTCAACATCGTATTACAGGTTAATAAAATGCACAATCTTAAATAGAGAAAGGTGTTTGAGGTAGGAATATCCTCCTCCTACCTCAGACACCTTTCTCTATCTCTCGAGTTACAGATCACCCGGCTCTCTTAGATAAGACATGTTAATTTACAAAACAGTAGAGTCAAGATATTATTATTGATATATCAAAAGTTTGAAAGACTAACAAAATTAAAACAAAATCTAAGTAATATTATTTAGGTACATACATTACGTACCTATTATTATTCAGTAATACATACTTAAGTATCTGAATAAGAAAATAATAATGAGCATAACAAAAAAAGAAGAATGGAAATGGGGAAATGTTGTGTACTTATATTTAATGTTTGTAAGTGTAGGTGAGTGTGAGTGTAAATGTGTTAAGACATTGGTTTGCTCTAACACTTTTTCTCTAACAAAATAATGCTATAAAACAATTGTTTGTCTATTACGACACAGGGCAAATCCAAGAAGTTAATATCAACAAGGAGTTTCCACCAATTTTTGTAATGGAACGTTAGCGGTGGACAGCAGTACCGCTCTAGCGCATGCGCTGTGATGTGCTGGGTGCAGGCGCCATTCATACGTTTTGTTGTACAGAATTTCGTGGGATTGTTTAAATTCTTGATCTTTTATTTAGTAGGTTCAATCCCAATGTATGAAAGTAGATAAAGTAGTGTATGAAACTGCACATAACTAGGTATTAAGACACTCGTATTTTAATACCCCTCATTATGCAACAGTTTCATAAACTACTATTATAGTACTCAAACAAACTGCTATGCATTGCAAATGTATTGCCAATATCTTAAATAAAAACAAGCAGATATTATTTTTATTATATTATATATATTAACTCGACGTCTTCTTCCCATGGAGGTAGGCAGGGTCCACGTGAGCGAGCAGCACCTAGTTTTTTATGAAAAGCCTGCTCAACAGTCAACAGCAAATGAATCAATCGATTTTATACTAATAATAATCATAATCATTTATTTGTCAGAATATGGTACATTATATACGGTCTTAAGATTAGTCAATGGTAGCATCACATTCTGCCAAGTGTGGCGTGCAAATATTAGGTACATACATTTATTACAGGATAGAGATTATTAGGTTAGTATTAACATAATTGATTGCATAATTACGAATTAAAATTACAATTTTAGTTATTTAATAATAATATCATAAACACACACAATTTATTCAGGATGTCAAAGGATAAAACATTATCAATTCAATTAGGATGTCAAAGTATCATTTAAATAGTCGTTTAAATTATAATAACATTTAATATATAGCAAGTCTTTCAGTTTCTTTTTAAATCCATTTGAATTTAGCTCTTTAATTGATTTTGGAATTTTGTTATAAACTTGCGGTGCTCTATACTCTTTTGATCACGTGCTTTTCTATGATATAACTTGGGACTTGTATGTGAGCATAATAGAGCAATAAGTAAGCTTTTACCTTCCTTTGAGATGTACAGACCGATCTTCTTTTCGTGTGGTTAGTGACTAACCCGGTGTCAGAGTTTTAAAGCCGCCCATGGGCCTCAGACTTCACATGCCGTCGAGAAATATCTCTCAGGCATGCCGGTTTCCTCACGATGTTTTCCTTTACCGTTTTTGAAGCAAGTGATGATTAGGTGCGTGCCTTGGGTTCGAACTCGAGACCTATGACTTGGCAGTCCGACGGTCACACCACTAGGCTATCACTACAGACCGATGTTAGGTTATGTAACAACTTTAGAACTCAGTGGAAATAAATAACTCAAAATCTCTTCTACTCTAGCAGTTGGCCTCAGCTGTCATTAGTAGATATTGAATAGTCGTTATGGGTAATCAGAAGCCTAACACCCAGTCTTATCAAGGAGTATCGTGTTATCCAGTAACTGGGTTTTTTTTTTTTTTTGAGGCTGGGGTATTATCATATAACTTCTCCGGGCTCTCCGCGCTCTGGGCGGAGCGGGAGGGCGTGTCAGACTTTTACTGACTAAAACCCACCCGTGTTCCTTCCGTTGCCTGTATGCCGGGGTCGCGATATCCCTTTCGGACAAACTCGCAACCCCGGCAGGCATTGGCCCTTCCGGACCCCGTCAGTTGGTGCTGACATCTCTTTGAGGCGCGCGTGGAACACAACGCGCCGTCGACCCGGGCCTGTAACTAAGTAACTGGGTTGTGGCGGTCAGATAGGCAGTCGCTCCATGTAAAGTACAAGTATTCAGCTGCATCCGGTTAGACTGGAACCGAACCCAACATAGTTGGGAATAGGCTAGGCATATTGATGATATTTTGTTCCTAACTAATAACTTAATCCGTTGTTACAGATCTTCAATCTTCGACGACAACACCCACAAATATGGAAATTTAATAGTGTTTAAAAAGAATGGTGTTAAAGTAGATGTTCTTCGAGAAATTGTCAATTCAGAGTTTGCATATGAAGATGACTGTCTCTTCCATCAAGAGTTGACCAGAAATAACAGTAATACAGAACTAAACTACGTTACAATGCATCAAGTTCTGAACAAGATTGAGGAGGCATGCAAAACAAGGGACATACCAAAGAAAACATGGCTAACTGTTTTGAAAAACCAAACTTCAGTCCTTCGCGAGCAGAAGCATTTAGAATCTTCAATACTGTCTCGGAAACTAGAAGTTTGTGACCGTGGCAATGAAGATACATTACTCCAGAACAAAGTGAATGTTTTGAAACTCTGCAAAGATGTTGATGAAGTCTCCGTGGGAAGAGCATGTAGCACGAGGAACTCTTCAAATTCCAACCAGTCCAGTGTTGTCAGTATGCCCTTAAGAAAGTTGCAATGGTTAGAATCTCAAAGTATTGTCAATCAACCAAAACAAGGACATAAACTAACAGCAGACGATTCTGGAATCCTCCCAAAAACAGCCAACATGCATCCAGCCCATGATAAAACAAATCACATTCATTCCGATATGAAAACCAATAATAATGTTTTTGAAGATAACCAGAATAATAATGCAGTGTCTCCAAATAACAAGAATCATTTCACCGGTGATGACAATTGCAACATTAGAAAAGGTAATTTTCAAGTTATAAATGTATTTCTACCTTATTAAGCAAGAATATGCCAGTAACTTGCACAGAACTAAGCAAGTAACTTGCATGATATTGCACCATAACATCTTCTTTTCTCACTATTAGCTGTCTTGATAGTGAGCGACATTTAAACCAATTTGTTGGCATGTTTCATTCTTAGTTAGTTTCTTGCTGGCTCTTCTCCATAAGAATTAACCAATTGGAACCGTGCACCTAGCTTCTGACGTTTCATAAGTGGCCGTTAGGGTAATGTGAATATTTTAAATTTGAAATTAAAGAATTAATTTCAAATTAAAAATATTTACCAAAAACTAAAAATTTCTTCATCATAATTTTGTTTCGACACGTATTTTTTGCTTTATCATATTAATAAAAAATTACTTAGATAAAACGCATTATAAGTTGGGGAGTGGGGTCTACGTCATACGTACGTCTACGTCATAAGTAAGTATAAAATCTACATAGTGGTGACGTCATGTCACATTTTACCTCAATGTATCGCCGTAATCTTTAGTTTACGTAAAAAAAGAAAAAATACGTGTCCAATATTTTTTTGTAATCTCAAAGATGGACCAAAAAATTTCTTTATCGTTATCCCTATTGTTCTAGACTATTAAGTCCAGTACATTCAGTCCTCTCTTTGTCGTTTACTGCCAGTTGGGAACCACTGATTAATGCATTTGCCAGTTATTCCTCTGGTGTGCGAAAGCTATGACCAGCCAATTGCAAAAAAAAAAAAACTTTTTTCGATTTGCTACGAACATCATAATTTAATTTCCTTCGAGTTTTTGCACTGCTTAATCATCTCACCATTTTAGGTATAAAATTACGCAAGACTGCAGAGACGAGAACAGTCGCATTTGGTCCAGCGGGACTTACAGCCAACAAGTTCACCATAAAACAACAGACAACCAGAGAAGAAAAAGAAGAGCCAGTTGTACAAGAAAAAAGAAAACCCGAACCTGAACCAGAATACGAAGCAAAGAAAAATCAAGATGTGTATGCAAACACAGATTCCGAGGTAAACTTAAAAATATCTAACTTAGACTTACTGAGGCGGATTAAATCTATTAATTCTATACAAAATAATTCTGCTTCTAATAATAAACATAGAAATAAGGGTGAAGCACTAAGTGCTATAAAACGTAAAATAAAATATCTTGAGGAAAAACAGTTGAGGATAAATGATAGTTTTTCTTCATCGGTTTCTGACAAAGATAGCTCTAAGTGTGACTTAGACTCGGATGTTGAAAGTGTAACAGGATTGGAAGAAAAATTAGGTTTACGTATCAATAGAATTAAAAAAGATGCTAACCCGGAACTGCAATCTGATATTGTTGATATTGATGTAAAGAGAAGTAATGTTAACCCGTTCAAGAACATAGATGGCAGCATATCCATATTTGTTGACAAGCTAGTTAGCCCCGTACTAATGGTTCATTGCAAGAAAGATAATCGCATAACACCGGTTAGCAATATGAGAGACATTCCATTCGGGAAAGATATTCATGTAGTGCTAAAAAATATGGGAGTACAGAAGCCGATGAGGCCTCAAACCGTGTCCTGGCCTACAATTCTCAGGGGCCATAGCTTCTTTCTCATAGGTCCCTACTACAGTGGTAATACTATGGGGTACTTGCCAGCAGTATGCCGTTTAGTGTATGATTTTAAAAATACGCAAGACAACTTTGGTCTTAGCTGCATCATAGTTTGTGCGACGTCTCATGCTGTAGCTTCAGTTGAGTCTCAGTGTAAAATGTTTTTACACAGCGCGAAGATTTTCGCCTGCTACGTTGGTATGAGTGATATTCACATCACAACGTCGCTTCTGAACGGCTGTGATCTTCTCATTTGCACCCCTTCCATGCTAGTGCGTCTCATACAGGAAGATTTCAGTCTTGACTTCCGTTATTTAACCACACTCGTAATTGATGACTGTGAACATATTTCAACGATTTATCCCAAAGAACTTAAGTTTTGCCTTCTGAAAGTGATGGATATAGTCAGAAATCGCGCTCATAAAGAATGGAAAGTTCAATATATTATCGTTTCTAGGTTATGGTGTGACTTCATGTCGTCTCTAGCTAGGAAAGCACCTGATTCTGTCGTATGTATCAGTGCTTTCGAAGAATGTGTCCTTTATTCCAAAGCTGCAACTTCAGTCGAGTTTGTTGCTCAAGAAAACAAGCTGACTACGGTTATAAACTTTTTGCAAAGTATTGATAAGTCCAAAAAGACTGTGATAGTTTGTAAGGCTGACGAGGAAGTAAAACTAATAGAAAAAGCTTTGAGTAAATTGAAATATGTCGTGTTCTCTTGCGATAGCACAATGACGGTGCAAGACTTGTATAATTTAGATAAAACTCTCAAAGATTATGAAGAGCCCGTGTCTGGGCCAATTTTGGTGTGCTGTGACGGGAATTTGACCCATTTGAACGTTACGGATGCACATTATTTAGTTCATTATTCCTTGCCGGATCTTTTCTCAATGTTCTGCAAACGATTCACAGTACTCATCGAGAACTATACATCTATTTTCAAGGGTGACGGAACTAACATCAAAATTAAGATTTTGTTTGACGATAACAACATTGAACAACTGCCAAAGATCCTTCATTTCATTAAAAGATGTACTATGGATGTGCCACCGTTTTTAGATGAAATTAGCTCAAGCGTTTTGACGGAAAAGTATTTGAAGAAAGCTCAGAACTTAGTGCCGATATGTAGAAGACTTTTGACTCTAGGTAAATGTCCAGACTATTGGAATTGCGTCGAAAGACACGCGATATTCAAAGAATTCGACTCTCCAAAGCCTTGGCTGCCGAAAGAAGGTATAATCACCTTCCATATATTGCACTACCATTCAGCTGTTAATTATGCTGCTAGGATATCATCGTGTTCTATTAAAGGCAATATTACTAAATACCCACAAACCTACAGCGTGCTTTCTATTAAAATGGGAATGTATTATAGCAAAGAAACGAATCGTAAACTTCACGGTACTCCCAAAATTGGTGACGTGTGCGCAGTGACTTTAAAACAGAATCTATTCGTTCGCTGTCAAGTGGCAAAGGTACTAGGGTGTGAGAAAAATCGTCCTACTATCTTACTGATCAAACTTGTAGACGAAGAGAAATACGAGACGGCACGAGATACATGTCTATACTATCTGCCGGACGATTTAAAGAATATTGAAACTCATGTCGTTTCTGTCATCTTGGCTAATCTTATGCCCCAAGACAAAGATGTAACTTTCTCAAAGTTAGCTGAGCACCAGTTAAAACGAATCACTGATGAAAACGACGAGCTTTACATGAGAGGTCAAATAACAATGGTTGTTGGTAATACTATATTCGTAGATACATTAGAGGCTTGTCAGGATTTGTCTTCGTTAGAAGAAGTGGTTGTAAAACATGATTTCCGAAAGGAACTGTTAGACCTTCATGCAATGCCTAATCCTGAACATATTGATAATTTAAGAAAAGTCTGTGATTATAATAGTGACATTCCCAAAGAAAAAGAAGAACGCATTGAAGTTGCTAACCCTATCAAAGCATTACCTAAAGGGAGATGGGCACATCTAGAAAGCGGTGAATTTTCGTCAGTATTCTTTATGTACGCTGAAAATCCATGGCAATTCTTTGTGCGGCCCATCAAATTCGAGGAATGTTTGACCACGTTGATCCAAGATATCATGAAATACGTGAACGAGAACCCAGAACCTATAGAAAGCATAAACGTAGGAGACATTGTTTTAGCGGAGTTTCCTGACGACGATACCTGTGAAAGAGCTAGAATTGATAGTAACGTTAACAATAATAAGGTTAAATGCTTCTTTGTAGACCAGGGAGAATGGAGAGACGTCTCCATTAAGAAAATTTACCCAATAACAGAAAAATTCATAACTCAATTACCATTTCAAGCTATTGAATGTAGACTTGTAGGTATACAACCTCTTGGCAATAATTGGACTGATTTCAGCACAAATTTCTTCGTAGATTCATGTTTCGACTCCGTTGATAAACATAAACAGTTATTTACTAAATATTTCATTAAAGAAAAGGCAGAAATGACTGAAGGACACAAATATGGCGTAGTTTTAATTGATACGTATTCAGCTGAAGATGTTATTATTAATCAGATGATGGTGGATAGGAATTTAGCAGAAGAGAATGATGAGATTAATTTGTTAGATGATTTAGGATTCGAAAGAAAATCGGAACAATCCTTCGATTCAGATGTTGATGATGAGCCTATTCAGACAGTTAACAAGATAGATAGGTCGTTTCTAGTTGATGATAAGAATAAACAGACACAATATCTCCCAAGTAATATGTTAAACAATTACCATAGCCAGCCTTTGGTCGATTCAGATAACAGTTTTGATGAATTCGAATTAATGACTGATGATACCGGTAAAATATTTTCTATACCCATATCCCAAGTAGTTTCAATCAAAGAACTCCCAGATACAGAATGGAATGAAGAAGTTTTAGCTACGCCAATTGATAATCCTGTGCCTCCATCAAAAATAAGTCCTAAACTTAATGTTAGTGCTGATATTGATCAAGTTAGCAAACCCCAAGTACAGTGGCGTCAAAATAAAAACACAGTCACTATCAAAATTAAATTGATTATCGAAGATTATGATGTTATTATCAAAGAGAGGTATATGAAGTTTTATGCAAACGCTAATGGTATCAGTTACGGATTTGACTTCGAATTATATGGCGTTGTAGACCTAAAGAAATGTTTTCACTGCAATAAAGGGCAGTACATACAAGTCAAATTATGGAAAATTATGGCCACAAATTGGCTAACGTTGACAAGGCATAACGAATTAATGAAATGGATTGTCTATGACATAGATAGCATTGATGTGTCTTCAGATGAAGAATCAGACATTTTTGATCATAGGAAGAGTTTTATTAAAAATTACGCTGACAGCGATAGTGATGATAACTTGCAAGATGATATTAGTTTTTCCTATTAAAATGAATTGACGCATTAAAAAAAAAAAGCGTTCCATAAATTATTACTTTTTACCAATTTTTTTTTAATATTCGACTTAGCATAACATCACATTCGCATCCACCTGCATCCGGTTAGACTGGAAGCCGACCACAACATAGTTGGGAAAAGGCTAGGCAGGGATAACATAACATCACGCATAGGTGTCTGTAAAGAACACATTTCGCCAGAAAACAAAGAAATAAACTACTTACTTTTTTATGGTTAAGCGTAAGGAAATTGTGATAATGCAATAAAATTGCTTGATTGAACAGTTATTTTGTTTCAAAATATTTATATCTGTGAAAGTATTAAGAATTTATAATGTATCTTTACTTTAATATACAATGTGAAATTTAATTCGTTTGCATCCTCTTAAGGGGTCATTGTACTCATCATTATGAACAACTTTCACTATGGGACCAAAAAAAAATCAACTGTTCCATACATTTATGTTCGCATAGCTCGTTATAATGTAGGGATCAGTTGATTTTTTTTTGCGATTTCAGGGTTGGCCCCATAGTGAAAGTTGTTCATAATGATGAGAACAATGACCCCCCTAAGAGGATGCAAACGAATAAAATTTCACATTGTATATAGGTATATACAACGTGCTCCTGTTGATGTCACATAATTCTAAGGTTTTAAGCTATATGTAAAAATAATACAAAATGCCCTAGGACAAGTGTTCCAAAAAGTACATAGTTTCGAATATAACACTTAGACTCTCGATGTTTGTATCTAAGTTTAATTGATAAGTACGGTAAATCATTTTCATTCAAACCAATCATTCATATTTAAAGCAAAGAAAATGCGACCGTCTTTTTTATTTTTTATGGACCAAAATAGTCTGAATTAAATGTTTTTGATGTGTAACATCTTTCCTCTCGCTTTCCTGCAATCTGTGGGGGTGATTTGGTGAAAAGGGACGGAAATTTATAACAGGAAGCCGGGGAAGCGCGGGCTATTTGATTTGACATTGAGCGCGCGCGGTGTTGGAGTTGGCTTTCAGATGGTATCAACCCATTTTCCGAGAGGAATTACTTAATTATGAATGAAAAATGAAAACGTAACAAAAAAAAAAAAAGAATAATAATTCATATGCCAGTTGATTCTTTGACATGGTCTCATTAAAACCCTACAATTATGGGATATCCAAAGGAACACGTTGTATATAATTACGTATGTTATAATTGGGGAAACTGATGGACTGACATATCAGTGCACAGTCGAAACTGCTGGGACTAGGAACGAATAATTTTGCACAATACTTCCTTTTATAATGTAGGGGTGCGCTAAAAAGGGGTCTTTGGAAATTCAACCTTGACGGGGTAAAAAGGGGGATTTTCTTTGAATAAAAAAATCTGTTTGAAAGGAGGAAAATTTAAGTTTCTATGCAAGAATCTTAACGCACTGTCCGATTAACTTGAAACTCGGTATAAATACTTTTAACATATAAGAAAGAATAATGAGATTTAGGGGTTTTACAAAATTGACCCCTTAAAGATTTTAGTTAGGGATTTTATTGCATGGCGTGATTAACTTAAAAATTGTTATAAATAATCTTTAAGTCAAGTAATGGAAATGTCCCAAAAGACTTTTCAAAAATCCCCTCCTGTGGGGGTGAAAAGAGGGGATACAGTTTATGAGAAAAATGTTATTTCGATGATTTGTAAACTTGAAACTTGGCCCGAATACATGTGATCGTAATAATTAATTTTCGAAAATTACCTAGGGTTGAAGGAGAGCCCAGATGTGAGTACTATGTTGTCTAGAGCTATACCATTTAATGGGTATGTCTTTCATTGACTTGAATGAGCCCTGGCGGCTGAGAGTATGTCATGCTCACTCAGATGTCTCGCTGATGGTGGCGCGTGTGTAGGATCATTTAGTTCCCTTCAAAATGGTTGGTCAGAATGGTTCTGATTCATGCGTTATGTTCCGGAACGGGCGCCGCCGTCAGTTGAGGCTGGTCATCTCTTAGCTGCCACGGTTTATTTTTTTTAATTACTAATTTTATTTTTTATTTGTTTCTTTTTTTGTATTCTCACATTATAATTATTAATTCTCATTATAATGTTTTGTAACAATCTAATTTAAAAGTGTGTCCATGAAATTTCTTTCCCGGTATTCTCCATAAGAACCTACTACGCTTTGGAATGGGCATCTAGCTCAATGATATATAAAACTATAGATACGTTGTCCGCACTCTAAAATGACAACATGAAATGAAGCCAATTGGCCACATCGCGCTTAGTTACGCACCAACCTGTCGCGCGACACTACGTTTGTTTTATCTCCCTCTAGCAACAGGCACCCCGTACGGTGTCATATTTTCTTTCCCTTTCTTCATGCGTATAAGTAGCTATCTAGTATTTTCGCCGTTATTAAGCGCCGAGATGTTGGTTTATGACGTATCTATATATAATACGTCATTGATCTAGCTTCATATTTCTGACTGACCGACTCCTTGCAAATTCGAGTAAATGGTTTAATTAAAATAAATGTTTTGATTTTGTTGGAATTTGTAGGAGAAAATATCAAACTCTTTAATAAACAGAAGTTTTGTTGCAAAAAGACAGGTCTATACGGGCCCAGTAATGTGACAATACAGTAAGTCAGTCCAGCGCTGATTTGCAACTGGGTTCGTGTAGACACTAGTTTCAACCCAGTCCAGAGCTGACTTCGCGCCCTCAAGTCAATCCAGTTGTAGTAACCTACCCGTCTATTTTAGGGCTCAGTAGCTTCCCCGTCTGACTTACTGACTTCTACTCTACAGCCGATTTCGTCTACATGAACCCACTGACTCGGTCCGGAATTCCGAGTCACTGGGTCCAGTCACTGCCATCGTATAGACCAGGGATAAATTTCCCTTTTTGAACTAATCTATTTGTTTATCTAGCCGTTAGTTTATTACGGCTTTCATAATAATTCCTAATAATATAAATGCGAACAGCATGCACCAGGAAATTGTATAGAAAGAAAGAAAATACGTTTATTTGCGGTAAACATGACGCAAGGAAAGAACTCAAAACAAAAAACGAACAATTTGGGGGAAAATATGCGTCACATTCACGCAAAACGGCCATCGCTCAGCATGATGCTACGACCCTATGCGAGACAGAGCCCCAGCGCTGATTTTTAGCTACAGCTGGCGTTGACGTGATGACGTCGACCGGTGCAGCATATAGTGAGATATAAATAAGATAAATACAATGTGGAATTTAATTCGTTTGCATCCTCTTAAGGGGTCATTGTACTCATCATTACGAACAACTTTCACTATGGGGCCAAACTTGAAAACGCGAAAAAAAAATCAGCTGTTCCCAACATTATAACGAGCTAACGATGCAAACGAATTAAATTTCACAATAATTAATCAACGTTAATCCCAATTTATTTGGAATAGGCATATTTCGCTATAAGTAGGCTTAGTAACAGCCGCACGTATCGATCGGTCAGGTTAAGCCATGCTTGCCGCGGTCGGTCCGCGGATGGGTGTTACATACCGAGATCCCTCCGTGCTTGTCATTGCCAGAAAGTTTGACAACTAGTCTTACCAAGGGGTATCGTGTTACCCAGTTACTGGGTTGTGGAGATCAGATAGGCAGTCACTCCATGTAAAATACTGGTATTCAGCTGCATCCGATTAGACTGGAAACCGACCCCAACATAGATGGGAAAAGGCAGACAGATCATGAAGTAGGTATCTTCGTACTAATAAAAAACATTAAAAAACTAGACTACAAATTAATAATAATGTTTGAAGATGACATTTTTTTTTTCCTTCAGCGCAGATTAGTACCGTAAAGTAGATTATAAAAAAAATATTAGCCTCGTCTTTTATTACGTAATCTCGCTCAAAAATTGTGGAGCCCTTTGTTTTAACTAATTAAAAGTACACACAACCAAAAACCGCTCCACGGATTTTGAATTAATCATTTGATATAAAAGAAGTGACAAGCTGCATAGATACTTATGCAATCTATTGGACTCATCAAAAGTGCTGTGCACTTCTGTAAATTACGAATTCAAAATACCTGAAATTGAACGTGATTTTTGTATGTGTTACATGTTTTAGTAAGTAAGTCGTTGAGGGGCCTTACCAATAAATAAATAAATAAAACGAATCATTTGACCCGAAACTCGGAAGGTTTACTAGTAGCCACTTAAAACTTCTAGTATCCACCTGCTGGCACCATCATCAGATCCTCGTTACCAAGCCCAATCTATTGGACTCATCAGAACGAATCATATGACCCCAGACTCAAGGGGTTTACTAGTATTCACTGAAGAGTTCCACTGTCCACCTCCTGGCACCATCATCAGACCCTCGTTATCAAGCCCAATCGATTGGAATCGTCAAAACGAAGCATATCACCCCAAACTCGAGGGGTTTACTAGTAGCCACTGAAGAGTTCCACTGTCCACCTCCTGGCTCCATCATAAGACCCTCGTTACCCAGCCCAATCGATTGGAAACGTCAAAACGAATCATATGAGCCCAAACTCGAGGGGTTTACTAGTAGCCACTGAAGAGTTCCAATATCCAGCTCCTGGCTCCATCATTAGACCCTCGTCACCAAGTATAATATATTGGACTCATCAAAACGAATCATATGACCCCAAACTCGAGGGGTTTACTAGTAGCCATTGAAGAGTTCCACTATCCACCTCCTGGCACCATCATCAGATCCTCTTCACCAAACCCAATCTATTGGAATCGTCAAAACAAATCATTTAATTCCAAACTCGAGGGGTTTACTAGTAGCCACTGAAGAGTTCCACTATCCAGCTCCTGGCTCCATCATTAGACCCTCGTCACCAAGTGTAATATATTGGACTCATCAAAACTAATCATATGAGCCCAAACTCGAGGGGTTTACTAGTAGCCACTGAAGAGTTCCACTATCCAACTCCTGGCACCATCATCAGATCCTCTTTACCAAACCCAATCTATTGGAATCGTCAAAACGAATCATATGACCCCAAACTGGAGGGGTTTTTTAGGTGACACTAAAGAGTTCCACTGTCCACCTCCTGGCGCAATCATCAGATCAGCTCCAAGATACCAAATTATAGTATTCTCATCCAAACTACATATATATACAAAGTTGCATTTCTATATAAAAACTTAAGTACTATGTACGATGCAGGATACGGTACTGGTCAAGCTAATAAAAGTGTGTAAAGGACTTTATGGTCTCTGCCGGGGTCGCAGGAAAGTCCGAAAGGGATACCGTGGCCCCTGGCAATGTACAGGCAACTGAAGGAACACGGGTGGGTTATAGCCAGTAAAGAGTCTGTCACGCCCTCCCGCTCCGCCGAGAGCGGGAGAAGTTATTTGAGACACTATGGTCTAAGAACTAATCGATTTTGTTGATTTCTTCATAAAGTACTGTGAACAACATCAAGCAGTGTTAGTATAAGAACTAAGACAGAAAAACAAAAAGCGAAGTTTTACTTCTAAAATCTTCAAAAATGATGAAATAGTGGGCCGTAAAACTTGTCAGTTTTATGTCCCATTCTTGTACGACCTCTATCTCAACAACTAAACAAGTTAGGAATTTGAAACTTCTGTAGGTATATCATGTACCATGTATACTATATATAATCAACAAATACTAAAAACGGATGATTTTCTGCAACTGCAGAAATAACTTTGTAATTCATATCTAGTATCATTATGAAATACAAAGTTATCTTTGCGATTTTCATTAAGACGTTCAACTGAAGAATAGACAAACTGACAAATAAACAATGACAATCTCTCATTTTGTCTATTCTTCCGTCGACAAAACCCGTTTCTATTGTGGGCATGCTAAGCGTGCTGCACGGAGATTACCTACACAAAAAAATATGTTAGCAAGTTTTACTCAAAGGAAACGTTCATTTATTTTAAAATTAGCGACCCGCCCATGTTTCGTACTGGTGCAATGGCGACATATCATAACATCAAGATTTCTGTGCTATGTCCCAGTTTAATATTAATCTGTTACACATAAACCTTCTGGAAAAATTATCTAAATGATGGTGAAACCGCATCAAAATCGATTATGTAGTTTATAAGATCTAAGCGGTAACATAGACAGACACTAAAAGAAATTTATAATATTTATATATAGATATAGAGTAAAATTACATTAATAAATTGATTGACAAGTCGCCTTGATAAAAGGGGTTCAAATCGACACATGCGAAAACAACAGTCCGTGCTAACTTCAATATTTACGATACATTCCATCAACAGCATTTCAACGAAGTTTCAGCTATTAATAAAAGAACAAATTGTAATCATAATCATTAATCTTTATTTATCTCGACCTCTTAATACAGGCACTGGTTAATAAAATGCACAAATGGAGAAAAGTGTATGAGGTAGGACGGTCCTGCATTCTTTAACTTATTGTATAACATACGATCAATCACAAACGGTTTCATTTTGACAGTTCAACCATTTGAACTCATGCCTTTTTCCCATGGGGGTGGGGTAGTTAAAAATTACAGACGCCACCTGCTTCGACGCTATTTTTAAAGACGTTAACACCACCAGTAAAGGCCACGACGTCCTCGATTCGCGGCGGTGACGTAAAAACCATTCGATATTTGGTTTTTAATTATTTATTTGACGAAAATCTGTCAGGCCATAGAGTAAAACTGCCCACAGATTATATTAGCCTTTATTTAACAGTAAAAATAGAGATCTAAACCGCGTGAGTCACCGTCGACAGTGAGGCTTGACCTTTCGCGATTTCAGGGTTGGCCCCATAGTGAAAGTTGTTCATAATGATGAGTACAATGACCCCCTAAGAGGATGCAAACCAATTAAACTTCACATTGTATATAAGCGACATCGGGGTCTTTACCGGTAGCGATAAGTCGGGTGGTGGTTTTTTCGATACATCGAAAGGGTTTTAGCACGTTGAATAACGCATCAAAATAGCCTGTTCTAACCACCTTAGCAGCTTTCACCTCCATTTTGAGCGCGGTTACCGCAGTAGTTTTGTAGCAATATCTTTTAAGGAGCTTTACCACATTAATATAGCCACAAGTTTAACGTGCTATTTAAGGCGCTATTTAACACAGACGCTAACATTAACGCACGTGTAGTAGGAGCATAAGATTAGACTGGTAGAAAATATAAATTTAAAACATTAAGTCCGCCTTTGTGCATTTATTAAGCAAAAAATATCTCTAATAAGTTAGGTTTTTGTTACTTTTACTTTTTAAGCTATTTTTCTTTCTCGTAGAGAAATTGTCATGTCGCAGATCTGTTTTCGAATCCGCTGTTTTACATAACCGCTAGCTGTTTTACATAACCGCTAGCTGTTTTACAAAACAGCTCCGTTATTTAAGATGGATACCATTGCGTTACGTTTAACAAAACTTCTACCCACGTGTAGACGCAATGCAGAATGGCTTATCTGCAGTAACAATAATATATACCCTCATTCTGAGGACAATGGAGGGCTATGTTAGACTCCTACTGACTAAAATCCCCCGTTTGAGCGTTATCTCACCTAATTTTAAGTTAATGTTGTTTTTTTTTGGGAATGTATTTAATAGAACCCTGAATAAATCCCATCATGACTTCAAAAAAATTCTAATAGAGACGCTAATATAATTATTAAGCCTCTTTGTGATTCTTAAAATCAACATCTTTATATTAATCACTTTGATCCACTGTGCGTTAGAATTAAAATCGGTCGCATTTATTAAAAAAAGGCGGACATAACTTGAGGTTCAATTAAATATTTCCCATTTTTTTACCTTTTATTGTTTAATTCTAAGTAGGTATTCGTTAAAGTTACAAATAGAATAAAATAAAAAAATCTAAACTTTTTTATAAAAAATACCAGTTTTCATATTATGCAATATGTACGATTGGCCACTGCTTGTAAACCATTATTATTTTTTTATTTTCCGAATTTGAATTTCTCAAATGTATCGTAGTTCCTTGGACTATGTATTTAAAATTCAAAATTATGTCACAGTTAATAAATGGGTTTATTTTTTATTTTATTTTGTTTTTATTTGTATACTAATTTTCTAATACTAACCACAGGGCTATTCAAGGTTTTAGAAAAAAAAAAATGGATTCCCTAAATAGCATGCGAAATTAAATTATTTCATCTAGTTAAAATATGTAATTTTTCTTGTTTAATACCTAAATTAGCTAGTATAACTGTTTATGTGTTAATACACATAAACAGTTTGTGTGTTTATGTGTTAGTATACTGTTTGTGTGTGCGTGTTTTGTGTAAATAGCGGTCGTTTTTTCCCTCAAATGCTATTCGAATATAATTTCATTTCGTTATGCTATTGAATTATTAATACACTCACATAATATAAGCCAGATCCGGAACAACAATCCAGAAATATTGACGAAAAGATATTTACTCAAGTAAGTACTTCTTTTAATAAACTTTCATCAGTCATTCTTTTTGGTCAGAAAAATAGCACCTGCTTGTTCTGATTATCTCTGAGAAGAATCACTGAAACTGACCCAAACGTCAAGATATCTTTTACAGTTCAGCTATCTAATTACGCAACACATTTTCGTTGACAATTCCGACTAATCTGTTTCAATTTGACAGGTCAACAACATTCATTCTGTTATTTACGTTGTTGAGCAGATTTTTTTTTCGAACGTACCAAGCAATGGATTAGCAATCTGTGTCAAAACGATTCAGATTCTGATTGATTGTGTATTACGTAATTAGGGTACAGGCAGGTCAAAGCAGTTTCCTGCTAAGATTAAACAAGAAGACATAATTAGGTAAAAAAAAAAAAATTGTCTTTCTGGGCTAATTAATTTTAGTTTTGCACGACGATCTACAAAAATAACGTGCCCCCGCACCCCAGATATGGTAAACTAACTTCTGCCCGCGACTTGGTCTGCGTTGAACGGAATTAAAAAAATCCTGTGTTAATCCAGGTAAACTAACTAACCGTAACTATCCCTGCAAATCCGTTCAGCCGTTTTTGCTAAATTGAGTAACAAACATTCAAACATACAAATTTTCACATCTATACAAATAAATAAAATTGAAGTTTCTTTTTATAATGTCAAAATAACAGCTTTTTTACTAAATGCAAAAGTATATACGGTACTTATAAAAAAACTAATTTTAATTTTCTTGGTCTGTTTGTTCCGGCTAATCTCCGAAACGGCTGGACCGATTTTGACAGCACTTTCACTGGCAGATAACTGATGTTATAAGGAGTAACTTAGAAGAATTAGAGTCTGCGCCGGAGAAGCCGCGTGCAGCAGCTAGCTTATAAAATTACTAGGATGTTCAGTATCTATTTGACTTAACACAATGCAAGTAAGGAAATAATTGAAAAATTATTTAGAGGAAACAAGGTAGCCTTTAATATTACTTTTCACTTTTAAAAATCTTACAAAAATATTAACTAATCTGTTAACAATCATCTTTTAAAATAGTAAGAACTTTAATATTCTAAATAAATGGTAAAAGAAATAATCCAAAAAATTTAACATTTGCTTCTTACTTTTTTAATATTAAGTATTTTCATTTTAAGTGAACTTAATAATTATGTAATAATTCACTAATAGTAGGTGCTTACAGGAGTATAGCTTGGTCACTTTGAAATGACGCCCCCCTACCGCATTACCCGTAGAAATCCGCAATACCGTGTGCATAAAGCTTTGTGCAGACTAGCGCGACGCGACAGCGCGACGCGACAACGGTTATTGTTATACCGTGAAGTTTTCTTAGAAACTGTATTGATCGTGTCGCATCGCGCCGTCGCGTCGCGCTGGTCTGAACGAGCCTTTACGCAGTTACGCACACGGTATTGTGGATTTCTTGCTCATTCTGCAGCTTGTCCATTCTGATATGACGCGCCACTCGGAAGTGGGGCGCGTCATTTCAGAATGGCCAAGCAATAGATACTTAGTGGTACTGTGTATTATAATGTCGCGATTTAGCATGGGAATAGAGGTCGTTGCCCTTTCCCTAATATCTCTCAGTAGGAACCCAAACAATAAACTATGTACGGTTTTTAAGCTATTGCATAGCTTTTATCGGAGACTCTGAGCGCGGCGACCGAATGTAGAAATTCCGTAACGAAAAAAACCTGACGCGAAAGTTTGTGAGGATGGATGGATGGATGTTTGTTACTCTTTCACGCAAAAACTACCGAACGGATTTTAATGAAACTTTACAGTAATGTGGCTTATATATCAGAATAACACATAGGCTACAATTTATAAAGATTTTATGTGATTTAGCCATAATATAACGATAAGTATCCAGTAAGTCGGAAAAAATCCTGCCCTCTGAGATCTATCTTTGCGTGCGCTGCCTAAACCGCTGGAGTTACATGAAAAGAATGTATTGTGGGGTTGTTTGTCTTAAAGAGTTCTAAATAAAAGTCCGCGACAGCATATATCTACCTTTTATGTGGAAGCCATTATAGCCAAAATAGTGAGCTATAAATACATTTAAATTGAATACTTTTTTTAAGTTGCATATTTTACAGTATTTAGTTAATTCGTATCAAAATAAATACCTTCATCGCTTTCGGTATTTAATGTAGATAAAATTTGTCTTTTACACTAAGTAATTTGGACTAATATTTTAAAAGTTAGAACGATAAGAATGACCTGCGATGAGTCGACGGCGGGCGCGCAGAACGAGGGTGGGGGCGGGATAGGCAATGACGCGCGATCGCCGAGTGCGCGACCCGAACGCGGGCAGACGCGTGAGGGCAGACGTCATTGACGGTTGTGTAAATTCTGCGATTTAGGGGGGGGGTTATAGGGGTATTTTAAAAAAAAAATATTTTAAATCAACAATATTATCTTCTTATTTTTGAATATATGCTATGCAATAGCTTTACCGCGGCAGTCCTCGAGTGCCACACGTATTTTTCGTTATTGGAACAAGTTGAAGATTACTACAGATATTGATTCAAGACGTTAAAATGCTAGAAAATGTTGGTGGGCGCTATTGCCTTGCTAAAACGCAACAACTATAGCGACTTTTAATTAAGTATTACACAAAAATCATATTCATTACTTTCCCAGAAATATTAATTATGTGACCTACGTTCAGATAATATCTTCAGAACAATCACCAAAAACAGTTCTTGAAAACAAAAACAAACGAAAAGCTTTTGTTATCACAAAAAGCAACAAGTAATATTGAACAAGTCTATCTCAATCTAGAAGACGAACGTGCTAATAACATAGTCTTTTATGAAGGTTTATGGTAAAATATGTGCTATGAAACTTGATAAAAACTGGGTAAAAAACAACGCTCTGCTGATGCAGTATGAAAATACACATATTATAAAATACCGTGCGAAACAGGAACGGGCCGCTAATTAAATTATACAATTGACAAAGGACCAACGGACGAATCGGTGCCAGCGCCCATAACCGTCAAGCTCCGCTGGCACCAAAATTACCGCATAGTGGCACCGATTCGGTGCCGCTGGTCCATTAGGGACCACACTTTTGTCTTCTAGACAGTCTGTCTATAATGTTCCCACTGCTAGGACACAGGCGTCCTCTCTCTTATATGATTAACTAAAGCCACTAGGCAACAATTGACGCGAAACACGTGACGCTCAACATGTTCGGCAACGTTGCACAACAGCGCGCGACGTTGTCAGCTGGCGGGCAATATGACGCGCGGCTTGTTGTTTTTTCCGGACAGCGTTGTTATGATACGGCAATCCACAATTTTTTTTCAGAAAATACGGCATACGGCAGGACTCTCATTGCAGTTAACAAAATACGGCAATTGACTATAGGTGAAACCAAACGTTTTTTTAGCTTATTGAATGAAACGAAATTAAAACTCCGATGTCTGTCAACTGAAGAGTCTGTGCGCCACAGTAATAGAGATAATTTTTCGTCAAAGTTGCCTCTAATCCAGAAACAACCACGAATTGTCAAAATTGAAAATGACCTTCATAAAATCGATGACAACTAATTCAAAATCAAGGAAAAATATCAAGGATGCTTACTGTACGATGACGCGCGACATGTGCGACAAAATGGGAAGCACGGACAAGTACATATTAGATAAATATGAATCTAAAGTAGTAGAAACGATAAGAAACCTTTATGAAGGAAAAATTTATAAATAAATACGGCAATTTAGTGTTTTTTCTCCCCTTAAATACGGCAAACCAGACTGTGACATACGGCAGCTCATATTTTACGATAACAACACTGTTTCCGTTTATGTAATCTTTAACTATTGTACTATTATATAAATGTTAAACTATTTAAGTTTACGACTGAAGGACTTGTATCTATGATCATGAATAAAATTAAAAAAAAAAAAAAAAAACAAAATGCAGTTGAGCATCGAATGTTGTCGAGTAGAGACGAGACGTGCAGAAATGTCCGTAATGTGGTGTAACGAATCAGCACCAGTTCCTCTGGGGACATGTTGTCGATATGGATCATGCTTAGACAGACAACTTTGCTAAACGTTGCGTTGGTACTTGCTGATGGGCCTACACTGTCCTCTCATACCTTTTAACACTGTAACTTGGAAACATTGTAAAAACCATTTACTTTTAAAAGAGTAACCGTGTAGTTTATTGCCGGCTCTTCTCCATAGGAAACGACCAATTGGAACCGTGCACCTAGCTTCTGACGTTTCATAAGTGCCCTTGTAGGTTTACGTGAAATAAAAATAATTTGATTTTGATGTGTCGCGCGATGTTGCCTAGTGGATACGAGGGTTTAAATTTACCACAATCACATGAAACGCAATATCGAGCGATAAATACTCTCAAACACAAATAAAAGATCATCTGCTAAAGTAGGAAAACTATCCAAGATACAGAAAGAGATTTATTAATGAAATAAAAGCTTGTAAAAAAAACTTTGTTATTACCTACTAGTAGTACGGTACTTTATTATATACTAGCATCAAAATTTCTTGTTTTAACATAAAATATATCCTAGGACACTGCAATACTGTAGCTTCCCATAAGTGAAAGAATTTTTGGAATCGGAGGCCCTAGTGTGAGTTTCTTTTCACCAATCCGACTTTACGCATCGACCGCGTTCGGCGCTCCGATTGGCCCTTCGCTGGCCTCCACTGTGAAAGGCCAATCAGAGCGCCGAACGCGGTCGATGCGTAAAGTCGAGATGCTTAATAGAAACGAAGGCAAGGAACCCCCTACATACAAAATTACGTACCTCTTTATAATATTATAGTATAGATTAGTAACATTGAGGAGAACACTGAAGAAATGAAATCAGACAGACAATGTTCGTGAGACATCATCACTTTCAGGCATTAACCTAAAATAATCTTCATCATTCAAATTAGCATGTAAAAACACGATCATCTCAGCCTTTCTGAGCGACAGTCTGTTCCTTCTTTCACGTAAATCGATGCCCTGTTCTGTAAATAATTGTTCACTGGGTACTGATGTTGCTACCTTATTGCATCTAGTTTTAAATAATTTGGCCAAATGAGGGAACTTTGATTCGTTGCTCTGCCACCATTCGCAAGGGTCAACGTCAGCTAACTCTTCCTGCATATAGGATTCCACTTCTTGTTGAGCGAGCCTATGATGGTTTACACTCTGGTTAGCCTGTCTTTTCTCTAAAATCAATGTCCTCCTTCTCCATAGACTGAAGTCGCTTCCATCTTCATTATTGGCAGTGCTTGGTCCGCCATTCATCTTCAAAGGATCAGTAGGGTTAATACCATCTTTCATCAGCCCTTCAATCTCTGACACTAAATTCAATTTGGCCATTTCTCCAGCGCTCTCATCTAGAAACATTGACATTTTGTATCTAGGATCTAATATGGTACACAAAGCCAAATTAGGCTCGCTCTCAATTCCGTCGAATCTTTCATTTAGTTCATTCTCTATACAATCGACTACTTCTTTAACAGAATAATAACAATCCGGTCTTTTACGTAATTCCTGTAACACATCTTTTAGTCCATTCACAACAGCTATTACTTTTGAAGCGGAAGCATATTTATCAGCGCCCAGTTCTTCCGTCGCTTCTTTAAAAGGTTTCAGAAGCTTGCAGAGCTGTTTCAATTTACTCCAGTCCTCATTTGTTATATCAGGTAGATCAACTTCGTCGTCTAGTTCGGTTATAATTGCCTCGACGGCTTCTTGTAAAGTTACAAATCTCTCGATCATATCATATTTCGAGGTCCAGCTTGTCTGCTCTGAATCTAAAAGCTCCAAGGGTTCTGCTGTGCCTTGCTTAGTCTGATACACATCTAGCATTTGTTCAGATTCATAGTTTGAATCAAAGTAACGTACGATTCTTTTTACCTTTGACAGAATCTCGTTACATAATTTGAGAGAGTTTTGTAACGTGAGGTTGAGCTTATATGCCATGCAGCCCCTGTGATTCCAGCCTAACGAGTTGACCGCTTGCACTATGTTCGCACCATCGTCTGTGACACACCAATTTATTTTGCCGGATATCTCCCATTCCGTACACGTTTCAGTTAAAACTGTTTCCAGATCTTCACTATTACCCTCACAATAATGACACTTTAGTAAAACAGATTTAAATTGGTAATCAGGAGTTATAAAATGGGCAGTGATGGCTATAAGAGAATCCTCATAAATTACTGAAGTCCATCGGTCAACTGTTAGACAAATCGTGACTGCGCCTTGTACAATTATTTTTTGTTCCTCCATACATTTGCTGTACATTTCTGGTAGGATTCTCTTTGTTATATCTTTAAGTTCTAGTATAGTATAATCAGCATTCATTGCCTTTACCAAGTTTGAAAAGGCGCGTTCTTCGACTATGGTAACAGGTTGGTACGACTCCACTATAAACATCAATATTCTAGCGTCCATTTGCTTTTTCTCCTCAGGAAGCAAAGCTCCCCTAATTTTGACGTCTGTGTCTGTCATTTCTTCATCATCAGTGTTCTCAGGTTCTTGGTTTCCAGGGGATGCTATCTCATATTTAATCTGATGCTCAGATGTTGATGGAATAGGCAAGAGATAAACTGTTTGATTTGTTGAAACCGCTGGATTATCAGTGTCATGTTTTTTTAGTTTTCTAATATAAGCGTTGTAATGTGCATTGTGCAGTCTCTGTAAATGAGATTTTAAATTTGTGATTGAAGTCTTGTGGGATAATTTCCTAGAGCACTGGTTACAGATGGCCTTTTTGGATTCTCCGGGCACCCTACTGAAGTAATCCCATAATGGATGTGTAATTTTGATTTCTTGAGACATTGTAGAAAGCACCTAGAAGGAAGAAAATACTTATAATTATTTGAAAGAAAACAATAATAAAAGGATAGTCAAAATTTCAGTAGGTAGGTAGGCATCTAGTCAATAACTTAAGTATCCCGCGAAATTATTATTTTTTTACGTTATTAAGAGGCTTACAACAGCTAAAGCGCGGTCACTGTCGGACTGCATAGAAATGAAAGAGAAGCGCGATGACACGACGCAGGTAATTTATTGCAAAATATGAAGCAGTTAGCGATTTACAGAAAATCTATTGATTGGACTGGAAAATTAAAACACTATTATGCTAATATGTAGCTTGTAGAATAATCTGACAAAAAATCAGAATGATTGCATGTAAATTAATATGATTTTTAATCGTTAAAATAAATTATTAGAGGTATCTTCATGATTTTTTTCTATCGTATCAAATTAGTTGTATTATGTTTTCAACACACTATCATACTAGCATATATCCTGAAGAATATCATATAGTTTTCTGATTTTGTTTACTGCAGTGGATCATATTCTTTTAGGCATTATAAAACTTGCGTTTAGGCACGTTTAGGTCCTGTAGTCCCCTTAAGTCCTTTTAGAGCGTCAACTCCCGACATTTCCACTCACATCTGCTTTGTAAATACCTTTGAATAGTCTCTTTCCATTCATCCTCTGAATTTTTATTTGTCTGCACCAAATAAAGTTGCTAAAACAATGTTGCGCGACTTTGTTTCCCAAAGAATACGCGGCATAACACGTGAGTAAGTATTACTAATTAAAAGTCCAAAGTCAGAATAAAAAAGACCAATTACCTAGTTAGATTATCAACAAAGAAAGCTCTGTGTCCACAGACTGATCCACAAGAGGCTAATTTCACGAATAGCGTTCTTCTCACAATCTCGAAGCAACGAGATAGCAGCAGCTATCTCCGGATAGCTGTCTGTTATTATCTGCGAAAATGAACAACGCAGTTCTCTCACATGCACATAATCTACCACGGACTGTATATAAGAGAAAGTATGTTATTATTATTATTATTAACTACACTTACTTACATTAAAAGAAAAACAATATTAAATATCAATCGGTCAGAGAAACAACAAACGCGTTATCACTTGCTAAATAAACTGTCTAGAACACAAACGCACGCTACGTGGCACCAACCAAAGAGACTAAATAATAATAGTACATGGGAAAAACGTCCTTAACAGCAGAGCTTTAGAGCTTATAAAACTAATTACGTAGTCTGGTGGTTACGGAATGTCAGATCAATCGAGGTCGGCGAACCGCGGCGCTCTGCGTCCGACGCTTCTCATTGGTCGGAATATAGCAGCCATCTTGACTCTGTTAGTGATGTCGATAAACCGGTAAATGTACGATCGAACGGCGCACGCAGTTTTAGCATGAATGATGAACGATGCTACTTTTCGTTATTTTAGGCTGCTAATGCTAATAGTCTTGAACCTATTTATAATGCCATGGTCTAAACGTGATAAAAATAAGCACGTAGATTCGAATATTAGTTGGTTGAAGGACACTGAACGAGACGCAAGTTTTATTGTTATTACGCCCCCTTTAGTGTCCATTAATGCGGTAATAAATGACGAAGTAAGTATAGATAAAACTTCATAAAAGACTACAAAATGCGAGAATATGGCCGATAAATTAATTATATTGATCGAACAATCAACAAATACGAAACTAAGATGAAACTTTTGATTTTGAAACTTGATTACCTTGATTTGATTTTTATTTCACATTCATTTGTTTTTACCTACCTATCGCACGTTCAAACATTCTGTAGTTACCTAATGTCGATGTGTAGGTAAAACATTATGATGAAGTGTCATAAGCGTAGTACTTAGGTTAGCAACAGCACCTAAGCTGTGACCTACGATCTCAATGCCTAAGCCAAAATAAGGTAGGCTGAAAAATCTTCAGCTTCAGCAACATGAAATATAGTTTGAAAAACATGGCAGTTTTGTATTTATATGTTTATTAGTTTCTTGATATACTCATATCAAGAAACTAATAAACATCGTACCTCTGGGAATGTATCCTAAATTCCTAGGTAGGTACTCACCTAGGAATGTAGGATACTTTCCTAGAGGTACGGTTCCTCATATCAAGAAACCGATAACATTTCAGCTCAAGACTATTATTTTATGTTGCCAGCTGAAGATTTTCTAAATTTACCGCCATTTTTTTGTACCACGACTCGCTGGCCAAACTATCTAATATATTTAAGTATTTCGTCAATTTAATTAATAGGGAACCTACGATAAAAAATATTTATTTATTTATTTGCTCTCATAGGTACACATCACACATTTTACAATAAGGGAATTATCGGTTTTTTTACATGAACCACAGTGTTGGTTTGCTGTTGTGATGCCTAGATGTCATTATGATATTAATTTTACAGTTATAAAAAAACAAATATATGTGTTGGTTTGCTGTTGTGTTGAGTTAGTGATGCCTAGATTAAATATAATAGGAAAAAAGCTAGGCAGATTGATTAATATTAGTAGATAGTAAAAAATAAGAACAATCAAGTCATGTCAAATTGTTGTTATTAATTATATTTAATTATTTGTCAAGTATGTCATTCGTTCATCATTTGCTTAGCCTTTTCCCAACTTTGTTGGGATCGGCTTCCAGTCTTAACCGGATGTAGCTGAAAACCAGTATTTTACATGGAGCGACTGCCTATCTTACCTACCTCCACAACCCATTTACCGAGTAATACGATACCCCTTGGTAAGACTGGTTGTCAGACTTTCGGGCTTCTGCCGACTCGTATCGTAACGACTGTCAAAGATCTACGCATGAACAACGGCATAATGTGGGTTAGGGTTAATGTCACTTGCGCGTCATAAATATCAAGGGCTATTTGTCTATGACACAGTTACTTTCAACCTTAGTGGAACGGAACGAGGTTATCCTGCAGAAAACCAAAGTTGTCGACAAGTTTCGTCCATTGATCCATGTATTCTGAATGACACAATGACGGATGACAAGTTCACACGGGGTTCTCATCGGACCCGAATGCAGTACCTGATCAGTAGATGCAGTGATCAGACACAGACTTTCACTATGGGGCCAATCTTGAAATGGCGAAAAAAAAATCAGCTGTTCCCTACATTATAACGAGCGATGCGAACATAAATGTATGGAACAGCTGGGTTTTTTTCGCGATTTCAGGGTTGGCCCCATAGTGAAAGTTGTTCATAATGATGAGCACAATGACCCCTTAAGAGGATGCCATCGAATTAAATTTCACATTGTATATAAAAAGAAAACTCCTGACTGAGTGACTCATCAACGCCCACACCAAACCCTAGTACTTAGAAAACTGATATTTTGCACAAAGGTTTCCTTTATAATGTAGACAAGAAAATAAGGAAGGATTTTTCAAAATTCAACCCCTAAGAGGCTCAAATAGGGGATGAAAGTTTGTATGAAAAATCTTATTCCTTGAGTTAATAAACTTGAAACGAATACTTACCTAAATAAATGAAAAAAAAAAACGGAAAAAAAATTAAATCATAAAATTAAAAGAACCCTGTAAGAAATAGACACGTCGTGTCCGGGTTCGCAACAAGTCAATCGTTATCCCGAAGGATGCTTCGTTGACAGCACGTGTCCTTTTCTTACAGGGGTCTTTATGTCTGTAGGAGAACAGTTAAGCGGATTAGGTTACTAAATATACGTCCTCTATTGTTGTACCGCAACAATATACCTGCCTATTATTGGAAACTGCAATAGCCTAAAAATTAAGTACAAAGTGGCGCGGGAGACGTGAGTTCGAGTCCCATTCTTTACCTTGTTCTGATATGAACCCATATAAATGTTTGGCATATTTACCATACTCAGAAGTGTTCCCAAAATTACAAGTTACGTGGTAACCCCTTTGTCTCAGTAAAGTTTAAAATACTTAGGGTCTTTCCGCCCTTAAATTCTAGCGACATCTATTGGTTGTATATTCAACAACTGCATGCCAATGAACTAATATACTTCAAAGGTTCGCTTGGATGACATTGACAAGACAAATTTATTGTTCGTAACAATTTTTGAAATTGTCACAATTTTTTTGAAATGAAAGTTCTTTAGGCGCCTTGAGCGATTTTTGGTTGAGGGTAAACTTAAGGATTCGCGTAGTGCTGGGCTTTAGAATAGAGATGGCGCTAATACCAGTTTTACGTTTTCACTTCTGTTGGCAGTCCCATGACTGCCAATTTTTTTTTTTAAAGAATGCTGTTTAAAAAAATCAATATGGCGGAGTTAGTTCCAACTTTGGCCGCGCGCCAAAAGAACCTTGTACCGTTGTACCAAGTTGCAGATCTGTCAAATGCAACTGATATAGAATCCTAAATCTCGTAAGAAATATTTTAAGAGCAGTTCAAGTCGATTGCTTACCTATAATTAAGACATAGCCTAATGGTGGCACCTGTAATTAGGCCGCGTTCACAACGAAGCATAAAGTCGGCCGCTGACTGCAAGCGACCAGTACAAAATTAAAATTATTTTTTTGCTGTCTTTTGTTTTTTGTTTACTGACTTACTTGGTGTGAAAACGGCCCTATTAAACAGATTTACAATCGCGTGCGGTTCTAATGCAAATTTTTAAAAAGATGAGACACTTATCTTTCGCGTTGTATGAATCGAATCTCTTTGTACAGTTTATCTTTGAATAGAATGATGTATTCATGTGGGAAGGAACTGATTCGGTTTCGCAATCAAGACATCCTTACCCAATTGAGGTTAATTTTCTAAATCGTCGAAAACTTTTTGCGCCAGAATGACGTGATAGCGTAACACGAGCTCATTCGTCATCACGATTGAGAATCATGATAGCTTGTCTATGTCCGTACTTAAGAGGGCGCCTAAAGGTCCACTAGCGCCACTCTTTAAAAAAAATATTATCTCGTGACTGAGAAGGAATTATGAATAACGGCTAGACAGGACCCTCGGTAAGTGTGTCTAGAATTTTCTAATACCTTTTATAAAGTTTCATATTGAGACACGGAGCAACAAAATACGATCTAGAGGAATGTGGCCGCTTTTCTTTAGATCGTATTTTGTTGCTTCGTGTCTCAATATGAAACTTTATAAAAGGTATTAGAAAATTCTAGACACACTTACCGAGGGTCCTGTCTAGCCGTTATTCATAATTCCTTCTCAGTCACGAGATAATATTTTTTTAAAAGAGTGGCGCTAGTGGACCTTTAGGCGCCCTCTTAATGCAGCAGCTTGTTATGCTATGAACACAACCATTTTGTGACGGTAGGACGGTATAAGTTCGATTTCGGACTTAGGTTATCCCTATTTCCATCTTCTTTCGCTACGTACTCTGAGGACGTATTCAAAATACTAGGATTTCATTGAATATATTTTGTTCATCATTTCCAGTTTTTAAATTTTTCTATTTCTTTCCAACATTCAAATAAAATTTTATTTGATTTATACCAAAAACAACAGAAACTTGTAATGTTGTTGTTGGTATTAAAGACACACTCCAACCGAATAGGTTACTTTTTAAATATTTTCTTCGGATTTGCCCATTAAACACTTTTACAATGTCTAAGTAAAACATGTGACTTAGAATGATCAACCAGTGGTTCTTCATTGTTGTTAAGTAACTTTTTACGAGTGGTGACAGTCATCAGTCGAGTCTGTTTCTGTCCACTTGCCGCTAAACGCTTCAACTTGAATCAGATACATATTTCCAACTCGATTTAAAAAAAATCTTGTTGTCTTCTTGAGTGACGAACTTAAAAGACTTCGAATGCGTTTCATTTTACATTTCCAGGTTATAAATATTTCACCTATCTTTGAAAGAAATCAAAGAAATAGTTTCCATCGATCTGGTCATAATGCTAGGTAGTCCAGTTATCGGTGACAGCAAAGGTAGTGCAGTGGAATACAGTTGGTATTGCATGAATCTCAGGTATAAACTGGAACTTTTTGGGCTAGAATTACATGAAAGCGTAACATGAGCTCATCAGTCAGCATGACTGAGAATCATGATAGCTTGTCTGTACTTATTGCACAGCGGCCTGTTCTACGAGGAACAGAACCGTTTTTATTCTTTCCATGTTCAAGTTTTGGTTCATCAGTGGACACTGTTAGTGTCCACTGATGAACACCGTGGACACTGTGAGTGTCCACTTTCCGCTAACCGCATCAATTTGATTCGGGTAGATATTTCCAGTTCTATTTCAAAGAAATTTATATTCTTATAACTATTTATTCGAGTAGTCGTGACAATAAGGACCGTCTAACATTTTCAATGTTTTAAGTTCGGTTGCGGGGTACTCGTATCGGCTTCTTTTTGCGCTGTTCATTTTGTATTAAGATATGAATTTCCCAACTTCATGACTGAGCCTCATGATAGTTTCAGACTTAATGCACAGCGGCTTGTTCTTTAATGAACACATTTTCTAAATTTCCATGTTCACGTTTCAGTCTAGCAGTGGCATAGACCACTGATTGAGGGCTTGTTTTCTTCTTCTCTCTAAAATTAAATTTTCTATCGATCTGGACATACTGCTAGGCAGTCCAGTTATCGATGTCAACAAATAGTGTTGGTGCGGTGCGTCACAGTTAATATTGGAGATGCTCCGGTAGTGGAACTTTTTGCGCCAGAATGACATGACAGCGCAATATGAGATCATCAGTTAGCATGACTGAGAAATCATGATAGCTTGTCTGTCTCTAGCCTTAATGCACAGTGGCTCGTCTACGATGAACTCATTTTTTAATATATTTTCACGTTCAAGTTTTGGTTCATCAGTGGACACTGTGAGTGTCCACTTTTCGCTAACCGCATCTATTAGATTCGGGTAGATATTTCCAGTTCTATTTCAAAGAAATTTATATTCTTATATTTATTCGAGTATTCGTGACAATAAGGACCGTCTAACATTTTCAAACACTGTGAGTGTCCACTTTTCGCTAACCGCATCAATTTGATTCGGGTAGATATTTCCAGTTCTATTTCAAAGAAATTTATATTCTTATATTTATTCGAGTATTCGTGACAATAAGGACCGTCTAACATTTTCAATGTTTTAAGTACTTAATGCACAGTCACTTGTTCTACTGGTAAACAAACTGTTTTTAATATTTACTTGTTCAAGTTTCGGTGTAGAAAAGATGACAGCAAAGATCGTACAACTTCCACCAAGAATGACTTCTCCCTCCCTCCTCATTATTCTGTTTTCAGTATGCTGCTCATCCATTTTCTAAATAAGAATATGAACGTGGCGATGTATAAGCGACGCCATTTGTTCATAGTAAGTAGTAGGAGCGCTCGCGTTGGAGCCACGAGAAAGGGAATATACAATTACAATGTAAAGTGAAATGTTTAGTAACAAGGGGGTAGAAATGCAATTGCAAATTGTACATCTTTGAAAATCTCGATATACATAAAATATTATTTGATTTATACCACATATAACAGAAACTTGTAATACTGTTGATATTAAAGACACACTCCAACCAAATAGGTTACTTTTTAAATATCTTCTTTGGATATGCCCCCATTAAACACTTTTACAATGTCTAAGTAAAACATGTGACTTAGAATGATCAACCAGTGGTTCTTCATTGTTGATAAGTATTTTTTTACGACTGGTCACAGTCATCAGTGGAGTCTGTTTCTGTCCACTTTCCGCTAAACGCATCAACTTGAATCAGATACATATATCCAACTCGATAAAAAAGAATCTTGTTTTCTTCTTCTTAGTGACAAACTTAAAAGACTTCGAATGCGTTTAATTCCATATTATTCCTTTGATAAGCACATTTTCTAAATTTCCATGTTCAAGTTTCAGTCTTGCAGGGGCATAGACCGCTGATTGATGGCTTGATTTCTTCTTCTCTCTAAAATTATTTTTTCTATCGAACTGGGCATACTGCTAGGCAGTCCAGTTATCGATATCAACAAATAGTGTTAGTGCTGTGCGTCATAGTTGATATTGGAGATGCTCCGGTAGCGGAACTTTTTGCGCCAGAATGACATGATAGCGCAATATGAGATCATCAGTCAGCATGGCGGAGAAATCATGATAGCTTGTGTCTCTAGCCTTAAAACACAGCGGCTCGTCTACGATGAACACAAACATTTATTATATTTTCACGTTCAAGTTTTGGTTCAACAGTGGACACTGTGAGTGTCCACTTTTCGCTAACCGCATCAATTTGATTCGGGTAGATATTTCCAGTTCTATTTCAAAGAAATTTATATTCTTATATTTATTCGAGTAGTCGTGACAGTAAGGACCGTCTAACATTTTCAATGTTTTAAGTTCGGTTGCGGGGTACTCGTATCGGTTCTTTTTGCGCTGTTCATTTTGTATTAAGATATGAATTTCCCAACTTCATGACTGAGCCTCATGATAGTTTCAGACTTAATGCACAGCGGCTTGTTCTTTAATGAATACATTTTTTTAATTTCCCTTTTCAGGTTTTGGTCTAGCAGTGGCAAATACCGCAGATTGATGACTTGTTTTCTTCTTGTTTATAAAATATAGTTTTCTATCGATCTGGACATACTGCTAGGCAGTCCAGTTATCGATGTCAACAAAATGAGTTAGTGCGGTGCGCCACAGTTGACATTGGAGACGCTCCGGTAGCGGAACTTTTTGCGCCAGAATGACATGATAGCGCAATATGAGATCATCAGTTAGCATGACTGAGAAATCATGATAGCTTGTCTGTCTCTAGCCTTAATGCACAGTGGCTCGTCTACGATGAACACATTTTTTAACACGTTAGTCGCCATGACGGACAATGGTGACCGCCAGTAAATGTTTCATTCAGGCCGCGTCGGACATTGGTGACCGACAGGGCACATCTTACTTTGACTTACGCTTACAGGCCGGCGGCCACTTTTTCATTGAATTTGCGCGTACTAAGTGACCCGCGCGGCCTGGTAGAGTATTAAAAATAGTGTGTCACCCTAACTTTTTTGCATATTTGGAATGCTAGAGACGAAAAATAAAAATATTTGCAGAATAAAACACAACTTATCTAATCATTTGTTTATTTCAATAAGAGATCAATTTTCAATGGTTTTTTTTTTATAATGGGTATTAACTAGACACAAAAAATAATTATAAATCGAAAAAAGACCTAACGATGTTGAACATTGAAACACTCTAGGCACAAATGTGGCTTTCCGGGGCACATCGGACAGAAGGTTACAACTTTTTTTGTTTTGTTGCGTGCTGTTTGCCTGTCAATAGTTTGTACGTTTTTCTTGTAACACCCAAGACAATTTCTTCGTGATTGTTTGGCCTTTCCTTCTTTTCTTGACAGCTGATGTTTCAGTCGCGATTGCCTTGGTGCTTCGGTCAGTTGAGACTGGTTTTCTTTGTTTGAAGACATGAGATGGTCAACTAGCGCTCTTCTAAACTGCACGATGGATATATTTTTTTTAGTTGTTTGTTTGTACAACACCAAAGCGTTCACAACAGCTGTATTGAGAAGTAATTCGAATCCCAATTTTCGATACCATTTTACTGTCTTCCTAAGCGGAGTCAAGTATGCAAACATCTGGTCCGACAAATCCACTGCTGATTTGGCTTCATTATAGTCTAGAATTATCTTTGGTTTTCTTTTTTGAACACCCCTTTTATTTGTAATATTTCGAAAATTATCGGTGTGCTTTGTTGATAACAACAACACTTCTCTCTTATCCCTCCATTTCATTACTGTTATCCCTTTTTCGTTTTCACGTGCAATGTATTCTCCAATTTTCAGCTTCTTCTGAGTAACATCTTTAGGCAGTCCTTTCCTATTCTTTCTTACCGTTCCAACTAGATGAGTATCAGCTTCTAATAATTTATCTGCCAGGCCCACACTCGTATACCAGTTATCGGTATACATAGTGTGACCTTTATGAAATAAGTTCTTGCACAGATTGAGGACGACGTTTGTGGGTGTTGTGTTCTCAGTATCCAATTGTTTGCCAGCATAGACCTCTAGTTTAAATGTGTACCCAGGGATGGTACACAGTTTAAATACTTTAATCCCATATTTATGTCTTTTTTGCTTCAGGTACTGTCGAAATATTATACGGCCACGAAACGGTACTAAACTTTCGTCTACGCAGAGTGACTCATTAGGACAGAAGTGTTTCTCAAAATTTGTATTGAGGGTACTTATCAATGGGCTTATTTTATGTAGGCGGTCACCGCTTTTTGCCTCTTCATTGTTAGAAAAATGGAGCATGCGAAGAAGCAATTCGAATCTGTTACGGCTCACTGCATTTTTCACAAACTTTTGTTCAAAAACCGGGTCATTCGACCAATAAAGAGATATAGATGGCAACCTCACCATACCCATGTGTACAATTATGCCAAACATCTTCTTGATCTCTTCTATATCTGTTGGTTTCCATTTGTGCAATCTCGAACTTGGCTTCAATCTCGTTTTAGATATAGTTTGCTGAGCGAAAAGATTTGTTTGATAGACAATAGTTTCAAAAACTTCGTCCGGTACCAACAATGTATAAAACTGCTCAGGGCTGGAATTACTCATAGAGTGTCTCAAATGCAATGGTTTCAAACCTGGAGATTCCGTGAAGGGTATGATTCGTGGCCGATTACCAGTTGTGGTTGACCAATTATTGTTAGATGTAGATCCTGCAGAGGATGGTCTCATAAATGTTTCATCTGTATCAGATTCCGACTCAGACAAAACTCGGCGTCTTTTCCTTTTCCGATGTATGTCCAAAATATCGACATCACTGCTGTCACTCGAGGAAATACGTTTGCGGGTACACTGTGATTCAGTATTTTGCAATTCTTCTTCTTGCAGTACAAACTGTGTCACAATGTTATCAATTTCCACTAAATCGTCTTGATGGAATACAAAATCTTCAAAAGACATTGTTGCATGTCATTCAGCCTAATAATTTCACTATTTGCATAAGTAATACAGGTACTGGTAAACAACGTAACGTAAACAAATCGAGAACACTAAATAATGACCTTCACCGAGGATGCGTAACGGTAAACTGCTAAATCAAAACAAAGTTTGTGATTCGTCGCGTCGCGCGTCGTCGGTGGCGCGAGGAAAGGGGTGGGGTGTGTGGTTGTCCGACAGAGTGACCCGCGTGGCGCAATTGAAATAATTATTCCGTTCAGGCCACGTCGGACTAATGTGTCCGTCAGTAGTATATAAGCATTATATACAAGCTATCAGTATGTAATCACACCATAATGCTTATAATACACCTTAACTCAAAGTAATATAAAAAAAATGGGTGACTTTTTTTGAAATTTTTCAAAATTCTCTTTGGCAACTAACGTGTATATATTTTCACGTTCAAGTTTTGGTTCATCAGTGGACACTGTGAGTGTCCACTTTTCGCTAACCGCATCAATTTGATTCGGGTAAATATTTCCAGTTCTATTTCAAAGAAATTTATATTCTTATATTTATTCGAGTATTCGTGACAATAAGGACCGTCTTACATTTTCAATGTTTTAAGTACTTAATGCACAGTCACTTGTTCTACTGGTAAACAAACTGTTTTTTATATTTACTTGTTCAAGTTTCGGTGTAGAATAGATGACAGCAAAGATCGTACAACTTCCACCAAGAATGACTTCTCCCTCCCTCCTCATTATTCTGTTTTCAGTATGCTGCTCATCCATTTTCTAAATAAGAATATGAACGTGGCGATGTATAAGCGACGCCATTTGTTCATAGTAAGTAGTAGGAGCGCTCGCGTTGGAGCCACGAGAAAGGGAATATACAATTACAATGTAAAGTGAAATGTTTAGTAATAAGGGGGTAGAAATAAAATTGCAAATTGTACATCTTTGAAAATCTCGATATACATAAAATATTATTTGATTAATACCAAATACAACAGAAACTTGTAATACTGTTGATATTAAAGACACACTCCAACCAAATAGGTTACTTTTTAAATATCTCCTTTGGATATGCCCATTAAACACTTTTACAATGTTTAAGTAAATCATGTGCTTAAGTTTCGGTCTAGCAGTGGCAAAGACCGTAGATCAATGGCATGTTTTCTTCTCTCTAAAATTAAAATTTCTATCGATCTGGACATACTGCTGGGCAGTCCAGTTATCGATGTCAACAAATAGTGTTAGTGCTGTCGCCACAGTTGACATTGGAGATGCTCCGGTAGCGGAACTTTTTACGCCAGAATCACGTGATATCGTAACACGAGCTCATCAGTCAGTATGACAGAGAATCATGATAGCTTGTCTATCTCTCTATACTTAATGCACAGTAACTTGTTCTACTGGTAAACAAACTGTTTTTAATCAACACTTGTCTCTTTTCATGTAATGTCATGTTTTCGTCTTTTGTAATGTAACTCTGACTTTTTGAAAAGTTTGGATTTTCATAATCTTATTATGTAGTCTAATTGCCTGTAGATGTTCCGGAATAGCACAAACATGTTTTGCAGCATCCGTGATTGAGGTTATGCAGATCACATTTGTTTTTGGATGTTCACTCGCTTTTACTACAAATTCAAATTTTAACTTTGACGTTTTAGTCAATAGCTATAGAAATGTTGTTTTATAATGTCTGTTTACTTTATAGTTATATTGAAACAATAAGCCAAGTCGTTGCTCTGTAATCAAGAGAATTTATTTAATTAAATACTATGGTTAGACCACAACATAAACACAATAACTTCTTGTTCACTAACTTACTAATTACAGATTAATTACATACCTGTAATCAAGAGAAACAACATTTAAAGCTATTGCTTCACTTTATTCCATAATAGCGTAGAATTATTAATAGGTTTCAGTAATGACGTTTAATAAGTCATTTCTACATAATCATTGTTTCATAGTCAATCCAGTATGTCTATACCACAAACAATATAGTATTAATAGGAAAAGTAATATTCTGGATGCATGGAGTTTATAAGCGGGGAATTCAAATGAAGGTTTTAATGATCTTCATTTACATTTACTTGTTCAAGTTTCGGTTATAGAAAAGATGACAGCAAAGACCGTAGAACTTCAACCAAGAATGACTTCTCCCTCCCTCCTCATTATTCTGTTGTCAGTATGCTGCTCATTCATTTTCTAAATAAGAATATCAACGTAGCGATGTACAAGCGACGCCATTTGTTAATAGTAGTAGGAGCGCTCGCGTTGGAGCCGCGAGAAAGGGAATATACAATTACAATGTAAAGTGAAATGTTTAGTAATAAGGGGGTAGAAATAAAATTGCAAATTGTACATCTTTGAAAATCTCGATATACATAAAATATTATTTGATTTATACCACATATAACAGAAACTTGTAATACTGTTGATATTAAAGACACCCCAACCAAATAGGTTACTTTTTAAATATCTCCTTTGGATATGCCCATTAAACACTTTTACAATGTCTAAGTAAAACATATGACTTAGAATGATCAACCAGTGGTTCTTCATTGTTGTTAAGTAACTTTTTACGGGTGGTAACTGTCATCAGTGGACTCTGTTTCTGTCCACTTGCCGCTAAACGCATCAACTTGA
Organism: Agrochola circellaris; assembly: GCA_914767755.1. Classification (NCBI taxonomy): domain Eukaryota; kingdom Metazoa; phylum Arthropoda; class Insecta; order Lepidoptera; family Noctuidae; genus Agrochola; species Agrochola circellaris. The sequence continues at coordinate 3,805,090 of OU611867.1, read as the reverse complement.
ATCAGATACATATATCCAACTCGATAAAAAAGAATCTTGTTTTCTTCTTCTTGAGTGACAAACTTAAAAGACTTCGTTCAGAATCATGTACTGACCCCATGGTAACCGGCTTCGCGTCGATGTCCCTGACACTTTGTTTACGAATTTCTCAGCTTTATGACTGAGCCTCATGATAGCTTGAGACTTAATGCACAGCGGCTTGTTCTTTGATAAGCACATTTTCTAAATTTCCATGTTCAAGTTTCAGTCTTGCAGGGGCATAGACCACTGATTGAGGGTTTGTTTTCTTCTTCTCTCTAAAATTAAATTTGCTATCGATCTGGACATACATAGGCAGTCCAGTTACCGATGTCAACAAATAGTGTTGGTGCAGTGCGTCACAGTTAATATTGGAGATGCTCCGGTAGCGGAACTTTTTACGCCAGAATCACGAGATATCGTAACACGAGCTCATCAGTAAGTATGAAAGAGAATCATGATAGCTTGTCTATCTCTATACTTAATGCACAGTGACTTGTTCTACTTTGAAAACAACTGTTTTTATTATTTACTTGTTCAAGTTTCGGTGTAAAAAAGATGACAGCAAAGATCATACAACTTCAACCAAGAATTACTTCTTCCTCCCTAAACAGAATACTGAGGATTCTGTTTTCTGGCTGCAAATCCATTTTCTAATTAATAAGAATATGAACGTGGCGATGTATAAGCGACGCCATTTGTTAAAAGTAGTAGGAGCATCCTTGAAAATTTCGATATAAATAAAATTTTGTTTGATTTCTACCAAAAACAACAGAAACTTGTAATACTGTTGACATTAAAGACACACTCCAACCGAATAGGTTACTTTTTAAATATTTTCTTCGGATTTGCCCATTAAACACTTTTACAATGTCTAAGTAAAACATATGACTTAGAATGATCAACCAGTGGTTCTTCATTGTTGTTAAGTAATTTTTTACGACTGGTCACAGTCATCAGTGGACTCTATTTCTGTTCACTTTCCGCTAAACGCATCAACTTGTATCAGATACATATATCCAACTCGATAAAAAAAAATTGTTTTCTTCTTCTTGAGTGACGTACTTAAAAGACTTCGAAGAGTTGTCTCATTTCAAAAGAAAGGTTTAACTCGACTTCGAATGCGTTTCATTCTACATTTCTATTTTATAAATATTTCGTCTTTCTTTGAAAGAAATCAAATAACGAATTTCTCTGGATCTGGTTTTACTGCTACTTGCTAGACATACCAGTACAAATACAAATAGTGTTGTTGCAGTGCGCCACAGTTGATATTAGAGATGTTCCGTTACGTGAAATTTTTGCGCCAGAATGACATGATAGCTCGACATGAGATCATCAGTCAGCATGACTGAGAATCAAGATAGTTTATCTTTCTCTAGCCTTAATGCACAGCGGCTCGTCTACAATGAACGCCAACAATTTTCATATTTTCATGTTCAAGTTTTGGTTTATCAATGGACACTGTTAGTGTCCACTTTCCGCTAACCGCATCAACTTGATTCGGTTAGATATTTCCAATTCGATTTCAAAGAAATTGATAGTTGTTTTTACATTTATTCGAGTTCTTTTGATAGTAAAGACTTTCTAACTTGATCAATGTTTATAATAAGAGCACAAGTGGTTATAATCCTAGGCAGTCCAGTTATCTGTGTCAACTAATAGTGTAGTGCGATGCGCCTCAGTTGATATTGGATATAGCAACGGCCTCGAACCTGGTGATTCCTTGAAGATGGTGTCGCTGGGAGCTTTATTTTAACCGTTTTAGTTATTCTGTATTGATATATGAATTTCTCAGCTTCATGACTGAGCCTCATGATAGCTTGAGACTTAAATTAATGCACAGCGGCTTGTTCTGTTATAAACACATTTTTTAATTTCCAAGTTCAAGTTTCGGTTTAGCAGTGACAAAGACAGCAAATGGCATGTTTTCTTGTTTTCTCATTAAAGTAGTTAGTTCTCTCAAAGTGGTAGAAGCATCTTTGAAAATTGCGATATAAATAAATTTTTATTTGATTTGTACCAAAAACAACAGAAACTTGTAATGTTGTTTTTGGTATTAAAGACACACTCCAACCGAATAGGTTACTTTTTAAATATTTTCTTCGGATTTGCCCATTAAACACTTTTACTATGTCTAAGTAAAACATATGACTTAGAATGATAAACATCTTTGAAAATTTCGATATACTTAAATAAAATTTTGTTTGATTTCTACCAAAAACAACAGAAACTTGTAATACTGTTGATATTAAAGACACACTCCAACCAAATAGGTTACTTTTTAAATATTTTCTTCGGATTTGCCCATTCAACACTTTTACAATGTCTAAGTAAAACATATGACTTAGAATGATCAACCAGTGGTTCTTCATTGTTGTTAAGTAACTTTTTAAGAGTGGTGACTGTCATCAGTGGACTCTGTTTCTGTCCACTTTTCGCAAACCGCATTAACGTAAATCAGACACATATTTGAACATCGATTTAAAAAATAATGATTTTTTTTTACATTTATTTGTGCTCACGTGACAGCAAAGACCACCCAACTTCACACAATGTTTACAATGTGGTTGATTACTCTAAGTAGCTCGCTTTTGACGACGAATAATGTATTTTCCAATTTTCTTGTACACAATCTTCATCTTTTTTAACTGCATTGTGGTCACAGCAGAGACAAAACTTGTTTTCTTCTTCTTAAGTGACGAACTTAAAAGACTTCGAATGCGTTTCATTTTACATTTCCAGTTTATAAATATTTCACCTTTCTTTGAAAGAAATCAAAGAATCAGTTTCCATCGATCTTGTCATAATGCTAGGCAGTCCAGTTATCGTTGCCAACAAATGGTTTTAGTGCGGTGCGCCACAGTTGATGTTGGAGACGCGGAACATGAGATCATCAGTCAGTATGACTGAGAATCACGTTAGCTTGTCTATCTCTAGCCTTAATGCACAGCGGCTCGTCTCCGATGAACACAAACATTTTTAATATTTTCATGTGTAACTTTTGGTTCATCAGTGGACACTGTTAGTGTCCACTTTCCGCTAACCGCATCAACTTGATTCGGGTACATATTTTCAATTCGATTTCAAAGAAATTGATTCTTATTTTTACATTTATTTGAATTCTCGTAACATCCGGCTCAAATTCATCAATGTTTATAAATAGAACACAACTGGTTTTAATGTTAGGCAGTCGAGTTATCTGTGTCAACTAATAGTGTTGTGCGATGCGCCTCAGTTGATATTGGATATAGCAACGGCCTCGAACCTGGTGATTCCTTCAAGATGGTGTCGCTGGGAGCTTTATTTTAACCGTTTTAGTTATTCTGTATTAATATATGAATTTCTCAGCTTCATGACTGAGCCTCATGATAGCTTGAGACTTAAATTAATGCACAGCGGCTTGTTCTTTGATAAACACATATATTTTTAATTTCCTTGTTCAAGTTTCGGTCTAGCAGTGGCAAAGACAGCTAATTAATGGCATATTTTCTTGTTTTTTCTAAGATTTTTTGTTTTTATCGATCTGGTCGAATTGCTAGGCAATTCAGTTATCGATGTCAACAAAAAGTGTTAGTGCAGTGCGTCACAGTTGACATTGGAGATGTTCCGGTAGCGGAACTTTTTGCGCCAGAATGACATGATAGCGCAATATGAGATCATCAGTCAGCATGACTGAGGATCATGATAGCATTTCTATCTCTATAGGTACTTAATGCACAGTCACTTGTTCGACTGGTAAAAAAACTGTTTTTAATATTTACTAGTTCAAGTTTCGGTGTAGAAGTAATGACAGCAAAGGCCGTACAACTTCAATCAGACTGACTTCTCCGTCCCACATCATTATTCTGTTTTCAGTATGCTGCTCATTCATTTTCTAAATAAGAATATCAACTTGGCGATGTACAAGCGACGCCATTTGTTGATAGTAGTAGGAGCGCTCGCGTTGGAGCCGCGAGAAAGGGAATATACAATTACAATGTAAAGTGAAATGTTTAGTAATAAGGGGGTAGAAATAAAATTGCTAATTGTACATCTTTGAAAATCTCGATATACATAAAATATTATTTGATTTGTACCAAAAACAACAGAAACTTGTAATACTGTTGATATTAAAGACACTCCAACCAAATAGGTTACTTTTTAAATATCTCCTTTGGATATGCCCACTAAACACTTTTACAATGTCTAAGTAAAACATATGACTTAGAATGATAAACCAGTGGTTCTTCATTGTTGTTAAGTAACTTTTTACGACTGGTCACTGTCATCAGTGGACTCTGTTTCTGTCTACTTTCCGCTAAACGCATCAACTTGATTCAGATACATATATCCAACTCGATAAAAAAAAGACCGTACAACTTCAACTAAGAATGACTTTTCCCTCCCTCCTCATTATTCTGTTGTCAGTATGCTGCTCATCCATTTTCTAAATAAGAATATCAACGTGGCGATGTAAAAGTGACGCCATTTTTTATTAGTGGTTCGCTCGCGTTGGAGCCACGAAAAAGGGAATATACAATTATAATGTAAATTAAACTGTTTAGTAACAAGGGTAAAAATAGAATAGTGGTTTTGTACATCTTTGAAAATTACGATATATTTATTTGATTTATACCAAATACAACAGAAACTTGTAATACTGTTGATAATAAAGCCACACTCCAACCGAATAGGTTACTTTTTAAATATCTTCTTTGGATATGCCCATTAAACACTTTTACAATGTCTAAGTAAAACATATGACTTAGAATGATCAACCAGTGGTTCTTCATTGTTGTTAAGTAACTTTTTACGAGTGGTGACTGTCATCAGTGGACTCTGTTTCTGTCTACTTTCCGCTAAACGCATCAACTTGAATCAGATACATATATCCAACTCGATAAAAAAAATACCGTACAACTTCAACCAAGAATGACTTTTCCCTCCCTCCACATTATTCTGTTGTCAGTATGCTGCTCATCCATTTTCTAAATAAGAATATCAACGTGGCGATGTAAAAGTGACGCCATTTTTTATTAGTGGTTCGCTCGCGTTGGAGCCGCGAGAAAGGGAATATACAATTACAATGTAAATTAAACTGTTTAGTAACAAGGGTAAAAATAGAATAGCGGTTTTGTACATCTTTGAAAATTACGGTATACATACAATTTTATGATTTATACGAAAAACAACAGGAACTTGTAATACTGTTGATATTAAAGGAACCCCAACCAAATAGGTTACTTATTAAATATTAGGTCGTTACCTATGAAATTGCCGTTCTGCAGTACTGGCCATTTCAAATCAAAATAATTTTTGTTTGGCTAAGAATTCTAATTTCAAATTAATTTTATTTTAAAAACATGTTTTTTTTTTTCCAAAAGTAGTCATTTGTTTATTGATTAGTGTTACATTTTCATCGCATTTCAATCTTTTTCGTCATCATGGATAAGTTAAAAATTCGAGTAATTATGGAATATGAGTACCGTCGTGGCAGCAACGCGGCACAAGCGGCACGCAACATCAACGACGTTTACGGAGCTAACACTACAAACCAACGCACCACCTGTTATTGGTTTGCTCGCTTGCGTTCTGGAAATTTCGACCTGAAAAATGAACCTCGCGGTCGTCCGAAGACTTTGGTCGACAATGACGAATTAAAGGCGATTGTGGAAGCTGATGATACACAATCTACGGCTGAATTAGCAGCAGCTTTCGACGTTAGCGTCAAAACAATATTGGTCCATTTGCGTCAAATTGGCAAGAAAAAAAAACTTTACAAATGGGTGCCCCACGAACTCAATGATCGCCAGCGCAAAGTACGCGTCGAGACGTGCCTTGCACTACTCAACAGACATACAAATGAAGGAATTTTGAACCGCATTGTTACCTGCGATGAAAAATGGATTCTGTTTGATAACCGCAAGCGCTCAGCAAGTTGGTTGGATCCTGGTTCAGCACCTAAACAATGCCCTAAACGAAAACTTACCCCTACAAAAGTGATGGTCACTGTTTGGTGGTCTAGCGCCGGTGTGATTCATCACAGCTTCTTAACAAACGGGGTGAGCATTACTGCAGATTTGTACTGTGAAGAACTGAACACAATAATGAAGAAGCTGGCACATCTCCAACCAGCATTGGTCAATCGCTCGTCTCCGCTGCTACTGCACGACCACGCGCGACCTCATACTGCACAGCAGACGGTCTCCAAGTTGCAAGAACTGGGGTTGGAAGCTCTCCGTCATCCGCCCTACTCACCAGACCTTGCGCCTTCAGACTACTGCTTTTTCCAGAATTTGGATAACTTCTTGGCGGGAAAAAAATTCAATACCCGAGAGGCAGTACAAAATGCCTTTGAAGAATTTGTTGCCTCCCGTCCAGCTGATTTCTTTAAGAAGGGCATCAATAAACTGCCACTGCGTTGGCAAAGATGCATTGATTGCATGGGTGATTACTTCGATTAATACAAATAAAAAATACATGAAAAAAATTCGTTAAATTTTTTTCATACAAAACGGCAATTTCATAGGTAAAGACCTATTATCTCCTTTGGATATGCCCATTAAACACTTTTACAATGTCTAAGTAAAACATATGACTTAGAATGATCAACCAGTGGTTCTTCATTGTTGTTAAGTAACTTTTTACGACTGGTCACTGTCATCAGTGGACTCTGTTTCTGTCTACTTTCCGCTAAACGCATCAACTTGAATCAGATACATATATCCAACTCGATAAAAAAAGACCGTACAACTTCAACCAAGAATGACTTTTCCCTCCCTCCTCATTATTCTGTTTTCAGTATGCTGCTCATTAATTTTCTAAATAAGAATATCAACGTGGCGATGTAAAAGTGACGCCATTTTTTATTAGTGGTTCGCTCGCGTTGGAGCCACGAAAAAGGGAATATACAATTACAATGTAAATTAAACTGTTTAGTAACAAGGGTAAAAATAGAATAGTGGTTTTGTACATCTTTGAAAATTACGATATACATAAAGTTTTATTTGATATATGTATACCAAATACAACAGAAACTTGTAATACTGTTGATAATAAAGACACACTCCAACCAAATAGGTTACTTTTTAAATATCTTCTTTGGATATGCCCATTAAACACTTTAACAATGTCTAAGTAAAACATATGACTTAGAATGATCTTCATTGTTGTTAAGTAACTTTTTACGAGTGGTCACAGTCATCAGTGGACTCTGTTTGAGTCCTCTTTCCGCTAACTGCATCAACTTGTATCGGGTATATATGTATTTCCTATTCGATTTCAAAGAAGTTGATAGTTATTTTTTACATTTATTCGAGTTATCATCTGCAAAGAGTGCCCAACTTCATTAAAGTTTATAATTAGAGCACAAATGCTAGGCAGTAGAGTTATCGGTGTTACTATTTAGTGTAAATGCGTTTCGCAGCAGCTGTTACGATGCTACTGCTGGTGCTTTGGTAACGGAACTTTTTGCGTCAGAAGTACGTGATAGCGCAAATTGGATTTCGCTTTTTAACAGACAGTTTTATCTCGAGTTAACGTTTTAAGTTTATAAATATTTCACATTCTTACAAACTATTAATTTCCATCGATCAGCAGTTCAGTTACCGGTGTCAACATATAGTGTTAGTGCGGGGCGATACTGGAACTTTTTGGTCTAGAATTACATGAAAGCGTAACACGAGCTCATCAGTCAGCATGACGGAGAATCATGATAGCTTGTCTATCTCTATACTTAATGCACAGTGACTTGTTTTACTGTGAAAAAAAAAACTGTTTTTAATATTTACTAATTCAAGTTTCGGTGTAGAAAAGATGACAGCAAACACCGTACAACTTCAACCAAGAATGACTTTTCCCTCCCTCCGTAGGTTTTCAGTATGCTGCTCGTCCATTTTCTAAATAAGAATATCAACGTGGCGATGTAAAAGTGACGCCATTTTTTATTAGTGGTTCGCTCGCGTTGGAGCCACGAAAAAGGGAATATACAATTACAATGTAAATTAAACTGTTTAGTAACAAGGGTAAAAATAGAATAGTGGTTTTGTACATCTTTGAAAATTACGATACTTATACATACAATTTTATGATTTATACGAAAAACAACAGAAACTTGTAATACTGTTGATAATAAAGACACTCCAACCAAATAGTAAACTTTTTAAATATCTTCTTTGGATATGTCCATTAAACACTTTAACAATGTTTAAGTAAAACATATGACTTACAACCAGTGGGTCTTTATTATTGTTAAATTACTTTTTACGACTAGTCACTGTCATCAGTGGACTCTGTTTGAGTCCTCTTTCCGCTAACTGCATCAACTTGTATAGGGTATATATTTCCTATTCGATTTAAAAGAAGTTGATGGATATTTGGACAGAAAAAAAAAGGTTTGGAGAGATTACTATGGGATTTATTATTGAAACTAAATAAACACAGTCGTACAAAGTCTTGAACAGACGGAAGAGGAAAAACCAACTGTCAGAGTCAAAAGACAAGTATCATAAAAAAGGTTGCGTTTAGAATAGTTGTAACACTGGCCCTTAAACGCAAACTAAAACAATATTTTTCTTCTATAAAACTTAAACAATAAATTCACAAAACATACATAGACATAACTACACAGCTAACATTAAAGGGGAATGCCCATCGACTATACAAAAAAAAGCCTGAAATGGACAACAATGAAATATACGCCAAATTGTACTACAAGTCGTAGGAAACCCATTACAATTTCAATAATATAAAAAAAACTAGGTAGAAGCCAGTTTCAAACATTTTTTCTGTAATATAGGTAAGTCAAGGTTAAGGAATATAATATATATTAATTGTTGTATGTCAGTGCATTCAATATAAATAGGTAAGAAAACTAGGGAATCTCAATACTTACAGCTTGAGGTGTTATCCATGCCTGTATTAAACAACGTACTTCATCATTTTGCACTGATAAGACGTTACGTCTCATCATTGCAATATCGAGATAGCAATTAACGCAGTGTAGTCTTCTATCCATTTTTAAATATAAACGGGGCAAATGTCCAAAAAAACAGCAGCGTCGTATATAAAGTAGGTTCAAATCCGTCGTCAAAAAGCCGAGTCGTCGTTTAGGCGGGTCCAATCTAAGTCCGTGTTCAAAAATGGGTGTCGTGTGCAGAAGTAAAATCAAAATCCTTAAAAATGGCCACAGTCGTCGTTAAATATCTTAAAAAGCAATCTGAAATTGTGTAACTCAAGTCGCAAACGCAAAACCATGAATCAAGTAAACAAACCACAGAATACATAGAGAAAAATGAAATGCAGTAAATGTCAAACTGTCAGTAAGGCAAAGGACATGTAATTCATACAGCCTGCGATATGTTTTCTATTTTGAAAATGCTTTGATTTAATTAATTTTGATATGCATAAATTATTTTAATTCGTTTTACAGTACATATTGGCCGAATTATATTAAATTAATGATAACTGTGCACAAATTCTATAAAATAGTTCGTTAGGGATTATTTGACGATTCCTGTTTGGCTGAATGTAACTTACTCATGTCAAATAAACATTGACCTCCATTATAAAAATAAGAATGATTATACGGATATCAAGTTGAATATTTTAAAGATCTTTATATTTGTACCCTACCTAAACAAACGTGAGAATTATTTCATTATAAATATTTTATTCTAAATACAATTAAGGACTATTAGTCGTTTTTGTTCATTTCAGGCATTTTTCGGGCGTTCCCCTTTGTAAACTCACAATGTTTTTCTTTACAAAGTGATTTTGTTAATACATCAGCCAACATAACATTAGTTGATAAGTATTTTACTTCAACTTTACCATTATTAACAATTTGTTTTATAAAATGATGACGAATATCTATGTGTTTCGTCCTAGAATGGAACATAAAGTTTTTACAAAGTTTTATAGCAGATTGATTATCATTGAATATGATAATTTTAGTTATGGTACCAAGGATCTCAAATAAAAGTTTTCTTATGAATAAAGCTTCTTTACACGTGTCAGACAATGCCATGTACTCTGCCTCAGTACTAGATAATGCAACAGTACGTTGCTTTCTACTCTCCCAAGAGACAACAGACTTCCCTAGAAAGAAGACATAGCCCGTGTACGACCGGCGATCTATATTGTTTGATGCCCAATCTGCATCAGCATAAGCTCTAATATCCATACTACTTTTAGTAAATAGACCCAAATTGAGTGTACCTTTTAGATATCGTAAAACTCTCTTGGCGGCCTTCCAATGAATTTCACTAAAACAGTTGTTAAATTGACTCAGGTAACTCACTGCATAACTGATATCCGGTCTTGTACAAACTGCTAAGTACATAAGCGACCCTACTAAACCTCTGTAGTCATAAGTATCATCCTTTTGAGTTTCTTTGGGTAACTTCAGACCAGTCTCCATTGGTGTTCCTGAAGGTTTACAATCTTCCATTCGAAACTTCTTCAGCAATTTTAGAATATAGTTCGACTGATTACGAGAGATTTCATTGCCTTTTCTAGACAGCTTCATACCAAGAATCTGTTGGGTTGGCCCTAGATCCGTGATATCAAATTCTTGCTGCAATTTCGCTTTAATTTTGTCTTTTCCTTCGAATGTCGGTGAACAAAATATGATCAAATCATCGACATAAAGCGCTATGAGTATCATCGATTGGTTTTCAGATCTATAGTAAACACATGGTTCAGAAGTTAAACGACAGAAGTTCAACTTATCGCATAATACCTTGTTAATTTTATCATACCAAGATTTTGATGCTTGTTTAAGGCCATAAACAGCTTTGTTGAGCTTGCATACCATATTCTCACTCCCCTTAACTTCAAAACCCTGTGGTTGCTGCATGAAAACCGTTTCTTCCAGGTCTGCATTCAGAAATGCCGTTTCAACATCCAAGTGCTCAATACTCATGCCATATTCTGCTGCTAAAGCGATCAGTAACCTTAGTGTGGAGTATCTCACGAAAAACCAACTGTCAGAGTCAAAAGACAAGTATCATATCAAAAAAGGTTGCGTTTAGAATAGTTGTAACAAGTTGAACATGGACATTTATTCGAGTTATCATCTGCAAAGAGTGGCTAACTTCATTAAAGTTTATAATTAGAGCACAAATGCTAGGCAGTCCAGTTATCGGTGTCACTATTTAGTGTAAGTGCGTTTCGCAGCAGCTGGTACGATGCTACTGCTGGTGCTTTGGTAACGGAACTTTTTGCGTCAGAAGGACTTGATAGCGCAAATTAGATTTCGCTTTTTAACAGACAGTTTTATCTGGAGTTAACGTTTTAAGTTTATAAATATTTCACATTCTTACAATCAATGAATTTCCATCGATCAACAGTCCAGTTACCAGTGTCAACATATAGTGTTAGTGTGGTGCGAAACTGGAACTTGTTGGGCTAGAATTACACGAAAGCGTAACACGAGCTCATCAGTCAGCATGACGGAGAATCATGATAGCTTGTCTATCTCTATACTTAATGCACAGTGACTTGTTTTACTGTTAAAAAAATACTGTTTTTAATACATATTTACTTCAAGTTTCGGTGTAGAAAAGATGACAGCAAAGACCGTACAACTTCATCCAAGAATAACTTTTCCCTCCCTCCGTAGGTTTTCAGTATGCTGCTCGTCCATTTTCTAAATAAGAATATCAACGTGGCGATGTAAAAGTGACGCCATTTTTTATTAGTGGTTCGCTCGCGTTGGAGCCACGTAAAAGGGAATATACAATTACAATGTAAATTAAACTGTTTAGTAACAAGGGTAAAAATAAAATAGCGGTTTTGTACATCTTTGAAAATTACGATATACATAAAGTTTTATTTGATATATACCAAAAACAACAGAAACTTGTAATACTGTTGATATTAAAGACACTTTCCAACCAAATAGGTTACTTTTTAAATATCTTCTTTGGATATGCCCATCAAACATTTTAACAATGGTGCCGATTCTCTTGTACACCGAACTAAACTAACTAAACTATCACTAAAATTTCTTAATTTTGCCTATGAGAATTTTAACGCTATTCTGCAAATAAAATTCTCTAAATTAAAAAATAATTTTGACACGACTAAAACGAATTTGACAATCGTGAATCCACGTGGTACCCGATTTTTTTTAGAGCCGGAGGCGCGCAGGGGGTGCAGCCTCGACGTATTTTATATGGAATATTTCACTTTTTGTATGGAAAATATGAAAAAAATATTACCAACATGTTGAGTTTTAGGGGTTTAAGGGTTTTATAAACGGGGTCGAAATTTTCATTATTTTTGCGATAGGACGCACCATTTTCGAGATATAAGCAAAAGAAAAAATAAATACATTACTGGTTTTTGCACATGAAGTCGAGATGTTGGTGTGAATTTTAGTTCATGACAACTTATTTTACCCCACACCTTTTTAATCGCGATTAAAAATTGTTACAACCCGGGCGCAATAACTTGACACCTGGCTCGAAACTCGACTAGCTCGAAACTAGACTAACCCGCGCGAGACCCCGCTATCGTCCTGCAGGACGATAGCGGGGTCTCGCGCGGGTTAGCGGGAGGGGAGTCGAGTTTCGAGCCAGGTGTCAAGTTATTGCGCCCGGGTTGTAGGTTTAGTCTGGTTTGGTCTTTTACAATCAAAATTTTAGGTGAAAAACGTCAAATTCAGAATAGCAAAATTGCCATTTTCACTAAACTAAAAACTCAGTACTATCTTAGTGCTGTCAAACTAAAATATAGTTAAGTTGTGTCACTTTAGTCTATTTCAGAATGGGAAATCGTCGTTTGACAGGATTAAACTAAATTTTAGTGATTTTTAGTTTAGTTTAGAGGCATTTGTGACAAGAGAATCGGCACCAGTGTCTAAGTAAAACATGTGTTTAAGTTTCGGTCTAGCAGTGGCAAAGACCGTAGATCAATGGCATGTTTTCTTCTCTCTAAAATTAAATTTTCTATCGACCTGGACATACTGCTAGGCAGTCCAGCCATGCGATTCTGTAAACATCTCACCGTGAAAACTTGGGTGAAGTGAGCTGTCAACAGTGTCAATCCCTGTGGAATGACAGCTCACTCCACGCTCACTTCACCTAAGTTTTCACGGTGAAATGGTTACAGAATACCACTGCAGTTATCGATATCAACAAATAGTGTTAGTGCAGTGCGCCATAGTTGATATTGGAAATTTTCCGGTAGCGGAACTTTTTGCGCCAAAATGACATGATAGCGCAATATGAGATCATCAGTCAGCATGACTGAGGATCATGATAGCTTGTCTATCTCAATACTTAATAAGCACCGGTTTGTTCTACGGTGAACACAATCATTTCTGATATTTCCATGTTCAAGTTTCAGTCCATCAGTGGATACCGTTTTAGACCTCTTTCTGCTAACCGCATCAACTGGATTCGGGTATTTATTTCTTCTTTGATTTCAAAGAAGTTGATAGTTATTTTTACATTTATTCGAGTTCTCATCAGCAAAGACTGCCCAACTTCATCAATATTTATAATTAGAGCACAATGCTAGGCAGTCCGGTTATCAGTGTCACTATATAGTGTTAGTGCGGTGCGCTACAGCTGGTACTATGGTACTATTGGTGCTTTGGTAAGGGAACTTTTTGCATCAGAATGATGTGATAGCCCAAAATTAGATTTCGCTTTTCAACAGACGGTTTTTTCTCGAGTTAGTTAAGTTTATAAATATCTCCTTTGGATGTGCCCATTAAACACTTTTACAATGTCTAAGTAAAACATATGACTTAGAATGATCAACCAGTGGTCATTGTTGTTAAGTAAGTTTTTACGACTGGTCACTGTCATCAGTGGACTCTGTTTGAGTCCTCTTTCCGCTAACTGCATCAACTTGTATCGGGTATATATATTTCCTATTCGATTTCAAAGAAGTTGATAGTAATTTTTTTACATTTATTCGAGTTATCATCTGCAAAGAGTGCCCAACTTCATCAATATTTATAATTAGTGCACAATGCTAGGCAGTCCGGTTATCAGTGTCACTATAAAGTGTTAGTGCGGTGCGCTACAGCTGGTACTATGGTACTATTGGTGCTTTGGTAAGGGAACTTTTTGCGCCAGAATGACGTGATAGCCCAACTTTAGATTTCGCTTTTCAACAGACGGTTTTTTCTCGAGTTAAGTTTAAGTTTATAAATATTTCACTGTTTTTCAAACATTGTTTTTCCACCGATCTGGTCGATAGGCAGTCCAGTTATCGGTGTCAACACATAGTGTTAGTGAGGTGCGACACTATCGCAGGTATATTTTGGATCCTTTTGCGCTATTTTTCAACTTTTAACGTTTATTTGCACGCAGTCGCGGAAACAGTATTAAACAAGTTTTGTTAAATTGGCACAGTATGTCTTTGTGAACAGCGTCGAAAGATATTGAGCACTCTGAGCTTCTATTTTCCTTCTTTTCTTTTATTTTGCCCTTTTTCACAACCAGGTGCACGTGCCAAGGCAAATATCATCCAAAAGCCTGCTCCTTAGACTGAGTCGAGAGGTACGTGTGCACAAAGTTTAACACTTTAAAAACATACAAACAATCAACTCAATTTGCGACTTAAAAAATACTGGACACAGCACACACAACTTCACTTATCTGCACTTAGTCCGATTCTGAAGACTAACAATTGGAACAAATTATCGCAAACATGGTGGTAAAAACTTGCTCCTTTTAACAGCATGTCTTATTTTGCTCCTGGAATTAGAATCTCGAGGGATTCTTTGTTTAAGTTCTTCTTTACAGTTCTCAAAAATCGAGGTTAACCACCAAAATTGCCATCCTTAAATAATCGACAGAGCGAACAGTATAAGCACTATTTATTTCGCCGGCGACATATCGATCTAGTTATGTAAATAATATTATTAATAGATTCCCAATAAAATTCAAGTTTATGTTTTACAGCTATGAACGTTATTTGCGCGCCATCGCGGAAACAATTTTTAACGCGTTGTGTTAAATTGGCTAGGTATGCCAATTATGTCTTTCGCGCGTTGCCGTTGTGTTAATGTGTCTGTGGGAATGGTAGGGCAAATAATATTCAGCTTAAAACTCGATAATACAATATTATTTAATTTAATTAAAAGTAAAGTAAAAACAAAACGCAACTGTCTTTTTTGACAGAACAAAGATGAATCTTTGTTCTGTCAAAAAAAAAAACAAGCGACTAATTCTCCAAATTCCAAAATCAAATTATAAAGTATGGTACTCACTGCCGTTTGGATACACAACAGAAAAGAAATAAAGCCTTCCTACTCATTGCCTACATGTCTTCGCGTCGAAACATACTGAGCGCTCTGACCTTGATTCTTTTTATTTTTTTTATTTTGCTCTTTTTCACAACCAGGTGCACGTGCCTTGGCAAATAACATCCAAAAGCCTGCTCCTTAGACTGAGTCGAGAGGTACGTGTGCACAAAATATAAAACTTTAAAAACACACAAAAAATAGTAGTTAGTCCGCTTCCGAATACTAACAATTTGAATTAATGGTCGCAAGAAACTTGACCCTTTTACCGGTATGACTAACTTTGCTCCTGGAATTAGAATATCTAGGGCCTCCCGCGCATTGCGGACTGCGCCCACTGGCGGCACGGCACAGCAAGGGATTTTTATGCGACGAATAGGAATACAACTTAATAGTTTGACAATCAAATTTAAAATCCAATGGGACCGCCTAATACCTAAGAATACTGGGGTATCAGTATGCACTTGCACGTGGTATGCCGAAAGATCCCCTGCCGTGCCAGTTGACGCAGGCCCTCGGACTGCCATGGCCGCTGCGCCCAGCACCCGAGTTGCAAAACACACTTTCTATTACAATCACGCAATTACCCCGCTCTGGCCGACTACTTGTGGGAGTACGTGTCATTAAAGATGAGATTTGACACTATAGGTCTCTTTAGCGATATGAGGTCTGAGCCGGGGCGTCATCGGGGCGGTGGAAAGAGCGCGGGAGGCGCGGTCAAGTCTCCTTTTTCGTGGCGCGTATTTCGTTAAAATTGCATGCACATTGTAGTGCCGCCCCTCGGTTATCAGGAAGCGTCTGAGAAGAAGAATCAGATTCAGAATATACTCAGTTTAAAATAGTAATTTCATGATCAATATGATAGCTTAAAAATTGGTACTGACTGGTGACTGAACAAATTTGGATATGATGCTAATGTGCTAAAGAACCAAGAAAAGGATTAATGTTTTTATTATGTTATTTTCTTTTACATGATAATAATAATATTTTGTATTAGGTAACAAAGCTTTTGCTTTATTACATTTGACTGCATTTTTTTACTATAAATTAGGTATATACATAAACTGTATACAAAAATTGTAACCTAGTTTTTATGTATTAATATATAGAGTCCGCGCCACCACTCAAGTTCGATAGACGCGTATAGCGGCGCTAGTGTCTATGTCATTGCATTAAAAAAAATGTAGTTCCTTAAGTTTTCCGCCCGACATCAGTGGTGGTGCGGACTCCAGTACTTGTGGTTTGATTTGACAAATTATCAAAGACTAAAGATACTAGAATAGACCTACAAAGTCTGGGAATTAGCAAGTACTATGTTATTGTAATAAGTATATTGAGTATGTCACTGAAAAATGCTTGTAGGTATTGAAAAGCATCAAGGAGGCGAGAGAGCCTTTGTTTCCTGTATAATTTCTCTCTTTTTCTATAATTTCCTGTATAAGGACTCAGCCCTCCCTGTCTTTGAGGGTGTGGGCCGTTCCCTTACTCCATCACGAGGGCCCAGTGTGGGTTGGTTGGATCGTAAGAAGACTGTTTAAAGCTATAAGTTCATACTATTTTGTTATTCATAAGTAGGTGGGTAATAAGAAAAGATTTTTGTTTATTTGATGATTATACGTAAATGTGAGTGCATGTTTAATTACATTAATTTGTTTATAAAATATATCTAACTTTTTGTTAGAGATTATATTAAAAACCAAAAAAATAAAAATGGCTTTCAACTTGATTAAGAAAACATTTAGTTATATTTAAAGGTAGAATTAAAACAGAAGACTTGACTATATTATTTTTATTAATTGTTAAGTAGTTATTATGTTCCAGATTTGTACCTAAATTAAGTTTTTATTTTTGTTTTTATTAGGTTAAAGTTGTATTGAGTCAAATAGTAGAAATCCAAAAACATTCCCTGTATTTGAAATGAAAATATTATATTTGTTTGAACTGTTGTTGTTGGGGTGAAAATAAACTTAATCTGTTAAAACTGTAAAATTATATTATAGAAGTATAATTTCACACAAATGTTTTCGTTGTACTGTAAGCGAAGTAAATAGTTTATCAAATTGACACACCACGTCAATTCGCCGTGTGTACAAATTTACGAATCGTTAGGCCGTAGGCTAACGATTCGTACATTTGTATAAGTTTGACCAATACCGCTGTACTGCGTCTTTGGTATGTGCGCAGCGAGACGGCAAGCAGTGCAAGACGCTCATTCGTCAACGCTCACATCGTTCTGCCGCTCATTCGTCAACGCTTACATCGTTCTGCCGCTCATTCGTCAACGCTCAAGGCGTCCAGCCGCTCATTCCTCAACGCTCACGGCGTTCTGATCGTTGTCCGCCGCGTTTTCCTAAGTCGGTTTACAGCTGTATCGGTCAAACTATAGTAAGTTATTCTGTGTAGTTGTCTTAACTATTTGACCCATACACTTTGTCATTCCTTCTAAATCAACTACTTGGGGAAAGTAGACTTTGTATTAACATTGCCAAATATTAAATGACTTTATTTTCTATTCAACTTATTTGTTTCATTTGAATCCTCAAAACATATATTTTAGGAGAGGAAAACCTTTCAAAATATTCGACTGCACCAAGGAGGCCTGATGGTAATGGTCACTGCTGTTTATAGATATCTGCAATGCCAGAGGCGTCCCAGGTACGTTGTCATTCCAACAAAGCTGCTATGTCTCATGCGCGTGTTTTTACACCGACAGCCATACCTTTGTGGCGGCATCTACATCGCCACATGCTAACTACGCATCACACTGACTTCACGCAAAATCTTGCATCGCGCAAGCAAGGTTTACCGCGCGACTAGCATATATACAACGTCCCGACATCAATAGTTGGGCAGGGCAACGCTACTGGCTAAATCTGGTTTACGTTATTGGCGGTGGGGAGAGCTTCCAGTGTAGGTAACGGAAACCAATACCGACGCCATCGTTGCTGGGCCTTCCCTAGGAATCTAGGAATCTCACCCGTCAGGGGCCTGGTCGCACTGGCGGCGGCGTCGTGAAGCACTTCGGGCGCTCCTACAGCTACACCCCAAAACGCTGAGGGGAGGTAAACCCCTCAGCGACTAGGTATGCCTTAAAGCAGTCCCACCCCCTCCTGAGGAGGGGGGAGGGAACCGAACGACCGAACCCCAGTTTTGAGGGTTGAGAGAACCATTCCTCGGGCAAGAGGCTATAAAGCCCCAACACCGATTCCTCCGCAGAGACGACCACGCGAGTTCGTCGGGCAGTAGCCCACCAGACACAACGTCCACCTTGTCGAAGGATCCTCCCTTTTCAATGGAGGATGAGTGAACTTTACACCCTGTTCCTCTATACATGTCCTTACTAAGCTAGGCCAGTTCAAGGTGAAAGTGTTGCTACTGAAAAATTTCTGATGGAAAAACCCGATAACACTGCTCGAACTTCGACTCGTTCCTCATGCTCAGCAGGTGCCTGCGACGACTAACCCAGCGAGGGATTCAATCAGTGGCGGATTTGCAATGTTGGTCGCCCTAGGCCCATGTAGTGAGTATCAACCGCCCCTTTCACCCATCATATAGACTACATAATTACTTTATTGCCAACTTTTAACGAAATCGGTTCAGATATTTAGTTAACCTATGAGTCGGGGTTGGCGCCGCGAAATTCCTGACGCATTTCAATTAGTTATTTGGAGATTATAAAATGTGAAATTTAATTCGCTTGCATCCTTTTAAGGGGTCATTGTTCTCATCATTATGTACAACTTTCACTATGGGGCCAACCCAGAAATCGCGTAAAAAAAATCAGCTGTTCCATACATTTATGTTCGCATAGCTCGTTATAATTAGTAGGGAACAGTTGATTTTTTTTTCGGGATTTCTGTTTTGGCCCCATAGTGAAAGTTGTTTCTGTTATACGATGCGGTGGATTGCGGCCCGCCATAATGTGCGCGAATGTTTAGAATATACCTATTGAGTTATTTCTTGTATCATCAGTGAATTTTTTGTCACGATTGGCCGCCCCTAATATCTGGCCGCGCTAGACCTGGGATAGACTAGACTGGATTCAAGTAGAAATTAAACAACAAAAATTCAAATGTAACATATTTATTGAATAACATTGATTACAGTGCCTAACAAGATACAAATAATAACAACATCGATTAAATAATACTTCATATAATCTTTCAACATCACATTTTACATAAACATTAAAGAAAAATGCATTATTTTAACGATAAATTTCTGTTCAAAACAGAACTCAGTTAATTTCATATAACTTTGGAATAAATAGTTTGATATAATATTTTTAATATAGTGGGGTTATTATTGTATACATTAATTTAATTTAGCATTTACACACATCGAATAATTTACAAAATACACATTTTTTAAATTATTATTAACGGATATGACAGGCGGTCCAGCTGATACTAAATGGTAACCGCTGCCTCTGAACATCTGCAATACTAGAGACATCTCAGAGACAAAGCTGAAATAACTCATAATCGGCCTACAATGTTCCCACTGCTGGGACACAGGCCTTTTATCTTCGAGAGGGAGTGGGCTGTAATCCTGCTGATAAATGTAGTGGGCAGGTTGGTAGAAATCACGGTTCGAATTTTTGGTTCTAGGTCATGCCAGTTTCCTCACAATCTTTTCATTCACCGTTTATAGAGCAGTGGTTATAAAATTATTTACATAAGGTATAGCGCCTGCCTAGGTTTGGACCCACGACCTACCACTCGTACGTTACGGCTGGGCCGTCACTACTCTCCGGGCCACCACTACTCTCTATCCACCACTACTCCCCGGGCCACCACTACTATCCAGGCCACCACTACTCTCTGGGCCATCACAGTTTTCCGGGCCACCACTGTTCTCCTCGAAATGTCTCATGAACGTGTAACTACGGCACCCATATCTTTCAAACCGTAACATTAGAACGCATGGCAGCAGAAATAGGTATCGTGATAGTATGTCCCCGGACGAACTCCTTCACAAAGACCTCTGTCACTACTAAACATGATAAAATTATATTAACTAACGTACAATACGGCCAACGTAACTTGGCGGGTCTGAACATAGGCACAATGAACTTTCGCGCAAGTTCTCTCACTCACACTCGCCTTATGTCACCATTACGTTCCTAAAAAACGTTATTGCGCAACCTTCTGCTTGAAGTTCTCACCCGCCAAGTTACGTTGGCCGTATTGTAAGTATTCATATATTAGTGCAGAAAGTGTATATTACAGAAGTGATGAAAGTACTTATTGCTCCTGGACGAGGGGCATACTTTAAAGGACTAGTAGTCAAACGAGGTAAAATAGTTTATGGGAGTTTATTACTCATGAAAATTAACAATAGGGATGATGCCTGTGTAAAAAAAATGAAATTCTAATTAGTCCGTCAGTCCGATAATAAAAAATATTAGTCACGTATTTTTTGCTTTATCAAATTAATAAAAAATTACTTAGATAAAACGCATTTTAAGTTGGGGAGTGGGGGTCGCTACGTCACAAGTAAGTATAAAATCTACATACTCGTGACGTCATGGCACATTTTACCTTAATGTATCGCCGTAATCTTTAGATTACGTAAAAAAAGAAAAAATACGTCTCCAATTTTTTTTTATAATATCAAAGACGGACTAAAAAAAATTTTTGTCATCATCACTATTTTTACTACAGGACGAACTCTGAAATAAAAAGGACGAAAACGGCCATGTGCAAAGTCGAACTCGCACATTTTTTTCCTTTACAAAACGGGTTCCGTACAACCGTATAATATTTTGCAAAAAACGGCGAAAAAGCACGTTTCTTGTATTGGGACCACCTTAATTATTTTTTTTTGTGCTTTGCGGGCAATAGAAATAGATAATCTGTGAAAATTTCAACTGTTTAACTATTACGGTTCATGAGACCGCTGCTGACAGACAAACGGACAGCGTACGCTTAGTAATAGGGTTCCGTTTGGCACCCTTCGGGTACGGAACCCTCAGGACAAATCAGCTGTTTGGTACATAGAGGTATAAGAAATACTGGAACAGGGTGGAAAGTTCTTCATGCTCCATAGAAATTGGAGGACGATTGATGTCGGGATGTTGTATATATTCTAGTCGCGCGTTGAACTTTGCTTGGGCGATGCAGAATTTTGTGTGATGCGTAGTTCGCATGTGGCGATGTAGATGCCGCCACAAGCTACCCGAACATAAATTTATGGAGGAGCAGATTTTTTAACGCGTTTCTCAGAGTTCTAGTCCTTCAATAAAAATTGTTAATTTTCATGAGTATTCGTTATTTTTCTCCCTTAAAGCATGTCCCAGACACCTATATATGAAATGTTATCTTAATATTCATTGTGCAGTGCGTTTTAAAGCCTCCACGAAAGACGATACGTTTTAGTACGTCCGCACCCTGGTCAGTCAGACCCCACCCTTGCTGACAGACTAATATTAACTCATGCCGACACGAGATAATAAGAAATATGCAATAGCAAATATATTAACATTTTAGGCTATAGTTTGACCTCACCGCTGTACCGCGCATAAGGAATGCGCGGCGAGGCCCGGCACTGTGAGCGTTGATGAAAAAGCGGCGCACTGCATTCCGTGAGCTAAGCCTTTACTATCGCGGAAAGCCGTAACTAACCACCGTAAGGACTATTCTTGCTTGCAGCACTCGGCCGCTATAGAACCGGGCCGGTAATAGCTGTGGTCATCGTGTGCAAGGGATTTTGTTTTCAAAGTTGTTAGTTATGGCTTTCTGCGATGGTACCTAAGCCGTGGTAAGACAGTATCGGTCAAACTACAGATTGAGAACTAAGAAAGTTTCAATAAAATAATCATGGAATTAGATCATAAAATATCATTATTGCAAGCGCAGTGTTTCGTTGTATGATATTCTGCAGCTACGGCGATATCTTTCAGCTCGGTTAAATCAACCAAATTGAATCGTGTTAACATAAAATTGAATCATTCACAATTGGTTTAGGTGACGAAAGCAACATAAAAATTGGGTGACAAATAGTCAAACGCGTATCAGTGTGAACCTGTTTATATCACTGTGATTTTTTGACTGAATTATCAAAAGCCAATCAGATCACTTGAGTTTAATTTTAAACGAGGACACTCCGCATTTTAGGTATGAAGCTACAAGTAGATACCTACGTGGCGGGCTCGCTTGTCGAATTTAGTGAGTGTAACGTAGTCAGAAGATATAAGAGTTACGCGATAGAAAGAGAGGCAAATTCGTAAGTAATTAGCGCTGCGCGATCTGAATTGCACTTTATAGTGTCGTTGCTAAAGTCGCTTTTTAATTTAAATGATTTTGCGGAATGTCCATCTGTACTGATCTGTGCAAGCAGCAGAAATCGGGTTTCAGACCAGAGTGAACTAAGTTCGTTGAACCATGTAAGGTTGGCGATAAGATGCTGAAAATCTGTAAAAGTATTTTATGTAAAAGTGTTTAAAATTATACATTTTAAGCTCCATGTTCTTTCTCGACACAGCTTATAACTAACATAGTTTGTATAGCAGTATTATAAATTAACTATTTATTTAATATACAATTGATGGTAACATTTTTCAATAATTAATTTTTCGATTACATACACACATTACAATAGCTTTATATTCGTGAAGTTTTAGTACGGAGAAACCTTATTGTCGGTGTCGAAATATTTTAGGAAAATTCAGCTTGGCAAAATGGTAGAAACTTTTCCAAAACTTCATCGCCTATTAAAAAACTTTTCTGACGAAATCTAATCACCTTATTTTAATAGTTTTAAGTCTATTTTGGACATTAATACTAAGATATTTTAGTCATTTTAATACAATTGACAGCATAAAAGATATTGCCAAGACAAAAAAAACCTTAAATTTCAGGACTATTTTGCCAAGCCACAATTTTCAACTGACACGCCCCTAGCAACTAAAATACAACAATCAAATAAAGGTCGAAAATTTTTACAAATTACCTTTTGCGCGTTAAGTTAAATTGAACTCTATTATTTACACGTTAAACCTGGTTTCCGAGCCGTCTGCCAGCATTAGGGTGACCGTTCTCGAGTTTGTCCACACGAGTCTTGCTAAGCGGGCCGGGTTTAGGCGAGCCACGTCCGCCATTGGGGCTGTACTGTAGCATTTGACGCAGCGAGTTTGAGCTGCGCCTAGGCCGAACATACCTGAATAAAAAAGGGAGAATCATTCAGGATTACGTCGGCATAGATTTTTTACCTATTAAATTAGATAGTTGTAATGATAGTTTTAAGAGTTACAGTGCATTTTGTTGCTTGTACTTTATTTTGAATCCAAAACGGGGAAGCTCTTGACCTGCATCTCACCTGATAGTAAGTGATGATCAGGCTGTAGGTGGAAGCGAGCTTCACCCGAAATCTTCAACCACAGAGGAACTGGCTATCTTACCTCTAACTGCCGAAACACAACAATGCTGTTAACATTGTTGTTATGGCGACAGACTTAGATAAGATGGTGTAGCTAGCCAGGCGGACTTAGAACTAACCCTACCACGAACCAAACCAAGCAGAAAATTTAGCTCCCACTGAGAATCAGAGGTCTGAGACAGGTGGTCTAACAACTAGACCACATAGGCGGTCTTTTCCTTAGAAATCTGATTTGGATGGCAATAAATCAATTTACCTTTACCTGCCTGATAATTTGACAGACTTGACAGTTTTGATTTGCTTGTTTCAAATTATTTTTAGAATTTAGAATCAGGTCTCGTTAGAGATGACTTAAGAATCTTAAATAACCCGTATAAGATAATAATAATACATGTTTATTAGTACATAAAAACAACAACGCAGTACATAGCATATAGAAACCGGGTAACCAAGTTTAAAATTATTGTCAGTAGGTCGATTCTGTAAAAAGATCAACGTGAAACTTAGGTGAAGTGAGCGTGAAGTGAGCTGTCACTGTCACAAATGGACCGGCAGGTTGCTAGGTATTAACACTATTGACAGCTCATTTCACGCTCACTTCACCTAAGTTTCACGGTGATATTTTTACAGAATCGATCGGTAGGTTTCCGGACTCCTAAACTAGGTACGCAGACCTGTATCTTAGGAGTCGGCGATTTTGAGGCTTCAATTAATATAATACAATACAACCGTGACTTTTCTGTTTGTTTGGATGAATGCATACTCTCATTAAAACACTGAAGATTTAATCGATAGGAATCAAAGAATTTCCACAAATTAATAAAGAAATTATATCAAGAGGATGAGTGACAGTTCTCCAGTGTGTTAATAACCAACTGTAAGGTACCACCAGTTCAAGATTAGATAAATTTTTGGATGTTACTATTCTGCCCTGCTAAGCCAAAAGGCGCTATCTCAGAGATACGCCCTTTTAGTTTTTTTCATACCATTCAATAGCTATAACAATTTCGCATCTAATGGTATAAGCCAAATATCGCTATGTAATTTAAAACATTAAAAAAAACCACTCAGAAGTTCTTTATATCCTTATGTTTCCTTAAATTACAACGAACAAAAAGTCAATTTTCTCAAAACTTACTCCGATTGAGATACCACCTTTCGGCTTAGCATGGCAGTATTTTACTTCAGTGCTTTCTTCAAAATGGTAGTTTGGGTCAGAAACAGGTCTGGACATGACATTTTGTTTTTGACATTTGTCAGCACTTCTTTACAAAAGACCTTAGAAGTATAACTTACCAGCCGTGCTCTGCCAGAAGGACAGCCTGTTGTCGGCCGTGGCGTAGGACACGAGGTACCGCCCGTCGGGGCTGAAGGCGCACGCCGTGACCGGCCCGCTGTGCGCCGCCAGCGACTGGCAGCGCCCCGCGCGCAGCTCGTACATGGCCAGCTGGCCTGTGTGGCTGCCCACTGACAAATACAAGTTTTACACTTTATTTACGAGGCCCAAAAAGAAATTACTTAAATAATGTATAGCGTAAGTCATTCTCAAGACATCAATCAGTCTCTACTTGTGAACTTAAACCCGTAAAAGCAATCGTAACTTAATGTTACAAATGCGAAAGTGAGTTTGTTTGTTACGCTTTCACGCTAAAATGGCTGAACAGATTTGGATGAAGTTTGGCACATAGTTAGACCATGACCAGGATTAGGAGATAGGATCTTTTTATCCCAATATTGCCGCGGGGCGCAGCTAGTGATATAGGTCAAAACAGGATGACATTTATCATGGGTGTCGTTTTCAAAGGTGCAGACAACGATAATGGGGTCAAAATATAAATTCAGGATGGCGCTATCGAAAATTTCCAAATTTTTCGTCATGGGTGTCGTTTTCATGGTTTTCGAGGGCGCTGACAACAATGATAGGGTTAAAGGGGTGCCATGGGTGTCATGGATTCGCGCAAATATTTAAATGATTATTATTCTCTTGAAACGATTGTAAAACTCCACCAAGGTTTGGAATTTGCGATAATAGCTGTAAAATATATCGTAAGTAAATCAAACCTGCGATCCTCCTAGTAGCAGGACAGTGAGACACCTGGTTGTATCGACAGATGGCCGGGAACACCTCGTTCAGACCTTTACTCTTCAGATGCGACTGGTCTACGCAGTGCAAGATTATGTCCATCACCTGGAAATTAATGAGATGTTTGATAAATAAAATATTTAATTCAAATGACTCAATGTTCGAGCCGTTTGGGGTTGAAACAAAATAATAGGGCTATGGGGTCCGAGTGCCCACTAAGTTTTTTGAGACATCGCTAAGCGGTTGGTCGACTCTTCACGTGACCGGAGGGCTGGCCTACTTTTTGGGCAAAGAATCAGCATCCCCCATACAACGTGGCAATGCTGCCAGCCTTTTGGGCACTTTTCCTGTTGACAGCGATGCGGACGAATTTATGATGCCTTATGATTTTGTCCCATAATCCCCCCCTTTTTATAAACTTGTATATATTATTATTTTAATTCTATTAGTTTTTAAATTATGTAAATATTATCTTGGAAATTGAATTAAATATCAATAACTCAGAACCTGAAACGAGTTTGATTTGAATCGAGATTATTCGAGAGTAAAATATCGATTCTACACCGTTTTTAACAAAAAATATTTTGATGGTGGTATAAGTTATATCGATTATAACAAGTAGGACTCCAAAAAATACAAACACGACATCAATATCTAAGGAAATTAGAATAATTGCATACTACACAATATATGTATACTCATGCCTTCTTCCCACGACCCTTACACATTTAAGGGCATGAAGAACAGGGTGGAAAGTTCACTCATCCACCATAGAAAAGGGAGGCTCCTCCGATTTTTTTTTTAATGAGTTGTATTGCAATATGTAACTAGTGACCTCGACAATAGATCATATTATTTATTGTTATTAGTAATTAACTGTTTATTTATTTTACCTCGATGGTCCTAGTTTATCATTTATAACTTCCAGTTACAGCTTTATGTAAGCGGGCACGCCCTTTATGCCTGGAGGCTTTTATTAAGACGTTAAGTTTTGTTTACGTTTAGTTTTTATTTCTGCCCGAGTATAGTTCTCGATGATTTTGTTTGGTATATTGGCGTGTGCTAGCTAACATATGGATAATAATTTAAATTAGGTTAATTAAGTATGTTGAATACTATTATATAGAGTCATTTTTTTTCTTTCTAACTGAACAGACAGCTGTGCTGCTGGGGAGTTTGTTGCGCCACTTCTTCTTCCCAGCTAACGCACTAGGAAGTGGTGAAGGGTGGGCGTTTTGGGGGACTGTCTTATGTAATTTTGACGTTCGAAAAGTGCTGATTATCAGCCTAGTTTGAATAAATGACTTTTGAATTTGAATTTGAATTTGATCAGAGGGCGTGTTTGGCGGGCAACTGCCCAGAAGTTGATGTTGGGAGCTTGTATAAATGTCCATCGCGCGGTAAAGTCTAATTGCGCGATGTGTTGTGACGTCAGGTCTTTGATGCGTAGTTCGCATGTGGCGATGTAGATTATTTTAGTTTTTTATTTGTCAGTTATTATTTTTATATAGGTATTTTAAATTATAATAAAACCGCATAAACCTCCGTTTTGTAGTTTAGAAGAACAACGCAGTTACCCGTTTTTACTTTGAAGGTACTTTCTATTTATAGATAAAAGATTTATTATTTTATGTAGGATCTACACAGATATTAGGTATTTAGTTTAGTTTCTTTGTTCGTTTCTTTTATTTAATCACAACACAACACAACACACACACACACACACATGTATGTCACAAAATTTTAATTGATTTTAAATGAGTTTTATTTTATTTTATTTTGTATACTATCTTTAAATTATTTATTATAACGTACAGACACTTCTCTATGTTTATTATTCTAGCGTATGGCACTAGTGGGTTGCAGCTGAAAATTAGCGTCAGGTGGTTCACTTTGTGTTGCCATCTGACATTATGCTGAGCTCCCCTTTTGGCATTATAATAATTTGTTTTCTGTTTTTATAGTTTTAAGGTGTATTTAATTTTTAATTTTTTATAATGCCAATAAACGCATTTTTCTTTCTTTCTTTCTTTCTAGATCTGATCATACACGCACATAAATAATTGCGGAGTAATTAATTTAAGTCAAAATGTTACACAGGTCAACAAAAATTCACCGTTTGATTGTAACATGAAATCTATTCACTGATTATGGAACCAGGCTTGGTATAAAATATTTGAGATACGCATTTACAGAGTCAAATAAAATTAGCTAGCGAAACTCCGTAGACGAAAAAAAAAAAAAAATCGTAGAAACGACCGCTGGTGGTGTTGATACTTGAAGTATGAAATAAAATTGTTTATTCTGTAAATAGGATATCGGAAACTTTTTTTGTAACTGCATTTCCTACTCTAATGTTCAATGCATGCCGTGGCAGCCTTTAATTAAGGCTACACTACAAAATGTAAAAATAATATGTGTATTTTAACGTATTTTTGGTGTATGCTTTGTTGGTTGTCCTTAAATAAATAAATGTTACTTTAAGTTGATTGAATTTGGGATTATTTGTTTCGCTTCCTAACTTAGTAGAAGTTCTTGGTTTACAAAATGTATAGCTTCTCGTGGCCCTTAGTTAGGTATAATCGCAAGGTTATGCTGCAAAATCAGCAGAAGGGACGGATGGGCGTCTACTACGAAACGGCCTAGGGCGGCCGAGCTAGTCCACCTCTGGTCGTATGGTGTCTTAAGACTTCCACACGAACGATGTCGCGAGCTGAAGTTAAAGATAAGATCGACATCTTCGCCCATACAGTAAGAACACGTCAACGCCGGCTGTCGCTGAAAACCAGCGCTAGGGCTCTGGCTCGCATAGGGTCGCAGCATTATGCTGAGCGATGGCCGTTTTGCGTGGATGTGACGCATATTTTCCCCCAAATTGTTTATTTTGTGTCATGTGTACCGCAAATAAACGTATTTTCTTTCTTTCTTTCTTTCTTTCAGAACACCACAAAATACCTCAACCAGCAGCTCGGCGACTTCATTGTGCATCCTATCGATGAGCAGCTCGATGCCGCGCAGCACCTCGGCGCGGCCCTTCTGCAGCGCCAGGTAGGCGGGCGAGGGCTGGCCCGACTGGGCGGCCGCGGCGCAGCGGGCCACCTCGCGGGCCATCGTGGTTATGAAGGCTGCTGGTCTGATGAGGAACGAGAATGAAATCGCATTTTAACAAAACCGGCCAAGTGCGTGTCGAACAACGTACAAAGTTGTAACGAATATTTACACATGCACAGCATGGATTTTATTGACCGCAAAAATAAGTTTGTTTTTCATAATATTTCTCAATGACAGCTGCACGGGTCGATCCAACAGGTTAAGCTACGCTTGCAGGGGCTTGTCCGTGGATGGGTGACAATCTTTGCATACCGAGACTCCTCCGTGCTTCAGAAAGGACGTTAAGCCGTTGGTTCCGGTTGTCATTCGTGGATCTTTGGCAGACGTTACGGGTCGTCAGAATCCCGAAAGTCTGACAACCAGTCTTACCAAGGGGTCGGAACCCAGTTACTGGGTTGTGAAAGTCAGATAGGCAGTCGCTCCATGTAAAATACTGGTATTCAGCTGCATCCGGTTAGACTGGAAGCCGACCCCAACATAGTTGGGAAAAGACTAGGCAGATTGATTGATTATTATAGGTTGGTCTTATTTCGTATGGTATTTATTAGTATTATTGTTTATTATTATTACCTGGCAGTAGCTATGAGGGTGAGGGCGTGTCGGGCAGTGCGGCAGGAGTCTGCTTGCGGAGTGAGAGGGAGGCCGTACGTCATTGAGGGCACGAGCTTATCGGCGTCGCAGCACATTTCCAGGAGACCTGAGAAAAGATGGTGGAGTATTATTCAGATGAAAAACTAAGGAGACTTTGGAAAAAGTAAGTCGCGACTTTGTGAAGCCAAAATAGATAATATTTTTTTTTTATTGTGGAAGGTAGTACTCAAGGACATCGTCGATCAGACCTATTCAGACATACGTAATATATTTATGTTCCGTATGGAAAAATTATAAAAGATACAACATTAAGTAAACTGAATTGAAGTAAAGATTTTTACCGATTTTTTGTACTTAATACGAATTGATTCAACTTCGTAATTAACATAAGAAGTCAAATAAATCAAGTTCACAAAACGCCAAAAGGTTTATTTTAAAATAAGACAAAACTGTATGTGACCTATGAGGGGGCGACTGATTATTAGATTTATTAAATTTTATGTTTTTTAATTAGAAAATAAGACTAGTTTCCAAAACCTAAACGTTTCATAATACTTATCTAGATGCTGTAAAATGAGGCACAGCTTTTCTGCCTAAGTCGACAAAATAAGTTTTTCTATTTTTGTTTGAATGAACTAGAGAAACCCGAACGTATCTAAGGGGGTGCAAACATTTTCGACTTCACTTTCGCTCGCTTTACATTCTTATGGCTTTCTGCTTGTGTCGACAAAGTAACTCAGGGGCGTAGTGATTTTAAATTACAGTTACGGGGGCGCGTATGTTAAAAGGTTGGGAACCCCTGCCGTAAAGCATACAAAATATAATATAATATTTCACTCACCCAACAACACATGACTAACATCCAAATACGGTTCCCAAACCGTGAATCCTCTCCCCAGCAGGTCGACAGCCGCCCGGCGCAGCGGCGTGTGCGCGGGCAAGCGCGGGCACGCGGGGCTTAGAAGTAGATGGGTGAGCGCCAGAGCTGTCAGGCGGGCTAAGTTGTTGGAGGAGCTTAGTGTGAAGCCTGGAACGAAAAGTAGTATTCGTTAGAATGCTCAGTATACTTTTTACTTCCTGGAATTTAATGCTAAGCTGCATGCGTAGCATAACAACCATAGAAACGGGTTTTGTCGACAGAAGAATAAACAAAATGACATATCTATTCTCTATCTATTCTTCCGTCGACAAAACTCATTTCTATTGTGGTCACGCTAAGCGTGCTGGACAGTAATTTGGAAATATTTTGCATTAGTTCAAAGTAATATTTTATTGTTATTTGTAGCCTCAATGTTATGTCATACTTTCTTGATAATAGGGAAGAAATGGCTGCAAAAACAATTTTTATTTCGAGTATTTATTTTCAGCAGCAGTTATTTTAGTGATCTTGCATTTTTCTTTATGTTATTACTAGCTTCTGCCCGCGACTTCGTCCGCGAGCCTATAACCTTCCTCAAGAATTGGGCTATCCAATGCAAAAATAATTTTTCAAATCCGACTGTTAGTTTACATACAAAACAAACAAACAAACAAATTTTACCGCTTTATAATATTAGTATAAAGTATAATTAGTATTAGTAGTAGGTATATTAGTATTAGTAGTATTCGTATTAGTAGTATTCGTATTAGTAGTATTCGTATTAGTAGTATTCGTATTAGTAGTATTCGTAGGTATATTAGTATTTGTAGTATTCGTAGGTATTTACCTACGAATACTATAATGGTTATATACCCAAATGAATATATACCTAAATGGTTTAAATAAAATAAAATCGAATCGTCTAAATGGACTGGCCTGAATGCATACCTATCAAGAAATTGCTTGAATAATGAACGCTGAAGAAGTCAAGACTACACTTCATTAAAAATCTCAAGAATTAATCCCAAAAACAGCATAGTGTGTGTACAAGGTATACGAGACACTTCTTCAGAAATAAATCCAGGATCCGTGCTTGGTATGATACACTCC
Source organism: Agrochola circellaris (assembly GCA_914767755.1). Taxonomy (NCBI): domain Eukaryota; kingdom Metazoa; phylum Arthropoda; class Insecta; order Lepidoptera; family Noctuidae; genus Agrochola; species Agrochola circellaris. Next base: position 3,773,692 of record OU611867.1, on the reverse strand, counting down.
GTTTCAATTCTATATCCTATACTATTAACGAACAATCTACTATATAAAAATAAGTCGGGTTTTCCTTCCTGACGCTATAACTCCAGAACGCACGAACCGATTTCCACGGTTTTGCATTCGTTGGAAAGGTCTCAGGCTCCGTGAGGTTTATCGGGGTAGGTAGGGTAGGGTAGGTAGGGTAGGTAAGGTAGGTAGGGCAGGTAGCGTAGGTAGGTAGGTGTAGGTAGGGTAGGTAGGTAGGTGTGCCGTAGATAAGTACTTAGTGCTACCCGTGCGAAGCCGGGGCGGGCAGCTAGTATTTGTATATATATATTGAAAATCACGTTCTCGAAAACGGCTCTAACGATTTCGATGAATGTTGCAATGAAGAGGTTTACGGGCTCGAAAAATCGATCTAATAAAATTAGTTTTCTCCGTATTTTCACCCGAGCAGAGTTCGGTCGCCCAAAGCTTAGAACAAGATGGCTACCTTAGAATAATGACATGGCAGCATGGAATTAGTAAGTACCCTACTATCATGGCAGCATGGAATTAGTAAGTACCTACTATCATAGCAGCATGGAATTAGTATGTACTATATCTTATACTATGAAATGAGCATTATCTATTTTCACCCGAGCAGAGCTCGGTCGACTAGGTACTGAAAAGTGTTATTAGACCTACCTTCAACAACGGAGCTCTTCCGACTATCGCCGTCCTTTCTCCTCTTATTGCCGGCAGCGCCTAAAACAAGCAAGCGTCATAATGCAAATCATATAAAAATAAACAAGCTAGCTTATAATATACATTTGTTTGTAAGAAGCATTAAATACACTTGTTTATAACAAGCTTTTTATGAATATGAGGAGCTTTTAAGGGGGAGCATCAAATCAAATCAAATTAAATCATTTATTTGCTTAATACAGGTAGGTATGAACAGATGTTACAAATAAATATAAAGTACTCTGTATCATTAAGGTAATAAGGTGAACAAATATTTATTTTATTGTTAATCTAATTAAATAATTATTAAAATGACATTACAAAATTATTATACTAAAAAAAAAATGAAACAGAAATATAAAATAAAATCAAATAAATTCAGAATACTACAAATGTCAAAAGTTGAAAAATAAAAATTGTCAGATGCTTTTTACATGTCATAGACTTATCAATCAATTAAATGAAATTAAACTATTGGTCCAAATTAAAATAAAATTATACAGATGTCAAATTAAATTATTATGTCACATTATTTGTGTTGTCATATTATTCAATGTCAATAAATTACTGTTACTATACGTAAGCTGCGGCATCCGCTTCGCATCCGCTGGGATTTGATTATTCAACTAGCGACTACGCAGTGGAAAAGTTGCTTTTGTAAGAGTGTGGCAGACTGGCAGACTCCAGCGCATACCGGCCTCTCGCCGCGGTATCCTGCAGCGAGCTCTTCGATACTCCAGAAAAAAGTGAGCTGCGATGCTCCAACGTCGAACACCGAGCATTGAAATATAAACCTAATTTCGATTGGATAAGTATTCAATTCAATAGATAAATTTAAAATTCTCTGCCGTGCTCGTCCGACATTCTGCGCAGGCCCATAGTGTTGGGTTTTTTTTTAGCTAACTCTGTTTAACTAAAACGATTTCGACGCATGATTTTTTTAGGTTTCCGTATCTCAAAAGTAAAAACGGAACCCTTATAGGATCACTCCTGTGTCTGTCTGTTTGTCCGTCTGTCACAGCCAATTTGCTCCGAATCGAATGGACCGATTAAGTTGAAATTTGATACACATAATATGTAATGCGAATCATATTTTAATCAACATACAACTTGACACTGACCTGCAAATTGAAAAAACGAAAACAAAATTGAATTTCGCGGACTACCTTAGCGCATCGCCCTTAAATACACATACCTTCGCTAGTAATATCTTGTCCAAACTCTGCCCCGATGACTCCCAACAGTACGACCGCGGTAGTCTGCTTGCGCTTGAGTTCGGCTAGCGATGACGGCTTGCGGATAATCTCTTCTTCTTCTTCTTCAAATTCTTCTTCTTGCTATAAAATGAGAGAGAAAGGGAGTTCATTGATTGTTGAATAGGCATGATGCCTGGGTAAAAAAAAAAAAACTAATTAGTCCGTCAGTCAGATAATAAAAAAATATTAGACACGTATTTTTTGCTTTATCATATTAATTAAAAATTACTTACTTTACGAGAGTGGGGGTCGCTACGTCACAAGTAAGTATAAAATCTACATGCTCGTGACGTCATGGCACATTTTAACTCAATGTATCGCCGTAATCTTTAGATTATGTAAAAAATAAAATACGTTTCCAAGTGTCCAATATTTTTTTTATCTCAAAGACGGACTTAAAAAAAAATGTTTAGTCATCAGCCCTATTATTTCTGTAAGTTTTTTATGTCAGCCAGTGATGGGAGTTCTGTGTTGCCACATGAACATCGATAATATATATTTACAGTCAATGGACGATATAAAAACGTCATATTATATATTTTTTTTATAAATAAATAAAATATTATTTAGTATTTAATTTGAATAAACAACAAAGCTTGATAAAAAAAATCGTGGATCTTTGACAGTCGTTACGGATCATCAGAAGCCCGAAAGTCTGACAACCAGTCTTACCAAGACGTATCGTATTACCCAGTTACTGGGTTGTGGAGGTCAGATAGGCAGTCGCTCCATGTAAAATACTGGTATTCAGCTCCATCCGGTTAGACTGGAAGCCGACCCCAACATAGTTGGGAAAAGGCTAGGCATTGATTCATTGACTTACGACTTGTTGTACTTTCTCAGCGGGTTCCTTGTGCGCGGCGTGCGGGTTGATGCTCTCCGTGTGAGTGTAGAGCGGCAGGAACTGTGCCCAGTTGTCCACCAGGGTCTTACGCCCTTTTGGACCGAGTCTGTTGAGAAAAGTTCATCGTCAGAGCATACAAGGTGGATTTTATTGACGTTCAAAAGTGCCTTACAAGGGCCTATTTGAAATAAATGATTTAACTTTGACTTTGACTTTGAGGCAGAAATGGCAGGTACCTCACCCGTTGGCGCTCTAAGAAAACGTTATTAAGAGACACCTTTTTGAGACATTTTGACCTGCGTCTGCAGGTTTTAAAGATAATTTGCAATTTACACAAAAACTTTTTGACGCCAATCGATCCTCGATTGGCGTCAAAAAGAGTTTGACAAGGATCAAAAAGCTTTATCGGACCAACTGACTTCTAACCTCTGTAAGAACGAGATAGTACTTACCAGACAATATTTAAAAAAAAACTACACACAGATCACAAACAGTTCGCGTCAAATAACTATGCAGCTCTGAAGTAGGCTACAAATGACTGCGCAGTAGTCAATCTTACTTATAAAACAGTAGCGCGCATGCCAGCACGCATGCGCAGCCTAATATCAGAACGGCAAAATTATTTGACGTGCACTGTACGACATTTCTATTTTAAAAGTTGTGTTATGGTACTGACCTGCCAAGCTCAGCAAGCAATAGCGCCTGCGCAGCCTCGCGGACTTCCAAACAGTGATGTTGCCAACGACGTGCTAGCATTTCCACTTGAGGACGCTTGAAACTTTTAGCACCTGGAAGAACAAGAAGAAATTACAGGTATCGGTACACAGTACCGAGTTTTATGAAGACTGGTATAATATACTTTGGGGCCACCTAAGAATTTGGGACCATCTAGGAAATATACACTTTGAAACAAAAACAAAAAAAAAACAAATCGCCCCAGCCGTTTTCGAGTAATCGGGGAACATATGTACATAAAAAAAAGATTCCGACGAACTGAGATCCTCTCCCTTTTTTTTTAATTGGTTAAAAAGTAAATGGTAACATGAATAAAACCTAGCTAACGTAATTTTTTACTAGCTGTTGCCCGCCACTTTGTCTGCGATCCAGGCTGAAAAGTAGTCCTTCTCCAGATCAAGGTCTAACCCTGTGTCAAATTTCATGCAAATCTGTTCAGCCGTTTTAGCGTGAAAGCGTAGCAAACAAACAAACAAACAAACTCAGTTTCGCATTATAATATCATAGTTAGGGTTATAGGTGGTAAGACTTTAAATTGTGACATTTATACAATGTTAGAACAGTCATTATCTCTTTAAATTCTGAATTTCAAAACACTGAAAAACTTAGTCAAAATATCATTGAATTTTGCTATTGACTACACTTATAATTTTTATGTAGTTTGTATGCGATTGAACTCGCTGATTAGTCTACACCAGTGGTCGGCAAACCGCGGCTCGCGAGTCGCATGCGGCTCTTTGGCCTGTAAAGTGCGGCTCTGTACAAATGTCGATGAGTGCGAGCGTTGATCCGCGCGGGGCGGGGTTCGGTCATTAATATTAATTCAAAGATTTATTTCCAAAGTATTTTCACCAAAAATTAACAGGACATCGAAAATTTATCATATACTGTACCTTTCAAAGTTTTCCAAGGTTAACTTGTTAATAAGTTAGATGCCTTCAGCATATTAATATCAGCCGATATGATGATGATGAAGGCATCCTACTTCTTAGCGAGTTAAATTTAGGAAGCATTGTGGACTGAAAGAGGATGGGAGTTTTAAGGACCAATAATAGTGTATTGAGACTGTTTGGACACACAGAAAGGATTGGCTCTCATAAGAAATCTTATTCGTTATAGTATTGATATTTGGCTCTATTGAATAATGAGTTTGCCGACCACTGGACTACACAAATATTATCAAGAGAAAAGATTTGTATTTTTGTTTGTAATGAATAAACTCAAACACTACTGAACCGATTTTAAAAATTCTTTCACCAGTAGAATGCTATATTATCACTGAGTAATAGGCTATAATTTATAAAGATAAATAAGCAACAACTAACCTGCAGCAACCACCTTATCAGGCAACAGAACACAATGCAATGTCGCCAGTAGCGACCAACCCTGCTTGATATGCGCCTGCTGAGCCGCCAGCTGTTCCTCACGCTCCTCGTCTTGCGCCCAGGATGAAGAGCTCCTGGTGGACGGTCTGGGAAGAACAGGAGTTGACGTCCCGGGAGGGTAGTTATTATTCTTATACACACAGATTTTAAGGTAATTTATACGGTCAGTCAAACGTCATTTGAACTACGAAAACAAACCTTACTGCTAGGAAATAGAACGCTGTCAAAGACAAATGGTTATAGTCCGTGCGCGACTGCTAGTCACCGCTTGAGGTATGTGAGCGGTGAGACGGGGGAGCCATTGACAAAATTGGCAGACTGAGTTAGCTTGACCTTTATCTACCTCCCCCGTCTCAACGTGAACATACCTCAGGCGGTGACTAACAGTCGCGCGCGGAGTATATCATAAACGTGTGGGTGACTGTATGTCAAGTCAACATAAAGTTAGTTTATAGTTTTTTTTACATAACGCTTATTTCACTAATTAATAATAAATAATAATAACACAAAATCGTTTATGCTCTCGCCACAATATAACAAAAAACAGAGCAATCACAGTAGAAATACATATTTGTTTTCAAATAAGTAGTGGTCCGGTGACTTCGCATTGAACGCACGAAAAGCGCGAAGTAGAAGAAACGCGTTGCTCATTGACATGAGTGTGTTGGCGACAGCTACGATGGACAGCTATCACTACGATATCACTGTGCTATCACTAAGATATCACTGTGCTATCACTACGACATCACTGTGCTATCACTACGATATCACTGTGCTATCACTATGGTATCATCATCACCTGTGCAGGCGCCTGATGACCTGCTCGGGCACGAGTCTCGCGTTAGTCATTGACATGATTGTGTTGGCGAGGGCTACGATCGACAGCTATCACTACGATATCACTGTGCTATCACTACGATATCACTGTGCTATCACTACGATATCACTGTGCTATCACTACGATATCACTATGGTATCATCATCACCTGTGCAGGCGCCTGATGACCTCCTGCTCGGGCACGAAGCTCGCGTTGCTCATTGACATGAGTGTGTTGGCGAGGGCTACGATGGATAGGAGGTGGTTGGTTGTTAGTGTTGTGCTGAGCTCCCAGTGAAGTTTTGACGAGAAGAGTCTGGAAATAAAGTAGATTAATTAGGTTTAAAATAATATTGCTATTTTAAACATAAATACCGTTGCTTTATGGTGCAGAAAAGCTTTGTATCGTAAGTAAATTCGGACTTGTATATTCTGAAATCGCTAAAACCCTGTTAGTAAGCGTAAATGGAAAATGCTTTTTTCAGCTGTCTGTATGAGAAGACATTTTAAAAACAGTTAGAGAATTATAAGCTTTCAAAAATATCTAAATATTATTATTGGAACTGATCATACATTCAATTGCTTATTGGCAATAATAATTGGTAAAGTCTTTTCTGCGATCTACTTTCATTGAAGCAGGCTGTGCACACAATGCGTTGCGGCGGCAGCGCGGCGCCGGAGCGGTGTCGCCGCAGCGTTCTACATACAAATATCCATGGTATGGCGCACCACACGTACATTGGACTTGCAGCCCACGAGACGAAGCGGAGAGGGGTGTACGCGTTGCAACACCGGAGCGGCACTGCTCAGTTGTTTGTGTGACTGCCAGTGAAGCGAAATCTTTGTGGCGCGGCTCTGCGGCGTAACAACGCCGTGGCGCCGCAGCGCCCGGGTGTCCGCTAATGCGGCGAAATCTTTGTTGTGCGGCGCCGCAACGCATCGTGTATACAGGCTATTTCCCCTATCCTCCTAAAAATCCTGGCTATTTCAAGAAAATTGTTTTTTTTTTTGTCAATTATAGTATTAGTGGATAATGCCAGCCGTTTTTTTGTTAAGTACTCATGATGTTTTTGGTTTTTGACGACAACCTCAACACAGTTACCAAACTACTTCCCTATTTCAATCCCCTTACCTGGTCAACTTCTCCTGCCTCAGTAGTTCCGGCGGCAGATCCGAGGTGATCAGCAATGGGTCGTCAGGGACCGAAGCACAGGCGGCCGACCAGCTTCCCAGCCATGTTGGAAGCTGTACTGCCATGTGGCCGTGGCGGGAAACCACGCCGAAGCAGACTGGCACCTGGGGGGAAAATGGAAAATGAAAATGAGCTGCACGATTACTGATAAATTGCATATTGTGTATAGAATCAAGTTTTTTTCTAACTGAACAGACAGCAGTGCTTCTGGGGAGTTTGTTGCAGCACTTCTTCTTCCTAGCTAAAGCAGTAGGAAGTGGTGAAGGGTGGGTTTTTTGGGGGACTGTCTTATGTAATTTTGACTTTCGATAAGAGCTGATTCTCAGACTAGTTCGAATAAATTACTTTTGAAGTTTGAATTTGAATGCGTGCACTGACAGGACAGTTCCACTCAATCTGTGTGGTTCTTTCCTCTAAAGACCATTTCAGACACCAATCTACATGGTATTCACATGATCTGACCACGATTATGTCCTGACTTTAAAAGAGCCTTTGACCTCTGAGTTTGTTTCTGGTTTTCTTCTCAGAGTAGTCAGATAGGAAACGGCAACCTCATCTAGTTAAAAAAAATATATGTTTGACGTAAAAAAGTGAAAATTGAAACCTACTTACAGAAATAAAATCATTGATCATTTATGATTAAAGGTGTTAGAATTAGAATTTACGTTACGTTTGAATTCCACTTGATATATCGCACCTTTAAAACGACAAGTGATAAGTGCGAAAACATAATTTTAGAGAAAAACGCTTTTGAATTTATTTTTTTACTTAATCAGATTTTTTTTTTTTCATGATATTTATTATTGTATTTTTTACAAAAAGACATAAATAAGGATGCAGGCTTATTTGTAAAATATTTTTGATTATTCTAACTCTGATATTTTAGTTGCTATTTACATTATTTTCGGGGGGTGCCTACAATTGCGTCGTTGTTCCAAATAAAATGTTTATTAACTTCAAGAATCCTCAAAGAATAATGACGTAAATTGAAAATTGTCTCTCGCATAACAACGCAGCTGCGCTGTCTCTGGTATTGCAGATGTATATAATCTGCGTTCGCAATTTATTTGCCAAACATGTAAACAAACACGAGTTTTCCACTTAGACAAACATCAACTTTATTCACGTTTAAATAAAGTTGATTTTAGACCGACTAGTACTGTTGAAAAAGGCATAAAAAATATGAAGTTGGAGCACAAACTGAACCTTATGTGTAGACATTACAGTTGTTTTTCCTAAAACTCGTTTTTGCTTACATGTTTGGCAAATGAATTAGGAACGCAGGCGTTGACAACTCTGCCAGGGTTGCGAGTTTGTCCGAACGAAATGGATATCGTGGCCCTGGCACACAGGCAACGGAAGGAACACGGGTGGGTTTTAGTCAGTAAAAGTCTGACACGCCCTCCCGCTCCGCCCAGAGCGGCAGAAGTTATTTGATAACTTCGCAGACTAAAAAAAAAAAAAAAAACGCGTTGACATCTATCCATTACGTGACTCTTCTGATAGTTTGCATAACCCCAAAAAAATTTTTGACTTCAAACTTACCATAGGCCTCAACAGTCCCAGCTTAGACTCACAGACCCTATCAAGGTCTGGGTCCAGTCCCCAGGCGTGCAGCAGTGAAATCAGGATCTGTGCTATCTCCATGGTGTGAGGGGGTTCTGCCAGCGACATGTCACGTGGTCTCGGGCGCTTGCCTTGGGTTGCTTCATCTGTAACAATAGAAGATGGGTGTTATTTGCGTTTTTGGCGATGGTGTTTTTTAATTTAGGAAACTTGAATGCTGTTTTTATTATAATCACTTGACAATGTATGATCGCAAAAACACGTTACAACTGAAATGCGTGTATAAAATTACATAGGTTAGTATACTATAGTTTGACCGAGACCACTGTTCGGCACCTTAGGAATACGCAGTGAGGAGGGCCGGAGCGTTGACGAATGAGCGGCGGGCGGGACATGTCTAAGGCGCGGTCTTGGTCAAACTATAGACAAACTAGTCAAATGATTTCATTTCTTTAAGTAGGTTTATACTCGTACGAACAATTATACACGTCAAACATATTTAAAAAAAAATGAGGTCAGCGTTTCCTATCTGACTACTCTGGGAAGAAAGGCCAAAACAAATTCAGAGGTCAGTCTCTCTTTTAAAGTCCAGAAATATAAATGAAAGTCAACGCAAACTTGGCTTACAGTGTCTGTGATATGCGCAAATGCTCATGAGTTTGGGTCTGGGCTACGCCAGCAATAAGTAGATCATAATTCCCTTTTTGAATCTTCAAAGGGGAACTGTGCTGGTGACCGGCGGGCTACTGCCGTGGAGTCCAAGAAAGACTTTGCGCAACTTGTAGCTATCGCCAGTAGCACTAGGGAGCATATATAATACGATAATTATATAGGGTCTAAGCTATATTTAATTGGATAAGGATAATGTCATAATCACCGAAGAATGTAGCCAACATTATAGCATCTTAATTGAGGTATTCGCCACAACCTTGCTCCGAGTAACATTCGAGAAATGAGGAAAATGTATCATTCAATATACCTATTTTTGATTTGTAAACTTTAAAAAATAACACATACCACAAGAACAGCCGATTGATTCTTTAAAAATATCACCGTAAAACTTAGGTGAAGTGAGCTGTCAATAGTGTTAATCCCTGACATCCTGCCGGTCGATTTGTGACAGTGACAGCTCACTTCACCTAAGTTTCACGTTGATCTTTTTACAGAATCGACCGACTGTTGCCGTTTGATTAAGGTACCTCAATTCAATTCATTATATTTTATTTCACATAAACATGGGCACTTATGAAATGTCAGAAGCTAGGTGCACGTTTCCAATTGGTCGTTTCCTATGGAGAAGAGCCGGCAAGAAACTCCACGGTTACTCTTTTAAAAGTAAATGGTTTTTACAATGTTTTCAAATAACAGTGTTAAAAGGTATGAGAGGACAGTGTAGGCCTATCAACAAGTACCAGAAACTTAGCAAAATATAAAATGATCCACAGATCTACAGTCTGTTAAGCCTACAACGTTCTCACATTCACAAAATCTAAAAGAAAAGAATCTAAATAAAAGTCAAATAAAGATCTATTTAAACCAAATTACATAATTGCCACTACATCTTTAACAAATCAAATTTAATAAAAAATATTGAGTATTGTAGGTATATAATGTCAAATAATGAAAACATTAAGTCAAGGAAATAAAAAAAGCAAAAAAAAAAGTAAATCAATAATCATCGTAATTTGGGAGCAGTTAATAGACATTTACATAGTTAATGAGGTACCAGGGAAGTCCTGCCACCTGCCAAGCCACCTGGATCCCCTTAACGATGATTAAATCAATAAATCGGTAAGCGTAGTGTGAGACGCCCCCCAACTAGACGAACTAACGAACCTAAAAAGGCTACTGTGCAAACCCAGTAGCCTTTTAGCTAGTCTATACTGGATGCAGAAGACGGAGAACCATGTGCTGTGCTGCAATTTAGCAGACCTCTATGTCCAGGAGAAGCCTACGATATTCAAATTCAAAAGTCATTTATTCAAACTAGGCTGAGAATCAGCACTTTTCGAACGTCAAAAATATACTTTATAGGTCTCGAGTTGGAACCCAAGACACGCACCGCTGACTTTTCGGATTCATGTAATTATTCTACAATTATCACTTGTTTAAAAAACGGTGAAGTAAAACATCGTGAGGAAACCGGCATGCCTGAGAGATATTTCTCGACGGCATGTGAAGGCAAGTCAGAGGCCCATGGACGGCATAAAAATCTGACGCCAGGTTAGTCACTACCTGCCAGGGTTGCGAGTTTGTCCGAAAGGGATATCGCGACCCCGGCACACAGGCAACGGAAGGAACACGGGTGGGTTTTAGTCAGTAAAAGTCTGACACACCCTCCCGCTCCGCCCAGAGCGGGAGAAGTTATTTGAGAATTTCCCACCATAAAAAAAAAAGGTTAGCCACTAACCACACGAAAAACAGAAGAATTGGACTACGATAAGCTGAGTTGATTGACAAGCTTGAAATTGCAATTTCATTCCTGCCTTTTATCTTCAACCAAAGACAGAATAGTTCTCATTTCTGCTCACAGATGGCGCCACTATCTTACTCCGTACTATACTCGACATTTCCGCAATAACTTGACTTGTATGTAAGAATGTCACAACTGGGCAGTAGGTACTAGGTTCGGTTCAGAGCAACGCGCCGTAAATCCTATGTCGATGTTGCAAGAAGTATTAACGCCTCCGGTGTCGCGTGGAATGTCTTCTACTGTCCGTTATGTTATTATATTTTATTGTTGCGAATGTTTGAAGAATTTGTTTTTAGATAGTATCGTGTTTAAAGTCCCTTCGAGTTTGACATTTATTATTAAATGTCGCAGCATCATGCTGAGATAGGAGCCTTTTGGCCTTGCACAGGACTTTCTGCTTTTATTCATATTTTACTGTTTTTATTTTTATTGTTTTTTTTCTATTTATGAATCAATGAGTGTGTTTTAGTTTAATTTGAGATCTCCTGTGCTTGACTCTTAATATACTTTTTCTTTCTTTCTTTCAATATTCAGCAGTACATCTATGAATGTTTTCCTACTGTGCCATTTTCATAACCTTTCTATAAGATTGGGCCGCCGGCAAAGTTGCTCAACTCCGCAGATTGGTCGAACTGCAAAGTAGCTCTACTAGACTATTAATAACTATAATTAAAATGTTGTTAAGTCCAAATAGTTTCTGGTTATTTTACGATCGTGATTTACCGATAACCAACTTCCGCTTCCTTATTTCATTTGAAGTTGAAACGCAAATAAGCAAATAGTGCTGTAGAAGTGCAAAAAATATTTTTATCAGCTTCATATGAATTCATATGTCAAGATTTTAATGCATGATAATAGTTGCTTAGCTTACCGGTCTTACCAAGGAGTATCTTATTAGCCAATTACTGGGTTCTAGATGTGAGGTACGCAGTCGCTCAAAATTTAAAAAATCTAAAAGTCATTTATTCAAACTAGGCTGAGAATCAGCATTTTTCGAACGTCAAAATTACATAAGACAGTCCCCCAAAAACGCCCACCCTTCACCACTTCCTAGTGCTTAAGCTGGGAAGAAGAAGTGGCGCAACAAACTCCCCATATCATAATCAATATTCTAGTAACTTAGTTAGCCACATTTCTTATTTCCATACAGTATTATTTCCAAATTAATCAAAACAGGTAAATATTTGACAGCTATTTACGACGTTGCCAACTTTCAGAATAAACGCTCTTAATATCCGTAGATAAGACATCGTTTTGATATAGCGTACCGTCCATTCGACAAACTTTTCACTGTAATGAAAAATGTATATAACGTTTTCGATATTACGAGAAACCTCAGGGATTCAATAATGAGATAAAATGGATAAAGATTGGAAGAGCAGGGAACAGTGGAAAGCTGTGGGGGAGACCTTTGCCCAGCAGAGGAAGAACACATGTTAAAAAAAAACATAGGTTAGCGTTTGACCATTAAATAACATGAAGTTTTAAGTGATGACGAAGTAACCCATATAGGTACCTTTTATCCGACGGCGGCAGAGAGAAAGGGTCATCAAAACTAAAAACAGTATATTTACGGAAGATACAATATTGCCATATAATTCATAAACTCCGGAACCATTTAATTCTAAACTAATTAATTTTGTGGCGTCTGTCTTAATTTAATTACTACGCACATAATTATAAACATATACGGAAGGCGTTAGTTTTAGATAAAGTCTAGTAATTTATTAGTAAGTAATATTTTCAAGATTTTAGGAGTTCCTTAACGCGGCTTGCAGTAGGAGTGTACTGGCAGAAATCGTCACGCGAAACTCAAAGAAAAGCATTTATTTGAATTAAACCATTTACAGGCACTTTTGAATTGACAAGGAGTCGTTTAGTCAGAAATATGAAGCTAGTTGCCCATTCCAAATCGTAGTAGGTTCCTATGGAGAAGAACGGACAAGAAACTCAACGAACACTTATTTAAATCCAAAGTTACAAAATATAGGTTACGTCATACATGTTTCAAATAATACACTTGCGACTGTCTTCTTCTAAGACAAATAGACAGAGAGAGTGTAAATTTACGCTTTCTCTTTGAATTTGAAGCAGACAGTTGCAATTCTGAACTTGGTCAAAATGTAAATCTAAGCTGCGAAAAATATAAATTTTTTCGTCATGTGTGTCGTTTTCATAGTTTTCGAGGGTGCTAAAGTCGAAAGTAAATCCAAGAAAGCGGGTGCGAAAATTTTGTTTTTGTTTTAAACCATAAGTGAGAAGGAACTTCGATCCTGACGAGGGTCCCCCGAACGTAAACGTTTTTTTTAAACTAAGCAGTGCACTTTTTGGAAATGTTGGCAGCATTCGCATAGGAATGGCTCTTAGTTCGATTCTTGAGACGGTCCCGGTTGGCCTAGTACAGTAGGCCGTACGTCAGTGATAATGATAACAAAACCAGTTGAAGCTAGCCTCTTAATCTATTGAAACATAATGTTTTGACGTATCGTCGATGTATTGGTATTTGAATCGAAAATACAACTGTCCTATAAATTTTTTGTAAAATATTAACGTTCATGCACACACGTCAGTCACGTCAACGTCACGTCGCCGATCATTCACATAAAAACATATAGTTACGTAGAAGTTGTAGATACACACACATCAGTCACGTCACTGCCGGCGGGTCTTAGTCGAAGTCGCGTCACCGGCAAGTCAAAACTTGTATTGCTAGTGCTACGAACGAAACAGGCGTTGCTATAAAGTGTACTAAAGTGTGACTGAGTTCCTATCTGAGAAAAATATTAGTTGACTTTTCTAGTATTCGTTATATATAAGGAACTCTAATTTAATTGAATATTGATTAATTTAATGGCATATAATTTGATAATAATTGATCGAATGATAGATAATAATTTGATGTAAATAATATAATTATGATAATAATTTGATGTGTATAATTCTATAAAATAATAATTTGACGTAAATATTTGCATGCTTAATGGAAAAATATGGCTGATCTTTGTACTTTACTAACACCCCTATTGATGTATCATCTACCCATATTTGCGAAAATAAAATTATTCTATTCTATTCTATGACTGACTATCTGATCACACACGTCCCTGAAATTGACGTGACTGCTCGGCAACCTGACATTGACGTAAATGATGTGTGTGCGTGAACTTTTATGCGACAAGCACAATTTCTACATAATGAGAGCCCTTTGTACAATGGGGCCGTTACAGACATAATATTTATTAGTCACAGTTCTGCCTACTAAGCAGTAAAGCGCAATAATACACGTATTTAGACTAATAACTCGGTTATGTAAGGGCCGATAGTTATGCTATCCTTGGCCCGCTCCACACCAGTCCGGTACAGCCGGTACGGAGGTCGCGTTACACATACATACATACAATTACTGGCGTCATGGTCTGACGGGGGTGGAATTCGAAATATTCACGATTTTGATTGTGTATTGAGCCTACCGGTCTTCAGAAGGGATATCGTGTTAAATGATAGGTATTGAACTGGCCTGTTTGAGAATCACACAGACCAGGGAAGCATGGTAATGATACTGATGATGATACTGATGATACTGATGATAGAGGTATGAGGAACAGGGTGTAAAGTTCACTCATCCTCCATAGAACAGGGAGGATCTTTCGACCAGGCGGGTGTTGTCTGGTTTGGGCGGAGCACCGCCGTGTCCTCACGGAGGCGATCGGCGGCGGCGATCTCTCGCGTCCGGCCCTGGTTCAGGCCATGGTCCGGAGCGAGAGTGCATGGGAGGCCGTCACCTCCTTCTGCGAAGCAGTAATGCTCGCGAAGGAGGAGGCGGAGCGCGCGAGGGAGAGGCAAAATGCGCCCCCTCGCGCCCCTAGTCGCCGCAGGAGACGCCCCGGGCGTCGGGAGTCGCGAGCCGACTTCCGGCCACCGTAGGCGCGGGCTTGCGGACGGTGAGCAATGGGTAGCTCGCCGTCCGATAGGGACCAGGCCCGGGTCGACGGCGCGTTGTGTTCCACGCGCGCCTCAAAGAGATGTCAGCACCAACTGACGGGGTCCGGAAGGGCCAATGCCTGCCGGGGTTGCGGGTTTGTCTGAAAGGGATATCGCGACCTCGGCACACAGGCAACGGAAGGAACACGGGTGGGTTTTAGTCAGTAAAAGTCTGACACGCCCTCCCGCTCCACCCAGAGCGGGAGAAGTTATTTGATAATTTCCCATCCAAAAAAAAAAAAAAAAAGGGTGTTGTCTGGTGGGCAACTGTCTGATGTCGGGACGTTATATATATTTTAGTCGCGCGGTAAACCCTGCTTGCGCGATGCAGGATTTTACGTGACGTCAGTGTGATGCGTAATTCGCATTTAGCGATGTAGATGCCGCCACAATTCAGCTGACAGGTAACAAGACTGCTGTAAGTAAGGTTCGATCCCTTGGTGGCGCAAAGTATTACTGTGTTTTTGATTTAGTAGCAACTTGGGAGTCAGAAGTTGTGACCAGCATAGCATAATCAGCCAATAATGTTCCCGCTGCTGGGACACAGGCGTCCCGTTTCTGTGAGAGTGAGTGGGCCGTAATCCACTACGCGGGCCCAGTGTGGGTTGGTAGGTGTCAAATGTCTTATTTTTTGTTCTAGGATATGCCGGTTTCCTCACGATATTTTACTTCACCGTTTTGAGAGCAGTTGTGATGAAATAATTTACACAAAGTAAAGTGCCTGCTTGGATTCGACCCACGGTCTACAACTCCTAAGTCGCTGTTACTACTGGGCCACCACTGCTCGACCTATCCAAAGCTGTGTCCAGTAGAACACAACTCCTGACTCCTTCTTCATTGTGGGTAGATGTTCTAGTAAAGCTCCGCTTACACCATCTGGGTAACCAGGGGTGACGTCAGGTTATGTCGTTTATTAAAAATATAGGTACGCACGGCCACATATAGAGCTATACATTTCCAGTATACGCTATACTCGCATTCTCCAGAATTTCCGTACAATGAGAGGTCAGCTTATACTGGGGGCTATGTAGCCGTGTGTACTAGTTCTGACTCTTTATTTTTCTGTTCTCAAAAATAACACTGATAACATCAGGCCCGCCGGCCCGTATTTCCCTAAGGGTTAGGCAAAGTGCACCTATAAGTAGACCCAAATTCCGATAATATTCTTAAAAACTAATTTGATAAATAAAAAAAAAAAACACTATAGTAAACAGATTTAAAACATGTGATTAAAAGATAACTTTAAAAATAGTTTGATTCAAATTGCAGCTTTTTCCGGCAGCAAAACAAATGAGATCAAAATCCGCCATTTTGAGATAAAAATGGCGCCGCGTATCAGTTTTATTATCGACGGCACTACGTGAATCGCATATTCCTACCTATCTCTTTTTTATATATAAGTATACTAAATTGAATTGTTCAAAATACGAGAGGTATTATTACGCCACTTCCACTGCCTGTAGAAGTATAGACAGTTACAATAGATAGCAATAATAAGTACAATGAAGGCTAAGCATTATCTGGGCTGGGTTAAGCGGGTACAATCAAAGATTCAGAAGGTTAACCACTCCTAGGAGTATGGTGTCGATTCAAAGTATGGATGCTGCTACTGTAGATACACTCGAGAGCAATGAATCCGGGTCACTTAAAGAATCCTAAAAATCTCGGAAACTAAAAATGCTAGGTTAATGCAATAAATTGTATTTAATAGACAATGTAATACTTCTTTAATGAAGGTATTAAAACTTCTTAGTTATTGTAAAGTTATATCATAAAAAAATCAAATTTGAAAAAGGGCCACTTTCGAAGATGGAACTACGAAATTACAGCATTTGGTTTTGCTTTTGTTTGTAATCTGACATTTATGTGGGTACATAAACCATGTTGATAGTGCTCTATATTCATTATTCAAGCTGAAATTATGTCGCTTACGCCTGAAGAATGCACCAGAATACTTACAATGCTGGAAACCGGCCGGAGTCAGCGCGATACAGCCAGGACTGTCGGTGTGTCGCTGTCAACAGTACAAAGAGTTCTCCGACGTTACGAAGAAACTGGTTCTAACCTACGCAGACCAGGAACGGGCAGAACCAGGTGTACCACAGCACGAGAAGACCGATACTTGGTGAACACCATGCTTCGAAATCGCTTTCTCACAGGAACTGAACTCTCAAATCAGTTTCGACGCCTCGGAGGAAGTAACCCAAGTGCATGGACAGTAAGACGTCGGCTTGCTGAATCTAACTTAAAACCCCTTAGACCTGCAAACGGCCCTAAACTGGAGCGTGGGCATCGTATTTCAAGACTAAGATATGCCCAGAGCCACGTAAATTGGAGTATTGAAGATTGGTCAAAAGTTATGTTCTCCGACGAATCAAAATTTATGCTCTACAAGCACGATGGAAGACACAGAGTGTATCGAAGACCAGGGGAAAGATTCAAGCAAGCATGCATCGAAGAAAAAGTAGCCTACGGTGGTGGGTCTGTACTTGTGTGGGCCGGAATTTCTTCTGAAAGTCGCACAGAGCTGGTGATCATAGAAAACGGCTCTTTAACTAGCGTAAGATATGTGGAAGAAATCCTCAATGATCACGTTGGTCCATTTATGGTCAATTTAGGTGAGGATGCTATATTTATGCATGACAATGCCCGACCTCATACAGGTAGGATTGTGAATGACTACCTTCAAGAGATGAACATTACTCGTATGGAGTGGCCAGCGCGCAGCCCGGATATCAACCCGATCGAGCATGCTTGGGACGAGCTAGGCAGATGCGTAAAACAACGAAACCCTCCCCCAATCACGCTTCGTGAGTTCAAAATTGCTCTCACAGAGGAATGGGAGAATATTCCCCAAAATCGTATAAGGAACTTGGTGTACAGCATGCCAAACCGCGTAAACGCAGTAATGGAAGCACGAGGAGGCAATACGAAGTATTAAAATTCAAGAAAATCGTAATAAAGTTCAAAAATTTCATGTTTCCTATTTTTGTTTTAAGGAGAGATCAGCAGTTTTTTTCTTTATGTAATTTTGTGTTAATAAAATGTATGGTGACTCATATTTTTTTTACTTTCATTTAAGGAGTATTACATTGTCTATTAAATACAATTTATTGCATTAACCTATCATTTTTAGTTTCCGAGATTTTTAACATTCTTTAAGTGACCCGGATTCATTGCTCTCGAGTGTATTTAGACCGTTTCTATTTTGTTTTAAGAGCGTTTATACAGAAAGTGGGCAACGTCGCAAATAGCTGTCAAATATTTCGCTGTTTTGATTAATTTGGCAATATTACTGTATGGAAATAAGAAATATGGCCAACTAGTGAACTAGGCTTCACATGCCGTCGAGAAACATCTCTCAGGCTTGGCTGGTTTCCCCACGATGTTTTTTTACACCGTTTTTGAAGCAAGTGACACATGGATCTGAAAAGTCAGCGATGCGTGCCTTTATACCAATTTATTTGAGGTAGGTGTCAAATGGACCTTCTACATCAAACTGTACGGTGTCTAGACACAATCTAGCCCTGTCTAGGCAATCTGACTGCGGTCTGCCTACATAATTGTTATGTCACGGTGTATATTTAACTAAATAAAGGATATTAAGTCTCGTGGAATAACTAGGTTCGTTTCAGGGTCCATGGAAGGTAGTGGGCTTTAGCTTGGTCTACGGTCAAATTCCGAGAGGTATTATTTGGGGGTCCAATGAAGGTAGGTAGTGGTACATCCACTGCCTTCAGAAGTATAGACAGTTATAGTCGCTGGCACGTGACTTGGCACGGTTTTGACGTATTGGGAGTAAGTCTGCGAATGTAAAAAAAATGTAAAATGTGAATGTAATGTAAAATTAGTGCAACAAAAAAAAAAATATACACTTTATAAAAAATCTCTAAAATACGCAGCTTTTCCAGGCAGCAAGCCAAATTGCTGCTCTGAAAACGGTGAAGGAAATATCGTGAGAAAACCTAGATGTCCATAGATAAACCTGGATGTCCATAGATAAACCTAGATGTCCATAGATAAACCTAGATGTCCATAGATAAACCTGGATGTCCATAGATAAACCTGGATGTCCATAGATAAACCTAGATGTCCATAGATATGATAAATGATAAATGATAAATGATTTTTATTTCTGTAAATAGGTTGTACAAAACACTTTTACACGTCAAACATATTATTTTTAAACTAGATGAGGTCGGCGTTTCCTATCTGACTACTCCGAGAAGAAAGGCCGAAACAAACTCAGAGGTCACAGTCTCTTTTAAAGTCCAGACATAATCTAGGTCAGATCATGTGAAGATTATGTAGATTGGTGTCTAAAAATGGTCTTTTGAGGAAAGAACCACACAGATTGAGTGGACCTGTCCAGTCAGTGCACGCATTTGTCAGTGACCGTGCAGCTCAACTCAGAATTTAAGGAGCTCAACGATTCGACGAACAATACCAAAGAAAGGACATTTGGGTAGGCCGCATAAATTACTCAAGCTGCCCGACCATGATAAAACTAAATGAGAAAATAAAATAAAAAGGAATGATCCACATAGTCTTCACATTCACAAATTATTAAAAATATAAAATACTTTAAAAAGTAAATATTCATGTCATAGTATATAAAAAATTCATTAATGTCAATGTGTATAAAACCCAGAAATAATCTTGGTCAGATCATTTGATCATTTGAGGACCATGTAGATTTGTGTCTGAAATAGTCTTTTGAGGAAAGAACCATACAGATTTGAGATGACCTGTCCAGTCAGTGCACGCATTTGTCAGTAATCGTGTAGCTCAACTCATAACTTAAGGAGCTCAACGACTCGACGAACAATACCAAAGAAAGGACATTTGGGTAGGCCGCATAAAGTACTCAAACTGCCAGATTATCATTAAAAGTAACTGACCCACATAGTCCTCACGTTCACAATAATAAAAAATAATAATGATATTATACTTCACAAAGTAAATATTCATATCGTTGTGCATAAGATTAAAAAAATAATAAAAAAATTACAAAATTCAAAGTTCTGACTGTAAAAAATAAATAATAAATAAATTGGAGCAGCTTAATCCCAGGCCTTTTTGTCCTCAACGTAATCTTTAATGGTATAAAACGCTTTCTGGCACAACTTACGTTTAATGAATGATTTGAATTTATTAAGGCTTAGATCTTGTACATGGCTTGGAAGCTTATTATAAAAGCGTATACATTGACATCTGAACGAGCTACCTATTTTCTTGAGCCTTGTTGTAGGTACTACAAACTTGTGTTTGTTCCTAGTGTTTATGTTATGGATATCACTGTATTTTTTAAACAATTTTATATTTTTATGGGCATATAAAAGATTTTCAAAAATATACTGAGAAGGCACAGTCATTACATTAATTTCCTTAAATTTCTCTCTGAGAGAGTGTCTCGGGCTTAATTTATAAATTGATCGAACGGCTCTTTTCTGCAAAACAAAGATAGTTTGAATGTCGGCGGCATTTCCCCACAACAGAATACCGTATGACATTACACTATGAAAATAGCTAAAGTACACTAAACGGGCTGTCTCTATGTCAGTTAAATTACGTATTTTTCTAACAGCATATGCTGCGGAGCTTAGCTTTTTTGACAATTTATCTATTTGTGGGCCCCACTGAAGCTTAGCATCCAAAGTTAAGCCTAAGAATACTGTGCTATCTTCAGGATTCAATTCTTCGCCCTTTATCAACACCTTAGTTTTCACCTGCCTAACGTGTGGTAGGGTAAACTTAATGCATTTGGTTTTTTTTTCATTAAGAAGTAAATTGTTAACATTGAACCAGTGAACTACTTGTGAGATCGCGCTATTTACGTCGTCAGTAACCAGCTGCTGACGTTTAAGTTTAAACAAAAGTGAAGTATCATCCGCAAACAACACAATATCATGGTTATCCTTTATGAGGTAAGGCAAGTCATTAATATAAATAAGAAACAAGAAAGGACCAAGAATCGAGCCCTGTGGGACTCCCATTGTTACTATAGATCCGGGAGATCTTTGTCCATTAACGTCAACGCTCTGAATCCTATTACTCAAGTATGAAGTAAGAAGATCCAGAGCGGTGTTCCGGATCCCGTAGTGGCGGAGTTTCCTGATTAACGTTTCGTGAAGAACGCAATCAAATGCCTTGGACAAATCACAAAAGATGCCCAAGGCATCGCATTTATCTTCCCAAGCATTATAAATATGTCCTAAAAGTTCAACACCGGCATCAGTTGTAGAACGACCCCTTGTAAAACCGAACTGTTTGCTATGTAATAATTTGTGTTTATTAAAAAATCTTTGCAATTGCTCTAAAATTAATTTCTCAAAAATTTTACTAAAGGTAGGTAGTACTGAAATAGGTCTATAATTTGTGAGGTCTGATGTACTACCTGATTTAAACAAAGGTATTATTTTACTATTTTTCATAAGGTCAGGAAACTCCCCACAGACAATACAATTATTAAAGATAAGAGCTAAACTAGGTGCTACAATGTCAATAATAGACTTAGCAACTTCTACAGAATTACCCCACAGATCTGTGGTCTTTTTTACATTTAAAGTGTGAAAGGTTTTAATGATGTCTCTACAGGTAATATGTTCAAAAATAAATTCTGAATCGCAAACATTAACATTTTCCATTAGCAAAGACTCAGCAACAGAAGGTGATGAGTTTAGAGATTTAGTAGTTGAAATAGGAATATCCGAAAAGAAATTTTCAAAAGCCGCTGCGACTTGTGAATCTGATTTTATGATGTTGTCATTAATAGATAGGCTGTAGTCAATAGTTCGGTTACCAGACTTTCCCGTTTCACTATTAATAATATTCCAAGTCGTTTTAATTACATTACTACTATTTTTAATCTTCGAACTCAAATAACGCGACTTGGCCATACAACAAACTTTCTTAAATAATTTTGAATAATTTCTAACATATAAATTAAATTCAGCCGTGTTTACATAAGTCCTTTCATTATACAGCTCATAAAGCCGTGTTCTACTTTTATGAATACCTATGGTAGCCCATTCACTGAAAGATGCGTTACTATTAACCGAGATAATCTTAGGAATAAAGGTAGAATTAAATTGTTTACAGTATATATTAAAGAAATCATCATATAGATGATTAGGATCAGCATGAATTGATAAAAGTGGTAATTTATTAATTAGTTTAGCTTTAAAAACTTCCAAGCGACTTGCAGTTTTGGGGTTAACAGTGATATCCTTTTTAGCCACTTTGTTGTTTTGGTTTGGGATAGTAATCTTCTGCCCGCAATGATCAGAATCTAGTAAATTTATAATTTCTTTGTGGCTTGGTATAACATCTGTATAAATATTATCTAGGCAGGTGGCACTAGTAGGGGTTATTCTTGTAGGCTCCAAAAATAGGTTTACAAGATTGTAGGACTGAAACAGACTTATTATTTTACTACAAGAACCTGTGTTTTCTAGTAAATTAACATTAAAATCACCGCAAGTGATAATGGACTTGTTCGAGTTACAAATCTTGTGTAACACCTCATCCATTACCTTTTCAAAGCAGTCATACAATCCTGAAGGGGGTCTGTATATACTTAATACAATAAACTGCTCCAATTCTATACAGGCTATTTCAACCGTCCGCTCAACAGATAGGCTCACAATATCCTTACGGTCTTTACATTTAAGATGTTTACTTACTAAGATTAATGAGCCACCATGTATAGCATTAACTCTGCTGAACGAACTACCGACCTGGTGATTATTAAAATTGAACAATAACTGGTGGCTTTTAAGCCAATGCTCTGTTATACAAAGAATATCAATACTGTTAAAATTCATAAATAATTCGACTTCTAAATCTTTGTTCATAAATCCTTGAATATTTTGATGCACCAGGTTAATACTATTTACTGATTTTAAACTTTTATTTGATTTTATTTTGCAATTCACATTCTGTACACTATTGCAAGAGGTGGCCTCTATTGTCTTAATTTCTAATTTAAATTATTATCAATGTCAATTTTTGATACCAAATTATTGGCTGAATTATTTAACATGCATTGCTCAATAGAAGCAATTTGTTTAGCCAAATTCTTGGCTGTAATAGAAAAGTAATATGATAGCGACACAGCTATCTGTCTTTTACAGTACTTGGAAAGATAGTACCTATCCATGAAAAATCTATCTTTTGTCAAATAAAACTGATTGTCAACATAATTGTTAGTATCAATTAAATGGAATAAACTATTATTGTAAGTCAAATTATGTAATGTCTTATTCATTTCAGATCTAAAATTGTTTTCTTCCTGTGGCAAACTTTGGCTGTATGGGAATGTGAACATCACAATTTTTCTTAAACAAAGGTTGCACAATGATCTATAATATTGGAGTAATTCTCCTTTGTTCACATTACCCCTATTACCAACAAATATTAATAATATAGTATCCTGGTTAAAATTGCATTTTATAACTTTTTTCATTATGTCTAATAAAGAACAACCAGGCATACAGTAGTTCATTATTGAGTGTCCTGTATATTTATTTGTCAACAAGTGGCCTAGATCCTTTCCAATTTCATCACAAAATAATACTATTTCTGTGTTTACACTCTGTTTGGGCAAACAGTTAGTAATTCTTAATGGCATCCTGACACTAGACTGCGGTATGGTGGTATCACATATTGTCAATGAATGGGCCGGTGTGGGTTCAATAGATGGTGGTTGACAATGTTCACATTTGATACTTTGTGAGCTTACCAGCTCATTCATTGCCAATACATACTCTCTCATTTGGTTTTCAGAGGCTGTATATTTGATGGTCATAGAAGTAAGTTTCTCCTGTAGTTGGTCAAGTTCATACTGCAAGTCTTCTGTGTCAATTTGGTATTTCCTAGTACTTTTTTCTAAGTTAAATGAATACATATCTAATTGTTTCAGTAGATGCAACCTTTCTCTATTAAGTTTTACATTTTTGATGAAGAACTTTTGTTTCTTGACCATTTTCTTAGTTTTAACTATGTATTTGTTAATTTTGATGTATTTTTTAATTTTATTTTTACTAGTAACTACCCTCACTGATTTACTTGATTTTGAATCGTCATGACCTGTTAAATCTATCATGTAAGAGGGGTTTATTGCAGTAACCATTGAAGGGGCAATAGGCACCAATTCATTGAACAGACTTTGATTCAACGAGGCAGTGATGTTAAGGTTTGTAGTCTCAAGTTGTTCAATCTGACTTTGAGCCTCATGTAGCTGCTGTTGTAGTAAATGTTTGTGACTAAGAGCTTGTTCATACTCATTGCTACACTGGCTGAACCCGTCCACAACAACTTGGAGCCTGTCCCGGGCTGCTATGGCATCAGTGTGTTGAATATATAACTGAGCCATTTCTGTTTTCAATTTGCTATTCCTTTCAAGGACACCAAGGAACTCCATTTCATTTTCATCTTTTTCCATAATCAGTTGGTCACAGAGCTTCTGAGACGCTTTTAATTCGCTCAAAGCCTGAGTGAGTTTGTTCTCTTCTAGGCGAGCCCGCGCGCTGCGAGTCATTATCATGATTAAAAAGAAAAGAGAAGAGGTTGGAAAAGAGTAGTGGATTGAGTAACAGATGATTAGTTGAACAGAAAATGAAATTTAGATCGTAAAAGAAAGAAAGAAGTTCTGTCACCAAACTAATCAAGGTTATGTTTACGTTTTTAAGGTCATTGGCATCAACATGAAGCTGTAATAAAAGTAATCTAATGGGTTGTAGTCAAAATATTAGAACGTAAACAATCTACTACCAAGTAAAATATATAGTATTGTACCTGATAACGAGATGAAAATGCAACATTCGCTTGAGCCGGTAACTGTCAACGAATCACAATGAAATTTTACACATATTTTACACTTAGTGCCTAAATTTAACACAGAAAACACTTAATTACGCTTTAAACTAGTTAATAAATTGGAAATAGGCCTTAATAAGAAGGAAATCTATTATTTAACATTAAAATTAATAGGACAAATTTAAATCAGCTGTTAGCTGTAGTGTTGCCACAGGAAAAAAAAAAAGACCTAGATGTCCATAGATAAACCTGGATGTCCATAGATAAACCTAGATGTCCATAGATAAACCTAGATGTCCATAGATAAACCTAGATGTCCATAGATAAATCTAGATGTCCATAGATAAACCTAAATGTCCATAGATAAACATAGATGTCCATAGATAAACCTAAATGTCCATAGATAAACCTAGATGTCCATAGATAAACCTAAATGTCCATAGATAAACCTAGATGTCCATAGATAAACCTAAATGTCCATAGATAAACCTAGATGTCCATAGATAAACCTAGATGTCCATAGATAAACCTAGATGTCCATAGATAAACCAAGATGTCCATAGATAAACCTAGATGTCCATAGATAAACCTAGATGTCCATAGATAAACCTAGATGTCCATAGATAAACCTAGATGTCCATAGATAAACCTAGATGTCCATAGATAAACCTAGATGTCCATAGATAAACCTAGATGTCCATAGATAAACCTAGATGTCCATAGATAAACCTAGATGTCCATAGATAAACCTAGATGTCCATAGATAAACCTAGATGTCCATAGATAAACCTAAATGTCCATAGATAAACCTAGATGTCCATAGATAAACCTAGATGTCCATAGATAAACCTAGATGTCATGTCCTAGATCCAAAACTTCAAAGACATGTGACATCTATCAAACCGCATTGGGCCCGAGTGGTGGATTACGGCCCACTCCCTCTAACAGATAGGAGGGGTATGTCCCAGCAGTGAGAACGTTATAGGTTTATTATGCTAAGCCAAATTAGATCAAAGTCCGCCATTTTTAGATAAAAATGGCGCCGTGTATAAGAGTTTTACTATCGATATCTCCGGTGATGGTTCTGGCTATCTGCCAGGAACGTTGCACAAACTTCGTGCTTAACCAGTCAGCAAGATCGTAATGGGGTTGACAGTTGTCACGTGTTATAAAATACACACCTTTATCACAGTATAAATAAGTAACAGTATTACTTCTTCATAGACAACGGCCGAAACGACGCGCTTCGAAATCTCAGTGTATACCAGTACGCAACAGTCTCGAGTGCGCGGCAGTTACGCACCGACGCGGAAACTTTATCTGTGAGTACGCCGAGCGGCCGTAGGTAGGTAATTATTTCAAGATCACGGCCGAGACGTAATACTGTAAATTTATTATACTGTGCCTTTACAAGAAAAAATAAATATGTGATTTATATTCAAACCCTAATCTTGATTAAACATTACTTAAAATCACTCAAAGCATTTTAATTTTACTGAACCTGACTGTACCTGATTTCTTCAAACTTGTTTTGGTATTGGTTTTAAAATGTGGTAGGTACTCGTTCGGAATAGAAAATAAATTCGGAAATAAACTAATACCAAATGGTATTAGCTCTTGGTATTGGATGGGAATAGATCCTTTACGGTAATTGTGACACAATCTGTTGGTCATTCCATCATTCACGGAACTGCTTTATAAAGCTTGTAAAATTTTAAGTTAATCCAATACGTCATAAAGAAACTATAATGAAATGATAACAGAATGCATGGGCGCACCTTGACATTTAATGTAACAGGTTTATACGCATGGCGGTTACGCGCATGCGTGCTCTGACGTCATTAACAGGTGACGAGAACCACATACATATTTTTACAAAACAATGTGTTACTGCGGGAATGACGCGGTGGTTTAAGACGAATGCGCCAGGGTAACCCGGGAAATTCAATTTTTCTTACGTTTTTTGCAATTTGCAAGTCAGCATCAGAACAATCTGATACTGAATATACAAAAAATATACAAATATTAATCTAAAGCGTAGGTTTCTTTGGAGAAGAACGGGCAAGAAATTTGTACCCTGCAGTGAGTAATTAATGATAAAACCATACTGCCATAATTATGATTAAACCATACTGCTCTTTTCTCTTCTGTATGAAAAAAGGCATGTTATGAATGTGCTGATATAACAATAACCTGTACCCTAATTACGTAATACACGAGCAATCAGAATCTGAATCGTTTTGAAACAGATTGCTAATCCATTGCTTCGTACGTTCGAAAAAAAAAACTGCTCAACAATGTAAATAACACAATGAATGTTGTTGACCTGTCAAATTGAAACAGATTAGTCGGAATTGTCAACGAAAATGTGTTGCGTTATTAGATAGCTGGTTTTGTAATTAATTCTAATCATAATTCAGTCTTGACTGAATTTTGACTAGAATTAATTACAAAAGACTAAGACTTGATTTCCATGACAGTACGAGTAAGTATGTACCACAACTTTTAAGTATAGTATTACATGCGAGTAGTCATGCCAGTGGTATGCCTTCACTTGACCGGCCAGTGAGCCGTTGAGTGATATGCCAAGTTGTCACTTGATCTGAGGACGGAGACTAGGGAGGGAGGATGCTCGATAATAAAATATATCGATATTAGTATTTTGAATGAAAAGACAGCTGCTGAAGGGTTAAGGTTTTAGCAGTAGATGATTATAGGCTAAAGGAGAAGAAGGTTTAGTACCCCTGAGCCACGCAAATGTTAAAACAGGATTTTGTGCTCAGACACAAGTAAAATAAATGAGTGTTGAAGCTGCTTA
Source organism: Agrochola circellaris (assembly GCA_914767755.1). NCBI lineage: Eukaryota > Metazoa > Arthropoda > Insecta > Lepidoptera > Noctuidae > Agrochola > Agrochola circellaris. The sequence goes on along the minus strand of OU611867.1, from coordinate 3,746,104 downwards.
GCAAGGAAAGTGGCCGAATCTCAGCTCGATAAGTGGCTTAGAGCAAAATAACGTTCGATAGACTACATTTGTACCAATGGAATACCTACAGCACAGAAAGACAATTTTGCTTCGACGACAGGCGAAAAAAGTCGAAAAGCAAGGCCATAGTGGTCTCGAAATATGTCTTTTGTATATCAAACACTACAGCTTCATGGTAAAAAAGCCTAATAAAATAATAAGAAGTCATCGATATAATTTTTCCTATCCCTAACAACCAGTGCGGGGCCTTGCACTTTAAGATAGTAGTCCCTACCTACACTACTCGATACCCACACAAATCATAGCAGGTGATATTGCACACCTATCTAGCTTTATTCAATTACTTATTCCTTAAACAGAGTAACTGCATTCGTAAAGGAAATCCTCAACTACCTTTAATCATATCTGCAGTCATATACATATACATACATAGGAGTGCTGCGACACCTACAGCTGTACGTGCCCGACCGGTACGTGTGGAGGCGGCAACGCCCGCCCCTGCTCGCTGTGCCTGCAGCCAGGACCAACCTACTGGCGAGAACTCCTCTCACTAGAGCCATACGCGTGCTGAATGAGGTTCACGGGAGGGTTGATGTATTGTGGTGCAACTTGAGTGAATTCGCAAAAGTTACACTATATGTAATAAGTTATTTAGATTAGCTTCAGAATAATGTAGAACAAAGATACGTAAAAATGCGTCCATTTTTATTTTTTTTTGGTGTGGGAAATTATCAAATAACTTCTCCCGCTCTGGGCGGAACGGGACGGGTGTATCAGACTTTTACTGACTAAAACCCACCCGTGTTCCTTCCGTTGCCTGTGTGCCGGGGTCGCGATATCCCTTTCGGACGAACTCGCAACCCTGGCAGGCATTGGCTCTTACGGACCCCGTCAGTTGGTGCGTCCATAAGGTATAATTTTTTTATTGTTCTTTGTTTTATCTTTTTATTACGGACGCTTCTAACGTGCACGTCTTTCTACATTGTTCTCACATGTTTAATTTCAACATGAATGATGTAACCAATATTTTGTAACAATTATTTATTTTTATTTAGAAGAGTGTCCGCGGAGTTTCTTGCCCGTTCTTCTCCATAGGTACCTACTACGCTTTGGAATGGGCAACTAGTTTCATATTTCTGATTGACCGATTCCTTGAAAATTCAAAAGTGCCTGTAAATGGAATAATCGAAATAAATGGTTTGAGTTTATATTTTTCAAAAAAACGGAAACAAGTGTCAAAATTTCTCTTTCTTCTTTTAGTTTTTTGAGCACCTTGGGAGTAGCAGCAGATTTTCAGAGTTGGAAACTTGAGTGTGAACTACCATCAGGGAACCAACAACATAAAAAAATCGTAGTAAGATGCTCGTTTAGAACGTTTGAAATTTTGTTTGTTGATATTGACTGGGCTATTGGGATAATTTTGATACTAAAAACGAATTTTAAATAGCAATCAATCTGCCTAGGCTTCTCACAACTATGTTGGGGTCGGCTTCCAGTCTAACCGAATGCAGCTGAATACCGTATTTTCCATGGAGCGACTGCCTATCTGACCTCCACAACCCAGTAACTGGGTAATACGATACCCCTTGGTAAAACCTCGGTAAGACCTTGGTTGTCAGACTTTCGGGCTTCTGACGAACCGTAACGATTGTCAAAGATCCACGAATGACAGCCGGGACCAACGGCTTAACGTGCTTTCCGAGGCACGGAGGAGTCTCGGTATGTTAAGATGGTCACCAATCCACAGACCAACCCCGGCAAGCGTAGCTTAACCTGATGGATCGAACCGTGCGGCTTTTATTACTTAGCAATATAATTCGTAATAATAAGTCTTTTTGTTATTGCAGTATCTATGTGCCCTTTTCGGATCGGTCAGTTTTTGTAAGGAAAAGCGAAAACTTTTTGCGAGTTTTTGTAACTCATTGTATACATACAATGAGTTACAAAACTTGCAAAAAGTTTTCGCGTCGATGTCGTAGGCTGGCAGGGACATCGACGCGAAAACTGATACCATGGATTCAGTACATGATTCTGAACTTGCTTTGAGATTTTTCGTAGGTTATTAATAAAAAAAATCTGCTGTTCCATACATTTTGACCGCGTAGGTATAGCAATGTTCTATGAAACAGCTGTTTTTTTTTCTTTACAGAAACGTACTGAATCCATGGTAGCCGTTTTTCGACATCGTAGTTCGGGCTGCGTAGCACTTATCGCCCGGGTGGCGGTACATAGTAAACGTGGCGAAGCCGCTAATGTGACCACCGTATTTGCGCGACAACTTTTTAGCGAGCAAAACATACGAAGCTTCGGCACGCATTGCTTTGTCACGATAGACGCAGATGCGGCCGCAGCATGACAGATAGACCCCGGGCGTCGGGAGTCGCGAGCCGCGAGCCGACTTCCGGCCACCGTAGGCGCGGGCTTGCGGACGGTGAGCAATGGGTAGCTCGCCGTCCGATAGGGACCAGGCCCGGGTCGACGGCGCGTTGTGTTCCACGCGCGCCTCAAAGAGATGTCAGCACCAACTGACGGGGTCCGGAAGGGCAAATGCCTGCCGGGGTTGCGGGTTTGTCCGAAAGGGATATCGCGACCCCGGCACACAGGCAACGGAAGGAACACGGGTGGGTTTTAGTCAGTAAAAGTCTGACACGCCCTCCCGCTCCGCCCAGAGCGGGAGAAGTTATTTGACAACTTCCCACAGTCAAAGTCTTGCCCCTCTGTTAAAAGATTACTTAGTTACGGAAAAAATAAGATTAACTCTCAAAACCACGTAGCGTTATCACACGAGTAAGTAATTACTTGGTCAAGGTATAAACCGTTCGACATTATGACCAAACATAGAGTAGTTGACTTTTATATATACGTAGGTAGAATTTATACAGTACAATGCCACTGACTCCGATTCGTAAGTATATGATCTTTAAATGATTATAAGTTTTTCGAAATCAGGGTTATTTTATTTTATCTATACTATTAATAAATTTGTAGAGATTGTTTTTTTGTTTGTTTGAAAGCGGTAATCTCTGGAACTTCCATTCTTTTAGCATTTGATAGCCCAATTCTTGAGAAAGACTATAAGCTATTAAACATCAGGCTAGAACCCTTAGGAGCTGAGCAAAAAGAAAGAAAGTAAAAAAAACGCTAAGTAAAAACGAAGTATAGCGCCGGCAGGCGATGTGATGGGTCGGGTGAACAAAAAATTTCACGCGGACAAAGTCGCGGGCTGAAGCTAGATTTTTATACAGATAGACCAACAGTTTCTTTTTATAATAATATCTTAAGGCTCCGTGCACGAAAAAAACCCTTTTTCGTCAATAACTTATTTAATAGTAAGAAAGGTTAAAATAATTTTCATCAATAATTAAGTCGGTGTAAGTATAAAAGTACAGTTTTCGTGGTGCTAAGCCATTCGTGTCAGTCACAGCACCTGTTAATAGATGCATCACTTTTGCGCTCTCGAAAATATGGTTTATTTCGCCTTTGCTTTACTTAATGAAGATAATGTATAATAATAAAATAAAGATTTAACTTTATTTCTAGCTGAAGACTAATTGTGTGTTTTTTTAATTTCTTGATATGGTTTGCTAAATAATAGGACAAAATACATTACTGAAAGAGTTAAAAAAAAAGTTTTTTATCAACATTATTTTTCTGCTATATTTTGTATGGAAATCGAAAAAAGTGGTTCAGCCACATGCAAGTAGACCCTATAACGATGTGATGTTATTTTTAAATGTTGAAAATCAAAAGTAGTTTCTTGTAAAAAAGTGATGAAACGTCATTCTCGCGTAATTTTTCCGAAAACTCGTTACGAATATTTGTGATTTTCCATGAATACTTAACTTATTTGAAAAATCCCTTTCAGCCACATGCAAATCAAAGTAGTTTCTTGTAAAAAAGTGATGAAACGTCATTCTCGCGTAATTTGTCGGAAAACTTGTTACGAATATTTGTGATTTTCCATGAATACTTAACTTATTTGAAAAATCCCTTTCAGCCACATGCAAAACAAAGAACTCGACTTTTCAAATCACAATGATGAGAACTCGACTTTTCAAATTACAAATAGTTTTGTTTAAATTCTTTTTCCCTTTCTCACAACTAATGAACAAAATTGATCAAAATCATTCGATTTCGTGCACGGCCTATTAAATAACAAAGGTAACGATCGCCTCAGACTAACGCAGTCACCAATAAAATTATAAACTTTTTAAACTTAAGATCATTTATTGCAACTTTACGGTTATGCACTTTTTATGTTATTCGATGGCGAAATGGTGAAGGAAAACATCTTGAGGAAACCGGCATATCCTAGAACCAAAATTTCAAAGACATGTGACGTATACCAACCCGCACTGGGCCCGCGAGCTGGATTACAACCCGCTTCCTTTCGAAGAGGAGGCCTGTGTCACAGCAGTGGGAACATTATAGGTTGATTATGCTTATGCTATGCAGTTAGCCCGGTTACCAACTTATAGCGATATTTATCAATGAAACAGAACGAGCAAAGCACGTCTAAACCGCGTTCAACAGCTGTCAATGTCATCGCTTTTATGGAATCTTGACACTGACAGTTCTTGACCGCAGTTTAGATGTACTGATCGCGTTCAGTTTAATTGGCGAAATGAGCACTTAGTAATCATTTTGATCACGGTATGAGCTGAAATGTCATGTCGACACGAGATACAATTTGGCATACTTCAACGCCCATGAAAACTGAAGATTCTTAAGGCGACGATAACCGAATTTTAGTAGTGTTATAGATTTGGAAAAAATACATGTTAAATTACAGCATTTTTTTAATAACTTAATATATGAATATTTTAGATTATGTTTATATTACAAAGTGAAATTAATTTGTAAAGTTATGCCTAACGCGGATAAAAAACTGAGAATCACGCAAAATCTATTATGCGTATTTTCTGAAACCTTCACCATTTTAAAGATAATTAAATTATTGATCTTTTAGTATATTATGTGTTTTATTAAATACCTTATGTATAATAAATTAATAATACGTCTAATTCGGGACAGCGCTCCTTGATGGGCGAGTCCACTGGCTGGACGTACGACGCATTGCCAGAGTTCAGGACAGAACACGTAAGCTAACCACTCAAGGTCACTGGCATATATCTGCATCTTAATACAAAAATCTATTACCCAATTATTTTAAGAACAATTAAATCAAATCAAAATTCATTGAATAATTACTTAATCTGTTTTTAATTTTCAACGCTAGTGATGTGCCGATATATCGATAGACAAAGGTTATCGAGCGTCTGTCGTAATCGATTCGCGTCGAGATAATCGCGACCGTAATTGCATGGGAACTAGACATACAAGGCTCTTTTCAAACTAATACTAGATTTTGAAAGGAATAATAATTGAAGGGATCTGTGTTATTAAATTGTCAGCAAATATACAGCGTGGCATGGGAAATCGACGCGAAAACTGATACCATAGATTCAATACATGATTCTAAACCGCCGTGCGTTGAAATTTTTGGTCGGTTATTAAAAAAAAAACTACTGTTCCATACATTTTGATATGGATTTTTGATATGAAATTGCTCTGTTTTAGTAAACCTCGGTTGCTCAAAGTTTAAAACTAGATGGCTACCTTAGAATAATGAAATGGCAGCATGGAATTAGTAAGTACCTACTATCATGGCAGCATGGATTTAGAATGTACTTTACATGGAATTAGAATGAACTATCCTATATTATTCAATAATCTATATTTTTACCAGGTAGACCAGTTACTTGTTATAATCACAATAATTATGATGTGAAAATAAGGAGAAGATGATCTATTACTAATAATTATTCTGACCCAAAGATCACACAACCTATGAGAACATCTATTAATTGCTCACTTCGTCAAACGCGTGAGAGTCGCGCGTTCCACTTCACATAGGTAGCGGGCAATTTGTGACAATTAAAATAATATTAACACTAGAGCAATTTCGTGGTTTTGTAGAAATCTGAGAAGAATTTGTGACAATGGACAGCCTTGGATTGTAGTCTGACTTTGGTATGTCATCCATTTAGATTTAAGAGGGTTTATTCTAAAAGTTGGCAACGTCGCAAATAGCTGTCAAATATTTACCTATTTTGATTAATTTGGCAATATTACTGTATGGAAATATGAAATATCGCTAACTACTGAACTAGAATATTAATAATAAATTGTAATTATAACACTGAATTTTATTATGTAACCGTTTTAGGTGTAAAAAAGGCATTTGGAAAGATCTTTTTTTACATCTAAAACTAAATATTCGGTGTTACGATATTAATTATTGCATTTCATAATCAATATTTTATGTTCACTAGTTAGCCATATTTCATATTTCCATACAGTAATGTTGCCAAATTAATCAAAACAGCGAAATATTTGACAGCTATTTGCGACGTTGCCAACTTTTAGAATGCACGCTCATAAGATATAAAACACGGCACGCAAACTTAGAACAAAAAAATTCAACCGTATACTCTATGGTTGGAAGTTTGGAAGATGACAGGTCTCTTCGCCCCCTTATATCCAAACCATAGACAATTTACTAATGTCAATGTCAAATTTAGGCAGTTTTCGTAAGTTTTCGGATGGAGTGAAGTTTGCGTTGATTAATTAAAACTACGTAAAAAAATTAGGTAGGTATGTCGTAGTAATATACAATTGAAAGAACTGAACACCTGATAGGGGTCATTATACTCATCATTATGAAACTAAATAGGAAAACGTAAAATAAATGTTCCATGCAACCAATTTTTTTAACGACATTAGTGTCGAACCAAAAAATGAAAAAAAAAATGAAATGAACTGTAATTAATGAGTACAAAGACCACTTTTATGATTTACGGTTATTTCAATTACACCGTGTCTAAAAGGGTCCCAGATTTAAATAAATCTGATCATAATACGTAGTGTGACCGAGTATCAAATACCATGTAACCGGAACCAATCTTGTTTGAGCTGAATTGGTTCAATGGTTACTGAGAATGCAACATAAAAATGGTGTGTCATAGTGACACATCGGATTAGGGTACCTATTCCCCAATTTGTTCTGTGTTCCTTCTTTGCGTCATGTTTACCGCAAATAAACGTATTTTCTTTCTTTCTTTCATACACCAGCACGCGTAGCATGAACACCGTTTTGTCGACGGAAGAGTAGACAAAACTGACGTTTCGTGTAGACAGTGCGACGGTAGCAAAGTAGAAAGAGTCAACTGCACATTTTTACGAAATTCACTCTTTTACATAATTCGACTCAGGTTTCTTTGTTTTGTCATAAGATTTATTTTTCTGTTTGTTTGTTTTTTATTCACAACAATTTTTCCCAGTGTCGAAGAACCGTATTTTAGAACAAAAAAATATTTCAGTAATGTTGGCCTTAACCGTTTCCTTGGTAATATTTCCTATTAACGAAATGATGTAAACTATGAGAAGATGGCTTTGTTCTTCTATTAATTATCACAGTTTTGTGTTTAAATGCTCTCCTGTAAAATCATGATTTTGCAGATAACCGTTTATACTTTGTGGCCGTGGAGACATCTGTCAGTTGTCAGTGTGATTTTGACAGTTTGGTATAGAAAACTTTCTTCTAAAACAGTCTACATATAAAGGACCTAGACAAAGATTGTTAGAAACGAAAGACAAAATGACAGATTGTAGAAGGATTTCTACGGTGCGATGTCAAAAATGGAGAAAGAAAATGTTACTTTGTATAGAAAGAGCTGTGTCTATTCTTCGTAGACATAGAAAGCGTCATGCTACGCGTGCAGTAGCAGTGGACATTACTCTGCCGTCAAATCAGTTCCATTTTGATGGGTTCCCGAAGTCTAGAATCAAGAATGTCGACGACCTGCTATCTAATTACGCAGCACATTTTCATAAACGATTACGACTAATCTGTTTAATTTTGACAGTTCAACAAAATTCATTTCATAGCGTTATTTACGTTGTTGAGTAGCTTTTTTTTTCGAACTTGTGAAGCAATGGATCAGCAACCTGTTTCAAAATGATTCAGATTCTGATTGATCGTGTATTACGTAATTAGGGTACAGATAATGCCATTGCCGAGGCAATGAAGCTCTGGTAGTTCCGGCGAAACCTTTAGAAATATAAATAATATTTATTTCCATAAAACATGGTATATAAAGTTATTATTAAAAGACATTATAGAGCATACATGTTTTGCTTGTATCCTAGCATTCAAATATTTGGTTACATTACAAATGTTTCCCGTCAGTAAATTCTTTTAGGCTGTAAAATTTATTAGAGTTTAACCATTTATGAAGTTTTTTTTTAAACAATATTAGATCTAAAGTTTTTACACACAACAACACACATGACCAAACAGCTTTTATTATATTTAGCCAGTTTTGGTAAGTCATTTCATATAAGCCTGTGAGGATGTCGCCGGTTCGAGGACCTCCTCTGCCTTTTAAAATAAGTCTTTGTGCTTCTTGACAAACATGCATACTTCATAGATATAGAGAGCGGGTACCGTAATAAACCAAGTTCTTTAAATATTGGCCTGCAAGATTCATCAGGTTGAAGCCCAGTTTGCAGAGGCAAAAACAGTGAACGTAAAACATAATGAACAAACCAGCCAAAGTCTATGAAACAAAATTCGAAGACATGTGACATCCACCAACCCGCACTGGGCCCGCGTAATTGATTAAGGTTCCTCTCTTAGAGAGAAGTCCTGTGTTCCAGCAGCATAAGCATAATCAGCCTATAATGTTCCCACTGCTGGGACACAAGCCTCCTCTCGGTGATAGGGAGGGGGCCGAGATCCACCACGCAGGCCGTTGGTCAATGTTTCGGTTCGGACATGCCGGTTTCCTCACGATGTTTTCCTTCACCGTTTTAAGAACAGTGGTGATGGAATAATTTACACAAAGTAAAGTGCCCGTCTAGGTTCGAACCAACGACCTATGAACAACTCGTAAGTCACAGCCAGTAACACTGGGCCACATTAATTCCTCAGGAGAAAATCCACGCGAAAAAAATTGTTTTAGGTATTCTTGCCATTAGATTAGATTGTCTGCCAAGTTTTGTAACATTGACCCCAAGCCAAAAAACGAAAAATACAGCTCTTTTAGCACAAGAGAACTGTTATATGTCTCAACTGCTACCATATTCGACACTAAGTGACGATACTATCTCTGGTCTCCATAAATGGTCATTTAAAATAATGGTCTGCGTGTGAGTACAATACTTAGCGTTTTAGGTTTCACGACTGCGCTGCGGTACAATAAAAAGTATTTTTGGTCTAGAAGTCAAATATATTTTTTGTTATTTTACGAATAACAGCCGGGACAGACGGCTTAACGTGCTATCCGAGGCACGGAGGAGTCTCATTTTGTAAAGATGGTCACCCATCCACAGACCAACCCCGGCAAGCGTAGCTTAACCTGATGGATCGACCCGTGTGGCAGTTATTACTGAGCCACGAGCTCCTCAGCCCTTTGTTCGGCAGTGGGACACCATATAGGCTATTAAGAGGCTTACAACAGCTAAAGCGCGGTCACTGTCGGACTGCATAGAAATGAAAGAGAAGCGCGATGACGCGACGCAGGTAATTTATTGCAAAATATGAAGCAGTTAGCGATTTACAAAAAATCTATTGATTGGACTGGAAAATTAAAACACTATTATGCTAATATGTAGCTTGTAGAATAATCTGACAAAAAATCAGAATTATTGCATGTAAATTAATATGATTTTTATTCGTTAAAAGAAATTTTTAGAGGTATCTTCATGATTTTTTTCTATCGTATCAAATTAGTTGTATTATGTTTTCAACACACTATCATACTAGCATATATCCTGAAGAATATCATATATTTTTCTGATTTTGTTTACTGCAGTGGATCATATTCTTTTAGGCATTATAAAACTTGCGTTTAGGCACGTTTAGGTCCTGTAGTCCCCTTAAGAAAAAGAATGGCCATCATGAATAGGAAATTAGGTACATATCATTGTAGAAGTATTTAAAGAGAACCGTAATAATTGTATTGATTCTAGGACCAAAACCGTTGACATTTTGGTCTTTAAAACTAGATGTGAACCTCGAAACATTGAAAGTATAAATACAAACCACTTCACACCACATTCTATGTCTCGTTCTGCCCACCACTGATCTTCAAAACGAATTCTGAATAAAAGTCAACGATCTAAAATTGCTATTGCTATAATTAATCCTATTATGTGAAGGCAAGCGTTTCGTCACATAACTAGAGCGACAGAGGCTAGACATGAAGTTGTTAAAAAACTTGCGCCCGCGCACCGGTGTGTTGCGTCACTCGAACTTGCACTTGAGACGCTACACCAGGGTTGGCGAGTTTTAATTAATGTGTAAATCATTGTTCAATGGTGAAGAAAACGGTCAAATTAGTTCCGCGTAGATGGTGCTAAGTGTTTGTTACTTTCTGTGTGTACATATGTCGCTAAAGTGCTCTTTAATCTCAAAATGGTGGTGTAATGCCAAAATGTGTGCAAAATATCGGTCAGAAACGTGACAAGGTGATTTTCTATAATGAAGTAAAACATGTTTGTCCTAGGATAGAACGTACTACAATAGGTGTGGTAACAGCAAACCTATCGGTCGTGCGTCTACGCCTTAGTTGTTGAATTGTTGTGAAGAAACCTGTTTTATACATACGTACCATCGAAGAAGTTCATATCTAACCACCGTAAGGACTATTCTTGCTTGCAGCGTCCGGCAGCTATAGCACCGGGCTGGCAACAGATGTGGTCATCTTGTTCACGGGATTTTGTTTTGAAACTGGTTGGATATGAACTTCTTTGATGGTACGTATGTAAGTGCAAATTTTCAAACCAGTACCTCAGTAATACACGATCAATCAGAAACTGAATCGTTTTGAAACAGATTGCTAATCCATTGCTTCATAAGTTCGAAAAACAAATCTGCCAACAACGTAAATAACGCAATGAATGTTGTTGAACTGTCAAAATAAAACAGATTTGTCGTAATCGTTTACGAAAATGTGTTGCGTAATAAGATAGCTGGGTCACAACAGCGAAATTTTAACTGTGTCGCAAGAGAACTCAAAACAAACAAGTCTAGCAACTCTAGCACCACGCGCACTCATTGGTCAAATCAAGTAGCGCGCGCTTTCCCGGCTTCCTGTTACACATTTCCGTCCCGTTTCACGAAATCACTTCCAAAGATTTGATTATTTAGATTTTGATTGCAGAAAAGCGAGAGGGAAGATGTACGCATCAAAAAATTGTTTGCTCTATTACCTACATCTGCATGTACTTTCGTAGCAATCTATCAAGCCCATAATAGTAGATTATTCACCAAGGGATAAAGCAGTGTCTTATGATTCAAGCCTTCCCCTTCACAGCTTTATTCCCGAGGAAAATACTCTACTTTTCACACCTTTTACGAGATAACAAAAAGCAATTCGATTCAATTTTTTTAAATATTATTGCATACGAATTCAGAGCAATAAAATTCAGTACAAAATTATTTCCCGGCTAAACTCCAGAGCTATAATGACTTACTTTAGGTTTGCATGACATTTTAAATGACATATCAGGCAGGTGGCGTGAAAAACTTAAAAATGGACAATTACTTATTTTGTGGCAGCCCTACCAAGCAGACTACTGCCGCGTCATGACGCAACGATTTACATTACCCACATAATTCTGATAGCCTTTTTATATCAGCATTGTCTTTCGGCGCGTACGCAGAACACTTTATATGGGAATGGGTACTTAGGACTGTTTTCTTTGGCAAGATTTGTATGGAGATTTAAGTACGGCTACTGTAGTTGTACAGGAAATTGAAGTTGTGGCACAGATGAAAACAAATTGTTCAGTCCGCAAAATCATATAAATAAAAGCGACTCTTGCTACGTCACAATAAAGTTCAATTCAGGTCGCACAGCGCTAATTACCTACAGTTATATTCACCTAGATAGATAGAATATTTTTTACTATGCACACCATCAAAATTACAGAAATAAATTTAGAAATTTTACATAGGGTGACACAATGGGCGGTCTTATCGCTAAAAGCGATCTTTTACAGACAACCTTTGGATGGATTAAAGGGAGAAGGACAGACAATACTGCAGGTAGTCAGTGGTGTACCTTGAAGTTGCCTTTCTTTCTATCGCGTAACTCTTATATCTTCTGACAACGTGACACTCACTAAATTGGCCCGACAAGTCGGTCCCACCGCGCCGCGTACTTGTACCTTCATACCTAAAATTCGGAGTGGACCATTTGTCTTCATCTGTGGTTGTGGTTGCAAGATCTAAAATTGGATAACACGGATTCAGTACCTACTAATGTTTAAATGAATTTATTTCTGTTTTCGTCGATTTTGAAAGTACAAAAAAAAATTAACAAAAGACGAACATTGCATTCGTCCGACCAGAAATTCTTGCATCAACCGTCAGGAAATCTAGAATGTCTTGTTCATCAGGCAATTTAACTTTAAATGTACTCTGGTATATTATTGCCATTGAAATAGTTCAATTGCGAGGGACTATCGGATAAGAATTTTTTATGCAGAGACGTAGTGAAAGCTGGAGAAGACTAATGCCTGATTATACTACTATTAGGCTATACCTGGAAGCATTGGTGGTAATGGCCGCGACTTACGAGTTCTAAGTCGTAGGTTCCAACCTAGACAGAAGCTTTACTTTGTGTAAATTATTTCATCAACACTGCTCTCAAAACGGTGAAGGAAAACATCGTGAGGAAACCGGGATGTTCTAGAATCAAAAATTCGAATTTCAGACATGTGACAAAAATTCGATGACCGAAACGGTGACAGATGACATGACAGATGTCACATACATCTGTCATGTCATCTGTCACCGTTTTGTGCAGTGCAGTGGATCATATACTTTTTTACCAATCCGCACTGGGCCCGCGTGGTGGTTTACTGCCCACTCCCTCTGACAGAGAGGAGGACTGTGTCCCAGCAGTGGGAACATTACAGGCTGATTATGTAGGCTATACCTAAATGATTTTCAATGCTCGGCTGAAACTGTGGAGGAAAACATCGTGAGGAAACTGTCTGCCTGAGAGATATTTCTCGACGGCATGTGAACGACGACTTTAAAAAAAACCCTGACACCAGGTTAGGCACTAACCACACGAAAAAAAGAACGCTGGGCTCAGCACCGAAAATTGAAAATCCAAAAGTGTGCTGTAACACGCTTTTTTTTAAAATGTATGTATTCATTTAGATGTCGTCCATTGCTAGAGCTTCCTTTACAATTTCAAAAAAATTCGCGGGCGCACAAAGCTAGATACGACTACACTTTACTGAATGATCTCTTTAAGAGGCTTACAACAGCTAAAGCGCGGTCACCGTCGGACTGCATAGAAAAGAAAGAGAAGCGAGATGACACAACGCAGGTAATTTATTGGAAAATATGAAGCAATTATCTATTTACAAAAAATCTATTGATTGGACAAAAAAATTAAAACACTATTACAGTATTAAGTTGCTTGTAGAATAATCTAACAAAATATCAGAATTATTGCATGTATGTAAATATGATTTTTAATCGTTAAAAGAAATTTTTAGAGGTATCTTCGTGTTTTTTTTCTATCGTATCAAATTAGTTGTATTATGTTTTCAGCACACTATCTTACTAGCATATATCCTGAAGAATATCATATATTTTTCTGATTTTGTTTACTGCAGTGGATCATATAATTTTTTTTCCGCATTATAAAACTTGCATGGCCTAGCCACATTTACAGGTTCTGTACTCCCCTTAATAATGGCTGTCAAAATAGTAATGAGATCATCAGACAGACCATTAGTTATAAGGTTATCAAGCAGACTAGTTAAAATGTCAGATTTAAGTTCAGAGATAATTGAGTTACGTCGGCATTTGGGCGAGTCATTTACTTTTAAAGTTTGATCTGATTAAGATTGGTTTGTGGCGGCATCTACATCGCCACATGCAAACTACGCATCAAAGACCTGACGTCACACAACATCCTGACGTCACTCAAATCCTGCATCGCGCAATTAGAGTTTACCGCGCGGTGGACATATATACAAGCTCACGACTTCAACCTCTGGGCAATTGCCCGCCAGACATGACACCCGTCTGGTCGGAGGGAGGATCCCTTTTCTATGATGGATGAGTGAACTTTCCACCCTGTTCCTCATTACCCTTAAATTGGTGACCCCGACGTGATTTGAACACGCAACCTTCTGATCACCCCTAAAGGTTCATTAGGAAGTTTTGAAGGGTAAATGAATACCAAGATACCTACCCAAACTAAAACTCAAACTCAAAGCATTTATTTCAAATAAACCAATTACAGGCACTTTTGAATTGTCAAGGGGTCGGTCAGTCAGAAAGATGAAGCTAGTTGCCCATTCCAAAGCGTAGAAGGTTCCTATGGAGAAGAACGGGCAAGAAACTCCACGGACACTCTTTTAAATCAAAATATTCTTTACCTATTATTTCAGGCTACCTTTATGGGCCTAATAGCTTTTTTATTGACAAAATGGAAAGATTTGGCGGAGGCCTTTGCTAAGCAGTGGACAGGTCAAAAAAAAAAACAACCGGCCAAGTGCGAGTCGGGGTAGCATAGGAAGGGTTCTGAACCACAGTAAAGTAATGAGCGAAATTCGCCGAAAAAAATAAGTGCCTATATTTTGCCTTGAAGCAGTGGTGGCCCAGTGGTAGCAGCCGCGACTTACCAGTTCTAGGTCGTATTTTCGAACCCTGACAGGCGCTTTACTGTTTGTAAAATAATTTCATCACCACTGCTCTCAAAACGGTGAAGAAAAACATCGTGAGGAAACCGGCATGTCCTAGAACCAAAAATTCGAAGACATGTGACATCTACCAACCCGCACTGGGCCCACTCCTTCTCACCGAGAGGAGGCCTGTGTCCCAGCAGTGGGAACATTATAGGCTGCTTATACTCATCCCATACCCTTTGAACCAGAATACAGTAACGAAAAAATAGGTATGGTGGTAGTAATAGCCTAGCTGATAAGGAACCTTTTACCATGGCTACTTATAAATTCGATGACGTATATAACACCAACAATATGCTCACGCGCACCGGATCTTATATCAATCATTGTACGCCCTACTTCCTTATATATCAATACTTGGAACTAGCCATATTATGACCAACTTAACTGAAGACCTGAAAAACTGCTGAAATCACTCTTGTTGCTTTTAAATAAGATTGAGTTTTGATTGGTCAATGTTATGTGGAATGGCATGAAAAAATTGTTATAGATCTGATATGACAAACGTGACTTTAACACCCATAAACATTACTGTCACTCTTATTACCCAAGAAATAAAGGTGATAATTAATTTTGTGAGTGGTGTTAACAGGTTGTTTTATAGAAGGCAGTGTCCCCTTGCGAGGTCGACGCTTATATCATTGGGTCCGGCTGCTGACCATGGTGAGGAATGTGGGGTGAAAGGCGGCATGATGAGAGGGTTTGAGGGGGGGAGGTGGAAATGTATAATGATAATTGTCTGCCGGAAGTTTCAGTTAGGTAGGCTTAATTTTAAGAGCGTTTATCCTAAAAGTTGGCAATGTCGCAAATAGCTGTCAAATATTTACCTGTTTTGAATAATTTGGCAATATTACTGTATGGAAATATGAAATGTAGCTAACTAACTAAATAAAATATTGATTATGAAATGCAATAATTAATATCGTAACACTGAATATTTAGTTTTAGATGTAAAAAAAAGTAAACTTTCCAAATGCCTTTTATACACCTAAAACGTCTACAACATCAAATTCAGCGTTATAATTGCAATTAATTATTAATATTCTAGTTCGCTAGTTAGGCACATTTCATATTTCCAAACAGTAATATTGCCAAATTAATCAAAACAGCGAAATATTTGACATCTATTTGCGACGTTGCCAACTTTCAGAATAAACGCTCTTAATTCTGATAGCAAAGGTGGAATTATTGGCTAGATGTCGATTTAGCGATTTGTAGGAGACCCATTTATTTATTTTATTATTTATGTACTCACAGTAAAATAGACATATTTACGACACAATCATAATTATGAGTACAAAGCTACTGATAATTTCTTAAGAAATTTCTTCCAGCAGACCTGCGAAAGGAGAAATGAGAAAGAAATTTAGACAATAGTGTGTGAGAACGAGAAGAGAAAAATATAAATATGCGAAGTTTTAAACTAAAATATTGAAATAAACCTACACGTATAACGTAATAAATTAACATATACTTAAATAAATACATAAAGCTTAAATGTATAAACATACATACTACAGCCCTATCGGTTACTCTTTTTCGAATAAATAAATATTCGCCGAAGTCCTGCCGGTCGATTCTGTAAAAATATCACCGTGAAACTAAGGTGAAGTGAGCTGTCAATAGTGTTAATCCCTACCATCCTGCCGGTCGATTTGTGACAGTGACAGCTCACTTCACCTAAGTTTCACGTTGATCTTTTTACAGAATCGACCGACTGTTATGCATAACAAGCTTGCAAGGATTAATAAGTTACTGAAGTCTATGAAATACATATATGTAAAAAAAACCCGATGCGTGGGGGTTTTGTTAGGTATCGTACTGAGAGTCTATTTATGTAGTAATTTCGAGCAAAAAGAAAAAAAAATTGTCGTTTTTTTTATGGGGAATTTTTCGGTTTTTTTTTTATGGATTTGGGCTAATTTAGGTAGTAAAAATTTGATTTTTAAATAGCAATAACTTTTTTATTTTCAACAATAATAAGATTTTGACATATTATATAGTTAACATTTTTGGCAGGTTAGAAACTCGAAGTTTTCACAGACAGACTTGTAAATACAAGAAAATGACGGGATTAGATACCTTCTGATCCGTGAAGAAGGCCCTGAGGGGCCCATGAAGAGGAGGATCACTTATTAACAGCAGTGAACAACAATGATTATTTGATGGACTGTTAAAGAAAGCCTAATATTGAGAGATTTAAAAAATCGCTACCGCTCATACACCATGTCCGACTCCGCACCACTAAACAAGTCTAAGTGAATGGCTTTAGATTACCTAGGGCGTGACGCATGCGCTGTTCAACTATTGACTTGGCTATAAATCTAATTAGAAGGCATCCAAACATTCTAGACTTTACAGGTCATTCCTGGTTACCTACTAGATTCTCTACCTCTTCTCCAAACTCGCATCAAGCCATACAAATACAAAATCAAAAGTCATTCATTCAAACTAGGCTGAGAATCACCACTTTTTCAAAATTTCATAAGACAGCCCCCAAAACGCCCGCCCTTCATCGCCTCCTAGTGCTTTGGCTGGGAAGAAGAAGTGGCGCAACAAACTCCCCAGCAGCACACCTGTCTGGAACTTGATACAAAAGAAACATCGAGGCATCAAATTCGAGAAGATAAAATTGGATGAGCAAAGCCACGAAAGAAAAGAGCAATGTCTTTACACGGACTGTGATATTCCTTCAGGAGAAAAACAGCCCAAAAAGGGATCTCTAAAATCTTTGAAATCGCAATCGAAAAAGAACCACTACCGTCGAAATCCCGCATAGACAATTCCAAAACGTAGTCCCTTTAATTCAAGATACTATCTAATCGCATTTATCAATATTGATAGTATTTATGAATATTCATTTCATGGTATCCGCTCTCAAATGGACTACAGGGTAATTAGTCTCTTTGTTAACTCAGGTCTATGTAAATCCGCTATCGCTACCGCTTATGACGATGTCTTCACCCGCAGTAGAGCAGAGTGAACGGCAGAGGGCGTGACTATGAAGAAAATACAAAATACAGAAGTAATACTCCGTATTGTGTTTGAAAAAACAATAAGCATGCCAACAGCAGGAAGACATCGTGAGGAAACCGGCATGCCTGAGAGATATTTCTCGACGGCATGTGAAGCGAAGTCAGAGGCCCATGGGCGGCTTTAAAACTCTGACACCAAGTTAGTAACTAACCACGCGAAAAAGAGAAGGAAGATAAGCACGCCCGGGATGTGACGATGCTATTCACGCATTTAAATATGCACTGCAAAATTAGCATTCCATTCCATACAGCAAAAATATATACTAAAGAAATAAAAAAATTCTTGATTGAAAAGACTACTCTATCAACGAGTTTTTAAATGACTGAAGCATAAAATAAAAAAATGTCCGATCCACTTGTTATTTATTCTGTCTTGTTGACGACGTTACTTGTTTGAAACAGTTTTATTTAGTTTGTAGTTTTTTACGCCAAATTTGTACGCCTTGCAAGGCAAAACATAGTGGTACAACGCAAATTTTATACCATGTACCATATTACCTATGTTCAACAAATAAAATACTTTGACTTTGACTTTGACTTTAAAGTGTGCACGCACAGTTATCTTACTGATACTGAAATTTGTGTATTTTTACCTGAATATGGAAAAGCTAAAGGACGGTTTTGGTATTACCAAGTTATGTATGTTTTTACATAAATATGTGAAACTTGTCATGAGAGTTGCGGGAAACGGGATGTATGGAATCATGGAGAAATGCCTTTAATTTTGACATGACTACATTCATTGCATTATTTACGTTGTCGAGCAGACGAATTTTTCAAACATATGAAGCAATGGATTAGTTGTTACGCTGTTGGGGTGCAATATTTCTTACAACCATTCTGATCGAGTTAATCGAGTTTTATTAACGGCTATTGACATTTTTTGACATTATAATATTAGTAACTGACTTAAGACTTTTGAAATCATTTAAATTAATCTTCTTCAATCTAATTATTATTATTGCATGTTCCAAATCATTAGACCTACATATTAAAATGATATAACAAATTATTTGTATACCAATTGCATTGGTAGAACATAGAGATCTCGCGAAAATGTATATTTTAAGACCTTTTATGTACTATGTTCACAAATAAAGTTTGATTTGATTTGATTTGATTTGTTAAATGGCTTACTAACCAACTTTGATTTGGTTTTTGACCGTAGCCCGAGAAGAATTCAGGAGAAATAATCATGGAGATAACTGGTCCTAATCACGTGACCCGACAGGATTTTTGAAGTGAAAACTTCTTGAGTTGCGTTGAGCGATTTTTGGTGCGGGGTAAACTTATGGATTCGCGTCACCGATATGCTCGCGCCGTAGTTACTAGTTACTTTAGAATATAGATGTCGCTGTCGCTGGGAATGTTCAACACCGTCTATCAGGCGGAGTGTGTGGGCATCATACAAGCGGTCCACGCCCTAAAAGCTAGGAGAGTTACGGACACACACATACGCATACTCTCCGACAGCGCCTCAGTTCTTCAATCCTTACGGAAAAAACATATTACCTCAAAGCTAACACTAGAATGTCACAATGCACTAGAACAAATAACGGTATCTAGCCGCAACACGGTGACACTGCAATGGATAAAAGGACACAGCGGTTCGCTGGGTAACGATGCAGCTGACGAGCTTGCCAGACGAGGATCCAGCACGGCAGTCTGTGGACCCGAGCCCATCGTACCCATTCCCTTCAACCAGATACGCAGGTGGCTACAGGAGTTCACCCACACTCAAGCCGAGCACTGGTGGACCTCGACACCGGGCTGCAGGCAGTCCAAGGAAGCCATGCCATCCTTGGATACCAGGCTAACCCGGCGTTTACTACGCCTGGATAGGAACGGCCTGCGCCTGGTGACGGGTACCATCACGGGCCACTGCTCGCTGAACAAACACTTTCACACAATAGGCATAACGGACAGTCCTCTGTGCAGGGCGTGCATGGAGGCTGAGGAGACCGTCACGCACGTGCTTTTTGAATGCACAGGCGTCACCCAGATTAGAGCACAGACCCTCGGGACACCCAGATCGTTCACAGATGTTCTCAACAGACCAGGAGACTTGATAAACTTCTGGAGGGAGGTGGGCTGGTTGGAGTAACCACCAATCGGCCGCTATGGCCCACGCACAATGGTCCACTGTAGGACTAAGTGCGGAAACCAAACCCCACAACATAGAACATAGATAGATGTCGCTAACACCAGTTTGAAGTTTTCACTTCAGCACGCGTAGCATAATAACCATAGAAACGGGTTTTCTATAGGTTTTGTCGACGGAAGAATAGACAAATTGTCAGATTGTGATTGTTTATCTGTCATTTTTTCTATTCTTCCGTCGACAAAACACGTTTCTATTGTCGACATGCTAAGCGTATGAGGAACAGGGTGTAAAGTTCACTCTTCCTCTTAAGAAAAGGGAGGATCTTTCGACCAGACAGGTGTCATGTCTGGCGGGCAACTGCCCAACGGTTAATGTCGGATAGTCTTCAACTTCAAACTCAGTCTTCAAACAATTCAATTTTTTTGATAATATTGACGTTCAAAAGTGCCTTTTATGTGCCTAATTGAAATAAATTGTTTGACTTTGACTTTCTTATATATGTTGTTCGCGCGGTAAACTCTAATTGCGCGATGCAGGATTTGTGTGACGTCATGTCTTTGATACGTAGTTCGTATGTGGCGGTGTAGCCGGTACAATAGGATAGCCATTTTGAAAGTGTGTTAGTGTGTGTGTCACTCATTATTCTCTTGCTCTAATCGCTATCAAAAGTAAATACTTAGTGGAACTTTTATTCTTGTTTCATATGTGGCGTGACCCACTCCCAGACTTGTAGACAATAGATGCTATAGTTTATATTGTAATTTGTTAACTGGTTTTATGATCTGAGAAGCGAGGCGAAGAACAATATGTATCAGTTTTTCTACAGACATTACTTAATTGGGATATTAATGATATGGTCAATGAGCTTGAGGCTATCTTTTCAGAAATCTAGCCTTTTTGTTAATGCAAAAAAGATTTTGTTTTGTGTTTTCTGATTATTAAGTAAGTGCCTTGTCTGCACTAAGGTACAATTTTGCTGGCATAAGTATCAGGCGAAGTGTGACGATCTAATCATGCTTGCTATCAGGGCCAGAGATCGTACAAAACAGAGATTTGGAAGAAAAAAAAGTATCAGGTAGGAATACTGTTTCAATTACATTAAATTACATCATTCAGGTCACAATGCGTACTAATCTTTTGACTAGCTAGATTCACTATATAACTTTTAACCTTTGTATACCCGCGCCAAATTCAGTGATACCTATTACCCGCGCACGGTCCCATAGCACGCGTAGCATGACAACCATAGAAACGGGTTTTCTACGGGTTTTGTCGACGGAAGAATAGACAAAATGACAGATTGTGATTCCTCATCTGTCATTTTGTCTATTCTTCCTTCGACAAAACCCGCTTTTATTGTGTTCATGCTAAGCGTGCTGGTCGAAAGTTTGGAACCCAATTAAAGCACAATTTTTTTGATAAACACCACTTTAAAATTAAATTAAAAATTAAAATATTTAATTTCGGACCCATAAGTATAGTCCATTTGGTTAGTATACACACGACTTATAAACTAGTGTTACTACTTACATCTACCAGAAAAACAATACAATCATTAATACGCCACAGTGGCATGTAGGCGTATCAAATGTCCCAGTATGGGGCTGTCCCACCTATCAGCTATAGTTTTCA
Source organism: Agrochola circellaris (assembly GCA_914767755.1). NCBI lineage: Eukaryota > Metazoa > Arthropoda > Insecta > Lepidoptera > Noctuidae > Agrochola > Agrochola circellaris. Next base: position 3,724,528 of record OU611867.1, on the reverse strand, counting down.
GGATGCTGTTGGGGCTGGCGCGTACCCTGCGCATAATGGAAGCGCAACGCTTGCGCATGATGGAGTGAAAGCCATCAATTCTCGCCTCTACGAACATGCTGGAAGCACTGCAGTAGCGCGGCAATCCCATCAACACCCTGAACGCATTATTTTATTGTACTTTAGTGATAGTATTTTATTTTAGTCCCTGAGAGCATTGATGAATAAAGAAAAAAATCAGGAAAGAGTATTTTGTCGGTCTTACAGACCAATGCGCCGGAATAGGCAGGTTAAGGTAACGTGACAATGTGACAACTTCGCATTTAATGGTGACACTACTTGTATAAAGGACATTTTTAACGTATCAAATCCATTATTTTCAAAACTCAGTATTTAAAAGATGGTAATTATTGGTCCTTGACTCTGAAAATATATTGAGGCTTAATAATGCAACGGTTTAGTTACTAGGAGTTTGATATTTATCCCTTCGCCCACCATATGAGGAGTGCAAATGATTTCATACGAAAAATAAAAAATAAATATATAGAAAAAACAAAAACCCGACTGCAACTAAAAACTTTAAACCAAGCTCACTTTTCAAGCAGTCTTAATGTTGGTTGCAGTTATTTTAGTTCAATCTCAGACTCGATGCCACCTGCGTCAGACTGCTTGAAAGCAGTCAAATCCATCCAGCCGTTAGTATCCTTCGAGGGTATAAATAATCTCACATACAAAAATACTATACAACACACGCACACAACACAGTCACACACACACACACATACATACACAAATAAGACAGACACACAATCAATTAAGACACACGAAATAAACAGTGTTCTATTCTATTCTAAGATACACATGAAAAACATAACCCTATCTTTGGTGTCGCCCGTGTCGCGCATAAGCATAATCAGCCTATAATGTTCCCACTGCTGGGACACAGGCCTCCTCTCGGCGAGAGGGAGTGGGCCATAATCCACCACGCGGGTCCAGTGCTGCCGCGCAGTCGGGTAAAAAGCCCGTCTATGTAAAACAGCTTGTCAAATAGACCATCATGTATGTTGTAACAATTACACGACATTTATCTACCTCGATCAATCTGCTATTAATTTCAAAGTAGGTAATTATATCTTTTTGTGTGTCAGCCTTATTGTTTTTTTTAAATTAATTATATGCTGTCGCAATGGTCGTGTACTCGTGTGTCTAGGTTATTGTTAAGTAGGTTTGATGTCTGGGTTGTGCAAAGTCAGCTAATGTAATATCTGTATTCTTATTAATCAAACTGTAGTAACGTCAAGTGGATGAAGATTTATTACAGGGTGCAATTAGACCGCGATGGATGAAACACATCGTGACATTTGGAGACATTACTATGTACGAGGTGACATTACTATGTATAAGGCGCGGACCCCACCAAAGGAATGAGATGTACAGAGATGTCCGAAGCTGAAACGAGAGAATATGTTTATCACCTAGGGTATTTATTTTTATTTTTATCCACACCTGTGAAGCTCTTGGAGCTCGTGGCTAAGTAATAACAGCCGCATGGGTCGATCCATCAGGTTAAGCTAGTTTAGAATCACTTGATGAGAATGACATTTAATAAGTCACAAATTATGACAACATTGGAGAGACTTATCCCCGTAATGTAATATTATTGATTGATTTAAGTAAAAACATGATCAGACTTTTTGTTGAACCTCACTATGTCTTAACACAAGAACCTTCAATCAATACATAGTATAAAACGAAGTCGTTGTTCGTTTCTGTCTGTGTGACCGCTGAATACGCAATATATTTTGAAATACATGTACATTATATACATGTATAATTCAAAGGGCGATTCTCAAAGTGTCTACTTTCCGCCCTTTCCTTTTTCCTACTAACCTCCTGTACAAATCTTGTGAAATATTAACAGTTCGACAGCTATTTATAATGGGTATAGTATTAAAACAACACACAGCTCTACCCTACAGCACTGAAATTACTAACAAAAGACGTAAAGATATAGTTTGTCCGCAAAATACAACAAAACATGCTTTTGTATCAAAATTTTACCTGTACCTCGGTCCTCTTCTCTATAATATGTAGACTAAACTCGAAAGCAAACATTTATTCCCTGAACTACAAAAATTGTAAGAGAATTCTCAAGGATGCTCTCCAAAGTATGGCTTATGAAGATACAGAGAATTTACTAACTGTGTTAAAGTGAATATACTATGTACAAATTTCACCTACGTTAAGTATTTATCAAATTTAGAAACTAAGAGTTAAGCTACTCAACATATAGTTAGTGATCTATTATCAACCTGTTGATTATTTATTTATTTTGTAAGTCTATTTTTAGCTCTTCTCGCCTGAAACACAGGATTACCTAGTTCAGGCACGTAAGTCTTAGGAATATAATTTACATTTAAGCAAAACTGTACTACTTTTTATACCTTGTAATTTTTTGAATAAAATATTATTATTATAAATATTATTTAACTTAGATATGCAAATCTCGATGTTTTGAGATGTCGCCAGATCAAAGAACATAAATAAAGAATAACAGAAAATACATTTTCTCAAACATGCTTGGAAATTCGAACATTATTTTGACAACCATCTTCGAGATAAATATAAAATGCTGTGTGGAAAAGGTGAGGTTAGATGGCGCTAGTGCCGCTAATAACATCGGCTCCGTATTTAAAAAGTGTTTAAAAATAAATAAGTAGCTATTAAGTGCAAAGGACAATGTTAAAAGTGAAAATATTCGACAATAGCGAAGTGGAAGTGTTTTCAAACAATTCTGTGAACAAACAATACAGATTTATGCAAATAAACATTAACGTAGTGTATGTGTTATGAACAATAACAAACTCAAATAAAACTGTGTAATAAAGTTATGTCCGCTCAATCAGTGCTTTGTATTACATTGTGACGTACAATAACAATCTAGTGCTACACAAAAATACAAAAAAAGAAAAAAGAAACAACAACATCAGTGACTGTCAAGAAATTTCAAATCAAGAAAAATAACCGTCAACTCATGTTTTTGATAAATTACTTGCAAAAGCTAGTCACTTATTTCAACCTGTTATCTATCGAACGGCTAGCGTAGGAGTTACAAACGCTGGTTTTTTTGAGTTGAAAAATACGCTCAGTGGCCGCGGGTTCAAACCCCAAGTCTTACATAGCACTTTTTTCATTTATTATCCATTTAATATGATGGAATCCTCAGAGAATATTACGTTCCGAAAGACATCCCAAACTATGACTCAAGCCCGATCCCGATCATTGTCAGATACTACAATCAATGAAGACAGTTGTTGGTTCAACAATAACACGCTAGATGGCACCAGTAATAGTCTACCGAACATATCCGACGATGGGAACTATTCACAAATACTTGAGTTAAAAACCGAAATTGCGAAACTTAAGTTGGAGTTATCTGGAGCCCACGAAGAGATTGACAAGTTATCGCTCGAAAATATAGAACTAAAAAAGTCTCTAAAGGACATTAGTTCAAAACACGAAATGGTAAAAAAAGCTTCTAAAAAAATAACGAGTGAGATAAGAACCACCCCTAATAAGAATAAAATAAACACACCAATAAAAAGTAGCACACAGACTTCGTGCAAAAACATGCGAGATGGTTCTTGTCCCTCTCCTAGAATAACGAAGATTGACTCAACAACCCCTTTACTAACATATATGACAACACAGAAAAAGGCATTCTCTAATGAAAAGAAAAAAATATGTATTATAAGCAGCAACTCAACCAATACAATACTGTCAACAGCAGAAGACTTTTTCCCTAACTTTAAAATATGCCATTATCTTACTCCAAGCTGCGGCGTCGAGAAATTAGTTGAAGATATACAGCCCAAACTCAGAAATTATACATTAGAAGATTATTGTATTTTACATATAGGAGAAGAAGATTTCCGTCAAACACATAATTACTGTCACCTAATTGTCAAAATAAGAGAGGGCCTGAAAAATATAAAACATACAAATATGATACTATGCCTACCAACATATAAATGCAGCGGGTACTCAGTAATGTTTAACTGTAGAATCGAAACATTCAATAACATGCTATACATGGACAACTTATGTCATAATTATGCTTGGCTAATGGACTCAAACCTAAAATTATCTTATGACAATAACATGTTTTCCGAGCGCACTGGAAAAATAAACAATAAAGGAATGTTAAATATGTATCAAAACTTGAAAATTTTAATAGGTGAACTTTCTTCTGACGATATCGATGCGAATGTAACTATATCAGAAAACCTACCTGATGGTGAAACAACTGAGTCAACGAACTCAGATTTTTTTCGTCTATAACAGAATAAATATCCTACATCAAAACATAGCTGGTCTGTTGAATAAAGCTGATCTACTCACCGTCCATCTGCAAGAACTATCCAAGAAACAAAGAGACATTGATGTGGTATGCGTTACTGAACACTTTGTTATGCAGGGCCATGAAAAACTACTGGCAATTCCAAATTATAAGTTGGCTGCATGCTATGCAAGACGAGCAAAAAAGCGTGGAGGAGCTTGCGTTCTTGTCAAAAGAGGTCTCGAATATAAAGAATTAACGGAGATATCACGCCGATCAGTAGCAAACACATTTGAATGTTGCGGAATTGAACTGGTGCAACAACGATTAATTGTTATCTGTACATATAGGCCTCCGAAAATGAATAACCTAAATATGTTTTATGAAAACTTAGATAACACCCTAAAAACTGTATGTACAAAGTCTAATAAGAAAATTGTTATATGTGGGGATTTCAACATTGATATACTAAAAAGAAACAACGTTACTAGGGACTTTGAGTACTTCCTTTCCGGGCACAATCTCGATCTAAAAGTGCGACAGCCGACTAGGTTATCCAGCAGCAGTTGCCTGGATAACTTCGCTTGTAGTTCTCAGTTGAAATGTAGATTTGAAATACTTGACTTTGCTCTGTCTGATCATACCGCACAGTTTTTGGAAGTAAAAGTAAATAAAACCTGTAGAATAAGTTACTGGCTCACTAGGAAACGTGATCTTTCAAAAAAAAATTTAGATAGATTTAAGAATCACCTCCAATGCCTTACCTTTTCAGAAATATACAAAACAGAAAATGCAAACGAAGCATACGATTACTTTATAGAACACTTTCGTATGTTATATGATCTCTGCTTTCCAATAAAGATGGTAACTATGAAAACAAATAAAACAGTAAAATGGGTTTCACATGGAATACGGGTATGTAGTAAAAGACAGCGGCAATTATTGTGGACTTGCAGGCGTGAACCATCAAACGAAAATAAAGATAAATTTAAAAACTATTCCCAGAAATTCAGAAAAATAATAAAATTAACCCAAAAGGCGCAAAATAATTATTTTATAAATACCTCAACAAACAAATCTAAAGCCTCATGGAAAATTATAAATAATAACCCACGCACTCCTGAGCAAATTTCTCAAATTAAAACCCAAGATACAATCGTAAGTAATCCAAAAGATATTGCAAACGCCTTTAATAATTATTTTATCGATCAAATACAGACAAACACTAAGATAACTCCTGTAGCTACTAATGTGTTGAGCAATCCACATTCAATGTTTATGTCTCCTGTCTCAACAGAAGATGTCATGAGAGCAATAAATTCTTTAAAAAATAAAAATAGTTTCGGACATGATGGCATAGCCACAAAAGTAGTAAAATTTGTAACGGATAATATTGCCTCACACCTCAGTCACATTATAAACTTATGCATCAGCTCTGGAGTGTTTCCAAAAGCGTTAAAAGTAGCTATCGTAAAACCACTCTTTAAAAAACACGAAAGGGACAAATTAGCCAACTACAGACCCATTGCATTAATTCCAATCTTTTCTAAAGTCGTCGAAAAAATTTTGTATAAATCAATTAATAATTTTTTGTGTAAGTATAACATTCTATGTAATGAACAAAAAGGGTTTAGGGAAAACAAAGGTGTTAATTTAGCTATCTACGATTTGCTTAACGTAATCTTAAAAAATGTTGACAAAAAAGTACCAATATGTGCAATTCTCACTGATATGACGAAGGCTTTCGACTGTGTCCATCATAACACCTTGCTAAGTAAGCTTGACATGTATGGCATAAGAGGAAACATCCTTAATCTTGTCAAATCATATCTGAGTGAACGTGAACAATGCACAGAAATATCTAGGATATGTATAAAAAGCAGACGCGAAAAGAAATACTTTTCTGAATACAGACATGTCAAACACGGCGTACCTCAGGGGGGGGTGCTGAGTTCTCTTTTGTTTCTGCTCTATATAAACGACTTACCGCGGCACATTAAAGACCCAATGATTTTGTTTGCTGATGACAGCACTGCATTAATCAGTGGTTCTGATGCAAATAAATATGAACATGACATAAATAGTACACTCAGGGACATTGTGAATTGGCTTGACGATAATAAATTAGTAATTAATTTAGGAAAGACTAACATAATACATTTTTATCAGCGGACATCAATACCAAATTTAGAAATTGAATTTAATAGAAATAGAATAGACCAAGTACAAAATGCAAAATTTTTAGGCGTAGTAATTGACAGTCAAATGACGTGGAAACCTCAAGTAGAAGAGGTATGTAAAAAATTGAGCATATCTGCTTATGTCCTGTTCAATTTGACTAAGAAAGTTAACATCACCACAACTTTGATTGCATACCATGGTCTCGTAGCCTCCATTCTGAGATACGGTATAATTTTCTGGGGGAATTCATGCCTGCGGGAACAGGTATTCAGAGCCCAAAAACGTTGTTTGAGGTCGATGCTAAATATGAAAACAACTGACAGTTGTGTTCCAGTGTTTAAGTCCCTAAAGCTGTTAACATTTCCTTCAATTTATATTTTAGAAATGGCAATTTTTGTTAAACGTAACATGCATCTTTTTACTAAAGTATCACAAAGTAGTAAGAGACCAATTAGAAGCCAATACAAAAATCGTCTAATAGTTGAGAGATGCAATACTGCTTTATATAGAAAAAATGTTATTTGTATGGGACCTACAATTTATAACAAAATACCTGACATAATAAAAGAGGACACAATACGCAATTTTAAAAAGAAGTTAACAGCATTATTAATTGAAAAATGTTACTACTCGATTAACGATTTTATAAATGACAGTGACATATCCTAATGTAAACTTCTATTCTAAGATAATTATAATATTATGCATGCAATTTAACGGCATAACTTAATTTTTATATTTTGACATTGTTAGTGTTGTTTTATTTTTATTTATTTTGATTCTGTATTTCATTAATGTTTGCATGACAATGTAATTTCAATTTATTTTAAATTTGACATTGTAAATATTTTTTTTTGTTGTTGTCTAGTGCAACTAAGTTTGTACGCCATGAATGGCAAAACATGTAGCCACCTCATATTATTTATAAGACCTTTATACTGTACTCATGTTTTACAAAATAAAATATTACTTACTTACTTACTTACTTACTTAAAAGATGCGAGCGCCCGGCCGGCAATGTTTGTATGAAACTCCATATCGTATTTAGCGGCCGAATAAATGACTATGAAAACTCATATCTGGCGTGTTATTTAAACAACAACCAAGGAGGTAACTTATCAAAGGTCAAAATTTCGATTTGGTTAGCAAATATAGCTATATAAAGTAAAGAAAAAACAAATAAACATATTGACGTGTGAAAAATTATAATTTTTTATTCTGAAATTTATAATTAATTTGCTTAGTTTGAATTTCCGCCATTATTATTTGTCAAAAGTACTATACAAGCCTTGGCCGCAACCAGGCATTGATGGACTCACGTATGTGTGCCTCGGCTACGCCTCGGCCCATATTTTCACGATCGTCCGTCAATGCCCTTGTTGCAGGCCGCGACAGTAATGTACTATTATTTATCACAGATATACAGCATATTCTGCAAATCAAAATCATAACAGTACACTGCACCCGTGCAAACTAGGGACGGGTCGCTAGTTTTACTATGAAATCAATTCAGCAAGATCGAAGAGTCGGTAAGTGCTAAAATGAAGTTGATAGCAAGTGAATGGGGATTGAATATGGTCAATAGGTTATAATTTGTAATAGGTCATTAGCTGCCGCCAATGAGGAGCTCGTGGCTTAGTAATAACAGCCGCACGGGTCGATCCATCAGGTTAAGCTACGCTTGCCGGGGTTGGTCCGTGGATGGGTGACCATCTTTAAGTACCGAGAGTCCTCCGTGCCTCGGAAAGCATGTTAAGCCGTTGGACCCGGTTGTCATTCGTGGATCTTCGACAGTCGTTACGATTAGTCAGAAGCCCGAAAGTTTGACACCAGTCTTACCAAGGGGTTACTGAGTTGCGGAGGTCAGATAGGCAGTCGCTCCATGTAAAATACTGGTATTCAGCTGCATCCAGTAAGACTGGAAGCCGACCCCAACATACTTGGGAAAAGGCTACGCAGATTGTTAGCCACCTAGTACCGTAATAGTACCGCCAATAGTGTGATTAGTGTCGAGATTAATTAGTCTCAAATTGAATTAATTCCTTACAGTAACTAATAACAACATGTAAAATAAATTTTTACACGTTTTTGTTAGTTATTACAAATGAACAGAAATTAGAAATGAAGAGATCCGTAGGAGAACCAAGGTAAACCGACATAGCCTGAAGGATTGCCAAACTTAAGTGGCAATGGGCAGGGCACATTGCTCGCAGAACAGATGGCCGATGGGGCCGAAAGGTTCTGGAGTGGCGACCGCGTACCGGAAGACGTAGCGTTGCAAGGCCCCACAAGATGGACCGATGACTTTGTGAAGGCCGCAGGAATCCGCTGGATGCGCGAAGCACTGAACTGGTCAAAGTGGCGGTGCTTGAGGGGAGGCTTATGTCCAGCAGTGACCGTCTTTCGACTGAAATGATGATGATGACAAATTTAAACTGTATTGTATTGTACTTAAAAAAAGCTTGCGTTTTAGACCGGAAAATATTGAGAAGAAAAGTGGTTTTTATACCACACCCGAATTCCGTTCACCATAACGATGGAAATGAAACAGTACCTTTTAAGGTGTCAAAACCCACGATTTGGTGTCTAAAAATCAAGTTATAAATTTCGTATTATCTTGACAGTTCAAAAGCTACTTAGCTGCATACAATATTTATTTAAAACTCAGTAACTCCTAACAACTGAACTTAGGTAGTCTTGTATTTATCTGTATCTAAGTTCACGAGTAACTCCCGCTCACTTGTATACAAGATGTTTCTGTTTTAATATTAAGTTTGAAAGAGGCCACAGAAATGATACAAAAAGATTCTCCTATTACCATTTGGATAAAAAAAATGGCATAATAATTTAAAATACGCAAATATTTGTTTGTTACGCTTTTACGCTAAAAACGGCAGAACGGATTTGAATGAAATTTGGCACGTGGGTAGAATATGGCTTGGTTTAGGACGTAGGATAGTTTTCATCCCGGTAGTACGCCATCGGCGAAGTCGCGGGCAAACGCTAGTGGTTAATAATGCAAAACATTTACAGGGTAGCAACGATGCGAAGACAACAAAGCTTATGACGCCAAAAAAGAGCATCTACAAAAGTGACAAAACTTAAATACGTCCAGTGCATCTTGAGCAAAACCATACCTAGTAACTTTGTAGGCTTATTAATCTTGAGACCATGGCATGCGTACCTCGGCTCGTGCCAATACCTCTCAATTTGACACAAGATGACTCTGAAGTGCGCAATTATAAACAGGTCGACCATTTTGAACACGACAGATTAAGCTGCTCTGGTTGCAATAAGAAAAAAGAAGTTTGCAACATCACCCACCCTGTATAACAAAACTAGAACTAACAGCTCAACAAAAGGTTACGTAAACTAACTGGTTTTAGGTTTAAGTATACAGTTACGTACATTTGAGACTTATAAACGTATTCTATTTCGTTAGAGTCGAGAATTAAGAGTTGTGTCCAACTAGGTGATCTGATTTAGGTCATTGAAGCTATTGGTCTGATTACGTCATCAAATCTTGCAATACATACTTAAACTCATGCCTTTTTCCTAAGGGGTAGGCAGGGACTACAGAACGCTAACTGCTACTCCTTTTGTTTCGTTTACGTTCATACATCAGGGAGATTCCTTGTTGGTTGATAGCGGATATCTTAAATGCCTTACACTTTGTTTATTACTAACTTTACCCGGTCCGGCTTCGCACGGGTAGCACTAAGTACTTATCTACGGCGCACCTACCTACCTACCCTACCTACCTACCCAATTTTTTTTCATGCAAACCTTGTCCTGAGAATAACAATTATCCAATTTGGTGAAGTCGTTCGGAAGTTATGCGCGTACATACATTTCGGCGATTCGTTTTTATATACAACTTGACATTTTAGTCGTCTGACAAAAGCAGTCCACTTCATGTATCCAATGACTACCTACTAAACATTCATAAAAACGTAACGATTTTTTAATTGCTCCTAGAAGTATTTTATATCGGGTACATTGAGTGGCCCTTTGTAATACGTAAAATGTCATGGTGTATACAGATAGTATTGGGTTCGGGAACCTATCATATTGGCGCTTTTTTTCTCTCAAATAGAGAACCTCGTCACTTCTATGATTTAAAATATTCATCAATTGCTTGGTATTATATCGAATAATGACCATCATAGTAAACTACCAATAGTAAAAAATAGTACATACTAATTCCATGCTGCCACGATAGTAGGTACTTACTAATTCCATGCTGCCATGTCAATATTCAAAGATGTCATTATTCTTGTTTTAAACTTCGGGTGACCGAGCTCTGCTCGGGTGAAAATACGGAGAAAACGAATTTTCCCAGATATGAGACCTAGCTAGATCGATTTTTCGCCCCCGTAATCACCTATATTGCAACTGTCATCGAAATCGTTAGAGCCGTTTTCGAGAAAGTGATTACAAATACATATATATATATATACAAATATTGCTCGTTTAATAGTATAGGATTAATAAATTATTTCATTCAATACAACAGTCTTAGATTAATGATAAAAATGTTTCAAATCGTTTTGAAATCAATTAATCAGTTCCTTTACTTTCATTTCAATGCATGTAAGATTTTAAAGATAATGAGATTGAACATGTTCTTTTTAATTCTATTTTAAATTGGCAAACTAACGGTCCACTTTGGTGTGTTTGAGGGTCAATACCCACCGTCAGCCATGAAAATCTGCAATGCCAAGACAGTTACCACTTATATTTCTCTCGTGATACGTGAGAATGTCGTGGGAATTAACTTTCCACGTAACTTTTCTTCAAATTAACTTCTTCCCCGTTACCAGCCGATCGATTCTGTAAAAATATCACCGTGAAACTTAGGTGAAGTGAGCTGTCAATAGTGTTAATCCCTAGCATCCTGCCGGTCGATTTGTGACAGTGACAGCTCACTTCACATAAGTTTCACGTTGATATTTTTACAGAATCGACCGACAGGAGTTAGTTCCCCATGTTGCCTACTTATTCTCCTTCTTCTCGTGGCGATGACTCATATTAGTCCAACCATAGGACTTGCAGAGCTTTGTCGTTTATCCCATATAAGTCCTGGGGGTTGCAAGTAGATGTTACTTAACTTTCACGGTCCTTTTCTTTGACTTCACAACAGCCAGTTTTAGGAGTTACTTTGTTCCCTCTTATGGTTGAAATAAGCTGATAGTCTCAGCATTGCAACAGACGGGCTCACTTATTACCGCCGCCTGCCGTCGACCGTGGTATCGGCGCGTATTTCGTAAGTAATGATACTTTGATTATAACATGCATGTAGGCAAGGACTTGTCATTGTCTATGTTTTTATTTTAAAGGCTGTTCTTTGTACAACAGTTGTATGACCGCTAATTTCGTTATAGTTCCACTCATTCCGAGGCAATAGTAGACTTTTATACAAGGGATGAAAGGGACCTATTTAGGCACGAGATCATTTAATAATGGTAATAATAGTTCGAGTGCATAAATAGGTCTTTCATCCAAGGTACACACTGCTTTTCATTTCAAATATAAGGAAAGTAAATAAAAACCTAATTAGTTAAACAAATCGATATCTGAATCTGATGAACTCATTTTATACAAATATCTGTATACGTAATTAGCACTTGACAAAACAACTGAAGATCGAATTGCCGCTTTCCCGCCTATTTGTTTCTTTTTCTGTGGCATTCTAGCAGCCAGTATTTATTATCATTGATGATGGTAAATATTTAGTTTAAATCTATGTAAATTAAATAAGAATTCAGTGAAAAGTAAATTATCATTAATTACTTATAAAGTCATGTTACAAAATTATTGTTAATATTTTTTCATTAGAATTTTACGCCGCGATTTAACAGAGTAGCTGTATTATAAAAAGTTGGGAGATAGCTTGCATAATTTAAAAAAAAATTACTGCAGGGAAATCGTTTCCCCGGGACGAAAAGTACTGTTTTCATCCCTCTGATCGGGTAACTTCAAGCGGCCTTTCCAAGTATGAGAAATGAAAAGATTATTTTTTCATCGACACAAGGAGAGACCGGCTGGCCATGTTTGTCAAAGTACCGATGGCCGGTGGAGCAGACGAGTCCTGGAGTCGAGACCGCGTATTGGCAAGCGTAGGGTGAGACGCGTCTCAGCTAGATGGGCCGACGACCTTAAGAAAGGGGCTGGGACAGATTGGCGGAAGACAGGCTGTTGTGGTGCAGCCTGGAAGAGGCCTATGTCCAGCGGTGGACTGCGATAGACTGAGTTGATTGAAGAAGATACCATTTCGCTTGTTGGGAGCTGCGTATTGTAGTATTGCTATTTGAAAAGAGCATATTTTAATATAGTTTTTGACTTATCAGTTCTTATTCTGATCACCGACTGCTTGCTCCCTGCTTGTAAGCTTTTCTAGTCCACTAATTTAAGGGTATCCAAGGACAAAATTGAAAAAACTAGATTCAAATAGGATTGCCGCTTGGTGGCAGAAATAAGTATAGTGTTAGGCGCCACCTCCACAGACGCGAGAATTGCGGCGACAGTCACCCTGTGCCTTCAAATGAAAGCCGCGATGACATCGCCGTGTAGAGGTCTATTCAAAGAGTTTCTATTGAATTTGATGGCACGGCGAGACTATCACTGCAATTCTCTCGCCCGTGGAGATGGCGTCTTAAGTAACTAAACTAGCTAGTTCTTCCCTGGACGATTTTTCTAGTATTACTTTCCTGATACAGTTTTCCGTATTCAGTTCAGACTAATTTACTTCATCAAATAAACAAACTATGACTTCTCAAGCACTCGGCGAGATATTAAACGAGTGAATTATAGCTAAACGCAATATAAGAACATGCACTTTAAAATACCACTCAAAATTACACTGTACAACGTTATAATTTTAAGGTCCAATTCCCTTTGAAAACAAACCTGCACTTACTTGCAAGGGGAAATAGACTTTACGGTGAAGGTTTTAAGGTGTGAATTGGAGTGTAAGCATAACAATGAAGTGGTATTCAGTGGGTCAGTAGCAAACTATTGCGAGAGTCCTAAGATACTTGATATATAAAGCTTGTACGTCCGACTTGTAGGGTGGCTACAAAATTAGCCAACGATTGGATAGCTAGAAAACCTATTATTCATTGAAGCACTCACAATATGGTCCAGTTTTTATACCTGTCATTTCAAATCTTATCCACAAAGCTTAAGAATTCTGAGATTTATCGAAAATAGACGAGAATAACTAAGAATGATATCTCTTTCTACTCGACGTTTGCTCTGTCAATAGGAATGATGCCTGGGTAAAAAAAAAAAACCCGTCAGTCAGATACCTAATAAAAAAAATTTGAGACACGTATTTTTTTGCTTTATCATATTAATAAAAAAATACTTAGATAAAACGCATTTTAAGTTGGGGAGTGGGGGTCGCTACGTCAAAAGTAAGTATAAAATCTACATACTCGTGACGTCACGGCGGATTCTAACCCAATCTTTAGATTACGTAAAAAAAGAAAAAATACGTGTCCAATATTTTTTTATAATCTCCATGACGGACAAAAAAAAAAGTTTGTCTTCACTTATTAATTCAAGAATGGAGATAAATTAAGGCTCCCGAAGAGCAGGCGTTTCATAAAGCCTATTGACAGTTGATTTGAAAATTCCAATTTTCCAATTAGAACGGGCCAGAAATACAGTATTTTAAACAGCACAGCAAAGTGACATACCTTTCAAACTCTGACAACTTCACTATCAGACATTTTGCATCTCTTATATCAAGAAAATAGCTTTACAATACATACCTACCTATCTACCTAATAATGATTAAAATACTATCGTGAATTGATGAAAGCCTAGTACTTTTTATTAGGTTACTGCTCAGAACGGTCTTGATTAGCTACCAACCCAGGGGATTTTCAAAAAAAAATAATACTATGGTGAATTCATGCAAGCCTAGTACTCTTTGATAGGATTTATGCAACGACAGCTAGAGATATCATCAAAAAATCCGTTCCATACAAAATGAACCGATGAAAAAATTATTATTTTCTTCATTTTTTTTTTTTGGTGCTCTTAAACTATTTTCACATTATTGCCTTTCAAATGAAACCGGTTTGGAGCACCAAAAAATCGGTTGGACGGTTTCAAAGTCTATAACGGACATAAGTAGAAACATTTCTTGTGTTTTTTATAGATTCTACCATACCCAGACTTTATCCAAGTCTTGTAAAATGGCATAAACATAACATCTGAATTCAGAGTAAGGACAAATCTCACAAACTCTTCTACCATAGACACATTACACCAAGAATCACGAACAGCCATGCCCAAGTTTCGCACGCTACACTATTACGACTATAAAAGATAAAAGTTGTCATTTTTACACGATTCTACATAATACACACATAAACACAATGAATTATATTCGTTTTATTCACGGTTAAGTGTAAGAAGGCCGGTTAACAATTAGATTTCGTTATCTGTGGTCATCTTGTCTATGAGCTCTTGTCTATGAGTATTCGACCTCTCTATTGGGCGCGTTCTTATTTTGAATTCATTTTCGGTTGCGAAATTGAATGAATGGAATTCGTGTAGTGTTGAGTTAAGATTTCCACTGATACGCTGATATAAGATTATACGAGTAGGTAGATAGTAAATTGTATTCCTTTTTTATCTACTGTCTAATGCAAGAGGTACAGGCTGCCCGGTGGGTGTTCAAGACTTGCATAATGAGCTAAACTGGCTTACATCAACAAAAGCATTTCTTGTTAAATTCAATACGAATATTTAATTCAATATTTCCAAATACTCGTTGATTACTAAATATTTCTCAAAATAACAAACAAGGTTTAAAAAAGCACGATATAAAGGGTTATTAGTTATATGTAGGCAATCTATTAAAGGAATGTAGGAGACGTCATTTACAACCAAATGACCCCTTTTGACTCCTATGCAAATGACAACCAGTGTCGAGTAATTACATTTTAAAATATAAAATTACTCGAAAATGGTTGACATTGGCATAGGGGTCATCGGAGGTTATTTGGTTGCAAATGACCTATAAACCTGTATATTTTTTTGACACTGCCTGATTCAGGTCAGTATTTCAGACACGTGTCACAAGTGTCTTGACAGTCTTGGAAAAATACTAACTTAATATTGTAAATGCAAAAGTGAGTGAGTTCTTTCATTTGTTTGTTTGTTACGCTTTCACACTAAAACGGCTGAACGGATTTGGATGAAATTTTACACATGAGTATACCATTATTAGGGTTCGGACATAGGATACTTTTTGTCTCGATATTCCCACGGGATCGGGACGCATGTGGGTGAAACCGCAAGGCGCATCTAGTATTTTATGAATGCATTTGACATTTAGGTACTTTTGACGGCACGTCAGTCGTAACGCTTTGACCTTGAGCTAGCCTGGTGTTTTTTTAATAGAGAAAAAAATAAACAACCATATAACCTATAGTCCCTACCTATTTATGTATTGTTATACCTATTTTAGTTATAATGCATTAGAATGTATTTTTTTAATTTTTCCTTTGTTCCTCTCAAATAGAGCACCTGCCATGTAATCTCTTCACCACCCTTGGTTGACTGGTAGAGAATGCCTAAGGCATTAAGTCCGCCTTTGTACTTTTTTGAGTGTGAAAAGTTTAAATAAATAAATATAAACAAACAATTTTTTCATGATTGACAGATGCCTTATTTTCTAGAATAGTAGCTATGCACCTGAACTAACAGCCCATATAAAGTACCAGGTGTGCAACCTTATTAATAAAGTGTAGCAACTTCGGAGAGACCTATGAATCACAGGCCTTTCCAAACTCGGCGCCAAGCCCGGTTCTCTGGCTTCCGTGTACTGTTTACCCCAAACATTTTAACTTTAGGTTATTTGGTTCGATTGAGCTGTGTCTAGTAATGTACGATATGTGAGTATTAAAGTGCCTATTTTTTGTGAAAAGGTGAATTATCAGCAATGAACCGCAGAACGACGCGACAGGAGAAAGGGCGACGTGACTCTAGTAGATTTCCATTAAAACTTCTTGGAAATGTTCTACCATAATCGCGTCGCATCGTCGCGTCGCGCAAAACTGCGGGAAACTTATATCGCATGCCTTTTCTGCCGACTATTTGTGCCCGACAAATACATCGGACACCGTCCAAGCCGCCGGCGCAATCTATTTGCGCAACCGTCATCGAAAACTGTTGCCAGAGCTGAATCTCCAGTGTGTCGTACTTTGAAGATACTCAACGCCCTTCTGACGGCCAACCCTGAATGCGATGTATTTGCGGATGAATGGAGTAAAATTATGCGATTATGTCTGGTGTTCTGTGAGAGAACGTATGCAACGGAGTCCACTGTTCCATGTTAGTTTAATTAAATAATATACAAAAAAATTGACAATATAATTTTTTATTTTATTTCTATGTTAATTAATGTAATTGGTGTGGTACCGTTTTAATTAACTATAAATAAATCGCACGAGTTATCGGGCTATGAATTTCCTGAGTTCAGGAAAGGCGAAGGTACCATCGAAGAACTTCATATCTAACCACCCTAAGGACTATTCTTGCTTGCAGCGTTCGGCGGCTATAGCACCGGGCTGGTAAAAGATGTGGTCATCGTGTTCCCGGGATTTTGTTTTGAAACTGGTTAGATATGAACTTCTTTGATGGTACATGCCGGTTTGCAGCCGTCTTACACAGGACACAACACGATCACTGCTGTTGACCATATTCAATGCCCCTCATGTGACATGTATTTAACACTCACTAACATATCTATAACATTACAGACACTCTTCCTACACCAACAATACTAACACAAATCACAGCACCATGCATACGCACACACTCATTTTTATATGTATCTCTTATTTAAGTTTTTTAAACGTACCTACCTTTTACATAAAATTATTAACGGAACGAAGGAGCCTGGATCTCACAACACAGGGAATCCTAGTGCGAGGTCTAGGAATTCAATCCACTTAAATGTAAACTTTGCGAAATAAATTTATTCTTATTCTTATTTCTTCTTTAGTTGCTGGATTCCTGAGGGAAAGTAAATCTCCCAGCAGTGTTCGGCATCGTTATAAGATGAAAATTAATGTCACCATGATGATATCATTTGTCATATGATATGAATGAATAAACTCATCATCTGCCTAGCCTTTTCCCAACTATGTTGGGGTCGGCTTCCAGTCTGACCAGATGCAGCTGAATACCAGTATTTTACATGGAGCGACTGCCTATCTGGCCTCCACAACCCAGTTACTGGGTAACATGATACCACTTGGTAAGCCTGGTTATCAGACTTTCAGGCTTCTACGAACGATCTGTCAAAGATCTACGAATGACAGCCGGGACCAACGGCTTAACGTGCTTTTCGAAGCACGGAGAGGTCTCAGTATGTAACGGATGGTCACCCATCCATCATCGGCAAGCGTTGCTTAACCTTGAAGATCAACCCGTACGGCTGTTATAATTTAGCCACGCGCCTCCTAGTACTGTATAAACTTAAGGTTAAGTCTTTAGTTACAATCAACTATAATTCAGTAACCTATACTTAAAACACAAGTAGCTCCATAATGTCAGTGACAGGTAGTCGGCCCTTGCGCCGACGTAATGACACATTTCCTTTGGCTTTACAACTAGGAGCTACAAGCCACTGTGGGCCATAGAACAAATGAATGACACAGAAGTTTTACTTCATGATTATCAGCAGTCAACGTGCATTTGTTGACTCGAAGACGAGTCAATTTGTGAACCATTTTCTATTTTTGTTAAGAACCTGGTACTTTTTGACAGGTACCTATACCTATTAACACTGTCATTTGAAAACATTGTAAAGGCAAATTATTTTGAAAAGAGTAAGTCCAGGTTCGCATGGCTCTGCTCAGCGCCGAAAGTTGTAAATCCAACAGTGTGTTTTTCAACGCGCTGGGACGAGAGTGCGTCCCAGCGCGTTGGATTCTCAACGCTAGGCTCAACACCGAGAATTAAAAATCCAGTGAGCGATATAATCCCCCCGCGATATTTTTACGTCCATGCGAACGTGGGCTAACCGTGGAGTTTCTTGCTGGCACCTAGCGTTTGACGTTTCATAAGTGCCCAGGCCTGCCTTGAGATAGATGACGATCTCTATACGACCGAATTCGGTCGCAAAGTCCTACTGGCGTCCCTAGACGGTCAAAATTGCTTGACATCCACGAAAAAGCACGTGCTTATCAAGCAGGTCGCGCGCGTTATGGGACGTCAGTAGGACTTTGCGACCGAATTCGGTCGTATAGAGGTCGCTATCTATTCCCAGACTGCAGGGCCAGGTAGGTTTATGTGAAATAAAATATTTTGAATTTGAATTTAAAGGTCGAGCACGAGTGGTGGTACACAGGTAAAGAGTTTGGGAAATTATCAAATAACTTCTCCCGCTCTGGGCGGAGCGGGAGGGCGTGTCAGACTTTTCCTGACTAAAACCCACCCGTGTTCCTTCCGTTGCCTGTGTGCCGGGGTCGCGATATCCCTTTCGGACAAACTCGCAACCCCGGCAGGCATTAGCCCTTCCGGACCCCGTCAGTTGGTGCTGAAATCTCTTTGAGGCGCGCGTGGAACACAACGCGCTGTCGACCCGGGCCTGGTCCCTATCGGACGGCGAGCTACCCATTGCTCACCGTCCGCAAGCCCGCGCCTACGGTGGCCGGAAGTCGGCTCGCGACTCCCGACGCCCGGGGCGTCTCCTGCGGCGACTTGGGGCGCGAGGGCGCGAATCTTGCCTCTCCCTCGCGCGCTCCGCCTCCTCCTTCGCAAGCATTACTGCTGCGCTGAGGCACCCTGGGTTAACAAACCCGTAATCATGTAGCCGACTGGCTAATATAGTTTCAAAGCGCGATGGGCTAACGACATCGTAGAAGTCAGTACAGGAAAATCCTGAAAAAAATATGGACAATACCTGGCAGAAATGAAAAGAGGCCTATAACTAGCAGAGGGTGATTCCTGCCTGAGATAATGAGAAAACGAGAAAAAAAAGAATGATCAACATTGTTATAATAATGACGATGTTACAAAGCCTTGTCTCAGTCAGCAGGCAGGGTTGGTAACGTCATTTGTGAAGGCTCTTTTAATTGCATTCAAACTGTAAATCGTATGTTATACTTGGACAGGAAAAAAAAAGTGGGCCCTCTGCTAATATCTTCCTTTGTAACAACCACACATATTAACGTATACTATGTTTACTTCATGTGATTTGTATTAGTCATGGTATTTCTTGTTTCGGTCTAAAAGTCAAATAGTACCTTCACGATATTATCATTTGAGTTGATATCCTAAATTATGATACGTCTTATTTCATCATCACGCAAATAGATGCTGTTCTAGAAGCGATAGGAAACATATCGTGTTCTGAAGTTTTTCTCTATTCAAGGTGAATAAATGAAATCACTGCCAATACTAATGCAAAGGATTATTTTGTAAATAATTAATAAATAAATAAATAAAAATAAAATCTTGCGAGCATTACAATAGTCGCATTATGATGTGTTACATCTGACATCTTGGCTGACAGTACCAACCTCTCGGAAAATGGGTTGGTACGATCTGACGGCCAAACCTAGCACCGCGCGCGCTCATTGGTCAAATCAAATAGCGCGCGCTTCCCCGGCTTCCTGTTACACACTTCCGTCCCTTTTCACGAAATCACTCCCAGGAGAAGAAAGATGACCAAAAAAAGACTTTTTAGAACAAATTAAATAGTAGTGATGGGCCGATTATGAATTTTGTCGATCAGCCGATAGTGACTTAACTATTGGATATTTTTGATAGAATTTTCGAATGCAGACTGGGAACATTATTAGTTAAACGCAGTTTAATTTGTTGTCATATTGTCGTCTCTATCTTGTACATCTCACTGCGAAATCTTAGGTGAAGTGAGCTGTAAGTTCATCTGATGCTAGGGATACACAGCTCACTTATAACGTAAGAACGCTTTCTGAAAGTGGCAACGAGATGAGATGTCAAATATTTCGCTGTTTTGATAAATTTGAAAATGTATTTATTTAGTTCACTAGTTAGCCATATTTCATAATATGTTCATTCAGGAAATGAACATATGAAATATGGCTAACTAGTGAACTAAATAAAATATTGATTATTGCTATAACGACAAGCAATAAAAATGATTATTAACTTTCTTTAAGTTAAAATTTAAAGGGGGCCATGGATACATAAAACGTGTTTTTTTTCGGCATTTTTTTGCTGGATTTTTAATACGGTACGGAATCCTTCGTGTGAAAGTCCGACTCGCACTTAGCCGTTTTTTCTTTTTAATTAATGAACTGTCAATCATGACATATAATTTAATTTAATAATTGTATGATGAATCACGCAACTTTGTAAGTACTTATTAAACTTATTAATATTCAAATGTTGCTTAAGTATCGTTCAAAACTAGATTAACAGTTACTAATTAAAAACAAAATAGACGAATTTAAATTAAATATAAAACTATTAAAATAATCTTTAGAAAGTTTAGTGTCCATTGCAAATTAAAAATAATAATTCAAGTCTTCAATTTAGATTTAACTGATAGATCAGTATTGCACGTCGTTTTATTTGGGTTCCGTAGTGAAATAGTGGGAACTCTTTTTTGTCCCAAATTCACTTCACCGTTGTGAACTTTTCAGGGTCCGTACTAAAAGACCATAATATTACTTAAGAAAATTGAACAACGTGTTCATTTTGATATCCCATAATCTTAGGGCAGTAACGAGAACATAGAATTAACTAGCTTATAAATTATTTATAATTTTTTTATTTTGTTTGGAGAACTTACCACTAGACTCTCGATGTGTATCTAAGTTTCATTGATAAGTACGAGTAAATAATTTTCATTCAAACCAATCTCTCATATTTAAAGCTAAGAAAATGCGACGTAGTCATATTTTCTTTTTATGAACAAAAATAGTCTGAATTAAATATTTTTTATATTTCACCTAAGGATTTTTTAAATAAATAAAAAAATCTGAAGAATATGCCAGTTGATTCTTTGATATGGTCTCATTCATACTCTAAGAGTTATGGGATATAAAAAAAATGCCTTGTATATTTTTGTGGTGCATAATATTGCAATGGTGTCCACGTGTAGCGATATTTATTTGTTACTACGTCTGGCGCACCTTGAGCAGTTACTATTAGCCACGCTACCAAGTTGCTTACCGCCTCATATTTTTACCTCGGTATGGCCTATTTTTAAGCGGAGCTCGTGGCTAAATAATAACTGCATGGGTCGATCCATCAGGTTAAGCTACACTCAAAATCCAAAATTCAAAAAAAAAAAAAACACAAACCTACAAGGGCACTTATGAAACGTCAGAAGCTAGGTGCACGGTTCCAATTGGTTGTTTCCTATGGAGAAGAGCCGGCAAGAAACTCCACGGTTACTCTTTTAAAAGTAAATGGTTTTTACAATGTTTCCAAATTACAGTGTTAAAAGGTATGAGAGGACAGTGTACTTGCTGGGGTTGGTCTGTGGATGGGTGACCATCTTTACATACCGAGACTCCTCCGTGCCTCGGAAAGCACGTTAAGCCGTTGGTCTTCGTGGATCTTTGACAATCGTTACGGATCGTCAGAAGCCCGAAGTCTGACAACCAGTCTCAACAAGGGGTATCGTATTACCCAGTTACTGGGTGGTGGAGGTCAAATAGGCAGTCGCTCCATGTAAAATACTGGTATTCAGCTGCATCCGGTTATACTGGAAGCCGACCCCAATTTGTTGGGAAAAGGCTAGGCAGATTGATGGCCTATTTTTAAGTAATTTTTTCTGGTATGAAAGATGAAGAAATGCTTCTAAGCGACTCCACAACTTTTATTTTCGAACTAAAATCAACAGAAAATATGTACGGAACCGCAATCTTAATGCTTGTTCCGATTCACAAACTTATTTGAAATTTATCAGATTAGGCGAGTATTAATTATAACATGATAACCACTTAAATAATTACCTAATCTAGATTTAGGCTTAAATTCGAAAGGCAGATCGTGTGAGAAAGTTATTAATGGTAGTTACTATTACTTATCAAGTTATTGTTAACATTCATTAATATAGTGTAGATCTGACAGTTAAGGCGACGATAACCGACTTTAAATGATTTTATACTGAAGATCTCGTCTTAACGAGTAGTGAGTGAGTAGTGTTAGTGATTTGGAAAAAGACAAATGTTAAATTAGAGCATTTTTTTAATAACTTAATATAGGAATATTTTATTACAATACACATTATTATTATGTTTATATTACATAGTGAAATTAATTTGTAAAGTTTTGTCTAACGCGCATAAAAAACTGACAATCACGCTAAATTTACCAACCGTATTTTTCTGAAACCTTCACCATTTTAAAGATAATTTAACTATTGATATTATACTATACGTGTTTTATTAAAATACCTTTTGTTTTATGAATAATAAATTAATAATGCGTCTAATTTGGGACAGCGCTCCTTGATAGGCGAGTCCTATTACTGGCTGGACGTACGATGCGTTGCGTGAGCTCAGTACAGAATACGCAAGCTAACCCCTCAAGGTCACTGGCATATATCAGCGTCGTGCGGTGCTTCTGATCAGACCATGCCCCACTTGCTGGAGTGTCCTAAGTGCCCGTTCACCTGCACCTCGGATGACCTAAACAATGCCATTGATGCCGCAATCAACGTGACCACCTACTGTGCTCATAAAATATATTTAAAAAAAAAAAATTGTTTAAAAAACACTAAAAAACACGCTTTTACGTGCACCTATAAGTTCCATTTCATATCTTCCGGCTCCATCATCAGATCAGCTCGACAGTACCATATTATTGTATTCAGACCTTGAAACCTAATCGTGGTCAAAGTTCATTACAAGACCTTTCTAACAAGTCCAAACACGGCTATGATACGATCATCCATCATGAAGTTCCAGTTCATATCTTCCGGCTCCATCATCAGATCAGCTCGACAGTACCATGTTATTGTATTGTCATCAAAATCACATACAACTGCCAATTTTCATAACGCTACGATCTTTAGAAGATGGTTAAATTCGTTTTCTTAGATTTGATTACATAGTTACATACTCGTACATACAGGTCGACCTAATAAAAGCGTGTTAAAAATACAATGAAGAAGAGTACCATCGATACGAAAAGAAGAAGAAGGTCAGTGTCGAAGAAGTTAAGAGCATTTATCCTAAAACTTGGCAACGTCGCAATTTGCTGTCAAATATTTCGCTGTTTTGATTAATTTGGTAATATTACTGTATGGAATTTATATGAAATGTGGCTAACTAGCGAACTAGAATATTGATTATGAAATGCAATCATTTATATCCTAATAGCCGAATATTTCGTTTTCGATGTAAAAAAAGTATTTGGAAACTTTCCAAATGCCTTTTTTACACCTAAAACGGTCATCACATCAAATTCAGTGTTATAATTGCAATTCATTATTAATATTCTAGCTCGCTAGTTAGCCATATTTCATATTTCCATACAGTAATATTGCCAAATTAATCAAAACGGCGAAATATTTGACATCTATTTGCGACGTTGTCTACTTTCAGAATAAACACTCTTAAACTGGAAGGAGGAAGCGTCGCGAAAGATAGAAGGAGTGGACACTCCTGGATAAAGTCCTCCCGCGTTTACCCATAAGAAGGACAAAATATGCTGGCAAAGAAGTAATATGGATATTCGTGTGTCTGATGACTCGTTGATGTCTTTTCTTTGTCATACAAAGAAAAGACATCAACGCGTTCTATACATTGTGCTGGTCACCGGTGTCCGACCCAATTTTATCGACAAATCCACCATAATAAGGCATTTATAAATTAAAATATATTTTAAATTAAATGCTATGACATTGTTATTTATTTGTTATTTTCTTTCTAAAGTAAAGGGTCATATTCATAACTCCTAAACTATTTGATAGGTCTTGACAGTTTTTAGGTAATATCTTAGTGCATCTAAAAAGATAAAAAAGGTATGTTTACAGTCTCGATTTTTTTATAACATTTAAAAAGTAAAAATAAACAACCAAGATTTTTTCACACTTTTTACGTTTCAAGTATTTTGTTAAGGTTTTAATGTGAGTTTTTAATAAACCTTTTAGTGTCAACTTATTGCCTATTTTTGTACATCGGTAGATATTGTGCAACCCGTGCCAGTACTTAGTAAAAGAATAATAATTAAAAGGCCGCCATTTCAATACAGTAATACAAAATGCCTTATTATGATGGATTTGTCGATAAAATTGATCATATTGCTTGACCTTAATGGGTCGGACACCGGTGACCAGTCACACTGTAGATGCATGGAAGAAAAGGGTGTTCTGGGTGTTCCTACCCGACTCCAAACAATAAGGAAAAGGGCAGGAGGATAATGACATCGGTGGAGACCATTAAGTTTATTCACGAGGAAATCAGGTGCCTAGAAGACACCACACTAAAGGGCACCGGACACTCCAAGATCCTAAAACATCAATACATTTATAGAAAACTCCCTCTCACTCACTCACTCACTGTGTCATTAACGGCCAGCCCAAATCCTTGGACCAAGAAAGCTGTATGCACATAGGTTCTCATTATTATATAGAAAATTAAATAAAGCAACAACTTTTTAACAACCACCCAATATGTAATGAAATTATATAATTTCAAGACGGTAAGTGATCACCTCAATAATTTGTAGAACGCAAAAAAAATAAGTAGTAGGCCGTATACATTGTTGCCTTGGCCGACTTCTGTATAAAAGTAACGTGGTCCTAGTGGACGAGTGGAGCGCAAACCAAATGCAATGATGAGTCATGTATTTTCTTCGGTCTTGTTGTTCGGACATGGCTTGCACTATAATTTTTGTGTTACGTTTCAAAGTGACTGCATTGTTGTGGTATTTCGATTTTGATAGTAACAGTTGCAAAACCGGGGTTTGGATATATTCTTTCTACGAGTATATTTTGCTTTTGTTCATTAACTTTTTGCCATTTTTAAATACAGTATAATTTTTTATTTAGTATCAAATATCTAGTCTAAGCCTTCTCGTGCTGATCGATGTAACTGGAGAAACCTCGACCCCTGTATTACAGGATGTCCTACTAGTTCAGGGATCGAGTTCGCCGTCCGATAAGGACCAGGCCCGGGTCGACGGCGCGTTGTGTTCCACGCGCGCCTCAAAGACCCGTGTTCCCTGCTGACATCCAGCACAACTGACGGGGTCCGCTAGGGCCGATGCCTGCCGGGGTCGCGGGAAAGTCCGAAAGGGATACCGTGGCCCCTGGCAACGTTCAGGCAACTGAAGGAACACGGGTGGGTTTTAGTCAGTAAGAGTCAGTGACACGCCCTCCCGGTCCGCCCAGAGAGAAGTTATTTGATAATTTCCCACCCAAAAAAATTGGTCGCCTATAATGATCCCACTGCTGGGACACAGGCCTCCTTTCGATAAAAGGGAACGGGCCGTAATCCACCACGCTGGCCCAGTGAGGTTTGGTAGATGTCACATGTCTTCGAATTTTTGGTCGTAGGACATGCCGGTTTCCTCACGATGTTTTCCTTCACCGTTTTTGAAGCAAGTGATTATTATACAATACGCACATGAATCCGAAAAGTCAGAGGTGCGTGTCTTGGGTTCGAACTCGAGATCTATGACTTGGCAATCCGACATTATAGGTATTGTCATGTTGTGACATTATTTCCTCGGACACTTTCACAAAAGGCGTACTACTAAATACAACTATTCATATAAAGCAGATCTTGGTACACACATAATCATCCAATCACACCCACCACAATCTTCACTTAATTCATTCATCTCGGAACACATTATTAGCATTTATTATAATTTTACGAGCCTGCCGCTTTTCAAATGACCATTTAGATGCGTACGTAACTACTAATGATACCGTTCAGATAACGAATGAATGTAAATAAAAACAAATCGTAAATAATATTAATAGTTTAAAAAACACTAAAAAACACGCTTTTACATGCACCTATAGGCGTATTCAGACCTTACACGTCCAAACACGGCTATGATACGATATTTCATCATGGAGTGCTAGTGCCTATCTTCCGGCTTCATCATCAGACCTTGAAACCTAATCATGGTCAACGTTCATTACAAGACCTTTCTAACAAGTCCGATACGATCATCCATCATGAAGTTCCAGTTCATATCTTCCGGCTCCATCATCAGATCAGCTCGACAGTACCATGTTATTGTATTGTCATCAAAATCACATACAACTGCCAATTTTCATAACGCTACGATCTTTAGAAGATGGTTAAATTAGTTTTCTTAGATTTGATTACATAGTTACATACATACAGGTCGACCTAATAAAAGCATGTTAAAAAGACAGCTAATAATTGTACCACTGCGAGACATAGCCTTCTACTCGTGCCCGGGCATATCAGGGGGGAAAACCGGCATGCCTGAGAGATATTGCTCGACGGCATGATTGTGAAGCCAAGTCAGAGGCCCATGGACGGCATAAAAACTCTGACACCAGGTTAGTCATTAACCACACGAAAAAAAGGGGATATTAACATGCTTACCGAAGCACGGAGGGGACTCGATATGTAATGGATGGTCACCCATCCACGAACCGACCGCGGCAAACGTAGCTTAACCTTCAATCGACTCGTGCGGCTGTCATTGCAATAGACCAGAGTACAATGCCCTGTATAGGACGTCCTGTCCAAATTGCAATAATTCATACAAAATTCCCATACAAAAAGGCAGATTTTCCGAATTTTATAAGTTTCCCGGGAACTTAAAAAAAATATGTTTTCGTAAGAACCTGATTCGAACTATTAAGAACATTTTAAAACAATAAATAGCCAAAGCCTCAAGTTATGCGGTTACCAACGTACTTCATTTCATTTTGAACCGACTTCCAAAAAGGAGTTTATTATTTTATGTATTTTCATCAATTGTGGACCGATTTTGAAAATTATTTTTTCATTTGGTAGAGGAAGCTTGTGCGTTGGTCCCATAAAAATGTTATTACCTTTGCTTGAGAACTTTTTGAGTTAACATCGATAATACGTATTTTTCCCCACTAAGTCTATATGGATGATGTTCTATTTATTAACTTTCTTTCACTGTTATTTACATAGCAGGTAGTGGTATTCGAATTTGTGTGGGGTAGGTACCACAACTAAGCAAAAATCTATAATTTAAAACCAAAGAAACCGACTTCCGAAATAAAGTTATTTTTCACTTTGTAGTATTTTTTTTGTCTGTTTTTTTTTTAAGTTTTTTTATTATACAGATATTACATAGATCTACAAACACCGAATAATTTACTAAGATCACGACCAAAAGGACCAGAGTACACTGCCCTGCGTAGATATTAGATAGCTTTTTTTTAATACAGATTACATAGATCTACAAACACCGAATAATTTACTAAGTCCACGACCAAAAGGACCAGAGTACACTGCCCTGAATAAATATTAGATACATTGGTAAATAAAGCCAGAAACACATACATTAAAGTAACCGGTTTTGACACAGTATTACAGGATATTAGCCAAGCGAGAGAGAGGAACACGATTATAGGTTAGTTCCGTGAACTTTACCTTAAATACATACGTAGATATGTACTTAGATTCTCATCAGACGTTTAGGTAATTTTATGTTGGAATCGATGGGAATCGTCGTGTGATATTTGTTTTGAATTGTTAAATGACACTTGCATAAATGTCAATGTTTTAGATTTTAAACAAGATGGCGCTGTACAGATAAAATAATTTTGAAAATCTAGTTTTTTTTTTAAATGATTTTAGTTAATGGCTTTTTGTTACTTTTGTCAAATGAGGATCAGAAATAAGCTAATTTTGTTGACCTTCGCACTTAAGGACCAAATTTTTCCGTGTTTTCGTCCAGAGACGCATGCAACGTCGTAAACAGGGCCTGTCTATTAAAAAAAATCATTATCACTTAGATAATGTTTTTTTTTTTGCTGTCCGTTTCATAGTCCGTTTTGACTGAATGTTTTTATTTATTAATACCTGATTTCCTTTGAATAAAAAGTAGAACCAGTACCCCAAAACTTTGTTTGGGTTGGTTTGTAACGATTACTACATAACAAGCCAATCATAAGTGGAGAAAATGTGTTAATTGAAGCTCATGGCAATGAACTAAAAACACGCAATAGTAATTAGGCGTTAGTAAACATCAAACGAAAAAGAGCCTATGGAAATGACGTTTGACGGTTTGTTTTTTTTTGTCTTGACATGTAGTTAATGTGCGTTCCTATTATGGTAATCAAAGTCAAATCCGTAATGGAATGCATAGATTTTTATTTTTTTATAGCTTAGCTTACAACTATGAAGAAAAACGGTGTTATTACTGTAACCGCTATCAAAAAATTGTGTTTCTCTAAAGTTTCTTGCCCGTTCTTCTCCATGGGAACCTAGTCTACGCTTTGGAATGGGCAACAAGCTTCATCTTACTGACTGACCTTGACACTTCAAAAGTGCCTGTAATTGGTTTAATCGAAATAAGTTTCAGGTTGAGTTTTTCAGTATTTGGCATTGCCCGCCTTTTTGGATGCAAAACTGCAAGAACAAAGAATGAACAATTATTTAATATTGCGTAATACGTTTCTAGAGAACATTTAAAACGTAATTTGCAAAACTGCATAAATTAGTATGTATGGTTGAAAGATATAATTTACGAGGGCAATTTGTTGACATTTAAATTAATATGAAAATTAGTTAATTAACTTCAATATCAAATCTAAAGGTTTATCCTGTCATTTGAAAGTTCAGCTAAGTTCAATAAGTAATATAGTTTAGATTATTAAATTATACTGGTTACTACAAACGACATTTTAAATACCAACCAATGCCGCATAATTCCAAAGACAAAATAACATAATAAAATATCAGTACCTCATAAAAAAGATATTACCATAATTAAAATTCCAATTTGAGCGTTGACTTTATTTAAATTAAATCGAATGCACCTTCGTCGTTCCAATTTTAAAAAGTTGCCGGCCATTTCCTCGACATACGAATCTATCAGTCAAAAATGTTTCGCGCTTCCTATTCACCCTTCCCGCCCTTGAATACAGACCACTTACTTTTTTTACGTATAGAGCTCAAGCAACGTGCAATGGTATAAAAACTCGCGGCGACCAATCGAGAGCAGTCAGTAGCCTTCGAGCAGTCTAACACAGAAGTGCACGATGAGAGTTCTGGTGGGTTGAAACTTGAGTTTCCTTACTTACAAAACTCTTTAGTGCTTTTAATAATTAATAATATTCCAAATTTAAAATTAGTGTTTGCGTGCTAGTGTTGTGATTAGTGACGTGATCGATAAAGGGATCGCTTGTGATATAATCGATGTTTTAATCGGTATTCTTTCACAGATTGTCGCCGCCGTCCTCGCCTGCGCCGCAGCCGCGCCCTCCGGTCTGCTGGGAGCCCCCTATGGAGCACCCTACGGCCATGGCCTCGTTGGTCATGCCGGTCTTGCGGTAGCCCACGCGGCTCCGTATGCCGTGGCTCACGCCGCGCCGTACGCCGTGGCTCACGCACCAGTCGCCATTGCCCACGCCGCCCCTGCTCTCCCCACCATCTCCCCCGGAGACATCCAGGGTGCTGCCATCGACGCCCATGTTGAAGCTTCTGACCATGTCCGCGCCGCCTCTGATGCCGCCCGCGAATACCACGACCAGGCCTCCGAGCTCCACGGACAGGCTATCAACGCCGCTGAAGACCATTCTTGGCAAGCGGTCGACGCTGTCAAGACCGCTCAGGCTCAGTTGGACGGTGCCGCCGCTGGCGTCGCTCCCGTGCTCGCTAAGCAGCTGGTTGGTCACGCTCCCGTGGTCGCCGCCCCCGCCGTCTATGGTGCCCATGGTTACGCCGGTCACGGTGTTGCCCCCGCGCTCGCCTACTCCGCGCCTGCCTACGCTTCCAGCCAGACCGTCGTTAGCCAGTCTCTCTCCCAGTCCCACCCCGCCCCCGTGGTGCACGCGCCCCTGGCCTTTGCCCACGCTGCCCCCTACGGTGTTGCCCACGCTGCCCCCTACGGTGTTGCCCACGGCGCCCCCGTCGCTTACGCTCATGGACTCCAGGGACACGCATGGTAAACTGTGATAAAAATTTAGATACCAAAAAAATAATACTCAAGTTTTGGATTTTGTAAATAAATTATATTAAAAAATACAGGCTAACAGAGGCGAGGATGTGTGAATAAATGAAATAGTAATTTTATACAATAATGTTGTTTCCTTCGATTCATATCTCCACACATTACACACATACATATTCGTTTCCCACAACCTCAAGAGCATTGACTTAGCAAATCACGAATGATTTATAACAATAAAAATCGATCGAGTCGAATCGGTAGTTACTTCGATTATTTAAAACAAATACAAGATAATCGTAGCTTGTATTCGATTCAAAATGTCAAGTTCAATTTTTAAGCCGTCGACCTTAGCACACTAACATTCAATGACTCAAATTATAAATATTTTTATTAGTAATAAAAACACATCGATATTTTTGATACAATTATATAACCCAACCCTATACGCAAATAAATTTTCATTACTCATAACCTTTGCCAATAAAACATAAAAAGGTAAAGGCAATACTACTTCCTGACAGCCAATAATGTCAATAATAACTTTTTAATAACACAAAAAGGTTTTTATAGTCGCCACGCCTCATTCTCAATGCGTGATTAGCTTTTTTATAACGTAAAGTTATTCAAGGTTGTATGCTTATTTTCAACTTCCGCTTCTGTATCAGTAAGCGTGTTAAATTAATTATTTACGTTCAAGCATATATTTGTTAGTTTTTATTAGATACGAACTTGATTGGCTCGGAGGTATTTTGTGGAAAAAATAACAAAGTAAGGACAAAGGATATAAACAGGGTCAATAATTTAAATAATGTGTTATCAAGGTCGTGATTTAAAACATTCATAAGGAATTAGATTGAATGCTAGTGAGTATTATAACGTTTGAACAAAAAACCAGTGACTAAAACAATGTGAAACAAATTCACTTTACAAAAGTCATAGGTATAGCTTTTCAAGGTCCATCTTGTGAACTTCAAAAACTATGAGAAATGATATAGCCCAGTCCAAATCGACACACAAAAATGCAAATGTAACTACGATTTTTTAATATGTTGTTAGGTCCCTTGAGAGTAGTTTATACCCAAGTTTGCAAATCTTGGACTTCTCCCATAGTGCTCGAAAAACTGAGAAATTCTGGCAGTTTTTTTTATTTTTTATTCCTTAAGGACGCGTTTTAGGTATCTTTGTACATATTTAGGTGAAGCAAGCTAAATTTGTTACAATTTGAGCCCAACCCAAGCACTCTAGGTCTACAGGTTGCGAAAAAAAGTGAAAAATTCTAGATTTAGGGTCATATTTATAGTTAAAATAAAATCAATGAGACTATGAAAAAATCAACCTGTAAGTCTGACAACCAGTCTTACCAAGGGGTATCAATGTTACCCAGTTACTGGATTATGGAGGTCAGATAGGCGGTCGCTCCATGAACAATACCGGTATTCAGCTGCACCCGGCTAAATAGTTGGAAAAAGGCTAGGTAGCTGATGACATTTCTCTAACAATCCCCTCCCCTTTTAAATTGCTTTAAAATTGTATACAAAAGACTAAAAACATTTCACATTATAACTAAATACTAAGAAATGGAGTACTACTCAATATAAAATGGCCGCCTTCCCACAACAATTAGATTCGTTATGAAATCGCTCGAAGTGTGGCAACTAAATAGATATAAATTAAACTAAATGGCAAATGCTGGAGTATTAGGATGTGTTCAGAGTAAAGGAAAGGCATGTATTTAGTCGAACACCAACTAATTCCCGTTTCGATTTCCTAAAAATATTAACGGACCATCTAATATAATAGATGACCCTCTTTTTTTTTGAGACACAATTCCAATTTCGGTTTATTTAAAATACTCAATCGATACGCTTTCATTTTTTTTGCGATATGCTTGTTTGGATAAGAAAAGGCGATCATCATTAGAAGGTAAGATAATACGTTTTTAGAGGATCAATTAATTTTAATCTAAAGATTATATTAATAGTCCTTCAGACCGAATTTTGGTCTTAGTTCGGTACCATACCAGCCTTAGCTTGAGATATTATAGTGCACAAGTGTGTGCGCAGACACAGATTCACTCACTCTACATAGGTTATAGTGTCGTTAGGTCAAACATAAAATGCCGCCCTTGGGCATGTGACCGCCCGTATTTTTCTGAATATTCATGTTTTTTTTTCGAAAATTAACTTTAAAAGGGGGCAGAAAGACCTTTAATATTTTTCAAGTCATTCAATTTTTTTTTATAGCTTTTGCCATATCTCATAAGTTATTGGTTCGATTTCGATTGTTTATCATTTCTAAAAGCTTGAGTTATTTTATCGGATTAAATGATATAAAAAAAAAAAAATCGACTACGAAAAAAAACTAAGGTGAACACGTTTTTTTTTTTTAAATCACAAACAAGTGTGTGTTCATAAAATCATAGCGTGATATTGAAAAAAAAAAAAAAATATAGACCCCCTTTTTAATTTAACATTCGATAATTTGTCATGAATATTCAGAAACATGCGGGCGGGCACATGCCTATGGGCGACATTGTATGTATACATACAAGCTGTAAACGATAAATAACTGAAAAGGGGTCATTTTACTTATCATTATGAACAACTTTTACTAGGGGACTAGTCCTGAAGCCTCGAAAATAAAATCAGCTGCTCTATACATTTCTGTTCGCATATCTCAACAAAATCTTACAAAAGTTCACATAAATTTATAAGAATTGTTATTTTCGAAATGATAACTTTGAATTTTAATTGTAAGTTAATACTTATGTTGCCGTGCCCTAACAGGGTCCATAACTGTACTTTAACTTTAAGCCTCATGTAACATCTTTTATTTATACACATTATGGTATAAATGAAATGAAATGATCTACGGAACAGCTGAATTCTTTTTTTGCAATTTTAACTGATCCTCCATAAACTTCTTCTAATTTTGGATACTTTTTTGAATTAACGAACCTCTACGTTTTTTGCGCTTCTAACGACGCTAACTTTTTAAAATAATTGATCCTCTTTTTAACTTTCTGGCCTTATCTCCCAGTTGGTAGTAGTAACTAAGCTAGCCCCGACCAAACGGGTTAGGTTAGGTTGGAAATATGACCAACCACGCGCGAGCCGAATTGGTCGCAGTAACTAAATTAGGGCACCCCGACCAAATAGGTTGGAACTGTGACCAACCGCTACATCCAGTTGGTGACAGTTACTTGGCTATTTAGTATTTTTAAGGTTCACAAAAGGAGGCGCAATCAT
Source organism: Agrochola circellaris (assembly GCA_914767755.1). Taxonomy (NCBI): domain Eukaryota; kingdom Metazoa; phylum Arthropoda; class Insecta; order Lepidoptera; family Noctuidae; genus Agrochola; species Agrochola circellaris. The sequence continues at coordinate 3,690,664 of OU611867.1, read as the reverse complement.
TATATTAGAGTATTCAATAATATTTTTAGGAGCGCAAAATTGGAGCTTTAATTAAATACATGCTTTATTAATGTACGTGTGGTAAGTAGTCAAGTGTAAGACAACGCTAGACATTTGCCATTTGCTTAAAAAATTAATAGTTTTTACGCATGCCGCAACAATGGACTTTGCCTGCATAATACAAAGGCGTTTGATTTTTGTCTGCATATATCTTTGTTGACTGTACCTAAGGTTGTATTGTCTTGGGGATACCCTTTAAAGGTTGTTTTAAACATTAATAACCAGGAATGCGCATGCGCATCCACTGCATGCTGGTGGTCAGGATACCCGTTGAAGCCGTGGGTGCTGGTTGGCTGTGTGTTAAGTTATATATATACTCTGATCGCGCGGTAAACACTGCTTGCGCGACGCGGGATTGAAGAGAATCTTTTATTCTTTTCCAAAAAAAAATTACCGAAATCGGAACTAACGCCGCCATCTTCTTTTTCGTATACAATTACCTACACAAAACAATTGCACAAAATGTCATTCAAGCAGAAAAAATCCTTATTCACAAGCTTACAAGCTCCAGTCTTACAACATAATTATATATACTAGTGGTCGCCCAGAGGTCGAAATTCGACCAGAATTCATTTAAATGTGATTCTAAGGCAGCCATCTTGTGTCAAACGCATGGTAGTGTGTGTAATGTTTTTCTTATTAATTTAATTTATTTCTAATGTTTATTATATAAAAATATTAGCTTTCTGCACTCCTTCTCCATGTAAACTTTAACTGAGCCAAATTTCATACTCCTCCGTCCGCGTAATTTTCGTTAAAAGGGGTACAAAGTTTTTGCTTCACGTATTAATATATTATGCTAGTGGTCGCCCAGAGGTCGAAATTCGACCTTAATTCATTTAAATTTTAAATTGTCATCATGTGTCAAACGCATCTAAGGTAGCCATCTTGTGTCAAACGCATGGAAGTGTCTGTAATATTTTTTTTATTAATTTAATTTATTTCTAATGTATATTATATAAAAATATTAGCTTTCTGCACTCCTTCTCCATATAAACTTTAACTGTGCCAAATTTCATACTCCTCCGTCAGCGTAATTTTCGTAAAAAGGGGTACAAAGTTTTTGCTTCACGTGTTAAGAGGACTACAGGACCTAAACGTGCCTAAACGCAAGTTTTATAATGCGTAAAAGTATTATGATCCACTGCAGTAAACAAAATGAGAAAAATATATGATATTCTTCAGGATATATGCTAGTATGATAGTGTGTTGAAAACATAATACAACTAATTTGATACGATAGAAAAAAATCATGAAGATACCTCTAAAAATTTCTTTTAACGATTAAAAATCATATTAATTTACATGCAATCATTCTGATTTTTTGTCAGATTATTCTACAAGCTACATATTAGCATAATAGTGTTTTAATTTTCCAGTCCAATCAATAGATTTTTTGTAAATCGCTAACTGCTTCATATTTTGCAATAAATTACCTGCGTCGTGTCATCGCGCTTCTCTTTCATTTCTATGCAGTCCGACAGTGACCGCGCAATAGCTGTTGTAAGCCTCTTAAGTATACGTTTTTATAATACACGTTTGACACAAATGTGACACACTCTTTTGTTTACGGTTAAAAATGGCCACCTGAGATTAATGACATGGCAGCATGGAATTAGTATCCTTTAAAACTTAAAATTTATAGTTATGTAAAAAAACCCATCAAACTCGAACCAGCTAACTGTACAAAATACGAGTACTTACTTATAATCTTGCAGCATAATATAAACTCTTAAAATAGTCAAAACTTAAGTTCAAACCACTAACACAGTCTAATCACGTCCTTACCTACATTCTAGCCTAGTCTACCTCACTATGTCTATATCCTAGATATTACGGCCGCCATATTGGATTGTTACGCCAACAATCAAACTGGAATACCATTTACTTTACATTTGAAAATATAGGCGGTTTTTGCTCCTATGAGATCATTGTGTAACCCTGCCTTTTCCTAACTATGGTGGAGTCAGCTTCCAGTCTAACGATAACTAGTCTAAGTTTTATAATATTATTGATCTTTAAAAGAGTTTGCATAAACCTACATATATGTAGTAATAAAATAATTTACCATTTAACCGGATGCAGCTGAATACCAGTAATTTACATGGAGCAACTGCCTATCTGACTTCGGCAAACCAGTTACTGGGTAATACGATACTCCTTAGTAAGACTGGAGACGAGACTTTCGGACTTGAGACTTGGAAAGACTGCCAAGATCAACGAATCACAGCCGGGACCATCGCCTTACCGTGTTTTTCGAGACACAGGTCTAGAAAGGCTGTTATTTTAGTCGTCCAATCCAATTTGGTGGACCGATTAATTGGAGAAGGTTGTGGGAATTCGCTTAGTGCGAAATGCACAGGTCCGGTAGCCATGGCGGCAGTTATGATGTTGATCAGGAGCATAGTGCTGTCTGCTAATAAATCCCTTCATGAAATCTCTCCCTTGCATTGAGAATGTTAGATCGGTGACTGGAGTAAGAATAAAACTATTATCTCATTCAAAATGAAACTAAAAAATCATATTCATAAAATTTAGTCATACCGCATACGTATCAATTAATGTTAGCAACTTCTTATCTACCTAATATTTGTTTGTATAACTTCACCAGCACGCACCTGAGGCGAAATGTATTTCATTTAGATTTAAGCAATTACTTTGTATCACATTGTAAGTGAACCTATATATTGTTCTTATGAGAATAAATTCTTTAAACTTAAGAAATAAGTAGGTACATAAGGGGAAGTTTGAAAATGGCGCCAGTGACAGAAAAATTGAAGGGAAATCGTTTGGCTTGGTATGGGCATGTGATGAGGGAAGAAACGCATGTTCCTAAATGAGTGATGAATATAAATGTTGATGGATGGAGCGGGAGTGGAAGGCCAAAGAAAAGATGGATGGATTATGTGAGGATATGGAAGAGAAGAGAGTGAATGATAGCGTGACGGTTGACAGGGGAGAGTGGAAGAAGAAAACGTGGTGCGCCAACCCCCCCTAATATGGGTCAAGGGAGGAAGATGATGACGAAACCCTTTCCTTTGCCACTTCTACAGGATAAATAGAAGAAGCATTTAGTTTCTCTTCACAAGTAACTTAATGCTAGGTTTAATAATAATGCTCAAACCAGAAACTGACTTTATGACACTGGTGCCAGAAAGCCTGTAAATACGAATAATCAGGAACCTTATAAAAACAGTAGAAAGAAGTGAAATGAATCAAACTCAAAGCATTTATTTCAAATAAACCAATTACGCAAGCACTTTTGAATTGTCAAGGGGTCGGTCAGTCAGAAAGATGAAGCTAGTTACCCATTCCAAAGCGTAGTAGGTTCCTATGGAGAAGAACGGGCAAGAAACTCCACGGACACTCTTTTAAATCAAAATATTCTTACAAAATATTGGTTACATCATTCATGTTGAAATTATACATGTAAGAACAATGTAGAAAGACGTGCACGTTAAAAGCGTCCGCAATGAAAAGATAATAAACAAATTCAAAAATTAAAATACATTAAAGGAAGCTAAGAGATGACCAGTTCCTACAGACGGCGCCCGTTCACAAACATGACGCATGGATCAGCACCATTCAGCTCAACCATTTTGAAGGGAACTTAATGATCCAACACACACGCCACTACCAGCAAGACATTTGAGTGAGCATGACATACTCTCCAGCCGCCAGGGCTCATTCAAGTCAATGAGACTTACCCAGTAAATGGTAGTTTTGTAGAAGGTAATGGTCACAGTGATCACACATGTGCTATGCAATTATACAATACTAAGAGATTGAATTTATACAATGCAAAGATAGTTTTTGCAATCTTCAGCAGCTCCAACAATATTTTCAATGCTAATCAACTAGTTTATACGCCCTTGTGGAGCTGGACCAGCGTTGAGCCAAGCATTTTTGTCAGTGATGTAATCCCCCAACTTATAATATGCTTGGCAGCATAGTGTGCGTTTTATACAAGATTTGAATTTAGTTTCTTTTAGTTCGAGTATGTGGGGAGGTATTTTGATGTAATTAGAGACATTTTTTATTATCATTTCATTGCACTTCTATCTACCGTTTAGGTAGAAAATTACAGATAGATAGGTAACTCGTTATAGTGCAGCAGTTAAATGCAGTAGACTGGAATAGATTGCCTTTACGGACGCTAAGTGCGTATGCCTGCAGATTTGTAAGTAGGCTAGCAATGATCAAATACACACACAGCATCCTAATGACGGTAGAACTAGTTTCCTTATAATCTGATGCAGGGAAAGTGTAATGAAATCATTACAATTCAAGTATCGTAAAAGTCCAGTTATAGGCTTTTTAATACCAGGAAGGTATTCCTTTTCCGATCACGAGAAGACCATCTTTACCAATCTGTCTGCCTTTTCCCAACTATGTTGGGGTCGACTTCCAGTCTAACCGGATGCAGCTGAATACTGTATTTTACATGGAGCGACTGCCTATCTGACCTCCACAACCCAGAAACTGGATAATACGATCCCCTTGGTAAGACTGGTTGTCAGACTTTCGGGCTTCTGACGACCCGTAACGACTGTCAAAGATCCACGAATGACAGCCGGGACCAACGGCTTAACTTTTATTCCGAGGCAAGGAGGAGTCTCGGTATGTAAAGATGGTCACCCATCCACAGACCAACCCCGGCAAGCGTAGCTTAACCTGATGGATTGACCCGTGCGGCAGTTATTACTTAGCCACGAGCTCCTCCACAACAAACAGTAACAGGGAGCAGTCCAGTTATAGGCTAATAGGCATTCCTTTTCCGATAAGTTGAAGGTGATTTTTACCAATTACTGCAAAACTAAAGACTTATTTAAAAAACACATAAGCGCCTACTCTACATACACCGCAATGACGCTTGTATTTCAAACTAATTTTAAACGCCTTAACGAATAACTACTGCAAAGAGTCAAGAGGCACGTTGCCTTGCTAAAATAGCTAGGCAAACTGTACCACCGTCTGACATACAGTTGACAGCATTTTTTCATGCTGTACCTACTTGGCCGAATAAATTCAAAACTACAGAAGAAATAGAAGTGTTGAATTTAAGACTTTGGCCTGCCAGACTCTTTTCGAACAAAACCCACAAAGATCCTCAGATCCCGGGGAAATATCTGCTATCTGATTTGACGTGTATGAACCGCCCTACCTTTGCTTGAACGAGTACCATGTTATCCCTGTGCTTGGTTTTTAGAAGGTCTCGATAGGAAAATTAGTCGCCCAACACCCTTGTGTGCATGGTGTCATGACCAATGATCCTCCCCAGGGTCGCTTGGTAACACAAACCTAAACGCAATCTTTCGTATGTGTGTGTGTGACCGCTTAGATCTTCTAAACTACGAAACCGACTTCGATGCGCTTTTCACCAATATTTAGAAAATGTATTTAGTGTATAAAACATTAAGGCGAAAGCGTGAAAGTAGCCCGCGAAATTCAAATTTTCTTACGTTTTTTGCAATTTGCAGGTCAGTATCATGTTCTATGTTGATCTAAATATGATTCGCGGCCGTATCAAATGTTTAATTATAGAATTATAATCATACAAATGATCAATACAACACTCTAAGTTCATGTAATCCCATTGAATGACTATTTCATGAAATCATGACATTTGACAATTATGCTAACTTATGAAGTTGTATTGCTGATTGTAATGATTATAATTATATAAAGCCATATTTGTTACGGTCGCAAATCATATTTTAATAAACATAAAACCTGACACTGATCTGCAAAATGCAAAAAACTAAAGAAAATTTGAATCTCGCGGGCTACCTTAGCGCATCCCCCTTAATATCAAATTAACAAAACAGGAAGATCTCGATCTTTTGTTAAGCCGTAAAAACAGTGCAAAGCAAGGCTGAGTCGCTAGTATTACACAAGACTAACAGCTCATCTCTCATCATCACGACATTGACAGACACACATACACAACAAATTACAACATCGAACACACCATACGTCACGATCATCAATCACAAACGTCACGAGAATCATACGCATCACATTACACACACATCTAAACATAACATGTTATTACGTCACGAGATCATCGTCCGTAGAGGTCGGCGCCCGCGCATCTTCAGAGTTCAAGATCAACGGAAAGTAAGAATGGTTTGGTTTTGACGTAAAAAACGCCACGATTGAGAGTAAATGTTTTCGTTTGCTTTTCAAAAGTCCAAAACTCCCTTTAGGTCCTGGATTTGTTACTAGGGTTCGGTCCGTTAGGGCCAATGCCTGCCAGGGTTGCGAGTATGTCCGAAAGGGATATCGTGGCCCTGGCACACAGGCAATGGAAGGAACACGAGTGGGTTTTAGTCAGTAAAAGTCTGACACAACCCCCGCTCCGCCCAAAGCGGGAGAAGTTATTTGATCATTTCCCACCCTCAAAAAAATAAAAATGGTTCGGTGCCCGAATGGTGTCAAACGGAACCCTATCACTAAGCCTCCGCTGTCCGTCCGTCCGTTGTCTGTCTGTCAGCGGGCTGTATCTCATGATCCGTAACAGGTAGACAGTTAAAATTATCACTGAATGTGTATTACAATAAAAAATCAAATGAAAATTAAAGTCTCCATACAAGAAACGAGTTTTTCGGTGTTTTTTGCTTAATATTGTACGAGTCGGTACTGATTACTTCGCTGGATGCAAGCAGGCTGGGCCAGCCGTCTCGATTATATCATCTTCCCGTCTCTTGGACGGTCTTCCTCTGTAGCGTTTCCCTTTTGGGTCTATTGCCATTAACGGCACAAATCCAAACTAGGACTACTACTGATAATTTTCTTATACCTATACCCAGGACCTAAGGGTAACACTCGCGGGAAACTTTATTAATATCGCTATAGAGGTATGAGGAATTGGGTGTAAAGCTCACTCATCTTTCCTATGCACACTTCCTGCCCTTGAATACAGACCACTTACTTTTTTTACGTATAGAGCTCAGACAACGTGCAATGGTATAAAAACTCGCGGCGACCAATCGAGATCAGTCAGTAGCCTTCGAGCAGTCTAATACATAAGTGCACGATGAGAGTTCTGGTGGGTTGAAACTTGAGTTTCCTTACTTACAAAACTCTTTAGTGCTTTTAATAATTAATAATATTACAAATTTAAAATTAGTGTTTGTGTGCTAGTGTTGTGATTAGTGACGTGATCGATAAAGGGATCGCTTGTGATATGATCAATGTTTTAATCGGTATTCTTTCACAGATTGTCGCCGCCGTCCTCGCCTGCGCCGCAGCCGCGCCCTCCGGTCTGCTGGGAGCTCCCTATGGAGCACCCTACGGCCATGGCCTCGTTGGTCATGCCGGTCTTGCGGTAGCCCACGCGGCTCCGTACGCCGTGGCTCACGCCGCGCCGTACGCCGTGGCTCACGCCCCGGTCGCCATTGCCCACGCCGCCCCCGCTCTCCCCACCATCTCCCCCGGAGACATCCAGGGTGCCGCCATCGACGCCCATGTTGAAGCTTCCGACCATGTCCGCGCCGCCTCCGATGCCGCCCGCGAATACCACGACCAGGCCTCCGAACTCCACGGAAAGGCCATCAACGCCGCTGAAAGCCACTCTTGGCAAGCGGTCGACGCTGTGCAGACCGCTCAGGCTCAGTTGGACGGTGCCGCCGCTGGCGTCGCCCCCGTGCTCGCTAAACAGCTGGTTGGTCACGCTCCCGTGGTCGCCGCCCCCGCCGTATATGGCGCCCATGGTTACGCCGGTCACGGTGTTGCCCCCGCGCTCGCGTACTCCGCGCCTGCCTACGGTTCCAGCCAGACCGTCGTTAGCCAGTCTCTCTCCCAGTCCCACCCCGCCCCCGTGGTGCACGCGCCCCTGGCCATTGCCCACGCTGCCCCCTACGGTGTTGCCCACGCTGCCCCCTACGGTGTTGCCCACGCTGCCCCCTACGGTGTTGCCCACGGCGCCCCCGTCGCTTACGCTCATGGACTCCAGGGACACGCATGGTAAACTGTGATAAAAATTTTGATACCAAAAAAATGTCACTCAAATGTTGTAAATATATTATATTAAAAAACAGGCTAACAGGCGAGGATATGTGAATAAATAAAATAGTAATTTTATACATATTATGTTGTTTCCTTTGATTCATATCTCGACTAGAGGTGTTCGCCGGTGTCTTTCTTACCGGCGCCGGCGCCGACGCCTAGCGTCTTATGAGTCGGTGGCGCTCGGCGGCGTGATCGGCGTAGATGGTTAAAAAACCGCCCAAGTGCGAGTCGCTAGTCCGTACCTTCTTAAGATCGAGCAAAAAACGCCGAAAAAGTCATTTCTTGTATGAGGACCCCCTTAGTTATTAACCTTTATATAATTTTTATTATTTGTTGCTATAGCGGCAATAGAAATACACAATCTGTGATTTCAAATACCTACCTATTACGGTTCATGACATACATCCCGCTGTTAGACACACGGACGGACTGACTGACAGACAGCGGAGGCTTAGTAATAGAGTTCCGTTTGGCACCCTTCAGGTAAGTTACCCTGATAAAAGTAACTTTAAAATCAAAGCATTTTACATTTACTTATAGAACAAAATATATAAAAAAATATCAACATAACCAGTAACGCGAGACTGTACCTTTCTCAAGGTTGACTTGTTATTAAGTAAGATGCCTTCATCACAATAATTATTAATATATTAATACATGAAGCAAAATCTTTGTACCCCTTTTTATGAAAATTACGCGGACGGAGGAGTACGAATTTTGGCACAGTTAAAGTTTATAATGGAGAAGGAGTTCAGAAAGCTAATATTTTTATATAATATACATTAGAAATAAATTAAATTAATTTAAAAAACATTACACACACTACCATGCGTTTGACACAAGATGGCTACCTTAGAATCATGACATTTATATGAATTATGGTCGAATTTCGACCTCTGGGCGACCACTAGTAATTATTACCAGCCGATATGATGATGATTATCCTACTTCTTAGCAAGTTGAATTTAGGAAGCGTTGTGGAGTGAAAGAGTATGGGAGTTTTAAGGATTAAAACATGTGTATTGGTACAGTACAGTTTGGACACACAGAAAGGATTGGCTTTCATAAGAAGTTCCGGCATGAAGGACCAAAATACTCCGGTTTGAAAAAATTGAATAAAATCGTTGGCAGAAAAAACATAATCCTCTGTTTCTGACAAGCCAAAAAAACAAAGTTCGTATAAACATCATCATCTGCCTAGCCTTTTCCCAACTATATTGGGGTCGGCTTCCAGTCTAACCGGATGCAGCCGAATACCAGTATTTTACATGGAGCGACTGCCTATCTGACCTCCACAAGCTAATTACTTGGTCACACGATACCCCTTGGTAAGACTGGTTGTTGGACTTGAGCTTCTAACTACCCGTAACGACTGTCAAAGATCTACAAATGACAGCCAGGACCGACGGTTTAACGTGCTTTCCGAGGCACGGAGGGGTCTCGGTATGTACAGCGGTGGTCACGGACCAACCGCGGCAAGCGTAGCTTAACCTGATCGGTCGAACCTTGCGACTGTTATTACTTAGCCATGCTTGTATATATGTCCATCGCGCGGTAAACTCTAATTGCGCGATGCAGGATTTCAGTGACGTAAGGATGTTGTGTGACGTCAAGTCTTTGATGCGTAGTTCGCATGTGGCGGTGTAGATGCCGCCACAGCCACAGGCCCCTCAAAGTTCGTATAAACATACCTTATTTAAAAAGCATGCAGAGTTATTTTGGTTCCGCTTATTAATTTACTTAAGAGGTTATTAAGACAAGAGTTTCACATGAATTACTATACTAGTCCATGTGCTATAAGATCAATATGCATTTAATTTAACCATTTACGCGAAAATGAAGATGTTTATAAAAACAAGCGCCTGCGCAACTTGTACGTACCGCAATGATCTTTGAATTTCAAGTAGATCTTAAACGCCTTAATTAAATGTTTCTGCAACAATATGGTACGGGACGTTGCTAAAATAGCCCGGCGAATTGTGTTACAGCCTCTAAACAAGGTGTTCATTTTGATATCCCATCACTCTAGGGTATTATTGAGACCATGTCAAAGAATCAACAGACATGAATTATTTTTCAAAAAAAAATTATATACGTTTTTTTTCTTTATTATTTCCAAATTATTCGATAAAGTCACGATGTAAAAACCCTTACGTGAAATATAAAAACACAAAAACATTTAATTCAGACTATTTTTGTTCATAAAAATAAATAAAAAATATGACAACGTCGCATTTTCTTAGTTTTAAATATGAACGATTGGTTTGAATGAAAATGATTTATTCATACTTGTCAATGAAACTTAGATACAAAAATCGAGAGTCAAGTGTTACATATGTTATCTTAAAAAAAATTTAGATGTTTTTTTTTTGAAAAATAATTCATATGCCAATTGATTATTTGACATGGTCTCATAAATACCCTAGAGTTATGGGATATCAAAAGAAACACCTTGCATAGAAATAGCCTTTTTTTTCAATTATGTGTCAATGTGAGTTCCATGAAGCCGTTTATTATGTTAAAAAATATAACAGAAGACGTATATTTAGTAACTTAATCCGCGTAACTGTTCTTAATGAGTCATAAAGAACCCTGTAAGAAATCGACACGTGTTTCACATCTCAACGAGGCATCCTCAGGAAGGCGATTGACTTGTTGCGAAATCGGACCCGACGTGTGGACACGTCAAGCGCGGTGTGGTACACCACGCTCGACGTGTCGATTTCTTACAGGGTTCTTTATGACTCATTAAGAACAGTTACGCAGATTAAGTTACTAAATATACGTCATCTATTGTATTTTATAATGGATTTCCGCAAAGTCACGCCTAAGTCAATTAACTGTTTATTATGTTATTAAGATGTACATATGTTGACTTGAAAGAGCAGTGCAGTTGAGATTATATCATGCTCACTTAAATGTCTCGCTGATGGTGGCGAGTGTGTTGGATCATTTGGCTCCCTACAAAATGGTTGAGCTGGATGGTGCTGATCCACGCGTCATGTTCGTGAACGGGCGCCGTCAGTTGAGACTGGTCATCTCTTATCTGCCAGGGCCTATTTTAAATCTTATATTTTGAATAGTTTTGATAATTTTTTGTACATTGTTCTCACTTAAAGAAGCAACAACAATAAATGTAACCAAGATTTTGTAATATCTATATTTAAAAAGTGTCCTTTGAGTTTCTTGCCCGTTCTTCTCCATAAAGATTTACGTTTTGGAATGGACAACAAGCTTCAACTTTCTGACTAATTGACCGACTATTTGACGATTCAAAAGTGCCTGTAAATGGTTTAATTGAAATAAATGCTTTGAGTTTGAGTTTGAGCCAACATTTTAAGTGTAATACTTGTTTTTTACTTACTGTAATTGGCTGATTGAATTCAAAAGTCAGAAGAAATAGGGTTTGTGTTGGGAGAATATTTTCAGAACCAATGGGAATTCAGTAATATTCGCCTGCAGCGCATTTGGATATCTTGGATCTCTGAAACCTATGGAAAGCCTTATCTCGATTTGAACGCGTACCATATCAGGGGTTACGCGTCCGAACCTAAACGCAATCTACAGGGTGAATTTAAATTCATGGGCATCCTCTTAAGGGGTCATGGTACTCATCATTATGAACAACTTTCACTATAATCGCGAAAAAAAGTCAGCTGTTCCCTACATTTTGACGAGTTATGCGAACATAAATGTAGAGAACATTGATATTTATTTTTCGCGATTTCAGCGTTGGTCCCATAGTGAAAGTTGTTCATAATGACAAAAACAATGACCCCTTAAGAGGCTGCCCATGAATTCAATTTCAACCTGTATAACTATAAATAAATTGTCTAAAATAAAGTCACTTTTTGTCTTTCTGTGTGACCGAGTTGTTCTACTAAGCTAAGCAACGGATTTTGATGCGCTTTTCACCAGAATGTCGAGAATTTATTCGGGTAGGTTCGAGTAGACAATATGTTACCAAAGTCCCAAAAAAAAAACGATGTCGTTTGTCCAGTCGTAAAAAACGTGCGAATCAGGGGCGGGTCGCTTATATTACATAATACTAACAGCTCATATCTCATCATCACGACATTGACAGACAGACATAAACACAAAATTACAACATCGATCATACCATACGTCACGATCATCAATCAAAAACGTCACGAGACTCATACGCATCACATTAAACATAACATCTTACTACGTCACAAGATCATCGTCCGTAGAGGTCGGCGCCCGCGCATCTTCAGAGTTCAAGATCAACGGAAAGTAAGAATGGTTTGGTTTTGACGTAAAAATCTTTATGATTTACAGTAGCTGTTGTCGTTTGCTTTTCAGAAGTCCAAAACTCCCTTAAAGGACCTGCCATGCTATTCTGTAAACATCTCACCGTGAAAACTTGGGTGAAGTGAGCTGTCAATAGTGTCAATCCCTGTGGAATGACAGCTCACTCCACGCTCACTTCACCTAAGTTTTCACGGTGAGATGGTTACAGAATAGCACTGCTGGATTTGTTTTTAGGGTTCCGTACTCGAAGGGTGCCAAACGGAACCGCAGCCCGGGCCAGCCGTCTCGATTATATCGTCTTCCCATCTCTTGTACGGTCTTCCTCTGTAGCGTTTCCCTTTTGGGTCTATTGCCATTAACCGCACAAATCCAAACTAGGACTACTACTGATAATTTTCTTATACCTATACCCAGGACCTAAGGGTAACACTCGCAGGAAACTTTATTAATATCGCTATAGAGGTATGACGAATTGGGTGTAAAGTTCACTCATCTTTCCTATGCACACTTCCTGCCCTTGAATACAGACCACTTACTTTTTTTACGTATAGAGCTCAGGCAACGTGCAATGGTATAAAAACTCGCGGCGACCAATCGAGATCAGTCAGTAGCCTTCGAGCAGTCTAATACATAAGTGCACGATGAGAGTTCTGGTGGGTTGAAACTTGAGTTTCCTTACTTGCAAAACTCTTTAGTGCTTTTAACAATTAATAATATTCCAAATTTAAAATTAGTGTTTGCGTGCTAGTGTTGTGATTAGTGACGTGATCGATAAAGGGATCGCTTGTGATATGATCAATGTTTTAATCAGTATTCTTTCACAGATTGTCGCCGCCGTCCTCGCCTGCGCCGCAGCCGCGCCCTCCGGTCTGCTGGGAGCCCCCTATGGGGCACCCTACGGCCATGGGCTCGTTGGTCATGCCGGTCTTGCGGTAGCCCACGCGGCTCCGTACGCCGTGGCTCACGCCCCGGTCGCCATTGCACACGCTGCCCCCGCTCTCCCCACCATCTCTCCCGGAGACATCCAGGGTGCTGCCATCGACGCCCATGTTGAAGCTTCCGACCATGTCCGCGCCGCCTCTGATGCCGCCCGCGAATACCACGACCAGGCCTCCGAACTCCACGGAAAGGCCATCAACGCCGCTGAAAGCCACTCTTGGCAAGCGGTCGACGCTGTCCAGACCGCTCAGGCTCAGTTGGACGGTGCCGCCGCTGGCGTCGCCCCCGTGCTCGCTAAGCAGCTGGTTGGTCACGCTCCCGTGGTCGCCGCCCCCGCCGTATATGGCGCCCATGGTTACGCCAGTCACGGTGTTGCCCCCGCGCTCGCGTACTCCGCGCCTGCCTACGGTTCCAGCCAGACCGTCGTTAGCCAGTCTCTCTCCCAGTCCCACCCCGCCCCCGTGGTGCACGCGCCCCTGGCCATTGCCCACGCTGCCCCCTACGGTGTTGCCCACGCTGCCCCCTACGGTGTTGCCCACGGCGCCCCCGTCGCTTACGCTCATGGACTCCACGGACAAGCATGGTAAACTGTGATAAAAATTCGGATACCAAAAAAAATTTACTCAAATTTAGACTTTGTAAATAAACAGAGGCGAGGATGTGTGAATAAATAAAATAGTAATTTTATACATATTATGTTGTTTCCTGTGATTCATAATATCGACTGAGACAGAGGTGTTCGCCGGTGTCTTTCTTACCGGCGCCGGCGGCGGCTTCGGCGTCGAAATTTTTTGGTAAATGTTTCCCGGATGGAGAGAACCAGGCATCTTTCATCCTCAGAGACGCCGTGGTTCTCTATTTCAAAAAAGATGATAAAGTCACGCTGAGTTCTTCAACATGATTTTATCATCTGTTACCCCGCAATGACCCCGACAAGCGTAAATTTACCTTCGGTCGACCCTTGCGACTGTTTTTATGAGCCATGAGCCCCTAAATAGTTAGAGACAAATGTCAGCCAAGCAGATATTTTTCTTTGTGGCGTAAGTTTACAGTTACGAGGGCTGCCAAAAAAAGGCAAAATACACGAAGGGCGAAGGGCTGCTACAGGGAAGTAAGTGTACTACCGTATTGCTCATTCTGTCGCCAAATAAAATTAAGTTCCAATCAAATAAATAAAGCACCAAAATCCTGCGACTTGAAAGACCAAAAATTCACAAGAGTTATTATATTAGTCCATGTGCTATAAGATAAATATGCATTTATTTTAACCATTTACGCGAAAACTAAAATCTTTATAAAAACAAGCGCCTGCGCAACTTGTACCGCAATGACGTTTGAATTTCAAGTAGATCTTAAACGCCTTAATGAATTGTTTCTGCAAACAAAATGGTACGGTGCGTTGCTAAAATAGCTCGGCGAATTGTGTTACAGCCTCATATACAAGGTGTTCTTTTTGATACCCCATAATTCTAGGGTATTCACAAGACACTATCAAAGAATCAACTGGCTTAAGAATTATTTTTATTTTTTTGTCGTTTTTTTTTTCTTTAGTCATTCAAAATTATTCAACAAAGTCACGATTATTTATGTAAAACATTAAATGCACATGAAATATAAAAAAATAAAAAACCATTTAATTCAGACAATTTTTGTCAATAAAAATAAAAGAACATGACAACGTCGCATTTTTTTAGCTTTAAGTATGAATGATTGGTTTGAATGAAAATGATTTAGTCGTACAGCACATCGAGAGTGTTCTTTGTACAATTTTTTTTTTTTTTTATCTTTGGCTTGGTCACATTAATACCCTAGAATTATGGGATATGAAAAGGAACACGTTGTATAGCAAACATTTTAAGTGTAAGTAATAATTGTTTTTTTACTAACTGTAATTGGCCTATTGAATTCAAAGTCAGAAGAAACAGGATTTGTTTTTTAAGAATATTCTTAGAACCAATGGAAATTCAGTAATATTTGCAAATAAATATATTAGACTTCTTCCAACCCAACCCTACACCTTGGCCAGCATTTGGATATCTTGGATCTCTGAAACATAAGGAAAGCCCGTATCTCCGCTTGAACGCGTACCATATCAGGGGCTACGCGTCCGAACCTAAGCGCAATCTACAGGATGAAATTGAATTCATGGGCATCCTCTTAAGGGGTCATTGTACTCCTCATAATGAACAATTTCCACAAAAATTGCGAAAAAATATTCAGCTATTCCCTACAATTCGACGAGCTATGCGAAGCCCATGAATTGAATTTATCCTGTATAACTTTAAATCAAAGTCGCTCTTAGTGTCTGTCTGTGTGACCATGTTGTTCTACTAAACTACGCAACGGATTTTGATGCGCTTTTCACCAACAGTTACCAAACTTACAAAAAAAAAAAAAACTCGATGATTTGTCAAGTCGGAAAATCGTGCGAAGCAGGGGCTGGTTGCTTGTATTACATAATACTAACAGCTCATTTCTCATCATCACGACATTGACACTTAAAAACAACAAATAAGAACATCGAACATACCATACGTCACGATCATCAATCACAAACGTCATAAACTCATGCGCATCACATTACGCACGGATCTAAACATAACATCTTATTACGTTACAAGATCACCGCCCGTAGAGGTCGGCGCCCGCGCATCTTCAGAGTTCAAGATCAACGGAAAGTAAGAACGGTTTGGTTTTGATGTAAAAAACGTCTTGTCTGCGACGTCGTGTCGCGTCGTGTCGTTTGCTTTTCAGAAATCCACGACTCTTTATGGTAGGGCTTCAGGATATGTTTTTTTTTTTGTGCATGCTCATGTCAGATCCCTAATCAATTGATCAACTGAAGTATCGTTAACTAGCTTCTGTCCGCGACTTCTTTCGCGTGAAATTTCGTGTTTTAACATAAACTATATCCTACGCCACTCGGCAATACTGTAGCTTCGCCCCCCACATACAAACTCACAAATTTGACTTCTTTATAATATTAGTGACTAGCTGCACCTCGCATAAGTCTCGATCCCGTGGGTCGGTAGGTAGAAGACACTGGCTCCTGTAACACAGGTACTATACCTAGCGCAGGGGTCAGGGCCTCACTACTTTTGTTGAAAAATATTTGTGTCAATAAAGAATTATTATTATTATTATTTCAGGATAAAAAGTATCCTATATCCTAACTCTCCTATCTACCTTGCTTCGAAGCTTGGAAACTTTCCGTTTTTCAAGAAACTTTCAGCTAACCGTATTTAATCCTAACTAATAGATATTATAAATGCGAAATTGAGTTTTGAGTTTGTTTGTTTGCTACGCTTTCACGCTAAAACGGCTGAACGGATTTGGATGAAATTTGGCACACGAGTAGACCATAAAAAGCACGGTAGGATACTTTCCATCCCGATATTCTCACAGGATCGAGACTTACGCACGTGAAACCGCGGGGCACAGCTAGTAAATAATAAATACGACGTTCGAGTCCAAAAAGAGACGACCACATCACTATGGCTATCAGTATGATGCGTCAAAGAAAGATTAACTAAAGGTTGTCGCCATGTGGCGCATCGCTAGTTCAAGGTCATCAGAAAGTAAGATGACCCTGTGTAACTGTTATAGAACATGTTCATGTTATTAAAAGTATTAATTCTTCAACTCAACATCACTTTTTTGCTAGCAAATTTCCTGCTGCTAGGCAAACACATCTCCTTTGTCCTTCCATTGCTATTTCTAGCCATGACAGTCATGCTAATTCATCATCGCAGTAACGCACCTTCGACGAGGTTGACCTTGACGGGTGTCGTTTGCCTACCTGCCAAGGTACATTCGACCGACATATCCAGTCCACTGGTCTGTGGTCACCTAAAGGTCATCGCCCACTCATTATAAGTTGAAGGTCATCGTTTTACTAGATATATATATATATATTTCATACTTAATATTATAAATCCGAAAGTGTTTCCGTCTGTAGTGTCTGATAGTCTGTTTGTTTGGCTATTTACTATTTCACGCCTTAACGGCTGAACGGATTTAGATGAAATGACCTTAGGACATAGGACTTTTTATCCCGATAGTACGATCCCGTGGGATAATACCGACCTAAACACGGCTGAAGCCGCAGGCAAAAGTTATTTATCTATATATCTAAGGCTAGATTAAAAAATCATTGCAATGATGAGTCAGTAACACTATCATTAAAATACTAAAGATCGTTCAAAGGTCGTCGCCCGCACATCGTCAGTTCAAGGTCATCAGAAATTGAGCGTCAGTGATTAACAGGTTTTATTGAACGTCTTCGTGTTCTGTATTAAATGTCTCTTCCGTTTTACAAGTGAAATGTGAACTGGGACATTATAATTTTAATTTTATTGTTTCTGCGATCTTTTGAAGAAGGAAGGAGGTTGATGGATCCGCCTTTTAAGTACTTTTAGTAGGTTGAAAATCAAGCAGGATATTGTGAATGTCAAGATTGTGTACTGTAAGTAGTTTGAGCTATTCTACCACTGAATAAATTGCAGGGCAAAGATAAGTACTTCCCCACTGCGTATTGGACAAAAAAAATAGATCTACTTTTCCAGCCAGTAAAAAAACATACTGGGACGTTAAGAATAATAAAAGTCGACAGATTTTAGGAGGAGCTCATGGCTTAGTAATAACAGCCGCACAGGTCGATCTATCAGGTTAGACTGGAAGCTGACCCCAACATAGTTGGGAAAAGGTTAGGCAGATTGATTGACGGGTCGATCTATCAGGTTAAGCTACGCTTGCTGGGGTTAGTCTGTGGATGGGTGACCATCTTTACATATCGAGACTCCTCCGTGCCTCGGAAAGCACGTTAAACCGTTGGCCCCGGCTGTCATTCGTCGTCGTTACGAGAAGCCCGAAAGTCTGACAACCAGGCTTACCAAGAGGTATCGTATTACCCAGTTACTGGGTTGTAGAGGTCAGATAGGCAGTCGCTCCATGTAAAACACTGGTATTCATTTGCATCAGGTTATACTGGAAGCCGACCCAACATACATAGTTGGGAAAAGGCTAGGCAGATTCACTGGGATGTCAGATTTTGTAACCACGACCTGATGTTTGAAAATTAGGCCTTTTTTTTCTGTGGGGAAATTCTCATGGGTGGGTCCATCAGGGTACAACGGAAGGTTATGTCGGTCTCCTACCAACTAAAACTGTTCCTTCTAGTACCATGAGCCCGGAGCCCGGGAGTTCCATCTATATTCGCCGCATCCACGTCCTAGCCACTAAGCTACAAACATAATACATTAAAAAAAAAAAAAAAAAAAATATGATATTAATATTTGAATTTGAATTTGAATTTGAAAACAAATGCCTACGCCGCAGTATCAAAAATATTCATTACATTACGGAAGACAATCTTACTAAGCAGTAATTACTGATTCTGAGAGCAATATCAAAGGTTATACTACAAATTATTTACGACTTCAATCCACCTTTGATATTTGTCATAAAAAATTACAAATATCAAAGGTGGATTGAAGTCGTAAATAATTTGTCCTCCCAAAAATGAGACTAAACAATTTACGTAAATTATTAAGGATAACATGCTTGGACCAATGACGTATTATATATAGACACGTCATAAACCAACATCTCGGCGCTTAAAAACGGCGAAAATACTAGATAGCTACTTATACGCGTGAAGAAAGGGAAAGAAAATATGACACCGTACGGGGTGCCTGTCGCTAGAGGGAGATAAAACAAACGTACTGTCGCGAGACAGGTTGGTGCGTAACTAAGCGCGATGTGGCCAATTGGCTTCATTTCATGTTGTCATTTTAGAGTGCGGACAACGTATCTATAGTTTTATATATCATTGGCTTGGACTAATAATGTCTGTAGGGTTCAGTAATGTGATTACTCGTCCGTAAATATTAAGTGGTGAATAAATGACTTTTGAATTTTGAATTATGGTGTAAAAAAAAATTAAGATCCCTAGAGCAGCGTAACATATTACCGGTTAGAGCGCTTGTAGACGTCCGTTTTTTTCACCGGACAAAGGACCGTTTTTTGCCGGATTCGCGGTGGTGTATGGCTTATAATGAAAGTGTGCACATGCACCGGACGCCGGAACGGTGGCCAACTCATACAAATATGAAAAACACGGTCGTGGGGCCGTGGTCCGATCTTCTGCCCAAAGGCAGAAGCAGTATGCCCCTCACTTCGCCAGTTACACGTTTAAGGCGTACAGCCATGTCGTTTCCATACAAAATTTATGGGAACGACGTGGCGCGATACATACACAAGTGGCGAGGGGAGCAGCGAGGCGCGAGCGTAGCAACGGTGTAGTGCGGGCGCTGCGCCCCGCCCGTTTCATATTTCATACAAAATGTATAGGAACGACGCGGCGTGGAACATACACAAAAGGCGTGGCGCGGGCTAGGCGACGGTGCGGCGCGGGCGAGGCGACGATGAGGTGCGGGCCTTGTGTGTATTTTCCGCGCCACATTGTTCCTATACATTTTGTATGAAATATGAAACGAGCAGCGCAACGCCCGCGGCCCTTGCCACTTGTGTATGTCCTGCGCCCCTCGCCACTTGTGTATGTCCCGCGCTTAAAAGGCTTACAACAGCTAAAGCGCGGTCACTGCCGGACTGCATAGAAATGAAAGAGAAGCGCGATGGCACGACGCAGATAATTTATTGCAAAATATGAAGCAGTTAGCGATTTACAAAAAATCTATTGATTGGACTGGAAAATTAAAACACTATTATGCTAATATGTAGCTTGTAGAATAATCTGACAAAAAATCAGAATGATTGCATGTAAATTAATATGATTTTTAATCGTAAAAAGAAATTTTTAGAGGTATCTTCATGATTTTTTTCTATCGTATCAAATTAGTTGTATTATGTTTTCAACACACTATCATACTAGCATATATCCTGAAGAATTTATCATATATTTTTCTGATTTTGTTTACTGCAGTGGATCATATTCTTTTAGGCATTATAAAACTTGCGTTTAGGCACGTTTAGGTCCTGTAGTCCCCTTAAGGGTGCGAGCCTAACTCCTTTAACCAAACACTAATGCAGAGGTCGAAGATACCAAAAGCGCGCTGGGATGACGATATCGTCACAGTCGCGGGAAACCTGAATGAGGGACGCACGGAACCGGGAATCAATATTCGCGTTCGCTAGTTAGCCACATTAATCATTTCCTCAAAGTAATATTGCCAAATTAATCAAAACAGCTGAATATTTGACATCTATTTGCGACGTTGCCCTCTTTCAGAATAAACGTTCTTAACGGTTTTACTAAAAGGTTTAACAATGTTTATATTGATGTGGTTGATGACACAATGATTTTGCGATATTTATGATTTATACAAAACGGTTTTTCCAGTACGCGTCGATGTTACAGGCGTCGGTGTTATAGGCGTCGGCGTAAGGCATCGGTGTTATAGGCGTCGGTGTTATAGGCGTCGATGTTATAGGCGTCGGTGTTATAGGCGTCGGTGTTATAGGCGTCGTCGTTATAGGCGTCGGTGTTATAGGCGTCGGTGTTATAGGCGTCGATGTTACAGGCGTCGGTGTTATAGGCGTCGGTGTTATAGGCGTAGATGTTATAGGCGTCGGTGTTAGGCGTCGGCGTAAGGCGTCGGTGTTATAGGCGTCGGTGTTAGGCGTCGGCGTAAGGCGTCGGTGTTATAGGCGTCGGTGTTATAGGCGTCGGTGTTATAGGCGTCGATGTTACAGGCGTCGGTGTTATAGGCGTCGGCGTAAGGCATCGGTGTTATAGGCGTCGGTGTTATAGGCGTCGGCGTAAGGCGTCGGTGTTATAGGCGTCGGTGTTATAGGCGTCGGTGTTAGGCGTCGGCGTAAGGCGTCGGTGTTATAGGCGTCGGTGTTATAGGCGTCGATGTTACAGGCGTCGGTGTTATAGGCGTCGGCGTAAGGCATCGGTGTAATAGGCGTCGGTGTTATAGGCGTCGATGTTATAGGCGTCGGTGTTATAGGCGTCGGTGTTATAGGCGTCGTCGTTATAGGCGTCGGTGTTATAGGCGTCGGTGTTATAGGCGTCGGTGTTATAGGCGTCGGTGTTATAGGCGTCGTCGTTATAGGCGTCGGTGTTATAGGCGTCGGTGTTATAGGCGTCGGTGTTACAGGCGTCGGTGTTATAGGCGTCGGCGTAAGGCATCGGTGTTATAGGCGTCGGTGTTATAGGCGTCGATGTTATAGGCGTCGGTGTTATAGGCGTCGTCGTTATAGGCGTCGGTGTTATAGGCGTCGGTGTTATAGGCGTCGGCGTAAGGCGTCGGTGTTATAGGCGTCGGCGTAAGGCGTCGGTGTTATAGGCGTCGGTGTTAGGCGTCGGCGTAAGGCGTTGGCGTAAGGCGTCGGTGTTATAGGCGTAGGTGTTAGGCGTCGGCGTAAGGCGTTGGCGTAAGGCGTCGGTGTTATAGGCGTCTGTGTTATAGGCGTCGGTGTAATAGGCGTCGGCGTAAGGCGTTGGCGTAAGGCGTCGGTGTTATAGGCGTCGGTGTTATAGGCGTCGGCGTACGGCGTCGGTGTTATAGGCGTCGGTGTTATAGGCGTCGATGTTATAGGCGTCGGTGTTATAGGCGTCGGTGTTAGGCGTCGGCGTAAGGCGTTGGCGTAAGGCGTCGGTGTTATAGGCGTCGGTGTTATAGGCGTCGATGTTACAGGCGTCGGTGTTATAAGCGTCGGTGTTATAGGCGTCGGTGTTACAGGCGTCGGTGTTATAGGCGTCGGTGTTAGGCGTCGGTGTTATAGGCGTCGGCGTAAGGCGTCGGTGTTATAGGCGTCAATGTTATAGGCGTCGGTTTTATAGGCGTCGGTGTTATAGGCGTCGGTGTTATAGGCGTCGTCGTTATAGGCGTCGGTGTTATAGGCGTCGGTGTTATGGGCGTCGGTGTTATAGGCGTCGGTGTTATAGGCGTCGGCGTAAGGCGTCGGTGTTATAGGCGTCGGTGTTATAGGCGTCGGTGTTAGGCGTCGGCGTAAGGCGTCGGTGTTATAGGCGTCGGTGTTATAGGCGTCGATGTTACAGGCGTCGGTGTTATAGGCGTCGGCGTAAGGCATCGGTGTTATAGGCGTCGGTGTTATAGGCGTCGATGTTATAGGCGTCGGTGTTATAGGCGTCGGTGTTATAGGCGTCGTCGTTATAGGCGTCGGTGTTATAGGCGTCGGTGTTATAGGCGTCGGCGTAAGGCGTCGGTGTTATAGGCGTCGGTGTTAGGCGTCGGCGTAAGGCGTTGGCGTAAGGCGTCGGTGTTATAGGCGTAGGTGTTATAGGCGTCGGTGTTAGGCGTCGGCGTAAGGCGTTGGCGTAAGGCGTCGGTGTGTACAGAACACACAAGCTAACCACTCAAGGTCACTGGCATAATCTGTGTCTTAAAAGATCGCTTGTCCACGACGCAGTTATTTACTTTTTATAGCACTTTTCAATTTATTGCATTCGTAAAATAAGTTGGTCAAGCGCGAACCGTTGTTAAATAGAGGTTCCACAACACATCTCATTAATATGTATGTAAAAGACGTGTTTATGTTTGTGAAGATGTATTTGAAAAGCGGTAAAATATATTTTGACGATATTTGGAACACGGATAGACGATATCCTCGATGATGTACCATCGAAGAAGTTCATATCTAACCACCGTAAGGACTATTCTTGCTTGCAGCGCTTGGCGACTGTAGAACCGAGCCGGTAACAGATGTGGTCATCGTGTTCACGGGATTTTGTTTTGAAACTGGTTAGATATGAATTTCTTTGATGGTACATGTAGCCGATGAACTGAGAAAACGTCGATTGCAATAAATCGCGATAGATAAATTAGCTTGTGTTGTGTTATTTAATGTTATGTTACCTACTCAAGTTCTGATGATGCAAATAAATTTGGGTCTATCCTGGACGAAATGTTAGGGCCTGCGCAGAGGATTTTAAATTTATGAATTGAATTAAATACTTATCCAATGTAAATAAGGTATATATTGCAATGCTCGCTGGTCCAGAGAAAACTGCGCTGTGATGCTCCTAGCTCGACCACCGAGCATTGAAATATATACCTTATTTCGATTATATAAGTATTGAATTCGATTGGTAAATTTAAAATCCTCTCCCCTGCCCCTGTGCGCAGGCCATTAGGGTACTATACTTTTTAGTCAGGTACCATCAAAGAACTTCATATCTATACACCGTAAGGACTATTTCTGCTTGCAGCGCTCGGCCGCTATAGAACCGGGGCGGTAACAGATGTGGTCATCGGGTTCACGGGATTTTGTTTTCAAACTGCTTAGATATGAAGTTCTTCGATAGTACCTGACTAAAAAGTATAATACCCAAAAAAAAAATTAAACCCCCGACACACAAATACACACAGCTGTACTGTGTGTATTTGTTTGTACAGTATACATAATTTGTATACTGCACTGTACTGTGTGTATGTGTTTGTGTCGGGGGTTAATTTTTTTTTTAGTTTAGCTTGTATGCCTCTACCTATTAAGCACTACTGCAATACTCACCTGGCAAGTGACGTCCACCTGCAAGCCGTTGCATTGCAACTAACTCGGAGAGATAAAGTTCAAAAATCTCTGATAGGCACATGAGATTTCTAATCTTTATCTCAGAGTCACCAGCATCCATTAAACAGCTGCTTAGCGGCAGACACTGGTATGGTGGTATTTTTTCTTGAAAATTACCACACAAATGGACTCTCAGCACGATACTTAGGAACACCCTCACGGACCGATTATTATATATATTATATTATACAACTCTCTCCAACAAGCTCTCAGCTCTAAATTTGGCGACTAAGGACATGCCTCCGTCTCTATCTCGTACTTGTAATGTGACAGTTGTGCGACAGTGACAGGAATAAGGCTTAGCTTTTACGTGCTAAGAAGCGTGTATAGATCTCGGCCTACGGCTGGTATCACCACTGTGGTGCGGTGAAACCGTTCCGGGAGACGTGCGGGTCTCCCGGAACGGAGACACACGTGAGGCGTTAGAACATTGTTTCACAGCGACGCGGATGGTCCTTACGGTCCTTCCGTACTAATCTCACGTGTGCGGACGGCCAGTGCGGCTCTCCCGCATAGCTGTGAAACTGCCTAAGGTCCCGTTGCTCAGTTTCCGGATGATGTAAGCACTGCGTACAGCTGATGAAACCATACACATTGCAATCGAAATAGAATAAAAAAACTAACATAATATTAAACACTACCTTCTGCCCGCGATTTAGTCCGCGTAACGAAGTTTTGCTCAGCTCCTAAGGGTCGTAGCAATGCAAAAAAAAAGTTTCAAATCCGACTGGCAGTTCCGAAGATTACCCCCTACATACAAACTCACAAAAAAATAAACTAAATAATTTTACGTGAACCAAAAACTACAAGGGGTACAAAGTTTTTGCTTCACGTAAAATTATTTAGTTTATTTTTTTCTTTTCTTTACGAAAATTACGCGGACGGAGGAGTATGAAGTTTGGCACAGTTAAAGTTTATATGGAGAAGGAGTGCAGGAAGCTAATATTTTTATATAATATACATTACAAATAAATTAAATTAATAAAAAAAACATTACACACACTACTATGCGTTTGACACAAGATGGCTACCTTAGAATCATGACATTTAAATGGATTATGGTCGAATTTCGACCTCTGGGCGACCACTAGTAATTTAAATGATAAAAGTATAGATAGAGGATAATAATATGCAAAAGCGTATGGATATTTATTCCTGTTAGGTACATATTGAAATGGAACAGAATTTGTATGAAATTATGTGTCAGGTAAAGATTTCCGGAAGTACATACAGTTACAGTACTGGTAATAAAATAAATAATTTAAAAAACATGTGATTTTGCAGTCGGGTTTTTTATTTTTTTAATAGTTTATTTTATTTTAGACTTTTAGACTTTTTAGTGTCCCGGCACAGTCTTATGAACAAAAACTGGTCCGACACAAACATGGCCCATTTAAACGCTATCATAAACTTATTAAACCCATTTATTATTCCTAATTAAATTTAAACATATAACTTATACATATATTTGTAATCCCCTTTTAGTTTCCTTTATTTTGATACCCTACTCGATAAGTTTGTTTTTTTATTTTTATTAACGTATTACTACTTCGCACCATTTTTTTTTCGACACGTGTCTAGTGTTTTAATACGAATATAACGATATCTTAACCGTCGAAATCCATTTGGAAGATAAGAAGTGGTAATAAAGAAATTTACAAACAAACAAATATACATACAAGATACGTGCGAAAAACGTAACCCTCCTTGGCATTCGGGTAAAAAAAGACTTTACCTTTACAAAAAAAAACGTCTGGATAATGACGGCATGATGTATTTAGTCGAACCTCAAATAATTCCCATTTTGCTTTCCTAAAAATATTATTAAATATAATGAATTTTAGTTATTTATCACTTTGTACAACCCGGGCGCAACAACTAGACACCTGGCTCGAAACTCGACTCCGCTCCCGCTACCCCGCGCGAGGCCCCGCTCTCGTACCAGTACGAAAGCAAAATGGGAATTATTTGAGGTTCGACTAAATACATCATGCCGTCATTATCCAGACGTTTTTTTTTGTAAAGGTAAAGTCTTTTTTTCCCCGCTACCCCGCGCGAGGCCCCGCTCTCGTACCAGTACGAGAGCGGGGCCTCGCGCGGGGTAGCGGGACCCCGAGTCGAGTTTCGAGCCAGGTGTCTAGTTGTTGCGCCCGGGTTGTACAAAGTGATAAATAACTAAAATTCATTATATTTAATAATATTTTTAGGAAAGCAAAATGGGAATTATTTGAGGTTCGACTAAATACATCATGCCGTCATTATCCAGACGTTTTTTTTTGTAAAGGTAAAGTCTTTTTTTCCCCGCTACCCCGCGCGAGGCCCCGCTCTCGTACTGGTACGAGAGCGGGGCCTCGCGCGGGGTAGCGGGACCCCGAGTCGAGTTTCGAGCCAGGTGTCTAGTTGTTGCGCCCGGGTTGTAGTGAAACTCGGTTGTTTTTTTTTTTGCCAATAAGTTTTTATTTCTCCCGTTTTTTTTTTAAAGAACCATTAAATACTTCGTAAAAAGAACTCTAGATTCACCTCTTTACACACTGAACCCTGCAATCTTGCGCCGTTGACATTTACCAACTCAGACCAGATAAAGCGAGCAATATGTATACGAAGAATTTACATAAAAAACACAAAGCTATAATAAGGCAAATAATAAGCTATAATATGGCTGTCTGTTTGTGTAGATAAATATGACAGTTTATGTGAAGATATTTAAAATACTGGCTCGTTGTTCTATTGGTCGCGAGCGCTACTTCTGAGCATGAGATCCTGGGATAGTATAGGTACCATCGAAGAAGTTCATATCTAACCACCGTAAGGACTATTCTTGCTTGCAGCGCCCGGCTGCTATATAACCGGGCCGGTAACAGATGTGGTCATCGTGTTCACGGGATTTTGTTTTGAAACTGGTTAGATATGAACTTCTTTGATGGTACATCTCTGTCTAACCCATCGGGGAATGCAGGTGTAAGGTTGCCTGTTTATGTGTGAATGCTGCAACGGTTGACGTCATCAAGTCAACGCCGGCTGTCGCTGAAAGCCAGCGCTGGGGCTCTGTCTCGCATAGGGTCGCAGCATCATGCTGAGCGATGGCCGTTTTGCGTGGATGTGACGCATATTTTCCCCCAAATTTATATTTTCGTGTTTTTTTCTTCCTTTGCGTCATGTGTACCGCAAATAAACGTATTTTCTTTCTTTCTTAAAGAGTGCAATTGCAGAAAAGAGATGAATGGAAACACAGAATGGGCGTTTGCCCTGTAGTGAGACACAACAGGCTGATAACAATAATGTTATTAGATAAAATTAACAAAACTGTACATATCATAGATATAGCCGTTCCTAATACACACAATCTACAGAATACTATTGCAGAAAAACTCTATACAAGGCGTTATTTTTGATGTCCCATAACTCTAGGCGTGAATGAGACCATATCAAAGAATCAACTGACATGTTTTTTTTTCTTGTTGTCATGTGTCATTCAAAATAATTCGACAAAGTCACGATTATTTATGTAAAAAAAAAACCCTTAGATAAAATAAAAAATAAAACATTTGATTCAGGTTATTTTTGTTCATAAAAACAAAATATGACGTCACATTTTCTTAGTTTGAAATATGAATTATTATTTTAAACGAAAATTATTTACTCGTACTCATCAATAAAACTTAGATACACACATCGAGAGTCGAGTGGTCAGTTATATTAAAAAACGTTGTCGTTGTTGTTGTTATATGGTTGTTTAGTTTTTTTAATTATTTATCGTTTATTCAACTTAATACTTATTGATTACATTTTTAAATATTTTAATAAAAATCATTAAAGAAAAAACGTATTTATTATTATTATTATTACATTAAAAAACAAAAAAAAAACTTTTTTTAATATATTCTATTTGATTCTTTGACATGGTCTCATTAATATCGAGTTTAGAGTTATGGGATATCAAAATGAACACGTTGTATAGACCTGTTTTTTTTTTTTTGTCGAAATTGCGGCTAAGCAATGTCACCATTGTTCTCAGTTGTCAACAACAGGCGTAATACCTAAACAGCTCCACCAGTCTTTAAAAGCTTTGAAAGCTGCAATCTAGAATACCTGCAGGATTGTCAGAAAATTTCTGCAAAATGACAACGAAACATCAATTGTCACCTCACACACTAGTGCAGTAACCACCGCACGAACAGTCTCATGGATACACTCACCATCACAAAATCCGAACACACCGTAATTTCATCATAATCTAACCAATTTCCAGGGCTTCGGCCCGTACTACCCCAAATCCGGCGCAACGCCGAGATACATGTTTATTTTTATTTTTAAAACGAGCGAACATTACAGCACTCGTATATCATGTGTAACATCTGACATCTTGGCTGACAGTACCAACCCGGAAAATGGGCCCACTCTAGCACCGCGCGCGATCATTGCTCAAATCAAATAGCACGCGCTTCCCCGGCTTCCTGTTACACACTTCCGTCCCTTTTCACGAAATCACTCCCACAGACTGCAGGAAAGCGAGAGGAAAGAGATCACATCAATAATAATTAAATGAGACGTGATCTAAAATCTAAATCTACCTACAGCACACCAAAAAGTATTTAACCACATTAATTACCTCCCATGAGGCAAAACCCAAGGACATTCATCAACGCATGATCTGATTCCATAAAAAAAAATTAAATCAACAACTTTTTGCGGTACTTTTTTCAAAAAAGGAACACCTACTTTGAGCCAATGGCAGTGTAGAACCGGTTGCTTGCATGAAGCTATAATTGGAGCAAAGAAATACTAAGTAATGTCTGGTTTACATTTAAAATCGTTCTTAATTAAATCCGCCTACAGGGTTCGTTGGAATCTGTGTTTATTTTATTTAACTGTTTTCAATGTCGTAGAAAAACCTCAAGATGGATAATCTAATAGGACATCTTTGGCACATAGGGAGGCTGTGAGATCACCGGTCATAAGTGAACTAAGAGACATCATCCTCCCGTATTTTATCTTTATTCCAATTTAATCGAGGTCGGCCGGCATAGCAAATATCCCATTTCTGACCTTCATTTTTCACACAACCCATCCACATGAATACTCAAAAACTTCCTCCCTTCATGTCCCTGAACTTCAAAGAGTTATGTGACACTTAAAATCTTTTTGAATCTTCCCTTATGGATCAATGAATTGCCATAGGTTGTCACTTCTTTTTTTAAATGTGTATAGCCTGATTAGCATCAACCTCATTCGTTCCTTGTGCAGTTCAGGCTATAACACATTTCGTATTCAGTATTTAAAAAAAGTGTTAATTCTTCCTCATAAAAAGCTGCCAAGTAAAACACAACCCAATAACACGTTCATAGTCTTTAATGATAAATGAATCAATGACGCAACGAGTACACGAAAATTATTAACTTAAAATACAAGATGGCGCCCGCTTGTCAATCGAAGCTTCCTGCATTCTTTGCGCCCTCGCCCAACCGCCCGGATCGGGGTACCGTCGAGAGAAAACTGGTTGAGAAAAGCCTTTTAAATAACATAATATCACGCTTGTATTTAAATCCCATGTAATAGGAGGCGAGCCTATTGCCATCAACCGGGCACATATCGAGACTCCGGGTTGGAAAAACGCAACAACACTTTGCCGGACCTGGTACCAGGACCTCATGCTCAGCAGTAGCGCTTTGGAACACTAGACCAACAAGACACTCTGCGAGACAGACCCTTTTAAAAGTTGTAGGATTTTGGAGAAATTCTCAAAGAAAGTAATGAATTGAGTGAATATAGGTATTACTTCAGCAAAAGTGTGTGCGGAATCTATGAATTACTATCGCAAACACAGTACGTATATAAATAAAAAGTTTCACATTAGTAACTTTTTTTAATGGTAGAAAGCAGTCAATAATAATAATATAATAATATAATTTATTTATTTCAAAAAAGTGTGGTACAGTCTGTTACGATAAATATAATTTTACAATTTTTGGATAATACGAAAAGAGTAACAATAACAAAAATACTTGCTTGACCAATGAGGAGATAGGCTGTGGCGGACCAATTCAGCCAAATTTGATAGAGAAGGTATGAATTAACACTGACAAAAGCTGCCAATTACTAACATTGTAACTAAATTAGTCTAAGCGTATGCTGAGACGCAGGTCACGCAGCACAGCACAGCACAGATTTTGCAGAGTAGGGCAGGCGAGGCAGACATAGGCCTCGAGCGCATTCCGCGACGCAACTACACAGACACATTCGCGTCCTAGCTAGTACAAACAATCTGTCATTGAAACAAAATTATGAATCAGTGGTAAAAAACAAATGAAGACCTGCACGCGTCGCGCAGAAATCTGTGCCGGCACTACAACGAAACGCAGAGCAGAACAGACACGTCTACGTCGCACGTGCCTGCGCCGCGTACGCAGCTGTCAGTACGTTTATGCATTACAAAATTTGCTCTGACCTGCGCTGCGTGGACCTACGTCACCTGCGTCTCAGCAAACGTTTAGCCATACAATGGGATTGAGACAGACGTATGTCTTCAAAAAAGTGATGTAAAATGATTCTGTAAACTTTATTTTCTGAAAGATACTAATAATTGTTCCCATCTCATGCAAAATAACGACTTGCACTTGCATGCTTGAGAGAGACACAACAGAATACACACGTATGAAAACCACAGTTACAAGGATATGGAAAATAAATGCAACAATGATTGTTCATGACACCTGCCCTTTAGAAAAACGTGTCAAGCCGTACATAACATCACCAACAGTTAGTAACCAGCACAAAACAACGCAAATCGATAGATATCTCCAAAAATCATATTCAAGAAGTAAGAATGACTACAGAACCCACGCCTTGTAGTACAAAAATATACTTTACTTTTTTTTTTAACTTTATTTGCCACATTTAACCATCGGAGTATCCCGTGTGCTCTATATTGTGTTCGTATAAATAGCATTGGATGGTGGCAGTGGTCATCAGTAGCCATCAGCAGTTCCCAGGGTCAAGATGAGAGTTCTGGTCAGTGTTTCATATTATTTATAGTTCTTTTAAGTGATTTTTAGTGAAGTGGCTTAATGTTGATCATTTTGGAGAAAAAAATGGATTTGTTTGTTTTTTTTATCGATTTTTTGGATGAGCATTGACTTTGCAGCCATAGTTTCAAACTTATTTGCAGAAAAGTCTTTAAATTTCGTTTCCATATTTTTTTTTGTATTTTATTTTGTCTTGGCACGATGCTGACGATTAATTAATGATGGTAACAAAACTAAAAAATATGTGTACGGAACCTTCATTCCACATGCACATTAATTACTCTTTAATAGTTTTTGTGCATGTCTTTTTCTTATTTGTTTTAAATGCGAATATCCCGTCTGCTCTACATAGTGCTCGTATAAATAGTATTGGATGGTGGCAGTGGTCATCAGTAGCCATCAGCAGGTCCCAGGGTCAAGATGAGAGTTCTGGTCAGTGTTTTTACATTTAAATACTAAGGACGACTTTAGTGATTTTTTTTTGGTCCTGTTATTTATTTATTTATTTTTTGGTTTGGAAATTATCAAATAACTTCTCTGGCTCTGGGCGGAGCGGGAGGGCGTGTCAGACTTACTGACTAGAACCCACCCGTGTTCCTTCAGATGCCTGTACCAGGGGCCACGGTATCCCTTTCGGACTTTCCCGCGACCCCGGCATGGTCCCTGAATCTGGCAAAATGTTTGGGTTTTTCCAGCTGGTATTTCTCAGTAGTAGCCCGGAGTCTGGATTTGTGCCCGGTTGATGGCAATAGGCTCGCCCCCTATTACATGGGAGTTAAACATAACTGGCGAAATGTGGGTGTACTATAGGTACACCTCTGTCTAACCCTTAGGATACAAGCGTGATATTATGTGTTTTTTCATTATTCGTGATTTTCTGAGGACATTCGTCAGTTCGATTTTTACAAGCTTTTATTTAATTTGTAATTATTTTTTTGTCTTGTTCTTCTTCTTGTCACGTCGATGGTACTTGGTCTTTTGGTTCAGATATTTGGTCCTAAGGCTGTTGTTCAAATGGGCATGGATCCGAAGAGAGCCTTTTGCTCTAGTGAAAAGTGATTGTTTGGAGAAAGTGATAATTTTCATTTCGTTCGTGATTTTAGTCAGACGTAATGAAGTTTATTTCAAATATTATTTTTTGATACCTATGCTGTGATATTTATAAAATCGTGAGAAATGATATCATTTTTGAAATAACGAATTATTTACTCATTTTGAGCTTTTCTATACCTACATGGTTTTTTTTTAATAGTGATTTTTTTAAATGTGAATGCATGTGAGGGTGTCCTGTGAAATACTGATTTTCTATAAAACTACGGTAAAACAAATGCAATGCGGCACGCTATCTGCCTAAAACCTGGCTGGTTAGGCGGCAATGCTCAGGTCCTTAAAATGCAAAAGATATTACGCGTCTGTGACATTCTTACACGACTCATAATGAGAACATTAGAGAGTGCTTTGCGAATCGAAAAATTAGTTTTGCCTCCTTTCTGCAACTGTTTTTATTGTTACACTCCTGCTAGTACATAGAAACTACTTCATTTATATACCATTGTATAGATAATTTAATGGAGATTAATTCTGTACTTTTCAAAATTTTATTGAATGCAGCAGGAATGAAAAAAACATCAAAATAGTTTTATTTTTTTGCCGTCAATCAAGTATGGAACCTGAAAACATTGTAGCTTGCCGATTTTTTTTTAAATAGAATTGTTTCAGTCATAGGAGGAACCCTATTGAAAATGGCTCTTTTATTCAATGTATATTATAATAGGTATCATTATGATGAATAAAAAACTAAATAATATAATATCTATCTATATTTTCCCAATTTCGACCTTCTTCCGTTGCCTAGCAACCAACAAATCAAACCTAAATAATCTTTGACAGTAAGTACCTACGTAAAAATTGCGAGGTGAGAAATTTCACCCATATTGACGGGTAACATTTTTTAATACGCGTTATGAGACGGCTCTTTTTGATTTTCCAAATATTTGTACTTTACATAGGGAATTCATAGTGCATATAGGTCCTATTGGAATACTTAAGAAGATTTATTCACAATGCAGCATTTTTATATTAATTACCAGAATTAATATAAAAATGCTGTGTTACATTTTAGGTCGATAGTCTGACTATTTTAGAGTCTTGATACACGGACAGCATGAAGCAGTCAGGATAGACTGCTTCAAGCTGCGACTGCTCCGGGCGGTCAACAGCAGTTCAGATTTGGAAAATCCAGAAGAGCACGCCTCAATCCTTCCGGTGTCCGGGCCTGGTGAGATTTCCCGTGTTGAGTCAAATTATTTGTTGCTCTTCCGTCATGTTTCTTATAAGTGTCTCCTAACGACATAAAAACTGCTAATTACATCATACTTAGTTCTTATAAGATCAGCAACAACCTACTCGATATTCATAACATACTAATCAATACATATTTATTCGTTACAAGTTTAAATATGCAATAAATAATAAGTTCACCTTCAGTATTAAGTGATGGAAACATAAATTATGTAAAAATACAGTAGCAAAACCATTTATCTTCGACTAACCCGCCCCCCCTAGTTCGCACGGCAGTCTACTGATGTGGTTGAGTTGAGCTCCACGATTACTGACAAATGCTTGCACTGACTGGACAGGTCCACTCAAATCTGTGTGGTTCTTTCCTCAAAAGACCATTTCAGACACTAATCCACATGGTCCTCATATGACTTGACCAAGATTATGTCTGGACTTTAAAAGAGACTACGACCTCTGAGTTTATTTCGGCCTTTCTTCTCTGAGTAGTCAGATAGGAAACGCAAGACCTCATCTAGCTTATTTTTAATATTTTTTTATATGACGTGTAAAAGTGATTCCGATATCCTATTTACAGAATAAACAATTTCATTTCATTTCGGTGACATGTCAAAACATCGAGATTTCAACGCATAAAAACACGCGCGCGCGCGCGTCTTCATCCGAAATAAATTCTATGATATTAACCTTGAACTGATGCTGCAGAATCACCTGGAATTTTCAGTATACCTAACTCACTTACCAACTTACAGCACAGCAGTGCTATTCTGTAACCATCTCACCGTGAAAACTTAGGTGAAGTGAGCGTGGAATGAGCTGTCATTCCACAGGGATTGACACTATTGACAGCTCACTTCACCCAAGTTTTCACGGTGAGATGTTTACAGAATAGCATTAGGTGAAGTGAGCGTGGAGTGAGCTGTCATTCCACAGGGATTGACACTATTGACAGCTCACTAAACCCAAGTTTTCACGGTGAGATGTTTACAGAATAGCATGGCAGGTATCGTGTTTGGGCTCATTGGAATGGTCTCAATGAATAGGTTATAGATAGATGATGAACAGGGTCTGGTGATGGAGTAGGAAAGAGAAATGAGGAAATGTTTGTGTCGGGAGTTTTTAAAATTTTAATATACTTTTACTTGTTATTTCTTTCATCTATTATTGCACTTTGGTTAGGAATGGCCCTTTCCTATCAGAGACTAACAATATTTTCTGATTAAAAGGGGCGCAGACGCAGGGACCAGCCAGTCGCCTATTTAGCATAACTTGTAAACAGAACTAGGAAACGCCAAAAGCCAAATAACATTAAACAAGATGCCTATACCAAACTAGATTACCTTTAGAACATGAGATAATTGCGAATTGCGACAAACAACTTACCAACTAATTCAATTAAATATTTTAAAGGTTAACTTCCTGATACCTACCATATTTTGTCTTTACCACTAAGTACCTGGAAATCTATCTTCCTTGTTAATCAATACAAGAGGCGTGACGCGGGCGAGGCGACGACGGTGCGGCGCCGGCGCGGGCGTTGTGTATGTCCCGCGCCATGTTCGTTCCTATACATTTCCACGCCACACCCGCGCCTCGCCCGCGCCACTCGCCATTCGTGCACGTCCTAAGAATATTTTTTATAATCGGTTTTAACAATATCCATCTTTGAAAATACCTTTGGACTTGAATTCACCATTCTAGTGAGCCTAATTCTTGTCTCCATCACTCTTGAAACCCAGAGAAAGTTTGATCTAATTATTAATCCTTGGGCCATGGGGTCCGAGTGCTCATGGTTTGTTCAACGAAATCTCCAAACGGCTGGTTGACACTTCCCGTTACCCAGGCCTGGGCTGGCTTTTACCTTTGTCAGAGGCTAAGCATTGCCATACAACGAGGCAATGCCGCCAATCTCTTGGGTACATTACCAGTCGACAGCGCTGCGGAGGAATTTTTCGCCGCCATATTTTAATTTGTTAATAGTTTTAGTTAGGTTAGGATATTATGTTTAAATTATCTTATGAATGTACCTATGTGCACTAATGAATAAATAAAGGAATTTGAAAGTTCTGTACCTAGATAAATGTCAGTAAAAACACAAACAACATGAAAACAACAAACAACATGTTCAACATGTTTGGTAATGTCAGTAAAAACATATAATGTGCTACCAGAAACAATAAGAAAAGAAAAAAAACTCCATTTATTCGTAAATAAATTAAAAAAGTTATTACTTAAAAAATCTTACTATAGTGTCGATAAATATTTAAGTGATAAGTCTCTAAAACTTGAAAAATAAAGTCTTTTGCAATTTTAATTCTAATGTTAATGTTATTTCTATGTTTTTAGAATAAGTTGTATTGTAATAATGATAAGTCCTCTCCACATTTATTTATTATATCTTTTGCTGTGCCCGACAGGGTCCACGATTGTTACCTACCAAATAAATGTTTACCACCTAAGCCTACATTGTGGAATGCAATAAAGAATTGAGTATTGAGTATAGATCATGTACAAGTACCACTATATTCTTAATGTCCCTCGGGAATCATCGCATTTGCGAATACAAACGGATGCTAATTTCCATGTCCATAAATTCAATTATTAGATTTATCGTGTATAATAATTTGAATTCAGAACTAAGTACTAGCTAGCTACTAGCTCATTATAGTTCACACGGAAATCAAAACAAAACAACAAAAAAGTACGTAGTTCTGAATTCAAATTATTATTCCACTGTATTTAATCAACAAATCTTATTAGCTGTTAACCTGAGATGCAATCAAAAAGGCCTCTACAAGTCGGGTATTCAACCCCACTCTCAATTTTGTTGCCTGGCCGATCTTAAGACCACATGACCTATTCTCGGTTGACTCTTGCCAAAACTATCTACAAACAGAAATAACTTTACCATATTCAAATACAATGTCTCTGTTCCAGATTGTATCCGCTTTCCTCGCAGTCGCGGCCGCGGCTCCCTCCGGCCTCTACGCCCCAGCCTTAGTCCCCGTCATCAGAACAGTGGCAGTACCAGCTGCCATCCCGACCATTTCTCCCGGAGACATCCAAGCAGCAGCCATCGATGCCCAAGTTAAGGCTCAAGACCAACTACAAGCGGCCGCTGACAAAGCTAGAGAACTAGCTGAGCAAGC
Organism: Agrochola circellaris; assembly: GCA_914767755.1. Taxonomy (NCBI): domain Eukaryota; kingdom Metazoa; phylum Arthropoda; class Insecta; order Lepidoptera; family Noctuidae; genus Agrochola; species Agrochola circellaris. Next base: position 3,654,348 of record OU611867.1, on the reverse strand, counting down.
CACGGAAAATGTCAACGAGAAAGTGATCACTGATGCTACAGGCGCTAATGAACAGAACTTGGAAGCATTCTGGTCGGCCGAAGACAAGAAATGGCAGGCTGTAGATGCGCTGAAGACCGCTGAAGCTCAGGTCGATGGAGCTGTTGCCAACAACGCAAATTTAATAGCTAAATCTGCCGTCAGCGGTGTAATTCCTTATGTAGCGGCTGTAGGTCCAATTTCACCTATCGTAGCGCCAATTCCACCAGTAGTCTACTCTCCCTATGTTGCTCCTTCAAGCTACTCCACCCAAACCTTGATTACTGGCCAAGAAATCAAAACCGAAATCAAAGAGGAGAACAAAGAAGCAGCAGTTAAAGCAGCTGAACCGGCTCAGCCAGCCGAACCAGCTCAGCTAGCTGAACCAGTACAGGTAGCCGAACCCGCACCTATCGAGAAGTCAGCGGAAAAACCCGAAGGCGCGATATCTCCTGCTGTCAAAGCCGCTGAGAATTTGAACGAGAAGCCAGCGTTGATCGCTCAACCGCTGTTTGCAGCCGGCCATATTGGATTCCCTAATGTGTACAGATATGATGTGGGTGTTCCCGCTGTGGGACACGTGATTGGTCAGCCGATATTGAAGTATGCTACTGCCGTGCAACAGGTGCATGGAGTGCTTACACCCACATTTGTGAAGGCTTGGTAAAGAGGAGTGAGGGCGGTTTAATTAAAATGATAATTTGACGACACGCTTCCTTCTTTTATTTGGTGCTTATCATTGATTCAACCTACACCTTAAGATACGACCTTTGATCAGTTATAGATTCTATATCAAATATTTGATTGACATGAAGATTGGCATGCATGCCCACCTGACAAGAAGTATTTTAATTCACAATTAAACAAATGTTGAAGCGTTTACAACCGAGGTGAAAATTACAATACCTCATGGTTATGTGTCTGTAATTATACCTTTCAAACCAGAACACAGCAGTGCTATTTTGTGGTAGAAATAGTAGTTAGTACGTCCCAAGATTGAATGGAGGTTGATTAAGAGCATTTATTCGGAAAGTGGGTAACGTCGCAAATAGATGTCAAATATTTCGCTGTTTTGATTGATTTGGGAATATTACTGTATGGAAATAAGAAAAGTGGCTAACTAGCGAACTAGAATATCAATAATGAATTGTAATTATAACATTGAATTTGATGTTGTAACCGTTTTGGGTGAAAAAAAGGCATTTGGAAAGTTTCCAAATACTTTTTTTACATGTAAAACTAAATATTCGGTGTTACGATATTAATTATTGCATACTATTATCAATATTTTAGTTCGCTAGTTAGCCACATTTCATATTTCCATACAGTAATATTGCCAAATTAATCAAAACACAAACAATATTTGACAGCTATTTGCGACGTTGCAAACTTTTAAGACAAACGCTCTTAAATGAAGAGCAGTGATGGCCCAGTGGTAACGGTTGCCGCTTACCGAGTTGTAGGTCGTAGGTTCAAACCCAGAAAGGCGCTTTGCTTTGAGTAAATTATTTCATCACCACTACTCTCAAAACGGTGAAGGAAAACATCGTGAGGAAACCGGGATGTCCTAGAACCAAAAATTCGAAGACATGTGATATCTACCAACCCGCACTGGGCCCGCGTGGTGGATTACGGCCCACTCTCTCTCACTGAGAGGAGGCCTGTGTCCCAGCAGTGGGAACATTATAGGCTGAGTATTGTTATGGATTAAACGACTACTTCGTTGATCTATAGGTCTCAAGCGTTCGATTCCCAGGTCTGGCAGTGTTTTTGATTTTTCCATCAGGAATTTTTCAGTAGCAGCCCGGAGTCTGGATTTGCTCCCGGTTGATGGCAATAGGCTCGCCCACTATTACATAGGACTTAAGTATAACCTCTGCCCATCCCTTCTGGGGTTACAAGCGTGATATTGTGTTATGTTATGCAATAGATACCACCACAGAAAGTTCTCGTTATTTCATCTACTCATTAATTTTATAAAATTAATTAATTATTAATAACTTAAATAAATATTTAAATTTTAATAGTATTTGCATTAAACCAAGTAGGGTTTTACAAAAACTAATTAGATTTAAAGCTAAAATACTTGACGTGACACTTGCAGAGTTACTAGACAGGTCCTGAATAAGCCGAAAAAAAAATATAAGCACTCAGTAAAACCACTCTGTAATAAAAATAGGTGGTACTGATTAGTTAGCGTTGGGCTTTTTTGTACGAGTAATGGAACTCAAGTTCGTATTGCAAAACGTACAAAAAGAAAAACCGCAAACTGGACATTTTCGTTATGTCTTACACGTCTTTATCAACCGTAACATTATATTTACAAGAAAATGTAACTACTTAAATTATGAAAAAAGAACGCCAGGTCTCAAAAGACTAAGGGGAACTTGAATTAAATCAAGTAAATAATGCAGCGCCTAGTAAAATATTATTACTTTAGTTCAGTTATCGTGTGAGGCAAAGTTATCAAATTCTCAGGAGGACAAAAACGTATTCAATTCTTTTATTCTATTGAGTTGATAAACTGATTAATTATATTGAGTTCTTGAGTATAAAGGTGTGTCCAAACATTGAGCGGCAAGAGCGCGGCAGCAACACGCGGCGTTTGCAGGACACATTTCTGCCGCGCTCTAGTTGGGAACAAACTCACGAATGTTTGCGCGGCAGTACTGCGCGGCATATCCGAGACACACCGCGCCCTTCACTAGGCAATATCAATCTGCCTAGCCTTTAATACGACCGCAGAAATACGTCCAGACACAATTAGTGACGAATGTTGCCTATAAATGTTTGTGCGCGACTAGTAGACAGAAGCGTTCGCGAGCGGCAGTCGTCCTAACACAGCGGGGCAGGCCGCGCGAGGCAGCCGCGCACGATTGCCGCTCAATGTTTGGACACACCTTAACAACCGATTCCTTGACAATTCAAAAGTGCCTGTATTGGTTTAATTGAAATAAATTATTTGAGTTTGAGTTTGACAATGTAGATGGCCATGTATAAGAAACTAGGTATTGGCCGCGGCTTCCGCGTTGAGGTAGGAAATTTCCCACGGAAAAATCTACCGGGATAAAAAAGTATCCTATGTCATAACCCAGGTCATGATCTACCCATTTGCCCTAACTTCATCTAGACCCGGTCACCCGTTTAAGCGTGAAAGAGTAACAAACAAACAATAGAGGTAAAAAACGAGATTATGCAGTATAAAACAATTCAAAGAACGCCCAATATTTCAGTTTTGCTTTTATTTATTCCCTAAAATAATCTTAATTAGCGTAAATAGGTACTACATGCTGTGACGCACCAAGAAAAGCTTTTTCCTAGCAGTGGATTTCGAAATTATTTTCAGGAAATTATTATTTTATTTTCCGTTAAAATAATGTTTAGTAATTTCATAAGCAAATTACATTGAAAAAACATTAATATTATAACGGATGCACAGGTATTTTTTTTTTCACACATAATTTTAAAGTAAAACAAAATTGGGCATTCTTGTAAATATCACTCTTTCAAACATTGCCCGCAACACATTATACAGCATGCTACAGTTCCCTCGCTAAACGCGTTGTAATACCCGTTGACCTTTACCGGTATGCGGTACAAAGTAATGATCCTTTAAAATACAGGGTGTGATATATTTTATTTTTATCGTTTTGTACATCTGGCTGTATTTTATTGGGCTGTGGATGTTATTAACGATGAACATAACAGTTTTATGTGAATTTATATTATACAATGTGAAATTTAATTCGTTTGCATCCTCTTAAGGGGTCATTGTACTCATCATTATGAACAACTTTCACTATGGGGGGCCAACCAGGAAATCGCGAAAAAAAAATCTGCTGTTCCCTACATTATAACGAGCTATGCGAACATAAATATATGGAACAGCAGATTTTTGGAACGAAGTTCCTTATCGCGCGTTGTGAAAGGGGGCTAGACGGAAAAAATTCTCACGAAAAGTTGTAACGACACTTGTTGCTATAGTAAGCTATTGTAAGCTGTGCGGCGTGCGCATGTTTCTCTGTCTGTCTCTCTCTCTCTTCGAACTTCGTTCCATCTGGGTGTCCCTTGACACCTCTCATTTTTTTTTTTTTAAGTTGTTCATAATGTTGAGTACAATGACCCCTTAAGAGGAAGCAAACGATTTAAATTTCACATTGTACATAAACAATTTTATTGGGCCTATCTTAGCTTTATGTTGTAGTTATGACTTACTGAACCGAAACGGACACTCACAGTAGGGTTGATCCATACATTCAAGGTCGCTCAGCGAGCTATGAAGCAGGCTATACTTGGAATCTCTCTAAGGGATCGAATCCGGAACAAGATGATCCGGCAAAGAACCAAAGTTATCGACATAGCTCACAGAATGAACAAGCTGAAGTGGAAATGGGCCGGCCATATTAGCCGTAGAACCGATGACCGTTGGGATAGACGTGTTCTTGAGTGGAGACCGCGAATCGGCAAACGTAAGGTAGGACGCCCTCAGGCTAGGTGGAGCGACGATCTTCGCAGGGTGGCTGGTAGCAGCTGGTTGGAGTTGCCGAGAACCGAGCTGCGCTGCCACCGAAAATGCCGTGGAAGTGAGTTTTGGCAATTTAATACATTGCCTTGCCATGGACACGGCAAAGAAGAAGGACTTGGAACTTTCTGGGAGAAAATAACGGTTATCCATCCACCGAATGACTGTTAAAACATAAGTACCTGGGCGAACGAGGTCGAGGAGAAAACGAATTTTCCCAGTTAAGAGACCTAGCTAAATCGATTTTTCGCCCCTGTAAACCCCTATATTGCAACTTTCATCGAAATCGTTACAGGCGTTTTCGAGAACGTGATTTCAAATATATCTATAATATACAAATTGCTTGCTCATTTAATAGTATAGGATTGAAGACGCCGATATATTATGCCAGTGGTCTTGAGTGGTTAGTTTGCGTGATCTGTGCTGAGCTCACGCAACGCGTCGTACGTCCAGCCAGTAATAGGACTCGCCCATCAAGGAGCACTGTCCCAAATTAAACGCATTATTGATTTATTATACATAAAACAAATCGTATTTTAATAAAACACGTATACTAAAAGATTAACAATTAAATAATCTTTAAAAAAATGATGAAGTTTTTTGAAAAATACGCTTCATCGTTTTTTCGTGATTCTCAGTTTTTTTACACTATATCATACAAACATATTCTAGAATATTCACAGATTAAGTTATTAAGAAAATGCTCTAATTTGACATATATTTTTTCCAAATCATTAACACTTCTCGTTTAGACGTGATCTTCAGTATAAAATCATTAAAAGTCGGTTAACGTCGCCTTAACCTTGCAGATCGATCAACCTGAGCGATTAATTACCACGTTCCTAATAAACGTTCAGTAGAACATATGTTAGCAAGTAAGCTTTATAATAAAACTAGAGCATAAACTAAAATAAACGGCAAACAAAACCAATATGGTAGTCATTAATAACGGATATCTTAATGCAATGCGATGTGTTAATGCAAGAAAATCTTTATATGGCTCGGAAATATTAATAGTTATAGTCATAATAATACTATACTGGGGCTTACTAAAATAGCCTCCAAGAGAAACGATAATCTATAATAAAAATTAATAAAATTAAAGTGTCTGTTTTATATGTCAAAATAACACCTTTTTACTAAATGCATATGAATGTATATACGGTACTTATAACAAAAAAACAATACCTACTTGAAATTTTTGTCTGTCTGTCTGTTTGTTCCACTTAATCTTCGAAACGGCTGGACCGATTTTGACGGGACATTCACTGGCAGATAGCTGATGTTACAAAGAGTAACTAAGGGTACATTTATTTTAGAAAAAAGAATGAGGGTCCGCGGGCAGAAGCTAGTAACAACAAAGACACCCATTTTCCCTACACAAAGCTCGTGTTAGTCACAATTACAGCAAATTACTTAGCGTTAACTTAACATCTAGATATGCCAGTGGTTAGCGACCATTTCCTTGAGCCCAGCCTACATAATTTGTCAATAAATAATAATTATTATGGATAATCTATGTATCTATTACGAGAAATTCTTGAATCATTAATAGGAATACACGCCCTGATACAGCGTGTTGTTTTTAAGTGTAAACTTCTTTAAGCGCGTTGAGCGATTTTTGGTAGGGCGTAAACTTATGGATTCGCGTAGTTTTGGGCTATAGAATATAGATGGCGCTAATATCAGTTTCAAGCTTTCACAGCTGTCGGCAATTTTTGTTTTTTTTTGGTTACAGATTAGATTTAGTGTGTTTCTACAGCAGGGATGTTGCGAATATTCGCATCCGCATATGCAAATGCGGAGCTTCCGCATAGATTTGGACATCTGCATCATTTGCGAGCCGTACCGGATATGCATCCTTAAGAGGCTTACAACAGCTAAAGTCACTGTCGGACTGCATAGAAATGAAAGAGAAGCGCGATGACACGACGCAGGTAATTTATTGCAAAATATGAAGCAGTTAGCGATTTACAAAAAATCTATTGATTGAACTGGAAAATTAAAACACTATTATGCTAATATGTAGCTTGTAGAAAAATCTGACAAAAAATCAGAATTATTGCATGTAAATTAATATGATTTTTAATCGATAAAAGAAATTTTTAGAGGTATCTTCATGATTTTTTTCTATCGTATCAAATTAGTTGTATTATGTTTTCAACACACTATCATACTAGCATATATCCTGAAGAATATCATATATTTTTCTGATTTTTTTTACTGCAGTGGATCATATACTTTTAGGCATTATAAAACTTGCGTTTAGGCACGTTTAGGTCCTGTAGTCCCCTGTAGGCAATGGAATAGTGGAGAGACGGGTGTTATTTATCATATCATCTTTTTACGACGTCGTCGCCGCCATTACCTCTTCACTGCTTCCTAGACTCTATCTAGAGAGATAGAAAATTTATGTTATCCAACAATCCAATCAAATGCGTCATCTGCTTAACGCACCTAGTTACACCCTAACTACATTCAAACAAAAATGCCACCGACACTCGCCGAAATAGGACACTTCACCAACTGACTAAGTCAAGGCCAAGTACTTACAAGTCTTTCTAAAGAATTAAACATGTGTTCGCGAACTGTGAAAGACATGTTTCAAAGCACTAATTAAAATAAATATGCAGTAATTACGATAGTTACTTTTTTTTTGTTTGGATAATGTCATTGGCACTGGTTTTGGCGAGAAATTGTGCAACATTCATTTATTGCCTTGTCAATTCGTTGAATGCCTTCATGTGCGCATGTTTTATTTGTATTCTTATTTTTTGTAGAGCAAATAATTGTTATTATTTTCAAAGGACCGGCGAAATATATCTTTTTCTTCCATACTTTTCTATTATTCGTCATCGATAATAGATATATGATGTCACCAATATTATGTAACAATTTTTTGTTTATTTAAAAGAGTGTCCGTGGAGTTTCTTGCCCATTCTTCTCCATAGGTAGGTACCTACTACGCTTTGGAGTGGGCAACTAGCTTCATATTCCTTGACAATTCAAAAGTGCCTGTAAATGGTTTAATTGAAATAAATGCTTTGAGTTTGATAGAACATAATCATATTAAAGAGCGTTTATTCTGAAAGTGGGCAACGTCGCAAATAGATGTCAAATAATTTGCAGTTTTGATTAATTTGGCAATATTACTGTGTGGAAATAAGAAACATGGCTAACTAGCGAACTAGAATATTAATAATGAATTGCAATTATAACATTGAATTTGATGTTCCGTTATGTTTTAGGTGTAAAAACGGCATTTGGAAAGTTTCCAAATACTTTTTTTACATCTAAAACTAAATATTCGGTGTTACGATATTAATTATTGTATTTCATAATCAATATTCTAGTTCGCTAGATAACCACATTTCATATTTCCATACAGTAATACTGCCAAATTAATGAAAACAGTGAAATATTTGACATCTATTTGCGACGTTGCCCACTTTCAGAATAAACGCTCTTAATGATGATATTTATTTCTGTAAAACAGATATCAATACAACAGATCCTATAATTTGTAGTTGTAAAAAACCACGTCCGTCTTGTAAATGTCACTGGTTTGACTTAATTAGGAAAAGGCAACGTAATAAGGAGCTTTTACAAAAAAAAAAGGTAAAACCAACCTGCAATCATCACTTCGCTAGAAATGTCAAACAAATGTGGTGTGTAGTTTTATAAATATCAATCTGCCTAGCCCTTTCCCGACTATTCATCAAAACAGGTAAATATTTGACAGCTGTTTGCGACGTTGCCTACTTTTAGGATAAACGCTCTTAAGAACAACGTGTTCATAAAATGATGTTTTGCACACCAGCAGCAGTCTCGCTTCTTTTAGATTGGAATGACAAGGACAAGCAGTAATTACAAATTATAAAGCGTTTATTTCTATCAAGTTTGTATGACAGGGTTAAAGGGGAACGCCCGAAAAATGCCTGAAATGAACAAAAACTACTAATAGTCCTTAATTGTATTTAGAATAAAATATTTATAATGAAATAATTCTCAAGTTTGTTTAGGTAGGGTAAAAATATAAAGATCTTTAAAATATTCAACTTGATATCCGTATAATTCATTCTTATTTTTATAATGGAGGTCAATGTTTATTTGACATGAGTAAGTTACATTCAGCCAAACAGGAATCGTCAAATAATCCCTAACGAACTATTTTATAGAATTTCTGCAGTTATCATTAATTTAATATAATTCGGCCAATATGTACTGTAAAACGAATTAAAATAACTTATGCATATCAAAATTAACTAAATCAAAGCATTTTCAAAATAGAAAACATATCGCAGGCTGTATGAATTACATGTCCTTTGCCTTACTGACAGTTTGACATTTACTGCATTTCATTTTTCTCTATGTAGTCTGTGGTTTGTTTACTTGATTCATGGTTTTGCGTTTGCGACTTGAGTTACACACTTACAGATTGCTTTTTAAGATATTTAACGACGACTGTGGCCATTTTTAAGGATTTTGATTTTACTTCTGCACACGACACCCATTTTTGAACACGGACTTAGATTGGACCCGCCTAAACGACGACTCCGCTTTTTGACGACGGATTTGAACCTACTTTATATACGACGCTGCTGTTTTTTTGGACATTTGCCCCGTTTATATTTTAAAATGGATAGAAGACTACACTGCGTTAATTGCTATCTCGATATTGCAAAGATGAGACGTAACGTCTTATCAGTGCAAAATGATGAAGTACGTTGTTTAATACAGGCATGGATAACACCTCAAGCTGTAAGTATTGAGATTCCATAGTTTTCTTACCTATTTATATTGAATGCACTGACATACAACAATTAATATATATTATATTCCTTAACCTTGACTTACCTATATTACAGAAAAAATGTTTGAAACTGGCTTCTACCTAGTTTTTTTTTATATTATTGAAATTGTAATGGGTTTCCTACGACTTGTAGTACAATTTGGCGTATATTTCATTGTTGTCCATTTCAGGCATTTTTTTGTATAGTCGATGGGCATTCCCCTTTGTACTGTACTAGCTTTTGCCCAAGGCTTCGCCCTCGTGGAGGTCGAAAATTGTCCGCCTTCTTAGGACCAGTATCGCTCCAGAGCGCGACAGCGATATTGCTTATATCTGAATAGTCCTTTATCTCATGCAAACGTACTACAGTAATGCGCATGCGCAAGCCAGTAAAGCTCCCCAGTCAGCATGTTTTTTTCCGATATCTTGAACAATCATCTTCATATTTCAGCCAATTTACACAAAACCTGAATAAATAATACACCCAAACCTTCCTCATAAATCAATCAGTCTATTCGTGAAATACGTTTGAAAATCCGTTCCGCAGTTTTTGAGTTTATCGCGTTCAGACAGACCGACGCGGCGGCAAGACTTCGTTTTATAAGCAGTGATACCAACTAACATTGACACCTCTTAAAGCACTGCTGACCACAAAACTACCAAACACGGTAACGTAAACTTAGCTCCACGCCCCAGTTAAACTGGTACGTTCCATTGTGATCTTGCCGCATACTTCCACAATCGACGCCGGCGCAAGAGCAATTATTTTCGAGTTAGCTATCAATAAATCGAAGCTTTCAACTCTTGAGTGGATTGAACAAGTAGATTAATTTAGGAGTCTAGCTTTATTTAGGTTATAGTTGGTAGTTACTTCGTTGTCTATAAACAAATGAATTAAGAACTTTAACGTTATTTACAAGCACAGCCTTATGGCATTCAGTCGCGAGCCGACTTCCGGCCACCGTAGGCGCGGGCTTGCGGACGGTGAGCAATGGGTAGCTCGCCGTCCGATAGGGACCAGGCCCGGGTCGACGGCGCGTTGTGTTCCACGCGCGCCTCAAAGAGATGTCAGCACCAACTGACGGGGTCCGGAAGGGCCAATGCCTGCCGGGGTTGTGAGTTTGTCCGAAAGGGATATCGCGACCCCGGCACACAGGCAACGGAAGGAACACGGGTGGGTTTTAGTCAGTAAAGTCTGACACGCCCTCCCGCTCCGCCCAGAGCGGAAGAAGTTATTTGATAATTTCCACCCTCAAAAAAAAAAAAAAAAAGCCTTGTGACATTCGGTCGCGAATATGAGCAAGCCATTTTGTCTCTTATATGGTGAGGTACTAATCATGATTTTGCTTGCTCTTTTCGTCTCCATTAGTTTAATTTTAATCTGTTCATGTGAATCTTATTCAGGTAGAACCTGCTCCTTTAAATTCCACAGGAATGCAGTGAAAACTAAAGGATTTTACCACGTCAAAAAAATCAATTTTACTTTACTATGCAAAACTGAGACATTAAAGAAAGCAAAGGGATTCATAAACAAGTTAAAGCTAGGCAATAATCCCAAAGACTTAAACGCACAAAACAACTCACGCGCAGCGTTTACGCACGATCGAGTTCACCTGCTTATAGCTGACAGGTACATCTATGAAATATCACGTTCATATTTATCATTAGCACGGCGAGTGAGACTATGTCAAGATCAAAGGAAGCTGTGAAGTCCAAGTGACATAATTGATTGATGAATTCAAAGAATCTATTATGTTGAAGCTTTTGCCCGCAACTTCGCCTGTGTAGATGTCGAAAAATATCCAATAGGAACGTAGTAATACATTCTTCTTATTTTCGTGTGGTTAATGACTAACCTGGTTACAGAGTTTTAAAGCCACCCATGGGCCTCTGACTTGGCTTCACATGCCGGTTTCCTCACGATGTTTTCCTTCACCGTTTTTGAAGCAAGCGATAATTATACAATACGCACATGAATCCGAAAAGTCAGAGATGCGTGTCTTGGGTTCGATCTCGAGACCTATGACTTGGCAGTCCGCCGGTCATACCACTAGGCTATCACTGCTGTACAGTAATACATTGCTTTCATAATGACTCTGTTGGTGTACGCGGTGCACGGGCGCACGCCAGTAAAGCTCCCATGTGCCAGTCGGCATGATTTTTTTTCGACATATTCCACAATCATCGTCGTATTTCAGCCAATTTATAGAAAAGCTGTCGATGTACAATATTCCATATCATATGTACAATATTTCATTTCCAATGTACATATTTGGTTAGTGGAAGAAGATTATTCGGCTTCTTCCGATCCCAAGACATTGTCGCAGGGCTATCCTGCACCTACACTTGAAATTGAACTTACACCTGAACTTATTCTAGCTGCGCCTTCCGTCCTCACCCGCATAGGTCTCGACCCGTGGTAGCGTCGGGACGGAATTATCCTGGGTCCAAACCCAGGACATGGTCTATCAAAGTGCCAAAGTCTCATCCAGATTTGCGTAACAGGCAATCAAACAAATAAATAAACAAACACATTCGTATTATATCTAAAATTGTACAGGATATTTATTAGGATAGGAGAACTAAATATTATAATACTCATATAACACACACACTACACACCCTCACTCTTCACGCCCTCACCCATTCTTACATAATTATATCACAATTACACGCGCGACCTGGCCCTTTTCTATGCATAATGCTCATTTATTTGCAAATCATTTGGTCATTCATTCATTCATTAATTTCATTTTGTATAATTTTAAGTTACCCATTAATTTTTAGTTTTGCATGTTTACATTGTCCACGTTTCAATTGCATAATAATGACAAGTGGAAGCGCGGAGTCTCCTAACACAAGCAATTCCTTGCTTAAAAGGTGATCTCCAATAATCTGTATGGTAATGCCCTATGAAATTGAAATAAACATTTTTTTTTTTTTTTTTTCCATAATAATTTTGACACTAACAGCTCTTGAACGCATTTAGATGTGCTGATCGCGTTCAATTTCATTGTTGAAATCCGCGCTAAGAGTCCTATTACATTTCTACGCAAATTCATGATTGTTGACGTTGTAATTTTCAAAAGCAGTAAAATATTTTAATTATTTGATTATGAATGAAAGTTAACAAGAGTTTGTAAGAATATTACGTAATGTGCAAAAAGTTTTTTTTTTGTATTCTTGGTTTATACACCTTTTTTTTTAAGTGCTTTTATTCCCGTTGATTTTTTTTGTGTTGTCAAAATTGACATGAAACAACAAAAAAATGTTTTTTTTATTACGAAAGGACACTGGCTCCTGCAACACACTTTTATAACTAGCGCAGGAGTCGGAGAATAGGGATGATGCCAAAAAAAAAATTTAAGTTAAAAAAAAATATATATATATATAATTAATTTTGTTTGTATAAATGAAAATGAAAAATGAAAATGAAAAATGCTTTATTAATTATACAAGTAAAATTTAACAACTCGTGATTGGAGTCTCCTTTTAAGCAAAAAAGCTTGTGTTAGGAGACTCCGCTCTTCCAAAACTTAAAATATTAACATAAAATTACTTGTTTTAAGTGTTATAAAAACAGGCGATTTAAAATAAAAACAGACAATTAAAACTAGACAAGAAGAATGCAAATGTGTGAGTGAGAGTAGGGGTGTGTTACTGTGAGTATAAAGGTGTGTAAATTTGAAATAAATAAATAAATGTTAAAATTAAAATAAGACGCGAACGAAGTCGCGGACAAAAGCTAATTAGCTATAACAGCGGTTGAATGAGAGTATGTCAAGAGCGGAGAAACAATTTTGTTGAGGCAGGTCATTAGGTGCAGCCCACGGGTAGTTATAGCTATAACTAACTTCTAATTATATCACTAGTATTGGAACTTGGAACTTTAAGGCGGTTTAAATATAGACCTTTTATATTCCTGGCTTTTATTTGAAAACTATAATATTATTAATAGCATGACCTACCGGCGTATCTCTACGTTGTGGTGGGGCGCAGTCCTGTGGACTCTAGAGTCCACAGGACTGCGCAAGCCCCACCACAACGTAGAGTAAACTATACGGCATAGACCTAGGTATATGCCGTATAGTTTACTCTGCCGATACAGATCAGGGAGCCAGACTAAGAGAGATATACAATGTCGCCCATGCGCATGTGACCGCGCGTATTTTTCTGAATATCCATGAAAAATTATCGAAAATTAACTCGAAAAATCTTTAAATATTTGTCATGTTATTATTTTTTATTGCGTGTCGTTTGTGATATCTTCGATATTATTGGCTCGATTTGGATTCTGTGTATTATTTATAAAAGCTTATGAGTTATTTTATGTGATTAACTAACAATTTTTATCAAAATATGTCGACTGTGAAAAAAAAAACAGAGGTGAAGACATTTTTTTTCTAAAAAATTATATAAAAAACAAGTGTAAGTCCATAAATACAATCCATAAAAAACAAAAAAATAATAATAACATGAAAAATATTAGCCCCCCATTACGTTGCTGTTAAAAATATTAACCCCCCGAATAAAGGCCCGTGCAGACCAGCGCGACGAGACGGCGCGATGCGACACGAACAATACAATTTCTAAGAAAACTTCACGGTATAACAATAACCGGTGTCGCGTCGCACTGTCGCGTCGCTCCAGTCTGCACGAAGCTTTAACGTTTTCCGAAAAAAATCATGTATATTCAGAAAAATATGGGCAGTCACATGCCCATGGGCGGCATTTTGTATATAAACCCGCAGGGCAACAGCTCGCGTAGCTCCCACTCAGCAATAGCGCTTGCGACCACAACACCAAAAAGGCAGTGGTTTTTACCTGCGTTCTAAATAGTTTATATGTCAAAGTCAAAGTCAAATCATTTATTTCAAATAGGCCCTTGTAAGGCACTTTTGAACGTCAAAGTTTACAAAAAAATTGAATTGATTCTAGTCGCCCCTTCCAAAAGGTAGTTTTCGTATGGATAAGAATGGGCAAGAAACTCCACCGTTACTCTTTTAAAAAGTGTTACAATATTTTGTATATGTAGGTACATTAGTTACATAATTACATGTGAAGACGATGCAACTAAAAAAAAAAAAAAAAATACGTTACCACAATAGGTAAAAAGAAGAATGAATAAAAATGAAGCGACGAAAGATAAATTAATTACTTATGTGATAGATGCATGGTTCTCACATATTTACAAACATTGTAAAAGTAGACGATTTTCTTAAAATTTTACAATTAATAAGTCAAGTGTGTGAGGAAGTAATCACAGAATGCAAAATCAATATCATATACTAAAAATAATAATTCATACAACTTAAATTAGCAACCAGTTTGATTTTGTCTAGATTCTAGATTATCCTATGGAGCAGGACCAGCATGAAGGCAATAAGTGTTACGCCCAGTAAATAACAACATCAAACATCGCAAACGCGCATGTAACTACGATACTTTTATGTGTTGATAGGTTAGATAGTAGTTTATACCCAAGTTTGAACCCTAAAAACCTTGTGCTATTCCCATGGCACTTGTTTTAGTTTTTGTTTTTTTTTTTAATTCCTTTAGAACGCGTTTTGAGGTATCTTTGTTGAATATTTTTGTGAAGCAAGCTTAATTTGATACAATCTGAGACCAACCCAAACACTCTAAGTCTATAGGTTGCAAAGATACACAGTCAAAGATGGGCATTTTTTGAAAAAATATCGATTTAGGGCCATTTGACACGCTGAACTAGTTCAGCCGGTAATTTTATATTTAATAAAATTGTGTTGATATTGACTCGACTATTGATCGACTAAACCACTATCAGGATAAAATTGTTCTCAAGTGAGTCAGTATCAAATATTTGCATACGGTATGTGAATAGATAATCAAGTACAACTAGGTAATAGGATCGATAGATTGCACAAAACACACCGCAGAACATTGTCGACAATGGAAAATATCATATTTATTTATATCAAGCTGCGGCCCGCGGTTCGCGCGGGTTGACACTAATCCTTTCTAAAATAAAAGCAGGCTGAGTTACTGTTTATAGCATCAGCTATCTGCCAGTGAAAGTCCCGTCAAAATCGCTCCGGCCGTTTCAGAGATTAGCCGGAACAAACAGACAGACAGGCAGAAAAACAAAAATTTCAAACTTTGTTATTTTTTTTTGTTATACCGTTTCTACAGTACGACACAACTTAGATTTAGCATCGGTAAAATTCGTAAAACTGATCACCGTCCGAACTGAGTTCGTCTTCAAAATCACACTTTATTACTGCTTTAGGTGAAAATGATCTTTACGCAAACGCAATAACTTTTAAAGTCATATAACCAAATACATTCGCAAATTTGAAATGAATGAATGAAAATGTTCACATTTATTCTACATCTAAGTTGTTTCGTACTGAACCGTATTTAGTTTCATATAGTTTTTAGAAATAAGCTGTTATTTTGACAGTAAAAACAGACACTTTTATTTATTTGTATAGATTTATATTCGAACTGGAACACTAATATTGATTCAATACCTTCATTGAAGATGCTATTATAGAATAACAAAGGGACATAATTAACTTATAATATGATTATGATATGATATGATATATAATATTATGATTATAATATTAATATTATATTTATGATTATAATATTATGATATGATATATAATATTATGATTATATAAAAACTTAATGAGTATCTAATATTATGAAAACTTTTATATTAATTAACCTCTAAAAACTTTTTGGGTATGCACACCTTTTTTTTAAATATTCATTTATTTAAAAAAAGTGTGCATGCCCCCTTTTTTTTCATTTCTGGCACAGTTGGTCGCAGTAACTAATCTAGGGCACCCCAACCAAATGGGTTAGGTTAGGTTAGAACTGTGACGATCCGCGCGCGATCCGCGCGAGCGTAGCGAACGGAGCCGCGGCAGAGGCGCGGCGATCGCTACTTCAAAGTTAGTCGCAGTTACTTGGCTATTTAACATTTTTAGGACCCAAATAGGAATTGTTAGAGGTTTACAAAAAGCATTCATTATATTAAAATGTTCAATAATATTTTTAGGAAAGCAAAATAAGTTCGATTAAATACACGCCGAATAACTAAAGCCAAAATTCAAAAAAAAAATTGTCTTAACGCGTGGCGGCATCTACATCGCTACATGCGAACTACTCATCAAAGATCTGACGTCACACAACACCCTGACGTCACACAAATCCTGCATCGCGCAATTAGAGTTTACCGCGCGATGGACATATATACAAGCTCCCGACTTCAACCTCTGGGCAGTTTCTGGTCGGAAGATCCTCCCTTTTCTATGGTGGATGAGTGAACTTTACACCATGTTCCTCATACCACTAAAAATATGTGGTTCAACAAGTAGGTACAGTCCCGATCAACAAATGGTAGTTAATATTAACTTTATCACTAAGATCTGATTTAAAATCATATCTCCATAAAAGAAAAAATATGTCGACACATATGTCCATGCAGCTCATATTTCATTATATTAATAAAATAATAATATTTTCAACAAAGAAACTGTCATAAAGGTGATTTATGGCCGTTTCTTATGGCCGAGTACCCATTTACTGCACTTCCCGTCTGCTGCTTTTGTTATATATTTCGTCCGTTGTTATTACTATATATTATTTTATTTCAGTGTTAAATAGACCAGTTTGTTATCTATATATTCTATATTTATATATATAAAAATGAATACCTATCTTGGTCACGGCATCACTCGTGAACGGCTGGACCAATTTCGCTAATTCTGTTTTTGTTGTGTTTGTTATTGTAAGGAGAAGGTTCTAACGGAAAGAAAAATTAAGAAAATTGCGCAGAAAATTGGAAAATTTCAGAAAACTTAATGACTATTTTAACTTCGCGCGTTGGACAGTTAGCGCGTTTGATAAATGTGAATTTAGCAGAGTAGGGTAGGTTGATAGGGATAAGTAGGTAGGTAGGTAAGAATGTAGGTAGGTAGGTGTAGGTAGGTATGTAAGTAGGTAGGGTAGGTAGGTAGGCAGGGTAGAGTAGGTAGGGTAAGTAGGTAAGTACGCTGTAGATAAGTACATAATGTTACCCGTGCGAAGCCCGGGCGGGCAACTAGTATTTCATAATGATTACTAATAGGTTGGTAGTTAGATATATAATAAATACACGTACGTGGTTTTAATTAAGTTGATAACATCGATTACCAGTGTATGTAAGTTCCTGATATTTAAATGCACCATATAAAAATTGTGTAAGTAGCCGATGTAGAGGAAAAAAACCAATGCGCTATTAATCGTTCACAATTAATAGAGTTAGCAAGAAATGTGACAGTATAAAAGGGGGAAGGGGGTTTGGCCCAGAAGTGGGAATGTATGGAAAAATAAAACCCTCAAAATCACATTATTTCGATCTCAGTATGAAAACTGCAAAAAAATTTTAGCATTTTCAAAATTAAACCTTACAAATTAAGAAAAAAAAATATCTAAGTACGTATGTTACAAAAATATTTCACTGATGTACAGCAAAAACAAGCCAACACCGCATATTCAAATACTCACAATTTGCATACAAAACAAACGCATCCGGACGTTTCACAGAACGTCTTATTTCACAACTTACCCGCAGCATTAGCCAAGATCGAAAGTGCTATACTTAAGTTCACTTGTTCAATCATTCGTTGTCATTCCCAACACGATTTGAACGAAATCGGGTAACTGGTACAGTTCGTTATGTAACTGTATGTGATTTGAATATGTTTATGGTATTACGGAAAATTTGGCAGTAAGTAATTGTTAGCAGAACTATTTAGAGGAAAACTAGTGGTTGGCACGGACAGTGTGGTCATGTCTGATTGGTGACACTTCTGTCATTCATCATCTACCTAGCATTTTCCCAACTATGTTGGGGTCGGCTTCCAGTCTAACCAGATGCAGCTGAATACCATTATTTTACATGAAGCGATTGCCTATCTGACCTCCACAACCCAGTAGCGGGGTAATACGATACTCCGTTGTAAGACTGATTGTCAGACTTTTGGTGAAGGGTGGGCGTTTTGGGGGACTGTCTTATGTAATTTTGACGTTCGAAAAGTGCTGATTCTCAGCCTAGTTTGAATAAATGACTTTTGAATTTAGAATTTCGACTTTTTTGAGCTTCTGACTCGGGTTACTATCTGACAGGCAATTGCCGCATTTGACAGGCGTGTGGCCGGCGCTAAGCTGAAACAGGCATTTTTTATTTTCCCTAATAAATGCACAGTTGAGTAAAGAAAGGAATCGTCTGGCAATAGGGTCGGTAAAAGCGTTATTAGTAACCTTACAAAACTTCAAAAACGTTTCGTGTGAAATATATATAATATTTATATTTTTTGGAAAAAAATAACTTTTGAAAAAAATTAAATGTCTTCGGAAAAATATCGGACTTATTGTAGATAAACATCTAAATTGGAAATGCCATGTGGAACATATTTGTCAGAAACTTGATAGGTTTGTGTTTGCGTTGAAAAAGTTAAGGCAAAATGTATCTGTGGAAGCTGCTCTTTCGGCTTATCACGGCTATGTGTCATCTGTCCTAAGCTATGGACTTATAATGTGGGGCAACACGACCGATTCTGGCAGAGTTTTCAAGCTTCAAAAACGTTGCATCCGGGTTATAAACAAAGCATGGTTCTTAGATAGTTGTAAACCTCTCTTTAAAAAATGTAACATTCTTCCACTACCCTGTATGTATATAAGAGATATCTGCGTTTTTACCAAGAATCACTCGCATTACTTTAAGCAACGTAGTGAGGTTCTACCAAGACAAAAAAGGGCTAAGTTTCACAACTTATTGTATCAACCACCAAGTCATAAAGATATTTATAAAAAAAAATTGTTTAATATGTGTATACTGATTTATAATGACATTCCAAATGATTTAAAATTGTAGCAGGGTAATCTAATTAAAAAAAAATTGACCGTTTGGCTACAAGAGAGTTGTTTCTATAGCATTAAGGAATTTATGGAATTTAAAAATTAATGTTAGGTATGTACTATTGAATGAAAATGAATAATTGAGCTTAGAATAATTGTAATAATATTAATTGCATGATAATAATTACATAAATAGACGTAAGTAAATAATTTGCACGCTAGCTTGCAGGCAGAATACAAAGACTTTTAGGACATAAGATCTATCCTTGAATTTGTATGTATTTTCTAGCAAATAAACATTTTTGATTTGATTTGATATCACTGTGTTTTTCCTAAATTAGTTTAGTGGTCGTGAATTGTTCATACTTTTCATTTTGAATAAAATTCAGTCTTTAAAACTATCTGTTGCCTATTTATTTATTTTAAAACTTATTTTTTTTTACAACAGACAGGCATTTTTCTGAAAAATCGGGCATAGCGTCCTTACTTTTGAAAGTGAACGTCAAAGTGTTCCCCGCAGTGTTCAGCAGTGCTATTCTGTAACCATCTCACCATGAAAACTTAGGTGAAGTGAGCGTGGAGTGAGCGTGGAGTGAGCGTGGAGTGAGCTGTCATTCCATAGGGATTGACACTATTGACAGCTCACTTCACCCAAGTTTTCACGATGAGATGTTTACAGAATAGCAGGGCTGGAGTTATTAAAAAATAATAAATACTTTAGTGTGTTGTCTAAATATATTTTTAATACGGTAGAAATATTTAATTCGTTTTGTATATAAGTTAATTAATTTAAATTAGTATAAAAACGATAATATCACTGAGATGTATCACTCAACCCTAAAGGGCGGCAAGTTGATAATTTAACTATTTTTCTACTATACAACCTTAGTTTTGGTTTACCCTAAACCTCTTAAGGGGTCATTGTACTCATTATTATGAACAACTTTCACTATGGGACCAACACTGAAATCGCGAAAAAAAAATCTGCTGTTCCCTACATTTATGTTCGTCTATCTCGTCCAAATGTAGGGAACAGCTGATTTTTTTTCGCAATTTCACCGTCGGTCCCATAACGAATGTCAAAGATCCTCGAATGACAGCCGGATAAATATTTCAATGATCCTGATTCAAAAATCAATTACATCTATTTTTAGGTAGCAACGCCCAATTCAACGCGAAAATAAAATGGCGCTTATGTCAATCATGTTTTTGTTAACTTAATGTCAAAGACACGATTCATAAAGAATAAATTAGTTCCATTTTTTGTTGATAGATTCTATTGTAAACGCATTAAAGAGTTTAATGTCAATGGTATGCCGGATGTAGCGCAGTAATGATCTTCAAGGCCATTTTTAGCAGACTACGGCAAAGCCGGGACGAATTTTGAGGATATTTTCAGCCCAATGCGTTTGAGGCCCATTTTTGAGCGGATTACACAGCGTTGTCTATGCATAACATGCATGCATGCATAGCATAATCAGCCTATAATGTTCCCACTGCCGAGACACAAGCCTACTCTCTGTAAGAGGGAGTGAGCGTGAAGACATATATTTATTTATTATTTATAGTTTATATTTATACAGACTTACATAAACACATTTTCTCACCATATTTATCTGTCAATACATACACATACCCCCCACATAGGTACCTTAATAGGCCACATCATATTATATGCGTTTACTAGTAAGAAGATAACTTAATAATATTATACTGTGCTCGTCCTACAACTACCGTTAAATGTTCACATTATAGGCGAGGACGTTGGCACCCTAAACACAAGTTAAATCTTACTTTGGGTGCCAGAGTTCATCGAAAACACTCTTGCCCTTAGTTGTAACGCTGCATAGTGTTTTAGTTAAGTGTTTTTTGTACAATTGAAGGTAAATTTTTTTTTTTTTTTAGCTATAATCCCCCACACGGGCCCTGTGCGGGTGGTGGTGGATGTCACATGTCTTCGAATTTTTGGTTCGAGGACATGCCGGTTTCCTCACGATGTTTTCCTTCACCATTGAGAGCAGTCTTGATTAAATAAATGACACAAAGTAAAGCGCCTGCTTGTGTTCGAACCTACGATCTACAACTCGGTAAGTCGAGGACGATACCACTGGGCCACCACTGCTCTAGATCACCACACACTCAGGTGCCTATATTAACATCACCTACATATACAAAATATTGTAACACTTTTTAAAAGAGTAACGGTGGAGTTTCTTGCCCATTCTTCTCCATACGAAAACTACCTTTTGGAAGGGGCGACTAGAATCAATTCAATTTTTTGTAAACTTTGACGTTCAAAAGTGCCTTACAAGGGCCTATTTGAAATAAATTATTTGACTTTGACATCGTAACACGAGGCGTTCTGTAATTACTGGCTACCCTTAAGGACTGTCTCCAGTAAATCGTTGAAAGTGTATCCCTGTTACATGACTGACTAAACCGTTACTGATCTTCAACATGTAACGATGCTGCAGCATCATATTTCCATGACCAGCTCTGCTGCTAACCGTGCGTAACCAGAAAGGCTAACCCATTTTGCGACACTGGACCGTGAGCTATTTTCGTATAGCTCTTACTGAATCGAGGGAAAAATATATCTGTAAGTGACATGTTCTTCACGCACTCTACGTGGCAAAACGTCAAAAACGTCAACTAAAAAGGTATACGACACGTCGTGTAGCATAAATCGAACAGATTGTGTTTAATGATTTGTAATTTATCTGTTTTATATTTTATTATTAATAACCCCAAGGTTATTATTATTTTTTTTTTTTTTTTTTTTTATGTGCTAAGTAAGCCCTTTCATTTGACGCCAGTAGCACATCTCGGCCACGAAGCCGTAGCAGCGAAACCGCAGTTGTTCAATTCAACTGGCTCGTGTCAAGTTTCGCTGCTCGAATTTCGCGTAGCGGAACATGAAGCGAGCCAGTTGAATTGAACTACTGCGGTTTCGCTGCTACGGTGTCGCGGCAGAGGTGTGCTACCGGCATCATACCCAACAATGCAAGATTTACTTTGTATTTTTTTATTTTTTGATTATATGTCCACTAGAGGGCGCATTTTTTTATGTGACACATAGCCTATACCCAGCGAACGATCAAACTCCATTTTGCTGCGCCGTATGCGCGTAAAAAATGTTGGGCATTCACTGGTGTTAACATTTCCCTTTCGTTAGTCTGCTACAGACGTGGCTCCAAAGGTATGAGCACTTAAACAGTTAATCATTCGCGAGTCTGATAGTGAAATAAGGTCACTAGACGTCCTCAAGGAAGCTGCGAACAGATTGATAATACAACTTTCTTTTTAGCTCCAGTCCAGTTAAAGGTGAACCTCATATCCTATACTATTAAACGAGTAATATTTATATATATATTTGTAATCACGTTCTCAAAAACGGCTCTAACGATTTCGATGAAAGTTGCAATATAGGAGTTAACGGGGGCAAAAAATCGATCTAGCTAGGTCCCATATCTGGGAAAATTTGTTTTCTCCGAATTTTCACCCGAGCAAAGCTCAGTCACCCAAGGTTTAGGACAAGATGGCTACCTTAGAATAATGACATGGAATTTGTAAGTACCTACTATCATGGCAGCATGGAATTAGTAAGTACCTACTCTCATGTCAGCATGGAATTAGTAAGTACCTACTCTCATGTCAGCATGGAATTAGTAAGTACCTACTATCATGGCAGCATGGAATTAATAAGTACCTACTATCATGGCAGCATGGAATTATACACGAAATTACTATGAATTATCTTATACTATTAAATGAGCATTCTCTATTTTCACCCGAGCAGAGCTCGGTCGACCAGGTGCATATGAAATGTCTTAATAATATACTGGTGCAAAAATAAATTATATTGAGGGTCGGAATGCAACTCTATATTTGATCTGTCCAGAAGAAAGGTCACACAAACTCAAACCAAATAAAAAACCAAGACAGAGCGCTGCGAACAATACAGTGAAGCATGCCAAAACTACACCGCGGCTCTGTGCATACACGCTCACACGCACACATTTACAACCTTTTACAATGACACTACAACCAAACTACACAACACAAAGTGCACACATCGCACCTTTAAAGTAAGACCGTTACTAAACGAAATTATAAAATTTAGAAACGAAATTATATTATTAAAAAAATCACTGTTTTTTGTCAATAAAATCTGATAACTGAATTCATGAAAATTTTCGTCTAGTAACGGTTTTACTTTAAAGGTGCGACATGTTTACGAAACCGGCTTCAGTTCACTGTTGACAGCAGTCTGTCTTGGTTTTGTATTTGGTCTGAGCACACAAAAATGAATAATCTTCTTTTTTTTTTTATGTAGGTCATCTCGTAGCTGACCTCTCGAGGCCATGACTACTTAACCGGTCATTCCTGTGGCTGCCTTAAGCTTCTACACTCAAAGCCTCCAGCCAGGGGACTAATAATCTAAATGATCGCCGGGCGATGACAGCTTTTAAAGAAGGTGCAGCATAAAATAAAAGAGCAAAATTTTTCTTGAAAATCAAAAGCGACTGCTGAGCATGACTTTTTAGATACGATCCCTGGGTAGGGCACAGCAATAGCCCGTAGTTTAGTTAATGTGCCCTATTATATGGGGTATTCTTTACCTAAGTACTAAGTATCTGCTTGCCTCCCTCTTTTTTAAACCACGACGCAAAAAGAGGGGTGTTATAAGTTTGACCGCTATGTGTGTGTATCTGTCTGTGGCACCGTAGCTCGTAAACGGGTGAACCGATTTGAATGCGGTTTTTTTTATTTGAAAGCAGGTTTTCTAGCGATGATTCTTAGACATGTTTTATCAAAATCGGTTCAGCCATTGGAAGATTATCAGCTCTTTTCTAGTTGATGAATGGATGTGAGCGTCTTCCACAGTCTGATCGATTTGAAATTTGGTATTCTGTTACTTCAATGATATTAAAAGAACATAGTAACACTGAACTGATGCTGCAGCATCACCTGGAATTTGCAGGATACTCAACTCCCTTACCAACTTACAGCACAGGTTTCGTGTTTTGGTTCATTGGAATGGTCTCAATGAATAGGTTATAGATAGATCATGAACAGGGTCTGGTGATGGAGTAGGCAAGAGAAATGAGGAAAAGTTTGTGTCGGCGGTTTTTAAAATTTTAATATAATTTCTCTTGTTATTATCAATAACTTTGACATTCAATAGTGCCAGTCTCAATAAAATAAATGATTTGACTGTGACTTCTTTGATGAATATAGGCCATATTGTGATGACATCTTGCCATTTCATGCTATGACAAAAATCCTGACTCCGAGCTGCTGCTACATAGAATTTCCCAAATATCTCAAAAACATGAATGCGTTATCGTAAGTACATCCGGCAGTGTATCTACATCGTGCCCACGACTCGGAAGGTCGCCGAGAACGAAAGCTGATGAAATAGTCGCCACGGATTGCGGGAAGTGGGCGCGTTGAGAGGGGAAGGGGGGACATATTGACTCCTTTGTGTAGGTATTGGGTGCAAATTCTAAAGTTTGGACATTTGTGTAAATGAATTTGTTGCGCCACTTCTTCTTCCCAGCTAACGCACTAGGAAGTGGTGAAGGGTGGGCGTTTTGGGGGACTGTCTTATGTTATTTTGACGTTCGAAAAGTGCTGATTCTCTGCTTAGTTTGAATAAATGACTTTGAATTTTTTGAATCCTACCCAATAAGTAATATGCGGTCAAAGGTTCGAAGAAGCCTATAAGCTCAAAAAATATGCCTCAAACTTGCTACGTACAATCTTAGATTCTTAGCTGATCAATTGGTTTTGTTACTAGTCCGTTGATCAGTGAATTAGGGTTTATTTAAAACTTAATAAATCTGACAGATATTTTTGACTTTCAGACGGAAGCATTTGGCTTAATTTTTGTTATTACATTTATATTAAAAGCAAGAGGAAGGCCCAAGAAAAGATGAATGGATTCTGTAACGAATGATATGAAAGGAAAGGGAATGAATGATACCGTGACGGTTGACAGGAAAGAATGAAAAAGAAAACGATGATATTAATCGTTAATTGACTCAAAAGTGACTTTGCGGAAATCCATTATAAAATACAATAGACGATACATTTAGTGACCTAATCCGCTTAACTGTTCTTAAATAGTCATAAAGAACCCTGTAAGAAATCGACACGTGTTTCACCTCTCAACGAGGCATCCTCAGGATGACGATTGACTTGTTGCAGACACTGCGCTCGGCGCTTGACGTAGCAACACTTCGTGATCGTGACTCTTTAAGAACAGTTCAGCGGATTAGGTTACTAAATATACGTCGTCTATTGTATTTTATGATATTAATCGAAAGATATAAACTCCTGTCCTAGACCACACACAGATACCAACCAATCCCAAATAACAATAAACATTACATTCCTCGTCAGAAATCACAGAAAAAGACTCCCATCTTTAAATTCTTCACCCACTGTTGCTGAATTCCTTTTGAAAGAAAATGTTGATATTTGTGACCATGAGTTTAATTTCGACTATGTTAGTGCTCGAGATATTATTAAAACTTTCAATACACTCAATGTTAAAAAAACTGCTGATTTATGGGGAAATTCCGTAGAGGTTGCTAAATGCATAATCAACACTGTAGCGCCTGAATTAGCAATTATTTTTAATAAATGCATTGACTGTGGTGTAATTCCTGACTTAATGAAGAGTAGTAAAATAATACCTTTGTTTAAATCGGGCAGCACATCAGACCCCACGAACTTTAGACCTATTTCTGTGCTTCCCACCTTTAGTAAAATATTCGAAAAATTGATGCTAGATCAATTGCAAAGACATTTTAATAAACATAAGTTATTAAACAGTAAGCAATTCGGTTTCACAAGGGGTCGCTCGACTACCGACGCTGGTGTTGAGCTTCTTTCACATATTTTTGAGGCCTGGGAGAGGTCACATGATGCCCTAGGTATTTTTTGT
Organism: Agrochola circellaris; assembly: GCA_914767755.1. Lineage (NCBI taxonomy): Eukaryota > Metazoa > Arthropoda > Insecta > Lepidoptera > Noctuidae > Agrochola > Agrochola circellaris. The sequence goes on along the minus strand of OU611867.1, from coordinate 3,628,170 downwards.
GACTTATCTAAGGCTTTCGATTGTGTTTCACATGATACATTGGTCAGGAAATTGCATCACTATGGTGTTAGAAACACTGCCTTGGATCTTCTTATTTCTTATTTGGATAATAGGATCCAAAGAGTAGACGTTAACGGCAAGCGATCCCCAGGTTCGCTTGTCACTATGGGAGTTCCGCAGGGCTCAATTCTTGGCCCTTTTTTATTTCTCGTATATATTAATGACCTACCTTGCCTCATAAAGAACAGTCATGAAATAGTGTTATTTGCAGATGACACATCACTTATATTTAAGCTTAAGCGAAAACAGACCGTTATTGACGATGTAAATAATGCTCTCTCTAAAATTGTGCATTGGTTTAGTGTTAATAATTTACTTTTGAACGAGAAAAAGACTAAATGTATTAGATTTCTGACACCTAACGTTAAGCAGGTGAAAACCAATGTACTAGTAAATGGGACAGAATTGGATCTTGTGGACACCACTGTGTTCTTAGGTATTACTTTGGATTCGAAGCTTCAGTGGGGACCTCATATAACCAAATTGTCGAAGCGGCTAAGCTCTGCAGCCTACGCGGTGTATAAAATCCGTCATTTGACTGATGTAGAAACAGCTCGATTAGTATACTTTAGTTATTTCCATAGTGTAATGTCGTATGGCATTTTGTTGTGGGGAAATGCGGCCGACTTTCAGGCTATATTTGTGCTGCAGAAACGTGCCATTCGAGCAATTTATAACCTAAGTTGTAGGCATTCACTGAGGGATAAATTTAAGGAAATAAACATAATGACGGTCGCGTCTCAATATGTATATGAGAACCTGATTCATGTAAAAAAGAATATAAATCTATATTCTAAACACAGCGACATTCATAGCTTAAATACTAGAAACAAAGATTTATTTCTTGTGCCGAGGACTAGGCTCCAAAAAATTAGTAATTCATTTAAGTGCCAAAGTATACGTTTTTACAACAAACTCCCAAGCCATGTCAAAGAACTGAGCCTCAATAAATTTAAATCATTTATTAAACAGAAACTATGTCAAAAAGGTTTCTATAAAGTTAAAGATTACTTAGACGACAAAAAGGCTTGGGACTAATTAAGCTACTCCAATGTACCCCAAGCAACAAACAAGTGTTTTTAGAATCAAAGACTACATGATACTATATGAGCTCATATAATTGTTTGGATTATTTTATTTGACTGTAAGTCAATTTATTTTAAATTTTGTTTTCATTTATTGTTGACATAATCTACTCATTAAAATGTTTTTATTTTATGAGTTGATTGCAATTTGTGCTTATGTAAATTATTTTTGCATTAAAGCATTATTATATAGAATCAAGTTTTTCTAACTGAACAGACAGCTGTGCTGCTGGGGAGTTTGTTGCGCCACTTCTTCTTCCCAGCTTAAGCACTAGGAAGTGGTGAAGGGTGGGCGTTTTTGGGGGACTGTCTTATGTAATTTTGACGTTCGAAAAGTGCTGATTCTCAGCCTAGTTTGAATAAATGACTTTTGAATTTTGAATTTTTTTGAATTTTGAATTTTGCATACAAGCCTAAGTACCCGACTTACACGAACAGTCTTCAAAAGGCAAATGACAGCGAATTAAAATTCCTTATGACTCACTTGAGACAAGCTCATTCCTTCACATTCTTATAATGAACTCAGTACATGTTTTATTAATTTATTGTGTTACCAGTTTATTTTGAACAAAATCTAAAAACCTCCCTTTTTGACTAGGCTACGTGGGGAAACTGGATTAGTAACATGATAATCGCGTAAGTAGGATTAACTTGACAATCCCAACGGCCATGAATTTTACAAATCGTTGACATTTCCCTGTGCCACTAGCGCCATCACAACAGACCAAGTTAAACTGGCCACAAAAAGATTTTACCAATTAAAACTGCAACGTAACGGTTGTCCTTAAAACTAATTGAGTAGGTTTCCTTATGTCACACCGTCACGAACAAATGGCATTGATCGGTATGTGAATATTATGACTTGGTAATTGCTTCTGTTTATTTGCGGTTAGGTTTATGATTACGAATATTCAAGCTTTTGCCTTTCTAAAATAAGAACACTATTTTAAGTTTGGTATCCTTGGAAAAAGTGGTTAACTACGTATATTGATTATTATATTTATTATTTTTTAAGTGAAACCTTCTTTGTGCTCTTTCTGATCAGTGAACGAAATTGAACCGTCTTCACTTGTATCGTGTGCACAGTCTTTTTTTTACTTACCTTACGACCTAGTGTGCATCGGAGATACTGAAAGATCAGACTTAAAGAGCACATAGGTACATATAATAATATTATGGAAGGCTTAGGAATACACAAACAGCTTTGCCACGCACTGCAATGAACGCCCATGTTGCATTTCTGATTCACAGAAATTAGCTCATGCAGCAAAACGTACTTCATAATTTAGCATAACTAGCAAAACCCGAGAGTAAGTTCAACACGTGTACACCTCATGATTCTGCTCAAGGGGAATGCGCTGAATCCCCCGCGAAATCATACCTTTTTTTGCAAACTGCAGGTCATTGTCGCAGAGAGTTGTATTAATGATTTGTGTAAATACATATATTTGTTACGGTCTCGAATCTTACTACGATAAACATACAACCTGATACTGACTAGAAAATTGCAAAAAACGTAAGGAAATTGGAATTTCGCAGACTACGCTGGCGTTTTTATTTTAACTTTTCGTGAAATACAGACGAATTGTTACGTTATTCGGCATTTCACGCTTGCTTCGGGGTGAGTGGCATCCGGGCGTATGCTCTCGCCTTAAATGTCAGTACATACTGTGGCGGTATTTTTTCTCGTTTGATATATCAAAAAGCTTCCTGCTCCACCCAGGTGATCAGCTGTTGGTATAGACTTACGATGGCGTAGAAGGGACGGTGGGGATTATAATTTACGACATGAGAAAAGTTATAGGACAAAGCATGATTTGTTTTAGCTCACATTGTTTAGGGTACCAAACAAATGGCCAAATCTACACATAGGAATAGAACATTAGTTTGAAAAACAAAAAATAGGGACGATGACAACATTTTTTTTTACTCCGTCATGGAGATTATTAAAAAATATTGGACACGTGTTTTTTCTTTTTTTACGTAACCTAAAGATTACGGCGATACATTGAGTTAAAATGTGCCATGACGTCACGAGTATGTAGATTTTATACTTGTGACGTAGCGACCCCCACTTCCCAACTTAAAATGCGTTTTATCTAAGTAATATTTTATTAATATGATAAAGCAAAAAATACGTGTCTAATATTTTTTTATTATCTGACTGGCGGAATAATTAACTTTTTTTTTTACCCAGGCATCATGCCTCTCGTAACTATAGGGATTACCGAAGCATAGGCAACTTAATAGACAAAGACAACAGTTATCTTGTGGCTTTATGTTTCCCTACAAAGAACCCTTTTGTAAGGAAGAATCAGATTCTTCACAGAATAATGTAAAACAAATCTTCTACTTAATAAAAAAATCTTACTCAATGACATACACCGCACAGCTTAAACCGCTAGATTTACAAGCATGAAATTTTGTACAAGAGTTCCTTATCCTTTACTATTAAATGAGCAATATTAGTATGTTTATATATTTGTAATCACGTTCTCCAAAATGGCTCTAATGATTTCGATGAAAGTTGCAATATCGGAGTTTAAGGGGGCGAATAATGGATCTAGCTTGGGCTCATCTGAGAAAATTCGTTTTCTCCGTATTTTCAGCCGAGCAGAGCTCGGTCGCCCAAAGTTTAGAACAAGATGGCTACCTTAGAATAATGACATGGCAACATGGAATTAGTAAGTACCTACAATCATGGCAGCATGGAATTAGTAAGTACCTACAATCATGGCAGCATGGAATTAGTAAGTATCTACTATCATGGCAGCTTGGAATTAGTAAGTACTATACATGGAATTGGTATGAACTATCCTATACTATTAAATGCATTCTCTATTTTCAACGGAGCAGAGATCGGTCAACCGATTTTTAAAAATTCATCCCATAACGTGGTTTACATAGGGGACGAAAGTCCGTATGGAATTTTGTATTTTTGTTTTTTGTATTATTTTTTTTGTATTTTTTGCCAAATGGAAATCCCATCCGATGGGATAAAAAAACATTCCTCCTCCTACACGAAGCAACTTTAAATCCGTGGCATTATGACTAAGTGAGATATTTGCATCATGATGACATTGTAGCCATTACGCCCATTTTTGTACTCTACGCACGGAATACTAATCGTTTGAAATGTCACAATATAGGGCAACATGACGATAAGTTTGACAAATGTTAATGCCAAGAAGCGACAGGTATTTTTTGTGACATTTTTACTGCAGAGTTTTGATCATTATGCCATTTTGAAAAGCTATCTTACTTTTTTAATATCGAACACATACACATAAACTCACGGGGTTAGGCCGAAACTACAGAACGCCAGCTGCTACGATCCATGTCCGTTTATGTTCATACATCTGGTCACACGCACGCTGGTTACGAATATTACGCACCTGACCTTTCTGAAGAACATCACCAATAAGGTCACTATGTTCTTCTACGGCTTGCCCTCCCGGCGGTTCCACTGATATCGGCCTTTCTCATTCCTCCCTTTTTACCGAACATTTTTTAAATGGTAAACTCTCGTACTTAAAATACTTTTGTCTAGTTTGGGAGACTTTGCTTTTGTCTAGTTTGGGAGACTTTGCTTTTGTCTAGTTTGGGGTCATCTGTCGTTGCTTCATTTTGCATGACTTTGCTTTTGTCTAGTTTGGGGTCGTTGTCAGACTTTGCTTTTGTCCAGTTTGGGGTCATCTGTCGTTGCTTCATTTTGCACGACTTTGCTTTTGTCTAGTTTGGGGTCGTTGTCAGACTTTGCTTTTGTCTAGTTTGGGGTCATCTGTCGTTGCTTCATTTTTAATTCTTTTTACCTATTGTGGTATAGTAATCTTGTTCTAAGTGCATCGTCTTCACATATAATTATATAACTAACGTACCTATAGAAAATATTGTAAAACATTTTAAAAGAGTAACGTGTGTGGAGTTTCTTGCCCATTATTCTCCATACGAAAACTACCTTTTGGTAGGAGCGACTAGAATAAAATCATTTTTTTTGTAAATTTTGACGTTCAAAAGTGCCTTACAAGGGCCTATAATAATTTGACTTTGACTTTGAATGTAAAATCCTTGTACGAGTACTTAATCTTTCTTTTTTTTTTTTTTTTTTGTGTCGCCACAATTTACGTATCCTATACTTAGGCCTAATATAGTAAGCTACAGGTTCGACTTGAAATCGACAGTCATCATCTCCCTGCGCTTGATTGGAATTGGAGCCCGGAAGACAGGAATTTATTTCTTCATCTCTTTGCGACTAATATCGCCACCATTTTCCTGCCTTGTGTTATGTTACGTGGCGTCGGCGCAACACGTTTTCTTCATCCATTCTCCACTGTCAACCGTCACGCTGTCATTCACTCCCTCTTTCATATCACTCCTCACACAATCCATCAATTTTTCTTTGGCCTTCGTCTCCCTCTCCATCCGTCAGGGAGAGGAAGGCCAAAGAAAAGACGGATGGATTGTGTAAGAACAATAATAATACGGGCGTTATCCCGAACCACCTTCTCCGCAGCCTTAAATTAATAGATTTAGAAGAATCCGTTTATATTAACCTACAAAAAGCTGCCATCTTAAACACCTGTAGAATAGTTAGGAAATTCATGCAGTTAGAGGAAGAAAACACACCCTCATCTTAAATACACACCACACGCTGCATTTACTTGGCTTTGGCCCGTACTTAAATGTAGCTAAAACCAGCCTAAGAGCTGAGAAAAAAAACACTCCCCAAAATAATAATAATAATATTTTATTCAAAAAAAATTACAAGGTATAAAAAGTAATCCAATCATATTTAAATCAGATTTTTTTTGTACCCTATCTAAATGTTACGAAGCATGTATTGACAATTTATTTATAAACATTACAGGTTTAAATAAATTATTTCTGTTTATGACGTAAATTGCATCAACTGGCCCGTCGATACACTTCATAATATATGATAACTTGTTTTTCCAAAGAGTTTCGGAATATTGATTGCGCGTAGGTATATCAATTCCAAAAACTAGCCTCTGAATTAATGGAGACTAATAAGGCAAGTTAAGGCGACAATAACCGACTTTTAATGATTTTATACTGAAGAACACGTCTAAACGAGTAGTGTTAATGCTTTAGAAAAAATATATGTTAAATTAGAGCATTTTCTTAATGACTTTATATATGAATATTTTAGATTATGTTTATATTACATAGTGTAATTAATTTGTTAAGTTATGTCTAATGCGGATAAAAAACTGAGAATCACGAAAAAACTATCAAGCGTATTTTATTTTCCACCATTTTAAAGATAATTTAACTAAAATACCTTTTGTTTTATGTATAAAAAAATTATAATGCGTCTAAATTGGGACAGCGCTCCTCGATGGGCGACTCCTATTACTGGCTGGACGTACGACGCGTTGCGTGAGTTCAGCACAGAACACGCAAGCCAACCACTCAAGGTCACTGGCATATATCTGCGTCTTTTCCAATGTTAAAAAAATACGTACCTGAGGAAAGTTATTTTTTAATTTTTATTTAGGTACATTTATAATCGAAGAAAGTTTTATTCCTAGTTTTTTCAAAACATTCTCTATTAAATAATTTAAAGTGCTTTCTGAGTTTATCTTGGACATTACTGACATCGGTGAAGGAAAACATCGTGAGATAACCTGGCCTTATTATAGTACATCCTAATTAATATTATAAATGCGAAAGTGAATTTGTTTGTTTGTTACGCTTTCACGCTAAAATGGCTGAACGGATTTGAACGAAATTTGGCACAGGGGTAGACCATGACCTGGAGTAGGACATAGGCTACTTTTCATCCTGGATCGCAGGCGAATTCACGGGCAACAGCTAGTCCTACTAATGTTAGTTTGCATGTTTGGATGTTTGTTACTCAATCACGCAAAAACGGCTGAACGGATTTGGATGAAATTTGGCACACAGATACTTATAACCTGGATTAACATGTAGGATACTTTTTATCCCGGTCCGTTTCCGTGGGATAATTTCCGTCATACACATGGGCGAAGTCGCGGGCGAAAGCTAGTAATTTATAAGTCTGAAATTGCAATCTCTATATTATGAGAAGAGGCCATTGCCGTGCAGTGGGAATGTTAATGAATAACAGGCGGGTATGATCTTATTATAAATAATCGCCATTTTGTCCCTATCATCGTGTATCATCAGGCTTTTCGGAGCCCTCCTGGAGGGTTCACCTAGTCGCATATGGGATGCCGGGAGCCCTCGTGGAGGGCTCATTTTAAATGTAGCTTTTTCTTAGCGAATACATCATTATAAACCGTGAAAATAAAATCAGAAGTATATTTTACAAGATTTATTAGTAAGTATATGATTTGGTTTTAAAATCCAAGCAGTATTTATAATTTTTTGTTCACAAAAATTAAAAGATAAGGAAACTACGTATAGCGACAAGACCCACTGAAAACACTATTTTACTTCGTTTTACAGTTTTATAACACGGTTTTAAACCTAATGCCGTTGACCGTACGCGATGGCTAACTTTAGCGCAAACGTAATGCCGGCAACCCTCCCGGAGGGTATCAAAACATTGTAAAAACCATTTAATTTTAAAAGAGTAACCGTGGAGTTTCTTGCCGGCTCTTCTCCATAGGAAACGACCAATTGGAACCGTGCACCTAGCTTCTGACGTTTCATAAGTGCCCTTGTAGGTTTATGTGAAATAAAATATTTTGAAATGTGGGTGTTAAACATTATTAAATAATAAAGATCTTCCTACTATTTTCATTGAACTGTCAAAGGAGATATTGCCACTATCAACACAGTGAGCAAACACAAAAACAACGGTGATTATCATTTTTGATAATTCTACGTCAGAATTCAACATCTTCCTGAAGCTGCTGGGCGTCTTTTCGACGAAACCATGTCTACTTATAGAAGAAAAAAAAAACTTTAATTGTAAAAATTCTAGAATAACAACCTCAAAGAGGTCCCATACGCTAGCTAGTGGACAAGAGCCGAGCCTGTCACCAATTTTGTTACCGTTAAAACCATCTTGAAATAACGGTGTGGAACGCACAGAACTCTGACTGAAGATTCTAATTGTTGGACGACCCCTTACCAATCTGTACGAATAATATTTCCATTCATAACGATTTCCGCATCATTAATTTATTAAACTTGACATTTTGTGTTGTATTGCCTATGTACTTTAATTTTGTTTTTTTTTTTTTTTCTGAATTTCATCTTGATATGGTAAACTTGTATTGATTTGATTGAATTTGTTAATAATATTTGTAAACTGTTTGGATGCCTTAGTTAAGGTAGTTAGTATACCTAAGGATCATTTTAACCTTAACATCTACCTACTTGTACCTACTTTCTGTGCAAATAAAAAACTATTCTATTCTATAAACAATTATCAGGATAAAAAGACTGCTCAATCTGCTTGGTCTATGCACAAATATCATCATCATAACAGGAAGTTAACTTCATCTGTTCAACACCTTAAGCGAAAGAGCGGTGATAACTATCCCTTAAAGACATCCATGAGTAAGCGAAGACACTATAATCTCTCACCAGAAACCACTTCCAAGTTGCATTAATACTCATAAACATTGAAAAAGGGGCGGACCCTAGCAACAGCTAAATAATTCGCGCCAACTGTGTGAATCTGCGATTATCTTTTCACGCGTTCCAAAAATGAAATAGCTGTCATCAACAAAAAAAGTAAAAGTTTTTTTTTTTTTTTCTATTTAATTTTTGAGACCTTGTCCGTATCGCTGGTCCGCCTAGTCTAATCCTTCATAGTAATATAACAGGTACTTCGCTACACTTTCAATAACACTATACGGCGGTTGTACTCGTATAAAAGACCAGCGTAACACCACCAAAGCATTCAGTAGCTATCCTGCAGTCAAACAAGAAGTGCAAGATGAGATTTCTGGTAATATTTTATTTTTATAATTTCGCAAATAGTGATAACAGAACGTTTTGAAAATGGCAACAGTTATAATCTTGAAAATAAATATTTTTTCATTCTTAATTGCTTCTAAATTCCTCTTTTTAAATCTGTAAATTCCAATTCCAAATATCAAAAAAAAATCTATGAAAATTATTTTCTCAAGTAAAAAATTGGCGCCAAAATCATAATTCAATTTTTTGTTGTTCTATCTCTCATCATTTCCCGCCAAGAGTTTTATTTTTAATTGACCAAGGAAGTGCATCAAACAGCCAATAAAAACGTTCCGTTACAACTATTTATTTAATCGTTAACTAATTAAACCTTGTCTCATTAATAAGAAAAGGCTACAATGTAAATTTTTCCTATTTATCTTTTTAATTAACGTAACTATGCTTACACTGGCAATATATCTTCCATTTATGGTATTTAAAAGCTCAAGACTGCATAAGTGTGATACCTTAGCCATCCATATTGATACAATTAAGAGTAACTAGCAATTTCAATTAGTATGACAAGGTTGAATAACGTATAAATTAAAATATTACACCTTTAAACCTGTTTCATGTAATGCCACCAGTCTTATGAAGACAAATAATTACTTACTTATTTAATTTTTATTCCTTATAAAGAACTTTTAATTAATCAACGTATCCATTTGTGTCCACAACCTCATCAATAACATTTCTTTTTTTCTCTTAATCCGAATTTTAGCACTTCTTATCTTCCAAACTCTTTATTCCTCATAGCGATAGTATTTTGTTGAAATGTTTCCAACATAAATGTCCCAAATTCTTTAACAAAAATCAAGAAGTCAAAAACAACAATTCAATAAACAGATACATGTTTGTATTACAAATCTTATCCCTCGTATTGACAAGCTATTCAAAATAATATCCCAACATTAAAATTATATTTCGAAACAATAATCATTCAGTCACATTATCATAATACTTGTCTATGACTAAGCATTGGTTATCTGTGGCGCGACAATACGTGTATAAAATGACAATCATCTGGTTTATGGTACTGAATGCTGGTCTAATTTATCGAAGGATTAAATGACACGATATGGATATGTCAAAGTATGTGTATCGCTTTATAGATTAACGCTGTTTTGTTTAGCAAAAGTATATCAAGTTAAAATGAAAATTATTTCAAGTTTTGCGTCAAATTGATAAATCCTTCACACCAATAAATCATGAGACAGTGATTCTTTTGACTCAAATATGTCTAAACAATGTTTAGGCATGTTTCTTTATGGTAATATACGTTACCAAAGCAACTGTATAGACAAAATGTGTCAAAATTACAGAGATCCCAATTTTCCGACACAGCTAATGATAGAATTCCAGACATTATTCCCTCCAACTTAACAAACAACTTCGCCACGTGATTATATAATAATAATCTAATTAATTTCTACAAAAACATACTTCCCACGATAATCAAGAGATATAATCGATTAAATTAAAATGCGATTCATATCGATACATCGATTCCACAATAGACTTGATTGATGTGAGAAAAATATGAATGACGTTTGTTTTACGAATCCTCGCGTGATTTAACACAATTACTTATTGAAGTTTTATTTGTATTAAGCACGAGATATAGTTATAACTGTAAAAAAAAAATTACTTGATTTTTTATAAATCTGATTCCATTAGACGTAACTTCTCTCGTTTGCTCTCTGAGAAAATTGTTTAAAATGAAAAAAAAATAACCATAAAATATACTTAGCTGTAAAAAATTGCAAATGCCGAATACTTCGAAGGCTAAGTCACACTGTGACGAATTTAGTCATTTCCTATTTTTTTCGCTAATCAAATACCAATAGACAGATGGCTAGATTAAAAGTAATATCCTGTACTTGATACATGTCCAAGTAATTAATCTTCAAAAAAAATTATCTTTTCCGTGTCTTGATTCGTGCTCAGATAATGACAATATAGGCTCTCTGTGCTATCCCCTATAACATGGGACTTAAACATGACTGCTTCATGCACTACACCACACCTTCGAGGAATACTGGCCACTTGTTATATTTAATTAAAAATATTAAACTACATCGATCGCCACGCCCTCTGATAACTTCCGTGTTCTTCATAGCAACTATAACAAAAAACGTTCTTATAATAGAAAAACTGATCTCATTCCATGTCAACCCAATCAAATTATTCAATAACCAATCAGCGCGCGTAATAAAAAAAAAAAATGTCAATGACATTCCGTTCCACGCAATGTCATTATCAAGGACAGGCACAGATAAAAAATATGGTATGGTATGTAATATGTAATCATTTTTATAAGGTGGTTACGTTCCGTTTTTGTTTGTTGACTAATATGATTGTAATTAATTCGTGGTGAGCATGCGAAATTGCGACTCAGTCAAGGTTTAGTGATTAAAATGTGTAAAGTGGGCGAATGAACTTGAAAAATTGACACTAATTGGTTGTAGTATTTCGTTTTGATTAATGAAAAGATTTCACATTTCCCAGACTTTCCCTAATGTCAATCATCTTCTGTAATTATTTGTGTTAGCTGCAATACTTCTTTTTCCATACATATTTATAAGCATTATCTTAGCTTAGCAGTCACATTCACTCCTTTTCTAGCAGTATCTTCTGTCACACAATGCATCCACAGTTTCTTTGCTCTTCCCTCTTATATCCGTCCACTTTCATACTCAAAACTTTTCTCAAGACCTCTACAGTCATCCACCAATATCTGAGAACCTATCAGCCATAATCTCAGTATTCACCTCTTTCTAGCCATATCATCTTCCACAAAATCCATCCACAGTTTCTTTGGTCTTATCTTCTCTTGGACACATTCATACTCAAAACTTTTCTCATGGCACCCCCCCCCAGTCATCCCCCAATATCTGAGATCAAATTGGACGTAGTTAAACAGAAAGGATCCAACCCACACAGAGTTAGTTTTGAGATATTCAAGTTTTAAGATCAGATCGCGTTATGTGATTGTATGACCTGCCATACATACGGGTTGGTAATGTATGGTCATAATGACATGATGCGTTAGGATTGTTTTTGTGATATTAAAGTTTTGACTACAAAGAGTGTTTTGGTATACATAACTCATTTTCGCCCATAGTGTGGGTTGGATCCTTTCTGCTTAACTACGTCCAATTCCATACTTACTACAACCATAACGCAATACCAAGCTAGTTTTCACACGTCCAATTTAGCGCAGCACTACGGTACACGCACAATATGTCATAACGCACACGCGTGGTGTCAAGGTTCCTAATTGTAATGCAGAATGCAGGCACATCACTATTGTTGTGTTATAATAATGAATCATGCGTTCCGTTATTTGGAATGTAAAGGTCGTTAGGAAATTAATTTGGTCAACGAATTTTGGAGCTGATTTTAGATTGATAGATCTTTGATCAATTGAATTAATAAATTCTCTAAATTAACTCACAAAAAGAACATTTTCTGGTCTATAAGCGTACTTTTTTCTTTGTCAACTGTCGACATCAGTACATCAGACATTCGTAATTTCAATTAGTTTCAACAAACCTAACCAAATCGATTCTTCCATTTCTTTACACGCACAAAACATACCTACTACAGAACAAAACATGGCGTCTCTTTTGTCTTCCAAATTCAGATCAGTCAAATACATTGTCACGTAAACAAAATTTTAGGCCAATGTCAGTAACCATACAAACCAAACTGTCAGTTATTGTCCAACATGGCGGCTTGCGAAATAATTCGCCTAAAATATTTAAGGCGTTGGCCTGTTCTAGAAATGTTAGTAGATAAAGTTTATTAAGATATTGTAATTGTAAATTGAGTTCAGGTGAGGTTATTTCATAAATCTAATCTAGTAAAGGATTGGCTTTCAACCTGTTTTATAGTACCTACATTAAATTATTCAATGGTTTATCCAAAATCAGAAACGTTTCAAAGATCTCTCCTCAAACGTGAAATAGATTTTTATTCAAATGAGCATTTTATTCTTTACTACTATTTTTTGACTGACTTAAACTGACTTGACTGCTTCGTTGGTCAAGTGGTAGAAAGCGCTACTGCTGAGCATGAGGTCCTGGGTTTAATTCCCAGGTCGGGGAAAAGTGTTATTGGGTTTTTCCGTCAAGAATTTCTCAGTAGCAGCCCGGAATCTGGATTTGTGCCCGTTTGATGACCATAGGCTCGCCCCTATTACATCTAACTTAAACACAACACTGGCAAAAAATGGGTGTACTATAAGAACACCTCAGTGTAACCCCTCGGGGAATGCAGTCGTTATGTTATGTAATTTTTTAGAGAAATCAGTCTTAACAAACACACAACAAAATCATCGTAAAACTGTTTAAGAATCACATCACATTGTAAGAAACGTCACCCAAGTACGTAAACTAGAACAAATCGATACCGAGAAACAAAATACAGAACATTTTTCACAATAGCAAAGTGCTGTTGCACGGTTCCTGCTAAGCAATTAGCAAAATTAACATCAACTGTTCATTTCACAACTTAAGCGTTGTTCGAAAAAAAATAGACTGGCAACAAAAAAGTTGCCAAGTAAAATATTTATATGATGATTTATACTGACGTTAAATGGAGGCTTGTTACACCTAAATGACAGGTTTGAAATTGGAATTGACAGTTTGCCTTTGAATTATTTATTGATGTTTTAGTAGTAATGGGGAGATTAATTACTGAAAAAAGTGTGAATTTGATAAATGATTTACAATCTTGTAAAGATAATCTCAGATGATCACTCAATGTACTAGTGACTGACATTGAGTGATCATCTGAGATTATAGTCGAATCAAGCTTTTTTTTTTACTTTTACCAACATATCTGACTATAAGACCAGCACTACCATACTTATTACAAATAAATTATTTATGTTGTAACATTGTATTTAGATCAGCTTCAAAAAGTTGCCAAAAAGTTGCTAGAGTGAAGAAGCCATTCTGTTAATCCAATGCTAATAGAATTTTCTCATATTCATTTTTTCGGCTAATTTCATTACTACCAACAATCAACTTTTCAATTACCAATATGGTAATGAAATAAATAACTTATACTGACATTATTCGGCCTAGCAAAAACAGGAAATACCTACGCAATGCCGTATTAAACGCTTTTGTATAAAATTAACTTAATCATCCATTCAACCACAGCCCTTTACACACTGGACAAGCATGGCCCACTGAAAAACGGATATGCACGACCAAACCCGTTATTATAACGTTAACAACTAGTTACTGTAACGGATAACTATAATAACGGAAGCACGCATTGAGTTATTATAACGATAATTATTTCCTAATCCGCATACGTTATTTCAAGGCGTTAACGCAACGCAGAAACGTTATAAAACGTAGCGAGAACGAATGCTAATGATTTTACGGTTTGTTTAGCAGATAATTATTCGTTACTACGTTATTTACATATCTTATTTATGATCTGATTATAGTTTGCACCAACAGGTGTTTTTTGAGTATCCGTTTGATTAATGATAATATAATTTCTTGAGTACTTTAAAACTACCAACAGACTTGAATTTAAAATTTAATTACACTAGTTATATTATTCTTGAAATCGAATCACAGGTTGTCGCTGAAATCCAGCGCTGCGGCTCTGTTTCGCATAGGGTCGCAGCATCATGCTGAGCGATTGCCAGTTTGCGTGGATGTGGCGCATATTTCCCCCCAAATTGTTATTTTCGTGTTTTGTTCTTTCCTTGCGTCATGTGTACCGCAAACGTATTTTCTTTCTTTTCTTTATTTTCCACTGATAAATGATGTTTAATCACGACAATATCCTACAAAGTATAATAATATCAACATTGACCGACCTGAAACCTACCTTATAGAATAAGAACTCCTTCATAACATAAAGAATCTAACTTATTTCACTTGTCCTGTGACGTGATTGGTAGCACTGGATTTCAGAGTCTTAGTTTCAATACTAATAGAGTTCAAAATGGCGACTGTCAGAACAGTACTACCAATCACATGACTGCAAAATTCAATGCTAACAATCGCGACACGGAACCTGACAACGGATTCACCCACTCTTCACCATAATCAACACTGTAGACCTATAGACTTTTGCTAACTGTCCTTGTTTGTTCCGCAGATCGCCTTTGTCGCCTTCGTCGGCTATGCCTCCGCCAGCGTCATCAGCCCCCTAGCCTACGGGATCAACCATGGTGATGCCCAGGCTGCCGCTATCGACGCGACAGTCGCCGCCCAAGACAATGCCCGTGCCTGGGGCGAAAGCCAGGCTCGCGCCAACGAAGCTGCTGTACAATACAACGCTGAGGCAGTCCGTCAAGTTGCTGAAAACAACCGAGACCTCCAGGAGAGCGCTTACTGGGGAGGCCTTGCCGCTAACCAGAATGCCGTCGCTGCTGCTCAATCCCACGCTGCCGCTGTAAGCGGAGTTGCCGCTGCTCAGGCCGGAGTTGCCGCCGCTCACGCCGGTTTCGCCGCTCCCTACGCCGGTTACGCCGCTCCCTACGCCGGTTACGCCGCTCCCTACGGCATTGCTGCTCCTTGGGGCGTCGCTGCCCCCTACGGCGCCCACGGCCTCGGCTACAACGGCTGGTAAATCGATAACCGATTCCAATAACCCTTATTTTAAAAATAACAGTTCTTTAAAAAATAACTGTTACTTTTTTTATAACTGTTCTTGGTAGTCCCTTTGTCGGTTGTATCTGGCAACACTGGTGATGTGTTTTTTATATTGTCAGTGTTGCCGGGTAATGGTTGGCCAGGGTTGATTGTAACACCACCGCCCAAATGGAAAGAAACATGCTCAAACGAACTAAGGTCTCATATAGTAACTCTCTTTGTAAATAAAAGTAAATAAAACATGCCATCACTGCCAAAGTGTAAATAAACACGTTTTTACAAAACAAATGATACCTATTTGATTTTAACCTACTTCTCACCTAGCCTTATGACTCCTATACATTCCTTAAAGATGCAAACAGATTATCTAAGTTAGGCAGGCAATACTGAACACATCCTATACTATTAAATTAGCAATATTTGTATAAATATATATTTGTAATCACGTTCTCCAAAACGGCTCTAACAATTTCGATGACAGTTGCAATATAGGTGTTTACGGGGGCGAAAAATCGATCTAGCTAGGTCTCATATCTGGGAAAATTCGTTTTCTCCGTATTTTCACCCGAGCAGAGCTCGGTCGCCCAAAGTTTAGAACAAGATGGCTACCTTAGAATAATGATATGGCAGCATGGAATTAGTAAGTACCTACTATCATGGCAGCATGGAATTAGTAAGTACCTACTATCATGGCATCATGGAATTAGTATGTACTATGCATGGAATTAGTATGAACTTTCCTATACTATTAAATGAGTATTCTCTATTTTCACCAGAGCAGAGCTCGGTCGCCCAGGTACTGTCATTTAAATCAAACACTTCTCAATACTTTAGCTACCTTGAGTAGACAGACCACCACAGACACACATTATTTGATGGACTTGATCAAAATACTTAAAAAATGAAGTCAAAGAAAACATTCACTCCAACATTAATTGAAATTATCCTTTACGCAATTTTACTCTTTCGGAATCTTTTTTTTACTTTTTCTGTAATATTGACATTTAGGGGTATGAGGAACAGGGTGTAAAGTTCACTCATCCCCCATAGAAAACGGAGGTTCCTCCGACCAGACGGGTGTCATGTCTGGCGGGCAACTGCCCAGAGTTTGAAGTCGGGAGCTTGTATATTTGTCCACCGCGCGGTAAACTAAGTGCGCGATGCAGGATTTTGAGTGACGTCAGGATGTTGTGTGACGTCGGGTCTTTCATGCGTAGTTCGCATGTGGCGATGTAGATGCCGCCACAACACCATTTAAACTTAAGTACTAAAACCATCAAAGAAGTTTCTATAACACCTTTACACAAACCGAAACAATTAGACTAAGTCAGATAAAGCAGATAATCACTACACCGAGCCAGTATGTAGACGTATAAAATTAAATGTAAAGTCAAACCGGTAAAGTAATAGATGCGAATCAACAGAGATTTAAACTAATTATGATACATTAATCTGTCAGGCATAATGGACATTGGCATTAATCGATTAAAACTAAAGTATAAACCTTGAAATGGTATTTTATAATCAGACTGTAACGGCTGTAACCTACCTGATACAGGGGGTTGCATGAAAATAGCCGTAATGGCCTTTCAGGGTGTATTAAAATAGCCTCCTGGGGCGCGTTAAAAAAACCCCTTGAGGTGCATTGAAATAGCTTTTTGGGGTGCACTCAAGTAGCTTTTATGGGTCCATTGAAATAGCCAACTGAGGCTAGCATTTTAATTCTGAATAATATAACATAACGCCTATAATGCACCCACATTTCGCCAGTTAAATTAATTAATTCTGAATAAATATTTATTTTATTCTTGAAATAGCTTCCTTGGATTAATTAAAGTAGCCTTTCTGGGTGCACTAAAAATAGCCTCGATTGGTGCATTCAAATAGCCACTTAGGGAGCAAAAAAAAAGCCTTATACCTGTTATATTTGAATATGATAAGAACAACAAAGGCATGGTTACAAAAAAGCTATTGCTAGTTGGCTATTGAGCACTTTGATAGCGAACTTAACGCCATCTATCGAGCACTATTTCAACTACAAACAAGGTAGGTACCATCGAAGAAGTTCATATCTATACACCGTAAGGACTATTCTTGCTTGCAGCGCTCGGCGGCTATAGCACCGGGCCGGTAACAGATGTGGTCATCGTGTTCACGGGATTTTGTTTTGAAAGTGGTTAGATATGAACTTCTTTGATAGTACGTACCTAATTTTGAGTAAACCTAGCACTTGCAAATTAATAGTTTTCAGATATATTATTACTGCTAGTAAAACAGTTTCAACGGAGTGCAACAAATCTGTCTATAACGTTCAAAGAGCAATTGGCGCCTTTTTCATGTTATCTACATAATTATACACATGGGCGTATCTAGGGGGGGGCACGCGAGGGCTGCCCGCTGCCCCGCCTGGATTTTGTATGCCTAAGTCAGTACTTGCATAATTCAGTAATTATGCAACCGAGGGGCGCAGCTAGCAATATTATAAATGCAAAAGTGAGGTTGTTTGTTTGTTACGCTTTCACGCTAAAACGGCTGAACGGATTTGGATGAAATTTGGCACAGGAGTAGACCATGACCTGGAGAAGGACATACGCTCCTTTTTATCCTGGATCGCAGACGAAGTCGAGGGCTAGTTTATTATATTAGAGTATCCATTCATATTTTAAGGAAATCAAAATAGGTATTACTTAGGGTTCGATTATACACGCGCCTAAATACCTTGAAAACTATAATCCATATTAATAAAACAAATATTTAAAAATATCCCCATTAAAACCACTTCCTGAACTAAAAATATCGTTCAAAATACCACGAAGAACAAAGAAGGCATTCTGACATATTTCGCCAAACCCTGTTAAGAAATGGCAGGTCATTATGACCTTTAAGGGAATGATAATAAGAGCCAATTAGGTTTGTATGTGTGCGGTAAACAAGTTACTTGATATCTCGACTGCCTTGGTGAGGGCGTAGGCTTTTGTTAGTCGTGATACACGGGTGAGTAGGTTGGTGGATTTGGTGTTCTACAATATTCTCTGAAAGATTCTAAAATGATTGCAATTCATTTTAGAATCTTTCAGAGAATATTCTTTTATCTAGTACTTTTGCAGTAAAGTAAAGAGAAGTTAACTTTCGATAATTCAATTATAGATTTTTGATGGGACCAGAATTAATGCATAATTTCCGTCTCATTACAAACGAGTTCCATCTTTAGCGCAAACCAAAACCTTTAAGCCAGTTATTGTATTTTAAACTTTATTCCGAAAAGCATAAAATTTTCAATACAAATTGACATATTTCGGGTTTAACGTCAGTTTTTGTAATTAGAACTTTTAAGGCAGGTTTCACAGCTGTCCCACGGGAGTAGGGTTACCATCTGACGGGCATTTGGCGCATTTGACAGGCATTTTACGGTTAAGACAGGCGTGCGGCCGGCGCTAAGCTGAGACAGGCATTTTTCAATCTTCTTACTACATACGAAAGGAATCGCCTGACAGTAGAGTCGGTAAAAGCGTTATTAGTAACTCAAGAAAACTTTAAAAACGATTCGTGAGAAGATGTCAAGATTTTTTTTTTTTTTTTAATTTTGTTTTCGGTAAAATATCGCACGTCACTACAGTGTAGTAAGTTAGTTTTTTCTAAATTAGTTTATTAGTGGTCGTAAATTGTTCATACTTTTCATTTTGAATAAATGTCAGTCTTTAAAACTGACAGGCATTTTTCTGAAATATCTGGCATTTTGTACATCCTTGACAGGCATCCTCCCTTATATAGATGGTAACCCTACACGGGAGTGATCTGAAACGAGGTGTTTCTAGAGCCTCACGTGTACCTCCGTTCCGGCAGCCCGTAAGGCCGGCTCGGACGGGTCTCCCGGACATCTGTGAAACCAGCCTTACTCTGTCGGAATAAAGTTCGAAATTAAAAAACGGCTCTTTGGTTTAAAGATAAACGTTGTTTCATAAGCCGAAACAGAATCGGCCTTATTACTGGTTTATTCTATGCCCGGATGACCCAAGCGTACGTTCGTCGTCGTGACATTGCCGTAATTGTTGTTTCTTTCTTAATAAAAAATAAATAAATAAAAGAAAGAAAGAATAATGTTTATTTGGACACAGTTCGTGAAACCCAAAATACAAAAAAAAAAAGTGAAAATCATATTTTAACTACAATAGTGTGTGCCTCACGGCTGCGCCAAAAAGGTTCATTTCAGCATTTATGCCAGACAGGTGCTGTCTGACGCTGGTTTTCTAATGAACCTTTAAGTAGGGACAAGTGACGGCGAGTACAAAACAGTTTCAACATACCTAATACATAATTTGTATACTTCTAAATAAATTAATAACTAGACTTATAATAATCTGATATCGCCAATACAAGAGCATTTTATACCATCGATTTGGCTGTACTTATTTTGCACTGCATTGCTGCAAATAGTTATGAATACAACAATTTCACATTAAATTTTGCTGGTATTACAAACCCCAATTTGTCAAGTTCTATAAGGGAGCATCGGAATTTTACAACCTTATATCGTAGAAACAGTAACATAGTTGGGTGTACCAACGAACTTTGCTGCCATGCTTGCCATTTTCCACACCCGTACGTCCCAGGGTACATTTGGACGAAATAATTTATGAATGTAGATCACCTTGAGGACCGTGTGGAATGAATTAAACAAGATCTCATTACGCATATATAATTAACATATTAAATATAGCTAACAGCGTCCGACGGAGTGACATTTCAAAACATCCAGATTTCTGTGCTATAATGTTCCCACTGCTGGGACACAGGCCTCCTCTCAGTGAGAGGGAGTGGGCCGTAATCCACCACGCGGGCCCAGTGCGGGCTGGTAGATGTCACATGTCTTCGAATACCGCTGACGTGCCGGTTTCCTAACGATGTTTTCCTTTGTGGATATCACAAGTCACATGCGAACGACGGATCACACTGACGTCACGCAAAATCCTGCATCGCGCAACCAGAGTTTAACCACGCGACGATTATACAGGGTGGATTTTTGAGATGGGCAGTAAGAGCAGCTACAGTAACCGTTGAAGCTACAGGAAAACGGTCTTAGGTGACTGCCCTTAACTTTTTGAAACATTTAGATCTGCATTCAACGATTTTGAAAAAAATGTACAGTCAGCAAGATAATGTGCAGTATTCACAAAAAAAAAATTTGATGCCAATCGCTCCTGTTTCTTATAAGGATAAAAAAACTCTATTAGACCAACTGAGGTTTGAGTACAGAAAGAGTAGAAAAGTCAGAAATCGCGACCGTTTCCACTGGACCATTACTGTTTCATCTGTGCTTATATCTTAGTTAAATATTACTTTATTATACACATAACCCTTCCAGAATAAATTCTCTAAATGATAGTGAAAACTGCATCAAAATCCATTGCATAGTTCAGAAGAACTCAGCGGTCAAACACACGCAAGCAAAGCGACTTTATTTTATACAATGTATCTATAGATATTTGCTCAGCCTGTTTTTATTCCCACTTCCTCTATAAATATTTAAATAAGTAGCAGTGTCAATATAAGTAAGGTAGGCTGAACTGGTGTTGCCTTTGCTTTGCTATAACTGACATTCGCAGGCTGTATGGTTTAAGACCTTTGCCTGATTAAATTCGAATATTTTATACAACATAGAGCGTGACTGATTTATTTTTGGCGGCAAAGAAACATTGCGCATGTTGTCAAAAACTTTGTACCCCCTTTTTACGAAAATTACGCGGACGGAGGAGTATGAAATTTGGCACAGTTAAAGTTTATATGAAGAAGGAGTGCAGAAAGCTAATATTTTTATATAATATACATTAGTAATAAATTAAATTAATTAAAAAATACGTGTGGCACTCGAGGACTGCCGCGGTAAAGCTATTGCATAGCATATATTCAAAAATAAGAAGATAATATTGTTGATTTAAAATATTTTTTTTTTAAAATACCCCTATACCCCCCCCCTAAATCGCAGAATTTACACAACCGTCAATGACGTCTGCCCTCACGCGTCTGCCCGCGTTCGGGTCGCGCACTCGGCGATCGCGCGTCATTGCCTATCCCGCCCCTCCACCCTCGTTCTGCGCGCCCGCCGTCGACTCATCGCAGGTCATTCTTATCGTTCTAACTTTTAAAATATTAGTCCAAATTACTTAGTGTAAAAGACAAATTTTATCTACATTAAATACCAAAAGCGATGAAGGTATTTATTTTGATACGAATTAACTAAATACTCTAAAATATGCAACTTAAAAAAAGTATTCAATTTAAATGTATTTATAGCTCACTATTTTGGCTATAATGGCTTCCACATAAAAGGTAGATATATGCTGTCGCGAACTTTTATTTAGAACTCTTTAAGACAAACAACCCCACAATACATTCTTTTCATGTAACTCCAGCGGTTTAGGCAGCGCACGCAAAGATAGATCTCAGAGGGCAGGATTTTTTCCGACTTACTGGATACTTATCGTTATATTATGGCTAAATCACATAAAATCTTTATAAATTGTAGCCTATGTGTTATTCTGATATATAAGCCACATTACTGTAAAGTTTCATTAAAATCCGTTCGGTAGTTTTTGCGTGAAAGAGTAACAAACATCCATCCATCCATCCTCACAAACTTTCGCGTCAGGTTTTTTTTTCGTTACGGAATTTCTACATTCGGTCGCCGCGCTCAGAGTCTCCGATAAAAGCTATGCAATAGCTTAAAAAACATTACACACACTACCATGCGTTTGACACAAAATGGCTACCTTAGAATCATGACATTTAAATGGATTATGGTCGAATTTCGACCTCTGGGCGACCACAAGTTTTGATAAATCGATCAAAATGAGGAATTAGTTATTTCTCGACTCTCTTTTTTCATCAGAAACAACAATAATTAATTTAAAATTAATATTATAGGTTGGCACATAGGCCGACAGCACAACTGATGGTAAGTGGCTAGCGCCGCCTGTGGAGACCTGCAAGGGCAAAGATTTACGCCGATGGCACAGCTCCGCCTCAAAACCATAGCAGCGAAACCACAGTAGCGGAACAACGCGAGCCAGTGTGCCACCGGCAAACACTGTAATGTCCATCTTTATAGACAAAGTTTACACACAAATCAGCTTTATATTTATCGGAACAAGAAAAACCTCCCTGCCAGCAGCCGGCAACAACAGAAAAGACTGTACTACTACACATTTGCTATAAGTGAGGCGGTAGTTCCCATAAATAAAACATTAACTTTTGGAGAGCAGTCCCCCCCGACCCTTGCCCGACGATGCGCCAGCCCGCGTTGATGCTGAGCCTGTAGCTTTAAACTCTCCTATTAATAATATATCCTTGATCCAGTCTGCAACAGCGAGACTCCTCCGTGCCCCGGAAAGCACGTTAAGCCGTTGGTCCCGGCTGTCATTCGTGGATCTTTGACAGTCGCTAAGAGTCGTCAGAAGGCCGAAAGTCTGACACCAGTCTTACCAAGGGGTATCGTATTACCCAGTTACTGGGTTGTGGACGTCAGATAGGCAGTCGCTTCATGTAAAATACTGGTATTCAGCTGCATCCGGTTAGACTGGAAGCCGATTCCAACATAGTTGGGAAAAGGCTACGCAGATTGACTAAAATAGCCAACATACAGATCTAAATTAATACCAGTTCTACCAGATTTCGTTCCTTACCCACAACTAATGGTACAAAACTATCGGCCACAACATGACTCCCACAGCATTATAATATATCTACCTAATTTCTCCACAATATTGGCACAGACATAGTAATCTAGCAATAACTCAAAGATCACTACATTACAAAGATATCTGACCATTGTTAACTTAAATCAAAATTGTCTTGCTAAACTGTAATTCCGAAAATGAATGCGGCGGTGAAAGTGTCGAAACGGTAGAATTTGAAAAAGTCTGGATGCTAGTGACAAGAATTACATAACATAATATCATGTCTGTAATTCCCAAAGTGTTATGCAGAGGTGTACCATCAAAGAAGTTCATAACTAACCACCGTTTCACCGTTTGTATTCTTGCTTGCAGCGCTCGGCCGCTATAGAACCGGGCCGGTAACGGATGTGGTCATCGTGTTCACGGGATTTTGTTTTCAAACTACTTAGATATGAAATTCTTCGATAGTACCTATAGTACACACAAGAATTATATAAAATCATGGTGTGTTCAGTCCTGAAAACTATCAAAGATTTTTAAGGTCACAGCTACCACAATTTTAACCGACTACAAAAAAATAGCTTATTCGGAAGTCTATTATTGCCTTATATTGCCTAGAAGTTGCCTCTCTTTCTACCGCGTAACTCTTAGATCTTCTGACTACGTTACACTCACTGAATTATCCCAACTACTCGAGCATACGTAAACTGCGGAGTGTCCCATTTGTAGTCATCCGTGCCCATGGTAACATTTGACTTTGATAGCGCTTCTGTTTCTCAGCAGCAAGGGCAGCACAAAAAAAAAAAAAAAAAAAAATGTTGTAATGTTGTTGTTAAAATGTTGTACACTGTTAATTTGGCATTACATTCATCATAGATGTCAAAATTCGTTTTCCCGTTATTTTTATCAGAAAATTCTATTCTCTGCATAAAAACCTATGCCATATTTGTTACATGTCATCAAAATCGTCGATCAGACATTACCCAAACCGCCTATTCAAATTTTCACCGCAACATACATATTACCGTGGGTAAACCGGTCTGCACAAGACAAGGCTGTGAACCACGCCTAGACCAGTATAGACTAGTTATTGTTATACCTAGGTTGCCTGGGCAACTGGTACGTAGGCTTGGAGTTAATACCTTTGAGTTGGACTTGTTGGATTTGATATTGAGAAGAATCTGGTAGCGTTTTATGAGAGAGGAGTTATTACGAATTTAAGGCGACGATTGCCGACTTTTAATGATTTTATACTGAAGATCACTTCTAGACGAATAGCGTTAATGATTTGGAAAAAATATATGTTGAATTAGAGCATTTTCCTTATAACCTAATAAATGAATATTTTAGATTATGTTTATATTACATAGAGAAATTAATTTGTTAAATTATGTGTACTACCTGACTAACAAAAATTTGCAGTTAAAACCTTTTCGCAAACGGATCCCTGAATCCTAAAATGGTTTTCGCAAACTCACAATATTTTTGACGACCTTTCTAACGATACCCCACACCATAGGATAGATGAGAAAAAAAAACATCCTCACTTTACGTGTAGGGGAGGTACCCTAAAAAAATGATTTTCTTGATTTTATTTTACCACTTTGTCGGCGTGATTAATATGTATACCCATGCAAAATTACAGATTTCTAGTACTAACCGTCTCTGAGCTCAGCCGCGGACAGACCAACAGACCGCAAGACATGGCAAAACTACAAGGGTTCCTTGTTTACTACGGAACCCTAAAAAGAACAAACAAACTTTTTGAGGAAACAAAAAATGTGATCACCGTTATAAGTTCAATAAGTAAATATTATCTCTATTAAAGTAATGGGTTTATGCCAGAGCATTTTGGAAATATACAATGTGAAACTACGAACTACAACGCGAAAAAAAAACCAGCTGTTCCATACATTTATGTTCGCATAACTCGTTATAATGTAGGGAACAGCAGATTATTTTTTTCGCGATTTCAGTGTTGGCCCCATAGTGAAAGTTGTTCATAATTATGAGTACCATGACCCCTTAAGAGAATGCAAAAGAATTAAATCTCACATTGTATACAGGTGTAACGCACTATATATCCTTAAATAAACCTTACCTCGTATGGCTCGTATGCATAATTCCAGATTTCATATTAAAGGAATAGTCCAATAGAAAAAAAAAAACTCTTAACTACCTAAATCCTTCAAAGACTCAATAAATTCAAGGTCAGCCTGTTCAAGTACGAGGGTCTCAGTTTTAAACCAATTCAATTTAAAGACAGCCTATTTAAGTACGAGCGTGTCAGTTTTAAACCAATTCAATTCAAAGTCAGCCTATTTAAGTACGGGAGTTTCAGTTTTAAACCAATTCAAAGTCACCCCTGCTTAAGTACGAGGGTCTCAGTTTTAAACCAATTCAAAGTCAGCCTGTTTAAGTACGAGGGTTTCAGTTTTAAACCAATTCAATTCAAAGTCAGCCTGTTTAAGTACGAGGGTTTCAGTTTTAAACCAATTCAATTCAAAGTCAGCCTGTTTAAGTCAGGATGTCAGTTTTAGACCAATTATGAGCGATTTTGGGCATTAGGAAATACGCAAGACTCCGTACCAACAATGGTAACTCCCTCTAGACCTACAAATTAAGTATCTTATCTCGTAAGTTTATGGTAAATGCCCACTGATTTACGCGTCAATAACTTAAAGCGCCGAGATAAAGCAAACCAATTTATTTACTAAATTAGATAAGTTAAATTATAGGTGGAATTCTCAAGTATGCTAGTATTGTTAAAGACTAGATTATAACGCCGACAGTGCTAATCAAAGGCGAAGTTAACGGCATGTCGTGCGTAAATTTCTGTCGTCGGCTTTGATTTATACGATATATACGTTTTTTGCGATTTGTAGGTCAGTTTCATGTTCTATGTTGATCTAAATATGATTCGCGGCCGTATCAAATGTTTAATTATAGAATTATAATCATAAAAATGATCAATACAACTCTCTAAGTTCATGTAATCCCATTGAATGACTATTTCATGAAATCATGACATTTGACAATTATGCTAACTTATGAAGTTGTATTGCTAATTGTAATGATTATAATTATGTAAAGCCATATGTGTTACGGTCGCGAATTATATTTTAATCATCATACAACCTGACACTGACCTGCAAAATGGAAAAAACTCAAGAAAATTTGAATCCCGCGGGCTACCTTAGCGCATCCCCCGTAATGAGGGTTTTTTGAAATGACGTTCACTAGGTAGCAGCTCTGAGACGTCAGGTCCGAGCACCTGTCAAAAGTGTCAAAGCGCCTATATTTTCTTTAGTCGTGACTGAATGATGAACGCATGAATGAAACGAATGATGAACGTCCACGTATATTTTATATTCATTGTCGAAATGGAAGACCTCTTGTCAAAGTGGCGCCAACTGGTGGCGTTATGAGACTTGGAGGTTACTTCAAATTCAATAGCGTTTGTAAATTCATGAATCAAACGAAACTTCAAATTTATTTTTTATTTTTATTATTACCTAAGTAGGTACTTACTGTTTGTATTTCCTGTGCGTGCCCCAAATAAAATATATTTCTTTCTTTCAAACGAAATTGTGTTTATGATGTATGAAAAATTCAATTTAGTAACGTTAATAGTAAATCGTAATAGCTATAAATAAAAGAGGTAATGAGTTCCAATTAATATAGCACGGATATGCGATAATTGGCAGTCACCTGCCATTGTCCAACTTTTTGTATTGGAAATTGAAACAATTAAAATAGTACTGATGAACTACCACTTTCTTTACCGAAGAATTTTGCTTTAATTAGTTCGTTAAATGAGCCATTCCGAGAAAATTTGCAGCTAAGGAAAAATTACTGTCACAAACATTTACAAACAATTTACAAGACTTTCTCATTCTCTATTGATTGCAGTTTTTTTTTAATGTATTCGTTAGTTCTTAAGCTTTAAAAAAGAAGTATAACAGATTCAATTGTTGCTAATTTAACTGTCATGTTATATATTAGGTTCCCACCTATGAAATCAGCGTTTTGTATGGAGAATTTTAAAGAAGTTGCATTTTTCATACTAACATTTTCTTAATTTATATAACAACCATGACCACTAATGTTTTAAAACTTTTATGCACTAAAGTTTAAGGTTTAATAAAATACTGTTTTTTCTTCAATTCAAGTATCAGTTTTAAGTTTACCTACTTTTTTTGTTGCCCGGAATGAACTATCAGCCATAAAAGGCAATGACTATTCTCGAATATAATAACACTTTATATTTTGCCTAAATTTTGTTCCTTGCCCTTAAAGGCCTCCTAAACACTATTGTTTTAATAAAAATATATTATGAGTCTTCTCCTGACTTCAATCATTTGCGAAAACGATTACGACTAATCTGTTTCATTTTGACAGTTCAACAACATTCATTGCGTTATTTAAGTTGTTGAGCTTTTTTTTTCAAACTTAAACAGCAATGGATTAGCAATCTTTTTCAAAACGATTCTGATTGATCGTGTATTACGTAATTGGGGTACAGAAGTACGCAAGCGCAATAAGCAAGTTTTCATTCCAAAACCGCTTCTAAAACTTTTAATAATTCTGACAAATTTTTAATGATATCCGTACATAATTCGCGGAAATACCGAAAAACACGTCGCTTGAAAATACGCGTTTTCCGCAAAAAAAAACCGTACAAAATTCAAACGTATTTTCCTAAATCCGTAAAAAAATTCAAACATCGACGCATTTTCCTTAAATATGCCAAAAAAAAAAAAAGTAACAAACCGCAATATTTTCCCGTCAATTTCGACCATCGACGCATTCACCTTAAAAATACGACCCCTCCTTAAAAATTCGACACCTCCTTAAAAATTCGACACCTCCTTTAACAGCGACGCTTTCACCTTAATCTGCTGAACCTCTGCACCTAAAGCAGCACCTACCTTTCGCCTCGATATGGCCCTTCAGCTGATCGGCCTTCGCTTGCAGTTTAGTCTGCATATTTTCTGCACCCTCTTTCATTTTAGCCAGTATACCTGTAGAAAAAAGCTATGTATTAGTTTTAAAATAACATATTTCACGCCTTATTTCCCGGGGAAGAGCAGAGGTGTACCTATAGTACACCCACATTTCGCCAGTTATGTTTAAGTCCCATGTAATAGGGGGCGAGCCTATTGCCATCAACGGCGCACAAATGCAGACTCCGGGCTGCTACTGAGGTATTCCATATTGAAAAACCCAATAAGACTTCCCCCACGACCTCTTTTCTAGTTCATGAATGGATTGGAGAGTCTTCCACAGGTCTGATCGATTTGAAATTTGGTATTCTGTTACTTCAATGATATTAGGAGAACATGGTAACCTTGAACTGATGCTGCAGCATCACCTGGAATTTGGAGGATACCAATCTCACAGGTATCGTGTTTAGCTCCCGACGCAAAAAGAAGGGTGGTATAAGTTTGACCGCTATGTGTGTGTCTGTCTGGGGCACCGTAGCTCTTAAACGGGTGAACCGATTTGAGTGTGGCTTTTTTATTTAAAAGCAAGTTTTCTAGCCATGGTTCTTAGACTTGTTTTATCAAAATCTCAACGTTTGAAGATTATCAGCTCTTTTCTAGTTTATGAATGGATGTGAGCGTCTTCCACAGGTCTGAACGATTTGAAATTTGGTATTCAGTTACTTCAATGATATTAGAAGAACATAGTAACCTTGAACTGATGCTGCAGCATCACCAGCAGGATACCAACCTACAGCACAGGTATCGTGTTTGGGCTCAATGAATAGGTTATAGATAGATGATGAACAGGGTCTAGTGATGGAGTAGGAAAGAGAAATGAAGAAATGTTTGAGTCAGAGATTTTTTACGTCGAGATCTTAAATAATAATTTAATTCTAACTAAATACCCACCATGTTTATCTTTTTCTTTTAATATTCGTTCCATATCACCAGCTTTATCTTTGACACGGCCAAAGAAGTCTATCCGTTTTGTAAGCATGGGCAATACAATATTACAATTTTATTAAATAATTTCGCCTTTTAATTCAAGACGAAGATTTTTGGTCTTATACACCTTATTTTCATTTACACACTTTAATTTCTATTTATATAATATACAGGGTGGCGGGGACATCGACGCGAAATCTGATACCATGGATTCAGTACATGATTCTGAACACCCCTGCGTTGAAATTTTTCGACAGTTGTTAAAAAAAAAATCTGCTGTTTCATAGAAAAGTGCCAATACCTACGCGGTCAAAATGTATGGTACAGCTGTTTTTTTTTAAATAACCGACGAAAATTTTCAACGCAGAGGGGTTCAGAATCATGTACTGAATCCATGGTAACCACCCTGTATACTTGTATTCAAAAACTAACTTAATGAGCAAGTTATTAAAGTTGATATTTGTTTTAGTTGTAACTTCAATTTGTTTATAATATTTGACATTCACCAAAGAACCTTATTTTCTAGGACATAAAGTTCTTATTGTATAATCACCTGATATTCTTTTGGTGGCGTCCGGGCTTGCCGACTGCGTCAGGGCTGCTACCTTCATGTACTCGCTCGTTATCAATCCGGCGGCCTGTGAGAAATAAAAAAAAAATATGACAAATAACCGTACATACATGACATTTTACAAGGCTTTGAGAACGCTACAAATAATTGAAATATGTCTAAATGACTATACATAAACAAGCATAATCAGCCTATAATGTTCCCACTGCTGGGACACAGGCCTCCTCTCTGTGAGAGGGAGTGGGCTGTAACCCACCACGCGGGCCCAGTGCGGGTTGGTAGATGTCACATGTCTTCGAATTTTTGGTTCTAGGACATGCCGGTGGCCCTCACGATGTTTTCCTTCGCCATTTTGAGAGCAGTGGTGATGAAATAATTTTGAGGAGCTCGTGGCTAAGTAATAACAGCCGCATGGGTCGATCCATCAGGTTAAGCTACGCTTGCCGGAGTTGGTCCATACGTAGACAACTATTTTCTATCCTAGCTCTATTTAAATCCTTGTTTCCAATCGATGTTATTTCCACCTAAGCAAACATCAACTTTATGGTAGTATAAATAAAGTTGATTTTAGACCGACTAGTACTTTTGAAAAAGTCATAAATAATATGAAATTGCAACGCAAAATGAACTTTATGTGCAGGCTTTACAGTTGTTTTTACTAAAACTCATTGTGCCGGCATCTACATCGCCACATGCGAACTACGCATCAAAGACCTGACGTCGCACAACATACTGACGTCACTCAAATCCTGCATCGCGCAATTAGAGTTTACCGCGCGGTGGACATATATACAAGCTCCCGACTTCAACCTCCGGGCAGTTGCCCGCCAGACACGACACCCGTCCGGTCGGAGGATCCTCCCTTTTCTATGGGGGATGAGTGAACTTTACACCTGTTCCTCATACCCCTAAATCATGTTTGTTACATACATACATAATCTCACGCCTTCTTCCCATGAGGAGTAGGTTCTCGACGCCACCTGATCCGATCCTAACATACTCTTTTTGCCTCGTTTACGTTCATACATCTGGTCATACACGCACGCCGGTTGCGAGTTCTACGCACCTGACCTTTCTGAAGAACATCATCAATAACGTCACTATATGTCCTCCTAGGGCGTCCCCCCCCGGCGTTTCACCTAACGTCACTATATGTCCTCCTAGGGCGTCCCCCCCCGGTGTTTCCCCTAACGTCACTATATGTCCTCCTAGGGCGTCCCCCCCCGGCGTTTCCCCTAACGTCACTATATGTCCTCCTAGGGCGTCCCCCCCCGGTGTTTCCCCTAACGTCACTATATGTCCTCCTAGGGCGTCCACCCCCGGCGTTTCCCCTAACGTCACTATATGTCCTCCTAGGGCGTCCACCCCCGGCGTTTCCCCTAGCGTCACTATATGTCCTCCTAGGGCGTCCACCCCCGGCGTTTCCCCTAACGTCACTATATGTCCTCCTAGGGCGTCCACCCCCGGCGTTTCCCCTAACGTCACTATATGTCCTCCTAGGGCGTCCCCCCCCGGTGTGTCCCCTAACGTCACTATATGTCCTCCTAGGGCGTCCACCCCCGGCGTTTCCCCTAACGTCACTATATGTCCTCCTAGGGCGTCCACCCCCGGCGTTTCCCCTAGCGTCACTATATGTCCTCCTAGGGCGTCCACCCCCGGCGTTTCCCCTAACGTCACTATATGTCCTCCTAGGGCGTCCACCCCCGGCGTTTCCCCTAACGTCACTATATGTCCTCCTAGGGCGTCCCCCCCCGGCGTTTCCCCTAACGTCACTATATGTCCTCCTAGGGCGCCCCCCCCCCCGGCGTTTCCCCTCACTTCTGCCTTGTAAATATCACCCTTACAGCTTATAATTAGCAGATCACCAGTTCAGTACTAAAACAACTCTTATGCTCAAATTGCTCAAATTATGGAAATCATTAAATATATCTGCTCTTAAAAGTAAATTGAAGAGTTTACTAACTGAAAGAGCATATTACAGTATAGCAGAGTTAATGAAAGAGGACAATTTTCTTCGTTTTTGAGATGACAATGTTGTATTTTTGACGTGTTATTGTAATCTATTGTATTTTTTTTTAAACGGAATTGAAATTTTTTATGACAGTAGACAGTAATTCATATTTTTATTGACCAATTTATTTAATGACTACTTTGACATTGAATTGTATCTAAAAAATATGCTTATTGAATTGTATACCTAATCTTTAATGAGTAATGATGAAATGTAATTTTAATGAATATTATCACGGTTTATGCACTATCTGTTCCTAGGTACCAATTTGTACGCCACGATATGCGGCTGAACATGTTAGAACTTTTCTGTATCCCATTATTATCCTGCATGCAATGTATCATGTACACCATGTTTAAAGAAATAAAATTTACTTACTTACTTACTTAAACATTTTCATGCTGATAATATGGTAAACATTTAAGTATATTTACCTCCAAACTAGCAGGACTCATGGCTGAATACTCCTCGCTGAGGAGTTCCACTATCAGACCTTCGATATCGAAGAATAGGATGTGGCTCTCAGGATCTAGAAAAAAAAAAAATAGTTAGTGAAATGAAATGGTATATGCATTAACCTAAAAACTGTGTGTAAAAAGTGCGTGTCGGACCACGCACAATGAAGGGTTCCGTAGTTGAGATGAATTAATCTCAAGAACAAACTTAACTTCACAACAACGATATTGAGAGATTTACTATGTTATTTTAAGACCATAGACTTCTTATAGGTTTTCCTGTAATCTATGAGTAAAGAACCATTCTCTGCATTTCTTTAAATTTTTTTGGCTCCATAGTTTCGGAGATAAGGGTAAATTTTCATCAATTTCCTTAAATATCTTTATAATATGTATTTGGTTTAAAATTAATAAAAAAAATATATTTGAGATCCTCGCAACAAGTCCTTTCATTTGATATGTCACACGGTTCAGTTTGCAAAACTTTTTATTTTTATTTTCTTATTTGTCCCCCAAAAGTAACCCCAAAATTCAAAATCATTTATTTACGTTACTCGTCCGTGTTTGGGTCACATAAATACATATGTGTACCAAATTTCAACAAAATCGGTTACGTCCATTACATTACATTCGGAGCAAATTGGCTGTGACAGACGGACAGACAGACACACGAGTGATCCTAAAAGGGTTCCGTTTTTACCTTTTGAGGTACGGAACCCTAAAAATACAAAATACTACACTTCATTGTACATCGTTGAACTCCTTCAATTCTGAGTTGAGCTGCACGATTACTGACAAATGCGTGCACTGACTGGACATGTCTAAATGTTTCCTCAAAAGACCATTTTTCAGACACCAATCTACATGGTCTTCACATGATCTGACCAATATTATGTCTGAAAGAGACTGTAACCTCTGAGTTTGTTTCGGCCTTTCTTCTCAGAGTAGTCAGATAGGAAACGTCGACTACATCTAGTTTTTATTAAAATATGATTGACGTGTAAAAGTGTTTGTACAAACCTATTTACAGAAATGAAATCAATTATTCATTAAGGAATTGGAAGTCAGCTTAGTGAGCTGACAGACAGTGCATCTCATCATCTCAGACCAAATAAAAAACTCAGACATAGCGCTGAGAACAATACAGCGAAGCATGCCAAAACTATACCTCCGCTTTATGCGTATACGCTCACACGCACACATTTACAATGAAATTACAATGAAACTGTGGCGGCATCTACATCGCCACATGCGAACTACGCATCAAAGACCTGACGTCACACAACATCCTGCCGTCACTCAAAATCCTGCATCGCGCAAGTAGTTTACCGCGCGATGAACATATATACAAGCTCCCGACTTCAACCTCTGGGCAGTTGCCCGCCAGACACGACACCCGTCTGGTCGGAGGATCCTCCCTCGATTTCTTCGATACAAAATTGCTTTTCATAATAGCCGACGTCTCAACTTTACGTAAATATGCATCTGAATATCCGATCTCTAGTAACAAGGTATGTGCTCACCAGCGGGGTTGCTCCGGAAGCCCTGCACGGTGAGCTGCGCGCGGCGCGCGCGCGCGGGCTCGGCCAGCGGGCCGGCGGCCGCGGGCCCGGCGTGCTGCAGCACGGCCAGGCCGCGCGCGGTGGCGGCGCGCATGGCCGGCAGGTTGCGGTGGCGGAGGCCTCTGTGGGGAGCGGAACGGCCATGTTAAAAACATTCTTCTTTTCGTGTGGTTAGTAACTAACCAGTCGATCGATTCTGTAGAAATATCAACGTGATACTTAGGTGAAGTGAGCTGTCAATGTCACAAATAACACTATTGACAGCTCAATTCACTTAAGTTTCACGGTGATATTTTTACAGAATCGACCGACTGGTGTCAGTTTTAAAACCGCCCATGGGCGTCTGACTTGGCTCCACATGCCGTCGAGAAATATCTCTCAGGCATTTTCCTCACGATGTTTTCCTTTCAACGTTTTTGAAGCAAGTGATAATTAATACACACATGAATCCGAAAAGTCAGAGGTGCGTGCCTTGGGTTCAAACTCGAAACCTAGGCCAGGAACTGAAAGCGGTTACGATTAAAGGTTAAGATACCTCAAAAATATACCGGTACCGATTTAAAATAAGGGTTGAGCTATACCGATACCTTTTTAAATAAAGGTTGGGCTAAACCGTTATTTAACCTTTACACGATTTCGGTGCCGCGCGGGGGGGTCGAACACGTTAGAACTTGGGTATTTATGAAGGTTTATTACCGATACATTTATAAAGGTTAAGATCTGCTACCGATACATTTGCAAAGGTACCGATATTTCTACCGAAATATACCTGTATGCATTGCCAACATCAAAACTCCGCTACTAAAAAAAGAACGGTATCAAAATAATTTGGTAGCCCTTATTTAACGGTATGACGTCATACCGAAATTTAAAGGTACCTTAATTTTTTGGGTGGGTAATGCAGTCCCTAGTTCTAGCTGCTTTCAAGTGTTGTCCCAAAATGGAGAATTAATATATTGTGTCTAGTTCTTTTTACAGCCTTCATGTTTTTTTTTCGGTTTATGTAATTCATTATCTGCCTAGCCTTTTCCAACTACGTTGGGGCCGACCCCAACACAGTTAGAAAAAGGCTAAGCAGATTGATTTTGAAGTAAAGTACACACGGCTACATATAAAATTACACATTTCCAGTATAAACTGATCTCGCATTGTATAGGATTTTCGTAGAATGAGAGGTCAGGAACTGGAAATGTATTCAATTCAATTCAAAAATTCAATTTCACATAAACCTACAAGGGCACTTATGAAACGTCAGAAGCTAGGTGCACGGTTCCAATTGGTCGTTTCCTATGGAGAAGAGCCGGCAAGAAACTGCACGGTTACTCTTTTATATGGTTTTTACAATGTTTCCAAGTTACAGTGTTAAAAGGTATGAGAGGACAGTGTAGGCCCATCAACAAGTACCGTATAGCTTGATATGTAGCCGTGTGTACGTATAAATAACTAAAATCCACCTCACCTAAAGAAGTGGACAGCTGGATTGGCCAGTCCATCGCTGGACCCAGTCGACAGCGACCCTCCGAGTTCATCGGCTATAGCTTCATCACACGCCGACAACACTTCTTCAGCTATCATACCTGGATAACACAAGCACAAAATAGACTTAGAACCAAGAAATGTAACTCAAGCTCAAATACAGCATCACGAAAACTGTACCGCGGTGGGCGGGGGCAAAAACTGCACCGCGCAGCGCTGACAGTTCGCCGGTATCATTAAGTCGATGCGGTCGCGTCAATTTTTTTTTGTCCGTCAAGTAGATTATTAAAAAACATTGGAAACGTATTTCTTCTTTTTTTACGTAATCAAAAGATTACGGCAATACATTGAGTAGGCAATACGTTAAAATGTGGCATGACGTCACTACCCGGTACATTTTATACTGACTTGTGACGTAGCGAGCCCCCACTCCCCAACTTTAATGCGTTGTATCTAAACCATTTATTACTAATATGTTAAAACAAAAAATACGTGTCTAATATTTTTTTTATTATCTGACTGGGGACTAAATAGTTTTTTTTTCCAGTCAACATCCCTATTATTATGAGATTTTCTGAAAATCAAATAGTGGGAACAGCTGAAATCAGTCAGCAGTTGTAACGGTTTATCTGCTGAATAAAATAGTCTGTACAAAACACTATTGATAGATAGATAGATAAATCGTTTATTTGGTGCACGCAAAAGATAGCATAAAATACAAAAACACGATTAAATAATAACTAAATACATAACCCCTGGAAGAGATCGCAGAAAGCGATAAGGTCGCCCATTGTATATTTTGTAGTGCTTAATTATTATTTCTTGTTATGTATTTTTGTGGTGTACAATAAAGTATATATAAATAAATAAATAAATAAATACATTAATATAGCTATAAGGCGCCAATATACAAAAAATAATAAAAAAATACATTTTGATGACTATTGGCTAAGACACTTTAAAATAATGAAACATACAAAGTGCGGTGTGCGTCTCAAGGTTGCACCAAATGGGAGTCCAGCTCAGCATGTGTCAGGCAAATATACCTTTTGGGAAATTATCAAATAACTTCTCCCGCTCTGGGCGGAGCGGGAGGGCGTGTCAGACTTTTACTGACTAAAACCCACCCGTGTTCCTTCCGTTGCCTGTGTGCCGGGGTCGCAATATCCCTTTCAGACAAGGCAAATATACCTGACGCTGATATTCTGCTGGATCCCTGCAGTGACATACGGACGTCGAGCAGATGA
This sequence comes from Agrochola circellaris, assembly GCA_914767755.1. Taxonomy (NCBI): domain Eukaryota; kingdom Metazoa; phylum Arthropoda; class Insecta; order Lepidoptera; family Noctuidae; genus Agrochola; species Agrochola circellaris. The sequence goes on along the minus strand of OU611867.1, from coordinate 3,591,551 downwards.
TCAACCACCACTCACCATGTAACACTCTATCGACATGTCCGGTCTCCATCTGCCACACGAACACTGTTACATCGGAACAGCCGACCACCATGAAGTTGTCAGCAGCACTGCTATTCTGTAACCATCTCACCGTGAAAACTTAGGTGAAGTGAGCGTGGAGTGAGCTGCCATTCCACAGGGATTGACACTATTGACAGCTCACTTCACTCAAGTTTTCACGGTGAGATGTTTACAGAATAGCATGGCTGGTCTCCATTTGATGGCCAGCACGCGGAACTAGCCCCGGGAGACTAGAGTCACACATTAACGTTCTGTTTGACCTGTGTGGGATAATAAGTGGTGCGACCACCAGCAAGTGCTCCTACCACCGAGCAGCTACATAAAGTGGTCCGACCACCCACCACTACAAAAGTGGTCCAACCACCAACTACTCATATAAAGTGGTCCAACCACTATGAACCACCACCACTCACCATGTAACACTCTATCCACATGTCCGGTCTCCATCTGCCACACGAACACTGTACCATCAGAACAGCCGACCACCATGAAGTCGTCAGCTGGTCTCCACTTGATGGCCAGCACGGGGAACAGGTGCCGGGAGGCCAGGGTCACGCATTTACGTTCTGTTAGACCTGGTGGAAGAATGAGATGGTAAGTACAAAAAGTTACCAGTTGAAGTAGGTAAGTAAATTAAGCTTTTTTTTACTTCAGCAAAGAGGCTGACGAAAATCGTGAGATATCTCTATAGACTTTTTCTCTGTGACATATCACAGAGAAAAAGTTATATTTTCGTTCTTAAAATTTTTATAATTATTATCCTATACTATTAAATGAGCGATATTTGTATATGTTTATATACAATGTGAAATTTGCATCCTCTTAAGGGGTCATTGTACTCATCATTATGAACAACTTTCACTGTGGGGCCAACCCTGAAATCGCGAAACAAAAATCAGCTGTTCCATACATTTATGTTCGGATAGCTCGTTATAATATAGGGAACAGCTGATGTTTCTTTCGCGATTTCAGTGTTGGCCCCATAGTGAAAGTTGTTCATAATGATGAGTACAATGACCCCTTAAGAGGATGCAAACGAATTAAATTTCACATATACATATATATATTTGTAATCACGTTCTCGAAAACGGCTCTAAGGATTTCGATGAGCTGCAACATAGGGGTGTACGTGGGCGAAAAATCGATCTAGCTAGAACAAATTTCTGAGAAAATTCGTTTGCTCCATTTTCAACCGAGCTCGGTCGATCAGCAGTGCTATTCTGTAACCATCTCACCGTGAAAACTTAGGTGAAGTGAGCGTGGAGTGAGCTGTCAATAGTGTCAATCTCTAGCATTAGGTGGAATGACAGCTCACTCCACGCTCACTTCGCCAAAGTTTTCACGGTGAGATGGTTACAGAATAGCACTGCAGGTACTAAATCATCCAACTGGTAATCCTTTTAGATTTTTTTTTCTTTATCCGTTTTCATCGGGATTTCACTATGAAGTAAACGATAATATGAACATTTTAACTTACTGAGTAAAGTCACGCTGTGGTCCGAAGCGACGGAGCAGATACATTTCTGAATACGGGGCTGCAACAAAATCATCATCGATTAGATAAGAGGAAAAAAACTTTTTTAAAAGAGTAACGGTGGAGTTTCTTGCCCATTCTTCTCCATACGAAAACTACCTTTTGGAAGGGGCGACTAGAATCAATGCAATTTTTTGTAAACTTTGACGTTCAAAAGTGCTTTACAAGGGCCTATTTGAAATAAATGATTTGACTTTAGTCTTTGAAAAAAATAAAAAACATGGGAAAGATCATTTATCAAGAAAAAGTGTTTTTGATGTGTAACTCTCTCTTTCTTGCAATCTGTGGCACTGATTGCAGGAAAAAGGACGGAAGTGTGTAACAGGAAGCCGGGGAAGCGCGATCTATTTGATTTGATCAAAGAGAGGGCGCGGTGCTAGTATTGGTCGTCAAATAGAAAGAAAGAAAAAATATTTATTGAGACTCGCACAGGAAATCACACATTAAACTAAAACACACTAAACATAAATAAAAACTAAAGTAACATTAAAATTTAAAGAATGAAGTCCCGTACGAGGCCAAAAGGCTCCTATCTCAGCATGATGCCGTGACATTAAAAAAAAAAAAAATGTCGCAGCGCTGGTATTCTGATAGGGCCCGCAGTGATGTCACGGATATATACAGAATTAAATAAATATAATAACAAAATAAAATAAATAGGTGTGTGAATTACAGTGAAGTGTAAAATATATGTAATCCGCGTGTCTGCACCCGACGTAACATCAGTTACTTGTCTATGCCTTTAGTATCTGTGGTACTCTATGGCATCGTTGTGACAAGTAAAGAGACGCACACCGGCAAAAACTAGTTATTTTCATTCCGGCTGTATATTGCTACAATAATCAAATAATAATCATACCAACCCATTTTCCGAGAGGTAGTAATTGCTTTCAAAAACACTTAAAACAATTTTATGTATGAAACAGTAATCAAGGGAGCAGGTCCTTGGTTTTGGTTTGATTAAAAAATAAATAACTTCGATAGGATACTCTTTAGGGCTCCCACACATAACTGCGATGCCATGCGATACGACACCGCATCGCAGGTTTTTAGAGGAGCTTTGTTTTCTAGGAGCTCGCAGATTTTTACAATGCGATGCGAATTCGCAGTTTTGTGTGGGAGCCTTTATGGCGCATTATTTGTCGAAGTTTTGCGCGAACATTCATAAAATATGTATACGTACGAATTAAGAACCTCCTTCTTGATGTTGGTTAAAAATACCAATCAAGCATTTCAATACATATACTTAAGTTATAGTTTGACCGGGACCGCTGTTCCGCGCCTTAGGTATGAGCGCGGCGAGACGGGGGCAGTACAGGTCGCACATTTGTCAACGCTCACAACGGCGCGCGGCGTCCCGCCCGCCGCTCATTCCAAAGGCGCGGAACAGCGGTCCCGGTCAAACTATAATACTCACACTGCAATTATGAGGCGGTACAATCAGCTGCGTAATTTCACCGGCGTGCACGCAGAATCTATGCAGCAAGGCACCGCTGAACAGATCCCATAGACACACTGCGAAGTCTATGCCACCCGATACCAGGTGGGCTTTGTCGTATCTGTTAGGGGATAATATAGTATTAGCTGTTATTTTCTGAAGAGGTAGGCAGAAGTGTTGAGTAAAGCTTTGTTTGTTTATTTATGATATAAGTCTGAACATAAATCGCACAAATCCAATTTTAGGGCAGTTACTGAGGGCCTGCCGGGGTTGCGAGTTTGTCCGAAAGGGATATCGCGACCCCGGCACACAGGCAACGGAAGGAACACGGGTGGGTTTTAGCCAGTAAAAGTCTGACACGCCCTCCCGCTCCGTCCAGAGCCGGAGAAGTTATTTGATAACTTCCCAACCTCAAAAAAAAAAAAAAGGAAGGGCAGTTACTGGGAATTAAATTAATCAAAATAAGTACTCGTGAGCGCGACTGCAGTGCATACATTCTTAGTTTTGATCCCCGGGTCAAACAAAGGGTTATTGGGTTTTTTCATAGAAATCTTCCGGTGATCCGGTGTCTAAATCTGTGCCAGGCAATCGGCAATATGCTTGCTTTCAATTAGATGTAACTAACAGTATTACTAGCAAAATGCAGCACGTATAGCATAATAACCATAGAAACGGGTTTGCTACAATGCAAAATGTCTATTCTTCCGTCGACAAACGGGTTCGCTACGGGTTTTGTCGACGGAAGAATAGACGTTTTGTCTATTCTTCCGTCGTTAAAAAACCCGTTTTTATTGTAGTAATGCTAAGCGTACAGGTGTACTAGTCTCACACCGCACTTTGTATGTTGCACTATTTTAAAGTGTCTTAGCCAATAGTCATCACAATGTCTTTATTTTTATATTTTAACACGCTTTTATTAGGTCGACCTGTATGTATGTAACTATGTAATCAAATCTAAGAAAACTAATTTAACCATCTTCTAAAGATCGTAGCGTTATGAAAATTGGCAGTTGTATGTGATTTTGATGACAATACAATAACATGGTACTGTCGAGCTGATCTGATGATGGAGCCGGAAGATATGAACTGGGACTTCATGATGGATGATCGTATCATAGCCGTGTTTGGACTTGTTAGAAAGGTCTTGTAATGAACGTTGACCATGATTAGGTTTCAAGGTCTGATGATGAAGCCGGAAGATAGGCACTAGCATTCCATGATGAAATATCGTATCATAGCCGTGTTTGGACTTGTTAGAAAGGTCTTGTAATGAACTTTGACCACGATTAGGTTTCAAGGTCTGAATACAATAATATGGTACTGTCGAGCTGATCTGATGATGGAGCCGGAAGATATGAACTGGAAAGCGTGTTTTTAGTGTTTTGAAACTATTAATTTTTATTTATATATTGGCACCTTATAGCTATTTTGGCACCTTATAGCTATTTTCATGTATTTCGTTATTATTTAATCGTGTTTTTGTATTTTGTGCTGTCTTTTGAGTGCACCAAATAAACGATTTATCTATCTATCTATCTATCTATCTATCTACTACACTCCTCTGTCTACCCTTTCGTGTTGTTATTTTACTATTGTTTTGTCTAGAACGAAATTTAAATGAAAACAAGTTGTCATACCTTTGGTGTACATGGTGTGGGTAAAGCAAACAGTTGACGCGACCGTTGTGGCCTAGCAGCAACTGATGTGGAGGCCAATCTGTAACAAAAATAATGATTAAAATTTAATTTATTTATAAAGAAAGAAAAATATTTTATTTGGGACACGCACAGGAAACACAAACAGTAGGAAAGTAATTATAAAATAAAAAACAAAAAAGGAGCATTTAAAAACTAACAGAATAATAACGACCTGTGCAAGGCTTAAAAGGCTCCTATCTCAGCAAAATGCAGCGATATTAAAAAAAAAAAAAACTGCAGCGCTGGTATTCTGATAGGGCCCACTGTGATGCCACGGACACACCTACGGACTAAGATAAATCCCGTTAAGGGATAGACGAAAAAAAAAAGTATTTAAATAAAACTGAAACGAAGTAATACATAAATGAGTCTATTCACGCCCGACGCGTTTATCTACTATTATGTAGAGGAGCTCGTGGCTAAGTAATAACAGCCGCACGGGTCCGTCGGGTTAAGCTACGCTTGCCGAGGTTGGTCCGTGGATGAGTGACCATCTTTACATACCGAGACTCCTCCGTGCCTCGGAAAGCACGTTAAGAGCGTTTATTCTGAAAGTTGGCAACGTCGTAAATAGCTGTCAAATATTTACCTGTTTTGATTAATTTGGAAATAATACTGTATGGAAATAAGAAATGTGGCTAACTAAGTTACTAGAATATTGATTATGATATGCAATAATTAATATTGTAACACCGAATATTTAGTTTTAGGCGTAAAAAAAGCATTTGAAAAGTTTCCAAATGCTGTTTCTACGCCTAAAACGGGTACAACATCAAATTCAATGTTACAATTGCATAACATAATCAATATTCTAGTAACTTAGTTAGCCACATTTCTTATTTCCATACAGTATTATTTCCAAATTAATCAAAACAGGTAAATATTTGCGGTGCGGTGTCTTTTGTTTTGAATTTTCGTTTTTTGCCACCGACTTCCGAAATTAAAGTAATTTTTCACTTTGTATTTTTTTTTGGAAGTCTGTTGTTTTTTTTTTTTTTTTGTATAAAGTTTTTTGAGAATATCGACAAGGACAGACAAAGACTTAAATAATCTAACAGGCTTTCCATTTTCCCTATTAAAGTACACCTTAAAAAGAAAATGACATAAGATGATAATTACCGTCAAGTTGCTGATGATTGCCATGCAACAGTTGCAGTTGCACGGTATGCGTTGCATTCACTATGACAATGGAGCCGTCTTCTCTGCCGACCACCAAACGGTTAGCAGCTAGTAGATATATCGATGCTGTTAGCTTTATTTCTGGAACAAATAGAGTTTAGATTACAAACTGTTTATTGTATTGAGGAGTCCGAAATAAAACAAAAGCTTAAAAATTATTTTAAGTACATGTTAATTACTTCACACATTTTTATGTAAATTAGGTCACACGAAAAACCTCTAATAACTTTTAATTTTTTTATTTTTAGTCTGCCAAATTATAATAGATGTATTTTTCAACATTATAATACAAACAAACTATATTATAAAAAAAACACACAATACATGTTATATTTTAAAATTGTTAAGAGCGTTTATTCTGAAAGTGGGGAACATCGCAAATAGATGTCAAATATTTCGCTGTTTTGATTAATTTGGCAAAATTGCAATTATTAATATCGTACCACAGAATATTTAGTTTTTACACCTAAAACGGGTACAACATCAAATTCAACGTTATAATTGCAATTCATTATTAATATTCTAGTTCGCTAGTCACATTTCTTATTTCCATACAGTAATATTGCCAAATTAATCAAAACAGGTAAATATTTGACAGCGACTTTGCCAACTTTTAGAATAGACGCTCTTAAGGTGGTTATACATTTTGAGTTGATAGTTTTTTAATAGGGATACAGGAATTAATGCGGCTGATGACAAAGTTACTACGAATCAGAAAAAAAAATATTCATAAAACATCTCTTATTCTTGTTACGGTTAACCGAACGTTCGTTTTGCGTTCATTATAACTTGACCCATGTCGCGATTGGTAACACTGAAACTTGCAGTCATATGATTGGTTGTACTGTTCTGTCAGTCGCCATTTTGAACTCTATTGATATTGAAACTAAGACCACAAATGAATACAGATGGTTCATTCCGCATTTTAGTGATGAAGCTACAAGTACGCGGCGGGCCCGTCTTGCTGGGCCAATTCAGTGAGTGTAACGTAATCAGAAGATCTAAGAGTCACGCGATAGAAAGGGACTTCTCAACAACTTCTAGGTGAATATAACTGTATGTAATTAGCGCTGTGCGACCTGAATTGCACTTTATTGTGTCGTAGCAAGAGTCGCTTTTTATTGAGCTATGACGCAATTGGTAGCACTGAATTTTTCAGTCTTAGCACAGATGAATACAAATGGTTCATTCCGCAAAATCATTTAAATAAAAAGCGACTCTTGTTACGACAGAATAAAGTGCAATTCAGGTCGCACAGCGCTAATCACCTACAGTTATATTCACCGCGTGACTCTTAGATCTTCTGACTACGTTACACTCACTGAATTGGCCCAGCAAGACGGGCCCGCCGCGTACTTGTAGCGTCATACCTAAACTGCAGAGTGATCTGTACTAGTCTGTGGTTACGGGTCAAGTTTTAATGAACGCACGGTAGGTGGCAACACTTGAGCTGCGACAACGTCCCAAACGACATAAAGGCAACGTCAAATTGTCACAATGGACGTGCGGTTTTGGTCCAGAAAATATTTGTTAATTCAAAATCTTTAATAAACATTAATTTCCCAGGTCTGCTGGAAGACGTCGTTAGAAACAAGCATTACGTTCATACTTACTACTTTGTACTCTTTTCCTTCTTCGTAACTTTCCTAAATGATAAAATATATAAATAAGTAACTTAAAAAAATATATAGTTAAAGCCCGTAAAGATGGTAAATAAAAGTTGTAGAACATTGATTCAGTATTACGTTTTTACGAGGCGGGGACATGTTGCTGGCAACATCTCGAAGCCGTGCCGAAAAGTTAACAAAAGGAGGCACTGTTTCAAGCAAAATTAGATGCTAGTTATTGACGGAAGGGAAGAGCATCGAGGAGGATTCCTCTATCCGCCAGCGCACACTGACAAGAAAAATCCTCTGCGATACCGCGAGCGTCCGCCAGGTTACCGGAGCATGCGCCAGGTTACCGGAGCATGCGCCAGTATGCCGCGGCATCGGCCGAGTAGCCACCGCTCCCCGGGATTTAATTATTCCACTAGCGACTACGCAGTCGAAAAGTTGCCTTTGAAAGAGTGTGGCAGACTGGCAGACTCCAGCGCATAACGGCGCATACCGACGCATACCGCCGACTCCCACCGCGGTATCCTCCAGCGTGCTCTTGGATGCTCCAGAGAAAACTGCACTGCGATGCTCCAAGGTCGATCATCGAGCATTTAAATTTATACCTTATTTCGATTGGATAAGTATTAAATTTAAAATCCTCTGCCGGCCCGTCCGCCAGTCTACGCAGGCCGTTACGGAAAAAAAATTAAGCGACTGTTTTTCAACTTTTAATTACCATGAATACGAGGTTCAAAGCCTCGTATTCATGGTAATTAAAAGTTAGTTAGTTAGTAAAAGCACAATAAGGCACCGTTTTCCCTCTCAAACAATTATCAACTTTATGCTGATTGAAATAGAGTGGAAAATAAATTATCACAACGCGACCAGAAGTACACAGTGGTGGTTATTTATTTTCAACTTTATTTTAAGAGACGCAATATTGATATTCGTTTGCCAGTGAATACCGCGCTGCGCTGCGCCTAGCCAGATGTGCGCTGGCGATGGCGCTGGTGACTGCAAGAGCCAACGTCAAAATCAGAGTATTTTTTTATTTAAAGTGATTCTTTGATCGGCTGTTACTTAGGGAGCTCAACCCTTAAGAATTCAAATAACTATGAATACACAACTAACCTTGTTCCTCAGGATGGTTCAACTGGTCCAGTATACCGACGGGACTCGGGTTCATGTCCTCCCACGCTATATCCAAACTCGTAACCACGATCGGTGCAAATGCTGCGGACAAAAATATACAATAAGATTTGACAGAAAAATAACATCTGACATCATGGCTGACGTATACAACGTTTGACATTTGGAGGGTTTTCTCCTAATTCGTCGCCTTAGAGTGAAAAGCTCGGGAATGCAACTTTGACTTTTTATTTTTTTGCGTTTTTGGAAAAAAATACCTCGCGACACACTCAGTTATGTGGCGGCATCTATATCGCCACTTGATTTCTTTTTTAATGACCGAAGCCCCGACCCCCGCGCGTATCTACGCTCGCACTCATCGACATTTCGCATGCTTAATGGAATACTGACTTAACTCAAAAAAGACGATTTTTGGGAAATCGCAAAAGAAGATCTTGCTATGAGGACTTATCCTACTAACTAAACGTCTATTGGACGTTCAAATACAAGCATTAATGATTAATTTTAATCAGTTTTATTTTTATGCATCAACAAGTAGGATCCAAAAAATCGTCTTTTTTTAGTTAAGTCTTTTTTTAGTATTCCATTAAGCATGCGATTTGTACAGAGCCGCACTATATAGGCCAAAGAGGCGGGTGCGGCCCGCGAGCAGCGGTTTGTCGACCACTGTTCTAAGGTATAACTGCAATGCTCTCAGTACCATTACGTACGAGCAGTGATAGCCTAGTGGTGTGACCGTCGGACTGCCAAGTCATAGGTGTCGAGTTCAAACCCAAGGCACGCACCTCTGACTTTTCAGATTCATGTGCGTATTGTATAATTATCACTTGCTTCAAAAACGGTGAAGGAAAACATCGTGAGGAAACCGGCATGCCTGATATTTCTCGACGGCATGTGAAGCCAAGTCAGAGGCCTATGGGCGGCTTTAAAACTCTGACAACAGGTTAGTCACTGACCACACGAAGATTACGTACTATTTTTATGGCTGGCTATTCTGTTAAATTTCGTTTGAAAACATCGTTTTTAGGGTTCCGTACCTCAATGGGAAAAAGAAAAAAAAAGAAAAAACTGTACCGTGTGACATATCAAATGAAAGAACTTGTTGCGAGGATTTTATTTATTTTTTTAATAATTTAAAATAAATACTTTTAAAGATATTTAAGAAAACAGATGAAAATTGACCACTTCGTCCCCTTATCTCCGATTCTACAGAGCCTAAAATTTTGAAAAAAAAGTTTTTGAACTACAATGGTAAGTTTGTCTCACTTGTCATCTGGTTCAGCGTGGGCTGTGCGGCGTCGTCTACATTCTATACGGAAACTACGCCAGCTAAGTCACCGCGTAGTAACAAGCGACTTTGTACGTCTACAAACGTTATTCTATAACAACTCACTTGTCATCTGGTTCGGCGTAGGCTGTGGGGCGTCGTCTACATTCCATACGGAGACTACGCCAGCTAAGTCGCCGCGTAGTAACAAGCGACGTTGTACATCTACAGACGTTATTCGATATCAACTCACTTGGTCATCTGGTTCGGCGTGGGCTGTGCGGCATCGTCTACATTCCATACAGAGACTACGCCGGCTGAGTCGCCGCGTAGTAACAAGCGACGTTGTACGTCTACAAACGTTATTCTATAACAACTCACTTTTCATCTGGTTCGGCGTGGGCTGTGCGGCGTCATCTACATTCCATACGGAGACTACGCCAGCTAAGTCGCCGCGTAGTAACAAGCGACGTTGTACATCTACAGACGTTATTCGATATCAACTCACTTGGTCATCTGGTTCGGCGTGGGCTGTGCGGCATCGTCTACATTCCATACAGAGACTACGCCGGCTGAGTCGCCGCGTAGTAACAAGCGACGTTGTACGTCTACAAACGTTATTCTATAACAACTCACTTTTCATCTGGTTCGGCGTGGGCTGTGCGGCGTCATCTACATTCCATACGGAGACTACGCCAGCTAAGTCGCCGCGTAGTAACAAGCGACGTTGTACATCTACAAACGTTATTCTATAACAACTCACTTGTCATCAGGTTCGGCGTGGGCTGTGCGGCGTCGTCTACATTCCATACAGAGACTACACCGGCTGAGTCGCCGCGTAGTAACAAGCGACTTTGTACGTCTACAAACGTTATTCGATATCAACTCACTTGTCATCTGGTTCGGCGTGGGCTGTGCGGCGTCGTCTACATTCCATACAGACACTACGCCGGCTGAGTCGCCGCGTAGTAACAAGCGACGTTGTACATCTACAGACGTTATTCGATATCAACTCACTTGTCATCTGGTTCGGCGTGGGCTGTGCGGCATCGTCTACATTCCATACAGAAACTACGCCGGCTGAGTCGCCGCGTAGTAACAAGCGACGTTGTTTCCCACCTACTGAGGTTATTACAAAACGCATGGCGGGTGGGCAGGACAGGAGCTGTGGAGAAAAAATAGTTACATCATAGTTTCAAAAATACAGCGTAATCAGGTAATTTCACAATTTTATTGCAAAATTTGCGTACAAAAGATTGTTCTACAAAATTAGTTATGGGACATTCTAACTGTATAGTTAATTGATTCAAGCGTGACTTTGCGGAAATCCATTATATAATACAATAGACGTAGATTTATTTAGTAACCTATTCCGCTTAACTATTCCTAGAGTCATAAAAAACAAGAAATCGACACGTGTTTCACCTCTCAACGAGGCATCCTCAGGATGACGATTGACTTGTCCACACGTCGGGTCCGGGTTCGCAAAAAGTCAATCGTCATCCTGAGGATGCCTCGTTCAGAGGTGAAACACGTGTCGATTTCTTACAGGGTTCTTTAAGAACAGTTAAGCGAATTAGGTTACTAAATATAAGTCGTCTATTGTATTTTAAATACTTCTTGTTCTATCTTGTGTCATGGTAAGATTTGTCAGCGAGGCTGCGAGGCTGACTGCCCAAGGTGCATTCAATGAGAAGTAAAAATGATTTCGGCAAAGAGAAAATTAACTAAGTTTAAAAGTCAACTTTACCTTATTATCAGGATGAGACAGTATCCCGAACAGTACGGGACTGTCATGGTCCACAGTTGGACCATGGAAGCCTTTGTGATCCGGTACTGAGCTATAACACAACGAATATGTTGTTTAAAATACATTCAAAATTATATTTCTTCTGGGAAGTAAAAAAGGTGAACGATTTTGGGTCGGTATCATAACAACATTACACTTAAAATTCATTAGATATGATGTTAGGTGCCACGCTAGAAGGCCATTCGGCATTCCTAGGGAAAATAAAATCAAAGAAGAACAAGTGAAATGATATTAAAAAATTTAAAACCCCCGACACAAACATTTCCCCATGTCTCCTTCCTACTCCATCACTAGACCCTGTTCATCATATATCTATAACTTATTCATTGAAACCATTCCAATGAGCCCAAACACGATACCTGTGCTGTAAGTTGGTATCCTGCAAATTCCAGGTGATGCTACAACATCAGTTCAAGGTTACTATGTTCTTCCAATATCATTGAAGTAACAGAATACCAAATTTCGAATCGTTCAGACTTGTGGAAGACGCTCACATCCATTCATCAACTAGAAAAGAGCTGATAATCTTCAAACGGCTCAACCGATTTTGATGAAACAAGTCTAAGAACCATCGCTAGAAAACTTGCTTTGAAATAAAAAAGCCACACTCAAATCGGTTCACCCGTTTAAGAGCTACGGTGCCACATATAAACACACATACAGGCAGCGGTCAAACTCATACCACCCTTCTTTTTGCGTCGGGGGTTAAAAAAAACAATTAAAGAAGCAACAAAAAAAAGAGAAGAAAAGATATTCCCTTCTTTCTTTTAAACAGTTTTTGCTATTTTGTTCAATGTATCTCGCATGGCACCTCATATCATAGCGATATAAAAAAGACAAAACATTTAACTTTTCAAAAAAACAACACAACGATTTGGATTGAAATACAATACCTTATTATTTAATAACAGGAAACGACTTAAATTCAGTTTGAGAACAATACCTATTGGAGGTTAAATATTTTTCATATACATTAAAATAATCACGCCATACTCTTATAAGTGTAGGCAGAAACTACAAAACTATCCCCCTGATTTCTGAAAACTCTATACAATTTTATCCATTCCCAAATCTCATATCAACTTATATGATACATTGTTATTTCAATCAACCCATCACAACAGCAAAAATGAGAATTTGACAACAGACTGACTGATCTAGCTTTAAAAAACCAGGGTTATTCGTCAGAACTAACAAACAACCAAGACAGCGCTGTCAACAGTGAAGTGAGGCCGGTTTTGTAAACATGTTTGCACTTAGGCTGGTTTCACAGCTGACTGAGACCCGTACGGGCCGTCCGTACACGGGAGACCCGTACGGGTAGCGCCCGCAGTGCTCTGAAACGAGGGAGGAGTACGATACGTTGTACGGGCTCTACCCGGAGCGGGTCGCGTACGGACCAATCCGTGTTGCTGTGAAACGTGCGCCTCACGCGTGTCTCGGAGACAATTAGCAGACTAAGACTCAGGACTAAGACTCAAGACTAAGACTCAAGACTAAGACTCAAGACTAAGACTCAAGACTAAGACTCAAGATTAAGACTCAAGACTCAAAAGCCAAGACTCAAGACTAAGACTCAAGAACCAAGACTCAAGATTAAGACTCAAGACTCAAAAGCCAAGACTCAAGACTAAGACTCAAGACTAAGACCCAAGACTCAAGACTCAGGACTCAAGATTCAACACTCCAGAATGGAGACACAGGGTTGAAACCAGCCTAAGTGCACACATGTTTACAAAAGCAGCCTCATTTCACTGTTGATAGAGCTATGTCTTGGTTTCTTATTTGGTCTGAGGGTTATTCTAAAAGCCTTACATACTCCTTTTGCTTCCCAGAGCACGGAGACGCCTCGGCGGCCACTGATAGAGGCGGCATTGTGAATACTTTCCATACAAACCAAGCGAGTCACTGTTTACTGGCGATACAACACTAATGACGCCAGAAAGTATCTGATAAAAATGTAACAAATGGATCAGAGAACGTCCGTCTGCCTGCCAATTTGTATTGCCACTTACAAAGTGAGTGCTTTTATTTCATTATTTGAATACTTGAACTAGAAATTCTAATTTTAAATCACCTACAAGATGTTTTTCATTTGACATTTGAGGATAATTTTAAGAGTATAACTTCAATTTTCGTCAATGATTTTCCAAAAACAATTTATACTTGAACACGAAATCCTAATTTTAAATCACCTACAAGATGTTTTTCATTTGACATTTGAGATTAATTTTATAACCTCAATTTTCGTCAATGATTTTCCAATCACAATTTAATCATGTAATTCAAACAATAATTGCTGGAAAAAGTGGTGAGATATAAAGTTAAAACTTTCTAAATAGAATGCGTTACTAATTTCCGTTACTGAGTGATCGCTTAGTTTGTTTACACTGTCATCAGATACTTTTGAAACAGATTGTATAGAAACTGACGGCTTTTTATGGCGATCAGTTCAGCGCAGTTTCAGCGGCACGAGTCTTATTATAGTTTGACCGGGACCTCTGTTCCGCGCCTTAGGTATGTGCGCGGCAAGACGGGGAGGCACTGCAGGCCGCTCATTCGTCAACGGTCACGGCACGCGGCGTCTCGCCCGCCGCTCATTCGCTGCCCCCGCCTCGTCGCGCATTCTTAAGGCGCGGAACAGCGGTCCCGGTCAAACTATAGTACTTCCGTCCCTAACCGCTGCCGGCGCAGCGTTTCCGTACTCTGTGATTTTCTTCATACATTTTTCTTACATCTTTTCATTCAAGCCGGTTGCGAGTACTACGCACCTAATTTTTAATAACTAATTTTAAAATAAATACTTTTATAATAACACATAACGATGGATATAATATGATAGTGCAACTGCAAATAAAATTAATACTCTCTAATTTTTATTAAAATAAACAATATTTTAGATCTAATTTAAATATTTTAAAAACAAAATATTACAGGGCTTACGGACAAACTAAGGTATTGTCATACTGTAGGCGATAACATAATGCAATATATTTTTAGATATATTCATAATAAATTTAAAAAAAACACAGGTCTACAAGCATTAGTCAAACGATCGCGTCGAATATTCGAATGCTTTAGAATGCATTTGCGAATGCTTTAGAATGCATTTGCGAATGCTTTAGAATGCATTTGCGAATGTCCAATCAAAAATGTACGCCCGACAGTCATTGATATACTAAAAAACCGACAGTACATTTCTCAGTTACATCAGTAAATCTTGCTGACTGGCTAATATTATTTATCTATCATGGATTGTGCTGATAAGAAAGAAGAGCTGGTGGGGTGAGTTTTCCTAAGATATTTTTTATTTATTTATTTGCTTATAAACTGTTAGGCAACGGCCTCCCTTTTTTCTTTCCAATCTCTCAATTTTGTGCGATTTCTAGCCATGTTGGCCCCGCAAACATGATTAGATCGTCACACCACCAAATGAGAAACCACCACGACTATGAGAAATATTAACAATAAAAAAATCTAGTATCTTGACTTAGCACACGAGGTTGTCGACATGTGGGACGTGGACTCTGCAATCATTGTACCGATAATCGTTGCGGTTAATGGCCTAATAGAGCCTCGACCAACATCTCAGGACGCTCTCATTGCGCGACTGGGTCAAGGGCTTGATTCAGAAAGCAGTACTCCTAGACACGGCATGCATAGTGAGGAGGTTCCTCTCTCTAGAGCCCGGCAGTTTGGACCCTGTTCTTGATGCCGATGGGCCAGTATTTTTTATATTTTTATTATTTTTTATAAAAATATTTAAAAACGTAAATTGTTATTGTTTTTCCATAGCATATACGCAATCGTTTGACGAATGCTTACTCTTGACAATCACATTAAATCTACTTTTTCTTAAAATTCTTTATAATCGTTATCGCCACAAAAAAAAAAACTAATCGCTATCTAAAAAAAAAACCTAAAGAAGCCTTCAAAAAAGTGCTAGCAAAAAAATTAATCTATCTACATACAAAATACATATAAACAGACAAACATTGTGCTGACCTACTGATAGCTCGGCCTCGCAGTTTGCTATAAAAGAAATATTTAAATCTTCAAATATTATCGTATGGTATAGCTTTAGGTGTAGCTCAAGGTTAACATTGCCTTTTCGGCAGTTAGGAATTTTTGTTTTTATGTGGACGGCATTTGGGGTTATTCATAAACAACGTATTTATTTTAATTATACTTTTTAAATTAATTAATAAAAAAATATTTTCCGAGCAAGCAACTTTTTTTTTTCATACATTCATATAATTCCATTTTGAAAACTATAGGCTTTATCTGGTAAATAGCTTAACCGGACAATGCCAAGCCATTTTTTTTAAATTAGATTTATGCTATTTATTCAGTTTCGCAGGAAATAAAGCCAAAATTTATTTTATATTTTTATAGTTAGCATTGTTTATGCAAAACCCTTTAATATCCAAATAAACATCTATAACATAGGCATATAGTGCTCCAATGAGAATCTAATGATGATAACACTTTAACCAATGACATGCCAATCGAAACTAAACGCTTACCGTACGGTAATAAGGTCTATATTTGAACACACGCTTGTACAAGATAGTTTTATATCTAATTTTGAGCTCAAACCCGACAAAACTGTAAGCCTTAAAAAAAACGGTCGTAGGTTGTTCTTTAACACTTCTTCTGAAGCAATTATCTAATAATAAACCAGTGACAAGATCGATCATGATATTGTATGGTCATTGGTTTGGAATTCAAAAAATTTAAGAGCGTTCATTCTAAAAGTTGGCAACGTCGCAAATAGCTGTCAAATATTTACCTGTTTTAATTAATTTGGCAATATTACTGTATGGAAATATGAAATAGTGAACTAGTGAACTAGAATATTAATAATGAATTCCAATTATAACCCTGAATTTGATGTTGTAACCGTTCTAGGTGTAAAAAGGCATTTGGAAAGTTTCCAAATACTTTTTATACGTCTAAAACTAAATATTCGGTGTAACGATATTAATTAATGCATTTCATAATCAATATAGAAGAGAGATAGAGATATCAATATTTTAGTTCACTGGTTAGCCATATTTCATATTTCCATACAGTAATATTGCCAAATTAATCAAAACAGCGAAATATTTGATTTCTATTTGCGACGTTGCCAACTTTCAGAATGCACGCTCTTAAACGTAAATGATCAAAACTAGTTATTGATAAATTCTTTTATAGTGACTTGAGTGTTTAGATTATAAGTTGTGAATTGTAGTTTGTAGTAATGACATTTATGAATTAATTGTTAAGTAAGTACATTTTTTTTATGAATTCAATATAATACTAATCGCATTCATTATTCAAGTTAATTAATAAAAATTATACATATGCTAAATCGATATCGATGATCGATATATTTCTGTACATTATTTTACTTTTTTTTTTTATGTTTGCCAACCTATCAGACGTTCCATCTGGTACTAAGATGCGTTGCCCTTCCAGAGACAAAGTTAAGATGTCTCATGTGTCTATACACTAGCATTCATATCTTTCAAACTGAAACACAGTGTGGCGGCATCTACATTTCCACATGCGAACTACGCATCACAGTGACGTCACGCAAATCCTGCATCGCGCAATCAGGGTTTACAGCGCAACTAGCATATACAACCTTAGTTTTTGTTTACGGTACTGTACGGTACGTTACGGTTTTGTTTAGGTATGAAGCTACAAGTAGGCGGCAGGTTCGACTTGTCGGGCCAATTCAGTGGGCGTAACGTAATCAGAAGATATAAAGAGTTACGCGATAGAAAGAGAGGCAACTTCTAGGTGAATATATCAGTAGGTAATCAACGCTGTGCGACCTGAATTGCACTTTATTGTGTCGTAGCAAGAGTCGCTTTTTATTTAAATGATTTTGTGGAGTGTAGGTACCATCTGTATTAATATGTGGGTCTACACAACTCGTGTTGTTTGCACAGTTCTGTCATATTATTTAGTTAAGTTGTTATTATATAAACATATATTGTAATATTTTGACGTTAACACGCGCACAATTAGAAAAATCGGGTTATAACTAAAGATTTCAATCGTAGATTTGCCCTTCCGCGTCAAAAGATGGTCGCGTTTCTGTTTCGTTTTGACACCTCTGAGACGGACAGTGTCGCAGAGACTTGACTTGGTTGTCATGGAAACGCCATTGTTAATGTGTGAGCTCGCTCCTCTCAATAGGGACGATTTTTCGTGCGACTTAGTACAGTTAGGGCTAATCTACGATTTAAATCTTTGGTTATACCATGTTCAAGATTTTAAGTTTGAGCTTGCAAAATTAGATATAAGTACCAAAATTGATCAAGCGTTGTCTTCTATAATATACATCTTAACCATTTTTGTCAACATTAAAATTTGATTGATTTATTTAGTAAAAGGGATGATGACAAAAAATTTTTTTTTGTCCGTCATGGTGATTATAAAAAAATATTGGACACGTATTTTTTATTTTTTTACGTAATCCAAAGATTACGGCGATACATTGAGTTAAAATGTGCCATGACGTCACGAGTATGTAGATTTTATACTCACTTGTGACGTAGCGACCCCCACTCCCCAACTTAAAATGCAACCATCCAAGTAATTTAGTATTAATATGATAAAGCAAAAGATACGTGTCTAATATTGTTTTATTATCTGACTGACGGACTAATTAGTTTTTTTTTTACCCAGGCATCATCCCTATAATTCACATAATATTTGCAATCTCAATTGATGTATGTTTATTATTTATTTAAATTAAATATTTTTATCGCTTGAGATCGCAAACACTAGCTTAGTTAGCGTTCATATAAGTGTAAAACAATCTTTATAGCATATTAGCTATTTTCAGTACTAATTTGTAGTCAGAACAGTCAGTCATTTAGAAGTTTATATTAGTCAAACTAACTGTCTTCAGAAATAACATAAATTATCATCACGCCGTTACTATCGCGGACACTGGCGCCTGACCACTTTTCGACCTTAGACCTTAGTGTCCTCGATAGCACACCCACATTTCGCCAGTTATGTTTAAGTCCCATGTAATAGGAGTTGAGCGTATTGCCACCATCGGGCACAAAGACTCCAGTTTGCTACTGAGAATTTACAGATGAAAAACCCCAATAACACTTTGTCCGACCTGGGAATCCTAGGACCTCATGCTCAGCAGTAGTGCTAGCGAACACGGGAGCAACTACAATTTATAAAAATAAAATAAAGAATTCTGTAGTCAGTATTGATTCAGGGAATCAATATAAAAATGTCAATACTTCAGTATAGTCACAAAACTATCAACTAAGTTTGCTTCAATATGATACAAATAATCTAAGAAAATTACTCAAAGAGCTATCAACTAAAATAGTCAAAGAGCCAGAGTCAATAAATCATTTCATCTTAGTCAGTTTCAAGTAGTCAAAATATCAACAAACATAGTCAAAGAGTCTTCACATCTTAAGTTAGCCACATAACATAATTATTTTTACTTTAAATCCTTATAATAACTTACTTGGCAGGCAATCTATACAGATATCCTTTGCCTTCAGTAGAACACACTAAAACTCTGTCCGGAGCCAGGAAGTCGCCGGACATCCAACGCTCGCCAGATGGCGCTTGTATCGAACAGAGGACTGAGAAGTCACCTGAAAATAAAGTTTCAATAGTAAATATAAGGCACATTTTTAATGCCTTTGTTTTTACTGGCGGAATATTATTGAACATTTTAGACAATTAGCTGACACTTTCTGCACAGTTGCTGGACTGCAATGGAACTGGGCTAACCACATCTGTCGCATGACGGAGCAGCAATACGCAAAAACCACCACTCAGTGGATGCAAAATAGCAGGAAACGACTACGCGGCAGGCCCAGAGATAGCCCAGGCCCGGGTCGACGGCGCGTTGTGTTCCACGCGCGCCTCAAAGAGATGTCAGCACCAACTGACGGGGACGCAACCGCAGTAGACCAGGAACAGTGAAAAAGGGGCAGGGAGGCCTTTGCCCGTGAGACAACACAGGCTTATAATAATTATATTTTTTATATTTTAAAATTTTTTGTTTTTTTTTGTTTTTATAAATGTAAATGATATGTATACAGGGTGTTAAAGTAATTGCGTACCATAGCTTCAGGGTGAGTTCAGAGACGATTTCTTTATCGACTCTGAACTCACCCTGAAGCTATATAAAACTTTTTTTAAAGGTATTTATTTTTTATTTTTTACGGGTTCCTTTATCGAATCTGAACTCACCCTGAAGCTATGGCACGCAAACACCCTGAATAGATGAAAAAAACACTACAAAGTGAATAATTACTTTTATTTCGGAAGTCGGTGTGTTTGGTTTTGAATTTTCTTTTATTGCCACCAACTTCCGAAAATAAAGTAATTTTTCACTTTGTGGTGCTTTTTTTTTAAGTCGTTTTTTTTTTTTGTAAACGTTTTTATTTTTCACTTTTTAGTTGTGGTACCTGCCCCACACAAATTCGAATACCACTACCTGCTATGTAAATAACAGAGTGGAATTTATCATCATATCATCCACATATGGGAAAAATACGTATAATTGAAGCTAACTCAAAAACTATCCAAGCAAAGTTAATAAAATGTATATGGGACCAACTTGGGAGCATACCCTTTCATACAAAAAAAGAATTTCAAAATCGGTCCACAATTGACGGAGAAATCGGTGGACGGAAATAATAATTGTCTTGTTACACAAAATGTTATTTTTCCACTTTGCATCAGCATTTTGTAGGTTTGTTTTCATTTTGTAAATGTCGCAACACATTATTTACACATTATTATCTTTGTCCTCTGACCCTGACAGCAAGCATTAGATAAAATTTGTCAAACTTTTTTGTGTCAATAATGGATACGAGGCTTTTGGCTAATCTGTAAAGTGGTATTGTTTTGTTTTTTTTTTGTAATGTGCGTTTAGTTTGTGCAGAATAAACACTTTTTTTTTTTTTTTCTTTAATGTATACAATTTATGTAAAAGCAGAACTCTTTATAATCCAGTGTAGGTATACCAAGAAATTGTGGTACAAAGCAAGTCTTCTTCAGTCTACGTCTACTAGTTTTAGAAAGAAAGAAAAAAAATACAATTTTTATCCCGCACAAATTCAACACAATATAATAATTTTAGGATCAATTTCCCATTAAGAACACGCATTTCTTAGTGAAATATCGTTTAATCAATTCGTCTAAGAAACATAGAAAAATACATTGTGAGCTTTCATGTTCTAGAAACAAAAGTTTGAAGACATGTTTCAGCTGTCTGTTCAGTTTTTTCTAACTGAACAGACAGCTGTGCTGCTGGGGAGTTTGTTGCGCCACTTCTTCTTCCCAGCTAACGCACTAGGAAGTGGTGAAGGGCGGGCGTTTTGGAGGACTGTCTTATGTAATTTTGACGTTCGAAAAGTGCTGATTCTCAGCCTAGTTTGAATAAATGCCAATTGAATTTTGTGTGTGACACGACATGACACAACAAGGTGCACTCACAACGTGGTGGATTACGGCCCAATCCTATCACAGAGACTCAAACTCAAAGCATTTATTTCAAATAAAGTCAGTCAGAAAGATGAAGCTAGATGCCCATTCCAAAGCGTAGTACGTTCCTATTGAGAAGAACGGCCAAGAAACTCCACGGAAACTCTTTTAAATCAAAACATTCTTACAAAATGGAGAGAGGAGGCCTGAGTCCCAGCAGTGGGAAGGTTATAAGCTGAGTGATATAAATATATAAGATTATTACCCAACTTACCGGCATCATATATCTGACAGTACTTCGCACACACAATGAGCACTGTTCTCTGGTTGTACGCACAGCAGTTGAGAGAGAGCGCGTTCAAACAACGAATCTGTTTCGATTCGTTCTCGTAGATCGGTTCTGATTGCTTGTTTTCGTGGCCTAGGAGGGACCAGACCTACGGAAAAAGAAAATTGTTTGTTAATATCTTATATGACATAAAAAATACAATAGACGACGTATATTTAGTAACCTAATCCGCTCAACTGTTTTTAAAGAGTCATAAAGAACCCTGTAAGAAATCGACACGTGTCGCACCTCGCAACGAGGCATCCTCAGGATGACGATTGACTTGTTGCCACGTCAAGCGTACAACACACAGGGCCACTGCGCTCGACGCTTGACGTGGCAACACGCAGTGTCCGGGTTCGCAACAAGTCAATCGTCATCCTGAGGATGCCTCGTTGAGAGGTGAAAACGTGTCGATTTCTTACAGGGTCCCATGTGCCAAATTTCATCTAAATCCGTTCAGCTGTTTTAGCGTGAAAGCGTTACAAACAAACAAACTCACTTTCGCATTTAATATATTAGTTAGGATTTTGTCCTATCCTTGTATGCTATGCTTACCTTAACAGTTCCAGTAATAGATATGGCTAACACAACATCATCTTTTCTTGAAGAAGGACGGAGGACCTGGAGAAATAAAAATAAAAATTAAACCCCATTAATAATTTCACATAAATACTTCAATCAATCAATCTGCCTAGCCTTTTCCCAACCATGTTGGGGTCGGCTTCCAGTCTAACCGGATGCAGCTGACTACCAGTATTTTACATGGAGCGAACTGCCCATCTGACCTCCACAACCCAGCAACACGATACCCCTTGGTAAAACTGGTTGTCAGAATTTGGGGATCCGAATACCCGTAACGACACTCAAAGATCTACGAATGACAGCCGGGACCAACGGCTTAACGTGCTCTCCGACGCACGAAGGGGTCTCGATATGTAGTGGAACTAAAATACTTATAAATGCAATGTTTTAAGAAACTGTGCTATACTGCCCTGCTAAGCTGAAAGGCGGTATCTCTGAGATACGCCCTTTTAGTTTTTTTTTATACCATTCAATAGCTATAATAATTTCGCCTCTAATGGTATAAGCCACATACCGCTATCTAACTTAAAACATTTAAAAAAACCACTCAGAAGTTCTTTATCCTTATGTTTCCTTAAATTACAATTTACAAAAAGTCAATTTTCTCAAAACTCCGATTGAGATACCGCCTTTTGGCTTAGCAGGGCAGCATAGTCCATTCGCGGTAAGAAAATAGTGACTCATCGCCCCCCCAATGACCAATCGGGTCGCAAGATATGTCAACCTTGGATAGCAGGTTGTCCAGGCGTTTCTTACGCCTGGACAGCCTGGGCCTGGTGACTGGGACCATCACGGGACACTGCTCGCTAAACAAACACTTCCACACAATAGGCATAACGGACAGTCCTCTGTGCAGGGCGTGCATGGAGGCGTTGCGCACGAGCTCTTTGAATGCACGGCGTCACCCAGATTAGAACAGAAACCCTCGGGTCACCCAGATCCTACACAGATGTTCTGAACAGACCAGGAGACTTGATTATCTTCTGGAGGGAGGTGGGCTGGAATAACTATGGTCCACTTGACAACATAGGACATAAAACGGGTCGCAAGAGGCTAAAGACACAAGCGTTTAGCACGAGGATTTGCCGTCAATGATCAGCTTCCTAATTAAAGTTACGAAGCGAGTTTCTGAAATTCTGCAGATAAAAATCCTCATTTAGATTAGAATGTTTTTTGCCATTTAAGTTTGCTGGTTTTTTTTAGATTATATCTTTTATTTATTTGCAGAAATGGTAATAAATACTGAAGGAGCTACTCACATGTAAAGCTGAAATCCAGTCCGGATTCATCTTGGAACTGAGTGAGAACAATATCTCTAGCGAGAACGGGTCCATGATCAGAATCTCTGCATAGTAACCATTGCAGAATAGACGGAGATCTTCACTGTTGCACATGTGGTATGCCTGAAAATAATGAATTCATTCATTATTTGATATTTCAAATATTTTAAATTACTATATTATTTTCATAAACCGATGTCTCGATATGTCGATGTGTTTATGTCCTTTTTTTGTTTTGATTTGACAACTCCAACAAAAAAAAAAACTGTATTCCCGGAAGGGGTTGAAAACATTATTAAATTTTAAAATAATGCTTTTTATTTTACACATGATATTTTTTTGTAGTATTTGATCTTTAATAGCAAAACTGTAGCTCAGTACAGTAATAGAGGATGCTATTTTTATGGGATTCAACACAGTTTTATTTTCTCTAAAATCAAGGTATGCAGCATTTCGCCCTGAAGTCACATCTCAAAAACTCGCACTGATACAAGAGATATACAGGATGTCAGGGACATCGACGCGAAGCCGGTTACCATGGATTCAGTACATGATTCTGAAGCCCCATGCGTTGAAAATTTTCGTCGGTTATTTTTTTTTTTATCAGTTCTTTCATAGAAAAGGGGGGCTCAGAATCATGTACTGTATCCATGGTAACCGGCTTCGCGTCGATGTCCCTGACACCCTGTATAATTTTATCTAAACGTATTAAAATAACTACCAACCTGTATATTAGTATGAACTTGTGACAGTTTGACGCTCTCCCTGCATTTGCCGTCAACCAGATCCCAAGTACACATTTCACCAGCTTCTGATGAGGACACTATGAAGTTATTATCCTGAAAAATAAATAAATTCAAGATAATAGTAGTTTATGAAACTGTTGCATAATGAGGGGTATTAAAATACGAGTGTGTAATAGTATCACAAGAGTATTTTAATACCTAGTTATGTACAGTTTCATACTCTACTCTCATACATTGGGATTGAACCTACAAAATAAAAGATTAAAGTTAAAGACCAAGAATAAAAAAAACCCACGAAATTCAGTACAACAAAACGTATGAATGGCACCCCTCACATCACCGCGCATGCGCTAGAGCGATGCTGCTGTCCACCGCTAAGGTTCCATTACAAAAGTTGATGGAAACTCTTTGGTTATATTAACTTCTTGGATTTGCCCTGTATCGTAATAGAATAAAAAATTGTTTCAAAGCATTCTTTTGTTAGAGAAAAATTTTTATACTCAAATTCAAATTCAAATTCAAAATATTTTTATTTCACATAAACCTACAAGGGCACTAATGAAACGTCAGAAGCTAGGTGCACGATTCCAATTGGTCGTTTCCTATGGAGAAGAGCCGGCAAGAAACTCCACGGTTACTCTTTTAAAAGTAAATGGTTTTTACAATGTTTCCAAGTTACAGTGTTAAAAGGTATGAGAGGACAGTGTAGGCCCATCAACAAGTACCTAATACGATTCTATTTTTAAATTTCGGTAATGTGTTTATAATGTCAATAGAAACTCGTTTTAAAGTTTATAATTCGAATACTACGATATGAGAGTAGATAAAATATTATAAAGGCTTGAATTTAAGGTGGATCCACAGTTGTAGGCCGCAAATTAAAATTTTCTTGCGTTTTGTGCCATTTGCTGGTCAGTGTCGGGTTGTTTAAAAAATTATAATCATTGGAATCATTAATACATCTCTCTAAGTTAGACTTGTTCCGTAAGAATAAATTTCTTATAGAAAAGTTAAGTAGGTATTTATTAATAATTTTAAGTATGTATGTATTAATGATTTCAATGATAATAATTCTGTAAATACATATTTGTTATAGTCGCGAATCATATTTTGATCAATAATTTAAGGACTTTTGGGAATGAAAAGGGTCCGTTTCAGAGTATAGAGATAGGTGCTATCTGAATCATTGATAAAAATAAAATAAAATAAAGACTACCAGCGAAGTTAACCGAAAGTTATCTTGAGGTAACATAGCGAAAAGGCTGTAATTTTTAGATTTACTTAATATTTTCCTGATATAAACAAATTGTAACTGATAAAAAAAAACAATTTTCTTTTCATGAATCTCAGTAATGCCATGTATATATTATATGTTGGATAATAAAGTGTTTAATAAATAAACTCACCTGAATGATCGAAGCCCTGGACAAACACGTAACCGGTGCAGTATGTCCAACCAACAAACATCTCGGTGTCATCTTCAAATTATCCGGATCAACCTGCCATATGCAGATCTGTCCGTCATAACAGCCAGTGACGAGGGTCTTCTGGTCTCGGGAGAGGTAGACCGAGGACACGCAGTGGGTTGGGGCGTGCTTGCCCCATAGCACTACGGGCACTATGAGGTTTGTGCCGGGCATGGCTGTGGAGAAAAGAGATTTGATTTGATTTTCCTTACAGCTGGGCACTAGTTCTATTGTGTGATTATAGATCTGTTTTGGTTTTTTATTGGAAGTAACTCACTTATCTTTTTATGTGCACGTGTTTCTGTGACAAATAAATTTATTTTTCTTTCTATTAACCTGTCCCACAATTGGCTACTAGAAGCAGTTTGCATGTAAGCGCTCAATGGTTTTAACCATTATATTAATTCATTTTTCTTATGAACAAGCGCTCGTTCGTACGACATTTGTAGAGTTAAATCAAATATACACAGAAATGTGCTTTTGTTTTTGTATTTATTTGTACAGTTCGGTAAGTAATTGTCTGTAGAATCTTAACCTAATACACAAACACATACAAAAAAAAAACATCATAATCGGTCCAGCCGTTTAGGAGGAATTCAGTGACTTACAGACAGAGAAATGATTTGTATTTTTGTTTGTAATGAATAAACACAAAAACGACAGGGTGCGATGTAAAAAATTATTTCACAAGTAGAATGTTATACAATGTGAAATTTAATTTGTTTGCATCCTCTTAAGGGGTCATTGTACTCATCATTATGAACAACTTTAACTATGGGGCCAACACTGAAACCGCGAAAAAAAAATCTGCTGTTCCCTACATTATAACGAGCTATGCGAACATAAATATATGGAACAGCTGATTATTTTTCGCGATATCAGGGTTAGCCCCAAAGTAACCGTTTTTCATAATGATGAATACAATGACCCCTTAAGAGGATGCAAACGAAATAAATTTCACATTGTATATTATCACTAAGTAACATAAATGCATTCCATAACCAATATTTCAGTTCACTAGTTAGCGATATATCACATTTCCATACAGTAATATTACCAAATTAATCAAAACAGCGAAATATATTAGCTATTTGCGACGTTGCCCACTTTGAGACACTCACAATGTGATTATAAATTGTACGTTTTCAGGTAAACTCCCAATGACATGATTAGATCATAAAAGGAGGTTTCAATTGGACGTAGTTATGCAGAAATGTTCCAACCCACAAGTCACCCGAAATCGAGATAATGTGATCAAACTACCTTTTATGACACTTAGAGTCAGATTTGCAATAAGGTTCCAAGTTTTAAGTCTTATATCAGAAAATATTTTTTTCACTTACGTTCCAACCCACAACCTTTATCAAATAATAACTTGTGTAAATTAACTAGAACGTACTATGAGGACAGGAACATTTAATGTTTTACGAAACAGTATATTTATTTTGTTAAAACGCCACAACAATCTTGTAACGTTTTAGCAAAACCATGTTAAACCATTTTATTTCGGAACAAATGTTCCATGTATATTTGGAATGTTTTTGCAAAATTACAATAGCGAGGCATAAACGTTCCAAAATTTGTGGAACGTTATGTTTCAGACCTAAATACCATAATTTGAAAACTTAAAAGGTTTCATGAATTTTGTACTATTATTTACCTAAATAAAAAACCTGTTTCGAAAAAAAAATGTTTTAACTTTAAAGGGTTCATTTTTAACACGCTTTAATTAGCTTCATCCTTAACTGTTTGCATACACGACCACTAAAAATAAATATTTATAACACATAAAGAAAAAGTTTATTTTCTTTGTAGTTATTTACCAATAAAATATTACTTGAAACTTTTAATATCATAGACAAAAAAAAAAATACTAATGACATTAATCCGAAGTTATGCCCAACCGGGAACGCATCTTTCAATAACTTTTTACTAGT
Source organism: Agrochola circellaris (assembly GCA_914767755.1). Classification (NCBI taxonomy): domain Eukaryota; kingdom Metazoa; phylum Arthropoda; class Insecta; order Lepidoptera; family Noctuidae; genus Agrochola; species Agrochola circellaris. The sequence continues at coordinate 3,564,003 of OU611867.1, read as the reverse complement.
GCAAGCGAGACGGAGTATTTTCTTTTTGACATTGAATCTTATTTGAGTTCGCAACGGTCATTATTGAAACAAACGTCGTGGAAGAGGTAGTTTCCGTCGTCTTTTGTTTGCAATTGGACGTAGTTATGCTACAACGTTCCAATCCACACGCAGGTCGAACTGAGTAAATCGCGTTTTTGTAATTTTGTGGTACGCTTTTTTTTGGTAGCGAGTACAACTAAGTAGTATGTATCACTTCAACTAAATAAATAAACATTATTTTATTATATACTTGTCATTAAAATTTATTAATATTTCTCATACAAATTTTGAAAAAAATGCACTTGGAACGTTTTTGAAAAAAGGCTTTTTGTATGGAAGTAGCTTTTAACTTAATTTGCAAAAACGATCCAATATCTGAAAATTGGTATATTTTGGTAGTTAATATATATTTTTTCTAAAACATAAGTATAACAATGAAACAACATTATTAAAAAAATATTTATTAAGAAATAGTTGTATCAAAGCATGGAAAATCATCACAATTTATTCATCATACAGATCGAAATCCAGCTCCTTACCAAATCCATCGACATCGTCAATGGCGTCATTAGACGCTTTCAATGTTTTATAAAAACTAAGGCAATCTGCTGGAATAAACTTGTAAACAGATCGTAAATCAGTCAATTTAGCTGGAGCAATGGGTTTCCCGTTAGGCCATAACTGTTTCAGATCAGATCTATGTATAGTCGAAATCTCTCCTTTTGTCGTTTTTTTAATGTTAAGTTCGTTATAATCCTCAGCAAGGGACGTTTTCATAAAAATAGAATATAATCTAGCTTTTTCAATCTTTATCTCCATTGCCAGCAGCCAGTTTAGTTTACTTTTATCTGTGTATTTCTTACGATTTACTATGTTTTTCTCAATATCTTCAGTGCTATAAAAGTCATTTTTGTCCATTCTATATACTTGAAATGGTTATTTTCTTCTAGCATTTTTCATAATTTCTATATATTCGTCAGCTGTATAAACACGTTGTTGCTTTTTAGGTAAGAAACTATGCCCTGACTCAAGATACCGAAAAGTTATAGTAGTTATTGACTGATTGATCTAGCTGGATCAATCAGTCAATAACTACTATAACTGATTGATCCAGCTAAATTGACTGATTTACGATCTGTTTACAAGTTTATTCCAGCAGATTGCCTTAGTTTTTATAAAACATTGAAAGCGTCTAATGACGCCATTGACGATGTCGATGGATTTGGTAAGGAGCTGGATTTCGATCTGTATGATGAATAAATTGTGATGATTTTCCATGCTTTGATACAACTATTTCTTAATAAATATTTTTTTAATAATGTTGTTTCATTGTTATACTTATGTTTTAGAAAAAATATATATATTAACTACCAAAATATACCAATTTTCAGATATTGGATCGTTTTTGCAAATTAAGTTAAAAGCTACTTCCATACAAAAAGCCTTTTTTCAAAAACGTTCCAAGTGCATTTTTTCAAAATTTGTATAAGAAATATTAATAAATTTTAATGACAAGTATATAATAAAATAATGTTTATTTATTTAGTTGATGTGATACATACTACTTAGTTGTACTCGCTACCAAAAAAAAGCGTACCACAAAATTACAAAAACGCGATTTACTCAGTTCGACCTGCGTGTGGATTGGAACATTTCTGCATAACTACGTCCAATTGCAGATGAATTTAATTGGGTCATCTTGTGTAAAACGAGAGACTTTTCTTTCACACCATACCTACTCTGTATGGTGTGAAAAAAAACTAAGAACATAAAAATCACATGCCATATGTGCCATATTACAGAAGCTGACTCAAAACTCAAGCATTGTTTAAAGCCTTTTGATTGGTTGAAACAAATTTGTTTGTTTTTAAGTAATGCTTGAGTGTTGAGAAAGGTTCTGTAATACAGGCCTTAGCAAGGATAAATCACAGAAGCAAATGGTAGAGAACCTTTGTAGTGCAGCTTAGGAGTGACCTAATTCCAGAAGGGGGGATATGCTTATTATGCGACTGCGGCAAAGCCAAAAAAGAAGGGCAAAAAATCAAAACCCTCCTTTTTGCTTCGCCATATTCGGGTAAAAAGTAAAAAACTATAGATTCACTGTTTAATGATGACAAGAGCCAACAAAGGCCTTTTCCAATTCCCAAATAAATGAAAATAAAATTGGATTAAATGAACTGATAAATTTAATAATATACTAGAATTTAGAATAGGAACTGCAATCAATTGCAACAACAAATTGTAATATAAAAAATTACAAGCATTTATTATATTAGTTGAATGAATCTAATTTATTGCAATAGAGATTACAGATTAAACCTTGTCTTTTATCTGCTCTTCTTTAATGCTTTTTATCGGGTAAAAGACGTAGATTGAACTAAAAATTTAAATGACATGTAAGTAATAGGCAGAGAAGAATAATCTAGGAAAATTCTGTCCAGCAGAGGTAACAAATAAGAAAAATAATAATACAAAATCAGAATTATCTATAATAGTAAGAAGTGCGATAACAGATTTTAGTAATCTCTACGTTTGGAAGCAATTGACAATCTGATTCAGCACTCAAGAAGACAAATAATAAACAATTATTTTTCCATTCAACTTGACATCTCTAGGAGATTCCTATTGGACACAATCATGTGACAAAACTTATTTTACATAGGTACGTTAGGTAATAGCATAAACAGCACACAAATGTACCGCGAAGATGTTTTGTTAGCATATTATTATGATAAGACATAGCTTTCGAGTATCATCTGCCTCTAACCCAAGGACAAATCAATTTATTACCTGCCTAGTATTATTAGGAACCGATAAAAAGGTTTCAACAGCTTCCGCACTGCTTAACGTCCATGGAGGCTACCAAAACTTGCACTAAACTGCACTTCTTAAATTTTAATTTAATAAAAACACGATTACTGCGACAAAAATCAATCGTCCCTGCTGTCACTTTTTTGACAGCTAGGTGATTTCACTTGACGTTGACATGACATAGATAAAATATAGTAATGTTGGCAAAATTGACGTCTCACATTGCTCTGTTACACGAAACAAAAATAACCATCGCGATTAAAAACCTATACATTTTTTATTTTTTTCTATTCAGTTTGGTACTCGGTAGCTGATCCATGTAAAGAATTTAAGACCAATAAAATGGTTTTTGAACTGTACAAATTAATACAAAAACAAAAGCACACTTCGGCGTCAAAGTAGGTACTCGTTCACTACGATTATAATATTGTTTCAGTTCCTGGTCTTGTAGCTTAATTCAATGGGTCCTCTTTTCCTTATTCCTGATTCCTCAACATCTCTATAGAATGATAGATCTCGATCTGCATGAATAGGAACACCAACAAAGAAGTTCTGAAAGCAATACTACAAAAGAGGCACGTACTAATGAATTTTAAAACTCGAACAATATTATACCCAGAACGAACAATTTGACAGTTTTCGTTACTGGAGGCAACGCAGGTACATTTTAAATACAACAAAATAACCAGTAATAATGACGGATAAAGGAAAACCCACTCGCTTGAAACAAGCTGTAAAAGAGAAAGAAGATAAAGAGAAAGTTGAAGATTTAGCCGCTAAAATCGACGAAACTGATGAGATGAAACTCAAAATGCTGGCTGCTTTAGACAAACCTGAACCTGGTGATAGTTTGTACCCACCTGAATTGAATGTTCATTTGATAGAACAACTCAAAGTAGGTAAACGTTACGTCTATAGATAGAGTTTACTAACAAGTTCCTATCATTACATTTACTTACAAGATTCTCCCGATGCAAAAAGTAGTTCCTAGGAAAACTGGACTAATGGGCAAAAGGCTTCGGCTTTCCATCAGGCCAAATCAAGGTCAAGAGCAGGCCCATCACGCAATAAAAAAGGCCAGCAGAAGAGGCCGCCATCTAAATTCGTCACCATAATCCAAAGTAACTCCAAATAATTTAGTTGCATAACGCATTCACCACTTACCTTGTAAATATTACTTAGATATAAAGTAACATCGTAGATATTATGTATTATCATGTTTAATTTACTTGTTTTACCTATTTCAGGTAATGACATGCGATAACAACGAACTACGCAAATGCGTGTACTTAAAAGACCAAAATACGAAAGAGCTAAACAAAACTATAGCCGATCTAAACCAAAGAATTCGTGATATAATTTCCGGCACGGGCCCTGCCATATCTTCAAAATCCGCTGGTATTATCAGCGCAAAGATAACTGATCTCTGCAAACAAAACCGCCACTTGGTCGCTGAGACCGAAAGCTATAAGACAAAAAATGCAACTTTAGAGCGGAAAGTGATGCAGCTCGAAATACTGAAAGAAGAACATGAAAAACTAGACATATGTATGTGTAAAGACGAACATATAGACGCAAGCCCTGATGAGCTAAAAGAGCTCAACAATAAACTGTCGTCAGTAAACAAAAAGCTTTACGACAGTAAGAACAGGAATTTGGAGCTAAAAAACGAAATACTGATGGCTACGAAAGTTCTTCAGATGGAATTAGGGGATAAGTTTACAAGTATAAAAGAGTTGCAGAATGATGTGCTTGGTTGGAGAGGCAGGGCGCAGCAGATTGTATTGCTGCAGGCTAAAGTTAGTGATCTTGAGAATAAATTGAATGGGAAACAAAAGACGGATGCGCAGTTAGCTGATGTCAAGAGAAAGGATCAAAGTCAGGTATTGTAAAGTCATGAAAATGAATTGTTTATCAAATTGACGATTTTGAATGTGTAACATCTTAAAAAAATGCAGTAGACGACGTATTTAGTAACCTAATCAGCTACTGTTCATACAGAGTCATAAAGAACCCTGTAAGAAATCTGCACGTGTTTCATCTCTCAACAAGACATCCTTAGGATGACGATTGACTTGTTGCGATCCGGGACACGACGTGTTGCCACGCCGAGCGCCGAATGCCAACGTTATTGTATTTTATAATGGATTTCCGCACAGTCGCGCCTGTCAGTTAACTTGTGTAACATCTTTTCTCTCGCTTTCCTGCAATCTGTGGGAGTGATTTCATGGAAGCCGGGGAAGCGTGCGCTATTCGATTTGACCAATGAGCGCGGGCGATGCTAGAGTTGACCTTCAGAAACGACCATGATGACGCCCCTCCTCTTTAATGTTGTTTATTGCCAAGGTGAAATGTCAGATGTTACACATCATAAGCGATTACTGTAAGGCTCGCTCGCTTTTTTTAACCGACTTCCAAAAAGGTTATAATTTCAAAATTTTAAAAGGGTATGCTCTCAAGGTGTTCCCATATAAATTGTATTAACTTTACTTGGGTACTTATTGAGTTAGCTTCATTATTACGTATTTTTCCCACTTAGTCTATTATGGATGATGTTATATTAACTTCCTGTGAGTGTTATTTTCATAGCAGGTAGTCAAGTCAAGAGTCAAAAGTCAAGTTCATCCCATAACCTCCTTCTGGGCCAGCCGCGCTATTATTTATCTGATGTTAGGCAGCAAAAATATTAATGTCGACTACAAACTTTTCTAAAAGATGTAATCTTTCCTCTTACAGATTATTCGAGAGATAGAACTAAGAAAAAAGAAGGAGGTGGACCAGGCAATGAAGGAAAAGGAAAGTCTGAAAGAAGAAAACCACGATCTAAAGAGAAAGCTGGAAGGTTCTAGATGCAGGATTAGGAATTTGGAATGCGACGCGACTACGGTTAGACAGAAGATGCAGACTTTTGTTGAGAAGAGCAGCCATGATGACTTATTGATTAATGAACAGAGGGTGAGGAAAAATTTAGTTAAAATTCTAACCCATAACCCTTCTGTGTTCTCAGTAATGTCAAATTAAATATCGTAATTTTTTAGTTTGCTCGATACAAAACCTTGCAGTACAGCAGTAGGTAAGGTTCTGTATCGACAATTACAAACTACAATGTATAAACAACTTATATTTCCAATATTTTTCTTGCAGAATCAAATCAAAACTTCAGAGCTTTATTATCAGGACATTCTGAAAGAGAACACAGCTAAAATGAATAAGATGAACGTCGAAATCGGTGAATACCAAAAACTAACAAAAAATACTGCTGCCAAAATAGACGCCTTACAAAAACAGGCCACTGAAAAGGCAGCCAAGATCGAAGAACTAAGAGCCCAGCTTTTGAGATATGAGGAGTGTTCTCTTCAAAGTATTTTCTTCACTCCAATGAAGACAGCTACAGACAACGAAATAAAAAAGCTGTCCGAATTAGTAGTGATCCTAAACTCGAGATTAGACGCCGAAAGGCACAAATGGGATGAGTTAGAAACCAGCACCAGAAAAATTACAGAAAGGAAAAAGCGATTAGAGAGAAAAATCACTAGTTTGGAAGGTGAAATAAGATTGCTAAGAGATTCTAGAAAAGGTTCGAGGATGTCAAAGACTTCAATCGCAAAAGACCATAATTTTGACTTCAATAATGGATCTTCGACAGTTGTTAAAAAGTCTTCTTCTGAAGGGAGCGGTAACAAGCCTAGTGAATCTGGAACAGGTTCTGATTCTCAACCTGGCGAAGAACTCGATAAAGATGAATTAAAATACAGGCTAGAGTTGACTGAAGAGAAACTAAAAATTCTAGAGGATAAACTAAAGATGATGGAAGAAGAAAAACAGTACGATTACAATCATTTGACTGAGATGATACAAACGTCAAAACAGTTGTTCAATGAAGCGCTGGCGGTGCTTCAAAGAGAGAAATGCCTATGTTCATAGTAATTTTTGACGTAATTTATTTGCTTTTGCTGTAATTAATTACATAGTTTTGAGATATGTGCGTTTCTAATATTAATATTAACACGCTACAGCAATCGTTAGCAACTTCTTGGGCATTAGGAAACTATTTACCTAACAGCATAAACCGTAGATTTTAAATATTTAATTTATTTGTATTGTAGGTAGTTGAGGATTGGTTTTGTTTTTTAAATTACTATGCGGCAACATTTTACTGGCTTTTATATGGTAGAAGTATTTTACTACGTTTGCCACCCCAACCGCCGCCATTTGTCATTTTTTTGGCATGCGCGTACGGAGATGCTACGAAAATCGTGCTCTTGAGTGTTTTTTTTTACAATACCGAGTTTTAAACTTTGTTTGTGAATCGTGAAAACCCGTGTTGCTCTGTGAAATATCAGTGCTTTATTATATTTATTGTGTTTTTGTGTTAAAAACAATCATCATGAATAAAACTTGCGCAAGGTGTGAGAAAACAGTTTATCCGACTGAGGAATTGAAATGTTTGGACAAGGTAATTTTCACTTGTATTCCTTTTAAAACCTATTACAAACCGGTAAAAAAAATTATTGCCTATTTTTACGAGAATTGCGATAGGAATGCCGATTTGAAAGCTGGTCATTGAATGTAATTTTCGGTGTTCTAAATTCAACGGACTAACTTTTTTCGTAACTATTGTCGTGTGCCGGGCACATCAAATCATACAGCCGGACGCGTGACTCATTAAATTATATAAATTGCCGCTGATATCATTGTGAGCTCTTTATAATACCGCATCTGTACTTGCATCGACCTTTTTACCTAATTAGAGTCGTCTTAGGCAATGTAACACGACCTTGTGTCACATTATTGTATCGATTGTATTCAAATGATATCACTTGGAAGAACGGAGTTAATTCCTTAGCCAATTAGTTGAATGAGATGAGATAAAATTGGCGACCATATTACCGCGAATTGTTTACATACTCTATTTTAATTTTATCGTTTACTATCACTTGCCTAATACTTTATCTTTAACGATAAGAACAGAAAATTATGTACTTTACTCTCGTAGATTAGATTACAAGTCTTTTGAATGTCATGAAAAGTGATTTTTACAGGGTAAAAAAGTTTTTGACAAACATTAAAGTAACTTTCAATCTACAAAATCAGCTATGAACACAAGAAGTTTTGAAAAGAAAATATTTTTTTTGGCAATGTCAACATTGTTTTCATATTTTCGGCTACAAACATACACATAGAATGTCTGTTGTTTATGCCACAACATTCATTAGGGGTGCATAACAACCTGTTTAGAACACCTGTACGGTTTTAAATACAGATGTTTTCATAGAGAACAATATGTTGCAGGAATTTTGTCACTAAAACTAGAAAACGGTGAGATTATAAAAATGTCCATGTAATGTTCATTTCAAAGGCAACCTATGTCCATCCCAAGGTATCCAAATAAAATATATACAATATTAACAGTAGACAGGTAGTCTACTGTTAATATTGTATATGTTTTATTTTAACAAATTACTTCAGTAACTCAAAAGAGTTCACAGTAATTCACAGCTACTAAAACATTCCATCTTCAATATTAGGTACCAGAGAAATGAGTAGGCAGTAGGCATGCTAAAATGACCATTCCATAAAACACGCACCATTATGGATTCCACCATTTCAGGTTCCGCCAACACAAATTGGTATTTTACGAGCAAAGAATGTGCTAATTTCAATATCTGATTTGAATATTTGTTATATATGACATCTCTTTTACTTTAGAAATATTCCTTACCAAAAAATAAATCTTACCAATTTTTTTTTTTAGAATGTCTAAAGTTACAAGAGGTTTCCCTGAAATGCCCGCCCTTTTGCTGCTTCCTAGTGTTTCCGAGTTGAGAAAAAGTGGGATAACATACTTCCCAGAAACAAGTCTGTAATATAGGAATATTAGCTGCGCCCCCGCGGTTTCATCCGCATTAGTTTCTATCCGGTGAGAATATCAGGATAAAAAGTATCCTATGTCCTAACCCAGGTCATGGTGTACCCACGTGCCAAATTTCATCCTTATCTGCTTAGCCTTTTTAGTTTGAAAGTATAACAAACAAACTCACTTTCGCATTTATTATATTAGTTTAGACTCCATTATCAACACATTCGAAAAAGTATCAGGTGATTGCATCCCATTGGTTATGGGTCAAAGAGGATTGGTTGCTTACATTACACCTTTCTCTTGAAATTAAAACAAAATTAAGCCACAAGATTGTTTATTTATTCACAAGTAAACAGCAAAAATATCCAAAGCCTTTTGCAAACAAATGGAAGAAAAGTTATAAAAAATAGGTAATGTAAGCAAGTATCATTATTTTTCCATGTTGCTGTTTATATATTCCCTATGCCTAAAATATCTGTGGAATTTTTGTCAGGATAATAGCATGCCAAAGATTGAAAGACAGCACCATCCCACCCCAGCACACACGGGTTTTGTCAACGGAAGAATAGACAAAATGACAGATTGTCATTGTTTATCTGTCAATTTGTCTATTCTTCCATCAACAAAACCTGTGTCTACGGTGGTCATGCTACCCATACTGGTACAACCTTTTTGTCAATGGTGAATGGTGATTCATACAATTACTAGCTTTTGCCCGCATGGAGGTTGGAAATTATACTCAGATAAAGAGTTTCCTATGTCCTAACCTAGGGCATGGTCTACCTGTGTGCCAAATTTCATCGAAAGTTCAGAGCTGTAAACGCATGAACAGGTAACAGTTCGACAGACAGGGTTACTTTCGTATGTATAATATTACCATGCAAGACCCTATGCAAAAAAATCGGCATAAGATTTTACTTCTTTCCATGTGCTATTAACAATTAGTCAATCAATCTGCCTAGCCTTTTCCCAACTATGTTGGGGTCGGCTTCCAGACTAACCGGATGCAGCTGAATACCAGTATTTTACATGGAGCGACTATCTGACCTCCACAACCCAGTAACTGGGTAATACGATACCCCTCGGTAAGACTGGTTGTTAGACTTTCGGGCTTCTGACGACCTAACGACTGTGAAAGATCTACGAATGACAGCCGGGACCAACGGTTTAACGAGCTTTCCGAGGCATGGAGGAGTCTCGGTATGTAAAGATGGTCACCCATCCACAGACCAACCCCGGCAAGCGTAGCTTAACCTGATGGATCGACCCGCTATTAACAATTAGTATTTTAGTCAATAGTGTCGTATTCATACAATTATTGCAGTCGTTTTGTGGTAACACCATATTCAATAATGAATAAATGGTAATGAATGAAGGTTGATTATGAATTTATGACCTTGTTTGTACTTTTCCGTGGTCATATTGAAATACATGACAAAGTGGATATTTCATAACTTTTTCATATTCAGTATAATTTTATTTACCATACTTGTAGTTTATTACGAGTTATCCTTATAAAAGTTACTTAGTCATAAGGTGAAGTCATAACCCGACATTGTTAGGTCTTATCTTATATGTATGGGTAATCCATGAGGTAAATGGTATTAACTGAAATTATGGGTGTAAAGACTAATAAAACCGTTTTCTGTCATGTAACCTCATAATAACCTCATTACTGGGAATACGAGTTGCCATGCAGTATGCAGTCTTTTAGAAATATTGTCTAATCTCAATTAATTTCTTAATCTCCTTTCGGTTGATTCTGTAAAAAGATCAACGTGAAACTTAGGTGAAGTGAGCTGTCACTGTCACAAATCGACCGGCAGGATGCTAGGGATTAACACTATTGACAGCTCACTTCACCTAAGTTTCACGGTGATATTTTTACAGAATCGATCAGCTGGTACAGTGGTCGGGAAATCGCGACTCACGAGCCGCATGCGGCCCTTTGGCCTACAGAGTGTGGCTCTGTCTGTACAAATGTCGATGAGAGGGAGCGTAGATACGCGCGGGGTCGGGGTTTCGGTCATTGTCATTATGCAACATATATCAAGTTTTATTCAAAGTATTTTCACCAAAAATTAACAGGACATCGAAATTTTTTTTACTGTACCTTTCAACGTTTTTCAAGGTTAACTTGTTAATAAGTAAGATGCCTTCATCATATTAATATCAGCCGACATGATGATTATGAAGCCTACTTCTTAGCAAGTTAATTTTGGGAAGCATTGTGGAGTGAATAATGATGGGATTTTTAAGGATTAAGAAAAGAGAGAGACAGAGAGAGGATTAAGATAAGAAATCTCAGTTGTTACTCGTAACTTGTTATAGTATTGATATTTTATTGACTAATGAGTTTTCCAACCACTGTCCTCGTTGGTATGGAAAAATATTACACGTGTATGGATGCAGTTCTGTCACTAAGTAATACAATCTAGTTCAAATGTAATTATTTCATTTCACCTGCATGGGCATTAATGAGATCTCAGAAGCTAGGTGCCCGGTTCCAATTGGTTGTTTCCTGTGGAGAAGAGACGGCAAGAAACTCTTTGGTTACTCTTTTAAAAATAATTGGCTTTTACAATGTTTTCAAATTACAGTGTTGACAAAATCGACCTGGGACACAGGCCTCCTCTCTGTGATAGTGTTATAAAAGTTATGGCAAATCATTATATGTAGGACTAGCTGCTGCACGCGGCCTTAGTTACTCGTTATAGCATCAGCTATCTACCAGTGAAAGACCCGTAAAAATCGGTTCATCCGTTTCAGAGATTAGCCGAAATAAACAGACAGACAGACAAATTCTTAAAAAAATGTTTTTTTTTTTTTTGTTAAAAGTACCAATTATACTTTCATAATAATATGCATTTAGTAAAAAGCTGTTATTTTGACATTACAAACAGATACTTCAATTTATTTATTTGTATAAATTGCATTCCACGCTGAATAATTTAACACAACTTTAATAATTTCTTTCTTTTTCTTCTTAAAAGGACAAAAAATGTATAAATAAATTAAAACAATTTATATTATCTAAATGCTATTATAAGATCAATGATTAATTAAATTTCAAATTTTAACTTACAAGTTTTATAAAATCATTACAATAGGTTCATAGAATAATAAGAAAGAAAGAAACCCACACCTTTTAAGTAACAGACCTTTAAATGATTGCTTCTCTTAAGCACTGTTTGTCCCTTTAAAATTTAATCTCATCTTCTCTACCCCCGACTATTGTTGAACTGTAATACCTCAAAAATTATTTAACTATATCATCGCTGCAATGTTAATTCACTAATTTTATAATAACGTTGCATGCCTATTATAAGGTAGCTTGCACAAGGATCAACCACCAAACTGTCACATCTTATTTACTGTACCTGCAATCTATGCAAATAAATGTTTACTTTACTTTTGTCTTTTTTGTCAAAATTACCAATAATTGCCTAAAACAATTTTAATTAAATGCAAATTATTATCTGTAATTTAATCCGTTTGAAAATTATTTTGATAATTAATGAAATAAATATATGGGGAAAAAAATTAGACAACTAAATATGGTACTGATTAACAAGCTTACAGAATAATGTCATAAAATACCTAGATTTTTCGTTCATTGCAATGTTAAATTACGCATGTGAGTTTTTACTGGACAAGCGAATAAAAAAATCATTGATTGGTTTTTATCAGATGTTGTACTAAGTGGACAAGCCCTGTTTGATTACTTTCACTTTCAAATAAATTGGATTAAACTGACAAGAAAAAAATTGTAATAAATTACTTTGTTAAGTTAACGAAATCAGCTAACTGACAAAAAAAAACCGTTATTTCTTATTAAATGATCGAGTCACTCTTAATATTAAAAAAAAAAAAAACTTCATTAAAAAAACCATTCTCATATGAAAATAATAACTATCGAAATCATAAAACCCCAAAAAGATATGATTCCGGCCAGGATCGAACTGGCGGCCTTCTGCGTGTAAAGCAGATGTGATAACCACTACACCACGGAACCAGTTGAGTATTTGCTCCAAATTCACGAATACTTCGTACAGTCGCTTTCGTTTTCTCATTGAATGATTACGTCACACTATACAAAATTGTATTATACGACTATCATAGTGATTGGTATTCAGACATGCAACATGTAATCATTGTTTTGTTCGTGTTTTGCAGTGTTGTGTTGTAATATTGAAATGCTTTGTTGATAAGAAAGTGTTAACTATCACTTCTTTATCTACTATCTATGTGTATGTTGTACGTGATGTTTTCGTGGGCTTTTCATAGTATCGGCGTGGTTTCCTCATTCACACTATAATGTTAAAAACACGCAATCGATGTTCTATTTCATTGCTCGGAATAATTGTAGCAAAATAGCGTTGAAAACTTTTTTTACGGAAGATTTCATGATGTTTTTTGCGAGTATTGTTTCAAGCTTGAATATTAGTCCTATTTCAAAAGACTAAGATATTTTCTAGTGATGCAACGAATACTACTTTTACGAATACGAACACGAATACGAATATCAAACCTACTATTCGGCGAATACGAATACGAATACGAATATCTCGCCATAGTAATAAAAGACTTATTTATTTGATGAATGTTTACTGTTCTAATAATTAAAATTTACAATAGGCAAATTTTTATTTAAAAAACATAAAATTTGTAGATTTTCTGGTTTTAGGCGATTTCTTTTTTCAGTCTGAATGTTCCCAGCCGTTGAAAAAAGTCTTTCCGAGGCGACTGTACATGGCTTCAGTGAAAAATATTTTTGGGCGAGCTTTTTCAGACTTGGAAAATGGACATCTTCTCGCCAAAAGGCCAGTGGATCAGCAGTCGGCGGTAAATTTGGGAGCTTTAGATAAGCATCTATCTCGTTTTTAGTTTGCGAATCCCCTGTAAAAAACATTTTGAAATTAAATTTTACATTTACTATACTATGTAGATGACAAAGAGTACCTATTCTATTACCTATTAATAACTTTTCTAACTTTCTTCATACTCACCAGAATATATTGAAATTGGCTCTTCCATTTCGGCTTCTTCAATTATTTCTTGGCATACTTGCCAAATTCCTCTACTTGTCGACGGTTGAGGTTCTTCTGGAGGTCTTGTCGGTCTTACGGCCTCTCTGTTATCAACGAAGCGCGAAGGCGCGGGCAAAGTGTAGTACTACATAGACGCAGCCATTACTAACGTTCGTCTAAGTTACTTACTATCCTACTTTTTGTTGATACAAAAGAAATACAGACCATATATACTTACTAGGTAATTTATCGAAGTGTTTCCATATGTCACTTTGTTCTCGTTTACGAGAAGACATTTTCAATTCAACTTCAACTTCTTTAAATTCGCAGCAACCTCAGAAAATAAATAAAACAATACTCTCTTGCTTGACTTGTGCTCACGACTGACAAATGAAATAAATGGAATGAATGGTTCGTAATCGTAATGATAGGGAAACTCCCGGAGCCGCTGAAATTGTATAAACTATGGCCGGGGAGTCCCCCGTCGCGTCGTCGTTGCGGTTAAGGGCCCCTGCATACGTTATATTTTTACGCGCGTTTTTCAAATCTGCAGTAATTAGAGTTGCGTACAAAAATATTAGTTTATAAATATTCGTATTAGTATTCGCCGAATACGAATATTCGGTAATTGTCTACTATTCGGCGAATACGAATATTCGTATTCGTATTCGTTGCATCACTAATATTTTCCCAAACAAGAAAAAAAAATGGAGTTTGCCAAGTTTTACACCCACGGGAAAAATTAGATTCGCCTGCTCTTTGCCGGGCACAAAACAACTAGAAGAAACTAACTAACATCTACTTTGGCCATGTTCCGTATGGACCGTGTTCCTTACTTGTTAGACAAAACGTTGTAATATCCGATTTCCGATACCTTATTAAGGCGAGTAATATGCTCAGCTCACTACATAATAAGGTATCAATGAATAATAATGATACGGTATTAGGTAACCAGCTATTAAATCATTTATCGCAACATTGCAAACAAATAAAGCGTGAAAGTGCACCTCTACAGACCATAGACACATTATGACGTAGAAAATGGCGGTAATTAGCCTCCATTTTTGACAGTTACGACTTTGACATAACTTTTTCGTAAGCGAAAGTTGCTTTCGTGCTTTCAAAAATCTAAAAGTAGCTCGATTTCGGATTAACGAATCGCACAACAATCAAATAAAGTGTAAATAGAAAGGCAGTCATTAAAAATCAAGATTTTCTGCTCAAATTGGGAACTACTACTACTACTATCTCACTTGGCGCCCAAGTGGGACGCGGTAGTTCCACAATAGGGCGCCAAGTGGGCCTCCGTTTTCAACTTAAAACGTTGCAGTGATAAAATAATAATCTGTTATTGGCACAGGCCTAGGGTATGCACTTGAGATATGTACATTCCTGTTTGGTTGAAAATTCCTGGGAATAGGGACTAGATCCAGAAAAGACACGTAAACAAACAAGACTGAAGGTAAATTGCTGACATTTGCTGTAGAAACTACAGCATATAATACTGAATTATCTACGGTTTAGATCGACTAACTATTGTTTCATTCACCCAAAAGCAGAAGTCTATAAAAGTAGTAATCAATTTGGGTATTACGAGTTGACCTGGGTCATTGAGAACCATTAAAAAGTTTATGTAATATTTAAATCCGTGTCGAAAGCGTTCAAAATCATAAAGCTATCTGAAAATCTTTAATTATGAAACTTCAAATTCTAGTAGCGAACAAAAAAATATTTCAGAAGACTGACGTTCATTGCTCTTTTAGTTTTTATGAGCCGTAGAACAGTAGTAATAACACAGCAATCAATCTGCCTAGCCTTTTCTTAACTATAAGAAAGAAAGAAAGAAAAATATTTTATTTGGGACACGCACAGGAAATACAAACTGTAAGTAATAATAAAAATAAAAAACAAAAAAGAAGCATTTAAAAACTAACAGAATAATACCGACCTGTGCGAGGCCAAAAAGGCTCCATATATAAATAAAGGCTGCATAATACGGAGATATAAAAAAAAAAACTGCTATGTTGGGGTCGGCCTTCAGGCTCACCGGATGCAACTGAATACCAGCAGTGCTATTCTGTAACCATCTCACCGTGAAAACTTAGATGAAGTGAGCGTGGAATGAGCTGTCATTCCACAGGGATTAACACTATTGACAGCTCACTTCACCTAAGTTTTCACGGTGAGATGTTTACAGAATAGCATGGCTGTTTTTTTCATGGAGCGACTGCCTATCTGACCTCCTGTGACCCAGTTACTGAGTAACTCGATAACTCTTTGGTAGACTGGTTGTCAGACTTTTGGTCTTCTGACTACCAATAGCGGCTGTGAAAGATCTACGAATGACAACAATGTATTATTTAAGCAACACAGTAATAACACAGCAATACTTTATGAAATTGGTTGTTTTAAAGCTATTATTTTGGTACAGCTGCTGTTAGATATGTCTTAACTTTAAAGACATTAGGATTGGTTCTGCCATTTTGATTCATTAGTGCCAATGTGAAGAAATTCTTAATCTATTGTGTTGTGGGTCAAAATCGTTTGTTATTTGCCAATTAAGAAACATTGTACGGTTTTCATAAAGTTTTTTAAGGATTAAAAAACTTTATGAAAACCGTACAATGTCAATGTCAATCTTCTTCCCTCCCAGCTAACGCACTAGGAAGTGGTGAAGGGTGGGCGTTTTGGGGGACTATCTTATGTAATTTTGACGTTCGAAAAGCCCTGATTCTCAGCCTAGTTTGAATAAATGACTAGAATTTTTAATTTAATTCTTTTAAACACGGATTACATATTTTACGTGTTTAATATCGAATGGGGTTACCAAAACTTACGATCTCTGCGGGACAGGCTCTGCTTTTAAAATGTGATACAATATTTTATAAGCTGAAACCAGTAATATGCCAGACACTCATTTCAATATCACGCATAAAATTGAAATTCTCCAATAAATAGAGCAGAAAAACCGAGATTCATGAAATAACTAGATCACGTTCGCAGCTTTCGTAAAAATTGTTTACTCAGTAATGTGGACATAGCAACTAGCAAGGTCGATTGATAAGAGTATTATGTAAATAGAGATAACCCAGACAATAGGGGACTATTCCTGGCCTGTAGTTGCATAATAATGATAGTTTTCATTTAAGTATCTAGAGCAGCCTTTGAAAGAGTTGGCACTAATGTACAGATGGGACACTCCGCAAAATCTATCTATATATATAAAAATGAATCCCTATTTCTCTTGGTAACGCCATCACGCGTGAACGGCTGGACCGATTTTACTTTTTTTTTTTTTGTTGTGTTCTTTATTGTCAGGAGAAGAATCTTATGAAAGAAAAAATTAAGAAAATTGCGCAGAATAATGGAAAACTTCACAAAACTTAACGACTATTTTATCTTCGCGCGTTGGACAATTAACGCATTTGATGAATGTGAATTTAGCAGAGTAGGGTAGGTAGGTAGATAGGTAGGATAGGTAGAGTAGGTAGGGTAGGGTAGATAGGGTAGGTAGGTAAGTGCGCCGTAGATAAGTACATAGGTAGTGCTACCCGTGCGAAGCCGGGGCGGGCAGCTAGTCATTTAAATAAAAATCGACACTTGCTACTACACAATAAAGTGCAATTCTAGCAATCGCGTAACTCTTATATCTTCTGACTACGTTACGCCCACTGAATTCGACGAGTCGAGCCCGCCGCCTACCTATTTGTAGCTTCATACCTAAAATGCAGTGTCCCATCTGTATTCATTTGTGGTTCGGGATAGAAGTAAGAAAGAAAATACGTTTATTTGTAAGAAAAAAACACGAAAAAGAAAAAGTTGGGGGTTAAATGCGTCATATCCTCGCGAAAACGGCCAAAGGTCAGCATTATGCTGTAACTGTGACTCTATGCAAGACAGAATCACAGCGCTGGTTAGCTCATTTCTATCGGAATGAGAAAGAAAATGAAAGAACAACTGCAGTGCTATTCTGTAACCATCTCACCGTGAAAACTTAGGTGAAGTGAGCGTGGAGTGAGCTGTCATTCCACAGGGATTGACAATATTGACAGCTCACTTCACCCAAGTTTTCACGGTGAGATGTTTACAGAATAGCATGGCAGTACTTATTTCTTGCGGTAAGTTATTGCTGTATTATGATTTTTATTGTATGGACAGTATCACAGTACAGTCAATCGCACATTAGTGGGTTACGAAAATGGCCCTTATAGGTACGACATAAAGGCGCTGTCAATTCATTACCACCGATAAACCACCAATACCACTATAATAGAAGGCATTAATTAGTACGTGGTTTTGGTCTCGATGGTACAATCAGCAATGAAATGATAGAGTATACCTATAGCTTAACTTTAGTACTATTGGCTTGAATCGTCACCAAACAAAATGAAGAAAAAGAACATGAAAATATTAGCCTTTTTCGAAACCATTAGCACTTATCACGGAAGGGTGGACCTCTGCCGTGTCATATTTTCCCTTCATTCGCCAATTCAACGCGTTCGAGACGATTCCACGAAATCAAGTCACATTCGTAACAATATAAAATGGGGCTATCCCGCCATTTCCCGTACCGATTTTATCCCTATCCAAATTGTACGCTCTCCTATTGAACATAATGCCTCCCCCAAAGTTTGATACTGAACAGTTGCAACTCGCAATGCCGAGGGGAGTGATGTCTATTAATCTTTATCTAAGGGTGATGGGGTCTCTTCTTGGCTATTTTAGAACGTGCCTGTTTGGATTATCTTTCAAAACTATGACTTTATACACTGTTTTTAAATTGTTATAGGTAAAGATTAGCCAAAAATATTTAGACAGCTGCCTCTGTTTGTCGACCTACTAAACTAAGTTCGATAGCATCCTGCTAAAATGTAAAATTAATATTAAATTCGTTCATTATGGCGTAATGTGGATCTAAATCAATCGATAATAATTATAAAAAAGTTAATAAAAGAAAAAAATTGTTTATATAAAGACAAAAAACATAAAATACTCACGTACAAAAGTAGCCAAAGGCCTCGTTTTCAACCATATAAAAAAAAAAACATAGTTGTTCATTGGTTGATTACAAGAACGATCGAGTTAATGAACGATTGTCATAGCCATCACATTTTGAATTGGTGTAGTAGGATTTTTCTAATAATCCTGAGAAGAAAGTTTCTGCCTGTCAAGCTCAGACCTAATAAAAAACCATGACAGAGCGCTGCGAACTATACAGTGAAGCATGCAAAGTACACCTCCGCTCTTTGCATACACGCTCACACGCATCACATTTACACTTATCAAACCGGCCTCACGTCACTGTTGACAGCGCCATGTCTTGGTTCTTTATTTGGTCTGAGCTGTCAAGTTACATCCAAGGAAAGTAAAGTACTGGCCAGGAACCACATTCTCCCATCATCCAACCAAATCAGACGCCAGATAAATCCGCTGATTTATACCCAGCTTAGTAACATAGTATGTCAACATTTGTGAGCGTTGAAGCGACAAGTCATTGTGCCCGTGTTTAGAACCGTGAAGGAATGACGGCAGTACAGTGACGATTCGTGTCCGTTTTGTAGGACATGGAGGAAGCCATTTTATAGTGAAAAAGTGGTGTTCATTATGATGAATCAATCTAAAGAAACATGCGGTTCTCTGCAAAAGACAAAAGAATGCAGTCGAAGTGAGAACGTTTTTTTACCGCCTTCCAAAAAGGAGGAGGTTATATGTTCGTCGCGTATGTACGTTTGTTTTTATTTTTGTGTGTCCTCCGTCAATTGTGGACCGATTTTGAAAATTCTTTTTTTGTATGAAATGATATGCTCCCAAGTTGGTCCCATATAAATTTTATTAACTTTGCTTTAAAGTATTACGTATACGTACGTAATAAGTATTTTTCCCACTTAGTATAATTATGTGGATGATATGATGATAACTTCCTGTCACTGTTATTTACATAGCAGGTATTGGTATTCGAATTTGTGTGGGGTAGGTAACACAAATAAAAAGTGAAAAAAAAAAAAATTTTTTTTTTCTTCTTCCACAGAATACTGTTTTTATTTACCATGTTAAAAATAATACCATGCCCTGCACCCTAATTGAGTAAAACACTTCAATGACAATCCGAGGTTTTTTTGAAGGATATTGCTAATCCATTGCTTCATAGGTTTGAAAAATTCATCTGCTCAACAACGTAAATAACGCAATGAACGTGGGTGAACTGTCAAAATTAAACCCATTGCGATTAATACGTTAATGTGTGATGATGACAAAAAAAACTTTTTTGTCCGTCGTCACGAGTACCTATGTAGATTTTATACTTACTTGTGACGCAGCGACCCCCACTCCCCAACATTAATGCGTTTTATCTAAGTCATTTTTTATTATTAAGATAAAGCAAAAAATACGAGTTTAATATTTTTTTATTATCTGACTGCCGGATTAAATAGTTTTTTTTTTTTTGACCCGGGCATCATCTATTACCCCGTGGGTTGCCCTTGTGGACTTAGTATATCCCGGGCGCAATAACTTGACACCTGGCTCGAAACTCGACTCCCCTCCCGCTAACCCGCGCGAGGCCCCGTTCTCGTCCTTCAGGACGAGAGCGGGGCCTCGCGCGGGGTAGGGGAGTCGAGTTTCGAGCCAGGTGTCAAGTTATTGCGCCCGGGTTGTACATTGATGCTTAACTTAGCAAACGCCGTAAATGTGATATTTTGTTGTTCCATGGGCGAAACCTCTACTCTAAGACACTTCAATAAGGCTACACATTTTCTTTTACTGTTGGCTATTTGTCATTTATGCTCTTCGATTTTGCTTATCCATATTCAAAATATTTTATTCCACATAAACCTACACGGGCATTTATGAAACGTCAGAAGCTAGTTGTACGATTCCAATTGGTCTTTTGATCGTTTCCTACGGAGAAGAGCCGCTAAGAAACTCCACGGTTACTTTTTTAAACATATATTCCTTTTTCAAAAAGTGATGCTTTAATGTATAAGCACAATTCCTTGTTATATTTTTAAAAACGATGTTCTTAATTTGTATTTTTGCATTCCAATATGTGGGACGTATCCTCGATTATGAACCACTCATGGTGTCCCCATGTCACCGGGCGCTCCTACAAACACTATTATTGATTTAATAATTCAATTCAGACCACTATGTCTTGCGGTCACTGCGCAGCTCTTTGTAATAATTGTGTCTTTACGAAGTTTTAAAGAATTAGTGGAACAAGCATTTCTTGGGATTTCAAATCTGTTGAAAAATGATTTTGGGATTTTGTGAAAATATTCGTTTCTGAGAAAAATCTAATCTAACTGTGGAGGCTTGTAAAGGGCTTGTCGTGAAATACCTCACTATTACTTTTGTATTGTTAGCTGTAGGTAAGCCAATCAAACAAAACAAATAAACAAAAAATGCTCTTTTGGGGACTCAATCGAACAGAAGAACTATTCGATCAAATGAACCGTATATAAAATAGTGAACAAACAAAATAGTGTTGCATAGTTCCCAGAAAAATTATTACACTTTGCCATCAGTGTCTGTATTTAGGGTGTAGAAGCCGTCATTTTAACTGCAAATAATAACAACAAAACAAACTGCACGCTTAGCATGAACGCAATAGAAACTGCAGTGCTATTCTGTAACCATCTCACCGTGAAAACTTAGGTGAAGTGAGCGTGGAGTGAGCTGTCATTCCACCTAATGCTAGAGATTGACAACTCACTTCACCTAAGTCTTCACGGTGAGTTTTATATTTAGAGAATACGTCGGCTGGTTTTGTCTACGGAATAATAGACAAAATGACAGATACACAATCACGATCTGTCATTTGTCTACTCTTCCGTCGATAAAACCCGTTTCTATGGTTGTCATGCTACTCGTGCTGCTATCACCAATCCGTTTGCCAAGCGTGGAGATTATTTATTTATTGATATGGCACTTCAAGGACTTAGAGCCTGTGCACACGATGCGTTGCGGCGCCGCACCGCAAAGATTACGCCGCATTGGAGGTCACACAAACAACTGAGCGGTGCCGCTCCGGCGTTGCAACGCGTACACCCCTCCCCGCCTCGTCTCGCGGGCTGCAAATCCGGTGTGCGTGCGGTGAGACGCCGGAACACACAGTGTGCCATACCGTGGATATTTGTATTTAAAACGCCGCAGCGACACCGCTCCGCCGCCGCGCCGCCGCCGCAACGCATCGTGTGCACAAGCTCTAACTCACTAAAATTTACACAAAAAAATAATCAAATACAGTTTTAGATATTGTGACAAAATCTCCTTTCAATAGAATTTGTGAGATGTTTAGCCGTGGAAATTTGAGGACTGTTACGCGAATATGACGACAAAAGAAAAGATTACATGATACTCCTATTACACTTAACATGAAAAGGAAGACACGACTTCATTCGTAGCTAAACAACTCCTTATAAGTCGAGAACAACAGTCATAAACCCAGCTACACACAGATGGTCGTCACAGTATAGAAAGTAGCGAGTAAAGCACTACTGCGACCCGTTCGTGGCGCCGGGGGTTAAGAGCCGGTTGCACAGTGTTAATCTTTTGGTTAGCTAACGCTCTGTTAAACACCCGTCCATATCATCATCATCGTCTACAGCCCACTTCGTCGCTACAGGTCGTCAGAAGCCCGAAAGTCTGACAACCATTCTTGCCTAGGGGTATCGTGTTGCTAAGTAACTGGGTTGAGGAGGTCAAAAAAAAAAAAAAGGCTGGCAGTCATCCGGTTAGACTGGAAGCCGACCCCGACATAGCTGAGAAAGAGCTAGTCGGATGATGGTCACTGCTAAATGAGCACAATTAATTAGACATCTAATAGAACGCTACAATAAACGGTAATTTAATATCAGCGAAATCATCACGTCTGACAGTGCGTATACAGAGAGCTGATGGTGCCCAGCGTACAGAGAGTAAAGAGTAACTGGGTTATAGGAGCCAGATAGGTAGTGACTTCATTTAATATACTAGTATTTCCATCTGGATTTTCTCACACAAGCTAATAAAGCGTTACAGATGGTCGTTACAATATAGAAAGTAGCGAGTAAAGCATAACTGCGACCCGTTCGTGGCGCCTGAGGTTAAGCGCCGGTTGCACAATGTTAATCTTTTGTTAACGGTCGTTCGTTTGACATTCAATTACGGGTTTATTGTTGCAGTTCGAATCGTTATAGTGACCGGCAAATAACATGAACATGAGCGAAATACGATGATAGCCCTTTGAGAAACGAATGGGGTGCGGGGACCGCGTTTTCATACAATTCAGAGGGGGCGATATGCTTAGTCGGCGCCATTTTTTTTCAAGTTGGTCGTACTAAACGTGTAGGCACACCCTGCACGTTTAGCATGACCACGATTTCTACGGGTTTTGTCTACGGAAAAGTAGACAAAATTACAGATAAAAAATCACAATCTGTCATTTTGTCTATTCTTCCGTTGACAAAACCCGTAGAAAACCCGTTTCTATAGTTGTCATGTTATGCGTGCTGCTATTTTTCTTCTTATGTCATGTGATATGCGCTCAAATTTGCAATGATCCTGAAAAACAGCTTACTTTCATGTTACAAAATTATTTGTATTTGTTATCCGGATGCTAATATGTAGTTGAATGACTCCCAGATGTTGGATTCGTCTGAGTTGTATCCAAGTTGAACTGAAAATAAAAGAATCGTGAATCAGCTGTTGCACTTGCAAGCTGTTTATACGTACACAATGTACAATGTTAACTGCCATTAAAGTTTCTTTGTTACAACATGATGTATGACCGAAAAAGCCATATTGAGCAGTTTTTGTATGATGAAAGAGTTCACTTGAATGACGTTCGTTACCTTATTTAAAGGACATATAAGATTTGTTTAGGACTAAAATAGGAATAGGGATTCGTAAAAACTATAACCTCCTTATTTTCTTTAATCATCTTATTGGTGATGTTCTTCAGAAAGGCCAGGTGCGTAATATTCGCGACTGGCGTTCGAGTATGACCATGAACGTAAAATAGGCAAAAGTAGGATCGTAGTTAAGATCGTAGCAGTTGGCGTTATATAGTTTCTGTTTATCGCCCATGGGAAGAAGGCGTGAGTTTATGTATGTATGTGTATATATAATCTCCTGAAAAACATTCCGTCGCCCGTCATTTTACATCGGGAGAAACAAAGTGACAGCTGTTTCACCAACAACTTCGCAGGGCGTAAGAATATACCAGAAAATAATTGACAGAGTAGTATTAATTCCGAAATTGCATTTACTTTTGCACCATTTCTTCCGTTAAGGCGAAACTGGCAGTGCTGCCAGCAATTTTTTTTTTCCTTGTTTTTGGCGTTTGCTGGTCAGGTTCATCATGTTGCATGTTCTTCTAAATATGATTCGCGGCCGTATCAAATATTTGTTTATATAATTATAATCATAAAAATCATCAATACAACTCTCTAAGTCCATTTATAATCCTATTGAATGAGTATTTCTTGAAATCATGACATTTTAGGATTATTCTAACGTAAGAAGTTGTATTGCTGATTCTAATGATTATAGTTATGTAAAGCCGTATTTCTTACGGCCGCGAGTCATATTTTAATCAAGATACAACCTCACACTGACGTGCAAATTACAAAAAACGTAAGGAAATTTGAATTTCGCGGGCTACCTTAGCGCATCCCCCTTTAGTGTAAAGCGTCAGGGTAGCCCGCGAAATTCAAATTTTCTTACGTTTTTTTTGCTATTTACAAACATTCAATTATTTTTTACCACACTATGCTATAACACCCAACATTATATCATCCAACTAATAACTAGCCGTTCACCTTAACCTAAGATTACCTTAACCTTATACGGTGCGCTCGACAGTTACAGTTAGTCACTTTTATCTCGGAATCTAAGTAAACTGTTCAATTGAACGCTACTTGGATGGAAATTGGGTCAAATAATGTTGTTAGTTATAGCTGTGTGTGTTATAGAAAATTATTTATGTCATCAGACTGTATTCTACTTCGTACTCTCAGAGTAGAATACTGATTGATTGGCTGTTCTTGCTGCGGTGACAGCCAGTCAGCTAGGTTGGCGGTGAGATTACCTGCAAGGGTTTTCCGAACCTCGGAAGAACATTTTTTTCGTACCTTATATAAAAATAAAAAAAACTATATTGTAAAAAACACCTTACACTCCTTTTTGGGCAGCCACGTCTTTGTTTGTGAATTATAATTTTTTGCCACCAATTTCCGAAATTAAGTTATTTTTCACTTTGTAGTGTATTTTTTTTTGGAAGTCGGTTGCATTTTTTTTTTTAAAACATCCAAATTGATAACCTCCTCCTTTTTTAGAAATTTTCTATCCTAAATATTTCCAATTACATCCACCAATCAATCTGCCTAGCCTTTTCCCAACTTTATTGAGGTCGACTTCCAGTCTAACTGGATTCAGCTGAATACTGCCTATCTGACCTCTACAACCCAGTAAAAGGTAACACAATACCCCTTGGTAAGACTGGTTGTCAGACTTTCGGGCTTCTGACGACCCGTAGCGACTGTCAAAGATCCACGAATGACAGCCGGGAACGGCTTAAGGGCCCTTTGTACCGCAAATGCTGTTTTTAAAATCAATATGAATCAGTCAAAATTTGACGTAAAATTCTGAAAAAAATATATGTTTCAGTTGAAGATCTTACAGAGTACAATTCGCTTACAGTAACTTAATCAGATGAACTTCGCTCGATAGAAAAAAAATCCAAAGTTGCCTCTTTTTAAAAACCATTTTCAATACTGTGCCTAAAATAATAAACTTATTGACTTTATTTTTACACCAATCTTTAGATAAATCATTTTTCTAGTACAAATCGCTAAGGTGGATGTTGGAGTGTTATTTTCCTATTTATGATGTCTAAATACCCACAAACCCGCGAGCGGCGCGACGCCGCCGGCTTCGTCAGTCGCGCGGTGGCGCTTACCGACGACGTACCTGTGCCAGTGCTCTTCCCGCCCGATACGCGACGTGTGACGTGCAATAATTTTTCGAAAATAAACTAAAATTGATCTCGCCAAGTCGTCACTATGGCTAACAAACGCAATAAACGAAAAAAGTCACTACGAGTTATATCAAAGACAAACAGGACGAATGCATTACAAAGAAATGCTAAGTAAGTACAGTACTTGCACGTACTTGTTTATTTATTTCTTATTATTATCTTTTTTAGTTGTAGCTGAGAATAATATACTTAGTATGTAGGTACCTACTCCATGCCACAGTATAGTTAAAGCAGCATAAGTACGAATAAACGGTAAGAAATATGAAATTTAAACTAGTAACTTTTGAATTTAGATACTTTGCCATAATGTATGGGACACAGTCTTCCAAAATCAGTATAACCATATTATTTTTTATACTACTTAGTAGGTACTAAGATTATTTCACCAAAATTCTGGCGTTTCAGGAAGATAATGGGACACAGTCTACCAAAATCAGTATAACTATTATTTTTAAAAATACTTAGTAGGTACTAAGATTATTTCACCGAAATTCTGGCATTTTAGGAAGATTATTAGGCAGATATCACAGTATTTGTTACTTTTTATTACCAATATTAGTTGAAATGAAATGTATATAATGTATTTTTCCACTTATTTCAGTGCATTGAGATCTTGTACCAAAGAAGGTACTTTCACGTCGAATAAATGTACCGATGAGCAGCACGCGTAAGTACAATACATACCTATACTTACCTGTTTGTTTGTAACTAATCTAACTGCTATAGTATTTGAAGTATTTGAAGAGCACGTTAAACCCTTGATCCTGGTTGCCGTCTATGATTACTTACGGCCGTTTTCAATATCCAATCTATCCGGATTTATACCTACCCGAGTTTGGTTTTTGACATGAAATGTATGGCGCTAATGTCAAAAACCAAACTCGGGTAGGTATAAATCCAGATAGATTGATATTGAAAACGGCCGTTAGATGGCGGTCGTTACACAACAACGTCAGAGGCTTATTAGTAGGTGGTTTAAAAACTCTGACACTAGAGTTCCGTTCAGTTAGGTATTATATAACAAATACTTCTACACTGAAACGCTTTATTGGCAAACAATACCAATATATTATTATATTTAAGTTCGTTGCGAAGTATTTATTACGATTTTAGACTTCCATGTACTAATTTCATTTTTGGATTATACCTAGCATTTATTTTTCAGAGAAATGAAACATGAAAGTGCATCAAATTCTGTTGTGGACCAACATAACATCAGCCTAGCAGCAGGTGAATTTGATTATACTGAGTAAGTTTCGAGAGCGCTCCTTTGTACTTAACTTGTTGTCCCATAAGGCTGACCTAAATAACCTCAAATTTTACAAAATATTTAATGTCGCTTATTGTTGCAGAAAATCTAGTCAAGATGACCCTCTTCTCGTAGAGTCGGAAAATCAAGAACACGAGTTTCAACCAGTTTTAGGGAGACGCATCATTGACATCAATTACTTGTTTAGTCAATTACAGGAAAAAGCACGTCACAACAATTTATTTGACTGCAAAGCGGGAAATTTTCGGCTAATTAGTGAAAAAAGGATTGGTCTACTGTCCGTATTTAAATTTGAATGCAATATGTGCAAACAACTTTGCCTTATAAAATCCGAAAATACTGACACAGCAAATATAGACGTAAATATTGCGGCAACCACTGGTATGGTAGCCTCAGGGATTGGTTATTCTCAATTCGAAGAGCTTTTTTCCTCCATGAATATTCACATATTTTCTACAAAATTTCACAACAAACTGCAGGAACAAGTTTACGATAGTTTTGAAAACACAGCAGCCGAATCCATGAAAGCTGCTGCTGAAGAAGAAAAAGAGTTGGCAATCGCAGAAGGTCGCACCAAAAATAGCATACCAGTGATTGATGTTTACGTCGACGCTTCTTGGTGTGCTCGATCGTACGGATCCAACTATAAGGCTGCGTCTGGGACTGCAGCAATTATTGGAAGAAGAACCGGCAAAATTATTTTTCTGGCGGTAAAAAATAAATACTGCCTTGTGTGCGCTCGCGCGGAAAGCAAGGATTCTCCACCCAATGAGCACAAATGTTATAAGAATTTTGATGGTTCATCATGTTCTATGGAAGGCGAAATAATAACTGAAGGGTTTCTACAATCAATTCCAATGTATGGCATTATTTATAAAAGAATGATTGCAGATGGAGATGCCTCGACATATGCAAAGGTGCTAAAAGCAGATCCATATAAATCCCATAATATCACAGTAGAAAAAATAGAATGCAGAAATCACATTTTGCGTAATCTGTGCAAAAAAATGCGAAGTCTGGTGACAGAGACAAAATTTCCCCTGGCTTGTAGAAAAACTTTGACGAACCTGAGAATAATGTCCTTGAGAAAAGCAATAGTCAAATCAATTCAACACCATAGTACATCAGAAAATACGAAAGATATTGCTATAAAGTTGCTCCACAATGATATCATCAATTCCCTATCACATGCATACGGAGATCACAGAATGTGTCAAGATTACAACTGTGATAAAGGAAATGTTTTTAGCGACGGGTTGAAATCTATTCAAAACTCAACATTTCTTTTCCGACTTAACTCGATAATTTCAAATGTAGCTGCAAAATCACGAAGTTTAGTAGAAAACGTAAATACAAACATTGTCGAATGCTTCAACAATGTCATAGCAAAATTTATAGGAGGTAAACGCATAAATTTTGCCTTGAAACAAGGTTACCAAGGAAGGGTCTCCGCTGCGGTGGTATCATTTAATGACAAGACAGCAATATCGCATGTCTTTAAAACACTGACGAATAAAAATCTGTCAGCAGCCGGCCTAGCAGGAGTGGCGGAAGTTGCGGCAGCTGTAGGTCCTGTGGCAGCAGCAGGTCCAGCAGGATTGGCGGAAGTTGTGGAAAGGAAAAGAGAAAGAGAGAGGGCCCAGAAAAGAAAAAGCAGTTTGGAACATCCAGCTAAAAAATTCAAGAAAGTGGCAGTATCAAAACAAAATGATTATGGCCCTGCTAGTTCCGATCCAGATATGTCTGAATGTGATCTAGAAATAGCCAAAAAAGAATTTCTTAAAAATTTAGAAACTCTTACTGCTGACAGAGACGGAATCGAGCGTAATACGATATTACAAAGAGACAGTAGTGAATGGCTAGAAATTCGGAAAAACCTAATTACTGCCTCTAATTTTGGCCCTGTTTGCAAACGACAAGTATCAAAAGACACCGCCCCTTTAGTAAAAAATATATTGTATAAATCAAATATAAGCCATGTTGTATCTATTGCACATGGTATTGAAAATGAGCAGCAAGCGTTGCAAAAGATACAACAAGAAGAAAATGTGTCTATTGAGCCTTGTGGACTGTTTATAGATAAAGATTTCCCATTTATTGGTGCTACGCCAGACGGGCTTATTGGAAATGATGTTCTGGTAGAAGTTAAATGTCCTTTTTCGGCGTCAAAAATTGGCTTGACAAAGGCTATAGAAGAAAATAAAATCCAGATATTAAAATATAATAAAAAGACACGGACTACAACAATTAATAAAAAAAGTAATTGGTTTTTTCAAGTGCAAGGACAACTGCATGTAACAGGACGACGGCAATGTCTATTTGGTATTTGGGCCGGGGAAAAAGAACCAGTACATATCGAAAGAATCGAAAGAGATGATGAATTTTGGAAATCAAAGATGGAATCAAAATTATCACATTTTTACCATAAATGTATGCTGCCAGAAATCGTCAATCCCAGACATACTCGTGGTATGCCTATACGGAATCTGACACTTGAATGCGAATCCACCGAATCCGAAAATAAAGAAAATGAGAATTTTTCATCGCAAAACATTATTAATTTGCAATCAGGTCCTATTCCGTCACCCGCGGATCAATTCAGTGAGGGCCAGGACTATAATCTCAATAAAGATCCAAATGCAACTTTGGGTCATAATATGACCATATCGATCAATGAAAATGAGCCTGGACCTAGCACTAGAACTCTAAATTATAATGAATTTTAATTTAAAATAAGCATTTTGTATCCCGTATTAAATCAACCTGTAAGTATAATAAATGAGAATAAATATTGTACATAACGATGATGTTTGTTTTCATTTGATGTTTGTATTATTTAGGTAGGTACCACAAACTCTCCTATAATCATCATTGTCAACTCACTAATTCAAAAAGTTTAGTAAGAGTAATTATGTTAACAGTCAATACCTATATAAGTCCAATAAACTTTTATTTCAATAAACTAAAAGAATTTACTAAAGGAATATAGTCAATAAAATAATCAATAAGTATACTAAAAGAATACAGTCAATAAAATTAAACTTACCTTACCTACTGCATTATGCTATACTGTGGCGTTCTCGCCCGCCGTCAAAGGTCACCGGAGTTCATATCAAGTCGGCTCCCGCGTAACGCGGATGCAAGTCGACTGGGTGAGTGAAATGCCTAAATCTTTGAAACAAGGTGGCCTTAACGTGCTTTCTGAGGCACGGAAGATTCTCAGTATATAAATATTGTCACCCATCCACAGACCAACCCCGGCAAGCGTAGCTGAACATAACGGATCGATCCGTGCAGCAGTTATTACTTAGCCACTAGCTCCTCCAGTTACATCCACCGTGAGATAAAATTAAACCTTGCAATTTCTTCGTTCACAAACACCTTATACAGTAATAAACAGGCTACTTAGACAACAATAGCATCTGTAATGGCCAGTTAGTTGCCCAACGGTCAAGTACAGTAAATTGACCCATTTACCTCGGTTAGACGTACAAAGTGCGCAGGATGGTCTCTCTTAAGGCTTATGCGGGTACTCACGAGTTTGTGACGTCAGATTAGTAGAACCGCCAACGCTATGAACTTGCTGGTTACTCTAGTTTAGCGGTTCTCAAAACTCACGACTTTGTGACGTCAGATTAGTAGAACTGCCAACGCTATGAACTTGCTGGTTTCTCTAGTTCTGCGGCTCTCAAACTTTTTTGGCGACGGAACCCCTTTTGGAAAACGAAATATGTATTTGTAGTTCCATTGTATCCTGCCTGCATAGACACTTGAGTAAGTAAATGCGGGTGTGGTGGCATCTACATCGCCAAATGCGAACTACGCATCAAAGACCTGACGTCACACAACATCCTGACGTCACTCAAATCCTGCATCGCGCAATTAGAGTTTACCGCGCGGTGGACATATATACAAGCTCCCGACTTCAACCTCTGGGCAATTGCCCTCCAGACATGACACCCGTCTGGTCGGAGGATCCTCCCTTTTCTATGGGGGATGAGTGAACTTTACACCCTGTTCCTCATACCCCTAAACGGGCAAATCTAAAATTAATTCTTGACGAAGCGGTAAAAATAATGAATTTCGTCAAATTTGTCCACTGCAATCCCTATTGATTTCAATATTGTGTGAAGGTTATGGCAGCATGGCAGAAAAAATGAAATACTCCTGCTCCATACAGAAGTGAGATGGTTATCTATAGGGGTAGAACTTTGAAAAGGCTATTTGAACTTAGAGCGGAGTTACAAACTGTGCGAAATAGGATTGTCAAATCAACTTATGCAGCTATAAAAACAAAATACCGCAATAGACTGGATGCGAACCTGATATTCAACTCAACTATCAATCTTTCTATTTAACCCCTTTAGTATTTTATTTCACTGTGACCAGTATTTTCTCGGAGCCCCGAAAGAGGCTTTGCGGGCCCAAGGTGTCCGTGGAGCACACTTTGAGAATCGCTGCTCTAGTTAGTAAAAGCTCGTACAGACCAGCGCGACGCGACGCCGCGCCGCGACACGAACAATAGAATTTCTAAGAAAACTTGACGGTATACAATAACCGGTGTCGCGTCGCGCTGGTCTGCACGAAGCTTAATAGTGAGACAAACTTGTGTCTTCTCGTCTTGGCAAGTTAGTCAACTTTGAGGATCACATATCACGCCGTCACGCATGCTTTCCTCGAAGGGCTAAGCAGTGGTATCTGTGACTGTATGTGAGTGTGGCCAGCGGTGTGGTGGGTCTAGTGCTCGCAAAAGCTATTGCTGAGCTGTAGGTCCTCGTAATTCGATTCCCAGGTCTGGCAGTGTTATTGAGTTTTTACATCAGGAATTTCTCAGTAGCAGCCTGAAGTCTAGATTTGAGCCCGGTTCATGGCAACAGGCTCGCGCTCGCCCCCTATTACATGGGACTTAAACATAACTGGCGAAATGTGGGTGTACTATAGGTACGTCTCTGTCTAACCCATTAGGGAATACAGGCGTGGTGTTATGTTATGAAGAACCTAATTAAAAAAGCCCACACAGCAGTCGGAGGTTACTCTGTAAGTGTCATAATTAAAAAGTAACAAGATTCCAAGAGGAAATAGAAAGTTAATCCTACATCTAGGGCAACTTAACTAGGGCGAAGAAATCTGTGTACTCCTATTTTTAACCGACTTCCGAAAAGGATGGGGTTCTATGTTCGTAGCGTATGTATGTTTTTTATTTATGTCCGCCATTGTCTCCGTCAATTGTGGACTGATTTTAAAAATTCGTTTTTTTTATAATAGGATATGCCCTTAAGTTGGTCCCATATAAATTTTATCAACTTTGCTTGGATAGTATTTGAGTTAACTTCAATAAAACGTATTTTTCCCTCTTAGTATAAGTGGATGATATGATGATAACTTCCTGTCACTGTTATTTACATTGCAGCCATGCTATTCTGTAAACATCTCACCGTGAAAACTTGGGTGAAGTGAGCTGTCAATAGTGTCAATCCCTGTGGAATGACAGCTCACTCCACGCTCACTTCACCTAAGTTTTCACGGTGAGATGGTTACAGAATAGCACTGCAGGTAATGGTATTCGAATTTGTGTGGGGTGGGTACCACAACTAAAAACTGTTTACAAAGAAAAACAACTATACTGCGTTCGCAATTTATTTGCTAAACATGTAAACAAACACGAGTTTTTCCTAAAACTCGTGTTTGTTAACCTTATGTGTAAGCATTACATTTTACATTGTAATGCTGACACATAAGGTTCAGTTTGCGCTACAACTTCATATATTTTTATGTCTTTCTCAACAGTACTAGTCAGTCTAAAATCAACTTTATTTACAACAGTATAAAGTTGATGTTTGTTTAAGTGGAAATAACATCAATTAGAAACAAGGATTTAAATAGACCAGAAATACACACCCATGAATACACCACCGTGATGGCCATGAGTCATATTATGTATGACAATGAATGAGGTAACCCCCATGTCGATGAGCCTAGAATGGCATCACTGATATGTCACGATAATGAACGCTGGATCTATATGAACAAATCCAATGCCAAACACTACCTAGATATGGTCACTGACACAAAACATGTGCACAGAAAACTTTACCATCTGGCTACACATCCCAAAGAGTTGAAACCGGCTTCAAATAAAATATGGTTTTGGGAGACGCATTTTTGGAGAGGCCCAAAGGTCTAGCTGCCCTTTGAAACGAATACTACAATCCAATAGTACTTTAAGTCTGCTAGCTCCATTATTATAAAATCCTGGAGAAGTCTTATGAAACGACAGGAATCGATCTAGTTATCGCACTATGCTATTGGCACTTATAGGACAACGGTTATCTAAATGACATAATCCTTTTGCCACCATCGAAGCCTATCACTATCAGATAAAGGATTACCAGTTATGGACGTTTGTTTAGAGACAGCCAAACAGAACTAGCCAAAGCAGAGGAAGCTCTGCCCAAATGCCAGCCCTGGCGGGAAATACAGATGCGAAGTTATGTCATGGTAGGCAATTTATTCTACAGATCATATGCCAAAAATACCATGAACATAACAGCCGGAAACCACACATAGCAACACCACAAAAGAATTTTGAACCACCAGCTTAAAATTCAGCTCACATAACATTTACTTCGTAACGTTGCATAACGAAGTCAAAATTAAATATAATCTTGTTGAACGGAAACGCCAATGTTTACATTACGAGTTATTTGCGAGGGCTGACTCTTATTAAGCGGTCCATTTATTATTTGGGCTATTATTAATTTAACTGCCTGCTTTAGAATTAGTTTCGTTTAGGCACGAGCTTGCTGGTCGTGCGGTTTCCGGGACGAAAAAGATTAACGTTGCCATTTCTATTATTAACCTAACTTCTTCTCCATATATGAGTTCCTCATAATAGCAATCAATCTGCCTAGGCTTTTCCCAACTATTTTGGGGCCGACTTCCAGTCTATGCATGCAGCTGAATACCAATATTTTACATGAAACAACTGCCTATCTGTCCTCCTCTGAGTTACTGGGTAACACGATATCCCTTCGTAAGACTGGTTGTCAGACTTTTGGGCTTCTGAATACTCGTAACGACTGTCAAAGATCTACGAATGACAGCCGCCGGGACCAACGGCTTAACGTGCAAAGGCACGAACGGGTGTTTGGTAATAGTTTTCAAGAAGGTGAGCAGTCAACTATGCACTCTCATCATTCATCATTGGGTTGGCAGCCTTGTTCCATCCACTGCTGAGTATAGGCCTCCTACGTTTTGTGCCAGGTCTGTTCGAGTCTCAACCAAGTCTTACCCTCGATCTTCTGAATGCTGTTGGTTACACTCTACCAAAGACTAACCTCATGTTTTTTGTTATATAATTATGCTAATTAAGGTGCCCACGAAATTCAAATTTTCGTAAAAACTTCCATAATGTACTTTCGGAGCAAATTGCAAAAAACGCAAGAAACTTTGAATTTTGCGGGCTAGAACTGCGGGGATCCACGATAATATTTTGGAGAGATCCACGATGCGAAAGGACTTAGGTGTGTTTTATAGGAAATCATCGAAGAATCACCACTCAGGAGTGCCAAGCAGGTAGAGGACGCCTCTAATTAGCTGTGACTGTGAGACACTCCAAGGCCAGGCTAAGAAAACAAGCGCAAAGTTCGGCTTTGATTGATTTAAAAGTGTCCATGGAGTTTCTTGCCCGTTATTCTCCATAGGAACCTTCTACGCTTTGGAATGGGCAACTATCTTCATCTTTCTGACTGACCGACTTCTTGACAATTCAAAAGTGCCTGTAAATGGTTAATTGATATAAATGCTATGAGTTTGAGTTGCCGGTTCTGTAGTTCTGGTTAACCAGTCTTCTTCTCTTTAGAAGTTCATGAAATCTTGTTCTATCTGATATCTCTTTTCTCTTAATAATGCAAAATCTATCTTCTTAAGTAGGTATAGTACAACATAAACTATTTATAGACCATGACTCATAAGCGCTCCATTTTATTATGCCCGTGGTATTACGCTGTTAACTGTTGTCTGCTTTCATACCAACTAGGTCAGGATAAAAATACTGTTTACCTAAACTTGTGCGTGCTTTGTCCTGGCCAAGTGGATGTGAATGCCTCAATTTAACACTGACTATAGGCCTAGTATGGCCTGCCTCGTTGGTCGTGGGTTCCCGGGTCTGGCAAAGTGTTTTGTAACCATATCATGATTTAAAAGAGTGTCCGTGGAGTTTCTTGCCCGTTCTTCTCCATAGGTACCTACTACGCTTTGGAATGGGCATCTAGCTTCATCTTTCCGACTATCCGACCCCCTTGACATTTCAAAAGTGCCTGTAATTGGATTATTTGAAATAAATGCTGTGAGTTTGAGTTATTGAGTTTTCCATCTGGAATTTCTCAGTAGCAGCCCGGAGTCTGGATTTGTGCCCGTTTAATGGCAATAGCGACCCTATTGTTACATGGGACTTAAACATTACTGGCGAAATTTGGGTGTACTGTAGGTAAATCTCAGCCCTACCCTTCGGGGAAAAAGGATGTTACGTTATGTATAAGCCTGGTCGAAACCAGGTAGGCACTTTACTATTTATTTCATCACCACTGCCCTCAAAACGAGACATCGTGAAGAAACCGGTGTGGTCCTAGAACACACATTGTATGTAACATCTGACCCACACTGGGCCCGCGTGGTGGAATTTTGTCCACTCCCTCTTACAGAGAAGAGACCTGTGTTCCACAAGTGGGAACGTCATAGGCTGATTATGCTATAGGCGTGGTTCAGCAGTCCATACTTTGGTAAAGTACTCATGACAAAAGTTTTTCGGTACGTATTGTAAGTGATAACGAACACTTGACTCCTTAGATGTCGTAAAGGATTCTTTGGTCGTGTGACAACGAGAAAATTTGTTAAGAGATCAGGTAGAAGCACTTTCCTTTATGTCCTATGGTCCTTCCTTACACGTAAAATACGCGCTAGGAAGTGGAGTTCCGGACTCCGGCCCGATTTTAACTACACTATACCTACAATAATGTGCTGTACGCACTTAACCGTGACCACTAATCTAATTGATAAAATTGGTGATAATAGCTCGCCAGATCCGCTCCGTGTGTTATTTTATCCGTTTGGAAATCTAAAGCATCATGAGCATTCGCTATCAGTGCAGATAAAAACTATCAAAATAATAGGTCCATTCTGTGTCATTCCACCCAACCAGTACCCTAATTACGTAATACACGATCAATCAGAATCTGAATCGGTTTGAAACAGATTGCTAACCCATTGCCATTGCTCAACAACGTAAATAACAAAGTGAATGTTGTTAACCTGTCAAATTGAAACAGATTAGTCGGAATTGTTAATTTGTTGCGTAATTCGATAGCTAGAATAGTATACTAGCTGCAATTCTAGCTCCATCTGAATAATAGCTATTTAATTATTTTCAATTGGTAGCTCTAAATCGCACTAAAATCAGCAAATTGCGTCCCATTTTGCAATGAGAAAACTCCCATGGAAACACACAGTACATACACATGACTTTGACTGTCCTCTGAAATGTATTCAAACTACACGAAACATGTATGTTCTAATCGACACGGAATGCATATTTATTGTTTAGCAAATTGTTTTATTATGCGCGGGGAAGATGCCACAACTGCCTGGTTTACCATTCATAAAATTCATCCAACTCCGAATCACCCGACTTCTAAAGGATAGCGCTAAGTGGATGAGTCCTTAATGTTTTGGAGATACAGAGTTGTTCAAAGGAACCAAAAGGAGGAAAGAATGATGACCAAATTGGACGTTTAACCAACAGAGTCGAAATACATTTCATATGAAAGCTTATATTTAGTACTTCATTTCGTAGTATGGCAACAAGTACCCACGCTGCGGGAGTACAGAGATATTTAATGCAAAAAATTCTAACGGTGTTTAGAGAATAGAGCAGCCCCCTGCACCGCCCTTCCCCCGTTTTCATGAAATAGCTACAACCACAGTATGCCAAACTGTTTTCTGGCGTCCGTGGACTATTTATCGTGAAATACCTATGTAACGCTCTTTACAACGACATCTCCAAAACCATGCAACATAATTTTACATGATAAGACATTCTCATGACTCTCTTGGACGTGTCGGCGGAAAGTTTTATATTCCGAAGTCCTCAGCTGAAACAGCGCGAGAAACATTTTTAGAAGCTATCGCTGGTGTAATGATTAAAAAACGACAATTGATAGTTCCTTTGAGTTTTGAGTTACACTTTTAATACACCAGCGATTGAATTTCGTTCAACCCCACAACGACGTTTTAGATCCTCCATAAAGGAAGATCATTTACCACTGCAAAATCTATCAATACAAACTAAACGGCTGCAAAAAACATTGTACAGCCCGTCGCATCCACAAACACTAATCGACGTCGAATAGTGTGTATTGTTACCTAATTGTTGTACGAGTATTATATTATGCTGTGAAGTGGGCCAGCGTTTGCGAAAACGACGTTTGCGCAATGCCCGATGGACTGTGGGCCTGTGGCTCAATATTTCAGATGTGACTGATATGATAGTATTTGTTTCCCAAAAACTACGT
Source organism: Agrochola circellaris (assembly GCA_914767755.1). NCBI lineage: Eukaryota > Metazoa > Arthropoda > Insecta > Lepidoptera > Noctuidae > Agrochola > Agrochola circellaris. The sequence goes on along the minus strand of OU611867.1, from coordinate 3,526,427 downwards.
GGCTGAAATTTAAAGACTTTTTTAAAAGATTGTGATTTTAACGACGCTTAGTGCGGATTTCACCAATGAAATTGAACGCGCTCAGCACATTTAAACGCGTTCAAGAGCTGTCAGTGTAATATTCCATAACAATTTTGACACTGACAGCTCTTGAACACTGGTTTAGACGCGGCAAAAGATCGTAAGTAAAAGAGATAGTTTAAAACAGATCTTCGGTGTGACCTTTTGAGATACAGTCAATTTTATTGAGGTAAAACTTTTTTACATAAAAAAAACGACAACTTCCAAAAAAAAACTACGAAGTGAAAAATAACTTTATTTTTCACTAGAAAACCAGCGTCAGACAGCATCTGTATGGCATTGCTGCTGGGGAGTTTGTTGCGCCACTTCTTCTTCCCAGCTAAAGCACTAGGAAGTGGTGAACGGCGGGTGTTTTTGAGCGACTGTCTTGTGTAATTTTGACGTTCGAAAAGTGCTGATTCTCAGCCTTGTTTAAATAAATGACTTTTGAATTTAGAATTTGTTTTTTTTTAAATTGAATTCTTTCAACACGGATTACATGTTTTACGTTTTTAATATCGAATGGGGTTACCAAAACTTACGATTTCTGCGGGACAGTCTCGGCTTTTAAAATGTGATACAATATTTTATAAGCTGAAGCTTGGAATAAATGACTTTTGAATTAATGCTGAAATTGACCTTTTTGGCGCAGCCGTGCAGCATACACTGTTGTTGTTAAATCATTATTTTCACTTGTGTTTTATGAACTGTTGCCAAATAAATGTTATGTTCTTGCATAAGTGTCATGAACCAGTCCCTCAAAACATTACAACACGCGTTCTACCTACAAATAAATAAATACAGACCAGCTGTTTCACTATTAACATCCTAGGTGATTGACCAGCTCCTCACTTATGATAATTTAATTGAACAACTAGAAGTAGCACGTGATGTTAAGTACATTACATACGATATCAATTGAGGAAAATTGCTTAACAATTAATATTCAAGTGGGTACTTGACACCTGTGGACTGCCGGCAAACATATGACATATTTAACTTTAGGAAAGTGCGTGAGAGTTGACGTCTGGTTAAGGGACGAAAAGCTGGAGTTTTGTAAAAAAGCTGGAGTTTAGCTTAACCACTGCATATCCGGCACGGCTCGGAAATCCTTCCATAGCCTAAGGGCACGTCTTCCCTACCATTACTGCGCCCCCCGGTCTACTCCTTGATATGCAATGGTCTCTAGCCCCATGAAATATGAGGCTCCAAGGGCTAGTGCAAATCTTCGGGTTCATTCGATTTATCGTTACGCTGGGGTCAATATTTAAATTATCTTTAAAATGGTGAAGGCTCAGAAAAATACGCTTGATAGATTTTGCGTGATTCCCAGTTTTTATCCGCGTTAGACATAACTTAACAAATTAATTTCACAATGTAATGTAAACATAATCTTAAATATTCATATATTAAGTTATTAAAAAAATGCTCTAATTTAACATATATTTTTTCCAAATCAATAACACTACTCGTTTAGACGTGATCTTCAGTATACAATAATTAAAAGTCAGGTATCGTCGCCTTAAGGACTCGACTGCTCCAAAGGCCTCGACTGCTCCAAAGGCCTCGACTTATACGCCTGCATTTCCCGAAGAGTTGGGCCGTGGTGTGTAGTTCATGCACTAAATTTTTGTTTTCTCCGTTTCAGGTATGGCACAAAGGGTGTTTCAAATGCCAGGAATGCGGCATGACACTCAACATGCGTACCTACAAAGGATATGGAAAACTCCCATACTGTGAATCGTGAGTATTGGATTATTCATTATTTATTTCAATACTAAAAACTAATGACTTGACAAACTTTTTCTTTTTTATGTATGTTTTCGTCTACGTTTTTATTAACAAACTAATTTTTTTATTTTTTTTTTCTTTGTTTGTTTCCCCCCGCCTCTGTAACGCATCGTAACGTTTTACAAGACCCCGCCTCCCCCAAATTCATTACGTAATACTTGAACGCTCCCTTATTTGTTATGGTGGTCCTCAGTGTTACTGGCCAGCACGCGTAGCATGATTACCGTAGAAACGGGTTTTGTCGACGGAAGAATAGACAAAATGATAGATAAACAATCACAATCTGTCATTTTGTCTATTCTTCCGTCGACAAAACCCGTTTCTATGGCGGTCATGCTACGCATGCAGGAAGGATTGGTTTTGAATTCTTTGGTGGCTAGACTAAAGAAAGCTTGGGTTAAAAATCCACACAAATGAACAGAAATGATCTTTTCTGTTTCGTCTTAGCTACAGAATTGATTATGATAAAACTCGAATAATAATTTAGCCATACAATTTTGTTGACGTTTAAATTGCTCTTTAGTAAGCATCTATACATATTATAAAACAAAGTCGCTTTTCGCATTTGTCTGTATGTCCGCGTTTTTCTTCTAAACCACGCAACAGATTTTGACGCGGTTTTCACCGTCGTTTAGAGAATTTATTCAGGAATGTTTATGTGTATAAAACGTTAATATTAAAGTAACGTTTACCTAAGAAATCTCGAAGTTTTGTCAATTCGGGTCGGTAGTTGCTCGGTTTAAAAAACATAGTCACTTTTGAATCCAATCAAACATAAAACAGTCACCATACAGTTTCACTTTCAATCCAACTATAATATGTAAATTCGGCCCCATTACCTAATGTTAATACCTGGTTCCGACCAGCCCATTCAAGGCACGCACAGTACACATAAGGTCAAGGTCGCAAACACGTTAATAATAGCTTTTAACCGACTTGCGTGGTGCTGGAGAATTTAATTTTTGATTAATTACTGGTAAAAAGGCGTGGTTTTTGGGGTATGCCCTGTGAGAATAGCTTATTCCGTGGTAAAAATATTTGCCAGTCAGCGAGGTGGTACCGGGACTCACTGATCAGGGTGCGCCAGACGTACTGTAGGCCGCGACTAGGGTTGGCAACTTTTTATAAAAGAAAAAAAGTATATTCTGCGCTGGTAAGCCAAAAGGCGCAATCTCTGAGATACGCCCTTTTAGTTTTTTTATACCATTCAATAGCTATAACAATTTCGCATCTAATGGTATAAGCCAAATAGCGCTATAACTTCTAACTTAAAAGTCTTTTTAATGTTTTAAGTTAGAAGTTTTTTTTATCTCCTTATGTTTCCTTAAATTACAATTTACAAAAAAGTCTATTTTCTCAAAACTTACTCCGATTGATATAGCGCCTTTGGGAAAATATTTCGGAAAAATAAACAGTATTTTAAGTTGATGTTTTAAATAGATACATAATTAATTAGTTCTCCTCGCCCAACTTATTAATTTAGCCCCAATTTTGAAAGCTTCGTAAACCTCACCAAATTAATGATGGGCAGTTTTTTTTATTAAATGCGTCACAATTAACTAAAATACTAGTACCTAAACGGTATCGATATCGCTGTGTACCTATAACAGGCATATACCAGAAGCCAACCCCAACATTGGACTTGATTCTGAAAACAATAGCTTTCCTCATCAAATTCCTAGACATTCCGGCAATTCTCATTAATTCTTTGACGGTAAAACCAGTGTAAATTTATATGTCGTTACTCATTGCAATTACTTGCTTACTCACAACATAGTTGTAACGCTACACTGCGTAATGTGTGAATCATGCGCCTGCGATGGTAGAGTTTATTTGAGAAATACAATGAAATGATTCCGGTTTTTTACAACACTACAATTTGAAACGACTTCCAAAAACTTTAATTTCGGAAGTTGCTGTCTTTAGTTTTGAATTTTCGTTTTTTGCCACCGACTTCCGAAATTAAAGTTATTTTTCACTTTGTAGTGTTTTTTTAGGATGTCGTTTTTTTTTTTTTGTAAAAAGTTTTTATTTTTCACTTTTTAGTTGTGGTACCTACCCCACACAAATTCGAATACCACTACCTGCTATGTAAATAACAGTGACAGGAAGTTATCATCATATCATCCACATATACTAAGTGGGAAAAATACGTATTATTGAAGTTTACTCAAAAACTATCCAAGCAAAGTTAATAAATTTTATATGAGACCAACTTGGGAGCATACCCTTTCATACAAAAAATAATTTTCAAAATCGGTCCACAATTGATGGAGAAATCGGTGGACATACAAAAAAAAAATAAAAAAAACATACGTGACGAACATATGACCTCCTCCTTTTTGGAAGTCTGTTAAGAGGCTTACAACAGCTAAAGTGCAGTCACTGTCGGACTGCATAGAAAAGAAAGAGAAGCATGATGACACAACGCAGGTAATTTATTGCAAAATATGAAGCGATTATCTATTTACAAAAAATATATTGATTGGACTAAAAAATTTAAACACTATTACGGTAATATGTTGCTTGTAGAATAATCTCACAAAAAATCAGAATGATTGCATGTATTTTAATATGATTTTGAATTTTTAAAAGAAATTTTTAGAGGTTTTTTCGTGATATTTTTCTATCGTATCAAATTAGTTGTATTATGTTTTCAACACAGTATCTTACTAGCATATATCCTGAAGAATATCATATATTTTTCTGATTTTGTTTACAGCAGCGGATCATATTCTTTTAGGCGTTATAAAACTTGCGTTTAGGCACGTTTAGGTCCTCTAGTCCCCTTATACAAGGAGTATGTAAGCATCGGAGCACGTGGAGTTCTCTAGTTTCTGCCTACCCCAAGGCAAAATGGCGTGAATTTATGTATACATATATGTAATCCTCTCTTAAACCGTAGAAAAAGAAACTTTTCCGTAAAATTCTAAGAATATACCTCAAGTGATGTAACGTCGCGTAACAAACAGACAAACATGTTTGTTACGTATGTTACGTCAAAATGGAGTGATTTCAATGTAAATGACTGACTGGTCAACCACTCTAGTAATTATGCAACGAGTCGCATATTTTATACTACTAAGGTTGCTATGAGTATATGCTGTTGAATCAGAATTATCGATATTTTACTCATTATTACTCGATACTAATATCTACAATACTTCTATACTTATACTTAATATTATAAAGAGGTATTTATTTGTTTGTAAGCTTGTATGTAGGGGGTAATCTCCGGAATTACCAGTGGGATTTGAAAAAAATATTTTTCTTTGGATAGCCCAATTCTTGAGGAGAGAAGTAACTAATATGTAAGCAATCATCAGAACTATTCTACAAATCACTACTTACTACCTCGCTGGTGGTCGCATGTGCGACTCCTGAGCATAGGGCAAAAGTCGGGCAGTGATTTTGCAATTTTACATCGTAATTTCTCAGCATAACAACTCAGATTACATTTGTGTCTTGTAAGTGGATATAACCTGGCCCTTCTTCTTTTCGTGTGGTTAATGACTAACCTGGTGTCAGAGTTTTAAAGCCGCCCATGGGCCTCTGACTTGACTTCACATGCCGTCTAGAAATATCTCTCAGGCATGCCGGTTTTCCTCACAATGTTTTCCTTCACCATTTTTGAAGCAAGTGATAATTATACAATACGCTCATGAATCCGAAAAGTCAGAGGTGCGTGCCCCTGATACATTGGACATAAATTCGAACATGGTTAAATGTAGGTGTTACGCGCCCATCCCCCTGGGGACCTATCCCTCGAGGGATTAGAGGCATCATGTCATGTATGTATGTTAGAATAGTAACATAAGTATTGTATCAGGAGTAATTAAACTATCTACACTATTACGAAGGGTAAAGATTTGTATTTTTGTTTCATCATCATCATCATTTCAGCCGAAAGTCGTCCACTGCTGGACATAGGCCTCCCCCAAATGGGGGGTTTGCCTTAATTGCCACGCTTGGCAGGCGGGTTGGCGATCGCAGTATGGTGTTAAAATGCATAGAGAAAGCTGCTGTCCATTCTCTAGTAAGTCCGTCCGTCCGTATTCTTTACGTACGGCACCACACGAAACCGTATTTTAACCGTATTTTTGTTTGTCATGAATAAACTCAAAAACAACTGGACCGATTGATATAAAAAATCTTTCACCAGTGGAATGCTATATTGTCAATTTATCACTGAGTAACATAAGCTATCCTAACTAATAGGTATTATAAACGCGAATGTGAATTTGTTTGTTTGTTCCGCTTTCACGCTAAAACGGCTGAACGGATTTGCATGAAATTTGGCGCATGGATAGACCATGACCTGGATTAGGCCATAGGATACTTTTTATCCCGATATTCCTACGGGATTGAGACTTATGCGGGTGAAACCGCGGGGCGCAGCTTGTAGTATAACAAGTATTGTAACAGGTACGTAGTAGTAGTAGTAGGTACGTAGGAACTGGTAGGTAGAAAGTAGTACTGTACCGACACAACTCTATTATTTATACTTTTACTTTTTTGTACCGTAACGGTACTTTTTCCCATCCCTAGTCTGTCTATGAGGTCTGCAATTCTGCATTAATTAGTACTTATTATCTCTGTTTGCTTGTCATCAATGGGTAGAAATCAGTTGTATAGTTAACTTGTACAGACCTTGGCCTGATTCTCATAGTATTACTAGACAGAGTGAGAAAGGTCTGAAGGTAAAAAAACTATTAGAAGTATAGCCTGTTCCAAAACTATCTGAACTAAGTGTAAACAAACTATGTTCAGGTTAATTTTTTACACAATCTCTCACTAAAGTGAATTAGGAACACATTCGTCTGTATTTAGGTTTCAACTTTATATCTCACCATTACCTCCGACAATTATTGTATGAATAACATTATTAAATTGTAATTGAATTATCATCGACGAAAATTGAGGTTAATAAATTAACCCCAATTGTGACACGTTTTTTTTTTTTAAAAGTGATTTGAAAATAGAATTTCGATCAATTATAATCAAATTGAAACTCTCAATATGAAAATGGCACTAAAAATTGGCATCCACAGGTACGCTTTCTGATCCATCCGATTCGGAATCTAATATTTTTTTAAATTGTAACCGTGGAGTTTCTTGCCGGCTCTTCTCCATAGGAAACGACCAATTGGAACCGTGCACCTAGCTTCTGACGTTTCATAAGTGCCCATGTAGGCTTATTTTTTCTTTTTTTTATCATATAGTCGAGGAAGGAGCCGTGAAATCATTACAGGAGACATATAACTGCTTATCACGTCCACTACAGAACCTTTTTTTTACTCGACTGCGCGACAGCAATAAGAAGGGTTATTGTTTTACAAATCGGTTCACAAACACGTGGGTTAGCCGTGTATCAAAATATAATGCAGGTGCCAGACAATTTTATTGATAAGATTACAGAATACATCAATACTACATTACCTTTGCTGATACTCGTAAGTGCAGTAATGGCCCAGTGGTATAGCCCCGACTTACGAGTTGTATGTCGAGGGTTCGAACCGTAACAGGCGCTTTGCTTTGTAAATTATTCCATCACCACTGCTCTCAAAACGGTGAAGGAAAACATCGTGAGGAAACCGGCATGTCCTAGAACTAAACATTTAGAGACATCTACCAACCCGCTCTGGGTCCGCGTGGTAGATTACGACCCACTCCCTCTCACTGAGAGGAGGCCTGTGTCCCAGCAGTGGGAAATTCATAGGGTAATTATGTTATGTATGTTGCTGATAACGATCAAATCAAGCACTGTAATTTTGTGTTGTAAATCAAAGGAAATGTCTATTATTTGCAAATATCCTTAATTCTGTTTATCCTTCAACGTTTACTTACGAAATTTTCCGTATATTCATAAGGCATTTATACCTACATAGTATAGAACAAAGTCGCTTTTCTTGCTGACTGTGTGACCGCTTAGTTTTTTTAACTACACAATGGACTTGATGTGGTTTTTACCATCACTTTGAGCATTTAGAAGGTTTATGTATAGTTGTGCATCATCATACATATAAAATGCTTTGTCCTGAATGACTGACTGACTGACGGATCAACGCACAGCCTAAACCGCTGATCGTAGAGACCTGAAACTTGGAATGTGTTCTTTGTATGACGTAGGCATCCTATAAGAAAGGATTTTTTTCCGAAATTCTACTCCTAAGGGGGGCAAAGTTTTTATGGGACAACGTGATTCCGTTAATAAACTTGAAACTTGGCACAAAAAGTACTAGGCTTGCATGAATTCAAGATAGTATTTCAATCATTAGACGTTGTGCACAATTTCTGAGCAGTAACCTAACAAAAAGTACTAGGCTTGCATGAATTCACGATAGTATTCAATTATTATGTTATGCTACTAATAGGATTTGGATGAGGCAGACAGATAGTTAACACACCTGGATTAACACATAGAATACTTTTATCCCGTTAGTACGTTCCTGGGGGGATAGTTTCCGACATCCACGCGAGCGAAGCCTCGGGCAAAAGCTAGTAGATTAATATTTAACTTAGACAAAGCAGAAATCACGATGATTTAAAATGTTGCCATTGCTCCCGTGCAAAGCAGGGACGGGTCGCTAGTCGCTAACTTTTATTATAAATGCGAAAGAGTTTATTGTTTGTTTGTTACGCTAAAACGCCTGAACAGATTTGGATGAAAATTGGAACACGAGTAGACCATGAACTGGGTTAGGACATAGGATACTTCTTATCCCGACATTCCCACGAGATCGAGACTTATGTGGCTGAAACCGCGGGGCTCAGCCAGTGAATTATATTTTAAAGATGGATTGTGTGAAAGATGAAATGGCTAGACTAGAGCTTCCCAAACTTATTTTTACTGTGACGCCCTTGGGAGTTTACCATTTTTTTACGACGCACCGTAGCACCTCTTCGTACCTCTTCTAGCCAAAAAGTACCTACCAGTGTGTAGTTCTAGTAACAAGTTACTTAACTTCCAAATAACATATTTATAACCTATACTTGTTCTTTATTGCTGCAACTGCAGAAATGCCTGTTTCGCACAAGTTCGATGTCGCAAATGTTAATAGAGCCGTCATTGCTGCAGTAATGATATTCATGAGAAACTGAGCTCAAAAATTCAAGCAGTTTGTCTTTGTAGTATTGGAGCGGCTGGAGTCACAGGACAATCGCCTCGCGACGCCCCAGGGGGTCGAGACGCACAGTTAGGGAAGGCCTGGGCTAGACCACAAATAAACTGCGATAAGGGCAGCTCGGCGCAACATGTCCTTTTCTTCCATACTTCTCTATTAGTCGTCATGTCGGTAGTCACCCCCTTTCTAGCCATATCATCTTCCACACAGTCTATCCATCGTTTCTTTGGTTTTCCCCTACTCTTATAGCCATCACGTCATCCATATTCATACTCAAAACCTTCCTCACGACATTTTCCTCATTCCTCCGCATTACATGCCCATACCATGACAACCGATTTCCGCTCAACTTTTCAGTAACCGGTGCGACTTTCAGAGTTCTTATACAAGGTCCCATTAAAATAGATGGACAAATTTTAACACAGCGTTCAGTACGTCTAACCAAAGATATCCAAGCAAAAAAAAAACACTGATTAAAGTGATTTTATTTTGACCTAAAATAATAAATGGCATTGGGTAAACAACATGTTTAGTGTATTTTCGTTAGCTGATTTATTTTTCTTGTAAGTATTTAATGCGTTTTTCTATTTTTTTTTGGAACGAAGTTCCTTATCGCGCGTTTTGAAAGGGGGCTAGACGGAAAAAATTCTCACGAAAAGTTGTAACGACAATTTTTGCTATAGTAAGCTATTGTAAGCTGTGCGGCGTGCGCATGTTTCTCTGTCTGTCTGTCTCTCTCTCTCTCTCTCTTCGAACTTCGTTCCATCCGGGTGTCCCTTGACACCTCTCAATTTTTTTTTTACCATTGTCTTTATTTTGGTGGTTTGAATGATTGCTAAAAGTTTGTCCATCTATTTTAATGGGACCTTATATGTATACTCATTTCTTATTCCATCCATTTGCGTAACACTTTCCTCTTTAGCAGAAAGCGTAGGTAAATAAAAGTCATATTTGACGGAGAAGGGTTTTGTGTCTTCATCGTTATCATATTTTAACTACCGTGGGTAGCTTACTGTGGGTAGTGTTGGTTATTGCTCAATAGCAAAACCGTTTGCAGTTCAGATCAAATAAAAAATTACGATCTAATTAATCACACTAGCAGTTCACACACTGTAAGTACACGACACAACTATTCGGAATGCGCGACAATTTCCAAACGTCTTCACTGCTTGACTGCCACCCATGAACTCAGTTTAGCTCCGGCCGGTCCGAGCGTTATGTGGTTGCTTCTGTCAAGCGCCATATTTAATAAATTTTCGCGTTTAGTAAGTCCTTGGCCTTACTCAGCATGTGAAATTGCATATAATAAAACATAACGTACATTAACATACAGTAATCAGTTGTAATTAGCATACTATTGTTGATACTGGAATATTAACATAGAATATGGTTTTTTGTGAATCATGGTCACGCTATGAATGATCTTCAAAAAGATAGGCAGAAAACTCTTCAGTAGCATAACTTACCTTCATAATAATTATGGATGCTAATGTGTGAATAAACTCTGAAACAAAAGGGTACTATAAAATTTCAGAATATTTTGAAGATAAATAATATTAATAGTTTAAAAAACACAAAAAAACACGCTTTTACGTGCACCTATAGGCGTATTCACACCTTGAAACCTAATCGTGGTCAAAGTTCATTACAAGACCTTTCTAACAAGTCCAAACACGGCTATGATACGATCATCCATCATGAAGTTCCAGTTCATATCTTCCGGCTCCATCATCAGATCAGCTCGACAGTACCATGTTATTGTATTGTCATCAAAATCACATACAACTGCCAATTTTCATAACGCTACGATCTTTAGAAGATGGTTAAATTAGTTTTCTTAGATTTGATTACATAGTTACATACATACAGGTCGACCTAATAAAAGCATGTTAAAAAGCTTGGTATTGAGCTGCTCGCTCAGCTAAGCCTTGTGATAAAACCATAGAATTGACATTATAATTATTCAGTAAAATCATCAAATATATCAATTTTATGTAAACATTGACATTGTTGAATATTACATACAAAATGACATGTTTACGTTGTATATGTATTATATTATTTTAATTAGGTACTGAGAACGTGAGGATTAAAAAAAAAAAACTTTTTTTTTTCTCAGTTAGTTTTAATGATGGTCTGGCAGTTTGAGTACTTGATGCGGCCTACCCAAATGTCCTTTCTTTGGTATTGTTCGTCGAGTTGAGCTCCTTAAGTTCTGAGTTGAGCTCCACGATTACTGACAAATGCTTGCACTGACTGGACAGCTCCACTCAAATCTGTGTGGTTCTTTCCTTAAAAGACCATTTCAGACACTAATCTACATGGTTCTCTTAAGGCTTGACCAATATTATGTCTGGACTTTAAAAGAGACTCGTTTGTTACGGCCTTTCTTCGATTATTTTAATATGACGTGTAAAAGTGATTCCAATATTATATTTACTGAGAGAATTTCGAATCGGAAAAAAAATTCAAACGACGAACGACTGTACGTGTGTGATAGATCCTTGATTTTTTATGGATTTGTTGCGTTTGAAATTCCGAATCGATATTTCGAAACGGAATTCCGGTTCAAAATACGGTATGTATGTGGTCGCCCTTAAACACGAGGAAGTAAATTAAAGCAAAAATATAAATTTATTTTTTCTTTGGCGACCTGTTTCGCATCATAAAAATCCCTAACAATATGCCAAAATTCATATTTCTACGTTGCATAGATCTCGAGAAAAACCTCTGTGACAGACTGACAAAACAGTGATCTGGTAAAGGTTCCGATTTTTTCCTTAAGGGGCCATTCTAATATTACGTACGCAGATTTATTACAATTATTTACCCCCCCATCCCCCTTGTCAGCAAAAGTAAGCAAGGCTCTTACCCCCTCCCCCCATGCTTACGTAAACATTTTTCAATTATAAATGTATTTTTTTAGACAAGTGTATAGTGTGTAGTGTGTGTGTGTGTGTGTGTGTTTATAGCGCGCGGTAATTCCCCTAATCGGTTCTAAAGCGAGTGCCTAAACGTATGCATTTTTTGTGGGAGTCCCCGAAAATGCGTTTCGTTTTCAAGCATAGACAATGGTTGCCATTCGTGTAAAAAAGTAAATAACTACCGATGACGTAATAATCATCTCGACTCCCCTACCCCCCATGTCATGCAAAATAATCAAAACAAAGACCCGCCCACCCCCCCATAGTGCTTACGTAATACTTGAACGGTCGGAACCCTAATAAATAAAATATTGTCAATTAATGTAAGTACAAAATCTGTGCGTGACTTTGTCACTGCGAATGAAAGTTGTTCGTCACAAATTATTCACACTTTTACTGCCTAGACCGCGGAAATGATTCGACTTTTTGCCAACGGCGCGAATTATACGCTTGGAAGCAAATAGTTTTGTAATTAGCGCGAATTGTCAATTAAGTGTTATTGCTTGTTTGTATGAGAAAATAATGAAGAGAATTTTCGAACTGACACGATGCGTTTTTTTTTTTTTTTTTTGTTTTGTATGAGAAGTGAAGATTAGACTTTCAAGTTAATTTGAATAATCTCAGTCAAAAATACTAAGTTTTGAATTTTACGGAAATAAACTAGAAATAAGAAAAAACAAAAAAAAGATATAAAATAAAAATTAATAAGTTTTACTTTACTTTATTGTATGCATACAAGAAACGTGTTTTTTTATACAAAAGTTTTTTTAAATGTATTGTTAAATATTGGCCGGTTTTTAAAATAGTATATAATTTTAAAAGTGTTTGTATAAACCTACTAACAGAAATAAATATAATTTATCATCATTTCTTATTTAACCATTAAATACCAATTTCGTATGTTTCCAGACATGTACCAAAAGCGAAGCACACGACGATGGCGGAGACGCCCGAACTCAAACGAATAGCCGAAAATACGAAGATACAGAGCAATGTCAAGTATCACGCCGACTTCGAGAAGAGTAAGGGGAAATTTACACAGGTATGTATTTCACTAATTAACACGGCAACACGCCACTAATTAACACGCTAACAGATTTATCACAATACTCTCATACCTACTTTTGGGGGATGCGTTAAGGTAACCCCTCGAAATTCGTAAACATGCGTGTACGCACGAACGAATAAGCAGATGGTGAACACGAACATCGAACACTTTTTAGAAAGAAAGAAAAATAAGTTTATTTGTCACAGAAACACGTGCATAAAAAACAAGATGATAAACTCGAGTAAAAAATAAGAAAATGAAACAGATTAGATTTAAATACAATACCTAACGAGCACAAAACAGAAATAGTCGGCAGCTGCTGGCACGTCATGACTGTGACAAGAAGGCTTCCACTCAGCATGATGCTGTGCTATGGAGACCCACAGCACAGCGCTGATTTTCAGTGGTCACCCGAAATGAATTTATTTTTCGCATGTTCGTACTGCTAACGAATATCAAGCACTGCGTTCGTCAAAAATATTCGTGGCGATCCAATTTCGAATCCATGGCAAAAGAGATCGGGGCGGTTGAGCACCAACACAAGTCGAACTGTGTTCGTATGGTGTTCCTGTTCGCTTTGCTAATTTACGTCCACACGTACAAATGTTCCGTGTTCGATGTTCACCATGTTTTGTTCGTTCGTGCGTACACGCCTTAAGACGGTGGGTATAAATGTCCACCGTTAACGAGACCTATGTTACTGAATAGTCCATTAAATAATGAGTAATCTTTCTAAAGACACTCATTTAAAAAACTGACAGTAAAAAGTTAAGTACAGCTAAATGAAAATGATTATTTATTCAATTGTTTTAGCAAAATTGAATTGAATTTCGCGGCCTACCTTGGTGCATCTCCCGTAACACGCTAACAGACTTCTTAAAATAATAAATTTAACAATAATCCAGGCATAACTATTTAAACAATTTTCTTCTTTTTAACAGCGATAACCCTATATCTTCAGCTGTAGCAGAAGCATTGTAGCTACGGGTCTTAAGAGACTGTCCTTATGTTTTTTGAGAAATTTTAATCCCCATTCACAGATTTCGAAAATAAATTTCAATCAGTAAGAAAATGAGCAATTTTCTAAATTTTTCACTAGTTTGCGATATTTCTTATTTCCTGTATGGAATGAAGAAATATGGCTAACTAGCGAACTAGAATATTAATAATGAATTGTAATTATAACACTGAATTTGATGTTGTGACCGTTTTAGGTGTAAAAAAGGCATTTGGTAAGTTTCCTAATACTTTTTTTACATCTGTGGCGGCATCTACACCGCCACATGCGAACTACGCATCAAAGACCTGACGTCACACAACATCCTTACGTCACTCAAATCCTGCATCGCGCAATTAGAGTTTACCGCGCGGTGGACATATATACAAGCTCACGACTTCAACCTCTGGGCAGTTGCCCGCCAGACACGACACCCGTCTTGTCGGATGATCCTCCCTTTTCTATGGGGGATGAGTGAACTTTACACCCTGTTCCTCATACCCCTAAACATCTAAAACTATATATTCGGTGTTATGATATTAATTATTGCATTTTATAATCAATATTTTAGTTCACTAGTTAGCCATATTTCTTATTTCCATACAGTAATATTGCCAAATTAAACAAAACAGCAAAATATTTGACAGCTATTTGCGACGTTGCCCACTTTCTGTTTGTACAGCATTTTTTTTTCTTGTGCATAAAGTTTTAATTAAAAACTACTGCCATTCTCATTCTTTTGCCAAACGGAATTCTGAAAACAGCATAACTACATAAAATACTTCCCACAATTGCAACTGCCAAAGGTTTATCTCCAACAGTTGCAGTCACAAATAAACAGTTTCTAAACTTCAATGCAGTACAAATCTTATTTACAGGTCGCTGATGACCCTGAAACCCTAAGAATCAAAGCCAACACTAAAATTATTAGCAACGTGGCCTACCACGGGGAGTTGGAGAAGAAGGCTCAGATGGAGAAACAACGGCAGATCAATGAGAATGGTGAAATTGTTGGTGAGTTGGTTACCAACTTTTTTATTAATAATAATTGGTGATGTTTGCTTCAATGTTGGTTGATGTCGTGTGGTTATTTTGGCACTTTGTATTTTGGAGTGAATCTGGATATTTTTTAAGTAGACTCCCACCTAAGGTCTAATATTTCATCCCTTGTTTCCAATCGATGTTATTTCCACATAAAAAAACATCAACTTTATGCATGTGTAAATAACGTTGATTTTAGACTGACTGTTAAAAAACTTATAAAAAATATGAAGTTGTAGCGCAAACTGAATCTTATGTGTAGGCATTACAGTTGTTTCTCCTAAAACTCGTGTTTGTTTATATGTTTGGCAAATAAATTGCGAACGCAGATTAGTTACATGGGATTTTAAATAACAGACAACATGTGGGTGTTTTGCCGTCTCTAACTTCCTCGTCGGGAAAGTCAGGCCCGATAAGAATTACTTTATATGCCCCAATAATAAATAAATTTTAAAGTAAAATATACTATTACTTATAAATACGAGAATCTTGCCTGGAGTAATGTTTTAACACCTCAATATACTTTTAATGAGTTTAGTAAGGTTCATAAATGCATGATCTCATCAATAAATAATTAAGGATTATCCAGATTCATTCTGAGCACATTAAAAATCAATTCACATTGATCAATACAGTAATGACCGCTCTAAGCAAGACTAATCCATATTTAAATTGATATCACAATAATATTCTTGATGTACTAAGTAGTCAAAAATAATTGACATGACACATAATAAAATAGTTTTGTTTTTTCAAAAGTAATTAAATTACAAAAGTGACGAATTTGTTTAAAATACCTGAATTGTTTTGCTAATTTATAGCAGAACACGGAAATAATTTGAGATTGTTTTCTATATAATTTACAAATAAATGAAGTAGCAATAACAGCTCTTCGTTTGGAAATTCACTTCCATTGGACCGTCTGAAACCCGAAAGTCTGACAACCAGTTTTATCTAGGGATATCGTATTACCCAGTAACTGGGTTATGGAGGTCAGATAGGCAGTCACTCCATGTAAAATACTGGTATTAAGCTGCATCCAGTTAGACTGGAAGCCGACCCCAATATCGTTTGGAAAAGGCTACGCAGATGATGATGAACTTTGCTACTAGCAAAGTCAAAACGCGGTCTTGTAATATACTTTAAAGTATATTTAAAAAGATAATTACGTTGCCATAGAATATAAAGTCTTCGCCAAATAGAACGAGTACTTAGCGCACGTTATAGCGTTAGCTTGACTCCGCGTTATAGCGCTAGCTTGACTCCGCGCTATAGCGCCGAATTCTGTTACATTAGACGTACCATCGAAGAAGTTCATATCTATACACCGTAAGGACTGTTTCTGCTTGCAGCGCACGACCGCCCTAGACGCGGGGCGGTAACAAATGTGATCATCGCGTTCACAGGATTTTGTTGTCTGCTTAGATATGAAGTTCTTCGATAGTACGTTTACTGTCAAACAGAGCGCCGGCGCTAGCAACGCCACGATACGTTGCGTGTTGCGCTGTAATTAGCACTCTAAAGCGCGCTAAGTACGCGTTATTTGGCGAAGCCTTTAAGGTTTAGCTCTAACGGTTTCATGCTGTTCAAATGACACTTATCATGTTGCACTGTTCACAATCGTATCAATGTATTCTATGTCGAATCATAAGGGTTATGACCATGTGTTGCTAACTTTCATTATATCGACCAAATTAATCGGAAAAATAATGTTATAATTGGGAAAGATTATTATTTTAATTTACATATTGCATACTCATTTATGACGATCTAGTGGTTGCAAATGCGAGTGCTGAGCATGACGTCGAATAAAAAACAAAACATAAATAAATGATTTTATTTTTGTGAGTAGGTTTGTACAAAATCTTTTACACGTCAATCATATTTTAAAAACTAGATGAGGTCGGCGTTTCCTATCTGTCTACTCTGAGAAGAAAGGCCGAAACAAACAGAGGTCACAGTCTCTTTTAAAGTCACATGATCTTGGTCGGATCATGTGAAGAACATGTAGATTTGTGTCTGAAATGGTTTTCCGAGGAAAGAACCACACAGATTGAGTGTCCTGTTCAGTTTGTACGCGCATTTGTCAGTAATCGTGTAGCTCAACTCAGAACTTAAGGACCTCAACTCAGAACTTAAGGAGCTCAACTCAGAACTTATGGAGCTCAACTCAGAACTTAAGGAGCTCAACTGTTAGAGCTCGGTTAATCGCAATAGCCTCACCTCATATACATATTACATGGGAATCGAAACATAACTGGCGAAAAGTAGGAGTCCTATACATACAAGTACCTACAAATCAGCCAATAAATTCATAGAATAAAGTCCTGATGCTATGTAACTGTAATTGTAGCATTCTGTTGTGGACTAGTAATTTACTAGTCGAGGAAAAATACCAGAAAAACTATTTTCCTGATAAAACAAAATTATGTATAGGAAAAACTTAAACTAAGATGACTGTTACAGCCAAAAAGGGGTAAAACTGCAGTGCTATTCTGTAACCATCTCACCGTGAAAACTTAGGTGAAGTGAGCGTGGAGTGAGCTGTCATTCCACAGGGATTGACACTATTGACAGCTCACTTCACCCAAGTTTTCACGTGAGATGTTTACAGAATAGCATGGCTGATTTGTTTAGGGTACTAAAGGGTGTTCCAATTTGAGATTCCAATTTTGTTTTTATTCACAAAATGTAACAATATCTTAACTATTTTTCTATAATCGAATATTTAATGTTATTCATTAATTGTTGAAAATAATGTCAGGCAAATGGCCGCCTTTGGACGTTCTGCAGAAGTTGATTAATTAATGGTAATTTTCGAATATTTCGTGGGTTATCTCAGCAATAACTTGGCGGATGTTAGTTTTTAGATGCTCCAACGTTGTAGGTGTGTTGGTACACATAAAAAAATACAACGGCGTTAAATTGCACGATCTTGGCGGCCAGTTGAGGTCACCGTAACGTGAAATAATGCGACCTCTGAACGTTTCACGCAAAACATCTTAACGTGTCACGCGCTGTGTGGCAAGTTGCGCCGTCTTGCTGAATCCAAAGTGATACATTTTGTAAATGTATTGTTACAAACTAACATTTGACGTTTGAAATACGCGCCATTACTAACAGCTGTCAAAATTACAGTGTTGCCAATATAGGAACCTCGAATTGGATCAGCCTTTATAACTCACTTTCGAAATATTATTTTTAGGGCATACTACTAAACTAGCATACTACCATTTAAAATTTCGTAAATGGGATTCGTAATTCACAAAACCATTCTAGCGCACATAATGTGCGACTTAGGAATAAAACCTAGGCCTTTACGCACGACAGCCACGCATGTAACCACGAGACTAAGCTAATTTAAATTTTAAAAATCAAATGTTATTTTTCCGACCTCCACCCATATGTTTCTAATATCTCTCCCCCTAGAACTACCATCGGACAACTACCATCAACAAATCGACAACTACGCAACAGAAATGCTGCCCCCAAATGTGCCACCACCACATCTACCACCCAAGAACCACTACCAGACGCCATCAACTCAGTACCACCCACCACCACCTCAACAACAGCCCGTTGTTCACCAACAACAGCAGTCTGTTGCCCATCAACAACAACAACAGGCACATCAACCGTCAGGACACAACAGACAATACCAAGAGCAGTACTACAAGCAAAAAGAGGAGCCATATTACCCTCAGTACCAAGAATATCAGGGTCAATATTACCCTCAGTATCAGAATTACCCAGCTCAACAACAGAATCAGCCCCAACAACAACAACCCTCTCAACAACAATCTCAACAACAGAAGATTGGAAGGATTCAGGATTACGACCCTATTAGTGATGGGCCTAGAGCGCCTCCTAATACCCAAAGGGCGTCCGCTACGCTTATTTATAATAGCACTAGTGATGGGAAACGAGGTTTGTGTGTTATAGCTAAAATTGGTTCTTTGGATGTTCGACTATTTATGAAAAAAAAAAAAAAAAAATGATTTTTTTTTTGTCGGTTTAAGCAAAAGGGGCACCTGAGTAAAAAAATATATAAAATAATAATAAGTCTTACCAGCACGCGTAGCATCATGACCACCGTAGAAACGGTTTTGTCCACGGAGGAATAGACAAAATGACAGACTGTGATTGTTTATCCGTCATTTTGTCTATTCTTTCGTCAACAAAACCTGTTTCTATGGTGTAGATGCGCCATTGTTGTTGAGAAGGCTTATTTTTCTGTGGCAGTATTAAAACATACAGGCAGAATATACTACAACATGCCCAAAAGTGCGATTTAATGGTATATATGAAAAAAAAATGGTCAAATATCCAACCTTATTTTTTCTTTTATTATTTGCTTTTTTATGTTCTTGGTCGAATCTTCATTCATTTTATATGTTGTTCATTATTTTTTGTGTTCACTTACTTGTTGTTTTGGTTTGGGAAATATGTACAAGCAATGTTTACTGTTTTTTTTTTTTTTTTACTTTTTGTTTTTTTTCTCTTTTTATTTTAACCAAGACTTAATCGGTAACAATTTTTTCACAAACTTAAATATAAATTTATTTATTTTATTATTTATCTACACATAGTAAAATACATATATATGTAGATACAGAATAAATATAGTTTTGATTACAAAGGTACAAGTATTCATATATATTTCTATGTATTAAAATTACAAGAAGTAACCTAGACCTTATTAATCGCTTCAAAAAAGAGCTTATTTCAATATATTCACGCTATACCCCCAGGTTCTCACCAACAAACAGTGCATCAGCAGCAACAGAGCCGTCAGATCGGTCGCGTGACGGACCTCGACCCTCTCGCCAACGAGCTGCCAAGACAGACTGCTAATCATCACAATCAGGTAAACACCACATAAAACATACTCCGATGAGTACTCTGAATGTCCAGGTTCACCACCTTTGTTTTAGTTTCGGTTATAGTTTGACCGATACCGCTGTACCGCGCCTTAGGTATGTGTGCGGACGGGTCGAGACGGGGGGGCAGTGCAGGCTGCTCATTCGTCAACACTCGTGGCGTCCCGCCGCTTATTCGTCAACGCTGCCCCCGCCTCGCTGCGCAATCCTAAGGCGCGGTACAGTGGTATCGGTCAAACTATAACTTACCTGCACGCGTAGCATGATAACCATAGAAAAGGGTTTTTTACGGGTTTTGTCGACGGAAGAATAGACAAAATGACAGATTGTGATTGTTTATCTGTCATTTTGTCTATTCTTCCGTCGACAAAACCCGTTTCTTTTGTGGTCATGCTGAGCGTGCTGGCAGATTTTTTAATACTATCTATTTACGTTTATAGTGCTTAGATAGATAGTAGACATAAAATAGTTTGAGCTTGTGTATAAAAAGATTTTTTAACCTATCCTTTTTGAAAACATTAGTTAGAGTAGAGTCCTCGCCACCAATGAACTCCATTTGACGCGGCGCTATTATCTGTCATTGCATATAAAAAATGTATAGTCTATTGAAACACTGGCTTCCAATTGATGTTTTCCACTTAAACGAATATCAACTTAATGTTAGTGTAAATTAAGTTGATTTCAGAATGACCCATAAAAATGTTTGAAGCCCAAACTGAAGTTTATGTACTAAAGTAGTTTTCCAAAAATCATATTTGTTTACATGTTTGGAAACGAAATTGCGAACGCACTTTAGTTCCACAATTTTCCGCGCCCTCTACCAACTCATTTGCATGCCATACGGTAGAATGTACTGGATCTTTTGTTTTTCTTTTTTTACACCATCAAAACTATGTTTTGTTACCTACATTCTTTGCGAATAAATGATTTCTGATTCTGATTTCTGATTAGTCTATTTCTAAACATGTTTTTCTTTCTTTCAGCGAGTTTACGTCGCCATGTACGACTACGAAGCGAGCGACAGCGATGAGGTGAGATTTTACTAATAATTCTAGCGATAAGGCCGCGTTCTATCTAAAAGCGATCGTCGCGCGAATACTGTGCATATGTCATTTGTTGTTCGGAAAATTGGAAAGCGCCCTCTGTCGGCGAGACCACGCGTTCAGGTTCACCGAAGAAAAAGTTCGAATGATGGTGTATAAATCACGTGAGCCTCGAAAAGGGGGGAGGGGAAAAAGTCGCGAAATATCACAATATAATGAGATATAACGTGTATTTACTTTTACGTTTAGCGCGCATTTCTAAAGAGATTTTATTTAAATCTTTCTATTTTAAATATAAAATATTCTGTAATTTTTTAAAGATAATTTGGATAAAAAAAAAGACACGCCTTTGGGTAGGGGGGGGGTTAGTCTAACACCTCACCACGTACCATCGAAGAACTTCATATCTAATTACCGTAAGGACTATTCTTGCTTGCAACGCTCGGCGGCTATAGCACCGGGCCGGTAACAGATGTGGTCATCGTATTCACGGGATTTTGTTTTGAAACTGGTTTGATATGAACTTCTTTGAGGGTACCATCACATGAGTAATGGACGACCCCTAGGTCTCGGGGTAACGATTCATTTGTTGCAAAATTACCGCTATCAATGATCAGTAAACTGTCAGTGCAAGTGCTGACTATTAATAAAAAAGAACACGCGAATCAAGTGCCTGCCCCTAAACATAAAGTGAATAAAAACTCTCTATTGGACGATTTCCTTTTGGGATTTTATAGTTACTTAGCAGTTTAAGCTTTATTTTAATCAAGGCTCGGAAACGTTATCTAAAATAACGTTTTTAAACGAAACGAAATGAGAACGTTTTCAAAAATCGGTTTATTCCGCAGGACGCAGCCGCGCACGGTGCGTGCGCCGACAAGCATGAACTTGTTTAGTTAAATTGTACCTTATCTCCATTTCATTACATCATTGATTCCAATGCGCTTGCCGCTTACGTATTGATTAGGGTTGTGTTGCGAGTTTCCTAGTTTCCTGTTTGCGAGTGTGTTGCGGGTTGTGTTGTTATTTCACTATATGTTGCATCGGTTGACGTCATCAAGTCAACGCCGGCTGTCGCTGAAAACCAGCGCTGCGGCTCTGTCTCGCATAGGGTCGCAGCATTATGCTGAGCGATGACCGTTTTGCGTGGATGTGACGCATATTTCCCCCTAAATTGTTATTTCCGTGTTTTGTTCTTTCCTTGCGTCATGTGTACCGCAAATAAACGTATTTTCTTTATTTTCTTCTTCTTTCCTATCGATCAACCCAAAAATTATTAAAAACGTTTCATTAACCGAGAACGATTTAAATTTTGTTCTTTAATAACGTTCCGTTCGAACGTAACCGAAACAAATCGTTCCTTAGGTTTTTAAGACGAAACCGTTGCGAAAAATATACCGTTATTCGAGCCCTGATTTAAATCCTTATTATTGCTTATTAGCCAATAGGCTAGATTGTAATGTGACTTAAACAGAAAAAAAAATTGTTTAAGTAGAGCGTCTGTTATCATCAGCTTTAGTAATGCCATATAAGTATGGAACCATAAAAATATTCTTATTTTATACGTATCAAATCTATTTTCAGGTATCATTCCGCGAAGGCGACCTAATTTCAAACGTGACATCAATCGACTCCGGCTGGATGACAGGCCAGGTCCTCCGCACCGGCCGCACCGGCATGCTGCCAGCCAACTATGTGGAGCTGACGCCGTCGAACGCAGTCCCACAGCATTATGACAATTGACTGTCAACACGGTGACCGGTAACCATCAGCTTCAGAAGAACTTGGTTGTGCGATCGTAGGTGATGGTTGCTTTGTAGTTTGTGGTTGTTATGTACGGTCAGGGGAATTAATTGTTAAGCTTTACACTCGACGTCAATTTGCCCTGTTATGCCATTTCATACAACCTTAAAAAAATAACAGTTATGATTTGAATATACTATTTGAATTTATATAATCTATGTTAAAAGTAAATTTGCTTAACAATTAATTGTACTAACTTTACCGGCCTTTCACAGAAATTAAAATATTCTCGCATTAAAAAAAATGCAGATGTCCGAGATCGTAGCAGCATAAGGTCGCTTAGTAACCAATCAAAATTTTATAAGTAGTGATTGGTTAACTTAGAATTTTGTCGTTGAAGGTTGTTTTCGGTGAACCATCATTGTGAAGCAGCGGTTATTCGATAACCACTAGCTTCTTTAATATTATTTGATTACCTATTTGGCATGTACTCTCTACACTGGAGCAGTCTGGGTCACCAGGGATCAGCTTGTAAGCTCGTACTTTCGGAGATCAGACACCCCAATATCTGCAGTGCTATTCTGTAACAAAACTTAGGTGAAGTGAGCGTGGAGTGAGCTGTCAATAGTGTCAATCCCTGTGGAATGACAGCTCACTCCACGCTCACTTCACCCAAGTTTTCACGGTGAGATGTTTACAGAATAGCATGGCTGCTTGCGAATGACAGGCAAAATAACAACCATACGCTACAAAGTAATTTCTCATGCAATTCTACATAGTCATTGAAAACTGTAACATGATGTTTTAAAAATATACTGCAATTAAGGTTAGGCTTTTTTAATATCTTAAAAAAAAAGTAATAAAAATGTAACGAAAATGTGCCTTTGGTATCACATTCACGAATTTGACTTTTTATAAAATTTTGAAATTTTATTAAAAAGCAGTACCTACCATGTTTTTAATTGAAATTAGTCAACTTTTTTGGCACTTTTATATCGTAGACCTAATCTTAATTTCTACAATTGTAGAATTTATATTTGTTTCCACTTTTACTAACTTTTTCTCGACTAAGCAAAAATATGTCAAAAATATGGCTGGGCCAAATTTGTAACGTCAAAAAATCTTTTGAAAAAATCGTGAGTATTCTCTACAACTTTTGCGTAGCAGAATCATCAGAATTTTAGCTTTTTATAAATTGCCACTAGCATTACACTATGTAAAGATTTTTATATTTATAAATAATAAGAAAATAAAATACTTTTTGCAAAATTTATTTATAATATTAAAAATATGTAACAAGGGATTATTTCCACCACCTTTTAAAAAGCTATAATAATATACTAAATCATACTCAATACTTCTTTTTAAGGGGTAGTGCAAGTAAATCCGTACTTTTTAATTTTCATGTCAATATGAGAAAATATAATTAGGATTTTCGACGTGCATGAATATTTTAGAGTCGAATTGTGACTGAATTGAAATAAAAAAAACTTATGTAAAGGCTGCATTATCCACTGCTGAATAGAGGCCTTAAGTTTTATATAACTTTTAGAAATAAAATAACGTTAAAAACTTGATATTAAAAAGTATTTAAACTACTTATTTTCTTTCCAATTTCAAATTCGGGCCCATAGATCTTAGGTATAAAATTAGCAGTTTTAAAATATTTATTTTTACTTTTAAATTATAAATAATATTTTAGCGAACAAATTTTGTTTTGTGGTCTTTACTGTAAGCATTGTGTACCCATTCCATTTTTATTTCTTAACGAAACTGTATTAAGATCATTCCGATATCTAACTGAGAATCTTTTTATGAATAAAAAGTTGAACCTCACAGCGAAATATTGTTTAATGCCCGTTTTAACACTATACTCCATTTGAAATAAGATTAGACATTTAAACAAACCTTTTTTACAGTCCGTTCAACCGATTCTGACTTCTATACCGTAGGCATAAGGATGGCATTGAAAGCAAAAAAGTGGTTACAATACCAACTGTTTACTGCAGCTGCCATTTGTCATGTCACAAACGCAATAGAAGTCAAAATCGGTTGAACGGACTGTAAAAAAGGGTTTAGTTAAATGTCTAATGGAGTATGAATGAATCCTAAATAAAAATACACTGCTGGATTTTCAACTTTCGGCGCTGAACTGAACGTTGAAAATCCAAAAACGCACTTTAAAGTTAAGTAAACGGGCATTTTAGTTGTGTATCTATCTCATTCGTATCTTCGGCAACAATACGAAGCCGATTTCTTATGACCGAAGGTCGCTCGATTTTCCGCGGACATTGCTTTTTTATTAAGTATTTATATGTTACTGTATAAGAAACTATCGGACATTTTTCCTACTGATTTTTTGGTCCTAAAATTATGTTGAAAGTTAATATTATCACAATATAACTGAAAATTATGTCTGATTGCTAAAATTATCAATTAAAATATCCAGTGGGGTTACCCTATTTATCTTATAATCCATAGAAATATGTCCGATACAAAAAAACCATGAACTATTGTTATAACTTTGCTAAGAATTAACATTTTAAAAGTACCTGGTTACTAAGGCAGGTCGAAAGCTTGTAAATACACCTTTTTAGTTTTAAAATATATTATGAGTTAAATAAGAATACTTATGACACACATGTAAACGCTCCGCATAATATTAGGCACTGTCTTATGTATATCATTCCATTTTAACTTTTTTACGACAATAATTAAGAAACAGGTTCTGGATTAAATATATTAAGAATTGATTAAAATATCTCTGCGAACATAATGTGCAAGTTTTTGCAAAACCGTTGAGATTACTAAAAAATATGCACTTGAATTTGCTAGCAGTGTTTCTTTAATCATTTGAGACTGGGGTCATGTTAAATATCGGTTGGGGTATTATTAAGCCCTTGATAGGGTAAATTTTAAATCCTAACTGGGGTCGGGGTAGACCCTTAGGGTGTTTATTTGTTCATAATGGGCATAAAAGTAAAAGGGTTATAGTAGCCCTTTTATATGGGGTAAATTTAATCTGCTAAATGGGTAACAGTAGTCCCATAGAGGGGTAAAACTAGCCTTTATAATTGGGGTAATGTTAACCCTATCGTGGGGTAAATGTAGACTTATAACCGGGAAAATCAAGAAACATCGTTTAAATTATTTCCTCAATAAAAACTGTATATTTTTCTAAATATTTTTATGTCGCTTCAGTTGTTAGCCTGTTATAATAAGTAATAGCAATAACTGTATTGTTGAACTAACTGTTATGTCTTAACCATCACAAATAAACGCTATATATTATATAGGACCAGTATTAAGTTACAGTGCCTTTTGTAATATTTAATAAATTTTATAAGCAATTTTTATAGTTTTATTGAATTTTTTCCTATTGCCGTATGACTAATACGGGGCCCCCAAACGAAAATCCCCAACGTAAAATGTTATCCACAACTCAAATTGGTATTGATAAAAGTCCCATTATTATTATGAATGATTAATATTTACCTAATGAAAATATCAAAAATTAACGTAGTTTGTTTATAGCAGTATTATTCTCAAGCTCTTGCATTCGTTTAGTCAAATCACACAGAAAATCTAACCTATAGTGAGTCAGGATGCTCCAATTTTCGAACTCGCTATTGCATTGTTAGTAAAATCACAATAACAGCTTAACCTATCCAAGTCAGGATTGACTCCAATTTTCTAGCTCGCTTCGCTCGCTCTTGCAATCTCTTAGTAAGGTCACAATGACAGCTTCAACTCGCCTAAATGAACACGTTGTCAATCGCTTGGCAACCAAACCCTTGCCTTGCCTGTGGAAAACAAAACGACCGCCCCTACGTGTTTAATGGAAATTATTCTAAGACGTCTCATTGTACAAAAGGGGCCAAGGTAATGGGAACATACAAACGTTGCTAGTAACCGTGAGTAACATAAGGGCTGGAAACGTCGCAATGGGAACGCAAGATTTAAGTTACAAACATGGTGGCGTCACTACTGGAGATCACAAAGCTTATGCGCTGAAGTCGGCCCTCGTAAGGTGGTCTTGGCCCACTGGTCTTGGACACCGGCATTCAAACCCTTCAAACAGGAACACAGCAGCGCAGCTAGGCGGCAGAAATGAGTAGATATGTACAGGAGATACCCGCGTGGCAAGTATTAGTACCTACTGATGTGCGGCTGACCGTATAATTATATTAAGTACTAGTCCCATAGATAATCCCTAGGTACTCCTAAACCAGTAGGTGGGTTGATGAAAGTGAGATCTTGGGCACGTAGCCGTGACATTTATTGCTTTACAATGCATGTGCTCGAAAATTGCGTTTTTCGAGCAGCCAAACTGTGCGGAAAGTGCCACTTTTTCGCACTAGTACTTAGTTTTTTTTTTTTTTTTGTCAGAAATAGCGAAAAAATCAGCTGTTCCATACATTTTGACCGCGTAGGTGTTGCACTTTTCTATGGAACAGCTGTTTTTTTTTTACGATACCTAACACCACCCTCACTGATCGGATAGATTGTTTTTTACATGTTGTATAGGGTGGCTGGTTATTAGTGATCGATACTTATGTGACTTTACTCATCATTTTAATAAACTTATACTAAGGAAAAAAAAATCTGCTCTTCCCTACGTTTATGTTCGCATAACTCGTCAAAATGTAGGGAACAGTTGATTTTTTTCGCTATTTCTGGTTTGGTCCCATAGTAAATATTGTTCATAATGATGAGTAAAATCACATAAGTATCGGTGACTAATTACCAGTAACCTTATAAATGAGCGAGCGAAGCGATCTAAAATTTTAAAACAAAAAGTTTTTAACACCCTTCGTTTATATTTAGCATACGTAGTGGGGCCCCCCCAACTAAACTAGCTTTTGCTTAATGATTTGGGGGCCCCTCCGCAAGACCGGGACCCCGGGTCGGACCGCACTGGCCGCCCCTTAGCCCGCCAGTGAAAATATTTTACTGATCATCCCCTTGTGAACATAGGTAGTTGCATCCGTTGGACACAATTTCCGTGCGCAGCTTGTGCATGGATGAGAGTAAAGTCTGATTTACACGATGCAAGTTATTTGTTACTTTAATTTTATTATATGTAATATGCCACAAGCAAGAAACTTTTATTGTGTAAATGGGGCTCGATAGTTGTTCGTCGTCGGTGCACATCTCAACAAAGCTTAGCCACAGATTAGTACAGATAGAACACTCCGCAAAATTATTTAAATAAAAAGAGACTTGCTACGACAGAATAAAGCGCAATTCAGATCGCGCAGCGCTAATTACCTACAGTTATATTCGCCTAGAAGTTGAATCTCTTTCTATCGAGTACCTCTTATAACTTCTGACTACGTTACGCCCGCTGAATTTGATAAGTCGCGCCCGCCGAAAACCTACTTGTAGCTTCATACCTAAAATGCGGAGTGATCTGTATCATCTGTGGCTTAGCTCTAAAAAGGTTTGTATATCAAAAAGAAATTTAAAAATGCGTCTTTTATACATTTATTGACTATAATATACTTCATACATTGACTAACCTATATCATGCAACATAATATCTTATTCCAACACTATATCATAATTATAAAATCTTATAAAATATTCTTTAATATAATACTCCGTGAAGCAACAGCGCGAACCTCCGAGGTCGTGTTCAGGCACTTTGTAAGGCACCAGTTTTTAAATAAGTTTCAAGTTGTGGATGTTTCTTCTATAAAATATAGACCTGACTTACCCTGTTTTAATGACCTTTACCCTTCGAAAGGGTATAAAGGGTAAAGGACATTAAACTTTATTGTTATGTTTTTGGGAGGCAATTAAGCAGGAGGCCCACCTGATGGAAAGTGGTTATCATGCATCGCAACTGCGTTGCCATCCCAGAGAAAGCCGAAATATCTCATTTGCTTATTATACCTTGGTTAACTTTAGGAGTCAATTACCCTTATGAGGGTACAGGTAATTAATTTACGTTTCGATTTGAATTTAAACTTGAAACATATTTGAAATAAAAAAAATATCATTTATTTATAATAAACATGCATGTCGCCGACAGGCGCTATATAAGACGTATCTAAATAACAATTATAATCTGTGATTACATAACAACCGAATTAAAGCTAATTAACATAATAATTATGGTGAGTAGCTGCTCTTATTTTATGACATCCATTTTGTGGCGAGACCTTAGCTTTATTTAAATATTGCACATTAATTTGGAATATCTCAAAACGGTGAAGGAAAAACATCGTGAGGAAACCAAAAAATCTGAAGACATGTGACATCTACCAACCCGCACTGAGCCCGCGTGGTGTATTACGGCCCACTCCCTCTCACTGAGAGGAGGCCTGTGTCCCAGCAGTGGGAACATTATAGGCTGATTATGAATTTGGAATATGGCAGAGTAATTGAGGAATTTAGGTCTCGCTCACTACTAAACAATAATCAACACATAACCCATGGCTATCTTCATTCTAAGACTGGCGACTGACCTGTATTATCGTATTCACTTATGGTGGACCGAAGACCTGGAAGGTCGTGGGAATCCGCTGTATGCGGGAAGCAGAGTACCGATCGATGTGCTGATGCTTAGGGGAAGCCTATGCCCAGCAGTGAATGTATTTTGGCAAAATGATGTGGCTGAACATTCCCATAGTATAAAACAGAGTCGCTTTTCGTATCTCTCTGTTCGCTTAGTTATTCTAAATTACACAATGGTTTGATGAGATTTTCACCATCATTTACTGAATTTATTCCAGAAAGTTTGAGTCAATCTGCCTAGCCTTTTCTCAACTATGTTGGGGTCGGCTTACAGTCTAACCGGACGCAGCTGAATACCAGTATTTTACATGGAGCGATTGCCTATCTGACCTCGACAACCCAGTAACTGGGTAATACGATACCCCTTCGTGAGACTGGTTGTCAGACTTTCGGGCTTCTGACGCTGTAACGACGGTCAAAGATCCACGAATAACAGGGTCACCCATCCACAGAACAACCCCGGACAGCGCAGCTTAACTTGATGGATCGACCCGTGCGGTTGTTATTACTTAGTATAATACATTAATATTTGACTTGGATATAGCACAGAAATCTCGATGGTTTTGACATGTCGCCACATCAGTAGATCACGCCCGCGCGTATTGCTTTTTCTGCATAATATACGAATATTCATATTAAAGGAGGTGACATTACGATCAGTTGATACAGGTCAGCCACCACCTAAATACACGAAGGTGCAATCAGCACGAATTTATAATACAGAATTATTAACTTAACAAATTTTACAATAATGTAAACTAACAATTTAAAAGATATATTTTTGTCACTTTGTACTTGTAACAATATTGCCGTCACGACACTATTGTATATTTTTTGACCGAAATTCCCGGGTTATTCCGGACTCGGAATGATACGTACGAGAATTCACCCTAAGCCTACAAATTCCGTTTATTCAACTAGGCCTAGGGTGAATTCTCGGATGTACTATCGAAGAACTTCATATCTAAGCAGTTTGAAAACAAAATCCCGTGAACACGATGACCATATCTGTTACCGGCCCCGGTTCTATAGACGCCGAGCGCTGCAAGCAGAAATAGTCCTTACGGTGTATAGATATGAAGTTCTTCGATGGTACGTTTCCGAGTATCTACATTAGAGTGGATTTTTTGGGGTGGATAAACGGAATAACCCAAATTCCCTATCGCACCTCACACTGCACACTTGGCTACAGCTAAACCGAAAAAAGTGTAACATTTTGAATGCACGACATTTTAGTTAAGTCGCAAAAGTGTGCAAAAGCGAAATGAACTTTGTTCCAACTCTTTAGTTTTCAATTCTAAATTAATTTACATTATTGTATAATTACATAACTATGATAATATAGAGTATTTAAAACTAATTTATGAAAAACTATACATAATCTCTTAAAAACTATACACATAAAGATTTACATTAATCCGTATCGTACGACCCGATTCAAACATAATGACTGCTCGGAACATTGGGCGAGTCGCTGCGCAGTAACGAGTTCACGTGTCAGCGGGACTGAGGGGCGCGGTACTGCGCAGCGAGTAGCGAACTTCAGAGCCGCCATTAACTTTGAATCGAACTGTACCCGTTTGTTAATATGACACATCGTGCTTTAAAAGGAGACAGTCGCACAGCTATGAGCGACAGAGACAACGATATACAAAACCGAAGTTCTTTATAAATTTCGATGTGTCATAATTACTACTGAGTTCTGTAGTTTACATAATCTAGGTTTTTGAGTAAGAATGATTTATGAGGTGAAAATTAATGACAAGAAATACTCCATGGCCCCTGCATTCGAAACATCTTTCCTTTCAATTCCTTCTTTTGTTCGTTCTACAGTAAAAGTTCTAAGGAAACTTTAAAAAAACATTGATTTTTGTCAAATCCTTGAATTAAAAAATAGTTTAGACAAGTCTAAAGTGGCCTATTCACTATCCAACAAGCAGACCACTGTCGTGAGTCGCTAGCATAGTGAATAGGCTGGTTTAAGCCCCGTATTCATTGCGAAAACAAAAGTTGCGAACATTGTTTCAAAACATGTTGTTGACAACATGGAATATTGCAGTGTTGCTGGCAACATCGTGAGGAATCTGGCATGTCCTAGAACCAAAAATACGGAGACACCTGACATCCACCAACCAGCACTGTGCCCGCCGTAATATACCACATATTACGGCCCACTCACACAAGTTGAAAAACAGTTGCATAACATTGTTATGTTATTCAACTGTTACTCAACTTTGTTTCCAATGAATTCGGGGGTTTAAGTTTGAAACATCTCAAATATCTCTTATACATAAGTCATAATAATAAGCGCTTTACTAAACATTGATTCTCAACATAAAAACGCACACAAAAGTCTTTTATTCACATTTTCAAATCCTGGCTTAAATTCCATCAAGGAACTTTTATTTGGTACATAATCTCATTTTTAATAACTAGTCACCCGTTTGTCCAACGTGGTAACATCGTTACAGCCTGTGCCCAGCAGTGGGCAAAAGCTGAATTATATTATCATATTTTTACAATTTGTCACCATTCTTTATTACAATATATTTTTACTACTCGACGTAAACTTTATAAATTCGTTGAAATAATTAACAACGTACATAGTTACACAGTATAAAACACAGACTAGGCTTGACTGCCAGAGCTCGACAGGTCCATGAGACAAAAATTTGGTCTTATTTTATCCAACATTACCGTTCTATGTGATCATATTATTTGTAAGGTTTAAAATGTCTATTGTCGAGTAGCATCCATCTCTCCAGAGAATAGAATACGCCGGTAGCGACAAGAGACGCCATTACTAACAGTAGTCGTGTCACGGGCATTGTCAGGAGCCGTCACTTTTTGACTGACACGTTATTTAACGTGACGTTCACGTTTTAAACGGTATTGTCGACAATTTCCATACAAATTTTTGTATGGAAATTGTCGACAATACCGTTTCTTTCAGCGGCTGTCGAGGCGTCTCCGTACTTTCTATCCCCTCCTAATTGTTGCTGGTAGCGCACAGAAGCAACGCGCTGCAGTCGTCAACTCTCTCGAGCCTGTAGGTCGAGTTGTCGGGCATGTGTCGGACGAGGTCGTCCGTGAGACGAACACGAGCGCCGTTCGGGCCCGAAACTAACACTGTCTCGCATTCCTGAGGAAAAAGATAACGATTTTAATATAAATAATCTAATCTGTGACAAGATTTTCTCCAACAAAGTATTCGTTTGGCAATTGCCTGAGGTCCGTAAAAAACACTGATTGAAGTTAAGCAGTTATGCTTACCATAGCATAATTGGACATAGTTAAACAGAAAGGATCCAACCCACACAGAGTTAGTTTTGAGATATTCAAGTTTTAAGATCAGATCGTGTTATGTGATCGTATGACCTGCCATACATACGGGTTGGTTACGTATGGTCATAATGACATGATGCGTTGGGATTGTTTTTGTGATATTAAAGTTTTGACTACAAAGAGTGTTTTGGTATACATAACTCATTTTCGCCCATAGTGTGGGTTGGATCCTTTCTGCTTAACTACGTCCAATTAGGCTATAATGTTCCCACTGCTGGGACACAGGCCTCCTCTCTGTGAGAGGGACTGATTGAAGTTTTCCTGTTAACAATTCTGGAGGTTTAAATTATACATAGGCTGTGGCGAGACGAGTTTTTAATAGTAAAATACTAATTATTTCAATTTTGAATTCATTTAGTTAGTCAAAAATACCCGACTTAATTACGTTGCTAAAAGATTAACGTTTTATTCGTCAAAATGTGTTAAAACGATAAGCTTATAAGCATAATCAGCCTATAATGTTCCCACTGCTGGGACTCGGGCCTCCTCTCAGTGAGAGGGAGTGGGCTGTAATCTAACACCCGGGTTCAGTGCGGGTTGGTAGATGTCACATGTCCTCTAAATTTCGGTTCTAGTACATGCCAGTTTCCTTCACCGTTTTGAGCGAATAAAGTCGAACCAACATTCAAATTACAACCTTTTATGCTCGTTATGACCTCACCTTTTCACAGTGGTTTTTTTAAAGTGAAACATACATCATAGGCATGTGCCATTCACCAATCCTCCTACTCACAGAGAGACCTGTATCCCAGCAGTGGGATCATTATAAGCTGATTATGCTAAGCATTGTTCCTTCACGGGCTAATAATATTTTACCTTGGAAGCATGCACTAGTGTGTTCAGCTTATGTAGCAGTTCGTGCGCCCTGCAAGCGTGCAGATATAGCGCGCTGTATATGTTGCTGCCCGCAGGACACACGTACACTGTGAGACGGGGCTCGATGCGTCTGGAAAAATAAAAAATGAAAATTGTAAGTATCGACTCGCCTTGTAAAGCTTCATTTACACAAAAAAATATGTTATACAATATGTAAAAAAAACCTATCCAGTCTGAAACGGGCATATAGGTACTGCAATAACATTACCTAAAAGTAATAAAAAATCTTTCAAAAAGTTATTGCTATTCAAACATGACATTTTTAGTACCAAAATTATCCATTGAAAATTAGCAAATTTCCAACAGGGATCATAAGTTATCACTTGTAAACACCTGCTAAACGACGGCCGGCCGCGCCCCATTTAATAAACCCGATAAAATACACTATTTAATAATAAGTAATTTAATTTAATTTAGCTCGCGCTTTGTCTTGAATTATTGTTCAAAGGAAAAAGCTTTTTTTTTTTTTTTTTTAATGCTTTTATCATGCGTTGTCACGAGAACCAAACACGTATGGCAAATTTCAGGCCGATAGCTTCAGTGGAAGTGTGTGAAATATTGATTGCAATATTCCAGGACATACATACAATACAAGCAGTGCCGGATTAAGCAAGCGCGGGGCCCGTAGCAAATTTTATAGACGGGCCCTTGATCTGCTATGGGTTCTTATGTATAAAGTGGTAAAAAAAAAACAATACTCAATACGTCTATTTGCAATCAACTTTTAGAAATTGTATTACCCATATTCTGACGTCTTAGTCGGCAAAGGTAGTACGTATCATGTTTTTGACACATCAAGTAAATTCAATATACCACTTCTTAATAAGTTTCACTCAAAAAATTATGCTCAGGCGGAGGTGGGGCCCGGGTTTGAATACGCGGGGCCCCCTTTAGCGCGGGGCCCGTAGCAATTACTACTCTTGCTACGTGGTTAATCCGGCACTGGATTCAAGTGAAGTTAAATAAAAAAAATATGGGTATTATCCCTATTTGTATCCGTCTCTGTTTGTTGCGGGAATGGTAGGTATCAACACGTTGGAACTGATACGCAAGTGTGCACTTTTGATGCACTACTACTTATTGCTCAATAATAAGATCGATGACGCGACTACTCTAGCTCGCTGTTCATTGTTTGCTCCGGACCGGCTGCGGCGGGCGCGCGCCTGTGCCTCGCGGTGCCTGTTCGCGGCTCCGCCTGTGCGTACCCATACTGCTCGATATGCCCCCACAACCCAGGCGATCAATCTGCTGAACGCCCTGATTGCTCAGGAGCCCGATGTTGACATATTTATGTATTGTAGTAAATTTATGTTAAATGTTTGCATGAAGTTTTTTACCTAAATGTTGTTGTTGGCTTGCTGCGCGCTTTGGTTTTTACTGTAAGTGCAGCAAGCAATTGTTATATAAATAAATAACAGCTTTTAAAATGAAATAAAAAGGTGGCAATTTTTTTTTCGTTTTTCCTGAAAATTTCCACATAAATTGACTCTCTCACTTAACAACAGCCTCACGAAACGGAGAGTTTTTTTTTACATGCTGTTCACACCTCTGTCTACCCTTTAGGATTATACAGGCTTAATGTTATTTACATATTTTCTAATCTGACGCACTATCCGTATACATCTTTTGTACTTTCTATAGTGAATTATACTCTTGTATCTACATAGTATTCATAAACATTCGACAGGCTTCCGAATCGAAAATGACACACTTCCGGTAACCTGTACCCTAATTACGTAATACACGATCAATCAGAATCTGAATCGTTTTGAAACAGATTGCTAATCCATTGCTTCGTACGTTCGAACAAAGAATCTGCTCAAGAACGTAAATAACACAATGAATGTTGTTGACCTGTCAAATTGAAACAGATTAGTCGGAATTGTCAACGAAAATGTGTTGCGTAATTAGATAGCAGATTTGCCTAGTCCCCCGACAGAAGAATAGTGGTAGTATTTTTGGTTTCAAATTATAAAAAATAAAATTAAGGGAACTTCGTTAAAAAAAATATATAATTCAGTTATTGGACTGCTCAGTTATTTTTAGTAAGTAAGTAAGTAAGTAAGTAAATCATTTATTTGCGTAAAACATGGTATACATTGATGTTAATATTATTACAGTAGCTCAACATGTTTCGCTAAGATATAACATAGCATGCAAAAAATTTCTATTTTGACAAAAGGAATCAACATCTCACATCCATAAAATCTTTTAAACTGTAAAAATTACATTCATTAAGCCACTTGTGTAATTCTATCTTAAATTTCCTAGAGTTCAATATTTTAAAGCGACTTGGTATTTTGTTATAAGTACGTACGCACATTGCTAGGCAGTTTTTGTTTAGAATTGACATTGTATGATAAAATAACCGACTAATTGATTTTTTATTACTGTCCATGTTTTACTGTCGCAATAATTAATCAACCGCCATTAAATTAAACAACTGCTCAATATGTTTTTCAACTGATCATAATAACATCTCGAATATTTAAATAACAGCTAAAAAAAATTGTTCCCATAATAAATAAGCTTTATTTCATAAAACAGTACTTAGATTACATTACCGTTACGTGCTATGATAAAACAAAAGTACAGAAAAGTTTGAGCATCTGGAGCCGAACTAGGAGGAAACTGTATTTCGGCTAACAGCGCCAATCCCCTCGAGTTACTTTAGATTACAGTTCTTAAATGAACATTAATTGATGACATTGATGTTCGATTCGGCACGGAAAAGAATCGAATGTTTGTGAAGAGCTATGCTGATATCTATTTGCGATCGGTTTGGAGGTGTTCCAAATTGGCGCTTACGTACATGTCACTTAATTAGAAAATGTAATCACTGTGTATGTTTATTTATTTGTTATATTCCCAAGTAGGTTGAGAATATTTCGAAACAGGAATCAGTTAAAAACTGTTACAAAATATTGGTCTAACTCAGGATTGGAGTCCTGTAGGCAATGCTATCTCGATCTCGCGAGATCTCGAACCGTTTTTCCAGATTCAATCTCTTGGGAAGACAATCTCGTTCGAAATCTCGAACGAGATTTCGAGGCCGAGCGCGACTTGTGTCATGTGACGTGTACCAACCCGCACTAGACCCGCGTGGAGGATTACGGCCCACTCCCTATCGAAGAGCGGAGGCCTGTGTCCCAGCAGTGGGAACATTATAGGCTGCTTATGGTTATTATTTTAAAAGTAGGTGAGAACTCTATCTCGCATACCTCGATCTCGCCGGATTTCCAATCTCGACCCCAGACTTAGCACTCGAGATATCAAGATTGCAATCCCTAGTAGTGTTAGGTCAGTTAAGGCACTGCTACTATTTTGTGTAATGTAAATACTTACTTGGCATGCAGAGCGTTGAACAGACGAATGCCGTCCGCCAGGCCGCAGATCTGAATGATGTCATCACGGGATAACCTAAACAAAAATACAAAATAATTATTATCTTTATTAGTTTAAACTAACAAAGTTTGAAAACAAGATGTCAGTTAGTAAATTCTATGGGCTACCAGCAAGGCTACAATAAAAATTAGGTAACTGAAATTTGATTTATAACAAAATAATGTTATGATATACAATCCGACACTTCTTCTTTTCGTGTGGTTAGTGACTAACCTGGTGTCAGAGTTTTAAAATATATGTATTAGTTATTGTTCGTAATGATGAGTACAATGACCGCTTAAGAGGATGCAAACGAATTAAATTTCACATTGTATACTAGATTCCTTTATTTCATTTAAAACACTTATAAATTACATTTTTAAATATTAGAATATAAAAAAACATTAGATTATTATTAGTTTTGTAAAATTAATGTTATTTTTGTTTTGGGTGTATTTAAAAAAAAAAAAATATTTAAATTCTAATACAAATTATTGTTAGTCAATAAATGACTATGACTATACATATAAATTGTGTTATACATCAGTTATATACAGGGTGGATTTTTGAGATGAGGCAGTAAGGGCAGATACCTTTACCGTTGTAACTACAAGAAAATGGTCTTAGGAGACTGTCCTTAACTTTTTGAAATATTTTAATGTGCATTCACAGATTTTGAAAAACAATTACAGTCAGCAAGATAATGGGCGGTTTTTGCACAAAAACTTTTTTTGATGCCAATCGATCCTATTTATTATAACGATAAAAAATCTCTATGAGATTTTTTGATGATGATGGTTTGAGTACTAGAAAAATCGGAGTTCGCGCAAAACTTTTCCCATACTTACATGTTGTAGGAAATGACCCATCTTTACATACCGAGACTCCTCCGTGCCTCGGATAGCACGTTAAGCTGTTGGTCTCGGCTATCATTCGTGGATCTTTGACAGTCTTTACGGGTCGTCAGAAGCCCGAAAGTCTGACAACCAGTCTCACCAAGGGGGATCGTATTACCCAGTTACTGGGTTGTGGAGGTCAGATAGGCAGTCACTCTATGTAAATTTATGGTTTCCAGCTGCATCTGGTTATACTGGAAGCCGACCCCAATATAGTTGGGAAAAGGCTAGGCAGATTGATTGATGTTGTAGGAAATGAGACCCCAACCTACTTTATTATGATGGTCTGAACAAGGTTGAATGTCTTCAAGGACCAATCATAATCAATGACGAGTATTACTAAAGGTGATTAAAGTTACCTTAGCAGATCTGCTCCTGAGAAGTTGGTAAATGTGGCAGCGTGGTGGGCAAAGCGTTGTCGCGACAGCCACGCCTGCGTCTCCGATGACGTCGCCTCCTTTGACAGCCCCGAGTTCTGGAGCAATAAAATAAAATGGAAATTGATTTCAGAATATATGATAGTCTATTGATACAGTCATAAACATGCAAGCTTGTAGTACAAGCTGAACTTCCATGAGTGGGTAATAAGTATTTCTGCCAAAAACTGTCTGTTTACATGTTTGGAAACTCAATCGCGAACGCAGTGTAGTTAGTTGATGACGGCTGCAATAGTTGCGTATTGAAAATGGAGTTGCTCTCGTGTAATACACTTCCTACATTAAAAAAATATATATTTAAAAGAGTGTCCGTGGAGGTTCTTGCCCGTTCTTCTCCATAGGTACCTACTACGCTTTGGAATGGGCAACTAGCTTCATATTTCTGATTGACAGACTACTTGACAATTCAAAAGTGCTTGTAAATGGTTAAATTTAAATAAATGGTTTGAGTTTGAGACTGACGGTTTTGACATTCCCACTGCTGGGACACAGGCCGAGGAGGCCTGTGTCCCAGCAGTCTCTAAGGGAGTGGGCCGTAATCCACCACGCGGGCAAGGTGCGGGTTTGCGAATGTCACATGTGTGTGTTCTAAAGGTGTTTGACATTGAGCGAATCGTGCGCGGATGCCGCGCTGTGATTGGACAACTGCTGCGCGAATATTCGGCAGAAATGTGTCCTGCAAACGCCGCGTGTTGCTGCCGCGCTCTTGCCGCTCTGTGTTTGGTCACACCTTAAGGCGAAAGCGTCAAGGTATCCCGCAAAATTCAAATTTTCTTACGTTTTTTGCAATTTACAGGTCAGTATCATGTTCTATGTTGATCTAAATATGATTCGCTGTCGTATCAAATGTTTAATTATAGAATTATAATCATACAAATTATCAATACAACTCCCTAAGTTCATGTCTAGTCATTCAATGGGATTATGTCATAATCCCATTGAATGACTATTTCATGAAATCATGACATTTGACAATTATACTAACTTATGGAGTTGTATTGCTGATTGTAATGATTATAATTATGTAAAGCCATATTTGTTACGGTCGCGAATCATATTTTAATAAACATACAACCTGACACTGACCTGCAAAATGGAATAAACTCAAGAAAATTTGAATATTGCGGGCTACCTTAGCGCATCCCCCTTAAGACATGCCGGTTTCCTCACGATGTTTTCCTTCACCGTTTTAAGAGTAGTGGCGATGAAATAATTTACAGATTAAAGTGCTTTTCTGCAATCACTGCTCTAGCTTTCATTTCTAAGCGTTTATCTATTGTGATATCAGTGTGACATTTTTATGCATTTTTTTTCCACGCGTCATGTTCGTGGGCGCCGTCTGTTGTGACTAGTCAACTCTTATCTGCCAGGACTTATTTTAAATCTTATATTTTGAATTGTTTTGATTATTATTTGTACATTGTTCTCACATATAGAAACAACAAGAATAATGTAACCAGGATTTTGTAATTTTCTATATTTAAAAGAGTGTCCTTGGAGTTTCTTGCCCGTTCTTCTCCATAAAGATCTTCGTTTTGGAATGGGCAATTAGCTTCAACTTTCTGACTAACTGACCGACTAATTGACAGTTCAAAAGTGCCTGTAAATGGTTTAATTGAAATAAATGTTTTGATTTTATGTGTGTGTATCTTTCCTTACCTTTTCTGGATCCTCGGCGGGTTGTGGCAGGTCGGGCAGTATCGCGCCGGGCGAGTGGCACGGCGGCGAGTTCACTTTCACGTCGTTTGTTCTGTCAACAAACATTACATATTAGATTTAGAGCTTTTATTATTAAAGAGGCTGACGTAAAACGAGTTATTTACTAAGAGCCACAGCTCACCGGGACGCCATGGCGACGTGGCCAGGTCACGCTGCCACCTTAATGTATACAGTTATATGGGTGCCTCACCTGGTTACGCAGTCTACTATACATTTTGTTAGCGACGCGACCTGGCTGCGCCGCCGAGGCGTCCTGGTGAGGTATGGCTCTAAGCTGCAGGCTCCAGCGACCTTTATATTAACAAGCCAGTGACCTTGAGTGGCTAGCTTGCGTGTTCTGTACTGAGCTCACGCAACGCGTCGTACGTCCAGCCAGTAATAGGACTCGCCCATCAAGGAGCGCTGTCCCGAATTAGACGCATTATTAATTTATTATACATAAAACAAAAGGTATTCAAATAAAACACGTATACTAAAATATCAATAATTAAATGATCTTTAAAATTGTAATTTCTCTCGATAAAACTATAACTGCGCACGCGCGCACGATTCATCATTCTTAATTTTACCAATTTTTGTTACCTACTTAATACCTAAACCTAAATATTTTGCTTCGAGTCAGGGTCCAGGGTGAGGATAATGCCCCACCTTGCCCCCCACCCATGGGTACGCTCATCCCATGTCAACAGATGAATATATATATATAATAATAAAGTTTATTTCATAATCAACACGTATTTAACAAATAAGTTGTAGAGGCCTTCTTTTAAGTATGGAGATACCTGTACCAGAAGAACAGATAGTCTGGGGAAGTACTAAATCCATGATCATTTGGGCCACTAAGTACAATACGGCCGATAAATCATGACCGGTCTGAACATAGGCTCTCCGAACTTTAGCGCATGTTCTCTCACTCACACTCGCCCCATGTCACCATTTGGTTCCTAAAAAATGTTATTACGCAGCTTTCTGCGCAAGGTTCGCACCGGCCTTGGTTCATCGGTCGTATTGTAATATTGCTGTGTGCTGCGTGATTGGAGGGTGCTCGTACCATCAAAGAAGTTCATATCTAACCAGTTTCAAAACAAAATCCAGTGAACACGATGACCACATCTGTTAGCCCGGTGCTATAGCCACCGAGTGCTGCAAGCAAGAATAGTCCTTAGAAAGGAAAAACGGAACCCTTATAGGATCACCCGTGTGTCTGTCTGTCTGTCTGGCTGTCCGTCTGTCACAGCCAATTTGCTCCGAATGTAATGGACCGATTAAGTTGAAATTTCGTACACATAATGTATTTCTGTAACCAACACGGACGTGTAATGTGGGGGTTACTTTTGGGGGGCAAATAACAAAATAAAAATAAAAAAATAAAACATTTTGCATACTGAACCGTGTGACATATCAAATGAAAGAGGATGTTGCGAATTTTTTTTTTTTTAATAATTTTAAACTAAATACTTTTAAAGATTTTCATATTTATTACCATTTTTTTAAATTTACCATTCCCCCCCCCCTTATGTCCGAAACTACTAAACCTAAAATTTTGAAAAAAAAAATACATAGATTGGTTCTTTACTCATAGATTACAGGAAAACCTATAAGAAGTCTATGGTCTTAAAATAACATAGTAAATCTCTCAATATTGTGCGTACAAACTTAGATTTGCAGTTGTAATGTATGGGAGAACATATTTTTCAACTACAATGATAAGTTTGTTCTTGGGATTAATTCATCCCAACTACGGAACCCTTCATTGTGAGTGGTCCGACACGCAGTTGGCCAGTTTTTTTTAATCGGCTGGCTCATCTAAAACATCCGTACCACAAATAAAAAAAATTGCTAGCATATAAAAACATGATCTAAATCTGTGTTTATCTTGAATTTATTCTTACGCCGCGGACAATGTAAACAGTGCACGAATTACAAATGCTGCCAAATTCTATATTTATGTTATTTGCATGCGGCCTTCAGAGCTTACTGACCGACATACATTATCTCGGCAATGTGTTTTTATTTACATTTTAAACTACTTACTTTTTCATTTAAGTGGTCTAGTTTATTTCGACAAAACCAGACAAAAGTATCTAAAACTTTGCTTAATTTGAACGAAAACAAAAAAACAAAAAATAATTATATTATGTATATATTTTATTATCACATTTATATTCAATCACAAAAAAAAGAACATCGTAAGCTCGAGTATTGCGTCTCGCTTTTCTGCAATCTGTGGGAGTGATTTCGTGAAAAGGGACGGAAGTGTGTAACAGGAAGCCGGGGAAGCGCGTGCTATTTGATTTGAGCAATAGGCGCACGCGGTTAGAGTTGGCCGTCAGATGGCACCACCACATTTTCCAAGAGGTTGGTACTGTCAGACAAGATGTCAGATGTTACACACCATATGCGATTACTGTAAGGCTCGTTTGATTATAAATCTTATGGAGGTACCTACTGCAAATAACTTAAAATAGAAAACTACAATAGCTTGTCTGAAGAAATAGGTATTCTTTCGATGTGTATTCGTTTTTCTCAGTTGTCTGCTCTGTTTTAGCGCAAACCATCCATATTAATACTAATATACTAATTGGTGGAGAGGTAGCTTAGAACCAGGAGACGGACATAGGACTTTTTAGTAGGGTAGGTAGGGTAGGCAAGTAGGTGCGCCGTAGATAAGTACTTAGTGCTACTCGAGCGAAGCCGGGGCAGGCAGCTAGTTATTTATAAATTATACATTTTATTATATGTATACTAGCTGCGCCCCGCGATTTCACCCGCATATGTCTCGATCCCGTTGGAATATCGGGATAAAAAGTATCCTATGTGCTAACCCAGGTCACGGTCTACCGATGTGCCAAATTTCATCCAAATCCGTTCAGCCGTTTCAACGTGAAAGCATAACTAACAAACATACAAAAAATCAAATCTTTTCTCTTTATAATATTAAGATAGTTAATTGTTTTCACTCTGCTCTCGACGCTTGACGTGTCAACACGTCGGGTCCGGGTTCGCAACAAGTCAATCGTCATCCTGAGGATGCCTCGTTGAGAGGTGAAACACGTGTCGATTCCTTACAGGGTTCTTTATGATTTTTTAAGAACAGTTAAGCGGATTAGGTTACTAAATGTACGTCGTCTATTGTATTTTATCATATTAGTTTAGAAATGCGAAAGTCAGTTTGACTGTCTGTTACCTTTACACGCCTAACCCTGGGACCTGAAGGAGTTTTCATCCTGGATAGGTATTTGTTTTGAGAAATTACGAAATACAAAATATAAGCAGATGAGGTCGCGAGCAACAGCTAGTGACGAATTAAGCTTGTAAAATTCAAAAATCATTTATTCAAACTAGGCTGAGAATCAGCACTTTTCGAACGTCAAAATTACATAAGACAGTCCCCCGAAAACGCCCGCCCTTCACCGCTCTCTAGTGCTTAAGTTGGGAAGAAGTGGCGCAACAAACTCCCCAGCAGCACAGCTGTCTGTTCAGTTGGAAAAACTTGATTCTATATAAAATACTCACTCTTGGCAATACGACGGCTTCATTTGATTGTTGGAGGCAAGAATAGCTGAAACAAGATATCCAAAAATTAATTTTCAGTACAACAAGCAAAATAACGAAGTCTCTAAAGTTTCTAAAATCATAATCAAAATGTATCGGTTGAAACCTAGTTGACAAAAAAAATGTATTCAAATTGGTCGAGCCATTTTCAAGATTTTGCGAGACTAATGCATGGCATTTGATTTTTATACATATAGATAGAAAAAAAATGATTTTGAATTTAATCTGGATCGTTCTCTTACCCTTATACAAATTTACATATTTGGGGTCGATAGCAAGCAGTTTTTTTGCAGCCCTGGATCTAGGGGGCCAAACCGGGGCCTATGCCCCGGGCGCCAACTTCAGGGGGCGACAAATTCCACCGTAGCAGACAAGTGCATCACCCAGCACACCGCAACTTTGCAATAAACGAGACTCGCAGCACATAATATATAAACTTTCTTTTTTAGAACAGTTTTGGCGCCCCTGTTAGATTGTCGCATTGTCGATCGATAAAATTTCATTCGGAGTGCGGGCTATCTTAGAGCATCCCCCATAAAGGATTGGCGGGGGGCGGCAGAAGGAATTTTTTGCCTCGCTTCAAACAAATTCTCGTCTCAGTTCTCAGATTATGAACGGAAGTATAGTTAAAATGTGAACTCACCATTATGTGGTAAAACAGGCTTGTTGACCACTATTGGGCTTGCAACAGACTTGGGGGCCACACTGCAACAAAAAACATAAATTAGTTTATTATATTGTAGATTCAGTATCATAACAGTTTCCGTGCTAACAAAATTTAGCTAGTTAACTCGGGGTTAAAACAAAATCATTAAGTTCACCAAAACCTTACAAGAATCCTGTAGGATTTTATAAAAATATTTAGGAGTAGAATCCTGTTGATCCCTGATTTAAGCAGATTATATTACTACAGTGAGCCTCTTGTGCAGGCACCGCGTCACTTTCAACTGTTTCCCGCCATTTGTGTTGAATTGACAGTTGACATAAGTGACAGCGACGTCACTTCTGATGTG
The DNA here is from genome assembly GCA_914767755.1 of Agrochola circellaris. Taxonomy (NCBI): domain Eukaryota; kingdom Metazoa; phylum Arthropoda; class Insecta; order Lepidoptera; family Noctuidae; genus Agrochola; species Agrochola circellaris. The sequence continues at coordinate 3,482,029 of OU611867.1, read as the reverse complement.
TCACACGTGTGATGCATGCATGAGATAGTGTTTACATATGTATAAATAGATACACTACAGGGGCACCTGGGTAAATAATAACAGCCAGACCCGTGCGGTCCATCGGACGTAAAGCTAAACTTGCCGAAGTGGGTCCGTAGATGGGTGACCATCCATTACAGACCGAAACCCGTCCGAGCTTCAGAAAGCACTTTAAACCGTTGGTCCCGGCTGTCATTCTTAGATTTTTGGCAGATGTTACGGGTATTCAGAAGTCTGAAAGTCAGACAACCAAGTCTAACCAAGGGGTCTTGTGTTAGCCAGTAACTGAATAGTAGCTAAATCTTAGAAAATAGTTAGAATTTTGAATAAAACTTGATATCTTGCTTAATGACCGAAACCTCGACATCCGCGCGTATCTAATACGCTCGCACTCATCGAAATTTGTGACAGAGCCACACTCTATACTTAGGCCAAAGACCCATTTATGCGGCTCGCGACCCGCGGTTTGCCGACCACTGGGCTAAACAGATGAAGACTAATTTAAAAAAAAAAAAACATGTCTTTTTGTCAGGGGAATTTACTACTTACCAAAATAAACTAATGATATTCCAGAGAAAATAAACTTTGGAAAATATCAGGTTCATGACATATTGAACAACAATAGTTATAGAATTTTCCAACCAATATGGAGTGTTTGTCAATTCTACATTAATAGAAGGATAAAAGCACTCACAGATAGTGCGGGAAAACAAATATGATTTAATTCAGGAAGTGGAATGATGCAGATTACGTATATAATGTATGTGTTATCTATTGTGTTGTGTACTGATATGAAACTATTTTAAAGTGGTTGTAGATTTTTGGTGTTGCTAAATGGCTGGTATAGTTCGATTCAAACTTAATGGCGACTCGGAAGTTAGCCACTCGCTGCGCAGTACCGCACCCCTCACCCCCGCTGACACATGAATTCGTTACTGCGCAGCGACTCGCCTCATGTTCCGAGCCGCCGCTAATTTTGAATTGAAAGTAGATTAACTAACGAAAATATTCACAACTAGCTTCCGCCCGCGGCTTCACTCTCGTGATATTTTTATGAATTATAGCCTATTAGATGTTACTCAGTGATACTTATAGCATTCTACTGGTAAACACATTTTTAAAATCGGTCTGGTAGTTTTTGAGTTTTTTTATTACGAACAAACATACAAAAAATCAATTAATATTTTTCCTTTTTTTTAATATTAGTTTTATTAATCTTGGCTGATATAAAGAGTAACTATTACATGGAATGCTGAAAAGCAAGTCCATAGTTTTACACACATACATTTAAATTATAAACTTTTTTAAATTCTGAACAGATAAAAACCCAAAACAAAATTGTGATTAATGAATTTTAAATATTCCACAACTCATTAAAAAATATATAAAAATGTCAGAATAGTATTTACCAAAAATATGACAAATATAAAATTGGCAAATAATTGTTATAAAAATTTCAAAATTAATATAAAAAATATATAAATTGCAAACAAAATGCAATGAAGAACTTTATATCCAAGCAGTTTAAAAACAAAATCCCGTGAACACGATGACCATATCTGTTACCGCTCCGGTTCTATAGCCGCCGAGCGCTGCAAGCAGAAATAGTCCTTAGGGTGTATAGATATGAAGTTCTTCGATGGTACCTATAGTACACCCACCAGTTAAGTTTAATTTTGTATCAATTTAGATAATAGTGAAAATTAAATTAAATGAAATTGTAATAGGATAACAGAATCACTTTTACACGTCTTATTAAAAAATAAGCTAGATGAGGTCGACGTTTTCTATCTGACTACTCTGACTAGAAAGGCCGAATCAAACTCAGAGGTCGCAATCTCTTTTAAAGTCCAGACATAATCTTGTTCAAGCCATATAAGAACCATGTAGATTAGTGTCAGTAATCGTGGAGCTCAACTCAGAACTTAAGGGGCTCAACTGGACGAACAATACCAAAGAAAGGATATTTGGGTAGGCCGCATCAACTACTCAAACTGCCAGACCGTCATTAAAACTAACTGAGAAAGAAAAAATAAATAAGAGGGAAAAAAGCACAATAATTAAAATAAGTAAAAAGTACCGAGTACAAAAATCTAATTGCCTATACAATACTTCAGTTTGGTATATGCTACTCAGTGGCTGACTAAAGTCTGGATCTGATGCATAACCTAATCAAGGAAGTACTGAATATAGAAATGCAATCATTGTGTAATGAAAGTATCAAGGTACTATGCAGTGTTGCTGCAATTTTATCTGATTATTCCTAAGCATTATGTTTACAACTCCACATGAAGTTGTAAATAAGACAGCTCCTTCAGTTTTGAGTTGAGCTCTACGATTACTGACAAATGCTTGCACTGACTGGACAGGTCCACTTAAATCTGTGTGGTTCTTTCCTCAAAATACCATTTCAGAGACTAATCCACATGGTCCTCATATGACTTGACCAAGATTATGTCTGGACTTTAAAAGAGTTTGTTTCGGCCTTTCTTCTCAGAGTTGTTAGATAGGAAACACCGACTTCATCTAGCTTATTAAAAAAAAAAAAATTAAATGACGTGTAAAAGTGATTCCAATATCCTATTTACAGAATAAACAATTTCATTTCATTTCATTTCATTACAAGGTACAATATGGCCGGTGAATCGTGGCCGGTCTGAATATAGGCTCGCGAACTTTCGCGCATGTTCCATTTGTTTCCTAAAAAATGTTAGTGCGCAGTCTTCTGCGCGCAAAGTTCGGACCGGCCATAATTAATAGTTTAATAGTTTATTTTCCACAAAAAACTTAGTACTACATTACAAAGGAAATGTGGCAACAATTTCAATTAAGCTAAAGAGATTAGCATCTGTAGCCGAACTAGGCATAGCCTGTATTTCGGCTATCAGCACCATTCCCCTCGAGTATTATGATACAAGAATAGGTGCCAAGCTATAGTGGCATAGACATTAGTACTACAGATATATAGAATATAGTTGATAAGTAAACTAGTTAAATAATTTGAAAATGGGTAAGTACAAAAGTTTGAATATAATTAAATGGATTGAGTGTATGTGTGTTCGTGCGTGTGTGTTGTGTGCGTGTGTGTGGTGAATGTATATGAGAACGTGAGGGTGTGTGTGTGGTGTATGTGTATGTAGGTGTGTGTGTGAGAATAATGATGCGGTGAAGGTGTGGGTGTGAATATGCATGAGTGTTATGTGTGTAGTTGAGCTATTAGTAGGTAAGTGGAACTTAGTTTTCTGTGCTCTTAGCCGTATTCTTAGAGTGTTAAGGATATTAGTTGTTCGGTCTCCTCATAGTTTAATTCCTGCAAGTAATGGCATACTTTTAGTTTGCATTGTATTCTAGTCAAGGTATATATATAAAATTCATCGGCCGTATTGTACCTTGTCTTATTTACAAACATAATGCTTACTTATAAATCCGAAAGGGAGTTTGTTTGTTTGTTACTCTTTCACGCTAAAACGGCTTAACGATTTCGGATGAAATTTGGCACATGGGTAGACCATGACCTGGAGAAGTTCTTAGGCTACTTTTGGTCCTGGATCGCAGACGAAGTCGCGGGCAACAGCTAGTAATTAGATAAAGAAGATTGCCCGCATTGTATTTCAGTTGAGGCTTCAATAAATATATTTAAAAGAGAAGTATACCAGTGGCAACCACTTGGCCACCACTCCGCTTGAAACAACACAGCAAAATTTTAATTCCCCACTTGACAAAATGTGCTCAATACTAATGTGACCTATATATCTTTTGATTTGACCCTGGAGTTCAATCTATTTGACCTTCTAATGATAGCTACATATCTGGCCTATTGTTATGAACTACGAATCTAAAGCCCTAGCATGGTATGTGGAGTAGTGGCTTCCCTGTAGACCACTTATTATTAAACTATTGTACTCATAAAAATACCAGCCTATTATTGTACCACTGCAGGGCAAAGGCCTATTCTCATACAGAGAAGGCATGAGCATTGATCACCATGCAAGTCCAGGTTTCCTCACGAGGTTTTTCCTTCACCTATGTCAGTAATGTTCAAGATAAACTCAGAAAGTACATATGAATTTAAACTCATCGTTTGAGGCTGCCCTCAAAACGATGAATGAAAACATTGCGGGAACCAAAAATTCTGAAACATATAACCACCACCGACCCACACTGGACCCACCTGGTGGATTACAGCCCACTCTCTGTCTCAGAGAGGTCTGTGTCCCAGCAGTGCGAACAATATAGGCTGATTATGCTGTCCTTTGAACATAGAAATGACTGCATTTGCTAATAAATGGTAATAAGTGACCAACTAGCTTCATCTTTCTGACTGACAAACTCATTTGATAATTCAAGAGTTCCTGTAAATCGTTTAATTTTAATAAATAGTTTGAGTACAATTATGGACCTTGTTTGACCAGCAAAAATAAAATTAGGAAAAAAAAAACATTTCTTTGTAAATTAATTCTTATTCACATTAATTAAGGAAATAAAAATATTTATTAATATCAAACTGAGACAAGCCATGCACCCGCTGGTTTTTCATCAGCAAAAATTACTAACTTCCATACAAACTTTCATCCCCTGTTTAACCCCTTTGTGAATTTAAGATTTTTATTAAATAAAAAAGCTTCACCTCTTTAGAGGATGAATCTTTTTTGAGTCTTGACTTGAGCCCGGTTGATGGCAATAGGCTAGCCCCCTATTACATAGGACTTAAACGTAACTGGCGAAATGTTGGTGTACTGTAGGTACACTTCTGCCCAACTCTTCGGGGAAACAAAGTGTGATGTTATGTTGTGTTAAAAAGATGGGTACATATTCATAGTTTAGTTATGAAGGACGGTTTTGGCGACGGTGACTCATTAATATTAATGAATGCCTCATTGAATGAATTTGGTCAATGTTAGATTGTTGTTGTATTGAGTTGAGTTTATTTATTTGCATTTTGTGTTAACATAGGGGTTTATTTATAAATTTTGGCTAAAGTTAACTAATGATTGATACTTCGTTAAGAGTTCTTTCTGAATATTTTTTTTCTTTTTGCTCGTCTCCAAGGGTCGTAGCGTGATGTTAAATAGCCTATAGCCTTCCTCACGAATTGGTCTATCAATGCAAAAAGATTTTTACAATTCAACTGTTTGTTCCAGAGATTAGTGCATTAAAACAAACAAAAAGACGAACTCTTGAGCTTTATTTTTAGTATTTAGATAGAATAAACCTCAATACCTATCACAAGCATGTTTAGGCTGGAATCAAGTGTTTTACAGTACTGGTATTTTTGCAAAACATTTTTAATTCTATAAAATTAAATTATTTACTACAAAGTCATGTGCTTGTTGTGATTTCCCATCAGCAAAAATTACAAAATCCCATCCCCTACTTCACCCCTTTAGAGGATGAATGTTCGAAAACCCTTCCTTAATGCACCCTCATTATAAAAGGAATTTTTGTACAAATATTCATGCATTGGATCCAGTGGTTTAAGCTGTGTTGTCTGCCAGTGTCAAAGTGAGAGAATTAGTTTAAGATTTTTAACAAATAGATCAGTGGTTCCATTCTGTAAACATCTCACCGTGAAGAGTGAGTGAAGTGAGCTGTCCATAGTGTCAATCCCTAGCTTTAGGTGCAATGACAGCTCACATCAAGCTCACTTCACCCAAGTTATCACGGTGAGATGTTTACAGAATAGCACGGCTGTAGAATGTATGCAATATTTTGAGAATATGCTGCATAACGTTATGCAAATCAAATCAGCACCTCAGCGTCCAGTTAGTAGAGTACTTGAGACCTTTCATAGGGACACAGATATTTTTTTATGCCATGTACTTACAGCAGTGTTATGTTTACAAGCTTTTATGATGATGCTGTGAGTTTTAACCCAGTTCTTATATAAATGAGTGATATTCTGCCTAAAACCGGTAACCTCCACCGGTTTTAGGCAGAATATCACTCATTTGACAACACATAAATCTTGAAAAACTAAAGCAAATGACTACTTAAAGGTATGTTGGTTTGTTCTCTGAACTACCTACAGCATTCGATCTATCACAGTACCTTTGTGATGATGGCTAAATTGTATATTCTCTTCCATAAAAACCACTAATAAAGAGTTGAAAGTTGTTTAGTTTTCAAGCATTGTAGTAATCTACTCGCAAATGAACCAAATGTATTTGGAAACAAGGAAATAACCTAGAATATCCCTCTAACTCTAAAATCAAAATTATTCGGCCTAACCAGTTTTACCTTTAGTCCTAGCAAAACAAAATTAAAAAGTATATTTACACCAATCTCGGGCGACGGGCGGGTCTGACGTGAACGTTAGCTGCATTCAGCCTCCTTGCGAGTTCCCTATACGTAGCCGGGTCGGCTTCAATCTCGACCTCGGCCTTCAACAGGGAGAATTTCATACGCCATCCCTGGGCCTCGACGCCGTGCACAAGGCGAGCACTGAGCACAACCCCACGCCCCAGGTGCCGCGCACTCAGTCTTTGCTCGAGCACGAGCATATTACTCGTCAGCTATGGTCCTGCCTCGTTAAGTTGAAGAAGATGAATGCACCAGATCCAACGCGATACGCCCGCCCGCGTCCAACCACCATAGCTGGCCTGCAGCTCGCTTCAACAACCATTTGTCACGATTATATTCGCACTATGTACACCACAACACTAGGCTGTAAAGTCCTTTTACTGTTCGTAGCACCTTTTTACTTGTCCAACATATTTGATCAGCCAACTGCCCGCAGAAACCGATACACGAATGGCGATAATCGTTTTGGCAATGCGTTATTGCACACAGGATAACACCGGTTTAATGGAGTGTAGTGAAAAATACAAAGATTTATCAGCGGAAAAATAAATGTGTGAATAAACTGGAAACAAAGAAGTACGTGACAGACGGCGGAGCGCGAGCGACTGGGCGTCGTAATGGCCGCTGATTGGCCGCGAGTGAGGCGCGCACCTCGATTGGATCAAAACCGGTTGGAATTGGTTCGTAGAGGCTGTGGCCGGCTCGGGTCGGTGCATCGTGCGCTCGGCGCGCTAGTGCTGTGACACGTATGTTTATATCGTATCGATTCGTTTTAATACGTTTTTTTTTGACAGACATAATGTTTACTTTACATTTAATAATGATGGGTACACGATAGTTTCGATGCGTAGTATTTGTGATATTTTTAACTGTTGCACTCAACACCGTAGTGCTATTAGTTTAAAACGAAGACAGATCGGCAACAAACCGGTTATAACAAACGCTTTTTTCGGTTTCGCCCAATTGTGTGTCAATTCATTACAAACTCATGCAATCCGGTTTCTGCAACTCTAGTTAGTTTATCGCTCAGTTCCAAGTAGTAATAGATGTTAATAAAAGGTGTCTTATAATCTAAAATTAGCATTATCTCGTTACTAGTATAATCATGTAAATTATTACAAAGACTTCATTTGAAAGTATGTTGTTATTCAAATTATTCAAAGCGCTGAGTATAACTGAATAACAACACAATAAATGAACTAAAAATAGCTGAACGGTTGAGTATTCTGTTTACAATATCCTTACAATCTAGACGAGTACCCTTACTTAAATGTATTTTAGATTTGGTGAGTGCGCATGATTTAATGCGAGTATTTTAAGTAGGTATGATATATTTATTCGATTCTTTAAGGTTTTCGTCTTTTTACGGTTTTAGCCAGTAGGCTATACGGATTTAGAGCGTTTATACTGAAAGTGGGGAACGTCGCAAATAGCTGTCAAATAATTCGCCGTTATGATTAATATGGCAATATTACTGTACGGAAATAAGAAATATACCTATACTAGTGAACTAGAATATTAAGAATGAATAGCATTTACAACACTGAATTTGATGTTGTAACCGTTTTAGGTGTAAAAATGCATTTGAAAAGCTTCCAAATACTTTTTACATCTAAAACTGAATATTCGGTGTTAGGATATTAATTATTGCATTTCATAATCAATATATTAGTTTGTGTGATTTACGGCGTTTACAAATCGTAATATCCTCAATTTGAATATATACACACACACACTTACTCTCTCAAAGCTCTCTCACTCGCTCTAACTTGCTCTTTCACTTCAAGTTCGATTTTTGAGAAAACACCATCCATTGGCTGGACATACTACTATAGGTACTAGTCCTGTAAGAAAGAACTCGCAAGGAACGGTGTACCTACTTACTGCACTGCTATTCTGTAACCATCTCACCGTGAAAACTTAGGTGAAGTGAGGGTGGAGTGAGCTGTCATTCCACAGGGATTGACACTATTGACAGCTCACTTCACCCAAGTTTTCACGGTGAGATGTTTACAGAATAGCATGGCTGTAGCTTGAGCGAATATGATCGGCATTGAAACAGCGTTGTTATAGCTACATAAACTAATTATTTTAACTTGCATAGCCAACAGCAACACATTTTATTGCAGTTGTTCGTAACTTAACTATAATGCCTTATTATGTTGGGCGTACTGTACATAAATATTAAAAAAAAAGGTTTTTGTCTACGTTTCGCTGTTGACAGGTGGAGTAAGTGTCAAAATATCCTCCAGTCTACATTGTAACATGGGTTTCCTAGTGCAACGTTCATTCAAGGTAACATTTTCGATATTGAGCCCATATCAATTCGATAAGCCGTTTCTGTGTCATTCTGTTGACATACAAATAAACAAAACTTTCCTATTGTTAACTTCCTGATAACGATTTGGTAAGATATTGCATTAATTAACAACAAATTCTTCGTTTCGGTAAAGTACGGTTAACCCCCTGTGTACCTACAGGTACAGCAAGGTTATCTAAAAGCATGTCTTTGAGATAAACTTCGCTAATGCAAAATGGGGGGTTAATTGATTATTGATAATTAATTTGACGCCACCTTCGCTTCTTCATCATTATTCCGTCCAGCGTATTCTGTTGTCTGCACGTTACGGGTACTGATGGACGCTACTGAAGGCGTCAAACTCGTAGCACAGTATAGTGTGCTCGTAGGTAGACAAATTCTGCGTCGACTCTGTTTAGATCACTATCGACATGCTAAAAAGATGATTATTCCGAGGTTTTATCAACATCTGCCTAGCCTTTCCCCAACTATGTCGGGGTCAGCTTCCAGGTTAATCGGATGCAGCTGAATACTAGTATTTCCTGAGTAGTGTGTATAAAATAGATGATTGTCCGCGAACCTGGCACGGTCCACTGTAAAGCCTCTGCTTAGAGGGTTTGTTCTTTAGACCTCTTCTATGTCCAGCGACTTTATTATAACGATAGCTCGTACCATATTTTTCCCTCTTCATATCATATGCTAAGCTACCTTACATTACTAACAACTTGGGACTGTCTATGGGGTTTGCTGATTTTTTTTTAACTGCAAGCTTCTATAACTTAACTTTTTTTTTTCATGCCTGTTTCCCAGAATGTATATAGTACACCCACATTCTGCGAAAAACCGTAACAAATAACGTGCAGCACTATCCATCCATAGTATTAATATTATAATGCCAAAGTAATTATGTCTAATATGTTACCTTTTCACGCCCAAACCACTGAACCGATCGTTATGAAATTTGACAGCTAGGTAGTCTAGATACGAGAGCATAGGCTACATTATCGATGTTTGTATAAAAAATTATGAAATACAAACTACACGCAGGAAAAGTCGCGGCCAACAGCAAGTCTGTATTATAAAGTACAGCACTATACAATACATACAGAATAATAGAACGTTACAACGTACCGGACCTAAGACAACGTCGTCAGTGATTTCTTCAGTCACAGATAAGTTACGGCAGCCGTTAGCAGAGATAGATACCTACTACTGAAAATAGTATCACGGTTTCGTTTCGTTGTAATTGGTGTTTTATTGTGAATGTTGGTTTTATCTAGATAAAAATTCAGTACTTAATAGTGAAAACAAACAATGCTAAGCTAGCATTGTTTTTTTTGCTAAATCTTTATAAGTAGGTAGGTACTTAGTTATTTTTTCTTTTGGTACATACCTAACGGAATAACTTGTATATAATTATTACTCAAATACATTAATTGATCGCCTCATCATGAGTCTTGAGATATTGTAAAGGTTCTCGCGGACAGACGCCACGTGACGGCGTGACGCGATTCTGTTAGAACAATTTCCAATAAGTTTTCATAGAAATTGTTCGCGTCGCGCAATAAAATATGGACAAAGAAGTCTTTTGGAATAGTAGGTAAGTACCTATTTAGTAGAATTAAACGAATTTTATTTTACATATTTATTACATTAATCTATTAATTTATAAAGTCGTAAGTCGTAAGTCGTAAGTGTAAATTTAACTTTCCAGTGGTTTTCTGGAGCACTGATAAACCTAACAACCTAACCTATTTAAACGAGAATTAGCAAGAACATAAAAAAAAACTTCTACGCAGAAACTCAAACTACCAACTCTTATTTATCTCCATTCTATAATCTAATAGCAAAACATAATAACCAACAACAAGCGACCACGTCACACAGTCGTGTTGAGAATAAATGAACAATGCGAGGGGTGCGCACTAAAACCACTGTTGGGTTGGTTCATTCTGGTTAGCGCCACCTTCACACGACTTTGTGGCAAAAACTAATCGGTTACGCGTTTAGAAGCGATGAGAATTATGAGGGTAACCAGATTGATGAGGGTAAAAACTACCATCTAATCAACTGATTAGATGGTAGTTTTTGTGAAACGTGGTAGGTTAAATGAGATAGAAAAAACAGCCTAAGTAAAAGTTAAATTAGTAAGTATTTTTACCCCACAGCGCTACCGTCTCAATGTTACGTTGGCAGAATAGTCACCATACGCTCAAATAAAATAAAAAAAGTTTTTTCTTCTTAAATGAGGAATTAAGGCATTAACCCCTAGGTTAAGGCTATTCCATTAAATTACTACGTTTTACTCGTTCACATATTTGTTTTTATTTCGATACCTATGAGGATGAACCCAAGTTGAACAAACTGTGTATTTACTTTAGCTTTAGATTACCTTCATTCAGTGGAAACTAACTTAGTTAAAGTATACCTAAAACAATGTTTTGTAAAAGTAATGTCTTACATTTACAAAACATCGTTTTATCAATTCAATTTTTTAAAGTGAGGCCTGGAAACTAAGAACTTTGCAATAATATCGAATGATAAAATACTTAAGCACCCATTTAAAATTTATGTCCTAACAAAAACTCAGTGAAAGCATTTACCAAGAAACATTCAAATTTCTTATTCAACGAATTAACAAACTTCGTAGTTAGCACCTTTTTCAACAACCTGCAATCAATTGGCGGATTTCCAAGAAGGAATAGCGGAGTTTTCTCATCTCGGAGCAGCTAAACTGTCAGGACTGTATGATTACAAAACGTTTTTTCTGCGCTAAGGTAGACCGCGAGATTCCAATTTTCTTGAGTTTTTTCCATTTTGGAGGTCAGTGTCAGATTGTATGTTGATTAAAATATGATTCGCGACCGTAATAAATATGGCTTTACATAATTATAATCATTACAATCAGCAATACAACTCCATAAGTTAGCATAATTGTCAAATGTCATGATTTCATGAAATAGTCATTCAATGGGATTACATGAACTTAGAGCGATGGATTGATCATTTTTATGGTTATAATTCTATAATTAAACATTTGATACGGCCGCGAATCATATTTAGATCAACATACAACATGATACTGACCTGCAAATTGCAAATAACGTAAGAAAATTTGAATTTCGCGGGCTACCTTGACGCTTTCGCCTTAAGTAGGCAGCGTTATCAATAAACGTTATATTCGTATTTCGGGAAAACGAGTTGGACGGAAATAATGCTGTCCCTTTTACAAATCAAAGAAAATGCGTCATATTTTTCCGACTATAACAACATTAGAAGTTAGAAGTTAGAAGAAGCAAGCACAAGCAACAGTAGACAAGCCCTGCCTCTAATACTTTATTCTTTAGCAGTTCACTTTTAGTAAGTATTATATTTGATGAAGCTGTGATATAGAAGTGATACTGCTTATGCAGACTACGACACACATTTTCCTAATATCGTTTAACAAGAACAAAAGACGGAAAAAGGTGAGATTGCACGAACGATGTCTCAATCCCAAGTAAAACGGTCAAGACAAGACCATTAAGTAACAGAGCGCGATATTGCAGCCAACAATCCAAGTCTTGTTACCAAGTCTTGCCAAGTAGATAGGTACGCGTGGTTCATTGCATACAGGCGGAAAATTGCATTTATTATTTGTAAAACTGGTTTCAGGCTTAAATTTTGTAGGTGATTTGCAGTTAAAGTTGCCTCCGAAGCCGGTATATTGCAATTGTTCAGAGTGTTTTGAAATCTTTTATTACCTACTTCAGGGACTGAAATAGCGAAAAAAAAATCTGCGGCTCTATACATTTATGTTAGCTTTTTCGTGATTTGTTTTTTAGGTCACATAGTAAAAGTTGATCATAAAGATGAGTGTAATGACCCTTTAAGACGCGACTAAATGCCAGTGACCTTATCCGCGTAGACACAATTTTACAAATTAATTACACTATGTAATATAAACATAATCTAAAATATTCACAGATTAAGTTATTAAGAGAATGCACTAATTTAACATATATTTCTTCCAAATCATTAACACTACTCGTTTAGACGTGATCTGCAGTACAAAATCATTAAAGAGTTTTTCAGTTACTCCAATTACACCTTGTATAATGTAGTGGTGTTGGTGGTGATAAATTTTCTTACCTTCTCTAAATGATAAGAAGCTTTTGGCCTGCATTGGGACAATAATAGGCTGGTATTCTTATTATAATAATAATAATTATGAAATATCATAGACATGACATGCATGATAGGGTCTCAATCTTTCCAAATACGATTTTTTTCGGTCAAAGACCTAAATTCAGTGATGCCAATAATAAATGGAAACTGTACATTATATCAGCACTGCATGAAAGTAGAACACCGGTATTGCATAAACTGCAAACCATGAAAGTCAACGACCTGAACAGACCCTGTATTCTAAATAGGTTACTACAGCAGAGAGCTCACCAATGAGAGAGATAGAACAGGACAGAGATATAGTGCTATGCAGAAACCGAATTGCATTTATTGTTTATTAGCTTTTACCCGTGACTTCATATGCGTGTATTATTTTTTAAATTGAAATATTTAGGATGAAAACTAGTCTATGTCCTTCTCCAGTGGGGTAATTGCGGAAACATATAAAATGACAAAAAGGATAATGACTAAAATTTTTTTTTGTTCGTCTTTCATGTTTAAAAAAATATTGGACACGTATTTTTTCTTTTTTACGTAATCTAAAGACTACGGCGATACATTGAGTTAAGATGTGCCATGACGTCACGAATATGTAGATTTTATACTTACTTGTGACGTAGCGACTCCCACTCCCCAACTTAAAATGCGTTTTATCTAAGTATTTTGTTATTAATATGATAAAGCAAAAAATACGTAGGTATCTAAAATTTTGTTTTATTGTCTGACTGACGGACTAATTAGATTTTTTTTATTTTACCCAGGCATCATCCCTATTGAACGCAATTGGGTTCATTTTGACAGTTCACCCACGTTCATTTCGTTATTTACGTTGCTGTGCAGACGAATTTTTCAAACTAATGAAGCAATGTATTAGCAATATCCTTCAAAACTCTCGAATTGCGATTAAAAGTATGTTACTCAATTAGGATGCAGATCTAAGGCTACCTATCTGTCAAATTTCATAATCGTTCAGTGTTTGTTTCTTTTTCACGGCAAAAAAGGCACGTGACGAGGTAACAGACAAACAGACTTTCGCATTTGTCATATTAATATAGATGTGATCACGGGACAAATGAGATTAAATTACGGCCTCACGGGAAAGTGCATTGACGTTTGATATTTTATGGGGAAAATGGTGGGAAGGTTCAGACCTTTGTCACGTTCTACGTCTGATAATGTGGAGATGTATTAAAAGAAACGCTTGTGCAAACTGTGAAAGCTTACAACGTAGTGTTTTACACATTAATTATTTAAAAACTTGCATGCGTTGGCGCATTGCGTACATTTTTCTTATAAAACCCATCCAAAAAACCTTTTATACATATAAGCTTACTCATCCCACGTTGTCAGACCCAAATTTTCGCTACAGATTTGCAAAGAATGATTGATCAAGGTAATCAAGTTTCAGGGTCTCCAAAGTTTCCCTATATTATGTCACTTACTTTAAACACCAAGTAGACTTGCAAAATACATTTAAAAAAAACGATCGAGCCTTGCAGTAGTCGCATATATGATGAGTAACATCTGACATCTGACCTTGGTAATAAGCAACATTGCGGAGGTCGTTTCTGACGGTCAACTCTAGCACCGCGCGCGCTCATTGGTAAAATCAAATAGCGCGCGCTTCCCCGGCTTCCTGTTACACACTTCCGTCCCTTTTCACGAAATCACTCCCACAGATTGCAAGCAAGCTGAGGAAACATTTGCAGGAAAGGGAGAGGAAAGATTTCCATATCAAAAATCATTCCCACCACCACCACCTACAAGTCAAAGGTTTCTAAAGTGACGGGTCACAGTCTGCTTACAATATCATTATATCCTTTTTAATCCGGTCCAAACGAGTTTCAAGTCGCGCTAGCATCTATCCGTTCTAAATATAGTCGAGTACAATTTACTGTAATGGGGTCGGTAACTGCTTCGGATTCGTCTTGATGCAGGATGAATGGACGTGCCAGGTCGGAGTTGTGTAATGCTCAATTATGTAGACTGGTAATTTATTGGGTTTTGATGCTTTGTGTGAAGAGAGTGGCCTTTTAAGAGCCCGCATTGGCTGTGGTACAAGTATGTAGGTACAATACGATCGATGAATCATGGCCGTTCCGAACTTTGTACAGAAGGCTGCGCAAAAACATTTTTTAGGAACCAAATGGCGACATGAGGCGAGTGTGAGTGAGAGAACATGCGCGAAAGTTCGGAGAGCCTATGTTCAGACCGGTCATGATTCATCGGCCGTATTGTACTTTTAGAGGGAGAACCCTTTCAGTATGTCCAATTTAGAATCAAGTAGAAGTTACTATTCAGGATGAAGAAAAAAAATACTTGAGAAGGATTAAGTCTCGCGCAGACTAGCGCGACACGACTCTAACAATACAATTTCTAAGAAAACTTCACGGTATTACAATAACCAGTGTCGCGTCGCGTTAGTCTGAATAAAGCTTTATACTCAACGGCAAAGGGCTCTCGACTAGCAAAATAGGGGACGAAGCATGATCTCGAATTTAGCAACCTAATCATTCCACTATTTAGGCATATGAAGTAAAATAGACTTACTTAGGTAACGTGGATTCCAGTAATGTATAAAAATAAGTAAGATAAAAGTTAGGTTTAACTTAAAGGTATTTACGATTTTAAAGATCATTAAAACATTAAAATCATAACGTTTGTATTCCCCAAATGGTTAGGGGTTATCATTACCTACAACTGTGGCAAATATTAATAAAAAACGGCAAGTTTTCGACAAGCTCGCCTGATTGTCGCGATATTTGTATTAGTCTTTGAAATTAAATATTTGAAATCATTAGTGGAAAATAGAAGAAAAAGAAAGAAAATAAATTTATTTGACTCAGGTTAAGGCACACAATATTCACACAAAACAAAAAAAAAACAGAAAAAATAAAGATAACTTAGAATAATATTGTAATGAAAAAAAAAAATATAATTTGTGAAAAATCAAGTTATCGTATTACCCAGTCACTTACGTACCCGTTTCATTACTCAGTAACTGGGTTATGAAGGTCAGATAGGCAGTAGCTCCATATAAAATACTGGTAGTCAGCTGCATCCGTTTAGACTGGAAGCCGACTCCGAAAAGGGCACACAGTAAATTGGAAATAAAGTAGTAAAATAAAAATCCCGCCACTAATAATAGTATATTATGCAATTAGTGAATAAAAGACGGATTTAAAGCGAGGGCCATAGATGAATCACGAGCAAGTGAAGGATTCTAACGACTGAATCACGACCGTAGGGAGTGATTCATGACGATTGAATCACGAGCGTAGCGAGTGATTCAAGTTTTAGAATCCTGAGCGACGCGAGTAATTCATGGCCCTCGATATAAATCCGTTTTATTCAAGAGTTGCATACTATACTTTATACCATGACTACGAGAAAAAGAAAGATTTAAGCGAAAATAGACATTTATTGAAGAAAAAAGGAAGGTTGAATTAAGCTTCGTGCAGACTGGTGCGACGCGACAGCGCGACGCGATTCTAACAAAACAATTTCAAAGAAAACTTCACGGTATAACAATGACCGGTGTCGTCGCGCTGTCGCGTCGCGCTACTCTGCAAGGGGCTTTAATTAAAATGCACATTAAAATTGGAACAATTACTAAAATCAAAAGTAATTTTCTTATTATTACTAATAACAATCAACTTGTGAAACGATATTTATTTCCTGTGTATAGAGTATGTTTTCGCAAGGAGGTTGTATAGCATTGAGATGGAGGTCGCATATATAGATGTGTTCTAAATTCAAACACCAAAACAGTGATTAAAAGAGCTTTTTATTCACTGTTTTCAGTGAATAAAATAAGCTTTTTAGAGGGGGAATGGTATAAACTGTATTCTTTATTTAAACTAACTATTATCCCATCAAACGTATCGCGTGCAACTGCAAATGTTGATTACGTAAAACATAAACATAAAAAACCTTCATAATAACAACATGCTAGTGAAGACACGTTATTTCACGCTAGCAGTACACATTGCTATGCAAGTCTCGTCGGCTAGTCACGCAAATGACGAGACATCAAGGGAGACAATTGTCCGCTATTGTATGATCAGCATATTAATAAACTTAATAGGGATAGCATTAAATTAACGTGCCAGACGGAATTAGACGTAGGGTTATTTTTGTATCGCTAGTGATGTTGCGATGTCGATAGTTTTTTTGCGGTAAATACCGGTTTTTGCTAAAGTATTGTGTATGTTCCACGATTGAAATACGTGTGTAACTGCTTGTTTGCAACGAAAACCTCACGAAATAAATACACTATTAATAAAACTCTCAATCAAACAATGACGTTTGCATTAACAGACCCAAAAGGTTTTTCCACTCATAATTCCCAATTAGGCCCAATTTAGCATAATTTACAAAATATGAAGAAACATTAAAGGTAGGTATCTAAATAAATTACTGAAACGTCTGAAATATTTCATTTAAATTGAAACTAAACGAACTGATTAAAATTAACGAGTTTATTATCACTGAAGTATTCAAATTATTGCGATATGTTGTAAAGAAAACTGTGAAACATGAGCTTTAAGCCTCGTACAGACTGGCGCGAGCGACGGCGAAACGCGACTCTAACAAAACTTCACGGTAGAACTTACTGGTGTCGCGCGGCACTGTCGCGTCGCGCCGTGAGTAGTGTGTTGTAATTTGTTAACTTTACCAGTAAAAATTGAGAATCAAACAGAAAGAAAATCCTATGACAACACAAACAATTCAGAGTCGAATTACGTGAAAGAGTGAATTTCGTAAAAAGTGCAGTTGACTCTTACTACTTTTTGGTGCCGTCGTACTGTCTACACGGAGCGTCATTTTTTTCTACTCTTCCGTCGACAAAACAGTGCTCGTGCTAAGCCTGCAGGGTCGAGCAAACTGTTATTGGATTTATCTATCAGGAATGTCTTAGTAGCAGCCCGGAGTCTATATTTGTGCGCGGTTGGTGGCAATATGCTCGCCCCCTATTACATGGCAAGGGACTTAAACATAACTGGCGAAATGTGGGTGTACTTTTTTTTTTTTTGTTAATGGGAGTATAATAATCAATAATATAATCAGTTGTAAAATATAGAATTAAGATTGTTGTTTTTGATGTTTAGTTTATGTAGGAAGGCTGTTGATCCACATAAGTGTATACTTTTATATGTATATATATTTTTTTTAATTTGTTTGTTTCTTGTAACCTCAGTAGCTGAACAAACAGTTTGTTCGTAGAAGTATACAATGTATTGTTTAATAGAGTAGTTTTTTTTTTTTTTTTTTTACTTTTGTATGCCGTAAGGTTGAGTGTGTTGGAACTGCTTTTACAATGTTTACATCGTATTTTGTACCCACATTCATTGCAAAATAAATGATTTCTGATTTCTGACCTACTATGGGTACACCTCTGCCTAACTCTTAGAGGGAACAAGGCGTGATATTATGTTGAGTTGTGTTGATATTTTACATCTACATTATCAATAGTGCCTATAACATGAAGGGTCAATAATGCTTAGATTAAAATAAAACCTGGCCAAAAGCGTGTTGGACCACGCACAATAACGGGTTCCGTATTTGAGACGAATTTATCCCAAAAACAAACTTAACTTTGTAGTTGAAAAACATGGTCTCCCATTCATCGATATATGTCACGGTCATGGTTGTAAGTTTGAAATAGCAAAACAAATAAAATTATGTGATAAAACAAAAAATTTACGATGTTCGGACTTTTTCCTTTACTTGTGCTGTGAGACCTTGCTTTCTGCCAAATTTCATGTTTCTAGGTCAACGGGAAGTACCCTGTAGGTTTTGATTAATTTGAGAGTACCAAAATATGTCGCTTAAATGGCCGTATTTTTTATTGCGTTGACTTAGAAGCTTGATTTTTTTAGAGCTCTTAGGGACCGCAGACCTACGTATTTGATATTAATTTCAACTTGATACCTCCACGCGTTCCTGAGAAAAAAGGTCTTGACAGACTTACAACGAAGTGATCCTATGAGGGTCCCGTTATTTCCTTTTGAGGTACGGAACCCTAAAAACATTGTAACTAATCTGCGTTCGCATTTTTGCCAAACATGTAAACAAACACGAGTTTTAGGAAAAACAACTGTAATGCCTACACATAAGGTTCTGTTTGCGCTACTACTTCATATTTTTTATGACTTTTTCAACAGCACTAGTCGGTCTAAAATCAACTTTATTTACACTAGCATAAAGTTGATGTTTGTCTAAGTGGAAAATTCGTGTTTGTTTACATGTTTGGCAAATAAATTGCGAACGCAGATTAGGTCAGTCGTGACTTGCAACATATGACAGTTGTTCTGCTAATAGTTCTATTTGGTAGTACCTAGATACTTCATATTTATTTAGTTGGCGGTTACCTACCAGCTCAAAATATAACGTTTTCTCTTTAATTTTGTGTGTCATTCTTTTTAGGTTTCCGTAACCGAAGCGTGCCAAACGGAACCCTATTAGCTATTTGTAACCCTCCTCTGTCTGTGAACCGTAATAGGTAGACAGGTCCTGTAGGTCTTTGTTTTGTATTAGTTTTTTGCCACCGACTTCCGAAATTAAAGTTATTTTTTATTTAGTTGAATTTTTATTGGAGGTATTTTCGTTGTGGTACTTACCCCACACAAATTCGAATACCACTACCTGCAGCTATGTAAATAACAGTCACAGGAAGTTATTATAACATCATCCACATAGAGAGTAAGTGGGAAAGTATGTATTATTGAAGCTAACTCAAAAACGACCCCAGCAAAGTTAATACAATTTATATGGGCCTAGGAAGTAAGCGACTTCAAAAAAAAAAAAACCGTATCGGTCCTGCCGTCTTCGAGTAATCGGGGGTAACATACATTAAAAAAGTAGTATACTAGTACTAGTATTGTCTACAGTAAGAACTAACTACTTACGGTAAAAATAACCTAACCTATGGGGGAGCACAGCTATCTAATTACGCAACACATTTTCGTTGACAATTCCGACTAATCTGTTTCAATTTGACAGGTCAACAACATTCATTGTGTTATTTACGTTGTTGAGCAGATTTTTTTTTCGAACGTACGAAGCTATGGATTAGCAATCTGTTACAAAACGATTCAGATTCCGATTGATCGTGTATTACGTAATTAGGGTACAGCTCTATAATAAACTTCCAAAGGATGTCAAAGAAGCGACTCCACTCAGCATATATTTAAAAATAAATTATTCACTTTTATTTACAACGACGAAACACTATATTAATTGTGTTGTGATTATTTTTGTTTAAAACGGCAACATGTTTTAACGTGGGCTACCAACTTTATCTTAGGAATGCACTCGCTTCCAATTTTGTTGACAATGATCATACTAAATTGTTTGCTTTTGTTTTTCTTCTACCCGCACTGATATAATATAATTAGTAATAAGATTTAATGTTCTCATGTAAGTGACAATTGTCTTAAAGAGAATAAAGTTCATTAAACCGAAAAGAAAAAATTTGAGAGGTGTCAAGGGACACCCGGATGGAACGAAGTTCGAAGAGAGAGAGAGAGACAGACAGAGAAACATGCGCACGCCGCACAGCTTACAATAGCTTACTATAGCAAAAAGTGTCGTTACAACTTTTCGTGAGAATTTTTTCCGTCTAGCCCCCTTTCACAACGCGCGATAAGGAACTTCGTTCCAAAAATCTGACGTACTGAGAACCTCCTCCTTTTATTGAAGTTGGTTAATTACATTTTTTTTGTGGCCGTTATTGGCTTCAAAATTTCAACCAGTCGGATTCTCTTTTAACTCCATCTGACACTTGAACTAAGTATTGTGCCATAGAGAACAGTAGAAGAACAGAACAATAAATTCCACACATGTCCTAGTTTCCAATGACCGCTAGTTAGTACGGGTCACAGCCTAGCTTCAATTATATTACTTGAACTGCACATATCGACACAAAGGTCATACAACTTCAGCTCGTTGTGTGAAGGCGAATTCAATTCCGGGTGCATTTGTATGGAATGCGGATGATTTTTATGCAATTTTCTGCTATTATGAGGAAGTAAAGGTGACATTTACGGGGATAAAAATTATCTGCAATAGGTAAGTTACTATAATTTGTTTTGTGTATTCCAGCTGCAAGAATTTTATTGCAACACTGAATTATAACACTGACTAACTGATGTTGTTACCGTTTTAGGCATTTGGAAAGTTTCCAAATACTTTTTTTACATCTAAAACGAAAAGATTTGTTGTTACGATATTAAGACGACGATAACCGACAATTTTTTTTTATGATTTTATACTGAACTTCACGTCTAAACAAGTAGTGTTACTGATTTGGAAAAAATATATGTTAAATTAGAGCATTTTAATAACTTAATATATGAGTATTTTAGATTATGTTTATATTACATGGTGAAATTAATTTGTAAAGTTATGTCTAACGCCGATAAAAAACTGAGAATCACGCAAAATCTATCAAGCGTTTTTCTGAACCTACACCATTTTAAAGATAATTTAATTATTGATCTTTTAGTATACGTGTTTTATTAAAATATCTTTTGTTTTGTGTATAGTAAATTAATAATGCGTCTAATTTGGGACAGCGCTGAATGACGAGATGTATGGATGGGCGAGTCCTATTACTGGCTGGACGTACGACGCGTTGCGTGAATTCAGTACAGAAAACGCAAGCTAACCACTCAAGGTCACTGGCTTCTCTTCATAATCAATACTTTAAATCACTAGTTAGCCATATTTCATATTTTTCCATACAGTACCTAATATATTGCCAAATTAATCAAAACAGTGAAATATTTGACATCCACTTGCAGAATGCACAAAGTGAAATTTCAGGTGTAAAAAGTGCCCCGTGACTATAAGCAGGCGTAAAAATTGCACCGTAACCATTTGCAGGCGAAATTAACCCGTGACCATTTGCAGGCGAAATTAACCCGTGACCATGAATAGGTATGAAAAGCAGGCGTGTACATACACGGGGCAATTTTCATTTTTTTTTTTTTTAAATTGCCCAGTGTCCAAATTCAGGTGTTAATGGCAATATACAATTTCGGATGTTAAAAAAAATCCTGAGTGCCAATTCCGAATAAGTCAGTGCCTAATCAAACTTAATCATTGTTTATCTAACTTAGATGGCCTATAGCAAAATTGTGTTCTGAGTTGTGCAAGCCGAATTTGGCAGTTGTAATTACGTTTATTTTGAGTTATACAGGGTGTCAGGGACTCGTGGCTATGTAATAACAGCCGCATGGGTCAATCCATCAGGTTAAGCTACGCTTGCCGGGGTTGGTCCGTGGATGGGTGTCCATCTTTACATACCGAGACTCCTCGGAGCCTCGGAAAGCACGTTAAGCCGTTGGTCCTGGCTGTCATTCGTGGATCTTTGACAGTCGTTAAGAGTCGTCAGAAGCCCGAAAGTCTGACACCAGTCTTACCAAAGGGTATCGTATTACACAGTTACTGGGTTGTGGAGGTCAGATAGTTCAGGAGTCCGGTTCTGGTGTCCGGTTCTGGTGTCTGGTTCAGGAGTCCGGTTCAGGAGTCCGCTTTAAGAGCCCGACTCAAGAGCCCGTCTCGAGAGCCCGACTCAAGAGCCCTAATCAAAAGCCCGACTCAAAAGCCCGGTGAAGAGTCTGGTTCAAGAGCCCGATTCAGGAGTCTGGTTTAGGAGACCGGTTCAGGAGTCTGGTCCAGGAGTCTGGTTCAGGAGTCTGGTTCGATAGCCCGACTCAAGTCCGGCGTTCAGGAGACCGGTTCAAGAGCCCGGATCAGGAGTCTGGTTTAGGAGACCGATTCAGGAGTCTGGTTCAAAAGCCCGTCTTAAATAAGTTAAGAGTTTTTGATAAACTTTTTACCTACTTTTGTAGCTTTCGAACGAAACCATTTGTATGCCTGTAGGACCTCTATATCGGTAAATATTGCAAAATAAATGAACCCACTGTACTCAGCAAGACAAAAAAAAAAATGGCCGCCATTTCAAAACAGTAGGGGCAAAATGGCTTATTATGGTGGATTTGTCGATAAAATTGATCCTAATGCTTCGCCTTAACGGGTCGGACCCCGGTGATCAGACACACTGTATATAGTTCACTCCACAAGCTCGAAAAAGTGCAGTCGCGCATTTTATGAAAACATTGGTTCGGAATTTATGGCTTTATACAAATAGATTTAAAATTACGAAAAGCGAGGCAGGCCGCTGTGAGCTATTCTCCACCACTCAATAACTTATATTTGTCGAAGTATTTCAGTTTCTCTGAATAGGAACGCCAAATTTGCCCATTTAATACTTAATCTCAGATACTAACTATAGGTAATAAACTGATGATAAAACGAGCTACAAAATACCTGTCATCATTTTAATGTGGGTTAAGGACAGTTTGCTAACTTACGCCGATAAAAATATGTCCTAGATTATATTGCTAATCTCAAGGTAGAATGAATATCAAGGTGCAAATAATAAGATATCTATACATACAAAAATAGCAAAATTATATACTAGCTTAACTAAAACTATTCACAAACTAAAATATAGCATCGAAAAATTCATCCGCATCGCTGTCGACTGGTAATGTACCCAAGAGACTGGCCGCATGCCACGTTTACTTTTATTTATTTACTAGCTGCCCGCCCCGGCTTCGCTCGAGTAGCACTAAGTACTTATCTACTACGAGATGTCGCTACCTCCCCGCAAGGGGGCGTGGCGAGCGGGGTCAGGGCTTCGCCCTTCGCCCGCGGAGGCCATACGTTGGCCCGCTAAAACGGGCCCCTCGATTTGTTCGCCTATTGCGGCTTATAAAAGTGACGCAGCAATGTGCGTCTGTGTGATTGGTTGCTATGAATATTTCTGTAGGCGCGCCGCGACGCTAATCCTTATAGCATCGCTTCTTCACGACACCTCCGGCGGTCTGTTCCCGCCAGGTGAGACCCCCAGTTACCTGGGGGAGGCCCAACGAAGACGACCAGCGACAGAGATGCCGACTTGACGCACCTACAGGTAGATATGTAGCTTTCCCTCGCCCCGCTTACAGATCTAGCCGTTTACGGATTGAGGGATAAGCAGTCGTGTTTGTGTGAGCGGCTTGTGTTGTCGTGTAACACCGCTCAGTGTCAACGTGTTTCACGGCCCGCACCGCGCTCGCACGTGTTATGTAGATGCTTGTATAGTAAAGGTTGTCTGTGTTAGTTACGCGGCGTGTCTATATTAACCTAGAACGCGCCGCGCAACAGATGTATGTGTACATCTGTAAAGTCTTATTATATCGAGTGAGCCGCGTGTAACCTGGGTGCGGCTTACTCGAGGCGTCAATCCGGTGGATGGGGTCAATTGTCCGCTACCAGGTCGCGGGGCAGGGGTCTCGCGTCGGGTGGGCGCGCGTGCAATGGCGCTATCTGCCGCATATCAAATGAGTCATGGGCCAGATCTATCATGATGTGGGTCCCAGAAAACGGCCGTCGATATCGAGGCAGACCCAAGAGAACATGGCGAGACGAGCTTGGCGCCTCGACAGGATTGGTCCGCACTAGCTTAAAACAGAGAGGAGTGGAAAGGAGAAAGAGAGAACTGCCCTGCCGTAGGACAACATACGCTAAAAATCAATAAATATGACTAAATGCACATGAAATGATGTATATATATATAATATAATTATACGGTACTTATAACAAAAAAACTGTCTGTCTGTTTGTTTCGGCTATTCTCGAATGAATGTGAGGACTATGTGGATATTTTTTTATTTATTTTTTCTGTTTAATTAATTTTTTCTTTCTCAGTTAGTTTTAATGATGATCCTAAATATCCTTTCTTTGGTATTGGTCGTCGAGTTGAGCTCCTTAAGTTCTGAGTTGAGCTCCACGAGTTCTGAGTTGAGCTCCACGATTACTGACAAATACTTGCACTGACTGGACAGGTCCACTCAAATCTGTATGGTTCTTTCCTTAAAATACCATTTCAGACACTAACCACATGGTTCTCATATGGCTTGACCAAGATTATGTCTGGACTTTAAAAGAGACTACGACCTCTGAGTTTGTTTCGGCCTTTCTTCTCAGAGTAGTCAGATAGGAAACACCGACCTCATCTAGCCAATTTTTAATATATTTTTTTTATATGACGTGTAAAAGTGATTCCGATATCCTATTTACAGAATAAACAATTTTATTTAGGTATTTAAATTACACCTTGTAGACCTTAAAGTTACAAGTTTACAACAAGTTTGTATTATTTAGTACCCTACTGTTTTGCTTTTCATTTTGTTTTCAAAATCTGTTCAGCCGGGAGTGAAAAGGTAACAGAGAGCCAAACTCACTTCCGGATATATATGTATTAAATTACGGAAAAATGTATACAAAATTATTCGACAAAACATGTTGTATTTAATAAACAAACAGCTTATTCAAGCCTAGCGAGCGTTACTTCCAAGTTGCTCGCAGAAAGTTTTTCACCATTTTCTAATATTATCCGTGTTTTCGCAAAATCCCTAGGGTTTTCGCGAAAATTCGAATTATCAAATCATCAGACTGGCAGGCAAGTAGGTGTAAGTAATGAATGATATTGATTACAAGTACATTCTAATATTTCTTAAGAGTATCTATGGAATTACTTAGAAAAGTATTTTTTATAATGTCACAATAGACAAGCGCCCCAGTTTATAAAATGTGGTGCTGGTAACTGTAGTTTTCGGTACAACGCAATTTAAGCTTGTGGAAAATGCTGTTTTGATTTTTCGGAATGTTCAGTATTTTATTCGGTCGTTTCTTTATTTGTATTCGAATATAACTTGTCGGAAAATTAGGATATAGGGTGTCAGGGACATCGACGCGAAAACGTAAATCACGGATTCGGTACATGATTCTGAACACCACAATGTTGAAACTTTTCGACGGTTATTAAAAATAAAACTGCCGTTCCATACATTTTGACCGCGTAGGCAATTGCACTTTTCTATGAAACAGCAGATTTAAAAAAAAATAAACGACGATAAAATTCAACGTTGGGGTGTTCAGAATCATGTAATGAATCCATGGTATCAGTTTTCGCGTCGATGTCCCTGACACCCTGTATAAAGCGGTAAAGGCCATATTTTGAGTATGGTCATATAAAAAAAAAACTGAGATTTTATTACTACCCGTTATAATATAAGTATCAATGGCATATTAATTGTAACTGATTCCCATATTATCCAGTTAAATAATTAGCTCTCTGGTATTGCTATTGTCCAATTAATTGACTCACATGATATCAATTGTTATTTATTGTTCTAAATTCATGTGGGCATGTGACAATGATTTTACGAATTGCATACTTGACACTTCGGGTTAGGGGTCAAATTAGTATTGTCATCCCTTTATCTCTTTCGTATTTACAGCAACGAAAGCGAACCGATTCGAAGGCCTTCTACTAAAAGAAAGAGATCGTCTCGCGAATATACGATCATCGCGATCTGACCGCCCCCTGTCGGCGTGACGACACGACGTTCGGGTTTGCCGAACAAATGAACGCGACGATCGCGTATAAGAACAAGACCTAAGGCCGTTTGTTCAACGCTACGCCTACGGGACGCCAACGAGAACAAGATGACGGCGCCGAAGTAGCGGTAGTAGCGATACATACATTTCCTATGGTCACGTGTCTACCGCACACCACCACGGGGACGTCACGTTCGGTTCGAATATTCTCGTTTTTCGTTGACGTTGTGGGGTGAAAAAACAGTGTAAGGCCGTTTGTCCACCGCACCGTGAACGGGATGTCAACGAGAACGAGATGACGGCGCCGAAGTAGCGACAGTACTTTTACTATGGCGCCTCGTTACTCGTTGACGTCCCGTTCACGGTGCAGTGGACAAACAGTGTAAGGATTCTTCTTCTTCGTCGTGTTGATGGATGATCCTAATCATCTATATATATAAAAGAAAGTCGTGTTAGTTACACCACTTATAACTCAAGAACGGCTGAACCGATTTGGCTGAAAATTGGTGGGGAGGTAGCTTTGAACCAGGAGACGGACATAGGATACTTTTTAGTAGGGTAGGTAGGGTAGGTAGGGTAGGTAGGGTAGGTAGGGTAGGTAGGGTAGGTAGGGTAGGTAGGGTCGGTAGGGTCGGTAGGGTCGGTAGGGTAGGTAGGGTAGGTAGGGTAGGTAGGGTAGGTAGGGTAGGCAGGTAGGTGCGCCGTAGATACGTACTTAGTGCTACTCGAGCGAAGCCGGGGCGGGCAGCTAGTCTATATATATAAAAGAAAGTCGTGTTGGTTACACCATTCATAACTCAAGAACGGCTGAACCAATTTGGCTGATAATTGGTGGGGAGGTAGCTTAGAACCAGGAGACGGACATAGGATACTTTTTAGTAGGGCAGGTAGGGTAGGCAGGTAGGTGCGCCGTAGATAAGTACTTAGTGCTACTCGAGCGAAGCCGGGGCGGGCAGCTAGTATTTAAATAAAATGAGCTTCGAACAGTTTAAGTTAGGACAGATTTACGGTTTGTATTTTAAAATCCACTGTCACAATGTTTGCGCAAAGTTTTTTCCTAGTTTACCTACCTCTAGAATTCTAGGAAAAATATAGGCGTGTAGTAATGAATAGAAATAAATATCAGTTTTCCTGGCAATTGAGGGAAATTGATATCCACAACGCGTAAGTAATGAATATCCCTTCATTTGTTAGCAAAACATATCACTGTTCCTAGAAAACACACGTTTACAACGGTACCAGAAGGTTTTGGCGTGTGGCCGAAATCGGAACTAAGACCGCCATCTTGTTTTTTTTAATACAATTTCTGTGACAATTTCACAAATGTTTACGAACAACGCCCCCCTGTCAATGTCAATCAGGCGCCACAAGATCCTAGTAGCACTCTACACTTGAAATAAATGATATTTTAACTTCATCTTTATTTCATAAAATTGACTGGGAAAAAATAACAATTTAGTCCGTCAGTCAGACAATAAAAAAATATTAGACACGTATTTTTTGCTTTATCATATATTAATTAAAAAATATTAGATAAAACGCATTAAATTTGGGGAGTGGGGGTTAACTACGTCACAGTATAAAATAATACACAGTATAAAATGTACCGGAAAGTGACGTCATGCCACATTTTGTTTAAGTAAAACATGAAAAAAATATACGTGTCCAATATTTTTTAATAATCCAAGTGCCGGACAAAAAAAAATTTTTCATCCCCAGTGCGCCATAACGGTATCCCAGTATAAAAATAATAATATGAATAAGTAAATCCAGACAGAGAAAAAAGTAAACAAAAAAAAGCTTATACAATTAAGAGTAATTTAAGTAAGGTTTTGGTGAACTACACCCCAACGAACGAAGACGTTGTACAGGCACACCTACAATAAAGGTACAAATTACTACAACTACTACTTACCACAGTTCAGGCGAGTAGGGAGGTGACGTGACTAAAGATGGCGGCGGCATTAGCGCGTCGTTTGACAGCTGTCAACAAAATTCACTTCTTCAATCATGGCCATAAAAAATTTCGCCAGTTCTATGTAATAGGGGACGAGCCTATTGACATTTGATTGCTGGGGCACAGGCCTCCTCTCTATGAGAGGGAGTGGGCCGTAATCTACCACGCGGGCCCAGTATGGGTTGGTAGATGTCACATGTCTTCGAAGTTTTGCTTCTAGGACATGCCGGTTTCCTCACGATGTTTTCTTTCACCGTTTTGAGAGCAGTGGTGATCAAATAATTTACACAAAGCAAAGCGCCTGACTGGGTTCGAACCTGGAGGCCTGTGTCCAGGGACCGTAGAAGTATTCATAACGGGGGGGGGGGGCAAGGGCCGGTCTGAATGCATATCTATCAAGAAATTGCTTTAACGATGAACGCTAAAGAACTAGGCTACTTTAGCGTTCATCATTAAAGCAATTTCTTTCGACAATGAAGTCAGCAAGGCGACTAGAACATATTTCTGCACCTTTTAATTCTAAATCTTCTTTACCAAGTAGTAAAATTGGAAGAGGCGCGGCCCCTTCGTTTAATTTACAGAGGGCCATTTGGCCTCCTCTGTCTCCCACTTCCGCGGGTCCCAGCAGTGGGAACATCGGGTGCATCGAATAATTTTGTGTGTGTGTATGTGCGTGTGATGTGTGTGTGTGTTCCTTACCGTAGACAGGACAGTAGCTTCACACCCTGGCTGGTACTTCTCCAAGTCTGTGCGAGGTCTTCTCATCACCTTCTCGCGATCCTGCTTGTGTTTCCTGTCGGCGCCTTTCAGTTTGAAGACCTGGTGACAAGTAACCATTTGGTTAGAATATTTATTATTAGAGAAGATGAAAAATTTTTAAGGCTATTATTTTTGATGTCCAATCTCATCTCCAGTTAGCGCCGGCCCTGGGGTGGGGCGAGAGGAGCGGTCGTTCTAAGCGCCAGATGGCAAAGGTCGCCAAAAGGCCAAATTATGCGAAAAACAATTTACAGCTCAAAAGAAAAAAATTATAGCGCTTTTTGAGAGGCGCGGGAGCAGTGTTGCCAGATCAGATTGTTAAAAATCCGTAGGGGCACTAGATAAATCCGTAGATTGCCTCTCGATAAATCCGTAGGTTGCCTCTAGATAAATCCGTAGATCTATAGACTTTATAAAGAGCTAAATCTGTTTCGAGCGGCTAAATTAGCCTTGAACCTATTCCGTAAACAGCGTTTCTTGTAAAATTACGTGGGTGACAGACTGACAGGTCTTTTGTCTACTTAATTTAATTTAAATTCAATAAGTGTTGATATCTGCACGAAAAGCAGATTTTTAAAAATTTGGAAATTTTTATTTACTATTTGCGTCCCATGTTTTTTTTACCCGCATAAGTTTCGATCCCGTGAGAATGTCGGGATAAAAAGTATCCTTCCCCAATCCAGGTCATTGTCTACCCGTGTGCCAAATTTCATCTAAATCCCTTCAGCCGTTTCAGCGTGAAAGCGTACGAACAAACTCACTTTCGCATAAATAATATTAAAATTGCGATTTACCTTAATCTGACACGCAGCAGCATGCAGTCGGGTATGCTCATCGCTGGCGAGGTAAGTCTCCACTTGAATACGGAACGGGACACCTTTCTCACCGCCATGCTTCTTGGCTGTGAACTCCGTTGATATGCAGTTCACCTGGGAACAACAAAACTTGGGTAAATAAAAATTACATTGTCATTTTACTAATAGTTCTGGAGGTTATATACAGTGTGTCCGGACATGGACTAGCGATATTCTAAATACTTAAATATAAACAATTTTAAAGTACAATTACACTCTATACTTTGGTCCAATACAATTAAAATAACAATATAGTAAATAACAATTTTTGGTTGAATTGCATAATTTTTCGTTTTTTTTTTCGTTTTTTTCATTTTTTTTCATAAGTTATGGAATTGTGAACACATTGTTTTGTAATACAGACGGTAGACAATACTATTGCCTTTCGAATAAGCCTATTTTTATCTCAGTATGACTAAAACTTTGAGATATATGTTTTTTTTTGTAATCGCATAGAGCATATTTCAACAAAAAAAACAAAATGGCTGCCACATAGCGGGGAAGTGTATTGGACCAAAAATTGTACTTTAAAATAGTTTATATTTAAGTATTTAGAATATCGCTAGTCCATGTCCGGACACACTGTAGACAGTCGCTCCATCCAGGCACGCGTAGCATGACGCTTTCTATGTCTACGAAGAATAGACACAGCTCTTTCTATACAAAGTGACATTTTGTTTCTCCATTTTTGACATCGCACCGTAGAAATCCTTCTACAATCTGTCATTTTGTCTTTCGTTTCTAACAATCTTTGTCTAGGTACTTTTCTATGTAGACTATTTTAGAAGAAAGTTTTCTATCCCAAACTGTCAAAATCACACTGACAACTGACAGTTGTCTCCACGGTCACAAAGTATATACGGTTATCTACAAAATCATGATTTTAATGCTCTCCTGCATTTAAACACAAAACTGTGATAATTAATAGAAGAACAAAGCTATCTTCGCATATTTTACATCATTTCGTTAATAGGGAATGTTACCAAGGAAACGGTTAAGGCCAATATTACTTAAATATTTTTTTGTTCTAAAATACGATTCTTCGACGCTGCGAAAATTTGTTTTAGTTGTCTATATATACGTGACTTAATATCAGTAAAAATTGAGAATCAAACAGAAAAATAAATCAAAGAAACCTGAGTCGAATTATGTAAAAGAGTGAATTTCGTAAAAAGTGCAGTTGACTCTTTCTACTTTGCTGAGGTCGCACTGTCTACACGGAACGTCAGTTTAGTCTTCTCTTCCGTCGACAAAACGGTGTTCATGCTACGCGTGCAGGTATCCGATTAGACTGAAAACCGACCCCAACACAGTTGGGAAAAGGCTTGGCAGATTCTGATTGCTCTTTAATACTATATCACAGATTAATACACATGGGACACTCCGCAGTTTAGGTATAAAGCTACAAGTACGCGGCGGGCCCGTCTTGTCGGGCCAATTCAGTGAGTGTAACGTAGTCAGAAGATCTAAGAGTTACGCGATAGAAAGAGAGGCAACTTCTGTAGGTGATTAGCGTTGTGCGACCTGAATTGCACTTTATTGTGTCGTGCAAGAGTTGCTTTTTATTTAAATGATTTTGCGGAGTGTCGCATTGCGATATCGTGGCAATTGAATATTGAGGTAATGGGAGAGTGAATAGAGCGAGGCCTTTGCTTGGAATGTCGTGCTCATAAAGTTGTAACAGCTCTATACAGGGTGGCAGGGACATCGACGCGAAGCCGGTTACCATGGATTCAGTACATGATTTTGAGCATGCATGATTATGATCTTAGTCTTTGATATTGTAATGTGATGGCTTCTGGTGAAAAAAAAAGAATTATCACTTGTGTGAGATAATAAAGTAGTGAATTAATCTGAACGAATTTGAGTATGTCCTAATGGAAAACACAATACCTCTTTGGTCGACCAGGGTTTCGAACTGTTATAACCCTTATTACAAGGCAATAAAGCCTAAGTCAGCTTTTAACTTATAAACAGTGTACTTTTCCTTTACTAAAGTACTGATGTTGCATTTTTATCCAATGCATAGAAATAATATAAAGAAGAAAGAAAGAAAATACGTTTATTTGCGGTACACATGACGCAAAGAAAGAACAAAACACAAAAATAAACAATTATTTTTTTTATTTTTATTTATTTTTATTTTTATTAATATGTTTAATTCAGTTAGTTAGATTCTGGACGCCGCCGCCGTCGCGTAATCTAGTGTGCCCAAATTAAAGGAGCAATTAAGAGGGACATTGCCAAAATATAAGTACCCAAGAACTTGTGTGTCTGTGTTTTTGTACTGTTGTTGAATTAAAGTGGTTCCCGTAGATTTTTTTTTTTTATAAGGCAAACGTGTTCGGCTTAGTAACAGAACCTTCGATCCGCTGACAAACAATGTACTAATACAATATTGGTTGTTGTCATTGGACTTATTAATTGTAAAATTTTAAGAAAATCGTCTACTTTTACAATTTTTGTAAATATGTGAGAACCATGTACCTATCACATAAGTAATTAATTTATCTTTCGTTGCTTTATTTTTATTAATTCTTCTTTTTACCTATTGTGGTAACGTATCGTCTTCACATATAATTATGTAACTAATGCACCTACATATACAAAATATTGTAACACTTTTTAAAAGAGTAACGGTGGAGTTTCTTGCCCATTCTTCTCCATACGAAAACTACCTTTAGGAAGGGGCGACTAGAATCAATTCAATTTTTTGTAAACTTTGACGTTCAAAAGTGCCTTACAAGGGCCTATTTGAAATAAATGATTTGACTTTGCAGTTCTTTCTACACTCTTTCCTTTGTTGCTTACATAAAATGTTCAAGTGCGAGTTAAATTCAAAATATTTTATTTCACATAAACCTACATGGGCACTTATGAAACGTCAGAAGCTAGGTGCACGGTTCCAATTGGTCGTTTCCTATGGAGAAGAACCGGCAAGAAACTCCACGGATATTCTTTTAAATATTCATAATTGGCTTTTAAAATGTTTTATTGGAGGACAATGTAGGCCTTTCAACAAGTACCAGGTACCATCGAAGAAGTTCATATCTAACTACCGTAAGGACTATTCTTGCTTGCAGCGCTCGGCGACTATAGCACCGGGCCGGTAACAGATGTGGTCATCGTGTTCACGGGATTTTGTTTTGAAACTGGTTACATATGAACTTCTTTGATGGTACATAACAAGATAGAAAATTGTCCACAAATAGATACATCTATACAACCTTAGTTTTTCTTTACCCTAAACCTCTTAAGGGGTCATTGTACTCATCACCGACGCTGAAATCGCGAAAAAAAAATCAGCTGTTTCCTACATTTCGACGAGATAGACGAAAATAAATGTAGAGAACAGCTGATTTTTTTTTCGCGATTTCAGCGTTGTTCCCATAGTGAAAGTTGTTCATAATAATGAGTACAATGACCCCTTAACAGGTTTAGTGTAAACAAAAACTAAGGTTGTATATACAATAATTGAGTCGAAATCATTACTATTCATTACCCATATTATCATTATTAATTTATTTTACCTTGATATAAACGCCGACATCTTTGGTAGGGTCCCAGTACACGTGTAACGCGTTCAAACAGGACGGCTGTTCGACACGGATTACGCCATAGGATAGAGGTACGTCCACCTAAATATAGAGGAAATATTTGATTAGTTGAGATTTTTAAATTAGTCAGTACTTTAAATGACATTGTAACGCGATCTTATTTCAAACCGCTCCCGCCACAATCCGCTCGTCCAATAAGGGTACAGCTTCTAGAATGTGCTAGAAGCCATATAAAAAAATGTACGACGCGCACCTTTTATTAACAACATGAGTCTGTCATCCGTCAGCTGTAAAGCGCACCAACGTATATTTTACAAAACCTTTTTCTTCGCCCCGAAACCCTAGTGTATTAATATATTGGGTCCCCACCTATGAAATTGGCGTTTTTTTCTCACAAATAGAGAACCTTGTCACTTCTATGAATAAAAATATTCATCAATTGCTTGGTATTATATCGAATAATGACCATCATAGACAACTACCAATAGTAAAAAAAACCTTATTACTTATAGTTTATAAACATAAAAAATACCTTAAAAATTACTCCTCATTTTGTTAGCAGAAATTACCACTATTTGTTTTAATTTAGCCAAAACTTATTTTTGTCGCTTAATCTAGTGGCATATTACGTTATCTTAGTCTTTAAACATTAGCGCATAAAAGTTTTAAAACATTAGTGTTCATGGTTGTTCTATAAATTAAGAAAATGTTAGTATGAAAAAAGCAACTTCTTTAAAATTCTCCATACAAAACGCTGATTTCATAGGTGGGGACCTAATATTATATTGTGATTTCGTTATATTGTGATATATGTATGTTAAAACATGCATTTTTTTTTTCTACAAGCTTATTACATGGAATGCGTCCAGGGGACTTAAAACGGCCGCTTCGGCAGAATCATAATAATGATAATATTATGAATCACACAAACTCTCACAAACTGACAATTCAAAAGTCATTTATTCAAACTAGGCTGAGAATCAGCACTTTTCGAACGTCAAAATTACATAAGACAGTCCCCCAAAACGCCCAGCCTTCACCACTTCCTAGTGCTTTAGCTGGGAAGAAGCAGTGGCGCAACAAACTCCCCAGCACCAAATATTATATAATTCATAATATTATATAATTTTTAATTTTTTTAATGTGGCAATATTTACACTAAATATGATTCTGATATGAATTGAATTGAATATGATTCAGCTAAAATATGTGTCACCATAGATCAATTGCTGGGAATTCAGAAAATGAATTGCTTTTAGAGGAATTGCTTAATGTGGCCGTTTTAGGAGTCTATGAGTTGTCACAACCAATTTTCTACCAGTGTGATAAGGCCCTTAGTTCCGTCTTTGACCAAGCGCCAAAAGATCCTAGTACTATCTTAGAAAAGAGCTTACTTCCTTCGTCTGTTAGTACGAGATCGGAGACAGCAATACTTTAATTGGGGCATAGGAAAACATCGTGAGGAAACCGGCATGCCTGAGAGATATTTCTCGATGGCATGTGAAGCGAAGTCTGAGGCCCACGGACCGCTTTAAAAGTAGAGTTCATTAATTGAGGTGAGACGATCGTGGCGATTTTTCGACTGCCCCTCCCCCGTTGGTGAGATGTCGTGAGATTTGACTCGACCCCCTCCCACACTAATCTCACGTGAGATTTTTCAAAAAGCGTATTTTTAGTGTAACTACGTGTTAATCTGTGCTTGATTGCGTTCGATTAAAAAACACATAATTTGATAAATTACTAGTTTAGCCCATTTTAAGTTTTCTCGCAAAATAACCCGGTATTTTGGCAGAAAAAAAAAATTACGTGATATTTGCCGAGACCGCCCCTCTCCCCCACGTGAGATTCGGCTCGACCCCCTCTCCCCCTAACGTTTATTTTACCTTGAAATAAACGCCGATATCTTTGGGATGATCCCAGTACACGTGTAACGCGTTCAAACAGGCCGCCTGTTCGCGGGTCACGCCGTAGGAGAGCGCCTCACGTAATTAATGAACGACCCCTTACTCACTAACCACACGAAAAGAATATTTGAGTGGTCAATAAACAGTACCATCGAAGAAGTTCATATCTAACCACTGTAAGGGCTATTCTTGCTTGCAGCGCTCGGCAGCTATAGCACCGGGCCGGTAACAGATGTGGTCATCGTGTTCACGGGATTTTGTTTTGAAACTGGTTAGATATGAACTTCTTTGATGGTACATTATATACCTCTACAATCCTCTCTCCGGGTCTCTCGTTATGCCACTGCGCGATCTGCTCCCTTTCCATGTACTGGAGGCGACGCTCGTGGAAACAGATCTTGATTATGCTCTGCAGGAAAAATTAGAATCAATGAAAGTTATGTCCAGCAATATTTGGTAGGTAAGCGTTCCAGTTTGAAAAGCGTCGGTGTTTGACAATTTAGCGGTATGAGGAACAGGGTGTAAAGTACCCTCATCCACCATAGAAAAGGGAGGATCCTCCGACCAGACGGGTGTCTTGTCTGGCGGGCAACTGCCCAGAGGTTTAAGTCTGGAGCTTGTATATTTATGTCCATCGCGCTGTAAACTCTAATTGCGCGATGCAGGATTTTTATGACGTCAGGATGTTGTGTGACGTCAGGTCTTTGATGCGTAGTTCGCATGTGGCGATGTAGATGCCGCCACAACAACATATCTTAAATGAAATTTACATCTAAAAGACACACGTATTTAATTGTATTTAGTTATTTTTCCACTCTTTAATCAGGCATTTTGTTTTGATTGATTGTTTGTTTGTTGTCATTTGCCAGTGTCGTAACTCAGAGTAATGGGGTTGTCGTTTTTGTGCTCACCAGATGGCGCCACTGGCGAGTAAGGTCCTGTCAGTACTTTTATTTTATATATTTTGGATATGTTTAAGTACTCATTACTTCATTTAATGTTTATTTTATTACATTTTAGCACATCAAATGAATATTTACATTATAATGTTCGAAAAATTCTCAAGCACGAAGCAGACAAATATTATTCTACCTCCAAGTGCTACCAAATTAGATCCCGAGTTGTTACTTAAAATCTTAAGCCATAATTAATGACGAATGGCTTAATCTTTACAAAAATCATGAATAATGAGTAAAAATTCCCGCAAACAGTGAACGTTCAGTGACATTTGACGTTTCTAGAGACCTCACTCTACACGAGCGCCTCTAGCGGCGAATACAAGCGCGATACTCCTAATTACGCAATGTAAATTGTCTCTGGTCCCTGGCCCTGACATCAAGCAATAGATAGAATTGTCAAACTTCTATTGCTTGAATACGAGGCTTTTGGCTACTTTGTATGTGTGTATTTTTTTAAATTTAAAATAAACACCTTTGCTTTTTTTTCAAATTGTTTTTGTCGCAAGGCTCGATCGCAGGTTAGGTTACGATTGCCAAGTTCGGTCCGTGGATGGGTGATCATCAATTACATACTGAGAACCCTCTGAATGGGTAGGCCCTTTAGAGCTTACAGGTGTGATGTAATGTTATATTTACCTTGAGTATCTTGCCCTTATAATGCGACAGATCTCCCAGCTTCTTAAGTTTGATCTCGTAAGGCTGACCCTGGTTGAGGTAGGTCAAGGTCTCTTCGTTCTGTTTGGTGGCTATGGATGTGGCAGCTGCTAGGACGTATTGGAATCTGTTGGGAAAATAATAATAAATAAATTTAAAACCCCATCGTCGTATCTCTACGTAAATGTCGTGGTGGGACTTGCGCGCTCCTATGAATTCTAGGTCTGTGCCAGTAGAGTTTACTTTGCCGGAACAGGTCTAGGATGAGGAGCCAGACCAAGAGAGATACAGAAACCCGCAGGCCAGCCTGCATGTGGCGAGCTGTTGGGCAGTAGCGACCACACGGACCCTATCTCCCGGGAGAAGTCTTGTTCCTGACCTCTGGCTTGCCTTTATTGGCCGGCTGGAGAGAAGATTGACGAGGAACAGAGCTCCCATTTCTTTCTTGTCTTTATTGGCTGGTTTTTTTTAGGTGGGAGATTATCAAATAACTTCTCTCGCTCTGGGCGGAGCTAGGGCGTGTCAGACTTTTACTGACTATAACCCACCCGTGTTCCTTCCGTTCCCTGTGTGCCGGGGTCGCGATATCCCTTTCGGACAAACTCGCAACCCCGGCAGGCATTGGCCGTAACGGACCCCGTCAGTTGGTGCTGACATCTCTTTGAGGCGCGCGTGGAACACAACGTGCCGTCGACCCGGGCCTGGTCCTTATCGGAGATCTAGATTCTCAAGAGCAAACGTGCTCGGAGGAAGGAACTATTCGAGTAAGATGCTGGTAGGGATCTTGACCTTTATTTTGATCTTTATTTTGAAGTGCTAGAGATTGATATTGTTTGGCAGATTACCGAATATCCTTATCAAGACACTCATGTATATTGTTGTTTGCATGTTGACTTCACTGCACTGCAGTCATTGATGGATTGGAACCCCTTTTCTCTCATTGCGAGATTGTCAGAATAGTTTTGACTTCAAACGGATAATTTGCGGGAAAAAAAATACCAACAAAAAATTTCTAAATGGAAACTGTTAATAATGTAAATTTTAGTTTAAAATAAGTGTAATTTCCATTTTGTCTGTTTATAAATTATTTATATTATATTTATAAATCGCGCCATATCTTTATACATAAATTATAGCCTATGTTACTCAGTGATAACATAACATTCAACTGGTGAAAGATTTTTTTAAATCGGGCCAGTATTTTTTGAGTTTATTATTACATACATACAAACATACAAAAAATCAAATCTTAATGATATTAGTTTAGTTTTTTTAATTTAGGGCCGGTTTTTCAATCCTCAGTTAAATCGTTAAATAGTTATCTAGCGAATACAATTATCTGGCTGTTTATCAGGCGAATAAATATTTTAAATTTTTCAATCGTATAATAACGGAAGAATAGTTGTCCGTGGTCTTTGTTAACCCACTCCACACTATCATGTGCAAGCGTGTTTGTCTAGAAAACTAGTCGGTATGCTTACCTAGTGTCATCCTTGAAGCTAGGTTCAGACCGCGTCTGTATGGGGGAGTGCAGGAATCCATCAAGAGAGCCGACAGGTGAACACATCAGCAAGCCTGCATCTGTCAACCAAAGACATTAAATTATTACTTAACAATAATTGTCTATTGATTGTGATTGTCGTGATGGCCCACTGGTTAAGGCCTCGCCTCTCATGCACTATGGTTGTGGGTTCAAATCCGGGCAAGTACCAATGTGACTTTTTCAATTCACATGTACTTTCTGAGTTTATCTTGGACATTACTGACATCGGTGAAGGAAAACATCGTGAGGAAACCTGGACTTATAGTTAATATAAGTCTGAAATCGCCAACCCGTCTTGAGCAAGCGTGGTGATCAATGCTCGTGCCTTCTCTGTATGAGAAGAGGCCTTTGCCCAGCAGTGGGACAGTAACAGGCTGGTATTATTATTTTATTGTTTATTGAAATAATTGATTTACATAAAAATTTACAAAAACTCACTAAGTGTTTTTAAATAATTAGGAGATAATGACATTTAAATACATTTTTTAGCCTGAAAAAAAAAGTCCTTAACTGATTGTTTTGACGTACATAAAAGCTAGTTATTATGCGTGTTCATCTAAAAATCGTTTTAAAAGGAACAATAAATTACTGGTTTAGATGATAATTGAAAAAATGTACTTAATGATTTATTTTGTTAGGACTTTTCTTAAACTACTCGGCTTTTAGCGTTTAATACGTACTTAATGAAGTTATACAAAATAAGTACATAACATTCAAAACTTTATTAATATTATGAAATTGATACTAAATGAATCTGAAATTGACAGTTAGGCTTGATCTACAATTTCAATTTCATTTACATCATGTTCAGGCAATTCTTCAATAATATCAGTTTTGTGAAATGTATAATGATTTTTTCCCTCGGTAATCTTCTTAAAAACGTTACTTAGGTACTGATTTTTTTACATGCGTAACTCGAAAACTTTAGTAATCAGTACAGTTAATGAGTTGTTGAAATAGTGACGAAAATGAAAAAAAAAGTGATTTTTACCAAAAATTTCACTTATAGTACGTTCGCGTTAAGAATGCAGTGAGTCATCATTATCAGTCGGCCTAGCCCCGCCTCCTAACCAATCAAATCTTTTCAAATTACAAATTATAAATTCATTAAACTTAATCTTTTAAAATATAATTTGTTTGAATTTAACACCACTGTGAATACACCTTTTATCTTGCAGTTGCACTGATGACTCACTGCATTCTTAACGCGAACGAACTGTAGTGACTTTTACCTTTTAACCAACGATATTATGTATTAATTCTAGAAATAAATTAATAGTTTAAAAAACACTAAAAAACACGCATTTACGTGCACCTTTACAAGACCTTTCTAACAAGTCCAAACACGGCTATGATACGATATTTCATCATGGAATGCTAGTGCCTATCTTCCGGCTTCATCATCAGACCTTGAAACCTAATCATGGTCAACGTTCATTATAAGACCTTCCTAACAAGTCCAAACACGGCTATGATACGATCATCCATCATGAAGTTCCAGTTCATATCTTCCGGCTCCATCATCAGATCAGCTCGACAGTACCATGTTATTGTATTGTCATCAAAATCACATACAACTGCCAATTTTCATAACGCTACGATCTTTAGAAGATGGTTAAATTAGTTTTCTTAGATTTGATTACATAGTTACATACACGCTTTTATTAGGTCGACCTGTATGTACATACAGGTCGACCTAATAAAAGCGTGTTAAAAATCGCGCTGCGCGGCCTTTCATGTTGTACCTATCATATATAACCGACTTTAAAAAGGAGAAGGTTCTATGTTCGGCTGTTTTTTTTTGTTGACAATGTTCGTTGCCTCACTGAAGAGAATATCTTAAACAAAAATTGTATGACTGTTTTTAAATTTAAGAAATGAAAGAATAGTAGTTTACCTTTATGTGAAAAAGTGTCAATAAATATAAAAAAAAAAAAAAAAAAATGTATAACACAAAAAAGGAGCTACGTCTGCCAATAAACTGCTTTGCAGTTTGGCAGAGGTAATATGTATCTTGTAAAAGAATATTTCTTTGAATAAACACTTTTTTTTTTTTAT
Source organism: Agrochola circellaris (assembly GCA_914767755.1). Lineage (NCBI taxonomy): Eukaryota > Metazoa > Arthropoda > Insecta > Lepidoptera > Noctuidae > Agrochola > Agrochola circellaris. The sequence goes on along the minus strand of OU611867.1, from coordinate 3,441,539 downwards.
ATTTTCGTCAATTGTGGACAAATTGAGAAAATTGTTTATTACGCGAAAAAAAAACACAATTAACGAAAATGTCGATAAACATACTTATTTTAAAAAAACATACAGATGAAAATAGAACCTCCTCCTTTTTTGAAGTCGTTTAAAAATACGCGAACGCAGCAGCAATATCAATCTATGTAAAACATGTGCGGGGGCAATTTCTGATTTGCCCCCCCCCGGGGCCAAAAGCTGGGTACGCCCATGGGTATGAGGTCGGCGTTTCCTAAGTGACTTCTCTGAAAAGAAAGGCCGAAACAAACTCAAGAGCTCACACACAGTCTCTTTTAAAGTCCAGACATAATCTTGGTCAAATCATGTGAAGACCGTGTATCTATTTAAATCCTCGTTTCCAATCGATGTTATTTCATCATCAACTTTATGCAAGTCCCAACTAGCACAAACTGTTGCTTAAGAGCTTTGGAGCTAATCCGATTATTCCCAAAGGCGCCAAGCTCAAGCGCCAGAGCGTGCACTGCAGACCTTATGCAGCCGCTTTGGAGCCAAAGGGGCACAACTTTTTGCAATCTATAGTTCCATTAGAACTTCATAATACTGGCATAAAAGCGCTAGAGGAGCTGCAACTAATAGTTAACACCACACTAAAGTTCTTGTGGCGCCTATTGAATGAATGACAGGTTTAACTGAACGAATAAAGGATCACTGATCATTCACCTTGTCTCTCATTTATTAAATACATCTGTTGTTCCTGAGTCAGACATTCTGAATAGAAATAAATAATAAGTGAAGTGAAGGTAAGTATTTTTGAGTTATATTTTGTATTATATGCAAGTGGCTACAAACGCAGATCAGTTTATCGTGCATATAGTTGATATTATTGGAGTATTTTTAACGCGCCTCAATAATTACCTCAGAATATCGTAAAATATAATTATATAAATATTATTATATCACATACCTACACGATATTGAAATTACATACTTGACTATATTTGTATTTAGTAAGTTGCTGGTTCTATATTTAGTTATATTTTACTACAAATTGCGATAAAACCCTATAAATTTCTCAAGTAATGTTAAATAATTGTCTTGTAAACATGTCTATGAGAAGCAGCTTTAACTTGCAACTTCAACCTTAATACTTCCTCTCTGCGCGTCAAATCACTAAGTTTCACTCTTCTGAAGGTCCAAGTAATACCTGTACCACTAATGCAGTTCAAGTCTTTACAATCACTTTTATTTCGTACTTACTGCAGATATCGAACCACACTAATGGTTATTTGTTTAGAGATCCGTAGAACTCGTTGAAAACCCTAAAATACGATGATCATTTGTAGCTGCTTCTATATTTTTCGCTCTTTCAATTGTTTAACACTTACTATGTCTTACCATGTTTTCAGAATGCCTTTCAAAATAATTCAAACTTATAATGAACAACAAAATAAGCAAGAACTTTGCATCTGTCCATCTAAGTGGGAAAAACATGGAGTGTTACACTGGCCGAACAAAAAAAGTAAAAAATTATGTAAAATAGAAGATTCAACTCCACAACCAAACTGGACTAAAATAAACTGCATTGTTAAAAGGAAAAATATTTTGTCGTACAAAATTGCTGACAAGCAGTTGACAGAAATGTTAGATTGTTCGACAACAGAACAAGAAGCCACAGAACTACATGACTACGTTTGTGTTTCAACGCCCAAATTCGTATTTGCTCGCGATAGCTCCATTTTCTTTCACATTCGACATAGTCTAGTTTATATTCAGTATCGCTGTCCGAGTCCAGTCTAGAAAAAAGAAACAATAAATTTACGCAAAGAAGGTTATTTTACTTTATTTTTATAATATGCCACACCAAGCTTATAACTTACTTTTCCTCTGTAACTGGTCTGTTATCAGTAATTGAGAAAACAAAATCTACGGGACCCTCGCTTGTGTTTGTTGAACTCGAACTTGGCGCATTATTTTTGTTTGTTTCCAATGAATCCCTTGAAGAATAAATTAAATGAATAGAGTTTTATAAATAAAAGCTAAATTACTCTCACGTAATTGAGTTAAAAAAACTTACGTGTTATTTAATATTTCAATTACAGAATTCTCGTAAACAGTTGCCCTTTTTAATTTCTGCATATTTTGATAAACTCTCCGTACTTTCTTGCGATATCCACCAATTCTTTGTTTGAACTTCCATGCTTTCAGATCCATATTTCTTTTAAACTGGCTTAAATATTTTATAAAATCTGATTTCTCCAATAAAAATAGCAGAATGTATCCAAATGAGTAGGCAATGTCCATTACTCTCCTGCTTCTATTGTGAAGCCTTAATGTCGCTATTAGTAAAACAGTCGATCAAATTCCTACTTAAGTCTGCGCAAAAGAACAAATCACTTCTGCAATGAAACTTTCAGTGGCAGAACAGTGATAAATATATCTTTTATACAGGTCCGTTAAAAAGTCTGCAATTAAAGTCTTTATGCAGTTCTGAAGCGTACAGCAGCGGCAATAGAAGCTTTTTAGAAGCTTTAAGCTTTAACATCCATGTTTTAACTCTCTTTTAAAGCTATAGACGGAAAATGGGTTATAAAATTAACTCTTATAAAACCTAGAGTGGCATTTGGTTCAGTTTCTGCTACCCCTAGTGATATTTACAGCTATGAGCAATTACGGAAGCAATAGTAGAACTTAAAACCACTTTCTGAACCCCTAAAGCGCTACTGTACAGCTAAAAGTTGCAAAATAGGCTGCTATTTCCACTAGTGTGCTAGTTGGGGTGTAAATAAAGTTGATTTTGGACTGTTGAAGTCATAAAAAATAAGAAGTTGTATCGCAAACTGAACCTTATGTGAAGGCATTACAGTAGTTTTTCCTAAAACTCGTGTTTGTTTACATGTTTGGCAAATACATTGCGAACGCAGATTAGATCTACAGTTACAAAGATTCAAGAACAATTGGACGTAGTTAATCAGAAACGATCCAACCCACATTATGGGCGAAAATGAGTTATGTATAACAAAACACTCTTTGTAGTCAAAACTTTAATATCACAAAAACAATCCCAACGCATCATGTCATTACGACCATACGTTACCAACCCGTATGTATGGCAGGTCATACGATCACATAACACGATCTGATCTTAAAACTTGAATATCTCAAAACTAACTCTGTGTGGGTTGGATCCTTTCTGTTTAACTACGTCCAATTCGTCTGTACTCACTTTTGTTCTCCTGCGCATTTGGTGAGTGATACCCGTTCATGGGTATCATGGTGCCAGGAGGCATGGTCGGCTGGCACTGCATGCTTTCTGGGCTGCCTGCGATTGAGAAACATTTTTAATAGTTTATTTACCATCTGCCCAGCGTGATTGCTGTCACCTTTTTTTTTTTTTTTAAATAACTTCTCCCGCTCTGTGTGGAGCGGGAGGGCGTGTCAGACTTTTACTGACTAAAACCCACCCGTGTTCCTTCCGTTGCCTGTGTGCCGAGGTCTAGATATCCCTTTCGGACAAACCCGCAACCCCGGCAGGCATTGGCCCTTCCGGACCCCGTCAGTTGGTGCTGACATCTCTTTGAGGCGCGCGTGGAACACAACGCGCCGTCGACCCGGGCCTGGTCCCTATCGGACGGCGAGCTACCCATTGCTCACCGTCCGTGATTGCTGTCACCTAACTCACTAATATGTACTATCGAAGAAGTTCATATCTAAGCAGTTAGAAAACAAAATCCCGTGAACACGATGACCACATCTGTTACCGGCCCGGTTCTATAGTCGCCGAGCGCTGCAAGCAGAAATAGTCCTTACGGTGTATAGATATGAAATTCCTCGATGGTACATTACATTATGTTTATATGCTTTTATTTTGTCCTTTTTAGGATTATTCGTGCGTCTGTCTGTTCGTCTGTCACAACCAATTTGCTCCGAATATAATGGACCGATTAAGTTGAAATTTGTTAAAGAGAAAGAAAGAAAAGAATAAAAAAGTGTTTATTCTGCACAAACTAAACGCACATTACAAAAAAAAAAAACAAAACAATTCACACATAATTATGCATTTCTGTGACCCAAACACGAACGTGTAACGTAAATAAATGAATTTTGAATATGGGGGTCACTTTTGGGGGGTAAATAAGAAAATAAAAAAAGTTTTGTTAACTGTACCGTGTGACATATCAAATATAAGAACTTATTGCGAGGATATCAAATACATTCGTTTTTTAATAATTTTAAAATAAATACTTTTAAAGATATTTAAGAAAATAGGTTTTATCCCTTTATCTCCGAAACTAGTCTAAAATTTTGAAAAATATCCGAGACACGGAGGAGTCTCGGTGTGTAAAGATGGTCACCCATCCACGGACCAACCCCGGCAAGCGTAGCTTAACCTGATGGGTCGACCCGTGCGTCTGGGATTACTTAGCCACGAGCTCCTCTTTCTGTTAATATAATACCTTTAAATATCAATCAAATCTAATCAATAGCTAATTAGTTGCTTTATTTCAGCATTTGCGTGAGGAAATAAATTCTAGCGAAGCTTTTATTTAGGTAAGCCCGGTCACTCCGAAAAATGATTTAAATAAAAAGCGATTCTTGCTACCACACAATAAAGTGCAATTCAGGTCGCACAGCGCTCATTACCTACAGTTATATTCACCTAGAAGTTGCCTCTCTTTCTAACGCGTAACTCTTAGATCTTCTGACTACGTTACACTCACTGAATTGGCCCAACAAGACGGGCACGCCGCGTACTTGTAGCTTCATATGTAAAATTCTGAATATTGTATTCATCTGTGAATAGGCTCGCCCCCTATTACATGGGACTTAAACATAACTAGCGAAATGTGGGTGTATTGTAGGTACACCTCTGCCTACCCACCCGTGATGCTGTCTTTTATTTAGAAAAACTTTGGCAAATTCAGTGTACGTAAAAAAATCGCCCGTGTCTACCTGAGCTTAGCCTGTCAGTGGAAGAAAATGGGACAAGTCTCATTTTTTTAACCTTACTACCTCGTTGTATTGCATTATTGAAACAAACAAAAAAATTACAGTCCTTGTAAAATTTCATTGCCCGATCAATAACAATCGAACGATCTAGCATACCATCTATCGGCCAATATCGAAACTACTTAATACTTTAGTTCCTAGATTCCGATAACAGATGGCGCCACTTACCATGCTGTATCATCATGGTCCCATTGTGTGGAGGCGACTGCTCAGAACTGCCCTCCTCCATGGCATCGCGGTTGCTATCAACCACCATGTTGGTAATCTGTGAAAGAATAAAGAGTATAACAATGTAGATGATTTTGAAGTGTACTGTAGTTATAGAGAAAAGATTGGAAACTTATTAAGTAGCAGGTTTCTGAATTGAGAATTAGAATTTGAGAATTTTTCAATCTCTACTTTAGAAAGAAAGAAAGAAAGAAAAAGTATTTATTCTGCACAAACTAAACGCACATTACAAAATACAAAACCACTTTACAAATTATCCAAAAGACTCGTATTCATTATTCAACAGAAAAGTTTGACAAATTTTGTCTATTGGTTCGATACCACATACGACGATATTAAAATTTATTTTCAAAAAACCTAGTTTGCGTAGAGCCTAGTGGTGTGACCGTCGGACTGCCAAGTCTCTTATAGGTCTCGAGTTCGAACCCAAGGCACGCACCTCTGACTTTTCGGATTCATGTGCGTATTGTATACTTATCACTTGCTTCAAAAACGGTGAAGGAAAACATCGTGAGGAAACCGGCATGCCTGAGACATATAATATATGTTGACGGCATATGAAGCCATGTCAGAAGCCCATGGGCGGCTTTAAAACTCTGACACCACGTTAGTCACTAACCACACGAAAAGAAGAAGTTTTTAATTTTTGCTTTCTACTCCAAATTCACAATTCAGAAACCGGATGAGGGGGGGAGGTCGGCAGAAGTAATTCACAAAATAACAGGCGTGTCCAGATTGGGAACCGTTACCTTGCAACGGGAGAAATAGGCAAGAAAAGGTAACTCGATTCTAACGACTATAACGATGAAATATAATCATAATTTATATTATGATATTACGTAGATTATTCTAATATTTCTTCCATTCTCAGATCAGCTCGAAAGCATGTTTTCATGAAGACTTCATTCTGAAAGTTTCAAATTCAACGCCGCAAATAGCTGTCAAATACTTAGGCCCGTATTACAGAACCTCACTCAAGACTCAAGCATTACTTAAAACTATTTTCAACCAATCAAAAGGCGTTAAACGAGTTTTGAGTAATGCTTGAGTTTTGAGCGAGGTTCTGTTGTTGTTGCTGTTTAGGCCCTTCGTACACGGCACGGTTTTTTTACGGTACGGTGTATAAGCCGCGCCGTAGAAAAACGTGTCTGTCAACAAGCTTCCTTAGTGATCCATACAACACAGACGACCGTGCCTACACACGGTAAATAAACCGTAGTTATTCACGGCAAGAAAAACGAGGGTAAACAAAGGGCCTTAGAATGCACGCGTCTGCAGTTTTCATGCAGTTGATTAAGTATAAATCGATTGTATTAAGGGTTGAAGCTCAGACCACAAATAAAAAACCAAGACATAGTTTAGGCGGTATGAGGAACAGGGTGTAAAGTTCACTCATCCCCCATAGAAAAGGGAGGATCCTCCGACCAGACGGGTGTCATGTCTGGCGGGCAATTGCCCAGAGGTTGAAGTCGTGAGCTTGTATATATGTCCACCGCGCGGTAAACTCTAATTGCGCGATGCAGGATTTGAGTGACGTCAGGATGTTGTGTGACGTCAAGTCTTTGATGCGTAGTTCGCATGTGGCGGTGTAGATGCCGCCACAATAGTTCTGCAAACAATACAGTGAAGGATGATAAAACTACACCTCAGGTCTGTGCATATATACGCTCACACGGACACACTTTTTTTTTTGGTTGGGTTATTATCAAATAACTTCTCCCGCTCTGGGCGGAGCGAGAGGGCGTGTCAGACTCTTCCTGACTAAAACCCACCCATGTTAATCTGTACGTTGCCAGGGACCACGGTATCCCTTTCGGACTTTCCCGCGACCCCGACCGGCATCAGCCCTAGCGGACCCAGTCAGTTGTGCTGACATCTCTTTGAGGCGCGCGTGGAACACAATGCGCCGTCGACCCGGACCTGCCGTGCCATTCTGTAAAGATCTCACCGTGAAAACTTGGGTGAAGTGAGCTGTCAATAGTGTCAATCCCAAGAAATGCCAGATCACTTTAAGCTCACTTCACCTAAGTTTTCACGGTGAGATTTTTACAGAATGGACCGGCTGGTCCTTATCGGACGGCGAGCTCCCCTCACACGCACACACTTACAACCATTTACAATCAAACTGCACCTCACTAAGGCCCGTATTACACAACTTCACTAAACACTCAAGCATTACTTAAAACTATTTTCAACCAATCAAAAGGTTTTAAAATGAGTTTTAAGTAATGCTTGAGTTTTGAGGAGGTTCTGTAATACGGGCCTTATTGCGGTTTACGAAATCGTCCTCATGTAGGGTTACCATCTGACAGGCTTTTGCCGCATTTGACAGTTAAGATAGGCGTGCGGCCGGCGCTAAGCTGAGACAGGCGTTTTTGAATTTCTCATTAGAGTTTCGAAGTGCGCATTTATTAAAATGCACAGTTGAGTAAAGAAAATAATCGCCTGACAATAGAGTTGGTTAAAAGCGTTATTACTAACCCAAAAAAACTTTAAAAACGTTGCGTTTGAAGTTTTTTATATTTATATTTTAGAAAAAAAAAGAACGTTTGTAAAAAAAAATATCTTCGGAAAAATATTACTAATAGTACGTTCGTTTTTTTTCTAAATTAGTTTAGTGGTCGTAAATTGTTCATACATTTTGAATAAATATCAGTCATTAAAACTATCTGTTGTGTATTATTTATTTTAAGACTTAGTTTGTTTATAATAGACAGGCATTTTTCTGAAAAATCTGGCATTTTCTACATCCTAGACAGGCATCCTCCCTTACATAGATGGTAACCCTATCCTCATGTCACTGTTGACAGCGGTATGTCTTGGTTTATTAGATGGTCTGAGGGTTGAAAGAATGATCTACTTCAGTAATGGCCCGATATTTTATGTAAATAATGATTAACCTTTTAATCAACCACTAATTCAGTAAACACTTTGATTTTAAAAACAAGCGATTAATTAGTTTTTTTTATTCTCTTAGTAATAATATCAGTGAATGTAAACATAACGATATCGTGCCTGAATGAATAAATAATGTCAAAACGCACTGTAGGCATGACAAGTCAATTTGAGCGTTAAAATATGCTGGAAATTTTTGTACTGGTTAAACAATAAAGTCATTTAATATTAAGGCGAAAACGTGAAGGTAGCCCGCTAAATTCAAATTTTCTTACGTTTTTTGCAATTTGCAGGTCAGTATCATGTTCTATGTTGATCTAAATATGATTCGCGGCCGTATCAAATTTTTAATTACAGAATTATAATCATAAAAATGATCAATACAACTCTCTAAGTTCATGTAATCCCATTGAATGACTATTTCATGAAATCATGACATTTGACAATTATGCTAACTTATGGAGTTGTATTGCTGATTGTAATGATTATAATTATGTAAAGCCATATGTGTTACGGTCGCCAATTATATTTTAATCAACATACAACCTGACACTGACCTGCAAAATGGAAAAAACTCAAGAAAATTTGAATCTCGCGGGCTACCTTAGCGCATCCCCATTAAGAGCGTTTATCCTTTAAGTTGACAACGTCGCAAACAGCTGTCAAAAAATTTCCTATTTTGATTACTTCGGCCATATTACTGTATGGAAACATGAAATGTGGCTAACTAACGAACTAGAATATTCAAAATGAATTGCAATTATAACATTGAATTTGATGTTGTACCCATTTTAGGTGTAAAAAGTTTCCAAATACTTTTTTTACATCTTAAACGAATTATTCGGTGTTACGATATTAATTATTACATTTCATAATTAATATTCTAGTTCGCTAGTTAGCCACATTTCTTATTTCCATACAGTAATATTGTCAAATTAATCAAAACAGCGAAATATTTGACATCTATTTGCGACGTTGCCCACTTTCAGAATAAACGCTCTTAAGTGCACAGTTTTAATAGACGTTATATGAACGCAGAAGAATACACAAGAACACAGTCGGCCTTATTACAAAACAAGATTTATCATTAAATCCAGGGTGGAGGGCGGGCGTTTTGGGGGACCGTTATGTAATTTTGACGTTCGAAAAGTGCTGATTCCCAGCCTAGTTTGAATAAATGACTTTTGAATTTTGAGGTTTACACTACTCAGCCATTTAAAAAAAATGTTTACTTTGTTCCGAACTTTAGTTCTAAATACAAAAACTGATTTTAAATCGGAGTCTAAATTGTCAATTTTGTATTAGGGACTTATTCGCAGTAGGAATAAGGTTCCAAATACAAAAAATGCCTGAAAGTGCTCTTCCGAGGAGTGTGATCAAGAGATTACAGAAATAGAGTAACACCACTACGAGGAGATCATTCTCCGAGTTACTGAAGTTAACTCTAACTGATTGTACAAACTAGGGCCAAAGTTAGAACTTATTTTTAGGGTTCCGTAGCCAAATGGCAAAAAACTGAACCCATTTGGATTCGTCATGTCTGTCTGTCTGTCCGTCCGTATGTCACAGCCACTTTTTTCCGAAACTATAAGAACTATGCTGTTGAAACTTGGTAAGTAGATGTATTCTGTGAACCGCATTAAGATTTTCACACAAAAATAGAAAAAAACAATAAATTTTGGGGGTTCCCCATACTTAGAACTGAAACTCAAATTGTTTTTTTTATCAAACCCAATACGTGTGGGGTATCTATGGGTACGTCTTCAAAAATGATATTGAGGTTTTTAATATTTTTTTTTTCTAAACTGAATAGTTTGCGCGAGAGACACTTCCAAAGTGGTAAAATGTGTGTGTCCCCCCCCCCTTGTAACTTCTAAAATAAGAGAATGATAAAACTAAAAAAATATATGATGTACATTACCATGTAAACTTCCACTGAAAGTTGGTTTGAACGAGATCTAATAAGTAGTTTTTTTTTTATACGTCATAAATCGTAAACATCGATCAAAGTTACAACGAACTACAAAAACTTTTATATTATGTTACTTGCTGCTACGGAACCCTTCATGGGCGAGTCCGACTCGCACTTGGCCGCTTTTTTAATAACTAATAAGACGGAAAATGTTTAATTAATAATGCACGAAAATAAAGAACTCATGCATAAATAACCAGCAAACAAGGAGAGATTGAAATTTTGGAACAGAGATTAAGCGTGGTAGCGTATGCGCATAATTTGAAAGAGAAGTTTAATATTAAGGTGAAGATATTAAAGAAGTACGTTTTCCTGGGTATCAGGCGATTAGCGCAGCGAAAAAACATTTAACAGAATTTGAGACAGAGGTCCATAAATAGTTAGAATTCTAGCAAGTTTAAAAGGTATTTCAGGCTCTTAGAAGATAACATATATCCACCTCCCATATATTCTTGAAATCCCTGTCAGTAACAGGCTGTCCGTGCTGTATCTCTGTATATTCCGCACTGATCTGAGAATAAGAAAGAAAACCATGGTCTATCAGCAGTCGGGATAATAATACATTTTATTTGCACGAAGTGTACGCGAAAAGACTCCATTTGCATCAAGTAGGCGGTTATAAAATTCTTTAGTTGCACGAAATGTAGACAAATGAAGCAACTATGCTGAAAGAAGAATGATACATTTTATTTGCACGAAGTGTACGCAGACTACGCAACAAGACTTTATTTGCACGAAGTGTAGTTGATAAACGAAACATGTATGTTGGACGAAGCAGGATAATCTTAATTCGCACGAAATGTAGATGAGAAACGAAACGCCTGTGCTGAAGAAAGAATGATACATTTTATTTGCACGAAGTGTCCGCGTCAAGACTTCATTTGGATAGAGAAGTAGGCGGATAGCAAAATAACTAAGTCAGAGAAAGAATTAAATGAAACGACAGTTCTGAAGGAAGAATGATACATTTTAGGTACTTGCACGGAGTTGAATTTAATTTCAGATCTATCAACGTAAACGGAGCAAAAAGAGTATCTAAGAAGCGGATGGCGTTCTATTGTTTCTGCTTAACCCCATGGAAAGAAACCGTGAGTTTATGTACGTATTTATGTATGCAAGGGGGGTAAGCGGACTTCATAATAAAAAAAACGCTAATTGCTGGATACGCGCGCTGTTTTGATAAACAAAACAACTAAGTCGGGGGAAGAATGACTCTTGAAACTTGCACGAAATGTAGATGACAAAAGAAACGACTGTGCTGAGCGAAGAATGATATATTTTAAGTGTAAACCGCTAATTGCTGGAAACGCGCGCTATTTTGATAAACAAAACAACTAAGTCGGGGGAAGAATGACTCTTGAAACTTGCACGAAATGTAGATGACAAAAGAAACGACTGTGCTGAAGGAAGAATGATATATTTTAAGTGTAAACAGCAAGATTTTATTTGCACGAAGTGTGGATGACGAAAGATTCAACTATATTGAAGGTAGAATGATTCGCTTAATTTGCACCAAATGAACGCAAAATTTTTGGCGTGTTGATCTTTTGTAAATCATTAGCACTTACCTTACTTTACGTGTGCTTCATGCAAATACATGCTTGAAGAAGTATACTATTTGGAAATATTGTTTTTTTTTAACGAAGTTAAATAGAAGAAGCTAGTGTTATATGACACGGAACTTAATGAATCTAGGACATTCAAGAGTTGTAAGCCATAAGTTCATTTTTGTTACGATTTTTGCAATTTGCAGGTCGGTATCATGTTCTATGTTGATCTAAACATGATTCGCGGCCGTATAAAATGTTTATTTATAGAATTATAATCATAAAAATGATCAATACAACTCTCTAAGCTCATGTAATCCAATTGAATGACTATTTCATGAAATCATGACATTTGACAATTATGCTAACTTATGGAGTTGTATTGCTGATTGTAATGATTATAACTATGTAAAGCCATATTTGTTACGGTCGCGAATCATATTTTAATAAACATATAACCTGACACTGCCCTGCAAAATGCAAAAAACTAAAGATAATTTGAATCTCGCGGGCTACCTTAGCGCATCCCCCATCCTTAATAGAAATAAACATCGTCAATAACATAGTTCATAAATCGAAGAAGTACACATATACAATGACACAAGATAAGGTGGTAAAGAAACAAAACTTGAAGTGTTTTTGGACGCCATATCCGCGAGCCAGCAGAATTGTGGACGTTGTGGAAAACCCTTAGCTGTAAGGCAAAGAACAGAAAAAGAAAAAAAAGAAAAACGGAGCGTAATTAAAATCATTGGCATTTTCATTATTTCTAAGATAGTCTCATAGCACAGAATAATAAAGAACGCGGAAGAACGCGGTGGTCTCGTCTTATCGGGCCAATTCAGTGAGCGTAACGTAGGCAGAAGATCTATGAGTTACGCGATAGAAAGAGAGGCAACTTCTAGGTGAATATAACTGCCTTGCTATTCAGTAAACATCTCATCGTAATAACTTGGGTGAAGTGAGCTTGATGTGAGCTGTCATTGCACCTAAAGCTAGGGATTGACACTATTGACAGCTCACTTCATGCTCACTTCACCTCACTCTTCACGGTGAGATGTTTACAGAATGGACCGACTGCACGTAATTAGCGCTGTGCGACCTGAATTGTCCTTTATTGTGTCAGCTTGAGTTGCTTTTTATTTAAATGGTTTTGCGGAGTGAATTTTCTGTATTATTCTATGCTCATAGTAAACTTTGATCATATAAGATCATAGGTTCTTTCATTCAACTCTGGAAGGATGCCAATGATTTAAATTGCACTCTTTACATTTTGTTTGTTTATTTACCTGTCTTTCATCAGGTCTTCGCGGAGGCCAGGCCCGTCGTGGGGGGGAGAGCACGGTGCCACCGCCATTCGGCGAAAGTGCCTCCTGCTTGAACACAGCCAATGATGGCAGCGACAGCAGCGCCTCGCTACGGTGAGAAAAAGTACTACATGGTGAGTTTTTTGAGGGTTCGATAAGAGATGGCGCTGTATTAAAATTTGTGGAACAGAAAGCTGAGGCGCCTCTTTATTGAGCAAAATGACAAAACTGGCAGATGGCTTATCTGACATTATCTGTGACACATCTTATAAAATTGCGCTACCTTTTTGGCCGCCGTACCCATCGTTGCACTGTGCGAGTTACTTAGATATGGTCAACCGCACGACAGTATCACTTGAACAACGAAAACCCTTACTGCTACCCCCATAGAGGCGCGTCATGTATTTTTGGAACAAGTTCCTTAACGCACCTTGCTGTAGGAGTTGACAGGTGGAAATCGTCACGTAAGGAAAAACCATTATACCCCCTCCATGCGACTTTCTCTCTCTCTCTCTCGTCTCTTTCTATTACGTACGAGTGTGTGTGTACGTGTGAGCATCGCGTAAGGAACTTCTTTCCTGACGGGCCCGCTGGGGTCCGTACACGTTTTTTTTTACTACAGACGTGATCAAAAACGCTTTTTGGACTGTGCATTGTGGAATTAAACAACAACAGCAATATTGTTTAATGGCAGTATATTATTATAGCTACTAGCTATACAGAAATGGGAGCCCACCAGCGGGGCAGCCTAGTCAATAGCTTGTATGTTCTGTCCCACAGCTGAGCAAAAGGCTCTAAACATTTAAAAAAAATTGTCTGCGACAATAGCGCCTCAGCTTGAAGGTGTACTATTTAGTGAAAGTTTAATGGATTTAAATACTAGATGGCGCTGTACTAAACTTAAATAAGTTGACAAGTTTTAGTGATACTCACTTCATAGACAGCTCGCCGGGCAAGTCGAGGTCAAGGTCGTTGACCTGCCAGCCAGGAGACATGTGTGATGACGAGGAACTGGTGCCGCTGCCACCCATGTCGCTCAAGGCAGCTGTCGGAAAGAAAAATAAGGTTATGAGGAACGGTTTTTGATAGGTTTTGTGATGAAGTTTGTGTAATACACGTCATATGTTGGAGTATTACTACCATTTTGATATTTGAAGAAATCCTCCCGTTTTTTTATGCTTGAAGACATTCATCAAAGTAAAGAATAGTTTTTATTTTATTTATTTTGTTTTCTCTTCTGTTACACACGTTATCTACATCTCTTTAGCTACTTTCCTATCGCAGGTATGCTGGAAGAGATTGCTTTAGAAATAAGCATAACTTTTGTACGTATTTTTCAGCTGCAGCTGTGCTGCTGGGGAGTTAGAGAGAGAGACACTTCTTCTTCCCAGCTAACGCACTAGGGAGTGGTGAAGGGTGGGCGTTTTGGGGGACTGTCTTATGTAATTTTGACGTTCGAAAAGTGCTGATTCTCAGCCTAGTTTGAATAAATGAATTTTGAATTTTCTGTTCCTTATATGTGTGTACATAAACTGTTAAATAAATAACTTTAACAACTGACCTATTAGGTAACGGCATAGCGTATTCGTGTTTATACAGCGCTACCTAATAGGTCCGTTGATATACGAGTAGTTTAACAGTGGAGCCAACATTACGGCATAGGAACTATTTGATGAAACGCACAGCACAACTATTCCCACAAGTATACATCGTTTATATATCTCATCTTAGTTAATAAATGGAGCCATTTGTTACTAAGTATTAAAAAAATACGATGCTTATTATGTTTCGTAGACTTATACCCACTTTCATTAACACTTTGAAATTCATAAATGAACTTCTAAATATTTCACACCTACACATCGTCACTATACTACGTACCATCAAAGAAGTTCATATCTAACCAGTTTCAAAACAAAATCCCGTGAACACTATGACCACATCTGTTACCGGCCCGGTGCTATAGTCGCCGAGCGCTGCAAGCAAGAATAGTCCTTACGGTGGTTAGATATGAACTTCTTCGATGGTACCTACACTACGTCATTTTTGTGTGGATTCAGTTGTCTTGTTTAAGATCTTGATGCATCTTTTTGGATGTGTTTTGGGCTAATATGTTTTATTGTTTTGAGGGGTCTGGCGCTGTATGTCGAGATACAGGACACGACCTAGTTCGGCTACAGATGCTCCCATGTTATAATGTATGCTCTCATGTAATTCGTTGCACTATTTTTAGTAAAAAAAAAAATTACTCTGCTTGATTTTCAACCATCAGTGCCGAGCGTTAAAAATCCAACGCACAATTTAATTTAGCCATTCATTTAGGTGGCATCTAGTGAAACCGTGTATTATAATGTAATAACAATACACATAAAGTAAGGTAAGCATTCGCATTCAAGATTTTTTTGAAGGATATTTCCAAAGAACTGGGTTTTCTGACTGTCAGCCATAACGTCAATGAAGTTTTTCTGAAATAACGTTCACTAGGTGGCAGCACTGAGACGTCAAGTGTCAAAGCTCCTTTATTTTCTTAAGTCGTGACTGAATGACGAACGAAACGAATGATGAACGTTATCATATATTTTATATTCATTGTCGAAATTACCTCTTGTCAAAATGGCGCCAACTGGTGGCGTGAATTTTCATGAAGACCCTCATTCTCTTTCAAGCATAGACAAGTAACTATGGGTCATCGTCATCCGATAGAAATCCACGCGATATAAGTCCATCAACATCGTCCCTCGAAATGGATTATGTCATCAAAACAAATGAAATCATAAACAAGAGAACGATTAAGCTTGATGAAACGCTCACGTATCCAGAATGAGGTGGTTCGATATTGTTAACTTAGTGACCTCCGATAGATCTTGTTTATTCTTACTGAAACGATTGGTGGTGTTATCTTTAGACGAGAGATTTTTGGGTCTCGTCGATAAATAACAAACTGGTATGGTTTAAGAGCTGCAGGGTAATTCCGTACCCGACCGCAGGAGGGAACTGCAGGCGACGCGTCGCCGCGACACGACTGGTTTCTATGAATTTCTATGAAATACCTTCCGTAGCTAGCGTCTGACACGTCGTTGGCAACTACGGGCGAGCGACAGGCGACAGGTGCAGCCCGACCGCAGACCAGTAGTTCCGCCAACGCTCGAGCGATAACAAGTTTTTCTATCTTCTATCTACCAACTGGAATACGGGCTGCTGCCACCTGCAGTCGGGTTCAGAGTCATGACTGCAGCCGACATGACGCTGCGACGTGTCGCCGCGACATGACGTCGCGACACGTAGTGTGCAGATATTGCCTGCGGTCGGGTACCTACGGAATGGTACCTTTACAGTAGCAATGGCATTAATTTCGACAATTCAGCAACATTCATTGCGTTATTAACGTTGTTGAGCAGACGAAGTTTTCGAACATATGAAACAATGGATTAGCAACATCTTTCAAAATCATTCAGATTGTGGTTAGGGTGCTGGTAGAGACATAGACCATAAATTCCACAAAAGAGAGGCCTTGCTCAGCAGTGGATGGAGCAAGGCTGCCAATGATGGTGATGACGGTAGGGCAAGCGTAGAAATGAAGCGCAGTGCATTCGTTCGTTTTATATCAAGTAAGAAAGTCAATCCGTTTCTGGCAGTAGAAAACAGCACTGTACAGCGCTTCAAATTATTTTGTTATAGCTTTGCTTTTGCCGTATTGCCAGTAGCTTGGTGTTGGACCCTTTTCTCGATCCAATAGATTATTCTCAAAACCCCACGCCCGTTTTCCTCCAAAGAGTTACGCAAAGGTGTACCTATAACACTTAATATTTTTGTAGGTATTGGTATAATGGTGTTTTTGGTGGGTACATGTTTTATGTTTTATGCACGCACGGTGATGCCTGCGGATAATTATTTATATGTTATTTAATCATTTTAAGTATTCACACTATTGGTTGTATATTGACTATTTTATGTACTATTTGTTTTATTGTATATTTATGTAAAATTCATTAAACCTGACTTGGTCTCCGTACGTCTCTTTCGGGTGACCACTGAAAATCAGCGCTGTGCTGTGGGTCTCCATAGCACAGCATCAAGCTGAGTGGAAGCCTTCTTGGACAGAAATCGTGCCAGCAGCTGCCGACTATTTCTGTTTTGTGCTCGTTATTGTATTTAAATCTATTCTGTTTCTTTTTCTTATTGTTTACTCGAGTTTATCATCTTTTTTTTTAATGCACGTGTTTTTGTGACAAATAAACGTATTTTTCTTTCTTTCTTTCTTTCTATAGTACAACCACATTTCACCAGCAGGGGCGAGCCTGTTGCCATCAACCGGGCACAAAGCCAGACTGCAGGCTGCTACTGAGAAATTTCTGATGGAAAAACCCGATAACAGTTTAATTTGGAATAACTAACCAATTTTCCTTTTATTAGGTACTGTTCATGTTTTACTATTACACTAATTTACCAACCACCGAATTTCAACTGATCATAAGCTTCCTAATTTTTAAATAACAGTAGAAAAAATTTTCATTATCCAATTAAAATACCTTGAAACAAGCCCCATTTCAAGCCTACAAGTTGTAGCCCACATTAAAATATCAATCAAGCTATTGAAACATACGTTAAACAATCCAGCTCTCTAGCTCCTTATCGGCTACACTTTGACCGCGCCAGTACTGAACTAGTTGTAACTACTTCGAGTATCTGTCTGTTTGAGTTGAGTCGAATTCATTTCGTTCGATTTGAATGATGATATTTTTGGTGGTGTTGAGTTGTTATTTAATGACGGATAAACTGACAAGATTTTTAGGCGTTTTATGTTGGCAAACTAGCCTACCACCGTCACATTTAGAGAGTAATAACTCTATTTTGGGTCGGTCAGTTTAGCCAAGAGGTATCGTGTTACTCAGTAACTGGGTTGTGGAGGTCAGAAGGGCAGCCGGTCCATGTAAAATACTGGTATTCAGCTGCTTCGGGTTAGACTGGCAGGCGACCCCAACATAGTTGAGAAAAGGCTAGGCAGATAATGAGGTGGTCGGCTAGTTGGTTGCTTTCTTTCAAGAAAGAAAACCTAACCAGTTGGGGACGGCCGACAGAAATGAAAACTTAAAACTGGTATTAGCGCCATCTATATTCTAAGTTACAGCACTTCGGCGCGCGGTGACGCGAATCCATAAGTTTATTAAAATCGCTCAACACGCCTAAAGAAGGTTTCACTTCAAAAAAGTGGTGAGAGTCCACGTTTAGACATCTGTACCAACAAAGGCGTACACGGATTTAAAAAAAAACATTCTGTCCCTGTCGACTTCAAACATTTGACAGAAACAGACGATGTTCTAAATTAATTTAGCTCTAAAAGTATCTAGTGATTTGTGAAAAGAGTCTTACTGTGTGTTTGTACTAGCGAAACATTCACAACAAAACATGTTGGAATCTCTATTTTCTAACAATGTTACGTACAATTTTGACAGAATCTAGAGATTTCAACATGTTTTGTTGCGATGTTTCGCCAGTGTAAACGCAAAAATTTCAGAACCTAGTTTTCTTCGAGTCGGAATAAGATAATGCGGTTCGTTCGCAAAACCTGCTACTTATCTAATTACGCAACACATTTTCGTTGACAATTCCGACTAATCTGTTTCAATTTGATAGGTCAAAAACATTCATTGTGTTATTTACGTTATTGAGCAGATTCTTTTTTCGAACGTACGAAGCAATGGATTAGCAATCTGTTTCAAAACGATTCAGATTCTGATTGATCGTGTATTACATAATTAGGGTACTGGTGTGGTGGAGGTTTTCTCTGTAAGACTGCTCTATAACACTCGACTTGGACCCTCATTTTCTGGAGGTTATTATTACGCTCACTATTCTGGGCTCTTCAATCGATTATTGAAAAATTTGTTATGCCAAAAAATTCAAAATATTTTATTTCACTTAAACCTACAAGGGCACTTATGAAACGTCAGAAGCTAGGTGCACGGTTCCAATTGCTCGTTTCCTATGGAGAAGAGCCGTCAAGAAACTCCACGGTTACTCTTTTAAAAGTAAATGGTTTTTACAATGTTTCCAAATGTCAGTGTTAAAAGGTATGAGAGGACAGTCCCATCAACCTGTACCAGGAAAATAAAAAATGGTCCACAAATCTACAGTCTGTTATGTCTACAACGTTCTCACATTCACAAAATTTAAAAGAAAATAATCTATATAAAAGATAAATAAAATAATAAAAATAAAAACCAAATGACAATGGTTGCCACTACAGCTGTAACAAATCAGCCAGTGAAGCAGTTCAATAATGAATACTTCAAATCGTGTGGATCTACTGGAGACGTCTTTTATGGAGAGCGAGAGACCGTGCCTATTGGTGGAATGAAGAATGAGGAATTTTTATTCAAAAAACAGATGACCTTCCAACTTGTAACCATGAACCATATAATGGATTGGATATGAACACAGTCAAGTCATTGTTGCAACAAAAACCCTATTCACTTAAGGGGGATGCGCTAAGGTAGCCCGCGACGTTCAAATTTTCTTTAGTTTTTCCATTTTGCAGGTCAGTGTCAGGTTGTATGTTAATTAAAATATGATTCGCGACCGTAACAAATATAGTTTTACATAATTATAATCATTACAATCAGCAATACAACTCCATAAGTTAGCATAATTGTCAAATGTCATGATTTCATGAAATAGTCATTCAATGGGATTACATGAACTTAGAGAGTTGTATTGATAATTTTTATGATTATTAATCTATGATTAAACATTTGATGCGGCCGCGAATCATTTTTAGATCAACATAGAACATGATAACTGACCTGCAAATTGCATAAAACGAAAGAAAATTTGAATTTTGCGGTCTACCTTGATGCTTTCGCCTTAAGACGTTTTTAGATTTAAGAGATCTTCTTTTCGTGTGGTTCGTGACTAACCGTGTGTGACTTTTAAAGACGGCCATGGGCCTCTGACTTGGCTTCACATGCCGTCGAGAAATATCTCTCAGGCATGCCGGTTTCCTCACGATGTTTTCCTTCACCGTTTTTAAAGCAAGTGATAATTATACAATACGCCCATGAATCCGAAAACTCAGTTGGAGTTTCTTGCTCGTTCTTCTCCATAGGTACCTACTACGCTTTGGAATGGGCAACTAGCTTCATCTTTCTGACTGACCGACCCCCTTGACAATTCAAAAGTGCCTGTAATTGGTTTATTTGAAATAAATGCTTTGAGTTTGAGTTCAGAGGTCTTGGGTTCGAATTCGAGACCTATGACTTGGCAGTCTGACGGTCACACTACTAGGCTATCACTGCCAGCAATCCATTTGTGAGATGAAGGTGAAAATCCTTCTAGTCCTTTCTACTCCTATTAGCTGTTCGCTTAGGTACGAGTCTAGGTCACAACGATTAAAAAAAAAATATGAAATCGTCTTATGTAACAAACGTCCAAATGATCTCATTTCACGAAACAAAAGATTTAAGAAAATAAGATGATTTCATAGCTCAGAACATTTTTTTATATTTGACCTGGTACTTGTGATAATGGAAAATTCCTGCTGGCACTATCTGCGCAGTCGCAGTTACGTAAACTACAGATAAGTACCAATCTGCCACTAAAAGTGCCAGTTGAGAAAAATTTAATGAGTCTTGTTACTACCTACATTCGATCGTTGAACTATTAGAGCCATCAAAATGATTATTAAATAGGTTAATTACAACCAATTAATGAGTTGAAAACAATGGTACTTTAAATATAACGACTTATTTCTTTAATATGTTTAAAGAAATGGATCCTACTCTATTTGTGCTGGGCATGGTAGGCTATAATGACCTGGAAGTAAGGGAAGTAGCTCTCGCCACTTAATTGTTTTAGATTATGCGTGGTAAAATACACAACCCAGACGTTCTATGCACGGTTGGGTTGTGTGTACCTGATGGGCACGTGGGGTTACGGAGGCGACCGCCCCACTACCTGCTGTGGCTGCCGCCCGCTCGCACCAACCTGCTGCATGAATAGGTATCGTCGAGATAGTGGCAGCAGCTTCTCCAATGTGGCATCATTTTGATGGCCGTCATAAAAACTCTAAGTAAACCCCGTACAAAAGTCAAACAAGATCTATTAGATCTTATGTATTATAGAGCATAATTTATTTATTTATTTATTTATTTATTTAAGCATGGAAGACTTATGGAGCATAAATACATACATAGGTGTTATTTATGAATAAGTAAGACAGAACTATATAATAAGTAAAGATAGAAAATAGTACCGTAAGCATTATATGTGAGGCTGGCAAAAGCGTGAGCTCCAAACTCGGTGAATCTCCTCCCTTCCCTCGCTTCTCTTGCAGCGAACTGCAGCACCGCAGCAGCGGAAACCCGCTCCTGCTGCGGCGTCGTATCCTCAACCATGTTCGACAGCTTGACGTCACACACCAAGAGATGGCGCCACTAGTCTATTAGCAGTTCAGCAACTTTCCGCTAGATGGCACCTCAATTTTGCATCCAATGATTTCCACTTTCGAAAGTTTTGGGGCAACACTAATAGATGGCGTTGCTTTCGAAGAATTAGTTTGTGATTTCGAATAACAGAGGGCGGTAGTATCGAATGTAGTTTTCGTGAAATTTACACTATTTGATGGAATATCACAGCCCAAATTTGGTTTGTTTGCCACTGTCAGAAGTACCAGTTACAAAACACACATTTAAACGTCCATGTACAAGATTGGCTGACGATAATATTTCTATGGTATTTTGTGGCGCTTCGAAAATGTTCGAGTGTCATTTTATTAAATAAAATTGTATTACACTTCACTTTTCCTGAGTTTATTGTTATTTATTCACTTCACTTGTTAAACTTTTGGTCGGGGTTCATCGTGTTAATCATTATAACCATATGATCGTTTACTGCTTTAATTTATTAACCCGTAAACGTCCACTGCTGAACAAAAAATTTAGGAACCTAGGAAAAATATCTACTGCTAAGATTAATTCCGCAAGTTACCTACACATCTGACTTGCATAATAGAAATAGTCACAGCAAGTAAACTTTTGACAGTTTCTGAAAAGAATGGACGCAAGTAGATTTGCTGTGACCCCGCGTCCTATAAAAAGCGATAGTCGCACGAATACGCGATCGTAGCGGTTATATGTCATATTTTGTTCGGAAACCCGGAAAGCGCCATCTGTCGGCGCGACCACGCGTTCAGGTTCAACAAACAAAAAGTGACATTTGCACGCGACAATCGCGTTTAGAAGGACGTGGCCTGAGAGTGTTCACGGTGCAAGTTCTAAGCTAATTTCGTCTTGCGCAAATAAACTTATAAATGAACACTGTACTTTATATTAAGTAGTCCCGTGAAATTATACTAGTGTATATTCACTACACTTTTTGTAAGATGTTATTGTGTTAAGAATTGATTACGAAATGACCTCGGATCAATTAGCTACCATTAGTTTGAATAAATAAACAAAAATGCGATATACGTGCTGATTGTGATGTAAGCTACGCGTGATTTTTTTTTTGCAGAATTGCACATAATTAAACATGCAAGTGAATCCAAATACTACATAAAATCAAGGAAATGTTTTTTCAATATGCTACGATGGCGCATCGCAGAATACTAATGGGTGTAGCCCAGACATGACTGAACTCCAAAATGTCATAAAAGAGAATCAACTAACTCAAGTTACAAAAAAAACCGGCCATGTGCGTTTCGGACCACGTACAATGAAGGGTTCCGTAGTTGGAATTAATTTATTACATGAACAAACTTAATATTGTAGTTGAAAAACATGTTCCCCTAAATATTCCAACTGCAAATGAAAGTTTGTACGCACAATATTGAGTGACATGTTATTTTAAGACCACTTCTTATTGGTTTTCCCGTAATCTATAAGCATAGCGCATTCTCTATATATTTTTAAAAATTTTAGGCTTCGTAGTTTCGGAGATAGGAGCTAAGGGATAAGGGGAGAATGATGGTAAATTTTCATACATTTTCTTAAATATCTGTGAAAGTATTTAATTTTTTTTTTTTTTTTTTATCTGATCCTCGCAATAAGCCCTTTCATTTGATATGTCACACGCTACAGTTCGCAAAACTTGTTGCCTTCCAAAAATGACCCTCATATTCAAAATAAATTAATTTACGTTACACGTCCGTGTTTGGGTCACAGAAATACACATGTGTACCAAATTTCAACTCAATCGGTCCATTAGTCTCGGAGCAAATTGGCTGTGACAGACAGACAGACACACGAGTGATTCTATAAGGGTTCCGTCTTTTCGTTTTGAGGTACGGAACCCTAAAGGTGTAGTGTGTGGTGTAGCTATGAATAAAGCTTAAGCACACCGAGAAATAACAATTCCTATAAGCCTTTCCGAAACCAGTATCGGAGTATGAGGAACAGGAATGGGAAGATCCTTACTCTCCGTACTTAGGTAAAAACTAAATTATTGGATAACCAGTCTTTAAACAGACTCCAGACCCAGGTTGGCCGAAGCTAGGAGAACTGTTCAGGTGGAGATTCATAGACGACTCTGCCTTGGAGTGTAAAATATGGGGCTGTTCCAAACTGTTGAGCACAGGTGTGAGTACTATGTACTAAAGAGCTACCATTTACCGGGTAATACTTTTTTTTGTATTGACTTGAATGTGCCCTGGCGGCTGTGAGTATGTCATGCTCACTCAAATGTCTCGCTGATGGTGGCGCGTGTGTTGGATCATTTAGCTCCCTTCAAAATGGTTGAGCTGAATGGTGCTGATCCATACGTCATGTTCGTGAACGGGCGCCGTCAGTTGGGACTGGTCAACTCTTAGCGGCCATGGCTGATTTTTAATTTTGTAATTGTTCTTTGTATTACGGACGCTTCTAACGTGCACGTCTTTCTACATTGTTCTCACATGTATAATTTCAACATGAATGATGTAACCAATACTTTGTAACAATTTATTTTATTTAAAAGAGTGTCCGTGGAGTTTCTTGCCCGTTGTTCTCCATAGGTACCTACTACGCTTTGGAATGGGCAACTAGCTTCATATTTTTGACTGACCGATTCCTTGACAATTCAAAAGTGCCTGTAATGGTTTAATTGAAATAAATGTATTGAGTTTTGAGTTTTTGAGTTTTGAAACGAAGGGACACTTAATATCATGTCCTGCGTGTTCTGTCAGATGTAGGTTACAAGAACTGATGGACCCTAGTGATGGCGCCAAACGCCTAGCCGATTTCTGGGACGAGTCCATTTAGATTGCCATCGACACGCTTAGAAGACTAAATGATCATGTAGCAAAATTATCATTAATTAAATAATCATAGCAAAACCTACGAGATTAGGGAAAAATAAAACCGGCCAAGTGCGTGTCGGACCACGCACAATGAAGGGTTCCGTAGTTGGGATGAATTTTAACCCAATAAGAAACTTAACATTGTAGTTGAAAAACATGTCCCATAAAGAATGTATGAGAGATCTGTTCTCACAATATTTTTGAACGACCTTTATAACGGGGTAGGTAGATGAGGGAAAAACAAACATTCTCACTTTACGTGTAGGGGAGGTACCCTAAAAAAAATTATTTTACTTGATTTTATTTTACCAATTTCTCGGCATGATTAATATGTATATCCATGCCAAATTACAACTTTCTAGTACTAACCGTCTCTGAGCTACGCCGCGGACAGACAGACGGACATGGTGAAACTATAAGGGTTCATTGTTTACTACGGAACCCTAAAAAAGTAACTTCGTAACGGAATCTTTAGCTGCGCGTGCGACTATTTGCCAATTAGCATTTAGCAAAGACAAAAAGATAGCACCGTTTTTATGGGACGCGAATAAGACATAACAAATGTGACAGATACGAAAATATGCAAATAATGAAGTATGTTTTATTTAGATAACTAGATGTTACGTCACACGCGATAATTGAGCGTGATATAATAATAAGAATTGTATGCTAAAACTCGTAAATAAGGATTTGTTAAGAAAACGATTCATAGAATTATGATTCTGAGGTCTTAACGGCTTTCGTGTATTTCCCGAAGGAGTATTGTAGGTAACTAATGTAACCACTGAGTATCAGAGGAATCACTGCACTGGCAGTGTTTAGAGACGACGGCGATACTATTAAAATTATTTTTATACCATTCCCCCTCTAAAAAGCTTATTTTATTCACTGAAAACAGTGAATAAAAAGCTCTTTTAATCACTGTTTTGGTGTTTGAATTTAGAACACATCTATATATGCGACCTCCATCTCAATGCTATACAACCTCCTTGCGAAAACATACTCTATACACAGGAAATAAATATCGTTTCACAAGTTGATTGTTATTAGTAATAATAAGAAAATTACTTTTGATTTTAGTAATTGTTCCAATTTTAATGTGCATTTTAATTAAAGCCCCTTGCAGAGTAGCGCGACGCGACAGCGCGACGACACCGGTCATTGTTATACCGTGAAGTTTTCTTTGAAATTGTTTTGTTAGAATCGCGTCGCGCTGTCGCGTCGCACCAGTCTGCACGAAGCTTAATTCAACCTTCCTTTTTTCTTCAATAAATGTCTATTTTCGCTTAAATCTTTCTTTTTCTCGTAGTCATGGTATAAAGTATAGTATGCAACTCTTGAATAAAACGGATTTATATCGAGGGCCATGAATTACTCGCGTCGCTCAGGATTCTAAAACTTGAATCACTCGCTACGCTCGTGATTCAATCGTCATGAATCACTCCCTACGGTCGTGATTCAGTCGTTAGAATCCTTCACTTGCTCGTGATTCATCTATGGCCCTCGCTTTAAATCCGTCTTTTATTCACTAATTGCATAATATACTATTTTATTTCCGAATGGTCCTGCCATGCTATTCTGTAAACATCTCACCGTGAAAACTTGGGTGAAGTGAGCTGTCAATAGTGTCAATCCCTGTGGAATGACAGCTCACTCCACGCTCACTTCACCTAAGTTTTCACGGTGAGATGGTTACAGAATAGCACTGCTGGTCTTGGCCTCAATCTCGTCTGATGGGAAGCGATGGATGATGTCTACGATGGAACGAGCGTGCTCAGAAGATACCTGTTCACTCTAGCTTTGAAATGCTATTCCGTGCTATTCTGTAAAATCTCACCGTGATAACTTGGGTGAAGTGAGCTTGATGTGAGCTGTCATTGCACCTAAAGCTAGGGATTGACACTATTGACAGCTCACTTCACCTCACTCTTCACGGTGAGATGTTTACAGAATGGATCCACAGATGGGTTATATGTGGAAGGGTGATTCGTGACGCCGCCGAAACTATGTTGAGAGCACAACTTCTGTTACGTATCGCCTTTAAAGCCAGGTCCTATACCTTAGTCATTAGTGGCGTAGTGCGAATAAACGGTGACACGTTAATTTGTACTGAAAGTATTGACATTGACACCTCTAGCAGCGGCCGCTACCGAGATGTCTTGCTCTGTGATTGTAACTATGCAGATGTCTTTAGTACACCCCACATATCACCAGCAATGACGAAACTCCCATGTTATTTTTTTTTTTTTGTTTTTTGTTTTTTTTTTTTTTTTTTTTTTTTTTTTTTTTTTGTTTTTGTTTTTTTTTGTTTTTATTTATTTTTGTTTTTTTTGTTTTTTTTTTTTCCCATGTTATTGAGGTTATTGCCAAAGAAAGGTCACAATTTCAAACTCCGGCTACTACAGTAGCCACCGCAGCGAGTAAAGTATTCAAACTTACTAATGGACCAACATATAAACACTGCCCCCAC
The DNA here is from genome assembly GCA_914767755.1 of Agrochola circellaris. NCBI lineage: Eukaryota > Metazoa > Arthropoda > Insecta > Lepidoptera > Noctuidae > Agrochola > Agrochola circellaris. The sequence goes on along the minus strand of OU611867.1, from coordinate 3,414,850 downwards.
CACAAGGACCTTACCTAGGACCTTACGCCCAGCACACAACTAGACCAACGAACGAAAACATCAAAAATCCGCGACTACCATAACACAATATAAATCAAAAGACTGAACAAGCAAGACAAGAGCACTCAAACCAAATATGAACAACAAAAGAGGCAAATGTTTGTTCATTTTATTGTACAAATTGTCACAGCGGACACGTCACGAATTTTAGCACTATCCTTTTACGTAAACTGACGTTGTATATGGTAATAATTGTATTTGTACTATGGACACAACTCGTAACTCGAACACGAAGTGAAGACCGAACGGCCAGAGACGTCAAAAGCAGCCACTCTGGGAATCTAGCCAGAATCCCTTAAGCTACAATATTCAATGAATGAATGAATGAAATGCACCTACATCAGCGTGGTCTAACCAGACTCGATAAATCGAATGAACTCCAAGAATTGCATAAGCCCCTGGAGCCTCATATTTCATGGGGCTACAGAGGCCTTTGCATATCAAGGAGTAGACCGGGGGGCGCGGTAATGGTAGGGAAGACGTGCCCTTACGATATGGAAGGATTTGCGAGCCGTACCGGTTATGCATCCTCGAGTAGGCAATGGGATAGTGGAGAGACGGGTGATATATTTATTGCTTTCCACAATGGAGAACTTAAGTGGTAGGTTTTACAAAGACACGACCATTATGGACCGTGCCGGGCACAGCAAAATAGCTATGTCATGAGCTATGTCACGCATAACCCAAAGGTTGGTCCGTGAAGGAAAACATCGTGAGGAAACCGGCATGCCTGAGAGATATTTCTCGACGGCATGTGAAGCCAAGTCAGAGGCCCGTGGGCGTCTTTAAAACTATGACACCAGGTTAGTTACTAGCCACACGAAAAGAAGAAAAAGACCCAAAGGTTGACTGGTAGAATTTGCCTATGGCATTAAGTCTGCCTCTGTATATTTGTGTGCTTAATTAAAGTGTTTAACATACATATATCACGATTTAATGAAATCACAATATAATATATTAAGACAAATAGGGTTTCGGGGCGAAGAAAAGGTTTAGTAAATTATTTCCTGGTGCGCTGCTCAGCTGACGGATGACAGACTCATGTTGTCAAAAAAATGTGCGCGTCGTCTGTTTTTGAACACGGCTTCTAGCAAATTCTAGCCTTTATTGGACGAGCAGATTGTGGCGGGAGCGGTTTGAAATAAGTTCGCGTTATAAGTGTTAAATAAATAAATTAAGTAAAGATAATTAAAAAAAAAATTAAAACGTTGTATCTGCTTTATCGTTAATTTAGTTAATATACAAAGTTTCATGATTTAATTTGAAGTATTTTTGCTTTAGTTTTGGATTTTTTTCCTATAGAGAAAATTTTATGGAATCGTGTTTTCGTCAAACATAGTACGTACTTATTTATTTCATAATAAATGCTGCAGTATTTTTGAAATAACGGAGGATCGTGCTAAGCAATTTGAGGTAGTATAGGCCCTTAAGGCCCGTTGTCCACGATGCGACTCCAAAGTAACGTGTTACAAACTCAAATCACCTACAAGAATGTCACAGCATTTCACTGGCGGTGCTTACACAACGGTATTCGTCTTGGTCGCGTACTTCATTACTCAAGGTCGTGTCCTTGAAAGGCCTTCGTGGCTTTATGAATGATGTTCTTCCACTTCGGTTCTCGACTTTTCTCTCACATGACGCACACAAACTAGTAAATAACGCATTAGTACAATAAGCGGCACGAAAGATGAGACTTGACCACGCCTCCCGCGCTCTTTCCGCCGCCCCGATGACGCCCCGGCGCAAACCTCATAACCGCTAAAGAGAACTATAAATTCGGGCCCTATCAGAACACCAGCGCTGCGATATTTATTATTAAATGTCGCAGCATCATGCTGAGATAGGAGCCTTTTGGCCTCACACAGGACTTTCTGCTTTTATCTAAATTTTACTGTTTTTATTTTTATTGTTTTTTTTCTATTTATGTTTCAATGAGTGTGTTTTAGTTTAATTTGAGATCACCTGTGCTTGTCTCAATAAATACTTTTTCTTTCTTAATCGTCTACTGCGCAAGTCAAACCACGTGGTGTCTCAAGTCTCATCTTTCGTGGCACGCACTGTAAGTCGCGTCGTGTTCGAACCACCATTAAATTACTAGTGCCGTGACATTCTGGTGATTTGAGTTAGTAACACGTTACTTGAGTAACGTCATGGACGATGGGCCTAAGAATCTGAGGGCAAATCTTTCAGGGAACACTCGCGTGACAGCTCACATCTGACACAAGCTAATCACATCACGTAGACCTTATCAGCGTTAACCTATAAAATCGCTTCGCATCCAGTATAGCTGGCCTAAGGCCGTAGGGTCACACAATATCAGGTCGTTATTACCAACAGTTTCAACGTTAACAGCCCGACACGCGCGAGGTTAAAGATCGATTATAATGAGTTTTCCTATCTACTTTTTGAAGGGGATATTGGGTACTTGGGTGCTGTAAAAAATGTAGATAGAAGAGTTTGACCTACATAAAATAAGTCACAGAGGTACCTATATCAGTATAGCCGCATTTCTCGGCGACTAGAATCAATTAAGTTTTTTTGTAAACTTGACGTTCATAAAGGCACAAGGGCCTATTTGAAATAAATGATTTGACTTTGACTTTGACTTTTCTCCCGTTTAAAGCTATATTGGTACTAAGGCGACGATAATCGACTTTTAATGATTTTATACTGAAGATCACGTCTAAACGAGTAGTGTTAATGATTTGGAAAAATATATGTTTAATTAGAGCATTTTATTAATAACTTAATTGGTTTTTTCATTAGATAATATTAAAAGTTTTTATTTTTCACTTTTTAGTTGTAGTACCTACCTACCCCACACAAATTCGAATACCATACCCAAGATATGTGACCACCTCTGACGTATGACCAACCAAACAAAAAAAAAAGAATCATTAAAATCAATTCATAATTGCCGGAGTAACCACGTAAAAAAAAACTGTCGAATTGAGAACCTCCTCTTTCTTGAAGTCCGTTAAAAACAAGATGGCGGTGTTTTTGTTCCAATTTTGGCCACGCGCCAAACGAGCCTTTAAGCGCTTTACAGGGTGGCAGGACATCGACGCGAAAACTGATACCATGGATTCAGTACATGAATCTGAACGCCCCTGCGTTTAAAAATTAATTCGGTTATTTAAAAAAAAATAGCTGGTCCATACATTTTGACCGCGTAGGTATTGCACTTTTCTATGAAACAGCTGATTTCTTTTTAATAACCGACGAAAAATGTCGACGCATGGACTTTCAGAATCATGTACTGAATCCATGGTACAGGTCCCGTCACGTAAAAAGAACGCTGGCCGTTTACCTAAGCACTGAGCGATTTATCGATTCCAGTCTATTCCATAGTACTAAGTAGCTAATACAGTACCTATTATGATTCTACAATAAAACAATTACACTTATAAAACAATAGCCTAGTACTTTAGGATGCGACTGTATCCGTGCGCATCCCCTGCACGGTCGCTCAGCGTTCTTTTTACGTGACGACAACTGTATCAGTTTTCGCGTTGATGTCCCTGCCACCCAGTTTGTCAAAATGTATAGGTATAATACTCAATACAAAATAAGAAAAAACGTCAAGAGATAATAAAAGAACACCAAGTTACGATAACTGCGTCTTAGGTGATTAACGAATCAATTACTGCACTAATTGGTGATGTCTTAATATACATATAAGTACCTAGTAACTGCTTAGTTACCTACTTCCTATTGTCTGTAATGGGCTAGGGTTAAACATGGTCTTCTCGGAGATAAGAGAGATAGTGTCCAAAATGAGACACGCTTGTTAGACCTATTAGTAATCGCGCCGGAAGATGCTCCATGTAAAACACTGGTAATGGTGCCGATTCTCTTGTCACAAATGCCTCTAAACTAAACTAAAAATCACTAAAATTTAGTTTATTCCTGTCAAACGACGATTTCCCTTTCTGAAATAGACTAAAGTGACACAACTTAACTATAATTTTAGTTTGACAGCACTAAGATAGTACTGAGTTTTTAGTTTAGTGAAAATGGCAATTTTGCTATTCTGAATTTGACGTTTTATACCTAAAATTTTGATTGTAAAAAACCAAACCAGACTAAACCTGACAATTTTTAATCGCGATTAAAAAGGTATGGGGTAAAATGAGTTGTCATGAACTAAAATTCACACCAACATCTCGACTTCATGTGCAAAAACAGTACTGTATTTATTTTTGCTTATATCTCGAAAATGGTGCGTCGCAAAATAATGAAAATTTCGACCCCCTTTATAAAACTCTTAAAACCCTAAAAAAACTCTAAAACTCAACATGTTGGTAATATTTTTTCCATACAAAAAGTGAAAAATTCCATATAAAACAGGTCGAGGCTGCAGCCAGAGCGCGCCTCCGGCTCAAAAAAAATCACGGGCTATGACAAACCACGGGTACCACGTGGATTCGCGATTGTCAAATTTGATTTTAGTTGTCACAAAATTATTTTTTAATTTAGATAATTTTATTTGCAGAATAGCTCTAAGATTCTCATAGCCAAAAGTAAGGAATTTTAGTGATAGTTTAGTTAGTTTAGTTCGGTGTACAAGAGAATCGGCACCATTATGATGCATTCAGTTAGACTAAAAGCCGACCTTGACATAGGTGGGAAAAGGTAGGACAGATGATGAGTGGCAAACTGGAGATGCTGCTAAAATTCTGACCTGACAGAAACCGGTCAGTTTTTAGGACAGCGAAACGAAGAACGATCAACTACATAGGCAGACCATCAGATAAAGGATTATCTAACTCAGGAAGTGAACAGGACAGTTAGCTAGACGTGGTGATGTAAATTATTGCCGAAAGCCGGTACGAGCCGCATTGGCAGACCAACAGCCAGATGGTGAACAACCTACAAAATGTTAAGAGCAAGACCTGGATGCCCGCACAAACTAGGGAACCATGGTACAAAAGGGGCGAGGCCTATACTTAGCAGTGGGTGGCACAAGGCAGCCAATGGTGATGAATATGACCAAGCTTACACGCAGCAATGGACGAAAAAGGGTGACGCGACGTGACGATAAATCGAATACAAAAATCTGGTATAGGAGTACTGGATCTTTTCCAAAACCAGATTACAATTCGCTAACAAAGAAAGTATCATGATACTATCCACATAGCAACAAGACGTTTGTCGAGATAAAAGTTGAGGTGTAAAGTTTATGAGGTTACAGATAACAACTAGGAAATAATCATGTTTCGTAAAAGAATATTTACTCTTTAGAGATATAATTATCGTTAACATAATTGAACACTTGATAATAGAAGAGGTCACTGATGTGAAAAGAGAAACCTAGAGAATATTTTTGGAGAATGTTTGCAAGTTACTGCAAAGTACAGCAACCTAAAGAGACAGTAAAAAATTGAAGGCAGTCACCAAACTGATAACAGTTACGCTAGAAGAACTCTTGAGTCATCATAATCAGCCTATAATGTTCCCACTGCTGGAACACAAGCCTCCTCCCTTCGAGAGGGAGTGGGCTGTAATCTACCACGCGGGCCCAGTGGTAGATGTCACATGTCTTCGAATTTTTGGTTCTAGGACATGCCGGTTTCCTAACTGAGTAAGGACTTGAGTGAAGACTTAAAATCATCAAAAGCAGCGTGTGACGCCCAGAAGCTAGAACGCTGACAAGTGACTATCCAATTATTGTAGGCGTAGAGGACTGGCTGGATGCGAAAGTCGAAGTAGGTAACAAATTGTGACGAATAAAGAACGATTTATTTTCTCTCTCCCTATACTGCAATCTATCCCAGTTAGACACAATCAACTGAATTTTGAAAAGAATCAATTAAGCGTGCTGAACATGCTTGTTTTTCGAACTGAATTGTGCTGCTGGGGAGTTTGTTGCGCCACTTCTTCGCAGTAAAATCATTAGGAAGTGGTGAAGGGCGTGCGTTTTGGGGGACTGTCTAATGTAATTTTGACGTTCGAAAAGTTCTGATTCTCAGCCTAGTTTGATTAAATCACTTTTGATTTTAATCCAGTGACGCAAACCTTATGCAAGTCAACCATCGGTTACTATGTCCTGAGGTCCTTCTGTGCCTCCATCTCCTAACAGGAGGCAAAACCAGAGATAGATGACCAGCAGCGGATTGCGTTTTGCAAAATCGAGGTCACAGATTAATACAGATCCGCAAAAACCATTTAAATAAAAAACGATTCTTGCTACCACACAATAAAGTGCAAATCAGGTCGCACAGCGCTAATTACCTACAGTTATATTCACCTAGAAGTTGCCTCTCTTTCTATCGCGTAACTCTTATATCGTCTAACTACCTTACGCTTACTGAATTGGCCCGACAAGACGAGCTTGCCGCGTACTTGTACCTAAAGTGCGGAAACCATCTGTTCATCATCTGTGGTTATTATAGCAAATAATAAAGGACCTCAATTCTGCTAAATGCAATCCGCTGCTGGTCATCCATTTCTGGGTTTGCCTCCTGTTAGGAGATGGAGGCACAGAAGGACCTCAGGACATAGTAACCCATGGTTGACTTAGATAAGGCTTGCGTCACTGGATTAAAATCAAAAGTGATTTTATCAAAACTAGGCTGAGAATCGGCACTTTTCGAACGTCAAAATTACATATGTTGCAGTCAAAACTCTTAACCAGTCAAAAGTACTATTGACTAGCAAAATCAGTCAAAAGTACTTTTGACTGAACAGGTTGATCAAAAGTGGTTTTGACTGAAAATTATTGGTTATTAGTACTTTTGACTGCAAATTTGCGGTTAAAAATACTTTTGACTAACGCTCTTCGTCAAAAGTAGTTTTAACTGCAATAAAGCATCAGTCAAAAGCACTATTAACTCGTTAGATGTGAATAAAAAAGGTATTTATTAAATGTGAAATCGTTTATTACGAAATATTTGGCATTACAATCAATACAAAGAAAACATACACTTAAAAATTGTCATTCAAATAGGTCATCAGAAAATTCACATGTTATAAAAACACAGTATTCATATTACGTTAATCACTTTTCTTAAATAATTTTTAACTTTAATTGAAATTTAAAAAAATCAAAACATAATTCGTGATTATATAATGAGAACCTTGTAAATTATATATGTTTTACTTATTACACATTATTTATGCATCGTAAGCAACATACGTCTTTTTTTTTTATAACTTTACAAGGCTATCAGTCTACAATGACGAATTATTTATTCATGAAACTCAAACTATTATGGCACTTTAAATTACACAGCCTATCCTTTTTTCTTGCATAAACATTTATTGTTTCTACAGCCCGTAGAACATACACATCGTGCATAACCTTCTCCTGTTCCGATAGCAGCGTTTCGTAGTCACTCATTTTTGTTCTAATATCAGCACGTTCTCCACTAATAATGAGTAATATAAAAGTTTATATGTGCGTTTGTCGTTATTTTTATCGACCACCTTAACTTTTTAAGAGTTTTGACTGATACAACCAGTCAAAACCACTTTTGACGGAATCACTTAGTCAAAAGTACTTTTAACCAGCTCCATTGGGCAAAAGTACTTTTAACTGTTATTTTAGTTAAAAGTATTATTGACTAAAGCATACGGTCAAAAGTACTTTTGACTGATTTTGCTAGCCAATAGTACTTTTGACTGGTTAAGAGTTTTGACTGCAACACATACATCTGTGGTAATACTGGTAGCCGTGCTGTGCCGTGGTTGATGGATGGATTGTGTGTGTGAGGAATGATATAAAAGAGAAGGGAGTCAATGATAGCGTGACGTTTGAGAGAGGAGAATGGTAAGAGAAAACGTGGTGCGCCAACCCCACGTAACAACGGACAAGGTAAGGAAGATGTTTTGGTAGCCGTTGATTTAGAGCCCAAACCTAACCGACGCTTCGATTATATAGACTTTATTGTGCCAGAACAGTGGTCGACAAACCGCGGCTCGCGAGCCGCATTCAGCTTTTTGGCCTATAGGTAAGTATAGAGTGCGGCTCTGAACAAATGTTCGTAGTTAAGCAGAAAGGATCCAACCCACACTATGGGCGAAAATGAGTTATGTATACCAAAACACTCTTTATAGTCAAAACTTTAATATCACAAAAACAATCCCAACGCATCATGTCATTATGACCATACGTTACCAAGCCGTATGTATGGCAGGTCATACGATCACATAACACGATCTGATCTTAAAACTTGAATATCTCAAAACTAACTCAGTGTGGGTTGGATCCTTTCTGTTTAACTACGTCCAAATGTCGATGAGTGCGAGCGTTGATACGCGCGGGAGTCGGGGTTTTGGTCATTAAGCAAGATACCAAGTTTTATTCAAGCTTCAAACTATAATTCCGATGTATATTCACCAAAAATTTCACCATAAATCATTTACTGTACCTTTCAAAGCTTTCCAAGGTTAAGTTGTTAATAAGTAAGATGCCTTCAGCATATTATTATCAGCCGATATGATGATGATGATGAAGGCATCCTACTTCTTAGCGAGTTAATTTTAGGAAGCGTTGTGGAGTGAAAGACGGTGGGAGTTTTAAGGATTAAGAAAAGTGTATTCAGACAGTTTGGACACACAGAAAGGATTGGCTCTCATAAGAAATCTTACTCGTTATAGTATTGATATTTGGCTTAATTGACTAATGAGTTTGCCAACCACTGTCCTAGAAGATATTTTTAGGGTTCCGCATGTCATGTAAACTTTCACCGAAAATTGGTTTGAACGAGATCTAGTAAGTAGTTTTTTTTTAATACGTCATAAATCGTAAACCGCAATTTACCTTTCATTCAATCAACTCAAATATAAAAATAAAATAAATTCATCCCAACTACGGAACCCTTCATTGTGCGGGGTCCGACACGCACTTGGCCGATTTTTTTATGAACTACTGACGAGAACTGTTAGGACCGATGCCTGCCGGGGTCGCGGGAATGTCCGAAAGGGATACCGCGGCCCCTGGCGACGTACAAGCAAGTGAAGGAACACGGGTGGGTTTTAGTCAGTAAGAGTCTGACATGCCCGCTCCGCCCAGAGCGGGAGAAGTAATTTGAAAATTTCCTACACAAAAAAAATGCTGATCGCTTCTCTGTACCTATGTGATAAGATTTTAGATGCAATATATCAAAATTACATACTGATAAGCAGTAAAGTGTAGTAAAACAATAAACTATTATCACGAAACCTTCCATCTACAAAATGATTATTTCGTTTAAGATACCATTAAAGTCTTTCCAAATTTCGGTCCAAATACACACACCATTAATCTTTTAAAAACTACACTGTTTTTAGACTTTCGATGTTCACAACACAGCACTTTTTAAACGTGCGACAACAAAATCGCAGACACGTTTGTCGATTGCGACGCGTAGTAAACCACTGTTTGGTGTACGACAATTCATATTTAATCATAACTCATTAGTATATTATCAGTATTGGCCACAGATTAATTTTATATGACGGTAAAGTATTCTGCCTAAAATGGGTGTGACTCTGTGAGGTTATCGGCAATGTTTCAACGATTGATGTATCAGTTTCTGATGGGCACTAACTAAACTAAAAAGGTTTTCCTATCTTTTCCTCACAGATAGAACAAGAAAGAGACGGAATGAGATTTTTCAAAATAGTTTGAACAAAAATATGTCTAAATTTTACCGTCTGGTTCGATGGTCTAGTTGTCTCAAGCGGCTCTACTGAGCATGAGGTCCTGGTTCCCAGGTCGGGTAAAGTGTTATTGGGTATTTTTTATCAGACATTTCTTCTTATTATGTTATTAAGAGATGTATGAGCTCCTTCACTTTTGAGTTGAGCTCCACGATTACTGACAAATGCTTGCACTGACTGGACAGGTCCACTCAAATCTGTGTGGTTCTTTCCTCAAAAGACCATTTCAGACACTAATCCACATGGTCCTCATATGACTTGACCAAGATTATGTCTGGACTTTAAAAGAGACTACGACCTCTGAGTTTATTTCGGCCTTTCTTCTCAGAGTAGTCAGATAGGAAACACCGACCCCATCTAGCTTATTTTTAATATTTTTTTATATGACGTGTAAAAGTGATTCCGATATCCTATTTACAGAATAAACAATTTCATTTCATTTCATTATGTTGACTTGAAAGAGCATGGCAGTTGACAGTATGTCATGCTTACTTAAAGCGGTGGCGAGTGTGTTGGATCATTCGGTTCCCTACAAAATGGTTGAGCTGGATGGTGCTGATCCACGCGTCATGTTCGTGAACGGGCGCCGTCAGTTGTGACTGGTCATCTTATCTGCCAGGGCTTATTTTTCATCTTATATTTTGAATTGTTTTCATTATTTTTGTACATCAGAAGCACACTCACATATAGAAGCAACAAGAATAATGTGCCCAGGATTTTGTAATATGTATATTTAAAAGAGTGTCCCTGGAGTTTCTTGCCCGTTCTTCTCCATAAAGATCTACGTTTTGGAATGGGCAACTAGCTTCAACTTTCTGACTAACTGACCGACTATTTGACAATTCAGAGTGCCTGTAAATGGTTTAATTGAAATAAATGACTTTCGTTCTTTGAGTTTGAGTTCTCAGTAGCAGCCCGGAGTTCGAATTTGTGCCCGGTTGAAGTCAATGACACAAATCAGAAGACATGGTGAAATGTGAGTGTACTACAGGTGCACCTCTGCTTACCCGTTCGCGGATTACAGGCATCTCATCAGCTCTAAAACACGTCGAAAAATGGTAGCTCTCAATCGTCACTGCCTTTCAAACATTTTGAATGCGGAAATGTTATTCTTTGTCCATTTACCATTATAATTGTCATGGGGTATACGATTACATCAATGGCATGAAGTCACAGAGGTTCATCATTGCTAATAATTAAGATAATAAATGTATGTAAAAAAACATATTTTTTTACTGATATCAATGTGTATTGCAGAATAATCATAATGATGCCTAAAAAAAACCAAGTATATTGCTTGTAACCAGGGACTGAATTACCCAAAAATTAAGGTACCTTTAAATGTATACCCTGTATATTTCTGTAGAAATATCGGTACCTTTATAAATGTATCGGTAGCAGTACCTAAACCTTCATAAATACACAAGTTCTAACGTGTTCGACCCCCCGCGCACCCGCGCCGCGCCGTCTCACATGTTTTTCGGTACCGAAATCGTGTAAAGGTTAAATAACGGTTTAGCCCAACCTTTATTTAGAAAGGTATCGGTATAGCTCAACCCTTATTTTAAACCAGTACCGGTATATTTTTGAGGTATCTTAACCTTTAACCGTAACTGCTTTCAGTCCCTGCTTGTAACATACCATACAATAGTGGTATACATTGGGTTTTTGACACTCGATTTTGACGATCGTTATTATCGCTCGATATGCTGTGTTTTGTAAGTTATTCATTTGAAATTTACGATGAATAAGATCTGTCAGCTTCTTACAGATTTGCTCGAATTTATCTATCGTAAAGAGTCGTGGCGACTGTTATCTATACTAATATAATACACTTCTGGACACATCTATTGGCCCACCTTGCATTTTCAGTTTCGTTTGGTCCTAGCTAAAAATTTATATTAGGTCGAGCAAAAAGTTTTTATGCAGTTTTGAACCTGGCACATTCATAATTTTATTCAATTGTCTTTTTTTGAATTTCGAACACAGGGTTTAAAGAAACAAGAGCCTGTTCGTTGATATCAAACAATCGAATAGTAAGAAAACTTGATTTTATTGGTTTACTTGGATTTAATTCTTGAAAGTGTCATTTTTCTCTTTGGTTTTGCAACAGCCATTACTTATTCTTAATATTAAGGTGAGGTTCTATCAATAATCTATGGATACTTCGCCTGAAATCGCCGCCCAAGCTGTGGCACTTATCCGGGCGGGACACAGCCAAAGAAATGTGAGTGCTCAACTTAATTTAAGTCGATCTGCGGTCCGACATGTTTATGGGAGGTACCTAGAGACTGGCGGCTTTGTTCGGCGCCAAGGAAGGCCACGATTTCGGGTCACAACTGAAAGGCAGGATCGATTCATCGTGACGACCTCCTTGAGAAATCGTCACCTTACCTCCATTGAGATACAGAACCAACTTCGCGACTTCCACGGAGTATCTGTGAGCGCTCGAACTGTTCGGAGAAGGTTAAAAGAACGCGATTTGGTACCACACAAGCCAGCTAATGGCCCCAAACTAACGCGAGCCCACCGAACAGCACGCCTTAATTTCGCGCGCACTCATTTAAATTGGACTCAGCAGCATTGGAGCCGTGTACTCTTTTCTGATGAGTCTAAAATTGCGTTACATGGCAATGATGGAAGGAAGAAGGTCTACCGACGTAGGGAGAGCGTTTTGCACAATGCTGCTTTGAAGAGAGGGTTGCTTATGGCGGTGGCTCATGGACTGTCGGGGGCGGTATATCCGCGAGCGGTAAAACTCATCTTGAGGTTGTTACGGGACCACGGCTGCCAACATTAAATGCTGAAAGGTACATTATAACGCTAACAAGCCAGTTGCCCAGACGTTGCAGGAGTTGAAAACTGCCATAGAAGAGGAATGGGAGATGATCCCTCAAAATTTCATAGAGCGGTTGATAAACTCTATGCCTAATCGTATGATAGCTGTCGTAATGCCCATGGAGGCAACACGCGTTATTAAATTAAACCTTTATTTGATTAAACAAGTTTTTTATAAAAAAATCAACTGCCTTTATCAAGGCGCATACCCGACTTGTTAGGCGTAGCTCCATGTCGTGTGGTATTCTGAATTCAAATTTAAAACAATACGATCGAAAAAGATGGTAAAATGTATCAGGTTTAAAACTGCATCAATAGTTTTTGCTCGACTTAATATAAATTTTTTGCTAGGACCAAACGAAACTGAAAATGCAAGGTGGGCCAATAGATGTGTCCAGAAGTGTATAATAATAATAATTAATAATCTAAACTAATATTATAAAGAGAATTAATAAATTGAAAACTACTGGACCGACTTCAAAAATTCTTTCACCTTTACAATTTTATATTATCACTGAGTAACATAGGTTATAATTTATAAAGATATGGCGAAAGCTAGTAATAATAGAATAATTAATAATAATATTATAAAGAGGCTATTTTTTTTATTTTTAAATGTTTTAATATATTTTTAAATGTTTTAATATATTTTTAAATGTTTTAATATATTTTTATATTTTAAAATTTAATTTATAAGTGTTTTAAATGAAATAAAGGATTGGATGTAGAGGGTAATCTCCGGAACTACCAGTCGGATGTTTTTTTTTTTTTTTTGCTTTGTATAGCCCAATTCTTGAGAAAGGTTATAGGCTATGTAACATCTTGCTACGACCCTCAGGAGCGACGCGGTGGGTCAGGAGCCAAAATTTTGCGCGGACGAAGTCGCGGGCAGAAGGTAGTCGATCTATAAATATAAAGGTGAAAATCGAGCATCACTTGTTGATTCATAGATTGACAAAAACTAATAACAGTGGCGATCGACAAAATTTACGATGTCGATCGTCTGTTGTTTACACATTTACTCGATTTTTGTCTCGATATCGTCTGTTGCTAATGCACATTTACTCGATTTTTGTGTCGATCGTCTGTTGCTTACACATTTACTCGATTTTTGTCTCGATATCGTCTGTTGCTTATACACATTTACTCGATTTTTGTGTCGATCGTCTGTTGCTTACACATTTACTCGATTTTTGTGTCGATCGTCAAAAATCAAGAAAATCCGCAGGCACCTGTACACTTTAAACGATCATTGTGCTATTTCTATTTATGGGTTAGAAAATATTCTTAGTATTACAAAAAAATCGTGTCATTCAATCGTAGACGATCTTGTCTAGTGTATAGTGAACGTAGGCACAATACCTAGACCAGACTGTCGTATCTACAAACACATAATCTATTTCAACTCATCTCTGATTGGCAGACTTGTATCAACAAAAGTCGCTTCTCGTTACTTAAAGAAGTTTATATCAGTTACGTTATATTTTGAGTGAAAATATTTAAAGTTTTCATTAGTTAAACTCGTTATTTAGTTAATACTATGATTCTATGCTCACTCACTATGATCACAAATGGCTTTATCGAAAGGTGTGAGCATTGCAGCAACATGCGGCATTTGCAGGACACATTTCTGCTGCGCTCTAGTTAGGATCAAATCGACGACTGTTCGCGCGGCAGTCGTCCAATCACAGTCCGCGCACGATTGCCGCTCAATGTTTGGACACACTTTTAGGGAGCGTCTTCTAAATATGAATTCAATAGATTATGTACTTTACGAATTTGTTTAATTTTTTTATTGGATGGTAATTCTTTTATTAGGGGCTCGTGGTTAAGTAATAACAGCCGAGCACGGGTCGATCGATCAGGTTAAGCTACGCTTGCCGCGGTCAGTCGGTAAATAGGTGACCATCTTTACATACCGACACTCCTCCGTGCCTCGGAAAGCACGATAACCTATTCCCTGCCGTCATTCTTGGATCTTTGAGAGTTGTTAAGTTCGAAAGTCTGACAACCAGTCTTACCAAGGGGAATCGTGTTACCTAGTAACTGGTGTGGTGGTCAGATAGACAGTTGCTCCATGTAAAATACAGGTATTCAGCTGCATCCGGTCCGACCCGAACATAGTTGGGAAACGGCTAGGCAGATTTTGTTATTGGATGGCAAAGAAACTGGCGGTCCACCTGGTGGTATATGGTTACTGCCACCTATGGAAATAGCTTTAATACCAGAAGCTTCAAGACTCCTGGAGACAAAGCCTCATAGCCGTTACGCATGGGCGTATTTTTATCGCGGCGATTTTTTTTCGCGTAGTAGATTTTCGACCCTCTGCTTAGCGCTGAGAGTTGAATATCCAACAAAGTGTTTTCATGACGCGCTAGTAAACGCGTTAGATACGCTCTGTTGGATTCTTAATGCTCGGCTCAATACAAAGAGTTGAAAATCCAGTGTACAAAAAAAATCGCTGCAATTTTATTGCGTCCGTGCGAACGTAGGCTAAATGTCTTACTCCGCGGCTTATTTAAGGCGACGATAACCGACTTCTAATGATTTTATACTGAAGATCACGTCTAAACGAGTAGTGTTAATGATTTGGAAAAAATATATGTTAAATTAAAGCATTTTTTTAATAACGTATTATATACCTAAATATTTTAGATTATGTTTATATTATCATAGTGAAATTAATTTTTACAGTTATGTCTAACGCGGATAAAAAACTGAGAATCACGCAAAATCTATCAAGCGTATTTTTCTGAAACCTTCACCATTTTAAAGATAATTTTATTATTGATCTTTGAGTATCGTGTTCTATTAAAATACCTTTTGTTTTATGTATTAGAAATTAATAATGTGTCTAATTTGGAACAGCGATCCTGGATGGGCGAGTCCTATTACTGGCTAGACGTACGACGCGTTGCGTGAACTCAGTACAGAACTCGCAAGCTAACCACTCAAGGTAGCTGGTATTTATCTGCGTCTTAAAAGCGATCATCGTGCAAATGCACGATCGTTCGAACTTTTTGTCTGAACCTGAACGCGTGCTCGCGCCGACAGAGGGCGCTTTCCGGTTTTCCGAACAAAAAGTGACATAATATGCATGCGACCGATTGCGTATTCGCGCGACGATCGCTTTTAAATAGGACGCGACCTTATGTGCTTATTAAGACACCGAAAACCCATAAAAAAGCAGTTCAATCCGGTATTCAGAATCCAGTTATTTTACTTCAAGTTATTAATGGATAGATGTCGTTGTTTCCAAGCAAAACGTCAGGCAAACGTAAAAGTGGCTCCATCTATTGTAGCGGAAAGATACTAAAATATTCTCCGATACTTTGATCTCGTTTTTACATTCCAAAATCTAGAGATGATGCAAGAAGTCACAATGCCTAACTTTCTTAAATATTCTTACCTGGCTGTGGTAAAAGCTCTGATGACTTGTAGGCAATGCACACAGGTTTTCAACCTAAATACCGTGAGTAGCAGTCACCGTTTCATGACGATAAGCTTCAACACAACGGCTTGTAAAAAATCGTTTGTGTGTCGCGTTGTCCCAATATCGATAAGATCTTCGTGCGAATTTGTCACTATTTGTTCGGTAAACCGATGACACCCTCTGTCGGTCCGATGATGCGTTCGGGTTCGCCGAACACCAAAACAACGCGACGATTGAACGAGAACGAACGAAAGATTACGACGAGAACAACTTTCATTAAGGGACCAAGACGAAAATAGCAAAAAAGAATCTTTTATGTTCGCATTTTTTTTTTATGTTCGCATAGCTCGTCTAAATGTAGGGAACAGCAGATTTTATTTACTTAGTGAAACTCGTTCATAATGATGAGTACAATGAATGATGACGATTGACTTGTTGCGAACCCGGACACAACGTGTTGCCACGTCAAGCGCCGAAAACTGCGTTCGGCGCTTGACGTGGCAACACGTCGTGGTAGGTTAGGTTTTAGGTAACTAAATATAGTACGTCGTCTATTGTATTTTTCAATTTCACCCTGTATTACGAACACAGGGTTAAGCTATGCTGCTTTCCAGCAGAAAAATCTAGGTATGCTAGGAAATACTTAAAAATAAATAAATAAAAAAGCCACTCACCCATAACCTTCTTAGGTGGAACCTTCCTCTGCTCTTTCTCTTCACTCTCATCCCTCCGCATCATCTTCCCCTCCCCCTGCCACTTCCGTTTCCGTCCCTCCCGTTCCTCCAAGTACATCCCTAGTTCCTCTTCCCTCCCAACCAAAGCCAACCTCACACTAGACTCCCACGTATAGCTTTCGTCTTTCCTGCTATCATGCATGCTATAGTCCTTATCTTCTGAGTAAAATTCCATCACAATATGGCCATGCCAACACAAAAGTCACTGAATGATGAATGAGAATGAATGAATGATAGTTACAAAATGGTTCACACGTTAAAATAGAACGAAGAATGAGTTGTATAACTTTTTGATTCCTGTCGTTTCTCTTTGGCGGTGGCTCTGAAGTAGTTCGTTCTCTATTTTCATGAGCATGTTTGTATTCCAACGACTGTGGTGGTATTCTATGTGGGGAAGGCCCTGGAAGGTTGTGCTGAAGGGGTTTAGGGGCTGATGTGGTAGGTTCGCGAGGGTGGGCTCCATGTGGCACAGGGGACGACTGAAGAACCTCTCGATTCTTTGTAGCGTGAGGCCTGCGGGGCGTTGTACTACGGCTCCTGAAAAAAAGTGAAGGTTTTGTTATTACATGGTTTTTGGTTATCATTAAGATTCATAGTATTTTTCAGTCAAAGGGCTTTCATTGTTTTTCCATTGATAAAATTTACCACCCTTCTGTGAGCACCTTTGGTCAACGGTAATCAACGGGATCATAGAAAAAGCATCACCTTTGTACGTATTTTTCTGTTCTTTTTTTCTTGTCTGTTTATGTGTGTACATAAACCGTTAAATAAATAAATAAAAAGGGCAGCACATTTTTGGTGTGTAACATATCTCCAGAGAGGACTCCAGTTAATAGGCTAAAAATAGGCATGGGTTTAACTATAACGGAAGCATAAGCGGTGGCTTCGTTATCTCTTTTAACTATGAATTTCCACAGTTACCTAGGAATCTATTTTAATTTAAGGCTCAATTTGAGAAGAGTTCCAATTTTCTTGGCTAAAGAACTCGCTTTAATTCTACTTTGCCGGCCTAAAACATTTTATTCCATTCCTGATACTTTTTCTCGCCATTTTTTTAATTCTATAACTTTGTGCCGATAAAATTCAGTCCTATTCTAGACAAGAGTAACACCTTCAGACACACAACTAGCGTTGCCAGATCCGTTTTTCCAAATATCGGGACTTAAATGAAAAAAGCGGAACTGGGACGAACACATCGAGACGTAGAAAAAATCATAAATATGGTAAAAAATCATAAAATTGGTAACAATCCTTTAATTCAAAACCAGACTTCAATGAGATCAATCAACCTTAAGGTTTTATTACCTACTCATAAATATATACTAATTAATTAATATGAATAAAGGAGAATGCGCAGCTCCCATACAAATTTACCCCAGCTCCGGCGCAAAAGTTACCTATCTCAGATTATTGTACATTTTATGTGTATCAAGTATCAATATGTGTGATGTCTGCAGTGGCAGTCAAACATAGAAAAAAATTGCTTTGAATATCCTTCCAGGCGCGTATTTTTCATTCGACCATATTAACAAATATTGAGTAAAATATAAAATATTGGATATAGATTTACGAATGTTAGGCATTTGCCTTGATTTAAACTTTCAGGAATATCATATCGTATCATAAAGGGTATCCAATATTAATAAAATAATATTTTAAATCCGATTATTTTTTTAAGTCTTACAAAGGCAGACATAAAGCTAAAATAGCTTTATTTTTTAGTCGACCAGGACAGTTATAGAGCGAAACAAGTGCAGGCGGTGCAGTAAAAGATACCTATTCTAGGTATTTTAAAAGATCCTAATAGCAAGGCTTGTAGAAAAGATAGGTTCACAAGAGGCGGCCGTTGCCAAACCTACAAGCATACCTAGCTTAAACACTACTGTCAGTACATAATAGCAAAGGCTATGGCACGTGTGGGACAGGTAACAGATTTCGATAAGAGTGATGCTAGTGCTGTTACGCTCATTTTTAGACAAAGAGTTTTTAATCGCGCTTCGCAAAACACTTTCGATGATTTTAAAATAGCGGGTGCCATTATAAACTGTTTTCAAGAACCCTTTGAAGACAGTCAATATAGTCATGAGTTCATTGAATCAATTCGAATGAATTTAAATAAACCAAATCTTCTCGCAGATTATGTCGAAGAAAATAATTTAAATCGACAGAGAGTCACTTTCGACAGATTAGAAGTTGATAACCAACTTTTGGGGTTCCCAGAATTAACACAGGAAGATATAATTTTAATCGCAGTTGGAACTTATCACTTGAAGCTAGCGCGCTCTTACTCCAGCGAGCATATCAAAAGAACTGGAGTTTTTGAAATAGAGTACTATCGCCACTCCGAAAGAGTTCTAATTAACAACGAAGAAAACGTTTTAATAAGATGTAGGATACAATCACGCCATGTCCGAAGCAAGACGTATTATACATATGTTTTATATAATGCTGAGACACAGGGTCGAACAGCAATAAAAGAATATTGTTGCTCTTGTATCCACGGGCGGCGGACTCTAGGAAGTTGTGCCCATATTATCACGATTTTATATTATTTAGGTTGGGCCAGACACAACGAATTTAGCCATCCTGCTGCTTTCTTGGACAATGTGTTAGTAGATTTAGAATTATGATTTTTTACTAAATAAACACATCTAAAATCAATCTTGTTATTATTATTTTACTACCTTATAAGATACGATATGATGCCCCTGAAAGTAAAATCAAATCAATCTTGTTATTATTATTTTACTACATTATAAGATACAATATGATGCCCCTGAAAGTAAAATCAAGGCAATATGCCTAACATATTCGTGAATCAATAGCCACTATTACATATTTTACTCGATATTTGTTAAAATGGTCGAATGAAAAATAAGCGCCTGGAAGGATATTCAAAGCATTTTTTCCCTATGTTTGACTGCCACTGCAGACATCACACATATTGATACTTGATACACATAAAATGTACAATAATCTGAGATAGGTAACTTTTCCGCCGGAGCTGGGGCTTTTTTGCGCATTCTCCTTTAACAAATAATATTAGTATTATTATTTCAAAAGGATTTTACGATGTAAGAAATCAACAATATTAAATTACTTCAAATGACATAATCTAAGATTACTTTTTATAAAATAAATTGAGCATTTGAGCTTGATTTTGTTGCTATTAACAGTTTCTTTTCTTTTAGAACAAATCTATAAAACATCAAGCCAATGAACTCCATGTATGAAAAAGCGGGATTTTGGGCGTCCCGCTCAGGGTGCTCGCGGGTCGCGTCCTGACAGGGCTAAAAAACGGGATGTTCCGCCAAAGGCGGGACATCTGGCAACACTACACACAACCCACTATTATATATAACTCGATTTTTATAACTGTACGCTTGGAGCAGTCAAAGCCGTAGGTTAGTATTGAATTCACCCGCCCGGTTACCTCCTCAGTGCTCCGACGCCTCTTAATACGGTCTACACAACTCGTGTCGTCTCCACAGTTCTGTCTTATTATTCGTTAATTTGTTATTGTTATTATTTAAACCACATGCACTGTCATATTTTGACGTTGACAGGCGCACGGTTATAAAAATCGGGATAAACCATAGATATAAAAAAAAAAAATATATAAAAATATAATAAATAAATGATATAATAAATAAATAATAATAATAAATAAATATATTATACGCTAGTTTTAATAATACATCTATGGGTTATTCCCACAATATTAATTATAAATTTATTAAGTTTTTTTTGCAACCTTATAATATGGGATTATATTTCAATTTTTTTTTTTTTTTGTTTGCATGCAGAGTTTACCTATAAGTGATTGTTATACTTTATTCTGATTTGTTGCTTTTGTTTCATCTGCTTATACCAGTGTATACAATTGTTGGTGAACCAAATAAATAAATATTCATAACTCTAACTGTGGTAGTCTGGTTATGTTGAGTGGAATTAAGACTAATTCCAGTCAACATAACCAGACAACCTTTCCTAAGGTCCACACGGTCTAGATCTAAATCATTCACTTAGTTTTATATGGCAAGACCTTGGACATCAATTCTATTTGCACTGCTACGAGTATGTACGAGACAATTGAGAACTACGTGATGCTAATATGGCGGTAGGTAGGTACTGAGAAAAAAGATGTTTGTTGAGCAAGACTTAGCTTGAAAACTTTTACCAAAAAAGCTTGAAAGCCTCAAAACTGTATTGTAGAAAGATGCTCAGTCCCGAGTTTAGCATAATCAGCCTATAATGTTCCCACTGCTGGGACACAGGCCTCCTCTCTGCGAGAGGCAGTGGGCAATCCACGACGCGGGCCTAGTGCGGCTTGGAGATGTCACATGTCTTCGAATTTTTGGTTCTAGGACATGCCGCCGGTTCCACAAGATATTTTCCTTCACCGTTTTGAGAGCAGTGGTGGTGAAATAATTTACACAAAGTAAAAAATTCGAAGACATGTGACATCTACCAACCCGCACTGGGCCTGCGTGATGGATTACGGCCCACTCCCTCTCACTGAGAGGAGGCCTGTGTCCCAGCAGTGGGAACATTATAGGTTGATAATAGGCTGACTATGCTTATGCTAACCCCAGTCTTTGAAAGCATTCTCAAATAATATGCTTTCAGAAGCTAGGGTTAGGTAGGTACCTACTAATCAAAATATTGAGCAAACACTGTCCTTAAGTTGAGGAGATCCCTCTTAATTCTAAATTCGAGGATATCCTTAAGAGCTTTACCAAACACAGACAGATTTCATGAGAATAGAACGTTATATTATATTATAATTGATTGTAATCAACCCGAATTCGGAATTTACCCGACGCACATTAAATTAGAATTATGCTTTGTTCCTTCGACTTATTAGTTCAATCAAACGTTACATCGAAAAATTGTCATCGATGCAATGATTTTCGCAGAAACGACTACCAGATGACGTTGAGTACCTATCTACCAAGATGTTTTTATGAGTGTTAGTTGTACCAGTAGGTAGTCATAAAAACAATTTGTTAAATGAATCACCTTCTCTGCACATTGCAACGCGAATTGATGATAGACAAAAACAGTTCTATTGACCCTCTGGCCGAGGGTCGAAAGGTCGATTAAAATAATTGGTGCATCTGGCCTCAGCCCCGGATCTAGGAGGGAGGGGGCAAACCGGGGCATCTCGCCCGGGCGCCACCACCAGAGGGCGCCAAAGCACACCACCCAGCACACCGCAACTTTGCAATAAATGAGACGCGCAGCACAATATAATCTTTCTATATCTTTCTTTTTTACAACAGTTTTGGCTTTCTTGAATTGGGGCATTATCGATCGGTAAATTCTGATTAATATGTTGCTGCAAAAAATTTCACTCCAGAAAATTTTAATTCCGCGGGTTACCTTAGCACATACCCATAAAGGATTGGCGGGGGGTGGGAGAAGGCAGATTTAGCCCCGCTTCAAAAAAAATCTAGATCTGGGGCTGTCTGCCCTGCCCATATAGAACACGTACTCTGATAGCACAATAACATACAGGATTTTCATCCCCTAAGTTATTGTTCACAGCTAAAGGTCGTAAAACAAAAACGCTGAACGGAATCATGAGCTCAGATGAGAATTTTGAAGAAACTAAATATTTAAAAAAAGCCGGCCTAGTGCGGGACCACGCACAATGAAGGGTTCCGTAGTTGGGATGAATTTATCCCAAGAACAAACTTAACATAGTAGTTGAAAAACATGGTCTCTCAAACATTCCAACTGCAAATTTAAGTTGGTATGCACAATATTGAGAGATTTGCCATGTTATTTTAACACCATAACCGTCAACTTTCATCTGTTTGCTTAAATAACTGCAAAACTATTTATTTTAAAAGTATAAAAAATATGTTTGGTACTCTCACAGCAAGCCCTTTCATTTGATATGTCACACGGTAAGCAAAACTTTTTTTTAATTTTCGTATTTGGCTCCCAGTGATCCCCATATTCAAAATTCATTTATTTACATTACACGTGCGTTTTTGGGTCACAGTAATTCATATGTGTACCTACCAAATTTCAATTTAATCGGTCCATTCGGTTCGAGGCAAATTGTCTGTGACAGACGGACGGACAGACAGACAGACAGACAAACAGACAGATAGATAGTCAGCTAGCAAGCCAGCCAGACACACGAGTGATCCTATAACTAGCTAGAAAAAAAAACAACCCGCCATAGTGATGCCCGTGAATGCTTTTTAAAATGTCATTTATGTGCATCAGCAAAAACTGCGCAAGCGCATCTGTCTGATTAAAATCAATTTTTAAACAGTTTCAGCAATTGAAGTCTCTGTCGTCATTTATAATCAAACAAGAAACAACGATTATTGAATGAAATTGAAAATACCCGATTGCAAATACCTAAAAGAAAGAAAGGAAATACGTTTATTTGCGATTAAGATGACGCAAAGAAAGAACAAATACGTACACTAAAAGAAAAATTTGAGGGAAAATAAAACTTCAGCTTAGGCCATCTACTAACTATATCTTATAGAATATGTAAAAAAAAACTGTGCCGAAAAGACCACATAGGTACTGCAAAAACATTACCAAAAACTAATAAAAAACCTAATAAATATTGATGAATATTTATGCTTGGTATTATATCGAATAATGACCATCATAGACAACTACAAATAGTAAAAAAAACCTATTACTTATAGTTTTCTAAACATAAAAATACCTTAAAAATGACTCCTCATTTTGTTAGCAGGAATGACCACTATTTGTTTTAACTTAGCCAAAACTTATTTTGGTCGCTTAATCTAAGTGGCATATTACGTTATCTTAGTTTTTAAACATTAGTGTATAAAAGTTTTAAAACACTAGTATTCATGGTTGTTATATAAATTAAGAAAATGTGAGTTTGAAAAATGCAACTTCTTTCAAATTCTCCATACAAAATGCTGATTTCATAGGACCTAATATTATTGAAAATAAAAAAGTTATAGCTATTTAAAATTCACACTTTTAGTACCAAAATTACCCCGAATGCATTAAAAATTTTCAACAGGGGTCATAAGTTATGACTTGTAGACACCCGCTACACAACGGCCGCCCGCGCCCCATGTTATAAACCGATGTTTTTTTTTACTTTTTTCCTGAAAATTATCACATAAATGGACTCTCAGTAGGTACGATACTTAGCAACACCCTCACGGATCGGACATGATTTTTTTTATACATTGTATAAAAGGAATAACTTACTTTTGAATGTCAATAAACTGATATTGAATTTCAAAAGTAAGTTTGTCCTTTACGTACTGGCGTTAATGCGCCCCGAACAATTTTCTACAATATGGAAGACAGTCTCGTTGGTTTAGTGGTCGATGGGTACGATTCCCGAGTAGGGGCTTTTCCAACTGGTATTTTGTCAGTAGCAGCTCTTAGTTTGGATTTGAGCCCGGTTGATGGCAATAGGCTCGCCCCCTATTACATGAACCAAATGTGGGTGTACTGTAGGTACACCTCTACCTAGCCTAATCCTCCAGGGATTACAAGCGTGATGTTATGTTATGGTAGGAGAATAGCCGCAAAAAAAGCCTCACAATTATTTTTCGCCACTAAGGACCAAAATCGTCAAACATTTAGGACCAAACCACGTCAAACAACGTCATGGAGATTTCCTTTCAAATGGGTCTAATTCTTTAATTGGAAGCCTAGCACGCTCAGTTAATTGCCTTCTTGGAATTTTACGTTGTATTATGGTCGTTGATTCATTGAAAGTTGCGAAAAATTTATGTTCTGATTGAAATCAAATAGAAAATAGTAGTGAGTAATTTTCCGCTGCATGCAAATTTTCAGCCGTCTTCGTGTGACTGACACGGGCATGGCCACCATCAGGGATTTTTTATTTTGATGACACAAACATATTGTTGCTAATTAGACGAAATTCGTCGCCAAATATCAGAATTTGTCGGTCACTGGTTCAAAAGTTATAAGGGTTTATAGGTGGCCGATCTGAGGAGCATCTCCCCAGCTTGGCCCAATTGAATCTTAAAAGATAGGCACCTAGCGAAGATCTGTTTTCTCCCAAATGTTGTCGCTAATTAAGTAGTCGCAATTTTTCGCCAAGTCACAAATTTAGTCGGGTCTTGGTTTAGAATTTACAATGAGTTCAATTTTTAAGGTACATTCTATATCGAAGATTTCAATCTTCGAATTAAAATACCTGATGGTGGGCATGCCAGTGAAGCTGCCAGCAGAAGACGCGTGTGACTGAACATGCGTCTTCTGCTGGGCCGTGAAGAAGACCAAAGAAAAAAGATTGCATGGAGCGAAGATGAGAATGTTGAGATGGTTGTTGGGGTGACGAGAATGGATAAAGTAAGACATGAGTATCTAAGGGGAAGTTTGAACGTGGCGCCAGTGACAGAACAGTTGAAAGGAAACCGTTTGACTTGGTATAGTTGTCGTGACGTAAAAAGAACGCTGAGCGACAGTGCAGCAGATGTGTCTGCGGACGGGTACAGTCGCATCCTAAAGTACTCAGCTATTGTTTTATAATATAAGTGTAATTGTTTTATTGTAGAATCATAACATGTACTTTATTAGCTACTTAGTACTAAGGAATAGGCTGGAATCGATAAATCGCTCCGCGCGCAGGTAAACGGCCAGCGTTCTTCTTAAGTGACGGGACCTGTACGAGCAAGTGATGCGGAGGAGTGAAGAAAATGTCGTGAGGGAAGTTGTGAGTATGAATGTGGATGGCTATAAGAGTAGGGGAAGACCTTCGATCAATAATAGCTATTATTGATCGAAGGGGAAGACCAAAGAAACGATGGATGGACTTTGTGAAAGAGGATATGGATAAAAAGGTGGTGCCTACCGAGATGAGGACTAATAGAGAAGTATGGAAGAAAAATACATGTTGCAGCGGCCCTTAATAAATTGGTTAAGGGCAGGGGAGTGATGATGACTCATTGGCGACACATCGATGAACAAAGGGGATTTCTGATGCGTTGGTAACCTTAAGGTCGTTGGAAGTCTCATGTAGAACTACACCTATCATCAACATGCATAACGATACAGCTTTATTTGTTACCAGCTAAAACAGTAGGAAGTGATGAAGGGCGGGCGTTAAGAGGGCGCCTAAAGGTCCACTAGCGCCACTCTTTTAAAAAAATATTATCTCGTGACTGAGAAGGAATTATGAATAACGGCTAATAAGGACCCTCGGTAAGTGTGTCTAGAATTTTCTAATACCTTTTATAAAGCTTTATATTGAGACACGAAGCAACAAAATACGATCTAAAGAAAAGCGGCCACATTCCTCTAGATCGTATTTTGTTGCTCCGTGTCGCAATATGAAACTTTATAAAAGGTATTCGAAAATTCTAGACACACTTACCGAGGGTCCTTACTAGCCGTTATTCATAATTCCTTCTCAGTCACGAGATAATATTTTTTTTAAAGAGTGGCGCTAGTGGACCTTTAGGCGCCCTCTTAAAGAGGGCTTCACAGCCTATTTAATTTCAATAATAGGTTGTGCTGTCCCGGATGAAATCTTTCACAAGGAGCTACTGCTACCAACTTCTAGTTAGATCGATTGTAATTAATTTATCTGTCATTGCTTCATTTTTCATTCTTTTTACCTATCGTGGTATAGTAATCTTATTCTAGATGCATCGTCTTCACATATAATTATATAATTAATGTATACAAAATATTGTAAAAACATTTTAAAAGCGTAACGGTGGAGTTTCTTGCCCATTCTTCTCCATACGAGAACTACCTTTTGGAAGGGGCGACTAGAATCAATTCTATTTTGTGTAAAATTGACGTTCAAAAGTGCCTCTTATGTGCCCAATTGAAATAAATTGTTTGACTTTGACTTTGATCGATTTTTAGCCCCCGAAAACCCCTATAATGCAACTTTAATCGAAATCGTTAGAGCCGTTTTCGAGAACGTGATACAAATATATATATATATTTACAAATTCTTAGGTGGAAATTGGTATTTTTACAATCAGATGTCCATCGAAAACATGGGTTCACAAAGACAGTGACAATGGTCAATGCGCAGTAAATTAAAGTGGAATTGCCACTTGTTATTGATTATTTCAGATATTTTTCATCCAGATGCGCTTGCGCAGAGCGGCCATTTCTTCAACTTTTATGAATGACATATTAATTAAAAGCCTGTTATAAGTTGGGTTTTAGTTGTCAATTATATGTGGTTATATTGCAATGCGTACTTAAAGTGTAATAAATACTTAATAAATTAAGTAAGAAAAGCAGATTAATAAAGATTATTAAAATATTAATACAGTACATAAAAGAAATACCTCCAAGAAAATAAAACTTGTGTCACACTAAAATATTCCACAAGCAATCCACATGTTCTCACCTTTTTATCGAGTCCTTTAACAACACAGAAAGGAAAATAACATTCAAAGGGGGTCCGCTTAACTCGTCACAATTTATATTACAAAGCCATATTGGCGAAACACATGTACAATCTATCTCCTCGACCGTCCCAGTCTTTCAAAAATATCATATCAGTCCACCATTTTTAAATCCAATAAAAGACGATTCGAAATCGTTAAATTCAAATCACGCGCTAAACCAGCGGATATCCGTTCGTATTTTTTTCAAAATTCAAATCAAATTAACGCGGGCAGCCGGTGCGCGCGGACGTCAAGAGTCTGAGCGTCTATTGCTAAATTGACGGTACGTACGTAGACGGTCAAACGAATAAGTACGCAATATTGTCATTAATTCTCTGGCCAATCGTGGAGAGGAACGCGAACGTCGTGTGGATGTCGGGAATTGGGTCCACTTGGCTGGCGCAGGGTCATACAATCGTCGGGTCAAGATGTTGATGGGTACTGTTCCGTATAGAGAGGGTTCCACACATTGCTTTTTAAAATTGCCTTTTCATTGCTGTCAGCTTGTCGAAAACTCGAAATGGATTGGACAGTTTATGTGAGCGTCGTTAACTTTGAACCCGATCATACATCTTCAAATCAATTTCGCTAACAATTTGGCGATCTAAAATGCATTTATAAAATAGCTTTTTTCTGAGAGATTGACCAAAACAAGGCAATGAACAGAGAGAAGAATATAGGGAGTCTTACCCAACAATGCAGGATTTTTTTTCGCATAAAACATTAAAACACACTAATGCGCTCACGCGTGTATACTACATGGGCCTATATAGAATCGTAACGATAGAAGGACTTCGACAAAACGGAAAAAGGTCCTTTACACTATAAAGTCTTGGAGGAGGGAGGAAACACATATAACTAAAAGAGTGAATGAATATAAATGTTGATGGATAGAGCGGGAGAGGAAGGCCAAAGAAAAGATGGATGGAATGATATACAAAGAAAGAAAGAAAGAAAAAGTTTTTATTCTGCACAAACTAAACGCACATTACAAAAAAAGAAACAAAACAATACCACTTTACAAATTTGCCAAAAATATGAAAGAGAATGAGTGAATGATAGCGACGGTTGACAGGGGAGAATCGAAGAGGAAAACATGTTGCGCCAATCCCACGTAACATGGGTTAAGGACAGAAATACGATGATGACAGCATAGTCTTAAAAAAAAAAACTAGCTGACAACCCATTTTAGCGACAATCTTCTCTTGAATCCAAAAAATCTCATCAAGTCATTGTCCCGCCAAAAAGAGCCAGTAATAACAGACTATATTAAATCCAAGATGGCCGCCACTGTACACGAGTAATAAACAATCCAATTGCCGCCATTTACTACTAAGTAATGTATTGGAAAACCTAGACTTTAGAACTGTACCATCTTACCTATCTATCTATATTTATACAACATGTAAAAAAATCCTGTTTTTTCCGTGAGGGTGTTGTTAGGTATCGTACTGAGAGTCTATTTATGTGGAAATTTTCAGGAAAAAAAAAAAAAATACTCCACATGTTTTTCTATGGAAAATTTTACCGGTTTATTACATTGGGCGCGGGCGGCCATCGTTTAGCGGGTGTCTAAAAGTCATAACTTATGACCCCTGTTGAAAATTTGCTGACTTTTAATGCATTTGGGGATAATTCGAATTTTAGATAGCAATAACTTTTTTATTTTCAATATTAATCTTTTTTAAACCTTTTTGGTAATGTATATGCCCCTTACGGATCGGACAGATTTTTTTTAACCTATTGTATAATAACAATGAAATGCTGTTCGTTAGGCGCATCGCTTCAAAACAGCTGGACCAATTTGAGTATTTATTGTTTTAAAATGTTTGTATTGCTTATATCAAGTTCATACGGGAAAATAATTATTGCATTTGGTTTCATTGGGAATTTTGTACGAATTATTGAAATTTGGACCGGACAGGTCAGCTAGTATGCAATAAAAATTGACAAACGACGAAATTGATTTATACTATCTTGAAGTGTATCATCAAGCTTTTCATCATTATCATCGTTCTACTGCCCGTTTATAAATTTATTTAAAAAAAAAAACGACTACACACACACATACTACACACACACACCCACTGCTACTGCTTTTTTTTTAGTTTTTTGTGTTTCGCAAACTGCATCCAAATAAACATTATTCTTTCTTTCTTTATTTGTGGTCGGCACAACATGGCTTCTTCTTCTATACTTCTCTAGTAGTCGTCATCTAAGTAGTCAACCCTTTCTTAAATTTTTTTTCGGTTGGCAAATCCTCATTAATACCCTCCGTCTGGGGAGAACGACGGGTTATATCGGACGGGTCATATCGGACGGACTATATCGGACGGGTTATATCGGACGGGTCATATCGGACGGGTTATATCGGACGGGTTATATCGGACCAATACCACACTGTTCCTTCTAATAACATGACTCGGGGCCCCAGGAGAAGTCCGGGATCCGAGAGAATCACACCCTTAGCCCACTCTCGCATGGACGTAAAAATATTGCGACGGGATGAAATCGCTCACTGGATTTTCAACTCTCGGTGTTGAGCCGAGCGTTGAGAATCCAACGCGCTGGGACGCACTCTCGTCCCAGCGCGTTGGAAAAGCACACTGTTGGATTTTCAGCTCTCGGCGCTGAGCAAAACGTTGAATATGCGAACGTAGGCTTATCCTAGTTTCCTGCCGGGGTTGCGGGTTTGTCTGAAAGGGATATCGCGACCACGGCACACAGGCAACGGAAGGAACACGGGTGGGTTTTAGTCAGTAAAAGTCTGACACGCCCTCCCGCTCCACCCAGAGCGGGAGAAGTTATTTGATAATTTCCCATCCTCAAAAAAAAAAAAAAAAGGCTTATCCTAGTTTATTTGAGGCAGACGCGACATAAACCCTTCACAAACTTCACCTTTCACAAAATCATTCCATCGTTTGTTAGCTTTTTCCTATTTTTTTTATCAAAAATTTCCTCACGACATTGACATAATTTTTGGCATTAGCCTTTTTAAGCAGTATCGCCTTTTTTTAGCAACGTAACTATAGCATAATCAGCCTAAACGTTCTCACTGCTGGGACGCAAGCCTCCTCTCTGTGAGAGGGAGTGGCCATAAGCGAATTGAATCATGGTTTGAGAAAACTGTAATACATTTCAAAACACCATCGATAACAAAACGAAAAAATTTCACACAAATGTAATTACCGGCTTTAGAAAAAATTGGTGTCGCATTTGCTAATTAAAGCAAGCGGCCACACAAGCGACTAAATGAGTGCATCCGGTAAAATCCTAGAGAGGTCCTTTTGATTAATAGCAGTAGGACTAAAATCCAAAAACAGAATGGTCCTTCTAATTTTAAAAACCAAACCTTTCGGTCTTCTAGAATGAACGTAAAAGGGGATATTTTGCGAGCATGACTAATGTGACGTAGGTTTATCATTAAAATCCTCTAGCATTAATATGTGCTATCGAAACGTCAGATTAAAATAATAGATCTGTAAACATCAATCTTAAAAGAAATATGAACCGAGAAACACAAAAGACAAGAATTCCAAAAAAGAAAACTAAATAATAATGCGCATACGACTCCACGCCACCTCTATTCCACAAACTCCCTACTTAACCTCCAAAAAAAGTTTTTTGCTAATCCAAAAATCTTCAAGCCATCAAGCCCAAGAGGACGGACAGACAATTAAATACAATCAGTATTAATAAAGAAGCGTACATCCAGTACACAATCATTTTAATTGATACTTATTGAACACAATTAAACAGGACTCATGATGTGTCGCGAATTTTAAAGCATGAACAATGAACATATGGCTGAAGGGATTTTGCACATTTTCAGGTTTTATATAAAAAGGGGTAACGGGAATAGTAAATTGGGTAAACAAGTTAAAAGTATTACATTTAAAACCTTAAGGGGGGTGCGCTAAGGAGCCCGCGAGATTCTAATTTTCTTTAGTTTTTTGCATTTTGCAGGTCAGTGTCAGGTTTTATGTTTATTTAAAATATGATTCGCGACCGTAACAAATATGGCTTCACATAATAATAATCATTACAATCAGCAATACAACTCCATAAGTTAGCATAATTGTCAAATGTCATGATTTCATGAACTTAGAGAGTTGTATTGATCATTTTTATTATTATAATTCTATAAATAAACATTTGATACGGCCGCGAATCATATTTAGATCAACATAGAACATGATACTGACCTGCAAATTGCGAAAATCGTAAGTAAATTTGAATTTCGCGGGCTAATTAGACGCTATCGCCTTAACAGATGATTTTAAATTTTACGGTTATATGTGTATCCGAACGTTTCTTTTTTAATATTAGAGGCATGATGTTATGAGTAATGTGACAGTTATGTTACATAAAAAAGGAAATTTGCTGCGGTACAAGAAAAAAAAAGAAAATGGCGCTGGTAAGCTGTCAGTTTTGGCGCCTTTTTCACAATAACGCAACCATTTATTGAAAGAAAAGAAAGAAAGAAAAATATCTTATTTGGGACACGCACAGGAAATACAAACAGTAAGTAATAATAAAAATAAAATAAAAACAAAAAAGGAGAATTTAAAAACAGAATAATAACGACCTGTGCGAGGCCAAAAAGGCTCCTATCTCAGCATAATGCGGCGATATTTAAAAAATAAATAAATACCGCAGCGCTGGTATTCTGATAGGGCCCAACGAATACGACGAATGTATAATGTTCCCAATGCTGGGACACAGGTTTCCTCAGTGACATGGAGTGGGCTGTAATCCACTACGCGGGCCCAGGGCAGGTTGGTAGATGTCACATATCTCAGATTTTTTTGTTTCCTCACGATGTTTTCCTTCACCGTTTTGAGAGCAGTGGTGATGAAATTATTTACACAAAGTAAAGCGTCTGCCTGGGTTCGAACCCAGCTCCTAACTCAGGGCCGTTACCAATGGGTCACCATTGCTCTGTACAATATTGACGTGCAGGTAACCTGGCTGAAGTCGCTTGACTACGAAACGGTGGAACATCTACTAAAGTGGCAACTTGATTCACATAATTAGTAATAAGTAGCACTTCGTCCTCGTGGTTTCTTGTTTCAAATTCAACGCCCCCTTCACCCCCGTTAGAAGGTTATTTGGAGAAACTTACAAACAATTCGGACATGTAAACTCAATCATACACACACACAAACACATACGCACTTACACTCGCGACATATTTTCGCGCAATGGTAGTACCGTGTCACGTATTTTTTTTTTTTATTGCTCATTTTACTAGCCCACAATGAAATATATCCATCTTTGCATAATTCCATAATACAGCAACAACACGGCTTCGTGAAACAGCGTTCTACTACCACGAACCTCTTGTCCTTTTCCAACTTTCTGTTTCATAGCCTCGATTATGGCCTGCAAGTAGACGCAGTTTACACAGATTTTTGCAAGGCCTTTGTCAAGGTGGACCATAAATTGTTGCTAGATAAAATAGCCTTCAACGGAATTCGAGGTAACTTGTTGCGGTGGTTTGCGTCATATATTTCAAATCGCTGCCAAAGGGTAGTAATTAACGGATACAGATCTAAAACTATCGAAGTCACGTCCGGGGTACCACAAGGTTCGATCCTTGGGCCGCTATTATATAACATATTTGTTAATGACATAGGTAATTGTTTTCACAACACAAAGTTTCTACTGTATGCAGATGATCTAAAAATATATAAATCCATCAAATCCATTAATGACTGCATTCTATTACAGCAAGACCTGGACAGACTAACAGACTACTGTGGTAGGAACAAACTAAAGTTAAGTATACCCAAATGCAATTACCTTACGTTCACTAAAAATAAACGGATTATTAACTTCGTGTACACCCTTTGTCATGTGCCTCTCACTAAATTAAACTCAATCCGCGATCTCGGTGTAATACTCGATTCCAAGCTATGCCTAGATTCACACATTAACAAAATCGTTAGTAAAGCCTACCAAATGTTTGGCTTTATCATGCGTTCTACCCTTGACTTCAAGAGAACCTCGTCTTATTTATGCTTGTATAAGGCCCTAGTTCGCTCACAATTAGAGTATGCAGTCTCAGTATGGAACCCCTTCTACAAAAAATATGCTGAAATGGTTGAAAATGTTCAGTACAAATTCTTACGTGCCATGCACTAGAGATGCCATAAGTCCTACCTACCTTACCCGCAATTACTCAGCAAGTACAAGCTCCTGTCCCTTAGCTCTCGTAGAAAATACCTTGAAGCCATTATTTTATATAAAATTGTAAGAAACAAATTTAATTGTATAGATCTTAATAACATGATCTGTTACGCTGTACCTAGAACCTTCCACAGGCGACAGGTGCGTGCAGGTACTCTTTTTGCTTTAAACCATTGCCGAACTAATTCTGGCCAGCGCTCACCTGTCGCCGTATGGTTGACTCATATAATAATAATTTTGAGAATATTGACATCTTTAATTGTCAAATGAGTAGATTTAAAAGCCTCACTCGCTCCTCTTTACTAAATAAACCCCATACATTGTAGCCTCTCTCTTTATCTTTGCCTACATTTTTTTTTTTTTCTTTTTTAATGCTCATTATTATAACAGCTCGAACTGCGATATAAACTCCTAGCGATTACTTTCTTTACTCTTTAAACTTTTATGTCTACCTGTGGATAGCGTTGTGGGTTATATTATTATTAAAATTGTATTAGTTAAATTAGTTATAAGTTCTTATAATGTAACTGTTTGCTATTCCTTTCAATAAAAAATAAAAATAAAAATAAAATAAAATTTTCTTTTAACTTTTTTTTTTTATCATTGTTGATCACCTCTTTCAAAATTCAAAATATTTTATTTCACATAAACCTACAAGGGCAATTATGAAACGTCAGAAGCTAGGTGCACGGTTCCAATTGGTCGTTTCCTATGTAAAAGAGCCGGCAAAAAACTCCACACTTTAAAAGTGAAATGTCTCTTTTTTGTATTATTATAAATAAAAAATTGAGTCTTTTTATTACGGGAGGACACTGGCTCCTGCAACACAGTTATTACTAGCGCAGGAGTCAGAGAATTCTTTATCCTTGCCTTAAAAAATTGTTTTATTTCAATAAATATTATTTAATTTTTTTTGTCTTCAAACCTAAAGCACAAATCAGCAATAAGAAATCAACGGAAAATGATTGCACTGTTTCTTTATGGGACAGGTGACAGATGACAGATGAGGTCTACGAGTAGTCATCATTTTTCAAACTGCAAATTTAAGTTGGTTGATTATTACTCGTTAACCTGTACAGCCTACTTAGCTCTGATAGTTTTCCTTTTAATTTCGTTATATATACTACTACCGTGAATTTTTTCATATTTCCAGGGGGGGGGGGGGGGGGACAGACACTTGACTCTAACATAAAATTCAGTTAAAAGCTTAATATTTTGCAATCGGATCCCTGAATCCAAAAATGGTTTTCACAAATTAGGGGGAGGTACCCTAAAAAAATATATTTTACTTGATTGTATTTTACCACTTTGTCGGCATGATTAATATGTATACCCATTCCAAATTACAGCTTTCTAGTACTCACCGTCTCTGAGCTAAGCCGCGGACAGACAGACGGACATGGCGAAACTATAAGGTTTCCTTGTTTACTACGGAACCCTAAAAAAGGTATTTTTATAAAACACGTAAGTATATTAAAAGATTAATAATTAAATTATCTTTAGGTTTCAGAAAAATACGCTTGATTGATTTTGCGTAATTCTCAGTTTTTATCCACGTTAGACATAACTTTACAAATTAATTTCAATATGTAATATAAACATAATCTAAAATATTCATATATTAAATTATTAAGAAAATGCTCTAATTTAACATATATTTTTCCAAATCATTAACACTACTCGTTTAGACGTGATTTTCAGTACAAAATCATTAAAAGTCGGCTATCGTCACCGGCTACGTATCCAAACAGTTCGTATTGAAATGTATTACAGTTAACTCATTTGGCTACGGTCTGGCGACGTCGCCAATTTGGAAATGTAGCCACGACCGACCGGCCCCTACGTGGAGACTGGATACTCTGTCGACCTGGCGACGCGTAGCTATGTCACCAGTATTTTGTATACTAGGAAGTTACGCCTCCCTCACTCAGTGGATAATTAATCGCTAGGACGGACGCCCGCGAGTTACTGATTGCTACTTATTTGGCAACCTTATTTGGCTTCAGTAGGTAGCCGGATATGGCCTTGGCTACGTAGCCAGCGACGTCGCCAGGGCGTCCCAGTGTGTTAGCGCTCTTAAAAACTTCAGGTCCTAGGCCAGCAGTACATCCCTACCGTTTTTAAAGCAACACAACCCCTAAATGGGTCTAAAAATAACTCAAAATCGAAATGTCAGTAAAAAAAAAACAATTCACTGCTCACTGAGCAATCACCAGTCACTCATTCACTCACACAAACACATTCAATCAAACTATTTACATTACTCAGATAAAGATCTGTAGCCAATTTAACGACACGTGTTCTGTGTTCGCGAGGTGGTGACATCATGGTGGTTTGCTCCAAGGGCATGGCGTTCAATGGTCAATGGTTCAATGGACAATGATGGGCGAGGTTGGTCAATAGTGGATGGTTAGGCAGAGGTATACACTATACAGGTTTGTTATTGAAAACTTTGTGTGTCATGTGAACTCATGTGGATCTGCTATCTATAAGACAATTTCAGAAACAGACATAATTATTACAGTCGGTCTATTCTGTAAAAATGTTACAGTAAAAACATAGGTGAAGTGAGCATGAAGTGAACTGTCATTTCAACTAATGCTTGGGATTGGCAGGACACCATTGACAGCTCACTTCACCTAAGTTTTCTAGATTAAATAGACAGTTATATTTTTTTTATTTAAGAGTGTTTTATCTTAAAAGTTGGCAACGTAACAAATACCTGTCAAATAATTACCTGTTTTGATTAATTTGGCAATATAACTGTATGGAAATAAGAAATGTGGCTAACTAGCGAACTAGAATATTAATAATGATTTGCAATTATAACACTGAATTTGATGTTGTAACCGTTTTAGGTGTAAATTGGCATTCGGAAAGCCCTACCACCAACCAAACCGAGCAGAAAATGCTGAACCACTGGAAATCGAGCCCACTCTGGTTTTCAAATTCAAAAGTCATTTATTCAAACTAGGCTGAGAATCAGCACTTTTCGAACGTCAAAATTACATAAGACAGTCCCCCAAAAACGCCCACCCTTCACCACTTCCTAGTGCGTTAGCTGGGAAGAAGAAGTGGCGCAAAAAACTCCCCAGCAGCACAGCTGTCTGTTCAGTAAGAAAGAAACATTTTGAGACAGGTAGTCGAACAACTATAAAGCAAGCAAGCAATAGATAAAATTAGTTAAACTTTTCTGTTTATAATAGATACGAGGCTTTTGGCTAATTTGTAAAGTGGTATAGTTTTGTAATTTGCGTTTAGTTTGTGCAGAATAAACACTTTTTCTTTCTTTCTTATGGTCTAGTTGGCGGTAAAAGTTAAGTATTTTTGTCTGTTTTATATATGCAATGAGTACGTCGTTTTTTAGTATTGTTGTTGTTACTGTTGTTTTAGGTAATCTTTGCCTAATGGCTATGGAAATGTAATAAGACTATTGAATAATGTAGGTATTTATATAGATAGATAGATATATCGTTTATTTGGTGCACACAAAAGACATAGCACAAAATACAAAAACACGATTAAATAATAACTAAATACATGAATATAAAAAAAAATTATAAAGACATTGTGATGACTATTGGCTAAGACACTTTAAAATAGTGAAACATACAAAGTGTGGTGTGCGTCTCAAGGTTGCACCAAATGGGAGTCCAACTCAGCATGTGTCAGGCAAATATACCTGACGCTGATATTCTACTGGATCCCTGCAGTGACATACGGACGTCGAGCAGATGAGATAATAAATACCTATGCACATTCAAACGATGGCGATAGAGTTCGCCACTCATCATGCTGAGTCTCCCAGAAAAAGCGGCGAAAATGGGGCTGTGGATAGTTGATTTTGAAAATCTACAATCTCTACCTACTCCTATAGCATTTTGGGCGTGAGTATATTTAATTACACGTCGGGTATAACCAAAACGAAAATATCTTAAAGAAAAAAATCATCCCTGATGAAAATCAATAAGCAATATCACACATTTAGCCATCGAAACTTATAGTGAAATATTTACAGAATGATTTCACTAAATATCACAAAAATTCTGAGCTACATCCTGTATCTGTTCGCTCTGGGTTTTTTTTCCATACTTAAATGAGCAGTATCCTTAATCAGTATTCCATAAAATAAAATAAAATACCCACTTACCATTAACGACGAACGGCCGTTCTTCAAAAAGATCTCCAAAAGTCAGTATAATATCTTGAAGACAGCTAAATTGATCTTCATTACATGTGCAATAGAGTTGATATCAATAATTTCCATTAATATTACTATGTAGCGACGGAACCGAGGAATTGTTGCTATCTCGCTCTGAACCGTGAGCTTTTGTATGTCTGTATTTCTCTTTCTGCAAGCAGCGGCAAGTCAGCAAAGTGGTTCTGGTTTATCTGTAATAGAAGAAATAACGTAATTTTAGAAATTGACTACTACAAGTTTTTTTTTCATCAGTACTTTTTAGGGTTCCGTAGTAAACAAGGAACCCTTACGGAGGTTTGAAAAAAAAAATCTAACCCAGGCATGTGGGTTGTCATTGTCTAGACCTCATCGAGTAGAGAACAACTATAATTTTTATTTATTTTTATCTGCAAAAATGATGAAAAATTCATTATTAATATTTTAGGTCACTAGTTAGCGATATTTCATATTTCCATACAGTAACATTGCCAAATAAATCAAAACAGGTAGTATTTGACAGGTAATTGCGACGTTGCCAACTTGAAGAATTAACGCTCATAGTTTAAATATTTATCGCTACACGTGGAGGCTGAAACCAGAGTAGAAGATCAGTATCAAGAAATGGATACAGTACATCTACGCTGATAGCATGAACAACAGGATTCCCCTAATTATCCTTGAACTTCGCAGCGATGTATCAGTACGAGTTCAATCTAGTTTAACCAAGAACGATAAGGAATGGCTTTGGCCCGTGGCTATGTGGAAATTGCGCCGTTCAGAGGAGCAGTCACGTGGCGAACTAATACAATGTTAGTCAAAACCTCTGTAAAAATATCAACGTGAAACTTAGGTGAAGTGAGCTGTCACTGTCACAAATCGTCCGGCAGGATGCTAGGGATTAGCACTATTGACAGCTCACTTCACTTAAGTTTCACGGTGATATGTTTACAGAATCGACCGGCTGATCGTGCTGTCTTATTTCGTGAGCTGTTTCAATTGGTTGACCAAACAAAAACCAAAAAATTTAAAGCTTTAAAAAATAAAATCCAATTAGGTACGACAAAAAAGACAACAGACAAATTAAAAATCTGGAGTCACGTCGTGTTAGGGCATGAATCGAACAGATAACGTGTGACTCCGAATTTTTAATTTATCTGACTGTGATGTCTTGTTTACGAGTATAACTATTTAGTTGACTTTTTGTCGTAGTTTGGTTTTACTTTTTATTTTTATTTAGATTATTTTGGGGTTATAATATAAATATTTTTGAAACGTGCTAATTAAACCCTTTCATTTGATACCCAGCATTTAATGTGACATACCAGCGGACGATCAAGACGCTTCCAACGGTACCTCATTTCTCAAATTATGATGAGCAGTTTAGAAGTTATGAGGGAACAGATGAAGATACATAGGTACCTACATACCGGTCAAAATCATAACCAAGGAGGGTTATGATTTTGCTTCGCCGTAGTCCGGTAAAAAGTGATTTTATTTTTTAAACAAGTCGTGTGTGGGATTTCCCATCGGCAAAAATGACGAACTCTCATCCCCTATTGAACCTCTTTAGGGGATGATTTTCATAAATCCTTCCTCCTCACTTTCATTATTTTTTTGGAAATATACAAAACCAAAATCAAAATATTTTACTTTACATAAACCTACAAGGGCACTTATGAAACGTCAGAAGCTAGGTGCACGGTTCCAAATGGTCGTTTCCAATGTTGAAGAGCCGGCAAGAAACTCAACGGTTACTCTTTTAAAATACAGAGTTCCTTTTGAACTCTCGTGCAAAATGTCATGCTTCTAGAGCTAATAGTTAAGGCTGTGCGTTCTATCAGTGAGTGAATGAATGAATTTAGACGAATGAACGAATAACAGTCAAGAGGCGGTGCAGTAGACCACGTAGAAGATAGCAGGGCGACCTGCTATCTAATTACGCAACACATTTTCGTTGACAATTCCGACTAATCTGTTTCAATTTGACAGGT
Organism: Agrochola circellaris; assembly: GCA_914767755.1. Taxonomy (NCBI): domain Eukaryota; kingdom Metazoa; phylum Arthropoda; class Insecta; order Lepidoptera; family Noctuidae; genus Agrochola; species Agrochola circellaris. The sequence goes on along the minus strand of OU611867.1, from coordinate 3,375,368 downwards.
CAACAACATTCATTGTGTTATTTAAGTTGTTGAGCAGATTTTTTTTCGAACGTACTACGTAATGGATTAGCAATCTGTTTCAAAACGATTCAGATTCTGATTGATCGTGTATTACGTAATTAGGGTACAGGACAAAATCAAAAAGCACTGCCACATTCGTTCTAGACCGGTAAGTCTTGGGGTAGGCCTTTCCCCAGCAATGGGATGCAACAGTTTGACACTAAGAGTAGTTTGGTACGGTTTGATAGCAAAATTATGAGTATACTAGCCAACGAAATGAGGCGTTGGCACGTCCAAATTGAGATCCCCCATTAACTAATAGGCCTTGAAGCATCGCCTATCATAACAAGATTAATCTAGATATAAAGTAGCTGTGTGACTAGAAAATAGACAGACTACTATGTAACATGATACACAACACTGTCGCTTGACGCGTGATCGATCAAATGGAGGCACCACTGACTTATCGTAAGCGACATTTTTACCTTAAGAGCGATTATTCTGAAAGTGGGCAACGTCGCAAATAGATGTCAAATATTTCGTTGTTTTCATTAATTTGGCAATATTCCTAAACGGAAATATGAAATATGGCTAACTAGTGAACTAAAATATTGATTATGAAATGCAACAGTAAGTTTTAGATGTAAAAAATAGTATTTGGAAACTTTCCATCGGCCTTTTTTAGACCTAAAACGGTTACAACTTCAAATTCAGTGTTATAATTGCAATTCATTACTCATATCCTAATTCACCAGTTAGCAATATTTCCATACAGTATTATTGCCAAATTAATCAAAACAGGTAAATATTTGACAGCTATTTGCGACGTTGCCAACTTTTAGCTTATACGCTCTTAAATGCGATTTCAAACAAAAACGCAAAAAATTCGCTTCCGAAGTCGGCGGCCACGGCTCGTGGTTTTAAATCCGATTATATCATGCCTCTATTCTTCGTAGGGGTAAGCAGACATGTATGAAACATCCATGTTTTGCCAGTCGAGTCATAAGTTCATAAGCTCCATGGAATAGGGGAGGAATGTATGGCCATTAACTAGGAATCTAGTCTTTAGGCCGAAACTGAGAATTTTCTTGACGGAGATACCCAATAGCAGGTTCCCTGACCTAGTGATAAAAACCAAGACCTTAAGTTCAGCAGTCGCACCTGCGACGATCAGTAGACCAGAAACAGTTTTGTGACTGACTCGTTGCGCAGCTTAATAATTTTCGCTTTGAGGTCAATCATAAAAATTCACCCTATACTATAGTCCCTACCCTAGTCTGTGCCGAGAAAGCTCAATAAATGACTGCGTCATTTTTTAAATGGCGCCAAAACTGACAGCTACCCGGCACCATTTTCTTTTGTCTTTTTTTTAAACCGCCTAAAATAGTATTTCCTTTGCCCATACAAGAGGAAAACTGACAGCTAACCAGCGCTATTTTCTTTCTTTCTTTTTAAACCGACCAGTAGTTTCTATAACTGTCACTTTTTCACGTAACATCACGCCTCTAACATTACGCATTCATTTACTGAACACGTGAAGGGAAGACCGCATTTGTAATTTAACGAGTGACAATCAAAAGTGTACCTTATTCAGAGGTAATAAGATATACGGTCTACATGTGCGGAAGACACCAACTACGATCCGTTTAAGGTACTTGAAAGCAAGATTTATTGTAATAGAATTCAGTATGAACCAGTTTTTGCTGACTGGATACGGTTCTTTTTTTCTAGGAGACGATTTCAGGCAGGTTTTTCTTTTTTTTCTACAAAATAATAAAATTTGAGTTTTTTTAATAACATTTGAGTTTATAAAAAAAACTCAAATTTTATTATTTTACGTTTGTATGTTTGGATGTTTGTCACTCAATCACGCAAAAACGGCTCCACGGATTTGGATGAAATTTGGAACACAGTTATTTTATAACCTGGATTAGCTATAGGATACTTTTTATCCCGGTAGTATGTTCCCATGGGATTATTTCCGACCTCCACGCGGGCGAAGTCGCGGGCGAAAGCTAGTGTTAAATAATGGGGGCTGCTTGCAATACCTAATTATCAATTGATGTTTTATTAATAAGGTAAGCAGCTATATTTATTAATTAATTATTTAAATTATATATAAAAGTGTGTCCAAAACTTAAACAACCACAAGAAGAACCGCTAGATTATTTGTATCTAACGCATTCTCAACCACTCTACCTTAGCAGGAATGCAGACACTAATCATGGTAGGTGCAACAAAATAAATAGCTAATTATCAATTCAGCCCCAAAAACCATTTGAAAACACAAAAAAAAATTACTTACCTACCAAAGAGCGTCCTCCCCAGAACAGACGCAGAGAAAAACGGCCATTTTTAACGCTCTATAACCAGCTAACTTTTTAACAAAAATGTTTTTTCACAAAAAAATCTTAATTCAAAAATGCATGCGCATGAGTTGCGTACAAATCGGGCAAGTGTCTGGATTGCAGTGGTCGGTCGTCGTACAGTAAGGGGGGATCACAATTGGGAACATATTCAATGAACACAAGTAGTCGTCTAGTTATTTGGTACAGTTTAAATTAAAATGTTTAAATTGACTGAAAGCTTGTGATTGGATTGGTAGGTTTTGTTAGCTCAATGAGTTTTTAGTTGGGAAAAATGCCAGAGAACAGGGTAGTTTTATTTGAAAAATGCAATAGAATGAAGGAAAACAGATTTTCTTTAATAGGGATGGATAAAGTCTTGGTAAAAAAAAAGAAATTCTATTTAGTCCGTCAGGCAGATAATAAAAATATATACACGTATTGTTTGCTTTATCATATTAGTAAAAAAATATTTAGATAAAACGGATTAAAGTTGTCTTCAGTCTACTAACCTAAGTTAGTCATAATTTCCTAGCTAAGATCACATTTAAGGGGGAAACCTTTTAAAAGAACCACCCGCTGGACCCGTGTCGTGGATTTATGACCCGCTCCCTCTCTCAGAGAGGAGTCCAGGGACCCAGCAGTGGGAACGGTATACTATAGGCTGATTATGCTTATGCTTTCCTACCCGACATTCCAAGAGGAAGTCTTTTCATCAACAAAAGATTGAGGAACAGTGAATCCTTAAATGATAAAAAAAAAATACCTACCCGACTTCCAAACATAACACTACAACGTGAAAAATAACTTTAATTTCGGAAGTTGGTTAGTTGGTTGGTTGGTTAGTTGGTTGGTTGGTTGGTTGTTTGGTTGGTTGGTTGGTTGGTTGGTTGGTTAGTTTTGAATTTTCGTTTTTTGCCACCGACTTCTGAAATTAAATTTATTTTTCTCTTTGTAGTGATTTTTTTAATTTCTTGAGTTTTTTTTTTCACTTTTTAGTTGTGGTACCTACTCCACACAAATTCGAATACCACTACCTGCTATCTAAACAACAGTAACTTATTAGAACATCATCCACATGTGGGAAAAATACGTAATATTGAAGCTAGCTCAAAAACTATCCAAGCAAAGTTAATAAAATGTATATGGGACCACAGCGCAAGCTTCCTCTACCAAATGAAGAATGAAGAATTTTCAAAATCGGTCCACTCTTGACGAAAAAAAATAACATAAAGTCGAACATAGAATCTCCTCAGTGCTCAGTCGAACATAGAAGTCGGTTAAAAATGTAACTTTCTCACAGTATCAAAAACAAAAGAATACCTTGACATCACTACTGATACACATGATCAGATGTTGCAATAATAGTATTGAATTACATCGATGAGTAACATAAAAGATTATGTCAATGGAATACCATAGGAGTGGTTGGATTACGTTACATAACATAGGATATAACATACGTATCTACAATTAGTAAAGACTGAACTATTTTGCAATTAAAATAAGGAATTCAAGAACATCGGATAAACACTTAACTTGAACGAACTATATTATGAGCGCAGCATTATCAGCCTATAATGTTCCCACTGCTGGGACACAGGGCTCCTCTCAGTGAGAGGGAGTGGGCCGTAATCCACCACGCGGGCCCAGTGCGGGTTGGTAGATGTCACATGTCTTCGAATTCTTGGTCCTAGGACATGCCGGTTTCCTCACGGTATTTTCTTTCACCGTTTTGAGAGCAGTGGTGATGAAATAATTACGACCTACAACTACGAGTTGTGGGGCGCGGCCGTTGGACCACTGGGCCCCCAGTGGTCCTGGACACGCATGCTGTGGTTACATTTACCAGTCAGCAAGGTGTTGGCATGGCTGACTGCCTAGGGTACTTATCCGAGGGAACCATTCCTGTCTCCTGACGCCTCAGAATTCGGGTCCTAAAACATGGCAGTTTTACATGTCTAAACTAGTTTAACAGTAAGCCAGCGATAAGGCCGCTCATTGTATATTTTTTTGTGTTGTGTAATGTAATAATCTGGTGTACAATATAGTATATATAAATAAATAATAAACAGTTCTAATGGCTTTCCTCTATTTCTTATTTCATCTATTTAAATAGTAATAATTTGAACTAAGTTTAGTCGATGAACAATTTTAGTCTGCATAAGAAAAGGCATCGCAGGCTCGTTGTAGGCTGTAGGGCCGTAAGTTCTTTACCAAAATAATCAATGCAACAGCTTTCTTAACAGCGTTTATAAATAAAGTGGGCAACGTCGCAAATAGCTGTCAAATATTTCGCTGTAGTGATTAATTTGGCAATGCAATAATTAATATCCTATCACCGAATATTTAGTTTTAGATGTAAAAATAGTATTTGGAAACTTTCCAAATGCTTTTTTTACACCGAAAATTGTTACAACTTCAAATTCAGTGTTATAATTGCAATTAATTATTAATATTCTAGTTTACTCAATTGACTAGTTAGCCATATTTCTTATTTCCATACTTCAGTGCCAAATTAATCAAAACAGGTATATATTTGACAGCTATTTGCGACGTTGCCAACTTTTTGGATGAACGCTCTTAAAAATGCTAAGGAAAACATCTCAATCGAATTTGGATTTTCATATAAATGCCTCCTCCAGTAAGTTCTTTGCACATCCACACCAATTTAGTAGACACGTAGATTCGCGCTAGCGAGTCTACGCCATTTTGTCGCTAGGTAGGTTGTCGGTATGTAGGTACGAGTACCTATATAATGTACAATATCTAATAAGTACTAGACAAAATCAAACTGGTTGCTAATGTAAGTTGTATAAATAATTATTTTTATTATATGAATTTGATTTTACATTCTGTGATTACTTCCTCACACACCGACTTATTAATTGTAAAATTTTAAGAAAATCGTCTACTTTTACAATGTTTGTAAATATGTGGGAACCATGTATCTATCACATAAGTAATTAATTTATCTTTCGTTGCTTCATTTTTATTAATTCTTCTTTTTACCTATTGTGGTAACGTATTTTTTTTTAGGTGCATACACAAAATATTGTAACACTTTTTAAAAGAGTAACGGTGGAGTTTCTTGCCCATTCTTCTCCATACGAAAACTACCTTTTGGAAGGGGCGACTAGAATCAATTAAATTTTTTGTAAACTTTGACGTTCAAAAGTGCCTTACATTACAAGGTTCTATTTGAAATAACTGATTTGACTTTGACAATGATTTTTGCTAAAACTCAAGGTCAACTCAAATTATTGGGGATTGGATTTGACTAGCCGGGCTAGTATTTACATGGACACTTTACACAAATACATGAAAAAGTATGTACCTTATACTTTTTTCGTATCAAGAAGTCGGCAAGACCAGCAGCCTAAGCCCAGGTTCGCACGGACATATTTTTATGGTGGCGATTCTTTTTCCTACACTGGATTTTCAGCTCTCGGTATTGAGCCGAGCATTGAGAATCCAACAGAGCGCATCCAGCGCGTATCCCAGCGCGTCAAGAAAACACACTGTTGGATATTCAACTTTCGGCGCTAAGCAGAGCGTCGAAAATCCAATACGCGGAAAAATATCGCCCGCGTGAACCTGGGCTATATGCAATTAGCCCAGGTTCGCGCGGGCGTATTTTTATTTTTACGCGAACGTAACAAATATGACTTTACAGAATTATAATAATTAGAATCATATAATTCCGTAACTTAGAATTGGTCTCGAATTTCATGAAATAGTCATTCGATAGGGTAATAAGAACTTAGAGAGTTGTATTGATGATTTTTATGATTATGATTCTATAAATAAATATTTGATACGGCCGCGAATCATATTTAGATCAACATACAACCTGATACTGACACGCGAATTGCAAAGAACGTAAGAAAATTTGCATTACACGGGTTAACCCCTGACGCTTTCGGCTTGTCTAATAAAAAGTTATGGGTCTAAATTGAAGGCAGATTTTACTATTTTTGATTCTTGTTTTCTAATGAAACTGGACGTCTAAACCTCTCTCTCTGATGGTAAGCTAATAAATAAAATGTAAGTTCCCATTGATTAAAACTGGCAACACTTTCGCCAAATTTCTGGTAACATTATGGGGTTATTGGACTATCGTTATTATTTTGAACATGCTTTCGTGTCTCTGGTACACTGAGTAAGAGCAAGACAGTTATCTGACATATCAGAAAAAGATAATATAAAAAAAAAATTGTCAAAATATATTTTTTATTGATTGGAATAACTCAATTCACATTTTAATAATATACAAATAGACAAAAACGTCTAACAATCTATAAAAAGTCAGTAAACACTTCAAAATGATGGTTCAATGATGGCACACAGTGTAATTTAGTCTTTGAACTCAGAGCTCCTTGGTGGTTATTATTGAAACAAAAAAACACCCTGTTAGCCCGGGCATGCACTAAACCCATTGAACACATTACACAAGGCTCCCTTATCATATATATATAATACCCAGTACACAAATAAGGGCTATCGGAAGCATTCATTCTGTTTTCGTCCAAGACCTCCTTCGTGACGTAATTTCTGGCGCCAAATTTGACATTTGGGAATTTATTTTTTAAATACAGAAACAGATTGTTGTCTATTCCAGGTAAAGGCGGATCTTCGGTGCCGCCTGTGTTCCACGCGCCGCCATTTTGAGTTTTTCCTACATTATCTATGGCCAGCATTGCTGAATGTTGTACAGGATGAGTTTCTCTGTTATCAAAAGATATGGCAACAATAGATCCAATTGATGGATCCACCACAACAGTTGCATTTATATCTCTTAATAATATATCTGAAAGTTCCAAATTACTGTTTGTTTCACTTAAATAATATCTTGCAACTTCAAATGCAAGGCCCATGTAACAGCGATGCTTCATAAGTTCAGCTTCTGCAAAAAATTCGCTTCCACATAATTTTTCTAAGTACTCACTAGGATGGAAATTACAGGACCAGACTCTGCTGTATTCTGTATGTTGCTTTTTTAATTTAGGAGGAAGTGATGGTAAACCCATTACTTTAAAATACTCAAAAGAGTCTTTAAGCTCGTAAACTTTTTCTTCAACATACTCCTGTATTGATTCTTGGGTTATAGAGTTCAAATACCGTACAGGGCATAGTAAGACCTCCTTTTTCCGCGCTCTTTTCAGATGCTGTAGTTCTTTGAGAGGTATTTTTTCGTTCAAAATTGTAATAATCTTCGACAATTCCTTCACATTCTTCACTTGACCAACATAAACCTTAGTAAATGCTATTGGTTTGATGAATTCGTCACAAACAACAGCATGGAGGTTCTTTTTGGAAGACATGATGTTTTGTATAAAGTTGTCTATGGTTTCCGCCATCTTAGCTTTTTTTAACGGTGGTTCTATTGTCTCTGACATAGCTGAATGTTGTACTTTTCTTTAGAAATCCATTATGTCTTTATGTCATTTTCAGTATTGCCAGTTTTTGGAGTAAAAAGGTTGTTTTTCTTGTATTTGATTAAAATGCCATAATTCTCTTGTTTCTTCCAATGTCTCCAAACTGATTTTCTTCAGAAATTGCTGAAAATAAACAAAGAATAACACTATTCATTACACACACTGTATTTGAACTGAATTTAACACGTAAAAATAAAACACTGGTTAAAACATTAAATCAAATATTAAATTTTGCATTTAAGTATGATGGATTTATTTAAATATATTTTTATAACAATTTTTTTTTTTTTTCAAAATCTTTTTTTTTTTTTGTGGAAACTTTATTGTTATTTAGTGTACCAATATTGTAAAACAGCTGTTGTAGCAATTTATGTTTATGGAACAACATGAATTGTGGCAGAATACAAGGTTTCCTTTGCCCAGCAACAGGTAAAGTTTTTTACTTGAAAGATGGCAAATAGCTAGTGTAAATTAATTAAATGGTATCTATGGTAGTATAGATAATTTTCTATGAACAAATCAATCTGCCTAGCTTTTTCCCGACTATGTTAAGGTCGGCTTCCAGTCTAACCAGATGCAGCTGAATACCAGTATTTTACATGGAGCAACTGCCTGTCTGACATCCACAACCCTATATATTTTTCTATGAATGTGAATCATAAAAGTGTGAATATTACGGCTCATAATATCTAAAGTATTGTTATTAAACATTTCTCTCATAATATGAGTCCTATAAAGATAATATCAAAAAGATTCATTGTCATAGATATTGTTTGATGACAGTTTTATCTATGCCTAGGATATAAACATAACATAACCTGTGTTCCCCGAAGGATTAGGCAGTGCTGTACCTATAGTACGCCAATTCGCCAATGTTTTATTTCCATGTAATAGGGGACAACCCTATTGACAACAACCAGATACAAATCCAGCCCAGCTATTTGAGAACATAATAAATTATTATACAGCATAAAAACTTATTTTTAAGTTCTTATAAGACTCGGCAAGATAAAAAGGCATACTTAATTTTTTCTCTTGTTCATTCTATTTATAATTAAACAAACAAGATAGTGTAACGTATTACTAGTACAACGCATTGTTGAAGAATAAATTAGAGTGCATAGTACATAGATTTTATTTGCGTTGTACATAATCACGACAGATCAAGATAGTAACGTAAAAATCTCCTGATAAAAGGTTGTCGTATAAAATGTAGGAGTTTCAGTCCCTACAACATTTAACTGCACTAATTACCTGACGACAGTTTTACTACGTTTAGATAATCGCCCAGCTTGTCAATTACGGCTCGTTGTTGACAAAAAACTGATAATCATACCTTTTACGTTAGCGCACTTAAAAACGCTTAAAACATGACGTTTTTCTCGTAATAACAGGTCAAACTTATAAATAAATGCACCGGCAACATGTCTGTACCACGACCACGCCGGAATTACACAAGTATTGTGCTAAAATACGTGAAATAAATAAAATAATCTTAGATTTACCTCAAAATGGACTTCGGATTTAGACGTCAATTTCTCTCGTAGGCGAAATGTTTTCTCATAGCTTAGGTAAAACTCTCACGTTACTCGGTCAACACACAGTAAATCTTCATTAATTGGTTTTAATAACAATGGAAATTTAATTTACTACACACGTAAATCGCTAAAATGTAGCAGCCATTAGACAGATTAAGATTTGTTTTCGCTATGAAAACGTGGTTCTTATTGGAATATTCTTATTGGTGCGATTGTGAACATGTGTTAAACAACCAATGAAATGACCCAATTTTTTGACGTTTATCGGGCACAGATTCCGTAAAATTACGAAACGTCATTTCTTATCGCTTAGTAATTTAGAACGCACTTATTAATAACATTCCGTTTCAGGAAGACGCACTGAAAATTTGAGGGGACTGAAAAAAATAAATCGTGGTGCTTTTTATTATTAAGATATGAGTTGTACCTGTGCGAACAGTATAAAAACTGACGATAGATTTTTTAATTTTTAATCATTTTATAATACAGAACTGTTACTTAATTCTAAACTCGCCAAACTTTTACGTTTGATGGCGAGAGGCGCTCTTTTAAATAACAATGCACCACCTTACGCACATACCTACTACTTATATAATAACATCTTTTTTAAATTCTATTTGCTGTATGATGTTTTTTAATTTTGTCTTATATTCATCGGCTGGTTCCCCGCAAAGCCCCCGGCTCTGATGGAATCACCAATAGAGTAATCCAACTATTCCCTGTCCACCTGATAATGCTATTGACTACCATCTTCAATGGTGGCTTAAGCAACAACATCTTTCCACATGCGTGGAAAGAAGCCACAGTCATCGGTATCCCTAAGCCCGGTAAGCCCAAGTCAGAGCCGATGGTCTACCCATGTAGCAAATTACAAATCTGTTCATCCGTTTTAGCGTGAAAGCGTAACAAACAAACAAATTCACTATCGCATTTGTAATATTAGTTAGGCTAGGCACTATCCTTACACACAGTTTACTCAAGTTTGAGACCATTACCTACATGGACCAATTTTGCGTATTAATCCTCCAATAACCGTTGTTAGTTTATGAGACCATTAGCAGTAATCCGTGTACATACACGATGAAATCTCAATGTCCCTCAAGTAATTAACAGCGTTCTAACCGAGTGTGTCTCAGTCGTTGAGTGGCTACTTGCTCTGTGATATTACAAGGCTTAGGGCGCGTTTACATTGATAGTACATAACATACATAATGTACTAACGCGCTGACTGTCACTTCACCAGAATAAAACGTAGGTACCTTTAGGTTTTTATTCAAGGTCTTATTATTTTAAACGTTATGAAGGAAACAAACCAAATCAAAGATGATGAAACATTATTTATTTACGATTACATAATAAGTTTTTGACTAAATAATTATTAGGATATTATTATCACATCACAAAAGGCTGTTATAAGTATACAAATAAGTCGGTAGTTCCAGAGTAAATTCACTTATTTTCTAAAGTTTGGTACCACGCCTGGCAGGTTTCGGCGGCAATTTCGCACAGAGCCGATAATGCTTTGCCTGTAGTGTCGTATTCTGAAACAAGAAATTAATAATGAAATGGTATGGAAATACACAAATCTAATGGGCCCTAGAGACAAAGCACCTGCTCGACTTAGATACTAGTTATGACTATCTTACATACGAACATTTTGACAAGTATCATTTGACAGTTATCATAGCCATGGGCACAAGTGCGAAAAAAAAAACACACGTACTTTCATGGCACCAATCAAAATAGTCGAACGTATTTTCTCGGTTGGAACGACCTAGACTAGACCAATCTTATGTTATACCAACCGAGTGAACAATTTCTTCAGTATAGTGTATCAAATCCAACCTTCCTGACCATCATGAACGTCGAACTGAGTTGACAATAAGCCTGTGGCGACATCTACATCCCCTCATGCGAACTTACGCATCAATGACCTGACGTCAAACAAATCCTGCATCGCGCTATTAGAGTTTACCGCGCGAACAACATATATAGGACTATCCGACATCAATCGTTGGGCAGACACAACACCTGTCTGGTCGGAGGATCCTCCCCTTTGGATGAGTGAACTTTACACCCTGTTCCTCATACCTCTAAAAACCCCAGTTATCATCAGGTCGATGACGACTTACCAACAACCCCCCGCTTGCCGAAGATAGAACCATTGAAAGGAGGCTTCCTGTACGTAGCCTCAGCATTGTGGATGCACATGACGATGGCGAAGAAGCACAGAGCTATGACGAAACGCATCTTTATAATGATCTGAAAAAGAAGAACTGGGTATGAATTTGAGAAGCCTCAGTCTTTGATTTAATAAAGCCATGACCAGTTGTAGTGGGTAGTGGCTATATTTAGGAGAGTCTATTTCAAGCAGTGGATATCTTTTGAGTGGAATGGTGATGATGATGAAGCTGAGCTATCGAAAATTATTTCTGAGGCAGTGGGGGCGTACCATGGGTTGGCACCCGGGGCGGATTTCTATTGAGTACCCCAAAATAAAACAACAAATACTAAACGTGCTTATTTGACATTATTTTGCTAAAATCTTCGATCACAGTACTCATCAAAATTTACTTTGCTGTCCTTTTCAATGGACAACATGAAAATATTGGTAAGTCGCGCTTGATTCATTGTGGATTTTAAGTAAGATTATATCAACTTTAATTTTGAGGAACTTTCACAAGAAGCCACCAAAACATAAAAATCTTAGGCTCAGCGCTAGACTCGGAACACACTCAGAATAATCCCATTTTACAATGAATTTCAGAAGCTCAAAGGTAGTCCATTGCACCATTTCTTGGAAAGCAATGCTGAAGGTGGCGCCTCAGTCGTAAAACCTCCAAAATAATGCCCTCTGCAGAAAATTCATTACAGATTTTTGTGAGATTTTAAGCAGATTTTTCGGCTGAACAACACCAAATATTATGAGAATGTCATCCATTTCCCTGTAACTATGATCTACATCTAATTATCCGCAAAATCTATCAAGACATTCTAATATAGCTCTCTGCAGCTGTTCTTATAATGTTAGTCCAGCGTTAGTCCGCGGACAACGTGGTGACAACAATCACCACGTTGTCACCCGGGGCGGATCGCCCCCATCGCCCCCCTTTACGCCGCCACTGTTCTGGGGACACTGCCATTATTCTTTATTAGCACGCACTAAAACCACAGATGTGAATCATAGAACTCTATCTCTTAATACAGACCTACGAATAATACGTACGTACGTTTAGGTATGAAGCTCAATCTACAATACGCGGCGGGCCCGTCTTAGCCCAGCTATCTAATTACGCAACACATTTTCGTTGACAATTCCGACTAATCTGTTTCAATTTGACAGGTCAACAACATTCATTGTGTTATTTACGTTGTTGAGCAGATTTTTTTTCGAACGTACGAAGCAATGGATTAGCAATCTGTTTCAAAACGATTCAGATTCTGATTGATCGTGTATTACGTAGGTAATTAGGGTACATGTCCGCACGTGCGATATTTTCCCGTGGCGATTTTTTTCGTGCATTGGATTTTCAACGCTATGCTTAGCGCCTAGTTGAATTATACGTAGGTCCCATCTGTATTAATCTGTGCAAAAACGATGATATCTTTAACCCAAACTACACATCGCCTTTTCCTTAAGATTTGAAGTTAAACTTAAAAGTAGCAGAAGAAGTAATCCAAACTCCGGAAACTCGTAACTTAAAGTCGTTTTTTTTTTTTAAAGCTTACTAAATAAACTGGAACTTACTTGATATCAAACTCGAGACGTCTTGTAGAATGAAGAGTTGAAGACCAACTGATGCATCAACCCAGTTTCTAACCTCTTTTATACCACAACTACCCTCGTAATTAAGTTTACAACCAATCTACTGCAATTTTGTATCCAGACGAAGTTAATACGAATATAATGAAAAGGCAATCATATTAGAAAAATATAGGTTAAATCATAGACTACTAGGTTATATAGTTTTTCGTTACATTACAGTGTCGACCAATCTATTTTGGATTTGATTAAGTTATCAATCAGACAATATCCATCGAAGACTTGAAGTAATTGACAATCAAGCGCCCGGCGTATGGCTTTGTGCCCGGCTGATGGCAATAGGCTCGCCCCCTATCACTTGGGACTTAAACATAACTGGCGAAATGTGGGTGTACCTCTGCCTAACCTTTTGGGGAATACGGGCGTGATGGTATGTGACAATCAACCACAATCGAGCGCCTGTTTTGTTTCGATACGCAAAACGGTTGGTGGTAAGATTTGCTAAGTTGGTTTGCTGGATGTATAGTGACCAGTACCATAATTACGTAATACACGATCAATCAGAATCTGAATCGTTTTGAAACAGATTGCTAATCCATTGCTTCGTACGTTCGAAAAAAAAAATCTGCTCAACAACGTAAATAACACAATGAATGTTGTTGACCTGTCAAATTGAAACAGATTAGTCGGAATTGTCAACGAAAATGTGTTGCGTAATTAGATAGCGTGATAGCCCTCGCCTCTCATACAAGAGCTTGTGGGTCCAAATCAGGCAAGTACCAATGTAGCTTTCAATTCATCACTTTCTGAGTTTGTCTTGGACATTACTGATATCAGTGAAGGAAAAACATCGTGAGGAAACCTGCACCCTAATGGCGCAGTTCAACAAAATTCATTGACATTGCGTTATTTACGTTGTTCAGCAGACATTTTTTTTAAATAAATGAAGCAATTCATTTGTTCAATTTGTCTGCAATATCCTTCAAAATGATTCAGATTATGATTGATCGTGTGTTACGCAATTAGGGTGAAATACGGGACTGGACTTTACGGTTTACTTGTTTATGCTCGCGGCTTCGCCCGCGTGGAGTTCTGAAATTAACCCACGGGAACGAACTACCGGGATTCAAAGTATCCTATGTCCTAACCCAGGTCATACGGCCTACATATGTACCAAATATAATCGAAATCTGTTCAGCCGTTAAGACGTGAAAGTGTAACAAACAAACAAATATACAAACATACTCACTTTCTCTTCTATAATATTAGATAGGATAAAAGTCTGAATTCGCCAACCCGCCTTGAGCAAGCGTGGTTATCAATGTTCGCGCCTTCTCTGTATGAGAAGAGGTCTTTGCCCTGCAGTGGGACAATAATAGGCAGGTTTTATTATTTTATTACAATGTCACTAATGCGGAACTTCAATAAACCGATACCCGATACGTCCAATAATCTGGCACCCTCCGGCCGCCGGCCGCCTCTCTCGCGCTTCCATACGCCGCGCACCGCATATGAGCTCCGTCGCGTCGTCATCTATTTCTTCTTATTTATTAGGATTTTTTATATGCAATCCAGTAATGCTTTTTAATAGTGCCGGATGGATTAGTGAGATTGTACTGCATTGGGGTATGTAGAACGATCGTAAAAGTGACTCCTGAGCATGGGACCTTTTTTTTTTTGGTTTGGAAATTGTCCAATAGCTCCTCTCGATCTGGGCGGAGCGGGAGAGCGTGTCATACTCTTACTGACTAAAACCCAACCATGTTCCTTCAGTTGCCTATACGTTGCCAGGGGCCACGGCTTCCCACGCCCTCTCGCTCCGTACCATGGCCTGGACCAGGGCCGGACGCAAGAGATCACTGCCGCCGATCGCCTTCATGAGGATACGGCGGTGCCCCGCCCGTGCCGGGCAGACCTCCACCGTGTCCTCCGGGCGATCCATACAGTGGTAACACCCGGCTGTTTCCCGCCTTATGCGAAACAGGAACCTTGCGAAACAACCGTGTCCGGTGAGGACCTGCGTCAGGCGGAAGATGAGGACGTGACGCCTCTCTAGCCACTCCTCAAAGAGGGGACTTATCGCCGCAATTTTGGCGTGCCCAACACTGGGTTGCGACAATCGCATAACGCCATGAGATCTCGCCGGGGCTCTGTCCGCTGTGCCGTGATTTCTCGCGGTGAGCATGGGACCTGACATGCATTTCCGGATTGGGTAGTGTATGAAATTTCCATTGGAAAGTTCTAGTAGCAGCCCTAAGTGTGCAATGGGGTCGATCCTTATTATATGACACTTATAACAAAACAGGCGTTTAGGTGTACCAGCTATTCAGCTGCATTCAGTTTGACTGGAAGCCGACCTCAACATAGTTGGGAAAAGGCACGCAGATGATGATGAGGCTGTGGTCAAGCCGAGTAGGACGTCACGAGACACTTAAAGTTTTAAAGTCAAAGTCAAAGTATTTTATTTGTTGAACATAGGTAATCTGGTACATGGTATAAAATTTGCGTTATATCACTATGTTTTGCCTTGGGGCGTACAAATTTGGCGTAAAAAACTACAAACTAAAACTGTTTCAAACAAGTAACGTCGTAAACAAGACAGAATAACAAGTGGATCGGACATTTTTTTATTTTATGCTTCTATGATCTAAAAACTCATTGATAGAGTAGTAAGCCTTTTCAATCAAGAATTTTTCAAGTTGCGATTTAAAATGGTTTATGTTGGTCATGCTTTTTAAAGTTTTTGGTACCTAGTTTATTGTAAATCTTATTTTAGTGTGCTTTGGTGACGTCTAGTATTAAGTTTTTCAAATTTAGACAGATTCTCCTTAACAAATATTGAAATTTCATAAATATAGAGGGATGGAAGCGTAAGTATTTTTAAACTAACGAAAAATGGTTGGCAACCTTCGGTGGTTTTTCACAAACATTTTATTGGTAGGTACTTATATCGTTTATGGGAGTTTAGTGTCCCTCAAAGTTTTAAATGTTTACCTATGTATCGTGATAGTTTTAGGTGGACAATATATACAATAATATATACCTAAAATAATATTTTTAAATAAAAGTGGCAAAAGTAAAGCATCATGCCACTGATAATGTTTTCTAGCTTGTCTTAATATAGAAAACATGTTTCAGTGGCACTACGTACGTTCTTAATTAAATAAACCATTGATTTAAAGCCAATGTAAGCTCTCTACCTACCTCTCAGCGATGTGTATAACCAATCCAAGATGGCCGCCCTCCTTACTCTATTCCAACTACTAATCTTATGCACTAACGAAGTTATAATCCTTTGAGAATACTCGGGAGTCTCTGTCAATATGTGGTCAGTATTCAGTAATCCAATAATTGGGTGGACAGCCGCCATCTTTCGATTTCAGAGTATATATTGGCGGGAAAACAGTCTCGCAGCATCAGTTGACACTCAACCACTTCAGTGTTACCAACAAGAAATACTTCGCTCAATACAAGGTAATTTTTCTTTTTTGGCTTTTGTGTGTTTTCACATCATTGTTATCAGTCAGTACCCTAATTACGTAATACACGATCAATCAGAATCTGAATCGTTTTGAAACAGATTGCTAATCCATTGCTTCGTAGGTCGAAAAAAAAATCTGCTCACCAACGTAAATAATACAATGAATGTTGTTGACCTGTCAAATTGAAACAGATTAGTCGGAATTGTCAACGAAAATGTGTTGCGTAATTAGATAGCTGGTTTGATTGTGAAAACAAAACTATGTCTTTTAGCTATAATCTAAGTTACGCTTAGACTACATCAATCGCCCTTTTACATAGAAAATTACTGTACAGTGCGCCTGTCAAGAGAATGTGTTCCTGACACCCTGCCAGTTGGACAATTTCTAGTAGTGATAAGGATCAAATTCGTAAAACACATATTCATTAGTATGAAACTGACAGGTGTCATGGATGCAGTCTCTCGACGACCGGACTGTAGTGTGGAAAAAGTCTTAGACGAAAATTATAGTCTCTTTAATTTTAACTTCAGGTTTCGCCGTCTTTAAACTTTATAACATTTGTTTTTCATTCGGATTTTTTTTGTTACAGTCACTGCATGCTTAAAATAAAAAAATTGTAAGAGCAATGAGTCAGGTAGATAGTTATAAATTTATGAAATCTCTTTATAATTCGGATGTTTCTGTTTATTATGTTTTATAATAATACCAGCCATGCTACTGTCCCACTGAGGGCAAAGGCCTCTTTTCATACAGAGAAGGCACGAGCATTGATCACCACGCTTGCTCAACACGGGTTGGCGATTTCAGACTTATATTAACTATAAGTCCAGCCATGCTATTCTGTAAACATCTCACCGTGAAAACTTAGGTGAAGTGAGCATGGAGTGAGCTGTCATTCCACAGGGATTGACACTATTGACAGCTCACTCCACGCTCACTTCACCTAAGTTTTGTTACAGAATAGCACTGCAGGTTTCCTCACGGTGTTTTCCACCATTATTATGTTTTAGAATTTGAAATATTTATATAATTAAGATATAAGAGCAATAGAGAGAGAGAGAGAGAATCAAGATAAGAATTATATTATATATTTTTAATACTTTTTTTTTGTAAGTAAGTACTAAAATAATTTTCTATTTTTTTGTACTTAGATGTCCGGAGACATGATGCGTTTCACCATTGGCGTTGTCTGCTTGGTGGCGGTGCTCCTCTCCTTAGCTGAAGTCAGCGAAGCCAACTACAAGAACGCGCCCATGAACGGCATCATGTTTGGCAAGAGGGGACCTACCGGTAAGATAAAATAATCAGAAAAAGTAATTTTCCAAGTCAAATATAGAAATATTACTGGTCTTTCGAAAAAGAGACTAGACGAGTGCTAACTCTGAGCTGATGTTCTCAGAGAAGCCGAAAAAAATAATATATATCTATATGTTCGATGTTACCGGAACATATAGATTTAATTATATTTCTTTGACGTGTTAGTTAGAACTAATTTATAGAAATAAATATCATTTATTGTCATTGTAATTGGTGGTATGGTCTTTTTTTCCGAGTTGGACCTATCTTGTTGTTGTTGCTTGCACTTCGGTTTATCGTTTTAGCCACTCCAAAGAAAGGTGGACCTTATTGGTGGTGGTAAGGTGAGGTGGTAAGTACGTTTTGCTCCAAGGTAACGGCAATGCCACCATAATGGTTTAGTTCTTGGTTGATACAAAATGACTTAACAGTCAAAGTGTAATCATAGGTTTAAGCCACGTTTGACATTGCGCTAATGCGACGGATGGGGATAGAAGTTTCGAACTAAAAATCTATTTATCCTAACCTAAACAGACAGAAATGCTAAATATTTATAACTAGCTGCTTCCTGCAGTTTCACCCGTATACGTCTCGATTCCGTGGGAATATTGGAATAAAAAGTAACCTATGTCCTAATCCAGGTTATGGTCTACCCATGTGCCAAATTTCGTCGCAATCCGTTCAGCCGTTTTAGCGCGAAAGCGTAACGAACAAGCAAACTCACTTTTGCATTTATAATAGGTATTAGTTAGGATTAGTTAGGATATCGATTAATTTGTAACGCTTAAAATCTTCTTCTTTCACAGAATACGACCAACGTGGGAAGACCTTCACTGCGTTATGCGAGATCGCCACAGAAGCGTGCCAGGCGTGGTTCCCTTCACCAGAAAACAAGTGAACAACTAATATTTAAGACAAAAATGTAACGACAATAGCATTTGGATTTTGGACTGCGGTAGAATAATGTTCATTTGTAGGGAATTTTTGTATCGAGCATTGCAACACTGATGCTTCCGCCATTATATAAAACGTTTTAAATATTGTTTTTAATTTATCTATCATAAAGGCTGGGAAATTATGACTTTATACGTAGAAAATAAATGCTTTTAAATTATAAATATAATACGTTTATTTACTTCGTTTTAGTTAAACTACCCTCTCTATTTCTCTACTAACCTCTAAGGCAAGAGGTAAAAAAAGTAAAGTGCTGTGTCATGGGGATGGGCAGGACCATAGGTTTAGGCAACAAGAACGTGAACCAACCTCAAGTAATAAGAACTAAATACCAGTTGATAAATCCATGGGGTGGTTTAGTTACCTCAATTGAATACAGTCAACAAAAACGTTATGTCAGGTAAGTTTTGAAGTAGGTTAAACTTGGTTTTATTTTTATGCCAATTAACAACTTAAACCTAACAACAAATTGAATATGGCGCCGAAAAACTAAAGTTACTTTAAAAGTTACCTGCGTTTTTGTTGAATACGTAACTTAGAAAATTAGACCCACGTCAAAGATACGCACAGCATGGGTTTAAAATATCCACGTAGCAGCTGCATTAGTGAGGTTAACTTACACATTATTACCATTTTTGTTGACCATACTTGACCACCCCAAAGCACGGCACGACCTCATTTTGTCTTTTTCGCCTGTTGAAAAGTCTAGATATGCAGGCTGTAATTTTTCCTGAGTGGATAGTTAGATCCGCAAAAAAAACAACGAATTAAGAACCTCCTCCTTTTTCAGAAGTCGGTTATAAAACAGCTTACATCGTTACTACATGCAAAATTCGCCACGCGCTTTAAAACGGGGAATACCCCTTCCAAGAACTTTTGAAGCAGCGCAACACTCATCATCCCAACTTTCTGTATTACCCCAAAGTTTAAATAAAGACAAACTCCAGAAGAATAAAAATAAATAATCTATCGATTCCTTTCAAAAGCCTGCATGTAATGAAGCGTAGCTTTGTCCTAAATACGCTTATTTTATCATGGCAGCCCCGACCGTGGGAACTGTGGAGATAAGCGTAACTTTCGATTTGTATTGTTGTCAAATGTTTTTTGTCGTACAATTAGATTCCAATAAGAATCACTTCCTTGTAGAAATCATGAAATACTCCCACAGTGAGAAATCAACCAGTTTTGTGCATTAATTTTATTGTGATATTGATAAAAAAACTGATAACACTGAAAATAAAATGTCAATAACATTGCAGTGACGTTTCGCATTCGGAAAAATCATATTTCGAATCTACCTTACTTTATTAAAATGGATTATTTAAGTTATGAACTCGTGGTGAAATAATGATATAATATAAATTATTTATTCAATTAACCAAGGATTATATAAAATATCAACATGACTACGAAGGAGCTATACACGAAGGTAAAATTTTAAGTGAAATGTATTTGATCGTATTTTGTTTTTTGTGGTTGATCCATTTCGAATTTAGAATGCAAAGTTAATTAAACTTATCTTCCCTTGCATGTATTTATTCCTTATTCGGGTTAATTAGTTTGCGTACCAATTATTTTGATTAATTACTATCAGAACAGGGAGTGTTTATGATTGACCTTCTTCACTCAATTTATTGAAGAGGACGTCATTCCCATTCGTTTACTCAGCGATCGCTAATTTTTGCATCATTTATAAATATTTCGCGTGTCAAGGAATATCGCAAGTTCCGGGATGACGTCAGTCGTCACGTCGCTGCAATTCGCCCTAATGTTCCATTTTCAAAAACAATAACACTGCCCATTCTTTCATTCATGTTTCCAGAATTACTTGTTTTCCGATTTATCGGAAATCAATATGGTTTCTAAAAATAATCTTGTTGAGACTGTATAATAAATTAACATAATTACTTTTGCTATCTAGTTAAGTGAATTTTTCATGCTCATGAATTATTTATAAACTGCAATTACACAGTATTTGAGCACTCACTGTGTATGAACTTTATAATATAACATTAACAAATTGTTAAAATGTTGAAATGATTGTTATCTTGAAATATGTTATTAAATTACCTTATCACCTGTCTCAATGCATGTTGCGTTATCTTGATGGCAAAAGTATGTCTTATAATTGCGGTATTAGTATATTGGTGACATATTTTAGTTTGGTTTGTCAAACATAACCAAGCAGAATCTCCAGCTTTACAAATAGGTAATTCAAGACCTGATAGGGCATTTCCCTCATAATAGGGATTGGATATTTATTTTATTTATCAACTTATTGTACTCCTATTCTAACAAATAAATAATATTCTTTTTCTTTGAAACTATTGCTGCAATGATACAAATTGATCTTACAGGTTATTGTAAACAACACTAAATATGTGTATAAAATGCATGGTTTGCACTTTATACACATGATGTAACTAGGCCATAGTTTCAACCCATCTTGAAATAGCATCACTTTGAAATAATTTTATAAACGATTCAGACCATTTTATTAATTATTACCTTTGTGTGTAAATGACCTGAAGGCCGCTGGAATCCGCTGCATGCGAGAACCACAAAACCGGTCCGTGAAAAGAGTAGCGGTGTTTGAGGGAAGCCTATGTTCAGCGGTGGACCCTTTTTGGCTGTAATAATGATGATGTTGATGATTAATGGAATCACAAAAATAACAAGATCTGTGAAATTTTGTTCACCTATGGTGCTGTTCTTTATTTCTTTAACGGTCCAGATGGGTTTAGAGTGCGTTTTATCGAATAGTTCCTATGCCGTAATGTAATGTAAACACGAATACGCTACGGTGCTACCTATGGATGACTTTTATTATTCGTAGGGTGCTACATACCTAATTGGTCCGTTGTTAAAGTTTATCAGTGGAGCCAACATTACGGCAAAGGAACGATTTTATGAAACGCAGTCTACACAATGTTGGCAGTAATGACAGTTGACCAAAAACAAATTAATATTCTGGGCAAAAACCATATAGAATTCCACATGATTCCAGAACTCTAAATACCTTATGCAATATATTTGATATGGTTTTTAGGTCATTCTTAATCAAGGTAATTGAGTTTGTTTTTTTTCTCAATTAAAATACAATCACTAGAGGGCTATTGAATTAGAAGATATTATTATTATGCAATTCCTCTAATTAGCATGTTTTTTGAGTAAGCAGTTACTTTTAATCTTGATTTTTTAAATAATATATAAAAAACATGCATCCACATTTTGCAAGATTGAATTCATTCAGAGTTGAATTTAAATGTTTGCTTATTTTTGTATTGGATACCAAGTAATAGCAAGAATACACATACTTGAAAAAGATATTGAATTTTAGCTAAACTTGTCTAGTTATTCCAACTTGAATCTTGTAAACTCGACCTTAAGGTTCTATTTCCTTTGAAACACAAACTGTCACAAAAAACTTGAGGAACGTTTGATTCTAATGATGTCATGTGTTTTTAAAAACTTGAAGAGCATACATTTGATGCATTTGCGAATGCATTCAACTATGTAGTCGTCAATAAATATTGAAGGTCATGAATTTTTGTCTTTGGTATTCAGCTACAAAACAAACGAAAACTTTAATAAAGTGAGATGATCGGAATTATAATTTTTATTTTGAGCTGCATCTTCTACATCATTTACGCCTTTCCCTAACTATATTACACTAACCGGATGCAACTGAATACCAGTATTTTACATGGAGCGACTGCCATCTGACCTCCAAAACCTAGTTACTGGGTAATACGATACCCCTTGGTAAGACTGGTTGTCAGACTTTTGGGTTTCTAACGAGCCGTAACAATTCTCAACTAACCACGAATGACAGCCGGGACCAACGGCTTAACGTACCTGCATTACGAGGCACGGAGGAGTCTCGGTATGTAAAAATGGTCACCCATCCACAGACCAACCCCGGCAAGCGTAGCTTAACCTGATGGATCGACCCGTGCGGCTGTTATTACTTAGCGACGCTTCATCAATCTGTACACGGCATTAAATTCCAATAGTCTTATAAGGTTTTTTTGTTGTTTTGGTTAAGAACTTGCGCCCATAATCGCATTTTGTTTATTTCTTTCTAAAACCATGTGTTCTTTGTACCAGGGTGCCCGAATATGGGTGGAGCATCCAGAGAAAGTATGGGAGAGCGCCACGGTGACGTCAGACTACCGGTCTGGCGTCCTCATCGCCAAGATAGACCAATCCGGAGAGATTCGGCAGATAAAGGTCAGTATGCTGAAGAAATTAATATTTAAGTGTCTTGAGAATAAAGTCGACTGTCCACTGCTACGTAGGATGTGCACGGAGAGGTTTGCTAAGTTAGCTGCGTGGTTCATTTGTTTGCCAGACACGCTTTTGTGAGTAGCGTGGTCGTCGGTCGAGATGAGTGATCCCGCCTTCATTTCCAAAAAACCGTAGCTAAGTTTACATGCTTAGCTTAGCCGTGGGCTGCTCTGGAGTCGTTACATAGACGCCAATAATACGTTGAAGTCCCATGTAATTAGGGGTGGGCGTTGCGAAGACGAACCGTTTACAAACACTGTTTTGTGTTCTGCGACGATGAAACCGTTTTTCGTCCTAGGTTCAAACAGGCTCGTTGCACAAACCAGTCTTCGAATTACTACGACTACACTCGAGAACGCAATGATTCAACTATCTATCACACTCGTCGCGTCGTCGTCCAACGTTCCACGTTCGTTTACAAATAGTCCGTACAATAAACAATGAACTTTTTGTCGATGAAATAGAGTCGATAATGTATTACCAGTTGTCAATGCTGTCGTTCGTGATGCGACGAAACCATTTCCTAAATTTCAAATCGTTGATAGTTGTAAGAAACTGCAACTATTTCAATATAAGCCGAAACCAGTTGCAACGACGACCGTTTTCTGCAACCGTTTTCGTCGTCGGTAAAACGGTTGCGTTTCGTCCGTCAATAATTCGACAACAACCCACCACTACATGTAATAACAGCTTCCATAAACTGAGCCCAAATTCAGACCCAGATCTGCTACTGAATTAGTGAATGAATAACCCAATAACGCTTTGTTTGATCTGGGAATCGAAACCAGGACACGTGCAGCTGTCACGCTTGCAACCACGAGAGTACTAGACCGCCGAGGAAGTCAGTAGTCAAAATCTTGGCGCGTATGATCTGTGCTGTGGAACTGTCAAAAATCCAAAATTGACAGTTGACTGTACACCTCGCAATATCTATTCCGTACCTCGTGAACCAATCACCAACCGCGATTAATCTGTTTAAATAGTTAGGTATGTTAAATATTGTAAAGTTGTATGCTCAATAAATTTATTACAAGTCAAAAGTAAAAAAATCAATAAAAAATTCTGTACTGTTTGAATATTTTTGCCAAATGGGGCAAACAGCGGGAAGTCAAGGTCCACAGGTATTGTGCTTAGTTAGCATACATTCTAATTTTACGAGTATCAAAAATATTTGCAAAATAGTTCCGTTAATACGAAAATTTAAAATTCAAACATTGACAAATGACATGTTTTGTTTTGACAGATCTTGTCAGTACATCTTCTGTCTACGACACCTTTTTTTTAAAATAATGGTTTTGACAAAGTGTCCATTAAGCTGATCCAATGGTATTATAGTAGAAAGCAACGAAAACCTGATCAGGTGGAGATTCACAGATGATTCTCAGTAGCAGCTCATAGTTTCGATTTGTGCCCGGTCTATGGCAATAGGCTCGTCCCCTTTGTTGCCCCTGTTGGGACACAGGCCTTCTCTCAGTGAGAGGGAGTGGGCCTTAATCCACCACGCGGGCCCAGTGTGGGTTGGTAGATGTCACATGTCTTCGAATTTTTGGTTCTAGGACATGTTTCCTTTACCGTTTTGAGAGCAGTGGTGATGAAATAATTTACACAAAGTAAAGCGCATGTCTGGGTTCGGACCTACGACCTACAATTCGTAGTGCACCACTGCTCTTACATGGGACATAAGGGCGAAATATGTGTGTACCTCCTACTTTACAGTTCTGCCTACCTTTTTGAGGAACACAGGTGTGATTCTAACCTTATATTTTACCAACAGATTAAAGATGAGGGTAAGGTGCCTCCTCTTCGGAACCCTTCGCTGCTCATCGGGCAGAACGACCTCACATCGCTATCGTATCTGCACGAACCGGCTGTGCTCCATAACCTTAGGGTTAGGTAAGTAAATCATCATCGTATTTCAGCCGAAAAATGTCCACTGCTGGACGTAGGGCTTTTTTTTTCTTTTTTTTTTGAGGGTGGGATTTATCAAATAACTTCTCCCGCTCTGGGTGGAGCGGGAGGGCGTCAGACTTTTACTGACTAAAACCCACCCGTGTTCCTTCCGTTGCCTGTGTGCCGAGGTCGCGATATCCCTTTCGGACAAACTCGCAACCCCGGCAGGCATTGGCCCTTCCGGACCCCGTCGGTTGGTGCTGACATCTCTTTGAGGCGCGCGTGGAACACAACGCGCCGTCGACCCGGGCCTGGTCGGGCTCTCCCGTAACAACCAGTCCTGGGTCTTGCATCCAACGAATTCTAATATTTTAGTGCACATCTATCAATCTGCCTAGCCTTTTCCCAACTATGTTGGGGTCGGCTTCCAGTATAACTAGATGCAGCTGAATACCAGTATTTTACATAGAGCGACTGCCTATCTGACCTGTATAACCCAGTAACTGGGTAACACGATACCCTGTAGTAAGACTGGTTGTCAGACTTTTGGGCTTCTGACAACCCGTAACGAATTTCAGAGATCTACGAATGACAGGTGGGACCAATGGCTTATCGTGCTTTCCGACTCACGGAGGGGTATCGATATGTAGGTAAGGGATGGAACCCATCCACGAAACGACCGCGGCAAGCGTAGCTTGTCAACCATTTATAAAAAAAAAAAACGGAAGTCATCCATATTGTATTAGAACTTAGAAAAATATGTTAGTAGCATTAACATCAAAAACAATATTACAATCAAAACCAAAAATTAAATTAAGATCAATATTCAAATTAAAACAAATTAACCTTCGATCGACCCTTGTGGCTGTTATCATTTAGCTATAAACCCATCGGATTAATTAAAAAAAAAAACTTATGTTGGAGTTAGTGTCTGGGTTTAGAGGTGACGAAGGATCGTGCCAAATTTCTACCCACTTAAAGGGCCGTGCACGAAATCGCCTGATTTTGATCAAATTTGTTCATTAGTTGTGAGAAAGGGAAAAAGAATTTAAACAAAACTATTTGTGATTCAAAATTCGAGTTCTTTGTTTTGCATGTGGCTGAAAGGGATTTGTCAATAAAGTTAAGTATTCATGGAAAATCACAAATATTCGCAACAAGTTTTCCGAAAAATGACGCGAGACTGACGACGAAAAAGTGATCAATTTAATGCAAGAAAATCAGTAATACAACATTTAAAAATATCACCAACATCGTTATATGATCTACTTGCATGTGGCTGAACCACTTTTTTCATCTTCTATACAAAATATAAGAGAAAAATAATGTTGACAAATTTTCGTTTTAAAACCCTGTCAGTAATGTTTTTTTTCCTATTATTTAGCAAACCATATCAAGAAATTTAAAAATCTCACAGTAGTCTTCTGCTATCCTTAAATCTGACGATTATTTTATGATTAAACAATATCTTCATTAAGTAAATCAAAGGCGAAATAAACCATATTTTCGAGAGCGCAAAAGTGATGCAACTATTATCAGGTACTGTGACTGACACGAATGGTTTAGCACCACGAAAACTATACTTTTATAGTTACACAGACTTAATGTTTCAATTATTTCAAGATTTCTTACTATTAGATAAGTTATTGACGTAAAGGAGTTGTTGTTTGTGCACGGAGCCTTAATCCGTATGGTACTTAATACTAGCTTGTCCCGGGAGAAATGACCTCGGTATAACGAAAATTAATAACACCATCATAACATCATGCCTATAATTCCCGAAGGGTAAGGCAGTGCTGTATCTATAGCAGGGATTGAATTACCCAAAAATTAAGATACCTTTAAATTTCGGTATGACGCCATACCGTTACATAAATAAGGGTTACCAAAATATTTCGATACCGTTCTTTTTTTCAGTAGCGGAATTTTGAGAGTAGAAGTATCGGTACCTTTATAAATGTATCGGTAGCAGACCTTAACCTTTATAAATGTATCGGTAGCAGTACCTAAACCTTCATAAATACACATGTTCTAACGTGTTCGACGCCCCCGCGCACCCGCGCCGCGTCGTCTCACATGTTATTCGGTATCGAAATCGTGTAAAGGTTAAATAACGGTTTAGCCCAACCTTTATTTAGAAAGGTATCGGTATTGCTCAACCCTTATTTTAAACCGGTACCGGTATATTTTTGAGGTATCTTAACCTTTAACCGTAACCGCTTTCAGTCCCTGATCTATAGTACACCCACATTTCGCCAGTTATGTTTAAGTCCAATACGAAAATGACCCTTGCTGCTAATGACACAAAGACGCTGTCAATGTCAAATTGTTACCACTGCTGCGCGGTTGATTGTACCTTATGCGAAACACTACTTTAGGAGATGATCCGTAAAGGCGTGTGCGCACGAACGAACAAAACATGTTGAACACGAACATCGAGCACGGCACATTTGGTTTGTACGTGTGGACGTAAATTAGCAATGCAAACACGGACACCTTACGAACACAGTTCGACTTGTGTTGGAGCTCAAACGCCCCGGTCTCTTTAGTAGCCATGGATTCGAAATTGGATCGCCACGAACCTTTTTGACGAACACATGTTTGAAGTTCGTTAGTGCTTGCGAACAAAGTGTACAATGTTCGTGTTCAGCATATTCTTGTTCGTTCGTGCATACACGCCTTATATGACAATCGCCATCTTCCTCAGACTAAAATGTCAAACATGATCCGCCCCCACAAAAAGGGATTTCCTCTTCGTCATTTCAGAATAATTCAGCTCAGCTCGTGCCCAGTTTAACGATAAACCGATCGTTTCCGTACTAGGTCGTGACGAAATCATGAATCATGTCACAGATAACAATTGATAACGTTTGTATTGCTACAATCATACAATACTTATTGTATGTGAAATCTGTGCTCTGATTATTATTATAGGAATGTAGTATTTATTTGGAGTGGCTAAATAATAACAGCCGCACGGGTCTATCTTCAGGGTAAAGCAGCGTTTGCCGAGGTCGGTCAATAGACCGTGCATTACATACCGAGACCCATCCGTGCCTCGCAAAGTATCTTAACACTTTCGACTCCACCCACTTTTCATAGAACTCATACGCCACGCCGCCATACTTAATGGAAGTGGGACCCCGCGAATGGTCAACGGCATTAGGTTTAAGACGCAGATATATGCCAGTGACCTTGAGTGGTTAGCTTGTGTGTTCTGTACTGAGCTCACGCAACGCGTCGTACGTCCAGCCAGTAATAGGACTCGCCCATCAAGGAGCGCTGTCCCCAATTTGCCGCATTATTAATTTATTATACATAAAACAAAGGGTATTTTAATAAAACACGTTTACTAAAAGATCAGTAATTAAATTATCTTTAAAATAGGGAAGGTTTCAGAAAAATACGCTTGATAGTTTTTTCGTAATTCTCAGTTTTTTATCCGCGTTAGACATAACTTTACAAATTAATTTCACTATGTAATATAAACGTAATCTACAATATTAATGTATTAAGTTATTAAAAACATGCTCTTATTTAACATATATTTTTTCCAAATAATTAACACTACTCGTTTAGACGTGGTCTTCAGTATACAATCACTAAAAGTTGGTTATCGTCGCCTTAAAACCGTGTAAAATGAAGTAAAATTATGATTTCATGCTGTATTGTCGCTATACACAGTTTCCAACCTTTTAAATTTTTTGTAAATATTTGTAATACTGTTAAAATTTATTTTCACGGTTCATGATGCAGTATTCGCAAAGAAAAACCTATATTTAAAAATAGCCCTCCGCGAGAGCTCCCGGCATCCCATATGCGAGTAGGTAACCCTCCAGGAGGGCTCCCGGCACTGAACGTGATAAGCCGTTGGTTCCGGCTGTCATTTGCACATCTTTGACAGTCTTTACGGTAGCCAGGAGCTCGAATATCTGTCACCTAGTCTTGCCAAGGGGTATCGTGTTACTGAGTAACTGGGTTGTGGAGAAGCTACGCCTCGAAGAGCGGTGACCGTTCACGTAGCGTTCACAATTTACGACGGATGACTTCACTGAAACGCTGATTATGAAAGTGAGTTAGTGTGGTGTCCTAGAAAGCGTTGTTGACACCGTAAAGCAAACGCTGCCCCTCAAAGATTTAAATCGCTCGATTTGCCCTCACCGTACTCAGTCACTAGAAAAACTGTCCATACTGAGAAAACATTATTAAATAGCGTTTCCATGACAAACAAGTGTAGGCACTGCGTCATTGTGTGTCAGAGGTGTCAAAACGAAACGGAAAACCGACGAAAACGATCTTTTGATGCGGTAGGGGGAATCTAACGATTTAAATCTTTGCCGCTGTCATCATTTTTATGACAGCTGTTACTGCGACTGTCAAGTGCGGCCACCGCTTTTCTGGGAAATCGAAGCCGACCACAATATAGTCGGGAAAAGGCTATGTAAATTATGATGGTGATGACTATTGGTGAAGCCAGGATATTTTCCCTCGTATGCATGGGGCGCAAACTAGAAAAGAATTGTCATACTCCCGTGCCAAAAAATACACGACGACTTGTAATATTCACCTTGCAGACAGGTAATAGAGGTGATGAGTAAAATGTTTTTTAGTTAAATTTCATGATTGTCTCGCAGTTTGAGTACTTTATGCGGCCTATCCAAATGTCTTTTCTTTGGTATTGTTCGTCGAATCGTTGAG
This sequence comes from Agrochola circellaris, assembly GCA_914767755.1. NCBI lineage: Eukaryota > Metazoa > Arthropoda > Insecta > Lepidoptera > Noctuidae > Agrochola > Agrochola circellaris. The sequence continues at coordinate 3,345,674 of OU611867.1, read as the reverse complement.
TTCTGTGTTGAGCTGCACGATTACTGACAAATGCGTACACTGTTTGGACAGGTCCACTCAAATCTGTGTGGTTCTTTCCTCATAAGACCATCTCAGAAGCTAATCTGCATGGTCCTCATATGGCTAGATCTATTTATATGTCTGTGGGCTTGACCAAGATTATGTCGGGGCTCCAAAAAAAGACTGGCCTCTGTGATAGATAAGTTGTGTGTTTCTTCTCAGAGTAGTCCATAGATAATACACTGACTAGTCTGACACTGACCTCATTTAGTTTTAAACATAAAAAAGTTATTATACTCTTTGGTTTTAAAACTAAAAATAATTAATTTTTGACGTTTTGAACTTGAAGCAATTTACAGAAGTAAATATAATTTATCATTTAAAGGTAGGACAGGTCATCAGAGATGTGTTTCCAAATGTTATTGTATAAATGTTGTTGTATTGGTATTTCGTAACACAAATTAGCTAGCGCTGGCTTAGGCCTAGGTTCGTGGGTTCAATTTGTCAGGCGTACTATTTGTTTAATCACCACAGCTCTAAAAACGTTGAACGAAACTATTGTAAAGCTACGGTTTCCGTAGCATTCACGTAGCGTCCGCAATTTACGGGCGAATGACGTCACTCAAACGTTGATTATGAAAGTGAATTGGTGTGGTGTCCTAGAGAGCGTTGTTGACACCGTAAAGCAAACCCCCCAAAGATTTAAATCCCTAGATTTGCTCTCATCGTAGTCACCGCTATGGCGCCGCGTCTGAAGACTTCGTTCGTGAGATGGACTTTAATGCGTTGCCAACATCCTAACTTATATTATTTAAAAAGTCAGTTTGTTTGTTACGCTTTCACGCTAAAACGGCTGAACGGATTTGGATAAAATTTGGCATATGGGTAGACCATGACCTGGATAAGGACATTTTCACACATGGGTAGACAGAACATGACCTCGAATAGGACATAGGTTACTTTTCAGCCTAGATCGCAGACGAAGTGGCGGGCAACAGCTACTCTATTATACATGAACAGTAACAGCGAATAAATTTTCACGCCCCTTAAGACCTAGACCAAATATTGTTTAAGACCACGCTACCGACTTGGGGAAATCTGTAATGCTAGTTGTGTTGGGAATAATAATTAAATAAATCCACGAAATTTCGCAGGTATTCTGGTCCTACAATACTCCGTGTCCAATGCCATTTACCGCATCCCTAAAATTTCTTGCCCTCTAAACATAATAGTATATAAACATTTATCGGCTTTCAAGAACCATTTGTGAATAACTGAACAAGAATTTCAAACATTTTCAAAATCTATGTAATTTTCTTAATCTCATAAGAACGTGCCACTTGATCAAACACTGAATCATGTATGGCATTGTTAGTTTATAAATATTTGTTAGTGATAAACGAAAAATCAAACTTAGGTCCTTGTGTATAGAGTTCAAATTTTCCAGTCTAACCGGATGCAGCTGAATAGCAGTATTTTACATACAGCGACTGCCTATCTGACCTCCACAACCCAGTAACTGGGTAATACGATACCCCTTGGTAAGACAAGGCCAAGGTCAAGGTTGCCTGGAAGAGATCGCAGTAAGCGATAAGGCCGCCCATTGTATATTTTGTAGAGTATTACTTTTTCTTTATGTAATGTATAATCTGGTGTACAATAAAGTATATATAAATAAATATAAATAAGACTGGTTGTCAGACTTTCGGGCTTCTGACGACTCGTAACGACAGTCAAAGATTTACAAATGACAGCCGGGACCAACGGCTTAACGTGCTATCCGAGGCACGGAGGAGTCTCGGTATGTAAAGATGGTCACACATCCACAGAGCAACCCCGGCAAGCGTAGCTTAACCTGATAGATCGCCCCGTGCGGCAATTATTACTTAGCCACGAGTGAAGTTCAGTGTACCATATATACAAATACATACTTACAAGGACCTAATACTTGAAGATAGCATCATCATTCTCCCACACTTATCCCAATTTATTAGTGGTCGGCGCAACATGTCCTTTTCTTCCATACTTCTCTATTAGTCGTCATGTCGGTAGTCACCCCCTTTCTATCCATATCATCTTCCACACAGTCCATCCATCGTTTCTTCAGACATGCTTGAATATACAGGGTGATTGGAAGATGGGTGCAAAGCTTTAAGGCGAAGATAGTACAGACAATTTAGAACCATTTAAGCCATGGTTGTCTTAGACGAAGTCTTACCAAATATTTTTAACCAAATTTTTAAGTTTTTTTTCGGAAATTCTCAAAATTTAATGTAAACTGCATAATTATGGCCAAATTGAATGATAAATGAATTCATTTTTTATTTATTTAATTAAAGTAATGTGTAAGCAATCAAGCAAAACATGTTTTAGGCTTCTGTGTCATTAGACATTTTTTTTACAGACATTTAAAGCTCAGAAAAAATAAAAAAATTGTACAATACTTTAAGTCTTTTAAAACTTATTTAAAAAAAAAGAAAAAAGAAAGACTTCGTCTAAGACAACCATGGCTTAAATGGTTCTAAATTGTCTATACTATCTTCACCTTTTAAAGGTTTGCACCCATCTTCCAATCACCCTGTATATTTAGTAAAAATGTTGTTTTGTCCTCAGATTCTGCGACCGCAACGCCATCTACACATACTGCGGCATCGTGCTAGTAGCCATCAATCCTTACTACGATTTACCTATTTACGGTAAGTTTTAGAAAGCTTCTGGTTGATAAATAAACATCATTGTGTCGGAAGAGGTCGTCCATAAACCACGTGAGGCTCGAAAGAGGGGGAGGGGTTCGGAAAAAATCACGAAATATCACAAGGGGGAGGGAGCTGTAATGAGATATGACGTGTTTTGATTTTTTCGTTGAACGCCCGATTTCTGAACCGTAAAGCGGCTCGTGACCTTGACTCGCTGATGCCAGGTAACGATTTATTTCTGTATTTAAAGATAAAATATTCTGATTTTATTTTAAGATACTTTGTACCAAAAAATACCGTGGTGTTTAAAAGTTGCTAAAAAAACATCATGTGATTAAGAATCGAATAAGAATAGAATTTTCTTTATTAGAGTAACTAAGACTCAACAACAAGATTGTTAGTAAAACTTACGACTATGTTAGTAAGCACAGACACTAAACAAAAACAATGAAAACAATACAAAAAGTAACAAGAAATAATGGTTGGTCACCGTTGCGATATCCCATGAGAGACGGCACAACAGTGACCCACGTACAAACAGTCCAGGCGACTTGCAACCATGCTTGAGACAATGTTTGTTTGTTGTTTGATTAATGGACGACCTCTAAGTCTTATGTCTTATTGCAATTCACTGGGCACAAATTCAGACTCTGGGCTGTTACTAAGAAATTCCTGACGTACAACCCAAAAACACTGTTCGACCCGGGGATCGGACCTTGAATCCTGAGCTCAGCAGTCGTACTTGCGACCGGGACACCAACGAGTCTCAACAATATAACGTCATAATGTACATAGTTTACTTCTCCAGGTGATGAAACAATAATGGCGTACCGCGGTCAAGCGATGGGCGACTTAGATCCTCACATATTCGCCGTGTCAGAGGAGGCCTACACCAAGCTGGAGAGGGAGAGAAGAGATCAGAGTATTATTGGTAAGTTTTAGTCAATCATTTTTTATTTTTGTTTGAAGAAGCTGCGTGCCTAATGGGTTTTCCTATCAGTAAAAATGATGAACTTCCATGCAAACTTTCATCCCCTATTTAACCCCTTTAGGGGATGAATTTTCAAAAATCCTTTTGTAGTGCTTAGTTTTGCTATATAACGGGCTCTTGTCAAAAATTTCATAATTCTAGACCTAAAGGTTTAGCCTCTGCGTTGTCTTTCAGTAAACACATTTGAGTCCACCCACTTTTCATACAGCTCATATGCCATGCCGCAAATATGCGCCATAGGGGACGGCCTGTGGACCCTCCATTAGAGGGGTCACCGGAATTACGTTTGCGCTAAGGTGAATCCTCCAGTAGGGCTCCCGGCACTGAACGTGTGAATTTAACACTTTTGGCTCCACCCACTTTAACTATCGCGGACGGTCAACGGCATTAGGTTTAAAACCGTGTTATAAAACACTGTAAAATGAAGTAAAATAGTGTTTTCAGTGGGTCTTGTCGCTATACGTAGTTTCCAACTTTTTCAATTTTTTGTGAATATTTGTAACAGTGAACAAAAAATAAATAAATAAATGCTTGGGTTTTAAAACCAACGCATATACTAATAAATCTTGTTAAAATATACACCAGATTATATTTTTTAATTCAGTGACTATGATTTTAGGGAAGAATATCAAAAATTCACTTGACTCGTTGGCTTCTTCTACACAAAATTGTTATTTCTGATGCTAATGTTGCTCAGTCAAAGTCAAAGTCAAATCATTTATTTCAAATAGGCCCTTGTAAGGCACTTTTGAACGTCAAAGTTTACAAAAAATTGAATTGATTCTAGTCGCCCCTTCCAAAAGGTAGTTTTCGTATAGAGAAGAATGGGCAAGAAACTCCACCGTTACTCTTTTAAAAAGTGTTACAATATTTTGTATATGTACGTACATTAGTTACATAATTATATGTGAAGACGATGCACCTAAAAAAAAAATACGTTACTACAATAGGTAAAAAGAAGAATTAATAAAAATGAAGCAACAAAAGATAAAATAATTACTTATGTGATAGATACATGGTTCTCACATATTTACAAACATTGTAAAAGTAGACGATTTTCCTAAAACCCTACAATTTATAAGTCAGTGTGTGAGGAAGTTCTCCTAAACAAACTTAGTTATATCCTGTAATTTGTACTGGACATGCATCTATATTAATTCAAAACTATTCTACTCTTACTTGATTTTTTTGTACTCCCAAATTCACAGTGAGCGGCGAATCCGGCGCCGGGAAGACGGTATCAGCGAAGTACGCGATGCGTTACTTCGCGGCAGTGGGCGGCAACGCCAGCGAGACGCAGGTCGAGAGGAAGGTGTTAGCTTCCAGTCCTATCATGGAGGTAAGATATCATTCAGACTCCTATTTAGGGATACCGATCTATTTAAATCCTTGTTTCCAATTGATGTTATTTCCACATAAACAAACATGAACTTTATGCAAGTGTCAATAAAGTTGATTTTAGACTGACTAGTACTGTTGAAAAACGTCATAGAAAATATGAAGTTGTAGCGCAAATTGAACTTTATGTGTAGGCATTACAGTTGTTTTTCCTAAAACTCGTGGTTGTTTACAGACGCAGATTAGGTTGTGAACGGTGGTAAGACGGTATCAGCTAAGCAAAAAGCAAAAACACAAACACAAGCAAGCAAGCAAGCATACTACACAATAATCGAATACATAAATGACAAAAAAAAATTAACACAAACAGACACCGTATACAGTTTGTCGTATAGATACAATTCATACATACATAGACAAATATTATAATACTCAATACTCAATTCTTTATTGCATTCCACAATGTAGGCTTAGATGGTAAACATTTATTTGGTAGGTAACAATGGTGGACCCTGTCGGGCACAGCAAAAGATATAATAAATAAATGTGGAGAGGACTTATCATTTAAGTATCTTATTACAATCCAACTCATTCTAAAAACATAGACATAACATTGACATAATAATATAACACACACACAACACACATACATATTAATATTATATTGTTTAATTAAATTGACCTTAGCAAATAATTATTCTGCTCCACACTTACACTTATATCTGATCTCAAATAATGTTAAGAATATATTTAAAAATTGTTGATTGTTACTTAATGTTTTTTTTATTATTTTTTTATTAAGAATTTATTTAATCATTTTTGCTGTGCCCTACGGGGTCCGTAATTGTAACTTAGCTCTAAGCCATTATAACACCTGTATACTTACATTATGGAATGCAAATAAAGATATGAATATGAATATAAATAAGTACAGATTAGTTATTCATGAAAAAGGAAAATTATACATTATGTTTCTTCAAAACATAACATTTGATTTGAAGAAAGCTGTCTTAAATTTTACCGATAATAAGAATAAAACGTACTTACGGTGCCTCTTTTGTTACCTGTGGACCTTTCACTCAAGCAGGACTTATGTTTTTCATAACATAATAACTGTTTTGTTTTAATGCAAAACAGTTCAATAGAACTGTTTTGCATTAAAACAAAACAGTTACAAAAAAACAAATACAATAAAAACAAATACAATAGTATTTGTTTTTTTTACGTGATCTTTAAAAAAAACCCTTTACTTCTTCCCCAGGCAATAGGCAACGCAAAAACAACCCGTAACGACAACTCCTCTCGGTTCGGCAAGTTCATAGAGATTCATTTCGACAACGTGTACCGGATATCCGGTGCGAGCATGCGCACCTACCTGCTGGAGAAGTCGCGCGTCGTGTACCAGAGTGCGGGGGAGAGGAACTACCACGTGTTTTACCAACTATGTGCTGCTGGCAGGCAAATGCCTGAGTTACAACTAGGTAGGTGTTTAAAAAAATAATATTACCTTTTATTTTGCCGATGTTAACTTCGATGTAGCATCGGCAAAATTCGTAAAACCGAACACCATCCGAACCGAGTACGCCTTCAAAATCACCAATATTTAATAATAATAATATTTTATAATATAGTAGCTTTAGGTGAAAATTATTTTTTCGCAAACGCAATAACTTGTGAAGTCAATTAACCAAATACATTCGTAAAATTGAAACGAATGAATGCTAATTTTCAAATTTATGCTACATCTAAGTTGTGTCGTATTGTACCTATTACAAAAAATACCAGCCTGTATAAAAATATCACCCTGTATAATTTATGCTACCCTGTATAAAAACTACCATATATAAAAAGCTATCCTGTGAAAAACTACCATGTAAAAAGCAATCCTGTAAAAAACTACCATTCATAAAAAGCTATACTGTAAAAAATATACAGAATGGTATTTTTTACACAAAAATGTAGTTCAGATAATTCTAAATAATTTATGTTTTGTTTCAGATCATCAAGAATCGTTCCACTATTTGAACCAAGGCGGCAGTCCAAATATAGACGGTGTTGATGACCTCAAGACTTTTAATGAGACGAGAAGTGCTCTCACCACATTAGGTAAGTCCTACAAACTACTTACATGGCGGCTCTTTAAAGCGTGGAGGGTTTCAGGAGTGTAAAACAATTGAATTTAGTTTTGTAATAGGACTGCTTCGTACGGGTACAATGTACTAATATGGTTATATCTGTCTTCCCTATTATATACAATGCCATCCACGGCATGGTCTGTATATTCATGAAAAATTATCGAAAATTAACTTATTTTTTCTAAGAAATCGACACGAGCGTCGAGCGCAGTCACTGCGCTCGTCGCGTTGACTTAGCAACACGCCGTGTCCGGGTTCGCAACAAGTCAATCGTCATCCTGAGGATGCCTCGTTGAGAGGTGAAACACGTGTCGATTTCTTACAGGGTTCTTTATGACTCATTAAGAACAGTTAAGCGGATTAAGTTACTAAATATACGTCGTCTATTGTATTTTATCATGGATTTCCGCAAAGTCACGCCTGAGTCAATTAACTATCTTAAAACATGTCTAAGAACCATCGCCAGAAAACTTACTTTCAAATAAAAAAAACCGCATTCAAGTCGGTTCACCGGTTTAAGAGCTACGGTGCCACAGACAGACACACAGCGGTCAAACTTATAACACCCCTCATTTTGCGTCGGGGATTAAAAAAATAGGAGGCAAACACCCATTTGCTGAAAGGCTAAATAAAAATCCGGGCCCGATAATATCCTTTGGGTATAAAAATCCTCAAAAATTGATATAAACAGTTCATCTCATGTTGAGTGATCTGCCTTACTTACCAGTGAACTGACTTCGTAGGATTTCTGTAAATCAATCTTTAGGGGTATGAGGAACAGGGTGTAAGGTTCACTCATCCACCATAGAAAAGGGAGGATCCTCCGACCAGACGGGTGTCGTGTCTGGCGGGCAACTGCCCAGAGGTTGAAGTCGGGAGCTTGTATATATGTCCACCGCGCGGTAAACTCTAATTGCGCGATGCAGGATTCGAGTGACGTCAGGTTGTGTGACGTCAGATCTTTGATGCGTAGTTCGCATGTGGCGATGTAGATGCCGCCACAAACGGCCGCCGCGTCTGAAAACTCTGTTAATCATTTGTCTTGGTCTTCACAGGAGTATCAGAAACAGAGCAGCGTGACATGTTCACGATCCTTTCCACCATCCTGCACCTCGGTAACGTGGAGCTGAGCGCGTGCGACCCTGACGCGCCCGAAGATGATGATAGTGATGATGGCGCTTATATCAGTGTGAGTAACATATCTTTCACCGGAAAAACATGGGGTAGAGTGGCCAGAGAGAAAAAGGAATGGAGGAGGTTGGAGTCTGTAATTTTTTAGATGGTCGTGAATTCAAATTTGGAACGATGATGACACTGTAATCATGGCCAGTATGTCGGCTTCAGAACTATTGGTTCATCATCGTCATCATTTCAGCCAAAAGATGTCCACTACTGGACATAGCCCCAAGCACCGCCATTTCGACCGATTCTGTGCTTCCCGCATCCAGCGGATTCCTGCGGCCTTCACAAGGTCATCGGTCCATCTTGTGGGGCCTTCCAACGCTACGTCTTCCGGTACGCGGTGGCCACTCCAGAACCTTTCGGCCCCATCGGCCATCTGTTCTGCGAGAAATGTGCCCTGCTCATTACCACTTAAGTTCGGCAATTCTTCGGGCTATGTCGGTTACCTTGGTTCTCCTGCGAATCTCGTCATTTCTGATTCAATCACGTAGGGAATCTCCAAGCATAGAAAGAAAGAAAGAAAGAAAAGAAAGAAAAATAAGTTTATTTGTCACAGAAACACGTGCATAAAAAAAAGATGATAAACTCGAGTAGAAAATAAGAAAATGAAACAGAATAGATTTAAATACAATAAAGAGCACAAAACATAAATAGTCGGCAGCTGCTGGCACGTCATGACTGTGACAAGAAGGCTTCCACTCAGCATGATGCTGTGCTATGGAGACCCACATGACAGCACAGCGCTGATTTTCAGTGGTCACCCGAAAGAGACGTACCCATACCCATAGCCCTCTCCATTGCCCTTTGGGTGATTTTGAGCCTTCTGATAAGGCCCATTGTGAGCGACCACGTTTCAATGCCATAGGTCATGACTGGCAACACGCACTGGTCCAAGACTTTCATCTTGAGACACTGCGGTATTTTTTTTATTTATTATATTTTAACTTACACGCTGTTCAAACAAACCAAAACCAAACAAGTAACAAAATAAAATAAACTAACAGAAGACTTCTGACAGATTTAACAGCGGGTCCCAAACTAGGCACAGCCTGTATCTTGGTGACCCAAATTATACACTAAGTTAATAATTTACGTGTTCTGCTAGCGCAATAGCAAAAACTAAAATTTAAATTAAAATTAATTTGTTACATAAATTAACAACACTTTACAAAATTTACAAAAATTTTAGTACAAAAAAACCAATAGATTACAAACAAAACAGTCAATGTGAGTGAGTGTGCAGGAGTGTATGTGTGTGAGTGAGGGTATGTGGGACGAGAAGATATTGCGTAGCTTCCCGAACGCTGCCGAGCCAAGTCGGATTCGACGATTCACCTCTGTGGTGGATGAAACATGTGTGCAATTGTTTTTTTGGAATGTATTGATTAAACAAAATGGCGCCGCTAGTTCCGATTTTAGCCACGCCCCTTACCATCCAGCTCTACCCACTTCTATAGTCAGTCAGGTTTTGTCAGAATACTATTCGACCGTAGCAATTAACATTGTCGGATCTACATTTTTGCGATTTTTATTTTATTGCATTAAAGGTCTTAGAATAACTTATAAAAAAATATGGTAAGTTATTCTAAGACCTATAATGCAATAAAATAAAAATCGCAAAAATGTAGATCCGACATTGTTAATTGATACTGTCGTATTGTTCCTTTTAATTGAACTATACTATGTTTCATTTTTTGCAGTCGAATGACAAACATCTTGCTGTCGTGTGTTCGCTCCTCGGAGTATCTAAAGCTGAGCTGTCTCGATGGCTCACACATAGAAGAATAGCGTCTGCGCATGAGGTAATTATTATTATTATTTCCTTTATTTCATTATATACATATAAAATTATATTTAAAATACAAGAATAAAGTAAAAAAATATAAAAAATTTAGACCCTTCGGCATCAGGGTCCAGTACTGCTTTCTGAATCCAGCCGTTGACCTGGTCGCGCAATGAGAGCGTCCTGAGGTGTTGCTCAAGGCTCAAAAACGCTTTAATTTTCCCATTTCTTCAGGTAATAGTATCCCGCATGGACGTCCAAAGAGCGTCGTTTGCCCGCGACGCGCTCGCTAAGAGAATGTACGGCGAACTGTTCGCGTGGCTGGTACATGCCGTTAACAGGGCGCTGGACACGGGACATGCTAAGAAACACTTTATTGGTAAGTTTACTATACATTCAGGGTCATATTCAACACCTCCAGATTGTAACTATCCACCAGATAAAAGAAAAAAACTAAAAGGTAAGTAACTTATGCAAAGTCTGCCATTAAGTGCCTGTTACACCATCTCCGGATAAACACTAACCAACAGATAAATGAAAAAAAAAAATATATATATATGTTCTGCCAAATAATTGATCCGATACTCATCTGGAAGTAGTCCAAACTCAAACTCAAACTCAAAGCATTTATTTCAAATAAACCAATTACAGGCACTTTTGAATTGTCAAGGGGGTCGGTCAGTCAGAAAGATGAAGCTAGATGCCCATTCCAAAGCGTAGTAGGTACCTATGGAGAAGAACGGGTAAGAAACTCCACGGACACTCTTTTAAATCATGATATGGTTACAAAATATTGGTTACATCATTCATGTTGAAGTTATACATGTGAGAACGATGCAAAACATGAAAAGCGTCCGCGACGGAAATAAAAAAAAATTAAATTAAATTAAAATAAGCCGTGGCAGCTAAGAGATGACCAGTCCCTACTGACGGCGCCCGTTCACGAACATGACGTGTTGTAGTGAAGAGATAGTTAAGAGGGCGGCCACATTCCTCTAGATCGTATTTTGTTGCTCCGTGTCGCAATATGAAACTTTATAAAAGGTATTAAAAAATTCTAGACACACTTACCGAGGGTCCTTACTAGCCGTTATTCATAATTCCTTCTCAGTCACGAGATAATATTTTTTTTAAAGAGTGGCGCTAGTGGACCTTTAGGCGCCCTCTTAAGTCATAGTATCATGTATGGACGTTCCATGAGCGTCGTTTGTCCGCGACGCGCTCGCTAAGAGAATGTACGGCAATGTAAGAAACATTTTATTGATAAATAAGTATTTAAAAAAAAACGGAAAAATAGACTATGGTTGCAATATTTTTAAATATGTGTGCACCGTGTAGTGTTCGAAGTTTAATTTTTATGTTAATTTTCGGCCAGTCTATCCATCGTAAAAAGTAGGTTAGAATCTGTTCTTACTGCCCCATCTCATAAATTCAGCCTGTATACTAAAGCCATCGAGACGAGATACATTTCATGCTTTGGGATTAAAAACTTTAACTTAATTGCGTATGGTTCAATTTTCCATTGCAACTAAAACTATTTTATGACGTTTGTCGATAGTTTTTTCATTTCAAAATCAACTTAGATTACTTGAGTTTAAAGCTGAGATTTGTATACGTTGCAATTTTATGTATTTATCTCGTATTGTTTTTGATATTTTGCATAATATTGTAAAACATTTTTAAGATTATCTATGGAGTTTCTTGCCCATTCTTCTCCATACGAAACTACCCTTTGGAAGGGGCAACTAGAATCCACCAGCCAAAAACAGCAGCATTATGCTGAGGGTACTGTGCTGAGGGATACTTCACTCCTGACGGTAATTTGTAAGGTCATTACGAATTTAAATTTATTTTCGGAAGATTTTGGTATTGTATTTACATACAAAGCAGGAAAACATAATTATATACAATAAAAAAATTAAAAAAACACTGGTGGTTCCCACTGGGAATCGGGGCCGGGACCTCTAGGTCTGAGACAGGTGGTCTAGCCACTAGACCACAGAGGCGGTTAAAAACTTACTTTTTGTCCCCAGGTGTTCTCGATATCTACGGTTTCGAGACCTTCGAGATCAACTCGTTCGAGCAGTTCTGCATAAACTATGCGAACGAGAAGCTTCAGCAACAATTCAACTCACACGTTTTCAAGTTAGAGCAAGACGAATATATTAAGGTAAGTGTTTTTACTTATATTCCTATTATTTAGTTAAACAAAAGAACCACGTGACGAAACAGCTTTCAAGTAACCGACTAAACGTAATACCTGTAACTTCAGTTGTCATGGTACATCACAGTTGTACTCTTCAATTTAGCAACGTTATCATTCGTTGACGTTTAGTGTTTGGGCTCTTTACAATAGACAGATTACAAAATATTATATTATTATTATTATAAATCTAACTAAAAATGATTCTCACGCAGTTACATCTACGAAGAGTACTTTAAGAATAAATGATAAAGTTTAACATACATTAATAAAAGAGGAAACTATTGTAAAAATCTACAATTAATTTAGTTTGGTTTGACACAAGAAAGTGTCATTTATAAAAACCCTTTTTACGATTTGTTTATTTATTTATTTATTGATAGGAGAACCAACAGCTATAACAAATGGATAACAGTTGTATATGAAACATACAGCCAATTACAGGTTCTCACGGGTAAAAACAGAATAAGTATTAGAAATCTTAGGATCACTAACAAACACGATAAAAAAGATAAAGTACCTATATATATATATATGTCGCATCATTAGTGGCCGAGATACGAAGCATCGGGTCTTCTTCACAATCCGACATAGTTTTTATAAGATGTGGGCACTGTCGTGGGTACTCGAACGAAAGTTAATTTAATTCAAATAACTTTAGTACACAAACAAGAAGCAAACACGTGCGTTGGTACGTAGCGTCTGCCAAGACTGCCGGAGCTCGACTGTCGCAACAGTCCGTCCGCTCACCAGTCTCCGCTGCATCCCCTCTACCGACGATCGTGTCCAAGCGGTAGGGCGCGCTTGCGTTTCCGGTAACGATATTATTGTAAACTACAAAACTAAATAATAGATGGCGCTGCCTGTTGCACCGTGGCGCCATCAATCCACGACATATATATATATATGTATAAGGTACAAACCCTACCTACCCCCCCTACCCTGGTACCTTTATTTAACTACCTAAACGTATGGAGCCTAATACTATTTTTTGCAGCTATGACGGTTAGTTAGGATTAGGATTTTATAAATCCATAAATAAACAGTTAGTTTTTGGCCCACTGAACATCAAAACATTCAAAATACTCGTAGAAATGAAAATTCTTTGATCCAAATCAGTCTCAGAACTGCCGATCGATTCTGTAAAAATATCACCGTAAAACTTAAGAGCTGTCAATAGTGTTAATCCCTAGCACCCTGCCGGTCGATTTTTGACAGTGACAGCTCACTTCACATAAGTTTCACGTCGTTATTTTTACAGAATCGACCGACTGCTCCCAAAACGTCCTTATTTAATAATAACACCTTTAGTTAATCTTAATTAGCGCTTGCAAGGGGCCTGTGAGTTGGTGAACTTGGTGAAGTGCAATGCAGAGAGGTGTGAGTCACTGACAAACAATCTCACCTGTAGTTGTGCACCTTAAAACATACTTTTCAACCAACAGGAAGAAATCTCCTGGAAGATGATAGAATTCTACGACAACCAGCCTTGCATTGACCTGATCGAAGACCGTTTGGGAGTGCTAGCGCTCCTAGACGAACAGTGCCGCGTGCCGGGCGGCAGCGACGCCGGCTTCGTGGCCAAGCTGCACCAGTCTTGTGCCAGCTACCATCACTTTATGAAGCCGAGGTTCGGGAACCAAGGTGAGTCATAATTTCAGCCGTCGACTGCTGGACGGACAGATTTCGACTATAAGCGATGTGTGGCCGGCTTTGGGTTACATCTCGTGGGCTCTATTGGACGCAAAGAATGTCACAGTGAGTTTTGGGGTAGACCTCAGAAAGAATTTCAGATTTGTCATGTGAGAACCCAGCGATGTTAAGGGCCTATACTACCTCTAATTGCTTAGCACGATCCTCCGTTATATCGAACATTTTGCAGCATTAATTTTAAAATAAATATATTTTAAATTTGAGGATTAATTTGTATGGTTTTACGAAAACACGATTCCATAAAATTTTCTCGATAGAATAAAATTTCAAAAAATACTTCAAGTTTGCATAATAACTGAACTTAAGAGATTTTGTTTTTAAAATACTATTATTTTCGCCGTAAAAAGAAATTACCTAAACTATTGGCGACCTCCCCACCCAGTCTCGCTCTCACTCCGTCCGCGAGCAATATGGTGCGAGCGAGATAAAAAACATCCCTATTGAGTGATATCACCAAAAATAGTGAAATGTTTTAAAATTTTCCTAACGCATTATTTGTGTGATCAAATGTACCAACTTCAAAGAAATATTCCCTGCCACAATATTATTGTAACCACCTTATGTAAATATCTACATTCGGAGCAAATAAATATTCTATTCTATTCTAAAAGAAAGAAAGAAAGAAATATATTTTATTTGGGACACGCACAGGAAATACAAACAGTAAGCAGGTAAAAAAAAAAAAAAAGAATTATAACGACCGACGACGACGTCGTCGTCGACGTTTTTATTTCTATTAACTTATCCTTCTTTCTTTCATAGCCTTCATAATCAAACACTTCGCGGACAACGTAGAGTACCAATCTGGAGGTTTTCTCGAGAAGAACAGAGACACTGTGTCTGAGGAACAGCTGGAATGCATCAAGACCGCGAGTAGCTGTCGTCTGATCCATACCATCTTCGCGGACAGAACGGTCGAGGTGTCTGCTTCCGCTACCCTCCCGCCGCCTTCCAAGAGGAGGACCACGCCCTCCGTGCCTCTCGGCAGTCTCACAGTAAGTGAACTAGCTTATACCATAGTACAAAAAACACAATACTGCACTTTTCTCAAAGAGTTGTCTCGGCATGGGTCCAAAGATTTACAATAAACTACTAACTTTAAAAAGCATGACCAACATACACCATTTTAAATTGCAACTTAAAAATTCTTGATTGAAAAGGCTTACTACTCTATCAATGAGTTTTTGATGATAGAAGCATAAAATAAAAAAATGTCCAAATCACGTTACTTGTTTGAAACAGTTTTATTACAAATTTGTACGCCTTGCAAGGCAAAACATAGTGATACAACGCAAATTTTATACCATGTACCATATTACCTATGTTCAACAAATAAAATACTTTGACTTTGACTTTGACAATACGGCCGATATAACTTGGCAGCTCCGAACTTCGCGCAGAAGGCTGCGCAATAACATTTTTTTGAAAGCAACTGGTGAAATGAGGCGAGTGTGAGTGAGTGAACATGCGCGAAAGTTCGTAGTGCCTATGTTCACCCCTGTCAAGTTATATCGGCCGTTTTAAGAGCGTTTATTCTGAAAGTGGGCAACGTCGCAAATAGATGTCAAATATTTCACTTTTAACATACATATGTCGGATTTAGATGGTATGAGTCTCTCTCGTTATGAGGTATATTTTAACTACTGTGGGCGTACTAATGGGAAGTGTTGGTTATGCGCAATAGAAAAACGGTTGCAGTTCAGATCAAATTATAATTTACAATAACATTACTTACACTAGCATTTCACACACTGTAAGTACACGACACAAATAAGAAACAAACACGTGCGTTGGTACGTAGCGTCTGCCAAGACTGCCGGAGCTCGACTGTCGCAACAGTCCGTCCGCTCACCAGTCTCCGCTGCATCCCCTCTACCGACGATCGTGTCCAAGCGGTAGGGCGCGCTTGCGTTTCCGGTAACGATATTATTGTAAACTACAAAACTAAATAATAGATGGCGCTGCCTGTTGCACCGTGGCGCCATCAATCCACGACACGGCCATTCCTGACTAGCACCCGTCCTCGGGTGTAGTACCTGTGGACAAAATGTACTCAGAGTAATCTAGCTCGGCTATCCTGCCAATAGAAACAAAAGTTGATGCAACTTTCATGATTAACAATGCCCTGTTATTAAGGCTTCGTACACAGTGTTCTCTGCACATCATCATTCATTGGAAAAGGTCCGATCAACAAGTTACAACACAGTAATTCTGTTACTCTTTACCGTAATTCATAAGCAATGCATATTCAACTCATGAAACATTTTTTTTCTAATCTGTGCACCAACACAGGCCAGAATCGCTCCAACGATTCTTTACTTATCTGCCGCCACATATGCTACAGCACATGAGGGGCTCTGTGCACCAACACAGACAAGAATCGCACCAACACAGACAGAAATCGCACCAACGATTCCTTGTAGACCCATCGCCACATGTTACTCATGAGGTGCGGTCCAAAGTTTTGAGTTTGAGTATACAAGCCATTCTTAATCAGATTTGGTCTCACTACCACTGTCATCAACTATGACGTCTAATTCTCGAGGAACTTGGTGATCGGGGATCTTCCTCACACGGTCATGGGGGTATTTGTAAGTTCGTTTAGAGTCAAGCGCCTTAAGTAGGTATCCGTCCCCGTCTAACACATCAATAATCTTAATCTATCATGTGCGTACTTGTAAGTTCGCTTAGAACTTAATGCTCTCAATGTGTAGCGATCGGTAATAATTCTACAACTCTGAATGGTCCCTTATATTTGGGGTCTAATCTAGTCTGGTTGTGTTATTCGTTTTGAAGCAACACAAAGTCACCCACCGAAAACCTATCCAGTCGCGCTTTAGTGCTATCAAACCGTTTTTTTTGTCATATAGAGCTGACTTTTCGAATAACCGGGCTGAGTTTTCCCTAACTTGTTCGATATCTGCGTCAGTATCATCGTCGTAAGCAAAGAGACTAAGACTAAGGGGGACGCTACTTTACCGACTAGTAATTCGAGTGGACTTGCTTTTGTTACCCTATTGACTGTACAGTTTAGTGCCAGCTGCAAATCTCCTAAGGCATCCTGCCACGACCTATCTTCGTTCACTTCAACCGCGGTAAGCATAGATTTTAAAGATTTTAACGTGCTAATTGTGCGTTCAACTTGACCGGTTAGCTCGCGATGATCCCGTAGCTATTAAATGAAGCTTAATGTTTTTACTCTCACGAAATTCCCTAAACTCATGTGTTAACCTTTAACCAAAACTCAACAACGACTCGGCCAATTCTGACCATTTACGGGTTCCAAATTTTGAGATTAAGAAACTTGTATCCTCAACACTTAATTCTTTTAACAAAAGAATACTTCTACTTCTCAATGAACTAAACAAACTTTGATTAATCATAGCAAAAATCATCAACCAGAGCCATGTACCATCGTTTTCCAGACACAATCATCTTTTTCACTAAGATCTTTATACACTTGGAAACCCACACACGAGTAAACCACTCTAACGCCACGGCTCTCCAGCCAACCAGCAATCGCATTGCTCTCACACATCCAGCGCATGGATCAAACTATGGTCTCTCTAGACCCCGACCTCTGCCAGTCTCTACTGGTACGGTCACACACAATACGGCCGATAGAGAACCCTACTCGCGTGGTTCCCATAACTTAGGCTTGCTCATCACCACTGTGATCACCATCTACTTCGACTGGTACATGACCTACTGGCATCTTTTTTAACTTACCGTGAGTGTATTTGTAAGTACGGTTAGAATTAACAGCTTTTAACTTTAACGTATTGCGATCATCATTAAAAACTTCAGCTACATTAAACAGACCTCTGAACTTCCGATCTAACTAAATCCGATTTCGCTTTTTGTTTTCTAATTACACGAAATAAGCAATCAATTTTTCTTATAGCTGCCTTTGTCCTATCAAGTATTACTTTGCAAATAAGTGTCGGGAAGCATTATCACAAAATCAAAACAAAGAAAACACAAAACCGATCTACATAGTTGGTGTTCGCTAATCCTTACGTAACATAAGATCCGTTCTGTGCTGAATACACGTGTTTGACCAATACCGGTCAACGCAACAATGTTATTAACTCGTTTGCCACTTAATTTGGCTGCACAACTGTCCTTAACTAACGAGCATTCAGCACCAGAATCGTAAACAAAACAATACAGATCACCTTTTTGTTCTAACGTGCCTGAGGGCAAACTTCCACTCGCCGTTCACTGTTTGCAGCACGTGCTCCTCCATCCGATTGGCTGCCACTGCATGGTCATGCACCGGGCCGCGATATGTCCTAGTCTCCCACACGTGAAGCACACGAAGGGCTTCGCCGACTACTACGGGCCTGCTTGGCTCGATACTGAAGACGTCGTAGATCTTCTGCTGTCAATCGGCTTGGATTGGCTGTCGCGCACCATAATCGCGCATAATCGCTTGCATGTTTCGAAATTCATAAAACAGAAATAAAAAAATGGGTTAGAATTGGTAAACTAAACAAAAACTACACAAAAAACTTTATGAAAAGTTTTGCCGGGTATTTCGCAAATATCTCAGAAACGGTGCGTCTGAGCTCAAAAATAACCAAATTTTAATAACCCTTTTATAAACCCCACGAAATGGATAGGAATGCTGAATCCACAAAAAAAACTTATTTTTCAGTTCTACCCTCGAATTATAATGTTCGAAAACACGGCACACCAACGGTCACTTTTAGCGTTTTCATTTTGCGCCTGAACCAACACGAATCCCAATTCTGATGTCGGATTTAGATGGTATGAGTCTCTCTCGTTATGAGGTATATTTTAACTACTGTGGGCGTACTAATGGGAAGTGTTGGTTATGCGCAATAGAAAAACGGTTGCAGTTCAGATCAAATTATAATTTACAATAACATTACTTACACTAGCATTTCACACACTGTAAGTACACGACACAAATAAGAAACAAACACGTGCGTTGGTACGTAGCGTCTGCCAAGACTGCCGGAGCTCGACTGTCGCAACAGTCCGTCCGCTCACCAGTCTCCGCTGCATCCCCTCTACCGACGATCGTGTCCAAGCGGTAGGGCGCGCTTGCGTTTCCGGTAACGATATTATTGTAAACTACAAAACTAAATAATAGATGGCGCTGCCTGTTGCACCGTGGCGCCATCAATCCACGACACATATATAAAGAAAAAAGAAAGAAAGAAAGAAAAAGTATTTATTGAGACTCGCACAGGAAATCACACATTAAACTAAAACACACTAAACATAAATAAAAACCAAAATAACAAAATTAGAATGAAGTCCCGTACGAGGCCAAAAGGCTCCTATCTCAGCATGATGCCGCGACATTAAAAAAATTAAAATGTCGCAGCGCTGGTATTCTGATAGGGCCCGCAGTGATGTCACGGATATATACAGAATAAAAAAAAAATATAATAAAAAAATAAAATAAATAGGTGTGTGAATTACATTGAAGTGTAAAATATATGTAATCCGCGTGTAACGTATATCACAATATAATATATTAATACACTAGGGTTTCGGGGCGAAGAAAAAGGTTTAGTGAAATATACGTTGGTGCGCTTTACTGCTGACGGATGACAGACTCAAGTCGTCAATAAAAGGTGCGCGTCGTCTGTTTTTATATATGACTTCTAGCACTTTCTAGAAGCTGCACCCTTATTGAACGAGCGGATTGTGGCGGGAGCGTTTTGAAATAAGATTGCGTTATACACTGTTTTGATTAATTTGGCAATATTACGGTATGGAAATAAGAAATGTGGCTAACTAGCGAACTAGAATATTATTAATGAATTGCAATTATAACATTGAAATTTGATGTTGTAACCGTTTTAGGTGTAAAAAGGCTTCTGAAAGTTACCAAAAAAAAAATTACCCACAATTGTACAAAAAACACTTAACTAAAACACTATGCAGCGTTACAACTAAGGGAAAGAGTGTTTTAGATGAACTCTGGCACCCAAAGTAAGATTTAACTTGTGTTACATATTTTTTACATCTAAAACTAAATATTCGGTGTTACGATATTAATTATTGCATTTCATAAGCAATATTTTAGTTCTCTAGTTAGCCACATTTCATATTTCCATACAGTAATATTGCCAAATTAATCAAAACAGGTAAATATTTGGCAGCTATTTGCCACGTTGCCAACTTCTAGGATAAACGCTCTTAAGGGGAATGCACTAAGGTAGCCCGCGAGATTCAAATTTTCTTGAGTTTTTTCCATTTTGCAGGTCAGTGTCAGGTTGTATGTTGATTAAAATATAATTGGCGACCGTAACAAATATGGCTTTACATAATTATAATCATTACAATCAGCAATACAATTCCATAAGTTAGCATAGCTTTCAAATGTCATGATTACATGAAATAGTCAATCGACGATTGATGTCGGGACGTTGAATATATACTAATCACGCGGTAAACACTGCTTAGGCGATGCAGGATTTTGCAGTGACGTCAGTGTGATGCGTAGTTCGCATTTGGCGATGTAGATGCCGCCACAAACTTTTACTGTCCCGCTGCTGGGCACAGGTACCATACAAGCATTACCAGTGGGTAAAGCACAATAGGTAAAAAGAATTAAAAATGAAGCAACGACAGATTTAATTATGTGATAGATACATGGTGCTCACATATTTACAAACATTGTAAAAGTAGGCGATTTTCCAAAAAAAAATACTATGAATAAAAGTCAGTATGTGAGGAAGTAACCACAGAATGTAAAATCAATGTCATATAATAAAAAGTATACAATTAAATTAGCAACCAGTTTGATTTTGTCTAGTAATAAGTACATTCAGTAATTCCTATTCGCCTCCTCTGAGAAGAAATAGCGTAAAAACTCAAGAGGTCACAGTCTCTTCTAAACTCCAGACATTATTTTGGTCAGATCATGTGTATACCATAACAACCCGCACTGGGCCCGCGTGGTGGGTTACGGCCCACTCCCTCTCATAGAGACGAGGCCCGTGTCCCAGCAGTGGGAACGTTATAGGCTTATTATACTTACATGTGAGGACTATGCAGCATTATAATAATGCCATTACTAACACACTAAATAGGAAACCATGGTGGCAATATTCCCACTAATACGAATCTACTTCTCCACAGCAACCCCCCCGCCGAACTTCCGGTCAGAAACACACGGTCGGTTCCCAGTTCCGTCAGTCACTGTCAGCTTTGATGTCCACGCTGTCGGCCACGACCCCTCACTACGTGCGCTGCATCAAGCCGAACGACACCAAGGAGCCTTTCATGTTCGACAGTGCCAGAGCCGTCAACCAGCTCAGGTAACCAGACACAAAACAAGGCACATTTAAAGGGAAAAAAACTATCACTAATTATTACCAGTTCCGGGAGCCCTCCTGGAGGGCTCTCCTAGTCGCATTTGGGTTGCCGGGAGCCCTCGCTTAGGGCTCATTTTAAATGTAGGTTTTTCTTAGCGAATACTGCATTATAAACTGTGAAAATAAAATCTGGTTTATATTTTATCAAGACTTATTAGTATATGCGTTGGTTTTAAAATCCAAGCATTTTTAATTAAACAAAAAAAAAAATTGAAGGTAGAAAACACCTGTCTCGGGACTTTTTTTAATACCCCCAGCCATATTACGTATGGCGTATCATCATCATTTCAGCACGGAATCACTTACTGCTGGGCATAGGGCTCCACTTTTTTCTGCCATACTTCCCGGTAGATATAATAGAATAAAATACAAAAAATATATAAGTAATTTGAATACAGATGGATCACTCCGCATTTTAGGTATGAAGCTACAAGTAGGTACGTGGCGGGCACGACTTCCCGAAATCAGTGAGCGTAATGTAGTCAGAAGTCAAAGCTGACACAAACTAAGTTTTTAGGAGTACCTAGTAATTGACGAACATTTAGACTGGAAAGCACAGGTTGATGCTGTATGCAATAAAATAAATAAATTTGTCTATGCTCTGAGACAAATAAAAAAAGTCACAAATATAAAAACGGCTGTGATCTCATACCGCTCATATGTTGAGTCGTCGCTACGGTATGGACTTATGATGTGGGGAAATAGTACTGACCACAATAGAGCATTTGTCGCCCAGAATAAATGTTTTCGAGCTCTCTACGAGATTCCATCGGACGAATTATGTCAACCTATATTTAAAGAGCTTGGTTTGCAACCGTTACCTTCATTATATATATATGAAGCATGCATGTTCGTTAAAAAACACAAAGAACTATTTAAAATAGCGGAGGAAATAAGCTCTCGAAGTAGGCGAGACCAATACAGACTTGTGCTGGATGTACTGTCTCGATCAGTGAAATATAATAAAAGCTCTCTGGCTATATGTGTACGTCTCTATAATAAATATAATAAAAGCTCTCTGGCTATATGTGTACGTCTCTATAATAAATTACCAAAAATGTTTAAAACATTAAATTGTACGTTATTTAAAACCCAATTATATAAATGGCTTAATAATAATAATTTCTATGGTATTCATGAATTTTTTCATATGAAATCTATGTAATGTATTTTAATTTCATTATGTATTTTTAGTAAGTAAGTTTGCACGCTTTAGTCTTAAGCAAAACATGTTTGATCTATATTTTCCAATAACACCTTGTATACCATGTTTTATGAAAATAAAATATCTTAAAAAAAAAGAAGAAGATATAAGAGTTACGCGATAGAAAGAGAGGCAACTTCTAGGTGAATACAACTGTAGGTAATTAGCGCTGTGCGACCTGAATTGCACTTTATTGTGTCGTAGCAAGAGTCGCTTTTTATTTAAATGGTTTTGCGGAGTGTCCATCTGTACTAATCTGTGGTGACAGTACGTACCATTCATAAAGATTACCTTTACTTTATAATCTGTATAAAAATTGTGCGCTAAATGGATAGTACACAAGGGTAGAGCTTTTTTTTTTTTTTTTTGGGTGTGGGAAATTATCAAATAACTACTCCCGCTCTGGGTGGAGCGGGAGGGCGTGTCAGACTTTTACTGACTAAAACCCACCCGTGTTCCTTCCGTTGCCTGTGTGCCGGGGTCGCGATATCCCTTTCAGACAAACCCGCAACCCCGGCAAGGGTAGAGCTAAATTCAGATTTCGGCAAAGTTCGGCGCTATGTCCAATTAGTATACTAATCTATTAATTTGTTACAGAGCATGCGGTGTACTGGAGACAATCAGGATATCAGCAGCCGGTTTCCCATCAAGATGGCTTTACCAAGATTTCTTCTTTAGGTAAAAAAATGGTTATAATTTTGTGCATCACACACGAACACACACACACACGCACGCGCACACACACACGCACGCGCACACAGTCACACACACACCCATCATCTAAAAATTACATACATATTACATGATTATTTTTCAACCGACTTTCAAAAAGGAGGAGGTTATATGTTCGTCGAGTATGTGTTTTTTTTTTAAATATATTTCCACCGATTTCTCCGTCATTTTTGAAAATTCTTTTTTTATATGAAAGGGTATGCTCCCAATTTGGTCTCATATAAATTCTATTAAATTTGCTTGGATAGTTTTTGAGTAAGCTTCAATAATACGAATTTTTCCCACTTAGTATATGTGGATGATATGATGATAACTTCCTGTCACTGTTATTTATATAGCAGGTAGTGTTATTTGAATTTGTGTGGGGTAGGAACCGCAACTAAAAAGAGAACGATAAAAACTTCTTACAATAAAATTACATCCGACTTAAAAAAAAAACACTACAAAGTGAAAAAACCAAAGACACCGACTTCCGAAATTAAAGTTATTTTTCACTTTGTAGTGTACTTTTTTTTAAGTCGGTTGTAATTTTATTGTAATAAGTTTTTTCTCACATCGACACGACCTACCGACATATAGCTCGACCCGTGGCAGAATAATATCTGTTCACCGGACATACAATCAAAGATCCTCGTGTTTTCAGTGCGTGAGCAAGATGGAGCTATACTGCCTCCGTAATTAAAAGGGACGCATCTGAGAAAATAAGCCTTACTAGATGTAGAAAGTGCAATTAGTACGGCTTATTTATCTTTATATATTTTTAGGGTTCCGTACCTCAAAAGGAACAAACGGAACGGATCACTCGTGAGTCTGTCTGTCTGTCCGTCCGTCTGTCACAGCCAATTTGCTCCGAATCTAATTGACGGATTAAGTTGAAATTTGGTACACATATGTATTTCTGTGACCCAAACACAGACGTGTAACATAAATAAATGAATTTTGAATATGGGGGTCACTTTTAGGGGACAAAGAAGAAAAAAAAAAAACATTTTGCTTAATGCACCGTGTGACATATATAATGAAAGGGCTTATGGCGAGGATCTCAAATACATTTCGACGAGATATACGAACATAAATGTAGGGAACAACTGATTTTTTTTTGCGATTTCAGCGTTGGTCCCATAGTGAAAGTTGTTCATAATAATGAGTACAATGACCCCTTAAGAGGTTTAGGGTAAACAAAAACTAAGGTTGTATATGGGTGGTGTGGCGTCGGGTGTAACATCTGTGGCTTCGACATTAAAAACTTCAAACAGCCTCTGAAGTGTTGAGAAAGAATATTTATTTACTAATATAATATTTTTTTTACACCAGATACCGTCTCCTATGCCTGTACAAAGAAATAGACCGCGGCAATATAAAGGCCACCTGCGGCCGCATACTGGCGCGCCACGTCAAGGACCCCGACAAGTACCAGTTCGGAGCCACCAAGATATTCTTCAGAGCTGGACAGGTAACCACTTTACTTAGTTAACCTCTACATCTCGTCCAGGCGTTTATCCGACGTATATGCTAACTTGACTTAAGTTTCAATATAAGTGTATGCGGCGCTAGCGCAACGTTTACGAGGCGTCAATGCAAAGTCAACTGTGGCGGCATCTACATCGCCACATGCGAACTACGCATCAAAGACCTGACGTCACACAACATCCTGACGTCACACAAATCCTGCATCGCGCAATTAGAGTTTGCCGCGCGGTGGACATAATATACAAGCTCCCGACTTCAACCTCTGGGCAGTTGCCCGCCAGACACGACACCCGTCTGGTCGGAGGATCCTCCCTTTTTTATGGTGGATGAGTGAACTTTACACCCTGTTCCTCATACCCCTAAAAACCAAAAGGGGATTTAAATAATGTTTATTATTTTTTGCTCACAAGAAGTTATCGGAATTGTAAAACTACTATTTTCAAACATTCAAAAATCAGTACGGTCAAGCGCATGTTAGGAGTAACACTGGAACTACAAAAATCGACTTTATTGCTATGAAATAAAAGTGCTGGTATTTGTGGCGTATTAAATGGTAGAGATACGGAATTTATTATGTGTAAGCAAGCCCAGGTTCGCACGGCGTATTTATATCGCGGCGATTTTTTTTGCGTATTGGATTTTCGACGCTCTGCTTAGCGCCGAGGGTTGAATATCCAACAGTGTGTTTTCTTGACGCGCTGGGATACGCGCTGGATGCGCTCTGTTGATTTTCAATGTTCGGCTCAATACCGACAGTTTAAAATCCAGTGTACGACAAAGAATCAAGTGTACCATCAAAGAAGTTCATATCTAACCAGTTTCAAAACAAAATCCCGTGAACACGATGACCACATCTGTTACCAGCCAGGTGCTATAGCCGCCGAGCGCTACAAGCAAGAATAGTCCTTACGGTGTATAGATATGAACTTCTTCGATGGTACGTCCGTGCGAACCTGGTTTAAAAATTCATATTCTCCGGGAAAATGGGTTGCAGAGGATGAAAAACACACAGAACTTCACAATTTTCAACATTTCCCTTTTTGACAGGTGGCGTACTTGGAAAAGATCCGCGCGGACATACAACGCGACTACTGCGTACGCGTCCAAAGTTGTGTGCGGCGGTTCATCGCGCGACGCAAGTACCTCAGGATAATGTCTGCGCTGAGGGCGCTGCAGGCTCGCGCCAGGGGCTACCTGGCTAGGAGGTAAGACAATGTTTTTGATAAGAAAACTAGTAACAAAATATAGCAAAAAAAAAAATACAGGAATTAACTGAAATGTTATCTGTGTGTGTGTTCTAAAAACGTTCGCGGTCAAAGTATAGTATAGGTATGCTGCCTTTGCCTAACTTTTTGGGGCAAACATTCGTGGTGTTTGTGATATGTTAAGTTATATTTATTGATAAAGAATTCGATTTTGTTGCTACAATACTCCCATACAAAAACTTATCCTAAACCGATTTATTTACATTTTTTATTTATTTATTTTCATTAACAATTTTTCAATTGTTTCGAAAAGTATTAATTATAAACTCACACTATATGACGACAAACAAATAAAATAGAAAAAAAAAAACAATTTAAATTAATATAAATAAAAAATAAATATTCAAAATTTCAAATCCATTTTTCAGTAGTATTCACAAAAATTAAATTCAATAAAATTTAGGAACGTTAGCACCGAAAATGTCTTGAAAAGAAAAAGAAAAAAACGATATGCATTATCATTTAATTAAATTTGGGTACATCAACACCGATACAAATGACAAAAAAATTAGATATAATGTCAAAAATAAACGACTTTCTACCATTCTAAAAACCCTTTTCTACTACCAACAGACGAGCCCAAGAAATCCGTCGTAGACGCGCAGCCATCAAAATCCAACGCAACGTCCGCGGCTGGCTAGCAAGACTCAAATACCAGAGGTTACGTCGCCTAGCCATCGGGTTACAGGCCCACGCTAGGGGTTACATGGCTAGGAACCTGTATAAAGACCGGAGGAAGGTTAAAGCGGTGAGTTATACTTAAGTTACTAGAGGTTTATGTCGCCTAGCCATCGGGTTACAAGCCCATACTAGGAGTTACATGGCTAGGAATCTGTATAGAGATCGGAGGAAGGTCAAAGCGTTGCCTCACACGTCTGTTACTAGAGGTTACGTCGCCTAGCCATAGAGTTACAGGCCCACGTTAGGGATTACATGGCTAGGAACTTGTATAGAGATCGGAGGAAGGTCAAAGCGTTGCCTCACACATCTGTTACTAGAGGTTACGTCGACTAGCCATAGAGTTACAGGCCCACGTTAGGGATTACATGGCTAGGAACTTGTATAGAGATCGGAGGAAGGTCAAAGCAGCATACAATGTTGACTAGTATTACAAAATACAGAGCACGGACTCGCCGCGTCGGCAGCGTGTTTCAGACGAATCTTATTAGTACTGCCGTAGAGATGTCAGTACTCAATCATTTTGCCTAGCCTTTTCCCAACTAAGTCGAGGTCGGATTCCAGTCTGACCGGATGCAGCTGAATACCAGTATTTAACTTACCTCCACAACACAGTAACTTAGTAACACGATACCTCTTGGTAAGACTGGTTGTCAGACTTTCGGGCTTCTGACGACTCGTAACGACTGTCAAAGATCCACGAATGACAGCCGGGACCAACGGCTTAACGTGCTTTCCGAGGCACGGAGGAGTCTCGGTATGTAAAGATGGTCACCCATCCACGGACCAACCCCGGCAAGTGTAGTTTAATCTGAAGATCGACCCGTTCGGCTGTTATTACTTAGCCACGAGCTCCTCTAGAGATGTTAGTACTAAAATTCAAAAGTCATTTATTCAAAATAGGCTGAGAATCGGCACTTTTTGAACTTCAAAATTACATAAGACAGTCCCTCAAAACGCCCACCCTTCACCACTTCCTAGTGCGTTAGCTGGGAAGAAGAAGTGGCGCAACAAACTCCCCAGCAGTACAGCTGTCTGTTCAGTTACAAAAACTAAACTAATAAAATGCCCCTTCCTTACAGGGATAGCTTTATATTATCGGGCTCAAAGGAAAAACCAAAAAATGGGATGCGTTATCTGGCTGTTGCTTTCAAAATAAATTATTTTCTCTTATTTCTCGGCTAAAAATGTGCAAATTCACCAGTAACAACTTTATGAAGATTATTTTTTTTACAGGTCGTCACTATACAAAGGTACGCGCGTGGCTATCTCGCGCGCAAACGAGCCAAGAGGCTGGCGAGACAGATTGTCATTGCACAAGCTTCTGTAAGTATTAAGTATTTTACATAAAACAAAAGTAATATTTACGATATTCGTATTAAATAGACTTGAATTTATCACACAGCAAAACGGACATCGTTTGCTATCCAATACTCAATACTTTATTTGCATTCCACAATGTGTACTTGGGTGGTAAATTAAAATTAAATGTGATCATTATGGACCCCGTCGGGCACAGCAAAATAGTAGGAGAGAGGCAGCTTTGAAAAAATAAACTTATCAGTCTTCTGAACAAAATTCAATATTATTATATATACATAAATAGTTTACTGTACTTATTAATACTTATTAGATTATGTTAGCATTTATATTTTATCGTTTAAATATTCGTTTATACTATAATAGCATTAACGTATTAAAAATTGTTTTAGTTTTTTTATAAATATATTCAATTTATCTTCTTTTTTATCCTCCCTTTGCTTTGGATCCGTAGATCCAGTAGGACGTGAAGATATGATTCCGAACAACGTCGCTCGCGGCATTGCTGCCGCGTCACTACTGTTATGTGACGCGTCACTACTGGTCCTCATACATTTTCTATAGCCTATAGAAAAGACCAGTAGTGACGCAGCAGCAATACCGCCTGTGTCGTTGTCAGAATCATACCTTTAATGCGTTTTTCCATTCAAACTCAAACTCGAAACTCACAGCATTTATTTCAATAAAACCATTTACAGGCACTTTTGAATTGTCAAGGAATCGGTCAGTCAGAAATATGAAGCTAGTTGCCCATTCCAAAGCGTAGTAGGTACCTATGGAGAAGAACGGGCAAGAAACTCCGCGGACACTCTTTTAAATAAAATAAATTGTTACAAAGTATTGGTTATACTGTTGAAATTATACTTGTGAGAACAATGTAGAAAGACGTGCACGTTAGAAGCGTCCGTAATAAAAAGAAATAACAAAGAACAAATCAAAAATTAAAATCAGCCATGGCCGCTAAGAGTTTCATTTGAACATTCTCAGTAGCACCTTGGATTTGTGCCCGTTCAATGCCAATAATCTCGCCTCACATGGTATTCATATAATTGTTTTGTCCTTTCATTTATCTGCAATACTGTATAAAACATAACTGGCGAAGTTCGGATGCCTATCCACTTCGCGGGCCGCGAAGCACGTTGACACTGAGCGGTGTTGCACTACAACACACGCCGCTCACACAAACACGACTGCTTATCCCTCAATCCGTAAACGGCTAGATCTGTGAGCGGGGCGAGGGAAAGCTACATATCTACCTGTAGGAGCGTCGAGTCGGCATCTCTGTCGCTGGTCGTCTTCGTCGGGCCTCCCCCAGGCAACTGGGGGTCTCACCTGGCGGGGACAGACCGCCGGGATGTCGTGAAGAAGCGACGTTATAGTACTTAGCGTCGTGGCGCGCCTACAGAAAATTCAGAGCAACCAAACACACAGACGCAACTTGTTGTGTCACTTCCATATGTCGTCCGAGGCCCACAAATAGACGGGCCACCGTGCTGCATCCGCGGGCCAGGGGCGAAGCCCCGACCCCGCTCGCCACGCTCCCTTGCGGGGGCGTTGCGACTCCGAACTAACCACTTTTGCCCTTTGGGAAATGCAAGCATTTTATTACTTCCCCCCCCCCCCCCCCAGATCCGTCGCTTCCTCGCCCGCCGTCAATACAAGCGCCTGCGCATCGAAGCTCGCAGTCTGGATCACGTGAAGTCGCTCAACAAAGGTCTGGAGAACAAGATCATTAGTCTACAACAGAGGCTGGGAGTTGCCATGGAGAAGAATAAGGGAATTGAACCTTTGTTGGCACAGATTGTGGATTTGAAGTAAGTGGTGGAAATTTGTAGTCTCTCTGCTATAGAATAAGGTTACAGGCGTTTTTCCTTTTAATGACACTCAAATTTTATTTTAGATTTAGATTAGATATTTTTATTCACCTCGCTATCCGGTATTCGCGTTTTTTACTGTATTTTATTCGGCTATATAGTGTAGACGTCCGAATAACTCCAACACACCGTCTACACATCAACAAAACAGAACAGCGAATATGCCGAACATTCAAGAATATTATTTTTTGCTAATGTGAACGCAAAGAAAGAAAGAAAGAAAGAAAGAAAAAGTATTTATTGGGACTCGCACAGGAAATCACACATTAAACTAAAAACACACTAAACATAAATAAAAAACAAAGTAACATTAAAATTTAAAGAATGAAGTCCCGTACGAGGCCAAAGGGCTCCTATCTCAGCATGATGCCGCGACATGAAAAAAAAAATTAAAATGTCGCAGCGCTGGTATTCTGATAGGGCAAAGATGGACGTATTGACGCAAGCAGCGACTTGTTTCCTCTGTGTTAATTACCAATACACGTTATGCGTACATAAAACACCGCACTCTACTGAGCAAGCCATGTGTGGACGGTAAACGAACTTATTCGGTATGTTCGCAATCCTTTGATATGTGACCAAAAACCGACAACCGTATAAGCGAATATACTAATAGGTCTAAGCGCGTATTTTGCGTACGGGTGGGAAAAATCGGTTATTCGATCCACCCCAGCTCCTCAAAGAAGGCCAGCAGCGCCTTGCTGTCACTGACAATCTCACGTAGGGTACCTGGGTTACCGAAGTACTTTGCCCTGTATGTGGCGGCCACCGGGCAGTATAACAGCGCATGAGCTGCTGTCTCGTCGTCCTCCATGTAGGCTCTGCACAGCTGACTGTCTGTGACTCCTATGACAAAGAGGTGTTTATTAAGTGAAGCGAATATACTAACTTCACATCGTCATATTTGGGCAAATAAGGCGAAAACGCGAACACGAATAGCGATGTGAAGTGCCACCATTATGTGTAGAAGTGAATTAGTGTCCTAATGTAGTGAATGATGATTCTGCGGGTTGAATCATGGGGTTATAGAAAATAATACAACTTCATTTTGGAAGTTGTATTGTACAATTAAATATACACCGTGACATTTTAGTCGTCTTACAAAAGCAGCCCACTTCATCTATCCAATGACTACTAAACATTCATTGAAAAAAATAATTATAAACACCGTGACGTTTTAGTCAAAGTCAAAGTCAAATAATTTATTTCAAATAGGCCCTTGTAAGGCACTTTTGAACGTCAAAGTTTACAAAAAATTGAATTGATTCTAGTCGCCCCTTCCAAAAGGTAGTTTTCGTATGGAGAAGAATCGGCAAGAAACTTCATAAATACGGTACTGTGTCACAAAATGAAAAAATACTTCTCATTCCATTCTAAATAATATTTTTTTTATTCACAGAGCAAAACTAGAACTCCTAAAACTGGTAGAAATAGAAGCAAAAACGCTCCGAGTCGACATATTCAGCAAGAACGACCTAATTACTTCTCTGCAAGAAGAGCTAGCGAAAGAAAAAGATAGCAACAAACAGCTAGTACAAGAGAAGAAGGCGATTGAAGTACAGTATGAGAAGAACAGAGTCGCGTGGGAGGGAGAGAGTGAGAAACTGGAGAATGAATTGAAGAGTGTGAAGGAGCATTATGATTTGGCTATTGAAGGTAAGTTTCCAAAGTTACGAACTTTTTTTCTTGAACAATGTTGCAAAAAAACGAAAAAATATACGAAAGCCGGATCTCCACCATAAAAACTGTTAGCTATACCGAAAGATTATTTTGTTCTCTATCAAATACACTAGATTTGGTTGTGTCACTTATAAATTTGCTTTGGGACAAAGCGCCATACATTCGTGGTCATTTACCTGTTTTCTAGAGAAATATATTATATATTTTTGTTCGCTTCAGTTATAATAGGGTGGTTGACTAAACATTTTTTTTGTCCGTCATGTAGATTTGGTAGACTAAACATTTTTTTTGTCCGTCATGTAGATTATTAAAAAATATTGGACACGTATTTTTTCTTTTTTTACGTAATCAAAAGATTGCGGCAATACATTGAGTAGTCAATGCGTTAAAATGTGGAATGACGTCACTGGCCGTTAGATTTTATTCTGACTTGTGACGTAGCGAGCCCCACTCCCCAACTTTAATGCGTTTTGTCTAAACCATTTTTTTATTAATATGATAGAGAGAAAAACCACCCATTTTCAATAACATTGTTATAATAACCTTGATCTAATTTATGCTTGTATTAAAGTGTATCTTCATGTAGGTAAACTTTATCTTCAATGTTTTTATGATAGTGGCATATGACGTGCTTTTGTCCGACTAACAAAATAAAGAATTGATTAAATAGATATTAAGAATTTTTACAATGAAAAACGATTAACCATCTTGTTTTAGGTTTTATAGACATATACAATGTGAAATTTAATTCGTTTGCATCCTCTTAAGGGGGTCATTGTACTCATCACTATGAACAACTTTAAAACTGAAAAAAAATCAGCTTTTCCATACATTTACGTTCGCATAGATCGTTATAATGAAGGGAACAGCTGATTTTTTTTTTCGTGATTTCAGGTTTGGCCCCATAGTGAAAGTTGTTCATAATGATGAGTACAATGACCCCTTAAGAGGACGCAAACGAATTAAATTTCACATTGTATAAGCTGGCCAACCGATATAGTTTATTTTATTTTTATTAGCCTACATTGTGTCCCACTGCTGGGCAAGGGCCTCTCCCTTTTCCTTCCAAATCTCTGTTTTGTGCGATTTCTGGTAAAGCAAACATGATTAGATCGTCACACTACCTTCGCGGCGATCTACCTCGACGGCGATGTCGTCCCTCAGGCGTCCAGTGAGCGACGATCTTTGCCCATGTCGCCAGGTACATTGAAAAAAAAATAACTTGTTATGTTGCAAACATGTTACAAATGTTAAGTAAGTAGATAATTAAGGTTTCTGAAAAAAAAAAAACAAAATTGCAAAAGGTATTTGTTTTTCACAGGACAATATATTTTTTAAAAACCGGCCAGGTGCGTGTACGACCACGCACAATGTAGGGTTCCGTAGTTGGGATGAATTTATCCCAAATACAAACTTAACATTGTAGTTGAAAAGCTTGTTCTCCCATACATTCTAATTCGCTTAATATTGAGACCTTTATTAGGTTGTTTTAAGACCATAGACTTCTAATAGGTTTTCCTGTATTCTATGAGTAAACAACCATTTTTTTTTTTTCAAAATTTTAGCCTCATTTGTTTCGGAGATAACGGAATGTATGGTCAATTTGAATGTGAATGAATGAATTTGTTGAATGGTAAATTTTCATCAATTTTCTTAAATATCTTTATTTTAAAATTATAAAATACAGATATTTGAGACCCTCGCAATAAGCCCTTTCATTTGATATGTCACACGGTACAGTTTGCAAGACATTTTTTTTTAATTTTCTTGTTTGCTCCCCAAAAGTGACCTCCATATTCAAAAGTCATTTATTTACGTTACGCGTCCGTATTTGGGTCACAGAAATACATATGTGTACCAAAGTTCAACTTAATCGGTCCATTGGATTCGGAGCAAATTGGCTGTAACAGATACACGAGTGATCGCATAAGGGTTCCAGTTTTTGCTTTTGAGGTACTAGGTTTTTGTAACCCTAAAAATATGAAAATCAACATTTTGACTTTGAAAAACGTCCCCAGGCACCTCCAAAGCATTTTTATTTACGGTACTTTAATACAATAGATAAATTTATTGATAAAACCAAACATTATGTTAGATAACGCGTTGATAAATTATTGATAACGAAATTATTAATTACTTCCATGTTCCATCGATTTCGATACAGCCGTGTTGGCACATATTTGCTGTTCGCGCAAAAGTTTCTTGTTTTAAACGCAGTGAAGTTTTTTTGAGAAATAAAGTGCTTTTTGAGTTGTTTTCATAATGTGACGAATTATATGCATACTGTAATATTCCAGTATTCAAGTAATTAGATGAGTTTGTGTGTCGTAATAACAGGACAACGTAATAAGTAGTTACTAGGGAGTTATTTACACTACTTTTTCTTACTACAGTCCGGCCGTCGAGAGAATGCGTTCCTGACACGTCTCAGTTGGAAATTTTCTAGTAGTAATAAGGATCAAATTCGCAAAACACATATTTGTCCTCCTCTTGGCATAAAATTTAAGGCACAATATTGTTTGGCAAAACTTTTTCGCATAACTTTTATTAGCATAATAATACTGTGGCATAATAATACTTTGGAATAATGCTAAGGTATTGTAAGGCATAACTGTCATTTGTTTTGGCATAATTTGGAGTTGCATACAATTCTAAGGCATAATATTTATTCGTCTAATCATGAGCCATAAATATAAACATGATTTATTATAATTTGGGAATTACTCTATTGGATTAGGTTAAGGTGCGGCGGGTGTGGCTCTGGTGCCACCCCTGAGCCGCGAACATGTTTGTTTTTATATGATTTATTATTTTTATTCCAAAAATCTGTGACGAAGTGTAAATACCATTATGCATTTATAAAATTATGCTTCATTATTATTATGCCAACAATCATGGGTGTACCCAGCTACTGGCCCAGGGGCGGAAAATCAGAAATTTCTCCCCGCACATGTTTTACATAGATTGATATTGCTGCTGCGTTCGCGTGTTTTTAACCGACTTCAAAAAAGAAGGAGGTTCTATATTCGTCTAGATGTTTTTTTTTTTTTTAATAAAAAAGATTGTTTAAAATTGGTCCACAATTGACGAAAATATCGATTAACATGAAAGGCCGCGCAGCGCGGTTTTTCTAAAATTAATGCATAATATATTGTAATCGTAAAGTAAGCTACCATAACTTTTATCGACAACAGTACGCATACAAAATCCAGGGGGGGGGGGAGCTGTCCTCTGCCCCTCCCCTGGGTACGCCCATGCCAACAGTATTAATGGCAATAAACACTATGACTAATAATATTATGCGTAATGAACATTATGCTGAATTTCGTAATGCCAATGTAAATTGTGACAATATATTTTATGCTTATTATTAGTAAACCGTATAAAACTGACCTAGGTGTCAAGAACGCATGCTTTTCCTACTGTTACTTTATCTATGGTACTTGTGGAGGATATGCCTTTCTGACCTTTGTCCTTCAAAGATGAAAGTCTACCTAAGGTCTATTCAAATCCTTGTTTCCAATTGATGTTATTTCCACTTAAACAAACATCAACTTTATGCGAGTGTAAATAAAGTTGATTTTAGACTGACTAGTACTGTTGAAAAAGTATAAAAAAATATGAAGTTGTAGTTTATATGAAGGTGTGCAAACTGAACCTTATGTCTAGGTATTATAGTTGTTTTTCCTAAAACTCGTGTTTGTTTACATGTTTGGCAAATAAATTTCGAACGCAAATTACTTTAAAAAGTCGTAATTTTTTTGCGAGTTTATATATTAATTTAAACGACCTCAAGAAAAGGAAAGCTCTGTTTTCCCTGTATTTATAAATGGGAATGTTTTCCACTATAAGGTTGCAAAGAAAGCATAGCTTAATAATCAGTTTGATATTAATATTACACTTTAATAATACTGTTTCTAATAACACGAAATACGTCTTCACTCTGCGAGTGTTCAAGCTCGACTGCCATGTTCCCAAGTGAGGCTGTACACGTAGGCTGCCGTTTGACAGCTAGGTGCCGTCAACCGACAAAAGTCAGTTTAACAACTAATAAGTAATCAATGTACAATGAGACAACTTTATAAAAGAAAATATTTAAACTGTAAATACATGATTATAAAAATAAATAATATTTAGTTAAAACATGGCTTAATAACAATAGCTAACAAAAGTTTGCGCATGCATGTATTATATTATTATTTCTAAACATGTACGTAGACAACTTTTTTCTTAAAACTTATCTGTTTTTTATTAAAACAACAGGTTTATATAGTATGCACTTTACATAGCAAGTTTCAACTCGGTCACTTACGCCGAAAAGTGACCAATAAATAAAATAAAATAACTGAAGTGTAAGCAATGCAATAAAAATAATATCCACAATGCTAGTGTCGGAAGTTATAAGTGACGTGCCAAGCAAGCATTATGAAAATAGCAAGAGTTATGACAATACTCTGGTGGAATGGTCGCAGGAGTTCAAAAGCCGAGCACAGTTATGGAAAGGTACTTTAAAATATATAATGTCGGCCATGGGTATGTGCCCGCCCGTATTTTTCTGAGTATTCATGACAGTCACGAATGTGACTTTGTTTCTCTCTAATGGGTAAACGGCTGAAAACATTTTGAGGAAATTTGATATGGGGATACTCTTAACCCTGGGGCAGTACATAGGGTACTTTTTGTCGTGGTGCAAGTCTTTTGAAGTATAGATATAAAAAATGCAATAATGAGAATCGTAAAGCTTTATTTACTGCCTAACTAAAGTCATTTTTACGACTATCACCCATAATCAGCCTATAATGTTCCCACTGCTGGGACACAGGCCTCTGCTCTGTGAGAGGGAGTGGGCCGTAATTCACCACACGGGCCCAGTGCGGGTTGGTAGATGTCTTCGAATTTTTGGTTCTAGGACATATCCGTTTCGTCATGATATTTTCCTACACCGTTTTGAGAGCAGTGGTGATTAAATAATTTACACAAAGCAAAGCGCCTGTCAGGGTTCGAACCCACGACGTATAAGTTGTAAGTTGCGACCATTACCACTAGGTCACCAATGCTTTTATATCACGCGACTTGCTTTAAATCAACCAGAGCTCTTAGTCGTTGGTGTCAAAGTGAACAATATGCTTAACATTTCCCCCATACAACCGTTACCCAGCTGGTTGTTCGTAAATTATAAAACAGTTTGGAAATTCTATCACGGATCTAAAAAAGATGGACTGCCTTGAGTAGTAGAACTTTACAAAAAAAAGTGGGACGGTGCATAACATTATACTTTTTCTCCTTCCCGCAGAACGTGACAAACAACATGAACAAGAGAAGAAAGCGTTGAACGCAGAGTTAGAAGCAGAGAGACAGAGTCGACAGAAGTTGTTGTCAGCGCAATATGAGTTGCAGGAGAGGATCGACTCTTTGCAGAGGTTTTATTTTATTTTTAGAATTGTTTAATTTATTGTTCTCTCGTAATCAAAAACACTGTGTTTTTGATTATGGCAAATCATTTAAATTATGTTTTATGTTGCGTAATGTAAATTATTTTGCATACTATTATATAAAATATAAAATCTAATTGAACAGACAGCTGGACTGCTGGGGAGTTTGTTGCGCCACTTCTTCTTCCCAGTTTAAGCACTAAGAAGTGGTGAAGGGTGGGCGTTTTGGGGGACTGTCTTATGTAATTTTGACGTTCCAAAAGTGCTGATTCTCAGCCAGACGTCGGGACTGTATCTAAGATTATTTAATTTTCTCGGTTCTAATAAAGAGTGTAAATTATAGATCTAAAACTTAAGTCGGTTTTAATATTACTCTTTTGTTTACAGTAAACCAGCACCTAAAGAGCACAGGAGATCATTATCAGATGCCAGCGACAAATCACAACAAGAAACGACTGTTGAAGATGTAAGTTATTTTACTGATTCTAGCATAATAATGTTATTCAACCCAACTATGTCGTAGTTTTTATAACTTTGATTTAAATTATTTTGGGGTAATATTGTTTCCTTTTTTTTTTTTTTTAATTTGTAAATTAAGAGGGAACAGGGCCTGCGAGGAATTTGAAAAATAGGTGTTTGAAGAAACGATTGCAGTCGCCATACCTCAAGTCTGCCCCCGTAGAGTGCGATAGGGGCAGCTGCAGCTCAGATCGATTATAATACAAAAACAATTGACGAGATCGACGTTTCGTATTCCCTTTTTTTCTCCTCGGAAACTGAGCCGATTCAATAAATTTTTACATTAAAATATTAAGAAAGAGTATGTCTAGGTTGCTATCATTTTCTTTAATGCTAAAAACGTTTCGAATTTGTCTGGTAGTCCTCTAATTGCGGAGGTAAAAATAGGGCAATTTTGAAATTTTTGGAGCATCATATTTGCTTTACCAATAAGTTGCTGAAAAAGGAAATAACAGGGACGTGTTCAGCAGAACTTGATTTTATGAAAAAAAAAGAAAAGGTTGCTCTAGAGTCATTATTCAGGAAAAAAAAACGGGAATACATTTTTATGGACAATCTCAGGCCCTGTTCCCTCTTAAGCCCTTTCATTTGATTGCTTCGCCTAGTCGGGTAATAACAAAAAACTTTCTACAAAAAAAAAAATACCACCGACTTTCCGAAATTAACGTTATTTTTCACTTCGTAGTGTTTTTTTTTGAGGTCGGTTGTTTTTTATTTTGTAAAAAGTTTTTATTTTTCTCTTTTAAGTTGTCGTACCTACCCCACACAAATTCGAATACCACTACCTGCTATGTAAATAACAGTGACAGGAAGTTATCATCATATCATCCACATATACTAAGTGGGAAAAATACGTATTATTGAAGCTTACTCAAAAACTATCCAAGCAAAGTTCATAAAATTTATATGGGACCAACTTGGGAGCATATCCTTTCATACAAAAAAGAATTTTCAAAGTCGGTCCACAATTGACGGAGAAATCGGCGGACATACATAAAAAAAATGTATATATACTTACGCGACGAACATATCCCTCCTCCTTTTTGGAAGGCGGTTAAAAATGAAATTTATTCGAATTGGAGTTGCTTAGTTACTGCGACCAACTTTGAAAAAGGCAGAAAGTTAAAGAGTTAATATTTATTTATTTATTTAAACTTTTCACACTCAAAAAAGTACAAAGGCGGACTTAATGCCTTAGGCATTCTCTACCAGTCAACCAAGGGTGGTGAAGAGATTACATGGCAGGTGCTCTATTTGAGAGGAACAAAGGAAAAGTTAAAAAAATGCATTATAACTAAAATAGGTATAACAATACATAAATAGGTTATAAACTACATACACATACATACATATTTACTATAATATATACCTATATTATATATATATATACAAAAATAATAATAAATCAATTTATAATATCAATTTGTTTTACCATTTTTCTAGGATTATGGCTATGGCTCCGTCAGATCAGTGGAGAGTTCTCGACCAGCGCTGGAGGCCGTTAACTGGTCAGCAGGCTCACACAATGGACCCACGCAGCCGGTAAGTCATCAACGCCAATGCCACTGACGAATAAAGAACGAACAATTTGAAGATTTTTATTTTCGATGACCCAGAGACCTAGACGACCCATTGGTTAAGGCTTCGCCTCTCATGCACGAGGTTGTGGGTTCAAATCCGGGCAAGTACCAATGTGACTTTTTCAATTCATATGTACTTTCTGAGTTTATCTTGGACATAACTGACATCGGTGAAGGAAAACATCGTGAGGAAACCTGGACTTATAGTTAATATAAGTCTGAAATCGCCAACGCGTCTTGAGCAAGCGTGGTGATCAATGATCGTGCCTTCTCTGTATGAGAAGAGGCCTTTGCATAGCAGTGGGACAATAATAGGCTGGTTTTATTATTATTTTATCATCGACATGACGACTAGAGAACTGTGGATGAAACATACATGTTGTGAGGATAGGATGTAGGCAGGAGAATGACGAAATATTTGACAGCTATTTGCGACGTTGCCCACTTTCAGTATAACCAATGTACTGATTATGATCATTTCAAATGTGAAGTCTGCACTAAGTCCTATAGAATATTTCGTTGGTCGGAGTCATTACTGGAACATCTCAAAATTTTTGTGTCTTGGACTAAGTATGCAAAATGCTCTTTGCATTTGATTTTTTATCATTCTGCATACTTAGTCCAAAACACAAAATTTTAGAGATGTCCAGGTGTGTTGTGTGTGTGTGTGTGTGTGTGTGTGTGTGTGTGTGTGTGTGTGTGATTTTAGAGATGTTCCAGTAATGACTCCGACCAACGATTTTACCTTTTGTCTATGTTTTTGCTACCTATTGTTTTTTATTTTGATTGACTTAAATATACTTTTGTTTCACTACCAAGAACCAGCGCCTGTTTCTTTAGTTAGTAGCCTTTTTCTAGTTAATATTTGGTCCTATGAGAACCAACCCTGAAATCGATTTCGGGGTTGGCCCCATAGTGAAAGTTGTTCATAATGATGAATACAATGACCCCCTAAGAGGATGCAAACGAATTAAATTTCACATTTTTTATTCCCCGAAGGGCTTGGCGGAGTTAAATTGTATCAAGATATGCTGGAACTATTTTTTTTTTTTTTAGGTGGCCGATGCGGGTCTGGTACTGCGCATGAGGAACAGAATATCTGCTCTTCAGAGCGAACTGTCGAGGACACAGAAGAGGTCTACTGACCTTGAGGAGAGGATTATGAGTAAGATAATAATATCTTCTTTTCGCTTACTATAATATTTACTATTGTTACCTAAGGAAAATAGTGGTTTAAAAAAGGTATAAGATAAATTAAAACTTACAGTACGACACAACTTCGGTGTAGCATCGGCAAAATTCGTAAAACCGATCGCCATCCGAACTGAGTGCGCGTTCAAAATCACCAATCTTTATTACTGCTTTAGGTGAAAATGATCTTTACGAAAACGCAATAACTTGTAAAGTCACCAAATACATTCGTAAAATTGAAATGAAAGAATGAAAATTTTCAAATGAATGCATCTAAGTTGTGTCATACTGTACGTTTTAATGGGGACGTCTGACAGAGTGCAAAACTAGTTGAAAATCTTGAAAAGCATAAAATAAAACCGTCAAAAAACATCAACGTGAATGTCTTTCACAGTACTCACAGTACTGTGGTTTGTGAAACAGTACTCAATAAATCTGTTACCAAATCTCATTTCAAAGTTCAACGAACCATAAACATGATTTGCTGATAAGATAATTATGTTTCATTAAAATTCAGAAATATATTTTTAGTACTTATATGTATAATCACACATATTTCAGTGAAAAATAATACTAACCCGATTTAATAAGTCACGCAGGGGGACGTCAATATGTCATTTCATAGGTAATTGCTGAGAACTAGCGCTGTAGACGTTAGGTTCGTCCGAATTCACATCATTTC
Organism: Agrochola circellaris; assembly: GCA_914767755.1. NCBI lineage: Eukaryota > Metazoa > Arthropoda > Insecta > Lepidoptera > Noctuidae > Agrochola > Agrochola circellaris. The sequence goes on along the minus strand of OU611867.1, from coordinate 3,304,645 downwards.
GCTGAGCAATGACCTGCTCTTGCACAGATGCGACACACAGCATAATTTTTCTTATTATTGTTACAAAAGTAATTGACTCTGCAATCAGCATTTTGTTTTTGTTTTACGCAATATTGTCTTTGATCCGTGGCCTTGAAATCAACCAATGAACAACTTTGTGTTTACTTTATTTTTTTAATCTATTGGTTGAATACGAGGCCTTTGGCTACTTTTGTACGTGTATATTTTATGTCTTTTGTCTTTATATGTGCATTTTGTTTGTACAATAATGTACGGAATAAACAATTTTTTTTTCTATATCCAGATTGCAGAAAATATTGATAATTGTTATCTGTTAGTGTTAATCGAGAGGTGTTAAATAGTAATAGGGTTGATCTTCAAGGTTAAGCAACGCCGTGGTCGGTCCGTGGATGGGTAACCATCTATTACATATCGAGACCCCTCCGTGTCTCAGAAAGCGAATTAAGCCGTTGATCCCGGCTGTCATTTGTAGATCTTTGACAGTTGTTATGGGTAGGCAGAAGGCCGAAAGTCTTACCAGAGTGTCACCCAGTTCCTGGGTTGTGAAGGTTAGATAGGCAGTCGCTCCATGTAAAATACTGGTATTCAGCTGCATCCGGTTAGACTGGAAGCCGACCCTGACATAGTTGGGAAAAGGCTAGGCAGATGATGATGTGGAATTGTTGTGCCTGTTTTCAACTTCACTAAGTGACACTTAAATAAATCCCTTAATAAAAGTGTTCTGTTGGATTTTCAACGCTAGGCTCAGCGCTGAGAGTTGAAAATCCAACACGTTCCTAACACTTGGTTACCAGAAGTAAAGCGCGCGTCGCTTCGTGAGATAATAATACTGTATCTATGTGACAGTCTCTAAAACTCGATGTGTCGTTTCTTTATTTCAAGCTATTATATTTGTTTATCATTTCCTTAGTCTTGGACTAATCACAACGTTGAGCCATCATCCCTAGTATTTTTCTGTTTATTCATGAAATACTAATGATCTTAAGCCGTTCATCCCGGCAAAGTTGTCGGTGAAAACGGGCATTAATCACTTATTATTTTCTTCACCAGACCGCCACTCATCACCACCAACAAACCCAAACATAGATCGCTACAAACTAGAAGAGCTGGAAATTGAGAACAAGAAGTTACGAGAACACCTGGAGAGGTTGCGGGCTGCTGGAGACACCATGCTGGTCTCCAAGGAAGTTATAGGTAAGAAGATAGAGGATAACAGGTTAGAACTTAGAGAACAAGAAGTTACGAGAACACCTGGAGAGGTTGCGGGCTGCTGGAGACACCATGCTGGTCTCTAAGGAAGTTATAGGTAAGAAGATAGAGGATAACAGGTTAGAACTTAGAGAACAAGAAGTTACGAGTACACCTGGAGAGGTTGCGAACTGCTGGAGACATCATTCTGGTCTCTAAGTCGGTTGTAACTAGAGATCGGATATTCGGATGCATATTTACCTAAAGTTGAGTAGTGTTGGCTATTATGGAATGCAGTTTTGTATCGAAAAATCCCGGGATTCCGGGATCGACAAATTTAGAATTCTGGATATAGAATCGAATGTATATTTACTTACGTTCAGGTGTTGGCTAATATGGAATGCACTTTTGTATCGATCGATTCCGGAATTGATAAATTTAGGACTTTTTAACTGTTATGTTGTAAAGTAGGTTGCCAACTTGGCATAGCACATAGCGACAAACACGAACACACAACGTGCTTTCTAATTAACTATCGTACTTCATGGCAATCCAAAAGCGATCTAGCACGTTGACTGTCCAAGCAAAATTTACTACGTACCACGAGACGTCCGGATTATTTTTGCATCTAATTGTCTGTCAAAAAAAAAAAAAAAATCGCGGGATATTGGTGTTTTAATTTCCTTGTATCCTTGTCTATACGTGTACCAAAAATATATTTTCTAGTTCAAACGTCCACTTCACAAAAGCCAGTGTAATTGGTATTACCTAATGCATTACATGTAATGCACGAACGCCATGGCCAAGTCGGAAATGCATTACATATAATGCACGGTCAGTCAACGTGCTAGAACATGTAAACTTTTACTAAGTTACCTACGTAGCGACAATTCAATCAACAACAAATAATCCCGAATTCAATCAACTCAAAGTAACATACGTGTAATACGAAACTAAGGAGCAATTTCACTTGGTCGGGTTATATTTTAGCGATATAATGCGCTGTCGTCAAATTTTTTGTGGTACTGAGTTCCAGTACCACAAATCAATAGAAGACAGCGCTTTATATCGCTCACTGAGTGCCACCTTAGTTTACATGCTAAGCTTACATTAGATACAAATAAAATTAATCATCTGAAATGACGAACTGTCGCTCCCTTTTCACACATTTCCGGATTCCAGCAATGCTATTCTGTAACCACCTCACCGTGAAAACTTAGGTGAAGTGAGCTTGGAGTGAGCTGTCATTCCACAGGGATTGACACTATTGACAGCTCACTTCACCCAAGTTTTCACGGTGAGATGTTTACAGAATAGCATGGCTGGTCCTCTAAGCTTATTTTGTGTCCTTTAGAGCATGGCCTAGAACCATGACTCAAGAACAAGTTCCTTGATATGAGCAGTATCTATAACCTTGAGTACGTGTTAATTCTATATTTTTATGTTCTAGAACAAATGAACGTGATGCAGAAGGAACTGGACAGAAGAAGAGACGAGTGCGTACAACTGAAGAGTGTTCTTACCAACCAGGTATGTTCCAAACTTATGTAGTTTTAATTCGTTTAATATTCTCGGCGACTGCCTAGAGTTTCTTGGTCCCCAAGATGGCGGTGCGTAGTGTTCCACGCGCGCTTCTAATGCTGCAGCCGCATCAGCGTTTATCGTGACAAAGCAATGCGTGCCGAAGCTTCGTATGTATTGCTCGCTAAAAGTTATCGCGCTAATGCGGTGGTCACATTAGCGGCTTCGCCACGGTTATTGTGTACCGCCACCGGGGGATAAGTGCTACGCAGCTCGAAGTATCGCGATGATAACCGATAATGGTTGGTCACTTCGCGTATCGTATCACTGTGCGAAGCTTCGTCACGATGCGGCCGCAGCATTCGGCGTAACGCGGGGTGTTTAACACCTCACACCCCCTTTAGGACGGACGTCACCAGTCCGGGGCAGCGGAAGTCGCATTTGCACTGGCAGCCCTCCGAAGCAAGTGTGCGAGGGAACAATGGGGTGGTTTTTAGTCATTAAGAGTCTGACAGACCGGGCCGCCCTGAGGGGCGGGGATATCCATGAGTATTCCAACCCGGAACAAAGAATAAAGGGTCTGTATTTGTGTCTTGCACTAGGCTGTCCCTATCTATTAAATCAAAGATTTCAATCGTAGATTTGCCCTGCCGCGTCAAAAGATGGTCGCGTTTCTGTTTCGTTTTGACACCTCTGAGACAGACAGTGTCGCAGAGACTTGACTTGGTTGTCATGGAAACGCCATTGTTAATGTGTGAGCTCGCTCCTCTCATTACGGACGATTTTTCGTGCGACTTAGTACAGTGAGGGCAAATCTACGATTTAAATCTTTGTATTAAATGGCACTTAAAACATAACTGGCCAAATGTGGGTGTACTATACACTTGGCTATCTTATTTAGAAAATATAAGTGCTTTTACTAAGTAACAATATTATTTATTTCCAATACGACGAATAGTTTAGGAGTTATGAAGGAACAGATGAACATACTTACACAGAGTCGGCTTTACCTATGGTGCAGGGTATGCAGCGCACACGGGCGCAGAGTCTTAGGGGGCGCCGAGCGCCGCTCGCGACAACTTAATGAAATCCCAAACAAGACCAAAACTTGTTCTGTAAAAAGGCTGTTTGTAGTTGCCCTCTACGCTAAATATAAAAGAAGGGTGCTAAAATTTCGAGCTCGCTTCGCTCGCTCTTGCAACCTCAAAATTCTCTTTTTTCTTATTTCTATTTCTCTGCATTAATCGACAATTTAATTCCTATTTATGTATGAATGGTGAAAAGAAAAACTGACTTATCCGGGGCGGAGTGTTAAATTTTCGATCTCACTGCGCTCGCTCTTGCATCCTACATTTTCAGACTATTCTGTATAAGTCAACAAAGTGCAAGTGTAATTCCTGTTTCTGTATAAATGTTCAAAATAAAAATTTCTTTTTCTTTTTATTAGGGCGTTCTTTTTTACTAAACATTTTGTTACGCAAAATGTTTAGTAAAAAAGAACGCTTAATAATAAATGGAACAGCACTTAAACTGTCTGGTGAAAATTTAGTTACCTTCAAACAGTTTTTGGTCCATTTTCATGCATAGTTCCATTCGAACTGCATTCTATATCATTCTATTTGTGTATTTACAAAATACAGGCTATGTATACATACATACGTCACATTGGACGGACATATCTTAAAAGTATTCTGGCTGACACTCTCATATCTCTGATAAGGAATGATAACAATAACTGCGCTGTTTGCTCGTGTCATAAAAATATTCCGTATATAAAAAGTAACGTATGTCCGTTGGTGTACATAACTCGAGAAATTCTCACCCGATTTTCGTGCTTTTTCGTTGGATTCATATTTATGGTTGGAATACCTTGTTGGTGTGAGGTGTGACCCTGGGTTCGATTAGGAATTTTTCATGGTCTAATTTTGTGTCTGGTTAGTGGCAATATGCTTGCTCAATATTACATGGGTTTTATAACTGCCGAAATTTGAATAATACTATCCACTTCTGTAACAAACTTTCAAAGATATAGCCGTATATTATGCTAACCTCTGATGTCATTAGAAATCGATTAAAGGAGAATCCAAAAACAATCGAGAAAATGCAACTTAAATTGATTTCGTAGATTATATACAATTTGAACTTTAGTCCGCGACTCTGTCTGCCTAGAAGTCGACTATACCATAACATATCGGGTGTAAAAAGACACTTTCCGAAGCCGAAAGCCACATATTCTACCCATTATTTGCATCATTTTTTTCCACTAGACCATACCTGGGAATCCACTGGTTCTGGAGATATTGAAGGTCAAAGTCGCATTTTTTTTTTTTACTTTTTCACGAAAATGAATTCTATGCGATAATACGAAACTTTTTTCCAAACAAACATTACCTGAATTTTAGATTTATCTTAACAGATTACGCATTTGAAGTTACAAAAACGCAATGAACAACAAGTACCTACCTACGTAGCGTAGGGGCGGAGCTTAACTAACACTGAATCCGTTCATTCAAGCGTGGGTTCGCGTTACATTGCGCGCAATAAAAACTTGTTTTTTTTTATTAAAAAAAAAAAAATTACCGTTCCCAGCAATAATTTTTGCGCAAAGCTACTTAGCTATACGTACAGTATGCGTAGTTTACGGCTTTGTGATGTGTCTTTTTACACCCTGTATATTTTATGGCATTCGGCAATAGTGTTGCTTTCTATACGTTCAGTACATACGCGGATTACATTATTTTACACTTCACGGATTTCACACACCTATTTATTTTTATTTTTTATTATATTTATTTAATTCTGTATCTATCCGTGACGTTACTGCGGGCCCTATCAGAATACCAGTGCTGCGACATTTTTTTTTTTTTTAATGTCGCGGCATGCATGCACGCAGCATGATGCTGAGATAGGAGCCTTTTAGCCTCGTACGGGACTTCATTCTTTAAATTTTAATGTTACTTTGTTTTTTTATTTATGTTTAGTGTGTTTTTAGTTTAATGTGTGATTTCCTGTGCGAGTCTCAATAAATACTTTTTCTTTCTTTCCTTCTTTCTTTATTTTTTCGTGTGGTTAGTGACTAACCTGGAGGTCTACACCCTAACCACGAATCCGTCGTATCGGTCGAAGTTGCGGGCGAATCCTACTACGTATAACCTACGGATTTGATTAGTTTGGGGCCCAACCTAGGAATGAATGACACCGCGATTTGACAGCTGTCTGTACTCCCGATTATTGCCCGATCGAAAAAGTTAATTAATCGGGTGTAGTGTGCACTCCGAAGTTCCGATCAACTTTGGGACGGGCGGGTATCTTCGGTGATGTACTTACGTTAGAGAGTAGTGTCAGAGTTTTTATGCCTTCCATGGGCCTCTGACTTGGGTTCACATCGAGAAATATCTCTCAGGAAAGCCGGTTTCCTCACGAAATTTTTCTTCACCGTTTTTGTCGCCAGTGATAATTTTATTATTTATTATTAAACATAAACACACTATCCTTACAGGATGACCCCAATACAATAGTGGTTTGCAAACATACAAAATTAATTAAAATTCGACTTACGACTATTATCTTATATACTTAAAAATCTAAACTTTAAAAATACAAAAACATCACATATATCTATTAAAAACACAATCTGAAGTCAGACTACAGAATTATGTGACCTATGTAATAATTATCAAACCTGCTATAAAATCTTAACCTAAAATACAAAATCAGACTTAACACAGAATATTAATAGTTAAATATAACTAACAAAATTCAACAAAGCTCTTGCGAATTCACTCAGATTGCACAAAAATATGTCAATTCTCTCATGCACATCGTTTAGTACGCATATTGTGCGGGTGAGTGGTGCTTTACAATACGCACATCGCTCCGCAAAGTCAGAGGTGCGTTCCTTGGTTTCGAACTTGGTAATCCTACAGTCACACCACTAGGCTATCACTGCTATAGCAGTGATAGCCTAGTGGTGTAACTGTCGGTGTACTTTAGCTTTCTTTATGTGGATTTTTATTTCTTTATTATAGAAATTTCGATTAGTTTAGATTGTAAAGGAACAGGCACAACCAAGTGGAAATACTAGTATAAAATCCAAATATTGTACATTTATTTGTTGAGGATCAAACCTGACACATTTCTTTTGTAACAAACGGAAATAAAAAAGCATTGTGTTTACTTAGAAATAATGTCATAATTTCATGTTTAAAAGTGATATCAACGAGACGAGACCAAAGACTTTTGCACGATATTTTGTTTTGAAAACTAATGAATAGTAGTGATTTTCACAATGTTTCTCTTTTACAACTTTTAGTTGACAGTGATAAACAATTTGTGATGTGTGAACTTGGGAAAATAATAAATAACTTCGCCCGCTCTGGGCGGAGCGGGAGGGCGCGTCAGACTCTTACTGACTAAAACCCACCCGTGTTCCTTCCGTTGCCTGTGTGCCGGGGTCGCGATATCCCTTTCGGACAAACTCGCAATCCTGGCAGGCGCCCTAACGGACCCTGTCAGTTGGTGCTGACATCTCTTTGAGGCGCGCGTGGAACACAACGCGCCGTCGACCCGGGCCTGGTCCTTATCGGACGGCGAGCTACCCATCGCTCACCGTCCGCAAGCCCGCGGTGTCTTTTGGTCCTGTGTTTGTTTACCATTAAAAACATCAAAGGAAAACAGAGAAAAAACATAATACCGCAAAAAAATTAATTAGTGATTTAAAAAAGATTTTGTGTTTACTTCAAAAAGCGTTATGTGCTACAAATAAGGGTTTTCTGAAATGACGTCCACTAGGTGACAGCACTGAGACGTCTGGTCCAGGCACCTGTCAAAAGTGCCTGTGTTTTCTGTAATCGTGACTGATTGATGAACGACGAAAAAGGTCATCATTTATTTTATATTCATGTCAAAGTGGCGACAACTGGTGGCGTGAATTTTGATGTAAACCATCATTGTTAAGTTATCAAATTTGACTGAAGTGTAATTTAGGGCCACTTTGACCTGATAGTTCTTCAGTAGTCACTTTCTAACAGATAAATTAAAAATGGTAAAGAATTTATAAAAAATCATGTGTCATAAGTGTCATTTAAAGTGACTTGTATAAAAAAGTGTCAAAATGGCACTTCCTTTGACCGGAGTGAGAATATCGAAGCAACTGCACATGGACCAGCCGGTACATAGAAGTAATTACTACTATGCTCAGAAAGAGGTTCAGGTGAGGTTCATTTATCGTAAACATACATATAATAACATCGAGCGTGTATTTTGCGATGGAGTGGGCAAAGGTGTGAAATACAATGTCGCCCATGTGACCGCCCCTATTTTCTGTATATTCATGAATAATTATCGAAAATTAAGTATAAAGGTCTATCTTTAATATTTTTCATGTTATTATTTTTTTGTTGTTTTTGAGTAGCGTTTGCCATATCTCCGATGTTATTGGCTCGATTTGGATTCTGTTTATTATTTCTAAAAGCTTATGAGTAATTTTATCGGATTTACTAATATTTTTTATAAAAATTTGTCGACTATGAAAAAAAATGGAAAAGAAAAAAAAATATCTAAACAAAACACAAGTGTAAGTCCATAAAAACATACGGAGACATAGAAAAAAAAACAAAATACAAGCGAAAATGAAAAAATTATCCACATACATTTTAAATTTACTTTTAAGAAAAAAAATCATGAATATTCAGAAAAATACGGGCGGTCTCACATGCCCATGGGTGGTATTGTATACCAACATTTCGCCAGTTATGTTATAAATTTTATTTGTTTAAACATGGTGTACATGATACATTGCATGCAGGATAATAATGGGATACAGAAAAGTTCTAACATGTTCAGCCGCATATCGTGGCGTACAAATTGGTAGGAAGAGATAGTGCATAAACCGTGATAATATTCATCAAAATTAGGTACATTTCATCATTATTCATTAAAGATTAGGTATACAATTAAGCATATTTTTTAGATACAATTTAATGTCAAAGTACCTAGTCATTAAATAAATTGGTCAATAAAATTATGAATTACTGTCATTAAAATTGTAATGTTATTTATGTTATTATCTATTATATTATATCGTAACACCGAATCAATTTTCACGCGTCCTCCTTATGACCTAGGCCATATTTTTTTGATATTCGGATAGTTTATGACCTGAAGTGGTGCCATAAAATTCTATTTATATGCCCAGTTTGGCAATGAAAAATGTTACAGTTGGCAATCAAAACGATTCGTTTTTGTTTATATGAAGCTGTAAACTGTAAATAAGTACGTAGTTGGGTCTGCCGAACCTCGAGCAACGCCAAAGCCGGCTAGCATAGTAACCTTAAGGTGAATCCGCATTTGTAGTCCGCGAAATTCAAAATTTCTTACGTTTTTTTGCAATTTGCAGGTCAGTGTCAGGTTGTATGTTGATTAAAATATGATTCGCGATTATAAGAGATGAGTTAAATAACTCTCGCTATAGTGGGGGTTAGATACCGGGGGTTGAGAGTGAAAAAAGGATTCAATTTTTACTCAATTTCTTGTGATTACACCGTAGAAAACAAGTGGTTTAATGGTTGACAAGTTTTCTTAAATTCTAAGACCCTATATTAACGGCGGAAAACCTTGACACCGCGATTCAACAAATCGATCGAAATTGTACAACGCCATCTAGTGACGAGTTAGTAAACAAAATCTTGAACATTTGACATTACGATCGCAGTTTAATCAGATACGGTCTCTGTGCGGCTAAACATGAGTATTTACAGAATTATAATTATTCGAATCATTAATATAATAGTTCTTAAGGAACAAATCTAACTTAGACATCTCTCTAAGTTAGTTTTGTTCCTAAAGAACTTTGTATTTCGCGGGCTGCAACTGCGGATCAATCTCAACTTATTTTTTTTAGGCATTATTTTTGCACGTAATAGAGTCGAGTTAGTCTTCTCTAAAATAAATATATTTTTCTTATTGCATCACAGAAACCGTGGTTCCAAGCTCTGAAAAACGTTGTGAGTAACAAAAATGAATGTCAATGTTTTATAATCAAATTAATGCTTGAATTAGATGTTTTTAGTTAATCATTGTTTTTATTTATTTATCCATTACGTGTTAAAAGGGGGATTTTTTCATGCATAAAAATTTTGTGAGACAAAAATAATTTTAAAGTTTTTTTTTTTTTTAAGATTATGTTTAACATGTATAACGGCGAGTATTTTTCTGTAATTATATTTTTTGTTCAATTATTACTTTTGACTTCTTTTTTAATTTTCCATGCCTTCCGTTGCTGTCATTGCATGGTACATAATTTTATTTTTTAATTATATAGATAATGTAAAATTTTTGTACTTGTTATGGGCTATTAACACATGTTTTAAACTTTTATTAAATCCAATTAACCTAAGATTTTAGAATAGACCCCCTCAGAAATATAATTTAGTTTTGTTATAAAAACTCCAACCGTCTGATAACAAAATGAGTTCTTTGATCCAAGCTTAGTACTCATATACACGAGCTCATATAGCCGTCGACGCATTGACGGCTGCCGTCGACGAGAGTCCAGCAGCGACGTGTGAAAGTCAAAGTCAAAGTCAAGTCAAAGTCAAATCATTTATTTCAAATAGGCCCCTGTAAGGCACTTTTGAACGGCTGCAGTTGCCTTTGCAGTCGACGCGTGCCGCTCGTGTATATGAGCACTTAAACCTTTCACCCAGTTTTTGTATTTCAAACCTTATTTCGACAGTGATACAGTTCTTAATACAAAATTGACAACCTAGACTCGGATTTAAAATCAGTTCGTTGTCGTAAAAAAATGGCTCTGTTTTAAACCTGGGTCGCAAGAGATATCTTGTTTTGTAATAAGACCACATTAGTCCAACTTGTGAATAATTTACAAAATAATAACACTAATTATTATCACACCATTTAAACAAGCATTACACTCAAAGTAGTACCCAGTATAGTACCCAAATAACCTACTAACCTAAAACGTCCTATAAACTTACATTCAACTTTGAATTCTATTCCAACAGACGGTGAACTTAAAGTCGCTGGCCACATCAAACTACGGGTCGGACGTCGATATTATCAACGAGGATGGTGAATTGGCGACGGCTTATGAAGCTCAGAAGGGAATTAACAGGTAAACTAAAATGTACCTTAAATAGTAGTTAAAAAAACAACTCAAAAACGATAGTTACATGCACTTAACTTAGTGCAAATTATTTCATAAACTTTGCTCTAAAAACGATGGAGGGAACATCGTGAACACCCGGCCGGTCCTAGAACTAAAAATTCGAATTCTTGAGGCATCGAAAATTCTGCACTGGGCCGTGTGGATTACGGCCCGCTCTCTCTCACAGAGAGAAGGCTTGACTCCTCTCTGTGAGGCCACTCTCACCATCTGCCTAGCCTTGGGGTCGGCTTTCAGCGTACTACCAGTATTTTACTTAGAGCGACTCTTTGTCAGACTTTCTGGACTGGTATTTTTAGTAACCTAATCCGCTTAACTGTTCTTAAAAAGTCATAAAGAACCCTGTAAGGAATCCTCACGTGTTTCACCTCTCAACGAGGCATCCTCAGGATGACGATTGACTTGTTGCGAACCCGGACCCGACGTGTTGTCACGTCAAGCGTCGAAAGCAGAGTGAAAACAATGAACTATCTTAATATTATAAAGAGAAAATATTTGATTTTTTGTATGTTTGTTTGTTAAGCTTTCACACTAAAACGACTGAATGGATTTGGATGAAATTTGGCACATGAGTAGACCATGGCCTGTGTTAGAACGTAGGATACTTTTCATATCGATATTCCCACGGGATCGACACTTATGCGGGTGAAACCGCGGGGAGCAGCTAGGTTATCTGAGTTCGCAATTTATTTGCCAAACGTGTAAACAAACACGAGTTTTAGAAAAAACAACTGTAATGCCTACACATAAGGTTCAGTTTCTACAACTTCTTTTTTTTTTTTTTTTTTTTTTCAACAATAATAGTCATTCTAAAATCAACTTTATTTATACTTGCATAAAGTTGTAGCGTTTATTGGCTAGAATGTGCCCTGGCGGCTGTGAGTATGTCATGCTCACTCAGATGTCTCGCTGATGGTAGCGCGTGTGTTGGATCATTTAGCTCCCTTCAAAATGGTTGATCTACGCGTCATATTCGTGAACGGGCGCCGTCAGTTGGGACTGGTCAACTCTTAGCGGCCATGGCTGATTTTTAATTTTTTAATTGTTCTTTTTTTATCTTTGTATTACGGACGCTTATAACGTGCACGTCTTTCCTCTACATTGTTCTCACATGTATAATTTCAACATGAATGATGTAACCAATACTTTGTAACAATTTATTTTATTTAAAAGAGTGTCCGTGGAGTTTCTTGCCCGTTCTTCTCCATAGGTATCTACTACGCTTTGGAATGGGCAACTAGCTTCATATTTTTGACTGACCGATTCCTTGACAATTCAAAAGTGCCTGTAATGATTTAATTGAAATAAATGCTTTGAGTTTGAGTTTATTTTTTATGACTTTTTCAACAATAATAGTCAGTCTAAAATCAACTTTATTTATACTTGCTTAAAGTTGATGTTAGTCTAAGTGGAAAACACGTCTTTGTTTACATGTTTGTCAAATAAATTGCGCACGCAGATTAGTTATATTATTACATGTCGATAATAATTACCGAATTTCTATTTGCAGGCAACTACAAGAAGAATTGATAGCAGAGAAGAAATTCTATTCAGAACACATATCGAAATCAAAATCGGAGATTGAGAAGCTAAGAGAAGAGAATGAGAAGTATCAGAAGTAAGTGGGCATTTCCGTAGAAATTTATCCACTCTCATTTTGTGCTGTCCCATGACTTTATTTATAATTCATTAGAAGACCGAAGGCCTATTATTGTAATTCACAATTTATTATGATAGTATAATAAATAAACTCAGTAAATAACAGTGAATTAGTCTATTTTTACTATAATAATTATTAAAATAAGACGAAAATATGTTTGGAACCCCCCCAGTTTTCAGGTGTCCCACAGTGTCGTGACACACTTTGAGTTAGATTATTGATGACATAAAATTAAGCATGCATGTAAAAAGGTTTTAATATATTCAAATGTATGATTTATTTTAAAATAAAACATAAATTACAGCCACTTTAATGCAAAAATAATTATTTTTTACTATTTTAATTGTGTCCCACGATTTCGGACGTAGTGGAAAATTCCACTTTGTAACGGTATTTCTTCCACAAGTAAAAAATAAACTTCCAAAATCTTAGCACATTTATTTTCCTGGCAACATTATTCATCGATTCCGCAAGTTTTTTCGGTTGGCAATCAGGTGCTGTCAAAATCATTCGTGTCTAAACTTGCAAAGCGTTACCGTCTACGTGTAATTCATCCACTTTGTTTGAATATGTTTTTACTAAATCACAAAAAAACTAACGCATTTACTAATTGATTAATATATAATTTTTAAAGAAAGTAGCGGTTTCTATGCTAAAACCACTTTTTCCGTTAAAAATTAAATATCTAAATATATTTTATTTTATTGCAAACAAGTTACAAAATGGAAATCAGAAACACTACCTTGTCCCAAACAAATCATATTTTCTCAGAAAATGGGTATTCTTTTGTTGTTTTGCAACTATAACAGTAATCTTTAATGAATATCAAATCATTACAAGATAATAAAAACACTATTTAATAAAAATAATCCACTTTTCTCCATTTTGTAACCGGGACGAATTTCTACGGAAACGCCCAAGTACTTTATTATTTATTCAATTCTGTAAAAAATATACAGGGTGTCAGGGACATCGACGCGACGCGAAAACTGTTAACATGGATTCAATACATGATTCCCCCCTGCGTAGAAATTTTTGAAAAATTCTTAAGGTAACAGGTAACTGCATACTCAATAAAAAGAACTGGCCAAGTGCGTGTCGTTCCACGCACAACGCAGCTTAACTTTAAGTTGGTCGATTATTACTCGTTAACTTGTAGAGCCTACTAGCTGTGATAGTTTTCCTTTTAATTTCGATATACAGGGTGTCAGGGACATCGACACGAAGCCGGTTACCATGGATTCAGTACATGATTCTGAGCCCCCCTGCGTTGAAATTTGACGTCAGTTATTTAAAAAAAAACAGTTGCTCCATACATTTTGACCGCGTAGGTATTGCAATTTTCTATGAAACAGCAGATTTTTTTTTTTATAACCGACGAAAAATTTCACCTGGGGGTTCAGAATAATGTACTAAATCCATGGTGTCAGTTTTCGCGTCGATCTCCCTGCCACCCTGTATTTGTTATTATGTGTGACCCTGCTAACTTTTAAGATGTAGTTACATATCTAAGTTACCCCGAATTCTCAAATATGGGCTTGCGCAGACTCGGAAAGGACGGCAGAGGATTTTAAATTTTTCAATTGAATTTAATACTTATCCAATCGAAATAAGGTATATATTTCAATGCTCGGTGATCGACCTCCGAGCAACCCAGCGCAGTTTTCTCTTGAGCATCGAAGAGCACGCTGGAGGATGTCGGCGGTATGCGCTGGACTCTTATCTTGGTTATTGGCGCATGCCACGGCATACCGGCGGATACTCCGGTAAGCTGGCGGACGCTCGCGGTATCGCAGAGGATTTTTCTTGCCATTGTGCGCTGACGGATAGAGGAATGCCCCTCGATGCCCTCACCCCCCCTTTTTTTTGCGGGTGGGAAATTATCAAACAACTTCTCCCACTCTGGGCGGAGCGGGACTCAGACTTTTACTGACTAAAACCCACCCGTGTTCCTTCCGTTGCCTGTGTGCCGGGGCCACGATATCCATTTCGGACAACTCGCAACGCATTAGCCCTAACGGACCCCGTCAGTTGTGCTGACATCTCTTTGAGGCGCACGTGGAACACAACGCGCCGTCGACCCGGGCCTGGTCGGGCTCTCCCCTGCCGTCCGCCAGTGTGCGCAGGCCCTAAAGTCGTCTTGAAATAATCTTTAACCTACAACAGAGATTAATGTGGTAGTTACAACATTAGATAGGTCTTTAGTTAGATCGAAATTCATATCTACATTTCAGTGGCGAAGACTATACAAATATCCAAGTGGAGTTCCGAAGACATTGTTTTAACGACTCGACGAAGTATATTACATGTACTTGCACACAAGTTATCGTACATCTGACACTGACAGTATTAAAAATCATATGTTTTTAGTTTATAATTTGTTAATTTGACCTTTATGTCATTATGTTTAAGTTTAAAGACTATATTTTTGATTTTATGTTATACAAATAAATTTATTTTTTAATTTAGTTGTTATTGCTTGCAATTCATTCATTTCATCCTCATTAAGATTACCAATGCAAAAATAACTGTATTTGTGAAAGCCTGGCCAGTCTTATGTCAATTCAAGTGATATTTTTAACATGCTTTTATTAGGTCGACCTGTATGTATGTAACTATGTAATCAAATCTAAGAAAACTAATTTAACCATCTTCTAAAGATCGTAGCGTTATGAAAATTGGCAGTTGTATGTGATTTTGATGACAATACAATAACATGGTACTGTCGAGCTGATCTGATGATGGAGCCGGAAGATATGAACTGGAACTTCATGATGGATGATCGTATCATAGCCGTGTTTGGACTTGTTAGAAAGGTCTTGTAATGAACTTTGACCACGATTAGGTTTCAAGGTCTGAATACGCCTATAGGTGCACGTAAAAGCGTGTTTTTTAGTGTTTTTTAAACTATTAATATTATTTATGATTAATTGGTAGTTAATTAATTCAGGCGTGTCCTTGCGGAAATCCATGATAAAATACAATAGACGTAGATATATTTATTAACCTATTCCGCTTACCTATTCCTAAAGAGTCATGAAGAACCCTGTAAGAAATCGACACGTGTTTCACCTCAGTCAATCGTCATCCGGAGGATGCCTCGTTGAGAGGTGAAACCCGTGTCGATTTCTTACAGGGTTCTTTATGACTCTTTAGGAATAGTTAAGCGGAATAGGTTACTAAGTATATCTACGTCTATTGTATTTTTTTTACTAATAGCTGTTACATTGGTTAACCAAACACAACAGCAAACATAAGTTTGACAGCTGTTTTTATCACGGAAGATTTGGAAAGGTTTACAGAAATCCGGGGCGAGTTTGTTTGATGAATAAAAAAGATCCGGGAATCATGCTTAATGCTTAAGAGCGCTCACACACTGGGACGCCATCCCGACGTCGCTAATTTGGAAGCTAAGCCACGACCGATCGACCTCTACGTGGAGACTGGATACTCTGGCGACTTGGCGACGCGTAGTCAAGTCCTGGCGACTTGACTACGCTTCGCCAAGTCGCCAGAGTATTTTGTATACTAGTAAGTTACGCCTCCCTCGCTCAGTGGCCAACTGATCGCCTGGGCGACGCCTGCGTGTTACCGGCTACTTATTTGGCTACGGTAGGTAGCCAGAGGTAGCCATGGCGTCCCAGTGTGTTAGCGCTCTAACGCACTCGCAATAAAAATCGCTTTCATTTTAAAATTTCAACAACATTAATTGCTTTTAGTTGATTATTGTGTAGATAAATTTTAAAAAACATAGCGCTCAATGTTTATGTTTGAATTGTTAACATGATAATTTATATTCGCCATTTTATACATTTGGTATTCCATCTTGAACAGACTTTTGCGTATGGTGAGAAAACGAGTCTTTCGGCTATTTATTATATGGAGTAGGTAAAGAGTTAAGGTGGATCCGCAGTTGTAGCCCGGTAAATTCAAATGTTCTTAGGTTTTTTGCAATTTGCAGGTCAGTGTCAGGATGTGTCTTGATCAAAATATGATTTGCGATCGTAACAAATACGGCTTTACAGAATTATAATCATGAGAATCATTAATACGTCTCTCTAAGTTAAAGTTGTTCCTTTTGAACTTTTCCATAAGAGATTTGTTCTTATTTTTTTTTGTTGATATTTGTATTGATGATTTTTATGATTATGATATTATTATAAAAATAAATATTTGATACGGCTGCGAATTATATTTAGATCAACATACAACATGATACTGACGCTTTAGCCTTAAGATCGTTTATTCTGAAAGTGGGCAACGTCGCAAATAGATGTCAAATATTTCGCTGTTTTGATTAATTTGACAATATTACTGTATGGAAATAAGAAATGTAGCTAACTAGCGAACTAGAATATTAAGAATGAATTGGAATTATAACATTGAATTAGATGTTGTAACCGTTTTAGTTGTAAAAAAAGGCGTTTGGAAACTTTCCAAATACTTTTTTTACAATTAAAACTAAATATTTGGGGTTACGATATTAATTATTGCATTTCATAATCGATATTTTAGTTCAGTAGTTAGCCACATATAACCATACAGTAATATTGCCAAATTTTTCCAAACAGTTATATATTTGACAGCTATTTGCGACGTTGCCAACATTTAGGATAAAACGTCTTAAGGAACACTGGCAAAAAAATATGTTTTTAACTACTAATTTCTATGTTAAGAAAGGAAATAAGTTATAATAGATAGGACCCTTTGACAGCCTTTGGGTTGCATACAATTTAACTAGTGAATGAAAGAAGATTCTACGAGTATAAACAGAATAGGAAGTTTGACAATAATTTGAAAAAAAGATAAGCAACAATGTAAATAATAATATCTTTTCTTCAACGGGTGGCACCCATTATCAGTCATGGCAAATATTATACGCATCTTACTGTAGCTTAGACCTAACAAAATAATTCAATAAACCCAGAATATACTAACCTTTTTTATAGTAGCCTTTCTTCTTTATAGTAATTTACATATTGAAATGGGCAATTTTCTTCAAAATGAGATAATTTTCTTCAAAAATATATATAATATATGATAATTAACTTCAAAAATATATATAAACTGTTTTGTCACCATATAAATTACTTTTAATAAAATTAAATTATAAGATGTTTAAACATAATTACTTGTTGTAGGTTACTCAGTTCCGATTTGAGCGCTGAACCTAAGAACAAGACTCAAGAGTTTGCGCAGAATGAGATCATCAGGCTGGCGGCTGAGAGTTTGGCGTTACAGGTAAATACTGTTTTTTTTTTCCTTGCATTCATCATTAGATATCGGATATTCGGATGCAAATTTACCTAAAGTTATGGAGAAATTATGGAAGTGGCTTCTTCTTAAGGCGAAAGCGTCAAGGTAGCCCGCGAAATTCAAATTGTTTTACGATTTTTGCAATTTGCAGGTCAGTATCATGTTCTCTGTTGATCTAAATATGATCCGCGGCCGTATAAAATGTTTATTTATAATCATAAAAATGATCAATACAACTCTCTAAGCTCATGTAATCCCATTGAATGACTATTTCATGAAATCATGACATTTGACAGTTATGCTAACTTATGGAGTTGTATTGCTGATTGTAATGATTATAATTATGTAAAGCCATATTTGTTACGGTCGCGAATCATATTTTAATAAACATAAAACCTGACACTGACCTGCAAAACGCAAAAGACTAAAGAAAATTTGAATCTCGCGGGTTACCTTAGCGCATCCCCCTTAATATAATTCAATAAAATCCGGGAATGCACAACTAATCGGTACATGGTTTGGAAAGCCTTATCAGCCCTCTTATGAAGGTTACTTTTGCGGTGTTAACATAAAAATGTATATACCTACTGAAAACATTTTGTCCTGAAACTCAAGACACCAGTTGTTTGTCGGTATGTGCTATGCCAATTCGGAAACTTACTTTACAATATTAGCTAGCATTTCTATGCTCAAAAAGTACTAAATTTATCAATTCCGGAATCGCGGGATTTTTGTCGATAGAAAAGTGCATTCTGAATAAGTAAACGTACATTCGATTCTATAATCAGAACTCTAAATTAGTCGCTCCCGGAATCACGGGATTTTTTCGATACAAAAGTGGTTTTCATAATAGCCAACACCAGTCGGTCGATTCTGTAAAAATATCAACGTGAAACTTTGGTGAAGTGAGCTGTCACTGTCACAAATCGACCGGCAGGATGTTAGGGATTAACACTATTGACAGCTCACTTCACCTAAGTTTCACGGTGATATTTTTCAGAATCGACCGGCTTGCTCAACTTTAGGTAAATATGCATCCGAATATCCGATCTCTATTATCATACAATTTTTATTTATTTATGCAATTGTATAAATAATTTAATGTCTTGTTGTATAAAAATCCTACTCGAATTCCATGTGATAAACGTAGGCAGTTCTGTCAAAACTCATTAGGGCCGAGGTTTTAATCATCAAATAACTTTTATATGAGGGATAAATATGGCGGTTTCATATATTCTACATACAGTATGTTAATTAACGAAATGCGTTCCCGATAACCTGCAATAGTATAGCAGCGTCATATGAAAGAAAAAAAAACTAATAAAACAAAAAAAAAAAAAACAAATTACGTTAAGTGCCCATTTACCGTGTGAGTGTTTTTTTTACGTATCAATTTAATATTTTTTATAAATATTTAATTATTATTAAAAAACATTTTCTTTGAATGGTATATTTTTTTGCAAAAGAGAAAAACACTGCAAAAGTTCTTTGGTATGGTAGGTAGAATCCCTTGACGGATGTAGGCAAACCCTTTTTTTTTTTGAGGTTGGGAAATTATCAAATAACTTCTCCCGCTCTGGGCGGAGCGGGAGGGCGTGTTAGACTTTTACTGACTTTAGTCAGTGCCGTTGCCTGTGTGCCGGGGTCGCGATATCCCTTTCGGACAAACTCGCATGTAGGTAAATCCTGTTTTTCACTTTTCTCGGGGATGCTCGGATACATGTGCGTATTGTATAATTATGACTTGCTTCAAAAACAGTGAAAGAAAACTTAAGGAAATTCTCGACGGCATGTAAAGGCTAGTAACTTGGCAGGGAAGAAAAGTATTCTGCGATTTCTGACTTTTCTAGTACTAAAACCTCAGTTGGTCTAGTAGAGTTTGTTAATCCTTATAAGAAACAGGATCGATTGGCATCAAAAAAAGTTTTTGTGAAAACTGCCTATTTTCTTGCTGACTGTACATTTTTTTTTCAAAATCTGTGAATGCAGATCAAATTGTTTCAAAAAGTTAAGGACAGTCCTCTAAGACCGTTTTCCTGTAGCTACAACGATTAAGTTAGCTGCCCTTACCGCCCCATCTCAAAAATCCACCCTGTAGAGAACAGATAAAAATAAGTATTTGCCTGTAAGCAAGGTAGTATCGGAGCTGATTGGGAGTACGCCAGACGTACGTACAGTAAACTTTCTGGACTCGTAAAGCCTATTTTAATGCCTATTTGCTGCTGGGGAGTTTGTTGCGCCACTACTTCTTCCCAGCTAAAGTACTAGAAAGTGGTGAAGGGTGGGCGTTTTGGGGGACTGTCTTATGTAATTTTGAAGTTCGAAAAGTGCTGATTCTCAGCCTAGTTTGAATAAATGACTTTTGACTTTTTGAATTTCATACCTAAAAGGTTGTGCTAACATGAAGAATTAACATTTAAATGTTAATTCTTCTTATCACATGCTAGTGCGCGAGAAATCCTTGGAGTACTGTTGCTTCAAGGATTTTTTCGCGCTTAAATAACATTGACAGGGGGCGTTGTCGGTAAACATTTGTAAAACTAAAGTATCTACATCCGTTAAGACGTCTTCGTAACATAAGGTCCAGTTGAAAACCAGCGTTTGGCACTAGTTAGCTGGCATTTATGCTGAACTATTGGCGTAGCCGTGAGGCACATAATACTATTTTAAGATTTTTCTCTTTTTTGTTTTTGGGTGAATAATGGTGCCGATTCTCTTGTCACAAATGCCTCTAAACGAGACTAAAAATCACAAAAATTTAGTTTATTCCCGTCAAACGACGATTTACCATTCTGAACTAGACTAAAGAGACACAACTTAACTATATTTTAGTTTGACAGCACTAAGATAATACCGAGTTTTTAATTTAGTGAAAATGGTAATTTTGTTATTCTGAATTTGACGTTTTTCACCAAAAATTTTGACTGTAAAAAACCAAACCAGACTAAACCTTACAATTTTTAATCGCGATTAAAAAGGTGTGGGATAAAATAAGTTGTCATGAGCTAAAATTCACACAACATCTCGACTTCACGTGCAAAAACAGTACTGTATTTATTTTTTCTTTTGCTTATATCTCGAAAATGGTGCGTCCTATCGCAAAAATAATGAAAATTTCGACCCCCTAATAAAAGCTTAAACCCCTAATTTAACACTCAACATATAGGTAATATTTTTTAATATTTTCCATACAAAAAATTAAAAATTCCATAAAACACGTCGAGGCTAAAGCCCATGCGCGCCTTCGGCTCTAAAAAAAATCACGGGCTAGGACAAACCACGAGTACCTCGTGGATTCGCGATTGTCAAATTCGATTTTAGTTGTGTCAAAATTATTATTTTATTTAGAGAAGTTTATTTGCAGAATAGCTCTAAGATTGTCATAGCCAAAAGTAAGTAATTTTAGTGATAGTTTAATTAGTTTAGTGCGGTGTACAAGAGAATCGGCACCATTGTGTGCCTTAATCTGGGTCAAACAAATTTATTTTCTTTCTAATTGTATTGAAAAATCAAGATGGCTGCGTAACTTCCGATTTTTGTAACGTGCCAGAAAATCCTTGTACATTAATCCCGTGATGTTCTTAGGTACCTTTAATTCCCCCCCTCCACTAGTGATACGTACCTACTGAGGTTTCGTACTACCAATATCACGTGTTGTTTGTTTGGTACAAGGTGCCTATTTAAAAATATTTAATTACAGGTATAATCGCGCGTTCAACGAAAAAATAAATACACGTGATATCTCACTACATCCCCCCCCTCTCGTGATATTTCGTGATTTTTCCCGAACCTCCTCCCGCCTTTTCGAGCCTCCCGTGATTAATGGACGATCCCACAGTTGTAACTATTATTCACCAAGGAGTTTGTCAACAGGAACGCGTGGACAAGCTATCAGAGAGCTGTCGTCGGTACAAGAATCAAATACGACTGCTAGTCAACAAACTGAAGGATGTCGGTATAGAAGATGTCAACGATATACTTGATAATAATGGTAATAATACACACTTATTTAGATATACGTAGCGAAGCAGTGGTGGCCCAGAAGTAACGGCCCCGACTTACGATTTGTAGGCCGTAGATTTGAACCCAGACAGGCGCTTTTCTTTGTGTAAATTATACACGCTTGACGTGTCAACACGTCGAGTTCGGGTTCGCAACAGCAAAGAACCCTGTAAGAAATCGACATGTGTTTCACCTCTCTACGAGGCCATCATCAGGATGAAGACGTGTTGACACGTCAAGCGTCGAGAACAGAGACTACTCTAGACGATTGACGTGTTATCTGTCACTGTCAACAACTCTCAAGTGTTGCTATGCAAAAAGTATTAATAATAACTACAATAAGAAATACATTTTTGTTCCTGTATTTACGTATATTTTTCTTTCCAGACTCAACAGCCCCACCGAACGCGTCAATGACGTTAGAAATGGCGGCGGTGACGCGTAAGAAGGAGCGCGAGTACCTCGGCATGTTCGAGTACAAGATACAGGACGAAGGATTTATTATCAAGAAACTTATCTCCGGTAAGTTATTATGATGAAATAAACGAAGTTGCAATTTAAAAAGATATTTTTAAATAATGAAAGGTCGTTGGCTCAGAATTACGGGTACGAGGCGAATTTCCAATCTCTACAAGGCCAGAACGCAGCCATATACCGCATGACTTTGTTTACCGTCTCGAAAAAAATAGGGTATAATAGGTGAACTGAGTAGAAGCCTATGGCATAGAAATTTTAATGTTTTAATTTTTTTAAATAACCTAGAATGAAATTGATTTATCGATAAATACCAAGCATATAATGTGAACTTTTCATACCAGAACATGAAAAATATAAATTAAAAAAGAACCCTACCCTCATACGCACCCTACTAGATGCGCGGAATTTATCATGATATATGATGGATAGTTTCATGTTTTTTTAAGGATATTTGGAACTTTTGTATCTCAATTGTACTAAGCAAATATTCCCGGGTATGGCTTCTGTTCCATTTACACAACACACCATATTATTCTCAAGACGGTAAAAAAATTCATGCGGTATATAGGTACATTGTTATGCCATTTTTAAATCTGTGATACACGAATTTTGCGTACTGTTCGTGTATTGTTTGTAACGTGGATGAATACAACAAAAAATACGTCCATAATGTCCAGATGTTTGTTAATAAAATAACGTTAACCAGTGGGTATGGATGGCATCGGTTACTGTAATGGTTATTTTTTAACGGACGTTAAGGCCTTAATTTTATGAAGCAACGCTTTTTTTGGTTCGACGATAGTTTGCGCCATTTTAGAAGTACACGCGTGCGTTTAATGGACGGGAAACAACCCACCCTTAAAGTACCATCGAGTAAGTACACAACAACTCAAAGGGAACGTCTAGTCGGCGCCGGGGATAGAGCGGGACTCTCGGGACACTCTTGAGGAACGCTACCTTTGAGTTGTGTGCTACATTTAATTGTATATCACATCTATCTATACACCGTAAGGACTAATTCTGCTTGCAGCGCTCGGTGGCTATAGAACCGGGGCGGTAACAGATGTGGTCATCGTGTTCACGGGATTTTGTTTTCAAACTGCTCAGATATGAATTTCTTCGATAGTAATTTTTTTTAAATATGTCAAACCAACCGAAATTCAACCTTACCTCCGCAGACATAAAGCCCAAAACAGCAGTAAACCTCCTTCCCGGGCTACCAGCATACATTCTCTTCATGATGCTGCGACATATGGACCACGTGGATGATGAACCTAAGATGCATCAACTTATGAAAGCAGTCAGGACAGCCGTTAAGAAAACGCTGAAGAAACGCGCGGAAAGCGTCGAATATAACGCGTTGTGGCTCGCTAATATGCTTAGGTAAGTTAATAAAGTTGCTGTTTTACATTTCAGTTTTATAAAACTTAAATCTAAAACATTAGGGATGCGAGAAGTGCCAAAAAGTATCGATATATATTGTTATCAATGAAATAGTTTTTATACTTAAATCAGCACGTATAATCACAAATGCTACAAATCGCATAGAGCAGCAGTGCTATTCTGTAACCATCTCACCGTGAAAACTTAGGTGAAGTGAGCGTGGAGTGAGCTGTCAATAGTGTCAATATCTAGCATTAGGTGGAATGACAGCTCACTCCACGCTCACTTCACCTAAGTTTTCACGGTGAGATGGTTACAGAATAGCACTGCAGGTCCGTCACTCATAGAGAGGGGGGTGAACTGGCGGGTCGCGGGCGCACACCGCGGCCTATTCTTCCCTGCATGACGTCACGAGGCGGCCTGCTCAGCTCATGTTGCTAACAATATCGTATCAATATTTAAAAAACATATCAATATCGATTTCAATACATCGAAAAAAAAAGATATATCGGTGAGATTTTCAATAAAAGTTGTTGTTTAATAGTTTTTCCACAAAGATTACACGAAACGTTTTCTTTAATAATTCTGTTAAAAACATTTCATACAACACTAGACATGATTTACTGCTAGACGTAATTTCACAAACAAGGTTGCCTGGAAGAGATCGCAGTAAGCGATAAGGCCGCCCATTGTATATTTTATAGTGTATTACTTTTTCTTTATGTAATGTATAATCTGGTGTACAATAAAGTATATATAAATAAATAAACAGACGTTGCCGAATCCGGTCAGTGGCGACTACGGTGTTGCTATTGGAAACATATCGTATTTGACACATTTTTCGCTACTTGATATTTTATATCGAAATATCAAAATAGTAAATAGCGCCTAAAACGAACAAAAAAAAACGTTTGTCGATATTTTTTCTACAAGCCTAAAAAACAGCAACCTTTAAATAGATGCAAACAATTTTGAATGATTTTTGCATCGTTTTAACCATTTTTTATGACTCTTAGGCCCGCTTGCACCACAGGTCAAAGGCGCAAATGACTTCCTTCTATAGTTATTAAATACAATAGACGACGTATATTTTGTAATCTAATCCGCTTAGCTGTTCTTAAAGAGTCATAAAGAACCCTTTAAGAAATCGACACTGATTCACCTCTCAACGCACTGTCACAGTGCGCTCGGCGCTTGACGTGGCAACACGTCGTGTCCGGGTTCGCAACAAGTCAATCGTCATCCTGAGGATGCCTCGTTGAGAGGTGAAACACGTGTCAATTTCTTACAGGGTTCTTTATGACTCTTTAAGAACAGTTAAGCGGATTAGGTTACTAAATATACGTCTTCCATTTTATTTTATAATGGATTTCTGCAAAGTCACGCCTGAGTCAATTAACTATTTCTATAGTTATTATCGTAAGTTACTACATTTCAATGGTTGAGTGCACCTTGCTTACTCCTTCAGAAAATATACGCGTGGTGTTCGATATGTACATTTTTTATTTTTCCCCTTACAGACTCCTCAACAACCTCCGCCAGTACAGCGGCGACACGATCTACCAATCAACGAACACGCCTCGTCAGAACCAGCAGTGTCTGCGGATCTTCGACCTGTCGGAGTACCGCCAGGTGCTCAGCGATATCGCCGTCTGGATATATCAGGGTAAGATATTATACGACAGACACAACATGGGCGTACCCAACTTTTGGCCCGGGGGGGAGGGGGGGCAAAACATAGGGAAATTTTATAAATTAATTATTAAATACAACTCGCACAACCAAGGCTCACTCTGAATTGGAAATTTTATTAATTCAACGATATTAAATTAAATTAAATTTTTAATTTGTAAACCAATTATTTAATTTTAATTTAATTTGATTTGGTTTATTATTAATTAGCTACTCTATTACCAATTTATGTGATATTTTTTAATTTAATTTAGACACTTTTTTTTATCTGTTGTTTTTTTTTTACATTAATTTAAGTAGAATTTTGATTGGTGTTATATTGCTAGACTAGATTAGCTTAGCTTAATAAAAAAAATGTAAAATTAAATATATAGTGCATGTGGTGTTAGCCTGTAAATAATTGTTGCACTTATAAATATATATCGTGTACTTTTAAATGAAATGTTATGTGTAAACAGTTGTAGGCCAACCTATTAATAAATAATAATAAAAAACAAAATTTCTAAAGCCGGGGCACATAGTTACCCTACATGAAGTGTGTAGGGGAAACACCTGCAGGAGATCCTAAGCTATAGGTAGTAAAATAAATAAACTGTGTGCTTGCTTGCTGCGTTCGCGTATTTTGCAAGATACAACAACATGACGTGCAGCGCTGCGTGGTTTTTTCTAAAATTAATGCATAATATATTGTAACGTGAGTCTTAACGTGACTCTAACATAATTTTTATCGACAACAGTAGGTACGTAGGCATACACAATCCAGGAGGGGGGCGAGCTGCCCTCCCCTGCCCCCATGGGTACGCCCATGCGACACGACATGGACCATTTAATATTTTGCTAAGTACCTGGTACTTGTTGATGGGCCTACACTGTCCTATCATACCTTTTAACACTGTAACTTGGAAACATTGTAAAAACCATTTACTTTTAAAACAGTAACCGTGGAGTTTCTTGCCGGCTCTTCTCCATAGGAAACGACCAATTGGAACCGTGCACCTTGCTTCTGACGTTTCATAAGTGCCCTTGCCTAAGTTGCCCCTTTAAACCTATTATGTGAAATAAAAATATGTTGAATTTTGACACAATCTGTCAAGGATATATCAGGCTTAGGAACCTATCGTCATAAGGATAATTTCCACCAAACAGCTCGCATCGCATCGGATCGGAAAGTATACGAACGGATGCGGCGACAGACGATCGCGTCCGGCAGGATGTCGACGCATACGATCGGCTCCGTACCGTTTCTTGCGAACGTATCTGTTTCTGCGCCTAGACAAATAGTTTCTGTCCTGCCGTGTTAACGTGTATAAATTTTTGAAAACGGTTGAAGTTGACGTAGTATTGTTGGCTATTATATATTAGCAGGCAATTATTATTGCAGTAGAAGAAGGAACGCGGGGTTGTAATATCAAAATAAAATCTTCTGAGTAAATGCATGTGAAAGTATAAATAAAATTCAAATTCAAAAGTCATTTATCCAAACTAGGTTGAGAATCAGCACTTTTCGAATGTCAAAAGTACATAAGACAGTCCCCCAAAACGCCCACCCTTCACCACTTCCTAGTGCTTAAGCTGGGAAGAAGAAGTGGCGCTACAAACTCCCCAGCAGCACAGCTATCTGTTCAGTAAATAAATAAATTTGAATGTCTTAATTATGACAAAACATAGCGCACCCCCTATTTAGCTAAACACCTATGTTTCACAAATAAACTGATTGATTGATCAATTAGGTATTGAAGAATACAACAACGTAATAAAAAAATCGTTTTTTTTTTATGGATCATTTGGTTTGCAATAAAGATTTTTTTTTTTTATTAAATCTTATTGACCACATTAGATTCTACATCCCACCCCACACCAAAACCCTTTTAAACCATAAATTTTCTTCCACAGGTCTAATCCACCTGCTGGAGCGACAACTGGAGCGCCTCATCGTGCCGGCCATCCTGGAGCACGAGGAGATCTCCGGCCTGTCGGGCCCCGCGGCGCGGCCCCCGCAGGCGGGCGCGGGGCCCCAGCGCCTCAAGCTGGAGCTCACGGCCACGCACGACCATCTGCACACCTTCGCTGTCGACCAGCCGCTGAGGCTTATGATCTTTAAACAGGTACATACATACATCACAGCGGGGCGACATGGCTTGAGGCACTTCTTATTATCCAATACTAGCTGCCCGCCCCGGCTTCGCTCGAGTAGCACTAAGTACTTATCTACAGCGCACCTACCTACCTACCCTACCTACCCTACCTACCCTACCTACCCTACCTACCCTACCTACCCTACCTACCCTACCTACCCTACCTACCCTACCTACCCTACCTACCCTACCTACCCTACCTACCCTACCTACTCTACCTACCCTACCTACCCTACCTTTTCATTGTTTTTAAGATGTATTCTGCTATTCGGGGCGGAGACAAATCCTACGAATCAAAAACCACGAAAATTGGTCCAGCAGATCTCGAGTTATAAGTGTTGTAACAAACACGACTTTCTTTTATATATATAGATGTCAAAACGAAAACAAAACAAACAAATACAAACAACAAATAGTTCAAACAAACAAATCAAACAAACAATAACAAAAAAGAACAAATACACACATATACACTTCATATATACTTGTTGTTGTCAAACAAATAGTTTTATGACAGCTGCGCGCACAGACTGCATTAAATCTGCGGCGCGTGAGTCGCCAACGGTACGAAATGTTACCATTTTAAATATCATATTTTATATAAACATTTAGGACTAAGTATTGTATTTATTCATTTTACTTTTGTCTTATTTTGTTATTTCACTATATGCTGCACCGGTTGACGTCATCACGTCAACGCTGTCGCTGAAAACCAGCGCTGGGGCTTTGTCTCGCATAGGGTCGCAGCATCATGCTGAGCGATGGCCGTTTTGCGTGGATGTGCCGCATATTTTCCCCCAAATTGTTTATTCTCATGTTTTGTTCTTTCTTTGCGTCATGTGTACCGCAAATAAACGTATTTTCTTTTTTTCTTTGAGAGGCATTTTATCACAGTTTGGGCGATATCACCGTATCTAAATGCTAGCACGGGTCAACCATGTTACATTATCTAGAGGCACGACACGCCTTTCTTGTTGTGACTACGTACTGTGTTATAGTACTCCTTCAGTTTTGAGTTGAGCTCCACGATTACTGACAAATGCTTGCACTGACTGGACAGGTCCACTCAAATCTGTGTGGTTCTTTCCTCAAAAGACCATTTCAGACACTAATCCACATGGTCCTCATATGACTTGACCAAGATTATGTCTGGACTTTAAAAGAGACTGCGGCGTCTGAGTTTGTTTCGGCCTTTCTTCTCAGAGTAGTCAGATAGGAAACACCGACCTCATCTAGCTTATTTTTAATATTTTTTTATATGACGTGTAAAAGTGATTCCGATATCCTATTTACAGAATAAACAATTTCATTTCATTTCAGTAAACGGGTTTTTGGAACGAAGTTACAATTTTCGATATTGCCTACCACTGTTTGTCTCTGCATTCAATAAATAATAATAATACCCGCCTGTTACTGTCCCACTGCAGGGCAAAGCCCTCTTCTCATACACAGAAGGCACGAGCATTGATCACCACGCTTGCTCAAGACGGGTTGGCGATTTCAGACTTACTCGTATATTAACTATAAGTCCAGGTTTCCTCACGATGTTTTCCTTCACCGATGTCAGTAATGTCCATGATAAACTCAGAAAGTACATATGAATTGATTCACATTGGTACTTGCCCGGATTTGAACCCACAACCTCGTGCATGAGAGGCGAGGCCTTAACCATTGGGCCATCACGACATATGATTATTTATTTATTCAATAAATTAATTTACTCAGTTTAATGTTCAGAATGAGTAGATCTACACATTTTGACAATGAAACTAGGTAAATTCAAAAATAAATAGATGACGACTTCGTGATGGCTCTTTTTACACCCATACACATATAAAGTTTAGAAACCTATAACTCACAATTTATTGATTTTGATATTTTCGCGCTGTCGCAATCTAAATTTAAAAGAATGGTTTCTCAATCATAATCATAATCATAATCATTTATTTCTTTGCAAACATGGGTACATAATACATAGTTTTTGTTTCCTTGTAATTAGGTTCTCCACATTTTACCGACATGGGTATGCAAATCGTGTACAGTTTTAGAAAAATGTATCTTAATTACATAATAAGAATACAATAAAATATTAAATGGGAACTAATCGGAATCAAAGTTAAAAAAAGAAAAAATGTCAAATCAATTAAATAATAATAAGCATGTCAATCAGTAAGTGAATTATCATTAAGAAAATTGTCAATCGTATAATAGCATTTTGTAAGTAGAATTTCATTAAGCGCCCTTTTAAATTCTAATACAGTCATATTTTTAATAACATTTGGAACTTTATTATACCGCATGACTTTTTTTACCGTCTCGAAAAAAATAGGGTATAATAGGTGAACGGAGTAGAAGCCTATGGCATAGAAATTTTAATGTTTTAATTTTTTTCAATAACCTAGAATGAAATTGATTTATCGATAAATACCAAGCATATAAAGTGAACTTTTCATTCCAGAACATTAAAAATAGAAAATAAAAAAGAACCCTACCCTCATACGCACCCTACTAGATGCGCGGAATTTATCATGATATATGATGGATAGTTTTCATGTTTTTTTAAGGATATTTAGAACTTTATTTTTTATTTATTTTTTATTGAAAAAAATTAAAACATTAAAATTTCTATGCCATAGGCTTCTACTCCGTTCACCTATTATACCCTATTTTTTTCGAGACGGTAAAAAAAGTCATGCGGTATATGCGAGGGGCAATACCAAAAACACTTTTTTGCATTAGTGCAGTTTTACATTTCACTTGACATAATTTATTCACGTACTGTGTCCGTATTGGATTTTTTCTGAATCAATCTCTTACAAGTCGCCTATAAGTCGGATGGTCTTGTCATCCGCTTCCATCCATTCGTCGGTATACATATAGTGTTTTATTTTTATTTTTTTATTTCTCTAAATATGTACCTCTTTTTTTATTTATTTTTTTCCTTTAGCATGCGTTCGTTTTGTTACTCCGATATCATTTCGTGGACAATAGTGTGGGTTATACGTTTTTTCGACTGTAATATAACTACTTTTTGTAAATGCTGTAATGTATAACTGTTTTTTGTCCCTAATAAAATAAATAAAAGTTCACTTCCGTCTGACATTAGGGACTGCCAAACTGTTGCAGTTTTTAAAATAAGAGTGAAAGAACCCTTTCTTTCCACTTCGTCATAGTTGCATTTTTTTTTTGTATTTGTTATTTTATACTAAGTACATTATCATTAAGTATATATATTTTAGTGACATTTATTTTAGAAGTATGTATGTAAGTTTATTCTCATAATGTATCTTTATAGTTAAATTTGTGAATAATTAAGTGTTTTTATTTTATGTATTTTATTTTCTCTTCTACTCTTACACACGTTGTCTACATCTCTTTAACTACTTTCCTATCGCAGGTATGCTGGAAGAGATTTCTTTAGAAATAAGCATCACCTTTGTACGTATTTTTCTGTTCCTTTCTTCTTGTCTGTTTATATGTGTGTACATAAACCGTTCAATAAATAAAGTTGTACGATCATCGACTCAAGTATTAAACGAGTCTAAACATTTTCAAAACATCTTTATAACTCTATAAATCATTCTTAGCATATTATATCCTAACAGCATTTTTCTCCTCCTTCCAGCTATTCTACTACATCTGCGCGTACAGCTTGAACCAGCTGCTCCTGCGCAAGGACCTGTGCTGCTGGGCCAAGGGGCTGCAGATCCGGTACAACATCAGCCATCTCGAGACCTGGATCAAGGAGCATCTGGCTGAATATGGGCAGAAGAGCGTAAGTAAACCGAATTATTTGTATACCTTTCTTTATTCCGAAGGTTATGATCACAAAGATTTTTAAAGTCAAAGTCAAAGTCAAATCATTTATTTTAAATAGGCCCTTGTAAGGCACTTTTGAACGTCAAAGTTTACAAAAAATTGAATTGATTCTAGTCGCCCCTTCCAAAAGGTAGTTTTCGTATGGAGAAGAATGGGCAAGAAACTCCACCGTTACTCTTTTAAAAAGTGTTACAATATTTTGTATATGTAGGTACATTAGTTACATAATTATATGTGAAGACGATTCACCTAAAAAAAAATACGTTACCACAATAGGTAAAAAGACAAATTAATAAAAATGAAGCAACGAAAGATAAATTAATTACTTATGTGATAGATGCATGGTTCTCACATATTTACAAACATTGTAAAAGTAGAAGATTTTCTTACACGACGAATTATATGAACACCTTTATTCCGAAGGTTGTGATCACAAAGATTTTGGCTACTAAACACTTAATATGGAATCCAAAGAAATTATCAACAATAAGATAGTACAACACGCTTAGCAGATTCGCCCAGATTGAGAGCTGCGACATACAAGTTGTAGGTCGTAGATAGATAGATAAATCGTTTATTTGATACACACAAAAGACAGCACAAAATACAAAAACACGATTAAATAATAACTAAATACATGAATATAGCTATAAGGTGCCAATATACAAAAATATAAAATAAAGACATTGTGATGACTATTGGCTAAGACACTTTAAAATAGTGAAACATACAAAGTGAGTCGTAGGTACGAACCCAGACAGGTGTTTTAATTTTTGGAAATTATTTCATCACCACTGCTCTCAAAACGGTGAAGGAAAACATCGTGAGGAAACCGACATGTCCTAGAACCAAAAAATCGAAGACATGTGACATCTACCAACCCGCACTGGGCCCGCGTGGTGGATTACGGCCCACTCCCTCTCACTGAGAGGAGGCCTGTGTCCCAGCAGTGGGAACATTATAGGCTGATTATGCTAGCAGATTGGCTGATAAAGAAGATTGTTTACGCATTCCTTCTCGGAAGTAGTCAGAGGAAATATCGAATCCGGAATGTAGAAAAAGGTTTATTGGTGATTGGAATTTATTTATAATATTTTTTTTTTCTCTCGATCGACACTTTGAAATAATATTATTTTTTCTTGAGGTGATTTGCACGAAGTTAATTTATTTGTCGGCGAATCGACAACTTCCAAAATCGATTCGCCTACACTAATAACTTCATGCGAATCGCCAGAAGAAAAAAAAAAATTATTTAAAAGTGGCGATTTGCCCGTTACAGGCGAGTAAATTCGGGCGAATCACCAATAAGCCGTAGAAAATAGTAGTAGTAATAATAATTATTAGTAATCAGTTACTGCACTCATGTTATAAAAACTGACGTGCTAAAGTCATTTAAATATCCAACTGTAAAATATTGGGTCCCCACCTATGAAATAGGCGTTTTTTTTTCTCACAAATAGAGGACCTCGTCACTTCTATGATTTAAAATATTCATCAACTGCTTGGTAGTATATCGAATAATGACCATCATAGACCAATAGTAAAAAAAACTTATTACTTAAATTAACTAAACATAAAAAATACCTTAGAAATGACTCCTCATTTTGTTAGCAGAAATTACCACTATTTGTTTTAACTTAGCCAAAACTTATTTTTGTCGCTTAATCTAAGTGGCATATTACGTTATCTTAGTTTTTAAACATTAGTGCATAAAAGTTTTAAAACATTAGTGCTCATGGTTGTTATATAAATTAAGAAAATGTTAGTATGAAAAAAGCAACTTCTTTAAAATTCTCCATACAAAACGCTGATTTCATAGGTACACCTAATATCATTTCATACAAGACGAGACTGGGTACGATTCTTTCGGCGTAGTCCGTTTTCATCAGACGGAACCTTACGAAATCTGGAGTAAACTAGAATTAAGTTACTGAAAACCCGGGGTAACAAAGCATGCAGAAAATATTTTCTACCCCAAATTATTCCATGTTCGTTTACACAACTTTTTAACCACCTCTGTGGTCTAGGTGTTAGACCACCTGTCTGAGACCGAGAGGACCCCGGGTTCCATTTACATTGGGTGCAAAATTTTCTGCTCTGTTTGGTTGGTGGTAGGGCTTGTTCTAAGTCCGCCTGGCTAGCTACCGTCATCTTATCTAAGTCTGTCGAAATAACAATAATGTTAACAGCATTGTTGTGTTTCGGCAGTTAGAGGTAAGATAGCCAGCCAACCATCAGGTTAGATGTAGGGCTAGAAAATCCCAGCGGCTGCTTAAAAAAAAAAACAACTCATATCCATTTGATTTCTTTAGGTTGAAGAGATCCTCGGCGTGCTAAAGCCAATAACGCAAGCAGTGCAGTTGTTACAAGCTCGCAAGTCGATGCAAGACGTGCAGAGCACCGTGGACATGTGTGCTAACCTCAACGCGATGCAAGTGTGCAAGGTAAGTCCATCAAATAGTACCTACAAAATTAAATAACTTGTGGCCGCATGCGAACTACGCATCAAATACCTGACGTCACACAACATCCTGACGTCACTCAAATCCTGCAGCGCGCAATTAGAGTTTACCGCGCCATGGACATATATACAAGCTCACGACTTCAACCTCTGGGCAGTTGCCCGCCAGACAAGACACCCGTCTGGCCGGAGGATCCTCCCTTTTCTATGGTGGATGAGTGAACTTTACACCCTGTTCCTCATACTACTAAAAACTCTTTATGGTCTAATTTTCAAACGCAAATTACTTTTGGGTAATACAAATCAGGCTAAGATTGCTTATAAAACATGTTAAGTATCGTACTGAGAGTATAATTATGTAGTAATTACCATGAAAAAATAAATAAAAAAATCGCCACTTTTTTTTTCAATGGTGAAATTTATCGGGTTATTTATTACATGGGGCGCGGGCGGCCGTTGTATAGCGGGTGTCTACAAGTCATAACTTGATGACTCCTGCTGAAAATTCTTGGATTTGGGGTAATTTTGTTACTAAAAATGTGAATTTTAAATAGCATTAACTTTTTATTTTCATTAATAATAAAATCAAATATTATTTGTTGGTAATGTTATTGCAGTACCTAGGTGCCCGTTTCGGAGCGGGCATATTGTATATTGATACCCATCACGTCAGAGAAGCTAAAAAACAAACAAAAAAAAAAAAACATCCAAACACATTAATATAATTATTATAATATAGATACCCATCACTGCTGCGTAGTTTCGCCAGCTAATTTTATTTGACCCTATATATTTATCTGTGGTGGGAACGAAGTCGAAAAATCTGCCGGTCGATTCTGTAAAAATATCACCTTGAAACTTAGGTGAAGAGATCTGTCACTAGTGCTAATCCCTAGCATCATCCATTTGTGACAGTGACAGCTCACTTCACCTAAGTTTCATGTTGATATTTTTACAGAATCGACGGACAGAAGTTTAACTTAGTGTACGGCCTGAGTGAAGAAGCGTCTAGCGGAGCGTTCAGCGTTGCGTGCATGCGGCGAAAGAGCGTTCGCCGAATGGCCTTAGTGCACGCTTAGCGTTCGTGTGAGCCGGTCACATTTTTCATCATGGCGTCTGCGTCGTACGATATTATTGATATGTATTTAGAAGAAAATTTGTGGCAAAAATTTAATTATGAGTCAAGACAAGGTCCTAGTAACATTGTGAAGCAAAGAAAACAATTTGGAGAGTTTTCTACGTTATTTGAAACATTAAGGGTGAATGAAGATAAATTTCATGAGATACAAGGATGACAGTGGCAACTTTTGATTACATATTACAGAGAATTGAATCAAGATTAAAATGGAGTAGTACTAATTTTCACACATCCTTCAAGAACGCACGTATCACCGCTGCAAAACACAAACTGGTTTGAACTTGCACGCGACGCCCCGCTCGACGCAAACAAGCCCGCTGCTGCCCACGCTCCGCTCGGCCGGCACTCAGGACGGCCACTACGGGTAGCACGTGTTTAACATGAACGCTGCACGCCCCTCCCCGCCCGACGCTCGAATAGAGCGTGCACTCAGGCCGTACACTTACTGTATTAGGAGGAAACACACTGTTCACACACACATCTGTTTTTCTAAAACGATTTTCTTATTATTGTCGTTGCATCGTAATACCAGCTAAAATAGTAATAGGTAATCAAGAAAAAAAGGACATTTTCGCGATAAAAATTAATATTCTTCTTATTCCCTCGCTAGATCCTCAACATGTACACACCAGCAGAGGAATACGAAGTGAAGGTAACTCGGGAGTTCATCCACGAGATACAGAAGAAGATGCTGGAGAAGGCTGGCACCAACCCTGACAAGGAACCGGTGAGATATCACTCTAATTCAGGGCTTCCCAAACTTATTTTTACTGCGACGCCCTTGGGAGATTACCATTTTTCACCCCCTCCCCCCTTCTAGCCAAAAAGTACCTACCTAATGCTGCAGCAATGATGCCACGATCTTCAAGAGAAACTGAACTCAAAAATTCAAGTAGTTTGCCCTATTGGAGTGGCTGGAGCCACAAGACAATCGCCTAGCGACGCCCCAGGGCGTCGAGACGCACAGTTAGGGAAGCCCTGCTCTAATTTATAAGATAACTAATGGCCAGAAAACTAGTTGTTCAGTAGTAGTAGCTCTTTTTAGTTGTAGCAGAAATCTTTGTGAAGAATCGGAGGATTATTCCGGGGAAGTATCACCAGCAGCTACAGCTTTCCATTGAAAATAATTCCCCATAGAGGCAATCCTTCTAAGTTTTGTACTATAGTTTGACCTGTATCCTAATTACGTAATACACGATCAATCAGAATCTGAATCGTTTTGAAACAGATTGCTAATCCATTGCTTCGTACGTTCGAAAAAAAAATCGGCTCAACAACGTAAATAACACAATGAATGTTGTTGACCTGTCAAATTGAAACAGATTAGTCGGAATTGTCAACGAAAATGTGTTGCGTAATTAGATAGCTGGACCGCTGGTCCGCGTCTTAAGTTTGTGCGCTGCGAGACGGGCAGTGCAGGTCGCTTATTTGTCAACGCTCAGGGCGCGCGGCGGCTCGCCCGCAGCTCGTTCGTCAACGCTGCCCCGCCCCATGCATTCCTAAAACGTGGAACGCGGACACGCGGTATACCGAACTATACCGCGCTTTGTATTTGTCTCTATGTCGGGTTACCTTTTCCGGTCTCAGATCGTTATTTGTCATTTAAAAGATATGAAAAGTTTTTTTGGAATTGCATAGAGTTGTATATATAATATTGTAATCATGGTAATACAAAACAGGCAAGTACTGCCATGGTTGTAACAGCTCTATATTATATCTCATCACTGACACGTCAACATTATACTTTTACTCTGGGATGGCAACGCGGTGGCTTCTGGTATTGCTTATAGGCGACCATCAAGTGTGCCACAAGCCCACTCGACACCCGAATGGGTTAGAAAGGCTAGTCTGACTGTCTTTGGGTCGTCGGAAGGCTTCTTGAAGTAGTAATTTCTGATAAAACAGTGAGAAACTAACCAAAATGTTTTATTTTGTTACAGCAAAATCTTCTAATGGACTCAAAGATGATATTCTCGGTGCAATTCCCCTTCAACCCGTCATCTATACGGCTGGAAGCGGTAGAGTTACCGGAAGTGCTGGAACTGGAAGGTCTACTCACCAAAATATAAGAAGACCGAGTAGACCAAACTAAAAGACCGTCGTAATAAGGTTAAAAACAAGCCTATAGTTGTTATTATTTTATTTATAAACTTTGGGATAATGGTCTTTTGGATAAAATGAGTAGACTATGAAAAGACCGCAGTAGAAGCTTGTTTTAACATTGATTATTATTTTATATGGATTTTGTTCATAGCTAAGAAGAGACATAATATTAGAAGACCGTAGAAATAAGAAGGTAAATAATGTTCAAACAATAGAATAGTTTGTTTGTAAAGTTCAATTCATTTACTTACAATCTTTGTCTTTTCACTAACAGACCGAGTAGACCATAACAATAATAAGGTTATAAGTTAAAAAAAATATTTATTGTTATTTTTAAACGTAAAAAGAGTCGGTCTAATAACTGCAAGAAATTGTTAAATAGATAAAAAATCGTCATAATAATAGGTTAATATGAGTTTTCCAATTTGTATAATTTGTTTCTGCCCATTTAGGTGTCATAGTTCTGAAAAATAATTTATCGATACGGACTTTTTTTAGTTTTATCATGTTTAGATATCCCTTCAAAACTGTGGCGATTCGCTAGCTAATTTCTAGTATAGTCGCGCGGCGGACGCTGCTCGTGTTTATCAATGGCGCCATGCACACGACCGCAGTAGTTGCGCGGGTGTGCACGTTTAGTTTCACGTTGTTGACGGTCCCGCGTCCCGGGTACTTGACGCGCCACACCTGCGCGTCAAGTGAGAAGAACAAGCAGCGCCCGGCAGGTGACCGACACTCGCTGCGCAGTCGCTTTGGTTGCGCAGGATTGGCCGAAGCTATAAACAGCTTGCCCTATATCTCTTTAATTAGTTCAACGTTTTTCGTTCCTACATTTTTATTGCCATACGAAATAATCGTTCAATATGGTGCCATTATTATATTCTATTAATTGGTGTTAAAATATATATGTATTATACTCGAGTTGCAATTACATTCCTTTATTATAATAATTATTATTGATTTCTATTTATAAAATTTTATTACATATTTCGCGGGTTCAAATAAACCGTTTTGACATTTGAAAATTTTTCTTCACTTAATAATCTGTGCTAGAACCTGATAAGTAATATTTTATTTATCTATGCATTTATTAAAAAAAATTGAAGGAATTTTCATTTCTATTCTGTATCAATGAATTCTGAAATGACGTTCACTATGTGGCAGCACTGGGACGTCAGACGAGGTCCGGGCATCAGTCAAACGTGTTAAAACGCCTATATTTTCTTTAGTCGTGATTGAATGATGAACGAATGAATTTAATGAATGATGACCATCATCATATATTTTATATTCATTGTCGAAATGGAAGACCTTTTGTCAAAGTGGCGCCAACTGGTGGCGTGAATTTTCATGAAAACCTTCAATGAATAGTATTTGGGCGCCGATTACTAACGAAAAAATATTATTAATCTTTACTCTACTCAATACTCATATTATATTCGAAACATTAAAAACACATAGCGCCTAAAATTCTTTATAGAAAATTCAAACAGTTCTATCTTGTCGTACTGAATACGACAACGCATTTACGTTATTAATCATTTGTCGTATAGCGATCGGTGTTAAAATGAAAATTTAAATAATGATATCGTATTCAAAATCAGACCAAATCACGAATTACTAGAGTTCATTACGGCTTAATGAGATATTAGCAACTGCAGAAATAATATAATTAGTATATATAATAGAGTAGGACTATTTAGTTGATTTCCATTGACTTTTGAGTTGTTGTGTGCTGAGATACGATAAGAAAAACTTAGCATTTTTTGTGTAGCTTCCTCTTCTCAGTTCCTAAGTAAGTTACATGCGTGGCGATTATATTACTATTCTCCTTGTTATGTTTTATAACTGGCCAACATTTATAACATACATTCTTATCACTGCAAATAATGTAGAGCTTTTGTTATCAAAATTTTATATGAAAATGCCTCTCTAAGAACACTTAAAGAAATGTGAAGGTGTTAGAGTTTGTCTTGTGTTTGCCAAATGTGTTATTAATTATTAGCTTCCCAAAATAAGTCTTCCTTTTAATAATTTGAAACTAAACAACGATACTTTAGTCATTCATATATTTAAATTTATTGCGAGTTATTCTTATTTCAAGTTTGATTAAGCTTTTATATGATGGCATATTAAATATTACTTAATTTTATTAACTTGCTATAAATAGGGCAATATTTAGCCTTTCCTTTGACTTACTTCTTCAAGTCAAATGACCGTAATGTTTCCTACCATACATTAAGAGTCTATCTCAGCCATTCCTATTTAAAATAAGTTAAGAATCAACGAAGTTCGTTAGTTTCTTTTAAATTAAGGTTTATACATTTTTTATATTAATTAACCGAATTTTGTTATAATTTATACTGATTAGTTCAAATTATTCACCACTGTTGGACACCACATTTGATTCTTACTCTCTCAATCAACTTTGAATTTAACTTAAATATATAATTAACCATGACTCGATCGAACACAGTTAATACTTTAATATTCCTATTATTTTGAAATGGTTTGTATGTAAAAAAATTGAATGTCACTTAACTATAAGCTTGATGTTATTCATAATCGTCGTTTAATAAATAATTTATTGTGATAGTCGTAATCACTTTTGAGATTATAAAATTATTGTCCAATCAAAATATTATCGATACTGCTTTGAGCTGATGAAAGAAATGAATGAAAACAAAAAAAAAACACCTTAAATCTATTTAAAAAAATGATGCAGCTATGACTGGCATAAAGGCAGCAATGGTCAAGTTAAAAATACATATTTGTGGCTTCAAAGTGGCAATGAAACACTATAAAAATTGCCTACGTAATATTAGAATACTATAATGAAATTCGTACTGCCGAAATTGAACCATAAGTAATTCATGCTTATAAAAAATATATGTGTTCGTTGTGTATAGATTCCTTACATGTATATAATGATGTTGATATAT
Organism: Agrochola circellaris; assembly: GCA_914767755.1. NCBI lineage: Eukaryota > Metazoa > Arthropoda > Insecta > Lepidoptera > Noctuidae > Agrochola > Agrochola circellaris. The sequence continues at coordinate 3,264,662 of OU611867.1, read as the reverse complement.
TAAATGTGGCAAAATTGTGGTGAATTATTGTCGATTTGTCCAAAAAAAGCGCTGTATATGCTGAAAAATATGAAATGTTGAAATAACAAAATGCTACAGCAGCTTTATTGACAAATGTTTAGTGTCATTCCATTATATTTAATTTAATGTTATCGTAGTTAGTAAAGTTTATTAGAGTATAGAAAAAATTATAGTTGATTTTGAAAAAGTTTCAAAAATATTATAAACTATGCTGATCTGTATATAATAATTATTTGAGATCGAAAAGATGTCCATAGCACATTTTGCTAGACTTGCGTAGCAGAATTGAGAATCTACATTATAAGTTTCTAATATTTTTGCAACTTTTCCAAAAATATGAGGACTCAATAATAAATAATAATATGTAGATATAAAACAGTGTTACCATTTGCGCTAGGTGCTTTCGAAGCTACACTATATTTATTATTAAAACAGCCTGTTTCAATATATACTGATAGTATTACTGAATAGTAAAAATCACACAAAAAACACAAACCGGATCGTTTTCGCTACCAACCGTATATTTTTAGACTTAACAGGAACCTCGACGACCGCGGTGGTTTCAAACTAAACATAACAAACGACATTTATTTTACAGGTTGTATTAAAAACCGGGGGAACAAATCGATTAGATCAAAAAAATACAATCATCTTTAATCTCTATCGTGTTAAATTTCCAATCAATTTAAACTTCTACTCAAGTGAGTCAGTATATGTTGAAACAGCAGCTAGACTAGTAACACGTCATTCCAAACTGGCAGGAAATCATCTGTATATTTTGTATAAAATGACATGAGAAAATATCGTAATCGTTATTGGCCAATAAGGCAATTTAGAGACGACCGACACTTCATATCGATGACCGTCGCAAACGTCGCCGCCTGACGTTAGCGACAGCCGTCGATGATGATGACAGTGTCGCTCGTTTGTGAGCAGTCTTAATGTCATTTGCTTGACGTTATATTGGAAGTTGTAGCCTGAAATATTATAAATGAACGGATCATATTAATCGTTTGTAGTGAATTTTTTTCGTATTGATGACAGCTGGTATTATATTAAAATAGATATTAAATAATAGAAATATCGTAGTATTTGAAATAGTACGTTTATTACGCAAAGCAGGCACTAAGTACTTATTTAGAAAATTTTATTAATCAGTATTTTATATATAATCGTTATTATTTATTTATTTATGTGTTATGCATTTACGACAGTACATTAATCAGTTTTTCTTCTTCATGTAAAATTGTCGTATTCCCTATAAAAAATGTAGTAGTGTGATATTTATTAATTACTACTCCTTGTTGTACTTAATGTAATAAAAATAGAGAAATATATGTATGTTGTGTTGTATATACGTGAAATTATATTTATTAGGTGCTCAAGTTGAAATTATTCGAGTTTATAAATGCATTCCAAATATATTCAAAATATACAATTGTATCTAATTCGTCAATTTATTAAAAATGTTATATATACCTATTTCGTTGAAAACTATATCAGTGTAATGTAAAATGGTTGCAAGAAAAACTAGCAACATAAGGATCAATTTAAATATTAACCACAATTGGGAATGTTGATAGCCTATACTAGCATAATGGAATCACATTTCTATGAAATATTTACGGTTTAAAGCTTGTCTCGCTAGAAGCTCAACGTGTTAAATAATATTTTCATGGCAAAGCAAAATAAAATCCTAAAAAGTGTAGCATCAAACTCAGTGCAAGTTTATTAAGTCAAATATAGTATGGCAAATTAAGGGCTTTATTTATAAACGTTGCTTATAGTTAAGTGACGTTCAAACGTCAAAAATGTATGGTTAAACAGTCGCTAATCATAACTTAAGTTTAAGCATTGTTTATAAATAAACCCCAGAAGGGCAACCTATCTGCCGTTTATAAAATGCCCTAAAAGCATAGCGTTCGAGGAAAAAAATTGCCTGGGCAAAATACTGCATAAGCACAACCTACAATACATTTACAACAAAAATGTGTGGAAACAAACAAACTTTGTCATGAAAACATGACCGTGTAACGCAATGTCATAAAAAAATATGTGTCATAAATACTGTGTAAATGTTACAGAGATGCGTGTACGCCATGTTATAAACGCTATGCCGTAAAATTAATCGTTTATTATTATACCGCAAGTAACTACCAAAACATTGTCATTGATTTAAATTCCTTGTCATATTCAATATGACAAAAGATTAACAGATCTCTGCTGTGTTTTTATTTGAAATAATTGTTAAAAGCAATATATTGCATATCTATATAATTATTTTAGTATTTAATTATTGAAACAATCTTATGATTACTAAGATAATTGCGGATTTAAAATCATAGATAATTATGTTGAAATTATTTTACGTGTTAACAATGTGTCCTGTACTGTGAGCACTATACATTCCATATAGATGTTATGTTATTAAATCATTTATTGAATAAACTTTGTTTTTATTTCATCGTTACCCGTTTTAACTGGGATCTGATTATTTTACATTTATAATGCGCACGAGAACATTAACCAATCATGGCTAAGTAGCACGTGTCGATTGCAGTTTAAGCTACGCTTGCCAAGGTCGGTCCGTGGATGGGTGACCATCCATTCCATAAACAGATTCGTGAAATTAAAAGCGATTCTTGCTGCGACACAATAAAGTGCAATTCAGGTCGCACAGAGCTAATTACCTACGGTTATATTCACATATGTATGTACTTTCTGAGTTTATCTTTGACATTACTGACATTTTTGAAGGAAAACATCGTGAGGAAACCTGGACTTGTAGTTAATATAAGTCTGATATCGCCAACCCGTCTTGAGCAAGCATGGTGATCAATGCTCGTGCCTTCTCTGTATGAGAAGAGGCCTTTGCCCTGCAGTGGAACAGTATCAGGCTGGTATTATTATTATATTCACCTAGAAGTTGCCTCTCTTTCTATTGCGTAACTCATATATCTTGAGTACGTTACGCTCACTGAATTGGCCCGACAAGACGAGCCGGTCGTGTACTTGTAGCTTCATACCTAAAATGCGGAGTGCGTCTTTTATTTTATTTATTTATTAATAGGTTGGCCTACAACTGTGTTACACATAACATTTCATTTAAAAGTACACGATATAATGCAACAATTATTTACAAGCTAACACCACATGAACTACATATATGTTTAATTTTACATTTTTTATATTAAGCTAAGCTAATCTAGTCTAGCAATATATCACCAATCAAAATCGAATTAAATTAATGTAAAAAAAAACAACAATAAAAAAAATGTGCTTGAAATTAAATAAAAAATATCACATAAATTGGTAATAGAGTAGCTAATTAATAATAAACCATAATCAAATTCTCTACTATTCTGTGGTTGAGCGCACAATTTCTGTCACGGACCCCATTCAAAGTCGTCAGTTTCCACTTGAGACGTCAGTTGATTCGTGTTGTGAATAAATAGTGACTCGGTTAATCTTTCATGGTTGACAATGCCGCCGAGGTATCTGTGCTCTGTCTCCATGTGTGGTGTCTTTTGATGAGGTCATAACGGATCTGAAAGTATAGACCTGACCATGTATGATAGCTTGTACAATTTTAGTTTTTATGCACGACTTTCTACATCGTTCTCACATGTATAATTTCAACATGAATGATGTAACCAATATTTTGATTCAAAAGAGTGTCCATGGAGTTTCTTGCCCGTTCTTCTCCATAGGAATCTATTACGCTTTGGAATGAGCAACTAGCTTCATCTTGACTCATTGACTATTTAAAAAAGTTCTAAAAAAAAAATGGTTTGAGTTTGAATTTGTCTCTGCTCAAATCCTCAAGACATATTGTAACAAGTTACCTATCAGTCAATACCCCCTTACCTTGAGCATAGATACATAGATACCAAGCAATCAGCTTATAAAATACCACCAACTGGAAATTTGACAAAATAACACATGGTTTAACATATAATTTATTAGTACCTCATTATCTTGGAAGATACTGACGATGACGAAAGCTAATCTGTAACCAAGCAAGGTATGTAGGTACTGATATTATTTGTCATAGATAGATTATTAGATACGTAAATAACGAATGTTATGAAGATTTAGGTGAATAACGTAGGTAACTAGAGTTGCCACCTTTTTTTGGGACGAATCAAGTATTTTTTCATTTCGGTAGAACAACAATAAAGTACCTACACACAGTAGAAAGAAGGGTAGGTTTCGATTATTGTTGAAGATGTCAGGAAAAATCATGCCGACGCGTCCGCCGCGTAAAGCTTCGTACAGACAAGCGCGACGCGACAGCGCGGCGCGACGCCGGCTATTGTTATACCGTGAAGTTTTCTTAGAAATTGTATTGTTCGAGTCGCGTTGCGCCGTCGCGTCGCGCTGGTCTGCACGAGCCTTAAATCGTAAGAGATACATAAAATTATTGTTCTACAGAATTGTATATAATCTTAAAAAGTCCGCGATACCATAATTATGTCTATCTTCTGAGGAAGATCCACAGTAACCATTTTAGGACGTAGTTAAACAGAAAGGATCCAACCCACACAGAGTTCGTTTTGAGATATTCAAGTTTTAAGATCAGATCGTGTTACGTGATTGTATGACCTGCCATACATACGGGTTGGTAATGTATGGTCATAATGACATAATGCGTTGGGATTGTTTTTGTGATATTAAAGTTTTGACTACAAAGAGTGTTTTGGTATACATAACTCATTTTCGCCCATAGTGTGGGTTGGATCCTTTCTGCTTAACTACGTCCTTTTATCTTTCAGAATTTGATAAAAATGTAATTGTTATTTCCGTAGCTGCTTTGACCGGAATTAGGTATACTAATCCTTATCCAATAAAATATGTTGTTTAAATTGCATTTAATTAGGATTAAAATATGCCTTGACATCATATCATTTAAATTAATACTATAAAAGATATTACAGATTCAAAATTACGTGTCACTAATTATGGTTGATGGCGGCGGGCGTAGCGCTAGGAGTCAATGACCTTTTCCTCGGCTATTAGGTATGTAATACCGGTAGTACGTTCCCGTGGGATATTCTCCGACATCCACGCGGGCGAAGCTGCGGGCAAAAGCTAGTTTATTTATAATTCTTTTGTACGTGTGTATGTTTATAATCAAAGTCAAAGTCAAATAATTTATTTCAAATAGGCCCTTGTAAGGCACTTTTGAACGTCAAAGTTTACAAAAAATTGAATTGATTCTAGTCGCCCCTTCCAAAATGTAGTTTTCGTATGGAGAAGAATGGGCAAGAAACTCCACCGTTACTCTTTTTAAAAAGTGTTACAATATTTTGTATATGTAGGTACATTAGTTACATAATTATAGGTGAAGACGATGCACCTAAAAAAAAAATACGTTACCACAATAGGTAAAAAGAAGAATTTATAAAAATGAAGCAACGAAAGATAAATTAATTACTTATTGTGGTTCATGGTTCTCACATATTTACAAACATCAAATCGGTTGGATCGAATTTAGTCCATGACCTGGATTGGGACATAGGCTTTTTATCCCTATATTCCCACGGGATCAAGACTTACGCGGGTGAAACCGCGGGGCGCAGCTAGTAATATTTTATTGAAGTATTTGTGTTTTTGTTTATGTACTGGTCCGATTCGGAAAATTCCTTCATTAATGGGAAGCTACAGTATTGTCGAGTATCATAGGATATATTCTATGTTACAACACGAAATTTCACGCGGACCAAGACGCGGGCAGAAGCTAGTACTACAGATTGCCACATTAAACAGACAGTTACTGCCGGTTTTTCCTTAAGAGTCATTTTAACTTTCTCTGTGACAGATTTCAGCTGTCTACTTACCTATAGTCTCTCACCAATAAGGCTATAGGATTCTTAAAGACTGACTGTACGACGGAATACTTACACAGGGTCAAATTAAATTACGTAGGTAGCGAAACTCTACTGACGTAATGGGTAATTGTGTATTTGTCGCAGTAAGATGATGAAAGCCGTGATATAGTTATATCCCTAGGAATATAGCTATACAACGTGTAACGTTAAATGCGCAAAGCCTGAAAATAGTTTGATCAGAATAACGAGCAGAATCAATTGAACCACTTTTTAATATAGGTCACATTTAAAAAAAAACCTTCATTAAAAACGTTGCCGTGTCTATTTATTAATAGGTCAAGCCATCACATGCGCAAACCCGCTAAAATAGGTAAACAAACAGAAATTGTTGTCGACCAATTTAAATTTTCTCATACGCGGGAAAATAATAGCTTTTATTTCAATGCAAATACGAATCTTCCATACAGCAATTTTGAAGTAAACAATGAGGGTTAGAAAGACAAATGACGATCTGTACGGAGGCGCAGGCGGGGCGTGCGATATACGTGACACTGGCCATGTTTACTTCAGTCTGAGCGGGCGCTGGCACATGCGTCACAGGTGTAATTGTTTTATCCCGTTACCCCTGCGCGACGGCACGTGCGCGCGAATTTCGCGACTATGGCGTCTTTGTGCACAAACATTCAATATTGTGAAATGGTGAGAATGTTGTTCGTTGTAATGACAACGTTAACTTGGCAGTCAAATTCAAAAGTCATTTATTCAAACTAGGCTGAGAATCAGCACTTTTCGAACGTCAAATTTACATAAGACAGTCCCCCAAAAACGCCCACCCTTCACCACTTCCTAGTGCTTAAGCTGGGAAGAAGAAGTGGCGCAACAAACTCCCCAGCAGCACAGCTGTCTGTTCAGTTGGAAAAACTTGATTCTATATAATAATGCTTTTAATGCAAAAATAATGCAACAGACGCAGAATAATGCAGTGCGACGGTTTCGAGAAGAGTTTGGAGTATCTGTATCTAACAGAACAATGCAAGCAACACACAGAGGCTTCAACACCATGGTACATTTACGCCTCCCTCAATGGACAGAGGGGGTCCCGTATATGTTGAGCCAGAGATGCAGGAACAACACACTGGATAATTGGGTCCGTGGCTTAGGCCCCCAGTGGTCGAGGCACCTGTGGCTGACGCCCCCGATTCGATTAATTTATTCAAAGCAATTTTTGATCAAATGTACTCTCAGACACAAAAATGTTTTACAAAAATAATAAATGTATATTGATTGTAAGTATAAGTTTATACTTATATTAAATCATAATTATATTTATAACATAGAAATGCTTTTATATTGGATGTTTGATGAATATCTTAGTTATTTTTCATTATTTATTTATCTCAATAAGAAATCTAGTAAAAAAATTGTATATAAATCACAGTTTTCATCACTTATAATCAAGAGAATCATTTAACTTAATTATAATAATCAGTCTTAAATTTAATTAGATAAGATAGTGATTTTAAATAATCAGTCTTAAAAATTACTGCAGAGCAACTAACTTTTTACATAGTGAAATGTTCTTTTTATCTTTATAACAGTAATAATTAAACATAATCAACTGTGAAACCTTAAACAAATGAGAATAATTTTACCTAATTATAACAGTCAGTTCCAATAGCAATAACATAACAAAATAATCAGGCTTAAAAAACAAACGTACTCGTAGAGTAACAAAAATTTTATATGTGAAATTTTTTGAAATTTTTTAAGCATAAAAATAATCAACTGTCTTTTTGATTTTTTATATGTTTGTACATAATAAATATAATTTAAATGGGGAAAAAGGTGTATAAGATTAACTGGCGATCTATTGTCTCTACTATTTGATTGATAACTTTTGTTTAGCAAGGAAAAATACTTTATTATTATGGTGAAACACTTTTCTCATTAGCTGTACAAAGTAAAAAAGTGAAAAGTCGAATCGGGGGCGTCGGCCACAGGTGCCTCGACCACTGGGGGCCTAAGCCACGGACCCGGATAATTTTCATGAATATCCAACTTTAAGATTTAAACTTTTTAAACACGCCAACATTACTTACGTAGTACCTACTTAGGTACCAATTACTGTAGGTAAAAAGCTGAAAATGTGGGTTACCTACCTAATGTTGCCAGTCCAAAGCCTGGAAAAGTGTGATGGAAACATTTAAATCACTGTTAAAAGATAACCTAAGTTCTTTATGAGCTTACTTAGATAGTAAATAATAATGTCAGCGTGGCGCAGCGGCCCGGTGACGAACCCTCCCTCGATAGAGCGTCGTCGCAGACGCAAGAAACGATCAGAATTGCAATTAAAACTAAAACAGCACATACAATTACAACCCTACACACAGCCCTTTACAATTTTTTTAATGAATTTTTCTCTCTCTGAAATAGGTCAATTGAATTAAAAATCAGTTGGAGTATAGGTTTTGCGCATTTAACGTTATACGTTGTATACAGTAATATAGTTATATGGATGCTGATCATAATTATCGGAATGCCCTAAATTTGTTACTACAACAAATTTCGACGTAGCGCTCGCCGGCTGCTGCTGCGGCACCGATTGCTTCGCTCGCTCGGCTCGCGCGTATTTGGTCACAGTGCTATCCTAACCTAACCGATTTGGTCGGAGTGCTCTAATAGTTATATTACTAGATCGTGCTCGTATCATAGTTATATTCCTAGTAAGACAGTTATGAACCGTTTTCATATAACTATTTTACGGTATATAGCTATATATCTAGGGATATAACTATATCACGACTTTAAAACCATCTTACTGCGACATATCGTTATCTAATAACGATAAAATGTTTTTTTTTTTTTTACTCATAATGTCATGTTCGGTTGAAAAACTGTTTGAATGGTACGTTAGTACGAAAGTCTTGGCATTGAAATCCACTGTTGCGAATTTGTAATGTTATTAGCATATCAAAACGGGAAGCATGCTAGGGATACAATAATAAGTACCTACTAATATTAATCATTTACTAGCGTACCATTCAAACAGTTTTTCGAATCAGCGTGTTCGCGACAACTTCATTCGATATAGCGGTTTTCGACTTAATGTCTTTTCGAACTGGCGTACCAATCTTAATTTTTTTCGAAATATCGTGCGTCGCAATAACGTAATTCGAATCTTCATATCACTTTATAGGTTTGCTAGGGGATTCCCGATGTGTCGCGGATAAATTCACTACAAATTATGTACTAAATTATAGTCCACTGTGTTCATAATTACAAACGTACAAAGTGCATACCTACTTCGCAAATTACAACCGCATTGTCATCGGACAAGTCATCAATTTGTGACGTATGTAGGTACCTCCTTGTTACGGAGGAAACTGAAATGATGGCTGATGTTGAAGGTACTTCTTGAGAGAACATGCTCGAGTATTTTGCTGCCCAGTGTGTGCTGACCCTTATAAATAAAATAAAATAAATAAATAGTGTTTTATTTCGGGCAAAATACCCATATACAAATAGTATAAATTAATATAAATATAAAAATATAAATAAATATAAACAGGGTCATATTAAATTAGCTAGCGAAACTCCGCAGACGTGATGGGCATGATAAAACAAAACAGGAATTATTTTGATGTTGTTTTTTGGTCATAAACCGCAGATAGTGTTCTCACTTGAAATGTCAGTTTTTTTGTTTTTTTGTGTAAACTTCACGGACGTGATGGGTATCAATATCTAAACACGATTTAAAGACAAAAACAAAACTGATTTTCTCAACTTATACTTGGTGTAAAACATAAAACAAAAAAACAAAAAAAAAATTGTTATATTCGCCGTTTCCGGCGACAGCGACCCAGACTCATTTTCTTAATTTCGTGAGCTCTCTAGTTTGATGACAAGCGAAGCCAAATGTGGTCTTGAAAAACCTAGAAACCTATACTTATCCACCTAGGTATGGACCTAGGTAGGTAGGCTCTAACGTAACTAGTTGCAAAAGGCATTTTGCAATTTTTTTATACAACTTATTTTAATGCGCTTAATGCGATATATGCGCTTATCCATTTTTTTTTTTTTGTGGTTGAGAAATTATCAAATAACTTCTCCCGCTCTGGGCGGAGCTGGAGAGCGTGTCAGACTTTTACTGACTAAAACCCACCCGTGTGCCTTCCGTTGCCTGTGTGCCGGGGTCGCGATATTCCTTTTCGGACAAACTCGCAACCCCGGCAGGTTCCGCGATGGTCCCTACGTTATCTATCTCTCCATTTGTTTACATTTTCATCACATACTTCTGGAACAGACACACTTGTGACTTGATTATGTTGACAGATATTGGCACGTTGTTTATTATTACTTCATAGAAATAAGCTAAACATATTGACAAACATATAAAGTAATATGTAAATAACAATAAGAAAGCCATTACAGGCTAACCCAATGCGATAAATGCGCTTATCCTAACTTAACATTTATAACAAATTACAAACAATGCATTCCTTGTGAATTCACTCAGAGAACAACAGAATAAGTCCGTCTCGCTGTGAGGTTGAGCGTGCGGTACTTATTTATGTATACTACCTGCTGCTCGCGGCTTGGCCCGCGTGGACCCTAATTCTTTTTCTAAAATAATAGTAGCCTCAGTTACTCCTTATAACATCAGCTATCTGACAGTGAATATGACGTCGAAATCGGTCCAGCCGTTTCGGAGATTAGCAGGAAAAAACAGATAGGCCGGCCAATTTTTTTTATTTTTTATTCGTAGGTACTGTACTACCTTCATATCCATTTAGTAAAAAGCTGTTATTTTGACATTACAAACAGACACTTAAATGGATGTATTTGTATATAATGTGTGGCGGCATCTACATAGCCACATGCGAACTACGCAGTACTAGTATAGTACCCTAATTGCGTATTATACGATCAATCAGAATCTGAATCGTTTTGAAACAGATTGCTAATCCATTGCTTCATAAGTTCGATAAAAAAATCTGCTCAACAACGTAAATAACGCAATGAATGTTGTTGAACGGTCAAAATAAAACAGACTAGTCGTAATCGGTTACGAAAATGTGTTGCGTAGTTAGCTGACGTCACACAAAAAATCCTGACGTCACTTATGTCCTGCATCACGCAATTAGAGTTTCCAATTGTATAGGTAACTACTTAAAACAACGTTTTTATCGCTTTGTTTGGCGATACGTTCATGGCTCATTAATTAAATACTTAGGTAGGTACGTAATAAGTTAGCAACCGACTAATATGAAATGGACCTGAGTAACATAAATTAAACATAAATATTGACACAAGTGCAGTGCTATTCTGTAACCATCTCACCGTGAAAACTTAGGTGAAGTGAGCGTGGAGTGAGCTGTCATTCCACAGGGATTGACACTATTGACAGCTCACTTCACCCAAGTTTTCACGGTGAGATGTTTACAGAATAGCATGGCTGGTATCGATTTCATTCTTTACGATTACACAACTGTAAACGACTCACTGTTTTTCGAGTCAACCCGTGTGTATTTTTTTTACTTGTCTTATTTGGTAAACATCTAAGTACATTAGTTTTCGCGTCAATCCCAGTTAGGTACTGTAAGAACGTTGATCTTTACAAAAAACACCAATTAAAGTCTGTTTTTAATCTCGTAGCCTAATTTGACAGGTGCAAATTAATGGATAACAGAAGCCATTATTGAGCAGTGGTCTGATATGTACTATAATTGGACGTAGTTAAACAGAAAGGATCCAATAGTTTTGAGATATTCAAGTTTTAAGATCAGATCGTGTTAATTATGTGATTGTATGAGCTGCCATACATACGGGTCGTTAATGTATGGTCATAATGACATGATGCGTTGGGATTGATTTTGTGATATTAAAGTTTTGACTACAAAGAGTGTTTTGGTATACATAACTCATTTTCGCCCATAGTGTGGGTTGGATCCTTTCTGCTTAACTACGTCCAATTCATGGTCAAAATTTTTATACAAGTGACAGGTGACAAAGTACAAAGCCGTAACTATATCAATTTGAATCGGTGACGGGCATGTGCAAGTGCAACAGGCCAGTGCATTAGTATGCGACCTCTTCCAATACAAATGTCAAACTCCAAATTGAAAAAACAAACAACAATCACTTGAAATGTCAAATTAGTCAACGACATAAAAGAAACAGAATTAAGAAAAAAAAAAACTGCTTCATTCGAATTACTTAAAACATAACATCAGCCGTGCTATTCTGCAAACATCTCACCGTGATAACTTGGGTGAAGTGAGCTTGATGTGAGCTGTCATTGCACACTGGTCTAAAGCTAGGGATTGACACTATGGACAGCTCACTTCATGCTCACTTCACCTCACTCTTCACGGTGAGATGTTTACAGAATGGATGGACTGGCCTGTATTCCCGGAGGGTTAGGCCGAGGTATACCTACCTATAGTACACCCACATTTCGCCAGTTATGTTTAAGTCCCATGTAACAGAGGGCAAGCCTATTGCCATCAAGCGGGCACAAATCCAGACTCCGGGCTGCTACTGAGAAATTCCAGATGAAAAAAAACAAAAACACTGCCCGACCCGCTTTTTTTTGGGTCAACGACTGCTGGTGTTAAAGCTTGTCCACTCTGAAATGACGCGCCCCACGTAAACTGCGGTAGTGGGGCGCGTCACTTCAGAGTGGACAAGCTGTAGTGCTATTCTGTAACCATCTCACCGTGAAAACTTAGGTGAAGTGAGCGTGGAGTGAGCTGTCATTCCACAGGGATTGACACTATTGACAGCTCACTTCACCCAAGTTTTCACGGTGAGATGTTTACAGAGTAGCATGGCTGTATTTGAAGTATTAGTTAATCTTAATCCCCATACAAGAAGCTTGCTTTTTTCGGCGTTTTTTGCGAGTGTCAGCGCTGATAGAATGGCAATTTGTCTAGGCCCTCTGGTACTGAAACCCTGAAATATAAAGCACCCATGTTAAGATCAAGATTTTGACGCCATGCTGAAAGACCTCGCTCTCCAGCTGTCGACTCCGAAAGACTCAACTTGCACGCGTAGCATGACAACCATAGAAACCGGTTTTCTACGAGTTTTGTCGACGGAAGAATAGACAGAATGACAGATTGTGATTTTTTATCTGGCATTTTGTCTATTCTTCCGTCGACAAAACCCGTTTCTACGGTATACAGCCGAGACGTGGACAAAAGGACTTTGATTGGAGTCTGTGGGATTGAATGTGGAATGAGGAGATCCGAGTCGCAGCTCATTGAATATTATACAAATCTTGCTTTCCCATTGACCATTTAATCTAGGTTGTTTTTCCTAGTAGGTTTTGATGAGTAATTTGATGGAAAAGGAGTCAGAGTGGTCGCAGCTCAAAGAATATTATAAAAATCTGTAGTTAAGGGCCGGCAATATTGGCCGTAGAACTGATGACCGTTGGGATAGATGTATTCTTGAGTGGAGACCGGGAATCAGCAAGTAAGAGGACACCCTCGAGCTATAGGTACCTAGGTAGAGCTAAGTTCTTTGCACAGTAGTTGGTACTTAGCAGCTGGATGAGTTGGAACAAGGACCGAACTAATTATCGGGTATTTGGGAAGGCCTATGTCAGGCAGTAGACACTGATGAATGAACGATGTAATTTGAAAGTGAGTTTTTTATAACTCGAGGTGAAGGTATCAAATAAAGTCAAAGTCAAATCATTTATTTTCAAATAGGCCCTTGTAAGGCACTTTTGAACGTCAAAGTTTACAAAAAATTGAATTGATTCTAGTCGCCCCTTCCTAAAGGTAGTTTTCGTATGGAGAAGAATGAATAAACCTCTTAAATAAAAAAAATCATCAATGTACGTTAGTTCTCATTAGGTAATAGATTTGATGAGGTATTAAGATTATGTCTGGACCTTAAAAGAGACTACAACCTCTGAGTTTGTTTCGGCCTTTCTTCTCAGAGTAGTCAGATAGGAAACACCGACCTCATCTAGCTTATTTTTAATATTTTTTTATATGACGTGTAAAAGTTACACGTGAAGTGATTCCGATATCCTATTTACAGAATAAACAATTTCATTTCATTTCATTTCACTTTCCTGCGGTTGGACAATAAAATTACCGTATTTTAATTAATTGGATGCAACTGTGTTATCCTCTCGATATTACTAAGAAGCTGTCAAATCGGAGCAAGCGTGTTTTGAAGCCAAACAACAGATTATTTAACCTCGTAATTTTTTTAATGAAAAAAATCTTTCACGTTGATTCTGCTTAAGGAGGCAAAAAGTGTTACAAAGCCTTCAAAGCAATAAGTCTTAACGATAGCTATTGATAAGGCAGGTACTGAATACAGCTTGTTTATAACGCTTTGTTTAATGTTAATTGACGCGCGAAATCAACTATGTATCCAATTTGAAAACGTTTCTCTGACTCGACACGGTGTAAAACTACAAAACAGTGTGTCCTAACGATTGGCGCGAAACGGTCGTGTCCGCCATCTTTACCATAGACTAAACGTGTGATAAAATAATTTTAAATTATAGTGCGGCAAGGATATTTTCTTTTTTATTGGATTTACAAAAGAGGTGCGTTTGTTTTATTTTTATTTTGTTACAATGGTTTTTAAAATGTTTATTCTATAGTGCGTTTGAGTGGTTTTGTTTATGTATTTAGCGTAAGGTTGTATGCACAGCAAAATGTGTGATAATGGTGAAAGAGATTGTGTCCTAATATTATTATTCAGGTATTCGAATACGTGATTGTGAATCACTATCGATTCGTTTAGCTAATAGCTAGCTAGTTAGGTTATCTATACTTTTTTTGTACATTGTTCTCACCTAAAGAAGCAACAAGAATAATGTACCCAGGATTTTGTAATTTTCTATATTTATGTAAAAGAGTGTTCTTGGAGTTTCTTGCCCGTTCTTCTCCATAAAGATCTACGTTTTGGAATGGGCAACTAGCTTCAACTTTCTGACTAACTGACCGACTATTTGACAATTCAAAAGTGCCTGTAAATGGTTTAATTGATGAGTAAATGCTTTGAGTTTGAGTTTAGCTAACAAGAAACTTTAAATTATGTGGCTAAAAGTAGGGATAGATAATAATCTTAATTGTTAATTAAAACCTCATTGTTTTATCGTATTCGCACAGGTAATAAAGGTGGTTGGGGAGTTATTATTAACACACTTCTGGTAACACAGATGTGATGACGTAGACTTGTGTTACCCACGTGACCACTGTGTCTCGATATACTAAAACCCACCCGTGTTCCTTCCGTTGCCTGTGTGCCGGGGCCACGATATCCCTTTCGGACAAACTCGCAAGGCGAAGTATATTATCTGCTAAGGGAAAACGAAGTAATAGCTAGTGTTGCAAAGAACTCGAATCTTCGAGTTCTATATAAACGGACTCGGATGATGAATTACAAGACTCGACTCTAAGACTAGAAAACTAAATTTTTTACGAGATCTTGAATGTTACATCTCGAGTCTCTTTGTGCGCTCGAGTCCTTTTTATGCAGCGAGTCGCACTGACGCCCTCTTTGTGTATGAGTCTAGCAATTAAATTGTTACATTTACAGGCCGGGGAGAAAGGCTCAGATAAAAAAATTACAGAATTGATTAAGGAAATTTCATAACAAATGGGTAATGGTATGGTGAAATGGAGCCAGTTTACCTTCACATCTTTATTTTCTTAGAAGTGAGTTTTTAGCTGATTTGTAATGATTTTCTCATCAGTATTTTTTTGTATGCATAGTAACATCATAAGTAACCACTAATTTAATAAAAACTTATCTATTATTCGAGTCTTTTCGAATGATGAGTTTCAAGTCTCGTTTTCATTTTAAGACTCGAGTCCATTGTAAGACTCGAGTGGCTGTTAAATGACTCGGGCTCGGCTTGACACACTGAGTCTTGCATAATTGAGTCGAGTCTTTAAAAAATACGACTCGTGGACTCGAGTCCTTTGCAACACTAGTAATAGCGTGGGTCTGCGATACGATACGTTGCGGTGGGTCGGGCCGAAATTTCACGCGGACAAAGTCGCGGGCGGAAACCAGTCTTTTGTTACAAAGTGATTATTCACAATGTTTCTTTAATAAAGATAAGGTTTATATCTTTAGGTATGTATTTAAACATTATTAATTTATTCAGCGAATTTATAGGATTAGATACGATATCCATTAATCTGTATAATTAGGCTTAGAGTCAATATAAAAAATATAACCTAAGTACATAGGACATACTTATACTAGGATCAATAAAAAATGTGACACTCAATACATAAAATTACGCCTGTATTACGCGAAGTGGTAGGCAGTGGTGTGGGTAGGTAGATATTTCAATAACTATTTTAGTTATACTATTTAGTTCCCTTTAAAAAATTATTGGGCAGAATGGTACTAATCAATGCGTCATGTTCAGTTTCTACTGAATAAAAAACAATTGAAAGTCAAACAATCGAATGTTGTACATTTTTCAAATTTAGAATGTTATAGCTATCTTGGGGAAAAAGTTACACTCTGGAATCTCACACCGTGCAGGTTTAATTTTAATTCAAAGTGGCCAGTCCGTTAAAACGGCAAATAATTAAGTTTAGATGTTTTTGACTCGTCAATAAAAATAACAGGTAAACTTGTAGCTTTAGGTACTGCTGAGATAAGGAAAAAGAACAGTGGGTTTTCCAAGATCACAGACACTGTTTAAAAAAAGTTGATTAAGAAATCACATTCAAATCAGTGAATCTTTAGAAGGTACGAGGGGGCGTTTTTAAGTTCGCGGAATGGAGGGTAAAAAGTGAAAATAAATATACCAAACTATTTTTCTTTTTCAATATATTCACCTGCTACCCTAACACATTTTTCAGATCTTTCAATTAGCTTATGTATACCTTCATAAAAAAATGTTTTGTCTTTGTCCGAAAAATTGCGTCCTTCACTTCTTCATCGGTTGAAAACTTCTTCCCACGAAGTTCTTTTTTAAGTTTTGGGAATAGATAATAATCACTGGGAGCCAGGTCTGGACTGTAGGGTGGGTGGTCTAAAATATCGAAGCCCACTTTATGCAGGGCAGCCAACGCAACACGGCTCTTGTGAACAGGCGCGCGTTGTCGTGAAGAAGAAGCACACCTTTTGTCAATTTTCCCCTCTTTTTTTCTTTAATGCTTTCTTTTAACCTCTCGAGGATTGAAGCATAGTATTCTCCGGTTATAGAAACGCCTTTATCTTTATAATCGGTCAACAGGATTCCTTCCGAATCCCAAAAGATCGAGGATCGTCTTCGAGTGAGGTCCTGCCTTGTTTAAAGAGACTGTGCCCCTTGTAAACCATGGTTTTACCCGGGCAAGAGTCCCCGTAAACGGATTCCATCTCTTCCAGTATGTTTTGAACTGACTTTCCTTGCTTGGTAAGGAACTTTATAACGGCACGGTACTCGATTTTTTCCATAATTCACACTTTCTTCCCGATTGAGTTGTTTGATTGACGATAGTTCAAAGACTTATGATCCAATTAAGATAAAACTTGGTATTTATACTTATATTGAGTGGCTGAAGTAGTGGCCACCCCGTTAATTACCTTTATTTATATCCTACCCTCCCATTCCGCGAACTTAAAAACGCACCCTCGTATGTGGTACAGGGTGTAAAATTCACTCGTCCTCTATTGGGGACAAAAAAAAGGGAGGATCCTCCGAACAGTCAGGAGTCGTGTCTGGTGGGCAACTGCTCAACGATTGATGTCGGGGAAGTTATATACAACCTTAGTTTTTGTTTAGACTAAACCTCTTAAGCGGTCATTGTACTCATCATTGTGAATAACTTTCACTATGGGACCGACGCTGAAATCGCGAAAAAAAAATCAGCTGTTGCCCCACATTTATGTTCGTATATCTCGTCGAAATGTAGGGAACAGCTGATTTTTTTTTTGCGATTTCGTATATACGTTGTTCATAGTAATGAGTATAATGGTCGGGATTGACACTATTGACAGCTCACTTCACCCAAGTTTTCACGGTGAGATGTTTACAGAATAGCATGGCTGTTGCTAATCTGTGAACAGTGTTGTGGGCTGCAATATTGTCTATATTTTTTAATGAATTTATTATTTCTATGTTTTATATTGCTATACCTAGCTGTTTGTTGTTCCGTTTGAATAAAAATAAAATAAAAGGCTTTAAAGGCGGAATAGTCTGCAAAGGATTAGACACTTTTGACAGCTCACTTCCCGCTACAGTCAATAAGGTTGTCATAGTTAGTCAGTCGTCGGAATCATCCAATGGAAATGCGCGGTCAAAAAAATTGGTAATTCCTGAACTCAAGACAGTTCTCGAGCTAGGGAATTCCTATTACAATATTATTGGTGTAGAAAGTGTGTAGGAAGTCGTCGCTAAGTAATAATTAACAGTCGCACGGGTCTATCCATCAGGTTCAGCTAAGCTTGCCGGGGTTGGTCGGTGGATGGGGGCCCACCTTTACATACCGAGACCGCTCCGTGCCTCGGAAAGCACGATAAACCGTTGGTCCCGGCTGTCATTCTTAGATCTTTGACAGTCGTTACGTGTCGTCAGAAGCCCGAAAGTCTGACAACCAGTCTTATCAAAGGGTGTCGTATCACCCAGTTACTGGTTTGTGGAGGTCAGATAAGCAATCGCTCCATGTAAAATGCTGGTACTCAGCTGCATCCGGTCAGACTGGAAGCCGACCCCAACCCAACATAGGGAAAACATCAAACACATTGGGAAAAGGTTAATCAGGCAG
The DNA here is from genome assembly GCA_914767755.1 of Agrochola circellaris. NCBI lineage: Eukaryota > Metazoa > Arthropoda > Insecta > Lepidoptera > Noctuidae > Agrochola > Agrochola circellaris. The sequence continues at coordinate 3,246,061 of OU611867.1, read as the reverse complement.
ATTGATTTAAAAGTGTAGAAAACGGATCGTTTTAAAAACAATCTCTGAAATCCACACGTTTTCCTTAAAAGTTTAATTAAATATCAATCTTTATCAAAAAGTACTTGCTCAAGGTATCATAACTCCAACAGGAAAATTGCATTGAAAATTGACCGACGAGTGCGCGGTGATGGCGACAAATGATTACTCGCTGGTATGTTTAAGAAGAAAAGAAAGAAGAATGAAAAAGTGTTTATTCTGCACAAACTAAACGCACATTACAAAAAAAAAAAAAAAAAAACAATACCACTTTACAGATAAGCCAAAAGCCTCGTATCCATTATTGACACAGAAAAGTTTGACAAATTTTATCTATTGCTTGCTGTCAGGGTCAGAGGCCAACATAATGTGTTGCGACATTTACAAAATGAAAACAAACAATCAAACCTACAAAATGCTGATTGCAAAGTGGATAAATAACAGTTTGTGTAACAAGTAACAACAAGAACAATTAAACTGTGCGTCGTATCTGTTTGAGCTAGAGTTGCCAACCCTATTATACATTTAATATATATATACATACATAACACCACACCTGTATACCCCCAAAGGGTTGAGCAGAGGTGTACCTATATGTACACCCACATTTCGCCAGTTATGTTTAAGTCCCATATAGGACGCGAGCCTATTGCCATCAACTGGGTACAAATCCAGACTCCTACTGAGAAATTCCAGATGGAAAATCCCAATAACACTTTGCCCGACCCGGGAATACCCCAGGCTAGTAGTGCTTGCGACTAGTTGACCAAGGAGGTAGTCATATAATATAGTATCCTGCTATTTTAGAGGACTAAATAGGTAATATATTAAAAAAAAAACATTATGGTTGGCGAAACTACAGTATTTTTATGTCAATACAAAATGGCGAAATGAGCGTAATAGGGCCACTATTAATCTCATAAAAGCTGAATTAATGGTGTTTTTGTAACTTTAATGTAGAATGTAATTATAGATATATGACATTTTAAAAAAAACCTGTTAATAAAGACTCAAAGTAGCAACAAATATGGATTTAAAAAATAACATATTTTTGAGACATACGTACTTACTTTCTTTTTCCGGCAATGGCTTCAAAAATACTATATTTTGATATAATAAAAGTTGACAACCCTACTCTCAGCGAGTGTTCTGCCCGCCCAGCGATCATCGCTGAGCTAGTACAGCTTGTCCACTCTAAAATGACGCGCCCCATTAAGGCTCGTGCAGAGTAGCAGGATTAGTTGCGCGACGCGACAGCGGTAATTGTTATACCGTGAAGTTTTTTTTAGAAATTGTGTTGTGAGTCGCGTCGCGCCGGCCTGCACGACTCATAGAAATCCGCATTACCGTGTGCGTAAATGCGGTAGTGGGGCGCGTCATTTCAGAGTGGACAAGCTATAGGTACCTACTCTCTTTGATAGCTCTTGTCGCTGCGACAAATGAACACTCGCCTGCGGGCAGAACTGACATGTTCACACCGCAGGCCTTTTTTTGCATTCGGCATTCTTTTGGCGATATACCTATAGGTATATCTCCTTTACTTACACGGCAGCCTAATTACGTAATGCACGATCAATAATAAATTGAAACAGATTGCTAGTCCATTGCTTCATAACTCGAAAAAAAAATTGAGCAGATTTTTTTTTCGAACTTATGAAGCAATGGACTAGCAATCTGTTTCAATTCATTTCAATTTATTATTGATCGTGCATTACGTAATTAGGCTGCGGGTCCTACAATCTTTTGTACGTTTCGACTTTCGAGCGGGAAAATTGTTGGCAGCTTGTCGCTTCCTCGTCGGAGGTGGGATAGTTGCTAAGGTAAACGCAGCTATCAACGACCCATCGAAAATCTGTAGTTATTACCGACCTATAAAAGTAATTCGAAATCTTTACGTTTCCAGAACTATTCTAGCTATAGGTAGGCAAAGTTAAACACGCGTTTATTCCTTGAGCGTCGTATACTTTTACGTTAGTGTGAGTAGCTGTGCAAAAAAGAGATAAAATACGTCAGTTACTGCGGGGCAGCGTGGATGCAGGAACTGTCGTACTGTTCCCTTGTTCCTTTAAGTAAGTACGTGACTTTTCTATTTAAGACATTTATACAAACAAATGACATCTATAATTTATCTTATATTACTAAATGTATTCATTTAAGTATCAACTCTTGATTTCTTACGACATTTTATTAATAAAAAGTAATTTGAAACGATAAAACTTTAAATTAAAATGGGATGGTGTTAGCTTCATCAGTTTTAGTCGTGGCAGCTATCAACGACCCATAAGTCGGCAATGGCAGCAACGTAACTTTTCGTTTTATTTTTCTTTTATGTTACTAAATCACACTAACACAAGTATTTTTATGGACCAGTTTAAATCTAAGCTATCAGTCTTTATAAAAATCTATTAGCGACTAAACTTTTTTGTCTAGTTTTTACCTTTTAGTGTTGTCAATTTAACCAAAGTTATGATATTTTTCGAGGATCGATATTGAATAGTTACAGTAATAAATCATTGTTTTTGTGTTTAAAACAGTGTGCATTTGTTCATATTTTTTGTGACATTAATCAATTATAATCTATTTTATAGTCCGAAGGTCAATTGAATTAAAATAACCATATTTTTATGAGTCGGTAATACAATTTATGTTTATACTTACATACTTTATTACCGACCCATGAGGGTCGGCAATAGCAACTATAAGAAGCTATTACCGATCGTATATAGATTATTTAGTTTGTCACCTACTTTTATGACATAATAGGTACCTATTAATAAATGCTACTTCTTGGCTAAAGCAACATAAAAAGTATTATGTTGATTAATTTAAAAGTTTATAATGTTTTAGGTCATAGGTATTACTAAGATGGGCACGCCACAATTGTGGCGATAAGTCCCCTCTTTGAGGAGTGGCTAGAGAGGCGCCACGGCGTCCTCACCTTCCGCCTGACACAGGTCCTCACCGGACATGGTTGTTTCGGGAGGTTCCTGTTCAGGATAAAGCGGGAGGAAACGCCCGGGTGTCACCACTGTGTGGATCGCCCGGAGGACACGGTGGAGCATACGGTGGAGGTCTGCCCAGCTTGGGCGGAGCACCGCCGTGTCCTCACGGAGGCGATCGGCGGCGGCGATCTCTCGCGTCCGGCCCTGGTTCAGGCCATGGTCCGGAGCGAGAGTGCATGGGAGGCCGTCACCTCCTTCTGCGAAGCAGTAATGCTCGCGAAGGAGGAGGCGGAGCGCGCGAGGGAGAGGCAAGAGTTGCGCCCTCGCGCCCCTAGTCGCCGCAGGAGACGCCCCGGGCGTCGGGAGTCGCGAGCCGACTTCCGGCCACCGTAGGCGCGGGCTTGCGGACGGTGAGCAATGGGTAGCTCGCCGTCCGATAAGGACCAGGCCCGGGTCGACGGCGCGTTGTGTTCCACGCGCGCCTCAAAGAGATGTCAGCACCAACTGACGGGGTCCTGAAGGGCCAATGCCTGCCGGGGTTGCGTGTTTGTCCGAAAGGGATATCGCGACCCCAGCACACAGGCAACGGAAGGAACACGGGTGGGTTTTAGTCAGTAAAAGTCTCACACGCCCTCCCGCTCCGCCCAGAGCGGGAGAAGTTATTTGATAATTTCCCATCCTCAAAAAAAAAAAAAAAGGTATTACTAAGAAGTACTAATTTGTTTTATTAAAAATAACGATAGTAAAAAAATACGAATAAGTATTTGCATTTTTATGTTGTTTTATTTTGTTAAGATCGGTAATCATCATCATAATCACTAGCTTATATACATTCCATTGCTAGAAAAAGGCCTCCTCTCATACACGATCGGGAATAGCTGCATAAAAATCGTTAATAGCTTCACAGCCGTTTTTATGGGTCGGTAATTGCAACAATCGACTAAGTCACATTGTAAATTATTTTTTACAAGATAATCCTTTATTTAAATGTATTTGATTCAGTAAATACATTTTTTATACATAACACTAGCATATAAAATTAAACTATTAATCTTTAGAGGAACCAGTATACTAAAAAAATATGGTTGATTTTAAAATTGCCTTAGGGGGGTCGTTAATACCTTTTTTTTTTTTTTTTTTTTGGATGGGAAATTATCAAATAACTTCTCCCGCTCTGGGTGGAGCGGGAGGGCGTGTCAGACTTTTACTGACTAAAACCCACCCGTGTTCCTTCCGTTGCCTGTGTGCCGAGGTCGCGATATCCCTTTCAGACAAACCCGCAACCCCGGCAGGCATTGGCCCTTCCGGACCCCGTCAGTTGGTGCTGACATCTCTTTGAGGCGCGCGTGGAACACAACGCGCCGTCGACCCGGGCCTGGTCCCTATCGGACGGCGAGCTACCCATTGCTCACCGTCCGCAAGCCCGCGCCTACGGTGGCCGGAAGTCGGCTCTCGACTCCCGACGCCCGGGGCGTCTCCTGCGGCGACTAGGGGCGCGAGGGGGCGCATTTTGCCTCTCCCTCGCGCGCTCCGTCTCCTCCTTCGCGAGCATTACTGCTTCGCAGAAGGAGGTGACGGCCTCCCATGCACTCTCGCTCCGGACCATGGCCTGAACCAGGGCCGGACGCGAGAGATCGCCGCCGCCGATCGCCTCCGTGAGGACACGGCGGTGCTCCGCCCAAGCTGGGCAGACCTCCACCGTATGCTCCACCGTGTCCTCCGGGCGATCCACACAGTGGTGACACCCGGGCGTTTCCTCCCGCTTTATTCTGAACAGGAACCTCCCGAAACAACCATGTCCGGTGAGGACCTGTGTCAGGCGGAAGGTGAGGACGCCGTGGCGCCTCTCTAGCCACTCCTCAAAGAGGGGACTTATCGCCACAATTGTGGCGTGCCCAGCGCTGGGTTGCGACAATCGCACTCTCCATGCCGCCATGAGATCCCGCCGGAGCTCTGTCCGCTGTGCCGCGATTTCTCGCGGCAGCGGAGTTACGCCCCGGCGTTTCGCCTCCTCGCGCAACTCCCACATGTGCGCGAGGACTTTTGCCTCCAGATCCCATGGCGGTAGTCCGGCAAGGAGGCTCGCCGCCTCACGGGAGACCGTGCGGTATCCTCGTACCAGCCTGATCGCCATGACCCTTTGGGACGCGTTCAACCGCTGGGCTGGTCGCAGCCTCAATGAACGCGCCCACACCGGTGCCCCGTAAAGGGCCATGGAGGTCGTTAATACCTGCGTTTACCTTAAATGGCAAACGTAAGGTAGGACGCCCTCTGGCTTGGTGGAGCGATGGTCTTATCAGCTACCATCATAGAGTGGCTGGTAGCACCAGGATGAGTGTAGCTGAGTTGAAGCATGATTTGAGAGGCCTCTGTGGCTTATTGGTTGATTCGCACGAATTTACTCGAACGAAAAGGGAGAATTGACACTTAAAAATAAATAAATCTTGAGGCGATTCGCGCGATATTTTTTTTTTTTGTGGGTGAATCGACAACTCCTGAAATATATACATACATAGAATGCCGTAGGACACTGAATATAACACTCGTGAAGGGTTTAGGAGTTAACTCAGAGCTCCCTCGCTGTTCTCAAAAGCCCTAGAATCCTTCGTTACGTTCGGGATTCAATATATTATGGTTATAATTTTTTTTTTTACTCTTCAATAAAAAATAACAGGTAAGTAAAGTAATAAAGATAAGGAAAAAGATGTTAAAAAAAATGTGAGTTAGAAATTCCGATCCGCATGAAGGTAATTTATTTGTAGGCGAATCGACTAGGCGTTTCGAATACGGGATTTTATCAATACCGGTATTAATACCGTATAGAAAATTTCCTATACCGGGATTCCGGGATCCCGGTATTGGGCTCTATTTTTTTACATAATATACTTTTTTTTTTAACTTAACAACTATTAAGTTTCACTACAAAATAAAAAACACTTTTTTAAATATAAAATCATTTTATTATGTAACTTAAAACAAAACCGAATCTCTTAACAAAAATAATAACCTGACACATAGTATGAGAAAAGTACCTAAATACAATAAAACGTTTCAATTTAATCAGTATCTAAGTAATTAAAATTTAGCGATCCATTTATCGTTATGTTTTTATAAAACAAATCTCTTTAAAATCAACACACAATATTTTTTTAATAAAAATCTAAAATCTACTAAAGTTACTACTAAGTCGAACATAGTATCTTGAGCTATAAAGTAATATCATGCATATAATCTATTTAAAATCAACAATTAAACAATAATATAATATTTTTTCAACTTAAATCAAATAAATCAGTCACAAATTTCATATTCGTTTCGGCTCTTTCTTTCTGAAAATGAGTTTGTAAGAAGGAAAGAGCATCTAAACTTTGAGGTTTAAGTTAAGTTGCACCAATATGTAACCGAGGAAAACGTTCTCTCTGCCTCTACGCTCGTAGGTGGAATGTTTAGTAAATAATTATACGCCATGTGACCATGTCAATGTACATCTCTCGGCCGCCTCCAGTACTATCATAAATGCCCATTTCAACTCTTACACTATATTCTGTATCAGTGCTGGAAGAAGCTTGAGTCTTACTCTTAACTTCCCTTAAGTTTTAGCTTCGATTTCTGCATCCAGTTATTTTTAATGCTTAATTCAACATTGGGACTCTTGAAATGTAACTAACTGTCTAAATAAACCACGAGATAATTAAAATACGCAGTTTTTTAAACTTACCCAGATACAAAATTGGTTGGAAATATAATGTCTACAGAAAATAAAGTTAAATCACCAATACCGGGATTGGTATTGGAAGCCCTAGAATCGACAACTCCAGAAATACGTATTAGGCAATTGGCACATTTTGAATTTTATGCAGTTAAGCTATTTCCAGCAGTAGACTGCTATGTGATGGTGAGGAAGATGCTTCTGAGGATCTGGGCATTTTTTGTAAAATTCTCAAAGGCTCTTCCTAAAAGGGGTTTAAGTTTGTGCAAGAAGGGACCCTAAAACCGGTCTGCTACTGACCGCGTTTAAAGAAGTTTGACAACTTTTTAGGGACAAAATAACGTCGTTAAAATTCGCATGAAGACTTCAATTAAGGCACGAGAAATACTTAAAAACCTTAGGTCAAGAACCTTTCCAAACAACTTTGTAAAAACATAATTTTGCAACCGGACGCTTCAAGATTCCGGGCTGGGGGCCTATCACGAACTTTAAAAAAACCAGGCAATTTCCACCCACTTCATTGCAATGACTGATTAAATTTCATATTATGACATTCCTAACTTTGACGGACTTCATAATAGGGCCTGACTCTGAGTAATTAAAAAAAAAACCCTGCTTATACAGGATGTATTGAAAATATGTGGTCATATTTAGTGGTGTGATACAGAACATCGAACTGAACAACTTTCTCGATGGAACCAATATCGTAATCGCGAAAAAATTATCAGCCGTCCCATAAATTTGGGTCGAGTAGGTATTGAAGTTTTGTATAGATGTACCCATGTTTTTAGAATTTTTGTCCGTTTATCTGTTTCTCTAGCAGTTCCGGATTGGCGAAAAAACGGCTAAACGGATATGGATGAAATTTGGCTAACATATCGTTAATAATCTGCACCATAATTGCGTAGCACACGATCAATCATAATCGGAATCATTTTGAAGGATATTGCTAAACTATTACTTCATAAATGTTTGAAACATTTGTCTCTCAACAACGTAAATAACGCAATGAATGTTGTTGAACTGTCAAAATGAACTGTCAAAATGAAAAAGATTGTGATTGATCGTGGGTTACGCAATTAGGGTGCTGGATTTCAGCGCTCAGTAGAAATTGCTTGCATTCGAGTAAAAGCACCGATACACAAAACTCAAAAAATTCAAAAGTCATTTATTAAAACTAGGCTGAGAATCAGCACTTTTCGAACGTCAAAATTACATAAGACAGTCCCCCGAAACGCCCACCCTTCACAGGTATAGCATGTATCAGAAACGTGTGGCCATATTTGAGGGTGTGTGGTACAGACTATGAAACTGAACGACTTTCTCCATGGCACCAACATACGAATATTAGATACGATTTTGGTACGTCGTGTGTACCAAAATCGTATCTAATACGCATCAAGCTATATTAACTTGCTGGCTAAAACCCCTCTGACTCGAGCAATACGCACCATCAATTATATTTAGGTTGAAATTGATATATTTACATGTTACTGGGGTGAATTCGCAAAAGTACTAGTGTTTACATTATGTTATAAATAATTGATCTAAGTATATATTTGTTTTTTTTCTTGGTGTGTGTGACTTAGCTATCGCATTAAGCTTTGTGCAGACTAGCGCGACGCGACAGCGCGACGCGACAACGGTTATTGTTATACCGTGAAGTTTTCTTAGAAACTGTATTGTTCGAGTCGCGTCGCGCCGTCGCGTCGCGCTGGTCTGAACGAGCCTTTAGGTTAAGACCAGCAGTGCTATTCTGTAACCATCTCACCGTGAAAACTTAGGTGAAGTGAGCGTGGAGTGAGCTGTCATTCCACAGGGATTGACACTATTGACAGCTCACTTCACCCAAGTTTTCACGGTGAGATGTTTACAGAATAGCATGGCTGTAATGGTAGTTTTTAAGGCATTTAAATAAATAAATAAAATAAATATTTTTCCAGTATAAGCTGACCTCGAATTGTACGGAAATCCTATACAATGCGACACCAGCGTAAACTGGAAAATAGCTTGATGTGTAGCCGTGAGTAGTAGTTTGAACCACAGCCTTAATTATGACCATACCTTTTTGATACAAACTGTATAGTTTCGCGTTGTATGACCATGTGTAGGCGGGGTCGTCCACGACCCACGAACACGCTACGCACGATCATAGCTCTGGCGAACAATTGAACCGCGATAAACCTCTCCGTGCACACTGCACATCTTACGTAACAGTGGTTTAAGTTCGTTTCGCGTTCCATCCATTGGGTGCAAGGTTACATCAACCAAGGTCAAGGACAGTATTCAGAAGCAGTACGGTTACGGTGAGCTCAGCAACATAGTTTTGCAGCCAAAATAATAATTATTCATATTTAGAGAGATTAGATAGATAGGGATTTATTGATGATTCTAATACTTAATTATAATTTTTTACCGAGGTGTTTTTTTTTAATATCTCATAACTGTGGGGTATGAATGAGAATGAGACCATATCAAAGAATCAACTGGCATATTTTTTTTTTTGTTTTTCCTTTTTCATTCTAATTAATTCGACAGTCACGATTTTTCATGTAAAAAAGCCTTAGGTGAATTAGAAAAATAAAAAAAACATTTAGTTCAGAAAATTTTTGTTCGTAAAGACAACTTCGCATTTTCTTAGCCTATATGAATGAATGGTTTGAATGAGAATGATTAGTTTAGTACATATCAATGACATGGTCTCATTAATACCTTAGAGATATTGGTGTGTGTCTGGATTGAGGAGCCATGTCTCATATCGGAACGAGGTTACTACCAATATTTAGTAGTAAATTAGCCGATTTTGTAGGCCGGATCCTGGAATTTGTAGTAAAACCCTTAAAACGTTATACGACGTTAAACCCGAAAACTAGCCAACGGATATTTTTGAAAATTTTGTAGGATTTAGTAGTACTTATGCGTTCTCTATAAAATAAAAATGGGGTTTGTATGGTCGAATTTGAGATAGCTACAACGTTTTGATTTTTCATAAAAAACCATAAATTTCTCCGCGCTGTATCTCGGAAAGTTATCAACCAATTACAATATATTTTTAGTATGATTTAGTAGTAAATGTGCTCGAATTTGTACCGTAAAAATAAAACGGAAAAGCTATATAATTTCGGTCTATAGTAATGATATGTACGTATGTAGCTACTAAAGTAGTTGATCAAATCTGATAACAATAACACCAATATTTAGTAGAAATTTCTACTAAATATTGGCGTAATCCAACATCCTGCGCAATCAGTATTTCAAAAGATATTAATAAAATAAACATTCCTTAACAAATTAGTGAATAGGGTGACCATAAATAATTCAAACTATGATCATAAACAGAGTTTTACTTACACATGAATAATTCTTCACCAATCAGTACTTAAATTATGAACACAATATTAACACCAAGAATTAAAAAAAAGAAAAAAAAACTAAATGATCCCATAGAATAAATAAACAAACACCAAGAATAAAAAAAGAAATCACAAAGAATTTTCAGCATCAGCACTAACTCCGAGCGACGCTCTAAAGAGATTCCAGCCCAAACTATGAGTATAACATATCCATAGGCGTCGGCGTAAGGCGTCGGTGTTATAGGCGCCGGTGTTATAGGCGTCGGTGTTATAGGCGTCGGCGTAAGGCGTCGGCGTAAGGCGTCGGCGTTAGGCGTCGGTGCTATAGGCGTCGGTGTTATAGGCGTCGGCGTAAGGCGTCGGTGTTATAGGCGTCGGCGTTAGGCGTCGGCGTAAGGCGTCGGTGTTATAGGCGTCGGCGTTAGGCGTCGGCGTAAAGAGTCGGTGTTATAGGCGTCGGCGTTAGGCGCCGGCGTAAGGCGTCGGTGTTATAGGCGTCGGCGTAAGGCGTCGGTGTTATAGGCGTCGGCGTTAGGCGTCGGCGTAAGGCGTCGGTGTTATAGGCGTCGGCGTAAGGCGTCGGTGTTATAGGCGTCGGCGTTAGGCATCGGTGTTATAGGCGTTGGCGTTACGCGCCGGCGTTAGGCGTCGGCGTAAGGCGTCGGCGTTAGGCGTCGGTGTTATAGGCGTCGGCGTAAGGCGTCGGCGTAAGCCGTCGGCGTAAGGCGTCGGTGTAATAGGCGTCGGCGTAAGGCGTCGGTGTTATAGGCGTCGGCGTTAGGCGTCGGCGTGAAGCGTCGGTGTAAGGCGTCGGTGCTATAGGCGTCGGTGTTATAGGCGTCGGTGTTATAGGCGTCGGTGTTATAGGCGTCGGGTGTTATAGGCGTCGGCGTAAGGCGCCGGTGTTATAGGCGTCGGTGTTATAGGCATCGGCATTAGGCGTCGGCGTAAGGCGTCGGTGTTATAGGCGTTGGTGTTAGGCGTCGGCGTCAGGCGTTGGTGTATAGGCGTCGGTGTTATAGGCGTCGGCGTAAGGCGTCGGCGTAAGGCGTCGGCGTTAGGCGTCGGCGTCAGGCGTCGGTGTTATAGGCGTCGGCGTAAGGCGTCGGCGTAAGGCGTCGGCGTTAGGCGTCGGCGTCAGGCGTCGGTGTTATAGGCGTCGGCGTAAGGCGTCGGTTTTATAGGAGTCGGCGTAAGGCGTCGGCGTTAGGCGTCGGCGTAAGGCGTCGGTGTTATAGGCGTCGGCGTTAGGCGTCGGCGTAAAGAGTCGGTGTTATAGGCGTCGGCGTTAGGCGCCGGCGTAAGGCGTCGGTGTTATAGGCGTCGGCGTAAGGCGTCGGTGTTATAGGCGTCGGCGTTAGGCGTCGGCGTAAGGCGTCGGTGTTATAGGCGTCGGCGTAAGGCGTCGGTGTTATAGGCGTCGGCTTTAGGCATCGGTGTTATAGGCGTTGGCGTTACACGCCGGCGTTAGGCGTCGGCGTTAGGCGTCGGTGTTAGGCGTCGGCGTAAGGCGTCGGCGTCAGGCGTCGGTGTTATAGGCGTCGTTGTTATAGGCGTCGGTGTTATAGGCGTCGGTGTTATATGCGTCGGTGTTATAGGCGTCGGTGTTATAGGCGTCGGTGTTATAGGCGTCGGTGTTATAGGCGTCGGTGTTATAGGCGTCGGCGTAAGGCGTCGGCGTAAGGGGTCGGTGTTATAGGCGTCGGTGTTATAGGCGTCGGTGTTATAGGCGTCGGTGTTATAGGCGTCGGTGTTATAGGCGTCGGTGTTATAGGCGTCGGTGTTATAGGCGTCGGTGTTATAGGCGTCGGTGTTATAGGCGTCGGCGTAAGGCGTCGGCGTAAGGCGTCGGTGTTATAGGCGTCGGCGTAAGGCGTCGGTGTTATAGGCGTCAGCGTTAGGCGTCGGCGTGAAGCGTCGGTGTAAGGCGTCGGTGCTATAGGCGTCGGTGCTATAGGCGTCGGTGTTATAGGCGTCGGTGTTATAGGCGTCGGTGTTATAGGCGTCGGTGTTATAGGCGTCGGCGTAAGGCGTCGGTGTTATAGGCGTCGGTGTTATAGGCGTCGGCATTAGGCGTCGGCGTAAGGCGTCGGTGTTATAGGCGTTGGTGTTAGGCGTCGGCGTCAGGCGTCGGTGTTATAGGCGTCGGTGTTATAGGCGTCGGCGTCAGGCGTCGGTGTTATAGGCGTCGGCGTAAGGCGTCGGTTTTATAGGCGTCGGCGTAAGGCGTCGGTGTTATAGGCGTCGGTGTTATAGGCGTCGGTGTTATAGGCGTCGGCGTAAGGCGTCGGTGTTATAGGCGTCGGTGTTATAGGCGTCGGTGTTATAGGCGTCGGCGTCAGGCGTCGGTATTATAGGCGTCGGCGTAAGGCGTCGGTGTTATAGGCGTCGGCGTAAGGCGTCGGTGTTATAGGCGTCGGCGTAAGGCGTCGGCGTAAGGCGTCGGTGTTATAGGCGTCGGCGTAAGGCGTCGGTGTTATTTTTCCTAATACTGTGGTCGCATCTGCGTCTATCGTGACGAAGCTACGCACAGTGATACGATACACGCAGATGTGACCAACCATTATCGGTTATCGTCGCGATAGTTCGGGCTGCGTAGCACTTATCACCCCGATAGTTCGGGCTGCGTAGCACTTATCACCCGGGTGAGTACCGTCACCCGGGTGATAAGTGCTACGCATAAAGCGGCTTCGCCACGTTTATTATAAACATAATAAACGTGGCGAAGCCGCTAATATGACCACCGCATTAGCGCGATAACTTTTTAGCGAGCGAAAAATACGAAGCTTCGGCACGCGTTGCTTTGTCACGATAGACGCAGGTACGGCCGCAGCATAACACACGTCGTCATACGTAGGTCATATCGAACGAATTGCGCCCGCGCACGAACACGACATTCACGACGACGTAATAAAATACTACATAATGTTGCTTCACTCGTTATAACGATAGTTGCACAAAGGTACTTATTGTAGATATAATTATGTGATTCATTGTGATTAGTGACGTGTTATGATAACTAGGTATAGCGTGGAACGTAGACAGCTTTTGTGTTCTTTTGTCTATGAAATATTTACTGCCTCTGGTTTATAAAATCATTTATGTTGCAAGCGTAAATGTTGATCGTGAATTCAAAAACTCGTGATTACCAAAGACAAAATATACCTACATTAAGGCGAGAGCGTCAAGGTATCCCGCGAAATTCAAATTTTCTTACGTTTTTTGCAATTTGCAGGTCAGTATCATGTTCTATGTTGATCTAAATATGATTCGCGGCCGTATCAAATGTTTAATTATAGAATTATAATCATAAAAATGATCAATGAAACTCTCTTCATGTAATCCCATTGAATGACTATTTCATGAAATCATGACATTTGACAATTATGCTAACTTATGGAGTTGTATTGCTGATTGTAATGATTATAATTATGTAAAGCCATATTTGTTACGGTCGCGAATCATATTTTAATCAACATACAACCTGACACTGACCTGCAAAATGGAAAAAACTCAAGAAAATTTGAATCTCGCGGGCTACCTTAGCGCATCCCCCTTAAGAGCGTTTATACTGAAAGTGGGCAACGTTGCAAATAGCTGTCAAATATTTCGCTGTTTCGATTAATTGGCAAGGGCGTCGCCCGCCGATGGCGTGAGGGGGGGGGGGGGGGGGGCAAGTTGGTATAGGGAGGATGGGAGAAGTATGATTTGTAGGTAGAATCAAGAGCACGTGAAACTTTACAATTGTAGTGCGTTGTCGCCTCTACGGCACATAATGGGGCCAAAATCAACTGGGCAGTCCCGATCACGAACTGAGAAAAATAATAATTTCCATTTTTTATGTATGGATTGGAAACGGACTTTTAGAGGAGCTCGTGGCTAAGTAATAACTGCCGCACGGGTCGATCCATCAGGTTTAGCTACGCTTGCCGGGGTTGGTCTGTGGATGGGTGACCATCTTTACATACCGAGACTGTTGGTCCCGGCTGTCTTTCGTGGATCTTTGACAGCCGTTACGGGTCGTCAGAAGCCCGAAAGTCTGACCAAGGGGTATCGTATTACCCAGTTACTGGGTTGTGGAGGTCAGATAGGCAGTCGCTCCATGTAAGATACAGTATTCAGCTGCATCCGGTTAGACTGGAAGGCGACCCCAATATAGTTGGGAAAAGACTAGGCAGATTGATTGGATTGGAAACGGACCTTTCGGTCGTTTTTCCCAAAACTATTCAGAACTGTAGAGCTGAAACCTAATAGGTATTATGACTGGGCATACCACCAACACGTTATACTTATTATTACGTCCCCGGACTCCGGACTAGACCCCGTTTAGGATATATGGAATTTGGCTTTATTGATATGTAGTTTCTTTACATTAGAATGCTTTGTATTTGACAAAAAAGAAAACTCTGGGGGGGGGGGGGCAACTGCCCCTTTTGCCCCCCTTGTTAATTAGATAATATTAATCTACGGAAATAAGAAATCTCGCTAACTAGTGAACTAGAATATTAATAATGAATTACAATTATAACATTGAATTTGATGTTGTACCCGTTTTAGGTGTAAAAAAGGCATTTGGACATACTTTTTTTACATTTAAAACTAAATATTCGGTGTTACGATGTTACCTAATTATTGCATTTCATAATCAATATTTTATTCACTAGTCAGCCATATTTCTTATTTCCATACAGTAATATTGCCAAATTCATGAAAACAAGCGAAATATCTGACAGCTATTTGCGACGTTGCCCACTTTCAGTAAACGCTCATACCGGTAAAGGACCGCGCGCGCGCGATGACGTAATAACTGTCAAGTACCGTTGCGCATTCCGGCGGCGTGACGTATTTATGACCTTGCTCACAAAAAATGGTCGCCCGCTGTTTATATGAGCCGTAGGCGCGTCATGTAAACAGTGTTGGGTTCGTGAATGAATAGACCATATTATGAAGTGTAAGCCGAACTCGTGTTCCGAGAATTGTATTTATAAACAAATGATGTTCTCAGATAACCGGCTACAAAAGGTGTTTGTTCCCGAGTTTTGTCTATTTCTGATAAAAATACGCTACCAATTTACACGAAATTTTGCAAGTTACATTATGAATAGATAAGTTATCAAAAAACACCGTTATTTTGAGAGTCCTAACGTAATAATTTCATAATATTCAAAGACAAACTTCATTGCGCGCGGAGCCGTTTTTGTGAATTTGCGTATTACAACGCATGACTTTGTAAATTCTCATCTTAGTTATATTGAGAAGTTTCTAATAAAAAATTGTACTAGGATACTACCTAGACCTTTGTTGACCGATAGCTACCTAAATCTCGTAAAAATATATCACTATAATTGTAAAATGATAAGATTTTCTTGAAGAGGGAACTAATCTGATTTGACGTAGTATTTTATTTTTTAGAATTTTATTATTAGTCAAAATAACTATATTATTTTATTACTATAAATACTTACCTCATTTTTATGGAAATAAACAAAAATATCAACCTCTGAACTAACCTAGAATTTTTTATAAAATGCAGAGCATGCTCCCACAGAAGAATATTCGAAATGTCAGTATTAACTTTTTTTTTTAATGTTGCCTCGTGCATATTTTTTGTTTTGAATGATTTAGTCGACTAGAATATCAGTCTGGCCAAATAGTAAAACCACCCACAGACAATATTATCATTTATTTTAGAGTAGAAATAATGTTTTTTGGCGCGAGAATTTCGCGTCGTAACGGTTTTTTCGCGAAACATTCAAATATTCAAAAATATGATTTTATGATGCAATTTCGTGAAAATATTATGTACAACGGTGTAATAACTACGTATAAATGAAAATATAGCCACATGTCGCCACATGCCTTCTAAAAACTTTTAATTTTTAATTTTTTTCGACGCAGAGCATTTTCCTACAGGAAAAGTTTTGAAGTATGAAAAATGTCAGGAAAAACGATTTTTTTTAATTTTTCCTCGTGCATATTTTTTGTTATGAATAATTTTGTAGACGAGAATATATATCTGGCCATAGAGTGAAACCACCCACAGACGAGATTAGACCTTATTTTAGAGTAGAAATAATGTTTTTTGTCGCGATCTCAAGTGGCACTCATTCGGTGCCACCGGTCCGTGAGGGAATGGGCGCTAAGACACGCTTTGAGTGCCGCCGTACTTTACCGGTTAAGTACAAAGAAAAAATATCTATTTGATAACAATTCCCTCTACTTCAACCTTAAGCAAGTAAATACGAGGTCGACTAAGATAAAAAGAAAAATATTGGTAAGTACTTAAAATTTTACTAGGTAGGTACAAAAATAAACAATTTACTTCAGTCCACGAACTTCTCAAGCGGATGCTTGGAACAGGAAATAACAAAGCAAAACTACTAAAAACCTGATTACATTTTAATCGAATATTTTAAATTATTCTTTAAAATCGATCGATAAGTTATAAATATTTTCCTGTTTAGTATCTATTAGAACCTATTTATAATAGGTATTTAGTTTTAAATACTTTAATAAAGATAATACAATGATTATATTCTTATTGACCGGCCCCCAAGGGCTCTAAAGCAGCCTTTACATTGTATGCTAAAGCTAAGCGCACACCACAGCTGCGTCGAGCTGCAACGCATCGCATTTAAATACAAAAAACTTTTTTCAAAAACTAATTAACCGTATTATTGACGCTAACTCAAAAACCACTCATCAGAACTTGATCAAATTTATATGGGACCATCTCAAGAGAATACCTGAAAGACTGAACCGATTTGAATAATTCTTTAATTAATAAATTATTAAAATCGGTTCATATGACGAAGTTCTGAGGCAAAAAACACAAAAAAAAAACAGCCGAGTTGAGAACCTGTTACTTTATTTAGCGTTCAACAAAATGGTTTCACTCGTTTAGGACATTTGATGAAAAATTAAAAAACAATGACATAAGTAAGACAAGTTTTAAAGGTTAAGACGCAGATATATGCCAGTGACCTTGAGTGGTTAGCTTGCGTGTTCTGTACTGAGCTCACGCAACGCGTCATACGTCCAGCCAGTAATAGGACTCGCCCATCAAGGAGCGCTGTCCCAAATTAGACGCATTATTAATTTACTAAAAGATCAATAATTAAATTATCTTTAAAATGCAAAAGGTTTCAGAAAAATACGCATGAAAATTTGGCGTGATTCTCAGGTTTTTATCCGCGTTAGACTTTTACAAATTAATTTCAGTATGTAATTTAAACATAATCTAAAATAGTCATATATTCAGTTATTAAGAAAATGCTCTAATTTAACATACATTTTATCTTCACTATAAAATAATTAAAAGTCGGTTATCGTCGTCGCCTTAATTTATTTGCAAAAAGAAAAAAAACTTAGGTCAGTAATTTGTAAATCGATAGATATAGTGGTACTGATATTATATTAAGTCAAGGTTTTACAGATAACTAAAGACGTACTTCACCGTCTAATCTCGTAATCTGATTCTTAACAATCGAGTCCACACATGGGTATGTATGTACTCACTTGTGATCTAAACAAATATTATGAAGAGATACTTAAAATTGTTTGTTTGATTTCTGAAAGGACAGGATCCGATTATAAAAAATCTTTCACTCATAGAAAGCTATACTGCGTTCGCAACATAGTTTCCTAAAATGTAAACAAAAATGTGTTTTTGGAAAAATAACTTTAAAACTTACCTATAAAGTTCAGTTTAGTTGCGGAGAACAGAGTGTTGTGGCGCTGCTTGGGAGAGGCCTAGGTCCAGCAGTGGACTGCGATAGGCCGAGTTGATTGAAAGTTCAGTTTGAGCTACCACTTCTGTAGGGGATTTGCAATGAAACACCGACTTTGATAATTACTTTTAAGGTATATTGAATCGCGCACTAAAAACTAGAGTTTCACAATTTCGGTTCGGCTTAAGTAGTTTTCTACTATAGTACAAGTTGCGGGTGGTTCTACAAATTATAATACAAGTTTTACAGTGTTTAACCAATGGTAGGTTAGTGGGGCGTGGTTATTTCGGTCAAGCAAGGTCTTGATTGTCGACAGGTTGTAACCTGCTCCCCGAATGATACCTTTTCGTCTAGCTCTTTCTCGACAAGTTGCAACTTGTTCTTGGGCGATGCCATCTGTCTTATATTTGGTCGACAAGTTGAGACTTGTTCGTGAGTGATGCTATTATTTTGTTTATGTGTGTGTAGGTGCCTGTTAGTGAGTTACCCATGTGTTATTGTCAAGTTAGGACCTGCTTGGTGGGCAATACCATTATTGCTTATGTTTACCTTCACCTTAGGGAAGCGTTGGGGCACCATCCACGTCTTCATTAGGGTACATCAATCGGAATTATAAGTATGGGAAAACCAAAACCATACCTATGCCATACAATCCTACATCTAAGCAGACTACGTAAAATGGTTTTTATTGGTTTAATCAAATTCTTAATTACTAATCAGTTCGTCTTCTCGTCGCCAACAGTCTCCCTCTCAGTGCGTTGCACTCCATCTCGTTGGGGCGACGTTGCAGGTACAATCAGGACTAGGCGTGATGCTGGCCGCCGCAGGATACCCGCTGCTGTTCGCACGTTGACGATCCTGGTTCTTCCGTCTGGTCCGGGATGAGTAGCGACTATTTCGCCGCGTGGCCACGAGTATCGTGGCAAGGTGTGGTCCACGATTAGGACTATGTCGCCCAATATCGGATCCCGGTAGTCAGGACCTTGGTTGTAGCGAGGCGAGAGAGTTGGGAGGTACTCTCGCAACCACCTTGACCAGAAATGATCGGCCAGGCGTTGGGATGTCTTCCAGTTGGGAGAGCCGATGAGTTCTGTGTCGTCGAAGGAGCCAAATAGTGTGGCTCCGCATGACCGCCCGATGAGAAAGTGATTCGGGGTCAAAGCTTCTTCTTCTTCTGGGTCGGTGCTGACGGAGAAGAGGGGCCTTGAGTTCACGACGTGCTCGGCCTCCAGAAGTAATGTGTGGAGAATCTCTTCTTTAGGTTGCCGCTCGTGTAGTGTAGCTGTGAGAGCGACTTTTACAGATCGCACCATTCTTTCCCAGGCTCCACCCATGTGGGGGGCTCCAGGAGGGATGAACTTCCACACGATGCCCATCTTGTTCACTTCTTCTCCTAGACTCGCGATGGCTTCAGCGATCTCTCTATTCGCACCGATGAAGTTGGTACCGTTGTCGCTCAGTATGATCTTCGGTGTTCCTCTTCTGGCGATCATTCTTCGTAGTGCGAGGATCATGGAGTCGGTCGATAGGGAGTTAGCTAGCTCCAGATGAATTGCTCTTGTGGTGAGACACGTGAACAACGCTCCCCATCGTTTCTCTGTACGTCTTCCAATGGTGACGAGCATGGGTCCGAAGTAGTCCACTCCTAGGCAAGTGAAAGGAGGGCTGGTCTTCGTCAGACGTTCAGGTGGCAGATCTCCTTGGGGTGTGATCTGCGGCGTCTTCTTCCGAATTCTACACCATCCACAGTCTCGTGCTACTTTCTTCACCATGTTTCGAAGCGATGGTATCCAGTATTTCTGCCGGACCTCATTCATCACGGTGTTGTGGTTCCCGTGATTGAAGGCTTCATGGATGTGCTTCACTAGCAGTTGGGTTATTCGGTGATATTTATCCATCAGGATCGGATTCTTGTATGAGGCCATCAGGTACTTGGCCGCTCCGATGCGTGTGGATAATCTGATGAACCCGTCTTCTAATTTGATCGTTAGATTCTTCAGATTGGATGTTGGATTGAGATCTTCTTTCTTTCGTAAGGCAGCGAGTTCGTCTGAAAAGCTGTCTTCTTGCGCTCTTCTTACTAGCAATTGTTCCGCCTTTTCAACGTAGAGCGCTGACTTCGGTCGGAAGGCTATTTCTTTTCTGCTTGGCCTCTTTTCTAGTGGTTGGACTTTCTGTTTCTGTGTCTTCTTCCAAGCTGGGTCTTGTGTATTTCGGGTGATGAGTTTCGCGATGTTCACCTTTTTCTTCATTTTTCGCTTGAAGACATCTATGGCTTGCAAGTATCTCGCTGTTGCGTGGAGTAGGCGCGTCCAACTGGAGAACCTTGCTGGATCGGGCACGATGACAGGGATTACTTTTCTAACGCTGAGAGTGATGGCGTTAGGTTTTTCTTCACCCGTGTCGGTGATGGAGACCTTCTTCTCTTCTGTAGGCCAATTTCTTTGATCTTCATGCAAGAAGGCCGGTCCCTTGAACCATCTATGTGTTATATCGAAGTTGGATGGGGTCTCTCTGGTGGCGTCGTCGGCTACATTGAGTTTAGTTGGAACCCAGTGCCATTCCTTATGCTTTGTCAGCTCTTCTATCTCGGCGAGACGATGTGCGACAAAAGGCTTGAATCTCCTCGGGTCTGATTTGATCCATGTCAGTGCTGTTCTCGAGTCGGTCCAGAAGTATCTTCGGGTCGCAGTCAAGTCCATTTCTTGGCTCGCACTATTGGCCAAGCGACTTCCCAGTAAACACGCTTGTAGTTCTAGTCGAGGTATTGAAGTTGGCTTGAGAGGTGACACTCTAGCTTTCGCCGTTAGCAGCTTCACTTCTACGCGATCATCTGGGTGTTGGGAGCGCCAGTACACCGCGCAGGCGTACGCCTTCTCGCTTGCATCGCAGAATGTGTGCAGCTCCCCCTCAGTCGCGTCGTATGTGAGGCAGCGAGGGATTCGAAGATTTTCAAGTTTTCTTAGATCCTCAAGCCACTTTGTCCATTCCTCTTCTCTGGGTGGAGGCAGTCTTTCGTCCCATTCTAGGCCGGACCTCCATAAATTCTGAAGCATTACTTTTCCTTGTATGGTTATGGGTGACGCCAATCCTAAGGGGTCAAAGACCGACATCACTGCGCTCGTTGCTTCTCTCTTCGTCGGTGCACGTCTTCCTTCTTTGGCTTCGTCGGGAGTATTGCGCAGACTCAGAGTGAAATGAAGGCTGTCTTCTTGGACGTTCCAATTGAGTCCCAGGGTTTTCTGGTCTTGATTCTTCTGTTCTCCTAGTACGATGGAGTTGGTATTGCTTTCTGCGTCGGCGAACTCTTCAATCGCCGAAGGGTCGTTGCTCGCCCAGCCTCTTAAGAAGAAGCCTCCTTTCTTGTGAATTTCGTTCACATCTCTTGACACTTTGGTAGCTGTTGTCACGTCGGAGAAACTTGCAATATAGTCATCCATGTAATGATTTCGGTTTATTGCTCTGACGGCTTCTGGACAGTGACTGACGAAGTCTTCTGCATTTCTGTTCTTCACGTATATGGCGGTACATGGCGAACAGGCGGCTCCGAATATTAGGGATGTCATTCTGTATTCCTTGTTCTTCCAGAGAAATCGGAGGCTATCTCTGTCTTCTTCGTTGATTTTTATCCTCAGGAACATTTCTTTGATGTCTGCGACGACAGCTATTGCTTCTTGGCGGAAGCGGAGCAGAACACCGAACAGTGATTGTAGCAAATCGGGTCCAGCTAACAATGCGTCGTTCAGCGATTTTCCATTTGATTTAGCTGCGGCGTCGAAGACCAGTCTCATCTTCTTCTTCTGAGGGTGGATAACGGCAAAGTGAGGTAGGTACCACGTTCTTGAAGATGTGGGTTCGTCCGTTGCGTCCTCGGCGTATCCACTATTGATCAGGTTTTCAATTTGTTCTTCGTACTTTTGTTCAAAATCTTTGTCCTTCAAGAACTTCTTCTCCATTCCCCTCAGTCGTCGGGCTGCTGCTACTTTACTTTCAGGTAGACTTTCGTCGTCTGTCTTCCAAATCAAGCCTGCGCTGAATCTTCCATCAGGCAATCTTTTCGACGTAGAATGCAGCACGTCGAGGGCCCGCTGGTCAATGTCGCTGGATGGTCTCTTTGCAGCGATTCCTAGGGCTTCGATATCGAAGTGGTCTCTGATCATCTTCTCGAGGTAATCGTCTTTTCCATTAGGCTGCGTCACCAGATGATTCACTATTCGTACCGGAGTGTTGTTGCTTGATTTGGTCCCATGTAAGACCCATCCCAACTGGGTTCTGGAGGCTACTGGCTTGCTTCGGTCGCCAGTTTTCACTTCTTGAGACACGATGAGATGCCAATTGTCCTGCCCAATGAGTACCGTAGGACGAGCGTTAGGGTATTTCAGTTGCTCTGCTATCTTTTCTAGGTGCTGGCAATCTTTCAGGTCACTATCGCTGACCTCTTGGGGGGATAGGTTCAATGTCTTAACGGTATATCCTGACATTTTTTCAATGTTTCGCTCGAACTTCCCTCTGATCTTAATGTCAATCTTCTTTGACTTCTGATCCATTCGATGTCCTCCCACACCCTCAATTCTTAACTCTTCTTCGGGACCCTGGGCTCCAATCATGTTCACGATGTCATCTTCTATAAGTGTCACCGTTGATCCCTCGTCCATAAGAGCGTAGACTTCGGCTTTGGCATCTGGTCCCCATAGTTCCACTGGCACGATTTTCAAGTAGGCTCTTGATATTGCCCGCGTTGCGTTCACAGTCGATGCTACGGCTTGAGTCTCTTGTGTGGTCGGCTTCGTCTTTTCTTCGGAATGTAACATCACATGATGATCCCTCTTGCATTTTCCACACGACTTTGCTTTGCAACTGAATCTTCTGTGTCGCCCCAGCAGGCATTTGAAACATATGGAGGCTCGCTTGGCTTGTTCCCATCTTTCATTTATGGAGGAGTCGATAAACTTCTTGCATTTCAACAGTGTATGTTCCCCTGCACATTCAGGACAGGCAATCTTCTCTGGCTTCTTTGCATCATCCTTGCATGAACAAACTGTTGCTGTTTGTGGTTCGGCTCGCTCTTCATCTGAATCCTCTTCGTTCGATGAATATTCTTCCTCATTGTGCTGTGTGGCTCGAGTGGTGTTCACGCCGCGGGAACCGGGAGGTCGCATGCGGCTTTTCCATCCTTCTTTCTTTACCTTGGTCCCCATGAACTCGTGCATCTCGAACTGATCCACCATCTGGTTGAAGAAGTTCATGAGGCTGATGAGGATTGGTTCATCATCTTCTTCTTTGGATGCCCTGTACTCGTACCACCTGAATCGCACCAGGATACACATCTTCTCAATTATTCGATTCGATATGTCACATGAGTGTAGATAACTTTGTTTCTTCATTTGCTTTACAACACTGACTGTATTGGCCACGGCTCCAGCATATCGCACCAACTCTCTTGCATCTTCAGACATGGGAGGTAGCTTCTCTATGTTTTCTATTTCGCTTCTTATCAGGTAAGTGGGTCTTCCGTATCGACGTTCCAACGCAGTTATTACTTCTTCTGGATCCACTTGTGTATAGAGAAGAGACTTCACCGCTTCCTTAGCTTTCCCTTTGATTGCTCTTCTCAATCTTCCCATATTTTCGATACCACTGAAGAGAGCCTGTGAGTCTTTGTATGTTGCTTTAAAGGCCATCCAGTCTCTTGCATCGCCGTCAAATTGATGTAACTCGCTGACATACTTCGGCGCGCGTTGCATAATCGCTGTTGCCTTGCTGTCTGTGGCGGACTTGACTGCTTCCAATATGGCTTCGGCCAGCTGATTTGTGGGAGTCGTTGTGGATGGCATCGTTTCTGCAGTGGGCGGCGCTTTCTTGGAGATCTCTACTTCGTCGCACTCTGCTTCCTTTGACTTTGACACCCAAGCTTCAGTGGCCTTTTCAGCAGCGGCTTTGGTAGCAGCGTCCTCTTCATCATCACTCAAGTCCGAGTCATCTTCGTTGACACGTGTTAATTCCAACTTGGTATTTGCTAACTTGGATTTCATCTTAATTTCTTCCAATTGTAATTTCTCTAATTCCAATCTAGCTTCTAGTTCTTTCTTTTTATTCACTGCTTTATTCGAAATTGATTTTGTCTTTTTCTTTTTCTTTTCCACCAAGGTAGCATCGCCATCCTCGACCACGGTTGTGTCTTCAGTACGCGCGCTGCTATCCGTCACCGCCTCGGAGGTGGTAGCTGACGTCTCCGTAGTCTCTTCTTCCGTGGTCGAGCGCGTGCTATCCCCTTTACGGCTTCGCGTCATCATGTTATTCACTTTCACTTAATGTCAATATTGTTCAGTGACTTACCCGTTTTTATGTTACAATCCTTCAGCAGAGGGTGCGTCGAGGTGTAGGTGTACACACCCTTCGACACACACAGTTAGCACTTCACTGAACTATGTTTGATGTTCCTTATGTACTCACTAAACAATGTCCAATGTTCCTTATTTACTCACTAAACAATGTCCAATGTTCCTTATGTACTCACTAAACACCGTTCAATGTTTCTTATGTACTCACTAAACAATGTCCAATGTTCCCTATGTACTCACTAAACACCGTTCAATAACACTATGTACTCACTTGACAACGTTCAATGTTCCTTATGTATTCACTAAAACACTGTTCAATAACACTATGTACTCACGCAGGGCTTCTAGAATAAGCGATCTTCCAAGTCGCCTATTCCCAGCAATAATCTTCACTTGGCACACGTAAGGCTTCGAGTGACACCTGGCTTCGAGAATAAGCGATCTTCCAAGTCGCTTATTCCCAGCAATTTTCTTCACCCAGCAGGTCGTGTGCCCAACAGGTCTTCCGTAGAGGGCCTGGCTTCGAGAATAAGCGATCTTCCAAGTCGCCTATTCCCAGCAATAATCTTCACTTGGCACACGTAAGGCTTCGAGTGACACCTGGCTTCGAGAATAAGCGATCTTCCAAGTCGCTTATTCCCAGCAATTTTCTTCACCCAGCAGGTCGTGTGCCCAACAGGTCTTCCGTAGAGGGCCTGGCTTCGAGAATAAGCGATCTTCCAAGTCGCCTATTCCCAGCAATAATCTTCACTTGGCACACGTAAGGCTTCGAGTGACACCTGGCTTCGAGAATAAGCGATCTTCCAAGTCGCCTATTCCCAGCAATTTTCTTCACCCAGCAGGTCGTGTGCCCAACAGGTCTTCCGTAGAGGGCCTGGCTTCGAGAATAAGCGATCTTCCAAGTCGCCTATTCCCAGCAATAATGAGTAGTTAGTGCGCGGTACGTAGAAATAATCTTCTCGTAACTTATGTAGTCTTCACGAAATACATAAGCTTCTCGTATAACGCTGCTTACCTTTAAAATAGCGATGTATCTTCACGTAGCTTATGTATTCTTCACGTATTCTTCAGACTCAGGCTTCAGTTCTTCAAATCTGGCTGCAGAAGGACCAATTCTTGTAGGGGATTTGCAATGAAACACCGACTTTGATAATTACTTTTAAGGTATATTGAATCGCGCACTAAAAACTAGAGTTTCACAATTTCGGTTCGGCTTAAGTAGTTTTCTACTATAGTACAAGTTGCGGGTGGTTCTACAAATTATAATACAAGTTTTACAGTGTTTAACCAATGGTAGGTTAGTGGGGCGTGGTTATTTCGGTCAAGCAAGGTCTTGATTGTCGACAGGTTGTAACCTGCTCCCCGAATGATACCTTTTCGTCTAGCTCTTTCTCGACAAGTTGCAACTTGTTCTTGGGCGATACCATCTGTCTTATATTTGGTCGACAAGTTGAGACTTGTTCGTGAGTGATGCTATTATTTTGTTTATGTGTGTGTAGGTGCCTGTTAGTGAGTTACCCATGTGTTATTGTCAAGTTAGGACCTGCTTGGTGGGCAATACCATTATTGCTTATGTTTACCTTCACCTTAGGGAAGCGTTGGGGCACCATCCACGTCTTCATTAGGGTACATCAATCGGAATTATAAGTATGGGAAAACCAAAACCATACCTATGCCATACAATCCTACATCTAAGCAGACTACGTAAAATGGTTTTTATTGGTTTAATCAAATTCTTAATTACTAATCAGTTCGTCTTCTCGTCGCCAACAACTTCATTTTTTTTAATGAGTTTTTTATTTCTTTTTTCTTTTTTGTGTGGTTAGTGACTCGCCAGTAATTGCGTATCGGAATCTGAATAAAATTGCTAAAACAATTGCCACAAAAATTTAAAAAAAAAATCTGCTCAATAACGTAAACAACGCAATGAATCTTGTTGAACTAATTACGTAAACTGCAGACGGTGGATCGAAAAAAAACCCAAAGTGATTTCAAACTAATTTAATTAAAATGAATTATACAATTTAAAAATGGTGAAACTTATTCGATGTTAGAATATAGAATGATTTAAAATACTTAAAAATAACTAATAGCTACTATTGAATTTTGCTGCGTCGGCTGCTCGTGGCTCGACGGATGTCATATCTCGTATTTAACAAACTGTCAAAATGAAACAAATTAGTCGTAATCGTTTACGAAAATGTGTTGCATAATTAGATAGCTTTTTTTTTTTTTTTTTTTTTGGATGGGAAATTATCAAATAACTTCTCCCGCTCTGGGTGGAGCGGGAGGGCGTGTCAGACTTTTACTGACTAAAACCCACCCGTGTTCCTTCCGATGCCTGTGTGCCGAGGTCGCGATATCCCTTTCAGACAAACCCGCAACCCCGGCAGATAATTAGATAGCTGGTGTCAGAGTTTTAAAGCCGCGCTGGGCCTCTGACTTCGCTTCACATGCCATCGAGAAATGTCATCTTCATCATCATCATCATTCATTCATTCGTTTTTCATTAGTACTAGTCATTCTGTTATCAACTTAATGTACACTGACCTAAAGTTGATTTTTATTTAAGTGGAAATTACATTACTATTGCCAAATGCTGTAGGATATTATAATTTCCCGATGGCTAATTCCCCGAAGTCATCAGATCGATCGTCCGAATTGTCGAAATTCCATTGCATCGATGTACCACAATTTCGAATAACTATTAGATCGAGCGTCCGTTTCGCCTAAAAGCCATTGCAGCGATAGTCGTATCCGTCGAACGTCTATTGGATCAACGTGCCAGTAAGTCGAAAGCTGCTACATAAAATATTCAGGAATAGTAAAATAAGGAATGTAAAATGGGATAAAAAAACAAACCAGCAGGGTTTAATCAACAAGACCATGTAGATTGACGTCTAATATAATAATATTTTATTGACATAAAAGTATGTTACATTTAAATATGGAAACCCTGACTCCTGCGCTAGGTTATGACCTGTGTTACAGGAGTCAGTGTCTTCTCCCTGTAGTTTTACATAGATAATATTATGCAATAAAATTTAAACAATTTTAAATTATACAATACCTGCTTGAGGCATATGTGTGAGGGTGGGTGTGGTGTCTGAAATGGTCTTTTGAGGAAAGGACCACAGATTGAGTGGACCTGTCCAATCGGTGCAGGCATTTGTCAGCAATCGTGCAGCTCAACTCAGAATTTAAGGAGCTCAACAATTCGACGAACAATACCAGAGAAAGGACATTTGGGTCGGCCGCATAAATTATTCTAAAACAAACGGAGAAAAAAAAACAATGGCCTCCTTAGCTCTCTACATGATAGCATGAAAGATTCTATAATTAAAATTCCAATATTATCAACCAAAGTATAATAATAAACAAACTCACTTTCGCATTTATAAATGTTACTAGCTGCGCACCGCGGTTACATCGGCATAAGACTCGATCCCGTGGTAATATCGGGACAATAAGTATTATAACCCAGGTCCTAACCCAGGTCATGGTCTACCCATGTGTCAAATTTCATCCAAATCTGAACAGCCGTTTTAGCGTGAAAGCGTAAAAAACAAACTAAACTCATTTTCGCATTTATTATATTAGTTAGGATTATAGTTAGGATTAGTATCAAGGTCGGCTTTCCCCGGAGAAAACCGGCCGTGCCCCGCCATCCACACGGCCCTGTAGGGCTCGTCATCACCAGGGACTGAAAGCGGTTACAGTTAAAGGTTAAGATACCTCAAAAATATACCGGTACCGGTTTAAAATAAGGGTTGAGCTATACCGATACCTTTTTAAATAAGGTTTGGGCTAAACCGTTATTTAACCTTTACACGATTTCGGTATCGAAAAACATGTGAGACGGCGCGGCGCGGGTGTGCGGGGGGGTCGAACACTTTAGAACTTGTGTATTTATGAAGGTTTAGGCACTGCTACCGATACTTTTATAAAGGTTAAGGTCTGCTACCGATACATTTATAAAGGTACTTACCGATATTTCTACCGAAATATACCGGTATGCATTTCCAACCTCAAAATTCTGCTACTGAAAAAAATAACGGTATCGAAATAATTTGGCAACCCTTATTTAACGGTATGACGTCATACCGAAATTTAAAGGTACCTTAATTTTTGGGTAATTCAGTCCCTGGTGATCACACATGGGTTTCCCAGACTCCTCATTATAAATATGAAATAAATTCCCACAAACTATGCTGCCTTGACAGCAGCTGCCTTGGTAGCATTTGCGAGAACAAGATCAACGAAGTAATTAATGAACTAACAGGAAAACATAAAGTATTACTTAAATAATTTCCCACCCGGAATGCAAATGTTATCTCTACAAGCCTACAAATTAACATAAGTAGGTGCAAATGACTCTAATGAGTCGTCAAAAGGTACACACAACGTTATCTTATTTAAATTTCAGTGATATCTCGAGTAATATCACAGAACAAAATAGTGTGTGTCCGGATAGCGATCGGTAAGTGCTTACCTATTGTTTGTACAACGTTATGCTAATGGGGAATTGTTTTTTAAACACGGCACGGTGTAGTACTCTACGGGCGGTTGTAAAATTAGAGATTAGTGTAGAAAAATTGTGATTAGTTAGCTGAAATCGATATTAAAAGTGACTCAAAAAAGAAACCTTGTGATAGACGGAAAATGGTTACATAAATAAATAAATCATTCGTTTTTATTCAGACTTTTTCACAAAGTGTAACAGAATTTTAAATGGAAGTCTTGAAAGTAATTTTCTGAATTATGTTATGTGTTAATTTTATTTAAACTGAAAAAAGTGAATTATTTGATATTTGTGCCATTACTCTCACAGCAAAATAATCAGTTTTTATTCAAGAAAAAAGGATGAATCTTAACAAAATAATTTAAAAAACGAGTAAGCCCATGGGCCTCCGACTGAGTTCCACATGGCGTCGAGAAATATCTCTCAGTTTGTCCGAAAGGGATATCGTGACCCCGGCACACAGGCAACGGAAGGAACACGGGTGGTTTTTAGTCAGTAAAAGTCTGACACGCCGTCCCGCTCCGCCCAGAGCGGGAGAAGTTATTTGATAAAAAAGGCATGCCGGTTTCTTCACGATGTTTTCCTTCACGTATTTAAACTACGGTATGAAGTATTCTCATATAGTTGCAGTCGAATTGTCGATACGAGAGAATTAACATCACGCCTGTGATCTCGAAGGGTTCGGCAGGGGTGTAACTATAGTACACTCACATTACTCCAGTTATGATAAAGTCCCATGTAATAGGGGGCGAGCCTGTGGCCATCAACCGGGCACAAATACAAACTCCAAGCTGCTACTGAGAAAGACCCAGGAGCTCATAATCAGCAGTAGCCCTAACGACCACCAGACCAACGAGGCTGTCGAAAAGACGACGTACCATAATTGCAGAGTGGGCACGGAAAAACTTCGCCGTCCTCTAAGTCATGTTTGTGCGTTTCACAGTGGTCTGTCACTGCCGCCAGATCCGAGAAGATCTGCTCGCAGAATCTGCAAAGCAAGAATAATAAAGAATATACAGTGAATAATATTTAAAAAAGAACGAGTGGGCCTTACAGTAGTCGCATATTATGATGTGTAACATCTGACATCTCACCTTGGTAATAAGCAACATGATCATTATATCCTGAAAAAATGATTCAGGTATGATTTTAATATGACAATGATTCTTTTGTTTTGTTTTGTTTATCGCTTTATATTATCACTCCTTTTAATTTTTAGTTAATTCGTGGACAATGGTGTGGGTTGCATGTTTGTCAATTCCTAGCTTAATTAATTTTCTGTATTTTTTAACATGTAACTGTTTTTTGTCCCTAATAAATAAATAAATAAATAAATTTAACGAAATGATTTTTCGCAATAATTTTTAATGAAAATTGTATTTTATTTAATTATCACTAGGAGTAATGCATTTTTTTTATTGAGATTTTTGTTTAAATGGGGGGAGAGCGGAGGCAACAGACTTATAAGCGTTTATTCTGAAAGTGGGCAACGTCGCAAATAGATGTCAAATATTTCGCTGTTTTGATTAATTGGGCAATATTACTGTTTGAAAATATGAAATGTGGCTAACTAGCGAACTAGAATATTAATAACGAATTGTAATTATAACACTGAATTTGATGTTGTAATCGTTTCAGGTGTAAAAAAGCAATTGGAAAGTTTCCAAATACTTTTTTTACATCTAAAACTAAATATTCGGTGTTACGATATTAATTATTGTATTTCATAATCAATATTTTAGTTCGCTAATTAGCCACATTTCATATTTTCATATTTTTATTGCCAAATTAATCAAAACAGGTAAATATTTGACAGCTATTTGCGACGTTGCCAACTTTTAGGATAAGCGCTCTAAAATATGAGACATAAGTACATGTGATTCCAAAGTATTTAATAACTGTTGAAAAAAGGGGTGAAGATAACAAATCTTGTTTTTAGTGTAAACATGCTCATTTTATTGTAAACCAAATTTTAATAATCTTAAAAGAACCAATAGGAAATATTATACAGATAACGAAACAGTTATGAGTGATTTATAGGGTTCATAGTAAGATACCGAAAAAAAGGGTTTAAAAAGGGGGCGGGGCCTCATCAAGGTCGTTTCTGACAGCCAACTAGCACCACGCGCGGTGATTCTTTTCCCGTAATACACTTCCGTCCCTTTTCACGAAATCACTCCCACAGATTTCCCACTCTACAGATTGCAGGTGGAAAGCGAGTGGAAAGATTATATAAAAAATGAACTGACAGTTACACAGCTAAATTATGGGACTACCTAAAATTCTAATAAAAAACTAGCTCCTTAGTAAACATAGTAATCACGAAAAAAATATCAGCAGTGCTATTCTGTAACTATCTCACCGTGAAAACTTAGGTGGAGTGAGCGTGGAGTGAGCTGTCATTCCACAGGGATTGACACTATTGACAGCTCACTTCACCCAACTTTTCACGGTGAGATGTTTACAGAATAGCATGGCAGCTTTGTATCCGACAGGTGATTATTTTTTGTGGAAAAAGTTGGTCAGTTTGATGGTCTGACGTACTAAACCCTAAAATATGACCATCCATTTCTGATAGACGCAGTTTGTAACTTGTATAATTAAAACATCCTCTTAACTTAACCCGCTGCCAAAGAGTCTGCGACAAAACACAGCACTGTATCGTCACAACAATAATTAATGGAATAGAATAGAATAATTTTATTTCGGACAGAGTCAGTAACAATTGGACGTATTAAGCGGAAAGGATCCAACCCACAGAGAGTTAGTTTTGAGATATTCAAGTTTTAGATCAGCAGTGCTATTCTGTAACCATCTCACCGTGAAAACTTAGGTGAAGTGTGCGTGGAGTGAGCTGTCATTCCACAGGGATTGACACTATTGACAGCTCACTTCACCCAAGTTTTCACGGTGAGATGTTTACAGAATAGCATGGCAGATCGTGTTATGTGATCGTATGACCTGTCAAACATACGGGTTGGTAACGTATGGTCATAATGACATGATGCGTTGGGATTGTTTTTGTGAAATTAAAATTTTAACTACAAAGAGTGTTTTAGTATACATAACTCATTTTCGCCCATAGTGTGGGTTGGATCCTTTCCGCTTAACTACGTCCAATTTTACTTAACATCTAGTGTTAGTAGGTACAGACACGGACAATCAATGTTAAACGTCAATGTTTATGTCAATTAATGTTAGTACTCGTATCACTCAGTCAACGTGGAAGGATAATCAGGAAAATCATTTAGCTACAACCATTGTGTGCGTGCGACGATCTTAATCACATAATGTTCAACAGTTGCCAGTTAACGGTTTACTAATTCGCACGTGCAATGTTTTGATGTATGGAACAAAAGAGGCTACTATGTTTTCGTATGATTGTTCGATTGCCTACTATGTTTTCGTTCAAGCACCCGATTAGGTTCTACGAAAACATAGTGGGAAATCAGTAAGGGGGTAACAGCGTAATACACTAAGAGTGGTTCTGCGCTGAATTCGATCCGAGAAATGACGGTCCGAGGTAACCATAGTACTGTCCGTCATAATGTACCGTCAAAGAAGTTCATATCTAACCAGTTTCAAAACAAAATCCCGTGAACACGATGACCACATCTGCTACCGTCCCGGTTCTACAGTCGCAGAGCGCTGCAAGCAAGAATAGTCCTTACGGTGGTTAGATATGAACTTCTTCGATGGTACATGGGCGTACCCAGGGGGGTGCAGGGGAGGGCAGCTGCCTCCCCCTGGATTCTGTATGCTTATGTCGATAAAAGTTATGTTACAGTCACGTTAAGACTTTACAATTACAATATAAATTATGCATTAATTTTAGAAAAATCCGCGCCACCACCGACCACCATGCATAACCGACTTTAAAAAAGGAGGCGGTTCTTTGTTCGTCTGTTTTTTAGTATGTATGTTCGTCGACATTTTCGTCAATTGAGGACCAATTTTGTTTTTTTTTTTATTTGTTTTTTTTTTCTAAATCAGTCCACCATTGACGAAAATATCGGTGAACGATACTAAACAAAAAACAAACAGACGAACATGGAACTTTCTCCTTTTTTGAAGTCGGTTAAAAACTTCGCGGATGCAGCAGCAATATCAAACTATGTGAAACATGTGAAGGGTGAAATTTCTGATTGGCCAAAAGCTGGGTACGCCCATGATAATGTAGAACATTCCTAATTCGGATTGAACTCGGATTTGGATCGGGTGCAGTACAGAACCGCTCTTACAATCATAATCATAAGGATTTTGAAGGAAATTGCAAATCCTAACCCTACACCTACTTGCAAGACAATAAGATCGATAATAAAGTCGGGACACCACTCTTTAAAATGTTTAAGCAATTTTGAAGTGTCCGTGCGATTATAATAATATTTATATCCACACCATAAAATTAATTAGGAATTATCGTACATATTTCAGTGTTAATTTCATAGGATACGGTGGGTACCTATCGCTAACGAAATATACTTAATAATAAAAAATAAAAAAAATAAAATTTGTGGGGTCATCGACCGCAGTTATCTTAGGCACTTAAAATATCAGTTTAAAAAACCTGTTCTTTTTTGTGTAAACTTCACAGACAAAAGTCCGCAGACGCGGCTTCTATACAGGGTTATTTAAATTGGCTAGCTAAATTCTGCAGACGCGATGGGTATCGAATTATCGATATCTCGATAAAATATAAGAAAACTCATACTTCAAGTAACAAGTAAACAAAACTAACAGCGGTAGTTGACCTTCCGAAAAAGACATCAAATCTTTTTATTTTGTCGTGCATAGATATCGATACTCGTCGCGTCTGCGGAGTTTCGCTAACCAATTTAAAATAACCCTGTATAACTCAGA
Organism: Agrochola circellaris; assembly: GCA_914767755.1. Lineage (NCBI taxonomy): Eukaryota > Metazoa > Arthropoda > Insecta > Lepidoptera > Noctuidae > Agrochola > Agrochola circellaris. Next base: position 3,212,586 of record OU611867.1, on the reverse strand, counting down.
ATCCAGCCGGTCGATTCTGCAAAAATATCACCGTGAAACTTAAGTGAAGTGAGCTGTCAATAGTGTTAATCCCTAGCATCCTGCCGGTCGATTTGTGACAGTGACAGCTCACTTCTCGCTCACTTCACCTAAGTTTCACGTCGATATTTTTACAGAATCGACTGACAGGTGTGAATCTTTCTAATTTTAATGGTATTTTAAGTCACAAAAAGCTTAGTTACTACGAAATATTATAACATAGTCACATAAACATAATTGGTACCTATTCTTATTATCTGACTGATTGACGGATTAATCAGTGTACAGGGTTTATTAAAACGCGATCAAAATATAAGAAACAGTAGATTTTTTGTTTCTCAAAGCATATTTGCTCCCATAATCCCATAGTAAAAGGGTTTTCAAATTTTCATGTTTTTATTTTCATTTTCACACCCAACCAAACGCACTGTAACAAAACAACTTCTTTTAACTCTGTTTTTCTCTCTTTTCAGATAAAATGGTGCACATCAAGTTAAAATACTTCTCAGCGACACACACACAACAATTAACATAAGTTTATTAAAACAGTGAAAAAAGTGATATTAGTTCTAGTCAATATTTATTAAAATTATATTTAAAATGGTTACCACGTCAGACCCTGAAGCTACGCTGGACTCGGTAAGTGTAATTTTTTTCGCATTGACAACGCATTGAAAACGAATCTTTTCTTAACATAATAAATGTTCAGAAAAGATTCGTTTTCAATGCGTGTGTGATAAACCGACGGACGAACTTATGACACAGAGTTGCCTCTGTCTATTGATGCCATGAGGTTTATACGTTCGCAACCTTAAACAGCGTATTACACAAATATGTGGATATATTTTTAAGGGTGTCATCAAACTAAAAAAACATTCTCCACGAAATCGCGAAAAAATAATAACTTGTCCCATACAAAACTTCAATACCTAAACGACCCAAATGTATGGGGCAGCTGCTAATTTTTATAAATATAGTTTGATGGTATATACCAGGGCTGTCCAAACTGCATACCTTCGCGGGCTAATTAAATTTACTACAAAAGCTGGAGGGCCGCAAAAACAAATATTTTCAGTTTTCAAGTAAAAAAAATACAGGGTAATCATTTCCATATACGTTTATTGGTTCTTCGTTAATTTATCTTTAACAATCATATCGATATAAACGTCAACATTCGTTGTTGCCAGACGCATTGCATCAAGAAGTGACTTATCTGACGGTGAACAAACTATTTTCTGATTAATTTACACTTTAAAACATGCGTCGCGGGCCGCATGAAAACAAGCCGCGGGCCGCATGCGGCCCAAACCAAAACAATAACGAAAAGTGAAACTTCGTTTAAATGTTTCGAATGCGGTATGAAAGGTCGGGGTAATTATTAATAGTGCATCAAATTGACTACCAACTTAAATTGTCTGTAATATATTTAAATCACAACTGTTATTCTTTGACAGTTGTATGAAATGGCTTTAAGACGAAGATATATGCCAGTGACCTTGAGTGGTTAGCTTGTGTGTTCTGTACTGAGCTCACGCAACGCGTCGTACGTCCAGCCAGTAATACGACTCGCCCATCACGGAGCGATGTCCCAAATTAGATGCATTATTAATTTATTATACATAAAACAAAAGGTATTTTAATAAAACAAGTTTAATAAAATATCAATAATTAAATGATCTTTAAAATGGTAAAGGTTTCAGAAAAATACGCTTCATATATTTTGCGTGATTCTCAGTTTTTTATCTGCGTTAGTCATAACTTTACAAATTAATTTCACTATGTAATTTAAACATACCTTATCTAAATTATTCATATATTAAGTTATTAAGAAAATGCTCTAATTTAACATTTTTTTTTTTACAAATCATTAACACTACTCGTTTAGACGTGGTCTTCAGTATAAAATCATTAAAAGTCGGTTATCGTCGCCTTAACATGGCAATTTGACGTACCTTTTTTTTTTTTTTTTTTTTGGATGGGAAATTATCAAATAACTTCTCCCGCTCTGGGTGGAGCGGGAGGGCGTGTCAGACTTTTACTGACTAAAACCCACCCGTGTTCCTTCCGTTGCCTGTGTGCCGAGGTCGCGATATCCCTTTCAGACAAACCCGCAACCCCGGCAGGCATTGGCCCTTCCGGACCCCGTCAGTTGGTGCTGACATCTCTTTGAGGCGCGCGTGGAACACAACGCGCCGTCGACCCGGGCCTGGTCCCTATCGGACGGCGAGCTACCCATTGCTCACCGTCCGCAAGCCCGCGCCTACGGTGGCCGGAAGTCGGCTCTCGACTCCCGACGCCCGGGGCGTCTCCTGCGGCGACTAGGGGCGCGAGGGGGCGCATTTTGCCTCTCCCTCGCGCGCTCCGCCTCCTCCTTCGCGAGCATTACTGCTTCGCAGAAGGAGGTGACGGCCTCCCATGCACTCTCGCTCCGGACCATGGCCTGAACCAGGGCCGGACGCGAGAGATCGCCGCCGCCGATCGCCTCCGTGAGGACACGGCGGTGCTCCGCCCAAGCTGGGCAGACCTCCACCGTATGCTCCACCGTGTCCTCCGGGCGATCCACACAGTGGTGACACCCGGGCGTTTCCTCCCGCTTTATTCTGAACAGGAACCTCCCGAAACAACCATGTCCGGTGAGGACCTGTGTCAGGCGGAAGGTGAGGATTAAAAGTCGGTTATCGTCGCCTTAACATGGCAATTTGACGTACCTAGTGTGTCAATTTAATAAACAATTGAATTCCCAGGCTGTCGAACGCAAAATGATCGAAAACATGTGACTCAAAGTACCACCACCACTACCACTACCACTACCACTACCACTACCACTACCACTACCACACCACTGGTGGTATCCACTACTGTACCGCTTCGCTTAGCTTCAAAATCATAACAAAACAAAAGTTTTTAGTTATTAATAAAGATGACACCAATGCATTCGTATTATATTAATCTATTGTGTAATTTACTTACAAGGAGTTAATAGAATCCTTTTGAAAGTAATTAACATACTTTCCTTGATTAGATACAAAATAAGCATCAAGATTACCTTAAAATTTTACCAAAAAAGTATCATTAGAAGTGTTTTGATACTTTCCGCGGGGATGTCCCGGGGGAAAGTAATGTTGATACCTGTGATATGTATACTGTATACTTTTCTGCCTCTTCTCTGTATGAGCAAAGGCCTAACTTTCAAATTAAATTATCTTGAAGTACTGTGACTGACGGCCATGCACGCTACGCACAAATGCGTGGATGGCAAAGAATAAAAGTTATAATAATTAAACTAAAACCCAACTATGACAAAAAGTCATCTAAAAAGGTATAAACAAGACTTGTTTATATGATTTTGATTAATATGTATTATAATAACATTTGAATAGTTATTTAATTAATTAAAATTATTAATTATAATATATATATTTTTTTTTTTGTTTTAATACCATAAACTAAAAATAAATTGTTAACGATTACAATAAAATTAAATTCACATATAATGTAAATACGGCACAAATCAAATAAATTACTTACAATAATTAACAGAACCAAACTTCGCCCGTACATTAATTAGAATTAATATGTTTTCTCCATTAGAAACTCAGCAATACTATAGAAACATTTGGCTGCCAAATACTCTTAGTTGTTTCTTAAATAAGTGAGTTACAGCAGTGCTATTCTGTAACCATTTCACCGTGAAAACTTAGGTGAAGTGAGCGTGGAGTGAGCTGTCATTCCACAGGGATTGACACTATTGACAGCTCACTCCACCCAAGTTTTCACGGTGAGATGTTTACAGAATAGCATGGCAGTTATATCTGTTGTAGAGTGTTTGTGGTAGATGGTTAAATATACGTGGTGCCATACAGAAAACACTCTTACGCATTACTGCTGTATTGGATGGTCTCACACGCAATCTGTGCTTATATTTATCACGCCCGCCGGTTGCGGTTATCTATATCGGATAGTTTTTTAAACAAATGCGGGTTTGATTTTACAACCACCGCAATTTTAAACATATAAAGTGATGGGAGGGTTAAAATTTTATATTTTAACCACAAGACGACTGGCCGGAGTCGTGGCGTAATATACAGCGAAAGGAACACTGTTCCAACCGGGTGTCCCGCGACAGCTCCCGACTTTTTATTAAACAGAGTTTCATTATCCACTACAGCCACTATCTATATCGCTTCGCTTTCGTATCGCTTTCGAAGTTTCAAAACAAAACTCGTCACAGATGACATCAATGCTCTTCAGATTATAATTTTCGATTAGATAATTTACTTTCGTTCTACTTACAAAGAATAAAGCTTAAGTATGCAAGTACCTAATACGTAAAACAGAGTCCTTATGAAAGTAATTAGCATATCTACTTCCCCTGATAAGATACAACATAAGTATCAAGATTAATTTAAAGTATCATCAATATTATAATGTACATACATGTGCTCTACGCATCACATTGACGTCACACATAGCCCTGCATCGCGCCAGCTGAGTTTACCGCGCGACTAGCATATATACAACGTCCCGCCATCAATCGTAGGGCCTACCAGATTCGACGCCGGCCGTCTCGTCTAGTCAGAGGATCCTCCGTTTCCTTTGCATTTTTGGTTAATTTTTCTTTTTGAAGTGAAACGTCTATATAGACGGAATTTTTCTGTCACGAACAAGCGTTACGGCCGCGTGAAGGGGGTACGATATATCGCGTGGTAACGCAGCGGCGCGGAGAGAGGGCAACGGCTGTATTAGATGGATATATTTAACATATTTATTAATAGATTGGAACCTCAAGTTTTTATATCATATTTTAGTTAAGTAGGTACCATAAGCCGATTGTATCTTTCATTGATTATAACGCAGATGAGCCGAATTCATTCGATTGATTGGTGACGAAAGATGTGCATAATTTGCTAATGTTCCTTTATACCATTCCCCCTGTAAAAAGCTTATTTTATTCACTGTTTTCAGTGAAGTCATACGTACTTAAATAACCTCGCTGATATCGATTTCTTATTATTTAGCGACTACAAATAATTTATTATTTTACGATAAAAAGTCAGTTTTAACGAATCCAATCAAACTCGTTATGGTTCATTAATATTGTTAAACTATATGCGCTCTGCGGTTTCACCCGCATAACCCAGGGCATGGTCTACCCATGTGCCAAATTTCATCCAAATGCGTTCGGCCGTTTTAGCGTGAAAGTGTAACAAACAAACTCACTTTCGCATTTAATTAATATTACTTAGAATGATAATCAGTTTCTAAACAAAAGGGACATCTGTCTATCGGCATGGTAGATAAGAGACCATGCAGCAAGATGGTAGCGGGGTTGATTCCCCGGGTGTGCCAATACCAACGTATACAGGGTCAACTAGACTCTCCGGGTGTGTCAATGGCAACGTATACAGGGTCAAATAGACTCTCCAGGTGTGTCAATAACAACGTATACAGGGTCAAATAGACTCTCCGGGTGTGCTAATACCCACGTATAGAGGGTCAAATTGACTCTCCGGGTGTGCCAATACCAACGTATACAGAGTGAAATTAAAATAGTTAGCGAAACTCTGGAAACGTGATGGGCATCGATAGTTATCTAAACAAGATAAATCACAGTTTCGACAGTTTATAATCTAACGGAAATAATACTATGGGTGTATGCGTTGAATCCGCATTTTCATTGCGCATTCGTTGCATGCTGGTGGTCAGGATACACGTTTGAAGCCGTGGGTGCTGGCTGGCTGTGTGACTCGCCTCACGAAAACTTGCGGGAGTGATGATGATGACGTCACGGTGAATTAGTTGCACGAAGGCTGCGTTGACGTTCATACGACGTCACCAATTTAGTGGTATGAGGAACAGGGTGTCAAAGTCATTCATCCTCTATAGAAAAGGAAGGATTAGGTCGTGTCTGGCGGGCAACTGCCCAACGATCGATGTCGGGGAAGTTATATAATTTATGGTGTTCGCGTGGTAAACTCTAATTGCGAGATGCAAGATTTGTGTGACGTCAGGATTTTGTGTGACGTCAGGTCACATGCGAACTAGGCATAAAAACGGTAGTTCGCATGTGGAGATGTAGATGCCACCACAGCCTTATTAAAATTACAAACAAATGCGGCTGCACTAACCGCTGTGTTGCAGCTGCGTTCGGATAGACTATCACTGCTTTAAGCCATTCGCAAGATAATGCAGCACGGACTATGGGTGTCTGTGTTGCATCCGCCTTTGTATTTACGCGGACCGATAAGCTTGTGAAGGCCGCAGAAATCCCCTGGGTGCGGGGAGCACAGAACCGGTCGAAGTGGCTGCCCAAGCACAGCCACTTCGACCGGTGGAGCCCTATGTCCAGCAGTGGACGTCTTTCGACGGAAATGATTAATGTAAATTTTAACGTATCGCCAATTCTACACCCGTGGAGACTACGAGTGGTAAATAGCCGCTGAAATGCTGTAATACTGCATTCTCATAACATCACGTTACATACATAATCAATCATCATTGTTTATTTTTACAGCGTATGCGTGACAATAAGTAACCTAGAGTGCCCATAAACCTTTGTCACAGTATAAACAAGTACTAGTATTATACTGCCCTGCTAAGCCGAAAGGCGGTATCTCAATCGGAGTAAGTTTTGAGAAAATTGACTTTTTGTAAATTGTAATTTAAGGAAACATAAGGATATAAAGAACTTCTGAGTGGTTTTTTTAAATGTTTTAAGTTAGATAGCGGTATGTGGCTTATACCATTAGATGCGAAATTATTATAGCTATTGAATGGTATATAAAAAAAACTAAAAGGGCGTATCTCAGAGATACCGCCTTTCGGCTTAGCAGGGCAGTATATCTTCATAGAAAACGGCCGACACGATGCGCTTCGAAATACGCAACAGTATCGAGTGCGCGGCAGTTATGCGCCGCTGCGGAAGGTTTATCTACCGAGTCGTATACAATTAGGTATTTCAAGACCGAGACATAATACTGCTACTTTATTATACTGTGCCTTTGTAAAAGAACTATTTGTCACGTCTGAGCCATGTTGTTTTATTGAATAATCTCCATGTTTTAAAATGATTGAATAACAATGCCGTCAAATGACACCATAAAATCATTAGCTAATTATGTACCTATTATTTGTTCAAAGCGGATGAGATGTTATTCAATTAGCTATTCTACTATAAAGGCAACAATCATTGTATTAAATTTAATAGCTTGTAAACATCTGGTAAGTACTATTAACTAAACTATGACAGATTGGGTAAAGCTTCGTGCAGACCAGCGCGACGCGACAGCGCGACGCGACACCGGTTATTGTTATACCGTCCAGTTTTCTTAGAAATTATGTTGTTCGAGTCGCGTCAAGGAGTCGCGTCGCGCTGGTCTGCACGAAGCTTATGGATCAAGGTGAATTCATACGATCATCATCATCGGCATTCTCCCACCCTTATCCCAATTTATTAGTGGTCGGTGCAACATGTCTCTTTCTTCCATACTTCTCTATTAACTAGTCGTCATCTCGATAGTCCCCCCTTTTCTAGCCATATTATCTCTCACACAGTCCATCCATCGTTTCTTCGGTCGTCCCTCTACTCTTATAGCCATCAACTTTCATACTCAAAACTTTCCTCACGACATTTGCCTCATTTCCCCGCGTCACATGTCCATAAAACCGATTTCTGCACAAATTTTCAGTCACTAGTGCCACTTTCAGACTTCCTCTTGTAGCATAATCAGCCTATAATGTTCCCACTGCTGGGACACAGGCTTCTTCTCTGTGAGGGCTCCCACACAAAACTGTGATGCGTTGCGGTACGACGCCGCATTGCAGATTTTTAGAGAAGCTTTTTTGTTTTTAGTGGCTCGCAGATTTTTTGCAATGCGATGCGAATTCGCAGTTTTGAGTGGGGGCCCTGAGAGGGAGTGGGCTGTAATCTACCACGCGGGCCCAGTGCGGGTTGGTAGATCACATGTCTTTGATATTTTTGGTTCTGGACATGCCGGTTTCCTCACGATGTTTTCCTTCACCGTTTCGAGAGTCCATTAGCTTGCTCTGTTATCACCTGCCGGTCGATTCTGTAAAAATATCAACGTGAAACTTAGGTGAAATGAGCTGTCACTGTCACAAATCGACCGGCAGGATGCTAGGGATTAGCACTATTAACAGCTTCACCTAATTTTCACTTCACCTAAACTTCACGGTGATATTTTTACAGAATCGACCGGCTGTTATGTAATCATTCGTTTAACACCACACATCACTCTTAGTATTCTCGTCTCAGCTGCATACATACTTTTTGTGGACAATATTCTAAAGTTACGACCATGCCGTGGTAAGAATATTTGCCAGCAAGGCAAAACTATGGTCAGTCCAAAAAATATCCGATGATAATGTAAACAAACCGTGTTCAGGCACAGATTAGTACAGATGGTTCACTCCGTAAAATCTCTTGCTACCACACAATAAAGTGCAATTCAGGTCGCAGCGCTAATTACTTACGTACAGTTATATTCACCTAGAAGTTGCCTCTCTTTCTATCGCGTCACTCTTATATCGTCTGACTACGTTACGCTCACTGAATAGGGATGTCGACAGGGAAAAAAATAAACTTTTTAGGCCGACAGTCAGATAATAACAAAATAGACACGTATTTTTTGCTTTACCATATTAATAAAAAATGGTTTAGATAAGACGCGTGGGATAAAGGCTTCTACAAACAGGCGCGACACGCGACGCGACACAAAGACACCGCACGTCGCGCGCCGAGCGGTGTCTTTGAGTCGCGTCACGTGTCGCGCCTGTTTGTAGGAGCCTTAAAGCTCGCTACGTCACAAGTCAGTATAAAATCTACCGGGGAGTGACTTCATGCCACATTTTAACTCAATGTATTGCCGTTATCTTTTGATTGCGTAAAAAAAGAAAAAATACGTGTTCAATATTTTTTAATAATCTACCTGACAGAGAAAATGAAAATTTTTAGTCAACATTGGCCCGACAAGACGGGTCCGCCACGTAGCTTCATACCAAAAATGCAAAGTGCGCTTTCTGTACTATTCTGTGGTTCAGGTTAAATTCTAGCGTCAGGGCAGCCCACGAAATTATTTTTGTCTTACATTTTGCAAATCAGTATCAGCCGGTCGATTCTGTAAAAATATCAACGTGAAAGTTAGGTGAAGTGAGCGTGAAGTGAGCTGTCAATAGTGTTAATCCCTAGCATCCTGCCGGTCGATTTGTGACAGTGACAGCTCACTTCACCTAAGTTTCACGTTGATATTCTTACAGAATCGACCGACAGGTTGTATTTCGATTAAAATATGATTGGCACAGGGGTAGACTATGACCTGGAGAAGGACATAGGCTACTTTTCATCCTGAAGTCGCAGGCATCAGCTAGTTATTAGATAATTTACCACATAAAGATAAAACAAAATTTAAATAATCATATCACTCAATTTATAAATGGCAGTACAAATAAGCATCTACAGGTAAGTCGCTTGATCAGTTTTCACCCTTATGCACTTAGTAATGAGGTTGAAAAGTGGTCAACCGCCAGTGTCCGTGATGGTTCCTTTTTTTTTTTTGAGTTTCGGAAATTATCAAATAACTTCTCCCGCTCTGGGCGGAGCGGGAGGGCGTGTCAGACTTCTACTGACTAAAACCCACCCGTGTGCCTTCCGTTGGCTGTGTGCCGGGGTCGCGATATCCCTTTCGGACAAACTCGCAACCCTGGCAGGTTCCGCGATGGTCCCTACGTTATCTATCTCTCCATTTGTTTACATTTTCATCACATACTTCTGGAACAGACACACTTGTGACTTGATAATGTTGACAGACATTGGCACGTTGTTTATTATTACTTCATAGAAATAAGCTAAACATATTGACAAACATATAAAGTAATATGTAAATAACAATAAGAACTATTGAAAAATAAAATAAATTCAGTTCAGTTTGTGCTCTGCAGGGTGGTGGCTGATAACACGTTTTTGTGTGTAGTGTAGCGATAAAACTACAAATACTTACTTTTATTGTTCTGATGTTTAAAATTGAGAGTAAGTTACTAAGTTTATATAATATACAGGGTGGCAGGGACATCGACGCGAAAACTGATACCATGGATTCAGTACATGATTCTGAACACCCCAGCGTTGAAATTTTACGTCGGTTATTTTAAAAAAATCCGCTGTTTCATAGAAAATTTACACCTACGCGGTCAAAATGTATGGAACAACAGATTTTTTTTTTTTGTAGTTTAATGGCTCGTTCAGACCAACGCGACGCGACGGCGCGACGCGACTCGAACAATACAATTTCTAAGAAAACTTCACGGTATAACAATAACCGTTGTCGCGTCGCGCTGTCGCGTCGCGCTAGTCTGCACAAAGCTTAAGACGTCAAAAGAGGCATCCTACCCCTAATTGCGTAACACACTTTCAATTACAATCCGAGTTTTGAAGCATATTTCTAATCCATAGCTTCAAAGGTTTCATAAATTCGTCTGCTCATTAACGTAAATAATGCAATAAACGTGGCTTTTTTTTTTTTTTTTTTTGAGGATGGGAAATTATCAAATAACTTCTCCCGCTCTGGGTGGAGCGGGAGGGCGTGTCAGACTTTTACTGACTAAAACCCACCCGTGTTCCTTCCGTTGCCTGTGTGCCGAGGTCGCGATATCCCTTTCAGACAAACCCGCGACCCCGGCAGGCATTGGCCCTTCCGGACCCCGTCAGTTGGTGCTGACATCTCTTTGAGGCGCGCGTGGAACACAACGCGCCGTCGACCCGGGCCTGGTCCCTATCGGACGGCGAGCTACCCATTGCTCACCGTCCGCAAGCCCGCGCCTACGGTGGCCGGAAGTCGGCTCGCGACTCCCGACGCCCGGGGCGTCTCCTGCGGCGACTAGGGGCGCGAGGGGGCGCATTTTGCCTCTCCCTCGCGCGCTCCGCCTCCTCCTTCGCGAGCATTACTGCTTCGCAGAAGGAGGTGACGGCCTCCCATGCACTCTCGCTCCGGACCATGGCCTGAACCAGGGCCGGACGCGAGAGATCGCCGCCGCCGATCGCCTCCGTGAGGACACGGCGGTGCTCCGCCCAAGCTGGGCAGACCTCCACCGTATGCTCCACCGTGTCCTCCGGGCGATCCACACAGTGGTGACACCCGGGCGTTTCCTCCCGCTTTATTCTGAACAGGAACCTCCCGAAACAACCATGTCCGGTGAGGACCTGTGTCAGGCGGAAGGTGAGGACGCCGTGGCGCCTCTCTAGCCACTCCTCAAAGAGGGGACTTATCGCCATACTTAATAAACGTGGCTAAACTGTCAAAATGAAAGAAAATGTGATCAATTGTCATTTTATGTGCGATACCAAAGTGCCATAGGTATAACTCGATTTGTATAACGGCCGTGTTATTCTGTAAACATCTCACCGTGAAAACTTGGGTGAAGTGAGCTTGATGTGAGCTGTCATTGCACCTAAAGCTAGGGATTGACACTATGGACAGCTCACTTCATGCTCACTTCACCTCACTCTTCACGGTGAGATGTTTACAGAATGGATCGATTGCTCTGCGCTTGGAGCTGTCAAAATCGTAGGCTGTTAGTATTGAATTCACCCGCCCGGTTACCTCCTCAGTGCTCCGACGCCTCTTAATATGGTCTTGACAACTAACTTAACAACTACTTAATACAGTCTCCACAGTTCTGTCTTAATATTCGTTAAGTTGGTATTGTTACTAGTGGTCGCCCAGAAGACGAAATTCGACCATAATTCATTTAAATGTCATTATTCTAAGGTAGCCATCTTGTCTCAAACGCATGGTAGTGTGTGTAATGTATTTTTATTAATTTAATTTATTTCTAATGTTTATTATATAAAAATATTAGCTAATATTATTTCATACTCCTCCGTCCGCGTAATTTTCTTAAAAAGGGGTACAAAGTTTTTGCTTCACATATTAATATAATAATAATAATTGTTTAAACCACACACTGTAAAATGTTGACGTTGTCAGGCGCCAGTTATAGAATGTGTACAGACTAGCGCGACGCGACACAGGTTATTGTTATACCGTGAAGTTTTCTTAGAAATTGTATTGTTCGAGTCGCGTCGCGCCGTCGCGTCGCGCTGGTCTGCACAAGCCTTAAAGGCTTATACGTACATAATTACCCCGCTGTGAACAGGCCGAGCTTTCCAGGGCTTGACGTGACTTAAATTATAAATCAAAAATCATTTATTAGGTACTTTGCAAACATGGGTAATTATTACATTGATGTTTTATTATGAAAGTCCTCCATATTCTACTGTCACATGGGCATGCAAATCATATTTAATTTACACAAATTTAAAGACATTACTTATAATTTTAAATAACAATTAGGAAATTATAATAGTACATAATATAAATTAATGTCAAATCGTTCGAATTACAGTAAATGTCAAATTAATACAAAAATATCAACAAGGTTGCAGTAATCAATAATAAAAAATGGATTATTAGCATGTCAATCAGTCAGTGATTCATCACAATTTTACTGTAATTGACAATTTTACTGTAAACCGCATAGATCCTTTGATAGTTTAGCGTGCTTGACCAACTAGAAAAAGAAATGACATGTTGCGATTTCCAAAGGCATAAGAATTTCACAATGCTATTTATAAAAGTATAATTAATTTGTAGGAACACATTAGTAATTAATTCTAATTAAGTAACGAGTTACTCAGCATGTATTTATTGAAGTTTAAATTAGTCTAGTATTTTTTATGTTTACCTGTTGGGCTGACAGCTAGTCCATCAAATGTTAAGCTACACTTGCCGCGGTCGGTTCGTGGTTGGGTGACCATCCATTACTTAACGAGCGAGACCTCTCCGTGCCTCGGAAAGCAAGTATAAGCCGTTGGTCCCGGCCATAGAAATATGAAAAACCTTACGTCTATGGTCCCGGCTGTCATTCGGATCTTTGACAGTCGTTACAGGTCGCCATAAGCCCGAAAGTCTGACAACCAGTCTTAACAAGGGGTATCGTATTACCCAGTTACTAGCTTGTGGGGATCAGCTATCTAATTACGCAACACATTTTCGTTGACAATTCCGACTAATCTGTTTCAATTTGACAGGTCAACAACATTCATTGTGTTATTTACGTTGTTGAGCAGATTTTTTTTTTCGAATGTACGAAGCAATGGATTAGCAATCTGTTTCAAAACGATTCAGATTCTGATTGATCGTGTATTACGTTATTAGGGTACTGATATGCAGTCGCTCCATGTAAAATACTGGTACTCAGCTGCATCCGGTTAAAATGGAAGCCGACCCCAACATACATAGTTGGGAAAGGGCTAGGTAGATTTTTTTGTTAGTAATAGATACCTCATAGTCGTAGAAGTCGTAGACCTCTGTGTGCAGGACCTCGTCCGGAGAAGTAATACCAGTATAGGTCCTATTTGTGCCGGCAAGCAGCCCTACCTTCCGTTTTAAGGTGGAACTAGTAGATATTTTGCCATTCAAATTTCGGGGGAGTTTTACTCCACTGTTTGATATTGTGCATCCAAAGTTAAACATGATATCGTTTTCTCTCAATATTAAGTAGTTTTGTCTGTGCCGGAACAGAATATTAAAATAAAAGCCATTAAAAAGTTATGAGCCAACAAATATTCTTTTTTCTTGTTAAATTTAACGCAACTTTGGGCGTATTTAAGTAATAAAAAAAATGTAAAATCTCCAAAACAAAGTCGGCACCGACACAGCTCAATTATAGAAGAAGTCAATAAACTTTATTTGTAATTGATTTATGCAGTGGTTTTTTCATGAAACTCTATTTTCCTATATTAAGTATTCCTATTTTCGTCATTTTTTAAGCGCTCATTTTGCTAAAATAGTTCGAAACGGTGTTTGTGTGTGTGCGAACACGTTGTGCATGTAGACTAGCATCTTACTGCTCATCACTGATACCATAACTGTCGGACTCGATGGCAGGTGATACAGTGTGCATTTTAGCTACCAATGAGTTCGAGCCCGCGACTAGTTCAACCTTAAAGGATTTTATACTGGAGATCACGTCTAAACGAGTAGTGTTCATGATTTAAAAAAATATATGTTAAATTAGAGTATGTTTTTAATAACTTAATATAATGATAAGTATTTTAGATTATGTTTATATTACATAGTGAAATTAAGTTTTAAATTTATGACTAACGCGGATGAAAAACTGATAAGAATGACGTAAAATCTATCAAACTTATTTTTCTGAAACCTTTAAAGGCACCATTTAAAAAATCATTTAATTATTGATCTTTCAGTGTACGTGTTTTATTAAAATACGTTTTGTTTCATGTAAGTTACCTATAATAAATTAATAATGCGGTTAATTTGGGACAGTGCTCCTTGATGGGCGAGTCATATTAGTGGCTGGACGTATGACGCGTTGCGTGGGCTCCTCAAGGTCACTGGCATATATTAGGTCTTTACCTATGAAATTGCCGTTCTGCAGTACTGGCCATTTCAAATCAAAATAATTTTTGTTTGGCTAAGAATTCTAATTTCAAATTAATTTTATTTTAAAAACATGGATATTTTTTTCCAAAAGTAGTCATTTGTTTATTGATTAGTGTTACATTTTCATCGCATTTCAATCTTTTTCGCCATCATGGATACGTTAAAAATTCGAGTAATTATGGAATATGAGTACCGCCGTGGCAGCAACGCGGCACAAGCGGCACGCAACATCAACGACGTTTACGGAGCTAACACTACAAACCAACGCACCCCCTGTTATTGGTTTGCTCGCTTCCGTTCTCGAAATTTCGACCTGAAAAATTAACCTCGCGGTCGTCCGAAGACTTTAGTCGACAATGACGAATTAAAGGCGATTGTGGAAGCTGATGATACACAATCTACGGCTGAATTAGCAGCAGCTTTCGACGTTAGCGTCAAAACAATATTGGTCCATTTGCGTCAAAACGAACTCAATGATCGCCAGCGCAAAGTACGCGTCGAGACGTGCCTTGCACTGCTCAACAGACACACAAATGAAGGAATTTTGAACCGCATTGTTACCTGCGATGAAAAATGGATTCTGTTTGATAACCGCAAGCGCTCAGCAAGTTGGTTGGATCCTGGTTCAGCACCTAAACAATGCCCTAAACGAAAACTTACCCCTAGAAAAGTGATGGTCACTGTTTGGTGGTCTAGCGCCGGTGTGATTCATCACAGCTTCTTAACAAACGGGGTGAGCATTACTGCAGATGTGTACTGTGAAGAACTGAACACAATGATGGAGAAGCTGGCACATCTCCAACCAGCATTGGTCAATCGCTCGTCTCCGCTGCTACTGCGCGACAACGCGCCACCTCATACTGCACAGCAGACGGTCTCCAAGTTGCAAGAACTGGGGTTGGAAGCTCTCCGTCATCCGCCCTACTCACCAGACCTTGCGCCTACAGACTACTACTTTTTCCAGAATTTGGATAACTTCTTGGCGGGAAAAAAATTAAATACGCGAGAGGCAGTACAAAATGCCTTTGAATAATTTGTTGCCTCCCGTCCAGCTGATTTCTTTAAGAAGGGCATCAATAAACTGCCACTGCGTTGGCAAAGATGCATTGATTGCATGGGTGATTACTTCGATTAATACAAATAAAAAATACATGAAAAAAAATCATTTAAATTTTTTCATACAAAACGGCAATTTCATAGGTAAAGACCTATTATATGCGTCTTAAGAAACCTTTGTCTGCGTAGTTTTGCTAGCAAATTTACTTATTATTGATTGATTTATCCGTTTTTTTTAACAAAATCCTTTTTTTACAGCGTTCAGAAGCAAATGAAGTCGAAATGGACGATGTCCGGAAAAACGGAAAAAACGGCAACGTAAGTTTTACACCATTATTTGTTAAAAATATTAATAAATTAAGTAGGTACTTTGTGTTTTTCCCCCGATACTAATTTTGAGTGTTGTTGTCTTATAAGAACAGACAGATCTAGAAATCTAGAAATAGTTTAAGCCTGCCAAACTAGTTTTCTCTAAATTATAAACTTTAGCATCCCTACTAAACCAACCTGGTTTGGCTTAAAACCAGTTTAGTTTAGTAGTTCTATTACTTCGGTTTTATTTCTTGGCTTTTGCACGTGACTTCGCCCGCGTTGATGCCGGAAAATATCCCACGGGAGTGTACCATCCGGATTAAAGCTTCGTGCAAACTAGCGCGACGCGACAGCGCGACGCGACACCGCTTATTGTTATACCGTGAAGTTTTCTTAGAAATTTTATTGTTCGAGTCGCGTCGCCCCGTCGCGTCGCGTTAGTCTGCACCAGCCTTAAAAGAAGTAATTGCGTAGCAATAACAATTGATCGCGATGGGTTTCATTTTGACAGTTCAGCCACGTTCATTGCGTTATCCAGGCAAACAGGCGAACAGACAAAAATTCTAAAAACTATATTTTCGGCATCAGACACACATCACACCTCGTAGCAACTATTTTTTTTTCAAAAATATTCAATGTTTGCTTGCTTTGATTTCGATACTATTTTATTAAAAGGAGAAACTGACTGACTGATATATCAATGCACAGCCGAAACTCCTGGGACTAGGAACGTGAAGTTTTACACACCGCTTCCTTTCGCTTTTCGCTTCTTTTTTGCTTCGCTTTTTTTGTGTGTTTTTAGTTTAATGTGTGATTTCCTGTGCGAGTCTCAATAAATACTTTTTCTTTCTTTCTTTTATAATGTAGGGGAGCAATAAGAAGGGATTTTTGTAAATTCCACCTTTAAGGGGATTTGGTTTGTATGAAAAATTAACTTGAAACTTGGCACAAAAAGTACTAGGCTTGCATGAATTCGAGATAGTATTTCAATCATTAAACGTTGTGCACAATTTCTGAGCAGTAACCTAACAAAAAGTACTAGGCTTGCATGAATTCACGATAGTATTCAAATGCTAGTTATATTAGAGATAAAGAAGATACTTGTGAATTCGCACGATTTTTTTTTCTAGTGCTTATCGAAATCCACTTAAAACTTCGACTCCCATTCCGGTCATCATCTACCAGCCTTTCCCAGCATGCTGGCTCGGCTTCCAGTCTTACCGGTTGCAGTTTAATACCAGTATTTTACATGGAGCGACTACTTATCTGACCTCCACAACCCAGTTACTGGGTAACGCGATACTCCTTGCAAGACTTCGACTGCATTCTGGTCCTAAATCCAAAACGGAACCCCTAACCAATTGCATTGCTTGTTCCAGATCATTACCCACGAGTACTTAGACTACGAGCCCTCTGGTTGGCTGGAGACCACGCTGATGCGCGTGGGCAGCTCAACAGACGACTTTATTAAAGAAAACCGCTCGGCTATGAAGACTGTTTCAGTTTTCATAGTAAATGGCATCGTTTTAGGATTTTTCTTTGGATGCCTGTATTATTGGCTTAATTATAGTAAGTATTTTTTGTTTTTAATTGGTATAGTATTAAAAGATGCTGCTACACGCGTAGCATGACCACCATAGAAACTGGTTTGTCGACGGAAGAATAGACAAAATGACAGATTGTGATTGTGTCATTTTGTCTATTCTTCCGTCGACAAACCCAACCCGAGGTACGACATTTAAAAATTTGTGGGGCACATCCCGTACTAGGTCGGGTAAAACAATGTGAGCTATTTTCGTAAAACTTGTTGTGACACGAGAGAAGATCCTTGTACCCAGCACCAGATGGGACGAACAAAGTTCTAAGATCGATTTTTGGATGGGGAAAAAGATTGCCTGCTAAAGCTAATGTTAGCAATGACTACAATAGCAATGACTACAATACCAATAAAAACATACAAGGGGAAAAGCATATGTCTACCTCTGGACTCCAGTCTAGAGCGTCCACGTCTTTGGCTGATATTATGATGATCACACAATCACACAATATTTATAAACTGCAAAAAGTTCAAAGTTAAAAGAGTTTAGTTAGTTAATAGTTTATATATATTTTAGTGTTAGCTTGTATATTATAATTAAGATTACTCTATGTATTGAATTAACCATATTATATATAATAAAATCGTAAAAGAGTTTTAAATGTCTCTTGTGACTATAGGCTGCGATACACATCAAAACGGAACAGAGTATTTCTACCCTCAGGGTCTGTTTTATCCAGGGACTGAATTACCCCAAAAATTAAGGTACCTTTAAATTTCGGTATGACGTCATACCGTTAAATAAGGGTTACCACAATATTTCGATACTGTTCTTTTTTTCAGTAGCGGAATTTTGAGGTTGGAAATGCATACCGGTATATTTCGGTAGAAGTATCGGTACCTTTATAAATGTATCGTTAGCAGACCTTAACCTTTATAAATGAATCGGTAGCAGTGCCTAAACCTTCATAAATACACAAGTTCTAACGTGTTCCCCCGCGCACCCGCGCCGCGCCGTCTCACAGGTTTTTCGGTACCGAAATCGTGTAAAGGTTAAATAACGGTTTAGCCCAACCTTTATTTAAAAAGGTATCGGTATAGCTCAACCCTTATTTTAAACTGGTGCCGGTATATTTTTGAGGTATCTTAACCTTTAACCGTAACCGCTTTCAGTCCCTGGTTTTATCAACGACCTTTCCCCAAATCAGCGCAACCATTTTTTTTTCTAAACCAAGGCTGTCCAAACAATTTTAAAGGTGGGCCGTAATTTTAATTCCGTGTCAGCCGGTGGGCTATCTAGTAAATTTATAAACCTTGCCTAAAGTTATGATAGATACCTAGCTATTAAAATTAAACAAAAGTTTAAATGTACAATTCCGTAACCCACTGCAGGCGGCAACTCCAGACGACGTGTCGCCGCGACACGACTGGTTCCTGGTGGTTGGTTGGATATTTTTTTAGACCTGGTTTGAAGTCCAAAATCTATTCTCAAAAGACTTTTGGTAAGAGCTTTTGGCGGGCCAATTCAAATGCGTTGGTGGGCCGCGGCCCTGGGGTTGAGCAACCATGTTCTAAAAATCTTAACCATATATTTTCTGTTCCCCAGGTAACGATCCCTTAGAGCTATGCCATGGCTTCGGCAGCCTGATCGCATTCTTCAGCATCATATACTTCTTCATCATCTACTTCATGGTCGTGAAGAGGTTCTGTGCCGCCTGGTTCCAGAGGGTGGTGTGGAGTAAGGTGGAGGCGTTCTGGGCGAAGATGTGGACTATGATGTGAGTAACGTGGTAAAGAATTTAACATAGGTCATGTTAATAAATCAATAAAAATTCTTTAACACGTTCATTGCCGGGAGCCTTCCTGGAGGGTTCACCTAGTCGCATATGGGATGCCGGGAGCCCTCGCGGAGGGCTCATTTTAAATATAGGTTTTTCTTAACAGCATTATAAACCGTGAAAATAAAATCTGATGTATATTTTAACAAGATTTATCAGTAAGTGCGTTTATTAGTAAATACAAGTTGCTTTTTTTTTCGCTACAAGACACTTCTACTTCGTTTTACAGTGTTTTATAATACGATTTTAAACCTAATGCAGTTGAAAGTCCGTGATGGTTAACTTTAGCGCAAACGTAATGCCGGCAACCCACCCGGAGGGTTCACTTCCAATATGTATGGCGGCATTGCGTATGAGTTCTATGAAAATTGTGTGGAGTCGAAAGTGTTAATTCAGACCTTGATCCATATGATGTTAGAAATACACACTACATACAATATTTTAGTTTATATCTAAGAGTGCTACCGTTATCTCGCTTAATCCGAACGAGCTTGTCCCTTGCTGTCCTCCCCCAGCGACGCCCTAAGCCGAGGTCCGTAGGTACCCCACAGTGGGCGCCCTTATCATGAAGTCGCTGAGTTTTTAAGTTTTATGCCCTGTCTGGGGCCTTTATATCTGTTGCACTCACCTGAAGCTCCAGGTACATGCACATGTACCATCAAAGAAGGTCATATCTAACCAGATTCAAAGAAAATCCCACAACACGATGACCACATGTGTTACCGGCCCGGTTCTATAGCCGCCGAGCGCTGCAAGCAAGAATAGTCCTTACGGTGGTTAGATATGAACTTCTTCGATGGTACATGTACTCATTTCGCCATAATGATGCTACATAGCATATCACGAATGACCTTCAGAATGCCGTTGACGCTCCCACGCACTCTTCATGGACGCAATCCTTTTTTCGCAGGATGGGATTGAAACCACGCGTACCATCATGACAACCATAGAAACGGGTTTTCTACGAGTTTTGTCGACGGAAGAATAGACAAAATGACAGATTGTTATTGTTTATCTGTCATTTTGTCTATTCTTCCGTCGACAAAACCCGTTTCTATTAAAATTAAATCAAACTTTATTTCAGACTTAGGTCCATATTTTTGTTAGTATTTTGGTTTTAGTAACAGTAGGTTAGTGTTGTTAGTTTTCACGAACTAAATTTATTTACTCGTATGTAGACTTTTGACTGTCCCCACCCAGTGTCCCTGAAAGGGACAGCCCGGTCTGGCAGCGATCATTTTTAGAATGCTATTGTCACTACCATGCAGGCGCTGTAATAAGGAGGCCGCCATGCTAAGCGTGCAGTATGTGCTTCGGCAAACATTCCTTACGCACTGCACTAACTTAACTTGGAAGCCCAAATAACATTTTGAAGGCATTATTATACTGAACTCTGAGGGCGTTGTATGCCCTTTGTTTAAATCCAAACCACAGAGTGCACGTGTAACAAGTCCGAGGCCATGTGTTTTTATGGTCCTCGGAACGCGCCACTGTCGGGTTCCCGGATAACGGCAGGAGGGGTTCACATCGGTGTCGAGTCGACGATGAAGTACCTGGGACTCGTCCTCGACAGCCGGTGGAACTTCGTGGAGCACTTCCGACGTTTGGCTCCCAAACTGCAGAGGGCAGGGGCTGCTTTGAAGCGGCTTCTGCCCAATCTAGGGGGTCCAAACGCCTCCTGCCGGAGGCTCTATGCGGGGATCGTGCGGTCCATGGCCCTTTACGGGGCACCGGTGTGGGCGCGTTCATTGAGGCTGCGACCAGCCCAGCGGTTGAACGCGTCCCAAAGGGTCATGGCCATCAGGCTGGTACGAGGATACCGCACGGTCTCCCGTGAGGCGGCGAGCCTCCTTGCCGGACTACCGCCATGGGATCTGGAGGCAAAAGTCCTCGCGCACATGTGGGAGTTGCGCGAGGAGGCGAAACGCCGGGGCGTAACTCCGCTGCCGCGAGAAATCGCGGCACAGCGGACAGAGCTCCGGCGGGATCTCATGGCGGCATGGAGAGTGCGATTGTCGCAACCCAGCGCTGGGCACGCCACAATTGTGGCGATAAGTCCCCTCTTTGAGGAGTGGCTAGAGAGGCGCCACGGCGTCCTCACCTTCCGCCTGACGCAGGTCCTCACCGGACATGGTTGTTTCGGGAGGTTCCTGTTCAGGATAAAGCGGGAGGAAACGCCCGGGTGTCACCACTGTGTGGATCGCCCGGAGGACACGGTGGAGCATACGGTGGAGGTCTGCCCAGCTTGGGCGGAGCACCGCCGTGTCCTCACGGAGGCGATCGGCGGCGGCGATCTCTCGCGTCCGGCCCTGGTTCAGGCCATGGTCCGGAGCGAGAGTGCATGGGAGGCCGTCACCTCCTTCTGCGAAGCAGTAATGCTCGCGAAGGAGGAGGCGGAGCGCGCGAGGGAGAGGCAAAATGCGCCCCCTCGCGCCCCTAGTCGCCGCAGGAGACGCCCCGGGCGTCGGGAGTCGCGAGCCGACTTCCGGCCACCGTAGGCGCGGGCTTGCGGACGGTGAGCAATGGGTAGCTCGCCGTCCGATAGGGACCAGGCCCGGGTCGACGGCGCGTTGTGTTCCACGCGCGCCTCAAAGAGATGTCAGCACCAACTGACGGGGTCCGGAAGGGCCAATGCCTGCCGGGGTCGCGGGTTTGTCTGAAAGGGATATCGCGACCTCGGCACACAGGCAACGGAAGGAACACGGGTGGGTTTTAGTCAGTAAAAGTCTGACACGCCCTCCCGCTCCACCCAGAGCGGGAGAAGTTATTTGATAATTTCCCATCCTCAAAAAAAAAAAAAAAAAAAAAAGAGTGCACGTGTAAAAAGTTTTGAAAAGAGTTATCTTCACTTCTGGAGTTCCGGTGTACCTACATTTGCAAACCTGCGGGCCAAAAAAAAAGTATTAACTAAGCAATGAATGTCTAAAAACGTAACTGTTGACAAGACTCGCGTGTGATTAACTCATTTATAAATTGTACTCGTACAAGAACAATTTTATTGATCCAATCAATGTTTTTTTTTTTTAAGTTCGCCGACAATCACTACGGTAAATATTGTCCATTTGATGATTTGCGAACAATTGACGCTCTAACTAAGGGAGCTCATTCACAGTCATTGAAATGTAACTCTTATTTCATTGATATAATGTATAAATTAGAATGTGTGCCGCGATTTGTATAAAACTCACGGCATCATTCCAATTTATACTTTATTACAATGTGGTTGGAGTTACATTGTAATGAATGGGTTCATATAAAAAAAATCGTGCATGTACTCCTTAATAGATGATAGTACTTATAACGTAGTTAACTGATGTAGAAATAAAACAATGTTTTATGAATGATTTTTAATAATAATAACCTTTTATTTGACTTGCCTTGTTTATTCGTTAGTTTAGTATGTATTGGTCAAATCTTGCAAGCTGAACTAAAACCACTTCCTCTAATCCAACGGAGTTGAAATTTTACATGTTGGTTCAGTTTCAAAGACAATGCATTTTTTTGTGATGCATGACCTGATTCTACACCCATGATTAGCTCCAGGCAAAGGAACTCCACAACGGTCAACGATGCAGACACTAAATTTTATATGCGCATTTAATTATGATATACGTTCTAAAATCAACCATGACCTGGCTGCAGCAGCCAGGATTAGCTCCAGACGAGGAAACTCAGAGGTCAACAGCATATTTACTTACATTTTATTGTTATTTGAATATTTATTGTATTGTTACGACAGTCAACAACAAAAAATATAAATTACGTCTTATGGGAGTCGAATAACTATTTAAAAATATAATGGTAGGTATTAATATGGTTTCTAAAGTCCAATATCCTCTAATAACAATGGGTCTTTTCATTCATTTGGATAGTCAGTGTGTAGGTATCGTAGGTAATTCAAATTATTAATTGTTTTTTATTCTGTCATCATTAACATGCGATTTTCTATTTATAGAAAGAAAGTAACAAAAATGCAAACACCTTAAAACTAATATAATTTTAAAAAAGAAACAGAAGACAATGCCAAACGCCAAAAGGGCCTCAGTTTAGCATAATGTCAAGTGAGAACACAAGGGTGACCTTTTTGACCTGACCACAAATGAATACATATGGTTCAGTCGCTGCTCGCATTTTAGATAAGAAGTTAAAAGTACCTGTGGCATCTACATCGCCACATGCGAACTACGCATCGAAGACCTAACGTCACACAAAATCCTGATGTCACACAAATCCTGCATCGCGCTTTTAGAGTTTACCGCGCGAACGACATAATTATATAAGACTATCAATCGTTGGGCAGTTGCCGCCAAACACAACACCCGTCTGGTCGGAGGATCCTCCCTTTTCTATAGAGGATGAGTGAAATTTACACCCGGTTCCTCATACCTCTAAATTCGTGAACCTGAGTATGAACGTTATTTGGTGAGGCGAGTTACACAGCCAGCCAGCACCCACGGCTTTAACGGGTATCCTGAGAACCAGCATGCAGCGAACGCGCATTCCTGGTCATCACCCTCAGCCTCATCAGCAATCTTGGCACAGCACTTGTACTTTCGGCCGGGTCGTCTTGGCGGGCCAATTCAGTGGGCGGAACGTAGTTAGAAGATATAAGAGTTATGCGATAGAAAGAGTGGCAACTTCTAGGTGAATATAAGTGTAGGTAATTAGCGCTGTGCGACCTGAACTGCACTTTATTGTGCCGTAGCCAGAGTCGCTTTTTATTTGCGAAGGGAACCATCTGTACTAATCTGTACTTCATCGAGCCCTTGAATATCACCCAAACACACATTTTTCTTCCACAGTTGGTTCCGGTGGTGTTTTTGCATAGTTGTGCTGGCTCTCATCGCATTATACCTATATCTAGACGCACGACACGATCCTGAGAGACTCATCTCTTTGCTCGGACTGTGTATTATATTGCTGTTAGGTAAGTGTGAACATTCATTTTAATACTGCAGTGCTATTCTGTAACCATCTCACCGTGAAAACTTAGGTGAAGTGAGCTTGGAGTGAGCTGTCATTCCACAGGGATTGACACTATTGACAGTTCACTTCACCCAAGTTTTCACGGTGAGATGTTTACAGAATAGCATGGCTGGTATTGTTAGAACTTACAAAGGCTGACTTTTGCTTGCCTCATTAGTCAGATGGCTTAGACAAATTGACATTTTATCAGCGATAACGATGATAGAAAAGTCAAAAATGTATTGGATTGACATAAGGTACCAAAAAACTACCAAAGCAAAGATAATAAAATGCTTATGGGACCACATCTAAACCTACCAAACAAAAAAAACGTAGTCGCCTATGATGTGTAGCATCTGACATCTTGGCTAACTGTACCAACCTCTCGGAAATTGGGTTGGTACCATCTGTCTGTCAATTCTAGCACCGCACGCGACAATTGCTCAAATGAAATAGCACGCGCGTCCCTGGCTTCCTGTTACACACTTCCGTCCCTTTTCACGAAATCACTCCCACAGGAGGGCTGGGAGTCGGTAGATAATGTGCGTATCTCATCTCAATAGTGGAAATTCCGACAAACACCCTTGATAACTTCCTAAATGGCTAATATTGCTGGTTAAAAAAGCCACAAACTGCCATCGTGCCTCATGCATGCCCAATGTTATTCAATCATTTCCTTTTTTCCCCAGGTTTTGTGTTCTCAGCCCACCCTGGTCGAGTGAACTGGCGGACTGTGTCCACTGGTCTGCTGATACAGTTCTTGTTCGGAATCATATTCATCAGGTGGACCCCTGGGAGACTTGCACTGCAGTGCTTCTCTGATAAGGTATACTATAAACTGGCCGCCAAAGGACACGTCCAAAAATAGTTTTTTATTATTCAATCATTCTAACCAGGATAAGTTAAATATATTTGGATAGACATCCCAAAACCTAATGGTTCTAACTACACTCGAGAGCAATGAATCCGGGTCACTTAAAGAATGTTAAAAATCTCGGAAACTAAAAATGATAGGTTAATGCAATAAATTGTATTTAATAGACAATGTAATACTCCTTAAATGAAAGTAAAAAAAATATGAGTCACCATACATTTTATTAACACAAAATTACATAAAGAAAAAAACTGCTGATCTCTCCTTAAAACAAAAATAGGAAACATGAAATTTTTGAACTTTATTACGATTTTCTTGAATTTTAATACTTCGTATTGCCTCCTCGTGCTTCCATTACTGCGTTTACGCGGTTTGGCATGCTGTACACCAAGTTCCTTATACGATTTTGGGGAATATTCTCCCATTCCTCTGTGAGAGCAATTTTGAGCTCACGAAGCGTGATTGGGGGAGGGTTTCGTTGTTTTACGCATCTGCCTAGCTCGTCCCAAGCATGCTCGATCGGGTTGATATCCGGGCTGCGCGCTGGCCACTCCATACGAGTAATGTTCATCTCTTGAAGGTAGTCATTCACAATCCTACCTGTATGAGGTCGGGCATTGTCATGCATAAATATAGCATCCTCACCTAAATTGACCATAAATGGACCAACGTGATCATTGAGGATTTCTTCCACATATCTTACGCTAGTTAAAGAGCCGTTTTCTATGATCATCAGCTCTGTGCGACTTTCAGAAGAAATTCCGGCCCACACAAGTACAGACCCACCACCGTAGGCTACTTTTTCTTCGATGCATGCTTGCTTGAATCTTTCCTCTGGTCTTCGATACACTCTGTGTCTTCCATCGTGCTTGTAGAGCATAAATTTTGATTCGTCGGAGAACATAACTTTTGACCAATCTTCAATACTCCAATTTACGTGGCTCTGGGCATATCTTAGTCTTGAAATACGATGCCCACGCTCCAGTTTAGGGCCGTTTGCAGGTCTAAGGGGTTTTAAGTTACATTCAGCAAGCCGACGTCTTACTGTCCATGCACTTGGGTTACTTCCTCCGAGGCGTCGAAACTGATTTGTGAGTTCAGTTCCTGTGAGAAAGCGATTTCGAAGCATGGTGTTCACCAAGTATCGGTCTTCTCGTGCTGTGGTACACCTGGTTCTGCCCGTTCCTGGTCTGCGTAGGTTAGAACCAGTTTCTTCGTAACGTCGGAGAACTCTTTGTACTGTTGACAGCGACACACCGACAGTCCTGGCTGTATCGCGCTGACTCCGGCCGGTTTCCAGCATTGTAAGTATTCTGGTGCATTCTTCAGGCGTAAGCGACATAATTTCAGCTTGAATAATGAATATAGAGCACTATCAACATGGTTTATGTACCCACATAAATGACAGATTACAAACAAAAGCAAAACCAAATGCTGTAATTTCGTAGTTCCATCTTCGAAAGTGGCCCTTTTTCAAATTTGATTTTTTTATGATATAACTTTACAATAACTAAGAAGTTTTAATACCTTCATTTAAGGAGTATTACATTGTCTATTAAATACAATTTATTGCATTAACCTAGCATTTTTAGTTTCCGAGATTTTTAGGATTCTTTAAGTGACCCGGATTCATTGCTCTCGAGTGTATATCATACATTTTTAAAGACTTCCGATTTTGAATGAAATCGTTTTTTATTTTAGTGTGAATTTACTCCTAAAACCAACAAACCTTTCTAATTAAATTAAATTGTTTATTGTTTAACTATTTAAGTTAAAGTGAACTCACCCCAAAAAATAGTAAACTTGTCAAAATTGACGCATGTTACTGTCATTACTGTCAATTGATTGACAGTAATGATAGTAATGCAGCAATGATGTGTAAATTTTTGTCCTATTTGACAGATGAATAGAATCATCTGTCAATTAAGACATTGTCAAAGTGTGTGGTTTTATTTGAGTTGTCAACAAATAAAATATATGTACTAATATTAAATAGTTTATAATTTTTCTAAAAATATTAATTCAGTGTTTCCTAGATCCATATTTTTGTCGCTTTTATTTAGGTTGTAAGTTTGTTGTTGGTTAGATTTTTCTCGGAATAAAAAACCAACGTCCCTACAAAAAGCGGTCATCTCCTTTATTTAAGTATTTTAATTTAACTTAAAACGGTTTTGGATAAATTGAAGAAATATTTTTTTTTTTTTCTTTCTTTCTTTCTACATACATATATGTATTAAGAACAGTGCATTGATGAGTACCTACCTACTTTTAATTTCATCGTAACTTCGAGGACCCTCCGTTTGGTTGCGTGCGCCGATCCCGTTGTCGTTCATTATATAAATAATATTAAACAATACATTATTTATTGTCCCTCCACAAACCAATTCCTAGACAATACCTCGGTTGGACTAGTTGTCTGACTTCGGGGCTTCCGAAAAATCTGTAATATCATAATGTTTTTGGTATTTTTATCTCCAAAGCACAGAACGTCTCAATATTTTGTAAATGGCCGTCAAACGTTATTTCTAACTGGGCCAAGCAGGTTGATTGCAGATCGACACGTTTGCCAATGAGCTTCTCCTTAGTGTCTTTTTTATGATTTTATATTTATTTCCTTAGGTAGCAACATTCCTGTCGTATGGTGTGGAAGGTGCAGCCTTCGCGTTTGGAGACCTGCTTGTGAGGACTGAAGGAGTCTTCGCGTTCAGTGTGAGTAGTGCTTTAACACTTTCGACTGTACCCACTTTTCATAGAACTCATACGCCATGCCGCCATACATATTGGAAGTGAACGCTCTGGGAAGGTTGCCGACATTACGTTTCCGCTAAAGTTAACTATCGCGGACGGTCAACGGCATTAGGTTTAAAACCGTGTTATAAAACACTGTAAAACGAAGTAAAATAGTGTTTTCAGTTGGTATTGTCGCTTTACGTAGTTTCCTAGTTTCGAACCTATTAAATGTAACCGTGAAAAAAAAATGCTTGGATTTCAAAACCGACGCATATTGTACTAATATACTTGTTAAAATATACACCATATTGTATTTTCACTGTTTACAATGCCGTATTCGCTAAGAAAAACCTACATTTCAAAGGAGCCCTCAGCGAGAGCTCCTGGCATCCCATATTCGACTAGGTGAACCCTCCAAGAGGTCTCCCGGCACTGAACTTGTTAATAATAAACTACGTTTTGTCACGCATCCGGCCCATACGTATTGGTTCTTTATCGAGATTTACCTGAATCTCCAAAACCCCTTGGTAATCTATCCCTTTAACTACCTGCCTAGTTGAATTGCAGCAGGTGCCGATCTTGTAGAGGTACAAGATCTGCATCTATTACACACATACACATACTCACGACTTTTGTTCAGGTGTAGGCAGAAACTGCAGAACGCCACCTGCTACGCTTGCTGCTGCTTTTTGATACTCCTTCTGCTACAAGGTCTAATTTATAAGAAAGCTAGGTTCCAGAGACTCCGAACGGTGCTGATAAACTTGAGCATTCACTTGTAACAGAACATCGAGCATTCGCCGCTTTTTAAATTTGTCGAACTGAACAACGAACAAAGTCAAGCATAGAGCCAAACATCGCTACGATCATTCTAGTGAACGCTCTTGTCAATGCTCGTCAAAAAAATATTCGTCACAAAAAGCTAGAAGGTTCGGCAAAAAGCTTGAAGCAAATTTACTGTCCTCTCGCTAGAATGCTCGTTAAAACGCTCCCATTTATTTTTCTGTAATGTAACATTGGCTAGAATGCTCATTACAAGTGAATGCTCAAGTCTGTCGGTACCTTTACCCAAAACCAACGGCTCCGATCCAAAATGCTTTCAAAGAAAAATCGAACACTTATTTTTCTCTTCCAGACTCTACCAGTGATATTCTTCTTCAGCATGCTGGTGGAGATGCTGTTCTTCTGGGGGGCGCTGCAGTGGTTTTGTCTGAAGTTAGGGCTCGTCCTAAGAGCAGCCACCGGCACGACAGTGTGTGAAAGTGTCATCGCTGTTGGAAACGTGTTTTTGGGGATGGTGAGTATAAGAAACTGTCTATAACATTATCTTGGCAATGAATATGTCAAATATTATTAGAAGAACAATATTTGACACTTTAGAAAAAAGCGGCGCGCGCTCTGCGTCACGTAGCGTGACGCCGCGAGGCGCAGCCTGAAGCTGTCGTGGCGACTAACTGTCTCCACTATTATCTAGCGGGGTGGTAGCTCGCGACAAACGTAGACACATTCCACTGCACCGCGCGGGGTCTCGTTGCGCCGCGCTGTGTCTCGAGCGAGGCGTGGCGCTGCCAGCGACTTCACAATGTGACCCGCGACGCGCGACGTTGCGATGCATATCGCGGCGCCGCGCTTCGCAGCGCAAAACCACTGGCCTCTTCAAGCATCGTGGCGTCGCATCACGTCTCGGTGTGAACTGACCCTTAGAAGCTTGATTTTTTTAGAACTCCTCGTGACCACAGACCTACGTATTTGGTATTAATTTCAACTTATTATCTCCACGCGTTCCTGAGAAAAAGCATCTTGACAGACTGACGGATAGACAATGAAGTGATCCGGGATAAGGGTTCCGCTTTTTCCTTTTGAGGTACGGAACCCAAAAATACGCGGATGGTGATGAAAAAAGAGAAGAGGCAATCATCGACAAAACGGCATCACATAGATCAATCAAAGTTAAAGTTATTTTTTTTAACCTCAACGGGGAAGCTCTTTGCCTGCATCTCACCTGATAGTAAGTACCTAATGATCAAGGCAAAGGTGGAAACGAGCTTCACCTGCAATCCTCAACCACAGAGGAACTGGCTATCTTACTTCTAACTGCCGTAACACAACAATGCTGTTAACCTTATTGTTATTGTGACAGACTTAGATAAGATGGTGGTAGCTAGCCAAGCGGACTTAGAACAAGCCGTACCACCAACCAAACCGAGCAGAAAATTTTGCCTCCACTGGGAATTCTCTGGGTCTGAGACAGGTGGTCTAACCACTAGACCACAGAGGCGGTTAAAGTTAAGGTCGTGAAGAAAAGGAAGGTCAAAGATAACGGAACGACAGGAAAATCTCTAAGTGTCGTGGCTTGTTAGTTCGTATCAATCCGTTAGTAGCTGTTTATACAAAATATCTTAAAAGGCTTCTCCTTTCAGACAGAGTCAGTGCTCTTAGTGAAGCCGTACCTCGCTCTGCAGACACCTTCGGAGCTGCACGTGGTCATGGCATCTGGATTCGCTACTGTTTCTGGTAAGTCATAAAAAAAGTTTTCTAATAAAAACTATATCAGTACATGACAGTGCACGGCACGGGAGGGGAAAACCAAAAAACTATATTAGTACATGGCAGTGTACGGCACGGTAGGGGAAGATCAAAAAACTATATCAATATACGGCAGTGCACGGCACTGTAGGGGAGGACCAAAAAAACTATATCAGTACACGGTAGTGCACGGCACGGTAGAGGAAGACCAAAGAAACGATGGCTGGACTGTGTGAAAGATGGTATAGCTAGAAAGAGGGTGACTACCGAGACGACGCTAATACTCGCAGAGAAGTATGTAAGAAAAAGACATATTCCGCCGACCACAAATAAATTGGGATAAGGGCAGGAGAAAGATGATGAACCTTATTCCAACTACATAAGATAAAGCTCTTAATACAAAATCGACAACTTAGACTCGGGTTTAAAATCAACCATGCACAATTAAGGGTTCTGGAGTTGGGATTAATTTATCCCAAGAACAACTTGTTCTCCCATTCATTCCCACTGCAAATGTAAGTTTGTACGCACAATATTGGGAGATTTAAGTACTTATTTATTTTAAAATGATTAAAAACAAAAAGTTTGCCCGCGAAAAGTGACCCCCATATTCATAACTCATTTATTTACGTTACACTTCCGTGTTTGGGTTACTGAAATTCATATATGGTACCAAATTTCATCTTAATTGATCTATAGATTCGGAGCAAATTCCATGTGACAGACGGACATACAGACACACGAGAGCGTCCTATAAGGGTTCCGTTTGTCATTCGGACGTACGGAACCCTAAAAAGGCGGAGATTGTGCATTCGGCGAGTTTTTTTTTTCATATAAGAATTTACGCCGATTTCTCCATGATTACTGGGCCTATTTACGTAATTCTTTTTCGCTAGAGGAAAGGAGGTTCCTTTCCTCTAGCGAAAATGAATTGCGTACGTGAAGTGTTTTTTTAGAAGTATTTTGTATTTTCCGGTAATAGGCCGTAACCGTTCGATATTTTAGGTTTTAAATTATTTATTTGACGAGAATCCGTCAGGCCATATAGTGAAGCTTCCCACAGACTATATTAGCCCTTATTTAACAGTAAACATAGAGATCAAAGCCACGTGAGTCACCGTAGCCGGTTCAGCGACAATGGGGTTTTGACGGTTGAGTCGCTTCGTGTCGCTTATAAGCGACGTTGGGGCCTTTACCGGTTGGCTCCAAAATTAACGCCCGCGTGTCTGCCTTCAAAGCAAGAATGAACAGTCATCTTCTGGGCACGCTCGTTCCATCGTAGACCTCATCCATCGCTCTCCATGAGGCGATATCGAAGTAAAAAGAAGTATAACATCCATTCAGGAATAAACATAAGTAAAAATAAAAATTTAGTTTAGAGGTATGATGTCGGGGAAGATAAATAAATATTCTGGTGTTCGCGCGGTAAACTCTAATTGCGCGATGCAGGATTTGTGTGACATCAAGATTTTGTGTGACGTCAAGATTTTGTGTGTCGTCAGGATTTTGTGTGACGTCAGGTCTTCGATGCGTAGTTCGCATGTGGCGGTGTAGATGCCGCCGCAGTAGATACCATTACTTAATCCTAATAAATACTAGATACCTAAGTAGTTTCTTTTCGTTTAAGATCGAGTTACGATTCGACACTAGGTACTTAGGTATTTATCGCAATCGATAACTGAACGTTATCGGACAAAAGCAAACCAGATTTTAGTGTCAACCGGTTTAAACTAGGCCAAACTATTTCGTCTTTATGGAAAAATCAGAGTACCTACCAAGATTGCACTCAAACTTGATCAGCGCCACGCCATCAATTGCAATCCGAAGAATTCTGAAGGAAATTACTAATCCTTGCATCCTTAATTGACAAAAAATCGTGGAAAAATAAAATCTGCTGTTTCATAGAAAAGTGAATACGCAGTCAAAATGTATGAAAAAATTTCGACGAAATTTTTTAATGCAGGGGTGTTCAGATTCATTTACTGTAAAAGTTTTCGCGTCGATGTCCCTGCCAGCCTGTATATAACGAAGTCAAATGGCAAACTATCACAGCTAAGTAGGCTCTACAAGTTAACGAGTAATAATCGACCATCTTACATTTGCAGAGAACACGTTTTTCAACTACATACAATGTTATGTTTGTTCTTGGGATAAATTCATCCCAACTATGGATTTAATATTGATAATTATCACGTCTATGAAGTTCTGCCTGCTAATTTAATTTGACCTTGTAAATTCTTATCTTAGTCAAAGTATAAATAAGTAACAGTATTATATATATTTTCAAAATTTCAAGGTCACTGTCGATACATAATACTGCCGATCGATTCTGTAAACATCTCACCGTGAAGAGTGAGGTGAAGTGAGCAATGACAGCTCACATCGAGCTCACTTCACCCAAGTTATCACGGTGAAATGTTTACAGAATAGCACGGCTGTTATTTATTATGCTGTGTCTTAGTCCAGCGATGACCAATCCGAACGCTAAGCGTGGTAATTGTAAATAACAATTTTCTCACGTCACTTACCTACCTCATTTAAATAGCAAATCAACAATTTTGATAACAGTTTTTTACTTGTACGTACATACCATATTCAAGATAAGTCCATAGTGCATAATCAGGATGGTTCAAGTTTAGTTTTTCATAAGTACGGTCAGCAATGAAACGCGATTGACTGATCTCCCTCATTCATTTTTTTTTTATAAAACTACAAATTAACGATTTTTGGACTTTTTCCTTTACTTGTGCTGTGAGACCTTGCTTCCTGCCAAATTTAATTATTCTAGGTCAACGTATCACGGTATCAAAATATGTCAGATAAATGGCGTTGACTTAGAAGCTTGATTTTTTAGAGCTCCAAGGGACCGTAGACCTACTTAATTCTTAGGTATTAATTTCAACTTGATACCTCCACGCGTTCGTGAGAAAAAGGGGTTTGACAGACAGACAGACGGATGGACAGAAAACGAAGTGATCCTATAAGGGTTCCGTTTTTTCATTTTGTGATACGGAGCCCTAAAAACAGCAAGAAAATAATGCTAAGTAAAGGGTAAAGGTATAGGTAACGGTAAAGGGTTTGAAGATTCGCGGCATACCTATTATTCCGCCATTTTGATGTTTTTTTAAAATGGCGGCCACGCTTGAAACCTTTAAAATTCGATACCTGACATCAATGCAAACATCAAACCCTGTAAACTGTCAAAATTGATATGAATGTCACGTGATCAACTGTGAACGTTAATATCTCGGAAACGTGACGTTTTACGGGGGTTGGTCCCAGAATGTTTTCTGTTTGCATTGATATCAGCTATCGATTTTAAAAGGATTCATAAATGGCAACCACTTTGAAAAAAAAGGCGGAACAGTAGGTAGGCAGGCTCCCTTTAAAAATCTTCAATCCCCTTTATCAATCAAATAATAATGCCAAGTTGTTTATCATTTTGTCTCTATTTTGACAATGTTATTAGAATTTCGTTGCTCATCGTACCTTCCTAGTTACCTAAAGAAGATTTAATTTTTATCAGTACCTACTCAAATATTTTTGTTTATCTATAAAAAATAACATCTATATAATATGATAGCAGGGTGCTATCATATTTATAAAATAATTTACAAGTCTTAACTATAATAAATACTTTAGATTAAAATAATTGCATGAATAAAACTAAATGATGCTTAGCTTGACCCCGTTCTTAATCTGTAATTAAATCTACATATAATGCTAATCTCCAAGTCGGATTTGAAAAAATATTTTTGATAATTTTTTAATCGTTAAAAGAAAGTTTTAAAGGTACCGTCGTGATTCGACCACACCTTTTTGATACAGGTTGTATAATAAAGCTGAACATTTTGTTTTTTGTTTGAACGTGCTAAATCTTTGGAACTACCAGTCTGATAAAAAAAAATCATTTTGCATTTGATAGCACAATTCTTGAGAATTACATATATGTTATTTAACAGATGTTAAGGGTTCGTAGTGTGATTACTACGAACCTGATGACCCCTGTAACACAGGTTTTTCCTAGCATAGGGGTCATTGATCAATATTTTTTACCAGGCTATTTCCACGTTTGATTAAGTGTCACTCTGTATGTGTACTTTTTACGTCAAATAAATAAATAATTATTATTATTATATTATTACTACGAGCCTTTGGAGCCGAGCAAAAATAAAAAAAGGCAGAATGAACGAAGTAATAGCACAGGTGATGCGATGAGATGCGGTGAGTCCGGGGCTGAGAGAGTCTTATAAAAATGTGAGATTTTTCGTCGGTTTAAAAAATAAATCTGCTGTTTGAAAGAAAGAAAGAATAATGTTTATTTGGACACAGTTCGTGAAACAAAATACAAAAAATAAAAAAGTGAAAATAATATTTTGTGTGTGCCTCACGGCTGCGCCTAAAATGTTCATTTCAGCATTAATGCCAGACAGGTGCTGTCTGACGCTGGTTTTATAATGAACCTATAAGTAGGGACAAGTGACGGTGAGTACAAAACAGCTTCAACATACCTAATACATAATTTGTATACTTCTAAACTAACTAATAAACTAGTAATAAAATATAAATTACAAAAACAAAAATAAAACTTATATGAAAAGAACAGGACCTGTCCACGCAAAACCTGTTCTTAGCGATTTGATTCGTGCACTCACAAAGCGCAACAGGCCCCCGACCGCGTCGGACAGATACACCGACGGCTATTTAGTTTGTTTCATAGAAAAGTGCAATACCTGCGCGATCAAAATGTATGGAACAGCAACTGTCGGGTTCAGTATCCATGGTAACCGTTTTTGCGTCGATGTCCCTGACACCCTGTATTGTCTATCTTATAACTTCCACGTGAATTAAGTCGCGGGCAGAAGATAGTCTGAAAAAAAACGTGTTATCATTTTCAAGGTGAATTAATGTTTTTATTAACTTTGACAAACTGACAACTCTATCGATTATCTTGAGCGAAAACATGATTAAATCATAAAGCAAAATAATTGACTATTGTTTATATTTTGACCTCATTGTTACCTTCCAGATGTCCGAATCTATCAAAACAAACATGACTGGTTTGAGTTTCCATGAATTTTTATTGAAAATATTTACAATAGTCGTGGAATTATGTAGATTGTATGACTCGCCTGTCGCAAGGAAATTATGATAGAACAGTCGATCGATTCTGTAAAAATATCAACGTGAAACTTAGATGAAGTGAGCGTGAAGTGAACTGTCACTGTCACAAATCGACCGGCAGGATGCTAGGTACTGTTAGCCGCGTGATTACATCCTTCTTCATCCCAACACTTGTACGGGGTTGTGCTAAAGAAGCTTTGGGCAGGCAAATATAAAATACACCCGTATTTTAAATTTATCTGCACATTAGTTTCTTTCAGTGGGAGCGCTTCACCAAACATGGACGTCGGTGACATCAGCTTTGTGAGGCCTCTTTCATTTCCCAGTCGAAAGAAAAACATTAAATTGAATGAGCTGAATTATAAACAAATGTAAGAGCTTTTTTGCTAAAATGGTACAAAAATTACGTTTAAATAAACACAAGTTAAAATAGACGAACTTTTCGACTTTTATCCTCACTGAATTATTTCAAGATAACTAAGTTTCTAATCCAGAAAAGTTTGAAAATATGCAAGAGTGAGCGGAGCGAACTCGAAAATTTTTGCACGTCGCCTCGGATGGTTAAAATAAGGTTTTTTTTTTTAAATCTCACTGTTCTAAGCAGAAAATAACAGTTGTTTCATAGAAAAGTGCAAAACCTACGCGGTCAAAATGTATGCAACAGCTTTATTTTTTAAATAACCGACGTATAGGGTAACAGTTTTCGCGTTGATGTTCCTGCCACCCTGTATATGTATATGCTCATGTTATAAGCTAAAATATCACCCTTCAAACCTCTCCATCATCAGGCACAATCCTGGCCTCCTACATCGGTTTTGGCGCGGAACCAGCTCACCTGGTGACAGCTAGCGTCATGTCAGCCCCGGCTGCTATCTGCTACTCCAAGCTGTTGATGCCGGAGACGAAGAGGTCACTCACTACCGTGGATAATATTCAGCCAGTGGTGTGGTAAGTGGGAAAAAAATAAATAAAAAAAAACTTTTTATGAAAGAAAGAAAGAAGAAAGAAAGAAAATACGTTTATTTGCGGTACACATGACGCAAAGAAAGAACAAAACACAAAAATAAACAATTTGGGGGGAAAATATGCGTCACATCCACGCAAAACGGCCATCGCTCAGCATAATGCTGCGACCCTATGCGAGACAGAGCCCCAACGCTGGTTTTCGCGTTTTATCTAATTAAGACATGCCCTAATCCATGCATTCTTATTTATTTCAGTGAAGACCAATCAGTTCTCTCCGCGGCCACCAGAGGCGCCACCAACGGCATTGCCTTAATCCTGAACATTATTGCCAATATTATAGCCTTTGTGGCCTTCATTGCCTTTATCAACGGAGCGCTGGGCTATTTTGGGGGAATGCTGGGCAACCCTAGTATCAACCTGGAATGGATTCTTGGAAAGGTGTTCATACCCCTGTCCTGGGTTATGGGTGAGTACAAGATATCTAGGTTATTAATAATTATATCATTATTTCATTATCAGGATCTCGACAGAGGTTTTTAATATTATATTAATTACAACTTTTATGTATATACTAGCTTTTGCCCGCGGCTTCGCTCGCGTGTATGTCGTATAATATCCCACGGGAACGTACTACCGGGATTACATACCTAATAGCCGAGGAAAAGGTCATTGACTTCTACCGCTGCGTCCGCGTTGCCGTCAACCATAATTATTTTGGTACGCGTCATTTTGAATCTGTGATATCTTTTAAACTATTCATTTAAATTATATGATGTCAAGGCATATTTGAATCTAAATTAAATGCCCAATTTAAATAACATATTTTATTGGATAAGGATTAATATAATACTTATCGGTCAAAATAGCTTCGGAAATAATAATTAAATTTTTATCAAATTCTGAAAGATAATAATTGTCATTGTGGGTCATCCGCCTTAGCAGGCCGCACGCCAGTAAAGCTCCCAGTCAGCATGATTTTTTCCGACATCTTCAACAAAAACCGTCATATTTCAGCTAATTTACACAAAACCCTAATGAATTATAAACTAAAACCTTCCGCATGAATCACTCCGTCCATTGGTGAAAACCGTTTGAAAATCCGTTCAGTCATTTTTGAGTTTATCGCGTTCAGACATACAGACAGACAGACGCGGCGGCGGACTTTGTTTTATAATATGTAAGAATAAGGAAACTGCCTCTGTGGTCGAGTGGTTGCAAGCGCTACTGCTGAGCATGAGGTCTTGGATTCGATTCCCAGGCAAGGCAAAGTTTGATTGGGTATTTCCATCTGGAATTTCTCAGTAGCAGTCTGGATTTGTGCCCGGTTGATGGCAATAGGCTCGCCCCCTATTACATGGGACTTAAGAATAACTGGCGAAATGTGGGTGTACTATACAGGGTGGCAGGGCCATCGACGCGAAAAATGATACCATGGATTCAGTACATGATTCTGAACCCCTGCGTTTAAATTATGTATTCGTCAGTTATTACAAAAAAAAAATCTTAGAAAAGTGCAGTTGCTTACACCACTAAGTAACCCCTTGGTCAAAACAGGCGTGATGTTATGTTAACTTAACAATGGTGGGATATAATGTAAGTTTATGATAATTCGCGTAACACATAACAGTATTAGCTACATTTCGGTACGTTGTCTTTTAACATATGCTTTACGTAGGTATGTATGTATTTATGTACCTTAGGGCCCTAAAACCACGACGGACTTTTTGTAGCGATGCTGTCGCGCATGTGTATCGATGCTGCGATCGCGATGCTGTCGCTGGCTGTGTACCTTCTCCCAGATTCTGTATCGCTACTATCGCGATGCTGTCGCGCTTCAGGGCACATTCCCCAGCACCCCTCCTTCCGTTCTCCACCCTTCGCTCCCCCGATGTCGACAGAAACGGTCCCACGCTTGCATCGATACAGCCGCGCGTTTGCATCGTTTCTGTCGCACGTTGCAAACGCGACTAACGTGCGATAGTAGCGATGCAGAAGCGCGTTTACAAAACGCGCGACAGCATCGCTACAAAAAGTCTGTCGTGGTTTTAGGGCCCTAGGGTCGCCGTGGGCGAGGCCTCTAAATGTTACACCACAAACTCCCTGCAGACTATCTCTCCTTCTCCCTTAATCCATGTCATTAAGGGGGTTGAGAGTAACCCGCGAAATTTTTAATTTTCTCACGTTTTTCAGATTCAATGTCGATCAAAATGTGATATGATTCGCGACTGTAACAAATATAATACATGCCTTTACAGAATTATAATCATTAGAATCAGCAATACAACTCGTTAAGTTAGAAATGGCCTGAAATGGCATGATTTCATGAAATAGTCATTCAATAGGGTAATAATTGTGAACTTAGAGAGTTGTATTGATGATATTTTTTATTCTATAAATAAACATTTGGTACGGCGAATCATATTTAGATCAACATACAATTTGACCTGCAAATTGCAAAAAACGATTTCGCCAAAATATCGCTTTTAGCGATAAGACGCCCATTGTGTCACATACATTCTTGATATCTATGGTGTCACCATATCGTAGTCTTAGAGTGAAAACCTCTTATATGCGAAAAACTGGTGGACAACTGGGAACTTATATTATATTATGCTGATCGCGCGGTAAAATCTGCTTATGCGATGCAGGATTTTGCGTGACGTCAGTATGATGCGTAGGTCGCATGTGGCGATATAGATGCCGCCACAAAACTGCGTGTATTGCGAGGTTTTTTTTCCAAAAATGTAAAAATGAAAAAGTCAAAGTTGCATTCCCGAGCTGTTCACTGTAAGGCGACGATATGTAAAATTTCGACAATACCTGTAATTTGTATGGTGTGATAAAGAATATTATTTTTTATTCTATAACTGAAAGATAAACATAATAATATTAATGTTTAACTAAACAGTATCTATTATGTATTTTTATTACGAAGACAAGGTGCATTTATTTCATTGTTAGTACATGCATGTCGTATTTAAAATACCGATAATAATATTATAACCGTGCCCCATAAACCTGTTTGTTACCTACGATAACTTTTTATTGTCTTACTGAGGCGTAACCAATCTCTTATCATTTCATTTTATTGTTTTCCACTGAAAACTGTATTATATTAAAATAGGTATTGTTTTCGAGGCTATTTTTAACGTTGGTTTCATAACGAATAGGTACATAATATATTTTGCCGCTAAGCGATCCAAATCAATCTGCCTAGCATTTTCTAACTATGTCGGGGTCGGCTTCCAACCTAACCGGATGCACCTGACTGAATACCAGTATGAGCGACTGTTAGTGGGTAACACGTTACCCCTTGGTAAGACTGGTTTTCAGACATTTCGGCTACTAACTAACTTCACCATCTTTCACACAATCAGTCCATCGTTTCCTTGCAAATGATAATCTTTATCCTTACATTTTATAAAACAAGTGCCCCGCAGCGCCGCGTCTGTCTGTCTGTTTGAAAACGATAAACTCAAACACTCTTTTGACCAATAGACGGAGTGATTCATGAGGAAGGTTTTGGTGTATAATTGAGAAAATCTGTTTTCTTTTGTTTTATCGTGATTAGATATCGGTAGCCCTAGCCATCACTATGAAGTCCACACAAAAAAAAAACATAAAATTAATTAATTTTTCGTTTTATAATCTTCATCGATACCCCTCACGTCTGTGGAGTTTTGCTAACTAATTTAATACTCTGTATAACTTGTCTTACAATAGTTGTTGCATTACAATTTTCTTTAATTACAGGAGTGCCATGGGAGGAGTGTGAGCTGGTGGGCTCTCTGATAGGCCTGAAGACCGTCGTCAACGAATTCGTGGCCTACCAGAGAATGGGGGAGATGAAGAGAGAAGGACTGTTATCGGTAAGTGTTTATAGTTACCTATATAGGTATTTCTATTACGTAAGGTCATCATCACCGATATAGTCCAAAGAATTGCCAAACTTAAGTGGCAGTGGGCAGGGCACATTGCTCGCAATACAGATGGTCGATGGGGTCAAAGGCTTTGGAGTGCCGACCGTATACTGGAAGCGTTTGAAGGCCTCCTACAAAGTGGACCCATTGTTAAGACTGATTGTCAGACTTTCGGGCTTCTGACGACCCGTAACGACTGTCAAAGATCCACGAATGACAGCCGGGACGAATGACTTAAGGGATGATTTCCTCCAAACGGCCCGCATCGCATCGGAACGGATTTAGCTATCTTTAAACGATATTAAATCGTGTACACAGTAATTAAAGTCTATATTACCAAGCCGCGCACTGCAGCTTGACCACTGGCGTCTCCCTCGACACGCGATCGTAGCCGAAAGTATGCTGCGACGCGCGATCGGCTCAGTTCGCCTGTCGTCGTAGGAATGAAACTATTTGACTAGGCGCAGAAACGGATACGTTCGCAAGCGACGGTACGTAGCCGATCGTATGCGTCGACATCCTGCCGGACGCGATCGGCTGTCGCCGCATCCGTTCGTATCCTTTCCGATCCGATGCGATGCGAGCCGTTTGTTGGAAATCATCCTTTAACATGCTCTCTGAGGCATGGAGGAGTTTTGGTATGTAAAGATGGTCACCCATCCATGAACCAAACGTGCCAAGCATAGTTTAACCTGAACTATCGACCCGTGTTGCTGTTATTACTTAGCCACAAGCCCCCGCTGTTCTCTTCCTCATAATGCCAGTTCTCTTCCTGGCATGAAAATAACTCACACTGCTATTCTTTTGTTTCCAGCCGAGATCAGAGCTGATTGCGACGTACTCTCTCTGCGGGTTCACCAACCCTGCGTCAGCCGGCATCATGATAGGAGCCATCGCAGCCATGGCACCTAATCAGAGAGAAGTTCTGTCCAGTGTGAGTACCTTCACAAGAAAATAATAATACCAGCCTGCTACTGTACCGGACCCGAACCCGTGTAGTTATTGAAACCTATCACGCCTGTGAAGCTTATTCCAAAAAGAAAATGCTGGTAACACTGAGATTCCTATCTACCTCTGGATGGAGGAAGGGGTCCCATAAGCGCAGATTGATCACGTGTTTAAGGCCTGACTACCACAAGGAATGATATTACAAGTAAAAAAAAAAACAAACTACTTACTTCCAAAAAAAAACGAACGTTCGAAACCAAAGACACCGACTTCCGAAATTAAAATAATTTTTCTCTTTGTCGTGTTTTGTTGTTTTTTTTCCTCTTAAAAGTATACAGGGTGGATTTTTGAGGGCAGAAAGGGCCTCTGTATAATTGACCACAAGCATAACTTCGTAGATAAATTCAGCTGCAAGCTAGGTATTCATCACGACACCCATAACAATATTATTATGATACAAAGATATTTACAATGGAAGATAATCATTTGTTTACAGATAGCTGTGAGAGCATTCTTCGCGGGATGCGGAATATGCTTCATGACTGCGTGCATAGCGGGTACGTTTTATTTCACACGATATAATAAAATATAACAGCCTCGTAAATATAACATAACATTATGTATGTATTCTTCAAAGCAGTAGGCAGTTCTTGGTGTATGGTTATTAGGTACCTTTTTTTTTCGGGGGGAATTCTCAAAAGGCTCCCGAGCTTTGGCGATAAGATCAGGGAGTATGGGATTTTTACCTCACTAAAATCACCCCCGTGGGGACCATCTGCGCATAGAGGGGCACCGTTATCTTTCAAGAGCCCGATCCGAAACACCCCCTGTGCAACGCGTGTTAGGGCACATCTCTGGGGAGACTGTAAAAAGGTCTTCCTGAAACCTAAGTGTGCAGGCAGCATGTGACCACTGTGAGCCGTGTTCCCTGAGGTCACTCAGTGGGCGGACAGTACCCACTGTGAGCGCACGTGACCCCAAATTTCCGTCTGCCTTGAGTATTAGGTATAGAAAAAAGAAAGAAAATTAATTTATTTGGTCAGGTACCTACACACAAACATAAGATTTAAGGGGGCGAACGTATCTTTTCTTTCGATTTCCTCTTTTCTTGCCCATAGTTTGACCGACACCGCTGTTCCGCGCTTTAGGTATGTGCAAGGCGAGATGGGGGGGACAGTACAGGCCGCTCATTCGTTAACACTCAAGGCGTGTGGCGTCCCGCCCGCCGCTCATTCGTCAACGCTGCCCCTTGCCTCGTAGCGTATTCCTAAGGCGTGGAACAGGGGTCTCGGTCAAACTATAATCCATCAACTCTAACCAAACTTATTTTTTTGTTTTCAGGTCTACTGATGCCTGAAAGCGCGTTCGTATAGTTAAAAGTGATATATTTAAGTAATAATTTAATGATTATGTTTAAATAGGCCTACTTAATTTTATACAATTGTTATTTATTAAATAAAAGATTTTCGTAATAATTTTGGGTTTTATTCTGTTTTCTGGTTTCAATGCTTTATCATTTTTGACAACAATTCCGAGTAAATTAAAACTCACTCAATTATCACTACTTTTGTTATAGATAATAACGACTACTATCCTATTATTTTTAATTAGCCATTTATTAATAGTTTAAAAAATAATATCCTCGAATTTTACAAGCTTGTTTTGGCGCGTGGCCAAAATCGGAACTAATGCCGACATCTTGTTTTATCAATAAAAATTCTGTGCCAATTTTACATTTAATTTAAATGATAAATGATTTATTTCTGTAAGTAGGTTTGTACAAACACAGTTTACACGCCAATCATATTTTTTTAAACTACATGAGGTCGGAGTTTCTTATCTGACTACTCCGAGAAGAAAGGCCGAAACAAACTCAAAGGTCAGACATAATCTTTAAAAGTTCTCTCTTAAAGTTTCTTATCTCTCTCGCATCTCAGTTCTCTTTTAAAGTTCAGACATAATCTTGGTCAAGCCATTACGGCAAAGGAACTATTTGATGACCAATAACACCCCCCTGTCAATGTCATTCGGGCGCCAAAAGTTCCTTGTAGCACTTTTAAGGCTTCCTGTACATGGCGCCGGAATCGCACCGGGACGCACAGGAGCCGCACCGGCGGACTAAAAGATGAACATTTTTTCTCAATGGCTTTGTGTGGGCAGGTGGTGGTGGTTGGTGGTGGCGGCATCTACATCACCACATGCGAACTACGCATCAAAGACCTGACGTCACACAAATCCTGCATCGCGCAATTAGAGTTTACCGCGCGATGGATATACAGTGTGTCAGGGACATCGACGCGAAGCCGGTAACCATGGAGTCAGTACATGATTCTGAACCCGCGCCGGCGTTGAAATTTTTCGTCGGTTATAAAAAAAAAATCTGCTGTTTCATAGAAAAGTGCAATACCTACGCGGTCAAAATTTATGGAGCAGCTGTTTTTTTTGTCCT
The DNA here is from genome assembly GCA_914767755.1 of Agrochola circellaris. Classification (NCBI taxonomy): domain Eukaryota; kingdom Metazoa; phylum Arthropoda; class Insecta; order Lepidoptera; family Noctuidae; genus Agrochola; species Agrochola circellaris. The sequence continues at coordinate 3,168,840 of OU611867.1, read as the reverse complement.
GTATATACAAGCTCCCGACTTCAACCTCTGGGCAGTTGCCCGCCAGACACGACACCCGTCTGTTCAGAGGATCCTCCCTTTTCAATAGAGGATGAGTGAACTTTACACCCTGTTCCCCATAACTCTAAATTGGTGACCCCGAATATGAACGTCAGCATAGCCTTCGTGCAACTACTTCAGCGTGACGTCATCATCATCATCATCACTCCCGCAAGCTTTCGTGAGGCGAGTCGGCTTCAAAAACGGGTATCCTGACCACCAGCATGCAGCGAAGGCGCATTTCTGGTCATCACCCTCACGTCAAGTCCTCAAGTCTATCTGACTAACCATTTCTTCTGATTATGGATGTTTAGGTTAATGTTCTGAAGCCAGAAGTATATTTGTCGGACACAGGACTTACTATTTAATCAGCTCTCTTAAGCAAGAAGGGTGTCTTCAATAATATGTGAAAGTCTTCATGGATAGGTAAATAACAAAGTTAAAACCAGTCACACACCAACCTACAAGTTCCAACCTATTTTGAAAATCTGGCTGAACTGAAATACATCAATCTAGGAATATGAAGAAGAAAAAACAAATTATCAACAGCCTTCCGTTTTCGAAAATGACAAAATTATATACTGTGACGAAACCGTAAAGAAAAAATGTCACTACACTATGCATAACAGAATCAAGAATATTATTTGAAAAACCTTAATAACTGTTAAGCGGTACAGTTATGATACCATATCGAAATTGCGAAGTATTCGCTAGTGTTATTTTCTTTCTTTTAGTCAAAATTTTCAGTAGTTTGGCTATTTGGCGTCGCGGTATGTATAAGAAGCAAGTGACTCTAACGAGCATACCGGAACGAAACGAGGAGGAAGAGCATCAAACAAATAAGTGGGTGCCCAAGAAAAAGCACGAAGTGCTCAAAGCTAAGTATAAATGTTTGAAAAAACTGTTCCAAATATATGATGCAAGCGTCATCGGGATTCTGCCAGAGTCGTACGAACCTGATGGCTGCCTAGAGGAGGAAATAAAGTCTACAAGCAAGAGGAAAAAACGCTCGCATCGTACGAAGACAGATGCGTGCGCCGGGACCACTGAACTGTCAAGCGGTGACGTTTCCCATCAGTCTGAGGAGGAAAAGGATTCGATAGCGACAGCTGTCATCAGAGACCTGAAGATCAAGAAATGTCTATCCACATCCACGCAAATGGAGTCCCAGGTGTTCAAAGAATACAAGTACGCCGCTACTCAAGACTCGCGAGATAACTTGATGATGGAACGAAACATGTCGGCAGAAGGCGACTTGGTACGTGAACACAAAGAGTGCGAATTCACACAGACGAGCGAACCTCATCCGATCCCATACCTCCTGCTTAACGAGAAGAGGGCCCGGCTAAAACCAACCCGGTTTCAATGCTTCATCCAAAGAATCTTCGGGATCCGTCGGGAGAGATCGTACAAGAACTATGTCCTGCCGAATGGTCACATTTACGCGTCCAGCGATAATAATATCTCTGATAGTTTTTGTGAGAAGCGACGGCGGACAGGGTTGAGGTTTCGTAGGCTGCGGCGCCCTAAGAAGATCCAGTCGGAGTTTGCGCTGAGAGAATTCCATAGTCCTGTGATCTTGAGTTACGTGCAGTCGGTGCAGAGGAACTGTTTGGCGGACACCACGCCTCGCCATTGTCCTATCTTGGGATGCCTCATGATTTCCTACGGTGCGTGAGTAGTAGTAATAGTTGAGATCTGTCGTGTTCCCCATAAAGATTGTGACAAGATGCCGCATTATATTTATTCCATAAGTCTACCCAACAGGGCTGATCCAGTTTAAGTTTGCTGGTGCACATACTTCATCCTAATTCATTTTATGTTATTAAAAATAGGAACAACACATTATGCAATATGTATAACTAAGTTATAATACTTAAATAATAGAACTTCATTATAATCACAATCAGCCTATACCTTTCCCACTGCTGGGACACAGCACTCCACTCCCTAAGAGGGAGTGGGCCATTTCCGATACGACACAGGCCCAGTGCGGGTGGGCGGATCCACTACTAACGTACTTACTTTCTTTACTATTTCAGGGATAATAAACTACAACGACCACCTCAACCTCTGTCACTTCAACGACAGGAAGTACATCTGTCACTACTGCCACGAAGGATTCGAAAGACAATACGACAAGTTCGTTCACGAGAACGAACACATCGGAATCTCCAAACTCGAAGGAACCAATCTCTCCGCCCCTTCCACCACTAGGCAGTTCTTAAAGAAGGCCAGTAACACCCAAACTGACCCAGAAATGAAGTGTGATGTACCAGAAGATAAACTAAAGAAAATCGTGTCGTTTTTCGATAAAATCTCAGATCCGGAGCAAATGTTTACGGAAATAAAGAAGAATAGATTCTCTGATTGTAATTTGCAGCGATCTAAGACTGAGGTTGAGACGGTCGTGGAGTCTTCGGAGTCTTCTGACAAGAGAACGGTCAGCTGCGTTAATCTTCATCGGAAGAAAGGTAGCTCGTCGGGTGTATCGGACGTAACCTCTGGACACGCTCAGTATGGGTCTCCTGTCGTTTGTCGTATTTGTGGAAAGCATTTCAATTTCAGGTAAGTTTTGGACCAGCAGAGTAAAAATTCAAAATTCAAAATATTTTTATTTCACATAAACCTACAAGGGCACTTATGAAACGTCAGAAGCTAGGTGCACGGTTCCAATTGGTCGTTTCCTATGGAGAAGAGCCTTCAAGAAACTCCACGGTTACTCTTTTAAAAGTAAATGGTTTTTACAATGTTTCCAAGTTACAGTGTTAAAAGGTATGAGAGGACAGTGTAGGCCCATCAACAAGAACCAGGTAAAGGTAGTCCGTACCCGACAGCAGGCGGCAACTGCAGGCGTCGTATCGCGGCGTCATGTCGCGGCGTCACGTCGCTACAGTCATGATTCCGAACACGTCCGCAGGTGGCAGCAGCCCGAATTCCAGTCGGTAGGAAGAAGATAGAAAAACTTGTTATTGCTCGAGCGTTGGCGGCACTAGTGGTCTGCGGTCGGGCTACACGTGTCGCCTGTCGCTCGCCCGTAGCTGCCAACGACGTGTCAGTCGCTAGCTACGGAAGGTATTTCATAGAAATTCATAGAAACCAGTCGTGTCGCGGCGACGCGTCGCCTGCAGTTGCCTCCTGCGGTCGGGTACGGAATTGTATCTTAATGTAACTCGAGAAACTGTTCGTGATTATCATTTGCAGCAAATAACTAAATACAATTCTTAAAGGTTTTCAGTACCCACAAGCTTTGTCGTATCTCTGTCTTTAAAATTCTCTACACTTAGGGGTCGTTCATTAATTATGAGCGGCGATTTTGGTGATTTTTGGACCCTCCTTCTCTCCACTTGGTGACATGTCGTGAGATTTGGGTCGACCCGAAATCTCACGTAAGATTTTTCAAAATGTTTTTTTTTGTGTATACCTATATGTACGTGCATACATGCTTGATTGATAGCATTGGATTTATTTAAAAAAAAAAAATTGATTAATTATTTTTATTTATGAATAGTTAACTATTCATAAATAAGCAAGCCAAGCTATTAAGTATTTTTTTTGTTTTTTATTAAATAGGAATTATGTACTAAAATTCGTAAAAGTAATATTTATTCTAACTCGGTCCACGGGTAGTCATGTGTGGTCTCAAGAGTGACTACTGGAACCAACCATTCCATGTGATTTTCAGTAGTCATCTGCTCCTTCAAACTCGCTCTGATTTAACCACTCTAAGCCGTTGTCGCTTGCACATAGAAGCTCAGTAGCTCGACGTGTGACAATCAGTGAGGGTTTCGTGCGGGAGACCACTCGTTTTTGGGTAGGATTTAGCCATATTTTAGCGGGGAAATATGTTTAACCCAGTTTTCTCGAAATTTTACACTGTTTCTTGCGGAAAAAATTAAGTGACATTTGCCGAGACCCCCTCCCCCACGTGAGATTGGGTGAGATTCGGCTCGACCCCCCTAAACGCTTCACGTAATTAATGAACGACCCCTTGTCATTTTTGACTCATCACCACCTTCTTTTTCAGACCCCAGCTAAGTCTTCATGTGGACTTAGAGCATCGTAGCCACGAAAAATTCTCCAAATTCCACAGCTGTGCTGGCATCCTAAACCACAGGTCCCAGAACCGAGTTGACATGGTTACTGAAGATGGCAAGATCAACGTACAAAGTATTGGCAGGTCCCACTCAGGGATGCAGAGGTCCATGTCATCATTGAGTCAAGAATCGTATTCCGAGCTCTCCCGGAGAAGATCGGAAGAAAGTTTAAGTTGCGACCCCTCTACTAATATTGTTTATTATACTTCTATTGAAGCAGTGAAAAAGCCGTCTATGGTTGACAATATCGTTCAGAAAGTCAGGACCGGTCTCAACAGCTATAAATGGGAGCCGGGAACAAAAATTATTCGTGTGTAGTCTGCGTGCTATGTGGGGTGGCATTGTCTTGGTCAATATTGTGAAAAGTGCAGTTGGTGGTTTTATTTTGGAGTCCTTTCCTTATCCATTACACACTTACAATACAATACGATAAGGCTAAGCGTATGCTGAAACGCAGGTGACACAGCACAGTACAGATTTTGCAGGGTAGGGCAGGCGAGACAGGCACAGGCCGCGAGCGCATGCTGCGATGCAGCTACACAGACACATTCGCGTCCTAGCTAGTACAAACAAGTGACGGCTGTGCTGCGTCTCAGCAAAAAAACAAGTGAAGACCTGCACGCGTTGCGCAGACATCAGTACCGGCTCTACAACGAGACTCAGAGCAGAATAGACACACGTCTGCGTGGCACGTACCATCGAAGAAGTTCATATCTAACCACCGTAAGGACTATTCTTGCTTGCAGCGCTCGGCGGCTATAGCACCGGGCCTGTAACAGATGTGGTGATCGTGTTCACGGGATATTGTTTTGAAACTGGTTAGATATGAACTTCTTTGATGGTACCTGCGCCGCAGCGTACGCAGCTGTCGGTGCATTCATGCATTACAAAATTTTTTTTTTTCTTTATTTATTTACAGAGTTTTTTCTGTAAAGAATATGTCACCCCGATCATTACAAAAACTGCTCTACCCTGCACTCCGTGGACCTGCGTCACCTGCGTCTCAGCATACGCTTAGGCTAACTCAGTTATTGTATACAGGGTCAAACTTAATTAGCTAGCGAAACGCTAACGTTCTCCGCTAACGTGATGATGATAAAACAAAATATAAATTAATTTGATGATTTTCTTTTTGTGGGGTCGACGACCTCAATTAGTGTATTCGTTTTAAGTATCATTTTGTGTAAACTTCACAGAAGATATCTAAACACAAATAAACATTTTCTCAACTCATAATTATTCAGGTAACAACTACCAGAGATAAAGAAAAAAAAATCGTGTCGTGTTTTATAATATCGATACCCATTGCGGAGTTTCGCTAGTTAATTTTAAATCGATACCCATCACGTCTGCAGAGTTTCGCTAGCTAACTTATTTTGACACTACCCTCACACTTACAAACGGAGAACAGACAAGGTTGGAAGTGGGCATTCCCTCAAACATTAAGATGGCTAGGTAACACTAGGTGTCATGCTCTGCCGCAGAGCCACCATTTTAGAAACCGCATTTTGAATTTTAGAGCAGCAATTCCCAACCGGTGGGGCGCGCCTCCCTCGGGGGGCGTAGTGACCAATGGGGGGGGCGTGGCGGCTCCAGTAATATAGTTTAGTAAAATTTTGTTCTCTGTATGTATAAGAAAAGAGTAGTTTCCAAAACCTAAACCATTAACCTTGAGTAAGAAGTGAGGGACATCCTGTAGATTGCTATCTAACCAATTTTCTTTTATATTTTTTAAAATCAAAGAAACGAACGAAACGGAACCGAACGGACGGAATCGAAGGAGGCAGAGATATACCCAAACTTCGTCAGTTACAGGGGAAGACTAATAAAATAAAACAAGTTTTATAAAAAAAACCACACATGTTTATTGTAGTTATTATTTTTATATAATATTCCTAACACATCCCACGCAGTGAGATCGCCGCAAACAAACCTTCTCAAAGCCAGAGAACAAATTGTTACCGAAAACATATCAATATGTTACAACTTACACTAGTCATAACGTAAACTTAGAACTAAATATACTATGTGTTGGTCGTCTATTGCATAACACACACGTTAAACTTATTTTCAAAATATAAACATATGGCCGATAAGAGAACACAGTAAAACATACCCCTCTTTATGACGCAGTCGGGTATAAATGTTTCGGAATATGATCCAAGCATCCAAACGATCTGATCCAGCCTGTCCCTTGCTACGTTCCCCAAGTGACGCCCTAAGCTGAGGTCCACAGGAGTTGCCCTTAGCGTGTAGTCGCAAATTTTATGGCCTGCCTGTAGGCCCTAATTTATTAAGGCATCAAAAGGAGCACGGGTAAGCACCCGACAACTTCGTAGGTTGACCTGCGAGGTGCCATAAAAAAAAAAACCAAGCATTTTCAGTAACACGGTACCCATTGGTAAGACTGGTTGTCAGACTTTCGGGCTTCCGACTTACCCGTAACGACAAAGATCTATGAATGACAGCTTAACGTGCTTTCAGAGGCACGGAGGAGTCTCGGTGTGGATGATCACCCATCCACGGACTGACCTCGGCAAGCGTAGCTTAACCTTGGATCACCCATGCGGCTATTATACTTAGCCACGAGCTCAATTTACAATTTTCGCTTAATGCGAAAGAAACTTATCGTTTTGAGTTTCGCGATTATCTTGTCTTTGCAATAAAAACTTATAGTATAACAATTTAATGAGTAATATCGTTAACTAAACTTAGTATATAAGCTATCTTTGTTATTTTATGTAATAGATAACCAACATCTTTTAACTACAATATAAAAGAGCCAGTATTTATAAATATTTCAACGCTGAATACATAACAACAATATTCTGCAGTTACCCACTTTTAATCCTAAACTGAGTATGCAGCGACTGCTAAAAACTGCCTGCAATTTTGCAGTAACCGCTACTTTTTATAACTGCAAAATATTATCACAATTCATAATTTAATATTATTATGTACTTAGAAAAATAACAAGCAAATTCGTTTGAAAAAACAACAGTTGTCACCTATTAAATTCCTTTTTTTTAATCAAAAACGCAGATTGTACGCTTAAAGTTCAAAATGATAGAAATATATTTAAAAAAAATAACACGTAACTTAATTTCTTCGTTTATTATATTCAATTAAATAAAATTATAATAATTGTATTTTTATAACAATAGGTTTTTAACCACTGATGGCAGAGATATTCAACCTTTTTCCCAAATTATTTTTATAGATTTTTACGACAATATAAACAATTAAATTGTCCTTTTATTTTTACATTCCAAATAGTCATACAAAATTACCTATAAATTTTCCTCCAGGTTGAATACCCCTGCTTTCCCTAACAAATCCGAAATGTGTGTTGTAATATACAAAACTGAGCTTACAGTATGTAAGTCTGTATGTCACAAGAAGCGATCTCACTTCTACCCACATCTAACCAGCCAACTAGCACCGTACCACGATATTAACCCTTACTTTGAGAATGTATTTTTATTTAAAACAATAATATGATACATGATAAAAGGTATTTTTGTAAACGTTAATCTTTCTGGCGGCTCTGAAGTGCACTACTCGCTGCGCAGTACCGCGCCAATCACCGTCACTGACACGTGAATTTGTTACTGCGCAGCGACTCGCCTCATGTTCGGAGCCGCCAAAAAGTTACCATCGGACTTTACAAAAAGCATAATTATTCGAGTCATTTGGTAGTTTAACCTGGAAAGTTTACCGGGAGTTATGAAAATTGGTGATTATATTGATTTCGACGTGTTCTTTTCGAATTTTCACTTTTCCACCTCGCGCCGTCATATTCGAAAAAAGGCGCCCAAAGTTTTTTGACATGCCGGCGCGAGCGGCAAAGATACGAGGTGGCAAAGTGAAAATTCAAAAAGAGCACGTGTTAATCAATATAATCACCAATTTTTTATATTATGGAAGACAAACTTCGTAACGAGACACGGCCCTTGAATTTATGTTAGCAATATTTCGACCAATAAGATGCCTTTCACTTCATATTTGCATATTTACAAACCCATACCTCGCTACGATTTTATTATAGGTACCAATTTAACATAACAATAAATTCATTAAACAAAATAATATTTATATGACATGATTTCGATGCTACAGATTAAAAAAAACAATAATTATAAAATTTCTAAAGATATACATTCTCACTATACTTTACTACGAAAGTGACGGCGACATTGAAACGTAAACATCTGACGAAAAAAAATATAGCTTCTAATACGTATCTGCCTACCCCTTTGAGGAATACGGCGTGATGTTTTGTTAAATTATTCATAGCCGCCGTCTTTCGTAATCAACCCCCGACAATCTACATTAAATTCCATTACTTTTGGTACATACCAACGGCAAAATTGATAAGTATGAAGGTAAAATTCGCTGATTCTTTTTTATTATTCGTGTCCTGTGTAGAATAAGCGTAACATAGCTGCAAAGGCTGAAAAGGCTTACTGATTTAATTAAATGTATTTTTAATATAGTTTAGACCTCACCGCTGTACCGCGCCTTAGGAATCCGCGGCGAGGTGGGGGGGCGGGACGCCATGAGCGTTGACGAATGAGCGGCCTGCACTGCCGTCCCGTCAGCCGCACACATACCTAAGGTGCGGTACAGCGGTGAAGTCAAACTATAACAATTTTGCTTCTACGAGTGGCGATACTAAAATGTCTGTCTGGCGTACCCTCGAAGGTCAGCCGCGCCCACTACCACCTTGCTGACTGGCTAATGTGTTTACCACGGCATGAGCTTATAGAGGTATGAAAAACTGGGTGTAAAGTTCTTCATCCTCCATAAAAAAGGGAGGTGGGAAGTCCCCACAACAGACGGGTGTTTTGTCTGCTCGACGGTTGATGTCGGGATGTTTTATATATGACAGTCGCGCGTCGAACGTTGCTTGCATTTTGCGTGACTTCACTGTGATGCGTAATTCGCATGTGGCGTTGTAGATTCCGCTACAAGCAATTATCAAGTAGTTCGAACTGATAATCTCATCTAGCTTTTTTTTTTTAAATAAGATGAAGTTTAAAAGTGATTCACATTTACAGAATTAACAATTTCATTTCATAATACGAGATAAGATAGACTTGCCTGCTTATTCAATGAATTTTCCTCAGTCCAGCACACTAAACAATTTTGCCGCGTGTACATCTTAAAACATGTCGAAAATAACCTCTCTTTTAGCTTTTTAAAGTCAATATTAAATATATTATGTGCCATTACTTTCTACGTGCCAGGGTAAGTGTCTGCGAATCCCTGCCGCGTTATCTTAGAAATAAAATTGCGAACAGATTCGACGATGCCGGAAGATGTTGTTCAACGAGGAGGTAAATCTACACTAATATTATCAAGAGAAAAGATTTGTATTTTTTTTTGTAATTAATAAACTCAAAAAATACTGGACCGATTTAAAAAATTCTTTCACCAGCAGAATGCTATATTATCACTGAGTAACAAAGGCTATAATCTATACAGATATCACGCGGGAGAAGCTGCTGGCGGAAGTTAGTTTAAAAATATTTGTTCTATTTATTTTGAATATAATTCTTGTTGTTATTACAAAAACTTCAGAAAACGTGTGACTGACACTAGCATGGCCACAATAGAAACACAAAAAAAATGCCAAATATCAGAAGATTTTTCGTAAACTCTTCGATTTAGCTCTCTAAACTAAATCTGTGACTTGGCGAAAAATTGCGACTAATTAGCGACAAAATTTGGGGGAAAACAGATCTTCGCTAGGTGCCCTAGCTTTTGAGATTCAATTGGGGCAAGCTGGGGAGATGCTCCCCAGATCGGCCACCTATAAACCCTTAAAACTTTTGAACCAGTCACCGACAAATACTGATATTTGGCGACTAATTATTTGTGTTATTAAAATTAAAATCCCTGATGGTGGCCAAGCCAGTGTCAGTCATACTCAGAAAACCATTAGTTGTTTAAACTCCTTTCCTACCCTAAAATCGCACAAAACAAACAGCTGTCCTATAGATTTATGCGAGTGATTTATCACGTTTGGTCTCACACCCAGTTGCACAGACAAACATTAATGCCCCATTATACTCAATCATCCCCTTAATGTATCATTAACGGTGATGATTATCATTAATTTCAGCAGAGAACCATTAAAATCGTGTCTAATGTTGCTCTCTGCAACAAGGTAAAACAAGTTATTAACTGACAGCTTTAAAAGTTAAAGTTCGTTTCTGGAACTGGCTGTCAGAGTAACAGTTGCTTTTAATGATAAGTAGAATGATGTATGCAAAATCTTATAATATATAATAATGTTTGGATTTTAAAACGAGACCATGACCTCTGAGTTTGTTTCGGCATTTCTTCTCAGAGATCAGTCAGCTCGGAAATGCCGGCGCCATCTTCTTTTAAATATTTACCAAAAAAATTACGTGTAAAAGATCTAGTTATAGAAATAAATAATATCATTTAAGAGCGTTTATCCTAATAGTTGGCAACACCGCAAATAGCTGTCAAAAACATACCTGTTTTGATTAATTTGACAATATTACTTTATGGAATTATAACATTGAATTTGATGTTGTACTCGTTGTAGGTGTAAAAAAGGCATTTGGAAAGTTTTCAAATACTTTTTTTACATCTAAAACTAAATATTCGGTGTTAATATATTAATTATTGCATTTCATAATCAATATTCTAGTTCACTAGTTAGCCACATTTCTTATTTCCACACAGTAATATTGACAAATTAATCAAAACAGCGAATTATTTGACATCTATTTGCGGTGTTGCCCACTTTCAGAATAAACGCTCTTAATTTAATTTCAATGCATTTTGATTGCTTTACTTAGTTCCGAAATTGTTTTTTTTTATCCACTACAGGGAAACTCTTGGCCTTCATCTCACCTGATGGTAAGTTATGATCAGGCCGAAGGTTGAAACGAGCTTCACCCGGAATCCTCAACCACAGAGGAACTGGCTATCTTACCTCTAACTGCCGAAACACAACAATGCTGTTAACATTGTTGTTACGGCGACAGACTTAGATAAGATGGTGGTAGCTAGCCAGGCGGACTTAGCCCTACCACCAACCAAGCCGAGCAGAACATTTTGGCCCCGCTGGAAATCGAGTCTGAGACAGGTGGTCTTACTACTAGACCACAGAGGCAACTAAAATATATCTTTCAACATCATCAAATCTGCCCGCGATACACCGAAACGATTGTACAAATCTGTAGATAAATAACTTGCGATATAACTACGATTACATAATAGTTTATAGAAAAAAAAAGAAATAAAAAAACATTAAAACAAAACTTATTTACATTATTTTTATCGTCTCCTCGTATGTTTTGTGTGAACTTTTTTGTTCATTTTACATATTATAAAAACGTGAAAATTATTTAAATGTGAAAAAAAAAACTCGATTTTATTGTATTTAATCGAAAAATAACCATCTCTATTGTGCTCCGGTAAAACAAAACCCATCTCTATGGCTTACGTCTATATCATAGACAAGACATCGGAAGATAGACAAAAGGACTGCCGAACTTCGCAATACCCTCAAATTAACAATAGCAACTCAAAAATGTATATAATCAAATATTTGATTTATACAATGTGTAATTTAATTAGTTTGCATCCTCTTAAGGGGTCATGAACAACTTTCACTATGGGGCCAACGCCGAAATCCGCGATTTTTTCGCGATTTCAGTGTTGGCCCCATAGTGAAAGTTGTTCATAATGATGAGTACAATGACCCCTTAAGAGGATGCAAACGAATTAAATTTCACATTGTATATTCAAATATTTGTTTTTATCATTAACTGGGTATCGTTCCAGCATTCCCACAAAACATACAAGTACATATGAACCACGCAACTATAGTTGACGAATAATAAAAAAAACAACTGTATTCAATACATTGGTTTTCATAACAAAATAAAATCAATAAATGCACAATGCGATGGCGAACTAATAAAATAGTAATATTTGTTGTAAATGAGTAAACAATGCTCGTTTTGGTGACATATTAACATAATGCTGGCACTTCATTTGACGTATTTGTCCAAACATTTGACGTATTTGTACAAACAAAATATACTCAAATCAAATTAAAATAAAGTTCATTTTGTGTTAGCGAAATAACGCAAATATTTGCACAAATTCGCCAGCATAATATAGAACATACGAATGTTATTATAAATCATTATAATAAACGCTAAGATTCGGGGCCGCGGTTATAGAACGTACGAGTAGGACGACAGTGTCATGCCATCTCGCTCACACATTTTACGACAGCGCCTGCCACAAACTTCGGCGTTCAGTATAATTATTTCTACACATTTGCAAGTTCTTTATTATACAAACATGCGATATTGTAAATTGATTTATTTATATTGTAAAATTATTTCGTCCTTTTATACAGGTATAAAAGGGACTGTATTTTATTTAGCATATTATTGACGACTGCCGCCAGCCAGTCTTACCAACAGCCGGTCGATTCTGTAAAAATATCACCGTGAAACTTAGGTGAAGTGAGCTGTCCCTAGCATCCTGCCGGTCGATTTGTGACAGTGACAACTCACTTCACCTAAGTTTCACGTTGATATTTTTACAGAATCGACCGACAGGTATCGTGCTACCCAGTAAGGGAGCGGGGGGAGGCGGGGTCTTGGTAAAACGTTACGATACGTTACAGGGGTTTGAACTACGCTTTACGTAACATTGTTTTTTTAACCTTTCAGAACGATCGCGAGAGGTAAGGTATTTTAGCGACTTTCCGGTACTTTACGCCACATAATTGCAACTTTTAGGTAAAAATGGTCACTTGGTAGTTACGTAACGTTATACCAGGGGGGAGTGGGGGTACATAAAAACGTTACGGCGCGTTACATGGGGGGGAGGGGGGGTCTAAAGTTTCCGAAAATTGCGTTACGTAATACTTGAACGCTCCCTAACTGTGTTGCGGAGGTCAGATAGGCAGTCGCTCCATGTAAAATACTGGTATTCAGCTGCATCCGGTTAGACTGTCCGACTGACCGAGCCCAACATTTGGACAAGACTAGGCAGATGATGAGGACTGTCGCCAATAATATGCAGAATGGAGTCACAGACTAATTTACATAATGGTTCCATGCAAAAAGTATACAATGTTTGATTTGAGTGAAGAGGTACCTTCTTTGAAGTTGACGTTATGATAGAGATGTAAATTGTTCAATGATGTACCATCAAAGAAGTTCATATCTAACCAGTTTCAAAACAAAATCCCGTGAACACGACGACCACATCTATTACCGGCCCGGTGCTATAGCCGCCGAGCGCTGCAAGCAAGAATAGCTCTTACAGTGGTTAGATATGAACTTCTTCGATGGTACTTGCATTATATGGCGTAAGGAGGGCCCATTTATTACATATATTCGTATATATGGTTCACTCCGCAAAATCACTTAAATAAAAAGCGACTCTTGCTAATTACTGACAGTTATATTCACATAGAAGTTGCCTCTCTTTCTATCGCGTAAATCTTATATCTTCTGACTACGTTACACTCACTGAATTGGCCCGACAAGACGGGCCCGCCGCGTACTTGTAGCTTCATACCTACCTTGCAGCTTTATACTACAAAGCGGAGTGCGCCTTCTACAGTACTATTCTGTGATTATACAGAATGAATTTTTCAAATGTTTTTACATGACCAAATTCGAATCAATAAGCAATAGTGAAAAATACTCAAAGGAGTCTCGGGGCCGATTATTATGAAAGATAAAACGGCATCATGAACGCGGTCTTGAAAAATTCATCTCATATAAGCACATAGTTTCGATTAAATTGTTGCATGCTTAATGGAATACTGACTTAACTCAAAAAAGGCGATTTTCGGGAAATCGCAAAAGAAGATCTTGCTATGAGGACTTATCAAAAACGTCTATTAGACGTTCAAATACAAGCACTAATGATTAATTTTAATTAGTTTTATTTTTATGCATCAACAAGTAGGATAAGTCCTCATCGCAAGATCTTCTTTTGCGATGTCCCAAAAATCGTCACTTTTGAGTTAAGTCAGTATTCCATTAAGCATGCGTTGTGTTTCCGGCAAAGATTTCAATCGTAGATTTGCCCTGCCGCGTCAAAAGATGGTCGCGTTTCTGTTTCGTTTTGACACCTCTGAGACAGACTGTGTCGCAGAGACTTGACTTGGTTGTCATGGAAACGCCATTGTTAATGTGTGAGCTCGCTCCTCTCATTACGGACGATTTTTCGTGCGATTTAGTACAGTGAGGGCAAATCTACGATTTAAATCTTTGGTCTCCGGACTAAAAACATCACAGCGCTATGAAAATGTATTCATAATTTATCAGTATTTTCATGAAAGATTTTCCAGTACTTTACACGTATTTCCGTATACCAAAATGAATCCTGTCCACTACCGCCATCTATCGACATGAAGGTAACTCTTCAAAGGAAAACGAATATGCCCCACATAGTAAAGTCTAATTTATTAAAACATTTTAAAGTATTGTTTATTATCAAATATTGCGTATGACGGCGGCACCGGTGTTCATAGATTTTGTTATATTTTTTGTATATTCTTAATTATATTAAATATATGCAGAATTACTTTACAAAAGTAATTTAATCAGTACAACATTTTTTCTGATTTATATCTGGTTCTTTGCTCTTAACGTTTGGTCGATACGAAAATGTACAATCGTGGAATGAAACAGTTGATTACTCGTCAATTATTTTCAAGTTTTTTTTGGTGTGAGCGCAAAACCTTCGCGTACAGTTCACGTCAAATAACTTTGCCGCTCCGAAGTAGGCTACAAATGACTGCGCAGTAGTCAATCTTACTTAAAAAACAGTGGTGCGCATGCGCAACCTAACTTCAGAACGGCAAAGTTATTTGACGCGAACAGTAACGTTGGTAATACGTAGTTTATCTTAAATTCATTCTCTGACAGAGTACCCACAGCCTTGAGGCGGTGACTGACTTGTGTATTATTCCAGGCGAGCTTGGTTACAAAACGGCTACACATAAGAAGCGGCGAACGGTTGCTTCGAGCACATGGCTAAATGTGGTTGCGACGACGCGTCCCCACACTTGTTTGTAAACATGCGCTCGCAATGCTCGCATCGAGCGGCTTTGACTACTGTACCATCAAAGAAGTTCATATCTAACCAGTTTCAAAACAAAATCCCGTGAACACGATGACCACATCTGTTACCGGCCCGGTGCTATAGTCGCAGAGCGCTGCAAAAAAGAATAGTCCTTACGGTGGTGAGATATGAACTTCTTCGATGGTACGTGTGGGTCGCAGGCGCAATGCGCGGCGCATTAAACAAATGTTCGCCACGCTTGACCGTGCCCGGAGTGCGAGCGCGCACATGTCACGGCGCATACTGGAAATCCGCTGCGCAACCCGCCACCCGCGGTGCAGCGTTACTCAGAATACACACTAACGCGTTACAAAAATTCGATACATTACACCCAAAATTCAAAATATCTAAATATTTTATTTCACATAAACCTACAAGGGCACTTATGAAACGTCAGAAACTAGGTGCACGGTTCCAATGGAGAAGAGCCGGCATGTAACTCCACGGTTACTGTTTTAAAAATAATTGGCTTTTACAATATATTCAAATAACAGTTTTAATAAGTATGGGACGACAGTGTAGGTCTTTCAACAAGTACCAGGTACTTAACAAAATAAAACATGGTCAACAAATCTACAGCCCACTAAGCCTACAGCATTCTCACATTCACAAAATAAAAAAGACGTTGTAAGTCAGTCACCCCCTTCAACTGCTGAGAATAGAAACATGACAGCCCCATTTTAACAAAAACTGAGCACTAACTGTTTTGCTGTTACTCTCTTGTAGCTTTCAACCGAAAATAGATCTAATAGTACTCACCCCTTTCATCCTGTTAGTGCACATAAAAATTCAGTAATAAGGTTCAAATTTCTACTTCGTGTAAAATCTACTTGTAACAACAAAACCTATGAACTCCGCCACGCCGTCACTCATAAGCCTACGACTCAAAAATGGAGGTATTCATTGTTTTGAGCTATCTCTGTACATTTGTGTTGGGTGAGTATAACTTCTTTTGCATTTTTTTCTTTGCAAGGGGATCTGAAACAGACAAAATAAAATGGTAAACGCACTATTTCATTGCTATGGTGTAGACACGCTATGTTCGTGTATAGTTTTATTCTGTATAGACATTTAGGTAGGTACCAGTAATGAGGAAAAGCTTTTTTTGTATGGCCCAAAGAATATTTTATAAGTTACCTTGCTCAATAAAAAGTTTAAATTTAGTACATTTCAAGCGTAAATTACATAACATATTAATACAGAAATGTTACTACTGTCTCAGTGACTATTTTGATGACAGTTCTTTGACATAATATTATTTGTATACCTAGACTTAGCATGACTATCTAAGCATGGTGACATTATTAATAAGTAGTAATTCTGTGGACAATGTCAATTTTATTTTTTCTTATCTAATTTATTGACATTATAATTATACATTATTGACATTATTACATTTTGTTAAATATTTTCATTAATTACCTGACCTTACCTATTGCATTTTATTAACACATTTAAAAAAATGACATTGATATTACTGAATTATTTTATTTTATATTAATTTACTCAATTGGCGAAAGCCTCTCATAAATGTATATTTGTAAGCCAAATGGCAAAACATGGAGAAACTATAATATAACAATTGTAACATCTCGCACACTGTTGTAACCTATGTTTACAAATAAAGAATATTGATTGATTGATTGATCAAAGAAGTTCATATCTAACCAGTTTCAAAACAAAATCCCGTGAACAAGATGTCCACATCTGTTACCAGCCCAGCAGTGCTATTCTGTAACCATCTCACCGTGAAAACTTAGGTGAAGTGAGCGTGGAGTGAGCTGTCATTCCACCTAATGCTAGAGATTGACACTATTGACAGCTCACTCCACGCTCACTTCACCTAAGTTTCCACGGTGAGATGGTTACAGAATAGCACTGCAGTTCTATAGTTACCGAGCGCTGCAAGCAAGAATAGTCATTACGGTGGTTAAATATGAACTTCTTCGATGGTACAGTCGAAGTCGTAGCCCTTAGCTTATAGGAGTCACAAAACTAGTCAAAAACATTACCTATAATAGCAGGGCAATATTACCATAAGTTTGGCAATAACACCCTACAAATGGCTATAATACCCGACGCAAGGCAATATTCCCAGCACTCACCTATAAGATTACGACATAGAGGAGCAGGGCAGACGCGGCGAGCCCATCTGCGTGAGCACGCGGTCCAGCCACTGTAGCGGACCGTTCAGGTGCAGCTCGATCCAACACGGTGTTGACGTTACTGTTTGACGTCTGTTGACAATAAAACGTATAAAAATCTATACACATTAATAAATTAAAGTCATCTTTCGTGTTTGTCTGTGTGACCGCGTTGTTCTTCTACACTTCGCAACGGATTTTAATACGGTTTTCACCATCGCTTACAGAATTTATTCCGAAAGTTCATGTGAATACTAAACTTAAATAGAGAAAACTCGATATTTTAAAATGTCGTTAAAATTGTGCGAAGCAAGGGCGGGTCACTAGTAACTGATAAATACAATGCACAATATAATGTGTACCGAAATGGCAATTTATAACCCAAAAGTATTCATGGAAAAATACTTCTAACATTATTTAAGCATTTTTGAGTTCGCTTTGCAGTTCGCTATACGATAAAACCAGTATTGCCTAATTATTGAACAATATGATCTAACATTTGGTTTTATAGCAAAGCGATATTACCCGCCGATAGGCAATATTACCCGTTACGTACCAATATTACCTTTCTTTTTCCAATGTTTTTTGAATGCCAATATTGCTCTCGGGTAACATTGCCATAAATATAGATTCTTTACCTGTACTCTGCGCCCCAGCCCTTGACGAAGCTCATGCGTATGGTGCACATGCGCGTCAACTGGAACACCGCCTCGAAGCCCTGCGACACTGACTGCGACAGTAAAGCTGCGAATTCTTGATTGTTGAAGATTTTTAGGTTGCAGCCTGAAAAAGAATTTCTTTTTTATCATAAAAATTACAAAACTTATCATCAAACTCAAACTCAAAGCATTTATTTCAAATAAACCAATTACAGGCACTTTTGAATTGTCAAGGGGTCGGTCAGTCAGAAAGATGAAGCTAGTTGCCCATTCCAAAGCGTAGTAGGTACCTATGGAGAAGAACGGGCAAGAAACTCCACTGACACTCTTTTAAATCATGACATCAGTCTTCATACCAGTTCAGTTCAGTTTTCATAGTGTCTGTGCTTACTAACATAGTCGTAGGTTTTTACTAACAATCTTGTTGTTGAGTCTTAGTTACTCTAATAAAGAAAATTCTATTCTATTCTATTCTATTCATACCTCGAAGGTGTAGTATAGAGGAACATACTCATTGCGAGCATTCGCTTCACGAGTGTCTTGCAAACATTAAATGCGCAAAATTTTGTTACGCGACGAACATTCATTCGCGAAACGAACAGTTTGGTGATAACGTGAATACAAATCGCGTAACAAAAGCTTGCGCAACGAATGTTTGGGAACTCAACGCTGTCCATAAGCATAATCGGCCAATATGTTCCCACTGCTGGGTCATAAGCTTCCTTTCTGTGAGAGCAAGTGGGCCGTAATCCACTACACGGGCCCATTGCGGGTTGCCATATCGCACCCATGGTGCGAGACTGTCACTTATGCAAAAATTGCAATAATGAGTTAAATATGTAATAACTGTCCTAAAGCAATACAATATTGAGTGGTCATTATTAATTCAAAAGTATGTTAAAAGTTGACGTTGTAGTAAAACCTATTATACATCTTGTCTAAATCTTGAAATATAATTATTTTTTTAAAAGGTCAAAGTTTTAAATGCTTCTCCTGAACAATTGCATTTTTGCATAAGTGACAGTCTTGCACCGGGGGTGCGATATGTAAAATGACTTTAAATTCTTAATTCTAGGCCATGTTGGATTCTTTTTGATGTTTTACGTCTACTCACCAGGCGGTATCTTGCAGACGGTGGCGGGATGCCAGCCGTAACGCTGGTTGCAGTTGGGACTCTGCACGAATATCGACGAGTCGCTCAGGCACTCCGCGAACACCTCGCCTGCAATACATTATACATCTTCTGAGCGGTGCCAAAAGTCTTAATAGCATAAAATCATGCATGTATGCCCCAACGGCACATGATATATCGTACACCTAGATAAAGAGTAGCACAACTCAAAATACCTCTTTTTTTCAGGAACAGCAAAAAACGGATTAATTAACAGCAATAATCTAATCAAAAATACAACCTTAGTTTTTGTTTACCCTAAACCTCTTAACTGCCCTGCTAAGCCGAAAGGCGGTATCTCAATCGGAGTAAGTTTTGAGAAAATTCACTTTTTGTAAATTGTAATTTAAGAGTGTTTATTCTGAAAGTTGGCAACGTTGCAAATAGGTGTCAAAAATTTACATATTTTGAATAATTTGGCAATATTACTGTATGGAAATAAAAATTGTGGCTAACTAGGGAACTAGAATATTAATAATGAATTGCAATTAAAACATTGAATTTGATGTTATACCCGTTTTAGGTGTAAAAAAGGCATTTGGAAAGTTTCCAAATCCTTTTTTTACGTCTAGATCTAAATATTCGGTGTTACGATATTAATTACTGCATTTCATAATCAATATTCTAGTTCGCTAGTTAGCCACATTTCTCATTTCCATACAGTATATTGCCAAAGTAATCAAAACAACGAAATATTTGACATCTATTTGCGACGTTGCCCACTTTCAGAATAAACGCTCTTAAGGAAACATAAGGATATAAAGAACTTCTGAGTGGTTTTTTAAAATGTTTTAAGTTAGATAGCGGTATGTGGCTTATACCATTAGATGCGAAATTATTATAGCTATTGAATGGTATAAAAAAAACTAAAAGGGCGTATCTCAGAGATACCGCCTTGCGGCTTAGCAGGGCAGTTAAGGGGTCATTGTACACATCATTATGAATAACTTTCACTATGGGACAGAAGCAGAAATCGCGAAAAAAAAATCAGCTGTTCCCTTCATTTCGACGAGATATATACGAACATAAATGTAGGGAACAGCTGATTTTTTTTCGCGATTTCAGCGTATACAGATTAACACTTACCACCAATATAATACAATCTAACACCCTTTCCGATGTGCCGACGCGTTTGTTCGACAACTTCGTTCCTATTCACGTTTGATAGAAGACCCAGACAGAACCTGTGAAAGAAACAAACAATTAAATATCCCTGGGGAATCCTGGTATATTTATCGTGAAACAGAAAGAAAGAAAGAAAATACGTTTATTTGCGGTACACATGACGCAAAGAAAGAACAAAACACAAAAATAAACAATTTGGGGGAAAATATGCGTCACATCCACGCAAAACGGCCATCGCTCAGCATAATGCTGCGACCCTATGCGAGACAGAGCCCCAACGCTGGTTTTCAGCGACAGCCGGCGTTGACGTGATGACATAAACAAACAATCGAATATAATTTCGGAGCGTATGAGTCTTTTTCAACATCATAAGGACACCTGGACTTATCTACACTAATATTTTGTTTCTAATGAATTAACTCAAAAAATACTGAACCGATTTAATAAATTGTTCCACCAGTAGAATGCTATATTATCACTGAGTAACATAGGCTATAAATTAATACAGATATCGCGGGCGAAGTCGCTGGCGGAAGCTAGTAGTTAATATCAGTTTAAAATCGCCAACCCGTCTTGAGCAAGCCTAGTGATCGATGCTTGTGCCTTCTTAGTATGAGAAGGGGCTTCGGCACTGCAGTGGAGCAGCCGTGCTATTCTGTAAACATCTCACCGTGATAACTTGGGTGAAGTGAGCTTGATGTGAGCTGTCATTGCACCTAAAGCTAGGGATTGACACTATGGACAGCTCACTTCATGCTCACTTCACCTCACTCTTCATGGTGAGATGTTTACAGAATAGCACGGCAGTACTAGACTGCTATTTATAGAGAAATAGCGAGACTTAGTACATGATTGTAGCGGGTACTTTTGCATGTTTCGTTCGTATACTGGTAGGCGGTATTACCCGCTGCTTGGTAATATAACTTACTGGTTGGCAATATTACCCGTTGCTCGGCAACATTTCTTACTGGTTGGCAATATTACCCGCTGCTAGGTAATATTACTTATTGGTAGATAATACCTATTACTCGCTTCTTGGTCATATTACTTTCTGGTAGATAGTAGTACTCGCTGTTCGGCAATATAGCAGTATGATTCTGCTTCAGTCGCTATGTTTTTCTCGGTGACTGAATCTTTTTTTTCCGATTTACACTACACAACACAGTCAGTCATAACACAACGATACTATACATTATTCATTTGCACCACTTTCTTGCCTTTTCTTATATTATTCACCCATTATTTTATTTGTATTAATACCTCTCGTTAAAGGAGTAGTATATTCTTTGAACCATAATATATAATTTCTATAAAATTCCAATCTTCCAATCTTCTTTGTTAGATAAATTGTCAATTTTAGTTGACAGTCGAATACATCGCAGATTCGCAGTGCGCCCGCGTCCCTTCGCTTGTCACCATAGATAATAGTCTATACTATGGACAAGTGATGTTGGAACGGCGGGCGTGAATAGATTAATTTATTTATTACTTAGTTTCAGTTTTTATTTATATTTTTTTATTATTATTATTTTGTATTGCTTATTTATTTTGGTGTATCCCATAGTGGGATTTATCTTAGTCCGTACGTGTGTCCGTGGCATCACAGTGGGCCCTATCAGAATACCAGCGCTGCAGTTTTTATTTATTTTTTAAGTATCGCCGCATTATGCGCACAGGTCGTTATTATTCTGTTTTTAAATTCTCCTTTTTTTGTTTTTTATTTTATAATTATTTTTTTATTTTTATTATTACTAACTGTTTGTATTTCCTGTGCGTCCCAAATAAAATATTTTTCTTTCTTTCTCTTTCAATATTACTTACTGGTTGGCAATATTACCCACTGCTTGGTAATATTTCTTACTGGTTGGCAATATTACCCGCTGCTTGACAGTATTACCTACTGGTCGGTAGCATGTGTCTATCAGATGGTAAGCAGTTACATTTGCAATACCAAGCATCGCAGGTGTATTGGCAATATTACTTGTTTTTTGGCAAAAATACCCGCTGCTTTGCAGTATTACCTGCCATTTGGCAATATTACCTACTAAAGTTTCCATCTCGAGAAGCTATAAATTTTGTAAACAAAGAACTTCTACTAAGTTACGTAGCGAAACAAATAATCCCAAATTCAATCAACTCAAAGTAACATACGTGTAATACGAAACTAACGAGCAATTTCACTTGGTCGGGTTATATTTTAGCGATATAAAGCGCTGTCGTCGGTACTGGAACTCTTTATATGTTCGATCCAGCCTGTCCCATCTTGCTGTCCTCCCTCAGCGCCGCCCTAAGCCGAGGTCTGTACCCCACAGGGGGTGCCCTTAGCGAGCGCTCGCCTAGTTTTAATTAGCATAATTCTGCCCCTGGCTGGAGGCTTTGAGTTTAGTAGCTTAAGGCAGCCACAGGAAAGCCCGGTTAAGTAGTCATGACCTCAGAGGTCAGCTAAGAAAAATAAATACATTAGACGACAGCCATTTTACTGTTACGTGTAACTTTGAGTTGATTGAATTTGGGATTATTTGTTTCGCTACGTAACTTAGTAGAAGATCTTTGTTTACAAAATTTATAGCTTCCCGTGACAGGGACTTTAGTTGTCAACAATATCAGCTTCTTGACTTGGTATTATTGGCACCTACCTCTCACTGTTGCTGGGGTCAGTGAACCCGTCCACCGTGATGGAGGGCTGTGACGCGTGGAAGGTCTCTCCCACGCGCGTGTTCAGCTCGTAGTAGCTGATGCTGCACCAGAAGGCCGGCTCGTGGTATAACACGGGGGCGGCCTCGGTTGTCAGTCCTGGGGGTGACGGGGTTAGGCGGGTTAGGTCTGCAACAAAGGTTAGCAGTCAGTGAAATAGCTTTTCAAACCCTACGGGAAATGATAGCCTGTACCCTAATTACGTAATACACGATCAATCAGAATCTGAATCGTTTTGAAACAGATTACTAATCCATTGCTTCGTACGTTCGAACAAAGAATCTGCTCAACAACGTAAATAACACAATGAATGTTGTTGACCTGTCAAATTGAAACAGATTAGTCGGAATTGTCAACGAAAATGTGTTGCGTAATTAGATAGCTGGTGCTACCAGCCTGCGGTTGAGATCACATCTGGGGTCCTACTCCCTAAGCTGAATCCGTAGTTTCGGCCGTCGTTACGGGCGCTTCGTTCTCCGTCTCACTTACAGACATATCGTAAGTGAGAAGGAGAGTAAACCGCTCGTAAAGACGGCCGAAACTACGGATTTCGCTTAGGGAATAGGCCTCCTAGTCCGGGACATGTGGTAGAGAGGCAAAAAAAGTTACACATCGAAATGAACTTATAACACAGAATACATAATTATTAGTATAAGTGCTGAAGATTCACTCCGCAAAATCATTTAAATAAATAGCGACTCTTGCTACAACACAATAAAGTGCAATTCAGGTCGCACAGCGCTAATTACCTACAGTTGTTGGTAATGTGACCACCGCATTAGCGCGATAACTTTTTAGCGAGCAAAACATACGAAGTTTCGGCACGAATTGCTCTGTCACGATAGAAGCAGATGCGGCCGGGGCATTAGTGTGCGTACTGTTAATAATTATTTGGTAGTGAAAGTAATAATAAATAATATTAATACCAGCCTGTTACTGTCCCACTGCAGGGCAAAGGCCTCTTCTCATACAGAGAAGGCACGAGCATTGATCACCACGCTTTCTCAAGACGGGTTGGCGATTTCAGACTTATATTAACTCCTCTAAGTCCAGGTTTCCTCACGATGTTTTCCTTCACCGAAGTCAGTAATGTCCAAGATAAACTCAGAAAGTACATGTGAATTGAAAAAGTCACATTGGCACTTGCCCGGATATTTGAACCACTGAGCCCTCGAGACGTATAATCTTTAAAAAATTCAGAATATTTTATCTTTAAATAATCGTTGCCTGGCAACGGCGATTCAAAGTCACGCGTCGCTTTTCGGTAAAGAAATCGTGTGTTGAACAAAAAAAAATGATACACGTGATATCTCACTAATCTGCCTCCGCAATGTATTTGCGTAAACAAACACAAGTTTTCCACTAAGACAAGCATCAACTTTATACATGTGTAAATAAAGTTGATTTTAGAATGACTAGTACTGCTAGTAAAGTCATAAAAAAACACGAGTTTTCCACTAAGTCAAGCATCAACTTTATGAATGTGTAAATAAAGTTGATTTTAGAATGACTAGGACTACTAGTAAAGTCATAAAAAAACGAGCTTTCCACTAAGTCAAGCATCAACTTTATGAATGTGTAAATAAAGTTGATTTTAGAATGACTAGTACTGCTGGTAAAGTCATAAAAAATATAAGTTGTAGCGCAAACTGAACCTAATGTGTAGGCATTTTAGTTGTTTTTCCTAAACCTCGTGTTTGTTAGGCAAATAAATTGCGAACGCAGATTACACTCCTTGTGATATTTCGTGACCCCTCTCCCCCCTTTTTTTCGATAGGAGCCCTTTGGCCTCGTACGGGACTTCATTCTTTAAATTTTAATGTTACTTTGTTTTTTATTTATGTTTAGTGTGTTTTTAGTTGAATGTGTGATTTCCTGTGCGAGTCTCAATAAATACTTTTTCTTTTTCTTTCTTTTCTTTATTTCTTTCGTGATTACTGGACGATCCTATGCCAACATTTCACCTAACATTATAAAGGTTTCAAAACAAAATGTAACAAAATTGTCAACAAACTCACTCATGTTGTCGTTATGGTCCATGGGATCGCCGTCCTCGCTGATGTAGCCCGGCGGCGGCGTCTCCACTGTTGATGAGCTCCTGAGAATAAAATGTATGAGATAAAAGCTCATTCTAAGTTGAGAAAAATTGGTTTTTACTCGACTGTCCCAGAAGAAGGGTAATGTTTTTAGAGAGTATGTATGTCTATTTCTTTGGCACGCTTTGTAGCGTAAACGGCTTGATGAATTTTAGCTTAAGAGGTGTCTTTAGATTCGTCTTATTTGTGGGAGTGAAATAGGCTATATAATATTTATATATTGCATCTTTTTTTGTAATTACTGCAATATTGGTATCAAATAAAAGCTAGTAATCAGGAGCATGAGCACAAAAAAATTGCTGTGCCATAGAAAAATGCAATACTTATGCGGTCAAAATGTATGGAACAGTTGACTTTTTTTTAAATAATCGACCAAAAATTTCAAAGCAGGGGTTCAGAATCGTGTGTCGAATCGTTCGAAGTGTAAATAGTGAATTATTAACAAATCATAACAATGCTGTGCTATACATGTAACAGATGAACAAAGTGTTTTTATCAATTATTATCAGACCCTAAGAAAGTGCTATGAAATTGACCGTGTGTAAAAGAGCAAATTGACATTATTCTTAGTTATAACATAATCTATCTCGTAAAATAATAAGTTAGAATCAAATTACTTATTAGTCTATTAGGCTAGATTGTAATCAATTACTATGAACGTCAGTTCTTAATAACACAGAAAAAAATAACTTTGACAGATATAGCTGATGGCTGTACTTACACATGCACAGTGGTGTTGCCTGGCACCTGCTGGGCCAGCGTGGCCTCCAGATACATCGCGCTGTGTGCGCCCACGCCCACTCCGACCACACCTCCAGTCTGCATTACACTACAACAATACAAAATTAATAATTAGCGAGATAAACAAGGCTATCAGGTAGGTCAAGTTTAGATAGACTGATTAATAGCCGATTACGGACCGTTATCGGTTAAAAAACTTTTATTTTTCACTTTTTAGTTGTGGTACCTACCCCACTCAAATTTGAATACCACTACCTGCTATCAGTGCCGGATTAACCGCGTAGCAAGAGTAGCAATTGCTACGGGCCCCGCGCTAAAGGGGGCCCCGCGTATTCAAACCCGGGCCCCACCTCCGCCTGAGCATAATTGTTTGAGTGAAACTTATTAAGAAGTGGTATATTGAATTTATTTGATGTCTCAAAAACGTGATACGTACTACCTTTGCCGACTAAGACGTCAGAATATGGGTAATACAATTTCTAAAAGTTGATTGCAAATAGACGTATTGAGTATTGTTTTTTTTTTTACCACTTTATACATAAGAACCCATAGCAGATCAAGGGCCCGTCTATAAAATTTGCTACGGGCCCCGCGCTTGCTTAATCCGGCACTGCCTGCTATGTAAATAACAGTGACAGGAAGTTATCATCATATCATCCACATATACTAAGTGGGAAAAACACGTATTATTGAAGCTTACTCAAAAACTATCCAAGCAAAGTTGATAAAATTTATATGGGACCAACTTGAGAGCATACCTTTTCATACAAAAGCGGAGGACATAAATAAAAAAATAAAAATCAAACATACATACGGTCCTCCTTTTTGGAAGTCGGTTAAAAATGAAGTGTATTTTTACCATTCAATGAAGCAAAGACCTTAAGAGCTTTGTACAGTAGACCCTCCCATATGGACAGCACAGGTAAAATTTGCTTACGAATGTAATATAAATGCCCAGCTAGCTAATTACGCAACACATTTTCGTTGACAATTCCGACTAATCTGTTTCAATTTGACAGGTCAACAACATTCATTGTGTTATTTACGTTGTTGAGCAGATTTTTTTTTCGAACGTACCAAGCAATGGATTAGCAATAAGTTTCAAAACGATTCAGATTCTGATTGATCGTGTATTACGTAATTAGGGTACAGTTTGGCAATAAAAATCCTACCATTGGTAAAAAAAACGATTCGTTTTCGTTTATAAGAACCAAGCATAATAAATTGCACTACTATTACGGATTGTTTTTGTCTTTCTTCCTATCTACTTATCTTTGCGTTTTTCTGTTAATCAGTGATGACTGATGAGTATGAATTGTGCAATATTTGGATCAATTTCACAAAGGATTTAAAAAATCTGACTGACCCATTTTGTAAATCAGTTGACTGACATAGGGGTCGTCTAGTAATTACGCGATATTTGGGCGATTTTTCGACACACCTTGGTGAGTGTCGTGAGATTCGGCTCATACCCCCTAAGCCTAACCTCACGTGAGATTTTTCAAAAGCGTATTTTTTGCGTAAATACGTTAATCTGTGTTTGATTGCGTAGGATTTAATAAATATAAACATAATTTGATTAATTATTTATATTTAAGACTAGTAAGAACGTAGTCCAGAATCAAAGTGAGAAAATCGAACAATAAAATACTTAAATAGAAACTACTAAAATTCGTAAAAAAATATTCATTCTAACTCAGTCCATGGGGACTCATGTGTGGTCTCAAGAGTGACTACTGGAACCAACATTTCCATGTGATTTTCATTTCAGTAAAATTATCTGCTCCTACAACCTCGCTCTGATTTAGCCACTCTAAGCCGTTGTCGCTTGCACAAGCTCAGCGGCTCGACGTGTGACAATCCGTGAGGGTCTCGTGCGGCGCCTCTCGTCTTACTTAATTGAACCCAGTTTTCTTGCAACACCAAAACTGTTTCTTGCGGAAAAAGAATTACGTGATATTTGCCTAGCCCCCCAGGACGCGACGCGCGGCGCGTTCACGTACGTTACGTGAAATTTCGCCTTTTCACGCCCCTAGCCGTCGCAGGAGACACCCTGGGTGTCGGGAATAGCAGGCCGATTCCCGGCCACCGTAGGCGCGGCCTTGCGGACGGTGAGCAATGGGTAGCTCGCCGTCCGATAAGGACCAGGCCCGCGTCGACGGCGCGTTGTGTTCCACGCGCGCCTTAAGAGGGCGCCTAAAGGTCCACTAGCGCCACTCTTTAAAAAAAATATTATCTCGTGACTGAGAAGGAATTATGAATAACGGCTAGTAAGGACCCTCGGTAAGTGTGTCTAG
The DNA here is from genome assembly GCA_914767755.1 of Agrochola circellaris. Classification (NCBI taxonomy): domain Eukaryota; kingdom Metazoa; phylum Arthropoda; class Insecta; order Lepidoptera; family Noctuidae; genus Agrochola; species Agrochola circellaris. The sequence continues at coordinate 3,140,632 of OU611867.1, read as the reverse complement.
AATTTTCTAATACCTTTTATAAAGTTTCATATTGAGACACGGAGCAACAAAATACGATCTAGAGGATATATCGTATTTTGTTGCTCTTAAAGAGATGTCAGCACAGCGGAACGGGTCCTCTAGGACCGATGCCTGCCGGGGTCGCGAGAAAGTCCTAAAGGGATACCGTGGCCCCTGGCAACGTACAGGCAACTGAAGAAACACGGGTGGGTTTTAGACAGTAAGAGTCCAGAACACGCCAGCAGAAGTTATTTGATAATTTTCCAATTAGATTGGGTGAGATTCAGCTCGCATTCATTTGGAGAATTGATTCCGGAAGGTTCAGGTGTATTGCATTAATATTTAAATTAGATATCACGGAAATCTCGATGTTTTGACATTTCGCACTGCACTCGAGCGAAACAAGGTCGGGTCGCTAGTTTAGAGATAGAAATAGCTAAACGCTATAATACACGACCGCTTGTACTCACGCGTCCGTATGGTCGTGGTGCGACTGATGCGTTTGATGCTGCTGGTGCTGTGGATGCGGCGCGTGCGTCTGGTGCGGCGCGTGCGTCTGGTGCGGCGCGTGCGGCTGGTGCGGCGCGTGGTAGTCTGTGTAGGGCGGCGGCGCACGCACCTCCGTGTCGCCGCACCGGGGGACTAGAATTGGTGGTAGCGCTGAAATAAGAAGGTAATTTTGTTAGGAAAAAGCGGAGTACTAGTTCTTCCGTCGTATCGGCTAGTACAATGAGGAGTCGCCACATTTAAAGCCGAAATGCGACAAAATGTTTATGCATATCCATTCAACTCTTCGTCTTGCGACGGCGTGACTATGCTACGACAAAACTTAATCGCAAGTGCGTGTGTCAGCCGGACTGATAAACCTGTGGTCTACGCAGACCCGGAGTTCCAAGTGGGGGAAAAAAAATCTGCTCGGTTTGGTTCGTTGTAAGGCTTGTCCGCCTGGCTAGCTACCACCATCTTACCGAAGTCTGTCGCCATAACAACAATGTTAACAGAATTTTTGTGTTTCGGCAGTAAGAGTCTAGAGTAAGTATTACGGATGAAGCTCGCTTCCACCTTTGGCCTGCTCATCACTCACCATCAAGTGGAATGTAGACAAGAGTATCAAAGAGGTAAAAAAAAAAAGACTAGCAAAATCCATAAACCGTGTGGTAGCACCAACATAGAAAGAAAAGAAAGAAAATAAGTTTATTTGCGGTACACATGACGCAAAGAAAGAACAAAACACATTGTCCTCAAAACGTTAGCGTGCAAAATTGACAGTCGATTTACTGTGTACTGGGTAGGCGTACACCTGCACAGTAATAGGAAATAGACTTAAGGCGAAAGCGTCAAGGTAGCCCGCGACATTCAAATTTTCTTACGATTTTTGCAATTTGCAGGTCAGTATCATGTTCTATGTTGATCTAAATATATATAGAAAACAACCAATTGGAACCATGCACCTAGCTTCTGACGTTTCATAAGTGCCCATTTAGGTTTATGTGGAATAAAATATTTTGAATTTTTGAATAGGATACTTTTATTTCCAGCCATTTTATTTTATAGCAGTGATAGCCTAGTGGTGTGACCGTCGGACTGGTAAGTCATAGGTCTCGAGTTCGAACTCAAGGCACACCTCTGACTTTTCGGATTCATGTGCGTATTGTATAATTATCACTTTCTTCAAAAACGGTAAAGGAAAACATCGTTAGGAAACCGGCATGCCTGAGAGATATTTCTCGACGGCATGTGTAGCCAAGTCAGAGGCTTAAGGGCGGCTTTAAAAGTCTTACCACACGAAAAGAAGAATTCCCAGAAGAACGTACCTGTGGGAAAGTTTCCTAAAAATGTGATCTACCTGCTATATTGCTATCGACTTGCCTTCAAGAATTGATATGTAATAGAATCCTCACTTTTTCCTTTTACCCACAACACTGTAAAACTCTTTGTCTGCTAAATAACTTATTTATTTACGAGTACCTACCTTCTTCATAAGTAATTCTTATATTTAGTTTTAAGATTAACTTGTATTTCTCATATTAAGTGAATTGTATTCTTTTTGAGAAATAAATGTCTTAAACCTTATATATAACTCAAAGAGGCTTTATTAGTGTGCCTGCCAGTTCTAGACCCAATTTAGGACAGTCATAAATAAATAATTAAAATATTTTACAATCAAATAATCTATATCTATACAAATAAATATAATTGAAGTTTTATATTTTTGTCTGGCTGTTTGTTCCGTTTAATCTCCAAAACGGCCGGACCGATTTTGGCGGGACTTTCACTGGCTGATGTTATAAGGAGTAGCTTAAGCTACTTTTATTTTTAGGTTCAACCTAGTTCAGGCAAATAAGCAACTGTGCTCAATTTTGAAATTGTTAGGGTATTTATTGTAAACGTGTCCTTTTTTATAATTAAACGATATTATATTATTATTATTTTAGAAAAAGAATTAGTGTCCACATGGGCGAAGTCGCGGGTAGTAAGTAACCAGTTACATAAATAAATGAACTAGACTTACCAGGCGAGTCGATTTTATTGTAATGGTAAGGGTTGATGCACACCTCGTCCTTCTTCAACTGGTATGCGTATTCACAGTGGTCTACTGGCTTTAGTTCATGCTGGCTCTGTAATAATAAGAGGCATTTAATTAATTAACATAGAACTAGTGATTATTTCACAAGACTAATCTAGACAGAGCTAGTAATTATTTTGAAGGGCATTTTCAATGGTGTTTTGTATGCTGGCATTCTTTTGGGGATTTGTTTTTAATTTATCCGAATCGCAAACCCTATTATAGTTTGACCGGGATCGCTGTATCGCGCCTTGAATGCGCGGCGAGGCGGGGGGCGGGTCGGGTGTTGACGAATGAGCGGCCTGCACATCCCCTCCGTCTCGCCGCGGACATACCTATGAAGTGGTACAGCAGTTTCAGTCAAAGTATACGACAAATAGAGGATGATCAATTTATTATTTCCGAAACAGAATTTAAAAAAAACTTGCGGCTCTAAACTGCTCTGCAAATTGCAGTTTCCACAATAACAGTTGCGGTCACCGCAGCTACATTGAATGATCATATGAAACGAATAATAGTGTGATCCTAATTATAACATTGTCACACAAAATCAATTGCCGTGCGTTAGTCTCGCAAAAACTCGAAAATGGCTTGACCGATTGTGCTGATACTTTTTTAAGTTGTTTTATGGGTGCTGGAGAAGGTTCCTAACAAAAAAAAAAGTTATTGCAATGCGTGCCAGGCATTAGCTAGTTTTTAATATTTTAAAATATTTTTTCTTTTTATAATACCAACATTAACAATGAATAAAGGCAATAATAATATTGTAATCCTTTTAACATATCCCAGGTGAGTATTTATTGTACACCAACAAAACAAGAAAAAAAAAGAAAAGATAATAGTGCAATCGTACCTGTAGCTGCGGCCAGCGCCACAGCCTGCAGTAGACAACATGCGGCAATCCCTTGCGGTATTGACCATTTATCACGTTCTCATTAGGTTTTACTCTGCGGGACAAGAAAAAGATTATAAGTTTAACTCAAACTCAAAGCATTTATTTCAATTAAACCATTTACAGGCACTTTTGAATTGTCAAATAGTCGGTCAATTAGTCAGAAAGTTGAAGCTAGTTGCCCAGTTCCAAAACGTAGATCTTCATGGAGAAGAACGGGCAAGAAACTCCAAGTTTTTAACCAAGTTTCCAAGTCCAAGCTTCCAAGTTTTAACGTAATCATCAAGCCTCTAATCCTAAGGAAAGGCAGAGATGGATATTAAGGTTACATGAAGTATATGGGACATTTTTATTTAGGTATTTGGTTCAATAGAATAGTTTTTAAATATATATTTACTTTAGCACACGTAGCATGACCGCCGTATTAACGAGTTTAGTCGACGGAAGAATAGAAAAAATGACAGATTGTGATTGTTAAAATGTCATTTTGTCTATTCTTTTCGTCGACAAAACCTTCTACGGTGATCATGCTACGCTTGTAGGACTAACATAGTATTAAGTTAGTAACACGTACTGTGGACCAAAAAGTTGACTTTTAAATAAATGTTAAATAATAAATGGTGTTGGACATGAAAAAAGTGGTCATTGTACTAATCATTTTGAAAACATTTAAAATAGGAAGGCTTTCCCTACATTTTATTACGTTAAGCGAACATAAAATGTATGGAGCAGCAGATATTTTTTTTTTGCCATATCAATATTGGCCCCATAGTTAAAGTTGTTGTGTGTCTGTGGTCTGTGGATGGGTAACCATCTTTACATACCGAAACTCCTCCGTGCCTCGGATAGCACGTTAAGCTGTTGGCCCCGGCTGTCATTCGTGGATGTTTGACAGTCTTTACAGGTCTTCAGAAGCCCGAAAGTCTGACAACCAGTCTTGCCAAGGGGTATTGTATTACCCAGTTACTGGGTTGTGAAGGTCAGATAGGCAGTCGCTCCATGTAAAATACTGGTATCCAACTGCATCTGGTTAGACTGGAAGCCGACCCCAATATAGTTGGAAAAAGGCTAGGCAGATTGAGAAGTTGTTCACAATAATGAGCACAATGATCACATTTCAGGTACAACACCATTTTTAAATTACACCATAATACAGTATATCTGCAATCAAGTTTTTCATAAAACCCATAATTATTCTCTTCCATCCCAATTTAGTTGGGATTGGCGCAACATGTCTTTTTCATCCACACTTCTACCATCATCCATTCATACTATTGATACGCGCCCCCATTCTAGCCAAACATTCACACAGTCCATCCATCACTTCTTTGGTCTTCCCCTACTCAGCCATCCAACATTCATATTCAAAACTTTCCTCATATTTTCCTCATTCCTCCGCAGCACATGCCCCTACCATGACAACTGAATTTCACACAACTTTTCAGTCACCAGTGCCACTTCCAGACTTCCTCTTATGTAGGTATTAATTTCTTAATAAAACCCATCATAAGTTTCAATAGGGATGATGGCAAAAGTATTGGACACATATTTTCTTTTTTTAAGTAATCGTAAGATTACGGCAAAACATTGAGTTAAAATGTGTCATGACGTCACGACTATGTAGATTTTATACCTTGTGACGTAATGACCCCCACTCCCCAACTTTAATTCGTTTTATCTAAGTATTTTTTTATTAACGGTATAACAATTTTTTTTTTTTTCTGACTGACGGACTATATCGATTTTTTTTTTACCCCGGCATCATCCCTTATTGATTGATTGAATCAGGTTGACTGTCTTATTTAAATATGTACCGGTTAATTCATATTTGTGATGACTGGGAGTGAGAGTGTATGTATGGTACATGTAATTAATACTTCTACGTGACTATGAAAAAAGCCAAAGAATAGTCTATGATGTGTTTTAATTGTTTATTATATTACTAGTAATGATGAACAAGATATTATTTTGTGATAATATTTTATATTATAACTAATTACTAGTTGCAGGATAATATCTTGTTCATCATTACTACACAGTGTAAAATTTACATTTTATTTTTTGGTTTTACTTGATCCTGAAGTAAGCTTTTTTTGCCAAATCCTGAGGAATTTATAACCCAAAAACAGGCTAGTAATAAGTACGACTTGGCAAATAATATTCCACTGGTCATAAAAAATTATAACAAATCAATGTCAATTTAGAGAAAAATGTAGTGTAATGTGTAACCTACCTATCAATTTGGCGGCAAAAGATTTCTAGATGATTGTCATCAGGCATTGACTAATCCAATAATAAAAAAAAAATCCTAGATTTTGTTGTTGAAACCGTATAGGATTCTTATTAGCATTCGTGCGTATTTAATCTATCCTTTTGGTGTATATCGATGCAAAATATCTCTACATTCACAAAATAACCACACGGAACGCGTATTTATATCCAGAAACCGTAATTTTCGCATAAATTAGAAGTGTTAAAAATCATTTAATAAACACAGAGGAAGCACTTGTGACGTATTTACCTTCAAGGACGAAAGGATACACGGATGTCCTTCAAAACGTGCACTGAACACAGAAATAACAAAAAAACACAGGTTTCCTTTAGAACCGTTAAAGTATTTCAGCAATTAAAAAATTGCAAGGTTCAAAATATGTCCGCCATATTGACATGAGGATTCGATTTGTTTTGACGGTGTCTTCACGTCTTGACTTGACCTTTCCGATTTTGCGTCCTGTATGCTATTATGCAAACAAAATGCGATGGTCGGTGCGATTTACCGGGTCAATGACAATGAGCGACCATCGAACTTAGCCGGGTAATAGGACCCACAGAAATAACCCGACCACGGAAAAAACTATTCGTTCGTAAACATAATTAATTTTTGCGAAACATAATAAAAAATTGCAATAATTACTTATTAGATTCATATTAGTTATGATATTATAATTTCAGATACCAAAATTTGGCAATAATTTCTTTATGTGATTTACGAACGTCTCTTTGATTAGCTCAACAATTTTAACAAAAATGTGGTTGGCGAAAACGACTTCTATTCTAACTGACGTAAGGTCCAAAAACATAGCAAGGATAATTAGCCACCGGAAACGTCATAATTCCCAAATGATTGTTATCACGAAAAAAATAAATCAATAATGAACTAACCTGGGAATGGTTACGCATTTAGTATGACTGTTCTGACTTGATATTGCCTTTTCCAATTCTTCGAGCGCTCCGCTTTTCTTTAATTTCTTAACTAAACTCTTCACTGCCTTCTCGGACCATTTATCTTCGGCTGCAGACGAACCCTCAGGGCCCTTTTTCCACCCTAACAGCCGTTTCACCACTGGTGGTGTTAGGGGAAACATGCCGCGTCACTGCACTCACAAATTCATCGATATAAACAAATGATCATTTGAATATCAAATTAGACATTCGCGCACAATTATTATGTTCCGTATTTAGGTAAACTATCGGCCATATTGCGAATGAATGACAGTTCACTTGTCAATCAACAAATCAAGATAATTTTGTCTCTTTCACACCCCGGCCTTTTTGAGTTAATAAATGTTGTTGGATAAAACAATTTAACATTAAAATCACTGATTCGTTTAAGGTTTATCTTATTAAAAGTTATATGACATGTCACTGGTTATAGTAAATATTTATCATTCAAAAATAAGATAAATAAATATGTCTGTATTGGTCCTTTTCTTGCAAATTACTTCTCCTGCAAAGTGCAAAACAAAGGGCATTTCCATAAACAATAAATATTCAGCCTAATCTATTATTAGCTAGCGCATTCAACCTTATAATATTGATAATATTGAATAAACACAATAAGCGCCAGAATAGATCTAATAGATCCAAGAGATATAGCAAAGACCTACTACAATCCGAAGTAAAGGTGGGGATTTTTTCGACGTGCCAGTAATGGATTACAAACAATACAAAAACACAATATTTTTCATCATTATCACTCTAATGCAATAAAAAGTAAAGTAAAACATGCCCAAAGAGGGGTTCTTCATAATTTATAAATGATTTTGTTGTTAATATAGACATTTACATACATTGCGGTATGAATATTTGATAAACAGCAATGTAATACAAATTATAATTTTTTTTTAAAGTGGTCATCATAGTCTATGTTATAAATTGGAATGTTTTTGTTTTGAAATTTGACACAAATGGCGATAAATATATTGTTTCATTTGTTTTTTTTTCTAAAGAAGTGCCAGTTGTTCTATGAAAGTGGAAAAATTTGTGTTGAAAAAGAAGATTTGGTAAGCTTTTTCTTGATTACTATGTATTTATTTACTTTTATCACGTTTTTGTGGTCCAAATGGTCAAAAATTTATGCCGGTAATCAATTGTCACTGGCCGTTTATTTTAATTTTATTTGGTGGCCAGTGTCAGTTTTCATAATCCCGCTTTGGTTTTCTAATGGCTAGGCTGGAAATGATTATATAGAGTAACTATGTACTTTACGAAAACTTTTATTTTCGAATTTCCCATTCTCATTTCCTGTCTGAAACTTTCGATTTGTTTTGTCGCGAGTTTTTTACCATAATTTATTGTATAGGGCGAACAATTAAATTTGTTTTAGCTTATTCTCGCTTTTTATTTGAATGCTTTACACTGTAGAAAATATTTAAAGAAATCTGAATGTCATTTTGTCTTTAGATCCTTACTATTTGCAGGGTTTCAATGTGAACAAGTTAGGTAGGCACCACATTATATCAAAATATAGGTCACCAGTATTTCTAAAACCAACCTTAAGCCTAATTTCTGATTTACATTTACATCTTGCAGAGATCTTGCTAATAAGTAATAAAAAAATAAAAATCTACTCTATCTTTGACGCCTAAGTGTTTGTATGTTTCTTTTATTTATTTGTATAGTTTGTTATTGTATTTAGTACCTAGTGTAAATAGTTATTTGCGTTAAATATTGTAAAACATTTTAATACTAAAAGATAAACTCTATTTTGAGAATTTGTGACCATTTGATGTATATTTTTTGTAATTCTGTAACTTTACACTTGGTAATCTTTAACCTAACACTTACAGATCTATTGGTTTTGACTAGATAAACTTAACTCCGAGTGTACCTTAGGGTGCACCTCCGCCTAACCCCTCGGGGAACACAGGCGCGATATTATGAACGTATATATTGGTCTTATTATTGCAATAAAAATTCATTTTTTTCTAAACATTTAAATTAAGGCACTAAAAGCATTAGGTAAGGATTATGTACTAACATACAGTACATGTACTATCGAAGAACTTCGTATCTAAGCAGTTTGAAAACAAAATCCCGTGAACACCATTACCACATCTGCTACCGCCCCGGTTCTATAACGGCTGAGCACTGCAAGCAAAAATAGTTCTTACGGTGTATAGATATGACCCCCTCTCTCCCTTGATTTCGTATATTGTATATATATTTAATGTAGGTATATATTATAGTAAATATGTATGTATGTATGGATATGTAGTTTGTAATCTATTTATGTATTAAGTAAGTAAGTAAGTAAGTAATATTTTATTTTGTAAAACATGAGTACAGTATAAAGGTCTTATAATTAATATGAGGTGGCTACATGTTTTGCCATTCATGGCGTACAAACTTAGTTGCACTAGACAACAACAAAAAAAATATTTACAATGTCAAATTTAAAATAAATTGAAATTACATTGTCATGCAAACATTAATGAAATATAGAATCAAAATAAATAAAAATAAAACAACACTAACAATGTCAAAATATAAAAATTAAGTTATGCCGTTAAATTGCATGCATAATATTATAATTATCTTAGAATAGAAGTTTACATTAGGATATGTCACTGTCATTTATAAAATCGTTAATCGAGTAGTAACATTTTTCAATTAATAATGCTGTTAACTTCTTTTTAAAATTGCGTATTGTGTCCTCTTTTATTATGTCAGGTATTTTGTTATAAATTGTAGGTCCCATACAAATAACATTTTTTCTATATAAAGCAGTATTGCATCTCTCAACTATTAGACGATTTTTGTATTGGCTTCTAATTGGTCTCTTACTACTTTGTGATACTTTAGTAAAAAGATGCATGTTACGTTTAACAAAAATTGCCATTTCTAAAATATAAATTGAAGGAAATGTTAACAGCTTTAGGGACTTAAACACTGGAACACAACTGTCAGTTGTTTTCATATTTAGCATCGACCTCAAACAACGTTTTTGGGCTCTGAATACCTGTTCCCGCAGGCATGAATTCCCCCAGAAAATTATACCGTATCTCAGAATGGAGGCTACGAGACCATGATATGCAATCAAAGTTGTGGTGATGTTAACTTTCTTAGTCAAATTGAACAGGACATAAGCAGATATGCTCAATTTTTTACATACCTCTTCTACTTGAGGTTTCCACGTCATTTGACTGTCAATTACTACGCCTAAAAATTTTGCATTTTGTACTTGGTCTATTCTATTTCTATTAAATTCAATTTCTAAATTTGGTATTGATGTCCGCTGATAAAAATGTATTATGTTAGTCTTTCCTAAATTAATTACTAATTTATTATCGTCAAGCCAATTCACAATGTCCCTGAGTGTACTATTTATGTCATGTTCATATTTATTTGCATCAGAACCACTGATTAATGCAGTGCTGTCATCAGCAAACAAAATCATTGGGTCTTTAATGTGCCGCGGTAAGTCGTTTATATAGAGCAGAAACAAAAGAGAACTCAGCACCCCCCCCTGAGGTACGCCGTGTTTGACATGTCTGTATTCAGAAAAGTATTTCTTTTCGCGTCTGCTTTTTATACATATCCTAGATATTTCTGTGCATTGTTCACGTTCACTCAGATATGATTTGACAAGATTAAGGATGTTTCCTCTTATGCCATACATGTCAAGCTTACTTAGCAAGGTGTTATGATGGACACAGTCGAAAGCCTTCGTCATATCAGTGAGAATTGCACATATTGGTACTTTTTTGTCAACATTTTTTAAGATTACGTTAAGCAAATCGTAGATAGCTAAATTAACACCTTTGTTTTCCCTAAACCCTTTTTGTTCATTACATAGAATGTTATACTTACACAAAAAATTATTAATTGATTTATACAAAATTTTTTCGACGACTTTAGAAAAGATTGGAATTAATGCAATGGGTCTGTAGTTGGCTAATTTGTCCCTTTCGTGTTTTTTAAAGAGTGGTTTTACGATAGCTACTTTTAACGCTTTTGGAAACACTCCAGAGCTGATGCATAAGTTTATAATGTGACTGAGGTGTGAGGCAATATTATCCGTTACAAATTTTACTACTTTTGTGGCTATGCCATCATGTCCAAAACTATTTTTATTTTTTAAAGAATTTATTGCTCTCATGACATCTTCTGTTGAGACAGGAGACATAAACATTGAATGTGGATTGCTCAACACATTAGTAGCTACAGGAGTTATCTTAGTGTTTGTCTGTATTTGATCGATAAAATAATTATTAAAGGCGTTTGCAATATCTTTTGGATTACTTACGATTGTATCTTGGGTTTTAATTTGAGAAATTTGCTCAGGAGTGCGTGGGTTATTATTTATAATTTTCCATGAGGCTTTAGATTTGTTTGTTGAGGTATTTATAAAATAATTATTTTGCGCCTTTTGGGTTAATTTTATTATTTTTCTGAATTTCTGGGAATAGTTTTTAAATTTATCTTTATTTTCGTTTGATGGTTCACGCCTGCAAGTCCACAATAATTGCCGCTGTCTTTTACTACATACCCGTATTCCATGTGAAACCCATTTTACTGTTTTATTTGTTTTCATAGTTACCATCTTTATTGGAAAGCAGAGATCATATAACATACGAAAGTGTTCTATAAAGTAATCGTATGCTTCGTTTGCATTTTCTGTTTTGTATATTTCTGAAAAGGTAAGGCATTGGAGGTGATTCTTAAATCTATCTAAATTTTTTTTTGAAAGATCACGTTTCCTAGTGAGCCAGTAACTTATTCTACAGGTTTTATTTACTTTTACTTCCAAAATAAGTATTGTTGTATCTATTTTAGTTATAAGTCATTAGAATATATTTTTAAATTTTTTTTTCTTTGTACCTCTCAAATAGAGCACCTGCCATCTAATCTCTTCACCACCCTTGGTTGACTGGTAGAGAATGCCTAAGGCATTAAGTTCGCCTTTGTACTTTTTTGAGTGTGAAAAGTTTTAATAAATAAATATGAACTTCTTCGATGGTACTATCAAAGAATTTCATACCTATCTACACACCGTAACGACTATTTCTGCTTGCAGTGCTCGACCGCTATAGAAATCTCATCAACCAATAGCATCGCAGCTTCAGATTTTTGATGAGTCCCAAAGTATACAAACATTAAAATTAAAAACTTTCTCATATTTGTTTCTTCTGTTCTATTCCTAGTAGTCAAAAAAGGGTCAGATATCTGTGACCATTGTGTGAAACAGATGTCATCGTGTTCATGGGATTTTGTTTTCAAACTGCTAAGGTATGAAATTCTTTGATGGTACCTCAATGGCTTAGTTACTGAATAATAAAACTGTTGTTGTTGGCAATTTTATTAATTGTGGGTAACACAGTACCCATTGGTAGTACTTTTGGGCTACTGACTACCCTGAAAAAAAAAACATCCCTACTTTAATTCTCAATTCAATTCTCAATTCTTTATTGCGTACCATAATGTATACAGTTGGTGGGAAAAACAGTTACATCAGTCTCAATTATGGACCCTGTCGGGCACAGCATAGATAAAAGTAGGAGAGAGGAGGAAGAACGCTTGGCGTTTAATAAGTCAAACTATGAGTTTATACATGTATTTATTAAAAATATTAGTAATGTTGTAAACTAATTACTTTTTAAAATATTAATTATTGTTTTATATACTTATTATTAATTTTATTTATTATGTCAGTAATTTATTTATTATTAGTTTTATCAATTATTTAAGGTATTTAGTTAATTATTATATTTTATTTAAAGTAACTTTAATTAATATTATTATCCTACAGGGGTAAGTCATTTATTTCATATTTATAATTTATCCTCTAAGTATTCGCCTATACTATAGTAGCATTTACTTTCAAGGAAGATTTTTAATTTATTAATAAATATATTATAAGTATCTAAATTCTTAATTATTGCGGGTAACTTATTATAAATTTTTATGGACATGACAAACGTACTATCGGAGTGCATTTTTAATGGCGATAGTACGCAGTTTACGTGTAGGGGACACGTAAAGTGGGGATGTTTTTTTTTCTCATCTACCCCATGTTGTGGAGTATCGTTAGAAAGGTCGTTCAAAATTATTGGGTGTTTGTGAAAACCATTTTTGGAGTCAGGGATCCGTTGGCGAAATATTAAGCTTTGAACTGAATTTTTTGTTAGAGTCAAGTGCTAAACTATCAAAGCTAAGTAGGCTGTACAGGTTAACGAGTAATAATCAACCAACTTAAATTTGCAGTTTGAAAAACGTGATCTCCCATACATTCCGTATGGGAGAACATGTTTTTCAACTACAATGTTAAGTTTGTTCTTGGGATAAATTTATCCCAACTACGAAACCCTTCATTGTGTCCCTAGGTCGGTTTTTTTTCAAATAGGCCTTTTCTTGCAAGGCACTTTTGAACGTCAAAAATTACAAAAAAAAAAATGTTTCTAGTCGCCCCTTCCGAAAGGTAGTTTTCGTATGGAGAAGAATGGGCAAAAAACTCCACCGTTACTCTTTTAAAAAGTTTTACAATATTTTGTATATGTAGGTACTAGGTTATATAATTATATGTGAAGACGACGCACCTAAAAAAAAAAAAAGACTAAACCACAATAGGTAAAAAGAATTAAAAAAAAGCAATAACAGATTCTATAAATTAATTACTTATGTTATAGATACATGGTTCATACATATTTACAAACATTGTAAAAAAAGACGATTTTCCAAAAAAAAAACAATTACTAAGTCAGTGTGTGAGGAAGTAATCACAGAATGTAAAATCAATGTCATAAGGCTGTGCATCCCTGATTAAGATATGCGTAATTTAATTTGCCCATGTGCGCAGACACACTGACTAAGCCCAGGGAAGAACCGCGGTTAATTTGTGTGAAAATGTGAATTTATAATTTTCAGGAAGATGACGGAACAGGAACCACCATTGATCCTCTGCATGGAGAATGCGTCGGGAGAGGATGTGGCGCTCCGAATAGAACCGGATGATAACTTCCAGATGTTTCTTGATAAGGCCAGGTATGTTGTTTGGGGTCTTTGGGCAATTTGTATCGTAGTAATATTGTGAATCGCTTCAATTGCATTTGGAAGACGAACAATTTGCGCATCAATGTGTGCGTCTTGCGAATCACGTAAAATAGAAGACAATTGTAATTGATCTTTTCGGGGACGCTTTTGTATGGATGGATTGAGTGGCACTGCAGGCTCCAATTTCGGTTCATCAAGGTATCAGCACAGCACAATTTCTCACGTCGAATTTTTCTAACGGAACGTAATTGAGGCGGTAGCACGCACGCGTGACGTAAACGATATTCGAACGATTTTAAAATCGAAATAAAACTATTCATGAAAAATGACGCGAGACTGACGTTTGATCGTTTTGTTACAAGAAAAAAGTTTTCAACTTCGTTACAATTTATAGCAGATTTTTAAAAACTTAAAAAAGTAATTGTCTAAAAACTTCAAGACAAATAAGTTTTTTTTTCTAATACTTTTAAGAAATGTAAATAATTATATAATAAAGTTAGGATAACCATTTATAGAATCTTTTTTTTTTTAAATAAGCAATTACTTCATTTCGTAAATAAATGGCAAAATGAACTACATTAACGACCGCGGAAAACCCATCCCGTCTACTGACCGCGACCGGGCGTTATCCCAGCGTGAGGACGCATCACTTTGCGTCGCAGGCGCGCACATGTTATATGTAAACATATTCCAGAAATTGTACGCCGACTACCACATTTACACCCGTATTTTATTTTAAGTAATTTGCTTGTTTTTGAAGAACATTCAAATTTTGCATGCCCTTTGGAAAAGCTTGATAAACAAACTCAAGCTTTTCCAAAGGACTTGCAAAATTGTATCATGAAGAAACGTTAAAAAAACGTGCTGCTTGCCATGGTCTTTTTCTTTAGTCGATGTTAAATATTAACACCTGGGTACTTTAGTTTCCTAATTCAAAGTGAAATCATTGTGAAAAGATTAGTTGAACCTCAGCTTTTCGAATCTTGTTTGCCTCAGCTCAGCACTAACAATAAAAAATTACTTTCATCTAATTCTGACTAATTCATAGTATTTAATTTCTTGTCATTATTTATTTCAACCCTTATACGAATTTTACCATTTCAGATCAATACTAGGCTTTGACGTGGACATTAACTCAATAACCAGAAACCAGCCCGTTTCTCTATCAGAAAATGTATACCAATTCCTAGTAAACGCCGAACAAAACTTACAAGCGGACGAACTAACACAAAACTTTGACCAGATTTTGGACACCAACGATGGAGCCAACGACTTGGTCTACATATTGGACGATGGCACACAAATCCGTGCTTCACAAATACATTTCGACAATGATGATCCTTTAGTAGATTTGACAGCTGAGAAAATACCTTTTGTGAAATACGCTGATGATGTCATTGATGAAGATGTTGATGACATTCATGTTCAAGAAACGAAGAAGATTAATATTGTTGAAAGTCCTGTGTCTAGATGGTCGAGCAACAATTCAAGTCCCAAATGCAGTTTCGTTAACTCTCTACCTTTCAAGTTAGTATGCAATAATACGACCGGTTTCGAAGCGCAATTCACGAAATATTTAGAAACGAATACAACGAAAACTTACGCTACCTTAAACCCAGTAACAACTCGAAATAAATCCCCAAAAAGTTTGATCAAAGATAATTTTAAGAACTATGATGATAGTTATCAAAGGAATGACAACTTGTCGTACACTCGAGAAGAGATTTTGAACATGTTCAAAGACTCCCCGATGACCTCACTGCCGTATGACCAGGGTTATAGTGAGAGGAGACATGTTCGGAAGACGGATCCTTCTAGACTTGTTCATAAGACCTGGAGTAAGCCTCTCTCTTACGTCGATATCGACGGGGTATTGATAGGGGAAAGTGAAAGCCAAATATGTTTTATTTGCGGCAAACATGTGGACAACAACGTAGATAAACTATACCTTTTTGATAATGAAGACCAAAGGTTGTATAGGTGTTCGCCTCAAAAGAAACAGTCGACTCAGCTAAAAATAATCTGCGAATGTTGTCTTAATGAAAACTTCACACCATGTAGAATGAAAAGTGCAAATCAATTCTTAAATCCAGATGAATTTCTCGTCATAAGAAATAATCAACAATACATCTTCCAAAAAGTTAAGAACTTCAATTTCGCGCATCTAGGTAATGCTAAAGAGATCATAAACAAGATAGAGAAGAAAATAGACAAAGATGAGTTTGTTAAAGTCGAAATTGGTTCTGACGGTGAAATTATTACCAAGCCCATAGACAATAGGTCTGAAAGCGTCATTATTGTTAAAGATGAGAAAGAGGCTAGTTCGAGTGACGTAGAGATTGTAGAGCCGGAACCAGAGATAGATAATATCATAGACAATTTGGAGGAAGCTGACGAGGAGGTGAAAGAGTTTTTAGGGAAATATCAACGTGATGACAGTGAAATTACTGAGTTAAAATGCAGGTAAATATGATGTTCCTTAGACTTTGTGCAAATGTAAGCAATGCTGTTTCCTTCTCTTAGGAGATACCTTTGCCTTGCAGGTAGAGTTACCATCTGACAGGCAGTTGCCGCATTTGACATAAACTGAGACGGGTATTTTGCCTTTCGCGTATCACGCAAGCCGGCCCGCTTGTATTTGATATTTTGTATATTCTCACACAGTGCAAATGTGGAGCGAATGTTTTCCCTATTATATGCACAGTGGAGTAAAAAAAGATTATCTGACAATAGAGTCGGGAAAAGTCGCTATTAATAAACCAAAAAAACTTTTCGTGTGAAGATTGTGGAAAAATATCACGTTGTTAGTGGTCGTTATTTTTTTTTTAAGACAGTATTTTTTTACAAGAGACAGGCTTTTTTTTCTCAAAAATCTGGCATTTCGTACATCCTAGATAAGCATCCTCCCTTACTTAGATGGTACTTGCAGGGAAATGAGTGGCTGAAAAATTCCCCTAAAATATTCTTGAGCTGTCCACTTGAGAGCTTTTGCCGCTAATGAATGGGATAGAGCGGGGTAAAGAATGAGCGGTTCGCGCGCTAATTTAGGTATTTCCTTCGTATTATTAAAACAAATGCACATTTGTAAAATGCCATGCATTTAAAAAATAAAAAGTTTGTTATTATAAAAAAACTGACGACCTTCCGCGAAGTATTTATGCCTTACTAAGGGCTTATCGCTAGTTAGCCACATTTCTTATTTCCATACAGTAATATTGCCAAATTAATCAAAACAGCGAATCATTTGACATCTATTTGCGACGTTGCCCACTTTCAGAATAAACGCTCTTAAGTAATAACGATGCAACAAGGGATCAAACGAACGCAATAAGTTCGGTGCGCCCTTAATAATTTATCAGAATTTCGTCAAAGGCGCATGTGCGTATAAGTCAACAAGGTTTATAATGGGGTTGACTGCCCAAGGTTTGAACGAACCTAACTTGCCTGTGGAGTCTCCATTAATACAAAAATAATCTATCAAAGAACATGTTTGATGTGTAACATCTTTCCTTTCGTTTTCCTGTAATCTGAAATCCTTGGGATCCTTAAAATCTGTGGGAGTGATTTCGTGAAAAGGGACGGAAGTGTGTAACAGGAAGCCTGGGAAGCGTGCGCTATTTGATTTGACCAATGAGCGAGCGCGGTGATTTAGTTGGCGTCAAAAACGACCTTGACGAGGTCCCGCCCCTTTTATGCTGCTTTTTACGTTAATGTTGCTTATTACCCCAAGGTGAGATGTCAGATGTTACACATCATATGCGATTACTGTAAGGCCAACACTTAAAAAAAAAAAAAAAAACACTAAGTAATCTTTAATACTCTTGCTTTGCAGATTCTGCGAGCAAATCTTCTCGGATCTGGCGGCAGTGACAGACCACTGTGAAACGCACAAACATGACTTAGAGGACGGCGAAGTTTTTCCGTGCCCACTCTGCAATTATGGTACGTCGTCGACCGCCTCGTTGGTCTGGTGGTCGTAAAGGCTACTACTGAGTATGAGGTAGGGTAGGTAGGTAGGTGCGCCGTAGATAAGTACATAGTGCTACCCGCACGAAGCCGGAGCGGGCAGCTAGTGCTACATAAAAATACGCGCGAAAACCTAAGTGATGCCATACTTAACTTTCTTTTTTTTTTTTTGTGAAATTCCGTGTTTTGCCCCTGTACCCTTCAGGTCAGATCACACACGCGACACGTCACTATTTCTAGACGACTGCGTATCAGATTTTGGGTTTCTCAAAGACGGTCAAAGAGCCCATAGATAGTGGCATCCACGAAGACGCGTCCCACTCTTCTTCCTAATGGCATAGAGTACAATAATCGCGTTTAGGAATAAGAGTGGGGCGCGAGCACTATCAACAGCGTGATCTACAGCGTGGCGCTTTACTGGTGACATTAATTTAACACACGTATACTGTTGGATGCTGGAGGATGCTGTTGGGGCTACCCTGGCGCTGCAGCGCGTCCGGCATGTTTGCTGAAGCGCGTACGGATTTCAAGCCATCATACGCAAGAAAGCAAACTCCTTGCTGCACCGTCTACGAAGCAGCAGCAACTGCATCCTAAATGCTATTGCTGCCCGTTTTGACTGACCTTTCCAAAATCTGTGGATAAAGACAGCCATAGGCTTAAGTTAGGTATAGATACTATTTTTTTTTTTTTTTTCGGTCCCATTCTGTTACTAACACACTAATATATTATGTTCTTGTTGTGTATTAAGTATGTAACCAATTATGGAGTTTTTCTCTGAAATAAATAAATAATAATAAGCTATTTAACTTCTCAAAATAATAACTAGAATCTCAACTTGGTTCACACCCGTGAGATTCTGAAAATAGGTACCAGCCGATCGATTCCGTAAAAATATCACCGTGAAACTTAGGTGAAGTGAGGGTGAAGTGAGCTGTAAAATATAGTGTTAATCCCTAGCATCCTGCCGGTCGATTTGTGACAGTGACAGCTCACGTCACCTAAGTTTCACGTTGATATTTTTACAGAATCGACCGCCAGGAACTAACCTGAGAAAATTTAATTCAAAAACCAAAATAATAATATACGGATTAGCGTTTTCTTTTTATGAACATATTTTAATTTCATTAAACGTTATTATTTATTGATATATTTATAATTTTCTAAAATAGTATCTTGGAGTAACCTGTACTTAACAACTGCAACGCAGAGGTTATTTACCGGGGTCACGGATCATAACATCGATTAAAATAAAACGAATAACGTGCAAAGAGAAGGCGAATTGAAGAAAAGGGAGAGCCATATGTCGGCGAGCGTTTAAAATTTTTAATTTTTCAAATAACGAATATTTTTTTTTTATTATTGTTTTATGATTACTGGCCACTAGTCCTACCTGTGTGTTAAATTAAGGTCGCCATTATTGAGGCATGTCGTATGTCGCAAAGATTAAAGATTATAAAAAAGCATTTTTTTTAGGTTATGCAAATTTGAAATGGCTGAAAGCCCACGTGAAGGCGGCCCACGAGAAGACTGAAGCTCCTAAAATAGTAAAAGAAGAAAATGAACCTACGAAAGAGGAGAATAAAGGTAAATAGCATTACTTACCCAGTTGCTAAGCGTCAGCGCAGAAAGACCAGAAAAATATTCTAGCAAAATTTTCATACTTAATCTATACATTGAAAAACAAACTGACGTACGGTACAGAAGTACGGAATACCAAAAGAACAAAAGGCCAGCATATACTGGTTTTGTTACCACATCATAGACCTATTTCTGCCACCAAAGTCGCCTTTAAAACTGTTTTCGATTGATAGTATTAACTTTGATCTATTTAGATGACGAAGATAGAAATGCGTCATCATCTGCTAAAGCCTCATCCCCCATTGCTACTCGCACAAGGAGTTCTAAAAAGGGAGATGGCGATAGAAAAGGTATTTAGAATATCATCACAGATTATAGTTTGGCTGAGACCGCTGTTAAGAGGTATGTGCGCAGCGAGACGGGGGGGGCAGTGCAGTGCAGGCCGCTCATTCGTCAATACTTACGGCGCCCTGCGCCCCGCCCGCCGCTCATTGGTCAACGCTGCTCCTCACCTCGCCGCACATTGCTCAGGCGCGGAACAGCGGTCCCGGTCAAACTATAGGGTTCACTCCGCAAAAATATTTAAATAAAAAGTGACTCTTGCTACGACACAATAAAGTGCAATTCAGGTCACACAGCGTTAATAACCGATAGTTATATTCACCTAGAAGTTGCCTCTCTTTCTATCGCGTAACTCTTATATCTTCTGACTACGTTACGCTCACTGAATTGGCCCGACTACTACGACTACGACTACGAGTACTTGTAGCTTCATACCTAAAATGTGAAGCGCCTTCTGTACTATTCTGTGATATCATCTGCTTAGCCTTGTCCAATTATTTTTAACCGATTTCAAAAACGGAGCAGGTTATATGTTCCGTCTGTAGGTTTTATTTTTTTAATAATTTATTTTCATCGGTATTGTTCGCCAATTGTGGACCGATTTCGAAAAAATCGATATGCCTAGTCTTTGGGGTCAGTTTCCAGTCTAACTGGATGCAGCAGAATACCAGTATTTTACATGGAGCGACTGCCTATCTGACCTCCACAACTCAGTAACTGGATAATAGATACCCCTTGGTAAGACTGGTTGTCAAACTTTCGGGCTTCTGACGACCCGTAACGACTGTCAAAGATCTCCGACTGACAGCCGGGACCAACGGCTTAATGTGCTTTTCGAGGCACGGAGGAGTCTTGGTATGAAAACATAGTCACCCATCCACGGACCAACCCCGGTAAGCGTAGCTTAACCTGATGGGTCGACACGTGCGGCTGTTATTACTTAGTCACAAGCTCCTCCTTAGCCACGAGCTCCTCCTTAGCCACGAGCTCCTCCTTAGCCACGATCTCCTTCTTAGCCACGAGCTCCTCTTTTTCACTTAGTAGGTAGTGTTTTTTTTTTGTATCCTATCCTATAATAATATATTTTTTATTGAAATTTTAGAGGATGAAAAGTCGGATGATGTCAAGGCTGATTCTAATACTGAGGCGGTTGGTTAAATCCTTTGTCGTGTTTGTCTTTTTTAGAAATAGTTAATTAGGAATCATAGCACAGTTTTCTGTGTTTTAGTAAATATATTGAGTAGTCATTTCTGAAAGTACCATTAAGTTTAAATCAGTATCTTCTATCGAGAATTCTAGATTTAACAGCAGTGATAGATTAGTGGTGTGACCGTCGGACTGCCAAGTCATAGGTCTTGAGTTAGAACCCAAGGAACCCTCTGACTTTTCGGATTCATGTGCGTATTGTATAACTATCACTTGCTATAAAAACGGTGAAGGAAAACATCCTGAGGAAACCGCCATGCCTGAAAGATATTTCTCGACGGCATGTCAAGCCAAGTCAGAGGCCCTTGGGCGGCATAAAAACTCTGACACCAGGTTAGTCACTAACCACACGAAAAAGAAAGAAAGATCTAGAATTCTACAATATTTGTAAAATTATGAACGTAGACAATTCATTTATTTCTGTCATAAAATTAACTCCATTCGCGTTAAGAAAATATTGAGTGATCGTTATCCGGGAGCCTAGCCCCGGCCTTCGACCAATCCGGTCGCAACAAATTAGAAAGCTGACCATTGACGGCAGATACTCGTACGGAACGTGTGTTTTAGAAAAAAAATAAAAAAAATACATAGATACAATTATGTGTATACATCACAACGTTTTGGTTTGACCGTTGACCCCCAAACTACGCAGGCCTTGTATCTTAGGAGTCGGAGTGCGATTGAGCAGAAAAAAATATGTCAGATTACAGGGCTAGTTTAGTAAAGCGGGTATTATGTTGTATGAGTTTTTGTATGTGTTTGTGTGAGTGTCTATGGGGGTGAAAGTGTATGAGAGGGATGTTGTTTTGCGACCCGATTGGTCGAGGGACGGGGCTAGGCGCCCGGACAACGATGACTCACTATTTTCTTAACGCGAATAGTCATAAAGCTATAGATAGCGCATAGTCAACTTCATCAAGCCACAAAGTTCTTACTCAGGACTTTAAAAATTGTAGTTTCTACTTGATATTGTTCACATTGTAGTCAAATAATAAGTTTATTTGCCTTCCTTATTGATATAAATACTACACAGACGGAGCCACCCATCATAAAAACGGAGGTAAAGCAAGAATGCCTGGACAGCAGTGAGGATGAGATCTGGATCGTGCAGACTGCTGATGTTGAAGCCACACAGGAGCTGCAGAAATTACTCTGTAGTGCCAAGGTTGGAAACCAAGGCCCATACCATAACCGTTTGCAGAGTAATTGCGTAACATAATAGCAATCGAACGCATAGTCTTTAATTGTTATAGTTCAACCACGTTCATTGCGTTATTTACGTTGCTAAGCTGACGAATATTTCAAACCTATGAAGCAATGGATTAGGAATTTCCTTCAAACCCCTTGGATTGTGATTGAAAGTATGTTACTTAATAAGGGTGTAGGTCAGCATGACACTAATAGGCCACCACACATGCTTCAAAATCGCTTGACAATTTACTTGCTATAGTTTGACCGAGACCGCTGTTCTGCGCCTTAGGTACTGTCAAAATGAAATTGCTACTGTTAGTGTGTTACGTAATTGCGCTGGTCGTTGTCACACCACATTCGCTGCGGTCGACTTCACAGGGGGCTCTTTTACAAGGCTATTCATATTTAAGATTACTAGTGGTTGTCCAGAGGTCGAAATTCGACCATAATTCATTTCAATGTCATGATTCTAAGGTAGCCATTAGTGTGTGTAATGTTTTTTTAAATTAATTTAATTTATTTCTAATTTATATTATATAAAAATATTAGCTTTCTGCACTCCTTCTCCATATAAACTTTAACTGTGCCAAATTCCATACTCCTCCGTCTGCGTAATTTTCGTAAAAAGGGGTACAAAGTTTTTGCTTCACGTATTAATATAATAATAATTATTATTCATTTCAGGTTAAAGAAGATAGCCAAGATGGTGAATCAGAAAAAACACGCAATTGTTTTAATTGTGGGTAGGTAAATCTTTCTTATTTTGTAACGAGAAACACACGTAATACGCATATCGTCGTCTTAGAGTGAAAACCTCTTATATGCGAAAAACTGGTGGGCAACTGGGAAGTTATATTATATGCTGATCGCGCGGTAAAATCTGCTTACGCGATGCAGGATTTTGCGTGACGTCAGTATGATGCGTAGGTCGCATGTGGCGATATAGATGCTGCCACAAAACTACGTGTGTTGCGAGGTTTTTAATTCCAAAAATATTATTTAAAAAAATAAAATAGAATAGATAAAGTTGCATTGCCGAGCTTTTCACTCTAAGGCGACGATATGTACTTTCACCTCCTGAAGGAAATCCAATGATATTAATTTCCAGCAGTATCCATTTAAATTAAACTAAATATAACTTTATTTCAGACTAAGGTCCGTAGTTTTGTTGTTAGTAACAATGGTGCTTAAATAAGTATGTTAGTATTATTCGTTTTTACAAATTAATTACATATTTATTTGTACACCTATGAATGTCCCTGAAAGGGTCAGTCCGGTCTGGCAGCGATCATTTTCAGAATGCTGTTGTCACTACCGTGCCTATACTTAATATTTTTTATTTATTTATTCATCTTTAATTCAGGCACATTACCCATAATCTGTTAGTATTACTTAAACTATGTTAGTATAATTAATTAAGACACAAATATTAACAATTTGAAACAGTAACAATAATACAACACAACTCAAGGAACATTCGCGGGACATTCGGTCTGCGGCGCGTGAGTCGTCGACGGTACAAAATATTACCATTTTAAATATTATATTTTATATAAACCTTTAGGACTGAGTATTGTATTTATTCATTTTATTTTGTCTTATTTTGTTATTTCACTATATGCTGCACTGGTTGACGTCATCACGTTAATGCCGGCTGTCGCTGAAAACCAGCGCTGGGGCTCTGTCTCACATAGGGTCGCAGCATTATGCTGAGCGATGTCCGTTTTGCATGGATGTGACGCATATTTTCCCCCAAATTGTTTACTTTCGTGTTTTGTTCTTTCCTTGCGTCGTGTGTATCGAAAATAAACGTATTTTCTTTCTTTCTTTCTATTTAACCCATCTTTTGGAGACATCTAGCAACAATATATGCACTTCGCATAGGTGCACCATCAGGTGGCCTTCAGTCTTACCAGTAAAAACCTAATGCCTGTAGTGCTATTCTGTAACCATCTCACCGTGTAAACTTAGGTGAAGTGAGCGTGGAGTGAGCTGTCATTCCACCTAATGCTAGAGATTGACACTATTGACAACAAAGTGATGTCAGATATTTTTGATCACAACAAGGTACCACATTCTTCTGAATGTAACTGAGTAGGCAAATATGTATGATGCAAGATACGTTCGTAAATATTGCATTGTCATATATTTTTGAAGCTGATGCAGCCTCCTATATTTTAGCGTCGCTTGTCTCGCCAGATAGTTTTGGTGTTCCTTCGATGTGTTGCCACTTGTATATGCCTTCCACAAATGATCAAATATATTTGCCGTCATATATTAATGGATGAATCATTGAATCAGATATTATTAGCGAGCTGTCCGTAGTAATATATTTATGCTTCTTTTTTCTTTCTTTTTCGTGTGGAGTGACTTACCTGGTGTCAGTTTTTATGCTGCTCATGGGCCTCTGACTTGGCTTCACATGCCGTCGAGAAATATCTCTCAGGCATGTCGGTTTCCTCACGATGTTTTCCTTCACCGTTTTTGAAGCAAGTGATAATTATACAATACGGACATGAATCCGAAAAGTTAGAGGTGTGTGCCTTGGGTTCGAACTCGAGACCTATGACTTGGCTCTCCGACGGTCACCCCACTAGGCTATCACTGCTATAATATTTATGCTGGTGACTGCATGCCTATGCCTCCCTTAATATGGCAACTAGTAAATCGAGGCCATTACCGCTGGGCCATCACTGCTCTCATCATCAATAAGTTCGCCAGGGGCGTTCCGGCGTTTCCACTCACATCTGCTAAAACTCGGATGTGCCATATTAATATTGCCACTTGTTTTTTTTTTTCTGTCACACAGTCAAATATTCACGAACGCGGATGGCCTTTCAAACCATCGCTGTAGAAGACGCAACCGTAAGCGAAAGTCCAAGGACAACATCATATGTATACCTACTGAGGAAGACTTCTTAAAGGTACTTGTTCTCATTTCTCGCCCGTTCTTTTGCATATGCCCCCGAAGACCAATAGTTATTTAAAAATTAAAAGTATCGTTTATATAATCATATGCTGGAGAGTTTGTTGCGCCACTTCTTCTTCACAGCTAAAGCACTAGGAAGTGGTGAAGGGCGGGCGTGCCGGGCGACAGCCTTATGTAATTTTGACGTTCAAAAAGTGTTGATTGAATAAATGACTTGATTTTGATACGAAATCAAGATTTAGAACGAAAAATATTTATTTTGCAACGCACACAAAAAAAAAACTAAAACTAAATATTAATTAAATATTATGCACGATATCAAAACCGATCTCGATTATTTGATATCGATACCATTTTTGTGAAGTTTGGCTAGTTAACTTTATTTGACCTTGTATTTTGAACTATGATGCTATAGTTTGGCCGAGGCCGCTGTTCCGCGCCTTAGGCATTCGCGGCGAGGTGGAGAGCAGCGTTGAGCAATGAGTGGCGAGACGGCGTGAGCATTGACGAATGAGGGGGCTGCACTGCCCCCCTCTCGCTGCGCACTTTTCTAAAGCGCGGAACAGCGGTCCCGGTCAAACTATATCATTCAGCATTATTTTGTCACAGAGAGCTCAGGGTCGCCCCCGACCAACAGATACATCAGTAGACAACGATCTTACTATGGTAAGTACAACGCGCTTTAATAGTAAATAAAACTTAATATCACGCCTGTATTTCATGAAGGGGCCGGCAGAGGTGTACATAGTAAACCCACATTTTGCCAGCTATGTTAGAAGTCCCATATAATAGTGGGCAAGCCTATTGCCATCAACCGGGGACTAATCCACTCGGGGGCTGCCACTGACGATTTTATAACGGACTATATAAAATCTGCCTAGTCTTTTCCCAACTATGTTGGGGTCGGTTTCCAGTCTAACCGGATGCAGCTGAATACCGGTATTTTTATATGGAGCGAGCTGCCTATCTGACCTCCACAATCCGGTAACTGAGTAATACGATACCAATTGGTAAGACTGTGAATCTTTCGGGCTTTTGACGAC
Organism: Agrochola circellaris; assembly: GCA_914767755.1. Classification (NCBI taxonomy): domain Eukaryota; kingdom Metazoa; phylum Arthropoda; class Insecta; order Lepidoptera; family Noctuidae; genus Agrochola; species Agrochola circellaris. Next base: position 3,114,644 of record OU611867.1, on the reverse strand, counting down.
CAGTAACGACTGTCAAAGATCCACGAATAACAGCCGGGACCAACGGCTTAACGTGCTTTCCGAGGCACGGAGGAGTCTCGGTATGTAAAGATGGGCACCCATCCACGGACCAACCCCAGTAAGCGTAGCTTAACCTTAAGAACGTGAACGTGCGGCTGCTATAACTTAGCCACGAGCTCCTCGCTGAATACGAGTATTTTATATGGAGCGACTGCCTATCTGACCTCCACAACCCAGTAACTGGGTACTACTTCACTTGAAAAAAACACGTCTTACAATATATTATGTAATATTAATATTGCAGCGTCGCCGAAAACGCCGCAGCCGGGAACTGACCTCCAACCCTCAGGTGGTGACCTGCCACAACTGTAACGAGTCCTTCACATCGAAAGTTAGACTCAAGTTTCATATGTAAGTATTTAAAACATAATAATTGTACGAATTTCGTGTGTCACTAGTAATTTTAGAATCGACGATAACTATACTGGTAACTTACTGTATGTAATGATGGTAGAACTTATTAATTTGTGAGAAATTTTTTTTTACAAAAAAAAACCGACCTCAAATAAAACACCAGTTTAAAATTAAAATAACTTAAATTTCGGAATTCGGTGGTAAAAAAACGAAAATTCTAAACCAAAGACACCGACTTCCAAAATTCAATCAATCAATCAAATTACTTATTTATAGATCATACAATCCAATTTGTTAGTTACATACACATCTTAAACACTACATAGTGTTAGTACATAATAATATTCGGCAAATTTTGGTCATAATTACTAGCAATGTCAAAACCACCAATAATAATGTCAAAATCACAACCATAATGTCAAAATCACAACCATAATGTCAAAATCATCATTAAAAAGAATGTCAAAATCATAACTATAATGTCAAAATCACCATCAACAAAAAAAATAAAAAAAAAGTTAAAGTTAGTTATTAAAGTTATTTTTCACTGAAGAGCATATAGCATGAACACGCGCATCACGCACGCGCACGCGCGGCCGTCTGCACCCCGCTCCGCGACAACCAGTCCGGCCCGCATCACGCTCACAAACGGCACGAATTTGTTATTTCGGTGTCCTACTCGAATTGCCTGAACTTTTAAGTATTTATGTGTATTGTATTGGTCTGAATGATTATTATATTGTGTAGTTTTCCTGAACTGTATTTTATTCCATTCGCCCCTACAACTTCCATTTTTTGTTGTGGTACCTACCCCACACAAATTTGAATACCACTACCTGCTATGTAAATAACAATGACAGGAAGTTACTATAACATCCACATAGACTAAGCTCAAAAATACATATTACTCGGTTGTGGAAACGCTAGGTTCGGGGGGGGGGGGAAAGCTAGGCAGATTGCAGATTAACTGTCTCTACCTCTCCTCCCAGGCAGTTCCACGAAATATCAAGCCAAGCCCGGTCAGACGGGCGCTACTCCTGCTCCGAGTGTGACGACGCCACCTTCACCACGGAGACGGAACTCTTCGACCACGTGCACTTCCAGCACGACAAGCAGAAGAGGTGGCAGTGTCCAGTCGAGGGCTGTGGGAAGACTTTCTTCCTCAGGTAGGAACTGGTATTATCACGCTTATATGACGTAAGAGGTAGGCAGATGCTCATGATAAGCAGTAGAGGTGGCAGTGTCCCGTCGAGGGCTGCGGGAAGACTTTCTTCCTCAGGCAGGAACTGGTTACATCACGCTTGTATAATGTAAGGGGTAGACATAGGGTCATGACAAACTGAAGAGGTGGCGGTGTCCCATTGGGAGCTGCGAGGAAACTCTTCCTCAGGTAGGAACTGTTAATATCACGCTTGTGTGTCGTAAGGGGTAGGCAGAGGGTCATGACAACAGGAGAGGTAGGTGGCAGTGTCCCGTCGAGGGCTGCGAGGAGACTCTTCCTCAGGCAGGAACTGGTTACATCACGCTTGTATGATGTAAGGGGTAGACATAGGGTCATGACAAACTGAAGAGGTGGCGGTGTCCCATTGAGGGCTGCAGGAAGACTTCCTTCCTCAGGTAGGAACTGGTATTATCACGCTTATATGACGTAAGAGGTAGGCAGAGGGTCATGATAAGCAGTAGAGGTGGCAGTGTCCCGTCGAGGACTGCGGGAAGACTTTCTTCCTCAGGAACTGGTAACGACGGACGTTTGAAAAGTAGTTTTTTTTTTTGTAGTTTCATAAATTTTTTGATTAATAAGAGTATTTGAATTTAACTTTTAATACTTTGCTTACGTTTATATTACTGCCTATTAGTGAAATAGAGAAAAAAAAATTACATACATATTCCCTATTGTCACATAAATCAAAAGCAAAGCAAATTAAAGCTGTGATAGCCTAGTGGTATGACCGTCAGACTGCCAATTCATAGGTCTCGAGTTCGAACCCAAGGCACGCACCCCTGACTTTTCGGATTCATGTGCGTATTGTATAATTATCACTGGCTTCAAAAACGGTGAAAGAAAACATCGTGAGGAAACCGCCATGCCTGAGAGATATTTCTCGACGGCATGTGAAGCCAAGTCAGAGGCCCATGGGCGGTTTTAAAACTCTGACACCAGGTTAGTCACTAACCACACGAAAAGAAGAAGAAGAAGACTTAATTCAAATATTGATTTCTCAGGGCAACTCTAACGAAGCACAGTCGCACGCACACAGACACACGTCGCTATGTGTGCGTCACGTGTGACAAGAGGTTCTTAGACAAACAGACCCTAGATGAGCATGGAGTCACACATTTACAGGTATGATCCTTTTTACCCTACTTTCCCAGAAGGAGGAATTTTAAGGAGAATTTTGGTATTGCAGACAAACTAACCTGAAAATACGGTGAACTTATGTTTTGTTTGTGGGCCTGCAATAAAATAAAATCATTTTAATTCGCCAACTAAGAGATCCATAAATAGGGAAAAAGAAGTAATTCTAATTAGTCCGTCAGTCAGATGATAAAAATATTAGACACGAATTTTTTGCTTTATCATATTAATAACAAAATACTTAGATAAACCGCATTTTAAGTTGGGGAGTGGGGGTCGCTACGTCACAAGTAAGTATAAAATCTACATACTCGTCATGGCACATTTTAACTCAATGTATCGCCGTAATCTTTAGATTACGTAAAAAAATAAAAAATACGTGTCCAATATTTTTTTTAATCTCCTAGATGGACTAAAAAAAATTTGTTGTCGTCATCCCTATTTTTAGTAACAGGTTTGCACTTAAAACACTATTGTTAGTAACTTAAACTAAAGACGAATTGATGAGAAGACCACCCAGCACCTGCACGCGTAGCATGAACACCGCTCTTCCTCTCTCCTACCTTATTTTCTAATTTTGCTGTGCCCGACAGGGTCCATAATTGTTTCTTTTTAATTATATTTTACCACCTGTATATGTACATTATGGATTGCAATAAATAAATTGAATTGAATTGAACACCGTTTTGTCACGGAAGAGTAGACAAAACTGACGTTCCGTGTAGACAGTGCGACGGTAGCAAAGTAGAAAGAGTCAACTGCACATTTTACGAAATTCACTCTTTTACATAATACGACTCAGGTTTCTTTGTTTTGTCATAAGATTTATTTTTGTTTGATTCTCAATTTTTACTGATATTAAGTCACGTATATATAGACAACTACAACAATTTTTCCCTGTGTCGAAGATTCGTACCTACTTTAGAACAAAAAAATATTTCAGTAATATTGGCCTTAACCGTTTCCTTGGTAATATTTCCTATTAACGAAATCTAAATTCTATTAATTATCACAGTTTCGTGTTTAAATGCTCTCCTGTAAAATCATGATTTTGTAGATAACCGTTTATACTTTGTGGCCGTGGAGACAACTGTCAGTTGTCAGTGTGATTTTGACAGTTTGGGATAGAAAACTTTCTTCTGAAATTGTCTACGTATTAAAGGACCTAGACAAAGATTGTTAGAAACGAAAGACAAAATGACAGATTGTAGAAGGATTTCTACGGTGCGATGTCAAAAATGGAGAAAAAAACTGTCACTTTGTATAGAAAAAGCTGTGTCTATGCTTCGAAGACATAGAAAGCGTCATGCTACGCGTGCTGGACAAAGAGAAATGGAAACTAGGGTATAAGTCTTCTCACAAATTGCCTTATTATGGCCGAGGAAGTATTTGCCGCCACAGCCTTGAGGATGCAATACCAAAATTCTATAGATTACAATGCTTATTTTTCTCTTTTAAGTTATGTGTTTTTGCAGTCCGGTTTTTTGTTTTTTTTTTTTTATCTATTTTTGTGTTTAATTTTGCGATGGATTGATTCACACGCACATAAATAAATAATGATAATATAATAATAGCAATAATTTAAATGTGTGTGTGTAAAACTATGGACTAGAATTATGTCTGAAATAAATGAATAAATTATAATTAATTATAAATATTTTTATTATATTTTTCATAAAGAGTGTTAGTTTATATGACACCAACAAAAACAACTCTGGATTTCTTATAGCTTTTTCTTCTATTGTATCAATGACAAAACTTATAAACGAACGCAGCGACCTGGTTGACGTCCACGCAGACTCAGTATCGACGTTTGCCAGACGTAATTAGTATTAGTTTTTAATATTATTATCTAGAATTTAAGTACATTAAGTCTTTAAAATTAAAGTTAAAGTTATAGTCACAAAGAACATTGTGCATGCGGTGTTTGCCTGTAATTGGTTGTGCAGTTAGATTTAAGTCACTATTACCTATAATGTTCCTATCTGTTTATTATTTGTAACAACTGTTGGTGAACCTTAATTAAATAAATAAATAAAATAATACTTTATTAGTTCAGTATTTCGTCCCTTCCCCGTAGCTTAAGGCGCTTACCCTAGCGAGCAACCTTGAGCGTTTGCTCCTTCTCTGTCTGACCGCTCTGTCCCGCTCCCTGCACACGCTGAATTTGAATTATTTTAATAAAAAAAAGAAAAGCGATCAATTGAAAAAAAAACGGGAATTATTTAGATATTAAATTATCTAGCCATTAGTGTAATCCTCAAATTAATAGAACGTCGCCTTTAACAAAAGATGCATGCAATCCATAATTTTAGTCATTGTTTTACAAGGAGATTTTAAATGTATTTATAACACATAAAAACAAATAAGAACGTGCAATGTGATGATAGGATATCGAACATTAATAACGTGCTTCTAGATGTAGTTTATTTCTCTTAATGAGTTAATGACCTCCGAATAACGAAGAAAAACGCACTACTGCAAGGTTTTGCTATATTTCTCTTAATTCATGAGTTAATGACCTCTGAATAACGAATAAAAACGCACTACTGCAAGGTTTTGCTATATTTCTCTTAATTAATGAGTTAGTGACCTCTGAATAACGAAGAAGAACGCACTACTGCAAGGTTTTGCTATATTTCTCTTAATTAATGAGTTAATGACCTCTGAATAACGAAGAAAAACGCACTCCTGCAAGGTTTTGCTTGGGGTAACGCCTTTAAAGGCAATACTAAAGTGCCATCAACAATAACTACATTTTTATAAAAAATTGTTGATGGCACTTTTCTTTTAATTTTAATCTATTGAATAGCTGTAAAATGGGCATTTATCATGTACCATCAAGCTTCCTTGACTGCTAAAGGTGAACGTACACTGGTCCGCACCGGCCCCACCGAATTAAGAAATGAACCGAGCGCTCTCGATAGTGGACGCAGTGCTACATATATGAATTCATACAAAGCAAACCAAAATCCGCAACCAACCCGCACTGGGACCGCGTGGTAGATTACTGCCCACTCCCTCTCACAGAGAGGAGGCCTGTGTCCCAGCAATGGGAACATTATGGGCTGATTATGTTATATGTAAACCAAAATTCGTTGCGTGCTGTGCGTGAGCTGCGGCCGGTGCGGACCAGTGGACGTTCGCCTTAAGAATGAGGTGACTGACTGGCTAATATTATTGCCTCGGCTTTATCTGTACTCTCTCGTCTGCTTCATGTCGATACGAGCTAAGAAGAGATAAATCTAAATATTTTCCGCCCCAGATCAAACCCTTCCAATGCCACATATGCCTGAAGCAGTTAACCCGTCGCTCGCGCTTGCGTATGCATGTGCGAGCGCACGAAGAGGAGTTGACGCCGAGGCTCGTGCGCGTTTGTGCGGTGTGCACGAGGGCGTTTAGAGATCATCGGCATGCACAGGTAAACTTTCCTATATTAAATAAATAATATTAATAGTTTAAAAAACACTAAAAAACACGCTTTTACGTGCACATATAGGCGTATTCAGACCTTGAAACCTAATCGTGGTCAAAGTTCATTACAAGACCTTTCTAACAAGTCCAAACACGGCTATGATACGATCATCCATCATGAAGTTCCAGTTCATATCTTCCGGCTCCATCATCAGATCAGCTCGACAGTACCATGTTATTGTATTGTCATCAAAATCACATACAACTGCCAATTTTCATAACGCTACGATCTTTAGAAGATGGTTAAATTAGTTTTCTTAGATTTGATTACATAGTTACATACATACAGGTCGACCTAATAAAAGCGTGTTAAAATATGTTATTTTTCATAATAAGGTAAGAATATGTATAGGTATCGTCTTCCCATCCCGTCTTTAGTAAGCATGGCGATCAATACTCATGCCTTCTCTGTATGAGAAGAGCTTTGCCCTGCAGTGAAATAATAAAAGGCAGGTATTATTGTTTAGGGGTATGAGGAACAGGGTGTAAAGTTTACTCATCCACCATAGAAAAGGGAGGATCCTCCGACTGCCTAGAGGTTGAAGTCGGGAGCTTGTATATATGTCCACCGCGCGGTAAACTCCTAATTGCGCGATGCAGGATTTGAGTGACGTCAGGATGTTGTGTGACGTCAGGACTTTGATGCGTAGTTCGCATGTGGCGATGTAGATGCCGCCACAATTGTATGAATACCGTGAGTATACGTTTTCGAGTATTCGAAAATGAACGTTCGAAAGCGAACGTTTGAAAGCGAATGTTCGTAAGCGAACCGGGTTTGCAGGTCAGTTTGTATCTTGATCAAAATATGAATCGTGACTGTAACAGATATGTATTATTTTATAGAATTATAATTATTACCATCATTTATACTCGTACATATCTCTAAGGTAGATTTGCTCCATAAGAAATATTTGTTCATAAGGAACAAATCTAACTTAGAGAAATGTACCATCATAAAAAAACAAAAATGGAATTTCAAATTTTGAACGAATACGCGAATACTTGATTTGAGAACAAAATTTATTAAAATCCCGTCTCGAGAAGCTATACATTTTGTAAACAAAGAACTTCTACTAAGTTACATAGCGACAATTCAATCAACAACAAATAATCCCAAATTCAATCAACTCAAAGTAACATACGTGTAATACGAAACTAACGAGCAATTTCACTTGGTCGGGTTATATTTTAGCGATATAAAGCGCTGTCGTCTAATGTTTTGTGGTACTGGAATTAGGGATTATTTGTTTCGCTACGTAAAATTCAAAAATTCAAAATATTTTATTTCACATAAACCTACAAGGGCACTTATGAAACGTCAGAAGCTAGGTGCACGGTTCCAATTGGTCGTTTCCTATGGAGAAGAGCCGGCAAGAAACTCCACGGTTACTCTTTTAAAAGTAAATGGTTTTTACAATGTTTCCAAATTACAATGTTAAAAGGTATGAGAGGACACCGTAGGCCCATTAACACTTACGTACGAGTACCAAGTACGTAACTTAGTAGAAGTTCTTTTACAAAATGTATAGCTACTCGTGACGGCGACCTTTGTTTGTTACCTTTGAACAAACTTTTTCATGTGTATCTGTGTATCTATTATAGTATATATTGTACTTATATACTTTTTATTTGCACCAAAGACAACCCCATTTTAGGCTCAGAAAATCACTGTCCATCCAAGGTTGCCTGGAGGAGATCGCAGTAAGCGATAAGGCCGCCGATTGAATGTTTTATAGTTCATAATTTATATGTATGTTTTTTTTTAAATCTAATAAATAAATATGTGCTTTTCTATTATGATCTGACCAAGATTATGTCTGGACTTTAAAAGAGACTGTGATCTCTGAGTTTGTTTCGGCCTTTCTTCTCGGAGTAGTCAGATAGGAAACGCCGACCTCATCTAGCTTAAAAATAATATGATTGACGTGTAAAAGTGTTTTGTACAACCTATTTACAGAAATAAAAATCATTTATCATTTATCATTTTATCATTACGCCTTATTTTTTTTTTGAGGGTGGGAAATTATCAAATAACTTCTCCCGCTCTGGGCGGAGCGGGAGGGCGTGTCAGACTTTTACTGACTAAAACCCACTCGTGTTCCTTCCGTTGCCTGTGTGCCGGGGTCGCGATATCCCTTTCGGACAAACTCGCAACCCCGGCAGGCATTGGCCCTTCCGGACCCCGTCAGTTGGTGCTAACATCTCTTTGAGGCGCGCGTGGAACACAACGCGCCGTCGACCCGGGCCTGGTCCCTATCGGACGGCGAGCTACCCATTGCTAACCGTCCGCAAGCCCGCGCCTACGTTGGCCGGAAGTCGCGACTCCCGACGCCCGGGGCGTCTCCTGCGTTTATCATTACGCCTGTAGTAATACATTCTTTTTCTGTAGGAGCATGCGTCAAAATCAACGGAATGCATCGAAGCATTTGCAAACGAATTAAAAGAAGAGGCAGAGGAGCTGTCGGTACAGCTATCACCCACCAGTGGATTAGTCAGACATACCGTCATGATAGTTGGTGAGTCTACCTCATTAAAAACACGTTCTAAATCGAGACGGAATAATTTTTCAATGGATAATGATAATCCGACCCTTTGATCCGACGTAGTCCTGGAAACGCTCAACGCGACACTCATTTCACTGCAAAAAAAAAACTTTTTTACAAAAAAAAAACTATCAACTTCCTAAAAAAACACTACTGTTCTATTTGAGCAAAAATAATTGTTTAAATTATAATTTTGAATATTAGCCATATGTGACTCGATTCACAATTCTAGCGAATTCACAAAGTTGTTAAAATATTTTTATGGCTCGTGGCACATCATTAGCAAGAAGATAGACTGGAGAATTTTTGAGGGAGTTGGTAGATGCCGGTCGCTTTTGTTTTTTTTTTGTAGTATACCGCTTCAAGTCTTACATTTGCGAGTAAATTTAAAAAAAAAACAAGATGCCTAATGTCACTAATTTTGTATTTAAAAGTACTCTAAAACAATATACATCTGAATAAAATTAAAATTCAGAGTCTACGCCTTATACTTTTAAATTTGTATTTGAATGTAAAATTTGGGTCTTTTTTTTTATAAAACAATTAAAAGTAAATAAGATAATTATAATTCTACAGGGCATGTGAGGTGTTAGGGGTCTGTAAGGATAGCAGATGACCCCTTCAGTCGACCATTTCAATTTGGCACACGATGCACCAAACACCCTGTATAAACATCCGAATTGATAACCTCCGCCTTTTGGAAGCCGGTTAAAAATATCAACTTTGCGTATGTTGAAATAAAGTCTAAAATAAATACACTCATAAACTTACGTCTTCGACCACACACGCTTCCCAAATAACGCATAGCATTTATTCCATATAAATACTTTTTCTTTCTTTTTCGGTAAATAATAGTATATTATGCAATTAGTGAATAAAGGACGGATTTAAAGCGAGGGCCATAGATGAATCACGAGCAAGTGAAGGATTCTAACGACTGAATCACGACCGCGACGCGAGTAATTCATGGCCCTCGATATAAATCCGCTTTATTCAAGAGTTGCATACTATACTTTATACCATGACTACGAGAAAAAGAAAGATTTAAGCGAAAATAGACATTTAATGAAGAAAAAAGGAAAGTTGAATTAATTAAAATGCACATTAAAATTGGAACAATTACTAAAATTAAAAGTAATTTTCTTATTATTACTAATAATAATCAACTTGTGAAGCGATATTTATTTCCTGTGTATCGAGTATGTTTTCGCAAGGAGGTTGTATAGCATTGAGATGGAGGTCGCATATATAGATGTGTTCTAAATTCAAACACCAATATAGTATTTAAAAAGTGTGCTTTTTATTCACTGAAAAATAAGCTTTTTAGAGGGGGAATAGTATAAACCTATATATTCCGCGGTCGTATCAAAGCGGACAGATGCAAGCATATAGAGGGATGAGGAACAGAGTGCAACACGAAAAAGCAGACTAGTTGTGTCTGGTGGATTACTGCCCGACGATTGATGTCGGGACGTTGTATATATGCTAGTCGCGCGGTGAACTCATGCTTGCACGATGCAGGATTTTGCGAGATGTCAGTGTGATGCGTAGTTCGCAGGTGACGATGTAGATGCCGCAGCTATCTTCTACAAAAGACAGAAATAAATACTGCTGACTAGCGTAACCTTTATCTTATATAACATAGAATAGAATAGTATAGTCAAAACAATTTTTCTTTATTTCTACAATCGTTAATTTTTTTCTTTTCGTCCTCAGAATCCCCGAAACTATCAAAGCCAATCAAGCGCCAAGTGTCGGACGAAGTGGGCGAGCCACTTCTGTCCCAGTTACCTGATGAAGCGCGCGCTTTGATAAGGGTGGTCGAGATTGAGAAGGCGTTCCGCTGCGAGTATTGTGAAGAGTTAGTATTTTTTATTATAAACGCCAAGTGTCGAACGCACCTGCCGGGGTTGCGAGTTTGTCCGAAAGGGATATCGCGACACCGGCACACAGGCAACGGAAGGAACACGGGTGGGTTTTAGTCAATAAAAGTCTGACACGCCCTCCCGCTCCGCCCAGAGCGGGAGAAGTTATTTGATCAATTCCCACCCCCCCAAAAAAAAAAAAAGTGTCGAACGAAGTGGGCGAGCCACTTCTGTCTCAGTTAGCTCATGAAGCGCGCGCTTTGATAAGGGTGGTCGAGATTGAGAAGGCGTTCCGCTGCGAGTATTGTGAAGGGTTAGTATTACTAAAAACTAAGTATTATATATACAGGGTGGCAGGGATATCGATAAAAAAAAAATCTGCTGTTCCATTCATTTTGACTGCGTTGAAATTGCAGTTTTCTATGAAACAGCTGTTTTTTTTTTTTTAATAACCGACGTAAAATTTCGACGCAAGTTCAGAATCATGTACTGAATACATGGTATCAGTTTTCGCGTCGATGTCCCTGACACCCTGTAATCGCCAAGTGTCGAACGAAGTGGGCGAGCCACTTCTGTCTCAGTAAGCTGATGAAGCGCGCGCTTTGATAAGGGTGCTCGAGATTGAGAAGGCGTTCCGCTGCAAGTATTGTGAAGATTTAGTTCTATATACTAAGTATTATTTATTCTTATCTCGTAATAGCTTATCCCCACAACTTCGTCCGCGTTGAATTTCGGCATCGCGTCGCATGGCATCGCCCGCGCTATTACTTCGATTTCGCTTAGCGTTGTTTCTGTCTTTTTTTTTTTGCTCGGCTCTTAAGTGTCGTCGCGTAATGTTTAATAGCCTGTAGCCTTCCTCAAGAATTGGGCTACCCGACGCAAAAAGATTTTTTCAATTCCGTCTGTTAGTCTCAGAGATTAAAAAAAAAATCGGCTGTTCCCTACATTATAACGAGCTATGCGAATATAAATGTATGGAACAGCTGATGTTTTTTTCGCGATTTCAGGGTTTGTCCCATAGTGAAAGTTGTTCATAATGATGAGTACAATGACCCCTTAAGAGGATGCAAACTAATTAAATTTCACATTGTATAGCCTCGTTTAATAGGATAGGTCCCGCCATATAATAAAACATGGGAAACTCTGATTTAGTTCGGTTTTTTGAAAAAAGTAGCTGTTCCCTAACAAAACAAAAGCTGTTCCCTACATTTATGTTCGTATATCTCGTCGAAATGTAGGGAACATCTTTGTTTTTCTCGATTTCAGAGCTGGTTTTTTGGCCCTTTATCATCTTGTTTGTATAAATTTCCACCTCCAAAGGTGTGGGGAAACTTAAAAAACATAACTGGCTAAATGTTTTTATAGGTACACCTCTGTCTTACTCTTCAGGGAAATAAAGCGTGATGTTGTTATGTGAATTGTTTTGTTCTAGTGTTTTCTACTTGGAGGGCGGTCTGAACAAGCACCGCGCGATACACAAGGGAGTCAAGAATCCCTTTAAATGCCACATCTGTAAAGTTAGCTTCGCTACTTATTCCAGGTTTGTTTATCTGTCTACTAGCTCTTGCCCGCGGCTTAGACCGCGTGGACGTCAGAAATTATCCCACGGAAACGTACGACTGCAATAAAAAGTATCATATTTATTTATTTATTAAGGTTAACCAACAATTGTTTACACCAGTACATTAGCAGTGTATTATTTATAATAGGATACAGTTGCGGGTGCAACAATTAATTATAGGTTAACACCGCTAGCACAGAAAACAGTGGTAAAACCATTAATTACTAAATTCCGACAGATTAAAAAAAAAGTGATAAAAATTAAATTAATAAATTAGATCATAAACGAGTAGACAAGATACAGATTGAATGATAATTGATATTAAAATTACATAATGAATTAGACTAAAATAAAATAAATTAAATTAAGTACATTGACCATATATGAATTATATATATTAAAACAACAACAATCCAAATACTGACTGTGGTAAGATAAAAAATATAAAAGTATACAACTCCATAACAAACGCAAGAAAAATCAATCCTATATTTTTTTTTTTTTTTTTTTTTTTTTTTTTTTTTTTTTTTTTTTTTTTCGCTGAGAAATGCGTTACGCATCTCGCGTTACGCAGGCTCGTGGGGGACGAGTCGGGGTATGTGGGACTCCTGTGTAAAATACAGTATACCCACTAAAACTCAGCGGTGCTCCCGCATCGCCGTGATGGGAGGGCCATGGGAAACCGGCTCAGCCTTTACATCCACAGCCCTCCCGGCGCATGCCCGCCTAGCTGGCGGGCCCCAAGAAAAATCAATCCTATGTCCTAACCCAGGTCATGGTCTACACATGTGCCAAATTTCATCCAAATCCGTTCAGCCGTTTTAGCGTGAAAGCGTAACAAACAAACTCACTTTCGCATTTATAATATTAGGGGTTAAATATGAAATTGCCGTTATGTACCATCGAAGAAGTTCATATCTAACCACCGTAAGGACTATTCTTGCTTGCAGCGCTCGGCGACTATAGCACCGGGCCGGTAACAGATGTGGTCGTCGTGTTCACGGGATTTTGTTCAGACATGAACTTCTTTGATGATACTTAAAATCCAATCGATTTTTTTTCTAAGGTAAAATATTTTTTTAAATTAAAATTTTACCCTTATTGTCTATACATTTCTGTCATTTATACCTTTGCGGTAGAACTCTGAGGACCTGGACTCAACAAACTGTGTGAAGGCATTTTGTTTTGTTTCCCGCGAAGAGCATTGTTGTGGCGTTCCAAGAGTCAGCCAATGCGTTGTTCGCTTGCGATTACAATAAAGAGTCCAATTTTCATCAAACGTCGGAATTCGCCCCAAAATCCTTTCATTTCTGTACCGGTTCAACAAGACAAGGCAAGCTTCAACACGCGCTTTTCTTCTCTGCAGATCCGTCAAATCATCAAATCAAATATCTTAATTGTGGATCATAGGTAGGTACATAATACAGGTCTTATTAAATAATTAAATTGTGGTCAGCGATATCCCGCCCTTAGGGCGTACAATAGTTACACAGAAATTAAATTATAAATAAAGATAAAAATTAAAACAGAGGTAATTTAGGTAGGTACACAACAGTGGGACACTGAACGCATCATGACTGAGGGGGACTGTATTGGAGAAGTGATCATGGGGCACCCATTTTTCAAGCCTTTTTATCTTACCGATTTGATGCAAATGGGTAAACATTGTGGGTATGCTAACATCAAACCATGCGGCTATATAATTCCTTCAAAATCCGTTCAGTCGTTTCAGCTTGAAAGCAAACAAACAAACTCACTTTCGCAATTATAATATTAATTAGGATAGGATTAGGATTACCGTTGATTGTATTTCCGCCGAAATTTTTATCTTTCCGGGTCTATTAAGGCCTGAGTTTCCCAACCCCCCGGATCCCTGGAGGCCCTGAGCATGTTGCAAATATAGTGGGCAAAATTAAAAATATAAAGTTTGTCTTAAAATAAAAAAGTTACCCTTAGTATTGTTTTTTTTTTCATAGGTCCGGCCTTAAATAATATAGAAACCCTGATTTAGGCAGGTTTTGTGGGCCTTTTTTTATCTTGACTTGACTTCCATACATTTTGACCGCGTACGTATTGATTGCATTTCTTATGAAAGAGATGTTTTTTTTTTAATAACCGACGACGTAAAATTTCAACGCAGGGGTGTTCAAAATCATGTACTGAATCCATGATATCAGTTTTCGCGTCGATGCCATCCAGTATAAATTCCATATATATTTTGTTAATCAGTGGAATATGTCCTCCCTACAGATGCACAACTCACAAAACAACACATGGCTTCTACAAACGCTCACTAGCCGACGCTAAGAAACAAGCCGAGGGGCCCGCACAAGCCAACGCCGACTCCTGCGCACGCTCTGCCACCGGCATACTGGGATACGGCGACTTTCCTGTAGTCAAACACTTCTTGTGCGAGGTAAAGTTGTAATATTAGCTAAGAAACCAGCCGATTGGCCCGCACAAGCCGACGCCGACTCCTGCGCACGCTCTGCCACCGGCATACTGGGATACGGCGACTTATTAGTTAACGTTTCCATGACAATCAACTCAAGTCGCTGCGTCGTTGTGTGTTAGAGGTGTCAAAACGAAATTGAAACGCGACTATCTTTTGACGTTGTAGGGCGAATCTAACGATTTAAATCTATGCCGCTGTCATCATTTCCATAACTGGTGACACTGCGGCCGTTAAGTGCAGCCATCGCTCTTCTAGGAAACCGTAGCTTTAGCAAAAAAACTAAAAAGGAATGTATGAAAAAAAAAAAAACCTGCAATATTTTTCTAATTACCAAATAAAATTATCTGTTTCACCAGCTCTGGACAAGTTCTGGTTACTTTATGTAGATGATAATTCATACAAAAATACAGTTTGATTTCACGGAGACAATTCAACAGCCGGTCGATTCTGTAAAAATATCACCGTGTAACTTAGGTGAAGTGAGCGTGAAGTGAGCTGTCAATAGTGTTAATCCCTAGCATCCTGCCGGTCGATTTGTGACAGTGACAGCTCACTTCACGCTCACTTCACCTAAGTTTCACGGTGATATTTTTACAGAATCGACCGGCAGGTATTTACTGTTGATTCCTCAGGACTGCGGCCGCTCATACCTGCACTGGACATACCTACAAGTACACAGACGCATGAAGCACGCCAACGAGAACTTTCTGTACAGATGTAACCAGTGCGAACTTACCTTTCCCAACAGGTAACATATACCTTTTGATATGTAACATCTTTGCTCTCGCTGCACAGAACTTACCTCTGTATGTTCTGTGCGTTCTTCCCCGGCTTCCTGTTACACACTTCCGTCTCTTTTCACGAAATCCCCCCACAGATTTTTAGGGTTCCATGTTGTAACTGTTACCATGGATTCAGTACCGCTAATGAATGGGATAGAGCGGGATGAAAAATAGGCGGTTCGCGCGCTAATTTACGTATTTCCTTCGTATTATTAAAACAAATACACATTTAGAAAATGTAAAAATAGATAAAATATGTCAAACTTTTCTGTGTCAATAATGGATACGAGGCTTTCGGCTCATCTGTAAAGTGGGATTGTTTTGTTTTTTTTTTGTAATGTGCGTTTGGTTTGTGCAGAATAAACACTTTTTCTTTCTTTTTTTTTCTTTTAAAATGAATACGTTATCGAAAACATGTAGTTTTGTTATTATTCAAAAACTGATGACCTTCGGTGAAGTGTTACGCCGTACTAAGAGTTTGTTGTTTAGAGATTACTTTGTTTTTTTTTTTTCTATCGATGAAACTACAAGTAATCGTGTTTCTAAATTGTATGATGTATAAAGTGAATCCTTAAATATCTTACATATTAATTGCTAAACTAAAGGTTAAGTAATAGCGATGCGCGAGGGATCAAACAAACGCAATTATTTCGCAATTTACTCGGTGTGCCTGTAGACAAACTGTTATGCAGTTTGGCAGACTTTATGTAAGCTATACAGATTGTGTTTATACAAACTTTGAATAAATAAACTTTGTACAGCTGGGGCCTCGCGTACCACCGTAAGAAGGCTCACGGCAAGACTGGAGCTGACGACCCTGGAACCACTAACAAGAGCACCAGGGATGATTATAGGTATTCTTCCACTACTAATACATTTATAGTACTGGCTAGTGTCCGACCGAGAACGGATTTTCAGCCAAAAATGAAAAAGAAACTTCGGCTTTAGTCTTATTTTCAGCAGAAAAAGAAAATCATTTAGCAATAAAAACAATTAATTTTTCTGTATTCTAAAATTTTGTTTGTTTTTTTTTACAATTAGGGAAAGAAAGAGCAAATATAAGCTTTGAAAGTCGCGACTTTAGCCAGTACCACTGCCGCGTTAACAATTCACCAATCGACTCGAGAACGAACACTTCAATACTTGAAGACTTCAGTTATCGAATCAAGGCGACTAAGGCCGCCTCTTTTGTTTCGGTGAACCTGAATGCGTCGACAGAGTTTTCCGTTTTTCCGAACAAAAAAGACATATGCACGCTACGATGGCTTTTAAATAAGACGCGAGGTTACAGTTAACGAAAAAGTTAGGTTACGTTGTTCCACGGATCACTCCCCCCCCCCCCCTGACCCGAGGGCCGGCACCAGCCGGGGGCTGCGGAAGATTCTTTCGTCGAACACCGGGGTGGTTTTTAGTCAGTAAAATTCTGACAGACCCCTCCGGAGGACATCCATGACGACTTTCCACCCCGGAGTTTTGTTCCAAGGCGTTGCTGGCTTTCTTTGAGGAGCTGGGGTGGATCGAATAACCGATTTTCCCACTCGTACGTTAAATACGGAGCTGCCTGCAAATGTTTTCTCTTTGACTCTCATTGAGGGCCAGTCTCTCATTCTCATGCAAGGATCCCATTCATTTTTGTTAAGGATACCATGTCGGGACTGCAGCGAGGTGTTGCCGAACAAAACAGCTTTATACAAGCACCGTAAGAAAGAACACAGCGATGCTACTACACGAGCTTATAATAAAGCAGGTAAGAATAATGGAGATAGATAGATAGATATATCGTTTATTTGGTGCACACAAAAGACATAGCACAAAATACAAAAACACGATTAAATAATAACTAAATACATATATCTAAATATATGAAATTGGCGTTTTAACAACACAAATAGAGTACCTTGTCACTTCTATAATTTTAAATATTCATCAATTGTTTGGTATTATATCGAATAATGACCATCATAGACAACTACCAATAGTAAAAAAAACCTTATTACTTATAGTTTTCCAAACATAAAAAATACCTTAAAAATGACTCCTCATTTTGTTAGCAGAAATGACCAGTATTTGTTTTAACTTAACCAAAACTTATTTTTGTCGCTTAATCTAAGTGGCATATTACGTTATCTTAGTTTTTAAACATTAGTGCATAAAAGTTTTAAAACATTAGTGTTCATGGTTGTTATATAAATTAAGAAAATGTTTGTATGAAAAATGCAACTTCTTTAAAATTCTCCATACAAAACGCTGATTTCATAGGTGGGGGACCTAATATAAGGTGCCAATATACAAAAAAATAAAATAAAGAAGAAAATAAACACATTGTGATGACTATTGGCTAAGACACTATAAAATAGTGAAACATACAAAGTGCGGTGTGCGTCTCAAGGTTGCACCAAATGGGAGTCCAGCTCAGCATGTGTCAGGCAAATATACCTGACGCTGATATTCTGCTGGATCCCTGCAGTGACATACGGACGTCGAGCAGATGAGATAATAAATATGCGAATTATTGGTGTTGTAAAAAGTGAAATGTTGTGAATTAAATTACGTAAGTATACTCGCAATTTAAATAATGACAGAATTTTTGATGATTATTTATTTAATTCAGACACAGTGATCCATAATTTTGTTAGTATACTTAAGTATTCAAATACTCGCCACAATCATACTTTTTTAACTAAAGTTAAATATCAGACTACATTTAGTCACATGAACAAAATCACAATCATCTCTAAATTATTAAAACGTTTAAATTCATCAATAATATTTTAAAATCAAATATTCATTAAAATTCAAAATATTTTATTTCACTTAAACCTACATGGCACTTATGAAACGTCAGAAGCTAGGTGCACGGTTCCAATTGGTCCTTTCCTATGGAGAAGAGCCGGCAAGAAACGACTTAAAATCTTTATATCATAAATCAACAAAATAAATACATAAAATGTACTGACTGTCTGCCGGTCTGTCTGTCTGTCCGTCTTGTCACAGCCAATTTGCTCCGAATCTAATGGACCGATTAAGTTGAAATTTGATGAATTTTGAATATAGGGGTCACTTTGGGGGGCAAATAAGAAGATAAAAAAAAGTTTTGCAAACTGTACCGTGTGACATATCAAATGAAAGGGCTTATTCTGAGGATCACAAGTGTTGTTTTTTATAATTTTAAAATAAATTCTTTTAAAGATATTCAAGAAAATAGATTAAAATTAACCCCTCCCCCCCCTTATCTCCGCCGGTTTTTAAATTGAACTTTTGCTTGTATTGTACGATTCGTAAGAACGTTACACTCTAGTGTGTACTCAAATACTGACCTTTACATTACATGTTACGTTTCACCAATTTCTATTATACCATACTACTGAATAGGTAGCCAGTTGACATAGAAACTTTGAAGTTGAATTTTTGCTTCATGCATCTCTATGAGTCATCATATATAGGATACGGCGTATTTTTTATATGCGCGTTCCATGTAACGCGCGTCGACGGAACTTTTTCTTGAAAAAATCAGCACTCATTGCGTGTGCAGCGCGTGTACGCGCGTCGACGCGCGATAAAAAACGTGGTGTGATTTATACCCTTATTCTAAATGCTTTTTTTTTTTGGGTGTGAAATTATCAAATAACTTCTCCCGCTCTGGGTGGAGCTAGGGACTAGCGTGAGGGACTTTTACTGACTAAAACCCACCCGTGTTCCTTGCCACGATATCCCTTTCGGACAACTCGCAACCCCGGCAGGATTCTAAGTGCTGACAACCTCATTAACAACATCACAGTTTTCATATTAATGTCTTTCTAAAACAGGCATGTGTGCGAGCGCAGCGTCAGACTCTGCAGGTGGGGCGTGTTCCCATTGCCATGCCACATTCACGCACGCGATTGATCTGCACAAACACGTCAAGTAAGTGACCGTATGTTAGATATAACGGGTGTAAAAAATCGCTTTACGAAGCCGAGAGTCACTTATCCTCCCCATATTTTTTTTGTACTGGACCCATAACCTTGTGGTTACGGAAATATTGAAGTACAAAGTTCCATTGTTTTTTACCTCGTAATCAAGGTTTGAATGTTATAAGTAACTTAACTTTTCAAACATTGTGCTAAATTATTTCATCATCACTGCTCTCAAAATTGTGAAGGAAAACATCGTGAGGAAACTGGCATGTCGTAGAACTAAAAATTCGAAGACATGTGACATTTACCAACCGCTCTAGGCCCGCGTCGTGGATTACCGTCCACTCCATCTCGCTGAGAGGGGGCCTGTGTCTAAGGGTTCGAACCTACGAACTACAACTATTAAGAGCGTTTATTCTGAAAGTTGACAACGTCGTAAATAGCTGTCAAATATTTACCTGTTTTAATTAATTTGGAAATAATACTGTATGGAAATAAGAAATGTGGCTAACTAAGTTACTAGAATATTGATTATGTTATGCAATTGTAACATTGAATTTGATGTTGTACCCGTTTTAGGCGTAAAACTAAATATTCGGTGCTACAATATTAATTATTGCATATCATAATCAATATTCTAGTAACTTAGTTAGCCACATTTCTTATTTCCATACAGTATTATTTCCAAATTAATCAAAACAGGTAAATATTTGACAGCTATTTACGACGTTGCCAACTTTCAGAATAAACGCTCTTAAGTCGCGGCGTTACCACTGGGCCCCCACTGCTCTGGAGGATCTATGGATAGACCCTAACTTAAATATTCAGAACTTTTCATTTTCAATTCTAGAGAGGTCCACGGCAAAGACGACGAGTCCTGTTTAACTTACAAAAAGACATCGGCCACAGAAGGGACATGTCCGCGCCGTCCGCACACGTGTCCCGTCTGTGGACACGCCTTCCGGACGCTTTCTATGCGGAACGAGCATCTGAGGGTCCATACAGGCGAGAGGCCGTTTCCTTGTGATGTGTGCGGGGTTGCGTTCAGGAGGTAAGTGTGAGTAGGTATTCATAACAGAAAAAAGAACTTTAATGTTGTTTAAAATAAATTACGGTTAAAATGAGTTCGGGAATTATCGCATTTCCGAATACAAACGAATCCTAATTTCCATGTCCATCAATTATTAGATTTATCGTGTATAATAATTTGAATTTAGAACTAAGTACCTACTTTAGCTCTATATAGTACACACGGAACAAAACAATACAACAATACAGTAAGTAAAGACAGAGAGTGTCAAATCACACTTTATATAATCTGCGTGCACAATTTATTTGCCAAACATGTAAACAAACGCAAGTTTTCCACTTAGACAAACATCAACTTCATGCAAGTGTCAATAAAGTTGATTATAGATCGACTAGTATTGTTGAAAAAGTCATAAAAAATATGAAGCTGTAGCACAAACTGAACCTTATGTGTAGGCTTTATAGTTGCTTTTCCTAAAACTCGTGTTTGTTTACATGTTTGGCAAATGAATTGCGAATTCAGATTAGATAAATTGTGATTTGATATCTCTCTCTCTCTTTGTCTCTCTCTCTTTCTTTCTTTCTCTCACTCGATAGAGAGGGAGAAAGAAAGAGAGAGAGAGAATGTCAATTTGGTGTGTGAATTTGGTCAAAATGAACATCCAGATGGCGGCTGCGAAAATTTGGTTTTAAATCATACGTGAGAAGGAAATTCGTTCGTGAAGGGACGCACAAGTTCTTTTGTACTACTGTTGTATTTATATATTAGTTTATTTTTCTATGTTTCTGTCAAAATATTTAGTTTGTGTTCTTCCTTTGCGAGTTGCGTTCCAATAAATACTTTTTTATCTTATCTATCTTTTGTATGAAGTGACAGAAAAGTATTTCTTAAGTGAAAGTGTCTTCGTGAGTAATTTCCTGATGACCATAGGTCCACAGCCATGCGGAACCACCGCCTCATCCACACGGGCGTGCGCGCGTGGGCGTGCGGGCGCTGCCCCAAGCGCTTCCGCATCCGCTCCGACCTGCGCACGCACCTGCGGCTCAAACATCCTGCTACTATGATAGTTGTAGAGGTGATCTACTGTTTGTTTTTCATATTTTTTTCTTTTATTTCTTGCTGCGTTTACTCGACACTAAAAATATTAATATTATTGAATGACTGGGATAAGGGATGTTGACTGGGGAAAAAAAAACTATTTATACTAAAATATTGATTTTTGATATTAATAAAAAATGGTTTAGATAAAACGCATTGAAGTTGGGGAGTGGGGGCTCTCTACGTCACAAGTCAGAATAAAATCTACCGGCCAGTGACGTCATGCCACATTTTAACGCATTGCCTACTCAATGTATTGCCGCAATATTTTGACTACGTAAAAAAAGAAAAAATACGCGTAAATTTTTTTGTTTAAATCTACTTGACGGACAAAAAAAAAATTTGTCTATTGTTAAAATGAAATGATTATCAATTCGAACGTGTTAGGGCAAACAGGTTGCTGACATTTTTGTTTACTAACTTATTCCGTATATTATAATTTTGTAGAGGCCCGCGTGGTAGATTACAGCCCACTCCCTCTCTAAGAGGGGAGGGCTGTGTCTCGGCAGTGAGGACATTATAGGCTGATTATGCTTTATGCTATATTTTTCAGGTGGAAGGCCTAAACCCGTCGTCTGAAGAAGTACTGAAGGCGCTCGCCGGCGAAAACGTTCCACACGACAAGCTTATAGATATCACTAAGATGTCCTTTGCAAAGGTAGGTTGATTTATAATTAGAATTAGGCTGCCGAGCGGGATCGTGAGAGGGCTGATCCCGCTCGCAGAAGGCGTCGGGGAGGAAACCAACTCGACGCCTAACCCTGCTTGCATCCTTAAAGGCGGGCGGGAATTTGGGGTCACGGGCGCTCACAATGGGGACTGTGTGACTCACGTCCCCATTGTGAACGCAAATTCAGAAGTGCGTGCCTTGGGTTCGAACTCGAGACCTATGACTTGGCAGTCCGACGGTCACACAACTAGGCTATCACTGCAAAATTATATATGTTTATTATTAAATAAATTAATATGTGTGTATTGCAGGGCTCAACAAGCGTGATCCCGACGTGCGCGCGCGCACTGTCCGCTCTGAACAACGTGCCGCGCACGCACGTCGCATGCATCAAGCCTTCGCCGACACGTATGTGTACGTAAACCATTTCTGATATTTCTTTTAAGATATTTCAAAGTTGGTCACAAAAAAAAGTTGTTACTATTCATGAGTACTTTCTTATGTAAGGATCAAAATTAATTCTAATCGCCAATATTGTTGGAGTATAGAGAAACAAATCGATCCTACTTCAGCAAATTAGTCTGTCTCACTCTAACTCATAAATATATTTTATTCTATCCGAGCCCGCCATAAAACAACTTGACTGAAATCCTTACTTTCTCAAAGTGACCGTACTATTCTTTGAGGAGCTCGTGGTTAAGTAATAACAGCCGCACGGGTCGATCCATCAGGTTAAGCTACGCTTGCCGGGGTTGGTCTGTGGGTGACCATCTGTACATACCGAGACTCCTCCGTGCCTCGGATACCACGTTAAGCCGATGGTCCCGGCAGTCATTCGTGGATCTTTGACAGTCGTTACGAGTCGTCAGAAGCCCGAAAGTCTGACAACCAGTCTTACCAAGGGGTATCGTATTACCCAGTTACTGGGTTGTGAAGGTCAGATAAACAGTCGCTCCATGTAAAATACTGGTATTCAGCTGCATCCGGTTAGACTGAAGCCGACCCCAGATTGATTGTGTGACTGTACTATTCTTTTAGCCCACACGTGTCACGTAATAATATTAAAACACACCTTCCAATATATATAGGGTGATTGGTAAAACATTACATCTAGTCCAATATCTTTGTTTCTATGTTCTGCAATAGTCCTGCACCAACCGGGGGTTGTCCTTGGGTGCACTTGCATAGTACATACAGGGATAATTGTCGGTTGGTGCCTCATTTCATTAAAAACGCCTAACATTACTACCTCCGTCCATTGACCCACCTAGTTGTGATGCTGAGCCAACGACGACGCCACCAGTGACGCGCTCCAAACGAATACGCAAACCGGTCATCCGATTTGAAATAGATTAGTTGTTTGATTATGTAACTGTTCACTCTTAAATTGTATGTTTATGGCATTTACTTAATGGTTGAAATAGTATGTAGCTTATATTTAATTACTCTAAGAATAAGAAGGGAGGTGTAATGTATGGTAATATGATAATGTGGGTACATTGACATTGTTGATATTGAAGGTAGACAGTGTCGAGGATTGAGCAGTCATTATATACTTGTGCCTGTACGTTGCTACGTGTATTATTTATTCCCGTATCCCAGAGTGCTTCCAACCCAAGAACTGTTCAGTGGCGTACGAGGAGCCGAAGCCAACTCGCAGAGGCCTCTGCGAGTTGGCTTCGGCTCCTCGTACGCCTTCCAAAGGTCCCGAGAATAGGTAAAAACTAAAAATAATAATTACCTGCTATTGTCCCACTGCTGGGCAAATGCTTCCCTTTCCTTTTCATACTCAACTCAATCCTGACCCAATATGGACCAATTCCTCCTTTAAGCGTGAAGTTCGTTTCGCCATCTACGCCTCGGTCTTAGGGAACAGTCTTAGCTATAAGGTGCAAATAAAATAAAGAAGAAAATAAAGACATTGTGATGACTATTGGCTAAGACACTTTAAAATAGTGAAACATACAAAGTGAGTCGTAGGTACGAACCCAGACAGGTGTTTTAATTTGTGTAAATAATTTCATCACCACTGCTCTCAAAACCGTGAAAGAAAACATCGTGAGGAAACCGGCATGTCCTAGAACCAAAAATTCGAAGACATGTGACATCTACCAACCCGCACTGGGCCCGCGTGGTGGATTACGGCCCACTCCCTCTCATAGAGAGGAGGCTTGTGTCCCAGCAGTGGGAACGTTATAGGCTGATTATGAGACTTACAAGATGTTTAAAATAATTTCAGTGGAACAGTTTCAACCGGCTCGACGCGGTCGGGGCATCGCTAAAAACCCGCGGCGACCCAAGATACTACAGCGACGGGAAGCGCAGCCGCACGACAACTCTGCCTACCCCATCGTTAGTGGCGAGGTGAATATATACATAATATTATTTTCACATTACATGCTCGGTAATGTCAAATCAACGTAAAGGCTCGTGCACACCAGCGCGACGCGATTCGAACAATACAATTTCTAAGAAAACTTCACGGTATAACAATAGCCGGTGTCGCGCCGCGATGTCGCGTCGCGCTTGTCTGTATAAAGCTTAAATCATTTTAGCTCACGGGCAATAATATTTAATCTGCAGAAAAATTTATATGAAAACTTACACCAAAACAAAAAGGCCTAGTGCGTGTCGGACCACACTTAAATTTGAAAAAAGTTGAAAATTATAATAGTTATATTATATTAGTTGAAAAATATGTTCTCCCATACATCAAAATACGTCGTGGTCGATTCTCCAACTGCAACTGTAAGTTTGTAATCGTATTTTTTTAGGCAAATCAGAAATTTCTTAAGTCGGGTCCCTCAACACAATTCCCTAAAAATTTACCTCTTTATAATATTATTATTATATTATATTATCTTCTTCTTCTATATTATCTTATATAGTAAAAGTATACTTAGATAAAAAGCCGTTTTTTTTTTTTTTTTTTAATTCTTCGTCTTGATACCTCCTAGTTTGTCAAGACCCATTTTCTCAGGAACGCGATCCTGAGAAAATGGGTCTTGACAAACTGACAGACAGACAGACGGACAACGAAGTGATCCTAAGAGAGTATTCTCCTCGAGCATAAAGGTGCCTTCGCTTAACTCCCTCGGTCAGGAGTTAACTCTTGATTCATTATAGCGCCCGTGGCGTAAGACACTGCTTTATTCCCTTAGTGAATAATCTACTATTATATTTATACATATTATTTACATTGTAAGTGTATTTTTCATTTTAAAAAAAGCAAAAAGCCAACGTCACGCGGTGTTCCCAGGCGGTCACCCATCCAAGTACTGACCGCGCCCGATGTTGCTTAACTTCGGTGATCGGACGAGAACCGGTGTATTCAACGTAGTATGGACGTTGGCGAAGGCATCAACGAAATTATCAACCAGTATCAATCTATTAACAAGGACTGACGTCACATTTACATTCGCTCACTCAAACTAGCAAAGCCAATAAGGATCAATTCATATTCTTGTTACTAATTGATGTTATTTCCACTTAAATAAACGTCAACTTTATGTTTGCGTAGATTAAGTTCATTTTAGAATGACAAGCACAATTGGAAGTCATAATAGTTTACGAAGTTGAAGCGCAAAACTGTATGTGTAGGTATTAAAGTAATTTTTCCAAGTTCCCATATTTGTTAACATTTTTGGAAACTAAATTGCAAACGCACTTTAGTCATCAGTGCAGACGATCTGCAGAGAGTGGGTTCCCAAGTTCGAACCCCGAGTTAAGTTGTATCTTAGGGTTTTTCCGCTTGGAAATCCCCAATAGCAGCCCAGAGTTTGTATATATGCGCGGTTAATAGCAAATAGGGTTATACCTTGTTACTTGGGGCGTTTAATATAAATGGTAAAAATGTAATCCCTCTCCCTACCTCAACACCAAATGCAATCGCGTTGTCATGTTTTTGAAGAATTAAAATATGCCGTCAATGCTTATTCATGGATATTTGTTGATAATTTAAGGGGACTACAGGACCTAAACGTGCCTAAACGCAAGTTTTATAATGCGTAAAAGTATATGATCCACTGCAGTAAACAAAATCAGAAAAATATATGATATTCTTCAGGATATATGCTAGTATGATAGTGTGTTGAAACCATAATACAACTAATTTGATACGATAGAAAAAAATCATGAAGATACCTCTAAAAATTTCTTTTAACGATTAAAAATCATATTAATTTACATGCAATCATTCTGATTTTTTGTCAGATTATTCTACAAGCTACATATTAGCATAATAGTGTTTTAATTTTCCAGTCCAATCAATAGATTTTTTGTAAATCGCTAACTGCTTCATATTTTGCAATAAATTACCTGCGTCGTGTCATCGCGCTTCTCTTTCATTTCTATGCAGTCCGACAGTGACCGCGCTTTAGCTGTTGTAAGCCTCTTAATAGAAATAGTAAAATTGTAATACCTCTGCGTACCCCTACGCCAAATGCAATCGCGTTGTCATGTTTTTGAAGAATTAAAATATGCCGTCAATGCTTATTCATAGATACTAGTTGATAATTTTGCTGTTGCTTTCGCCAACGTCCATACTACGTTGAACACACCGGTTGTCGTCCGATCACCGAAGTTAAGCAACATCGGGCGCGGTCAGTACTTGGATGGGTGACCGCCTGGGAACACCGCGTGACGTTGGCTTTTTGTCTTTATTATACTTTTGTGAAATATGGATGTATATACTATACAGGCTGGCAAGTTTGATTAGGATCGAAATACGCCCAAATATATTTAAATTCATCTTGGATTCTTGAAAGTTATATTATAATATTTTACTGAAGCAAAAATACATTTATTTGAAAAGTAAGTAAAACTACAAAGCATTTTTTTATCCCTTGTTTTGTCAGATGTTGAACTGATTCGAATTGGTTACCATAAAGTTCTGTATTTTTATGTTGCCAATAAAAAAAGAATCAAATGTTTGCAAAATATTTCAAACTTGCCACCCTGTAAGTACACCCAGATTTCGTAGAAAAATTAAAATACAAAAAGCCAACGTCACGCGGTGTTCCCAGGCGGTCACCCATCCAAGTACTGACCGCGCCCGATGTTGCTTAACTTCGGTGATCGGACGAGAACCGGTGTGTTCAACGTAGTATGGACGTTGGCGAAAGAAACAACTAAATTATCGAGCAGTATAAATAAGCATTGAGAGGAGTTTTTTTTAATGTATTTCCACCGATTACTCCGTCAATTGTAGACCGATTTTGATTTGTATTAAAGGGTATGCTCTCAAGTTGGTTCCATATACATTTTATTAACTTTACTTGGATAGTTTTTGAGTTAGCTTCAATAATACGTATTTTTCCCACTTAGTATAGGATTTCACATGTGGATTTCCCACTTAGTATATGTGGATGATGTGATGATAACTTTCTGTCACTGTTATTTACATAGCAGCCATGCTATTCTGTAAACATCTCACCGTGAAAACTTAGGTGAAGTGAGCTGTCAATAGTGTCAATCCCTGTGGAATGATAGCTCACTCCATGCTCACTTCACCTAAGTTTTCAGGGTGAGAAGGTTACAGAATAGCACTGCAGGTATTCGAAGCAGGTTCGCAGGTTTTCGGTTTTAGATTTTTTTTGGGGTGGCATTCGAATTTGTGGGAACACCGCGTTTGCGTTTTACTTTTTCACGTTATTTTTAAATGGAATGGTTCGATCACAGAGTTGAGTATTGTTTAAGTTTTCCGCTAGGAAATTAGTAGCAGCCCGTAGTCTGGAATTTTGCCCGGTTAATAGCAATTAGGTTCGCAGCTTGTTACATGGAACGTTTTAGAGAGAAATATTAGTTTACCACACACTTCTGCCCACCCCTTCGGGGGATGCAGATCATGTTGTCATCCTACGTGGCTGAAGAATGTTGATATGACGTCACTCCGTGTTTATAGATCCTCATCTTAATACCCATTTCCCATGTTACTTTAGGGGTCGTCCATTAATCACGTGATGTTTTAGCAACTTTTTAACCCCTCCCACCCTCCCCCCTGTCGATACGTGGTGAGGTTTTAGACTAACCCCTCCGCCCATACCGAAAGTCATGCATATTTTTTTTGGTGCAAAGTATCTTAAAAAATTACAGAATATTTTATCTTTAAATTCTAATTAAAAAAAAAATGAATAAAACGTTGACAAAAAGTATAAAATTTGTTCACAGTAAGATTTAACAATAATAATAGTGCCTAAAAATGAACTAAGTCTAAAATATGTTTAGAACAGGTGCAAGTATTGATGGTTCGGAATTACAATGTTAGGTAGCGACCCGCCCGATCTAGGTTAATTCAAACCTGTGTTTCAGGCCATCACTTTACATTTGAATTAAATTGTAACACAAAAATTTAAATTTTAACTGATATAAGATAATCTATTAACATCTATGAGAAAAAGCATGTTGGTAAATTAATATCTAAAACTAAACCTATGTAAATATACAAAAGTAAAAACTTACGAGGGAATAAATTATCATCATGACAAAATTTCTAGAAGTTTTTCTGTGTCAAAGACAGAAAGAGAATGTTTTATTTGGGGGGCTGTTTTTCGGTTTAGAAATGAGCGTTAATTAAAAAAAAAAAAAAACGTGATATCTCACACCCACTCCCACTTGGGATGTTCGTGATTTTTCCGAACCCCCTCCAACCCTTTCGAGCCTCACGTGATTTATGAACGACCCGTTAGGCTCGGCTCAACACGTTTCTTTCTTCCATTCTCCTCTAACAGCCTATAATTTCCTTCTTTCTCTTTTTTTTTATTTTTTTTTATTAGGTTCACCAACAATTGATTACACTGATACAAACACATAATACATTTAAAAAGTAAAATAACAATACATCAGTTACTTATAGGTAAACACCACATGCATAAAACAATGAATCGGACAATTATGCTAACTTACTTAGTAATAAGCGCTAATATAGAATATTTGGTAACATCGGTAAAAAGTATTTTTTTTATAAAATAATAATGTATAAATATTAACAAAGTTGAAATATTATAGAATTGGTAAAGCTAAAATTGGCATTCTTAGACATTGGTAAAACTAATTAAAATTGCACAAAAATAAAATGGTAGAAATTTTTATAAATTGACAAAATTTGATTAAAATTGATAACAAATAAATAAATTCATACATTAATAGCAATAAGTGAATTCATAGAAAAATATCAAGATCGGCACACAGAGATAAAATTCAGATAAATGAAATATGGTTAAAATTGATCAACATTTTTTTTTTTTTTTAATTGAATGAATTGAATTAAATGAAATTGACTCTTTCATATCATCCCTCACACAATCCATCCATCTTTTCTTTGGTCTGCCTCTCCATCCATCTACATCCTTATTCATAGATACTGGTTGATAATTTTGCTATTGCCTTCGCCAACGTCCATACTACGTTGAACACACCGGTTCTCGTCCGATCACCGAAGTTAAGCAACATCGGGCGCGGTCAGTACTTGGATGGGTGACCGCCTGGGAACACCGCGTGACGTTGGCTTTTTGCTTTTTAATTTATCTACGAAATATGGCTGTACTTACAGGGTGGCTAGTTTGAAACATTTTTCCTAGATTTGTTTATTGTTTATTAGTAAGTACCATAAAAATACAAAACTTTATGGTAACCTATTTGTGTTGGTTTAACATCTTACTAAAACAAGAGATAAAAAAATGATTTGCAGTTTTACTTACCTTTTCAAATAAAATTAATTTTTACTTCAGTAAAATATTATAATATAACTTTCAAGAATCCAAGATGAATTTAAATGTATTAGGGCGTATTTAGGTCCTAAACAAACTTGCCAGCCTGTATAGTATATCATCCATTTTTCACAAAAGTATAATAAAGGCAAAAAAAAAGCCAACGTCACGCGGTGTTCCCAGGCGGTCACCCATCCAAGTACTGACCGCGCCCGATGTTGCTTAACTTCGGTGATCGGACGAGAACCGGTGTGTTCAACGTAGTATGGACGTTGGCGAAAGCGACAACTTAATTATCGAGCAGTATCAATCTATGAACAAGGAGTGACGTCACACTGACATTCGCTATCTCAAAACAGCAAAGCCAACATCTAGTCATCAGTGCAGACAATCTGCAGAGCGTGGGTTCCCAAGTTCGATCCCCGAATTAAGCAGTATTATAGGGGTTTTCCGCTAGGAAATCCTCAGTAGCAGCCCTCAATTTGTAGTTTGGATATCAAAATCAATCTGCCTAGCTTTTTCCCAACTGTGTTGGGGTCGGCTTCCAGTCTAACCGGATGCAGCTGAATATCAGTATTTTCCATGGAGAGATTGCCTATCTGACCTCCAGAACCCAGTTTCTGGGTAACACAATACCCCTTGGTAAGACAGACTGTCACACTATTGGGCAACATCGGGCGCGGTCAGTACTTGGATGGGTGACCGGCTGGGAACACCGCGTGACGTTGGCTTTTTGCCTTAATTATACTTTTTTTTAAATGATGTTATCAACATGGGATGACTTGAATTTCACTATTTATAAATGTTTTGAAATTAATTTTTAGTTATTTGTATTTGACTTTGGTTTCTATTTGTTTTTATTATTTGATTTGAATTTTTTATATTATTTTAATCTTTAACATTGTTATTATTATTTATTTTTTCTTATATGAATTGAATATTGAATGATACTTTTTATTGCTATGTTATGTATATACTTCAAATTAATTGATTGTTTTAATAGTATAATTTGTCAAACTCAAAGCATTTATTTCAAATAAACCAATTACAGGCACTTTTGAATTGTCAAGGGGGTCGGTCAGTCAGAAAGATGAAGCTAGTTGCCCATTCCAAAGCATGTAATGAAGTAATCACTAAAATGTGACGTTATTTATTTAAATTGATTTGTTTTTGTACACTTACTTATAGCCTATTTTGTAAATTATGACATACCATCAAAGAAGTTTATATCTAACTAGTTTCATAACAAAATCCCGTGAACACGATGACCACATCTGTTACCGGCCCGGTTCTATAGCCGCCGAGCGCTACAAGCAAGAATAGTCCTTACGGTGGTTAGATATGAACTTCTTCGATGGTACATACAATTGGACGTAGTTAAACAGAAAGGATCCAACCCACACAGAGTTAGTTTTAAGATCAGATCGTGTTAGGTGATCGTATACCCTGCCATACATACGGGTTGGTAATGTATGGTCATAATGACATGATGCGTTGGGATTGTTTTTGTGATATTAAAGTTTTGACTACAAAGATTGTTTTGGTATACATAACTCATTTTCGCCCATAGTGTGGGTTGGATCCTTTCTGCTTAACTACGTCCAATTAATATCTATTTACTGAATTATTTTAAAGCATACTATTTTTCATATTGTATTTAATTTGTGTGCCTGGTCCATGTGAACTTTATAACAATTATTTAACATAATAATATGAGATATGCAATAAAGAATTGAATTGAATTTAAGTGGGCCGTAATCCACCACGCAGGCCCAGTGCGGGTTGGTAGATGTCACATGTCTTCGAATTTTTAGTTCTAAGACATGCCGGTTTCCTCACGATGTTTTCCTTCACCGTTTTGAGAGCAGTGGGGATGAAACTGATTATCACCCTTTGTACAAAGACAAAAATTAATGCCCCATTACGTAATGGATCATTAACGCTAATGATTTCATTAATTTCATCAAAGAACCATTAAAATCGAGTCTCATGTTGTTTTCTGCTGCTGTTAATGGAGGATTAGTATTTAATGACAGCTTTAAAAGTTAATGTTTCTTTCTGCTAAACTGGCTGTTAGCAGTGCCGGATTAACCACGTAGCAAGAGTAGCAATTGCTACGGGCCCAGCGCGAAAGGGGGCCCCGCGTATTCAAACCCGGGCCCCACCTCCGCCTGAGCATAATTGTTTGAGTGAAACTTATTAAGAAGTGGTATATTGAATTTACTTGATGTCTCAAAAACGTGATACGTACTACCTTTGCCGACTAAGACGTCAGAATATGGGTAATACAATTTCTAAAAGTTGATTGCAAATAGACGTATTGAGTATTGTTTTTTTTTTACCACTTTATACATAAGAACCCATAGCAGATCAAGGGCCCGTCTATAAAATTTGCTACGGGCCCCGCGCTTGCTTAATCCGGCACTGGCTGTTAGCCTGTTAATTTCCACATAATTATTTAATAATTATTTTTTTATTATTAGCAGGAGCTGTCAGATCTGAACATGCAACTCCTGCTACGAGATGGCGTGCTAGTGAACGGCAATCAAATGGTCCAGCTGCAGTTAGACGACGATGAAATTGATGGAGTAACCACCATCTAGGTACTAATCACATCAGGAAAGATTAATAAAAATAAAGTTGTTTTAATTTATTTCTTTTTTAGGGTTCCGTACCCGGATTGTGCCAAACGGAACCCTATCACTAAGCCTCCGCTGTCCGTTTGTCTGTCTGTCAGCGCGCTGTATCTTATGAATCGTAATAGGTAGACAGTTGAAATTATCACAGATTGTGTATTTCTATTTCCGCTTTAACAACAGATAATAAAAATTAAATAAAGTTGTATACAATTAAATAACAAACTTAGGATTTTGTCGTGGCGTGTCATTGTCTAGAACTCATCGAGTAGAGTCCAAATATAATTCAATTTTTTTATCTTCAAAAATGAAGAAATAGTGTGCCGTATGGCTGCATTTCTACCAGCGATGAGCGAGGAATGTTCGTAAAACTAACCAATAACAACGCTAGCTTAGCTCAAGCTATGACAGTGAAGCGATGTTATTGGTTAATTTCACACACATCCCTCGCTACGCGTCCTCTCTCATCATTGGTGCAAACGCAGCCTTATAGTTGTCAGCTTTAGACCATTTTTGTACGAGCTCTGTCGCTCTAACTAAACAAGTTAGGAATTTGAAACTTATGTATATCATGTAAGTACCATATTACTTTGCTTAATCAACAAATATTAAAAATGACAATTCATAAGGTATTGTATTCAAAATTAAATATGGGTTATTTTCTTCCTACTGCAAAAAAATACATTCAAATTCAAAATCATTTATAAAAAGGGCATAGTTCAACCATATTACGCCTTGAGGCATGCAAATCTCAAGCGTTGACTGTATTACAACAATAATATACAATTACTTGCAACAATAATTTATAATTAATAATACAATTTTGGGTAATTTCACAGTGGTAAATAATAATGAAACATTAGCAAATAATAATATCCTTATATTAGAATTTAAATGCCATGTATTAAATGAGTAGGTATGTCAAATACTTTGTAATTCACAGTATCGTTATGAAATACTAATTTATCTTTGTGATTTTTAATAAATTTTAAAAATCACAAAGATAAATTAGTAAATGAAAAATATTCGTAGATGAAAAATATTCTTCGTTTAGTTTTTTTCATATATTTGATCTAAAAAACCGGCCAATTGTGAGTTGGACTCTCATACAAATGCTTCCGTACCATATTAAGATCGAGCAAAATACGTCTAACCAAACATATTTCTTTTATGGAGATATACATGATGTAGGGGAGGTAATGAAGAAACCAAGAGTAAAGATTAATTTGGAATATATCGCGGACGAGGAGGTTGTACGTGCGCGCTGCTTTGATCACAACGACGACTCTCGGGTCGGCCCGCGCCCCCCTGCCCCCCCGCACCCTGACAAGCTCCTCGAACGTACATTATATGTTTATTTGTGAAAAAGGGTACAAATATATATATTTAAACGGGTAGCCATATAATATAGGTTTGCACGGTTAACACATGAAATTTAATACCCCAAACAAGAAACGTGTTTTGTTAGGAGTTTTTTTTTTTGCTAAATATTTTGCAGTGGTACGGAACCGTTCGTGTGCGAGTCGGACTCGCACTTGGCTGGTTTATTTTTTAAATTTTATTTCATGAGATATTTCATTATGGCCCACTTGCGCTTTCATGGGTTAACTAAAGAACTCTGAGTTAACAGCTAACTCAGGTTTAATCCAAAGAGTTAGATGGTTTAAAGAACCCTGAGTTAGCTGTTAACGCGCAAGTGGACCTAACTTACATATAAATAGCGAAAGGCAATGCTTAAGTAAGTAAGTAAGTATATTTTATTTGTTTAAACATGGTGTACATGTTACATTGCATGCAGGATAATTAGTCCGGTCATTTTAGACAATTGAAATAAAGAAAATTCCGACAGAGCCAAATCTTCGTAGAGACCTTAGGTTTACCACAAGGAATAAAGTGTCAAAAGTCCCCATCAGTCCCATGTGAGCTTAGGGACTTATTCGGGGCCCAAGGTAAAAATTTTAGGTTTTTTGGATTTTTCTCGAAAACGGTAAGTTTTATCGAAAAAGTACCTCAGAGCAAAGTTGTAGATCTTAAAATTCTGTATAAAAATGGTCCCTATGATTTTTTCTCTAAGACCCACTATTTCCCAGATATTACGCTTCTAAGAATCACGTTCTACATAGTATGCACACATATGCCACGTATATACATATTTAGGTACTCAAGCAAGCAAAAATGCCTACTCGTGTCTCTTTTATGTATACATTATACTATTCTAAGAAAATTTACTCTAAAATGACCGCCGGTCCCTTACCGAATCCCCTCTACTTGAATAACATCTGGCCTTGAAAAACATCTGCCTATTCTTTTGTCCATGTGGTGTCGTTCACGTATACCTGCTTCTTTTAGTGTTGAACGAGCAGTTCGAGTGACTATACGTATTTATTACAAGCGTCTACTATTGAAGTTAGTGCTGATTAATATTTAAAAAAAAATGTCACAATTTTGCTTTATTTGTAATAAACTTTTGACTGAAGATGAAACTGTTGTGGTCAGTCGTGGAATGCCAACTTTAATCGATGCAAGTGTCGCGAGAAGTGATGAGTTTGCTGATTATTTAAGAAGCCAAAAGTCCGTTACAATTCACGTGGATTGCAGAAAATCATACACCCGGAAAACTTCAATCTCTGCATCAAAAAGACAACGTGAGGAAGAACAGGCCAGTACTTCAAAAGTAAGTCCACCTCATACTAGAGCGCGAATAAGTGAATCCAGCTTTTGTTTTAAAAACCACTGCTTATTTTGTGGCGATGAAGCGGATGAAGAAGCAGAAAAGAAGAAAGTGAAGATTTATCGCCGAAAAATTCATAAAGTTTCTACACTTACATTCAAAGATTCCATTTTAAAATTAGCTAAAGATCGTTCTGATGATGTGTCAAAAGCTGTCTTTGCGCGTATTAATTTTCAGTATGATTTAGTTGCTGCTGACGCTAAATACCATGACAGTTGTTACAAATCCTTCCTGAGACCTAATACTGGCGGTAAAATTGGCCGTCCTCAAAGTGAGGCTATAAACTCTGCAATGGAGGAAATTTTCAATTTCATTGAAAGTAGCGATGACTGCCAGTTTTCGTTAGATGAACTGAGGAATGTTTGCCAAAATGTAGCTTTAGAAAACGGGATTATAAAAATACGATTGAAATTAAAGTATGGTAGTAGAATTATTATTACAGAGAAGCCTGGAAAATTAACATTTATTTGTTTTGTAGACAATTACCAAGACATTTTAAGTCAAGCCTGGTCTGATAACAAAAACTTGAATGAAAAGGAAAAACGGTGGAAAACTTTAAAAGCTGCGGCAGAAATTATTCGAGAAGATATTCAATCTTGTGTGTTTGATAATACTATGTACCCGCCACCGGGTAGAATGTTTGAAGATATAAATAACGATATTCCCGAATCATTATCTTTTTTTTTGGGACAAATCATTCTTAAAAATAAGCGTCATAATTTGGATCGTTTAAAGTTAGTTTGCACAAATATTAGTCATAGCATAATGACTGCTGTTCGGCCTAAATCCTTCAAGTCTAAATTACAGCTGGGTCTTTCAGTTTTTTTTCATCGGCGGTTTGGTTCAAAACGGCTTATACAAATTTTCTCATCGTTTGGTTTATGCGCATCTTACAGTGAAACAATGAAGTATGAAGCAGCAGCAGTTTTCAGTCGCCCACCTCACATTTTATCACCAGGAATAGGCCTACTGGGGATACCACGTTAAAAAAAACGCGCCGAGTACACTACCTCACAGGTGGTGTGGAAATGTGTGCATATTATGTAGAACGTGATTCTTACAAGCGTAATATCTGGGAAATAGTGGGTCTTAGAGAAAAAATCATAGGGACCATTTTTATACAGAATTTTAAGATCTACAACTTTGCTCTGAGGTACTTTTTCGATAAAACTTACCGTTTTCGAGAAAAATCCAAAAAACCTAAAATTTTTACCTTGGGCCCCGAATAAGTCCCTAAGCTCACATGGGACTGATGGGGACTTTTGACACTTTATTCCTTGTGGTAAACCTAAGGTCTCTACGAAGATTTGGCTCTGTCGGAATTTTCTTTATTTGATCACTATTTTTATGTCTAAAATGACCGGACTAAATAATGGGATACAGAAAAGTTCTAACATGTTCAGCCGCATATCGTTGCGTACAAATTGGTAGGAATAGATAGTGCATAAACCGTGATAATATTCATCAAAATTACATTTCATCATTACTTATTAGGTATACAATTCAATAAGCATATTTTTTAGATACAATTCAATGCCAAAGTAGTCATTAAATAAATTGGTCAATAAAAATATGAATTACTGTCAATAAAAATATCAATTCCAAGAAGAAAAAAAAATTGCTTGCGTTCTTGTAGTCTTAGGGCGAATTTCACCAAAGAAACTGATCGTCACACACGGTTTGAACGAAGTTCCTTTCGGTTTTGCACACTCGGCTAATGAGAGCTAGACAGAAACAAGTGTAACATTTTGACCGTCACTACACTTTTGTTATAGTTTGACCGGGACCGCTGTACCGGGCCTTAGGAATGTGCGGCAAGGCCCCCAGGGCAGTGATGATGAATGACCGGCGCACTGCCTCCCGTGAGCCGCGCACGTACCTAAGGAGCAGTACAGCGGTTTCGGTCAAACTATAACAGAAGTGTGCAAAAGCAGTCACGACACCGTTCGTTTTTTTTTTATTAGTTTATTAAACTGTTAGCTCCTGTCCGCGACTTCGTCCGCGTGAAATTTCTTGTTCCCCGATCAACCCCGTCGCATCGCATCGCCTGCCCGCGCTATTACATCGTTTTCGCTTAGCGTTCCTTTTTACTTTTTTTCTTTTTGCTCGGCTCCTAAGCCTCCGAGCGTGATTACAGAGAAGTATAGATTTAAACTACATATCGTCGCCTTAGAGTGAAAAGCTCGGAAATGCAACTTTGACTTTTTATTTTATTAGATTTTTGGAAAAAAAAACCTCGCAACACACGCAGTTTTGTGGCGGCATCTATATCGCCACATGCGACCTACGCATCATACTGACGTCACGCAAAATCCTGCATCGCGTAAGCAGATTTTACCGCGCGATCAGCATATAATATAACTTCCCAGTTGCCCACCAGTTTTTCGCATATAAGAGGTTTTCACTCTAAGACGACGATATACAGATTTATATTTAAGGTTTTAGAGTTAAAAAAAATATTATATTGTTACTGTTAGGTATCAAAATTTTCGATATTAGAAAATATTATTAATGAAGTGTATGATTGTATTTTGTTTGGCGTCATCCAAATGTAATTATTTTTAAGTGCAATTCTTTAGCTGTTAATTTTCAAATTAATTTTATAATAAATGTTTTGATTGTATCACTTCAAGCTTTTTATTTTGCTTCCCTTTGTTACACGTTCATTGGCAATATGTTCGGGCACTTTCAGCCGTTCCACATGCACACCACATCACAACAATCTTAACTATTTTACGCAGTCGAGCGTAAATTATGAAAAAAATATTTTTAACCCCCCGACGCAAAAAGAGGGGTGTTATAAGTTTGACCGCTATGTGTGTGTCTGTGGCACCGTAGCTCTTAAACGGGTGAACCGATTTGAATGTGGTTTTTTTTTATTTGAAAGCAGGTTTTCTAGCTATGGTTCTTAGACATGTTTTATCAAAATCGGTTCAGCCGTTTGAAGATTATCAGCTCTTTTCTAGTTGATGAATGGACGTGAGCGTCTTCCACAGGTCTGATCGATTTGAAATTTGGTATTCTGTTACTTCAATGATATTTGAAGAACATTGTACTGATGCTGCAGCATCACTTGGAATTTGCCCAACTCCCTTACCAACTTACAGCACAGGTATCGTGTTTGGGCTCATTGGAATGGTCTCAATGAATAGGTTATAGATAGATGATGAACAGGGTCTGGTGATGGAGTAGGTAAGAGAAATGAGGAAATGTTTGTGTCGGAGGTTTTTTAAATTTTAATATAATTTCACTTGTTTAAGTTTTTTTTGGAAGGCTGTTTTTTCTTTTTTCTTAAAGTGTTTTATTTTTGCACTTTTTAGTTATGGTACCTACCCCACACCAATTCGTATACCACTACTTGCTATGGAAACAGTGACAGAAAGTTTTATAACATCAACATAATTATACAAAGTGGATTAAATACCTAAAAATAACCCAAGCAATTTTATTAAAATTGAACGGACCCCCCGTGCAAGCTTCCTCTACCAAATAAAAAAATAATTGTCAAAATCTGGACGAAAATATCGCTGTATAGGTACATTTAAAAAATAATAGCAATCATCAAAAGCCAACAAAAGTGAAAACATAAAAACTGGTATTAGCGCCATCTAGCATCTATAGTATAGTACTACGGCGCCAGCATGTCGGTGACACGAATCCATAAATTTATCCTACTAAATTCGACATTCTACTAAACAAGTTAGAAGCTTATGGAATAAGGGGAAATGTACTCAAACTTATTAAATCATACCTCAGTAATCGTAAACAGTATACAGAAATAAATAGAATTTGCCCTAAGACGAAGAGTGAAAGAAAATACCGATCCGAAGAACGAATAATAAAATATGGTGTACCACAGGGCAGCGTCCTTGGGCCACCCCTTTTCTTAACTTATATCAACGATTTGCCACGACATGTTGATAATCCAATGGTGTTATTTGCCGATGACAGCACCGCGGTAGTAAAATATAAACATCCAAATAGCTATGAACAGGACATAAATAAAACCCTGGAAGACATCGTACATTGGCTTGACAAAAACAACTTGATGATAAACTTAGCAAAAACTAACATAATGCACTTCCATCAACGCACAAATTTAAAAGAAGTATCGGTACACTACAATAAACAAAAAATTGACCAAGTTAAAGTAGCAAAATTTTTAGGGATTTACATTGACAGGCAACTAAATTGGCAACCACAAGCAGAGGAAATTTGCAAAAGGATGAATACAGCGGCATATGTCCTTTCAAAGTTGTCCAAGAAAGTTGACATTCAAACTACATTAGTAGCTTATCATGGTCTGGTTGCATCAGTTCTAAGATTTGGTATTATCTTCTGGGGCAATTGCAGCTCAAGGGAGTACATGTTCAAGGCGCAAAAACGTTGCATTAGAGCGATGTGTGGTTTGAAGACCACCGACAGTTGCGAACCAAAGTTTAAGTCCCTAAAAGTGCTCACATTTCCGTCATTGTATATTCTGGAAATGGCCATGTTTGTAAAGACCAATAAAAACCTTTTTCCGACGATGACAGAAACTAGAAAACGACCTGTCAGAAATCAATACAAAAATTTATTACAAATCGAGTCCTGTAACACAGCATTAATGAAGAAAAGTGTTATTTGTATGGGTCCTACAATATACAATAAATTGCCAGATGTAATGAAAAACGATACAATTAAAATTTTTAAAAAGAAATTAGTAGCCTTCTTAACAGCAAAATGTTATTATTCGATAAATGATTTTTTAATGGACAAAACTTTTTAATCAGCATCGTGTAAAATTAATATAATTATTATTATCTTGAACATTAATACATTAATTTTTAATTTTATTCTAAAGTAACATTTTAATTTGACATTTTTCAATATTATTTAATGTATATGTATAATTGCAATAATTAACTGTGACATCTTAATTTGTAACAATTTTTATAATTTTTGCGTGCCTATTTCCAGGCAGAATGTACATGGCTCACTCCTTCCTATTCCACCTGTATTTAAATGTAACCTACATTCATTGCAAATAAATGATTTGATTTGATTGATTTGATTTGATAAAAATCACTTAACGCGCCTAAAAATCGCTTCAAAAACATACAGGTGAACATATACCCTCCTCCTTTTTTGAAGTCGGTTAAATAAGGATAATTATTAAAGCGGGCCACATTTTGCCGGCCAAGTCTACGTATCGTCCGATATCGAGCACATCGCAGCCACAGGCCCCACACACAGCCCACAGCGCAACCATCAGCACTGTACACCAGCGACACGGCGCTCCGGCCATATCGCAATACCATATCAACACACAACGTTTAGTGGTCGTCGACGTCCACGTTCAGAAAATGTACCTATGGAATATACGTGCGCCTTATAACGCTATCGTGGACGGAAATTTAAAAGCGTCTTCTTATGTTTCCATTTCACATACGTTTTACTTCCCTGTGATATGGTGACGTGGACGTGTGCGTCCACGATAATATCGTCACGTTAGAAATTATAAAAGCGCACGTAAAAA
Organism: Agrochola circellaris; assembly: GCA_914767755.1. NCBI lineage: Eukaryota > Metazoa > Arthropoda > Insecta > Lepidoptera > Noctuidae > Agrochola > Agrochola circellaris. Next base: position 3,073,909 of record OU611867.1, on the reverse strand, counting down.
GCGTACGCAAATAATCTGTTATATTTCCTACTTCGTGGTGTCAACCTATTATGATTTTAGTGAAAATTTACTTCGATTTCTATTGGTCGATACTTATGCTTAGCTAGACAAGATAGTAACATTTTATTTTTATTTGTCCTGACACGAGAGAAGGCTCTCGACAATTAAGAAAACCATTTTGATGATATATGGTTTTATTGCATAAAAAATTACAGATACCATACTTATAGAGAATTATTAGTACAATGGCAATAGTAATTACACCACATGACCTTCGATTTTTCCGAAGATAACCGATGGAACCTTTGACCGAGGTCGTGTGAGTCGTGTCACAGACCTACTTGTGTCTATCAATCAGTATTTTCAAGCCTTTTATCAAGGCCTCCGTGGCGCAATTGGTTAGCGCGTTCGGCTGTTAACCGAAAGGTTGGTGGTTCAAGCCCACCCGGGGGCGATTCTTTTTGTACTTTTATGATTTGTTTGAAGCTTTTTTTATTTGAAAAATATTGTGAATACAGAAATAAAGAAAGTTGACATTCTTTTATCTATTTTTATTCAAAAATTCAGTATTTATAATCCAATCGAGATCGAACATACGCCGTTTTCTGCAGCTCTCAATATTTTTGTCCTATCCGTTTTGTCCTGCAAATAAATGGTACGTTCCTACGATGACCACGCTAGGTACGCAGACTGGTGACAGCAAAAAATATGTTACATTTAAAGATTTTGTTACCTACATTCAAATAGAGTACCTACTTACTAATTTTAAAGTTACGTTAATTTTTAATCAGGCGCGATTAGCATTAAATATCTGATAACATACCGATATCAATGAAATGATATATTTTGATAAAAACTCTTTTAGTTACAGTGATTTCGTTGTGGTGACATTTTAAAGGTTTGTGATGTTTTTGCTAATTTTATATAAAAATAAAAGTAGATATTCTATGAAATACAAAAGTAAAGATTATTTAAACAGATTTACAATTTAAATTGAATAAACTGAAAATAGAATTTCATTAGGTAAGCTGTTAATGTTACAATCAATTCAAACTACGTAAGTTATTGTGCTAGTGTGGTAATTTAAAAATTATTCGATTTCTTATCATGTAAGTAATCACACTTCCTATAAAGGATTGACCTAAAAAAAAAGGAACAAAAGATTTTTAGTAAATAATTCTTGGGTTACTTACCTACTTAATTTTATTCATATTCATTTAATTAGGTTCTATGGAAATACCTACCACTTTTTTCATAACTGAAAGTACAGTTAACCGTAAGTTGACGATATTAATTTACTTGACTTGGACAGCGCGTTTATTTCGTAGCTGTAAAGGAACCGTTTTCGTTTTCGTACTGCAAGTGTACGAAAACGGGAGGTTTTCGTACTGCAAGTGTACGAAAACGGGAGGTTTTCGTACTGCAAGTGTACGAAAACGGGAGGTTTTCGTACTGCAAGTGTACTTACGAAAACCGTTACTGACTGTTGTTTCACAGTACTATAGGTAAAACAGCATTTCCAGTGATTAGATACAAACGAACGTGGTCCATTCACTTCCTTTGCTGCACCGCTCTTAGGATTACTATTTTTTATCTAAGGATGGATACAAAGATAATAAATAAAACATTTAAAGTGTTTTAGCAGTATCTCTTTAGATGTTTATCTTGATCTCATCAGCTTAGAGGTTCATGAAGTCAAGATTATTATCTAAAAAACTAGTTCTTCTAACACTAGGAGCAATAAAATAGTGCGCTGTCATCGCGCTATTCGGTAAGAACCGTATGCCTGGGAATTACCGAATTGAAGTGCCGAACTTAAGGCTAATTCGATCATCAGAAAAGATTTTCTAAATATTTTTTTGTTGCCTTTTTAAAATTTATCTATTTGAGCAACCAAAGCAACCAATAACTAACCGTATACCTAGCCAGGTGCATTTCATGTAAACAACAATGGTTTGGATTCCTTGTATCGGCGGAACACGAGACGAAGTAGAAGAGCATTCTAAACAGATCGACCGGGAGATCAAACAATGGATTAAGTCTTACAATGAAGTGAGTATAAATTAATGAGGAACATTACACATTTTCATGAAATACTTGAGTTTCATTGCCGGCCGTACCCAGCCGGGTACGGTCGGCAACAGAAGTCGATTTATTTTGATCAGATAATCGCAATGAAAAATATTTTCAGGCAATAAAATTGTTACTATTGGGCACAGGGGAGAGTGGGAAAACAACCATTATAAAACAAATGAAGATTTTACACGTTCAAGGATTCTCTGCAAGGTATTGTAACTACTGTATTCCACGCATATGCCTAGAATACCTTACTACCTTACCTACCATTATTTGACTTTTAAGTTAAATACTTCTTCTAAAATAAATAAAAATATCTACAACGGGTGTTTTTTTTTTGTATTTTTCAGCGAACGAGCAGAGAAAGCGACTCATATTCGTCACAATATTCATGAATCTATCCACGATATTGTCGACAGTATGGCAATGTTAAACATACCACTGCATAAACCGACGAATAAGCAATCAAGAGAATATATTCTGAACCTGGGTGATGACGGGCCTAAAGAATATACAGAAGTTAGTATTTTCTCTCGTTTTACGTCGTTTTCAACTACATGTTCAAGGCTTTTTAACATTTTTGCTAGTAAAAACTATGATAGTTAATTAACAATGTTCAGAAAATGAATTGGTCAAATGTTTTATTTTCTTGTTTCCAGGATTATTTTGACCACGTAAGAGCATTATGGCGAGATGGTGGAGTCAGAGAATGTTTTAAAAGATCTAATGAATATCAACTAATAGATAGTGCTGAATAGTAAGTAAAAATATTCCGCATTTTAAGACAACGCTATCTGTTGTGCAATAGTAAAACTACGCAGAAATTCTAGCTCTGTCGGAATTTGTACTTTTACTGCAACTTGTTTGTCAAAATTTAAAATACTGCCATCTAGTGTCAAATAGTATAATTAAATTACTATTAATATAATTTCTCATAATAGATGGCGCTTTTATAAATAGTTATCATTCTTATGAACAAATTGTTAGTTCAGAAGAAACGATTATCAATCATGTTATTGTTTCTTATACATCTTTTCAGTTTTCTAGATAGAATAGATCTCATTGAAAAACCCGATTATATACCATCAGACGCTGACATATTGAGGTGTCGACAGAAAACGACTGGCATACAGAAAATTGAATTCAAAGTTAAGGTAATATTATATTAACACTACATACCTATGAGTTAATTAGCTGATCTGCTTACCTAGGTAACTAATGCTCTTAATTCTAGGTTCCAAAATCAATGCACGGTGGCGTACAAGACTTTTGGATGTTCGACGTTGGCGGGCAAAGGGGGGAAAGAAAGAAATGGATACAGGTACATTAAATACTTATTCAATAAAAAAAAATACCAGCATCTATTATACTGACTTAACTAGCTCATCGGTCTAGTGGTCGTAAGCGCTACTGCTAAACATGAGGTCCTAATTCGTCGGTCGGGCAAAGTGTTATTGGATTACTGCTTAGCCTTCTTCCTCTCTCCTTATTTTGCTGTGCCCGACAGGGTCCATATTGCTCTCTTACTTATTATACCATCTATGTAATACATATGGAATGCAATAAAAAAATGAGTAGGTATTAGATTTTTCCATCTGGAATTTCTCAGTAGCAGCCCGGTTGATGGTAATAGCCTCGCCCCCTATTACATGGGACTGGTGAAATGTAGGTATACTTTAGGTTCACCTTTGCCTAAATCTTCGAGGAATCAAGGCGTGATGTTATGTTCATGTTCATACTGACAATAGACAACAGGCAAGTATGGCAGAGTAGAAAGAAGGCTAAAAATCTAATACCCAGCAATTGGTGAGGATGTTACTGACGATCCTGAATCTAGGACGTCCATTGTGAAATCTTGAACACTGTTCATATATATGTAAAACTAAGTGGTATTTTTTATGACTACTTAGAAGTGTCTCATTTTTACTGATTTTAGAATTTAGCCGGTCTGTAGTAGGTATTATTGTGTTATAGATGAGTCACTATCGGCTGATAGAGATATATATGCCATGCTGTCAAACAGATTGGTCGAGCATTAATACATTAACGTAAGTGCAGGGCAGGAGTGATGACGTTGCCATGATTGACCATCGTAACCAGTTCCCCAATAACAAGAAAGAAAATGCGTTTATTGACATTTAAGCAAAAAAAGAACTAAAACTATAAATAACAGAAAACAATGCTTTTAATGTCAAAAGGTCCTCAGCTTAGTATCATGTCAGATGACAAGACAGGGCAGCCCATTACCTGACGTAGATTTGCATTTCAGCTGCAGCCCACGAGTGCTACCTATACGCTAGAATAATAAACTTAAAGTCAATCTGACGAGCTTTATTTTTAATAGTTAGGTACCTATAGGTATTTTATATTTAGTTCAATTTCCTCCAGGTATTCGAAGGCATCCACGCCATATGGTTTCTGGTAGCATGCAGTGACTTCGACCAGAACTTGAGAGAAGATGACACTCAGAACAGACTCAAAGAAGCGCTTGTGTTGTTTGAAGATGTTTGGCAGAGCAGGTACAAAACGACTGTATATATTTAGTTATGTACTAGCCACCCTTTGTTACCTAACGTAATAACGTAACATAATACATAGCATAATAACACATACTTAGCATAATATTCGCACTTCTGGGACACAGGCCTCCTCTCTATGAGACGAAGGGACCCACCACGCGGGCCCAGTGCGGGTTGGTTAACAACAAACTACATTCTCTAACTACCTCTCCAGAGAAAATTTTGCATAAAAGACCTTACAGAATCTCCGTCTTTCCGATAAAACGATTTAAAGAAATCAAACAAAGAATTTAAAGCGCCTAACCATTTCTTCACCGCAATCTTCCGCAAATAAAACACTAATCACTAACAATATTTCCACAGGTTCCTAATGGAAGCGGGTCTGATTCTGTTCCTGAACAAGCAGGATATACTGGAGAGCAAGGTGTCTCAGGGTCGCAGCATCGCCCCCTACTTCCCTAAGTATAAGGAGTTCCAAACGTCAGGAGATGAGTACACCAGGACCAAGATGTTTATCAAGAGCTTGTTCGTGGTAGGTAATTTTTATAATGGATTATTATGAATAGCTTTTGTTTGACCACTTAGATCTCACCTGATGATAATAAGTAGGTACTGATGTAGTTTAGAATTACTTATATGCTAATACCTATGCAATAACCCTGCAGAATGTAACAAAAACTTATAGTAATATCAGCTTCGCATTTGTACCACAGGTGGGCAAAAGTCCCTCCTCGTATAGAGTAAATGAAGCATTGATCAAAAATATTGTACCTAATCTGCGTTCGCAATTCATTTGCCAAACATGTATACAAATACGAGTTTTATAAAAAACGACTGTGAGGCATACACATAAGGTTCAAGTTTGCGCTACAACTTAAAAAAAATTATGACTTTTTCAACAGTACTAGTCAGTCTAAAATCAACTTTATTTACACTTGCATAAAGGTGATGTTTACCTTAGTGGTAAACTCGTGTTTGTTTACATGTTTGGCAAATACATTGCGAACACAGATTACCTTCAGTAATGTTCCATACCCACCGTTTCAGAAAAACTGGGGCATTATATTAATATGAATATCTACAAAATTAATGCCTTCACAGCCACTTTTTCTTTACCTACAATCCACAGCTCGAAGAAATGAATCTACTTAGGGCTGATTAACGTATAACAAATTTCTGCCTAACTATTCCTTTTGTCAAAGCACCTAGGTACTTTAGTTCTTAATTCGCTCACAGATGTTGCTGTAGCAATTTGCAACTACCTTCTATTTTGCTTGATATTCGTAGATACTAGGCCTACCAACAACAAAAAGTTTTAACTACCCTTATTAACTATATGCGAAAGTGAGTTTGTTTGTCACGCTAAAACGCTAAAACGCCTTAACGGATTTGGATGAAATTTGGCACATGGGTAGACCATGACCTGGATTAGTTAATAGGATAATTTTTATCCCGATATTCCCACGGGATTGAAACTTATGCCGGAGAAACCGCGGGGCGCAGCTAGTACATAATAAACTTAATAAAAATATTTATATTTCCAGGAACTTATAACAAAAAAACGCAACCGTCGCGCCCTAGACGCATCAGCAGAACGTTTTGTGGTCGCAGAGGCGCGAAGAGCTAGGGAATGCTACTTCCACTTCACCACAGCCACTGACACCGACAACGTGAGGACCGTCTTCAGAGACGTGCACCAGATCATACTCACGCATATGCTCAATAATCTAGGAGTTTACTGAAATACCTATACAGTTTTTTAATAGCCAGGCTAGTTTAAGTCCCCGAAACGATGAATTACCATCATTTTCCATTGTAATATTGTCAATCGCTACAATTGCATTTTGTAGACGATCAGTTTGCGCATCAATGTGTATTAATCACGTAATAATTGACAATTGTAATTGATCGTTTCGGGGACCATTGAGAGCTTCTCTTCTACACATTGAAATGCGCTCCAATCACAAATTAAACGTTTATTTGCTAGAAATACATTGTTTTTATAAATATTTGATCATACCTAATATACTAAAATGTCACTGTATTCGAATGTGCGCTGTGCGCTTTTAAATCGCACAGTTTATCGATGGCATCGCATTCTGTGTGTAGAATGCCTCCAAGCCTGCCAAGTACGGTAAGTAGCCTACGTCACAGAGAATATCCTATGTTAATCAATATTTTGCAAATATTATTGTGTGCATGAGCGGTAGGTACCTAATAAATTAAAGTAGGCGTCTGTATACTTTTTTATTTATTTATGTATCTGTAAGTACTTACTTCTTATTTTAGTTTTAAGTATATTACATCTTTATCTTTAACTACCTTTAAGATATTTATATTTTTGTGATTAAAATGAATTGCCAAGAAGAACAGATTTATTTTGTTAACCTACCTACCTACCTTACTTCGAGTAATTCATCTAAGTTACGGGGTATACCGATGCATTTCTGATAGCTTGTGTTCATGAGAACTTCAGCTACCTGCCTACATACAAATGTCAAGTAAATGCATTGATAAACCGACCAAGTACCTACGGACAGCGGTTTTCGTAAATTACTCACTCAATCACGTTCATTTTTAAACGTTTTTAGACAAATCCATCAAGAAATAGAAAATCTGCGGCCCTGAAAAGGGCCTTGTCGAAATAAATGTGCCAAATAAGTTAAATTACTATAGTTTCTTCAATATAACCTCAAAAAAATCACCCGCCAAAACCGTACAGCGTTCTTCCTTGCCTCTTCAAAGCATAGACAACGTCCATAGCTGTCACAGTTTTTCTTTTGGCGTGTTCAGTATACGTCACGGCATCTCGGATCACATTTTCTAGAAACACCTTCAGCACACCACGAGTTTCTTCGTAAATCAATCCTGATATTCTCTTGACACCTCCTCTTCTTGCTAATCTTCTAATAGCAGGCTTCGTGATTCCTTGGATGTTATCTCGAAGAACTTTTCTGTGGCGTTTGGCACCTCCTTTGCCTAATCCTTTCCCGCCTTTACCGCGACCTGTCATTTTGACGTTGACTTGTAAGTTTTTTTTTTCTAAGCACGAATGTGACGATGGTAAGATGTGGAATGTGGTCTTGTGCGTGAGCGAGCAGTATTTATAAGCTAGGCGCGCGGATATTGTCTCTATTGAGGGTAGTTTTCTGTAAAAAATAGGATATTTATAGAATAACCCTCGTAATAAAATTATTGTTTACGATAGTGCGATGTATTAGTTGATTGAATTATTAGATTTCTGTTTGCTATTCTGGACTTTAACTCTAAATAGGTAGCTACGAAGAAGTAATTAAATTTGCAATAACGTGTTGTCTGCATCTCATATTATAGCTCTAAACAGATTTATACCTATATCTTAGACCCTTAGAACAACCGAGAAAATTCTTTTATTAAAGCCCACAATGCAGGCCACCATATTATAAGTTGGGGGATTAAGTACTAATTATGTAGCTACATCGCTGATAAAAACGCTGGGCTCAATGGCTCCTCAATCACAAGGGCGCTTAAAATAAAATTGACAGGCATTTGAAAATACTGTTGGATCTGCTGAAGATTGTAAGACTATCCTAGCATTTTTATAGACTTAATTTCTTAGGATTATACAATTTGTAAAAAAAAACCTGTACCGATCTGAAGAGGGCACATAGGTAACATAGGGGAGGCGAACAAATCGAGATAGCTAGGTCTCATATCTGGGAAAATTCGTTTTCTTTATATTCACCCGAGCAGAGCTCGGTCGAACAGGTACCATGTATAGTAAGTACACAGTTCTCACAATGTGCTGTGCAATAATGTCAAAAAAAAGCTCTATGGATCCGTGAGGGTGCTGTTAAGTTTCGTACTGACAGTCTATTTATGTGGTAATTAACAGGAGAAAAAAAAAAATCCCCGCATTTTTTTTTCAATAGGGGATTTTGCCGGGATAATACATGGGGCGCAGGCGGCTGTAGTTTAGCGGGCGTCTACAAGTCATAACTAATGACCCCTGTTGATAATTTGCAAAATTTTTATGGAATTGGGATAATTTTGGTACTAAAAACGTGAATTTTAAATAGCAATAACTTTTTATTTTCAATAATATATACTAAGATTTTTTATTACCTACTTTTAGGTACTTAATGTTATTGCAGTACTTATGTGCCCTTTTCGGATCGATCTGGGTTTTTTAACACATTGTATAGGTACATACAACAACTTAATTAATCTTATTAAAGTGATTATTGACTTTCGACTTCCTATAATTGGGAGGATTACAATTTTTATTTAATAATGTATGCATCTAACATTATCATTACATGTTTTTTAATATCCAATGCTATAAATGCGCTTATACTAACTTTAAACAGGGAGGAACAAAAAAATATGTTCAAACATTGAATAATCTAGTGGCTTAATCATCGCTCATGATTGGTCCGTGACTTTACCTAGCTCACACGCTCACCCGCTACTTGCGAATAATACAAGTTCACTTAGACCACACAACACATGACGACGAACGTCGCCAAATTTAAATATCGAAATAAAACATGGCGCCTGTAAAGGTACCAAAGAAGGCTCTGAAACCAACACCAACCAAGGACAGCGTCGTCGCCAGACCAATCATGAAGACGAAGAAACTAAAGAAGAAAAACTACCAGAGCTTCTCAATCTACCTCTACAAGCTCCTGCGAATGGTTGCACCAGAAAACTTGGGCATCTCACGAAAATCAATGCTTATAATGAACAATTTCCTCAACGATATGCTGGAAAGGATTGCGGTTGAAGCTGGCAGGTTGGCTGTTCATAGTAAGAAGTCTACTTTGAGCAGCAGGGAGATTCAGGCTGCTGTGAAACTCGTCATCCCTGGGGAACTGTCAACACACGCGAATATAGAAGCCGTGAAAGCTATCAATCTATTCCATAAGAGCCATGAACGTGACGCAGCGGCGAAACAGTGAAGAAGGAAAATAGAGTTGTGACAATGTGAATGTGAGATGTGACAATGTGAAGTCGATTCGAAGTCAAAGACAATGTGAAGTTATTTAGTTAGGGTACTGCCGTGGGATTATAAGTTATTAGATTTAAATTATTAATACATAATGTTGATTGGTGAATAAATGATTCTAAAGTTTTTCCTGTTGTTTTATTAGTATAAATATAATTTATCCACACCCCTGTATCCCCGAAGAGCTGGCCAGGGGTGCATAGCCACACACACAACACAAACAACACATTTCACCAGTTATGTCAGTCCCTTGTAACAGGAGGCGAGCCTATTCAGCTGCATCCGGTTAGACTGGAAGCCGACCCCAACATAGTACGGAAAAGGCTGATTGATTATTCTAAGCTACCGATAGGGAATTAGTATTTTATTTGGAAGGGCAGAAGACTTTTAAAGGGAATATTCCGTTAGTAAAGGTATTTGTTTACCAGCGGACCACATTAAGTTTTCACTTTGACACAACTCGCTAAAAACAGTTGAAATCTACCAACAACATCTTTAAATTTACCTAATAAAAAATGAATTCACAGCACAGTCTCACTTTTGCTAGTTTTTAACAATTTAAACATATTTATTTACTTTGAAAATATATATTTGTAATGTGCTCAAGACCTTTGGATACCAAACATGTCATGATTATGTTTTTTTTATCGAGTTTACTTTTTTGTATATTAAATTAAGGGAGAATTTATATAGCCTATGTCTCCCGGACCATTATTAATAGTTTATTTGTATTATAAGTATTATTCAGTAGTTTAGACGCTACGGTAATACACGTAAAAGCAAACATAATACCTACATACATACATAGATTGCTAAAATCATACCCTTTATTATAATATAAACCTATTTTAACCCTTTGGCTTTGCTGTAGTCGGGTAAAAAAACTATAAAAGGCTTCACTCACTCAAGTCGCTCCTCGTTACATTGCTCATACCATAGATACCCGTGGCTCATCGGTCGACATCGTAGTAGCTCGTGTGCGAAAGAAAACAAAATGGCGCGAACAAAGCAGACAGCTGGTAAGTCTACCGGAAAGACAGCTCCTCGGAAGCAACTGGTGACCAAGGCAGCAAGAAAAAGTGCTCCAGCCACGGGCGGCGTGAAGAGTCCGCACAGATACCGACCAGGGACCCCTGTATTCCCCAAAGGATTGGCCAGGGGTCACAACACAAACACCTCATTTCACCCGTTACATATGTCAGTCTTATGTAACGGGGGCGAGCCTATTGACGTCATTATGTTATGATTAAATATGTTAAGCTACTATTATACTACCATTGTAAGAACTTTTATAACCATATTTATCTACAAATAAATCTTTGACTTTGACTTTGACATCAATCAATCCGCCTAACCTTTTCTCAACTTTGTTAGGGTCGGCTTCCAGTCTAACCAGATGCAGCTGAATATTCAGTATTTTTTAATGGAGAGACTGCCTAACTGACCTCTACGACCCAGTTACTGGGTAACATGATACGCCTCGGTAAGACAGGTTCTCAGACTTTCGGGCTTCTGACTACCCGTAATGACTGTCAAAGATCTGTGAATGACAGCCGAGACCAACGGCTTAACGAATCGACTTTAATTGTAAAAACGCGATCCTTATAATCTTGAAAATTAAGTTCTTGCGTGTATTTTTTTGTCATCATGACAACCTACATCTTCTTACAATTTATGCCTCATTAATCAAAGCTATCGATACCCAGTAACTGGGTTGTGGAGGTCAGATAGGCAGTTGCTCCATGTAAAATACTGGTATTCAGCTGCATCCGGTTAGACTGGAAGCCGAGTTAGGAAAAGGCTAGGCAGATTGATTGATTATTCTAAGCCACTGATATATAAGTATAGGTATTTTATTCGGAAGGTCAGAAGACTAAGGAAAATTCCGCTACAATCTAAACAGTTTCTTTACCAGCGAAATATTCCTATAAGTTTTCACTTTCACATACCGCGGGTAATTCTCGCTCAAAAAAATTTAAAACTACCCTCAACATCTTTAATTTATCAATGGTGCAGACCTCAAAAGCTATAAAAGGCATCGCATCGCTCACTCGAGTCGCTCCACGTCACATTGCTCACACAGTCGTCATCAGTAGCTCGTGTGTGAAATAAATCAAAATGGCGCGAACGAAACAGACAGCTCGCAAGTCTACAGGAGGGAAAGCTCCTCGGAAGCAACTGGCGACCAAGGCAGCAAGGAAAAGTGCTCCAGCCACGGGCGGCGTGAAGAAACCGCACAGATACCGACCAGGGACTGTGGCCCTGCGAGAAATACGCAGATATCAGAAGAGCACGGAGCTGCTCATCAGGAAACTGCCATTCCAGCGTCTCGTGAGGGAGATCGCGCAGGACTTCAAGACTGATCTCCGGTTCCAGAGCTCCGCTGTGATGGCGCTTCAAGAGGCCAGTGAGGCGTACTTGGTGGGGCTGTTTGAGGATACGAATCTGTGCGCGATCCATGCGAAGCGAGTGACTATCATGCCGAAAGATATTCAGTTGGCGAGGAGAGTGCGTGGCGAGCGAGCTTAGGATGATTTGTATAATTTTTTAATGGTGTAGGAGAGTGTAGGTAGGTATTTATTGAAGACAAAGCCCTTTTCAGGGCTGCAAGGTATTCTGTTTCTTAAGGATGGATGTCAAAACGTAAAGAGTAAATACTTACTTACTTAATGCACAAAAACTAAAAAAAAATAAGCAAAATTAGTTAAGTATGTCTTTTTTTGGAAACTTTTTTTTTTCACTTTTTAGCTATGGTGCCTACTACCCCACGCAAATTCGTAATACCACTAGGTACCTACTTGCTATGTTAAAAACAGTAAAAGGATTTTTTTTTAAATCATCAACAATATAGCAAACTAATTCAAAAACTACCCAAGGAAAGTTAATTTTAATTTACGGGATCATACCGAAATTAAATAAAAATTAAAATAAAAACTAAAACCCAACTACGACTAAATAGTCAACTGAAAAGGTATAAACAAGACATCACAGACAGACAAATTAAAAATCCGGGGTCACATTTTATTTAGGCCATAAATCGAATAGATTACGTGTGACTCTGGAGTTTTAGTTTTTACTTATTACTTTTATTTTTACTTAAATTATTTTGGAGTTATAATTTAAAAAAAATTAAATGTGCTCGTCAAGCCCTTTCATTTAACACCTACCCAATTTGCCATAATTAAAAATAGAAAAAAACCTGTTCATGACTTTATATCCACTAGAGGGCGCCATATTGCCTTGTAATTTTTTGAATAAAATATTATTATTATATTATTATATTTAATGTGACTTCACATAGCCATCGTCACAACCAGCGGACGATCAAGACGTTTCCAACGATACCTCATTTGTCAAATTATGATCAGTTGTTTAGAAGTTATGAGGGAGCAGATGAACATACATACCTACATACATACCGGTCAAAATCATAACCCTCCTTTTTGCTTCGCCAAGTCGAACCGAGAAATCGGTGTACATTCTACATCCTCTCTTTCTTTTCTTTTTTTCTCACCCATTTTTTGAAGTCGATTAAAAACACTCGGAGCCTCCGTCGATTATTGACACTTTTAAGTTGTTGTAAATATTTGATAACCACGAACCGGAAACTTTTAAAAGATATCCTTATCTATTTTTTCTTGCTTGTTACTTACCTACACGATTTTGAGCTTGGGTTATTATCTCATCTATATTTTTTTTTAAAGAACCTGCAAAGCCTCACCGGGATAGGCCGAGGTATATTTATATATTCGCATAAAATGCTAAATGATTGGTGTTAATAAATCCTCATTTCCAGTCGCATTATGTAAATGAGCCGGCGGCGCCTTTAAAGCCATAAAGCTTCGTGCAGACCAGCGCGACGCGACGCCGCGACGCGACTCGAACAATACAATTTCTAAGAAAACTTGACGGTATAACAATAGCCGGTGTCGCGTGGCGCTGTCGCGTCGCGCTGGTCTGCACGAAGCTTAAACCGGGCACAAATTCAGACGGGCTGTTTCTGAGAAATTTCATATTTGAAGGAACCACTGAACAGACAGCTGCACTACTGGGGAGTTTGTTGCGCCACTTTTTCCCAGCTAAAGCACTAGGAAGCGGTGAAGGGTGGGTGTTTTGAGGGACTGTCTTATGTAATTTTGACGTTTAAAATAAAAAGTGCTGATTCTCAGCCTAATTTGAATAAATGACTTTTGTTTTATTACCTATTCATTAACTTTTTTAATGACCTTTCAGTAATAAACCAACCGAGGCAGTCGAAATATATCTTCTCCCTCTTCTGTAGGCTCTTTGAACAGCTGATCTTTACTTCCCTACATATTTTCATTATACCAAGATCAGTGTGGAGGGGCTCATGCCCTTGAGGCTAAATATAATAACAGCCGCACGGGTCGTTCTTCAAGGATAAGCTACGCTTGCCGAGGTCGTTCCGTAGATGGATGACCATCTTTACATACCGAGACTCCTGCGTGCCTCGGAATGCACGTTAAGCCGTTGAACCCAGCTGTCATTTGTAGATCTTTGACAGTCGTTACTGGTAGTCGGAAGCCTGAAAGTCTGACAACCAGTCTTACCAAAGGATCCATTAATACCTACGAATCCTTTGTCTTCAACAATCCAGTTACTGGGTAAACCCAATAACTGGGTTGTCAGGTAGGCAGTCGCTCCATGTAAAATCTAGTATTCAGCTGTCCGGTTAGACTGGAAGCAGACCCCACACAACGGCTAGGCAGATTAACGATTTTCTTCTGTAGGCAGTTTTAACAGCGAATCTAGGATATTTACTATACCAAGATGCGTGCTTTCGTCGATATAATAAATTACATAGTTTGAAGGTCAAAATTATCGATTTTTGCGTGGATCACAATAGGACAATACGATACGGGTGCAGGGCGCGCACGCATCCAGATGCTACAAACATTTTGTTGGGAACCATAAATAACTGTAGCTGGCTGTTTGTAATGTAGGGTTCAGACTTCAGACCTACCTTTGGAAAAGTTTTGATTTACAAGATTATGCCTGGACTATTAAACTAAGAGTTTGTGACCTCTGAGTTCTTCTCAAAGTAGTCGGATAGGAAACGCCGACCTTAGGTAGTTTTTAAAATATGATTGACGTGTAAAAGTGTTTTTTGAATAGTTTAGAGTCATAATAAAAGCTAGCTCCAAAATAGTGCCTAAATTCATAGTTTGTGTAACACCTTCTATAACCTCGATGAAGTGGCCAATATCATTCTAATTTTGTTCATTCATTCATTTATTTATTGTAAAACATAGGTACATTATAAGTTCTTATTTGGTAATAGGTACATTGAGGGCGCTATGCTTTGCCTCTAGGGCGTACAAAAGTAGTAAATACAGATTAAACAATTAAAATTATTAGATTAGATTAGAATTATTAGATTAGACAATTTAAATTAATACAGATATACGAACACAAATAAACAAGTAATTATAGTATTACTTATTATGAATTTTCAATCACATTGAAGTGTCCTTTAGACTTCATAAATTATGTGTAGTGAGAAAAAATACAATTGTTGTTTGTATTATGTCTAAAGGTTTTTCAATTTTTCATTAAAAGGTACGTGACGTGGTGAAATTTCTAGATATATCGATCTAAATACTAGATTTCGTTCGGTCAATAGTTGAGGAATCCGATTCGGTTTGTAACTAGTGATTCGCTTCACAAGTTTCAGTGAAATTCAGTAAGTAAAGGCTTTTTTCAGTAAATTTTTATAATGTTGCCTCTTTACATTCTTATAACTTTAAATTTGATATAGATATAGTTGTTGTTATGATTTCAGTAGATAGATAATTTAATAAGGTTTCTTGTGATATATAACATGCCTCATATATTGGCTTATTTAATGGTGTTTAGATGTAAGGTTTGACGTAAACAAAGTTAAAATTTCAATAAATAAACTTCGAATCAAGAAGCGATTTGCGGGCCTCGTTAAGGTAAAGGTTCGTTGTAGTTAAGCGTTCATAGTTTTTTAATGAATTAAATTCGGAGTCAGCGTGATCAGTTTTGTGTAAGCTTTAAGGACTATTTGAAAACTTGAAGTTACCTAGTCTTCAGGATTCCAAATAGTGCTGTAAGGTTACACAAGCGCTTCCTGAAGCATTTTGAAGACTCAATAACTGTTATTATTTCTCTGCTGGTTTTTCTGCGGTTGGACAGCTACGGGACGTCAGCGCCGGAATGTCTCGATGTGAGGGTAGATCTCTCCTTAAAGTTCAGAACTTTTAAGGAGAGATCTACCCTCGCACCGGGATAATCCTCTCCTTCAATACTTCGTCTTCAATGATAACGCCCATCCGTCGAAGTTACTGAAAGTGTGTGTAGTGTTTTCAATAATGAAAAGGCCCCGACCCCGCTCGCCACGCCCCCTTGCAGGGGCGTCGCGACGTCCCGACTTCGAATAATGAAAATGTAATTTTAAATACCGAGCAACAACCTGCATTTCCCTGTAATTTCACATCTCATATTTATTAAGTATGTACTAGCTTTTGCCAGCGGCTTCATCCGTGTGCATGTCGGAAGCTACCCCACAGAGTATTATATTATCTGTTCCCACGGGAACGTTCTACCAGGATAAAAGTATCCTATATCCTATTTCTGGTCATGGTCTACTCCTGTGCAGTTTCATCCGAATCCGTTCAGCAGTTTTAGCGTGAAAGCGTAACAAACAAACAGTCAAACTCACTACGCATTTATAATATTCCGAGCCGATCAACAAAAGGATTTTAGGTAGGTAAATACTTAGGTAGGTACTCTAAAGTTTCTGTATCTTGAAGCCTCAGCCAAAGTATTGTCTGATTCGGAAGTTCGATTTTGTTAAGTACTTACTTGTTGACAGCCCAACACTGTTGTCCTCCCATAGACATGAATAATACCAACCTGTTACTGTCCCACTGCTGGGCAAAGTCCTCTTCTCATACAGAGAAGGCACGAGCATTGATCACCACGCTTGCTCAAGACGGGTTGGTGATTTCAGATTTATATTAACTCCTCTAAGTCCAGGTTTCCTCACGATGTTTTCCTTCACCGATGTCAGTAATGTCCAAGATAAACTCAGAAAGTACAGTATGAATAGAAAAAGTCACATGGTACTTGCACGGATTAGAACCATACCCATTAACACAAGTAATTTGAAAACATTGTAAAAGCCAATTATTTTTATAAGAGTAACCTGAGTAACCGTGGAGTTTCTTGTCGGCTCTTCTCCATAGGAAACGACCACATATTTATTTATTTATTAACTATGGATGACGTACAGCTAAAATAAACTGAATAAAAAATTGTATGTGAGACTGACAGCCAATTAAAAGTCTTCACTTCTAAAAACAGATTGGCAAGAAAGAGTGTGAACAGCACAACACAGCTACCAAAAAGAAGAGAAAAATAAACAGTATAACATTAAAGCTAAACCAATTCACATTTTTATATTTACACCTGAACATACGAAATCTTAATTAAAAAAGCCAAGGTTCAGGCACTTTCTGACCGAGACCACACCTGTTATGAAAGGATCAAAATCATGCTGTTTGCACATACTATTAGTTGCTACTTGCACGCACTATAAATGAACACACACGATAACATAACTTCTGGTGTTTCATAAGTGCCCATGTAGGTTTATGTGAAATAAAATATTGTTCCTACCTAACCCTTCGGGGAAATACAGGTGTAATGTTATGTTTGAATATTTAGGTTTTTTCAAAATTTTGAATTTAGTTGATGAGCATTGAGCAACAAAATCAGCACCATTGATATGTTACTTCAACGTTTTATCAATTTCACAAAAGGTTGAGCGCCCCACCTCGCAGCTGTGCATACCAGCAGCTGCCAGCGACCGTTACACTCAACGGCACGTGCTACCCCTGCACAATAATAATAATTATTATTATTTTGTAGAAAGTGGGGTGGGCAGAGAGGTCATGTATCGGACTTTCGAATGAACTCGAAAGCTGGAGAAAAAAAACAAGAACTGCAGTGCTATTCTGTAACCATCTCACCGTGAAAACTTAGGTGAAGTGAGCGTGGAGTGAGCTGTCATTCCACAGGGATTGACACTATTGACAGCTCACTTCACCCAAGTTTTCACGGTGAGATGTTTACAGAATCGCATGGCTGTAGTGCTATTCTGTAACCATCTCATCGTGAAAACTTAGGTGAAGTGAGCGTGGAGTGAGCTGTCATTCCACAGGGATTGACACTATTGACAGCTCACTTCACCCAAGTTTTCACGGTGAGATGTTTACAGAATAGCATGGCAGGTATTACGACGTTTTCATGTTCAGCAATAGTTCTATAAGGGAGGGTCTACTTCATTATTGGTAAAGATACAAGTAGCTTGTTATATAAAGGTAGTAACTATACTCCATTTGACATAAGATTAGACATTTAAATAAACCGTTGTGACAGTCCCTTCAACCGATTTTGACTTCTATTGCGTTGGTGGTATGAAAAATGGCAGCTGCAGTAAACAGTTGGTATTGTAACCACTTTTTGCTTTAAATACCATCCATATTCCAACGATATAGAAGTCAAAATCGGTTGAACGGACTGTAAAAAAGGTTTGTTTAAATCTCTTATCTTATTTCAAATGAAATACCTATACCTATAGTTAAAATATTTATTATTATAATACTCTATATATTTACAAGTGGGTACAAACAACTTATAAGTAACTAATTAATTAATAAAAGTAGCATAATTATATACTAACTTAACTAAAACTATGTATTTACAAACTAAAATAAAGCATCGAAAAATTGATCCACATCGCTATCGACTGGTAATGTACCCAAGAGACTGGCCGCATTGCCACGTTGTATCATGGCATACCTATAGTTGAATAGTGCTCATGATACAATGCCAGTGACTCACCTGTCGCAAGCAAAGGGGATACTAAAGCTCAAGCCACGGAAAAGTCAGTTTCAAATGCAATTTTACCTAACACGACGGTTCTTACTGGAAGAGTTTTTGGCGTTTCTGTTATTTAGGAGCCCTCCACATTACATGAATCAATGACCGTTGCGATACAGACCATCACTAAGTAGATAGCTGACCGAGAATCGAGTTAGATGCCATTTTTTTTTTTTATATCTCTTCTGGTTATCTCTTGGCCTGCATCCGGTGCTGAAGGTGAAAGCGAGTTTCACGCGGAATCCTTAACCACAGAGGAACTGGCTATCTTACCTCTAACTGCCGAAACACAACAATGCTGTTAACATTGTTGTTATGGCGACAGACGGTATTAGCTAGCCAGGCGGACTTAGCAGAATCTCTACCAAACCGAGCATACATTTTTGCCCCCACTGGCAATCAAACCTTCCAACCTGCAGTGGACTGCTTTAGTCCAATATTATCAACATAGCCTGCACAAATTGGTATGGACACAACTAAGTAGAAGTACGGTTACCTGCGGTACGTAAACTACATAAAATAAACATTTAATAACTGTCCAGACAAAACATTAAGAATAACGAGTATTCAGCTACTATACAAAACAAGGGAGCCCTAACGACACGACCCCTGATAAAAGGAACCTTCCTCGAAAGCTCATTCAATAATTGCACAAGGTAATACCAGTTTTACTATAAAACTTAATCGATTTTCAATAAACAGCCCTTTGGTACAAAAAATAGGGATAAAATTCCAATGACCCAGTCTTCCATTGTGTAAAATTCAATTTAAAGTAACACACAAGCTATATGCAACTTTAAAAGCTGTGAGATAAGGTTTCTATTAAAAAAAATTGAACTTGGAATTCAAACAGCGCGTGCCCATTTGCAGGGGTGCGCAAACGCCGCCGTTTCCGAACCCGGTGTTTTTTTGAAAAAGGAATAATTTTACAGTTGACGGTTAGTCGTTGAACTGGATAGACGTGTGTTATCAATAGAATAATAATATTAAAATAAGTGTAGTTCTAGTGTGGATAAGTGTCAAGTGTATTTAAGTGAACAAAAATTCAAAAATATACCAATTTGAATGGTTTAATTTTTTAAATAAAAATCACTCTGAAAACGAAATTCGCTAATTTAACATATAATTTAAGTGTAAATCAAGATAATTATAATTTAAGTGAATATAATTCCATATTTAAGAAACTTAGTAGATAAAGTTTAAGTTTAAAAGTCAAAGCACTGAACGTGAACGGTTCCGGTTACTGCCCACCCTTTTCTTGTAACAAGGAAGCTTACACTAACAATTGCACGGGGAAAAATACGCTTACAAAATGGATTCACCAAAAATCGTGTACAAATATTATTCAAATCCAGCTTTCTGCTCGCAAAGCGAAGTTGTTTTTGCGCAAAAATCATGTAAAACAAAGATTGTGTCACCAGAGAGACAGAGGATGCCTCCTTTAGGCGCAAATTCGCCCAGAAAGATCGAAATAAGTAATAGGATTATGAGGACAGATATATCTGATAATCCTTTGAGAATGTCTCCGGCTGGGGCTCTAAGATACAGAGAGGAACCTCCGGAATTACCACCTAAACCTCCCAAATTCCAAAACAGGAGTTTTCAAAGACAGTCTTCTTTAGTCTACAAACCTTCTCGGTCAGTAAGATGCAGGACACGAAGCGAGGACTTAGAAATGGCTCAATTAAAACAGCAAAGACAAACTAGGTATGATAGACGTGCAGACAGCGACGATGGTCTTGAGGACAGCAGGACGAAACATAGATACGAAGTAATCCAAGACTTCGATGATATTGTCGACTATTCACCGACGAAGAAAAGGATAGTTGAAGCAAAAGCTGAAGAAATTGAAGAATACAATGTTGATAGACCAGACGAGAATGAATTAAAAGAAATACCTACTGAAATTGTCAAAACCGTGAATGGAAGGACGTTGAGATACGCTATAATTCCTACAGAAGAAGACGAGCCGAGAAAGTTCAATGTAACTTTCACATCGCCCAACATGTCTAAGAAAAACTTAATAGCTACGCAGAAACTCCACGAATTGTTATCAACACCCAGGAAACTAAAGAGTTACGCCAGCCAGCCTTCAGTGAGAATCACACCCAACAAATCTGTAGAAAACAAATATTCGGAAACACCAAGGAAATTCTTATCGAGCACACCCACTCATGGTGTAACTCCATCCAAATCCTGTGCTAATCTGACTTCAAGAACCAGTGCACCAACTTCTCCTATTTCACCGAAAGCCCAGCAGAAGCTAAGCTACGGTCTACCTGAAAATCTGCCTGGTTTTGACAGACATGATGTGTTTGTGACCAGCTTTAGAGAGAAGAGCAGGGACTGCAGTTTTGATCTAGAGAGGGAGATGAGTAGAGAAAGACGGGATTATGATCGGAGAAGAGACAGTCAGAGGAAGGATAAGAACACTGCTGTTATTATTCCAAGGTATGTAACTATGTCATTTATGTCAGTTTATTTGTGTACCATCAAAGAAATTCATATCTAACCAGTTCCAAACAAAATCCCGTGAACACGATGACCACATCTGTTACCGGCCCGGCTCTATAGTCGCCGAGTGCTGCAAGCAAGAATAGTCCTTACGGTGGTTAGATATGAACTTCTTCCATGGTACGTCATTCATTCCAAAGCTTCGCTAAAGGTATACGACCGTAGCCGACTGCAAGCAGCAGCAATAGGCGATGTGTCGCCGCGACATCCTGTACCCTAATACCTAAATACACGATCAATCAGAATCTGAATCGTTTTGAAACAGATTGTCAGTCCACTGCTTCATAAGTTCGAAAAAAAATCTGCTCAACAACGTAAATAACACCATGGATGTTGTTGAACTGTCAAAATGACGTACGAAATTGGATACTTAGTTATAACTCAATTCTTTTTTTTTAACGAAAGTTTTTGTTTTAGCTTTGAGCATCACACATTCACAATATATAGGTACATCGCACGTTTATGAGTTCAATAGTTAATCATTATTATATGGGTTCTTTCGTTACGATAACTTCGCGGTTTTCAGATAAACCGTCACACAGCTGTATCACATACATGTGTATAGTTATTTTTTTAAAACCGGCCAAGTACGTGTCGGACCACGCACAATGAAGGGATCCGTAGTTGGGATGAATTTATCCCAAGAAAAAACTTAACATTGTAGTTGAAACACATGTTCTGTCATACGGAATGTATGGGAGATCATGTTTATCAAACTGCAAATTTAAGTTGGTTGATTATTACTCGTTAAACTGTACAGACTATTTAGCTCCGATAGTTTTCCTTTTAATTTCATAATATATTTTTCACAAATCCAAGTACAACCATTTAGCTGACAGGGGGGAACTTGACGCTAACAAAAAAAATCAGTTAAAAGCTTAATATTTCACAAACGGATCCCTGAATCCAAAAATGGTTTTCACAAACTCAATATTTTTGAACGACCTTTCTAACGATATCCCACAACATGGGGTAGATGAGAAAAAAAACATCCCCACTTTACGTGTAGGGGACGTAGGTACCTACCCTAAAAAAATATATTTTTCTTGATTTTATTTTACCACTTTGTCGGTATGATTAATAAGTATACATTATGCCAAATTACAGCTTTCTAGTACTAACCGTCTCTGAGCTAAGCCGCGAACAGACAGACGGACATGGCAAAACTTTAAGGGTTCCTTGTTTACTACGGAACCCTAAAAATAGTAAACGCTTAACACCCACCACAAAAAAATACTCAATTTTGCACTGTAGCTATGTTTTTTTAAAAGGCGTTATTTCAATCAATCAATCTGCCTAGCCTTTTCCCAACTATGTTGGGGTCGGCTTCCAGTCTAAACGGATGCACCTGAATTTCAGTATTTTACATTGAGCGACTGTCTATCTGACCTCCACAACCCAATTACTAGGCAACATGATAGCCCTTGGTAAGACTGGGTGTCATACTTTTGGGCTTCTGACGACCCGTAACGACTGTCAAAGATTTACGAATGACAGCCGGGACCAACGGCTCAGAAATCGACCGCGGCAAGCGTAGCTAAGCTCTCCGCTTCGATCGACCCGGGCGGCTGTTATTATTTAGCCCAGAGCGAACGAGCCCCTTACAAGACGTTCTTTGTTGACATAAAATAATAGTGTTAAGCACCTGTCCCACCGGCTTGACAGCGACGAGCTATCAACGTTTTTCTCGCTCAAGACACGTACAAAATATTCTAGGTCCCGTGTTTCAAGTAAACTAGAGTTACATACAGTTGATCGGTGATTGTTCACACCGCCGCACGGTGGGCTGAAAATCGGCTTTCATAGACTTAGGGATTTCAATTTGCAAGTGCCGGATTTTTTGCCGGATATCGCTTCTATTAGTTATTACTATATTCAAAAATGACACCCGAGTTAATTCTGCACAAAAAAGAAGGAATTATAATTTTTTTACGAAAAAAAAATATGAAGCTAGTATGAAAAAGTTAATTATCTCGTAAACAGCAAGGAAAACCGTAATATCCTTACAGGTGGTTATAGTACTAATTATTTATGATTTTTGACATATGTCATATAACGGTTAACACTGCAAATTTTATTTTTTAAATCGTCAAAATATTTTTATTTATTTTTGCAGAAACGGTTCCTTTTAGTGTTTAAGTTGAGGAACACTGACTTTTAACAACACGTAACATAAAATAGCATCACCCCTATATTCCCGAAGGAGTAGTCAGAGGTTTAGTACATCCACACTTAGATAACTATGTTTGAGCTAGATATTTATCAATACAAAATGAGTTTTAAAACTTTACATACAAACAAAATACCAAATAACAAATTGTTTAGTCTTCTAGTGAGTCTGAAAATAAGTGATTAAGTAATTACAATGATTTATTCTTCTAATAAGTCTGAATAGGTGATTATATGATTGTTAATGATTTCTGATAAGTAAGCTAATTTGTTGATAAGTTGTGTTATGAGTTCTAAGAAATGTTTTTGACGATTATAAATTTTTATTTTGCACATCTTTTAAAACTGTAATGAGGGTAGTTTACTAATCATCGATGTTTTGCAATAAAAGGGCTATGCTTTATAATTTAGATTGTACTTACATAAATTATTAATACACGGGGCTGACATAATCGAGAAAAATGATATTGTGCCGATTGGGACTCTCTCGGAAGAAGCCTCAGAGTCTCGAAACAAAGATTTTAGGAGGTTCCGGGAACATCATTCGCGCAAAAGAAGCAGGCAAGAGTCTAATCAAGATATCTTAAATATGCTTGTTGTTTCTTCGGATCCTTTCCTAAGTGCACAAAGGCCTAAGTTAGATGCCAAGAGAAAGCAGAGCTTTTTTGCTGAAACTCTCGACTTAATTCAGTTTCGGGAAAGTGAGTTCGAGTTTTTAGATATTTCCAATCTGGATTCTGACTCAGAATTGAAGCCCGACAACGACAGAGATAAGGAAAATGTTATTTTTTTTTATTATTTTTTTTTTGTTTTATATATCTTAATATTTGGGTCAATCAAATTTTTCATAATTAACAATGTTCTTAATTTCGTCACTAAAAGGAACCGAGGGCGTCCTACCTTACTTACCTTAAAAACACATACCGCGATGAAATTTTGGCGCATAAGACTCTTCAACTGTAACATACGGCTTGTATTTCACTGAGGGGTAGGCAGAAGTAAATAATTATAGTGCATAGTTCGCCAGTTCATACAGGGTGGCAGGGACGACGCGAAAACTGTTACCTTACCATGGATACAGTACGTTATTCTGAACGGCGACGCCTCAAAATTTGTTATTAAAAAAAGTTTAGGAGCTTATTATTAAAAGGTTATTTTTTATATTTCGCTTTTCAGTTTTTGCGTCGGTAAGTTTTTTTGTTTCGGCATTTCTTCTCAGGGATCATTCGGCTAGGAAATTCCAGCGCCATCTAGTTTTAAAATATTGACTTGTAAAAGGGTCTTGACTTGTAGAAGATCTACTAAAAATAAAAATTTAGTCGTCTCCACTTTCAGGGTAGCTTCCCCACCGTCAGTGTATTCCGAAGAAACTTACAAATCCTTCTCAAGCCTCAAGACGATATCAGGAGCCACAGCTTCCCTGCTGATAGCGGCTATCATGCTGACTATGTGTGGCGGTCTCACTGCTGGGCTGAGCTTCTACATGATGTATGCTGTAAGTATGCTTGATTTTGAATACTTGTGTACTTACTTTTTTGTTCATTTTGTACAGGTGCATAATTATAATGTTTCTAAAGTGGGGGTACCTGTATCTTTTGGACGTAATGGAACATGACGAGATATTGAGCATTCTTCTCTTGCATCAAAATAGTTACGGCGGCTATTATTGCCAGGTTCTAGTCATAGTCATCTAAGCAGACATCATCGTAATTCTAAATATATTGTTGCACACTACTCCGATGAAATAATAAGTGAGATTCTGATAGATGAGTCATGTTGAGATATGATTTGATTGGAAATAGCTCGCTTTGAATGTTATTTTACGACAAAACAATGCTGGTCAGCCGTCATCTTTATATTATACCCTTGAATCGTCTGTCAGCACCCTAATTGCGTAATACACTTTAGTGGTCACAGCAGTTAGTGTGGAGTGTATTAGTAGGAACTGTTCTTGACGTAAATAAAACTAACTGTAACTAGGCTGAATGGAGTCTGAAGTCACAATTTTTTTTTTTATCTAGGGCGTCTCGCAGGTGACCATTAAGGTCGTAGCTACTTAACCGGGCTTTCCTGTGGCTGCCTTAAGCTTCTACACTCAAAGCCTCCAGCCAGGGGCAGTAAAACTATTCTAAATTAAAGCTAGGCGAACGCTCGCTAAGGGCACCCCCTGTGGGGTACGAACCTCGGCTTAGGGAGTCGCTGAGGAGAGGACAGCAAGAGGGACAGGCTGGATCAAAGATATATAATTATTATTAATCGAGGAATTTAAAGCTACTGGCTCAGCATCAACGTGGGCTGGCGCATCGTTGTCGAGCAAGGGTCGGGGGTGTTATTTATTTTCCAAAATACCCTACTTAAATACACTAATTCAGATACACTATGCGCTAGCATGTTATCGACCAATAGCGATGCGCCGCAGGTCGAGGCGCGCGCGGGGCACGGGGCGTTGAGTTGCACACGGCACTATTCGCCGCGAAGGCATAAATAGGAGTCGCATGCTAAACGCGGTCCTTTTCGCCGGGCGCCGTCGTCGAGTGAAGACTGGTCATCATCGTCATGTGTCCACGTGTCCATCTGCGTGGTTCCGAAGCGTGAAGTGAAAACACGGAAGGTGCTGCTGCTTCTGCTTGCTTTGCTTGCGCTTACAAACCGCTTCTTTCGAAGCGAACCGGCGAACGTGTGCGGTGTTGTGATGATGCTCGTGCCACGTCGGTGTTTGCTATCTTGTTTCTCAGTGTGCCGATTACGTAGGTACTCGTCTTTTTCAAGATGATTGTTTCACTGTTTCTTGCTGATTGTCAAAAACGTGGTAGGGTTACGTACTTGTCTTTTTCAAGATGATCGTTTCAATGTTTCTTTTAGACTGTCAAAAACGTGGTAAGGTAACTGGTTCGGTGGTATGTGGTAGCTGGTATATTGATGACTGTGTGACGGATACTGTGTCACTACGTAACTTCGGTGGTATGTGGTAGTTGGTTTTCTGTTGACTGTGTGACAGGTACTGTGTCACTACAACACGATCAACCACAATTTGAATCGTTTTGAAACAGATTGCTAATCCATTGCATCATTAGTTCTAAAAAACATCTGCTCGACAACGTAAATAACGCAATGAATGTTGTTAAATTGTCAAAATGAAACAGATCATTTACGAAAATGTGTTAGGCAATTAAATAGCAGGTTGGCTCGGCTGACTACCGCCATGGGATCTGGAGGCGAGGAGGCGAAACGCCGGGGCGTAACTCCGCTGCCGCAAGAAATCGCGGCACAACGGAATGAGCTCCGGCGGGATCTCATGGCGGCATGGAGAGTGCGATTGTTGCAACCCAGCGCTGGGCACGCCACAATTGTGGCGATAAGTACCCTCTTTGAGGAGTGGCTCGAGAGGCACCACGGCGTCCTCACCTTCCGCTCGACGCAGGTCCTCACCGGACACGGCTGTTTCGGGAAGTACCTGTTCCGCATAAGGCGGGAGGAAACGCCCGGGTCACCACTGTGTGGATCGCCCGGAGGACACGGTGGAGGTTTGCCCGGCTTGGGCGGGGCACCGCCGCCGCGCCGTGTCCTCACGGAGGCGATCGGCGGCGGCGATCTCTCGCGTCCGGCCCTGGTTTAGGCCAAGCTCCGGAGAGAGTGCATGGGAGGCCGTCACTTCCTACTGCGAAGCAGTAATGCTCGCGAAGGAGGAGGCGGAGCGCGCGAGGGAGAGGCAAGATTCGCGCCCTCGCGCCCCTATTCGCCGCAAGACGCCCCGGGCGTCGGAAGTCGCGAGCCGACTTCCGGCCATCGTAGGCGCGGGCTTTCGGACGGTGAGCAATGGGTAGCTCGCCGTCCGATAGGGACCAGGCCCGGGTCGACGGCGCGTTGTGTTCCACGCGCGCCTCAAAGAGATGTGAGCACCAACTGACGGGGTCCGGAAGGGCCAATGCCTGCCGGGGTTACGAGTTTGTCCGAAAGGGATATCTCGACCCCGGCACATAGGCAACGGAAGGAACACGGGTGGGTTTTAGTCAGTAAAAGTCTGACACGCCCTCCCGCTCCGGAAAACCTCAAAAACATGTTGGCTCGGCTCGTTGCCTAGTTAGGCACTGAAAAAACATAGTTTAGTTACGAAGTAAATTGAGGTTTGCCATAACTAATTAATGGATAAACACAATTATTACAGGAAATAAAAAAATACCTAAACTTTTGTCCTCATTTTGCAAAAAAAAAAAATCTATGAGCAAAGTTCTTATCTAGCTACATGTTGATATTCCAGGTTGGCAGGCGTTACTACTTGGACTTCGGCGTGCTTGCTGGCTTCACCTGCTTTTTACTAGGACTACTGGGCTTCAGAACGAGGAGACAACAGCTGCTGCCAAATAGGAATTATATTTCTGGTAAGTTCATAAACATATTATTATTCGCAAAAATACATACTTTCTATGGTGTGTGAATCGTTCTGAGTGAAAATTCCTGTTTACCAGTTTTATCGTTATAATATGGTACCCATATGTTAAAATTTAATTCTCAGTTCTGAAATAATAAAATATCTATAAGGTAGGAATTATAACTCATGCGGGCGTAAGTGCAGGTGCATTAAATTAATGGATTCGTTGGCGCCTGCAATAATATTGAGACTTGACGCGTGTGATTAAATTATTGAACGTACGTCAGGCGTAATAATACTTCCTACCTTTAGGGAATTTATTGATTTATGTGTAATAATAAATAATCAAAGGAATTTCTTAACCATCCTTAAAAAGGTTTTTTTTTCGTAGAATTGTACAATTACATGATAGGTTAATAAGAAGTCGCTGAGATTGACTGGTTGAAATGAAATCATTGTCTCTGTATCATTATCATGTTATACATAATCTACCTGTATTCACTAAATTAGTAGGCAGGTGTGTATAGTTCTCCCACATTTCACCAGTTATGTTCCAAGTATCATTCCGATGTAATAGGGTTGGGCACTGTATATTAGAAGGCGTCACAATGAAAACATTTTTTTTAATGTATATTTACTTACGTAATTTCCTTTCTGTTGCAGGTTACATCGTCCTCTCCTCCTTCTCTCTCCTTAGCGCCTTCGGACTACTAATTCTACTATCAGTTGAGCCAAAACCTGGAACGCCGTTGAACGACATCACATCAGGAGCTGTTTGCGGCGTCAGTATTCTGTCACTTTGTTTGGCGACTGTCGGAGTCCTAGCTTCTTACTGTTGCGTTAAAGATCCACCCGATAATAGGGTCGGTACTACTAGGTGGTATTGAAATAGGCATGTACTTACGAATAAGGACTAAGAGCGGTAAATCTTTAATGACAAGATATCAAAGTTCCAAACAAATCGTTTCAAATCCCTTGTTAAAATGATTAGCATTGATACCCGCCGCGAAGGATCATTGCTTTTTCCGGGCTGTAGGCGCCTGCAAATTCGGTATCAAGAGTCGTTTTGATTTGATTGGATGAAATAATAAGTTCATGGCATGGCCCCGGATTATTTCTACATGAAACTGGCCAGTTTTAGCCTCATTTTCGTCGTACATTGACAGATAACTAATATTCATAGCAATGGATGTCGAGAAACCATGGCCAAAACTGGCTTTTATCTCTAAGAAATTATTTCAGAGCAATTAGGTACTTATTGAAAGTCTAGAAGAAGTCACGTGGCCACGATCCATGTATTCTTCCCTTCTCAGAGCAATTTATATTGTTCTAATAATGAAGATGAATAAAAATAATATCACATTATTATTTTAAGGATGTAGGTATCATGTTTTCTCGTTGTGTTGAAAAAGGACATCAAAATAAGCTTAGGCCTACTGGCTGATTCCATACATTTTTGAATATTTAATCTTATTTTATATTATATAATTTATTTCCATATCTTTGAAGTTTCTTTTCCATAAGTACGATGGAATTAGTCTTTATAGCTGCCTAAGTTTTATTATAATTATATAGTTTAGATAAACCAAAGCAGGTCCTTTAAAATTGATTGTATTTTACTATGTAATTGTTGTGAAATTTTAATAAAATTGGATGAATATTACGTGTTTGCGAGTTTTATTTCAATGAATAACGGTCACCATCCAAGTCTACCAAGTCCAGCAGTACTAAGTTCAGCACATTTGTCTTCTGATTATCTGAATAGGAGCAGTTTTTTTTCCTTTCCTATTATCTGTTTAGGTCACAAGATAAGAGTTGACCTGACCTTACTTACTACAGCGTACTATCGGTCAAATCACCGCCTTTAGTAGAATCATAAAACAACACGGAACTGTTCTTTAAAAGGCCATCATCACAGGTAAGGCTATGTATTCATAGATACCTTACCTGTTCTGTGACTGTATTTGCAGTAATAATAGGTAAACGGCCATGGTCACAATTGTGACACAGCAACATTTTTAACCAGATTGTGAACACGGCTCTTTAGCCATGATGACTGAAATGAAATTGTTTATTTTGTAAATATGATATCGGAATCACTTTTACACGTCATATAAAAACATATTAAAAATAAGCTAGATGAGGTCGGTGTTTCCTATCTGACTACTCTGAGAAGAAAGGCCGAAACAAACTCAGACGTCGCAGTCTCTTTTCAAGTCCAGACATAATCTTGGTCAAACCATATGAGGACCATGTAGATTAGTGTCTGAAATGGTCTTTTGAGGAAAGAACCACACAGATTTGAGTGGACCTGTCCAGTCAGTGCAAGCATTTGTTAGTAATCGTGGAGCTCAACTCAGAACCTAAGGAGCTCAACTCGACGAACAATACCAAAGAAAGGATTTTTGGGTAGGCCGCATCAACTACCTACTCAAACTGCCAGACCATCATTAAAACTAATTGAGAAAGAAAAAATAAATAAAAGAAAAATATCCACATAGTCCTCACATTCACAATAATTAAAATAATATAATACTTTACAAAGCAATCGTGGCATTATGAATATAATTTTCAACAATTTCAATGTGTAAGTTTAAAAAACTGGTTTATTGTGATGAATAATTAAAATTTCGCACTGGACCCTCGTGGTAGATTATAGCCCACTCCCTCTCATAGAGAGGAGGCCTGTGTCCCAGCAGTGGGAACATTATAGGCTGATTATGTAATGTATGTAAGCCATGCCAAAAAATCCTTGCACGGCTACAGAATAGAATATTGTTTGTTGCTGCAGGTTGTTAGCAAATAAAGTTGATCAAAATTAGTATTCAAGCGATCCACAATACACGGCGCTATTCACTATCACACTTTACACTTCGACCAAGCAGCAAATCTGCATTGAAATTACGAATTTCTCGCGCCATTCTCAAAGTAAATATCGTCTCTCGGTAAGTTAGCCCCCGCCAATATTAAAGCCTTGAACTCAAGACAGGTTTGCACAGTTCAAGTTACGGAGTAGAGTATGGTAAATATTTACCATAGGTACCAGCACTGCCACGCATTGGCCCTGCTAATTGCCCTTGCTCTTGTAAAGGTCGGGGGAATTTATTGTTAAGCAAACTGACTCATCGTCTGTCTAGCTTGTTTCCAACTATGTTGGAGTCGGTTTCCAGCCTAACCGGATGCAGCTGAAGTATTTTAAATGGAGCGACTGCACCTCCACAATCCAGTAACTGTGTAATAGGATACCCTTTGGTAAGACAGTTTTTTAGAATTTCGGGCTTCTGACGACCCGTAACGATTCCCAAAGATTAACGAATGTCAGCCGGGACTAACGGCTTAACGTGCTTTCCGAGGCACGGAGGAGTCTCGGTATGTAAGGATGGTCACCCACGGACCAACCTCGGCAACCGTAGCTTAACCTGATGGATCGACCCGTGCGACTGTTAATAACTTAGCCACGAGCTCCTCAGCAAATTGAAAAGTGACAACCAACTTCAATTGTTCGTACTTATATTTATCATGCACTAGCTATAATACTGCAAATTGACGTTGGGTGTCAATTTGCTTTACAAATAATTTCGGGCACAGCTTTAGACTGTTGCAAAATATGTTGCAATGCAAGTGAGAAATTCCTTATGGATTAATTTCCTTGTGGTTTAATGTAAGTTTCGAATGTCAATGGGAAGTTTGTTGTAAAAGCGTAGACATTGACCCATGAACGAGTTGCCTACTCTGTGGAGACGTGTGCGATGTACAGCAAGGTTGTGTTTATTCCTGGTATTTATACTATGAATATCGGACATTTTCTTAAAATTTTATGACTGGTTGTTTTAGCGAATGAACAAGCCAAGCCAGCAAGCAAGCAAGTAGTAGCCAGCTCGTAGCACGTCAGACGTGCTACGAGTTGACTCAGACTGGCTAAGGATTTCATGGTGCTTTCTCCAAAAAGGTTAAACATAAAACAGGATCTCCCCAAAAATCTGAGCATTAAGTGCTGCCAAGCTGTCATAATTGTATTGTTATTTTTTTAAATATATTTTAGTCAATCAACTGACTATACCAGATGAATTTGTAAATAAATGAGACAGTTTTTACGATTAAAAAGAGAATACTGCACATACTTTAATACATCACTTTACAGTAATTTTGTGAAATGGAACGACAAAAGTAGTTGTCAAACTATGCGTCAACAAAGAAACGTTCCATTACATAAATAAGAGAGATAAAAGCATAACAGTAATTCTATCTTTGTTCAACTTGTGTAAAAAGACAATAAACTATCCTGCTGTCCAGGAACCAGGAACAAGTTTTACGATTGTTCACCTCTCGGCTGTGATTTTCTATTCAGCTTTTGTGCTAATTTGATAACAATTGAACTGTTTGATAACAATTTCTAATTGGTGTATCTAACGAGATGTAGCTTAGATTATATCATCTAACCTGTCAGCTGCATTTATGTCAACGCCCAGCGAGTTATGCATTTCGTAATTTAAGTTGTTAAAGTGTTGTTGATAGTACAAAACATGTAAGTCTTTGTTTTATTACGTTTTTTTATTAGGATGAATAAGGTAGGTGTCGCAGTCACCACCGATCCATCTTATTTTGCTAATTAAAAAACATACATAGTGTTGATTTTTTAAAGAACAGCAGAATGCAAAGGTCTTATGTACAAGTAAATAATTTGAAGGTCGAAAAATAAATAAATATTTAAGTAAATTATTGTTATTTTATGATGCTCATCTGTTAGTAAATACGTGTTTAAGTTTGTTAATATAACTAAACGCTTGTTCTTATCAGAATAACATGGAAACATATCAATTATTGAGATAAATATAGTCTGAAATTCTACAGGCCTATTTAACTGGCCCAATTACGTTATCTTGAATAATAGGAATATTGCATAGTTTACATTTACTGCAGTGAATTAGTTATAACAAGTGTATTTTCAGTGAACATAATGGCTTGTTTATTGTAAGTGTTTATTATTTTCTTTGTTAACAAATTGACACATTTTTTTCTGCACCATGATGGATTTCTAATTTAGCCTAAGTCACTAATAAGGTTACAGCAAAAAGTATTTCTTTGAGAAAACCATAATTTCAAGGTTTTAAATTGCCAGTAGTACTGACCCATTTTTTAAATAAATAATATAGATTTTTTGGGCCGGACACCCTTGCAAAGTTTCATGAAAATCAGTCCAGCCCTTTCGGAGACCATACAAACAAAGTAACATTGATTTTTATTTATATAGATAGATAGAAGATACATTGAGACACTGGAATCTGAAAATACTTATTGTAGGGTTTGTATTATTAATTTAATTACCGGATTGCAGCTGCAATGTGTTCGTCAGTGTATGTATGGATGTTCAATCAAAGCTCAAAAACAAGTGTACCTAGTTTGAAAAATGAACTGACAATAGTAAACTACATTTCTGTAGTATTTTATTGGTAAACCAATCCAAGTTAATATTTAATAAAATAAAAATGATTCATGCATCATAAACTGTTTTTAACTAAATATAAAACTGTTATCGGTGCTATTGACAAACATTGCTGTATCAGGCATTGGTTTCAAAGATAACAACCATACTCATTGAATTGCAGTGGGATTAATTGATATTTACTGTTTTACAACTTTATTAAAAACTACCTTTTGACCCCTGATTCGCCCGTATAGAGGACGGAAATTATCCCATGGGAACGTAATACAGGGATAGAAAATATCCTACTAAGTGTGGGCAATGGAGTCCAATAAAAATTTTGCATTGTATAATAAATAAACATATTTATAATACAAAAAGTATCCTATGTCCTTACCCAGTTCATGGTTTACCTCTGCCAAAATTTCGTTGAAATCTAAGAAGAAAAACAAAAGTAATGTTGTCTGTTGTTGAAATCCATTCGGCCATTTAGAGTGTGAAAATGTAACAGACGTGTTACATTTTCAAACTTTAATGGCCGAATGGATTTCGGGATGAACAATTAAGGAACGTGCCAGCAACTTCATTAAAAGATGCCCATCTATAGATAAATGTCACCTCTCTCTACTATTCCATTACCTACTAGGATGCATGTCTGATACGACTCGTAGATCCTTTCATATCCTAAGGGCACGTCTTCCCTTCCATTACCGCGCCCCCTGGTCTACTCCTTGATATGCAATGGCCTCTGTAGCCCCATGAAACATGAGGCTCCAGGGGCTAGTGCAAATCATTGGGTTCATTCGAGTAATCGAGTCTGGTCAAATGACACCGGGGTCGGTGCATTTCATTCATTAATTAATTCATAATAATAATATTTTATTAGACCAAAAAGAATAAACATGTTAAATACAGAATTTATCATAGCTACTCATACTTAGGCTTTGAAGTAAATCAGTTACAATTGTGTTTAATTATTAGCATTTGCTGCCGAACTTCATACCTAAAAGAACCATGTTTATGGTTTTGTGATGCATACTTAAATAATAAGTAATTAATTTGTTGTCAGAATACAACAATATTAATATAGTCATACCCATAAACGACCTAGCTAGACCTATATTTCCTTGAATAACCCATATATTATGAAAATATTTCCTTATTTTAAATCATTCATTTGTGTAGCGTTCAATGGTCATTGCAATAACCCATCACTATTCCCCTGCCATTATCCCAATTTAGTCGGGGCCAGTACAAAATGTTATTAGGGTTCCGTACCTTAAAAGAAAAAACTGAACCCTCCGTTCGTCAGACCGTTTTTCTTAGGAACGCGTGAAGGTATCAAGTTGAAATTAATATTAAATACGTAGGTCTATGGTCCCTTGGAGCTCTATAAAATCAAGTTTTTAAGTCAACGGAATGAAAAAATACGGCCATTTATGTGACATATTTTGATACTCGCAAATAAATCAAAAAGTACAGGATACTTCCCATTGACCTAGAATCATGATATTTCTTCAAAAAACCATTTCAGACACCAATCTACATGATCGTCACACACATGATCTGACCAAGATTAAGTCTGGACTTTAAAAGAGACTGTGATCTCTGAGTTTGTTTCGGCCTTTCTTCTCAGAGTAGTCAGATAGGAAACGCCGACCTCATCTAGTTTTTTTTTTAAATTTGGTTTACATGTAAAACTGTTTGTACAAACCGACTTACAGAAATAAAATTGTTATTTGTAAAAGCAACATGGGATTGACATCGCCACACATGTGTAGGTACAAATATCCCTTATATAAATAAAGGTTAGACTGGACGCTAACCCAAACAGTTAGGAAAAGGCTAGGCAGATGATGACGCTGATGAACTTTCTAATTTATTTATATATACATTTTATTACACATTCTTTGAATCTCATTTATTTTATGAATTAATTTATCATTATTTTTTTTATTTTTTATTTTTTCTTTGATAAGAACTTTTCTTGGACTGCCCAGCTACAGGAAGTTAGCCGCAAACTATTTGCATCCGCTGCATCTTTGAAGAGATTACGTAATTTTCTTCCGACGGCCACCAAGATTGCGCTTGCCCAATCGCTTCTTCTACCCATCCTTGATTATGCTGATTCCAGCTATCTTGACCTTACCCACCCAAGACCAACTTGATAAACTTGAGCGGCTTCAAAATGTTTGTATAAGGTTCATATTCGGTTTGCGCAAATATGACCATGTTTCCGAATATCGCGTGAAGCTCAAGTGGTTACCAATTCGCCTTCGCCGGAATGTTCATATTCTTTCCCTGTTGTTGTATAATGTGCTTTTTTCCCCTTCCACCCCTCTTTATCTCAAGGAACGTTTCCAATTTCTCTGCGACTCCCACACGAAATTTTTAAGGTCATCAGATAACTTGAAGCTTAAAATGCCTATGCATTCCACAACTTTCCTCGACAAATCTTTCACTGTCCAGGCCGCTCGTTTGTGGAATGCACTGCCAGTTGAAATAAAGCGCGCGCAATCGTTACATGTGTTTAAGAGACTCGTGAAGGAACACTGCTTGTCGTTGTGATCTTGTTCTCGTAACTGTCATTATCTATAGTCTTCATTTATTTTCGTTGCTTATATATTTTGTATGTATGTATTTATGTATCTATTATTTAGGATATGTATCTGTGTATCTATTCTAGTATATTGTATACATATTATTTGCACCAACGACAGCCCCATTTTTATGTCCAGGCAAATCACTGTCCATTCTAAGGTTGCCTGGAAGAGATCGCAGAAAGCGATAAGGTCGCCCATTGTATATTTTGTAGTGCTTAATTATTATTTCTTGTTATGTATTTTTGTGGTGTACAATAAAGTATATATAAATAAATAAATAAATAAATAATTTATTATAAAAATACTTTTACATAATTATTATGTGGAGGGCACTTGGTGCTTATCAAAATGTCTATACCATGTAAATTGACGATAATTGTTATTACTGTGTAACTGCCTCATTACTACTTATAATTGAGAATGTATTGTAGTATTTAAGAGCGTTTATTCTGAAAGTGGGCAACGTCGCAAAGAGCTGTCAAATATTTACCTGTTTTGATTAATTTGGCAATATTACTGTATGGAATTATGAAATGTGGCTAACTAGTGAACTAGACTATTGATTATGAAATGCAATAATTAATATATTAACACCGAATATTTAGATTTAGATGTAAAAAAAAAATTTGGTAACTTTCCAAATGCCTTTTTTACACCTAAAATGGTTACAACATAAAATTCAATTCTATGACATGAATATTTACTTTTTAAAGTATTTTATATTTTTAATAATTTGTGAATGTGAAGACTATGTGGATCATTCCTTTTTATTTTATTTTCTCATTTAGTTTTATCATGGTCGGGCAGCTTGAGTAATTTATGCGGCCTACCCAAATGTCCTTTCTTTGGTATTGTTCGTCGAATCGTTGAGCTCCTTAAATTCTGAGTTGAGCTGCACGGTCACTGACAAATGCGTGCACTGACTGGACAGGTCCACTCAATCTGTGTGGTTCTTTCCTCAAAAGACCATTTTTAGACACCAATCTACATAATCTTCACATGATCTGACCTAGATTATGTCTGGACTTTAAAAGAGACTGTGACCTCTGAGTTTGTTTCGGCCTTTCTTCTCGGAGTAGTCAGATAGGAAACGCCGACCTCATCTAGTTTAAAAATAATAATATGTTTGACGTGTAAAAGTGTTTTGTACAACCTATTTACAGAAATAAAAATCATTTATCATCATTTATCATTTATCAGTGTTATAATTGCAATTAATTATTAATATTCTAATTTGCTAGTTAGCCACATTTCTTATTTCCATACAGTAATACTGCCAAATTAATCAAAACAGGTAAATATTTGACAGATATTTGCGACGTTGCCAACTTTTAGGATAAACGCTCTTAATATGTAATTTCTTTTTGCAATACCTACAATAAAAGTAGTTTATTTGTGAAACATAGGTAGGTAATTAATTACATACAAATATCTCAAAAATTAGGATCTTCATTTTCGTGAGATGTTAATTAATATTTGCTACTTACATACTTATTTATTACTGTTCATTAATTATCATTTACTTAAATCAAATGTAAAATAAATAATAAAACAATCAAATAATGTAAAATAAATAATAAAACAATCAAATAATGTAAAATTTAAATAACACCAAGATTGAATTTCCAAACTTGAAAAAAATCTGTGTTTTGAATTAGTTTTTGTAAATTTTTATGAAGTTATATTACCAACTTTGTTGCTGACCATACCTTCTGTCTTTCATTGTTTTGTCACGCAATCTAAATAGTAAGAAATCCAGTAATACCAGAAATTAATACAGATGGTTCATTCCGCAAAATCATTTAAATAAAAAGCGACTCTTGCTACGACACAATAAAGTGCAATTCAGGTCGCACAGCGCTAATTACCTGCAGTTATATTCACCTAGAAGGTGCCTCTCTTTCTATCGCGTAACTCTTATATCTTCTGACTACGTTACACTCACTGAATTGGCCCAGCAAGACGGGCCCGCCGCATACTTGTAGCTTCGTATCTGTATTTATCAGTGGTAATACAATAGGTCGCTGTTACAAATCGAAGGTATTATGTGATTATGCGGCTATAAATGGATTAAACTGAACAAAGTACTGAACTACTGGTGACATAATAAGAGTCGAGCAATCGCTTCATAGGCTTAAGCTACCCTTGCCACGGTTATTCCGTTAAAAACCCTTTCCTTAGGCTCAGCGTAGAACGATAGGAGAAGAGGAGAGGATTTTTTGAATATTGGACTTTATTATTATGTCCTTAAAGTTCAACGACACGTCCTCTGCTTTGCGCTCACTGTCTGCGCGAAGCCAAATCATCCACCCCAGTTCTGTTACACTCTACACAGATTGGAATATCACTGAATCCTAATAAAATTGACGAAAGAAACTATCGAATTTCAAAAACGTTTCTTATTCGAGATGTTATCAATATTTGAATATGTGCACAGATGAATACAGATCGTATGAAGCTACAAGTACGCGGCCCGCTCGACTTCTTGGGCCAATTCAGTGAGTGTAACGTAGTCAGAAGATCTAAGAGTTACGCGATAGAAAGAGAGGCAACTTCTAGGTGAATATAACTGTAGGTAACTAGCGCTGTGCGACCTGAATTGCACTTTATTGCGTCGGAGCTAGAGTCGCTTTTTATTTAAATGGTTTTGCGAGTGAAACATGTGTATTAATTCTGTGCTATGTGCATGATATAAATTGTAAACAGAGATTGAGCACGTATCCTCGCAGGCAAAGAAATTGTAGTAATGTTTCAATAGTTTTAATAACTTTATTAAAGGGCTTGTCAGGAGTTTAGTGTATGTCACGCACGACGGCGATTTATACCTACACATTAGGAACAATAGAAATAACGGTTTATTTGATTCTCGAACGAATTAACAATCTCTAGTAAAACCCGCGAAGGATCCTTGCTTTCCGAGATTAACGTGAAATTAGTTGCGCCCGCGGTTGCACCCGCATAAGTCTCGATCCCGAGAGAATATCGGGATAAAAAGTATCCTATGTCCTAACCCAGGTCATGGTCTACCCATGTGCCAAATTTCATCCAAATCCGTTCAGCCGTTTTAGTGAAAGCGTAACAAAGAAAAAACAAACAAATTCCCTTCCGCGTTTAGTTTGGATTTTTAAATCAGAATTTTTGAGCACCTCTGCCCCGCATTTATACTTAAGTAAACTTAAAAATAAACATAACATAGTAATTAGTAGTTATGTGCTTAACTAAATACCATTATTTAGTTAATAAGTAATTATCTAATGATTCCAGAGGTCAGGATGTCCAACCCACACTACAGGGAGGCGGCGGAGTCGCTTCTCAACAGTGTTAGCCCGCACCATCGGACGTTGAGTGAGTATATTTTATTAACACGCTTTTATTAGGTCGACCTGTATGTATGTAACTATGTAATCAAATCTAAGAAAACTAATTTAACCATCTTCTAAAGATCGTAGCGTTATGAAAATTGGCAGTTGTATGTGATTTTGATGACAATACAATAACATGGTATTGTCGAGCTGATCTGATGATGGAGCCGGAAGATATGAACTGGAACTTCATGATGGATGATCGTATCATAGCCGTGTTTGGACTTGATAGAAAGGTCTTGTAATGAACGTTGACCATGATTAGGTTTCAAGGTCTGATGATGAAGCCGGAAGATAGGCACTAGCATTCCATGATGAAATATCGTATCATAGCCGTGTTTGGACTTGTTAGAAAGGTCTTCTAAAGGTGCACGTAAAAGCGTGTTTTTTAGTTTTTTTTAAACTATTTATTATTTATTTGCTTTTATCTTCAGTTTGATAGCCTAGTGGTGTAACCCTCGGACTGCCAAATCATATGTCTCGAGTTCGAACCCAAGGCACCTCTGACTTTACGGATTCATGTGCGTATTATTATATTATATTAATACGTGAAGCAAAAACTTTGTACCCTTTTTACGAAAATTATGTGGACGGAGTATGATATTTGTTCGGGTTAATGTTTATATGGAGAAGGAGTGCAGAAAGCTAATATTTTTATATAATACGCACAAGAAAAATGGTCGAATTTCGACCACTAGGCGACCACTAGTACATATAATTATCACTTGCTTAAAAAACGGTGAAGGAAAACATCGTGAGGAAACCGGCATGCCTGAGAGATTTTTCTCGACGTCATGTGAAGCCAAGTCAGAGGCCCATAGGCGGCTTGAAAACTCTGACACCAGGTTAGTCACTAACCACACGGAGAGAAGAACACCTTCAGTTTTTTCACTCGCGAGATTCAAATTTTCTTTAGTTTTTTTCATTTTGCAGGTCAGTGTCAGGTTGTATGTTTATTAAAATATGATTCGCGACCGTAAAAAATATAGCTTTACATAATTATAATCATTACAATCAGCAATACAACTCCATAAGTTAGCATAATTGTCAAATGTCATGATTTCATGAAATAGTCATTCAATGGGATTACATGAACTTAGAGAGTTGTATTGATCATTTTTATGATTATAATTCTATAATTAAACATTTGATACGGCCGCGAATCATATTTAGATCAACATAGAACATGATACTGACCTGCAAATTGCAAAAATCGTAAGAAAATTTTAATTTCGCGGGCTGCCTTAGCGCTTTCGCCTTTAGGGATACGGAGTGGTGTGTCGAGTCATAAAAGATAGTAAATTGAGTCGGATAAAATGTATTGAATCATACAAGGCTTAAAATGAAAGAAAATAAATGATGATACAGTCTGGCATTATGATTAATCTTCTCTCTCTCTCTCCTTTCCAGCACACTCCACCTCTCTAAACCTAGTATCAGATGACCTGGTAGCCGGCCACAGACCTCAAGGCAAGATGTCCACAGTGCGAAGGTTCTTCTGCCTTTTCGTCACGTTCGACCTACTGTTCACTAGTCTTATGTGGCTCATATGTGTGATGGTGAGTGATTTATAATATTTTAGGGGTATGAGGAACAGGGTGTAAAGTTCACTCATCCCCCATAGAAAAGGGAGGATCCTCCGACCAGACGGGTGTCGTGTCTGGCGGGCAATTGCCCGGAGGTTGAAGTCGGGAACTTGTATTATGTCCACCGCGCGGTAAACTCTAATTGCGCAATGCAGGATTTGTGTGACGTCAGGATGTTGTGTGACGTCAGGTCTTTGATGCTTAGTTCGCATGTGGCGATGTAGATGCCGCCACAATATCTTTTTGAATTTTAGATAATTATCTAGTTTTCGAACAAAGTCAAAGTCAAATCATTTATTTCAAATAGGCCCTTGTAAGGCACTTTTGAACGTCAAAGTTTACAAAAAATTGAATTGATTCTAGTCGCCCCCTTCCAAAAGGTAGTTTTCGTATGGAGAAGAATGGGCAAGAAACTCCACCGTTACTCTTTTAAAAAGTGTTACAATATTTTGTATATGTAGGTACATTAGTTACATAATTATATGTGAAGACGATGAACCTAAAAAAAGAAAACCTTACCACAATAGGTAAAAAGAAGAATTAATAAAAATGAAGCAACGAAAGAGAAATTAATTACTTATGTGATAGATGCATGGTTCTCACATATTTACAAACATTGTAAAAGTAGACGATTTTCTTAAAATTTTACAATTAATAAGTCAGTGTGTGAGGAAGTAATCACAGAATGCAAAATCAATGTCATATAATAAAAATAATAATTTATACAAACTACAAACTCAATGTCTTATATGGCAAAGTTCAAACTCCATTGCAATCAAAAAATATTTAGGCAGGAGGGCTCCCGGCACTGAACATGTTCAGCAACGTTTATAAATAAATCTGGCATATGGCAATGCTTCTACGAAGACTGGTATTGCAGATATTCATGAATGCAGTGATTACTTATCATCAGATGAGCAATCGACTCAGTCGAGTCATCTGAGCAGTCTGCCTATTACCCAGTTATTTTTTTTGTCGGTAATTCCTAATGTATATATTCCTCCGTTTTGGGAGAACGGAGGGTTATGTCGGATTCCTACCGACTAAAATCCTACTGTTCCTACTACTTTCTCACCTAAAACTGACCATCAGAGATCGTTTACCATCCCATACCATGAAAAAAAAAACATGGTTGCTATGCCTCCAATCTTTTTCTTTCTTTCTTAACACGTTCAGTGTCGGGAGCCCTCCTGGAGGGTTCACCTAGTCGCACATGGGATGCCTCATGGATGGATAATTTGTAGGTTTTTCTTAGCGAATACAACAGCATTATAAATCGTGAAAATAAAATTGATGTATATTTAAACAAGATTTATTAGTATATGCGTTGGTTTTAAAATCCAAGCATTATTTTTTTTTTTAATATTTTTTCTTCACGGTTACAAATATCCACAATTTTTTTGGAAACTACGTAAAGCGACAAGACCCCCTGAAAACACTATTTTCGTTTTACAGTGTTTTATAACACGGTTTTAAACCTAATGCCGTTGACCGTCCGCGATGGTTATCTTTAGCGCAAACGTAATGCCGGCAACCCTCCCGGAGGGTTCACTTTCAATATGTATGGCGGCATGGCGTATGAGTTCTATGAAACGTGGGTGGAGTTGAAAGTGTTTAATCAATTAAATACAAATTCTATAACATTTTCGTTGCAGATGCGAGGCGAAACTCTAGAACAAATAATGAACACAGAAATTCTACAGTACAACGTAAAGACGTCTCTATTCGACATAGTGATGGTCGCTGTCTGTCGGTTTGTGATGCTGCTGCTGTTCTACGCGGTCTTGTATATAAACAACTGGAGTATCATCGCAGTGAGTACTACAAATAGTAATAACAAACCATGGGCCCGTTGGGATTTCCCATCGACAAAAACGACAAACTTTCATGCAAATTGCAAAAAAAAGGAATAATTCCAAATTGCAAAAAATGGAATAATTGCAAATGGCAAAAAATGGAATAATTGTAAATTGCAAAAAAAAAAAATTACAATTTGAAAAAAAATGGAATAATTGCAAATTGCAAAAAATGGAATAATTGCAAATTGCAAAAAAAAATATAATTGCAAATTGCATGAAATTGTTGCAAAAGAGAAGTGAACGAGTCCGACAATTTCAACAAATAGTTTCAAGACAGGAATGGCCCAACCCCCATACCCTGTTATCTTGGCTTCGGGATTAATTAAAACTTCTTGAACGCTAAATACTATTGATACTTACGGGATGTTGCGGATATTCGTACCCGTATCCGCAATTGCGACGCTCATGAGGATGCAGCTGTGGGTGGAAAATGGTGGATATAAGTAAAATCATAATCAACAAAATGCAAATTATAATCATTTAAATCATCAATATAGCTCTAAATTGTCACATTTCCATGAAATCCATCAAACACATAAAATTTCGAAAGCTGTATAGATTTTCAAATGATTATAATTTAGTAATTATTGTATTATAATTGCCGCGAAATGTCGCGCTGCAATTTGCAAACAACGTAAGAAATTTTTGAATTTCGCCTTGCCGTCTTGACGGATCCCTTAAACAAAAATCCGCATCCGCGGATGTAAGCCCCTAAAAATCCGCGTCCGCTAATGTGAGCCACCAAAATACCGCATCCGCAACATCCCTGATACTTACCACAACAGCCGGTCGATTTTGTAAAAATATCACCGTGAAACTTAGGTGAAGTGAGCTGTCAATAGTGTTAATCCCTAGCATCCTGCCGGTCGATTTGTGACAGTGACAGCTCACTTCACCAAAGTTTCACGTTGATATTTTTACAGAATCGACCGACTGTAATGCATGCAGAAAGTGATCGAGATTCAAACATCTGTAATGTTTGTATCTCGATTACTTTCTACATGCGGCTTTCCAAA
Organism: Agrochola circellaris; assembly: GCA_914767755.1. NCBI lineage: Eukaryota > Metazoa > Arthropoda > Insecta > Lepidoptera > Noctuidae > Agrochola > Agrochola circellaris. Next base: position 3,030,496 of record OU611867.1, on the reverse strand, counting down.
AAAAATATGCGCTTCGCTAATCATTGTCTATACTTAAAAAAAACATTCACTGACATACAACGCACAGCCTAAACCGCTGTGTCTACATAGATATACATTAGAGAATGGGTCGTTTCTTGACCACTATGATATCTCCTATAGCCGATGCGCGACTGCTAGTCACTAGGTATGTGAGTGGTGAAACGGGGAGGGCGCCATTAACTCTATTGGCAGACTGAGTTAGCTTGGCCTTTGTCTACCTCCCCCGTTTCAACGTGAGCATACCTCAGGCAGTGACTAGCAGTCGCGCAAATTAGAAAAAAAAAAAGAAAAAAAGTGTAACAAATCAAATGAAAGGGCTTGTTGTGAGGGATCTCAAATATTTTTATTTAATCATTTTAAAATAAATACTTTTAAAATTTATCATTCCCCTTATCTCCGAAACTACCGAGCCTTATTTTTTGTTTTTAATACAGAGAAAGGTTCTTTACTCATAGGTTACAGGAAAACCTTTAAGAAGTCTATGGTCTTAAAATAACGTGGTATATATCTCAATATTGTGCGTACAAACTTACATTTGCAATTGGAATTTGTGGGAGAACATGTTTTTCAACTACAATATAAAAAAATTTCTTGGGTTAAAATCATCCTAACTACGGAACCCTTCATTGTCCGTGTTTTGACACGCACTTGTCCGGTTTTTTGTCTTTCCCTACTCTTATAGCTATCTACATTCATACAAATAAAGACACACAAAAAATAATAATGTCGCTCGCTTCTAAAGTGTGCCTCGTCATTTGAACTTGGCCAGTGTGCAATGAATACTTTTGTTTTGTTTCAGTTATCAACAGGGAGCACCTGTGCTTTGTTAATAGGAAAAGTTTTCGTTTTCGATGTAAGTACCTACTTCATTTATTCAACCTCTTTACATTACGATTTCTTCGAAACATGTTTTTATTTAAAAAAAACGGAAGGCAAACGTCAAAATCTTTTGGCGCTCAAATGACGTTGACAGGGCGGCGCTGTTGGTAAACATTTGTGCAATTGTTTTGTGAAATGTATTGAAATATCAAGATGGCGGCGTTAGTTCTGATTTCGGCCACGCGCCAAAAGGTTTTTTTACAGCTATATTTTAGTTCTTGTCAGTGCTCAATGGCAATTAGTGCCGATGTTTCTGTCAATGTTCCAAATAAATAGATTAGGTATTTTTATGATTGAAAGAATATATAGTACCTCAAATCTCTCTAACCCAACGTTTGCCCAACAGTGGCCCAACGCGGTGCAGCCAGTGTACGAGGTGTTCCTAATTCTGACGTCATTCACTCTCGCGTGGAGCGAGGCTTGGTTCCTAGACTTCAGGGTACTACCGCAGGAGTTACAAGCTAAGACGATACTGGAGTCTATAGGTATGTATATTTGTGTACTATTACATAATGTATTACGTTGGCTTTGCATGTGTCGTAGGATGATTTGATATTTAGAATTTTCGCGAAAACCCTAGGTATTTGGTGAAAACACGGATAATTAGAAAATGCTGAAAACATTTCTGCGAGCACTTGGAAGTAGCGCTCGCCGGCCGCTGCCGCGGCACCGCTCGCTTTGCTCGCTCGGCTCGCGCGCGTTTGGTCACAGTTCTAACCTATGCTAACCTATTTCACCCAGTTGTTCGCAGAAATGGTTTCACCATTTTCATGAATTAGCAAATCATTCTATGACATATGCATCGTTTGCCGTTTTATTGCATAGTAGCTTCTGCCCGCGAATTCGACCCTACAAAATGGTTGAGCTGAATGGTGCTGATCCACGCGTCATGTTCGTGAACGGGCGCCGTCATTTGTGACTGGTCAACTCTTAACTGCCATGGCTTATTTTAATTTTTATTGCTATTTTTTATCTTTTTATTACAGACGCTTTTAACGTGCACGTCTTTCTACATTGTTCTTGACATTCTTGGATCTTTGACAGTCGTTATGGATCGTTAGAAGCCCGAAAGTCTGACAACCAGTTTTACCAAGGGGTATCGTATTACCCAGTTACTGGGTTGTGGAGGTCAGATAAGCAGTCGCTCCATGTAAAATACTGGTATTCAGCTGCATCCGGTTAGACTGGAAGCCGCCTCCAACATAGTTGGGAAAAGGCTAGGCAGATTGATTTATTGACTTTCTACATTTATACATCGCAACAAACTCCAAAAAAAAGCACGTAACGACCCTTTTGATAATATCCTTAAAATAACTTACCGTCGATATCGCAACTACTGTAATAACCTAATAAAAAAGTTAAAAAGAAAATTCGAAAGAGACCTACTAGCTAATTCTGTAACAAATAATAAATTATTGTGGCAAAACATTAAAACCTTAACTTACACAAATAAAACAAAAAGTCATAACACTGAATTATTACAAATGAGATCAAATTCAACTGAGTCTGTTAATTTAATTAATAACTACTTTGCAAATATTGGCAAAGAGCTAGCCCAAAAAGTTCAACCTTCAGCACACAACATAAATTATTTTAATTCTGAAACACTGTCTACACAGATAAACTCGTTTGTTCTTTTGGATACGGATACCGAAGAAGTCGATGGGGTCTTGATGAGCCTAAATTCTGACAGTGCACCCGGCTGGGACAACGTGTCCACAAGATTTTTAAAACATATTAGACAAGATATTGTTCCCATAATAACCCACTTGGCCAATCTTTGCTTTGCAAAGGGCAGCTTCCCTGCACCACTTAAGCAATCTATAATCACTCCTGTTCACAAGGGTGGGGACAGAGACGATGTCAACAATTACAGACCTATATCCATCTTGCCAGCCATATCGAAAATTATTGAAAAGCTTATAAACAAGAGGCTCTTGAAATTTCTACACAAATTTAACATCTTAAGCAGCTCGCAATTTGGATTCAGGCCGGGATTATCAACCGAGGATGCAGTTACTGCTCTTAGCTCCCTAGTGACTGGTAATCTGGATAGTGGTAACAAATGTCTGACGGTTTTTCTGGACCTAAAAAAAGCGTTTGACACCGTCTCTGTTCCTGTCCTCTTGAACAAATTAGAAGCGTCAGGTATAAGAGGAATTCCACTTAAAATGTTTACCGACTACCTCTCGAACCGGAAACAAAGAGTTAAGGTAGGAGAATATGTTAGTAACGATGCAAAAGTCACTTTTGGTGTGCCTCAGGGAAGTGTGCTTGGCCCTACATTATTCCTGCTTTATGTTAATGACCTCTGCAACCTTAAAATAAATAACGCTAGAGTTTTTTCCTACGCTGACGATACTGCAGTAGTGTTTTCTGGGAAGTCTTGGGACGATGTTGCTAGAAGTGCTGAAGCTGGTATGACTCATATTGCTAAATGGCTCTCAAATAACTTACTTACACTTAACACAGCTAAAACCAATTACATATGTTTTAGCATATCACACAGGACACAACCAAACCCCGACTTTATTATAAAGGTACACGAGTGTGAAAATCCAATTAACTGCCTATGTCCAACATTAGTCAAAGTTTCTCAAACCAAATATCTTGGTATTGTTGTTGACCAAAGATTATCTTGGTACTCCCATCTGGAACAAGTTACCAACAGAATTAGAAAACTGAGTTGGATTTTCAAAAATTTAAGGCATATCGTGCCAAATAAAATAACCGCTAACACAAATAAACCCAGAAATCTACTCAATGAAATATACATAGCTATAGTCCAGTCTGTCTTAGTATATTGCATCCCCATTTGGGGTGGGGCGGCTAAGACTAAATTCATAGACCTGGAGCGGGGACAACGGGCTCTAATAAAATTAATGTACTTCAAAAACCTAAGGTACCCTACACAAAGTCTTTATCAAATAAGTAATTTACACTCTGTTCGCAAACTATATATAATTAAAACTATTCTCAGGAAACATAAAACTCTTAAATTTGATCCCAGCTTAACCTTGAAAAGAAGAAAGGATATAATAGTTGAAGTTCCTAAAACTAAAACCAAGTTCGCCCGGATTCAATACGACAAACGCTCAGCTCAGCTTTACAATCGAGTTAACAAAGAGATCTACATATACAATAAACAATTAACTGACAGTAAAAAAATAGTAAATAACTGGATAAAACCACTTACTTATGATGACACGGAGAAGCTACTGGAATAAAATAAAACCTTACACTTAATGCTCTCATCTTTCGTACTTGTCGTATACAGTCTGATTCATTCATTGCCACTTACACTCACTCTGTATTTTACATTAAATTTAACAAACCCTCACACTATCACTTAACTTTCATACACACCGATGCTCACATTCAACATTCAAATTCAAATTTACACACCTTTATACTCACAGTAACACACCCCTACTCTCACTCACACATTTGCATGCTTCTTGTCTAGTTTTAATTGTCTGTTTTTATTTTAAATCGCCTGTTTTTATTACACTTAAAACAAGTAATTTTATGTTAATATTTTAAGTTTTGGAAGAGCGGAGTCTCCTAACACAGGCTTTTTTGCTTAAAAGGAGACTCCAATCACTAGTTGTTAAATTTTACTTGTATAATTAATAAAGCATTTTTCATTTTTCATTTTTTCATTTTTCACATTGTTCTCACATGTATAATTTCAACATGAGTGATGTAGCGAATTTTTTGTAACAATTTTTTGATTTTGTTTCAAACTGCTTAGATATGAAGTTCTTCGATAGTTACCTACTACGCTTTGGAATGGGCAACTAGCTTCATATTTCTGACTGACCGACTCCTTGACAATTCAAAAGTGCCTGTAAATGGTTTAATTGAAATAAATGTTTTGATTTTGAGTTTCGTCCGCGTGAAATATATCCTATGATACTCGACAATACTGTAGCTTCCCATTAGTGAAAGAATTTTCGAAATCAGATCAGTAGTTCCAAAGGTTACAACCTACACACAAACTCACAAATTTTACCTCGTTTGTATAAGGTCCCATTAAAATAGATGGACAAATTTTAACACAGAGTTCAGTACGTCTAACCAAAGATATCCAAGCAAAAAAAACACAGATTAAAGTAATTTTATTTTTACCTAAAATAATAAATGGCATTCGGTAACCAACATTTTTAGTGTATTTTCGTGAGCTGATTTATTTTTCTTGTAAGTATCTAATGCGTTTTTCTTATTTTTTTGTATTACTATTGTCCTTATTTTGGTGGTCTGATTTATTTTGTGGACTTTTATAAAATCAAATTTTCGTGTTTTGAAACAAATGAAACTAGCAAAATGTTCTTTATTAAATTACCTATCCATTAGTTTAGGAAGCAAAACAAAATAATGGTTATTTTAGGAGGAGATGCATGTTATAAATCATTATTTCTCATTTCTGTGGCTTTTTTGTGGACCTTTAATTAAATATTATGTGGCTTAAAAAAAAAAACTACCATTTTGGAGTCAAGATTATGTAGAAATTTAATGTATTTTTTATTCGTTGCTAGTTCTTTTAGATAAAGAGAAGTTGGCTCCCAGAAACAGCCTAAAAAACGGCTACCGCTGTGTTTCGCACGTGCACGCGCCTTAAATAAAAAACGACTCTTGCTACGACACAATAAAGTGCAGTTCAGGTCGCACAGCGCTAATTACCTACAGTTATATTCACCTAGAAGTTGCCTCTCTTTCTATCGCGTAACTCTTAATCTTCTGACTACGTTACACTCACTGAATTAGCCCAGCAAGACGGGCCCGCCGCGTACTTGTAGCTTCATACCTAAACTGCGGAGTGTGATCTGTATTCATCTATGCTATCACCTAGAACAGTAGAACTATTCGTTTTATGACGTGGAAGTGACCTTCAACCTTAGAGTGGTCGACTATTCGACTATTCGAATGAGAAAATAAAATAATCCTGTAATTTGCAAAAAAAAATTGGGATGAAACGTTTCCATTTTGTCATTTTTACGGGTTATAATTAATTTTCAATATTATAAAACTCATATTCTTACTAGGTACAGGAAAGGATTCGAAAAAAAATAAACTTGCTGACTTAGGGCTGATTTCACCAAAGAAACTCAACGCGATCAGCATTTCTAAAACGCGTTCAAGAGTTGTCACTGTCAAAATTTTTATGGAATATTGTACACTTACAGCTCAAGAACGCGTTTAGATGTTCTGAATGCGTTCAATTTCATTGGTGAAATCCTCACTAAGGTGTTTCACCACCTACGATTAAGTTCCTATTAACTTACTTGGTAGATCATTTCATACAAATTCTGTTCCATTTTTTTATTTATGCGGTAAGTAGTGGCTATTCGGACATCGTGAAATAGGCCCTTATTCATCTACCGTGTTTAAAAAACAGCCAATCGATTAAACATAGATAAAAAAGAAAAGTTATCAAAATAAAAAAATCGTTATATATTTCACATGGGCACTTATGAAACGTCAGAAGCTAAGATTGTTTGTTTCCTATGGAGAAGAGCCGGCAAGAAACTCCACGGTTACTCTTTTAAAAATAAATGGATTTCACAATGTTTTCAAATTACAGTGTTAATAGGTATGAAAGGACAGTGTAGGCCTGGCAACAAGTACCAGTTACTAAACAAAAAAACAAAAAATATTGTCTATAAATCTACAGTCTAAGTCTACACGCGTTCTCACATTCACAAAATATAAAAGAATCTATTTAAAAAATAAATAATAAAATAAAAATAAAAACCTATTTAAATTACAGGATTGCCATGATTTCCATCCATAAACAAGTTGCAACAAATTATACATAGGATTACGATAAGATCTAGAATCCTGATAACGTGTCCCACTTTGTTTTATGATAAGATGTCAGTGACCGCTGCAGCGGAGCGTGGCTGTCAAATCGATATGGTTATCAATGCTATGTCAAGATAGGAGGTGTCTTTCAAGATTTTAGACAGAATTGCACAATGGTGTACATACTTTCTTTTATGTATAACATTCATTGCAAGACAACCTGCCGGTCGATTCTGTAAAAATATCAACGTGAAACTTAGGTGAAGTGAGCTGTCACTGTCACAATTCGACCGACAGGATGCTAGGGATTAGCTCTTTTGACAGCTCACTTCACGCTCACTTCACCTAAGTTTCACGTTGATATTTTTACAGAATCGACCGACAGGACTTAATTAAGATGGAACTAGTTGATATTATTTCCATACAATATTCAGGGGGTTTTATTTTAACATTGTACATCCAAAGTTAAACATGACATCGTTTTGTCTCATTATTAATTTTGTCTGTGCCGAAACAGAGTAGTAAAATAAAAAGCCTTTAAAAAGTTATGAGCCAACAAAGATTCGCTTTTCTTGCTAATTTTAACGCAACTTTGGGCGTAAATCTATATCTATATAATATATAAAAGAAAGTCGTGTTTGTTACAACACTTATAACTCGAGATCTGCTGGACCAATTTTCATGGTTTTTGATTCGTTGGATTTGTCTCCGCCCCGAATAGCAGAATACTTCTTAAAAAGAATGAAAAGGTAGGGTAGGTAGGGTAGGTAGGGTAGGCAGGTAGGTGCGCCGTACATAAGTACTTAGTGCTACTCGAGCGAAGCCGGGGCGGGCAGCTAGTAAGTAATAAAAGAAGTGTAAAAACTACAAAACAAATTCGGCACCGACACAGCTCAATTATAGAAGAGTTCAATAAACTTTGTTTGTAATTGTTTTATGCAGTAATTTTTTCATAAAACTCGATTTTCCAAAGGACATTTCGTAATTTTTTACGCGCTCATTTTTTTACTAAAATATTTCGGAAAGGTGTATGTGTCACGTGCGTGCGAACTAGACGTTTTGCGTGTAGACTAGCATCTTACTGCTCACCACTGTTACTATCTCTGTCGGACACGTTGGTCCAGCTGAAATAGGGATTCATTTTAATATACAGGGTGCTAAAGTAATTGCGTGCCATAGCTTCAGGGTGAGTTCAGAGTCGATAAAGGAACCCAGGACAAAAAAAATCTTAAAAAAAAGTAAAGGAACCCAGGAAAAAAAAGAATGAAAAAATTGCAATATCAATCTAATTTAGTACCTACTAACTTAAAATAGCAATCGTTTAGAAGTAAAATTATTTTATTTGTTTAAATACTTTAATTACTTACTTTCATTGCGTTCGATAGTAGGTAGTAACTCTAGGAAATTATTTATTAGCATTTAAACAAAATAAAAACGTATTTTAAGCAATTTTTTAATCAATTCTAAACGATTGCTATTTAATTAGTAGGTACTACATTAGTTGTAATTGTGTGCCATAGCTTCAGGGTGAGTTCAGAGTCGATAAAGGAACCCATAAAAAATAAATACATTTAAAAAAAAAACGAAAATTATCATAGTTCTTATGATAATTTTCGTTTTTTTTTTACACTTTTTTTTAAATGTATTTATTTTTTACGGGTTCCTTTATCGACTCTGAACTCACCCTGAAGCTATGGCACACAATTAATTTAACAGCCTGTATATAGATAACAACATACTTTATCTCTGCAGTTTGACAGTTACATATAAGATGTACATATATAGAGTTTCTTGTCCGTTGTTCTGCATAAGAACTTTTTACGCTTTAGAATGGGCAACTAGCTTCATCTTTCTGACTGACCGACTCTTTGACAGTTAAAAAGTGCCTGTAAATGCTTTGAGTTTGCGTTGAGTTGACACTGATATACAATGTGAAATTAAATTCGTTTGCATCGTCTTAAGGGGTCATTGTACTCATCATTATGAACAACTTTCACTATGGGGCCAACACTAAACTCGCGAAAAAAAAATCTGCTGTTCCCTTCATTATAACGAGCTATGCGAACATAAATGTATGGAACAGCTGATTATTTTTTCGCGATTTCTCATCGTTACCGGTTGTTATACAAGAATCAACACAACTAACACTGTTATTATATTAATACTTGAAGCAAAAACTTTGAAACCCTTTTTACGAAAATTACGCGGACGGAGGAGTATGAAATTTGGCACAGTTAAAGTTTATATGGAGAATGAAGTGCAGAAAGCTAATATTTTTATATAATATGCATTAGAAATAAATTAAAAATAATTTTAAAAGATATTGCACAAAATGCCATGCGTTTGACACACACACACTCTTTTGTCTATGGTTAAAGATGGCCGACGGATGGTGACCTTAGAATGGCATCCATGGCGGCATGGAATTAGTATGTACTACTTATACATGGAATTTGTGTGAACTATCCTATCAAACTTAAAATTTAAATGAATTATTGTCGAATTTCGACCACCGACCATTAGTTTTTAAATAATATCCAAATCGGACAGGAAAAAAATTATAGGGACACCCCGAATAACCGTCTTCATTCTCCCACAGTCCACCACGGTGCTTCAGAACGAACGCCCCTCCTGCAACCACCACACCCATCCCAGTCCAACTACGCCGAGTCTACTGTGAAATGGTTCTCTCCAGTGGAGACGCCCGAGTCCAGTCCGCGACCCAGGAGGCCGGGCGAGCAGATCATACTGACACAAGAACAGGTATGTATCTATAGTACAGTTAAACCAGAAAAGATATGCGCTTCGGTAATGTTCGTGTTTCCGAATTGGCACGAACGTCGCGCCACAGAGTCTATGCTTCTCACTATTATCCTGCCGCGTTCTGTGGTAGTGCACCTATCATTGCGCGTTTGAATGAAGTTTTCTCTCTGTCGGGTTACCTTCTCCAGTGTCAGATCGTCATTTGTCAAGTTTTAAAAAGTTTTTAGGAGTTGCATAGAGTTGTTAATCTATAATTTTGCTTCTTGTACTTCCATGTTTGTAACAGCTCTATAATAGATCTCATCATCGCACGTTTGTATGTCCGAAGAATGACGATGATTCCCGAAGTGCATTTTTTTTTTGGAAAGCTGCATGTTGAAAGTAATCGAGATTTAATCATTTGTCGCGTTACTGTTGTGGTAAGCATACATAGTTTTAAGCCTTTTTTTGCGTTAGAAATCTGAATTAAGCCCGAAGCCAAGATGACAGACAGTGTATGAGGCTCACCGTCGGGCTAATACTGTCTTGAAACTGTATGTTCAAACTGGCGCGCAAAAGCCGCAGTTCTTTTTTCTGTTTTTGTTTTGTGCCTTAAACAGGGTCAAATAGATTTCTTTTTACCATTGCCACTCGAAAAAGGGCATTTTCATCGATAACAGTGAATAAAACATTTTGAATTTGGAACAAGTATATTTTAATCCTTTGTTCTGTAATAAAATACAATAAAATGTGATAAATAAAAATACATTACTACTATTTATTTTCTCGCAGTCAATGGTAAAAAGTAGAGACACAACTCGTGTTTTTTTTTTATCTCTGTCCTTGTCGCTCCGCCCAGGATTCTAATCTAGAATCCTTCGCTACTTTCGGGATCCATCTAAGTCCCTAGAATTAAATTCCCTTTCTTTTTCACTTGTTGTATAATCTACTATTTCTTTCTTTCACATTTCTGAAGTGAAAACTTCTTTAGGCGCGTTGAGCGATTTTTGGTAGGGGACTAAACTAAAATTATGGATTCGCGTAGTGTTGGGCTATAGAATATAGATGGCGCTAATACCAGTTTTAGGGTTTTAATTAGTTTTCTTTTTTCGGGGATACAGAGCGACAGAATGATGATGGTTAATATTGTTTATATTATATATACTAGTTTTAAGTTTTCACATCTATTGGCAATCCCCAAGACTGCCTGTTTTGCGTTAATCGCTTAGTTCTTGCATTATTGTCGCATAACTGTGGGTTACAACTGCTTGGAGTCCTCAATCTGTCTGCATTGTCCTCAACCGCAATATCGCAAAAGCGTTAAAAAAAAATACAATTATTGTGTAGCAGATTTACAATATGTTAACCTACATGAATTTGTGCTTCGTATTATTTTTACCTCAAAGTAGACACGTACTTGCAAAATCGAGTACCAGGACTTCCAAGTACGTCCACCTTTAAACACCAGTGCCAAAAACCAGGGCTCGAAATACTTTGAAGTATTTTCTTGCTGCATCAAAAATAGATCCGTAAGTTCATACAAATAATGAGTACAATCGCATATGCAAAAAAGGATACTCCCAACTTCCAAGCCTTGATGGAAGAAAAATACTTGCAGAACATTGGTCAGTAACTTTATATAAATAAAGACCACAACGCGTTTAAAAAATATATACATCCAAAACCTTTAAAGTAAAAATACTTGCATAGAATATTAATCCGTTACTTTATATAAATAAATAGGACAATTGGGTTTACAAAAAAAAAACTTGCAAAGAACATTGATCCGTAACTAAATATAAATAAGGAGCAGAACCCCGTCGATTCTCGAAGGTGCGAGTAGCCGAATAAAATACTTTGAAGTCTTGCGATTATTTCGGGTCGGCACTTGGTTGGCGTACTTGCAAGTAAATACCTGGTATAAAAACCTGGTTGCGTAAATACGCACCTTCATTAACTCAAAGTCCGCGTACCCACGGATGGTTTTTTATCGCACACTGGATTATGAACTCTCGGTGTTCAGCCGAGCATTGAAAATCCAACAGAGTGCATCCCAGCACGTCAAAAAAAGCATAGCGTTGGAATTTCAACTTTCGGCGCTGAGTAGTGCGTTGAAAATACAGTGCGCGATAAAAAATTGCCCGTTGGTACGAGGACAAATTCTGTCTACCGTCTAATCTTAATAACCGTTAACATACATAAACCCGCCATATGTTAGTCTAATTCGCATTAACTAGATCTTGATTAGTACAAAGTCGCCGCTGATCATCAATTGACTTTAATTCATGTAAATGAATTGTCCTTGTGTTTTTACGACAAGTGCAGTTATTGGCATAACCTCAAACTCAAACCATTTATTTCAAATAAACCAATTACAGGCACTTTTGAATTGTCAAGGGGGTCGGTCAGTCAGAAAGATGAAGCTAGATGCCCATTCCAAAGCGTGGTAGGTACTATCGAAGAACTTCATATCTAAGCAGTTTATAAACAAAATCCCGTGAACACGAGGACCATATCTGTTACCAGCCCGGTTCTATAGCCGCCGAGCGCTACAAGCAAAAATAGTCCTTACGGTGTATAGATATGAAGTTCTTCGATGGTAGCTATGGAGAAGAACGGGCAAGAAACTCCGCGGACACTCTTTTAATCATATTGTTGATAGTTTTCAAATGAATTGCAGGCAAAACTTCTTTGTTAAAATACTGAAAAAAATCTGCTATTTTTAAATGAGAATAGACAGCTTCCCCAAAAAAGCAATCATCAGCATTCTATGCAAATTAATTACTTTACTTAAACATCACTTTCAGCGGTTGCTGCTAAGATACCATAATCAGCCTATAATGTTCCCACTGCTGGGACACAGGCCTCCTCTCAGTGAGAGGGAGTGGGCCGTAATCCACCACGCGGGCCCAGTGCGGGTTGATAGATGTCACATGTCTTCGATTTTTTTATTTCCCGGTTTCCTCAGGATAATATAAATTTACAAAAAGTAAAGCGGCTTTTTGGGTTCGAAGCTACGACCTACAACTTGTAAGTCGTGGCCGTTACCACAGGGCCACCACTGCTCTATGTTTATGATAACTATACTCCATTTGAAATAAGATTAGACATTTATTTAAACCTTTTTTACAGTCCGTTCAACCGATTTTGACTTCTATTGCGTTGGTGGTATGACAAATGGCAGTTGCAGATTGTTAATGTACTTGTCCAATTTGAAAACCTGCCCTTAAAACTTTTTAGTTGCATGAGGAACAGTGTGTAAAGTTCACTCATCCAGGGAGGATCCTCCGACCAGACGGGTGTCGTGTCTGGCGGGCAACTGCCCAGAGGTTTAAGTCGGGAGCTTGTATATATGTCCACCGCGCGGTAAACTCTAATTGCGCGATGCAGGATTTGAGTGACGTCAGAATGTTGTGTGACGTCAGGTCTTTGATGCGTAGTTCGCATGTGGCGATGTAGAATGCCGCCACAACTTCAAGTAAAAAAATTGTTGCGATTCGTTTTGCCACTTGTCCGTTGCGATTCGTTTTTCCACTTGTTCGTTGCGATCCGTTTTTCCACTTGTTCGTTGAAGTTTCACTTCTACTATGTGTCCGAGCACACATTTTTTTTTGCTTTTAATGCCATCCTTATGTTTACGGTATAGAAGTCAGTATCGGTTGAACGGGCTGTAAAAAAGGTTTGTTTAAATATCAAATCTTATTTCAAATGAAGTATAGCATTTTTTGGTGCATACGTTTACTGTTTACCGTCTCAGGTCTAGAAGACGTTAACCATTGCCTTTCCTGGGCAGTCTTTTGGAAAAATTACAAATATATAACGGAGGTTGGTTTGTGTCTCTTTCGTTATTATCCTATATTTTAACTACTATGGGTAGTGTTAGTTATTGCGCAATAGAAAACCGTTTGCAGTTCAGATCACATTATAATTTACTATCAAATTACTCACACTAGCAATTCATACACTGTAGGTACACGACACAACTATTCGAAATGCGCGACAGTTTCTAAACGTCTCCACTGCTTGACTGCCACCCATGAATTCTACGCAGCTCCGGCCGGTCCGAGCGTTATGTCGTAGACTCTGTCGAGCGCCGCTAGGCGGCGCTGGCGTCCCGATTAGTCAACTCAGTAACGTATTTCTAACATAGAATGTAAGTGAATAAAACCGTAAAAAATAATAAATAGTCACTAGTATGTAGATACTTATATTGATTACCGAAACCGCAAAACCGATTATACGGTATGGCAGTTAAGCCAATTAACCAATTTGTATGTAATTCGATATCTGGACGAATTATTGTAATCTTCTAACTGATTCTTTGAAAAACTTAACTAATATGATCACATCTATTTCCGCTTCTTCTTTTCGTATAGTTAGTGACTAACGCTCATGGGCCTCTGACTTGGCTTCACATGCCGTCGAGAAATATCTCTCAGGCATGCCGGTTTCCTCACGATGTTTTCCTTCACCGTTTTTGAAATAAGTGATAATTATACAATACGTACATGAATCCGAAAAGTCAGAGGTGCGTGCCTTGGGATCGAACTCAAGACCTATGACTTGGCAGTCCGATGGTCACACCACTAGGCTATTTTATTTCCGCTACTGTAGCTATATTCCGAATCGTAGGATATAACCTCCCTAGTCTTTGATCAGGGTAGAGCGAGATTATCTTTCGGCGCCCTTTGATCGACGCTTTCACTACACGTATACATTCTACTTGGGTTTCATGTTAAATAAATAAAAATGCCGAAATTTTCAAAAATCAACGTTATATTAAGTATACTCCTGCTTCTTAGAAAGCTTACGGATTTGTAAAAATCTGATCTGGCAACACTCAAAAGGCGCCATCAAAAGTTTAGTTTGCGCTAGAAATTGTTTTTCGCATTTGGCTTTTTGTCGCCCCTTGCCATCTGGCGCCTAGAGCAACCGCTCCTGTCGGTCTACCCTAGGGCCGATGAACAGATTAGGATGAAATTTGGCACATGGGTAGACCTTGATTTTGATTTATAAGAGTGTCCGTGGAGTTTGTTGCCCGTTCTTCTCCATAGGAACCTACTACGCTTTGGAATGGGCAACTAGCTTCATCTTTCTGACTGACCGACCCCCTTGACAATTCAAAAGTGCCTGTAATTGGTTTATTTGAAATGAATGCTTTGAGTTTGAGTTTGAGTTTGACCATGACCTGGGTTAGGACATAGGATACTTTTTATCCCAATATTCCTACGGGATCGAGACTTATGTGGGTGAAACCGCGGGGTGCAGCTAGTAATGATATTATAAAGATAAAATATTCATTATTGTATGTTTTGTTTGTAATGGATAAACTCAAAAAATATTTAAGCAATTAAAAAAGTCTTTCACCTTTAGAAAGCTATGTTATCAGCGAGTAACTTGGGCTATTTTTTTTTTTTTTTAAGTTATAGAATCCTACGAAAATGTACAAACGTACTTGCAATAATGAAACCCAGGGTATCAAAACTTTGCCTAAGTATAAAAGTCATTATTTGGCGTGTGCTGCGAAAACTATTGAAGATATATAAAATAATATACTACTTGTTTATAGCAGGGACTGAATTACCCAAAAATTAAGGTACCTTTAAATTTCGGTATGACGTCATACCGTTAAATAAGGGTTACCCCAATATTTCGATACCGTTCTTTTTTCAGTAGCGGAATTTTGAGATTGGAAATGCATACCGGTATATTTCGGTAGAAGTATCGGTACCTTTATAAATGTATCGGTAGCAGACCTTAACCTTTATAAATGTATCAGCAGCATTACCTAACCCTTCATAAATACACAAGTTCTAACGTGTTCGAGCCCCCCTCGCACCCGCACCGCGCCGTCTCACATGTTTTTCGGTACCGAAATCGTGTAAAGGTTAAATAACGGTTTAGCCCAACCTTTATTTAAAAAGGTTGGGTATAGCTCAATCCTTATTTTAAACCGGTACCGGTATATTTTTGAGGTATCTTAACCTTTAACCGTAACCGCTTTCAGTCCCTGGTTTATAGTACACATCATTACCCACAAAAAAATCCGCGACGCTATATGTCTAACTATTATATTTAAGTGACAATAACCATTTCTTGTTCAAATCAAAACACTAGTAGAATCGAAAGGTACATTCGTATCATAATATTAATCCTTATCCAACTAGTACCTAAGGAGATTGATTATGTACCATCGAAGAACTTCATATCTATACACCGCAAGGACTATTTCTGCAGTGCTATTCTGTAGCCATCTCACCGTGAAAACTTAGTTGAAGTGAGCGTGGAGTGAGCTGTCATTCCACAGGGATTGACACTATTGACAACTCACTTCACCCAAGTTTTCACGGTGAGATGTTTACAGAATAGCATGGCTGCTTGCAGCGCTCGGTGGGTATAGAACCGGGCCGGTAACAGATGTGGTCATCGTGTTCACGGGATTTTGTTTTCAAACTGCTTAGATATGAAGTTCTTCGATAGTACATGGTAAATCCATTTTAATCCCGGTAGCGTTCCCTTGGGATATTTTCCGACATCAAGCGGGCGAAGCCGCGGGAAAAAGCTAGTATGCCAATAAAATGTCTTCGATTGTTCATCGTGAAGGTCAAAACAGTTCGTACATAATGTAATGTAATGTACACTGTGGTGCAAAATAATTTGGCGCGCATCAAGAAAATATTTTTCATCAACTTGATACAAGTAAAATGGTATTTTTGAAAATGATTGATTGTTTTTGACACGAAAAACGTGTAGATGGTACGATTCGGTATAGTTGAAGCCTAAAAAACGATATTATAAACGCAACCTTTCGATGTATTTAAAGTGAGATGGAGACATAATACTGCAGGTAATGAGTAAGTACTTCGACAGTTTATTAATTAGCATTGCATTTTGAGATTAAATGAATCTGTCCACTAATTCCTGATACGTGTTATATCTTTATTTGGTACTTATACTAATTATCCACAGAGATAGCACAGCGTGATTCAGTAACAAAGACATGTCTTTTAAATTACCTTAACACGCAATAATCGTAATATTTCATGTGAATGTTTGATGATTTATTCCGCTTTCTCGCACATAAGTTATTTGTAATGCATAGACGGTCACTACCTGTGAGAGTAACGCTATTCAGCAGGGAATTTGTCTAATATCCGTTCCATGTTCAAATGAAAAAAAAGGTAGAACTCAAACAACTCAGTTACGTGACTGGTCAACACACCAAAATTAACTTACACGCGCTGCCAAATATCATGTTAACTGCTGTCTTTTTCTGACCTAGATTACAACAGCCAATCAAATTACTTGACACAATACGGATTTGACAATAGATCAAAATCAAAACTGGCTCTCACAAATCGCCGGTTACCCTGTACAGCTCACTGGCCCTGCGTACACAAAAAAAACATTTTGACTTATCTGCATCTGTACTTTACTTTCACTGTCCTTTAAAAGGACGAGATAAACTTCACGTTATAACAATTCCAAGCGCATTGGACTAAATAACCACGTGTAGTGATAATGCATTTGATAAGATATGTTTGTTCGTGTTACCAACACGTGATTACGCACGATTTTATTTATTAATTTTGCTTTTCCAGCTGTTGGAAAAACCATTAATTAACTCTCTTTCATTTTAGGCAATGATTTTGCTTAAAAAGTTATTTCTTTTTAACGAGGCCAAGAGCAGGCCCATACAGCAATATAATTTTTTTAAATACAATATATAATATGAGGCTGAGTATTTTTTTTTCAGCAGATATAGCATTAATTTCACCCGAAAACACACATCGAAAGGTTTTGGTTCAAAGACATAGCTGTTTCTTTTATAAAAGAAAGCAAAGTAATGACAAGATTTTATTAAAAAGAAACAAAATAACGAATGTAATTTATTAACAAGCGGCAAAGTAGGCAAGGGCGAGTCAGTACACAAACGTTAAGGTAGCAGAGCCTTAACGTTTGTGTACGGACTCGCCCTTAAACGTGGTAACGGGAGACGATACCTGCGCCCGCGCCCTCGCGCCCCCGCCAACGGATAGTGGACGAAAGAACGCGAGAGCGTAGGTCACGATCGCGAAACGCTCGTAATAGTTTTAGATAAATGGTTGTTTTACCTGTTTGTGCCCTGTATACTGTGTTTCTGTGCTTTAATTATATACCTTTTCATTGATAACGTGCATTAGAACTCATTTTAAGACCCAACACACACCCTGAGAAGAACTTTCCTACACAAGTATTAAAATTTATGTTAGAGCTTGAATAGTTTTATTTGTTTAGTTTTCATGGTTGTTTTGGATGCACCAGGTAACATCGTAAACAAAGACACGTTTTTTTCCTGTCCAACCCACAATACTGTCCCATTCAATTTGCACAGCAGTGTACAACAATTAGCTTATAATTCGAACAAACACGCGTGGACACGCAGTCGCGTACCTACAGTGCACAGAATACGGTGTCAGTTTAAAGCGGTAAACGAGTGAAAAACACGTGAATATTACAGAAATCTATACAGTTAAATAATAATCGCATTGAATCTAAAGTTTTTCGGAGTTATCTATACAGTTATGATTTAAAGTGTAAGCAATGTTTTATAAAAATAAATGTGCTGTGTTATTTTTTTCGGCCTCATGTGATTGAACTTTAAATTGCTTTTTTTTTTTATGTTTCTGATATTTTTAGTTATAAATAACGATTTGATAGTAGAATAAAAGTTTCAAATTTTAATTTCACGAAAAAAATTGGTCTAATATAATAAAATAAAAAACTGCTTGTACTACGACACGATTGTACCGACAGATAACACTCAATAAAATGCCGAGTGAAAGATATTTATCTATTTTTATCTCCATACTTGAACATAACTAGTTACCATCGAAGAAGTTCATATCTAACCACTGTAAGGGCTATTCTTGCTTGCAGCGCTCGGCGGCTATAGCACCGGGCCGGTAACAGATGTGGTCATCGTGTTCACGGGATTTTGATTTGAAACTTTGAAACTGGTTAGATATGAACTTCTCTGATGGTACATAATGGTGTTCAGCGGTATGATATTGAAGCCAGAAAACAAAAAACAACTATCTACAATAATAAAAATATACATAGTTCAATATTGATAATTTTTTGTTTTAATAACAATATTTATTTATTTTTATTTAACGGTTTATGTACACACATATAAACAGACAAGAAGAAAGGAACAGAAAAATACGTACAAAGGTGATGCTTATTTCTAAAGAAATCTCTTCCAGCATACCTGCGATAGGAACGTAGTTAAAGAGATGTAGACAACGTGTGTGAGAGTAGAAGAGAAAATAAAATACATAAAATAAAAACACCTAATTATTCACTAATTTAACTATAAAATTAATATTGTGAGTGACTTGGCCTAAATGGGCCAATTTATTAAAAAAAATGAGTTTAATAATCATGAATACAAAATATTTTTTAAGTAAACGTAAGCCCATATTTCATGTAAATATATTTAAATAATATGCAAGTGCAAGTTTCAAAGAGATATCTCACTAGGTATTTTCCTGTTGACCTATTCATAAATTACAGCATTTAATTACAATAATTACTCACTCGTTACACAATTAAATTAATTAAACTGTGTAGTATTTAAATGATTAAAAGTTACAATACCAAATAACAATAGTTTGAATTAAACAAATATATTTGACTAGCTGCGCCCCGCGGTTTCACCCGCATAAGTCTCGAGCCCGTGAAAATATCGGGATAAAAAGTATCAAAGTCAAAGTCAAAGTCAAATCATTTATTTCAAATAGGCACTTTTGAACGTCAAAGTTTACAAAAAAATTGAATTGATTCTAGTCGAATCCTATGTCCTAAACCAGGTCATGGTCTACTCGTGTACCAAATTTCATCCAAGTCCGTTCAGCCGTTTTAGCGTGAAGGCGTACTATCCCGATATTCCCACAGAATTGAGACTTATGCGGGTGAAACCACGGGGCAAAGCTAGTTATTTGATAAATGATATTTATTTCTGTAAGGTTTAAAAAAACAATTTTACAAGTCAAAAATAAATTATGTTTTAAAACTTGATCAGTATTATTATATAAAAATATCAACGTGAAAACTTAGGTGAAGTGAGCTGTCAATAGTGTCAATTCCTAGCATTGACAGCTCACTTTAAGCTCACTTCACCTACGTTTTCACGGTGAGATTTTTACAGAATCGACCGGCAGGTCAGTTTTCTATCCGACTACTCTGAGAAGAAATAGAGAAACAAAACTCTTTTAAAGTCCAGACATAATCTTGAATGAGAACTCATGGGCCATGTAGATTAGTGTCTGAAATGCTCTTTTGAGGAAAGAACCAAACAGATTTGAGTGGACCTGTCCAGTCAGTGCAAGCATTTGTCAGTAATCGTGAAGTCACTCAACTCAGAACTTAAGGGCGTGTATCCTAAAAGTTGACAACGTCGCAAATTGCTGTCAAAAATTTACCTTGTTTGATTAATTTGGCAATATTACTGTACGGAAATAAGAAATGTGGCTAACTAGCGAACTAGAATATAAATAATGAATTGCCATTATAACATGATGTTGTACCCGTTTTAGGTCTAAAAAGGCATTTGGAAAGTTTCCAAATACTTTTTTACATCTAAAACTAAATATTCGGTGTTACGATATTAATTATTGCATTTCATAATCAATATTCTAGTTCGCTAGTTAGCCACATTTTTTATTTCCATACAATAATATTGCCAAATTAATCAAAACAGCGAAATATTTGACATCTATTTGCAACTTTGCCCACTTTCAGAATAAACGCTCTTAAGAAGTTCAATGACTGCTCCATTTATTATTTGTTATTATACGTATTAAGAGGCTTACAACAGCTAAAGCGCGGTCACTGTCGGACTGCATAGAAATGAAAGAGAAGCGCGATGACACGACGCAGGTAATTTATTGCAAAATATGAAGCAGTTAGCGATTTACAGAAAATCTGTTGATTGGACTGGAAAATTAAAACACTATTATGCTAATATGTAGCTTGTAGAATAATCTGACAAAAAATCAGAATGATTGCATGTAAATTAATATGATTTTTAATCGTTAAAAGAAATTTTTAGAGGTATCTTCATGATTTTTTTCTATCGTATCAAATTAGTTGTATTATGTTTTCAACACACTATCATACTAGCATATATCCTGAAGAATATCATTATATTTTTCTGATTTTGTTTACTGCAGTGGATCATATATTATATTATTATCATATATTATTATATTCTTTTAGGCATTATAAAACTTGCGTTTAGGCACGTTTAGGTCCTGTAGTCCCCTTAAGCATTTGTTAATATGTCTGTGTTCCTGAATGACCTGATTTGTTATTTTTATAGCTATATTATCGTTTGACCTTTTGCTCGTAGTTTCACAAAAAAAAATAAAAAAATATAAAAGATTGTTTGTTTGTTTGTAAGAGGCAAGCTCTGGAAGTATTGGCGAGGGGAGAAGCTAGTTTGAATATTTTTACATTAAATATGTGTTTTATTTTTTAATACGTAACCATGTACATGCAGTACTTTACAAAAAAAAGGAGGGATACATAAAAAAAACCGCTTGAGATAAAATAAATATTGTTTAAACATAATACATATTATTTTAAAAGTAATATTAATCCAAAAATACTTGTCCACTCGATCATACATTATCAACTAACGCCTACGTAGAGATAACACACAAACATACAAACACAAAGATTATTTGTAACAGTTTATCATTATATTTGACGCAGTCGCAACGCTTCACACAACCGTTTGAGTAAAAACATAACGTGATTATTAAAACATTATTTTAATAATATTTAAAAAGATTTTTTATGAAGATTTATTGTTACACTAAATGTACAGTGATATTAATTTTGCTAGTTAATATGGTGCTTGAAATAAGCTAGGGGTAAACCTAGGAAAATTATTTCAGTAGCGTGTAAATGAAAAGTGCGTAATCCTACAGGCTGTTATAAAGCGCATAAACCTACAGGTGTTATAAAGTGCGTAAGGGTGTTATAAAGTGCGTAAGGGTGTTATAAAGTGCGTAAGGGTGTTATAAAGTGCGCAAGGGTGTTATAAAGTGCATAAACCTACAGAATGTTATAAAGTGTGTAATTTCGTAGGATATGATTACGGGTGTAAATTCAAGTATAGTTTCAGAGAGTTTTATGTCTTTGAGTTATTTTGGCTTTTAATTACAGTTAACATACAATAATGTATTTGTTTTTTCAAATTATTATCTTATTGATTGCATTTAGTCTTGATTGATGTTACGTATTTAAAAGGATAATGAATATGGCTTATTAAAAGATACGCGCGATAAATATAACCTTTATTTGAGGACGGGTAAAATTGAATACAATATGAATATAAAGTATTTAATTAGTGCGATTTTTTTTTTTCAATTATTTTAATTAATTTTACCTGTCTTACCCAGGGGTATCGTGTTACCCAATAACTGGGTTGTGGAGGTCCGATAGGCAGTCGCTCCATATAAAATACGGGTATTCAGCTGCATTCGGCTAGACTGAAACAAGAAAAATCAATAAAAAAAATAAAAAAAACAAAGTAGCCAAAAAGCCAAATTAGTTAGGGAAAGGCAGATTGATTGAATTTAATTTATTTTACCTTTTGCTACATCGCACCTTTGGTAGAACAAGGGCATAATTGTCATAAATTGCCAAAATGACTTAAATATGCAGAAATGCTTTAAAAAGGCCCTTTGAACTGGAGGGACAAAGACATTCGTTTGGCAATTTATGACAATTATGCCCTTGTTCTACAAAAGGTGCGACATGTGTACTATGTACAGTAGTAACTTACTATCGACAATGAATCATTGCCCAGTCCAACCTTGACCCGCTTACCAAGTGAACCAGTCTTTGTCTGCCAATAAACAGATCAATACTCGACATAATAATCCATATCCACTTTGTTTGTAAATTTGTATGTAGGGGGTAATCTTCGAAACTACGTGTCTGATTTGAAAAATCTTTTTTGCATTGGATAGCCCAATTCTTGAGGAAGGTTTTAGGCTATATGACGTCACGCTACGACCCTTAGGAGCCGAGCAAAAAGAAAAAAAGTCAGATAGAAAGTCATGCGAAAACGTAGGAATAGCGCGGGCGGGCGATGGGATGCGACGCGGTGGGTCGGCGGCCGAAATATCACGTAGACGAAGTGGCGGGCAGAAGCTAGTAATACATATTTTATGTTGAGGTTCAAAGGCCGATTGAAACATGCCTACGGCAATGGTTATTTCGCTCTTTGATCCCAGTACCTATTAGATAAAATGAATATGAAGCATGTAATTATTTAATTATCTTGCCTCTTTAGCTTTATTGTAAAACAGCATTATTGTGTTATTTTGTGTATCATGTTAAACAGGAAGCCTGTTTTAACTTAGATTTAAAATAAAAACGTTAGATAAGCGTTAACCAGTTTTTAGGGTTCCGTAGTAAACAAGGAACCCTTATAGTTTCGCCATGTCCGTCTGTCTGTCCGCGGCTTAGCTCAGAGACGGTTAGAACAAGAAAGCTGTAATTTGGCAGCATATTATGTATACATATTAATCATGCCGACAAAGTGGTAAAATAAAATCAAGTTTTTTTTTTTTTTTTGTGTACGTCTCCTACACGTAAAGTGGGGAGGTTTTTTTTTCTCATCTGCCCCATGTTGTGGGGTATCGTTAGGTCGTAAAGGTCGTTCAAAAATATTGCGAGTTTGTGTAAACTATTTTTGGATTCAGGAATCCGTTGGCGAAATATTAAGCTTTTAACTGAAATTTTTTGTTAGTGTCAAGTGTCCCCCTCCCTGCCAGCTAAATGGTTGTACTTGGATTTGTGGAAAAAATCACAGCAGTAGTATATATAACGAAATTAAAAGGAAAACTATCAGAGCTTAGTAGACTGTACTGGTTAACGAATAATAATGAACCAACTAAAATTTGCAGTTTGAAAAATGTGATCTCCCATACATTCCGTATGGGAGAACATGTTTTTCAACTACATACAATGTTAAGTTTGTTCTTGGAATAAATTCATCCCAACTACGGAACCCTTCCTTGTGCGTGGTCCGACACGCACTTGGCCGGTTTTTTTCTTATCTAAAATTAACATAACAGTGGTACGCCACTGACTACCTGCAGTAGTCAGTCCTTCTCCCTTTAATCCATCCAAAGGTTGTCTGTAAAAGATCGCTTTTAGCGACAAGACCGCCCATTGTGTCACCCTATGTAAAATGTCTAAATTTATTTCTGTAATTTGTATGGTGTGCATAGTAAAGAATATTCTATCTATCCTATTATTGAAATGTACGGTAATACTAATTTAGTATTTTAGGTAAATTATGTTAAATAATGCATTTGAGATAAATATTTATTTGTTAGCAAGATGGTTCTGTTAGATTAGCCAGGGAATTGAGTTTTTATTGTCTTTTTACTTTTTCTGTCCAATCTGCCTAGCCTTTTCCCAATTATATTGTGATCGGCTGCCAGTCTAACCGAATGCAGCTGAATACCAGTATTTTACATGGAGCGACTGCCTATCTGACCTCCACAACCTAGTAACTGGGTAATGGTTTTCAGACATTCTGGCTTCTGACGACCCGTAACGACTGTTAAAAATTCACGAATGACAGCCGGGACCAACGGCTTAACGTGCTTTCTGAAGCACGGAGGAGTCTCGGTATGTAAAGATGGTCACCCATCCACAGACCAACCCCGGCAAGCGTAGCTTAACCTGATCAATCGACCCGTGCGGCTGTTATTACTTAGCCACGAGCTCCTACTTATTTATTTCTGTAAACACTGTTAAATATAACTACTTATTAAATATAATTTTATGTTTAAACAGATACCTTATTTTTCGCAGTCGGGTAACATCATCATAAAGAGAGTATTGTTTGCTGCATGCATAGCATGACTACCATAGAAACTATCAAAAAATTGTTGTGTTCTAATCTAAAAATTGTCATTTTGTCTATTCTTCCATCGACAAAACCCGTCAAACAAAATGACAGATAAACAATCACAATCTGTCGATTGTGATTGTTTATCTGTCATTTTGTCTATTCTTCAGTCGACAAAACCCGTACTGTTTTGCAATAAAGCTAAAGAGGCAAGATAATTAAATAATTACATGCTTCATATTAATTTTATCTAATAGGTACAGGGATCAAAGGGCGAAACAACAAATAAATAACGTTTGTCAATGGAAATGTTTTCTAAACAAATATAAAGAGAAAAGATTTGATTTTTTGCATGTTTATTTAGTTGTTACGCTTTCACGCTAAAACGGCTGAACGGATTTGGTTAAAATTTGACACATGGGTAAACCATGACCTGGGCTAGGACATAGGATACTTTATATCCCGATATTCCCTAGGGATCGAGACTTATGCGGGTGAAACCGCGGGACGTAGCTAGTATATATCGGGTGTAAAAAGACACTTTCCGAAGCCGAAAGCCACATATTCTACCCATTATTTGCATCATTTTTTTCCACTAGACCATACCTGGGAATCCAAAGGTTCTGGAGATATTGAAGGTCAAAGTCGCATTTTTTTTTTTTACTTTTTCACGAAAATGAATTCTATGCGATAATACGAAACTTTTTTCCAAACAAACATTACCTGAATTTTAGATTTATCTTAACAGATTACGCATTTGAAGTTACAAAAACGCAATGAACAACAAGTACCTACCTACGTAGCGTAGGGGCGGAGCTTAACTAACACTGAATCCGTTCATTCAAGCGTGGGTTCGCGTTACATTGCGCGCAATAAAAACTTGTTTTTTTTTATAAAAAAAAAAAAATTACGGTTCCCAGCAATAATTTTTGCGCAAAGCTACTTAGCTATACGTACAGTATGCGTAGTTTACGGCTTTGTGATGTGTCTTTTTACACCCTGTATATATTTTTTTGTTTTATTTGCCCGTGGCGGTGCTTGGGGAGGCCTATGTTTAGCGGTAGACGTCACAGGCAAATCATCATCAACATCATTTCAGCCTTTCGGCTTATACTCCTTTCAAAAATATACTTAGCTAAAATTATGCCTACTTCTTGGCATTGTGGCTTTATAATTTGCCTGATTACGTCAGATTTTGTTTAAAAAAAATACTATTTATTATTATACTAACCTACGTCTGCTCGGATTAACTTAAGTTTCTTAAATAAATATATCATAAAAAAACTTCAACTTACTTAAGGCGAAAGCGTCAAGGCAGCCCGCGAAATTCAAATTTTCTTACGATTTTTGCAATTTGCAGGTCAGTATCATGTTCTATGTTGATCTAAATATGATTCGCGGCCGTATCAAATGTTTATTTATAGAATTATAATCATAAAAATGATCAATACAACTCTCTAAGTTTATGTAATCCCATTGAATTACTATTTCATGAAATCATGACATTTGACAATTATGCTGACATATGGAGTTGTATTGCTGATTATTATGATTATAATTATGTTAAGCCATATTTGTTACGGTCGCGAATCATATTTTAATAAACATAAAACCTGACACTGACCTGCAAAATGCAAAAAACTAAAGAAAATTTGAATCTCGCGGGCTACCTTAGCGCATCCCCCTTAAGAGCGTTATGATTAAATCTTCATAAAAGGACAAGACAAAGGATTACTATAACGGTTAACAGAAAAAAGTACTGTAACGGTTGTGTATCTCGCAAAAGAAAAAACAATTCAACAGTCCAGTACAGTGTCTAAAAAAGCAAAAAAAAAAAACAATTAAGTGACAGTTATTTAAAAAAAGAACAAAGACAAGAACAACAAAAGTGACAGTTATTTAAAAGAAAAAGAACAAAGACAAAAAATTCCAAGATGGCGGCTTCACATTCAGCCCTACCAGCTATAAACGACCCGGAGATGGAGAAGCATATTGAAGAACTGGAGAAAGTGAAAACTCAGGAGGAGTATGAGGGTAAACTGAGCAAGATTGGCTTCTCCGTTGCTAACTGGATGAAGCTGCTGTTCAACAGTGCTCAGCCGGAGGAGTTTCATGCTGAATGGTTGACAGTAAGTGTTTTTAGAATTGAAGAGTTTAAGAGCGCTTATCTTAAAAGCTGGCAACGTCGCAAATAGCTGTCAAATATTTACCTGTTTTGATTAATTTGGCAATATTACTGTATGGAAATTTGAAATGTGGCTAACTAGTGAACTAAAATATTGATTATAAAATGCAATAATTGATATCGTAACAGCGAATATTTAGTTTAAGATGTAAAAAAAGTGTTTGGAAAGTTTCCAAATGCCTTTTTTACACCTAAAACGGTTACAACATCAAATTTAGTGTTATAACTGCAATTCATTATTAATATTCTAGTTCGCTAGTTAGCCAGATTTCTTATTTCCATACAGTAATATTGCGAAATATTTAAGAAGATTTTTTTTTTTTTTTTTTTTTTTTATTTAAGAATTGGTTTATGGTTACTTGACAGCCATAAAAGTGCTGACAGACTGTATTGATGCTCATCGTAAAGTCCAGTATAAAACCAGCATCTGTCACTAGAGGTCTGGCATTTTGCGAAACTGGGCCTATTTGGCGCAGCCGTTAGGCACATATTTTTTGGTTTTAGTTTTTTATATTATTTGTTTATGACATGTGTCAAATAAACATATTTTCTTTACTTAGAAAAGGGGGCAACCAAAATAATATAGACGTCCGTACTTATAGGAATTTGCAAATCTTGCTAAATACGCCTCACATAGTTCACTAAAGATTGAAGAATTATAATTATTCGACAAGGTGTCTTGTCGAATAATTATAATTATAATGATCAATAAAAAATATAATATTTATTGTTTATAATTAGTCGTATCTATTACATTTTTTTGTTTCAAAACATGTTTTAAAAAAAAAAAAAACAAGTCTTCTGAAAACAGTATCTTAAAAGAATACCGACAATCTCCTTTAGATTTTTTTTGGGGCAACATGTTCTAGATTTAAAAAAAAACTAAATAAAGTGTTCATACTGTATAATTATGTACCTAACCGCAATGTCATTTATACAACCTGTAAATTAAAAAAAAAAATATATAAATATCATTCGGTCAATTTAGTAAGGCACACAAAACTTCTAAATTACTTATCGGATTACTACTCATGTACCTAGGCTAGTAGGCATATTAGAATATTTTTCTAGCTGATAAACTAGGGATTATATTTACATAATTAAAACAAATAATTACCTTATCAACATTTGCTTGTCAACATGTATTAGATAAACTAGTTTCTATGTCAATATATCTTATGACACTAATGTCACAATAGTAATGAGATATGTCACTCATAATAAATCTTGTTGTTATGTTTTCTGACCTTGTATCTGAATAAGCATAGGTTTTTCTTGCTAATAAGAGGTAAAGCGATGAAATTAGGCCAAAAAATAATAGGGAGAAGTATGGTCTATTCCAAAACTATCTGTTAAATCTGTAAACAAATGGATCATAAAACGTATTTACCTGTGGCAAATTGGGTGCTTTGATTTGGTTATTTGAATACTTAAACGCGAAATTCTTATTTTAAATCACCTTAAAGATCTTTTTCATTTAATAATTGAGGTTAATTTAATAACCTCAATTTTCGTCGACGGTTTTTCAATTACAATTTAATAATGTTATTCAAACAATAATTGTTAGAAAAAGTGGTGAGATATAAAGAATAAACCGTCTGAACACAGATGAATGTGTAACTAATTCCCTTTAGTGAGTGATTGTATAAGAATTTGAAACGGCGTTGGTTTACGCCTTCAACAGATAATTTTAAAACAGATCATAGTCTCATTCATTACCTCCTCGAAAGTGTGGTCAATGTTTCCAGTTCCCTGATGTTTTTTTGCAGGTAAAAATACTCGCCTTTGCATATTTATTTTACTAACCCCGCCTCGTAAGTTCTTATCGTCGATGACTGCCGAGTGTGAATTCCTGGATCTGATCCCAGGTCGAAGTGTTATTGCGTTCTTCCATTAGAAAATTCTCAGAAAATCCGGATTCTGGATCTCTGCCCAGTTACTGACAATATTCTCGCCCTCTTAAACACATTTAGCATAATCAGCCTATAATGTTCCCACTGCTGGGACACAGGCCTCCTCTCAGTGACAGGGAGTGGGCCGTAATCCACCAAACAGACCCAGTGCGGGTTGGTACATGTCACATGTCTTCGAATTTTCGGTTCTAGGACATGCCGGTTTCCTCGCGATGTTTTCCTTCACCGTTTTGGGAGCAGTGGTGATGAAATAATTTACACAAAGTGCCTGTCTGGGTTCTTAAGACCTACACTTCGTAAATCGCGACCGTTACCACTAGGCCATCACTGCTGTCACACCCCCCAGGGAATACAGACGTTATATTAATACGGTGTCCTCTTGTCCACAGATAGACGAATATAAAGCTCAAGCGCAGGAAAGCATGCACAACGCGTGGCGTATCGTCAATCTTCCAAACTGGGGTCTCGAGAAGAAAGGCTCTAGAGGAGACATTGTGGAGTCCAGGAGGACCGAACAGTTTGGGAAAGTTTATAGGTTTACTGTGAGTATATCTATTTCTCCTTATCATCTCATTCCCCCTCCTTATCGTCACTTTCTTCCATACTCCTCTATTAGTCGTCACCTCGGTAGTCGCCCCCTTTCTAGCCATATCATCTTCCACACAGTCCATCCATCGTTTCTTCGGTCTTCCCCTACACTTATAGCCATCCACATTCATACTCAAAACTTTCCTCATGACATTTTCCTCATTTGCCAAATCTACACAACTTTTCAGTTACCGGTGTCATTTTCACGCACGTTTTAAGACGCAGGTCCACGCAGCGCAGATCTTGTAATGCATGACCGTACTGACAGCTGCGTACGCAGCGCTGGCACGTGCGACGCAGACATGTGTCTGTTCTGCTCTGCGTTTTGTTGTAGTGCCAGCCAGGGGACCCGAAGATTGATGTCGGATAGACTTATATATGTCGTTCGCGCGGTAAACTCTAATTGCGCGATGCAGGATTTATGTGACGTCAGGTCTTTGATACGTAGTTCGAATGTGGCGATGTAGATGCCGCCACATTAGAAATGGTTGTAGAAATCTAAATGGTTAATCTTCATATACATGTGTACTTCAAAATACATCCTAACTAATATCATAAATGGGAAAGTGAGTTTGTTTGTTAGTTTACGCTTTCACGCTAAAACTGCTGAACAGATTAGGATGAAATTCAAAATTTTAAAAGTCATTTATTCAAACTAGGCTGAGAATCAGCACTTTTCGAACGTCAAAATTACATAAGACAGTCCCCCAAAACGCCCACCCTTCACCACTTCCTAGTGCGTTAGTAGACTATGCCCTGGAGAACGACATAGGCTACTTTTAATCCTGGAACCGAGCAACGGCTAGTAAACTATATTTCTATTAATAATTTTTGACCACTTGCTATCAGGGACTGAAAGCGGTTACGGTTAAAGGTTAAGATACCTCAAAAATATACCGGTACCGGTTTAAAATAACGGTTGAGCTATACCGATACCTTTTTAAATAAAAGTTGGGCTAAACCGTTATTTAACCTTTACACGGTTTCGGTACCGAAAAACATGTGAGACGGCGCGGCGCGGGTGTGCTGGGGGTCGAACACGTTAGAACTTGTGTATTTATGAAGGTTTAGGTACTGCTACCGATACATTTATAAAGGTTAAGGTCTGCTACCGATACATTTATAAAAGTACCGATACTGTTACCGAAATATACCGGTACCTATGCATTTCCAACCTCAAAATTCCGCTACTGAAAAAAGAACGGTATCGAAATATTGTGGTAACCCTTATTTAACGGTATGACGTCATACCGAAATTTAAAGGTACCTTATTTTTTGGGTAATTCAGTTCCTGCTTGCTATACAACTTTGCCCAATCACCTTGAGAAACGTTTCTGTTTCAAACTGTTACGTATGCCTAAAATGTAAATATATTTATTTCCAGGGAGTAGTAGACGCCCCACCGAAGTTTTTATACGAAGAATTTAAGGACAATATCACTAAGCTGCCAGAGTGGAACCCCACCATCTTGAAGAGTGAACTAATAAAGGTACGTGTCTTATTATTTTCTCCCTTTTACCCGACTACGGCGGAGGGTTGTGATTTTGACCAGTATTTATGTATGTTCAATCTGTTCCCTCATAACTTCTAAACTGCTCATCATAATTTTATAAATGAGGTATCGTTGGAAGCGTCTTGATCGTCCGCTGGTTATTGGCAGACTAACCTCTCATTGTACGGACATACGAGATCAGCTTAAACTGGAAATGTATAGCTTGATATGTAGGTTAGTGTACATACACAAAATTGGAGTGCTGTTCGTTTACGTCGTATAATCAGCCTATAATATTCATGTTCCTACTGCCTGGGACACAGACCTCTGTGAGAGGGAGTGGGCCGTAATCCTCCACGCGGGCCCAGTGCGGGTAAGAAGATGTAACACGTCTTCGAATTTTTGGTTCTAGGACATGCCGGTTACCTCACGATGCTTTCATTTCGCGGGCTAATTTTTAACTTGAGATATATTCAAAGATTCACGTCGACTCTTAATTCCTCTTCCAGGAAGTAGGTCCCGGCATAGACCTGTCCTACCAAGTGACGGCGGGCGGAGGCCGCGGCATCATAGCGCCGCGCGACTTCGTCATACTGCGCTGTACCGCGCCGCTGTCGCGCGACGGGCAGGTCGTGACGTCAGAGCCCTACAGCTACATCAGCAGCGGCGTCAGCGTCACCGTGCCTGGCTACCCGCCGCATAGGGACCTCGTTAGGTAAGTCAGCAACCATTTGCTGCGGCAACCATTTGCTTCAGTCATTCTTGTGAGCTTACAACAAGCAATTTTAAAGCAACCAATTTCGGCAACTGCTATGATATAGTTGAAGTTAAAGAGAAGTAATGCTTGTCTGGCTACTGATCGTCGCATAGAGACCTCGTTAGGTAAGTCAACAACCATTTGCTTCAGTCATTCTTGTGAGCTTACAACAAGGTATTGTAAAGCAACCAAGTTCAACAACTGCTATGATAATAGTTGAAGTTAAAGAGAAGGAATGCTTGTCTGGCTACTCGTCGCATAGAGACCTCGTTAGGTAAGTCAGCAACCATTTGCTGCGGCAACCATTTGCTTCAGTCATTCTTGTGAAGTTACAAGTTTTTGAAAGCAACCAAATTCAACAACTGCTATGATAATAGTCGAAGTTAAAGAGAAGGAATGCTTGCCTGGCTAGTCGTCGCATAAAAACCTTTTCAGGTAAGTCAGCAACCATTCGTGGCGTGACCAAAAATGGTGGCGTCTGCTATGATAATAGCTTAATAGCTGAGGCTAAGAGTAGCACTGCTTTTAAACAACCATATTTATTTTAGTACTAGCTGCGCCCCGCGGTTTCACCCGCATAAGTGTCGATCCCGTGGGAATATCGGGATAAAAGTATTCTATGTCTTAACCCAGATCATGGTCTACCCATGTGTCAAATTCCATCCAAATCCGTTCAGCCGTTTTAGCGTGAAAGCGTGACAAACAAATAAACAAGCAAACAAACGCACTTTTGCATTTGTAATATTAGTTAGAATAGTTAGGATTTGCAACAACTATTCCAAGGTTTCCAATTGATGTTATTCCCACTTAAACAAACATTAACTTTATACAAAAGTAAATAAAGTTGATTTTAGACCAACTAGTTCTGTTGAAGAAGTCATAAAAATATGAAGTTGTAACGAAAACTGAACCTTATGTCCAGGTATTACGGTTGCTTTTCCTAAAACTAGTGTTTGTTTACATGTTTGGCAAATACATTGTGAACGCAAATTAGGCATTACTGTATTGTTTCTACCTGCCTATTGCCATCAACTGGGGACAAATCTAGACTCCGGGTGCTACTGAGAGAGCAGTGATAGCCTAGTGGTGTCACCGACTGCCAAGTCATAGGTCTCGAGTTCGAACCCAAGGCCTTTTCGAACCTCTGACTTTTCGGAGTCATGTGCGTATTGTATAATTATCACTTGCTACAAAAACGGTATAGAAAAACATGTCATATCTCGACGGCTTGCGCAGAAAAGTGAGAGGCCCATGGGCGGTTTTAAAACTCTGATACCAGCCGGTCGATAATATCACCGTGAAAATTAGGTGAATTAAGCGTGAAGTGAGCTGTCAATAGTGTTAATCCCTAGCATCCTGCCGGTTGATTTGTGACAGTGACAGCTCACTTCACCTAAGTTTCATGTTGATATTTTTACAGAATCGACCGTCAGGTTTGTCAACACGGAAAGAAGAAGACTGAGAAATTCTTTCTTCTAAGGTCGAGTGGTGCCTCATGCCTTAAGTCCGCCTTTGAACAGTATTCATTTATTTATCTTTAATTAACGCGGTTAAAAACCAATTACAATAATTAAAGGCAGTGAAACATAGAAAAGAAAATATAAAATTCTAGTAAAAACATAAAATAATAAAAAAATAAGAATACTTTCATGAATCCCTCTCTTTTTTTCCGTATATTTTAACAGGTTTAATTAGTTAATAAAAACCGTATAACACATTGCTCGACAAGGAGATCTAACCTAGCATCCCACGCCCAGCAATCACACATTCGACTACTAGACCAACGAGACAATAAAAATAAACAATGGAATAAACGTATTTTCTTTCTTTTCTTTCTTTTCTTTCTTTCTTTCTTTTCTTTCTTTCTTTTCTTTCTTTCTTTTCTTTCTTTCTTTTCTTTCTTTCTTTTCTTTCTTTATTTCCATTCTTTCTTCCTGTTCTTTTCTTTCTTTTCTTTCTTTTCTTTTTTCTTTTCTTTCTTTTTTCAATTGTTTTGTTTGAATTTGCAGAGGTCAAAATAAGGTCGGTTGCTGGTTCCTGAAGCCGCGAACAGTACAGACTTCTGGAGGCAAGATTGAGACACACACCATCTTCCAATGGCTTATGTGCTGTGATCTTAAAGGTAAGTCTTGTACCTACATTATTTTTTAGTGCAAAATGCAAAATAATTTGACGTTCAAACTCAATAAAGCGCCATCTAGTTAAAAAAAATGAGTTTGTGTTTGAGTGGTCGTTGGCTTCATTCCATACTAATGCTCCATTCCATACTAAACATTATTCCTCTGTTTTTGCCCTGTCTGGTTAATGATACTTATCTAAATATTTGTACGATATAATGTATGTCACTATATTTTGTTTTTAGGGAATATGAACCATAGAAAAAAATACCGCTAAAATACAAAACAGCGACTTATTTTATATCGCAAAAAAATATTTGGACTAGTATCACCAACCAGGAAGAAAACTGGAATACCTGAGGCCATTCTCACACGAGGTGACCAAAATAAAACCTGTCGGTCGATTCTGTAAAAATATCAAAGTGAAACTTAGGTGAAGTGAGCTGTCACTGTCACAAATCGACCGGCAGGATGCTAGGGATTAACACTATTGACAGCTCACTTCACCTAAGTTTCACGGTGATATTTTTACAGAATGGCACGGCTGATGTCAATGTCGACGGAACCAATCGCGTTAGCACATACATTTCTATCGCAGGTCTCACACGACACAACTTGTTGACAACTAATTTTCAACGGCGACTGGCTGTGCTGATCGCTCGGTCGCGTCAATTTTATGAAATATTGCGTTGGCAATGGCCAACGCAATATTTCATAAAATTGACGCGTTATCGTGGTGTGTCATGTTGTCAGAGCAAACACATTATATTAAAATTGATACAACTTGATTTAAAAGAGTGTCAGTGGAGTTTCTTGCCCGTTCTTCTCCATAGGAACCTACTACGCTTTGGAATGGGCAACTAGCTTCATCTTTCTGACTGACCGACCCCTTGACAATTCAAAAGTGCCTATAATTGGTTTATTTGAAATAAATGCTTTGAGTTTGAGTATGAATCTTATTATTTTTGTCTCGATTTCAGGAAAAATTCCAATGTTCGTACTCGACGCGGCGTTCGCAACGGTAATGTTAGATTACATAGTGCACGTACGAAAGTTCGCAGCTGAGGCTAAACAACAGGGACGGTTCTAAACAACCATTCACTTCACATTTGCGAGGCAGCAACCATTTGCTTCAACACTGTCACCAACAACTTCGGTGATACGTACGGGTTTGGAACTATTTACTGATTGGTTTATAGAGCAACCAATAGCTACATACTTGCAACCATATGCTGCGATGCAGTAACCATTAACTTTAGTGATTCTTGTGACATGGATTATTACAGCAACCAATGTCGACCACTACTTTGTTTATAGTTGAGGCTAAAGAGCAGCAACGCTTCTAAACAATCATAAACTTCATATTTGTGAAGCAGCAACCATACTATTAATATCCATGATACAAATGGTCTTATAAAATGTTTACTTCGTGGTTCATGTACACAACCAATGACGATATAATTATTTATAAACCAGCAACCTTTCGCTGCGATGCTATTATCATCGATTTCAATGATGCTTCTAAGATTAACTAAATATTTTTTTAGTACGGCTACATGTGTAAGCCAAAGAAAAATAAAAAGATTCCATACATTAATTGTTAACCCGCAACTTCAGTTATTATTGTGGTCTGAGAAACCGACCGCTACGATTATTCTGAAAGGAAATGTTGGGCGGTAATTGGCAAGAGCGGTGCTACACAACTACTGTCAATCCGAATGGTTGTTTATTTAATCTGGTTGCAGGCAACCAGTAACTACAATTAATAATGGAGTAAGAAAAGAAGAATATTATACGTACAATACATATTTTAATTGAAAGTGAATGAGAACTATAATATTGTGTAACACTTTAGCAACCAATTACTAGAGAATATTACTTTAGAGGTATATTTTTTGTAAAGTATCATTTGTACATATTTTGTTAGAAATCAATAAATATGAAATAAATATTGCTTAAAATAATTTTTTGCACAATTAATTTAAACAATGCAATTTTTAAGCTGTAGAAAATAAATAGCAGCTGCTTCGCAAAATTATTTAGAGCATGTTGCATATAGCAACCAAGTATTATGAGCAACCAGTTTCTTCGTATCTAAGCAACCAATAAATGTTAATATTAGGCCCCCACCTATGAAATCAGCGCTTTGTATGGAGAATTTTAAAGAAGTTGCATTTTTCATACTAACATTTTCTTAATTTATATAACAACCATCAACACTAATGTTTTAAAACTTTTATGCACTAATTTTTTTAAACTAAGATAACGTAATATGCCACTAAGGTTAAGCGACAAAAATAAGTTTTGGCTAAGTTAAAACAAATAGTGGTCATTTCTGCAAACAAAATGAGGAGTCATTTTTAAGGTATTTTTTTATGTTTAGAAAACTATAAGTAATAAGGTTTTTTAACCATAGGTAGTCGTCTATGATGGTCATTATTCGATATAATACCAAGCAATTGATATATATTTTAAATCATAGAAGTGACGAGATTCTCTATTTGTGAGAAATAAAACGCCAATTTCAAAGGTGGGAATCCAATATGTCTGCGGCCTATTATACTTTTGTAGATCACAGACAGTCGCTAGCTAGTATGGTCTCAAATAAATACAGATGGGTCACTCCACATTTTAGGTATGAAGCTACTAGCTTGCCGGACTACCGCCATGGGATCTGGAGGCAAAAGTCCTCGCGCACATGTGGGAGTTGCGCGAGGAGGCGAAACGCCGGGGCGTAACTCCGCTGCCGCGAGAAATCGCGGCACAGCGGACAGAGCTCCGGCGGGATCTCATGGCGGCATGGAGAGTGCGATTGTCGCAACCCAGCGCTGGGCACGCCACAATTGTGGAGATAAGTCCCCTCTTTGAGGAGTGGCTAGAGAGGCGCCACGGCGTCCTCACCTTCCGCCTGACACAGGTCCTCACCGGACATGGTTGTTTCGGGAGGTTCCTGTTCAGGATAAAGCGGGAGGAAACGCCCGGGTGTCACCACTGTGTGGATCGCCCGGAGGACACGGTGGAGCATACGGTGGAGGTCTGCCCAGCTTGGGCGGAGCACCGCCGTGTCCTCACGGAGGCGATCGGCGGCGGCGATCTCTCGCGTCCGGCCCTGGTTCAGGCCATGGTCCGGAGCGAGAGTGCATGGGAGGCCGTCACCTCCTTCTGCGAAGCAGTAATGCTCGCGAAGGAGGAGACGGAGCGCGCGAGGGAGAGGCAAAATGCGCCCCCTCGCGCCCCTAGTCGCCGCAGGAGACGCCCCGGGCGTCGGGAGTCGCGAGCCGACTTCCGGCCACCGTAGGCGCGGGCTTGCGGACGGTGAGCAATGGGTAGCTCGCCGTCCGATAGGGACCAGGCCCGGGTCGACGGCGCGTTGTGTTCCACGCGCGCCTCAAAGAGATGTCAGCACCAACTGACGGGGTCCGGAAGGGCCAATGCCTGCCGGGGTTGCGGGTTTGTCTGAAAGGGATATCGCGACCTCGGCACACAGGCAACGGAAGGAACACGGGTGGGTTTTAGTCAGTAAAAGTCTGACACGCCCTCCCGCTCCACCCAGAGCGGGAGAAGTTATTTGATAATTTCCCATCCAAAAAAAAAAAAAAAAAAAGGTATGAAGCTACAAGTAGGTACGCGGCGGGCACGACTTGTCGAATTCAGTGGGCGTAACGTAGTCAGAAGATATAAGAGTTGCGCGATAGAAAGAGAGGCAACTTCTAGGTGAATATAACTGTAGGTAATTAGCGCTGTGCGACCTGAATTGCACTTTATTGTGTCGTGAGAAGAGTCGATTTTTATTTAAATGATTTTGCGGCGTGACCATCTGTATTAGTAGAACATACAAATTTTAAATAGAAGCTCAAAAGTTTTCTCAAAGACCGGATTGTTGGTGCGATTTAAAAAGAAAATAATAAGATACAATATAAGCAACATTTGTAATCATGATCTCGAAAACGGCTCTAACGATTTCGATGAAAGTTGCAATACGTTTTCGGGGGCGAAAAATCGATCTAGCTAGGTCTCATATCTGGGAAATTTTGTTTTCTCTATTTGTCCAAGTACTATATACAATATGTAAAAAAATCCGGACCGATCCGAAAGGGGCACATAGGTACTGCAATAACATTACCTAAAAGAAATAAAAAATCTTATTATTATTGAAAATAAAAAAGTTATTGCTATTTAAAATTCACGTTTTTAGTACCAAAATTACCCAAAAGCCATGAATAAGTTGCAAATTTCCAACAGGGGTCATAAGTTATGACTTGTAGACACCCGCTAAACGACGACCGCCCGCGCCCCATGTAATAAATGGGGAAAAATCGACTTTGAAAAAAACTGTAAAAATTTTATTTTTATTTTTTCCTGAAAATTACCACATAAATAGACTCTCAGTGCGATACCTAATAACAGCCTCACGGATCGGACAAGGTTTTTTTTTTACATGTTATATTAATTCGAAAAGTGTTGGTTAATCTGTAAATATGTATCAAAACTTACAAAAATGTAAATAAATAAAAAATCATGAATTTAAAATAATATATTCATAAAATGTTTAGTTAAGTCAAGCCTGCAACGCAAGTTTTTAAAACCAAATTCATAAATAAATCAATTAAAACATCCATAGATAAAAAATACCTGTATGATGAGGTCGTTGCCTTGCAGTGGGATTATCTAAAGTTAATCAAGCTGTAAAAACTCTCATTGTAATCATATTCGACTGACATACACGTTCGATTCCCGAGTCGAACAAGTTAATGAAGCTTCCTATATATGTACATAAAAACACATGACAAAATGAATGGCATTCATTGATTGAACGAATGAGTGAGTGAACTAAATCCTTCATTCTTGGTATTATTAGCGAATTGCCAATTAGAAGGTTGAAAAATCAAGTAATTTAAGGAATTTATAATTGATTTTCTATATTGACAAAGGCTGTATGTAAGTATGTATATAAAAATCTAAAATTGTAATATATTTTGAACGCGGACTGTAACTGGTAACCTCACCCTAATTGTTAGTATTTGTCGAGAAAAGAACTTTTAGTGAATGATAATCATAATGACGAATGAATGATAATATAATCATAAGACCGAATGAATGATAATTATAAGAATGAATGAATGATTGACCCTCTTTAAAGGTGTATAAATAGTATGCAATTTTATATAAAATACATTAGGGGATTATAAACAGACATCGCCTGAAAAAAACACTGTATATTATAATAATTTCTGCTATAGTTGTCACGTTTTAGCATGGCAAAAGCGGTCTTTGAACCAACAACATTTTCAACAAAAAAAAATTTCAAACACTAAAATAAAATCCGGTAACATCCGGAATCAATATCTAGCGTGATCTTCAACTTGTTCCAATAACGAAAAACCATACATAGCTTATTATTTGGGTTCCTACGGAGAGATATTAGGGAAAGGGCAATGACCTCTATTGCCACGCTAAAACGGGAAGACTATACCTTCATGATTTGTACAAATTCGACCAGCTTAGTATTTATTTAGATATTGAATATTAAAAAATAAGCGTCAAATGTAAAAAAAAATGTATCGTATAGTATAATCTGCGCTCGCAATTTATTTGCCAAACAT
Organism: Agrochola circellaris; assembly: GCA_914767755.1. Lineage (NCBI taxonomy): Eukaryota > Metazoa > Arthropoda > Insecta > Lepidoptera > Noctuidae > Agrochola > Agrochola circellaris. Next base: position 2,991,471 of record OU611867.1, on the reverse strand, counting down.
GTAAACAATGACGAGTTTTAGGAAAAACAACTGTAATGCTTATAAATAAGGTTCAGTTTGCGCTACCACTTCATATTTTTTTATGACTTTTTCAACAGTACTAGTCGTCAGTCTAAAATCAACTTTATTTACACTTGCATAAAGTTGATGTTTTTTTAAGTAGAAATAACTTCAATTGGAAACAAAGATTTAAATAGACCTTAGCTTGTTCATTCTGAAATGACGCGCCCCACTACCGCATTTAAGAATAAAAAGAAAGAAAATACGTTTATTTGCGGTAAACATGACGCAAATAAAGAACACACAAAACAAAACCTACAAGCCGCGGCGCCGTCGACGTAAAATGCGGTGGTGGGGCGCGTCATTTCAGAGTGGACAAGCTATAAGAATAGTATTCGATATTGCAGGTATTTGTGTGAGTAGAAATAATAAAAAAATCTGATTCAGAACAGAAGCCAACTCCCGTATTTAAAAACGTTCAATAAAGCTCTTCTCAGCGACAATCAATGTCAAATACTTCTCGAAAATGTAGAAAAATTATAGTATTTTTTGACATATTGAAACAGAGATTAGAATGCAAACGTTCTTTGACATATTGAAACTTAGAGTAGTATGCTCACGTTCTTAAAAATACGGCAATTATTGCCCTCCAGGTGTTTACAGGTATGTAAACACCTGGAGGGCAATAATTGCCGTATTTTTAAGGGCAATAATTGCCGTATTGAGCTACCGACATACATAGGTACAGCAATACCTCAAGAATAAAGCGAGTACCTTTGAATGACATATTAAGACCGTTTATTCTGAAAGTTGGCAACGTCGCAAATAGATGTCAAATGTTTCGCTGTTTTGATCAATTTGGCAATATTACTGTATGGAAATAAGAAATGTGGCTAACTAGCGAACTAGAATATTGATTATTAAATGCAATAATTAATATGGTAACACCGAATATTTAGTTTTAGATATAAAAATGTATTTGGAAACTTTCCAAATGCTTTTTTTTACACCGAAACGGGTACAACATAAAATTCAGTGTTATAATTGCAACTCATTATTAATATTCTAGTTCACTAGTTAGCGATATCTCATATTTCCATGCAGTAATATTGCCAAATAAATAAAAAAGGGTTAATATTTGACAGCTATTGCGTCGTTGCCAACTTTTCGAATAAACGCTCTTAAGATAGAAAAAATATACTGTTGTTAACCTTAAAAACCGGCCAAGTACGTGTCGGACCACGCAAAATGAAGGGTTCCGTAAATGGGATTAATTTATCCCAAGAACAAACTTAACATTGTAGTTGAAACACATGTTCTCCCATACGGAATGTATGGGAGATCATGTTTTTAAAACTGCAAATTTAAGTTGGTTGATTATTACTCCTTAACCTGTACAGCCTACTTAGCTCTGATAGTTTTCCTTTTCGCTAAGTTTGCTAAGTATGCAATTAGCCCGCTAACACCCGAATACTGAAACGCCACTCAAAACTTAAACGTTACTTATGACTCGTTTAAAGCCTTTTGATTGGTTGAAACTAGTTTTAAGTAACGCTTAAGTTTTGAGTGGCGTTTCAGTATTCGGGTGTTAGTTTGCTAAATACGCAATTAGCCCGCTAAGTTTGCTAAGTACGCAATTAGCCCGCTGAGTGTGTTACCCAATTAGAGTGCTAGTTTTTGAAAATCGATTCAATATAAACTGTTGTCAAATCTCATTTTAATTTATATGGTTGGTTGTATATTCTGTTCCAAGAGTATGTGATGGAAATGTAAACAAAAGGATCAGAAAACATACCTGCCAATTTGGATTAGTGTAATCGAGTGCTTTGATTTGATTATTCAAATTGAGGTTAATTTTATAACCTCAATTCTCGTCGATGATTTATCAATTACAATTTAATAATATTATTCAAACAATAGTTTTTAGAAAAGTGCACTTTTACTTTTACTTTCAGCAATCCTTTAGCAGATGTTGGCGTAAGAATTTAACCACTTGTTTCGCTTTGTTTACACTTTCATGACATACTTTAGAACAGATTATAGTTATTTTGATTAATCAATCATAACAGCTAACGTCTTATGACAGCTGATTTACCAAAGGGCCCTATACCACAAAACTTTACAAGTCTACAATTCTACAAAATTTAAACACAGAAATTACAAATACATATGTAAATTATTGACTTGTGTGTTACAATTTACATATTTGTAAGGATTTTCCGTTACAATTATGTGGTAAAGACACTTGTAAGATTTGTACAAATTTGTAAATGTAAATTTTTGTGGTATAGGGCCCAGGTTTTCAGAAATGTGAGGTTAGTTGCAGGAAAGACCAATTTTAATAAATATTTCGACTTTTAGAGGGTATAAAAATTATGTAATTTTGTTATGTCCACTATAAAACTAAGCTGCAAAGGAAATTGAACTATATAAATTAGGTTTAAGGTTTCTAATAGAAAAATACGTGATTAATTATGTATAATAAAAAAGATTAATATATAAAATTATGTATTTATTAAAAGTGGTCTGCTAATGCAACACAGTACATAGTTGTTTTAAGTTAATGTATCTTAGATGTAAGGTAAATAAACGATTTTTATACTGGATCACTGAGTCGTAAATTTAAAGCATCCTTTACCTCAACAAAATCTAGATCGCCTGACCAGCTACTAAATAGTCAAAGTCGAAGTATTTTATTTGTTAAATATAGGTGTTGCATATGTCGTAGGATGATTTGATAATTCGAATTTTCGCGGAAACCCTAGGGATATTGCGAAAACACGGATAATTAGACAATGGTGAAAATATTTCTATAAGCAACTTGGAAGTTGGTCACAGTTCTAACCTAACCTAATCTATTTGACCCAGTTCGATAAGACGAATCATATAATCTGCCTACGACAAATAATTAGACAATGATGTGTGAACATTTCTGCAGCAGATTGTATGATTCGTCATTTTCTACTGGGTGAAATAGGTTATGTTAGAACTGTGACCAAACGCGCGCGAGCCGAGCGAGCGTAGCAAGCGGTGTCGCAGCAGCGGCCGGCGAGCGCTAGGTACTTCCAAATTGCTCGCAGAAATGTTTTCACCATTGTTTAATTACCCGCGCTTTCGCAATATCCCTGAGGTATCCCTAGGGATTTGGCGAAAATTCGTATCATCAAATCATTCTATATAAAACATTATTGAACAATAATATTAACATAATATATAACGGAGAAACTTTTGGCCCGCATCTCACCTAATGATCAGGCCGAAGGTGGAAGCGAGCTTCACCCGGAATCCTCGACCACAGAGGAACTGGCTATCTTACCTCTAACTGCCGAAACACAACAATGCTTTTAACATTGTTGTTATAGCGACGGACTTAGATAAGATGGTGATAGCCAGGCGAACAAGCATTACCATCAACCAGAAAATTTAGCTCCCAGTGGGCCTGAGACAGGTGGTCTAGCTACTAGACCACAAAGGCGGTTAATGTCTCCTGTCGCAGGTCAGCTGGAAGAAATGTCTAATTAAATAAGAAGTACCTTTGTGCTCTTCTATCTTTAGGTATGTATTTTTTTCTAGTATGTGTTTTGTTTGTGCATCCTAGGTTAGCTCATAGTATACTTTTTATCCCGATATTTCTACGAGATCGAGATTTAGGCTAAGCGTATGCTGAGACGCAGATCCACGCAGCGCAGGTCAGAGCAGATTTTGTAATGAATCATCGTACTGACAGCTGCGTACGCGGCGCAGGCACGTGTGACGCAGACATGTGTCTGTCCTGCTCTGCTTCTCGTTGTAGTGCCGGCACAGATTTCTGCGCGACGCGTGCAGGTCGTCACTTGTTTTTCAACACTGATTCATAATTTTGTTTCAATGACAGATTGTACTAGCTAGGACGCGAATGTGTCTGTGTAGCTGCGTCGCAGCATGCGCTCGCGGCCTATGTCTGCCTCGCCTGCCCTACCCTGCCAAATATGTGCTGTACTGCGTCACAGCATACGGTTAGCCTTATGTGGGTGAAACCGCGGGGCGCAGCTAGTAAGTAAATAAAGAAGATAATTAATTTGTAAAATATTCAATCTGCCTAACCTTTTCCCAACTATGTTGGGGTCGGCTTCCAGTCTAACATGATGCAGCTGAATAGGTACCAGTATTTTATATGGAGCGACTGCCAACTAACACGATACCCCTTGGTAACACTGGTATTGGGCTTCTAACTACCCGTACGACTGAAAAGATCTACAAATTACAGCCGGGACCAACGGCTTAACATAAGTCTACTGACGTTCAAAGTAAAGCCTCGCCCCTACAGCCGCGTTTTTATCGCGCGATAATAACGCAAGTGATATTGCAATAATGCGTCCCGATTCCTTGCACACAGCTGCGTTTTGATCGTCCGATATTACTAACGTCTGTATGTAACCTACACTACAGGCCCCCAGCTCGCAATACACCGTACTAGCGTTATTAACAGAGGTGTGTGTAAGATCGCATGCGTCCTACTAAAAGATGTTCTAAGAACACACATCGGAATATCGCAGGACGGAAGAAAGCAAGCGTCATCACTTCTATTGCGTCGTTATTATCGCAGCAGTGTGTAACTTCGTGGCCGTCCTAGTACAAAATGTACTGAAAACAGAAATCGCAATAACGCTTGCGTTATTATCGCGCGATAAAAACGCGTTCTGCGGGGGGGAGGCTTTAAAGTTGCTTATGTATACAATGTGAAATTTAATTCGTTTGCATCCTCTTAAGGGGTCATTGTAAAGTCAAAGTCAAATCATTTATTTCAAATAGGCCCTTGTAAAGCACTTTTGATCAAAGTTTACAAAAAATTTAATTGATTCTAGTCGCCCCATCCAAAAGGTAGTTTTCGTATGGAGAAGAGTGGGCAAGAAACTGCACCGTTACTGTACTCATCATTATGAACAACTTTCACTATGGGGCCAACCCTGAAATCGCGAAAAAAGAATCAGCTGTTCCATACATTTATGTTCGCATACTTAGCTCGTTATAATGTAGGGAACAGCTGTTTTTTTTTTAGCGATTTCAGGTTTGTTCCCTTAGTTCATAATAATGAGTACAATGAACCCTTAAGAGGATGCAAACGAATAAAATTTCACATTGTAGATACACCAGTAGGTAGGTAACGAAATTACCTATATTAAATTGCTAAAAGAGGGTCAGCGTATCGCGAAAGAGGCGAGGCTTCAAAAAAAAAAAATAGTAGGTAGGTTGCCTAATTGAATTGCTATCTTATTTAAAAATAATAACTATGTGAGCCAACCATTTTATGGACTAATTTACTATAGTGACTCAAAATGACGGTGCTCTGTAATCCTTTGCATATTGCTTTATTCAAAAGAATCAGTATAGTAGGGTACCCGGAGGAAATGATCAAAGAAATAGACACAAGGCCATGTCAGAAGACAGAGCACAAATCGGAGAATAGGCTGTTTCATCAGTCATCACTTCATCAGCTACCGAAGCCTTTTCCCAGCCCGACTAATTTCATCAGAAATTATTCAAGAGGAACATAGGTAGGTACCTACCTACTGCCGGGATAAAAAAGTCCTATGTCCCAGATCTTGGTATATCCGTGTGCCGAATTTCCAAAACAGTTCGTCCGTTACGCGTGAAAGGTAGGTAATACCTAGACGACAAAAAGACATAGGTAAGTACTTAGGAACGCATTTAAATATAATATTAGTACCTAAGTAGGTAAGTAATGAATGTTTCCTAATATTTTGACAGAAACGCTGCTTATCACCCGTATCTGCTGGGGAGTTTGTTGCGCCACTTCTTCTTCCCAGCTAACGCACTAGGAAGTGGTGAAGGGTGGACGTTTTGGGGGACTGTCTTATGTAATTTTGACGTTCGAAAAGTGCTGATTATCAGCCTAGTTTGAATAAATGACTTTTGAATTTGAATTTGTATGTAGGTACCCATATAATCATATGAACCTTGATTTGTATAACTAGCTAAGTACTTACTTAGGTACATGTTGAAAAAGTACCGATTACCAAGCTACAGAGCAGTGATAGCCTAGTGGTGTGACCGTCAGACTAACCAAGTCATAGGTCTCGAGTTCAAACCCAAGACACGCACCTCTATCTATTCGGATTCATGTGCGTATTGTATAATTAGCACTTGCTTCAACAACGGTGAAGAAAAACATCGTGAGGAAGCCGTCATGCCTGAGAGATATTTCTCGATGGTATGTGAAGCCATTTCAGAGGCCCATGGGCGGCTTTAAAACTCTGACACCAGGTTTTTCAATAGCCACACGAAAAGAAGAACAAGACCAAGCTACCTCCTAATCCTAACCTCCCCGACTATAAGATTAAAATCTTACCAAACACTACAGACACTCAATTACCCACTTTTAAATACTTAGGTACCTATAAAAAAATCAATCTTCCTAGCCTTTTCCCAACTATGTTGAGCTCGGTTTCCAGTCTAACCGAATGTAGCTGAATACCAGTATTTTACATGAAGCGACTGCCTATCTGACTTCCACAACCCAGTAACTGGGTAATACGATACCCCATGGTAAGACTGGTTGTCAGACTTTCGGGATTCTGACGACCCGTAAAGACTGTCAAAGATCCATGAATGACAGCTGGGACCAACGGCTTAACGTGCTTTCCGAGGCAAGGAGGAGTCTGGGTATGTATAGATGGTCGCCCACCCACGTACCAATCCCGGCAAGCGTACCACCCTAACCTACTAGATCGACCCGTGCGGCTTATTATAAAAGTTTGTTAGTACACCCCTACATACCTTTTACGTTTTGACAACATCCATCAAAGAAACCTTGCAGCTCTGAAAAGAGCTTTGGCAACAATCCACTTTCAAATATGAGAAAGTAGACTATTACCTACGTTTTGACATCATCCACCAAAGAAATAGAATACCTTGCAGCCCTGAAAAGGGCTTTGTCTTCAATAAATACTTACCTACCTACAAACTCAAAATATGATACGAATCCGACTACGCCCGCTCGCCACGCACTCTCCTCGCCAACTGAATATCTTTCGGCATGATAGTCACACGCTTCGCATGGATCGCGCACAGATTCGTATCCTCAAACAGCCCCACCAAGTACGCCTCGCTGGCCTCTTGAAGCGCCATCACAGCGGAGCTCTGGAACCGGAGATCAGTCTTGAAGTCCTGTGCGATCTCCCTCACGAGACGCTGGAATGGCAGTTTCCTGATGAGCAGCTCCGTGCTCTTCTGATATCTGCGTATTTCTCGCAGGGCCACAGTCCCTGGTCGGTATCTGTGCGGTTTCTTCACGCCGCCCGTGGCTGGAGCACTTTTCCTTGCTGCCTTGGTCGCCAGTTGCTTCCGAGGAGCTTTCCCTCCTGTAGACTTGCGAGCTGTCTGCTTTGTTCGCGCCATTTTGATTTATTTCACACACGAGCTACTGGTGACGACTGTGTGAGCAATGTGTCGAGGAGCGACTCGAGTGAGTGAAGCGATGCCTGTTATAGTTTTTTACGTTGTCATTCTCGGAAGATTTGAGATTTTGTGGGTAGTTGTGAGTTGTTTTGAATGAGAATTTCCAGGCACCTACACGTGACAATAAAATTAGGAGAAGTTGTAACATTGTTAAGAATATTCCGCTAGTAAAAACACAATAGGTACATGTTGTACGTGGTTTGATTTTGAATGTATTTTTCTGCAGATATATTCAATGGGTAGACAAACAGCAGTAGGTACCACCAGTTACTACTTATCTGTACCTACCTAATTATAGCTTTTTTTGAAAATCATACCCAGAAATAGGGGGGGAGGAGAGTTTCAAAAGTTATCAAAAAGTAGGAGGTTCTATGTTCGTCTGTACTTATACGTTTTCATTTTTATTTATGTTAGTCGATATTTTCGTCAATTATGGACCGATTTTGAAAATATTTTATTCATTTGGTAGAGAAAGCTTTCGCGGTGGTTCTATATAAATTTTATTACTTACCTTTGCTAGGGTAGTTTTTGAGTTAGCTTCAATAATAGGTAAGTACGTATTTTTCCCACTTTTATTTACATAGCAGGAAGTGGTAACACTACAAACTGAAAATAACTTTAATTTCGGAAGTCGGTGGCAAAAAACGAAAATACAAAACCAAAGAAACTGTTTTTGGAAGTCGGTTGGTTTTTTTTTTGTACCTACCATAGAAAATCAGCATCCAAAGATTTGAAATTTGTATGGGAAATCCGTTATCCATATGAACGAAAGCCTACAGATGATCGTGGGGAAGACCTGAATGAGACTCGCACAGACCAGTACATAGGGAAGCATGGCACAAAAGGGAGGACTGAGGAGGCCTATTTACTCAGCAGTGGGTGGAACAAGACTGCCAATGATATTGATGATACGAACAAAATGTCGGGAAAAGTGCTAGTTTTAAAAGTTATTAACTCAGACGAAATAAAAAACCAAGACAGGGCTGTCAACAGTGACGTGAAGCCGGTTTCGTAAACATGTGTGCACTTAGTGAGGTGTAGTTTGATTGTAAACGGTTGTAAATATGTGCGTGAGAGCGTGTATGTACAGAGCGGAGGTGTAGTTTTGGCATACTTCACTGTATTGTTCGCAGCGCTGTCTTGATTTTTATTTAGTCTGGGGATAATAAGTACGTACCTAATACTCCAACTTAAAATGGCCGTCAAATCAATCATTGCCATAATAAAATTAGGGCTTATGGAAAGTATTTATTTCAAGTAAACCAATTAGGTACAAGCACTTTTAACGGACAAGGAAACCGGCATGCCTGAGAGATATTTCTTGACGGAGTGTGAAGCCAAGTTAGAGGCCCATGGGCGGCTTTAAAACTCTGACACCAGCAGTGCTATTCTGTAACCATCTCATCGTGAAAACTTAGGTGAAGTGAGCGTGGAGTGAGCTGTCATTCCATAGGGATTGACACTATTGACAGCTCACTTCACCCAAGTTTTCACGGTGAGATGTTTACAGAATAGCATGGCTGGTTAGTCACTAACCACACGAAAAATAAAGAAGGCACGTTTGAATTGTCACCCGTTGCAAAGTGTACCTAGTTGATAGGTACCTACTGCAGCATTCCGCTGCCAAGTAGACCTCCTTACTTGCAAAAAAAGGTTAAATGATGTTAAGCCTTTTTTGCAAGTACTATGGAGAAAAACAGGTAAGTACCTTGAAATACCTACATACATAGGTACTTTATTATGTGATACAGGTAATATTTAGGTGCTTTGATAATACCTACAAAGCTACGACTATTTAGTCACTTGGTAAAAAGTACTAAGATAGTGTAGGTAACTTGCTGATGGAATTATATCATTATGGATGGGGTCGTCCATTAATCACGTGATGTTTTTTAGCAACTTTTTTAACCCCTCTCCCCCCTGGTGTAAGTAGTGAGGTTTTAGACTAACACCTCCCCCCCCCTACCCAAAGTCACGTGTATTTTTTTGGTGCAAAGTATCTTTAAAAATTACAAAATATTTTATCTTTATAGGAAGAAAAATATTTTATTTGGGGTGGCCGCTTTTCGGTTTAGAAATGCGCGTTAAACGAAAAAATAAATACACCTGATATCTAACTACACCTCCCCTCCCCCTTGTGATGTTTCGTGATTTTTTCTGAACCTCCCCCCTTTCGAGCCTCACGTGATTCATGTTGTGACAAGCAACCCCTAAGTAGTATCAAGTTATAACACATGACTAAATACCTACCTAAATGAAGTTAAGTAGGTACCTACTAAAGTATTATAACTAACTTGATAGCTAGGTACAGTACCTACAACGTACGAGATGGAGCATCGGCAAAATTCGTAAAACCGATCACTATCCGAACTGAGTGCGCCTTCAAAATCACCAATCTTAATTACTGCTTTAGGTGAAAATGATCTTTACGCAAACGCAATAACTTGTACAGTCATATAACTAAATACATTCCTAAAATTTAAATGAATGAATGCATATTTTCAAATTTGTGCCACATCTAAGTTGTGTCGTAATTTAGTAGATATTCTACATTACCTACAGTGTCCGCAGTTCAACCATCTCCACTACGTCACATAACTAAGTAAATAACCGAATACCTATTTACATAATGTGACCACATTGAAGTAAAAACCCATCTCTAAATATTATAAAACAAAGCCCCCCCCTACCGCGTCTGTCTGTCTGAACGCGATAAACTCGAAAACTACCGAACGGATTTTCATACGGTTTTCACCGATGGACGGAGTGATTCATGCGGAAGGTTTAGGTGTATAATTCAGTAAGGTTTTGTTTAAATTGGCTGAAATATGACGATGTCTTAAAAAATCATGCTGACTGGTTGCATTACTGGCGTGCGCGTTTACCCGCGATATTTTTACGTTTGCACGTACGTAAAAATATCGAAGCGGGATTTTATCGCGCACTGGATTTTCATCTCTCGGCGCTGAGCAGAATGATGAAAATCTAGTGCACGAAAAAATCCCGCTTCGATATTTTTACGTCCGTGCGAACGCAAAAATATCGCGGGATAAAATCGCCAATGCGTACCTAGGACTAGTAGTAGGTACGTTTCCGTGGGATAATTTCCGACGCCCACGCGGACGAAGCCGCGGGCAAAAGCCAATACCCAATACAATAAAAAAATTAGGTATCCAATCTGCCACAAATTCTAAGCACCTACAGCATGACTAAACCACTAAAGTATGAGATCGCGTGTTACTAACAACTACCTAGGCGGCGTGCAACGACTAATTAGAAAGTACTTATACTTAATTAGAAAACCGCGACCACCTGTTGGTCGCTGGTCGGTTCCTGCAGGGCGTCAGGTCGTGTGTAGGGTGCCTATGGCAGGGTGGGACTATTTGCGGTAAGTAGTTTTTATTGCAATTTGTGTGGAGTCGTGCTTATAGAAAGTTGTGCTTTTTCTTGTGTGAGTAGGTGTTTTTGTTGGTTGTTATGATTTATATGATTGGGTTGGAGTTCATTGTGTTTTTGTGCTTGTTAAATAATTAATCTGCGTGTTTATACCTACCATACTGGCGGTATCTCTGAGATACGCCCCTTTTAGTTTTTTTTATACCATTCAATAGCTATAATAATTTCGCATCTAATGGTATAAGCCACATACCGCTATCTAACTTAAAACATTTAAAAAAACCACTCAGAAGTTCTTTATATCCTTATGTTTCCTTAAATTACAATTTACAAAAAGTCAATTTTCTCTAAACTTACTCCGATTGAGATAGCACCTTTCGGCTTAGCAGGGCAGCATAGTAGGTACCTAACCTACTTACTATTTTTTTCTAGCTTCTGGCCTGTCGATGGCAAAAATTATACGAAAAAATACTACGCAGGGTGGCATCGACGCGAAAACTTTTACTATGGATTCAGTAGGTACCATCAAAGAAGTTCTTAACTAACCAGTTTCAAAACAAAATCCCGTGAACACGATGACCACATCTGTTACCGGCCCGGTTCTATAATCGCCAAGCGCTGCAAGCAAGAATAGTCCTTACGGTGGTTAGATATGAACTTCTTCGATGGTACATGAACGCCCCTGCGCTGAAATTTTTCGTCGGTTATTTAAAAAAAAAGATCAGCTGTTTCATAGAAATGTGCAATACCTACGCGGACAAAATGAATAGAACAGCTGATTAAAAAATAAAGATAGACTAATTAGATAGATACATTTTTCATGAATATTCAGAAAAATACGGGCGGTCACATGGCTCAGGGGCGGCAATGTATATTTTTATAATACTATGTTCGGCAACTCGAATACCGTTTGTTGACGCAGCCATTAGGTCTTCACGTGTGCAGATGACAGGACATGCCATGCAAGATGGGAGGTGAGCCATTGTCTGTGGAGAGACGCCGCATACACACCGGAGATCTGAGCCGTCTATGAACCACACTTGTGGAAGTTGTCCTTGCTGAAGCCTACTTGGGTACCTTAGAAGTATATTTAAGGCGAAAGCGTCAAGGTAACCCGAAATTAAAATTTTCTTTAGTTTTTTGCAATTTGCAGGTCAGTTTCATGTTGTATGTTGATCTAAATATGATTCGCGGCCGTATCAAATGTTTAATTATATGTAGTATTATAATCATAAAAATCATCAATACAACTCTCTAAGTTCATGTAATCCTATTGAATGACTATTTCATGAAATCATGAGTTTTAAGGATTATGCTAACTTAAGAAGTTGTATTGCTGATTGTAATGATTGTTATTCTATAAAGCCATATTTGTTACGGTCGCGAATCATATTTTAATCAACATACAACATGAAACTAACCTGCAAATTGCAAAAACCTAAAGAAAATTTGAATTTCGTGGGCTATCTTAGGCCCCTCAAGGATTTCCATGTTTGCCACGGTAACTTGTACCCAGATGGGAGGCTCTCTGAAGGTCCAAAAGAACTTATTCCAATACCACTCTAGGTATTACGGAACCATTTTCCTAGAAAACCCAATTTAAGTTTTAGTAGCAAGATCAAAAATATGGCCGCTGTAAGGCGCCTATTAAATTTAAGTCGGCAAGTAGTGGGCGGAGCAACACTTGAAAGTCCTTTTAAATGCGGCATTCTTGTTTCGAGTCGATAAAAATTGATCGCTTCGAATTTGTAACTTGACCGTCGCGTCGTAGGACCTTGTGAAGGCCGCAGGAATCCACTGGATGCGGGAAGCACAGAAACTCACCCATAAACTTATTGCGTAGGTACCACACGATCAATATTATTCTTTTCGTGCGTGACTAACCTGGTGTCAGAGTTTTAAAGCCGCCCATGGGCCTCTGCCTTGGCTTCACATGCCGTCGAGAAATATCTCTCAGGTATCAGTTTCACGATCAATGACAATCTGTTTCATTTTGACAGTTCAACAACATTCATTGCGTTATTTACATTGTTGAGCGGACAAATTTTTCGAACATAAGTAGCAATGGATTAGCCGTCTTCAAAATGATTCAGATTGTGATTGATTGTGTGGTACACAATATAGGGTGCAGTGGCGGTGCTTAGAGGAGGCCTATGACCAGCAGTGGACGTCTTTGAATGAATGATGAGGTGGGTTCAGTCAGCCCATAGTCAGCCTCAAAAATAAGTATAAATAGATAAGAATTAATTTAATTGTCCACAATCTTTCAATGAATCTGCCTAGCCTTTTCACAACTATGTTGGAGTCGGCTTCCAGTCTAACCGGATACAGTTGAATACTAGTATTTTACATGGAGCGACTAGTTACCTATCTGAAAAGTTGTCCACAATCTTTATTCTTTAATATTGTACTTATCAATGAAACCACAAAACATGTTACACATTGGGCAAGTACTTAATTTTAGCTAGGTAAACGTTTAGTAAAACCTCTGTAAAACCTTCAGTTTGCAATTACGGTTCATTTCAACTTAGAAAGGTTACAAGGTAAGTATGTTTTTATAAACATTATATTTTGTTATTTACTTGTCTTATTTATCAAGACGTTCATAAATACTTTGATCTAATTACACACACATTCATAATTTTATCTCCGCTGACGGCAAACGAGCAGACCATACGCTAGCTCATTAGCAACTAAACAAATTACAAGCCGAAACCTCTTTTATATCATTCACACTAACCAAAACATTTTCGAACTACCCACATTTAAAAAAATTCCCTCTAAGTCCTCGTTAAGGTAAAGTTCTCATCTAGCTAACTGCACCAAAAAAGTACGACAATGTTTATAAAATTATATCTTTTTATCTACAAACACCCACAATGTCTTCAGAAGGATCAGAGTCTGATGGCTCAGACATTCAAATACAATCTGCGTTACCAAAAATGCCACAAATGAAATTGCCGAACAGTCCATCAGATGGTTTATTAAAGAAAAAGCAAGATAAGAAGTTGACCACGAAGATAATGATACAGCAAGCACTCATAGACCTGAAGAGTCGAAAAGGAGTATCATTATACGCCATAAAGAAGTATATAGCAGAGAGATACAACGTGGATACAGAAAAACTGAACTATCATATCAAGAAGTTCATAAAATCTGCCGTAGAACAAGGAATTATCATACAAACGAAAGGAATTGGAGCCACAGGATCCTTCAAACTAGCCCCCATCAAAGAAAAGAAACCAAAAATTAAGAAACCGAAAAAAGAGAAGACAGATAAGACAAAAGATCCAGAAAAGAAAAAGAAATTAAAAGAAAAATCGATGAGAACCGAAGGGAAAAGCTCGAAATCGAAAGTAATAACTAAGGAAAGCAAAGAAGATAAACCAGTTAAACCGAAGAAAAAGACGGAGGTTGAAAAGAAGCCGAAAGAAAAGAAAGATGGCGACGAAAAGACGAAGAAAGTGAAAATTGCCAAGGTGATGAAGACGCCTTCAAAGAAGAAGGGAATGATGAAGAGAAAAAGCATCGGCTCAATCAGAAAACCACCGAAAATGAAGCCTAGAGCGAAGGCATAAACATACATTCTATTAATCATTGAAAATTTGTTGATTTTTTATTATATTTGAGTGAATAATGTTGATTTTTTAACTAATAAACAATTTAAATTTTAAAGGTGTTTTCTTTTAATTACAAAAGCTTATCATCACTTTTGATGGCTGCCTTTCCATCAAAGATGTGTAAGGTAGCTAAGAACTGTACCATCGCTGGCTATTAGCGAGAAACGAGTAGAGCTAGCAACTAAAAACGAGTTGGCGAGCAAGGAGCATCGATCATCACTAATATGTGGGTAGGTGAGTCTCTCAGCGAGTATTCTACCCGTCAAGCGAGGATCGCTGAGCGAGTACTATCTCTTGGCGCTATCAACTTTAAGGCGACGATAACCGACTTTTAATGATTTTATACAGAAGATCACGTCCAAACGAGTAGTGTCAATGATTTGGAAAAAAAATATGTTAAATTAGAGCATTTTTTTAATAACTTAATATAGGAATATTTTAGATTGTGTTTATATTACATAGTGAAATTAAATTGTAAAGTTATGTCTAATGCGGATAAAAAACTAAGAATCACGCAAAATCTAACAAGCGTATTTTTCTGAAACCTTCACCATTCTAAAGATAATCTAATTATTGATCCAGATATAAGTGTTTTATTAAAATACCTTTTGTTTTATGTTTAATAAATTAATAATGCGTCTAATTTGGGACAGCGCTCCTTGACGGGCGAGTCCTATTACTGGCTGGACGTGCGACGCGTTGCGTGAGCTCAGTACAGAACACGCAAGCTAACCACTCAAGGTCACTGACATGTATTTGCGTGTTAACATATTGTAAATATTTTACTTACACGGGGCATACATTACTTGAGCGAGATGTAATTTTTTTGACTACTTTTTCTTTGGTCTCGTGATTGCAAGCGCGACTGCTGAGCCTGGGTTCGATTCCCAAGTCGTCGGGCATAGGGTTATTGGGTTTTTTCATTGCCTCAGAAATCGCGTTAAGCCGTTGATCCTGCGCCTGATCTCTCTCCGGTCGAGTTCGGAATACGAGCCGTCCCATCGGCCTATGAGAGTGAGGGAAGAGTGCACCTGTGCCTGCGCACACACTTGTGCACTATAATATCTCCCGCGCCGAAGGCTAGTCTACGTTCCGATTGACCGCCTTGGATAAAATACGGTCTGGAGGACTATATTTTTTATAGGTACTTGAGCGAGAAAATCGTTGACTCCATTTGAAATAAGATTAGACATTAAACTAAAGCTTTTTTACAGTCCGTTCAACCGATTTTGACTTCTATTGCGTTTGTGGCATGAATAAAGGTAGCTGCAGTAAACAGTTGGTATTGTAACCACTTCTTTGCTTTTTAACAGACTTCCAAAAATGGTTATATATGTATGTTCGACGCGAGTGTTTTTGACTGATTTTGAGAATTATTTTTTTGTATGAAAGGGTATACTCCCAAGTTGGTCCCATATAAATTTTATTAACTTTGCATGGATATTTTTTGAGTAACCTTCAATACTACGTGTATTTTTCCCACTTAGTATATGTGGATGATATTATGATAACTTCCTGTCACTGTTATTTACATAGCAGGTAGTGGTATTCGAATTTGTTTGAGGTAGGTACCACAACTAAAAAGTGGAAAATTAAAACTTTTTGCAAAAAATAAAACAACTTCCAAAAAAAAAACCTACTACAAAGTCGGTGGCAAAAAACGAAAATTCAAAACCAAAGCAACAAAATTCGATCTAAAGAAAAGCGGAAAGCGGCCGCTTTTCTTTAGATCGAATTTTGTTGCTTCGTGTCTCTTTATGAAATTTTATAAAAGGTACGGTAAGGTACGGTAAGGTACCTATTAGAAAATTCTAGACACACTAACCGAGGGTCCTTACTAGCCGTCATTCATAATTCTTTCTCAGTCACAAGATTGTAATTTTTTTAAAGATTGATGCTAGTGGACCTTTGGGTGCCCTCTTAAGTATAATGGTGTTTTCTGAAGATTATCTATTTATTTTATTAAAATGTTTTTCTGTACCTATCAGTAAACAGTAAGAAGGTTTGTATACCGTAATAATTGTTATCAGGGACTGAGGAAACTAGACGGCGTATAAAATAATCAGATTCAGTTTCAACACGGGTCACACTTCACAAAACATTTGTTTTTAATACTTGTATACAATTATTACACAATACTATTTCCACTAGGTCGACATTTCACATGACCAGAGGGCTGGCTCGTTCTTTGGTCAAAGACTTAGAATTGCCATTCAATGTGGCAATGCTACCAGTTTTCTGGGCACGTTTCCAGATGACCGCGATGCGGAAGAGTACTTCGACACCTGAGTCTCCTTTTGTTTTTGCATTTTATTAGTCGTTTGTAACCTTATTATACGCCTAAATTAATTCATTTTCAAGATGTTACTCGTACAATAGGCTTAGAGCTAAGTACAAAAATATGGAGCCTGTAAGAATTGCAGCAGCAACAGTGTAATATTACAAATAACATAATTATTCACTTTAAAAAATTTAAATATCTAGGAAATGGGTAATGTAGATTGGCCGATTCCATTTTCTTAATCTACAGGCTGGCCGCTACTTCTACTATCGTGTCAAACCACCTAGCTCGGTTTGCATAAAACTTTAAATTACGCCAACTGTTTTACTTAGTGGACTGTTTACAGGGGACTGTTAGTTTTAGCTAATTTCAGGCATTCTCCTGATAATGATGTTTTTCAACAGAGGTTTGCCTGTAGAAGACTATTTTAGGCTGTTCAGGTTTTTGTCCAGCCAAAAAAGCCAGCTTCGGTAGAGTTTTTTGAAAAGCTAATTTCCACGTCCACACGACACCAACAAAATTATATAGGAATGAACGTTCATCTGGTCCTTTCATAAAATTTTTCGATCATTCAGTAGGCGAGGGTACATATACATTTTTCACCTTTGAGTCGTTTTGTGTTCAGTCGTGTCACAACGAGTGAAACATGCCGAATTAAAGGCTTATAGGCTGTTATCAGCTTCACAACTGTGTCCTTCAATTCTTATAATAGCAAGTTTTCCTTTTAATCATCACCTTTGCAGTGACAGTGAAGTCATACAGCTATCTAATTACGCAACACATTTTCGTTGACAATTCCGACTAATCTGTTTCAATTTGACAGGTCAACAACATTCATTGTGTTATTTACGTTGTTGAGCAGATTTTCTTTTCGAACTTATGAAGAAATGGATTGCCAATCTGTTTCAAACCGATTCAGATTCTGGTTGATCGTGTATTACCTACGTAATTAGGGTACTGCTATCTAATTACGCAACACATTTTCGTTGACAATTCCGACTAATCTGTTTCAATTTGACAGGTCAACAACATTCATTGTGTTATTTACGTTGTTGAGCAGATTTTTTTTTCGAACTTATGAAGAAATGGATTACCAATCTGTTCCAAAACGATTCAGATTCTGATTGATCGTGTATTACGTAATTAGGGTACTGGTTATCATGATGATGACGGACTCTCGGCTACAGAGCTAGAAGCATGATGAAACATGTCCTATGTTTGGTATCCACTTAGATATTACGTAGGTCTTACTGAGCAGCATAATGAGCCTAAACTTTCCTCACTGCTGGGACACAGGCCTCATCTTTGTGAGAGGAATTGGGCCGTGCTTTACTCACGATGTTTTTCTTCACCGCTTTGAGAGCAGTGGTGATGAAATAAATTACACAAAGTATTGTAGTACGTAGTGGTGCCTGCCTGGGTTCAAACCCTACCTAAGATAGGTATGTTAGTCGGAGCTGTAACCACTGGGCCACCATTGCTCTAGTCACTTAGCGATAAAGGAAATTCATAATTCGAGCTGCAACTTCAATTTGTTTCAGTAAAAAAAGACTTTAAAAATATCTAAACATCATTTCGAAATTCGAACGGTTTCGAGATCTGCCGAACTATTAGGTACCTACATAGGTATGTAAAAATATCAGTGTGAAAACTTTGGTGAAGTGAGCTGTCAATAGTTTCAATTCCATGTCTACAGAATGGATCGACTGTCGATCCATTCTGTAGACATCTCACCGTGAAGAGTGAGGTGAAGTGAGCTTGATGTGAGCTGTCATTGCACCTAAAGCTAGAGATTGACACTATGGACAGCTCACTTCACCCAAGTTTTCACGGTGAGATGTTAACAGAATAGCACGACTGGCACTAGGTGAAATGACTGCTCACAGTGCTCACTTCACCTACGTTGGGTTAAGGTTTTTTTTTTACAGAATATTCCCGGATATTTGTCTAAACGTCACTTGAAAATGACTGTAATATCTATTACTTATACCATAATCTAGCAAATAAATATTTTTGATTTGATATGATTTGATTTTCGAAATTCGAACGGTGTCGAGATGGAATTAGCGATGATTGACTTTGATAAAAACAAATGAAAATGTTTTGAGAAAAGTTTTGAGTATGACTATAAAGCGAGCTGTTCACCGCCAGCTAAACTAATGCCCGTTTTCACTGACAACTAAGTGACACTTAAATGAATCCCTAAATAAAAGTGCAATGTTGGATTTTCAACTCTCAGCGCTGAGCCTAGCGTTGAAAATCCAACATTGCACTTTTAGGGATTCATTAAAGTTCACTTAGTAAAGGTGAAAACGGGCATAAGTAAGTTTAGTTTAGCTCGCCGGTTTTTCATACATGTGGGTCGCACACGTATGAAAAACCGGCGAACTAAACTAACCTTAAACTAACTTAGTATACCTAGCTGGCGGTGGACGGCTTGCTTAAGAGTAGGGCCAGGGGAAGACCAAAGAAACGATGGATGGACTGTGTGGAAGATGATATGGCTAGAAAGGGAGTGACTGCCGAGATGACGACTAACAGAGAAGTATGGAAGAAAAATACTTAGGTACATGTTGTGCCGACCACTAATACATTGGGATAAGGGTGGGAGAATGATGGAAACTATAGTATTACCTACTTATTCTATTCCATTCGTGGGGCTTGTGTTTTCTTAAAATAAATAATGGTAGCTACCTAATAAATAAAATTAAAAATCGACAAAAATCGACGTCGTGTGTCGTCAATTTAAAAAAATATGTCTTCAACGAGCATCATTGACATTGCCGGTAAATAAAACAAAAAAAAAAACAATTAATTTCATTCAAAAAAAGAATAGGACAGAAAATGCTAATGGCCGATCGAACATCGTAAAACGAAATTATTCGCAAAACTCAAGAAAGACGATAACTGTAAGTATTTTAATCATTTGTTAAATCCTATTTGAATCCCTTGCGTTATTGTTACATATTATTATAAATGACCTACGAGTACACTAATCATTAGCGATTTTGTTTTTTTCACGAATTTTGACTCAAATAGGTACCTATATGATCTTGTTTTCCCGCGAAAACGCGAACATTCCTTCCGATCCCAATTTTTTGTAAAAGTAATGTTCAATTTTACTATTTATTTACATGAAATGCTATTTCTTTAGAACCCTCCATTGATAATGAGGGTTCGTACACAATGCGTAAGCATTTAAAAGTCACCATTTTATTTAAAGGGGAGATAGGGGCAAATCTGACACGTGTTTTAAATAAGTGTGCAATAAAACATAGGTAATAAATTATTTTATTATTCAAATATAGAATCATCGCTTTTCGATTTGTCCATGTTTAGTAATGGCTGTAAGAATGAAGGAAGCTACAGTAAAAAAACACGCCCTAAATAAATGGGAGCATTTTTTTTTCACAACTTACCTACTTTCTTTTTTTTCTAGATTTGTTTCAACTTTCGTGCCATGGTTAAAAAGACAGAAATTATAAAATACAGTGAGTAAAAAAAAAAAGTAAAGTAAAAGATCGCTTGGGAATTCATGCTTGAATGCAATATCTATTATCTATGTACACAAAAATTATGACACATGTTTGCAAAAGTGTGTCGATTTTCCGCGTTTTCGTCCTTCGTCATTACCTTAATAATGAAAGATATTTAATTATCATTATAACTGGGGTATTCAAGATTAGTCAGTTTAGTAAAAATAAATTGTTGAGTTGAAAGAATCTCAGTAAAAACTTTATTTTGCGTTTGCATGCAGCAGTGTTTTTTACGCAAACAGACTTAGGGCAAGATGCTGGAGAACGTTTAGATGACAGGAAAATGGAATCATATTCCTCATCAGTTTTGTATAAATCCAGTATTTTTCTCATTCAATAATATAAATTACAAAAAAAAATCAATATAAAATGAAAATCAATGTTTTCTGTAAAAATATCCACCATAAGTATCCGACGGGAAACTTCAGTCGATTGAGTCTGGCTGATTAAACACTTTCATTTATATTAAATAAAAGACATAGTTTCTATAAATGAATATATATTTAAACAAAACGTCACTGACGTATTATAAATAATACTTTAACAATGTAAGATGAGCCATAAACACAACAAATAGGCCCAAATCGTGTGAATAATTCATTATATCGGCCATTCTACTTGAATGACATCACTACGCAGAGAGCACAAACCTACTACATGATAATGAACCTTATTCACTTTTAATAAAGCTGATTATAAATCGATTACTGGTCAAAAGTAATTTCTTAAGTCGCCTTTCCGTTTAAATCTGAAAAAAATGCATTTGTTTTCCCACTCTACCTTGTACCTAATCCCCATAAGTAAGAAAGAGACACACGTATATTTGTTGAGCTAACCCGTCTCGTAGAGAGGATATTGGGGTCATGGAACGTGTTTGAATTTCGAAACACGTTCCGTCCAATACCGTGCGTTGTTATTCACTGTTTTATCATTGGTTAGGCGGCCTCCGTACCACAATGTTCAGCGTTTAATAAAATCGATACGAATTTGTACGGGGGTATCGCTTGTCTGTCGTTTATCGGTGTCGCTTTGAGTTTTGTGGTAGTCAAGCTATACACTGTGACCGTATCTTTTATGTTATTCGTGCAGCCATTTCGTTTCGAAAGATGTCCGGAGTGACTTTAATCGTGACGTTTTGATACGTTTTCTATAGTTTTTTGACGTTTAAGAAGACACCATTGCTGTGGATCTGTGACGGTAAGTTGTTTGCACCTTATTTCATAAAGATATTCATGTAAAATTGTATTTTAGCCGAGATTTTGGAGGGAAAACGTCAAAAATTCCAATTTTAGTACCAGAACTGTGTTGTAACACTGAAATAACTTCGAAATTCGTGCGTGACGTCACGGCCATTTGAAATTGGTATTCAATTACTGATTCCGTTAGTTTTTTAATCGATTTGGTTCTAGAAAAACGTGTTTTTTTTAAGATAAATTGTTTTTATTTTAATTTTATTTAAGAAATCGATTTTTGACGTTTTATTTTTGTTTGTTTACATATATTTTTGTATAGTTATAGTGACTGACATATATTATTAGTATGTAAGATGGCTTCAAATGACAATTTGCGCTGAGATATCAATAACATGGTATCTTATTACTTCACAGTAAAGACTAAAATGCTGTTACTGCATATTTTGATTGGATATTATGTGCTGTCTCTTTCTAGCAGTGTTTATTGTTATGTTTGCGTCTCTTTCTAGCTCATGCGACTTATTTATAGAGAACGCGGCGTGTATGCCGTTCCCCTGTGGCGCCCTACATTTGAGATAGTGTTGTAATTTTGACGTGTTGTTTTATCGATATAATTTATTGCTATCGATAACTTTCTTGTTTTTATATGTTTCGTGGGATATTTTGTTGTTATTTATTTGCGTCTGGTTTCTTCTCGCGTTTAATTTGTTAAATGCATAAAAATACCTACCTAATATGGAAGTACTCACCTACATAAAGTTACATAGACATTTATGTTTTCTTTGTGAATATTTAACTCTGTGCTAGGCAACTATCGACCACAATCCAGATATATGTTTTTCGGGGACACTTTTACAAGACATATTCAATACGTTAATTTTGAGGCTACCTGAGTAGTATGAGCTAGAGGCAAAAACTACGACATATTTACCATACACATTATACCTCAATTTAGCTTCTCTAGTTACCTTAATGAATATAATAAATAATATTTCATTTTGCCTTTGCTATGCCTGTGCAGCTACCATTAAATAAAACCACCTTCGCTCTTACCGTGGGTATAAAATGCGATTATTGAAGGAGGGACAGAAGCATCATTTTGTGTGCAAGTAACATCATACTACCTTTGCCCAAGTACTCTCAGAGCCAGATGGTTACCTAAAATACTGTGGCTGATCACGGACCACTTTCAATTTGGTAGTGCGTTATAGACCAAGAATGATCCAGCTATCTAATTACGTAACATATTTTCGTTAACGATTAAAACTGATCTGTTTCATTTTGACAGTTCAACAACATTCATTGCGTTATATACGTTGTTGAGCAGATTTTGTTTTCGAACTTCTGATGTAATGGATTAGCAATCTGTTTCAAAACGATTCAGATTCTGATTGATGGTGTATTACGTAATCAGGGTACAGGTTTAACTTTTCCTTGTAAGAAAATACGTTAATTTTCTACTTCAGCAGACGATGTTTTAGTAATCATGAAGCAGTCATAGTTCTCATTTATTCGATATTTGCTTCTTCTGAACTTCATGATCATCATCTATTAACATAAAACTCACACCTGCTTCCCTTGGGGGTAGGCAGAAATTACAGATCGCCAGTCGCCACCTATGATCCTTACATTATCCTTTTGCTTCGTTTACGTTCATACGTCTGATCTATTAAGTCACCTACAGTTATTTAAACTACTTAGGTATTTTTCGTACTCACCACTCTTTTCTAGCACCATCTGATCGTATTCTGGTTCCCTTCAGGTTCATCTCGATTTTCTTCCGTTGTCACATTTATTAAACTTCTCTATCCTATCAATCCTATACTCTTATCAAAAGAACAAAATCATAATCTGTATTAGACAAACAGGAAACCAAAATCACTTTAAATATTCTCAGGCTGGGTAAAATCTTCAATTTACAAAAATAACAATAATAATTTCTATCGACATTCACCACAGCACTATCAGAGATAAAAAAAATAAAATGTCTGCCGCCATCCGCTGCGTAGGGATTATTATTACTCCCATCCCTTATATACATAATAAACCTTATTTACTAAGTACTAAAGTCCATATTCTATTGGTGTACATGAATACCTTTGTCGATGAAGGGATATGGATATGTCATTGGAATTCCGACTTTATGAGGATGGTGTAAGGTTTGAAATAGTAAAAAGGGTTGATAATAAAAGCAAATAACTTGGTTCTATTGAAATATCTCTGTTGATTTATGAGGGGCTAAAGATGGTGGGTAAGGAAAGCTTATTTCGATGTTTTTATCCACGTTGGGATACTGTTTGTGTATGTCTTTGTCAGAAATAGCTGGACTGATTTTGGTGATGTCGTTAACTACTTCATTGTGTGTTTATAACTTCGTCTTAATGACTTTTTGTTTTGTGTTTTGAATAATGTTGTTTTAGAAAGGTGACTGTGTTTTTTTTTTGTTATTATTCCCAAGTATTTTGATAACTGCGTTGTCTGATTAGTCTAGTCTAGTTGTCGCAAGCATGGCTGCAGTACGTGAGGTCCTTGGTTGGATTCCCAGGTCGATCAAGGTGTTATTGGTGTTGTTAGCACAAACTCAGTGGGCAGTCGGTTTCGTATTTTGCCCCAAATGGTATTTGGTGTTGGATTGTCGTCAGTGAAAACTTAATGTTCTATGTTCGCCTTTGGAGAATTTACAAATGACATTTATTTTTTTCTTTGAAAAAATGGGCAACCTTTTGTTCAAACATTTGTATGAGGATAGAATGACAATGTGATGATAAATCAACAGAACAAACAGATACAGTAAGCCGCACATCACTGGTAGGATTTGACTTTGACAGCGCCTTTATGTCGTAGCACTAAGGGTGATTTTTGTAGTGCAAGTGTT
The DNA here is from genome assembly GCA_914767755.1 of Agrochola circellaris. NCBI lineage: Eukaryota > Metazoa > Arthropoda > Insecta > Lepidoptera > Noctuidae > Agrochola > Agrochola circellaris. The sequence goes on along the minus strand of OU611867.1, from coordinate 2,967,112 downwards.
ACCACTGATGTGAGGTTGGCCGTTGACTGTACCATAGTCAGTCTAAAATACACCACGTGGTAACTGTCACGAAACTGTCAATCAGCCAATAGTGAATGTTATTAGATACCGTAGATATGTCATTATTAAAGTACTTAGCTGAAATCTCGCAATATACAACGTCATTCATATAGGCAACAAGATGACATTTTACAAAAATATCCACACAATAGAAATAGGTACCAATTAAAAAAAGATCATAAAGCTCATCCACAAAAAAAACACCCCTGTAGTCCTTACTTAAAATTGCCCTCGACTGGTTGCGACCCTGCCGGCGTTAAATCACATTGATCCAGTTTTTTTTCATATAAAAAGCTCTCATTCCTTGCCACCTGCGTATAATTCTGTATTAAATATTATCATAATATATTCGGGATATTTTATTTGCGATGAAGCCCTCCGTGTTTGTCAAAAATTAAAATATTACATCCCCTCCGTTTGTTGTCGATTCTCCGGGGAGCAAAAATCACCACGCTCTGACGGATTGGCGAGTACGGTCAAACGGTGAGCTGTCGATAGTGTCAATCCCTAGCATCACGTGGAATTACAGCTCACTTCACCTAAGTTTTCACGTTGATATTTTTACCGAATAGACCGGCTGGACAGTTGTTACACTCGTAACTACGAAAACCGACGTTACTGCTAAGGAATAAAGTCGCTGTCGCTGTCAACGTCAAATTGTTACCATCGACGTGTGGTGGACTGTATAATATAATGTTGGTAGTTATTATTGGTAATGAAAGGGCTGTGGTCTATAATTGTCCGGAAGCCATACAGTTGCATTATGCACGCAATTTTTTTTTTGTTTGGAAATAATCAATAATTTTTTCAAACACTTTGGTTAGGGTTAGCTGGCATATTATTTTCTCTAAAACACAAAAAAAATTTACAACTTGTGCCTTTTTGTCCCCAGTCTCCCCTATAAATTTTTTCTTTGTCGCGAAAGGGGTGAAATGAGGGGGCGAGGGGGGCTACTTTGTTTTGGGTGGTAACTAATTGAGTTATGAAACCCGTTCAAAATAATAAGGATATTGTAATAGTTTTTACGTAAACAAAAATATAATTGAAAACAAAATTTAAGAACACGAATATTTATTTCACGAGAGTTGGGATAAAAATGTCCAAAAGTTTTTTCCTTAAATCTCCCTTTCTGTTACTTCCAAAAAGGTCGGATATTTTAATTCAGCGAAACGTGACGAACGCTCGTGTCACGTTGGTTTAACTTATCCAAGAAGTTCAAGAAAGAAAAAAAAAATCCTTTCTTTCTTTCTGTCTTTCTTTTTCCTACGTGCAAAATAGCTTAGCTTAGCTTTTGGGGTAGCATGAATGGCGTGTAAACCGTTTTTGCACAGTCCTTGATTTAAGCTCTACTGCTGGGTATGACGTCCTGGGTTCGCAGATCGAATTTGTCAGTAGCAGACCGAAGTCTGGATTTTTACCCTATGCTCGCCCCTACACCCCATTAAGAGAATTTATTCTGAAAGTGGGGGTGGGGTGCGCAAATTAATGTCAAATATTTCGCTGTTTTGATTAATTTGGCAATATTACTATATGGAAATATGAAATGTGGCTAACTAGCTAACTAGAATCTTAATAATAGATTGCAATTATAACACTGAATTTGATGTTGAAACTGTTTTAAATGTAAAACAGGCGTTTAAAAGTGTCCAAATGCTTTTTTTACATCTAAAACTAAATATTCGGTGTTACGATATTAATGATTGCATTTCATAATCAATACTTTAGTTTACTAGTAAGCCACATTTCCTAGTTCCATACAGTAATATTGCCAAATTAATCAAAACAGGTAAATATTTGAGAGCTATTCGCGACGTTGCCAACTTTTAGGAAAAACCCTCTTAATCATAAGTGATGACATGTGGTTGTGCCTACTAAGTAGGTACTATAGAGTACGCCTCTGCCTAGCCCTGGGGGTATAACAGGCGTGATGTTATGTGTCCTATAGCGACTGGGAAAATAAGCATAGCACGCTTGTTGTCAAAGGGAAAATAAATAATAAGCAGTTTTATCTGGCGACAGAATAATATTACCTAATATAGCCTGGTGTCGAACCACGAGAAGCTATATTAAAGCATAGTATAGTGTGTAGTGTGTGTGTGTGTGTGTGTGTGTGTGTGTGTGTGTTGTGTGTGTGTGTGTGTGTGTGTGTGTGTGTGTGTGTGTGTGTGTGTGTGTAGTTATAGTTTTTTAGCTTTATTATTATTATTTATTTATTTTTATTATATTTGTTTTTTTGTTTTTGTTTTTTTTTGGCTATATAATTATGGGATATTATTTGACTTGATTATCCTGGACTTGACTTTTGTTCTACATGGGTTACAAAGGTGACTTTATCTCTGATTTGCATCACTGTCAACATCATAATGATCTTTATTTCAGATATAATAAGGTTGCTATTGGGTTGCTGCCACTGCCAAGTCTGTCAAAATCACAAAGATTCTTGTAACAATAAGGTTAGTTACTGTTGGGTTGCTGCCACTGAGAAGTCTGACAAAGTCAAAGTGATCTTTATTCTCGTTACGATAAAGTTGCTTTTAGGTTGCAGCCTTTGACAAGTCTATCAACATCGCAGTGATCTTTATTGCAGTTACGATAAGGTTGCTGTTGAGTTATTGCCACTGACAAATCTGTCAAAGTCACAGTGATCCTTATCCTCGTTACGTGGTTTGCAGCCTGTGACAAGTCTGTCAACATCAGTGTTCTTTATTCTCGTTACTTACAATAAAGTTGCTGTGGGTTGCTGTCACTGACAAGTTTGTCAAAATCATAGTGATCTTTATTGTCGTTACAAAAGGTTGCTGTTACTGTGCGTTTGCACTGGCGAAACATTCACATCAAAACATGTTGGAATCTCTATTTACTGTCAATTTTCCATACAATTTTTGACAGGACCTAGAGATTTCAACATGTTTTGTTGCGATGTTTCGCCAGTGCAAACGCACAGTTAGGTTGCTGCCACTGACAAGTCTGTCAACATCAAAGTGATCTTTATTGCCATTACAATAATGTTGCTATTGGATTGCTACCACTGACAAGTCTGTCAAAATCATAGTGATCTTTATTGTCATTGCAATAAGGCTGCTATTGGGTTGCTGCCACCAACATGTCTATCAATCATAGTAATCTTTATTATCGTTACAAAAGGTTGCTGTTTGGTTGCTGCCGCTGACAAGTCTGTCAAAATCTCTGTGATCTTTATTGTCGTCACGATAAGGTTGCTATTTGGTTGCGACTAGTGACAAGTCTGTCAAAATCTCTGTGATCTTTATTGTCGTCACAATAAGGTTGCTATTTGGTTGCGACTAGTAACAAGTCTGTCAAAATCTCTGTGATCTTTATTGTCGTCACAATAAGGTTGCTGTTAGGTTGCAGCCGCTGACAAGTCTGTCAACATCATAGTGATCTTTATTCTCATTACAATAAGGTAGCTGTTGTGTTACTGCCACTGACAAGTCTGTCAAAATCAGTGATCTTTATTCTCGTTACAATAAGGTTGCTGTTGGGTTAGCTGTCAGAGGTAAAATTAATGTAAAAGGACTGTACGGCTCTGATGTGAATCACCTTAATAGCTAAAATAGTGTTTGACAAGTTTTAAAATTCAAGTTCTCAATTCAAACCGGTTAATAGGCCACGGAATAAGCAAGCTGAAGTGGCAATGAGCCCGTAGGTTCGATGACCGTTGGGGTAGACGTGTTCTTGAATTGATACCGCGAATGGGCAATCGTAGGGTAGGTGGAGACGATCTTCCCAGGTTGGGGCTGGTAGCAGTTGGATGAGAGTTGCCGAGGATCGAGTTGAATGGCTTGGAGAACCCTATGTCCACCAGTGGACTGATTAATGCATGATAATACTACAAATTCTGGCATATCCCAAGCCTTGTTTATAACACCTTTACTTATTTATTAATTCTATGAAAGATACCTAATAATTATGTATTTAACGTAGTTGTACCCGCTGTTGGTCCGTGGATGAGTGACCATTTACATGCCAAGACCCCTCCGTGGCTCGGATAGCACGTTAAGCCTTTGGTCCCGGTTGTCATTTGTAGATCTTTGATAGTACAAATATAACGCTAGCCATAAAACGCTAGCCATCTAACGGCTAGAACAGGGTAAATTTTAGCCATATTACCTCATTACATCTCTAGCGAATGGAAGAAGACTTTACATGCTGTGTTGACCCTAAATTTAATCCGTGATTAGCTACGATGCATTACGAAGATTTGTTTCAAAATGTTTCAAATCCCGACTGTTTTCATAATGTCGGGACAAGTTATGACAATCACTTAAGGAAAACCGACCTTGCATAGGTAATGTAGGAATTAATAGTGTACCTACATATAATACTACAACATGTTTTTATTTGTTATCAGATGCAGCAGCCAATGAATCAGCCAGAACCTATAGGGTAAGTTCTAAACTATAATTAAAATTAGTCATTGACGCACCTCTGACTTTCCGATTCATGTGCGTATTGTATAATTATCACTTGCTTCAAAAACGGTGAAGGAAAATATCATGGGGAAACCAATATGCCCGAGACATATTTCTCGACGAGATGTGAAGCCAAGTCTTAAGCCAATGGGCGGCATAAAAAATCTGACACCAGGTTAGTCACTATAACCACAGGAAAAGATGAAGAAGAGTTATTAATTCAGCAATACGACTTAAACGCGATGAAGGAAAATATCGTGTGGAAACCGGCATGTCCTAGAACCAAAAATTCGAAGTCATGTGACGGCCTCAGCATTGGGAACAGGTTAGGTTGATTATGTAATACGACATAATGGTCACGGGAAGCTGTTGGATGGGGACAGCTTAGAACTGGTCGCTGGGGTAATCTTTTGGGGAAGCCTATGTCCAGCAGTGAACGTCTTTCGGCTGAATTATGATGATGATGATGAAGCACCGTGTGCAAGGGTTGGTAACCGCAGTACTTATGCTGTCATCAGCACACAGGAAGACACTGCCACTGCCCATCATCTTTACTTAACACCTTAGTCACTTAGTGAGTGGTTCAGAAGCCAATTCCTTCCCAAGAACTACACTACGACGATTTCTTACACATATTATAAGCCCTCTTTCTAACTAATCAAGACCAAAACCTTTCTCCAGTTCTGGTCACTTTATGTTGTCACAACAAAACACATGATGATATTTTTGTCTGCAGGGGTCAGCAAGCGGTGCAACAGCAGATGGTTCTGTGTCCAGTACGATTTGTGTACGAAACGCAGGTGTTGGTACAACCTGGTGAGTGTTGTTTACACAATGACCGATCATCGTCAGCCAATCCTTATACAAACTCAGTTCTGCTTTCATATTTCTGTTGTTTGAGAGATGGATTAGTGATAACGGTATCTGGTTAACTTTTATCTCGTTGCGATGGGCTGTATATCAGTATTTTACGTGAAACTGTTATCAGATCAACGCGAATGGTGAAGCTATTAAGGAAACCCAACATCCTGAGGTTCTGTACTGTCTGTCATATCCTACCTTTCGTTGATTTAGCATGTTCAAAATATAAAGCTCATATTCGAAGAAGATTTAAATGTAGGTACGGTCAGTAAATAGTAATAAATTGTTTCAGGAGACCAGATCCAGCCAAATCAGACATTCTTCATAAACCCTCAAAATCCGCCACCATGGATGCAGAACAGGCCCCAACCCAACCCAGTGGTCTACGTCCAGCAACTATCCAACAATATGATACAGCCAGTCCAACAACAGATGGACCAGAACCAACTGTATCTACAACAAAACTTCGCCAACTTCCAACTCCAACAACACATGTTGGCACAAAACCATCAAGAAATGAGATCAATGCAATTGGCCAACATTATGCCAAACATGGTTCAGAATGTACAGCAAAGCATACAGAGCAACGAAAGAAACATAAATCAGAATCCTAATACAGGACAGATGCAAGCAAATGCACAGAATATGATGCAAAATCAAATGACTGTCGCAAGGCAGATCCCAAATCAGGGCAATCAAACTGTTGAAGTCCAAAGACAAGTCCAATTCATGAATGTGAGGCCACAGATTGGCCAACAAATGAACGTAGCAAGGCCTGTAATGTCCCTGAACCAAATCCAAAACATGCAGGCGATGACCAACATGCAAAATCTACAAATACAACAAGCCAATGCTGGACAAACGTTTGTGCAAAATATTGGACAACGAATGCCTCAAAATGTGAATGCAGTACGGCCTCAGATTATGCCCAATAATGCGATGAACGTACAAAATGCTAATAATAATAAACCAACTAACCAAGTTCCTCAAGAGGCCAATAAAGCTATGAACAATACAGTTGGAGCTCCCGTGCCAAATGTGAGAAACTTCGCACAGAATTATAATTGTCGACCGATACAACCTAGACGACGATTCGTTGAAAATAATGCTAACGTACCAAAAATGCAACAGCAAAATGTTCCTGCGCAACAACAGTCAAAAATGCAACAACAAAACGTTCCCCAAAACGTACAACAGCCACAACATATACCAGTTCAAACTCCACCACAACAACAACACCAATATAACCAGGACAAACTGTCCAGCCAACAAATTATAACAAACTTAGCTGCTCACACAAACTACTTAAATAACCCGAATATTAGTCGAAAACGAAAGAGCGAATCTCCAGATGAAATACAAAACAAGATGGCTATACCTCCATCGTCGCAACCAATTTATAAAAATCTACAACAGGGTATAATTATCACTAAGCTATGTAATGAAATAGGTACAAACACAAGTCCTGTGCACAAACCTAAATTAAACGTAAATAACCCAAGTAACCAAGCAGTTCAAATGAATCAGAGCACGCCAATGGTTATAGTAGACAACGCAGAGCAAAGCAAACAAGATGGAAATCAAATTAAAAATGAAACTAGAACTATGATAACTCCTGCACCAAGTGAAAGCGATAAGCTGATTAGGAACACAGTGTACACTCAAGCCCGTGGCAGACTATTACAGGATAAAATAAGTGATAACTTACAACCACAAGTTGTGGAAAATAAGCCACCTGAAAGTGTTCAAAATACGACTGAAAATAAGACTAATATTGAGGCACAGACTGATAAAGATACAGTGATGACTGAGGTACCGACTGATAAGGTTATAAAAATCACCATTCAGTCAGAAAAGGGAGCTACAGTGACTAAAGCACAGGAGGAAACAATTGAGAGTAAGATAATACAAATACTTGAGAGTATTCCTAAAAACAAAAATACGCAAACACCCGAAAAGAAACCTAAAGAAATTAAAAAGGAAGAAGTTAGTAAAGAAATTAAAGTAGAAGGTGTTAAAAGCAATGCAAACAATGTTAGCAATGCAAATAATATTAGCAATGCAAACAATGTTAGCAATGCAAACAATGTTAGCAATGCAAACAATGTTAGCAATGCTAACAACGTTAGAAATGCAAACAACGTTAGCAATGCAAACAACGTTAGCAATGCAAACAATGGTAGCAATGCAAACAATGTTAGCAATGATAAAAATGCTAGTAAAACAATAACAATAGTAACAACAGCAAAAAGTGAACCGCAAGAGGAGAAAATTGAAGTTAAAGAGCAAAAAATCGAAATCAAAGATGAAAAATTAGAAGCTATTGCCAAAGTTATTACAAAACAGGATATATTGACTCATGTAGTCGACGGATATGTTATTCAAGAATCTAACTTCGCCTTCCCAGTAAGTACAAAATGATTTATTTTAATGTTGGAGCTTTGGAATCAATAAGTTGCCAGTTCATGATGATAATGATGATGATAGTAGTGTCTGACTTATTAACCCATTCAACAGTATCCTTAATATAATTATGTTTCAATTCATTACAGATCAGAAAACCTCTAATAGAAAAAACCCTCCAAGCGAATCCAAAAGCAGAATTGGAATCAATAGACGCTCTAAAAGAATGTATGAAGGAAGAAATGAAGAACACAGGAGTAGACGTACAGTTGCTGCCATTCCATTATCTTCTTCTGCATTGTGAGAAGAAGAAGGAAGAAGAAGAGATGGCAGATGGTAAAACGCTGAATCCGTTTACTGATTTACTGCACACTACTGTGAAATCTTGGACGGTAAGACTCTTTCAACACTATTTATCTAAAACGAATAGTTTGGAAAAGGTAAACTCTGAAATAATTGATCCGATCACAAAAAAATATTTTAAAGCCACATTATCCCGGAGTTTCATAGTATTACTTTCACATATCATGTAACCCTCTTGATCTTTTACCTGCTTGTCACAACAAGAAAAGAATTTGTCAACTTTTTGGGAATTTTCGTCTGTATCCCCCAGTACCTGTCTAAGTATATTTTTACCTGATTCTAAGCATGTCTTCCCTAAATCTACAGGTTGACGATCTATCAAACCATCTGCTAAAATACGACTGGAATGAAACAGTATCGGTCTTCCAAGACCATGAAATAGACGGAGAGTCCCTATTCCTGGTCTCGAAAACCCAACTCGTAAGCATAGGAGTCACCGAGGAAAATGCCGAAGCCATCTGTGCATTCGTCAGGAGCTGATCATCATTAGGACGGGAGGAACCGATTCTTATAGACTATGATAGTGAAATCAAATCCAATATTATCGAAGTGTCATCCTCCAATCGGTCCTCCAAACATCGATTATGTAATAATCGGTCCTATTATAATCGGTATACTAGAAAGTCCGGCTACTCGTATTTAAGTTTTTGCCATTGTTGGTCCGTTAATCGATCCTGTTATAATCTTTTCTCTGTTAATCGAACCAATCTAAGGCTCAAAAATCGCAGACAGATGCCTATTAGAAGACGTGTCATCCAACATTCTTTTAGGCGCCCAATGTATCCTGGAGCCCAAATAAATAATGCACTACAAGGAATAGCTAATGATATAATAAACATCGCAGTTGAAAGCGCTACTGAAACTGGTGTAAGAAATATAAGATCGACGCTAAAATGTAACTGCAGACTAAGACTTAAAAAGCTACTAAGACATGGAAACTACATTAATAAAGATACTAAACAAGAAATAGACATACAAAATATTCCTGATGAAACTACACCTATAAACTATCAAAGAGATAATGCAGAAGAGGTGCCTGAAATCCCTGAAAATGATTCATTTATTGAAATGTCTGATATCAATTTTGGAAACGATGTTATAGCTCCTGAAATCAATTCGAATTATTCTGGAAAGAAAATCATAAGCCCTGAAAATAAGTCTGAAATTGTTGAAGAGACTGAACCAGAATTACAAGGTAATGAAGATTCAAAAGTTGGTTATGATAATGAGCAAACCATTGAACATGCTCAAATATTACAAGTAAATAATGTAACTGCCGTATTAAAACCGAATGATAAGAAGATTGAAGTTTTAGACAATATAATCATTAAACACGCAAGTAATACAAATGAAAACATATTAAAAATTAAAGAAATTTGTGATATATTTGTTTTAAAAAAAGGAAACAGCTCTACAAAGGATGATAAAAAAGAAAATGATCATGCTCAAGGAAATAAAGTTGTTAATAATAGTAATGTTAACGAACAAATTAATGATGGGAAAGAAAACATATTAGAAGCATATAATGAAATTGTTTTAAAACAAACGAATAGCAATGTAAAGGTCGAAGAAATACACAATATTAAACCTAAAAGTAACGACCCCACGACTGGAAATACATCAACTAAAACTAGAGAAAACGAAAACACTCAAAAAGCAACACAATTTGATAATTTCAAAGTGCCGAAGAAAATAACTCACTCAAAGAAGAAAATAGTTAAGAAACAGCAACCACGGTTCGTTCTAACTCATGTCGTGGGCGGATATATTATTCAAGAGTCTAATCTTGCTTTCCCGGTAAGTAGAACATCACATTCTTTTAAAAATACTTTGGTATAATCCCAAATATTGTTTTTTCTAGACAGTCAAACTCAAACTCAAAGCATTTATTTCAAATAAACCAATTACAGGCACTTTTGAATTGTCAAGGGGATCGGTCAGTCAGAAAGATGAAGCTAGATGCCCATTCTAAAGCGTAGTAGGTACCTATGGAGAAGAACGGGCAAGAAACTCCACGGACACTCTTTTTCACATTAATTGGCCTTTCTCACTGTGTCATTATTCTCCCACCCTTATCCCAATTTATTTGTGGTCGGCGTAACATGTCTTTTTCTTCCTTAGTTCTCTATCAGTCGTCATCTCAGTAGTCACTCCCTTTCTAGCCATACCAACTTTCATATCAACTTTTTTTTGGTCTTCCTCTACTCTTTAGAGCACAATTACACTCAAAGCTTCATAACTTTCTCACTGTGTAGATGCCCTAAAAAAAATCTTGTTGCTTTACAGTCTAATGTGCCTTATATACCAACGGGACTATAATCTAGAACGTAGAATTTCTGTTTGACGGCTGTCTGCTGTCAAACAGGGAAATTCTAAGTTCCTTTCTTGGCCCTTAGTTATTATACACACGACCACACATCAAGCTATATTATTCAAGCTGACTCGCATTGTATAGAATTACTGACTCCGTACAATGAGAGGTCGCCTTATACCGGAAATGTAAATGCTTTTTATGACGTCGTGCTTATTCTACTTTCCCAGATTAAGTCCTCACCAACACGGCAACACCCCTTCCTCTGCTACTTAAGTTCAATACAATACATGAACAAGTAAGCAGTTGGATAAATAAGATACATTTTTACTAAAGAATCATTTTCTCTATTACAGATCAGAGAGCCACAGGGTCAAAAAAATAAACACCAGACCTCCAAAACAGAAGAAACTACTCCAACAGAAGTAAAAGAAGAGAAAATTGTTCAAGAAAAAAGTGGCTTCAAAGAAGCAGTTCCAACAGAAGGGAAAGAAAAAGAGTCAGTTATTCTAAAAGCAAGTGGAACAGAGGGCCCCGCTCCACCAGAAGTTAAAGAAGATACAGTTGTTCAAGAAGAAAGTGGCACAGAAGAATCTACTCCAATAGAAGTGAAAGAAGAAGAGAATGATTATGTAAAGGAAGATGTAGCAAATGGAGAGTTTAATCCATTCGTGCGGTTACAACAGTCTACTGTTAAATCTTGGACGGTAAGAGATTTTTTTGTAACATTTAAGCCTCAGCCTCTTTTAATAATGCTTCGACGGTTAGTCGGAATCCAGTCACATATCTACCTATCCCTCTGTCACTATAACTATTTCTGCCGCCCGGCAGCGTCGTTGTATTTCGATTTGAAAGGTATGGGTGAGTAATAACATGCCCGTGAGACATTTTTGCTAAATTTGTTCAGCTCTGATAAATTAATTTTCTTTCTTTCCCTGACTTTGGGATAGCAACGCATCAGTGATGGCTCTGGTATTAATCACCATGAGTGCGCCGTCATCTTCATTACATACCTTCCGCCAAAAAAAAAACTTTCAGCACACACACCTACATATATGGATGTGTTCCAATTTCACTTGATTCTTCCAAATCAATGTGAACGATGTGTTTCTCAAAACGGTGAAGGAAAACATCGTGAGGAAACCGGCATGTCCTAGAACCAAAAATTCGAAGACAATTTACATCTACCAACCCGTACTGGGCCCGCGTGGTGGATTACGGCCCACTCCCTCTCACAGAGTGGTGGCCTGTGTCCTGTGTCCCAGCAGTGGGAACATTATAGGCTGATTATTGTAATGTGTCGCCAATTAGTGAAGGTGAATTTTAAACTCATATACCTTGGAAAGTTGGGAACATAATTAATAATACGAACCCTACTAAGGTTTCGCTTACAATTCATCAACTTTTGGGTTGAGGTTAGGGTTCCAAATCCGTAACAAAGGAACTAGGGGAGCACCCTCGTGACCTTCGAAGGTTTATTTAGGGAAAAATTATAAGAATTTGAAAACTTTCTAAAATAAATGTCACCTGTTGAGTTTTAAAAGTTACACTCCTAACTAAAACGGTGAAGGAAAATATTATGAGGAAATTGGCATGACCTACAAATCAAAATTCGAAGACATGTGACATCCAACAACCCACACTGGGCCCGCGTGGTGGATTACGGCCTCACTCTAACAGAGAGGAGGCCTGTGTCCCAGCAGTGGGAACATTAGAAGTTTATTATTTGTTATGTTCATGTATGAAAGCTCATTTTTTTAACCCTCAGCTTATAATTTCTACGTCTCTTCACCACAAATCCAAAACATTTTAAATTTTACATCGACATCTTCCTCCCCTTGTCCCATATTACTTCGGATCGGCGTAACATCTTTCCTTTGCCTTTCCGACAATCTGTGGGAGTAATTTCGTGAAAAGGGACGGAAATGTGTAACAGGAAGCCGGATAATTGCGCGCGCGTATTGTTGGCTTTGACGGCCAACCCATTTCCCGCGAGGTTGGTACTGTCAGCCAAGATGTCAGATGTGGCTACTGTAAGGCTCGCTCGTTTTTTCTTCCGCCAGCCGTCAGTCTATCATTCACTCCTTTTTTAACACGCTTTTATTAGGTCGACCTGTATGTATGTAACTATGTAATCAAATCTAAGAAAACTAATTTAACCATCTTCTAAAGATCGTAGCGTTATGAAAATTGGCAGTTGTATGTGATTTTGATGACAATACAATAACATGGTACTGTCGAGCTGATCTGATGATGGAGCCGGAAGATATGAACTGGAACTTCATGATGGATGATCGTATCATAGCCGTGTTTGGACTTGTTAGAAAGGTCTTGTAATGAACGTTGACCATGATTAGGTTTCAAGGTCTGACGATGAAGCCGGAAGATAGGCACTAGCATTCCATGATGAAATATCGTATCATAGCCGTGTTTGGACTTGTTAGAAAGGTCTTGTAATGAACTTTGACCACGATTAGGTTTCAAGGTCTGAATACGCCTATAGGTGCACGTAAAAGCGTGTTTTTTAGTGTTTTTTAAACTATTAATATTATTTCTTTCATATCATCTCATCCATCTTTTCAAAACTTATTTTTTTTTTTTCAATTCATCCACAGGTGGAAGACCTATCAAATCATCTTCTAAAGTTCAACTGGGAGGTAACAGCATCACTTCTTCAGGACAACGAGATAGACGGAGCGTCCCTGTTCCTGGTCACGAAGACGCAGCTGATGATCATAGGGGTCAATGAGGAACAGGCTAATGTCATTAGTGAGTTTGTGCAGAGTGGGCTGTCGAAGGGAAATTGAGGGAGCGGTCGGGTTTTGGTAGGTCATAAAGAAGTCGTTAAATATCAATTGGTGAGGGAATTATGTGAATTCTAATGATCGGTCATTCAACATGTAAGTAGTTAGTTAATTGATTCAGGCGTGGCTTTCCGGAAATCCATATAAAATACAATAGACGACGTACTTATATTTAGTAACCTAATCCGCCTAATTGTTCTTAAAGAGTCATAAAGAACCCTGTAAGAAATCGACACGTGTTTCACCTCTCAACTAGGCATCCTCAGGATGACGATTGACTGGAGCAGAGACAGAGCATAGGATCTCTGCTCTCGACGCTTGACGTGTCCACACGTCGGGTCCGGGTTCGCAACAAGTTTTTTTTATGAAAGTAGTTATACAGCATAAGTAGACAAAGCATAGATACGGCCACAAAGTTATGACACCTGTCTGAAAGTGGAACTAACGTGTTCTGGAACTGTCGAAACCAGTTGTCTCGTTACCTCGCCACCGTCACCGGACCACATGGGTTTGTGAAACTGTACCATCAAAGAAGTTCATAACTAACCACAAGGACTATTCTTGCTTGCAGCGCTCGGCAGTAATAGAACTGGGCTGGTAATAGATGTGGTCATCATGTTCACGGGATTTTGTTTTAAAACTGGTTAGATATGAACTTCTTTGACGGTACATGCAAAAATGGATGTGAAGTTTATAAGGATATTAATTTATATGCGATTTAAGAGTCTATAATACCTCAGCTCAAATTCAGTCCTTATCTCGCTCGCGCGATACTGCTTGTGGACTGAGTGAGAGCGAGACTAAGCGGCGGGGAGAAGGTTCCAACGCGCCGATAGTTTAGGTAACTTCTTTTTACCTACGCCGAAAATAATAGTAATTTTAAAAAAGAACCTTGTATTTGCTTTATGTTAGTTCAGTTATTATGCAGTTTCATGAACTAATTTGAAGTATTTTTTAAATACCAGCGGTTTATTGTTCGGTTTAGAGGTAACTTTGTTTTATTTTTTCTATCCAAAAATTTGATGGAGTCGTGTTTTCGTCAAACATAGTACTTAACATACATTTATTTCAAGATGAATGCTGCAGTATTTTCGATATAACGAAGTATCTTGCTAAGCAATGTGAGGTATTATAGACTCCATAGTACCTGGTTGATCGAGCTCTGCTCGGGTGAAAACGATTTTTCCCAGATATAAGACCAAGCTATCTCGATCGATTCTTCATCCCCGTAAACCCCTAGATTGCAACTTTCATCGAAATCGTTAGAGCCGTTGAAGCACAGGCGTCACGTGTGATGCGGTGGCATAGATAATCGAAGAAAAAGGATGTAGAAAACAGGTATGATCGTAAAGGAGAATGATTGGTCATGTTCGGTTTCGACGAAATGTCGTTTTTTTTTTATTGAAATTCACTAATGCAAAGTTTTAAAATACGAGAAAATTATTAGGATTTGATTTCTGGGACTACCAGATAGGATAATTCTATTGTAAATATTGTAAGGCCGCTAGGGCCAATTTCTCTAAAGCACATTTCTGGAAGAGCGGTGATCGGTCATACAATAAAAGACTGTCCAAATACAGTGTTTTTGACACCTTTAATGTCAAACTCCTACTGGTGAAAATGACAGATTTTCATGTTGTTTTAATGTGACGGAACCGCTTTACCAGGAAACCAAAGCTTACCGGCCGAAGTCTCAAACGTAACTCGATTTTAATTCGCCTTTGTCTTTAAATATTGGTCTCTGTCACTTTAAATTTAAATATTGTGTATTTCAGAAAGAGTTTTAAGAACGTCTTAAACCTACGTGTCATTTGAGAATTCGGGAGAAAATAATCTTAAATTTAAACAAGGGATACTTAAATAAAAATATGTAAATAATTTATTTTCTAAGACCTTTAAATAGATCTACGTTACTTTATAGATTTTTAAGAATTTATCTCCAGTCTGTCTGACACCTTGTAAATCAGAATATGCTGTCATAACTCATGGTATAGTAGAGTCTTTTCAACCGTATTGTAACGAGATTAGAGATCACTGTGATTTTGACAGACTTATCAGTGGTAGCACCGGTAGGAACCCCACAGCAACCATATTGTAACGAAATTAAAAATAACTGCGTTTTTGACAGACTTGTCAGTGGTAGCGATCCTACAGCAACCTTATTGTAACGAAAATATAGATCAATGACATTATCTTTATGGAACAAATCTAACTGTAAAATGTATAAGAGATTCTAATGACTATAATTCTGTAAATACACATTTGTTATGGTCACGAATCATATTTTGATTTTATTTTGCAAAAAATTATTTCGCGGGCTACCACTGCGGGTCCTCCATATTGACAGTTTCACTTTTTAAATAATAAAATACTGTTGTGGGGATTCTTTTAGTCGATTCGATACAGATTGGTTTACTGAATCGATATTACCGTATATGTTTCAACGATTTTTAATTGAATTTACTGCAATTTTATTTAACGTATTTTTTAAATTAATGTTTCGTTATTAAATTTCTAATTTGAGTCGATGTAATCGTCTAAATCTCAAAGTTCTTTTTCGTAAAATACGAATAATTGTACAGTTAGTTAATAAATCTAACATTATAAGTGATTTACTTATTTATACTGTATTATTTTAACCTCATTGTATTTTTGTATCGAGTGTAAATATGAAACGAAATAAAAATATTAATATTATTTCAAATTTTTATTTGTAAACACTGTTCCAAAAGACAGACAATATTTTTTTACCGAAGCGGTTGTTTCAAATATTACAAGTTTCCCTTGATGTCTCATTATTTCATAAAGACGACCGTGATAATATCTACATCCTTATTACAATAAATTAAGATAAATCGAAACTTTCAAACATGACACCGCTAGCCATAACACCAAAAAGGACATCACTATTATAGTTGCCCCATAGATATAACTAAACTCGATTCGAAGTTAAGCATTGAAATGTGAGCTTTATATCGTGTGTCTTACAGTCACATTTTCAAAATTACGAGACAACATACGTCACGTTAAGGAAGCATACTCGACATTACAGACCACTATAAAAGTTAGCTAACATTTCAATACTTTCCTTAGAGTCGGAGTGTAACAGCCATTAGAAATGACAAACAAAACAACAAAAACAAATACATACAAAAAATCGACTAAGTATCTACCAGATGAAGAAGTCGATCACCGTGGCACAGAACTTAATTTCTCCTAGTCGTTTTCCCCATAAAATTTACGACTTGTTGGAATGGTGCGAATTTTCCTCGCCTTCCCCGTTTTTTTAGGCCTAGTTCCTGCAAAACATCGTCAGATTCTACTGTGGAAGAATCGACATTTTTCGATGCGATGTTTTCGGAATAGTCCTCACTTTCGTTCTTGTCCGTATCTGATACTTCTCTAAACTTTCTATTATATTCTAATTTATTTCTAGCTAAACTGACGTCTCGTCTTTTCATGGATTCTGGAGAGCCGAATTTTGGATGGTCGGCCGGCTGCTGGCACATGAGAGTTTCGTAAAAGTACCTGTCGGCTCGGCCATCAGCCTTCTGCCTGGGTTTTTGCTCTTCGTCAGAACTTTCGTTTGAGGAGTGCAGTTGTGGAGATCCTGGCGCTGACTTTTTGTGCATTGGCCTTTGGCTGGAAATGCATGAAAATATTAAGAACTCTAACAAACAACTTAAGCAAATTGAAGCTTGGCAACCCTATCACCAGCCTATTCAATAGAGTAAGCTGGTGATAGGGTTGCCAGGCGTCACCGACGGACAGCCGTTAAATTGGCGAACTTAAAAACCTCGTACTTTAAGTTCGCACGTCTATCATCCACTTAAGACAAACTCTTTGGTGAAGGTTATAAAGAATTTCAAAGTATTTCACCATCGTTTGATGTCCATGCCAGCAATCATGGTGGGTCGCGGTGATTGCGGCTGGAAGGCACCAGGTTCGTCTCCACTCATCGCCTGCTTGAAACGAAATGGTCAGTAAAATGTAACATTAGTACCTATTACTGCTACTCTCGTCAGGCACAAAATTCAAAATTCAAAAGTCATTTATTCAAACTAGGCTGATAATCAGCACTTTTCGAACGTCAAAATTACATAAGACAGTCCCCCAAAACGCCCACCCTTCACCACTTCCTAGTGCGTTAGCTGGGAAGAAGAAGTGGCGCAACAAACTCCCCAGCAAGCCTACAGGACAAGCCTACAGGACTCCAGTGCTGGACATAGGCCTCTCCAATTATACATTCGTTCGATTCATGAGGCAGATCTATCGGGGCGACCTTATGAAAGAGTTCATCTAGTTTGAAGGGTAGCTATATGGACATTTTTCACTGGCATGGCACATGGCACCAGCTTCTTGGTAATCGCCTGGCAGCCAGGGTAAGCAGAAATATATTATGCAGCGTCTTTCATTTACCGGCGACGGATTTTTACATTTTTCATCAACCCTTGCTGGGTGATCGCGTTGCAATAGCATTCGTCGAGAAAAAACACGCGAAAAAATTCAGGTGAACTAAGACCAAATATTTTATCTTCAAGGTTGGCAACACCTTTGTCAATATTACTTTTGCAGAGCTGCCGTATCAGACGAAAAAGCGGAGGAATTAAATAAATTATGTTGGTCTCCTAATAATTTCTTCTTTCCTTTTCGTGTGGTTAGTGACTAACCTAGTAGTTTATAAGTCGCCCATGGGCCTCTGACTTGGCTTCAGAAATATCCTACTAACTAAATTCCTTCTTATTCCCCTAAGAAGTTAGCATCAACCTATTAATTTTATTTATTTACCAACCTTCGCAAATTGAAAGTAGCAATGAGTGATCCTATCGATGTCTGCCCACGCGACGATGTACTTCGCCATCGTCAGCGGTATCTTGGGCAGGAAGTTGGAGTGGAACTTCCCCTGGCAGTAGATTGTGATCACGTCTGTGTCCTTTATTTCGAATATTATTCGGAATATTGTGCCTGGGGATACAGGAATTGAAATAATCTATATCTATACTAAGTACTTAGTAATAAAGCTGAAGAGTTATTTGTTCGTTTTAACGCACTAATCTCTGAAACAACCAGACGGACGCTGTTGAAATAGTGGAAATCGGTTGTTATGGCATGTGACGTGAAGTAATGAGGGTCATTTCGTGAGGAAAATGTTGAGTTCATGGTTATGAGAGTAAGGGAGACCAAAAAGGATTTATGGAATAAGTGAAAGACGAAAATGTTAGAAAGGGAGAGACTACTGAGATGACTGCTGATGGAGGTGTACGGAAGAACTAGAAATATATTGGCATATCAGTAAAAGGTTGAGGTCTTATGAAAGTTCTTCTAGTAGAAGATCTAATACTGGCAGCTTTTACATGACCTTTAAAAATTAATTGGTAAGGGTTTCAACAAACCTGGCACAAACATATTATAGTTGGTGTCATAATTGCCGCTGCCGATCCAGATGCCGTTCTTCCGTGATAAGGAGATGATGTTGTCTCGGTGGAACCTGACGTCAAAGTGGAGGACCACGTCGCGTGGCTCCTCACCCTCCTGCGCGCATAGATTCACCGACATTCTGATGAGAAAGGCGACATTCTGAGGGGAAAACCTTAGGAAGAATTATTAGGAGGCTGATGTTCGTGGTAAGCTTGAGTCATGGATATCTCAGGTGGTGATCGTTAAATAACGTACCATTCTAGCAATTACTATGTATATCTGTAAACTGCACCAGCAAATGTTTTTAACAGTTCAATCTGCTGGCATACCTATGCAAAAATCATGGGTGTTGGGAATAGTGTGTTTGATTATGTACCTAGTCCATGCTACACACAATCACTTGCTTGCGGAATGTTGAAACTGCTTAGACTCGGGCCTCCTTTTTGTGCGAAAGATTGTCCACCACAGAGGCCCAGCACGGGCTGGTAGACATCACCATGTCGTCGAATTTTTGGAGTATGTATGTTGATTTCTGTGATTTGTTCACCATTAGAACAGTTGTTAAGAAACAAAGTACTGTGCTTTCCTGACGCGGTAACTCGGGGCGGTTACCTCAGGACCATCACTGCTCTTAACCACGACGCCACTGCACCAGAACTATGTATATAACACAAAACTACATCTTACTTGCGAGCATTCTCTTTAATTTTACCCCCGATTTCAATTCTATCGCCAACTTTGAGGGTTCCAGGGATGTTAGCTGTAAAAACGGGCATTTTCTCCAAGTATTATTTATTATATATCTATATAAGCCTGCCCCAGTGATCACTAAGTCAGGGCCAGTTATTTTTATGGGCATTTTGAACGACAAATTTATACATTACACAATAGTGTTTGTTGAGAATGTTTTTGAAAGCTCAGACAATTTTTGTGGTTAGGATTGACTAATGCCAACGTGACGCTAGTCTGGCTTCATAGAACTTCTTCTTTCTTTATTATTTACTTTGTAATGGTGTCTGATGTTGATGGAGAATTCATCTCGCAGGTTATTTTTTTGCTGATCTATTCTTTTTCGTATACAATGTTAATCAATTTCAAGTAAAATTGATGTTTTGAGCTTTCTTCGCCTGCACAGGCGGTACAGGTAAACATAATAGAGTCTGACGTGGTGACATTTGGAACTAAATATTTTACAGACCTATGATGATGGCACTAGTTTGCCGACAAAAGCTAGTAGGTTTTGATTTGAGTCACCCGCAAGCAGCGTTTTTTTCAACAATTTATTTCCTAAATCGAAGTGATCTAAGTGCGATAGTGGCGCCCTCATTTTCATTTTACTCTTCTTTGTCAAGCAGTACGCAAGCGAACAAAAAAAAAACAATATGTCGAGCTATTTTTGAATTTTTGCAAGACTAATGCACGGCAATTGTTTTTTATATTCTAGTTTTTGCGAGACTAACGCACGGCAAATACCTAAATAAATAATTACAAAAATTGGTTTATGTTCTTTCATTGGCATCACTGAATACTGCCAGCGAGATGTCAATAAAAGTCAGCAAATGTCATTCGAGGTGGTGCATTCGTTCGTCTTTGACATTTGTGAGTTTTCTGACCCTATCTTTTAGATAACCTATTCAGTGTATTTTTGCAAATAAATCACGTTTTTTGTATTTATTCAGTAAGTTTTTTGTGTGAATAGTAAATAAGTAGTGATAAGTAACTAATTAAAAGCAGTAAAGGGTAAGTTTAACGTTTAATTTCGATACTTTTCATGGACTGCATGATGCAAGTTTGTGTCATGAAAATGCAATCTTTTAACAACAGTGTTATTTGTTTTTCCTTATCTTGATTTACGTGTGAAGATTTTGAATTGTTTTCCTATGAAAACATCGCTTAGATATTTTATTTAGAAGCTAGAATTTTCCGTTAAAACATTAATTGAAAACCGGCACGTGAATCACGAAAGAATTTGAAAAATGGATAAAATATTAGCGAAAACTTAAAAAAAAGTAAAGTTTATCTAACCGATAACCTGTGCGCATCAGTTTCATGGCGGTTTCTGTGATAATATCGTATCTGTATATATAATTTTAAATTCACAGAACATTACAAAGTTGCATCAATACAGATGATGTCATTTAGGTGCAAGTAATTAATTGACACAAGTGGGTCTGTGTATGTTTTAGTAACTTATTATCTTTGTGGTCTCGTTCCACATATGGAAAGCATTTAGTGTTATCAGTCTACAAGCTGTTTGCAATAATCTGTTCAATTTTGTTAGCTGAAATAATATTTTGAAGAAGGCACTTTATTTATAAAGTAGCTGTTCCCTGCGACGTCGTCTGCTATGCAGGATGAAAAGTAGCTTAAGTCCTCCTCCAGGTACCAGGCAACCTAACGTTAAATTTCATAACAATTAGTTCAGTGGTTCAGACGTGAAAAGGTAACAGTTACGAGTTACTTTCACAATCATAATATTAGTATGGACTAGTATGGAAAAGATGAATGAATAAATATAAAAATCAATTGTAGTGCGTTAGTCTTGCAAAAACTCGAAAATGGCTTGACCGCTTAGATTTTTTTTTGTTTTGTTCACCTACCGGTGCAAATGTGGACAACCGGTAGTATTAAATAAATAGTTTTCTGTTACAATTTGCATCAACTAGACAACTACCACACCTGTAACGTTACAATAAGCATGCTCTTATCAGATAATAGTACAAATAAAATGATATTTTTTCTACACAAGTGCTGATACAAAAAACACTTGAATATATCATATAATGGTCATAAATTCTATTAATAATATTGATTGTATATGGAAAAAAACGTCATCGAGAACTGCCTTCAAGGCATGCTCAGTGAATACAATTTTTCCATCAGCATATTGCATATTACACACTTGATTTGATATGGCTCTGTTACTAATTGAAATGATTAATTTAAGATTTTACCTGGTTGACCGATCTCTGCTCGGGTGAAAATATATAAACATATACCAACGTCGTATTACATGCCCAAGGCTGTGAAAATAGACCCAACGAGTTTTCTCAGATATGAGACCTAGCTAGATCGATTTTTCACCCCCATTAATTGTAAAATATATTGCAACTTTCATCGAAAGCGTTAGAGCCGTTTTCAAGAACGTGATTACAAACATATGTTATATATAGGGTGATTCAATTCGAGGTTCCTATATTGGCCACACTGTAATTTCCACACCTGTTAGTAATGGCGCGTATTTCTAATGTTAAATGTTAGTTTGTGACAATACACCTACAAAATGAATCGCTTTGGATTCAGCAAGACGGCGCATCTTGCCACACAGCGCTTGAGACGTTAGATGTTTTGCGTGAAACGTTCAGAGGTCGTTTATTTCACGTTACGGTGACGTTAAGTGGCCGCCAAGATCGTGCGATTTAACGCCGTTTTTTTTTTTGTTGCGGCTTTCTTTAAACTTGCGTCTATACGCAAGCAACACACACCTGCAACGTTGGAGCACCTAGGTAATACGGACAGATATCCGCAACTCCACGTCTAAGCGCGTATTTTGCGTACGGGTGGGAAAAATCGGTTATTCGATCCACCCCTGCTCCTCAAAGAAGGCCAGCAGCGCCTTGCTGTCACTGACAATCTCACGTAGGGTACCTGGGGCACCGAAGTACTTTGCCCTGTATGTGGCGGCCACCGGGCAGTATAACAGCACATGAGCTGCTGTCTCGTCGCCCTCCATGCAGGCTCTGCACAGCGGACTGTCTGTGACTCCTATGACAAAGAGGTGTTTAGTTGGAGCACCTAAAAAGTTATTGCCGAGAACCCACGAAAAAGTCATCGAAAGAATCGATTTGTGCAAAATTTCCAGAGGCAGCCATTTGCTTGACATCATTTTCCATAATAATAAGAAAGAAAGAAAGAAAAATATTTTATTTGGGACACGCACAGGAAATACTTGAACGGCAATATTAAAAAAAAATACAAAGTAAAAAAATTAATAGTTTAAAAAACACTAAAAAACACGCTTTTACGTGCACCTTTACAAGACCTTTCTAATAAGTCCAAACACGGCTATGATACGATATTTCATCATGGAATGCTAGTGCCTATCTTCCGGCTTCATCATCAGACCTTGAAACCTAATCATGGTCAACGTTCATTGCAAGACCTTTCTAACAAGTCCAAACACGGCTATGATACGATCATCCATCATGAAGTTCCAGTTCATATCTTCCGGCTCCATCATCAGATCAGCTCGACAGTACCATGTTATTGTATTGTCATCAAAATCACATACAACTGCCAATTTTCATAACGCTACGGTCTTTAGAAGATGGTTAAATTAGTTTTCTTAGATTTGATTACATAGTTACATACATACAGGTCGACCTAATAAAAGCATGTTAAAAAAGGCCAAGTGCGTGTCGGACCACACACATTGAAGGGTTTCGTAGTTGGGATGAATTTATCACAACAAGAACAAACTTAACTTTGTAGTTGAAAAACATGTTCTCCCAGAGCCTACTTAGCTGTGATAGTTTTCCTTTTAATTTCGTTATATTTGTTACTACCGCGAATTTTTTGACGTATCCAAAACCAACCATTTAGCTGGTAGGGGGGGGGGGGGGGGACATTTGACTCTAACAAAAATTCGAACCTTTAAGGCTTAATATTTCGCTAACGGATCGCTCAATCTAAAAATGTTTTTATACACTCATAATATTTTTGAAAGACCATTCCAACGATACCCCACACCATGGGATAGGCGAAAAAAAAAACATCCTCGCTTTACGTGTAAATACCTCCCTAACCGTGCCAGGACCTAAACGTGCCTAAACGCAAGTTTTATAATGCGTAAAAGAATATGATCCACTGCAGTAAACAAAATCAGAAAAATATATGATATTCTTCAGGATATATGCTAGTATGATAGTGTGTTGAAAACATAATACAACTAATTTGATACGATAGAAAAAAATCATGAAGATACCTCTAAAAATTATATTAATTTACATGCAATAATTCTGTTTTTTTGTCAGATTATTCTACAAGCTACATATTAGCATAGTGTTTTAATTTTCCAGTCCAATCAATAGATTTTTTGTAAATCGCTAACAGCTTCATATTTTGCAATAAATTACCTGCGTCGCGTCATCGCGCTTCTCTTTCATTTCTATGCAGTCCGACAGTGACCGCGCTTTAGCTGTTGTAAGCCTCTTAAGTCTCACGTAATTTGAATCGATTTCACTGGTTATTTTTACCATTTGTTTGACTAGTCAATAATTGAAAGTCCTCACAATAATGTCTTTTATTTCAGTAGTCATCACAAAATGGTAGTGTCTGAAGAGCACCCCGCAGTGGAAGGCGACGCGGCCGCCAGCAAGAAGGCAGCCAAGAAAGCTGCCAAGGCTGCAGAGAAACAGCAGAAGAAGGCAGAACATAAGGTAACAAAGAAAATTGCTTTAGAAAAAATACAAAGTTGGCAACGTCCCAAATAGCTGTCAAATATTTACCTGTTTTAATTACTTGGCAATAATACTGTTTGGAATTAAGAAATATGGCTAACTAGTGAACTAAAATATCGATTATGAAATGCAATAATTAATATAGTAACACCGAATATTTCGTTTTAGACGTAACAAATGTATTTGGAAACTTTCCAAATGCCTTTTTACACGTAAATGGTTACAACATCAAATTCAGTGTTATAATTACAATTTTCCAATTCATTATTAATATTCTAGTTCACTACTTAGCGATATTTCATATTTCCATAAAGTTTATTTTTATTTTTTTATTATCCTTTATGTAACCATAGATAATCATACTGTTGTTTAAATTTGTCAATACTGGTGTTTAAAACAGTAGATTATTTATGTACAGAATATGGTATATTATTTATATGGCGTATATAATCAGTATAATCACATATATTTATATGATACATGTTAATATTCTATATCTAACCACGGTGCGCCTTCCGGTATGCAGTCACCACTCCAGAACTTTTCGTTCCCATCGGCTATCCGAGCAAAGTACCCAGCCCACTGCTACTTAAATTTAGCAATTCTCTAGGCTATATTTGTTGAACTAACCAGAGCGAAAGGGAAATAAAAAGCGTTCATTTAAACAAATAAGCATAATTTATTTACTGGGATCAAACTACAAGAATAATAGCTACGGCAATAAATTTATTACATATCACAGTGGGCCCTATCAGAATACCAGCGCTGCGGTATTTATTTTTAACACGCTTTTATTAGGTCGACCTGTATGTATGTAACTATGTAATCAAATCTAAGAAAACGAATTTAACCATCTTCTAAAGATCGTAGTGTTATGAAAATTGGCAGTTGTATGTGATTTCGATGACAATACAATAACATGGTACTGTCGAGCTGATCTGATGATGGAGCCGGAAGATATGAACTGGAACTTCATGATGGATGATCGTATCATAGCCGTGTTTGGACTTGTTAGAAAGGTCTTGTAATGAACTTTGACCACGATTAGGTTTCAAGGTCTGAATACAATAATATGGTACTGTCGAGCTGATCTGATGATGGAGCTGGAAGATGTGAACTGGAAAGCGTGTTTTTTAGTGTTTTGAAACTATTAATTTTTATTTAAATATCGCCGCATTATGCTGAGATAGGAGCCTTTTTGGCCTCGCACAGGTCGTTATAATTATTATTTTTTTGTTTTTTATTTTGTAATTTTTTTATTTTTGTTATTACCTACTTACTGTTTGTATTTCCTGTGCGTGTCCCAAATAATAGTATATTATGCAATTAGTGAATAAAAGACGGATTTAAAGCGAGGGCCGTAGATGAATCACGAGCAAGTGAAGGATTCTAACGACTGAATCACGACCGTAGGGAGTGATTCATGACGATTGAATCACGAGCGTAGCGAGTGATTCAAGTGTTAGAATCCTGAACGACGCGAGTAATTCATGGCCCTCGATATAAATCCGTTTTATTCAAGAGTTGCATACTATACTTTATACCATGACTACGAGAAAAAGAAAGATTTAAGCGAAAATAGACATTTAATGAAGAAAACAGGAAGGTTGAATTAATTAAAATGCTCGTTAAAATTGGAACAATTACTAAAATTAAGAGTAATTTTCTTATTATTACTAATAATAATCAACTTGTGAAGCGATATTTATTTCCTGTGTATCGAATATGTTTTCGCAAGGAGGTTGTATAGCATTGAGATGGAGGTATGCGACCCCCATCTCAATGCTATACAACCTCCAAAAATACTGATGTGTTCTAAATTCAAACACCAAAATAGTGATTAAAAGTGGTTTTTATTCACTGAAAACAGTGAATAAAATAAGCTTTTTAGAGGGGGAATGGTATAAAATATTTTTCTTTCTTTCTTTCTTTCTATTATTATATTATTACAATTCTCAGTACTTACATGGGTATTACAGAGCTCCTTACACTTTCACAGTTGGACAACGACCATCGATCATACACTTTAAACAACGACTGCCTAGTGCCTTGCTAAAATGGCGCTACCTCGTAACTTTAAAAATCCCCCTCCTTGTCATACTCAAATAGTCAATTGACATCATAATATCCGGTGGCGCCATTTTAGCATTTCAAACAAATCAAATACTTTTAATAGTACCAAATACAATTATTGTGTTATTTCAAAATTACTGTAAACATCTTAAAACTACAAAATGTATATAAATAAGCTAACATATTGTATCAGTAATTTCCATAAACCTTTCTGTCCTCCAGGCTGTCTCAGGCCAACCACAAGGCGAGGCCGACGCCCCGGAGGCCGACGTGTCTGTGGGCCGGTACGGAGTCCTAAAATTGATCCAATCGACCGGAGAGAACCGTGACAGAGTGTACACTGATGTCAAGGAACTAACTGTCAAACTGAACGGGCAGAGTGTGTGGGTTAGAGGTGAGAGAATCATAATGATTAAATCAGTCTGTAGTTTAGTAACCACACACCTCGCACACCTCACGCACCCCGCACAAATCACACACCACACACCACACACTTGACACACCTCACACATCACACACCACACACCTCACACACCCCTCACACATCACACACTCTGCACACCCAACACACCCACATTAATGTTTACATTTTCTTAAATTCACGAGCGTGTGTTTGAATTTATATTAATTACACTTTATGTAAATGGCAATAAAGCACGCATAGCGAGCGCGCTCGAGTAAAATATGTATACTAAACTAGCTAAAACTGAAATGTGTAACTCTATATACTAAAAATCAAATAATTTTGTTAATTAGTACAAACAGCCAAAGCTTAAGGAAGTGCGGAGTCTCCTCACACAGGCGTCATCATGCTTAAAAGATGATGCGCAAGAGTGTTTATTGCATGGGCCCAATTATTTATAATAAATTACCAAGAGATTGGAAAGATTTAAATGCTTTGCTGTTTAAGAATAGACTACGTAAATTTTTGATAGGTAAAACGTACTACAGTGTGACTGAGTTCCTATCTGAGAAAAATATTAGTTGACTTTTCTAGATTTCGTTATAATATATGGAACTCTAATTTAATTGAATATTGATTAATTTAATGGGATATAGTTTAATAATAATTGATCGAATAATAGATAATAATTTGATGTAAATAATATAATTATGATAATAATTTGATGTAAATATTTGCATGCTTAATGGCAAAATATGGCTGATCTTTGTACTTTACTAACACCTATTGATGTATCATCTACCCATATTTGCAAAAATAAAATTATTCTATACTATTCTAAAAGGAGACTCCAATAAAAAACTAATGTATACTAGTTTGGTACTCAAATAAAACATTTTGTATTTGTATCAGTTTGTAGGGCCGAAATTCTTCCCATACAAGCAAGTAATATGTACGGTCATAATTTTTTACTTAGAGTGCGCCCAACACAACGCCACTTCTTTAAAAAAATATTATCTCAGAATTATGAATAACGGCTAGTACCTTTTATAAAGTTTCTTATAATTGAAGCAACAAAATTCAATCTAGAGGAATGTGGCCGCTTTTCTTTAGATCGAATTTTGTTTGCTACGTGTATAATTATGCAATGTTTGTAAGTATGTGAGCACCATGTATCTATCACATAATTAATTTATCTGTCATTGCTTCATTTTTCATTCTTTTACATATCGTGGTATAGTAATCTTATTCTAGATGCATTGTCTTCACATATAATTATATAATTAATGTATACAAAATATTGTAAAAACATTTTAAAAGAGTAACGGTGGAGTTTCTTGCCCATTCTTCTCCATACGAGAACTACCTTTTGGAAGGGGCGACTAGAATCAATTCTATTTTGTGTAAAATTGACGTTCAAAAGTGCCTCTTATGTGCCTAATTGAAATAAATTCTTTGACTTTGAGACTCATTTACCGTCGGTCCTTATTGGCCGTTATTCATAATTCCTTCTCTGTCACCAGCAAATTTTTTAAAGGAGTGTTGCTAGTGTACCTTTGGGCGCCCTCTTAACCAGTCGAGATTACCAGAGTGAGACAATTGCTAAAGTTACATTAGTAAACAGGTTTTCAGGCAAAAAGTCGCACTAAGTTTTCATTTAATCGCGGATAGAAAGACACAAACTGTCTTTTCTTTTAAAATAATTTAAAACCCTATAAAACCCCGCTTTTTACAGCCCCTAACAACTAATTTTTAGAGTGTTTAAAAAGGTGTGCCGGGATTTTGACCTTGATTTATTTACCAATAGTGTCCAGCAATTAAAGAAAGTATTAAGTAACTTTTTATTTGAAGAGTAGCATTCTTGCGTAGTTTTTTTTGGTTATTCTCAGTTGTTTGTACCGTTTTGTCAATTTTATACATAAGTTTATATAAGTGGAAGCTTGTAATTGGCTTTCTTCTACATATCATTACTGACTCCTCGAGTGTATTAGCTGTAAGTTCTCTTAAAATTAATTTTAAAAATATCCTCCAACAATAGACAAATTTGCGACTGCTAGAGTACCGAAATCTTCCTTTTCTACTTCCAGCTCGTCTGCAAACCTCCCGTGCAAAAGGGAAGCAGTGCTTCGCAGTGCTTCGGCAGAGTAGCAGCACGGTGCAGCTGCTGATCAGCGTGAGCGACGAGCGAGCCGTCAGCAAGCAGATGGTCAAGTTCACTGGCAAGTAGGTATAATAATATTAGTAGTATTGTATAGTTCAAACCAGTATCCTAATTGCGTAATACATGATTAATCAGAATCTGAATCGTTTTTGAAACAGATTGCTAATCCATTGCTTCATAAGTTCGAAAAAAATTGCTCAATAACGTAAATAACGCAATGAATGTTGTTGAACTGTCAAAATGAAAATCTGTTGCGTAATCAGATAGCTGGATAAACCTTGAAGAGCACAATACCCATTAATATGAACCACTTTTAGTGTGGGATCAACGCTGAAATATAAAAAAAACAACTGTCCATTAATGTATTTATTTTATTTAAATTATTTGTATTGTTCATTGTTAATTATGTGTTGACGGTTTTAGACATCCGGTCGATTCTGTTAAAATATCACCGTGAAACTTAGGTGAAGTGAGCTGTCAATAGTGTTAATCCCTAGCATCCTGCTGGTCGATTTGTGACAGTGACAGCTCACTTCACCTAAGTTGCACGTTGATATTTTTACAGAATCGACCGAAAGATATTAATAATGACTTTATGACTGTGTATAGAGTACAAAATTTTTAATGACATTGGGAATTTATGAAATTTTAGTTATAATTTTGCATGCCTGCAATTGGTGCAACACGGACTTCACACTTAACATCTAGAAATGTATGATTATGTACTGTGTTGAGCAATAAACATTTGAATTTACTTTTGTATGGAAAAGCTGTAAAAATAGGGATGATGACTAAACATTTTTTTATTGTCCGTCTTTGAGATATAAAAATATTGGACACGCATTTTTTATTTTTTTACGTAATCCCACGTCGATACATTGAGGTAAAAAGTGCTATGACGTCACGAGTATGTAGATTTTATACTTACTAGTGACGTAGCGACCCCTACTCCCCAACTTAAAATACGTTTTATCTAAGTAATCTTTTATTAATATGATAAAGCAAAAAATACATGTCTAATATTTTTTTATTATCTGACTGACGGACTAATTAGAATTTAATTTATTTTTCATAATTATTATTTGTTGCGCTACTTCTAACCGTCTCAATATTAGGAAGTGATATTTTGCAACAGTATTGACGTTCAAAAAGTGCAGATTTCCGACATAATTTCAAGAGAAAAAAAACGGCTAAGACCTAGACGGGCTCACACAATTACTGTCGATCCATTGTGTAAACATCTCACAGTGAAGAGTGAGGTGAAGTGAGCATGAAGTGAGCTGTCCATAGTGTCAATCCCTAGCTTTAGGTGCAATGACAGCTCACATCAAGCTCACTTCACCCAAGTTATCACGGTGAGATGTTTACAGAATAGCACGGCTGTTCTGAACCAAATTACACGTAAATAGTCTGTGCAGGTTTTTTGGTATTTTTTTAAGCAATTATAACAGTGTCGCAAAATGCTATAATTTTTCTTTAAAATATGAATAAATATGTAACAAGTCAATTTATTAGCTTTAAAACCAAGGAGTTAAGGGTAATGGTTATTTTTTGCATATTTTGAGCTACATATTCAAGTTCACGAAACCTATAACATAATTATATACTCTTTTAAACGATACCTAACACGATATATAATTTATATTTTTTTTCTTCTGTCTCTTTCCAGCATAACCAAAGAGTCAATCATAGACGTGTACGCGACGGTAGTGAAGACGGCCACGCCCATAGAGTCGTGTACAGTGAGTGATGTGGAGCTGGTGGCCACGCAAGTGTGGCTCGTGTCCGCGGCGCGTGCGCAGCTGCCGCTTCAGATCGAGGATGCGGCCAGGCCGGAGAAGAACGATGTGAGTTGATGTTACTTTTTATTAAGTACTTTTATATTGCTTTTGCCCCAAAAAGTAGAAAAAAAAAGAATAAGTCAACTCATCCAAAAACACGTTCGCATTAATAATATTAGTAGGTTTCACCCGCGGCTTCGCACAGTAACCGTACATTAAAAAAAAAAATACATAAACCTATAAGGGTACTTATGAAACGTCAGAAGCTAGGTGCACGGTTCCAATGGGTCGTTTCCTATGGAGTAGAGCCGGCAAGAAACTCCACGGTTACTCTTTTAAAAGTAAATGGTTTTACAATTTTTCCAAATTACAGTGTTAAAAGCTTCGATCAACTATACAGGTATGAGAGGACAGTGTAGACCCATCAACATGTACCAGGCACTTAGCAAAATATTAAATGGTCCACAGATCTACAGTCTGTAATGTCTACAACATTCTCACATTCACAAAATTGAAAAGAAAATAATCTATATAAAAGATAAATAAAATAATAAAAATAAAAACCAATTTAAACCAAATGACAATGGTTGACACTACAGCTGTTACAAATATTAGCCTATGTTACTCTCTCTAAACCTATCTCTATGCTAAAAGTCATGTTTAATGCTGCGTGCCCTGATACTTCGTTTGATATTCGTGCAGCAAAAGTACTAAAAACTACATTTAATATGTTGTACTTTTTCATGTGGAAATTCTCATATGGCCGTTATAAATGTATAGTGCTCCAGACCGTATTTCTAAGTATAATAATTATAAAAGCATAGATTTCAATTTAGTTTAGTATAAAACATTCCTTTTCTCGTTCTTTTTTGAAGCGAAATGCATTGTTTTTGATTACTTGCCATATTGTGGCGGCATCTACATCGCCACATGCGAACTACACATCAAAGACCTGACGTCACACAACATCCTGACGTCACTCGAATCCTGCATCGCGCAATTAGAGTTTACCGCGCGGTGGACATATATACAAGCTCCCGACTTCAACCTCTGGGCAGTTGCCCGCCAGACACGACACCCGTCTGGTCGGAGCATCCTCCCTTTTCTATGGGGGATGAGTGAACTTTACACCCTGTTCCTCACACCCCCCCTATACTTTAAAGTTTCTTCAATTCTCAATATTTATTTCCACAGGACCCCGAAGCCCTGAGAATCCGCGTGAACCAAGACACTCGTCTCGACAACCGCGTGTTAGACCTGCGTACACCCGCCAACCAGGCCATCTTCAGATTGGAAGCCGGAGTGTGTCGCCTGTTCAGGGATATACTAACACAGAGAGGTACCATCGAAGAACTTCATATCTATACACCGGAAGGACTATTTCTGCTTGCAGCGCTCGGCGGCTAAAGAACCGGCGCGGTAACAGATGTGGTCATCGTGTTCACGGGATTTTGTTTTCAAACTGCTTAGATATGAAGTTCTTCGATAGTACAGTAGGAGGACGTAATTTTTTTATTAATCGTCAATATAAATTCGGGTGCAAAAAAACGCTTAACTAAGCCGAGAGTCGCAATTCGCAGTTGCTGGGAAACAACTTTTATTTCTAGTGCGAAAAACAGCTGTTTACGGCAGTGCATAATGAAACGCATGCAAAACATCGGATTTTGGAGTTTCGTAAAAAAGAAGGAACTTTGACCTTCTATATCTCCGGATATCTATGACTCTGGTACTACAAAACAAATAGAAGAGCAAATTAACGATAGCCTTATTCCTATTATCGACTGGTTGAATGCTAATAACCTTAAAATAAACCTTAACAAAACTAAAATAATGAATTTTAAAATTAGGTATAAAGAACAATCGCAGTTTCAAGTACACTATAAAGGGAACGAAATACTTGAAGCTAGTGTAACAAAATTTCTTGGACTTTATATAGACAATGACATGACATGGAGGACTCAAATTGAAAGTGTATGTGGAAAGCTTAGTAGATTTTCATATGCTCTTTATATGCTAGGCAAAATTGCAAATAAGACCGCCCTACTAGAAGCGTATCATGGTTATGTCGCCTCAACTTTGAGGTATGGCCTCATATTCTGGGGTAATGCACCGAAGGTTCAAGAGGTACTTGTTGCACAGAAAAAATGCATCCGAGCTATTTGTAAAATAAAACAAACAGTATCATGCAAGCCACATTTTCAAAAACTAAATATTTTAACGTTACCATCTCTTTATATTCATGAGGCCTGTATTTTTGTAAAACAAAACATGAATTTATATAGATTTGTAGAAAGTAAACGTCGCTCACAAAAATTGCAGGTGTTAGCAACTAAAACCAAATTTCATAGCAAAAGCTTTTATGCAATGGCTCAAAAACTGTATAATAAGTTACCAGGACAAGTTATCTCATGTATGAACATTGATGAATTTAAAAGGAATCTTTTCAAACTGTTAAATAGTAAGGTGTATTATTCTGTTGACGAATATTTAAATGACAAATTTTAATTAGTCTGTTTTATCATATGTGACATACTGAATGATTTTGATTATTGATTTGAATTTAATTATTAGTGACATTATTTTTTCATTTTGTATTGTTTGGCCCTTTTACTTTATTTAACTGACATATTTTTAACAATTTAATCTAAATTTGACATACTTAATCTATATTTTTTGTGATATCACCTACTTTAAAATAGTTATGTTTTATGCATGTAAAACCTGTTAAAATTTTGTATGCCTTTTGGCGGAGCACAGCTCGGATCTTATTATTTATGAAAACATCTACTGTATGTACCCTGTGTTCACGAAATAAATGAATTTGAATTTGGAACCAGAAGGTTCCCAAGCATGGTCCAGTACAAAAATATCACTGACGCGGAGTATAAGGGACTTTCGGCTTCATTAAGCGTCTTTTTACACCCTTTAGTTGTACCAAATAGTTGGTTTGATTTAAACAGTTAATTTTCTTGAATTTCAACATCACCGGCATTTTTTCTTCTTAATTATTATTTTTATACTATTTAATAAAAACAATCGATTACTCCCCAGGTTTCGTCGAGATCCACACGCCTAAGATAATCTCCGCAGCATCAGAAGGCGGTGCCAACGTATTCACCGTCTCGTACTTCAAGTCCTCCGCCTACCTAGCGCAGAGCCCCCAGCTTTACAAGCAGATGGCCATCGCCGCGGATTTCGACAAGGTTGGTGATAAATAAATATTGGTTTTAAAGTTTTTATTAGTGGGGTATGGCTCACTCTGCGTCCGGCGCTCGGCTGTCTATGATGTCTTGTTTATACCCTTTTTAAAAGGGTATAAACAAGACATCATAGACAGACTTTTGTTGACTTTTCAAATGAAAAATCATTTCATCATAGCCACACGTAATCTGTTCGATGTATGCCCGTTTGACTCCGGCCTTTAATTTGGCTGTCTGTGATGTCTTGTTTATACCTTTTTTTATCGTGGTTGGGTTTTAGTTTTGAGAACTTTTTTTTTTCCTGATATAATATACTGCCCTGCTAAGCCGAAAGGCGGTATCTAAATCGGAGTAAGTTTTAAGAAAATTGACTTTATGTAAATTGTAATTTAAGGAAACAAGGATATAAAGAACTTCTGAGTGGTTTTTTTTTAATGTTTTTAGTTAGATAGCGGTATCTGGCTTATACCATTAGATGCGAAATTATTATAGCTATTGAATGGTATAAAAAAACTAAAAGGGCGTGTCTCAGAGATACCGCCTTTCGGCTTAGCAGGGCAGTATAGTGCATATCGGTACACAGTCGATCTGGACCTTATTCTCTCTATGTCCCACTCCACAGGTATTCACAGTGGGCGCAGTATTCCGCGCCGAGGACTCGAACACGCACCGCCACCTCACGGAGTTCGTCGGACTCGACCTTGAGATGTCCTTCAAACACCACTACCACGAGGTCGTGGACACCATCGCTGGGACTCTGACGGATATGTTCAGAGGGCTGAGGGACCAGTGAGTACCTTATTATTATTTGGTTTGATATTTCATCATACCCCGTTAGACGCGAATTTCGCTTAAGAGGCTTACAACAGCTAAAGCGCGGTCACTGTCGGACTGCATAGAAATGAAAGAGAAGCGCGATGACACGACGCAGGTAATTTATTGCAAAATATGAAGCAGTTAGCGATTTACAAAAAATCTATTGATTGGACTGGAAAATTAAAACACTATTATGCTAATATGTAGCTTGTAGAATAATCTGACAAAAAAACAGAATTATTGCATGTAAATTAATATGACTTTTATTCGTTAAAAGAAATTTTTAGAGGTATCTTCATGATTTTTTTCTATCGTATCAAATTAGTTGTATTATGTTTTCAACACACTATCATACTAGCATATATCCTGAAGAATATCATATATTTTTCTGATTTTGTTTACTGCAGTGGATCATATTCTTTTAGGCATTATAAAACTTGCGTTTAGGCACGTTTAGGTCCTGTAGTCCCCTTAAGAGGGCGCCCAAAGGTCCACTAGCGCCACTCCATTAAAAAATATTATCTCGTGACTGAGAAGGAATTATGAATGACGGCTAGTAAGGACCCTCGGTAAGTGTGTCTAGAATTTTCTAATACCTTTTATAAAGTTTCATATTGACACACGAAGCAACAAAAATACGATCTAGAGGAATGTGGCCGCTTTTCTTTAGATCGAAATTGGAACCGCCAAGATTACAAAAGTTCGAGGAATGGCCGCCAAACATAAACAGAGTGGCGGGGACATCGAAGCGAAAACTGTTACCATGGATTCAGTTCATGATTCTGAACCCCCCTGAGTTGAAATTTTTCGTCGGTTATTTCAAAAAAAAAATCTGCTGTTTCTGAGAAATTTGTACGTAGACCGGACGTAGTAATTCCTCTCAGAAAGCAGCAGTTTTTTTTTTTTAGAATCCTGTACCGGTTCCATGGTATCAGTTTTTCCGTCCATGTACCATCGAAGAACTTCATATCTATCTATACACCGTAAGGGCTATTTCTGCTTGCAGTGCTCGGCGGCTATAGAACCGGGGCGGTCACAGATACGGTCATCGTGTTCACGGGATTTTGTTTTCAAACTGCTTAGATATGAAGTTCTTCGATAGTACCTGCCACCCTGTATAGTACACAAAATTAAAAAATTTGGTGAACCATAGATAAAAACAAGGTAACACAATAGAGTTGCTCGATATTCGTTTTTTTAAAGCGTGCGGAGTGACGGTTTTTGATGCAGTGTTGCCAGTTATGTGTACGGAGTTTTATACCTAAAATTGATTAATCATAAAATTACGTATATTTCCAGGTTCGCGTCAGAAATAGCGACGGTGGGCCAGCAGTACCGTGTGGAACCTTTCAAGTTCCTCGACCCGCCGCTCAGGCTGGAGTTCCCTCAGGGCATACAAATGTTGAAGGAAGCAGGTAACAAACACAGCTTTTCTTTGAAATAGGAATGTTGACTGGGAAAAAAAAAATACTATTTAGTCCGTCAGTCAGATAATACAAAAATATTAGACACGTATTTTTTGCTTTTCATATTAATAAAAAATGGTTTAGATAAAACGCATTAAAGTTGGGGAGTGGGGGCTCGCTACGTCACAAGTCAGTATAAACTCATGCTACATTTTAACTCAATGTATTGACGTAATCTATTGATTACGTAAAAAAAAAAATACGTGTCCAATATTTTTGAATAATATACCAGAGGGACAAAAAAAAACTTGTTGGCATCCCTATTCTTTATTGAAATAATTGATTTATATAAATATTGACAACATTATTGCTTTAAACTAGAGGTATATAATGATTTGATTCTACCTGAACCACGGATTAATACAGATCGTACACTCCGCAAAATCATTCAAATAAAAAGCGACTCTTGATACGACGCAATAAAGTGCAATTCAGGTCGCACAGCGCTAGTTACCTACAGTTATATTCACCTAGAAGTTGCCTCTCTTTCTATCGCGTGACTCTTCGATCTTCTGACTACGTTACACTCACTGAATTGGCCCAGCAAGACGGACCCGCCGTGTACTTGTAGCTTCATAACTAAAATGCGGAGCGCGCCGTCTGTACTATTCTGTGTCTGAACTAGGAATAAACCTTCTCATCAGGCATCTCAATCACTTAATTGTTTAAACACTTGTTTAAACAATGTTTTATCGAAAGGTGCTGATGAACTTGAGCATTCACTTGTAACAGAACATCGATAATTCGCCGTTTTTAAATTTGTCGAACTGAACAACGAACAGAGCCAAGCATAGAGCCAAACATAGCTACGAACATTCTAGTCAATCCTCGTTAAAAAAAACAGGGTTGAAGAAAGAAAGACAGAAAAAGTATTTATTGAGACTCGCACAGGAAATCACACATTAAGTCGATAGCGTCAAGGTAGCCCGTGAAATTCAAATTTTCTTACGACTTTTGCAATTTTCAGGTCAGTATCATGTTCTATGTTGATCTAAATATAATTCGCGGCCGTATCAAATGTTTATTTATATAATTATAATCATAAAAATGATCAATACAACTCTCTAAGTTCATGTAATCCCATTGAATGACTATTTCATGAAATCATGACATTTGACAGTTATGCTAACTTATGGAGTTGTATTGCTGATTGTAATGATTACAATTATGTAAAACCATATTTGTTACGGTCGCGAATCATATTTTAATCAACATACAACCTGACACTGACCTACAAAATGGAAAAAACTCAAGAAATTTTTAATCTCGCGGGCTACCTTAGCGCATCCCCCATAACCACACACTCTAACTGCCGAAACACAACAATGCTGTTAACATTGTGGTTATGGCGACAGACTTAGATAAGATCGTGGTAGCTAGCCAGGCGGACTTACAACAAGCACAACCCCCAACCAACCTGTCAACCAAAGTCATAGTCAATTCATTTATTTCAAATAGGCCCTTGTAAGGCACTTTTCACCGTCAAAATTTACAAAAAATTGAACTGATTCTAGTCGCCCCTTCCAAAAGGTAGTTTTCGTATGGAGAAGAATGACCAAGAAACTCCACCGTAACTCTTTTAAAAAGTGTTACAATATTTTGTATATGTAGGTACATTAGTTACATAATTATACCAGTCAACGAGACAGGTGGTTTTACCACTAGACCACTGAGGCGGTTAACTTGTAGACCTCTACTTACCTTCGGGGAATACTAGTCGTAATATTACGTTTGTACCTTCCAGGAGTAACAGTAGGCGAAGAAGACGATCTGTCGACCCCTGATGAGAAACTCCTGGGCAGATTGGTCAGGGCCAAGTATGACACTGACTTCTACATCCTGGACAAGTACCCGCTGGCTGTCAGACCTTTCTATACCATGCCAGACCCGAACAACCCGGTGAGTAAACTGAATAAAACATGAGTGTTCTAAAATACTCAAAGAATATGTGTATCTTTACGTATTTAGCCATACTTGGGGCAAGCCTCGGTGACCCCGGTATTTAATTTTGAATATAAAGCAGGTTCCGTTCACGCTAAAGTAAACTAAACTTAAGCAAAGTACAGTAAAGTAAGTACAGTTTACTGGTGTAAATTGTGCGTCAGGAGTCGCAAGCCGATTTCCGGCCACCGTAGGCACGGGCTTGCGGACGGTGAGCGATGGCCAGCTCGCCGTCCGATAGGGACCAGGCCCGGGGCGACGGCGCGTTGTGTTCCACGCGCGCCTCAAAGAGATGTCAGCACCAACTGACGGGGTCCGGAAGGGCCAATGCCTGCCGGGGTTGCGAGTTGTCCGAAAGGGATATCGCGACCCCGGCACACAGGCAACGGAAGGAACACGGGTGGGTTTTAGTCAGTAAAAGTCTGACACGCCCTCCCGCTCCGCCCAGAGCGGGAGAAGTTATTTGATAATTTCTCAACCTCAAAAAAAAGAAAAAAAACAAGGCGTGCTCTCTGTGAGAGGGAGAGGGATGCAATCCACCACGCGGGCCCAGTGCGGGTTGGTAGATGTCACATGACTTCGAATGTTTGGTTCTAGGACATGCCGATTTCCTCACGATGTTTTCCTTCACCGTTTTGAGAGCAGTGGTGGTGAAGTTATTTACACTAAGTAAAGTGCCTCCCTGGGTTCGAACTCACGACCTACAACTATCGTAAGTCGTGGTCGACTGGGCCACCACTGCTCTCTGGTGGTTGTAAACCGTAAAATAATCTTTTTTTTTTTTTTTTTTTTTTTTTTTATGTTTATTGTTTTCATTACAGAAAGTGTCAAACTCCTATGACATGTTCATGCGCGGCGAAGAAATTCTCAGCGGCGCGCAGAGGATACACGACCCAGAGTTCCTGACTGAACGCGCCAAGCATCACGGCATCGGTCAGTAAATAATGAACTAGACATTTTTTTTTTTTTTTTGATGTTGGGATATTATCAAATAACTTCTCCCGCTCTGGGCGGAGCGGGAGGGCGTATCAGACTTTTACTGACTAAAACCCACCCGTGTTCCTTCCGTTGCCTGTGTACCGGGGTCGCGATATCCCTTTGGATAAACTCGTAACCCCGGCAGGAATGAACTAGACCTGAATTCAGAATATTTTATATACAGGGTCAAGATAAATTAGCTAGCTAAACTCCAGACGTGATGGGTCTCGCTCGATACATAAACATGATAATGCTAAATAATAATAAAATGTTTTATCGTGTTTAGATAGCTCCAAGGAGTTTTCTGTATAAATTCAAAATTCAAAAGTCATTTATTCAAACTAGGCTGAGAATCAGCACTTTTCGAACGTCAAAATTACATAAGACAGTCCCCCAAAAACGCCCACCCTTCACCACTTCCTAGTGCTTAAGCTGGGAAGAAGAAGTGGCGCAACAAACTCCCCAGCAGCACAGCTGTCTGTTCAGTTAGAAAAACTTGATTCTACATAATAATGCTTTAATGCAAAAATTATTTACATAAGCACAAATTGCAATCAACTCATAAAATAAAAACATTTTAATGAGTAGATTATGTCAACAATAAATGAAAACAAAATTTAAAATAAATTGACTTACAGTCAAATAAAATAATCCAAACAATTATATGAGCTCATATAGTATCATGTAGTCTTTGATTCTAAAAACACTTGTTTGTTGCTTGGGGTACATTGGAGTAGCTTAATTAGTCCCAAGCCTTTTTGTCGTCTAAGTAATCTTTAACTTTATAGAAACCTTTTTGACATTGTTTCGGTTTAATAAATGATTTAAATTTATTGAGGCTCAGTTCTTTGACATGGCTTGGGAGTTTGTTGTAAAAACGTATACTTTGGCACTTAAATGAATTACTAATTTTTTGGAGCCTAGTCCTCGGCACAAGAAATAAATCTTTGTTTCTAGTATTTAAGCTATGAATGTCGCTGTGTTTAGAATATAGATTTATATTCTTTTTTACATGAATCAGGTTCTCATATACATATTGAGACGCGACCGTCATTATGTTTATTTCCTTAAATTTATCCCTCAGTGAATGCCTACAACTTAGGTTATAAATTGCTCGAATGGCACGTTTCTGCAGCACAAATATAGCCTGAAAGTCGGCCGCATTTCCCCACAACAAAATGCCATACGACATTACACTATGGAAATAACTAAAGTATACTAATCGAGCTGTTTCTACATCAGTCAAATGACGGATTTTATACACCGCGTAGGCTGCAGAGCTTAGCCGCTTCGACAATTTGGTTATATGAGGTCCCCACTGAAGCTTCGAATCCAAAGTAATACCTAAGAACACAGTGGTGTCCACAAGATCCAATTCTGTCCCATTTACTAGTACATTGGTTTTCACCTGCTTAACGTTAGGTGTCAGAAATCTAATACATTTAGTCTTTTTCTCGTTCAAAAGTAAATTATTAACACTAAACCAATGCACAATTTTAGAGAGAGCATTATTTACATCGTCAATAACGGTCTGTTTTCGCTTAAGCTTAAATATAAGTGATGTGTCATCTGCAAATAACACTATTTCATGACTGTTCTTTATAAGGCAAGGTAGGTCATTAATATATACGAGAAATAAAAAAGGGCCAAGAATTGAGCCCTGCGGAACTCCCATAGTGACAAGCGAACCTGGGGATCGCTTGCCGTTAACGTCTACTCTTTGGATCCTATTATCCAAATAAGAAATAAGAAGATCCAAGGCAGTGTTTCTAACACCATAGTGATGCAATTTCCTGACCAATGTATCATGTGAAACACAATCGAAAGCCTTAGATAAGTCACAAAAAATACCTAGGGCATCATGCGACCTCTCCCAGGCCTCAAAAATATGTGAAAGAAGCTCAACACCAGCGTCGGAAGTCGAGCGACCCCTTGTGAAACCGAATTGCTTACTGTTTAATAACT
The DNA here is from genome assembly GCA_914767755.1 of Agrochola circellaris. Taxonomy (NCBI): domain Eukaryota; kingdom Metazoa; phylum Arthropoda; class Insecta; order Lepidoptera; family Noctuidae; genus Agrochola; species Agrochola circellaris. The sequence continues at coordinate 2,926,216 of OU611867.1, read as the reverse complement.
TATGTTTATTAAAATGTCTTTGCAATTGATCTAGCATCAATTTTTCGAATATTTTACTAAAGGTGGGAAGCACAGAAATAGGTCTAAAGTTCGTGGGGTCTGATGTGCTGCCCGATTTAAACAAAGGTATTATTTTACTACTCTTCATTAAGTCAGGAATTACACCACAGTCAATGCATTTATTAAAAATAATTGCTAACTCAGGCGCTACAGTGTTGATTATGCATTTTGCAACCTCTACGGAATTTCCCCATAAATCAGCAGTTTTTTTAACATTGAGTGTATTGAAAGTTTTAATAATATCTCGAGCACTAACATAGTCGAAATTAAACTCATGGTCACAAATATCAACATTTTCTTTCAAAAGGAATTCAGCAACAGTGGGTGAAGAATTTAAAGATTTAGTGGTTGAGACTGGAATATCTGCAAAGAAATTTTCAAAAACTGTGGCTACTTCTAAATCTTTTTTAATAATTGTATTATTAATATTAACCGGTAAAGCCCTGGGTGACCCTCAAGCACGTCAATTAGCACGTTAATTAGTTGTTTATCAGGCCTTTAACGGTTAAGGCTGTAGTCACTACTACGCTTTCTGTCTCTTCCAGTCTCATTGTTTATAATTTCCCAAGTAGTTTTTATTTTATTTTGACTGTTTTTAATTTTTGAGCTTAAATATCGACACTTAGCTTCGCTACAAACTTGTTTAAATAATTTGGAATAGTTCTTAACATACTGACAAAATTCTTTACTTTTATTATAATTTCTTTCGTCATACAGTTCAAAGAGTTTGATTCTACTCTTAAATATCCCTTTAGTTGCCCATTCACTGAAAGTTGCAGAACCACTAACTGAGATCTGCTTTGGTTTAAATGTTGAGTTAAATTCTGTACAGTACATGGCAAAAAAGGAATTGTACAGTTCATTAGGATCATCACAATAAGGCAAGTAGGGTAATTTACTTTTAAGTTTGTTTTTAAAACTCTCCAAGCGACCTGCAGTTTTTGGCACTACAGTGATATATCTCTTAGCCACTTTTTTATCTTGTTTACTAAATGTAATCAGCTGTCCACAGTGGTACCGGTACACGCTCAATACAACTAGCCGCTCCAACTCCACACAAGCTATTTCTATAGTCCGCTCAACAGATAGGCTTACAATATCCTTACGATCTTTGAATTTAAATTGTTTAGTTAACAGTATTAATGAGCCACCATGTATTGCATTTTCTCTGCTGAATGAACTACCAACCTGGTGATTACTGAAATTAAACATGAACTGATGGCTTTTTAACCAATGTTCTGTAATACATAAAATATCAATGTTGTTACAGTTCATGAATAATTCAATTTCAAGGTCTTTTCTCAACATACCTTGAATATTTTGGTGCACCAGGTTAACTGATTTAGAACTTATTCTGACATTTTGATGATTTGGACTAGTATTTAAATTTAAATTATTTCCATTAATTATGCAAGAGGTTTCCTCTTTTGTCTCAATTTCTAATTTAAAGTAATGTTAAGTTGTGTAGCCAAGTTATTGGCTGAATCATTGAAAATGTCAGGTAATTGCTCAATAGAAGCTACTGTTTTATTAGCCAATTTCTTGGCTGATAAATCAACAAAAAAAAAGTATAGCGATAAAGCTATTTGTCTTTTCAAGCATTTTGCTAAATACAATTTGTATTTTGTCACATATAAATATTTACTAACATACTTGTTAGTGTCAATGACATGAAAATTATTATTCTGTAATGTCAAATTATTGATCATTACATTTAATTTGTGCCTAAAATTATTTTCTTTCTGTGGCAAACTTTTACTATAAGGAAATGTAAACATAACAATCTGTCTTAAGTCTAGCTCAAACAGTTTGTCAATGTAATGAAGCATGCTGTCCTGATTCACATTTCCTCTATTACTAATTAATATTATCAACGTTGTATCCTGGTGGAAATTTAAACTAATAATCTTTGTCACTATATCAACATAACTTAAGCCAGGCATACAATAATTGGTAACTGACTGTCCCTTGCAAATATTTGATAATAACTGGCCCATGTCTTTCCCAATGTCATCACTAAATATCACAATATCACTATTTATTTGGGTTTTTACACAATAAGGAATTTTTACATTAACATTAGTTGTTTTAGGGGAACGATCAGAGCTATAACTTTGTTGCAATGAAGTATCACATGCTGGCATCAAACAAGCCGGTGAGGGCTGCCTATTGTACAAGCTGTTGTTGGTAATTGATTGTGATCGCTCACAGGAACATGAACTAGCACTCACTATTAACTCATTCATCGCCAGCATGTATTCCCTCATTTGCTTTTCTGAGATTTTGTATTTATTTGTCATAGATATTAATTTTTGGTTTAGATTATCTATTTCAAAATTTAAATTTTGTGTGTCATTTTCATACTGTAAGGTATTGGTTTTACATTTTTGAGAATAATAATCCAGTTTATCAAGTAATGAAAGGCGTTCCCTATTTAATTTAACATTTTTAATGAAGAATTTCTGTCTATGAACTAGTTTTTGAGTTTTCCTAATATATTTGTTAATTTTTATATATTTTTTCAATTTATTTCTGCTACATTTGACCACCCTTTTTGCGTTGATAGACTTAATGTTATCTTCGCAGGTCAGATCTATAGTGACTGTGGGTTGAATGTCAATTGCAGCAGAAACCATACTTGGGGCAATGACCACCAGCTCATCAAACAGACTTTGGTTCAACGAGGCAGTGATGTTATGTTGAGTGCATTCTAATTGTGAAATTTTATTGTTTGCCTCATAAAGCTGTTTTTCTAAAGTCTGTATGCGGTTAAGAGCAAGCTCATACTCAGAACTGCACTGGTCGAACCCGTCTACAATGAGCTGGAGCCTGTCCCGGGCATCAATGGCTTCAGTGTGTTGAATATGTAACTGAGCCATTTCTGATTTTATGTTCTGGTTCCTTTTTAACAAGTTCAATAAAAATAACTGTTATCATATCTATGACAAAATACCAATCACTCTGACTAACCTTTTCCCAACTATAGTGGGATCTTCCAGTCTAACCGGATGCAGCTGAATACCAGTATATTACATGGAACGACTGCCTGTCTGACCTTCACAACCTAGTAATTGAGTAACCCTCCCCCCCGCCCCCCCTTGGTTAGACTGGTTGTCAGTTTTGGGCTTCTGATGACCCGTAACGACTGTCAAATATCCACGAATGACAGCCGGGACCAACGGCTTAACGTGCTTTCCGAGGCACGGAGGAGTCTCTGTATGTAAAGATGGTCACCCATCCACAGACTATTCTGTTATTGAGTGTGTGCGTGCGAGTATTGCGTAAGGAACTTTGTTCCTGACGGAGCTCCCCCGACCGCACACGTTATTTTTTTGTTCTAACGTATTTCTCTCTCTCTTCCTCTTTCTGTCACCCTCTCTCTTCCTCCCTCTCTCTTCCTCCCTCTCTCTTCCTCCCTCTCTCTTCCTCCCTCTCTCTTCCTCCCTCTCTCTTCCTCCCTCTCTCTTCCTCTCTCTTCCCCTCTTTCTTCCTCCGTCTCTCTTCCCCTCTTTCTGTCTCCCTCTCTCTTCCTCTCTTTCTGTCTCCCTCTCTTTCTCTCTCTCTCTCTTTCTCTCTCTCTCTCTCTTTCTCTCTTTTTCTCTTTCTCTCTTTCTTTCTCTCTCTCTCTCTCTCTCTTTCTATTATACAGGGTGTCAGGGACATCGACGCGAAAACTGATACCATGGATTCGGTATATGATTCTGAACCGCCCAGTGTTAAAATTTTACGCCGGTTATTAAAAAAAAAAATCTGCTCATCAAAATGTATGGAACAGCTGATTTTTTTTAAAGAACCGACGAAAATTGTCAACGCAGTGGGGCTGAGAATCATATACCGAATCCATGGTATCAGTTTTCGCGTGGATGTCCCTGATACCTGTATACGAGTGTGTGTGCGTGCGAATATTGCGTAAGGAACTTTGTTCTTGACAGAGCTCCCCCGACCGCACATGTTATTTTTTTGTTCTAACGTATTTCTCTCTCTTCCTCTCTTTCTCTCTCTCTCTCTCTTTCTCTCTCTTTGTCTTTCTCCCTCTCTCTCTATCTTTCTTTCTCTTTCTCTCTTTCTGTCTCCCTCACTCTTTCTTTCTCTCTCTCTCTCTCTCTGTCTGCCTGTCTCTTCCTCTCTTTCTCTCTCTCTCTACCTCTCTTTCTCCCTCTCCTTCTCTTTCTCCCTCTCCTTCTCTTTCTCCCTCTCTTTCTCTTTCTCCCTCTCCTCTCTCTTTCTCTCTCTCTATCTTTCTTTCTCTCTCTTTCTGTCTCTCTCAGTCTGTCTGTCTCTTTCTACTATATACGAGTGTGTGTGTGTGAGTATTGCGTAAGGAACTTTGTTCCTGACGGAGGTCCCCCGACCGCACACGTTATGAATTTTTTGTTCTAACGTATGTCCTAAAATATAAATGTCACTTACAAATCTTCTCCTAAGTTGATTTTTCAGTTATTATCTAAGATGTTAAATTCTAGAAAAGATATGTTGGCACTGCTTGTACGAGAACAGCTCGTGACGTGTGAGCGGGCTTTATAAGGCTTTTCAACAATATGTAAAAAAAAAACCTTGACCGATACGAAAGGGGCACGTAGTTACTGCAATAAAATTACCAAAAACTAATAAACATTATTATTATTATTGAAAATAAAACGGTTATTGCTTTATAAATTACACATTTTGTGTTACGAAAATTATCCCAAATACATAAAAAATTGGCTTATTTTCAACAGGGGTTATAAGTTATGACTTGTAGACGGGGGTGTAATGTTTGGCATAATAACAAAATATCTAACGTTCACTTGACATAATTTCAGTTAACATAATTTTGTTTAACATAACGATCAGTTGACATAATGAATTGTTGATATAATTTTATTTTACCTAATTTCATATGACATAATGAACATTTCCTATAATGCACATTTCACATAATATTCATTTAGCATATTATTCATTTACTATAATATTCATAATCTCTAAGTAACTTTTAATATAATTTAGAAAATCTCATACGATTTTAAACGCCTGCTAGTATGGACTTTAGGGCACCCCGACTCGGATAGGTTAGGTTAGAAGGGGATGGCGGGGTCGTGTGAGCGAGCGAAGCGAGCGAATAGACCCCGCCATCCCCTTCGTGGTTATTTTTTTATAAACCACCCATAAGTAGGAGCCCCGCGAAGCGGGGCTCCGCCGACCAGGCCCACCCTCGACCTTGCATAGAATATTTTAAGGTTTGGTTAAGTGCCATTTGAGTTAGGCTAGAACTGTGCCCATTAAACATGAATTTTAGGTCATAAGAATATTAGGTCAAATGAACGTTATATTAAAAGAATATTATACATATTGAAAATTATATAAAATGAACGTTATACTAAATGTTATTATGTTAAATGAATATTATATGATACGAAATATTAGGTCATATGAATTTATGTCATTTGATATTATGTCTTATGAAAATTATGTCATATGAACGTTAGTTTAAGTGAAATTAGAGCATTTGTTATTATGCCAAACATTACACACCCCTTGTAGACACCCGCTAAACGACGACCGCCCGCGCCCCGTGTATAATAACCCGGCAAAATTCGTCTTTCAAAAAAAAGATGCAAAATTTTGTTTGGTCCTTTATTCCTGAAAATTACGACATAAATATACTCTCAGTACGATACTTAACAACACCCTCACTGATCGGATAGGCTTTTTTTTACATGTTACAGTGTCAGACACTCACGACAGACCACTATTAAGTGTCAAAACACTCAAGTCTGCCTTCCAAAAAGTGTCAGACAGGTCAGACACTCCAGCAAGACTGCCAACGCGCAAGTGTCAGTCAGTTTTACTAGTAGTTTATGTGAGCAATATTATAAATTTTGAATTTTTCTCATTTTCCAGATATCACCAAGATAGCCGCTTACATCGAGTCCTTCAGATTGGGCTGTCCTCCTCACGCAGGTATATTTTACAAAATAATATGATCTGAGGTCCTAGCGCGAATACGCAACGTTAACGTAACATCGATTTTTTTATCATAAATCCAAAATGCAACTATCCTATAGAATGTTTCAAATTTTCGCGGCAAGCACAAATTATTATCAGTTTAACGTCCATAGATATGAATAAAATCTTAAAACTATGTAAATAAAAAATTTGCGATCTATTTTTTAAGGACTTTTCGTGAGTTATTTAAAGCCTCTAAAAATCTATGTTTTCTCCCCCCAGGTGGCGGCATCGGCATGGAACGCGTCGTAATGCTGTACCTTGGACTGGACAACATTCGCAAGACGTCCATGTTCCCGCGTGACCCCAAGAGAGTTACCCCCTGATGTGTATATATACGTATATTGCTGTTATACTGACGACAGATCAATAATATAATGTTTATTAAAAATTGTTGGGTTTTATTGACTACGGATATCAAGTGAGAAATTAATCTAGTAAGTGTAGCTAAACAGCAGCCATAAGTATCTAGAGTTCAAATAAGGGATTTCGCACACGAGACGGCCACGATTCCGGCCAGCCCACTTTAATTGGGATGGACGATCTCCTTATTGCCCGATGAGATTAAATGTTGGGCTGTCGTATTTGTTGCAGGCAGCGGTGTGACTGACACTCGCATCGCCACCATCAGGGATTTTGATTTTGATAACACAAAAAAATTGTCGCTAATTAGTCGAAATTTGACGCCGAATATCAGAATTTGTCGGTCTCTGGTTCAAAAGTTATGAGGGTTTATAGGTGGCCGATCTGGCCCAATTGAATTTCAAAAGCTAGGGGCACCTAGCTAAGATCTGCGTTCTCCCAAATTTTGCCGCTAATTAATCGCAATCTTTCGCCAAGTCACAGATTTAGTCAGGTCTTAGTTTAAAAGATAATGGTGCCGATTCTCTTGTCACAAATGCCTCTAAACTAAACTAAAAATCACTAAAATTTAGTTTAATCCTGTCAAACGACGATTTCCCATTCTGAAATAGACTAAAGTGACACAACTTAACTATATTTTAGTTTGACAGCACTAAGATAGTACTGAGTTTTTAGTTTAGTGAAAATGGCAATTTTGCTATTCTGAATTTGATGTTTTTCACCAAAAATGTTGACTGTAAAATACCAAACCAGACTAAACCTGACAATTTTTAATCGCGATTAAAAATGGTGTGGGGTAAAATAAGTTGTCATGAACTAAAATTCACACCAACATCTCGACTTCATGTGCAAAAACAGTACCTACTGTATTTATTTTTTCTTTTGCTTATATCTCGAAAATGGTGCGTCCTATCGCAAAAATAATGAAAATTTCGACCCCCTATATAAAACCCTTAAATCCCTAAAACTCAACATGTTGGTAATATTTTTTTCATATTTTCCATACAAAAAGTGAAATATTCCATATAAAATACGTCGAGGCTGCACCACCGGCGCGCCTCCGGCTCTAAAAAAAATCGGGTAGGTACCACGTGGATTCGCGATTGTCAAATTCGTTTTAGTCGTGTCAAAATTATTTTTTAATTTAGAGAATTTTATTTGCAGAATAGCGTTAAGATTCTCATAGCCAAAAGTAAGAAATTTTAGTGATAGTTTAGTTCGGTGTACAAGAGAATCGGCACCAATACGACTTGAATTTTTAAGGTGTAGTCCAAGAGCTAGATCAAGGAGTTTACGAAAAATCTTCAATATAGCTATTGGACTATACCTTAAAAATTTAACTATCTTAGTGTCAGTCACACGTAACAGCGATGTCTGCAACTCGAAGTACCCTGACTAATTACGTAGTTCATAGTTCGCCAAAATTAGATTTCACCCGACTATAGGAAAAGGGTTATGAATCTAACTAGCTATGTGTAGGTATGTAAGTTTAGCCTAGGCGGCGCTGTCATGAACGAAATTGTACGGTCAAAATTTGGGATCACGAACATCAACAGTTCAAACAGTAAAAAAAAATTGTATGAAACTGTCATGTGATTCCAAAATTATACAGTAAAATATCGTATTGTGTAAGGGGCCTTAAATCTTAGCGAAGTATCTCCGATCTTCATGGTTGTATAGTTGTGTAGCGTGGACTGAATAAAATAAAAACCGTTTAAAAATTATGAATTTGAATTATATTTTATTACAATATATAGCAAATTATGTCCAATTTCCTTTTTATCACACATCTCTCGCATAGCGATCACATTCTTACACATATTCCTAATGTCAGCACAAATTGAGAACTGTCAGTTTTGCCTGACAGTCTCCCTCAGTCCGCACTGACATTTACACTCAACATCTAACATGATTTGCAAACACCAATAAAATAAAAAATCACTTAAAATAACTTACTTCTATATCTGTTTCTATATTATTTTGTTTTCATTCAACTTTTAAATATTGCTCATGAACGAAAAGTGAAAAAGAATTTTATTATTGTACCTACTGGATTTTCAAAACTGCCTTCAGATAGTTAATTGATTCAGGCGTCACCTTGCGGAAATCCATGATAAAATACAATAGACGTAGATATATTTAGCTCGGCGCGGCAACACGCCTTGTTCGAGTTCGCGACAAGTCAATCGTCATCCTGGGGATGAGTCGTTGAAAAATGAAACACGTGTCGATTTCTCACAGGTTTTTTTTATGACTTTTTAGGAATCGTTAAGCGGAATAGATTACTAAATATATCTACGTCTATTGTATTCAATCTTCAGATCGGTCGATGTGTTATTACGGTATTCCATCAGGAATTTCTCAGTAGCAGCCGCGGGTCTGGAATTGTGCCCGTTTGGTGGCAATAGGGTCGCCCCCTATAACATGGAACTTAAACAATTGGCGATATGTAGGTGGACTATACGTACACATCTGCCTAGCTCTTTGGGAAAAGAGGCGCTATGTTATGATACTAGATATTTTAAACAAAGCACTATTCAAGTTCTTTCTAGACCATTCTTTGAATACTTGTTATATAGATTTCGAGTTTATTTGGCAGTGTTTTTCAGTTCACTTGAACATACCATTAGAGAATAATTGTGACCATTTTGAAGCAAAAAATTAGGCCTTTGCGCATCACAGAAATGAACAAGATTTCTCTTTATTGACATTACATAAAATTCCGTTCACATTTTCGAGATATCAAAAGTAATATTTCGTTCATGAACAAATATATTAAAAGCAAAATTACTCCACGCGATCAATGGTCCATAATATTTGAAATAAGTTAGTCTCAATGATTACGTCAATATCGATATCGATAGTGTTGTGCCATACCGAGATTTATCGAATCGACATCAAAATTTATCAAAAGCACTGCATTTTATCGACAAAAAGCAACTTACTCGTGTAAAATATCGAACTTATCCAAATTATTCAAAAGTGAAATGCTTTTTAACGTTTTTTTTATTAAATAAAGTATGCCCATTATATAATATTTTTTTCATGAGTTTTTTTAATTCGTTGTCCACTTTTGTATCCGATACAAGAAATGTATCAAAGCAAAATAGATAATACAGTTCGATTCAAACTTAATGGCGGTTCGGAAGTGCGCTGTTCGCTGCGCAGTACCCCGCCCCTCACCACCGCTGACCCATGAATTCGTTAGTGCGCAGCGACTCGCTTCATGTTCCGAGCCGCCATTAACTTTGAATCGGGGTGTACCTACTTTTGTCATCATGGCATTAGCGGTTATTGGCCTTTTTCTAATTCCTCTCAGTAGGACTTCAAACAATTGATTATGTATGGTTTTCGTAATTTTTTTAATACTTTTTTTATCACTACAGTGAGCTCTTGGCCTGCATCTCACGTGATGGTAAATAATGATCAGTCCGAAGGTGGAAGCGAGCTTCACTCGTAATCCTCAACTACAAAGGAACTGGCTATCTTACCTCTAACTGCCGAAACACAACAATGCTGTTAACATTGTTGTTATGGCGACAGACTTAGGTAAGATGGTGGTAGCTACTAGCCCTACCACCAACCAAACCGAGCAGAAAATCCCCTCACTGAGAAGCGAACCTGGGACCTCTAGGTCTGAGACAGGAGGTCTAACCAAAAGAAATTTAAAAAAAATTGGAATATGTTGAAAACCACGATTGATATTGCTTCAGGACGTTTACGAACTAAAAAAATGTAGGGGTTCAATGACCGATATTGCCATGCTAAAAGACGATAACTATAGTTCTTTTGTATAGCAACAAAATAAAATAACAGAAGATATTTACAAGAACATAACTGGCGAAATGTAGGTGTACAAAAGGTACACCTCTGCCCGACCCTTGGGGGTATACAGGCGTGATGTAATGTTATGTTTATGTGTTATTTACAAGAATACAAAATCATGTAGACCTGATAGGTAATTACGCAACACATTATCGTTGACAATTCCGACTAATCTGTTTCAATTTGACAGGTCAACAACATTCATTGTGTTATTTACGTTGTTGAGCAGATTTTTTTTTCGAACATACGAAGCAATGGATTAGCAATCTGTTTCAAAACGATTCAGATTCTGATTGATCGTGTATTACGTAATTAGGGTACCTACAGATTTGTATCCGATACAAATGGTGGTTTTAAGGGCTTTTATACAGAAAGTGAGCAACGTCGCATAATTTTATATTAGCCATATTTCTTATTTCCATACAGTAATATTGCCAAATTAATCAAAACAGGTAAATGATTGACAGCTATTTGTGACGTTGCCAACTTTTTGGATGAACGCTCTTAATGTAGTTATTAACACTTATTCACAATATTGTAAGTACAAGTTTAGGAACAAAACACGAAGAGGCAATCGTCGCGTCAAATTGTTTCTTTTACTTATTACTCTTGTTTTGACTATCCAACTTAAATTGAAGTATTATTTAATTATAAAGGATAAGCCCTCTTAAGATACATATACAGTTCTCAAGAGGGCTTATCCTAAAAGTTGGCAACGTCGCAAATAACTGACAAATATTTACCTGTTTTTATTAATTTGGCAATAATACTGTATGGAAATATGAAATATGGCTAACTAGTGAACTAAAATATTGATTATGAAATGCAATAATTAATATCGTAACTCCGAATATTTCGTTTTAGATTGGAAACGTTGCAAATGACTTTTTTACACCTAAAACGGTTACAACATCAAGGTCAGTGTTATAATTGCAATTCATTATTAATATTCTAGTTCGCTAGTTAGCCACATTTCACATTTCCATACAGTAATATTGCCAAATTACTCAAAACAGTGAAATATTTGACATCCATTTGCGACGTTGCCTACTTTAAAAGCTGGGAATAAATTATCGGACGCGTCCGTAAGCCGCGGCTGACAGTCGCGACCAACAGACGTCCGAACTCTCAAGGGCACGACCGCGACTTAGCATAGTGTAGTGCTGAATGTACTATCCAGATACAAATAAGCCGCGCCTGTCAGCCGCGGCTTACGGCCGCGTCCGATAATTTGTTCCCAGTTTCAGAATAAACGCTCATAAGCCGAATTATTCCACTCTACCTCGCCAAGTGGTCAACGTTATTCAAATTCAAATATCAAAATATTTTATTTCACATAAACCTACATGGGCACTTATGAAACGTCAGAAGCTAGGTGCACGGTTCCAATTGGTCGTTTCCTATGGAGAGAGCCGGCAAGAAACTATTTTTAAATTTTGATATCTATTTTGGTGGCAACTTTGTCCAATGGGGCAGAGTGGAATAAACCGTTGAAGCCACATAATAAATGATCATGTGGATCAGAATTCAAAGGAACAAAATATTTTTTTTTTTAATTCTTCTTCTAAATATTGCTTTTACATGTTTGATGAACGTTTCAAAACAAGAGTATTACAGTAAAAATTACCTCAATCTCTTTCTACCGATCCAACTATTGTTACTTAGAAAAATGTTTTGATATTACAAAATCTACCGTTTTTTGATAGCCATGTTACAACCACACTGAAAGGTCATATTAATTAATTAGCGAAACTCCGCAGACATGATGGGTACTGGTATGTAAAAATTAAGAAAAAAAGGCAAAAGTGATTTTATTTGGTCAACAACTGTACGTAGTTTAGATCGGGGATGTTGCGGATGCAGATTTTTTTACATCCACGGATGCGGATTTTTGTTGGAAATAAATTTTTGTAAGGGATCCGTCAAGGCGGTAAGGAGAAATACAAAATTTCTTACGTTTTTTGCAAATTGCTGCGCCGTTTCGTTGTATTTGTATCATAATTGAATTTACGGCAATTATAATAAAATTATAATAATGTAAAAATCAATTTCTCTCGAAATTATATGTTTTTGATCGATATAAGACTATTTCGTGAAAATGTGGCAATTTAGAGCTCTATTGATGATGTAAATAATTTTAATTTCCATTTAGTTGATTATGATTTTACTTATATTCACCCCTTTCCACCCACATGAGCTCCGCATTGATCAATGCGGATCGGCATCCGCGCGGGTGTAAATAAATGCGGAAGCTCCGCAACATCCCTGTACCCTTATTGAATCAGAATCTGAATCATTTTGAAACAGATTGCTAATCCATTGCTTCAAAAGTTCGAAAAAAAATCTGCTCCACAACGTAAATAACGCAATGAATGTTATTGAACTGTCAAAATTTAACAAATTTGTCGTAATCGTTTACGAAAATATATTGCGTAATTAGATAGCTGGTTTAGATACTGTTTTTTTTTTAAATCGTGTCTAAATATTGTTACCCATCACGTATGTAAAGCCTACACAAAAAAGAAAAAAAATCTCAGGTTAAGCTTCAAGGAACTACTCGTCTACAGTTTCGCTAGCGAATTCTATTTGACCCTGTCTATGAGAATAGCTCATGCCCATGGACCCTTTACCAGGTAAAGGGTCCTAAGGTGAAGAAGATGTTCTAAGTATGGTTGTAATATGACAGCTAATTAAAGCATTATATAATAGGAAGATTCAGTTATATTCTATTTAATTTATTTACATGGCTACATAATTATTAGCTTCTGTTAGATAAACTGGTTTGATAGTGGCATAGTAATAACTTGCACTCGTCAGCAGGTTCGATTCAAGGGCGGATCCCTGGCACAGGGGCACGCCCACCAAAACGTTTTAAAGTAAATTAAAATCGTATCGTCTGAATGCACCTATCAAGACATTACTTCAATGATGAACGCTGAAGAAGTAGGCTACAATATATTCATTGAAAAATAATGAATCTCCAAAACGTGCGATACAAGATCTGGGAGACACTTCTTATCTGTCTGGCCCATGTGCCCCTCTTAGAAATAAGTCGTGTGCCCGTCTCAGAAATAAGTCCTGCATCCGCCCTTGGTTCGATTCCTGAGTTGGTCATAAAGTATAGAAATACTATAATGTTCTTTGTTTGAGTAATTGACACTAATTATTGATTGATTAAGTTATCAGTTAAGTTGTCGAGCCATAAGAGCCTAACTGTCACTAACGAGACACAATAGAATTTTTATTGTTAGAGACTTCTAAAGGAAAATCGACAGTTGAGCGAAACCAGATTAAAACATGGTTCACTCCGCAAAATCATTTAAATAAAAAGCGACTCATGCAACGACACAATAAAGTGCAATTCAGGTCACACAGCGCTAATTACCTACAGTTATATTCACTTAGAAGTTGCCTCTCTTTCTATCGCGTGACTCTTAGATCATTTGACTACGTTACACTCACTGAATTGGCCCGACAAGACGGGCCCACCGCGTACTTGTCGCTTCAGATCTTAAATTTGGCGTGACCCATCTGTGGTTTCAGTAACTAATTACATTTGACACTGAATATTGCAAAGCCCTAAAGATCTGTATTTTTTTTCTATAAATCTTGCAATTCATTAATACTCCACTATCAGACCGATTAATAGATTTTTGTGAACATTCTGTAAACTGTGAAGCATTAAAAATATTTGAGAAGAACAAAATTCCAGTCAATTTTATGTTAAGTATTTTAATTACAACAAACGTTCCTATGTCTATTGGTATTTCTGAATGAACCAGATTCTCTCATAATGTATTAAATATAGAATTTTTGAGCTTTTTAAGTACACATCACTTATTTTTTTAATTTACTAATTGTTAATGTCACTGTATTTGTCGCGTTCTAATTAATTATGAATGATATTTTTATTCCTTGTGTTTTATAAACGATTATTGAAAGCTGTCACCTTGTGAGAGGAACTTACATGACTTTCAGTTAGCACCTAACTGTTTAGGTTTGTTATATCTATCCCTTTCTGTTACTTAGGCGTCATTCGCTAGAGCGAGAAGTTCGCCCGCAAGCGTCCGCACTCATTCGCATCGAAAGCGCGTTTACGTGCGGATGGTCTTCTCGCTCTAGAAGAAAGAGAGAGGAGAACTACAAATCAGGCCCGCTGGCACCGAAAAGGTGCCGCTATGCGTGTCAATTTCGTGACAGCGGGGCTTGGTGGTTGTGGGCGCTGGCACTGATTCGGCCGTTGGTCCTTTGGCGGTTAAGAGGCTTACAACAGCTAAAGCGCGGTCACTGTCGGACTGCATAGAAATGAAAGAGAAGCGCGATGACACGACGCAGGTAATTTATTGCAAAATATGAAGCAGTTAGCGATTTACAAAAAATCTATTGATTGGACTGGAAAATTAAAACACTATTATGCTAATATGTAGCTTGTAGAATAATCTGACAAAAAATCAGAATGTTTTTTTTTTTTTTGATTGCATGTAAATTAATATGATTTTTAATCGTTAAAAGAAATTTTTAGAGGTATCTTCATGATTTTTTTCTATCGTATCAAATTAGTTGTATTATGTTTTCAACACACTATCATACTAGCATATATCCTGAAGAATATCATATATTTTTCTGATTTTGTTTACTGCAGTGGATCATATTCTTTTAGGCATTATAAAAGTTGCGTTTAGGCACGTTTAGGTCCTGTAGTCCCCTTAAAATAACGTTTTTAACGGTTCTCGTTCTTCTTTGTACAACATTTTGTTCGGAACGAAAATGAAATGAGAATATTTTCAAAAACCGGTTTATGCCGCAGGACGCAAGCGCGCACGGCGTGTGCGCCGACAAGCATGAACTTGTTAAGTTAAATTGTACCTTATCTTCATTTCATTACATCATTAATTCCAATGCGCTTGCCGCTTACGTATTGATCAGGGTTGTGTTGCGAGTTTCGTATTGATCAACCCAAAAATGGTTAAAAACGTTTTATTATCCGAGAACGATTTAAATTTTGTTCTTCTTTAATAACGTTCCGTTCGAACGTAACCGAAACAAATCGTTCCTTAGGTTTTTAAAACGAAACCGTTTCGAAAAATATACGGTTTTCCGAGCCCTGCTACAAATTGTATGTGATTTTAATCTTTTGGAATTCTGTGTTACATTCTGACTGCGTTATTTCTGTAAAATTTTTGGAACCAAGTTCCTTATCGCGCGTTGTGAAAGGGGGCTAGACGGAAAAAATTCTCACGAAAAGTTGTAACGACACTTTTTGCTATAGTAAGCTATTGTAAGCTGTGCGGCGTGCGCATGTTTCTCTGTCTGTCTCTCTCTCTCTTCGTACTTCGTTCCATCCGGGTGTCCCTTGACACCTCTCAAATTTTTTGTGATATTCTTGGAAGTAGGATTTCATGAACTGTATTATAATAACAATTTTATGAATATAAATGCATAAGTATTTGGTATTGATAGGTTATTTGTTACTCAATTGGGATGATGACTCAAATTTTTTTTTAGTCCATCATGGAGATTATTAAAAAATATCAGACACGTATTTTTCCTTTTTTTCGTAATCTAAAGATAACGGCGATACATTGAGGTAAAATGTGCCATGACGTCACGAGTATGTAGATTTTATAATAACTTGTGACGTAGCGACCCCCACTCCCCAACTTAAAATGCGTTTTATCTAAGTAATTTTTTATTAATATGATAAAGCAAAAAAATACGTGTCTAATATTTTTTTATTATCTGACTGACGGACTAATTAGAATTTCATTTTTTTACCTAGTCATCATCCCTATTACATCATAACCGCTACACAAAATTGGAGGAATAGAGGCAGAATGATTCCAGAATTCGTTCACATTAATTTTATCCCATAAAATACGACTATAGGTCTGAAGTCGCGGTTACACTATCGAGCAGATAGACGCTAACTGAGAGTCATATTTAACTAACATTTTGAAAAAGACATGTAATTTGAAAAAGCCATTTTAAAATATAAGTACATTTAATTTATTCTTACACATAACAGTTATCGTCGGTTTTACAATAGTTTTCAGTAAATTATATTCGAGTTTCAAAAGTAACACGTTAAGTATTCGTAGTACATTATCACAATTTATTTTTATTTTATCTTATTTACATTATAAGTACCTCAAAATCAAATTATTTCGTTCTCAATCCTAGAGTTCTATAATTAACACCAATTTCTTTTTGTTTTGAATAAAATCAAAAAGTTTAAAAATTATAGACCTAAAACATGTTTTTTTTTCAAGTATACTACAGGATGTATTCAAATTGTACTAGAGGAAATTCCAAAATTAAGTAGGTATACGCACAAGTGTTTTGTGAATCTCAAAATCTACTCAAAAACAGGTGACACAAATAGCACCAAGAATGGTTAAAATAAATGTAAATACGGTACAAGGACCTTTCGGCGCGTGGTCAAAATAGGAACTAAAGCCGCCATCTTGTTTGTTCAATACAATTTCTGTCACAATTTCACAAATGCTTACCAACAACGCCCCCCTGTCAATGTCATTTAAGCGCCAAAAAATCCTCGGTATATTCGAGATCTAACCAACAATTACATTTTTCAAAACTCACTTTTTTTTTTATTCATATATTTCTGTACACTATGGTCACAGACCATAAACATAGTTTTGCTTATAGCCACTAACACTTGTTAACCAAGCCGTTTAAGTCCAATTGGCACTTAAAACTGGGTTCACCACAAAATTCTCACGTTATTCACATTTTCCACAAGATTCCAATATTTTGCACAGGTTTTGGCCATTTTGCCCAAGTTGCACAAAAATTTTGCACAGTTCTTGGCCACTTTGCACATGTTTCACTTTAACCGAATAAAGTCTTAAGGTCCTCTTCGTAGAGGGCTATGACCAGCATTATGCCGATTCCCGTGGCGAGTCCCATCAGTTGCAGTATGCACTGGCAGAGAGTGCCCTCGTTGCTGTGCGATGTACTTAGCTCTGGCATCTGTAAAAGAAAAATGAGAAATATTAGATTTTATTATTAAAAATCTTGCTAAAACTAAAGAATTTCTCAGCAAAAATATCGTTATATGACACTGTGCTAGAGAGAACGAGTCACACTATTGGAAAGTCCTATGACTAGTAGTAGGTGAAGTCTGGCTGTGGAGGATGATCATAAGCCAAAACATAAAATCACTAGGTAATACTGCACAATCCACGGCCATATTGCCGGGTAATTCTAATTCAGCAAATTGGTTATCCGGTCAATTTGCTGAATTAGATGCCAAGTGGTATAGTTACCTGCTAGGTTGCAAAATCTTCAGTCAGATTTCACGGTATTATGTACAATATTGCACGATCCCATGTCAGATTGCATCTAAATTCACAGACATAATGCACAATCTGCTGTCAAATTGCACAATTCGTTGCCAGATTGCACGATCCTATGTGCAATATGGCACTATCGTATAAATCGTATTGCCAGATTGCACGATTCTTTATCAGAATGCACGATCCTATGTGCAATATTACACGATCCTACGAGCAATATAGCACGTAGGCCTAAAAGTGGGCGCACTCACCATATCGACGAGCGCAATGTACAGGAACATGCCGGCCGCGGCCGCGAACAGCCAGCGCGTGGCGGAGGGCGCGTGGCCGGCCAGCACGCCGCACACCATGCCCAGCAGGCACAGCGCCGAAGACAGGATGTTGTAGCACACCGCGCGCTTCACCGACATGCCGGCTTTGAGGAGGACGGCGAAGTCACCTGGAAAGGAAAACATGGACATTTTAACATACATATTATATAAAAGAGGATAAATGATATTTATTTCTGTAAATTGGTTCAAAAACCACATTTACACGTCAATAATAAATTATAGTTTTAAAACTAATCTGCATTCGTAATAAATTTGCCAAACATGTAAATAAACACGAGTTTTAGGAAAAACATCTGTAATGCGTACACATAAGGTTCAGTTTGCGCTACAACTTCTCTTATTTTGTATGACTTTTTCAACTATACTAGTCGGTCTAAAATCAACTTAATTTACACTAGCATAAAGTTGATGTTTGTCTAAGTGAAAAACTGGTGTTTGTTTACATGTTTTGCAAATAAATTGCGCACGCAGATTAGATGAGTTCGGTGCTTCATATCTGACTACTCTGAGAAGAAAGACCGAAACAATTTCAGGTTACAGTCTCTTTTAAAATTCAGACATAATCTTGATCAGGCCATATGAGGGGCGACTACTGAGATGACAGCAGATAGCAATTTATGAAAGAGGACATGCGGTGCCGACCACCTGAATTCCCTAAAGCATGGCATAGGAGAGACGAGGCCTATATTGGACGTAGTTAAGCAGAAAGGATCCAACCCACACTATGGGCGAAAATGAGTTATGTATAGGTAGAGATAAACTACGATAACATGGCGCGCCCCTCCACTTTACTGTTTCAATGGGTCTAGTGACTAGACTCAAAATCCTCGGATTCCTCGGATTTCTTTTTGTTTGATGGTCGTCTCAGTACGCACACAGTGCGTTGTGAGTCTTGGTGGCGCTTTGTAAATACATTTCACAAATACTTTCAACCGTGTAGAATTTTGGAGGGACGCGCCATGTTATCGTAGTTTATCTTCTACCAAAACACCCTTTGTAGTCAAAACTTTAATATCACAAAAACAATCCCAACGCATCATGTCATTATGACCATACGTTACCAACCCGTATGTATGGCAGGTCATACGATCACATAACATTATCTGATCTTAAAACTTGAATATCTCAAAACTAACTCTGTGTGGGTTGGATCCTTTTTGTTTAACTACGTCCTATTTAGCAATGGTGATTTCCTATGCCTCTCTCGTTATCGTTGGAGAAATAAGATATTAAAATAATATATTCGAGTTAGAGAAACAAGCTGTGAATCTTGATACGAGTGTTAAACTTTGAACTAAATAGGGACGTTGACTGGGGAAAAAAATACTATTTAGTCCGTCAGCCAGATAATAAAAAAATATTAGACACGTATTTTTTGCTTTATCATATTAATGAAAAATGGTTTAGATAAAACGCGGTAAAGTTGGGGAGTGGGGCTCGCTACGACACAAGTCGGTATAAAATCTACCGGGGAGTGACGTCATGCCACATTTTAACTCAATGTATCGCCGTAATCCTAAAAAGCGGGGGAGGAACTCGTGGCTAAATAATGACTGCCGCACAGGTCGATCCATCAGGTAAAGCTACGCTTGCCGGGGTTGGTCTGTGGATGTGTGACCATCTTACCAAGACTCCTCCGTAATCTTTTAATTACGTAAAAAAATAAAAATATGTGTCCAATCTTATTTTTATATCTACCTGACGGTCATAAAATTTTTTTAGTCATCACTATTGGGTTTCGATATTGTATAGTAACGCCACTGTACTTGTAACTTGCTGTGAAAATACTTCTACACTGAGATTTATTGCATAATCAGCTTATAATGTTCCCACTGCTGGGACACAGGCCTCCTGTTTTCGAGAAGGAGTGGGCTGTAATCCACCACGCGGGCCCAGTGCGGGTTGGTAGATGTCACATGTCTTCGAATGTTTGGTTCTAGGACATGCCGGTTCCCTCACGATGTTTTCCTTCACCGTTTTGAGAGCAGTGGTGATGGAATCATTTGGTTTAAATAGGTTTTTATTATTTTCTTTAACATTTTGTGAATGAGAGAACATTGTAGACATAACAGACTGTAGATCTGTGGACCATTTTATATTTTGCTAAGTACCTGGTACATGTTGATACTACACTGCGGGCCTAAACATTCCTCTCATACCTTTTAACACTGTAATTTGGAAACATTGTAAAAACCATTTACTTTTAAAAGAGTAACCGTGGAGTTTCTTGCCGGCTCTTCTCCATAGGAAACGACCAATTGGAACCGTGCACCTAGCTTCTGAGGTTTCATAAGTGCCCTTGTAGGTTTATGTGACTTCTTTTTTTTTTTTTTTTCGAAATTATTTACACAAAAAAAGCGCCTGTCTGGATTCGAACCCACAACCTACAACTCCTAAGTCGGGGCCGTTAGCACTGGGCCATCACTGCTCCTGATTGATTCCTTGCACATGATTTATTTTATTTACTTATATTTTGATAACATATTACAACTTACAAGTATTACTAAACAAAGTTCTCAGTAAATTCTATGAAAGCAAACAAAAAACCGGTTTCAGTGACAAACCGGTATTTCTCGATAAAACTGTACTAAAATTTGACAGTGACAGTGACACGTACACAATTTAGTGTACCATTGAGCTACATAGACTTATTTATGGGACTAGACATAATAAATACAATTAAAAACGTAACGCTTTTCCATAAGTTATAGCTATTTACTAGATAACATTTAATTACGTTAAAAAAAAAATATCTCAATTTATACTGTAGTTTGTAAGGTTTGGAATTACAAACAAGCGAGCTGATGCCTTGGACTAGAGTCTACGTAAGCTTTATATTTTTAACCGACTTCCAAAAAGGAGGAGGTTATATGTTCGTCGACAATTTTTTTTTTTTTTTAATATATTATGCTCCCAAGTTGGTCCCATATAAATTTTATTAACTTTGCTTGGATAGTTTTTGAGTGAGCTTCAATAATACGTATTTTTCCCACTTAGTACATGTGGATGATATGATGATAACTTCCTGTCACTGTTATCTGAGTCGTTTTTTTTTTTTGAAAAAGTTTTTTTTGATGCATAACATCTTTTCTCTCACTTTCCTGCAACTTGGAGTGGGAAATCTGTGGGAGTGATTTCGTGAAAAAGTACGGAAGTGAATTACACGAAACCGGGGAAGCCCCCGCGCGGGGACAAAATGTTCTGCTCTGTTTGGTTGGTGGTAGGGCTTGTTCTAAGTCCGCCTGGCTAGCTACCACCATCTTATCTAAGTCTGTCGCCATAACAACAATGTTAAGAGTTTATACTGAAAGTGGGTAACGTCGCAAATAGATGTCAAATATTTCGCTGTTTTGATTAATTTGGCAATATTACTGTATGGAAATAAGAAATGTGGCTAACTAGCGAACTAGAATATTAGTAATAAATTGCAATTATAACATTGAATTTCATGTCGTAACCGTTTTAGGTGTAAAATTCGCATTTGGAAAGATTCTAAATACTTTTTATACATTTAAAACGAAATATTAGGTGTTGCGATGTTAATTATAGCATTTCATATTCAATATTTTAGTTCCCTAGTTACCCACATTTCATATTTCCATACAGTAATATTGCCAAATTAATCAAAACAGATAAATATTTGAAAGCTGTTTGCGACGTTGCCAACTTTCAGGATAAGCGGTCTTTACAGCATTGTTATGTTTCGGCAGTTAGAGGTAAGATAGCCAGTTCCTTTGTGGCTGAGGATTCCGGGTGAAACTCGCTTCCACTTTCGGCCTGATCATTACTTACCATGAGGTAAGATGAAGGCTAAGAGCTTCCCCGTAGTGGTTAAAGAAAACGAACGAGCCTTACAAGTCGCATTTGATATGTAACATCTGGCCTTGATAATAAGCAACATAAAAGGGGGCCTCGTGAAGGTCGTTTCTGACGACCAACTGTAGCACCGCGCGCGTTGATTAGTCAAATCAAAAAGCGCGCGCTTCCCCGGCTTCCTGTTACACACTTCCGTCCCTTTTGACGAAATCACTCCCATAGATTTTTAGGGTATATAAGGTCCCATTAAAAAAGATGGACAAACTTTTAGAAATCATTCAGACCACCAAAATAAGGACAATAGTAATAAAAAAAATAAGCAAAACGCTTTAGATACAAGAAAAATAAATCAACTAACGAAAATACACTAAAAATGTTGGTCACCCAATGCCATTTATTATATTAGGTAAAAAAATAAAATCACTTTGATCACTGTTTTTTTTTGCTTGGATATCTTTGGTTAGACGTACTGAACTCTGTGTTAAAATTTGTCAATATGTAAATATGTTCTGTGCATAGATTGCAGGAAAGTGAGCGAGAGGATGTTACAAATGAAAAAGTTAAAGGCTGCTCGGCATGACAGTCAGTTTTTAAAATTAGACCTTATGCAGTTGGAATTAGGATTAGAATAAAGATATTGTATTAACATACCCAATTCATGAGGCAGTTCATGGCACAACACTGCGATGGCTGTGGAGAAGCCGCCTGCTATGCTTGAAGCGAAGGCGGCGCCTGGAAACGTAAGGTTTGTATGTTAGGAAGTATGGTAATGGACGATGTATCACCAATTCTTCGCAAGTATTGGCGGGGCTGACCCTGATCACAGTCTTCTCATCATGTGGGTTCGTTCTGTTTGATGATAGATATTTAGCATTACAAAAATTTAGGTACCATCGAAGAAGTTCATATCTATACACCGTAAGGACTATTTCTGCTTGCAGCGCTCGGCCGCTATAGAACCGCGGCGGTAACAGATGTGGTCATCATGTTCACGGGATTTTGCTTTCAAACTGCTTAGATATGAAGTTCTTCGATAGTACATGGATAAATTAAAAGTTTCACAGTAACGTCCGCTTCTGAAACCCGAATCAAGTCGGTAATCAGTAACTGTGCTGTCAAATCAGCAATTTCGATTGGTTGATCAAATGATGTGAGCTCAATACCAGTTGAACTATCGGCCAGTTTGCCAACTGCAACTTGCCTTCACAAACATTTCAGGTATTTCAAATATTTCATATACGTACAATCGACCCCCCACCTCTTCTCTCGTACATATCCCACCCAACGTTAGCCAAGCCATAGGTTAGGGGGCGTTCATTAATCACGTAAGGTAATTTTGGCGATTTTTCGACCCTCCCGCCCCCTTGATGAGATAAAGTGAGATTTCGCTCGCCCCCTCCAATCCCTCTAATGTCAGGTAAGATTTTTTTTAAATGGGAATCAGCTAGTACTTAATACACAGTGAAAGGAATTTCGTTCCATACGGGTATCCCACGACAGCTCTCGTTGCTGTGCAGAATTTATCTAGCCATATTTTAGTGGAGAAACATGTTTTACTTAATTTAAGTTTTCTCGCCATTTTCTCTTGCGGGAAAAACAATTACGTGATATTTGCCGAACCCCACGTGATTGGGAGACATTCAGCTCAACCCCTCCCCCCCCTAAACGCCTCACGTAATTAATGAACGACCCCTTATAATAATAATATAATAATAATTTATTTCATAAGCCTAATACAATAAGGAGAGAAAAAACGGGTTAAAAATGCATAATGTCCTTACATAACTTATATCCTTAAATAGGCTAAGTATAAGCACGTTGTGTGAGACTCCTGACACCCAAACTAGGACATGTCCTGTATCTTAGGTGTCAGCGTTCCTTCCTGCCCTTCACATTTGTGAAGCCCAACTTTCTATAGCATCACACAAAGACAATAATTATAATTATAATAATAATCTAAGTTTTAAGATAAAAAAAAAATAAAAAATAAAATACAATAAAGAATAACCACCTTAATTTATCACTGCAATAGTATGTGTGGAGAAGTGAGTGTAGTGTATGGGTGAGAGTAGTGTTAGGGTAAGTGTAGTGTGAGTGTAGTGTGAGAGTGTATGTGTGTGTGTTGGTAAGTTGCGGATGTATGACTTTGAGATTGCGTATGGTGTGAATGCAATGACTTAGCCAGTGTTGCTATCCAGCAAATCCTCAGTTTCCTTATAGGTTTTTGAAGTAAGCCAATCCTTTACCTTCATTTTGCAGTTTATTCTGTTAAGGTGAAATATGTCTAACTGTTTGTTTGCCTTATTATACAACCTTACGCTAAGGATAAAATAATGTTTACCCGCAAAAGAGGTTCTTGTTCGATCGGGTTTAAAGACCCTATGTTTAATTCTTCCTCGAGGCTCCAGTAGAGGCCGCGACTTGTGTTTACGGGCTATGGTCAAGTGGACATACAGTTGCCTCACCGTGAGAACTGTACAGTCAGCGTAAAGTTCAGCCGTAGGGTACCTGTAGGGTCTTTTTGTCATGACCTTTAGTACAGCCCTCTGGGCGATCTCAAGCTGTAGCATCGTTGTTTTAGGTGCTCCACCCCATACCGTCAAACAGTACGATAGTAGGGATTGGCATAGAGCCAGGTAAACCATTTGCAGGGTTTTTGTGTCCGCTGACTGACGAAGTCTTTTAAATATAAATATGAGTCTGCGAACCCGAGTAGTGACGGATTCAATTTGTTTAGGCCAACGGAAACTCTGGTCAATATAAATGCCCAAATATTTAACGCAGGGAGATCTAGTTATACCCAAACAACAGCAATCAGGAGCAGGCAGCAGACACGAGTGTGCTTTAATTTTGAAAGTCGGCGGGGGCAGCTGGTCAGATCGCATTGCAAAGGGTATAAACAGGGTTTTATCAATGTTAAGTGTCAGAAGATTATTTGACAGCCACTCCATAATAATTTTAAGAGCATGTTCAGCATTTTGCTTTGCTTGGGACCAGTCAACTCCGTTCACAATAAGGGCCGTGTCGTCTGCGTAAGTAAAGATTTTACCGTTTAGGAGGGGCATATCGCATAAATCATTTATAAATATAATAAATAGTGTGGGGCCCAGAATGCTTCCTTGCGGAACGCCGCAGTTGATAGCCTCCTCATCACTAACATGTTCCCCTATTTTCACCACTTGTACACGATCTCTTAGATAGTCGGCAAAGATTTTTAAAGGGATACCCCTTACTCCTACTCGTTCCAGCTTATCTAGAAGGATAGGGACAGAGACAGTGTCAAAAGCCTTAGCCAAGTCCAGAAACAGGCCCAAGCATTTTTGCTTTTTATCTAAGTTCCGAATAGCATGTTCTGTTAGAGCCAGTACTGCATCCTCCGTGGATATACCAGTTCGGAAACCATATTGACTCCCAGATAAAATTTTATTTGATTCAAGATACCGCGTTAGTCGCTTGTTTAGTATACGCTCCAGTACCTTGGAAAGAGCTGAAAGGACTGATATTGGTCTATAGTTATTGACACTGCCTCTGTCACCCGACTTATACACTGGATGCACAACTGCCTTTTTAAAAACCTTTGGGAAAATGCCCGACGAGATAGACAGGTTACAAACATGAGTAATAAGAGGGACCAGGGTTTGACGAGATGCTTTTATTATACTGGCAGGGATACCATCCCAACCAACTGCGCAATCAGATTTTAAATTAATGATAATTCTCTCAACCTCGTCTGCGTCAGTTTCAAGAATAGCTATGGAGTTTAGGTTACTATGACTATTTGGAGGAGTAAAACTATTGGGAGCGGAATGATTGCTAGAAATTTTGTTAGCCATTTCCCTACCAATACCAGCAAAGAAGTTGTTAACTTTATTAATAGAGGCTTTAAGGTCATAAAGATTTATGAGTTCGGTAGATGGGGCTGATTTAGGTTTTAAATTCACTACCTTATTGATTACATCCCAAGTTGACTTTGGACTGTTCTTCGCCTTCATAAATTCTTCTCTCTCAGAGTTTTGTTTTAACCGCCGTAG
This sequence comes from Agrochola circellaris, assembly GCA_914767755.1. Classification (NCBI taxonomy): domain Eukaryota; kingdom Metazoa; phylum Arthropoda; class Insecta; order Lepidoptera; family Noctuidae; genus Agrochola; species Agrochola circellaris. Next base: position 2,900,485 of record OU611867.1, on the reverse strand, counting down.
TAGGTCATTACAATAATTGCGGTACCTTTTATAGGTAATCAGTAATATGCTGTTTTCTGGAGAACTGTTGACTTGATTATGGAGATTATCACGGTGAGCTATACATTTAAGAAGCCCTGGAGTAATCCAGGGTTTTATATTTCTATTTTTACGCGGGATTTTGAGAACCTGGGTGTGATTATTAATAATTGTAGATAGGGTAGTAACTAGTATATCAGCAGCCAGATTAGCGTCACAAGCGTTGAGAACTGTTTCCCACTCCGTATTATCTATTTCAGTTTGCACTGCCGCGTAGTCCAATTTTTTTACTGACTTAGGAGGTTTTAATTTTATTGGTTGGTTCTCGATAAAGAGAATGAGGGGCTCATGATCCGTGATGTATGTCTCCAAAACTAGTGTTATGGCAGGGGCATTAGTGCGAAGTAGTACATGGTCAATACAGTTATTTAAACGCGTTGGGAATAAATGAGCGGGGAGAAAGCCATGCATGGCACTTAAAGTAAGGTATTCACCACAGTTTGCGTCAGTACTCCCGGTCTTTATGTCAATATTCATATCGCCTATAACCGCAACCGACGAGAAATCATTCAGAGTTGCAAGAACATTCTGAAGACTATTACCAAAGTTAGTAATGTTTGTGAATGAAGGTGAGCGATAGAGTGCAACTATGCAGCACTTTAATCCTATTTTACACACCAGACAATTTCCTCCGATAAATTGAGGTTCCAATACTTCACATATAATATTGGTTTTGACATAAATAGCAACCCCATCATTTTGGTTTTGTATGTTTTTTGTGCAGTATGAAACATAGCCTTCCAGTATGGGGAGGACGGGCGCTTTCCTGAGCCAACACTCAGATAGTACAAGGATATCGCACTGAAAATCAAGACGGGACAACAATACTAGGACTTGGTCAAAATTTTTGTTAATGCTTCGCACGTTTATGTGAAATATTTTTAACCCGTTTTTGTTTCCTAGTTTATCTGAACACGACTCAGGAGAACATTTAAATGATTTCGACACTGTCAGATTATCGAGATCATTGTTAATTTCAACTATATTATCCATTTATATTTAGTAAAATATCGTAGGTATTCATGGCATAAGAACATTGCTGACGGGAAAGCAAGGAGTCTTTTAAATAGGTACAGGGTGGACATACGTCAGTGGTATTATTGTGCATGTATTTAGATGAGTAGGCGGGTAATGCTTGTTGGTGGTGTACAACGGGTGTGAGTAATATTATGTGACAACGGAATTGTGTGAGTAGTGCGCGAGAACTAGTCTGGATCAAAAATGCATCATCAAGCGTGGTATGAGTGTGTGGGCCTTAGCCAGTCATAAGGTTGGTAGCGAGACTGAAGACCTAGGTTACGCCTGGATAGGCTCTTTTTATACATAATGACACTTACCTATAGCCATGCCGTCAGTAAAGTTGTGCAGCCCATCCCCCATGATGACCATCCACGCGACGGACGCGATGGAGGAGGGGGGCGCGTGCACGTGTCCGTGTGCGTGTGAGTGGCCGTGGTGGGCGCGCGAGTGCTCCCTGTAGGAGAGCAGTAAGTTATTAATGCGGCTGAGGATCGAGTGAAGTGGCGAGAGATCGGAGAGGTCTCGGAGGATCGGCCCGTTCACCTGCACCTCAGATGACCTAAAGAATGCTCCTGATGCCGCAATCAACATGGCCACCTACTGGGGTCAAACAGCTAACTGTGACATCGACACGAAAAGAAGAAGACATTCATTTCGTAGGTTGACCGAGATTGGGTCAACAAAAGATAAAAACTGAATTCAACTAACCTCAAAATAACAGTATAACTGTCGCCATCTTTCAGATCCTTAACTCCATCCTCCTTATGTTTAATATTATTCATCTCCACCACCGCTGGCTGAGACTCAGCTTTCAGCAACCAATCCTTGGCTGTCGGCTCCTCCTTACCCTCTGGGTTGAGGGCATTCGAAGACACTACACTCACGGAGTTATTTTGCTTCTTCCCATGCTTCGGACTTGATGGTATTCCATCTCTTAAGTGATGATCATCATGGGTATCCGTATCTATTTCGTCGTAGCAGTAAGGGTATTCAGAATACTTATGCTTGCACGTTTTTGTAGTAGGATCTCCCTTTTCGTCTCTTTTGAATATTTTCATGAGAGAATTAGATGCGGAGTTCGTGACTGCTGTTTTTGAGCCTCCGGAACAGCCCATTACGGTCTCGTCTTTTAGAACGCGGACTCTTGTAGGGAGTTTGTCCTCCTCCAGCTTTTGGCGACGCTTCCTCCATTCAACTACTACTGTTAATCCCTTTTCGGTAAAGTAGAAGAATACTACTCCCAACATGGCTGCGAGTCCCTTCCACATTCCGTCATCGTGAGCTGCTCGTATTTCTACCTCTGTTTGACTGCCATGACTGTGACCGTGGTCATGCTCTGCACTCATAGCATGGGGCATAAGATGCAGTAACGCATCCCCACATAGCGTGCCAACTGCTAACGCTACCAAGAACTGTAGTAAATGGTTATAATACGTTTTATGCATGATGGGGATAACTGCTACACCTAGTAAACCGCAGGCACTGATCGCCAATATACATAAGGATGAGTACAACCAGACGGCGTAAATATTTTTCGTGTACGCCATTTCTTGGGGTACATGTAGCGGTACATTTTGCTGTACATCTGTATGTTCGTTCGTTCTTCTTCCTATGCTGGTTTCTTTGACGCATCCAGTTCGTTCTATGGAAGTGTTGGCTAGTTTTTGGTATAGGAGTATGGGACATATTGTCTGTAGTGTGGCCTCTGTGATGATGGCGTCTGAGTCGTGGTTGTGGTCACTGTGTTCTGAGTGTGAGTGGTTGTGTGTTGGTTTTAATCGAGTGTTCGCTGTTGTGATTAGGTCGGAGCTGTTCATACACTGGAAAGATGAAAATAAAATATTTTTATAATAAACTTACAGCACAATTTTAAAGGAGTCTGGTATAAAAGAGTCATTATTTATGAAAAGACTTCCCAGTGCTTTAGTAATGCCTTTATTTATATTAAATTTGAAACAATGTTTGATCGAGCAATGCTTACTTCCGCAATCTTAGAGAAATCCACACGCTACTCTCCAGTCATCATTATATTTAGCAATATCAAAGAAAGATGAATGGAAAAGTTAAAACAATTCAAGTTGAAAGCTTACTACAAGTATATTAACATAAAAAAAATATATAAAATACTCACATTAACAACTTCCTCTTTTTCATTCTTGTCATACATCCCGCGCGCGCGGCTCTCAGTAGTCTGTCCACCTTCCACCAGCTTATGAAGATCCAGCTCCTCAAGCATCTTATTAAACCCTGCCAAATTCATTGTCATACTATCCCCATCTCCGTACAATGTAAATATCTGCCTCACATACGTATCTGGGTTCACTTTGACCTCCCGTTTGTCCTTGCCTTGCCTTATCTTCTGTAATTTCTGGAGGTATCGAGGAGAAACTTTTCTCTCCTTATCTAAATCTATACGTAAATCATCTACATCGTTTATATTTGCATCGTAAGTTAATACGCCGTCGTTTTTTATATCTATGTGCGATCCGCAGGAGTGCGCCGCGCAGAGTAGACAGAACATGCACACTGTCACTATGTGGCGCGCCATGATTATTCTTAGGCTAATTATGATTGGCTTATATTATAATATAAGGCTAATCCATTTGTTGTGTAGCGGCGCGTGATTGGCTGCTATAGATCTGTGGACAAGAAGAGAGAGGATATTAGTAACGTTATCATAACACAGTGATATTATCAAAGCCGAGAGGAATAATTCCATATATCTCCCTAGCCTTTTCCCAACTACGTTGGGGTCGGCTTCCAGTCTAACCGGCTGCAGCTGAATACCAGTATTTGACATGGAGCGACTGTCTATCTGGCCTTCACAACCCAGTTACTGGGTAACCCTTGGTAAGACTGGTTGTCAGACTTTCGGGCTTCTCATCGTAACTACTGACAAAGATCCACGAATGACAGCCGGGACCAACAGCTTAACGTGCTTTCCTAGGCACGGAGGAGTCTCGCTATGTAAAGATGGTAACCCATCCACGGACCAACCCCGGCAAGCGTAACTTAACCTGATGGATAGGACCGTAATATTACTTAGCCACGAGCTCCTCGTAGCTGCTTTTCGTAATTGATGTGCTGTCAATCAATCATTCTCAGTAGTTCCCTTACAAGATCATTTATTTGTCCAAAACATGAGTATACACACACATGGCATGCAAGATGTTACATTATAAATTAAATATCACAGTCATGTCATGTATAACACCCACATTTTGGCCAGTTCTGTTTAAGTCCCATGTGGAGGAGGCGAGCCTATTGCCATCAACCGGGCACAAATGCAGGCTCTGGGCTGCTACTGAGAAATTGCCGATGGAATAAACTAATGGGAACCCGGGAATCGAAGCTAGGATCTCATGCTCAGCAGTAGTGCTTGCGTCCACTAGACCATCGAGGCAGAAAGTAAAGTTCTAGGAATGTCCTGCTAAGCAGTTTAAGCATTTATAATTACCGGACACTTAACACTCTAAATAGTGTCAGACTTGAGTCATAATAGTTTACATGATGAAGAGATGACACAGGTCTGATCCTTATTTCAAATGAAGTAGCTTGAAACAATTAAAACAGTTAACATCAACATCACATCTCTCTATCTATACATTATATGTATATATAAAAATCGATAATACATATGCAAAAATCAATTGCCGTGCTTTATTTAGTCTCGCAAAAACTCGAAAATGGCTGGACTGATTAAATCAAATCAAATTATTTCTTTTTGCAGAAAACACTGTTACAATGGTGTTATTAAATGTACATGTTTCAAGTGATTCTACCGTAAGGCATGCAAAATGTAATCATGGTCTATCAAAGTCAAGATTGACCTTGAAACATGTATATAAACTTAGATAAAATATCATTAGTCCGATTTGAATTAAAAATAAATTGTTTTGTTTTCAATACTGGGGTGGTTTAGGAAAAAAGAAAACTAGGAAAGCCCCAAAGAAACAGCCGAAACATCGAAATTGAAATTTTGACAGGACAACGTCTGACTGGTCAGCGAGTGTAAGATAAAGATGAGCACTGTACACACAAGATAAATAAAATGTTAAGAATTAATAAGCACAAGTCTTCCACTTACCAAAACGGAAAATTCAATGATATTTAATGGGAAAAAATTCTAATTATATAGCTAGAACTATTATCCTACATTTCAAGGGAACAAATGTGTGAAATGTTTATATTAAAAAGTTAATTACATTGATAAAAAGTCGTGTTAATTGTTTGCATATATGCATTTTTATCATTAATTTGGTTCTTTAGCCAATTGTTATCGTGATATATGTTTATGTTTGTGGGGTAATGGGTCATAGAAATAATGGATGAATGTACCCAAAGATTCGCTCGCGTGCCTACTTAAAAACCTCGAAAAACATAATAAAAATCACACAATTTGCAAAAGTGGGTGTCGAGATATAAGTGTGCTAAGGAGCATATGGACATTGCGTTTATACTTAAGGCGACACTAACCGACTTTTATTGATTGTATACCAGGGGCGCAGCTAACCAATAACCCGATTCCTGTCGGCTTCCCTTAGGAAATTATGACAGTCAGTAGTTCTCAGCAGTGTTTAATAATCACACTGAATGTATTATTTAATACTTACACCATAAAATTAAAGTAAGTATTACAAAACCCTATCCTACATTAAAAAAATTGTCTTTATATTCCAACGAAAACAAAACATTTAAAGTGCGCGCCAATTTTGCTCTAGTGCCTCCAGTATAACTCGTTGTCCGCCCGGGTTATGAAAACTTAAATTTCTATACAAAATAATCTCGTCATGACGTCACTTCAGGTCACGTGACACGCTGTTTTTTGAGGCAATAGTAAGCCGTAAAAAATCGAGTTATGATAGGTACAGCAGTGTAGGAATCCATTCGCTGAATTTCGTAAGCGTTCGGTTTGGTTCGGGACGGGGGGAGGGACAAGCTCCACGCTCCACGCACGCAATAATTTTAAATGTCTGTTGACGATTGACGTAAATAGTTAATAGAATTTATAACCTTTAATTTTGTTGATACTTGTAGTTAATTAGCATTTTGTTCGTTGTATTCATATAAGTTATTAGTGTAGTATTAGTGTAACAATTAGAATTGGATAATCGTGAGTTTGTTGTGAAATTGTGCGTTCGCCGTCGTTGTAATTAGGAATTTGTGGTAAGTCGATAGATTAGCAAGTTGAAATTACTTTTTTAGAGTAGATTTGAAAAGTTATTAGTAGGATGGCGGCATTAATAGTTTTAGATTGTTGTGTGACAGATTATTTGCTTCGTGAGGAAACATGCTTTTCAAGGTTAAGTTTTGAAAATAAGAAACACATAATTAGGCTAGGTCGTGCTCGACCAGATATGACTATAAACTACAAACGACGTGATGGGTTTTTCAAACATTTTAATGTTTCCCTTTACGATAAATATCAATGGCTGACTGATAGTTGTAAATTAAATAAGATGTTTTGTTTTCCATGTTTACTTTTCTCAGATTCTAGTAGTTTATGGAATAAAGGGGGTTTTACAGATATTAATAATCTGACGAATTCATCAAAAAAACATGTGCGGACTGAAAAGCATATTCGTAGCTGTTTAGATTTACATGACTTCGGGAATAGTAGGATAGAACCATTTTTCACTAATTCGCTTGAAGCTCATAATAGGAAAGTAGCTCGAAATAGGAATTTAATGAAACGGTTTATTGACACCGTTATTTTGTTAGGTAAACAAGAAGTAGCTTTTCGCGGTCAAGATGAACGTCCGAATTCTGATAACCGCGGTAACTATATTGAAACCTTGTTATATCTGAGCAAGTATGACACCGTAATGGACTCTCATTTGGAACTATGTTCTTCAGTTCAGAACCCCGCGTTTTCTGGTCTTTCAAGTGATATTCAAAATGATTTAATACATAGTATTGCATCCGTTTTACGAGTACGAGACCACATTCGAATCGAGATAGATAAAGCTCCATTTCTGTCTGTAATGATTGACGAAACTCCCGATGTCAGTCATAGGGAGCAATTGACTGTAATTTTTCGATATTTATCTGAAACTGGAATCGAAGAACGATTCCTAGGTTTTTACGATGTTAGCGGAAGTCGAACTGCTGAAGTTTTATACAAACAGTTGTTAGAAATACTTGACCAGTATCGTTGTAGGAATAAGTTAGTTGGTCAGTCTTACGACGGCGCGGCAGATTTTTTTTTTTTTTGTTTTTGCTCCGGCTTACCTTTCTCATAAACTCACCCTTCGCCACTGTTGTATACTAAAGATCACGTCTAAACGAGTAGTGTTAATGATTTGGAAAAAATATATGTTAAATAAAAGCACTTCCTTAATAACTTAATCTGTGAATATTTTAGATTACATCAAGCTGCCTTTTCCAAACTATATTGGGGTGGGCTTCCAGTCCTACCGGATGCTGCTGAATATCAGTATTTTACAAGGAGCAACTCACATCCACCACACACATCACACCACACACACACACATCACATCACCACCCACACCCAGACATATGACCTCCACAACCCAGTTACTGGGTAACACGATACTCCTTGTTAAGACTGATTGCCAGACTTTCAGGCTTCGACGACCCGTAACGACAGACAGAAGACTCAGACGACACAGAGATAACAATCGGAAAATTATCGGTCATAAGGGGGATCCGGTAAGGTAGTCCGCTAAATTAAAATTTTCTCACGTTTTTTGGAATTTACAGGTCATTGATACGGCCGCGAATCATATTAAGATCAACATACATCGTGATACTGACTTGCAAATTGAAACAAACGTAAGACAAATTTGCGAGCTGCCCTGACGCTTTCGCCTTAAATTGACTAAGTTTTAATAATATAACCAATGAGGAACGCCTGCTAAGCCCTCAGTATATAACATTTAAGCTATTACCAACAAAACAGTTATATTCCTTATCGTCCCACGAGTCAACCCAGTCGACAATTGACGCAAAAACAAAATTTATGTCTATTGGATAGTTTTTGCGGTGTAACCTTGCACCAGATAGTCATTGTGGGATGTTTGTTCCGACTTTGTCTTGTTAATTGTACCTTTTATTTATTTGTTTATTTCTTTTATGAGATTTCCGGACCTAAGTAAAATTTTTTAATCTGTATTTTTTGGTTGTAGGTATTCTAAGTCAGAATTACGAAGGGCTCAAATAGGCAAACTAATAAAAACTTAGGAAGTTGACCTACTATAATGTCTGTATTATCGTGTATACGTAATTTTATTAATATACTGATTACTGTGTTTATTTAATGTTTTTTTATTACTCTAATTTGTTATCCTACACGTTTCTTGAGATTTTTTTTTGTGACAACAAGATACTTAAATTGTCGACTTCGCCGTGTGATGAATTTATGAAAAGCTCTGTCCGAAACTATTCGGAGAAACCCGAAATAAACACCTGAGTAAATACTTTGACGGAGGAAGACCCACTCCATCATCATTAGTAGTCATCGTTGGTCCTCTTATTAAATGTGGGCGTCGGTGGGTAGTGTTGGAAGAAGAGAACAGACTTGTTTACATAAATCAAACTATAATTGTATTACAACACACTAGTTATGTAGTCACGTTTATCAGAATAGGTACTAGGTACGTATCACAGAACGCGCGATGGTTTAGTGCCGCACGCGCCGCCCGCCAACCGAGAAGTGCCGTGCTTCCAAAATCGATGGCGCGCGTGCCACTAACTCCATCGAGCGCCACCAGATGGCGCTGGCGTGCCGGATACGACTCGATTGCGACACGGAGTATCATGCTTAAGACGACGAACAAGACTTAATACGATGTAGTGACAAAAATTTAAAAGAGTGCTTAATGTCTATTGAAATTCTTGTTTACAATTGATATTATTTCCACTTAAACAAACATCGCAACAGAACCCGCAAGCTAACCACTCAAGGTCACTGGCATATATCTGCGTCTTAAAACGATCATTATCTTATGCACAATGGTCGCAAGTTGCATGCAGTATTATCACGGTACGGGAGCAAACGACACACAAATCTTATGGCAAGCTGCCAGCAAATTACGACGATATTGACGAAGATTTTTACGATAATATGTAAGTTATGCGGGAATCGTAAAATTTTGAAGAGGCTCTGTTGATTTCATAGATAGGAATTCATTTCTTGGTTTGGTTGAACAAGATCGAGAAGTTGTCAAAATCGACTCAACGACAACTTGCTCTTCACAAATTCCTTTTGAATGAGCAGTGGAAAGAAGGAAGTTCATGGAAATATTTTCATGATGGAACTGATTGGAATGTGGAAGTGGTCCAGCAGTGGGCAAATTGTCTATGCAATAATTAATGGTGATGATGCACTGCCAAACTTATCTGCAGCCCCATGAAACATGAGGCTCCAGGGGCTAGTACAAATCTTGGGGTTTATTCGATTTATAGTCTCGTTAAGAGGCTTACAACAGCTAAAGCGCGGTCACTGTCGGACTGCATAGAAATGAAAGAGAAGCGCGAAGACAGCGACGCAGGTAATTTATTGCAAAATATGAAGCAGTTAGCGATTTACAAAAAATCTATTGATTGGACTGGAAAATTAAAACACTATTATGCTAATATGTAGCTTGTAGAATAATCTGACAAAAAATCAGAATGATTGCATGTAAATTAATATGATTTTTAATCGTTAAAAGAAAATTTTAGAGGGATCTTCATGATTTTTTTCTATCGTATCTAATTAGTTGTATTATGTTTTCAACACACTATCATACTAGCATATATCCTGAAGAATATCATATATTTTTCTGATTTTGTTTACTGCAGTGGATCATATTCTTTTAGGCATTATAAAACTTGCGTTTAGGCACGTTTAGGTCCTGTAGTCCCCTTAAACCACGCTGGGGTCGGTGCATTTTATTCATGATGAACTTATCATTACATGGCGCGATTTTGAAAAGTGGATAATAATATATGTAGGTACGTCAATTTAGTGTATTTTTAGGTTATAAATATTTTCCAATCAATATAGCGTATTTTTATAAAAAAAATTGTCGCCTTATGGCAAATGCTACAAAAATACTATAAAACAAACATAACAAAAATCACATAGAAATGAGCCCTACCTTCGGTACAAAGACGAACCCATCAAAATATCGCCACGGGTATTTAGCGAAGCCGAATCGATTCGCTTCAATGTCAACAATTGTAAGTAAAAAGTAAAAAAAATAACATCGATGGGTAACGTTTTTATTAAAACTTATATTATGTTTTAAGTACTGACCTATTTTTGGAAGGTGTGATTGTGTGTGGTGTGTGTGTGTGTGTGTGGTGTGTGTGGGTTTTGGGTGTGTGATCTACATGATAGTATAGTTTTTAAGGTATTAAACAGTAACTGGGTTGTGGAGGTCAAATAGGCAGTCGCTCCATGTAAAATACTATGGTATTCAAGTGTCGTGATGGCCCAGTACCAATATGACTTTTCCAATTCATATGTACTTTCTGAGTTTATCTTGGACATTACTGACATCGGTGAAGGAAAACATCGTGAGGAAACCTGGACTTTATAGTTAATATAAGTCTGAAATCGCCAACCCGTCTTGAGCAAGCGTGGTGATCAATGCTCGTGCCTTCTCTGTATGAGAAGAAGCCTTTGCCCTGCAGTGGGACAGTAACAGGCTGGTATTATTATTCAGCAAAAGCCGGTTACACTGGAAGCCGACCCCAACATATTACATTTGGACAAATAGACCTTTTCGTTTTATAACTAGTAAATGATATTCAAACTTCGGGTTAGCGAGCACACGAAGCAACAAAATACGATCTAAAGAAAAGCGGCCACATTCCTCTAGATCGTATTTTGTTGCTCCGTGTCTCAATATGAAACTTTATAAAAGGTATTAGAAAATTCTAGACACACTTACCGAGGGTCCTTACTAGCCGTTATTCATAATTCCTTCTCAGTCACGAGATAATATTTTTTTTAAAGAGTGGCGCTAGTGGACCTTTAGGCGCCCTCTTAACAATGCGGTATATCAATGCATCTTTCTAAAAACTGGGTTACTGTAACACTACATTTATTTCGACCTCACAGACAGTAAAACGTAAGACAACACGCACACTGGCCTTCTAAAATAGTCTAAATATAAGACTCGTGCGCACATGTAGCTACAAGTTCAAGGTGTGGAAAGTGATCTAGATTACGTTTTTTATTACATTTATGCGTAGCGTGCGATCCGAGCAGGATCGCAAGCGCCGGAAGGCATGGGGAGAGGCCCAGCGTTGGGATGATACAAGCTAAGGCCGTGCGCAATTTGGACGCGTTTTCATACGAATTTCACTTGTGCGTAAACGTACGACCATGTTCGTACGAATTGAGTGCGCATACTGCATACGTTTTTCTCCGTCAAATATCAAACAAATCCCAAAAAGTTCGGATTCTTTTTGGATGTCGGAACTATACGTACGAGTAAGTCGCACCCAGTCTGCGCGGTCCCTTTGTGCATGGATGGTCGGGATCGTTCGTGCGTGTCCGTTCGTACGTGTACGCACGAGTGAAATTCGTACGAAAACGCATCCAAAGTGCGCGCGTGCAATACCACAAACATGTGATTATGAGTGCGTTATTTAGTAACAGTATACTCAAGTAGAGTGGTCGTTCTGAAGGAAAGCTGGTAAGAATGGAGTCGTATGAAGCCCTCGCCTCTGATAGTGGTGGTACCCCAGGCGAGCTCCATCACAATGAAATCTACAAATATATATTATAGTTTGTCAGATTGATATTTGTCATAATCGCGGTCACCGATCAATTTCTAGGCCTTGGACAACGTACGTGCAGACTCGTGAAAGTGTCCTACATACTTATTGGTAATATAAAGAATGATTTGGTCGTTTAACAAACGGTTTTGAGTCTGAAAAAGAAACTATTGCTTTTTTTTAATTTAAATTTTAATTTAAGCAGTACATTTTTTGCTATCCAAATAGATAAACAGAACATATTTTATGGTGCATTTAAACTCCCATTTAAGTGCAATAAAAAACATTGTTTACAAACGGTTAAAATACAATAGAATTGTCGGTAAAACTAGTTGAAACAACAAAACGAAGTAAAGTATGTAGGTACCTACCTACCTACATTTTTCAAATATAGAAGGACTGAGAAACATTTGACAGTTATTTTTTCATTCCTATTTCAAACTTTTTTCTATTTAAATCAACAATTACCTACATCAAATGAAATATTTAAAACTATATTTTTATTTATTTTTATTAATTTTAGTAACAATAATTTAATTTATATTTTTTAATAATATATCTTGAATAAACCTTTCAATAAATACAACGAATTCTGACAGATCTGTTTGCCTACCCTTTTTTACTGAGAAAGCAAACGTACCTACCGACATTTCAAAGAAAATAAAATAATAAAAGATACCGAAATAAAACCGATGTTTTTACGGTCAAGGCTAAATTTTATTTATTCGTTACTTCCACCCAAGGGCAGGAATGATACATGGAGGTGTATTTATGGGTTCAAAGTCATGGCACATCGATTTTTAAGCTACGCTACACGGATCTAGGAAGTGATATTCTACAGGGTGTAAAAAGACACATCACAAAGCCGTAAACTACGCATACTGTACGTATAGCTAAGTAGCTTTGCGCAAAAATTATTGCTGGGAACCGTAATTTTTTTTTTTTTAATAAAAAAAAACAAGTTTTTATTGCGCGCAATGTAACGCGAACCCACGCTTGAATGATCGGATTCAGTGTTATTTAAGCTCCGCCCCTACGCTACGTAGGTAGGAACTTGTTGTTCATTGCGTTTTTGTAACTTCAAATGCGTAATCTGTTAAGATAAATCTAAAATTCAGGTAATGTTTGTTTGGAAAAAAGTTTCGTATTATCGCATAGAATTCATTTTCGTGAAAAAGTAAAAAAAAAAATGCGACTTTGACCTTCAATATCTCCAGAACCAGTGGATTCCCAGGTATGGTCTAGTGGAAAAAAATGATGCAAATAATGGGTAGAATATGTGGCTTTCGGCTTCGGAAAGTGTCTTTTTACACCCGATATAGAGGTTTTTCATAAAGAGCAGACTAAAGACCAAGACCAAGTACGGTAAATAGTGGTAAAGCAGAATATTGCATCAGAGGGATTGTCAATTCCAAGAAATAGAAAAGCGTGGCCAGAGATACATGTCCAAAATGACAAAATTGACAAATGTTCCCAAGTGCTGTACTTATAATAAAATATGACTGACTGTCACCTACTCCTATTTACTAAAAAAATACTATATTTATTATAAAACTAGCACATGGTTCGGGCCACTTGGACAAATTGCACGTCAGATAGTTTATAAAAAAATATTGGACGATTTTTTTTTACGTAATCGAAATATTACGGCAAAACATTGAGTTAGAATGTGGCATGGCGTCATGTTTTATCTAAATCATTTTTTATTAATGTGATTATAAAGCAAAAAATACGTGTCTGTGTGTAATTATTTTTAGTATCTGTCTTACAGACTAATTTTTTTTTTATTACCCGGCCAACATTTTCAACAAATTCTAAAGAAACGATAAAACAGAAACAAAATTATTTAAAAAAAAAAAACTTGAAATTGTTGCCTGTCGGTTTTATTAAATAAGGCCCTAGCATATCATTATTCCAGAATATTTTTCTAAAAAGTCTGACTAGATTAACGTTTTAATGACTTGTAATTTCGTCCAGCGCTAGGGACCATCAGCAACCCTACCACCTAAAATGAATTGTTTAGCTAATTGAAACCTTACGTCAATTTTCCGTGTTATAGCTATTTCATACAACTGTGAAAAATTGACAGCTGGGCTGTGAATATACTACGGACAATTTCAGTTGGAAGTCAAATGCGTAACGATTCATTTCCTTGACTTAACAACAAAGAAAAAACTTACAAAGATTTGTTGGCATGCACCTATTTTAACCAAGGACTCAAAGTGCCCTATATCCGTTTATCGAAAGACCCATGTCCACTTGTCCACCCAGAACTTCCAACTGACATAATATTATTACGTACACAGACATACACTAAACATTTCAACGTACATATTAATATGAAATGAATTTCTACGGCCTTGGCTGCCCCAAAAATAGTCCATAAATAAATAACAGCTATCGATTGAGTGCTACACTTGAAACGTTATGGTTTTGTCTATAGCCATATTATTAAAAGTAATGGAGTGGTAATGTGGATTAAATAGTGTGGCGCAGCGGGTTTGGAAAAGTTGCAAAATGATTTTGTGTCAGTAGAGACGGTGAATTGGATTGGACTACATTACTAGCTGACCGATGACGATGTCCTTGTGAAGGCCGCAGGAATCCGCCGGATGCGGCAAACATAGAAAGGCCACATTAGTCGTAAAACAGATGGCCCATGGGGACGAAAAGATCTGGAGTGACGAGTGAGGTCCCACGAGATAGACAAAAACCCTTGTGAAGGTCGCAAGAATCCGCTGGATGCAGGAAGCACCGGTCGAGTTGGCGGTGCTTGAGGAGCCCTAAGTGCGGCAGTGGACGTTTTATGTCTGAAATGATGACATGACGGCCTCTAGACGTCGACGGACAGACAAATGGGAGTAGATATGGAGGCCTTTGCGTTAGTGGCAACGCCATGGGCAAATTAACAATAAGATTAACTGTTCCACCGCAGTGGAACGGTCTCGTCTCATGCAGAGAAGGACTAAGCATTGACCATGCGAAGAGTGGCCATATCAAATACAGTAGAAGTCAAACTTGCCGAAACATTTACTAAGACATTCTGTCCAAATAGCCTAGGTGCGCTTTGTAGACAAGCTTAAAAACATAAGCTTCAAATCATATACTGCATAATCAGCCTAATGTTCCAACAGCTGGGGCGTAATCTACCACGTGGGCCCAGTGCGGGTTGGTGGATGTCACATGTCTTTTTGGTTTTAGGACATGTCGGTTTCCTCGCGATATTTTCCTTCACCGTTTTGAGAGCAGTGGTGATGAAATAAAATACTCAAAGTAAAGTCCTGCCAGTGTTCGTTCGCCTGTACGGCCGATAACACACCGAGTGTTACCGGCCTGCCACAGCCACTCTTGTTTCAAGCGAGTTGGTTGATTACCAATCATATACTGCACTTCTCATTAATTATGTATGACAGTATGACGTATTCAGTTCATTCCCTTGGCGCTCCATTTATTCCTACTCCATGTACTAGGTATTTAGGTAAACCTTGAGGGGTTTGGGGCGTCAGAAATACGATGCCGTGATATCTCCGGCTTGAACTTGTACTTGATACGTATTATGTAAGTTTTATATATAGGTCTAATAAACTTTATACACAGGGCGTATTTGGTTAGTGTTGTATGTTATGTCAATATTTTCATAATAGTTTATTGCCATTATATTTTCCAGTAATGCTGGATAGGCAGTCGCTCCATGTAATATACTGGTATTCAGCTGCCTCCGGTTAGACTGGAAGCCGACCCCAATATAGTTGGGAAAAAACATTACAATAGACGACGTATATTTAGTAACCTAATCCGCTTAACTGTTCTTAAAGAGCGAAAGCTCTAAGCTGTTCTTTAAGAGGGCGAAGTGGCTCACTCGCTCTCGACGCTTGACGTGTCATCACGGCGGGTCCGGGTTTGCAGCAAGTCAATCGTCATCCTGAGGATGCCTCGTTGAGAGGTGAAACACGTGTCGATTTCTTACAGGGTTCTTTATGACTCTTTAAGAACAGTTAAGCGGATTAGGTTACTAAATATACGTCGTGTATTGTATTTTATATGGATTTCCGCAAAGTTACGCCTGAATCAATTAACTAGTTGGGAAAAGTCTAGACAGATTGATTAACGAAGAAGAACATTGTAAAGGAAAGTTGAAAAAACCACAGAAAGCTGGTCTGAAATAGACGAGAAGAAAGCGTTGATCAAAGAGATCAAGGAAGGCCATTGAGACTGAACGGGTGTTGATATCTAAGAGTAGTGATCGACGCCCATTCTGTCTAAATGGCCTTTCAATGGGACTTTTACAAGCCTATTTTCAACTTGTTCAAACCTATGACTCTGTAGGTAGTTAAACAAAGGTGAACAAATCGTAAAAAGGGTTTTTATAGATGACACTTTCCTATCTATATTTTTTTTTTACAATAATTTCCTCTTTCATTAAACTTTATCATTTATTCTTAAACTACTCTTCGTAGATGTAACTGCTTGAGCACAATTTTTAAATTATATTTATAATAATACTATAATATGTTGTAATCTATCTATTGAAAAGAGCCCAAATTCTAAACGTCAACGAATTATAACGTTGCTAAATTGAAGAGTACAACTGTGACGTAGCACGACAACTGAAGTGACAGGTATTACGTTTAGTCGGTTACTTGACAGCTGGCTCGTCACGTGTTTTTTTTTTGGTTATCTTTTTATTTAGCTAAACCTATGGTGTATAGTCATTTATTCAAAGAAACGTCCTCAGTTACACTCACATACATAGCTGGAATACATAATAGATAAATGCTGTGACGTAAACATAACGAATCTCACAAAACCTTGTGTAATGTCGCGGTTGCCTAATTCTGGGCACCTTGAACTCGCTCGGGCTGTACTGTACGGTCAACCGCACATGCACTATGAAAACCGCCCTTATTGTCACGACATAAAGGTGCTGTCAATGTTTTATTTGATTTGAGATCGATTGTATTACTGACGGTCATGTTAGTATAGGATATTCACTAATTACTGCTTAATTTGCATTATTTATATTTAATTACAGAGAAATTTGCTCTTTCGTTTGGCTTCTTGGATTAGTTTTAAGTGCAGCCGTATAGCCTCAGATGAATACATGTGGTTCTCTCCGTATTTTAGGCGTGAAGCTACCAGTTCGCGGCGGGCTCAACTTGTTGGGCCAATTCAGTGAGTGTAACGTAGTCAGTAGATCTAAGAGTTACGCGATAGAAAGAGAGACAACTTCTAGGTGAATATAACTGTAGGTATTTAGCGCTGTGCGACCTGAATTGCACTTTATTGTGTCGTAGCAAGACTCGCTTTTTATTTAAATGATTTTGCGGATTGAACTGTCTGTATTAATTTGTGGTAGGTATAGCTCTATTCTGGATTAGTTCATAAGTGCTCATATACACGAGCAGCACGTTGTCGCCGACGGCCATCGATTAGTGTCGACGGGTGCGTTGCCTCGGCCGTTGTCGCGTGTCGCTCGTACGTATGAGAGCACTAAGATTTATTAAAATTTTAAGCGCTGGCGCACTCTTAGCTAAAATTAATGACTGTATGCCAAATATCACTTAACTTTTATAATTATTATCCATGAATGAAATGAATGAATGACAGTGTATAAATGTCGAACTGTCAGATGTGAATAATAGCCCACGAGTAAATAGTACATTACTGTCGCGGCCTGCAGCTGGGGCATTGATGCACGGCACACATACGTCAGTCCATCAATGCCTGGTTGCGGCCAAGGCTTGTTTGTATAGAACTTTTCTCAAATAATGCGCGGAAATTCAAACTACGTAAATTAATTATAAATTCCAGAAAAAACGACGAATAACGATAATTTTTCACGCGCCAATATGTTAATTTGTTTCTTCTTTATTTTAAACAGCTCTATTTGCAAGCCAAATCGAAATTTAAATAAAATCTTTGATAAGTTACCTCCTTGGTTGCCGTGAGTCGAAGTAAAAAGTTCGTTCCATTTTTAAATAACACGACAGATATGGATTTTCATACAAACATTTCCGGCCGGGCCCTCGTATGTATTCGACCAGTACTGCAATTCCGATTTAACTCGAAGGTTGTCAAAATTATGCTCGAATTTCCAAGCATATTTGAGAAATGATTATTTTGAAGACTTATTAAAATTAAGCCTTATATTAAAAATACCCATAAACCACACACTTTTCTTCAGGAATTTCAGAAGACGGTAAAAAAAAAAAAACAATAATTATACGGAAACGACTGCATCGACATCAAAAAGAAACTTTTCAGTCGAGTACCTCTGCCTAGCGGCAGTGAAATCATTCAATCTAACTGAATTATGAGGAAATGGCTTTGAAATACTTTTTATAACATCAGGCACACCTTATGATCACTAATGCATGAAGATTAGGCATTCATAAACGAATTTCCTTAACAAAAAACATCAAAGCAATCAAATGAATTCACAAACAAAAATCGGAAGGTAAAAAACTTTTAACTAAATGAAAAAAAAAAAGTTTGGCTGAAAGCCGACACGCCTGAGCAAATAAACAAATTAAAAAAAAATAAAGAATGCCAATACAAACTTCCTTCGCCTAAATAAAAAAAGTTACGAAAAACATCGGAAGGAAACAGATAAAATAAATTGATTTGACGTGTTGTATTGATTAGTTTGTTTGCTGATTCGATTATAAGTATAACTCGACAGGTTCGATTTGGGCGCTCGAGGTGTGTCCCTTGATAAGAGGGAGGAAGAAAATATTTGTTGAACGTTGAACTTTTTGTGCAAATAAACGTAATTTATTTTTATAAGGAAAATTGTGTTTATTTGAATTGATTACGCGAATCAGCATATAATGTTCCCACTGCTAGGACACAAGTTACCTCTTTGTGAGAGGGAGTGGGCCATAATTCACCACGCGGGCCCAGCGCGGGTTGATAGATGTCACATGTCTTCAAATGTTTGTTTCTAGGACATGTCGGTTTCCTCACGATGTTTTCCTTCACCGTTTTAAGAGCAGTGGTGATGAAATTAAATATTCAGAGTAAAGTGCCTCTCTGTGTTCGAACTCACGACCTACAACTTGTCAAGTCGAGGCCGATAACACTGGGTCACCACTCCTCCTTCACAGTTATGGAAATAGTCGATTTTTTAAACTTCAACCTTATATATTCTGTAATTATTTACAGAATCTAAAAGATTGAATTGAAGAAGTAGGTAATGCTATCCTTGAAAACTGTCAATTGCCATAATACAAAGGATATTTCAAAGTCATCCCTCTTCAAAACAAGTAGGGAAGTATTATGATAAGTTCACTTCATTACATTCTAGAATCGTTACAATATGTCGTTATCATAACACATGTTATCAGTAACGGAATCAAAACAAGGTGATACCATAGATAATGGGCACATGTTTCGTCTCTTAAGCTGTCCTAGATGCAGTCACATTTACTCTATATTTAGACATGACTGACATGATAAACGAATATTGTAAACAAGAAAACTAAATTAAAACCTAACATAAAAACACATGCATGAAGTTTAGCAAGTCCAAAATAAAGACACAAGACCAGAGTAAATAAATTATGATGTTTATTGTACGCCATATTGAATTTCCTATGATGTCATCTATGCTAGATAAAATAGACTCTGGCTGGATAGACGACAAGTTCACTGACACAACGTTTTGTTCAAATTGGTTCATAGGTTTAGGCTTTACGAGTTCAAAAACTGTGTGATGCTTGCAATTAAAACAAGGAATGTCAAAAGTGTTCAGTCATTTTAGTTCCTCATTTCACCGGTTACTGTATAAATAATATACTTACACTTTGTAGATTTTGTTTTAAAAACAATACTCAATTTTCTACAATAATTGATTAGCTTTGAATAGAAAATGTTTTTATGTACTAAAAGTAATCATTTTATCGTATCGGCAAAGTCAAATCATTTATTTCAAATAGGCTCTTGTAAGGCACTTTTGAACGTCAAAATTTACAAAAATTGATTCTAGTCGCCCCTTCCAAAAGATAATAATGTTAAAAAAAAAAAAAAAGTGTAGTCAATTAGTTATATAATTATACAGCTATACGGCTAAACATAAGCCTCATTCGAGGCAGTAATATCCATCAAAATCAAAAATTTCTTGGAAAAGTGACATAGAAAATCCTCTGACCTGTTTTAATTTCACAAAAAAACTCGAGCGCCGCATATCATGTTGTTCATTTATAATATACACTCCCTAATATTTTAATCGATTAGTTTATCGAGAAAAAAATCGATAAGTTGACGTTAACTTCTGGTTACATAGTATTCGTGTAGTACGACCTAATTGTTAGGGTCATCGAACTGTAATCATGGGTGAGCCTATTTATTTAGTAATAAATGCTACGGAAACTTTTTTTAACGCAGATTAAAATTTAAAACCGAATATCATTGTGTTTTTCATGAAATAACAAGTTTTTTTTAAATATAATTTAATGTTAACGAGAGGATCATCAAAAATTCGACCGTACAGTACAACTATTTTCTTAATGTCCCTCGGCAAACTTCGTGTTTCGTCAGTCGTCGGATTTCTATCAGTTGCCTTTGTATTTGCTGCAGACCGGCAACTCTCAATCGACTTAGGACCGGCGCTCACTGGCGGGACGGCACGGCAAGGGATATTTTATGCGACAACTAGAAATGTAACTTATGTGTATGACAATAAAATTGAAATTTCAATGATGATGCCTAAAGACGCCTAAGGATACTGCGGCATTGCTGATTTCAATTTTATTGTCATACTTTTAAGTTATATTTCTATTCGTTGCATAAATATCCTTTGCCGTGCCGTGCCGCAAGTGAGCGCCGGCCATTATAAGTCGATTGAGACATTAGGACATTAAGAAAATAGTTGTACTGTACATATGTATTGAAACATCACCAAAGTCCCAAGTAAGTCCAGTAAATAATTTTTCAGCACACATGACAAAACTATCGACATAATATCATCACGCCTGTTATCCCCCAAGGGCTAGGCAGAGGTGTACCTATTATACTACACCCACATTTCGCCAGTTATGTTTAAGTCCCATGTAGTAGGGGGCGAGCCTATTGACATCAACCGGGTACAAATCCAGACTTCGGGCTGCTACTGAGAAATTCTAGATATAACACATTGCCCGACCTGGGAATTGAACCCAGGACCTCATGCTCAGCAGTACCGCTTGCGACCACTAGACAAACAAGGCAGTTAAATACTAAAAGAAAATATTAAAACTAAAAGATAAATATTAATAAAAAAGTGAGTTCAAAGTCTTCAAACTCCATAAAAATATATGGCACGGCTTGAAAATATCAACATCTAGATAAAATAATAACTTAGGTACGTTAGTTTTAGTTTTTATAACGAATTGATAGTAAACAGTAATAAAATAATGTTGAATATAGGTAGGTATATTCAACATTATTTTATTACTGTTTACTATCAAGCCTGAATTTCAGAAGGAAAACAAACATAGATTTCTTTATCCTTATAGATTGAACTCTGCATTTACATGACTTAATTAATTAAAATAAAATAACAGGTTATTAATAGTATGTACAGTTAACTCAAATATTTAGCTGTTTTTTTTTTTTTTTGTCATATTTGTTTTACTTCTAATCAAAGAATCTTCAACCAACATTATTAAGTTTGTTAATTATTAAAGGAATTTAAGTTCAGTCCTTTAAAAAAAATTAAACGGTTCACTTTACATAAAAATATTTTAAAGTAAAAACTTTAAGCACCATTTAAATTGAATTAAAAATAACTTTAAATAAAAGCACATACCTTCTTTTTCGAAGTCGGTTGTCTCAACGATAGACTATACAGAGCAACATACAATGACTATATTGAAAAGATAACGGTATTATCTTATTGATAAACGAATATTATCAACAGCACTTATCTTTAAGTAGCGACCGCCGCTAACGGATAGCGCCCGTTACACGAACACATGCACAACGAAATGAGAACGCACAGTGAAATCAGTCGAACGAATATGATACTACACATACACACTACTACAATACAACAAAACAAAGCCTAAATTAACAAAAAACAAAAACTAATTCAAAAAAAGAAGCAAAAGCCGAAGTTAGTTTCAAGAATAGAACACACATTCGCAATTCAAACGTTCGAAATATGATTTATTTTGCGAATCGGTCGAACGATTTGAAAATCTGACATTGGCTTGTGCAATTTTAAACTGAATGCGGCTCTGTGGGCTGTGCGCAAGAGTTATATTCAAATGTTCGGCCTAACAGGAAATGTTTTAACATACCTAACGTCATGGCTATTTTTGTATGCGCATGATTCAGCGTCGTTAAACGGAATAACGAAATGCGTCGTGATGAATTCGTTAGGGCGGAAAATACTTGTAACGCATGCCAGTATGCCACGTTATGTAAATGCTTGGCGTTTGCTCATTGGTTGGACTTTATGGTGGAGTGAGGCGTATGTGTGAGTTTCAAGTGTGTTGGCACCTTTTTTTGTTAGGTTAAATGCGCGTGCGTTTTGTAATTTTTTAGCCACGTAGGCTGTTGAGTATTTCGGGTCAGTATTACACTTTTTATTTGTTTTATCAAAGCTTTAGATAAAATTACGAATAATTTACAATCATCAGTATAATAATTGAATTAGGAAGGCTAGTGTTCCAAATCCGGAACTTTAAGTTTTCAGATTTTTCCGCATTCAAAACCATTGTAACTTGTAAAATGGGACAGTGGCATAAGGACCATGCATGTCGTCATCATCGGCCCAGCCTTTTCGGATTTCGGTCGGCTTCCAGTCAAACCGGATGCAGCTGAATACCAGTATTTTACATGGAGCGACTGCCTATCTCTGACCTTCACAACCCAGTTACTGGGTTTTTGCTTGAGTATATATTTCGATTGTTTTGTTTGTATATTGGCGTGTTCTAGCTGTCATTATGTCAAATAAATTTATTTACTGTTTTGTGTTGAGTAATGTAAATTATTTTGCATACTATTGTATAGAATCAAGTAATTTTTTTTGTCTCTAACTGAACAGACAGCAGTGCTGCTGGGGAGTTTGTTGCACCACTTCTCTCTTCCCAGCGAAAACACTAGGAAGTGGTGAAGGGTGGGCGTTTTGGGGGACTGTCTTATGTAATTTTGACTTTCGAAAAGTGTTGATTCTCAGCCTAGTTTGAATAAATGACTTTTGAATTTTGAATACGATACCCCTTGGTAAGACCTTGAAAAGGACTACGAGTGTTTATAATTTCCTATTTTTTTTCCGAAAAAGCATAATAAAACGTCCAATATCCTAACTAATCCTACTATTCTACTAATATTATAAATATGAGCGTTTGTATGTTTGGATGTTTATTACTCAATCACGCAAAAACGGCTTCGTGGATTTGGATGACATTTGACACACAGATAGTTTATAACCTGGATTAACATATAGGATACTTTTTATCCCGGTAGTACATTTCCGTGGGACAATTTCCGACCTCCACGCGGGCGAAACCGCGAGCGAAAGCTAGTAATTTATAAATGCGAAGGTGAGTTTGGTTTGTTACGCTTTCACGGTAAAACGGCTGAACGGATTTGGATGAAATTTGGCACATGTGTAGAGCATGACCTGGGTTAGGGCATAGGATAATTTTCATCCCGATATGTTCACAGGATCGAGACTTATGCGGGTTAAACAGCGGGGCGCAGCTAGGCTACCATATTATATCAATATTCATTTCTGTTCTAAATAAAACTTTGTTTCCGGAATACCACACCATTCTACAGCTCTAATCCCAATTAATTTGATACACACAAGACGCCAGACGACGACATAATTAATTTGCCCTTCTAGATTCTTCTAATTTCAAAGCCTGTTGCTACGCCAAAAGGCATTGAGCACACGTTAATAAAGCTAGAAGGTTGTATAGCCGGAAAAATTGTGTGGATGAGTTTGATAAGGGCATAGGAAAATTGGAAAAACCCACAGAGCACAGAATAGTGGCGCCGATACTTTGTTGAGCGCACCACTTCTGAGTCTACACCCTAACCTCGAAATCCGTAGTTTCAACCGAAGTTACGGGGATTTCCTACTCCGTATCACCTACGGATATAAGATTCATTTGGGGGCCCGACCTAAGAATGAATTATACCACGATTTGACAGTTGTTCCTACTCCCGATGTGCTTATCCCCGTGCGGTAAAGTTAATGAATCGGGTGTGGGGTCCACTCCGAAGCTTCGTGTACTTTCGGACGGGGTCGTAACTTCGTTGATGGACTTCAGAGAGTAGGCCGCTGTGACGAACCGCCTTCGAAGCCGTCAGTTTCTATAAGTCATTTGTGTTGTATGGAAAGTGACAATGCCGCCTCTAGCAGCTGCTGCCGAGGCGTCTCCGTGCTTTGAATGAATCAATGAAATACACCAACCCCAGCGTGGTTTAACCAGATTTGATCAATCGAAGCAACCTCAAGATTTGCACTAGCCCTTGGAGCTTGGAGCTTTATGTTTCATGGGGCTACAGATGCATTGCATATCAAGGAGTAGACCGGGGGGCGCGGTAATGGTAGGGAAGAAGTGCCCTTAGGATATGGAAGGATTTGCGAGCCGTGCCGGATATGCATCCTAGAGTAGGCAATGGATTAGTGGAGAGACAGGTGATATTTATCTATGGATGGATGCTGGGCAACTCTGTGCTCTGTGAAAAAACCTTATTTTCGTGGTATGAAAATTGTGGCTATGGGTTTTTACTTTGGCTAAAATATACGAGTTCGTGATTGGTTGAAGGTGGATTGGAGGTTATTCTTAAGTTAGTTTAAGCGTCTCGATCTCGAAAAGGCGATAGGCAATAGGTAAGTCTGGAAGCCGACTACGACATAGCTGGGAAAGGCTAGGCAGATGTTGATGAAGATGTTTTCGATAAGTCATGGGTCAGGTCATAAATCACGTGACTAATTTTTAATTCCATGAAGGTAATCTCAGTTTCCTAGCACTACTCTGCTCTCTTAAGAATTAGTTTGTCTATTTTCAGGACTTAACTACAATATCAATTTGATGAGAAAATTAACAGCAGGACTTAGAGTAAGAACGTTTTTGCAAAAACTGACTGGGCCTAAACAACATTTTTTTTTTCATATTTTTTTGTGTTTATTTTTCTTTTGATTTTGGTTATGTTTGACATATTGTTTTATAATTAATGTTTGCATGGTATTATACGATTTTTTTTTATTATGTAAGTTGTAATTTATATTGAACTAGCTGCCCGCCCCGGCTTCGCTCGAGTAGCACTAAGTACGTATCTACGGCGCACCTACCTGCCTACCCTACCGACCCTACCTACCCTACCTACCCTACCTACCCTACCTACCCTACCTACCCTACCTACCCTACCTACCCTACCTACCCTACCTACCCTACCTACCCTACCTACCCTACCTACCCTACTAAAAAGTATCCTATGTCCGTCTTCTGGTTCTAAGCTACCTCCCCACCAATTTTCAGCCAAATCGGTTCAGCCGTTCTTGAGTTATAAGTGGTGTAACTAACACGACTTTCTTTTATATATATAGATTGCATGTTTTTTTTTAATAATCATATTTGAACATCGTTATTTTGTAATATTTGTGTATAATTATGTTTCATGTTGGTTAATTTCGAACACAATGTAGATTGTTACTGAATAAATTGAATTGAATTAGCCAGAACCTAATTTAAATTAAGCTTGAAACTAGATTAATTCAAATCCCAATGTTCTCGAAGTAAGTTCAGACAGACAAAACATTAACCTTTTTTAAGTCGCATAAAAACTTAACGCTAACAACATAACTGGAATATTCTAAAACTGTAAGTATAGCATAACATCACGCCTGTAATCTTGAAAGGGTTAAGCAGAGGTGTACCTATGCAGTTATCTAATAGGGGGCGAGCCTATTGCCATCAACCGGGCACAAATCCAGACTCCGAGGTGCTACTGAGAAATTACTGACGGAAAATCCAATATCATTTCGCCTCGAAATCTAATCTAATTATACCCATACTTCTAATGTATTCCTCACGACCTTCTGTGGCGCAAGGAGAAAACTACCGGACAGTTAAGTTCTAATATTCGAAGTAGACTAACTACCTGCGTTGACCTGAATCTGTTGTGCAGTGAATGACAATATTGCTTTCTCTTACTAGAAGGTGAAGTTAGAAAGAGACGGAGGAAAATAAATAGAATATAGTGCTACAATGGTCTTTTGCCGCTTGAATGACATTGAGAGGGGGGCATAATCAGCCTATAATGTTAACGACTTAACGCTGCTGGGACACATGAGCTGGCACACAGAGGAGGCCTCCTCTCTTCGAGAAGGAGTGGGCTGCAATCTACTACGCGGGCCCAGTGCGGGTTGGTAGATGTCACAAGTCTTCGAATGTTTGGTTCTAGGACATGCCGGTTTCCTCACGATGTTTTTCTTCACCGTTTTGAGAGCAGTAGTGAGGAAATAATTTACACAAAGTAAAGCGCCATGACTGGGTTCGAACCAACGACCTACAACTCGGTAAGTCGCGGCCGTTACCACTGCTCAAAAAATATTAAAAATATAACACCAGCACAGTAAGCTAATTACGTCACCGTCTCTGTTAATTATGTCTAGACTGAAACGACCAATTCAGTTAAATCTAAACCTATTAGAGACTGAATGACACTACTGTAATTAACTGGAGTGATGGACTTTGATAATTAAGTATATGAAGGGGAAATTTTCCATGATGACGACTGAATATCTATTAGTTAAACAGAGTGAAATTGAAATCAAGAGCATCCTTTTAAGGGGTCAACAACTGTTACTATGGAACCAATCTTGAAATCGGGAAATAAAATATCAGCTGTTCCTTACATTTTGACGCGCTACGCGTAGTTAAAAAAGCAGTTTTTTTTTTTCGCGTTTTCAGCGATGTTCTCATAGTCAAAGTTGTCCATAATGATGAGTAAAATGACCCCTTAAGAGGATGCCCATGAATTCAATTTCACTCTGTATATAACAAGTGGGCAGTCCCAGGCATTCTGAAACCGTAAACTGGGACCTATTTTATGACAAGATTTTCAGATCCCAAATTGGTGTCATGTAGCAGACAATTCATGAAATACTAGGGTTACTATTATGCTAACGTAATATTATTAAAGGCAACGTCCGTTTATGCGCTTGTTACTCGAGAACCTCTTATCCAAATTTGAGCACCGCCTAGCGTTCAATATTTGGTTAAACCACAGATAGGACACTCCGCAGTTTAGGTAAGAAACTACAAGTACGCGGCGGGCCCGTCTTGCTGGGCCAATTCAGTGAGTGTAAGGTAGTGAGGAGATCTAAGAGTCTCGCGATAGAAAGAGAGGCAACTAGGTGAATATACCTGTAGGTGATTAGCGCTGTGCGACCTGAATTGCACTTTATTGTGTCGTAGCAAGTCGCTTTTTATTTAAATGATTTTGCAGAGTTTTTCATCTGTATTAATCTGTGGTTAAACAAGAAGCCAATGTCCAACGCAATACCTGTTGAAGGCTTTAGGATAGGCCCACATGGACTGAATGAGCGACCTAATTAAATCATTTCCGAGGTTCCGACCTTAGCCAAGCTCTATTAAGTTTTTCCTCATAGTACGGACTCTGACATGTCTACCTTTATTGAGGCTACCATGGTCTTCTTGTGGGCAGGACTAGGTCAATACTCAAGGAATCTTCTACTGACATCCTTCATTAGATATATATTCAACAGTTTTACAAATTGTACTCATTTACATGAACTAGTCAGAAATCGTAGTGTTCAGCAACATGACTTTAGAAAAAAAAATTGTCTCTAGTCTTCAAGATCTGCCTAGCGTTTTCCCAACTATATTGGGGTTGGCTTATAGTTCTAACAATCCATGCAACTGAATACGAGAATTTTACATGGAGCGACGGCCTATCTGACCTTCACAACCCAGATACAGATAGTATATCATCCATAGTATTGTCCATACACACTAATTACCTAAGAGTGCGTAATTAGTAAACACGACAATACTAAAAGACTAGTCGTATGTTCACACTTGTACTGTAAACGATTCAGAAGAAGAGTGGGGCGCGTCTTCGTAGATGGCACTATGTATACCGGGTAACACGATACCCCTTGCCCCCCCCCCCCCCCCCCCCACCCTTGCTCAACGATGCGCCAACCCGCGTCGATGCTGAGTCTGTAGCTTTAAATTCCCCGATTAATAATAATGATATATCTTTGATCCAGCCTGTCCCATCTTGCTGTCCTCCCCCCAGCAACGCCCTAAGCCGAGGTTCATACCCCACAGGGGATGACCTTAGCGAACGTTCGCCTAGTTTTGCCCCTGGCTAAGAAGCTTAAGGCAGCCACAGGAATGACCGGTTAAGCAGTCATGACCTTAAAGGTCAGCTACGAGATGCCTTGCATAAAAAAGATACTCCTTGGATTTGATGCGATAAAATAAAATACTATAATTTACAAAGAGATAAAGTTATTTTAATGCCTAAGGCCAAAATATAGTTCTCAACAAACAGGTATAGCAAGTGATCTTTGAACATTCTGCAAATAAATTTCTTTCACTTTGATGTTATTGCACAAGTGGCCAGTGATTCTCAAACTGTCCCACTTCTATAGTCCACAAACCCGAAATATCTACAGAATATGGAGATTCTAGAGCTAGGTTAAATGAAGGCTCGACGGCATGTGAAGCCACGTCAGAGGGCCAAGGCCGGCTTTAAAACTCTGACACCAGGTTAGTCACTAAACACACGAAAAGAAGAAGCTAGGTTAAATAAACGGTTGAGTGGTAGCATCGCCATTATCCCCATACTGTCATACATAATGTGCAGGTGTCAAGTTGTAGGCTGTATGATATTTTTTCAGTCTAAGATTTAAGCTCGTGCAGACATGCGCGGTGCTACTCAGGTAATTGTTCTACCGTGAAGTTTTCTTAGAAATTGTTTTGCAATTTGGAGGTCAGTTTCAGGTTGTATGTTGATTAAAACATGATCCGCAACAGTAACAAAAATAGCTTTACAGAATTGTAATCATTTAAATTAACAATACAAAGTCTCTCTAGTTGTCTACGTTAAAATATAATGGAGATCTTAATAAACACTTTGAGAAACACTGCATGTTTAACAACGAAGTGCACTTTACAAATATTATGATAGCAGATGATTCCGCGAAATATGTTATTCGCTAGTAAAAATAAAACAAGACAAGATTTTAAGTCGAATGAGATTGTACAAAAACCATCGACACTTAGTTATGGATTGGCATATTTCGAAGAATTAATAGAGACTGTTATTTTAATCAATAAAATTAAGGGGGAATCTACAGAAGATGCCAGGGAAGGAAGACTTGGATGAGACTAGTACAGACCAGTAACCTCATTGCGTAATAAACGATCAATCAGAATCTGAATCGTTTTGTAACAGGTTGCTAATCCATTGCTTTCTAAGTTCGAAACAAAAATCTCTAAAAATCTTGAAGTTATTTGATAATTTCCCACCCTCGAAAAAAAAAAAGGCTAGTTACAGATATAAACGTAGAAATTTACAAAGAGTGACATAATGGGCGGACCACCGCTATGAGAGATCTTTTAAAGACAACCCTTGCAAGAGCATAAGCTATTTTTAGAGTATTCGTACTGATAGAAGAATTATTTTGGGATAGTACCGATGAATGTGGATGGCAATTAGAGCAGGGCAAGACCAAAGAAACGATGGATGGACTTTGTGAAAGATGATATGGATAAAAAGGTGGTGACTACCAAGATGAGGACTAATAGAGAAGTATGGAAAAAAATACATGTCGCGCCGACTCAAAATAAATTGGGGTAAAGGCAGGAAAACCATGATAATGAGTACCGATTTACGTTCACCCCAAAACGGCCAACCAAGCAGTATACTTTTTTAATCATAAAATCACTATCAAAGATATACGACCAAAGATTACAGGCAAGAGTTAGCACACCGCAAATTTTTACATGCATAATATTTAATATTTATACATGTAATATAAACAGGAGATAACTCGTTTGAATCGCTCTACCGTGTACGTCACAGACTGAAGAATGTCGGGCGACGATCGATAACGAAAAACGGCTTTATTTAGGAAAAATAGGGGAACCGGGAAGGCGGGAACTAGGTGCAGTTCAGTTGGCGGCTGTTTCAAATACTGGTGAAAAATACAAATTTTCGTAAGTAACTGGGTAGTGGAGGTCAGATAGGCAGTCGCTCCATGTAAAATACTGGTATTAGCTGTATCCAGTAAAGCTTCGTGCAGACCAGGGCGACGCGACGGCGGTTATTGTTATACCGTCAAGTTTTCTTAGAAATTGTATTGTTCGAGTCGCGTCGCGCTGGTCTGCACGAAGCTTTAGACTGAACGCCGACTCCTACATAGTTGGGGAAAGGCTAGGCATATAATGATACCTCAAGATTTCCATTGTCATATTTCGATTCATCTTGCAATATCTACCAAAGATGAATACAGATGGGACACTCCGTTTAGGTATGAAGCTACAAGTACGCGGCGGGCCCGTCTTGCTGGGCCAATTCAGTGAGTGTAACGTAGTCAGAAGATCTAACGGTCACGCGATAGAAAGAGAGGCAACTTCTAGGTGAATATAACTGTAGGTGATTAGCGCTGTGCGACCTGACTTGCACTTTATTGTGTCGTAGCAAAAGTCGCTTTTTATTTAAATGATTTTGCGGTGTCGCATCTCTGTGTCTCTATAAAAATATATAATGATACTTCCTAACAAATTGCAATTCCCGTACTCTTTATGGAGCTTAAGGTATCGAATGGAATCATCCGTAAAACCAATTTTATGGGATAAATATGAATATGCAATAAACCTAATGTATTTTATCGATTTGCCTTTATAAAATAAAGTGCTCAATCTAGTGGTCTCAAGCGCTACGGCTGAGCATGAGGTCTTCGGTTCAATTTCCGGGTCGGGCAGAGTTATTAGGTTTTTCCTTCTGGAATTTCTCAGTAGCAGCCCGTATTTGTGCCCGATTGGTGGCAATAGGCTCGCCCCCTATTACATGGGACTTAAACATAACTGGCGAAGAGTGGGTGTACTATAGGTATAACTCAGCCTACCCCTTCGGGGTCTACAGGCGTGATGTAATGTTATGAAATCTTATAATTTCCTACATCATCATCTGCCTAGCCTTTTTCCAACCATGTTGGGGTCGGCTTCCAGTCTAACCAAGATGCAGCTGAATACCAGTATTCTACATGGAGCGACTGCCTATCTGACCTCCACAACCTAGTTACTAGGTAACACGATACCCCTTGGTAAGACTGGTTGTCAGACTTTTTGGCTTCTAACCCCTGTCAAAAATCTACAAATAACAGCCGGGACCAACGGCTTAACGTGCTTTCCAAGGCACGGAGGGGTCTTGGTACGTTGAGATGGTCACCCACCCACGGACCAACCACGGCAAGGGTAGCTTTATCTAATCGATCGACCCGTGCGGCTGTTATTACTTAGCCACGAACTCCTCAGGCAGACATGCCTTAGAAGTGCAGTATAATCCACAACCCGCACTGGGCCCGCGTGATGGATTACTGTCCACTCCCTCTCACAGAAAGGAGGCCTGGGTCCCAGCAGTGGGAACATTATAGGCTGATTATGCAGTATATGCTGTGAAGCTAATGTTTTTGGGCTTGTCTACAAAAGGCTTTTTGGACAAAATGTCCTACTTAATGTTTTGGCAAGCCCTTGTAATTTATTAACCTACATTTATTATAACCTAAATTTATTATAACCTACATTTATTATTAAATAAAAGTTTGAGAAACACGTGCCTTTTTTATTTATTGCTTGCACTTAATTACGAATCATATTTCAGTGATCAACAAAATCGGTCATATAATATCAACAATAACGCTCTATATGAAAAGATAATAACATTAAATATGATAAGTATTACGAGCATGATATATTTAAATAGCTACATGAAAGACGTCACTGTTCTTCATATCTGCAGATTTTTATAAAGAGAATGGTTCCGTGTTTGGCAGAAACACAGATTATTTTTAACCGACTTCATTTTGTTTTGTATGTTTGTTACTCAGACCACTACAGTGAAGCAAGCCAAAACTACACCTCCTCTCTGTGCATTCACGCTCACACGCACACATTTACAATCAAACTACACCTCACTAAGTGCACACATGTCTCGGCCTCACGTCACTGTTGACAGCGCTGGCTTGATTTTTATTAGGTCTGAGACACAGATTAATACTCCGCAAAATCATTTAAATAAAAGGAAATCATGCTACGACGCAATAAAGTGCAATTCAGGTCGCACAGCGCTAATTACCTACAGTTATATTCACCTAGAAGTTGCCTCTCTTTCTATCGCGTGACTCTTAGATCTTCTGACTACGTTACGCTCACTGAATTGACCCAGCAAGACGGGCCCGCCGCGTACTTGTAGATTCATACCTAAACTGCGGAGTGTCCCTTCTGTATTCATCTTTGGTAGATAAGTATTGCAAGATGAATCGAAATATGAGAATGAAAATCTTGAGGTATCATCTGTGTCTGAGGTTTGTTACGAGATTACTTCGCCAATTATTAATCGATTTTGATGATTCCGACTTTGCTCGAGTAGTTTTGACTAAGCTTCAATAATGCGTATATTTTTAGTTTTTATTTTTCAGTCTCAAGTTTGGATAGGAACGGAACGCTACTATTGAGCATGAGGTCCTGGGTCCAATTCCCGGGTTGAGCAATAGTGTAATTGGGCTTTTTCATGTGGTATTTCTCAGTAGTCTGAATTTGTGCCCGGTTGATGGCAATAGGCTCGCCCCCTATTACATGGGACTTAAACATAACTGGCGAAATGTGGGTGCGTTATTGGTACCATCGAAGGAGTTCATATCTAACCACCGTAAGGACTATTCTTGCTAGCAGCGCTCGGCGACTATAGAACCGGGCCGGTAACAGATGTGGTCATCGTGTTCACGGGATTTTGTTTTGAAACTGGTTAGATATGAACTTCTTTGATGGTACACCTCTGCCTTACCCTCTGGGAATCAGGCGTAATGTTATGTTGCTATTTAAGTACTTTTTAATTTTATATGTTCGTGTCTTAAACCACAGATTAAAATCTCAATCATTACAATAACACAAGGTGCAAAACATTCAAACAAAAGCAGACATGTTTTAGAAACATTTGCTTTTATTTAGCATTCCATATTTAAAATGTACAAAACAAACATCTAAAGAATTTGGCTTCGAAAAAGATTAGTGTGGAACTTGGGGCTTAAACAATGCTTTATCTCAGCGGCGAATCGAATCCCGGACCGCTGCCAAGAATTGAGCTGGCGTTGACTTTTTGCATTGAACGCTTGAATGATTTTGGTCCTTTTAGTTTTGTTAGCATATTTAATATGAATCAAATATGTACTAATATATGAAAGATAACATTACCCCTGTATTCCTTGAAGAGGTAAGCAGAAGGTGTATACAACACTTAAGGCGAAAGCGTCAGGGTATTTCTCGAAATTTTCTTACATTTTTTACAATTTATTTATTTATTTGATAGGAATAACAAACAGCAGTATATTACACAGTAGGCATACAATATAAAACTTGCAATAAAAGTAACAAATACACTACTCAATACGTTATCCACAGATTACAAAAATAATTAATAATAATAAAAATAAATAATTTGCAGGTCATCTGGTTGTATGTTGATCTAAATATGATTCGCGGTCGTATCGAATATTTATTTATAGAATCATAATCATAAAAATCATCAATACAACTCTCTAAGTTCATATTACCCTATTGAATGACTATTTCATGAAATCATGACATTTGAAGCCAATTCTAACTTAAGGAGTTGTATTGCTGATTCTAATGATTATAATTCTGTAAAGCCATATTTGTTACGGTCGCGAATCATATTTTAATCAACACAACCTTACACTGACCTGCAGAGTACAAAAAAACGTAAGAAAATTTGGATTTCGCGGGCTACCGCAGCGCATCCCCCTTAACATGCACCAGTTATATTTTTAGTTCCACGTATTAGAGGGTGAGCTTAAAGGCATTAACCGGGCACAAATCGAGGCTCAGAAAGAGGTGGCGAGTTCAAGGTGGCTCAGGAAAAGAATATCTAGAAGAATTTATGGGAGGCATTTGCTCAGAAATCGTACAGTGTCGGCCAACTTCGACTAACAAAAAAAAACCTGTGCAGTCGGGGGACCCCCGTCAGGAACGAAGTTAAAAATCGAATGCTATAGTCCGCGCGCGACTGCTAGTCACCGCTTGAGGTATTTATTTATTTAGCTACAACGGTTGTGCCAATTACAGTAACGAAAATAATAAAAAATTAAAGAGACAATTATAACACACATTAAAATATACAAAATAAAAACATGAAAACATTTTTTTTTTAAAGAAGGTTAACAACACGTTCATAAATTCCTGAGGTATGTGAGCGGCGAGACGGGGCAAGGCGCTATTGACAAAATTGGCAGACTGAATAAGCTTGGCCTTTGTCTACCGCCTCCGTCTCAACGTGAGCATACCTCAGGCGGTGACTAACAGTCGCGCACAGAGTATACTGAGAATTTTCTAAAGGAAACCCAGGGATCGTAACAAACAAACCTGCCGGGGTTGCGGGTTTGTCCGAAAGGGATATCGCGACCCCGGCACACAGGCAACGGAAGGAACACGGGTGGGTTTTAGTCAGTAAAAGTCTGACACGCCCTCCCGCTCCGCCCAGAGCGGGAGAAGTTATTTGATAATTTCCCCCATTAAAAAAAAAAAAAAAAAAAAAGGTATCGTAACAAAAGACGATCGGCAGTCGTGCTAGCGACCACTGCGCCAATGAAACAGTCAACAAAACTATATAATACTCCTGAATAACCTTACCTACCACTAAACGGAACAGCAAAGTTTTCAGCAAATTTTGTAAGATTCCCAAATTAATTTCTCAGACAGTCAATTAGAAAAATATGCTGGAATGATATCAAAGAGACGTATCGCGTTGGATCTAGGAGAGAAGCCAAAATAAATAAATAAAACTGGGTAGGAGACAGACCATTACTTATGAAATCACACAAATCACATATTATTTTTGTATGACATTTGAATGACATGGAAACATTTACAGTGCACGTTAATTTGTGCAGCATTCGACTGCAATTTACTGGTTTGATAAATATATGATGTCATTGGAAGAGTGGAAAAAAAAAAAACAAAACTTAGTATAATGTAACTAGGATTTTGTAATTATCTTGATTTAAAAGAGTACTACCGTGGACACCCATATCTATACACCGTAACGACTATTTCTGCTTGCAGTGCTCAGCCGCTATAGAAATGCTTACCTACGCTCATCAACCATTAGCATCGCAGCATTCGAATTTGGCTGAGTCCCTTGTTTTTGTTAATTAAAAACATAGACCAGTATATAGGGTTTCCTAGCCGTTCTCCTCCATAGAGATCTACATTTTGGAATGGGTAACTAGCTTCAACTTTCTGACTAACTGAACAATCCCTTGACGATTCAAAAGTGTCTCCAAGGCTCAATTTACATTGCCGCGGATAGGAATGAAAGCGATTTTTTCGTACAAAGCATAATGAACTTTATGTCAATAGTGTAACGCACAAACTAGATACAAGCCAATTAGTAAAGTTCTTTACCGTGCAGCCATACGGACCGTCAAATATAATCCCAGAAACTTTTGCTCGCGGCTTCGCTCGCGTTCAGTCTATCCCTTGGGAACTGTATTTTTTTTTTGCATGAAAGGTACCCTATGTCCTTTTCTGTACTATAATATTAGCTAAGATACCGTTAACCATGAAACTTATTTAATATTACTTCTAGTAATAAAATGATAAAAACAGTGTAGTATGATGAAAACACATAATAATGTACCATTGTAATGTAAACTATGAAAATGACGTAAAACTTAGCGTCACAACCACCATTACATATCAGCTCTTAACTGTACATAATAAACTAACATCGAAATATGCGCACAAAAACACTAGTATACTTCTTTAATATGTATAATAATAATATTGTCCCACTGCTGGGCAAAGGCCGCTTCTCATACAGAGAAGGCGCGAGCATTGATCACCACGCTTGCTCAAGACGGGTTGGTGATTTCAGACTTATATTAACTATAAGTCCATGGAAGATAAACTCAGATAGTACATATGAATTTAAAATATGTGCTTTTTTATATCAAGAACTGATTATGGGAACAGTTACGAGCATAAAAACCCTTACCAAAAATTCAAAAGCTATTTCCTCCTAAATTGTTGTTATAGAAATTATAAGGTGTTATGAACATAGTATTTTCTAAACCACAATATTATTTAAACCGTCTTTCTTAAACTGGCAATCGGTAATAATTCAAAAACAAAAAAAAAAACAAAAAACTCACACGTCACACCCCAACAAACGTCAAAAAGGATCCAATTTCAAAATTCAATTTAGAACTTAGAATTAAAATTAGAACAACGCGGCGTGTATGCGTCTGCGCAGGTACGTTCTAAGCGCGTCGAACGGCGCGCACCGATAAGCTATCTTCGATAACGTGCCGTTACGTTCGTTCGTTCGCTAGCACTCGCTATAACGATGTCGTTAGGATGCCACAGAGTAAGTAAAGTTGTCGAAAAGAGGTCACAGTGTATTAAGGGCCTTTAGTGGGGCGAGATTTTTACCTAATTCTATGTGTCGTTGAATGGGAAGTGTTTTAAAGCCGAGACTTAGAGAGGATCCGCAATAGAAGCCCACGAAATTCAAATTTTCTTTAAGTTAGTTTTGTTCCATAAGAGATAATCCAGGAACAAAACTAAATTAGAGAGATGTACCTATAATGATTATAATTCTGTAAATACATAGGTATTTGTTATGGTCCTAGATCATATTTTGATCAAGATACAACCTGACCTGCAAATTGCAGAAAACACAAGAAAATTTGAGTTTTGCTGGCTACCTTTGCGAATTTACCTTGTTGTTGATTAGCTAAAGGTAGAGATTGATATAAATGTTATTTAGCAATTATAGCGCTACAAGATTCTTTTGGCGCGTGGCCAAAATTGGAACTAACGCCGCCATCTTGTTTTTTCAACACATTTCGCAAAAGTTTACCCTTTTAACGTCATTCGAGCGCCAAAAGATCCTTGTAGCAGTGTACTTTGGCTAACCATTATTCCTGTCACTGTCGAACAACTGTCAAATTACAACTGCAAGATAGAGACTGGAATATATCTCAGGAAAAGCCCGTGCTATTGTTTATCCATTTCGGCCTGGGAAGTGTGCCTAAAGGTTGATTAGATAGGGGTGGTTTTCCAACAACAAATTGTTTGGCCCAAAGATATGGTTCGCAAAATAATGTAAGCATTTCGGATTTCGTGTCTGGTAAATACACCTACGCCGACACAACGTAAGAAAAACAGAGGTGGTCTGAAGGTGGGTGGCGGGCATTAAAAGAAATCTAAGCAAAGTAATTTCTGGCGCTCACAAAGATGATTTTATCACTTTCTCACAAAAATTCTAAAAATAATTCCTTCGTCTTGAGACGAGGCCGTACAATCAAAATGATCCTTCAATTTATAATCATTCTATTTCAAAACTCGGTGAGTGTGTCTTCTGCTGAATGTTTTGGCTCGCGTTCTGCAGTAATGTCTGATAAATCATGCAGTTTGTTAGTCAGCGATGACAATGAGAATATCTTTCGTGGATTAAGGGGGAAATTGTTATTCTAAGAAGGGAAAAACTGAGTCATCATCAAAAAAAGTAAACTCAACATGACATAACATCATGCCTTGTATCCTTGAAGGTATAGGCAGGGGTATACCTTACACATCTTTCAGCAGTTGTTTGACATGTAAGAAGCAAAGTTGTTTTTGTTAATTTCCGTGTTCGTTATATTTTATTTGTATTTTAGGTGAAATCAATACACAAAGTTATAGTAAAGTAATTAACATCGAACCATTTAAAACCTTCCACAATTAGTATATTTACCGAAAGGAGGCATTTCCGTAACTATACATCATTCTATTTCTATTTTACACGTTTAAACGTCATTTCTTAAATAAATTTAAAAAAGCAATTACCTACCTAACGAAATCACTTCACACGAAAGTTATATTCCGCTAAACAAAACACAATCAATGAATAAAGCACCAAGTATCTTTCACTCCACACAACTTTCCTCTCTGAGGCATCGCACGTTACTACCTACGTGCCAATCTAAGGTTGTTTGATCATAGGCACACCGCGTGACGCGCTAAGGAAAATGCGCGGGCGCAACGCAAGCCTTGTGATCGGAGGCCGTGTAATGGTAATTCAATAGATCGATCGACTGTTTTAATTAATTATTTTGTTTTAGTTTAGTATAATAGATGTGAGAGGTAGGAACGAAGACCTAGATTCATAATAAACATGACATAACATCATGCATGCATTAGGTACAGCTGTACCTACAGTACACCCACATTTCACCAGTTATGTTCAAGTCTCATGTAATAGCGGGCAAGCCTATTGCCATCAACCGGGCACAAATCTGCTACTGAGAAATTCCCGTCTCGGGAATAGAAAAAAGAAAAGAAAGAAAAATACGTTCATTTGTCACAGAAACACGTGCTTACAAATAAGAGAAATCAGAAAAGTAAAACAAAATAGATTTACTTAATCTGCGTTCGGAATTTATTTGCCAAATATGTCAACAAACCAGAGTTTTTGGAAAAACAACTGTAATGCCTACACATAAGGTTCAGTTTCCGCTACAACTTCATATTTTCTATGACTTTTTCAACATTACTAGTCTAGTAACTTTTAGATCAACTTTATAACACTTGCCTAAAGTTGATGTTTGTTTAAGTGGCAATAACGTCAATTGGAAACAAGAATTTGAATAGACCTTAGATTATCACGAGCATAAAACAGAAATACTCGGAATTGAACCCAGGACTGCAGGACCTCATGCTCAGCAGTATCGCGTCTGTGAGAATAAATAAAAGATTTGCAATTTAAAAAATACTATGCTACATGTTTATGTAAGCAAGCAAATCTGCCAGATATATCTATACACGTAAATAATACAGACAGAACAAAACATACCAACAATATTTTTTTACAACGAAATGGACTCGCTTTACTTAAAAAAATATAAAAATAGTCTAACAAACATCCATACTGCGTACAAAAGATTGTATAATATTTTTATAACACCTCTGTTATTACTAGACAAACAAAAAACCTCGTCAGTCTGTCTGTCCTTCAATGGTACAAAAAATTCGCGATCAGTTCGTCGACCCGAAGTTTGACGAACGCTCGCGAAAGAATACGAGGCCACTCGAACGACGTCGTTAGGAACAAATTACGAATCAGTGGAGTTTACGAGATATGCTTTACAGCGAAATTATTTACCTATTACGATTTATTTGTTTTTGTCGATATTTATTGGATTTGATGTAAGATAATTGTGTTAATAAGGTCACGGCGGTGCCCTAATTAAGCCACCCGTCTATAATTCATAATTCGATTCAAGGTTTCCATATAAAAAGGTTGCCATCATGTCAAAATGTGGATGAAATGGAAGTGGTTCCATGAAAGGTTACATAATAAGCAATAATCACTGTTTTCTATGAATCTAGATTTATAGGAATAAGTCAAGTATGGAATTCAGTACTAGAGACTAGCTAGACTGCCCCAGAAGGAGGGTATTGTTTTTCGAGAGTTTGTATGTCTATTTCTTTGGCACGCTTTGTAACTTTTAACCAGCGTGATGGATTTTAACATAATTATGAGGTGTCGTTAGATTCGTCTTAATTGTGGGAGTGAGATAGGCTATTGTATAATATTTATTGCATCTGCAAATACAAAAAAAGGTAGGCAATATTTTTTTTTAAATAAATTGTTTAAGTTCAGATATTCTTGTTTCCTGTTGTTGGGGGGTTAGTCCAAAGAAGTTTGAGGAACGCCGTTTTATTAGAAAAACGTTAGTTTTACAAAATGTTTATGGTCCCTTGTGATGATTACTTAGTGAAAATAACACATTATTAAGCATATCTGAATATGGATATGAAAGCAATAATATTTTAATATATTCATGCATAAAATAAATAGGTATAACATGACGCAATTTCTGAGAAAAAGTGTAAATGATATCTACTCATTACAATAACTAATAAGTTAACACATGCAATACTTGCAATAATACTATCAATATCGAATTCCTAATATTTCAACATGCATACAATAATAGCATCTGGGCGATCGAGCACTGCTCGGGTCAAAATAGAAAAAAATATTTTTCCCAGATATGAAACCTAGCTAGACCGATTTAAACCCCTATGTTGCAACTTTCATCGAAATCGGTAGACCCGAGCGACTGCCTATCTGACCTCCACAACCTAGGTACTGGAGAACACGATACTCCTTGGTAAGATTGGTTGTCAGACTTGGGCTTCATAAGTTGATACCTGACCACCATCAGTAATCTTCTTCTTTTCGTGTGTTAGTGACTAACCTGGTGTCAGAGTTTTAAAGCCGCCCATGGGCCTCTGACTTGGCTTCACATGCCGTCGAGAAATATCTCTCAGGCATGCCGGTTTCCTCACGATGTTTCCCTTCACCGTTTGTGAAGCAAGTGATAATTATACAATACGCACATGAATCTGAAAAGTCAGAGGTGCGTGCCTTGGGTTCGAACTCGAGACCTATCACTTGGCAGTCCGACGGTCATACCACTAGGCTATCACTGCCCCATCAGTAATAACCACCATCAGTAATATAAAGCTGACACCTCACATCAAACGAATATAACAAATAGGACTGCGGATCACATGACAACATGTTTACGAGCTATTGTTTTGATATTTATCACTGCCATTAGAATATCATTTGACTTTCATATGGGTGGCAGACAACGTGACTGCAATACTGGACTTCGTGAATCACGGGACGGAAAGGCTCACTGAAGATTGGCCTCCAAGTCAAACCACTGTAGTACCTAATGAAAACAAGTATAAAGTAGGACGCCCCCAGCTGGACCGACGACCTTAAAAAGGTGGCCGGGATAGACTGGATACGGATGACGCAGAGGGCCTACTCCCCAAGCGATATCCGTAGTTTCGGCTGTCGTTACGGTCGTTTCGTTCGCCGTCTCACTCACAGTCATGCCGTAAGTGAGGAACTAAGCGCCCATAACGACGGCCGAAACTACGGATGTCGCTTAGGGAGTAGGCCCCCTGAACCGGGTGTATTTGTGGCGAGACTTTATGGAGCCCTATTTTCAGCAGTAGAGGAGAACGAGCAAGGGAAGGAATGTTGTTACCATCACATCAGCTATCTAATTACGCAACACATTTTCGTTGACAATTCCGACTAATCTGTTTCAATTTGACAGGTCAACAACATTCATTGTGTTATTTATGTTAAGCAGATTTTTTTTTCGAACGTACGAAGCAATGGATTAGCAATCTGTTTCAAAACGATTCAGATTCTGATTGATCGTGTATTACGTAATTAGGGTACTGGTAATCTGATCGGTGACCGCAGTTTTTTTTTATAAAGTACTGGTACAGTCTTCTCTAGAAACTAACTCTTTGACATTCAATGGAAGATTATGGTGTGATCTCATTCCAGAACATACCGTATCTGAACTCTTTTACACTGTTGGTATTAGTACCGCACATGGATGACGTAAACGAGGAAACGGTTGGTACACTCGGTGGAAAATGTATTGCTGTTCAGGTGGTGGTTAATGACGGGCACTCAAGAGTCAATAGAACACAAATGAGGAACTGACTGGTCACAGGCACAAGCTAAAGAGGGTAATCATGTCCATGGTATTTCACGTGATCTACATCCGGCATTGGGTAAACTATTTATCAGACTCGATAGCTTAAATATGGACGATTTAAAAGTGCTAAATGGTCTAATTGAAATAGCTGATATCGCTTTGACTTGACCAAAAACCCGTACGGTAAAATCTAAAACTGTTCTCTAAAGACTGCTACGTAACAATAGTTTTTAAAGCCTTATCACAGGACAATGAGAAATGTCATTGTTTTCTCATGAACCATTACATTACAGTACATTCTCGTTAGTGTGCCCAATTTTTTTTTGACATGGCAGTCACATAATTTACAAAGACTTCTGACCTACAAGATTACAGGAACTGAGTCACAGAAAGAAATCAATAGATCAAGACAAGGCTTATTATAGATGGATGAGAGTGATTAAGGATAAGAGGAGGAAGAAGGAGCTATAGGTATGTCTAGAAGAGGTATGTCCAGCAGTGGACTGCGCCAGGGTGATGATGATGAGGCTTATCTAGCAGGCCTAAAAATTACCTGCTCCAATCTAAACCAGTTTCATCCCTGTATTGAGAGGTAATGCTTCGGGGGAATAAGAAAAGGGGTTGCGAAGTTCTGACTATATTCACTCTGCCAAAAGGCAGAACAGAACAGAACAGACATTCATCCCAATTCCCAGCCCTACCTAAAAGAGCTAAGCCAAGACCAAAGAGCGTCTCGGAGTCCTTTTGAATGAAGTCTAGCTTTGCCAAAACCTTTACCAATACTGCCATAGCCAATGCGAAAACAGTTTTGGCTCATACATGTACGTTTATGTAAATTGAGTTACTACCGCTCTGCGGCAAAGTTAATAAGTTATGAGTTTTCGATCTATTTGGTTTTATTGGAGTTTCCTTTTTCAGCAAAACTTGAATGGATACCAAGATGCTTTTTGAGATACTGTTCTATTGGCATTTGGGTATTTTTGGTAAGTAGGCCTATAAATGGCCGGTCTTAATTGTATGCACTTTCTCTACAAAAAAATGTAACTCCAATTCAAGAAAGTTTTTGAATATGCGATGTAAAATATTGATTGCGTAAGTATTTAATGAAATCAGTTTTTAAGAAAAAGTTATAAATTAAAATAAATGAAATAGAAAGTATACTCACCGAGACAAGACGAAATCAGAGAAGGCAATCCAAATCAAACACCACTAAACAACCTCAGGGGATAACTGTCATCCCGACACTGACGACCCTACGAGAACAAATCACGATTTTATACACAAAACACGCGGGAAAAACGAACTGACCAATACGGAAGCAGGAAGGATGCGTTTTTATTCCGTTCCAATTTGAAATTCGAACGCTCCATTAGGCAAATTG
Source organism: Agrochola circellaris (assembly GCA_914767755.1). Lineage (NCBI taxonomy): Eukaryota > Metazoa > Arthropoda > Insecta > Lepidoptera > Noctuidae > Agrochola > Agrochola circellaris. Next base: position 2,857,475 of record OU611867.1, on the reverse strand, counting down.
TTCCCGCTCTTTGTTGAGTGAAGATTAGCTTTTTATCGCATTCTAATTGAAACTGAGATTGGGACAAAAAGGTCTGTCATATTTGTATGTTTTTGTGAGATTTTTTTGTCAGAGAAAATGTTACTTTTGCAGGAAAACGATGCTTTGTTGTTTAGGAGCAGTTGTCACTTTGTCGGTGTGACAATTAGACGAAATCAGTACCGGTTCTAACGTCCAAATCTATAGACGTTTTTGGAGTGATTTCAGTCTTTTAAACTAATTAATTCGTTAAATGTGGCAATAATCAAACCAAATATATAAGTAGAACATTCTAGTATTGGTCCTAGCAAGAAAATTACATTTGGACTAGTGTGGGAGGTATCTTCAAAACTCGAGCGCGATTTGGTAACGAACACCCGATACAGATGATTGGTTTGAAAAAAAAAAAAACATTAAGCGATTGTGGGTTACCCTGGACTAATAAGTGTGTGACAAGGACAGATATAGTGAATAATGACGTCATTTGCTGCCAAGTTCTTCAAAGTTTTGTGCAAGATTTGGACAAGACGCGATGAGGACGATGAAGAAGAAATCATTTGGAAGATTGAAATGTGTAAGTGTGAATGAATACTTTTACTTTGTCCAATCTTTATAGGTAATGGCATAAGCTCTGGATTCCTTTTAAGGATAAGTTTATTCGCAATAAAATAATTTCAGAAAGAGAATCAATAAATCAATAAAAAAAAAAAAAACAAAATGTTGATCAATTTTAACCATATTTCATTTATCTGAATTTTATCTCTGTGTGCCGATATTAATATTTTTCTATGAATTCACTTATTACTATTAATGTATGAATTAATTTATTTGTTATCAATTTTAATCAAATTTTATCAATTTATACAAATTTCTACCATTTTATTTTTGTGCAATTTTAATTAGTTTTACCAATGTCGAAGAATGGCAATTTTAGCTTTACCAATCCTATAAGTTTCAACTTTGTTAATATTTATATTATTATTATTTTATAAAAAAAATACTTTTTACCGATGTTACCAAATTTTCTATATTAGCGTTTATTACTAAGTAAGTTAGCATAATTGTCCGATTTATTGTTATTTTACTTTTTAAATGTATTATGTGTTTGTATCAGTGTAATCAATTGTTGGTGAACCTAATAAAATAAAATAAAAATAAATAAAGTTATCTTGCAGAGAAGTTTTAAGGCTTCTCCAAATGGAACGCGTACTTAGCGCGCGTTAGAGCGCTAGCCTGACGCCGCGCTAGCCTAACGTAACGTGCGTAACGCACTACTAGCGCTAGCGCTCTGAGGGTCTAGTGTGAGTTTCGTTTAACCATCTCGATTTTACGCATCGACCGCGTTCGGCGCTCCGATTGGCCCATCACCAGTAAAGGCCAGTGAAGGGCCAATCAGAGCGCCGAACGCGGTCGATGCGTAAAATCGAGATGGTTAAACAAAACTCACACTAGACCCTCTGTTTGACAGTAAACGTACGTCATAGTACAACACAAACGGCGCTATAGCGCGGCGTCGGGCTAGCGCTCGAACCCGCGCTAAGTACGCGTTCTATTTGGCGAAGTCTTAAGTGGTAGTTCTCTAGTGGTTGAAGGATATCTTGTAACAATATAATCTTTATTTAAAAGAGTATCCATGGAGTATATTGCCCTTTCTTCTCCATAGGAACCTACTACGCTTTGAAATGTGGAATTAGCTTCATCTTTCTGACTGAACGACTCCTTGACAATTCAGAAGTGCCTGTAATTGGTGTGGTAAATGCTTTGAGTTTGGACCTCTTGGAGCTGAGCCTGCAAATCGGTCAAAGAAAGAATGAAAATAAAATACATTTATTTAGCACAGACTTAAAGGTACACAACATAATACTGCAAGCATTGTAAGATGTCTCCTGAGAGACCCCCAAATAACTTTTTGAGAAATCAGAAGGTAGCTCTTGTATTTCTTCCCTCGTTTTTAAGTATCGCCACATTTGAATATAACTTCCACTGAATCTTCGTAGATACACAAATCCGAACCCCTTCTTTACTTAACCCCCTCTTTCCGTATAGCAAATAAACTTTCAATCACACTTCAAGTAACTTTAGCCAAAAAAACCACTTGGCCGGCCATATTTGTTTGCCAACCCCACGTTATTTACCTAAACCAGTGGTCGGCAAACCGTGGCTTGCGAGCCGCATTTGGCTCTTTGGCAGAAGCGATAGCAGAGGTTCTCAAACTTATTTCATCTACCCCCACTTACGAACCAGCCGATTGATACAGGATTGCACAAATCGCGTTATTTAACAGAAACTTGTTAAAACTTGATTGCTCATGGGCTATCCTACGAAATCTATGTTAAATATTTTTAGTTTTTAAACAATGAAACAGGGCAGAAATATGAACTAAATATTCAATGTTGTGTAGTAGGTAGATTTAATTTCAGTGAATATTAAGTAGATGAAATCAATAAAATAAAACAAATCAGCCATCGCCCCCCTAAACCACTTCAACACGCCCCAATTTTTTCTAGGCCCCTTACCGACCCCTTTTGGCCTCCAACGCCCACAAAGGGGCGTTATCGCCCACTTTGAGAAACACTGGCTTATAGAATGCTGTTCTGCACAAATGTCCATGAGTGTGACTATGTGAGCGTTATAGAAATATATCTTTCTTATATCTATGGTGAGCGTAGATACGCGCGGGGGTCCGGGTTTCGATTGGTCGGACGACCGGTCTGGCGACCGGTCGAACGACCGCGGCGGTCGAAGATGCCTTTATCATATAAAGGCTCGTACAGACCAGCGCGACGCGACGGCGCGACGCGACGGCGCGACGCGAGTCGAACATTACAATTTCTAAGAAAACTTAAAGGTATAACAATAAACGGTGTCGCGTCGCGCTAGTCTGTACAAAGCTTTATTATCAGCCGATATGATGATGATGATGAAGGCATCCTACTTCTTAGCAAGTTAATTTTAGGAAGCGCTGTGGAGTGAAAGAGGATGGGAGTTTTAAGGATTAAGAAAAGTGTATTGAGACAGTTTGGACACACAGAAAGGATTGGCCCTCATAAGAAATCTTAGTCGTTATAGTATTTATATTTGGCTCTATTGACTAATGAGGTTGCCGACCACTGACCTCAACGATGGCCACAGATTAGATGCAGAATGAAATTTAAAACCCACACTTATTGATCGACCTAGATTTAAGTTCGTTACACTTTTCGGCATTGTTTTGGTGAATAAAATGCATCATCAGCATCGTGTCTGAGATTTAAGTGAATCCGGAATAAATACTCTGACACTACCCACCAAAAGCGCTACTGCTGAGCATGAGGTCCTGGGTTCAATCCTCAGGTCGGGGAAAGTGTTATTGCGTTTTTCCATCAGGAATTTCTCAGTATCAGCCCGGAGTATCGATTCCTGCCTGATTGATGGCAATAGGCTTACCCCCTATACACTTAAACATAACTGGCGAAATTTGGGTGTACTATTAACAGCCCTGCTAAGCCGAAAGGCGGTATCTCTGAGATACGCCCTTTTAGTTTTTTTTTTTTTACCATTCAATAGCTATAATAATTTCGCATCTAATGGTATAAACCACATACCGCTATCTAACTTAAAACATTAAAAAAAAACACTCAGAAGTTCTTTATATCCTTATGTTTCCTTAAATTACAATTTACAAAAAGTCAATTTTCTCAAAACTTACTCCGATTGAGATACCGCCTTTCGGCTTAGCAGGGCAGTATAATGTTCCCGCTGCTGGGCCACAGGCCTCCTCTCTGTGAGAGGGAGTGGGCCATAATCCACCACGCTGTCCCAGTGCGGGTTGGTCGACGACATGCTTTCGAATTTTTTGTTTTCAGACATACGATATAATTTACGGCAGCCATATTCAAAGTGTGCTCCGCAAAGCTTCTGTGGAAGCCCCGCGAAAATATTAGCCTATGGCCTATCTCCAGCAATGGACGTCTTTGCTTTGCGGTATTTTAGCGGTTTCAGAATCATCCTAATTTCGTACGAATAATTTCAATTTTTTATTATTAAAACTGTTTCTTTTCGTCATAGTATATTATTAAATCTAGGGAAAAGTGAACTCTGAGTCTCACCAAAATCAACTAGTGGGACACAGTGGACGACAAAACTGTGAACAATCTCCTTTGTCCCACTGGTGGGACAGATTGGTGGGCAAAGTGAAATAATCCATAAAACGCAGTTTTTGTTTATTTTAGGACTCCGTTAAATATTTCGTTTTCCAAAAGGGTTCTGTCGCCAAAAAAGTTTGAAAACCGCAGATTTATGGTAACTATAAGTATATTAAGCGGCTTACTTACAAAATTTCAAAGTACAATTTTTGGTCCTTCGAGCCTATAAAGGTGTGAGCTGTTCTTAACATTCCTGAAGCCTTCCCTTCAGCTTTGCAATACACTTCGTTAAAGAAAACAGTGGAAGTATACCCATACCTGTAACAATAGGAAAAAGATCATTATTAGTAAACTAACACTTAGTTTCAAGATAAAATTAATCAAAAAAGGCATTGTCTTCGGAACTGAACCAACATGTAAAATTTTAACTCCGTAGGAAAAGAGGAAGTGGTTCTAATTCAGCTTAAAAGATTCGGCCTTAAAAAAAACATACAAACATTGCAAGTTAAATAGAAGCTTGTAAAAAGATTGGCCAGATTTTGAATGCGTTTCTGAGTGTAAACTAAAACAGACAGACAGACGAAGTGGCACCAACTTGTAGTTGTTTGTGTTCTTTCTTTGCGTCATGTTTTTAGGAGTATGAGGAACAGGGTGTAAAGTTCACTCATCCACCATAGAAAAGGGAGGATCCTCCGACCAGACGGGTGTCATGTCTGGCGGGCAACTGCCCAGAGGTTGAAGTCGGGAGCTTGTATAAATGTCCACCGCGCGATAAACTCTAATTGTGCGATGCAGGATTTGTGTGACGTCAGGATGTTGTGTGACGTCAGGTCTTTGATGCGTAGTTCGCATGTGGCGATGTAGATGTCGCCACATGTTTACTGCAAATAGACGTATTTTCTTTATTTTCTTTCACTATAACTTTTTCTTTTAGGTTAAGGCGAAAACGTCATGGTAGCCCGCGAAATTAATTTTTTTTTACGTTTCTTGCAATTTGCAGGTCAGTATCAGGTTGCATGTTGATCTCTGAGACCAAATAAAAAACCAAGATATAGCGCTGTGAACAACACAGTGAAGCATGCCAAATCTACACCTCCGCTCTGTGCATACACGCTCACACGCACACATTTACAATCAAACTACACCTCACCAAGTGCACACATATTTACGAAACCGGCCTCACGTCACTGTTGACAGCGCTCTGTCTTGGTTTTGTTATTTGATATAAAGTTGATCTAAATATGATTCGTGGCCATAACAAATATTTATTTATAGAACTATTAATCATAACAATCATCAATACAACTCTCTAATTTCACATTACCCTATTAAATGACTATTTCATGAAATCATGACATCTGAGGCCAATTCTAACGTAAGGAGTTGTATTGCTGATTGTATTGATTATAATTCTGTAAAGCCATATTTGTTACGGTCGCGAATCGTATTTTAATCAACATACAACCTGACACTGACCTGCAAAGTGATGAAAATTTAAATTATAGTTCAACATTAAAGTGGTGACATTTGGAACTAAATATTAAAAAAATATATATAATGGCACTACTTTGCCGACAAGTGCTAGTAGGTTTTGAGTCACCCACAAGTAGTGTTTTCAACTATTTGTATAAATTATTTTAAGTACTCATTTTCATTTCCCATTCGAAGTGACCTAAGTGCGATAGTGGCGCCCTCATTTTGATTTTACTCTTATTGCCAAGCTGTACGCGGTAGCCACCCTGACGCATTCGCCTTAAAGAACAAGATGAAAACTATTGAAAAGGCGATGGAAAACTACGCTATATTTAAAGGTCAAAGTTTATATTCCGCAAAGGTATTAATGCTCCTATTAACTGCCTGAACAAAACGTTTGTTTATACATACAGCAAACATTAAAAACATGTTTGCGTGCCAAACATGTAAACAAATTATGCACGTCGACAATTTTGTAACTGTTGCACATGCTTTTACAAAATTGACAGAAATTATCATTAAAAGCGATGGAGAAATAATTGAGCTGGTTATTACGATAAAATGCAGTTGCATCGTGTATGAAATTATTGAAATTATCAATAGAGCGAATTAACTCATTAGAAATTATAGATAATTAAGAAATTATGGATAATTACATAGTTTGCTAGAAATAACAAAATTCAGATGGAGCGCGTATTAATCAAAAAAGCTAATAGTAAATTTCATTTAACATGGAATAGGCAAAATCGATTTATAAAATTTTTATTGTATGAGTAACTACATGATTAGTTAACACAGTCCCGGGATTCTGGCCGTTTTCTAATCCCGAAAATCCCGGGATTGAACTTAGCTAATCCCTGGATTTTCGGGATAGCCAGAAATAGTTTTTGTGTGCATTTCACTACGCCTTAACTATAAGCTTATCTAGATTTCATTAAGTGCACTCTCTCTTCCCACACTCTCATAGTCCGATGGGACGGCAATCCGACACGACCGGAGAGATCAGGCGCACGGCCAACGGCTTAAAGAAAAGAAAGAAAAATATTTTATTTGGGACACGCACAGGAAATACATACAGTAAGTAATAATAAAAATAAATTATAAAATAAAAAACAAAAAAAGGAGAATTTAAAAACAGAATAATAACGACCTGTGCGAGGCCAAAAAGGCTCCTATCTCAGCATAATGCGGCGATATTTAAAAAATAAATAAATACCGCAGCGCTGGTATTCTGATAGGGCCCAAAACGGGCTTAAAACGTGCTGTCCGAGGCGTGGAAAAGTAAAGAGAACAATGGTGGAGTGGTATGTTGTGAAACAGAGGAGTTCGTAGCTGAACAATAACGGCCGCACGGGTCGATCCATCAGGTTAAGTTAGGTACGCCTGCAGGGTTGGTCTGTGGATGAGTGACTATCATTTACATACCGAGACTCTTCCTTGCCTCGGAAAGCACGTTAAGCCGTTGGTCCCGGCTGTCATTCGTGGATCTTTGACAGTCTTTACGGGTCGTCAGAAGCCCGAAAGTCTGACAACCAGTCTTACCAAGGGGTATCGTATTACTCATTTAGTGGGTTATGGAGGTCAGATAGGCAGTCGTTCCATGTAAGATACTGGTATTCAGCTGCATCGGGTTAGACTGGAAGCCGACCCCAATATAGTTGGGAAAAGGCTAGGCAGAGTGATTTATAATGTTGTGAAAAGTTTTCATTGACATAAATAAATCAAAAACCCAGTCCACATCTGAACTCTGAACACGTAACATGTCGTAATTATGTTCAATCGTTGAATAACAAATAGCGGCCATTGATTCATCCGTGACCGCGAGGTCGTGGGTTCGAATCGAGCCATATTGATAAAGGATGCTTGCATTCATTACTTGTTATGGTAAAGTATTTTACTTTGGTAAAATCGAGAAATGAGTATCGAGGAGCTCGTGGCTAAGTAATACAGGTTAAGCTACGCCTGCCGGGGTTGGTCCGTGGATGGGTGACCATCTTTACATAACGAGACTCCTCCGTGCCTCGGAAAGCACGTTTAGCTGTTGGTCCCGGTTGTCATTCGTGGATCTTTGACAGTTGTTACGGGTCGTCAGAAGCCCGAAAGTCTGAGAACAGTCTTACTAAGGGGTATCGTGTTACCCAGTAACTGGGTTGTGGAGGTCAGATAGGCAGTCGCTCCATATAAAATACTGGTATTCAGCTGCATCTGATTAGACTAGAAGCGGTTGGACTGGACTAGTCCGGTTGGACTGGACCCTAACATAATTTAGAAAAGGCTAGACAGATTGAAAATCGAGAAATGCGATTGTATAGTGTGGAAATACGAGAGAAAAAAATAAGCTTTTGTTTCGATTCAGAAACTTGAATAATGAATTTATTACTTTAACTTGAATAGCCGCGTCTGTCAAAGTTAAACAATTTATTTCAATTAGGCACATAAATGTCTGTCCGTCTGAACGCGATAAACTCAAAAACTACTAAACGGATTTTCATAAGGTTTTCACCAATGTACGGAGTATTGACATTGTACATGACGTACTTGTACAGTATACAAAAGAAAATACTTATATTTTTATTATAAATATGAGGTCCATGAGTAAATTACGACAAATACAATATCTAGATGTAGAATTCGCTACATCAAGATATCGTGTGCACGTTTTAAAACTATTTTAATTCACAATACCCGTATCGATTAACCGATTTCCAATTTGTCGTAGGTAATTTTATCGATGTCGGATTAAAATCAATGTTATACCAAACAAATTATTGCCTTGTGTTTACAAAAGCATTGATTTTCCATTCGGTTTGTGTTAGATATGTGTATGTATGTAAGCGCGCGCGCCCCCTACCCGCGCGCCCTTCCTGTGCGCCCCTCCCGCGCACCCCCCGTTGTACCTGTGGCTGTACGCAATAAACAGTGCTATTCGAACCACCGGTCGTTTTACTTGTGTCCACGCCCGCATACCCAACAGTTTGTTATCGTAACGTTATAAATCGGGTTCTTTAGGAAAAGTCATCAAAAATAAGATAAGTACCGCTTTCTAGTACTAAGAGTCTCTGAGCTAAGCCACGGACAGACAGACAGACGGACGTGGCGAAACTATAGCGGTTCCTTGTTGACTATGGAATCTTAAAAGGGACGGTAAACAGATGTGGTCATCGTGTGCACGGGATTTTGTTTTCAAAGTGGACAGGTATGCGTGTCCGCGATAGTAGGTACCTATCATAATTTTTGGTGACTTTATAAATCTCCCTTTAATCAGACGTAGGTGACAAAATCAATTAAAATTACCAGTAAATCAGGTCAATTAACATTAGATAAATGAATGATTACATGTTTAATTACATGCTTCAATGATAATATCTTAAGTAATTTATCAATAACGTTTTGCTTGATTCCGTTATAAGTAAGTGAAGCAAGAATATAATGAGTGCAAAAAAACGATGAAAAAATATTTTAAAGGCTACTTATGAAACCATTTTAATACTTAACTTTATTAAGTTGCTCTAGTTTACTTAACAAAGGAAATGTTGTTCATAATATAACATCACGGCTGTAATCCACATAGGGTTAGGCAGGGGTACCAATAATACATTACGCATGAAGTGGATGGTCCGTTTTACTTTCCACCAATCACGCGAAAAATCCTACTAAAATGGTAGAAATTACTTTAACATGGCAGCACAGAGCCGTACAACGTGAACATGTGTGTTATCTCCTAAATTAAGATACATCTTGGTTAAACTAAGGCGACAATAACCGACTTTTAATTACTGCATCATTGCATGCATGCATTTTTTTTATAAATTAATCTGTGATTATTTTAGATTATGTTTCTATTACAATGTGTAATTAATTTGTAAAGTTATGTCTAACGCGGATAAAAAACTGAGAATCACGTAAAAACTATTAATCGTATTTTTCTGAAACCTTCTCCATTATTTTATGTTTTGGTATTAGTGTTTTATTACTTTTGTTTTGTAATGTATCATAATAAATTAATAATGCGTCTAATTTGGGACAGCGTTCCTTAATGGGCGAGTCCTATTACTGGCTGGACATACGACGCGTTGCGTGAGCTCAACACAGAACACGCAAGCTAACCACTCAAGGCCATTGGCATTTAGTCGCGTCTTAAGGCTCCTGCGGACAAGCGCAACGCGACGATACGGCGCGACACCGTAGAACAATTTCTGTGAAGTTTTCATAGAAATTGTTCCACGGGTTCCACCAGAGACGCGTCGCGCCTGACTGCGAAGCCTTTATACGTATTCTATTTACGTACATTATGCAGGTAAATGTCAGTAGTTCACCTTTAAATAGTATTTCGATTTAAGTACGTGCAAATTGAGTCGTTAGTTTTAACGATGTAAAACTCTTAAAGTGTTGATGTTAAGAAGGCTCATTAATGATTAAAAGATCCTCTGCGGATAACGATACTTTATTATGTTCAGCGAACCATTTGCAAGCAGCATGCTGAATGGTTGATCTTCAAATCATAGCATGACCTGATCAATCACCCGACCTAGTCTTGCATAGCTTAGAGATAGATAGATAGACGACTCAAGTCTCAGGCGACGCACAGATTATGACAGCCAATTAGTAAGCAATATCAAAACCTATGTGTACCTAAAAATAAAAGAAAGAAAATATGTTTATTTGCGGTGAAAATGACGCAAAGAAAGAACCCAAACACAAAAAATAACAAGTTGGGGGAAAATATGCGTCACATCCACGCAAAACGGCCATCGCTCAGCATGATCCTGCGACCCTATGCGAGACAGAGTCCCAGCGCTGGTTTTCGGCGACAGCCAGCGTTGGCCTGCGTGTTACCTAGCTTGAAAGCAGGTTCCATGATCGGAAACTATTTTTAGATTTGATGCAAAAATGTGAACATCAAAAGCGAATTTCTACCAAAAACGTCAATATTCAAACTAATTGATATTCCTGTCTTTATCAATGAAAACCGATTGTTCCTATAAAGCCACTGACGTATTCTTACGTAAACCAGACGCACATTGGCCTACTCAACGTACAATTCATAACATTCTACACACACACACACACCAAATCAAACACGTGACCAATTGTTACATCTGTTTGTAACAATTAACCTAAAAACCCACCAATAGCTGCTCCGCATGTCCAGATAAAGGTGCTATTCCACCAACTCAATCTTGAAAGTTGAAAGGCTCCGATAATGGCTTGCCCGATCCTAAAAAATATGTAGATAATGTGCCTCATCTCGGATGCCAGGGCCGATTAGAATTACCCAGATCAATCGAGACTGATCGACTTGATGGAAAATCACCTTAACAAGGGAGTTCGCGCGCGCAATTTGCACTTAACATAACCTCGAAATGCCTTTTTATAATATTATAAAAACTTTTGTTGTGTCTCCTTCTGACGCAGTGTCAACCAATCAAAAGTAGTTGTGACATGACGTGATCCTGAACAGATTCGTTTGATTGCTCTGTCCGGCGGACTTCTGTATCACGACACGACAGAACACAACACAATGTGCCGGTCGCTGTAGCTATGTGTATACAACTATTTTAAAATTAACCTACTGCGTTATCACTGTTTAATAAAGTCCGAAAGTTATCATAATTCATTTTGCGTCGACGTCTTCGCGTCGCGTGACGTACATTGCTGGCCCACTGACCTACACGCAGTAAAGATGACACACCCACGCTTCAATGGAACGCGTCACGCGATAAAATTACATCGCCTCTTTTACTTGTTTGCCCAGTAACATAGAAGGTATTTTAGTAGCTAGAATTAAAGTGCATTTGCACACTCATATCTGCTAAGTGATGAGGTAATCAGAATAAATTTAAAAGTAAACACAGGACAGCGCAAACAATCATTGTCTTTGCAACGTCGGCAACTGTCATTGGTATGACTTTTAAACCCGTATATCATCTATTATTACCTTCAACAGTACAAGGATTTTTTGGCGCGTGGTCAAAATCGGAACTAACGCCGCCATCTTGCTTTCCCATACAAATTCTGTGACAATTTCACAAAATGTTTACCAACAACGCCCCCTTGTCAATGTCAGGAGCCAAAAGATCCTTGTAGCATTATATCATTCACTTTTAAACAGCTGTCAAAATGTAGACGTCATCAATGTCATGACAATACAAAAGGTGATTGTTTCTAAAATAAGCTGCTTCTTGTCTAAACTAATCCTATCCTCTACTATTAAACGAGCAACATTTGTATCTATAATTTATTTGTAATCACGTTCTCGAAAACGGCTCTAACGATTTCGATGAAAGTTGCAATATAGGGTTTTACGGGGGCGAGAAATCGATCTAGCTAGGTCTCATATCTGGGAAAATTCGCTTTCACTATTTTCACAGCTTCAGGAATGTGATACATAGTTGGTATACCTGGATGATATATTTATCTATTTTCATCCGAGCAGAGCTCGGTCGCCCAGGTACTATTATCTAAACCAATATTATATAAAGAGAAAAGATTAGATTTTTGTATGTTTGTTTGTTTGTAATGAACAAACTCAAAAACAACAGGACCGATTTAAAAAATTCTTGCACCAGTTGATTGCTTTATTATCACTTAGTGACATAGGCTATAATTTATAAAGATATCACACGAGCAAAGCCGCTGTCGGAAGCTAGTAATGAATTAAGTCATCATCATGTTTCTGCCCTTGCCACATGGTACGTGGGGGGTTTTTTTTTTTGAGGGTGGGAAATTATCAAATTACTTCTCCCGCTCTGGGCAGCGTGTCAGACTTTTACTGACTAAAACCCACCCGTGTTCCTTCCGTTGCCTGTGTGCCGGGGCTACGATATCCCTTTCGGACAAACTCGCAACCCTGGCAGGCATTGGCCCTAACGGACCCCGTCAGTTGCTCACACAATCCATCCTTGTTTTCTTGGCCCTCTCCCGCTCCATCCATCACCATTTATACTCATCACTCTATCATTCTGTTCCTCTTACATCATACGGTCGACGCTTCAAGATGTTGATAAAACAATATTGAGAGCTGATGTAAATTAGTATCATAACATTTATTATCATTGTTGCGCATTTCATCATTAATATCTTCTTAGCCTTTCTTTATTATGAGGCTCAACTTTTTGGCTACCTATACATGATGGTAGGGACATCTACGCGAAAACTGTTCCCATGGATTCAGTACATGATTCTGAAACCAGACGCCTTGAAATTTTTCGTCGGTTATTAAAAAAATATCTGCTATTACAGAGAAAAGTGCAATACCTACGCGGTCAAAATGTATGGAACAGCAGATTTAAAAAAGAATAACCGACGAAATATTTCAACGTCCCCTGCGTTGAAATATTTTGTCGGTTATTTTTTTTCGTTCAGAATCATGTACTGAATCCATAGTTACAGCTTTCGCGTCGATGTTCCTGCCATCCTGTATAGGAGTGTCTTCTAACTATTGGAGTCCCCGGTTGTCCACCCAAACCCGATAAGGGACGAAAATGGTTGACCTTCTCAAGCTAACTTTTGGTTAGATGGGTTGATCTCCTCAATCCTCTATTGCCGAAAGCGGTTCAGCTCCACAACCAATATTGAAGTTGACGGTTCTCCTCCTCAACACAACTATATGAACACTAGTATTTAATATTCCTAATTTAATTTCAAACCAAACGAGTGTTGACCTACACAATCCAACATTGAAGATGACGGTTCTCCTCCTCAACACAACTATTTGAACACCAGTATTTAATGTTCCTAATTTAATTCCAAGCCAGACCAGTGTTGACCTACACAATCCAACATTGAAGATGACGCTTCTCCTCCTCAACACAACTATTCGAACGCCAGTATTTAATGTTCCTAATTTAATTTCAAGCCAGACAAGTGTTGACCTACACAATCCAACATTGAAGATGATGGTTTTTCTCCTCAACACAACTATTCGAACGCCAGTATTTAATGTTCCTAATTTAATTTTAAGCCAGACAAGTGTTGACCTACACAATCCAACATTGAAGATGACAGTTCTTCTCCTCAACACAACTATTCGAACGCCAGTATTCAATATTCCTAATTTAAATCCAAGCCAGACGAGTGTTGACCTACAAAATCCAAAATTGAATTGAAGATAAATAAAATAAATGGTTGTGTTGAGGAGGAGAACCGTCATGCTCCTCCTCAACGCAACTATTTGAACACCAGTATTTAATGTTCCTAATTTAAATCCAAGCCAGACGAGTGTTGACCTACACAATCCAACATTGAAGATGACAGTTCTTCTCCTCAACACAACTATTCGAACTCCAGTATTAAATATTCCTAATTTAACGCCAAGCCAAGTCAAGGGAGTCCCCATCCTAAATCCAGCCGCACCAAGAGAATCTCCAGCACTCTCATAACCTAACCCACAAGTAAAGTTCATCATTCGTCCGAAGATAAGACTATCAACTGTTATGTCAGTCGATGTCTTCATTAACATCGTAATTATGAACGGTTGTCATAATTAAGTAGACTCAACCAAATCCCGCGGCGTCCGTCGCGTCGGCGTCGATTTAATATGCGGCCGTCGCCACAAGGTCAACTGATAAGTTCGCCGTTAATTTCTGTAACGACGTAGTACAGTAGCGAAACTAGTGCTATCGGATTGTTTTTACAATTCAGTAGCGTTATTTCTGCTCTCATTTAGTTTATCTTCATTCTCCTACGCTTATCGCAGTTTATTTGGGGTCAGTGCAGCAGTTTATTTATTTATTAAAACTTTTCACACTCAAAAAAGTACAAAGGCGGACTTAATGCCATGCCATGCATGTCTTCTTCCATACATTTCTATTAGTTTAGCTCGTAATAAAAAACCTGCCGGGGTTGCGAGTTTGTCCGAAAGGGATATCGCGACCCCGGCACACAGGCAACGGAAGGAACACGGGTGGGTTTTAGTCAGTAAAAGTCTGACACGCCCTCTAAGTTATTTGATAATTTCCCACCTTCAAAAAAAAAAAACAAAAAAAACGTCGTAATAAAATGTTTGGCAGTCAGCAAGTTGGGAACGAGACTGACTACTGACTGATACGTTTTGGAGTGGGCTTCAACTTTCTGACTAACTGACCGAATCTCTGACGTAATGGTTTTTTTTGAAAAAAAAAAAAAAAAAAAATTGCTTTGAGTTTGAGTTTGGCTGCTTAGGGTATGCTGGATGGATCTTTAAGCATAGCTCCTTCTGGATACAATTTTAATGCATTGCATCTTTGACGATTTAGTAGGAAAAAATCCTCATTCATTTGGTACATTTCACGCATTTGCAATAGCATTGCGTGCATGCATTCTGCATCGATTGTGACGTTTTATTATTACCTATTACTAACGTATAATATTCTAGAACAAACATAATTATTCATTATTGTTTATATACGTGTCTTTCAGTTACGCCCACGTAATACTGACAATTGAGTAGATCATAAACTCGGGTAGTCGTAAAAATAATTTATTAGATATGTTGCAATCATCATAATATTTATGTCGCAGTTCCCAGGAAATATACGTTATAGTCCATAGAAGGCCATTTTAAATGTAATTACTAGGATAAATGGGCAAATACTGTAACTCAGTGGGTGCCTGAGGAAGGACAACGCCGAAGAGGTTGAACGCGGCAAAGGTGGTGTTCTTAACATCAGGGCATGTTTGTAAGGCAGACGTGGCCAAAAACCTCAAAAGATCGATTTGGAAAGAGAATAGGAGAGACCTTTTGACATGCTAATAAAAAATATAACGAGCTGAAGTTAGCCATTGACATTTAAAATTGGAATGTCTCTCTGAATAATGGTGCCACCAGACCGTAGTCGACCCTCGACTCAAGTGTGTCATCTCATACGTCAAAATACCCCAAATTATGTCATAATGCCGTCCATCAATCGCGGTCTAGTTGCAACCTAATATCTAAAATAGGAGAACTATTTTAAGCCGTGTATTTTTAGATAACCTAGTCATTGTACTTTTTTAGACAGTGGCTCAGACCATTTTTTTGAAAATGAATAATTGTCTAAATATTTGTCTGACCATTCTGACGTAGATACTTCGAGTGCCAATAATATTAAAATGTCGCTGAACCATACAAATAACAAGTCGAAATACGGTCATTAGCAACTCAGTGCCATTATGTTAACGACTGATGAATTGTATGAAAGATGGTATAGATATAAATAAAAATAAACAATTATTAACCAATAATACGACGAAAAGGGGGGACCAAAATGAAAGGAGAGAACATGCTGTGCAGACCACAAATACTTTGGAATGGGAGAGAAGGATGTTATAGGTAAACGGTTTTACACACCAACAACAACTCCAGTCTCATAAGCTACAAAGGAGAAGACTATAAAAAAACTCAGTGGACTGACAGTTAGGGGGAGCTTACAAGTTCTCATAAACAATCATATTGACACTTATCTCATATACCACGAAATCTACGACGGTCCAGATTCGCCGAAACAGCCATACGATATATTGGTAAGACGAGTATTGAAATTATTCGACTGCACTCCGCTATTCGCGTAATCTTCCAGCGTCCGCTTCTTAATAAAAAGATGCTAAAAATACCAGTTGTCGTGTTGTAACAGGTCTATTTCTGAGCACGCACGTGAGCAGCCGTATGTTCGGATCCCCGACGGGTTATATATTTACATATTCACGCCTTTTGCTCATGAGACTAAGATGGGTTTTGGTGGGTAATTAGTGGAAAAATTTAGGTCACTCCACCTCCTCCACTTTTGGTATTTTTGGCAAATTAATTCTGCAGATTTGACAGTCAAAAGATAGTCCCTAAAACGCTCACCCTTCACCACATCCTAGTATTTGAGCTGGAAAGACGAAATGGCGCAAAAAACCACTTTACTAATACGTCTCTGACTGTTTAGTTATGTCTTGTGGCACCATCTTGGTACAATTTTTAAGCTCCTATGAGCCTTTTTCTACCATGGCGATCAACCAGGAAACCTGAGACAATGAAGCTAAGGCATATCTCAAAGAAATGATTCAATTGTTTTGGCACCAGCATCGAAATTGTACGAAAAAAGATAATTGGTGAAACAGGAAGCAATATTAGTAACCGTTTCTAAATGTGATGGCCGCCAGATACGGACCACGTCAGTACTGTTCAAATAGCGAGGTAAATCAGTCGTGTCGTGTGATTTTTGACATAAACCAGCTTCTACTGCCCGTTTTTCTGACAAAATTCCTTTGGGGCGTTGTGTTTTGCGTCAGATCCAAACGGGGCTGTCATCATTGAATTTTCTCAGATTTAGAATACTCTTTTACCTCACGGACAAGACGGGATCGGGCTATTCTCTACCGAAAATGCTTCAATCAACTCAGCCTATCGCCGTCTACTAATAGACATAGGCCTCTCCCAGGCTGCGCCACAACACCCAGTCCTCTGCCTTCCGCATCCAGTCTCTCCAAGCCTACCGACCGAAGACCTTAAAAGGGTTTTTAAGGTCTTCGGTCGGTAGGTACTCTAGTCTCCACTCCTCGTCTCGAATCGTCTGCTCCACCGGCCATCGGTCCTTCTAATGCCCAGCCCACGGCATCTTCAGCTTGCTTACTTTGCAAACTTTGTCGGTAACTCCGAAAATGCTCAAGCTGTGTCAATCGACCAACGAATCTATTGTTCAAATCGCGTGTTTATGGTCCATCCATCAAATTACAAAGAAATGGAGCATTTACGTAATATTTATTGGAGTTAGCGGGTTAGTATTATTAGTTGTATTGGCAACAATAATGGTTTTTTTTTTTTAATCTTTATTTATTAACGAGGGTTTGATCACAAAGTGAACATGCCACCCTCATAGGAAACCTTTGTTACATGCAAAGCTTAACATCTACGCTTAATCCCTAAATTAACTAATTTATATAATATTTTAGCGGCTTTGGATGCTGGAAAAGCCAAAATAATATTACATTCTCCCACTTGACAAATATTCATATTAAATTGGTCTCTAATCAAGTATCTTTCCGCTTCGTTCTGGACACACTCCACCATAATATGAAAAACGTCTTCGACCACATTGCATTCCGTGCAGTTTGGAGATGTTACTTTGCCCATTAATGCAGCAAAACAATTCAATGGAATGTGTCCGGAACGAAGTACATATCATACTTGTCACGATTTCTTGTCTACTCATATCGGCATTATCAAACCAAGGATAGTTCTGAATGGTTGGCTGCATCGTCCTATACCAGATACCTTTTGTCAATGACTTCTCGTCGAAGTATTCTTTCCAAATTTCATAGCATTTTAATCTAACTACACTTAAAATATCTGTCCAGTAAGGTTTATACGTCACCGGAACACCCTCTAAGCACGCTTCTTTGGCTAAATGATCAACTTCTTCGTTTTCTTCAATGCCGATATGAGAAGGCACCCATTGCAAAACAATATTTTTATCTCTTAATCTACTAATAAAATCTAGTATTTTGTATGCTACCGGATAACCACAAAAATTTCCCATACACCTCGTCAAATGTTGGAGTGCGCTTTTACAGTCAGAATAGACTACGTAATCTTGAAGATCCACCGATTCAAGGTATGAAATGGCTTCGAAGATGGCAATCAACTCGGAATATATGACAGAAATGTTTGAATTTAACTTGAACTTAAAAGAGGTATTAGTTTGAGGGTCGAAAAACGCAGCTCCAACATTATTTCGAACTTTAGATCCATCCGTATAAATCCTGTAATATCCAGAATAGCTTCTGCCAAAATTCCTACTACATATAATTCGGAGTTGATAATGATCGTACGCTTTCTTAGTTTTGGTAACCTCTTTAATTTGTGGTTTAATCGTACAAGACAAGTTCAGACCGCTTACCCACGTATTAAGCGAATATAATCATAATTCATCATTGGAGTACACACATATGTCATTCAGTGTTTCAGAAATATGAGCTATAAGTGGCTTCTTTTTTCGTCTCCAATAAATACTTTGGCAACAAATATTAAGTTTAGTAATAATTTCACACGTGTCGCCATTTACAAAAGATTTGAGTTTCATAAAGAATTTACCAGCTAAGTAATATCTGCGAATATGTAACGGCTGCAGATGGAGTTCGCATTCCATCACATGAATGGCTGTGCTTTTAATAAAACCACCGATGACCCTCAAACATTGGTTTTGAATTTTAGTTAATTTATTTAAATGGGTTTGACAGCTATTATCAAATAGAAAACTGGCATAATCTATTCTGCTGCGTATGATAGCAATGTATAGACGTCGTAAATGAGTGGGGTGTATGCCCCAGCCTGGACCAGTTAGTATTTTAAACACATTCAGAAATTTGGAAGATTTGTCTCTTAACTCATTAATATGTTTAGACCATCTTAGAGATTGGTCTAACCACAATCCTAAATATTTATAGTTGTCAACTACTTGGAGGGATCTTTTATTTTCACTAATGGTTGGACTCGAACCGTGCACTCGAATATCGATTTGACTGGGTATTATTGGGTAAATATTCGACGTGGCATTTACTAACTTGGTCAAACTCAAAGAAAACAATGGCCATTATTCAGCGTTTTCTATAGGGGCTCGTGGCCAAGTAATAATAGCCGCACGGGTCGACCTTCAAGGTGGGTCCGTGGGTGGGTGGGTGATCATGCATTACATATTAAGAGTATCGAGAGTATCTTTCCGAAGCACGGAGGGGCGTGCTTCGGAAAGCACGTTAAGCCGTGGGACCCGGCTATCATTCGAAGATTTTGACATTCGTTACGGTAGTTAGGGCCCAAGAATGTCTGACAACTAGTCTTACCAAGGGGTATCGTGTTGCCCAGTAACTGGGTTGTAGAGGTCAGATAAGCAGTCACTCCATTTAAAATACTAGTATTCCGTTGCATCCTGTTAGACTGGAAGCCGACCCCAACATAGTAGAGGTAAGGCAGGCAGATTGGTTCAGCGTTTTCTGTACTATTTAGACATCCGATTCTAGTCTAACCTTGAGGATTAAATTCAGCAGGGTGTCCTTTGTGACCTATCTGAATCCAACTAAGTAAAGGATTACAGGGGCAATTCCCGTATTTTTAAAAACTTTCGCATTCTAGAGTCCGCGCCACCGTCCAGCAGAAAATTGTGAAACTACACTTTTTGAATGCAATGACATAGACACTAGCGCCGCGTCTATCGGACCTAAAAAGTGGCGCGAACTCTAATTCTAGTCTCAATCTTCACACACGTGTAACACGTGTCGATTTCTTACAGGGTTCTTTATGACTCATTAAGAACAGTTGCGCGGATTAAGTTACTAAATATACGTCGTCTATTGTATTTTATAATGGATTTTCGCAAAGTCACGCCTGAATCAATTAACTAGTCTCAATAAAAAAAAACATTTACCTACATTTTTGCGACTTGAATTTGAACGTTTTTAGGAACGAGGATAAAATTGTTCTTCAGTTGTCATACTTATTTCAGGTGACGGTTGTTGTCATTACATGGTGATTTCTTAGTGTGTCCTTTTAAAATATTCTTTGACATTATTTGCGCGGCAAGTTTGTTTGCTACAGCTAAAACATTGTTTTTCTTCGAGTAATGCAAAACATGAGTAATATTTCCCAAATTATGTCGTTCTAGAGAAATGAGTCACTCCTTTGAAATGTGAATTCGGTTTTTTTTCTGGTTAGACAGAGCCAACTTTTTTCGGTTGTGGTATGCAAGCATTGACCGATTTTTAACCATCTTAAAAAAAAAGGTTCTATGTTCGACTTTAGTCATGTTTAAAAAAAAAATATTATCATCGATATTTTTGTCAATTGTGGACCGATTATAAAAAAAAAAACAATTGGTAGAAGAAGCTTGCACGGTGGTTCCATATAAATTTGATTAACTTGGCTTGGGTAGTTTTTGAGTTAGCTTCAATAATTCGTATTTTTCCCACTTAGTATATGTGAATGATGTTATATTAACATACTGGCACTGTTATTTACATAGCAGGTAGTGACCCCAACTAAAAAGTGAAAAATAAAAACCATTTATAAAAAAAAAGAGCAACTTGGAAGTAGCGCTCGCCGGCGGCTACCGCGGCACCACTCGCTTCGCTCGCTTGGCTCGCGCGCGGTTGGTCACAGTTCTAACCTAATTCACCCAGTTGCTCGCAGAAATGTTTTCACCATTTCATCATCCTACGACATATACAAAAAGTTTGAAAACAAACACATAGTAACAACATATCGTCGTCCCTTCGGCGGACACTTTAATAACCACGAATCAATATAAATTGAGAGACAATTAACTCAACAGCTTACGAGTATGTAGACATAATATAGGTAGCCGTATCAATTTTAGAGTTGTATGGGGAAAATATTGTTTTTGAACACAACAACACCGAATGAAAGGCGACGGCTACGAAACTTGGTACCCCTTTTTACGAAAATTACGCGGACGGAGGAGTATGAAATTTGGCACAGTTAAAGTTTATATGGAGGAGTGCAGAAAGCTAATATTTTTATATAATATACATTAAAAATAAATTAAATTCATAAAAAATACATTATACACACTACCATGCGTTTGACACAAGATGGCTACCTTAGAATCATGACATTTAAATGAATTATGGTCGAATTTCGACCTCTAGGCGACCACTAGTACTCTTTATTATATCATCATCTTCGTCATCATTAGCAGCCACTGCTGAGTACAGGCCTCCTCCCTTTTGTGCCATGCTGCCCTGGTCTGTGCGAGTCTCGTCCATGTTTGTCTCGCGATCTTCTGTAGGTGGTTCATTTCTTTATTATGTACATTTACAAAATAAAAATTACAGATATAAATGTAGAAATTTTACATAAGATGAAGACTACATCTGCACTCGTAATATTCCATGACATTTGCAACGTTATTTGTCGTCGTAATGACGTCCTGCGCCCGCGCATGTTGATTTATATTATGCCTGCTGCGATGCAGTTCAACAAAATATTATTACAAGCGGAAATAGCCGAACGGCTACGATTTTCGGACGGCAAATGTGGTGATTAAGCGTCTGGCGGAAAATTTAATTAGAGACGTGAAGTTGGGGAGTTTGACGTGCCACTTCTTCTTGCAAGCGTAAATACTAGAAAGCGGTACAGGATGGGCGTTATCTATATATATAAAAGAAAGTCGTGTTTGTTACAACACTTATAACTCGAGATCTGCTGGACCAATTTTCATGGTTTTTGATTCGTTGGATTAGTCTCCGCCCCGAATAGCAGAATACATCAGACAAAAAAAAAACAATGAAAAGGTAGGGTAGGTAGGGTAGGCAGGTAGGTGCGCCGTAGATAAGTACTTAGTGCTACTCGAGCGAAACCGGGGCGGGCAGCTAGTATTATTATAATTTTTGACATTCAAAAAGGTCTGATTAATTGCTCATCCATTTTGAATAAATGAGCCTTGATTTTGATTAAGTAACCTTATTCTCACGATGTTGTAGCCATGACAGCGGCAACCCGCAATTATACCATGCTTTTTGTATCAAAAACTTTACCTTTTTCGATAGAAAAGGATCATCCAAAGGGAACATTGTTATGGAAAACCCACTTCTACATACACAAAGGCATACGAAACCTTTTATAATAAGGAATGTAGGGTCCGCTTCCCAGCTCCCACGTGGAGAATTTGAGCATACTTATAAAGGACCTTTCAAGTTGTACTTGTGTAATCTGGGGTAATTGCAGGTCTGATGATAGTCATTCTGCGTAAAATTTTGATATTCACAAAATCGTTGGAAAAAGGTGATGAGCTTGAAAAGATGATACCTGAAAAAATACGAGTACATACTATCGAAGAACTTCATATCTAAGCAGTTTGAAATCAAAATCCCGTGAACACGATGACCACAACTGTTACCGCCCCGGTCCTATAGCTGCCGAGCGCTACGAGCAGAAATAGTCCTTACGGTGTATAGATATGAACTTCTTCGATGGTACATACTATCGAAGAACTTCATATCTAAGCAGTTTGAAATCAAAATCCCGTGAACACGATGACCACAACTGTTACCGCCCCGGTCCTATAGCTGCCGAGCGCTACAAGCAGAAATAGTCCTTACGGTGTATAGATATGAACTTCTTCGATGGTACATACATAAAATCACGCCTTCTTCAAATGGGGATAGGCAAATATTACAGAACGTCATCTGCTACGATCCTAACGTACCATCAAAGAAGTTCATAACCACCGTAAGGACTACTCTTGCTTGCAGCGCTCAGCGGCTTCAGAACCGGGCCGGTAACAGATGTGGTCATCGTGTTCATGGGATTTTGTTTTCAAACTGGTTAGATATGAAGTTCTTTGATGGTACACCTTTTGCCTCGTTTACGTTCATACATCTGGTGACACACGCACGCCGGTTGCGAGTACCGCGCACCTGAGCTTTCTGAAGAACATCACCAATAAGGTAAGGTCACTATTATGTCCTTCTAGGGGGTCCCTCCCTCCCGGCGTTTCCACTAACATTTCCCTTTGTAAGTGATTATAAATTCTGGTATTCAGTGGTAACTGAGGGGCATCGGAGGGGCTCGTGGCTAAGTAACAACAGTCGCCCGGGTCGATCGATCAGGTTAAGCTACGCTTGGTCCGTGGATGGGTGACCATCTTAACATACCAAGACTCCTCCGTGCCTTGGAAAGCACGTTCAGCCGTTTGCAACGGTGAGCAATGGGTAGCTCGCCGTCCGATAGGGACCAGGGCCCGGGTCGACGGCGCGTTGTGTTCCACGCGCGCCTCAGAGATGTCAGCACCAACTGACGGGGTCCGGAAGGGCCAATGCCTGCCGGGATTGCGGGTTTGTCCGAAAGGGATATCGCGACCCCGGCACACAGGCAACGGAAGGAACACGGGTGGGTTTTAGTCAGTAAAAGTCTGACACGCCCTCCCGCTCCGCCCAGAGCGGGAGAAGTTATTTGATAATTTCCCAACAACAAAAAAAAAAAAAGAAAAGCCTTTGGTCCCGCTGCCGTTTGTAGATCTTTGACAGTTGTTGTCTGACAACCAGTCTAACCAAGGGGTCGTATTACCCAGTTACTTGGTAGTGGAGGTCAGATAGGCAGTCGCTCCATGTAAAATACTGGTATTCAGCTGCATCCGGTTAGACTGGAAGCCGACCCCAACATAGTAGGTCTTCTTCTTTTCGTGTGGTTAGTGACTAACGTCGCCCATGGGCCTCTGAATTGGCTTCACATACCGTCGAGGAATATCTCTCAGCCGGTTTCCTCACGATGTTTTCCTTCACAGTTTTTGAAACAAGTGATAATTAAACAATACGCAGATGAATCTGAAAACTCAGAGGTGCGGGCCTCGGGGTTCGACCTCGAGGCACGACCAACTTTTACGTAGTTGGTAAAGGCTAGGCAGTTATGAGGCCGATGATATTCAGTCGCGTTTGGTTGATAAGCTGAAAACGACATTAAGTACATGGAAGTAGGCAAAGATAGTTGGAAGACTTAGGCTGATGACCAAAACCTACATAAAGACAGAAATCTATTATCGATCTAAGTATTTTTACTACAGACATGGCGGACCTTCCCAGTCGAGGCAAACAAACATCAACAACTTCTATTTTATTATTACAATGACGAATCGAATCGATATTTATGTTAGTTCAAACATACATATAATCATTTATACACATACAGTCATACTCATAACATAAAAAAATGCTCCGAGCCTTGGCTACTTGTATATCCCGGGCGCAATAACTTGACACGCGCGGGTTAGCGGGAGGGGAGTCGAGTTTCGAGCCAGGTGTCAAGTTATTGCGCCCGGGTTGTATGTTATATCGTCAGCTTGAATTTTTTCTCATCATCATCATCAATTGAGGCGTATTTCTTATCGAAACAGTTAAGAGCGTTTATTCTGAAAGTGGGCAACGTCGCAAATAGCTGTCAAATATTTCGGTGTTTTGATTAATTTGGCAATATTACTGTATGAAAATAAGAAATGTGGCTAACTAGCGAACTAGAATATTGATTATGAAATGCAATAATTAATATCGTAACACTGAATATTTAGTTTTAGATGTAAAAAAAAGTATTTGGAAACTTTCAAAATGCCTTTTTTACACCTAAAACGGGTAAGACATCAAATTCAATGGTATAATTGCAATTCATCTATATATATAAAAGAAAGTCGTGTTGGTTACACCATTTATAACTCAAGAACGGCTGAACCAATTTGGCTGAAAATTGGTGGGGAGGTAGCTTAGAACCAGGAGACGGACATACTGTTTAGTAGGGTAGGTAGGGTAGGTAGGGTAGGTAGGGGTAGGTAGGTTAGGCAGGTAGGTGCGCCGTAGTTAAGTACTGAGTGCTACTCGAGCGAAGCCGGGGCGGGCAGCTAGTTATTAATATTCTAGTTCGCTAGTTAGCCACATTTCTTATTTCCATACAGTAATATTGACAAATAAAACAAAACAGGTAAATATTTGACAGCTATTTGTGACGTTGCCAACTCTTACTATAAGCCCTCTTAAAAAAAAAAACAGGTTTTTAAAACATGGAACAGATATCTCAAAATCGAAAAAACTGTTCCTGCTTCCACAACATACTACAACTGACCAAATTAAAACATTGCCGACATTGCCGTATCTGGTGTGTGTGTCTGTGTAACATAACAAGCTCTTCTCTTTCTAGCTTAAGGACGTTTTCTTTGTTAGAAATAGTTACAAAAGAAAATAACCTGGAACAGTTTGGAATAAGCTCTTTTCCCTTCTGACTTATTGTAATAGAAAGAGATAGCATCTGTTCTCTGCCTTTCACTGTTATTAAGTACTACAATACACTGTCTCCCTGGAAAAAGTGCACGAACGAAAATGGGTGAAACAGGAAACTAGACCATTATAAACGCCAAAATAATGGAAATAAAATATCTAAATTTATTGAAAAAATCAAATAAATATTTCATAATTTTTTCAATGAAACTTGTTTTTTTTACTTGATAGCAGTTTTTTTTTTTGTATTTTGATTAGTGTTTGCTCCGACCAAATAAATATAAAATAATAAAAAACCAAGACAGCGCTGTCAACAGTGACTTGAGGCCGGTTTCGTAAACATGTGTGCACTTAGTGAGGTGTAATTTCATTGTAGATTGTTGTAAATGTGTGCGTGTGAGCATGTATGCACAGAGCGGAGGTGTTGTTTGATCTTCAAATGACTGAACGGATTTTCTGGAATCATAGCTAAGAACACTCTGGGTCAAGTCACATTTGAAACAAAAAAAAAACAAAAACACAATCGGTTCAGCCGTTTGGGAGCTACGATGGCGCAGACAGACACACTGATACACACGTTAAACTTATAACACCCCTCTTTTTCCATTGGTGGTTAAAAAGTGAAAATAATGTTTTAACAAGAACAGTGTGTCACTGCTGAGCCAAAAAGGTTCATTTCAGCATTAAACCCAGAACTGTGGTCACACCAAGCCCAATCAATCTGCCTAACCTATTCCCAACTTAACTATGTTGGGATCGGCTTCCAGTCCAACCGGATGCAGCTGAATACCAGTATTTTACATGGAGCGACTGCCTATCTGACCTCCACAACCCAGTCACTGGGTAACACGATACCCCTTGGTGAGACAGGCTGTCAGACTTTTGGGCTTCTGACGACCCGTAACGACTGTCAATGATCTAAGAATGTCACACACACATAAAATACTACAAGTATTTTAGTACAAGATACACAGCAGGCATGCTCATATCTACTCGTAATGATAAAACGGATCGTCGTTAGCGTAACGACTGCTCGTTAGAACAATTGCCAGCGGTTGTTACGTCCGCACATTGAGCGTGTGTGGGCGCATCGGTAGGGTTACCAAGTTTTTCTAGAAGAAGTAGAGTATATCTGATTTCAGCGAGGGTAAATAAAGAGTACAGATTAAAAAAAAAACACTTTATTGCAATATGAAAGAGCCCGTATTCGCAAAAACATAAGGTCTTGAATTGTTCAAATTTCTTAATTAATTATCTAAGAAATTTGAACAATTCAAGACCTTATGTTTTTGCGGATACGGGCTCTTTCATATTGCAATAAAGTGAAAACCGCCAAGATAATAGTTATTAGATATTGATACTTCACCGTCGATATGTAGATCTGCAGTGCTATTCTGTAACCATCTCACCGTGAAAACTTAGGTGAAGTGAGCGTGGAGTGAGTTGTCATTCCACAGGGATTGACACTACTGACAGCTCACTTCACCCAAGTTTTCACGGTGAGATGTTTACAGAATAGCATGGCTGGAGCTCATTTTTAATCAATTTTAATGAAGCCCTGCTCCTCTTTTCTCGCCACTTCACGTACATATTCATAACTGAAAGGACTTTCGGTGAATGCTGAAGTGGCGGGAACTGAGAGTATATTATAGCTTTTTTTTTAATAAGCGAATTCTACGACATTGACATCTACATATTTCAAACAGACAACTTGTCACATTGACATTATTTTTTGACGTGTCTGATTGTAGCTGCGTTCAGAAACGCCCGGTTTGGGTACCAGTTGGTTCAGTAAACAGAAAGTCTGTTTTGTGTTGTGGGCATGGCAGGCATCTCTGTGAACATTATCCCAAAAAAGAATGCTCAGTTTATGAAAAAGATTATTTTAGTGTACCTACTCTATGAGTGTCATAGATTATAAAGTAAAACTACAAGAAAAAGAGTACAACACTCCTCCTTCAGTTCTGAGTTGAGCTCCACGATTACTGACAAATGCTCGCACTGACTGAACAGGTCCACTCAAATCTGTGTGGTTCTTTCACAAGACCATTTCAGACACTAATCTACATGGTCCTCATATGACTCATATGTCTGGACTTTAAAAGAGACTGCGACCTCTGAGTTTGTTTCGGCCTTTCTTCTCAGAGTAGTCAGATAGGAAACACCGACCTCATCTAGCTTATTTTTAATATTTTTTTATATGGCGTGTAAAAGTGATTCCGATATCCTATTTAATTTAACTCTATTTTAGAGTACGGTTGGCAACCCTACGCATCGGATATATGATATATATTATTATACTAGTGAATAATTATATAAATACTTGTTTATAGAAAAATTGATACTGGTGTCAACTAGTGGGGTCTACATAATATAACATCACGCTTGTACTTCCCCGAAGGACTAGGCAGAGTTGTACCTATAGTACACCCACATTTCGCCAGTTATGTTTAAGTCCCATGTAACAGGGGGCGAGCATGTTGCCATTATCCGGGCACAAATCCAGAGTCCGGTTTTAGTTGTATACAATAGTTTCCTCTTTTATTAATTTATGTTAAACTTTATAATTTATTTCATAAACTATTCTTCGTAGATGTAACTGCTATTTTTGTTAGATTTATAATATAATATTTTGTAATCTGTCTAATGTAAAGAGCCCTAACTCTAAATGTCAACGAATTACAACGCTGCTAAATTTAAGAGTACAACAACTGTGACGATGACAACTCAAGTGACAGGTATTACGTTTAGTCGGTTACTTGAGTTTTTTTTTGTTTACCTTTAATTAACTACCTAAACATAGGGAGTATAATCTATTCTTCTAGTTTTAACTGCTGAGCGGGGGGTTCTAAGCTCGATTCGCAGGTCGGGCGGTGTTATGGTTCTTCCATTAAAGAATTTCTCAGTAGCAAAATTTTTTTTTAAGCTATTGCATAGCTTTTATCGGAGACTCTGAGCGCGGCGACCGAATGTAGAAATTCCGTAACGAAAAAAAAAACCTGACGCGAAAGTTTGTGAGGATGGATGGATGGATGTTTGTTACTCTTTCACGCAAAAACTACCGAACGGATTTTAATGAAACTTTACAGTAATGTGGCTTATATATCAGAATAACACATAGGCTACAATTTATAAAGATTTTATGTGATTTAGCCATAATATAACGATAAGTATCCAGTAAGTCGGAAAAAATCCTGCCCTCTGAGATCTATCTTTGCGTGCGCTGCCTAAACCGCTGGAGTTACATGAAAAGAATGTATTGTGGGGTTGTTTGTCTTAAAGAGTTCTAAATAAAAGTCCGCGACAGCATATATCTACCTTTTATGTGGAAGCCATTATAGCCAAAATAGTGAGCTATAAATACATTTAAATTGAATACTTTTTTTAAGTTGCATATTTTAGAGTATTTAGTTAATTCGTATCAAAATAAATACCTTCATCGCTTTCGGTATTTAATGTAGATAAAATTTGTCTTTTACACTAAGTAATTTGGACTAATATTTTAAAAGTTAGAACGATAAGAATGACCTGCGATGAGTCGACGGCGGGCGCGCAGAACGAGGGTGGAGGGGCGGGGGATAGGCAATGACGCGCGATCGCCGAGTGCGCGACCCGAACGCGGGCAGACGCGTGAGGGCAGACGTCATTGACGGTTGTGTAAATTCTGCGATTTAGGGGGGGGGTATAGGGGTATTTTTAAAAAAAAATATTTTAAATCAACAATATTACCTTCTTATTTTTGAATATATGCTATGCAATAGCTTTACCGCGGCAGTCCTCGAGTGCCACACGTATTTTTTTTTTTGAGGGTAGGATATTATCAAATAACTTGTCCCGCTCTGGGCGGAGCGGGAGGGCGTGTCAGACTTTTACTGACTAAAACCCACCCGTGTTCCTTCCGTTGCCTGTGTGCCGCGGTCGCGATATCCCTTTCGGACAAACTCGCAACCCCGGCAGGCATTGGCCCTTCCGGACCCCGTCAGTTGGTGCTGACATCTCTTTGAGGCGCGCGTGGAATACAACGCGCCGTCGACCCGGGCCTGCCATGCGATTCTGTAAACATCTCACCGTGAAAACTTGGGTGAAGTGAGCTGTCAATAATGTCAATCCCTGTAGAATGACAGCTCACTCCACGCTCACTTCACCTAAGTTTTCACGGTGAGATGGTTACAGAATAGCACGGCTGGTCCCTATCGGACGGCGAGCTACCCATTGCTCACCGTCCGCTCAGTAGCAGCCTGGACTTTGGAATTTGGTGGTGTGGTATCCCCGTGCCTTGAAAAGCCGTTGGTCCTGCGCCTGATCTCTCCCCGGTCGTGTCGGATTGCCGTCCCATTGGACTATGAGAGTAAAGTGGAAACAGAGAGTGCATCTGTGTTGGCGCACACACTTATGCACTATAATAATTATCTTCTGCGTACCTGGTGAATCTCAGTTGGGATTGGCCACCGTGACCAAAATCGGTCGGGAGTATTACTCCTCTAATACTTTCAATAAGATGGCCTAAAATTAGATACTTCAATGAATGAATGAATGAATGAAATGCACTGATCCCAGCATGGTTTAACCAGACTCGATATATCGAATGAACCCCAAGATTTGCACTAGCCCATGAAGCCTCATGTTTCATGGAACTACATAGGCCATTGCAAATCAAGCAGTAGACCGGGGAGCGCAGGTAATGGTAAGGAATACGTGCCCTTAGGATAAGGAAGGATTTGAGAGCCGTACCGGATATGCATCCTAGAGTAAGCATTGGAATAGTTGAAATATTAACGAAGAGTTAAAAAATATCTAGGGTGAGAACACAGTGTAGTTCGATCCGCAACACCGCAAAGAATTTTTTTGGACACTGTTATTGACCATCTATGGTCCGCATCTTCCGTAGCCGACTACAAGCAGCAGTAGCAGGCGACGTGTCGCCGCGACACCCTAGTTTCTATGTATTTTTATGAAATCGAACCGAATTTCTATGACAACGCCTGCTAAGTAATGCTGCCTGCAGTAGACTATGGAATTGTACCTTTAAAGTTCCGCAATGCGTTACGGACGAGATCAGGGCCCAACTCATTATACATACTAATAATAATATGTAATACCAGCCTATTATTGTCCCACTGCAGGGCAAAGGCTTCTTCCCATACAGAGAAGGCACGAGCATTGATCACCACGCTTGCTCAAGACGGGTTGGTGATTTCAGACTTATCTTAACTCTAAGACCAGGTTTCCTCACGATGTTTTTCCTTCATAGTCAGTAATGTCCAAGATAATCTCTACTGTAACGTCCAAGATAACCTCGTACATACAAACCCAATGTTTTTCTTTCTATAATAATATTATAGTATACAAGAAAGAGCATTAACCAACACGCTTACGCAATGCAGTTTGGCGAGCAACAACCATTACAAGTCCAATTATTTGGCATTTTCCTTAAAACCGCAACGATTTTTGGCATAACTTTTGCGTTGCGGGCCCGCCAACCAATCCATTGTGTACCCACGCCCTTATAAATAAGCAGGTGGTTGCGTGGTGAACTGCTGATTGACCTAATACAGTTTCATTGGCATAACAAATGGCTCGGAACTAGGGTTGCCAACCCTAATATAGTATATTCTACTATAGGTATTAGAGGCCTAAATACTATATTTCTAAAGAAAAATATAGAAGGCGAAACTACTATATTTTTACATCAATGGGACAAGTATTAATCTCATAAAAGCCGAGTTAATGGTAGTTTCATTTGTAACCTTAATTTAGAGTGAAAAATATGCCTTTGAAGAATGAAAATGTTTGAAACATTCCTACTATATTTTTACAGCCAATGGTTTCGAAAATACCATATTTGATATAGAAAAAAGTTGGCAACCCTACTGGGAACTGACCTTAGCCAATGTTACCTTTAGTGGCATAGGACTAACGACAACCGGTTAGTGGTGTAGAATCACTATAGCGTCGTCTTAGAGTGAAAACCTCTTATATGCGAAAAACTGGTGGGCAACTGGGAAGTTATATAAATGCTGATCACGCGGTAAAATCTGTTTATGCGATGCAGGATTTTGCGTGACGTCAGAATGATGCGTAGGTCGCATGTGGCGATATAGATGCCGCCACAAAACTAGGGCGTGCGTTGCGAGGTATTTTTTTCAAAAATGTAATAAAATTAAAAGTCAAAGTTGCATTCCCGAGCTTTTCACTCTAAGGCGACGATAGATCAAAGTTGCCAACAGACAACAGAAAATGCATGAACTCACGCATTTGAATTTTATCTTTTTTATGAATTTACTTATTGCTATTAATGTATTAATGTATGAATTTATTTATTTGATTCTTTTTATCAATTTATATAAATTTCTACTATTTTATTTTTATGCAATGTTTATTAGTTTCACTAATGTCGAAGAATGTCAATTTTACCTTTACCAATTCTATAATGTTTCAACTTTATTAATATTTATATATTATTTTTATTTTATAACATTTTAACTTTTTACCGATGTTACCAAATTTTCTATATTAGCGCTTATTACTAGGTAGGTTAGCATGATTGTCTGATTAATTGCTTTATGCATGTGGTGTTTACCTATAAGTAACTGATGCACTGTTATTTTACTTTTTAAATGTATTATGTGTTTGTATCAGTGTAATCAATTGTTGGTGAACCTGATAAAAAAATAATAAAAAAATCTTACGATGGGCATTGGCAGAAGGTATAGAACGCCACCTGCACGCGTAGCATGAACACAGTTTTGTCGACGGAAGAGAAGACTAAACTGACGTTCCGTGTAGACAGTGCGACGGTAGCAAAGTAGAAAGAGTCAACTGCACATTTTACGAAATTCACTCTTTTACATAATTCGACTCAGGTTTCTTTGTTTTGTCATAAGATTTATTTTTCTGTTTGATTCTCAATTTTTACTGATATTAAGTCACGTATACAACACACAGCGTGACAGCTACAACAATTTTTCCCAGTGTCGAAGAACCGTATTTTAAAACAAAAAAATATTTCAGTAATATTGGCCTTAACCGTTTCCTTGGTAATATTTCCTATTAACGAAATGATGTAAAATATGAGAAGATAGCTTTGTTCTTCTATTAATTATCACAGTTTTGTGTTTAAATGCTCTCCTGTAAAATCATGATTTTGCAGATAACCGTTTATACTTTGTGGCCGTGGAGACAACTGTCAGTTGTCAGTGTGATTTTGACAGTTTGGTATAGAAAACTTTCTTCTAAAACAGTCTACATATAAAAGGACCTAGACAAAGATTGTTAGAAACGAAAGACAAAATGACAGATTGTAGAAGGATTTCTACGGTGCGATGTCAAAAATGGAGAAACAAAATGTCACTTTGTATAGAAAGAGCTGTGTCTATTCTTCGTAGACATAGAAAGCGTCATGCTACGCGTGCTGCTACGATCCTTACAAACTTATCTACCTACTCCTTTTGCTTCGTTTACGTTCATACATCAGAGGGTCTAGTGTGAGTTTTGTTTAACCATCTCGATTTTACGCATCGACCGCGTTCGGCGCTCTGATTGGCCTTTCACTGGCCTTCACTGGTGATGGGCATATCGGAGCGCCGAACGCGGTCGATGCGTAAAATCGAGATGGTTAATCGAAACTCACACTGGACCCTCTGAGGGCCTAGTGCGAGGTTTTATACTTACTTATTCGATCGCGTTAGGCTTTGTGCAGACTAGCGCGACGCGACAGCGCGACGCGACACCGGTTATTGTTATACTGTC
The DNA here is from genome assembly GCA_914767755.1 of Agrochola circellaris. Lineage (NCBI taxonomy): Eukaryota > Metazoa > Arthropoda > Insecta > Lepidoptera > Noctuidae > Agrochola > Agrochola circellaris. The sequence goes on along the minus strand of OU611867.1, from coordinate 2,824,398 downwards.
AAGTTTTCTTAGAAATTGTATTGTTCGAGTCGCGTCGCGCCATCGCGTCGCGCTGGTGTGTACAAGCCTTTAACGTTAACGTTCACTATCGTCAATTTGAAGGAAATAATTGCGTTTCCCTTATAAGTCACCAGACGGCGCTTGATAATCAGTTTCAGTACAAATTGAAGTTTACGTTAACGCTATCGACTACGTATAAAAACTCGCACTAGTAAACATACACGCCGCCCGGTTGCTACGCACCTGACCTTTCTAAAGAACATCACCAATAATTTCAATATATTATGTCCTCGTATGGCGTAAAAAATAAACAAAAATTGGTCAATGTAACAATTTTTTGACATTTTTTTAAATATAGTTTTAATAGAGTCGATTCAGATTAGGATACAGGAAAATTATATATCCCGGGCGCAATAACTTGACACCTGGCTCGAAACTCGACTCCCCTCCCGCTAACCCGCGCGAGGCCCCGCGCTCGTCCTTCAGGACGAGCGCGGGGCCTCGCGCGGGTTAGCGGGAGGGGAGTCGAGTTTCGAGCCAGGTGTCAAGTTATTGCGCCCGGGTTGTACATTGAATGTCAAAGTGTCAACTTATCATAAGGAACACCACAATTTTATTAATATATAAAATAAATGAACATTCTGTATTAGTGTTACCATACATATTATAAAATCGGCAAAATCGCTTTTCGTGTATGTCTGTGTGACCGCGTTGTTCTTCGAAACTACGCAACGGATTTTGATGCGGGTTTTTACTACCATTTAGAGAATTTATTCCGGAAGGTGTATAATAATATATTATATTATAAAGTCTCGATGTTCTGCGTTCGCAATTTATTTGCCAAACATGTAAACAAACACGAGTTTTAGAAAAAACAACTGTAATGCCTACAAATAAGGTTCAGTTTGCGCTACAACTTCATATCTTTTATGAGTTTTTCGACAGTACTAGTCAGTCTAAAATCAACTTTATTTACAGTAGCATTAAGTTGATGTTTGTTTACGTGGAAATAACGTCAATTGGAAACAAGGATTTGAATTTAGGTTTTTTTATAATAATCGTGTAAGGTCTTTACACGATTATTATAAAAAGAAAAGATTTGTATTTTAGTACCTATGTTAACATTTTTGTTTGTAATGAATAAACTCAAAAACTAATGGATCGATTTTAAAAATTCTTTCACCAGTAGAATGCTATATTATCACTGAGTGGGGTATAATTTATAAAGATATCACGCGGGCGAAGCCGCTGGCGGAAGCTAATGTATAATAAACACAAAAAAGATTTGGAAGGCAGGAAATACATCCGTCAATCTACCACAAAAGCGCAAAATCATAACATAACATCACGCGTGTATTTCCCTGACGGGTTAGGCAGAGATGTGCTATCGAAGAACTTCATATCTAAGCAGTTTGAAAACAAAATCCCGTGAACACGATGACCACATCTGTTACCGCCCCGGCTTTATAGCCGCCGAGTACTGCAAGCAGAAATAGTCTTTACGGTGTATAGATATGAAGTTCTTCGATGGTACCTACATTACTACCACATTTCGCCAGTTATGTGTAAGTCCCATGTAATAGGTGGCGAGCCTATTGCCACCAGCCGTTGAGAAATTTTAGATTGAAAACCCCAATAACACTTTGCCCGACGCAGGTATCGATAGGACCTCATGCTCAGCAGTACCACTTGCGACCACTAGAACAGCGAAGCAGTCAATAAAAATTTAAATTATAAACCAATGTGTCTACCCTCATTGTGACCAATCAAAATCAATCAATCACATTGATGGCAACAATGTGTGGATATTTATGAACTAAAGTATAATGTAGGATATAACATAATGTGTGTGTACACACACGCACTCATTATGTAATGTTCATAACAAACATTGCACACGCAATGTGTGTTATGTCTGTGTGTTAGTTTATTTATTTATAATATCACCCCTGTATTCCCCAAAGGGCTTTGCAGGGGTGCCTTGTACTCCCGTATTTCACCAGTTATGATTAAGTCCCATGTTATGGCGGCAAGCCCATTGCTACTGAGAATTTCTTGGTAATAAACCTATCTGGACTGCCTCGTAGATCAAGTGGTTGCAAGGTATTCTACTGAGCATGTAGTCCTAGGTGCAATTCCTGGGTCGGGCAGTGTTATAGGGGTTTTCCATCTGGAATTTCTCAGTAGCGGCAAAAAACTCCAGTCTGGATTTGAGCCCGGTTGATGGCAATCGGGCAATAGGCGCCGGAATACGAATGCATACGTGCCCAAGTAGTTATTTGTGAAATAAAATATTTTAAATAGCTTTTAAACAACAATATGTTGTATCAACCAAGCCTCTAGAAATGTGCATAAAGTTATCATTGTTTTGAAAACATTGTACAATATCACAGAATAATAATCAATCTGCTACTCTTAATTAAATCTTGGACAAAACAAATGTTAGTCATGTTTATTAGCTTTAAAAGGAATGTAATACACCAATCTAAAGTAAGTACCTCTTAATGAAACAAACAATTGAAAAATTTCAGACATTATATTGATTAGTATTGAAATATATAGAACTAAAGAATGATTCCTATTCGAAGCAATGGGGCACTTAATATCAAGTCCAGCGCTCAGACCAAATAAAAAACCTAGACAGAGCTCTGTGAACAATACAGTGAAGCATGCCAAAACTACACCACCACTCTGTGCATACACGCTCACACATTTACAACCTTTACAATGACACTACAATCAAACTATACCACACAAAGTTCACACATGTTTACGAAACCGGCTTCACTTCACTGCTTACAGCGCTGTCTTGATTTTATATTTGGTCTAAGGTCCAGCATATCCTGTTGAGTGCATGATACAGGAACTGATGGACACTTCTGAAGGTAGCAAACTCGTAGCCAAATTCTAGGCTGACTCAATTAAAATTCCCATTAACACACTAAGAGAGAGACTTTTATTGTTCTGAAGTAGAATTGGTGCAAAAGTAATGTAGAATCTTTATGTTAATGGATAGATCAGTATAGATCATATTATCATCATCTGCCTAGCCTTCTCCCAACTATTTTGGGGGCAGCTTGCAGTCTAACCAGATGCAGCTGAATACCAGTATTTTACATAGAGTGACTGCCTATCTGACCTCTACAACCCAGTCAGTCCCTTTTGTAAGACTGGTTGTCAGACTTGAGCTTCTTTTGCTTTTTCAAGATTTTTTTGGTAAATATGCTGTTAGATCATTCTTTTAATATTGAGTGAAGAAATCTGATGTAAAGCAGTAACCAAGCCAAAAATGCATGCTAAACCTCTGTGTTTATTTTGATGACTTCTTAGAGTTGATCAGAAAGTAAATTAAGAACTGGTTTTGGAATACAAATATTTTCATTTTTGTATTATTTAAGATTATATATTAAAGACAGAAATATTTGGATGGATGAATTAGCTGATTATTTTATATTACATATTGTATTATTATTTTATCATCAAGAAAAATTTTATGGTAAACTTGTCAATATTGACATACCTGCATTTCTATTTCTACTTCAACTTTGACCAGATTTCTAGAATATAGATGAATTAAATATGAATGTAGACTGGGTAAATTCATCATTTAATTCACTATCCAAGGTGAATCAAAACTTTTCAAAATAAATAAATAATTAATGAAAAGTATGCCTAATTAATGTTACTATCCCATTACTTAACTAACGCAAATTAATTCAAGAATGTTTACGTAATAAATTCACCAAAATCCGTAAGATTCCATGCCATAAAATGTTTTAACTCTCACAAATTCCTATCAACATACAAATCCTTCACGGTTCTATGAAAACGCACATTTTTCAGCGATCTAACCTTCTACCGGCGTTTGAATCGGTAGCGGCAACAGAAACAATCAAGTTTTAATAACTCTGCTAGTTACACACTTTCCAAATTTACGCTCGAGTCGTATCAACTTGCCGTACCATATATAAACCGATTATTTTAGATTACCGTCTGTTTCAACGGCACATACTGCCCAAAAATAAGTCTCAAAGATACAGAGAATCATATTAAGCTACACGACACCGCGAGAAACCTCCAAATTTCCAAATAAAGACAACAAAATATACCATGTCCATCTTCAGTTACACTGACCTGTATCTCGTTATTGAAGCATCAGCGGCCCGAAAATAGGCTTCCATCAAACATTTGACACTGTACAGAACTTGAAAGTTAACAATAAATGTTTATTTCACACAATAATCATTCAGTTTTTGCGATTTTTTTTTATTGTGACACTCGCGGGTTACAAGAGACAGCACAACGCGTTCGCGAGTATTTAGTGTTGCCAGGGTTTGTTCTATGGTTCTACCAAAAAAAAATGTTAAAAACTAAAACTCAACTATAACGCCAACTAAAAAGGTATAAACAAGACATCAAAGATTGAGACAAATTAAAAATAACATCGGTTTTCTTATATCGGAGTCATCTAAATATGTCATGTAAATAACGAAACAGTTTACGTGTGGCTGCGGTTATTCGAAAACCGACGACATTTTTACCCGACTACGGCAAAGCCAAAGGAGGGTATGACTGAGGGAATGATTTTAACAGACTATGTATGTGTGTTCATCTGTTCGCTGATAACTTTAAGCTTCTCGTCGTATTTTGACAAATAAGAAAGCTTTAAAAAAAAAGCGTTAGTTCAGCGTTTTGAAGGCGTTATGTTGTTCCGAGGGCATGGAATATTATATTATATTATTATTATATTATCATTACATAAAATGCTTCCGAAATAAACATATTTTAGATCAACGTATCGGTTTTGTTAACTTTTTCTAAAATAAATTGATTATCAATAATTTTATTTATTTATTGTTTGATTTATTCATACATAGACCCTAAATACGAACGGCTAGGGTTAAGCTTCCAGTGGGATGTCGTATAGATTCCATATGAGCGGCACTGATTGCGATAAAGAAGAAAACTTGCTTGAAGGTTTTTATGCGGCGAAAATTATGTCAGATATTTTTGATCACAACGAGGTATCACATTCTAAGAGGTGATAATTATATCCTTTTGAAGCTGATGCAGCATCCTATATTTCGGCGTTGGTGGTCTCGTCAAATAGTTTAGGTGTTCCTTCGATATCACATACTACCTGCGCCCCGCGGTTACACCCGCCCGCATAATTCTTGATCCGTCCGATCTGTTTGTTAGCCAAATAAAACGAAAATAAAATGCTTAGCATTCCATGCATTTTGTATTGTTTTCGGTTTCGTCGCTACACTCCTACCGTCTTCTTGATTTTTTATAGCAACGAGGCTGATCTAGAAATTCAAAAAAACATAAAAACTGGAACGCGCAAATTATTTTTTCTCTATGTTCTGACAACTGACGCGTGTCGCGTTTTGTTTCAATTTCCGAACGAAATTGATTAATAACGTCACTGTCTAAACACAATCGATAATTTTCGTTCATGATTGGATTATGTACGTTAGATTTATCAATTAAATAAATGAAAATATAGTAATTAGTTAACTTTGTAGTTAATTAGCACAATGATTAAGGCCATATTGGTATTCAATAATCATGGGAAGCCGAGATTATCAAAATTCTACCAATACTTTGTGAGTGAAAGTTTTATTTTTCTATTTTGTGTACAAAGGAATGTGTATCATATACGCCTGTAATTTTGATGACAGAAGTTTATTACAAATGGAACAGGTTTTTATAATAAAATGATTACATATTTCAACATGTAATGTAATTTTTTAAATATTTTTTGCTTACCTTTTCTACTATCTGCAATTCCAAAAACCGGTAAATGACATGTCATATTATTATGTGACTTACAACTACCACTAGTCCAGAGCTGCTGTCTTCAGCCAAGCATTTTGCTCAGTAAGCTAGATTTTAATGCCACCAAATTCACTTGATTATCAACAGTATTTTACTTGAGACCTCCTGCCATCCAGAGCGCAGCTTTATACTGAAAACAAATGACCGGATAAATTGCGTGCTTTTATATCAATACCAAAATTAATTCTGAGGTGACACAGCTTATGGCCATGTGTATATATTTTTTATCACTGTACAATGTACTATCGAAGAACTTCATGTATCTAAGCAGTTTGAAAACAAAATCCCGTGAACACGATGACCATATCTGTTACCGCCCCAGTTATATAGCCGCCGAGCGCTGCAAGCAGAAATAGTCCTTACGTTGTATAGATATGAAGTTCTTCGATGGTACATACATTAAAAAAATGATTCCAGTGAATTGAGATCCTTCTTCTTTTTCGTCTTTTATTTCGGTAAAAAAATGCATTTTCAAATAGAAACGATTTTTTTAAATATTTATTTTAACAAGAAACAATTTTTTTTATCTCAACGAAAAAATATAAAACATGTAACAAGAAATACATAAAAATAATAGACAATATTACAGCCCACAACGCTATTCACAGATTAGCTACAGGATACAAAACAGTGAAAACAATCGCTACAAGCTACGTTAACCGGTAAAGCCCTGGGTGACCCTCAAGCACGTCAATTAGCACGTTAATTAGTTGTTTATCAGGCCTTTAACGGTTAAGCATATAAGCTACGTTCTGGGCTACTAGAATTATGATTGCCATGATCACACTAAGTAGAAGTAGGAACATTGAATAGTGATGAACGTAGCTCTACGCAGCCTATTGTTATTTTAAATTAATCACTTGATTGCCATTTTATGAGACTTTTAACCTCTAGTTGATAACGTCGATATCACAATATTTTAACTAGATTTAGACAAAATATGTTCGTACTACAATACTATCCCTTTTATCCTGAATCTCCTTTCTTGTTAGCTAATTTAATTGTTGTTATTTTCTTTCCTGAGTTAAATGTATCTTGAAGCTCAGTGTGCCTCTTGTAATGCTTTCTGTCTGCTGCAATTCTTCTCCAGTTTGGACCTGCTGTGAGATTGATTTCGACCGCGCACCTTTTCCATTGTCGACCTCTATTTCCTTTGCCATCTCTAGGGTACTATTCTGACAAAAATTTACGCCATTTATCCTGGGGGCTCCTTAACATGTGACCCGCCCATCTCCATTTCATTTAGTCTATCTGTCACTCTTGTCCCAGCTCTTATAGATGCATTCCTTTCTCTGTCTAGTTTCCTAATTCTCTGCTTGCTTGTACTACCGAAGCTTAATAATATATTGGAATTAAGCAAAATCTCTAGGTATAAAAAAGAGAATTTAAATTGGCTTTTTACATGTGACTGAAAGGAAAAGAAATTATTATTTTGCACACATAAAAAATTGCACACAAGCCTATTGAATAGTCTTCATTGTCATGATTTAATATACATAAAGTTTTGTTGCTTAATTGTTGATATTATGGCTTCTTCTTCTTTATATTTCGTGTGGTTAGTGACTAGCCTGGTGTCAGAGTTAGACTTGGCTTTACATGCCGTTGAGAAATACAAGCAGTATTCGTATCCGTATTTTTTGCTACTCATCTAAGTTAATATTAACTTAATAAAATGTGTCACACCTTAATTTACATAAACTGCTGGTCAAGCAACATAGTTTACATAAATTAACACATATAAAATCTATGTTTACTCCAATATCTATCTACATATAATATTATGCACTGTAGGTCGCGTGGTCGACTGCTGAGCATGGGGTTCTGGGTTCGATTCCCAGTTCAGGCAAGGTAGCTACGCAGATTCTAACCAGGAAATGATAACAGTAATTTTATTATACATAGTTCCAAATCAGTGCACAGATGAGTAATTGTATAGACTTAGTCTAACCAGATTTCAGCAGATCTTAGGTGTGTCCCTTGGATCCAGAATTTTGTTTCAGTAAACTGTAGGTAACGAAACATCAATCCTGCATTACCTTGTGGCGATAAGTCCCCTCTTTGAGGAGTGGCTAGAGAGGCGCCACGGCGTCCTCACCTTCCGCCTGACACAGGTCCTCACCGGACATGGTTGTTTCGGGAGGTTCCTGTTCAGGATAAAGCGAGAGGAAACGCCCGGGTGTCACCACTGTGTGGATCGCCCGGAGGACACGGTGGAGCATACGGTGGAGGTCTGCCCAGCTTGGGCGGAGCACCGCCGTGTCCTCACGGAGGCGATCGGCGGCGGCGATCTCTCGCGTCCGGCCCTGGTTCAGGCCATGGTCCGGAGCGAGAGTGCATGGGAGGCCGTCACCTCCTTCTGCGAAGCAGTAATGCTCGCGAAGGAGGAGGCGGAGCGCGCGAGGGAGAGGCAAAATGCGCCCCCTCGCGCCCCTAGTCGCCGCAGGAGACGCCCCGGGCGTCGGGAGTCGCGAGCCGACTTCCGGCCACCGTAGGCGCGGGCTTGCGGACGGTGAGCAATGGGTAGCTCGCCGTCCGATAGGGACCAGGCCCGGGTCGACGGCGCGTTGTGTTCCACGCGCGCCTCAAAGAGATGTCAGCACCAAGTGACGGGGTCCGGAAGGGCCAATGCCTGCCGGGGTTGCGGGTTTGTCTGAAAGGGATATCGCGACCTCGGCACACAGGCAACGGAAGGAACACGGGTGGGTTTTAGTCAGTAAAAGTCTGACACGCCCTCCCGCTCCACCCAGAGCGGGAGAAGTTATTTGATAATTTCCCATCCTCAAAAAAAAAAAAAAAAGCCTGCATTACCGAACGGGTAGGTAAATAAACAATAAACCAAATTCAAATTAAATTTATTTTATTTCACATTAACCTATGGGCACTTATGAAACGTCTGAAGCTAGGTGCAGGCTTCCGTATGTGGCTTATTAGTCATTTCTTATGAAAAAGAGCCCGCAAAAAAATCCACGGTAATTTTTTATTGCTTTTAAAAATAATTGGGTTTTACAATAGGTATGGGAGGACAGTGTAGGCCCGTCAATAAATACCAGGTACTTAACAAAATAGGAAACGGTCTATAAAACCTGTGGATGTATCTGTGATCTTGCTAAACATCTAATCTAGAGCCTTCCTGCTTAATTTTGTACAGCATATCCTATGCAGTTAGCTTTGTTACATTCTACTGACTGGCTAATCCGTACACTACAGAATGAGCTATTTTAACCGACTACGGCAAAGCCAAAGAAGGGTTATGATTTTAAAAGGCTATGTATGTATGTTCATCTGTTGCCTCATAACTCCTAAACTACTCGTCGTATGAGACAAATGAGGTATGGTTGGAAGCGTCATGTTATGTAGCTGTAGAAAATAGCTCATGGTCCCACTAAAATGAGAATCTAATATATTTATTTATTTAAGGATTACCAACGAGATACATTACAATTATCTTTTACAAAATTAAAAACTTATATAATATTCCTTATCCTGTAATGCACACTCAATTACAGGTAACCACAGCTTACACATTATCGAGTACACATGCTCTGAATACATAATTAATTAAATTAAATTAAGAATACATATAAAAAAAAGGATACACAATATACATGCTATTATAAAAGTTTAACATATTATTCTTCTTGTTACAGAATGAAGACATGCAGCAACAGATAATAAAAGAGACATTTCAACTCGTGTCCAAGCGGGATGACAATGTGTGCAATTTTCTCGAAGGAGGAAGGTATGTTAAGTTCTTTTAAAAATGTAGCATTATTTTTAAATGTGGCATTAGGTATGTTCCTTTAAAAATGTAGCATTATTTTTTAATGTGGCATAAAGGTATGTTCCTTTAAAAATGTAGCATTATTTTTAAATGTGGCATTAAGGTATGTTCCTTTAAAAATGTAGCATTATTTTTAAATGTGGTATTAAGGTATGTTCCTTTAAAAATGTAGCATTATTTTTAAATGTGGTATTAAGTATTGTTCCTTTAAAAATGTAGCATTATTTTTAAATGTGGTATTAAGGTATGTTCCTTTAAAAATGTAGCATTATTTTTAAATGTGGTATTAAGGTATGTTCCTTTAAAAATGTAGCATTATTTTTAAATGTGGTATTAAGGTATGTCCCTTTAAAAATGAAGCATTATTTTTAAATGTGGTATTAAGTATTGTTCCTTTAAAAATGTAGCATTATTTTTAAATGTGGCATTAAGGTATGTTCCTTTAAAAATGTAGCATTATTTTTAAATGTGGCATTAAGGTATGTTCCTTTAAAAATGTAGCATTAAGGTATGTTCCTTTAAAAATATAGCATTATTTTTAAATGTAGCATTAAGGTACTTATGTTCCTTTAAAAATGTAGCATTATTTTTAAAATAAGCAAACGGTCCACCTGATGGTAACTGCCGCCCCGCAAGAGACATGACATGTTTTGTGTGTTTGTAATTAAACCGACACCAAATATGAAAAGTCCTTTATTTAAATTAGGCTGAGAATTTGCACTTTTTGATCGTTAAAATTACATAACTGTCCCCCCAAAACGCCCGCCCTTCACCACTTCCTAACAATAGTTACGGTGGTAACACGTTTTTTTAATTTATTTTTTTCCCTTTTGGCAACTGAGCCGATGTCGACTATTCTGCCAGTGTCATGTAGTGACGACAGCACAGCAAGATGAGCCTTCGAACTGTGTACTTCGTGACTTCAAGGTAGTTGTTAGTGTTATTAGCTGAAAGGACGAGACAAGTTTTGTTAATTGTTAACAAATAGTTTTTTTTTTTTTTTGTTCTTGTTTTACTACAAAACGATACAGATATTTACAAAGTTATAATTATTTTAAATTACACACCAGACTACATTTTTAAATCATTTTCATTTAAAATTTTTGCTAGGATTTGGATCAGTTTAGGGGAAAAGTTAGTCAAGAGGGAATGGAAGTTAGTAGGAAGGGTGATTTTAATTTTGGGAAGGTACAAATCAAAAGATTGTGAATTTAAGGACATGAAAAAAAGATATGGTCCAGAGTACCCTCATCAAGTCCGCATTCGCACAGGGAGTACTTCTTCGGATGACGTCCTACACAAAGAGTTCTACTACTAATTTAAGAGTTATATCGAAAATACTGCAGCATTAATTTTGAAATAAATATATTGTTTGACGAAAAAACCGATTCCGTAAAAATTTCTCGTTTCGTATCGAGAAATTTTTACGGAATCGGTTTTATATATATTTTTTTTAAATATATTATTATTATTTATATAAACCGTAGTATTAAAAAAACAATAGGTACTTAAAATTTGATCATGAAACTTTGCATAATAACTGAACTAACTATAAAGCACATACTATGTTTTTTTATTACCATTATTTTCACCGTAAGAAAGAAATTATTGGCGTCTTGGAGCGGCGAGCTCCCCAGTCAGTCTCGCTCAAATTCAGTCCGCGAGCAGTATGTGGCGAGCGAGATAAAAAGTGAATTTGAGCTGAGGAACTATGGCTCTTAATCCTGCAACAAGTCTTGAAACTAGTCCACAAATTAAACTACTTTTTGCATCTGTCGCTCATGCGGCCTGTCCCTCGCACTCTCTCCACGCCAAACGCTCTGTTGGACACTCGAAACCTGAATGTGGTGTATTGAAGATGACGGATGAATGGAAGATGATCATGACAGTATGTTTGCACGCGTAGCATGACTATTGTAGAAACGAGTTTTGTCGACGGAAGAATAGACAAAATGACGGATTGTGATTGTTCATCTGTCATTTTGTCTATTCTTCCGTGGACAAAACCCGTTTCTAAGGAGGTCATGCTACGCGTGCTGGAGTTCTGTGAGATGAGTGTATGAATATTTTGTCTAATAACAGTTTATCCCTAGCCAATGCGGCAGATTGGCGTTGTTAAAATAAAATAAATAAATAAAATGTGCAATTATATTGCCATCCCGCTCACAGGGATGTGGATGCAGTTGCCAGCAAGCAGGACGGCAATCGAAGATCAGAGACAAGTAGTGTACTGTCACTGCTGTCAATGGGCGGCACTTTAGCTAATTGTGAACTATTTGTATTTATTTCAGCCTAATAGGTGGGTCAGACTACAAGCTGATCTACAGACACTATGCTACGTTATACTTTGTGTTCTGTGTGGACTCCTCCGAGAGCGAGCTCGGGATATTGGACCTGATTCAGGTGAGAAATTATTTTATTTTATTTTTAGGTATTTGGGCGGGACGGCTTTCAGCTAAAAATACAAAAAGTAATGGCCAAGTAAATTACGGCAACCCGGCAACTCCATAGTTAGCAGAAGAGTATTGTAACTTCCATTTATAGGTCAAAATGTCCATGGGATTACTTTAAGAAACATGATAACGATCATCTTTGTTCGTACTTCAAACGTAGCGCGGATCAGTCTGGAATTCTGGATGCTTAAGGCGGATAACCGGTATTGTGACACAACTTGGGAAAGGCCTCTCTTCAGCAGTGAACTGAGATAAGCTGACGTAAACAGAATTGTTAAATGTTCACCCCACAGACAAGCAAGTGTGATAACGACAATTTCTCCATTGGGCTAAATATTTAGCGGTAGTGTAAAGTAGACATTCAGGGCTTATATGATGATGCAAGAGTCAACTTTTATTTATTTATTTATTAATGCATAATGTAGACTCAGTTACAGGCTAGGCTAAAACTTATGAGAACATGACCCTGTTAGGGCGCAGCAAGTATTATTACATTTAACTTAAATCTAGGTTTAAATATTTGGAAGTTAACATTAACAGCATACCTACTAAATATCAATATCACAACATTAATTATTATTACTACTAATGTATAATCTCTTTGTAACATATTTAATTTAATTTATATTAATTAAAACATTTGAAATATATAATAACATTAATAAAATAATTTTATACATAGATAAATAACATTGTGCTTTTTTTTTAGAGCAATTATCCTTCAGTTTTTAAATCACTGTTCCCAAAGTCACAATATAAAGAATTTCTGCACGCGCTCGGCTGAACGCTTTTTAACCGACTTCCAAAAAGAAGGACTTTTTTTTTTCTTTTTTGTATGTACCTGTGTCCACCTATTTCTCCGTCAATTGAGGACCGATTTTGAAAATGATTAATTCTACATTATTTCCTCTCAAATTGGTCCTGTATAAATTTTATTAACTTTGCTTGGATAGTTTTTGAGTAAGCCAATAATACGTATTTTTCCCACTTGGTATATCCCACGAAAGAAAGAAAGAAAGAGAGAGAGAAATGAAAGAAAGAAAAAAATAAATACATAAATAAATACATAAATCAATCAACAAATAAATAAAATAATGTAAATAAAAAAAACCATTGTAAGCAAATGTTCTTAATTTACCATCCATTCCCCAGGTATTCGTAGAAACCCTAGACAAATGTTTCGAGAACGTCTGCGAGCTGGACCTGATCTTCCACGCGGATGCTGCTCATCAGGTCCTGGATGAACTGGTCATGGGCGGCATGGTACTACAAACTAACATGGCCGACATACTTTGCAGGCTGCAAGAACAGAACAAAATGCAGAAAGCTGAGGTTAGTACGAGGCTTTATAAGGATTTTAAGGAATAATTTAGTACTTTGGATACAAATAAATATTATTCTATTCTGTAATATTTATTACAGAAAATAGATGTAAGTAAAATAAAACTATATAATCATCTCAAATTATATTAAATGTTTAATATGTTCTACGTAGTAACTATAAACTATGCGCCTTGATTCGTGATAAGTGGGTATTTGTAACAGTTTACTGAAAATAAAATAAAAATGCCAAATTTAGAAATTCATTGCAAATCCTTTGACCTGTGTGTGATGTGAGCGTCGAATGCGATGAAATGCTACCCGTTTTCACCTTCACAAAGCAACACTTAAATTAATCCTTTAATAAAACTGCTGTTTTGGATTTTCAACGCTAGGCTCAGTGCTGAGAGTTGCAAATCCAACAGTCCACTTCTATTTAGGGATTAATTTAAGCGACACTTAGTTGTCGGTGAAAACGGGCATTAGGTACCATCAAAGAAGTTCATATCTAACCAGTTTCAAAACAAAATCCCGAGAACACGATGACCACATCTGTTACCGGCCCGGTGCTATAGTCGCCGATTGCTGCAAGCAAGAATAGTCCTTACGGTGGTTAGATATGAACTTCATCGATGGTACCTATCGGTGTCTACATAATATGGGGTTGTTATCTGCGAGGTTTTGAACTTGTAATTGGCTGATGTCACCACTTACATACATACACGACTATACCAATTCCTAGCGCCAAGCAAGTGGTTTGTTCCGCTTGAAAATACAGGGCCAAAATTAATTAGCTAGCGAAACGCCGCAGACGTTATGAGTATCGATATCTAAACATGATAAAATGAAGTAAAATTACATTTTTTTTCTGGGGTTAATGACCACTGGCAGTGAAGTTACTTGAAGTAATTGAGAAAATCTGTTTTGTTTTGTTTTATAGTGTTCGTAGATATCGATATCCATCTTGTCTGTGAAGTTTACACATAAAAAAAAACTGATTTTGAAACTGATATTTTAAGTTACTACAATATATAAAGGCGTTGACCCAAAAAAAAAACTTGTTCGTCTTTAGATATATTAACACCTCTGCGGAGTTTAGCTCGCTAATTTAATTTGACCCTCTACAGCTTGGCAAAAAAGAGTAAAAAGAAAATGAGGGCGCCGATATCGCACTTAAGTAACTTCCAATGGGAAATGAGTAAAAGAATTTAAAGAAATTGTTAACAACGCTGCTTGTGGGCGACTCAAAACCTACTAGTACTTGTCGGCAAAGTAGTGCCATCATCATAGGTCTGTATTAAGTAAAATATTTAGTTCCAAATATCACCACGTCAGACTCTTTTATGTCGACCTGTATGTTGGTGTAATTACAGGCACATGAGACATTTCAGCTTCGTCGAAAGATAGTATAGCAGATATCAATAAACGGCCGGCGGTGAGAAATTCCTTTTGGAAAAATCCAATGACACCTTTGAAACGACCCAGGATTCCGAGTACATCATGGCCTGTATATCCCGCTCGCTTATATCCTATACCAGGGCTTCCCAAACTTATTTTTACTGTGACGCCCTTGGGAGTTTACCATTTTTTTACGACGCACCCCCCCTTTTCTAGCCAAAAAGTACCTGCCAGTGTGTAGTAACAAGTTACTTAACTTCCAAATAACATATTAACAACTTGTAATTGTTCTTTATTGCTGCAACTGCAGAAAAGCCTGTTTCGCACAAGTACGATGTCGCAAATGTTAATAGAGCCGTCATTGCTGCAGTAATGATGGCACGATCTTCATGAGAAACAGAGCTCAAAAATTCAAGCAGTTTGCCTTTGTAGTATTGGAGCGGCTGGAGTCACAGGATAATCGCCTCGCGACGCTCACAGGCGTTGAGACGCACAGTTAGGGAAGCCCTGTCCTATAACATAACATAATATCACGCTTGTAATCCCCGGAGAGTTAGGCAGAGGTGTGCATATACTACACCCACATTTCGTCAGTTATGTTTAAGTCCCATGTAATAGGGGGCGAACCTATTGCCATCAACCGGGCACAAATCCAGACTCCGGGCTGACAGATTTGATATTTCCTGTTGGCTCAAAACTCAATGACACTTTGCCTGACCAGCACGCTTAGCATGACCTCAATAGAAACGGATTTTATCGACCGAAGAATAGACAAAACAATCACAATCTGTCATTTTGTCTATTCTTCCGTCGACAAAATCCGTTTCTATGGTTGTCATGCTATGCGTCCAGGAATCTAACCCAGGATTTTGAGCTTAACTTGGCCCGCTCGCTTATGTATAATAACATACATATTTATTTATTTATTTCATTTGTCTTACAGGCGGGTATATCAGCTGCGCCGGCGCGTGCGGTGTCAGCAGTGAAGAGTATGAACCTCCCTCAACAGCTGAGGGACATGAAGCTCCCCGACCTTCCGCAGGCTATCAAGGTGAGGAGTTGAAGATGATCAGTAGTTTCTGGTGATTAGACGGTTCGGGAAAATGTTTGAATAGGATGGGGGATTTTTATTTTCTGCGGAATGTATGTGCAATGGTTTATAATAAATAATTTATTTATTATTAAATAAATAAATTAATAAAATTAATTATTAATTAATTTGTTTATACATCTATTTTTTTTTATTTATTGAATAATTTAATTTGCAATATTATTAATATATTAATTATTGTAATTTTTTACAAAAATCGTCGAATGCGACTCTTTTCCTTTTTTTAAGTCGGTTATAAAGTTGATAATACCCTAGTATATACCATTATTTAATACTAAGCTGATGTTATATATTTTATAACAAATATTAATGATATCCGTATTGACCTATGTTTGGATTGTTTTCGCTTTTGTTGCTTTACCAATTTATTTTTTATAAAAAACCGCGTTCCAGGATTTTCCAGTGTCGCTGTATCAATAGGTAGAATTTAATACAGCTCATACAAAAATATACAAAGTTTTTATATGAGCTGTCTTTAGTAAATGGGCAGCTGAACTAAGATAACATTTGTCTTGTCAAAACGCCGAATGGCTAAATGTCAACTGGCGGAAACAAGAGCCAAGATGCCGATTTCCTGAGTGAAGAAACGTAGTGGCAAACAAAAAAAAAAAAATACCGACAATAAACTCAAGCATTTAAATAAAATGCGACCACACCAGTATTTATAACCAACACATACATAAACAAAATGTGTTTCAACACTCCACATTAACCAGTGTTGTTAAAACAATAAGGAAATAAAAAATCTTAAAACTTTTTTTTTATTTGTTTTTTTTTATGTACGTTCGAAACTTTGATGGTCTTTGTTTTAGTCTCTTGAAGAGTAGTGATCTGAAATTTAAAATAGTTTGTTATAACAACAAAACATTAGTGTTTTGTGTAAACGTTCACTTGCACGCTTAGCATGACCACAATAGAAACGGGTTTTGTCGACGGAAGAATAGACAAAATGACAGATAGACAATCACAATCTGTCATTTTGTCTATTCTTCCGTCGACAAAACCCGTAGAAAGCCCGTTTCTATGGTTGTGATGCTACGCGTGCAGGAGAAGAAATACTATCTTACTACCTAATCTACTTATTACTGGCGTCAAGCAGCCATTTCAATTATGCTCCTGAACGACAAGCACAATTTAATGTCATGTAAAGTCCCCGTCACGAGAAGCTATAAATTTTGTAAACAAAGAACTTCTACTTAGTTACGTAATCGTCAATCATCGTAAAGTCGAATTCAATCAACAACAAATAATCCCAAATTCAATCAACTCAAAGTTACATACGTGTAATACGAAACGAACGAGCAATTTCACTTGGTCGGGTTATATTTTAGCGATATAAAGTGCTGTCGTCTGATGTTAGTTTGAGTTGATTGGATTTGGGATTATTTGTTGTTGATTGAATTGTCGCTACGTTACTTAGTAGAAGTTCTTTATTTACAAAATGTGTAGCTTCTCGTCACGGGGACTTTAGGAGATGTCATAAGTGGGCGCGATCTGCGTATACATTTCAGTTTATTGTAGTTAAAAACTTGGCAGATGGTCCAAATGCCAATCCCATCTCCGTACTAAAATCTAACAGCCTGTATTATCGCTGAAAACTATAGGTAACTCTAAAGTCTTCCCTTAAATCCACTTCACCACACCTTGGTCGTATACCAACGTGTGTGGACTTTATAGCCTTTTCCCAACTTTATTGTGGTCGGCTTTCAGTCTAACCGGATGCAGCTACTGCCTATCTGGCCTCCACAACCCACTGAGTAACACGATACTTATTGGCAAGACTCCGTGTCAGATATCAGCGCTCCTGACTCCCGTAAACACAGTCAAACATGTGCAAA
Organism: Agrochola circellaris; assembly: GCA_914767755.1. Taxonomy (NCBI): domain Eukaryota; kingdom Metazoa; phylum Arthropoda; class Insecta; order Lepidoptera; family Noctuidae; genus Agrochola; species Agrochola circellaris. The sequence goes on along the minus strand of OU611867.1, from coordinate 2,806,656 downwards.
TGACAGCCGTGCAAATGACAGCTGGGACTTGAGATGCTCAACTAGCCCCCCCCTCCCCTTCTTGCAATTTTAAAATAGAACTTCTCCCTAAATAACAGCACTGAAGCACTGATAGAAAATGAAGAAATCCTTGTTTTAAGAGCGCTTATCGTAAAAGTGGGCAACGTCGCAGATAGCTGTCAAATATTTCGCTGTTTTGATTAATTTGGCAATATTACCGTATGGAAATTTGAAATGTGGCTAACTAAAGAACTGAAATATTGATTATGAAATGCAATAATTCATATTGTAACAACGAATACTTCTTTTAGCTGTTAAAAAAAAGTATTTGGAAATTTTCCAAATGCCTTTTTTACACCTAGAACGGTTGCAACATCAAGTTCAGTGTTATAATTGCAATTTATGATTAATATTCTAGTTCGCTACTTAGTTACATTTCTTATTTCCATACAGTAATATTGCTAAATTAATCAAAACAGCAAAATATTTGACATCTATTTGCGGCGTTGCCCACTTTCAGAATAAATGCTCTTAACGGTTTTAAATCGATGCTCTTTCCTTCTCTATATGCAAACTTTTACACAAAAAGGTACATTTACAAACAACCCTATTTTATTAACTCGAAAATGTTTCAAAATGTAGTGTATAAAATTAATAAATATAACATTAGAAGTAATAGACAGGCCATGAAGTCTCAACCTCCTTTCATGTTAAAGAAAACACCAAATAAAAACACTGATTGAAAAAAAAAAAAACACTGATTTTAGACCATTAAAATCAAACCATTAAACATTTTAACAAAGTTTTCACACAGAGATTCTTCTCTGTGTGAAAACTTTACCCTGAGCTGAAACAGGAACATACAGACCGCTGTTATTAACTCGATAATACATCAAAATGGACTAATTAAAAATAATATTTAAAGTAAAACCACAATTTACAAACTATCCCAAAACTCTCTTCGGTCTAACGCACACGACTGCACCAGTCTAACTGATTGTAATATTTAAACAACTAATGAAGACTGTAGATAACGTGTAACCCATATTTGCTTAGAATTTAGATATGTCGCGTTCCGTTTATTGATATGTAAACATTGTTATTGATGAGTACAGTCAAGAGCACAAATATGTAACTTAGAATTCTCTTTATGAACGTAAACGAAGCGAAGAGAGTATGTAGGAATTCTAGCAGGTGGCGTTCTGTTGTTTCTGCTTACTCCCAACGCAAAAAGGCATGAGTTTATGTGTGTATGTATGTAGAATACTGTTTGTTATGTACCATCGAAGAACTTCATATCTATACACCGTAAGGACTATTTCTGCTTGCAGCGCTCGGCGGCTGTAGAACCGGGGCGGTAACAGATGTGGTCATCGTGTTCACGGGATTTTGTTTTCAAACTGCTTAGATATGAAGTTCTTCGATAGTACACCATAAAAAGTACAGATATAAATGTAAACATTTTACATAGTGTGACACAATGGGCGGTGTTATCGCTAATAGCGATCTTTTACAGAGAACCTTCGGATGGATTAAGGGAGAAGGAGAGAGAATACTGCAGGTAGTCTGTGGTGCCTGTGTATGTTGTCTTATAGTTTGACCGAAACCCCTGTACCGCGCCGTAGGTATGTGCGCGGCGAGACGGCAGTGCAGGCCGCTCATTCGTCAAGGCTGCCCCCCGCCTCCCGCGCATTCCTAAAGCGCGGTACAGGGGTCACGGTCAAACTATAGCAACTTTTAAAAGTGATTTTCTCCTACTGTACCCTTACATAGTACAAAATGAAGTCACTCCCGCTGTCTGTTCGGTTAGATCTTTTAAAGTACTCAACGGATTTTAATGCAGTTTTCAGCAATAGATAGAGTGATTCAAGAGGAAGGTTTATATGAATAATACATACCCGTGCCAAGCCGGGGCGGGTCGCTAGTTGATGATAATTTTAAGTTTTTACGAAAATAAAGTCAAAGTCAAATCATTTATTTCAAATAGGCCCTTGTAAGGCACTTTTGAACGTCAAAGTTTACAAAAAATTGAATTGATTCTAGTCGCCCCTTCCAAAAGTTAGTTTTCGTATGGAGAAGAATGGGCAAGAAACTCCACCGTTACTCTTTTAAAAAGTGTTACAATATTTTGTATATGTAGGTACATTAGTTACATAATTACATGTGAAAAAGATGCACCTAAAAAAAAAAAAACAAAATACGTTACCAAAATAGGTAAAAAGAAGAATTAATAAAAATGAAGCAACGAAAGATTAATTATATTTTTGAACCCATACTATTATGAGATAGGTCGATTGGCCTGGCGGGGTTGGGCAATGTCAAGCCGTTAAATGCTCATTTATAAAATTGACATGTGTAGGTTAATATAGCATCAACATTAGTATAGAAGAAGCCACAATGTCTGTGTAATTAGGTTAACTATTTATTTAAAGATACGTATACGAAGATTTATTTTTATTTCTGACCTACAACTGACAGATTGTAAATGTACTTTGCCCCAACAGGCCGCCCTGGTGGGGCAAAGCGGAATGCCTAAAACTTTGCAGGGGAATTTGCCACACTCGTTCGACTTGGTGGGGCAGATTCCACTAGTCTAAAATCTTGTGGATTCTGCCCCACTAACTCAAAGTCAAACCATTAATTTCAATCAAACCATTTACAGGCACTTTTGAATTGTCAAATAGTCGGTCAGTTAGTCAGAAAGTTGAAGCTAGTTGCCCAGTTCCAAAACGTAGATCTTTATGGAGAAGAACAAAGGTGAACAAAGAATAAAGGTTTAGCACCTCGCCACCATCAGAGAGACATTTAAGTGAGCATGACATACTCTCAACTGCCGTGCTCATTAAAGTAGCTAGAGTTAGCACCTTAGAATTTGTGTAGGTAGGTAGGTATGCTCGTATTTCATATTTGTTTGGAAACGAAAGAAATGTAATATCTTAGTAACATGTAACTAGGGCTGGTAACGTTAAACTTGGTACACAGATAGTATTTTTAAATAAAAGTTAGTACATTTCTTTTTTGGGAAATTTTTATTAAGATTCTATTTGTTCTGGAAGGAATCGGATTGTAAATCACAGATTAATTACACGGTTTGTCACAAATAAAAGAAAATCTTAGTAAATATAACTAACTATAGTTAATACGGGCAAAGTCGAATGATTAAATTTTACTTTGTTCTTTTCATACTGAACGCGTTTTTGAGTCTTCCTTCATACAGCGTGTGTCAGAAATATGTGGTCATATTTAAGTGTGTGTATAGACAATCAAATTGAACAAGTTTCTCTATGGGACCATCGTTATCGCGAAAACATAATCAGCCGTCCAATAGATTTCGGTCGAATAATGTATTAGAATTTTGGCGAGTGTTGTGAGTTTATATACGTAAAATACAATAAATAAAATAAAATTGTTTTATTGACATAAAAAATGTTGTAACATTTTAACTTGAAGCCCTGACTCCTGAGCTAGGTGGTATCTGTGTTGCAAGAATCAGTGTCTTCACCCGTTTTTTTGAACATTAACAATTTATGCAATAAAATTAAAAATATACAATAGGCGACGTATATTAAGTAACCTAATTAACGGTTCTTAAAGAGTCATTCATCATCAACGATTTCTTACAGAGTTCCTGTAATAAATCGACACGTGTTTCACATCTCTACGAGGCATCCTCAGGATGACGATTGACACGACGTGTTGCCACGCCAAGCGCCGAACGCAGTGTCTACGTCGTGTATTGTATTGATTGATTTCCGCAAAGTCACGCCTGAGTCAATTAACTATGTATATAAAAATAATGCCGACAAAATAGTTACCATTTTTCTTTTTCTTTTCAGGACCTGAAGTTCTGACCGATACAACAGGGGGCCTACCCCGCCACGCCGGTCGCCATAGCAACCAACATCCTGAACACAATCTACCCGCATAACGAGAAATATCAGAATCTACAACGACCCGCAGAAACTTATACCACGAAATTTTTCGGTTCCGAAACCTTGAGTACGAAATTTTCGGAAACGTTTTCGGAGAACTATCAGCAGACGGAAGGGGTGAATTTCCCTAATTACGAAAGTCAGAAGTCGGATGGTTATCAGGACTTGAGTGGGACTACTGTGGAATATGATTATAGTGAAGTTAGAAAGAGAAAGAAGAAAAAGAAGGGTGGTAGGAAGTAATAATATTGTTCTTTTGTGCTGACATAAGGTTTCTACGAAAAAAAAAAATGTGTAAAGGAATTGGTGTTGTTCGTGAACTTTGAACCTTCCGTCAGACTCGCTTCAGCGATGGTTTTGTTGAAGAGCGGTGGCCGCCTCTTAACGGCCGCAGTGTAGAGTTGGGTAGCACACCCTTTTAAAATGAGGATCTTGCGAGGCACTCTTTTTATAGAGTGTGCTAGCACACTGTGCTACCACGAATGAGGCGAGGTGGCGATGGCCTGTGAGCACTGAGCACGTACGTGCTGTGAGTGACACGCCGCGCGAGTCGCGAATGATGTGCGTAGCACAGTGCGACACGGCACACATACGCCGTAGAGTAGGCACACGTGGTGACTGATCGGTTAAGCGCGTCACACAGCTCCCACGAGTGCTGATGAGGGAAAGAGAAATAAGAATGGTTACGTGACGTCGTCAAACAAACGCAAAAGATAGCAATTAAACTTAGACTTTAACTCCTTTGCTTAGAATCGTAAATAAACTTGCAATTGAGTGAGTGACTCGTTTCGTTCAATACTCACAATAACGTACAAATGTTCGGTGAAGCTAATCTGTGCCCTGTGGTGTGTGGTAGCACTCAAAATGAAATGAGTGAGTGACTCTTTTCATCCAAGTGAGTAGCTGCAACTGTGCTAGCACATGTGCTGAGTAACCCAACACTACCGCAGTGGCTGCTGTCATGTCAAAATGACGGCAATGCGGGTTTGACTTTACGGTGTCAAAAACCGCTCTCTTGAAAAACAGCAATTTACTTTCATAGATAACGTGTCAGTGACGTCATGCGCCGGTAAATTGCGGACGCCATCTGGCGGCCACCGCTCTTCTAGGAAACCGTAGCTTTAGTTTAGGGGTTAAGTTTTAGAGAAGACTATTTCGTATTGCAAATCTGACAAATCTTTGGCAGATTAGAAATATCATGAACTTCCTTACTACAAATAAAACAGTGCCTGAGGGCACAGAATAGTACAGAAGGCGCACTCCGCAGTTTAAGTATAAAGCCACAAGTACGCGGGGGGCTCCTGCCATGCTATTCTGTAAACATCTCACCGTGAAAACTTGGGTGAAGTGAGCTGTCAATAGTGTCATTCCCTGTGGAATGACAGCTCACTCCACGCCCACTTCAGCTAAGTTTTCACGGTGAGATGGTTACAGAATAGCACTGCTGTTGTCGGACCAATTCAGTGAGCGTAACGTAGTCAGAAGATATAAGAGCTACGCGATAGAAAGAGAGGCAACTTCTAGGTGAATATAACTGTAGGTAATTAGCGCTGTGCGACCTGAATTGCACTTTATTGTGTCGTAGCAAGAGTCGCTTTTTATTTAAATGATTTTGCGGAGTGTACTAATCTGTGCTTAGGGCCTTTAGCTTCCAAAAACTGAGTTTAGAGGATTTTTGTTTGGATGATCATTTTAAAAGATTGTAAATCACCTTTTCTTGGTGATTATTGTATAATTTTGATATCATAATTCCTACTTACAACTTTTGAAAGAAAAGAGATACGCTAGAGCCTATCTCTATAAAGAAAATTAATAAATAAATAAATGTATGTAAGTAGATAAAAAGCTTATTACTAATCGTTATATAGATGCATTGATTATTAAATTAAAATTAAGTATTTTAATCATTCCGTTTTATCACTGCGTGGAATTTGTGTAAACCTTGGTTTTATGGCTCACATGGCGCCTGCGTGGCGATTTAGACTTAAATATAGCTTACTATCATATAATTATGTATTTAGGCAATAAGAAATATATATTTTATGTTACATGTTTGAATGTTTTATTTATTTTTCGTTAAAAAAGGCTAGAAAACTTATAAAAGGTACGAGAACTTTGGGTATAGCATCCGGAGCAATTAGTCCCGTGTTCAGACTTTCTGACTGGGATCTTTAAGACACGAAATTAATCATTTTTTAGATGAAGTGATAGTTGAAATAAAATATTTATTTACAGGGCAATTCAAAATATATACACAATAACAATCTTAGATCTAATATACAACTAACACTAAAATATTAAATATTTTTTTTGTTAAATTTATATTTGTGCCATCTATCGCTTATTACAAACAATCACGATATCTTTGAGTGATCAGACCATGTGGTGGTTCCGTCATGAGCAAAGAGGTGGCAGCACAAAATAAGTTTAAATTGCTATAACAGATGACGCTATACTCGTATCTGTTAAATTTTAAATCAGCGCCATCTACTTACAATTTTAGACAATTTGATTCTGGTGTAAAATACCCGTATGCTAGTATTGCTACTAGATACTAGATGGCAGCACACACACATTTCAAATAGTTCTGCTTTTCCATACTAGATGGCGCTACAAATTTTAAATTTGCAAAAATTTATTAGAATAATTTAAAATATGCTTTTGAAGTCGTTTCAGTAATTAAAATAATAAATCGCTTCAAATTGCCATACAGACAAATTTATTTCTAGCTTTTAAATTAATTTTAGTTATAGTAAACCTAGAACTTCAACGGAATGATTCCTACCTTAAGGTAGGAACTATTCCGCTGAAATTCTTTTATGACCCCATCATAATTTCAGGGCAAACGTTCCATGTGAAGTGTTATTGTATGACATCAATCTTTCTCCTTATTGCCACATAATTGCGGCTTGGAACGGAACCAAAACACCTGGTGTTGATGTTGATACGTTTAAATTACCTTCAAAACACCGCAATGATACGTGCCATTAATTTGGCTATCTTTCATGTCATATAATGGCGCCTTATTAATTAATTAGAGGTAAATCAGTAAGTATAGGCCATATCATCATGACTGACATCTATAATTGCTGATATTACTTATATAAAGTAATCCTGATGATAATTTGGTGATAGAATTAGGTATGATCTATTTACATTATTGAGAAAAGCAGTCAACAATTTGGTTCCGAGAAGGCTTCCCAGCAGATGTGCAGTCAAATACACATCAGTAATAGCTGGTTTACACAGTGCGAGCTGCTGACAAGACAGTAGACAGCTGCTCGCACTGTGAACTCGCATGTCAGTAGCTCGGCTTGCACTGGCTGTTTTCATTATGAGAGTAGCTGTCTAGTCTCTTGCTAGTTGTGGGCTCGATTAGTACTTACTGGGATCGTACAATGTCGCAACAACGTGTTTTTTTTTAAACTGTGCTATGGTCTATCGACCGCAATACTAAGCTTTGAATAAGAAAATGCTTATAAAAAACTTCAAAAGAAAAATAGAGAAAAAAAAAAGGATTTGTATTGGAGATTGGATGGCAAGAAGATCTTCCGGGGCAAAATGTTCATTTTTAACAAGCTGTGTCAAGAAGACCCCCGTCATGGAGATCATGCGAGTGATCGGGGAAGGCGAGCAGGCGAGTGAAATACAAAAATGTTGACGTTACTCGGTTACGAGCTACTGTCTAACTCGCAAGTGCAAGTAACTCGTATGATACATCCACACAGCGCGAGTTACTGCATTACAGCTACTCGGCAGGCCGTCTCGCACGTTAGCTCGCACTGTGTAAACTAGCCATAACTCTTGCACTACTAAAATCGCCGGGCTTACTGCAACGTCATAAGCTCTGAGTTGAGCTCCACGATTACTGACAAATGCTTGCACTGACTGGACAGGTCCACTGACCACTCAAATCTGTGTGGTTCTTTCCTCAAAAGACCATTTCAGACACTGATAGGTCGGTAAATGATCCTCATTCCTATGACCAAGATTATTTCTAGACTTTAAAAGAGACTTTAACCCTTGAGTTTGTTTTCTTTTCAAGGGTTGTCTGATAAGACATGTCGACTTCATCTAGCTTAAAAAACATAAATAATATGACGTGTAAAAGTGATTCTGATATTTATTTTATTGATTTATAAAGAATAAACAATTTCTATTCATTTCAAAGGCGCTGTTATTGTCAAACTGTTACCATTACTCGTTGTCACCTATGAAAGTATTTGTCGTGGAGATTTACTTTTCTGGGCAAAAAATGTAATAGGTATTTAGGTAGAGAGTACATTTTTTGCCCAGAAAAGTTAATAGGTAGGTAGGTACCTATCTTTACTCGACGTTCAAAAGTGCCTGTGAATGGTTTAATTGAAATAAATGCTTTGAATTGGAGTTTTCATAGGTACGAGATTGTTTGCATCACCAAGAGCCTCGACCAACACCTGAAGAAAGAAGCTCATGTTTGGCGGTTGGATCCATAAAGCGTCGCGTAGTGCAAACCGGCGCGACGCAACAGCGTGACGGGACTCTAACAAAACAATTTCTAAGAAAACTTCACGGTAGACCAATTACCGGTATCACATCGCGCTAGTCTGCACGAGCCTTAACTTGGTTCAAAAAGCGGTCGGTACTTCAGACACGGCGCGTATTGTTAAGGACGTTCTTCTTTTTGAAGCCCTGACAGGTTAGACATTTAAAATATTAATAAAATGGACAGAAATAAATAATCGATATTATGAAGGCAACATTTTTCAAAGATGTTATTTTGGTCAACTTTCAAAACCGATTTTTTTAAGAAATCCAATTGACCACAACCTCAAAGAGGAATTTTTTTCCTTAATTTTATACTGCAACTATGTAAGCAACATTATTTTACTTCCTTCTTCAATTCTTTGTCCAGCATAATTATAAAAACCGAGTATTTACTCAACAATACAAAGAATAGAGCAATGTGTATAATTTCTGATGTGGACTGTGGTCAACAGATGGACTTCAGGAATTGGGTCATTCCTTCCTCAATGAAAGTTTATTTTGTGGTCAAGAGGATGATTAAGTTTTGGGGTTCTGTCTACTTAAATATTTAAGGAATTAAGTTAAACATGGTTGTGCTAGGAGCGAGCTTACGTCCGGCACGTCATTTAGTGCGCCCGACGGGTGGGGTCAAATTTTTACCACCTCTGGCTCGCCATCGTGAGTCCGATTAAACAGTTTTAATTTTGGGAAGTTTATCTTGAAGTTCTCCATACTGTTTTGTGGCTTATGAGGCTGCTGCTAAAGTGCCTTAAGACAAGGAGTCATTATTTAGCACAATTCACTTCCGTAAAATAAAAGAAAATAAATAATTATGTGGACACACAGTTCATGTCAAAATCGGTAACATTAATTACAGAGACGCTAGCATAAGTACTTACAGTACGACACAATTTGGATGTAGCATAAATTTGAGAATTTTCATTCATTCATTTCAATTTTACGAATGTATTTGCATAAATGACTTTACAAGTTATTGCGTTTTCGTAAAATCATTTTCACCTAAAGCAGTAATAACGATTGGCGATTTTGAAGGCGCACTCTGTTCGGGTGGTGTTCGGTTTTACGAATTTTGCCGATGCTACATCTAAGTTGTGTCGTACTGTACTAGCTTCTGCCCGCGACTTCGTCTGCGTTTACCATGATAAAAAGTATCCTATGTCCTAACCTAGGTCATGGTCTACCCATGTGTCAACTTTCATCAAAATCCGTTCAGCCGTTTTAGCGTGACAGCGGAACAAACAACAAACAAAGAAACTTACTTTTGCAAATATAATATTAGGGTTAGGCTTTCATTCTAGTTTCTGAGCTCTTCACAAGAACCGGACACTTACTTTAGATTATCTACTCCCAAAAATTTTAAAGATCTCTAAAAATCACCTGCCAACATAACACGACAGTCGTCTCCTGATGACTGTGTAATGTAACAAATTGATCTGTAATTACGTCGGCGGCCGACAGATGTCGCTGTGGTCAGCACAATCTGGAGCAGGATATAAGTACAGGGATCACGCGAATTAAGAGACTTCTTGGACATACAAAAATAAAAAGATAGAATATAATAATTATGTACCTAATTCCTGTGGTAAATGGCAATATATTAGTGATTTTTACCTAAACAAGAATATCTAGAACAAAGCAAAATAGTGCTTGTGCTAGAAGTGGCCTTACTTCAATGGCAAAACAAAATTAGATAACAAAAAAATTGTAATTTTTACCCATCCGTGGTAATAGTCAGTAATTTAAGCTTCAAGGGGTATCAGCAACGCAGAACCCGTATGTTTTAATTAATTCATTATCCCACCACGAACTATGATATATATAGAGCAGAATCCAAATTCTATTCGAGTAGGTATGAGGTTCAGCAATCAACAACATTCAAACTCAAATTCAAAACTCAAAGCATTTATTTCAATTAAACCATTTACAGGCACTTTTGAATTGTCAAAGAGTCGGTCAGTCAGAAATGTGGAGCTAGTTTCCCATTCCAAAACGTAGATCTCTATGGAGAAGAACGGGCAAGAAACTCCAAGGACACTCTTTTAAATATAGATATTACAAAATTCTGGATACATTATTCTTGTTGCTTCTTTAGGTGAGAACAATGTAAAAAAAATATCAAAATATAAGATTAAAAATAAGCCCTGGCAGATAAGAGATGACCAGTCTCAACTGAAGGCGTTCGTTCACAAACATGACCCGTGGATCAGCATCATCCAGCTCAACCATTTAATCGGGAACCGAATGATCCAACACACGCCCCACCATCAGCGAGACATTTAAGTTGGCATGACATACTCTCAACTACCGTGCTCGTGCTTGTCTGTATACGTGCTACATCATTGAAAACTGTAAAAACTTCTATGATTTATGAGCTTAAAAAAATTGATAATTTATTGTCTTATTGCCTGTTTTCCCTACGTTTTCAAGTTAGCTTATGTGCTTATTTTTCTACATCACGTAGATGGCGGGACGAACTTGACGCTTATAGGCGGGATTGGTCCTTAATGGCTCTGGATAGAGTCGAGTGGACAAAGGAAAGGGTGGAAAGTCTTTGCCTAGCAGTGGGATAATACGGGCATTATTATATTATTTCCTTTATTACATTAATATACTTATCAATTACATTTTTAAATATTAGAATATAAAAAAATAGTAGCCCACCGGTATCGCGAACAGGGTCCAAGCTACCGGTGGTCAGAGCTCCAGAGAGAGGAACCTACTAACATTGCGAGCTGTGTCCAGGAGTACCGCTTTCTGAATCAAGCCCTTGATCCAGCTGCCCAACGAGAGCCTCCTCAGGTGTTGGTCGAGGCTCTTATTAAATTATTATGATTTTGTGTTTCTTGCTGTGCTGTTTATAACATGGTCAAATGGATTGTTTTTTATCATCTTGTTGAAGCCAAGCAGAAATTTTTCTCTAGAAACAGGTAAATATTTGTTGCGAAAAAATACACGAAGAAGACAACCCTATCATTACTAGCAATCTTTAATAGCTAACCCAAAACAAACCGCCCACTCAAACAGCCTCAACGCACCACAATTAATTTATCAAAATAATTACCTTTGACAAAAAAGGACCAAAAAGTGCAATATTTTATCAAAAAAAACGTGATCCTTTGTAGTATTTTGTCACTTTGCGACCACCCAGGCATAAAGTCGCCGCCAGACTGTTACCGTGATATATGGAGGACTCACACACAGGTAGGATTGTAGGATTCTATTGACGTTTAAAGGTTGCCGCCTCAAAAGTCACCGAAAAACGATAAATTTAATGCTTTTGTTGTAAATATGTCAAAATATTTGAGTCGGTCTCAATTGTGTGTTGATGCGATTATTTTGAAGGTGTTTTTTTGGCTTGAGACTATAAATTTTAGCGATTTCTGGTGGTTGCATACCTAAATTAAGGATGGTTGGGCCTCTGCGTTTTCAGTTCAGCCTGCTCCCCTAAAAGCTGAAAGGGATCTTGCGTATCAATAATAAAGGCAGAAAAGTGCGCTGTGATTTGATTCCCAACTCTGTGTAGAGGTAATAAATTGGTCAGTGAACAAACTGTCATTGTCATTCTCGGAATGAATTCTTCATTCATTCAGTTTTAAAACACTGTAATTTGAAAACATTGTAAAAGCCAATTATTTTTAAAAGAGTAGGCCGTGGAGTTTCTTTCCTGCTCTTCTCCATAGGAAACGACCAATTGTAACCGTGCGCCTAGCTTCTGACGTTTCATAAGGGCCCATGTTGGTTTATGTGAAATAAAATTTGAGCCGTTAGGTCTGGCAGCTTTATACAGGTGAATTTTGTTGGGGTTTTTTCGAACAAATTAGGTCTAATGTTTGCAATAATATCTTTAACTATAGCCCATTTAATTTTATAAGACACGCGGCTCGTCTCTCTCGCCTTTCTAATGCACTAATCAATGACCTACCACACTTTTAATGTATTCGTACATACTTACCTAAAGGTATATAAGACATTTCTATTCCCTTCATTAGATTTCTCATTCGTGATGACAAGCACCTTGCATTCCACATCTCTCTCTAATTCCCACACGGAAAAAAATATATTACCTAATAATTTCATAGCTGGAAAAAAATAAAAAGCAATAGATAATATAGAGTCATCGGGCCGACCATAGATTATATGAAGTCATCCCGCGGCTACAGATTGCCGCCATTATTATTTGGAGGGAAAAAATCCAAGATGGCTGACGCTAATGTATGGTGACCATGAAGGATTAAGGGCTTGTTTTGGTAATTTTGTGGAATACAATAGGTATTATTTAATTTGTAGAATGCCATGACAATGTCTACATATCAATAGGAATGTCCTAATAAAGTTTATGTAGTGGTGATCTATCTTACTTTTGCCTAGACAGCTAAGTAGTTCAAAACTTGTCTAGCAGTAGTGTGTTTTTGCAATTGTCATATTATGGTTAACGGTGGTTGGCAGTGGTTGTTTTTTATGGTGGTTATTAGCGAATGGATACCCTGCCCAACTTTATAGGTTGTTAGTTAGTCTGTAGTCGCCAACTCGCAGTGAGCAAGCGTTGTGAAAAATATTCGTACGTATAGACCCACTTTGTATGGTCCTTAGCCAGTTACAGGACTCCTTGTTGAGTTCATGACTGAAGATAGCTAGCTATAAATTCTTGGTGTATTCGATTTTTCGCCGGCGCTATTGGCGGGAAAATTCGCAGTGTGCGGGAAGATTGTATTTAGATATCTCATATTTGCAGGCATATATTATGATAAATGCATAATATTTTTTACAACAATTTTATTGGAAAAGGAACATACCTATGAATTATTGGCAAAATGACTGTACTATAGGTAGGTACAATTCTGAGTAACCTTCCGGGGAATATAAGCCTGGAGCTTTGTTTATGTTTTCATTAATACCTACAGTACTGAAGAACAAAAAAGATACAACTGAAAAACTATATACAATTTGGCCAACGTAACTTGGCGGGTCTGAACATAGGCACAACCAACTTTCGCGCAAGTTCTCTCACTCACACTCGCCTTATGTCACCATTACGTTCCTAAAAAACGTTATTGCGCAACCTTCTGCGCGAAGTTCTCACCCGCCAAGTTACGTTGGCCGTATTGTAAGTAGGTACTAAGTACCACCTAATAGTTTTTATAGTTAGGTGGTACCTAATATTTCTAACAAAACATCTGCCACCGCCCTATAACCCAGTATCCCCACAAAGCGGTCACCCTACACTTAATTTCGAAACCAAAAAAAGCCAAAATGAACCCAAAGATAATTATTATTTTACCTACTCCGAGTAAATTATATGTAAGCCATAGTCGCTAGAAAATAGGCTAACAACCAACTTAACTTGACCCCTCACTTAGAACATTCTATTCAGCAGCAGAGCTAAACAAATTCTGGTCCAATAGCTTATTAATTTCTTTACCATTTTGGGTGAGACAGGGACAAGTATAGCTATTAGCGTGTGTTAGAAAGAGTCAGATAATGTTTTTTTTATTATATCGGAGTGCATGGGCGGTGTGCTTTGGTGATTATTGTTTTTATGTACAGGCTGTTCGTGTTTTAAAAAGGTGATTTTGTTGTTTTTCTTTTGCGAGTGGCTCGGTAGTGAGATTCCTGTTAGTGCAAAGTATTTCAGTTAAATGTTGCTGGTTCTAGGAATGAGTTAATTAGAACTATGCCATGATTGTGATAGGCGCGAGGTAACGCGAGGTAGGAACAGAGTAAAGCTTCGTGCAGACCAGCGCGACGCGACACCGGTTATTGTTATGTTCGAGTCGCGGCGCGGCGTCGAGCTTTTACGCGCGCTTAAAAATTTATAAAAACACAAGGGTTGAATTTAAATGTCGTAGATACGTATTAATTTAACCTCCTTACACCTTAAGTAGGTAATGCTAAAGTACTAATGTTGAGTTTGATAAGTTCTGAACTACAAATCCTCAATTTAGAAATCGGGTGTAGGATGTATATACTAGTAGGTACCTTCGTTGAATGACGTATTATAATTATATAAAATACAAACAAACAAAGAATTTTTACCTGTTCATAATATTAATTCAAGTTATTTATATGCCATTGTGGCAAAATTTCTGATCCTAATCAACACCTTTATTTTAACTAATTTCAAGAACTATATCTACAACCTTCATTGCCCTAGAGTCTAAATAAGCTAGGATTAAGCTTCGTGCAGACCAGCGCTACGCGACACCGGTTATTGTTATACCGTCAAGTTTTCTTAGAAATTGTATTGTTCGTGTCGCGGCGCGGCGTCGCGTCGCGCTGGTCTGTACGAGCTTTTAACCTTTCACACATACATACATACATACATACGTACACTCACGCCTTGTTCCCATGAGGGTAGGTAGAAACTACAGAACGCCTGCTACGATCGATCGTTACCTACTCATTTTGACTCGTTTACGTTCATACATCTGGTCATACAAGCACGCCGGTTGCGAGTACCACGCACCTGAGCTTTCTGAAGAACATCACCAATAAGGTGACAATTCCGGGCTTTATAAATATGTCAATGTAATTCCCAACACCCTGTATAAAAGTTTCGGGTTCTAACAAATGTGATAATTTAGTTTCCGAGACCACGCACACATACATACAGACAACGGAGTAATGATTTTATTTATAGGCCGACTATTTTATTAGGGTACCTTGAAATGTGTGTGTTGTTTAAAATCCCTTTCTTTTAGGACCTTTTAACCGACTGCGGGATGGAAACAGGAGTAAAAAAAAAACTCTTTTTAATGTAATGCGTAAATCGCGCAATTAATCTATTGGACTTTAAATAGTTTTTGAAACTAAAGCTTAAAAACACGTTTTTCTCGAGCGAAATATTATGAGGCTCAGAAGACCTGCAAACTTGTTGTCTATGAATTTTCTTTAACACTTTCGACTCCACCCACTTTTCATAGAACACATACGCCATGCCGCCATACATTTTGGAAGTGAATCCTCCGCGAGGGCTCCCGGCATCTTATATGCGACTAGGTGAAATCTCCAGGAGGGCTCCCGGCACCTAACGTGTTAAAAATGTTTACAAAATTGAACTTTAAAAACAGTAGGTACCTAACTAATAAAAGGCTTGAAATCTAAGACTTTAAGAGCGTTTATTCTGAAAGTTGGCAACGTCGCAAATAGATGTCAAATATTTCGCTGTTTTGATTAATTTGGCAATATTACTGTATGGAATTATGAAATGAGGCCTACTAGCGAACTAGAATATTAATAATGAATTGCAATTATAACACTGATTTTGATGTTATAATCGTTTTAGGTGTAAAAAAGGCATTTGGAAAGTAGCCTTACTTTTTTTACATCTAAAACTAAATATTCGGTATTACGATCTTATTTATTGCATTTCATAATCAATATCTTGGTTCGCTAGTTAGCCACATATCATATTTCCATACAGTAATATTGCCAAATTAATCAAAACACCGAAATATTTGACAGCTATTTGCGATGTTGCCAACTTTTACGATAAACGCTCTTAAGAAAAAGACAAACAACGCTTTTTTTACTGTAACAAAATTTTTATTTTTCCTCATAACAATCACTGACGTTGACAGAAATCTCTAAAAATTTAAAACTACGGAACCAAACAAGTAATGATTTTCCGAAACTCGTGGGATTTCTACAAAAACTGCGTACCGAGACTAATCGTCTTCACAGAGCACTTTTATCTCTATTTTGTGTGTGGTATCATCAAGTTTTTCTTCCGTGAAGGCTGGTGCAGGTAGCGTGAGGACGAACGCTATGATAGGCCACTGTATCTTTGGCTGTGGGTGTCATTAAAAGCGACTAACCTCTAAATTCTTAAAAGACACTAAAGTTAAATCGAATTATGAGTAGCGGCTCAGAGGGCAGGACACTTGACTGGACGTGGTGATGGCGGGTGGAGCAGAGCCCTATTGGAATGACTGCCAAGAGATGGTCGGAGGCCAGGGAAGAATAGCTCAAAAGGGAGGAGGGCTTAACTCAGTAGTGGGTGAAACAAGGCTGCGAACATAATTATAACGGTTTGAAACTAACTACAAACTAAAAGATGGCATCGAATTAATAGTCCTTTATTATTTGCATTTGATTATTCGGCCGTACCTAAGGACCGATGTTATTCTGCCTGCTTATGACAATTGACAGCTTACTGCGATCGCCAATCAATCTATCAAACTTAGTGGTCATGGTTATCTCCATTGATTTGAAATTGTAGCGATCATCGCTGACATGGCCCAAGTTTTGTAAATAGTATACCTAGAGATCAACAATTATTTAGGTAAAATATATTCACTGCTGGATGTATGGCCTTCTCTTAGGGATGGGTGGATGTCGAAAATATTTGTATGGTCCTCTGTTCTTAAAAAAATAAATTAAGTATAGGATTACGAAGTTCCTTTTCAAAGAGGTTCTATTTTCATTATTTTAAGTTAGATATAGGCAATGGTACTGAAACGCAGGCTCATGGACATGTGTATTCTTCCCGTCTTATCATAATTATGGTGCACAAACTTAGTCTTTGACTAACATCCAGAAGTCCAAACTCAAGGTCTGCCAACGAGCAATGAAGCGCAGTATACTAGGAGTTAAATTAACGGATCGTGTTCGAAACTCGATACTGCGCTCCAAAACAAAAATAGCTGACGTGGCTCAAAAGGCTGTCCAACTTAAATGGGACTGGGCAGGAGATGTCTGCCGCATGCCGGACAAACTGTGGGCCCAAATAGCACAGAACTGGTGCCCTGAGACAGTGAGGCGGGGTCGCGGCAGACCACGTAGGAGATGGCGGGACGAGCTGGATAGGTTCCGTCAAAACTGGAAGGAGGACGCGCGGGCTCGCGAACTATTGAAGGAGTGGAGGGAGGCCTTTGCCCAGGAGTGGGACAGCGCAGGCAAGAGAAAAAAAATAATCGGCAACAAAGCAATTTAAAATTCACCTTTTAGAATTCCTTACGAAAGCGTTAGCATCAAATCAAACCGCAAATTCTAAAAGATAGCCATCAACATACATAACATAATTCACAAAATTAAGATTCAAATACTTAAGTCTCACAAAAAGGCCGGTACCGAACCATACCCAAATATAAATTGTTATCTCCAGAAAAAAAACACAAAAAAAAGAAAAACTCAATTAAGTAAATGCATTTTAAAAAAGACCGCGTGATATAAAGAATCCTTAGGCACCGTAACTTAATGTCGTTGCTTGAAAAAAAGAGTGTTCCTTTTTTAAACGGACCAATGAGAGGTCCCGATACTTAATGTCCTTCCGAATTTTGAAACTGGAGATTTAAAAATAAGAAATGGAGTCGTTTTGAAAATTAATTTTTTGTTTTAGTTACTTTCTTATCTTTGAATTTAGTTTTTAGAAGCCAAGCCAGATTTGAGGATGTGTAATCAAGAACCAGGGAAGCATGGCAGAAAGTGTGTGGAATAAGGCTGCTAATCACAATGATGAAACTTAAGAAGCATATTATACCTAATTCACGATAGAGTTACCAAATAGGTATGTATCAACATTACCTACCAAAATGGAGGCTAGAATAACGGAAAATATAATAAAAAAAACACAAGTTAGTTAGTTGTTTTATTATATTAATTTCAAAATATAAGTTTTCAGCTGCATTTTCATTACTAAGTAAGTTATATTTGAGGAAAGCGAAAACACTGAAAGTGAAATTGAAATAGGTAATAAAGAAATTATCAAGTTCTTTTGCGAAAACATAAAGATTACTCACTGTAAAAATCTAAAATATGCAAATATTTCAGAACTGAAAAACCAAAGAGCCACCAAAATACCATAAATTTAATAAAAAAATGTATCAGCTCTACGCCATTTTATAACCGTGCGATATTGCAGCCGAAATTCAAAATAAGAGAACACAGAGTTCAACCGAAGTGAGCCGAGCGAACGTTCTTATTTCAAATGTGAAGCGACGCGCGATAAACAACTTGCAGACTTATTTGTTGATCGTACGTGATTGTGAATTGACGTGTATTTTATTTTTAAATGTTATGATTTTGATTTTTTGATGTCTGACTTTGGAAGTAGGTACCTGCACCAAAGTTAGGAGACGACAGTCTTTTAGCAGAGCCCATTTACCATCAATGCTTCAGTTCGCGTCCTGCTTTTCATAAAAATATCAAATTAAGCGGAATTAATTCGTTCATTTCATTCATTCGCGATCGGTATTGTGGATGGGTGCATTATTATCGAGACTCCTCAGTGCCTCGGAAAGTACGTTATGCCGTTGGTCCCGGCTGTCATTCGTTGATCTTTGACAGTCGTTACGGGTCGTCAGAAGCTCTAATGTCTGACAACCAGTCTTACCCAGGGGTATCGTTTACCAGTAACTGGGTTGTTCAGGTCAGATACGCAGTCGCTCCATGTAAAATACTAGTATTCAGCATTCGGTTAGACTGGAAGCTGACCCCAACATAATTGGGAAAAGGCAGGCATCTCTTAATTGTATTTCTGGTTATAGGTAAAAGTTGGCAGCGACTGAATAACTTTTTATTGTATCTAATCAGGTCCTAACTGAATCCATAAATTGTATGAAGGCCCAAATGATCTGAACCGTGAATCGAACTCAGACTGAACTCAATTTCGTAGCAAATGTCTCCAAAATTGAGTCCCAAACCAAAAGAGTGTCATTGAAAAATGTCCTACTCAACCGTATCAGAATTTAAACAAACATTTGAACTTAGAAGACAAAGCAATCAAACGGCCGTCAGTATCTATGGTCGCGTTCAGTAAAAATTGCCATAATTAAAATTTGTTTAGAAAAACTCGGAATGCACCCGTAACAATGGGCCATTAGGCGCGTTGATAAACATCTACGGAAGAATAGTAACGACTTTTTTGAATTTTGAATTTCGAATTTCGGAACGATTGTGTTTTTTTTTATTAAGTTGCCAGTTTAGTGTTTGGGAAGCGTCGGAGACTTTTTAATAGACAACAAAATACATTTTTATTACGCTTTGTAAGATAAGCGGAATTCTTCAGAGCGATGTGTAACTAAACCTTTAACTGCCAAAAAAGTACCTACACAACTTCTGGCTAACCCTTATGTGTCTTAGTGTGGCAAGTTTAAACGAAACAGCGTAATTGACAAAAAAAATGCTCTCGTTACCACATTTCTTTATCTACCACCATTCCGCAACGAATGACCTTTCACAAAATAAAACCATTTATTGTAAACTGTCAATAAATTGGAATTATTCAAATTCAAACATGGAACGTGGAACGCTGGCGCTAGCGGACCTCACACGTTGCTAATCCGCACTATCGGCAATCAGTCACGTCGCGGATTTCGAGCGAGTCGCACGTCCTAACTGGTTCTGTTACTAGTTAATTAGTCTTATTTCATTTCCAATGTATTTATTTATTTAAAGACGTCGAGAGAAACGCCTTAATTTGGATGTTACGAGAACAGAGGAAGATGGAAGGAAAGATGGCGTAGCTAGAAAGGGAGTATACCTACTGAGATGACTGCTGATAAAGATGTACGAATTAAGAAGTGATATGGCTAGAACTTAGACCATATAAAAACCAAGACAATAAAGTGAAGCATGCCAAAACTACACCTCTTCTCTGTGCATACACGCTCACACGTACACATTTACAATCAAAATACACCTCACTGCACACATGTTTACGAAACCGGTTTCACATCACTGTTGACAGCGCTCTGTCTTGGTTTTTATTTGGTCTGAGGGCTAGAAAGGGGGTGAAATACTGAGCTGATTGCTGATATAGAATGTACGAAAGAAGTTACATGCTACATCGATCCAAAATATATAGCTAACTAGCTTTGGCCCGCGGTTTCGCTCGCGTTAATGTAGATTTTGTCAATCAAATCCCTCGGGAACAGTACTTTTTTCTGGATGAAAGGTACCCTGCGACCTTTTCTGTATCACACAACGTGTATGCAAAATTTCATGATGATCGGTTTAGTAGTTAAGCCGTGAAACCCTAACAAACTAACTCATTTTTGCATTTATAATATTAGGTAAACATAATATTGTTCGTTTTTTAATCTAGACCCGTAGACTAATTTGACAGGTGCAAATGTCAAACTCCAAATTGAAAAAACAAACAACAATCATTTGAAATGTCAAATTAGTCTATTAAAAACGAACTTAAGTCGACAGTCTTTAGGCAAGTCAGTTAAACAGAATCAGAAATCAAGCGGCAACGACGGTTAAAGAAATTTCCTGAAAATATTGTAGTATTTCCTAGTATCCATTAATTCTGGTCTACTAGGCTTGTTGGCTAGCCTACTAGCACCAGTGAGTTATCACAATCTCCCCTCTGATCACATAGCGAACATTCTAGAACCATGTCCTGTATATTTACAGTCAAATAACAAAAAAGCTTGTCTATATCATGAAAACACAACATTCTACACCCGCTGCTATTTTATCGACTTATCTTCGTAACTTATTAGCATATAGACACGTTGTTAATGTTAAATAAAATGCGTTTATCTATTACTAACATCTGTTTTATGTAAGACTGTGTTTGTTAGACCATGTGGCTATGTAAACAGACTTTAACTGTGGCTCTAAAGTTTTTATTAGTTACAATATATAACCAAACGTTTAATCAATAGCTTTTACATGGATTTCAGCTGTTGATTAAATAGGTATTTGGTTTTTATTTGGATTGCTACTCTGAACAGTGGTGCAGTGCAGATCACAGGTATATGTATGGGCTCAGGATTAACGGCCCCGTACTTACCTACAAGTTGTAGGTCTTAACTATGTGCAATTTGATGTCATCACTACTGCTATTTTAACCATTGTGAGGAATGCGGCCTTGCTTAGAATCAAAAATTAAAACATTTTACACCCGCACTGGGTCCATTTCAGTAGAATATGTGAAGATTGGCAACTTAGTTTATCTGTGGCTAAATGGAAAATAAACAGAAGGATTTGTCACTACTTATGTCTATTATGGTAATAATAATAAATAACTTTATTTCACGAAAATACAGATTTAACATATTTAAATAAACACAATTTAGAAGAGCTTTGGTAGTAACACAATGCAGTTTAATCCAAGAACTGAAATCTGTACACAATAATTATGGGAAACCCTGCCTCTCAAACTAGGAAACCTGTATCTTGAGAGACAGTGATTCAGCTTAAAAAGTGATTCTTTAGGTATATAATATAGTAGACTGTGTCGTTCTACCTGAGCGACTATGAATATAAAGCTAATTTTTATTTTGTAAAGTAACAGTAATATTATATAAGCAATGTGTGTATGTGTGTGTGTGTGTGTGTGTGTGTATGTGTATGTGGGGGGGGGGGGTGTATGTGGGTGCGTTGTGTGTGATTGAGGATATGTAGGTAGTTAGGAGACGTACTTAAGTAAGGATTCTGTTCCTAGATATGTATCTCCAAAACCTGTGAAAAAAACGAAAATAATAGCAAAACTGCATGGCGCATAATTTAAAACATACGCTGGTAAAGTGCGCTTGCCAAAATTGCTCTAAACAAATACGATATCATTCCGGAGTTATAAAGAATGATATACAGCAAATATGTGCCTAGAATAAATTAAAACATAATGGTTGTTAAATTTTGTATAAGTTAAAAATATATCTACCTATCACTTTTTCTACTAATCGTCGGCTCATCGCCATTTTGTTCAAATGTCACGCTGACATAACATTTCGCGCGCCCCTGCAACCATAGATAAAGGGTTTAAATCTTTTTTTTCGACCACAATAGCACAGATCGGGGTTGAAAAATCCAAGCGATTAATTTTAATTCCTCCATTTATATTCGTGTCACATAGTTTTAAGAGCGGAAGTGCGTTTTTTGATGCCGTAATGGTTTCTTACATCCGGTTGTAATAGAAAATTGTTCGGTTTTAGGGATGGTAGGGCTGTTACCGCTATTAGTCATTTATAACTGTTATAATATTATTTTTTTCAGTGCGTAATCGGATTACTTAAACTAACTTAAATGTAACTTGAACATCACGCTTGTAATCCTCGAAGGGTTACGCAGAGGTGTACCTATAGTACCCCCACATTTCGCCAGTTATGTTTTAGTCCCATGTAATACGCGGCGATTCTATTGCCATCAACCGAGCACAAATCCAAATTCCGGGCTGCTACAAAAAAATCCAGATGTAAGAACTGCTTCTCACAAAAAAAAAACATAATCACTTGATACTTGCTTGATTTATTTTTGAATTTTATTTGACACTTTTAAATGTTTCGCTGTTAAGTTAACTTTAAGTAGATTGTTATTTTAAAATAACAATCTACTTAAAGTAAGTAATAAATTACGATAATCATGAAATTGTTTTGCTTGCGTGTTTTGCTGTATTTAATCTCCGCTTTATAAAATTATTATTCAAAGAACATTGTCGACTAGTTTGGTTTGCTGCGGGCTAATTGCGTAACACACATAAAATGACAATTGATCGCAATGGGTTTAATTTTGACAGTTCACCCACGTTTATTGCGTTATTTACGTTGTTGAGAAGAAGAATTTTTCAAACCTATGAAGCTATGGGTTAGCAATATTCTTCAAAACTCCCGGATTGTGATACAGTTATTATAGAAGACGAAACAAGAATATTACATGATTCTACCTTTGCTAGCCTCTGCATGAATGAATAAAGAAGTACCTATTTTAATTTAAGGCATTTATTTAATTGAGACTCAAAAAACTTATTGAACACTCTAATATAATAACTGCGCTTCTTTTTGTATCTTCCTATATTGCGCACCTAAAAATATTATTGAACACTCTAATATAATGATCGCGCCTCTTTTTGTGAATTTCTAATAATACCTATATTGCACCCCTAAAAATATTATTGAACACTGTGAATGCGCCTCTTTTTGTGATTTTCAAATAATTCCTGTTTTGGGGTTCTAAAAATATTAAATAGCCAAGTAAATACGCCCAACTTTGATGCAGCCGACCAAAGTGGTTGGTCACATTTCCAACCTAATCCATACCCGTTTTGTCGGGGTACTCTAGCTTAGTTACTGCGACGAACTGTGAAAAATGGCCAGCAAGTTAAAAAAACTTTAATTACTTATTTAAAAAGTGTGCATCACATTAGAAACGCAAAATGTTCATTAATTTAAAAAAGTGTCCATCATAAGAAGATCAATAAGTTTTTTAGAGGTTCAGTCAAATGTTTCCTCTATCATAATATGCTGCTAAGGCTCGATGACCCTAGTATTAAATACTTGTATAATTCCATAGACAGCGGTAGTTTTTTTTATAAAGCGATTATACCAATTGGTAGCCGAACAACGGTAGTTAGATGAATTATTTAAATTACTACAAAATATTTGGGACGCCATTATGTTGTTTAAGTAAATGTTTCTATTATTTAAATTAAGGTTTTGTTATTACCAGTTTTTTTTAAATATTTTATCTATGTATATTTAACATCGTGATGGCCCAGTTGTTAAGGTCTCCATGCATGAGGTTGTGGGTTCAAATACATATACCAATGAGACTTGTTTAATAGGGATGTTGACTGGGAAAAAACTAAACTATTAAGTCCGTCAGTCAGATAATAAAAAAAATATTAGACACGTATTTTTTGCTTTATCATATTAATAAAAAAATATTTAGATATAACGCATTAAAGTTGGTGAGTGGGGGCTCGTTACGTCACAGTTCATTATAAAATCTACCGGAGAGTGACGTCATGTCACATTTTAACTCAATGTATTGCCGTAATCTTTTGAATACCTACGTAAAAAAAGAAAAATTACCGTGTCCAATATTTTTTAATAATCTATCAGATGGACTAAAAAAAAAATATCTGAAGGACAAAAAAATTTTTTTTTTTCAACATCTCTTTTCATAATAATGTACTTTGTTAGTTTATCTTGGACATTACTGATACCAGTGAAGGAAAGTGTCATGGTGAGGAAACCTGGACCTTATAGCTAATATACCTAAGTCTGAAATCACCAACCCGTCTTGAGCAAGCGTGGTGATCAATGCTCGTGCCTTCTCTGTATAAGAAGAGGCCTTTGCCCAGCAGTGGGATAATAATAGGCTGGTATTATTATACTTAAAGTATTGTATAACGGCAATGAATACTTGGTATTTGTCGTACCTACCTAATTCATGCTGATTTTATTAATTTCAAAAGACTATGTTGAATCCGTTAATTAACGGTGCATTATAAAAATACGAAACATACCATGTTCCACACAATCAATAAACCTAAAAAATGCTTTGTAACAATTTTTTATTTATTTAAAAGAGTGTCCGTGAATTTTCTTGTCCGTTCTTCTTTCTCCATAGGAACCTACTACGCTTTGGAATGGGCATCTAGCTTCATCTTTCTGACTGACCGACCCCTTGACAATTCAAAAGTGCCTGTAATTGGTTCACTTGAAATAAATGGTTTGAGTTTAACTCAGCGAATATTACAAAAAAACCTACAAACGACGAAAAATTTCAATCATCCGCCCAAACCAATTTGCACAACAACTACAAAACGTAATCCCTCACAAGTTGAATGAAAAAAAAAACCTCTATAGACGAAAAACCCAATAATATTTAAGGTTTCAAAGTCGCGGCATCTCAAAGTTCGCCCCCGGGGCGCCGAGAGCGTATTTTCAAAATATTTTGACTTTAATAGCCCTCTTTGACATTACACTGACGTATTGTCGATGGTCGTGATTTTTTTTATCGAAAATCGGCAAAGGTAAAGGTGTTGTGGTGCTTTTTGTGTTGATTGTAATAGAAGTCGGTGTCGTGTGTTCTGCGGGGGTGGCCGAATTTAATGTTTGTGTGTCTGATTGAAGGTGGAGTTACCTTGCAATTTTTTTTTGTTTTTATATTTTTCTGTGCCTTTCTTTGTTTTGAATGTCGAGGTACACCTATTCGAAATGTCAATGGTAATGGCTGGTGGAACTGACGTAATGTAAATAAATTATACATTTGTATATTTTTTATTGTTTTGTTTTTTATTTATAGACACGTATTTATTTGCACAAGTGGTCGCCCAGAGGTCGTAATTCGACCATAATTCATTTATATGTCATGATTCTAAGGTAGCCATCTTCTGTCAAACGCATGGTAGTGTGTGTAATGTTGTTTTTATTAATTTAATTTATTTCTAATGTATATTATATAAAAATAATAGCTTTCTGCACTCCTTCTCCATATAAACTTTAACTGTGCCAAATTTCATACTCCTCCGTCCGCGTAATTTTCGTAAAAAGGGGTACAAAGTTTTTGCTTCACGTATTAATATAATAATAATTTACTAAAAACCTTTATTAAAAACCTACGGACTTAAAATAATAATAATATGCATAAATATATAAAAAGGGGGAAATAATTATGCCCCACCCCACCTTTTTATATACCCCTTTTTGCAAAAAATTCGTACGCATCGCTGTCAGCAGGAAAAGTGCCGAAAAGGCTGGCAGCATTGCCACGTTGTATGGCGATGCTGATTCTTTGGCTATAAAATAGGCCAGCCTTTTTGTTTTGTTGAATAATTTAATTTTCATCGGCATTCAGACCCACTCGTGATAACATGTATGTTTGTTATTAACACACAGACGAAGGCTACTGCCTAAAGTATCACTGTTTCGTAGCGTTTGAAGACTATGGAAAGATAGAGAGATAACAGGCTGGGGATGATACATTCAAAAACATGATGATATATTTGACTTACTTTTGCCAATAATAGTTGCCAAAGTAAATAAACGGGCAGCGGGTAACATTTTTTCAAACAACTCAGGTCAAGTCACCGCTAATCAGATGTCACAACTTTCAATAGCCCTACCCTTACAACTAGAAGATACCGTCTTCACAATCACAATAGTTACAAAGTGAAACCAGTACATTTTTTCAAGCTTTTCAAACCAAACATGTAATCACATAACGTTATAATACTCGTCATTTTCTGTTCTTTTGATAACACGTGTCCAAACAGCGTTTACAATACAAACAACATCACACCCTGGCAGGAAACGGCTGACCGCCACAAAGGCTTTGCCAGGCGGCTTTCTTGTAAAAAAACTGATAATAATAATTTATGGTCAAGACTGACAGCTGTCATTTTTCCCGCGCGCGGGAAACGTCAAAGACTCGCGTTTTCATTGAATAGGGATGGGTAATGGGTAAGTGGAGTTTGCTGTTATTTTTATTGGGTTTATCATGCTGAGCACTATGTGGGTGGTCGCTTTTTAAGCTTTTAATTTCATTATAGACTTCGTTAGGTACATTTATTTTTTAAATACATATACAATGCAAAGGTGCATGATTCCTAATGGTGGATCCTACGGAGTAGAGCCGGTAAAAACCTGCATTCAAGCTTATAAAAGAAATATTTTAATGCGGGTTCTAGGAAGGTTTAGAGCTATTTAATAAGTAAGCATATTTATTTAAATGAATTATTTGTTGTCAGGCTTTAGCAACTCGCCTTTAAAAAAACAATATATGAACATCATGTTGTAACTAAACAAATTAATTTTTGTTAGTATTTTCGTGATATCCTCCGCTGTTTTCAATCAATTTATTTCATTAAAAGAAGACCACTACAACCTACAACAAATTATGAAACTGTTCCAGCCAACAGATTCCTTACAAAGTTACAATACTTGCACATCCCTACACATAAAAGTAAAAATGTCGACGTTAAAATTTGTTTAGCAAATAAAAAAAAGATGGTTTACGTCGGAACCATCAGCTGGCGACCGCAAACTGACCAGTAATGACTGATGCACAATGCACACAATTTTGTATTGTTTGAAAACAATTGAACAAACCCAATGACAACAGACATCCCTTTCTTTAAAACACCGTCCGATTTTGACGTACACTGCCCATTTTGAGCTGTGTATAATTATATATTCATAGTAGACCCGGCAATGGATAAACAAGTAAGGTTTGCATTGCCGCAAGACTTTCCAAAACCGGCCGAAATAAATTGGGCATTACACCAGTTTTTAAAGACCTCTAAACATTGCAAAGTTCTAAAGAAAACTGCGTCTACAATAAACAGTTTGACTTACCATCTTATTATGACTTTTCACTGCTGTAGCAAATACATAACAACAAAGCTCAGGCAATACTGGTCGTAAATATCATCGAAATTATGAAGACCTGCAATTGTTAACAAAATATAGAACACCACAGGTCAACTTAAATTGGGGCTTAATTCAAAAGTTGTCGCGTGCCGAAAGCAGCCATAACCAAATGTTTGTAATTTTTTTCGCGTCAATTGTTCGGAGACAATGGACAACACGGGTACAGCCTTTTGACGGATTGTTTTGAATAAATAAAACTACCGGTGTTACTTGCAGTGAAAAAAATAAGACGATGATTTTTATTTTTTTTATTGTGGTAACTTGTGAAGTTACTGGTTGCGGTTTTGAATGATAATGGCTTGGTTTTAAGTATTGTTAAATGTAAATGGGTATGCGCCTTATGGACAACGCATAAATAGTTCTAGACAACGCTGACTTGGCGTTTATTTTTTATAAAATTATCCGGTACTGTCCCTCTTCAGGACAAAGGTCTTCTGGATCTCCTCATACAGAAAAGGAACTAGCGGTGATCACCGCGTTTGTTATTGCGTTTTCAAACTATTTTACTCACAATCTATAAGATTTTAGTATTTTTAACCCAGATAGGGTACAGCCATCATCAACATCTGCCTAGCCTTTTACCAATCATGTTAGGTCGGCTTCCAGTCTAATCGGATGCAGCTGAACACTATATTTTACATGGAGCGACTGCCTATCTGACCTCCACACCCCAGTTACTGAGTAACACGATACCACATGATAAGACTAGTTGTCAGACTTCCGGACTGTCGAATACTCGTGATATTCTAGCCATGTTTTTTAATAGTAATAACTGATTTCAAATCTCTGTTTTAACGTGTTAAGAGCGTTTATTCTGAAAGTTGGCAACGTCGTAAATAGCTGTCAAATATTTGCCTGTTTTGATTAATTTGGAAATAATACTGTATGGAAATAAGAAATGTGGCTAACTAAGTTACTAGAATATTGATTATGTTATGCAACTGTAACATTGAATTTGATGTTGTACCCGTTTTAACTAAATATTCGGTGTTACAATATTAATTATTGCATATCATAATCAATATTCTAGTAACATAGTTAGCCACATTTCTTATTTCCTTACAGTATTATTTCCAAATTAATCAAAACAGGTAAATATTTGACAGCTATTTACGACGTTGCCAACTTTCAGAATAAACGCTCTTAATTGATAAACAAATCCACCACAATCACGCAATTTTTTAATACGCTACTACATAAAATATGATCAGCCTACTTGGGGTAGCCATCAGTCCCCTGGGTGCTATAAAACAATTATTCCCCTGTTCAAACAGATGAACCGCAGCCTCTCGACAAACCATAATCTGTTTATGGTGTTCAGTTTACAAAATAGGGGTCGTGATGCGGGAGAATTTAGTAGGGGTGCCAGCGACGTGTTGAAATTTTGAAGTTTTGCATGGAATTAGTAAATTATCTTCTTAATGATTTTATGAAAGGTATGTTAAGAAAAAGAAAGAAAATACGTTTATTTGCGGTACACATGACGAAAATAAACAATTTGGGGGAAAATATGCGTCACATCCACGCAAAACGGCCATCGCTCAGCATGATGCTGCGACCCTATGCGAGACAGAGCCCCAGCGCTGGTTTTCAGCGACAGCCGGCGTTGACGTGATGACGTCAACCGGTGCAGCATATAGTGAAATAACAAAATAAGGCAAAAATAAAATGAATAAATACAATACTTAGTCCTAAAAGTTTATATAAAATATAATATTTAAAATGGTAACATTTAATTTTTTGTTTTGTTCTGACCGGCCTGCGTTTATGACCAGATATATGAACATAAACGAAGCAAAAGGTATGTAAGGCTCGATGCAGATTGGGTTTTGTAGTTTGTTCAGTTTTTCCTAGGCCTACCCTAGTGGAGAAGAAGGCTTCAACTTATATACCCATGCATAAATATTTTCTAATAAGTTGTAAATATCCATGTTATTTTGTTCGTTTCACCCATAATTATCGTATACGATTTATTTTAGAACAGAAGTCTTCAAACTTAAATGTGAAAATGTGGTCGTTTCAGTTGAAAAAATAGGCCTTTTTATGAAAATGAATGATACAATTTTCAGTATCACCAATATTTGCACAAAAAGACAATGAACTTTTAGCACAACATAATGCGATATTAATGTGGCTTTTTCTTGTTCAAAACTTAACATCTAACCAAAAAGTTATCAAATAACAATGTTAAATCCATATGAATAAAAATAAAAATGATCTCGTCACTGACTGACAGTTCTCAATTATTTTGCCCCCGAAATATTATCTCTGTGACTGGTTTAGTTACAGCCCTATGACAAGGGGTTGTATTTTAGCACCCTCTCGGGCGGATTATTGCCGTTTTGTTACTTGCCACTGTTTTCGTGTTACGCAACGTTCTGCTAAATTGATATTGTGATCATATTTTTCTTATTGTTGGTTATTATTCTCGTGATTTGGGGGCGAAACGATTATTAGAAAATTTTAATTGAATTGCTAAGTTGGGGTATCGTTAATTTATTATTATTATTAAATTGTTATGAACTCGAACGGTACTCGAGGAGTTTATGTTTTTCCATATAAGCAAAAGCAGTTTCTGGACTTTTACTGTGTAAACTCACAAAAACTATGCCAAAACACGCTTCGCTTTGCTAGACTGTAAGCTGTGGCTTTCATGACTATTTAAAAAAAAGGAACTGTCACTTCTGTGTCAAAAAATTGCTGCACTATCCACAGAATTGTATTATATTTTATTTTTAATTAGTAAAAGAATATAATATCTGTAGGTATACAATTATTTCACAGCTAATTATTTACACAAGATACTAAATTAAATGAAAAACTATACAAATAAGTACAAAACAAAAGGAGGCGTCGAAGTACTCGTCCGCATCGCTGTCACCTTGAAACGTGCCCAGAAGACTAGCAGCATTTTTACGTTGAATGCTAATTATGTGGCCAAACAACGAGCCTTATTAAAAACATACGCACCCTAAATTACTACGGTCTCTCTATGTAACCATAGGTCACCTGAAACTATAACTATACAATGTCACCCACGGGCATGGCCCGCCCGCCCGTATCTGAATATTCATGACAAATTATCGAAAATAAAGTTAAAAGGGGGTCTATCTTTTTTTTTTTTTTTTCAATTTCCCGGTATGATTTTATGGACATACATTTATGTTTTTTTTTTAAATACGATTTTTTTTTTTTTTAATGTCTTCGCCTCTGTTTTTTTTCCACAGTCGACAAATATTATTAAAAAATATTAGGTAATCCGATAAAATAACTTATAAGCTTTTAGAAACAATAAACAGAATCCAAATCGAGCTAATAACATAGGAGATATGGCAAACGATACAAAAAAAATGAAATTGAATAACATGAAAAATATTAAAGTAAGACCCCCTTTTTAAAGTAAATTTTCGATAATTTTTCATGAATATTCAGTAAAATACGGGCGTGCACATGCCCATAGGCGAAATTATATATGTAACAAAAGTCGGGCCCTCAACATAATATACCTATTTAGATAAAAGGCCAGGAACACATAACACCCACATTACTACCGCAACGCATTACGAACATCCCTCACAAAAACGGCGCTTCAAAAATCATCCCCTGGCCGATATGAAACATGTATAACATCGGTTGCGCCTCCCCTGTAAACAATGAGCTTCGAATAAACAGAACTACCCCTGCCATGGCGCTGTTTACGAATTTTCACCCCCGACCCGAGTGGTAATGGATTTTGTGTGGTCTAGTACAAGGTAAAAGAAGCAAGCGGTAATGATAAATGATAAATGATAATAGTATATTATGCAATTAGTGAATAAAGGACGGATTTAAAGCGAGGGCCATAGATGAATCACGAGCAAGTGAAGGATTCTAACGATTGAATCACGACCGCAGGGAGTGATTCAAGTGTTAGACTCCTGAGCGACACGAGTAATTCATGGCCCTCGATATAAATCCGTTTTATTCAAGAGTTGCATACTATACTTTATACCATGACTACGAGAAAAAGAAAAATTTAAGCGAAAATAGATATTTAATGAAGAAAAAAGAAAGGTTGAATGAATTTAAAATGCACATTAAAATTGGAACAATTACAAAAATTAAAAGTAATTTTCTTATTATTACTAATAATAATCAACTTGTGAAGTGATATTTGTTTCCTGTATATCGAGTATGTTTTCGCAAGGAGGTTGTATAGCATTGAGATGGAGGTCGCATACTTATATAGATGTGTTCTAAATTCAAACACCAAAACAGTGATTAAAAGGGCTTTTTATTCACTGAAAACAGTGAATAAAATAAGCTTTTTAGAGGGGGAATGGTATAAATGACTTTTATTTCTGTAAATAGGTTGTACAAAACACTTTTACACGTCAAACATATTATTTTTAAACTAGATGAGGTCGGCGTTTCCTATCTGACTACTCCGAGAAGAAAGGCCGAAACAAACTCAGAGGTAATCATTATTGAAACCTACATGACCCTCGAAGGGTTTGGCAGAGGTGCGCCCATCATAGTACACGCTCATTTCGTCAGTTATGTTTAAGTAACATGTAATAGGAGGCGAGCCTATTGCCATCGACCGGGCACAAATCCAGGGTCCAGGCTATTACTGAGAAATTCTGTTGGAAATACGCAATAGCACTTTGTTCTACTATTTATTTAATTCATTTTGGGATACCAATAAAGACGAGATTAGGGAGACTTATTGAGAAATGGATGGCGTCTATGACAAAGAATACGGCACTAAAAATTACTATTGGCTAAAAAAAACAAGGACAGAAAAAAGAAGATTCTTTCGAAATTTGACGTTCAAAAAGTGATTCTCAGCCTAGTTTGAATAAGTGACTTTTTTGTTTAAATTAGAGACTAGACCACTAAGCGCATTAAATGATCAATTGAACAACATGATAAAAATACAAAAAAAAAACTTACAAAGAAGTGTAGGAATATGACATTAGATTGGATAGAATAATATGGAAATCGCTACACCATCGCCACTCGCCGCGCCGACAAGCTCCCTGAATATCATTTATAGCTTTTGAATTCACAATGATTCACTTTATTGTTCAGCACGGGCTCAGACCAAATAAAAAACCAAGACATAACGCTGCGAACAATACAGTGAAGCATGCCAAAACTACACCTCCGCTCTGTGCATACACGCTCACACGCACACAATTAAAACCATTTACAACCAAACAACACCTCACTAAATGCGCACATGTTTATAAAACCGGCCTCACGTCACTGTTGACAGCGCTATGTCTTGGCACGGGCAAGAATATGGCATCGTATAAATGGGGCTTAAAGTTTTGAAACTTGGAAATAAACAAATAAATAAATAAAAGAAAAAAATCAGTATAGGTTAAAAAAGACAGTCAAACTTGCTTATTACCAAAATTTGGTGCGGCATATTCCGCTGATCGCTTATAACTTGCAACAAAAAACTTTCCAGCAAGGTGTGGCCCGTGATTGTTAATATCACGAGGGTGAGCAGAGCCCCTGTCACATGTATTGAATGCTAATAACAATCTTTGTGAAGCGAGATTGTCTTTGTCTTATGTTTGCGTCGAGTAATTGGGAAGAAGTGTTTGTAGAGTGATTGTCATGACCTTATTTTTTTTTTATATCCTGCATTTGTTTTTGAGTTGGAACTTTTAAGGTTTTCTAAGAAAGATATGAATGCACGCACAACACCTGCTGTTAGACAGCCGTGTGACCAATAAATACAGAGCGTGTTTTGACACCATAATGCCAAAATACTGGTGACAATTACATGACGGCCGTTTTTAATATGACAGTCTAGGAAACTGTAGCTTATGGTGCGATGACAGAATAGAGCCTCCGTGGACGTGTCATCAGAGTAATTTCAATATCATTTAAGTCCGTGGTTTTTCGATTTACACTGAGCATAGAAGTACTTTTAAGAAGAACCTCCAACGGATTGCATCGTAGAAATGGTGTTGGCACAATCTACGAACAATTATTAAGGGGACTATAGGACCTAAACGTGCCTAAACGGAAGTTTTATGATGCCTAAAAGAATATGATCCACTGCAGTAAACAAAATCAGAAAAATATATGATATTCTTCAGGATATATGCTAGTATGATAGTGTGTTGAAAACATAATACAACTAATTTGATACGATAGAAAAAAATCATGAAGATACCTCTAAAAATTTCTTTTAACGATTAAAAATCATATTAATTTACATGCAATCATTCTGATTTTTTGTCAGATTATTCTACAAGCTACATATTAGCATAATAGTGTTTTAATTTTCCAGTCCAATCAATAGATTTTTTGTAAATCGCTAACTGCTTCATATTTTGCAATAAATTACCTGCGTCGTGTCATCGCGCTTCTCTTTCATTTCTATGCAGTCCGACAGTGACCGCGCTTTAGCTGTTGTAAGCCTCTTAACTGTGTTGTTCACATGCTGGTGAATCCCTACTGCAAGAATAACACTGTTAATTTTATTCTTCAAAACAAAGTCTCATGTAGCTTCTACCCGCGAATTCGTCCGCGTGAAATTTCACCCACCGCGTCGCATGGCGTCCGCCCTTATTACTTCACTATGTTTTTTTATTATTTCTACTCGGCTTCGTGATATTAAATAGCCTATAACCTTCCTCGAGAAGTGATATCAAATGCAAAAATATTTTTTCAAATCCAGAGACAAACAAACAAACTTTTCAGCTTTATTAATAGCATAGATAAACATTGGTATTAGTTTAGATTTTTGTGAACGTATCATGCAAACTATTAAGAACGAACATACTCAAAAACAAAGAACAAATATTAATTTAATCACAAAATATTAATACCACAAGCGAAACCACAGGAAACGAACAACAAAGAAAACGGTTTCAGTAATATCTTCAAAAGCAATAAAACGTCGCCATATTGCTGCGACATATGTTCTCAACGCTCCCGCGGTTTGTCTATGACAAAGTTTTTTTTTATCTGTCGATGGGCAAAGGCGTTTATTGAATGTATTCGCTGACTAAGTTCTCGTTCGGATATTGTCGTTTTTATTGGAAAATGGAACATCGTAAGTCTGAGTTTTGTGGGCAGCTAACAAATATCATAAATGGGAGATTATGGTTCTTAGGTTAGTCGTGGGAATAGGCAAGTATGTAGTATGAGAGGATATAGTTTGTGAGGTGCGTTATTGCTTTTTCTTGTGGACATAACTTACATCTACTGAGTAGTTTGCATTTACTTGTGAATAAGCGATGATGTCGCATGTCGAATGTAAGGATTTGCTTTCAGTAGGATATAGTAAGTAGTCAGAAGCCCAAAAATCTGACAAAGAGTCTTACGAAAATTGATCAGATTGGCTCGCTCCATGTAAAATACTGGTATTCAGTTGTATCCAGTTAGACTGTAATGATTTGGGAGAAGGTTAAGCAGATGATTTAGTTATCCTGTCCTGTCGCCATTTTTCAACCGTATACCTCAGACGCAGCCTGGTGTCATTGCTGCAAGCTATGAAAAATATCACCAAAATATGTAAGAAGTAATTTATTAATGGTTCACCCATGAATACATTATTTTTCCCATTGATTACTTCTTACATATTTTGGTGATATTTTAGCCATCGAGCCAATCTCTGAAAACCTTAGCCATAGAGACAACAAAAAAAAAAAAAAATAGCCATCGAGCCAATCTCTAAAAACCTGGGAATACGAATTGCGTGCAGTCACTTCAGTGAGGTTCTTACACTATCCACTGTATTATATGATTATGAATAGTATTCAGAATAATATAATGCAGTTTCAACACTATTCGAACAACAAGAATCAAGTTTGCGTAACA
Organism: Agrochola circellaris; assembly: GCA_914767755.1. Taxonomy (NCBI): domain Eukaryota; kingdom Metazoa; phylum Arthropoda; class Insecta; order Lepidoptera; family Noctuidae; genus Agrochola; species Agrochola circellaris. The sequence goes on along the minus strand of OU611867.1, from coordinate 2,771,264 downwards.
GGATTGAAATTAATCCGCCAAAAACCCTCGACAACATCTTTTTTGCCCTCTTCGAATTTTAAAAACCGCCTAATCCCATGTCACGTCACGGATTACCACAAGATGACTCTCAACAACACTTGAACTAAACCAAAACATCCAATTTGGTTCCAATCCTACCACAATAACAATTTTCCGTCAAATTTAATCACAATTTCAAATCTAATAACAAAAAAAAAGATTACATACTATCTATGGCGATCTACTGCAGGCTGTAGCAATGAACGCCTTTGCCGGAAAGAAAGTGGAAAGATTGTCTATGGAAAAAGATGGCGGTACATTTAGGCGGCTTGTTTGACACGAACATCTTGTTAGCCTGTACCAAATACGTAGTTTTATAAATATAAATAAGGTGTAAAAAAGGTTGGTAAGTGTGTTTATGGTATTTGTTTTGTGGGTTCTGTATGATGAGCTGTTTTTGGCTTGATTTTGGTTTATCCACATAAAGTTTAAAAGTTTATTGGAGCTGATGGTGTGAGGTGTTCATGATGAAAATGCTAAATAATTATTTGGGTTCCATAGCTGTATTGTTACTAGCTTGTATGGCAGAAATGAGCTTTCTCGTAGGATTGGTCACGAGAGTAGAAGAATATCCTCATAATACAATCGTACGCCTTTCTGGCCCACCCTATATTATGATCACAATTTCCTTAAAATTCCGCACTCTTCATCATCTCAGTTGTAAGACGTCCACTGCTGAACCAATAGGTCTCTACCAAGTCCCAAGCAACGCCACAAGGACCGATGATTCCCGCATCCCTCCTCATGCATACAAGGAACAAACCAAAAAAATCTACCTGTTACATAGGTAACAAGCCGACGGAACCCTAAACCCCCTCGGATATAATACTCTTCAACACAATGGGAGTCCGTAACAAATGTAGCGAGTCGTTTTCTTGTCACTTTTTCTATGTAAATTGTCTGCGCAATTTGTGTCGCGACTGTCGTGCCTTTGTTGCCGGCAATTTTTTTGTTGCCCCGCGATTTTTTTGTTGCCGCCCTTTCGTATTCAATTAAACGTGTTGCTGTGAGCTGTAGTTGGATTAAAGGATGGATTTATTTATATTTTACGCGTTGGTTTGAAGAGCTTTTCGAGATAAGTAAGTGTTGCGTCAGTGCCCCGATGAAGGCAATTGTTGCGTGTTGGGGTTTCATGATTTAAATTAGTTGTGTGGTTTGTAGGGTTATTATTTGTAGCGTTCGACCAAAAATTGATTTTTAGCCGAAAACGAAAAAGAAACTTCGGTTTTAGTCTTATTTTTGGCCGAAAACGAAAATGATTTAGACATAAAAAAATATTTATATTTCCGCTGTACACTGAAATTTTGTTTGTTTTTTTTTCACCGAGGGAGATACATAGCAAATATACGCGTTAAAAGAAATTAACTAAACACGATAATTCTATTAGAGTATGCCTTATTGTATCGATTCACCTGATATTGCCGAGCTTTTCGAAGTAGGCCGAATGACGCGCGATAATTCACGAACTTCCAATTTTCGACTTAGCCGATGCTTCGGCTGGTTTATGGCCGAAAACGAAAATATAGCCGAATTATGATTTTTGGCCGAAAATGGCCGAGAACGAAAACGAAGCTTCGGTCGGTCACATGTCATACAGAAACCATCTATCGTACCATGCGAGATGTCTCACTCTTCTCAGTATAGTCACTTTCGCGCGGGCTTTGTAAAATAAAAAAAAATAAAAAAAACTTTAATTCTCCTACCAAAATTACATGCAATTTTTATCTGAATTTTATTCTATTACTGGTAGAAGTCGCCTCTTTGGCGTAGGCCTCCACCAAGTCTCTTCAATCTTTTTTGTTTCATGCTGCTTGCATCCAACTTGTTCCTACTCTTTCAGAATCAGAATCAGAAATCATTTATTTGCAAAGAATGTAGGTAACAAAACATAGTTTTGATGGTGTAAAAAAAGAAAAACAAAAGATCCAGTACATTCTACCGTATGGCATGCAACATTAAGCACTATCATAATTATAATTATTGCAAATCTATATTAATCAATAAGTGTCAGATAATCAGTTTTTAATGTCATCATCTTGAAAGTTAAATTCACCGGCTAAATAATAGTCATAGTATATAAAATTTCATGAAATATGTCCCGCCACCTTTTCTCCTGTCTGCCCTGTCTTCTTTTCCTTTCTCTTGGTAACCGTTCTGTGGCTTTCTTTGTTTGCCATACATCCTGTATGGATGCCCGGCCCATTTCCATTTTAGAAGGTAAGTTCTTAATTTCACATCATACATAGACTGGTGTTTTTTTTTTTCTGACTTTCTTTTTTATTCTTACACTAGACCCACCCCGTCGCATCGCATCGCCTGTCATCGCTACTTATTACTTCATTTTCGCTTAGCGTTCCTTGTGACTTTTTCGTTTGCTCGGCTCCTAAGGGTCCTATCGTGATGTTTAATGAAGGCATTAAACTCAAGATTTGAAGGCTATTAAATACAAAAAGATTTTTTATATCCAACTGGTAGTTCCAGATATTAGCGCGTTCAAACAAAAAAACAAAAAACTATCTCTTCAGTTTTTTTATTAGTATACCTATAGTTAGTAAGTATAGATTTATCATACTTCTTTCTATTTTTCACGCTGCTAATTTCTCTTTATCTTTCTAAGTACGGGCTAAGTACGGTGAGGGCAAGTTTAACGATTTAAATCTTTGCTTCTTGTAGGTAAACCGATCCACACACAGGGTCCTATTATGATATTCTAATGAATACTAATTTACATATACTACATAACACGCTTTGACTTCGCCGCCCGATAGTAGCTGCAAATAAAAAGGACAAGTTCATAATATCACGTCGTTGATGCAATAGTTTTGCGTATTTATCTGGACTGGTATGGATTACATATTCTACGTTTTATGGCATATGCGGCAGTTGCATTCTGTTTTTAAAGGTTGGTTTTATGAGTACCTTAAGATTAACTATTGGGATCCCACCTATGAAATTGGCGTTTTTTTTCTCACAAATAGAGAACCTCGTCACTTTTATGATTTAAAATATTCATCAATTGCTTGGTATTATATCGAATTATGACCATCATAGACAACTACCAATAGTAAAAAAACCTTATTACTTATAATTTTCTAAACATAAAAAATACCTTGAAAATGACTCCTCATTTTGTTAGCAGAAATGACCACTATTTGTTTTAACTTAGCCAAAACTTATTTTTGTCGCTTAATCTAAGTGGCATATTACGTTATCTTAGTTTTTAAACATTAGTGTTCATGGTTGATAAATAAATTAAGAGAATGTTAGTATGAAAAATGCAACTTCTTTAAAATTCTCCATACAAAACGCTGATTTCATAGGTGGGGACCTAATATTATTGTTATAGTGTTACTCACTGTCCTGGGTATCCTAGTTATTAAAATGCATCCATCGGTACACATGGTCTGTTTCAAAAGTATCTGACGAAAATGTAAAAAAAAATTGATCTGAACACGTACTTCAATGTGCCACTACAATTCAAACTCGAACTCAAAGCATTTATTTCAAATAAACCAATTACAGGCACTTTTGAATTGTCAAGGGGGTCGGTCAGTCAGAAAGATGAAGCTAGATGCCCATTCCAAAGCGTAGTAGGTACCTATGGAGAAGAACGGGCAAGAAACTCCACGGACACTCTTTTAAATCATGATATGGTTACACTTATACTGCGGCCGCATCTGCATCTATCGTGACAAATCAATGTGGAAGCTTCGTATGTTTTGCTCGCTATACGTTATTGCGCTAATGCGGTGGTCACATTAGTGGGTTCGCCACGTTTATTATGTACCGCCACCCGGCCGATTAGTGCCCGCAGCCCGAACTATCGCGACGGTAACCGATAATGGTTGGTCACATCTGCGTGTATCGTATAACTGTGCGAAGCTTCGTCACGATAGAAGCAGATGCGGCCGCAGCATTACAAAAATGCTTTGATATCATTATTTGAATTTTAAATTCTAACTTCAAATAACAATACATGTTTTTCATTTGACGCTTGTGGTTGATTTTATGACCTCAATTTTCGTCAATGATTTTTTAGACATAATTTTTATAACCTTTAACTTATTGTGCTCTTCGTAAGTTTCCAGCCATGCTATTCTGTAAACATCTCACCGTGAACACTTGAGTGAAGTGAGCTGTCAATAGTGTCAATCCCTGTGGAATGACAGCTCACTCCACGCTCACTTCACCTAAGTTTTCACGGTGAGATGGTTACAGAATAGCACTGCTGAAAAGAGAACCTTTGATTTATATTTTTATAATGCTTTATAAAAAGGTTAAAATTGTTTAAATAAAAATCTCAATTACAGCAAATATCACCAACAGTCTCACTTACTCTTTAAAGAAAAAAGCAATAAGATAAACATCGATAAAATCTTATAAAAAAGATTAAAACTAAAAGGGGCTAGACTACTACCTAAGTGCACGCCATTTTATATTCCCCAGCCTTCATAAAATTGTCATAAAACCAGATTGTTGGGTTCAAAACGTAAAAACTCAAGTTTAAGACCAACTTCACAGCTTAATGAACACCGAATGATCCCATTGGCTAATCCCCACTGATTATAACCTCTTTTAACCTCAAAATTGTTTTTCATTATTTCTTTTTTTACAAGCGCGTCCAACGACAATAATTGGTTAATTGATAACTATAAAGTTTATTGTTTATGGTTGTTTCATTTTTTATATTATTTGTGAGTTTTAAATTAAGTATTTATACGTTGGTGTGTAAAATGAAGAATTTTAATTATTGAGCGGCAATTGTTTTATTTGAGGTTATTTAAATAATTTAATTATGGGTTTTTCGCAAGTCTGCGTTTATAAGAAGATTCTTGGGTGTGGCAGCTGCTTCTATTATCCCCCACAAGACGAATGATTACAAAAAATGAATAAAAATAGCTGCCTTTGGGTGGCATAATTAGCCTATAATGTTCCCACTGCTGGGACACAGGCCACAGGCGGTCGTAATCCACCTCGCGGGCCCAGTGTGGGTTGGGGATGTCACGTTTTTTTTTTTGTTCTAGGATTTGCCGGTTTCCTTACGATTTGAGAGCAGTGGTGGTGAAATAATTAACACAAAGTAAAGTGCCTGTCTGGGCTCGAACCTACAACTCCGAAGTCGCGGCCGTTTCTCCTGGGCTGCTGCTCTTAAGTAAGTACATATTTAATTTAAAAGGCTTGATTGATTTTAAATCGATTACACAAAGATCGATTTCAATTCGATGTGTAGCACCAAACACGCAATACCAGCGATAATCGATTACGTTGATCCATCGAGACATCTTAGCCATTGCATTTTTAATTCTATGTTCTATCGCTGCTACTTACATTATGCATACGATGTGGTTCTGTCTGTTTGTGCAGCACGCGATGCGTTGAGGAGTTAAATTTTATTACTTCCCTTTGCTGCCGTATCGGGTAATGTTTTGAAACGTAGCAGGTTCTTGTAGCAAAGAGGTGGTGAGCTGAAATGCTGGCTGTTTTATAGAGTCTGAACGATCAAATAAAATAAAAAAGTTTTCAAACGTCGAAACCCCACTCATCTCTCTGTGACTGCACTGCTTTCTTTGTCTTTGGTTTAATGTTCAGAAAGGCAAAACTTTAAAAAAAATGGAACTGAACGTCATACAAAAAATACTCAGTTTTTTTGTTGTTTTATTCTTCTACTGTAATTTTAACCATATTCCACGAATATGCTTGGAGGATCTACGACCAGACTGTTTGGTCTTTTAAACACAGCATGAACTGAAGAATAAGAATGATGATGCTATAGAGATAACAAAAGTATTTCGCGATTAGGATGCAAGTCTTCGGTGCAATACAAACCAAGATAGCTGCCACAACCGAAAATCAAGGATCTGATTTTGGAGGCAATCATTCTGGCTTCCCATTCAATAGATAATTTATGAATAATTCATATTCCCAATAGTATTTAGATATGGATCGTTACCATAAAGTTTTACCGTAAACTTTTATAGATCGTAAACTTTTTGGTCAAGTGTTTGGTTTAAAGTTAAATAATTTACGCTCCAAATTATTTAAAGCAAGTGTTACAATAAAAATTGGATGAGTTTTATTTGAATTTCTTTGAAATAAAGAAATGCTTATTGGTTTTTTTTTATGGAGAGATTTTTAACTGTGAGTTTTGTTTTACGTGCAAGCTATAAAATGTTATTTCATTATTTTGTAAATAAACATTTTTGACATTGGATCGAGCTAAGCTAATCTAGGATTTATAGAATAAGCTTATATTATAGTTACATAATGAAGATCCAAGATGAAATTATAAGATAAATATTAATTAATGAACTATGTATATATTGTTACTTAATTTAAAAAAAGTTTTGATATATGAGCAAAAAAAAAAGTATTACCTATTTAGTTATCATCATCTTTTCGTTCAAAGAAATTCTGGTTTGTGTTTTTGTATTTTTCGCCCCTTGTTCTTGTTTATACTTATTATGCAGAACAATAAATTATTGCTACAAATTGAATTCCTACCGCTAAAATACTTTTTATAGGAATCCAAAAGAACATGAAAAACACAATAGCCCAACATTATTAAATAAAATGAGAAATAACGACTTTTTCAGATGTTAATAGATAATAAAACTCCTCATAAAAAGTTATTAAATACACGCGAACAGAATCTCAAGAATCCATTTAACAGAAGAAAAACTCATTTCATCTTTATCGAACAACATCTAAAAACGCCCATTAAAATTCTATCTCGCAACCTCATTACAAAAATCCAATTCTTTCTTCAGAATAACATCATCATTGTTTAAAAAAAAACCACCCCAGCACATCCCTACTATATTTATAAAAATAACCAATAACATGCGTTAATGTTGGCTGAATACATGCAGCTGCCGTTGCTATGAAAAAAGTTAGGCGCGTTGTCATTGGTCGGTGTCATGGCGGACGCATTAGCCGCATCTGTCATCTTTATATTGTTTCGCGGCTTTCGCGCCATATTTTTAGCGCTAATATTACGTATTTATGTGTTGCAATAAAATGTTATGTTTACGGTTAATTGCGTAAGGTATGGGTGTTTATTTTGTGAGGAATTTTATGGGAAATGAAACGTGTGGTTTTTATTTCACTGGTGTGAGCATAGGTCATGTATTTAGCTGACCGTTGACTACCGTTGATACAGACCTGATGGCCTAAGGACCTAACCATAAATAGCATTTAATAAGAATAATTGTGATAGTTAATTGATTCAGGCGTGCCTTTGCGGAAATCCATTATAAAATACAATAGATGACATATATTTAGTAACTTAATCCGCGTATTGTTCTTAAAGAGTCATAAAGAACTTTGTAAGAATTTCCTGTGATTTCTTACAGGGTTCTTTATGACTTTTTAGAACAGCAACAAAATTTTCATATATTCAATGTACTGTGACAGTGCTGCTGGGGAGTTTGTTGCGCCACTTCTTCTTCCCAGGTAAAGCACTAGGAAGTTGTGAAGGGTGGGCGTTTTGGAGAACTGTCATATGTAATTTTGACGTTCAAAAAGTGCTGTTATTCTAAGCTTAATTTGTAAAAATTACTTTTGATTATGATTTCATAGTTTACTTACTAATCAAAATGACGAACTGTAACGACGAATTAAACTTCATGGAGAGTTTGTTCATAGTATTATTTTATTTATTTTATTAAATTAAAAGCTCCCGAACTTCTGACCAAGAAACCTTTTAGTAAACTCTATATTCATATAACATTATTTAATTGTTTTTATGATATTAAAAGTAGATGTTTCCTTAATTTAAAAGCTATGTTATGCTTCACGAAAACAAAAATAGGGTTCCTAACGGGTCTATCATAGGTCCTGTACAAAACAGACCTCTGAAAAGCGTTTCATCAACTCGCTAAGAAAACTCAATCCAATTCAAATAGAGTCTTCACAAATTAATAATATTTATGAATCGAAATTCCGATCTTATTACAAACTTGCTTTTGCTTTAATAAAACAAGTTTATGAAACAAGAACCAAACTGTGATCAAAATACGGTTCTGAATAGGCAATAAGCACTTACAAAACTGACAACTTAGTCCAGTATTGGTTGTCAGTTTTGTATTAAGGCGACTATAATCGCCTTTTAATGATTTTGTAGGTACTGAAGATCACGTCTAAACGAGTAGTGTTAATGATTTGGAAAAAAATATATGTTAAATTAAAGCATTTTCTTAATCAAAATATTTTAGATCATGTTTATATTACATAGTGAAATTAATTTGTAAAGTTATGTCTAACGCGGATAAAAAACTCAGAATCACGCAAAACCTATCAAGCGTATTTTTCTGAAACCTTCACCATTTTAAAGATAATTTAATTATTGATCTTCGAGTACATAAGTATACGTTATTTTATTAAAATAGCTTTTGTTTTTTGTATAATAAATTAATAATGCGTCTAATTTGGGACAGCGCTCCTTGATAGGCGAGTCCTATTACTGGCTGGACGTACGATGCGTTGCGTGAGCTCAGTACAGAACACGCAAGCTAACCACTCAAGGTCACTGGCATGTATCTGCGTCTTAAGAACTTTATCTATGTCGGAATAAATTTCGAAATACAAAATACTAGTTTTCGACGCCTGGATTAAAGTTAGAACTCTATTGGCCTTATTACAAAACTGAAATTTATCTTTTTTTAGACCCAGCATTTTCCGACAACGTTAAAATTCTAAATACAAAAACTGACTTTAAACCCGAGTCTAAGTTGCCAATTTTGTATTAAGAACTTCATTTCAGTCAGAAGAAGGTTCAAAATACAAAAACTGGCTGAAGGGCTTAGACTTGAACCAAAGTTAGAACGCGTTTTGTAATGACACGGTTTTTGTGTATTAAGACAGATAAAAATACATAGTTATGCTATGCGTAACGCGTATAATTTTTCACAAATAAATTGATAAACATGAGGAACCTAATGGCGTGAAAATTATAGTCGGCAGTCATGTAGGAGCTGGTGAACTATGTACGTGAAGTGAATACTAAGCAGACGAATGAGACCTACCTACTTACGTTTGCTAATGAAGCGAATAAATGAGTAGATAACTAACATATGTTTTCTATTAGTCGTGGTCTAGAGGATTTCATATAGGGTTGTTATGGATTCAAAAATTGATGGTAGTCTTTCTTAATTTTTAGCAATCGCCGACACGCCATATCACACTGGCGATTTGCGAGCGTGTTTCCAGCGCAGCGAGGCAACTGACCTGAGTGCACAAGTACTACATGTAAACTGAGGGAGAGAGCGAGACTAACGAGTGTACAATATTGTGAAAATGTAGCGAACGAACACGTCGCGTAGGCGCGGCTCGATCGCTTAGCACCCGCGGAGAGCACGTTCACAAATTGCTTCGCTGGAAACACGCTGGCAAATCGTCTGTTTGATATGATAACGCTCTGGTGAAACAAAACATTGTAAGGGAACCTTAAATTTTCCTTTACTATTAAATGAGCAATAGTTCTATACATATATATATTTGTAACCACGTTCTCGAAAACGGCTCTAACGATTTCGATGAAAGTTGCAATGGTTTACGGGGGAGAAAAATCGATCTAGCTAGGTCTAATAATCGATTTTCACCCGAGCAGAGGGCGGTCGCCCAAAGTTTAGAACAAGATGGCTACCTTAGAATAATTGACATTGGGCAATTGACAGACATGGCAGCATGGAATTAGTACCTAAGTACCTACCTACTGTCATGGCAGCATGGAATTAGTAAGTACCTACTATCGCGGCAGCATGGAATTAGTATGAAGTTAGATATAGAATTAGTATTAACTATCTTATACTATTAAATGAGCATTCTCTATTTTCACCGGAGCCGAGCTCGCCCGCCCAGGTACTTAGATTTAAACTAGCAACTTAGTGTGGGACACCCCCCCAGCTAGATGAACCGATGACCATAAAAAGGCGGCTAGGACAGACTTTATGCGGAAGGTTGAAAACAGGGTGCTGTGGTCAAGCCTGGGAGAAGCCTATGTCTAGCCGTGGACGGCAATAGGCCGAGTTGAAAGTGTTGAAACTACCAAGTACCTACTACAGTATATGAGCGCACTCCCCGTGTAGGGTAGCAAATGCGTGATCATTGGTCAGCTGATATTTGATGTTATATTATTTTTTCTTGTCATTACGCTTGTATTCTCTTCTTCACGCTAACTCTCTGAAATTCAACAATCCTGCTTTTACTTCATAATGTTACTTGTTTGAGGCTGCCACAGATAACTACTCTACCCCATTTATGTACTCCTTCCTCCTTCCACCTTCAAAATTATTTAAAAAAAGAACACAAAAAAGTATCAGTTAGGTTCCTCCTGTCACTACCCGCATCCAGGCGCTCGTAAAACCCGAATTATTAACATATAAATTGTTATTTGTCAAGCACGGTGGCCGTGGCGCGATAAGGCACGCCGCGCAAACGATTATATTGTCCTATAATATACGTTGAGGTGCTAGGTGGAATAAACTTGTTAGACTTTGAGGTTATTTTTTTGAGCTAGGATTAAAATGGCTTCCACTATAATTATGTGATGTAGACCTACGTTCGGCGCTCCTTGAGCAGTGTTCCGCTAACACCTTGCTGGCTGGCAAATATTTTAACCATGGCATGAGCTGCTATTCGGCCGTTGCGGCGTGAAAGGCCTATATTTAATTTATTTCAGACATCATTCTATTCCATAGTTTTACACTAATACATTTAAATTATAAATAGAAAAAAACCCAAAATAAAATTGTGATTAATAAAGTTTAAATATTTAAAAATACAAAAAAAATAAAAACTTAAAATTAGAAGAGTGTCAGAATCGTATAAAAAATATTTTTTTAAATAAAAATGATAAAATATTAAAAATAAAAATATAACAAAATGGCCGACGTTTTTTGGCTCAATGATGATAGCTACATATAGTTCTTGCCAATGTGAGAGGCGAAGATGAAGACTAAAAAAATTTAACGGTTTTTTTCGGGGTGGTTCTCGATCTCAGTCTTCTGCATCTATTGTCATGCTGAAGAGCGTTTGGTTTTGGTCAAGACTGTTTTTCACCACTTCTATCACTTCGCAATTACTTCGTTTTTTATCGTAGACAATAATAAAAGTCAAAGTATGATTTTCTAGTTCCATGACTCACTTATGGATCAATGCTGATTGTTTAACAATTGCGTCTGCTTTGCGCACAGTGAGGCTAAGCGTATGCTGAGACGCAGGTGTCGCAGGGCAGAGCAGATTTGTAATGCATGACGTGCGACGCAGACATTTGTCTGACTGCTCCTCTGCGTCTCGTTGTAGTGCCGGCACAGAGTTCTGCGCGACGCGTGCAGGTCGTCACTTGTTTTTCACCACTGATTCATAATTTTGTTTCAATGACAGATTGCTTATAGTAGCTTGGACGCAAATGAGTCTGTGTAGCTGCATCGCAGCATGCGCTCGCGGCCTATGTCTGCTTCGCCTGCCCTACCCTGCCAAATCGGTGCTGTACTGTGCTGCGTCATCTACGTCTCAGCATACGCTTAACCTCAACCTGTTTCTGCCACCCAGATTTTTTGTTTCATCAAATAAAATTTTCTCGGCTTAGTCTATGGCCTGTAAGCTTCATCTAGTGTTCTAGGGGCTAATGCAGCCCACTTATTCAATCATCCTCCCAGGCTGCTACAGACGAAAATAAATCCGCTTTGGGCTTATAGCATCTGCACGATGGGTTCATCAGGTATTCAAGAGGATTACTAGATACTACAGCAGACCTATTCAATCATCGCCCATCACTTAAGAGCGTTTTTACAGAAAGTAGGCAACGTCGCAAATAGCTGTCAAATATTTCGCTGTTTTGATTAATTTGGGAATATTACTGTATGGAAATAAGAAATATGGCTAACTAGTGAACTAAAATATTGATTATGAAATGCAATAATTAATATCGTAACACCGAATATTTAATTTTAGATGTAAAAAAGTATTTGGAAACTTTCCAAATGCCTTTTTTACACCTAAAATGGTAAAAACATCAAATTCATGGTTATAATTGCAATTCATTATTAATATTCTAGTTCACTAGTTAGCCACATTTCTTATTTCCGTACAGTAATATTGCCAAATTAATAAAAACAAGTAAATATTTGACAGCTAATTGCGACGTTGCCAACTTTTGGATGAACGCTCTTAAAAATACAAAAACTGCCATCTTCCTTACAACTCAGCCCAGGGCTGTAAATTAACATAATAATGACGTGCAAACTGAACACGTTATCAACAATTATTATACATTATATGCCTATAAGTAGCCACACCTGTCTCCGTAGCACGTTTATATAAAGATTGTTCAGCAGATAAGCTTAGTGTGAAGTGGTTTTTAATGCACATACTTAGTACCTAATGATGCAATTCTTAATAGGAAAAGCTGTTGTAGTGTCAAAGGATGAAGCTGTCTTCGTGTCTTAGTATTTTATTTATTTATCAGCCTCTTTATTCTGAATTGTTTTTACTCTGTTGTATGTTGTTAAAGTATAATCTCTCAGTTCAGAATTTCTCTTGGCAAAGGCCTCCTCTAGCTGTTTCCATTGAATTCTATCACGAGCTCTCTTGCAGTTAGGGTCCTCTGTAAGTTTTATCTCGTCCTCCCATTTCCTTTGTTGTTTTCCTCTTTTCCGTTTACTGTATCAGGGATACCAATCGGTTATTAATTTACACCTTCTTGTTTTTCTCTTATCATGTGTCCAGTCCACCTCCATTTTTGCTGGTCAATTCTGGTCAAGATGTCTGTTATTTTTCTTTTATCTCTTAGGTGTTCATTTCTTATTCGATTTACATGACATTTGACTTGTGCCTGTAATACTATGTTCCATAGATCTTTGGCAGTATTGTATTTTATTTCTGTGATGTTTTGTAAGTGCCCATGTTTCGCATCCATTTGTTATACACGGTAAGATACAGGTCTTGAAAACTTTTCTTGTTATGGCAATGCCTTTTTACTTTGTAAAATACTATGTTACTAGCTGCACCCCGCAGTTTCACCCACGTAAGTCTCGATCCCGTAAGAATATTGTCTGTCTTGTGTTCTTATGAGAATAAAATTCTATAAACCGAAACCGATATCGGGATGAAGTATGAAGATGAAAGTACCCTATGTCCCAGGTCATGGTCTACACATGTGCCAAATTTCATCCAAATCTGTTCAGCCGTTTTAGCGTGAAAGCGTTACAATCAAACAAACAAACTCACTTTCGCATTTATTTTATTATTTTATTTTATTTATTCAGTAACAATTCACATTGTGTTCGAATATAATCCAACATATAACATAGTATATAAGTACAAAAATTACAAAATGACGATGTAATTCCATTTAAAATAGAATAGGATATATTACATATAATATTATGTAATAGTTAGGATTTTCTTTATTGTGAATGTGAAGACTATGTGGGTCATTGTTTTTTCTTCTCTCAGTTAGTTTTAATCATAGTCTGGCAGTTTGAGTAATTTATGCGGCCTACCCAAATGTCCTCTCTTTGGTATTGATCGTCGAATCGTTGAGCTCCTTAAGTTCTGAGTTGAGCTGCACGATTACTGACAAATACGTGCACTAACTGGACAGGTCCACTCAAATCTGTGTGGTTCTTTCCTCAAAAGACCATTACAGACACCTATCTACATGGTCTTCACATGATCTGACTAAGATTATGTCTGGAATTTAAAAGAGACTGCGACCTCTGAGTTTGTTTTGGCCTTTCTTATAGTCAGATAGGAAACGCCGACCTTATCTAGTTTTTAAAATATGATTGACGTGTAAAAGTGTTTGTACAAACCCACTTACAGAAATAAATTATTTATGTGTGTGTAGTGGGTGCAAGCGCTTCTGCTGAGCTTGCGGTCTTGGGTCAATTTCCAGGTCAGGCAAAGTGTTATTGGGTTTTTACATCAGGAATTTCTCAGTTGCTACTGAGAAATTCGGAGCCCGGAGTCTGAATTAGTGCCCGGTTGATGACATTATTGGCTCGCCCCGTATTACATGCGACTTAAACTTAACTGGTGAAATGTGTACTGTAGGTACAGGTCTACCTATGCCTTTGGATTTACTGGCGTGATGGTATGTTATGTTGAGTAGCCACAGCTGTCTTTATACCACGATTATGTTAAGATTGTTCAGTAGATAGGGTTAGTGTGAAGAGCTTTTTAATGCACATATTTAGTATCTAATGATGATCTCGGGGCTAAGTGATAATAGCTGCACGGGTCGATTCTCAGGTTAAACTACGCTTGCCAGGATTGGTCCGGGTGACCATCTTTTACCGAGACTCCTCCGTGCCTCAGAAAGCACGTTAAGCCGTTGGTCTCGGCTGTAATTCGTGGATGAAGCCCGGAAGTCTGACAACCAGTCTTACCAAGGGTTATCATGTTACCCAGTAACTGGGTTGTGGAGGTCAGACAAAAACACATTTATTTCAGTCTCGATGACGTCTCGCTACAACGACGCTTCAATCAACGCCATTTTTATATGAAGGTCTAAATATTTGACTGGAGCTAACAAGATTTAACTAAAGTAGAATTCATGAACGCATCATCAAAAATTATCCACAAAAATATCCCCTCTCTCCCCAGCTACCATGTTTACTTACTCCCTACAGACACATAATGCCCGAAAAATGTTATAAATCACTTAACAATACCAAACTGGGGCGAAGCGGCACAATTAGACGCTAACTAGTCCAAATTACCCACATCTCCTCGTCTCGGGGGAGAATGTAACAGATTATTGGTGTTACGAAGCGCTCGTGGGGGCGTGATGTTGCATTTTTGCCTATTCTACTCATAATGGAGTGGGGAGTGTATTATTGTTACTTAGTGTCGGTGTTTGTATCAAGAAATATCGTTTTAGATAACTATGGTAAATTGTGATACTGAAATATTGTTTCAAACTTGCTGACTGGCTAATCTTTTTACCAAATCATAAGATATTTGTCTACCTAGTGTAGGAACACATAAAATCGCGAGAGAAGCATTTTTTCCCGTTATATTTAACTCCGTTTAACGTTTTCATCACTAAAATAAACTAAAAACATCTTATTGCGACACTAATAATATTCCTGCCAAAACACAAACGTCAAATTCAAAAACACAGAACACGACTAATCACCTCGAAAAAAAAACAAAATAATATCGCCCCGTTCCACGTAACGAAAAACCGAAAAACGATTACAAAAATAAGCCATACCCACACCTATTTTATTACATGCAGATAACAAAATAATCTTCAAAGGCAGAACCACATACTTACCGTGGATATTTAAAAAACTATAAAAAGTAAAACTGGCGATGGCGGCTGTTAAGAAGCGTGGTTCTGTAATAAAACATTGTTATTTATGGTTGGGTCTTAGCTATGGTGGACCCGTTTATATTTATATATGGGAGGTGTGATTGGGAGTAGTCGTGATTTTGTATTTGATTGGCGATTTAGGCAGCGTAACATTTTTGAGGTTCAGGGACGGTTAATTATTTGCGGTGGAGTTGTTTAGTTAAAATATTTAGGTATTATGTTATCCTATCCTTCCTTGAAAAACACTTATAGGCTAGGCTTAGCTAAATTTCAGCTTTTGTCGGCAAAATCGCGTGATAAATGATATTTTCTCAAAAGTTTCTCGAACATGCTTGGTAATTCGAGCATTATTTTGACAACCTTCTTCGAGATAAATCGAAGTTGCTGTACTGGCTGGATACATGCGAGCGCCCGGCCGGCAATGTTTGTATGAAAATCCATACCTGTCGTTTTTAGCGGCCATTTATATTACTATGAAAACTCATCTGTCGTGTTATTTAAAAATGGAACGGACTTACGGAATTTATCAAAGATTTTATTTAAATTTCGATTTGGTTTGCAAATAGAGCTGTTTAAAGAAGAAACAAATGAACATATTGGCGCGTGAAAAATGATCGTTGTTCGTCATTGATCCCGGAATTTATAATTAATTTACTTAGTTTGAATTCCCGTGCATTATTTGAGAAAAGTACCTACAATACAAGTCTTGGCAGCAACCAGGCATTGATGGACTCACGTATGTGTGCCTCGGCTATGTACTATTATTTCAGTAGGTTTGGACAAACACTTTTTACACGTAGATATTTTAAAAACAAACTTGGTGAGACGAAACACCGCAACAAATTCAGAGGCCACAGTCTCTTTTAAAGTCCAGCCATGCTATTCTGTAAACATCTCACCGTGAAAACTTGGGTGAAGTGAGCTGTCAATAGTGTCAATCCCTGTGGAATGACAGCTCACTCCACGCTCACTTCAACTAAGTTTTCACGGTGAGATGGTTACAAAATAGCACTGCGGACATTGTCTTGGTCAGATAATTTGAAGGTCATGTAGATTAGCGTCTGACATACCTAGTCTTTTAATTTTTTTTTTAAGAATTTAGAATTGAATTTCAAAATGTAATGTGTAGTTCTATTTGGCATATTTGAATCCATTTTGTCACTTTAGTCACAAAATTATTGCTAGCAGTAATAATAACCATAAAACATAAATTTATTATTAAAATTATTTACTGCTTAATTATAGGTTACCGAACCCTGATATTTTATGTAAATTGCTTCAACAGCTGGAAGTCATAAGTTATTTGATATCTGTGGTAAAATAGAACGTAGTATTTAGTCCAATTATTTATTTATTGATAGAAATATCTAGCTTAAAAATCTGATCTTGTCTAGGCTGTATTTTAATTTTAATTATTACTAGCTGACCCGACAGACGTTTTCCATTCCAAAGGTCAATGCCGATTTTAGTATGGAAGGCGGCGTCTTTTTTTTTTCTCTCGGCCCTCTACCTAATCTTGTAATTCAAAAAATTCAAAATTCTTAAGTCATTTATTAAAACAAGGCTGAGAATCAGCACTTTTCGAACGTCAAAATTACATAAGACAGTCCCCCAAAACGCCCACCCTTCACCACTTCCTAGTGCTTAAGCTGGGAAGAAGAAGTGGCGCAACAAACTCCCCAGCAGCACAGCTGAACAGAATAGTGTAACAAACGAAACTTATTTGACATGCATTATTATCTCTAAACTCAGTCTGAAATAAGATATAAGAGTTAGAAGTTTGTATGTATTTATTAGCTTTGTAGGCAATTTTTGACTCCTAGGTGCATGCGGTTCTCGCAGGTCAACCTAGGAGGTTGTCGGCTGCTTAACCGGACTTTCCTGTGGCTGCCTCAATAAATTAAGGCCTCCATCCAGGTCATAAAACTTAGAAAGGAAGCGACTGCACGGTAAGGGCGCCCCCTATGGGATACGGACCTCGGCTTAGGGCGTCGCTGAGGCCTTCCCCAGCGGAATCCCCCTTCCTGTCCTCACATAGGGCAGCTAAGTGCTTATCAACGAACAGGATTTCATTTATATAGATTTTGGTAGCAGTAGAACTCTTTGCGAAAGACCTCGTTCGCGAAGATAATGTCTTGTCAGAAGCACCTACTTCTGCCACCTAGCAGCATAGCTATGTTCCAACTGGAATGGTATGAGATGCCCTGCCGATATTGAAGGTTTTTGTATCTATGGTCAATAACGTATCGACAATCCATGGTCCAGTCTTGTGATTTTTAATTTACTAGACCAAAATGAAAAAAAAAAAAAACGTT
Organism: Agrochola circellaris; assembly: GCA_914767755.1. Lineage (NCBI taxonomy): Eukaryota > Metazoa > Arthropoda > Insecta > Lepidoptera > Noctuidae > Agrochola > Agrochola circellaris. The sequence goes on along the minus strand of OU611867.1, from coordinate 2,753,567 downwards.
TATTTCAGATTGTTTTGAATCCATAGAATGTTAGTACAAAGTAACTTAAAATAACTAGTGTTAGTATTGATAAGAACAAAAGCAGAATAAAACTTATTTCCTAAAATACAGAGACAATATGACAATAGTAAATAAAAAAAATAAAAAAAATCGTGACGGTCCTCCTGCAGATAATAATTAGATTATTCACTAAGTTATTTTTATGTGGACATCAGCAAATGTAATTTTAGTTTATTTTAAAAATCGGTGTTTAGGTTTATGTATGTAAGTAATTAGTTATTATAACACGGTGTGGAGGTATTCTTGTATGGTTTAAGATAAATCATAACACTGACAGACAACGCATAGCCTAAGTCGCTAGGTGAAAAGCATGGAATTTTGCACGAGAGCTCCTTAAATAACGAAGACGAACAGTATTGAAGGATAAGAAGGATTTTTTTCTAAATTCCCTACAGGGTTTAAATAGGGGAAACAATTTTGTATGGAAGTTTGTGTTTTTCCGATGGGAAATCCTATTGAACATAGACATCTTGTAATTTTATACCATCCTGTAACAGCTTTCCATGACTTTGGCCGTCCGTGACTGCTGTATTACAAACTCATATTACTTAAAGATATAATTAATGTACAAAGACTAGATTTGAAAAATAGCTTGATATATTTTTTATCTTTTGGGGTTATTTTGTACCTGCCTATTACTTAAAATATGGTTCGGAAATATTCCGACGGCCGGCATGCGGTCTCACGAAAAAGGGAACAGTAGAATAAGATTCTGCTTATTTCATAAGGAAAACGATTGTAAAGAGAACAATAACTATGCATATTATTTTGATTAAATATTTTAGTATTAGAGGATAAATATCTAAATTAATTTTACAGAACCAAATGCTAATGAATAACGTGCAATTAATTGCTAGCAAAGTACGTGTAAATTGCAAATAGTATAATATGCAATTATTTTAGTTCCTAGATCAGTAAAAATTGTCTTATGGGGGCAGTTATTCCTTGTTTTTTTTCAATCATTCATTCATTTATTTTGTTAAACAAAGGTATGGTTACAGATAGTAAATTGTCTAAAATATGTGCACTATGTTCTGCCAATATATGGCGTACAAAAGTAACATAAACAAGCAATCACAAATAAAGTGGCATGCCAATTGATTACATTAAAAAATAATTCAATTTAAAATATGTCAGTTAGGTAACCAGGTCTTTACAATTTTAGATAAATAAACATTTATACTTAATGAGTAAATAAAATCATAAGATTTTATTTAACTAATAAATATCAGTAGTAAACTCAGTGATGGAGGAGTAGCATCTATCTAAAAGGAACTTAAACAAGGACCTCTTAAAGGATCCCAGACACTTTATAATTCTGGCAGGTAGCACTCCTTCCGGCTTCTCGCTTGCGGTTATCTGGGAAGCGGTTCCGTCAGATTTTGTCGGCCGTCATGAAAATCTGTCATTGTCACCAGTATTTGACATTAAGGTGTCAAAAAAAGCTCTGTATTTGGACAGCCGTTATTGTGTGACCGTTCATCGCTTTCTTAGGAAATCAAGGCTTAAGTCGTACAAGACCGAAAGGAGTCCTATTAAATTCATATTTTAGCCGCTCAAAAATAGACATCTTGACTTTCAGGCAATCTTTTCACGGCTTTGTATTTTTTATGACGTTCAACTGTAAAGGCTCTGATAGCAATCATAAAAAGCAAACCTAGGCCACTGCGCACAAATTCCCTATTTCCAAAGGCACGCAAATCAATATAAACCAAAGATTATAAAATCAAATGGAAGTTCTCACAATCGTTTGCTACTAAACTCCCCTCTACACAAGAAGGCGTGTATATAACTAGCCTCGATGCCTTTGCTTTAAAAAAAAGAAAATTAAAAAAAAACCACCCGACGATGAGGTAACGAACGAGGCGCGGTCGGCGCGTTCCTTTTTTAAAAACCTTCGACGTGTGTGGTCCGATTGAATTCGACTCGAAGAGAAATTGAACTTTAATTCGCTTAGAAACATGGTTGGTTTTCCTGTGTTGATGTTTTAAAGAAATGTTTTTCTGTAGTATGTATGAATATTGGAGCTTTAAAGAACTTAATTGGTAGAAAATTGTATGTAATTTTTGTTTCGTGTATTGCGTATGTTTTGACTTTCCTAATTTTTGTATGTCTCAATATTGTGTATTGTTTCATTCAGTGTAATTGGTTTAATTTTAGTCGTGGATTGTTTTTCAGACACCTGGAATAAATCATGGATAATATTATTTACTTTTTACGTAGTCGCTTGACCATAGAGTCACATCATAACTAGCCAACCAGGCATTATTTTTATAGATAATTTTCTAAAGGCCTGTACAAAAGATTCTTAGTAATAATAAAATCATAATTTTAATTTCAGTCGATAGCGTTCCATTGCTGGACATAGGCCTCCCCTAAGCGTCGCCCAAATGGTAACTATTTTATGAAAGCACGATTATTTCTATCAAATTATATGCTTTGCTTCATAGGTATACATTCTGAAAAAAAAAAAAGGATTTTGAAACATAGACAAATAATTTTTCGAAAATTCTCAATAGATGGCGCAGTCCTTCAGTTCCAAAATCAGTAATGATGAAATGGAATGATTGAAATGATGACTCGGACATTAAAATTAAATGTCTAAAAAAACAAGGATTCTTACCGTTCGTTGTGTATTTTTTTCACTGCTGCTGCTATCTGTAAATATTTTTAGAAAGATATATCGTTTATTCGGTGCACACAAAAGACATAGCACAAAATACAAAAACACGATTAAATAATAGCTAAATACATGAATATAATAAGGTGCCAATATACAAAAAAAATAAATAAAGACATTGTGATGACTATTGGCTATTTTTTGTTTTCACGAATTGTTTTATTTATTAACCATAGGGGTGTTGACAATTTTTTTTTGTCCGTCATATTTATTATTAAAAAATATTGGACACGTATTTTTTCTTTTTTTACGTTATCTAAAGATTACGGCAATACATTGAGTAGGCAATACATTAAAATGTGGCATGACGTCGCTCCCCGGTAGATTTTATACTGACTTGTGACGTAGTGAGCCCCCAGTCCCCAACTTTAATGTGTTTTATCTAAACCATTTTGTTATTATTATGATAAAGCAAAACATATATGTACGTGTCTAATATTTTTTTATTATTTGACTGACGGACGAAATAGTTTTTTTTTTTCCCCAGTTAACAGCTCTATTAACGCATATTAGCGACGCTTAGCACGCTAGCGTGCTAAGCGTCGCTGTGGCTCTATTCCTAGGAATAGAGCCACAAACCTAATTGTAATTTATGCCAATCGATTTAATCTAATATCATTTTTTATGCATCAAATCGTATGTGATGTCAACGTGATTATGTGTGTATCAATAATTATTATTAAGAGTCAATGTTACAAGAAATAAAACATTATATTATTATTAAATATTTTTCTCAGCCAAAAAATAAAAGTTTTTTCGTCCCCGTCGGATCGTAACGCGACACTTTGGGTACCAACCGAGACAGATAAGGTAATCAATTGAGATAAATGATCATTGAGCGACCAGAAGGGTTCAATTTCAATCATTTATGGTTTTGTTGACAGTGACGAGGATTCTGTGTGTGCCGCAAAGGAAAATACCGGCGAAGAGCGTGTCGGACCACGCACTATGAAGGGTTCCGTAGTTGGGATGAATTTATCGCAAGGACAAACTTAACATTGTACTTGAAAGACATTTTCGCCCATACATTCTGCTTGCAAATGTAAGTTTGTACGCACAATATTGAGAGATTTATCATGTTATTTTAAGACCATAGACTTCTTATAGGGTTTTCTGTAATCTATGAGTAAAGAACCAATCTGTACTTTTTATTTATTTTAGGCTCGGTCGTTTCGTCATATCTTTAAAAGTATTAATTTTAAAATTATGAAAATATATATTTGAGATCCCCGCAATAAGCCCTTTCATTTGATATGTCACACGGTACAGTTCGCAAAACATTTTTTTACTTTTTAACGCAAAGCTTTAACTTGACAGGCCAGGGTGTGCTCGATGTAATTTCATTTATTTATTCACTAGCTCTTCATTTACTAGCTGTGGCCCGCAACTTCGTCTGCGATCCAGGATCACAAATAGCGTATGTCCTTTGCCAGGTCCCAGGCTACCTATCTGTCAAATTTCATCCAAATCCGTTCAGCCGTTTTAGCGTGAAAGCGTGACAAACAAACAAACACATCTTTCGCATCCTGACAAATACTTACTTATTTATAAACATACACACATACAAAAGTGGCTAAAATCCTCGTACTCAATCAACAAATTAAAAAAAATGACAATTTTGTTCATTGGTTGATGTCAAGGCCATGAACCAAAGACAATATTGCGTAATTACTCTTGCGACATTGGCAAATGACAACAAAAACATAATATTTTATAATAAAATTAATATATATTCATCTCATAAAAGCTAATTGGTATTTTGTAACCCTATTTTATAGTGTAGTACTTAATTATTACCTATAAATGAGACATTTATAAAAAATAAGTAACCGTTAATAAAGGCTCAAAGTAACAAAAACTAAGCAATTAAAAAAAATATGTTTTAAACATACCTACTTCTTTTTCGCTGTCTACAAATTTCAGGCAATGGCTTCGAAAATAGTATTAAAAAAATTGGCAACCCTAAGCAACGTTCAGACATTATAACTCGATTTTTCTAATTGTGCACTTGGAGCTATCAAAGTCGTTGGTTGTTAGTAATGAATTCACCCGCCCGGTTATCATCTCAGTGCCCCGACGCCTCTTAATACGGTCTTCACAACTCGTGTCGTCTCCACAGTTCTTACGAGTATTATTCGTTAAGTTGTTATTGTTATTATTGAAACCACATACTCTGTAAATTTTTGACGTTGACAGGCGCACAGTGAGAAAAATCGGGTTATACCACTTTTCTTATCACACGTTCCTCATTGCACAAATGTCATTTCAAGATAGCACCATGGTCATCTCCTAATTCCAACAGTCCCACATAACACCAACTTCCATACAAGGAAAACTATTTTTGGCAGACAAGTCTTAGTAATTAATAATATGTTTAGTATTCTCCTCCAAAATGGCTTCCCTACACTTATTGCATACCTCCTATAAAGTATGACTTCTTTACGGCCATTACCTGCGCCTGCGCACGTCAGAGTAATAGGATAATTGCGGTGTTGCCAGCTAAAAGCGTGGCAAGTAATTATGTGCAGATAATTGGCGAAGATGGCGGGGTTGCCATGTATAATAATTGAAATGCCTAGCGTTGCGCTTGCGCTTGTTTGAGGAATTCTTTGGTTTTATGTTTTTTAATGGATAAGCTATTATGAAGATATCGTCTTTATGTGGTCTTGAAGTAGAGTAAAACATAAAACTAAGTATATAATTTTGAAATCGCCATCCCGTCTTGAGCAAGCGTGGTGATCAATGCTCGTGCCTTCCGTGTATGAGAAGAGGCCTTTGCCCAGCAGTGGGACAATAATAGGCTGGTATTATTATTATTTATAACTGTGTCGTCTTGGAATTTCCTACCCTACGTGATCGAATCAGAAATGAAGAGATCCGCAGGAGAACCAAGGTAACCGACATAACCCGAAGAATTGCCAAACTTAAGTGGCAATGGGCAGGGCACATTGCTCGCAGAACAGATGGCTGATGGAGCCAAAAGATTTTGGAGCGGCGATGCGTACCAGAACTCGTTGGAAGGCCTCCCACAAGTTGGACCGATGACTTGGTGAAGGCCGCAGGAATCTGCTGGATGCGGGAAGCACAGAACTGCGACCAGTTCTGTGCTTCCCGCATCCAGCGGAGCTCCAGGTCCAAGTATCGGTTCTTGGGTGAGGCCTATGTCCAGAAGTAGACGTCTTTCAGCTGAAATGATGATGATGATAACTGTGAATAATTTAATATCAGACAAACTTTTTTCTGCGCCTTTCAATCAACCGCTACGGTAGAATCGTCTAAAATTGCCGTAACTTAAAAAAATACCACTAAGTAATATTTTGTCTTATGGCAACACTAATTATTAATTAAACACCTCGTTACGACTTCACACAGAGTGCATGACTAGACATGTAACCTCAATCATCAGTATAAAGAAGGTAGGCGTGTCAGTATGTATGTGTTGCGTCTCGAGCATGTTACATCAAAACCGCTGTGGTAATTTGATGTTAAACGTTTTAACAGGAAAATTGCTTAATTTTTTTGTTTGAGCTGTATTTTGCTCTCGTTCTTGTAAAGGTCACAGTTAATGTTTAAATGTTATTGTTTCAACTGTCAATAAAAAAAACATCATCATCTTGTTCTTTTTTGTTTTGTTTTGTGCGTTTTTTCTTTGCGTCATGTTTACAGCAAACAAACGTATTTTATTTCTTCTTTCTTTTCTTTATTTCTGGATTCAGAATCATGTTCTGAATCCATGGTAACAGGCTTCGCGTCGATGTCCCTGCCACCCTGTATACTCGTCGCACGGTAAACATTGCTTGCGCGATGCAGGATTTGTGTGACGTCAGGTCTTTTGATGCGTAATTCGCATGTGGCGTTGTAGATGCCGCCACAGTACTATATCGATGTACTATGAGTACTTTATCCACAGTCAGTGGGCAGTCACACCTGTCTTCAAAACATCTGCTGCTAATTATGTACGCGAAAGGATATCAGGTGTCATTCATGTGATTAAGTACTTCGTTATTAATGAGGTGGCCATGTTGTGAGTGGTGGAGTAATCTGTCAAATTGAAGAAGCATTACAATGTCCTCGTTAATTAATTCGCTGGGAATATATGCGCAATAATCAGCCAAAGGCTCGCTCGCATCACTAATCACTGAATGCGTTTAGCGCTTTACGTTTTTATAACATCCCGGGTCGGGTAAAGTGTTATTCTGGAATTTTTCCGTACCAGCCCGGAGTCTGGCTTTGTGCCTGGTGGATGGCAACAGGCTCGCCCCCTACTACATGGGACTTAAATGAGCCCCCGCAGACTACTACAGACTTTTTATCGGCGGATAGTTTGGTCGGGTTAGACTACTAGCGCATCTAGCAGGACCCGCGAAGTGCTCCACGCGCGCCCCTATTGGACGTCGGGGGGGAGTCTTACACCTCACTGCCCATGAGGTAGCCCGCACTAGCCGGGAACCGTAAACACAAAGGCGGATGCAACACAGACACCCATAGTCTGTGCTGCATTATCTCGCGAATGGTTTAAAGCAGTGATAGTCTGCAGCAGTAGTTGTGTAGTTCAGCCGCATTTGTTTGTGTGAGGCGATGAAAAGGCGGATTCAACGTAGACACCCAAAGTATTAGTTCCGTTAGATTATAAACTGTTGAAACATTGTGAACTGGGTGAAATGGGAACCAGGTTAGGTTAGAACTATATACAAAACCGCGCGCGAGTCGAGCGACTAAGCGAGTGGTGCCGCGGCAGCGGCCAGCGAGCGCTACTTCCAAGTTGCTCGCAGCTAGGCAGGCTATTCAGTATTAGCGCAAGGTGCGTTACGTCGAAAACAAGTTTGATACCTGCAGTATAGACAAAAGCGAGTACTTATGGGCTGTATTGCAGTCGTTTTTGTTAAAACAATGACTTTCGGAGCCGATAACATTACAGGCAGTTCTCAAATGTCTGTGGTGTAATCGTGTTTGTAATGCTTTATTCATACCGACGCGGCTGCGTTACAGAACAGCTACTGTCTGTGTTGCATCCGCCTTTGTATTCACGTCATGTGCTCCGAGCGAATATAATCACGAGCACAAAACAGTTGGCACGTCATGACTGTCACTAGAAGGCTTCCACTCAGCATGATGCTGTGCTATGGGGACCCACAGTACAACGCTAAAGCAATCGGTCGTATAATGCTATCGTTATAATGTGCGCACGGGCATACATCTTCATACTCATTAAGAAACAGGCCAAACTATCTGCCGATAAAAAATCTGTCTGCAGGGGCTCTGAAAATCCTCTAACCAAAAACACAACGACTTCGGATCCATTCTTCCACAAATAAAGTCCGAATTACGGTTTCTGCATAACCGTATTTCAGCAACACTCCAAGCCGAAATGACCACAGATAACTTAAAACAAACAGCCCAACCTTATCAACCAAATCTTTAAACGTTAAGTCGTTCTTTTGAAATCCAATTTTTGCCGGCACCATTTTGGCCGGCCGGCGGCGGGGGATAAAAAACGAGAAACGCTTGAAAAAAAAACGAGAAACGAGATGAAAAAACGAGAATTATTTTGACAGGTAACACAATAGCGGATCCCGTAACGCGCTGCGTGTAGTCTCTAATCGGTTTTAGACCCAGTATATGGTAATTTTCGGTTCTGACTTTTATTTTTCTTTTGTCATTCTTGCGACTGTATTTTTGTATGCAACTTATCATTAAACCTGTATTCCTCGAAGGTTTAGGCAGAGATGTACCTATAGTAGGTACCCCTCCTTTCGCCAGTTATGTTTAAGTCCCATGTAATAGGAGGCGAGCCTACTACCATCAACACAAATCCAGACTCCGAGGTGCTACTGAAAAATTACTGATGGAAAACTCAATGTCGCCTCATGCTCAGCAGTAGGTACCGCTTGCGACCTCTAATTTACCAACCGTTAATGGTTAAAATTTTTGACTCTTGTATCTTTTCCGATAATGAAGCAAATACCTCATAGCTTTGTATAGAAGACCCTCCCATAAGGAAGTAGCTATCACAGGTGAAATTAGCTTACGATTCTATTTATATGCCCAGTTTGGCAATAAAGAATTGTACCATTGGTAAGACAAACGATTCGTTTTTTTATAGGAACCGGGCGAAAATCAACGAGGTTTTTTGTATGCTGTGTGCAAAAGTAGAGGCAATTCCCGTAATTTTTAAGAACGTTCGAATTCGCAATCTGTCAAAAATATAATCAATTTACCAACATTTTTGACAAGTTTGACAGATTGCGACTTGAATGTGAACGTTTTTTAAGCACGAGAATTAGCCTTCTGTTTGTTTATGCAGTGTAATATATTAATAATGTAACTAATTTTAAAAGCAGACATATAAATGTCTATATATGTAGAATAACGACTTTATTTTCGACGTCAAAGTTATTATGTAACAACACTTGATTGGAATTTCTGAGTTGTCTGATCTTATTTAAATTTCTTTTTCCGCTGAAGTATGTAAAAGAGTTGCACAGGAGAGCCAAAGTAACCGACATAGCCTGAAGAATTTCCAAACTTAGGTAAGTGGCAATGGGCAGGGCACATTGCTCGCAGAATAGATGGCCGATGGGGCCGAAAGGTTCTGGAGTGGCGACCGCGTACTGGAAGACGTAGCGTTGCAAGGCCTCACAAGATGGACCGATGACCTTGTGAAGGCCGCAGGAATCCGCTGGATGCGAGAATCACAGAATCGATCGAAGTGGCGGTGCTTGGGGGAGGCCTAAGTCCAGCAGTGGATGTCTTTCGGCTAAAATTATGAATGATGAACAATGGGGTTTCTAGCCCGTTCTTCTCCATATGAATCTACGCTTTGGAACGGACAAATGTCTTTAACACTTTCGACTCCACCCACTTTTCATAGAACTCATACGCCATGCCGCCATACAAATTGGAAGTGAACCCTCCGGGAGGGTTGCCGGTATAGCGTTTGTGCTAAAGTTAACCACTGTGGACGGTAAACGGCTTTAGGTTTAAAACCGTGTTATAAAACACTGTAAAACGAAGTAAAATTGTGTTTTCAGGGGCTCTTGTGAACTTTTTAAATTTATGTGAATATTAGTAACCGTGTTTCGTGCAAAAAAAAAAAATTCAATAAAAATGCTTGGATTTTAAAACCAACGCGTATACTAATAAACATTTTTATTTTCACGGTTTAGAATGTTGCATTCGCTAAGAAAAACCTACACTTAAAATGAGCCCTTCGCGAGGGCTCCCGGCATCCCAATATGTGACTAGGTGAACCCTCCAGGAGGGCTCCCGGCACTGAAAGTGTTAAGTTTCAGAGTTACCGACTGATTATTTACAGTTCTTAAGTACCTGTAAATAGTTTAAAAGTTTTTTTTCCATCAGTTTTACGTTTGATACCTCATTTTATCATCTGCCTTTGGCCCATCGCCCTAGCCCTAGCCCTTTTCCAACTATATTTGAATCGGCTTCCAGTCTTACCGGATGCAGCTGAATAACAGTATTTTACATGAAGCGACTGTCTATCTGACCTCACACAGCTACTCAGTAACATGAGACGTCAGATAGTGAGCGAGTGAGTTTGATACATCTTTATGAGTAAAAACTTTGGTCAAAAAAGTCAAAAGTCAAAGAATTTATTTCAATTAAACCAGTTACATGCATTTTTGAATTGTCAATGAGTTGGTCAGTCAGAAAGATGAAGCTAGTTGCCCATTCCGAAGCGTAGTAGGTTCCTATGGAGAAGAACGGGCAAGAAACTCAACAAAAAATTGTTACAAAATATTCGTTACATCATTAAATCCCTGACTATTAAACGAGCAATATTTATATATTTTTATTTGTAATCACGTTCTCGAAAACGGCTCTATCGATTTCGATGAAAGTTGTAATATAGGGGGGATTTTTCGCCCCTGTAAAGGGGCGAAAAATCGATCTAGCAATGGCCTCATATCTGGGAAAATTCGTATTTTCTCCGTATTTCCACCCGAGCAGAGCTCGGTCGCCCAAAGTTGGCAAAAAAACAAGATGGCAACCTTAGAATAATTAATGACATGGTCGCTTGGAATTAGTAAGTAGGTACCTACTATCATGGCAGCATGGAATTAGTAAATACTATACATGGATAAGTATAAAGTTTCCTATACAATAAAATGAGCATTCTCTATTTTCAACAGAGCAGAGCTCGGTCGCCCAGGTACTGTTGAAATTATACAAGTGAAAACAATGTAGACAGACGTGCATGTTAAAAGCGTACGTAATAAAAAGATAAAAAAAAAATAAACAAAAATTAAAATAAGCCATGTCAGCTAAGAGATGACCAGTCCCAACTGACGGCGCCCGTTTTAAATCGCTGTCAACTACTGAAATGACGACTAACAGAGAAGTATGGAAAAACATAATGATGACGAAGTTTTAAATCGCTGTCGCTTTTCGCGAGCGCTCATCCCCATATCCTCTACCCAACCCATGGTTTTTCAAAACACCTTGAATACTTTCACCTCTCCGTTATTAAAGTAATTAGCTCACCGCGGGTATCATAGCATTTTCTATTGTACGCCATATTGGATCCTAAACAACAAATAATGGGAATACATACATACTGGAGGGAATTGATGCTTTTTATGGGTGTTTTTGAATAAATTGTTGTACTAAATATACTTCGGTGGATATTTTGAGAATATAGGAGGTTGAATGTTTTTTTTTTAAAACTTACTTTTGTCTGCGATTTCACTCGCGTCGAAATTATCCCAAGAAATGAAATGAAATCTCTTTTGGTCTAATAGTCGTTATAAGCGCTACTGCTGACCATGAGGTCCTGGGTTTGATGGCAAAGTGTTATTGAGTTTTTTCATCAGAAATTTCTCAGTAGCAGCTCGGAGTCTGGATTTGTGCCCGGTTGATGGCAATAGGCTCGCCCCATATTATGTAGGACTTAAACAACTGACGAAATGTGGGTGTTGGTATACTATAGGTGCACATCTGCCTAACTCTTCGTGGAATACAAGCGTGATGTCATGTTTATACAAAGATCTTCTAGTGGGACGAAAAATGTACGAAGATCTAGAGGTGTTATTTATTACAAGTCATAGAGAATTTCGTGTCAAAGATCAATCCTTTGCTATCAAACCTCTTCGTCAAATATTCAAAAAGAGAGTTCCACGAGAACCGAGACATTTTTCCTTTGACCTAAATCAATTTGGCGCGTAACGTTTGAAATAGGAACGTTCTCGTCTGTCAAACGTGTCGAGTGCACTTTGTTCTCGATTGTAGCCCAGTGATATTGTTTGGTCCTGTATTCTTTATTTAAATGTTTTTGACTGTATATTAGTTTTTCGACAATATTGTAAAATTGCAGGTCGATTCAGAATGTTTCGTTATAGATTTTCTTTTATTGGAAAGTGCTCTCTTAGAAAAAAATAAAAACTACAAATTAATACTCGGATATTTTTTCATATCTTTATTTATCTCAACATCAAATTACAGGCACTGGTTTATAAGATGCTCAATCTCAATAGAGAAAGATGTCTAAGGTAGGAAGGTTACAGAGCTACCGGCTCTCTTATATAGGACATACTCGTATTAATTTACAAATGGTTAAAATCAAGATTCATAAAATAAGTGCAATAAATGTAACTTGGCAATAAAAGCAGTACCAGCAAAATTAAAAGAAATAAAAGTAAATACGTAGGTCTTATTAACCATAGAGTAGGTACCTACTAATCATAGTGTAAGAGGCTGCAGTATTAATTCTAGGTAATAAGGAATAACTTTAGTTTGGAAGTTTCGATTCAACATCAATGGAATTACCACTATTTGGAGTTAGACTAACCATAAAAAATATCTGCACTTTCAAAAGCAAGTGCAAGTTCTTCATTAAACCAAATTCCAATACACTTTTAGTCACACTGCAGGTATTAGTTTTATTTACGGTCTCACAATACCAATCTTATTCTTACCCGTAAAATTTTAAACCCAACTAAACTCTTTGCAAAAAAAAAGTAACAAGCCCCAATCAGCCATGAACCATGCCCGTCAACAAATAAAAAAAAATAAAGTCAAAACACCTGATAATCAATTTTACCGCGAAAATTGTACGCCGAAATATGTTACAAACTTGTATTTGCAGTTGTCAAAATACTTTTTGTTCTGGCAGCCCATAGATTGGGTATTTGAACAGCTGCATTAGTAAGTTTGTGGAGTAACAACAATGGCTTCTTAGAATACCTGCCGTGAGTTTTTAAATCTGTTTCATTAGCGACAAGCGTAACTTATTAGGCGTATGAATGCACCACAAAATTGACAATGCGACCTGCATTTGACAGAAAACGCAGTATTTCCGTGTTTGAATTGGTCTGTTTGGCGACCTGTGGACAAAATTTTCCTGGCAAGAAAGTTCTAAAGAGTAAGTAAGTACCTAAGTTAAAAACAAAAGTTTTAAAAGTAGCATGGCTTTTTGTCAATTAAACTTTTAACTACATAAATATTTTGTGGTTTCCGAGCTAAAAACACTTATAAAGATTGACACATGACAAATATATTAAATACTGCAGTATTAATAAATCGTAGACTTTTCGTAGCGCGCGGAGCAGCTTCGTAGACCCTATTTATCTGTTAGTAATATAGAATTATCTACCGTGTTTATAATATTATTTTATTTATTATGTAAGTCTTATAATTATATTGTTTATTATATTCCACAGTTAATCTGTGAACAGCGTTGTGGGCTACAATATTATTCAAATGTTATGTGTATTTATTTTACTATACTGTATATGGTAGCTATAAAAAAAAAATTGTAAATAAAAAAAATAAAAATAAAGTTATTTTAATTTGGTTATTGCATAATTGGCTGAATTTAAATTCTTGAATAGAGTAATGATCTATATTCCATATTATGAGGTATTCGTAGCCAAGAAGAAAAGATCTTGGGCCAATTCCCGTAATTAAAAACGTTCAAAATCTAGTCGCAATATCAAAAAACTTGTCAAAAATGTATGAAAATTTGAGGTATTTTTGACAGATTGAGACTCATATCGCATTCTATGCGAACGTTCTTAAAGACATGGGGATTGACCCTCTGATCACTTTTTCAATCGATTTATTTATAAAAAAAAAATACATTGTGTTTGATATTTTTATCATATTTTTCTATATGATAAAAAAATATCATTAATTAAACAACTCATTTAAAAATTAACAACATAACTCACATCTTTAAATTAATATTAATTTAATATTAAGCCTAATAGCAATATTTGCAGTAATTATATTTGCAGGTATTTTGGAGTGTGACTGCCATGCATAACAAATTTTGTGTCAAAATTATTTAAGGTAACTTTGCACGTCTCGCACCTCATGGTTCCTAAAAACGTCATTAGGAATTGAGCGTGTCGAATATTCCTCCACACCGTATCAAAGGATTCCAAAAATCCCGTTGAACCCACAGGACATTACTAGTCAAAATACAAACTCCCACAGCGTCACAAATCGCGCCAAAATATTGACGTAAAGTTTGACAGCTCTTTGAAAAACGAACACCGAATTGTCTCTGTCACCTGGCCATAGACAATGGTGTGTTTACACCGTCGCGAATTTGTGTTTTGAATAAACTCTCTTTGTCTGAAGACTTTTTGTAGGTGTTTTGAGGTAAATATATTGTTAAGTACTTTTGTGTGTATTGTCTTATTGTTGGTACCTACTACTGGGTATGTTACGCGTGCCCAATTTTATTTCTAATACCTGCAGTAATGAAGTGAAGAGGTTTAGGCAATCGGTGTGATGTGTTGGTGTCCTCAAGACTTTTTTTTTGGAGTTCTATTCTGTAGAGAAGGTACGGGTATGGAAATGAGAGAACGTGTGTTAGTCTTAAATTAAGTTACTTTACAAGAAGAGTGAGGTTTTAATTTTTAATATGGGGCTTTGCCTTTTCTGCTTTGTTGGGGATTTAATTAGACCATTCTAAGGGTCTTATGTGTAGAGAATTTGAACATATCCATCGTCTGATCCTGGGAAGCGCATCTTAATCTCGCAGATCTGTTTATTTATTTAAACTTTATTATATACAATACTTAAAATTAGCGTCAATGGGGCGATCACTTAGTGTTCCCGCGCACTAGGCAGCCAAGTAGCAACAGCTGCAGCAGCTGGGATATTGAGAAACTTCTTGGCTGCCGTAGCCTGGCTACTGCAGCCAGGCTGTCTATTGCGCGCCTGCCCTTACAGACCAGCTTTGGATGAGCTGAAAAAAAGGAGAGAGATTTGGCTGTCAGTATACAAAAATAGTATGTAGGTAACATAATACTGTTTTATCTATTCATGTGCTTTGAAAGCCCTAACCTTCAAACCATCTCCTTGATTAATCTGCAGAATGTCTAGTAAATTCTTTTGCTCAGCTCCTAAATAGTGCAAAACTATACCTAATATAGTATTGCCGTTCAAATATATTTCCCGCCTCAAGTTCCCACGTATTGCTCAAGCAAATCAAAGCACAAGGAAATACAAAATGAAAATATAACTCGATACTTATTTTTCATTATAAAACCAATGGCTGCATTATTGTTGACTGGGAGTCAATTCGGCCGTGAAATAAATAAGCGACCAACGACCGGCGACCAGCGACCGGCGGCGGTCGCAATAACAATAATATTGTTTATGTGAGATTGTTTTACATTTTACTGCGCTTGCGCTATGAGGAAATTGCTTCTGGATTGGAGAAAAATAACGCGGCGGTTGCTGTGACGATTTTTAATCCACATAATTTAAAGAGTTAAAATTTGTGAGTTTGTATGTAGAGGGTAATTTTCAAACTCAAACTCAAAACATTAATTTCAAATAAACCAATTAAGTACAGGAACTTTTGAATAGATTTTAATTTTGCTTGTCATTATTTTGGCTGATCTTGACAAGCAACTTCCCTAATCTTATAAAAAATATCTAGTAGGTACTTAAGTCTAGTCAAGGAAATTAATTGTCAAGCAAATTAACACACTCCGTCAATTTGCCGTGTTATACCGTGTTATAACTGTCAAAGAATCTCAGTTATGATTTGATTAGGCGGACTGTTTAGTTGGTGGTATATTTTGCTCTACAATTAATTTCCCCAGCTTTGCCTACTTCATTGGTTTTTTTATTTATCTTGGACACAGCGGCTACTACACTTCCGGACGCCTGACTCGAAACATCCTGCATTTTTTTATTAAAGTCAATGATATTATAGGTAAACAGAGGTAGATAGGTTATACATACTCCGGTGGCGCGTCAAAATTTGGCTAATAAGCCACATTTTCTTCGTTTTGTTTATTTTTCGCTCCTGATAATTACGACATGCCGTCCTACTTCCACATGTCATCTATCAGAGCATATCAGAGTGATGTTGTGCTGTTTTTGAAGATGGAATGTTGGGTAGGTAACCTATCAACCTATCTATTTATATTTGTTTCAAGATCTGTAACTTTTTAGATGTTTATGAATTCAAACTCGGAATAAAATTGACACCAAATTGATGGCCAGTATGTCGTTTTCAAAACTATATAAAATCTTATATTGATGTTTTACTTTTACACCTTTATACTTACGTGAAAACGTGCACAGTGGCTCGATTTAGGAGTCCGGGAGTGTATTTTATATCGTAAAATTAATAACTTTTTTTTCGTGCGTCACGGTCGCCATTAGTTATTATTTAAACTATTACAAAACTTAAAGCAGTTTAATAAAAAAATAGTTAGGTAAGGTAAGTATTTAGTCTCTTTTACAAAATAATTAACTTTCCGCTCAATTAATTTTTATTATAATTGTCTAAAAATAAGCTGTTACAACACTGTGTAAAAATAAATCAAAAACTCACTTACCTAATATCCGAGATTATTCCCATAATTATTTAGGGTTCCGTATCCAAAGTGTTTCATTAAAAACCTTTCAACGAGATCCTATTACTACGCTGTTTTTCTGTCTGTCGTGCTTGTCTGTATGTCACACACAGGGCTGTATTTTTAGAACCAGTTTTCTTAAAATACGTGTTGCTATGAATGGTATCACGACAAAAATTTAATATAAACAAATTAACTAAGAAACAACTATTACAAGTTAAATAAAAGCTTGTAAAAAGGCCAATCTCGTGGGTCACTGTACAAAAAATATGAAGATTTTCATAATTTTTTCACAGTAAGAGAAACGCCAATCTCTTTCAAAGCGTTTCGTATTTCTAGAATGTTTTTCAAAATTCACATATATAAGCTTTTCGGTTACTTATGTCAGTCCCATACATGTATGACTATTCCGTCGATATCGCTGATAGAATTACTTTGTCTTGACTACCTGTGCGGAACACTTTGCACGCGAGTCCGACTGGCACATGGCCAGTTTTTCAACTAAATACCTACCTTTTGCTATTTAAATGTTACGCCTCATTTAGAAGCTAATCTATAAGAGAATTAAGTCTTCTAGATAACTCGGCGTCTTTTGTAATTTACTTGCAATAAAAAATGGTGAAAAAACATAATGGCGTTGTTGGTAAAAACTGAATCATTATGTATATTAAGCTATCGATCTTCGCGTTATGTCATTAAGTTGAAATTAGACTGGTCTAGATCCTGAGGCGTTTAGGTAATCATAAAATAAATAGCCTTTATTGCTGTTTCAGTGTTTCCACGTACGTTTTTGGTTTTTCCCCAGTTTCTTAATAAATTTTCCCTAAAATAAAAAAAATCTTTGGTTTAGGGAGCACGATTCTAATAAATAATAACAAATCATTCCACATATTTAATAGTATTAAATACCTACAAATCATTCATTTTATTAATCGAGTGAGACTTAACAAACTAACTCTAGGTATAATGCGACTTAGTTCCGATATCGTCTTTAGTCACGGTAATAGTAAAATTAACATGGTAAACTAAAATTAGACCGATTACATTCGTTACGAGTTTGAGGGAATCACCTTTAGTAATTCGGTGATGCCATAGTGTAAAGTAATACATTGGGTGCTGCCTCCTATACAATAGGGTTATCAACTCAAGTTCAATTTTTCCCCAAAATTCCCTACATCCCTGTCAAAATAAAATATCCCTAAACCATTGATAATGTAGGTAATTTTTTTCAAAAAATCTCTAAAGGTGGAAACACTGTGTTGTTCTTATTTACATTATAAAATTTTGAAGTGTGCCTGAAACATAAAATAAAATGAATAAATATCGGTTGTTACTCTGATACAGCTGGTCTTCCGACAAAAGCCTCCTGTAAAGATTTCCATTCAGTCCTGTCCTATGCTGTACGAATCCATATTGGACCCGCTGTTTTTCTGATGTCATTCTCCCATCTCTTAGTCTGTCTACCTCTGTTTCTTTTGCTGTCTTGTGGAAGTTGTGGATCCCATTCAGTTATTAGTCTTGTCCATTTTACATTCTTCTCTCCTATTATATTTAGTCTTGTCCATTTTTATTTCTTCTCTCTTATCATATGCCCTGCCCATTCCCACTTTAGTCATTTGTATGTTGTTTAAGCATTCTTGAAATGAGTTGAGATTTTTACGAAATAGACCGGCTGCTCCCTCTCACAGAGAGGAGGTCTGTTTCGCAGTAGGCTGATGCAGTTGTACCATTTTTGATCTCATCATCGCTTAACATCAGGTGAGATATTTTGTCAAAGTTACAAAGGTGCGCACATCTTATATTAAAATTGCCCAAGGAGCTGGGGTCTAACCGACTCGGGCGGTTTAAATCAATGTTAGAATATTTTTGAGCTGTCATCGGTTTGAACAAATATAAGATGATAATTGGAATCCGTATTACCAATTTCCATATCGACGGTTAAGTATCAATATATAATAACTACTAAAACATGATTTTACAGGAGGCGAAAAAAGCGTTTCATTTATATAATTTTTGAACTTTTTAATTAAAAAAATAGTTATATACTAAAATAGTAGGTAACGCTTGTGATGGTGATAGTGATTTTAATCAAACATTTCAGGTTATGGATAGAAAATATTGTTTCAAATTTAACTAAGAACCAGCTATTTCTTGCGTAGATAAAAGGTAGGTATTGCATTTATATTTTGCTACACGTTGCTGGCAATACCGAATATATGCACTTAAAAACGTGTAGATATTTCGTATTGCCTGCAAAAATCACGCAAGATGACTTATTCGGTATTTCTGCAAGTAATTATCTAAGAAATTTGAACAATTCAAGACCTATGTCTTTGCGAATACCTACGGGCTCTTTCATATTTTACCCGTGAATAATGTGAATATGCAATAAAGTGAAAACCGTCCAGATGGTAGTTATTAGGTATTGATACTTCACCGTCGATATGCCAGATAAGTCCTAGTTTGTTTTAGTTTTAAGAAAAAGTAATTACATTGTGTTCCGCTTAATGTTTCTTATGAAAACCCTTTTACGAAACGGTATTTTCGAATCTTTTCAGGTTTGCTACACAAAGACGTATTTATGAAAAAATATCTTTTACTGATGGCTTTTTAGCTATAAGTAATACTTAGCTTGTGTTTATGCAAAGCTTTTAAGACGTGTTTTCATTGTTATATTCCGATACCAGTTAAGTAGTTGGTACAGATTTTTAAACTTACTACTAAACTTTAAAGTTGCTACCCTCCTTATTAAGGGGGATACGCCAAGGTAGCCCGCAAAATTTAAATTTCTTTACGTTTTTTGCAATTTGCAGGTCAGTGTCCGGTTGTATCGTGATTAAAATATGATTCGCGACCGTAACAAATATGGCTTTACAGAATTATAATCATTGGAATCAGCAATACATCTCCTTATGTTAGAATAATCCTAAAATGTCACGATTTCACGAAATAGTCGTTCTACAGGATTATATGAACTTAGAGAGTTGTATTAATGACTTTTATGATTACAATTCTATCAATCAATATTTAAGATGGCCGCGAATCATATTTAGATCAACATACAACCTGTAAATTGCTAAAAACGTAAGAACATTCGAATTTCGCGGGTTACCCTGACGCTTTCGCCTTAAGTCGTTCTTCTATGAGAGTCACTTAATTACCTACTGCTACTTATTACATGTACGAGAAGAATTAACTCATGGGAATAAAAATCAAATAATTATTGCCCTTTAGAAAGTTATGAATATCGACTCAACTCTCGTCAAAATCGGTCTATTATTTACAAAGTTAGAGAACGTACTTGAAGTATTAACTCATACATTACAACCTCCACGCGCTTCAAAACTCCTTTGTAACCAAGCTTCACACAATCAACGACATTGCACGTTTAAAATCTATTCTGTAACCACAAAACATAATCAAAATGAATAGTTATTTTACCACGCTATTAAACCGTAGGTACATTACCGAACAAACGCACACAATGAGCGTCTAAAAACTCCAGTGCGTAAAATCATATCGGCAACTAGAACCAGAGAGAACTTAAATATGGCGGCTTGCGCAAAACCGAAACAGTTTAATTACGAGCAACCCGAGAACGGACCACACACACAGCTCATTAAAACACGAATCATAACAATAATTATTTTACCCCAGCTTATAATTTCGCGCGGAAGAAAAAAAAACGTTAATATTAAAACATAACCTCATTATCAATGTGTCAACAACTCAATTTATAGCGGGAAACCGGCGACGCCCTGCGCGCGGGAAATATCAGCCAATGACGCGTAGCCTGTTCTATTCGACCGCAATAACGAAAAGTGTTGCTATCTCTTTCTTGCTTGTACAAAAGTAATGTGGCACGAATCGTTTGTCAATGTTCCTGTCTTTGTCTTTTAGGGGGGATCGTTCTATTTTTAAGGCTAATGAATATTACGGGATGACGTTATTAATTTATGCGAGGGATTTGTTTTTTTAATCACTGGCTTTGATTATATAGGCTTTGAAAAGATTTAGGGTTCCTTGGGAAAAACGGACTGCTTTTTATTTTAATTATTATAATTTAATGAAAGATTTTAATTGGAAGGAATTAGAATAAGCGGATGCCCGTATGAAAAACTAGTTGTTCGCGTGTCTTTGCCCATGTTGATCAAGATATTTTTTCGAATTGATGCTTTGCTTGCAGGAATAACCCAGCAATGAAAGCGCATTTGCGTTTTAAATTTTTATCTTACAAATAACAGACGAAAAATCCACAATCAAATACCAAAATATGTCTTCATTAACGAATCTAAAGCTACCGAATCTAAAGCTACCATATCTAAAGCTATATTCATTCAATTCAGTTAATTGAATTACACAAATTGACAGCCACGGGCGCGCCCCTATCACATCGAGCATGGTTGACATGTGACAAACATACAGACATACTTAGCGGTTATTCTTTATTCATCTATACTTATTAATATATTATAATAAAGCTGAGTTTAAGTTTTTCTGTTTTTTTTGTTTGAACGCAGTCAGATTTGAAAAAAAAACTTTTTGTATTTGATAGCTCAATTCTTGAGGAAGGTTATATTTAACATCAGGCTACGACCCTTAGGAGCCGAGCTACAAGAAAAGTATGGAAATAACGCTAAGTGTAAACGAAGTACTTAATAGCGCGAGCGGACGATGCGATGCGATAAGGTGGGACGGGGGCCCAGGGAGTTTTAAAAAATTTGACTGTTATTTTAGTAGGTATATTGTGTACCTACTTATACTAACACTTCCACACGAACGAAGTTACGGGCAGAAGCTAGTGATAATATTGGAGACGGGGGAAATTGAAAGCTCGCTCAATCGATGTAAATTAGTTATTACTTATTCATCTTTTTATTCAGTTTTCCTGTTGATGTTGTTACAGGAACTGAAGAAATGTCGACTAGGAACTTTGTATTGAATTCATTTATGCTTGATGAGTAGGGGCTGGTGGCTAAATAATTACAGCCGTATGGATCGATGTTCATGGTTAAGCAACACTTTCCGAGGTCGGTTCGTGGATGGATAACCATCCATAGCATACCGCGACTCCTCCGTGCCTCGGAAAAATGGAATGAAATGAAATGAAAATGGTAGCTGAATCCTACCAGCTTTTTTCTCCTTGAATACTACTTTTCAGACAATTTTCTTCTCGACATCTTTATCACACCAATTTATGTTTTCTATTGTTGAAATGAAAGTTTAAATTGTTACTTGTCTATGTTACGGTTCATGTTCGAGCAAAAGATCGTAACTACGGCATTAGTAATGTACTACTATAATTAAACTCTAACAACAATTAATATTTATATGTACTTCAAACTTATTTACGACGGACGGAACCCCCATATTAATAACAACACCCACACTGACAAAGATTTTATGTCTTAAGAATAAACAGGGTTGCCAACTCATAGACTTTTATGTATTCGACCTCATTTTGAAAATAGATTAAAGAATTTTAATTTTGGAATTTAGAACTGTCTGTGTCGGTTGATATATTTTTTATCTGCCTGTCATAATATTTCTTTATGGTATTTTATTTATTTGTTTTTATTTTTAATGAGATTTTTGCGGGCTTTATTAAAATATTTAAACGCAAATTGATGCAGAGTTATGTATGGGAGGACGAATATTTTTATTTTTAGAAGAAACGATTTGTTGACCACAATAACTTAACTTCGGTCAATAGAGTGCCTGCCACTGGTCGACTCAGTAAAAATCTCACAATGAAAACTTAGGTGAAGTGAGCTGTCAATAGTGTGGTGTGGAATGACAGCTAACTTCAACGTCACTAACCTACGTTATGGTCCTCAGATGGCCTGACCATCATTGGATTTTAAGAGACTGCGACCTCTGAATTTGCTTCGGCCTTTCTTCTTAGAGTATTCAAATATGAGACGCCGAACCCGGCTAACATATTAAAAAAAAAATTAACTGTTTCCGATAACCTATTTACAGAATAAACAATTTCATTTAATTTCTGAGATTACTTTGATACTTTAAGAAATCTTCTGGAATGATTGGCTATGTAGGTAGCGAAACTATTTGTTTTTGGTTACTTACATAGGAATAGCTTGATAGACAAATCGATTTTTCTGAAATTCCGATACCTATACATTTATAAATTTAAAAACTTAATTAATATTCGTCTATGATTAGGTAATTACTAAGTACAGGTTGGTAAAAATCTGAGTATCTACAAAATATAAATTGCCTACATAACCTTTAAAATTCTCTTTTCTTAATTTACGCCTATGTTACACAGAACCCTACATCAAAACCTACCTTATAATTAAGGAGGCAACAACAAAAAAATATTTCGACAGTCAGCCATCTTGGAACCGCTCGGAACCGCGGCAGAGTCAAGTTTTAAAAACTTAATTCCTTCGGTCGTTAGCGTCGGTTTCGGTACTAAGTGGTTTTCGGTATAATACCGGTTTTTAGTGTTATGTAGGTCTGTTTAAGCTTTTCATGGAATTGTTGAGGTAGGAAATAGTGGGTGCTAAGAAGGAATTTTTAGGTTATGTATTCGAGTAATGGGGTCGATTTATAATGATACCTTAAAGAGTGAATATTAATTGGTGTGATTTAATTAAATATATATTGGAATTTTAGTATTACGGAGACGAAAGTACCTACAACGATTATTTTTGGCCAAATTGCTATGCAAGACATTTCAGCTCGAAATACATGAAGAAAATAGAAAACTTCAAACTTCAACCTACGTACAAAAGAAAATTAAGACTATTACTTATAATTGTAGGTTCAAGGTATAACTTCTTGCATAAGTACTTATGCAAGAAGGTATAATTAATAGTTTTTTTTTTTTTACTTTGTGTGCTTGCAAACATACAGACTGTTTTTTTTTTGTTAAAAACGCACGTGGAAAACTACATAATCATAACAATAAATAACATAAAACACATTTGTCATTTATATCTTTCAAACAACTTTACATAGGCACCGACTGATCTAATAAAAAAAAAAAACAAACGAAAGTAAACTAACAGCTGCCTACCTCTTACAATTCTCAAAACAAACTTAGAAAACGTATTAAAAATCTATAAAAATGGAGATTTCAATCTATCGTAGTACTAATCTTGAAGTGCGTAATTAATTCCCGAAGCGCTTCGGATGTTGAAAAAAAAAAAAAACTCATCTGCCGTCTGTCGGTTGAACACAAAAACTTAATAACAAAAATTTGGGAAATAAGGATTTTTGTAATCGTTAGGTGGAAAGATACAGTGTGTTGTTTTTCGAAAACGTCATTGAGACTACGTAATTTTGTTTAATTTATTATTTTATCTTTTTAATAAAGGAAACTATATTATTTTATCAATAGTAGGTATTTTTTCAGCAAAGTCATTCTGAATTAAATTTTGTTGGCCCAAAACTTCGCCATTTCCAAGGCATAGTCTGTGGCAACGCAGAGGTCGTTATGGCTGCATTTTTGGGGCACAGCGTGGGGATGAGATTTAGTTTGTGACACAGCTGCACATTGACACCCTGTTGCCGTTCCGTTGAGGTATCCCCACTCTACGAGGTTGTAGTTACATCTTCCTACTTGGGTTCGGAGGCGGTAGAGACTTTCACGAGAACCACGGACTGTTGGGCCCTGCGCTAAAAGAAAAAAAATAGAAAGATACAAGGCAAAAGAAAGATGCTTGCGTTATTGTTCGAATAAAACTTTAAGAGAGAAAAATAAATAAAAATAAAAATAAACAATTTATATAGCGTATTTCAAAGCAACCAAAATGCTGCCGACTCAAATAAAATACCTACTTACATAAAGAATTGCTCAATTCGTTCATGAAAGCGATAAAACAATGTTGTAGGTAATTTGATCTTGAAAACTTACCAAGTTACGACTGTAAGAAGTTTTTGTTTTATTTGTCAATCAACTCTGCCAACTTTTAGTATTGCCTACATACAACGTAGATATGACAATCCTAATTATATCCTAAGTATTTTAATATTATAAATGCGAAGTGAGTTTTTTTGTTTGTTACACTTTTACGCTAAAACTGCTAAACGAATTTAGATGAAATTTGACATATGGGTAGACCATGATCTGGGTTGGGACATAGGATACTTTTTAACCCGATATTTCAACGGGATCGAGACTTATGCGGGTGAAATCGCGAGGCACAGCTAGTAATATTTAAATGCGAAAGTGAGTTTGTTTGTTGCGCTTTCACGCTAAAACGGCTGAACGAATTTGGATGAAATTTGGCACATGGGTAGACTATGACCTGGAGAAAAATATAGGCTACTTTTCATGCTGGATCGCAGACGAAATAACGGGCAACAGATAGTATGAAAATAAATTAAACTTCGTTTAAATTAAATTTTTGTTAGAGTCAGGTGTCCCCCCCCCCCTGCTAGCTAAACGGTTGTACTTGGATTTGTGAAAAAAAATCACAGCAGTAGTGTATATAACGAAATTAAAAGGAAAACTATCACAGCTAAGTACAGGTTAACGAGTAATATTCGACCAACTTAAGTTTGCAGTTTGAAAAACATTATCTCCCATACATTCCGTATGGGAGAACATGTTTTTCAACTACTATGTTAAGTTTGTTCTTGGGATTAATTCATTCCAACTATGGAATCCTTCATTGTGCGTGGTCCGACACGCACTTGGCCTTTTTTTTAATTAATATGTTGGATAATTATATGGATTTATTTGACAATTTCAGAATACTTCCATGATTGCAAGTGTTTAAATTTATTTTTGTATTAGTATCAGTCCCTCTCAATTCTCTTATTTTCTCATTTAAAATCCCGCTGTACATACAGCAATCAGCCACAAATGACACTACCGACTGCGCCCATAAAAACCAAAACGTATGTTTCAAAGCGTATGATAATTAAAAAAAAAACTATCCAATATGGCGTCGTCCTTTGCTACATATAAAAAAAACAAATCTCTCGCGGCGGGAAAGAAAAAGCGGCACTAATTTCATGCACTCATGCCGCGTTCGATTTTCAAAATGACCCTAGTAAGAGACACACTTACAAGTTAGAAAGAGACCCAAATATTAATAATGTTTTAATCGGCTAATATATTTCGGTCGATATGTTGTTTATGCCCGAGTTTAAAAATAATGTTTTTTATTATTTTGGGGAGTTGGAAATTATAATATTTTCGTTTACAATAATATATTTACGATATATTGGTGATAATCATTTTATATCTGCGCTGATTTCGTTTGGGGATAAGGCTAAAAGCTTATATGCAATAAAAAATTATGTTTTCGCAAAACCGTAATGGATCGTGTTCATTATTGCTTGACCGATATGCACAGAAGTCAAGTGCAGGTCTTGGAATCAAGGAAATTATTTTTAAAGTGACTCATTTCGATCGTAAGTGCTGTGGGCATGGTCAATCTTGCAATCTTGTGTTTGAATTCTTGGTTTTACAGGAGGCTTTTGTGGTCAGTATTTACTAGCCTGGAGCGATATAAATACATTTATATATATATTTTATTTGTGTAACATAGGTAGTGAATACAGTTCTTAAATTAAAGTTATAGGTAGCTATGTTATGCCAAGAGGCGTACAAATATGGTTGCATGCGAAATAAGAACAATAAAATCATTTCTACAGTCAATTCATAAATTAATAATCATAAATTACAATTAGTCACAATATTCGATAAAAAATTGTATGTCCAGTCAAATAAATAAATAACTCTACATTAATTTATCATTCAAAAATTTGTCAGTCGTATAATAACATTTTTCAATTAATAAGACTGCCTCACTGACTCGTTTTTCTACGGATCGTAAGCGGTACTGCTAAAGTGCTGCGCATGAGATCCTGGGCAACTTAACTGGCAAAATGTAGGCGTAATACGTATAGGTACATCTCTGCCCCACCTCTTGGGGATTACAGGCGTGATATTATGTTATCTTAATCATTGATCAAACAGCTTTACTATAATTATTTCATTTATTTACATCAGTAGGTGCTAGACCTTTTTGATAACTCTATGAAATTCGTTCTTCTCCAGTTTGTAACAAAATTCGCGAAAATCCATTTGGGATTTCACAGATTGTGTCATGAATTAAAAAAAATATGAAAGCCTTAAGGAGCTTTTCTGTGGTTTTTCAGACGAGATTTCCGTAAGGATAGTTGGCATAACTGTAGATACCGAACTGCATTACAGTATTTTTATGTCGATGTACCTATAAAATAATAACAAGAAATCTGTCCCATTACTGCTTGCTCATCAAAAATCATGTAAATATCGTGTTGCCAGCAGGAAATATAACCACAACACAATAATGATGACCATTACCGCCGCGCCCTGAAGCCGATGGAAGTAGATTAAGAAAAATGTTCCACAGATTATAGAATGGAGTCCGCCATTTTGGGGTGAGGTAGGGTGACTGTGATTTTGTGCGGATGGTAGCAGATGTTAATAGATAGAAGATTTTTTTAAGTTTTCATTAGTGCTTGGAGAAACTGGCGTGTGTTTTGATTTTAACCGAATTCAAAAAAAGAATGAGTTTCACGATGTACACTGATTTCTCTGTTATTACGGGGCCAGTTTACGTGATTTCGTTTTCATTTGGTAGCGGAAGCTCACAGGGTGGTCCAGTATTTTTTTTAAATAAAAAATAAACCTTGAACAGTTTTTGAGTTATTTTCAGTAATATTTAGGTATTTAGCCAACTTTGTGTATATTGATGACGTTATAACCTCCTGTCACTGCTAGTTAAATAGCAGTGATACGATTTATTATAATGCAACAGTTCGTAGATAACCATTCATTTTCTGAGAAGTCCATGTTTACTATGTTTAGCACTAGCCGTTTACAAATTCTCAAAATTCAAATTCAAAATTATTTATTTAGGGACAACTAGATCCAAATTTTAGTATACAAAAACTTAGAAACTATTGTTAGTACTTAAATAAGGACAACACTTGTCATACATCCAATTCTATACACAAATCCCATCAAGATAACATAAAATAGGGAGATACCTCCCTAAAAGATCACGAAATGCCTCAACACAGGTGCACGTACCATCGAAGAAGTTCATATCTAACCACCGTAAGGACTATTCTTGCTTGCAGCGCTCGGCGGCTATAGCACCGGGCCGGTAATAGATGTGGTCATCGTGTTCACGGGATTCTGGTTAGATATGAACTTCTTTGATGGTACATCTTCAGCTATAGTTTTCAGGATGCTGTTGTGTCTCCCCCGCACTTTGCTCTTAAGTGACACAATTTTTTTCCGAATGTCGGCATGAAATCGTCAGTATGAGCCTGCGCGAACATCCTCGTTTACGGTAAGTCCCTATAATGTAATAATTATTTTGATGTTTCATTATTAAACCCGCATTCATAGTCGGAATACCGAAATATGCACAGCTTTCAATCAATCTGCCTAGCCTTTTTCCAACTATGTTGGGGTCAGCTGCCAGTCCAACCGGATGCAGCTGAATACTAGTATTTACATGCAGCGACTGCCTATCAGACCTCCACAACCACTTTTGGTAAGACCAGCAGTTGTCAGACTTTCGGGTTTTTGACGACACGTAACGACTGTCAAAGATCCACGAATGACAGCCGGGACCAACGGCTTAGCGTGATTTCCGAGGCACGGAGGGGTCTTGGTATGTAAAGATGGTACACGAACCAACCCCGTCAAGCGTACCTTAATCTGATGGATCGACCCGTGCGGCTGTTATTACTTAGCCACGAGCTCCTCTCGCATAGCCAAACCTTTAAAATAGGTAAAAATCTATCTATCGTTTTTATTTCTGCCCGAGTATAGTTATCGATGCTTTTGTTTGGTATATTGGCGTGTGCTAGCTAACAATATGGATAATAATTTAAATTAGGTTAATTATGTTGAATACCATTATATAGTTTATTTTTTTCTTTCTAACTGAACAGACAGCTGTGCTGCTGGGGAGTTTGTTGCGCCACTTCTTCTTCCCAGCTAACGCACTAGGAAGTGGTGAAGGGTGGGCGTTTTGGGGGACTGTCTTATGTAATTTTGACGTTCGAAAAGTGCTGATTCTCAGCCTAGTTTGAATAAATGACTTTTGAATTTTGAATTTTCTATTTTCCCTAAACTTCCTAACCCCATGGCTACCCTACCCTGGGACAAGCCAGGTGTGTCTACAAAAGTACTAATGCTACGCCCCGACCGCGCTCGCTTTGTCCAACGTTATTTATAGGTAGGCGAATCTTGGTTATTGTATATGTATTATGTAGCGTATATAGGTATTATTTGAGGTGTAATAGAGTAATCTATTATAATTTTTGATTAAACGTATTATTTATTTTTGGGATAAGTTTGAAATACTGTGCTGCTGGGGAGTTTGTTGCGCCACTTCTTCTTCCCAGCTAAAGCACTAGGAAGTGATGAAGGGCGGGCGTTTTTAGGGGACTGTCTTATGTAATTTTGACGTTAAAAAAATTTGCTGATTCTCAGCCTAGTTTGAATAAATTTCATAAAAAAAAAAAAAAACATAATTCATTTCTTATTCAGTTAGAGCAGTGGTGGCCCAGTGGTACCGGCCCCGACTTACGAGTGGTGAGTTCGAACCCAGGCAGGCGTTTAATTTTGTGTAAATAATTTCATCATCACTGCTCTCAAAACAGTGAAAGAAAACGTGAAGAAACCGGCATGTCCTAGAATCAAACATTCAAGACATGTGACATCTACCAACCCGCACTGGGCCCGCGTGGTGTAAGTCCACTCCCTCTCACAGAGAGGAGGCCTGTGTCCCAGCAGTGGGAACATTATAGGCTGATTAATTATGAATTCGTAAGTATACGTACTTTTTGAGCCACTAAACACATTAAAAATATAATTTTCCGTGGTTTTTATAAAGGCAAGTGCAGCCTACATGAACTATGATTTGTCTCTGCATCACTCTATGATCGACTGGTAGAAAATACGTGAGGCATTAAGTCCGCATCTGTACCTACGCAAAATAAATTACGAAACTTTTTAATTGATAAACCATTCTATACGATCCAAGATTTCTTGAATTATTGTTTGATTTGTTTAAACATTTAATTTAACTGTATTTTGACATTTTGACATATTATAATAACAAAATTTGACATGTAAAATAATTTTAAATTTAATGCCAATACACAATTATTGTATGCCTATTAGGCAGGACATATTGTAACTTAATTTTTTTGTTAAGACCTGTAACAAACATATGCCCACAATAAAGATATTATGATTATGATTACGCTTATTTTTACTTACAGAGAGTAAAGTTTTAATTTACAAAAAACCCTGGTGAATATTTTTTGGCAAAACTACAAAAATCAAGCTGATAAACCTCTTCCCAACTATGTTGGGGTCGGCTTCCAGTTTAACCAGCAGCTGAATACTAGTATTTTACATGGAGCGACTGCAATCTGACCTCTACAACCCAGTTACTGGGTAATACGATACCCGATACTTACCTACTATACATAGTGTTTTTTTCGAAAAAAAAACTACTATGAATGAGACCATATCAAAGAATCAACTGGCATATGTTTTTTTTATTTTCATTCAAAATAATTCGACAAAAGTCACGATTATTTCAGTAAAAAACCGTTACGTGAAATATAAAAAAATATAAATAAACATTTAATTCAGACTATTTTTGTTCATAAAAAGAAAATATGACAACGTCGCATTTTCTTATCTTTGAATATCAATGATTGGTTTGAATGAAAATGATTTAGTCGTACTTATCAATTAAATTTACACACATCGAGAGTCGATATATTATTTTTGGGATGACTAAAAAACATTATTGATTTCATCTAAAATTGCATATAACCTCAGATAATTCAACCTCTTAATAAGTTGACAAACACGCAAATTGGATCATTACGTAAATTATCATTATAAACTTCACAGCCCAATCTGGTACCTACCATAGGCAATAGAATTACTCAAACCAATATTATTCAAAACATAAATAATTTAGTCAATATTGGCAACCTATTGTATTGTGGTATTACCTAGACCATAGATAATATTATTTGATACAAGCTGTTAGCGAGCTATGAACCAATTGAGCTATACAGAGACGGATTTTGGCTTCCTTTGATAAATGATACATGATTTTATTTCTGTAAGTAACACTTTTACACGTCAATCATATTTTAAAAACTAGATGAGGGCGGCGTTACCTAGCTGACTACTCTGAGAAGAAAGGCCGAAACAAACTCAGAGTTCACAATCAGGAGACGCCCTGGGCGTCGGGAATGGCAGGCCGATTCCCGGCCACCGTAGGCGTGGGCTTGCGGACGGTGAGCAATGGGTAGCTCACCGTCCGATAAGTGCTATTCTGTAACCATCTCACCGTGAAAACTTAGGTGAAGTGAGCGTGGAGTGAGCTGTCATTCCACAGGGATTGACACTATTGACAGCTCACCTCACCCAAGTTTTCACGGTGAGATGTTTACGGAATAGCATGGCAGGCCCGGGTCGACGGCGCGTTGTGTTCCACGCGCGCCTCAAGGAAATGTCAGCACAACTGAAGGGGTCTGCTAGGACCGATGCTTGCTGGGGTCGCGGTAAAGTCTGAAAGGGATACCGTGGCCTCTGGCAACGTACCGGCAACACTGAAGGAACACGGGTGGGTTTTAGTCAGTAAGAGTCTGACACGCCCTCCCGCTCCGCCCAGAGCGGGAGAAGTTATTTGATAATAACCCAAAAAAAACATGAGGTCACAGTCTCTTTTAAAGTCCAGACATAATCTTTGTCACATCATGCGAATACCATGGACATTGGTGTCTGAAATGGTATTTTAAGGAAAGAACCACACATTGAGTGGACCTGTCCAGTCAGTGCACGCATTTGTTTTATTTTATAAAAGGCATAGTGAAAGCTCTAATAGCACAACCTCACCAAGTTTTAAAATACATTTTTTTTACAATTATACATTTTTAACTTACAGAAAACGTATCATTTATAAATAAAATACTAAATAAACAGAATAAACAATAACTTAAAAACTAGTCCAGAGCAAACAAAATTCACAGATCCACTGATCAACACCACAAATTAAAATGTGGAAACATTTTAATTTTTGTTCATTCAATATCTATACCTAAGACGGCTTACGACCTTATTGTGTATTGTTGTTAACATAATATCACGACGGTATCCCCCAAAGGGATGTGTATAGTTGTACCTAGTAGTAGTACCTACCTACACCCACATCTCGCCAGTTATGTATAAGTCCCATGTAATAGGCGCGAGCCTACTGCCATCAACCGGGCACAAAGCCAGACTCCGGGCTGCTAATGAGAAATTCCAGATGGAAAAACCCAATATGAAATAATCTAGGCCGAAATCTGCTGGGTCGTGTCTGCAGGAATCTTATAGTTACTTTATCAAAATTGCTTTTGATCTTTTTACCAATTAGTTATTATAAATATATCAATTTATGCGCCCCCAATTCGGCTCTGCTTACTTTAACAAGCCCGAAATAAGGTAAGCTTACAATGAAAACCTCACGCGAAATTCTTATTCAACTTATAAGATTCTATAACACAACCTTTTACATGAAAAACCCACCTTAAATACCCAGACGATAAAGCACATTTTCCATTAAGTATATAAAGGAGTTATGATATATCTATCTCCGTTGCAGTATTTGTATTCGGAATGATATTTGAAATCAGAACAAAATAAGTGAATAATGAAATGGTTTTGGTAAGGAGTTACGTCGTTTTGCGTTTAGGGATCTTAGGGGCTGTCTGTGGTTGCAATTTTGCGATTATCTACCTATCTATTTAAATAAAAATTAGATATTATTCATTGGTAAGCGTATTACTTGAGAACGCGTGGACCGATATGGCTATAAGGGAGGATATTTTAGGGAAAAAAAAATGGTAAATTTGTCGAGAAAATTGGAAAAAATCGAGAAAAACTGAAAGTGTATTTTTTAAGGGAATTGAAATTTGGACAGGGCAACGTCTGTCGAGGCAGCTAGTTATCTAAAAGATAAGCTTAAATAAAAAAAAAACGCCTTATATTTCTTGCCAACCTTAACTAGTTTACATAATAAAATAAAATAAAGTTAAATGTTAGTATGTACCTAATTAAATTCTAAGCTATATGTTAAAGTCTGTTTACATTTTTTATAACTCCTAAGTATACTGTATTATAAGTATAATTCATTAATAAATATTAATACTAGGTATTAATAGTAGGTAATTACAAGAGTAGGAAGTACCTATGTTAAAGCTTCTGCAATCATTTTATAAAGCTTCGTGCAGACAAGCACGACGCGACAGCGCGACGCGACAGCGGCTATTGTTATCGCGTGAAGTTTTCTTAGAAATTGTATTATTCGAGTCGCGTCGCGTCGTCGCGTCGCGCTGGTCTGCATGAGCCTTTAAGGATACCAGCCTCACACATTATTTAATGTCAAACTAATCCTTGTAGACTGTAGATTTGTTGTCCATTTTCTATTTTTTTTGTTAAGTATCTGGTACTTGATGACACGCCTACACTGTCCTCCCATACCTATGAACAGGGTTATTTTGAAAACATTGTAAAAGCCAATAATTTTTAAAAGAGTAACCGTGGAGTTTCTTGCCGGCTTCTTCTCCTTATGAAACGACCAATTGGAACCGTGCACCTAGCTTCTGACGTTTCATAATTACCCATGCAGGATACGTGAAATAAAATATTTTGATTTTGAATCTTCAAGACTTCAACATTTTTCGAGTTAGACTTCGGTTCGAGGTTGCAGAAGAATCATCTCTTAATACGGAAATCCCTATGCATTGGTTTTGAGTAGCCTAATTAAAGCACTGCCAGCATATGTAGGTCCTTGCAAGCTTTTTAGTGTACTTAATCAGATTATCGGAAGCACTTTCAAAATTGCATTCTGGACATAAGATGTAACTGGGAAGCCTCTCATCTAGATTAGTAAATAAAATTCCAAACATAAATGTTTTAAACAAGAAACTTACCGTAACTTTCTGTATTGTTTGCCATCACCCATTAAAATCATATCATCAATTCATATTAAAATTAACCCAAATTATCAACCAACAAAACGCAACCCCGACTAATCGCAAGCGTACACAAACCCCTAACCCATTTGTTAATATTATTATTATTTACAGAAAACTCACTGGCTCCAAAATGGCTGCCACACCCGCGCGCGGGAAATTTGACAACTGTCGCGGACGCCATGTTTAGATGAATACTCTACTGCTTTATGGTTCTGAGGGTTTTGAATTTGGAAGGTTAATTGTGGTTTCAGAAATTAAATTTTAGGCAATAGTTAAACTTTCTTTGCTTTCGAAAGGTTAGGTTCCATTTAGGCGGCGAGCTCGGTTCAAAAATATACCTACAGGCTCCGAGCTGCTACTGAGAAATTCACGATAATACTTTTCCCGACCTGGGAATTGATTCCCACGATCAATAGTCGTGTTTCCGACCACTAGACTAGAGGCAGGTAACAATATAAGAAAGCTCAACCCAAATACATATCAGTATGTATAAAGAATTATCTATGATTTAATTACAATAACAACTAATAAGTAAGTGTAATTATGAGGTCAAAGGCCACAAGCCTATGAACATTAACATTTCTGTACCCAACAGAGCGAGATAACGCTATACAACTGTCATATCTCCGTCTCTTTTTAATAGAAGTGACAAGTTTGACATTTCGACGAGCGCTTGAGTGTGTTTTTTTTTCTAATTTGATGTTTATTCGAGTGTCAGTCAAACTGACAGTCTATGTGTGAAGTTTGTAGTGCTTGTTCACACGTTCTTGATTTGATGGTAAGTGGTGATGGGGTCTTTAAGTATGTGTTAGTCGAGTATTTATTTAGATAAATAGTTTATTTTATTTGTATGTAATTGTTTCTTTTTTCTATTTGCTGTTTTCTGGACGCTTTTAACGTGTACTTTTTTGATATCGTTCTCACATAATTATCATTATAAATTCAACATTAATTAACATTTTTGTAAGAATATAATTTAAAAGAGTCTCCGTGGAGTTTCTTGCCCGTTCTTCTCCATAGGTACCTACTACGCATAGGAATGGGCAACTAGCTTCATATTTTTGACTGACCGACTCCATGACAATTCAAAAGTGCCGGTTTAACACGTCCAGTGTCGGGAGCAAAACGGCTAAAACGGCTGAACTGATTTGGATGAAATATGGCACATGGGTAGACCATGACCTGGGTTAGGACCTAGGGTACTGCTTATACCGATATTTCCACGGGATCGAGACTTATGCGGGTGAAACCGCGGGGCGCATCTATAGTAGACTATATGCAATACCAAGGGGACGCGGACGTCTTGACCCTTATCCCCGCAAAAGTGTGACTGTTAATGATTTATTTATTTAACTTCGATGGTCCTAGTTTATCATATAAAACTTCCAGTTACAGCTATATATAGCTATATGTAAGCTGGCAAGCCCTTTATGCCTGGAGGCTTTTATTTCGATATTAAGTTCTGTTTACGTTTAGTTTTTATTTTTTATTTCTGCTTGAGTATAGTTCTCGATGATTTTGGTTGGTATATTGGCGTGTGCTGGCCCACATATGGCTAATAATTTATACCTAATTTAAATTATGTTTTGTGTTGCGTAATGTAAATTATTTTGCATTTTTTTTTCTACCTGAACAGACAGCTGTGCTGCTGGGGAGTTTGTTGCGCCACTTCTTCTTCCCAGCTAACGCACTAGGAAGTGGTGAAGGGTGGGCGTTTTGGGAGACTGTCTTATATAATTTTGACTTGCTGATTCTCAGCCTAGTTTGATTTTTTATTTTTATTTGATTGTTTTATTTTTTGTGCCTGATAGGGCCAGGGCACTTGGTGACAGCAGGTGGAGTTGATTCACGTGAGTGAGTGAGGTCCTAGAAGACGATAGTAAAATAGATTTTGCTGGGAAGATCTTGTCGAATATTAACCCTTAGCCCAATAGCTATGCAGTTTGGCCACAGTACAATGAAGTAACAGTATTATGTGTCGGCAGTAACTTTGAAATAATTACCTACGACCGATCGTTAGATAAACCTTCCGCGTCCGTGCGTGACTGCCGCGCACTCGATACTTTTGCGTACTGATATTCGCAGAGATTTCGTAGCGCGTTGTTTTGGCTGTTTTCTATGGAGATATAACACTGTTAATTATAATATATATGTAATGTGGTTCGTCAGTAAAAACATGTATAACAATAGTAGGTATCTACTTCTAATTAAAAAAATGGTTGCCTGTAAAGTCGGTTTTACGGGCGAAGATTTTACGTGACAACGTCTTTTTATCGGCGGTGACTCATCGTAACAGACGTGAGCGGGCGTTACACTTTTTCATGAGTGACTCCGAACCGCAACCTAATTTAAGACGTTGTCACGTCAAAAGAAAACATTTACAGACAGTCGTTTAACAAGCTAAGTAACTATACTTACAACAAAGCCGTAATATCTGTTACTTTCGCTTGCATATTACAAACTAATAAATGCCATACATTTACCAGTAAAACTGCTGGTTAAACAAAACGCTGGCATACAGTAATCACTCAGTAATTGGCAGTAGTACGGAGTATGACGACGTAACGTATCATTTCGTATGCGGTGACCAAGAATTTTGCATTTTTGCAAGACATACGAAATGATATCGAGTTGTTGCGGGTTGTCAGATGCCCGAAAGTCTGACAACCAGTCTT
The DNA here is from genome assembly GCA_914767755.1 of Agrochola circellaris. Lineage (NCBI taxonomy): Eukaryota > Metazoa > Arthropoda > Insecta > Lepidoptera > Noctuidae > Agrochola > Agrochola circellaris. Next base: position 2,717,274 of record OU611867.1, on the reverse strand, counting down.
ACCAAAGAGTATCGTGTTACCCAGTAACTGGGTTGTGGAGGTCAGATAAGCAGTCGCTTAATATAAAATACTGGTATTCAGCTGCATCCGGTTAGATTAGGAACCCGACTCCAAAAAAGTTTTTGTTATTTCTTTCTGCCGCAACGGGGAAGCTCTTGTCCTGCATCTCACCTGATGGGAAGTGATGATCAGGCCGAAGGTGGAAGCGAGCTTCACCCGGAATCCTCAACCACAGAGGAACTGGCTATCTTACCTCTAACTGCCGAAACAACAATGCTGTTAACATTGTTGTTATGGCGACAGACTTAGATAAGATGGTGGTAGCTAGCCAGGCGGACTTAGAACAAGCCCTACCACCAACCAAACCGAGCAGAAAATGGGGAGCTCTGGGTCTGTGACAGGGTCTAACCACTAGAGCACTGAGGTGGTTACTTGGGAAAAGGCTCGGTAAGCATTGCTTAACACTTTCGACTCCAACCATTTTCAAAGAACTCACACGCCATGCCGCCATACATATTCCATGTTGACTCCAGGAGGAGCACCGGCATTAGGATTGAAATCTTGTTAAAATATACAACAGATTTTAGTTGCACAGTTTACTCGCTAAGAAAAACCTACATTAAAATGAGCCCTCCGCGATGGCTCCCGGTTTCCCATATGCGACTTGAGTGAATCCTCCAGGGGGGTTCCCGGCACTGAACGTGTTAGGTTAACACGAAGATCTACCCGTGCGGCTGTTATTATTTGGCCACTAGTTTTATCCTATGTGTTAATCCAGGTTATAAACTATCTGTCTGCCTCATCCAAATCCTATTAGTAGCGTAACATAATGATTGAGTACTATCGTGAATTCATGCGAGCCTAGTACTTTTTGTTAGGTTACTGCTCAGAAATTGTGCGCAACGTCTAATGATTGAAATACTATCTTGAATTCATGCAAGCCTATACTTTTTGTGCCAAGTTTCAAGTTTATTAACTCAAGGAATAATTTCATACAAATGAAATCCCCTCTTTTCGCCCCCTTAAAGGTGGACTATTCAAAAACCCCTTTTTAGTGCTCCCCTATATAATAAAAGGAAGATGTGTGCATTTTTCGTCCCAGTAGTTTCGGCTTTACGTTGATATTTCAGTCAGTCAGTCTCGAATTATATACAAAAAAAAAAAAGCTTTTCCATACATTTTGACCGCGAAGGTATTGCACTTTTCTATAGAATATCAGTTTTTTTTTAAATAACCGACGAAACATTTCGACGCAAGGGCGTTCAGAATCATTTACCGAATCCATGGTATTCGTTTTCGCGTCGATGTCCTTGCCACCCTGTGTACAAAAAAATCTTTTAATTGAAACTCAATCAATATCTCCCTTCACCTTTCACCTTTCAAAACAAACAAAAGGGCACAAGACTGTTAGATACTGAATAATAAATCCGTTGAATCGTGCCCACCCCAGTGCAGTCGCTTCGTCAATACAACTCTATTATTCATGGCTGCTCGATGCTTGGACGTTGTCACAATAAACGAATGGGAATTATTGTTTGTGTCTTAAGTTGTGAATTTGTAGAAGCGACATTTTGCTTTTGATGGTGTGTTTAGTGCCTATTGTATTGTAGACACGATTTCAAACAACTGCCTAATTCCTAAAAACAGAATTCAGTCGAAATGATAGTAGTTAGGACTAAGTAGGTATTATATTTATTCATTTTATTTTTGTCTCATTTTGTTATTTCACTATATGCTGCACCGGTTGACGTCATCACGACAACGCCGGCTGTCGCTGAAAACCAGCGTTGGGGCTCTGTCTCGCATAGGGTCGCAGCATTATGCTGAGCGATGGCCGTTTTGCGTGGATGTGACGCATATTTTCCCCCAAATTGTTTATTTTTGTGTTTTGTTCTTTCTTTGCGTCATGTGTACCGCAAATAAACGTATTTTCTTTCTTTCTAGTTACAGGCAGATACCATGACAACTCATATTAGTGGTTAGTAAAAGCTAGAAGTTAGTAATTATGGTCTGTTTCAAAATTGTCTGAGGAAAATGTAAACAAATGAGTCAGAAAAGGCATCTGTAGATGCCAATTTGTAGTGCCACTAAAAAGTTTTGTGCTTAGTTTTAATTATGTATTTGAATCATTTACCCAAAATATAATTTTTTATCACCTTACCTTGGGGTCTGAGTGCTCATCGAGTGTTTTAGTTCATCGCCAAGCGGTTGGTCGACTCTTCACGTGACCAGAAAACTGGCCTATTTTTTAGCCCAAAGAATCAGCATTGCCATCCAACGTGGCAATGCTGCCAGCCTTTTGGACACTTTTCCCATTAAGAGCGATGTGTACGAACTTTTTGATGCCCAATGAGCTCTTCCCTTTTATTTTATACTTATCTATACATATTATAAAACAAAGTCGCTTTTCACGTTTGTATGTATGTTCGCGTTGTTCTTCTAAACCACGCAACAGATTTTGACGAGGTTTTCACCATCGTTTAGAGCATTTATTCCGGAAGGTTTACGTGTATAATGCGTTAATATTAAAGTTACGTTTACCTAAGAAATCTCGATGTTTTGTCAAGTTGTAAAAATCGTGCGCAGCAAAAGCGGTTTGCTAGTATACTATATTTTAGTGTTAGCTTTTATATCGTAATTAAGAGTTATAAGTTATAACTCAGTAAATAAATAATGTTTATTCCTGTCGAATTTGTTTAACAATAAAGAGTTATCTATCTACCCTCAAAGATGTTTTACATTCCACAATTGAGGTTAATTTTATATCCTCAATATTCGACGATGATGTTTCAAAGTTACTCAAACAATAATTGTTGGAAAAAATTGAGAGATATAAATTTGAAACCTCCTGAATACAGAAACAGAGACTAAAAGAACACCCTCCGACCAAATTCCTTTTTCTGTGAGTGATTGCGTAAGAATTTAAAACATGAACAGGATTTGTTTAAACTTTCATCGCATACTTTTGGAACAGACTATAATATAATGTACTCCTAGGTACGTTATAATCTTTGCTTTGCGCGGTCAAGTTGCGCCACTTCAACTTCCCAGCTAAAGCACCAGGAAGTGGTGAAGGGCGGGCGTTTTGGAGGACTGTCTTATGTAATTTTGACGTTCGAAAAGTGCTGATTCTCAGCCTAGTTTGAATAAATGACTTTTGTTTTTTTTTTGTTGCATTGCTCATTTTTGGTTCTAGTGATAATTTTTAATTGGATCCCTAGGTCCCATTATAGGTCATCAGATAAGTACGAATTGATGGAAAATAAGTGACAATTATTATGTGTGGCGACATTTTTGGTACGTAGATTCGCTTCTGCGTTATTTCATCATAATTCTACCCTGAATTAAATTTCCTTGGAAATCATTTAATGTGTTGTGTATTTAAAAAACTGTCAGTTTGTTCATCCAGTTTCATTATGTCAGTTTGTTAGCGTTAAGTTTTGATTGTGTATACTATATTTGTAAAATTTATAAGTGATCCCAGTTTCTTGTTAATTTTAGACACAAGATGCATTCATGTGTTTACCATCTCTTAGCTAAAAAACCTGTAAGCCTGCAAAGAACAATCGTTGTTATGGGTTCCTAGACCAAGATTTTAACTCAGAATACACCTTAACACGTTCAGTGCCGGGAGCCCTCCTGGAGGGTTCACCTCGTCGCATATGGGGTGCTGGGAGTCCTCGAGGAGGGCTCATTTTAAATGTAGGTATTTCTTAGCTTATACAGCATTATAAACCGTCAAAATAAAATGTGATGTATATTTTAACAAGATTTATAGTATAGTACATGCGTTGGTTTTAAAATCCAACCATTTTTATTTTTTTTGAGTCTTTTGTTTCACGGTTTTTACTTTTTTTTCAAAATTTCACAAAAAAATTAAAGGAATGGAAACTACGTATACCTACAAGATCTCCTGAAAACACAATTGTACTTCATTTACAGTGTTTTATAACACGGTTTTAAACCTAAAGCCGTTGACCGTCCGCGATCATTAACTTTAGCGCAAACGTAACGCCGGCAACCCTCCCGGAGGGTTCAGTTCCAACTTGCATGGCGGCATAGCGTATGAGTTCTATGAAAAGTGGGTGAAGTTGCAAAATTATTGCCACATTGACCATATTTTGAAACTCTGTGCTTCATTACATTTTCACCATACAGGAAACTAATAATGCTCAAAGGCAAACCCAAGGCGCTGCATAATATTCAAGCTAAATATTGCAAGATGAGTACCTACACTAGCATTATCAAGTTAGCGGTTATCAAATTAACTGCAATTTCCTAACATGTTGTTTATGGTCTGAGTTTGCTTCATACATAATTTGTTATACCGCGAAGTTTCCACTTGGCTTAGAAAATAATATCAAACGTTTTCTTGCTATCGTAAAAAAAAGGGTCGTGCCTACACTTGCCACGGTCTGTCCGTGGATGGGTGACCATCCATTGAAGGAAAGAAAGAAAATACTATTATTAAGCATAGACTCATAGACATGGGCGTTTTTGGATGTTTTCTGTTAAAAATTCGATTTCAGATTTTGAAATCGTTTTCAAAATTCAATAATAAAAATAAAAATAAACTTTATTTTATTTTTAGAAATCCATTTCAAGAGCGGCTCCGGCTAGCAGTTTCGATCGTCTCTAGTAATATTATTCGGCTGTAAGAGCATCCAAGTTTCCAAATATTTTTTTACTTACCTACATCTAAAAGTTCTAAAACTAAATATTCGATGTTACGATATTAAAATTAAGTATTGCATTTCATAATCAATATTTTAGTTCACTTGTTAGTGATATTTCATATTTCCATACAGTGTATTGGCAATTTAATCAAAACATAGTAAATATTTGACAGCTATTTGCAACGTTGCTAACTTTTAGAATGAACGCTCAAAACGATCTACATTTGATGAACGTACAGGTAGCGCCATCTAGTCTCGGTGTCCGTAACTAACTTCCTATGAGTCGGTTATTGTATTTTGTTGCTTCGTGGCTCAATATGAAACTTTATAAAAGGTATTAAAAAATTCTAGACACATTTACCGAGGGTCCTTACTAGCCGTTATTAATAATTCCTTCTCAGTCATAAAATAATATTTTTTTAAAGGAGTGGCGCTAGTGGACTTTTGATCTTAAGCCAGGGAATTTCATTATTTATCAAATTAACTACCAACTTAAATTGACCGTATATTCGAATCAAAACTGTCAATCTTTGACAGTTGTATGAAAATGATTACGGCTAATTGACGTAGAGAGAGTTTCCCTGACTGTTACCTACTATAGCTTCTTTCTGTAATATCTAGAGCTTTAGGTATTAACCTCTGTACAACAAGACAGTAACATTGATTGTAGAATACTTCGTTTCTAGATATTTACCAGTTCTATAAAAAAAGGACCCTATGGTAAATTCGGAAACACAATAATTATCTAAGACAGTAGTAGGTAGGTAAGTATTTGAAGTATATCAGTAAGTTACGTAACACGATACGAACTGTTTGAGCGAGCGCGTGTGCCAGCCACTGACTGTTAAGGCGATGAATGTTCGGAAGCAGGTGTAAATTTAAAGTATTCAATTAATGTCTTTATGTCTCAGGGGTTTTGGAGAGAGATATTTCTCGACGGCATGTGAAGCCATGTCAAAGGTCCATGGGCGGCTTTAAAACTTTTAACCACACGAAAAAAAGAAGAAGAGGGGTTTTTTAGAAGACTAGCTGCGCCCCGCGGTTTCATCCGCATAACTCTCGATCCCGTGGAATATCGGGATAAAAACGTGGAATGTCCTAACCCAGTTCATGGTCCACAAATGTGCCAAATTTCATCCAAATCTGTTTAGGCGTTTAACAAACAAACAAACTTACTTTCCCATTTATAATATTAGTTAGGTTAACAAAGGCATAAAAATTGTAAGCATGAAAACATGCTTATGCACATATCCTGCTTACGCAAACAGTAAGTAAGTAGATGGTGACAATTTGAAAGAATTGAGGGACTGGGAGACACGCCTCTAAGAAAAGATTAGGTACAGCCAAGGCACCAGCGATGTATTTAGAATTCTTTAAGAGGAGAAAGAAAGAAAGAAAAAGTATTTATTGAGACTCGCACAGGAAATCACACATTAAACTAAAACACACTAAACATAAATAAAAAATTTGAGAGGTGTCAAGGGACACCCGGATGGAACGAAGTTCGAAGAGAGAGAAAGACAGACAGAGAAACATGCGCACGCCGCACAGCTTACAATAGCTTACTGTAGCAAAAAGTGTCGTTACAACTTTTCGTGAGAATTTTTTCCGTCTAGCCCCCTTTCACAACGCGCGATAAGGAACTTCGTTCCAAAACCAAAGTAACATTAGAATTTAAAGGATGAAGTCCCGTACGAGGCCAAAAGGCTCCTATCTCAGCATGATGCTCTGTATGAGGAGTGCAATCTAATGTAGATTTCTGACTATGGCTAAAATAATATGACCTAGGCAATTTAAAACTTTATATTTTTCCGAGTGACTAACCATCTATACCTACTAATCTATTAATTCGAGTTCCTCAATTTGCAAACTAGTTACCCATTTCTTGCCCGACTTCCTTCCTACTTTCGTCCAAAATAGTCTCCCCCTTAACGGCGCCGGCGCTCATTTAAACGCCTCGCTCGGACCACACACGACGTTCGGAAATAGACTCGATCACACGTTAGAATCGGAGCGACCGGCTTTCCTAGGATATAGACCATTTTAGCGGGTTGGTGGATGAAAATGTCTGGAAATTATTTTTGATACAGAAGGGAGAATAATAATAATAAAAGTTTATTCATGTAAAAAGGTAAAACACTCAATACAAATTTGCTTAAATCAACGAAAAATTCTATTATGTTATGTATCTGAACTAGGTCACCTGTATTTCAGCCGAGGCAAGGTATAATACTCGTATTTCTAAATAATTAGGAGTGGGTGGATTTTATTGGAGGTCATTGATTTCAATGATAATGAAGGTACGGTTTTCCTTGATGTGAGTGATGATTTAAATTTTTGGTACCTACAGGAATGATTTATTTTTAATAAAGGTTTTCAAAAGCAGCTCTGAAAAATCTGGATCGGGCCGGCCACTTACAAACGGAATTCCTTTTCGGAATTCCGAATTGGAGAAAATTTCGATCGGTGAATTACACTGGGTGTAGTCCTTGATTTTGTAAAGCAAAAAATACGAGTCTAATATTTTTTTATTATCTGACTGACGGACTAATTAGAATTTAATTTTGTTTACCCAGACATCATGCCTATTATTACAAATTAATTCTTCGACTAATCATTGCAATGCTCGCTGGATAGCTTTTAGGGGTGTGAGGAACAGGGTGTAAAGGTCACTCATCCCCCATAGAAAAGGGAGGATCCTCCGACCCGACGGGTGTCATGTCTGGCGGGCAATTGCCCAGAGGTTGAAGTCGTGAGCTTGTATATATGTCCACCGCGCGGTAAACTCTAATTGCGCGATGCAGGATTTGAGTGACGTCAGGACGTTGTGTGACGTCAGGTCTTTGATGCTTTGTTCGCATGTGGCGATGTAGACGCCGCCACAAGCTTAATATTTACCAGTGTATATTACAGAGATTACATTCAATTCAATTTATTTATTTATTCAGTAACAATTCACATTGCGTTCGAATATAATCCAACATGAAACATAAGCTTACACAAATATTACACAATGATAATGTACAAATATTATTTTATTAGAATACAATGCAATTCAATTTTAAATTCGAAAATATTATTTAGATAAAAAAAGAAATGTATATAATACCATGCAAACATCCTAACTAATATCATAAATGCGAAAGTGAGTTTGTTTGTTTGTTTGTTACGCGTTCACGCTAAAACGACTGAATGGATTTGGATGAAATTTGGCACATGGGTAGACCATGATCTGAATTGGGACGTAGGATACTTTTTATCTCGATATTCTCACGGGATCGAGACTTATGCGGGTGAAACCGGGTGCAGCTAATAAATTATATAACCATATTTAAGATAGTTAATTGCCTCAGGCGTGACTTTCCGGAAATCCATTATAAAATACAATAGACAACGTATATTTAGTAATCTAATCCGCTTAACTGTTCTTAAAGAGTCATAGAAAACCCTGTAAAAAATCGACCACCACCCAACCAACCATACAAGCATATTTTTCAATAAATTAATAGTAAGTAAATTATAGGAAAAAAAAAAGATTATTGATTTCGTTCCTGCACGCGTAGCATGACCACCATAGAAACGAGTTTAGTCGATGGAAGAATAGACAAAGTGACAGTTAAACAATCACAATCTGTCATTTTGTCTATTCTGCCGTCGACAAAACCCGTTTCTACGGTGGTCATGCTACGCGTGCTGGTGTTAACACCATAGACAAGTTATTATGATGACAAGTACTTACTAATTAACCATTGTTTCCACAGTATAACTCCATCCCACACAATAACCATCAAATTATTCATCAACCTACATATTTAAATTACGATATATTAATCGATAGGTATTCAATAATTTGCGTACTAGTAACGACACAAATCGATATTCGTTTTATTTCTACTAAGTAATAATTATAGATGTGCAAGTTTATATGTTTGGATGTTCGTTACTCTATCACGCAAAAACGGCTGAACGGATTCAGATGAAATTTGGTACACAGATAGTTAATAACTTGGATTCAGACGTCAGTGCTAGTGCAGGTGCCAGTGACCTTGAGAACTGCTCAAGCTTGCGTGTTCTGTACTGAGCTCACGCAATGCGTCGTACGTACAGCCAGTTTAGGACTCGCCCACCAAGGAGCACTGTCCCAAATGAGACGCATTATTAATTTATTATACGTAAAACACAACACTAAAAGATCAATTATTAAATTATCTTTAAAATGGTGAAGGTTTCAGAAAAATACGCTTGATAGATTTTGCGTGATTCTGTTTGAAAAATACGCTTGATTGAGTTTTTTATCCGCGTTGATATAATTATACAAATTAATTTCACTATGTAATACTTATAAACATAATCTAAAATATTCATATTAAGTTATTAAGAAAATGCTCTAATTCAACATATATTTTTTCACTACTCGTGATCTTCAGTAAAAAAATCATTAAAAGTCGGCTATCGTCGCCTTAATACATTGGATATTTTTTATCTCGGTAGTGCCGTACCCTAATTACGTAATACACGATCAATCAGAATCTGAATCGTTTTGAAACAGATTAATAATCCATTGCTTGGTACGTTCGAAAAAAAAATCTGCTCAACAACGTAAATAACACAATGAACGTTGTTGACCTGTCAAATTGAAACAGATTAGTCGGAATTGTCAACGAAAATGTGTTGCGTAATTAGATAGCCGGTTCCATGGGATATTTTCCGACCTCCACGCGGGTAAAGCCGCTGGGAAAATTTAGTCAATAATATACTAATCGATATTCAATCATTTGCGTACTAACGACTAGACAAATCGATATTCGTTATTATAAACAATTGTTCAAGTCTACACTGTCGGGCGTCCGACATTTTGACAAGCGTAAGGACATGGTCGTAATGTTAGCGGGAATTATGGGCAGGGAGGAAAGTTATGTTTTGTTTTGGCCTTTCGGTCTTATAAACGTTGTGTTGTGGTAATTATTTAGTCAATAGATTAGTTGGAATGTTGGCTTGTTATTGTTCTATTGTAGGGCAAAATGTTAATATTGAAAAGTGGATCGGGCAAAGTGTTATTGTGCTGCGAGATAGTTGAAGTTATAATCGCGCATGATATTTTGATCAAGATACAACATCATCTCCCAATGCACCATGGTTTATCAGGAACGCTGAAGTTCACGAATACCTGAACATGAAAACAGTCAAGGAAGAAATTAAGTTCATCGGTAAATGGCAATATGTTAATCTTATTCCACCCTATTAAACCTATATATTATGGTAAAACTGTCAGTACCAGACTGACTAATTTGGCGCTTTCTTCAGTTGGCTCAGCCGCACCCTTTCTAGGGCGGCTGCTCTAACAGCAAAGCCACATTATATTTTTTTTTTTGTAAAAAGGTTTATCAAAATACTTTTACGTCAATAATATTGCATAAACTAGATGAGGTCGGTGTTTCCTATAATACTCTGAGTTGAAACACCGACTCAGACAAAGGACAAACTCAGAGGTCTCAGGTTCTTTGAAAGTCCAGACATAATCTTGGTTAGAGCATAAAAGGACCATGTAGATTGGTGTGTTTTGAGGAAAGAACCAAAAAGATTCGAGTGGGCCTGTCCAATTAGTACACACATTTGTCAGTAATCATGTATCTCAACTCAGAACTTAAGAAACTCAACGCCTCGATGACCAAAACCAAAGTAAGGACATTTGGGTAGGCTGCATAAAGTACGAGTACGCAAACTGCCAGTCACAAACACAAACTTTAGATGAAAAAATAAAATGACCCACATAGTCCTCACACTCACAATTAGCGAGATGACCTCAACCGGAGAAACGAATAGCCAAACTACCAGTGGTTATAGGACTTAAAGGACCGGGAACTTTTTCACTTTGAGGGTAGAGAGCTACCTACTTTTTGAAGAAGCAACCCAATTGCCTACCACACTTTCAATCACAATCCGAAGGACTTTGAAGGAAATTCCTAATTCATTTCTTCAAATGTTTGAAAAAATCGTCAGTCCGACAACGTAAATGACGCAGTAAATGTAGTTGAATTGTCAAAATTAAACGCGAGGTAAGTGTGCTATTTGATTGCATGTGTGTTACGGAATTACCCGTAGGCTACCTAATGAAAGCCACATGTAATACTGATTGTAGATTTAAAAACCATAAATGACTTTATAAATCTCTGCCTGTATGACCGCAGCCTCACTTGACATTTGACAGCTATTTAGGCGGGAAGTGACAGCGTGCTCGTTATCGACGCCATCTTGGTTTATTTTTCTTTTGTTTTTGTTTACACATTGTCTAGCCGGCGGCGCTTACTGCCTAGTGTTAATTTTAATTTTACATGCTAATTTGATGAATTTTTGGCGCCTTTTCTTATTTGTATGGTTAATTATTGTTTCATTAGCATTTTAATAAGAGTAAATACTGTTGCCCTTTATCTTCTAATGTTGGTCTTACACGAGCAACTCAGCGTGATGAGGTCGGCGTTTCCTATCTGACTACTCTGAGAAGAAAGGCCGAAACAAACTCAGAGGTCGCAGTCTCTTTTAAAGTCCAGGCATAATCTTGGTCAGGCCATAAAAGGACCATGTAGATTAGTGTCTGAAATGGTATTTTGAGGAAAAAACCACACAGATTTGTCAGTAATCGTGGAGCTCAACTCAGAACTTAAGGAGCTCAACTCATGCCGTCATTAAACTATCAGCAAGGTGGTAGCGGACCTGACAGCCCAGGGTTCGCCGGGCAGTTTATAGGCATTCGCAAAGGCTATTTATTTTCAATAATTTTAATACACCAAGCAAAAACTCACACAAACCAGGGAAATAGGACACAAAAGGGAGGAGGCTTTTACTCACCAGTGGGTGGAATAAGCCTGCTTATGATGAGCAAGAACTACTAATAAAATCGTAGCAGTGGCGTAGTTGCCAAAACATCATCTCAAATAGATTTTTAATTTCAAGTAATTATTTGTAAGACAATTGATAAAACATACCTCTCACCCTACACATAATTAATTAAGGTAGGTGTTACATTAACATATTTTAAAGTCTTCAATAATTCAACAAAAACCTTTGAACTTTACATTGTCGGCACACGATAAGTTTTGGCGACTTCAAAAGTCTGACACTTACTCTTATGCAGATTACCCGACTTCGGCGGAGATTAAAGGAGGTTCTGTTTGTGTAAAGGCGCCTTTCCACCAGAGATGTGCTATGCTACGTTGCTATGGATGCGTTTGATATCCACCAATCATATTCATTGATCCACATAGTATAGCATTGGTGGAAATGGGTTTAACTAAGCTATGTTTTTTATATGGAAGGATGCGTGCTAAGGATAGGATTTCAGTAGTATGAGGAACAGGGTGTGTGGTGGAAAGGCACCTTTAGTGTCTGCGTATCATGTAGGTGAGTGAACTGAGTGGGTCTTTTGGCGCCATTGAAGTAATTTCTTCATTCATTGCTAAGAACCTTTTGCCTTTTTAGTTGGAGCAAGCGAGTTTTCCTCCTGCTTGGTGTCTTGTCGTCCTCAAAATGTGTCCGGAACAGACTGACGACAGTTCAAAGCTGCCAAACTACACGCCAGCGAGATCGGTTCTCTGCCACTCTCATTACATCCTGGATTATGAGAGTGAGGGAAAAGGGAGTGCACCTGTCTGCGCACTCTCTTATGGTCGTGGCCTCCCGCGTCGATGGTTAGTCTTCCCTGAGATTGGCCGTGATGGCCGGAATTCGGTCTGGAGAACTATTATTATTATTTACATCCTGCAGTACTTAGGCAACCATTGAAAGATCTATCGGTTTACCAGTTTGAGAGCTTCCTAAACTGTCATAGGGGGATTCCAGTGAAGAGCTTGTCAGTAGATGTACATAAATGGACTTTACAGTTTGGTTATGCTAAGGCATGTGGTGTGCACATAAGCCCTCACTTCCGACGTTGCTGACTGGCTAACCTGCAAACCACGACATGAAGTATTTATTTGTATGGCTTACTTCGACAATTAAATTTATTTTAGATGGACACGGCCGAAGATTACTCGTGAGATTTACAAGAAACCTTTAAACGGATAGCAGCGAGGTTTCTGACGAAGACACGGAAAACACCAAAGTGTAACACACAGAACAGCAGTCATATAGAAAAGAGTCGAAAAAGCAGTTTAATATCGCCAAAAGATGGACCTGAACAACATAGCAGTGACGTCGTAAAAAGATGGCCATCCATAGATAAATATCACCCGTCTCTCCACTATTCCATCGACTCTTCTAGGATGCATATCCGGTACGGCTCGCAAATTCTTCCTTATCTTAAGGGCACGTCTTCCCTACCATTACCGCACCCCCCGGTCTACTCCTTGATATGCAATGGTCTCTGTAGCCCCATGAAGCAAGAGGCTCCAGGGGTTACTGCAAATCTTGGGATTTATTCGATTTATCGAATATGGTTAAATCACGCTGGGGTCAGTGTATTTCATTCATTCATTCATATTATGTTCGAAAAACTTACAGGTAACTTATTACATACACACACACTACATTTATTCACGTTATAGCCAGTATAGCTGGCGTAAACATGAAAGAAGTAAGTAACACAACGGTTTTTCTAAATATTCATTCATAATATTATTCTTTTTAAGTTTCATTCATAATATTCTGTTACAGAGGTGGTACTAGTCGGCTCTTCAAAGATACGACCTTAGACCTTGTCGGCAACTTGCCTTTTCTTCTAACACCTAAAAAGTACAGTGAACAAAAGAGATAGGAATACAACCAGCTAACTACAGCTACCTTTGCATGTTATTGGGTGCTAATTTATTAAGTTAATTAAATTGATGTTGTTTTTTTTGGGGTTGTCAGCCACCTGTATTGTAGCCACTTAAAATATTAGTTTAAAAGTCAGTTTTTTTTGTGTTAATTCCACAGATAAGTTAGGTATCAATATCTCAACACGAGACAACAGATTTCATCAACTCATACTTCAAGTAACAACACTACCAGCGGTCATTACAAAAAAAAAACTTTTTTTTTATATCGAGACCCACATTTAGCGGAATTTCGTTAGCTAATTTGATTTGACCCTATAAACCATAATATGTGTGGTGGTAGTTTAGGGGTATGAGGAACAGGGTGTAAAGTTCACTCATCCACCATAGAAAAGGGAGGATCCTCCGACCAGACGGGTGTCGTGTCTGGCGGGCAACTACCCAGAGGTTGAAGTCGGGAGCTTGTATACCTATAAGTCCACCGCGCGGCAAACTATAATTGCGCGATGCAGGATTTGAGTGACGTCAGGATGTTGTGCGACGTCAGGTCTTTGATGCGTAGTTCGCATGTGGCGATGTAGATGCCGCCACAGTAGTATTGTATATATATATATATGATAGCGTGACGATTGAGAGGGGAGAGTAGAAAAAGAAAACTTGTTGCGCCAACCCCACGTGACATGGAACAAGGGGAGGAAGACCATGATATGTTCTTAAGGGGGTAATACTTCACCAGGCGAACTCCTTCATAGAAAGATCTGAAACACTGAATATTCTTGTAGGTATTGGTATAATGGTGTTTTAGGTTGGTACATGTTTTATGTTTTATGCACGCACGGTGATGCCTGCGGATAATTATTTATATGTTATTTAATCATTTTAAGTATTCATACTATTGGTTGTATATTGACAGTATATTTTATGTACTATTTGTTTTATTTTATATTTATGTAAAATTCATTAAACCTGACTTGGTCTCCGTACGTTTCTTTCGGGTGACCACTGAAAATCAGCGCTGTGCTGTGGGTCTCCATAGCACAGCATCATGCTGAGTGGAAGCCTTCTTGTCACAGTCATGACGTGCCAGCAGCTGCCGACTATTTGTGTTTTGTGCTCGTTATTGTATTTAAATCTATTGTGTTTCATTTTCTTATTTTCTACTCGAGTTTATCATCTTTTTTTTATGCACGTGTTTCTGTGACAAATAAACTTATTTTTCTTTCTTTTTTTCTTACGTATTACTGAAACTATTTTGCTGTCTATACGTTTTATTATTATAATAAATGTGACACTTACACTTAGCATTGTTCTAAAGTATAATAACTAATTATTCTGGTAAGAAACGGTAAGCATAGATACTTAATATAATTATTGTTGTCTACTCCTTGATATGCAGTGGCTTCTGTAGACTCATGAAACATGAGGCTCCAGGGGCTAGTGCAAATCTTGGTGTTAAGGGGACTACAGGACCTAAACGTGCCTAAACGCAAGTTTTATAATGCGTAAAAGAATATGATCCACTGCAGTAAACAAAATCAGAAAAATATATGATATTCTTCAGGATATATGCTAGTATGATAGTGTGTTGAAAACATAATACAACTAATTTGATACGATAGAAAAAAATCATGAAGATACCTCTAAAAATTTCTTTTAACGATTAAAAATCATATTAATTTACATGCAATCATTCTGATTTTTTGTCAGATTATTCTACAAGCTACATATTAGCATAATAGTGTTTTAATTTTCCAGTCCAATCAATAGATTTTCTGTAAATCGCTAACTGCTTCATATTTTGCAATAAATTACCTGCGTCGTGTCATCGCGCTTCTCTTTCATTTCTATGCAGTCCGACAGTGACCGCGCTTTAGCTGTTGTAAGCCTCTTAATTCGATTTATCGAGTCTGGTTAAAAAAAATGACAAAAACTTTTATGGGGATAAAAGTTTGTATGGAAAATCGTCATTTTACCCGATTAGGGGATAACTTTTCAAAAATCCTTCGTTTGTGCTCATTGTCGGTATATATGGAACTCTTGTGCAAAATTTCATGCTTCTCGACTCAGCGGCTTAGGCTGTGCGTTGTCTGACAGTCTATCAACAATAAAAAATCTAATAAAAGTAGGTAATCTATTCAAGATTATCTAGTTTTATTAGATATTTTTTATTTAGTAGATACTAGATGACCCCGGTGAATTCCGTACCACGTGATAAAACTTTAGGTATTTTCGATTTTCGACTGTTCCTTTGGGTTTTTCCTAAACCACCACATACAAAGAAGAACAAAAAAATACGTGTGGCACTCGAGGACTGCCGCGGTAAAGCTATTGCATAGCATATATTCAAAAATAAGAAGATAATATTGTTGATTTAACCGGTAAAGCCCTGATAAACAACTAATTAACGTGCTAATTGACGTGCTTGAGGGTCACCCAGGGCTTTACCGGTTAAAATATTTTTTTTAAAAAATACCCCTATACCCCCCCCCTAAATCGCAGAATTTACACAACCGTCAATGACGTCTGCCCTCACGCGTCTGCCCGCGTTCGGGTCGCGCACTCGGCGATCGCGCGTCATTGCCTATCCCGCCCCTCCACCCTCGTTCTGCGCGCCCGCCGTCGACTCATCGCAGGTCATTCTTATCGTTCTAACTTTTAAAATATTAGTCCAAATTACTTAGTGTAAAAGACAAATTTTATCTACATTAAATACCGAAAGCGATGAAGGTATTTATTTTGATACGAATTAACTAAATACTCTAAAATATGCAACTTAAAAAAAGTATTCAATTTAAATGTATTTATAGCTCACTATTTTGGCTATAATGGCTTCCACATAAAAGGTAGATATATGCTGTCGCGGACTTTTATTTAGAACTCTTTAAGACAAACAACCCCACAATACATTCTTTTCATGTAACTCCAGCGGTTTAGGCAGCGCACGCAAAGATAGATTTCAGAGGGCAGGATTTTTTCCGACTTACTGGATACTTATCGTTATATTATGGCTAAATCACATAAAATCTTTATAAATTGTAGCCTATGTGTTATTCTGATATATAAGCCACATTACTGTAAAGTTTCATTAAAATCCGTTCGGTAGTTTTTGCGTGAAAGAGTAACAAACATCCATCCATCCATCCTCACAAACTTTCGCGTCAGGTTTTTTTTTCGTTACGGAATTTCTACATTCGGTCGCCGCGCTCAGAGTCTCCGATAAAAGCTATGCAATAGCTTAAAAAAAATTAAAGAAAATCGAATTAATCGAACCATTTTCGAGTTTTTGCGAGACTGACACAGGGGAATTTATTTTTATATATTAGCTATATAAGTAGATGGGACCGGTGTTGAAAATTGCCGATGGTTGTCGAGTTCCAATACTGAAAAACGGATCGTTTCTTCTACCACTCGTACCTACGCGTCTATTAGTTATGTTATAAATTCCACAATATCTATTTCTGCCACCATGCTACATTGCTGTGTTCCGGTTTAAAAGTGTGTCGCTGACATTACAGGCACATCTTATCTGGTATTCGCGCAACCACTGGGCAATACAAATATATTAAATTGAATGAATAATGATTAACTCAAATTCAATCATCATTGTACCCTTGAAAATCAAGAAATATTTACTAACAAAGATTACTGGGATAATGTCAATTTTAAATTTTAGATTTCTATGGAAGACAAAAATCTATGGTAACTTTTCAATAAACAAATGTAGAAGTAAAGTAAAAAATATTCAGAACTGAATATAATCTTAAATTCATGCAAGCCTATTGTGCCAAGTTTTAAGTTTATTAACTCAAGGAATAATTTCATACAAATGAAATCCCCCCTTTTCGCCCCCTTAAAGGTGGAATTTTCAAAAACTCCTACGTAGGGGGAAAAAAAAAGAAAAAAAAAGGGCTCCCCTACAAAAGGAAGCTGTGTGCAATATTTGTCTTGCCTGAATTCAAGATAGTATTTCATTAGTATAAAGCCAGCGACACGGGTAATCGTTCTACCGCGAAGTTTTCTTGGAAATTATTTTGTT
This sequence comes from Agrochola circellaris, assembly GCA_914767755.1. Lineage (NCBI taxonomy): Eukaryota > Metazoa > Arthropoda > Insecta > Lepidoptera > Noctuidae > Agrochola > Agrochola circellaris. Next base: position 2,699,812 of record OU611867.1, on the reverse strand, counting down.
AGAGTCGCGTAGCACCAGCAGAACCACTTTAGTTTTTGTATATATTTACATAATTTATAGCATATCTCCATCTGGATTAATGTACCTTCCAAAAGGTTTTTTTTTTTTAAGTTATTTTCAAAGAATTTTTCAAATAGGAGGCTGTGGTTCCGGAGATTACCTTCCACATTATGCACAAACTCCCAAAATTCGATCTCTCTCTTAATAATATTAGTATAGATTGGAATGATTGGATGGCAAAGAAGATGCCACGTCCTACAGACAAAGCTGAAATGTTTTCCGGAAGCGTCCTTACAAAGAGCTTAGGGCTCATGTAGACGGTACGGCAGGCGCGACGACTCCGCTCCGCGCCGTCACCGCGCCGTCACCGCGCCGTCTTCACTTGATTTTGCCATTTCGCTCTGCTGTGTATAATTAACGTTGAGGGGTAACCTCACAATAATTTTTTGTTCTGACACCTACATATAAATAAATCAGTCAGTAATCAGTCTACAACCCGCGGCAGCGGCGCGGGCTGGCAACGTTGCGTATACACAGCTTAGAGTTTTATAGCAGTGAAAGTCTAGAGATGTGACCGTCGGACTGCCAAGTCATAGGTAGGTCTCGAGTTCGAACCCAAAGCCCTCTGACTTTTCGGATTCCTGTGCGTATTGTATAATTATCACTCGCTTCAAAAACGGTGAAGGAAAACATCGTGAGGAAACCGGCATGCCTGAGAGGTATTTCTCGAAGGCATGTGAAGCCAAGTCAGAGGCCCATGGGCGGGTTTAAAACTCTGAAACCAGGTAAGGAACTAACCACACGAAAAGAAGAAGAGGCAGCTTAGAGGCGCGGCGGCGGCGGCGCGGTGATGGCAGGCCGACGGTGTCGTCGGTCTGAGCACTTACTACTATCTACTACCAAGGTTATTCGAATGACAATAGTAAATACCTACCGCCCAAACAATTATCTACCGAAATAAATACAATTGTTCGTTCCAATCCTCCGCTTGAATACTTTACATTACACAACCTCACTTTGTTACAATTGGTTAACTTTTGGAAGTCACGCTACGGTCGGTGTGTTCAATACCAATTAAATTGTTTGGTTGATACAAATAAAATGTGATGTCACAGTGTTATTATGCCGATCGTAATTAGATCAACTATAGAATAAAAAGGATCGGCCCTATGTATTTTTTGTAAAAGACATTGAGCTAGAATAACATTGATTTTTTTGTCCTAAAAATGCAAATAAATATTTTATGGAATAATTGGACGTAGTTAAACAGAAAGCATTCAACCCACACAGAGTTAGTTTTGAGATATTCAAGTTTTAAGATCAGATCGTGTTATGTGATCGTATGACCTGCCATACATACGGGTTGGTAATGTATGGTCATAATGATATGATGCGTTGGGATAGTTTTTGTGATATTAAAGTTTTGACTACAAAGAGTGTTTTGGTATACATAACTCATTTTCGCCCATAGTTTGGGTTGGATCCTTTCTGCTTAACTACGTCCAATTTATTTCCAAGTTACAAGTAACACCAAAAATCTACGGATTGTTTTTTGGAAATTTAAGCTTTTCTGCTACTTCCTGCAGGCCCACAAACTGTTGGTAGGTGCTATCGAAGAACTTAAAAAATCCCGTGAACACGATGACTGTATCTGTTACGGCCCCGGTTCTACAGCCGCCGAGCACTGCAAGCAGAAATAGTCCTTACGGTGTATAGATATGAAGTTCTTCGATGGTACTTAGGTGTACTTTTACCGATGGGCTTGAAAAAATAAGTAAATAGGTAAGTAGGTTATAAAAGTTTAAGGGTCCCGCTGACAGGCGCGATGCGATGACGCTACGCTACACCAGTACAACAATTTTCGTGAATTGTTTCATAGAAATTGTTCCACCAGAGTCGTGTCGTGCCGTCGTGTCGCGCCAGTCTGCGGGAGCCTTTATTATGTCTAGGGATATTTTCCTAGGTTCCGTTACTCGATAAGGACGAGAATCTAAAACAATCCAAGTCTCTCATTTACTTCAATGATTATAGTCAAAACATGCATTTTGCATTTATTCATTTTATTTTTGTCTTATTTTGTAATTTCACTATATTCTGCACCGGTTGACGTCATCACGTCAACGCCGGCTGTCGCTGAAAACCAGCGCTGGGGCTCTGTCTCGCATAGGGTCGCAGCATTATGCTGAGCGATGGCCGTTTTGCGTGGATGTGACGCATACTTTCCCCCAAATTGTTTATTTTCGTGTTTTGTTCTTTCTTTGCGTCATGTGTACCGCAAATAAACGTATTTTCTTTCTTTTCTATGCCTAGAACAATCTTTTAAGCCATTTTTATTATAAACTAGGCTCCGCGAGTGGCTTCGCCTGCGTGATATCTTTATAAATTATAGCCTATGTTACTCAGTGATAATATCTACTGGTGAAATAATTTTTTAAATCGGTTCAGTAGTTTTTAAGTTTCATTACAAACAAAAAAATTTTTTTTTTCTCTTTTTAGTATTAGTCGTAGATCTATCACAGCATTTAATTGCAAATTTATTGAGGCATGCAAACTAATCCCCATTATTTTTTCTCAAAACTCAATTAAAATTATAAAACATTTATATCTACTATAACCAAGCCAATTAGTCCGTAGATCGTAAATTATAATTAAAAAAAGATTCCTCGATTGATTAATAAAGAACTGAAGAAAATTACTAAATTAATTAAAGAAATAATTAATAAGCGAATCTGATTGACACGCTCATTTTGAGATTATTAACGAGTTATTATTAATTATTATTACAGGAATACAATGATTTCGAAGTGTGAAACTAGTCACATCAAAAAAATAATTGAAACTATAAAAAGATAAACGTGTAAAGTGGTTTAACATGTGAGTGACGAGTCTGAAACAATTGAATGATGTTCCGTATGATTAAATATTTGGTATATATTTTTTTAGCTGTTGCTCGCGATTCATCTGCGATCCAGAATGCTTAAGCTAAAAGCTTAAGTCCTTACCCAGGTCATGGTCTATCCGTGTGCAAAATTTCATCCAAATCCGTTTAGCCGTTTTAGCGTCAAAGCATAGCAAACAAACACTAAGTTTCGCATATTATATTACTTGACAAAACATCGAGATTTCTTAGGTAAACGTAACTTTAATATTAACTTATTATACACATAAACCTTCCGGAATAAATTCTCTAAACGATGGTGAAAACCTCCTCAAAATCTGTTGCGTGGTTTAGAAGAACAACGCGGACATACAGACACACCTGAAAAGCGACTTTGTTTTATAATATGTGTTTATTAATTAGGATATCTAGATACCTACTAGGTATAGTGTCAAACAAAATGTCGGTTTAAATAGCTCTGCCCTTAACCGACGGAGGCCTTGCTTCCAATTTCTTCAAAGCTCCTGAACATTCTGTCCTATCTTCAGAACAGCTTTTATTAAAGCGACACCAAAATAATGACAATTAAAAAGATAGGCGCACGCGCAAAAAAATTACAAAAAAAAACAAAAAACTAGGTCATAAGTAATATTCCGCAACATTTTTACAGAACTCTAAACAGTTATTGCATTCAGCAATAAAACTCCAACAATTGTAGATTTTATCGCGTTCATACAATTTAATATTAACTAACACAACTTAATTACTGTGTATTATGTTATAATTTCTTTAAAAAATCCTACTTCGTCGATATCCGATCAATAATTCAACATGGCTCACGTCTATCAATATAATAATTCTGTCAAAGTTTAATTGAAATTCTGTACAAAGCGCACCGCAGTATTATTGATACATTATGAGTGCGCGAAAGAGCCATAGAAGCAATTTACAACTGAATTACAAATCTGAACGAAGCCCCACTAAATACACACTCAGGTTAAATCAATTGTCGTACATCCATCTCTTTCTTACCAACACAAACACCATAAGTTAGAGAAGGATGGAGGATGCAAAAGATGTTGTCGAGCAATGAAAAGCGAACGGTTAACGCCTACAAAACGAATGGGGAAGGGTAAAAAGCTTGTTTGTTCGGGGGCGTGTCCCCCCGACGAGGCGAGGGGCGCAGTCACACGGCAGCCGCCGCCGGGACCAGTCCCCGTGTCACACGCAACTGACATTTCAATCTGACAGCCGTGGCTGTCCATCACGCGCCCTTTGCATCAAAAAACTAGTGCGGTAGAATTAAGAAATCATGCTAATCGATTCCGATAAATATTAATGTGAAGACTGTGTCTCATTCAAATTAACTGACATTATTTTATACTGTGAACTGTGCTGTATAATGTACTGACTCTAATAAACTTGTAATCGGTTTGGAAAATTGTGTGAAGATGGCTTTTGAAGATCGCTGCAGCCCGAATCAGGCAAACAGCCCTGGACCAGTCACTGGAAGAGTGCCTGCACCTCACGCGGAGAACCCAATGAACTGCTGCCCCCCAAGTCAGTATACTTGTACCACAATTGACTCAAGATATGAGCGAACATCCCCAAACATGACGATAGTCAAAGTGCAGCCCAATTCTCCTCCACCAAGCCCTGAGAACCAAAACGAGATGGACGGGTTCCAGAATTACTATAGGCCAGAAACGCCTGATGTTAAGCCCCAAATAAACTCTGAAAACCAACGATTTGAGAATGATAAACTTCGAGCTCAAAAACAACAGCCGTCGGTTCCCATAGCCTTCTCAATAAACAATATCTTACACCCTGAATTTGGTTTGAACGCGTTAAGGAAAACAAACAAAATTGAAGGTCCCAAACCTGTTGGGCCTAACCACAGCATTTTGTACAAGCCCTACGATTTATCAAAACCTCAGAATGACTTCCAAAAATACAGCTTTGACTACTTAAAATCGAAAGAATCAGAATTCAGCTCCTTGCCACCTCTTGGGGGTTTAAGACAGACGGTTTCTCAAATTGGGGAGCAGGTTCCTAAAGAAAGGGAGATGCCGAAAGTTATAGAGAATCAGAAAAGACCAGATTCTGCAAGTTCAGTTGTTTCGTCTACTTCGAGCGGGGCTTTATCGACCTGTGGAAGTACAGATACAAATAGCCAGTCGGGCAATGCATCATTATGGCCAGCTTGGGTTTACTGCACCAGATACAGTGACAGACCAAGTTCCGGTAAGTGGCAACACTTTCTTTTTTCTTTTATTTGTGGAACTGTTGTTTATTTTGCGAGATACAGGTGTATTATTTTTCTGTTGATATTACAGCGGCTTGTTCCTTTTTTTTTTGGGGAGAATTTGTTTGTTTTGCGTGACCGTTTTTGACAGGTTTTTTTATTAATTGCTTATATAAAGAGTCGACTTAAACAGAAGGTTCTTGCAAATGATAATGGATTATCGATTTAGATCTTACCAGGCTGTTAATAAGTTAATTAGTAAAAACTTTTAGGTGTTATGTGATATTGCAGTTTTAAATTGCTTATTTACTCGTTCAGTGTTGTTTTTCAATCAACCTGCAGTTGTTATTATACAAAAACCATTTATAGTTTACATTGACGACATTATCAAACCATCTCGCTTTTGAAAACCCTTTTTTATCATTTCCTATTATACAAAAGGACTTAAAAACGAAACTTCGTGCCACATCGCCATTACACAACTTTTAAGCGAGTAAAATATTCCATTCGGACAAAAACATACATAAATATTTTGACAATGAGTTTTCGAAGTATCGTCGTATGTATTAGAATATATTAACATCAAATGATCCGTAACATATGCTAGTATATTTTGTGTTTGTTGACACATCACTACTGATGTAATGACTTTCGTATTTATTTATTCAAAACATTGTTTTCTTTTTTCTTTTTGAATTAATTTTAGGCTGAATGCGGCGTCCTTTAGGGGAGTTCTAATGGATAGGACATCTTTATTGCATTTAAAATTTAAAATAGCAGTTTGTTTGTTTATACGGTATTGAATTTAAAATGGCCTATGACTGTTTTGTTTTACTTCTGTTATAGTTTCTATTATTATGAGTAGGTTTCCATTTTTGAGAAAAAATCGTTAAAATATTTTTCCCTTTATGTTACTCTTCCTGCATACTCCATTTTCTATGTTTTTGTTAACAGTACACATACATACAGACACAAACTCATGCATTCTCTCCATGGGGGTAGGCAGAAACGACAGAAAGCCACATGCTATGATCCTTAACGAAGCAAACGGAGTATCCGTTTGCTTCGTTTACCTTCATATCTAGTATATCATACTATATACACGCACGCCGGTTGAGAGTGCTGCTGTTTTTAACAATAATTTGTAATTTTGGAGCTTCTGGTTTGAAATACTTCGTCTAGGAAGAACTAATACCATTCCTAATTCTACCACAAAGTAGCATTGCTATGTTCCAGCTTGAAAATAGTTCCGGTAATAAACAACAAGCTCATGAGACTTCCCCTTAATGTCAAAGATCGGCAATACGTTCCAAACTCAAAATCATTTTTTTATTTCACGTAAACCTACATGGGCACTTATAAAACGTCAGAAGCTAGGTGCACGGTTCCAATTGGTCGTTTCATATGAAGAAGAGCCGGCAAGAAACTCCACGGTTACTCTTTTAAAAATAATTGGCTTTTGCAATTTTGTCAAATTACAGTGTTAATAGGTTTGGGCCGACTCCAAATAAATTGGGATAAAGGTTTGAGAATGATGTTGGTGAATAGGTATGGGAGGACAGTGTAGGCCATGTTATCGGCAAACTTCTTGGTCGCAGGAGTCTATAAGCGTCGGTAACCTCACCCCGTCAGGTGGGCCGTCGGCCTGTTTGCAAACATTACAAAAAGGAGCAAGAATTTTATTAGGGCAACCCTGCATAGGCTTATTGATACCCCGTCGGTTTACGCGGATCTTTTCATGGTAGAGTAATATGCTCTACTTCGCTAAAGTATTTTTTTTTCTCATAGAGCGTCGGCTTTTTTGTCGGATATAACTATAACACGTTCGTTTGCTGTTTTGTCGTTTTTTAATTGTACATTTTGTTGCTTTTGTTTTTAAATGGAGTTTGATTTAACTTTTTTGTTCTTTTTTGCGTTGTCATACTTACCGAGGTGCCAAATAAATGTTTTACTATCAACGTTTTTCTAGAAATTCAGCAAATCAATTAATGTTATGCTTTTTTTATTCATTTGAATACTTCTTTCTTAATTTATTATTTTTGGGTTGGCTTCAGGTCTAACTAAATTTGCCTTAATAACATCACGCCTGTTTTCCCCGGAGAGTTAAGCAGAGGTATAGTACACCCACATTTCGCCAGTTATGTTTCAGTCCCATGTAATAGGTGGCGAGCCTATTGCCATCAACCGGGCACATATCTAGAATTTCGATTAGATAATAACTGATGGATTTACGTAGAACAGAAGTCTCGATTCTCAACCCATCTACAGAATAACCGTAGCAAGACCAGCTTTACCTTGCAAATCGATCTAAACACTTGTTTTTTAGCGCCTGTACCTGTCATTATGACACTGTCAAATTGACATTAGGCTAAATGTCATGTTTTAAAAACCAGCTTTCACTCAGGGAAAGTGTTTTGACAAATCAACAGTGTTGGTGTTAGGGTCAAAATGTAACAGGGGTTATGTTTAAGTTATTGACAGAAAGACATATGGATATGAATTATTTATTATTAAATGACTTTGACTAGTATTTTGAGCTGGGTTTGGTCTTGTTTAATGTTGCGTAGTAACATAACAGCACGCCTGTGTCCCCTGAAGGGTAGGGCAGAGTTGTACCTATAGTACACCCACATTTCGCCGGTAATGTTTAAGTCCTATGTGATGGGGGGCAAGTATATTGCCACCAACCAGGCACAAATCGACACTGCGGGCTGCTTCTGAGAGATTTTCGTAGTCTAATAAGAAATTCATACAGTTTTGCTACAGCTCGGCTGTTCTGCCCGAGCATTTAAGTTTTTTTTGTTGAAAATATATTTTTTTCCTTATCTGGTAGGTATTTCGAAGAGTGATTTTTAATACGATTTGGTATCATCAATTTAATTGCAATCAAAGATTTATGATGTCATTTAAAAATATGCGATCCTTTTTCTTATCATTATTTATCTAAGAACCAGTAGGCTTTATTATTACCATTAAATAAATATTTATTTAACCTATTAATATTGAGCGTTAATAATATATTCAAACACTGATTGTATGGATGTCTGTCATCATGTTTTACACATTATTGTTTTTTGTTCTCATTGTATGTTAATTTCGTGAATTTCGATTAGGTGAGGGACTGAATTAAAATTGCAGGAGACTGGTAGAGGAACGAGGTACTTACTCAAGAAAATAATATTAGGTCCCCACCTATGAAATCAGTGTTTTGTATGGAGAATTTTAAAGAAGTTGCATTTTGCATACTAACATTTTCTTAATTTATAGAACAACCATGAACACTAATGTTTTAAAACTTTTATGCACTAATGTTTAAAACCTAAAATAACGTAATATGCCACTTAGATTAAGCGACAAAAATAAATTTAGGCTAAGTTAAAACATATAGGGGTAATTTCTGCTAACAAAATGAGAAGTAATTTTTAAGGTATTTTTTATGTTTAGAAAACTATAAGTAATAAGGTTTTTTACCATTGGTAGTTGTCTATGATGGTCATTATTCGATATAATACCAAGCAATTGATGAATATTTTAAATCATAGAAGTGATGAGAAAAAAAACGCCAATTTCACCAAATAGTATACGCTAAGTACTATTTTATATCTGGTTCAAATTATGAGATTTGAATTGAAGTAGCGAATTAATAATATTTGAGAAAATATGGAATAACAAAAGATCAATCAATTTGCCTGCCTTTTCTTTGCCCCTTCCAAAAGGTAGTTTTCGTATGGAGAAGAATGGGCAAGAAACTCCACCGTTACTCTTTTAAAAAGTTTTACAATATTTTGTATAATGTAAGTACATTAGTTACATAATTATGTGTTGTTGAGGTCGGCTTCCAGTCTAACCGGATGCTGCTGAGCTGAATACCAGTGTTTTTACATGGCGACTGTCTACATGACCTCCACAACCCACAAGACTGGGTAATACGATACCTGTTGGTAAGACTGATTGACAGATATTCGGGCTTCAGACGACCCGAAAAAACAAAAAAATAATTAAGTGCCATTTTCACTGTGTTTAAAAAGTTAATAAAATATTGATGAATAAATACACAATTGCAGTTTTAGGTACTTAAACTATCGTCTCATTTTAACGACCTTAGAATGATAAAAAATAAACATCGTTCTTGTAGAATACGATTCTGGTGGAACAATTTATATTAAAAAAAAAATTGAGAGGTGTCAAGGGACACCCGGATGGAACGAAGTTCCTTTCGATTAATTAGTGAAGGAATTGTAACTTTTTTTTTTTTAAGTTATAATAAAAAAGTGTCGTTACAACTTTTCGTGAGAATTTTTTCCGTCTAGCCCCCTTTCACAACGCGCGATAAGGAACTTCGTTGCAAAACTTCGTGGAAATTGTTCATCCAGGATCGTCTGTCTTCGGGAGCCTTAAAGCGGATTGCTGATTAGGAAATGTTAGTTACTGTCTGTTTACCGAAATTTTATGTGTCTATAGGGCCATAGGTGATATACTATAAACTAAATATCACTTTATATTTGATATACTATAGAGTTAATATCATCTTATGTTTGATATACTATTGAGTAAACACCACCTAATATTTGATATACTATAAATCCAATATCACCTAATATTTGATATAATATAGAGTAAATATCACCTAATATTTGATATACTATAAAGTAAATATCACTTAATATTTGATATACCTACTATGTAAATATCACCTAATATTTGATATACCTACTATGTAGGTAAATATCACCTAATATTTGATATACCTACTATAAAGTAATATAGTGTATATTAACACCTTACGACACTACAAAAGTGAAGGGATTTCCTATTTGGATGTAAATTGCAAAATTTGTCGATACCAATAAGAAATTATTGACCCGACAACCTTATTTGATTCACTCAGGAATGATAATGGTCAAATACTTGGTCATATAAATTATGCCAATACAAACTTATTTATTTCATATTCTAGTTTGATATTAGGTATTTATTATGGCGGGTTCGATCGGGTATCGTTCAGGTTAAGCTACACTTGCCATGGTTGATCCGTGGATGGGTAATCATCTTTACATACCAAGACCCCTCCGTGCCTCGGAAAGCACGTTAAGCTGTGAGTGCTGGCTGTTATTCGTGGATCTTTGACAGTCGTTACGGGTCGTCAGAAGCCCGAAAGTCTGGCAACCAATCTTAACAAGGGGTATCGTATCAACCAGTAACTAGTTTGTGGAGGTCAGATAAGCAGTCGCTCCATGTTAAATACTGGTATTTAGCTGCATCTGTTTAGACTTGAAGCCGACCCCAACATATTTGTAAAGGCTAGGCAGATGGTGACGAAAATGTGTAGCAGATTCACTTGACTTGGAAAACTATATGTAAAATAAATAATAGCATAATATCACGCCTGTATCCCCGAAGGGTAATGCAGAGTTGTACCTATAGTACACCCACATTTCGTCGTAAGTCCCATGTAAAAGGGGGCAGGACGAACGAGGCAGTCTAAATAAATAACAAATGAAAAGTAACTCTATACCCCGTAAAACAATAAACCATGACGATATTTGCATAAATTCAAAGAAAAATATCACTAATTTCAAAGCTAAAAGGCAACACAATAAATCGTTGACATTCCATGTCAACAAGATGGCGCCTTGACAGCTGTCACATTGAATGACACGGGAAAATGACGGAAACAATGCAAACGTGAATTTTCTCGGGAAAACAATGGAAGTAATTTAAAAGTGTTATTGTTTTAAAATGTGATTGTTTTTAAGAATGAAAAAACGTTGGAATTGATCTTGTAAAGATGGATCTTTAACTCTTGGTCATGGTTGTTAAGTTTTTAAATATTCTTTTCGTCACTTTTGTTTGACAAAAAAAAAAAAACTAATATTTTATGATACACCCGGCTACCGTACATACCTAAATTATGTCCATAATTTAAAAAAAAAATTGAGAAAAGTTTTTTATGATTTAATTTAAGTTCATTATTTAAGTCATACTAATGTTTATAAATAAACACCTATTTTTAAACGTTGCTTAGGTAAGTAATTTAGCGAATTAGCGACTGTTTAACCATACATTTATGACGACCTGAATCGGAACTCAGACGAAGATATTGGAAACAGCAAAGAGCAGATGCACTGGTTAAGCCGGACCTGAACCAACCTGATGGGGACGTCTTTAAAAAATGCCCGTCCATAGATAAATATCTTCACAATTCAATTGCCTACTCTAGGATGCATATCCGGTACGGATCGCGAATCCTTCTATAACCTAAGGGCACGTCTTCCCTACCATCACCGCGCCCCCCGGTCTACTCCTTGATTTGCAATGGTCTCTGTATCACCATGAAGCATGACGCTCCATGGGCTAGTGCAAATCTTGGGGTTCATTCGATTCATCGAGTCTGGTTAAACCACGCTGGGGTCAGTGCACTACATTCATTAATTTATTTTAAACGTCTCTTAACTTTAAGCAATGATCATAAATAAATCTCATAGTTTTCCCACTAGACAAACAGAGTACTGGCGTAAATAACTTTCTATGGGAATCTTATTACACTTGACAGTTAGGATATCCCAGCGTAAGGGTTTCACCGGAATTAAAATTGGCTTAGGACTGCGCCCGTCGGATTTGTAGACATTTTACGACGGCTGTTATTTTTGCCAGATTAATATTGTTAGAAAAGTATAGATTCAGAGGTTAGGGTTCGTGGCAAATATGGTGAGTGATTATCTGATAAAATGATTTATCTATAGCAGAAATAATACAATTTGTTAATAGACTAGCCTGTGTCGAAATAAATTTATGTCTGACTGAATCAATTGAATACGGTTTTCGACAAATAATTAATTAATTTTCGTAAGTAGGTAGGCAAGTATGGTTGGAGCCAGATTTAAACTTATTGGATTTGGAAATTAATCTTTTTATAAATAAAATAGACTACAGAAAATATAATACCTACAGAGAAAACGGAGTTTCGTGCCCGTTCTTCTCAATAGGAACCTACTACGCTTCAGAATGGGCAACTATCTTCATCTTTCTGACTGACCGACTCCTTGACAATTCAAAAGTGCCTGTCATTGATTTATTTGAAATAAATGCGTTGAGTTTGAGTTTGAAAGATATAAAAAGAAATACCTCGTACAATGAGTGCAACTAGTCGTCATTTTGTTATTCGAAGAAAATTTCTCGAAAAAAAAACATTTTAATGGAGTCGAATAAATCTAGTAGAATTTTATAATCACTCGCTTTAAGCTTAAGAAGGAAACCAGTTTCATCTTTCATCGCAACCGCTGTTAAAAGAGCTCATTATTAAAAAAAATGCCTTGACAACATAATTATACCACACCAATTATTAAAAAAACACATCTTTTATCCATTATTCAACTCTATTCATCAAAATATAGAGTTTAATTTCGCAATATCGACGGAAAACCCTTAACACATTGACACTACCTTTATTTTCCCATAAGCATAGACAATTTAACGTTTACAGTTAGCAAACCGTTTTGTTATAAATTACGTCTTTTTTTCTTTGTAATAAGACGGTAAATCGATAGTTTTTTTTCAGTGAGCAGCTTGTGTAAGTTTGTAGTATTAACAGGTGAAGTAATGAAACAATTTAGCTCAATTATATCGTGCAATTATTCTTTTTTCGTGCGTCCGCCATTTTGCTTTACTCGCGTTATGTTGGCAACGCCCAGTAGCATTTAAGGTGAGATTCCGTGGCGGTATATAATTATTCTTAAAATAAAATATAGCTTGGATAAATTGTTTTTTTACTTATAAGCTGTTAAGGTGTGAAATGTGTTGTAATATTTATTTATTATGCATTGAACTTTTAAAAGCATTTAATATTCGGTTCCGATAAGAACTGTTTTAAGTGGGTTTTTATTGGGTTCTTAATTCAAAAAGTTCGCACACCCTTTTTTTAATGTTATGATCAGTCATCAAACTTTAAAAATGTAGGTATGTCTTTTTATTCGTAAAATTAACAAGAACTTTGATTATGATACCTACATTAAATCAAGAAAAGGATTGGTTTGGATCGAAATTTCCACGCAAAATTGATCAATCCACATCACATTTGCTTCAATGGAGTGATCAACTTCCAATTTTCAATATTGTAGTTACTCGCGTAGGGATTCCAGGATGTCCTATAAAATTGCATTATGTAATTGCATCTTTTGTGAGCTTGACGACTCTCGACCATAATTTTTACCGTAAATTAAAAAATAATTTCGCAAAAAAAACCAGTATGATAGTTCGTTTTTAATCCCAGACAGTAATTTGAAATTTCAAATGCTTGTTGTTTGTTTTTTTTCAATTTGAAGTTTGACATTTGCACCTGTCACTTTACTAACTGGGATTAAAAAACAAACTGTAGTATGTAAACTCTAATATCACTTATTGTACCAACAAAGTGGAAACTCAGGTAAAAAGCATTAAAAAAAACCACTACAAAAGTAGTCCTACAAAGAATTCGTTCTTTATTCCCTTACCCATAACCTACAACAAGTTTATTCGCATACCTACACACACACACGCGCACACAAACACACACACAAACACATAAGTACAGTAGCAATTAATCAATTAACACAGTACTTTTTAGCCGTAACTACGTTTCTGAGAAATTAATGAAACAAACGAGTATACTCGTATCGTCAGAGTTGTCTATGCTTGCAATAGAATGAGGTTTAATCGACCGTGAATTTTGCTTTAAGGTTCTGTACAAAAGGCTTTTAAACTTTTTTTGTGGTTTTTAAAACGGTTCGGGTATTGTCTGTGGTTTATTACAATAATAAATTGTAGTCGTTTTCTACATAAAATGTTTTGCCTAATACTGTTAAAGCTCGTACAGACCAGCGCGACACGAACAATACAATTTCTAAGAAAACTTGGCGGTATAACAATAGCCGGTGTCGCGTCGCGCTGTTGCGTCGCGCTGGTCTGCACGAAGCTTTACTACTTACTTAGATATTTTATTTCACAAACAAGCGAAGTATTTTTGTAACAAAGGCCCTTTTAATACAATGATAAGTTCCTAAGATATTTGGTTTGATTCTAATTTTGTAGAAATGGTGCATTTATTTTGTGAAAATGGATCATTAAAATAACAATTCCTTAATTACTAATTATAAATATAAATAACTAATTAAAAACTGTGAATTGTTTTCATTTATCATATCCACAGTTTCAACTACCTTTCTGCCGAATTATTTTTCTTCTAACTGAACTTCTTCTTCCCAGCCTAAGCACTAGGAAGTGGTGAAGGGCGGGCGTTTTGGGGGACTGTCTTATTAAATTTTGACGTTCAAAATGTGCTGATTCTCAGCCTAATTTTTGATTTGATTTAATTTAAATTGATTCATAGTATATTACACCAAAAATGCAGTAGTATAAATGAGCCATAGACAACAACATAAAAGAAGGTTTTATGTCAATATTTTTTCCCACGGACCTCTAAATATCGTTAAGCGCGAAATGCGAGTTAATTACCCGTTGAACCATAACTGTTGGTTATGCCCCAAAATGGAAATACAGACATTCCACTACGCTTACCTATACTATCTTCACTGTACGTACATACAACCTTTAGTTACGTAGACAATGACTGACAGACGGATAAATTGAAATGTTACATTTTATATATTTATATACTGGGTGGCAGGGACATCGACCCGAAAATTTTACTATGGATTCAGTACATGATTCTGAACACCCCTGCGTTGAAATTTTTCGTAGGTTATTAAAACAAAAATCTGCTGTTTCATAGAAACGTGCAATAAGTACCTACGCGGTCAAAATTAATGGAACAGCTGATTTTTTTCTTGCCTGCCACCCTGTATATTCACACACACACACACACTCACATACACACATATTCATCATCATTTATCATTTTAATTTTAAAGTGAGGTTAAGCAGAACTTACCACGGTCAGGTAAAGGATGGGTGACCAGTTACCACCACTATTTATAAAATCATTATTTCATAAAGTATGATTTTACAAAGAGTGGTGGTAACTGAGGTTAAGGTGCACTTAATGCGGTCAGGTAAAGGATGGGTGTCCATTCGTGTTAGTTTCTGTAAATATAAAAGTATGATTTTATAAAGATTGATTGTAACTGAGGTTAAGTTGCACTTAAAGCGGTCGGGTAAAGGATGGGTGACCATTCGTGGAAGTTTTTTTTTATTTGACATTTTAATTTTAAAGTGAGGTTAAGCAGCACTTGCCGCGGTCAGGTAAAGGATGGGTGACCATTCGTGGCAGTTTTTGTTATAATGCAAGTATGATTTACAAAGAGTGTCGGTAACTGGGATTCAGTTGCACTTGCTGAGGTTAGTCTACGTTTGGGTGACCATTCGGGACACTTCGTATTTTTTTCGGCAGGTTTCGATTCCCGAACGTCTTAAAACCGGTAGTTTTTTCGTAAAAATATAGCTTTTCTTTTCCCACTCTCCCCTGTCAACCCCCCCCCCCCCCCGTCACCGTCACTCCCTTCTCTTTCATAACATTCCTGACACAATCCATCCATCTTTTCTTCAGCCTTCCTCTCCCTCTCCATCCAACCTGTCCTTTTATTACAAGCCTCCTTCTCTGCCTGCCTCCTTTTACGAAGGCACCGTGATTATAGCAAGAAAGAAAGAAAGAAAGAAAAATAAGTTTATTTGTCACAGAAACACGTGCATAAAAAAAAAAGATGATAAACTCGAGTAAATAATAAAGAAAATGAAACAGAATAGATTTAAATACAGCAAGGGGGGGGGGGGGGGTGCAAGGTGTTGCACCCACCTGATCAGTCAGAATGTCTTAATAAAAAGCGAAATCAAAATCGCTTCGGTAAAAGTAAAATTTTGACTTGGTATGGCAAAAATACCTGTAGTACAATGATACACAAAAGTGACCCGCAGTTTTACATTTAAAATTTAATTTAAAATTTGGTTGCGCTGCCGGGGTTGCGGGTTTGTCTGAAAGGGATATCGCGACCCCGGCACACAGGCAACGGAAGGAACACGGGTGGGTTTTAGTCAGTAAAAGTCTGACACGCCCTCCCGCTCCGCCCAGAGCGGGAGAAGTTATTTGATAATTTCCCATCCTAAAAAAAGAATTACGTTTAAAATTGTAGGTCGAAATCATTATTTTTGAAAATGGTTTATTTATTTAAACTTTTCGGACTCACAAGGGTGCAAAGTCGGACTTAATGCCTTAGACATTCTCTACCAGTCAACCAAAGGTGGTGAAGAGATTACATGGCAGGTAATCTGTAATGGTTAATAAAACTCTTCGTTTATTTTATTCTTTTGATGTTTAAAAAAATTTGGTTACATCGAAAGTATTAGGTACCCAATGGAATCGCAATAAAGGCAATTCAATTTTAGAGTTGTGACGAATTCTGGGAATTTTTCTAAAAGAAAGGCTTTATGGGGTGCTTATTTATGCACTAGGGAAAAAAAAATTACAAACTTATTTTAAACAAAGTTTTTCTTCTTTTTTTTGCAGTATTAAAAAAAAAACGATTTTATAAACACTTTATCACATACATGTACATCGTTTATAAGTACCACCCATCTCAACTAATTAGTGCGGACCTTCTCGCTACTGTGACAATTGGTATTACAGGGAAAAATAAGGATGTGCGTTAGTTATCGATATATCGATACATTTCGCGCTAAAACATTATCATTAGCATTATTAGTTTAGAGATAAGACTGCCCATTGTGTCACTCTATGCAAAAATTTCTAGATTTATATCTGTAATTCATAAGGTGTGCGGTATATCATAATAAAGAGTATCCTATTCTATTTTATCAGAGCAGTCGTGGCCCAGTAGCCCCTGACTTACGAGTTGTAGGGTCGTGGGTTCGTACCCTGACAGGCACTTTAGTTTATGTAAATAATTTCATCACCACTACTCTCAAAACCAGTGAAGAAAAACATCGTGAGGGAACCGGTTTATTGTGTCGTAGAAAGAGTCGCCTTTTATTTAAATGATTTGGCGGACTGTCCCATCGGTATTAATCTGTGCTATTGTGCAAATTATCCAATTTTCCAATACTACGGGAAGTAAATAATGTAACTACCTATAATAACACCAACAACATAGTTATTTACAAACTATGTCAATAAAAGCTCAATTGAAAAGTAAATTACTTAATAATATAATTTGTCACAAAGACTGACAACGTCTCAAGACAAGTTACGGACAAAATTGTTACTTGCTTCATATCACAGCGGTTATTATAAGTAAAACTGTTTGTTTTAACTATGATTAAATTAAAAACTTAATACTTAGTTTACTAGAGGAATTGTTTGTTTTCTTGAGTAAGTCATTCTAGATGGCGGTCAGAGGCTATTTTCCTTGTTTTATGTTTTCATTGAGCGTGACAGTAAATTGCGAGGTAGTTGAAAAACGAAACAGTCGTAATTGGTGAACTGTATAATAAATCGATTTTTAAGAGTTGGCAACTGAATTATTGCAAAATAAGTTCCTTAATAACTGTGAAGGCGAGTTTATGGCGTTTTACAAAAATGTGTTGGTAATTATTATTTCAGAATCAATTTTTCTTGAACACAAAATAAACATACACGGTAAATATATTGACTCTGAACGTCAAAATAATCAGACAAAAGATTAAACAAACAATTTTTTTTTACTTTCATTCTCAAATGATCTATCTAGTCAAAAATATCGATAACAACTTATCGATAGCGATCGATGTCCCATCCCTAGGCAACAATACGTCTTTATTTTTAATGGCAACCGTTTACGGTATCGTATAGGGCTATAACAGATGCCATCCTTAAGAATGAGTATTGAATTTTTTAGACTAGTCTATATATTACGGGTTCGGCTGGATTTTTCTGCATTATGGGTTTATCATTGTGCACTAATTTGGGTAGGTAAGTCGATAAATTAAGACTACATAATAAAGTGTTAGTATATGGCGGGGTTGGCGACTTAGTCAATGTTTTAGTTGTTATTAATTCGTATGTTCTCATGGGATTAGAATTCTTTGAACAAATTCAATCAATCTGCCGAGCCTTTTCCTAACTATGTTGGGATCGGCTTCCAGTCTAACCTGATGCAGCTAAATACCTGTATTTTACATGGAGCGACTGCTTATCTGACCTCTTCAACCCAGTTTCTAGGTAATATGATACCCCTTGGCAAGACTGGTTTTCAGACATTTGGAATTCTGACTACCAGTAACGACTGTCAAAAATATATTAATGACATTCGGGATCAACGGCTTAACGTGCTTTCTTTGAATGGTCATCCATCCACGAACAAACCGCGGCAAGTGTAGCTTCACCTTCGAACGACCACATGGCTGTTATTGTTTAGCGACGAGTTCTTTGAACATCAAGTTCTTATTAAACACAAATAGATATTGTAAATCATAACTGTATTTTAAATTAGGCAGTTTACCTACGATATTTTAATTTGATTAATTCTTATACAATTATTCATTAAATTAAGAGGATTAATTTACTTCGTCAAGTAATTAATAAACATTAACAATGACACAAAAAAACGAATATTATTAAAATTATTGGCCATCACAAATTATTTAGTTATCATTTTTTTATCCCATCACTAAGAAGAAACATCGACATTTAATCGACGAAAATTATCGACTCATCCGATCCCTAGCTACTAAGAACAGGCCACCATGCGCAAGAGTTTTTGCTAATCACAAGAATGTCCTAATAACTTGATTTGGTCCGTTTATCGCGGATTGTTCTCGATACAGGGGTAAGCAGAATTCTAAGTCGTTAATTTAAAAATGTTTCATACTAATTTTATTACGATTACTTGTAGGTATTTTTATTGATGGTAGGTAGTAATTGGGGGCCGGTGGGTCGTGGCTTCGTGTGGGTTAGAGATCGATGCCCAGTCGACTATTAAAAAATAAAAATAAAACTATCAAATATACTTTAACTAGATGTGATCACATTATTATTCTGTCAAAATGAATAATAAAAATTAAAAAGACTAACCTACATGGGCACATAATTATGAAACGTCAGAAGCTAGGTGCACGATTCCAATTGGTCAATTCCTATGGAGAAGAGCCGGTAAGAAACTCCACGGTTACTCTTTTAAAAATAATGGGCATTTACGATGTCTTGTTGACAAGCCTCTACGGCTTGTCAACAAGTACCAAGTATATTTATTACTTGACCGCGGCTTCGCCTGCGTGAACCCGTATTAAGTTACTCCTTATAACATCAGCTATCGGCCAGTGAAAGTCCCGTCAAAATCGGTCCAGCCGTTTTGGAGATTAGCTGGAACAAACAGACAGACAAACAGAGAGATAAAAATGTAAATAAATGTTTTTTTGGTATTAGTACCGTATATCCTTTCATAGGCATTTAGTAAAAATCTGTTAAGACATTACAAACAGACAGTTTAGTTTTATTTATTTGTAGTATTCGTAGTAGTTTTAGGGTCCATAATTGTGACTAATATAATTATTTACCTACCAACTTTATACATTATGGTACGCAGTAAAGAATTGAGAATTGAATTGAGTATAGTATGTAGTATTTGTAGTATAGATTTTGGAAGCCGTAGAATAAAAGAAATACTTTTTATTTTAATCTTTTATGTTACACCATACAAATTTTATATTTTTTCAATTTTCTTTGAACAACAAAATCTTTGCCCTCCATTAGAGGGTGTGAAAAACAAAGCTTTCTATGTAATAAGAATCCACCCTCAAGAACCCTCTAAAAATCAAAGTAGGAGAAAATCTAACGTGAAAAAAATACCTCACAGTTCACAATAAAATATGAACTCTATTTCTTGAGAGAAAAGATTTAAAATCGGTTCATAAGATCGCGAAGGAAATGATATAAATGTGCAAGCGATTATAGGCTTTATTGTTAAAGTGATAAAGTCCATGTGTTTGGAATTGGGTTGAGTGCGCGTGCACGGAATATGTAATAGGGACGTGGATGTGTGTAACGATGTTGCGTTGAAAATGGAAGTGCCTTATCGGAACGACGTTTAAATAAACTTTAAAAAAAAAGAGTTACGGTGGAGTTTCTTGCCCATTCTTCTCCATACGAAAACTATCTTTAGGAAGGTGCGACTAGAATCAATTAAATTTTTTGTAAACTTTGACGTTCAAAAGTGCCTTACAAGGGCCTATTTGAAATAAATGATTTGACTTTGACTTTGACTTTAAATTAACTAAAAAAGAAAAGAAACATAATTTTCACTTTTTTATTTTGTTTATATTTTGTGTTTCACGAACTGTGTCCAAATAAACGTTTTCTTTTCTGTTGTACCTATCGAGGAAGAAAGACAAAAAGACATACCTAGGTGTAAATAGCACACAAAAAGTGTTTTTTACATTAACTGTGAAATTCGATTTTATGGGCATTCAACACCGAGTTTTTCACATTCCAATGCCTAAATAAAACACTAGTTTTAAACTACACAGCTCCAGGTGTTTTTTTAATTAATAAGTAGGAACCTCTAAAACCTAGACCGTTGAGTAATTATTATGATAGATTAGTTTTAAAATTGTCCTCTACCTCAATTTGGCCGAAAACCCTTTACAAAAAAGTACTGACTAAACGGCGGTGGACAAAACGCATATCTATTCATCAAGCAAATGGAAGTTTCTGCGACATTGATTCTTCATATGGCGCATCCAAATATCACACATTTGTGGCAAAAAAAAAACAATCTCAATATTGAGTGAAGAGCTGTAAAACGTAATTTTACTCCTTACTTATAGTCTTGAACAGTATCTACACCAATACTCGTATAATGTACAGGGTCAAATTAAAATAGCGAGCGAAACTCCACGTATAAATAGTAGTAGTGAAAAATAAATAGTAGTAGTGGTAGTGTAATAGTGGTAGTGATATATTCTAAACACGACAAAAAAAAATAGGTTTTTTTTTTGGTCAACGACCTCTTGTTGTCTTGTTACTTGAAGTATGAGTTGAGAAATCTGTTTATTTTTGTTTTATTGTGTTTAGGTATCGATAGCCATTACGTCTGTGAACGTTTACACAAAAAAAAGAAACTGATTTTATAAACATTTGCTTCAAATACATTGCGTTTGATAAAAATAAAACATTAAATTATTTGTATTATATTGATGATTTTTTTTGGGGTCAACGACAGCTTTTAGTTATGTTACTTGAAGTATGAGTTGAAAAATATCTGTATCATTTTTTTGTTTCACATAAAAAATGTTTTTGTTAAACTGATTTTTCAAGTGAAAGCACTAACTGCGATTTATGAACCCCCAAAAACCTTGACCTTGACGTGACCTTGTATAAATTGGTAATATGTTGGGATGAGCAGACAGGAGGACGCTGCTGCATAGGCTCTTGACGAAAGCCATTAGTCATATTTTAAATACCACGAAATTGTGAATATTATTATTATTATTTATAATTATTTATAACTAGCTGTTGCCCGTGTGGTCCCTAATTCTTTTTCAAAAATAGCTTAAAGTTACTCTTTATAACATCAGCTATCTGCCAGTGAAAGTCGCGTCAAAATCGGTCCAGCCGTTTCGGAGATTAGCCGGAACAAACAGACACAGACAATTGTTTTTATTTGTTTATTTGTACTGTATATACTTTCATAGACATTTAGTAAAAACCAGTTATTTTAAAATTACATAGAGACACTTCAATTTTATTATCGCACTTCACAATTTTTTTTTTTTTTTCTGCTGTTGAATTATATTATGTGTATAGTCTGTGCTAAATAAATGTATTTTCTTTCTTTTCTTTTTTATTTATTTGTTTATATATAAGTAAAAAATAAAAATAAAATCACGCCATTAGGTATATTCGTTAAAGTGGATACATTAATACTATTAATAATGTCGCCAAGTCATGAATTAGGGGCGAGCCTATTGCTATTAACTGGACTCAGATCTAGATAACACTTAACGAACCTAAAAATCGAACCCAAGACCCCACGCTTAGTAGTCGCATTTGCGACAATACGAAGCATGATTTTATTAATGTAACACTTAAAATACCCTTACAAAAAAAAAAGAATTATCAGAATCGGTCCGCAATTGATGGAGAAATCGGTGGAAATAGATAAAAAAAATAAAAAAATACATACGCTACGAACATAGAATCTCCTCCTTTTTGGAAATCGGTTAAAAATAAAACTTCTTCAAATGTCAGTGTATTTCAATGTAATTTATTTATAAAATTACTTTGCATTTTAAAACAAGCATTGAGAACCGCAAACCACAAGTATGAGTATTCGTAAAAACAACTCTTTTTTTACCGATATTTACCGATTACCGATTCATACAGTTTACTCAGTAATCGCATTATTACGGTAATTACACGTATTACGTGTTTACTTCACGACTCGCCACTTATAAAATGGGTAGGTAGAGTAGTCATAATGGTATATTTGCCCCCAATTTATGAAGTCAGCAAAATTGCACCAAAATTAAAGTGAGCTTTTTAATGCTACGCGTTCGTAGCAGCGAGTGCTACGCCGTACCAGCGAGTGCTACGTCGTACTAGCGAGTGCTACGCCGTAGCATATATTTTATCAAAATTCAAAATTCTAAATATTTTATTTCACATAAACCTACAAGGGCACTTATGAAACGTCAGAAGCTAGGTGCACGGTTCCAATTGGTCGTTTCCTATGGAGAAGAGCCGGCAAGAAACTCCACGGTTACTCTTTTAAAAGTAAATGGTTTTTACAATGTTTCCAAATTACAGTGTTAAAAGGTATGAGAGGACAGTGTAGACCCATCAACAAGTACCAGGTACTTAGCAAAATATAAAATGGTCCACAGATCTACAGTCTGATATGTCTACAACGTTCTCTCATTCTCAAAATTTAAAAGAAAATAATCAATATAAAAGATAAATGAAATAATAAAAATATAATTATGAATATAGTTATTCATCTTCATCTGCCTAGCCTTTTCCCAACAATGTTGGAGTCAGCTTCTAGTCTAACCGGACGCAGCTGAATATCAGTACTTTACATGGAGCGACTGCCTATCTGACCTCCACAACCCAGTCACTGGGTAACACGATACCCCTTGGTAAGACTGTCAGACTTTCGGCATTCAGACTACCCGTAATGACTGTCAAAGATCTTTGAATGACAGCCAGGACCAATGGCTTAACATACTTTCCGAGGCACGGAGGGGTCTTGGTATATAATAGATGGTCACCCATCCACAGACGGACTTTATCAAGCGTAGCTTAACTTTGCAGCGACCCTTGCAGCTGTTATTACTTAGCCACGAGCCCCTCTTCCCATGATTATGGATAATCGTAATAATAAAACTATTACATTTGACGGGGAGGGTACGTGTCTCTCGTTATTATCAGCCATATTTTAACTACTGTGGGCGTACTGTGGGTAGTGTTGGTAATTGAGCAATAGAAAAACCATCTGCAGTTCAGATCAAATTATAATTTACGATCAAATTACTCACACTAGCAATTCACACACTGTAGGTACACGACACAACTACACGGAACGCGCGACATTTTCTAAACGTCTTCACTGCTTGACCGCCGTCCATGAACTCTACTTAACTCCGGCCGGTCCGAGTGTTATGTTGTAGACTCTGTCAAGCGCCGCTAGACGGCGCTGGCGTCCCGATAAGTCAACTCAGTAAAGTATTTCCGACACATTTATCACTTATTTACTTGATATAACATCACGCCTAATTTCCCCGAGGGGTAAGGCAGAGCTGTGCCTACAGTACACCCACATTTACTCAGTTATATTTAAGTCCATAAATCAAAAGGCATAAATCTAAGACAGAAAAACCCAATAACACTTTTCCCGACCTGGGAATCGAAGCAATACCTCATTCGCTTAGCAGTAGCGCTTACGACCACTAGACCAACGAGGCCTATTGATTCTAAAACCCAATTAAAACTTTAGAATTAATGACCTGCATAAACGTTGAACTTAAGTTCAAGTTAATTAAGTTATTATCTCCTACGCTAACAGATGAATGTTGAACTGAACTTGTATGAACCGGTTTTGACTGGAACGCTGGTTCTAGAAGTGAGAGGTTGTTCGTAGATATGTCTGTCACAATTTTGTCGGGAATTGCTGTATGTATTTACGTAATTATTATGGGATTTTTGCAAAATTGATGGATTCTGAAATAGAAAGGAGACAGTTTTACTGGTGTAGGTATTTTATACTACCTTTTGCCCGCGACTTCGGCCGCATGAAATTTCTCGTTAAAACATAAGAAAGAAAGAAAGAAAGAGAGAAAATACTTTTATTTGCGGTACACATGACGCAAAGAAAGAACAAAACAATTTGGGGGAAAATATGCGTCACATCCACGCAAAACGGCCATCGCTCAGCATAATGCTGCGACCCTATGCGAGACGACCCCAGCGCTGGTTTTCAGCGACAGCCGGCGTTGCATAAAATATATTCTATGACACTCGGCACTCAGATCAAATAAATGACCAAGACAGAGCGCTGTCAACAGTGGAGTGAAGCCGGTTTCGCTAATATGTGTGTACTTTTTGTGGTGTAGTTTGGTTGTAGTGCTTGTCATTGTAAATGTGTGCGTGTGAGCGTGTATGCTCAGAGCGGCGGTGTAGTTTTGGTAAGCTTCACTGTATTGTTCTCGCTCTGTCTTAGTCTTTTATTTGGTCTGAGACTCGACAGTACTGTAACTTCCCATAATTGAATGAATTTTCTGAATTAGATCAG
Source organism: Agrochola circellaris (assembly GCA_914767755.1). Lineage (NCBI taxonomy): Eukaryota > Metazoa > Arthropoda > Insecta > Lepidoptera > Noctuidae > Agrochola > Agrochola circellaris. The sequence continues at coordinate 2,674,977 of OU611867.1, read as the reverse complement.
CAGTTCCGAAGATTACCTTACATACAAACTCATTAATTTTACCCTTTTTATAATACAGTAAAGATTTTACCCCTTTAATTTTAGTCGAATTACGTCCACTGCTGAACATAGGCTTCCCCTAAGCATCGTCACAACGAATGGTCCTGTGACCACAGTTATACATATAATTCCTATGACCATCACCGGTCATCGGCGGAACTTCTTACCCTTTAAAATTGAGGGTAATTTTCAAAATAACCCTTCACATAATAAAATAGTAAAAAAAATATTACGTACATACTTAAATGAATTTATCTCCTTAACCATGTACAGATGCATCACCTCATTTGTCCCGTTAATGTCCAGATGGGTTTGCCAGGAATTTAAACGGTCCCAACTTAGGGAAGGGGCATTCAAATTATGTCTTTTAACTGCTTTATGACCCTTAATTTGTTTTGTTTTGTACTTAGGAGTTGATGAATTGAGGTTTAAATGTTTGGCGGGTTAGAATCGGGAGGGTTAGATGTTATGACGATGAGGTAACAAGGAAATTGTAGCTCGAAAACTGCAAAGAAACGCGAAGCATGCATAGGGTATTTTCGGATACCCCTGTGTGGAGTCGATTTTTTTTTGTGGCGTCATTATTTTACCCCTCTGTATAGAATTAATATGTACAGTTTTACCTTTGGTGGTTTTGTTGGCAATACTGTTGTTCACAGATTTATTTTATTATTCTGTTAATTATATTTGAAGACTAGTATTAGCTGTCACTCACATTTTCAATAACTTACACCCGAATACTGAAACGCCACTCAAAACTTAAGCGTTACTTATGACTCGTTTAAAGCCTTTTGATTGGTTGAAACTAGTTTTAAGAAACGCTTAAGTTTTGAGTGGCGTTTCAGTATTCGGGTGTGTGTCTGTTTTGTTTAACTCTTCCAAACGAAATAAATAATTGTTTCTGCTGTTTTACAAGTTTATTTCCAGTATAGTTTTTTCATATCGAGACTCCTCCGTGCCTCGGAAAGCATGTAAATCCGTTGGTCCCGGCTGTCATTCGTAGATCTTTGACAGTCGTTTTAGATAGTCAGAATACCAAAAGTCTGAATACTTCTAAATGTATGTAGAATGAAGTATTGTGTTACCCAGTAACTGGGTTGTGGAGGTCAGATAGGCAGTCGTTCCATGTAAAATACTGGTATCCGGCTGCGTCCAGTTAGACTGGAAGCCAACCCCAACATAGTTGGGAAAAAGGCTTGGCAGATTGATTGGTTTAACTATTAGGTTATTTTCAGTTTGAAAAGTAATTTGTGTTACTTTTAGAATATATAAGTTGTTGGAGTACATAAGTATACCCAATGATTTTCATAAATTCATTTTTAAGGCATTTTTTTTTGTCGTAGATAGTCGAGCCCGATAAACCCAATCAAGTACTTTCTTATGTTGAAATGTATCTGCAGTCCCTTGAAAGTGTGGAGCCGTAAAACACTATAATTATCTTAAATTAGGTAATTTTTTATATGCGAAAACACCTATTCCCTATGCAAAACGGTAGATAGCAAAGTTTAAACGCCATATTAAAGAACAAAAACTACACAAACCATAGTTCTTATACAGTCGCGTAAATTTAAGAGAAAATAAAAAAAAAACATGGCCACCGTTCCTTTTTTTAAAGTGACCAGCAATTTTCTCGCGCCATTCTCGAAACAGAAAATGTCCGAAACATTTTCAACTCTTGTTTAATTAAAAACGCGAATAAAAATTTAGCTCGCCTCCTTTATTACCCTGATGTATGGCCTTTTAAACTGCTCCAGAAAAATAAACTGTATTTTGTAGGAAATGAAACGCATTTTTCTGTGTTGGTGTTACGGTATTCTTTTTCAGAAGTCCAGCGTTTTACGATTTCCTGTTCTATTTTAAGGGTAATAAAATACAATTTTGATTGCGGCGTTATTGTTTCGATTTGAAAGTGATTTTCCGTTTGATTCTCGGAGATTCGTTTGTAATCTTCACGCTCCATTTTCTTGTGGTGTGACCAGAATATTAAGTATTGTAAAAGCTAAAGGGCTTTATTCGCGAAACGTGTTTGATCTTATTTATGTCAATATATATTCGTAAATAAATGATGTTTTAAAGTTCAACAACGGTGCTTGTGAAAAGTTAAGAAAGCCGGATCAATATAAACGACGTGTGTATCCGGCATTACGTTCATCTTTTAAAAAGTAATAAAATCATGATTATATTATTATTAATTTATTATTTCTTTGATCAAGATTGGTGTGTTGCCAAAACGAATAAATGTTACAGTTTTAATTTATTTATTTTAGTTCAAAAGCAAATAGTTTGTTACTATAAATTATTTCATTCATTTATTTGGTTTTTATTTGAGGAAATATAATAATCATATTAATATGAAAATATTGTGATTTTGTTTTTTTGACTGAAATATTATTACATTCGAGAATATAATAACTAACTAATAGTAACTGATTTTATTTTGTAAGATCTTCTCACTTTTGTTAAGTATCTTAAAAAAAACAGCCAAGTGCGAGACGGACATGAGAGGAGACATAGAGATCTCTGCACCGTACAATTTGCACATTTTAAAAAAAATACTTTTGTTGAAACATGTTTTTTGTATGAGGATTTTTTTAAATTTTATTTCATTTGTTGATATATTAGTCATAGTAGTACATACTTTGCTAAAATTTCAAGTGTTTACCTGTTACGGTTCAAATGATACAGCCCTGTGACAGATGGACGGACGGACGGACGGACAGTAGAACCCTAAAAAACAATACCTATCCAAAAAACGTAAATAAGTTCAGATTTACTTTAATAAGGATAACCACGACCCAATAAATCCACTTTCTTACATCAGAATCACGCGTCAGTAATTCCTCAAACCCCATACTTACCACAAAACCACCATTCCCCACCCATATAGCCCCCACAGCCCACAGAACCCATCAACACCCCATTACAATTTAAAACGAATAATAAAATCGGCCACAATCACAAAAGATCTAGCAAACGGCTATAAATTCACTACATTTTAACACTATCGCGAACGGTAGCCGTATAGCCGTAAACACTTCTCTGCTTTCCTGTACTTTATTTTTTTTCGCAATGGAATTTAGTGTACAGCCTAGTGTGGGAATGGCGTTTGGCGCTAGTGAGCAAGATGGCGGATTTAAAAATGTTCGTTCGTTGTGTGATTGTTTGTGGTATTGTATTGTCTGTAGCAGGAAGAGTATAAATTCTTTTGCGTGGTTGTAGTTAGGTTATCATTCTGTGCTATCTTTGGTTAGTGTTTTAGTAGACGGAGAGACTACTTAAGTACTTATTACTAAGTTAGGTAATTCATTATTAAAGGTAAATACTTGTGGAAGACTTATGCACACTTGGTGTGTTCGGTTTGAGGGGTTTAGGTACGACGGTGAAATTAGGTACCTTTTTTTTTTTTTTTTTTTGAGGGTAAATTAGGTACCTACTAGTGCTTTTCATCTTTTTTCTTGATGACGTAACTTATCAGGTACTTATAGGTATTTCGGATGCATAAGCAGATCTTACCGCTTATATTTAAGAGCGTTTATCCAAAAAGTTGGCAACGTCGCAAATAGCCGTTAAAAATTTACCTGTTTTGATTAATTCGGCAATATTACTGTACGGAAATAAGAAATGTGGCTAACTAGCGAACTAGAATATTAATAATGAATTGCAATTATAACATTGAATTTGATTTTGTATCGTTTTAGGTGAAAAAAGGCATTTGGAAAATTTCCATATACTTTTTTTACATTTAAAACTAAATATTCGGTGGTACGATATTATATTGCATTCCATATTCAATATTCTAGTTCGATACTTAGGCACATTTCTTATGTCTATACAGTAATATTGCCAAATTAATCAAAACAGCGAAATATTTGACATCTATTTACGACGTTGCCCACTTTTAGATTAAACGCTCTAAAGGGGCAAAATAAGTTCATTATTTAATTCTTCAATAAATAAAACGTTCTATAAATAAAAATACAGATTGCAATCTAACTTTTTCTACACGAATTATTATAAAAGAGAAAATATTTTTTGAATAAACTCAAAAACGACTAGACCGATAAAAAAAAATCTTTCACTAGTAGAATGCTGTATTATCGCTGAATAACACAGCCTATAATTTATAAAGATAGCACACGGATGAAGCCGCTGGCGGAAGTTAGTTTTCGATATCCATAACAAAACGTCAAAAACCCATAAAAACGTCATTCACACACTTGAAATCCTGAAAACAGCCAATTAAAACAGGCATTTCTCTAACAATTAACTTCTGGCACACAAATGGCATAATAAATCATAGTGTGGCATGCCATCACGCCAGTGCCAGTAAAATATTCACAGTTAACACTTCTGTCCGCGATTGTATGGCCGCCATGTTGAAATTGACACTTAATTTATTGTTTTTCAGGAAATTGTAGTTTTTCTGGTTACTGAGGAATTTGATAATGGTTTGCGTTTGTGGTTGCCCGAAGGTTTACGTAGATTTGAAGAATGGATTTAGCGTAGGATGAAATCTGCTTTTGAATATAGATACTCGAATAAAACTATCTACAGTCTGGTCGTTGACAGAATGCGCTCCTGACACCTGTCAGTAGGACAATTTTTAGTACTAATAAGGATCAAATTCGCAGTACACATATTTGTTAGTATGAAACTGACAGGTGTCAAGAACGCATTGTCTTGTCAGCTGGACTGTAGTTTGGGTAATACACCGTGAATCAAGGTAGCGAAAAACACCGTGAGAAAACCATGAGCATAAAAAGAAAGTACAAAACCATAGACACCGACTTCCAAAATTGAAGTTATTTTTTAAATCGGTTGTTTCTTTTTACATTTTTTTTTTCTGTCGAAACGAAACTGTTACTTTTAACAACGCAACAGCTTGAAACAGTTACTTTTAGTAATCCAAACTAATATTACAAAAGCGAAAGTGAGTTTGTTTATTTGTTTGTTACGCTTTCACGCTAAAACGGCTGAACGGATTTTGATGAAAATTGGCACATGGGTAGACCATGACCTGGGTTAGGATATAGGATACTTTTTATCCAATTATTCCCACGGGACTTATGCGGGTGAAACCACGAGGCGCAGCTAGTAATTACATAAAACTCGACCAAAAATTACCAACACTAATTACTCTAAAAAACCATTTAAAAATAACGTCACAACACTATTTAACGGAAAATACTCAACAATAATATTTTATCATCACATACAACACTATTATTAGGGTTCATTAAATTATTTATTAAGGACAGTAACGACAAAAGGGTTCCGTAACCACGCCTCCCTTTATTGTATTTATGGTTTCGTTACGAAACGATTGGTTTAGATGTTTTGAGGCTATTAAATTAACCAGTAATTTCATGTCGGGGTATTTAAATTATTATTATTTAATATGTTTATGGGAAACGGGAATGTTTCAAATTCCGGATGTTTTGAGGGATGGGCAGAAAGGATGTTGCTATTAAGTTTAGTTAATATTAAAAAAAAAAAAACTGGTACATTTGTTAATGGATACTACAATATCCTTGTAGTTATAACTCATATGAGTTGTGATAGCCTAGTAGTGTAACCGTCGGACTGCCAAGTCATAGGTCTCGAGTTCGAACCCAATGCACGCACCTCTGACTTTTCGGATTCATGTACCTACGTTTTGTAATTATCACTTGCTTCAAAAACGGTGAAACAGAACATCGTGAAGAACCGGGTATGCCTGAGAGATATTTCTCGACGGCATGTGAAGCCAAGTCAGAGGCCATAGAGGGCTTTAAAACACTGCCACACGAAAAGAAGAAGAACTCAGATAAATGGAAGAAAAACTCAGATTTTACATTGGGTGACACCATGGGCGGTCTGATCGTTAAAAGCCACTCGATTCGAATCGATGTCAGGAAAGATATCATGATATTCCTCGTAAACTAATCTTCAGTTCTCTTTGCCAACAGGTCCCAGAAGCAGAAGGATGAAGAAGAGAGCTGCACCAGTTCCAGAAGAGAAGAGACCAAGAACAGCCTTCAGTGCTGCGCAACTCGCTAGATTAAAGGTAATTACGAAATAACTACTGAATTATCGTACCATCCCATTTCTGATTGTTTTTAACCATTGTTTTTTTGGTCTAGTGGTCACAAGCGCTACTGCTGAGCATGAGGTCCTGGTTCGATACCCGGGTCGGGTAAAGTGTTATTGGGTTTGTCCGTCTGGAATTTCTCAGTAGCAGCCCGGAGTCTGGATTGGTGCCTGGGTCAAAATTCCCGCCCCCCTGTTACATGGAACTTAAAAATAACTGGCGAAATGTGGGTGTACTATAGGTGTTATGTTATATTAAAAGAGATATTATATCACATATCTTAAGGCTCAATTTTCATTGGCCCGGAACGGAATGGAAGCGAATTTTTGTAACGATATTGGGTCAAAGCATAATTAACCTTATGTCAATTGTGTAACGTACAAACTAGATATGAGCAGAAAAACACGTTGCGCGTCTTCCGTTGAATTCTCGTACATTCGCGGGAATTCCCGCCGCTAGCAGCTCCAATCTAATTAGTACTTTAAGTAATTGATTTAAAGTTCATAATGCTTTACACAATTTCGTTTTAAAAATTGTCTCCCATTCCGATCCACAGTAATGTAAATTGAGCCCTATTGAACATTAATTAGTATTTAGCAGAAATAGGTTTAGCATCTTGTAATCGAAAAGGTATCGATTTCTTACTACAATAAAATAAAGGCCAGCAAACATAGGCATTAAGTTACAAAGGTCTTTGAAACATTAATTTAATTAAACAATTTACTAGATAACAAACGCGAAGATGTGCGGAGATGTCCGAACCGGAGACGAGAAGAGATTTTTTTCAGCTAGGGTGTATGACGCTCTGCGGAGATGCGTACTGGCTAGACTGGAGCGGAGATGTGTGCTGGCTAGAGAGGAACTGAGCTGCGTGCGGCTAGCGTTGGATGTTGACCGCTCACTGCACGCCGCTTATATCTTTTCTCCCCTCCGCTGCGCGCCGTCGCGTCGTAGCTTGCGAGGCACAGCCCACATCTCCGCTCGGATCGCGAAATATATGATACATCTCCGTTCAGTGGTACCGGCTGAAGTTGAGTGGAGAGATGTGTGAATAACGGAATTCTATTGGTTGTTTAAAACTCATCTCCTCACCTCTCGTCTCGTCTCCGCTTTGGTGGAGAGGCCTTACGTAGCCTAGGTAATTGATATCGCAAACTATTAAAATTCTCATATGATTCGATTAAGCTTAGGAATACGATGAAAACCTTTACCATCTCATTAAGAATTTACGATGATTTGATAACATAATATCACGCCTCTATAATTCCCAAAAGGCTAAGCAGAGATGTACTTATCTATAGTAACTCCAACATTTCGCAAGTTATGTTTAAGTCCCATGTAATAGGGGGCGAGCGTATTGCCATCAACCGGGCACAAATCAAGAATCCGGGCTGCTACTGAGAAATTCCTGATGGAATAAAACCCATAAAAAATTGCCCCACCTGGGGAACGTGATGCTCTTGCGACCGCTAGATCAATGAGGCAGTCAGAACTTGGTTCTGTTCGGGATAATCTAATCATCTTTACTCCTAACGCAGTAGTCAATCAGTTAGGCACTTCACAAATTGTACCATATTTTAAGGCTAAATAATCACAGTCGATCAGTGATGGATCCAGGGGGGGGGGGTGCTAAGGGCCCTCCAAAGCATCTGAGTTCTTCCGTGACAAATCTTAAACTGAACTGTCTTTACTAAATTTTTCTCTAAATTTATTTTTATTTTTTAATGTAAAGAAAAAAAATAAGAAAATAAAACAAAGGGAAGCTCATTGGGCATCAAAAAATTCGTCCGCATTGCTGTCAGTGGGAAAAGTGCCCAAAAGTGAACTTGATATTATTCTACTTAATTAAACTTTTTTTGCAAGTATTATACTACCTAATGTGTCATCAATAATTATCCTTAACTTAATAAATATGGTGTTTTCAAGTTTTAAATTTCTATAAGATGTTTTGTTTACGCGACGAATTTTGAATTCGCTTGCCACTCATTCTGCCACTCACGGTGCCCGGATTGGCCGCCATGTACCATCAAAGAAGTTCATATACTTATTCAATGAATTTTCTCTAGTAGCCTTCAACCTAACGAAGTCATTGAGACGTTTGCGAAAAGCAATCCGAGGAGGCTTCTGAAAATGTTGTGTGATTTTTTAGTGTTTACTTTGCTAAAACCTAACTTCGGCGGGGTCAAGCCCTTCCCATTCCCAAAGACCATCCTGGATCCGCCACTGCAGTCGATGGAAGATTAAGCTACGCGTTCCGCGGTGGTTGGTGGATGGGTGACCGGCTTTTACATACCGAGACTCCTCCGTGCTTCGGAAAGCACGTTAAGCCGTTGGTCCCGGCTGTCATTCGTAGATCTTTGACAGTCGTTACGGGTATTCAGAACCCCGAAAGTCACCAAGGGGTATAGTGTTACTCAGTAAATGGGTTGTGGAGGTCAGATAGGCAGTGAATCCATGCAATATAGTGGTATTCCGCTGCGTCTGGTTAGACTGGAGGCCAACTCCAATGAAATATAGTTCGAAAACGCTAGGCAGATTGATTTTATACGACTTCAATTTATAACCAACACTTTTTGCCCACAGCACGAGTTCGCTGAAAACCGGTACCTCACAGAGCGAAGACGTCAAAGCCTGGCCGCAGAGCTGGGTCTAGCAGAAGCCCAGATCAAGATCTGGTTCCAGAACAAACGGGCCAAGCTCAAGAAAGCTTCAGGGCAGAGGAACCCCCTCGCGTTACAGCTGATGGCACAAGGGCTGTATAACCACAGTACTGTCACGGAAAGTGATGAGGAGGAAGAGATAAATGTCACATAAGCGGATAGGACCTTTTTTGTGTAATACTACGGTTACCTAGAAGAGTAGTGACTGCCCCACATCGGCCGCAGTGACAGCTGTCATTAAAATGATGGCAGCGGGGTTTGACATTACGGTGTCAAGAAACGCTGTCCAGGTAAACACACCAACTTACTTTCATGAATAATGTTTCAATGACGTCATTTGCCCGTAAATTGCGGATATTATTGTGGCGGCCACCGCTCTTCTAGAAAACCGTAGCTAAAGAGAGGGCGAAAAGATGGTATAATGATTGTCGGCTTTTGAAAGCCTTTAGTGTAAAGATATCATAAGTAAAAAGAGGTATCTATGTTATAGGTTTCTTACTCAATATTCGATTTTCAAAAAACGGCACAATGTCACACTCTTGGCACGGCATGCCACAATGCATGTCGTAATTATCGGAAGCGAAAGAGACAAGACAATATGCAATTTGGCTAACTAGCCTAGTTTTGTGGAGCGCGTATAACCTATCTACCTCTTTTTACTAACAATATCATTACTTTAGTCCTATTCTCTGGACAAAAATACGAAATATGAAAGGTGAATCTGCAATTATTTGTTGAATGTCAATTATAAATAAAAACGAATGAGTTCGCGGTCACTTTAGTGACATTTGAATTTCGAAGTGATGTTTATAGAGTTATTGCTGTCAAATGACATAGTGTTTGTGATTGGTTGGCTAATTTAATAACAACCAATCATGTGTTTGTCATTTAATTTGGTAGATGTTATTGAATCGGCTTTCAGAACCTATGTAAGCGTGTGCGTTGAGGTTGAGACTGTATTAAAAGCACAAAGGTAGTTACTGAGACTAAAGTGCAGGAAATTAGCCCGTTTCGGTATCATACGGCAAAAAGAAAAATGTTCTGTGTTTATATTGAAGAAATAATAATTAAATTGATTTACCACATTTGGTAATTAATGAAATATCTTTGTTTAAACTAACTTAATGGCAATAACTACAGTTTTCTCAAAATGACGTTTAGAGAAGATATTATTATTATGTCATTTAAAGTTTGCCTAAAAAAATGCGTCCAGTTACTCGTGAATATGTTAAAATGAAATAAAAGGCCATTTTGAGACTACAAGAGATATTTAATAAAATATAGCGTAGTATATTATGGTACTTTGGGGCCATCCATAAATTATGTCACACGGTAACGGGTGGGGTGCCAACCGTGTGACAAGGTGGGACGAGTCCTTTAAAATATTACCAACTCTATCAATATTATTATTAGGTTTAATTTAAAATATGTGACGAATTACTAGGGAATGTCATATTGTCCAGTCAAAAAAATTATGACCACCTGTGACATAGACGGGGGATGGCTCCAAAAATCATGCAATTCGTGTGACGTTATTTATGGATGGCAAAATAAAGAAAATGTTCCTGGTAGTGTAAATAATATATAGAATTTAACGTATTTATTCCTATTGAGTAAAACGTAGTTATTTTAGGACTTGTAAAATAGCTGTTAACATAGAAAATAGTTACTGTTTTAAAACCAATTATTAATATAAAAGTATTGCTAGCATTTTCTGGCTATTTCCTGAAAAATAAAACCGGTTTCTGAGGAACCGGAGCTTTTTTATGCGATAGTGCTTGTTATCTTGACACTTTCAGTTCCCGATCATTCTGTCAAGTTAATAATGCACCCTAACCTGCAAATAGCTGTCAAATATTTCGCTGTTTTGATTAATTTCATAATATTAGTCTATGACATTATGAAATATAATAGATTGATTATGATTTACAATAATAACACTGAATCTGGTGTTTTATCAGCTTTGGGAGTACACCATTCAGTGTTACGATATTAATTTTTGCAATTTGTTACATTAGTGCACTAGAGAGCAATATTTCATAATTTCGTTTAGTTATATTGATCAATGAATCAACCAACATTCGTAGCTACTTTAAAAATGCACCCACATAAGGGACCATTTTGTTTAAATAGTTTTTTTTAAATCAATATAGTTATTGACAGTTTATTTGAGGTCCTCAGAAACCGGTTTTTTAAGACCGGTTTGGTATTTAAGTAAAAATCTTCTTGACTTTTGAAACTTGAATCTCTGTAAAGCTAAAAACTAAAAAGTACTGATAAATGATGCAAATAATAACCAAATAGTTTGTAAGTTTGTTTAGAATATAATTTATTAAAAATAATAATGTTATTTACTAATTTGGTGAGGCATTGTACAAGAATACTTATAATTTCTATAAAAATGAGGTTATGAGGAAAAACGTAGCTCAAAGATAGAATGAGGAGAAAATACTTAGAGAATGAGGAAATATTTTTTATTGAGGAATAATATTCAACAAAGTCGCCTTAACAACAATATTAACAGCATTGCTGTGTTGTTTCGGCAGTGAGGTAAGATATCGAGTTCCTCTGTGCTTGAGGATTCCGGGTGAAGCTCGCTTCCACCTTCGGCCTGATCATCACTTACCATCAGGTGAGATGCAGGCCAAGAGATTACCGGTTGTGGATTAAAAAAAAATATCATGTGGAAAATTCTGCATAATGACGATAAGGTACTTTTTTCCACATTAAAAATAATACCAGCCTATTTCTGTCCCACTGCAGCGTAAAGGTGTCTTCTCATTTAGGTAAGGCCCACGCATTGATCACTAAGCTTACTCAAGACGGGTTGGCGATTTCAGACTTATATTAAATACACAACACAATGGTGTTCCTTGATTGCTGTCTGTAATGTCAAAGATCGAAAGTACATAATATGAATTACAAAATTCACATTGGTTTTTCCCCGGATTTGAACCTCAAACTCGAAGCATTTATTTCAATTAAACCGTTTACAGGCACTTTTGAATCGTCAAATAGTCAGTCAGTTAGTCAGAAAGTTGAAGCTAGTTGCCCATTCCAAAACGTAGATCTTTATGGAGAAGAACGGACAAGAAACTCCAAGGACACTGTTTTAAATATAGATTTTACAAAATCCTGGGTACATTATTCTTGTTGCTTCTATTTGTGAGCCATCACGACATTCTTCCTCATTTAAACAACATTATTACAATTTTATTTTGGCATAATAAATTCACTTGTTTGTATATTATTAAAAAGAACTAGATTTAAGTACCTACATATTAATTAATATTTATATGTGTGTTTTGTAAATAAAACGGTGTTTCTTTAAATTTTAATTTCTAGAAAATGCTGTCCTTTAGTCATTTCGTTTCTTCCATTTTTTCTGTTTTTTTTTCTTCTTATTAATTGTAAATATTTATTGAAAATATTATTATCCGGGTAGTTATTGTGACTGTGCTAGTTTTTAAATGTATAGAAAATAATAAATAAATTATATTACGTTATAAAATTATTTTAATGTTTTATTCCAATTCCCAATTACAACCAAAATAGAATTAAAGTCAAAACAAATAAAAACAGTCGAGAGGTGTCGTGGGACATGCGCTTGGAACGAAGTTCTTTTCGCTTTTGCAAACTTGGCGAATGAGAGCTAAACCGAAAAAAGAGTAACATTTTCACCGTCACAACACGTGCAGAGTTGTCGAACTAATGACCTGTCGATCTAACGACCTGTCGACCTAACGACCTGTCGACCTAACGACCTGTCGATCTAATGACATGTCGCAAACTTGTTGGTCGAACTAATGACATGCATTCGTGCGATAAGGAACTTCGTTCAAAAATATAAATCTCTTGACGACTAATGACATTGATACCATAATGTAGGTAATCATCAATAGGTTTGCCAAGCGTGGTGATAATCACATCACTGTCAGCTTCATAATGTTTTAAAATTCGTCTGTTGGACAACTTAAATAACGTAATGAATGTTGTTGAATTTCCAAAATGGAGTCACTGCGATTGATTGTTTGTTACGCTATTACCCCGCTGGGCAATCAACCCCGTTACCAACCATGTTGTCTAAACTTCACTTGAAATAAGATTAGACATTTAAATAAACCTTTTTTACAATCCGTTCATCCGATTTTGACTTCTATACCGTAGGCATAAGGATGGCATTAAAAGCAAAAAAGTGGTTTCAATACCAACTGTTTACTGCAGCTGCCATTTGTGATGCCATCAACGCAATAGAAGTCAAAATCGGTTGAACGGACTGTAAAAAAGGTTTATTTAAGGGGACTACAGGACCTAAACGTGCCTAAACGCAAGTTTTATAATGCGTAAAAGAATATGATCCACTGCAGTAAACAAAATCAGAAAAATATATGATATTCTTCAGGATATATGCTAGTATGATAGTGTGTTGAAAACATAATACAACTAATTTGATACGATAGAAAAAAATCATGAAGATACCTCTAAAAATTTCTTTTAACGATTAAAAATCATATTAATTTACATGCAATCATTCTGATTTTTTGTCAGATTATTCTACAAGCTACATATTAGCATAATAGTGTTTTAATTTTTCAGTCCAATCAATAGATTTTCTGTAAATCGCTAACTGCTTCATATTTTGCAATAAATTACCTGCGTCGTGTCATCGCGCTTCTCTTTCATTTCTATGCAGTCCGACAGTGACCGCGCTTTAGCTGTTGTAAGCCTCTTAAATGTCTAATCTTATTTCAAATGGAGTGTTTATAGCTACTTTTTACTTCGCAACATGAGCAGTTGCTCATTTTGCGGTTTAAAGAGTAGCTAGTAGGTGTATACTGTAGGTATACAGATTTTAGTAAGCATGGACTGAAATTATGAATTCACTTGACTTCTGGAAGTCAGTTAATTGACTCAGGCGTGACTTTGCGGAAATCCATTATAAAATACAATACACGACATATATTTAGTAACACGACGTGTTGCCACGTCAAGCGCACACTGCGTTTGGCGCTTGACGTAGCAACACGTTGTGTCCAGGTTCAGAACAAGTCAATAGTCATCCTGAGACAAGTGTCGATTTGTTACAGGGTTCTTTATGACTCTTTAAGAATAGTTAAGCGGATTAGGTTACTAAATATACGGCGTCTATTGTATTTTATTCTGGAAGTCTGAAATCCTCACAGAGCTGAATCGCCATGCCAGCAGCTTCTAGAGCTCCACACAACTTCTGTCGCAGACGCCATTTAAAGCAGTCAGCAGCAGCAATTTCAGTCGCTGTGCGAGGAAAAGGTGGCAAGCTTGCTGTGTATGGAATATGCTGATTGACAACACACCTCTAGCACAGCAGCCGCCGAAGCGTGTTCCTGCTCTGCGGAAATCCCTAGCACGCATTGAGCGTGTGGTAGTGATCAATATTCATGACTTCTCTGTAGGTATGTGGTCCGGCTGTTGCCACTATAAATTTTATGGAAACCAATTCTCGTACTTAAAAAACGTTCACATTCAAGTCGCAATCTGTCAAACTTGTCAAAAATGTTGGTAAATTGATTGTATTTTTGACACATTGCGAATGAGATGCGAATGCGAACGTTCTTAAAAATACGGGAATTGCCTCTCTGGTATTTGATGAATCTGTTTGATTTTTCTGAATAATCTGAAAAGCGATACGACCGCTTTTGTTTTAAAGAGGGACAAAAGCTGAAATTTTTCTACTATAGAAGTAAAGCTCTGGCCAAACTGAAGCGAATGCCGCACAGGATGCTGGGCGAAATTTGCTCGTTACCCCGCTCTCTATATCTATGAAGTATGCATGTTTGTTAAGAAGCAAAGGCTTATTTAAAAAGGCAGAGGAGTTATATCCTCAAAACCGACGAGATCCTCTCAGGCTTATATTAAATTACTTACCAAAACTGGCTAAATATAATAATAGCTGTTTAGCCATGTGTGTTCGTATACTCGTATATAATCATATTTCAATTGACTTAAACACTTTAGATCTTGTATTGTTTAAAACAATGTTTCATAAATGGTTAAACTCTAATAATTTTTACAACTTGAAATAATTTATTGACGGGAAACATTTGTAATGTAACCCAGAGGCGTAGCGCGCTAACAACCCCATTCCTATCGGCTTCCCTTCGGACGATTGGAAGAGCAACTTACCTTAACCTACCACCATTGAAAAATAGAAAATTCTGTAGTGTCTACGATTGCCAAATAATAAGATGTACCTACACAGGTATTTAATACACTAAATATTCAAACAACAAATTCGCCTATTCTTAGCATTTTATTCGATTCGAAATATTATAATAATAATTTAAAATTATTAGTAAAATTTTAAGTTGAGTTTATTTCTGTAAAACCTAAAAAAGTTATTTTTGTGTATTCTTGACGACAGATGTTGTTAAATTCAGTAAAGTAAAGGATTATTTTTTTCTGCGTAAATTAATTAATTTTAACGAAATTTTATGACTATTTTTATAGAATTAAACCATTCCTTCCTCGGCTTCCGTCCTACGAAATGTCAAATTCAAATTCAAATTCAAAATTCAAATTCAAAAGTCATTTATTCAAACTAGGCTGATAATCAGCACTTTTCGAACGTCAAAATTACATAAGACAGTCCCCCAAAACGCCCACCCTTCACCACTTCCTAGTGCGTTAGCTGGGAAGAAGAAGTGGCGCAACAAACTCAAGCCTCGCCACTGATGTAACCTGTATGTAAATGTGTAATACTTGCATGCTAGGATACAAGCAAAACATGTATGCTCTATAATGTCTTTTATATAACAACTAACCATGTTTTAAGCAAATAACTATTATTTATATTTCTGTCGTGTCGCGATGGCCCAGTGGCCTCTCATGCACAAGATTGCAAATCCGGGCATGTACTAATGTGACTTTTCCAAATCAGATGTACTTTCTGGGTTTATCTTAGACATTACTGACATCGGTGAACGAAAACACCGTGAGGAAACCAGGACTTATAGTTAATATAGTTATAAGTCTGAATTCACCAACCCGTCTTGAGCACGCGTGGTGATCAATGCTCGTGCCTTCTCTGTATGAGAAGAGGCCTTTGCCCT
The DNA here is from genome assembly GCA_914767755.1 of Agrochola circellaris. Lineage (NCBI taxonomy): Eukaryota > Metazoa > Arthropoda > Insecta > Lepidoptera > Noctuidae > Agrochola > Agrochola circellaris. Next base: position 2,659,120 of record OU611867.1, on the reverse strand, counting down.
GCAGTGGGACAGTAACAGGCTGGTATTATTAAAGTGTATGGACGTATTCAAATATAGTCGCGTGACTTTCTAATTATTAAAACAATCGACGCGCGCTGTCGTTACCCGCATTCAGCCGTAATCTACCACGTGAGCCCAGTGGCCCACGGGTTGGTAGATGTCACATGTCTTCGGATGTTTGGTTCTAGAGCATACCGGTTTCCTGACTATGCTTTCCTTCACCGTTTTGAGAGCATTGGTATTAAAATAAATTTCAGAAAGTAAAGTGCTTGTCTTTTTTTTTTTTTTTGAGGGTGGGAAATTATCAAATAACTTCTCCCGCTCAGGGCGGAGCGGGAGGGCGTGTCAGACTTTTACTGACTAAAACCCACCCGTGTTCCTTCCGTTGCCTGTGTGACGGGGTCGCGATATCCCTTTCGGACAAACCCGCAACCCCGGCAGGCATTGGCCTTCCGGACCCCGTCAGTTGGTGCTGACATCTCTTTGAGGCGCGTGGAACACAACGCGCCGTCGACCCGGGCCTGGTCCCTATCGGACGGCGAGCTACCCATTGCTCACCGTCCGCAAGCCCGCGCCTACGGTGGCCGGAAGTCGGCTCGCGACTCCCGACGTCGAAGTGCTTGTTTGGGTTCGACCTACGACGTAGGTACAACTCATATATGTCACGTCCGTTACCGTTGAGACACCACTGCTCCACGTTTCCGAGTTTGGTTTTCCTATCCTAAGTAATATTTTATAAATGCCGAAGTGAGTTTGTTAGTTACGCTTTCACGCAAAACGGCTGAACGGATTTGGATGAAATTTGGCACATGGGTAGACCATGACTTATGCGGGTGAAACCGCGAGGCGCAAGAGTTTTCAAATATTACTAAGTTGACACCATAACGCAACCCTTTAACGCTACGAAAACACAAACCATTTTGATTTACATCAAACCAAAGAATGTACAATAAAACGCTATAAATCAAAATAAACTTGCATACAGCGAACTGCATGATTTAAATGTACTCTACCGGGAATCGAACTGCGGATGTCGCGATAATTGTTAACTACTAAGCCTTAGCTCTTTGAAGTTTGACTGCGTTTTGAAATGGCGTGATGTAAGGGTTTTAAATAGTGATGGGAGTAGTAAGGGAATTGGTATCGGTTTCGGTTTTCGGCCTGGTCTTGTTAGGCCGAAAATTTAAGTTTCTTGTGGATTTTTTTTGTCTTCAGAATACAGATACTTACCCTTTCTGTCATTGGTGTCGTAAATTATTTAAAAAGGACCAGCAGTGTCCTTCTTTATGCTCATGACAATATCAGTACCCACTGAATTACTGTAATTAAATTATGAATGTTGAATTCCTCACAGAAAGTCCGATTTTTTGGGAGGGTCTAATTAAGCAAGAGCGGTTTGCTTTTTCAAGATTTTGTAGGCATGTGTTAAGTCCTATGAAATCAGCGTTTTGTATGGAGAATTTCAAAGAAGTTACATTTTTCATACTAACATTTTCTTAATTTATATAACAACCATGAACACTAACGTTTTAAAACTTTTATGCACTAATGTTTAAAAACTATGATATCGTAATATGCCACTTAGATTAAGCGACAAAAATAAGTTTTGGCTAAGTTAAAACAAATAGTGGTCATTTCTGCTAACAAAATGAGGAGTAATTTTTAAGGTATTTTTTATGTTTAGAAAACTGTAAGTAATAAGGTTTTTTACTATTGGTAGTTGTCTATGATGGTCATTATTCGATATAATATCAAGCAATTGATGAATATTTTTAATCATAGAAGTGACGAGGTTCTCTATTTGTGAGAAAAAAAACGTCAATTACATAGGTACCCAATATTAATATCGTACGGAAAGGTATGTTTTTTTTTATTTTTATTTTATAAATGGCTGCTGCCAGTGTCCATTGTTTATAACCTCAGTTCACATGACAGGCGTACTGCTTAGTTGGTTTTTAAGCATTGCGGTATAGGCAACGATACCAAAGCATGTCTAATTCTCAACCTAACAGTCCCGAAAAAAAACATAAAACTCTTTTTTTCCTTAAGTTTAAAAACCACATAAACGTTCCCCAAAGAGAAAAATCTTCAATCAAATCCCTAACACCAGCATTACTAAACTTAAGCCAAACGATAATAATTCAAAAGCTATGACGTCCAAAATTAGGTACCAATTAGGCCGGTATTCGGCCATCTATCATGGCTGTTTAGCGTTCCCGCGAATGTGCCGTCAAATACTTTGTACACAAATAGATGGGATCGTTTATTTGTAACTTTGATGCTAATTGGCGTTTTTGCTTGTTACATTTGATGTTAGAAATTGCCCGTGACGCTGGTTGTTGGTAGCTGTGAAGTTTTGGTGTGACTTATGAGGAGCCGAGGAAGTTTTTGAGTGAGGGGGAAAAATGAGAACTTTCCTATGAATGAATGAATGAAATGTATCGATTCCAGCGTGGTTTAACCAGACTCGATAAATCGAATGAACCCCAAGATTTGCACTAGCCCCTGGAGCCTCATGTTTCATGGGGCTACAGAGGCCATTGCATATCAAGGAGTAGACCAGGGGGCGCGGTAATGGTAGGGAAGACGTGCCCTTAGGATAAGGAAGGATTTGTGAGCCGTACCGGATATGCATCCTAGAGTAGGCTATGGACTAGTGGAGAGATGGTGATATTTATTTCTACATGGGGCATCTTTCAACGACGTCAAGTTAGTTCAGGTGCAGCTTCACCGGTGCATCTTTTGCCCGAGTTAAGCTTCGTGCACACCAGCGCGACGCGACAGCGCGATACGACACCGGTTATTGTTATACCGTCAAGTTTTCTTAGAAATTGTATTGTTCGAGTCGCGTCGCAGCGTCGCGTCGCGCTGGTCTGCACGAAGCTTTAAACTGCTTTCTCGACTCTTTTCCACATCCCTGCTATACTATGTGCTGGTTGTTCGTAGCTGTGAAGTGTTGGTGTGACTTATGAGGAGCCGAGGAAGTTTTTGAGTGAGGAGGAAAACTAAGAACTTTCCTACGCCAAAAAATTCTTAACATTATTTTCAAAAGGTTTTTTGGTAAAAATCTGTAAAATAATTAATTTCATAAAATACTATCTGCGCCCCGCGGTATCACCCGCATAAGTCTCGATCCCGTGAGAATATCGGGATAAAAAGTATCGTATGTCTATGGATAAAAAGTATCCTATGTCTATGTCTATGTAAGTATCCAGGTCATGGACTACCCTTGTGCCAAATGTCATCCAAATTTGTTCAGTCATTTTAGCGTGAAACCGTAACGAACGAACTCACTTTCGCATTTACAATATTATTACTAGCTTTCGCCCGCGGCTTAGCCTGTGTGTAGGTCGGTAATTATCCTCACGGAACGTACTACCGGGATAAAAAAGTATCCTATATGTTGATCCAGGTTATAAACTATCTGTGTGCCAAATAAACAAACTAACTTTCAAATTTATAATATTATATTATTATTATTATATTATAGTAGGATACTTAGGATACTTAGAATACTTAGGTTATATGATATATATAGTTAGCATTAGTCAGGATTGTACTATTTTTCCCATCACCCGTGTGTTAGTCTGACATTCTTAGATCGATAATTTTAAATACAAGTACATCACTACCCTCTCATAATTCTTCTCAACAGTATATTTAAAAATAATATAGACAAAAATAAACTGCCCATAACTCACTTCTAATAGTTTGTGAGAAAGATTCTGTCAATAAACGAACTAAAACATTCTATTATAAATACATTCTGGTGTTACTTAAATAGCTAATAATAAATTGTGAAAGTTTGTCTGTCTATAAAGAAAAAATAGTAGGAGAGCTCCTTGTTTAAGGGTTCGTTCAAAAATAAGTTAATGAAAATAAAATAAAATAAATTAATCCTAAGGATGGATCGATGCAGACAGACCAGTATCGGCAGCTGTGGGGAAGGCTCATCAGGCTGCATGTTACATAATTTTTTGTATTTTATTTTAATCATTTATTTAAATTTAATTTTCATCCAACTATATTTTCAATTTAATTTTTATTTAATTTTATATTTACATTTGATTTTTATTTATTTAATAAAAATAATTTATTTAAATTTATTTTTTATTTATTTATTTTTTAATTATTTATTCCAAATTTATTTTAACTTTAATTTATAGTCAAAAATTTGTTTATATATTTATTTTCTGTAGGTACCATATGTAAAGTTGATCTCCTCATGACTAACATAGTTTTAGGATTATGTATTAAGTAGTAACAAAATACGGACATTTAAATACTGTTTTTTTTTTTCTTTTTTAATTATTTTAGAGGCCATGCATCATCATCACTTCAGAAAGACACTCCTGGGTATTTGCCGCCAGGATTCTACAACTACTGGTCCTACCATGCACTGGCCCTATCTATACTCCATTTGAAATGGGGGGGCAAGTTGATATTATGTATGGAGGATGGGAAAAATGTGATTTGTAAGTACAGTCAAGAGCACATGAAGCTTTACTCTAAAGTAGTGCGAGTTAAGCCTCTACGGTGCACAATGGGGCCAAAATCGACGCATTTGATTTTTGAAAAATCCGTTTCAACTCTCACTTTTGTCGAAAAGAAGAATAATAATTTCCATTTTCAATGTATGGATTTGAAACGGACCTCAGGCACGGGTCTTTTTTCCCAAAACTATTCAGAACTGTAGACCAATTCATAGATACGAGGATTACGTCCCCGGACTCCGGATTAGACCCCGTTTAGGAGATATGAAACTTGAAAAAAACCAAATACAAGCCGTCCAAATAAACAAAATTGGTTTTATAGACATTTAGTTTCTTTACATTAAAATGCCTTGTATTTGACTAAATCTTTTTGAATCTCTAGGGGGGGGGGGGCAGCTGCCCCCTTCTCCCTCCTTGGCGACGCCCTTGATGATGACCAACATAGTTTTAAGATCACAACTAACAATTTATGGAACAAAATACAATATACGTCGTCTATTGTATATTATAATGGATTTCCACAGTCACGTCTGAGTTAATTAACTATTTATGGAACAAATCAATAAGTCTGAATTATTAAAAAAAAAAAAAAACATTTCTCCAAGCAAACCTACACGTTCCAACTAGTATACAAGCAATAAAATCCATCGATGATGTAGCACGCGAGTAAATCTGTCATCCCAACCCATCCGTCACGCAGACGCTAAGATATTAATATGAGTCAGTATGCGCCCGCGCCGGCAAGAGTGCAAGTTACTGAGTGTACTTAGATATTGAGAGGGATTTGATGAAAGGTGGGCAGAGAAACTTAATAGTCGAACATGTAGGATATAAAGTGATTTTAAATACTATATAATAGAGGCTTTCAGAAGAATATCAGTATTTTACATGGAGCGACTGCCTTTCTAACCTCCACAACTCAGTTACTGAGTAAAGGCTCGTGCAGACCAGCGCGACGCGACTCGAACAATACAATTTCTAAGAAAATTTCCCGGTATCAATAACCTGTGATGCGCCGCGCTGTCGCGTCACGCTAGTCTGCACGAAGCTTTACACGATACCCCTTGGTAAGACTGGTCGACAGACTTTCAGGCTTCCGACGATGCATACGCATAAGTATTTAAATAGATAAAAACAGTATTTATTGCAGACCAAATTCATAGCATTTTTCGTTTAGAATAATAATATTTGTTATATTTTTGTCAACATGTCTGGAGTATTGTGAGATGAGCGTATGACTGTCGAGTAGCTGTATTCTTTTTTTTTTTTTTTTTTTTTGTACTAATATAGTGTGTTGTGTCTTTAACTAATGTAATTGGCCTTTGGCCGTTTTATGTTAAAGTAAAAATAAATAAATAAATAAATAAATTTTTCATAAAAATAAATAAATAAATTCGACCAATAAATTAAAAAATAAAAGAATATTTTAAGAGGTCCATACTTTTCATGTGGACGGTACACACGACTTTTTATGGCGTTTTGACGACATAGTATTTGGTTATTCGGGTTGAGATGACTCGGGCCGAGCTGCCCCTAACCCTATATAACGACTATAGTTTGCCACCCAATAATATAAGAACAGGCCCTAGAAATAGTAATAGTAATTAGTGAATAGTTTTTTTGATTTTATGTATTTTGTTTTCTCTTACACTCTTAAATTTCCTATCGCAGTTATGCTGGAAGAAAGTTTCATCCGTTTGTCAAAATAACAGCTTTTTACTATATGCACAATAACATGAAAGTATATACGGTAGGTACTTATAACAAAAAAAAAAATTATATATAAGTTTGTCTGTCTGTGTGTTTGTTCCTGCTAATCTCCGAAACGGCTGGACTGATTTTGACAGGACTTTCACTGGCAGATAGCTGATATTATAAGCAGTAAATAAGGCTTTTATTTTGAAAAAAAATTAAGTTTAGCTTGCTTATGTATAATGTAATAAGACCAATTTCCACGGTCGCCTGCCCTTATTCAACAGAAACTTTCTAAAAATACATCGTGAACTACATTTAATAATGCACTCAAATATTAGTTCACGTTTTCACCTCTTTAAGAGTCATAATCACCATTACAATGCATCGTCATAACTAAACCTAATATTGACACGAAACAAACTTACTAAATGCGACTGTGAAACTCTAAAACACGAAGAAAATGTTCCAGCTATCTCAAAACCGAACAGCAAATTTAAATTGGTCACCTTCATATGAAAATACCAAGTTACGATTACAGTTCCGAAAGGTCTAAGTTAGAGCAAGTTGTTTGGGGCAAAACCGCAAATGTAACTTTGTCGTGGTATTACATGAAAACTGTAAATATTGATGGTGTTCCTTAAGTCGATCATGATCGGCAAACATCGGACGTGCTCGGTAAACATCGGGAGCGTTCGGCAAACATCGGCTTCTAATAGCAAATAGTCGTAAATTGGTGATAATTTGAAAACTGTAGCATCGGTGGTTGTGGTGGTTGTTTTTGAGTTAATATAATTAAAAATTGAAGGGAAAGAGTTCAAAATGTATGATGGGAGAAACTATAAGTGCAATAGGATTATTTTGTGGTTGTTTCAGGAGTGTTTTTAGGCCCCACTGATATATAGATTACACTTGATTACTACAAAAGATCTATACGCTACCACAGATAATATTAAAATCATTCAAAACTGTACTATTCTATATACAGGGAGGATTTTTGAGATGGGGCATTTAGGGCAGCTACCTGAACCTTTGTAGCTCCAGGAAAACGGTCTTAGGAGACTGTCCTTAACTTTTTGAGACGTTGACAGGCGCAGAGTTATAAAAATCGGGTTATATTTAGATTTTGTTCTCAAATAAAATAAAATTATAGCGCGTATTTACGAGAAATTCAATTTTTTTTGTTTATTTTTGGCCAGTCTCATTTCTTATGAAATGTAAGGGAAAAGTTTCTTGCGATTTCTGACTTTTCTAGTACTCAAACTTCAGTTGGTCTAATAGAGTTTTTTTTAATCCTTATACGAAACAGGATCGATAGGTATCAAAAAAACTTTTTGTGAAAACTGCCCATTTTCTTGCTGACTGTAAATTTTTTTTCAAAATCTGTGAATGCAGATCAAAATGTCTCAAAAAGTTAAGGACAGTCTCCTAAGACCGTTTTCTTGTAGCTACAACGGTTAAGGTAGCTGCCCTTACTGCCCCATCTCAAAAATCCACCTGTATATCAAATACGTCGACGGGCGTAGAAATAAAGCTATCATTAGCCGGCTAAACTTGTTTATTTTTGAGGAGAGGCTAATGTTAATTTCTTTTATCTTCAGCCGGCTAAACGTAAGTATAGCCGTAACCCCTTGGCTAAAAATGAAGTAGGTAACAAATAAAAATGGCCGAAAGGTAGGTTAGGTTAGGTTAGAATTGTGACCACAGAACGCACGAGCCGATCGAGCGAAGCGAGCGGTGCCGCGGCCGAGCCGGCGAGTCCTAGGGTCCGTTGAGGCACAAAAGAATGTAAGACACCACATTCGCAATACATTACATACAGTCTCTTGCATCTAAACGGACCCTGGCACTCGCCGGCCCCAGCGTTGTGAACAGCGCGTGTGGAGAGAGAAACAGACGAGGCACTCAAAAAACAAATGAATAATGATATAATTATAAACGATTTAATAACACCAAAATTATAGTGATTAGTTCGCAAATTGTATTTTTTTTATCATCGTTAAGACAGTTATTATACCTAACCTATTATTATTTTTGTGCAAAAAATAATAAGATGGGTATGTAATGTGAAGATAAATATGGATATGTAAGTTACTTATGTATTTTAAATGTGACTCTATTTGTACCCACTTATAATATGTGCAGCAGGCCGCACATCGGTGGCAACCGCCTCTGTGGTCTAGTGGTTATTCCTTTTTCAGAACCGGAGATACCGGGTTCGATACCAGGCCCGGGTCGAGAGCGGGAGAAGTTATTTGATAATTTCCAACACTAAAAAAAAAAAGGAACCTTTCAACCTTGTTCGATTCCCGGTGGGGGCAAAATGTTCTGCTCGGTTTAGTTGGTGGTAAGGCTTGTTCAAAGTCCGCCTGGCTAGTTACCACCATCTTATCTAAGTCTGTCGCCATAACAATAATTTTAACAGCATTGTTGTGTTTCGGCAGTTAGAGGTAAGATAGCCAGTTCCTCTGTGGTTGAGGATTCCGGGTGAAGCTCGCTTCCACCTTCGGCCTGATCATCACTTACCATCAGGTGAGATACAGGCCAAGCGCTTCCACGTTGTGGGTAAAAATATGAAAAATCTACGGGCTGAATCAAATTTGAAACCAATTGGATGGCCTATAAAGGACTGGATGTGATTGCTTGAGCTGCATATGATGTTTTACCATTATATCTGTGAACATGGCAACACAATCATTAGGTACCTATTGGCATTTAATAAGGAATTTCTAAGTAGCAGCTCGGAGTCTGAGTCCATGCCCGATTGATGGCAGTAGGCTTGCCATGTATGGCATGGGATTTTTATCGATAACTTAACCGACAAATGTGTATGTGCTATAGGTGCACCTCTGCCTACCCTATCTTGAAATACAAGCGTGATGATAATGCAAGATCAATCTTTTTTTATTTATCTACGACCAGACCACCCCTTTAAATAATATTTAACAAAAACAGTCCAACAAGATTCCTATGAGAAATACAAAATTTTCCCAAATATAGAAATTCCGGTGAAAAGTAATATGTTATGTATGTAGAGCATACTGCGAGCCGTTCCACTGGACCACACACGTCGCGGCCGCCGCGTGCGCCTGCGCTTCGGTGGAATACAGTGGGTGCGACGGGGTATTTGTTGGATGGGAATCTTAGAGGAATTTCGGTTGGAATAAAATTAGGTTCAATGTTTGCAAGAATGGAGGGGTTTTCCCCCTACAGTGTTACTATTGTCACGATATAAGTAGGTTGGAGTTTAGTCAAAACTGTCCTGAATTTGTATCAATAGCGTGAATTTTTTTTATTTTTCTTTAAATTATTTTTTTTGTAAGTATCTTAAAATTAAAGGAATCAAAATCGTTAACGGAATGATTCATTCGCAGTGCTAAAGTAGCAAAAGATTACAATATCTTGAATCAAACATGCAAAAAAATTATTAAATCTCTTAATAGTTTGTGGCTAAGCAATCTACCAACTACTAAGAATACAACATTGAATATACAAAAAAAGCTACAATTCATTCAAGTCATGTCCTCACTAGTCCCTTCGCTTTGCCAGCGCGGTAATCGTCCAGAAGCAATAAACGACCAGTATTAATAACAATAATAAACTTTATATAGCGACAGAGTCGACAACCAATCGCACACACACACAAACAGAAGTATGGTGATTGTGTGTAGAGTGGTGATCACTGATGAAAAAGACTGGCGGGTGTTTGTTTAGTGATCAGGGATGACAAGTAGTGATGGTGTGAACTTTGTGAAGCGACAGAGTCGACAACCAATCGCACACACACACACACAGAAGTATGTTGATAGTGTGGTGATTACAGATTGGTGATGAGAAATACTGGTGGGTTTAGCAATCAGTGATGACAGACAGTAGGTAATACAGTGACACACTCTACAACAACATTCACACATTCTGAAGTATGGGGATTGTGTGTAGAGTGGTGATTAGTGATCGGCGACGACAAGGAATAGTAATGATGTGAACTTTGTGAACGGATAGAGTCGACAACCAATCGCACACATACTCACCTTACTTCGGGGATTATAATAGAATTGTGATTAGTGAACGGTGATAACAAGAGGGCATAGAGAAAGTGACATTCTATTAGCGATATCGACGATGCAAAAGTCAAAAATGTATCGGATTGACATAAGCTACACAAAAATGTATGTCAATCCTGTTGAAAGTCACTGTAGCGCATAACTAACGCTTTGAAAAGGATTGCCACTTGTCTAGGCCCTCGGGACTAGTGATGGTGTGAAGTTTGTGTACCTAGTGACAGAGTCTACAACCAATCACACATACACACTAGAGTGTATACTCTAGGATACCCATACGGAAATTGTGTGTGAGTAGAGTGGCGATTAATGATCGGTGATGACAACGACTTGGCGATTAGTGATGTGATGGCAATACCAAGTGACAGAGATGCCCACCAATCGCACACACACTCACACTAGAGTATACGGCGGTTTGGGTGTGGGTTTGTGGAGTGGCGATTAGTAATCGGTGACGACAATGACTTGGCGACTAGTGATAATACATACTTAGTGATAGAGTCGACAACCACTCGCACACATACATTGTGTTATAGCGATTGAATGGTGATTAGTAATTAAAGGCGAGTGTATTGAAGAAAGTTATAAAACAATGTATACGTAGACTGGCGACGGTGATAATAAAGACTGGTAGTTGCTGGTTGGTGATGACATTGACAGAGTCAACAACCCATCGCAAACACACACACTATTTTTTGGTGATTGTGTGCGGACTGGTGATGAGAAATACTGGTGGAGTATTGCAATGTCTTCGAAACGACCCTTATCTGCACGCATTGCAAGATCGCAGTAGAAGCGGAAAAAACGAAAGACAAAATGGCAGAAGGGCAATTCTTTTTTAATCCTGGTGAAGTTCTTAGCTTGCATCTCACCTGATGGTAAGTGATGATCAGGCCGAAAGTATAAGCGAGCTTCACCCGGAATCCTCAACCACAGAGGAACTGGCTATCTTACCTATAACTGCCGAAACACAACAATGCTGTTAACATTGTTGTTATGGCGACAGACATAGATAAGATGGTGGTATTCTCTTACTTCAAAAAAACGTTCAAATTCAAGTTGTTATCTCATCACAGCGACATCGACAATCAACGTCACAATCTTTTCAAAATTGCAAAATGAATTAGATGTTGTTTTGACAGATTGAGTCTGAGATTAGAAAGCGAACGTTCTTGAAAAGGGAATTGTCCCTCAGATTTTAAAAAGATTTCAACTGCTTGATGTCAAAAATGAAGAAAATAAAACAAATTGATTGACGTATATGAATCATCAAAATCGGCCCACGCGTTTGATGTCTAGACCGCCACAAAGGAACAAACATGTACATACCTTAGGCTGATAAACACATTACCATCCTATATGTCGCGCTGTCGGGTAAAATAATGTCGCGTAGTCTTCGTAGAGTTGAGATAGAAGTGGTCATGCTACGCGTGCTGGGAATCGAACTCACCACGATCCAGCAGCCATACTTACTCTCAGTAAACCAATGACTCAGATTATTAATAGTGAACTCTCGTTTAAGAAGCCACTAAGTATTTAAACGGATGTTTAAGTTCCCATTAGCGGTTACTTACTGTTCACCACATCAATCAAAGTTATCAATAACTATTAGTGATTAAAAATGTACTGAAGAGTAGCTATGATAATATTTTGATTGAGTGAAAAGAGGGGCTACGTTTTGAGCCGTTTAAACTGATTTTAATTTTTTGTTAAACATTGATTTTCGGGCAGTGATAGCCTAGTGGTGTGACCGTCGGACTGCCAAGTCATAGGTCTCGAGTTGGAACCCAAGGCACGCACCTCTGACTTTTCGAATTCATGTGCCTATTGTATAATTATCACTTGCTTAAAAAACGGTGAAGGAAAACATCATGAGGAAACCGGCATGCCTGAGAGATATTTCTCGACGGCATGTGAAGCCAAGTCAGAGGCCCATGGGCGGCTTTAAAACTCTGACACCAGGTTAGTCACTAACCACACGAAAAGAAGGAGAAGCAGCTTAGAGGCGCTGCGACGGCAACGCAGTGACGGCAGGCCGACGGTGTCGTCGCTCTGAGCACTTACTACTATCTACTACCAAGGTTATTCGAATGACAATAGTAAATATACGTGTTTTTTTTCTCGTTTTCATACAATTTATTTCTTTCTTTATTGAAGCAGTTTCCTTCTGCGTCAATATAGACAGAAAAAAAACACCTCACACGATAGGAACTGTATTATTATAAGTTCAAAATAGTTTAGAAACAAAATGAATTGCTTCATTTTGCAATCACAAACTAATCGGATCAAATATATTGCTACTTTCATGATTTTATATAATTTAATTTATGATTATTTTCTAGTAGTTACGCTCCACGGTTTCACCCGCATAAGTCTCGATCCCATGAGAAAATCGGGATTAAAAGTATCCTATGTCCTAACCCAGGTCAGGATCTACAAATGAGCCTAATTTCATCCAAATCCGTTCAGCCATTTTAGCGGAAAGCGTAACAAAGAAATAATTAAACAAACTCACTTTCGCGTTTATAATATTAGTTACTATCAAAGCTTGGTTTTTAGCGAAACCGTAAAAAAATAAAAAACAGAGATGAGTTACCATTTTTTTTTTTTTTACTCTCTATTTATTAGGGACTTGCACCATTAGCAGGTCATGTCAGCCCCAACGTTGCCAATTTTGGCACTGAACTATAGAAATAATTATAATAGTCTCACATCATTAAACATTTACCAGAATTACTCGCAAAATTTCGCGTTGTTGCATAACTTTTTAATTAGTCGAGATTTTTTATTCATATTTTTTATGGCACTTCTTTAGGTCATGAGCTACCCGAATATCAATATTTGGCCTAGGTCTGAAGAGGGAGGCGTGAAAATTTATTCATTGTTACAAATGGGGCGTAGAAAAAAAAACTAAAAATATTGGGCACGTATTTTTTATTTTTAGTACCTAATTGACAAATAATGACGTCACTCTTCGGTAAATTTTATACCGGCTTGTGACGTAGCGAGCAGCAAACTGTAATGCGTTTTACCTAAACAAAAAATACGTGTCTAATATTTTTTATCTTCTGACTGACGGAGTAAATAGTATTTTTTTTCCAGTCAAATTCCCTCTAATAACAATGATTATTCATTAGCAACCTTCTCTCCTAATTAAGCCAAATTTAAAATACATTTTTTCCTATTGATTTTAGCTGAAACTTTTACACCCAGAACAAGAGCAAAGCTACTCTATTTACCACTAACAACTACTTAATAGCCACAAACATACTAATGTTCAGCGGATGCATCCCATTAACATCTGATGGACCACTCAGCATCCCACATCAATCGATTATCAATAATATACTTTGGATTAAAAATGTACTAAAGAGGCGCTAAGCAAACATTCAGTGGTGGAAATGTACGGGGGTGGAGTTGGAGCAGGCGAAGAGCGTTTGTTCTTAGAATCGAGTTTTATGTTTTTTAAATAATAAGTTTATTTCAATAAATGTTTACAATAATACACATATGTTTATAGGCTATACTTTCTAGTTACAAATTAATTAGACATCTGTAGCCGAACTAGGCGAAAGACTGTATTTCGGCTATCAGTGCAAAAAACTGTTGAAAAAAAAATGTTAGAAAAGTGGTAGATAGTTCACCTAAATTGAGAGGATTGAACTCTTCTGAATACCTACTGATGTATTACTAAGGGTGAAGTTCGCCAGTGAAACTCAACACGATCAGCACATCTAAACCGCGTTCAAGACCGTCATAATTTTTGTGGAATATTGACACTGACAGCTCTTTAACGTGGTTTAGTTTTTCATTGGTGAAATTCGCTTTAAGTCATTTTCCAAACTAAAGATGTGTCATTGCAATTGCGAACGATCATCTAGCTAGATTCAAGATTAATCAGTCAACACTCATGAAAAACATTTTATTTTTCTTTTGTGTAAATCATTTGGATTTTCTATGATAAGTGGCGTCGTAATGCATGTCTTATGTTTGAATGAAACAGAGAGAAGAAAATTGTAAAGTTCAACTTTCATGGACGGCACCACACTTTTTAGAACAGCAGAAAATACCTTCTTACTCTATTTTTCAAAATGATTACCTATAGTAAAAAACTTTCAGTGCATTCATTATTTTACTTGTCAAACATACAACCTCCCCGCACAAACTTTCCTCCCGTATGTTTCTGCACTAAATCGTTCAGTACAAGTACAATCATTGGTTGAGATCAAAAAATGTATTGGTGCAAACCTCTGGACTATTACAACCGTATTACTGCGACCTACTTACTTGATACTTTAGTGAAATTGAGTGACTAATCATTTTACTATTCGAATAAATTTATCAAAATAATTAAATGATCAAAAATAAAATATTCATATTTGGGGTCAACATAATTAGCCAAAAGCCGTCCACTGCTGGACATAGGCCTACCCCAAGAGTCGCCACATCATTCGGTCTTTTGTTTCTCGCATTCCTGCGACTTTTAGGTACAATGATTCTCATGAATAAAAGTATAATTAATCATCACGTTTGGTAGAAAATTTTATGTTCCCTCGAATTATAATTTTACTAGCTGCGCGCCGCGGTTTTACTCGCATAAGTCTTGACCCCGTGGGAATGTCGGGATAAAAACTATTCTATGTGTGTGTGTTCTGTGTTCTATCCAGGTCATGGTCTATCCATGTGCTAAATTTCATCCTAATCTGCTAAGCCGTTTTAGCGTGAAACAAATAACCAAACAAACAAACTTTCGCATTTATAATATTAAGTTAGGATAATATAATATTATAAGTTCAGTTAAGAGGCTTACAACAGCTAAAGCGCGGTCACTGTCAGACTGCATAGAAATGAAAGAGAAGCGCGATGACACGACACAGGTAATTTACTGCAAAATATGAAGCAGTTAGCGATTTACAAAAAATCTATTGATTGGACTGGAAAATTAAAACACTATTATGCTAATATGTAGCTTGTAGAATAATCTGACAAAAAATCAGAATGATTGCATGTAAATTAATATGATTTTTAATCGTTAAAAGAAATTTTTAGAGGTATCTTCATGATTTTTTTCTATCGTATCAAATTAGTTGTATTATGTTTTCAACACACTCATACTAGCATATATCCTGAAGAATATCATATATTTTTCTGATTTTGTTTACTGCAGTGGATCATATACTTTTAGGCATTATAAAACTTGCGTTTAGGCACGTTTAGGTCCTGTAGTCCCCTTAAGGATTAGGATTAGGATTATTAGACAGAGAACGCTGCTTATCCTCTTGGTTTAAATAATAACAACAAACAAATTCCATTTTTTTTTTTTAATTAGAGAATATTATGAATGCTCGTGATTATCTAAAAATACTATTATAAATACATCGTTTGTTTAATAGAATATTATGAATGCTCTTGATTATCTAAAAATACCATTATTCATCGTTTGCATTCCTTAATAGCCAAGTTTTTTATTACCACCTATTATTTATGTCGGCAAATTAGTTAATAATAAATATTTTTTAAATTAATTCAAAACTTATTCCACTCTAATAATGAATAATCCTTTATCATATTGACTCATTATTATTGCGTACGTGATAAACACTGCATTTGTTTAAATAATACCCGTAGGCGACAATCGAGCAATGACTAAGGCAATTTATAAAAAGTGAATATTAACTACTTATGTATTTTTTCTGCACACATAATTTGCAGCTCAAAACAGACCAGACTATTTTTTTCCTTAGGTGAAATAATTTCATGTCTAAAAATAAAATACAATTTGCCACACTAGGTATTTTTCAGAGAGAATTTCCCGAAACTGAACTAAGTAACCGTATTAGTTTTTCGTCATTATTATCAAAATTTGTTCAGTAGTGACACAAACAAACAAATTATAGAACGGACAGAGTTTTTCTAATCTATAAAATCTATACATATCTATTATAAATTAAGTTTCTTTTCGTTTCTGTCTGTGTGAAAGCGTTGTTCTTCTAAACCACGCAACAGATTTTGATCAGGTTTTCACCATCGTTTAGAAAACTTATTCCGGAAGGCTTCTGTGTAAAATACCTTAATATTAAGCTTACAAATCACTATGCTTTGCCAAGTCATAAAAACCATGCGAAGCAGGCGGGTCGCTAGTCGATTATAAAGTTAAAAACATCTCAATTAAGAAGACTAATTACTATCAAAAACCAACAAATCTTCAAACAGAATCAATCCCGGACTTGCCTAAACTAATTGTAACTTCTGATTGCACATAAAAATTCGCTTATTAAAACAACGTGAAAAAAATGATTAAAAAAACTATCAAGATTATAATGGCGAAGTCGAATAGTTTGTCGGATGCCAAGCGGCGACTTGGGTGGTCTAAACGCGACGTGCCGTCTCGTTCAAACATTCACATTCTGGTGTATTGTTGTCTCGCTTTCTCGCGAAGTTTGGTTGTCAAAGAGTAAGTGTAGATTGTTGAAGATTCGCTTAATTTGTACTATCATAGATCTGAAGTACTTTGATTGCGCTTGAGTGCTGAAATGAAGCTCTTTTTGAAGTTTTTAAGTACGTTTTCGTGTTTGAAAAAGGAGTTTGTATACAAAAAGCGTTTGTACTTGATGAGTTTTAAAAAGACGGTGCTGGTGTTGTCTAAAATTTGTAAAATAAATATTTACTTGGTTTATTAAAAAGGGTGTAAAAATCATTAATATAAATATATATTTTTTTAAGTAGGTAAACAGATAAATTTATCTACGGCAAAATTTTCGCCATAAGAAACTACATTTGGGAATATACAATTTTCCTTTAATTTTTGAGTAAAAAAAGAAAAAAATTCATTAAGTACCTATTCTTTTGTTCCTGTTTGCATTTTTGATCATGAATAAATTGACAATCTGGCTGTCAATAATTTGTGTCTATGGCCGCTGAATGGGTCTCAGACCGTAATTTGGGGCGTTCCTTAGAGACGGTAAGTAACGGTAGGTAGTGAACGGATTTAGGGACCGCTTTAGTTCGGCACGTGCCGGTATTAGGGACGATGAATGTTTGTTTTTGTTTATTGTTATTAATACAGAAGCGTTGTTATGAATATGGTTATGAATTATTAAATACTAGCTTCTGCTCGCGACCTCATTCGTGTGAAGTTTGTTGTTTTAACATAAAATACTGACACTAGGCAATACTGTGGCTTCCTGTGAATGAATTTTCGGAATTGGTACTCTAATTGTGTAACACACTATCAATCACAATCTGAATGATTTTGAAGGATATTACTAATCCATTGCTTCATATGTTCGAAAAAATTTTCTACTCAACGTAAATAACGCAAATGAATGTTGTTGAACTGACAAAATGAAAGTTAATGCTACTGTAAGTGTGCTTACGGAATTGCCTCGCTGATCAGTCGTTTCGAAGATTACCCGCTACATACAAACTCACAAATTTTTCCTCTTTATAGAAAGAAAGAAGAAAGAAATACGTTTAATTACGGTAAACATGAAGCAAACAAACGAACACCAAACAAAAAAAGAACAAGTTGGGGGAAAATATGCGTCACATCCACGAAAACGGCCATCGCTCAGCATAATGCTGCGACCCTATGCGAGACAGAGCCGCAGCGCTGAGCGCTGATTTATAATAGTAAAATAACAACTTTTTTTTCTTCACAATCTCTATTTGTCGATTCCGTATAATGGCAGACGACATCGCGGCAGGCCCAGAGGGAGATGGCGGGATGAGTTGGACTCCGTTAATAAAGATTGGTCCTTGGCAGCTCTGGACAGAGGATGTGGAAAGAGAGAAGGGAGGCCTTTGCCTAGCAGTGGGACAATAATGGCTAAGAAAAATAGAAACGAGTCAGGCGCAGTTCCAGTGGCGGATTTGCAGTCTTGGCCGCCCTAGGCCTCAGGCCATGTAGTAAGTACCAGCCGCCCCTTTCTCAGCACCCATCATGTGTATAGAAATATAGACTAAATAATGAATTTACTTTATTGCCAACTTTTATTGAAATCGGTTAAGAAATTTAGTTAACTATGAGTCGGGCTGGCGCCACGGAATTCTATGACTCGTGTCTATTAGTTATTTGGACGTATTTTAAAATGGTTTTCAATTATTGTTATACAATATAATTTGCGCGAACGTTTAGAATATATAAGTAGGTACTTTGAGTTATTTCTTGTTATCATCAGTGATTTTTTTGTCATGATTGGCCGCCCCTAATATCTGGCCGCCCTAGGCCCGGGCCTACTGGGCCTTAGGAAAAATCCGCGAGATCCGTGAAAACGTGTGGTGAAATAATAACAAACTTTAACAATGTTATTTAACATTTACAATGAATTACAAAAAATAATGTTCATTGTATTCCTAATGATGCAAGCAAGATATTTTTCAGCTCTGAGCAGATTTACTGCCGTTATGAGACGACATCTTAAATTTTCAACACATTTTTACCTATCTTTTGCGTGCTCAACCATTACTCTAGCATTAAAAGTCTTGTAGGTATAAGCAATTAAAATCTTACATATTTTTGACGATCAGAAATATTGAAATTACTACCAGTATTCCGAGCGAAAAGTCGATTTTACGTCAAAAAAAATGTGTTTGAAAAGAAACCTTTCCCTGCAGAAAGGCAAAATTAAAATGGCTGACATAATAATTTAACAATCGCCATCTAATCTAAATCACTTCTGTCACCAAATAATCTATGCTTTTCACTTGTCATTATCCTTTTCGCAACACCTATCTCTTTTGCGCGCGTACAATTTGTGTATCCCCGTTTCACGCGTCCACCTATGACCTCTGCGAGTTCCATCTCTTTCTAATCGCGAAGAAAGTTGTTGTTGTCTCGCTTGCACTGTAGTGTTCTAAGTTCGAAATGACTTTTCATAATGAAATTGGGATTTTTTGTCATACATGCCTGTTCTCTCCGGAAATGTATGTAGTTAAATATGTAGACATTGTGTACCGACATTTCTCCAATTTTCCACGTCATACGGGCGAGCCTTTCACCTAGCTACTACTGAGAATTTCCTTACGCGAAAATCCAAATAAATTTTGCTCTATTCTAGAATCAAACCCAGGCTCCTACGCTCAAGAGTTTAGCGCGTAACAACCGGCGTAACAGCATTAGGTAACAGCGTTTTTCTGATAAAAATAAACTGTTAACTGTGATGATCATACCCCATTCAAAAGATATCGCATAACCTCATCAACTAACCTACTTACTAAGCCCGGTCGCCCATCAAAATCCAAACCTGCACACCCGCTGTTTACCATCATAAAGTCATAAACACACAAAGCATGTTACAATAATTGCTTACATGCTAGCACGCGCTTGTCACGACACTTGTCGAGTCTGTCAAAGCTGTCAAAACTGTCAAACATGTCAAATATGGTGGTTGTCAAAGGTGTGTTATCGATCTAATTGATCTGAAGTTGAGATAAGATCTTGAGATTCCGTTTAGTGGAAGCTAAGCGATTACGAGGCAATGTTGAGATTTGTTCAACTTTTCGTGTGGTTAGTGAGCTGGTGCTGGAGTTTTAAAGCCGCCCATGGGCCTTTGATTTGACTTCACATGCCGTCAAGAAATATCTCTCAGGCGGTTTCCTCACGATATTTTCCTTCACCATTTTTGAAGCAAGTGATAATAATACAATACGCACATAAATCCGAAAAGTCGGAGGTGGGTGTCGCTAGTTAGCCAAATTTCTTATGTCCATACAGTAATATTGCCAAATTAATCAACACAGCGAAATATTTGACATCTATTTACGGCGTTGCCCACTTTCAGAATAAACGCTCTTAATAGGTAAAATTTTTACAAACACACAGAATTTTTGTGATCTTTTATATAACCTTTTGATATTTTATGTTTTTGTGATATGATTATTAAGTATTTAGGGGAATGAGGAACAGGTAAGGTTCACTCATCCACCATAGAAAAGGGAGGATCCTCCAACCAGACGGGTGTCATGTCTGGCGGGCAACTGCCCTGACGTTGAAGGCGTGAGCTTGTATAAATGTCCATCGCGCAGTAAACTCTAATTGCGCGATGCAGGATTTGAGTGACGAGTTTCGTTAACCTTAATATAAAAAAGAAAAATGGGTTACGTTTCTTGCTAAACAAAGAATTTCATAAAAAAAACAGTTTTTTCCTACCTAACTCATTGTACTTACTACTTTTCAATTTCAGATAGTTACGATATTTTTGCCTCTCCGGCTGTTCCTCAAAACTTTTTCCCCTTATAGCTTTTGGTGTAACACCTGCCTTAACGAATCAATGGTCAGCAGAAATCATACTTGTACCAGTCATGGCTAAGTTATAAAAGGAACCTCAATTAACCCTCACTATTTTCTATAAGCTTCATTAATTTACCAGCCAAGCGGAAGAGCTTACCCAGTTCTTTTGGAAATTCTCGTCCATTTTTACCGCCAAACAGCTTTCCAGTTTGGAAGGTATGAGGCCGTTGGCCGTTGTAAAGCCGTTGTAAATACTGCAGGCAGGTGAGATATTTAAACTTTGGTCAAAACTCAAACTCAAACTCAAAGCATTTATTTCAATTAAACCATTACAGGCACTTTTGAATTGTCAAGGAATCGGTCAGTCAAAAATATGAAGCTAGTTGCCCATTCCAAAGCGTAGTAGGTACCTATGGAGAAGAACGGGAAAGAAACTCCACGGACACTCTTTTAAATTAAATAAATTGTTACAAAGTGTTGGTTACATCATTCATGTTGAAATTATACATGTGAGAACAATGTAGAAAGACGTGCACGTTAGAAGCGTCCGTAATACAAAGATAAAACAAAGAACAATTCAAAAATTAAAATCAGCCATGGCCGCTAAGAGTTGAGCCCATTGGCTTGATGTTTTATAGATTTGTCCCTGTGTAAATTCAAACTCAAAATATTTGTGAAAAAATAATCTTAGATAAAAATCGTTGATTTCTTAAATTGCAAATTCCTTTTGAAATTATAATACCTATATTTTTGTTAAATTTAATGATTGTTTATGTACTTATATAAATTATGAGTAATAATATCTTAAGGTTGATTGATCTCATTGAAGTCTGGTTTTGAATTAAAGGATTGTTACACTATTTATGATTTATTTCTACGTCCCGATATTTTCGTCCCTTCTCTTATATTTATGGTTTGTAAATTCTTCTTTCTTATATTTATGGTTTGACCGTAGTCAGTTAGGTCGTAGGTTCTCGTAAGTCGGGGCTGCTACCACTGGGCCGTCACTGTTCCTACTTCAGTGGGACCATCTTCTTCTTTTCGTGCGGTTAGTGACTAAACTGGTGTCAGAGTTTTAAAGCCGCCCATGGGCCTCTGACTTGGCTTCACATGCCGTCGAGAAATATCTCTCAGTCATGCAGGTTTCCTCACAATGTTTTCCTTCACCGTTTTTGAAGCAAGTGATAATTATACAATACGCACATGAATGCGAAAAGTTAGAGGTGTGTGCCTTGGGTTCGAATTCGAGACCTATGACTTGGCAGTCCGACGGTCACACCACTAGCTGCTAAGTTTTATGTTCTCATATCATCGTTCGTACATCATAAAACATCATGTTTTTCAACTACAAACCCACCATTTCGCACACTAAATTTCATTAACATCGCAAAAAGTTATTTTAACTGACTCAGTTGCTTGCTAACTCAAGTTAAACTGATTAAAAGTGAATATTGTAAATTGATATATAACCTGTGGGCCACCCAGATCGCGCGCTGTTTGTTTTTATTTTGGTTGCGCTCGCGCCGACCGCGGTGATAGATCGGCGCCGGCGACGCTGATTGGTTGGGGGAGTAGGGTTGGCGATGTGTGGAATTGTATATTATTTTTGTCGTTGGTGAAATGTTGTATTGAAGGTTTTCTTGGCGAGTAATAGATAGTGATTATGCAAAAAAAGAAACTTACCTAGTAAAACTATTTTAGTTTATGACAAAAAACGATTAAGTATCTACGTTTAAAATTTGCTCATTCCTCACAGTGCTTTAACTATTTTTTTTAAATAACTTTTAGCTTTACTCTATGGCAACTCTAGCATTTGCGTTATGTATACCTTCCTACCAGACCGCAGGCAGCAACTGCTGCACGCGTAGCATGACCGCTGTAGAAACGAGCTTTGTCGATGGAAGAATAGACAAAATTGTGATTGTTTAACTGTCTTTTTGTCTATTCTTCCGACGACAAAACCCGTTTCTACGGTGATCATACTACGCGTGCAGGCGACGTGTCGCCGCGACACGACTGGTTTGTAAGAATTTCTATGATATACCTTCCGTAGCTAGCGACACGTCGTTTGCAGCTACGGGCGAGCGACAGGCGACACGTGTAGCCCGACCGCAGTCCAGTCGTGCCGCCAACGCTCGAGTGATAACACGTTATTCTATCTTCTGTCTACCGACTGGAAGACGGGCTGGTGCCGCCTGGCGGTCGGGTTACGAAGACATGATGAGCGACATGACGCCGCGACATGTCGCCGAGATATGACACGGCGACATGTCACCTGCGGTCAGGTACGGAATGGTACCTTTAGATTTCTTTAAATTAATTTTAGACCACAAACTTCCTCCACTTTTCTTCAAATTGAGTTCCTAATTTACCAATGAAACCCTACCAAATTGGTAGAATATATCACTAATATAGCACCTATTAAATTTGCTATAGTCCGGCCGACAAGTGAATGCGTTCTTGACACCTGTCAGTTTCATACTAACAAATATATGTTTTGCGAATTTGATCCTTATTACTACTAGAAATTGTCCAACTGACAGGTGTCAGGAACAAAATTCAAAATTCAAAATTCAAAAGTCATTTATTCAAACTAGGCTGATAATCAGCACTTTTCGAACGTCAAAATTACATAAGACAGTCCCCCAAAACGCCCACCCTTCACCACTTCCTAGTGCGTTAGCTGGGAAGAAGAAGTGGCGCAACAAACTCCCCAGCAGCACAGCTGTCTGTTCAGTTAGAAAGAAAAAAAAATGACTCTATATAATAGTATTCAACATACTTAATTAACCTAATTTAAATTATTATCCATATGTTAGCTAGCACACGCCAATATACCAAACAAAATCATCGAGAACTATACTCGGGCAGAAATAAAAACTAAACGTAAACAAAACTTAACGTCTTAATAAAAGCCTCCAGGCATAAAGGGCGTGCCCGCTTACATAAAGCTGTAACTGGAAGTTATAAATGATAAACTAGGACCATCGAGGTAAAATAAATAAAAAGTTAATTACTAATAACAATAAATAATATGATCTATTGTCGAGGTCACTAGTTACATATTGCAATACAACTCATTAAAAACAAACATTGTAATGAGTAGATTATGTCAACAATAAATTAAAATTAAATTAAAATAAACAATTATATGAACTCATATAACCTGTCAGTAGGTAAGCTAATTCTGGTGAAAGAACATAAAAATTGTCTTGAGTTAATCACAGCGACCAACTATTCTTATCATTTAAGTAGTCGTTGATAGAATAGTATGCCTTTGAACAAAGGTTGGATTTTACTTTCGTTTTAAACGCATTAAAAGGCAAATCTAGCAAAGAAGAGGGTAACTTGTTATAAAAGGTTATACCAAGCCCAACAAATGAGTTATGAACCTTATGAAGCCGGTGAAAAGGAACTCTTAGTTTTTCCTTATTTCTAGTGTTAACATTGTGAAAATCACTGTTCTTACTGTATAAATGTATATTTTGCCTAATATATAAGATGTTGGCGAAAATGAATTGAGATGCCACTGTGAGGATACCAATATCTTTGAAAAAATCTCTCAGAGAAACTCTGGGGTTTAGCTGGTAAATAGCTCGAACAGCTCGTTTTTGAAGGACAAATATATTTTGAATATCAGCAGCTTTGCCCCACAGCAGAAGACCGTAGGACATAACGCTATGAAAATAACTAAAGTAGACTAATCGAGCTGTATCGACGTCAGTGTATTGTCTTACTTTCCTGACGGCGTAGGCGGCAGAACTGAGCCTTCCCGCTAGGCTCGATATATGTGGGCCCCACTGAAGTTTGGCATCTACTGTTATGCCCAGAAAAACTGCCGAATTTACAGATTCAAGCACCTCTTTATCTAAGACGATGTTGGGTCCTAGATTTCTAACATTTGGTAGGGCGAACTTAACACATTTCGTTTTCTTGGCATTGAGAACTAGGTTATTTGTCGTAAACCAATCCGTAACCATTGAGAGTGCACTGTTTACATCGTCAAAATCTTGTCTATTCCGGTCTACTTTAAAAATAAGAGAGGTATCGTCTGCAAACAGTACAACTTCACAGATACCCTTTAAATAGAATGGTAGGTCATTGATATACACTAAGAACAAGAATGGACCCAGTATTGAGCCTTGAGGTACACCTAACTGAACTGGTAGCCCGGAAGATTTCACACCATTAACATCTACACATTGGGACCTATTATGTAAATACGAATTTATAACGTTGAGAGCTTCGTTTTGCACACCGTAATGACGCAGTTTACGCAAAAGCGTGTCATGGTGCACGCAATCAAAGGCTTTGGAGAGATCACAGAAAACCCCAATAGCATTTTGCGAGTTCTCCCATGCGTTAAATATGTGTTTCAGCAGAGCAACACCCGCATCTGTAGTCGAACGACCTTTTGTAAATCCATATTGTTCATTATGAAGGAGGCTATTTAAATTAAAATATCTTAGCAGCTGCTTGAGTATTAACTTTTCAAATATTTTGCTAAATGCTGGTAAGATAGAAATAGGCCTGAAATTGCCAACTTCATTTTTATTACCTGATTTAAATAATGGTATGACTTTACTATTCTTCATGAGTTCAGGAAAAGTTCCTAAATCAACACATTTATTAAAAGTAACAGCTAGATAGGGGGCTACGATGTCTATTATATTACTTAAAAGTTTAATGGAGATGCCCCAGTAATCACCAGTGTTTTTAGACATGAGTGTGTTAAAAACATTAACTACATCACGAGGCGTTACATGTTCGAAGCTAAATATGCGACTATTTTTAGACACACTACTAAGCAAAAGGTTTTCAGCTTTAGACGGGGATGAATTTAAGGAGCGAGTCGTAGTTACAGGTATGTTTGCAAAAAACTCATTAAACGCCTCAGCTACGTCAGCTGCTTTATCAACTAATTTATTGTCGACCATAATCTCAAGTTGTTTATCTTGTTTAACCGACTTACCCGTTTCATTATTAATAATTTTCCAAGTGGTTTTAACTTTATTATTGGAATTTTTAATTGAATCGCTTAAAAATTTAGATTTAGCAAAAACACTAACCTTTTTAAATAATTTTGAATAACTTTTGACATACTCTAGGAAAGGAGTATCAAACCTGTATTTTTTCAAACCATATAACTCGTATAGTCTCGCTCTACTTTTATAAATTCCCGGAGTGGCCCATTGGTTAAAGCCAACGGAGGTGCCATTAATTTGAATAGTTTTGGTCTTGAAAGTAGATTGGTACTCTTTTTGCACAACATCAAAAAGGGCTCCATAGATTTCATTGGGATTCTCGTGTTCTACTATAGATGGTGTAATTCTATGAGCTATATTATTTTTAAACTTATTGCAACGAGTAGCTGTATAAGGCCTGCATTCTATTTTATGCGGCTTTTTATGTAATGGCATGGGGAAGCTAGCTAATAAACCACAGTGGTCAGACGTTAAGTCACTTAACACTATTTTATTTTTGGCATCACAATCACTAAATATATTATCAAGACAAGTTGAAGAAGATGCCGTGATCCTAGTAGGTTCAAAAAACAAGTTAATTAAATTATAAGACCTAAACAGATTAAGAAGTCTAATGCTTAATGGAGTAACATCTAAAATATTAATATTAAAATCTCCACATAAAATTATACTTTTATTACTTGATTTTAACCTATTGAGTGAATCCTCCATTACCGATTCAAAACTAATAAAATCACCTGAGGGGGGCCGATACACGCAAATTATAACGTATCGCTCGAGTTCAACACAAGACAACTCAATAGTGCGCTCGATGGAAAGATTAACTAAATCTAAACGTTGTTTACATTTCAACTTGTTTGAAACAAGAACTAAAGATCCACCGCGAATGGCGCTTTTCCATTCGAACGCATTCTCTCGACGGCCAGACTGTAAGTAATTAGAAATAGTGTAGTCCTCGTTGGTGCCACCCCTGCCTGCTGATCGGCGCTTGCGCAGCGCATTTACAAAAATTCCTCGCATTGATACTACACGTCTAAATAAATAATAATTATTTATAAATTTTCTCACATATATTTTGCATACATTCGCATTTTTTATAAAAGATTCGAGTCGCTACTACCAGCTGTCAAATTACGGATGAAGGCGTGTCTTATCTTCAGCATTCTAATCTGAAGTATGTTGTGGTCGGCTCCCAGTCAAAAGTCTGATTAGACTGGAAGCTGACCAAAAGGCTGAGTGTCATTATTTGGAGGCATAGATCGTTAAGAGCATTTATCCTAACAGTTGCCAACGTCGCAAATAACTGTCAAAAAATTTCCTGTTTTGATTAATTTGGCAATATTACTGTATGGAAATAAGAAATGTGGCTAGCTAGCGAACTAGAATATTAATGATGAATTGCAATTATAACATTGAATTTGATGTTGTACTTAGGTGTAAAAAAGGCATTTGGAAAGTTTCCAAATACTTTTTTTACATCTAAAACTAAATATTCGGTGTTACGATATTAATGATTGCATTTCATGATCAATATTCTAGTTAGCTAGTTAATCAAAAAAGCCAAATTAATCAAAACACCGATATATTTGACACCTATTTGCGACGTTGCCCACTTTCAGAATAAACGCTCTTAAGCCGTCGGGTTGGTCTCGGCTGTCATTCGTAGATCCATGACAGTCGTTACGAGTATTCAGACCCCAAAACACGACACCCAATCTTACCAGGGGATATCGTGTTATGCAGTAACTGGGTTGTGAAAGTCAGATAAGCTGTCGCTCCATGTAATATTTTGGTACTCAACTGCATCCGGTTAGACAAGGAACCGACCCCAGCGCAGTTGGGAATAGGCTATGTTGCATATAGTGTGTCGGACCGTCAGCCTCCGTTACCACCATTCTGATTTGCTTATATGAGTATGTATATCAAGATGACAACGTAATTACCAATTTATTTAGTACTAAGGTTTTTGTAGTCGTCAGACTCATAGTCTTCAATATTTTACTACAGCTTTTTCGAAGGATCTCGCTCGATGCGTCAATAATGAATGACTCATGACCCATCTAGGGGCAGAACGAGGTTGTCATCATTAAGTCGAGAACTGAAATAAAGCCTGTAATAAACCGTTAGTATTGGTGATTTTGTCCTAATCACCACACTTGCCAAATTAATTGGTGATTTAGTAGTTTCATATAGGTACGGTAAGAGGTACACGGTACGGTAGACCAGGGGGTCTAAATCCTCGTGCAAACTGGCGCGACTTGTAGTGCGAGCCGACACCGGTACCACCATGAACTCTTCTTAGATTTTTTTTTTATTAGAGTCGCGTTGCGCCTGGTTGTGGGAGCCTTAAAATGGCCACTTTAAGCAATTCCTCTAAAAGCAATTCATTTTCTGAACTCCAAGCAACTCCTCTATGGTGACACATATTTTAGCTGAATCATATTCAATTCAATTCATATCAGAATCATATTTGGTGTAAACATTGCCACATAAAAAAAATTAAGACCGTAATTTTACCGGATAATTTTTCTTTACGGTTTTTATTAATCAAATGAGATTTTTATTTTTTATATCTTAAAACCGTCAAACAGATGAATTGCGTAATATGAATTGAACGCAGATAATATTATGAATTGTCAGTTTGTGACAGTTTGTGTGATTCTTAATATTATTATAATATAATTCTGCCAAAGCGTCCGTTCTACGCTCCCAGATAATTTATTTCGCTTAAGCAAATTGGATGTAAAAACTGACAAGAAAAAATATTTAAAAATATTGCAGTGTAGACCACACAATGAGAACCTGGCCAGAGACATTAAGGTCTTAATATTTTTCTTTTATAGTCTGAGTATAAATAAACTCTTTCTTTTCATGCTAGCATAAAAGACTGCCCAGAAAATGAATACAACTACTAAATACAGTATAGCATTCCGAGACACAGTGGTCACGTGGGTGACACAAGTCTACGTCATCACATCTGTGTTACCAGAAGTTTATAATGATAACTCCCCAACCACCTTTATTACCTGTGCGAATCCGATAAAACAATGAGGTTTTAATTAACAATTACGTTGGTTTATGTTTATTGAATTGTTTCGTTTGATTAGACAAACGAAACGACAATTTAAATGCTTTGTATATATTTTTTAACGAGAATTGTGACTGAAAATCATTCCTTATTTCGTTTTTTGTTGCAATAAAGTGGCAATTGGATAGTGACGTAAGCATGTGTCACTCCCGGAATGCCAGACATGGTTTTATTAAACCATGCTAAATACTAATAATAACCACCTCTGTGGTCTAGTGGTTAGACCACCTGTCTCAGATCCAGAGGTCCAGGGTCCAATTTCCAGTGGGGGCAAAATTTTCTGGTCGGTTTGGTTGGTGGTAAGGCTTGTTCTAAGTCCGCCTGGCAAGCTACCACCATCTTATCTAAGTCTGTCGCCATAACAATAATGTTAACAGCATTGTTGTGTTTCGGCAGTTAGAGGTAAGACAGCCAGTTCCTCTGTGGTCGAGCATTCCGGGTGAAGCTCGCTTCCACCTTCAGCCTGATCATAACTTACCATCCACTAAATATTTTTTTACTGAAAATTTAATAAAAATAAAATAAAAGATTTATATAAAATACAAAAAACAAAAATCGTTCCTAATTTCGTCATACCAGTCGATAAAGCATACATTGCCGATAATAGAACCCTCCATTCATAAAAAAAGTTCGCTGTTAGAGCAAAGATGGTTCAGCCGCCACTCGTGCCAGTCAAAATATGCTAAAATGTATAAGTACCATCGAAGAACTTCATATCTATCTATACACCGTAAGGACTAATTCTGCTTGCAACGCTCGGCCGCTATAGAACCGGGGCGGTAACAGATGTGGTCATCGTGTTCACGGGATTTTGTTTTCAAACTGCTTAGATATGAAGTTCTTCGATAGTACCTATGTCATTGAACCAGCTTATTAACGCCCACTGCCGAAATTAGGGCCCTCCATTTACCAAAAAACGTCCGATATTCGGACAAAAATGGTAAGATAGCCCCTCTTGTCAGCAAAAATCTGCTAGAAATGTATATTTTTGCCATTGAAGCAGCCTATAAACGCCCACTGCCGAAAATAGGAACCACCATTTACCAAAAACCGTCCGAAATTAGGACAAAAATGGTAAAATCGCCACTCGCTTCAAGCAATTTACTGAGATTCTTGAGAGAGAGCTTGAAGATGGTAAAATAAATGACCAGTTTTAACCAATAATAGTTAAATCACCCATGTTTTACGAATTGGTGATTTCCTAACTACCATTTAAATTCTATCTATCCACCTGATAAAATCCTATTTAATCGCCTCTCAAGAAACCCATAGACAAGGATTATGTGATGGCCGATACTAAGATCGAAACTAAACGACGATCAATCTAACCCAAAAACCATAACCAAAGACCCCTGATTTCTGTTTGAATGCTCTAAAGCTCAGTCCAATTTATACTGGTTCATTCCACTATACGTAGAACCCTGAAAACCTACAAGATACTCCGTAGAAAAGTTCAAGCTAAAATAGACAATAAACCATAGCAATAGGCCTCATTTTATTGAATGAATGTTCTGAATGACAGCTCAACTTATGTTAGATGCTTTTCGAACGATATTCGAATGTCGAACGAAACCATCAAAGTGTAGCTATCTCTTTTTATTCTACAGAGAAATGAAAGGAATGTTTTAACGGAGAAAGGGACGGGGATACCCGCTGTCGCGAAGTGGTTTAGTGCACCGCGTTCGTCGTGGGTGGTCGGTAATTTTTATACTGACGTCAAAAGGTCATTCAACTCAGTCCGATTAATTTTTGACACCTGTATGGGTTATTTTTTACTTTTTTATAGTTTGTTATTCAAGACGTGATAGATAGTTCCTCTTAAGTTTGAACGTTGATTAATTGGTAATTAATATGTTAAAGCTTTTTGCTTTAAAGGCTAGGCAGAGAAACCTTAATTTTTCATTGGAGGTCACTGTCGATAGCCTTTTGATCGATTTCTAGTCTATCAAAATGTAACTACAACCCGGGCGCAATAACTTGACAGGTGTCAAGTTATTGCGCCCGGGATATAGATGTCAGCGTTTTCCCAACTAAGTTGGGGTCGGCTTACAGTCTAACCGGATGCAGCTGAATACCAGTATTTTACATGGAGCGACTGCCTATCTGACCTTCACAACCCAATTACTGGGTAACACGATATTCCTAGGTAAGACTGGTTGTCAGAATTTCGGGCTACTGACGACCCGTAACGACTGTCAAAGATCCACGAATGACAGCCGGGACCAACGGTTTAACGTGCTTTCCGAGGCACGGACGAGTCTCCATATCTAATGGATGGTCACCCATCCACGGATCGACCGCGGCAAGCGTAGCTTAACCTTCGATCGACTCGTACGGCTGTTATTATGTAGCGACCAGCAACACAGGATAATTTGCCGACCAATATCATTAAAAATATAAGTCAATCAAACCGTCAACCGTGAAAAAATCGCAATAAGGCAATCCACATCCACCCTTATTACAGGGGGATGTTAAAAATAAAGTCGCGACTTGTAATCAAATTCAGTTCGATAGGGTGTTGTCAACCCCCTCGATATGTTCGGTTCATGCCGAGAATTTCGACACCCTTACTTAAACATTGAGCGGGGTTTGTATGGGTAAAAAATGTGGGAATTAAGTACCTACCTACTTTGTTTGGATAGTCATCGAAATCGTTAGAGCCGTTTTCGAGAACGTGCTTTTAAATATATATATATTTATACAAATGTTACTCGTTTAACAGTAAATTGCCGAAATCTTTTGATTACCTACGTAATAAACGAAAAAATACGTGTCCAATATTTTTTAATAATCTAGAGGAGCTCGTGGCTAAGTAATAACAGCCCCACGGATCGATCCATCAGGTTAAGCAACGCTTGCTGGGGTTGGTCTGTGGATTGGTGACCATCTTTACATACCGAGACTCCTCCGTGCCACGGTAAGCACATTAAGCCGTTGATCCCGGATGTCACTCGTGGATCGTTGACATTCGTTACGGGTCGTCAGAAACCGGAAAGTCTGGCAACCAGTCAAGGGGTCTCGTATTACCCAGTTACTGGGTTTTGGAGGTCAAATAGGCAGTTGCTCTATGTAAAATACTGGAATTCAGCTGCATCCGGTTAGACTGGAAGCCGACCCCAACATAGTTGGGAAAAGGCCTGGCAGATTTATTTTGTTTGGGTAAGTACTTACGTGTATTTTTATCGATGATGATATAGCTAGAAAAGAGCTGACTACTGGGAAGTTGGAATAATAATATTCGACTAATTGAGATGTATGGAAGGCGCCGACAGCAAATAAAAAGAAAAAAATGAAAAGGGAAGGAATGATGATAATAATGTACCTACATTTTTGCCCTTTTATGTATAGTTCGTGCGCGACTGCTAGTCACAGCCTGAGGTATGTGAGCGATGAGACTGGGGACGGTGCCATTGACAGAATTGGCAGACTGAGTTAGCTTGACCTTTGTCACTAGCACTAGTTGGTGACTAGCAGTCGCGCACGGATATTATAGTATGCAGTTTCTTTAAGATTTGGTACTTAGCCTTAAGCTTCATATCTGGTGTTCTAAACAGCATTTTTGTCCTGAGGTATCGTCGTTCATAGTTGAAAAGCTCGTCCTTGGACCGGCGCGATGGCAGCTACACAAAACTATCCAAAAAATTGCTGTTCTTCAATGAGAGTGACAAGAAGGAGTTGTTTGTCGATTTTAGAACTTAGTAACAATATTATGCTTTATATTTATACAGGTTGTACCAGAAAGGTGTGTTCATATTTAAGGGTGTGGTAATACAGACCGTCGAACTGAACAAGTTTCTCCATTGGATCAACACCGTTACCGCGAAAAAAGTTACCCATCCCATACATTTGGGTCAAGTAGGTATTGAAGTTTTGTATGGGACAGTTGATACATTTTTGCGTGTGGTCATTGAATGTTATTCAGTGATGGTCTTTACCACACCCTTAATTTTGACCACTCCTTTCTGGCACGCCCTCTATAATTATTAACTTGGACCCAGGAGTTTGTAATTTAATTTTTGAAACGACAGCTTGTTCAATACTTATGTTTTTACACTGTTTGTTGCATTACCTTCAAGAACCGTGTTACATTATTTTTCTACAAACCTTCGATTTAAAATTCCATCATACATTTATTCATGTCCACCTCCATGTAAACGGCTCCGTAACTAGAGGTGCGCGTGACTCGAGCATGTTCTCAAATTAACTGGATTTTTTTACAACAAAACTACAGTCAACAACTGTAAACAACAGTGAGCAACTGTTGTTGTTGCGAATTGATTCGGTAGTGAAGCGAACTAGTGAGTGCATTGAAGTTGGTAGTAATTACATATATGGGTTGGTTGGGTTCTGAGAAATTGTTTTATATAATTTTTTGTTAGACGTTGAAGTCTTTTTAGGTCGAAGACTGAGGTTAGGCGAGATATAGAAACAAATGTGGACTTGCTTAAGACGCAGATAAATGCCAGTGACCTTGAGTGGTTAGCTTGCGTGTTCTGTACTGAGTTCACGTAACGCGTCGTACGTCCAGCCAGTAATAGAAATCGCCCATCAAGGAGCGCTGTCCCAAATTAGGCGCATTATACATAAAACAAAAGATATTTTAATAAAACACGTTTACTAAAAGATCAATAATTAAATTATCTTTAAAATTTTAAAGGTTTCAGAAAAATACGCCAAATAATACGGATTTTTCGTTATTCTCAGTTTTTTATCCGCGTTAGACATAACTTTACAAATTAATTTCTCTATGTAATATAAACATAATCTAAAAAATTCATATATTACGTTATGAAAATGCTCTAATTTAACATCATTATATTTTTTCCAAATCATTAACACTACTCGTTTAGACCTTCAGTATAAAATCATTAAAAGTCTGTTATCGTCGCCTTAATAACTGCAAGACTTGATGTCTTTTACCAAGTTTTTACAAACTATATGTTGGTTCGTTCATATGTATCCAGTTAGACACATTGACATCTATTTTTCAAGCACTTCTTTGTAAGTAACTAGATGACCCGGAGAACTTCGTCCCACGTGAGATCGATAATTGGCCGCATCGTGTACGGTTTGAGTTACTTTTGGTTTAAATTATGATTTTTGGGCTGTTTATCCAATTTTAAACCTCCCCAAGATGACGGCGACCTAAAAAAAAAATTCGTCCAGCTATTTTCGAGTTTTTGCGAGACTAACGTACGGCAATTGATTTTTATATAGATTATTATAGATTTACTTCGCAATACGATTTTTTAACCCCCGCCGACTCAAAAAGAGAGGTGATATAAAGGTTGGCCGCCATGTGTGTGTCTCTGTGTGTCTGCCTATGGCACCGTAGCTCTTAAACGG
The DNA here is from genome assembly GCA_914767755.1 of Agrochola circellaris. NCBI lineage: Eukaryota > Metazoa > Arthropoda > Insecta > Lepidoptera > Noctuidae > Agrochola > Agrochola circellaris. The sequence continues at coordinate 2,625,224 of OU611867.1, read as the reverse complement.
GTAAACCGATTTCAATGCGGTTTTTTAATTATTTTAAAGCACCTGTACCCTAATATTTACGTAATACACGATCAATCAGAATCTGAATCGTTTTGAAACAGATTGCTAATCCATTGCTTCGTACGATCGAAAAAAAAATTGCTCAGCAACGTAAATAACACAATGAATGTTGTTGACCCGTCAAATTGAATCAGATTAGTCGGAATTGTCAACGAAAATGTGTTGCGTAATTAGATAGCTACTTTCAAATACATTAAAATCGGAGAACCATCGCTAGGAAACCTTGTCTAGCGATGGTTCTTAGACATGTTTTATCAAAATCGGTTCAGTCGTTTGAAGATTATGAGCTCTTTTCTTGTTTATGAATGGATGTCAGCGTCTTCCGCAGGTCTGATCGATTTGAAATTTGGTATTCTGTTACTTCAATGATATTAGAAGAACATAGTAACCTTGAACGGATGCTGCAGTATCACCTGGAATTTGCGGGATACCCAACTCCCTTACCAACTTACAACACAGGTATCGTGTTTGAGCTCATTGAAATGGTCTCAATGAATAGGTTATAGATAGATGATGAAACGGGTCTGGTGATGGAGCAGGAACGAGAAAAGAGGAAATATTTGTGACGGGTTTTTTTTTATTTTAATATAATTTCACTTGTAAATGTACCAACAGTCTCCGGTGAAGATGGCGGGACGATCTTGACGCCTATGGACAAGTTTGGTCCACAGTCTACATCAGCTTAGGGCCGTGAGAAGTGGAAAAGAGAAGAAGAGTCCTTAACCCTGCAGTGGGAGTAGGGAGCAGCATAGGCAAAAATAGATCGCATTTTTGCTTTCTGTAACCTTATTGCACTTATGTTTGCTTTCTGTAACCTCATAGCACTTATGTTGGTTTTCTGTAACCTCATTGCACTTATGTTTGCTTTCTGTAACCTCATTGCACTTATGTGTGCTTTCTGTAACATTATTGAACTTATGTTTATGCCGCCCATGGGCCTCCGACTTGGCACAGTCCGTCGAGAAATATCTCTCAGGCATGTTTCCTCACGATGTTTTCCTTCACCGTTTTTGAAGCAAGTGATAATTATACAATACGCACATGAATCCGAAAAGGGTGCGTGCCTTGGATTCGAATTCGAGACCTTGGCAGTCTGACGGTCACACCACTAGGCTATCACTGCTCATATAACACAAGCTAAATTACGGGCACAGCGAGGTGTGAAAAGTTTGACTTCCGAAGTCCGGACGCGTAAGGTCATAGCGACATGCGTTATTTGCAACTCTCAAATAGTTGACTTTTTACAACTTTTTTTAATTGTTATAACAAAATAACAACAACAAACAACAATGAGTAAGTGAGAGTGTGAGTGATGGATAAGCAATCTGTACAGGATTGCGTCTGTTGATTGAGTATTAGACAAAAAAATATTATTGTTCACTCGTAACAATGGTTTATCAATCAATCATCTACTGAAACTACAGCTATGGATCTTCTGTGGTCAGAAAAATAATTTATTTTAAGCCATGTAGCTATTATCGGGCAAAGTTTTATTGTGGTTTTCAATTAGGTATGTGAGTAGTAGCCCGCGAGGAGCTCGTGGTTAAGTAATATCAGCCGCACGCGTCGATTCATCAGTTTAAGCTACGCTTGCCGGGGTTGATCCATGATGGACCTTCTTTACATACCGAGACTCCTCCGTGCTTTGAAAAGCACGCTAAGCCGTTGTTCCCGGCTGTCATTTGTGGAGCTTTGGCAGTCGTTACGGGTCGTCAGAAGCCCGAAAGTCTGACATCCAGTCTTACCAAGGGTTATCGTATTACCCAGTTACTGAGTTGTTGAGATCAGATAGGCAGTCGCTCCATGTAAAATACTGGTATTCAGCTGCATCCGGTTAGACTGGAAGCCGACCCCAGCATAGTTGGAAAAAGGCTAGGCAGATTGATTAGGAGCCCGCGACTCTGGATTTTTGTGCCCGGTTGCTGGCACTAGGCTCGCCCCCTATTACATGGGACTTAAACATAACTGGCGAAATGTGGGTGTATTATAGGTACACCTCTGCCAAACCCTTCGGGGATAACAGCCGTAATGGTCTGTTATGTGTTGAGCTATGGATTTTTTTAGGTCCTCTGCCTAGAGTTAAGCGGTCAGTTACTGGATGGGTGGTAATATTCGTTACAAATTACACACCCGTTCCTGGTTTTCATATCTTCATAATACATGACCCATACCTATAGATCGTTAAGGCGACACTAACCGACTTTTAATGATTTTATACTGAAGATCACGTCTAAACGAGTAGTGATAATGATTTGGGAAAATATACGTTAAATTAGAGCAATTTCCTAATAACTTAATATATGAATATTTTAGATTATGTTTATATTACATTGTGAAATTAATTTGTAAAATTATCTTTAATGCGGATAAAAAACTGAGAATCACACAAAATCTATCAAGCGTATTTTTCTGCAAACCTTCACTATTTTAAAGATAATTTAATTATTGATCTTTTAGTATACCTACGTGTTTTATTAAAATATCTTTTGTTTTATGTATAATAAATGAATAATGCGTCTAATTTGGGACAGCGCTCCTTGATGGGCGAGTCCTATTACTGGCTGGACGTACGACGCGTTGCGTGAGCTCAGTACAGAACACAATATATCTGCGTCGCCCAGTAAATGTTGAATCCTTTGCAAGACGAAGTCGCTCCATTTGTACGTGAATGCAAGAAAAAGATGTCCTTACTCACTGACTACTAACTTTTTTATATACTTTACCAACATACGAAAGAAGAAGAGTAATGTTTTATTTTTCAACCCCAATCGACATTAAAACAAATACACATCTCCAAAAATAAAACATTCAACACCCCCTAACGAATTTTCTTTAACTTTCACCCCTTTTTAATTTGGTGTCTTGCGAATGAACTGACAGCCAGGGGGGCGAGAGGGGTGATTTTATTGAAATACTTGCGGCGGCATCGCGAATCGGGAATGCGGGTTCGATTCCCGGGTGCTAAACTTTAATTTCGGGTGTTTTTTTATTGCATTTTTTTAATGCGACGTAAACGATTGACGTGGTGGAGATACTTTTTATAAGAGCGAATTGTATCTACTGAACTGTTTGTTTTGGAATCGTATCATAGAAAATATACCAAAAAATAAAGTCCAAACTATTAAGAAAATTTGGGGTTGAAACACTAGGGCCGTGGGGTCCGAGTGCTCATCGAATATTTCGGGACATCGCCAAGCGTTTGGTCGACTCTTCACATGACCAGAGGGCTGGCCAATTCTTAGGCCAAAGAATCAGCATTGCCATCCAACGTGGCAATGCTGCCAGCCTTCTGGGCACTTTTCCCGCTGACAGCGATGCGGACGAATTTTTTTATGCCCAATGAGCTCTTTCCTTTGTTTCATTTTCTTTTTTTTTTTCTTTACATTCTTATGCAAACTAATTGTATAAAATAGATGTGGTATTTTTTTTTTTTAATTTAAGATATTCTTCACCGATGAAAACGTTGAGACTTTGTCATAAATTGAAGCTTTTGCCAGATCGAACCTAACTGCTACGGCCTACTTTTGCCAGATCGAATCTAACCTACTTTCAAAATCAAAATTAATTTATAAAATTTTGAACGTTTAAATTACATAAATAAGACGGTCCCCCAAAACGGCCGCCCTTCACCACTTCCTAGTGCTTTAGCTGGGAAGAAGAAGTGGCGCAACAAACTCCCCAGCAGCACAGCTGTCTGTTATTCAAAGTACTACTTTAAAATTGATAGCTGCTTGTAATAAAAGTTAAAGATTAGGTACTTACCACGCAGATTATCTGATCTTGTTGGCTTTAGTTAGGTAGGTTTCACCATTCATGAGGAAGGTTTTTGTGTATAATTAATTAAGGTTTTGTGTAAACTGGCTGAAATAGGACGATTATTTTTGAAGATGTCGGAAAAAATCATGTCGACTGGGAACTTAACGGCGTGCGCCGCGTAAACCAAAAGAGTTTTATGAAAAGAATTGATTACGGAATTGTTAATCTTAAAAAGATCTAATGCTATTTGTCTATATAAGCATTTTCGATTTCTCACTGGACCCAATTCTGAAGTCCACGCAGACGAAAGTAGAAACTAGTGAAAAATAAAACAAAACAATTTCATTTAACTTCTTTTAATAAGATTTGTCTATAAATCGCTACCTTTTTCACATTTATAATTTGACAACAAGTTGAAAATTAAAATAAATCCAGAAAAAATTATAAAAAAAGTTTGTGCCGCTAACAGAATCCTTTGTGCCCGTTTTTCAAAATGTTGTCAAAATATAATAAATGACTAATACTGCTACATTGCACAATAAATAACTTAATAATAATTTGTTAATTAAGTCTTAAGGTTAAGTTTTTAATTATTTACACTTTTTTATTTTATACAATTCGAGTGGGAGATTCGACTATAATTTTTTTACAAAAACTTTTTGTGTTTTTTTTTTTCATAAATTTCTCAAACGCAGGGATTATTTTAAGAGGCCGTACGCACATTGGCTTATGCTGAATCTTACCTTAGTGTCGATGTTTTCTGTAACATTACTAAAAATAATGTGACTTTTATTTTCTTACAAACCCGGATTCTCAAAAAAGTTATTTACGTTACCAGTAGTACGTTGATTGAAAATCTATGAATACTCGTCAAAAATTCAAAAAAATTAAAACGGCGTTCCTTGTGCTTTTGCACACTTTTGTAACCTACGTAACAAAAATGCCGTGACGGTCAAAATGTTACACTTGTTTCGGCCCAGCTGTCATTTGCCAAGTGTGCGATCGTTCCAGAAAACACAAGCCATTGTGTACACAACCAAGAAGAAATGCAAGTTAATAATTAGTCAGTAAAATGCTACGGTAATCTTCAAATATATATGACCAGAAAACAACATAGAATTATGTGTAAATCGTCGCAATAACATAATAATAATAATTATTATCTGCAATATATTACTGCTACGGAATGCTATTTAGTATAATTTACTGCAAATGACTCGTAATTTTCAAGACAAAATGGTGACTACACTATGATTTAATTTTGGGTTTTCTACAAGTAAGTTACGAAACGATTACTGTGACATTTGTGAACACTTTATAATGACCATATTTTCTTTGTTGTCATCGTTTAAAAACCATAATTTCGAGAAACATAGCAAGTACTGTAGCAGTAACATAATTATCAAATAAATATGGTAATTGGGTAACAAACTTACAATCACAAACCATTGCTTCATATGGTTCGAAAAAATTGTCTACTCAACAACGCAACGAATGTTGTTGACAGGCGAATATTGACTGAGCCAACTGGTGGCGACGTCGTAAAAAATCCCCATCTATAGATAAATATCATCCGTCTCTCCACTAGTCCATTGCCTACTCAAGGATGCATATCCGGTACGGCTCGCAAATCCTTCCATATCCTAAGGGCACTTCTTCCCTTCCAATACCGCACCCCCTGGTCTACTCCTTGATATGCAATGGCGTCTGTAGCCCCATGAAACATGAGGTTCCAGGGCCTAGTGCAAATCTTGGGGTCCATTCGATTTATCGAGTCTGGTTAAACCACGCTGGGATCGGTGCATTACATTCATTCACTCATTCAAAGACGCAATGAATGTTGTTGAACTGTCAGAATGAAAGCTATTGTTACTGTAAGTGTGTTACGCAATTACCCTGCCGGTTCCTCAATCCGTAACCAAATCGTTTTAACCCTATCAATACTGAAATAGTTATTGAAATGCTGAACTAAAAAGTCGAGACGAATAATCAAGTTGTGAGATGACCCCATAATAATATTAGTCACAAAGATATAAATGTGTCTAGATAGGCAGTCAAAGCTGTGATATCGTCGACAAAAATAGCGGCTGCTAAATGCACGCACACTAGAAAAGTAGAATGGCATAGTGCGAATGTAAGTGTATATAAAAAATCTAAGATTAGTCATTTCATCGTTAATTCGACATATTTTGACAAAGTCTAGAGGTTATTTTGAAAACAACTTGACTTGGATGTAAAACAATGAAAAACGATCGGTTATTGATTTAGGAACAGAAAATTAATGCGACGATATAACGCAGAAGTGAACGAAACATTGTGAATACATTTACAAATTAAGTGTCATGTCAGTTGTATTATTGTTGTATCTAAACTATTGACGAGTTTGAGAGGGACGCAGGACTGTTTCTGATCTCTTTTAACATTAGCAGTTGAGTTTTGATGAAGGAGGTCCTAGGATTTATGAAAGGACACTCAAAACACAAGGAAAACATCGTGAGGAAGCCGGCATGCCTGAGACATATTTCTCGACGGCACGTGAAGCCAAGTCAGAGGGCCATGGGCAGGTTTAAAACTCTGACACCAGGTAAGTAACTAACCACACGAAAAAGAAGAAGATGGTTACATCTACAAGTTTCCTCACTATATTGTTTCGGGATAGCGCGACTGGTTTTGAACACAAACGCAGCTCATATTTTAGAGCTATGATCACACCCAGTTTGGCCGTCCGCGGTGAAGCTTAGTGAAGCCCTGAGATTAGTGAGACCTGCGTGGTGAAGCTTATGAAGAGCTCCAATATGATTGCGTCTGCGACCAGACGGACCATGAATAACGGCTTCGTTTCAGTCGGAACTAGTCGGGAAATTTCGAAAAACGCCATGTTTAAAAAATAAAATACCGATACATTCTTCACGGTTAGTAGTATTTCATTGAGTTCATTGAAGTATATATGCAGATCAGTATCAGCTTATGTACGAATATTTTTCATGGATATTACAGTTAATATCCATGAAAAATAGGTTGGTGGAAATTATCCCAACATTTTTATTCTTTGACTGTCTTATATTCTGTTGGTCTGTTGTGTAGTCTTTCACAATTATGTCTGATATGGTCTGAGTTATTAATAATTGTTGTGGTATGGGGAACTAACAGTGAACTTCAAAAAGTTATAAAATGCCTTCGTCAATTATTATTAACTAAGAAATTGCACATAGGTACTTTGAAGATGACGGAAAATACTGTTCAATTACAGGGAGAATTTTAAATACTTATGGCTGCTTTGCCAACGGTTAGATGTACTTATGTATATTTTTAGAATAAAGTCTTAATAAAATTATTCCCAGGAGTTTTGGTTGGTTTTATAATCTGGAGGTACAATTTTCCTCATTATTTATATTCCAAGATTTAGTTTTCTGAAGACAGTATTCTTCTTCTTTTCGTGTGATTAGTGAGAATGACTAATATATCTACTCTGAAGACAGTGATACTTTCTATTGTAGCAGTAAGGGAACTGCTACAAAAGAAGGTATCACTCACAGAGTTCTAAAATCAACTTTTGTAAAATAAAGGTTTTGCTAAAACTAATTTCAAAGAAACGTGCCTCATTCCATCATCCTGAACTCCACCATCAAAACTCATCGTGCCTTCAAAATCTAAACTCTATTCAACTGCTGTTCTCTCTCTCTAGCCTTCATTTCTAACTCCTCTTCTTCCTTCGTCAGTGGCACCGTACTGTGGTTATACAGCCCTTGTGCCATCAGCTGTAACGCGAGGGGGTTCCTCTGCCCTGAAGCTTTCTTGATCTTGGCCCGTTTGTTCTGGAACCAGATCTTGATCTGGGCTTCTGCTAGACCCAGCTCTGCTGCCAGGCTTTGACGTCTTCGCTCTGTTAGGTAGCGGTTTTCGGCGAACTCGTGCTGTGGGGGAAAATGGACTGTTAGAAATATGGATGGATGGAAATTGGATTTTGGTGTACAATGAAATATACCTATTCTATCTGTTTAAATATGGAAAAAGCGAGGTGGAGAACCCAAGAGGTTTATCGTAGATTCTCCTACAGCCTTACATAGAGTGGTCCATGTAAGGCTGATGGAGTGCTCTCGTGATACAGTTTTATGCTACTACGAGGGGATAAGACGAACCAGTCTAATGACAATAAAAAAAATAGTTATTTTGCACAATAGGGTGAGAAATTATCAAATAACTCTTACTGGCTAAAACCCACCCGTGTTCCTTCAGTGGCCTGTGCGTTGCCAGGGGCCACGGTATACCTTTCGGACTTTCCCGCGACCGCACAATCTATCGTGGGCTTATTATTAAGTTACTCTGTATCGTTGTCTCATATTCATAAATAAAGATAGATTATAGAGTAAACTATCAGGATTGGTTTCGGTAAAACATTAAATGATCGAGATATAACAGGTCTTCAGCAAGCAGAGGAGATTCATGAGCTTTATCTCGTTGAGCAAGGGAGTATAAAGCAGAGAATTGCAGAGCATTGAAATCTCTTCTTTTCCGCATTGACTGATCAAATATCTGGCGATGAACACATCGTTTACCTGAATGACCATGTAAAATCCCTACGATAGTGACACATCACGACGTTTTTGGACAGAAACTCTGACGGTTATTTTTAGGGTGTTTGGTTAATTATTAATCCATGTTCTCACTATTTTTATTGTGCGACTATCACTTGTTTTTTGATTGTATCAATGTACTTAGTCTACGTACAATTTTGTGAGCGTTCTTGTCTGATTAAACTGTATAACCTATGGATCACAATGAATGGTTTTATTGCGAATATTCTGGAGCAGCCAAATCCCGCAAATAGATTCTAATTTTTTTCTATGGTACGTTGGAGTGGTCAAGCGGTAGGTTTTGCGTCACGTCACGTCTTCCACGCAAAAAGTTGTATGACCAGATAGTTGATTCAGTTTTGCGTCTTGGGATGTGAGATTACAGATATTTGTGTCTGTAAAATCACAAAAATACAGGAGTAAAGTGTTCAAGATAATAATTTAAAGTTCCATACCTTTAACCTTGCGAGCTGAGGTCCAGAGAAAGCAGTGCGGGGTCTTTTCTCATCAGGTACGGCGTTGTCTCCAGGAGGTTTCTTCGGCCTTCGCGTCCGGGGACCTGCTCAGAAACAAACTAAAATTGAGGACGGATATCTAAGCTTCAAAGTCAAGACAGTGAAATGATACGCAGAAGGGGGACCCTTGTTCAGCAGTAGAATGATTAATAAGCTGATTATGACAAAAAAAAAATTGGGATATTTTTGTATACCTATATAATCTTATGAACATTAAATTCGACGCTAATAAGAAGTAATTTTGGCCTTTTATTTAAATCCGAATGTGGTTTATAACACATTTTCATTAATTATAAGTGTGTTGTACGACTAACTAAGCTCATCTGTATGTTCCAGTTTATATATTCCGATGTAACAATACCAGTAGTTCAATTTTGGATAACGTAACAAAGTTAGCACAAAGTTGAAACATGACCACGTAACGTTACAAAACAAACATAACACAAAATACATTCACAAAAACACAAGCATTAACAAATAAACACAAAAAAGCTAAACACACATGTAACCAATAAAATCGTCATGATGCAGCAAACAAGAACAAACGTTGCAACAATGAACAAGCACACACAAACACAATGTAGCATTGCCAAATAAACGATATAAGTATTGCAAAAACAAACGAATAAACTCACACAACATAATATCTATCGTTACTCCAGCACGCGTAGCATGACAACCATAGAAACGGGTTTTCTACGGGTTTTGTCGACGGAAGAATAGACAAAGTATGGTGGTCATGCTACGCCAGCAGTACGACCACTTCTTTATCTACGAAGACAAAGTGACAGTTCTTTTCTCCATTTTTGACATCGCGCCTTAGGATTTTTTCCACAATCTGTCATTTTGTCTTTCGTTTCTTCCGTTACTACGGTGGTCACGCTAAAGTTTTGGTTTCCAGCACGCGTATGGCAACCATAGAAACGAGTTTTCTACGGGTTTTTCTACCCGTTTCTATTGTGGTCATGGTACGCGTGCTGAGAATGCGGTGAATGGTCACACAATGACGTTGGTCCGTAGAGTTTTTGACATTTTAATGTCACCTTAGGCGCTAAGCAGACTATGGACAATTTGGAATCGAATGGAAATCCCGGTATTTTGTCCTCCGTGCGCGTTAGATTTCCATACGATGAAATGTCTGCTCAGCGCCTTACTGGTGAAAAGGTCAGATTTTCATGATAGCCATTATAATATGACGGAACCTCTTTCCTAGGATACCAAAGTTTTAGCATGCAGGTAATCATCTACTAAATAAATTAGGCACAAATAAAACACACGGAGCACAAACTTCCCTCGATGAAATCCCCGAGACAAGCGGACGATGCAATATCTTAACCAATTCAGTTCCGAGCTCAAACGAGCATCGAAGACCCAAGCGATAAAATTGGTCAAAATATTTCACCGACCGCCTGGCGGGCTGGTGATGACGACGATGATGAGAAAATACTGATGATTTGAAGAATCTTCTTCTCTGGAATATTGGAGATGTGGCTAGAAATGGGTGTAGTACAACTCAGAATATACTTAGCTGTGATATAACCCGATTTTTATAACTGTGCGCTTGTCAACGTCAAAATATTACAGTGTATGTGGTTAATTAATAACAATAACAACTTTACGAATAATATGTCAGAAGTCTGGTGACGACACAAGATGTGTAGACCGTATTAAGAGGCGTCGGGGCACTGCGGAGGTAACCGTGCGGGCGAATTCAAAACGGACAACCTACGACTTTGACAGCTCCAAATGCACATTTATAAAAATCGAGTTATATCAGAATGAGATTTGAGTGTGACAAGAATTATTCTTACAGTCCGGCCGTTGAGAGGATGGGGTCCTGACACCTGTCAGTTGGACAATTTCTAGTAGTATTAAGGATCAAATTCGCAAAATACATATACATACGTTAATATGAAACTGACAGGTGTCAATAACGCATTCTCTCGTCGGCCGGACTGTAATTATTTTTCTTGGCCGCAAACCGTTAAAATGAAGCAGAATAAAATTCAAAAAATCATCATTCAATCTGTCAGATTTGTCAGATTATCGTATGATATCGATATGACATCTATATCATACGATAATCTGACAAATCTGACAGTTTGTCATCAAAATTGCAATTATGCTAAAGAAAATTAATGTAGCTAATGTACCTATAATCTATCTGAGTTGTACATAAAAATAATGTTATTAAAGCTGTTAGCAACAAAACAAAATTAATGCAAACAAAAATAGACAAACCAGTGTTGCACATACATGTTAAAGAGCACAATTTTTAACAAAAACATTATGACATGCTGATTTTTTTTTTAATACGAAAACAAACGGATATTTTAAAAAAATATACAATGGCCATGTTTCAACTTCACCTAAATTTTTCTGAATTTTCATATTTGTTATTGCCTTTCAAAAGCAAATCTCAAAAGTAACTACATTTATTTCGGGGTTATTTACTAAACAAATACAGGAAGAGTAAAAATCACCATCCAAGAATGTGAAAGTAATAAATAAAATACTTACGTGTTTTTTAATATATATAAATAAAATAATAACATATATATAAATATAGATTCAGTAGGGAATAAAATATTGAGATACGGCATCTAAAAAAAGTCTACGGTTGTCCATAGTATTCAAACCTGACTTAGTAACCACGCTGAATTGATAATACTTTCGGATAAAATATTTTATTGTAAAAATTTGACGTACAGAAATCTTTAAATAGGGCCTAAAGTTTAGAAAAAACTCGATGGTGATTAAAATATCATTCTGTATATTACTTTGTATCTTTACCAAACCCCTATAGATAGATATATTTTTGCCCTATATACCACCAGTTTAATAATCAAATCAACCAGCAAGTATCAACAATAACAATTTTCCACTTCTACCAAAAAACTGAATAAGACCACGTATTCTCAATTTACGCGTAACTAATCAATTTTATTTCATTATTTAACAACATCACGAGTTGCTTTTTGTCAAACGTTTTTACAACTTTGCCCATTGTAGCTACGAAAATAGTCAGGTTTTTGTACGAAATCTTACTGAATTGGTGTTGTGACAATCCAATTAGGATTCTAGGTGGAATATAATCGAATTCGGTATCTATGATTGACCAAAGCATAATACTAAAAATGCAGTGTTGCCAAATAATGGGCAAACTTTTGATTTGATATGACATCGATTTAAAAAAGGTATAGGCCAATTTTGCAAAATACCGCAACGAGCATTGTTTTTATTTTCCTATATTCCTTTTTACATATTTAAAAAATCGGCGTTTGTTATCTATAACGGATTCATTCAAATGCTTTCTATTTTTACAAAGTAAAGGTAAAGCATAAGCTTGTCGTGGTCTTAATTTTTAAGTTCTCAATTCGTATGTTTCATTATTCTATTTTTAATATTTATTTTTTCGTAAGTATTATTTATTTACAAGCTTGACAAAAAAGGTCTGTGAAATTGACAAACAGATCGCTCTTGGCCGTTTCTTAACAACTTTAGCTTAGTATAGAAAGTTTTGATGACAACCAGTTTATTTTTAATAATAAAGCTATTAATTTACTTTATTATGTTTGGAATTTACTTTCAAACGAATAATATTAAAAAATGTTTAGAAAAACTGCTGTTATTGTAAAGTAATATCTAAAGTTCTGTTCATTGAACAGGTTTAATAAAAAATATATAATAATTATTTATATTATATTTTGACAGTGACATTATCGCCCTGCATTTAAAAAAAAAATATAATAACATGAAGAGATTTTCTTATATCAAGTGTAATAGATTAAAATCAATATTAAATGAAGAGAAAGTCGAATATATAACAAAAAAAAAGTAAGTATTTAAAAAAGAGAATAATTATAAAGTAAAAAATATATATTTTTGTGGATATGTAAAATAAATAATTATAAAAAATAAATGGAATTATCTCACGTGGTTCCCGTGAGCGCGTCCCGTACTTACTTCGTCCTGAAACAAAAGAGAAATATAAATTAATAAGACACAACATACAGTACATTATTAATATACAAGGTCCCATTAAAATAGGTGGAACATTTTTAACACAGCGTCCAGTACCGTGGTCCAGTACGTCTAACGAAAGATATCCAAGCAAAAAAAACACTGATTAAAGTGATTTTATTTTGACCAAAAGTAATAAATGGCATTGGGTAACCAACTTTTTTTGTGTATTTTCGTTAGCAGATTTTTTTTTTTTGTAAGTATCTAATGCATTTTTTTTACCAGTGTCCTTAGTTTGGTGGTTTGAATGATTTGTAAAATTTTGTCCATCTGTTTTAATGGGACCTTACCTATATAATTTAATTACAGACACTTTTTCCAAATAATAATTTTATTTTCACACAATTATTAGTAGACATGTATGTCATCTGGAAAAATCCAGCAAATATTATTATCTTTAAGTACATATTTTAAAACAAATTCGGCTTTCGCGTTTGTATGTATGTTCGCGACGTTCTTCTAAAATACGCAGCAGATTTTGATGAAGTTTTCAACACAATTTAGAGAATGTATTGCGGAAGGTTTATGTGTATAATACATTAATATTAAACTTATAGAGAAAAAATCTCGATGTTTTATCAAATCGTAAAAAACCTTGCGAAGCAAGAGCGGGTCGCTAGTAAGTAAGGTCAATCTGCCTAGCCTTTTTCCAACTATGTTGGGGTCGGCTTCCAGTCTAACCGGATGCAGCTGGATACCAGTATTTTACATGAAGCGACTGCCTATCTGACCTCCACAACCCAGTAGCTGGGTAATACGATACCCCTTGGTAAGTCTGGTTGTCAGACTTTCGGGCTACTGACGACCCGCAACGACTGTCAAAGATCCACGAATGACAGCCGAGACCAACGGCTTAACGTGCTATATGCTAGTATATATGTAGCTTAACCTGATAGTTCGACCCTTGCGGCAGTTATTATTTAGCCAGGAGCTCCTCCTTACCCACGAGCTCCTCTCGCTAGTAAGTAAGGTATAAGTTATTTTTAAATACATTTTGCAACTTCTTGAAAAAGTACCTACAATCCACATGGTAATTATTGACTATAAAAGAGAGGACTAAAATATTACTTACTAAACTCCTGCTGTAATAGAGTATGACAGGTACTAGGTATAAAAATGTCTTACTAGTGTCAACTCAAGTGTCATAACTAAATAATGCAAATAAAGTAGTAACTAAGTACCTAGGTACTACATAAGTGGACGCAGTTTCATTAATTTTTACCACCATTTCATCTTTATGCATTAGTTCCTAAAACAACTACGATTTTGCAAAAAAAATATTAACACAGTTATTGTAAAACATTTTTTATTTATTTGAAATAAGAACACCCTATTAAAACGCACTCAAACGCGATGGGATACGACACTAGAGCATAAAGGCGTGTTCGCACGAACGAACAAGAACATGGTGAACACGAACATCACACACTCTGTTTGCATGTGCGTACCACTAACGAACATCAAACACTGTGTTCGACAAAAGTGTTCATGGCGATCCAATTTAGAATCCATGGCTACTAAAAAAACCGGGGTAGTTGAGCGCGAACTGTGTTCGTATAATGTTCCTGTTCGCTTTGCAAATTTACGTCCACACGTACGAACCAAATGTTCCGTGTTCGATGTTCGTAGGTATTCACCATGTTTTGTTTATCCGCGCGTACACGCCTTTACATTCCTGCAAATGGTGCAGCACAAGTAAAAGCTCACACTCAAAAGAGCACATCGTTGAGCATTTACAAAATGCCCTAAGTTCTTTTGCAAATGTGATGGATGTCATGGCCTAAAAGCATTTTTACATGTTACATGTCTTTCTAATTTCCAAGCGAGCGCTCGTCTAGGCTCAATGAAATGTTACAGAAATACTCAAAAATGTGAACTAGCCTTTACCTACCTTTACTATTAAAACATCGTTTCGAAAAATTACCGACGCTCATTAAAACTGCTGTATCAACCCTAGCCGTAAATATAATTGCAAAAAAGTTTTATGCTTCAATAAATTGCAAATTAAAGCCAATCATAAAGTTTTATCATTATTACCATCATTGCTAAGCTTTAGTACCAATCAGACAATCTACACAATAAATTAATAAGCGTCAAGGAATAAAGACTTGTCTTTGAAACATCCACCATAACGTGGCTCAAACCGTGCCGCCACTTTCGCAGCCAAACGTCAAAAATCCAGTACATTTTATGTAGTTCCAAATTTCGCCGCAACAAAGATATTTTGGTCGGTCCAACCACTGATTAGGAACGGAGTGACGTCACAGACCACCCATGTAGGTCGATAATTAAGACATTCGGTATTACTGTACCATGTTTGTTTATTTTTATAAAGTTTTTTTGGTGTTTTTATGTGTTTTATTAGGACGGAAACATGGCCTTTATAGTATCTTCACGGGTTGTTCTTAAAAGGGTAGGCAGGATAAGATTGGAATGATTTTATGCTGCGTTTGACCACTATCTTCTTTAATAGTAAGCTATGATGTGGTCGAGGTTATAACTATCGGGAAACTAACTAACTTTTTTTAAATATTACTCCAGCCTGTTGTTGTCCACACACACTCACACAACACACACAACAATAACTTGCACTATATCTCTCAACTACTAGAACAAGTTGTCCTAGAACCAAAAATTCGAAGACGTGACATCCACCAACCCGCACAGCACGCGTAGCTTGACCACCGAAGAAATGGGTTTTGTCTACGGAAGAATAGATAAAATGACAGATTGTGATTATTTATCTGTCATTTTGTCTATTCTTCCGTCTGGGCCTGCGGCCTGTGTCCCAGCAGTGGGAACATTACAGGCTGATTATGCTGTTGTTGTATGATGCCTGGTAAAAAAACAAAAAATCTAATTAGTCCGTCAGTCAGATAATAAAAAAATATTAGATACGTATTTTTTGCTTTATCATATAAATAAAAAATACTTAGATAAAACGCATTTTAAGTTGGGGAGTGGGGGCCGCTACGTCACTAGTATGTATAAAATCTACATACTCGTGACGTCATGGCACATTTTTCCTCAATCTATCGCCGTAATCTTTTGATTACGTAAAAAAAGAAAAAATACGTGTCCAATATTTTAAATCTTGGCGTTCAAAAGTGCATTTTATGATTTGACTTTAAAGTTCATATTCGTAAGAGGGTCATATTATTTCTTAAAATATGATTCACGACCGTAACAAATATGACTTCACAGAGTTATAATCATTGGAATCAGCAATACAACTCCTTAAAAGTTAGAATTGGCCTCAAATGTCATGATTTCATGTAATAGTCATTCAATAAGGTTATATGAACTTAGAGAGTTGTATTGATGACTTCTATGATTATAATTCTATATTTATATATTTGATACGGCCGCGAATCATATTTAGATCAACATGCAACCTGTTACTGGCCTGCAAATTGCAAAAAACGTAAGAAAAATTGAATTTCGCGGGCTACCCTGACGTGGGGCGCAACCTGGACAGTCAACCCCGCGACCAACTTACTGACTAACTAATATTTTCCCTAAGACACGAGATATTCTCGTAAAACTCGTGTCGACACGAGACAGCCCTTAAAATCCCAAATTAAGAACTTATCATCACATATTATTGTCTTTTTAACAAGATACAAAGTTTAATCAGACAAGACTTTTGCTATAGTCTCTAACTCATGGTAATAAGGTTTAAATTCCCTTGCAGACTAAAAATTAAGTTGTTTATCAGTGAAAATACAGTAAGCAGTCATGTATTGGGGCAAATGTCTTAATTATAAGACTTCGTTGGTGGCGACTTGTTTAAAACCCAGTAGGGGTCCACAAATTGGGTTCAGTAGGTTGTTTTTTGATTTTATTTTTGTTTTGTGACTGCGTTTTTTGAAACAACCGCCGACTAAAAGTTGATAAGTAGCTACTATTAGAGCCGGCTATTATTAAAACTTAGATGCCTCATTTTTTCTGTGGTCTCTAGCGTGATTGCGGAGCCAGGAATCTGATACGCCCTCCGCCTAGAGCTGGAGTAGTTATTTGATAATTTATAAACCTAAGAAAAAAAAAGGTGGCCCCCATTTTTTTTTCAATCCCCGAATTTATGAAAAACAAAAAAAAGTAGTCCCTATTTTTTTTTTTCAATTCCTGAATTTTACCATCAAGAATTTGTCAGTAGGCCCGGGATCTGAACTGTGACTGCGTTATTAGGTCTCATGTACTGGATGTACTATAAATAGTACAGCCACACTTCTACCTACCATTTGCAGGAATATACACGTGGATATATGCACTTATAAAAAACTACGAGTATTACTAACATAATTTTTCTATAGAAAATAAAACAATGGACGGCCATTGTTACTTAAAAGATAAGTTTCTAAAACCAAACATTATCTTTTATTCGATATCGATACAAAATTATCGATAATTATATCGATAAACAGCCGATATGCTTCCGTATCGAATCAATCGACTCGGATCTCACCGGAGTTTCGATAAAAAAGGGAAACTTTGTTTGGTAAACTGTATCATTAAAGGTTAATGGACAACTCTACTGGTCATATTAATCTTTCATTTGATCATTTAACGTCTTTTAAGCAGTTTTTATCTCACTATTTGCTAGACAAAAGTCTTTCAACCGACTTAAAAAATTGAGGAGGTGCTATGTTCGTCTGTAAGTAGTTATTTTTTTTTTGTGTATTTTCTTTGATATTTTCGTCAATTGTGGACCGATTTTAAAAATTGTTTTTTCGTTTCTTAGAGAAAGCTTGCGCGGTGGTCCCATATAATTTTTTATTAACTTTGATTATGTATTTTTTGAGTAACCTTCAATAATACATATTTTTCCCACTTTATGTAAATGATGTTATAATAACTTCCTATTACAGCTATTTTATTTACATAGCAGGTAGTGTGATACAACTACAACTCAATTAAGCACTATCATACAATTAAAATATTAAATCTCAAATAATTTAAAATGCATCGAAACAAAAAATTTATTATGCATGTTAAAAATTGTAATATGAAATCGTTAATTTAAACGCATGCTACAAAACATTTTGTAAAAAAAATGTAGGTAATCGGGTACTTGTTAGAATTATTTTATTAGTGCTATTCGAATTTGTGTGGGGAAGCTACAGCGAAAAAGTGAAAAAAAAAATACAAAAAAAAAAAAACTGATTTCGAAAGTCGGTGGCAATAAACCAAAATACAAAACCAAAGACACCGATTTCCGAATTACAGCTTTTTTTATATTTAACATCACGCTACGCCCGTTAGGAGCCGAGCTAACAGAAAAAACGCCAGAAAGAACGCGCAAAATGAAGCCTAGCGCCGCCGTTCGCCGGCGGGCGATGCGAGACGGCACGGTTGGTTGGGGGCCGAAATTTCTCGCGGCCGAAGTCACGGACAGAAGCCAGTAATAGATATATATGCATAATAATATGGTAATAACACATTTTAAATATGTAAATAACTATTTAAAAATATTCCCGTACATATTCATTAGTGAAAAAATCCAAAGAATGCAACCAATGACGTCGCTTCTTAAAGAATGGATGGTTGTAAACTGGATAATGTTAATTAACTGCTTTTAATAGCCGTAATATGCTGATTTTGACGAATTTCGTTTGAGTTTTGAAGGGGACACACGGCTGTTTAGACCGACTAGCTAAATAGCTAACTTTAGACGATAAAAGCTCGTACAGACCAGCGCGACGCGACGCCGCGCCGCGACACGAACAATACAATTTGTAAGAAAACTTGACGGTATAACAATAACCGGTATCGCGTCGCGCTGTCGCGTCGCGCTGGTCTGCACGAAGCTTAACTTCAATGGAGCTCCAGCAATATTTGTATATGCAAGAGTAAAAAATTTGAATAGATAATTTGGATAAATCTGGAACTAGTGACAATAGTGAAAAAATAAATATCTTCTAGTAATGGCTAACTAAAGGATAAATTGCATAGGTAGTCGTATAACCCGATTTTTATAATTGTACGCCTGTCAACGTGAAAATATTACAGTGCATGTGGTTTTTTAAATAATAACAATACAAATTAACGAATAATAAGACAGAACTGTGGAGACGACACGAGTTGTGTAGACCGTACTATGAGGCGTCGGGGCACTGAGAAGGTAACCGGGCGGGTGAATTCATTACTTTCTAACAGCCTACGATTTTAACAGCTCCGAGCGCACAGTTATAAAAATCGAGTTATAACTGGCAGAAGCTCTCTAAAGTACTTCACGCTCACTTCACCTAAGTTTCACGTTGATATTTTTACAGAATCGACCGGCTGGTCTAAATTATGACGGTTATTATTTTGACTGTTTAGCAAAGTGAGAAAGGAAGAAAGTAAAATAAATTTATTCGTCTCACAAACATCGGCATACAAAAAGATAAGAATAATCAGAAAAAAAAAAAAAAAAATGGATGTACCATCGAAGAAGTTCATATCTAATCACCGTAAGGACTATTCTTGCTTGCAGCGCTCGGCGGCTATAGCACCGAGCCGGTAACAGACATCTGTTACCGGCTCGGTGCTCGGTGCTCGGGGGGGGGGGCTCGGTGCTCGGGGCTCGGTGCCAGTGAACACGATGACCACATGGTCATCGTGTTCACTGGATTTTGTTTTGAAACTGGTTAGATATGAACTTCTTTGATAGTACATATTATAATCACGAGCATAAAAGTGAAACTACGGACACAGTAAGTACGTCTAAATGTATCCAGAGTATGGCGTTAGGTCCTACATTAAACAGACTATCGAAACCGGGAGTTATTCAAAATTCAAAAGTCATTTTCAAACTAGGCTGAGAATCAGCACTTTTCGAACGTCAAAATTACATAAGACAGTCCCCCAAAACGCCCACCCTTCACCACTTCCTAGTGCGTTAGCTGGGAAGAAGAAGTGGCGCAACAAACTCCCCAGCAGCACAGCTGTCTGTTCAGTAAGAAAGAAATATAGGATGTTCATTAAATACTAACTGTCATAGCTAAATATCTTTCCAACATTCTCCAACCCAAGCCAACACATTCGGTCACCATCCTCTCCAACCGTGTTCTCAACCACCCACACATCGCCAAGCTATGCAAATTTTATAACTCAGCATAACCATAAATATAACTAAATGACAGTAATTGCTTCATCAGTGAAGCCATGATAGTTTTTATGCCAATGTTACCAATTAATAATTTTATTTCGTTCCTGTACGCATAATTATGTGGATTTGCGTATGGTAACATTCTTGGGTTCGATGGGCGCGGGAAGATAGGTTTTTAAAGTAATTATAGTGGGCAGTATTTAAGCCGGCACGAGCGGTGATACATAAAATAAGTCGTAGACATTCCCTGCACGCTTAGCATGACCACAATAGAAACTGGTTTTGTCGACGGAAGAATAGACAAAATGACAGATTCTGATTGTTTATCTGTCATTTTGTCTATTCTTCCGTCGACACTTAGTAAACCCGTTGTCTATGGTTGTCATGCTACGCGTGCTGGTATAGTGATGCTGCCATCATCTGCTTAGCCTTTTACGAACTATGTTGGGGTCGGCTCCCAGTCTAACCGGATGCAGCTGAATAGTGATGTGCGAGTCGAGGTATTTGATTCGAGTAACTCGAATCAAATCGTAAACGAGTCAGATCGGGTTCAGTTTTTAACAACTCGAATCAACTAAACTCCATTTGAAATAAGATTAGACATATAAACAAACCGTTTTTACAGTCCGTTCAACCGATTTTGACTTCTATACCGTAGGCATAAGGATGGTATTAAAAGCAAAAAAGTGGTTACAATACCAACTGTTTACTAGAGCTGCCATTTGTCATGCCACCAACGCAATAGAAATCAAAATTAGTTGAACGGACTGTAAAAAAGGATTAGTTACATGTAACTAATCCTTTTTTACAGTCCGTTCAGCGACCTGTACTCCATTTGAAATAAGATAAGACATTTCTAATCTTATTTCAAATGGAGTACAGGTCGCTCGAACGCGATCTACTGCTGTCTGCACGTCGTCGCATCCCGTCACGCCTCGTTACCCGCGCCAATACAAACAAAGACAACTCGAGTTGCAAATCGACTCGAGTCGCCATATCAATAATACCTATCAGCTAACTGCTAACCTTGCTTTGCTCGGAAAGCTCGCCTGGAGTCGATCTCCCTGTCTCCAATGGTTGCCCTCTCGGGGCGGCACCGAGTGACCGAGTCGAGTCAATTCGAGTTGCAACTCACTGGAGTCGTAACTCGAATTGACTCGTCTCGATTTTTTTTTACTCGATTCACTCCAGTTGATGTGGCTACTGACTGCAGTAGCCATATCAACGGGAGTAACTCGAGTAAAAAAAAATCGAACTCATCACATCGCTACAGCTGAATACCGGTATTTTACATGGAGCGACTGCCTATCTGACCTCCAGAACCAAGTTAGTGTAATACTCTTGGTAAGACTGGTTGTCAAACTTTCGGGCTTCCGACCCGTAACGACTGTCAAAGCTCCACGAATGACAGGCACGGAGATTAGTGTCTGATGGATGAAAAAATATAAAAAAGTTTACAACTAGGATCAGAACCCACTCCGTAACTATTCAAATACCATGTTAACCACGATACCCTTAAGTCTGGACAATTAATTTGTTTCCTTTTATTGAATGGTAAGGTAAACCACCCAATTATCGTCCACGTTCGTCCACGTCGGTAAACACAAAGGTCTCATTTTTGTCATACCACAGCCGATACAACATTTTAGTTAATTAAACAATTATACCAAAGCGGTATTTTATCGAGATCGTACGAGCACCTGGATTACTTAATTTGTGTTTTTTTTAATTTTGTATGGATAACAACTGTGGCTTTTACCCTAAGATATAATAAAAGATTTTTATTGCTTAATTAAGTAAGTATGTGAAATTATTTTGGAAACGTCGGTTTGAATACATACCTTGTTTGTTTTTAAGAACTTTGTGTTTTTTGTTAATTATTTAAATGAAGAAATAAGGTTCACAAATGTTTACCAACAACTGGCTGTCAATGTCATTCAGACGCCACAAGATCCTTGTAGGTATTTCATAGATAAATCTAGAGCTAAAATTGATAATACAGACAATACTCAGTTATAAATCTCGATTCCAAACTGACAGATTGAAAATTAGTGTCGTGCCAAATCAAGATTTACATGGACATTCACATGACCAAGTATCAGTCTAAAATGGGCCTAAAACGACTAATATATCCACCCAACCCAAAGTATAAAATCGATGATGATTGCAGATGTCAAATTCCCGACTGCGTGGTGGATTATGGTCCATTGAGAGGTGAAAAGCTGAAGGCTGAAAGTCACCCAAAGGGGAATGGAGAGGGTTATGCTTGGAGTTTCCCTACGTGATGGACTCAGAAATGAAGAGATCCGTTGGAAAACCAAGATAACCGACATAAACCGAGGAATCGCCAAACTTAAGTGGCAGTGGGCAGGGCACATTGCTCGCAGAACAGATGGTTGATAGGGCCGAAATGTTCTGGAGTGGTGACCGTGTACCGGAAGACGTAGCGTTGGAAGGCCGGGGACAAGGTGGGCCGATGACCTGGTGAAGGCCGCAGAAATCTGCTGAATGCGAGTGGATGTGACCCTTAATATAAATCAAAGAAGTGGCTGAAATTCTCCAGCAAACCAAGTCGCGGGAAACAATTAATCCTTACTTCCATACTAATATTATAACTCTGTCTGTCTGTTTGTTTCCTCTTCACACCTAAGCCTGAGTGGTTTCCCTAGGGATATAACTATATCACGGCTTCTTACTGCGACAAAATATATTTATAAAAAATTATAAAATTATCGCAAACCAAGTCAGGGATAACTGATAGTTCTTCATAAGAAAATAAGAACTATTCTTAGCAGGGACCACACTGCATTTCAAGGAATGAGACCGCGAGTCCTATTTTTGGAGCGCAACGCATATATTTAGCATGTTGATTGCTTCGTAAGGAATTACAAGTTTAAATTAATAACAATTCGTTGTGCTATTTTGGGATTAGCCTGTACCATCAAAGAAGTTCATATCTAACCAGTTTCAAAACAAAATCCCATGAACACGATGACCACATCTGTTACCGGCCAGGTGCTATAGCCGCCGAGCGCTTCAAGCAAGAATAGTCCTTACGTTGGGTAGATATGAACTTCTTAATGTCTCAATGTTAAAACTGTCTTCTCATACAGATAAGGCACGAGCATTAATCGCCACGCTTGCTCACGTGTGGATTTCAGACCATTCGTTGGAGTACGCAGTCTTATCAAGGGGTATCGTGTTACCCAATAACTGGGTTGTGGAGGTCAGATCGGCAGTCGCTCCATGTAAAATACTGGTATTCAGCTGCATCCGGTTATACTGGTAGGCGAGCTCAACATAGTTGAGAAAACGCCAGTATGCGTAGAAACATAGAAACGGGTTTTCTACGGCTTTTGTCGACGGATCAATAGACAAAATGACAGATTGTGATTGTTTATCTGTCATTTTGTCTATTCTTCCGTCGACAAAACCCGTTTCTATTATAGTCATGCTAAGTGCGCGGGCACATGATGAGTTGGGCTACGTCGCAATGATGAGACGCATGTAACTAATTATGTTTACTTGAAACTTCGAAACAGCGGTGATAGCCTAGTGGTGTGTCCGTCAGACTGCTAAGTCATAGCTCTCGAATTAGAACCCAAGGCACGCACCTCTGACTTTTCGGATACATGTGCGTATTGTATAATTATCCCTTGCTTCAAAATTGGTGAAGGAAAACATCGTGAGGAAACCGGCATGCCTGAGCGATATTTTTCGACGGCATTAGAAGCCAAGTCAAAGGCCCATGAGCGGCATAAAAACTCTGACACCAGGTTAGTCACTAGCAAAAACAGAAAAAGGTAAGAAATAAATAAAAGTGACTAAAGAAAAGAGATGAGTTGTATGAAGAATGGTAGGAGTGAATGATAAGGTAATGGTTGATAAAGGAGAATGGAACAGAAAAATGCAACGGCAGACACAAGAAGACGTGAGGAAGGTACCTACCGCGACCACACAGGCTGCCACCAACCTCGTCAGATCAGGAGATAGCTCTGTACTCTAATTACGTAACACACAATCAATCAGAATCTGAATCGTTTTGAAACAGATTGTTAATCCATTGCTTCAAGACTTCGAAAAAAAAATCTGCTCAACAACGTAAATAACGCAATGAATGTTGTTGAACTGTCAAAATGAAACAGATTAGTTGTAATCGTTTACGAAAATGTGTTGCGTAATTAGATAGCTGGTCTACCAATGAATGAAGCAATGAGGCTAGCCGAAATCCGAGATTTTGTGCAGGGCATAATCATCATTATAATGTTCCAACTGCTGTGACACAGGCCTCCTCTCTGTGAGAGGGAGTGGGCCATAATCCACTACGCGGGTCCAATGCGGATTTGTCGATGTCATAAAAATATGACTTACATTTTTTGGTTCTTTTTCATCTAATTATGCAATAATGAGGTTGACGATGGCTAACGCTTACCTATAAGCAACCTATTCGCGCGCGCGACTTAAAAAAGATGAAATGTCCACCAAATGTTCCGAATTCTATGAATACTGCTTACCCCTTTAACCAGCTAGCTTGCGTATAGCCGGAATTAGGAATTGAGAATGGTATCGCCTAATTTGAGGCGTACAAACACATGGCGAAAGTACCAGGCTGGGTGGTCTGCCACCCACGAGATGGAGGCGTGGAGTCGAATGTGGATAAAGATTTTTGGAAATATTATTTTTGTGACGCAATTTTTTTAAAGCAATGCATAAATGTTTTTTGTGGTATCTACAGAAGATACCAGGATTATATGGATTAAATTAATTTGATTAAATTACAATTAAGGCAATGGAGAAGAATTTGTGCGTACTGCGTGTAAGTGGCACACGAACGCTGAGAAAAACAAAAGAGAAACTAAAATACTTGAAATTCGTAAAATTGATCTCAAGGATCATGAGTAAGGAGGCTTTACCTTGTGCACATAAGATTGTATGAATTTTTTGGACTTCTGAGAGTTATGATTTTATGCTGGTCAAGCAGCAATCCCGAATCCATTAAGATTTCCCATACAGAGAGTCAATCGATCTATTCTTCCGATTTGAAAAGTAGGAACCAAATTGAGCTGAAAATCAAGCGGAAGAGTTCATACAAAAATAGTGCAATTAACAACACAATGCACACTCCATGTTTTTCTATAATTCGCATACCACTTCGCAAATTAAATAAAAAACAAATAAAATAAAAACAAAACACATCGACTCCACATCTTCCTATGCGCTAGCCGTTCGCTCATGTCACCAAAACATTTCAAGCCCGACTGCCCGCGTACTTACATCATTACAAGCGAAAACACACTTTATTTCTATGTAAATAAGCTTGGAATTTGCATAACATATTAGCGTTCCTTCTTTGTCGTAATCCGTGTAAAGAGAATTGTACGCTATTTCAATTGCAGTAGAACTTATTTTTAATTGGTGGGGTTATTGTAAGATTTTATTCTGGGATTCGAGATGTTATTTCAAGACGTTTCATTTTCGACTTTAGTATGTTAATTTTAAAGTAGTTTTTTCATTGTTAATAAGTTATCTATTTGAAGAACTGTGAGAACTAATTGAGATGTCTTCCGCAGTCGTCTTTTTGTGTGTCTGTCTGTCTGCCTGTTTTATGTTTGGGTTGGTAACCTGCCACTATTTAACCTTAGGGCCTAAGACCATTTATAGTGACCTTTATGGCCTTATGAATCAACGGCCGATGACCAGCGCAAGCGCAGGGTCGACGTCCGCGAAAATAAAATTGGACTGAAAGTTTGCCTATGTTTTGCAAAGACGACATCAATACTTAAATAATATTCAGTTTGGTTAGACTCAAGGCTTGTCTCTGACTGGAAAGTGGCTAGTAGGATGATTTTATAACAGTATCTAGGTTTTTTCACCCTAGACTGTTCTACTAGATTCGCTACAAATCTAGCTGACTGGGGTATTAAGAGCGCTTATCCTAAAAGTTGGCAACGTCGCAAATAGCTGTCAAATATTTACCTGTTACGCAAATAGGTGAAATATAAAATATGGCTAACTAGTGAACTAAAATATTGATTATGAAATGCAATAATTAATATCGCCACACCGAATATTTAGTTTTAGAGGTAAAAAAAGTATTTGGAAACTTTCAAAATACCTTTTTTACAACTAAAACGGTTTCAACATGAAATTCAGTGTTATTTATTGCAATTCATTATTAATATTCTAATTCACTAGTTAGCCACATTTCATGTTTCCATACAGTAATATTGCCAAATTAAACAAAACATCGAAATATTTGACATCTATTTGCGACGTTGCCCTTCAGAATAAACGCTCTTAAATACTACAATATGAATTATTCTCGTACCTATAAGTAGTTCAGTGTGGGTTTAATATAGAATACATCTCTGCCTCACCATTCAGGAATTACACGCGTGATGATATTTTATTGGTACCCAAGTAGTTCATGCTTACAAGAGTAAGACGAAATTGCCACAAACCCCAGATTTGGACTAAGAATTGGGGATCGAAGTAGGTACACAATTTGGTTCTGTTAGCGCACCTGAATGGTGCGTTTCGAAGAAAACTTTTGGTGCGCTTCATTTGGTGCGCTTCGAGAAATACCCCCAATATATTGTCTTTAGCTAAACAAGAGGACTTTGCTGCCCACGCATTTGATTGTTGCCTTTTACGACACTGGGTTATTTTTTAATAGTCGGACATCTTTTATCTAAGGTATAAATACGGCGGCTTGACAGCTTTTGTATAGAAAATCTGTCAAACTGTTATATTTATTTTTGAGTTAAAAATATAATAATAAAAACTAAAATCCAACAAGTTTCAATTTTATAAATTTTTATTTTTATTATTTTAAATATTGTTTTTATTTCCTTTTTTTTTGCAATAAGCCTAAGCCTAGTGCTAAATAAGCCCTTTCATATGATACCCAACACGGCTTCATTTCAATTTTTTTTTTAGTTCACGCCTTTTGTCGCCTAGAGGGCACCACATCCAATTTAATGTGACGCCACATAGCCTATAACCAGCGGACCATCAAAGCGCTTCCAACGAGACCTCATTTGTCAAATTATGATGAGTAGTTTAGAAGTAATGATGGAACAGATAAACATACATACATACATACCAGTCAAAATCATAACCTCCTTTTTGCTTCGCCATAGTCGGGTAAAATTTATCCACCTATCGAAAAACCAGCCCTTAGTCGACTTTTATTTTTATTACGACATGAGATATTCTAATAATCTTATTTTAGGGGTATGAGGAACAGGGTGTAAAGTTTACTCATCCCCCATAGAAAAGGGAGAATCCTCCAACCAGACGGGTGTCATGTCTGGCGGGCAACTGCCCAGAGGTTGAAGTCGTGAGCTTGTATATATGTCCACCGCGCGGTAAACTCTAATTGCGCGATGCAGGATTTGAGTGACGTCAGGATGTTGTGTGACGTCAGGTCTTTGATGCGTAGTTCGCATGTGGCGCTGTAGATGCCGCCACATTAGTCCATGCGTATACGAGACAGAAAAAAACCCAGAACTACAACCAGATTAAAGACCCATTATATGGCAGTTTCTTTGATAAATATTCTTCCTCTTCCTCTTTCGTTAGGAAGTAAATACAAGTTTACTAATTTAAATGCCAAAGGTAACGAAGAGAAACCGCGTCTATAAGGAAAGAGTTGTCAAAAAAATATAAGCAAAACATTCCACTGATTATTCAATTAAAAATCTCCAAACTAATGTGGGAATACAAGAAAAAATAATACAAAACTATAACCGTTACCCGTGACTTTATCTGTGTGAATATCGTCAACTGCCTAGGCTTTCACCAACAACCATCATCACCATCATTTCAGCCGAAAGACGTCCACTGCTGGACATAGGCCTCACCCAAATGGAGGTTTGCCATAATCGCCACGCTTGGCAGGCGGGTTGGCGATCGCAGTATGGTGTTAAAATGCATAGAGAACGCTGCTGCCCGTTCTCTAGTGAGTCGCTTAGTCGCCTTTTACGACACCCACGGGAAGAAATGGGATGGTACCATTCTTTACGTTTGGGATGGTACCATGTTTTATGTCCGGCACCACACAAAACCAACAATGTATTTAATTATTTTGGAAAAATTATAATTATACAACATTAGCAAATAACGTTCCCACTGCTGGGACACAGGCCTCGTCTCTGTGAGAGGGAGTGGGCCGTAATCCCCCACGCGGGCCCAGTGCGGGTTGGTAGATGTCACATGTCTTCGAATTTTTGGTTCTAGGACATGCCGGTTTCCTCACGATGTTTTCCTTTACTGTTTTGAGAACAGTGGTGATGAATCTCTCTCAGCTGAAGGTAATCAATTCTCAATAGAACCAAAGTGGTCGATATAGCCCACAGAATAAGCAAGTTAAAGTGGCATGGGCCGGCCATATTAGCTGTAGAACCGATGACCGTTGGGGTAGACGTGTTATTGAGTGGAGACCGCGGATCGGCAAACGTAAGGTAGGACGCCCTCAGGCTAGGTGGAGTCACGATCTTCGCAGAGTGGCTCCACCTAGCCGCCTCCTGGTAGTAGCTGGATGAGAGTTGCTGAGAAGCGAGCTAAATGGCGTGTAATTGGAGAGGCCTACGTCCAGCAGTGGTCTGATATAGGCTGATGATGAACTCTTGTCGGTTGACGTCATCACGTCAACGCCGGGTGTCGCTGAAAACCAGCGTTATGGGTTTGTCTCGCAAAGGGACGCAGCATAAAGCTTTGTGCAGACCAGCGCGACTTGTCGCGCGACGCGACACCGGTTATTGTTATACCGTCAAGTTTTCTTAGAAATTGTATAGTTCGAGTCGCGTTGCGGCGTCGCGTCGCGCTGGTCTGCTCGAAGCTTAATGCTGAGCGATGGCCGTTTTACGTGGATGTGGCGCTTATTATCCCTCAATTTGTGATTTTGTTGTCTGTGTTTTTTTGTATTTTTAATAAACGTATTTTTTTTCTAAAGGCAAAAAAAAACGAGCAATTTTTTTTCTTTTTTAAACGAACAGACTGACAAACAGATTTACCTAAACATATCTATATCAACAAACATCATAATAAAATAATAGCTACATTAAAATCGCGTTTATTAGCAACGGTCAGACAGACTGACAAAAAATATTCACTAATAACAAAGTCCGGTCATGCGCGAGTCGGCCATTAGACCGTGAACAGCTTTATTTTATTAATTAACTTCACACTTCATTACTGAATGGGATATACAGAGTTTTAAGACATTTTCTGTTAGGGACCCGCGATCAATGAACATATTCAAATCGATGGTGATTACTCAGATTTCATGATGGTCAAGGCACAATATAAACATGGACGGTATGAAAACTTAGCCAATTTGATGAAATAATTGCGGCGACCACTCGTCTTGACACGTCACCCACAACTGACAGCACCGCGACAATAGCTTAGGGTTTCATCAATGAACGCGTCTGTGTGAGTGTGCCGTTTCGAACGTTTACTACTTAGTTTCTGTACTGTCCATATTTATACTGTGGTCAAGGGTCGGAAGACCAAGTGCCGTACAACATAGTTACTTAAACGGGTAGAACCTGGATGAGGCTGTTACAGCAGCGAGATGGCACAAGCAACGAGATGCTTAACATACTTTGCTTGCTTTTGATACTTTGTGTTTTATTTATTTTTTAATTTGTGATTTCCTGTGCGAGTCTCAATAAATATTTTTTCTTTCCTTCTTTATCCAACAGTGGATGATGAATATACGCGCCCTAAGTATTACATGGAATAAAAACTATATAATTATATACCTATTAACTAGCAGCGCAACGCTGTTTCACCCACATAAGTCTCGATCCCGTAAGAATATCGAGATAAAAAGTATCCTATGTGCTAATTGAGGTTATAAACTATCTGAGTGCCAAATTTCATCCGAATCCGTTCAGTAGTTTTTGCGCGAAAGAGTAACAAACATCCATCCATCCTCACAAACTTTCGCGTTTATAATAATTATTATTATATATTATATTATTAGTATAGTTAGTAGAAAGTAGGAACTTGACACAAATCTATACTCAGTGCTGCTACTGTGATTATTTTTCGTGAAAAACACTTTGCCTTGTGCAATGATGAAAGAGAACTCAGCTCCTTACTCTTAGCAGTACACCAATGAGGTTAAATATTTACCAATGTTGTTGGCAAATATCTACCAGACACCTATCCGCACTGGGCCATGGTGGAGACCGGCCCACTCCCTCTCACAGAGAGGAGGCCTGTGTCCCAGCAGTGGGAACAATACCCAAAACTCACAATTCAAAAGGTTTTTAAATCCCAATAAACGCTACAGTACCCCAAAGCTGCAGATTGACTCATCAAATTTTAGCTCTGCGCATAACGAATCGCAATTAGCTGACTACCTCGGTCTGCTGGCATTCCTTTACTGTTTGTAACATTGCCTGGGGCTCTGCTCATGACGAGTTATAAGTAAGGGATTCGGTATTGTGCGTCATAGGTCTTTTCTGAACTGGAAATGCTCCGTTATTAATATCTACAATAGTGGGAATTAGTGCGAAGTTAAATAAAATTTCAATGTCATAAGTAGTGTTTATTCGAAAATTTGTTTATCGATAAAGTTTTGGAATCCCTATTCTTTTTGTAGGTATTTGCGGTGAAATTGTGGCTTGGCGTGGAGGGCACGCGCGTGCGTTTATGCTCTGGCGTCCAAAAGGATATAAGATTTGACCAAATTAAAGGGAAAAATATGATCTAAGATTTTAAAATCAGTTCTGACTGAGTTCACTTTTAACCTTTCCGCCCTTTTTATGATGTCGAAGGGTGGCAATTTAACAAGCTTCCTGATGTTAGGTGGTGACTGTTTACGACACAACTTAGAAATAGCATCGGCAAAATTCGTAAAACCGATCACCATTCGAACTGAGTGCGCCTTCAAAATAACCAATCTTTATTACTACTATAGGTGAAAATGATCTTTACGCAAACGCAATAAATTGTAAAGTCATTATAACCAAATACGTTCGTAAAATTGAAATGAATGAATGCATATTTTCAAATTCATGCTACATCTAAGTTAGTAAGTTAGTTAAGTAGTAAGTAACACGGCAAAATTAAAGTAGGGTGTCGATTTAAGAATTAATTTCTCTAACTTTACTTCGAGCTTATAGCTTTAGTAATAATATTGATTAAGAAACTAGACAGCAAAATGTACAAAAATGGTTACAACAAAAAAATCACAAAATGTCTCGAATTTCGGTTTGCTCATGGCATAGGTCTCCTCTAACAATTTCCATTGTTGTCTGTCACGAGGTGTCCTCCTCCAGTTTGACCTGCTGTCACCCTTACTTCGTCCTCCCATCGGAAAAGATGTCTTCCCCGATTTCTTTTGCCATCCCAGCATGCTTAGCATGACCACAATAGAAACGGGTTTTGTCGACGGAAGAATAGACAGAATGACAGATAAACAATCACAATCTGTCATTTTGTCTATTCTTCCGTAGAAAACTCGTTTCTATATTTGTCATAATACGCGTGCTGGGATACCATTCTGCCACTACCTTACTATGAGCTTTATTTAGTAGGTACTTAAGTATTCTGGAGATAAACTTTTTACTTTAAACAGATGGTCGATAAAGTCGCACATAACATATTTATTGTTACAATTTCCTGTCTTCAGTTTAAGAATAGTGTAAATCCAGAAATGTAGGTGGGAAACACGTTTCTGTAATACGTTTAAGAATGGATTTTATTAAGGGATGAAGTATTTTAGCTATGGGTGGTATTTTGTTTGGCGAGAATAAATCTTACTCGACCTTGTTGGCCAGAACATAAAACTTGATCTGCCAATAAAAGCCTTGTGAACGTTTCTCATTGACTTAAGTTTGTCTATATCTCCTAGGCTATACAAACCGTTCACTATAACTTGTCCCTTGCCGCCATTATTGGCACCATTGCTTTGCAATCTTAGTTTCATAGTAATAGAGTCCAAAATGGCGATTGACAGAACAGTGCTACCAATCGCGTCACGGGACGCACAGTAGTAAGTCAAAAACTTAATTTTACGTTCAAATTAAGAACGTTTACATTTTTATATTTTTTGTTTCCTTTTGCGTAGAGAAACCTTTTTTGATAGATATAAAGAAAAAAAGGTTTATTGACAAAAAAATTGCGACGAGGCGCTATTTACTCCATTACGTTTTTGTTTTTTTTTTGTTTTTGTGAAAACTAACAGTTACAGTGAGGTTTTCTGAAATGACGTTCACTAGGTGGCAGCACTGAGACGTCAGGTCCGGGCAACTGTCAATAGTGTCAAAGACCCTATATTTTTTTAATTTATGACTAAATTATGAACGAATTATGTAAGTCATCGGAAAATGGAGAAGAAAATTTTGCCTCCGTTGGGTATAGAACCCCACCTCTGGGTCTGAGACAGGTGTTTTTACCACTAGACCACATTTTAATACGCTAATACAGACGGTTATAAAATCGATAAGTATAGTTAATATGATGTCGTTTACAAAACAAACTTTGAGTCATAAAAATAATGTCATATAAACTCCAAAGAATTTATTTTTATGTTCAAGATAAACCGTATGTTAAAGTTATGTAAGTAGCTACAATTTTTTTATGTGTTTGGCAAACACTTTGTCGGCGACGACCCATCTGACAGAAACACATAGTAATCGACGCCTATAGACACCTGTCATAGAGTGTGTTTCATCAAATAATTCCCATACCGTAATGTTGGCTCCACTGTTAAACTTTAACAACAGACGAACAGGAATACGCTATGACACTACCTAATTGGTCTGTTGTTAAATAAAGTGGAGCCAACATTTCGGCATAGGAACTATTTGATGAAACGCACTCTACCAAGGAATTTGCTAAGCTTAGATACAAAGTTGAAATGTCTCTTGTGCCTCTGTCACGCTCCATACCCTTCAAACTAGAACACAGCAATGATTGACGGAAGGAATAAAAAAACATTTGTTTTTTTAATTCAAATTTGTGAATCAGCACTTTTCGAACGTCAAAATTACATAAGACAGTTCGCCAAAACGCTCACCCTTCACCACTTCCTAGTGTTGTAGCTGGGAAGAAGAAGTGGCGCAACAAACTGTCCAGAATTTATGAATAGTTATGGCAGTAGCGCCTCTTTCATATGGGGCTCTAGTCCTACAAAAAATGTTCCAGAACCACACTTAATTGACTTGTCATCCTAGACAAACTGTCCACAACCAAAAAAACAACATAACAAACGAAAAAACAACACTTAACACCCACCCATCCTTTTCTAAACCTTGCCAACTGACACTTAACCTAACAATATTTATCCACTTTTTCATTACCAACCCACTTGCCCACTAAAAGTATGACACGTGATTCTAAAAACAAAAAAAACGTCATTTTAATCCCTTGCGCGTGAGTCACTATGCCACCCAAAGAGTGAAGTAACGCCATCTCTGTTTCGCAAATAGCGGTGTCTCGCTCGCACACTCGTTTTTTTCTCCATTGAAGAGTTTGCTGTCAAAATAAGGATTATAAAAGAAGTTTGGATGGCGTTATGCAAGAGTTTTCTAAAATACAACTACTAGTATTTCTGCTAACATAACACTATGGGAGACATTGGCAGAATCAGCTTGATAGAAAGTTCATTAGCAGACAGCAGAACGAGGAATGAGAAAAATGTCGTGGGGAAAGTTTTGTGTATAAATTTAGATGGCTATAAGAGTCGGGGAAGACCAAAGAAACGATGGATGGACTGTGTCAAAGATGATTTGCTTAGAAAGGGGGTGACTACTAAGATGACAACTAAAAGAGAAGTACCTCTGGCAGAAAAATATGATGATGATGACAGCAGAATGTTGAACTGCCCACAAAAGAAGGTGGATCGAATACCTGGTGAATATCGTGGGCTGATTGTTGTGGCAAACAGTCCAGCAGTGGACGTCTTTCTGCATGATAATGATGATGTAGAAAGCCCTGCTACATCATCATGCAACCTCATCATGTAACCTGCTGACTAACTGACCATCTTACTAAGCAATGAACGCCGTGGATGAATGTTAGAAGAACAGTGTGATGTTATAATTATATGTATTTTAGCCTACAGTGTTCCACTGCAGGGTGGAAGTCTTCCGTCCCTTCTTCTACTTGTCTCTGTCGTCTTCTGCCATCTGATGGCAGAGCACCGTATCCGATAGATGAGATAGGAGTCCAGTTCATCCAACCAAAGATTCTTTTTTTTTCTCTTCTTCCAATCACACCTGTAGGTATTCCCCGAAGCGTTAAGCAGAGGAGTATCTATAGTACATCCACATTTGCCATCAACCGGGCTCAAATCCAGACTCCATGCTGCTACTGAGAAATTCCTGATGGAAAAACCCAATAACAAGGACCTCATGCTCAGCAGTATGTAGAGGCAGACGAAAAATAAAATAATACTGAACTTTTATGTTGTGTAGCTAATTCCTACACGATAGAAGTAGGCATTAATATCTCATAAGCTATGCCACATAACACCGTCCCGCGTGGCATTTACAAAAAATAAACCCACAAGACTGTAGTGAGTGATGACTTAATTTTTAGAACCACCGGTAACCGGACACTGTACACGCGAGAGACATATTGTCACCACACAGAATAGTAGAGGATTAGAAGGAGAACTACAACTATAGAAGAATAGATTTTTCATAGTTGTCAAGTGGTCATTTTTGTTGTGAAACTTGGCTATCGCTTACTTAATACTTAGAAGATTGCTTTTAAGTATTACAGTAACTGCAACAACTTTCAGGCCCTTAGATGTTGTATGAATTCGAAAGCTAAGTCAGGAAAAAAACGAACACCATATTATTCAGTGCAAAAGCATAGGAAGGAACCCAGAAATTAATTTAGCATAGACAAAAACATTCTATGCTTGACAAAACTAGAGCTGGTTTCTCGTAGACGAGATAGACTGGACTAAAATTCACTTTAAAAATGTATCAACTACTAAACCACATGTACCATCGAAGAATTTCATATCTGACCACCGTAAGGACTATTCTTGCTTGCAGCGCTCGGCGGCTATAGCACCGCGCCGGTAACAGATGTGGTCATTTTGTTCACGGGATTTTGTTTTGAAACTGGTTAGATATGAACTTCTTTGATGGTACTTGCCTACTAAAGTACATATTGGTGACCTCTAATTATAAAACACGAATTAGAAGAGTTTGACTACTTAATAGTCAAAGTTACTAGTACAGACTAGTTTTGTCGCTCTATCGGCAGAACTAGTCTGTACCGTTCGGGAGACCATCCTTCAAAGACGAACCAATCTCGCCTGTAGGTGTACCTATCCTGTAACCCAACCTCGTGATATATTGTCTCTTCACACTAGCCTAAGAATTATAGCCTAGCCTTAAATTAAAAGCAAAATGATGGATATAGTCAGCCCAGTTGATGAAAATTAATAGCCTCTAGTTTTTTAGCATCAAACGTTTTTTTTATTTCTTATAAAGCTTATTCAGTGTGGTCTTCCAAAAAAAAAATAAGTGTCGTGATATTGTGTTTCAGATAGATTGACAGTTGTATTTATTTTGATGGCAACACTGAATTTGCGATGGTTTTTTTTTTGTTGCCAGAGGTCAGGTGTTTAGGCTTTAAGAGAAACTGGATTTGATCGTATTTATTTTAGTTTTGGAAATTAATTACGTCACTAAGGTGTGGTCTATAGAATTTCACCAGTGGGTATCTTAAAAGCCTACCAAAGGAATCACGTCAAAATATTAGAACTACCAATCCATCAGGCAAGAATTGAAATTATATGTATTTTTCTTTTTGGTGTTCAACGTATTCTGGTTTCTATACTATACACGCGAGAAATATATGGGCCCAGCACGAACGTAAAAATAAACTTAACGTAAATTCTAACGATAAAAAAAAATAAAATAAATGAGGAGCTCGTGGCTAAATAATAACAGCCGCACGGGTAGGTTAAGCAACGCTTGCCGGGCTTGGTCCGTGGATGGGTAACCATCTTTACATACCAAGACTCCTCCGTGCCTCGGAAAGCACGTTAAGCCGTAAGTTGGTCCCGGCTGTTATTCGTGGATCTTTGACGGTCGTTACGTGTCGTCAGAAGCCCGAAAGACTGACAACCAGTCTTACCAAGGGGTATCGTGTTACTCAGTTACTGGGTTGTGAAGGTCAGATAGGCAGTCGCTCCATGTAAAATACCGCCGACCCCAACATAGTTGGGAAAAGGCTAGAAGATTGATTGATCGGTGTTTTTGTTTGAAAGTTGAGCGTTTTCAAGTCTGTTGATCAAAACTTATATAGTGATAAAAATCTGCCTACCCTTTTCCCAACTATTCTGGGGTCGGCTTCCAGATTAACCGGATGCAGCTAAATACCAGTACGATTTCACAGAGAGCGACTGCCTATCTGACCTCCACAACCCAGTAACTGAGTAACACGATACCCCTTGGTTAGACTGGTTGTCAGACCTTCGGGTTTCTGACTATCAAAGATCTACGAATGACAGCCGGGACCAACGGCTTAACGTGCACATAACAAAACACCAATATCAAAACAAATATTTCACAAATGACTCACAAAATCACTATGTACTTAAGATATTTGATATTTGTACTTAAGATTTTTCATCCCACTTACACCCGTGCGGGGAACGTTCGAACCAAACCATACACAATGAATACACAGAGGACACCGCCTACACCGAATACCAGGGTGATAAGTGAGAGCGGAAGCACTAGCGGATCTGTACCAAACTTACCCACCCACTGCGATAATGAGGATTATAGAAATGTTAACACATTTAAACGAAAAGAGCGTACTGAGGAATCCGAATATAAAAAGGATTTTACAAATTTTCGCACAGAGATCATGAGCTTCCTAGAGAAGTTTGGCAAAACCCAAAATGATAGTCTAAACTACATAAAAGGCGAAATATCTGAGATTAAAAATGAAATAAAAACCTTGAAGACAACTACTGAAAACTTTACTCAACGACTCGATCAAATAAATGGTGATATGGAAAGCATTAAGGCTAGTAACACAACAACACAAAACAAGATCAAACAAATAGAACAAGAAATAACCCAACTAAAAAACCAACAAAACACTGAAAGTACTACACTTAAATCGCCCGTCTTATGCCAACAAAACCTCATCCTCGAGCTAAAAACCAGATGTGAGCGCGAGAAAAACATCATAATTGTGGGTATATCGGAAATAAACGAAAGAAACGCAAACTGCAGACAAAATCACGACAATACTGAAGCTATGAAGATAATTACAACACTGTACGAAGACTGCCCTAAGCCAAGTAAAACTATGCGACTGGGAAAATATATCCCAGACAAAAACAGACCATTAAAAGTTTGCTTCAACAATTCAGACGTTCCAAAATACCTACTAAGACACAAGAAAAACCTACAAGGCAATACACAGATTTACGCAGACCAAACCCCTGCTCAAAAAGAGTATTTACGATTATTAAACGTGGAGCTCAACACACGCATTGAAGACGGCGAAGGGGATCTCATTATCAAGTACATAAAAGGAATACCGACAATCACACTGAACAAAACCAACCAAAAAAACCAATAACCGACTTAATACCAAAGGCAAAATACACGGATAGACTAAACCACCAACTAGTAAGTAGATACGAAGATATACCATCCCACCCGTCCTCGTTACGTTTCTTTTATGCGAATTTACGCAGTATCCGCAAAGCTGGCAAACATGACGAAATAAAATGCATAATAAAAGCAACACCAATGACTATACACTTACTAATTTTTACTGAAACGTGGATTACTTCGGAAGCGGACGCAAAATTATATCAGCTACCACACTATAAACATGTTTATAACTACAGGCAAGACCGCAAAGGCGGCGGCGTATCAATTTATGTACACGAAAGTATCAAACACGAAGTAACAGAAGAATTATACGAACTTGGTAACCACTACCTATGGATACACATAGATAAACTCTCACTGGACATCGGAGCGATTTACAAACCAGGTGAATCCAATATAAATAACTTCTTAGAAACATACATCTCACAATTGGAACGGCGAGAGAGGACGATTGTTTTCGGAGACTTTAACATCGATCTACTTAGTAAAGACAGTCACGTCTCAAGATACCTGAATGAAATTAAAGGAACAGGATACGAAATATTGAACAAAATAAATAAACTATACAGTACCCGTGAAACCAGCACTACAAACACTATACTTGATCACATATGCACTAACATAAACAATCACGCATTCAGCATATCTATAATTGACTCATGCCTATCAGATCACAAGCAGATATTCCTGGAAATAGGCAGGTTGACACCAAAGATAAACAAAAGGATCCAATACAAAGCACTTAACTATGATAAATTATACAATAGTACCCTAACAGCAAACTACGGTAATAACGAACACGACTACTACTATTTAGAAAGATTTATTTCGGAACAAATAAAGAAAAATAAAGAAGATAAGACTAAAATCCTAAACCTACCTCAAGAAGACTGGATAAACCGAAATGTTATAGACTCAATCAACTTACGAAATCACATATGGCAACAAACAAAATCTTACCCAAAAGACGACGATCTACGGAGGAAGTTTAATGAAGAACAGGACAGAGTAAAAGACCTGATCAAAACAAAGAAGAAATCCTACTACCACAACTTATTTCATAAACACTACAAACAACCTAAAAAAATGTGGGAAATCATTAATAACTTAGCAGTGAATAAAATCAAAGACAACAATGTTCCCCCCAAACTATTTTCGAACTCAGAATGGATAACAAACGGTAATGAAATTTGTGACGTATTTAACTCATTCTTTGCATCAATAGGCGCAGACTTAGCTAACGAAATACCTAAAATGTACCACATAAACACAGGTAACATTCTCATGTACGATAATAACTATACACATGACATAACTTTGGACGAACTTTCCCCCTGTAATGCTGATGAAATATCAAAAATTATTGACCATCTTGACTCCAACACTAGTACGGGCTTGGACGGTATTAGCACAAAAGCTATCAAATGCCTGAAAAGTATAATTGTAGAAAGTTTAACTAATTGTATAAATGTTTGTTTAGCGCTTGGCACTTTCCCCGACTCACTTAAAGTTGCAAGGGTCAGTCCAATTTACAAATCTGGAAGTAGAACTGACCCCGGTAACTATCGACCGGTATCGGTCTTACCCGTTATTTCGAAAATATTCGAACGAGTGTTATACAGTCGTCTAACCGAATATTTGACTAAGAAAAAATTTTTAATTGATCAGCAATATGGCTTCCGCCCTAAATCAAATACTCTCACAGCCTCAGTAGATTTAATAACGAAAATAAAAACTCATATTGATCAAAAAAACATTGCTGTGGGTATTTTCATTGACCTAAAAAAGGCGTATGATACTGTAAGCCATCCAAAGCTATTACAGAAATTATACAACTTAGGTATTTCAGGCAGCGCCCTCAGTGTGTTCACGTCATATTTGCAAAATAGGAAACAAGTCGTTAAGGTAGATAGCTTCATTAGCTCGATACAAAACATAACATACGGCTGTCCACAAGGTTCAATTATTAGCTCATTACTATTTCTAATTTACATAAATAACATTGATAAAATAGGGCTGACAGGACACCTAACGTTATACGCGGATGATACCTGCCTTTTTTACTTCGATAGATCTCTGCAAAACATTATAACCGATGCGCAAAAGGACCTTGACCTGCTCAGTGAATGGTTAAAATATAACTTACTCACTATTAACACCTCGAAAACATCATTTATGATTTTCGCCGCGAAAAATAAACCAATACCGGAATTCCCACCTCTTACGATCAACGGAGAAACAGTCAAGCAGTCCAATCACGAAAAATATCTCGGACTGTGGGTAGATGACAAACTTACTTGGAAACTGCACATCGATCATATCAAAACAAAATTAATATCGTTATTAGGAGCGTTACGAAAAGTTACAAAATGTATCCCAAAAAAAGTACGACTAATTATGTATAACTCTCTAGTAAAATCAAACCTTGAATACCTAATAGAAGTGTGGGGATCAGCCGCTAAATATAATCTAAACTCACTGCAAAGAATACAAAACAAAATCGTCAAAGTACTATTTCACTACCACTATCTATACCCAACAAAAAAATTGTACGAAAAGACTAAACTACTAAATGTCAAACAAATTTACACATATTACACCTGCATTCTCATTAAAAAATCGCCACGAATTCCGTGCAATCAAACTTACGACTCCATAAAAAAGCAGTTACGTACAACACAAGAAGTAAAAACAAATACCAACTAATAACTGCACGAGCACGGACTAATTATGGTAAAAAAACAGTATTAGTGGAGGGAACAAAACTGTTCAATGATTTACCGGAAGACATAAAGAGGTGTGATAGTATTAATATATTTAAGAGCAAACTCAAGAAACATGTATGTACCCTATAACGTCACCAACGCCCCGGAGGCAAATATTATATATTATTATTTAGAAGTAACTCTGTATCTCATTATAAGTGAACTGTTATAGTTTTTATGAGAAATAAATATCTTTAAACCTATATTTCTTATTATAATAGAAGAAAAAAAAACAAGCAGTAGCTCACACCTCTTAAACATTAAACTATCAGCCTCATCCATCATGAACGAAAATGCTATTTTGACATCTGTCAAATTTTTTCATCATGGCGGACGCTTTGATGGCGCGCATTTGGTAGCCAACAATACAAAATGTAATGGCATTAATAGGTTTTAATGGGTTTGTATTTGAAGATGGTTTACAAGGTTTAAGAGTTGATATTATGTACTGAAGTGACGCCCTCGTTGATGTTAGTGGTCGCAAGCTCGATTTTTGAGCGACTCTTGGGTTCAATTTCCTTGTCGGGCAAAGTGCTTTGGGTATTTGTCAGTAGCAGCCCAGAGGATTTGTGCCCGGTTGATGCCAATTATAGGCTTTATAATGGCATAGGACTTAACGTATATAGGTGTTCTATTTCTACATCTCTGCCTCATT
Organism: Agrochola circellaris; assembly: GCA_914767755.1. Lineage (NCBI taxonomy): Eukaryota > Metazoa > Arthropoda > Insecta > Lepidoptera > Noctuidae > Agrochola > Agrochola circellaris. The sequence continues at coordinate 2,584,162 of OU611867.1, read as the reverse complement.
GAAATACAGTCTTAATGTCGTTATACTAGCTGCGCCCCGCGGTTTCTCCCGCAAAAGTCTTGATCCCGTGAGAATATCGGGATAAAAAGTATCCTACGTCCTAACCCAGGTCATGGTATACCCATGTGCCAAATTTCAACCAAATCCGTTTAGCCGTTTTAGGGTGAAAGCGTAACAAACAAACAAACTCACTTTCTCATGTATACCGCATGACTTTTTTTACCGTCTCGAAAAAAATAGGGTATAATTAGGTGAACGGAGTAGAAGCCTATGGCATAGAAATTTTAATGTTTTATTTTTTTTCAATAAAAAAAAAATAAAAAAAAGTTCCAAATATCCTTAAAAAAACATGAAAACTATCCATCATATATCATGATAAATTCCGCGCATCTAGTAGGGTGCGTATGAGGGTAGGGTTCTTTTTTATTTTCTATTTTTAATGTTCTGGAATGAAAAGTTCACTTTATATGCTTGGTATTTATCGATAAATCAATTTCATTCTAGGTTATTGAAAAAAATTAAAACATTAAAATTTCTATGCCATAGGCTTCTACTCCGTTCACCTATTATACCCTATTTTTTTCGAGACGGTAAAAATAGTCATGCGGTGTAGCACAATACTTATTTTATCAACATTGCTATTTTAAATTCCTCCTCTAAATAGATCAAGTATGGCACATCTCAAGAAGTCATATCAAATTCAATTCTGATCCATTTAGCCACTTCTAAACGAGGCGCCAACAAAAATGGACGAATTTTATTTTAAGTCTTCAATCGCGGTGTGTGGCCTGAGATATTAAATTTTATTGATATAAAACATTTTTATACGTTAAGGAAATTGTCCAGTTGGAGATATGAGATATAAATGGCTATTAGTCGGCTATGCTTTGATAAAGATGGAAGGAAGTAAGATAAGATATTTTATTCACTGTTTCTGATGATTTTAAAACACCTTTTTACGTATTGGTACAAGCTATACGATAATGTATAATAAAATCAAGCTGTATTCCCCGAGGGCTTAGGCAGAGGTCTACCTATACTTATCGTTCACCCACATTTTGCCGGTTATGTTGAAGTTTCATGTAATAGGGGGTGAGCCGATTGCCATCAACCGGGCACAAATCCAGACTCAGAAATTCCACTATGGGAAAATCCAATACCACTTTCTCCGACCCCGGAATAGAACCCAGGACCGCATACTCAGCAGTAGCGCTTGCAACCACTGGACCAACGAGAATATGTCGCAGTCAAATATTTACTACCAGCATGACAGCTGAACTGATTACACAGAGTGCTGGCGTCGCTACCCTTCGAAATTGATTTCTGTAAAAAATTCTAGTCGTTTTAAACAACTTTCAAAAAGGAGGAAGTTTTATGTTCGTAGCGTACCTACTTACCTATGTATGTTTTTGTTTTTTATATGTATGTCGAGCGATTTTTCCGTCAATTGTGGACCGATTTTGACAATTTAATTTTTTTGTTAGAAAGATGTGGACCTCTCGAGGTGGTCCCGTATACATTTTATGAACATTGCTTGTATAGTTTTTGAGTTAGCTTCAATAATATACTTATTATATTATAAAAATACGTATAATAATACGTATTTTTCCCACTTAGTCCAAATGGATGATATCATAAGTTCCTGTCACTGTTATTTACATAGCAGGTTGTGGTATTCGAATTTGTGTGGTAGGTACCACAACTAAATAGTTTAACTTTTTACAATAAAAAAACAACCGACTTCCAAAAAACACTACAAAGTACAAAATAACTTTAATTTCGGAAGTTGGTGGCAAAAAACGAAAATTCAAAGCACCGACACCGACTTCAGAAATTAAAGTTATTTTTCACTTTGTAGTGTTTTCCAGGAAGTCGTTTGTCTGCAGTAGCCGTTGGCTTTGAATGGGTACTATAGACTTCTGGGGTGACTTGAGTATCAAACCAAGAGAGTCGGAACTATCGCTTCGAGTCACACTGTGTGCAATACCTAACTCAGTATATTTATTTCTGGTGTTGCCTCGCTATAAATCATATCTGTGTGTGTGTCACTGCTCGATGCTGTCATGCCGCCGCGATGAAAATATAGTGTTGCCAGCGTGGCAGACGCAAGAAGAAATAAATGGTGTATGTACGTATTTTTGTTTTTGATCAAAGCTAAATAAGCATGTGGTGTTCGTCTATTATTAATTACTTACTTGTGGTCGCCCAGTGGTCGAAATTCAACCATAATTCATTGAAATTTTAAGTTTGATAGGATAGTGCATACTAATTCCATGTATAGTACATACTAATTCCATGCTATCATTTCATTATTCTAAGGTAGATCTTTAACCATAAACAAAAGACTGTGTGTGTCAACCGCATGGTAGTGTGTGTAATGTTTTTTTTTATTCATTTAATTTATTTCTAATGCGTATTAAATAAAAATATTAGCTTTCTGCGCTCCTTCTCTCCTCAAATATTATATAGGCACTGTAAATAGAAAAATGCTTTTTCTAAAATATTGAGACTAGATTCGCTCGGATATGTACAAACAATCGAAAATACGAGACCATAAGTTTAATACTTCAAACGAATAACAATCCTAATACTTACTCAAATACATCATTGTCATACTTTAATATCTATTTCTTACTCTTTATAGAAACGAATAACCACTAAAACATACATTCCACCTAGCAACACTAAAATTCTAAATTTAAACCCACCTCTTAACATCCAAACGAATGACACCACGGACATATTTATAACCCTGGATGTTCCTGTATGTTTTATGTTGAACAAATCGCCGAGGAACGAAACGGCAACCACTCGGCAATAATTAGTTATAACTTACTGACAAATTAGTGTTCGCGCCACTAAACTGTCAAAGTCATTCTGACATTAGAGGTGGTGACGTTTGAATGTCAGTTAGTGACAATACATTGATGTTTTTGTTGTTAAATGGTGTGTGAAAGTTAGCTGTTGGAAAGTAATGGTTAGGGAAATTGGTCTTTGTTTGCAAGAAATCTTATTGGTGACAATTTATAATAACATATTTATGCGAAAACTATTGCGGTGAAATACTGCGTGTCATAAAGAAATACTATAAAGGATTTTCAGAGACACTTATATTTCTTTTGACAACTAATTTAAAATGGCGGCATTTAAAAAAAAAATACATTTATGTAGCGTAGATTATTTTGTGAGATAATTATAATTTTAGCCTATACCTACACATCTAAATCTTCCCGTAAAATTCTACTGCCGGATAATTCATTATGTACTCTACCATAAACTGCAAAAAAACTTGTCCATTTTCACCACGTTTGCCAAACAAATTTATGCTTGCAGTTCGTGTCAGGAATATCCTAGATTATAAACATAACATCACGCCTGTAATCCCCCAAGGGAGGCAAAGGTGTACCTTTAGTAAACCCACATTTCGCCAGTTACGTAAGCCCCATGTAATAGGGGGCGACGCCCTATTGCCATAAAACGCGCACAAATCCAGACTCGGTGTTGTTATGCCTTTCTTGAATTTTATGGTTTTACGAGATCATGAGCAGAATACCTGTAGCATATCTATTTATAGATATGTAAACACCATCTCATGCACGTCACCAGTGAGGTCGCTGTCACTAATGTCAACTGTCAGTTCACCACGAATGGCGGGAAACGATTGCAAAGTGAAGCATGCCTGCACGAGAGGCTTGGTGGGTGATGAGCCAGTGTATTGATGAATTTAACTTAATTATGGCATCAACAGGATTCTATAATACCTCCTAGACATTTCTATACGAAAAAAAACTACAACGTAACTTACATTTCATTCATAAGTACTTTTAAAAATCTTAATCAACCATAATCGATCAAGCTGCAACATTCCCATACCCATAAAAAATTATGAATTTCAAACCGATCCAAAAACTATTCCAATTAACTTTTTTTAAATTACTTTCGCTTCGGAGGCAAGGGCAAAAAACATTGTCAGCCTACTTAGCTACCATTGACAAATTGGGGATATTTTTTCCTATCAAAATTACACGGTCGGCCGTTGATAAGTTTAAAACTGACGGATAACAGATAATACTGCAATTAATAACAGTCGCCGAGATAAATGGGCTGGGAGATTCTTTTTAAGGTTCCGTGGACAAATATTAAAACGGCAAAGTATTTGAGAAGTTATTAAAATTTTGTTGAACTGACTTGAGCTCTAGTTGAATTGTAGATATTGTTATTTATAAGTAATTTATTGCAAATATCTCCGATTTTTGCAGTTTGGAATTTAAATACAGAACGATGAAGATAATAGTAGGCCTTCATTATTTAGGATTACGAAACATCAAAATCAACTACGTAGGTACCTATTTTATTTATAATTAATTTTCGCTTTGATGTCATGAGCTCAATGAAGTTAACTTGAATCTTACTCAGCTGACCGCACACAATTCGTAATCAAACTCATTTGTTATTAAAGTAAATCATCGCGGATTCACACCTCGACAATCTTTTCAAATTCAAAATCATTTATTTGCAAATATGGGTAAACAATATGCATTCATGTATATTCATGTAATAGTAGTATATCACCATATTTTACTAACTTTTCCTAATATATACATTCTCGAAGTAGCTATATTCGTTAAAACTAACAAGCATCTATTTCCGGCATTAAGTGATACCAGGATGCGAACTACTGCCATGAGATCAAAATATCAGAGTCTATTGTGTACTGGTAGATATAACACTGCTTTGTTTAAAAAAAACATAATTGGTATGGCACCTATTATATTTAACAAATTGCCAAATTGTATTAAAGATCAGCCCTTAATAAAATTCAAGAAACTCCTGTCGTCGTTGCTGACAGAGAAATGTTATTACTCTGTTACCGATTTTATAAATGATGAATTGTAATATTTTGCTTCACTTTATCTCATTTATTATGTAAATAATTTTAGACTAAGCTGATCCATGATCTCATTTTGAATTTAAGCACCTAGTTTCTAAATTATCTGTAAGTTAACCACTATATTTTTGTATGCCAACAGGCAGAATGTACTGGGAATATATCCTTAACTAACACCATTATTGTAACACCTGCATTCTATACAAATAAAGAAATTATTATTATTATTATTTACCTTTCAGCATGCAAAGTACGTAAAAAGAAAACACGGAATAAATAAAAACTAAACAGAATAAAATTAAGAATGAGATCAGAAACTAGTTCAAAAATAATGTACTTAAAAAAAAAACCTATATTTTATCCTGCAAATATTCAGACACACTGTAATATATTTTTTTTAATCAAAAAACTTTATAGTTTTTTTTTTTTTAACTGAACAGGCGATGATGCCTCTATTAAATATTTAGTTAGGGGATTGTATACACGGGGAGCCATGACAAATAAGCTGTTATTTAAAAGTGACGTTTAAAGAGAAGGAAAGGGAATAGGTAGGTATGGACCGTAGGTGACGTTCTGTACTTTCTGCCTATCTATGGGAAGAACGCGTGAACTTATTTATGTATGTATGTTAAAAAAGAATAACACTGCAGAACCCACTGGTCAAAACCAACAGCCTACACTTCCCACATTTCAGTTAACAAATTGAGTATATCTCACACGTTTTAAAACCCTATTTATTACCATGTTATCTGAGAATAGTTTGTGTGTACGGATTGGTTCGTTCCGTCACCGGTAATTATAATTACTGAGGTATATTTTATCCTAGTCTTATCTTATCATAGGCTATAAGGCTCCTTGGATCCGTTTTGCTTTGAAAACTGGTCTTTTGAGCATTTATTTTGCGAAATTGTAGATGATTGGGATCAAGACCTCGTTGGTCAAGTGGGTTGTGTTGGTGTTGGTAGATTTTTCAATTAGGAAATGCTCAATAGCAGCATAGGTTCTGGATATGTGCCCGGTAAATGGAAATAGGTTTGCACCAAAAAATCAAAATCAAATCAAATATTTTATTTCACATAAACCTACATGGGCACTTATGAAACGTCAGAAGCTAGGTGCACGGTTCCAATTGGTCGTTTCCTATGGAGAAGAGCCGGCAAGAAACTCCACGGTTACTCATTAAAAAAGTGGTTGGATTTTACAATATTTTTAAACAACAGTGTTAATATTAGAGGACAGTCTGTGTAGGCATTTCAACAAGTACCAGATACTTAACAAAATACAAAATGGTCAACAAATCTACAGTCCACTAGGCCTACAGCGTTCTCACGTTCACAAAATAGAAAATAATCTATCTAAAAGATATTATTATTATTTTCGTCATTTCTGTCATTTCTCGGGACCCTGGGGTCCCGGACCTTTGGAAGGCGTATGAGGGGCCGAAGCCAACTCGCAGAGGCCATATTTTTTTTTTTTTCTTTTTTTTCTTTTTATATTTTGTTTTTGTAATTAGTATATTTGATTGCTAGTGTAAATTAGTAGTTAGATCTATTTAGTTATTTAGAAGTATAAATATTATGTATTAGGTAAGTATGTTGAAACTGTTTGTACTCCCCGTCACTTATCCAAGGGTTCATTAGAAAATACTTTTTCAAGTCGAAGTCGATTGCTTTTTTTTTAAGTTTTTATATTTCACTTTTTAGTTGTGGTACCTACCCTACACAAATTCGAATACCACTATCTGCTATGTAAATAACAGTGACAGGAAGTTATCATCATATCATCCGCATAGGTACTAAGTGGAAAAAATACGTATTATTGAAGCTTACTCAAAAACTATCCAAGCAAAGTTAATAATATTTATGGAACCAACTTGGAAGCATACACTTTCATACGAAAAAAAAAAAATTCAAAATCGGTCCACAACTGACGGAGATATCGGCGACAATAGATAAAAGAAAAAAAAAAAAACATACATACGCGACGAACATAATAACCGCGTCCTTTTTGGAAGTCGGTTAAAAACCAGCGTCAGACAGCATTTGTCTGGCATTAATGCTGAAATGGACCTTTTTGGCGCAGCCGTGAGGGAAACACATTATTATAAATAAATATTATATTATCACCGCTCTCCCATCTGATGAAAGGTGGGTTTAAACATCTGCCGCCTAATCCATCGAGGAATATAGGATGCAGAATCAGCCTATAATGTTCCCTCTGCTGGGAAACAATCCCTCAGTGAGAAGCAGTGGGCCATAATCCACGTCCACGATGTCACATGTCTTCGAATGTTTGGTTCTAGGACATGCCGGTTTCCTCACGATGTTTTCCTTCACCCTTTCGAGAGCAGTGGTGATGAAATCATTTACACAAAGTAAAGCGCCAGTCTGGGTTCGAATTCCTGTCTGAAAACGCGAATAACACGCAGTCAAGCTTTCGATCACAAGAACATAGTGAGCTTAGTCTTATAGGTACTTAAATAAAAATAACAACTTAATCCCTCAAAAACGTAAGTAAAATAACATTCCCACAGCCAGGTATATAAAACGAATTTGTCCGAGGATAAAGCCTCGTAAGACCACGCGTGGGCGTGGGCAGAATGGCTCTATAGACCTCACACGTTGATGATATAGATGTCAATCCTGTGTATACAGGGTGGTGACAAGTTTGTGTGTGAGCAGGTTTTTGTAATAATTTGATTTATGAGTCCATGGAGTTTCTTGCCCGTTCTTCTCCATAGTAATATAAGTTTTGGAATGGGCAACTAGCTTCATCTTTCCGACTAACTGACCGCCTCCTTGATAATTCAAAAATGGTTAGTGGTTTAATTAAAATAAATGTTTTGATTTTGCCGCTGATAATTTGTCTGGTGACAAATAAGGTGTTGATATTTTGAAGTTAGGGAGTCGTGGACGGTTTCTGAGTTGGGGATGTAGGATTTTTTGGTTGCTGAAGGTTGGATTTTGAATTGGGTTATGGTACAGTAAGTTTTTCGCGGGGCAATTTTAGCAGTAAATCTACCTATCCATTGCTAATCAACTTTTACCTTAAACATACAGGTACGTTCAATGAAATTAGGAAATAAACATAATGACAGTCGCGTCTCAATATGTATATGAGAACCTGATTTATGTAAAAAAGAATATAAATCTATATTCTAAACACAGCGACATTCATAGCTTAAATACTAGAAACAAAGATTTATTTCTTGTGCCGAAGACTAGGCTCCAAAAAATTTGTAATTCATTTAAGTGCCAAACAAGCCATGTCAAAGAACTGAGCCTCAATAAATTTAAATCATTTATTAAACAGAAACTATGTCAAAAAGGTTTCTATAAAGTTAAAGATTACTTAGAAGACAAAAAGGCTTGGGACTAATTAAGCTACTCCAATATCCCCTCCCCAAGCAACAAACAATTGTTTTAGAATCAAAGACTACATGATACTATATGAGCTCATATAATTGTTTGGATTATTTTATTTGACTGTAAGTCAATTTATTTTAATTTTATTTTCCTTTATTATTGACATAATCTACTCATTAAAATGTTTTTATTTTATGAGTTGATTGCAATTTGTGGTAATGTAAATTATTTGTGAATAAGCACTTTTATATAGAATCAAGTTTTTCCAACTGAACAGACAGCTGTGCTACTGGGGAGTTTGTTGCGCCACTTCTTCTTCCCAGCTTAAGCACTAGGAAGTGGTGAAGGGTGGGCGTTTTTGGGGGACTGTCTTATGTACATAATTTTGACGTTCGAAAAGTGCTGATTCTCAGCCTGGTTTGAATAAATGTCTTTTGGATTTAGAATGGAAGTCAATCTAATTTTCTATTTCTAAAATGCTATTGTTGCCCGTTTTGACTGTCCTTTCCAAAATCAGTGGATAAGGATAATCATAGGCATCAATTATAGGTACTAACTATATTATTCGCAACATAATGTAAGATACAATTTCGTTACTTACACACTAAGATTTTATGTTATTTTTGTGATATTATGATTATGTAACATCTATACTGCCCTCAATCGGAGTAAGTTTTGAGAAAATTGACTTTTTGTTCATTGTAATTTAAGGAAACATAAGGATATAAAAAGCTTCTGAATGGTTTTTTTAAATGTTTTAAGTTGGATAGCGGTATTTGGCTTTATACCATTAGATGCGAAATTGTTATAGCTATCGAATGGTATAACAAAAACTAAAAGGGCGTATCTCTGAGATACTTCCTTTTGGCTTAGCAGGGCAGTATGGAGATTCTCTGAAATAAATAATAACCTCTTCACACCAAGGACTTTAGCATGGATTACATAATATCGACGGTCTCAATGATCTTCGCGGCAATCAATACATACCATGAATAAATTACTTACATCGATCGATCGTGATCAAAATCCGACGCGGCTCGCGACAAGAGATGTCTTACTATTGTTCTGCATATTTACAATTGTGCTCATTAAGAGTCGGCAATACTTCAGCTCAAATTCACTCTGTATCTCGCTCACACACTACTGCTCACGAACTGAGTGAGAGCGAGACTGAGCGGCGGGGAGAAGGCTCCAAGGCGCCGATAGTTTAGGTAGTTTCTTTTTACAAAAGTTTGGTTAAAAATCACTAGGTACGTTCTTTTCGTGCAGTGCGGACGTATGATGGGTTCCGCAAAAATTATTAGCGGTGGCTAGGTACTTGTGAGGCCAAGAGACCACAAAGAAAATTTAGGATGCATTCCTTAATAATAATGAACTATATTTAAAAGGCCAATTTTTAAGCCACACAATTATTTAAGGAAATTTCCTAAAAATTATATTATATAGTATGTTTCTTGTACTGTATTTTCTTAAATTAAACCCGTTTAATGTTTACTTACTTTCTTTATGATAAACTCCACCCAAATACCGACCTATACCCAGAACTGACTGATTATTCTAATGTTTTATTACGGCCTAGAGCCAACATCACAAACTTTGGTTGGACCACGGTGAGTGCAGGCAGGCCAAGGAGGCACTCCCTACAATTGATGGCACCTTCACGAAACAGGTTCTCCGACTAACTAAACAACAGCTGCGTACAGTCACTGCAGCTGTAACTGGCCATGGGTCATTTAATAAACACCTCTTTGTCATAGGAGTCACAAACAGTCCGCTGTGCAGAGCCTGCATGGAGGACGACGAGACAGCAGCTCATGTGCTGTTATACTGCCCGGTGGTCGCCACATACAGGGCAAAGTACTTCGGTAACCCAGGTACCCTACGTGAGATTGTCAGTGACACCAAGGCGCTGCTGGCCTTCTTTGAGGAGCTGGGGTGGATCGAATAACCGATTTTCCCACCCGTACGCAAAATACGCGCTTAGTCGTGGAGTTGCGGATATCAGCCCATATTACCTACCTATTACCTATTACGGCCTAGAGCATGGGGCACGTCCGCACTCTACGAGCCGGCGCACCATACGGACCAATGCGCGCGATTTTTTCGCGTCCGTGGGAATACAAGTACAGATCTTCCTATGTCGCATTAATTCTACGCTCGACAACCGAGCGTTGAAATCCGAACACCGCGCGATAAAAAATCTTTTTTCCATTCCAAAGCTCGGCACGCGATTTTATCCCGCGCAATTTTATTACGTCCGTGTGAACGTGGGCCAACGCAGTCTGGCAATTTTGCCAATGGCTGGGACCGTTTCACCGCTCACATACCTCAAGCGGTGACTAACAGTCGCGCGCGGACTGTAACTAAATTTACCAACATGGAGTAAAAAGAATAAATTACAACCAATAAAAAAAAAAAAAATACATCTGCTGAAAAACGTCGACGAATGACGGACATATTGGACATACCAAATACGTCAAAACGACACACTCACATCATCATAAAATTGCAGAATTTAATGGAACATTACTATTTCATTGTAATTTCTTCATTTTATGACATCGTCTTTAGTGTTTTCAGAGAAATTTTATCGTAATTATTGGCTCTATCAACTAACGCCACGAAAATACAGGCTGTAGTATTTTCGACTTTCTTATAGTCTTATATGGGTGACCACTGAAAATCAGCGCTGTGCTGTGGGTCTCCATAGCACAGCATCATGCTGAGTGGAAGCCTTCTTGTCACAGTCATGACGTGCCAGCAGCTGCCGACTATTTCTGTTTTGTGCTCGTTATTGTATTTAAATCTATTCTGTTTCATTTTCTTATTTTCTACTCGAGTTTATCATCTTTTTTTTTATGCACGTGTTTCTGTGACAAACAAACTTATTTTTCTTTCTTTCATATGCTTCCGCCCGCGACTTCGTCCGTATGAAATTTCTTGTTTTAACATAAAATATATCCTTTGAAACTGTCTCTTAGCTTCCCATTAGTGAAAGGATTTTCGGAATCGCATCAGTAGTTCCCTACATTAAAACTGATTTTACCTCTTTATATGATTACTAGCTACGCCCCGAGGTTTCACCCGCATAAGTCACGATCATATCAAAGATCCCGTGGAATATCGGGATAAAAAGTATCCCATCCAGCCGCAGCAAATCTGTTCAGCCGTTTTAGCGTGAAAGCGTAATAAACAAGCAAACAAACAAACGCACTTTCGCATTCATAATTCAATTCAATTTTATTCAGGAACAATTTACATTGTGTTTGAAATCATACATACAAAATAAAATAAAATAAAAACACGTTCATTAAAACTATAGAATACATTCTGCACAATAAATTATAGAAAAAAAAAAACAAAATAATATTAATAGGTATAGATGAAATCTGTTCCTTTAACCTCATCTAGTTTTAAAATATTATTTTAATGACGTGTAAAAGAGTTTGTTAAAACCCTGCCATTTACAGAAGTAAATATTCCACCACTTTTGCCTACTCAATCTGCCTAGCCTTTTTCCCAACTATGTTGGGCTCGACTTCCAGTCTAACCGAATGCAGCTGAATACCAGTATTTCACATGGAGCGATTGCCTATCTGACCTCCACAACCCAGATACTAGGTAATACGATAGCTCATGGTAGGGACTGGTTGTCAGACTTTCGGGCTTCTGAGGACCCGTAACGACTGTCAAAGATCTACGAATGACAGCCGAGACCAACGGTTTAACGTGTTTTCCGAGGCACGGAGGAGTCTCGGTATGTAAAGATGGTCACCCATACACGGACCAACCCCGGCAAGCGTAGCTTAAACTGATGGATCGAGCCGTGTGGCTGTTATTACTTAGCCACGAGCTCCTCCTTAGCCACGAGCTCATAAAGTACTTTTTTCTAATATAATATTCCATTCACTAGTCTGTTTCATACAACGTATTGCAATTTTTTTTTTTTTTTTTTTCACCTGGATGTCGCATATTTTTTCCATCTTTAAATCAATTACTGGGCAATTAAAGACAATTAGTTATGAGACATTTACTTACACTAAAAACAGTCTGTCAGGAAAAAGTTATCGCAGAATTCCCAACCAACAAAAAGTAGTTTTTAAACTATCTCCAGGAGATCATTTCCTTAGGACTATATGAGACTTATATCCGCATATAAATCCGGAAAAGGGCCCACTTTATAAGTAAACTTTTACTTATATCGTGTTTATAATAGACCGCTTCAATGCCGTTTACGCCTATATTGCTCCTGTAATAGAATTACGGCAATGCAAGTAGTCCTGCAAATGCCAATATAAGTAAATTATAGGAAAATTTGAGATGAATACGCGCCTCGCAATGCTTCTTTAAGCTCACATTTAGTGAACAGTCGAATTGTGTTGTGTCGGTCCAGGAATTGCTTAAACTTTTTGAATAAGGGTAAGTATAGTATTTATGTAAATATTACTTAAGTTTAATTGAATAATAATAAATGTCAAACATAGTAGAAAATCAAAAGCTTATTGTTGTTAGTCTGGTGTATATTCGTAGGGGAATGTGAATTTTCTGAAAATTCTATCATGGTTTTAATTAAAAATTTAAAGCGCTTCTTGTAATTTACTTATTTACATTTTAATATTATTTATTTTATTATGAAAATATCATGAACAGTTACCATTTTTTTCGGTGAGCATTGCCAAGTGTGACTTAGCGCCAATATAAGTAACATTGGTTCTATATTGGCGAGTGTTAAAACCGAAGAAGATTCGCCATATTATTATATATTGTTACCAATTAGGGTTCCACATTGCCCAGATAAAAACAAACTCTATTGATATTCATAGATTAGCATGTTATAGGAATATTGTAAGGGTTTGTTGTGCGTGCTAGGTTAAACATTAGTTTAAACATTGTTTTTATTTAATTTAATGGTTATGTTATAATTAATATCTAATTATTATATTCAGGTTGCCAACGATCGAAATAAAAGTATGGTGATATTCCTGGATATCGATCGATTTTTGACAAAAAATGATTTCCGATCTCTAAAGAACTTAAAATGGCCTTGGAGTGTTACACATTTCTTGTTATCGGAGACATGTCTCGGTTGTCAAGTCATGGTTTCTACTAACACTAGAGATTTTCATTTTACCAAAAATCGAGACGACATCAAATCATTGCTGAATCAAGATTGGTTTTGGTGTGATAATTGTTCTACCTACGCAGTTTATGATCACTACCCGAGAGACGAGTGTGAAATTTGTAACTAGTACCTAACTAAATATGTACTACGTAACACAATATTTATAATTACCTAGTTTTATGTGAGTAAAAATGAAAGTACCTATACTTACTTATATTTTTACCTAGTTATTTATTAGAAACTAGCATAATATTCAGTATAAGTTGAAAAGACTTCAAGTATCTGATATATGAGCAATAATAAATAAAATCTTAAGGATCTATCTACGACACAATACGGGGAATTACCGCGCGCACGCTTTTAATTTGGTGTTATGTTAGGTTAGAGCGAGCGAGCAGTATGAATGAAACTGTTGAACAGTGAGGACGTAGTCTCGTGCTTAGTTGAAATTTTTGTGAATATTTTTTTATTATAAGTAGGTACCAGTATTAAGTTTTATTTATTTCAGTAGTTTCAATTCAAGTTTTGTTATTAGTGTTCAGTACCAAAAAGGAAAAACGGAATACTTATGTGATCACCTCTTTGTCTGTCCGTCCCGTCTGTCACAGCCGTTTTTCAGAGGATAGGTATTTGGCGTTGACAAATGAAATTTGGAATAGTTGTAGTAAATGGTAACCCAAAATCGGAATCGAACTTTAAAAATATTTTTTTTTAAGTAACGCAGTTCTAAATTTTTGTTGTAATCTGAAAGTTCTGTCTCATTATCGCTTTCAGAATCGCTCAATGATTTTTCATTATAACTTTCGTAGTCCGAACCTCTTCCCTCTAAAGTAGTACTACAGTTATCTTGTCCGGAACCCTCACCAGAATTCGCGATGCGCTCTTCACCAGTTAAATTTAATACATCAGTGCTCACTGCGGTTAACATATCTTGGTAGTTTTTTTTAACTTTTCTTTTATAAGAACCACTTTTTTTTAACCGCTTCCACTTATTTAAATCCATTATCAATATCGTAGACAAAAATAGTTGCAATCTTAATGGCTGATGTCAAATCCTATAATAGAATTTGCGAAACTATATAAAGCGTGTTTTAGCCTATATTGGTTAATTCAAGCAAAAGTGACCTTATAAGAGTTTTAACCAGGATTGTTTGAGATTACTTAGATTATAAAACTACTATGGAATGCCTAGATAAGTGTATCTAAGGTTATAATGGCATACGATAAAACTATTATATAGGGAACATTTTATCCTACTGCGTGCTGTTATAATCTTAGTGATTTTATTATCTTTGAAACGCGGATATAAAATACACTTCTAAGGTACCTAATGTAAAACCAGACCAGAAATATAAATGCTTTTCAGTAGTTTAACTTGAATTTACTTATATTGGCCATAAAATATTAGCTTATATGAGGTTATAAGTATAAATAACAAGAGTGATTGCGCCTCAGTGTATATATTCCTGGTAGATGCTCCTCGAGGAGTCTTAAGACTTAAATGCTCCTAAGATGTTATCTTATAGGCGCATATAAGTCTGAGTTACCGGATTAATTACTCCTGAGTGCAATTAGTTTTGTTCCTAGCTTTTATAGGACTCTTAATCCAGTAGGAGCCACGAAATATGATCCTATATACCGATATAAGTTCAAATTATAGGATTAATCGTACTGAAGTAAAAACGGCATTCATTAATGCTGTTAAAAGCGCAGTAGCATATACCAAAACCATCATCGGAGCTATATAAGTCCACATAGCATTATAAAATCGCATTCCAGGACTACTTTGCTGGTTGGGTTGACACCTGCCACTTTAGCACCAACCTGTATATAAAAACAATAAAACCGGCGCCCACGCAGGTATTCGCAACAAACACCAGCACGACAACAGTACGGCGCATGTTATTTAATTTTAAATTCACACTCTTACACATATGGAGTTAGCAGATATACGCCTCGTAGCTGTTAACCCTTAACGGATCGTTATTGTGACCTAACGTCACAATAACGTCTAGTTACCCTTCTATGCCTTTGATTTGTTTTTCTAATTGAAACTTAAGGATGAGCAGTCTCATAATGTTATTAAGCTAAGCTAATAAACATTAGTGTTAAAATTTGCCAGATATAAATCTATACATACATACAAATAAATAAAATTTAAGTGTATGTTTGTGATGTCAAAATAACAGCTTTTTACTAAATGCATAATATACGGTACTTATAAAAAAATACAAAATTTAAATTTCTGTTTGTTCCGCCTTATCTCCGAAACGGCTAGACCGATTTTGACGGGACTTTCGCTGGCAGATAGCTGATGTTATAAGGAGTAACTTAGTCGTTTTATTAAAGAAAAAATATTAAGGTCCACGCGGGCGAAGCAACGGGTAGCAGCTAGTTAAAAATAAATAAATAAGTAACATAATTTGTTTGACTTGATCAGATAGCTAAGTTATCAAGAGATGGTGAAACAGGCTCTGCGAATCGCAGAGTACAGAATTAACCAGGTACCTCCTTCAGTCTTTAATGGCAGAGTAGAGATGTTACCGGAACCAGAGCCAAAGTTGGAGGTTTTAAATTTGATTGATTGGAGTCGGAACCGGAGTTTGAGTCGGAACCGGAGTCGGAGTCTGAACCGGAGCGGAAGGTAGAAGAAACATTTTCCGTATAACAATTTTTGTGGGCTTCATATTGAAATTATCTTATAACAACAATTAAACTACTTAATAGCTTAACATATCAAATTAACGTGACGCGTCTGACATACCTGCACAAAACAATAAACTGAAACTTCGAGCGGGAGCGTGTATAAAAATTACCTGGGTGACAAGTTAAGAGGGCGCCTAAAGGTCCACTAGCGCCACTCTTTAAAAAAAATATTATCTCGTGACTGAGAAGGAATTATGAATAACGGCTAGTAAGGACCCTCGGTGTGTCTAGAATTTTCTAATACCTTTTATAAAGTTTCATATTGAGACACGGAGCAACAAAATACGATCTAGAGGAATGTGGCCGCTTTTCTTTAGATCGTATTGTGTTGCTTCGTGTCTCAATATAAAGCTTTATAAAAGGTATTAGAAAATTTTAGACACACTTACCGAGGGTCCTTACTAGCCGTTATTCATAATTCCTTCTCAGTCACGAGATAATATTTTTTTTAAAGAGTGGCGCTAGTGGACCTTTAGGCGCCCTCTTAAAAGTTGTTTGTACGCGCTTTAGCCACGTGCATCACTGCGTTTCGATCATCGTTATAACTCCGATTCAAAATTATTGGAGTCGAAGTCGGAGTCGGAGGTGTAACATTCATCGAAAGTTCCGACCTTTCGGAGTCGAAATCGAAGCTCCGTAACATCTCTGTTGCAGAGCATGGCCACCTTAATTTATTTTAACATTATGTAAGTAATTAAAATCAGCTCGTAAATATTCCAAGCTTTACATAGGCCTTCCAAGGAATGCTGTTTTAGAGTCATGGGGATTATTTTCATAATCAATAGGTACATTCTGCTGCGCAGCTGAATACCAGTATTTTACATGGGGCGATTGCCTTTCTGACCTCCACAAGCCAGTAACTGGGTAACACGATACCCCTTTGGTAAGACTGGTTTTTTTGATTTTTGGGTTTCTGAAGACCCGTAACGACTGTCAAAGATCTATGAATAACAGCCGGGACCAACGGCTTAACGTGCTTTCCGAGGCACGGAGGAGTCTCGATCCACTCACCAGATGCAGAGGATCTTTAATTCTTAGCATGGAGACTTCATAATTATTATCCTCTTAATCCACAGAACCACTTAATTCCTACAGAAATATTCCATGTTCATGTACCACGGCCACAAGTGACCTCAAGCTAGCCATTTTATTAATAATGGAACCGACTTATGTTTTGACAAATTAATTCTGCGCAGGAGTTTACCGATAATTATATTTTGTGGTAGGGTTGGCGCGCGTGAGTTATGCTCGGGTGGGCTTGAGAATTAAGTAACAATACTTTCTGGAGTTTACTCCTTATGAATCGATTTGCATTTAAGGCGGTGTGGAAATCTTATGAGGAGTGAATTTATACAAGCGTAACACTTGCTTTTTTCATAAATAACACGGATAAAATTTTGGAAAAAAACATGTTAGGTACATATCGACACTTCGATCTAGATATTTCGGCCATTTTAAGATATGTCGTATTTCTGATTGCGGGTGAAGCTCACTTACACCTCCAGCCAGATCATCACTTACCATCAGGTGAGATGCGGGCCAAGAGATACCCCGTATGGATAAAGAAAAAATAGCAGCGGTTGTTGACCTACCAAAAAAACATCAAATATTTTTCTTTCTTTGTTTTATCGTGCTTAGATGTCGATACACAATACGTCTGGAGTTTCGCTAGCTAATTAAATTTGACCCTGTATGCCGCTAAGCAGCGTTGCTATGTTCTGGTGTCGATGCCAGTGTTATTACAGACACGTGAGACATTCCACCTTTGTTTCTAGGATTGCATAGTACTTGCAATGCTTCTGATATTATAAAAAAATTGCTGCGCCCCGCGATTTCACCCACATAAGTCTCGATCCCGTGAGAATATCAGGATGAAAGTATATTATGTTCTAAGCCAAGTCATGGTCTACCTTTTTGCCAAATTTCATCCAAATCCGTTAAGCCGTTTGAGCGTGTTTTTTTACTGACTCACATTCGCATTTATAATTATGACTTTGGATGTCCTTAAGCAGAAGTATGTTGAAGTTGTTCACGAGGTTTAAGCACACAAACGGACTCGCGGATAGACTGGACTTACGTAAAATACGCAGAGAAAAATTTAAATGATTACTATATCATGTAATATCCTTTTATTCCACAAATAATACGAATTAATTGATTAATTTATTTTTTCTTTTCTTATTAATTTATTTAACACGACAGGGAAGCATGGCACAAAATACAGGAGGCCTGTACTCCAGCAGTGTGCCGAAAAAGACTGCCGATAATGATGAAATAACACGTAGGTAAGTTTATAAAAATGTATAGTGATAAATCAATATTCTATATAATTCGCAATTAAATTAATTCTCCATCATAAAATTGCAAATAAATAAACCATTTTATAAAATTTTGTGCCAGCCCTAGTCGTACATCTGGGTGGCCCTCGCGTCCGATACCGTGGCAGCTAAAATAAAACCAACGTACCGTGCGAGCGAGACGCAACACGTTACGTCATGACCCTCTCCTTCGCGCGCAGAACAACGATCTTTTTGAGTTATTAGTAATGATTTTTACGCTTTATTTTTAAAATAAAAGTAGTATCTATTCTTTCTAATTAAAAGTAGTAAAATTAGCATTGGCCCACTGCAGGGTAACTTTTCATAAACAGACGAAACAAGCATTGATTACCTGCAGCCTAATTACGTAATGCACGATCAATAATAAATTGAAACAAATTGCTAGTCCATTGCTTCATAAGTTCGAAAAAAAAATCTGCTCAATTTTTTTTTCGAACTTATGAAGCAATGGACTAGCAATTTCTTTCAATTTATTATTGATGGTGCATTACGTAATTAGGCTGCTGATGAATATTAATGGAATGACCGTGAAATGCAGTTGCAAAACGTTTTATTTAAACCCAAACGACACAGGAGAATAATATTCTTATAGTATAAACTTATAACGTAATAAATCACAACTATTTTCTTTTGTAGCTGAGAGAGATAGATCACAGACAATAGACGAAACTAATGTCAAACGACCATAGGCAATTTATTTTTATTTTTTTCTTGCGTTGTCATTACGACACGTCTTGCTCACTACGTTTTGGCTGATAAGAAAATTAAGATCACCAGCTACGCATGTGCTTTTCAAAGGGGTAGGCAGAGATGAAGGAACATCCACATCTCACTAGACAACTATGTGGGCCATTCACTAGGCAAAAATCCGGACTCTAAGCTGCTATGCTACTGAAAATATTCTAATGACAAAGCCAGGGCTAGAGTAGTATTAAATACCTACATTTCGCCAGCTATGTCCCTTGTGTCTGTAGACAGGGTGAGCCTATTTTCAGCAGCGAGGAAAAATCCAAATCCAGACTAAGGACTCTCAACTAAGAACTAAAAAAAATATGTCAAACTATTTTATTTCACGTATACTTACATAGGCACTTATGAAACGTCAGAAGCTAGGTGCATGGTTCCAATTGGTCGTTTCCTATGTCGAAAAGCCGGCAAGAAACACAGTTACTCTTTTAAAAATAATTGTCTTTTCAAATAACAGTGTTAATAGGTATGAGAGGACAGTGTAGGCCTATCAACAACTTAACAAAATAGAAAATGGTCAACATATCTACAGTCCACTAAGCCTACAAAGCTTTCCCAAAAAAAATCGAAAAGTATCTATATAAAAGATAAAAATGTTAATAAAAATAAAAACCTATTACATGAAAAACCACTTTACCACCAAAAATAGTACTTTACCCAACCGAAGAATTGAAATCTGGACTCTGAGCTGAGATTTTCTTAATAATTAGTACCTACTACAATCTGACACCATACACCTAAATGTTATTTGTAAGATTTACTTTACAAGTGATACCTAAGAATTGTTTTATACTGCATGTTGACATAATTATTGTATACCTATTAGGCAGGACATAATGGAACTGTAATTTACCTAACATCTGTCTGTATAACCTATGCCCACAATAAAATGATTTGATGCTCACAGACACTTCTGATTGCTAGACTTAAACAAAATCTTTTTTACAAAATTAAACACAGCTACGGACCACCCCACGGGTAACAAATGACTCGTAACGAAATTCAACGTATCTACTCTCCACACTTTCGATCAACTGATCAAGGGGAAGTATTTGAATTAAACATTTATTTTACACCCTCTCCCGGCAATGTGAGGGGAACACATCGTCCCCCCTTCAACTTCATCTGTAACCGACCTGATAGACGGAATGGATGGCACAGCACGCTTAGCATGACCATAATAGAAACGGGTTTTGTCGACGGAAGAATAGACAATGTGACAGATTGTGATTGTTTATCTGTCATTTTGTCTATTCTTCCGTAGAAAACCCGTTTCTATGGTTATCATGCTACGTGTGCTGTTGTCTAACATGATATGTAACTGGCTCTATAACAAAATTGAAAATACTTTGATGACCAGCCCAGCTAAAGTCTGTCCGAAAAGTATCAGATAAAAGTGTAAACAAACTCTGTTCAGTTTAAACTCTTGCGCAATCACTTAGTAAAAGAAATTAGTAACACATTCATCTGTATTTAGAAGGTTTCAAGTTTATATCTAACGATTTTTTTCAACAAGTTCTAATATTAATAGGTACTAAATTATAATTGAAAAATCATCGACGAAAATAGGGTGTAGTATTGATTTTATTGATTAGATACGGTAGCGAATCAAATTTTGGTCAACATACAACAAAGTACCGACCGGAAAATTGCAAAAAACGTAAGAAAAATTGAAATTTCGCGGGATACCCTAGCGCTTACTTACGCCTTAACAAGTTTCATTCTTATCATTTATTCAAGATAAATATTATTAAAAAATATAAATTGAGTTATTATGATTAAAATTAGTCATCACTTAAATGACTAATGAATATGCTACCTATGTACCATCGAAGAAGTTCATATCTAACCACCGTAACGACTATTCTTGCTTGCAGCGTTCAGCGGCTATAGAACCGGGCCGGTAACAGATGTGGTCATCGTGTTCATGGGATTTTGTTTTGAAACTGGTTAGATATGAACTTATTTGATGGTACAGTCAATATACTGCAGCCCTTCAATAATGATTCAATCAGTGAGCAGATTAGACTTTATATTATTTACAAAAAGACAACTGAAACTGAGCGTGGCCTTGCTTTTTGAGTAAATACTCAAAAAGCAAGGTTATACTCCGGAGCCCTTAAGTACAAACTAGAGTTAAAAAAATTCAACAAGATTGGTACAAGAACCTTTTTTTTACGTCTGGAGATCGTCATGGATACCCTCTGCCTTGGGAGAGCGGAGGGTTATGTCGGACTCCTACCGACTAAAACCCCACGGTTCCTACTACTACCATAAAGTCGGGGGCCCGGGACATACTTGTACATTCGCCGCACCCCCGACTGGTATCAGCCCGCCATACCTAGCGGGCCCCATCACCAAGTGCGGCCGACGACTCGTAAGCACGTCCTCCCTAAAGACGCGCATGGAACTGTTCGGGCGACGACAAAGCTGGTGTCAATTGTGTTCAACACAAAATTTACAGAATGGCTTCTGAAGTGTTGTTTTTATAATAGGTACTACTAAGGAATTTAAGGAACATAAAATTGAAAATTAGAATATTAACAATATAAATTAAATAGTGAATAAATGCATGGAGGGGTTTATGGCTACGTAATAACAGCCGCACGGGTCGATCGATCAGGTTAAGCTACGCTTGCCGTGGTTGGTCTGTGGATGGGTGACCCTCTTTTCATACCAAGACCCCGTGCTTCGGAAAAGTTAAGCCGTTGGTCCCGGCTGTCATTCGTGGATCTTTGACAGTCGTTACGGGTCGTCCGAAGCTCGAAAGTCTGACAACCAGTCTTACCTATGGGTATCTGGATAATATCCAGTAATTGGGTTGTGCAGGTCAGACAGGCAGTCGCTCTATGTAAACTACTGGTATTCAGCTGCATCCGGTAAGACTGAAAGCTGTCACCAATTTAGTTGGGAAAAGGCTTGGCCGATTTTGAGTGAATAAATGCATGGTAATAGTAATAATAGTAGGTAATTTATGTTTTTATAATAATATTTAAAAATGTAATTAATATGTAGGTATAAAAACGCAATAAAAGAAATAGTAATAAAATAAGCAAATGTACGTAGACAGAATACAAAACAATGTATGTATTTCTGGCAAATAAACGTTTGATTTGATATAAATTGACCCAAAAAACCAACACTATGTCATTACCTCAAAATTATCTGAATTTAAAATCACTGTACCAAGAATTACACGAAAAAACTCATTGTTGATATTATTTCACATTAAATTTCCTTTTTCTTGCTAATTAGTGGTTAAAAAACATAATAATTACTGCTTACAAGTTGTCAGTGCCTAGTTATAACACGTTCTAGGTGCTAAGTGCTGGTCTCATTAATGTATAATTGATTTAATTATACCTATGAGGTGTCAGAACTATATTTTATATTTTGGCTATGTTTTTTTTTGACAGTTCTTTGGTTTAGTCTAGCGGTACTTATTTTGGTGTTGTACAGTATGTTCAAAATTATGATTGATATTTTTTTTTATAAAAAAGCGGCCAATTGTGAGGCGAACTCCCATACGAAGAGTTCCGTACCCCCGTACAATATTTAACATGATACTAACATATTTAAAAAATAATCTTCTTATAAAAACAAGAGTTTTAATTTGAACTTTACGTAATTTTTATTATTTGTTTATAAAGCGGCCATAGTAGTACTGTACACACTGTGAAAATTTCAAGTGTCTACCTATTACGGGTCAAAAGATACAGGCCTATGACAGACGGACGGACGTACGAATGACGGAGCCTTAGTAATAGGGTCTCGTACCCTTTGGGTACGGAACCCTAAAAATAACATAACATCACGCCTGTAAACCCCGAAGGGCTAGGCAGAGGTGTACCTATAGTACACCCACATTTCGCCAGTTATGTTTAAGTCCCATGTAATAGGGGAGAACCTATTGCCATCAACCGGGCACAAGTCCAGACTCCGGGCTGCTACTGAGATTTTTTTATGAAAAAAACAAATAAGACTTCGCCCGACCTGGGAATCGAACCCAGCAAGGTAATTGCGTAACACACATAAAATGACAATTGCTCAATGTCTTTCATTTGACAATTCAGCCACGTCCATTGCTTTAAACCTCATGCAGACTAGCGCGACGTGATGGTGCAGCGTAAAGCTTCGTGCAGACCAGCGCGACGCGACACCGGTTATTGTTATACCGTCAAGTTTTCTTAGAAATTGTATTGTTAGTGTCGCGGCGCGGCGTCGCGTCGCGCTGGTCTGTACGAGCTTTAATTCGAACAATAAAATTTCTAAAAAAACTTCACGGTATAACAATAACCGGTGTCGCGTCGCACTAGTCCGCACGAAGCTTTATTTGCGTTGTTGAGCAGACGACGTTTTTCAAACCTATAAAGTACTTAATGGATTAGGAATATCTTTCAAAACCCTCAGTTTGTGAATTCTTTTTTCTAAAATAAAAGTAGCCTAAGTTACTCCTTATAACGTTAACGATCTGGAGATTAGCTGGAACAAACAGACAAACAGTTTTTTTTTGTGTTTTTTTGTTGTTTTTAATTATGTACCATACATACTTTCATATGCATTGAATAAAAAGCTGTTATTTTGACATTACAAACAGACACGTCAATTTTATTTATTTGTATAGATTTAATGAAACGCTTGGATTGTGGAAGTTTTTCCTTGAACCAACATTCAATACGTCACGGCTAGTGATTTATATTACTGCATTTCTTGCCTATTACTAGATCAAATCTCTGAGCAATAAATCTAAGTACTGTCAAATACACTGGAAGTTGTAGTAATTGGTTTACCAAAATAGTTGACATAAGAATTGTAGTGTATCTATTTATTGAGTAAACACCATCTCATGGACATCGGTAGCGAGGTAGCTGTCACTAATGTCAACTGTCAGTTACCACGAATGGCGGGAAAGAGTTCAAACTGAAGAATAAAATCAACTTAATTACGGGATACACAGGATTCTACTAGAATTAACAACAAGTTTATTTGAATAGCATTTCAGCAATGATGGAATTCACACCACGATTTCATTGTTTTAAAGCTATTTTACACCCTGTAGATAAATTGACCGTACGTTCTTTCACTATTTGAAAAGTCTACACATTTGAAATTGAAGTCGCTTTTTGTGTCTATCTGTGTGACCGCGTTGTTCTTATAAACTACGCAACAGATTTTCATGTGGTGTTCATCATTATTTAGAAAATGTATTCTGGAATGTTTATGTGTATATTACATTAATATTATACTAACATAATCATATAATATCTAGGTACAGAAATCTCGATGTTTTATCAAGTCCTAAAAACCGTGCGAAGTAGGAGCGGGTCGCTAGTTAAATATACAAGATACTTACATAAAATAAAGTAAAATGATGAACGAAACGAGATTTTCAAAAACGTTATCTGTCTGTAATATTTTCACTAACTCCACAACAATGAAGTAATCTTTAAGTACTTACAAACAATAGCCTATAATCTTAAACTAACGCTTACAAGCGTTCAAATGGCGCGAAACTTGTAAACGTCAAATTTGACAGGCCGCCATCTTGGAGCGGTGCCCGCTGCCAATAACCCGGGATAATTACTTAGGCGATTAGTCAAACGTCTTAAGTTGGATGACTGTTACAATGTCGCGTATCGAATAAGGTTTAAAATGTCGGATTATTTATTTCAATTACACCATATAAGTGCGGAACGATAAATGGTAAGATGGTATTTTGAAACCTAAGACCATTATGGAGCATAAGTAGCTGAATTGAAGAAAAAAACGGTCTAAAGAATAATAAAAACGAATTAATATAAGTAACATAACCTTTAAGACGCAGTCATTTTGATAATTTGAAATAACCTATTTAGGTAACTTTACAGATGGGCCAATACGTGGACATTGAAAATCGACTAAGTAAGCGAAAACTTTTTAAAGTTTTCAGTGACGATAAGTTTTTTTATGTCCTCTAGATATCAAGCGAAGCTCATTTATTTTCTTTCAAAGTTTTACTTTTGTTTAGAACTAGCTGCGCCCCGCGGTTTCACCCGCATAAGTCTCGGTTCCGTGCGAATATCGAGATGAAAAGTCCTAACCACGGTCATGGTCTGCCCAC
Source organism: Agrochola circellaris (assembly GCA_914767755.1). NCBI lineage: Eukaryota > Metazoa > Arthropoda > Insecta > Lepidoptera > Noctuidae > Agrochola > Agrochola circellaris. The sequence continues at coordinate 2,558,895 of OU611867.1, read as the reverse complement.
GTGCCAAATTTCATCCAAATCCGTTCAGCCGTTTTAGCGTGAAAGCGTAACAAACAAACTCACTTTTGCATTTATAATATTAGTTAGGATTAAAATAATATGTACGTAAATAACAACTTATACCTAATATATATATTTTTTTAATATCCTTATTTAACTAAAACTACCCACAAACTAAAATGTTGCAGCGAAAAATTCATCCGTATCGCTGTCGAAAGGAATGTACGCAAGAGACTGGCGGCATTGCCACGTTGTATGGCAATGCTTAGCCCCTGGGCAAGCAGATATCAAGCAAGTACCTTTCTACTAAATTGCATCAAAATTCTTTCAGTAAAGTAATAGTAAAGAAACAGACAGATAAATTCACATTTCACGTTGATTAAATAAACCTGAGTATTTTTAACATCGATTTTTAGGCAAAATACCATACGTAAAAATGTAAAAAAAAAAAATTGTTTTACTTAAACAACATGTGAAAAAACCCCTGTCCGATCCGTGAGGGAGTTGTTAGGTATCGTACTGACAGACTATTTATGTGGTTATTTTCAGAAAAAAAAAATGGAAGAATGAGCCCGTTTTTTTTCAATGGTGAATTTTACCGAGTGGGGCGCGGGCGGCCGTCGTTTAGCAGGCCATAACTTATACCTGATGAAAATTAGGAAATTTTTTATGGATTTGGGTTAATTTTGGTACTAAAAATGTGATTTTTAAATATAAATCTTTTGTTTATTTTTAATAATAATAAGATACTACTAACAAGACTACTTATCACAATAACTCCACAACTAAGAACTACTCTACTAATAAGATAGACTTTTAGGTAATTTTATTGCAGTTGCAGGGTTTTTTTATATTTATTGTATACGTCAAAAGCTAGGTGCACGGTTCAAATATGGTCGTTTCTTATGAAGAAGAGCCGGCAAGATACTCAACGGTTACTCTTTAACGGTAAATAAAAGGGCCCCGAATACTTAAAACATAAGTCAAACCCATACACTCTCTATACAAACTTTCAACAATACCAACATTACAGGCATATAAAGATAATCGCACACCACAACTAATTTCCATCCGTCCGCGATACAATCTGAACGAACTATCTCGTTACGGTACGGTGTGAATGCAGTCGTCGTTAAGGTTAAGTCAAAGGTAAGGTGGCAAGCATATTGCCTTTAATTACACATTTGTTTACAAGAATATCGAGTTACGATGTGCGAACTAAGAATTGTCTGAGCAGATAGATTTTGTTGTCTATTGTTACGAGTTAACCATTGATTTGCTGACCATAGACTTGTAGTATCTAGTCGTTAAAATGACACATTGGCTTTAAAATCTGTCTGGCCTATTTGGCGCAGTCGTGAGGCACACAATACTGTTTTAAGCATTATCTGTTTTTCTTGTTTTTGTGTGAATATTGTGTGCCTTAACCTGAATCATTTTTTTTATTTTCTTTCTTTTTTCTTTTTTATTTCTTTCCTTTTTGGTTTTTTCTTTCTTTCTGTTTTCTTTTTTTCTGCCGGTTTAATGTATTTTTATGTGGCCTACCTACAGATCTGGTAGCGTCATTGAGTTCCTTAAATAGGTTTGAGCTACACGATGACTGATGCATGCAGGCCGTCTATTGGGACAGGTCAACCAACTCAAAGCTGCAATGGCTCTTTTTTCAAAAGGCCCTTCCAGACTTGGCCCAGTATTGTTAGACTCAAATAAAATCTTTATTATAGGTACGTTTGGACTTTACGAGAGACTGACCTCAGAGTTTGTTTCGGCATTTCTTCTCAAGGAATAAACTTTCATTCTCAAATAAAACTAGCGTAAGTTACTTCGTATAACATCAGTTATCTGACAGTGAAAGTTCCGTCGTCAACATCGGTTCAGTCGTTACGTAGATTAGCCGGAACAAACAAAAAGACAGACAAAAATATTAATAAATATTTTGCTGTTGTAAGTACCTACCGTATATATTTTCATATGTATCTGTTATTTTGAAATTACAAACAGACACTTCAATTTTATTAATTTGTATGTATATATAGATGTTTATATGTATATATATTGTTCTCATGTGATAAAGGACCGGTCATATCTTCCTTTTCATCACACTTTACAGTAAACAACTGTTACGAGTATTACATTAATAGTAAGGTATATTCGCGGGAAATTACGTGTTATAATACCTACAGAAGTCTGTATGTACTAGATGTTATGTACAACTTTGACCTCTTATGTTCTATCATTGATAATATTGTAATTTTCACACGATATTGGAATATTTCACCTAAGGACCTTCTTTGTACACGGCACGGTTTCTTAAGGGGGATGCGCTAAGGTAGCCCGCGAGATTCAAATTTTCTTGAGTTTTTTCCATTTTGCAGGTCAGTGTCAGGTTGTATGTTGATTAAAATATTATTTGCGAACGTAACAAATATGGCTTTACATAATTATAATCATTACAATCAGCAATACAACTCCATAAGTTAGCATAATTGTCAAATGTCATGATTTCATGAAATAGTCATTCAATGGGATTACATGAACTTAGAGAGTTGTATTGATAATTTTTATGATTATAATTCTATAAATAAACATTTGATACGGCCGCGAATCATATTTAGATCAACATAGAACATGATACTGACCTGCAAATTGCAAAAAACTTAAAAAAAAATGAATTTCGCGGGATACCTTGACGCTTTCGCCTTAAGGGGACTACAGGACCTAAACGTGCCTAAACGCAAGTTTTATAATGCGTAAAAGAATATGATCCACTGCAGTAAACAAAATCAGAAAAATATATGATATTCTTCAGGATATATGCTAGTATGATAGTGTGTTGAAAACATAATACAACTAATTTGATACGATAGAAAAAAATCATGAAGATACCTCTAAAAATTTCTTTTAACGATTAAAAATCATATTAATTTACATGCAATCATTCTGATTATTTGTCAGATTATTCTACAAGCTACATATTAGCATAATAGTGTTTTAATTTTCCAGTCCAATCAATAGATTTTCTGTAAATCGCTAACTGCTTCATATTTTGCAATAAATTACCTGCGTCGTGTCATCGCGCTTCTCTTTCATTTCTATGCAGTCCGACAGTGACCGCGCTTTAGCTGTTGTAAGCCTCTTAACGGTACGGGCGGCGTATAAACCGCGTCGTAGAAAAAACGTGTCCATCAACAAGCTTCCATAGTGATCCATAGAACACTGACGACCATGCCTACACTAGTTTTTAACTGACTTCCAAAAAGGAGGAGGTTATATCGATGGCCCCACCGAATAAATGTGTAAGAGAAAAATGACAACTTTTCAGCAAAAAATAAAAACGTTTAAACTTCAATAACGCTCATTTAATTATTGTAAGTAGGTATAAATAATGTATAATCGAATTATAGGTAAAATAATAGCTTATACTATTATTTCTATAATATTTTAATTAATTGATAATACTGAATTTCTTTATTCTAGAATAAAGTAATTCAGTATTATAATAGTCGTGTTTTGAGTCTAAAATTCACAAAAAAAAATAAGTAAGTGTAGGATAGGCAAAAGAAAAAAAAAATTGTGTAAGATCTCTTGCACGTTTATTGGGTGGGGCCATCGATATGTTCGACTTGATGTATTTTATATTTTAATTTTTTTATGTAGGTATGTTCATCGATATTTTCGTCAAATGTAAACCGATTTTAAAAATTCATTTTTATTTTGTTGAAGAAGAAGCTTGCGCGGTGCTCCCATTTTTTTTTTATTAACTTAGCTTGGGTAGTTTTGGAGTTAGCTTCAGGCTAACTATTTTTCCCACTTAGACTAAGTGGATGATGTTATAATATTAAGTTCCTGTCGCTGTTATTTACATAGCAAACAGTGGTATCCGAATTTGTGTGGGGTAGGTACCACAACTAAAAAGCGAAAAAAAAAACCAACCAACTTCAAAAAAAAAGTCTGCAAAGTGAAAAATAACTTTTATTTCGGAAGACGGTGACAAAAAACGAAAATTTAAACCCAAAAACACCCGACTTCTGAAATTAAAGTTATTTTCCAGTTTGTAGTGTTTTTAAAGTAAAGTAAAGTAAACATTTATTTGCATAGATTGCAGGTACAGTAAATAAGATGTGACAGTTTGATGGTTGATCCTTGTGCAAGCTACCTTATAATAGGCATGCAACATTATTATAAAATTAGTGAATTAACAATTGAATTGCAGTGATGATATAGTTAAATTATATTTGAGGTATTGCAGTTCAATAATAGTCGGCATGGTACATTCATATAATAAATAATTTTCTACGCCGTGTGTACGCAGGCAAGATACTATTCCGAAAAACAATCGGAAAACCGCCAAAAATCTTTTTAACCACTCACGGTACAAAAGCTTACCTAACAGAAACAACAAAAAAGTAATTGAAATAGTTTCTATGTAGGAAGATACGTTGACAGTTGATGCTGATTGACATCAATCCTCGTTTTTTAAACTTCAGCAACCTATTTGAACTTATGCAGAGGATAACATAACATCAGCAGTGCTATTCTGTAACCGAGTGAAGTGAGCGTGGAGTGAGCTGTCATTCCACAGGGATTGACACTATTGACAACTCACTTCACCCAAGTTTTCACGGTGAGATGTTTACAGAATAGCGTGGCAGGCCTTGTGTTCCCGAAGGGCTAAGTAGAAGTGTACCTATTTCCCCCCATATTTCGTCAGTTATAAGTCCCAGAAGGCGAGGCTACATATAACCATAACTGGGCACAAATATTCCTCGAGAATTTCCTCGTAAGATGATAAATTCATCAAACAATAAATAATGTAGTGATTCATAAAATTACATTTAAAAGCATTTTATTAATGCTCAAGATAAATAAATAAATCGTGACAATGCATGGATGTTGTTCAATGAAGTTGTTTATTCGTTTACGAGATCTTTCAAACATTACTGACAAGAACCGTCAAGGATTTATTATTAATTACATTAATAGTAATATTGTTTGTATTTATTTTAGTTAATTTATATAAGTACTAACGTTTTCCCGCTGTTTCGCCCGCGTAGATGTCGTAATCTATCCCACGGGAACGTGTTACCGGAATAAAAAGTGTCTTAGATGTTAATCCAGGTTACAAACTATTTGTGTGTCGAATTTCATGCAAATCGTTCAGCCGTTTTTGCGTAATTGAACAAACATCCTAACAAACAAACAAGTTTTTTAATATTATTAGTAGGAATAGTAGGAAAGTAGGAATAGTAGGAATAGCAGGAGTAGTAGGAATAGTAGGAATATTAGTAGGATAGGTAGCGACTAAGTTTTTAATTTTATAAAAAGTTACGTAACGTAAGATCTAATGTAGATAAAGAGCATGGCTTCAATCGTGTTTGCTTTGGGTATTTTTAAAGGTTGTAAACATAACCTTCTTTGCATTCGTTCAGGATTATAGCATATAAAGCAAAATACTTATAAAATCGAATTGGCAGTAAAACCATGAAATCACTGACATTCAGTGTTTGAGAATGTATTTTACGGGCATTAAGGCGCTCCACAGCACCACGGCTAAGTTATGCACGAATAGATACCTCGCTTTTTATGAAAATTTAAGAGGGATTAGCCACTGCGAACACGCTACGCACAGCTGACAAACAAATGAACAGCTAACTCGTGGCAAACTTCGGGCCGGACTCCACCAAAGCGGAGATGTCTGAACCGGAGACCAGAAGAATTGTTTCTCAGCTAGTGTGATTCCACCGAAACTGTGTGGAGATGCGTACTGGCTAGACTGGAACGGAGATGTGTGCTGGTTAGAGCGAGACATGCCGGTTTCCTCACGATGTCTTCATTCACAGATTTGAGCAGTGATGATGAAATAATTTACACAAAATAAAGCGCTTGTCAGGGTCCGAAATTACGATCTACAACTTCGTGAGTCGCGGCCGTTACCACTGGGCCACCATAGCTCAATTTAATACCGTCTTGTTACAATTAAAATTGACACCCAAAATCAGCTCCGAACTAATCCTATCACACCATTAACCCCTCAATATCCGGCCCCTTCCCGTCTCCTATCAAGACAGCCACACCTAATTGTAACTAACTAATAAAATAAGTTAAAACAATAACAATTCTAATTATTTTCATCGCTTTATTAAGCGCTCGGTTCAGGACGTTTGACTGACTTTTAATTAGGAAACTTGTGCCAATTGAAATTTCATTGCAGCCGAGGGGTTGGAACTTGAGTTGAGCGTTCAAAATGGCGGAGTGATTGGCGGAGCGGAATTTCGGATGTCCTATTTAGATTTTCTTGTAGATATTTTTAGTTAAGAATATAAGAACATCTCTTGATGTGGTAAGAATATTTATTTATAAAAGGCTCTTCAAGAATCAATCAATCAGCCGAGCTTTTTCTCATCTTTTTTAAGGTCGGCTTCCAATCTTACCAGTATTTTACATGGAGCGACTGCGTATCTGACCTCCACTACCCAGTGACTGGGTAATACGATACACCTTGGTAAGATTGTTTATCAGACTTTCTGGCTTCTGACGACCCATACTGTCAAAGATCCACGAATGACAGCCGGGCCCAACGGCTTAACGTGCTTTCCGAGGCACGGAGGAGTCTCGGTATGTAAAGACGGTCACCCAGCCACGGACCAACCGCGGCAAGCGTAGCTTAACCTGATCGATCGACCCGTGCGTTACTATGTAACCAGGAACCCCTCTTAGAAGCAATGGATACCTATTATTTTCATTACAAAAAATCTTTTTAATGTCCATAGTTTTTCAACTTCAACACGTCATTAATACATGACGTATCTACTTATCTAGCTCTAATAACACACTCGTACATACATATTACCGTAACTATATAGCCAGGTGTGAGCTCGCGCCAACTTCACACCTATGAGCTATGTAACAATCATTAACTTATAATGAGCTGTTCTTAATTAGACCTAGCGTGTTACTCATTAGGACGTACATAATGTAGGGAAATAATTACAGTTTCCTATACTGTAATTGTAATGTGGGCTTGATAGTCGAAATGTTACAGAAAAATGTGGCATTATAACGCCGATTTTTTGTTGACCGAAATTAGTTTAAGTGTGTGTGTTGTGTTTAGTTTATTAATTGAAAAAAGTTATTACTCAATTCACGACTTACTTGATGATGAATCACTGACTGATTGACATGCTAATAATCCATTTGACATTTTTTATTATTGATTACTGCAGCTTTGTTGACATTTTTGTATTAATTTGACATTTACTGTAATTCGAACGATTTGACATTAATTTATATTATTTATTATTATAACTTCCTAATTGTTATTTTAAATTATATATTTTTTTAAATTTGTGTAAATTCAATATGATTTGCATGCCCATGTGACGGTAGAACATGGAGGACTTTCATAATAAAACATCAATGTAATAATTACCCATGTTTGCAAAGTAATAAATGATTTATTTATTTATTTATTTAAGGACAACCAACAAAGCATACACCAAAAATACATGTTAAAATACACATATTATTATTACATTTTGTAGTGTAGCCTTAATTAAAGGCTGCCACGGCATGCATTGAGTATAGGAGTAGGAAATGCAGTTACAAAACAGTTACACAAAAGACAAAAGTTACAAAATAAAACTTTTTTTTTTTTTACTAATTTCGATATGTTTAAGTACTTAAATGAAAAAGACAATATAAAATTTTCACTTTTATCGTAATACCCTAAGAAATACAGCTTTGAACTTATGCAAAGAGTAAGACATATCAATATCTACGCTGGGTGAGCGTGTCAGGCGACAAAATTGGATCTGCATTCTGTTCATGGTGGAAAAATGACCCAGATTGGTTTTATTTATGATTTATTAGTTCTTTTTATTTTCGAGGATTTTTTTTTGATGGAAAGTGGATAGGTATCGTTGCATATACATACCAATAACACCAACGAATTATAGAGACAAATTATCTAACAACATGCCTTTAAGGGAGGGTTAGGCAGAGATGTACCTATAGTACACCCACATTTCGCCAGTTATATTTAAGTCCCATGTAATAGGGGGCGAGCCTATTGCCATCAACCGGGCTCGAATCCAGACTCCGTGCTGTTAGGTACTGAGAAATTAAATATCTAGGTATTTAAGAACTTCCAAATAAACACTATAAAATTAAAATAACTTTAATTTCGGAAGTCGGTGTCTTATTTACATTTTTGGCTACCGACTTTCGAAATTACAGTTATTATTCACTTTGTAGTGTTGTTTTTTTTTTTTTTTCACTTTTTAGTTATGGTACCTACCCTACACCAATTCGTATACCACTACTTGCTATGTAAACAACAGTGACAGAAAGTAATATTACGTCATCAAGATACACAAAGTAGATTAATAGGTATGTATTAACGAAGCTAACTCAAAAACTACCCAAGCAAAATTAATAAAATTTATATGGGACCACCGTACAAGCTTCCTACCACCTTCCACCAAGCTACCCAATGAAAACAAGGTTTTTCAGAATCAGTCCACAATTGACGTAACTATCCATGAAAAGATATTTAAAAAAAAATACGTGCAGACGAACATAAATATAGATAGATAGATAGATAAATCGTTTATTTGGTGCACACAAAAGAAAGCATAAAATACAAAAACACGATTAAATAATAACTAAATACATGAATATAGGTATAAGGTGCCAATATACAAAATAAATAAATAAAGAAGTAAACAAGACATTGTGATGACTATTGGCTAAGACACTTTAAAATAATGAAACATACAAAGTGCGGTGTGCGGCTCAAGGTGGGGTAATATAACCTCCACCTTTTTTGAAGTCGTTTAAAAATATACATCCAGCGCACCCTGGACAGTCACCCCCTCAACTACCGATTGAGGGAACCATAAAATCGGGGGTGAGTCTATTGCCACTGAGAAAATCCAGGAAGAAGAATCAGATCCATGCGTCATGTTCGTGAACGGGCGCCGTCAGTTGGGACTGGTCAACTCTTAGCTGCCATGGTTGATTTTAATTTTTGAGTTGTTCTTTGTTTTATCTTTGTATTACGGACGCTTCTAACGTGCACGTCTTTCTACATTGTTCTCACATGTATAATTTCAACATGAATGATGTAACCAATACTTTGTAACAATTTATTTGATTTAAAAGAGTGTCCGTGGAGTTTCTTGCCCGTTCTTCTCCATAGGTACCTACTACGCTTTGGAATGGGCAACTAGCTTCATATTTTTGACTGACCGATTCCTGACAATTCAAAAGTGCCTGCCAGTTCATGGTTTAATTGAAATAAGTGCTTTGAGTTTGAGTTTGAATCATGAGAGAACCCAAGACCATTACTAACAAATCAAATTGAAAGATGCCAAGTTATCATCATCATCAGCCTACAACAGTCCACTGCTGGACCTAGGCCTGTCCTATTGCACGCCAAGTTATGAAAAAACACATTTGTTCAGTACGCATATCCGGAAATCTCCAAAGAATGAAAGAAAAAATATTTATTCTGCACAAAAAAAACGCACATTTAAAGACAAAATGACATAAAATACACACATACAAAAGTAGCCAAAAGCCTCGTAATCAACTAATCAAAAAGAATTAAAAAATTTACAATGTTGTTCATTGGTTGATGTCAAAGCCACGGACCAAAGACAATATAGCGTAATTACTCTTGCGACATTGGCAAATGACAACAAAAACATAACAAAAAGAAAATGCTGATTGCAGAGTTAACTACTTTTGTAACAAATAATAAGAAAAATAAAGCTGTGTGTGTCACTCAATTCTCTTAAAAAAACAACCAATTCAAACTAATCTCGCGATACCAAAACTCGGGACATTAAATAAACATTAAACTGAACATTTTTCTCGAAAACTGTTGAGTGTAAAAACGATTTGTTCAAGCATTTGCACGGGTACTGCAAACGTATTGAAGAGAAAAAATGCGAAGACATCAAGGGCTAATCGTTCGGAATGAAATGCTTAGAAACAGTGCTGGGACTGCGATTAGGTATCGAATTATCGATAAACAAATAAATAAAATAGCTTAAGGTTTTTCAATCCATATGTAATTACTACTTTCTGAGTATAATATCTTGGGCATTACTGACATCGGTGAAGGAAAACATCGTGAGGAAACCTGAACTTATGTTCACTAATATTTGAAAGAGAAAAGAATTTATTTTTTTATTTTTTGTTTGTAATGAATAAACTCAAAAACTACTGGACCGATTTTATAAATTCTTTCACCAGTAGAATGCTATATTATCACTGAGTAACATAGGCTATAATTTATAAAGATATCACGCGGGCAAAAGCACTAGCGGAAGCTAATAGCTAATGAAACTCTCTAATCGCCAACCCGTCTTGAGTAAGCGTGGTGATCAATGCACGTGCCGTCTCTGTGTGAGAAGAGGCCACACAACTTCTTAAAAGAAAGAAAATACGTTTATTTGCGGTACACATGACGCAAGGAAAGAACAAAACAAGAAAATAAACAATTTGGGGGAAAATATGCGTCACATCCACGCAAAACGGCCATCGCTCACCATAATGCTGCGACCCTATGCGAGACATAGCCCCAGCGCTGGTTTTCAGCGACAGCCGGCGTTGACGTGATGACGTCAACCGGTGTAGCATATAGTGAAATTCCAAATAAGACAAAAATTCAATGAATAAATACAAAACTTAGTCTTAAATGTTTCAAATATAATATTTAAGATGGTAACATTTCGTATCGTCGTCTTATACTAAGTAATCATGCTAAATTGCTTTTAATATACTAAAGCTTGATTAGAATTGCTGTAACTATATTTGGCGGACCTATGCCTTAAATAGTTACGAACAAGTCTAAGTTCCTGACCTAGACTGGCACATGCCTAGCAGCACGCTTAGCATGACCACAATAGAAACGGGTTTTGTCGACGGAATAATAGACAAAATGACAGATTGTGATTGTTTATCTGTAATTTTGTCTATTCTTCCGTCGAAAACCCGTTTCTATTGGTCATGCGCACCAACCACACTTTGTATGTTTGTTGATTCTGTTGGAATGGAACGCAACCAATAAGAAGCCAATAGCTGTCATCTGTCAATGTCTGAGACTGCTGTCATATTGACTTTGTTTCATTGTGTCTATTGCTCTGTACCTATATTTAGTAAGTATTCGTACAATTATATTGTTTATTCCAAGTTCCATGTGCATTATTTATAATTCGCAATCTGTTAGTTATCTACAGATTCATTATTTTAAAGTGTGTCATAGCCAATAGTATCATAAAATTGTCATGTATTCTTTTTTTTTTGCATATTGTCACTTTGTAGCTACTTATTTCCTAATATTCAGGTAATTCGTTATTATTTCATCGTGCTTTTGTATGTTATGCTATGTCTTTTAAGTGCAGTAAATAAACGATCTATATATCTATCTATTCAAACCTTGGACCCTAAATCGCAAACGAAGTAAGGATAGGGGTCTAAAATCAGGAGCTCGCAGTCAAAGTAACAGAACGTAGTGTATAAAATTCGGATTTTAAATGAGGAGACATATCTTAGCTAGCAAGGGGTCAATTCCAGACTTATAACTTCTTAGTCGCTTTTCACAACCAGCCAGTCTTACCAAGGGGTATCGTGTTACCCAGTAACTGGGTTGTGGAAGTCAGATAGACAGTCGTTTCATGTCAGATACTGGTATTTAGCTGCATTCGATTAGACTGGAAGCCAACTTCAAGATAGTTGGAAAAAGGCGCGTCAGATGACGATGAGTCGCTTTTCACAATACTCATTGGATAAAAAACAATATTCGCAGTCGAAACCGCTACTTAAAAATTCACCCCCAAACTCAAGATAACTTTAAATAATGAAAACAACATATTAGTTGATCCCTCTATTCGACTAATTCAATCGACTAAACCCTTAGGGGAGCGATAAGTGACTACACTATAGTCAATAAGTTAAGAGCAATCTCTAGTTTGAGCGTGAAAACATATGTTTAGGGGTGACGCGAGAGAGAGGGGGATATCGATAAATCTTTTTTTTTTGGCAGGGTTTGAAAGTAGTACTGTGTTGATCTTGAAGTGCAGAAGTTGGTATGTTTTTTTAAAGAAAATTATTAGTTTTTCTACTCTTTGAACTCAATGAGAAAAAAAAACTCCAGATGAGAACTTAATTTAAAATATAATTCTTAAGCGATGAATACTCTATCTAAAAGTGTGGCAAAGTTTTTCAAGAGATAATAACTTTATAAAAAAAATGCTTATTAATTAATCACTTATTTTTCTTTATTCACATACTCATAATGATATCGTAATTAGCACTAGATAATACTAGACTAGCGCAGTTAATCACGTGAGACCGTCACAAAACCTACTTTATTAATACTAACATTTCTAAGCAAAAACCACGAACATAGACACAAAAAAAACAAACTACATCTTAAACCAACAGCTAATTGGCCTCACATGATATAATTAACCGTCAAGTAAATTACATCGAGTAATTAACAGCATTTCCAATCGATTAACTAGGAAATCATCGACTAAGCACACCTCTCGTCCGTTGGAATAAGGTTTGAAATGTCAAAACGCCATTTAGTAGTTTATTCGTATTTCGAACTATCGGAGTTCTAATTTCAAAATGCTGCTAATGAGTACAGTCGGGTATGAATTCTGGTTAAAATGTCGAATTCCGTACATTTTTTTTTGTGTTATTTTTAGATAAATGTACTTTTATGGTTTTACTGTAATGATCTGATTATGAAGAATTAAGTATGTCAGTCGTACTTAAATTAATAATAAGTACCAAAAAAGGTGTTTAGAAATTATATGGTGTTTTCTTGGATATAAGTATTTCTGTGGCATTTAAAATGTTGCGTATCCAATTAGTAACACCTGTTTTTAGCACTTTTGAGAGTAGGTGTTTTTTTTATATTCCACTAGCGACCCGCCCTGGCTTCACACGAGTATGTATTATACATATAAACCTTTCTCTTGAATCACTCTATCTATTGCTGAAAACTGCATTAAAATCCGTTGAGTAGTTTAAAAGATCTAAGCGAACAGATAGCGGAAGTGACTTCATTTTATACTTTGTAAAGAAGATAACTCTACGGTATAAATGAGCCTGCCGGGGTTGCGAGTTTGTCCGAAAGGGATATCGCAACCCCGGACACAGGCAACGGAAGGAACACGGGTGGGTTTTAGTCAGTAAAAGTCTGACACGCCCTCCCGCTCCACCTTTAGGAAATTATCAAATAACTTCTACCGCTCTGGAGAAGTTATTTGATAATTTCCCAAAAAAAAAAAAAAAAAAATTGTTTATGAATAATGAGACCATATCAAAGAATCAACTGGCATGTTTTTTTCTTTTTTCATTCATAATTCGACAAGTCATGATTATTTATGTAAAAAACAAAAAAACCCTTAGGAGAAATAGAAAAAATAAAAAATAAGACTATTTTTGTTCATAAAAAGAAAAGAAAACATGACAACGTCGCATTTTCTTAGCTTTTAATATGAATAATTGGTTTGAATGAAAATGATTTACTCGTATCAATGAAACTTACATCGAGAGCTAAGTTATCTTAAAAAAATTGAAAAATAATTTATATGCTAGTTGCTTCTTTGACATGGTTTCAATAATACCCTAAAGTTATGGGATATCCAAATGAACACGTTGTACATAAATGTATAGATGATGAAATACACACGACGGAGTCGCTGCCAACCGCTAGTGAGTTATATTTATTTATTTATTTATTTATTCAAGTTATTTTAATAAAGTTGCATAATTCAGTTGCCTACACACTAAGGTATTTCTGGCTGACTGTACATATAGATCTACAACCAAATACTTCGCTACACCTCAGAATAAAGAACCATAGACAATAAAATGAACACACGCCCTCATCTCTCATTATATCTATCACACGCCGCGCCGGTGCTCTTCAAAAGATTATTTATTATGAATATCGTTGGTTTTTGGATTTCGTAGGTCAGTGCTGGCATAAGGAGTGTCCTAAATAGAACTATAGAGTAATGAGGAACAAGGTGTAAAGTTTTTTATCCTCCATTGAAAAGAGAGGATCCTCCGACCAGACGGGTGTCCTGGTGGGCTACTGCCCGTCGATTGATGTCGGAACGTTGTATATGTCAAACTCAAACTCAACTCAAAGCATTTATTTCAAATAAACCAATTACAGGCACTTTTGAATTGTCAAGGGGGTCGGTCAGTCAGAAAGATGAAGCTAGATGCCCATTCCAAAGCGTAGTAGGTACCTATGGAGAAGAACGGGCAAGAAACTCCACGGACACTCTTTTAAAACATGATATGGTTACAAAATATAGGTTACATCATTCATGTTGAAGTTATACATGTGAGAACGATGCAAAACATGAAAAGCGTCCGTAACAGAAATAAAAAAAATAAACAATCCAAAAAATTAAATTAAATTAAAATAAGCCGTGGCAGCTAAGAGATGACCAGTCCCTACTGACGGCGCCCGTTCACGAACATGACGCATGGATTAGCACCATTCAGCTCAACCATTTTGAAGGGAGCTAAATGATCCAACACACGCGCCACCGTCAGCGAGACATTAGAGTGAGCATGACATACTCTCAGCCGCCACGACACATTCAAGTCAATGAAAGACATACCCTGCACCTAAATGGTAGCTTTATAGTCGGTACATAGCACTCACACATGTTCTATGCAATTATACAATGCTAAGAGATTGAATTTATACAATGCAAAGATAGTTTTTTAAATCTTCAGCAGCTCCAATTGTATTTTCAAATGCTAATCAATTAGTTTATGCGCCCTTGTGGAGCATAATGTTATGTCGTGACCTTATGTCGTAACCAGATCTTAGAATTGATCATTCATTTTTGATTAAAAGAGTGTCCGTGGAGTTTTTTGCCCGTTCTTCTCCATAGGAACCTACTACGCTTTGGAATGGGCAACTAGCGTCATCTTTCTGACTGACCGACCCCTTGACAATTCAAAAGCGCCTGTAATTGGTTTATTTGAAATAAATGCTTTGAGTTTGAGTTTGAATTTATCAAGAAGAAGATCAATTGAAGCAGTGATAGCCTAGTGCTGTGATCGTCGGACTGCCAAGTCATAGGTCTCGAGATCGAACCCGCACGCACCTCTGACTTTTCGGATTCATGTGCGTATTGTATAATTATCACTTGCTTCAAAAACGGTGAAGGAAAACATCGTGAGGAAACCGGCATGCCTGAGAGATATTTCTCGACGGCATGTGAAGCCAAGTCAGAGGCCCATGGGCGGCTTTAAAACTCTGACACCAGGTTAGTCACTAACCACACGACAAAGAAAGAAAGAAGAATTGATCTCTCATGAAGTCTTCGACCATTTCATGAAAAGGTTGAGGTTTCATGAAACCGCCAGCTAAAATTGACCGTATCGTTTAAAGGTCAACGTTTAATGATAATTATGTCAGTCGACGTTTGACCATATCATTAATATAGGGAATCAAACTCAAGACCGCATGCGCAGCAGTACCGCTTGTAATCACTAGACCACTGAGGATATTATGTACCGTAACCATATTAATTAATATAGTAATTAGACTAATTTCTAGCAATCCACTCTTAAGTTGATTAGCGAAGTCTGTTCACCTCAGGAGCGTTGAGATTTTAATACAGATAACATCTTAATTAGCAGTAGGAAGATTTAATATAGACGATGGGCGTCACACTGCTGATTTTGAAAGGATAAATTGTAAATTTACTGGATAATATGTACAGAAAACTAGTGCTATTTTTACAGTTTGAAGATAGCTTGCGTTGGTTCAAATATTTTGAGAATACCATCAAGTCCAGCGACCCACCCAGAAGTGGTGACCCAATGGTAACTATCTTTTTTTTTTTTTTGATGGTGGGAAATTATCAAATAACTTCTCCCGCTCTGGGCGGAGCGGGAGGGCGTGTCAGACTTTTACTGACTAAAACCCACCCGTGTTCCTTCCGTTGCCTGTGTGCCGATGGTAACTACCCTGACTTGTAGGTCGTGTTGAATTTCCATTGTAAGTCATCATTCTCGAGCCCGTATCCAAAATTGTTTGTGGTCGGCACAACATGTATTTTCTTCCATGCTTCTCTATTAGTCACCCCCCTTCTAGCCATATCATCTTTCACACAGTCCATCCTTCGTTTCTTTGGTCTTCCCCTACTCTTATAGCCATCTTGTAAGTGTGCTACGCAACTACCCCGTATTTCCTATTTAAAATTCAAAAGTCATTTATTCAAACTAGGCTGAGAATCAGCACTTTTCGAACGTCAAAATTACATAAGACAGTCCCCCAAAACGCCCGCCCTTCACCACTTCCTAGTGCGTTAGCTGGGAAGAAGAAGTGGCGCAACAAACTCCCCAGCAGCGCTGCTGACTGTTCAGTTAGAAAAAAAAAATTACTTGATTCTATACAATAGTATGCAAAATAATTTTCATTACTCAACACAAAACAGTAAATAAATTTTAATGATCTTTGCTATCATCCTACTTTTACCAATGTTACGTTGAACAGCCTGAAAAAACCGTTATTTTTGAGGAATTGGATGCATAGAAAAAAAAGGCTCATTTTTTTTTCTTCATATTTCTGTGTTCTCCTATAATATCATAGCATACTATTTATTTATTTTGTTTACTAACACTCATTAGTGTTAGTAAACAACTTACCTAGCGTTTTATTTTTATTTTTATACTACAAATTAGAACACATTTACTACCAAATTATACTTAAAAATATGTTGTAATTGGTTGATTACTTTCCGAGAAAAGGCGCGGTGAAATTTATGGATTTTTAAGAAAAATCATAACATTGTAGCTATCTCAAATTCAGCCGTACTAAACCCATTTTTTTTGTAGAGATTACGCATACAAATACTACAAAATCCTACCAAATTTACAAGAATACCCGTCAGCTAGTTTTCGAGTTCTAAGGTGGCTCCTCAATTCAGACGTCTGAATTGGGGAGCTACCTTAAACGTCCTGTAATTGTTTAAGGGTTTTCCTACAAATTCCTTGATCGGGCCTACAAAGCCGGCTAATTTACTACTAAATATTGGTATATACCTATATGAGACATGGCTCCTCAATCCATACGGACACTAGCTCTAGCGTTATTATAACAAGCAATTTCGTTTATACCCGGATACTTATATAGCAGTTTTAGAGGAAAAAACCCTTCCACACTTTCTCATAACCAAATGTAATCAAATTATCTACAAATACCAATGAGGAAAACCTTAAAAAAAAATTGTAAATAATATGACTCATACACACATACTAACAAAAACTATTTGTCCTATTAGCTACGCTAATCGATTATCAAGCAATCGTATGGAATCGAATCTGTTAATCAATTGTTCACACCAATCGATTGTTCGTATGTATGATAAACGTTATTTCATGTGCCGTTTAAGATGTATTGGACATTGCTAAACGTAGAAGTCTTAATATCACTACAATAGGGATGATGACATTTTTTTTTTGTCCGTCATGTATATTATTAAAAAATATTGGACACGTATTTTTTCTTTTTTACGTAATCTAAAGATTACCTACGGCGATACATTCAGTTAAAATGTGCCATGACGTCACGAGTCTGTAGATTTTATACTTAGGTACTTGTGACGTAGCGACCCCCACTCCCCGACGTACGTATACGTATTTTTTTGCTTTATCTGACTGACGGACTTATTACTTTTTTTTTTTTTTACCCAGGCATCATCCTATTAACGATCACTGTGATTAGTCATGGCCCCACAGAAATCCGTTAATATCAGCCGAAATTACGGGAGATTTCATCCTACTCCGTATCACTTATGGACATAAAATGCATTCGCAGCCTGAATTAAAAATGAATGAAAACACTATTTGACAGTTGTCCCTACTCCACATGTGTCTATGCTCGTCCGAAAATAATAATTTGACACTTTGTTTTGACGGATGTTGATCCGTCAAAACAAAGTATCAAATTAAATTTTCTCTTTACGGACGGACGGAGCTAGAGATTAGCCCCCTGGGTTCGAATCGAAGCAGAAATGCACTATACTTTGACCAATTTATTTCATCACCACTGCTCTCAAAACAGTGAAGGAAAACATCGTGAGGAAATCGGTATGTCCTAGAACCAAAACATTCAAGGACATGATGACATACATCAACCCGCACTGGGCCCGCGTGGTTGACTATGACTCACGCCCTCTCACAGAGAGGAGGCCTATGTCCCAGTAGTGGGAACGTAGGTTAATTACGCTTTTGTTACGATCTATAATCACCAGACTTTTGGAGAAAGAGTCTACACAAGTGACGCCCACACACTTTAGTACATCCGGGCTCGCTGGCTCATTAGCCCTGCTAGTAATCTTATTAAAACTAACTGACTAACTGATCTTGTCACCACGGAATGAGGTTTTCATAAATAGCGCGTAACAGAACGAAGCAGTGTCTCCTTCATTGAAAAACACGCCTATAAAAACATACTGGACACGTAAAATAAAATATATATGTTGCGGCTAAAGAAAGCTGTGGAAATAAACTTAACATGAGCCGGCTAAACTTGAGTTTATTTTCCAGGAGCGGCTAATGTTCGAAATAATGTTCATATGCGACAAATGATTTCATCATTATAGTACGTTTACGCACAAGAAAATGTAATGTTTTGGGAATGTAATGTTGTACATTCTCTTGTACCTAAACGGACCCTGGTACTCGCCGGCTGCTGCCGCGGCACCGCTCGCTTCGCTCGTTCGGCTCGTGCATTGTGTGGTCACAGTTCTAACCTTTCAGCCATTTTCATTTACTACATCATTTCTAGCCAAAGGGTTATGGCTACACTCAAGTTAGCCGGCTAATGTTAAGTTTATTTCCACACCGCCGTTACATATATATAACATTTTAATAATAGTTTCACTCGTTGTCATTACTTGCCCTTATCACTGTGTAAACATACAAATCGTCGTTGTAAGTAATTTAATAGTAAGTTATTGTTTTAATAAAGGGCCTTTTATTATTAAATAATAGTACTACGTGACAATCGACATGACAGACTTACATGATAAATTACAATTGATAATTAATTACAGTACATATAAAAGATATACAAGATGTAATGGGTACCTAGGTACTTCTTATCTTGAGTAGGGACGATACTTCCTAACCAATATTTTACTTAAATGCGAAAGTGAGTTTATTTGTTTGTTACGCTTTCACGCTAAACGGCTGAACGGATTTGGATGAAATTTGGCACATGGGTAGATCATGACCTGGGTTGATCCAACTACATGGTACTGTAAAGGTTACATGTAAAAGTTGACCTTATTTAGTACAGACTAATAGCATAATAAGTCTGCATTGCATTCGATTATTAAAGCGAATTAGGAATTAATTTTAAATAAATATTTATAGGTTTTTGTTTAAATAAAAAATTATAGGTTTTTTTTAAATAAAAATTTATAGGTTTTTGTTTACTTAAATAATTATTTTTAGGTATTTGTTTAAAAAAAAAAAAAGTGGTTATAGAAACGCGTAGAAGAATGCACGTTTCTCTGAGAAAAGAAAGAAAAGAAGACAAATATAAAATAAATATAATATAAATTTATCCACCCACATAATAATATTGTTCTACAGCTGCAAGCGCTAAAGTACTTACAAACTGCTGCTACCACTGAAAATATTAGTTCACAAAGAGATTCAGTACAAAATCGACTAACATTTTTGCGAAAATGCCATTCTAATAACAAATTACGATAAGTTTTATGCAAATTCAAAGTAAATATTGAAATTGTGTCCAAACAAAAATATATTAAAGAATAACCAATGAAAGGAATTGCATAAATGCTTACCCACTTTTATTTCAATAAAAGCCTTCTCCAGTCGATAATCCACCAAAACTATCGACGACAAGAAAAACACTTTATCGACACACTCCCATCTCTAAAATTCAATTTTTATTTTGTTCCCCTCCAGTCTCCCGTATACATATTTATCAGCTGTACTGCACCATGCTTAATGATCCCTAATTCTATTACTACAGGATATCCATCTGTTTGTTTTTATCTACGAAACATGAAAATTATTTAATCAGTCTGTCAAGACCGTTTTTCTGAGGAACTCATGGAGGTATCAAGTCGAAATTAATATCAAATAGGTAAATCTATGGTCCCTTGGAGCCCTAAAAAAATCAAGCTTCTAAGTCAACGCAATAAAAAATACTGCCATTTATGCGACATATTTTGATACTCGCAAATAAATCAATATCTTCAGGGTACTTCCCGTTGACCTAGAATCATGAAAATTGGCAAGAAGCAAGTTCTCATAGCACATGTAAAAAAAAAAACAAAAATAGATAATGTGTAGCGTTATAAAAATAAAAAAAATTACCACTGCAAACTTACATTTGCAGTTGGAGAATTGACCGTGAAATAATATATCGATGCATGGGAGAACATGTTTTTCAACTACAATGCAAAGTTTGTTTTTGGGATAAATTCATCCCAACTACGGAACCCTTCATTGTGCGTGGTCCGACACACACTTGGCCGGTTTTTTAAATATGCATGTACATAATGGTTATTATTATTTTAAGTCTGTTGGCTGATATATTATGTAAATATTATATAATATTCAGAAATAAAAACTTACATCATCATCAGGTCCTGAGAGATTTTAGAAAACCGAAATATTCTTGAGGATATCTGGTTGAGGTTGGGTTGGTATAAGACAAGATCGCTAAGGATTGAACTAATGATCATTTTTTCTTTTTTCCACTCGCCGAAATGTAGAAGCTTTTTGGTAAGCTTTCTGTTCATTTAAATGGTCGGTAGAACGAGGTTGAGAGGAGTAACTATTTCATAGAAAACGGGTTTAATTCTATTAATACTAGCATGTTCCGTAGCTTGTTCCGTTGTCCAGGACAGCCAAAAAATTATACAAAATTGTAAACTTAGGTATTAAGCGTCTGCCGAGGTTGCTAGTTTGTGCGAAAGAGATATCGCGACCCCAGCAAATAGGCAACGGAAGGAACACGGGTGGGTTTTAGTCGGTAAAAGTCTGACACGCCCTCCCGCTCCGCCCAGAGCGGGAGAAGTTATTTGATAATTTCCCACCCTTAAAAAAAAAAAAGGTGTTAAGCGTAGATAGATATAGAATACCCCTATGAGGGTGACATGGTCATACTGATCAAACCTAGTCAAGATGTTATATAGTTAAGTAGAAAAAAAGAAAAATATTTTATTTGGGACACGCACAGGAAATACAAACAGTAAGTACCTAATAATAAAAACAAAAAAGGAGCATTTAAAAACTAACAGAATAATAACGACCTGTGCGAGGCCAAAAAGGCTCCTATCTCAGCATAATGCGGCGATATTTAAATTAAGTTGATTAAAGTATAAAAATCGCATAAGTATGCGACTGTTTCAGTTTTTGAGTTAATCCGCCATTTCTTTTCAGCCAGGGGTAGTCAAATAGCTTAGCAAATGTCGACTGTATCTAGTTTTTTATTTTTTTATATGTCGTCTAAAGTGAGTCTGTACAAAATAAATCCTATTTACACAATAAACAATATTTCACTTCAATATGCAAATCTATAAAATTAATTATTTATTAATAGGTAATAACATAATTAGATATAGGTTTGGGGGCTTGTGGCTACGTTATAACAGCCTTACGGGTCGATCGATCAGGTTAAGCTACGCTTGCCACGGTTGGTCTGTGGATGGGACCATCTTTACATACCAAGACCCCTCTGTGCCTCGGAAAGCACATTAAGCCGTTGGTCTCGGCTGTCATTCGTGGATCTTTGACAGTTGTTACGGGTCGTCAGACGCACGAAAGTCTGACAACCAGTCTTACCTAGGGGTATCGTATTACCCAGTAACTGGGTTGTGGAGGTCAGATAGGCAGTCGCTCCATGTAAAATACTGGTATTCAGCTGCATCTGTAAAGACTAGAAGCCGACCCCAACATAGTTGGGAAAAGGCTAGGCAGATGATGAACATAATTAGATATACATACTCTTGGATTTCGACGAATTTACGAAAGTGATCATTATTTTATGTCGTCAAGTGTGCAAATTATTTTATGGTCACTATTTTACCAACATGTTGCTTCCTATCTCTCTTAAAACAAAACGCGTGTAACAATCTTCTCACTGTATTAATAAACCGACCCTCTTCCTAGGGCAGGGGTTCCGCCCCCCTTATCTACCGCTACACTCCCCACGGGGGCACTTATCAAATTATTGGGTTCTTGCTACATTGAATATTGTGGTCGAAGGGATGATTTTAGTGCCGAGAGATTTAGTTAATCCTGTAGTAGGTTTGTTGGGGGATGCTTGTTAATTTGTTGGAGGAGGTTATATGGTTTTTGATAGTCTGTGAGTTATGAAGATTAATTTCTATGTCTATTTTGATGAACGGGTTTTAACCGACTTCAAAAAGGAGGAAGTTCTCTATTCGACTGTGTTGTTTGTTGTGTGTGTGTGTGTTGTTTTTTGTATGTTTCTTACACGATTACTCCGTCAATAATAAATTGATTTCGATAATCCTTTTTTTGTTTTGGTATGTCATATTTTCAAAGTCCCTATACATTTTATTAACTTTGCTTATGTAGATGTGGATGATGTTATAGTTCCGGTGACTGCTATTTACATAGCAGGTATACATAGGTGGTACATAGGTGGTATTCGAATTGGTATGGAACCACAAAAAAAGTGAAAAATAAAATCTTTTAACAAAAAAAAACTACCAACTTCCACAAAATAAAACAGAAAAAAGTGAAAAATAACTTAAAATTTCGGAAGTCGGTGGCAAAAAAACGAAAATACAGAACCAAAGACATCGACTTCCGAAATTAGAGTAATGTTTCACTTTTTAGTTTCTATTTGGAAGTCGGTTGTTTTTTTTTATCAAGACGGCTCTTGTAGCCCTATAAATGGCATGAAATATTAAGTTCATCTAAGGCATCAAGTTCACAGTTAAGAAAAACCATCACTTTGAATGTAAAGAAAATTGTAGGTACTACACCAAACACTAAATTACAACTTGATGGTTTTAATAACGTCAAGGTTAAAGATTTTTCCGACAAGATTTCATGATAAATATTCATCGATCGTGAAAACAATTTTCAAACCAAATTCTAAAACGATGAAACCCAATTCAAATTTAGATGTGGGCAAAGATATTAATCTAGAACTGTACGTAGGTAATCTGTGACGTAGGTACTACTGCTGAATGTAGCATGAATCATTTTGACGATAGGTAACCCTTTTGTTTGTATTGACTAAATAATTCATGCTGTGTTCACTGTGTTCAAATTCAAATCCATTGAAAAGTCCACGTCAGTACTAATTTAGCACCTAACTCATAAAGTTAATAATGAAGAAGTGACCTAGGTCGCTCGTTGGTATTGGTAAGTCAAAAAATATTAACAAGTAATAGATAACTCAGCATCTAATTCTAAAATACACGATGGTCAATTTTTAAACAATCTCTCAACGCTATACCTAGTAAAGTAGGAATAATAACTGAATATGACTCACCGGAACTAGGTCGGTCACTGTACCTGGTACAGTAGACCCACGCAGGCCAGACCATCGCGCCGTCTGCCATCGTGGTACCTGCAGAGAACATGTTACTTAACTAAGTAAGAATCAAGAAGAATATAGAAAAGGCGAATACAGAAGAGCTTTTTATGAGGAAACTATGTACTTTAATTTTAGTTAAGTAATTTTTTTAGGGTGACAATAAGAGGACCATGAATGAATACAGACTAGGACTAGCTCTCCAATCTCCATGCTTTTAACTAAAACGCCTTTTGCTTCACAGGTACCCAATTTAAAAGCTTGAACCTCGAATCCAAGTTCCAACAGTATAAATACAGTAGGTACTTAGGGAAGCTTTTCTAAAACCCTAGAATATATTTTTGCACTAATAAAAGCTTATCCCTTTAACTAACAGCTGTCAAATGTTAAAAAAAAGTCTGTTGGTGACCTTGGCGTGGACCCCGCCCCTTTTGCTTTTATACCCCGATTTCTCGCTATTTTACTATGAAAGCCGAATAAAATTGTAACTGTTTCGTAATCTGTACAATATTTCCAATTGGTTTTTAGAAGACTTTTATGAATTATGTAGAAAAGTAGTTATAATTTTTTAAACTCTTACCGGTAGCCGAACTCTGACTGCTCCCGCTATCTTCTCCTTTCGACAAGTCAATAGCTCCACTCTTCTCTCCCGGCTTCACCTCAGGAACTCTCGCCTCCTCAGGCTTAGAAGGAGACGCCTCCTTCACAGGAGACATCTTAGCCTCAACTCTGGCCTTCGTTTTCCTCTTATTCAAAGGATCCGTGATCCTCCTCCCAAAATCAGCCTTGAGAATATTGTCTATACTAAATTTCAGACAATTCTGGTTAATATAATCCCTCCCAGACTCATTTTCTGGTGATTTCGGGGATACATAGTTCATTCTTCTGTTCTCGTCTGTTCTTCTCAGCTCCTGGTTCTGACTCTTCATTCTTAAACCGAAGTTCAAACCGAAAGGTTGGGGATTAAGGTTTAAATTGCTTTGAGGAACTGGCATTCGACTTTGCAGCCCGGATTTTAAGTCTACTTGGTTGATTAAAGGGTTTTGGAAAAGGAGGGGCTGGTTTAGGAACATTAATGGGTTTGGGGTAATAGGACTCGGCCTTAGGAGAAGCGGCTGATTCATATTTATATTTTGGTTTAACTGTGATATCGCATTTAAGTGCGTCTGTATGTGTTTGAATGACGTCAGATTCTGTGAAGTTTCTGGCCCTTTCTGCTCGAATGTAGGCAACGCTTCATTGCCAACCGAAAGCACAGTATCATCACTGCAGCAGGAATTATCATCTATACTAATTTCAGCTCTAGATTCGTTCGTCCGATCATCATCATCATCAATGAGATCAGACGTTCGGGAGTTCTCGTTGACCTCTCGTAAATCTTCGTAATTCGGCGTGTTTTGCAACAACTTGTCAGTTGAGAAAACATTTTCTGGACTGTGACTGTCTCTTTCTTTCTTTAGGACGTTGTGTATGGCGAAAGAGGATGACAGTACGGGTCTCTCTTCTGCTTTTTCCTCGTCGTGGTATTCTGGACTGGTTGTGTCTCTGGTGTTTGGGGAGTAAGGTTCGTCATCGCTGTGGTCTTGTATTTTGATTCTGGAATCTTGAAGGTGGGCTGATGATACCGCAGCCATCTTGGTTTGGGGAAGTTACGCCATCTGTTGGAGAAAAACAATAATTAAAACTTGGCATTCTTTGAAGTTTTACATGTTGAAGTGTGTGAGATATTAATAGTAGCAAGTAGATAGTTTGTTTTTTTTTTCTAAACTAACGGTATTTCAATTAATTCAAAGATGAGACTTATTTTGACTTATCTCGGAACGAATACTTTTTTACAAAAAAATAACAACCGATTTCCAAAAAAAACACTACACAAAGTGAAAAATTGGTAGGTAACTTTAATTTCGGAAGTCGGTGTCTTTGGTTTTGTGGTTTTGTTTTTTGCTAACGACTTCCTTTTTATTTCGGTATAGCTCTGGATATCAGTGAAAACTATTTATTTTTGTTGAACAGTAAACAGTATTTTAGAGCAAAAAACAGTATAATACTGTTTTTAACAGTATGGTTGGCAACCCTAGTCAGACTTTGTAAAATATTAATTTAAGGCTCCCTTAAATTAATATTTTTTTACAAAGTCTAACACAATTTATCCTTTACAAAACTAAATAATTTATTCAATCCCCAGATACGTACCTATCTCATTAACATTAGCGTGCCTGATTGCTATTTAGAGCTACGAGTTAATACATAAATTAAGAAGGATCAAGGGGTCAGTGACTTGCATCATGTATTTATTGACTGCCAATCTTGTGCTAGCGCTGTACCTATGGCTTTAGATTTGAACCTGACTACGGCTTGGCGAGACAAGGCATGTATTTTGAAAAATACGGTTTTGGTATATATACAACATGTCCCGGAATTAACGCACACCATCAAAATTCTAAATTCTAAAGTCATTTATTCAAACTAGGCTGAGAATTAGCACTTTTCAAACGTCCAAATTACATAAAACAGTCCCCAAAAACGTCCATCAAAAACCCCAATGAGAATCAATCAATCTGCCTAGCCTTTTCCCAACTATGTTGGGGTTGGCATCCAGTGCAACCGGATGCAGCTGAGTACCAGTATTTTACATGGAGCGACTGCCTATCTGACCTCCACAACCCAGTTACTGGGTAACACAATATCCCTTGGTAAGACTGGTTGTCAGACTTTCGGGCTTCTGACGACCTGTAACGACTGTCAAAGATCCACGAATGACAACCGGGGCTTAACGTGCTTTCCGAGGCACGGAGGGGTGTCAGTATGTAAAGATGGTCACCCCTCCACGGACCAACCGCGGCAAGCGTAGCTTAACCTGATGGATCGACACGTGCGGCTGTTATTACGCAGCCACGAGTTCCTCCAAACACCCAATAAGAATATTATGTTATAATCAGAATACGTACACAGAAGTTTTACTATTATCTTTATAACATTTTTTATTTATTCAATTAGTTATACTGATTGTGACTGAAAATTGTGGTCACATTACAAATCGCACACAAACATCAACTTAAGAGTGTGTAAATAAAGTTGATTTTAGACTGACTTGTACTGTTGAAAAATCATAATAAATATGAAGTTGTCACGCAAACTGAACCTTATGTGTAGTTGTTTTTCCTAAAACTTGTATTTGTTTACATGTTTAGCAAATAAATTACGAACGCAGTTTAGGGTCTAGCGTAGTAGGTACTTCATCCATTTTGGTTTATTTTGGCGGTACCGCGGAGGACTGTAATTTACGTAGTTTTAAATTGTTTATGGAACAAAAAATTACCTGTAAGACCGAAATCGATTCAGTAACGCTTCGAAAAAACTACTTTCATAATGAGCATTAATTCGGTTACATATTGTATACTATACAAAATTCATGACATACGAGTAAATTGAGGTTTGTTAAATAATTCTTGTGTTGCATACTTTAAGTTTCAGTAAGGAGTTTTGTCACTGTAGTATACTCGTATTTTAACGTTTTAGTTTCCAATAATTGATTTTTATAAATAACCAAATTAAAGTTTTTGGTGTTACTATTTCAGATCCAGAAATGATGACTAGATCATTACACTAGTAGATCAAGACAATGCAACATTAATACATCATCCGTTAAAATTGGTTCAGTAGTGCTTTAGGGGTATGAGGAACAGGGTGTAAAGTTCACTCATCCCCCATAGAAAAGGGAGGATCCTCCGACCAGACGGGTGTCGTGTCTGGCGGGCAACTGCCCAGAGGTTGAAGTCGGGAGCTTGTATATATGTCCACCGCGCGGTAAACTCTAATTGCGCGATGCAGGATTTGTGTGACGTCAGGATGCTGTGTGACGTCAGATCTTTGATGCGTAGTTCGCATGTGGCGATGTAGATGCCGCCGCAGTGCTAAGGCTACGTTTGTACGAGGTAGGAAACTATCTCACGAACACACTAAAATGGCCTGTGAGTTTCAGCTCTATCGTAGTCAGTTACTTTTAGGTAACATGTTTTAAGCTCTAATAAGAATAATATAGTACAATAATAAAAGTCTCTTCTTATAAGAGAATCAAAAGCCTTCCACTATCCCGCCACCGCTATCTTGCCCCGATTTGAACGCAAGACCTCGTGCGTGATGAGAATCGAGGTCTCAAGCACTCTTGATGACAAAATAATTACGTCTACGGGATAGGCAGCAGCATCCTTGTGTCTTCTTCTTCTTCTTCTTTTCGAGTCGATGGTAAATACATGTGTTATGTTAAACGAGTTGGGCCCAGTAAGTGGCCACGCCAACCAGGTACTGAATTTGAGGTTGGATATGCATACCGGTATATTTCCGTAGAAATATCGGTACCTTTATAAATGTATCGGTAGCAGTGCCTAAACCTTCATAAATACACAAGCTCTAACGTGTTCGACCCCCCCGCACACCCGCGCCGCGCCGTCTCACATGTTTTTCGGTACCGAAATCGTGTAAAGGCTAAATAACGCTTTAGCCCAACCTTTATTTAATAAGGTATCGGTATAGCTCAACCCTTATTTTAAACCAAACCGGTATATTTTTGAGGTACCTTTAACCGTAACCGCTTTCAGCCCCTGAGGCCAACCGCGGCATCAGTGCCAATTTTTAGGTCTGCAGAAGTGCTGTGTGGACACTTTGGACACTCCGACATATGGGGCATGGTATGGTCAGGAGCATCGCATTCGCACTGGGTATCGGTGGGATCTATTATCCCCCATTTTGCTAGATTGTGCTTGCAGCAGCCTACTAGGGTCCGCAGTCGATTCTTCAAAGAACAGCATCTTCCGGTGCTTGCAATTGTTGACAACATTCTCTCTGTTCACGACTTAAGGCGAAAGCGTCAAAGTAATTCGCGAATTTCAAATTTTCTTACGTTTTTTGCAATTAGCAGGTCAGTATCATTTTCTATGTTGATCTAAATATGATTCGCGGCCGTATCAAATGTTTAATTACAGAATTATAATCATAAAAATGATCAATACAACTCTCTAAGTTCATGTAATCCCATTGAATGACTATTTCATGAAATCATAACATTTGACAATTATGCTAACTTATGTAGTTGTATTGCTGATTGTAATTATTATAATAATGTAAAGCGATATGTGTTACGGTCGCGAATTATATTTTAATCAACATACAACCTGACACCGACCTGCAAAATGGAGAAAACTCAAGAAAGTTTGAATCTCGCGGGCTACCTTAGCGCATCCTCCTTAAACACAAGTTATAAGTTCACCTCAAAGTAAATTCTTAGAACATTTTCAGACGTTTGAAGTACGATTTTGGCTCTGTAGAAAATTGTTCATAATATCTACAACACAACAACGGTACAAAACGATGGTGGAAAACACCTTGATTGTTGATAGGTATGTGTTATCTTCAACAGCTATTGAAGAAAACACCTCGTTAAGATATTAAAATATGACAGGCTAACAGCTTCCTCGTGAGATGAAGTTAGTAATAAGTTGTTGAGAGTACCGAGGGAAATCTGTAACGTGAGGATACTTCACGCTTTTTGTTATGAGGGTACGCAGCATTATATTAGGCCCCCCCCCACCTATGAAATCAGCGTTTTGTATGGAGAATTTTAAAGAAGTTGCATTTTTCATACTAACATTTTCTTCATTTATATAACAACCATGAACACTAATGATTTAAAACTATTATGCACTAATATTTAAAAACTAAGATAACGTTATATGCTACTTAGATTAAGCGACAAAAATAAGTTTTGGAATAGTGGTCATTTCTGCTAACAAAATGAGGAGTCATTTTTAAAGTATTTTTTAAGATTAGAAAACTATAAGTAATAAGTTTTTTTTTACTATTGTTAGTTGTCTATGATGTTCATTATTCGATATAATACCAAGCAATTGATGAATATTTTCAATCTTAGAAGTGACAAGGTTCTCTATGTGTGAGAAAAAAATGGCTAATTTCATAGGTGGGGACCCAGTATGAAGAATAGGCACATCGTTGTTCATAATTATGGCGACGATAACCGACTTTTTATTTTTAATATTAGTTTCAATTTTAGTATATGTACTCAGGTCTGGTCACAAAAGCCCCCATGTGCGATAGTGCCTTAAGGCGACACTAACCGACTTTTAATGATTTTATACTGAAGATCACGTCTAAACAAGTAGTGTTAATGATTTGGAAAAAATATGTGTTAAATTAGAGCATTTATTTAATAACTTAATCTATGTATATTTTAGAATATGTTTATATTACATAGTGTAATTATTTTTTAAAGTTATGTCAAACGCTAATAAAAAAACTGAGAATCACGCAAAAATTCTCAAGCATATTTTTCTGAAACGTTTACCATTTTAAAGATAATTTAATGAATAAAATTTTAGTATTCGTGTTTTATTAAAATACCTTTGGTTTTATGTATAGTAAATTAATAATTCGTCTAATTTGGGACAGCGCTCCTTGATGGGCGAGATTTACTTTGAGGTGAACTTATTACTGGCTGGACGTGCGACGCGTTGCGTGAGCTCAGTACAGAACACGCAAGCTAACCACTCAAGGCTACTGGCAAAAATCGGCGTCTTAAGGGAAGACCGGAGAGCAGGAGGTAGATATGAACTGGGTCAAAATTAAATTATCTAGCGGAACTCTGCAGACGTGGGTATTTCGCTAGCTATTTTAACCTGACCCTGTATAATGAGTACCTAGTTAATTGCTGTGCATTATTGGTGTAACCATAAGCCATCAAGTAGGTCTTTAGAGGTATGAGGAACAGGGTGTAAAGTTCACTCACCCTCTATATAGATAAAGGAGGATCCTCCGACCGAAATAAACCTGTGGCGGCATCTGCATCGTCTCATGCGAACTACGCATTCAAGACCTGACGTCACACAAATCCTGCATCGCGCAATTAAAGTTTACCGCGCGATCAAAATATATATACGCGCCAGACGCGTGAGACCCGTCTTCTCGTGTAGGCTCGCCCCATACGTCTAGAAACAAGTCTACTTTTTTGAAATTTTGACGTTCAAAAGTGCCTTACAAGGGCCTATTTGAAATAAATGATTTGACTTTGACTTTGACGTGAGACTTAAAATCATATGCCGAAATGTAGAATAGTACTATACAGATTTAGCTTTTGTGGACAAGACAGTAATAGTTTTAGTGGAAATCATGTCATTTGGTTTAAACAGGTTTATATTTTTATATATATTTTATATGTATAGATTCTTTTACATTTTGTAAATGTGAGAACGTTGTAGGCTCAACAGACTGTATATTTGTAGACCATTTTCTGACAGTTCAACAACATTCATTGCGTTATTTACGTTGTTAAGCAGATTATTTTTCGAACTTATGAAGTAATGGATTAGCAATCTGTTTCAAAACGATTCAGATTCTGATTGATCGTGTATTACGTAATGAGGGTACTGGTACTTGTTGACAGGCCTACTCTGTCCTCCCATACCTATTAACATTGTAAAAGCCATTTATTTTTAAAAGAGTAATCGTGGAGTTTCTTGCCGACTCTTGTCGATAGGAAACGACCAATTGGAACCGTGCACCTAGCTTCTAACGTTTGATAAGTGCCCATGTAGGTTTATGTGAAATTAAATATTTAGATTTTGACCTCGGGAAATACAGACATAATGGTACATTATGCTATATTCCTAAGTGTTCTTTCTAGGAGATGTCCATGACATACAGGTAGCCATTTTTAACACAGGTCTACTAAGGTAAGTTTAACGCAAATAATGATAAAACGTTAACATATCGCGGTGATGGTCGCGGTAAGAGCGGGACGTAGAACTTGTTGCATGTAGTATGAGGGGTAAGGTGCTCTGTTTGTTATTGCTTCTTCTATATTCTGTATCCTACAAATAGTAGTAAGTTTGTGTATTTGGATGTAGACTCATCTAATGCATGAAAGTATCTTTTGTACAGCTTCACGCATCTTTAATAATATTCCGGGGCCTATTAGAATTACGGAAATGAAAAAAATTAAAAAGGATCTCCATGATCTGTTAGTAAACAAAAGCTACTACTCTATAAAAGACTTCATAACAGACAAATCACTTCTCCAATACAGTCCCCCTCAGTCATGATGCGTTCAGTGTCCCACTGTTGTGGACCTGCCTAAATTCGCTTTGTTTTTATTTTTATCTTTTTTTTTTATAATTTAGTTTCTGTGTAACTATTGTATGCCCTAAGGGCGGGATATAGCTGATCACAATTTAATTATTTAATAAGACCTGTATTATGTACCTACCTATGATCCACGATAAAGATATTTGATTGATTGATTGATGTGTTACTCAATCACGCAAAAATCGCGGAACGAATTTGGAAAACAAACAAAGGGCATAGGCTACCTTTTGGCATTTTTGCTGAACTGGGTCTATTTGGCGCAGCCGTGAGGCACACTATACTGTTCCAAGCTTTCTGTTTTTATTTTTGTGTGAATATTGTGAGCTTTAACCTGGGTCAAATAAATTTATTTTCTTTCTTCATTCTTTACCTTTTATGCTGATATCGTCATGGGATCAAGACTTATGCGGATAAAACCGCGGGACGCAGCTAATTCTGTATAAATTAAATAAAGATTTTTTTGTATCTATCTGTGTAACCGCTTAGTTCATCTAAATTACACAATGGATATCAATGCGAGCTCCACCATCATTTAGAGAACTTATTCCGGAAGGGTTTTTTGTTTATTCATGTTAATAAATCTTAATGTTTGGCAATTCGTAAAATACTTGCGAAGCAGAGGCGGTTCCTACCTAAGCAAATAAACTATGATTGCAGCTAATAGGTAGGGGAGAACGGTGTTGGTTCTAAGAATTAACTAAGTAAGATTAGTAAAAGAGGTGTTTGGTCTCAGAGTGGTAGCTAGGTTGCTGTAATGCAATAAACAGAGCTGTTTATTCAAATATGCGGTCGCAATCAATTAAAAGGTGCGTCCTCTTGTCTGCTAAATGCTATAAAATACGATGACCAATCCCTTTTACATGCATGATTAAAGAGTCATGCAGACCGGTGCGACACGACAGCGCGATTTCTAAGAAAACTTCATGGTAGAACAATTACCGGTGTCGCAGTCTGCACGAGCCTTAAAGCATTTGCTCTCTAAACGTTTTTCTTAGATCTTATACAGCAGCGGAATATTTACTGACTGATTATAAGCAATTATTCCAATTGCTTCACGTAATAAAAGTAGCAATTTTATTTAAAATTTTATCTCCTTACTACATCTTACAGGTTATATACAAAATGAAGCGCTACTATTAAACAGTTCAGTATTAATGGTGGCGTTAACCCTTGCGATTAAGTTAATGTAGATGTAGTTAGACTAAATGGAATTAGCTTAACGATTGAAGTGGCCCTAAACACCGGGTGATGAGCACCTTTTTAAGTCAAGGAAGACGACTTTATTTTGATATTTCGGATACTATTTGAAAACCATCGATTGTTACATTTAATAATCATAACTGTGAATGGTATTTATAACATCAGCTATCTGCCAGTAAAAATCCCGTCAAAATCGGTCCAGCCGTTTCGGGGATTAGCCGGAATAAACGGACGGACAAACAACAAAAAAATTAAAAATGTTTTTTTTGTTTTAAATACCGTATATTCTTTTGTTAGGTTTAAAGAATTTATTCTCATAAGAACAATAAAGGTTCACTTGTTCACACACATACATACAAATTCAACGAAAACACTACGACGTGTGCCGAGGCTCGTTGACGACAGCATCATCAGTGCATCGTCTGACACGACTGCGCCCGGACTTACCTTTTGATTTAAGTACTAAGGTTGCTATAATTGTGAACCACCTAATAAACCTTTTTATAATACAGTCCGCTTGCTCTACTTCGACCTGCTATCTAATTACGCAACACATTTTCGTTGACAATTCCGACTAATCTGTTTCAATTTGACAGGTCAACAACATTCATTGTGTTATTTATGTTGTTGAGCAGTTTTTTTTTCGAACGTACGAAGCAATGGATTTGCAATCTGTTTCAAAACGATTCAGATTCTGATTGATCGTGTATTACGTAATTGGGGTACTGGTCCTAGATATGGTCCTTCGAGCCGGATGGCATATGCATTTAAAAAAAGCTGTTATTTTGATATTATAAACAGACACTTAAATTTTATAGTATAGATTTAAGCAATGCCAAAATCGAAAAAATAATAAGGTGCCAGTAAAAATTTACTGTAAGGTGCTTTACGTATTCAATCCTTAACTAACGTTAATTTATTAAATGACAGGCTTTTAGAGAATACTCATAGAATTTATTTGACATGATTAATTGACACCCCACTTAACATAGCACTTTATTTCATAGAATTAAACACGAATCCAAAGCTGTAAATAGCAGTCGCTTCTAAATCTGTCACTTGTAAATTAGTCATGTAAAAGCTAAATCATATTACAAGCAGTTTATTTTTAGTCCTAACTGTGTATTTAGTTCTTTCTATTGGTTTCTTGTAGTTATTACATTCTGATGACTAAGTACATAAATTATAAAATATTTTTAAGTAGCAACATTTACCTATAGTTTGACCGAGACCGCTATACCGCGCTTTAGGAAAGTGCGGCGAGGCGGGGGACAACGTGGCCGCTGTGAACCTTGACGAATGAGCGGTACTGCCCCGTCTCACCACGTAAATACTTAGGGTGTGTTTTCATTAAAACGGAACGAGCCGAGCTGAGCGGAGACGTGCTGGAATCGTCCAATCACAAACGGCGATTTTAGATACGACAGTTGCGGTCAAACTATAATACGTATGTAATATCAGACGCTTCACTCGAATTAAGGTTCATTTTTGCTTCATTCCACTCCACGCTCATATGACACCGACAAAATTATAAAGGAATGAATATTCAGCTGATCCTTACATTAAAATTTTCGATCATTCTGTACGCGAGTGTAAAATGCCGAATGCCGAAATCCAACATAGTTGGATCGGATTTCTTATTGTGTTCAGAGGTTTTATTTCGAGTGAAAAATGCCGACTGAAAGGCAAAAATTAACGAAAACTGAAGCGTCCAGTATCGGCGTAAGTAAATGCCTAAGAAGTTCTATTAAATGAATGCCAGTCTATTAATAAAAATTACCTACCTATTATGCCTAATCTTAAAAAAAATACAAAATGTAGTAAGTAAAGAGTTTTAGACGAATTGCTGTTATTATAATAATTGCTCAATTCGGACCTCATTACTTAAACTGAAAATTGCCATTTTGCATTTCAATTAAAAATTCCAAAATCCAATAACCAAAATACACTTAACAGTAAATAAACTAATTACGTCCTCAAAAAATAATTACTTCACGAAAATTGCAAAATTAAAGTAGAGCCACTTTCCTGGCGCACCGTCTCGAGACCACACACGACGAGCGTACGCGCACCAACCAGATATTTCGTTTAATCCGACCACCAACTTACATTTACCGTCCACCAAACGATTTTTCTACCAACTTCCAACACATTATGCAGTTTCACAACCGCAAAAGTAAAGTTGTCGAAGCACGAGGCGAAACCACGATATCATTCAACCTAAATTAATGGAATATCGACTTTATTTCGATGAAAGTAAAGTTTGTGTCAAGTGTAGAGATATGTTGGTAGTAGATTACATGTTCCAAGTGTAGCGAATCATATATTTTTTATTTTTAGTATCACGATTCCGCAATTTTAAAGGTGTTAGTTGTATGTCAGTACTTGTAAGGTTGCTAACTCGAAAATTTGCAGCTATCACACTTATATCACTAGTATTGCTAGGTTTATTCCAAACGATTGATTTGCTGAACAAATCGTTGAATTATGTAATAACACCATTTTATGCTTTCAAAAGCTGTTTATGGGGCAAATAATGGTCTTTAAACTCAATTGACATTATATAGGGTGCCTATTTTTTTCAAAACTGTTACAGCGGATTTTTTATTCAAAATGCTGAACAACTTTTCCTGTGAAACTTATATTCGTTTCGCAAAAAAAAAAATGGAGTTTAAGTTTGATCTATGGTAGGTATTCATAATTTGAATGTTGGTTGATGTGATGCTGAAAGGTTTCTAAAGGGTGCATTTCTTAGGAATGATATCCCTTGAAAGGCAAAAACTAAGTGCAGGTGCAACGTCGCAAATAGCTGTCAAATATTTCGCTGTTTTGATTAATTTGACAATATTTCTCTATGGAAATATGAAATATCGCTCTATAGTGAACTCTCTTCGTCTTTTTGTGTGGTTAGTGACTAACCTGGTGTCAGAGTTTTAAAGTCGCCGATGCGCCTCTGACTTGGCTTTACACGAGAAATATCTCTCTCAGCACGCGTAGCATGACAACCATAGAAACGGGTTTTCTACTGGTTTTGTCGACGGATCAATAGACAAAATGACAGATTGTGATTGTTTATCTGTCATTTTGTTTATTCTTCCGTCGACAAAACCCGTTTCTATTATGGTCATGCTAAGCGTGCAGGCATCCCGCCATTTCTCACGATGCGAATAACAATAATTAATATTCAAAAAATTCCAAATGCTCTTTTTACACCTAAAACGGTTACAACATCAAATTCAGTGTTATAAATTGCAATTCATTATTAATCTAATTAGAAATAAACTCGCTCGCGCCCACCAACAGTTACATTTGACATATCAGATACCTCGCGCTACACTAGCGCCTCTAGCGGCGAATCCATACACGATAGGGGCTCATTGGCATCATAGATATTTTACTGCGTGAAGAATTTTCTCAAACAGCCTAATAGGGTTCCCACTGCTGGGACACAGGTGAGAGAGCGGGTCGTAATCCACCAAGCGAGCACAATACGTGTTGGTTACCTATGACATTATTATCTGCCTAACCTTTTTCCAACTATGTTGGGGTCGGCTTCCAGTCTAACTGGACGCAACAGGTATTTTATATAGAGCAACTGCTTATCTGACCTACACAACCCAGTTACTTACTGGGTTTTAGTAAAACAGCTATCTAATTACGCAACATATTTTCGTTGACAATTCCGACTAATCTGTTTCAATTTGACAGGTCAACAACATTCATTGTGTGATTTACGTTGCTGAGCAGATTTTTTTTTCGAACGTACGAAGCAATGGATTAGCAATCTGTTTCAAAACGATTCAGATTCTGATTGATCGTGTATTACGTAATTAGGGTACTGGTTGACTGGGTTACCTAACACAAAGACATAGATAATTCGCTTATTCTTTCATTGGGCTGTCACAGTTAATTAATAATTTATTATTACTTGTCACACAATTCATGACAAAAGCAGATTGAATTAAGAATTACGGGACTATTTGACACAATTTTACGTTAATTGCAACTGACATTTTAAAATGGCGGGCTGTCACCGGTATATTTACATAATATTATTGCTTTTTGCACATGTAGGTTGGATATTTTAATTAAGTGGTTATTGTGTTGTGACACGCCATTTTCTTTTGTCACATTGTTTATTATAAAAATGATTATTTCTGTGACGACTTTTTAGCTGTTACAATCCAATGAAAGAATGAGCGAAATTATATCTGTATTTCTGACCCTGTCAACTAGACTTACCAAGGGGTACCTATCGCAATACCCAGTAACTTGTGGAGGTCAGATAGGTAAGTACCTAGTCGCTCCATGTAAAATACTGGTATTCAGCTGCATCCGGT
Organism: Agrochola circellaris; assembly: GCA_914767755.1. Classification (NCBI taxonomy): domain Eukaryota; kingdom Metazoa; phylum Arthropoda; class Insecta; order Lepidoptera; family Noctuidae; genus Agrochola; species Agrochola circellaris. The sequence goes on along the minus strand of OU611867.1, from coordinate 2,521,584 downwards.
GAGACTGGAAGCCGACCCCAACATAGTTGGGAAAAGGCTAGGCAGATTGATTAATTGCTATAGGTTAGTAGTTGACCAGTGGTGGCCCAGTGCTAACGGCTGCGACTTACGAATTGTGAGTCGTAGTTTAGAACCAAGACAGACGCTTTAGTTTATGTAAATTATTTCATCACCATTGCTCTCAAAACGATGAAGGAAAACATCGTGAGGCAACCAGTATGTCCTAGAACAATAATTTCGAAGACATGTGACATTTACCAACCCGCACCGGGCCCGCGTGGTGGATTACAGCCACTTCCCTCTCAACGAGATGAGGCCTGTGTCCCAGCAGTCGGAACATTTAAGCTGATTATGTTAGAATAGTTTATTTTCGATTAAAAAATCGTTCAAATTAACGTTACGTTTACATCGCGCGTTCGTGCATTTAGCTTGTACCATTATGAAAGAATAAGCCTTTTCCTAGGGCATCTGTTTCTAGCTAAAAAAGACCGAATTCCACGCTGAATGACAGCCACTTGACTTGCGCAATGAAGTCTACGATGTATAAAATTAATAATCATTCCGTTAATGTACACTACTAAACATAGACCTAAGGAAATTGCTATAATAATATCCTTAATCAAAGATTGGGATCAAGAAAATAAACTTGAAATGGTACGAAAACATAATCTTGGTACATTTAATTCAGTCCTTCATTTAAGGGAAAACCGACATAAAATAAAAAAGAAGTTGATACAATAAATTTTACCTCACTAAATACATTTCAAAGTGTTATTTGCGACACCTAGAGACCTCAAAAAGGAAAATAACGGTCACAACCATACAACCTAAGACTCATTTGACGTTTAAATTGGCGGGGAAAATGCAAACGTCACTTTGACAGTTAGCTTTTTTTGTTATTCTTTCCGCGGCCGCGTTCCGTTCACCGTGCTAATGCTTAGTGGAAACATTAAGAAGTTGCGTATAAGGAATACCCACATACAGCCTGTGTCCTGTTGATTACTGTCAAACAAGGTTGTTTTTATTACCTACTGCTAATTTTAAATAAAATGATTTTTTTATTAAAGAAAAATGTTTCAGCTGTTGCGCTATAAGTTTTAGTAAAAACTGGATATTTTTATGGCATTGTGTCAATGCTTATCCCTCATTTTTATCTTTACACATTTAGTTTGCACATGGCCGCTAATAAGAACGCACCTCGTTTATTTTAGTAAGTGCTTGAATGAAAAATTGTGATAACTAATATGCCCAGAGTATAGCTACTTAGTACTTATAGAAAACTATGTAGGTATAATAAAAAACAATGCCATTTTGTCTTTTATTTTTACCTTTTTACCTTTTATTTAGGTACCTAGTGTTTGTTAAATGCAAAAACAGTACCTTTGCTATCGAATTTTTTTGACACTTTTTTTTTCAATAAATATGGTATAAGTAGGTAAGTCAAAGATTTCAATCGTAGATTTGCCCTTCCGCGTCAAAAAATGGTCGCGTTTCTGTTTCATTTTGACACCTCTGAGACAGACAGTGTCGCAGAGACTTGACTTGGTTGTCATGGAGACGCCATTGTTAATGTGTGAACTCGTTCCTCTCATTATGGACGATTTTTCGTGCGACTTAGTACAGTGAGGGCAAATCTACGATTTAAATCTTTGGTATAAGTATGATGCTGAAAAGAAAAGTGACTGTTTTCCGAGATAAACGTTTGTGACATACAGATGGACGGAGGAATAAATGATATATATCTTATGAATGTATTTGTTTCTGTTTAACCCCATAAATCTAGATTTTTATAGCGGGTCTCGTGGCAAAATAATAACAGCCTCACGGGTCGATCGCCATGGTTAAGCAACGCTCACCGAGGACCGTCCGTGGACGGGTGACCATCGATTACATACCGAGACCCCTCCGTACCTCGGAAAGCACGTTAAGCAGTTAGCTGTCATTCGTAGATCTTTGACAGTCGTTACGGGCAGTCAGAAGCCCAAATGTCTGACAACCAGCCTTACCAAAGGGTATCGTGTTACCCAGTAACTAGGTTGGAGGTCAGATGGGTAGCCGCTCCATGTAAAATACTGGTATTCAGTTGCATTTGGTTAGACTGGTAGCCGACCCCAACATAGTTGGGAAAAAAAGGCTAGGCAGATTGATTGAAGGAACCCTAAAAACGCGTCGATAATATTCAAATTCGGAATCAATTAATTACACGGTAATATTATAAAAATCTATGGTTTTACAACAAAATTGGACACCATTAAATTTTTTGGTAAAGATCAATAAAAATCACCATCAAATTATACAATAAAATAATCAAATTCGCTAATTGAATGATATTTAAATGATTTAATCAACATTTTTTGTGAACCACTAACGATTTGAGAGTGTGAACGTTGTAATTTAACCTATGAATTTACATGAATATTTTTATTTTAACTTGAGCGGTCCACAACCTCAGTAAAATAAAATTATTCATGTGTTGGGCTGATTGTGGCGAGCAGTGATGGCCTAGACTGTAACGGCAAGACTTAGGAGTTGTAGGTCGTGGGTTCGGACCCAGGCTTTACTTTGTGTAAATAATTTCATCACCACTGCTCTCAAAACGGTGAAGGAAACCTAAAATTCGAAGTCATGTGACATCTACCAACCCGCACTGGGCCCGCGTGGTGGATTCTCCTCCTCTCACAGAGAGGAGGTCTGTGTCCCAGCAGTGGGAACATTATAGGCTGATTATGTTGTTATGTATGTTGGGGTGATTAAGTCGAGTTTATTAGTTACCTAATAATAAAAATTCCAGCCTATTACTGTCCCACTGCAGGGCAAAGGCCTCTTCTCATACAGAGAAGGCACGAGCATTGATCACCACGCTTGCTCAAGACGGGTTGGTGAATTCAGACTTATCTTAAAGTTACCTAAATTAAAGACACATTATTTTTTTAAAGCGAGCCGTTCCCTCATGTCGGTAGAGCAATTTTCAGAAAAAAATGAATCCCATTATTTTTATATTTCTAAGACAACGAGGAAGTTTCAATGATTTTCCGTTGCACGAACGAATTTTGACATATTTTTGGCAAATATTTTCTGAGTAAAATACAGTCATTTCACAGTTATTTTATCTTTAACAGCAGCATTCCAATAGCGACCTTATTGTAAAGAAAATAAAGATTTCTGTGAATTTGACAGTCTTACCAAGGAGTAGGTAGGTGTTACCCAGTAACTGGGTTGTAGAGGTCAGATAGGCAGTCGCTCCATGTAAAATTCTGGTATTCAGTTGCATCCCGTTTAGAATGGAAGCCGACCCCAACATACTTAGTAGGGAAAAGGCATTTAGATAGTTCAACTAAAAGTAACATGTAATTGTAGAAACATACAGACATGCATTTTAGTAAGAACGTTATTACTCACCCGACCAAGCAAAGGAAAGTATTTTAATAGCCAAATATAAGGCGTTGGACTGAATTGGCGTGACAAAAAATGTGTAGGGGAGCGAACAGTGCTCCCCTAACGTTATTTTAGAGGTGTCATGTACGGTTTACATTCGATTTTCTGTTTGATCATTGTTTGAAAAGTTTACATTCATAGGTAATTTATTTGAAATTATATTATTTATTTATTTATATTAACAGAAATATACGTACAAAGGTGATGCTTATTTCTAAAGTAATCTCTTCCAGCATACCTGCGATAGGAAAGTAGTTAAAGAGATGTAGACAACGTGTGTAAGTGTAGAAGAGAAAATAAAATACATAAAATAAAAACAGTTAATTATTCACTAATTTAACTATAATAAACTTACATACATACTTCTAAAATAAATATCACTAAAATATATATACTTAATTATAATGTACTTAGTATAAAATAATAAATACAAAAAAATGCAACTATGACGAAGTGGAAAGATAGTGTTCTTTCACTCTTCTTTTAAAAACTGCAACAGTTTGGCAGTCCCTAATGTCAGGCGGAAGTGAATTCCACAATCGAACCGCGTGCACGCTGAAGGAGTAGGAGTAGAAGTCGGTTGAGTGGGGAGGGAAATTATATGTAGGTAAGTACAACAAACAAACTTTCATCAATTCGTTGGTCTAGTGATCGCGAGTGCTACTGTTGAGCATGAGGTCCTGGGTCCGATTCCCAGGTCGGGTAAAGTGTTATTTAGTTTTTCCATCTGGAATTTTTCAGTATCAGGTCGGGGTCCGGATTTGCGCCCGGTTGATGGCAATAGACTCGCCCCCTATTGCATGGGACTTAAACATAACTGGCGAAATGTGGGTGTACTATAGGTACAGCTTTGCCCAACCCTTCGAGGATACGCGTTACTGGGTTTTTCCATTAGAACCCAATAGAAGCTCGGAGTCAGTCAGGATTTGTGCCAGGTTTAAGGCTATATGAGGAATATGAGAGCAGTGATGGCCCAGTGGTCGGCCCCGACTTACGGGCTATGGTTCGTGGGTTCGGCAGACGCTTTACTCTGTGCAAATTATTTCATCACCACTGCTCTCAAAACGGTGAAGGAAAACAGCGTGAGGAAACCGGCATGTCCTAGAATCAAAAATTCGAAGACATGTGACATCTACCAACCCGCATTGTGCCCGCGTGGTGGATTACGGCCCACTCACTCTCACTGAGAGGAGGCCTGTGTCCCAGCAGTGGGAACATTATAGGCTGATTATGATTATATTGATTGTCTTATACTTAAGGTGCTTTCTTGAACACAAAATTCCTTCCTATTCTTTTGAGCATTAAGATTTATATGGATTTATATTAAGTAGATATATTAGACACGTTAGTTAAGAAAAAATAAACGAAAATGTATATGTAACCCTAGCGATTATATTCACCATTTGTATCCTGTAGCTAATCTGTGAACAGCGTTGTGGGCTGCAATATTGTCTATATTTTTTAATTAATTTCTTGTTTCTACGTTTTTTATTGTAGCTGTTTGTTGTTCTGTTTGAATAAAATAAATATATTATCTTCGACACAATCCATCCATCTCATCATCTCTTTTCTTAATCTCATTCCTATTATTGTCCTACTGTTGGGCCAAAGCCTCTTCTCATACAGAGAAGGCACGAGCATTGATCACCACGCTTGCTCAAGACGGGTTGGCGATTTCAGACCATAACTGCACCGTACCGTTATGATTTTCTTATTCTATAATCTTATAGATAGAGGACAAAAGACCTGGAGGACGAAGTCCAAAACCGTGGTCGGATCAAATATCTGAGCAACTGACCTATTCAAATTCAAATACAAAATATTTTATTTCACATAAACCTACAAGGGCACTTATGAAACGTCAAAAGCTAGGTGCACGATTCCAATCGGTCGTTTCCTATGGAGAAGAGCCGGCAAGAAACTCCACGGTTACTATTTTAAATATAGAGTAGTGTAGGTCTTTCAACAAGTACCAGGTACTTAACAAAATAGAAGATGGTCAACAAATCTACAGTCCACTAAGCGTACAGCGTTCTCACATTCACAAAATAGAAGAGAATCTATATAAAAGATAAAGCTTTAAGATAAGCTATCAGTGCTGCACTCCGCCAGGCCACCCATAGAAACAGACGGAGCAAGACCTCTGACAACGACACGCACAATGGTCCACTGTAGGACTAAGTGCGGAAACCAAACCCCACAACATAGAACATAGAACATAGACCTCTGACAATTTAAAACGGAGTCACGATTCTCAGCAGTGAGAGAGCGATTGAGAATAAGATATTCTATAATCAATTTTATTTATTAAAGAGGATAAAAAAATATACACAGGATAAACTTAATTAACTAACAAACTATAAAAATATAATCACCTAATCTAACTATAAACAAACTAAAACGTGGCGACGAAAAATTCTTCCGCATCGCTGTCGCTGTAATGTACCCAAGAGACTGGTGGCATTGCCACGTTGTATGGCTATGCCTCTGGCCAAGGTAAAAGCCAGCTCTTGGGTCACGTGAAGTGTCAACCAGTCGTTTGGAGATTTCGTTGAACCAACCATGACCACTTGGACCACGCGGCCCGAGGGTTTCAACCCCAAACGGCTCGAAAATATAATTACCGATATGGTTATTGTACTTTCGCGGCTTGAGGTTTTTCGCAGCCGCAGCCATCTTGGGAAAATTAATTTCCTCGCAAAACTTCATAATCATAGCCAAATCAATTTTCTCCGTGATCAATTCTCAGATTAAAAGGTAGATCTGCTGTCTTTCATGTCAGCTTTTGTGTTAAGTAAACATGCATAACAGCAACTAATCATATCACTTCCAGATGGCAACCGACCTGCATATGCACTGAAAATTCGCTATTGAAATTCGTCTTAAACACGGTGGCCTGGCAAACTTAACATAATTCACAAATGCTTACTCCAAGCTGCTTTTGAGAAAACCCCAATGTAAAAACATGAACACTGACAACCAGCACTCTTAATGCGTACTACACTTTCAATTAAAATCCAAGGGTTTTGAAGGAAATTCCTAATCCATTGCTTCGTAGTTTTGAAAAATTCGTCTACTCAACAACGTAAATAACGCAATGAACTAGGCTGAACTGTCGAAATGAAAGGTATTGAGATCGATTACCATTGGTTGTCTACTACCCCGCAGGTATTTTAATAAATAACTCGATTTTTATAATTGTGCGCTTGGAGCTGTCAAAATCGTGGTTTGTTAGTATTGAATTCACCCGACCGGTTACCTTCTCAGTGCCCACGCTCCTGTTATTACGGTCTGTAACTAAGAAATTCATAATCACCCAATAAGACTTTGCCCGACCTGGAACTCAAGGCCCCACGCTCAGCAGTTGAGCTTGCGACCACGAGACCAACGGGGCAGTCAGGTCAGGGGCTCCTTTACTCATAATATAAAGTAACTCTGTAGATAATTTACCAACTTTCACGTCACCCACAAAGTGCTTTATTCTTGCCATCTCCGGCAAACTTCAATATTACGTAGGAGTAATTAGCACGGACTAATATTGCCAATAATTTATAGACCACTTTCCCATTGCATTGCATTGCATTGCAGCAGTGATAGCCTAGTGGTATGACCGTCGGACTACCAAGTCATAGGTCTCGAGATTGAACCCAAGCCTGAATCCAAGACCTCTGACTTTTCGGATTCATGTGCGTATTGTATAATTATCACTTGCTTCAAAAACGGTGAAGGAAAACATCGTGAGGAAACCGGCATGCCTGAGAGATATTTCTCGACGGCATGTGAAGCCGATTCGAGGCCCATGGGCGACTTTAAAACTCTGACACCAGGTTAGTCACTAACCACACGAAAAGAAGAAGAAGACCACATAAATAGACTCTCAGTACCATCACAAAACCCTCACGGATCGGACAAGGCTTTTTTACATGTTGTATTACGTTTTACTTTACCAACTTTCACGTCACCCACGGCAAAGGAGAAGACCTCTATTATTACCATCTCTCGGCAAACTTCAATATCACATATTAGTAATTAACACAGACTTATATTGCCGATAATTTATAGACCACTTTCCCATTGCTCATGTTGCTACAAATAATGTATTAATAGAACGTCGATTTTGCGTGGTTGTGTATGCAAAATTGAAATTTTGTTTAAAAGAAATCCCTCCAAAAAGGTGGGTTAGCTTTTAGTGGATAAGCGAATGCCTTCTGTGCTACTTTTCACGGTACGGTTTCTGCAGGAAACTAAAATTTTCTTGCCCTACTGTGCCTAGATGTATTATCCGGCTGTTAAACGTAACCCAATCGCAGGGCTTTTAATTATATATAAAGACAAGAAGACAAACAGAATAAATCGCTTTAGCATCATAATACGTAGGTAGGTACCCATCGATGTCAACGGGTAATTTGCCCAAATATGGCAAATGAATGATTATTCCAATAATCTGGTCACGTAAAAAGTCGACCAATAGTTTGGTAAAATTCTAAATGATTTGCATGTTTGTCCATCACAAAATCTTCAGTAAACTTCACGTTTACGACAGCTTAAACATCTATCGACGCCATTTAAAAATTAAAGGCGTACACACCATTTCTACCAACAGTAGCCGATCTCACATTTGAAAAACTAATTAAAAAACGCCCGAAACGATCTTAAAATCATAAATCTTGTTCTGAATAAACATACTAACAAACAGACAAACTTTACTACGTCTTATAAACGTCTGTTTGTTTGTGTGTCTGTAATTTATATATCTATTATTGTTTGGGCATGTTTTATTGACGATATATCACGTTTGCCCGGGGGCTAAGTTACATAATTATTTGGTAATTTTGTATTTTTAACAATGGCGAGGATGAAAGGCAAATTTTCCCGGGAAAAAGGCAGCATCAGGATACCGATGGACCACATTTAACATGGGCTGGTGTACGCAGCTCCACGACAAAGCGCATATGTTGCGTACGGGTGGGAAAAAAGATTATTCGATCCACCCCAGCTGCTCAAGGAAGGCCAGCAACGCCTTGATAAATTATAAGGAGCACTATTAAGTCACCGATATATGCCAGTGGCCTTGAGTGGTTAGCTTGCATGTTCTGTACTGAGCTCACGCAACGCGTCGTACGTCCAGCCAGTAATAGGACTCGCCCATCAAGGAGCGCTGTCCCAAACTAGACGTAATTATTCATTTATTATACATAAAACTAAAGGTATTTTAATAATACACGTATATTAAAAGATAAATTATTCAATTATTTTTAAAATGGAGAAGATTTCAGAAAAATACGCTTGATAATTTTTACGCGATTTTCAGTTTTTTATCCGCGTTAGATATAACTTCCCAAATTAACTACACTATGTAATACATACATAATCTAAAATATTCACAGATTAAGTTATTTAAAAAATTCTCTTATTTAACATATATTTTTTCCAAATCATTAACACTACTCGTTTAGACGAGATCTTCAGTATAAAATCATTAAAAGTCGGTTAGTGTCGCCTTAAGGCACTATCGCACATGGGGGCTTTTGTGACCACAGCTAAGTACATAATACTATAATTTAAACGATTCAGTGAAGATTAACATGCCCCTGCGCAAGGATGACACGCAAAGTCAAAGTGAAGGTGTTGGCGGCAAATACAATATGGCCGATAACTAATGGCCGGTCTGAACGTAGGCTCTCCGAACTGTCGCGCTTATTATCTGCCTCACAGTGGCCTCATGTAACCATTTAGTTCCTTAAAAATGTTATTGAAGATCCGTGATTACTCCGAGTCCTCACTGTTGATAGAAGTTAACAATTACAGCCCTCAGACTAAATAAAAAACCAAGACAGAGCGCTGCGAACAATGCAGTGAAGCATGCCAAAATTACACCTCCGCTCTGTGAATACACCCTTTCACGTACACATTTACAATGACACTACAATCAAACTACACCACAGAAAGTGCACATAATGTTTACGAAACCGGCTGGAATTCACTGTTGACAGCGCTCTATCTTGGTCTGAGTTACAGCCTAGCCGACCCTCAACCAACACTGAAGAGCCTTTGGTTGGACGGTACTCCTTTTTTTTTTTTTAGGGTGGGAAGTTATCAAATAACTTCTCCCGCTCTGGGCGGAGCGGGAAGGCGTGTCAGACTCTTACCGACTAAAACCCACCCGTGTTCCTTCAGTTGCCTGTATATTGCGAGGGGTCACGGTATCCCTTTCGGAGTTTACCGCGACCCCGGCAGGCATCGGTCCTAGCGGACCCCTTCCGTTGTGCTGACATCTCTAAGAGACGCGCGTGGAACACAACGCGCCGTCGACCCGGGCCTGGTCCCTGGTCCGCAAGCCCGCGCCTACGGTACTCCTAGAGACGTATTTACACGCATCCTAAGTAGGTTCCTATTTCTACACTCAAGATTTTTTTTAATCTTCTAATAGACTAAACCAGTAACCAGTCAGAATCCCGAAAGTTCGACAACCAGTCTTACCATGGCGTATCCTGTTACCCAGTAACTGGATTGTAGAAGTCAGATAAGCTGTCGCTCCATGTAAAATACTGGTATTCAGCTGCATCCGGTTACACTAGAAGTCAAAACTTAATGTAGTTGGAAAAAGACAAAAAATATTATGATAATTAAGTAGTGAGTTAATACCTTCCTATTAAAAGTAAACATAATATATTAAATTATCTTCTCCTTCTTTTCGTGTGGTTAGTGACTAACCTGGTGTCAGAGTTTTAAAACCGCCCATGGGCCTCTGACTTGGCTTCACATGCCGTCGAGGCTATTACTGTTCCACTACATAACAGTGCAAAGGCCGCTTCTCATACAGAGAAGGCACGAGCATTGATCACCACGCTTGCTCAAGACGGGTTGGGGATTTCAGACTTATATGAACTATAAGTCCAGGTTTCCTCACGATGTTTTCCTTCACCGATGTCAGTAATGTCCAAGATAAACTCAGAAAGTACATATGAATTGAAAACGTCAAATTGGTACTTGCTCGCATTTGAACCCAGAACCTGATGTAGGTATATGAGGCGACCCTTAACCACTGGGCCATTATAGAAAAGTAAGCTCACTTGTTGTATTCTCACCATTCATTCTCCCACTTAAATAACAAACCACAGATTAATAACAAACAAACAACCAACACTTTAATACACAAACAGCGTTGCATCACGATCTCCTTAATCATTTAGTAGATGTGCGATAAACAATGCGCGTGCGACGCTCCAGGTTGTTAGCGCCATCTAGCGGCCGAGGTGGGTATTAGATGACGTTTGATGCTTTGTTATTTTTCTTTTCTTCCGACTTGTTACTTTTTCATAAGGAATTCGTTGAGGAATCAGTTCATCATAAAAATACCTAGGGATTAGAGCTCCCTGCTACCTTCAGGATTCTTCAGAGAACGTTAGTGAGTCACATATTGGTAAGCTGAAAATTGATGTAATCCAGTTTGTAGGGTATGGGACCTAGTTACCTTACAGGAATGGAAATTAACTTAAACCGTAAGGTCGGCAATGCATTAGTTTTTTAATGTTTCAGATACCTGTAATGATTTTTTATATTTTTTATACGGTACTTATTTATATATAAAAACCTTTTGGTGACAGGAACTATAACCCCATCGATATACTTAGACCAAGTGGGAAAAATACGTAGGTATTATTGAAGCTAACACAAAAACTACCCAAGCAAAGTTAATAGAATTTATATAGGACCATCTCTGAAGTAGGACCTACCAAACGAAAAAAGAATCATCAAAATCAATTCGTAATTGGCGGAGTAATCGCGTAAAAAAAATACAAGACGTATTGAGAACCTTCTCCTTTTTGAAGTTGGTTAAAAAAAATCAATTGCCATGAGTTAGTCTCGCAAAACCTCGAAAATGGCTCGACCGATTTGAATATAATTTTGTTTTTGTTCGCCTCAATACCAGTGTGGTTTAGGAAAAAAGAAAATTGAGAAAAACGCAAAGGAACAGCCGATAAAATATAAATAAATTCATACGTGGTACGAAAATCACCCGGTCATCTAGTCAACAATAAACCGTTCACATTATTCGGCAGCAATAAGGTTTATTTTCAATCGGCACTCACTGACAAAAAATGATACCTGCATATCGGCATTACAATAGAATATTTTACCAACACAACAAGGTGCTAAATCCATCACATAACTAGTAATAATGTCCGCCATACATATTTAAGACGATAAATAATCTGATTAGCGAAAGATATGTGATTAGTTACACATTTTAAATGGAAATATTGTCGCTTTATGCTAATTCACGCTTTGTTTTCTGCTGAACAAAAGAATACCGCCATTTTGTAAGCATATGTAGTGGGAATTGATAGGGATGTAGCGAAAGAAAAACGATTTTCGTGAAAAACAAAATGGCCGCCAAAGAAATATGGCGCAAGTAAACAAAATGTCCGTCCTTCTTCATACGAAACTACATTTTGGAAAGGGCTTATTGCATAAGTATATGTATAATCAGCCTATAACGTTCTCACTGCTGGGACACAGGCCTCCTCTCTATGAATGGCCCGTAATCCACAACGCTGACCCAGGGCGGGTTGGTAGATGTCACATGTCCTCGAATTTTTGGTTCTAGGACATGCCGGTTTCCTCACGATGTTTTCCTTCACCGTTTTGGAAGGGACGCCTAGAATCAATTCTATTTTCTTGTAATTTTTTACGTTCAAAAGTGCCTATAATGGCCTTCTTGAAATAAATTATTTGACCTTGACCTTGACTTTGTCTCGCGACTTGTTTCTAAATGAAAATAAAACGATCTTTCTTTCTTTTTCGTTTGGATATTGATTAAACTGGTGTCAAAGGTGCCCGTGGGCCTCGGACTTGGCTTCACATGCCGTCGAGAAATATCTCTCAGGCATGCCTGTTTCCTCACGATGGAACGATTTTAGGCCAGTATTCTAGAAATCAATTCATTTTAGCAGATTTGATAGTCCTCGTCGTCCTGCCCTTGTATTATTTTTTATGAAAACTAGCAGGGCCCCGCGGTTTTTCCCGCATAACTCTTGATCCTGTAAAAATATCGGGATAAAAAGTATTCTATGTCCTAACCCAGGCCATGGTCTACCCATTGGCCAAATTTCATCTAAATCCGTTTAGCCGTTTTAGCGTGAAAGCGTAACAAACAAACAAATTAGTTTAAATAAGGTATTACGGAATTTAATCCGGGTAAGTTCCCGTGGAATATTTTCCGATATCTACGCGGTAGAAACCACGGGCAAAAGCTAGTATATTATATTATAACCGCCTCCTAGATATATAGGTTAGTTTAATACATCGTATCGTGCAATATTAGTTCAGAAAGTAGACAGTCTCAAAATTCAGATAATACACAGTGCTATCGAGTTTCGAATCAACAATTTCGGACCAAATTAAAAATAGGTATTGTAAGTGAATCCACTTACAATATTTTTAATTTATAATATTTATTTTTTGTATAAAATCATAATAAATTATGCTATATTCAAAAATATATCTAATGAGGTTTAATTGTAATAAAAGACATATTAATTACATTTTAGGCTTAATTACAGCATTTGTATAAACAAAATTAAAAGAGGGTGAGAGACCCAATTAATGGTTTAGGTAATTATTTATCACTAAGTAGTGGGGAAACCGAACAATGGTTTTCTTTGGATTTATTATACCTTTGGTATGGTTTCGATCACTTACATTTCTAAATAGAAAAGGGTGTATGATAACCATAATATTATAATATTTGGGTACCTACTTACTCTATATTGAGTAGGAGTAATTTTAATCCATATTAAATGTACCTAAGAAATGTTAAGTTTCTTTCTCTTATACGAGTTTTAATATTTAATGTTGACCTATTTTTGTCCTGTTTGTATTTAATTTTCTAAAAACACAACGCCCAAAAAAAATTGCTTAGTTTTCCCAAACTTAGAAATAGAATTACCTATTATGAGTCACAACCATATTGTTGTCTTCTTGTTCTCACACACTATTTCACACTATTTATTTTATATAAACATTTAGGACTAAGTATTGTATTTATTCATTTTATTTTTGTCTTATTTTGTTATTTCACTATTTGCTGCACTGGTTGACGTCAACACGTCAACGCCGGCTGTCGCTGAAAACCAGCGTTGGGGCTCTGTCTCGCATAGGGTCGCAGCATTAAGCTGAGCGATGACCGTTTTGCGTGGATGTGACGCATATTTTCCCCCAAATTGTTTATTTTTGTGTTTTGTTCTTTCTTTGCGTCATGTGTACCGCAAATAAACGTATTTTCTTTCTTTCCTTTTTCTTTCTATTGTCTACATTTGTTTTTAAATTTCTCCTTTCGCGGAGCTACTGAAATAAATGTCTTAAGAAATAAACAGTACCTTTGTACTCTGTCGCATCTCAAATAACTAAACCAGTCAAATAAACAACATCACCCATTTCAAGAAAAATTAAATGAATTGCATTTCAAACTGTTCAGCTCGTAAAGAAATATTTTAAATGAATCGTTGCAAATAAGTTTGTGGTAACAACACTCATTCATTGAATTCACATTCGCGTAACCACAAATGATGAAAAGTACCTATTCAAAGGTATGAAAAGTAACCCCTTCATGTTTGTTTATTTTTAGTGTTAGCATTGCTCACGGCTCGTTTGTTTATAAAATTAAGAAAGGTATTTCAAGATACTTTCTGAAACAAAAAAACCATCAAAATCCGCTCAAGACCTAACCCACGAGGTCTACGCGTGTGTTATCTATGTGACTGCCTTCTCCTTCAGCTGCTATCGTGTCGAGATAATACGAGTTATTATTTATTTATCACAAGCACACCAACAACTCTGGCACTTGCAATTCAAATTAAATAACATTTCAGTAACCATGCAAATGACAGGTATGCACGACATTCACATATGAAAATTAGATACAAAGGAGAACAATATAAAAAGTGTCTAGTAGACATAAGACTACAAAACAAACCAATTTGAGATAGATAGACGAGCACAAATCACACTGTTTAAATATGAGCGCCTGTATGAAGCGAAAGTCATGGAGAAAATATCAATAGGGTAATCCGTCAAATTGGACCTTTCATTCATCATCCTAGCCTTTTCCCAACTATGTTGGGGTCAGCATCCAGTCTAACCGCATTCACCTGAATTTCAGTATTTTACACCAATACGAGTATAGCTAAAAGCCGCGGTAAAAACGCGCAAAGTCATGTCTGTCATATCGTCACTCAAGCAAAGCGTCTATTGTATTTTGCTTTACAGGTCTATACTTACTTGTATGTGACGTGTTTGTAACAAATTATTTTATCAATATTGATAAAATCTGCCACAGATTTTATTCTTGAAGCCCAACTAGGGACTTAGTCACTTTTAACCCAAAAATAATCAAACTTCCATCACGTCCACACCCATTGTTCAGTAATTTCGCCAAATAATTGCCGACTACTTCTTCCATTTCAATAACATGATTGTTTATAACTCGACAAGTTCACAATTGTTCGTTCGTAGCTAAAGACTCGATAATTTAGCGAATAAGCACCGAAATGACTCATTTCCTTCCGCTGAGTTCTATAATTTGCGAGAGTTGACAACCATAACAAATAAGTGCATACAGTTATGTGCTGAGAGGCGCTCGTGGCTAAATAATAACAGCCCCACGGGGCGATCGAAGGTTAAACTACGCTTGCCGCGGTCGATTGGTGGATGGGTGACCATGCATTACATATCAAAACCCCTCCGTGCCTCGGAAAGCACGTTAAAAACCTTTGGTCCCGGGAAGACAGAACCCCAAAAGTCTGGCAACTAATCTTACCAATAGGGTACCGTGTTACCCAGTAACTGGGTTTGTCGAGGAAACTGTTAATGGGTTTTCCATTATGAATATCTCGGTAGCAGCCCTTTTTTTTTTTTTTTTTTGAGGATGGGAAATTATCAAATAACTTCTCCCGCTCTGGGTGGAGCGGGAGGGCGTGTCAGACTTTTACTGACTAAAACCCACCCGTGTTCCTTCCGTTGCCTGTGTGCCGAGGTCGCGATATCCCTTTCAGATAAACCCGCAACCCCGGCAGTCGATAGCAGCCCGGAGTCTAGATTTGTGCTTGTGTGACAAAAGGCTTGCCATTACAGTCATGTGACTTAAGCATAACTGTCGAAATGTGGTTAAAATGTAAAAAAATCCACCTTCTCCAGATTGAGAATATTTATAAGGATAAACTGGTATTTAGCTAAATCGTGTACTGAAATACCCTGAACTCCAACTATAGTTGGTAAAAGGCAGGACGCAAATACAATCACGCGCAGTCCTGCAATTAATCTGTTGTCTTATGTCATGTCAAGTGATATGATCGGTTAGAGCTGTTCTGGTCAGCCAATCATAACAGACACGAGATATGATAGCTGTGCTGATAAGAGATTTGAACAGCGTTTCAGAAGCCGGCTGTTTACCTATAGAAGTTGAAGTTGAAATTGTATGTTTTCAGTTATGCGACTGCTGCAGTACAGAACAGATGAAATTTGATAAATAAATTATTTTGTATCAACTTAATGAGTAATATTTAAGATCCTCTAAAACATATTGATCTTCTAATGATATTGTTATCTGACCGCCACAACCCAGTTACTGGGTAATATGATCCCCTAGGTAAAACTGGTTGTCAGACTTTCGGGCTTCTGACGACCCGTATCGACTGTCAAAGATCCACGAACGGCAGCCCGGACCAATGGCTTAACGTGCTTTCCGAGGCAAGCGGGTATGTAAAAATGGTCAGTGGTCACCCATCCACGGACTAACCGCAACAAGCTTAGCTGAAGCTAGTCGATCGACCCGTGCGGCTGTTATTACTTAGCCACAATTGATTAGATAAATCCAAGATACAAAATACAACTTATAAGCAGTGTTTTGTCTAGAAGTGTGAAGTGTTTATTAATCCATTAGTTATTTAATAACACAGTAATTAATAACTTATAGTCTGCAGTTCAATACATTCATTATATAGATTTATCACCCTCAGATTAATATATATTAAGGTCTCTCATACTTTATGTCATGATTAAGTTACATTATTCATTAAAATATTCTAAGGCCGACAACTGGTGGTCGCACCCTATTGTATGACACATGTATGTACGATTATACACAACTGTGTACATAATGTTTATTGATTTAAATATTAATTAATGCGTTAAAATGATTAATTGTTTAAAAACATTATTTATTAATGAATAGCATGGATATATATTATTATATTTTATTCTTATTATTTTTGCTTACGCATGATATTATTTAAATAATATTTTAAGAAAAAAATACCTAACTTTTATGAAATAAGCAAATAAATAATCAACCTATAATGTTCCCACTGCTGGGACACAGGCCTCTGCGAGAGGGAGTGGGCCGTTATCCACCACGCGGGCCCAGTGCGGGTTGGTAGATGTCACATGTCTTCGAATTTTTGGTTCTAGGACATGCCGGTTTCCTCACGATGTTTTCTTTCACCGTTTTGAGGGCAGTGGTGATTAAATCATTTACACGAAGTAAAGCACCTGTCTGGGTTCGAACTCAGGACCTAGAACATGTAAGTCGGGGCCGTTACCACTGAGCCAGCACTGCTCTCATAATAAGCAAATACTCAAATCTTATTGGGACTTATATGTTAGAGTCGTTTGGGGTTGAAACACTAGGGCCATGGGGTCTGAGTGCTGTCTTCATTTTCCGAGATGCCAAGTAATTGGTCGACTCTTCACATGACCAGAGGGCTGGTCTATTTTCTGGCCAAAGAATCAGCATCGCCATACAACGTGGCAATCCTGCCAGCCTTTTTACTTTTCAGTTTTTTTTTTTTTTGTGCCCTATAATTCTTTGCCCTCCTTTTTTATTTAATTGTACATATTATTATTTATTTTATTGCATTTTTTAACATATTAATTACATTTTTATAAATTAATAAAAATCATATAAAAATATTTATTCTTTATTCAAAATATTATTATTATTTTATGGCTATGAGCATTTAAATGATTTAGATAAATATGATCTTGAAAATTTAAATAAATTATTTTAGCAAAGTATGAAAACAAATGAGTAGGTAACACTATTATTCTCGGTAAGCTATTAATTCTAGCATTTTTCTTTGTCTAGACTTAATGCTTATGGTAATTTACAATACCTATTGTTTTTGTAAATTATTATTAATGTCTTATTTACAAAACCATTCTTTCTTGTATAAAAATGAGTTAACTAGATCGCGACTACAACTGCTAGATAAGACGAAAACTCTAAACATGGTACTAAAGTCATCACCTGACTAGTCTTTCCCCAACTATGTTGGGGTCGGCGTCCAGTCTAACCGAATGCAGCTAAATACCAGTATTTTACATCAAGCGACTGCCTATCTGACCTCCACAACCTAATAACTTGGTAACACTATACTCCTTGGTAAAACTGGTTGTCAGACTTTCGGGCTTCTGACGACCCGTAACGACTGTCAAAGATCTACGAATGACCGCCGAGACCGACGGCTTAACGTGCTTTCCGAGGCACAGAGTGGTCTCGATATGTAAAGATGGTAACCCATTCACGGACCGACCTCGGCAAGCGTAGCTTAACCTGATCGGTCGATTCGTGCGGCTATTATTAATTAGCCCCTCAAGCTAAGCTAAAAAGGAACCCTAAACTATATAAACCAAAATAAATCATGTTTAAAGCCTCTTACACACTAGCGCGACGCGACGGCGCGACGCGACACGAACAATACAATTTCTAAGAAAACTTCACGGTATAACAATAACCGGCGTCGCGTCGCGCTGTCGCGTCGCGCTAGTCTGCACGAAGCTTAAACATTAGTTTAAAGCTTCGTTCAGACAAGCGCGACGCGACAGCGCGACGCGATACCGGTTATTGTTATACCGTCAAGTTTTCTTAGAAATTGTATTGTTCGAGACGCGTCGCGCCGTCGCGTCGCGCTGGTCTGTACGAGCCTTAATACTTTTATGTAGGTAAGCACTAAAATAAAGACTGTCGAATCAACTCAAAGCTTAGGTATAGCTTTGTTTGTCGAGTAGTCGCATGCGAATCTTCTGAGCGTAGGGTCTTGGTGTCACCGGGTCGAAGAAAATGGAACAGAGATTCCGTTACATACCAATTTAATTTGGAGGGGCTTGTGGCTTGGCGCACGGGTCGATCGATTTGGGTAAGTTACGCTTGCCTTGGTTTGTCCGTGGATGGGTCCTCTGTGCCTCGGAAAGCACGTGTTAAACCGTTGGTCTCGCTGTCCTTTGTAGATCTTTGACAGTTGTTACGGGTCGTCAGAAGCCCGAAAGTCTGACAACCAGTCTTACCAAAGGCTATCATGTTACCCAGTAACTGGGTTGTGGAGGTCAGATAGACAGTCGCTCCATGTAAAATAATAGTATTCAGCCGCATCCGGTTAGACTGGAAGCCGACCTCAACATAGTTGGGAAAAGCAGATGATGACCAAACTATCATTTGTGGCTCGGAATCTATTCTGCACCGGGTTGGGGAATAGGTTCACCCCCTGGTAGGTAGGTACTCATATTATGAGAGTTACTATTAACGGCACTGATATAATACACCTCTACCTACACCCTCGGAGAACACAAGGGTGATGTTAAGCTTCGTGCAGACTAGCGCGATGCAACAGCGCGACGCGACACCGGTTATTGTTATACCGTGAAGTTTTCTTAGAAATTGTATTGTTCGAGTCGCGTCGCGCCGTCGCGTCGCGCTGGTCTGCACGAGCCTTTTTGTTTAAATATAAAACATAATAAAACCAATGCCCTATTCTGAGCGTATTCGGAGGCATATATTCGAATTATTCAAATCATAGTACCTACTTAAGGGACCTAAACATGCTTAAACGCAAGTTTTATAATGCCGTTATATAACGCAAGTTTTATAAAGTATATGATCCACTGCAGTAAACAAAATCAGAAAAATATATGATATTCTTCAAGATATATGCTAGTAAGATAGCGTGTTGAAAACATAATACAACTAATTTGATACGATAGAAAAAAATCACGAACATACCTCTAAAAATTTATTTTAACGATAAAAAAAAAGAAAATTGTCAAATTATTCTGCTACTAGTCCAATCAATAGATTATTGGTAAATAGACAATTGCTTCAAATTTTAGCAATAAATTACCAGCGTTGTGTAATCGCGTCTCTCTTTCTTTTCTATGCAGTCCGACAGTGACCGCGCTTTAGCTGTTGTAGTTCTTCGGCCCTTTCCTAAAAATTTAGACTGAACACAAGTGGGTGGGACCCACTTGTGTTCAGTCTAAATTTTTCAAACTTAATGGTGGCTCGGAATTTGAGGCGAGTCACTGCGCAGTAACGAATTCATGTGTAAGCGGGGGTGAGGAGTGCGGTACTGCGCAGCGAGCGGCTAACTTCCGAGCCGCCATGGCCATTAAGTTTGAATCGAACTATAACTACTGTATTTTTGTTTCAGGGTTCCGTATCAAAACGGTGGCAACGGGACCCTATTACTAAACTTACGTCGCGCGCTGTGCTATCTGTCTGTCCTTCTTTTTCCGCCAAAAAGGTAGTCTGTTGAAACCTCCACAGAACGTGTTAATATGACTTCTATCATGACAAATATAAAAGAATGTAAATAACAATGATTATGGTTTTACGGACCCTTTGTGAGCGAGTTCGACTTGCACGTGGCCGGTTTTCGTTACCTATTCTAATCTAAATAAATCCACCTATTTTATTTAAATTAATGACTAAAAATAAAACTATTTTACTTAAAATCTTTTATATATTTTTTTATTTTACGAAACATCGTTTCGGTCCAAAAAGTAGGTATAAATATCTAAAGCCTGTTTTGTTAATCAACAAAATAAAACCTACAAAAATATTGGTGGTTGTAAATTATCGCCTTTTTGGATAAGTAGGTATTCAAAATGCGTTTTGTTATAAAGACATACGTCTCAATTATTATGTTATTTATTTGTTAACAATGCTATTTGATGACAGCCGGAAAGATAGTCGTCTTTTTCTTAAATAAGTAATATTCTTAAAAAGTTTTATTTGATATAAGCTTCCGCCAGCGGCTTCGCCCGCATGATATCTTTATAAATTATAGCCTATGTTACTCAGTGATAATATAGCATTCTACTGGTGAAAGAATTTTGAAAATCGGCCCAGTAGTTTTTGAGTTTATTACATAAATAATTTTTTTTCACTTTATAATATTAGTTTTTCGAGATTTCTTTATAATTTGTAAGTTTTACACTAATGTATTATACACATACATCTTCCGGAATAAGTTCTCTAAATGATAGTGAAAACCGCATCAAAATCCGTTGCGTAGTTTAAAAGAAAAATGCGGTCACGAAAAGCGACTTTAATTTAGAATTGTTTATTTAAATATTTATTTGTTAACAATACAATTTGATGACAGCCGGAAAGATTGACATCATTTTTTTTCTTAAAAAGAATTATTAAAATATCAGAACTTCGTGGTTTCGCCATTACCTATGTCAATGGGTATGCTTGATGATTAATTGACAAATGATATTTTGCATAACTAAATTAAAAATGACTCTGTCATTTGAAAAACCTGTTCTATTCAGTAATTTTGCGAAAAAAATATTTTTGTTGTTAGAAATAGATTTTCAACAAATAATTTGTGACTCTTTATAATCTACAGGTTTTAAAGACTAAGGAATTACTTTCATTCAGGAATGCGTCGCAACATGAATTATGTCGTGTAAAATAAATAATGAATAAATCATAATGATCACACACCGGCAGATGCTATAAATTAGACGCGTAATAAATTAATTTGTGGGACGCTAATGTATCAGGTAATCATTTATCACGAAATTTTAAATAGACGCCCATGAATCATGGCTTACAAAAATATTTTGTCAATAGCTTTACAAATATTATAAACAGATTTAAATTAGTTCAATACTTTATAGACTATTGAATCAACTGCTCTATTTTATTTTTAACAGTTGCCGAGAAGGCCGATAAAGTTAGTGACGATAAACATTACGCTAATAAGAGTTTAAAAAATACTTACGTTTCTACAAAATCCCACTTGATACACTAAATCAATCCTTCATAATAACAATAATTTTCCTATCAATGTAAACTGAACAAACAGTCCATACACTCACTTAACACACAGACACTAAACCGAACGCGCTTAAAAATCTAAAAACAGAATTGTCAAAATCGCGCGGGAACAATTGCATAGACAAAAAAAATACAGATCAAAAATAAATTTTGACAGTTAATTGAATTTTTACAAAAGAGGTTTTAACGTTTGGAACGCTAACTCTATACGCGAATCGGCGGCGACTGGCGAATGAGTCTACCCACCCCCCTTCTATAGGCGTGGCTTTGACATACCCACAGCGGGGCGGAGCCCTGGCTGAGTATTTTTTTTTTCCTATTTATACTTTTCTTGGTTTTATTATATTCGTCGGCAGTTTATTATATTGTAATGTCTGACTGTTTGTTCATCATTGTATTGACTCCGTGATTTTGCGCGTCTTAATTGAGTAACATTTTTTGTGATAGGACAAGCCTGCCGCCATTTTAAGTTTAAATCATTGGGTGGCTTTAATTAGTATACTGTTGGTATTCTGTTGTCTGTGGTCTCGAAAATTTTATTTTTGGGTGTAATGTAATGTACAAATGAAAATATTTCTGTGAATGATTTTGTACCGTTCGGAATTATTAATATTATTAAGTATAGAACTGTTAATAATTGAGAAATTTCATTCTTTTGATGTGATATTTTCAATTTCCTTTTTTAAACATAATGATGGTGATAATTTTGTATGGAGTTATGGACCTAAAATTAAAATAACGATAAATTTATCTTTCGTAATTTTTTTATTTTTGGTATAATTTTGGTCAGGTACTGAAAAATAACATTACAGCAATGTTAAATATGAAGTTGTAGATACATTTGAAAATGTAAGTCACTGCTGGGTGTAATAAATATGACAAAATTAGTGGCTTAGGTATCATTAAACCTACCTAATTAGTATGAGACTGGCCTTATACTTATTATTAAAATAATGATAGATGATTATTTCAGTAGGTACTGACCCAGTTATCTATGGTGTCAACTGTCAACTGTGACCCTGGGTATTGAACATACCTACACACATTCATAGGTAGGTTAGCTATAATGGCAGATTAAACCCAAAAACAGCAACTAACTCAGTAAAGGCTACCGTAGACAGGCGCGACGCGACGGTGCGGCGCGTTTCTGGTAAGTAGAACAATTTCCAGCCAGATATTAGCCATACAGCCTACATGGTAAGTATTCGCATAATTTGACATACCTACCTAAGTACCTAAGTAACCCGTTTATGAAATTATACATAATTATACCAAAGCAGCTGAGACATAATTCTTAGAAAATTATAATTTTAATAGCTTAATTATTATAACTAGAATAATTTCTTCGCTTATACTTAGTAAGTTTTTACCTACCTATAAGTAATTTTTAATTATTTTTGTGAGTTTTGTTAAGTTATATCCTCTCTGGAGCCCTGACCGCCGTAGCTTGGACCCTGTTCCCGATACCGGTGGGCTACTATTTTTTATATTTTTAAATGTTTTAATATTTTTTTATATTCAAATATTTAAAAATGTAATTTATAAGTGTTTTAAACGAAATAAAAGAAAATTATTATTATAATTCTTAGAATAGCAGATAAAGGTTATTAATTTTACAACTACGCTATTAAAGTTATTAAATTTCCTTTACATACATATTGTTCAAGTTTTTATTTTTTGTTATTAAAAAAATTTAAAAATATAAAAAATTGTAGCCCATCGGCATCAGGAACAGGGCCCAATCTGCCGTTGGTCAGGGCTCTAAAGAGAGGAACCTCCTCAATATGCGTGCCGTGTCCAGGAGTACCTACTGCTTACTTATTAAATCAATTATTATTGTGTAATGAATTCCATAATAATAAATTAAATTAATTCATATTTTTTTTAAACAGTAAGTAGATATTATTTTATTGAATATTCATTTGTACAGCGGTGAACTAAAGGATTACGTTAAGAGGATGGGATGGGCAGCAACGTCTTTTCGTCTGCTAATAACAACATTCATACCTAAATACTGCGTTCGATTTAATTTCGAAATTGTTACTGCGTTAATGTTTTACTAACATATTTTGTAAGTTCATTAGTTACTAACACTATGAGTCTTGTTGCTTGAATTAAATGATTAAATAAAAATTAATATAGTTTTACCGATACAAGAGAAAAATAATATGAAGCTATAAGCAAAACCTGCGATTGACAGACGGATTAACCTCCCAGCAAACAGGTGCGACGAGACAGCGCGACGCGACTAGAAAAATTTCTATGAAACCTTGATGGAAATTGTCCTTCTAGAATCGCGTCGCACTTTCACGTCGCGGTTGTCTGCGGGATCCTTAATCCGTCTGCCAGTCGTAGGTTTTACATAGCTTAGTCTTATTTTTCTCTTGTATCGACACGAGTATATCTTCTTGTTTTCGTGTGGTCAGAAACTAACCTGGTGTCAGAGTTTAAAAGCCGCCCAACGGCCTCTGACTTGGCTTCACATGCCGTCGAGAAATATCTCTCAGGCATGCCGGTTTCCTCACCATGTTTTCCTTCACCGTTTTTGAAGCAGGCGACTAAATAAAACTAAATAATATAAATTCCCTCGGCATGAGCTATTGAATCAGCTCTAGTCAGCGAGGTGATGGCGGGGTTGACTGCCAAGAATGTGCAGCGCCGGGGAAAAGGTAACTTATACATTATTTTAAGCTCGTTAAAACGTTATCACACTGACGATTTGCCAGCGTGTTTCCAGCGAAGTGATTTGTGAACGTGCTCTCTGCGGGTGCGAAGCGAGCTAGCCGCGACTACGCGACGCGTACGCCGCGTTTTAACAATATTGTACACTCGCTTAATTGTCTCGCTCTCTCTCTTGTACACTCGTCACATAAACGCGGCGGACACGTCGCGCACATGTGGCGTACTCGGCACACACACGCAGCCAGCGCATTGAACAATCGCCTCGCTGATAACTCGCTCGCAAATCGCCCGAGTATGATAAGGCCCTAAAGCTGTTTTTTTTTTCTCTCTATGCTCAGGTAGTTATTAAGACAATATTATTAGTACCATCGACAATTCAACACGCTTTTTTTAAAGACTAAGAAATAGCTTCAGGTATTACTTTAACAAAATGTCTCATTTGTAAAAAAAACTCATTGAAGTTACGAACGGTTTCTTTGCAACATAATATCGGCTGTAAGTCTCATCCCCTTGCATTCCTATCCACCTGGGGGAAGGGGGTGAAAAATAAAAAAACACCCCAAAGAAGGGACTTTTTTAATTAGTCACCTTTTTTAAGTGTTTTTAAGACGGATGCTGCGTTTAGACTGTACCTATAGTAGAGTGGTAGAGTCAGTACTTTTACGGGAGAGTAGAGTAATCTGTTATTTTTAAAACCTGATAGTTTATTTTTGTAAATAATAATTCAGTTTATTAACAATTTCAATTCATGCCTAATAAAATTTATAAGCGAGCAAATATAATAGGTATAATAGGAAGAAGGCCAAGGTTTCGCTACGGACATCCAAAAACTATTAACTAATTTATTTATTTTAATTGTTATTATGTTTTACATTTAGTTTTTAGTTCATATTCTAATTGCAGCACAACATATTTAAACTAGAAGTACATTTATCTACTTTACTTACTTCATAATATTTTTTAAAGAGAAAACATTTGTATTTTTGTTTGTAATAAATAAACGCAAAAACTACTGGACGGATTTAAAAAATTCTTTCACCAGTAGAATGCTATATTATCACTGAGTAACATAGGCTATAATTTATAAAGATATCATCCGGGCTAAGCTGCTGGCGGAAGCTAGTATCAAATCAAACTTTTAAAGAATATTAGTTATTTAAGAAAAAGACGACTATCTTTCCGGCTGTCATCAAATAGCATTGTTAACAAATAAATAAGATAATAATTGAGACGTATTTCTTTATAACAGAACGCATTTTGAATATCTACTTATCTAAAAAGGAGATATATTATAATTCGCGCATCGTGCCAGTTAAATTACAATAGGTACGTCTTTTTAGCAATACCTACCTAATAGGTACATATTCATCGTTTTATTGTTATATAGCCGCAATAGCAATCCACTTATATAACAATATAACACCTAAACGACTAGTTATAAATAATTGAAACTGGAACGTGATTAAATAAAATTGAATAAGTTTTTATGAAAACCAATTTTATATTTTAATATGCATCGGCAAGTTGTTAAACTACTTCTTTTTTGTTTTCCTATGTTTTTTATTACACGTATTTCGAAATAGTTTTATGTAATGTAATAAAATATTTTAACAAGTTTGACTTTTTGTTATCTGGGTACAAACTTATAGTACGCTCTATAAAATTGGTTGAAGTTACTTATTCGTTCAAAATTGATTGAAAATATTTTATGTTTTTGCAAGAAGAGCCTATTATTTTCAACATAATAGTAGGTACCTAGTTACAAGCTTTTATTATTAAAATGATTGAAAATACCCATGTAACTCTATATAAGTAGGTACCTGAATATTTTACACCAACCAATTTTTTTAATGAAAGTGGGCGTTTGATACCATTTTTCAGCGTACGAATAAAAAGACATTGGCAGAGGTGTACTGATAGTTTTAACGACCCCCTTTCTCTAAACCCACTAGCTTTTACCTACTAGCGCAAGTAACTCGCCCGGTCTAAACAGACCCCAAATATCTTAGCTAGTTGCGAATAAGTCTTATTTTCTCGTAAAACACAGACAATGTTTTCTTTCCGCGCGTTTTGTTAACAGATAGTTATGTTCGCTCCCTTTTTAATTAAAAAAGTTAACTTACAAGTCACTTTGGTATATTCGAGACTTTACTTCGTTAAAAAGGAATCTATGACTTGTTTTTTTTTTTTGTTTGTTTTTAGCATTTTTGTAATTTGTAATGCTGGCTGATAAGAATGCAGAATAGAGTCTGCGCCCCCACTCAAGTCGGGTAGTCGCGGCGCTAGTGTCTATGTCATTGCATCAAACTGCATGTAACTATAAAAATTTAGTTTTTTCCACCGAACTTCAGTGGTGGCGCGGACTGTAGGTAAGTACTTAGTTTTTCGTATCTGAAGCTTTGAGTAGAGCCAGTTGAATCATTTTCGTAAGTATTGAAAATGTTTAAAACTGAGACTTTTCAACGTAGGTAATAATACATATTTAGCTAGTTTCTTGTGTGTTATTTCTGATCGTTTTTGGTAATATAATATTCAATAGGATAATCGTTAGATTATAATCCCTAAAACATGCATCGTGTTGTCTATAAGCCATGCTACTGGATGACATCAAGCTGCAAGACTGAAAAAGAAACAATTTTAATTAGGTAAAGCCAAGCACTATTTGTTTGCCATTTCCTATGACCTTACAACTGTAGGCATTAACAAAAGAAGAACACAAGCAGCACCATCGAACATACTTACAGTTAAAGAAACAGTTAAAGCCCAATATCTAAGCTACCTACCCAATTTAAAGCTCCAACAGGAAATCACACCTACCAATTTTGCCTACGCACAGCAACAATAAAATAAATCCAAAAAAATAATTAAATACGAACTATTTCTCAGGAGTATTGCTTCAAAATTACTGCTTAGAGTCTCATTACGCCTCGTTCTTTCAAGAAACGCGCGATAATAAATGTCAATTAGTCATAATTGCTACTTTTGTACGCGAAAGCTTTAATGAGGAATGGAATGCATAAGAGCGAGAATAAAAGAAAATGGTGCAATAAAGAGTGTATTATTGAGTATAATAATACGTTCCGATGTGTATAATGTGATTCAATGAAACGTTTCGCTGACTTGCTCAGATATGTATCTTTAGGAGGCAATTTACTAGATAATAATCTAGCTTGTTGAAAGAATTGGGACTTGCAGCGCCATCTAGCATCGAATAGGTGAACTATAAACAGCCAAGTTATTTCCAACGTTCTTTTGTGAAAATCGACACCTAGCGGTGAATAGCTATACCAATTATAACGTAAGTAAACATCGTGCATTGTTAATACATACATATGAATACAGATAGCGCTGTAACCAAACATATAATACAAAAAAAAATAAGATATTTTTACAACGTAATGATAATGATTAAGTTTGCTTAAATTAAAACTTAGCATTTAATTGCAATACGTTCAAATAGAACGAATACTTCCAACATTCGAAAACAGTTATGTAGATTAGGTACGTAGGTAGATATTGGTATTAATCTTGATAAAACGTTTACAATATACAAGGTGTCAGGGACATCGACGCGAAGCCGGTTACCATGGATTCAGTACATGATTCTGAACCCCCCTGTGACGAAATTTTTCGAGGGTCATTAAAAAAAGAAAACTGCTGTTTCATAGAAAAGTGCAATACCTACGCGGTCAAATGTATGGAAACAACTGTTTTTTTTAAAATAACCGACGAAAAGTTTAATCGCAATAGAATCATGTACTGAATCTATGGTAACCGGCTTCGCGTCCCACCCTGTATAATGATAGCATTTCTAATTATTATTTGTTTGTCTGTATTGCAACAATCGTCGTCGTCGAGTGCCATGAAAATAGTACCAGTCTATTTAATCAACACGGTACCTATAGGTACATAGGTACGGCACAGCAACGGAAGGAATAGCTGGTCATAGATTAAAGAGCGCAGCGGTGTACCTAAGTAGGTACACCACCCACCACCTACCTATATTCCGTAAGTCATGTTTGCGTCATAAGTCTCTTATCTAAGTACCTCGTACATTTAACTCAATGTATCTAAGAGGAAAGCCTATTGCTATTATGAACAAGCAGACAGCAAAATAGCCATTCGTAAATTAGATATTTCATGAAATTGATAAAAATAAAATCAGTAAAATCATGGTTTGTTCAATGAAATCTCTAAACGACTGGTTGACACTTCCCGTGCCCTAAGGGCTGCTTTTATATACGAGCGACTGGTAGGTCGTTTCATGAAATTGATAAAAAAAATACGTGTGGCACTCGAGGACTGCCGCGGTAAAGCTATTGCATAGCATATATTCAAAAATAAGAAGATAATATTGTTGATTTAAAATATTTTAAAAAAAAAATACCCCTATACCCCCCCCCTAAATCGCAGAATTTACACAACCGTCAATGACGTCTGCCCTCACGCGTCTGCCCGCGTTCGGGTCGCGCACTCGGCGATCGCGCGTCATTGCCTATCCCGCCCCTCCACCCTCGTTCTGCGCGCCCGCCGTCGACTCATCGCAGGTCATTCTTATCGTTCTAACTTTTAAAATATTAGTCCAAATTACTTAGTGTAAAAGACAAATTTTATCTACATTAAATACCGAAAGCGATGAAGGTATTTATTTTGATACGAATTAACTAAATACTCTAAAATATGCAACTTAAAAAAAGTATTCAATTTAAATGTATTTATAGCTCACTATTTTGGCTATAATGGCTTCCACATAAAAGGTAGATATATGCTGTCGCGGACTTTTATTTAGAACTCTTTAAGACAAACAACCCCACAATACATTCTTTTCATGTAACTCCAGCGGTTTAGGCAGCGCACGCAAAGATAGATCTCAGAGGGCAGGATTTTTTCCGACTTACTGGATACTTATCGTTATATTATGGCTAAATCACATAAAATCTTTATAAATTGTAGCCTATGTGTTATTCTGATATATAAGCCACATTACTGTAAAGTTTCATTAAAATCCGTTCGGTAGTTTTTGCGTGAAAGAGTAACAAACATCCATCCATCCATCCTCACAAACTTTCGCGTCAGGTTTTTTTTTCGTTACGGAATTTCTACATTCGGTCGCCGCGCTCAGAGTCTCCGATAAAAGCTATGCAATAGCTTAAAATAAAATCAGTAAAATCATGGTTTGTTCAATGAAATCTCCAAACGACTGGTTGACACTTCCCGTGCCCTAAGGGCTGCTTTTATATACGAGCGACCTACCATTAGGTAGGTCGCTCAATTGTCAGCGACACAATAACTTTAAAGCCTCGTAAATAAAACTCAAAAGCGTAAAACTATTTTTTTTATTATAAAAAAATACTTAGAAGAACAAAACATTGATTCATGTAATAATTATACACCCAGGCAATATTTTTTACTAAAATAACATCTATATTTATACACCAATAAAAAAATTACTTACTAAAGCAATATTTTTTACTTTGGCTAAAGCTGACAACACCCATAACCAGCACGCGTTGCGTAACACACTTGTTCTTTTTGAGTTGGAATTTTGAAGGAAATTCCTAATTCATTGCTTCATATGTTTGAACAATTCGTCTGCTCGACAACGTATATAACGCAATGAATGTTGTCGTCTTGTTAAAATGAAAAACATTGCAATTGTTAGTGTGACGCAATACGTTGTAAAGTTGTTGTTTACTCAATATCCAAATTGAATCCATTCTTCCAAATACGAAGTGACTCAGGGATATCCATTTTCTGAGGGACTTTGTCGAACGGGTAATTTTGATAATCTTGCCAGAAGAAGGGTCTGACTGTTCGGAAGCCGTTGTCGAATTTAGCGAGGGCCTCCTCATCAGCTTTGTCCAGGGTGAAGTCGAAAATGGATGCGTTTTCTACGACTCTCGACTTTGTCACCGTTTTTGGTACGATGACGAGTCCACGTTGGTACTGTAAATAAAAATGAAAAATATAATGGAGAAAAGTGCTGAATAGATACAGTGTCAAATTGACTTAGCTAGAAACACTCCGCAGACTTGATGGGGATATTTAAAAACGACAAAATAAAAATATTAAGATGTTTTTTTTTGGAGTCAACGACCGCTGGTTCAGTTGTTACTTGAAGTATAAGTTGAGGAAATCTGTTATTTTTGTTTTGTGTTTTATCGTGTTTAGATCGATACCATCTGTGAAGTTTACACAAAAAAAAAAATACGTGTGGCACTCGAGGACTGCCGCGGTAAAGCTATTGCATAGCATATATTCAAAAATAAGAAGATAATATTGTTGATTTAAAATATTTAAAAAAAAAAATACCCCTATACCCCCCCCCTAAATCGCAGAATTTACACAACCGTCAATGACGTCTGCCCTCACGCGTCTGCCCGCGTTCGGGTCGCGCACTCGGCGATCGCGCGTCATTGCCTATCCCGCCCCTCCACCCTCGTTCTGCGCGCCCGCCGTCGACTCATCGCAGGTCATTCTTATCGTTCTAACTTTTAAAATATTAGTCCAAATTACTTAGTGTAAAAGACAAATTTTATCTACATTAAATACCGAAAGCGATGAAGGTATTTATTTTGATACGAATTAACTAAATACTCTAAAATATGCAACTTAAAAAAAGTATTCAATTTAAATGTATTTATAGCTCACTATTTTGGCTATAATGGCTTCCACATAAAAGGTAGATATATGCTGTCGCGGACTTTTATTTAGAACTCTTTAAGACAAACAACCCCACAATACATTCTTTTCATGTAACTCCAGCGGTTTAGGCAGCGCACGCAAAGATAGATCTCAGAGGGCAGGATTTTTTCCGACTTACTGGATACTTATCGTTATATTATGGCTAAATCACATAAAATCTTTATAAATTGTAGCCTATGTGTTATTCTGATATATAAGCCACATTACTGTAAAGTTTCATTAAAATCCGTTCGGTAGTTTTTGCGTGAAAGAGTAACAAACATCCATCCATCCATCCTCACAAACTTTCGCGTCAGGTTTTTTTTTCGTTACGGAATTTCTACATTCGGTCGCCGCGCTCAGAGTCTCCGATAAAAGCTATGCAATAGCTTAAAACAATTCTTTTAAACGGATATTTTCAAGTGAGCGGTAGATAGCCCCAAAAACAACTCATAATTTTATTTATTTTTATCTTGTTTAGTTATCGATGCACGCATCACGTCTCTGCGGCGTTTCGCTAGCTAATTTAATTTGACCATGTATAGTCTTAACTAGCTGTTCAGTTTTCATGACCGATCTCAGGTCCCGTTTACGGCCTCGAGCGATGCGACTTGCGTCGCTCGTGGCCACGGAGTTATAGCAATGACATAAGTAACATACGCCTGTTGGTATTCCAAGATAGGGTAGGCAAAGGTGTACTTATAATAGGTACCTACAGTACGGCCGATGAATCATGGTCGGTCCGAACTTCGCGCAGAAGGCTGTGCAAAAATATGTTTTAGGAACCAAATGGTGACATGAGGCGAGTGTAGGGTTGCCAACTTTGCAATGGGTAGCTCGCCGTCCGATAGGGACCAGGCCCGGGTCGACGGCGCGTTGTGTTCCACGCGCGCCTCAAAGAGATGTCAGCACCAAGTGACGGGGTCCGGAAGGGCCAATGCCTGCCGGGGTCGCGGGTTTGTCTGAAAGGGATATCGCGACCTCGGCACACAGGCAACGGAAGGAACACGGGTGGGTTTTAGTCAGTAAAAGTCTGACACGCCCTCCCGCTCCACCCAGAGCGGGAGAAGTTATTTGATAATTTCCCATCCTCAAAAAAAAAAAAAAAAAAAAAAAGGGTTGCCAACTTTATATTGATCAAAGTTTAGTATTTTCGGAGCCTTTGCTTGTAAAAATATAGTAGATCATGGCGAAAATTAAAGTTTATAGTAGGTATCTTTCAAAAACGTTTTAAAAATGCATATTTTTTACTACTATGAACCTCCAAAGATATTTTTAGATAGAAAAAACTATTTTTTTTTAATGTCTCATAATTATTTTTACACAAAATAACATTAATTCAGCTTTTATGAGATTAAATACTGGACTTATTGCGATAAAAATATTGTAGTTTCGCCTACTATATTTTTTGTCGTTAGAAATATAGTATTTACGCCTCTAATATAGCTGGATACTATATTTTATAGTAAGGTAGCAACCCTAGGCGAGTGTGAGTGAGAGAACATGCGTGAAAGTTCGTGGTGTCTATGTTCTGACCTGCCATAATTCATCGGCCATATTGTAGAACGTTCACATCTTGCCAGTTATTTTATTGTAAGTCTTATGTTATAGAAGGCGAGCAGGCACTAATCTAGTCTCGAGTAGTGGCGGTACAGCCATGCTAGTCTGTAAACATCTCACCGTGAAGACTTGGGTGAAGTGAGCTGTCAATAGCGTCAATCCCTGTGGAATGACAGCTCACTCCACGCTCACATTACCTAAGTTTTCACGGTGAGATGGTTACAGAATAGCACTGCAGTAGGCGGTCGAGTCGGTTGCATTAGTTCCAACTTCGACAACGCGCCAAAAAATCCTCGTTCCTTTGTAAGTTTTCACGGTGACTTTTTACACAATAGATCGGCAGGAAATAACCAACAAGGTAGCGAGGTCTAACAAACTTAATACAAAATACAAAAATCCCTTACCAGATATCTCAGCGTGACTTGCGTGACAGTCTTCCCATGCTTCTTCGCGATGGCCACCAATGTCGGGTTGTTGAGCTTCGGCTCGGGACTATTCGGGGCACTTCGGGACGGCACCATCGTTCCGAATGGGGAGTAGGCGGTGATCAGCACGTTGTTCGCTTGGCAGAAGTCTACGAGCTCTTTCTGGCCGAGGTTTAGGTTGACCTGGAAGAAGATTGATAGAATTTAAGGATTTTGTAGATGAAGAAGATTGTGGAAGGCCGCTAAGTAAGATTGTGTAATTTTGACGTGACAACGTCTTAAATTAGGTTGCGGCTCGGAGTCACTCATGAAAAAGTGTAACGCCCGCTCACGTCTGTTACGATGAGTCACCGCCCATAAAAAGACGTTGTCACGTAAAATCTTCGCCCGTAAAACCGACTTTACAGGCAACCATTTTTTATATTTTTTATCTTTACCGCTGTTGTTATCAGAATACATTTAAAAGTTACAGTATAGTATTTATCTTATAGTTTGAACTTTGAGTTCATACATATATATCTAAATCTTTCATGCTCCCGTTTCTCAAGGGAAGCAAATGCATCTAAAGATTTCTATCCGAAAAAGTTCGTTCGTTCAACACGCAACATTTTGCTGGGGACTATACCGGGTCCAATGGTGTAAGTTAACTAGAGAGGTTACTTTAGAATTAGGTCTGTAGCTATCTAGCCTTTTTTTCTATAATGAGGTGTTTAAAATCCACAAGATCATATATACCAGTTTCTACAAATCTCTGTTTTGATTTTTGAAGTCTTCTTGTTTTTCGTTTCAAAGGTACTATGTTTCCTATATTGTGTGAGTCCAGTATATGGCCACATTTACTGAGGTGTTGTTAAGATCTTTAAGGGTGCGGCGCTCGACAGAGTCTACAACATAACGCTCGACCGGAGTTAAGCGGAGTTTGTCGGTGGCGGTCAAGCAGTGAACACGTTTAGGAATTGTCGCATGTTCCGTATAGTTGTCGTGTGAATTGCTAGTGTGATTAATTTTATCATTATAATTTGATCTGAACTGCTAACGGTTTTTCTATTGCCGAATAACCTACACTATGAGTACGTAGTTAAAATATGGCTGCCGTCATATACATAATCATTCGGAATGGTTAACAAATCTTGAGCAGTCTTCCTAAAACTCCTTGGATTTTAGTATGTTCTTTCTCACCTCAATCTGGATGTTGGCGGGCGGCACCTTGCAGTTCTTGAGCAATCGGTCCATCTGTTCCACGTTGAAGTTGGACACTCCTATGCTCTTGACCAGTCCCTTTTTCAGCACGGACTCGAAGCCACGCCACGTCTCCAGGTAGTCGATCTTCTCGTCTACTCCGGCTTGCTGGAAAGTAGAAAATGTTTTTTTTTAAATTGTTCGTAACTTTTAATGAGAAAATAACAGCTGGTTCCCTACATGATGTAAAACATTTACACTGAAGGAAAAGAAATAAAGGGTCGTCCAAACAGTTTGAGGCATGTGCTTCGAATGGAAAGCCACAAATGTGACGCATGTCTCAGGTTGAGGCATTTGACATACCTGATAATAGTAATTAAGTTTTTTCTTTTTTTTTTTTGTGTGCCTTTACCTGGGTCAAGTTGGTTTTTCTTTGCCGTTGCGGCGGACGCCTCGCGCTAAACAAAATTTGGAGGCAGAAAGACGCTAGAGTTGATTAAGCTTAGATTCATCATTAGGTTAGCTAGCCCTCATAGTTCAGTTATAGTCCACGCGCGACTGCTAGTCACCGCTTGAGGGTTGTGAGCGGTGAGTCTGGGGAGGGCATCATTGACACTATTGGCAGACTGAGTTAGCTTGGCCTTTGTCTACTCCCCCCCGTGTCACCGCTCACATAACTCAGGCGGTGACTAATAGTCGCGCACGAACTATAGCTCACTGAACCGATTACGGAAATTTTAAAACACGCAGCGGATTCGTGAGCTATGCTAGTGTAGCCTGCGCTTTGGCCTGTACTTTTCGTGGACCAAGTTACGCCCAAGCTGATCAGTCATGAAATTCTTAGATGGACAAACTCACCGAAATAGACATGGGCCAGTGCATGAGCAACATGTCTAAGTAGTCCAATTTCAGGCGCCGCAGAGACCCTCGGACCGACACCTCCACGTCGGCCTCCCGGTGGAAATGGTGCCATACCTGCAGAGACAGAAGATGTTGATGTTAATAGGAGGGAAAGAGACATAACTTCAGACAGATGGCTGTTACGGCCCCGCCGCTGCCAGGTGGCGCACGGCGGGACTTACTATGGCCATACCGCTGTGTCAGCCAGTGCTCTTAGCGCCGTTAGGGGCGCCGCGAGTATTTAAAGAAAGGAAGAAAATAAGTCTAGAACAGCCATGCTATTCTGTAAACATCTCACCGTGAAAACTTGGGTGAAGTGAGCTGTCAATAGTGTCAATCCCTGTGGAATGACAGCTCACTCCACGCTCACTTCACCTAAGTTTTCACGGTGAGATGGTTACAGAATAGCACTGCAGAGATCGCAGGGCGGACGTATCGCTTTTCAGATTATTCAGAAAAATAAAACAGACATCAAATGGCCTAGTTCATTATTTTCGAAGATTCACAGCGGCAACAGCCGGAACAGTAGCACATAATTGTATTCCCCTAAAGAGATTATTTATTTATTTAATATAGGCTATGACTGGGCTCAACTTCTGAGCACTTGACCCTGTTAGGGCGCAGCAAGTAGTAACATTTAATTATAGGTTATGGTCCCATTCTACATATCTGATAATAATAATATTTGCAAAAAAGTAGTAGGGGAGAGTTTATTGGCAGTAGCCGAGGACGGATCTAGACTCCGGGCTGCTACAGAGTCTCCTACTAGAAAAACCCATTAAAACTTTGCACGACCCGGGTATCGAACCCAGGACCCATACAATGCTCCTATTCTCTGGGATAGAGCGAGTGGAGTGGTCGCTGTAGGCGCCAGATGGCAAGAGGCACCAAAAAGCCAAATGCTAAAAACGGAAAATAAAATGTCTATGGTGCCTTTTGAAAGGGCGCAAGAGCAGTTACAAGATCAGATTTTTTTAAATCCGTAAGCTTTGATAATATTAAGGAAGCA
This sequence comes from Agrochola circellaris, assembly GCA_914767755.1. Taxonomy (NCBI): domain Eukaryota; kingdom Metazoa; phylum Arthropoda; class Insecta; order Lepidoptera; family Noctuidae; genus Agrochola; species Agrochola circellaris. Next base: position 2,485,586 of record OU611867.1, on the reverse strand, counting down.
GTAGTATGCTAATTAGAACTACTTAATTAAATTTAAATTTTACAAGTGTTGATGTTTATAACAATTGTAACAAAAGTGGGAATTATTATTTATTTAACATGAAACTGAAGTAGAATTTACGTGAAGTGAAAGAGTCAAAGGGCGCCGAAAGACCATCTCGCTCTACCCTGATCAAGTGCTAGGGCCGGCGCTAGACCCATAGATATAAATTAAACTCAGTTCCGTAGTCTTTTGTTTTTGCGACCACTAGGCTTACGAGACAGTCATCTTCAACGAAGAAGAAGAAGTAGACAAGGTAGTAAAACTAACATCTTAATTAAGTCATCATCATCATCATTAGCCTACAGCAGTCCACTGCTGGACATAAGCCTCTCCAATCGCACGCCATTCAGCTCGATTCTCGGCAGCTTTCATCCAGCTGCTACCAGTCACCCTGCGAAGATCGTCGGTCCACCTAGCCTGAGGGCGTCCTACCTTACGTTTGCCGATTCGCGGTCTCCACTCAAGAACACGTCTACCCCAACGGTAATTGCTTCTACAGCTAATATGGCCGGCCCACTGCCACTTCAGCTTGCTTATTCTGTAAGCTATGTTGACAACTTTGGTTCTCTGCCGGATCACCTCGACGCGGATTCAATACCTCAGAGAGACTCCAAGCATAGCCCGTGCCACAGCTCGCTGTGCGAGCCGTACCGTAAGTGTCCACGATTCGAATTAAATAAAAGACGTTAAATAATTATACCAACCTTAGTATTAACAAAAAGTTCTTCCCTCTTCACGACGCCTTCTTTAATCTTCGCCTCAATGACCTTGCCCACTTCCGGCTCCACTCTGTAGAGGTGGGCAGTGTCTATGTGTCTGTACCCGATGTCTATGGCATAGGAGAGTGCCTCCATCATCTTGGGTATGCCATTGGGGCTGAATTCGAACTGAAAATTATTTTAAGAGTATTTATTAATAATTCTTTATTCTTGATATCTGTCACATGATCCCGTGTCCTAACCAAAAACGACCGACGCGCGAGTACGCCATCGGCTATTTTTATTTTATTTGATTCGACTATGAATAATGACGTACAACACAATTTGATTGATTGCGCGAGGTTGTCATGTTCATACAAAAGAGACGCGGCTTAAAGCTATGTAGAGTATTCTGAAATTCTGATACGAAAATCGGATCGATTTAAAAGCTTCGAAAAGGCCTATGTTAAGAGCATAAGCATTTATTTAATTTTAAAGCAAATCTTTCCATATCCTAAGGGCACGTCTTCCCTACCATTACCGCGCGCCCCGGTCTACTCCTTGATATGCAATGCATCTGTAGCCCCATGAAACATGAGGGTCCAGGGGCTAGTGCAAATCTTGGGGTTCATTCGATTTATCGAGCGTGATTAAACCACGCTAGGACCGGTGCATTTCATTCATTCTATCCCTTTTTCATATTTTTTTCAAGATATACCAAAAAGTTCAAAGATTTTACAGGTGGGATCGTTTTTTTTAAACAAAAATGTGACAAACACAAACAGCCAAGACAAAATATAAAAGTCAGGGAAATTGTTAAGCAAATTGTCACACTCTATGTAGTAGCCATTTCAACCGACTGTCAAAGAATGACAGTTGATTAAACGGATAATTTAAGAGCGTGCATTCTGAAAGGGGCAACGTTGCAAATAGGCGTCAAATATTTCGCTGTTTTGATTAATTTGGCAATATTACTGTATGGAAATATGTAATATGCTAAACTAGTGAACTAAAATATTGATTATGAAATGCAATTATTGATTATGAAATGCAATCATTAATATCGTAACACCGAATTAATGATTGCATTATTATTTCGTTTTAGATGTAAAAAAAAGTATTTGGAAACTTTCCAAATGCATTTTTTACACCTAAAACGGTTACAACATCAAATTCAGTGTTATAAGTAATTGCAATTCAAATTTAATTGTTATGAATCAACGAAATGTCAAATTTATTCCGAGCTATGGTCACGCCATCTACAATTAGCTTTGACCGACCTTCCCCATTTGTCACTTGCTCGAGCTACGCTACTCACCAAGCGTAGCACCAAACGAAGCTCCTCTGTGTAACTTCAGCCTTAGGAAACAAATAAAGCATAAACACATTACAGGCAAAAGTGTACCAAGGTATAGTTACTCACCTCAAACTGCTTACTGGGGCCCGTTGTTTCCTGAATTAAAAGAAAATGCAAAAGAAATATAAAACACATGCAAATAAATACAAGGAAAGAAAATAAAGATATATTTTTTACTTTGTGTATCTACATAAATAATAAAATAAATAAATAAAGAAAAAAAATTAAAATGTTCTACTGAAAAGTTAGGGCTGTTTATAATGACAAATTAATTAAAAACTATGCATACAATAATTATACGTACTTATAAGTAATAATTTTATGTAGGTAAGTATGATAATTGATTTATGTACTGACGATTGTCATTTTGTGTATGTTAAAGGGTCGAGTCGACAATGCCCAGGTGATGCAGGGCAAACTTGCCAAACAGATAAAACGATCAATTAGTCTCATGCTACATGCCCATGTGACATTTTTACCCGGGCATCTCACAGGTATGACTCTATGAGAGACAGATACGACGTTCTACCGGGTCAGATTAAATTAGCTAGTAAAACTACTAAAACTCTGCAGATGTGAGGGGTATCGACTTTCGATATTAACTTAACCGGTAAAGCCCTGGGTGACCCTCAAGCACGTCAATTAGCACGTTAATTAGTTGTTTATCAGGCCTTTAACGGTTAAACACGATAAAACAGAAGTTCTTACACGTCTGTGAAGTTGACTTAAAAAAAAATACTGATTCCTGAAACTTATATTTCAAGTGGCTACACTAACTGCGATCGATGACTCCACAAAAAACTTATCGAATTTATTTATTTTCTGTTTTATTTATTATTTATTTATTTAACACTTTAAGCACACAAATGTACAGAGGCGGACTTAATGCCATAGGCATTTTCTACCAGTCAACCAGTTTTGTCATGTATAAATACCGATACCCATCATATCGTTTGCGTAGTTTTGCTAGCTAGCTTATTTTGACTCTGTTTAATATAAAATAATAGAATACCCTTTGTTAAATATACCATAAGCCAAATTTCTATTCTTTTATTTCTCAAACTCGATGACTATACTACCATGCAAAGGCTGCATATATCCTGGGCCTTTCAACTACAGAGGGTCCAGACAAAGGCCAATCGCTTTCAAAGCGTTTCGTATTCTTCACACGATCAGTCACAATCTGTTTCATTTTGACAGTACAGCAATATTCATTGCGCAATTTACGTTGTTGAGCAGACAAACTTTCAAACATATGAAGCAATGAATTAGCAATATCGTTCAAAATGATTCAGATTATGACTGATCGTGTGTTACGCAATTAGTGCAGGATTGACATAAGATTTCGATCGCATATATAAGTCAATTCAATACGTTTTTGACTTTTCCATCATCGAACTGGAGAAACTGACTGACTGACATAATCAGCGCACAGCCGAAACTACTGGGACTAGGAACGTAAAACAAGATAGCACCTGTTTTTGGCAACTTGAGAGTAATGCATTACCTCAAACGCTTCGCGTCATGAGGCGTGCAAATTTGCACAACGCTTTCTTTTACAATGTACATAGGGTTGCACTAACAACGGATTTTTTTTTTTAAATTAACCTTTTTTACTTTTAATGGGATGAAAAGGGGGATTTTTTTTAATATTATTCCTTTGATATTAAAACTTGAAACTTGACCCGAATACATAACTAAATAAATAATTAATAATAAAAATAATACATTTTCCAAAATCACCTTTTATAGTGGTGGAAAGGGTGATGGACTTTATAGGGAGAAAATTCACGCGAACGAAGTCGCGGGCGAAGTGCTAGTCTATACTTATAATGTTTGTTTGTTTGTAAGCTTGTATGTAGGGGGTAAACTCCGGATCTACCAGTTGGGTTTCAAAAATTCTTTTTGCATGGGATAGCCCAATTCTTGAGGAAGGTTTTAGGATATGTAACATCACGCTACGACCCTTAGGAGCCGAGTAAAAAGAAAAAGTGTCAAAAGTGAAAACGAAGTAATAGCGAGGGGGGCGATGGGATGCGACGTGGTGAGTCGGTCGTCGAAATTTCACGCGGACAAAGTCGAGGGTGAAGTGCTACTCGCTGATAACATGTCACTTTGTCTAGACCCTCTGGGCATTCCAAGAACTACGGGTGCAATCAAACTAAGCTCTAGTCGGGCAACTGAAGGTATCTTACCGTCTCGTCCATGCCCAACCAGGTGCCGTAGCCAATAGCTGGGATCTCCCGGCCATTGTTCAGTTTGAATGATGGGATTTTGACCTGGAATCAGAAAAAATGGCTTGATTAAAATTTTGCAGAAGTAGGCAAGTCATCAAAACATGTTAGCATGGTCAAATATCGCCACTCTTGGAGACCAACATTTCAAAACCTAACAATCTAAAAATATGGTAAAAACCTTCTTGTTAGTATTTAAGTTATTTACTTTATTGTTAACTAACATATGGACAGCATCACAAGTGGGTTTGTTCCTGCGAAAGCCAAACTGTAGGGGTGATAACAGTTTGAAGTGTTCGAGACAGTGAACTAATCGCTTGTTTTTAGAGGCGTTCAAGTACCTTAGAGAGTGCACTAAGAACAGCTATTGGACGATAGTTGTGTGGCAAGGTACCGTCACCACCCTTGAAGATATTTATACAAGCTTAGATGACGTGTAAAAAGATTACGTAATATATATTTATGATGAATAATACTTTAGCGGCACACATAACTTGTTATGATTTGCAAAACATTCAAATCACGACGACAATATCGACGTAATTATCAATCTAGTTTCATAAGTATATTATCGTTATCTAGAATATCGTAATCAATTCGTTCAAATAATCAAAACTTATTAATAAGATATAATTATTGCTATTCACTTGATGAAAAGACTAGTCTTATGAAGATAACAATTAATGATTTTTTGTAAACACAAGTCATCTATACTAAATCATCCATTCAGATTATGTGAAGAATCAGCACTTTTTGGAGGTCAAATATTGTGGAATGTGTCATGTGGTTAAATGTGATAATTTTTGGCTTGTACCAAAAAATTACCATATTTATCCATCTAGGTTCTAGTGTTTTGACCGGGATGAAAATGTGGTGCAAGTTACTTTAGTTCTGTTGGATCTGAATTTTTGATGGGTCTACTTTCATTGTAACGTAATAACAGTTATTATATCAATTTATCATCAAGATGGTTGATATTTGCTGGTACTTTTGTACCTCAAAAAGATGCTCATTCTTTGCCGCATGTTTAGAGACAGCATATAAAAGAATCAGTATTTTTTTGAGGTTGTTGTGAAATATAGGCGAATAATGCTTATCATTTTATCTTTAACAGCCTCAGTGGTCTACCACCGGTCTCAGAACCAGAAGTCCCGGGTTGGATTCCCAGTGGGCGCAAAATTTTCTGCTCGGTTTGGTTGGTGGTAAGGCTTGTTCTAAGTCCGCCTGTCTAGCTACCACCATCTTATCTAAGTCTGTCGCCATAACAATAATGTTAACAGGATTGTTGTATTTCGGCTGTTAGAGGTGAGATATTCAGTTCCTCTGTGGTTGAGGATTGCGGGTGAAGCTCGCTTCCATCTTCGGCCTGATCATCACTTACCATCAGGTGGGATGAAGGTCAAGAGATTCCCCGTTGTGTACAAAAAAAAACTCCACTTCCTGCCTAAGTCTGGGATAGAAAATTCCGCAATAAACTCAGCGAAAATTCCTAGGTCACTGTCTGGTTAGTTATGTCATCTTTTAATTTACTAGTCACGGTAATACGCGACGTTATATTGTGACGTAACAACCATCTAGATGATTTACAGTATTAGTAATTTTAGCCTCCAAAAACTACTGAGTCATTGCCCTGTCTTTACAAATCGTAAATAATCAGCATTTTTATGAAATACTGACCTAATATTTATCGCCTCATCACTTCCTAGAGTTATAGCTAGGAGTATTGATAGTATGCTGTGTAACAAGAATAACAATACAGTACGTACACCTCCAATATATGTAGTACTTAAAAGTTGTGAGGAAATTGGCTGTCATGGTATGGGGCACGTGATGCGGAGGAATGAGGAAACGGTCGTGAGGAGAGTTTTGAGTACGAATGTGAATGGATATAAAAGTAGGGGAAGACCAAAGAAACGATGGATGGACTGTGTCAAAGATTTTAGAAAGGTGGTGGTTAGGTTAGAAAGGTGGTGAATACTGAGATGACGACTGAGGAAGGAAACGGCATTTTGCGGCAACCCCAAATAAATTGGGATAAGGTCAGGAGAAAGATGAAGAGGATGACCTTCAATAATGTACTTATATTCACTTCTAGGAAGTGACACATGGAACATATTGTAATAACATAACTGACAAAATTGGGGCAAACACCACAGCTCCCTCGACAAATACTGGCAATGTTATGAAAATCTGCAATTATACCTACAGGAGATTTTACTTTATACTTAAATATGATAAGACCTACGATGCTGCCTTGAGGTATCCCACAGCTAACCCATTCCGTATTAACTTACAAAATGCAAATTTCACAGCAATGTTATACAATTTGATAGCTTTAAAGAATATTTAATAAAAGCCCACATCGTTCATAGGCTTCCATATTTGAGCACTGTGTGGGGTGTGAAACGGAGTAAAATGTCTTAGAAAGATCTAAAAATACATAAATTACTTAAGACTTTTTTTAACATAATTTCACTCCTTTATGCCCCGGATGGATAAGCGGAGGTGTGTAGTAGATCAGATACATCCCCATTTCGCCAGTTTTGTTCAGTTCCCATAATGTAATAGAAGGCGAGCCCATTCCAATCGTATTCAGACACCGAGCTGCTGCTGAGAAATTCCGGACGGAAAAACTCATTAACACTTTGTCAGTCTTGGGAATCGAACCCATTACTCAAGACGCTAGGACCTCATGCTCAGTAGTAGAGGTTAAGCATAAACAAATTAATTTCATGAAAAAATTACCTCGTTGGTCACTAGACTACCGACTCAGTTTTTGCACGGAAATTACATAAACTGAATCTGTAAGTAGATCTGTCGAGACACATTTACGCGTCAAGTTTTGGTCGCCGCCATTTCCTAGCTGACTGATCCCTATGAGACGAAATGCCGAAACAAACTCAGAGGATCTCTTTTAAAGTCCAAACATTATACAGGGTGGCACAGACATCGACGCGCAAACTGATACTATGCATTCGATACATGATTCTGTATCCCCCTGCGTCGAATAAGTTTTCGCGGCGATGTCCCTGCTACACTGTATTAATAAGATATTTTGTGAGTCTAACAATACAGGGCAATTCTAGGTATAGGTACATCCCATTCTGATTCGAAACAAACTCAGAAGTCATGGTCTCTTTTAAAGTCCAAACATTAAATATTTTAAAGATATTTTGTGAGTCTAACAATGCAGGGCCATTCTAGGTATAGGTACATCCCATTCTGACGGAAAGCGGCAGATGAATCAAGAAAGATAAGTTTTTTTAAATCAAACTTTAAACGGATAAGTAAAACTTGAATTACCCACCTACTGAAATTGATTTTTTACGCCTGTGGCTAGAGTGAAACTCGCAAAATTATGCGCTTAGATCAAATTACAATCATGTTTTTAGATATCGGTATGGCCCCACACGCGGCTGGCAATGACCTAGCGAAAAAACAGTTCGACGGAACCAATCAGGAACCAATTTCACGAAATTGTTCATATTCTTTTCCTGCCACATGTTGAAGACCAAACGTAAATTGCAGTGTTAGGTGACTGGGGGGGAAGATCGAACGGGTTTGTGATGAGATGAGTCGTGTTGTATTGGAAGTCTTGTAGAACAGTACATACTAGCTTAAATTTGTAAAGAGCAAAGAGTTCATTTTTCTATCATATTGATAACATCCCGTTAAACCTGCTCCAACGCAAAAAAAAATCAATAAAATGTTTTTATCACGAGAATGAAACAGGAGGAAGACGAAAAGGCGATGGGGAAAGATCGAAATCGTTCAAATGAATATCAGACGTTGTTGATGGCCCCTAAGTGCCCTGAAAACTCAGAAGTACCTGCAGTGTCTTTTAATTAACAAAGATAAAACGTTTTTAAAATTTTATATATTTCAATTTTACCCCACCGGGGGAAGATTGAAGTAGAGGGTCTCCAAGTTTCCCCTTTAATTGCGTAGTGATGTTTTATTATTTTGCTATACCTATTGCAAAATAATAAAACATCACTATCAATCATATAAATCCTTGGTTTACCCCGTTTTTCGTCTTCCCCCACTCACCTTACCTATTCTATCTAGGTAATTATGTAGGAAGCTACGGAACATTTATAAGAACTACACGTTATCACACCAGCGAAGCAATTGCGTAACACACTAACGGTATCAATGGCTTTAATTTTGACAGTTCAACAACATTCTTTGCGTTATTTACGTTGTTGAGCTGACAAACTTTTCGAACATATGAAGCAATGGATTAGCAATATCCTTCAAAATCATTCAGATTGTGATTGATAGTGTGTTTGTTACACAATTAGGGTGCTGTTTTAATCAATTCCTAGGTACTAAATTAAGCACTTACTATCGAATCATAATAATTAATTACCAGTTTACCTAATCCATGAATTCCGTGAATAGCTCAGCAAATAATTTACAAAAAATCCTACATATAGAGACCTAACTTCTAAATCCAGACAAAGTTTTATGCCAAAATATTTTCGATACAGTCGTAATAAAAAAAACTTAGTACTTACTAGTGCCATTTTGTAGTAGTTCCTTCTCTGACGATTCACAAAACACTGGCTGAATTGCCGGCCGGCGATGTAGTGCGGTTTATAAACATTCGGCCATAGATTATGTAAAGCAGATCTGTAATCTATTTTGTACTTGAAATGCATCTTATCGCTATCTGTTACAAAGAGATTGTGAGCTTTCCTATAGTGATATCGATAAAAATCTGGTGTCTCCACACCAGATTTTTATCGATCGCATATCGCAAGCGCTACTGCTGAGGTCTTGGGTTCGAAGCCCGAGTCACGCAGCGTTTTTCTTAATATCAGCCCGGAGTCTGGATTTGTGCCCAGCACCGTAATTACGTAACGCACTTTCAATAACAATCTGAATGGTTTTGAAGGATATTGCTAATCCATTGCTTCATATGTCCTAAAAAATTATCTGCTCAACAACACAACGCAATGAATGTTGTTGAACTGTCAAAATTGAAGCCATTTATGCTAAGGGTGGGTGTAAAGACGGAAAAATTACACCGCACACTCTTGCACACCCCTTTTTTTTTTTTTTTGAGTGTGGGAAATTATCAAATAACTTCTCCCGCTCTGGGTGGAGCGGGAGGGCGTGTCAGACTTTTACTGACTAAAACCCACCCGTGTTCCTTCCGTTGCCTGTGTGCCGAGGTCGCGATATCCCTTTCAGACAAACCCGCAACCGCGGCAGGCATTGGCCCTTCCGGACCCCGTCAGTTAGTGCTGACATCTCTTTGAGGCGCGCGTGGAACACAACGCGCCGTCGACCCGGGCCTGGTCCCTATCGGACGGCGAGCTACCCATTGCTCACCGTCCGCAAGCCCGCACCTACGGTGGCCGGAAGTCGGCTCGCGACTCCCGACGCCCGGGGCGTCTCCTACGGCGACTAGGGGCGCGAGGGCGCGCATTCTGCCTCTCCCTCGCGCGCTCCGCCTCTTCCTTCGCGAGCATTACTGCTTCGCAGAAGGAGGTGACGGCCTCCCATGCACTCTCGCTCCGGACCATGGCCTGAACCAGGGCCGGACGCGAGAGATCGCCGCCGCCGATCGCCTCCGTGAGGACACGGCGGTGCTCCGCCCAAGCTGGGCAGACCTCCACCGTATGCTCCACCGTGTCCTCCGGGCGATCCACACAGTGGTGACACCCGGGCGTTTCCTCCCGCTTTATCCTGAACAGGAACCTCCCGAAACAAACATGTCCGGTGAGGACCTGCGTCAGGCGGAAGGTGAGGACGTCGTGGCGCCTCTCTAGCCACTCCTCAAAGAGGGGACTTATTGCCACAATTGTGGCGTGCCCAGCGCTGGGTTGCGACAATCGCACTCTCCATGCCGCCATGAGATCCCGCCGGAGCTCTGTCCGCTGTGCCGCGATTTCTCGCGGTAGCGGAATTACGCCCCGGCGTTTTGCCTCCTCGCGCAACTCCCACATGTGCGCGAGGACTTTTGCCTCCAGATCCCATGGCGGTAGTCCGGCAAGGAGGCTCGCCGCCTCACGGGAGACCGTGCGGTATCCTCGTACCAGCCTGATGGCCATGACCCTTTGGGACGCGTTCAACCGCTGGGCTGGTCGCAGCCTCAATGAACGCGCCCACACCGGTGCCCCGTAAAGGGCCATGGACCGCACGATCCCCGCGTACAGCCTCCGGCAGGAGGCGTTTGGACCCCCTAGATTGGGCAGAAGCCGCTTCAAAGCAGCCCCTGCCCTCTGCAGTTTGGGAGCCAAACGTCGGAAGTGCTCCACGAAATTCCACCGGCTGTCGAGGACGAGACTCTTGCACACCCCTGATTTGTGCCATGAGATAAACATATGCTTTTAGTTCCCGCAACATGCGACGGTAGACAACTTTTTCCTCGGAATAAGCAGTCGTTAGTAATGAAAGGGTCGTATTAAATACAGAAATAAAAGGAATTTCATGAAACGCCCACACAATTGTTTTGACTTGTATTAATACAAATACCAGCTGCAAAGTCAAAGTCAAACAATTTATTTCAATTAGGCACATAAGAGGTACTTTTGAACATCAATTTTATACAAAATGGAATTGATTCTAGTCGCCCCTTCCAAAAGGTAGTTCTCGTATGGAGAAGAATTGGCAAGAAACTCCACCGTTACTCTTTTAAAATGTTTTTACAATATTTTGTATACATTAATTATATAATTATATGTGAAGACGATGCATCTAGAATAAGATTACTATACCACGATAGGTAAAAAGAATGAAAAATGAAGCAATGACAGATAAATTAATTTTATTATGTGATAGATACATGGTGCTCACATACTTACAAACATTGCAAAATTATACGATATTCCTAACATTTTAACAAGTAATACTAATAAGTCAGTGTGTGAGCTCAAGTAATCACAGAATGCAAAATCAGTGTTATAAAAATAAAATAAAGTAACAAACTATATAATTAACTTAGCAACCATTTTGATTTTGTCTAGTCTCTAAATTGTCCTATGGAGCATGACCAGCATGTTTCCAAGCATTCTTATCTTGGATATTATCTTCTAATATGTAATATGCTTGTTTACAAAGTGTACTTTTAATATGAGTTTTAAATTTTCTTTCATTTAATTGCTGCATCCGGTTAGACTAGAAGCCTCTTGGGAGCGCAAAGTCGCCATTTGAGTTCTTTGTATGTAAACTCAAACTCAAAGCATTTATTTCAATTAAACCATTTACAGGCACTTTTGAATTGTCAAGGAATTCTCTTAAATATCTTTTAAATATAAATAAGAATCTTTTAAATATAAATAAAAAATTGTTACAAAATTGGTTACATCATTCATATTAAAATGTGGGAACAACGTAAAAAGACGTACACATTGGAAGAGTCCGTAATAAAAAGATAAAACAAACAGCAGCTAAAAGTTGACCAGTCCCAACTGACGGCGCCCGTTCACGAACATGACGCATGGATCAGCACCATTCAGCTCAATCATTTTGAAGGGAGCTAAATGATCCAACACACGCGCCACCAAGACCACCGCCACCATGTATGTACATCCATCAAGCCGCGTTGAAAGATATGACTACCAGTCTCTTCCTAACGTGTCCCAGAACTTGGCACCATTCGCTGACGCAGACATATCGCACCCCCGGCCCCGCCCCGGTGCGAGACTGTCACTTATGCAAAAATTGCAATAATGAGTTAAATATGTAATAACTGTCCTAAAGTAATACAATATTGAGTGGTCATTATTAATTCAAAAGTAAGTTAAAAGTTGACGTTGTAGTACTCGTAAAAGCTATTCATCTTGTCTAAATCTTGAAATATAATATTTTTTTTAAATATCAAAGTTTTTAATGCTTCTCCTGAAAAATTGCATTTTTGCATAAGTGACAGTCTCGCACCGGCGGGGGTGCGATATGGTCATATGGTCCTCAATTCGTTCAAATAATCATTACTTATTGATTAGATAAAAATATTGCTTTTCACTTGACGAAAAGGCTAGTCTAATGATAAGACAGAATGATTTTTTGTTAAACACAAGTCATCATAATAGATCGTCCATTTAGATTATGTGAAGAATCAGCACATTTTGGAGGTCAAATATTATGAAATGTGTCATATGGTCGAATGTGGTTCATCAACATCATTTCTCAATGACCACATTTACCAATCTAATTACGTTCTAGTGTTTTAACGGGGATGAAAATGTGTCGCAACTTACTTTAGTGTTGTTGTGTAAATTTTTGGCATATTATTCCATGTACTATCGCTAGGGTTGCCATACGTCCCGTATATACGGGACTGTCACCGTATTGGACTTCCCCGTCCCGTATTACTACATGTCCCGTATTTGTCCCGTATTTCGACAAAATACGGAAATACAAGCGAGTGGCGCGAGATTAAGATTCGGAAGAGGAAATTTTGGTTGCAGCTGCTGAGTTGACCACAGCATATAAAGTCGTACGTCATCACCAATCCTTTAATTAAATGGATTGTACTACCAAATTAAATGCACTGATGTATCCTGACTCAAAAATTGCTACTAAGCAAACTACTGCACGAACTAAGGCTACGGCAATAGTAAAAAGTATACTCGCTCCGCATAGTGTGCAACTTTGTGTTACAGATTTAAACAATACGTCGTTTTTTGGAATAGCTACTGATGCCAGCAATCATAATGCCGAGAATTTTTTTCCTTTGGTGGTCCAATTCTTTAATGAAAAAGATGGACAGCAATCTAAGCTATTAAAATTGGGTTCTGTAAATAATGAGCGCTCTGAAACAATTACTGAATATTGCAAAACCTCTCTAGAAAATCTGAATATTCCTCTGGAATAGCTTATCGCGTTTTGCGGAGATAATACAAATACGAACTTTGGCGGCTTCAACAGAGGCGGAAGTAATAATGTGTTTTCGAGACTAAACGCTGAACTGGGAAAAGATATTGAAGGCGTAGGATGTCCTGCGCATGTTCTACATAACACTCTGTCGACAGCTGCTGATGTTTTGACTGTCGACGTTGAATCGATAGTGGTAAAGGTGTTCAAGTAGTTTCCACATTTACACTGTAAGGACGGAAAAACTGAAGGCGTTTTGTGAATATGCTGATGTTGCCTACAAAAACTTATTGTCCTATGTAGGGACCAGATGGTTGTCATTATTACCAGCAGTTGAGCGAATGTTAAAGTTGTGGCAGCCATTAAAAGCTTTTTTTAATACTGAAGAAAGGCCACCAAAAGCTATTAAAGATTTTTTTGATGATCCCATTAGCGAAGCAAATTTTGAATCGCTTAAAGCTTGATTCTGAAAATAATGACAAGGTAGAAGCTTTTGAAAAACAAGCAATAGATTTCTTTAATACAGCTGTCGAATATATACAGAAATGGTCACAACCGCTTCAAAACTTCAATGCTTTTGACTGGATGACGCTAAATAGTGTTCCTGAATGGGAAGAAATAGAACGAACTGTAACATATTTACAAACTAAACAAATAGATATTGGACAGACTGAGACCCTATTTAACCAGTTTCTTTACTTAAAAGATTATTTGAATAAAAATAATGTCACAATGAAAACACTGAGCATGGAAGAAAAATGGCTGAAATTTTTTGGAGATACAGAGATTTTTGAGCAGAAGTCATACCTATTAAAGCTGTGTGAATATGTATTTGCAATTCCTGCCCACAACGCAAATGTAGAAAGAATATTTTCGTTGATGACGGCTCAATGGACGGACGAACGAAACAGGATGTCGGTAGAGACCATTGAATCCATATTGATTTGTCATTATAATTTTAAAATGACATGCGCCCAATTCTATGATTATATAAAAAATGTAAAAGAAGTTATTGCAAAAGTAAAATCAACTTCAAAATATGACTGGGCGAAAAAATAAATAAGTAATTTGATGGTAATTTAGTTTAAAAATTGTCAACATGAAACATTTCAAATAAAAAGTTTGATTCAATCATTTTGATTTTTTATTTAATTTATTTCATACTTTTGATATGGTTGAGATTACAATGTACAAATGCCTGATATGTATGGTGTAGTAGAAAAGCCGCTTGTCGGGCTTTGGGCATCGGAAACGAAAACGTCCCGTATTGATTTCTAGAAGTTATGGCAACCCTAACTATCGCGGATACTGGCGGTGGACCACTTTTCAAACTTATTAGAAAGGGCATAAGGGTGAAAAGTGGTCGACCGCCACTGTCCACGGTTTTACCACTTCCTAGAATAGAATATAAGTACAGTATATTATATTGAAGGTCTTCATCGTCATCATTCTCCTACCCTTATCCCAATTTATTTGTGGTCGGCGCAACATGCCCTTTTCTTCCGTACTTCTCTATTAGTCCTCATCTCAGTAATTCACCCCCTTTTATATCATCTTCCACACAGTCCATCCATCGTTTCTTCGGCCTTCCCGTACTCTTATAGCCATCCACATTCATATTCAAAACTCTCCTCACGACCGTTTCCTCATTCCTCCGCATCACGTACCATGACAACCAATTTCCACACAACTTTTAAGTACTACATATATTGGAGGTGTACGTACTATATTGTTATTCTTGTTACACAGCATAATATCAATACTCCTAGCTATAACTCTAGGAAGTGATGAGGCAATAAATATTAGGTTAGTATTTCATAAAAATGCTGATTATTTACGATATCTAAAGATAGGGCAAAGAATCAGTAGTTTTTGGAGGCCGAAACTGCTAATACTGTAAATCATCTAGATTATTGATATTATAATGTTTTAACGTCACAATATAACGTCGCGTATTACCGTGACTAGTAAATTAAAAGATGTCATAACTAATCAGACAGTGAGGTAGGAATTTTCGCTGAGTTTATTGCGGAATTTTGTATCCCAGCCTTAGGCAGGAAGTGGAATTTTTTTTTGTACACAACGGGGAAGCTCTTGGCCTTCATCCCACCTGATGGTAAGTGATGATCAGGCTGAAGATGGAAGCGAGCTTCACCCGGAATCCTCAACCACAGAGGAACTGACTATCTCACCTCTAACAGACGAAACACAACAATCCTGTTAACATTGTTGTTATGGCGACAGACTTAGATAAGATGGTAGCTAGCCAGGCGGACTAAGAACAAGTCTTACCACCTCTGGTTCTGAGACCGGTGGTAGACCACAGAGGCGGCCCTGAACTAGATAATTATCTTTCCAATACTTACGTAATTAAATCTGGTGTACTTCACCGTAAGATACAGCGACATAATAAAATTATTGGTTTACCAATTTATACCTAGGAACATTTTGGCTAAGAAGGAAAGTTTATTTGTGTTAGTATTACGTTAATGATGTAACTGCTTAAGTAGCAACAAAAACTTATTCGTTTCAAAAACTTAAATAATGTATAATAATAGTAATCATCTATATTATCGTTTCGCAAATAACTGTAAGACTTCGACAGAATGACCATGTTGAATCACCAATAAGAATTTGAAAAAAATAACTAGGTAGGTAGTTACTAAAATCACTAGTTTTCAAAGCAGGTGACGACTTCGAAGTCACTAGTTACGTTACGTTTCGCGAAAATCACGTTACGACCCACCCCTACCGATAATAAATGTCAATTAGTCATAATTGCTACTTTTGAACGCGAAAGCTCTAATGAGGAATGCATTAGAGCGAGAATAAAAGAAAATGGTGCAATAAAGAGCGTATTATTGAGTATAATAATTTATTTCGATGTGTATAATGTGATTCAATGAAACGTTTCGTTTCGCCGACTTGCTCAGATATGTATCTTTAGGAGGCAATTTGCTAGATAATAATCTAGCTTGTTGAATGAATTGGTACTTGCAGCGCTATCTAGTGTCGAATAGATGAACTACAAAACATAGTTATTCACAATGTTCTATTAAAACTACATCTAGCGGTAATAGCTATACCAATTACAACATTGTAGATTGTTACTACATACATATGAGTACAGATGGCGTTGTTACTAAACACTTTTATTTTTTTTTTGTTATTCAACATTTTATTATAATGATAATTATGTTTGCTTAGATTTAAACTGAGAATTTCATTGCAATACGTTCAAATAGAAGAAATACTTCCAACATTCGAAAAGAAAAACAGTTTTAAAACATAGATAAATTACTTAAGTAGACAATTGCTATTAATCTTGATAAAAACGTTTACAATAAATAATGACAGCATTTATAATTACTATTTCTTTGTCTGTATTGCAACAATCGTTGTCGTCGATTGCCATGAAAATAGTACCAGTGTATTTAAGCAACACGGTACACGGCACAACAACGGCAGGAATAGCTGGTCATAGATTAAAGAGCGCAGCGCCCCGGGTGTAGGCAGGTCACCCACCACCTATCTACATTTCGCCAGTCATGATTACGTCTTAAGTCTGATATCTATGGGGAAAGCCTATTACTAGCAAAATAGCCATTCGTAAGTTTGATTTTTCATGAAATTGCTAAGAATTAAGTATTCAATAAAAATAAAATCAGTACCTAACTACATGAATTATGTCCAAACTTTTTGTGGAACAGACAGAAACATAAAACAATATAATTTTCTCAATAGAAAAACATCACGAAGTGACCACTAATTTCGACGCATTTTCGATTTGTACATAATATGCTAATTATGAACTCAGAATGCTTTGATAATTAATTGTACAATCTGCCTAGCCTTTTCCCAACTATGTAGGGGTCGGCTTCCAGTCTAACCGGATGCAGCTGGTATTTGTATTAATACAAGACAAAAAAAATGTGTAGGGGTTTCATACAATTCCTTTTGATTCTGGATTTAATACGACCCTTTCAGTACTTACGACTGCTTATTCCGAGGAAAAAGTTGTCTACCGTCGCATGTTGCGGGAACTAAAAGCATATATTTATCTCATGGCACAAATCGGGCGTGTGCAAGTGTGGGTGTGCGGTATAATTTTTCCTTCTTTACACGCACCCTTACCATAAATGGCTTCCATTTTGACAGTTCAACAACATTCATTGCGTTGCGTTGTTGAGCAGACTATTATTTAGGACATATGAAGCAATGGATTAGCAATATCCTTCAAAATCATTCAGATTGTGATTGAAAGTGCGTTACGTAATTACGGTGCTGGGCACAAACTCTGCGTGACTCGGGCTTCGAACCCAAGACCTCAGCATTAGCGCTTGCGACCTCTACACCAGATTTTTATCGATATCGCAGTAGGAAAGCCCACAATCTATTTGTAACAGGCAGCGATAAGATGCATTCCAAGTACAAAATACTATCGACTACTTACTTACTTACCTACTTACTAAGAAAGAAAGAAAACGTGAAATACCAACAAACTAAAAGTGATAGTAATCATTTGACAAAAAGTGGGTGCCTCACGGCTGCGCCAAAAAGGTTCATTTCAGCATTAAATGCCAGACAAATGCTGTCTACTACTTATCTGCTTTACATAATCTATGGTCGAATGTTTATAAACTTCGCTTCATCGCCGGCCGGCAATTCAGCCAGTGTTTTGTGAACCGTCAGAGAAGGAACTACTACAAAATGGCACTAGTAAGTACTATATTTTTTATTACGACTGTAGTAATTATCGTAATTATTTTGGCATAAAACTTTGTTTGGATTTAGAAGTTAGCTGTCTTTACATAGGATTTTTTTTAAATTATTTACCTACCTACTCACCTTGAATTTATGGATTAGGTAAATTGATAATTAACTAAGTATTATGATTCGATAGTAAGTGCTTAATTAAGTACCTATGAATTGATTAAAACAGCAACCTAACTGTGTAACAAACACACTATCAGTCACAATCTGAATGATTTTTATGGATATTGCTAATCCATTGCTTCATATGTTCGAAAAATTTGTCTGCTCAACAACGTAGATAACGCTATGAATGTTGTTGAACTGTCAAAATTAAAGCCATTGATACTGTTAGTGTGTTACACAATTACTTCGCTGGTGTGATAACGTGTAGTTCTTATAATGATGTTCCGTAGCTTCCTACTTAATTACCTAGATAATTATTATTTAAACTAAATAATTATCTAATAAAGAAAATAAACTCTTTGCTCTTTACTCTCTACAAATTTAAGTTAGTATGTACTGTTCTACAAGACTTCCAATACAACACTACTAATCTCACCAAAAAACCGTTCGATCTTCCCACCACTCACGTAACACTGCAATTTACAAACTTTAAAAATCGTTTGGTCTTCAACATGTGGCAGGAAAAGGATATGAACGATTTCGTGAAATTGGTTCCTGATTTGTTTCGCCGAACTGTTTTTTCGCTAGGTCATTGCCAGCCGCGTGTCTTAAATTTCAATGTCTAAAAACATGATTGTAATTTGATCTAAGTACATAATTTTGCGAGTTTCACTCTAGCCATAGGCCTAAAAATTGAATTTCAGTAGGTAGGTAATTCAAGTTTTACTTATAGGTTTAAAATTTGATTTAAAAAAACTTATCTTTCTTGATTCATCTGCCCCTTTACCATCAGAATGGGATGTACCTAGACCTAGAATTGCCCTGCATTGCCACTCACAAAATATCTTAATAATACAGGGTGGCAGGGACATCGCCGCGAAAACTGATTCGACGCAGGGGGTACAGAATCATGTACCGAATGCATGGTATCAGTTGGCGCGTCGATGTCCCTGCCATCCTGTATAATGTTTGGACTCTAAAAGAGACTATAACCCCTGAGTTTGTTTCGGCATTTCGTCTCATAGGGATCAGTCAGCTAGGAAATGGCGGCGACCAAAAATTTGCGCGTAAATGAGTCTCGAAAGATCTACTTACAGAAAAAAACACCAGTTCATTTAATTTCAATGCAAAAACTGAGGCGTTGGTCTAGTGACCAACGAGGTAGTTTTTTCATGAAATTAATTTGTTTATGCGTAACCTCTACTACTGAGCATGAGATCCTAGCCTCTTGAGTAATGGGTTCGATTCCCAAGTCTGGCAAAGTGTCCATGAGTTTTTCCATCAGGAATTTCTCAGCAGCAGCTCGGTGTCTGAATTAGATGGCAATGGGCTCGCCTTCTATTACATTATGGGACCTGAACAAAACTGGTGAAATGGGGATGTATCTGATCTACTACACACCTTCGCTTATCTATTCGGGGAATAAAGGAGTGAAGTTATGATAAAAAGTAATTCAAGTATTCTTAGATCTTTCTAAGACATTTTACTCCGTTTCACACCCCACACAGTGCTGAAATATGGAAGCTTATGAACGATGTGGGCTTTTCTTAAATATTCTTTAAAGCAATCAAATTGTATATCATTGCTGTGAAATTTGCATTTTGTAAGTTAATACGGAAAGGGTTAGCTGTGGGTTACCCCAAGGCAGCATCGTAGGTCTCATCATATTTAAGTATGAAGTATAATCTTTTGTAGGCACCTATAATTGGAGATTTTCATAACATTACGCCAGTATTTGTCGAGGGGGCTGTGGTGTTTGCCCCTCTGTATTACAATATGTTCCATGTGTCACTTCCTAGAAGTGAATATAAGTACTTTATTGAAGGTCATCCTCTTCATCATTCTCCTGACCTTATCCCAATTTATTTGGGGCTGGCGCAAAATGCCTATTCCTTCCTCAGTCGTCATCTCGGTATTCAACAGCTTTCTAAAATCTTTGACACAGTCCATCCATCATTTCTTTGGTCTTCCTCTACTTTAACATTCATATTCAAAACTCTCCTCACGACTTTTTCCGCATTCCTCCGCATCGCACGTGCCCATACTATGACTACCCATTTCCACACAAATTTTAAGTACCTAATATATTGTTGTTCTGTTTACACAGCATAATATCAATACTCCTAGCTTAAACTCTAGAATGAGGCGATAAATATTAGCTTAGTATTTCATAAAAATGCTGATTATTTACGATATCTAAAGATAGGGCAAAGAATCTGCAGTTATTGGAGGCCAAAAGTATTATACTGTAAATCATCTAGATTATTTATATATTAATGTTTTATCGTCACAATATAACGTCGCGTATTACTGTGACTAGTAAATTAAAAGATGTCATAACTAATCAGACAGTGACGTAGATACGGCAAAGAATCAGCATCTTTTTGAAGAACAAAAGTACCAGCAAATATCAACCATCTTGATGATAAATTGATATAATAACTGTTTTTACGTTACGATGAAAGTTTTCATCCCCGTCAAAACACTAATAAGCACTAATAAGTAATTTTTAGCTACAAGCCAAAAATGACCACATTACACATTTCACAACATTTGACCTCCAAAAAGTGCTGATTCTGCCCATAATCTGAATCGACGATTTATTATAAATGATTTGTGTTTAACAAAAAATCATTCGGTGTTATCCTCATCAGACTAGCCTTTTCGTCAAGTGAATAGCAATATTTTTATATCTTATCAATAAGTATTGATTATTTGAACGAAATGATTACGATATTCTAGGTAAAAATAATATACTTATCAAACCGGATTGATAATTACGTCGATATATCAAGATTTGAATGTATTGCAAATCATAACACGTTATATGTGACGCTAAAGTATTATTCATTATCAATATATAATGTAATCTTTTTACAAGTCATCTTAGCTTGTATATGTATTTGCACGTAATATAGGTATTATCGAAACATAATTATAAGATCATGCCTGTATTCCTAACACCCACATGTGCCAGTTATCTTGAAGTCCCGTGTAATAAGGGCCGAGCCTATTGCCATCAATCGGACACAAATCCAGACTCCGGACTGTTACTGAGAAATTCGTAATGGAAGAACCCAATATCTTTGTCCGACCTGGGTCAGGAACTCAGGACCCCACTCAGCATTTGCGCTTCAGACCACTAGGCAATACAACGAGACAATCAAATATTCCGTAGAACCGTTGACCGTGTGAATTTGTGGATGTCACATGTCATCGATTTTAGTTCTAGAACATGCCAGTTTCCTCAAGATGTTTTCCTCCAAGACTGTTTTGAGAGCAGTGCTGATGAAATAATCCTATGTTTGTTCATTTGTTTCGCTTCACGCTAAATCGGCTGATCAGATTTGGATGAAATTTGGCACATAGGTAGACCATGACCTGGGTTAGGAAATAGAATACTTTTTATGCCGATATTCCCACGAGATCGAGACTCATGTGGGTCAAGCGTGGTGCGCAGCTTATAGTTAATATAAGTCTGAAATCGCCAACTTGAGCAAGCACGGTGATTAATGCTCGTGCCTAAATGAGAAGAGGCCTTTACCCTGCAGTACTACAGTAATAGGCTGGTATTATTAAAGGCTAATGATGACGTTCTTAATAAAGTTGCATAACTACTTAGTTAGTTACAATGCATAACATTAATATACATCAACATACATACGAGTATGTAACAAGCATATATTTACAGTCTAAGCACATAATTGCCAGCATCGTTAGAATCGTCCTTCACTCACAATGCATCCTGTGTTGTCTGTTTAAAACAGATACAATCATTAGTTGTTATTCATGATTCATATCTTGTTAACTAATACTGGTAGGTACCTACTAGCTGCATAGATATATATTATAGTTTATTATTTATAGCACTATGCAGGTCTGTACTACCTACATACACTGCTAAAGACTTATTTTAAGTATGATAATTGAAGAAAGAAAGAAAGAAAGAATAATTATTATTTGCACACAGTTCGTGAAATAAAAAATAAAAAAAGTGAAAATAATATTTTATCGACATTAGTGTGTGCCTCACGGCTGCGCCAAAAAGGTTCAAATAATTACCCAATACCTTTTTGTTTCTGTGTTGATATCCTCATGGATGCCCTTCGACTAAAACCCCACTGTTCCTACTACTACCATGAGTCGGGGGCCCGGGACATACTTGTATACATTCGCCGCACCACCAACAGCCGTCCGCCCACCATTCCTAGCGGGCCCCATCACCAAGTGCGGCAGATCCCACGACCGCACGTACTCTCATAAAGGCGCGGATGGAACACTGTGTAAAACCCAGTACTTACCCTACTTCTTTTTGCTCATTTGATGCTAGGCATGGTAAAAATGTCAGACTACAGACAAAAAATTACAGTACATCAGAACAGTTTCATTAAACCTGTCCCAACTGACATCGTGAAGGTCAACCCTATCATTTATAGAGCTCAACGACCCGACACAAAGTCACCACCAATATATGGGACTTGCTATACTATGCAAGTGATTCGAACTATTTTTAGTTTAAATGTCAATTATTTTCCTGTACCTATCTATCTATATAAAATTTTATTGCCGTGCGTTAGTCTCGCAAAAATTCGAAAATGACTCAACCGATTTGTTTTTTTAAATATTTTATTCTCCTAAATACTAGGAAAAAAGAAAATTAGAATAAAATATATGTTGTAATACCGAGTACACCGGGTTATCTGATTAGCTCTAGATTACAATACGAGTCGTTTTACAAGAAGTACGGTTGAAAGAAGGTGGTAATTAATTTACTATGCAGTCACATGTGTCCGTACCCCTTAGACTAATTGTCTTTAAACAAACAGCTCACACCGTGACGTCCGCGTCTTAGCACATAGCTCACCACTCAACAAAATGTAAAGCTCGAAGGTGTGTTTGTAGTACCTATGCTAATTAGAGCAGCAATAACTTAAGTTTAGAACAACTACGAATTGATTGCTAAGCAAACTTAGCTTGATTGAATAATTACAATGCAACTGAGTTTACTTTTTCGTTGATCTAGTGAACTCTAGAGGTGGAAAATGCTGTTGCTGTGCAAGGGGCCCCTGAATACGATTAATGAGTCGGGCATTTTTATTGGCATTTCCCCATCAGGCAATTCTCTTACGAGTAGGGTATGTGTTTCGTTATATTAGCGACAATAGGTTTAAATTACTCGTTTTTTTTTTTTTTTTCTTTAAATACTTCGGTCATACCAGTAAAATGTACTCAAAAAAATGTACCTCTGTACTCAAAATTATAATTATGTTCTAACTATATGTATTTTACTGTGTGTAGGCAATAATAAAATAAATAAAACGTCGATTACCTCGTTTAGTTGTAAATATATACTTAGTTTAATTTGTACTGTAATCAGAATGTTTATGTTTAAATACACATACCTTCCGGAATAAGTTTATCTACTATTCACCTCTGCCTGGACGTTGCACTCGTGACATTTCAGGCACATAGTAACGCAGTACCTACATATATTTCCAAAAAACAGTGTATCTTGACTGTGTTGAAAAAGAGTGTATCTTGACTGTGTTGAAAAAGAGTGTCTCTTGACTGTGTTGAAAAAGAGTGTCTCCAGACTGTGTTGAAAAATTACCAAAATCAAGCATTGTACCTACGTGTCACGAAATCACTGGCAAAAAATTATGAACATACATAATATTATGGCATTAATTTATTGATATATTAATTGATATAAAAAAACATAACTAAATTGTTTTATCAACAAGTCTTAGCAAAATATTGCCTAAAAACTTGCAGTTCGCAACATATTCGATTTAATATTACAGTAGGTAGATTGTTAAACTGATATCAATATTGTTAACACTGCAAGATAACCTTTGAACTTGAATTGATAAAGTAAACATAAATGATAGTTATATAATTTATGAGCAGTGGTGGCCCAATGTTAACAGCTGCGATTTACGAGAGTCGAACCCTGATAGGCGCTTTACTTAGTGTAAATTATTTCATCAACACTGCTCTCAAAACGGTGAAGGAAAACATCGTGAGGAAACCGGCATGTCCAAGAACCAAAAATTCGAAGACATGTAAAATCTACCAACCCGCACTGGTACATCTACAAAAACGTGAGCAAACGCTAGATCTTACTATGTACCGATATTTGACGACTTGCATGGTTGCTGAAGTCTTGCCACATCATCATCTGCCCAGTTTTGCCCCAACTGTGTTAGGGTCAGCTTCCAGTCTAACCAGATGCAGCTGAATACCAGTATTTTACATGGAGCCTACTTCTACTAAATTCTAATCAAGTCATTTTCTTTGATTCCAGGTTAAAGTCCCATCATTCAAACTGAACAATGGCCGGGAGATCCCAGCTATTGGCTACGGCACCTGGTTGGGCATGGACGAGACGGTAAGATACCTTCAGTTGCCCGACTAGAGCTTAGTTTGATTGCACCCATAGTGCTTGGAATGCCCAGAGGGTCTAGACAAAGTGACATTTTATTAGCGAGTAGCACTTCATCAATTCAATTTGAAAATTTGACGCTCAACAGCGTAAATTGCGTAATGAATGCTGTTGAAAGTCGGTGAAGAATACGAAACGCTTTGAAAGCGATTGTCGTTTGTCTGGACCCTATACTTTTTGAAAGGCCCAGGATATATGCACGGTATGCCTTTGCATGGTAGTATAGTCATTGAGATCGAGTAGAAATTTGGCTTATGGTGTATTTATCAAAGAGTTTATATAAATAAATATATATGTTCCCCCGCCAAAAAAAAAACAAGGAGTATTCTATTATATTATATTTTACAGAGTCAAATTAAACTAGCTAGCGAAACTCCGCAAACGTTGATTATCGACATTAATACATGATGAAACAAAAAAAAAAAAACGATAAGTATTTTGTGGGGTCATCGACGTCAGTTAGTGTAGCCACTTGAAATATTAGTTTCAAGAATCAGTTTTTTTTTTTTGAGTAAACATCACGGACGTCTGAAGATCTTCTGTTTTATCGTGTTTAAGTAAATATCGATAGTCGATACCGATCACGTTTGCAGAGTTTTACTAGCTAATTTAATCTGACCCGGTAGAGCGTCGTATATGTCACTCATAGACCCATTGATAGTTTTATCTGTTTGGTAACTTTGCCCTGCACCACCTGGGGATTGTCGACTCGACCCATTATAAACAAAATGTCAATCTGCAATAAATAATAAAAGGTATACTGCAGAAAATTGTACAACTTTTACAGTAAATCTTACTTATGGACCTCCTTTGAAGTAAAAGTGATACCTGTCGGTCGATTCTGTAAAAAGATCAACGTGAAACTTAGGTGAAGTGAGCTGTCACTGTCACAAATCGACCGGCAGGATGCTAGGGATTAACACTATTGACAGCTCACTTCACCTAAGTTTCGCGGTGATATTTTTACAGAATCGATCGGCTGTGCTAGGAGATCCTGCTCTTCATTATCAAATTATGCATTACATACAAATATAAATAAATCAATTTTCATACTTATCTACATAAAATTATTACTTATAAGTACTACTTAATTTGTCATTATAAACAGCCCTAACTTTACAGTGGAACATTTGAATTTTTTTGCTTTCATTATTTATTTTGTTATTTATGTAAATACAGTAAAAAAATATATCCTTATTTTCTTTCCTTGTATTTATTTGCATGTTTTTTTTTATATTTCTTTTGCATTTTGTTTTAATTTAGGAGTCAAAGGGCCCGAGTAAGCCGTTTGAGGTGAGTAACTATACCTTGGTACACTTTTGCCTGTAATGTGTTTATGCTTTATTTGTTTCCTAAGGCTGAAGATACACAGAGGAGCTTCGTTTGGTGCTACGCTTGGTGAGTAGCGTAGGTCGAGCAAGTGGCAAATGGGGAAGGTCGGTCAAAGCTAATTGTAGATGGCGTGACCATAGCTCGGAATAAATTTGACATTTCGTCCATTCACTCAATTTCGTCGGTTTTATTTCACTATTTCGTTATTTTCGGCGATTTCAATGTTTTAAATCAATTATGTATTTAACATGGAAAATGTTAAAATTTAAAACCTTAAATTCTTAATTCCCCGTGACCACTTTCTTAAAAAAAAAAGCCTACGAATACTTAGCTTTGTCTAGCTATCTGCATAAGAATAAGATTCATATTCGCGTACATTTCTTAGCAAAGAAAATTTAAAGTGACATACTCTGTGAAATCTCTAAGCACTAAGCGAAGCATTTAACTGTGTGTCTTCAACCTAACTTCATCTTAGTTAGGTCGAAGACACACAGTTAAATGCATCGCTTAGTGCTTAGAGTTAAGTAAATTTACTAGTTACTTATATCAACTTAAATTTGTTTAAAAGAACGTTCATCCAAAAAGTAGGCAACGTCGCAAATAGCTGTCAAATATTTACCTGTTTTGATTAATTTGGCAATATTACTGTATGGAAATAAGAAATATGGCTAACTAGTGAACTAGTGAACTAGAATAACAATGAATTGCAATTATAACACTGAACTTTATGTTGTAACCGTTTTAGGTGTAAAAAAGGCATTTGGAAAGTTTCTAAATATGTACTTTTTTACATCCAAAACGAAATATTCGGTGTTACGATATTAATGATTGCATTTCATAATCAATATTCTAGTTCACTAGTTTAGCATATTTCATATTTCCATACAGTAATATTGACAAATTAAACAAAACAGCGAAATATTTGACATTTATTTGCAACGTTGCCCCTTTCAGAATACACGCTCATATATTATCCGTTTAATCAACTGTCATTCTTTGACAGTCGTATGAAATGGCTACTACATAGAGTGTGACAATTTGCTTAACAATTTCCCTGACTTTTATATTTTGCCCTGGGTATGGCTGTTTGTGTTTGTCACATATTTGTTTAAAAACGAACCACCAGTAAAATCTCTGAACTTTTTGGTATGTATTGAAAAAAAATATGAACATGGGCATGAATGAAATGCACCGACGACCCAGCGTGGTTTAACCAGACTCGATAAATCGAATGAACCCCAAGATTTGCACTAGCCCCTGGAGCCTCATGATGCATGGGGCTACAGAGACCATTGCATATCAAGGAGTAGACCGGAGGGCGCAGTAATGGTCGGGAAGACGTGCCCTCAGGATATGAAAGGATTTGTTTTAAAATTAAAGAAATTCTTATGCTCTTAATTTAGGTCTGTTCGAGGCTTTTTAATGGTTTTTTCATTTGATCCGATTTTCGTACAAGAATCAAAATAAAGCTTTAAGCCGAAAGCGATAATCGTGCGAGTATACAATTGTCTCGCTCTTTTGTATGAATATGACAACCTCGCGCAATCAATCATGGCCAGTTTGTACGTCATTATTCATAGTCGAATAAAATAAAATAAAAATAGTCTATGGTGTACTCGCGCGACGGTAGCTTTTGGTTACGACACGGGGTCATGTGACAGCCACACATACAAACAGACATCAAGAACAAAAAGTTATTAATAAATACTCTTAAAATAATTTTCAGTTCGAATTCAGCCCCAATGGCATGCCCAAGATGATGGAGGCACTCTCCTATGCCATAGACATCGGATACAGACACATAGACACTGCCCACCTCTACAGAGTGGAGCCGGAAGTGGGCAAGGTCATAGAGAAGAAGATTAAAGATGGCGTCGTGAAGAGGGAAGAACTTTTTGTTACAACAAAGGTTGGTATAATTATTTAAACTGCTTTATTTTACATATATTTATGGGTCCTGGGTTCGATACCCGGGTCGTACAAAGTTTTATTGGGTTTTTCTATTAGGAGACTCAGTAGCAGCCAGGAATCTGGATTCGTCCTTGGCTACTGGCAATAGACACCCCCACAACTTTTTCAAATATTATTATTATCAGACTACACTGGGACCATAACCTAAACTATAGTAAAGCATAGTAACATAAATGTTTCTAATTACTGCGCCCTAACAGGGTCAAGTGCTCATAAGTTTAACCCAGTCATAGCTTGTAATAAATAAATAAATAATCTCTTTAGGGGAATACAATTATGTGCTACTGTTCCGGCTGTTGCTGCTGTGAATCTTCGTAAATAATGAACTAGGCCTGGCATTTGATGAAACTATTTTATTTTTCTGAATAATCTGAAAAGCGATACGTCCACCATGCGATCTCTGTTCTAGACTTCTTTATTTCCTTTTTCAAAAACTAGCGGTACCCCTGACGGTGCGAAGAGCACAGGCTGGCGCAGCGGTATGGCTACAGTAAGTCCCGCCGTGCGCCACCTGCCGGTGACGGGGCCGTAACAGCTACCTGTCTGAAGTTATGTCTCTTTCTCTCCTACTAACATCAACATCTTTCTCTGCAGGTGTGGCACCATTTCCACCGGGAGGCTGACGTGGAGGTGTCGGTCCGAGGGTCTCTGCGGCGCCTGAAATTGGACTACATCGACCTGGTGCTCATGCACTGGCCCATGTCTATCTCGGTGAGTTTTTCCATCTAATAATTTAATGACTGATCAGCTTTGGGCGTAAATTGGCCCACGAAAAGTACAGGCCACGGCTACGCTAGCATAGCTCACGTATCCGCTGCGTGTTTTAAAATTTCCGTAATCGGTTCAGTGAGCTATAATACGCGCGCAACTGTTAGTCACCGCCTCAGGTATGTGAGCGGTGACACGGGGGAGCTAGACAAAGGCCAAGCTAACTCAGTCTGTCAACTTTGTCAATGACGCCCTCCCCAGTTTCACCGCTCACAACCCTCAAGCGGTGACTAGCAGTCGCGCGCGGACTATAACTGAACTATGAGGGCTAGCTAATCTAATGATGAATGCAAGCTAAGTCAACTCTAGCGTCGTTCTGCTTCCAAATTTAGTTTGGCGCGAGGTGTGTCGCAACGGCAAAGAAAAACAAACTTGACCCAGGTCACACAAAAAAAAAGAGATAAATCTTAGTTATCAGGTAGGTATGTCAAGTGCCTCAACCCGAGACATGCGTCACATTTGTGGCTTTCCATTGGAAGCACATGCTTCAAACTGTTTGGATGAACCTTTATTTTTTTTCCTCCAGTGTAAATATATAGGGAGCCATCTGTTATTTTCTCATTAAAAGTTACGAACACTTAAAAAAGAAATCATTTTCTACCTTCCAGCAAGACGGAGTAGACGAGAAGATCGACTACCTGGAGACGTGGCGTGGCTTCGAGTCAGTGCTGAAAAAGGGACTGGTCAAGAGCATAGGAGTGTCCAACTTCAACGTGGAACAGATGGACCGTCTGCTCAAGAACTGCAAGGTGCCGCCGGCCACCAACCAGATTGAGGTGAGATATCTAAGGAGCTGAGAAAGAACATACTAAAATCGAAGTAGTTGTAGGAAGACTGCTCAAGATTATGTTCTATGTTGTGGGGTTTGGTTTCCGCACTTAGTCCTACAGTGGACCATTGTGCGTGGCTCAAGATTATGTTAAGCATTCCGAATGATATGTATGTATATGACGAAGACGGTACGTGTCTCTCGTTATTATCAGCCATATTTTAACTACTGTGAGCGTACTATGGGTAGTGTTGGTTATTGCGCAATAAAAAACTGTATGCAGTTCAGATCAAATTATAATTTACGATCAAATTACTCACACTAGCAATTCACACATTGTAGGTACACCACACAACAATACGGAACGCGCGACGGTTTCTAAACCAGTTTCAGTTTCTCTCCTTATTTTGCCGTGCCCGACAGTGTCCATATTGATCTCTTACTTATTAAACCATCTATGTAATACATAAGGAATGCAATAAAGAATTGAGTATTGAGTAAACGTGGGGCGACATTAGGCAACAGTCATGGGGTTCAAAAAAATGTGATTGCTGCAAGAGTAATTTGGCGAAATGAGGCAATACCGATTCACCCAACATCCGCAATGGCCCAAACAATATAGGAAACATAGATGCTTCCAAAACCTGCCACGCTTAAATGGAATTGGGTTGGACACATCTGCCGCATGTCAGACGATCAACGGGCTAAACTTACGACCCAGTGGGTCCCACCGTCGCGGCAGGCCCAGACGGAGATGGCGGGATGAGCTGGACTCTTCTAATAAAGATTGGTCTTTGACAGCTCTGGACAGAGAGAGGTGGAAAGAGAGTAGAAAGGCCTTTGCCCAGCAGCGGGAAAATAATGGCTAATAAATTTAAAAAAAGATGTACCTTCGAAATGAAAAAGAGGAAGACATCAAAATAGAGATTTTATTAGACTTGTAGAAACTGGGGTACTTATATAATCTTGTGGCGGCATCTACATCGCCACATGCGAACTCCGCATCAAAGACCTGACGTCACACAAATCCTGCATCGCGCAATTAGAGTTTACCGCGCGAACGACATATATAAGACTATCCGACATCAATCGTTGGGCAGTTGCCCGCCAGACACGACCCCCAAAAATGTTTAGTCCCCAGCAAAATGTATCGTGTTGAAATCTTTAGAGGGGTTTGCTTCTCTTGAGAAATGAACTTAACTTCATGATCCCGGCATGAAAGATTTAGATGAATAAACTCAAAGTTCAAACTATAAGATACAACAAATACTTTACTGTTACTTTTTAAACGGGTAATCCGATTACAACAGCAGTAAAGTTAAAAATTACACTATCTTACCGGTCTTCCACAATCTTCTGCATCTACAAAATCCTTAAATTCTATCCATCTTCTTCCAGATCAACCTAAACCTCGGCCAGAAAGAGCTCGTAGACTTCTGCCAAGCGAACAACGTGCTGATCACCGCCTACTCCCCATTCGGAACGATGGTGCCGTCCCGAAGTGCCCCGAACAGTCCCGAGCCGAAGCTCAACAACCCGACAATGGTGGCCATCGCGAAAAAGCATGGAAAGACTGTCAC
Source organism: Agrochola circellaris (assembly GCA_914767755.1). Classification (NCBI taxonomy): domain Eukaryota; kingdom Metazoa; phylum Arthropoda; class Insecta; order Lepidoptera; family Noctuidae; genus Agrochola; species Agrochola circellaris. The sequence goes on along the minus strand of OU611867.1, from coordinate 2,454,686 downwards.
GCAAGTCACGCTGAGATATCTGGTAAGGGATTTTAGTATTTTGTATTAAGTTTGTTAGATCTCGTTATCTTGTTGGTTATTTCCTGTTGTATGTTCTTTAAAAAGTCACAGTGAAAACTTACAACGTGACGGTACGAGGATTGTTGGCGCGTTGTCGAAGTTGAAACTAACGCCACCGACTCGACTGCCTACTGTACCGCCACTACTCGAGACTGGATTAGTGCTCGCCTTCTATAGCATAAGACTTACAATAAAATAACTGGCAAGATGTGAACGTTCTACAATATGGCCGATGAATATGGCGATCAGAACATAGGCACCACGAACTTTCACGCATGTTCTCTCACTCACACTCGTCTAGGGTTGCCAACCTTACTATAAAATATAGTATCCAGCTATATTAGAGGCGTAAATACTATATTTCTAAGGACAAAAAATATAGTAGGCGAAACTACAATATTTTTATTTCAATATTAGGTCTTTACCTATGAAATTGCCGTTCTGCAGTACTGACCATTTCAAATCAAAATAATTTTTGTTTGGCTAAGAATTCTAATTTCAAATTAATTTTATTTTAAAAACATGTTTTTTTTTTTCCAAAAGTAGTCATTTGTTTATTGATTAGCGTTACATTTTCATCGCATTTCAATCTTTTTCGTCATCATGGATACGTTAAAAATTCGAATTATTGAATATGAGTACCGTCGTGGCAGCAACGCGGCACAAGCGGCACGCAACATCAACGACGTTTACGGAGCTAACACTACAAACCAACACACCACCTGTTATTGGTTTGCTCGCTTCCGTTCTGGAAATTTCGACCTGAAAAATGAACCTCGCGGTCGTCCGAAGACTTTGGTCGACAATGACGAATTAAAGGCGATTGTGGAAGCTGATGATACACAATCTACGGCTGAATTAGCAGCAGCTTTTGACGTTAGCGTCAAAACAATATTGGTCCATTTGCGTCAAATTGGCAAGGTAAAAAAGCTTGACAAATGGGTGCCCCACGAACTCAATGATCGCCAGCGCAAAGTACGCGTCGAGACGTGTCTTGCACTGCTCAACAGACACACAAATGAAGGAATTTTGAACCGCATTGTTACCTGCGATGAAAAATGGATTCTGTTTGATAACCGCAAGCGCTCAGCAAGTTGGTTGGATCCTGGTTCAGCACCTAAACAATGCCCTAAACGAAAACTTACCCCTAGAAAAGTTATGGTCACTGTTTGATGGTCTAGCGCCGGTGTGATTCATCACAGCTTCTTAACAAACGGGGTGAGCATTACTGCAGATGTGTACTGTGAAGAACTGAACACAATGATGAAGAAGCTGTCACATCTCCAACCAGCATTGGTCAATCGCTCGTCTCCGCTGCTACTGCACGACAACGCGCGACTTCATACTGCACAGCAGACGGTCTCCAAGTTGCAAGAACTGGGGTTGGAAGCTCTCAGTCATCCGCCCTACTCACCAGACCTTGCGCCTACAGACTACTACTTTTTCCAGAATTTGGATAACTTCTTGGCGGGAAAAAAATTCAATACCCGAGAGGCAGTACAAAATGCCTTTGAAGAATTTGTTGCCTCCCGTCCAGCTGATTTCTTGAAGAAGGGCATCAATAAACTGCCACTGCGTTGGCAAAGATGCATTGATTGCATGGGTGATTACTTCGATTAATACAAATAAAAAATACATGAAAAAAATTCGTTTAAATTTTTTCATACAAAACGGCAATTTCATAGGTAAAGACCTATTACAAAATGGTGAAATTATCGCAATAGGGCCAGTATTTAATTTCATAAAAGCTGAGTTAATGTTATTTTGCGTAAAAATAGTTATCAGACATTTAAAAAAAAACCCTATTCTTTCTATCTATAAGTATCTTTAGCGGTAAAGGTTCATAATATATAGAAATATGCATTTTTAAAACGTGGTCTTGTAACATACCTAATATAAACTTAAATTTTTTCGCCATGATCTACTATATTTTTACAGGCAATGACTCCGAAAATACTATATTTGATCAAAATAAAGTTGGCAACCCTACACTCGCCTTATATCACCATTTGGTTCCAAAAACATATTTCTGCGCAGTCTTCTGCGCGAAGTTCGGACCGACCATGATTCATCGGCTGTACTGTAGGTACCTATTATAAGTACACCTTTGCCTACCCCATCTTGGAATACTAACAGGCGTATGTTACTTATGTCATTGCCATAACTCCGTGGCCACGAGCGACACGCTCAAGCGACACGCGTCTTGTGTTAGTCAAGCCTATACAGGGTCAAATTAAATTAGCTAGCGAAACGCTGCAGACGTGATGGGTACTTATCGATATCTAAACAAGATTTTTTTGGAGTTATCAACCGATCGCCTGAAAATATCAATTTAAAAATATTCGTTTTTTTTGTGGAGCTTGTGGCTAATTAATAATAGCCGCACGGTTCGGTCCATCAGGTGAAGCTACGATTGCCGGGGTTGGTCTGTGGATGGGTGACCATCTTAACATACCGAGACTCCACCGTGCCTCGGAAAGCACGTTAAGCCGTTGGTCCCGGCTGCCATTCGTGGATCTTTGACAGTCGTTACGGGTCGTCAGAAACCCGAAAGTCTGACAACCAGTCTTACCAAGGGGTATCGTATTACCGAGTTACTGGGTTGTGGAGGTCAGGTAGGCAGTCGCTCCATGTAAAATACAGTATTCAGCTGCATCTGGTTAGACTGGAAGCCGACCCTAACATAGTTGGGAAAAGGCTAGGCAGATTGAGTTTTTTTTGTTTAAACGTGTCGATCTAGACACGTTAAAACAAAAAAAACATCTTTTATATTTTTATTTTGTCGTTTTTTGATATCCCCATCAAGTCTGCGGAGTTTTTCTAGCTAAGTCAATTTGACACTGTATCTATTCAACAGTTTTCTCCATTATAATTTTCATTTTTATTTACAGTACCAACGCGGAATCGTTAGCGTACCAAAAACGGTGACGAAGTCGAGAGTCGTAGAAAACGCATCCATTTTCGACTTCACCCTGGACAAAGCTGATGAGGAGGCCCTCGCTAAATTCGACAACGGCTTCCGGACAGTCAGACCCTTCTTCTGGCAAGATTATCAAAATTACCCGTTCGACAAAGTCCCTCAGAAAATGGATATCCCTGAGTCGCTCCGTATTTGGAAGAATGGACTCAATTTGGATATTGAGTAACTTTACAACAGGATAATTGCGTCGCTTTACTAATTAAAATGTTTTTCATTTTGACAAGTCGACAACTTTCATTGAGTTATTTACGTTGTCGAGCAGACGAGTTTTTCAAACATATGAATCAATGAATTTGGAATTTCTTTCAAAATTCAAACCCAAAAATAACTTTTAAAAAAAGCGTGCTGGTTTTGAGTGTTGTCAGCTTTGACTAAAGTAAAAAATATCGCTTTTGTAATTTTTTTATTAGTGTATTATATTGATAAAGATGTCATTTTAGGAAAAAGTATTGTCTGGGTGTATAATTATTACATGAATCAATGTTTTGTTCTTCTAAGTATATTTTTATTATTAAAAAAATATTTTTACGTTTTTGAGTTTTATTTACGAGGCTTAACGTTATTGTGTCGCTGACAATTGAGCGACCTACTTAATGGTAGATATAGGTATCTACCATTAGGTGCCATACGGTCGCCATACGGTCACCGCAGCTTATACCCCAACTCAGCCTACCGCAGTCCACTGCTGGCTGACCCGCCATGTATCATACATTTCCGGGTGAAATGGCAAATTAAACAATAATTTTCATAATTAATTGACTCAACTCAAACTCAAAGCATTTATTTCAAATAAACCAATTACAGGCACTTTTGAATTGTCAAGGGGGTCGGTCAGTCAGAAAGATGAAGTTAGATGCCCATTCCAAAGCGTAGTAGGTGCCTATGGAGAAGAACGGGCAAGAAACTCCACGGACACTCTTTTAAATCATGACATCACTTGATGATCAATGCTCTGTTAAACAAATTATACCAAACTAGGTATTTTCCAAACACAATTTCTATTTCCCGTAATTTGGAAGAGCAACCTTGGATATTTTGATTAAATAATTTTAAAGTATGCTGCACTCTCTTTGGTTTAAAGATAATTGTAATATATCTCGTTGGTAATCCTTAAATAAATGAATAAATATTTTGAGTTATATTGCCAGAAGATACCTTTTATTATTCTCTAATAATATTTGGCTAATTGAAGGGGTAACTTCTGTTGTCTTACTGCCTGACTGTAAATACACATTTGTCGGTCGATTCTGTAAAAATATCACCGTGAAACTTAGATGAAGTTAGCGTGAAGTGAGCTGTCAATAGTGCTAATCCCTAGCATCCTGCCGGTCGATTTGTGACAGTGACATCTCACTTCACGCTTTTATAGTCGCGAATCATATTTAGATCAAAATACAACCTGACAAAGACCTGCAAATTGCATAAAACATTTAAAAAAAAAAAAATTGCGGGCTACTACTGCGGATCCACTTTAACACTTTCGACTCCACCCATTTTCATAGAACTCATACGCCATGCCGCCATACATATCGGAAGTGAACCCCCCGGGAGGGTTGCCGGCATGACGTTTATTAATTTAAACTTTTCAGACTCAAAAAAGTACAAAGGCAGACTTAATGCCTTAGGCATTATCTACCAGTCAACCAAGGGTGGTGGAGAGATTACATGACAGGTGCTCTATTTGCGAGGAACAAAGAAAAAAAAAAAAAAAAATCTAATGCATTATAACAAAAATAGGTATAACGATACATAAATAGGTTACAAACTACATACGTAGCGCTAAAGTTAACCACCGCAGACGGTCAACGGCAAATAAAACACTGTAAAACAAAGTAAAATTGTGTTTTCAGGGGGTCTTGTCGCTATACGTAGTTCCCAACCTTTAACATTTTTTGTGAATATTTACAACGCTGAACAAAAAATTAAAATGCTTGGTTTTTAAAACCAACGCATAAACTAATAAATCTTGTTAAAATATACATCAGACTTTATTTTCATGATTTATGCTGTATTCGCTAAGAAAAACCTACATTTAAAATGAGCCTTCCGCGAGTGCTCCCGGCATCCCATATGCGACTAGGTGAACCCTCTAAGAGGGCTCCCGGCACTGAACGTGTTAATACAATCTGACACTGACCTGCAATTAACTAAAAACAAGAAAAAATTAACATTTAAATCAACAAACATTTTAAATGTGTAAGTCCAATGAACTAGACAAAATCAAACTGGTTGCTAATTTAATTATATACGTAGTTTGTTATTTTTTTCTAAGACTGTCTTTACATTCTGTGATTTCTTGAACTGACAAACTGACTTATTAGTATTACTGGTTAAAATGTTAGCAATATCGTATAATTTTATAATGTTTGTAAATATTTGAGCACCATATGTATCCATTACATAATTAATTTATCTGTCATTGCTTCATTTTTCATTCTTTTTTACCTACCGTGGTATAGTAATCTTATTCTAGATGCATCGTCTTCACATATAATTAATGTATACAAAATATCGTTCGCTTTTAACGTGCACGTCTTTCTACATTGTTCTCACATGTATAATTTCAACATGAATGAGCTAACCAATATTTTGTAAGAATATTTTGATTTAAAAGAGTGTCCGTGGAGTTTCTTGCCCATCTTCTCCATACGAAAACTACCGTTTGGACGGGCGACTAGAATCATGAAGAAAATTATTGACGTTCATATGTGCCTAATTGAAATAAATTGTTAGACTTTGACTTTGAAATACATCATCGATGAAGTACCTAAATAGACCAAAACTTGTTTGGCTTGTTTTTTATTTCTCATCAACAAAAAATACGAGTACTTACCTTGAAAAAAAATTCGATCAGCTACGGGGCTACTGACCTCGGATATACCTACATGGAATATTACCAGCCTGTAGGTACCTATTTGACTCCCTCATTAGTCTAACTGCTGAGCTTGAGGTCCTGGGTTCGTATTGGAAGAGGTCGCATATATGTATACACTGGCCTGTTGCACATGCCTATCACCGATTCAAATGAATATAGTTACGGCTTATGTTTTTGTACTTTGTCACTCGTGTAAAAATATTGAACACGAATGAATGAGTGAATGAATGAAATGCACCGACTCCAGCGTGGTTTAACCAGACTCGATAAATCGAATTAACCCCACGATTTGCATTAGCCCCTGGAGCATCATGCTTCATGGGGATACAGAGGTCATTGCATATCAAGGAGTAGACCGGGGGGTGCGGTAATGGTAGGGAAGACGTGCCCTTAGGATATGGAAGGATTTGCGAGCCGTGCCGGATATGCATCCTTGAGTAGGCAATGGAATAGTGGAGAGACGGGTTATTTTTATCTAAGGATGCATCTTTTTATGATGGCGCCGTTGGTTCAGGTGCATGTCCAGCTTCATCGGTGCATCTGCTCTGTGCTGTTTCCAATGTCTTCGTCTGAGGTTCTTGCTGCTGTTTCAGGTTTCTTTGTAAAAATATTGAACACGAAATATAGTAACATTGAACACGAAATATAGTAATTATCAGACCACTCCTCGTTATTGCCTCCTGTTTTCCACTAGTTCGAATCCCAGGTCGGGCAAAGTGTTATTGTGTTTTTCCACCATTCTTCCGACAGCTATTTGTTGCAAGGCAAATTAGTAACTGAAAATGTGTCATTATCGATTCGACATTGCAAACTGTCGAAATGCAGCACCCGTACTTTATACGTTCAGTGCCGTGAGCCCTCCTGGAGGGTTCACCTAGTCGCATATGGGATGCAGGGAGCCCTCGCGGAGGGCTCGTTTTATACGTAGGTTTTACTTAGCGTATACAGCATCCGCAACCGTGAAAATAAAATCTGATGTATATTTTAACAAGATCATGCGTTGGTTTTAAAATCCAACCATTTTCGTTTTTTAAATTTTTTGTTCGCGGTTACAAATACACAAAAAAAATTCAAGGTTGGAAACTACTTATAGCAACAATACCCCCTGAAAACACTATTTTTTACTTCGGTTTACTGTGTTTTATATCACGGTTTTAAACCTAATGCCGTTGACCGTTTGCGATGGTTAAGTTTAGCGCAAACGTAATGCTGGTAACCCTCCCGGAGGGTTCACTTCCAATAAGTATAGCGGCATGGCATATGAGTTCTATGAAAAGTGGGTGAGGTCGAAAGTGTTAACAACCGGAATACAGCAACGCTGATTGGCTGTATCTTGAGGGTAGCTCCATACATAAAAGAAATGCAGCCGTTCATTAGAAAAAAAATCTTGTCAGATAAGTCTTATATAAGTCATAACTTAAATGTCATTTATTTCATTACAAAATACATTGTTTTTAAAATATTACAGTGGAAATAAATAAAATAATTTAAAAAAAGCATCAAAGTAAAATATTGTAGATTGCTAGACAGGTTAAGCTACGCTTGCGGGGGTTGGTCCGTGGATGGGTTACCATATTTACATACCTACTGAGACCCCTCCGTGCCAGTCGGTAGGATCTACAACAAAAGATGTACCATCGAAGAAGTTCATATCTAACCACCGTAAGGACTATTCTTGCTTGCAGCGCTCGGCGGCAGTAGCACCGGGCCGGTAGCAGATGTGGTCATCGTGTTCACGGGATTTTGTTTTGAAACTGGTTCTAATATGAACTTCTTCGATAGTACCTACACGATACATCAGCATGCATTAAAAACTAAGCTAACAAAGTTAAAACATTAAATAATGTAATAGTTACAATTTGGAAAATATTAAACATTTTTAAAGGACATTAATAAATTAAACGGCAATACATTTTTTATTTATTTAATTACTTATAAAAGTTATAGAGGAGCTCGTGGCTAAGTACGCCGCACGGTTCTATCCATCAGGTAAAGCTACGCTTGCCGGGGTTAGTCTGTGGATGGGTAACCATCTTAACATACCGAGACTCCTTCGTGCCTCGGAAAGCACGTTAAGCCGTTGGTCCCGGCTGTCAATCGTGGATCTTTGACAGTCGTTACGGGTCGTCAGAAGGCCGAATGATTATATTAGCTCGGAGCTCGTGGCTAAGTAATAACAGCCTCACGGGTCGATTCATCAGGTTAAGCTACGCTTGCCGGGGTTGGTCTGTGGATAGGAGACCATCTTAACATACCGAGACTCCTCCGTGCCTCGGAAAGCACGTTAATCCGTTGGTCCCGGCTGTCATTCGTGGATCTTTAACAGTCTTTACGGGTGGTCAGAAGCCCAAAAGTCTAACAACCAGTCTTACCAAGGGGTAACGTATTACCCTGTAACTGGGTGGTTTATCGCTCCATCTTCCTCTTTTCGTGTGGTTAGTGACTAACCTGGTGTCAGAGTTTTAAAGCCGCCCATGGGCCTGTGACTTGGCTTCACATGCCGTCGAGAAATATCTCTCAGGCAAAAACGGTGAAGGAAAAATGTCCTTTAAAAATGTATTATATTTTCGACCTATTCAATTATTTCATGTTTTAAACTTTGTTAGCTTAGTTTTTAACTTTATTGTGCATGCTGATGTATCGTGTAGGTACATCTTCTTGAAAAAATCGTGAGGAAGCCGGCTTCCTCACGATTTTTTCCTTCACCGTTTTTGAAGCAAATGACAATACACAATACGCACATGAATCTGAAAAGTCAGAGCCTTGTAAAATACTAGCAGCATCCGGTTAGACTGGAAGCCGAAACGCTAGGCAGATTGATTGTTAATCGCTAAGTTACGCAAACCAGAAGTAAAAGATACAGTTTATGCACGAGTGAGTATAACAATTGATAACAACAAAACATTGTTACTGATAGTTTTTATAACAAGTTAATAACTTCATCTCACGTACGTATAGTCTATTTCTAACCTTGTTTTCAATAGGTGGTTATTGCCACTTAAACAAACATCAACTTTATGCAATTTTAGACTGACTAATACCGTTAAAAAAGTAATAAAAAATATGAAGTTGTAGCGCAAACTGAACCTTATGTGTAGGCTTTACGGTTGTTTTTCCTAAAACTCGTGTTTGTTTACATGATTGGCAAATAAATTGCGAACGCAGGTTACTTGTTTACCTTGGAACCTATTGTTGAGAACAGACTTGCTATAGCTTGACGACTTTCATCCCATCGTTCATAATAAGTTGTTGCCTGCCATGTTTTGCATCACCCAACGGTTGACTGGTAGAAAATGCCTCAGGCATTAAGTCCGCCTTTGTACAGTAATTTTACTTATGCATTAAGTTTTAATAAATAAGTTACTTACCGTAAGTAAATTATATAAGTTGTTTTAAGTGCTCCTTTTGTTAACGGTTTGTATTTCCTGTGCGCGTATCAAATAAAATACATTTTCTTTCTTTTTGATTTCTTTAACTATCTTCCGCCAGCGGCTTCGCCCGCATGATATCTTTATAAATAATAGCCTAGAGTTAATACTTCTTTGAGTTTAAAGTTAGCATTAAGTTAATATTTGTTTGAGTTTAAATAACATCAATAAGTTGGAAACAAATATTTAAATAACTGTCTTGGAACCAACAAAGAAATTGTTTGTTTATTACAAGTAATGAGTACCTAAATACTTAATGCTCTATGTGAGTAGGTAATTAAATAACGACGTGCTCAAATTAATGTTTCCCAATTACACCTCAGAAATCTTTTCTAGCTCACCCCACATTTGAATTCTACTTTTAACACATCGCGAATAAAGTTCAAAATCCAACACTACTAAAGTTAAATGCTAAAAAGTTCCACTAGCTCTTTTGTTGTACCTACCGATTTTAATTTTAAACCTTATATAAATCGTAATAAGATTTAAAACCGTAGTGTATGTAAATATAAGCTTATTTGAATGTGTAGTATATGTAAATCAAGTGAATGGGTCAGTCTTACTTAGTCCAAGCTTAGAAGATGACGTTTGTTTTTATTTTATTATCTGTGATAGTTGGAGTGGTGAGTTTTTATTAACTTAATTAATGAATAATAATAATCTATAATTACTTATAGTAAAGCTGCAGAGTTTGTTTTTTTGAACGCGCTAATCTCTGGATCTACCAGTCGGATTAGAATAATAAGTTTTGCATTTGTTAACCCGATTCTTGACTCTAACAAAAATTTTCGCTTTAAAGCTTAATATTTCGCAAACGGATACCTGAATTGGAAAATTATTTGCAAACACCCTGCATATTTTTGAACGAACTTTTCAACGATACCCCACACCATGGGATAGGCGAGAAAAAAAAAACACCCCCTCACTTTACATGAAGGGGAGGTAGTCTAAAAAAATATATTTTTCTTGATTTTATTTTACCACTTTGTCGTCATGATTAATATTTATACAAATGCCAAATTACAGCTTTCTAGTACTAACCGTCTCTGAGCTAAGCCGCGGACAGATAAACGGACATGGCGAAACTAAGGGTTCCTTGTTTACTCCGGAACCCTAAAAAACTACATCTCTTGATAATTTTCAGCTGTGTGACAACGAAGATGGCGGCAAGGCGTACAGGATTCCGCTGAACGATGGCAGCTCCATACCAGCATTTGGACTTGGAACCTTCTTAGGTTTTGATGAGGTTAGTCAGAATATTAGTTTTTTGCTAGCGACTTCCGAAACTAAAGTTATTTTTCACTTTGTAGTGTTTTTTTTTGGAAGTTGTTTTTTTTTTTTTTTGTAAATTGTTTTTATTTTTCACTTTTTTGTTGGTTTTCAACTTATAAGTTCGAATTTGTGTAGGGTAGGTTGGTACCTACCCTACACAAATTCGAATTTATAAGTTCATAAAAACTACACTTGTGGACCGATTTAGATTTTTTTTTTTGGTTTGTAATGGTATGCTCTCAAGTTGGCCCCATATAAATTTTGTTGACTTTGCTTGGATAGTTTTTGAGAAAGCTTCAATAATACGTATTTTTCCCTCTTTCTATATTCATATGGGGCCAACTTGAGAGCATACCATTACAAACCAAAAAAAAAAATCTAAATCGGTCCACAATTGACGGAGAAACCAATAAACATTAAAAAAAAAAAACATACATACACTACCAACATAGAACACACGAAGGGTTCAATATTATTACGGTTCTACCGTACAATATTTAGCAAATAAATGAAAATACTAAAAGAAGAATATTATTACTTTTCATCTTAAATTTTTTAAATCGCATTGATTCTGTATTTCATAATGATACTATAATGAAATACAGAATCAATGCGATTCGATAAAACTACAAAGTAATTTTTTGCAGTTGCAGAAAATCACTCGTATTTAAATAAAATACTTATGAATCGGCATTTTTAGTATTTGTTGATTATATAAAGTACATGATACACACAAGTTTCAAATTCTTAACTAACTAGAGCTCGTACAAAAAGGGTCTAAAACTGACAACTTTTACGGCCCCCTATTTCTTCATTATTCAATAATGAAGAAGAAGTTAAAAAATAAATTAAATTGTTCTCTATCTCTATCTCTCGATGAGCTCCAGACAATAACACCCCTCATGCCAGGTTTAGATTTGTTTTTTCAAAGTCAAAAGTTTATTGTATGGAGACCCTTGATTGACTTGACTTTTAATTTTTAACTTTATTTAATTTTTATTAATTCTTGTTTTAGCGGCAATAGACATACATAATCAGTGAAAAAAAATCACAAATTATATATTTCTATTGCAACTGTCTACCTATGACGGTTCATGAGATACAGCCCGCTGACAGACAGACGAACAGAGAGACGGACAGCGGAGGCTTGGCGGGTTCGGTTACGGAACCCTAATAAACTGCTATCGTGTCGTAAGCAAAGATTCACAGCTTCGTCTTTAAGTTGGTAAAGTAAGCGGTTCATATAAAATATGAATCTTGTTCTTATGTACGTAATGTTCATATTCGTATAAGCGAATGTGAGCAAGCCTTTCGTAAGAATATACTAGGTGGCGCATAAGTAATCACCTGATTAAATGATTTTTTAAATGTCGCAGCATCGTGCTGAGATTCCTATCTCAGCACGATGTACGATACCAAAAGGCTCCTGCCTTTTGGTATCGTACAGCAGGACTGCTTTAAATTAAAATTTTACTTTGTTTTTATTGTTTTTTCTATTATATTTATGTTAACGTGAAACTAAACTATTCTAAAGCATCATAAAACTCATCCTCAACGCTGTCAGCTGGTAATGTACCCAAGAGACTGGCGGCGTTGCCTCTTTGTATGGCAATACATAGCCTCTGGCCAAGGTAAAAGCCAGCTCTTGGGTCACGGGAAGCGTCAACAAGTCTCTTAGAGATTTCTCTGTAGAGGCTATGAGCACTCGGACCCCACGGCCCTAACGTTTCAACCCCAAACGGCTCAAAAATATAGTTACCACTAAGGTTACTATATTTCCGGCGCTTGAGGTTCTCAGCAACCGTAGTAGCAGCGCCAGCAGAGCACGACGAAAGTTATTCATTTCGATGGTCTTAAGCCATTTTTTTATCTTAAGTTATTTTTTTAACAGCTTATTTAAATGAGACGCTTACTTTACTTGACAAAGTAAAGTCAAAGTGTGATCTCTGAATCTAGCTCACAGCTCGTTACCGTTTTCTAAAGCCTTTAATTTTCGTACACGATACCGTGACGATACTGACCATTTTGTTTTGGGATGCCTGCAGAAATTAAGAAGCAACGATACTTAATTAGCAAAAAATAAATGTCATCATTCTACAGGGTGGCAGGGACATCGACGCAAAAACTGTTACCATGGATTCAGTACATGATTCTGAACCCGATGTTCATGATTCTGTACCGAGTCCATGGGAGTCCACGAAAAATAAATCCAAAGTTCCATACATTTATGTTCGCATAGCTCGTTATAATGTAGGGAACAGCTGATTTCTATTTTCTAGTGTACAATAAAGTATATATAAATAAATACATACCAATTCCATGCTTACCATTTATCTATTTATTTTTAAAGAATGGTCAGAAACCAGTGGAGGAGCATGAAGTAGAATACCCTGTCACCTGGGCGTTGATGGCTGGATACAGGTACGAAGATTTTGAACTCTAAACCCTTTAAGGGGGATGCGCTAAGGTAGCCCGCGAGATTCAAATTTTCTTGAGTTTTTTCCATTTTGCACGTCAGTGTCAGGTTGTATGTTGATTAAAATATTATTCGCGACCGTAACAAATATGGCTTTACATAATTGTAATCATTACAATCAGCAATACAACTCCATTAAGTTAGCATAATTGTCAAATGTCATGATTTTGATGAAATTTCGCGGGCAACCTTGACGCTTTCGCCTTAAAATTATTGTGTAGGTATCTACCTGCTAATTTAACTACCTTATATCTCAACATAGATTTTTTGAAGAAGCCTCTTTCATCAGTGTAGTGGTTGCAACTACTAAGGCCTGGGTTCGATCCCCGGGGTGTTGTCTGGATTGATGACAATAAACTCGACATCCATAGGACCTAACGAAGGATTTTTGTCCGTTAGTCTGTTTGTTTGGATGTATATTCCGGATTGGCGCAAAAACGGATGAACAGATTTGAATTACATTTGGCACACAAATAAAAAAAATGTTTATTTATCCAAAATAATACATAGAATATGTATAAACTTATACATTATTCTTTGTACAAACGTTGAAAGCCTACAAAAATCTATAATATGACAAAATATAAACCCTGTCTCTCAAACTATGAGGGCTTAAGAGACAGTTATGAGATATAGTTATAACCTGGATACCCTGATAACCTGGATAACCAAATAGGGTACGTTCCCGTGCGATATTTTCCGACATCCACGCGGGCGAACATAACTGGCAAAATGTGGGTGTATTAGGTACCTACACAAAAAAGTTCTGCCCTGGGTGTATTCTACAGTAGGTATACTCCTGAGTGTTAAAATGAGGATCTTGCGAGGCACTCTTTTTAATGAGGCGAGGCGGCGATGGCCTGTGAGCACTGAGCTCGTACGTGCTGTGACTCTGTGAGTGTTGTGGCAGTGAGCCGGGTGACTCGCCGCGCGAGGCGCGAGTCGCGAGTGATGTGCGTGCGTAGCACAGTGACGACAACGCGACACGGCACACATACGCCGTAGAACAGGCACATGCGGTGACTGATCGGTTAAGCGCGTCACACAGCTCGCACGAATGATGATGAGGGAAAGAGAAATGAGAATGGTTACGTGACGTCGTCAAACAAAAGCAAAAGATAGCAATTAAACTTAGACTGTAACTCCTTTGCTTTGAATCGTAAATAATCTTGCAATTGAGTGAGTGACTCGTTTCATTCAAAACTCGCAATACTCGTACCTACGTACAAATATTCTGTATAGCTAATCTGTGCCCTGTGGTGTATGGTAGCACATCAAAATGAGAATAGTGAGTGACTCTTTTCATCCAAGTGAGTAGCTACAACTGTGCTAGCACATGTGCTGAATTACCCAACACTACCCCACCTTTTTTTTTTTTTTTGCGGGTGTGATATTATCAAATAACTTCTCCCACTCTGGGGGAGCGGGAGCCCTCCCGTGTCAGAATTTTACTGACTAAAACCCACCAGTGTTTCTTCCGTTGCCCGTGTGCCGGGGTCGCGATATCCCTTTCGGACAAACTCGCAACCCCGGCAGGGCCCAAAACTACCCCAGTGCCTACCTCCGACGAAAACCGGCGTAATATTATGTAATTTTGGCAGGATGATAGACACTGCAGCTGCCTACCTCAATGAGGACCAAGTGGGTGCAGGAGTGAGAGCTTCCGGAGTACCCAGGGAGAACGTCTTCGTTGTGACTAAGGTGAGAACCGTCCCTACACCAGTTTATAATCGTTTACTTATAACTTCGCAAACGAATCGCCTGTATAAGTTTAAGCTTAGCTTTATAGCGCTGCAAGGTTATATGGGCGCGTGGCCAAAACTCAGAACTAACGCCGCCATTTTGTTTTTTCAATACTTTTTACAAAACAATGGCACAAATGTTTAGTAACATCCGCGTCATGACATATTTTTGAAGTGACTTCTTTAGACACGTTGAGCGATTTTAGGTAGGGGTAAACTTATAGATTCAGTAGTGCTTTACTAGAGAATAATATATAGATGGCGCTAATAATAATAATTCACTTTAATTCGATTAGTTGCTAATAATAATAATTCACTTTAATTCGAATAGATGGCGCTAAACATAATGATGATGAATATTCTTTATAATCATATAATATTATATACCAATTTTAAGTTTTTACTTCTGTCGGTAGTTCCCACGACTGCTCATAAAATTTATCAATTAAGGGGGATGCACTAAGGTAGCCCGCGGGATAAAAATTTTCTTTAGTTTTTTGCATTTAGCAGGTCAGTGTCTGGTTTTATGGTTATTAAAATATGATTCGCGACAGTAACAAATATGGATTTACATAATTATAATCATTACAATCAGCAATACAACTCCATAAGTTAGCATAATCGGTAAATGTCATGATTTCATGAAATAGTCATTCAATGGGATTACATGAACTTAGAGAGTTGTATTGATAATTTTTATGATTATAATTCTATAAATAAACATTTGATACGGCCGCGATCCATATTTAAATCAACATAGAAAATGATACTGACCTGCAAATTGCAAAAATCGTAAGAGAATTTGAATTTCGCGGGCTACCTTGACGCTGTCGCCTTAACGAATTATTTTTATGATTACTGGCAACTAGCCCTACCCATGTGTTTTATAAATTTAGGCATTGTTTATATCATCATTACATTTTCCATTTGCAGCTTCCTTCCCACGAGTCTCGCGACGTGATATCTTCACTGAGGAACTCTCTGGCTCGACTGAACATGACCTATGTGGACCTGTACCTGATTCATAGCACTGTCACTCATAAGGTTTGTCGTTTTTTTATTAACATAACGTTATGCCAGTATTCCCCGAAGAGTTAGGAGAGTTGTACCTATAGAACACGGTCCAGTTCACCAGAGGAGCTCGTGGCTTAGTAATAACTGCCGCACGGGTCGATCCATCAGGTTAAGGTACGCTTGCCGGGGTTGGTCTGTGGATGAGTGACCATCTTTACTACACTATAACTTACTATAAAGTAGGTACCACTGGATCTGCCTACCTGAAGCTGGATCTGAACGGGCCCGGCGGCGACGTCGTAAACAGATGCCCATCCATAGATAAATATCACCCGTCTCTTCACTATTCCATTGTCTACTCTAGGATGCATATCCGGTACGTCTCGCAAATCCTTCGATATCCTGAGGGCACGTCTTTCCTACCATTACCGCACCCCCTGGTCTACTCCTTGATATGCAATGACCTCTGTAGCCCCATGAAGCATGAGGCTCCAAAGGCTAGTGCAAATCTTGGGGTTCATTCGATTTGACGCTGGGGTCGGTGCATTTCATTCATTCATTCATATAGGTACCACTCGATCTGCCTACCACTGGGGAGTAATACAGTCGTGGTGTTATATTATTTTTAAAGGACTTTTTAACTGGTTTTTGGACACAGTACACATGCATGAAACTCGTTTTTACTACGTTTCAAAAATCACGTTGTCTTAACGCATTTACAACCACCAAGTCATGCTTATATCTCGATCCAATCTAGTTGCCTAATAAAATTAAAAAAATGTTAAAGATTGCATTACCAGATTCCAGATTTGCCGATAAAAGAAAAAAATTATGAGAAAAAGTATTGAGGAAGAAATTGATATGAAAATTATACATTTTCTAATCATTGAACTTCAATTAATCCGATTCGATAAAAAAGAACGTTTATTAATTAAAATGATAACGATCTTTAATGTTTTATCTTTTTGCTATTACACGTATTGTTTCTTAAATATTTATCTGAAATAATCCTTATATGTTTTTAAGATAAGTTTTGTAATTCCAAAATGGTGCTCTGCACGATTACGATGATTTCATCTGATTTTTCTAATTGCACAATATAAATTAAGTACCTATTCGTTTTTGGTACCTATGACTAAAAGTAGCCTGGTGAAGATTATTATTATAACGGGTTCGATCCCCGGGTTGGGTAGTGTTAAGCTTCGTGCAGACCAGCGCGACGCGACAGCGCGACGCGACACCGGGTATTGTTATACCGTCAAGTTTTCTTAGAAATTGTATTGTTAAAGTCGCGTCGCGGCGTCGCGTCGCGCTGGTCTGCACGAAGCTTTATTTGGTTTTTGTCTTAGAGGTTTTCCGAACGAAATTCTTAGTAGCAGTTCGGAGTCTGGTAGGTATGGGCGTTATTTTATGTCACCAATTACAATAACTGGCTACGGGGCATGTTGCCGAATAGCTAGTTCCGAGTCAAACTGTAAACACGTTATTTTATACGTAGTTACAATTTCGATACTGCATCCAAAATATAACTACTTACAAAATGCCTGAATAAAGTGTGAAGGAAAGTTTATTTGTGTTTACCTACTAATAGCAATGTACATAACTGCATAATGTAGTTACAAAAACTTATTCGTTCCAAAAACGTAAAGGTTGGGATATGTAACGTATTACGTAGGTAATCATCTATATTTTCGTTTCGCAAATAACTGTAACACTTCGATAAAATCACCATGTTGAATCACCGAATAGAATTTGAAAAAATAACTAGTTACTAAAATCACTAGTTTTCAAAACAGCCATGCTATTCTGTAAACATCTCACCGTGAAAACTTGGGTGAAGTGAGCGTGGAGTGAGCTGTCATTCCACAGGGATTGACACTATTGACAGCTCACTCCACGCTCACTTCACCTAAGTTTTGTTACAGAATAGCACTGCAGGTGACGCCTTCGAAGTCACTAGTTCGCGAAAATCACGCAACGACCCACCCCTAGAGTCTGGGTTTTTGTTCCGTTTATGGCAATAGGCTCACCCCCTATTACATGGAAATTATACCAGTGTTACTATCTTTTGGGTCTTGCAGCACGTCTTTCAAGTATGCATCAACCTTTACAATGAACGACGTGCCTTCTGACTTTTGTATCGGGCTTCATATTTTTTGTAAGAAGTTCGTCCTTTTTTTTAAATAGTTGTTTACGATCGGGGAGAGTAATGTATTACTTATATTGTATAATTCCTCTGAAGATTTAACGGCCTTACAGGGCAAACCTGCAGACAGTATTGTTATTAGTATAGTAAATTAACGTATTTTCATTCAAATACATTTTCATTAAAATACATTTTCTATGGCAATTTATATCATCATTGTAAACTTAATTTGAAAAACAATTCTGTAGTAAAAACTAATAAAATCGACTGATTATTTACGTTGTCCCGCTTTCGACGAAATAATCCCGCTATTTTCCTAAGGGTCAACATCTCGCTTAGCCCGAAAAAACATCTGGCAAGGCTAACCTACACCGAAGTACCGCTACCCACCCCATCAGTGAATAGAGGCTTGAACTGCGCACAGTTCAAGCTTGGAGCTGTCAAAATCGTAGGTTGTTAGTATTGAATTCACCTGCCCGGTTACCTCCTCAGTACCCCGACGCCTCTTAATAAGGTCTTCACAACTCGTGTTGTGTCCATAGTTCTGTCTTATTATTCGTTAAGTTGTCATTGTTATTATTTAAACCACATACACTATAATATTTTGACATTGACAGGCGCACAGTTATAAAGCACGGGTTATAATAGCCATTATTATTTATATATTTTTTTTACCTTTCCAGCCAGACCACAGCGGCTACGACATCATAGACTACCTAGACACCTGGAAGGCTATGGAGGAAGCTAAGAAGTTAGGCCTAGCCAAGTCTATAGGCATATCTAACTTTAACATTAGCATGATAGAACGTTTGCTGGCGAACTGTGAGGTTAAACCTTCGGTGCTGCAGGTTGAGGTAAGAATAACTAATAAGACACTATGAGCTGTAACTTGTCCATAAAAAAGACAGTTTACAAAGAAAAAAACAAAACTTTTTTGTATAGGTACATTTTTATTTATAAAAAGATTCCGTGTTCAAAAAAAAGGAGCTCGTGGCTAAGTAATAACAGCCGCATGGGTCAATCCATTAGGTTAAGCGACGCTTGCCGGGGTAGGTCCGCGGATGGGTGACCATCTTTACATACCGAGACTCCTCCGTGCCTCGGAAAGCACGTTAGTCCCGGCTGTCATTCGTGGATCTTTGACAGTCATTAAGAGTCGTCAGAAGCCCGAAAGTCTTACACCAGTCTTACCAAGGGGTATCGTATTACCCAGTTACTGGGTTGTGGAGGTCAGATAGGCAGTCGCTCCATGTAAAATACTGGTATTCAGCTGCATCCGATGAGACCGCAAGCCGACCCCATCATAGTTGGGAAAAGTCTAGGCAGATTGATTGATTCCGTGTTCAAAAAGATGCTTTGTCCAAAAAGATACTGTGTCTAAAAATATACTTTGTCCAAAAATACTGTGTCTAAAAAGACGCTTTGTTCAAAAATACATTGTGTCTAAAAATATGGCTTTATCCAAAAAGATATATGTGCCCAAAAATAAGCTTTGTTCAAAAAGATAGTGTGTCCAAAAATATGCTTTGTCCAAAAAGATACTGTGTCTAAATAATAATAAATTAATAGTTTAAAAAAAACTAAATAAACACGCTTTTACGTGCACCTTTACAAGAACTTTCTAACAAGTCCAAACACGGCTATGATACGATATTTCATCATTTAATGCTAGTGCCTATCTTCCGGCTCCATCATCAGATCAGCTCGACAGTACCATGTTATTGTATTGTCATCAAAATCACATACAACTGCCAATTTTCATAACGCTACGATCTTTAGAAGATGGTTAAATTAGTTTTCTTAGATTTGATTACATATTTACATACATACAGGTCGACTTAATAAAAGCGTGTAAAAACATACACGATCCAAAAAATATACTTGATCTACAAAAGGTCTAAATTTTATATTTTTCTAGAAAGCTTTGGTTATCCAAAAGGACTTATTTTGCGTGAACATCACTTTGAAATTCGTACGGTGTCCTCATTGTGAATCCGCGATGATTTACTTTAAAAACAAATGAATTCCATTTCGAATTGTGTGCGCCCACTTGAGTGAGGTATCAAGTGAACTTTATAATAATGTAGAATAACACTACTGTTAATAATTTCCTTTCAGAAAGGACACTAAAGGCAACTTTCTTGGTAATAACCCATAATACTGAAATGGGAATATACTAGGCATATTCCCATTTCAATATGATGGGTTATACGAAGAAAGTTGCCTATTGTATTTGAATTAATAATAGTAATAAGTACCTACCACCAAATCTAATCAAATACAACGCCACAAGGTTATTTTGGCGCGTGGCCAAAATCGGAACTAACGCCGCCATCTTGATTTGTCAAGACAATTCTACAAATGTTTACCAACCACGCCCCCCTGTCAATATCATTCAGGCGCCAAAAGATCCTTGTAACACTCTACATTATCATAATCCTAACTAACCCTAATTTTCCAACCATTTTCCATCCCCAGGTAAACTTAAACCTAGCCCAGAACAAGCTGATCGACTACTGCAAGAGCAAGGACATAGTGATGATGGCCTACTCGCCTTTCGGTTCCCTATTCAGCCCGGAGTCTGCCCCACCAGCTCCCAGAGCCGATGATCCCACACTTGCGGAGTTAGCCAAGAAGTATGGGAAGAGTGTGCCGCAAATTGTGCTGAGATATTTGGTGAGTTTCGTGTTTTATGACAAGGGAACACAAGACGCTGGATCATTGAAATTAGTATAACGCTGTCTGTGGACTACAGCACCTAGTGCTATTCTGTAAATTTTTTTTAAACTTAGCCGAACTCAGCTTGAAGTAAACTGTCAATCCGTAGCACCAGTCCCATCCCTAGTGGGATGACACTGACAGCTCACTTCACTTTTGTTTTCACGGTGAGATTTCTAGTGAATCTCACTGCAGATGGGATATCAGCCGGTCTCTATAAATATCTGCCCGTAAAATCGAGGTGAAGCGAGCTGTCAGTAGTGTCAGTCCAAAATGGAATGACAGCTCATTTCAAGCTTACTTCACCCAAGTTTTCACGGTGAGATTTTTAACAGTTGTATCCAATGTCAGTTGAGCATGAGGTTCCAAGTTCAAACCTTGCCAATTACGTGCCACGTGAGGTTTTCTTCTGCCAATCTTGGACACCGAAAGAAAATATCTAATGTACTTATACCGTAAATAATAAATGATTTTATTTCTGTAAATAGATCTGTACAAACAGATTTACACTTCAATCATATTTTTAATAAAAAACTAGATGAGGTCGGCGTTTCCTATCTGACTACTTTAAGAAGAAAGTCCAAGAGGCCATAGTCTCTTTCAAAGTCCAGACACAGGTAATCTAGTCGCAGTGAGCTAACGGTGATAAATTCTTGTTCCTTTTCTATATTAGTGAGAACAGCCCTTTGCCCTTTGGCCCCGCAGTAATTTGGCTGTTAATTGCAGACTAATATTATTATCCAGGCAGTAGTTTAGTTAATGTAGCTATACATAAACCTCACTAGCCCACTAGCTCACTCACGCTCACTTAGCTTTATGATAATCACGGAGTTTATAGTATCGTTTAAAATATATCAATGATACGGTAATATAATTAATGCATAATTTTTAATAGTAATCATTAATCAATATTATAATAAAAATAAAATAGCAATAATAATAAATTAAACAGTATAGTAAATTAAGTAGTATAACAGAGCTTCCTCTCTCCTACCCTTTTGCTGTGCCCTACAGGGTCCATAATGATCAAAATTATACAGTTACCACCTAAGTACACATTATGGCTAAAGCAATAAAGATATTGAGTATTGAGCTCTAGCCTAACTATAAATCCTGATTCTCCGTTTGCATGGACGTACCCAGCTTTTGGCCCAGGGGGGGGGGGGGGGGGGGGGGGGCAATCAGAAATTTCTAAAGGTCAAAGTTCTCAAATGTCATGATTTCATGAAAAAGTTATTAAATGGAACAAATTTAACTGAGAGAGATGTATTAATTACCTACTCTTCTGAAAATACATATTAGTTATGGCCGCAAATCATATTTTGATCAAGATACAACCTGACACTGATCAAAGACTGACAGAGCCAAGCCCATTTAACCTAGCTTCGATCATTGTTGATCTCAGCCATTTTTTAACGCGTCTGTGAATGTATGTACTGAATGACCATTTAATTGTAGTCGTAGAATAAGGCATTGCTAATAAAATTGACAAAGGCCGCGCAGTGCGATTTTTTCAAAAAATTAATGCATAATATACATATTGTAATTGTAAAGTAAATTTTCCATTTAGTATATTATTCTACTGTTTCAGGTGCAAAGGGGAGTAATCCCTATCCCCAAGTCAGTGAAGAAGAACCGAGTGGAAGAGAACATCGACGTGTTTGACTTCGAACTGACCAAGGAAGAAATGGAGACATTGAGTAAGTTTTGAAGACCAAATTGTAGAAGTCAATCTGCAGACTTTGAATTTGGAAAGTCTGCAGATTCATTTCATTAGTTGATTCTCTATCCAAAATATTTTTCTGCAAATAACTACAACTTAATTTTGCCAATGGTTTCGCCCGTATGCATTCTAAGTCTTATTCCAGGTCATGGTCTACCCGTGTGCCAAATTTCATCCAAATCCGTTAAGCAGTTTTAACGTCAAAGCGTAACAAACAAACCCACTTTAGCATTTAAACATTAATTAAGATTTGTGGCGGCATCTACACCGCCACATGCGAACTACGCATCAAAGACTTGACGTCACACAACATCCTGACGTCACTCAAATCCTGCATCGCGCAATTAGAGTTTACCGCGCGGTGGACATATATACAAGCTCACGACTTCAACCTCTGGGCAATTGCCCGCCAGACATGACACCCGTCTCGTCGGAGGATCCTCCCTTTTCTATGGTGGATGAGTGAACATTACACCCTGTTCCTCATACCCCGAAAGATTAATAGTTGCTCAGTTGCTCTGCTGTCTTGCTTAGGATTTATAATCACACTGCAGACTGCTGAGTGAAAAACTGTAGGAAGAGGAATAGACCAACACAACCTAATATTGAAAGTCTGCAGATTTACTTATTTCTCTTGTATCGTAATCCTAATGTCTAGTGCACATTGTGTAATTGGTTAGGTTCGTAAGCCATAATGCAGAGTTTACTCGTACATATAAGAAGGTATAAAAAACATTGGATTTTCATTTCTAATTATTTTTTACAGGCAAATTCAACAAGGACTACAGGGTAGTGTTCCCCAGTTTCTGGCAGGATCATCCTTACTACCCTTATGAGAAGGTGGATGTACCGGCTGCCGATCTGTTCAAGAAAAAGGACTAAAGTAGCGACGGACAATAAATAAAAGATTTTTTTTTAAACGAGTATTGTTTTCTTGCCTTGTACTTAAAAAGTATCAGTTTTTACTATGCAAAGCGAAGTTAGACCAATTTATTTATACTTAAACTTTTATTATAAACAATCCACTTAAACCTTTAGCCCCTATTAAACCCCTGGATGCATTTTCACAACTCTTTTAGTGCTCACTTTCGATGAAGATCTCTTGTGCAAACTGTCATGCCTCTAGACCCAGCGGTTTCAGGCTCCTGCAGACAGGCGAGATACGACAGCGCGACGCGACTCTAGTAGAACAATTTCTATGAAAACTTCATGGAAATTGTTCTACCAGAAGTACCAGACTCGCGGCGTACCACCGTCAACATTTAGGCGGTGCGTTGTCTGCCAGTGAACGAATTTAAGAATTTTATTACATAACATAACATCACGCCTGTGTTCCCCGAAGAGTAAGGCAGAGGTATACCTATAGTACTCCCACATTTTGCCAGTTATGTTTAGGTTTCATGTAATAGAGGGCGAGCCTGAATGTTGCCATCAACTGTGTTACTGTGAAATTCCTGATTGAAAAACCCAATTTAATTAAGTTGATAATAATTATCATTTATTTCAGATCAGTAATGTCGGTTTGAATGTGAAATCTCAAGACTGCAGAAGTCTGCAGTGGTCATAACTCGATAAAATGTGAAAATTACTAAATAATTAGCACTGAAATATTCAACAGAATATTATTATAATTTTCGTTTCCCCTATGGAAAAAAAAGACTAGAGGTTTATGTTATATTTTTTAAGAATGAATCAAAACAAAATCTTTTAGAATAATAACATTTTTTTTATTAGTATTTTTTTTTTATAAAACATATTTTATATACATTAATTTAACCATTATACTGTACAATTGCGGTTAAAAAACAAATATTAATTATACAATAAAATACTTAAACTTAACGCAATGGTATAAAAATCAGTATTTTAACATGTTTTAATTTACAGAATTACTATAATATAAAAGATCTACAGACACACTATGAAAAATTAAAACCCAGCCTCCGAAAGTCTGATCAACACAAAAGTGGAATACGTTGCTTAACTCATATCAACTGAATTGACAGCTTCCAAACTCGTATTAATTGTGCGCTTAAAAAAAATTCTAACGTGAAGATAATATCGTGGACCGTCACGGCATAACGATAACACAGGGAAGTAAAATGTATGGAAATATATAAAGACGCTTTTAAATTTCCGCCCACGTACGTTATAAGTATAACGTGCACGTATTTTCCATAAATTGTATAAACGTGGACGTCCACGATAATATTGTCACTGTAGAAAGTATGGCTGACCGAAATAAAAAGCCAATCGAATCAAAAGACATGAGATTTAACAGCGTAGTAAAATAGACAGTCAAAAACTGGGAGAAATAACCATACAATCAGTGAAAAAACTCTGCACTCTGCAAAATGACTTACACCTTATTTTATCACTAATAATACTCATTGCAGAGTTGCAAAGTTGTTCAGTTGTTTAGAGCATAATGAGACAAGATGATTGAACCAGCAAGCATATTTTTATTTGTGTAATTACTGATGTCATGACCATTATTTTGACCAGCAAAAAAAAAATAAAGTGCTGTAAAAATTCTGGGAAACGATGTATTGGAGCATGAATAAATTAATATTAATTTTTTATATGTAAGCAATTGGCTAAAAATCTCATAGCAAAAATCTAATGCTGATAGGTATCAAAATCATGCCAAAAACCAATGCTCTTAAAGTCTGCATTACACTCTAAAAGTCATCAGAAGTCTGCAGATTCAAATTATTCCTCGTATCTTATGAATTCACTCTTCAATTCGTCTTCTTGCGCCAGCAGGCACTTCGAGTTGGCTTCGAAGTCACACTGCTGGGTCTGGTCGTTGAAGAATAGTCCATCGGAACAGAATGCCACTTGGGGCACTCCTGCGACGCACCTCCAGAACCTTTGGCAGTCACCCCTGAGAAAATTAAAGGGTTTTTATTATTCTCTCATATAAAATGTGACCACTTGGCTAGGAGCTACATGGTCAAACGACACACGTCTTGCAACAGCCTGCGGGAAAACAAATATAAGAAGTTGGTTCGAGAATGCCACGAGCCCCCCGACCCTTGCTCGACAACGATGCGCCAGCCCGCGTTGATGCTGAGCCTGTAGCTTTAAATTCCCCGATCAATAATCATGATATAACTTTGATCCAGCCTGTCCCTCTTGCTGTCCTCCCTTCAGCGAACGCCATAAGCCGAGGTTCGTACCCCACAGGGGGTGCCCTTAGCGAGCGTTCGCCTGGCTTTAATTTAGAATAGTTTTTATTGCCCCTGGCTGGAGGCTTTGAGTGTAGAAGCTTAAGGCAGCCACAGGAAAGCCCGGTTAAGCAGCTACGACCTTAGTGGTCACTCTCCCTTGTTGTTTTTCAGGGAACGTAAACGAAACTATTCCCAGGTCCGGCAAAGTGTTATCGGGTTAGAATTTCTCAGTAATAGCACGGAGTCTGGATTTGTGCGCGGTTGATGGCAATAGGCTCGCCCCCTGTTACATGGGACTTAAACATAACTGGCAAAATGTGGGTGTACTGTAGGTACACCTCTGCTCATCCCTTCGGGGGAAACAGGCGAGATATTATGTTATATTTATGAACTTTTTCCACACCTACAAAAAAAGGTGCAAAGAGGCGAGAGGCTCTGCCTCTTTGCACCCTTTTTTAGGAACCTAATGTAAAAAACTGCTACTTACTTGTAAGGCACTTGTCTCGCTGCATTATCGGCTCTTGCGCAGTTGAGGATGCTGTTGTACTTGCCGTGCTCTGGAGAAATTGGTCGCACGCTCGCTACGGTGTCTGCAAAGAAAAGACAGTCTTATTACCAAGCTCTGAAAGTTGAGAATGTCATGGTGGCTAGTGTTATGAACTGTCTTTTGAAAACTATGCTCATTCTTTCAAAGTCTTTGCACTGCAGTAGGTACTTAGGCTCTAGCAACAGATGTCAGGTCTCCAGAAAAAAAAGTTCCTAACAATACGAGCCGTGTCTGGATAAAACCGCTTTCTGCAACCAATTACTTAGATACTGCATGCGCACCAACGGAATCTATTTGAAAGTATACTAAAGTTCGTTTTTTAAACGGTAGACTAATTTGACAGGTGCAAATGTCAAACTCCAAATTGAAAAAAAAAATACACAAAAAAAATTTTAATCAAATTAGTCTACGCGATTAAAGGCTGGTTTCACAGCAAAAAAAAATGTTCTAGCGCGTGAGGCGCTAGAACATTTTTTTTTCGAACGTACGAAGCAATGGATTAGCAATCTGTTTCAAAGATTCAGATTCTGATTGATCGTGTATTACGTAATTAGGGTACTGGTTAGACTGGAAGCCGACCCCAACAAATTTGGGAAAAGGCTAGGCAGATGATAATGTGTGATTTATCAAACATTTTTACAAACTTTTAACTTCATTTATAAGAGGATAGTTATGGAAGTTATCCTTACCAACGGGGTGCTGTTCCAGCTCATCAGAGAAGAATCCAATAAGGCTATCAGCTTCGTCTCCAGAGCCTTCGTCTTCATCCTTAGGCGTCCTGAGTTGGCAGGTAGTGGCCCACGCCCAGTTGCAGACCTGGTGGTTAATAAGGGAAATATTTAGTTGATCTTCAAAAAACATATTGACCTTCTAATGATGTAGGCTTTTTTTGAAACAAAAATAGGTTTGTATTATGAGTTTTGCAAGAGTCGTCGATTTATTCTGTAAAAATCTCATCGTGAAAACTAATATGAAATGAGCTGTCATTCCACCTAAAAGCTTGGAGTTTCACTTAACACGTTCAGTGCCGGGAGCCATCGTGGAGGGTTCAGTCAAGTCGCATATGGGATGCCGGGAGCCCTCGCGGGGGGGTTCATTTTAAATGTATGGTTTTCTTAGCGAATTCAGCATTATAAAGTTTGAAAAAAAAATCTGTTGTATATTTTAACAAGACTTTTCAGTGTATGCGTTAGTTTTAAAATACAAGCATTTTTTCTTTCAATATTTTATTGTGTCATTTTGCCAGGATTTCAGGGGTGGAAAACCATTTTCACGGTTACAATTAAATATTCACTAATTTAAAAGGTTGGACACCCCTCTCTCGGGATGAACGAGTTATTATACTTTCCTTAATTCTTATATTTTTTTATCATTTCACGTCCCCAGCCCACTACATGAATATACTTCCAGAGATACTACGTATAGCGAAAAACCCCTGAAAACACAATTTTACTTCGTTTTATAGTGTTTTATAACACGGTTTCAAACCTAATACCGTTGACCGTCCGCGAGGGTTAACATTAGCGCAAACGTAATGAACGCACCCTCCTGGTCGGTTCATCCAAATTCGATCCATCATTTTCAATATACAATGTGAAATTTAATTCGTTTGCAACCTTTTAAGGGGTCATTGTACGCATCATTATGAACAACTTTCACTATGGGGCCAACCCTGAAATCGCGAAAATAAAATCAGCTGTCCCATACATTTATGTTCGCATAGCTCGTTATAATGTAGGGAACAGCTGATATTTTTTTAATTTAGCTGATTAAATTTCACATTGTATATGGCATGGCGTATGGCGTATGAAAAGTGGGGGAAGTCGACAGTGTTAATGCTTGTCATTCCACATAATACTTGGAATTGACATTATTGACTTCACTCAAGTTTTCACGGTGACATTTTTACAGTTAGCGTGATGGTTGACAGGGGAGAGTGGAAAATGGAAACGTGTTGCGCAGACTCCCACATTTCATTTCATTTCATTTCATTTCCCACGTAACATGGGACAAGGGCAGAAAGATGATGAAATTTTCTGGAGTGGAGACCGCTTATCTGCAAGCGTAGTGTGGGACACCCCCTAGCTAGATGAACCGACTATGTTAAAAAGGTGGCTGGGACAAACTGGGTGCGGAAGACGGAAAACAGGGGATTCTGGCGCAGCCTGGGAGAGGCCGATATCCAACAGTGTACTCCTATAAGCTGATGAGCTAACGAATACGGATGCAAAAGAAGAGAAGTAGGTGATAACAAGCTGATAAGAGGTTATGGAAGAGGATATTATAATAACCTGCAGTTGAAAATCGAAGATCAGTCCTCCCGGGCAGGAGAACTCGACCTCCTCGCCGTGAGCACACATGTAGAACTTGGTGCAGTCCGTGAAGTGAGGCAGGAGTAAAAAGATCTGGAAGAAATGAAACGTGATTAAAGTACATATATTAGCATTCAAAATCCAATCATTTCTTTCAAGTAGGCTCTTTTGGATGTCGACATTTACAAGAAATTAGAAGTGATTTTATATGCCCCTTCCAAAAGGTTGTTTCATTTCATAATCAGTCTATAATGTTTCCACTGCTGGGACACAGATCTCCTCGCGCCACCACGCGGGCCCAGTGCGGGTTGGTGCATATGTCTTCAAAATTTTAATTCTAAGAAATGCCGGTTTCCTCTCGATGTTTTCCGTCACCGGATTCGAACCCAGTGGTAACGGCCCCGACTTTGGAGTTGTAGGTCGTGGGTTCAAACCATAGATATAAGAAAGAATTATATTTGTGTGGTTCGAACCCAGGCAGTTGCTATACTTTGTGTAAATAATTTCATCACCACTGCTCTCAAAACGGTAAAGGAAAACATCGTGAAGAAACCGGCATGTCCTAGAACCAAAAAATTCGAAGACATACCTAATATGACATCTACGAACCCGCACTGGGCCCGCGTAGTATATTACATCCCACTCACTCTCGAGGAGAGGAGGCCTAGTGTCTCACCAGTGGGAACATTATAGGTTGATATGCTTATGCTAATGTGCTGCAGATCTGAAGCTCAAGAAACTTTAGAGTTCATGAGGAACAAGGTGTAAAGTTCACTCATCCTCTATTGAAAAGGGCCTCCCTTCCTCCGACCAGACGGGTGTCGTGTCTGGCGGGCAACTACTCAACGATTGATGTCGGATAGTCCGCGCGGTAAACTCTAATTGCGCGATGCAGGATTTGTGTGACGTCAGGCTTTTGTGTGACGTCAAGTCTTTGATGCGTAGTTCGCATGTGGCGATGTAGATGCCGCCACAAAACTAAGAACAAGGTACTAGTAATACTCACATGCCCTTGAGGGTCACAGCTCAGGTCATTCGGGTCCACATTGGGGTCGAAAGCTTTGAAGTTGCCATCCTCTGTGGCGTTCTGCTTTGGTATCTCTGCAGCAAGAGCCACATTCAGAAGCACCACTGTGGTCAGGAGTTTTGCTGTGGGAGAGAGATAATGCTTAATTTAGTTATGGTACTTTATCGTCATTGTTTTAACACTTAAGCTAAAGTTTCCTAGGAAAGCAGTTCCGTTATATTATAACAGCACTTTACACCGACTTTAATTATTTTATACTGAAGATCACGTCTAAACGAGTGGTGTTAATGATTTGGAATAAAATATAAGTATGTTAAATTAGAGTATTTTCTTAATAACTTAATACATGAATATTTTTGATTATGTTTATATTATATAGTGAAATTAATTTGTAAAGTTATGTGTAACGCGGATAAAAAACTGAGAATCACGCAAAATCTATCAAGCGTATTTTTCTGAAACATTCACCATTCTAAAGATAATTTAATTATTCATATTTTAGTATACGTGTTTTATTAAAATGCCTTTTGTTTTATGTATAATAAATTAATAATGCGTCGAATTGGGGACAGCGCTCCTCGATGGGCGGGTCTTGTTACTGGCTAGACGTACGACGCGTTGCGTGAGCTCAGTACAGAACACGCAAGCTAACCACTGAAGGTCACTGGCATATATCTGCGTCTTAAAACTAAGCAGTGATGCGGTAATGACGCTACCCTTTTGATTGTTCGAGACATGTCTGCTACGAAAATAATGCTACCCTATTGGTCGTTCGAGACATCTCTCGTCTCTGGTTTGTTAAATATTGACACTTAAACTGTACAAAGTCTAGAGACTAAAACTATTATTATATTACCCTTATCTCTCACCGATTCCTAAGCTCCAATTCCCTTTCGACTTTGTTAAGTATCATCTACATCGCCACATGCGAACTACGCCTCGCGTAAAATCCTGCATCGCGCAAGCAAAATTTACCGCGCGACTTGCATATATGTATATAATTTCCCGACACCAATCGTTGGACTGCAGCCCAACAGACGCAACAGCCGGATTTTCTATGGAGGATGAGGAACTTTCCACCCTGTTCCTCACACTTCTATAACTCGATTTGAAATATTTATGGCCAGATACTTAAAAGGATGTTTCTCAAAGTACTTGAATGTTACCGGGCGCCTATTTCTTATCAAATTCATAGAAAAATACCTAGAAACGGCTTTTCTAATGAACCTATTATTTCGTAGATCTATTAAGATAGCGCTAGTCTATTTAGATACGGACAATTTGATTGATTGAAGTTTATATCAGCTTTAGCGGCCGTAAAATAAAAGGTAACCGATACAGATTTTTATCGATAAACGACGTGATAGGGTTGATACGGATCGCTCGCTGGACCGTATCCGTCTTGGGAAAAGGGAAATATGTAATTGCTCCTCTAAAAACTTACTGAACTTCTAATATAGTACGCTTTTTTAAATAAATGTGCTGTGTAATTTTCTGGTCTTTTCTCAAAGTTGCTCGCACATATAATCAACCTATAATGTTCCTACTGCAATACGCGTAGCGTAACAACCATAGAAACGGGTTTTTTATGGGTTTTGTCGACGAAAGAATAGACAAAATGACAGATTGTGATTGTTTATCTGTCATTTTGTCTATTCTTCCGTCGACAAAACCCGTTTCTATTGTGGTCATGCTACGCGTGCTGGGACACAGGCATCCTCACTCACTGTGAGAGTGAGTAGGCCGTAATCCACCACGCGGGCCCAGTGCGGATTGGTGGATGTCACATGTCTTCGAATGTTTGGTTCTAGGACATGCCGGTTTCCTCACGATGTTTTCCTTCACCGTTTCGAGAGCAGTGGTAATGAAATAATTTACACAAAGTAAAGTGCCTGCTTGAGTTGGAAGCTAGGGCGCCCCTACCAAATGGGTAACGATTAGGTTAGAACTGTGACAAACCACGCGCGAGATGGTCGCAGTGACTATGTAATTTAGCTACGTCACACTGTGGATCGAAAAAAGGCTCTCGAAGAAATATGAGCATACATTTTAAAGGGACGGTTTTTTGCTTAAAATGACTTTTATTAGCCAATATTATGAATAAATATATCATAGGATACAATCAGGTAGGCAAATTAGCAACATATTTTGGAGCTAGGTTATATCTCCGGAACGGAGAGAATAACCGTTATATCCTTGCACACGGTGATGTAACTATTTATTTATGATTTTTTGATTAGTTGCCGTTTTTTACAAAACGGCAACTAATCTGTTTTTTACAAAAAAAACGGCAGTATATCACGTTATATATTTTAACTCAATGTATTGCCGTAATCTTTTGATTACGTAAAAAAAGAAAAAATACGTGTCCAATATTTTTTTATAATATATCAGACGGACAAAAAAAATTGTCAACATCCCTACTGATATCGGTTTCACCTGCAGTGCTATTCTGTAACCATCTCACCGTGAAAACTTAGGTGAAGTGAGCGTGGAGTGAGCTGTCATTCCACAGGGATTGACACTATTGACAGCTCACTTCACCCAAGTTTTCACGGTGAGATGTTTACAGAATAGCATGGCTGGTCGCGGTCATGGTCGTTGCCGTCTAGTGCGCGCGATTCCCATTTTAGGACAATTAAATAGGAATAATTTAAGGCATACAAAAAGAGGCACATTTATTATTATTAGAGTGTAGGTAGGTACCTACATTAATATTTTTAGGACATCTAAACAGCTACCGAGAAAAGCCGAGGGAAAAACCCGCTAAAACTTTGCACTTAATAAAAATACGTCCATAGATTTCAATCTTTTAATGTAACTCTAATAATTTATTTCGATAGATGTACAGATTAATAAAACATCGATAGTTATCAATAAATTGGTTTACTCGTATCACGATTTAGTTTCTAAGATTTCGTAAACAGATTGTAGATCGCGTGTAAACAGAAAAAATACGCGTGATTTCTTTATCTACGTACATATAGCGATGACGTAATAAATAAGGATAAATTAATTTTAATTACGTTTCTCAGAAAATTCATAAAAATAAACAATATGGGCCGCGTCGCAACCGCGATTACATCTTTCTAGTACCAACAGTCTCTGAGCTGCGCGGACAGACATGGCGGAACTGTAAGGGTTCCTTGTAGTTCCGCCATGTCTGTCTGTTTTAATGACAGTAATTCATATTTTTATTGACCAATTTATTTAATGACTACTTTGAAATTGAATTGTATCTAAAAAATATGCTTATTGAATTGTATAGGTACCTAATCTTTAATGAATAATGATGAAATGTAATTTTGATGAATATTATCACGGTTTATGCACCAATTTGTACGCCACGATATGCGGCTGAACATGTTAGAACTTTTCTGTATCCCATTATTATCCTGCATGCAATGTATCATGTACACCATGTTTAAACAAATAAAATTTACTTACTTACTTACATACTTACTTGTTTACTACGGAACCCTAAAAAATATTTATTGTAACAATTATTTTATTACTCCTAGAAGTATTTTATGTCGGGTACATTGAGTGGCCATTTGTAAGACGACTAAAATGTCACGCTGTATACCGTTTTTTTTAAATGAATGTTTAGTAGGTATTCTTTGGATACATGAAGTGGGCTGCTTTTTTTAGACGATTAAAATTCACGGTGTATACATTTAAGTCCAGTTAAGGTTGCCCCCTATTAGATACCATCATGGACACCACTTGACCAGTTGATCACTTTTCGACCTTATTGCTTGGGCAATAAGGTCGAAAAGTGGTCAACCACCAGTGTCCGCGATGGTACATGGACCTAAAAAGACACAATCGGCGAAATATGGGTTGGTGTCTGACAAGTTGACAACCAGTCTTACCAAGGGGTATCATATTACCCAGTACCTACCTAATTGAGTTGTGGAGGTCAGATTGGCAGTCGCTCCATGTCAAATATTGGTATTCAGCTGCTTCCGGTTAGACTGGAAACCGACCCCAACATAGTTGGGAAAAAGCTAATTAGGGGACGAAGGGGAAAATTTTTGAAAACGTTTTCCTGCAACGCGTAGATACAGTAGCAGATCCAGGGCGGGACTAAGGCGCTCAAGCCCCCCTCAAAAGCATCTGAGTTTTTCCGTGACAAATCTTAAAGTGAACCTGATGTTATTCTAATTAAACTTTTAGCAAGCAGCCTTAGGTAGTGTAAACTACCTAAGGTACAATTTTCATCAATTATTCTTATTATACTTAATACCTAAGTATTATGTTTTCAAGTTCTTTTTTCTATAAAATGTTTTGTTTACGTCACGAATTTTGAATCCGCGCGCCACTCATTTGCCACTTACGCTACCCGGTTTGGCCGCCATGTATAATCACCAAGATATCTCTGGTAGTCTACAACCTAACGAAATCATTGAGGAATTTGCGAACAGTAATCCGAGAAGGCTTGCTATGCGTTAAGCAAAATAAATTATTGTGTGCTTTTTTAGTGTTTACTTTGATAAAAACTACCCTCAGCGTGGTCAAGCCCCCCCAAACGACAATCCTGGATCCGTCACTGCGTAGATATATCTACAAAATCGTGCTAAGTATTCAAGCCACAGGTCATAGCGTTTTTTAACAGGTTGAAGGACACTGAACGAAACACAAATTGGTTTATTTGAAATAAATGCTTTGAGTTGTTTATATTCGAAATAAATGCATTGAGTTGTTTATTCGAAATAAATGCTTTGAGTTACTCAAAATGTTAACTTAGAAATGCCCGTTTCACCTATAGGTACCTAAGCAAAGCTTTATTTCTTTTTCTATGACCACACATTGGCCTACGTGTAAATAATCACATTTTACAATCAATACAAACCAGTTTATAATCTTAATAATCTATAACTATTTGATTTATCAAAAATAGATCTTAAACTTTAGTTACTATGAAACAATAATATGTAAATAAGATTAAAATATGTAAATGGTTTGATTTCTTTTTATTTCATACCTAGATAACACCAACGTTGTACACTTAGTTCGCAATAAACGTTTTTGACTTTGACTTTGAATAATAATCGCGGGTTTTTTATATCTAACAATAGTGGACCCATTGAATATTTTAAACGAAACCACAACAAAAAGAAGTCTTTTCTGTTCTACTCAGTATTTATTACAGTCAAAAGACAGTTCAGAAAGTTCAGAGCTGGACATAGGACTCGGGACTCCCTAAAGCCCCCCGTACACGTTGGCCGAGCCCGTTGACCGAGCGTGCTTGGCTCGCCCAACGTGTACTGGGGGCTTTAGAGTCACCATCAACAGATGTCATGTGGACTCTTCACATAACATTCGGCAATCTTCACCATTCTTATCTACCCAGGAACATTCACTGCTGGTGTTAACGGCCGTCCAATGACCATTAATCTATTATCTATCATACTTATACACCCACATGATACCCGTTCACGTCAAAGGTTAAACCACTAAAACCACCTAAAGCAGACGTCACCAGGCTACAAAAGCGTGGTGGTATGTGATGTCACACCGGTGTGTGATGTGTCACTGTGAATCTTATCACACCCAAGTGCGTATCCGTTAATCACATAATTTCCACATTATAATCTATATGATAAGAATATTGCGTTGATTGCAGACATGGAAAACACAATTTTATTTTGAACGCATTCCTAATGAGCGTTTAATTATTGCAAGATTGGACTGCGAACAGGGAACATTTCAACATTTGGATTTATTGTTTGATTGACTTTTCCGATTTCCAGACATTTTCTGTTATGAGATTAGAATTAACAACTCTTTTTTTATGAGTTTTAATTTCTCTAAAGACTCTGAATTAATGCAACCAGACAAAGTAACAAAACGCAAATGTGACGTTCCCGGTTACTAGAGATGTCCTTCAAGTTCAGTTCACACTGTATCGATAAAAGTCAATTTATTTTACGATTGTAAAACTATTTTTTTTTTTTTATTTCAAATCTGGTTCTTAGTGATAGTTTAAATAAACATAACGTTTTGTAAAATACTGTTATCAGGTAATTAAAACCGATTCACTTCAGTAAAATATTTTTAAATCAGTCTGTAAATCATTTTGTTTTTGTTTTGTTTTTATCAAAATACGTACCAATTTAAAAGCATTGCTATAATATATTTTACAATTTTGCTTATCAGCATATTCACCATGATACTAGCTTATCCACAAATATTTTCCGCAGTTTAATTAAAAATTATGGAATGTGTGAACAATCGATAATTTTGGCCAGAAAGAACGCAATAACGAAACAATTCACGCTTTGAACTACATCACTACATACGTCAAATATTTTGAATTTGTTATCGAGTGTCTTTATGAAAGTCTGATGTTATTGTGGTAAAACATAATAAAAATGTCTTCTTCCGACTCCGAAGATGATTGTTACGGTAACATAGCTCAGAAACTAAAAAAAATCAAAAGCACATTCGTAAAAGAAAAAGTTGATAGCGTTGATTTAAATGACATTATCGAACACCCAAAAAATAGTGAAACGTTGACAAAAAACGTTGAAAACACTTCAGAAATCATCGCAGAAGACTTAAATACAACTGTAAATAGCACAGACAATGATGAATTCTCGCTGGACGCGATAATAGCTAACAATACTAAGGCGATACCTAGAGGCCGAGGACGAGGACGTGGTCGCAAACGGAAGGCCTCAAGTGAAACTTTTGAACCCGCTGAGCGGGAAACGAGGTCTACCAGGCGAAGAACTTTAAATTCTTCTAGAGGTAGGACTAGTCCTGTAGTTCCAGAGCCTAGTACAGCGCCTGTAGAACAAAACATTGCGCCAGAAGCACAAGCTCCTGAGTCAGAAACTCTTTCTGCAGCATTGGGAGGGAGAGGTAGATCTGCTAGAGGCAGAGGTGCTTCAGCAAGAGGCAGAGGGTCTCGAGCTAGGGCCAGAGGCCGCGGCCGCACCAGGAGAGAACTATGGGCTATGTTCGATGACATGTTTGGTAATACATTCCTTAATTCCAATCCATTATTTAATCCCGCTCCATCAAATTCTTCTGCAAATTATCCTACGTACAGCGTTGGCAACACAGATGAGTACCCAGACCAGTCGGATAACCAACAGTTGTTCTCAACGAGACCTGCTACCAATGACATAGAGGTAATTGAAGATGAGGACCCTTTAGAAGATGACAATGAAGAAATGTCCGTCAAAGTGTACTGGCAGAGTTTAGAAATATTCAAATTCAAAATACGAAAGTATCAGAAACTCACACAGTTATTTGAATACTTCACTGAGAAGGAAGGAGTGAACAACGACAAGTTATTGTTTACGTATAATGATAGGATCCTGAAAATTGACGATACTCCGGACTCTATAAATTATAGTATAGCAAAATTTATTGATGGAGGTATCGTAAACCAGACCGTAACACACTTAGCACAGGAGCGTAGTAAAGAAGATGAGATTCAGGGCCTTAAAATAAAGTTCCAATGTCAAAATAAGAAGAAACCGTTTGAAACTATGTTGAGACTCGAAGATAAACTTGGGTTGGCAATGATGAAATGTGCAGAGCACTTCGAAACAGCGATGGAAAGATTGAAGTTTTATTTTGATGGAGATTTGATCACAAGTATGTATTTTTGTTTATCTAATATTAAAAACAGGTAAAATTGTTTGTTTGTAAGAGGATTATATCTCTGTAGAAAGCTTTACTATTGCTGAGACAAAGTCGTACGCAGAAGCTAGTTATTAATATTATCACTTTTTTAATGATTTTGACACCTAGCTACGTACTATGTAGTCAGCACTGTCCTTTATTTTATGGCAACGGGATGCAGAATTTATTTTATTTATATACAGTGCTGCTTTAATGGCGACATTAATTTAACACACGTATAAGATTTCGTGTTATGAAGATATTTTAATTTCATTAAACGTTATTATTTATTTCGGAAGTTGGTGGCAAAAAATGGTTTTATGTTTTGTCAGTTCGTCTACAGGTACTGTACCTACATATTAATTGAATGACAGGTACTATCAGAACGTCATCTTTTTACGTCTATATATTTAATTTTTTGTAATAATGTTTTTTTATTTTTAGATACCCAAAGCATTTATTTCAATTAAACGATTTACAATATGTATACAAAATCTTAGATCTTATATTGATTAATTATTTATTGATTTCTTTAAAAAATCTAAAATAACGTCTTGGAGCAACCTGTATTACTTAAAGAACTGTAGCGCAGAGGTCATTTGCCGGGGTCACGAATCATAACATAGAATCAATGAAATAAAAATGAATACCGTGGAAAGAGTAGGCGCATTGACGGACATAGAGAGCTCTATATGTCGGTGAGATACCTAACCTACTGTATTGTATACCAGAAAATACTTTAAAAAAAAAACTCCTTAAATGGTTAGTTTTAAAACATAATTTATTTTTGAAATAAATATTATTTATCTAAATATTGTTGCAGCAACATTATATAAAATTTTATTGTGTTGCTTTAATCTCTGTATGAGAAGACGCCTTTGCCCAGCATTGGGACAATAATGCTGGTATTATAAAAAAAAAAAAAAAAGAATTGTCCCGTTCCTTTGGTTGGAAGACATACTAGACTAGGGGCCAAAGCCAACTTGCAGAGGCCCCCCTAAACCCGGCGCCAGACACAGTCACATAATTGAACACTTGGAAGGCACGGGTATAAAATATGTGATCAAACTTTGAACAAATACCCAAATACCTGTGCCTCACTAGTGTTCAAATATGGTTGCTGTGTCTGGCGCCTTTAGACAATTTTAAATGGAATGCCATATTATTGTGTTACTTCCAGTATAATATATAGTGTGTGAAACATTTCTAGCAATGCAAAATCATGTTACTGCAACAATGTTTTGTAAGTTTTGTTTACAATTAAATTAATTAACACGGGTAGCAGAGCTTATATGTATATATTTTTTTCTGTCGTTGTTTCATATCGGTTTGTTACGTCGAGCTTAGGGTTAGATTAAAATGAAACGGATGTTCATTCTACTTATTTCTGCAAATTTACACAAAACCTAGATAACTACACCCTCCTCATGAATCACTCCGTCCATTAGTAAAAACCTTATGAAAATCCGTTCAGTAGTTTTTGAATTTAATTTTTTACTATAGGTACTAATTACTTTTTTCGTATTTGTGAGATATTTTGATACGTAATCAAAATCGACTCTAACAATACAATTTCTAAGAAAACTTCACGGTATAACAATAACCGGTGTTGCGTCGCGCTGTCGCGTTGCGCTTGTCTGAACGAAGCTTAAAGTGCTCTTAATTCAGACAACTTTATTGAGAGAGATTTTAATCTATCTTATTTTGATTGATGATTACTACTTGCACTGAGGAATGTTTTAAAATATAACCTATCAGATATGTTATGATAATTTACTAAAGATAAGTGGGTTGTAGTAGTAAAAATGTGACGGTTTATCAATCCTATATTATTTTTATTATTTAGTTAGATACACTAGCAGCTCACTATAGTACCTACCTACTTACTGATGCAAGTACAGACACTACTTTGCGCAGCGCTGCATTTCGTCAGGTTTGCGGCGGTCCATACAAAGGCTCGTGCAGACCAGCGCGACGCACGCAAACTTCACGGTATAACAACAACCTGTGTCGCGTCGCGCTAGTCTGCACGAAGCTCAATACGTACCTACACGGTACACCTACACGCCCACATGGCGCGGTTTTGCGTGCAAATATATACTTACATAAATGTTGTAGAATTACCAATTGGTAATTCTACAACAGCTGGGTCAGTTTGACTACTCACTGATTTGGTTTGCCCACTTGCTGAGTTAGTTTGACCACTCGCTGTGTCAGTTTGAGTGGTCAAGACCACTCAACGAGTCGTTTTGACAAATCCCTGAGTTGGATTGGCCACTCGCTGAGTTGGATTGGCCACTCGCTGAGTCGGTTTGTCCACTCGCTGATTTGAATTGACCGTTTGCTGAATTAGGATCGCACATAAACGCGCTTCTAATAATTTCCTAACTGAAAAACGTAATAAGCTAGAGCTAAGAGCTAACTCAGCACTTAACGCGAGTTTAATTACTATTCTGCCTACGCCTTCGCCCACGTGGAAGTCGGAAATTATCCTCCAGGAACCTACTACCGGGATAAAAAAATATACTATGTCCTAACCAAGGTCATGGTCTACCCATATGGCAAATTTCATCAAAATCCGCTCAGCTGTTTCAACGTGAAAGCGTAACAAACAAACAAACTTACTTTCGCATGTATAATACAAGCTGTCACCCGCGACTTCGTCTGCGATCCAGGCTAAAAAGTTGTCTATGTCCATCTCCAGCTCATGGTCTACCCATGTGCCAAATTTCATCCAAATCCGTTCAGCCATTTTAGCGTGAAAGCGTAACTAACATATAAACAAACTTTCGAAAGTTAGGATAATATTAATTGATATATTATTAATTTTCTTTGCAGGTAAAAACACACCACAGGACCTCGAGTTAGAGGGCGGAGAGTGCATAGATGTAAAGATAATAAGCAGCTGATAATAAAAGCATTTCCTATTTCCATACTGTTTGATTATCATCAAGTTTTTGATCGATACGTATCGATTTTAATTGTTTCCTAAATACTTGATGTGTTTGATGTTATCTGAGTCAATCAGGATATGCGCTTGATCGAGGTAAGGGTCAAGTTTTCAGGCAGAAGAATCAAGCATTGATAACCACGCTTACTCACTACGTGCAATTTCAAAAAGACTAGGTATACCTTAACCGTTGTAGCTACAGGAAAATGTCAATGTCATTAACTTTTTGAGACATTTTGATCTGCATTCACAGATTAAAAAATAATAATACAGTCAGCAAGAAAATGGGCAGTTTTCACAAACACTTTTTTTTATGTCAATCGATCTTGTTTCATAAAATCATCAAAAAACTTTATTGGAGCAATTGAGGTTTGAGTATAGAAAAGTCTGAAATCGTAAAAAACTTTTCCCTTACATTTCGTAGGAAATAACTCCAACCTACTTTTTACGACTGGCCGAAAATAAAGAAAAAAAATAGTATTTCAAATTTCGAACGAATATGTACGCGTCATAATTTTATTTGATTTGAGAACAAGATTTGTTGCTGTTGAAAAAACGTTTTCCATGAACACACGGCTACACATCAAGCTATACATTTCCAGTATAGGCTGACCTCGCATTGTACGGAAATCCTATACAATACGAGATCAGCATAAACTGGAAATGAATAGCTTGATGTGTAGCCGTGTGTACATAAGTTTTTTTTGTGTTTTCTTACTTTTGTAGCGGACAGTCTTTTTTAACGTTTCCTACACAAGTCTGTAGACTAAGTTCAGCATGTTTCCAAGCATTCTTATCTTGGATATAATCCTCTAATTTATAATATGCTTGTTTACAAAGTGTACTTTTAATATGAGTTTTAAATTTTCTTTCATTTAATTGTAATACACAGTAGCCCATAAAAGATTTATGTACTTTAGATAATCTGAAAAATGGTTAATCTATTTTATCTTTATTTCTAGTATTAAAATGATGTCTATCACTTATTTTATTAAAAAGATGTAGATTTTTTCTTACATTATGTTATTTTCATAAATGAATTGTTGTCTTCAAAGAAAATAAAATTATAACGCGTACATATTCGGTCGAAGTTTAATTTTTAATTTTAGGCAAATCAGCCATCATAAAAAAGTAAGTTGGTTTTTTTTTCCTAAATAAAAAGTATGGAAAAGTTTTATGATATTTTGTTACTTTTCTAGTACCCAACCTCAGTTGGTCCGTTAGAGTTATTTGTTCCTTAAAAGAAACAGGATCGATAGGCATCAAAAAAAAATTTTGTGAAGACTGCCCCGAACTGTATTTTTTTTTTTTTATCTTTGATTGCAGATCCAAAAGTTAAGGGCAGTCAGGCTCCTAAGACTATTTTCCTGTAGCTTCAACGGTTAAGGTAGCTGCCCTTACTGCCCCAAAAATCCATCCTGTATAGTCTGTTCCAAAATATCTGATGAAAATGTAAACATAAGGATCAGAAAACGTACCTACAGATGCCACTTACAAATTGAGTGCTATGATTTGATTAGGTATTTGAATACATATACCCTAAATTCTATTTTTTAATTCATTAAATATGTTTTTCATTTGACAAGAGGTTAATTTTATAACCTCAACTTACGTCGACGATTTTTCAATTACAATGTAATTGAAACTGTAATTCTTGGAAAAAGTGGTGAGATATAAAGTTGAAACCTGCTAGGTCGGTAAATAAATATAGATGAATGCGTTACTAATTCCCTTTAGTCAGTGTTCCTGAACAGGATATGTATAACTGTTAACATTTTCATCAAATACTTTTAGAACAAACCATAGCCACCAAGTCTAGGTTTTCCTACAACATTATTTATTTATCGGGTGATAAAGTTTCGAGTAGAACACCAAAGAAACGATGGATAGCTAAAAAGAGGTTGAATACGACATTGAAGAAGAAGACTGGCTTCGTGGACCACAAATAAATTAGTGTACCAGCTAACCTGCAAGCAAGCATCAACGACCTCACGCGGAGAGGGCGCGTCGAACACTGAACGCATAAGAAGATAGCATAAGAGTAGGTTTTTTTTTTTTTTTGTAAATCAGTAGGTATTGTTCAAGATGGTTATCATAGTATGGGCATGTGATGCGGAGAAATGAGGAAAATGTCGTTAGGAAAGTTGTGGATGTCTAAGAGTAGAGGTAGACCAAAGAAACGATGGATGGACTGTGTGGAAGATGATGTGGCTAGAAAGGTGGCGACTGCCGAGATGACGACTGATAGCGAAGTATGGAAGAAAAATACCTACATGTTGCGACGACCACAAATAAATTGGTATAGCGGCAGTAGAATGACGAGGAGTAGGTACTGTTCAAAATGATTAGAGATTCCTAAAGATTAACTATAATGAACTATTAAGGTCAATAAACTCTGCTAATAGTTATAAAGCTTCAACAGACGGATCAGCATAGATTATGATATGATTAGCCAAATACTGATCTAGTTTCATTTTATTGCTGTTATTTGTTATTATTTATTTATTGTTTCGATTGAATGTGACTAACCGCGTGATCATGAAATTAGGTCGCCCGCCATGTTTTCATGTTTGTTAGATTGGAGCGGAGATGTGTGGTCGTTAGAGCGGAGATGTGTGGTCGTTAGAGCGGAGATGTGTGGTCGTTAGAGCGGAGATGTATGCTGGCTAGAGCGGAACTGAGCTGCGTGAAGCGAGTGGGGGCCGCTCACTGCACGCCGCTCGCGCTCACATCTCTTCTGATCTCCGCTTCGCGCCGTCGCCAGCTTGCGAGGCACAGCTCACATCACCGCTTCGATCGTGCCATACAATACAATTATAATAGGTTCATCTCTGCTCAGTGGTATCGACTGAAGCTGAGTGGAAACGAGATGTGTGAATATCGAAATTCTATTGGTTGTTTAAAACACATCTCCTCTTCTCTTCTGTCGTCTCCACATTGGTGGAATCCGGGCCTAAATTGTTATTCCCGGCAGTCACTTGTAGAAGTTTGACAGTCGTTACGGATAGTCAGAAGCCCGAAAGTCTGACAACCGGTCTAGCCAAGGGGTATCGTGTTACCCAGTACCTAACTGGGTTGTGGAAGTCAAATAGGCAGTCGCTCCATGTAAAATACTGCATTCAGCTGCATTCGGTTAGACTGGAAGCCGACCCCAACATAGTTGGGAAAAGGTTAGGCAGATGCGGATGATGTTTTTTGGGCTTTAAAAACTTGCAAACACCGAGCGTAGCTTTAGATAACTTTGCTACAGCCGAACTTCAACTTAAAATAGCGTCAATCAATCTGCCTAGCCTTTTCCCAACTATCTTGGGGTCTGCTTCTGTTCTAACCGTATGCATACCAGTATTTTGCTGAATACCAGTATTTTACATTTTTTTTACTCGTGAAATCACATCTTCAACTCAAAAAGCATCTCGTATTTAATTCGTCTGTTTTGGTTTATTTCAACAAATTCCTTTTTAAACGCACGAAACTAATACCTATTTGGTCCTATATAGGAGGCAAACCTACTGCCATTTAATATTAGACACTTACTGGGCATTGTATCCAGACCCAAATCCTAATAGGACACATCGAGCAATGGCCCGAGCCGTTGGATCGAAAATAGAACCCGACGGTTAGCAGACCAGAGAGTCTTGAGATAAAATAATAATAAACAACACTAAATAAAAAACCGGCCAAGTGCGAGTCGGACTCACACGCGAAGGGCTACCGTATTAAGATCGAGCCAAAATCGCCGAAAATAACTCGTTTCTTGTATGGCGACCCCCTTTAATTATGAACTTTATTTAATTTTTATTATTTGTCGTTGTGTAATAGAAATAATCAATCTGTGAAAATTTCAACTGTCTAGGTACCTATTAAGGTTCATGAGATACAGCTCGCTGACAGATAGACGGACGGACGGACAGCGGAGGCTTAGTAATAGGGTTCCGTGTGGCACCCTTCGAGTACGGAACCCTAAAAATGTTAGCTACAGGATACGCCTTATCGCATCATCATGAATACTTATAGGCTTTTCTAAATCTACACACGCACACAAAATATCTAATTTTCCACTGAAAACTACCAATGGCGCTCGATTCTCATATCACACGTTTTTTTCTATTCTAATCGCCCTAATCCCTTAGTATTAAAAGCGATTAATTAGCGTCACAGCTCACGTTTTAGTTGATTTAACAACAAGTTAATAAATTACCTACTTAAGGGGACTACAGGACCTAAACGTGCCTAAACGCAAGTTTTATAATGCGTAAAAGTATATGATCCACTGCAGTAAACAAAATCAGAAAAATATATGATATTCTTCAGGATATATGCTAGTATGATAGTGTGTTGAAAACATAATACAACTAATTTGATACGATAGAAAAAAATCATGAAGATACCTCTAAAAATTTATTTTAACGATTAAAAATCATATTAATTTACATGCTATCATTCTGATTTTTTGTCAGATTATTCTACAAGCTACATATTAGCATAATAGTGTATTAATTTTCCAGTCCAATCAATAGATTTTCTGTAAATCGCTAACTGCTTCATATTTTGCAATAAATTACCTGCGTCGTGTCATCGCGCTTCTCTTTCATTTCTATGCAGTCCGACAGTGACCGCGCTTTAGCTGTTGTAAGCCTCTTAAAATAAATAAATAATAATAATCCCAGTCTATTACTGTCCCACTGCAGGGCAAAGGCCTCTTCTCATACAGAGAAGGCACGAGCATTGATCACCACGCTTGCTCAAGACGGGTTGGTGATTTCAGACTTATATTAACTACAAGTCCAGGTTTCC
This sequence comes from Agrochola circellaris, assembly GCA_914767755.1. Taxonomy (NCBI): domain Eukaryota; kingdom Metazoa; phylum Arthropoda; class Insecta; order Lepidoptera; family Noctuidae; genus Agrochola; species Agrochola circellaris. Next base: position 2,409,808 of record OU611867.1, on the reverse strand, counting down.
TCACGGTGTTTTCCTTCACCGATGTCAGTAATGTCCAAGATAAACTCAGAAAGTAGGTACCTACCTACTTAAGAATTGAAAAAGTCCTCGAGGCCTTAAAATTACCTACTTACGTAAAATAAATTATGTACCTACCTATATATATAAGTAATTTATTTTTTGTAAGTAGGGTCAAATAAAATTAACTGGCGAAACTTCATCGACGTAATGGGTATCGTTAACTAAAAATAATTTTATGTTTTTTTTGGGGTTCAATGACCGCTGGCAATGTTGTATGAGTTGAGAAAAACTGAAATTTTATTTGAACCTGTATCAATGAGGTAATTTTAGAAATAGGTAAATTTTTTGGGCCCTGTATTAAGTGAAAGTTTTCGCGAATGACGTCATCGGTACGTCTGACGAATTTTGAGCAGAAATCATTTTTTCAAACCTACACTAAGTGAACCCCGTTAGTGACTATATTATCCTTGCCGACTGGTAACTTCCCACCGCCTTTAATACAAGGTGTAATTTAGTTTTTAATAGTCTTATACTTAAGGGGACTACAGGACCTAAACGTGCCTAAACGCAAGTTTTATAATGCATAAAAGAATATGATCCACTGCAGTAAACAAAATCAGAAAAATATATGATATTCTTCAGGATATATGCTAGTATGATAGTGTGTTGAAAACATAATACAACTAATTTGATACGATAGAAAAAAATCATGAAGATACCTCTAAAAAATTATTTTAACGATTAAAAATCATATTAATTTACATGCAATCATTCTGATTTTTTGTCAGATTATTCTACAAGCTACATATTAGCATAATAGTGTTTTAATTTTCCAGTCCAATCAATAGATTTTCTGTAAATCGCTAACTGCTTCATATTTTGCAATAAATTACCTGCGTCGTGTCATCGCGCTTCTCTTTCATTTCTATGCAGTCCGACAGTGACCGCGCTTTAGCTGTTGTAAGCCTCTTAAGTACACTTTGTAGGTTGTGCCGTTAGTTACCTCAATTATTATTAAAGTTAAATTGTTATTAGGTACTATGGGGTTGTCATATCCTTGGATAAAACACCCTTTTCATAATAAAGAATAAAAAAAGGTTGTGCCGCTATTCCAAGCAACCATCAGTTAAATATTAAATAAAAAAAGTAAAAAAATATATTTGTTGCATAAACAAATCTAAGACTTTAAAAAAAGAACAACCAAAAAATAATGATATCGTTCTGAAATACGAACACATAATTATGAATAAATAATTCCTAAAACAATACCTAGTTGTAGTAAAATTCATTCAGTATTTTTTTTTTAATTATTTTTTTTTACTCACCAATCATTTTTAAATTCGTTGTCGTTGCACAAAAAATATATTTAATAAAAGAATCACTCGTATTTTTCACGATGTTACACTGAATGTGACTCGGGACAGGGTTCTAAACAGTCGAATGCTGTGTTTTACTGTCTAATTATCGAATAGTAATCAACTACTTTTATAGAAACAAGTTAACAACTAATCAACAAAGATATTGCTATCAAAAATCTAAAAAACATAAAAAAATAAGTCTTATGTTGTCTATGGTAAGGGCTTATATATTTTAATTGAGCTGTCAATAAGTTTGCACAGATAATAATCAAAGAAGGAAGAATATTGTCGGAAAAAGATTATAAATACAATCAATTGATACCGCTATATTGTTTTGATAAAATGTCATCGGCATTGTTTCTGTCGTAAAGATCGAGAAATTGTGTATATTTGTTTATTTACTCACTGCAAAATAGGCCGCTTAAGTAGGTAATTGATTGTGTGTAAATTGCATTGCAATTGATAGGCTTATGCAAGTAATACCAATGAGCCAATCAACGATAAATATAATAATGAATGCCATGCAATGTTTTTTTCGACTTCCGCATCCAGTTTGTCCTAGCCACCTTCTTATGGACATCGGTCCATCTAGCTGGGGGGCGTCCAACACAACGCTGGCCGATAAGCGGTCTCCACTCCAGGACTCGTCTGCTCCACTGGCCATCGGTCCTTCGACAAAAATGGCCAGCCCACTGTCACTGCGGAAGTCAGAGGACGGCGTTGTGGTGCAGCCTGGGAGGCCTATGTCCAGCAGTGGACTGCGATAGACGAATTGATTGATTGATTTTTTTTTTCGGGTACCAAATATAGGTCTATTTATAAACTTGTTTCCTATTGATGTTATTTCCACTTAAACAAACATCAACTTTATGAAAGTATTAATAAAGTTGATTTTAAACTGACTAGTACTGTTGAAAAATTCATAAAAAAATATGAATTTGTAGCGCAAACTGAACCTTATGAGTGTGGGCATTAGAGTTGTTTTTCCTAAAACTCGTGTTTGTTTACATGTTTGGCAAATCAATTGTGAATGCAGATTACCTAGGTATTAAGATGAGCAAAATATCTAGGTATTTCAGAAGGCCAGCCAATCAGACATACTGACAAGATCGTCTCCAAGTTACTTACAATTCACATCAAATTGACAACTGTGTGGGATGCGGCCCGCTTACCGCCACAGGTCGCTTGTTCGGTTTACACACATAGGTAGGTACTTAATAGTTTTCCAGACCAAATTTCGGCCATGGCGACCAATCTCAGCCTTTGGCGAAGGAGATAATAATTAATATATAAGTAGTGTACAAGTGTGTGCGTTGACACAGGTCTACTCTCTTCCCTCACTCTAATAGTCCGATGGGACGGCAAATTGACTGTCTCGCTGGTCTAGTGGTCGCAAGCGCTGCTGCTGCGCATGAGGTCCTGGGTTCGGTTCCCGGGTCGGGCGAAGTGTTAGTGGATTTTTCCATCTGGAATTTCTCTCAAGCAGCCCGGAGTCTGGATTTGCGCCCGGTTGATAGCAATAGGCTCGCCCCCTATTACATGGGACTTAAACATAACTGGCGAAATGTGGGTGTACTAAGGTACAGCTCTGTCTGCCTAAATCTTGGAGGAATAAAGGCATGGCAATTTGACATTACATATATTTTAAAATTAATGAAATAAAAAATGTCAAACTACTCGAAAATGGTTACCATTTGCATAGGAATAGGAGTGTTTTTTTTTTTAAATCTTTATTTAAGGAGCTTGGTCAACAAGACTAAGTCGCTCCGTAAGGCTTTCTTATAATTTAATACACCATTTTATAAATATTATACCGTTCTTTTATATGGGTTATCTTCTACGCATACCAATCCGCACAAGTTTATATAATAGTCTCGCTGCTACAAGGGGAATGCTAGGATATTATTGCATCTTCCCACCTCTCTAACATCAATACCAAATTGTGTCAATAACTCAGCTCTAAGATCTTCGTTCCGGACACACTCCACCATGATGTGAAGAACATCTTGAACTGCACAGAGTGTGTGGGGAAGGAACTTTTATCATTAGGTATGCGAACTTATTTAAGGGGATATGTCCAGAACGAAGTCTGAGAGCTGTAACAATTTCTGTTCTGCCTAAAAAACATGAATCGAAGCATAGGAGTGATAAGGGGTAATTTGGTTGTAAATGACCTCTCCTAAATCCTCTTGCATTGTCGACATAGGTATTACTATAATTACCCTGTTTAAGGCGTCGTCCTAATTGGCTAACGAGCAATCGATGCAGTTTGGTTGCATGATGAACATGATCGTGCGATGGTCTAACAGGCGTCCTAATAGATCGCGCGATGGGCATTACGCGATCCTGCCGCGTTGCTGTGCTCACGCGATGACGCGGGACGAATTCGGACACTCAAAAGAAATTTGTAGCTTTGATTGCACGATCGCACGATATTAAGTACCTAAGCATTTTCTATGCTCGCGCGATGACTTGGAAGCTTCAATTAGGACACTCTAAAGAAATGTGTGTGTCGAGCGACGACATCGCATCGTTTGCTCGTACGATCGTTGCCAACTAGGACGATTCTAGTTCCCATTGCTAGATCACACAGGCCTCCTCTCTGTGACAGGGAGCCGAGCGGGCCGTAATTCGCCACGCAAGCCCAGTGCGAGTTGGTGGATGGAAGCACATTATGTTATTTTTGTTGTATAAACTGCAACTAACGACCCGCCCCTGCTTCGCTGGCTGCTTTACGACTTGCCAAAACATGGATATTTCTTTAATAAATGTAAGTTTACTATTAATATATCATACCCATAAATCTCCCGGAATAAATTCTCTAAATGATACTGAAAACCGCGTCAAAATCTGTTGCCTAGTTAAGGGGTCGGTCAATAATTACGTGAGGCGAATTTGGTGATTTTCCCCCCTCCCCCTTGCTTCTATTTCGTGAGATGGTTCGATCAATAATCTCACGTGACATTTTTCAAAACGCGTATTATGTGTAAAAACGTTACTTTGTGCTTAATTGCGTTGGATTTATTTAAAAAAAAACATAATTTTGATTAATTATTTTTATATTAGACTAGTTAAGACAAGTATTTAAAACTACTAATAACGTAGTCTAGAATCGCAGTGAGAAAACCGAACAGTAAAATACTTAAATAGGAACTACCTACAAAAATGCGTAAAAAAATATTCATTGTAATTCGCGAGGAGAACCAACATATCCATGTGATTTTCAGTAAAATCATCTGTTTAAGGAGCAGATGATTTTACTGAACCTCGCTCTGATTTAGCCACTCTAAGCCATTGTTGCTTGCCCACAGAAGCTCAGTAGCTCGACGTGTGACAATCCGCGAGGGTCTCGTGCGGGACACCTCTCGTTTTTGTGTAGAATTTAGCCATATTTTAGTGGAGTAACATGTCTTACTTAATTTAACCCAGTTTTCTCGCAATATTACACTGTTTCTTGCGGGAAAAAATTACGTGATATTTGCCGAGACCCCCCCCCCCCCTTTCCCCCACGTGAGATTCGGCTCGACCCCCTCCCCCCCCCCTAAACGCCTCACGTAATTAATGAACGACCCCTTAGAAGAATAACGCGATCAAATGGACACGAAAAGTGACTTTAGATTATAATACGTATAGTTATACTCAAATAGATGTAGGTATAAACAAATATTTTTGGTTTTTGTCATCGTCTGACGTACGTAATCACGAAGTATTGGATTTGTTATCAAATTATCATAGTTCTCGCAGTTACAGATTATCAGATTTATCGGGCATTAGCTATTCAATTTTATGAACGGAAAATAGTAATAAATTTAAGAATTAGCATATTATTGCTACGGTAAAATTGATAATGATAACCCTAAAATGGAGGAGCTCGTGGCTGAGTAATAACAGCCGCACGGGTCGATCCATCAGGTTGCCGGGGTTGGTCCGTGGATGGGTGACCATCTTTACATACCGAGACGTGTGTTTACATGGACTCACAGCGACTGCCTATCTGATCGCCACAACCCAGTAACCGGGTAATACGATACCCGTTGGTATTAGACTTTCGGGCCTCCGACGACCCGTAACGACTGTCAAAGATCCACGAAGACAGCTGGGACTAAAGGCTTAACGTGCTTTCCGAGGCACGAGGAGTCTTGGTATGTAAACATGGTCACCCATCCGCGGACCAACCCCGGCAAGCGTAGCTTAACCTGATAGATCGACCCGTGCGGCTGTTATTACTTAGCCACGACCTCCTCCACCAATTGAAATAGGTATCTAAAAAACTGTTATTTTCTACTATTCTTAAATACTTACTCCGTTTTATTCTATTCTATTTGGGACTTATTATCAGGAGAGCAGTGATGGCCCAGGTAACGTAACCACAACACAACACACACACACACACAGTCATGTATGTCTAAAAAGTCTATTTGATCTTAAATGAGTTTTATTTTATTTTTATACTATCTTTAAATTATTTATTACTAGCTGCCCGCCCCGGCTTCGCTCGAGTAGCACTAAGTACTTATCTACGGCGCACCTACCTGCCCTACCTACCCTACCTTTTCATTGTTTTTAAGATGTATTCTGCTATTCGGGGCGGAGACAAATCCAACGAATCAAAAACCATGAAAATTGGTCCAGCAGATCTCGAGTTATAAGTGTTGTAACAAACACGACTTTCTTTTATATACATATAAGACTAGCTGCCCGCCCCGGCTTCGCTCGAGTAGCACTAAGTACTTATCTACGGCACACCTACCCTACCTACCCTACCTTTTCATTGTTTTTAAGATGTATTCTACTATTCGTATAATATCTTTTATATATATAGATAACGGACAGACACTTCTCTACGTTTATTATTCTAGCGTATGGCACTCGTGGGTTGCAGCTGAAAATCAGCGTCAGGTGGTTCACTTTGTGTTGTCATCAGACATTATGCTGAGCTGAGGCCCTTTTGGCATTATAATAATTTGTTTTCTGTTTTTATAGTTTTATTTTTTATAATGCCAATAAACGCATTTTTCTTTCTTTCTTTCTAACGGCCCCGACTTACGACTTGTAGGTAGTGGGTTCGAACCCAGGCAGGCGCTTTACTTTGTCTAATTTCATCGCCACTGCTCTCAAAACAGTGAAGGAAAACATCGTGAGGAAACCGGCATGTCCTAGAACCAAACATTCGAAGACATGTGACATCTACCAACCCGCACTGGGCCCGCGTGGTAGGATCGGGGTGTTTTACGACCTACTCCCTCTCACAGAGAGGAGGCCTGTGTCCCAGCACTGGGAACATTATAGGCTTATAATGCTATTAGGAGATAAGTAGATAGGTATAGTAGGTTCACTGTCTATATCTATTTATTCTAAAAACCTAAAATTAGAAATCAGATGGTGCGCAGTAAGATTGCGTGAAGATTATAATATTGTTATTGTTTAATTCATCAAAATAAACAATTAGTAATGGTGCATATTATTCATAGTTTCGGTGAATTTTCAATGTTATCATAGATAATAATATAAGAATACTCTACTGAACTTTCCTGTAAACAAGTTATTTTTTTAAAGAAACTGTTAGGATTTTCCCGACTACTTAGTTCCGGAGCCCTTATCTATTCCTCGTCATTGGATTATTGTCCTCGAGAAGTCACTTTGCAAATAAGCGGTTTGTTGAATCTGAATTCTTAAGGCCCGTATTACAGAACCTTACTCAAGACTCAAGCATTACTTACATAAAACTAGTTTCAACCAACCAAAAGGCTTTAAACGAGTTTGAAAGAAAGAAAGAAAGAAAGAAAATACGTTTAATTGCGGTACACATGACGCAAAGAAAGAACAAAACACAAAAATAAACAATTTGGGGGAAAATATGCGTCACATCCACGCAAAACGGCCATCGCTCAGCTTAATGCTGCGACCCTATGCGAAACAGAGCCCCAGCGCTGGTTTTCAGCGACAGCCGGCGTTTGAGTGAGCTAGGTTCTGTAATATGGGCCTTAGTGACTGGTGGTTGGTCCAGTCTAGAAATCGCAAGCGCTACTGCTGAGTGTGGCCTTGGCTTGGGCAGTGTCATCAGGAATTTCTCAGTAGCTCAAAAAAACTCAATCCTCAAAGCATTTATTTCAAATAAACCAATTACAGGCACTTTTGAATTGTCAAGGGGGTCGGTCAGTTAGAAAGATGAAGCTAGATGCCCATTCCAAAGCGTAGTAGGTACCTATGGAGAAGAACGGGCAAGAAACTCCACGGACACTCTTTTAAATCATGATATATGGTTACGATATGGTTAGCAGCCCGGAGTCTGGATTTGTGCCCGGTTGATGGCAATAGGCTCGGTTTTTAATGCATGGTGGTGAGCAAACGTTTTACAGCGTCTTCAGCAACCCACAGCAAACATACAGGCCGCCGCATTTTTTAAGAGACTAGGCATGTAGTTGGGAATAAACATGAATCCAAACTCGTGTGTGTAGCTCTTTATTTGCTTCATCAATTATGAGCACATACGTCACAATGATTAATCTATTAACATGTATAATAGTAATTAAAGTCACAAAATAACACATATCAGTTTTCACAGTATAGTAGTTTCTACACCACTGCCTTAGGTACCCTTAGGGAAAATTTGTCGTGATTTATGTCATGCTTCCAACACTTAAAAAAGAATTAGGTACGAAAAAAAACAAAAAACTAAAATCCAAAACCAAAGACACCGACTTCCGAAAATAAAGTTATTTTTCACTTTGAAATGTTTTTCTTTGGAAGTCGGTTGTTTTTTTTTGTAAAATGTTTTATTTTTCCCTTTTTAGTTGAGGTACCACCTACCCCACACAAATTCGAATACCACTACCTGCTATGTAAATAACAGTGACAGGAAATTATCATCATAGCATCCCCATATACTAAGTGGGACAAATACGTATGTATTATTGAAGCTTACTCAAAAACTACTTATCCAAGCAAAATTAATAAAATTTATGTGGGACCAATTTGGGAGCATACCCTTTCATACAAAAAAAGAATTTAAATAATCGGTCCACAATTGACGGAGAAATCGGCGGACATACATAAAAAAAAGTCTCCCCGCCGTTTTAAAAAGTTTGTGTAATATCGATGCATTTAAAACATATTAGCTTTCAGGAACCGGCCTTTAGCGCACTTTTCAATGCCATTCGTCTAACAAGGCCAATCCTTGGCTGTGAAAATAATTATAAATATTACATCAACATTCTAAAGATATTGTAACACCGATACAAATCTCCAAATAAATAGTAAAATCATGTTATTTAATTTATTGCAAATTAAGTCACGTTTCAAACGCATTTATCATACATCAGATCACTGCGTATTTGAAAATTAATTGTGTAATTCAATTATTAGTCACAAAAATAAGATGTTATCAGTTTAAAATAAATTGTAGATGCAATCGGCCTACATACTTACATTTTTTTATTTTATTATACAATTTAAAGATAGTTATCAGTTTGTTTTAATTGCACGGATGTCAGATTGTGGATTTTGCTACAAAATTGATGCATGAAGAAATTATAGCCGTTTTGAAGTCAAAAACCATGGATTCTGCTCAACATTCAATTTATACGGACTGAAAACAAATTTACGAGTTTTTTTTTTGAAATATCTAAATTGAGGATTGTTGCAAGACTGCCTTGGCTAAAACTACAGTAGGTACCTAAGTAATGTTTCCATACTTTTTGCCTATTGGCACAGAATAGTGCTCTAACTAACCCGCACTCTAATTGCGTAACACAATCAATCACAATCTGTTTCATGTTGACAGTTCAACAACATTCATTGCGTTATTTACCTACGTTGTTGAGCGGACAACTTTATCGAACATAATTATGAAGCAATGGATGAACAATTTCCTTCAAAATGATTCAGATTGTGTCTCAAGACTAAAGTCTTTGACTAGTGCGTGTTGCCAGTGATGACTAATGACACAGAAACGTGGTCGCTCACAATGGGCCTTATCAGAAGGCTAAAAGTTACCCAAAGGGCAATGGAGAGGGAGGAGGTTCCCTACGTGATTGAATCAGAAATGAAAAGATCCGTAGGAGAACCAAGGTAACCGACATAGCCCGAAGAATTGCCAAACTTAAGTGGCAGTGGGCAGGACACATTGCTCGTAGAACAGATGGCCGATGGGGCCGAAAGGTTCTGGAGTGGCGACCGCGTACCGGAAGACGAAGCGTTGGAAGCCGTCTCACAAGATGGACCGATCACCTTGTGAAGGCCGCAGGAATCCGTTGAATGCGGGAAGCACAGAACCGGTCGAAGTGGCGGTGCTTGGGGGAGGCCTATGTTCAGCAGTGGACGTCTTTTGGCTGAAATGATGATGATTCAGATTATGATTGATTGTGTCTGACGCAATTAGGGTGCTCTTTTCTTACATATTAAGCTAAGCTAGTAGTAGTGTAGACATATTTCTGAAGGAGCTCGTCCGAGAAGGTATTACCTCAGTATACCTATGTGTCCTCCCAAGCAGCGTTGCTGTGTTCCGGTTTAAAGTGTATGAGTGTCGGTGTAAGTATAGGCAGATGTAGAGAGGCAGGTGTAGATCCCTAACGGTGGCCATGCCAGTGACAGTCACACCGTGTACTACGCACTGACCTTTCTTAAGAACAAGAAGTCTTATTCATAGTGCCTACATAAATTCTGTTAAAAACCTTGTTTCCAATTGATGTTATTTCCACTTAAACAAATATCATCTTTCTAATGGTGTAAATTAAATTCATTTCAGAATGAACATTTCAAATTGAACAGTCATAAACGAAAATTAAGTTATAGGGCAAACTCAGTGGCGGATTAAGCAAGCGCGGGGTCCGTAGCAAATTTTATAGACGGGCCCTTGATCTGCTATGGGTTCTTATGTATAAAGTGGTAAACAAAAAACAATACTCAATACGTCTATTTGCAATCAACTTTTAGAAATTGTATTACCCATATTCTGACGTCTTAGTCGGCAAAGGTAGTACGTATCACGTTTTTGAGACATCAAGTAAATTCAATATACCACTTCTTAATAAGTTTCACTCAAAAAATTATGCTCAGGCGGAGGTGGGGCCCGGGTTTGAATACGCGGGGCCCCCTTTAGCGCGGGGCCCGTAGCAATTGCTACTCTTGCTACGTGGTTAATCCGGCACTGGGCAAACTGAACTCTATGTGTTCATGCCAGTGTCAGTCACACTAGTACTCTCAACTATTGTGCGTGTATGACCTGTCGGTCGATTCTGTAAAAAGATCAACGTGAAACTTAGGTGAAGTGAGCTGTCACTGTCACAAGTCGACCGGCAGGGTGCTAGGGATTAACACTATTGACAGCTCACTTCACCTAAGTTTCACGGTGATATTTTTACAAAATCGATCGGCAGATGTAAGCAGGTGGCGTTCTGTAGTTTCTGCCTACCCCCATAGTAAGGAGGCGTGAGTTTATGTAGGTATGTATGATGTATAAATAAAACAAGAAAATATTTCTTTAAATACTTTTAATAGACTAAACAGTTGATTACGTCTTAAACCACTATAAGATTGAAAACAATTTGATCGCTACATTCTTACATCGAATTATAGCTAATTATATTAAAAATTTAAAATTTTCACTTATCTACACTATATCTAGATATTTGATTTCTGGCATCCCCATTTATGATTCGGGAAAAAAACAATAAATAATTTACAAAAGTATGAATTAATTAGATTTTAAATTTCATTTTTAGTCATAGAAAAAAATAGGGGTCGACTTGTCACAGGGAACAGTTTTCGGTCGATAACAACATACATGCACTTAAACATAACTGACGTAATGTCGATGTTCCCTACACTTATGCCTATACCTTCGGAAAACAGTCGTAAGTGTTTGTATGAAATTATGATCAAAATACGACCCACAACTCTTAAGTATAAGACATCATTATATTATGCAGATTAGCAAAAAAAACTGGTTAATTGTAACATAATAACATACTTTTTTTTTTGTATCTTCAAGCCCCATCTCTAGAAAGGTAAGTAGAATTAAACCTTTATTTACTTGGAGTATAGAATAGAATAGAATAGAATAGAATATTTATTTATTGTAAAACATGAGTATACATCAAATAATAATGTGCAAGGTCTTAAAATAGCAGGTAGATCTACATGTTATATTGTATTAGCTTGATTTAAAAGAGTAACGATAGAGTTTCTAGTCCTTTTTTTTCATTGAAATCTATGCTTTGGAACATACAAAAAGAACGACTTTAATTTATAAAATGTATAGATATATTTAATTTCATTAAAACTTATAAAATACAATAGACGACGTATATTTAGTAACTCAATCCGCTTAACTATTCTTAAAGAGTCATAAAGAACCCTGTAAGAAATCGACACGTGTTTCACCTCTCAACGAGGCTTCCTCAGGACGACGATTGGCCCATTGCAAACCCGAATCCGACGTGTTGACACGTCAAGCGCCGAGAGCAGAGCGTCTCTGCTCTCGACGCTTGACGTGTCAACACGTTCTTTATGACTCTTTAAGAACAGTTAAGCGAATTGGGTTACTAAATATACGTCTATTGTATTTTATCATGCATTTCCGCAGTCACGCCTGAGTCAATTAACTATCTTAAAACTTCTAGGAAAGGCCCTGTCATCCCATAAATCTAGACTCTTCTAATCCCAGCCCACCATTACTCCATGTCTCAATTCCTCTGCTGTCCCCCCAAGAGATGTGGGTTGAAGATACATAAATAATAACAATCAGTATCGAATCTTATGAAATATAGAATCATAAATAGGTGGTCATGCAATCCTGAGACCAACTCATTAAATTATTTAAAACAATAGTATAATTTTGACAAGTACTGTCTTCATACAAATTCTAACTTCCAAATGTATTTGGTAATGTGAAAAATTCATGTTTTTAGTACAAAATACGTACTATTTTATAATATTTAATCTTCGATATAGGTTTAAATCTGACAAGTACAATACCGCGGCGATTTTTTTGCTGGTTACTGAGCCGATGTCGACTATTCGACCAGCGTCACATTGAGACGGCACCGCAGAGGCGAGGCGTCTATTTTGCACTTAGTGGTAGGTCTATAGATGTTAGTCGCTGGTAAAATAATGTCACATCGAGTCTTAGAAAGAGACTGGAGAGCAAGAAGAGATAATGAGGAAGAAATGATAGATGCGAATGACGGCGAGGTCGAGTCTTTTTTTGCCAGGGTATGAGTGAGGGAGAGGACGTTCTACAAAACTGAACTTTCTTTTATAGCTCTGTGGCTCCATCTACATCACCACATGCGAACTACGCATCACACTGACGTCACGCAAAAATCCTACATCGCGCAATTTACCGCGCGACTAGCATGTATACAACGTCCCGACATCAATCGTCGGGCAGTAGCCCACCAGATACAACACCCGTCTGGTCGGAGGATCCTCCCTTTTCTATGGAGTATGAGTGAACTTTACACCCTGTTCCTCACACCTCTATAACTCGATTTGAAATATTTACGGCCGGATAGTTAAGGATATTTCTCTTGTTGCCGTCTTCTTTGGATGGCGTATGAGATAGATAGGTTTTGAAACAGTATTAGGATGCATTCAAATATTCTTCGCTGGTGGAAATATTTAAATCTTCGTTTGCCACCTTGCCTGTATAATATTTCTACCACGGCATATGCTTACTGTTCTCGTATGAGTTCGTGTCGATAGAAAAATGATAAAGTATTTCCTAATATAGGAAACTTTAAACACTACAAACGAGTTGCCAAAAAGGATATTTTTATGAGCTGTTTATTAGAAAAATAATGTCAAGATATTATGCCCCCGTTGACGTTCAATAAAACTCAATCGCTAGTAGATTTTACCCATACAGAAAACTACCATTTTACGCACGCAAAAAAGCGTAATTTCTGTCCACTCTTAGTAAAATACATTTGGAAGATAAAATTTTAAATAACATTTTAATATAGGCGTTAAGTAGTTGATGAATATTTATTTTAATTTTATTAATATATTACAATGTATTTTAAATTGTGGATCTTAGGGATTGGTTGTGGTATTGGTCAAAATTGGTATTATTGGAAGAGATATAATATACAATGTGAAATTTAATTCGTTTGCAACCTCTTAAGGGTTCATTGTACTCATCATTATGAACAACTTTCACTACGGGGTCAAGCCAGAAATCGCGAAAAAAAAATCTGTTGGTCCATACATTTATGTTCGCATAGCTCGTTATAATGTAGGGAACAGCTGATTTTTTTTTTCGCGATTTCAGAGTTGGCCCCATACTGAAAGTTGTTCATAATGATGAGTACAGTGACCTCTTAAATGGACGAAAACGAATTAAATTTCACATTGTATAATCTAAGTAGGTACAAAACTTTTATAACACTATCCGACCAAGGTCCCCAAATCTGACAGGTTTAAACCAGGGACCGAAACCGGTACTATCAATACGGGTATTTTTTTTCGGTTACAGCATTTATATTTTTTACAGGTATTTTTAAAGGTTACCTTAAATTGAATACAACCAGTATAAATACCGGTTACCGAAATCAAAATTACCTCTATCTTTACACGTGCCGTCGGCATTACTCGAAGGACGCGCATCGCCTGTGTGTGTAACCGGTATTAAAATGGTAACCTAAATAGAGGTAACATGTTTCTTCTTCCTGGTTACCTAGATAGCGGTAACCTTTTCTTCGTACCGTAATTAAAACTTTTCGGTCCCTGATTTAAACGATACTTAATAAAAACAAATGTGGTATCTGATTCCACGCAGTTGTCTTATTACCCGACTGCGCGACTGCAAAGAGAGGATTATGTGTTTTTTTTTTCTCAGTCGACTAGTACATACGTGTAGTATTTCTGTGTAAATTGCTAAACTGATATGCCAAGCAGTGGATTGTGATAAGCTTAGTTGATTGATAAAGCACAATCGTTTTATGTAAAACTGCAAGATAGAATATTATGGTGGGAGAAATTGGCCGAAAAAAGCAGAGAATGAAGAAAAAACGAGATTTTCAGTGCATAGCCAAATCGGCTTGAAAGCTATGGTGAACGCAGAGTTACATGTAAGGGATCTCGAGCGCTAGACGGCCATGACTCCGGCCAATCGTGGCCGTCTAGTCGGCTGGTTGGCCGCTGCGACCAAATGCGCGATTCTTATCGGTTTACCTGGTCGTAATGGCTGTCTAGTGCGCGAGATCCCTATTGTAGGCAAACACGACTAGCTTGGGAAAAATGTTGTCCCATAATTTGGTATTATGCGAAGTTACCTAGATTTCATATGACCCAATATTGACCAAAACCACAGAACATCATTAGTCTAGCTACTGTATATAATATAAACGTTAAAAAAATAAATCAAACATTCGACAGTAATAATCTTAATTTTCTACCCAAATTGTTTGGACACCATTTTTAAGTAGACCTAAATAAGCAATTTGGCTTGTCTATATTTTGTTTTTCAGATCAAATACATTAGACTTTAAAAACTGAATAAATTGATAAATAATAACTTATAGTGTCTAGTCAAATATTTAGTTAAATCGTTTTTTTCCTGGATCGAATCCGGGACCTCTGGGTCTAAGACAGGTGGTCTTACCACTAGACCACAGAGGAGGCAAAAAAAATGCGACGTTAATTTATTTAATACACGTGTCAATTTCAATAATGGCCGACTTGCTTTGAAAACGAATCGAGTCGTTTTTATGAGTTCTGTACGTAGTAAAGGAAAAATTATGCATTAGCGATATATTAATTTAAGTAGCTCATAAAATCATAATGAAATTAACAAACACAAAAAAATTTACAGAATATTTAACTAGACTCAATACATTTTTCACAATAAAACTTTTGTATTTAAAATAATTAATAAATAAAATAGATTTTTGATAATGTATAATTTAGGAAGTATATTTATATTTTAATAAATCATTGATATGTTAACTGCTATACTTGTAAAACCGATTTAAATTAAATAAAAATAATTTTAACATTTTTCGTATATTATGTTTTGTTAAGTGTGTAATGTATGTATTAAGATACTCAAATCACATACAATCAAACGGTTTGTGTATTTCATCTGTGTATTTAATAACATGCACTATAAATAATAATTAATAATGATTATTATTTATACATTACTAGCGGTCCTGACAGCCGATGTCCTGCCCGAACAACGCCACCTACTCCAATAGGAATGTTGACTAAAAATGTTTGTTTTGTCCGTCAGAATGATTATTAAAAAATATTGGACACGTATTTTTCTTTTTTTACGTAATCAAAAGATTACGGCAATACATTGAGGTAAAATGTAGCATGACGTCACTCTCCGGTAGATTTTACACCGACTTGTGACGTAGCGAGCCCCCACTCCCAAACGTTAATGCGTTTTATCCACAAACCATTTTTTATTAATATGATAAAGCAAAAAATACGTGTCTAATATTTTTTTATTGTCTGACTGACGGACTAAATCGTTTTTTTTCGCAGTCAACACCCCTATTGTGTATCCAAACCATCCAGGAACACGCAAACACCCAAAAAAACGCATAAAAATCGGTCCAGCCGTTTAGGAGTAATTCAGCAACATACAGACGTACAGAAGAATTATATATAAGAAAAAGGTTGACGGTTGACAAGCCAAAATGGAAGACGAAAACGTGTTGCGTATACCCCAAGTAACTAGAACTAGGAAGCTAGATTTTATATTAGTTACAAAACAAAATATTTTACTCAAATCCCGATACGGGAATCCAAAATAACATAACATTACGCCTGTTATCCCCGAAGCGTTAGGTAGAGCTGTACCTATAGTACACCCACATGTCGCCAGTTATGTATAAGTCCCATGTAAAAAGGGGGCGAGCCTATTGCCATCAACCGGGCACAAATAGTATCTTCAAAAGACCTACAAAATAATAAATTACAGTCAAAAATAAATAAATAGCAGTCACCATATCAATGTTTTATCTACTGTAGCCATAGACAACATCAGTTTTATTTTATTCTTACTTTATAAAAAACGTGGTGATGACATGACATTTATACAGCCTATGGATAATTTTTATCGTAATAATATCTAAACTACAAAAACATATAATTATAAAAAAATGGACGTACATTAATTAATTAATCATATTAATTTAAAAAAAACTTCAATATTACTGTAAAACACAATTATTTGATTTTAATTTAAGAATGTGTACAATAAATAGCTTTTAATACATTGAATTCATTATAACTTGACCCTTGCATCGTCATGTTGGCACTATTGCTTGTCAAGCTTAATTTCATAGTAATAGAGTTCAAAATGGCTTGACAAGCAATGGTGTCAACACAACGACAAGGGACACTAATAGAGTTCAAAATGGCGACTGACAGAACAGTACTACCATCTGCAAAATTCAATACTATTAAGTTATAACGAACCCACTGCAAGTGCTCCACGCACTTTCAGCGCCACGAATTTTATTAGCACCGCCGTCTGTAGACGCTGTCGGCGCAGGCGCAGCCATTCTCTATGGTCTCTAAAATACACCATAAAGTGATGAAACAGCTTGAGCCGTAACATCACTTCAAAAATAAGTTGAGAATTGGTTAGTAATTTATTTTTAAATATTTTAATTACTCGTGGATCAAAAGTTATTATTCCACACACACTTCAAAAACATACACACAAAAAGAATTACAAAATATAGCCTTACTGTATACAAAAAATAATAATAAAAAATGTTTAGCACCTCATTCGAGTTCGCTTATGCATGTAAATAATATATTTAAAAACACTTACAGCTTAAATTATGAAACAATTCATTTTGTATCGCATATGCACAAATATGGCAGCAATAAAATTATGCATGAAGTCTCAATACGGTGAAGGAAAACTAAACCTATCTGCCTAGCCTTTTCCCAACTATGTTGAGGTCGGCTTCCGATCTTACCAGAGGCAGCTGAATACCAGTATTTTACATGGAGCGACTGACCTCCACAACCCAGTTACTGGGTAACACGATACGTCTTGTAAGACTGGTTGTCAAACTTTCGGGCTTCTGACGACCCGTAACGACTGTCAAATATCTACGAATGACAGCCGGGCTTAACGTGCTTTCCAAGGCACGGAAGGTATAAGAAATGAATGAAGCAAAACATCGTGAGGAAACCGGCATGTCCTAGAACCAAAAATTCGAAGACTTGTGAAAAGAAAAGAAAAAAAAAACCACCCCCCCACCCTCCTCCCTTTTCTCCCATAGAAAAGGGAGGATCCTCCCTTTTCTATGGGGGATGAGTGAACTTTACACCCTGTTCCTCATACCCCTAAATTGGTGACCCCGAGTATGAACGTCAACGCAGCCTTCGTGCAACTACTTCAGCGTGACGTCATCATCATCACTCCCGCAAGCTTTCGTGAGGCGAGTCACACAGCTAGCCAGCACCCACGGCTTCAACGGGCATCCTGACCACCAGCATGCAGCGAACGCGCATTCCTGGTCATCACCCTCAGCCACAACAAAGCGCTGTACCACATCCGACTCACTGGATCAAGACGCAGCGCCACCCCGACTCACTGGGGAATCACCGCAAGCACCGCAGACAGTTCCGACTCACCGTGAACTATGCGGCAGACAGTTCCGACTCACCGCGAACTATGCGGCACCCGGTTCCGACTCACTGGAACCACAGCTGGTACTGTGAAGCATCGCAAGATACAAGACTCAGCCCACTATCGACCTCCGGTCTCCGGAGGGGAGTGATGTGGCGGCATCTACACCGCCACATGCGAACTACGCATCAAAGACTTGACGTCACATAACATCCTGATGTCACTCAAATCCTGCATCGCGCAATTAGAGTTTACCGCGCGGTGGACATATATACAAGCTCACGACTTCAACCTCTGGGCAATTGCCCGCCAGACATGACACCCGTCTGGTCGGAGGATCCTCCCTTTTCTATGGGGGATGAGTGAACTTTACACCCTGTTCCTCATACCCCTAAAACATCTACCAACCCGCATTGCGTACCTATCATCTGTATTATTTACCATATTTGTGTATATGAATACTCAAAGTTAATCTGTGTGTAGACACAGCTTAGATTAGAAATTATAATGTAAAACTTAATTATTATGTATGCAATGTCAATGTATTATGAGAATCTAGAGTTTATTGTTGAGAAAATTACCATTTCATTGAAGAGATGTCGCACTGGGTAGAGGATTATGGTCCAGTCAGTGCCGGATTAACCACGTAGCAAGAGTAGCAAATGCTACGGGCCCCGCGTATCCAAACGGGCCCACTTCCGCATGAGCGTAATTTTTTGAGTGAATCTTATTAATATTGAATCTACTTGATGTCACAAAAACGTGATATGTAATTTTTAAGTCAATCCACGTCAGACAATCGATAATACAATTGTTAACATATTTGTAAAAGTTGATGGCAAATATACATATTGAGTAAGTATTGTTTTTTTTTTTAACCACTATACTCAGCAGATCAAGGGCCCCTCGATAAAATTTGCTACGGGCCCCGCGCTTGCTTAATCCGGCACTGGGTCCACTCCCTCTCACAGAGAGGAAGCCTGTATCCCATATAATATTTATTACTAGAGCCTTCACAAGTCATTCTTTGGACAGTTAGCCCCCGCTCCCACCTTACTAACGGCATGAACTATTGACATACACCTCGCGCCTACACGAAATAAATAGTAATATTCTTACATTAAACACAGATATAATTAAAAATATAGGCGTTTTTTTTATTATTAAATATTAACTGTAAAGATCACAACTTTACACAGTCATTATCAAAAATATCCAGTTATAACGAATACCTTATTATAGGCTATTTCACACAATAACTAGACATTTAACAAGGTAGGCCGTGTCTACACAAGATTCGGGTGCATCAATAAACAAATTGAGAAACACAATTAAAAAAAACGAAACCATAATCACAGATTTGTAAACCCAATTCGATTGCATTTGATTATTTAATTTTTTTACAATTTTCCATCAAATGCATTAAATTATTATTATTTGGCTGTCGGAATAGGAAGAATTTTAATTGTTTTTATTTATAATATAATAATAATAGGGAATTTATTTTTCCGTCAAATAGATCACATATAAAAAATATTGGACAGGTATTTTTTTCGTTTTTTACGTAATCAAAAGATTACACAATACATTGAGTTGAAATGTGTCATGACGTCACGTCTTGCTAGATTTTATAATGAATTGTGACGTAGCGACCCCCACTCCCCAACTTTAATGCGTTTTATCTAAGTAATTTTTTATTAATATGATAAAGCAAAAAATACGTGTCTAATATTTTTTTATTATCTTGATGACGGACTAAATAGTTTTTTTTTTTTTGCTCGTCCGTCATCCCTATTATAGCGGCCTGTAACTGTTTTCATGCAAGGCAAAGGCCTTCTCACACAGAGGTTTTTTGAACTGAAAAGTTATTTAGTCGGTCGGTGACGCTGAATCGAGTATACTCGGCTCCAGTCGGTCGGTGACGCTGAATCGAGTATACTCGGCTCCAGTTGGTCGGTGGCGCTGAATCGAGTATACTCGGCTCAAGACGGTCGGTGACGCTGAATCGAGTATACTCGGCTCAAGACGGTCGGAGACGCTGAATCGAGTATACTCGGCTCAAGACGGTCGGTGACGCTGAATCGAGTATACTCGGCTCAAGTCGGTCGGTGACGCTGAATCGAGTATACTCGGCTCAAGACGGTCGGAGACGCTGAATCGAGTATACTCGGCTCAAGACGGTCGGAGACGCTGAATCGAGTATACTCGGCTCAAGTCGGTCGGTGACGCTGAATCGAGTATACTCGGCTCAAGACGGTCGGTGACGCTGAATCGAGTATACTCGGCTCAAGACGGTCGGAGACGCTGAATCGAGTATACTCGGCTGAAGTCGGTCGGTGACGCTGAATCGTGTATATTCGGCTCAAGACGGTCGGAGACGCTGAATCGAGTATACTCGGCTCCAGTCGGTCGATGACGCTGAATCGAGTATACTCGGCTCAAGACGGTCGGAGACGCTGAATCGTGTATATTCGGCTCAAGACGGTCGGAGACGCTGAATCGAGTATACTCGGCTCAAGACGGTCGGAGACGCTGAATCGAGTATACTCGGCTCCAGTCGGTCGGTGACGCCGAATTGAGTATACCCGGCTCCAGTCGGTCGGAGACGCTGAATCGAGTATACTCGGCTCAAATCGGTCGGTGACGCTGAATCGAGTATACTCGGCTCCAGTCGGTCGATGACGCTGAATTGAGTATACCCGGCTCCAGTCGGTAGGTGACGCTGAATCGAGTATACTCGGCTCAAATCGGTCGGTGACGCTGAATCGAGTATACTCGGCTCCAGTCGGTCGATGACGCTGAATTGAGTATACCCGGCTCCAGTCGGTAGGTGACGCTGAATCGAGTATACTCGGCTCAAATCGGTCGGTGACGCTGAATCGAGTATACTCGACTCCAGTTGGTCGGTGACGCTGAATCGAGTATACTCGGCTCAAATCGGTCGGTGACGCTGAATCGAGTATACTCGGCTCAAATCGGTCGGTGACGCTGAATCGAGTATACTCGGCTCCAGTCGGTCGATGACGCTGAATTGAGTATACCCGGCTCCAGTCGGTAGGTGACGCTGAATCGAGTATACTCGGCTCAAATCGGTCGGTGACGCTGAATCGAGTATACTCGACTCCAGTTGGTCGGTGACGCTGAATCGAGTATACCCGGCTCCAGTCGGTAGGTGACGCTGAATCGAGTATACTCGGCTCAAGTCGGTCGGTGACGCTGAATCGTGTATATTCGGTTCCAGTCGTAAGTTTTCACTTCTATCGTGAAGCACACACCTTTTTTTTAACATAATTATCTCAGAAAAAAACCCTTTTTTCAAGCATAGTATTAATATATGGAAAATATGTAGATAATCTTAAAATGACTGACATTGACAGGGCAATGTCATGAATATACTAGGATAAACTGTATAAAGCTGTCAAAGTCAAAATAGTTCGTATTACAACAGCCAAAAGTCAAATATATACTAAAACTAAATCAATAAAACTATTAGTATGCCGATTCCATTTTATTTTTTTTATTAAATAATAAATTAATCTATATTTTAGAATATCTTCTCCTAAATTTTAGAAATAATTATGAATTTTGTCGAAATTTTGTTTTTATGTTATTTATATATCACTAATTTTTAAAACTGTAAGTACATTTTGGAGATTTTCTTTCCTTGGAGATCTTCTCATTTCGTTTCATTTTATAAAGGATTTGATAATAAATTAAATGTAAGTATTTATCACATAATCACTGTAGACGAAAATTATGGATTGCCGAGACATAATTTCATGAAACATACAACTAAAATATATTATTATACTAGGAACATCTCAAACGCAAATTTAGAGTTATAAATCATTATGTCAATAACAATAACACAGCTACGCACAACACTCAACACGTCGCCGCGTTAAGAACTGAGTCGGCGGGCCAAATGTACCATCAAAGAAGTTCATATCTAACCACCGTAAGGACTATTCTTGCTTGCAGCGCTCGGCGACTATAGCACCGGGCCGGTAACAGATATGGTCATCGTGTTCACGGGATTTTGTTTTGAAACTAGTTAGATATGAACTTCTTTGATGGTACATCATTATTATTAGTCTGTCTCGCTCGCACTTATGGAGCTTATAAGACGCAAGGCGTTGCCCATTCTTACTGCTACTGACATTTATGGCCCAATGACTCAGTTCATAACGCGAGTACTGCTCTATAACGGTCGTAAGTGCGAGCGAGAGGTCCGATAACAATGATTTACGACAGTAAATTTTGCTTTTGTAATGGCCCTGATATCAATTCCTTCATAAAAAATAAAATAAAAAAACAACTTGTCACTACAAAAATTATTCACTTCAAATCTTTACATAAAACTTCCTACTACATACAACATAATAACCTCCTCCTTTTTTGAAGTCGGTTAAAAATGATAACAGTCCATACCTCGTTTCCTCTCCACCTTGGCCGGCGATTCTCCGAAATGTCCGTACAGTTACAGTATAAATAGATGCGGGTAGTTTTTAGTCCGGGGGAAGATAGCTGAATAGTTTGTATTTGTCCCTGATGTAAGGACGAACGTCATCTTTCTGTGAAAAAGAAATAAAGATATAATTATTACAAGTGTAAAAAGACGCTTAGCCAAGCCGAGGGTCGTTTATATTAAGGCGCTACCCTGACCAAATAACCTTGAGCATTCGTGGCACACTAACTCTGCGCAAGAGTTACTTAGCGAGTACGCTCAGATTTTAGAATAAAATCTTTATAAAATAAAATTTTCGTGTTTTGAAAAAAATTAAACTAGCAAAATGTTCTTTATTAAATTACCTATCCATTAGTTTAGGAAGCAAATCAAAATAATGGTTATTTTAGGAGGAGATACATGTTATAAATCATTATTTTTCATTTCTGTGGCTTTTTTGTGGCGCTTTAATTACATATTACGCAGCTTAAAAAAAAAAAAAACTACCATTTTGGAGTCAAGATTATGTAGAAATTTAATGTATTTTTTATTAGTTGCTAGTTCTTTTAGATAAAGAGAAGTTGGCTCACAAAAACAGCTTAAAAAACGGCTACCGCTGTGTTTCGCACGGGAACACGCCTTAATGCGAAAGCGCTAAGGCAGTCCGCGAAATTCAAATTTTCTTCCGATTTTTGCAATTTGCAGGTCAGTATCATGTTCTATGTTGATCTAAATATGATTCGCGGCCGTATCAAATGTTTAATTATAGAATTATAATCATAAAAATGATCAATACAACTCTCTAAGTTCAGTGAATGACAATTTCATGAAATCATGACATTTGACAATTATGCTAACTTATGGAGTTGTATTGCTGATCGTAATAATTATAATTATGTAAAGCCATATTTGTTACGGTCGCGAATCATATTTTAATAAACATAAAACCTGACACTGACCTGCAAAATGCAAAAAACTAAAGAAAATTTGAATCTCGCGGGCTACCTTAGCGCATCCCCCTTAAATGCAGTCACTTTTTCAATGACGGGAAGTCCGTATAATGAATAATGAATTAATGAATGAAATGCACCGACCCCAGCGTGGTTTAACCAGACTCGATAAATCGAATCAACCCCAAGATTTGCACTAGCCCCATGGAGCCTCATGTGTTATAAACATTATTCTTTCTTTCTTTCTTTCTTTCTTTTCTGTCTTTATGGGGCTACAGAGGCCATTGCATATCAAGGAGCAGACCAGGGGGCGCGGTTATGGTAGGGGAGACGTGCCCTCAGGATATGGAAGGATTTGCGAGACGTACCGGATATGCATCCTAGAGTAGGCAATGGACAAGTGGAGAGACGGGTTATATTTATCTATGGATATTTTTACTTCGCCGCCAGTTGGCTCAGGATAAAATTTTGAATTAAAAATCTTTCTATATTTTTCTTTAGCACTTTTTCGGCGTGATTAATATGTATACCCATGCCTAATACAGCTTTCTAGTACTAAAAAACTCTGAGCTAAACCGCGGACAGACAGACGGACATGGCGCAACTATAAGGGTTTTTTGTTGACTGCTGAACCCTAAAAAGGAAAGTCCTTTCCCAGCAATAATGTTTACTAAATATTACTTAGTCTGGATGGTTCCTCAGTAGAAGCCTGGAGTGTGCATTTTGCGCCCGGTTGATGGAAATAGGCCCGGCCTTTTCTACATTTTTTATTATTTATTTAAGAGGCTTACAACAGCTAAAGCGCGGTCACTGTCGGACTGCATAGAAATGAAAGAGAAGCGCGATGACACGACGCAGGTAATTTATTGCAAAATATGAAGCAGTTAGCGATTTACAAAAAATCTATTGATTGGACTGGAAAATTAAAACACTATTATGCTAATATGTAGCTTGTAGAATAATCTGACAAAAAATCTGAATGATTGCATGTAAATTAATATGATTTTTAATCGTTAAAAGAAATTTTTTGAGGTATCTTCATGATTTTTTTCTATCGTATCAAATTAGTTGTATTATGTTTTCAACACACTATCATACTAGCATATATCCTGAAGAATATCATATATTTTTCTGATTTTGTTTACTGCAGTGGATCATATTCTTTTAGGCATTATAAAACTTGCGTTTAGGCACGTTTAGGTCCTGTAGTCCCCTTAATGATATGGTAATACAGAGGTGTTACTTAGTTCTAAACTCGCCAAACTTTTACGTTTGATGGCGAGAAGCGCTCTTTTACATAACAATGCACCACCTTACGCACATACCTACTACTTATACAGGGTGTTAAAGTAATTGCGTGCCATAGCTTCAGGGTGAGTTCAGAGTCGATAAAGGAACCCAGGAAAAAATAAATATCTTAAAAAAAGTAAACGATCCAAGGAAATAAAAAAAAAAATTGCAACATCAATCTAATTTAGTACCTACTAACTTAAAATAGCAATCGTTTAGAAGTAAAATTATTTTATTTGTTTAAATACTTTAATTACTTACTTTCATTGCGTTCGATAGTAGGTAGTAACTCTACGAAATTATTTATTAGCATTTAAACAAAATAAAAACATATATTAAGCAATTTTTTAATCAATTCTAAACGATTGCTATTTAATTAGTAGGTACTACATTAGGTTCATCAAATGATAATTTTCGATTTTTTTTTACACTTTTTTTTAAATGTATTTATTTTTTATGGGTTCCTTTATCGACTCTGAACTCACCCTGAAGCTATGGCACGCAATTACTTTAACATCCTGTATATTAACATTTTTTTTTAAATTCTATTTGCTATCCTGTATGATGTTTTTTTTAATTTTTCTCTTAATAAATCTACTTTGTTAAACACTTCAGGTACCAAAAATACTTAGATGTTCTCTTACCATAATAATTTGTTATCTGTGGTTGAACCAGTTTGTTCTCTCTAACCCTACGTGTGTTGTACTTGTCTGTGACATTAACTTTATATACATGGGCCGATGATGTTATGATATACTAACACTTACAGTTGCCAGATGCTCCAGGAAAGGCAGCAGCTTCAGCAGCTCGTTGTCACTTCGGTCCACGAACCAGCTGTCGATAGGAATGCCGTTCTCAAGCTGGTAGCCGAATGCCTGGAAATAAACATTGCGCGATGTAAGAATTATGATAGAATTTATTGAATTTAAAGGCGGTTAATATTGGGTTCCCACCTATGAAATTGACGTTTTTTTCTCACAAATAGAGAACCTCGTCACTTCTATGATTTAAAATATTCATCAATTGCTTGGTATTATATCGAATAATGACCATCATAGACAACTACCAATAGTAAAAAAACCATATTACTTACAGTTTTCTAAACATAAAAAATACCTTCAAAATTACTCCTCATTTTGTTAGCAGAAATGACCAGTATTTGTTTTAACTTAGCCGAAACTTATTTTTGTCGCTTAATCTAAGTGGCATATTACGTTATCTTAGTTTATAAACATTAGTGCATAAAAGTTTTAAAACATTAGTGTTCACGGTTGTTATATAAATTAAGAAAATGTTAGTATGAAAAATGTAACTTCTTTAAAATTCTCCATACAAAACGCTGATTTCATAGGTGGGGACCTAATATTTTGTTGACACAGTCTATTTATGATACAAAAAAACCAACTAAAAAGGTATAAAAAGACGGAGTCACAGGACTACGGATTTTTTATTTGTCTGTATGTGATGTCTAGTTTATACATTTTTAGTTGCCTTTTTTTAACCGAATTCCAAAAAGGTTCTATGTTCGTAGCGTATGTATTTTTTTAATATATTTATTTTATTTGGGACAAAAAACAGTTATACATTACAGCATTTACAAAAAGTAGTTATATTACAGTCGAAAAAACGTATAACCCACACTATTGTCCACGAAATGATATCGGAGTAACAAAACGAACGCATGCTAAAGGAAAAAAATAAATAAAGAGGTACATATTGATGGAGGAGGAGGAATGGAATGGATGGGATGGAGGTACTTATCGTTGGTTTTTTTTGTTCGTTGTTTTTTAACATAGTCCGACGATTTCTCCGTCAATTGTGGACCGATTTCGAAAATTCTTCTTTTGTATGAAAGGGTATGCTCTAGTTGGTCCCATATAAATTTTGTTAACTTTGCTTGGATAGTTTTTGAGTAAGCTTCAATAATACGTATTTTTCCCACTTAGTATATGTGGATGATATGATGATAACTTCCTGTCAGTGTTATTTACATAGCAGGTAGTGGTATTCGAATTTGTGTGGGGTAGGTACCACAACTAAAAATAGAAAAATAAAAACTAACAATAAATTACATAAAAAAACAAATGACTTAAAAAAAAAAACACTGCAAAGTGAAATATAACTTTAATTTAGGAAGTCGATGGCATAAAACGAAAATTCAAAACCAAAGATTCCAGATTTCCGAAATTAAAGTAATTTTTTACTTTGTAGTGTGTTTTTTAAGAGGGCGCCTAAAGGTCCACTAGCGCCACTCTTTAAAAAAAATATTATCTCGTGACTGAGAAGGAATTATGAATAACGGCTAGTAAGGACCCTCGGTAAGTGTGTCTAGAATTTTCTAATACTTTTTATAAAGCTTTATATTGAGACACGAAGCAACAAAATACGATCTAAAGAAAAGCGGCCACATTCCTCTAGATCGTATTTTGTTGCTCCGTGTCTCAATATGAAACTTTATAAAAGGTATTAGAAAATTCTAGACACACTTACCGAGGGTCCTTACTAGCCGTTATTCATAATTCCTTCTCAGTCACGAGATAATATTTTTTTTAAAGAGTGGCGCTAGTGGACCTTTAGGCGCCCTCTTAAGTCGGTTGTTTTTTTTTTAGTAAAAGTTTTTGTCGTAGTTTTTATAACTTTAATTTTATATAAATCATTTTGAGATTATAATACAGGGTGGCAGGGACATCGACGCGAAAACTAATAGCATGGATTCAGTACATGATTCTGAACACCCCAGCGTTGAAAAAAAAAATCTGCTGTTCCATACGTTTTGACCGCGTAGGCATTGCACTTTTCTATTGAACAGCAGATTTTTTTTATTTTTAATAACCGACGAAAAATTTCAACGCGGGGAAGTTCGTAATGATGTACTGAATCCAAGGTAACAGTTTTCGCGTTGACATCCACCCCGTATACCTTATTTTAATTGGATAATAAGTATTAAATTAAATTGATAAATTTGAAATCCTCTGCCGTTCAGTCCGCCGGTCTGCGCAGGCCAATAGACTTTCTCAAAGTGCTGATTCAATTTAAAATAAATGAGTTTTGATTCCTTGGAAAAACTGAACGATTTTTTTTTGCCATATTAAAAATCACGCTTCGACATTGACGAATCATAATCTGGGGTTACACTTTATAATCAGCGAGATTACCTACAGCCAGCTTATCTACATTGAACCAGACACAACTCTCACATGTATAATTACAAAAATGATGTAACCAATACTTTGTAACAATTTATTTAATTTAAAAGAGTGTCCGTGGAGTTTCTTGCCCGTTCTTCTCCATAGGTACCTACTACGCTTTGGAATGGGCAACTAGCTTCATATTTTAGACTGACCGATCCCTTGACAATTCAAAAGTGCCTGTAATGGTTTAATTGAAATAAATGCTTTCCGTCTTATTCCAAAACACGGACTAAATTTGGTACTGGGATTAGTACTAGCTTTAGTACCATGACTAAATAAAACGTTATTATAAAATGAAGTTTATCTCTAGTTCCAGAACTATTTATGGTACTAAAGTTAGTCCGCCGAGTCCCCTAGTTTATCTTTGGTACTAATTTATTTGACGTTTGGGTTGTCATTGTTTTGGTGTTTGTGCGGGTCTATTTAAATAAAAATCATAAAAAATAGATATTAATATGATCGACTTGATGAATTTAGAAGATCTGGATATGCTGGAGACGTCTCGGCGATCTTACAGACATCGTCATCGTGAGAATCCATTCGAATTGAGTGACGAAGATTTCAGATATAAGTATAGGTTCACAAAACGTTTTGGAGAAAAGATAGTGGATGTTTTACGTGTGGATTTATCCCACGACCCTCGAGGATGCCCTGTGAGTCCTGAAGTGCAAGTAGTTTGCGCATTACGCAACTGGGCTCGACATGAAGTATGTAAACTTGGTCAATGCTAACCTAACATTAAAGATAAAATCCAAAAAATATACAAATATTATTGTTTTATTCGTAGATTTAAGACGATACAGCTGATTTGCATAGTGTTTTTCAGCCAATTGTCAGCAAAACGTGTAAAAAGGTAGCGGACATTTTGTCACGGATGTCCCGAAGATTTATAAAAATGCCCATTACTCTAAATGAACAGGAGGAAAGCATTAGGAAATTCCGCAGTATTGCTAATTTGATAATAAGATGATACAAAGCATTGCTTACCTAATAATAAAAAAAATCCATGTTTTACAAATCTTTTCTTCAGAACTCCAGTTTTCACCCCTTTCTTTCTTTTGTTGTTCCATTTTATAATGTAGCTCAAACACTATGTTGGGGTTGTAATGCCCAACAGTGAAAATGTTATGTACTTGTTATGTTATGTAAATGAGTAGACGAAGTTCCCTTGGTGGATTTATTGCTACTGAATATAATTACACAATTGTTCCACTTAAATGCTATGTTAGAGAAATGCACAGCTAAACAATATCGATGTGCATTATTGAGTATGACGTACAAACTACTACAAAGGTCAATGTACAGCGTAGCTCGTACACACTACAACTCACGAAAAAACCACGTAACAGTAATATTAAAAACAATATATAATACAACTATGAAGTGCTTTTATTTATTATTATAGGACGCAACATAGACATTCATCTCAAATTACGCGCGCTGCCGTCATATGTAAGTCGCTCCACTTCACGCTAGAGGTGTAAAAAAATATGGGAACATGATTTTAAAAAGCGCGTCAAAAGTACAAGTTGTTGCAATATATTGTAACCTAAACAAAAAAATATTTATGACATATTTTTGTATTGATAAATATTTTTTTATGCATTTCAAGTGTTATTATAATATCAACATTTAGAGAAACAGAACGTTGCTTCAAATAAAGCCTGCGTGAACGAATGAAAGAATGCCATTTTTGTTTCTTATCTGTGGATATTATTTGAACCATGAACCTTCTTTGGTACTAACTGATCCTCGAATAGTCTTCGTTTTGTAATAAGAATACATTTTGAGCCTGGAACTAGCTTTATTACCGTAACAATCCAAGACCTTTTAGTCTTGGTTTAAACCATTACTTATGCAGTTTTTTGTAATAAGACGATTTGAGTTTGAGTTTTGAGTTCGAGTTCTAAGCGACAAATCTCTGTGGAGTTTTAGCCCGAAACGTTAACATGATCAAGCGATCGGTATCTGTCGTAAAGGTAAGTATAGACCAGAGCATTTACTTGTAACAGAACATCGACCATTCGCCGTTTTAAAATTTTATCGAACACTACGCTCGATGTTTTGTTACAACCAGCAGTGCTATTCTGTAACCATCTCACCGTGAAACCTTGGGTGAAGTGAGCGTGGAGTGAGCTGTCATTCCACAGGGATTGACACTATTGACAGCTCACTTCACCCAAGTTTTCACGGTGAGATGTTTACAGAATAGCATGGCTGATTTTAAAAACCACCGAGCTATTGCTGTAACATTTTATCGAGGAAAGGCATGAGCACGGGCGACGCAGGCGTGGCCCCAGGGCAGGTCGTTACAATGAACGCAAGGTATAAAGAAATATTACAGGTAAATGCTCACTCGCCGTGAGCATTACGTCGAACGCAGTGTCGAGCATTAGCAAGAATGTTACATTATATGGAAATGTTTTTTTTTAAATTAAGATTTTGCTTGTATTTTTTCATTCGTAAGAACGTTACATTACAAGGAAATGCTTGACTTAATGCTCTGTAGTGTATACTCACTTTAAAAAAAATCTCCACATACATATTCAGCTTGCTTGTCTATGGTGAGTGTGTTTACTTACCTGTGGACTATTATCCACTATGACAGTCCTGCGCAGATCGCGGCCGAGTATGGACAGGTCCTTGACGTAGTTGCCGTTGACCAGGAGACAATGTTCGCGGAATAATCTGGTGAGAAACAAATAACTTTTATTAACAAGAAAATGTTAATTAAAATTCTACAATAACAAGAAATCCAGTGGAAAAACATAAAATTCATCATGATCTATCACATCAGAGGGGTCGTGGCTAATGCCTAGGTTACACGCTGCGAGCTAGCGTGCGAGTTTTATTTATTTAATTAAGGTTCACCAACAGTTGTTGCAGATACAAACAAACGTTGACGTGTTGTGTCAAACTTTTCTGTGTCAATAATGGATACGAGGCTTTTGGCTCATCTGTAAAGTGGTATTGTTTTGTTTTTTTTTTTTTTTGTAATGTGCGTTTGGTTTGTGCAGAATAAACACTTTTTCTTTCTTTCTTTTTTCTTTCTAGATAATAAACAGATATACAGGGTGATTGGAAGATGGGTGCAAAGCTTTAAGGTGAAGATAGTACAGACAATTTAGAACCATTTAAGCCATGGTTGTCTTAGACGAAGTCTTACCAATTTTTTTTTTTTTTTAATAAGGTTTAAAAGACGAATTGTACAATTTTTTTTTTTTTCTGAGCGTTAAATGTTTGTAAAAAAAATGTCTAATGACACAGAAGCCTAAAACATGTTTTGCTTGATTGCTTACACATTACTTTAATTAAATATATAAAAAATTAATTCATTTATCATTCAATTTGGCCATAATTATGCAGTTTACATAAAATTTTGAGAATTTCCAAAAAAAAACTTAAAAATTTGGTTAAAAATATTTGGTAAGACTTCGTCTAAGACAACCATGGCTTAAATGGTTCTAAATTGTCTGTACTATCTTCGCCTTAAAGCTTTGCACCCATCTTCCAATCACCCTGTATAAGTAATAGTGTCTTAAATCTAACTGCACAACCAATTACAGGCAAAAACCGCATGAAAAATGCTCTTTGTGACTATAACTTTAATTTTAAAGACTTAATGTACTCGAATTCTAGATAGTAATATGAAAAACTAATACTAATTAATTAAACGTCGATACCGAGTCGTCGTGGACGTCAACCAGGTCGCTGCGTTCGTTCATAAGTGTGCACATGCGAGGTATAGGCGAATTAGCACCAAACACTGTACGGCGAGGAGGTGGGGCTAAGGGTGTTATAGGTTTGCGAGGTGGTCTACGGAACTCTGAGATTGAACCTACATACCAATTGTGGGCAGTCAATGGTGTTATTGAGCAGTTTATTGTTGCTGCAGTGCAACAACTTGCACCGCGTGACCGCATGATCGTCATGTGCGAGTCAGTGCATTGCGAGATGTAGCGACGCCCCCGCAAGGGGGCATTGCCCGCGGAGGCTATACAGTGACCCATGAACATGGGCCCCTCATTTTATTTGCCTAAACAGCCTGTGATATTGACGCAAGCAAGTTGCGTTTGTGTGAATAGTTGCTATGAGTATTTCTGTAGGCGCGAAACGACGCTGAATCCTATAGCGCCGCTTTCTTCACGACATCTCGGCGGTCTGTACCCGCCAGGTGAGAGCCCCAGTTGCCTGGGGGAGGCCCAGCAAGGACGACCAGCGACAGGGATGTCGACTCGACGCTCCTACAGGTAGATATGTAGTTACCCCTCGCCCCGCTCACAGATTTAGCAGTTTACGGATTGAGGGATTAACTGTCGTGTATGTGTTGGGCCCTATCAGAATCCCAGCGCTGCGGTATTTATTTATTTTTTAAATATCGCCGCATTATGCTGAGATAGGAGCCTTTTTGGCCTCGCACAGGTCGTTATTATTCTCTTTTTAAATTTTCCTTTTTTTGTTTTTTATTTTATATTCTTTTTTTTATTTTATTATTACTTACTGTTTGTATTTCCTGTGCGTGTCCCAAATAAAATATTTTTCTTTCTTTCTTATGTGTGAGCGGCTTGTGCTATAGAATAACACCGCTCAGTGTGAACGCGAATCGCGGCCCTCGTCGCGCATGCGCGTGTATATGTATGAATGGCGAGTCGGTCAGTAGCTCGCACCCCAGTTTTACAAAAAAAATTGTTTGTACTCGCCAAGCGCCTCCCCACCACGCCACGCGCCTCCCCACCACGCCACGCGCATGCGACTCAGACGTCAACTCGTACGTTTTTAACGAAATGACAGTAGCTCGTACGCTCTGGCGCACTCCGGGTGCACTCTTTACTGCCCTCTTACTAGCACAGAGGTGCAGTAGCTGTCTACTGTCACGCCGGCAGCTCGCACCGTGTAACCAAACCTTAAGTAACAGCCGCACGGGTCAATTGATCATGGTAAGTCAACGGATGGATGACCATTTCATATAGAGACCCTTCGTGCCTTGTAACGACGTTAAGCCTCGAGTCCGGGCCCGGCTGTCATTTGTACATTTTTGACAGTCGAAGTAGAAAAACATTCTTACATATTACCGTGTTATTCATAAACTAGGTTGTGGAGGTCAGATAGGCAGTCGCTCCATGTAAATTACTGGTATTCCGCTGCAGCCTGTTAGACTGGAAGCCGACCCCAACATGTGCGTTCGCATTTTATTTGCCAAAAATGTAAACAAACACGATTTTTCCACTTAAACAAACATCAACTTTATGCAAGTGTAAATAAAGTTGATTTTAGACCTACGAGTGCCGTTGAAAGTCATAAAAAATATGAAGTTTTAGCACAAACTGAACCTTATAGGTAGGCTTTAAAGTTGTTTTTCCTAAAACTAGTGCTTGTTTACATGTTTGGCAAATGAATTGCGAACGCAGTTAGATGGAAGGGCTAGACTAGATGATGACGAATCTAACCTATATTTGATCCACTGCCGCGCCGGGTCCAGTAAGTTGAGCAGCCTGTCTGCGTACACTCGCTTGCTCGCTGTGAATAAGATCACTTCGTAGAGCCGCGACACGCGGGAGAGGAACTCTGCGAAGTGCGGGCGCGTGCGCACGAATACCTGTGGGAGAGAATTAAAGTTAAAATTAAAACCGCCTGTTACAATGTCTTATTGTGATTCATTTAAGCAGTGGCAACGGCCCTGACTTACGAGTTGTTCGAACCCAAACAGGCGTTTTACTTGTTGTGTAAATAATATCATCACCATTGCTCTCAAAACGGTGAAGGAATACATCGTGAGGAAACCGGCATGTCCTAGAACCAAACATTCGAAGACATGTGACATCTACCAACCCGCACTGGGCCCGCGTGGTGAATTACACAGCCCACTCCCTCACAGAGAGGAGGCCTATGTCCCAGCAGTGGGAATCTTTATAGAGTACTAGTTCCGCCCCGCGGTTTCACCCGCATAAGTCTCAATCCCGTGGGAATATCGGAATAAAAATTATCCTATGTGTTAAATCCAGGTTATAAACTATGTGTGTGCCAAATTTCATCCAAATCCGTTCAGTAGTTTTTGCGTGAAAGAGTAACAAACATCCATCCATCTTCACAAACTTTCGCGTTTATAATATTAGTAGGATCCATCTACGGGGAGCCCTTTATGCCTGGAGGCTTTTATTTAGATATTAAGTTCTGTTTACGTTTAGTTTTTATTTCTGCCTGAGTATAGTTCTCGATCGTTTTGTTTGGTATATTGGCGTGTGCTAGCTGACATATGGCTAATAATTTAAATTATGTTTTGTGTTGCGTAATGTAAATTATTTTGCATGCAATCATTTTTTTTTCTGACTGAGAAGACAGCTGTGCTGCTGGGGAGTTTGTTGCGCCACTTCTTCTTCCCAGCTAACGCACTAGGAAGTGGTGAAGGGTGGGCGTTTTGGGGGACTGTCTTATGTAATTTTGAGGTTTTAAAAGTGCTGATTCTCAGCCTAGTTTGAATAAATGACTTTTGAGTTTAGAATTCTACGTTTATCAATTATGAATAATGATAATATCCGTTTATTAGTTTTCCACTGGACGGTAAGTGTTTTTTTTTTCGAACTTATGAAGCAATCATTTTAAAAAGTATTTAGATTTTGATTGATCGTGTATTACGCAATTAGGGTACTGGTTTCCCCACAATGTTTTCTTTCACGGTATGTGTGGATCCAAGATAATTTTAGAAAGAACTTATACTTTGTCCGAGACCTCTGTACCGCGCCTTAGGAATGCGCGGAGAGGCGGGGGGCAGCGTTGACGAATGAGCGGCGGGACGCCGTGGGCGTTGACGAATGAGCGGCAGGACGCCGTGAGCGTTGCCGAATCATCGGCTGAACGCCGTGAGCGTTGACGAATCAGCGGCTGGACGCCGTGAGCGTTGACGAATGAGCGGCTGGACGCCGTGAGCGTTTACGAATCAGCGGCAGGACGCCGTGGGCGTTGACGAATGAGCGGCTGGACGCCGTGAGCGTTTACGAATCAGCGGCAGGACGCCGTGGGCGTTGACGAATGAGCGGCTGGACGCCGTGAGCGTTGACGAATGGGCGGCTGGACGCCGTGAGCGTTGAAGAATAATCAGCGGCAGGACGCCGTGGGCGTTGACGAATGAGCGGCTGGACGCCGTGAGCGTTGACGAATGAGCGGCAAACAATAATACAGTACAGTCGACAACACAAGTTGATTTAACAGGTAGAATTGCTTCAGAACAGGATACTTCGTGGAAGTTATAAAATAGTCCCAACTAAAAGTGATACTTAGCCAGAGATCAGCCCTCAGCCCACTACCTTGGTGTTATCTCTAGCAGATATTTTTGCCATGGCATGAGTATCTAAAGTAGGTAAAGTACTTACAGTGTATCTGCAGTCTTGGAACAGCACTGGGAAGTGGAAGCTCGCGTCTGGCAGCTCTTGAAGCGAGCAGTGCACTAGGGTCTCGTCTAAATCTAACACCTGGATAACAAAGAAATATAATTATTAGCATAATTTGCCTGTTACATTCCCACTGCTGGGACACAGGCCTCCTCTCTGTGAGAGTGAGTGGGTATGGCCAACCACGCGGGCCCTCACGATGTTTTCCTTCACCGTTTTTGAAGCAAGTGATAATTATACAAACGCACATGAATCCGAAAAGTCAGAGGTGCGTGCCTTGGGTTAGAACTCGAGACCTATGACTTGGCAGTCCGACGGTCACACCACAAGACTGCATTATATTTTGAGTATGATATTTAAATAATTTCAAGCTGATATTCTCACTTGGTCCTATCTCGCTCATTATGAAAAGCTCTGAAACTGTGAAGACTATATTCATGAAATATCCACTTAAAGTAGCCAAACTCCTTTCCATGGGGGTAGACAGAAACTACAGAACGCCACCTGCTACGATCCTCAAGGCGGGTTCCTAACCTGCGCACGCGCACGAACAGTACGGTTCGTGTGCATCTTAGGAGCATAGTATGGACACCTTTGGATATATTCGCGTGCGGTTAGCGAGTAGTTCGCATGCAAATTTAATGTCCTCTCGCGGACACGACCGCATGGTTCGCGTGCATCTCACGAACATAGTTTGGACTACCTTTGGACGTGTTCGAGTCGTTAGCGAATGGTTCGCGTACAAGAGATGGTCAAAACATTCGTTCGCGAACAAATCGCGTGCATGCCGTGTACCATTGCTACCTCGGATGTGCTCAGTAATTCGAGACCGTTCGAGGCTCGAAGCGTGCACGGTCTATGCGCGTGCGCCACACCAGCGCACGCGCATGAACCGATCCGCCTTTCCATACTCCTTTTCCTTCGTTTACGTTCATACATCTGGTCATACAAGCACGCCGGTTGCGAGTATTACGCACCTAGGGTTACCATCTATTTAAAGGAGGATGCCTGTCTAGGATGTACAAAATGCCTGATTTAAAAAAAAAAACCTGTCTATTGTAAAAAAAAACCAAATCCTAAAATAGATAATCCGCAACAGATAGTTTTAAAAACAGACATCTATTAGAACTGAAAAGTATGAACAATTTACGACCACAAATTTTTTTTTCACAAGTTCTTTTTTTTTCTAAAATATAAAAATCTTCACACGAAACGTTTTTAAAGTTTTCTTGAGTAACTAATAACGCTTCTCCCGTTTCTATTGTTAGGCGATTCCTTTCTTTACTCCACTGTGCATGTAGTAGGGAAATTCAAAAATGCCTGTTTCAGCTTAGCGCCGGCCGCACGCCTGTCTTAACCGTAAAATGCCTGTCAAATGCGGCAAATGTCTGTCAGATGGTAACCCTATACGCACCTGACATTTCTGAAGAACATCACCAATAATGTAGTGTTGTGGATGAAGCCGAAAAAGTTAAGAATACTTACAAGACTGAAATCTGGACTGGTTCTTGTCTTCAGCGGTAACGCGGGGTAGCGAGCCCGCAAAGCGCCTGTTGCAACTGTTTCCAGTGGCGGTAACTGTAACATCAATATACAGCTATATTCTAAGAACATCTTTTGATTAAGAGCGTTTATTCTAAAAGTTGGCAACGTCGCAAATAGCTGTCAAATATTTCGCTGTTTTGATTAATTTGGCAATATTACTGTATGGAATATGAATGTTATGTAATGTCAATAAAATTATATAATAAGCTACTGGAACAAATTAGGAACATAAATCGATATAATAGTTTTATGAATAAATTATATTTCTATTAAGTAAAAACTACTATAATATGAATGAATACTTAAATCTTCTTCTTATCTATGATTACAAAATAATAAAATCCTTACTATAATAATCATTTTCCCAATTAAATAACTGTATTTTTGACTGATTTTGATTTTAATATTATTATTGTTTTACCATTTTAATTTTTAACTTTATCTTTTATTTTTAGTTAATTTAAATCTCATAATATTATTATTTACACTAACATTAACATTATCTCAATAACTTTATCTATTATTACGTCATTTTTAAGTTCACATAAATTTATAAGAATTGTTATTTTCGAAATTAAAAGTCCTAACAGGGTCCATAACTGTACTTTAGCTCATGTAACATCTTTTATACACATTGTGGTATGCAAATAAATGAAATGAAATGAAACATCGTTAACTATCACTACCTAAAATCATAATAATGAATTGCAATTATAACACTGAATTTGATGTTGTAACCGTTTTAGGTGTAAAAAGGGAATTTGGAGAGTTTCCAAATACTTTTTTTTACATTTAAAACAAAATAATTATTGCACGTCAGAATCATTATTCTAGTTGACTAGTTAGCCACATTTCTTATTTCCATACAGTAATATTGCCAAATTAATCAAAACAGCGAAATATTGAAGCTATTCGCGACTAATACTATATTTAAAGAACTCCACCTGCTACGCTCCCAAATCTCTTCTAATTTGAATATTTTTTTTTAAATGATTTGTTTTTTTTTTATCCCCAAATGTTGTCTTTAGGTATTTAAAAAAAAAAGGTTCTCAAACCCTCTGTATTTATACCCTTGTAAATCATAATAACATTGTTAAGTGTGAAACAGTCTTCATTGAATTCAATACTTCTTTTTTACCAGTCGTTTTTTTTTTCTACAATTTTAATTGTAAGTAATGTGTTTAATTAATTTAAATTTTTGACATTGTGATTTCTTACTTTTATTATTTATTTGTCTACTGAGACTAATTTTGTACGCCATAAAGGCTGTCATATGCTGTTTATAAAAAAAAAAAAAAAAAACATTTTTGTAGTGGTGCTCTTCAATGTATCATAATATGATTGCCTTTGTTGTTGTTTTAGCGTGAAACTCTTATTTAAGTTTTGCATGCCTGTCGGTAAGATATGGCTGAACCTATCTGTTTAAAAATTATCACCTTTTACTGTACCCATATTTGCAAAATAAACGACTTACTTACTACTTACTTAACCGTAAAATGCTTTTGATTTTTGTTTTTTTTTTTTTTTTAATGATTTGTTTTATTTTTATCCCCAAATGTTGTCTTTAGGTATTTAAAAAAAAAAAAAGGTTCTCAAACCCTCTGTACTTATACCCTTGTAAATCATAATAACATTGTTAAGTGTGAAACAGTTGGGAGTTGCGCGAGGAGGCGAAACGCCGGGGCGTAACTCCGCTGCCGCGAGAAATCGCGGCACAGCGGACAGAGCTCCGGCGGGATCTCATGGCGGCATGGAGAGTGCGATTGTCGCAACCCAGCGCTGGGCACGCCACAATTGTGGCGATAAGTCCCCTCTTTGAGGAGTGGCTAGAGAGGCGCCACGGCGTCCTCACCTTCCGCCTGACACAGGTCCTCACCGGACATGGTTGTTTCGGGAGGTTCCTGTTCAGAATAAAGCGGGAGGAAACGCCCGGGTGTCACCACTGTGTGGATCGCCCGGAGGACACGGTGGAGCATACGGTGGAGGTCTGCCCAGCTTGGGCGGAGCACCGCCGTGTCCTCACGGAGGCGATCGGCGGCGGCGATCTCTCGCGTCCGGCCCTGGTTCAGGCCATGGTCCGGAGCGAGAGTGCATGGGAGGCCGTCACCTCCTTCTGCGAAGCAGTAATGCTCGCGAAGGAGGAGGCGGAGCGCGCGAGGGAGAGGCAAAATGCGCCCCCTCGCGCCCCTAGTCGCCGCAGGAGACGCCCCGGGCGTCGGGAGTCGAGAGCCGACTTCCGGCCACCGTAGGCGCGGGCTTGCGGACGGTGAGCAATGGGTAGCTCGCCGTCCGATAGGGACCAGGCCCGGGTCGACGGCGCGTTGTGTTCCACGCGCGCCTCAAAGAGATGTCAGCACCAAGTGACGGGGTCCGGAAGGGCCAATGCCTGCCGGGGTCGCGGGTTTGTCTGAAAGGGATATCGCGACCTCGGCACACAGGCAACGGAAGGAACACGGGTGGGTTTTAGTCAGTAAACTGACACGCCCTCCCGCTCCACCCAGAGCGGGAGAAGTTATTTGATAATTTCCCATCCTCAAAAAAAAAAAAAAAGTGTGAAACAGTCTTCATTGAATTCAATACTTCTTTTTTACCAATCGTTTTTTTTTTCTACAATTTTAATTGTAAGTAATGTGTTTAATTAATTTAAATTTTTGACATTGTGATTTCTTACTTTTATTATTTATTTGTCTACTGAGACTAATTTTGTACGCCATAAAGGCTGTCATATGCTGATTATAAAAAAAAAAAAAAAAAACATTTTTGTAGTGGTGCTCTTCAATGTATCATAATATGATTGCCTTTGTTGTTGTTTTAGCGTGAAACTCTTATTTAAGTTTTGCATGCCTGTCGGTAAGATATGGCTGAACCTATCTGTTTAAAAATTATCACCTTTTACTGTACCCATATTTGCAAAATAAACGACTTACTTACTACTTACTTAACCGTAAAATGCTTTTGATTTTTGTTTTTTTTTTTTTTTTAATGATTTGTTTTATTTTTATCCCCAAATGTTGTCTTTAGGTATTTAAAAAAAAAAGGTTCTCAAACCCTCTGTACTTATACCCTTGTAAATCATAATAACATTGTTAAGTGTGAAACAGTCTTCATTGAATTCAATACTTCTTTTTTACCAATCGTTTTTTTTTTCTACAATTTTAATTGTAAGTAATGTGTTTAATTTATTTTAATTTTTGAATTTGTTTTTATCTTTTCATTGCGGACGCTTTTAACGTGCACGTCTTTCTACATTGTTCTCACATGTATAATTTCAACATGAATGATGTAACCAATATTTTGTAAGAATATTTTGATTTAAAAGAGTGTCCGTGGAATTTCTTGTCCGTTCTTCTCCATAGGAACCTACTACGCTTTGGAATGGGCAACTAGCTTCATCTTTCTGACTGACGGAACCCTTGACAATTCAAAAGTGCCTGGTTTATTTCAAATAAATGCTTTGAGTTTGTGTTTTAAGTTTGAGTTTGAGGCTTGAGTTTGTGTTTGAGTTTGTTTTGTTACTTATTTAGGGGTAAGAAGAATCAGACCTATTTAAACAATTTTAAAAATATTGCTTACCTGTTTAATAAACAGATAAGGGTCGAAAGCGTCGACCCACGACGATATCTGCTCACAATCGACGCGGTTGCTGCACGAGGATATCACGTCAGCAGCTTCCTCCTGGTACAACACACATAATACGGAACTCTAATAAAGTAAAATAATGTTATAATCATAGGACAATTGAAAAAAGCTTAAAAAAAAAAAAAAAGTTTTAAAAAGAATAAAAAGCTTTAAAAAAATAAAAAGCTTTAAAAAAAATAAAAGGCTTTAAAAAAAAAAAAAAGCTTTAAAAAAAATAAAAAGCTTTTAGTAATCATGCATTGTCACGAGAACCAAACACGCATGCCAAATTTCAGGCCGATAGCTTCAGTGGAAGTGGGTGAAATATTGATTGCAATATTCCAGGACATACGTAGAAGAGAAGTTAAATAAAAGCTTTTAATTAAAAACAAATCATTTGCATCATTTGGTTGTCTTCCTGACCATGGTTTTGTTATTACTACTAGTTACTGTCCCTTTACTAAAAGAATGAACCTAAGTTATAACATCAGCTATCTACAATTGAAAGTCCCGTCAAAATCGGTCCAGCCGTTTCGGAGATTAGCCGGAACAAACAGACAAATATTTAAAAAATTGTTTGTTGCTGTACATCACTAGTTACGGTTACAACACTAACCTCTATGTCTGTCGGGGACTGCTCGTCGTGGTAAGCAAGCGCGGCGTCGTCAACAGTGATGTCAGTCCCATTCTGTTGATAAAATACAAAAAAGAAGTTAAAAATAGGTATGCATCTTATCTAAGTCTGTCGCCATAACAACAATGTTAACAGCATTGTTGTGTTTCGGCAGTTAGAGGTAAGATAGCCAGTTCCTTTGTGGTTGAGGATTGCGGGTGAAGCTCGCTTCCACCTTCGGCCTGATCATCACTTACCATCAGGTGAGATGCAGGCCAAGAGCTTCCCGGTTGTGGTAAAAAAAAATGTACTTTTGAAATATTTGTTCAGGGTGTCAATACTTTAACTTTTCTACTTCAGCTTATAAGATAACTAGCAACCCGCTATTCCTTCGCACATTTTTTACGACTAAACAAAACATCGAGATTTCATTAGTAGATGTAAGTTTAATATCAATGTATTAAACATATAAGACTACAGGAATAAATGGTCTATAGTTTGACCGCGACCG
This sequence comes from Agrochola circellaris, assembly GCA_914767755.1. NCBI lineage: Eukaryota > Metazoa > Arthropoda > Insecta > Lepidoptera > Noctuidae > Agrochola > Agrochola circellaris. Next base: position 2,368,294 of record OU611867.1, on the reverse strand, counting down.
CTGTACCGCGAATTAAGTATGAGCGCGTCGAGACGAAGGGCTCTGCAGGCCGCTCATTCGTCAACTTTGCCCCCCGCCTCGCCGCGCATTCGTAAGGCCGTCAATTATAGTTTGACCGAGACCGCTGTACCACCGGTCTCGGTCAAACTATAATTGATGGTGAAAACCTCATCACAATCCGTTGCGTAGTTGAGAAGAACACCGCGGTCACACAGACACGTAAAGCGACTTTAATTTATAATATGTATAGAAGGCAACGGAGCTGGGAGCTGCATTTCTATCTCGCTCAAGTCATTGTTTTAGATTTAGAGAGTAACAGAGATAGAACGAGACAATGTGTACAAAAGTATGCTCATCGGCAATCATCGATTAGAGTTGTTACAACCGAAACACTTACCTATTTTGTAGTATCATGATTATAAAATTTTAGCAACTGTATTCAATTCCAAAAAAGCTTTTCAAAGCTTTTGCTAGCAAGCATAATATGACGAGAGGTTGGTAACCCAACGGCTGCTAGCTATAGAGAGCTTCATACAAACGCTCAATAATAAGTGCATTAGGACAACGCGTGGCAGTACAAAACTTAAAACTTTGTCTCTGTGGGGAGTAAAGGACATCGCTCATTATAGTAACACGGCTCCGACACGGCAAATAACTCTTCATTCAAGTTAGGGTTTTAAGTTAAATGCATTAGTCTGTTTTACGATGGCTATACGGAATAGAAGACGGCTCGCGAGCCGTCTCACGTCGCGCCGACAGCATGCTTCAAGTGAAGAGCCCGCTCCCCGACGAAGAAACGCCTGTGTGCCCGGTGCCTCGGGGTCCGCGCGGTAACGCCTCGCCGGCCGCTTCGCTTGTGAACGAACAACAAGCTGTCACTGTCTGAACGGTCGCCTTACCTACGGCGCATTGGCGACTAGCGGTCGCCATGCTGACGGCGCATTGGCGACTAGCGGTCCCCTTGCTTAGGGCGCGTTGGCGAGTAGCGTTCGCCTTGCTTACGGCGAGTTGCGTTCGCCTTGCTTACGGCGCGTTGTCGACTAGCGGTCGCCTTGCCTACGGCGCATTGGCGACTAGCGGTCGCCTTGCCTACGGCGCATTGGCGACTAGCGGTCGCCATGCTGACGGCGCATTGGCGACTAGCGGTCCCCTTGCTTAGGGCGCGTTGGCGAGTAGCGTTCGCCTTGCTTACGGCGAGTAGCGTTCGCCTTGCTTACGGCGAGTTGCGTTCGCCTTGCTTACGGCGCGTTGTCGACTAGCGGTCGCCTTGCCTCCGGCGCATTGGCGACTAGCGGTCGCCTTGCTTATGGCGCGTTGGCTACTAGATGTTTCGAGGTGTTGCCGGGGCGTTACTGCGCTGAAGCAGTGCTGTTATAATAGGCGATGTGCTTTACTCTAAGGCGTGACATTCGTACTAATTAAGAAACACGAAGATTACCGAAACACATTAGTTCTTTGCAAGAGTGTGAATAGTCACGTACTTTGGAGTCGGACTTCGGTCAACTTCGCGAGTAGTGTATTGGGGGTTTTATATTGGGTTCCTGATCTGCTTTAACACCAGACTGAGTAACCTATATCCATACCTGTCTTACAAACTAAAATTCTCATAAAAAGAAAGAGACAAACTCACCGTGCCGTGCGCCTCGCCAGCCAAGCTCTGACTAATTTCAGCCAGGAACCCTGAGCTAGGGCTCCGAGCTGATAGGGCTTCGAGACTCTCTATAGCAGTCCCTTGAGTGTCGCAGGTTGAGGATATCTCGCATTCCGAATCCCGGACGTAGCCGTCTTGCTCTAGCATTGTTACGAAGTCGGGCTGTGTGAAAGAGATAGAGTATTGTAATATGTGACAGTTTTTTTTTGTACATAAAAACAATTATTATTAATTTATTTATTTAAAATTTTTACTTTCAGGTTTCTTATTTAATTGTGCCTGTGAAGAATCATGATTTCATGAGGTATTTTTTTCACTTAAGAGGCATTGCACCCGCAATGCCTCTTAAGGCCTTTTGTCCATAGACACGCTCTCGCCTGTTTTCTCTCTGGTTTATAACCTTAAAGCAATGATCTTTTACAGTAAAATAAATATCAACTACTTGTATGTCCCTATGTTTTTCTTTGAGATGATATCTTTGTAAGCACTAGACCCCTAAAAAAATGCTCACACTTGCCTATTTAGTCCGCTGTCAACAGAGGCTAAACCTCTGTTGACAGCGGACTAAATAGGCAAGTGTGAGCATTTTTTGTTGTAGAAATTTGACAACTATTCATGAAAAAAGAAAAACACAGTATATATTCTACTTATTCAGTTTATGTAATATTTTTTAAATTGGTCTAATATTGGAGGAGGAAATAGGCGAGAGCCAAACCTCGAACTATTACTTTTTACTTCTGCGCCGACCGCTCGCGACGGCGATAATTTCTTCAAATACCTAATTTTCAAAAGTCTCTCCGACCGCATTTCCTCTTAACTGATTTTTCTATACAAAAATAAGGTTACATATTTGAAGATATTTATTTTTATTCCCTTTGGATTCGGGCTACTTGATTCTGTGTTAAAACTAAATGTTCAAAGTAAAATCTACAATTAGAAGGAATTGGAAATTGTAATTTAAAAAATTCTCACCTGAACATATTTCTCCCCGTTAGTCAAGAAATCGGTACAATTATCCAAATCATCTGTAGTAGATGTAGGCTGATACATTTCCAGATCATTACTTGACTTCCTGCGTTTCATAACTCGCTTATCCACCGAATTAGTCCTTGAAGTCTTCTCCTCCGCCTTCTCTGTAGTCATGACCCTCGCTGCCTTATCTGCTAAGAAGTTTATATCTTCTTCTGTAGCTGGCAAATCCTCATTTATCAGCCTAGCACACTCCGCTATAGCCATAAAGTCATTCAGACAGTCATTTGGAAGACAGAGTTCTGATGATTCAACATGACCATCTGAATCAGATTCCTCAGACTTCTGAGTTGGAAAGTCAACGAACGTAGTTGTGTGAGCTTCATACATTGTGACATCGTTATCTTCTGGGTAACAATTCGTTTCTGGCACAACGGGAGCTTTCTTCGTTCTCTTTTTTGGACTCTCATTCGTTGAGCTGACTGAGGATTTTGTTATTTTAGGAGTTATCATCCCAATTTGACGGACTTTGCGTATTGGTGAGCTGTTGAGAGAAGCTGACTTGTCAGTCTTATCCATACGTCTTGTTTTGCGAGGTGAACTTATTGCTGAAGATATCACTTCAGTCTTTTTAAGCTCACGGTTCAGCGAGCTGTGCCTAAGTTGGGCACTCTTTGTTGTACGGACCTCTTTGGTCTTAGATGTTGTTGTAATTTTATCATTCTGCGGCTTCTTCACCGCAGTAGAAGAAGACACTGGATCTTTAGTGGAACTCCGTACAACGGTTTGAAAGATTGGTTTCTTTGTGCGGTTGTCATCTTTGTGCTTAGCCTTCTTGTGCATCGTCTCTAGAGGCTTCTCCATGCTTAGTTTGGTTCTTACGGGACGAGTTTTTAAATTCTTCTGTGACCGAGTGATACAGAATTGCGGTGTCTCAGACACCACATTTTTCACTTCACGCTTGAGGATATTCTTCCAAGCGTTCGGGGGCTTGGTTAGAGGCTTAATGGGCTTCTTGAGCTTCGTTACCTTCGAACTCCGTTTACTTGAGAGCGGTCGCTCCCTCTTCCTACTTCTTAACCGCATCGCAAGATTAGAGGACAACTTAACCTGAGAAATTAAAGTTATGGTAAAAACAAATTTCCGTAGGCATTATACAAAGATAGGATATGCAACCATCACTATGCTTGATTAATGTAAGTTGGCTATTTCAGAATATAAATGATATTGATGAAACAGAAAATAATATTGATGCATTTTGTATAACCAATGTGAACATGATATCGATATTACACCAATTAGTTAGCGATATACCAATCCAAATTCGCAAGAAACTACACCGTACACGAGAAGCGGAGTGTAAGCCTTCCTGTACATGCCACCGGAACCGCACTGATGCCGGAACCGCACCGACCGACGTGGGAATAGCAACGTATAAAAAAAAAAGGTGCAGAAAATACAGAAAAGACGCGGAATACAAAATGAGTGTCAAATCTACGCGTCGCAGGTGCGGCGGCGGTACGGCAACATGGGTGATATTCATTCGTATACACAAATATGAATTCCGCGCCGTTGCGGCTCTGGCGACGTGTACAGGAAGGAAGTCTAAGAAGAGTGTACCAACCAAGTAGGCTACAGACAGGAACAGACGGACAGTCAAACGAAACGGCTGAAAAACTGAGAGCAATGATAAGCAAAAACGAAAAAGATACATTCCAAAGAAATCTTACATCATTGTCAGCTACCAAAAAGATAACTAGATTGGAAAATTACAAAGTCTCCAGAGCCACAACAACATATACCCCCTATAAGGACACAATCCAACACATGGGCAAGAACATGTAAGGAGAAGGCACAGCTCTTTGCCCAACATCTGCACAAAGTATTTGTACCAAATAAGTCATCTATGGAGGAATTTGAAAAGGAAGTAGACAAAATGACACACAGCAACCAACAACTGATTTCCTAGAAAACCTGTTGTTTTTCTTACAATGGTGTTTAATGCGATTTTAAGGGTGCATATTATCCAAAACTATGGAAGACATCCCAAATATCCATGATACCAAAGCCAGGTAAACCTTCTACTAAGCTTAACTCACACAGATCTGTAAGTCTTCTACCAGCAATGTCAAAACTTTTTGAAAAAACCTCTTTCGAGTAGACTACAGCCTGTATTAGAAAAGAAAATATATCCTTAATCTTCAATTTGGCTTTTGGAAAGAACACTTAACTGTGGATCCGGTCCATAGAGTTGTGCAGAAAATAAAACACTCACTGGGATCAAAAGAATACTGTGCTGCTGTGTTATTGGACGTCCAGCAAGTAAGACATTGAAGCATGAGTACCTCAAGGCTTAGTACTTGGCCCTGTATTGTACTCAATTTACACTGCTAACCTACCCTGTAGTGTTCATCAGTACATGGTAGGTCAGCGATGTAAATTGAGTTAAATTGAGAGTTATGACAGTTATATATGGTGACAACACTGCTAGCCAGTAACAAAAACCCCAATATAGCTTCAGAAAACACCCTTGACAGTGGCTTCTAAATTGGAGAATCAAATGAAGTACAACCAAATCCATCCAAATCACTGATAAATTGAGAAAGGGTGATTGTCCTCCAGTTAGAATGGGTGGAGAACTGCTGCCTAGTATTACCTGCATAAAATATCTTGGTCTACATATAGACACGACACACATTGGCTAACCATATCAAGACAGAGAATGGCTTTTTTTTTATAAAAGTAAACTAATATTATAAAGAGAAAAGATTTTATTTTTTGTATGTTTTTTTGTTTGTAATGATTAAAGTCAAAAATTACTGGACTGATTAAAAAAAAATCTTTCACCAGTAGAATGCTATATTATCACTGAGTAACATAGCTTATAATTTAATAAGAAGCTAGTGCATTATAAAACCCATCTAGTCATACGGCATCCAACTTTATAGATTTGCAAGTAACTAAAACTTGGAGATACTTCAGAGTACTTCTGGTGCAAATTGGTTCACTAAAAACTCTGAAATACATGACTTCTTAGAAGTACCTACTATCAAACAGGAAATAAATCAGTTCTGTGAAAGATACAAAGAGATATTTTAAGACTCATAGCAACTCTTTAGCTAGGGAATTAATGAACAGCGATGGAGATATCAAACACCTCAAGATATGGCATATGCTTGTGAACTACTTATAAGCAAAGATTTCAATTGTAGATTGGCCCTGCCGTGTCAAAAGATGGTCGCCTTTTTGTTTCGTTTTGACACCTCTGACACAGAATATCGCAGAAACTTAACTTCATTGCCATGGAAACTCCATTATTATTGTGCGAGGTTCCTCAGTGTGGACACTTTTTCACGGGACTTAGTATGGTGAGGGCAAATCTACGATTTAAATCTTTGCTTACAAGTCTCATAGCAAAAAATGTACAAAATCTAGTTGCAATGACATTCCAGTGACAATCAGTGTCAAAAACCTGCAGCTTTAAATGCCAATGATGTTTGTGTGTAGCTTTGGGTCTAACCTGTGTGTTGCAGCCCTAAAGGAATTTTTACACAGCAATCAGCTATATTAACCAAATCATAACATTGAATCTATTCTGAAAGCCTGCCTGTTATTTCATTATCTTATTAGAAGTAGATTTGCAATAGATAATATAGGTAGAGTATAGGTTTTCTGATAAATAATTATAGAAAGAAGTTATTCACCTAGATCTGGGATAATAAACTGATAAATATTATCTAGGCACAACAAAAAACAACAACAACATTTTAGTATTGTCATGAGGAATTTAGGAATCAATTTTACTTGATATAGATCATCAAGACTATCAAGTTATGAGCAAAATTAGAAGCCTTATGAATATAGAAAAATGTAAAAAAAATGTAAATAATACAAAACATGTCAACAAATGATTTGTTTACATTTTTCTGTCAAAATAATATTGACAATGTTATCATTTGGTGTCATTGACATGAGCATTTTTAATCTAATTTTTTTATAAGTTACAGCAGTAATATGAAGATTAATCACAATTAAAATAGTAAGTCGAAAACGTATGCAAAACTAACATTGTAAAATTACCTAATTGAGGAAATGTGTACTTACATGAACTTAATTTTTAGAAAGTATCATTTATTCCATTTGTTGTACGTAATACATAACCGGAAAATTTATTAAACACCAGTTCGATGTGATACACATTACGCGTCGGAAGAATCTCTTTGTTTTAATTTAGATATTATTTTTTTTATTTCCGTGGTCAATATCGGCAGCGGGCACTTCGCGCCTTTTTCCAAATCCACTTTTCACCACATATCACTGTCAATTTCCAGTCAAAACACAATTAAAACACTTCATGATGAATGCAAGATGTATTTTAAATTAGTTTACTACATAAATTAGTAATATAACACGAACATTTGTAATGCGAAAGTAAAAAAGCGGCACTGGTACATAATCGATTTTTTCGCTGCTCGACGCATGCGATTCCCACTGATGCGTTGGATTTTATTCATCCAAATTACCAGTGAAATAGTTGGATAGCGGAAATATATTGAATAATAACTCGTAACAAGTAATTACATGATAACTTTTATTGTAGAACACAAAAGCCAAACAAATGTCAAAATGGCGGCGTTTCTTTTTTTAACTACGACGTTTTTCTGCAGATGGCGCCGGGTCTGGCTGTGCGCATGCGTTTTGTGACTGCTCCGAAGGTCGATACTGGGGGTTGGGTTGAGCTCGAGAGGTTGAGGATCCAATGCACTTCGGGGGTGAAACTTGGGTGGTAATTTAATTTTTGCAGAATTTCTGGTTTTAGATTAAGATATTTTTTTACACTGTTATATTACGATGCCTTTGATAAGTTGGGTTCAATTAAACATAATTCAATTAAAACAGTCAAATAAGTATCGCAGGCTCCATGGGCTCCACGCACAGTCAGCACTACTGGGCACAGTAGGATTCCGTAGTACTCTGGAGAATTTTAAACCCTTTTTAGACCTATCCAAGACCAAACTCGACGGTATCTCTGTAGATATATTTACAATTCATAGAAGACACACAGTGAAGTGGAGAAGAAGGACTAAAAGCAGAAAGGAGATAGAAAGGACACAGGGACAGACGGACGGACAAGATAAAGATTTAGTTTTTGCCATTTGACTACAGAACCCTAAAAAGAGTTTTTGTTGTTTCATTATTTATTAATTCTATGAAATAATTTTTCTGTTCACTTGTATTTATGTATATTCAAATAAATAAACGACATCAAATGCAATAATATAAAATAGAAGTACACTTTGATGTATGTAATCATTCTACGTGAAATGAACCGTAACTGCTAATGTCACATTGGAGTTCTCAGTGTTGCTACTTCAGATAATTTCCCAATAATGACTGGAAAATGATGATCTAACCAAATTGCAGGATTCTGAAATAATTTTTGTTTTATTTTATTTGAATATTCAAAATATTTGCAACTGGTGGTGCTAAGACCATTGTGAGCGGAACGGGGAGTTTTCACGGAGAGTGCCATCCTCAGCCTGAAACATACCGTCAAATACTACACAGTGAGGAGGACGGTGTTCGCGTGTTTCTTCGATTTGTCGAAAGTTTTCGATTTTGTCTGTTATGATGTGCTATGGGATAAGTTGAGGGGCACGGGTGTACCGGCAGCCGGATGGCTGTGTACTCCTTTGTTTGGTGCAAAAACCCGATTTGTTTCGTGAGCATACCAGTATCTGAGGAGTCAGATACTGGTATGCTCAACAAACAAATCGGGTAAGGTGGGTGGTACTCTGTCGGATGAAATATCAAATGGAATGTGGAGTAAGGCAGAGGGGGGTTAAGCTCACCCCTCTTATTTAATTTGTATGTCAATCAGCTTATCGAGCGACTGAGCAGCACATATGTCGGCTGTCTTAAAGAATCTCACATACAAAGATACCCTGTCTTTGCTGTCACGCAGTTGGCCACAATATTTTCTATAGATGACAAAAAACGGTAGTTTTGAATGATAAGGATAGCAACACAAGACCAACCGCCAAATTAAACAGTTGTTTAGTGGTTGTTTATTGTGTTTCTTGTTTTCAAACTCTGGTTGGTTATTAACTGGGAATACTAAAATAGAAAGAATCACCATTTGTTGCTGAAATAGAAATGTCTAGTGCCTCTGTGACGTCGTCTAAGCGTGAGGTAAAATAAGTTTATTTCTCCATAATAGGTATTTTTGAACCAACTTGTGTTAAGAAAGTTAGGTTGGTCTGATTATCTTCGTATGCCTACGACGTTGTTATCTCATGCCAATTTAAACGCCTCATTCCCATAGCCATTATGATGGGTAGAGCTTTATGAGAGCTTCTTGTGCAAAGCTATGACTTCACACTATCGAGGGCATCACACATACAATAGTTCAAGACAGTGTTTTGTTTCGTCTTATTTAGTCGTGATGCAGTCAGCTCCGTACTAAGTGTAATATCTATGGCCCCGCAATACTGACTGACTGACTGAAAAGTTTAGTTTTTACAAACCAAGAAATATTTAGAACAAAGTATAGAAATTCTGAGAGCTGTGAGCAGTGGTAACGGCTGCGACTTACTAGTTGTAGGTCATAGGCTCGAAACCCAGACAGGCCCTCTACTTTGTGTAAATTATTTCATCACCACTGCTCTCAAAACGGTGAAGGAAAACATTGTTTGTGAGAAAACTGGCAAGTCCTAGAACCAAAAATTCAAAGACATGTGACACTGGACCAGCGTGGTGGATAACAGCCCACTCTGTCTCACAGAGAGGAGGCCTGTGTCCCAGCAGTGGGAACATTGTAGGCTGATTATGCTAGAAATTCTTGCAATTTCTTCTTCATAGGAAGCAACAAAATGGAAGCATGCACTTATATACAAACTTTTCATTTATCCCTGCATTTTAAATATGGAAAAAAAAATTGAACCATTCTACAACGTCAGCTGAAAAAACATAACCTTTTTTTTTTCTTTTCAGAAAGCCACCACAGAGCTGACACAAGAAATAGACTCCATTCGAGCAATGAACAGCAGTTTCAGAGCCTACTTAGAGCATTTGAGGGGCTTCAATAAAAGTCTAGCAGCTATGTATGAAAACTACACACAAATGAGTAAAACTAATGAACAATGGGTTGAGACGTTGAATAGTATAAAATGATGTTATGTTTGGTTAAGAATAAATAATTTTAAGAAACAAAGCTTATCTGTGGTTTCCATCGATTACTTGATCCAGACGGTGTATTCTATAGGAATGCCACTGTGAAAAAGCTCACTTCACCTAATCTGCGTTCGCAATTAATTTGCCAAACATGTAAACAAACACGTGTTTTAGAAAAAACAACTATAATGCCTACAAATAAGGTTCAGTTTAAACTACGACTTCATATTTTTTATGACTTTTTCAACAATACTAGTCGGTCTAAAATCAACTTTATTTACACTTGATGTTTGTTTGAGTGGAAAACTCGTGTTTGTTTACAGGTTTGGCAAATAAATTGCACACGCAGGTTAATTATGAGGTTCTTACAGAATAAAATGGATGGTAATAATCTGTGTGCCAAAATTCATCCAAAACTATTCAGCTGTTTTTTTTTGTGTAATTGAGATACTTATAAACTTTTTTCTGAAATACGGAATTTATCAGAAGGTCATATAGGGATGGAGGACAGGGCGGCAGCAGCAGCAGGCAACCTGGCAGCAGGGAATTTCTATAAAATACCTTAAAGCAAACTCAATTTTCCATATATTAGATTTAGGGCCCATTCACGACTTCGGTTTTAGCGGCGAGCGGCGCGGCAGGCGGGGCGGCGGCGACAAGCGGTGCGTTTTACACGCCACGTACCCTCAGTAGCGGCTAGCGGCAGCGGCCGAGGTGGACATATTTAGGTAGTCAGAACGTGCTCAAAATTATGGCGTTATCAAAATTATCCCTTCTGTGTTTAGAAAGCAGTATATTTTTCTTGACATCCATATAGGGGGTCGATTATAATTTCAGTTATAAACGCCTCGGTATCCATTACCACCACAAAATCGACTAAATTTTTTTGTTTATAAGTTCGCCGCCGAGTCCGTCACACCTACACCGCTACCCGCGCCGCTCTGTTTCGTGGCGTCGCACTCATTCGCTTGTACTTTTGATCCCGCCGCTCCCCGCACCGCGCGCCGCTGCGCTGCAGTGATTCGCTCCGACAAAACCGCGCGCGTTTTCGCTATAAGCGACGACTCGTGGCGTGCTTCAAACATTTTCATACTTTTGTTATTACCGCTCGCCGCCCCTCGCTTAGCCGCCGCTCACCGCGGCAAGGTCGTAAATGAGGCCTTTGAATGTGTAGGCGGAATTACTTTTAAGTAAAGCGCGCGTATTTTTAAACTTGCGTAGAGGCATTGAGTGCAGTCTAAAATCTCTAAAAAACAAGATTCATTTATCTGTGATATATTGTGATCGCGGGCCGTATCTTTGACATGACTGCCTTAAAGCAATACGTCAGTTTGATAGAAATATATAGAAACCAGTCGTGTCGCGGCGACACGTAGCCTGCTGCCGCCTGCGGTCGGCTATGGAATGGTACCTTAACGCTTTTGCATTACATAACGATTTCTGCCTGATTAGTCCTGCCGCAAGCCGCGAACATCGCGATATTATAAAATGCGAAAGTCACTGTCTGTTGTGTTCTCTGTTTCACGCCGCTGAAAGGATTTCGATGTGGCACACAGGTAAACCATGATCTGGGTTAGGACAGGACACTTAGTACCTAAGGTCTATTTAAATCCTTGTTTCCAATTGATGTTATTTCCATTTAAACAAACATGAACTTTATGATAGTGTAAATAAATTTGGTTTTAGACTGACTAGTACTGCTGAAAAAAAAAAAAATATGGAGTTGTAACGCAAACTGAACTTTATGTGTAGGCATTACAGTTGTTTTTCCTAAAACTCGTGTTTGTTTACATTTTTGGGAAATAAATTGCGAACGCAGTTTAGGTTCCTGTGGAATTATTTCCGGCCTCCACGCGGGCGGGCAAAAGTTAGTTTAATATAAAACTCCACATCACATACCTAAATACTTTTTTTTTTAATCATTTATTTTAAAACATAATTCATTATAGATATGGCATGTTATATTAATAATAGAAGATAATAAGGCATATTATATTAATAAAAGATATTCAACTTCGCAATTCAACTGCTGTCATAACCATCTACAGTAGTACTGGCAGGTGCTTCAGACACCGCCACCGCTGGGGCTGGGGGCGCCACCGGCAGTGGTTGCACGATGATAGGCTGGAGCTCGAGTTTATGAGACTTTTCTAGAAAAATAAACGAAAAGAATACGTTATGAACTTCCTATTTGAATTCAGAATCTTAGATTTTTGGGAACACACACTTGGAAAGGAGCAGTAGTAACGGCCCTGACTTTAAGCCTGACGTTACGTGCGTACAACCGTATGCGGTTGCTTATTTCCATATTAAAAAAATAAAAAGCGGCTATCCGCGCATGCGTATGAGGGCTTAGAAGTTGCAGATCGTGAGTTCGAACCCAGGAATGCGCATTACTTTGTGTAAATAATTTCATCACCATTGCTCTCAAAACGGTGAAGGAACACATCGCGAGGAAACAGGCATGTCCTATAATAAAAAAAATCGAAGACTTGACTAACATCTACCACCTCGCACTGGGCCAGCGTGGTAGATTACGCGCCACGGCCCCACTCCCTCTGAGTCCCAGCAGCGGGAACATTATAGGCTGATTATGTTTTGTTCCTTACCTATCATACAAACTGAGTACTGCGCCGTATCACATGGTAGTCCGTAGACCAAGCCAATGAGGTGATCTTGCCTATCCAAGTTGAGGCAGGAATTATCCATCGTAAACTCTTCATCTACCCACCACGGCGGCATCTGATGGGAAATAAAAGAACTCATTACATAACGCTATCTTAGAAGTTGGGAAGAGAGACATCTAGTGGGAAAAGTTACAACTACTTAATTTTTTTCAATTAGTGACATCTAGCGGGGAGTAGCAAACCTGCTAAGAAAGAGGGTGGATTAATGTAGGTTTTTTAAAATGCCATCTAGTGAGGGGTATCAGAATTGCCATGTCGTAGGGCTGACTAAAACGTGGTGCATATCGCGTGAAATATTAAAAACATTTCAATAATAAGAAACTCCCAGATATTCTTTGTAGGATTATTTTTATAATATTTATTATTGTTTTCTCTTGGTTTCACCGACTAGATATTTTTAATGGTAAAATCTCAATGGAGTCTTCTGCCATGGTCGGTATCCAAAAAACATCGGCTATATTGATAAAGGAGTTTCACGTAAATAAAATCTATACTTACATATTACAATAAAATCGTATCGAAAGACAAAACTGTACGTTAAATGTTTTGAAAAAAAGGTAAGTAATTGCTACGAGGGAAATTTTTGTCTGTTTTTCTGAATTTATGTTCCAGCATCACGCAAATAGGTACTACGACGCAGACAGATTTTGTTTAAATTTTTGCATAGATGTTCCCTAGGCTATACTTTTATGGTGCTAAGCAGTCAACCATGACATTTACAGCACCATTTATTGCGTAAAACACGATCAATCAAAATCTGACTAATTTTAAAGGATATTGCTAATCCATTGCTACATAATGTTCGAATAAGTCTACTAAACAACGTAAATAACGCAATGAATGTTGTTGAACTGTCAGAATGAAACAGAGTGATTGATCGTGTGTTACGCAATTAGGGTGTAGAGCGGATTTTTGAGATAGGGCATTTTAATCTTCAACAAAAATCGTCATATTTCAGCCAATTTACAAAAAACCTTAATGTAAGGGCGGATCACGCACAGGGGCAAGTGAAGTGAATTCGATTCCCAACAATTGATATTTTTTGTGTTACTTAAAAAAAAAACATTTACTACTTTAGTGATAGGCGTTCGTCAGGTATAACCTGTAAGGATTAATACATCAGTCAGAATATCAGTGTTGTTTGTGCCATTATATTAGTATAAGTAGGAACGAAGGCGTTCACTAATTCACTAAAACGAAAAACTTCGCAAGCAATGGGAAGAGCGTTTATTCTGAAAGTGGGCGACGTCTCAAATAGATGTCAAATATTACACTGTTTTTTTATATTTGGCAATACCTATTACTGTATGGAAATAAGAAATATGGCTAGCAAGCGAACTAGAATTTAATAATTAATTGCAATTACATTGAATAACATTGAATTAGATGTCGTAATCGCTTTTGGTGTAAAAAAGGCATTTGGAAAGTTTCCAAATACTTTTTTTACATCTAAAACTAAATATTCGGTGTTACGATATTAATTATTGCATTTCATAATCAATATTTTAGTTCTCTAGTTAGCTACATTTCTTCCATACAGTGATATTGCCAAATTAATCAAAACAGGTAAATATTTGACAGCTATTTGCGACGTTGCCAAATTTTAGGTTATACGCTCTGAAGCCTGCGGTATCGACCTCAGGACGAGCTGCTTCTCACACGCACAACGTCACTGGCTCTCGCATCACCAGTCCTGACTTTCTTCATATTTTGGCTGCTGGGATCAAAACTACAAACGTAGTATACCTACAGGGAAGTTTTATAAAAATGTGGCTGTTATTTTAGTATATTGTGGTGTCTATTGACTTCCACGCGAACGAATTCGCGAGCAGAAGCTAGTGTATTATATAAAGCGAACATATATACTCACATATAGCCCGGACATAGCCCCCCCTATACCCTTAGGGCTTGGGATTACTTTCCCACCGTTGGGATTGTACCAGCTGAAACGGACGGTGTCGGTCGAGATGTCCTTCGTCATGTTCAGACGACCGGAGACCCAGATGTGTTCGATGGCTGGAAATAATATTTTTAAGTTAAGAAACAAAATTATGCAATATATTTTTTTTCGTCAGATAAAAAATATATTGGACAAGTATTTTTTCTTTTTTTACGTAATCAAAAGATAACGGCGATAAATTGAGTTAAAATGTGGCATGACGTCACTCTCCGGTAGATTTTAAACTGAATTGTGACGTAGCGAGCCCCCACTCCCCAACTTTAATGCGTTTTATCTAAATGATTAGTTATTAATATGATAAAGCAAAAAATACGTGTCTAATATTTTTTTATTAAGTATCTGACTGACGGACATTTTTTTTTTTAACCTGTCATCATTCCTATTATTTACCCCTATATTTATTTATTTATTTATTTATTTACTCACAACATACAAATATCTTTACAGGACAATCCCAATGCGATATCGTAGTACACTTAAAAATCAACTAATTCCACTGCTTGTACCATAACAAATTCTATAGCTAGCTATTCTTTCAAATTCACCCAGAGCGCAACAAAATATGTCGATGTCATCAGCAATGAGGTTGAGAGTGCGGAGCGCGCTCGCATATATTCTTTCCATGGGGGTAGACAGAAACTACAGAACCCCACCTGCTACAATCCTTACATCACACTCCTTTTGCCTTGTTTATGTTTACATCTTGTCATAAAATAATGAGATGCAAGAAAAAAATGCATCACTGGCAAGGTAGGTACCTACTTGAGTGGCCCTCTGTGGAGGCCTTGTAATCTTCGTGATAATAACAGTTAGACCGAGTACGGCATTGATGCATAAAAGTATTTTCTATTTGTCACCAATTATTTATCCTATTAGACTACTTACTTTTTGTTTTTGTTTTTACTAATACCTATAAGCATATACCAAAGTTTCCCTAGACATCAGGCTCTATGCCACAAAACTTTACAATTACAATTTACAAAATCTTACAAGTTTCTGTACCACAGAACTTTAAAAGCCACATAATTGTAACGGAAAAACCTTACCCACAACATGTAAATACTGTAAATAATGTAAAAACCCTGTCCGATCCATGAAGGTGTTGTTAGGTATCGTATTGAGAGTATAATTTATGTGGAAAAAAAAAAAATCGCCATATTTCTTTTCAATTGGCAATTTTACCGGGTTATTTTATGAGGCGCGGGCGGCCCTCGTTTACCGGGCGTCTAAGGCCCGTATTACAGAACCTCACTCAAGACTTAAGCATTACTTAAAACTAGTTTCAACCAATCAAAGGGCTTCAAACGAGTTTTAAGTAATGCTTGAGTTTTAGTCATAACTTATGACGCCTGTTGAAAATTTGCAAATTTTTAATGAATTTGGGGTAATTTTGGTACAAAACATTTCAATTTTAAATAGCAATAACGGTTTTATTTTCAACAATAATAAAAAAATACTTTGGTAATGTAATTGCAGTATCGATGTGCTTCTTTCGGATCGGGCTGGGGTTTTGTTACATAATTATTGTATATATGTAGGTAAATTATAGTGGCAAGTCCACAGTTATTAGTAACTAGCTGCGCTCCGCGGTTTCACCCGCATAAGTCTCGATCCCGTGGGATTCAGATTCAGATTCAGATTCATTTATTTATTGTAAAACATAGGTACATTATAAGTTCTTATTTGGTAATAGGTACATTGAGGGCGCTATGCTTTGCCTCTAGGGCGTACAAAAGTAGTAAATACAGATTAAACAATTAAAATTATTAGATTAGATTAGAATTATTAGATTAGACAATTTAAATTAATACAGATATACGAACCACAAATAAACAAGTAATTATAGTATTATTATGAATTTTCAATCACATTGAAAAGTGTCCTTTAGACTTCATAATTATGTGTAGTGAGAAAAAATACAAAATGTCCGCAGTTATTGTAATAAAATGAAATGAAAATTGTCAGCACTTATTTAAGAATGTTAAAGAATTTGAATGATGTCATGAATTAAAATTAAATGTCACTAAGGAAAATCAATAATAATTGTCACCTAAGTAATGTCAGAAATGTTATAACAGCATGTCATTCAAATATTCGGTGATTGAATAATAGCATTTTTCTAATAAAAAAGGAATGGTCAAAAAAAAGGGGAATGTCGGAATAAAAAGTATCCTATGTCCTAAGCCAGGTCATGGTCTACCCATGTGCTAAATTTCATCCAAAACTGTTCAGCCGTTTTAGCGTGAAAGCGTAACAAACAAACAAATTCACTTTCAAACTTTAAGATTTCTTTGTTACGCAATATTTTCTACAAATTCAATATTTTGTAGATTTGTAGACTTGTAACTTTCCCTGAATAAGTTTGTAAAACTTACATTCTTCCTTATTCTCGCCCATAAGCAGCAACAACTGTATCATTATATCGTTATTATCCAAACTGGCGAGCGTTCCGTTCATTTTCAAGCAGTTTTGGTAAGCGTGCTGCCAGTAGAACAACTGCCGAACTAACACGTAGTAATATTGATCGTCGCTAGGTATCTCTTGTGGGAACTTCTGGGAAGATCCTGGAATAATACAATTGAATGTTTAGTCCAGATGCGGCCGAATTTTGAAATGCATTTCAACTAAGCCGATATCAAACGTTCACATTTTTGTTAATTTTTGCCTTGCATGTTTCACTCGAAGTGAACACAAAACAATCAAAAGTGAAAAATGAATTCATTACCGAACCGATCCAACGTTGTTGGATTTCGGCACTCGGCCATCTTCCACTCGCCTAATGAATGATCGAAAAATGAAATGAAATGAGTAGATGAACGTGGAATGAAACAAAAATTATACTTCACAAGAATTAAGCTTTGTGCAGACTAGCGCGACGCGACAGCTCGACGCCACACCGGTTATTGTTATACCGTCAAGTTTTCTTAGAAATTGTATTGTTCGAGTCGCGTCGCGCCGCGCGCCGTCGCGTCGCGCCGTCGCGTCGCGCTGGTCTGTACGAGCCTTAAAGCGTCTAATATCGGTATTAGTCGTCGTTATTGCTAAAGAAAAGCTTAAGCTGCTTTACTTTGCGTAAACTAAGAGCTCCAAAAATTCAAATTTAAATTGTTTATTTGCAAGAAAACCATACGAATATGAACTTTATTATTTGCGTTCCGTATCCGATGGGTGCTAAACGGCACCCTATTACTTAGCCTCCGCTGTCCGTCCGTCTGTCTGTCAGCGGGCTGTATCTCATGAACCGCAATAGGTAGATAGTTGAAATTTTCACAGATTAATTATTTCTACTGCCGCTGTATCAACAACAAATTTAAGTTCAAAATTAAAGGGGGATACAAGAAACGTATTTTTTCGGCGTTTTTTTGCTAAATATTGTACGGTGGTACGGAACCCTTCGTGTGGGAGACCGACTGGCAATTGGCCGATTTCTTATCTTAATTAACTTTCATACGTTCTTATGAAACGCTTGCTCTTTATTTGCTTATAAGAAACTGAACATTATTTACATGGTTATAAGGTTCATGTTCGTAAGAATCGCTTGCTTAGCAAAGCAAATTCAAATTGCGGTCTGTGAATCTTGCTATTATAAAAAGAGATTCTACAGAATGTACCAGAAAGTCGTGGTCAATTTAAGGGTAGGTATGGTACAAACCATCAAACTGTACAGGTTTCTCCATGGGGACAACATGGTAATCGCGAAAAGAATATAATCTTCTTCTTCTTCTTTTCGTGTGGTTAGTGACTAATCTGTAGAGAAATTCTGTAAAAATCTCACCGTGAAGAGTGAGGTGAAGTGAGCTGTCAATAATGTCAATCCCTAGCATTAGGTGCAATGACAGCTCACATTTAGCCCACTTCACCTAAGTTATCACGGGGAGATTTTTACAGAATAGCACGGCTATTGTCAGAGTTTTTTAAAGCCGCCCTTGGGCCTCTGACTTGGCTTCACATGCCGTCGACAAATATATCTCAGGCATGCCGGTTTCCTCACGATTTGTATTTGAAGCTAGTGATAAAAATAAAAATAAATTGTCCTATAGAAAACTTCAATACCTACTCGACGCAAATTTGTATGGGACAGCTCATAATTTTTTCGCGATTATGATCTTGGTCCCATTGAGAAAGTTATTCAGTTTGATGTTATATAATAATAATCGTTTTATTTCAGAATAAAATTCCATAATTTGTTAGTAAACAATGATCTTAATACTCGTAACTATGTTAGTACCTACATGCAGGTTGGACAAAAAATCGACGAGCGGGCAATCAAATTTTCCTGCAATTACATTCAGGAGACGGTTCGAGCTGCCCCGGACCCTCTGCTGCAGCGATGCGGCACGCTTACATTCATCAAACATTCCCTTATGTTATGTACCACACCCTTAAATTTGACCACACCTGTCTGGTATACCCCGTAGAAGATGCTTAGAAGGTAGGAATGTGCTGTGACCGCTTGATAGAGTTCGAAATATATAATATAATAAATACAATACAAGGTAGATATAGTCACGCCAATCACAAATAGAATGCATTAGATGAGTATCAGAGGAAGTCTGAAATGGGCACCGGTAACTGAAAAGTTGTGTAAAAGGTATGGACATGTGATGCGGAGAAATGAGGAAAATGTCGCGAGGAAAGTTTTAAGTATGAATGTGGATGGCTATAAGTGTAGGGGAAGACCGAAGAAACGATGGATGGGAGTGTGTGGAAGATGATATGGCTAGAAAGGGGGTGACTGCCGAGATGACGACTGATAGAGAAGTAAGGACAAAGAAGACATGAAGCGCCGACCAGAAATAAATTAAGATAATTAGAGAATCTTGACGGTATGCAGAAATGTCAGAAGACGTAGCGAGGGTCATGCATGTGGTACAAATCACTTTGAACCTACCGGAAGACGGAGGAACAGACGAAGAGGCGAGCCTTCATTGAAATAGTAGTCTAATATAGTGAGAGACTTCAAGCGAGCCCAATTGTCAGAACCGACAACCCAAGAGTCCCAAGACAGAATAACTTAGCGTAGAAAAGTGAGGAGGCACGACCCCTAAGTAATGGTGGTCCCGATATTTTGGGTTCGGGCCTCGTCATTTTTTTACGCCACTTTGTCTCCAAGTTATGCGTTTTGCCAGCTGTGGAAAGGAAGAAGAGGTTAAAGGTAATTTCTTCAAATTAAAGCGTGGTTTATGTAAGTATTCAGTGGGCCAAGTATGAACGCGTGACGAAAACGTACCTACAGTATTTTTATCTCACGAAGCGACCCGCGCTTTACTTGTGGTAACCAAGTGTACAAACACGCTGTAAATGCGTGAAGACACACACACACACTTTCGACTTCGCCCGTGTCTCAGACCGTACCGAGAGCTCCTGGACTTACAAACACACTCACAGCGTGTTGTACTCTTGGTTACCACGAGTAAAGCGCGCGTCGCTTTGTGAGATAAAAATACCATAACAGAAATTCGAACAATTTTAAAATTAAAAAATAGTACTATGTATTCTCGAATCAACAATCGTTACGCGTTCGTAGATCCTAGGGCCTCTGGTACAAGTTTTGCTACTGTACACAGTAGACAGAAAACTACGAAAATTTGATGCTAATACAAAAAGTTACAGTTGTGTTTAGTTCGTAGTAACAGTGTGAATATATCTATAATAGATTAACCCCCCATCGCAACGTCATGATCTAGGTACATTCAGCAAAGTACGCGGCTGACCAGTTTTCAACCTTATTACTAAGGTCATAGAGCACAGAGACGCATCGGCAGCCGCTGCTAGAGACGGCACTGTCAACAATTATTAACCGACTTAAAAAAAGGAAGAGGTTCTATGTTCGCCTGCATGTATTTTTTTTTTCAAATGTATGTTCATCGATATTTTCTTCAATTGAAGACCAATTTTGAAAATTCATTTGGTAGAAGAATGTAGCGCGGTGGTCCCATACAATTTTTATTAACTTTGCTTTGGTAGTTTTTTAGTTAGCTTCAATAATACGTATTTTTCCCACTTTGTCTCTAAGGATGATGTTTGTTGTTGATGAGGTATGTTGATGATGAGGTCCTGTCACTGTTATTTACATATAAGGTAGTGGTATTCGAATTTGTGTGGGGCAGATACCTCAACAAAAAGTGAAAAACTAATTCTTAAAATAAAAAAAAACAACCGACTTCTAAATAAACACTACATTTATAATTTTATCATACAAACCGAGCCGCCGTTTAAAACTGACGGCTTGGAATGACGAAGATGACAGAAGCGCTCAAAGCACTTTCAGTACCAAGAATTTTATTCTATTCTATTTTAATTAAATCAATTACAGGCACTTTTAAATTGTCAGAAAGGCAAAGATGAAGCTAGTTGCTCATTCCAAAGAGTAGTAGGTTCCTATGGAGAAAAACGGACAAGAAACTCCATAGAAACTTTTTTAAATCAAAATATTCGCTACATTATTCACGTTGAAATTAAACATGTGAGAACGATGTAAAAAGACGAGCACGTTAAAAGCGTCCATGGTAAATGTAAAAAAAAATATATAAGTTATGGCAGCTAAGAGATAACCAGTCCCTACAGACGGCGCCCGTTCACGAACATGACGTACAGACTGCCGTCTCTAAACGCTGCCGGTGTGACAACTCTGTGCTCTATGACCAATGGGGGTAAAGTGGTTCACCATCAACTTTGTCGACTGTACGTTACTAACCCGATCGACGGACTCCTCTTTCATAGTCACCGCCTTGTTCTGAAATCGGGCAACCAAGGTTTAATTTGCGATTGTGTATGCAGTTGGGTAACATTTTTTTTTTAATACACGATGTTTATGTAACATGCGACCCAAAGGATGCTGTTTGGGTCGTATAAACGGCTAGGCAGAGGCGTAGAACACCCACATTTTGCCAGTTATGTTGTAGTCCCATGTAATAGGGGGGCGATCCTATTGATCAACCGGGCACAAATCCAGGCTCTGGGCTGTTATTGAGATTTTTTTGCACTAGCGGCCATGATTCTATTTTGAAGGTAGAATTTGGTCTTTGGTTTTATATTTTCGTTATTTGCCACCGACTTCTGAAATTTCAGTTATTATTCAGGGATTTTTTGTAAGTCGGTTGTTGTTTTTTGTTCAAACCTTTTCACACTTGGCGTCGAGTTGTAGAGTCGCAACGACAGGCTCCGGCTAGGGGAGCCGCACGCTCTCTCTACTTGTCGCAGCGACTAGACGCACCCGAACACACCCGTGACAGTTGCATGCGACTCTCGAATACCTTAAGAAAATGATCGCTTCCTGCACGGTGTATGTCGTAACGAGTAGTCGCAGACGCAAACGACAGCCCTGCATCAACAGAGCGACAAGACGCAGATGCAAACAACTCTGCGTCTTATTGACATGTACCACAGTTTGTGCTGGCACTTAAGTATTATAAAGGGTTCTCAGAATTAGGATTCCTACGATTTATATAAGGAAAGTACCTGCGTAACATATGAACTGCATTTTCCTGTCACACCTTGCTTCTAGGAACACAGGCGGATGGGACGCGTGCCTGTCCAGCTGAAGGCATCCATTCTGCTTTATGTTCATTCTGTCCCTGAAAAATGTTTCACGAGTTCCTATTTCAGTTTATTAACTACCAAGTTTATTTTAGCATATTTTTATTTTGTTTTATGCAATTCGGGAAACTTACAGCTAACTTTAAATACAGTGTTCTTAAATAATATGAAATTGAAGGCCATTTACAAGTTTCCACTGATAATATTACTAAAATAAATACGAAAAAAAAGGTCGGTACAAAATACCTATAACATAAATTAGAAAATAAACTCAAACTCAAAGCATTTTTTTCAATTAAACCATTTACAGGCTGGCTGGACTTTTGAATTGTCAAGGAGTCGGTCAGTCAGAAATATGAAGCTAGTTGCCCATTCCCAAGCGGATTATTTTTGACTAATTGACGGGAATATCCGTCAGACCATAGAGTGAAACAGCCCACAGAGGATATTAGCCATTATTAGCAGGAAAAATAATGATTTAAGCCACGTGAGCCGACCGTAACCAATTAGTCACAGTAGTGGGGTTTTGTCGGAGTGAGACCAACGGAAATACGAGGCGCTTGCTTTATAAGGAGACGCCTAACTCCAGCTACTCACCTCATAGGAGGCCACGTATCTGGCGACGCGTCTGTCATAGCCGGAGTTTGGAACACGCTAACCCCGGTGTCAATCCACCTCCATTGACCGAGGGTCCCAATGGCGCCCACCCACGCGTTCTCTATAGCTGTGTGTTTCATTCAAAATTAATAATAAAAAATATAAGTCTAGGAAAACATCGTGAGGAAACCTGGGCTTATAATTAATTTTAGTCTGAATTCGCCAACCCGTCTTGAGCAAGCGTGGTGATCAATTCTCGTGCCTTCTCTGTATGAGAAGAGGCTTTTAATATGCAGTGGGACAGTAACAGGCTGGTATTATTATTTATAATATAAAAATATTATTGTAATTTCATTCAGCTGACAGCTACTCATTTTGCAACAAATGTTCCTACATTACCCTAGCTAGCCTAATTAATACAATTTTATTTTGTACAAAATCATTTTTTAAATGAGTGTTGGAATCCTCTAAAAATATTAAAAAAATAAAAACCTTTTCATAACCAACAACCTAATTATCTAATTTGTTTGATCAAAGTTACATTGGACAAAGATATTTGAGCAGTGGGATCGCTGCATCTACGCAATGCAGCGACTAGGCTGCCTCTACAGGACTGTTACCTACGCCGTGTGTGCGTAGAGTGTAGCGTCTTCTACAAGAGCGCTACGCTGCACTGCGTCGCTACGCAGACTCTACGGGACTGCTACCTACGCCGTGTGTGCGTAGCGTGTAGCGTCTTCTACCAGACTGCTACGCTGCGGTTTTTCGCTACGCAGACTGTATGAGACTGCTACGCCGTGAGCGCGTAGCATCTTCTAAGAGACTGCTACGCCGCTACGCAGCTTCTACGGGACTGCTACTCCGTTTGTAGCCATGTCTACGATCTTTTGTATTTACTTCACAAATCGTGATATGATAGGTACAATACTTACTTGGTCGGTTTTTCAACATCGTCATGCCCAGTTTTTTTAGACATTTTAAAGTGGCAATATTTGCTAACCTGTCAACAATAAAAAAATATGTTAAGATAATGGGTCCCACAGCCTCTAAGGTCTAGAAGTTAGAGCACCTGTCTCAGACCCAGAGGTCCTGGGTACGATTTCCAGTGGGGGAAAATTTTTCTATTCAGTTTGGTTGGTGGTAAGGCTTGTTCTAAGTCCGCCTGGCTAGCTACCACCATCTAATCTAAGTCTGTCACCATAACAACAATTTTAGCAGTATTGTTGTGTTTCGGCAGTTAGAGGTAAGACAGCCAGTTCCAAATATATTTACGTTCTTTACAAAAAAGTTAATGTGTTATTTTCTATGGTCTTACGCCATCCCCCGGAGCACGCAGTAGGCTGCTGCTTGGTGCCAGTCCATCCTCCCATCGTAGAGGTGGTACAGACCACTCCTGCACCGTACGGTGTTCACTTCCTTTACAGGGTACAGTTCTCTCGCATCTGTGGATGGTAAGTAGGGGCTTTGTTAAGGTGAACTTTGGAGGTTTGTGACCTGCGGGGTATATGTGTAACACATTTACTGTACAGATGACTTTAAGGCGAAAGCGTCAAGGTAGCCCGCGAAATTCAAATTTTCTTTCGATTTTTGCAATTTGCAGGTCAATATCATCCGTGCTATTCTGTAAACATCTCACCGTGAAAACTTGGGTGAAGTGAGCTGTCAATAGTGTCAATCCCTAGAAATGACGGCTCACTTTAAGCTCACTTCACCTAAGTTTTCACGGTGAGATTTTGACAGAATCGACCGGCATGTTCTATGTTGATCTAAATATGATTCGCGGCCGTATCAAATGTTTATTTATAGAATTATAATCATAAAAATGATCAATACAACTCTCTAAGTTCATGTAATCCCATTAAATGACTTTGTCATGAAATCATGACATTTGACAATTACGCTTTTTTTTTTTTTTTGAGGGTGGTAAATTATCAAATAACTTCTCCCGCTCTGGATGGAGCGGGAGGGCGTGTCAGACTTTTACTGACTAAAACCTACCCGTGTTCCTGCCGTTGCCTGTGTGCCGAGGTCGCGATATCCCTTTCAGACAAACTCGCAACCCCGGCAGGCATTGGCCCTTCCGGACCCCGTCAGTTGGTGCTGACATCTCTTTGAGACGCGCGTGGAACACAACGCGCCGTCGACCCGGGCCTGGTCCCTATCGGACGGCGAGCTACCCATTGCTCACCGTCCGCAAGCCCGCGCCTACGGTGGCCGGAAGTCGGCTCGCGACTCCCGACGCCCGGGGCGTCTCCTGCGGCGACCAGGGGCGCGAGGGCGCGCATTTTGCCTCTCCATCGCGCGCTCCGCCTCCTCCTTCGTGAGCATTACTGCTTCGCAGAAGGAGGTGACGGCCTCCCATGCACTCTCGCTCCGGACCATGGCCTGAACCAGGTCCGGACGCGAGAGATCGCCGCCGCCGATCGCCTCCGTGAGGATACGGCAGTTTGACAATTATGCTAACTTATGGAGTTGTATTGCTGATTGTAATGATTATAATTATGTAAAGCCATATTTGTTACAGTCGCGAATCATATTTTAATAACATAAAACCTGACACTGACCTGCAAAATGCAAAAAACTAAAGAAAATTTGAATCTCGCGGGCTACCTTGGCGCATCCTCCTTAAGACCAGGCACTCTAAGGACAACTTCCACGCAAGCTCCGCCCCCATGCAACCCGCCATTCTACTATGTGTTAAACGCTAACACATCAGTAATAAAGTTGAATATCGCGTGCGCTCTTTGATCGTGTTTGAGCACGGAACTAAATGGCGTAAGTCTCAATTCTTATTTCGTTTCTAACTAAAGTAACAATTAATCTAGAGAAAAAAACCACGCAGAATGAAGGGTTCCGTAGTTGGGATGAATTCATCCCAAGAACCAACTTAATATTGTTGTTCAAAAACATGTTCCCTCATACATTCCAACTGCAAATGTAGTACTTGCCATTTAAAAATCATTAGAATTCACGTTATGCTTACGTAGCGCGTTCGTGTTAAGGGGGATGCGCTAAGGTAGCCCGCGAGTTTCAAATTTTCTTGAGTTTTTTCCACTTTGCAGGTCAGTGTCAGGTTGCATGTTGATTAAAATATAATTCGCGACCGTAACAAATATGGTTTTACATAATTATAATCATTACAATCAGCAATACAACTCCATAAGTTAGCATAATTGTCCAATGTCATGATTTCATGAAATAGTCATTCAATGGGATTACATGAATATAGAGAGTTGTATTGATAATTTTTATGATTATAATTGTTTAATTAAACATTTGATACGGCCGCGAATCATATTTAGATCAACATAGAACATGATACTGACCTGCAAATTGCCAAAAACGTAAGAAAATTTGAATTTCGCGGGCTACCTTGACGCTTTCGCCTTAAGGCTTCAGTTTTGCTCATCGAAGTAGGAAACAAAGCTATCAATAAATTATGATTCATCACGAAGATCATTAAAAGTGCTTACCTCTTTCACAAGCGAAGGCTCTTTCGAGATGACAGGGCAGGTCGAGAAACACAGGGTGGTCGTGTTTGACCCTCTCTAGAGCCACGCAGTCAGCACCCATCTCCGGGACAGGTATGTGAGTTCTATTTAACCACTGTAGTAGAGAAATTGGTTAATTTATATTTGGAAACTTCTCCTTCTTTTCGTGTGGTTAGTGACTAACCTGGTGTCAGAGTTTTAAAGCCGCCCATGGTCCTCTGACTTGGCGTTATATGCCGTCGAGAAATACCTCTCAGACATGCCTCATGATGTTTTTCTTCACCGGTTTTGAAGCCAGTGATAATTATACAATACGCACATGAATCCGAAAATTTAGAGGTGCTTGCCTTGGGTTCGAACTTGAGACCTATGACTTGGCAGTCTGACGGTTACACCACTAGGCTATCACTGCTGAGATCGTTATAATTGCCAACTGTTTTAAATAAACAGATCGTTAAGTAGTAACCGTTCGTAAAAAAACGGATCGTGTGTTTACCAGCCGTTTGCAAGAAACGGATCTTTAAACTTACAAATCGATGGTAAGTAACGGACCGTTATTTTTACCAACTTTTGTCTTGTCAGTATGGTTTTTACCGACATCTTCAACAATTATCGTCATATTTCAGCCAATTTACACAAAACCTTTAATGAATTATACACCTAAATTCGTTCGGTAGTTTTTGAGTTTACCGCGTTCAGACCAACAGACAAACATGGCGGGGGAACTTTGTTTTATAATATGTAAGTAGTGACAGTGATTTTATCATCGTCTACTCACCATTGGATAATGCCCCACGTTTTCATCTTGTTCCTCATTGGCTAGTACATCGAGGGCAGTTCTCCTGAGCTCCATCCCTGGTCCCCATCGGTAGCCAGCCGCATCCTCCGCTGAGTCCCGACGGGCTCCCACCCAGACTGACGCCAAGGCTGTGGGTAGAACCATTTGTTAATGATATCATCGGTCAGATGTGACCATAAAAGGTACATACAAACTCAAACTCAAAGCATTTATTTCAATGAAACCAGGCACTTTTGAATTGTCAAGGAATCGGTCAGTGAAAAATTTTTTTTTCCTTCATCTTAACTTTTTACGTGATAATTATTTTAAAACTTAGAATAGTGCTGATTGTACTTTACACAGTCCGTTCCACTTTCTTAGAGTCTGATATAATATTATAAACACTTTGTTCATTTGTTTTATGTAAATTCCAAAGCGTAGTAGGTACCTATGGAGGAGAACGGGCAAGAAACTCCACGGACACTCTTTTAAATAAAATAAAATAAATAGATACTGCAATCCACGAAGAAAGAAAATACATTTATTTAGCACAGACTAAAAGGCACACAACACTACATATTGTACTACAAGTAAAAACCAAATTAAAAAGAAAGAAAACAAATAAAAAGTGTAAAGTGTGTTCTAAGATATTAGCAGGAAAGTATGCCTCGCGGCTGCACCAAGTAGGCCTAGTTCAGCAAACATTCCAGACAACTAGTGCCTGACGCTGGTTTTCAACTAGACCTGTCGGTCGATTCTGTAAAAATATCAACGTGAAATTTAGGTGAAATGAGCGTGAAGTGAGCTGTCAATAGTGTTAATCCCTAGCATCCTGCCGGTCGATTTGTGACAGTGACAGCTCACTTCACGCTCACTTCACCTAAGTTTCACGGTGATATTTTTACAGAATCGACCGGCTGAAGTGTGAGGTGACGGATGTAAATCAGTTTTTATACTGCAATGTGTATATGTATACTTAAATATAATAAATTTGTGTAAGGTAATAATAATAATGAATACATATTTCAATAGTTATATAAATTGCAAGACAACAAAACAAAAAACAAACTACGACGCGCCCCACCCCGCTCCGTGCCTTACTAAAGTATAACCTAGTGTGTTAGTGTTTTTACTTATTGACATTTCTAAATATTTTAATCTGATTTAATTATAATGTTTTATGTTATGTAATTTTAATCTGATTTCACTGTAATTTTTTATATTTTGTTATTATTATAATTTTAATGTAATTTAATTGCCATGTACTGTTCTATATTTTCAACGTTTTTGATGTATTTTAATGAATTTTGATCCATATTAATTGATATTTTTAATTTAATTTCATTGCAATTTGTTATTTTTATATTATTTTCAACACAATGTTTCCATATTGTTATGAAATAAATGACTTATGACTTATAAATGACTTACCTACAGTAGAGGTGGGTCGTTACGTGATTTTCACGTAACTAGTAACTTCGAAGGCGTCACCTGATTTGAAAACTAGTGATTTTAGTAACTAGTTATTTTCAAATTCTGTTCGGTGATTCAACATGGTGATTCTATCGAAGTGTTACTTGCGAAACAAAAATTTAGACGATTACCTACGTAATATGTTATAATAAGTTTTTGTAGGTAGGTATGCAGTTACATCATTAACGTAATAATAACACAAATAAACTTTCCTTCATAATTGTACAATATTTTGTAAGTAGTTACATTTTCGAAGCAGTATCCAAATTGAAACTACTTATAAAATAACGTGTTTACAGTTTGACTCGAAACTAGCTATTCGGCTACATGCCCCGTAACCAGCCATGCTATTCTGTAAACATCTCACCGTGAAAACTTGGGTGAAGTGAGCTGTCAATAGTGTCAATCTCTGTGGAATGACAGCTCACTCCACGCTCACGTCACCTAAGTTTTCACGGTGAGATGGTTACAGAATAGCACTGCAGTTATTGTAACTAGTGACGTGAAATTACGCCCATACCTAGCCTACAGCAGTGCTATTCTGTAACCATCTCACCGTGAAAACTTAGGTGAAGTGAGCGTGGAGTGAGCTGACGTTCCACAGGGATTGACACTATTGACAGCTCACTCCACCCAAGTTTTCACGGTGAGATGTTTACAGAATAGCATGGCAGTACAGTAACCGCGGAGTGGGGCGCGTCTTTGTGGATGGCATTATCTGTAAACAGTTATATTTATATTTCTCTGAAATGTTTGTCTTTGGCTCTTATAAGTTATGAGTCTAAACAAAACTATTGTTAGTTGTATATTATTATTTTTTTCATTCATATAAAAAAAGTAAAACAAATCCTTTATTAGAAAAATAAGTACTACCTGAAGACCTCCCTTACTAAAAAAACTTTCACATTCAAGTCGCATTCTGTCAAACTTGTCAAACATTTTATTGATTGTATTTTTGACAGATTGCGAATTAGATTTAGCATGAGAACGTTCTTAAAAATTACGGGAATTGCCTCTCTGCTTCTCGTTTTAGAAAAATAAGATGGCGACCTTAAAGATGGTACTAAGCGCAAAATAGTGTAGTGTGCAGGCAGCTAGCGACATCTGTATTTTATTTGAGTGAACTACATTCCTCTGCCCGTAGAATGCCTAGGAATGTAGGCGTGTTGGTAATGTTTTGTTATTTATTATTATAATAGCGTAAGCGCTACTGCTGAGCATAATGTCCTGGGATCGATTCCCAGGTCGGGTTCAGATTCAGATTCAGATTCAGATTCTTTATTTGTTAACATAGGTAGTTACAAACAGGTGTTACATTGTCATATGCGCTCTATGTTTTGCCATTTGGCGTACAAATATGATGATCAATAAATTTTACATTTAATTATTAATTATCTACGTGCAACAAATACTTTTATCAGTTTAAATTATAAAAAACAAGAATGCTAAAGTGTAAGCGATTCATAAATATTTTCAAATTGTCAACAATAAAATTTAAGAAATACGAGTAACAAAAATAAAAATGTCTGGAAAAAAAAAAGATATAGAAAATAATGTTAGTCATAAAATTTAAAATTAATACAGAAATGTCAAAGCAATTATTAAACTATTCCTTTAATGTCAACAATTAAATCTAAGGTACCACATAAATGTTAAATGTATTAGAATAATGTCAATGGATTGCAATGTCGATTAGTTAAAATAAATACAGTAATGTCAAAATAGATGACCTAACACTTATTATCTATAGGAGGCATTATAGAACTGTCGTCCAAATATTCCTTTAGCGAGTAGTAACATTTATCAATTAATATTTTCATAAGCACTCTTTTGAATTTGTCCAGGTTTAACGATTTCAATGTCTCAGGCAGCTTGTTAAATATTTTTGTGGCCATACAGAAAGTGCTTTTATTCATTAAGGCTGTTTTACCAGGTGTGATTTCAAGCTCTAACTCATTGTTGTCACGTAGTTTGCGATAGTGACTTTTAAAAGCTAATTTGTACTGTGAGATGTGTGTTTTGACAAATATATTTGTTTCGTAGATATACAGTGATGGTAGGGTAAGAATGTTCAGGCTTTTAAAGAACGGTTGACAACTATCGGTGCTATTTAGGCCACACATGGATCTATGTAATACATTTTTTTTGAGCTCTAAATACAATATCTCTATCGACGGAGTTGCCCCAATACATTATGCCATACCTAAGTGTTGATGCAACATAACCATGATAAGCCGTTAGTACAGATTCTAGGCTGACAGTCTTTGATAGTTTAAATAGAACGTATGCAAATCTATTCATTTTTTTACAATTTTCATCTGTCTGTGATCTCCATGTCAGATTATTATCAATTACGATGCCGAGGAATTTGGCGACAGTAGTTGACTCTATTGGACTCGGGAAAAGTGTTATTGGGTTTTTCTATCTGGAATGGCTTAGTAGCAGCTCGGAGTCTGGATTTGTGCCCGGTTGATGGCAATAGGCTCGCCCCCTGTTACATGGGATTTAAACATAACTGGCGAAATGTGGGTGTACTGTAGGTACACCTTTGCCCAACTCTTCGGCGAAACAAGGTGTGAGTTATCAAAGTCAAAGTCAAATCATTTATTTCAAATAGGCCCTTGTAAGGCACTTTTGAACGTTAAAGTTTACAAAAAATTTAATTGATTCTAGTTGCCCCTTCCTAAAGGTTATGTAAATAAATACTTACAAAACTGCGACTCCGACAATGCTTCAGCCAGGAATTCAGCTTTATCTTTCGTATCTAGGATTGCCAAAGACCCGTTATGAAAGCCCCTGCAACAAAAATCGATTTGGATTTATTTTGACTGCGCCTTCTTTGTGTCCCGCCGCTGGGCAAAGGCCTCCCCTTTTCCTTCGAAACCTCTCTATTTTGTGCGATCTATCAGAATGATTTTGCAGGATGTTGGTGATCCATTACTTCATATACCCGCAGTGTCATCAATGCTAAGTTGTTGCTTCCTAAGTACAACAATTTACACGGCAAGAGATCATTAAAGAATATAATACCTTACCTTATTAATCAACTACCTATGTCATTGAGGTACAAAATAACTTCTAAATACATAAAGTACAAAGTAAAGGAACATTTCTTACAAAATATAAATATCTAATGTATATTAAGTGAATGAAAATAAATGTTATAAATGAATATAGTTAAATAGTGAATAAATAAACATAATACCCAACAATATCATTGGAAAATTAACTATCTATTACTAATAATAATATACTTTTAGGAACAATCTGTATCAATCTAAATCACATTCCTCCACCACTTTTTGTCTTAAGGACGGTCAGATTGGTCATCCATGTTCGCTCGTAAGTAATAGATAAATATTTCGCTTATTACCCTCGATGTTGTTTTTGTTACCGTATCATTTTATGATTATGAACTTAAATTTGTTTTGATTGTTTAAATTATGTGGTCGATGATTTTGGTGCACGGTAAACTCTAATGAGTTTATGTTTGCACCAACTTATTATGTATAAAGATGTAAATACTGAATGAATGAATAAATATGTTTGAAAAAATTGGCTGCTCAACAACGTAAATAACGCAATGAATGTTGTTGAACTGTCAAAATGAAAGCCATTGCGACTGCAAGTGTCACTCAATACCCCGCTGATTTTCGGTTTTTATACCCAGTGATAAAAACTGTCTTCTCGAGGCCGTTGGTTCCGTTACGTTGCTCTATTGGCTGGCAAAACACGTCATAATGTACCGGAAAATGGCTGCCAGAAGATTCGACTGCCTCGCTACTGCTGAGCATGAGGTCCTGGGTTCAGTTTCCAGGTAGAGCAATGTTATTAGGTTTTTGCATTAGGAATTTCTAAGTAGATGTAGTAATCCTGGAGTATAGATTTGTGCCCGGTTGATGGCAATAGGCTCGCCTCCTATTACATGGGACTTAAACATAACTGGCGAAATATATGGGTAGGTAGTATAGGTACAACTCTGCGTAACCCATCGGGGGATACAGTCGTGATGTAATGTTACTAACCAATAACTGTACCATGAAGTTTTTCTAAAAGACCTAAAAAAGATATTTCAAGTGTTTGAAGTTATGGATCAGGGGTATGATGTCGTCGAAGGGGAGTAAAAGCAATACTACCGATGAGTGAAGCTGATTGAAAATCATACAAACCGGCATATAATCTTGGCAGACTCCCAGTTGACAGGCAGAACCTGTACGATAAACTCCTTTTCGTTGAATATATAAGACTCCCACTTTGGAGTGCTCAGTTGAGGTACTGGAACAAACAAATAGGTGTTGAATAGGAAGTACAGAAAGTGGTCTTAATCTATAATGTTCCGACTGCTGTGATACAGATCTCCCCGTGAGATGGAACGAGCCGAAATCCACCACGTAGACACAGTGTGGTTTGGTATAACTCCCAAAGGCGTTAACTTAAGGTGTCAATAGATTTCCTTCTTGAGGCAAGATGGCGTGTTCTCTATTTTATTTTATTCTGTTCGGAAAACTTACAGCTAAGTTATTTACGATGTTCTTAAAACATAAATTGAAAGGCATTTATAAGTTTTCACTGACTAACACTAATATAAAAATGAAAAAGGTTAACACAATATAGGCAAACAGGCGCGACACGACAACGCGACGCGAACAATTTTTATGAAAGTTTAATGGAAATTGTTTTACCAGATTCGAGACATCGTCGCATCACGAATGTCTGTGGGATCCTTAAACCTATACATAACTTAATTTTTTTAATATTACACAGCTGTATGAAGGATTTAGTACACCTTGTATTACTAGGCTCCTATATTCGAAAAAAAAAAAAAAAAACGAACGAATAGAACAATAAAATACAGAAATTGCAGAGAAACAAAATAAACACGCTAGAAGACCAACGAACGAAAAGAAGACAAAAAAACAGTATAGCAGAGAAAATTTATCTCTAGAAGACCAAAACCAAGTGCCAAATACAACAAATGAGGAGAGTGCAAAAGCACTATTTGGAAGAAATCCCTACCTTTAGACGCTTTATCATCTGGCTCAATAGATATATTCGTTCCCTGTGTTCTGCAAAATATCTTGGAGTTGATCAATTGACAAAAGACTTCCCCAACCGGGGGTTCGATGAGACGTCGGCTCGCCATTTCTTGCGTCATACTTTTGACACCTTTGTGCGTTGGACAATCGCATTCAGATGCATGTTGCATCGGATGGGCATTTTTTGATATTCGTTGTGACTTATCTTCCTCTACTTTGTCTTTCTTTATTCTTCTGTCAAAGTCTGAAGCAGTGAAAATCTGTTTACTAACAAGTTTACAGGGTCAAATTAAATTTGCTAGCGAAACTCCGCAGACGTGATGGATCGGTGTCTAAACAAATAAAAAATGATTTGGTGATAATTTTTTTGGGGTCAATGACCGCTGGTATAGACCAAACTTGTGTCTTTTGTGACCCGATTGGTCGAGGGGCAGAGCGACAACGATGACTCACTATTTTCTTAACGCGAATGGAATATAGTTACTGGAAGTAGGAGTTGAGAAAATTAATTAATTTTAATTTATGTTTTGTGTTTAGTTAGCGACACCCATAACGTGTGTGAAGTTTACAGAACAAAAATATTTTTATACCATTCCCCCTCTAAAAAGCTTATTTTATTCACTGTTTTCAGTGAATAAAAAGGACTTTTAATCACTGTTTTGGTGTTTGAATTTAGAACACATTTATATATGCGACCTCCATCTCAATGCTATACAACCTCCTTGCGAAAACATACTCGATACACAGGAAATAAATATCGCTTCACAAGTTGATTATTATTAGTAATAATAAGAAAATTACTTTTAATTTTAGTAATTGTTCCAATTTTAATGTGCATTTTTTTATTTTAATGTTACTTTGGTTTTTATTTATGTTTAGTTTGTTTTTAGTTTAATGTGTGATTTCCTGTGCGAGTCTCAATAAATACTTTTTCTTTCTTTCTTTCTTTCATTTTAATTAATTCAACCTTCCTCTTTTCTTCATTAAATGTCTATTTTCGCTTAAATCTTTATTTTTCTCGTAGTCATGGTATAAAGTATAGTATGCAACTCTTGAATAAAACGGATTTATATCGAGGGCCATGAATTACTCGCGTCGCTCAGGATTCTAACACTTGAATCACTCGCTACGCTCGTGATTCAATCGTCATGAATCACTCCCTGCGGTCGTGATTCAGTCGTTAGAATCCTTCACTTGCTCGTGATTCATCTATGGCCCTCGCTTTAAATCCGTCTTTTATTCACTAATTGCATAATATACTATTTTAACCTGATATTTCAAGTAACTATACTATCTAAGGTTGTTGACCCCTAAAAAGAAAGTAATCAAATTCTTTTGTTTTGTCATGTTTAGATATCGATATCGATCCCATCACGTCTGCGGAGTTTTGCTAACTTATTTCATATGACCCTCTAGAGTGCGGGATTTAAAGACTCAAGCGTGAATACTTTGTATCTAACACGGTAGGTACTAACAATTATGAGCTAAGATAAACAATAACAGCATCCTGAGGACTGTACCGGAGAAATTCAGCTCTCCCATTATAACAACAGTTTGTACGGAGGTCAATTGGTACTAACATAATAGTTCCTACACACTATGCCAACGGCATGGCCGCTAGCACTGCCGCCGGCCCTGCCGCCCTGCCACCGGGCAAGCCGCGGCTCGCCCGGCCCCGGCGCATAAAGCTTTGTGCAGACTAGCGCGACACGACAGCGCGACGCGACAACGGTTATTGTTATACCGTGAAGTTTTCTTAGAAATTATATAGTATTAATAGTCTGAACGAGCCTTAAAGCCGCATAAAGGATCGCGAAGGAAATGAAGGTGCAAAAGCCGGGGGTACGTGCCGCGCGGCAAAAGCCGGCAGCCATGTCGCCGGCATAGTGTGTCGGAGCCATTACATAATAAGTTGTTTTAATATTATCTTACTAACACTCTATGGATTTCTTGATCCGAAATAAAATGAGATACAAAAAAAATCTGACAAAAAGAGGTCATGCATTGGAATTCGGGTGCATTAAAATGGCCGCCAACAGAGGCGGTACTTACATAAGGTATATACAGTCAGGGACATCGACGCGAAAACTGTTACTATGGACTCTGAAAATGACTGCTGTTTCATAGATAAGTGCAATACCTACGCGGTCAAAATGTGTGGAAATGCTGTTTTTTTTTAAATTAACCGACGAAAAATTTCAACGCTTTGGGGTTCAGAATCATGTACTGAATCCATGGTAACAGGCTTCGCATCGATGTCCCTGCCACTCTGTACAAGGTTTATAATGCGCACCGGTCTTTCCAAGTAACAGTGTGGCGGCATCTACATCGCCACATGCGAACTACGCATCGTCACATAACATCCTGACGTCACAAAAATCCTGCAACGCGCAATTAGAGTTTATCGCGCGATGGACATATATACAAGCTCCCAACTTCAACCTCTGGGCAATTGCCCGCCAGACACGACACCCGTCCGGTCGGAGGATCCTCCCATTTCTATGGTGGATGAGTGAACTTTTTTACACCCTGTTCCTCATACCCCTAAAACAGTGGTCACCTAATTATTTTGTAAACTGTACTGTAACTGTGTAAGTATTTCAGCCATGCTATTCTGTAAACATCTCACCGTGAAAACTTGGGTGAAGTGAGCTGTCAATAGTGTCAATGCCTGTGGAATGACAGCTCACTCCACGCTCACTTCACCTAAGTTTTCACGGTGAGATGGTTACAGAATAGCACGGCTGGTGGATGGAATACGTACGAATATACCTAAAGGTTTTTAGTAAAAACATAACAGAAATAGTAAGATCTGGGGTTCAAGAAATTGTTAACGCCTATGATTGATAAATCATGATGTGCCCAGGAAACTAATTATCTACTTTTACGAGACCAGGAAAAACACACATGAAATAATACTTCAAAATAAATTAAAAGATTCGTAGCTTAATAAATTGAAGTTATAAAAAATTTAATAAGTACTGTTAGCATTAGTAGCTCCAGTGATAGCCTAGTGGTATGACCGTCAGACTGCTAAGTCATAGGTCTCAAGTTCGAACCCAAGCCAACCTCTGACTTTTCGGATTTATGTCCGTATTGTATAATTATCACTTGCTTCAAAAACGACGAAGGAAAACATCGTGAGGCAAGCACGCCTTTTTTTTGACGTATATATTTCTCGACGGCATGTGAAGCCGAGTCAGAGGCCCATTTATAATTCTGATCACTAGGTTAGTCACTAACCATAGGAAAAGAAGATGAAAAAGCATTTAAATTATGTAAATATAATATTCCATGATTGATTATAAATGTTTTTTTTTTTAATTAAAAAAAACTTCATGATATAGAGAATTCAAAAAGAACACAGTACCTACCTACTATCGAAAAACTTCATATCTAAACAGTTTGAACACAAAATCCCGTGAACACGATGACCACATCTGTTACCGCCCCGGTTCTATAGACGCCGACCGCTGCAAGCAGAAATAGTCCTTACGATGTATAGATATGAAGTTCTTCGATGGTACACCTTTGTTTTCCTAAGAAAGCGGTAAGCGGTCACACAATAATGACTGCCCAAATACAGAGCATTTTTCGATACTTGAACGTGAAATAAAAATAAAGAAAAATTATTATATTAATATACCTAATTTACAGATTTTTAGTGACGGCCTTTATAAAGACTCGTACAGACCAGCGCGACGCGACGGCGCGACGCGACTCGAACAATACAATTTCCAAGAAAACTTGACGGTATAACAATAACCGGTGTCGCGTCGCGCTGTGGCGTCGCGCTAGTCTGCACAAAGCTTTATATGACGGAACCGCTCTTCTGGGAAATCGTGGCATTAGCAAGACATGACAAAAAAAAAATGGCGCGTCCCCAAGCAAAACGACGCGCTAGCTGTTTCTTGGAGCTATCTTACTTAGCTACTTGTTATTTAAAAGAAACATCAACTAATAAAAAATACATTATATTTCTAACTAATTTTGGTTCCATAATGGTTGATTCCATTTTTTTTTAAAGGAGTTTATTTTTAATTAATCTCCTTACAACAAAACCGTAGAAATTAAAAATAATGATAAATAATATATTATATGCATCTCCTCGTAGGCACTATTTTAATTTTGCGACATCTTTCACGATTTAATTTTTTGCAAAACAGCAAAGTTGATTTTATAGAGCTACGCCCCGCGGTTTCACCCGCATAAGTCTCGATTCCGTGGGAATAACGGGATAAAAAGTCGTATGTTGTAACCGAGGTCATGGTCAACCCATGCGCCAAGTTCCATCCAAATCCATTCACTTGTTTTAAGCTTCGGGCAGACAAGCGCGACGCGACACCGGCTATTGTTATACCGTGAAGTTTTCTTAGAAATTGTTTTGTTCGAGTCGCGTCGCGCCGTCGCGTCACGCTGGTCTACACAAGCCTTTAGCGTTAATGCAAACAAACATAAAAAAAATCGAATCTTTTATTTTTTATAATTATTAGTGTAAATTATTCTTAAATCTGTGCATTGACTACTGTAACTCATGCGCGTGTGGTGCGGCTAGGGTTGCCAACTTTTTGTACAAGAAATAAAGTTTTTATGGTCAAAGTGGAAAAATAAACTATATTTCGGAAAAATAAACAGTATTTCGGAAAAAAAACTTCATTACAAAAAATAAAAACGAACGGCTTCCAAAACAAAAACACTACAAAATGAAAAATAGATATAACTTTAATTTCGGAAGTCGGTGTCTTTGGTTTTGTAATTTCGTTTTTTGCCACCGACTTCTTTTTTATTTAGCTTTGGATATCCGTGAATTCGATTCAAAATATTTTATTTCACATAAACAAGGGCACTTATAAAACGTCAGAAGCTAGTTGTACGGTTCCAATTGGTCGTTTCCTATGGAGAAGAGCCGGCAAGAATCTCCACGGTTACTCTTTTAAAAGTAAATTAATTTTACAATGTTTTCAAATTACATTGTTAAAAGGTATGAGAGGACAGTGTTGGCCTATCAACAAGTACCATGAAAACAGTATATTCATATATTGTGTCCCCACCTATGAAATTGGCGTTTTTTTTCTCACAAATAAAGAACCTCGTCACTTCTATGACTTAAAATATTCATCAATTGCTTGGTATTATATCGAATAATGATCATCATAGACAACCACCAATAGTAAAAAAAACCTTATTACTTATATTTTTCTAAACATAAAAAAATACCTTAAAAATGACTCCTCATTTTGTTAGCAGAAATTACCACTATTTGCTTTAAATTAGCCAAAATTTATTTTTGCTTTTCGCTTAATCTAAGTGGCATATTACCTTATCTTAGTTTTTAAACATTAGTGCATAAAAGTTTCAAAACATAGTGTTCATGGTTGTTATATAAATTAAGAAAATGTTAGTATGAAAAATGCAACTTCTTTAAAATTCTCCATACAAAACGATGATTTCATAGGTGACCTAATACTTTATTTTTGTTGAACAGTAAACAGTAATTTAGAGTGAAACACCGTATAATACTATTTTAACAGTATGGTTAGAAACCCTAGGTGTGGCAAAGCCGGAACGAATGTTCCAGGTTATTTGCTAAGAGAAGTGCCTTAAAAGCCAAAATTGATGCAAAAAAAAAACAACAAAATACCAACCTCTATACTGCTCATGATAACTGGCCGAACACGAATTCAAAAATAATAAAAACAAAATTAATAATTTAAAAATGGATTCCATAACGCACACCGCTTACGAATGAACCGCGACAGATACTGACTTAAGTTATTTCTAAAAAATCTAATAATATGGCAGTAATGTTATTATTAATTATATTATTATTAAAACCGAGCGTAACTTGAATGGTTTATTGATATTTCCTGAGGCCATATTTTGAAAATAATGTATTACGTATGTGGTCTTGCATAATGAATTACAAATCGTTGAGAAGCGAGCTAAACTCCTTGAACAATAGATGTTTTATAGGTATTTATATATATGGGATATACAAAAATAAAAACTGTCAAGTGCGTGTCGGACTTGCAGTTGAGTTCCGTAGCTCGCATTCGTATGATGTACATCAATATTTTATACTTATAATACTGCCCTGCTAAGCCAAAAGGCGCTATCTCAGAGATACACCCTTTCAGTTTTTTTTATACCATTCAATAGCTATAACAATTTTGCATCTAATGGTAAAGCCAAATACCGCTATCTAACTTAAAACATTTAAAAAAACCACTCAGAAGTTTTTTATTTCCATATGTTTCCTTAAATTACAATTAACAAAAAGTCAATTTTCTCAAAACTTACTACGATTAAGATAGCGCCTTTCGGCTTAGCAGGGCAGAATATGTATTATAAAGAGGTAAACTTTGTTTGTTTGTATGTAGGGGGTAATCTCTGGAACAACTAGTCGGATCTGATAAATTCTTTTTGCATGTGATAGCCCAATTCTTAAGGAGAGTTATAGTTTATTTAACATCACGCTACGACCCTTAGGAGCCGAGCAAAAATAAAAAAAAGTCAGAAAGAACGCTAAGTAACAGTGCGTACGGCGATAGGATGCGACGCGGTGGGTCGGGGGTCTGAATTTCACGCGGACGAAGTCGCGGACAGAAACTAGTAAATAAATAAAAAAGCTTTATATATTCCACACAATTAAATAAAAATTATAAATACAAATATGAGTAACATTAATAAAAATAATAAAAATAATTAGATTGTTTAGGTACATTTGGGTCGAGTACCTAGCTAGGTACCTACCTACTGAAGTTTTGTATGGGACAGTTGATTTTTTTGAGGGTGGGAAATTATCAAATAACTTCTCCCGCTCTGGGCGGAGCGGGAGGGCGTGTCAGACTTTTACTGACTACAACCCACCCGTGTTCCTTCCGTTGCCTGTGTGCCGGGGTCGCGATATCCCTTTCGGACAAACTCGCAACCTCGGCAGATGAATGAGGACCTAAAGTGCAAACTCCTTTTGTCTGCAATCTGGCAGACCTTAGATTGATATTAATAAATAATAAATAAATTCATTTATTTCAGGTAAATAACACCCATTGCCAAACATAAATAAATTAGTAATCAGTTAAAACCAAATAAGTTCAAACTAAATAAAATTAAAAAGTGTTTTATTTATTTTCACTTCAGAGACACAAACATCTGTGTAGCCCTGGCTCTTGTACTAGGAGTTCCTGTATTACAAAAGCCAGACCTCTCAATTTACAGGGAATATGTAATAGACAAAACGGAGATACATTATAGTTAAGGAATGCATTTAAAGGTAGGTTTACAAATATACAAGAACAAAAAAAAAGTAATATAATAAAAGATTTTTAATTACCATTGCGTTCTGTAGAGAGTGAAAATGCCTATTTTTTGGCCTAAGAATCAGCATTGCCATACAACGTGGCAATGCTGCCAGCCTTTTGGGCACTTTTCCTGTTGGCAGCGATGCGGACGAATTTTTTGATGCCCTATGATTGTTCCCCCCCACCTCTTTCTTATAAACTTGTACATATTCACAATTTACATGTAATTGTTTAATTTAATTTGATTAATTAATGGTACGAAAGTTTAAAAAAAAATACAATTAAATCAAATTAAAACAAATTAAAACAAATTAAAACAAATTAAAACAAATTAAAACAAATTAAAACAAATTACAACAAAATAAAACAAATTAAATCAAATTATATCAAATTAAATCCAACTTTAATCAAAATAAATCAAGTCAAATTAAATGAAAACAAAATAAATCAAATCGAATTTATAATGCAACATACCTACTTCTTTCAAAATGAACATTATGTTACGTAGCAGCGAACCCTACACGATATACATGATTCTTGCACGTGCTAAGTAAAATATTGCTAGCTGTGCGATGTATCAAAATACACAAGTCTATATGGGACTGGCTAGCAAAAATTAATATGTTAAAACTACAAATATTATCAACGTGGTGAACGACATAATTATTATTAACTACTGAGCTTCGCGATTTCGTCTGCGTGGACTTCAGAAATAGATCCAAAGAGAATTGAAAAATGCAGAAGTTAGTTTTAACATACTTTGAGGGACACTAAACGCCTATAGGTGTTATAACAATAATACTTCAATTGTGATTTTTATTTTTTTTTGCACAAAAAATACGTCTTTAATTTTTTTTTCCAAACAATTTTTTGTACCACAAACCACGAATGACAGCCGGGACCAACGGCTTAGCGTGCTTTCCTAGGCACGGAGGAGGCTCGGTATGTAAAGATGGTCAGTGGTCACCCATCCACGGACCAACCCCGGCAAGCGTAACTTAACCTGATGAAATTTTAATAAACTGGTAAATTTACTTTTGAATTTATGTTCCTGAATCCTCAAATTAATAAATTAATGTTCACAGTGTTATTTACTTGGAAATGAGGTGGAGAGTCAGTGTGCGAATGAAGGATACTATAAAAAATGTAAAAACAAAAAAAACTGCCAAATGAAATTGTTTGAAATAGTCTTAATAAAACCTTGCATAATGAAACCTTGCATGTGTAGCACAACATGTTGGTGCGTTTTTCTTTAGGAAAAGTATAAAAAAGAACGCACCAACATGTTGTTGAACTGCAAATTCGGCACCTTTTGTAGGTAGCTACAAAATACACTAATCCACATGGTCCTCATATGACTTGACCAAGGTTATGTCTGGACTTTAAAACAGACTGCGACCTCTGAGTTTGTTTCGGCCTTTCTTCTCAGAGTAGTCAGATAGGAAATACCGACCTCATCTAGCTTATTTTTAATATTTTTTTATATGACGTGTAAAAGTGATTCCGATGTCCTATTTACAGAATAAACAATTTCGTTTCATTTCATAGCTCCTTTTTCGCGGAGATGCACACCGAAATTTTGGAGTCGAATTTCATTCGGAACTCCAAAATGCCCCCTTTCTTATTTTTAACCGATTTCCTAAAAGGAGTAGGTTATATGTTCGTCGCGCATGTATGTTTTTTTGTTTTTGATGTATGTCCACCGATTTCTCCGTCAATTGTGGACCGATATTGAAAATTCTTTTTTTGTATGAAAGGATATGCTCCCAAGTTGGTCCCATATAAATTTTATTAACTTTGCTTGGGTAGTTTTTCAGTAAGCTTCAATAATACGTTTTTTTCCCACTTAGTATAAAGCTAAAAATAACGAAAATTCAAAACGAAAGACACCGATTTCCGAAACTCTAGTTATTTTTCACTTTTTTAGTTTTTTTTTTTGGAAGTGGTTGTTTGTTTTAATAAATTATTGTATCTTTTTTCATGTCATTGTAATTATTAATTGACCCTCGCGCTAGCCGTAGCCTTAAATCCTTAAGTGAGTCGGTCGTAATCCTATGGAGTTGTGTATGTTATATAAGAATTTATTAAGACAGCATCAAACAAGAAAAAAAAAATCTCTTTTTTTTTTTTTTGGTTTATGGCTTATGACGATCTAAAATTATTGAAAGCAAACTTATTGAAACAAGAATATTCACGACGATCTAAACCAGCAGGATAATTACGTAACACATTTACTTTTAGAATGCGAGCCCAAAATGTAGGAAATTCCATTCGCAATCGCTTGCCATATTTAGTACAGGGTTACTTACCAAAGCTACAAATAAATGGCAATATAATCACACTGAAACGATCAAGCGGCTTCAAGCAAAGGAAAATAAAGCGCTCGACGGATATTGAAATAAATTGCTGTAAAATTATTTTCCTGTGGATGGTGTTATGTGAAAAATTCTTCATCTGCCGAGCCTTTTCCCAACTATGTTGGGGTCGGCTTCCTGTCTAACCGGATGCAGCTGAATTCTAGTATTTTACATGAAGCGACTGCCTATCTAACCTCCACAGTCCAGTTACTGGGTAATAGGATACCCCTTGGTCAGACTGGTAGTCAGACTTTTGAGCTTCTGACTATAAGGACTGTCAAAGATTTACGTATGACTGCCGAGACCAACGGCTTAACATGCTTTCCGAGGTATCATGCTAGTACCTCCTCAGAGATTGCAACTATACAGTAGAAATGCCAGTTGTATGACAGTAAAAATTTATAATAAATTACCATCTGGCTTGAGAATGTTACCAATTAATAAATTCAAATGTTAAATGTTTACTTGGCTCTTAGACATTGTGTTTTTATTCCGTTAATGAATTTTTAAATCATATTTTTTTACATTGTAATTAATATTCTATGCGATTAGTATTTTGACATTATAATTAATATTTTGACACTATAACTTATATTTTTGACATGCAATTTTTTTTTTCTTTTTATCTTGATTTGTATTTCATGTTTGACAAAATAATTAATATCTTGACATTACAAATAATCGTATTCAATTAATCCAAATCAATATTATTGTATCAAATTAAATATATAAATTCAAAAAAAAAAATATTAATATAACTTTTATTGTGATGTCTAGAATTTGCATGCACTTAGCTTATTTAATTTTTCTACACCAGCAATGGTAGTATATGTGAATTTAAGATCTCAATGTACCATATACTAAGAAATAAATAAATATTATTATTATCATATATGTGTTACGCAGCGTAAAACATATAAGGCAATCGATCGCAATGCCGTTTTTGACATCCATTGCTTCATATGTTCGAAAAATTCGTATGGTCAACAACGTAAATAACGCAAGGAACTAAGTAGGTCTAGTGGTCTCAAGCGCTACTGCTGAGCATGGGGTCCTAGGTTTGATTCCCGGGTCCGGGACAGTGTTATTGGGTTTTTCAATCTAGAATTTCTCAGTAGCAGCTCGGAATCTGGATTTGTGCCCGGTTGATGTCAACCCCCCTATTACATGGGACTTAACACAACTGGCGAAATGTGGGTGTACTATAGGTACACGTCTTTTTTTTTTTAAGGGTTTGTAATTATCAAATAACTTCTCCCGCTCTGGGAGGAGCGGGAGGGCGTGTCAGACTTTTACTGACTAAAACCCACCCGTGTTCCTTCCGTTGCCTGTGTGCCGGGGTCGCGATATCCCTTTCGGACAAACTCGCAACCCCAGCAGACATTGGCCCTTC
Organism: Agrochola circellaris; assembly: GCA_914767755.1. Lineage (NCBI taxonomy): Eukaryota > Metazoa > Arthropoda > Insecta > Lepidoptera > Noctuidae > Agrochola > Agrochola circellaris. Next base: position 2,323,889 of record OU611867.1, on the reverse strand, counting down.
CGGACCCCGTCAGTTGGTGCTGACATCTCTTTGAAGCGCGCGTGGAACACAACGCGCCGTCGACCCGGGCCTGGTCCCTATCGGACGGCGAGCTACCCATTGCTCACCGTCCGCAAGCCCGTGCCTACGGTGGCCGGAAGTCGGCTCGCGACTCCCGACGCCCGGGGCATAGGTACACCTCTGCCCCTCTCTTCAGGAAATATAGGCGTGATATTATGTTATGTGACGTGACTGAACTGTCAAAATGAAAGGTATTGCGACTGATTTCTATTTTATGTGAGTTACCCATCGATCACAAGGAACTAGTGATCAATGGTGTTACTCCGCATTTTAGGAGTGAAGCTAGAAGTACTTGGCGGGCTCGACTTGTCGGACCAATTCAGTGAGAGAAGATATAAGAGTTACGCGATAGAAAGAGAGGCAACTTCTAGGGGAATATAACTGTAAGTAATTAGCGCTGTGCGACCTGAATTGCACTTTATTGTGTAGTAGCAAAAGTCGCTTTTTATTTAAATGAACACACCTTGTTTTGTTTTTTTTTTGTAATGTGCGTTTAGTTTGTGCGCAATAAACACTTTTTCTTTTTTCTTTAAATGATTTTGCGGATCTGTGGTGTTACGCATATACCTCACTGCTTGGCACTTTACAGTATGAACTCGTCCAATTTCGTCTGACAGTGTATTTGCAATAATATTGAAAAATGAAACCATGTTTTTCTTTTTAACAAAGTACCAAATAGGTGAGAATAACAAACTGATGCTTCTATAGGCGCAGTGGCTGAATGATCGGCTTCCGTACTACGAGTCACTGTTTGTTACACTGGTTCGATTTACCCTCGAAATAAAATTCTTTAAAGGCAAATTCCTAAGGAAAATAAATAAGAAAAATATTTAACTGATCCTCTAAAAAACTTATTGACCTTCTAATGTTACTCGCTTTTTTTTAATGAATGATCCTCTAAACTTTTTTTGGGTTTCTAATGATGCACAGTTTTTTAAATAAATGAGCTATGCGAACATAAATGTATGGAACAGCTGATTTTTTTTTCGCGATTTCAGGTTTGGTCCCATAGTGAAAGTTGTTCGTAATGATGAGTACAATGACCCCTTAAGAGGATGCAAACGAATTAAATTTCATATTGTATAAACCCAAGAATAGTACTATAAATTTAATTCAACTACATAATGTTCAAAAAAATTATGAAACTCCAAACAATTTCCCATTGTATTAGCCTTTTATTGATTTAGTTAGAAAAATAATTACATGCATATTCCCTATTGGTTTAGGTAAGGTTGTGGTTAGTGACCAACCTAGTCCTATGTTGGCCGCAGTTACTAGGCTATTTAATATTTTTATATTAATCATTTTTATATTTAGTATTTTGCATAAATCTAATTCTGTTTTGATTTGTTTTCGAAAATAATATGTTATCTGACGGCTTTGTTATCTAAACGTAAATTATTATATAGGTATCTTTGTTATTTTATGAATAAACAATGCAATTTACATCAATCGTTCTATTAAGTTTCTCATTTTTCATTTCTTCAAAATATAATTGAGTTTGGATTAGGCTAGCCAAAAGAATAATAGAAAAACCGGCCAAGTGCGTCTCGGACCACGCACAATGAAGGGTTCCGTAGTTGGGATGAAGTTATCCCAATTATCCCAATAATAAACTTAACATTGTAGTTGAAAAACATGTTCTCCCATACGGAATGTATGGGAGATCATGTTTTTCAAACTGCAAATTTAAGTTGGTTGATTATTACTCGTTAACTTGTAGAGCCTACTTAGCTGTGATAGTTTTCCTTGAATTTTTTCACAAATCCAAGTCTAGAACTATTTAGCTGGCAGGGGGGGTTGGACTTGACTCTATCAAAAAAATTTATTAAAAGCTTAATATTTCGCAAACGGATCTCTGAATCCAAAAATGGTGTTCAGAAACTCACAATTTTTTTCCCACACCATGAGATAGACGAGAAAAAAAAACATCCCCACTTTAGGTACAGGGGAGGCAAACTAAAAAAAAAACATGATTTTATTATACCACTTTGTCGTGATTGATATGCCAAATTACATCTGTCTAGTACTAACAGTCTCTGAGCTAAGCCGCGGACAGACAGACGGACATGGCGAAACTGTAACGGTTCCTTGTTTACTACAGAACCCTAAAAACTAGCTTTTGTCCGCGGCTTTGCTCGCGAGGACGTCCGAAATTATCCCTCGTTTCCCATTAAACGTACCACCGGGATAAAAGTATCCTATGTCCTAACTTAAAGTTGGGTCATGGTCTATAACCATGACCCAACAAGGTTCATAACTCATTTGTTGGACTTGGTATAACCTTTTAACAAGTTACCATCTTCTTTGCTAGATTTGCCTTTTATTGCGTTTATAGCCAAAGTAAAATCCAACCTTTGTTCAAAGGCATACTATTCTATCAACGACTACTTAAACGATAAGAATGGTTGGTCGCTGTGATTAATTCAAGACAATGTTCATGTTCTTTTTCCAGAATTAGCTTACCTACTAAAAGGTTATATGAGTTATATATTTGTTTATTTTTATTTGACTGTATATGTCAATTGATTTTTATTTTATTTTTATTTGTTATTGACATAATCTACTCATTACAATTTTTTTTTAATGAGTTGTTTTGCAATATATGGTTAGCTAGCAACCTTGACAATTGTTCATATATTATGTTTGCCTAACTGATTATTTATTTTTACTTCGATGGTCCTAGTTTATCAGTGACTTCGAGTTACAGTTTTATTAGCTATATGTAAGCGGGACGCCCTTTATACCTGGAAGCTTTTGTTCCGGTATTAAAAGTTCTGTGTTTTGAGTTTTTATTTTTGCTTGAGTATATATTTCGATTGTTTTGTTGGTAGGTATATTGGAGTGTGCTAGCTGTCATTATGGCCAATACATTTATTTACTGTTTTGTGTTGAGTAATGTAAATTATTTTGCATACTATTGAATAGAATCAAGTTTTTTTTTTCTACTTGAACAGACAGCTGTGCTGCTGGGGAGTTTGTTGCGCCACTTCTTCTTCTCAGCTAACGCACTAGGAAGTGGTGAAGGGTGGGCTTTTTGGGGGACTGTCTTATGTAATTTTGACGTTCGAAAAGTGCTGATTCTCGCAGACTAGTTTCAATAAATGACTTTTGAATTTGGTTTTTTTTTTCATTTTCCAAATCGTCTAGTCAACAAATGCTTTTTTGTTCAACGTTTTTCAGCAGTGTCGGAAAAATATGAACAGGGTGTCATTCGATTTGGAAGAGCACGTAGATAATTTTTGAAAAAAAAAATATTAGTTCCGCTCGCTTAAACTGCAAAAATTATTAACAATTTACTGAAAAAAAAGTGGGTTTAGTTTGTTGCAAATATCTCAAAAACTAATTAAGATTTTTTAAATCTAATTAAAGATTCAAAAAGAGGAGGAAATTTCCTAAATGAAAGTCCTAACTCTCGGACCTGTAGGACCAATATTTATAATTTTCCCAGTGGGCCGAAAATTAGGTTAAGAACGGGTAAGAAGGATGATGGACAGGAAAAACTTAAATCGACATCTGTTGGTCGATTCTGTAAAAAGATCAACGTGAAACTTAGGTGAAGTGAGCGTGAAGTGAGCTGTCACTGTCACAAATCGACCGGCAGGATGCTAGGGATTAACACTATTGACAGCTCACTTCACGCTCACTTCACCTAAGTTACACGGTGATATTTTTACAGAATCGATCGGCTGTATTCCCCAAAGGGCTACGCAGAGGTGTACCTGTAGTTCAGTCACATTTCACCAGTTATTTATTTAAGTCCCATGTAATAGGGGGCGAGCCTATTGCTTTTTAAATCAACTTATTACAAAATCCTGCACCCTAATTGCATAACACACTATAAATTAGCTTCATACTTAAACTGCGGAGTGTCTCTTTTTTTTGTGTGGGAAATTAATAACTTCTCCCGCTCTGGGCGGGGCGGGAGAAGTGTCAGAGTATTACTGACTAAAACCCACCCGTGTTCCTTCAGTTACCTGTACGTTGCCAGGGGCCACGGTATCCCTTTCGGACTTTCCCGCGACCCCGGCAACTTTCCCGCGACCCCAGCAGCTTTCCCGCGACCGCGGGATCTTTCCCGCGACCCCGGCAGGTTTCCCGCGACCCCGGGATCTTTCCCGCGACCCCGGCAGCTTTCCCGCGACCCCGGCAGAATTGCGGAATGTCCCATCTATATTCGTCTGTGCAAGTAGGTAATATACGTTAAGTAAGTACTATTTTTTATTCTGTGGTAATATCGACAAAGATTCTTTGAATGTGCTACGTATGAGACGTCCCTAAAGGAAGGTTGCATCTGTATTAAGATTTTTGACGCACGACTGACCTTGGGAAACTGTCCATGCGTTTATGAATCTGCAAAGAGATTCTTACTGTCTGACCTTTCACCTTTTTGAATGATAATGTAGTTTGAAGAAGTGTTCGCTGTATAGACATACGTTTTTACTGCCCGACTGCGTCATGTGTAGGTGTAGCATAACTCAAAAGATCATTTCAGACACCAATCTACATGGTCCTCACATGATCTGACCAAGATTATGTCTGGACTTTAAAAAAGACACTGCGACCTCTGAGTTTGTTTCGGCCTTTCTTGTGAGAGTAGTCAGATACAGCAGAATATCAGCCACAGGTATATTTATTTATATATTTATTTATTTTATTATTTATTTATTTATTCATATAATTATTATAATTATTCATATTTATTTATTCATATTTGCCTAACACATGCTGAGTTGGACTCCCATTTGGTGCAACCTTGAGATGCACACCGCACTTTGTATGTTTCACTATTTTAAAGTGTCTAAGCCAATAGTCATCACAATGTCTTTATTTTTTTGTATGTTGGCACCTTATAGCTATATTCATGTATTTAGTTATTATTTAATCGTGTTTTTGTATTTTGTGCTGTCTTTTGTGTGCACCAAATAAACGATTTATCTATCTATCTATCAGATAGGAAACACCGACCTCATCTAGTATTTAAAATATGATTGACGTGTTATGTTTGTACAAATCTATTTACAGAAATAAAATCATTTATCATCTAAGTTAACTCATTAGTCATTGAGACAAATATCAATACTATAACGACTAAGATGAGAACCAATCCTTTCTGTGTGTCCAAACTGACTCAATACACTTTTCTTAATCCTTAAAACTCCCATCCTCTTTCACTCCACAACGCTTCCTAAAATTAACTTGCTAAGAAGTAGGATGCCTTCATCATCATCAACATATCGGCTGATAATAATATGATGAAGGCATCTTACTAATTATCAAGTTAACCTTTGAAAATTTTGTAAAGCTACAGTAAATGATTAATTTTCGATGTCCTGAAAATACTTCGGAAATAAATAATTCAAATTGTAGTTTGAATTTTGAATAAAACTTGATATCTTAAAATGACCGATACCCCGAGCCCCGCGCGTATCTACGCTCACACTCATCGACATTTGTACAGAGCCGCATTCTATAGCCAAAGAGCCACATACGGCTCGCGAGCCGCGGTTTGCCGAGCACTGTTCTAAGAGCACCGTAGAAACGAAAGGTAAAATTACAGATTACGGAAAGACAAGCCGGTGTGCCTGCACGCGTAGCATGACGCTTTCTATGTCTACGAAGAATAGACACAGCTCTTTCTATACAAAGTGACATTTTGTTTCTCCATTTTTGAAATCGCACCGTAGAAACCTTTCTACAATCTGTCATTTTGTCTTTCGTTTCTAATAATCTTTGTCTAGGTCCTTTTTTATGTAGACAATTTCAGAAGAAGGTTTTCAATCCCAAACTGTCAAAATCACACTGACAACTAACAGTTGTCTCCACGGCCCTAAAGTATATACGGTTATCTACAAAATCATGATTTTACAGAAGAGCATTTGAACACAAAACTGTGATAATTAATAAAAGAACAAAGCTATCTTCTCATATTTTACATCATTTCATTAACCGTTAAAGGCCTGATAAACAACTAATTAACGTGCTAATTGACGTGCTTGAGGGTCACCCAGGGCTTTACCGGTTAAGGCGCGTTCCCGTGCGAAACACAGCGGTAACCGTTTTTTAGGCTATTTTTGGGAGCCAACTTCTCTTTATCTAAAAGAACTAGCAACTAATAAAAAATACATTAAATTTCTACATAATCTTGACTCCAAAATGGTAGTTTCTTTTTTTTTAAGCGGCATAATATTTAATTAAGGGGCCACTTAAAAGCCACAGAAATGAGAAATAATGATTTATAAAATGCATCTCCTCCTAAAATAACCATTATTTTGATTTGTTTCCTAAACTAATGGATAGGTAATTTAATAAAGAACATTTTGCTAGTTAAATTTTTTTCAAAGCAGGAAAATTTGATTTTATAAAGATTTTATTCTAAAATCTGAGCGTACTCGCTAAGTAACTCTTGCGCAGAGTTAGTATGCCACGAATGCTCAAGGTTATTTGGTCAGGGTATCGCCTTAATAGGAAATATTACCAAGGAAATTTTATATAATTTTCATACTCTATTTAGCCCTTTTCTACATAACATCACGCCCAGTTTCCCAGAAGCGTTGGGCAGATGTGTAGTTATAGTACACACAACCGGGCACACATCCAGACTTATGTTTTTCCTATTGTAGTTCAATTTTGTCAAAGATTAACCTACTAGTAGAGTAGCTGGGCGACCGAACTCTGCTCTGGTGAAAATAGGGAATGCTCATTTAAAAGTATAGGATAGTTCATACTAATTCCATGCTGCCATGACAGTAGGTACTTACTAATTCCATGCTGCCATGATAGTAGGTACTTACTAATTCCATGCTGCCATTATAGTAGGTACTTACTAATTCCATGCTCCCATTATAGTAGGCACTTACTAATTCCACGCTGCCATGTCATTATTCTAAGGTAGCCATCTTGTTCTAAACTTTGGGTGACCGAGCTCTGCTCGAGTGAAAATACGGAAAAAAAGAATTTTCCCAGATATGAGACCTAGCTAGATCGATTTTTCGCCCCCGTAATCCCCTGTATTGCAACGTTCATCGAAATCGTATATACAAATATTGTTAATTTATTAGTGTAGTACAAAATACGAAATACTAAGGCCCTTTGTACATACACGTTTTTCTTGCCGAGGAAACTACGATTTGTTCGCCGTGTGTAGGCACGGTCGTCAGTGTTGTATGAATCACTATGGAAGCTTGTTGATGGACACATTTTTTCTACTAGACAAAATCAAACTGGTTGCTAACTTAAGTTGTTTATATTATTATTTTTATTATATGACATTGATTTTACATTCTGTGATTACTTCCTCACACACTGACTTATTAATTGTAAAATGTTAAGAAATCGTCTATTTTTACAATGTTTGTAAATATGTGAGAACCATGTATCGATCACATAAGTAATTAATTTATCTTTCGTTGCTTCATTTTTATTAATTCTTCTTTTTACCTACTGTGGTAACGTATTTCTTTTTTTTAGATGCATCGTCTTCACATATAATTATGTAACTAATGTACCTACATATACAAAATATTGTAACACTTTTTAAAAGAGTAACGGTGGAGGTTCTTGCCCATTCTTCTCCATACGAAAACTACCTTTTGGAAGGGGCGACTAGAATCAATTAAATTTTTTGTAAACTTTGACGTTCAAAAGTGCCTTACAAGGGCCTATTTGAAATAAATGATTTGACTTTTGACTTTTTGACTACGGCGCAGCTTAAACGCCATACCGTAAAGAAACCGTGCCGGGTACAAAGGACCTAATACTTACTTATAGGGAATACCGTTCTTTCTGTCTAGCTTTTTTCCCAACTAAGTTGGGGTCGGCTTCCAGTCTAACCGGATGCAGCTGTACCGGTATATTACATGGAGCGACTGCCTATCTGACCCCCACAACCCAGCAAATGGGTAATACGATACTCCTTGGTAAGACTGGTTGTCAGACTTTCGGGCTTCTGACGACCCGTAACGACTTTCAAAGATCCACGAATGTCAGCCGGGACTAACGGCTTAACGTGCTTTCCGAAGCACGGAGGAGTCTCGGTATGTAAAGATGGTCACCCATCCACGGACCAACCCCGGCAAGCGTAGCTTAACCTGATGGATCGACCCGTGCGGCTGCTATTACTTAGCGAGCTCCGGGAATATCGTTATTCCTTATAATCATTCCGTATTCAAATTCTTGTTTCCAATTGGTGTTTGTTCCACATGATCAAATATAAACTTTATAAAATATGTGGGATAAGTGATTTCAGATTGACTTTTAGTACTATTGATATAGTCACAAAAATGTTGAAGTTGTAGAGCAAACTGAACTTTATGAGTGGGCGTAAAATTAATTTTACCAAAAACACATTTGTTGTTTACATTTTTGGAAAGAATATTTCAAACGCAGAATAAATCACCTTTCGTAAACTGTCGAATATTTACCTATTTTGATTAATTTGGCAATATTTCTGTATGTAAATATGAAATGTGGCTAACTAATGAACTAAAATGTTGATTATTAATATCGTATTAACACCGAATATTTAGATAAAGATATAAAAAAAGTATTTGGAAACTTTCCAAATGCCTTTTTACACCTAAAACGGTTACAACATCAAATTCAATGTTATAATTGCAATTCATTATTAAAATTCTAGTTCGCTGGTTAGCCACATTTCTTATTTCCATACAGTAATATTGCCAAATTAATCAAAACAGGGAAACATTTGACATCTATACTGCCCTGCTAAGCAGAAAGGCGGTATCTCTGAGATACGGCCTTTTAGTTTTTTTTATACCATTCAATAGCTATAACTATAATAATTTCGCATCTAATGGTATAAGCCACATACCGCTATCTAACTTAAAACATTAAAAAAAACCACTCAGAAGTTCTTTATATCGTTATGTTTCCTCAAATTACAATTTATAAAAAGTAAATTTACTCAAAACTTACTCCGATTGAGATATGGCCTTTCGGCTTAGCAGGGCGAAATTTGCGACGTTGCCCACTTTCAGAATAAACGCTCTTAACTAAATGAACAAAAAAAAAAGCTGTCGTGACGGTCAAAATATTACGCTGACGTACAATAAGGAACTTAATTCTAATAAAACCCACGAAAAATGACCACCCATCCACCGCTAACCTTAGCAAGCAAAACTAAACTTAACAAGTCGATCGCATACCCCTTTTAGGGATGTCACAAGCTATTTTTGGCCATGATACGAGTAAAAATACATAATTTTTTATCATAATTAGGTATTAAGGCTTGACTTGATCCTGAAATCAGACCTAGATCATAAGCTAGTCGTTTTCAACGAACACTAAAGTACTTCGCGAAATGCTGTAATCAGTAAGTACAATGGTGCGTTACTGATTCGCGGACAGAGAATGGGGTGGAGTCGAGTTTTGTTGTGAACATTTTTGAACGTCAAATGCTTATTAGATTTTTTTTTATGTTTGTCAAAACTCAAAACTCAAAGCATTTATTTCAATTAAACCATTTACAGGCACTTTTGAATTGTCAAATAGTAGGTTAGCTAGTCAGAAAGTAAATATGTGAGCACCATGTATCTATCACATAATTAGTTTATCTGTCATTGCTTTATTTTTAATTCTGTTTAACTATTGTGGTATAATAATTTTATTCGATGAAAACCAGCGTGGCGGCTCTGTATCGCATAGGGTCGCAGCATTATGATGTGACAAATATTTCCCACCAACATGTTCTTATTAGGATTCCGTAGTAAACAAGGAACCCTTATACTTTCGCCATGTCCGTCTGTCTGTCTGTCTGTCCGCGGCTTAGCTCAGAGACGGTTAGTACTAGAAAGCTGTAATTTAGCATGGATACCTGTACATATTAAGCACGCCGGCGGTGTTTTTTTTTAGGTTAAGTACATCGGTAAACGTAAAGTGGGGATGTTTTTTTTTCTCCCATGGCGTGGGTTGTCGTTAGAAAGGTCGTTCACGTGTGAAAATCATTTTTTGATTCAGGGATTCGTTTATGAAATATTAAGGTTTAAAGTGCTAATTTTTGTTAGAGCCAAGTGTCCCCTTGCCATCTAAATGGTTATACTTACTTGGATTTGTGAAAAAAATCACAGCAGTAGTATATATAACGAAGTTAAAAAGAAAACTATCACAGCTAAGTAGGCTTTACAGGTTAACGAGTAATAAAACCATGTTTATTTTTTGTCATCAATGTCGTTATCCCTATTGTGGGTCTGCCTACCTTATATATCACACTAGAACATTAGAAACTAGGTCATCACGCTCCCATCCTTTTCCCAGCTATGTTGGGATCGGCATTCAATCTGACCGAGTGCAGCCGTTTACTGTATTTCATTTATTTGCATACCATAATGTGTTTAAAAGATGTTACATGAGGCTTAAAGCTAAAGTACAGTTATTTGATAACCATGGAACGACTGCCGTGCCTATCCGACCTCCACAAACACGATACCCTGCCGACTGGTTGCTAGACTTTCGGGCTGCTAACAACGCGTAACGACCATCAAAGATTAACAAATTCGAATAATTAACAAACAACAAAAAATGAAAAAAAAAAAAACATTTTGTAGAAGAGCGATATTTAAAAAAAAAAAAAAAAAGTCTAGCCCCAATCGCATCTCCACAGTTTTCCCCGCCCACAGTCTCCGCCCACCTGTAGCAGGCTCATATTAAACGTAGCGCGCCGTGCCCCGCTCTCATTGATAGCCTGAACATCACGCAGACACCAGCACCTGCTCATCTGGTTACTGGCAACACTGCAGAAGCAGACAGGTTAGTGGGCAGTTTTTGAAAAGAGAACGTGACAGATAGGAACTTTTTTTTTTTTTCAAATTCAAATTCAAATTCAAATATTTTATTTGTAGAACATAGGTAAACAAAAATACAGATGTCAATATTAATAAATGAGCGCTATGTCTTGCCGTCAACGGCGTACAAATATTTCTAATTATAATTTCTAATGAATAATTGGTATTAAATAATAAAAACAGTCAAATTAATAATGAAATAAACTATAACAATAATTAATTAATTAAAATAACAATAAATTTAAGCAGATAATAGTACATTAAAATTAACAAATAAAATGTCATTAAATTACAATTTGTCTTCTAGGTACTCATTGACTGTGTAGTTTTTGGAGCGTGTTTTTTTTGTTGGCAGTGGTAAAATTACAATTTTATGATTCTTATAAACTAAAATTGTAGAGAGAAAAGATTTGTTATTAATTATTCTACGGAACCGATTTTGATAATCATTCTTTCACTAGTAGAATGCTATATTATCACTGAGTAACATAGGCTATAATTTAAAAAGATAATGGCGGATGTTTTACTTACATTTAAAAAAAGAACGACAGTTTATTTTACGAAGAGTGACATTTTAGAAATAATTAAACAAAAATACTTCTTTAGCTATAAAGTCATATAAATAGAAAATATCGTTTAATTAATGAGTAGCCTTTATTCTTATTGGAATTATAGTACATTACTGTAGCGGCCTGCAACACGGGCATTGATATACGATCGTGAAAATGTGTTCTGAGGCACACATACGTGAGTCCATCCATGCCTGGTTGCGGCCAAGGCTTGTTTAGTACTGTTCTCAAATAATGTGCGGAAATTCAAACTAAGTAAATTAATTATAAATTCCAGAATCAATGACGAACAACGATAATTTTTCACGCGCCAATATGTTCATTTGTTTTTTCTTAACTTTAAACAGCTCTATTTGCAAGCCAAATCGAAATTTAAATAAAATCTTTATTATGTTACCTCCTTGGTTGCCATGTGTTGAAGTTAAAAGTTTGTTCCATTTTTAAATGCCACGACAGATATGAGTTTTCATAGGAATTTATTCGGCCGCCAAACACGACAGATGTGGACTTTCATACAAACATTGCCGGCCGGGCGCTCGCATGTATTCGACCAGTAGGTACAAAATAATACTCAAATTTCGAGCATGTTTGTGAAAAAGTATTATTCCATACGCGCATTGACGTGGAGTTGCGGACACCCGCCTGTTTTACCTATTCCCTAAATAATAATTCAATGTAAAAATAAATAAAACATGAAACAAAATTAATATAACATTGTATCGAAAAGAAAATTCTATGTAACACTTACAAACTTTTTATATTATTATATTTCTAGGTCAACGGCTTAATTTGAATTTCAATTACTGAATTGAAAAATGTATGTTAATTAATAAATTAAGTAAATCATCCATAATAGTTACGATAACTAACCAATTTTTCAAAGAGTAACCGTGGCGTTTTTTGCATGACATCTAGCATCTCAGGGGCAATTCCCATAATTCTAATCTCATTCGCAATCTGTCAACAATCCAATCAATTAACCAACATTTTTGACAAGTTTGACAGATTGCGACTTGAATGTGAACGTTTTTTAAGACGCAGATATATGCCGGTGACCTTGAGTGGTTAGCTTGCGTGTTCTGTACTAAGCTCACGCAACGCGTCGTACGTCCAGCCAGTAATAGGACCTGCCCTTAAAGGAGTGCTGTCCCAAATTCATTTATTATACATAAAACAAAAGGTATTTTAACACGTATACTAAAAGATCAATAATTAAATTATCTTTAAAATGGTGAATGTTTCACAGAAAAATATGTTTGATAGATTTTATCCGCGTTAGACTTAACTTTACAAATTAAATTAACTATGTAATATAAACATAATCTAAAATATTCTTATATTAAGTTATTGAGAAAATGCTCTAATTTAACATATATTTAGCATTTCCAAATCATTAACACTGCTCGTTTAGACGTGATCTTCAGTTTAAAATCATTAAAAGTCGGTTAACGTCGCCTTAAATGTTCTAACCAAAACTTCAAAACCGTTGCAAAAAACATGGCCAACAGAGAGACAGATTAAAATTCAGAAAGATAATTTACGTAATTTGAAAAAACTTAGCAACACTCTTCAATTCATTTTATACTAATCTTTAGAGTTGAATAAGACTCGATAAGACCTACTAGCTACTCGTATTTAAGGGCTTCGTAACCCACCTTCCACCTCTATCATCAGATCAGCTCGATGGTGCCTCGTAGATTTTTGTATTGTTGTACACACATTTGCAAAGTTTCAAATAGATTCTACGACAGCTAGACATATGTATTTGGAGAGCCGTTCTTAGAAAACCAAAGCTTTAATTCTAAAAGTTGCCAACTTCACAAATAGCTGTCAAATATTTAGGTACCTGTTTTGATTAATTTGGCAATATTACTGTATGGAAATATCGCTATTTTATGCTGCACATAATAAAACGCATCTTATAAAATAATGAAAACGACGTCATAGGCAAATTATATCCTGCCTCAGAATTGGTACAAATAAGACTTATTTTTTGTATGTTACCCATTAACTCCAGCATTTAAAGTCTCGTATTTAAAGCGGTTGAAGGCTTACATGTTTTTGTTGGTCAGATATATTGAACTTACGACCAGCGAAAAGTTGTCTCACGTCAAAAAAAACTGTTTTAAAATTTATGTGATTCGCCCATTTCACCTCTTTACCTCGTAGACTTTCCATTTTCAAATCGATTAAAGATGGCGGTCCTTACCTTTGTCGCCCTCGCGGCAGAATATAAAATTATTTTGGCTATTAAACAATATTTATGACTAGTTGATTGCCCTAACCTGGCGTAAGTCCAGATATTTTGTATTTTCTTTCTGTGCCCTTTTCTTGCATAATTGAAAATTATTAGAACATTAAATCATGTTTAATGGCTGGTAAAGAAACCTTGAACAAAGAATGAGGAGGCGAGATGCTACGGTTCAAAACTGGATGGGCCACCTGCATTCTGCACATACAACTTTCTTTCGTATCCACACTCTATCTCATAACACTATTTCAGACACTAATCAATCTACATCATGTGAGGACCTCACATGATTAAAAACTTTAAAAAACACTGTGACCTCTGAGTTTGTTTCGGCCTTTCTTCTCAGAGCAGTCAGATAGAATAAACTTTAAAAAAAAAAAACAACCGACTTCCAAAAAAAAATACTATAAGGTGTCTTTGGTTTAGAATTTTCGTTTTTTGCCACCGCCTTCCGAAATTAAAGTTATTTTTCACTTTGTCGTGTTTTTTAGGAAGTCTGTCGTTTTTTTTTTTTTTGTAAAACGTTAATATTTTCACTTTTTAGTTGTGGTACCTACCCCACACAAATTCGAATACCACAACCTACTATGTAAATAACAGTGACAGGAACTTATCATATCATCCATGTAGACTAAATGAGAAAAATACGTATTATTGAAGCTAACTCAAAAACTATCCAAGCAATGTTAATAAAATTTATACGGGACCACCTCGAGAGCATACCCTTTCAAACAAAAAAAATATCGGAGAAAAAAGGTGGACAAAATTATAAAAAAAAATAAAAAAAACATACGTATGCAACGAACATAGAACCTCCTACTTTTTGGAAGTCGCTTAAAAATATGATTGAGTGTTTTACAAACTTACTTACATAAATAAAATCATTTTAAATCTACACGATCTTTTATTATCACTGTAAGGGTTATTTTTCAGTGCATTTTGTTTTGCACTGAACAGCAGATTTTTTTTAAACCGATGAAAAATGTCAAAGTTGTTTTAGAGTTATGTAATAAGTGCTAACGGAATCCATCGTTGAAGTTTTCGTTACGATACCGTAAAATATACCTGCTGTGGTTACGATATCCCTTACCTACACCGCGTGCAAGGGTATATCTACTTACCGCATGCCATGCCATGCTTATGCTTTCTAATGCCGGGGTCAAAATATCAAAATATAAACACAGTTAACAGACAGTTGTATAGCTGGACTGTTTGTTGCGCCACTTCTTCTTCCCAGCTAACGCACTAGGAACTGGTGAAGGGTGGGCGCTTTGGGGGACTGTCTTATGTAATTTCGACGTTCGAAAAGTGCTGATTCTCAGCCTAGTTTGAATAAATGACTTTTGTTTTATTTTATTCTTGAAATTAGCCAGTCAGCAAGGTGGTTGCAAGACATAAGTACTTTTTTTGGTTTTTCCGTTTGAAATTTCTCAGTAGCAGCCCCGATTAAATGGGACTTAAACATAGCTGGCGAAATGATGTAAGTAATGTCCGTCTGATCCGTCCGTGTGATCATGATTCGTCACATTTCGAAACCTCTCCCTGGTTGAAAGCACGATAAACTGTCAAACCCGGTTGTCAAATGAATATTTATGATAGTCGTAACGGGTGGGCAGGCAAAAAGCCGGTAGTGTAACTTTCAGGATATTGGGATTCCTCGACAATTGAGTAATCGAGTAGTTCCGTGTATAGTATATAACAAGTATGTAACTATCCCACCAGCACGCGTAACATGATCACCGTAGAAACGGGTTTTGTCGATGGAAGAATAGACAAAATGACAGTTAAACAATCACAATCTGTCATTCTGTCTATTCTTCCGTGGATTTAATGCCTTCTAATTCAGAGAACGACCGTGCATTGATGTCTAGGCTCACTACCAGTTACTGATTTTATCACTTTTTTTTTAACATAAGTTATATGGTAAAAAAGTATGTGGTGTGTGGTATCGAGGTCTACTCCCTAAGCAGTAACTGGAATTACGAACGGTTCCTATTCCATATTACCTACGGACATAAGATTAGTTTGGTGCCCGAACTAAGATTGAATGACACCACGATTTGACAGCTGTCACTACTCCCCATGTGTTTTTGCCTGACCTTAAAAGTTAATGAATCGAGTATAGGGTTCACTCCGAAGTGTTGAACTACTTTAGGACGGGCCCGTATGGTTGCTGACGTATTTAGAGAGGGCGCTCAGGCCTCTTTCTACATACGAATTTGTCCAGGAAAGTTTTACCACCTATTTCTGCAGCCTAGCACGTTAAAAAAAAAAAAATACGTGTGGCACTCGAGGACTGCCGCGGTAAAGCTATTGCATAGCATATATTCAAAAATAAGAAGATAATATTGTTGATTTAAAATATTAAAAAAAAAATACCCCTATACCCCCCCCCTAAATCGCAGAATTTACACAACCGTCAATGACGTCTGCCCTCACGCGTCTGCCCGCGTTCGGGTCGCGCACTCGGCGATCGCGCGTCATTGCCTATCCCGCCCCTCCACCCTCGTTCTGCGCGCCCGCCGTCGACTCATCGCAGGTCATTCTTATCGTTCTAACTTTTAAAATATTAGTCCAAATTACTTAGTGTAAAAGACAAATTTTATCTACATTAAATACCGAAAGCGATGAAGGTATTTATTTTGATACGAATTAACTAAATACTCTAAAATATGCAACTTAAAAAAAGTATTCAATTTAAATGTATTTATAGCTCACTATTTTGGCTATAATGGCTTCCACATAAAAGGTAGATATATGCTGTCGCGGACTTTTATTTAAAACTCTTTAAGACAAACAACCCCACAATACATTCTTTTCATGTAACTCCAGCGGTTTAGGCAGCGCACGCAAAGATAGATCTCAGAGGGCAGGATTTTTTCCGACTTACTGGATACTTATCGTTATATTATGGCTAAATCACATAAAATCTTTATAAATTGTAGCCTATGTGTTATTCTGATATATAAGCCACATTACTGTAAAGTTTCATTAAAATCCGTTCGGTAGTTTTTGCGTGAAAGAGTAACAAACATCCATCCATCCATCCTCACAAACTTTCGCGTCAGGTTTTTTTTTCGTTACGGAATTTCTACATTCGGTCGCCGCGCTCAGAGTCTCCGATAAAAGCTATGCAATAGCTTAAAAGAAATCATAGGAGACACTTCAACTTGGTATGGTGATTGGGGACGGATCGGCAAACCCCTAGTTGTTGCATGACCAGCACGCGTAGCATGACAGCCATAGAAACGGGTTTTCTACGGGTTTTGTCGACGGAAGAATATACAAAATGACAGATTGTGATTTTTTATCTGTCATCTTGTCTATTCTTCCGTCGACAAAACCCGTTTCTATTGTGGTCATGATAACTTGCGTGTAGCGTCGTACGTCCAGCCAGTAATAGGACTCGCCTATCAAGGAGCGCTGTCCCAAATTAGACGCATTATTAATTTACTATACAAAAAAAAGGTATTTTAATAAAACACGTACACTAAAAAATAAATAAACAATTTATCTTTAAAACGGTGAAGGTTTCAGAAAAAATACGCTTGATAGTATTTGCGTGATTCTCAGTTTTTTATCCGCGTTAGACGTAACTTTACAAATTAATTACACTATGTAATATAAACATAATCTACAATATTCACAGATTAAGTTATTAAAAAAATGCTCTTATTTAATATAATATTTTTTCCAAATCATTAACATTACACATTTAGACGTGATCTTCACTAAGTATAAAATCTTGAAGTCGGTTATTGTCGCCTTAACTGAGGAAAAAGTTGGAGCGAACATCTCTGCCTACCTCTCCTAAAAATACATTTACAATAAATATAATTTTAGCACGGATTTAGTGTCAATTAAACATTAGAAAATCGCGAATTTTCACACTTTTTTTGTTTTGTTTGCATCAATTGTGTTTTATAATCTGCGACAAACAATGGCCGCCATATTTCCGTTATTACTTATCAGGGCGGCAATCAAATTAATTTAGCTAACAATGGATTGATATGTGTGTAAAAATGACAACAATAAAAACGATTTTCTATATTTTTCAGTACCCATTCGTTCATTCATTTCATATGGTTTGCATGAAACATTCAAAATCAATAAACATTTTGCCCTTTTTGAGGCCTATTTCACCACGGCCTACGATTACCCGACTATTATTGTCCAACTGCAGGGCAAAGGCCTCTTCTCATACAGAGAAGGCACGAGCATTGATCACCACGCTTGCTCAAGACGGGTTGGCGATTTGAGACTTATATTAATTACTATAAGTCCAGGTTTGCACACTGTTTTTCCCCCACCGATGTGATTTTTAATAATCTATTTGACGGACAATTTGTTTTTTGTCAACATCCTTTTTTGTCAACTATTGATTTATTAATGTTCTAGCTCGCTAGTTAGCCATATTTCATATTTCCATACAGATTGCCAAATTAATCAAAACAGCGAAATATTTGACATCTGTTTGTGACGTTGCCCACTTTCAGAATGCACGCTCATATAATAATAATAATAATAATCTTTTATTTCGACCAACAGTGGATCATATACAAAATTACACAAAATACAAAATTACAAAATAACTCAAAATAAAAACACACAAAATAAAAACATATACAATATAAAAAGACAAAACATATTACATATCTCGATTGCCTAGTATGTGAACCATACAGCAATGGTTCAGGTACTGGCAATCGAACCTCTGCGCGAATGCCCTCAGGATGCCGCTGGAGCTAGCCCGAACCCTGCGAACCAGGGATGTGCATCGTTTTCGCATAGTAGCATAAAAACAGTCTACTTGCGACTCGGCGAACATACCTGATGCGCTACAGAATCGGGGCAGCCCCATCAGCACCCTGAATGCATTATTATATAACCTTTCATATAACCTTTTTTTTTTAGTTTTATATAAATTCTGTTCTATTTTTGAATGTATTGCACATCGGTTTACACACAGTTTACACACAACTTTTGATTGAAAATCTCGAAGTTCTAAAAATAAGAACTTGGCATCGCGTCTTTTTCAACAGACTAAATACCTAACCTATGTCAGGCAGGAATGTGAATTGCCAAGGAAAGACTGGGTTGATTCATTTTATCAGTCCTTCTTTGGCATGATTTAATTAGTGGTTGATGAATTTGAAGCCGATGAATGTCAATGCTTTTCCGTCGTAAAGGAACATCAAAGTGGAAGGCTCTACTTTAAATTGTGAATGTGAGGACTATGTGGATATTTAATTTTTATTTTTTCTCTTTCATTAATTTTTCCTTTCTCAGTTAGTTTTAATGATGGTCTGTCAGTTTGAGTAGTTGATGCGGCCTACCCAAATATCCTTTCTTTGGTATTGTTCGTCGAGTTGAGCTCCTTCAGTTTTGAGTTGAGCTCCACGATTACTGACAAATGCTTGCACTGACTGGACAGGTCCACTCAAATCTGTGTGGTTCTTTCCTCAGAAGACCATTTCAGACACTAATCCACATGGTCCTCATATGACTTGACCAAGATTATGTCTGGACTTTAAAAGAGACTGCGACCTCTGAGTTTGTTTCGGCCTTTCTTATCAGAGTAGTCAGATAGGAAACACCGACCCCATCTAGCTTATTTTTAATATTTTTTTATATGACGTGTAAAAGTGATTCCGATATCCTATTTACAGAATAAACATTTTAATTAAAGTGCCAGTGGTATTTATGCCATAGAGGTGTATTCCCAGCTCGGGGAAAGTGGCTTTTTTTTCCATCCGGAATTTCTCAGTAGCAGCCCGGAGTCAGGATTTGTGACCGGTTGATGGTAATGGTCTCGCCCCCTATTACATGGGGCTTAAACATAACTGGCGAAATGTGGGTCTACTATACGTAGGTACACCTCTGCCCGACCCTTCGAGGGACACAGGCGTGATGTTATGTTAAGTCTTTTTACACCGATTTGTTGTTCCGTACCTCTAAAGGAAAAAACGGAACCCTTATAATAGGATCACTTCACTGTCCGTCCGTCAGTCTGCCCTGACCCTTTTTCTCAGGAACGCGTTGAGGTACCAAGTTGAAATTAATATCAAATACGTAAGTCCATGTTCCCTTGAAGGTCTAAAAAAATCAAGCTTCTGACTCAACGCAATATAAAAATATAGCCATTTATGTGACATATTTTGATACTCGCAAATAAATCGAAACCAGAGGGAACTTCCCGTTGACCTAGAATCATGAAATTTGGCAGGAGGCAAGGTCTCACAGCACATATAGAGGAAAAAGTTCGAAAATTGTGAAGTTATAATTTTATCACACAGAAAAAAATGCAATTACAAACTTACATTTGTAGTTGGAGAATTGACCGTGACGTATATCAATGTATGGGAGAACATGTTTTTCAATTACAATGTTAAGTTTGTTATTAGGATAAATTCACCCTTCATTGTGCGTGGTTTTTTCTTTGTCTGTAACTAAACAAAAAACTCACATAATCCAGACTGATGACGCAGCAAAAACAATTAAGTAATTCCATTACAAACAGACTACGCATAACATCAATCCACTATAATCAAAGTAATATAATTAAAATTGAATAATAAACACTTTACAAACCACTGCCAAATCCCACGCGACTTGCCAATCTATTTATATCCAGAAAATAAAAATAAGTTTCTAAATACCACTTATTTTTAGCCTCCAAATTATAATAGTACCTAACCTATTAACAAGTAGTTCTAAATTCAAAATAACCATAGCCAATAAAAGTCAACAACTAAAAGGACGTTCCACTCTAACCATAGACTAAAGAAATGTATATGTCAAATGATAAAAAAGGGACTTAGGAACAAATCTATTGTTGGGAATATTTTTAGATTGATTAGGTTAGATTTTATTATTTGATTGTGAGGACAATCGGGTTTCAAGAGGGCTTTTGAGTAGGTGAACTTCTATTTATGTTTTTGGAATAGGGGTAGGATATTAAGAATACAACGGTTTTGCTGAGTAGTAAACTTCTTACTCTACATTCGATATATTTTTTCTGTGACTAATTTTTTTAAGAAACTGGCACCGGTGACCGAAAAGTTGTGTGGAAAATGTCGTGAGAAAGGTTTGTATGAACGTGGATGGCTATAAGGGCAGGGGAAGACCAAAGAAACGATGGATGGACTGTGTGGAAGATGATATGGCTAGAAAGGGGGTGACTACCGAGATGACGACTAATAGAGAAATATGGAAGAAAAAGACGTGTTGCAACGAATCCAAATGAATTGGGATTAAGGCAGGAGAATGATGGCGATGATCATTTTACTTTAGTACTCTATAGTTGCAATATGTTGGCACGCAGATTTGCGAATTGCACGACTGAAGTAAAGGCTACTCTATTTACAGCGTACTGTCAGTCGTTCTATACATGCAGTCTGTGGGTCAACTACACGCATAGGGCATACAGCGCCCTGCGCGTACAATACAATAATGCGTTCAGGGTGTTGATGGGGTTGTCGCGCTACTGCAGTGCTTCCGGCATGTTCGCAGAGGCGAGAATAGATGGCTTTCACGCCATCATGCGCAAGCGTTGCGCTTCCATTATGCGCAGGGTACGCGCCAGCCCCAACAGCATCCTGAAAACTATAGCTGATAGGTGGGACAGCCCCATACTGGGACTTTGGATACGCCTACATGCCACTGTGGCGTGTTAATTAATAGTTTGTTTTGTTTTTCTGGTAGATGTAAGTACTAACACTAGTTTCTAAGTCGTGTGTATACTCACCAAATGGACTAGTAATGGGTCCGAAATAAAAGTTTTTTTTTTTTTTTTTTAATAATTTATAAGAGTACCTATCGCACCTTTAGAATTATAGAGACCTAATTTGAAATTTTATATGTCAAAATTGAAATCCTAATTTGAAATTTTATGAGTCAAAGTTGAAATCTTAAAATTTCAATTTATGAAAAAATTAATGAAGAATTATTATGATTTTATTTATTATTATTTTCTTATTATTATTTTATGGTAACCAAAATATGAAGTGTCTTTTTACTATTTTCGACTTTTCATATGACAATTTTTTTTTTTTTTTAATGTATCCTTAATTTCATTCGATTTTAAACCCTTCAATCAATGCGCCTGCACTTTTCATCAAATCTTCCATAAATAAAAATAACAACAATAAAATTACAAAATCTTGCCTTGTCTCGTGAGGTTGTCGATATGTGGGATGTGGACTCAGCGATCATTGTGCCGATAGTCGTGACAGCCAATGGCTTAATAGCCAAGAGCCTCGACAAACACCTAAGGAGGCTCTCGTTGGGCAGCTGGATCTAGGGATTGATTCAGAAAGCGGTACTCCTAGACACGGCTCGCATTGTCAGGAGGTTCCTCTCTCTGGAGCCCTGACCGACCGGTAGCTTGGACCTTGTTCCCGATACCGATGGTCTACATTTTTTTATATTTTTAAATGTTTTTATATTTTATATATATTCTAATATGTGAAATTACTAATAACTGGTTAAATAATAACATTACAACTAATACTTCCTTTTATCGACTCACGGAGTTATTTTTATGTTACCATGTAATATATAAATGCTTGAATTATTTGAAAGAAAGAAAAATAAGTTTATTTGTCACCCATTTGTCGAGCTCGCGTAGTACACTCCAAAAACGAGTCACGTGCATAAAAAAAAATATAAAAACTCGAGTAGAAAATAAGAAAATAAAACACAATAGATTTAAATACAATAACGAGCACAAAACAGAAATAGTCGGCAGCTGCTGGCACGTCATGACTGTGACAAGAAGGCTTCCACTCAGCATGATGCTGTGCTATGGAGACCCACAGCACTGCGCTGATTTTCAGTGGTCACCCGTTTATATCTATTTGTATATATCTCATATGTTAAGTGAACTGTTTGTGTTCTTTATGAGAATAAAATTCTCTAAACCGATACCGACATAAAACAAATTAATAAAAGTTGAAAGTTTTTTTTTTTTTGAACTCACTAATCTCTCTAACGAACTAGCTACCAGTCGGATTAAAAAAAAAAAAAAATACATTTTATAGCCAAATTTTTGAGAAAGGAGCTGAAAATCATATTTATGTCGTATCTGTATGTATTTTACTGTGTGTAATAAAATAATAAAATAAATGAATATTTTTATTTTATTTATTTATCTATAATTCAGACACACAGTCCATTAAAAATATTACAAAGAAAGAAGCCGTTAGTAGGGTTGTTACTAGTACACACAAAAAAATAAAATAAAATAAACTGGTGTTAGTATGTTTTTAGTAAACAAAACAAGTTACACAATAATTACTTAAGTCTATTTTCTATTCCTGGGCAGGTGTACGTACGCCTGCCCACACACAGTAAATGGACTGTCAATTTTGCACGCTGACGTTTTGAGGACAGTGTTGGTGCTACCACGAATAAAGAATAGTATTTTAAAATAAACGGCGGTTGAAACCGTGAAACAGCTAGCCATTAATAAAACACCATAGACAAGCAAAACACACGAAATAAAACAAAGCTTTTAGTCCCCAATCGAATGGCTGGCAACTCGTTTTCGAAACGTAATTAAATTGAATTAAACAATTAATTCTAAATTAAGACACTCACGGTGTAATGGAGGGGCTGTAAAAGATTTTACTGGCGTGTCTAAGACCCTAATGTGGGCGAACGTGTTTTAAACAGTTTTGTAAAGGAGGTTACACATTACATTACGTATCATAGACAAGATGAAGTATCGGTTTAGGGAATGATCAAAATATTTTTATTTATTTATTTCTCCCTTATAACTATCATTACAGGTTCATCGCCTAATACGGTAATGCGGTCTCTTATAATTATATATATAATAAAAAATATTTACTATTTAAGAGCGTTCATTCTAAAAGATGGCAACGTTGCAAATAGCTGTCAAATATTTGCCTGTTTTGATTTATTTGGCAATATTACTGTATGGAAATATGAAATAGCCCTAACTAGTGAACGTGTGAGTGTGTTATTAATGAATTGCAAATAAAACACTGAACTTGATGTTGTAACCGTTTTAGGTATAAAAGAGGCATTTGGAAAGTTTTAAAATCCTTTATTTACATCTAAAACGAAATATTCGGTGTTACGATATTAATAATTGCATTTCATCAATATTTTTATTCACTAGTTAGCCATATTTCATATTTCCATACAGTAATATTGCTTAATTAATCAAAACAGGTAAATATTTGACAGCTATATTTGCGACGTTGCCTACTTTTAGATTGAACGCTCATAACTTTAACTTGTGATTTTTATTTTTCTTTTCTTGAACTTTAAGTAATTTTTGTAATTGGATCTAGTTGTCTGTAGAATAAATAAATTATGCGAATAACGAATGGAAAGTAATAGGTACATTATACATAATATAACTTAGTTTTTTTAATTTTTTTTATTTATTGTTTTATACTAAGTACATTATAATTAAGTATATATATTTTAGTGATATTTATTTTAGAAGTATGTACGACTATGTAAGTTTATTCTCATAATGTATGTTTATAGTTAATATTATAGTTAAATTAGTGAATAATTAAGTGTTTTTATTTTATGTATTTTATTTTCTCTTCTACTCTTACACACGTTGTCTACATCTCTTTAACTACTTTCCTATCGCAGGTATGCAGGTATGCGGCGGCGTCAGTGTAGTCTGCTACGCTGACGACACGCTGGTCCTGGCGCAGGGGAGGTCGCATGAGGCGGCGGCCGAAATGGCGACACGCGGGGTTGCGACAATCGTCGATAGGATCCGGCAATTGGGACTCGAGGTGGCCTTGCACAAGTCCGAGGCCATGTGTTTTTATGGTCCTCGGAACGCGCCACTATCGGGTTCCCGGATAACGGCAGGAGGGGTTCACATCGGTGTCGAGGCGACGATGAAGTACCTGGGACTCGTCCTCGACAGCCGGTGGAACTTCGTGGAGCACTTCCGACGTTTGGCTCCCAAACTGCAGAGGGCTGGGGCTGCTTTGAAGCGGCTCCTGCCCAATCTAGGGGGTCCAAACGCCTCCTGCCGGAGGCTCTACGCAGGGATCGTGCGGTCCATGGCCCTTTACGGGGCACCGGTGTGGGCGCGTTCGTTGAGGCTGCGACCGGCCCAGCGGTTGAACGCGTCCCAAAGGGTCATGGCCATTAGGTTGGTCCGAGGTTACCGCACGGTCTCCCGTGAGGCGGCGAGCCTCCTTGCCGGACTACCGCCATGGGATCTGGAGGCAAAAGTCCTCGCGCATATGTGGGAGTTGCGCGAGGAGGCGAAACGCCGGGGCGTAACTCCGCTGCCGCGAGAAATCGCGGCACAGCGGACAGAGCTCCGGCGGGATCTCATGGCGGCATGGAGAGTGCGATTGTCGCAACCCAGCGCTGGGCACGCCACAATTGTGGCGATAAGTCCCCTCTTTGAGGAGTGGCTAGAGAGGCGCCACGGCGTCCTCACCTTCCGCCTGACACAGGTCCTCACCGGACATGGTTGTTTCGGGAGGTTCCTGTTCAGGATAAAGCGGGAGGAAACGCCCGGGTGTCACCACTGTGTGGATCGCCCGGAGGACACGGTGGAGCATACGGTGGAGGTCTGCCCAGCTTGGGCGGAGCACCGCCGTGTCCTCACGGAGGCGATCGGCGGCGGCGATCTCTCGCGTCCGGCCCTGGTTCAGGCCATGGTCCGGAGCGAGAGTGCATGGGAGGCCGTCACCTCCTTCTGCGAAGCAGTAATGCTCGCGAAGGAGGAGGCGGAGCGCGCGAGGGAGAGGCAAAATGCGCCCCCTCGCGCCCCTAGTCGCCGCAGGAGACGCCCCGGGCGTCGGGAGTCGCGAGCCGACTTCCGGCCACCGTAGGCGCGGGCTTGCGGACGGTGAGCAATGGGTAGCTCGCCGTCCGATAGGGACCAGGCCCCGCCTCAAAGAGATGTCAGCACCAACTGACGGGGTCCGGAAGGGCCAATGCCTGCCGGGGTTGCGGGTTTGTCTGAAAGGGATATCGCGACCTCGGCACACAGGCAACGGAAGGAACACGGGTGGGTTTTAGTCAGTAAAAGTCTGACACGCCCTCCCGCTCCACCCAGAGCGGGAGATGTTATTTGATAATTTCCCATCCAAAAAAAAAAAAAAAAAAAAGGTATGCTATCACGTACGTAGTTGGCTTGTAAAGCTACATCAAGCTTAGTTCCATTTGGTCTGACTGCCTCCTTGGTCTAGTGGTGACAAGCGCTACAGCTAAGGATGAGGTCCTGGGTACGACTCCCAGCACGCGTAGCATGACGCTTTCTATAATATGTCTCTTTCTATACAAAGTGACATTTTGTTTCTCCATTTTTGACATCGCACCGTCGAAATCTTTCTACAATCTGTCATTTTGTCTTTCGTTTCTAACAATCTTTGTCTAGGTCATTTTAAGGTATAAGTAGACTATTTCAGAAGAAATTTTTCTATCCCAAACTGTCAAAATCACACTGACAATTGACAGTTGTCTCCACAGCCACAAAGTATATACGGTTATCTACAAAATCATGATTTTACAGGAGAGCATTTGAACACAAAACTGTGATAATTAATAGAAGAACAAAGCTATCGTCTCATATTTTACATCATTTCAAAATGGTTAAGGCCAATATTACTGAAATATTTTTTTGTTCTAAAATACGGTTCTTCGACACTGAGAAAAATTGTTGTAGTTGTCTATATTTACGTTACTTAATATCAGTAAAAATTGAGAATCAAACAGAAAAAAAAATCCTATGACAAAACAAAGAATTTTGAGTCGAATTATGTAAGAGTGAATTTCGTAAAAAAGTGCAGTTGACTCTTTCTACTTTGGTGCCGTCGTACTGTCTACACGGAACGTCGTTTTGTCTACTCTTCCGTCGACAAAACGGTGCTCGTGCTAAGCCTGCAGGTCGGTAAAAGAGTTTATTTTATTTTATTTATTTTATTTTATTCAATAGGAACAACTAACAGCTACAATATAAAACATAGAATAAAAGAATATACAAAACTTATGACAATATTGCAGCCCACAACGCTGTTCACAGATTAGCTGTGGGATAAAAACAATAAAATAATCACTAGGTTACACAATACAGATCTATAATGATAAGTTATACTTAACTATCGAGTTTAAATTAAATTATAAGAAGATAGAATAGGCCAACGAAGTAGAATGAAGAGAAAGAAAGAAGTACAATAAACTATCAAACTATTCAGGAGAGCTCCTTAAGTATAAGACTTTTGAACCTATAGGCAGCAGTTACAAAAATGTCTATATGTTCAAAAGTCCTATTGTAGGAGTCTACCATTCGGCGAACAGGTGAACGCAGACCAGAGTTGGACTTACAAGAGCCCACTGAAAATAGTCTGCCTACGCGCACCTCTCGCCTATGGACTGTCCTAGGAACTGCATAACATAGCATGTTAGACAATTCAATGGAGTCAAATTGATTCCTTACAATATTATAAAGATTCATAGCTATTGGGTTTTTCTATCAGAAATTTCTCAGTAGCAGCCTGGACTCTGGTTGATGGCAATAGACTCGCCCCCTATTAATAATAATAATAAATAACCCCACCGCCGTATCTTTACGTTGACGTTGTGACCCTCGACCCGGAAAGGTCCGGGACTCCAGGGTCCCGGGAATGTCAAAGACCAAAAAATAATAATACCATTTATTTCAGGCGACACATGCCCATAGAAAAATACTTTAACCTAAACATACATATTTTAATATAAACAAAAACTATAGATTCGGCATCTTTTTGTTTAAGACAACTTACTTTTAATATTTACCTCTAGGCAGTGTCTTAAGCGGTTGGTCCCGACCGTCTCTCGTAAATCTTTGACAGTCGACAGTTTTTACGAAGTCTGAAAACCAGTCTTACCAAGGGTTATCGTGTATTATAATTATGTAATTTAATAATTTGAAACATTTGCAGTGCCCTTACAGGGTGCATGTCTTAATACTGTGTCATGAAATTTTAATGCATGCCTACTAACCAGTGTTGTACATGTTAGCAGATAAATAAATAAATAAGTGTTACTCAGTAAATGAGTTGTGGATGACAGATACGTAATCGCTAAATACTGCTATGCTATTCTGTAAACATCTCACCGTGAAAACTTGGGTGAAGTGAGCTGTCAATAGTGTCAATCCCTGTGGAATGACAGCTCACTCCACGCTCACTTCACCTAAGTTTTCACGGTGAGATGGTTACAGAATAGCACGGCTGGTATTTAGCTGCATCCGGTTAGACTGGAAGCCGACCCCAACATAGTTGGGAAAAGGGCAAAATTGTGGGGCAACAAACCGTGTTTGCGGCTTGTTAAGAGATTTCGACTGTAGTCCAGAGAGTATTTGTATTGCTGCGGTTAATAAAGTGTTTACTGGTCATGTTTAATATTAATCCAAAAACAAAAAAAAAACTGCAATGGGTATTCTCTTGAATGTGGGTTCAAGGGCGGATCCAGGGGAACAAGGCCCCTCAAACGTTTTAAGTAAAATAAAATCGAATCGTCTGAATAGACTGGCCTGGATTCATATCTACCAAGAAATTGCTTCAATTATGAACGCTGAAGAAGTAGGCTCCTATAAATTCATTGAAAAAAAAAGCAAAAACAGCATAGTGCAATACAAGATATCGGAGACATCTTTTATTTGGCTGGCCCATGTGCCTCTCCCAGAAATAAATCCGCCCTTGTGTGGGTTGAATATCTGAGTCACAGATGACCTCTCTCTTGGTCAGAGAATCAACCTTAATTGCGTATGACAGTTTCATTCAAAATACGAGGGTTTTGAAGGCAATTGCTAACACATCGCAGAGGCGAGAATAGATAGATGGCTTTGACGCCATCATGCGCAAGCGTTGCGCTTCCATTATGCGCAGGGTACACGCCAGTCCCAACAGCATCCTGAAAACTATATCTGATAGGTGGGACAGCCCCATACTGGGACATTGGATACGCCTACATGCCACTGTTAATGTTGTTTTGCGTTTGAGTTGTTTTTCTGGTAGATGTAAGTGTGTGTAACCAAATGGACTACTTATGGGTCCGAAATATAATATTTAATTTAATTGCTTCAAAGGTTTGAAAAATTCATCTGCTCAACAACGTAAATAACGCAATAAACGTGGCTGGACTGTCAATATGAGAGGCATTGCGATCGATTGTCATTGTAAATGTGTTATGCAGTTACTCCGCGTTACTATCTTCGTAGGCAAAGATTGAAATATGGAAAACATTCCAGCCAAATTCTTCTGATTAAACCGTGAACTAGCGACACCCTTGAGACAGATTTAAAACCTCATTGCTCCGAGCTATGTGGTATCTTCACTTGACAGTGAGTTTTTCGCCTAAGAATAGACTGTAAGATCTCGGGGGCATCGTTAAAATATGGGGGCCGATATCATTTTGTGTGCAAGGCATATTTAGAGGGGTCGTCAAATCAAATTGGGTTCTAATTTTCTTTAAGTTCTTCTGGTTGTATTTAAAAGTAGGTATACGTTTTCATAAGTGATGCAGTGGGTGAAAAAAACTTATTTCATCATTTTAATGTATCGTTAATCTAATCTCAACAAGATTAGTTGTTGTTATTTTGGCTGTTCAATTCAAATTCAAAATATTTTATTTCGCATAAACCTACATGGGCACTTATGCAACGTCAGAAGCTAGGTTATCGGTTCCAATTATTGGTCGTTTCCTATTGAAAAGTTCCGGCAATAAACTCCACGGTAACTCTTCTAAAAATAATTAATTTTTACAATGTTATAAAATTACACTAGAAATAGGGGAGGACAAAATTATTAGATCACAGTTATCATTAGATTTGACAGCCTTCAAAATACGGGTTAAATATAGTAAAATGATAGTCGATAGTCAAAATTGTTCATTCGATGTGTTTAGCAAATAATAGTATAGGTACTTTGGTAGAGATAGTATGTGATTTTAGGTGGGTGTCATCATGACTGAATCACGATTATAAATACAAATAAGTACATTAAAAACGATTTATTTATAGCTACAAAGATGAAAATATGCAAAGCTTTATCAAAAAGGACGAACGTAATTAACACTTACTTGTAAAACTAGAACTTTGTAAACTGTTGCGCAAAGTTGGCGGGAATTCATACCACGACCGCCATCTTGCACGTTCCGTTTCTAGTTACGATGTTGCCAAGCGTGAAAATAATATCCGTCGTGGTGTGAATACAGCCTTTGAGGCTGGCAACACCGTTGTCTGTTTATTATTCAAATATTTTTGTTCGTGCGTAAGTTTTTTAGATATAAATTAAGTTAAAACAGTTTTAGATTTATATGTTATGCTTGTACTCCATTCGAGATGGCTTTACGTGGAAATTTTGTTATGCAAATGGTGTGCGGCATAAATCGTGACTTTCTATTAATAAATTGTAACATTTTGGATCAACCACAAAGCCAATTAACTCTTTGAAAGCTGCTATCTAATTGGGTAACACATTTTCTTAAATGACTAATCTGTTTCATTTTGACAGTTCAACAACATTCATTGCGTTGTTTTCGTTGTTGAGCAGATTTTTTTTTCGAACTTATGAAGCAATGGATTAGCAATCTTTTTTAAAATGATTCAGACTGTGATTGATCGTGTATTACGCACACTCCTGTGATTAGCTTTGTGATTTTAAATCGCAATTAATCCTCAAACGACTACCAATCAATCGAAAGGAAGGAATATATTAGGTAAATGTGTCAACTTAAACTAAATGTCAAGTGACTTGATTATCAGTTGTTATTTTAAGAAGCTCATCACAGCAGTTGATATGAGTTTAATAGACTGTTAGATAATTTATTGTGTTGGCTGTTACTCTTTTATAAACCTGTCAGACCATTTGAGTCTAAGCTAGTAACTACCCGGCCTTTGCCACTAAACCAATAGGAACCTACTAGAATCTGACATCATCATCATAATGCTATTTTTTTAGGGTTCAATACTTCTAATGGAAAAATCGGAACCCATATAGGATCACTTCGTTGTCAGTCTATCTGTCAGTCTGTCAATACCCTTTTTCTCAAGAACGCAAGGAGGTATCAAGTTGATATTATTATCAAATACGTAGGTTTACGGTCCTTTGGAGCTCTAAAAAAATCAAGCTTCTAAGTCAACGCAATAGACAATTACGACCATTTATGCGACATATTTTGATTCTAGCAAATAAATCAAAACCTATAGGGTAGGCTTCCCGTTGACCTAGAATCATGAAATTTGGCAAGAAGCAAGTTCTCACAGCACAAGTAAAGGAAAAAGCCCGACAAACGTTAATTCTAGGATTTCACGACAAAAAAAACCCGATTACAAACTTATATTTGCACTTGGAGAATAAAGGCTTGTGCAGACCAGCGCGACGCGACGGCGCGACGCGACTCGAACAATACAATTTCTAAGAAAACTTGACGGTATAACAATAGCCGGTGTCGCGTCGCGCTAGTCTGCACAAAGCTTTAACCGTGACGTAGGTATATAGATGCGTTTGAACGTATTTGATAAAGTCACCTAATTACGGAACCCTTCAGTGTGCGTGGTCCGACACGTACTTTTTCCATTTTTCTCGGATTTACGGCTTGTGATCTGTAAATTATTTATTAAACTTATCTGTCAATGTAAAGAATGCCTACCCAGCGTGTCTTATTAGGTACAAAGTTATGCATCACTGCACAAACGTACGTCAACTTACTTCTAACTTCTAACCATAGACATATAAATATTATCTTCAACCATAAACTTTAAGAACAACAAAACGCTAGAAAATTGGCATCTGCCCGCATCCACCCGCGCTACGCATGATGAAAATTGTGAAGCCCCTCTATTGTTCTGGGGGCGGCAAATCAACTGCATAGTGTTGGGATAGGTAACTGTCGATATCGATAAAAAAAAATGGTTGCCTGTAAAGTCGGTTTTACGGGCGAAGATTTTACGTGACAACGTCTTTTTATCGGCGGTGACTCATCGTAACAGACGTGAGCGGGCGTTACACTTTTTCATGAGTGACTCCGAGCCGCAACCTAATTTAAGACGTTGTCACGTCAAAATCTTGGATAAGAAGGAGTAAGAGGCGTTTCTGATAAAGTTATTGCTTACGCTACTAAAAAAACTGTGACATCTTTCAATGGTCCTAGGGTTTTAGTTAGCCCATTTTTTTAACACTCTGGGTTGACATAATTGTATATATTAAGCTTTTTGAAAACATAATTAGGCCCACAGTAACCATATTTTCTCTTTTGAACTATCATTCAAATCTTTAATTAGAATTTTTCGATAATACGGGTATTACGTATTTTTACCCTTTTGTGGCAGTCGGGTAATACCGGAAGTAATGAACTTCTTTATAACTTATCTTCGGAATTATTGATCCGATTCAGATATTTTCTTCACTAATGGGAACCTACAGTATTGCCGAGTGTCGTAGAAATATTTTATATTAAAAAAGGAACTTTCACGTGAATGAAGTCGCGGACAGGATCTATAATTTATAAAGAACAATCTCCTCAAGCGTTCTTCATCGATATCGATAACTTAGCTCAAACATGTCCCATCTCTAAACCACTTGTTGTTCGTTGGCGGGTAATTTTCCCGCGCAGAACCATTGAAAGGCGCGGTGAACGTTACTCAAGTTTACCGGTAAACACCGACATTTTGTTAGCGGGATATTTTTATAAAAATGGCCGTTAAATTGTTTGATAAATAAAGGGGTTAAGGATTTTAAGTAGATGTGTTTTTGGTATCCATTGTTTGGAGATAAATTCGTGGCTTAATAAGTAACAGAGGTCGATTGAAGGTTAAGCTACGCTTGCCGCGGTTGGTTCGTGGATGGGTACATATCGACACCCACCCGTGCTTCGGAAAGCACGTCCCGGCTGTCATTCGTAGATGTTTTGACAGTCGTTAGGATAGTCAGAAGCCCAAAAAGTCCGACTTTCACCTCTTTTACCCCTTTTTATACCATTGGGGTATCGAATTACCAAGTAACTGGGTCAAATAGACTACATGTAAAATACTGGTATTCAGCTACATCTGGTTAAACTGGAAGCCAACCTCAGCGAATCTCAGAAAGATGGAACAGGTCATTCAAATTTAGCACCCTAATTGCGTTATACACGATCAATCAGAATCTGAATAGTTTTGAAACAGATTGCTAATCCATTGCTTCATAAGTTCGAAAATAAAATCTGCTCAATAACGTAAATAACGCAATGAATGTTGTTGAACTGTCAAAATGAAACAGATTAGTCGTAATCGTTTACGAAAATGTGTTGCGTAATTATATAGCAGTTCTATGAACGCTTAATTTTACTCTTGGGACTGATAAAACTTTAGCTAAAGTGGTACAGACCTGCGCTTTTAATGTACCTATAGGGTGTTTTTTAAAGAGATGTCGACTCTGGCGGAGACTGTGTTGCAACGTTTATTTGTAATGTATCGAGTTTTTGTAACGCGTTACAGTAGTCAGTGAAGCGAGCCGAGATGCTCGATGCGAGCGCCGGATCCTCCACTCGACTATCGGCTGTTTCGTGAATTCCTTTGAAAGGAAAATATGAGAAAGGAAAATTTCATGTGCTCGAAGCGAGCATTCGCCGCCTCTCGTGTATCGCCGTGTTGTAAGGGCAGATAGAGTGTGAATTTAAGATAATTTATTTTACACTAGATAGGTGCCTATAGTAGGTACTAATTGCCGGTTGACCAAATCGAGATTTTGTATTTTTTGCTCAATTTTCTTACATTTTTAACCGAATTCCCAAAAAGGAGGAGGTTCTCAATTCGGTGGTTTTTTTTTTTTATGTTTGTTACCTCATAACTCCGTCATTTATGAACCGATTTGTTTTTTTTTAACATACACATATCACAATATAATGAAATCACAATATAATATATTAATACACTGGGGTTTCGGGGCGAAGAAAAAGGTTTAGTAAATTATACGTTGGTGCGCTTTACAGCTGACGGATAGCAGACTCATGTCGTCAATAAAAGGTGCGCGTCGTCTGTTTTTTTTATATGGCTTCTAGCACATTCTAGAAGCTGAGATCGCGTTATACTCGTAACATTTATTTCACATTATGCTACCATTTGGAACAGTTATTGTATTATAAAGTTACCATATTAATCTTTTCATATTTTCTAATGAAAGAAAAGCCTAAACTTGTAAATAAGGCTGTTCTAAACAAGCTGAGCCGGCAGACATCGTCCTGTCCAAAATACATATATCCCATAGAAAAAAGAACGTTCAGTTTTTTTCCGAATTTTAACATTTTCCGGGAAGCTTCAAATTGTTCTTTTCATATAAAACTATTACGAACATTTTAAAACAAAAACCAGAAAAAGTGGTCCAACCAGCATTTTATGTTTATTTATATACCTAAGTAGAAATCTAACAAAAAAATATTTTAGAGACATTATCCATATAAATCTATTTACAGGGCAATTCAAAATATATACACAATCTTAGATCTAACTAACAAAAAATTTAATATATCTTTGGATTCATCGTAACTCGCAAAACCACCCTGTATAAAGAGCATTTAAACCTGTTTTAAATATAACCTGCTTACGTCACTAGAAAACAAGATGGCGCTCCATATCATCTTAGAAGTTTATAATTAGTTTTAAAAGACATCTAAATCGTTTACCTTGTAAACAACTCCCTTTTTGATAATCTTGATGAAGGATTACAACCTTTTGGAATTAAATTCAACTGCATTTTGTTGTTTTTAGGAGAAGAAAGATGAAAGAATGAGGAAAATGTCGTGAGGAAAGTTTTGAGTATGAATTTAGATGGCTTTATGAGTGGGGGTAGACCAAATAAACGATGGATGGACTGTGTGGAGGATGATATGGCTAGAAAGGAGGTGACTACCGAAATGACGACTCAAACTCAAAGCATTTATTTCAATTAAACCATTTACAGGCACTTTTGAATTGTCAAGGAGTCGGTCAGTCAGAAATATGAAGCTAGTTGCCCATTCCAAAGCATAGTAGGTACCTATGGAGAAGAACGGGCAAGAAAATCCACGGACACTCTTTTAAATAAAATAAAAAACGAAATGTGTACTGGGACACACAGTAGAAGTGAAACTTCAACGGACAAGTGGAAAACGAATTGCAACGGACAAGTGGTCACCTTACTACCACAACCAACTTTTAGCAAACAGAGTTCAACGGTCCACCTCATTGGTCTCTGAGCATGAGGTCCTGGGTTCAATTCTAAGGTGGGGCAAAGTGTTTTAGGGTTTTTTTTATATGCACGCTTAGTATGACCACAATAGAAACAGCTATCTAATTACGCAACACATTTTCGTTGAGAATTCCGACTAATCTGTTTCAATTTGACAGGTCAACAACATTCATTGTGTTATTTACGTTGTTGAGCAGATTTTTTGTTCGACCGTACGAAGCAATGGATTAGCAATCTGTTTCAAAACGATTCAGATTCTGATTGATCGTGTATTACGTAATTAGGGTACTGGTTTTATCGACAGAAGAATAGACAAAATTACAGATTGTGATTGTGTATCTGTCATTTTGTCTATTCTTCCAAAAAACCCGTTTCTATGGTTGTCATGCTACGCGTGCTGGAATTTCTCAGTACCAGTCCAGAATCTGGATTTGTGCCCGATTGATAGCAATAGGCTCGGAACCTAATACATGGGACTTACAGCTGGCGAAATATGGGTGTTAGGTACACCTCTGCCTAGCCCTTCGGGGGAATAGGGCGTGATTAATGTTGCGTTATTTCAAGAAAAAAAATCTCAAAAATCATGTGATACATTTTCAATTTCCCACACTTTAGCCAACCAATATCAATCTGCCTAGCCTTTTCCCAACTATGTTGGGGTCGGCTTCCAGTCTAAACGGATGCAGCTGAATACCAGTATTTTACATGGAGTGACTGCGTATCTGAGCTCCTCAACCCAGTAACTGGGTAATACGATACCCCTTGGCAAGACTGATTGTCAGACTTTTGGGCTTCTGACGACCCATTCTTCTGTCAAATATTCACGAATGACAGCCGGGACCAACAGCTTAACGTGCTTTCCTAGGCACGGAGGACTCTCGGTTTGTAAAGATGGTCACCCAATCACGGACCAACCCCGCCAAGCGTAGCTTAACCTGATGGATCGACCCGTGCGGCTGTTATTACTTAGCCACACGCTCCTCCTTTAGCTAACCAATAAAAACCACACCAAACACTTGTAACTAATTGATATATCAAAGCCCACACAAGACTTAAAAGATCAAACATTAAAAATTCATTAAGTTAATCACATTAAGCTGGGACTATCGATAACTTCATACTATCGATAAAGCAGATATCGCTTTTATGTCTGACATTTGTTATCGATGAGAACATCACTAGTTTACAACCCACGATAGTGGTAATTAGTGTTGGGAATCTAGTGTTGGTGCAGTAAAATTTAATCTATTTAGTCTAAGTACAATAAAACTTAAAGAGGATAGGCTGAACATAGATTATTTTTGAGTGCACGTGGGAATTACTGTACTTGAATTTTTAAAGCGCGGTAATGAGCAAATCTTTAGGTATGGAAGGAGGTGAAGAGATAGACGCTTGAAACGCATCGCCATTATGACGAAGCGTTTCAAGTGTCTGTTGTTTTTTGAAAAAAGAAGTCGGTTGTTTTTTTTTGTAAAAAGTTTCCTCTAGAAATCGGTCCTCAATTGGTGGAAAAAAGTGGTCCTGTCCAGTCAGTGCACGTATTTACGCACACGTAATAGTGCAGCTGAGAGCAATTTTTTTTTGTATATTTTGTCGTTCAAAAGTGGCATAAAATTATTTTTGAAATTATTTGACTTTGACTTTGAACAGCGGTTGCACAGCGGTAACAGCCGCGACTTACGAGTAGTTCGTAGGTTCGAACCCAAGGCACGCAACTCAGACTTTTCGGACTCATGTGCGAATTATATAACTATCACTTGCTACAAAAACAGTGAAGGAAAACATCGTGGGGAAACCGGCATGCCTGAGAGATATTTTTTGACGGCATGTGAACCCAAGTCAGAGGCCCATGGGCGGCATAAAAACTCTGACACCTGCCGGTCGATTCTGTAAAAATATCACCGTGAAACTTAGGTGAAGTGAGCTGTCAATAGTGTTAATCCCTGGTATCCTGCCGGTCGATTTGTGACAGTGACAGCTCACTTCACCTAAGTTTCACGTTGATATTTTTACAGAATCGACCGACAGGTTAGTCACTAATCACACGAAGAAGAAGAACGAAGACGAAAACCCCACTTTTTCTAGTATAGTTGTATTTTTAGGGAGTGATATGAAGATTCGAATGACATTGTTTTGATGCAAGCTGATGCGAAAAAATAAACGAGTAGTGCGCCAGTTCGAAAACACATTAAAACGAAAACCGCTAAATCGAATAACGTTTTCGCGAACACGCTGATGCGAAAATCTTTTTGAATGTTAAGGGGACTACGGGACCTAAACGTGCCTAAACGCAAGTTTTATAATGCGTAAAATTATATGATCCACTGCAGTAAACAAAAACAGAAAAATATATGATATTCTTCAGGATATATGCTAGTAAGATAGTGTGTTGAAAAGTAGTTGTGTTGATACAACTTATTTGATACGATAGAAAAAAATCACAAAGAGACCTCAATTTTTTTTTTTTACCGATTAAA
The DNA here is from genome assembly GCA_914767755.1 of Agrochola circellaris. Lineage (NCBI taxonomy): Eukaryota > Metazoa > Arthropoda > Insecta > Lepidoptera > Noctuidae > Agrochola > Agrochola circellaris. Next base: position 2,286,524 of record OU611867.1, on the reverse strand, counting down.
AATCATATTATTTTACATGCAATCATTCTGATTTTTTGTCAGATTATTCTACAAGCAAGATATTAGCGTAATATCGTTTTAATTTTTCAGTCCAATCAATAGATTTTTTGTAAATCGCTAACTGCTTCATATTTTGCAATAAATTACCTGCGTCGTGTCATCGCGCTTCTCTTTCATTTCTATGCAGTCCGACAGTGACCACGCTTTAGCTGTTGTAAGCCTCTTAATACGCCAGTACAAAATTCATGGTATCGAAATTCACTGTTGCGTTAATTTGTTTGGGAATCAAGCTCGCGACCCCGCTGAGACACAGCAAGCCTCGTCTTTGGATTGGGTTTGGGAAACAAGAGCACAGGTTTATACAAAAGCTTATTTGTCAAACTCAAACTCAACACGTTATTCCTGGTAAGATTTATTGAGATTTAATTCAAAATTCCAAAGTCATTTATTCAAACTAGGCTGAGAATCAGCACTTTTCGAACGTCAAAATTACATAAGACAGTCCCCCAAAATCGCCCACCCTTCACTACTTCCTAGTGCTTTAGCTGGGAAGAAGAAGTGGCGCAACAAACTCCCCAGCAGCACAGCTGTCTGTTCAGTTGAAAAAACTTGATTCTATATAATAATGCTTTAAATGCAAAAATAATTTACATTACCACAAATTGCAATCAACTCATAAAATAAAAACATTTTAATGAGTAGATTATGTCAACAATAAATGAAAACAAAAATTAAAATAAATTGATTTATAGTCAAATAAAATAATCCAAACAATTATATGAGCTCATATAGTATCATGTAGTCTTTGATTCTAAAAACACTTGTTTGTTGCTTGGGGGGGGATAATTTCTGTTACCTCTCCGTAATTTTGGGAAAGTCAGATCACTCTCTGATCACAACACCTCCCACGTAGCATAAAATGCATTGTTAATTTTAACACTAACGTTTTGGTCCGATCGAGAGCTTCACAAACATGGCGCCATTGTGTGCACAGCGCTTGACCATTATATGTCACAGGCATTCCGGGAATTTAATTATCAACGGGCATTTTTGTTTTTGTTGTGTTTAAAATGTGGAGTTACCGATTGGGTTATGAAGGAGTTGAGTGACTACCTAGATAACGACTAAAAGAGAAGAATGGAAGAACAAAAAAAAACGACTTCCAAAAAAAAATACTACAAAGTGAAACAGTGACAGGAACTTATTATAACATCGTCCATATAGACTAAGTGGGAAAAATACGTATTATTGAAGCTAACTCAAAAACTATCCAAGCAAAATTAATAGAATTTATATAGGACCACCGCGCGAACTTCCTTCACCAAAAAAATACATAAAGATCAACATAGAACTTCCTCCTTTTCGGAAGTCGGTTAAAAACACATGTTGCGCCAACCCCAAATAGATTGGAGAATGATGATGTTGTGGAGGAATTGTAAACAGTTAAGATATCAAATCGAAACTAGTCTGGCCGTCGAGAGAATGCATTTTTGACACCTGTCAGTTTCATACTAACTAATGTATGTTTAGCTAATTTGATCCTTATTACTACTAGAAACTGTCCAACTGACAGGTGTCAGGAACGCATGCTCTCGACAGCCTGACTGTAAACCTCGTTTCATAGATTCAAATGAGGCTCGGAATCAGCACTTTACGTAAATCACGAATTACTTTTAAAAAACTCTCAAAACCCCCGTCTTTTGTCACTGCCTCTTTTTTTTTGTGTTTTGGCTGGGTAATTACTACTGGACCTATCCTACATGTACCTATTAAGGAGCCGGTTACAAATCCCGACTCCGGGCTGCTACTGAGAAATTCCTAATGGAAAAACCCGTAATTAAGTACTCTGTTATTTCTAATATGTATACAGGGTGTTCGACAGACGGTTGAACATACGAAAATGGCGGATCCGTGGGGCCGTCGGCTACGTGTTTAGGCCCAATAACAAGACCCAAGCCACACGGATTTTTTAAAACTTTATTCGAAATTCGTCGTTGCTCAAACTACAAACGACAATAATTTCACCTAAAAATAACAAAGCTGGCAACATTTTATTTTTATTTTCACAATTTTTCGACAGTTTTTAATCTAACGGAAATAATACTGATAGATTATTAATTAACTAACGGTTCTCACAATCTTATATTACGGTGACCATATGGATATTGATAGAAATTACTACAGATTGACGTGGTAGACGTGTGATTACTGTTGAGATATTGAATTTGATACTGTAGTTTGGGCTTGCTCATGGCTAAATAATAACAGAAAGAAAGAAAGAAAAATATTTTATTTGGGACATGCACAGGAAATACTACAAACAGTAAGTAATAATAAAAAAATATAAAATAAAAAAGGAGCATTTAAAAACTAACAGAATGCATAACGACTTGTGCGAGGCCAAAAAGGCTCCTATCTCAGCATAATGCGGCGATATTTAAAAAAACAAATACCGCAGCGCTGGTATTTTGATAGGGCCCACTGACGTCCGTGATGCCACGGACTCACCTAAGGACTTAAATTCCACTAGGCGATTACAAAATAAATAAAGCAATAAAAATAATAATAAAAAACAAAAATAAATAAAAACTGAAACTATGTACAATAAATAAATGAATCTACTCACGCCCGACATTCCAATATCACTTGTCCTTAATATAGACTATTATCTATGGTGACAAGCGAAGTTACGCGGGTGCACTGCGAATCAGCGATGCATTCGACTGTCAACTAAAATTGTCAATTTATCGCATGGGTCTATCAAAGCTGCTACGCTTGCCACGATCGGTTCATGGATGGGTGACTCCATTAAATATTGAGACCCCCCCGTGCCTTCGAAAGCACGTTAAGTCGTTGGTCCCGGCTGTCATTCATAGATCTTTTTTAAGGGTACTCAGAAGCCCAAAAGTCTGACAAGCAGTCTTACCAAGGGGTATCGTGACACCCCCGTGGTGTGTCGTGTTATCTAGTAAATGGGTTGTGGTGGTCAGATAGTCAGTCGCTCCATGTAAAATACTGGTATGTAACTATATCTGTTTAGACAGGAAGCCAACCCGAACATATTCAAAAAAGGCTAGGCACATTGACAGATTGATGTTTAAAGAAGATATAGAATACTACAGATTGACGTAAGACGAGTTGAGATATTGAATTGGAAACTTTAGTTCGGCTAGCCTTTTGAAATAGTTACAAAGTAGACCAAGTGCCCGATTCATTCAGACGGAGGCAAATAGCTGAACTCAACAGATGCCTACAACTAACAATGGTGTATTGGAAAGGAATTGAAATGAAAATACGAGGAAATGCCTCAATTTTACCTTTGATCGATATTAATAGTCCCACTAGATGGAAGTTGGTTTCAATAATGTTTATATAACGGTTAAAACATGGCTGTTTCGATAGTATTCTTCTTCTTTTCGTGTGGTTGGTGACTAACCTAGTGTCAGAGTTTTAAGGCCGCCCATGGGCCTATGACTTGGCTTCACATGCCGTCGAGAAATATCTCTCAGGTATGCTGGTTTCTTCACAATGTTTTCCTTCACCGTTTTTGAAGCAAGTGATAATTATACAACACGCACATGAATCCGAAAAGTCAGAGGTCTTGGGTTCGCACTCGAGACCTATGACTTGGCAGTCCGACGATCGCACCACTAGGCTACCACTGCTATAAAATACGATAACATGGGGCATAATGTTATTGGATTTTTTCATCTGGAAGTTCTCAGTACCAGGCCGGAATCTGGATTTTGTATCAGCGGGCCGGCGAGCCTATTCCCATCAAGCCAATAGGGTCGCCCCCATCACAAGAGACTTAAACATAACTGGCGAAACGTGGGCACACCTCTGCCTAACCTCTGTTATACTATTTTACATCTCTAGTTCATTACTTTTTAAATCCTGGGTCCCTGCTGGTGGCCAGGTTAATCGGAGAGTTCTACGTTTTGGAACGGTCAACTAGCTTCAACTTTCTGACTAATTGACCGACTCTTACTCGTGGTAACGGTAGGGTAATAGTAATTCAAATGTCTCTGTAAATGTTGTTATTGAAATACATGCTTTGAATTAAGGCATCAGGGCATTATTAGGTCCTCAAAAGGTACCAATGTATGGACACTTGGGACACTCCAACAAGTGGGTCTTATTCTGATCAGGAGTACTGCAGGCAGATCTTTTGTTAGGACACCTGTTTTAGGTGTAAAAAAGGCATTTGATAAGTTTCCAAATACTTTTTTAACATCTAAAACTAAATATTCGGTGTAACGATATTTATTATTGCATTTCATAATCAATATTCTAGTTCGCTAGTTAGTCAAATTTCTTATTTCCACACAGTAATGTTGCCAAATTAACCAAAACAGCTAAATATTTGAGATATATTTGTGACGACGTTGCCCTCTTTCAGAATAAACGCTCTTAAATACAGGATCAATAGGATTCTGCAGATGTATTGATTGATTTTTAAAACAATAAAAATCAGTTGTGAAACTCGTCGAAAGTTACAGTCGGGATATATAATCTGATTGTCTGGTATCACTAGAGCTAGGCACTGAACTGGAACCCGTGATATTGAGGGGATTATTTCCTAACTTCGCTTCGGCGTGATTATGATAACTGATACGCGTCACCACGCATTAATGTCGCGGGTTTTTTACGTACTGTTTACATGACTTGTTCAGAAATAATATGGTAACATCCGATCGCTTAGGGTTAACTAAGAAAGGCTGTTACTTTAACAATAATGAAACTTAATATTAAATATAACTTCTAACTAAATATTCCAGTAAGTGCTCGTAGGGATCTTGACCATCTTCCGGACTCTGTGATTGTTCTGAAAGCCGTAGAATACCTCTCCACTCCTCAAGCACCTCAGGACATGTTGCCTCCTTGTCACTACGTCACTATGCGCTAGCGAGAGTTTTCAGGGGCACATTATTGAGTGTGCAAGTCACCCCCTGCCATTTTATCCGTGTACATAAAAAAGCATTGATCAGGCAGGGGCCATAGTCCTTCCATAGTTCCAAGTCACCAGTCAACTTAAGCCACCCAAACCCATAGTCCAATATTTTTGTTTCCATTTCCTGAAATAGTCCTACACCAACCGGGGGTTTTCCTTGAGTGCACTTGCATAGTACATACAGGGACATAATCGTCGGTTGGTGCCTTATGTCATTAAAAACGTCTAACGGGCCTCTGCAAGTTGGCTTTGGCCCCTCGTACGCCTTCTAAAGGACCCCAGGGTCCCGAGAAATGTCAAGAGACGTAAAAATAATTTAACTTCTTACACTTAGAGAAGTACTCAATTTGTAAAACAAATTGTTTCACTTCGATATGTTGATGCAAGAGACCGATGATTTTTACTGTTTGTACGAATGGTAATTTACACTGCAGTTAAATGCGAAGGAGAGGCTATAGAGGTTTATATTTAGACAGTGGGTGAAAAAGGCTCTTCGTTGATCATAATTAATATTTAAAATACTGCGTAATACTTAACGATATATATTTTTTAATTATTCTTTATTCTTTCCAGTCAAAATGCGTTTCCTGCTTTCCGCCATCTTGCTGCTCTCCGCCATTTTGTCGTGCGCAACGCAGGCGCAGTACCCGCGCCCCCGCCGCCCCGAGCGCTTCGACACCGCTGAGCAGATCTCCAACTATCTGAAGGAGCTTCAGGAGTACTACTCTGTGCATGGGAGAGGAAGGTAAGAAACATTTAGTCATTGTTTGTTTTTACGATTTAAATCCATAATTATATGATTCAGGTGACAAAATATGCTTTAACTAGCCTTTTTTTTTTTTGAGGGTGGGAAATTTAAACCCACCCGTGTTCCTTCCGTTGCCTGTGTGCCGGGGTCGCGATATCCCTGCTTTAACTAGCCTAAATTTTCTAATTAATGGACCCACTTCTTGACAATTCATAAATTCTTTGACTTTGACTTGAACGGAATTCACAGGCTTATGTGCAGCACGTGGCGAGATCACAAAATCTAAAAAGAAAAACACGCAGTTAAAACATAAAAAAGTTTTGTATCCTTGATATTTATAGGAAAAAATGTTACATACCTAAAAACTAGACCTGAAATAAACCGTACACGTGCAGCTTGATTTGGGAAACGGGAATATAGAAATTCAATTGCTTAGCTACATAGACAAAATAAAATTGTGTCCCACGCTGGGCGCCAGTTTTTTTTTTTGTATGATTTTACATTGTGAGATAATGTTTAGGTATTCCAACTATTTAGACAATATTATTTTGTGTATGGAAAAGATAAGTTAAGAGTTTTAAGTTACTTCATTTTATGTCCCATGTTGGGCGCCATTATTTTGATTTTGTTTGATCTTTTCTTTTCTTTCTCTTACACAATTAATTCTTATTTTATTCCTAACTAAGACATGTGATTGATAACAAACGGTTTGTAATCATCACTAACAAAGCTTTTAAAGTTACGTAGTTATATTTCTAGTCGCACTTAATTGATGCAGCAGTGACCTGTTGGAAGCTTTTAGTTTCACTACTTGCCGCTAGACGGGTCTATTTTAAGTGACCAACGCCACCTACCTACTGTGTATGGAACTTTCTAACATTAAATGTTTTCACAAACATCAAGAATGTAGTGACGCACTAGATTTCGAAACCATATGCCAGGCTAGCTTTTTATAAAGAGATATAAAAAAGATACGAGTGTTTATGGAATTTCTTGCCTGTTCTTCGCCATAGGTACCTAACCTACTACGCTTTGAAATGGGCAACTAGCTTCATCTTTGTGACTGACTGACTCCTTGACAATTCAACAGTGCCTGCAATTGGTTTAAGTAATTAAAATAAATCCTTTGAGTTTGAGTTAAACACAGTGTCCCAAAACATAAAAAGTGGACATCAACCTCGTTTTTCATATGAAAGTAGGCAGAATACTCTATGATGATGACTCGCTAATTCATGATGATGATGATTCAAGATTTCCTGATTGCTAATTCGACCTTTTTTATACCTGAATTTTCTGAAGAACATCACCATTAAGGTCACTATACTTATGTCAAGCCTTTCAGTGATAATTTATTCAATACCTCTTCCATTTCTTTCAGATATGGCAAGAGACAAATGCACATAGCCGATGCGTCAGTGATCTTCCGGGAGAGTCCATTCTTCGAACACAACCTCAACGATGAACCGGCCTTCAAAAACCTTGGCTATAAGTAAATTAATAAAGAATTAATAATAATTAATAACAATAATAATCACCGTGTACATTAAAACCAATTGTCTATTTTATTTATATTTTGCTGATTTAATTGATCTGTTACTTTTCACTGCTACTTTTGAACTGTGACCTGCATTCACAACCATCCGATACGCTGTTCACAAGTCCGAAACCCGAAAATTTTGACAGTTTAAACCAAATAGAGAACCGCTATTCTTCCAACAGTTATTTGCTGTCGCTAGGCAATTTGCTGTTACTGTAAATGTGTTTGTTTTCGATTGGAAGCCTGTCGAATGGTTGTGAATAGATATACAGATATGTTTTTGTAAGAGATGGAAATGATAAGGACTGATTTTTTAAAGTTTCTTCGAAAGAAATGTTAATTCCTCGTTCTGTTATAGAGCTCTATTGCTTTTGGGAAGTGTACCTATTATAAACAAAATTCATTTTATAAACTATTATTTTTTGTGCTATAGGTAAGTGTGTGGAAATTAGTTTAGAATACCCAATACAAAAATAAATTATAAAAAAAATATATAATTAAACATAACAATTTAAAATTAATTTCAACTACAAAAAGTTAAACATCCCATCTCAAGCAATTTTATTTACTTAATAATATTTAAACACCAATGCTCTAAAACAAGTACCTACTTATGTCGAAACTATTCTAGTCAAATTCAAAATCCGTCTTATAATAAAATTCTAGTCAATTAATTGCTTATTTAGTCAAAAAAGAAATCCTAAAAATAGTTCTCAAGCTGGGTGAACGACTATTTTTAAGAATTTTTATTATAACATCACTTTTATTGTAATGAATAATAAAGCTATGTAAAAAATACACAAAAATAGTGTTAACAAAATGTATGTAGTATTTATTCAAAATGCAAGATTGTTTCATGGCCTATTTGTTTTATTATATCGTTGACCCCATTTTTTCTCATACCGACACAGTATCCCCTTTGGATAGGCAGAAAATACAGAACGTCGTCTGCTACGATGCATACATACTCCATATTATGCTTCGTTCACGTTCATACATCAATCGATCCATTCTGTAAAATTCTCACCGTGAAGAGTGAAGTAAAGTGAGCTGTCATTAATGTCAATCCCTAGGCATTTAGGTGCAATGACAGTTCACATCAAGCTCACTTCACCTAAGTTTTCACGTTGAGATGTTTACAGAATAGCACGACCGCTCTATTCTGTAAAAATCTCATCGTGAAAACTTAGGTGAAGTGAGCAGTCAATAGTGTGAATCCCAACCAAGAGACAAATAAATCTGCCTAGCATTTTCCCAACTATGTTGGGGTCGGCTTCCAGTCTAACCGGATGTAGCTGAATACCAGTATTTTACATGGAGTGACTGCCTAACTGACCTCCACAACCCAGTTACTGAGTAACACGATATCCCTCAGTAAGACTGGTTGTCAGAGTTTTATGCTTCTGACTACCCGTAATGACTGTCAAAGATCTACGAAAGACAGCCGTTACCAATTCTATTGCTTTCCGAGGTACGGATGGGTCTCGATGGATACTCACTCACCCATCAATGAATCGACCGCGGCAAGCGTAGCTTAACCTTCGGCCAAAACTTGCGACTGTTATGATTAAGCCACGAAGACCCCCTGCAGGTTGACATTTAACTACGCTTATTACGAATGTTAACGTTCCTAATTAGCACATAAACCGTACTAGCATAATCACTGTAACTTCCATTCTAAAATCTCCATCAATTAAGTTTTCCATTAGGGGAGGGGGGAGGGTAATCAAATGTCATTACATTCGTGTGATTTTAAAGCTTATGTCAATAGGTGTTAGGTTAAGTTTTGGCTGGCAACGTTTAATGAAACTAGTGCAAGGTATTTATCTCTTTTGGAATAAAGAAAAAAGTTGGTTTGTCCGTTTGTTTTCAATAATATTTTTTTAAACAAACAGGAGTGAAAAAATAACCTGATTCATGGTCAAATAAAATAAAAGAACAATTTTTCTTAAATATATTATAAGTAGATGCTACTATTAATAATATACTTAAAAAATTATGAAGTATGAGAAAGAAGATTTGCGCTGTTTCTACTGCTATAATTTTGAAATGTGTTGTTATTTTTCGAATTCAATAGTAGATATGATAAAATAGCAACTAAGTGTAGCTCTTTTATTACTTACAAAAAATATGAATGAACTTAACGAAAATATAAATACCACATTAATACAGCGGTGTCTATTCCATAAAAATCTGTCCATGAAACTTGGGTGAAGTGAGCTGTCAGTTGTGTCATTCCCTTGCGTCAGATGGAATGACAGCTCACTTCACACAATGTATGAGATTATTACAGAATCCATCGTTTGTTCAAAAATAACAGAATTAATTAACCATTCAGAAAATCAATAAACAATGACGTTGTGCTGACGTCAACCGTAGCACTTATGCTTTTTGGTAATCCTAGCACGTCACCATTTTTATATATGAATTAGTGACGTTACAAAACTTAATCTAAGCTTAAGATGCGTAAAGATAAAAGAAATATGCGTAGTTTATGGTTTAGATAGTTGCAGATGGACAAACATTAATGTAGTATTAGTAAAATCTGATGACGACTGACGGTCATAATGCCCCAAATAGGGCTATTTTGACGACTCTCGAATACTGAGGAAATCTGCGGGCTATCATATTCGCACGGACAGACAGCGCCCTACGTTCCCTTTCAATATATCTATCGTCTTCCAGGTCAGAGGTTAATAAATGTCCAAGATATTTAAACGTATTTACTCTGTTACGTGGGCATCCGTTGAGCTTAATTGCCGGTAAGTAATCAGGACACAGGTACTAATACTACTGTTAAGATAGAGACTGAAGCCTATGAGATGGGATGGCAAAACTAAATTGTTGCATGGAAAAACTTAACCATAAAGGGCTGCATTTCTATTCTGTAAAAATCTCACCGTGAAGTGAGCTTGAAGTGAGTTGTCATTCCACCTGATGCTAGAGATTGACACTATTGACAGCTCACTTCACCTAAGTTTTCACGGTGGGACTCTTAAGAGCGTGCTCTCTCTTAGAGAATACATCGGTTGAAATCACCAATTCGCAGCGAGAAAAAGTATTTTCTGCTTTTCAATATACTTAATAGAAAATCAGTATGGAAAAAACAATATTATACTATACTTGCAGACAACCCACTAGATTACCTAAACAATCAAACCAATTTAATTTAAAATTAATTCCAATTAAATCCAAACAGAACCGCGTAATCCTCCAGTATTGATATCACGTTACATCCAATTAACTCCAAACCTTCGGACTTGAGAAATAAGGTGTATATTACAATAACAGCTCAGTGCAAAGAGAGGATGTCAAATCGAAACTAAGTGGATTATAAACAGAGTGCGCGCGCAACTGCGATGTTGTGGTGTAATGGCGGAGGGTTCTTTTTAGTTGACACGACGGAACAGTTTATGGAACAGTGATTTTGGAACTGTTGAAAATATAATTGTACTGATAGTTCTTTTGTACTCTCTTCATATTTCGTTACTTATTCTCATTATTTGTTTTATATGGGATAAATGAAACAATACTGAACTGAAAAAATCTGCAGTTCTATACATTTTAGTTGATGAATCATAATCTGATTTTTTTGGTAGAATTTAGAGTACCTTAGATGCAAAGTGGTTCCTTTTCCCTCATTCCAAAGTATGTGCTTGTAGTGCGAACAAGTATTTCAGAACCACGTGTGTAGTGACACCTATCATGGGAGTGACTTATGAGAAAGTGGCGCCCAGCATGGGACAGTTTAGATAGTGGCGCCCAGCATGGGACGAAACGTGTGAGTAAAACTTACATTCAATTTAAAATTAAGTATGATTTCACCAGATACTGTTCATAAAACAGATCAAACCTATGAAAGTTTGCTCCAAAAAAGGCAAATAAGTCAAGTCAAAGTCAAGACAAATAGCAAAACACCCAACAATTACTTAATGGCGCCCAGAGTGGTTCTTGGTTTTACTCCAAGCATAAAGTAAATAGTACTCAGTAACTAATGATTATAAAAAATCACTGTTGCTTTCAAACTGCTACAAGAAAAATACCTGTTATTTTCCAAAATCCTTTAACCACCACAGTGTCGCAACCAAAAAGAGCCCAGTCGTCGCGATTCAGGAAAGCGGGCGACACCGCTTGTTTTTTACTCAAAAAATCTATATTTTAAACTAAATATTTAGCAAAATTGACTATTTTATACACAAGTTTTCTACCTGAATAATATTTTTGAGAGTGGCTCCTATATTTAATGAAGATTTTGTACCATTTGTTGTCTTAAGACCCATATCAGTGAAGAGTGTTTTATAATGTGTTATTGAATCTAGAAAAGTGTTTTTCAGTTATTTCCCTATTGATAAATAAGGATTTTGAGGTAATTATATTTTTATTATTATTAGATATAGCCGGTTGTTTAACAAGAATGTTCAAGAGTTTTCAAATAAAAAAGAGGAAGAATAAAATCAGGGAAGGTAATATCAGCTGTTGGTACGAACAAGGAAGTAGTAGAAGACGATCAGTGTTGTATTTGTATCTGTGCCAGATTCCTATACATATAATTAGGTATACTGATGACTAGGTACCTTATATTTATTTTATTTTATATTGGTGATTGGTGACTACCTACAATCTGTAAAAATGTAAGTGATAATAGTGAATATATAATGATAATATGTAGAAGAATTGCACTATTTATAAATAAATTATTTAAATGATAAAAGAAAGAAATAAACTCCATTACTGTTGAAAATAAAACTTACAATTATTTATATCGGTGTTTGAAACGAAGCTAAAAAACAAATGAAGTATATTAAACAAGAAAGAAAGAAAGAAAAATATTTTGTTTCGGACGAGCACAGGAAAAACATACAGTAAAAAAAAAAGACAACAATTTTTTTTTTCTAATACTATAATTACAATGTTGTTATAATGAGTCTTTTTTTTAATCAGTACACTTCCTTTTGTGAATACTTTCGTAACTGTTCCTACCAATAACACAGCGAGCGAAGTTTTAGCAGCGTATCACTTTCATCTGTAAGGGATTTTTTTTAATTGCCTCGCCGATTCTTTCCATAGCATTTGCAATGCATTTTGATCCAAATGTTATTAAGAGCAAGTTTCTTGAATTTCTTCGTCACACGGCAAACACATAGGATGGACACAATGAAAATTCTAGTGTGCAAAATTTAATGGGAAAAAATATATATTAACTAAATTGCTTGCATTGTTGTTGAGGGCGCGAATCTTGCCTCTCCCTCGCGCGCTCCGCCTCCTCCTTCGCGAGCATTACTGCTTCGCAGAAGGAAGTGACGGCCTCCCATGCACTCTCGCTCCGGACCATGGCCTGAACTAGGGCCGGACGCGAGAGATCGCCGCCGCCGATCGCCTCCGTGAGGACACGGCGGTGCTCCGCCCAAGCCGGGCAGACCTCCACCGTATGCTCCACCATGTCCTCCAGGCGATCCACACAGTGGTGACACCCGGGCGTTTCCTTCCGCTTTATCCTGAACAGGAACCTCCCGAAACAACCATTTCCGGTGAGGACCTGCGTCAGGCGGAAGGTGAGGACACCGTGGCGCCTCTCTAGCCACTCCTCAAAGACACTCATCGCCACAATTGTGGGGTATTTTTTTTGACATAGCAGAAATGGGCTCCCTTAAAACTGGTACGTTTCTGACCGGTAGTTCCCACCGAGTCGGGTTGAGAATCATCTAAACTAACGATTTTATATGGTTTTGGCCGTAAAACGATGTGATATGGTTTTGGTCGTGGGCTCTCGTACCACACTAAATTGTTAAGAAAGGTTTATTTTATTAATTTCTTTTGAAATACTGAATGTGTAGGATGTTGTATTATGCCAATATTTCGTAGAAATTGCTACTAAATATTGGTGCTATTGTTATCCGATTTGATCAACTGGTTTAGTAGCTACGTACATATATTTTCTATAGACCGTCAGGATTGAGGAGCCACATAAAATGTGTTGTATCAGTGAAATTATGTAGATTTTCCATTTCATTTTTACAGTACAAATTAAAAGACATTTGCTGCTACTAAATTAAACAAAAAATCTGTTGTAATTGGTTGATTAGTTTCCGAGACACAGCGCGGTGAAATTTATTGATTTTTTATGAAAAATCAAAGCATTGTAGCTATCTCAAATTCAGCCCTACAAAACCTATTTCTGTGTACAGGCTACGCATAAGCACTACTGAATCCTACCAAATTTTCAAAAATATCCATTGCCTAGTTTTCGAGTTCTAAGGTGGCTCCTCAATTCAGACGTCAGGATTGAGGAGCCACCTTTAACTTCGTATAACTTTTTATGGGTTTTACTACAAATTCTAGGAACCGGCCTACAAAATCGGCTAATTTACTACAAAATATTGGTAGTAGCCTCATTCAAATATGAGACATGGCTCCTCAATCCAGACGCACACCCTATTATTATCGCACTAAGCAGAGCAAAGGCCTCTTCTCATACAGAGAAGGCACGAGCATTGATCACCACGTGCGCTCAAGACAGGTTGGCGATTTGAAACTGATATTATATTAACTTACTCCAGGTTTCCTCACGATTTTTTCCTTTACCGATGTCCAAGATAAACTCAGAATGTACAATGAATCTGCCTAATCTTTTCCCAACTATGTTGGGGTCGGCTTCCAGTATAACGGGATGCAGCTGATTACCAGTATTTTACATGGAGCGACTGCCTATCTGACCTCCACAACTAGTAACTGGGTAATACGATACCCCTTGGAAAGACTGGTTGTCAGACTTTCGGGCTTCTGACTTCCCGAAACGACTGTCAAAGATCCACGAATGACAGCCGGGATCAACGGCTTAGCGTGCTTTCCGAAGCACGGGGGAGTCTCGGTATATCAAGATGGTCACCCATCCACGGACCAACCCCGGCAAGCGTAGCTTAACACGTTGCAGGACGGTACTGACTTTTTTCAAATTATGCGATATGACAGTAAAATTGCCCATACAAGTTACGACCACTACTATATCCGTACTGCCCTAGAGCAATACTACCTATACTTATGAGAGATTCATATGATATGACAGTAAAAACGGTTTTCTTTGTTCCTCTATACAAAATTTCTCTCTTTCCTCACTTCAGAAGAGTTTAAAATTGTACGGCGGTGCCCGTACTGTCATTTTTCGACTTAAAAAAATCTACTGCTAATGCAGTGCGTCCCGCAACGTGTTAACCTGATGGATCGACCCGTGCGGCAGTTATTACTTAGCCACGAACTCCTTCGAAAGAAGAAACTCAGAAAGTACATAATTATGAATTGAAAATGTGTTTGCCCTTTTTAGGGTTCCGCACATCACAAGGAAAAAACGCGTCCGTTATAAACAATATCCTTTTCGATCCGAAAGGGGAGGGAAAAAATCTTATTATTCTTGAAAATAAAAAGTTATTGCTAATCACATTTTTTTGTACCAGAATGACACCAAATCTATTAAAAATTAGCAAATTTTCAACAGGCGTCATAAGTTGTCCAATATAACAATGCTTTCAGGATGTTGTCGAGGCTGCCTCGTTACTGTAGCGCGTCGGAAATGTTCGCGCAAGCCCGCACCGACGGCTTCTATGCAATTATACGCAAAAAAACTATGTCGCTACTGAGGAGTGTGAGGGGCAATCGGAACAGCATCCTGAAGACTGTAGCCGAGAGCTTCGGCTCTCCGATTGTACAGCAGTTTGTGCAGAGGTTGATTTTTACTAACACTAGGCAATAAGTTATATTTTGTATGTTGTTACTAACACTATAGGGATATTTGTCAGAAATAAAACTTTTCTATTCTATTCTATTCTATAAGTTATGACTTGTAGACACCCGTTAAAAAACGGCCGCCCGCCCCATGTAATAATTCACGGAAAAATTCACAGAAAATCGTAAATTTGGAAAAATCACAAAAATAAAATTTCGCAAGCTTACATTTGCGATTGGAAAATTGACCGTGCCGTAAATCGATATAAGGGAGAATATAGATAGATAGATAGATAAATCGTTTATTTGGTGCACACAAAAGACAGCATAAAATACAAAAACACGATTAAATAATAACTAAATACATTAATATAGCTATAAGGTGCTAATATACAAAAAAATAAAATAAAGAAGAAAATAAAGACATTGTGATGACTATTGGCTAACACACTTTAAAATTGTGAAACACAAAGGGCGGTGTGCGTCTCAAGGTTGCACCAAATGAGAGTCCAACTCACAACATGTCTCAACATGTTTTTCAACTAATAGGTCTTTACCTATGAAATTGACGTTTTGTATGAAGAAATTTAAACGAATTTTTTTCATGTATTTTTTATTTGTATTAATCGAAGTAATCACCCATGCAATCAATGCATCTTTGCCAACGCAGTGGCAGTTTATTGATGCCCTTCTTAAAGAAATCACCTGGACGGGAGGCAACAAATTCTTCAAAGGCATTTTGTACTGCCTCTCGGGTATTGAATTTTTTTCCCGCCAAGAAGTTATCCAAATTCTAGAAAAAGTAGTAGTCTGTAGGCGCAAGGTCTGGTGAGTAGGGCGGATGACGGAGAGCTTCCAACCCCAGTTCTTGCAACTTGGAGACCGTCTGCTGTGCAGTATGAGGTCGCGCGTTGTCGTGCAGTAGCAGCGGAGACGAGCAATTGTCCAATGCTGGTTGGAGATGTGCCAGCTTCTCCATCATTGTGTTCAGTTCTTCACAGAACACATCTGCAGTAATGCTCACCCCGTTTGTTAAGAAGCTGTGATGAATCACACCGGCGCTAGACCACCAAACAGTGACCATCACTTTTCTAGGGGTAAGTTTTCGTTTAGGGCATTGTTTAGGTGCTGAACCAGGATCCAACCAACTTGCTGAGCGCTTGCGGTTATCAAACAGAATCCATTTTTCATCGCAGGTAACAATGCGGTTCAAAATTCCTTCATTTGTGTGTCTGTTGAGCAGTGCAAGGCACGTCTCGACGCGTACTTTGCGCTGGCGATCATTGAGTTCGTGGGGCACCCATTTGTCAAGCTCTTTTACCTTGCCAATTTGACGCAAATGGACCAATATTGTTTTGACGCTAACGTCGAAAGCTGCTGCTAATTCAGCCGTAGATTGTGTATCATCAGCTTCCACAATCGCCTTTAATTCGTCATTGTCGACCAAAGTCTTCGGACGACCGCGAGGTTCATTTTTCAGGTCGAAAGTTCCAGAACGGAAGCGAGCAAACCAATAACAGGTGGTGCGTTGGTTTGTAGTGTTAGCTCCGTAAACGTCGTTGATGTTGCGTGCCGCTTGTGCCGCGTTGCTGCCACGACGGTTCTCATATTCCATAATTACTCGAATTTTTAACGTATCCATGATGACGAAAAAGATTGAAATGCGATGAAAATGTAACACTAATCAATAAACAAATGACTACTTTTGGAAAAAAAAAACCATGTTTTTAAAATAAAATTAATTTGAAATTAGAATTCTTAGCCAAACAAAAATTATTTTGATTTGAAATAGCCAGTACTGCAGAACGCCAATTTCATAGACCTAAGATAAGTTTGTTCTTGGGAAAAATTCATCCCAACTACGGAACCCTTATTGTGCGTTGTCGGACACGCACTTGGCCGGTTTTTTATATTATACTATACTACGAATAGTATGGGCCCGAGTTGTCTCATTCATCGGTCACGTTTCGGGACGTCAAGATGTCTCCGTGGAGTAGCTCTTGGCATAGGGTAGGTAATTTAAATGTGAAAGGAAATAATTGGTTACTTAGCGAAACTTCCAAGAAATCGGCATCTAATGTGCGCTTTGTAACGTGACGTTATAAAGTTATCGTGGACGGTAATTTAAAAGCGTCTTCAGTGTGTTATGGACGTCCACAGTAATATAGTCATGTTATTCCTAACTAATATTATAAATGTAAAAGTGAATTTGTTTGTTTATTTGTTTGTTTGTTACCCTTTCACGCTAAAACGGCTGAACGGATTTGGATGAAACTTGGCACATGGGTAGACCATAACTTGATTTAGGACATAGGATACTTTTTATCCCGATATTCTTACGGGATCGAGACTTATGTGGATGAAACCGTTGGGCGCAGATAGAAAATTATAAAAACGCCCTGTGGAGTTTTGCCAATTAGTTTTAAATACCATGTTGCGACCAAACTAAGTTTCTGACTAAAAGTCTAGCCGTGGAAACTAAGATGAAGTGAGTTGTCAATAGTGTCAACCATCAGGTGAAATGACAGGTGAACTTCAAGTTCACATAACCTATGTTTTCACAGTGAGATTTATAGCTGCGCCCCGCGGTTTCACCCGCAAAAGTCTCGATCCCGTGAGAATATCGGAATAAAAAGTATCCTTTGTCCTAACCCAGGTCATGGTCTACCGATGTGCCAAATTTTATCCAAATCTGTTTAGCCGTTTTAGCGTGAAAGCGTAACAAACAAACAAACTTACTTTAGCAATTGTAATATTAAATTAGGAAAAACCGGCTGACCAGACTTCCGCAAGTCAGACTCTTGAAAATGAGCCCTGAATATTGTTTGATAAATAAACATGTTGTTTCAGATAATGGCACCAGTGAAGTTTGGACTGTTCAAAGCTCGGAGCAGAGATTACCAGGACCAACAGCCTTCAACTGAGAACTTACTGCACACAAGCCACAGTAGCGACCATTGTAAGTATAATAAACTACAACATAATGTTAAATTTTATTTTTATAATTTTTTATTTTTCGTTTGTTAAACTTTCCAACATATAAAATACATTTTTAAATATTTCTTAAAAAACTATACAAAAAACATTTAAAAATAAAAAAGTAGTGTTCCGCCGGTGTCAGGAGTAGGGTCCAAGCTACCGGTGGTTAGGGCTGCAGAGACAGGAACCTCCTCACAATGCGAGCCGTATCGACCCTTGATCCAGCTGCCTAACGAGAGCCTCGATTATTTATTATTATTATTTCTTCTCTCTTATTTCAAACATAATTCTAGTCCATAGTTTTACACTCATACATTTAAATTATAAACTATTTATTATAAACTATTTAAATTCTAAACAGATAAAAACCCTAAACTACTAAACTAAAAATAAAATTGAGATTAATTAAATTTAAATATTCAACAAACTCATTAAAAATAATAATAAAAATTGACAAAATGTTATAAAAATTTCAAAATATTATAAATAATAATTATATAAATTGCAAACAAAATAATTATACTTATTACAAAAAAAACTTAGTAATTAGTCTAGGCTATAAAATTTTAATAATAATCGGTCTATAATGTTCCCACTGCTGGGACACAGGCCTCCTCTCTGTGTGCCGTGTATCTACATTTATGAGATTGCTAGCTTTGCAAGAACTAACAAGTATCTTTTTGAAAAGTACAGAAGTAAGCGGTATGGTGACAAAATTTGTTGCAAATCCAACAATACGGCTTTATATGCCAAGAGCATTTTCAGTATGGCACCACGTGTTTATAATTATTATGGTGTAAGAGAGAATGTTTTGGAACTACTTGGCTCTTATCTGCATAACCGACGGCAGTATGTAGAGATAAAATCCGTAATAGATGGAGAAGAAAAAACTTATAGATCTGATCTAGCTACTGTGTGCCGTGGTGTTCCCCAGGGATCCGTTCTTGGTCCAATCTTTTTTATTATATTCCTGAATGATTTAGTTGAGTACATCAAAAAATGTATTAATGACGCACAACTAATTATCTTTGCTGACGATACAAATGCAATAGTTTCGGCAGACAATACACTAGAATTAGAATGTAAGATCAATGCTCTTTTGAAAGCTTTCGAAATCTGGTTTAGCACAAATAATCTGAAACTTAATGTAAGTAAAACAAAATGTGTCTTATTTAAGCCCACTGTACGGAATGACATTAAGTTGGACATTGTTTCTTGTGAAAACAGTGTGGAAATAGTTGATAGTGTCAAGTTCTTGGGTGTACACATTGATACATTATTAAATTGGAAGGTTGAGACATTAGCTTTGACTAAATCAGTTAGCTCGGCATGTTACGCTATCCGAACTCTGAGAGAAGTTTTAACGTTGCCTCAACTTAGAAGTGTGTACTTTGCTTTGGTAGAATCCAAGCTCAGATACAGCATCGAATTTTGGGGCAACAGTTACAAGTACAATGTTCAAATGGCATTTGTCATTCAAAAAAGAGCTCTTAGGACAATGCTCCGCATGAAACAGACGGAATCATGTAGAGAGCATTTCATAAGACTAAATATTTTAACAGTGCCATGCCTCTATATATTGGTTTTACTGACTAGCTTTGTTAAAAACTTAAACAAAATTGAGAACGCTGAGCAGAGAATTACTAGAGCTAGTACACGTAGGAAAGATGTGCCCAACAACATTCAACCGAAATTGCAAGTTGTGCATCACAGCCCACGATATCAATCAGTAATTTTATATAATAAGTTGCCCATAGAATTGAAAAGTATTTACAGTGTCAACTTATTTAAAAATAAATTGAGGGCCCATTTATTGAGGAAAGGCTATTATGGTATCAATGAATTCATGGAAGACATTTGACATTGTAATATTATTGTAAAGTTGTATTTGATTTAATTTAATTTGACATTTATTATTTATAATCTTATTGTATTTGAATTCTCAATTGACTATTAGTGTTTTTATTTATTGACATTTCTAAATATTTTAATCTGATTTAATTATAATGTTTTATGTTATGTAATTTTAATCTGATTTCACTGTAATTCTTTATATTTTGTTATTATTGTAATTTTAATGTAATTTAATTGCCATGTACTGTTTTATATTTTCAACGTTTTTGATGTATTTTAATGAATTTTGATCCGTATTAATTGTTATTTTTAATTTAATTTCATTGCAATTTGTTATTTTTATATTATTTTCAACACAATGTTTCCATATTGTTATGAAATAAATGACTTATGACTTATGACTTATAATCATTTACCTAAGTCTATACTAGAAAGTCCATCCACCGATGATTTAAAAAAAAAATTGTTGCAAATCCAACAATACGGCTTTATATGCCAAGAGCATTTTCAGTATGGCACCACGTGTTTATAATCATTTACCTAAGTCTATACTAGAAAGTCCATCCACCGATGATTTAAAAAAAAAATTGTTGCAAATCCAACAATACGGCTTTATATGCCAAGAGCATTTTCAGTATGGCACCACGTGTTTATAATCATTTACCTAAGTCTATACTAGAAAGTCCATCCACCGATGATTTAAAAAAAAAATTGTTGCAAATCCAACAATACGGCTTTATATGCCAAGAGCATTTTCAGTATACAGTAGAAGGTCGAGTGACGGTACTGAGTGCATAGCAGTGTCGAAATATTTCTTACGTATTTTAAAAAAAACAACTAGTACTTTTTGCGATAACTTTATTTTGAAAATATAATAATAAGTGCAACTTACAAGTGACGCTATTATCTAGTGATTCTGTGCTGTGTACAACATAAAAAACATTAAAAACCGTCTTCGTTTTGGGAAGTGGTATTTTTCTACCCTGTATGTTCAAATAATAACAGACTTTTTAC
Source organism: Agrochola circellaris (assembly GCA_914767755.1). Taxonomy (NCBI): domain Eukaryota; kingdom Metazoa; phylum Arthropoda; class Insecta; order Lepidoptera; family Noctuidae; genus Agrochola; species Agrochola circellaris. Next base: position 2,265,722 of record OU611867.1, on the reverse strand, counting down.
TTAATTGCTAAAAAAAACACCGTTTGAACAAGTGCAGTGGGTGTGTATCTTTACAGTGACGCTGTGTTTCGTCTTATGGTGTCACAACTTGCCTTAACACCGTGATAACTGCCATAAACGCATTGACTGAAAACAGCGCCATCTAGTGATCCCTGAGTGAACTGCTTTGTGGATCGATTGCGCAAACGAGATAGAATAAATTTCACCATGGTAAAGTGTGGTGGCTGCGGTAAATTTCTCGCGGCAGCGGATGCGGCCAAATGTGACAACTGCCGATCTTGCTATCATCGGCAGTGCGTTGGAATACACAAAATAAGCCTTCTAACATCCCCCTGGCACTGCCCCGAATGTAATAAAAACGTTGTGCGGGACAACCGGGCCGAAACGCCAGTTAGGGGCCACTCAGAGGCACCACTGGACACTATGACTAATCTCACTAGTCCTATAAATACCACCACTTTGGATGTCTCACATGAGCTCACTCAGGACATTACTATTGAGCTGAGAAAGTTTAAAGAAGAGTTTATTAGCACGGTACGTAGTGAATTTCAGTTACTGCGTAATGATCTAGCCGACTTAAGATGTTCACTAAAGTCTACTAATGACCGTATGAGCAGTTTGGAAGAGAGAGTGGCCGTTATGGAGAATCAAAAATCGGTCCAACCCCAAGTCTCGCCGGATGTGCATCAGTTAATTGCCCAATTGCGGAGCGATTTAAATGACCGTGATCAGGAGCTACTAGCCACTGATATACAAGTCTCAAGCTTACCGGAGACGAGTGGTGAAAATCCCATACACACGGCTATGCTAGTGGCGTCAAAGTTGGGCGTAAAAATCGAGGCGCGAGATATTGTGAGTGCCGAGCGCGTTGGAGGTAGACGCATAAATGCTACGCAGTCGGCGCCGGTGGTGACCCGCCCGCGTTTCCTCGTCGTGCGCCTCGCGCGCCGCGATCTACGCGACGAGATGTTAGAGGCCGCACGAGTACGTCGTGGCATGACTTCTGCTGATCTTGACATGCCTGGTTTGCCAGCGCGATTCTACGTCAACGAACGCCTTACGAAGCAGAATCGTGAGTTGTTTCGGATGGCGCGGGAGGCCGGGGGCCGGCTCGGTTGGCAATTTGTTTGGTGCAAACGAGGCCGTATTCTTGCCCGATACAAACCCGGTGACGCCGCTAGCCAAATCCGCTGCGAGGCTGATGTGCAGCGCATCTTTGTACCCATACCTGTACCGGTTACCGACGGCCAAATGGCCTAAATATTTTTGTCGCACTATTTCCTTTTACTTTTTTTGCCTCCATTTATATTGTATATTTTTAGTTTTTAACATACCAATGACACGTGTTTTATTGTATTTTGTAAAAGTGTCATGGTCCTATAGTTTTCTATATTCGCTGCTGTGTTCGCTCTGCCCGACCCTCCGGGGACCCAGGCGTGATATTATGTTATGTTATGTTGTTTGTCTCACGGCGGCGGCAGACGCGCGTCTCAGTGGGCTCGTAAACCAGTTTCGACATACTCATATTATTATATTATTTATTTACAGTATCCTACATCTACAAATATTTTTAACCCTTTTTACTTTTCTACTTATTATTATTATAATGCATATTCACAATAACTATCCAATATTTGCAATTACGTATGTATTTTTTCTAGTTAATTATGAACCAATATCATTTAGGTTAATAAAAACTAATATGAGTTTTAATGAATGCGCGTTAATTGTGTTAGCAAATCAAATTATAACTGTAGTAGCAATTTTACATTACAGTCATGATGCTTAAAAGTGGAAAATATCTTAAAGTTGGCTTCCTTAACGCAGGGTCTCTGAGTACGGGCCATGATGATTTGATTTGTGCAATTGATAGATATGGTTTTGACATAATGGCTATAAACGAAACTTGGCTTCGACCGGGGGAGGAGGGGCGCGCGCCGGTCGTGCCCGGCTATCGTCTGCGTCACACTCCGCGACCGTCAGCTGTTCGTGCGGGACGAGGTGGGGGCGTTGGTTTTTATCTGCGGCGGGGTCTGAGCGCGCGCATCTGTACTGGCATGGCTGATCCCAGGTTCGATTCCGTCGAACAGATGTGGCTGACAATCTCGCTAAGCGGGAAAAAGATTGCCATTGGTACAGCGTACCGGCCACCGTGGTTTGACATAGATCACTTTCTCGATGCCATCACGAACAGTTTTGCTACGTTGGGTAACTGTGACCATTATATATTGCTCGGTGATTTCAATGTGAACATGCTCAACATAAACGAGACTAAAACTAAAAAAGTACAAGAATTTTTAAATTCCATAAGTATCGTTCAACTTGTCACGGTGCCGACTCATTTCACAGATACGAGTGAGACTCTAATTGATCTACTGTGCACAGATCTCAGGGCAAGGTATACGACGGTGGAATCCTTTGGTTCGATTACAGGCCATTCCATTATAGTTAGTGAATTTCACATAAAGCGGGACAAATTTATACCATATGTAACCAAATTTAGGCCGATGAAAGACATATGCATGGATAGTTTTAATACGGACTTGTCGCAATCAAATATAGGCCGCGTTTCTGAATTTACCGATGTCAACGACATGGTTGATACTTTTAATCACAGCATAACATCATTGTTTGATGTTCACGCGCCGCTTAAGACTTGTCGTATTAAGGAATTGTCGTATCCCTGGATTACGGACACTATCCAGCTCATGATGCGGTTGCGGGACAATGCATTAGCCAAATATAGAACTACTAAATCGGGAACAAAAAGAAATTACTATAAGCAGTTAAAATCCTTGGTAGAAAGTTGCTTGTATCATGAAAAAATTGCATATTTTAGACACAACATAAATAATAAAATAAATAATCCAAAATTACTATGGAAGAACATAAAATCAACATTTGCACCCTCAAAGCAAGGACAAGACCTTCCCCCACATTTTAGGAACCCAGACCTGATAAATAACACATTTTTGAATGTCCCTGGCAACCCGGTAGCTAGCACATCGCTTATATTATTTTATGAGACCCACAGATATAGTGAGGCAACTTTCACAATTGCTCCGGTGGACCAAAATGATGTCTCCCGCATTATTTCTGACCTAAAGTCAAATGCAGAAGGTTATGACAACATAACCTTAAGTATGCTTACTTTAACTTTGCCGCACACTTTAGCAATTATTACCTATATTATTAATTATTCCATATGGACATCAAAGTTTCCTTACCAATGGAAAATTGCAACAGTTAGACCCCTACCTAAGAGTCCAAACCCTATAGAAGTTAAAGACTTGCGGCCGATCAGTATTCTGCCCTGTCTCTCAAAAGTAATGGAGAAGGTAGTATGCCGTCAATTAACTCGGTTTTTAGAAGAGAACGAGGTGCTACCTGATCTACAATCTGGTTTTAGAAAACAGCGTAGCACTTCTACGGCATTACTAGATGTTACGGATAATATTCTATCAGCCCAAGATAAGGGCATGTGTTCACTGATGGTGCTACTTGATTTTTCCCGTGCATTTGACTGCATTAACGTCTCGCTATTACTGTCAAAGTTAAAATACTACGGTTTTGACGACAATGCCATTCAATGGTTCCACGGCTACCTCAGTAACAGAAAACAACTTGTAGAATTGCGCTTGTCGGATGGTACTACCTTGACTTCAGCCCTTACTACTATAGAAAGAGGCGTTCCTCAGGGATCAATTTTGGGTCCGATTCTTTTTATTCTCTACTGTGCAGACATAATAAAGTGCCTTCAGAAATGCAAGTATCATATTTATGCCGATGACGTCCAACTGTATTTATCTTTCAGTCCAGATGATTATCAGTCGGCCATAAGAGACCTAAACGACGACCTAGAAAGAATCGCCGCATGGTCTGATGAAAATTGTCTGGCATTAAACCCATTGAAAACCAAGTATATGTTGTTTGGTACGAGACAGCAGTTGAAGAAAATACCTTCAAGGCTTAATTTAACCCTAATGGGTGAGCCTATTGACCGTGTGAATGAGGCGCGGAACCTTGGATTATGTATGGACAACAGCCTTAGATTTGAGAAACACGTTGCTAACTCCGTAAGAAACTGCTTCTATCGTCTGAAACTGCTTTACAAAATGAGGCCATTCTTGTCTGAAAAGCTTCGCGAACAACTAGTCGAAACCCTTGTTCTTTCTAAATTAAATTACGCTGATACGGTTTACGGCCCACGCTTGCTGTCTCGTACCGATCGACTTATACAAAGAGTCCAAAATGCATGTGCACGCTTCTGCTACTCTGTTCCCCCTAGAAGTCATGTCACCCCCTTTCTTAACAAACATTTTATTCTCAAGATGAAGTCGAGACGAAAGTTACATCTAGCTTGCCTGCTTTTTGGTGTCGTTAAGTCGCAAAAACCGAAGTATTTGTACGACAAGCTTAGTTGGATGGCTAGTAGACGGGATTGCGCGCCCAGGCAATGTGCACAACAACTTTCAACACAGTCGCATAGGACAGCAGCTTTCAGAGGCACTTTCCGATACGCTGCATCTAAGGTGTGGAATAACATCCCACCACCATTAAGGGTACTGGGCACTATCCACACGTTCAGAACACGTTTACGGCAGTATCTGATAGATTCGCAACAGAAACTAGATATGGTCGCCCTAAATGTTTCACTTATATGAAATACAATACAATACAATACAATACAATACATATACAATACTTAGCTTAAAACTTTGTTTTTCTAATTTATATTTTATTACTAGTTTATTTATTTATTTAGAAGTATACAAATTATTTATTAGGTATGTTGAAACTGTTTTGTACTCACCGTCACTTGTCCCTACTTGTAGGTTCATTAGAAAACCAGCGTCAGACAGCACCTGTCTGGCATTAATGCTGAAATGAACCTTTTTGGAGCAGCCGTGAGGCACACACTATTGTTGTTAAAAAATTGTTTTTTTTCTTCACGTTTTTAATTTTGTAATTTGTGTTTCACGAACTGTGTCCAAATAAACATTATTCTTTCTTTCTTTCTTTCTTAGTATGGCACCACGTGTTTATAATCATTTACCAAGTCTATACTAGAAAGTCCATCCACCGATGATTTTAAAAAGAAATTAAAAAGATTTTTGCTGTGTAAATATTATTATAGTACCTATTCAGGAATTTTTAATTGAGGATGTAAAGACATACTGTATGGAAATATGATATATGTGAATAATGCACTAGTTTAATTATTGACGTTATTATTACTATTTATTTATTATTTATTTTTGACATTTATTAGAAATATATTTTGACAATTATTTATTAATGATGACATTTTAATTATTACTAGTGACATTTAATTTAACAAATAAACTTAATTTACCTATACTATTAATTATTTGACATTGTTCATTGTTAGTATTTGCGTTAAAAATATTGTTATTGTTTACTATGAATGATGGTTGCTTGGCTAAGTGTACGATAATGTAATGTGATGTATTGAAATATGATGTAGACAAAACATGTGATGTAGACAAAACATGTGATGTAGACAAAACATGTAATTTGCATGCCATAAGGTGTAATATGGTTGAACTGTGCTCTATTTTTAACAACTTTATTTTATTACCCATATTAGCAAATAAATAAATTTGAATTTGAATTTGAATTTGAATTTGAGAGGAAGTGGGCCGTAAACCACCACGCAGTGCGGGTTGGCAGATGTCACATGTCTTCGAATTTTTGGTTCTAGGACATGCCGGTTTCCTCACGATGTTTTCTCCTTCACCGTTTTGAGAGTAGTGGTATTGAAATAATAGACGACAACGGACAACGGAGGTTAGTAATAGGGTTCCGTTTTGTACCCTTTGGGTACGGAACCCTAAAAAATTATCACGCACATCGACCCAGTAATCACGGACAAATCCGTGTACATCTAAATCTCCTTTTTTTGAAGTCGGTTAAAAATCAACAAACGTTCTTCCGTATTTATAATGAGTACGAGTATATGTAAAGGATGCTTTTGTATCCTTGTAGTAGTCCTTGTGAAGGCTTTTTCAATTCTTTCTCATTAAAGATAGGCTTAGGTTTTACCACCATCTTACCAGAGAGCATAATATTAAAACGCCTTTGAAAAACCTCTCCTCTTGACTCGACTCTCGATCCCCCTTTGATCTTGCCAATCTTGTCATCAATACTTAAGGCCCTTCACTACCGTGAGCGATGCGACTTGCAACGCGATTTGCGACAAGCGCGCGCGACTTCATGCCATGCAACGACCGAAAAGGGGCGTCGGCGACTTGTCAGACCGCACTCACTGGTTACACCCGCTGTGAAGTCGTGGCTACCGCGGTGTTACCTAGTACATACATTTGATTCATTTGCGCGCCAAATCGCTTGTCAACCGTTTCCGTGGCACCAATGGCGGACTAAGCGTGTCGGGGGTCCGGGGCAGCAAAACCAAATGGGGCCCCCCGCCCAAACTTAAACGTCGAAATATTTAGCACGCTGCCTCGAACTATACATAAATAGGAGATACTTTGACATCTTACGCAAAGTAGTCTGCGAAAAGAGAGAATGTATGGTGCAAGAGCGAGCGTAGCGAGATTGAAAATTTTTGCACTCTACGTTTATATTTAGCACGCGTAGGGGCCCCCAACAACAAACTGCCTTTTACTTACTGGACATATTTTGGTCTTGTTCAGGATTTGATTAAAAAGTATTTCTCGAGTGTTGGCGGCCCCCCAGGACCGGGGGCCCTGGGCGAACTGCAACCCCTTGGTCCGCCAGTGCGTCGCTCAAGCAATACCTACACGTCAAACCGTCGCTTCACAAGTCGTGTCGCGGTGACGTGGCTCGCTCTAAGCAACTTCTTTTCATGTCGCTTGAGCGTGTAGGTCATCGCCAAGTGGTAAGATAAAACTCAAAAGGTTGGAAGCGTGCCTAGAGAGCGATGACTTTGAAAATCTTTTAAGTTTGAACTGGCCTTGTCTCCTACTTATCAATCAAGGCCTCACTGAACAAGACTGATCATCAAAGCCATACTTAATTATTTATTTTGAATAAAATAAGTGGCTGCAGAACAATTTGCAACATATTGGTATATTATGAAACAATCGATCCGTCGAAACATCTCACCGTGAAGAGTGAGGTGAAGTGAGCATTAAGTGAGCTGTCAATAGTGTCAATTCCTAGCTTCAGCTGCAATGACAGCTCACATCAAGCTCACTTCACCCAAGTTTTCACGGTGTGATGTTTGCAGAATAGCACGGCTGGTTGTAAAGTTCACCCTCTATAGAAAAGGGAGGATCCTCCGACCAGACGGGTGTCGTGGGCGTGTGTGCCAGCAGCTGCCGACTATTTCTGTTTTGTTCTCGTTATTGTATTTAAATCTATTCTATTTCATTTTCTTATTTTCTACTCGAGTTTATCATCTTTTTTTTTATGCACGTGTTTCTGTGACAAATAAACTTATTTTTCTTTTCTTTCTTTCTTTCTTTGCCCGAAGATTGATTTCCGGACGTTGTATATAACTATGCTAGTCGTGCGGTAAACTCTGCTAAGATTTTTGCGTGACGTTAGTGCAATGCGTAGTTCTCTTGTGGCGGCATGCCACAAGATAAAGAGGCAATGTATAAAAACCGGCCAAGTGCGTGTCGGTCTAATTTATCGGTTCGGGATGAATTTATCCCAAAAACAAACTTAACATTATAGTTGAAAAACTTGCTCTCCCATACATATATTCGTCACGATCAATTCTCCAACTGCAAATGTAAGGATCACTACGTTTGCGACTATCAAAATATGGCCGTATTTTTTTATTGCGTCGACTTAGAAGCTTGATTTTATTAGATCTCCAAGGGACCATAGACCTACGTATTTGATAGTAATTTCAAATTGATACCTCTACGCGGTCCAAACAAAAACTGACAGACAAACATACAGTCGGGCAATGAAGTGATCCTTGGATTCCGTGTTTTGCCCCTAAAAAACATTAATCAGGATAGCAGTTTAATATTGATTTTGAAACGCTCGCGTTATCCCTATAATATTATATTATAAAAGCGAAAGTGAGTTTGTTTGTTTGTTTCACGCTAAAACGGCTGAACGGATTTGGCACATAGGTAGACCATGACCTGGAGAAGGAAATTAAATACTTTTCAATCTAGATCGCAGACGAAGTCGCGGACAACAGCTAGTAGCTAATAAACCAAAGTTTTACCTTCCCGAAGACAAAACTACAGCTTTAACGCCAGTAGCACACCTCTGCCACGAAACCATAGCAGTGAAACCGCAGTAGTTCAATTGAACTGGTTCGCATCATTTTCCGCTACTCACATGCGATTCGAGTAGTGGAATATGACGCGAGCTAGTTGAATTCAAATTCAAAATAAGACTGTTGGGGTTGTAATGCCCAACAGTGAAAATGTTATGTACTTGTTATGTTATGTTATGTAAATGAGTAGACGAAGTTCCCTTGATGGATTTATTGCTACTGAATATAATTACACAATTGTTCCACTTAAATGCTATGTTAGAGAAATGCACAGCTAAACAATATCGATGTGCATTATTGAGTATGACGTACAAACTACTACTGTACAAAGGTCAATGTACAGCGTAGCTCGTACATATTGCCCACTCACAAAAGGTAACTGTGAATAATAAAAATGAAAATGTTATGTTAAATAAATTGTTAAACAGGAGATAAAATGTAAAATAAAATACTATAATCCGAGCTTTAAACAATTAAATAACAACGCGCAATAGGCGACGTTGCTTTATTGAGTGTACGTGCACTCGATAAGTGCACTGCGCTGCTGTCGTCTGTGACGTCAAATACAGCTGCGTTGTCCACGATGCTTGCTGTAGACCTCCTTCGGGGCGCAGGATTGGGCACAGGTGGTGCCTCAGGTTTCTTGTGACTCGTGCAATGTTTGCGAAGTCGGTGGTAACCATATATTGCGCCTGCTGTCGCTGCTACTGTTGCCAATATGTATATGACAACATATTGGTGGACATCGTGGTATGTTGCCCGATCAGATATGATGTCTTCTGCGGCCGCGGTTTTCAACTGTTCTATCTGTTTTCCCAGATCTAGCAGTAATGAGTTTTGTTCCATTACTGTCTCATTCTCAGGTTCTTGTTTCAAAAGCGGTACCGATAGGTTGATGATCCGATTAATTGGAGGGATTTCCAGCGTGAGTTCTTCAACCTGGGCATGCATTATATCCGTCAGTTGCCTTTGGGAATGTACAGTGAACGTCTCACTATTGATAGTGCAGTCGCTACCGAGTGTCATTACCCCTGCGTTGTTAAGTAGTGCAGTTGAAACTTGATGCCCGCATATGACGCGTATTTTGCAAGCGTCACAGCAAAAGTATAGATAGCTGTTTATGTTGCTAAGTTCCAACCACGTGTTTTGACAGCTCTCATGTTTTGTTTTGCAGTCAGACGAGTCTTGTTTCTTCTTGCAGAGGCTCTCGTCAGACTGCATGTGGTATATTGGTGACCTCATGGGGCACAGCAGAGTCGTACTGTCATAGTGCATGCATTGATGTAGGTCGGTTTCAGTCATCGGTAGGTATGAATCCTTCTGTATGTTAATTGCTAATAGTTTCGCTATTGGCAGTAGGGTGACCATGTCGAACCCATTCTTTTTTGGGACAGGAATGACGTGATAAACTTCGTAGTTTTCTCTACTGATTAACGGCACCCGTATCTCAATGATTAGATATCTCTCTGTCATTTTTGCCTTCACTTGTAGAAGGTGATATAGGTGAAAGAAATCATCTTGAATGTTGGTGATGGGAAGTGCCACATCCTTTGAGAGCTGACCGGATATGACATTCAATTCGTCCCGTAGTTGTTCTGGCGCAATCAGGTGTAAGTTCATCTTGCCGTTGTAAATGTTGGTTACGGTATCCAACAGAATCTCTTGAACGTTTCTTATATGCTCTATAAAGCTGTTTGCAGAGATAGCAGACATCACAAACTCAATTGATAGTTCTTGAGACTCAATTTCTTGCTGAATGTTGCTCGTTAGCTTGTCTAAGCTTAGCAGATGTTGATTGAATAATTTGTATTGTTTTTCGATTGTTTCTTCCGATCTTCTTAGAACGTTGTATTCAGCTTCTATTATAGTTGTCTGATTTTTAGACAAAAGGGCGAGATGTTTCTCATTTTCTTTGATGAGTTCTATATCCCGTTGATATTGTTCGGCGAATTGGTCATCTAATACTCCGAACAGGGAACGTGCGATTGACCCGACACCGTTGATAAGGCCGCGTTTGCTTCTCATATTCACCCGACCTTGCTGATTCAGCAACATGCGGTTGTAGTGGTCGAGTTCAGTGAACGCGTGATGTAATTGTAATGAAATAACGTCACATTGAGACTTCTGTTTTAGTTTTGAACATATGTTTTCGAGATGATCGTTGAATTTGGTGAACACCGCTGTACTATGCCAGTAGGGTTTGACGTCATAGTAGACAATTATCTTCCACTCGTCGCGAATCAATTTCATGTTGGTGGCTTTATCGAAATATAGGCCTTGTTGCAATTCGATAAAGTTTGTTGTGTTTGTTGTCGCGCTTGCTGGACTCAGTAGGTATAGCAGGGTCATTACTAATCCGATCAAGTTGATTTTGCCTGTCTTGGCATTTTGCTGACGTTTTGTTGTGATCTTGTTTGTAGCTTGATTTTTGTATTCGGTTTCGGTGTTTTGTGGAATCGACTTGCTGTCTATGGGTAAAATAGATAGCTTTGTTATGGGTCTCTTTATAGAGCCGTTTCTTGTTTTCAGGGTCACGACACGAACGTATCCGTCGTTTCCCGGGTGAAGATCTGTTACTCTGCCCATCAACCATTTTCCTGCGGGCCGCTGGTCATCATGTACAACAACCAAGTCACCAATCTTCACGTTGTTCTGAGGCTTCTGCCATTTTGTTCTTGATAACAGTTGGCACAAGTACTCGCTTTTCCACTTCTTCCTGATTTCTGTGTATATTTTTCTAGTAAGCTCCCATCTTGTTCGGGCGTCTTCTCTTGTTTCGATGACGGTCAACCCTGATTTCCCTGTTAGAAAGTGTGCTGGCGTCAGACAGTCTAGGTCTTCCACGTTTTCACTCAGCGCACACAGAGGTCTGGAGTTTAGACATGCTTCTAGTTTTGTTAAGATTGTGGTGAACTCCTCGAATGTTAACTTTTGCTCACCCACCACTCGTTTTAAATGGTGTTTCAAGCTTCTTACGGCTCGTTCCCACAATCCGCCCGCCGAGGGCCATGCAGGAGCGTTGAAATGCCACTGTATGAAAATCTCGGCAACTTCCTTCTGTAGTTGTTCGTTCCTGTAGGTGTTCTCTATTTTCCCGTATTGTTCCATGAGCAGTCGATTAGCGCCGACAAAGTTCGTGCCATTATCGCTGTACATATGGCGGGGGGCGCCTCTCCTTGCTGCCATTCTGTTAAGGGCTGCCAAAAATGCCGAGCTTGTAAGATCAGAGACCAACTCGATGTGCACTGCCTTTGTTACCATGCAAACAAAGATGGCTATGTAACCTTTAGTGGTTTTAGCCCCTCTTCCTTTATTCATCTTGACATCGACGAATCCCGTGTAGTCCACTCCTGTATGGTAGAATGGCGGGGCAGGGTTTATTCTTGCGGTCGGCAGTTCACCCATGATTTGTTGTTGTTTGGTTGGACTGATTTTTCGGCACGTTACGCATTTCCTGACTTGCATTTTCGTGATTCGCACGCCACCGATGATCCAGTATTTTTGTCGAAGATGCGACAGAGTGAGTCGCGGTCCGCCGTGGAACGTCATTTGGTGAGCTTGATCGATGAGCAAATGCGTTAGGTGGCTGTCGTGAGGGATGATCATCGGATGCTTCATCTCTTCAGATAACGTGGCGTGGTTCAATCTTCCCCCTACTCTTAGCAAGCCTTCTTGATCAATGTAAGGATTAAGAGGCAGTAACTTGCTATTTGATGTCACTCTGCCGTGTTTACGTAAATGACTCATATCCGTTTCAAATACCTTTTGTTGTGTTTGTTTCACAATTGCCTTAGTTGCACTGTCCAATTCTTGCAACGAAAGGTAACTCGGTAATTGGCGATGTTTCGAGTCCAATGTTCGAACTGTTAAGTTCAATGCTCTGTGTATCCATGCGACTATTCGAATGACATGATTAATAGAGCTATGTTTTTGTAATAATTGTTCGATAATGTTGATGGTTTCTGTGTTGGTTTGGACAGCATTGACTTGTTTCTTTGCCGTTGTTTTCACCTCTTGGTCTGACGTATAGACCTGTTTGACTTGGGTCTTCATTTCATAGGATGATAGCCAAATAGGACCTTGCCACCACAGCTTGTTTTCCTTCAATTGACCTGCGTACTGGCCTCTACTTGCGGCGTCAGCGGGATTTTCACTTGACTTGACGTAATCCCAACACGAACGCGGTATTACTGTGTTGATTTTTTGGACTCGATTCTCTACATATGTTTTCCATCGTGACGGGTCACCTTGTATCCAACCCAGGACCACCATAGAATCAGTCCAGCCATAGACTCGAATATCCTGTTGATGTAAGGATTCTTTAACCTTCTGCATTAATTTGCATAATAGGTGCGCTCCATTTAATTCCAGTTTAGGTAATGTTGTTGCTTTTCTGTGCGGTACAATTTTAGATTTTGCTGCGACAAGTATAACGTCTGTTGATGGTTGAATTCGTGCGTAAATAACACACGCATAAGCATCCAGAGAGGCGTCACTGAAGCCATGTAGTTCTATAGCTTGTCTTCCCTCACATCTGAGCCATCTTGGTACTTCATACAAGTTTATCGTCATTATGTCCGCTTGTATTCTGCACCATTCTTTGTGTATGTTGTCGGGAACCTCGTCGTCCCATTGTAATTTGACCTCCCACACTTTTTGGAATAATAATTTTAATTTTGTTGATAAGGGAGCTAGCCAGCCAAGTGGGTCAAACAATTTTGATATTTCAGCTAATAAGCTGCGTTTTGTATATTTCTTGTTGACGCTTGAAATCGAACATTGAAATGTAAATGTGTCCTCTATCGAATTCCAGCATAGGCCCAATGTTTTGGATGTTTGATCTGTTTTGAAGTTGAAGACAGTGTTTTCTTTGTTATGTTCTGTTGTTGTTTTTTCCAAGAGTGCCGGTTCATTTGATGCCCATTTTCTTAGGTTGAACCCGCCACTCTTGAGTAATTGTTTTAGGTCCGAAATTAGCTTCTGTCCTTGTTCAATGGTATGCGATCCGTGAACGAGATCATCGACGTAAAATGATTCCTTCACTACCTTTGAAGCTTCCGGGAAATTCTGACGCTCGTCCTCCGCCAGCCGTCGTAGTGTCATTATGGCCAGGAAGGGCGCTGCTTTTGTTCCATACGTTACTGTAGCGAGCTGATATGAAAGTAGAGGTTGTTCCGGTGATTCTCGCCAGACAATCTGTTGTAGGCTTTGGTCACAGTGGGCCACTAGAATTTGCCTGTACATCTTTTCAATATCAGCTGTGTAAGCATACTTGTATTGCCTCCACTGAATTAATGTTGTTTGTAAATCTTGTTGTAGGTTTGGGCCCTTGTACATGAGATCGTTTAAGCTCCAACCGGTAGTGGTTTTTGCGGATGCATTAAATACGACCCTGTACTTGGTTGTTGTTGACTCGGCGCGTTCGACGCCGTGGTGCGGCAAATAGCAGTCGAGTGTCTTGTTACATGTTGATTGTTGCATATGACCTAAGTCAATGTGCTCTGCTATAAATTCTTTATAGGCTTTTGCTAAGTATTGTTGTTTTCCTAATCTTCGTTCTAACGTTTTGAATTGAGCAATGGCCATCTGTTTGGAAGAGCCCAGCTTGCATTCCCAGTCGCTTATCATTGGAAGTCTCACTTCGTATCTTCCATTTTCTAAACGTTGTGTGGTGTTCGTGTAGTACTCAACGCATTTCTGATCTTCCACTGAGAAATCGGCTGTGTCTTTGATGTCTTCGGAATCCCAAAACTGTATCATATCCTCCAGATTATTCAATACCACGTTGCATTGTAATTTTGTAGTTTTGACGTGTCCGCATAAGTAGCCAGCCTAAGTATGTTTGTTGTGCGATGGGCCGCGTGACGTCATCGCTTTTGATCATTCCTCCTAGCATGATCTGGGAGTAAATGTCTGCTCCAAATAGCAGATCTACTGGTCGGCTGCTGTTGAATTCCGGATCCGCCAAGTTGATATTTTGTATTTGAGGCCATGATGGTTTTGTAAAAGTTTTGTTCGGTAGATTCTTGATTAAGTTTTTCATTATGTATACTGATTTTCTGAACGTGAAGTCGCTGAAGACAGAGCTGCATGAAATTGTTATCATGCCCTTGCAATTGCTCTCCTTTTCTCCAACTCCAAAGATAACTCCTTTACATTTCTGGCGTTTAATCCCAAGAAGTTGAGCTGCTCGTTCTGTTATCAGTGATATTTGAGACCCCTGATCTACAAGAGCTCGCATGTTGTGCTGAGTTCCATCAGCTCCCTCTACCTTTAATATGGCGGTCGCTAATAGAATCTCCGAAGGTTCTTCATCATTTTGAGAGACATGAGATGATGAATTTGTTTGGTTTTGTTCATTGTTTTTTGATGCAGCTTCGTGCATTAGCGTATTGTGCTTAGCTTTGCATTTGCGACATCGGTTGTTTGACGTACATTTTTTGTCCTTATGGCTGTACAGGCAATTAATGCAGACTTGTAATTTGTTAATTGTGTTAAGTTTTTCGTCGTTCGACATTTCTAAAAACTTTGCACAAAAATAAAGGCCATGCTCGTCGTTGCAGAGTGGACAAATAAACGTTGACGCATGGTACGATTTCGTAACCTTGTTGTTACTAGCCGCTTGATTCTTGTTGTTATGGTAGCTGTATTTCTTGTTATGGGATGCTTCTTGTTTCTGGTTTGTTGCAGAACTTGTCTTCTGATAATTGTCTTGTTTATGCTGTGACGATTCCATTGAAGTAAACTTCGCCTCTAGGTAGTCTAAGAAATCCTTTAATACAGGTAATTCTCTCGAGTTCTTCAGTGATTCAATGTAATCTGAGTATGTCGCAGCGTCCAGTTTTTGTGCTAAAATGTGCACTAGTAGCGGATCCCAGGTTCTGACATCCACTTCCAAATTCTTGATAGCGTGCAAACATTCTATTGTAATGTCATGCATTTTCTTGATTGGTGCTAATGACTGTTGTTGCATAGTAGGCAGATTGAAGAGCATGTTGATATGTGAAGTAAATATAAGTTTTTTGTTGTTGTAGCGATTGTTGAGAATATCCCAACATACTAGATAGTTGCCCGAGCTTATTTGTAAGTGTTGTATCAACCTTTCAGCTTCTCCTTGGACCTTGCTTTTCAAAAATTGCATTTTCTGCGCATTTGACAAGGATGTATTGTTATGGATGGCTTCCGTGAAAAGGTCTTTGAACGGTATCCACTGATTAAACTTTCCGTGAAATACTGGTATCTCCAACTTTGGTGTTGTTTTTTCTCGATAAGCTCCGGACCACATCTTGGTGTTTAATGCCTTTTTCAGATTGATATATTGGTTTTCAAATCTTGTATAGCGCTCTTCATAAACTGCGTTTTTGTCCCCGTTGAGTTCGCACTCGATTTCCCAATGAAGACTGTCAATAGCAGACCACCGCGCTTGCAACGTTTGCAGCGCATCCTGGAATTCCCATTTTTCCGTGATAAATTCCACTTGAATGTTGGCCACAGCTCTTTTGAATGCCTTGAAGTTCGCCGATTGTTTGCGTAAGAGGTCGTCCAGTTTACTGTTGGACCCCGTGTCCACCTTGTTAGGACTTTGTTGTTGCCGAGGAGGCGATTGATCCCTGTTGTTTCTCTCAGTTGTGTTACTGGTTTCTTCTTCCTCCTCGCTGTCTTGTTGTTCTTGTAATTTCTTGTTCGAAGTACCTGCTTGATCTTGTTCAGAAGTACTTTCGAACGGTGTTGGTTGCACTGCCGGTCCCCCTGTGGACCGCTTGTGCGTCGACATTTGTTGATTTTGTAGGAGAATTAACTCCTTGACTTCTTTATAACACTCCAAAGCTGTGTTATATAAATCACTTGTAAAGTAAGGATGACCCGCACTTACTTCTGTAGACAGCCGATCATGGTTGAACTGGAACTCACTCCATAAGTTTTCCAGCATTTGCATACGCCGTTTGAAGTAGTCCAAGTTCTTTCTGTCCCAGCCATCCTTCTTGATGTTGATGCCGACTTTCTTGATGTTTTCGTAAAGTTCGCACTGATTCTCGTAAGTATTTGCTGATGACGTCATGTTGTCAAACTTCCCGTTGAATTGACGAACTTCGTTTTGAGAAGTAGGGCTGTTGGTTGTTCCACACTTCTGGTTCTTGGTATTGTGCAACCTTCCTCTTCTACGATATGCGCCTTCTCAATTGGTTACTGGGGCGACTCGCTTGTGAGAAACCAGTCCAACCGATTCGCGACCGTAAACGATTTAAATCACACAACACTAAATTGCTCGAAGGACTGAATATGATGACTGATGGATTTATTGCTACTGAATATAATTACACAATTGTTCCACTTAAATGCTATGTTAGAGAAATGCACAGCTAAACAATATCGATGTGCATTATTGAGTATGACGTACAAACTACTACAAAGGTCAATGTACAGCGTAGCTCGTACAAAGACAGTCCCCCAAAACGCCCACCCTTCACCACTTCCTAGTGCGTTAGATGGGAAGAAGAAGTGGCGCAACAAACTCCCCAGCAGAAGTTGAATTGAACTACTGCGGTTTCGCGGCGGAGTTGTGCTGTCGGCGTAAAACAACTGAACGAGGTGCCTACGCTCGGTGTGTTAATTTCCCACTATCGATGCAATACATTCACAGACTGCAAAAGATACGAACTTTCAATGCTATCTCGTCTCCGATGCCGACAACGCAACTGCACGGTCTGTATATCGACTTATTTCCGCTACAATACCTACCTAGCTACTTCCATATCTAGGTAGATAGTATACAATGTCGCCCATGGGCATGTGTCCGCCCGTATTTTTCTGAATTATTGAAAATTAACTTAAAAAAGGGGACCATCTTTAAATTTTTGTCACTTTTTTTTTTCTAAGTCGACAAATTTTATTAAAAATGTATAGTTATTCCGATAAAATAACTCATAAGCTTTTAGAAATAATAAACTTAATTCAAATCAAGCCAATAACATAGAAGATATGGCAAACGCTACTAAAATAATTAAAAATTGAATAACATGAAAAATATTAAAGATAGACCCCCCCTTTTCAAGTTAATTTTCCATAGTTTTTCATGAATATTCAGGAAAACCTACCTACCTACCTTCACCTAACCTAACCTACGTACCTTCATCAGTACATTATTATAAAACAAAGTGCCGCGCCGCGATATATTGCGTTTACCGCGTTCAGACAGACTGACAGAGTCTGTCTGAACGCGGTAAACTGAATATATCTGTATAGGTATACCTACCTAATGATATTAGTTGGAAATAGGATGACGCCTATTCGATTGTCGGTGCTGACTACAAATCTTATAATTATCACTTTAATTAATGTAGGTACCTACTATCTCTTAATTACAGTGGGCGCACTGGGCACGCCGACTTCCCCCATCCCCTCAACTAGTAAGGGAGTTTTGGAGGCCGCAACATCTGCCGACCTGTCAGTACTGAACATTGATAGCGAAGACGATGTAAGTAGTAAGCAAAATGACAAAAATATGAGGTTACCAAAGATATAGAAGTGTCTAGACATATTTATATCTTTGGTAATATTTATATTTTTACGCAGTTGGACGCTACGTTATATCTTTGATAGTAGTCTAAAAGATATAGGTAAAATAGTCTCCAACTCATCATCTACCTAACCTTTTCCCGACTATGTTGGGGTCGGCTTCCAGTCTGTCCAGATATGAATACCAGTATTTTACGTGGAGCGACTGCCTATCTGACCTCCACAACCTAGTTACTAGGTAACACGATACCCCTTGGTGAGACTGGTTGTTAGATTTTTTTGTGCTTCTAACTACCCATAACGACTTGCAAAGATCTACAAATGACAGCAGGGACCATCAGTTTAACGTGCTTTCCGAGGCACGGAGGGGTCTTGGTATTTAAAGATGGTCACCCATCCATGGACCAATGGCGTAGCTTAACCTGATCGATCGACCCGTGCGGCTGTTATTACTTAGCCACACAAGCCCCTCTGATAGAAATAGAAGAAAATAGCGTCCAACTGTTGGCTGCTAAATATAGGCACACGGTGCTTGACAAGCACGTGATTTTTTCGTTCTTGTCAAGTAATTTTGACCGTCGAGGGACGCCATTAGGACTTTGCGACCGAATTCGCTCTTATAGCGATCCCTATCTATGGCGAGACTGCCGCCCCTGGTCTGCATTCGGCTGAGAACTGAAAACGAAAACTACGTTCGTTGGCCGAACTTTAGTTCTTTATCGGCCGAAAAAGCAATCCTTTTTCGGTTGATCTCTAGTATACCTACACCTAAACTGAACTTGTTTTTCTCATTGCAGGATACAATATCACAGCAGAATATTGTAACCAGACGCGTCAGTGAAACTAGCAGACTAGAAGAATCACAGGTATATTTTAACTTGAATGTATTTTTTACCACCAAAGGTTGTCAAAGCAAAAATACTCCACGTCTGCCAGCAAAAAAAAGAAACATCTCAAACTATCGATAAATATGGAAAAAAAAGTTACATGCGTTCCGGTTTTAATCCTTACTGGCTAACATACGAAAAAATTGCTCTGAATATTAATTCAGGGGTAGTATTATAATTTAGTAAAATCTAGAGATTTTAGTTTTATTTTTGTTTTACTGGAAATTTTAATTACTTATAACAAAAAAATATTAACAAAAATTTTAACTAAGATTTTTTTTTGTCAAAAATAAAAACTTACAAAGGAAGGATCTTATTAATTGAGTATTTTACTCACAAGTTGTGAGTAAAATACGGGTGAGTTGTGAGTCACAACTCACCCGAAGTCAGCCGAACGACGCGCGATAATTCACGAACGCTGATATTCGGTGCGGTCGAAGGTTTTCGGCCGAAACCGAAACTAAAGCCGAAACTAGTTTTTTTTGCCGAAACTTGCTGAAACCGAAACCGAGCCTTCGGCCGACCGAAGGATCGGTTTCGGTTTCGGTCGAATTTCTAGTATCCGAATACTAGAAATTAACTAACCTGGTGTCAGTTTTAAAGCCGCCCATGGCCCTCTGACTTGGCTTCACATGCCGTCGAGAAATATCTCTCAGGCATGCCGGTTTCTTACGATGATTTCCCTACTATAACTGAGATGTTTAACTGAACCCCTCAAACTTCCAGATTAACTACCAACCCCTAAAGAACCAAGCCTCCACGGACGCCACATCGATGTCAACCCTAAACTCGGACCCAGACGACCATGATAACACCTTAGTAGATGACGGCGACGGCGCCTCGACGTCGTGTGACGTTCTCTCCCTACAATTCGATGAGACGTCTATAGCAGCGAGCGAAGACCTGTCGGTCTACTGCGGGACGTTGAAGAAGACCAAAAAGATAAGGAGCAAGGAGGAGAAACAGTTGAGGGATCTGGATATGTGGCAAGCTAGTAATGTTGAAGTTATGCAGGTTAGTTCACGGTACCTACCTACTTTTTTATGTCACTTTTGAAGTTTTCATTTTTGCCCAGAATTTAGGCTGGTCAGGGTATCGGGTAGCATAATCAGCCTTTAATTTTCCCACTGCTGTGACTCAGACCTCTTGGTGAGAGTGGGCCGTAATCCACCACGCGGGCCCAGTGCGGATTGGTAGATGTCACATGTCTTCGAATATTTGGTTCTAGGACATGTCGGTTTCCTCACGATGTTTTCCTTCACCGTTTTGAGAGCGGCGGTCATTAGATAATTTACACCAGTAACCTACAACTCCTAGGTAAGTCGCAGCCGTTATCACTGGGCCACCACAGCTTTATCTGGTAGTTAAAAGCAAAATTGAAAAGGCGTTAGGTCTGCTGTAGTTTTGTGGTTAAGAGAGATTCATTTGATTTTAATTAAAGATGAGTTTCATCCAGAAAAATGTAGGTCTTTTTCTTTTCGTGTGGCTAGTAACTAACCTGGTGGCAGACTTTTAAAGCCGCTCATGGGCCTCTGACTTGGCTTGACATCGTCGAGGAATATCCCTCAGGCATGCCGGCTTCCTCACGATGTTTTCCTTCACCGTTTTTGAAGCAAGTGATAATTATACAATACGCACATGAATCCGAAAAGGCAGAGGTGCGTGCCTTGGGTTCGAACTTGGCAGTCCGACGGTTATAGCAACAGGCTATCACTGCTCTTAAAAAAATTACGTATGATTAATATACTTAGTACAGAGTTGAATTCATGATGACATACTAGCGTGAGGCAATACATACTTAGAAAAAAAAGAATCTAAAAATACTTAATAGTTGCTGTGTCATAGACTTAGATTTACACAGGGTCAGTAGACAAGTCAGTCGCAGCGCCAATGTCGGCGCCGCGACTGACTTTAACTGTTTACATGAAGTAAGTAGTAGTGGTGCGTTTCTCACGGTGAGCACACGTGTGTGAAGTCAGTGGGAAAAATGAATTCGCGAAAACAACTGAAACGACGATTTAATTATTTGTTGAAAAATTTATCAATTTTGCTGTTGAATGAGTTAATAGAAGTGGTAGAAAATGAGATAACTAAAAATAAACGACAATGGGTAAGAAAATGGATTGACGATAGAAACGAAACTGGTGGCTTCGCTAAGCTTACGCGTCATTTTTATCGCCAGCGAAAAAAACGTGGTCACTCTACAACGCAGCGGCAGTGACTAACCACGCACTGACTTGTCTGTTTACACGGGGTTTATTTGGCTGGCGCGGGGGTGTGCGGGTGGCGGGGGGCGCCAACTGACTTTAAAATATTCGTGTCCGAATATTCAAGTCAGCGCTGACTTCAAGTCACTGTACTGACTTCAAATCAGTTTACACAGGGTTTTTTTCGGGTCAGCACTGACTTGCCTCGAATTTGTAGTCAGTTACTGACCCTGTGTAAATCAGCCTTTACTGCCTTTAGCAAATCAGAGCTTAGCGAAGGAAACCGTTTCTGCCTTAACCGGTAAAGCCCTGGGTGACCCTCAAGCACGTCAATTAGCACGTTAATTAGTTGTTTATCAGGCCTTTAACGGTTAAATTATTCTTTCAAATTCGACACAATTTTCGAATACTTCAGTATAATATGGCCGATATAACTTGACAGATCCGAACTTCGCGTAGAAGGCTGCGCAAATCAGGCGAGTGTGAGTGAGAGAACATGCGCCAAAGTTAGTAGTGCCTATGTTCAGACATGCCAAGTTATATCAGACGTATTGTACTAATTAGACCTTTCGCAAACACGCACTTACCTTATCTAAATCCGGGAATGTTAATTATGCTAAATTGATTTCCATTCCTTCAGAATCTCCTAAGCAGAAGCGGCACTCTAGACGACCAAATAAAATGGGAAGCGATTGCCACAGCCCGAGGCCTTTGTACCCTCAAGGACAGCTGTACCTGCGACGACTGTGTGAGGGCGAAGTACCTCGCAGGCGTCACGGACGGCGACGGAGGCCTGGGTGCTGCGCCCCTCTTCAACGCCATCAGTGTCGGCTGCATTGTTCAATAAAAAGTATTATAGTGCTACAAGAAGCTTCTGGAGCTTGAATGACATTGACAGGAGGGCGCTGCCGCGCTGTTAGTATACATTTGTATTGAAAAACAAGATGGCGGCGTTGTTCCAATTTTGACCACGCGCCAAAAGATCCTTGTACAACTATAGGTAATAAGGCCTGGTTTAAAAAAAAGAACTGGATGATTGGAGGCCAGTATTTTGCAAGGACAATGTGTGTTTTGTAGCATTGTTAAAGATGTGTGGTTTTTTATTATTTTGTGATAGCAACTCGGCAGTGTTGAGTTGGTTTTAAAACTCTGCAGATCCGCTTCATGTGTTTCAATTCACATTTATCTGAATGATAATAAAACAATGTTACGTAATATCAAAAACATTATTTAAAAAATAATATGATTATGTTGAAAGTAGTTTTGTAGTAACTCTGCAATATTACTTACACTTAAATAATACAGAGTGGATTCCTGCAGAGTTTTATAGTACAGTAAAAAAGGCTAGGCTGGGTGCAATGTAAGAATACAACTATTCATGTGTTTACTACGTAAAATTAGCCTTATTTTAATCTCTGCATAATCACTTATACTCTATAGTCTTATACAATGTGTTTTTTTTAAACAAGCAATTTTGAATGGTGTTTTTGCGTATCTTATTGTGAACTAACAATCATACTTAGGTACTGGTACATAAAGGTATATTCAGTTCAGACAGCCAAAAAAATACGCTTTGATTCATAATAAAATGTGCATGAACTCTATTTGTATTGCTTGTGTGTGAGATACATTTTATTCCCACAGCAAAACCAATCTGTATTTATTATATTAAAATATTGAATATTGACATTTTATTAGTCTGATATTTACAGAAGGCTTGCCTTCTATGTAGCTTGTGATAAATCAATGTTTAGTCAATTTAGTTATGTGTAATTAAATATTAAAATGTACTTTGTAATAATAATATCATGTGCGGAAAAATTCGATTGTTTATCAATATTTTTTATCTACTCGTTAAATGTACGATTTACATGAAGTAATAAACTCTGGCCACACTGAGGGGAATCCCGGCTGCGATGGAAAGTATTTGCGCGCGTCGATAGTTTTAACAATTAAGAAATCATGCGCGTCATCACGTGGCAGTGTTGCCGCAGCAGTTCTGATGCGTAACTACTGGTCCCCTATACATTTTTTATGGGTTTATATGAGATAAAATTCCGAGCACGGCAGCAATGTCGCGTCAACACTGCTATAACAGCACTGCTGCGCGGCAGTAAAGCACTGCCGCCTCGTCAAACCAGTAGTCATACCTTAAGCTGACACAATCGGCGACAGCGATTTTTTTCTGCATCCCACGCGTGATTGGCCACTGTTTGGCCAAAGTTTATTTTTTTGATAAATATGGATTTATTGGACTATGTAATTAATGCATGCAACTGTACATAAGTCAGCTCTTTCTTTATGACCCAAAGCATTATGTGTGTTCCAAAACTATTGTCAAAAATATTATTCTTTAATAAACCTATGCTTTTTACAAATTGCTAACGTGACAATATTATCCACTCCACGTCCACAAAATGTATGGAAATACGTGCACGTTAGAACGTTATCGTAGACAGAAATCTAAAAGCATCTTCAAGATATTCCCATAGATTTGATTTCCCTGTGTTATAGTGATGCCATGACATGGACGTGGACGTTCACGATAATATTGTCACGTTAAAAATGATAATAACGCACATTAGGTACTTCGTCCCTTTGACGAGTTAATTCTCTTCAGTTTCGGGTGAAATAGAGCGATGGATTATCTATAATGCCCAAAACTGACAGGATATACTTTGGTGTTTATAATTTGGTCAATGTTTGCAATTTTGATTTGTTACTTTATTTATATTGTTAAAATATATACGTAGATAATCCGATGTTTTAGCGTAGACACATGACGGGTAACTACTTTTCTCTGATATTCATATTATTAACTGGCATAGGTAATTTTCAAAGAATCATAGCTTAGTTCAATTTTACTACTTTTGTACTAAAAATTATTGGAATTTTATTTATAAGATTAGCTTATTGTCTTGATGTTATTATTATTGTGAAAATTATCAAAATGAAAAGTTTCTTATTGCAAGCGTGTGTCATTATAGGCTACATTTGTTGTTAAGTGATAATTTCGATGGCAGCTGCAGACTGCAGATTTTTGACCGCAGCCCGTGCTCTGCAGACTGCAAACGCAACCGCAAAATACAAACTATTAGAGTAGCTTACGGTCTACGTCAACATTAATCTGCACCTTGGGACTGCTGTTGAAGTCTGCAGTCTGCAGCCGCTACCAAAATCATAACTTTATGAATTTTCCCAAGTATGATATTATATTATTGATATTATTAGGATCACGTGAATTATTCTCAATCTTCAAGCGATTTGACAAAATGGCCTCTGCGTAATTCCGTGTAAGACTGAAATATACTCACTTATAGTGTATTTAAATAGGGATATGGGAGGTATGAGAGTGAAACAATGCATATTTAAATGGAAAACCACTGATTCATGTCTACTTTGCAGTGGAAGCTGTATTTGTGACTGGCTTTATGAATCATGCAAGAAATATGGGCCATTTTTGACTGCAA
Organism: Agrochola circellaris; assembly: GCA_914767755.1. Classification (NCBI taxonomy): domain Eukaryota; kingdom Metazoa; phylum Arthropoda; class Insecta; order Lepidoptera; family Noctuidae; genus Agrochola; species Agrochola circellaris. Next base: position 2,241,394 of record OU611867.1, on the reverse strand, counting down.
TGTGAGTAAATGACCTTTTATTCTAGCGTCTGCCCACAAGTATATACCTACCTATAAGTAATGTGTGTTCTAGTATAATAAGTAGTAGGTAGTACTCTTTTTAAAATAATCGTTTTGTGCATTCTTGTCACCATTACCAACTATTATTATCACCGATACAACTTTGTCTCACCTAGAGACACACAGCGGCAATCACAAGATATTGCAGCGGAGAAATAACCATCTAACTATTTCATCACATTTTCAGATAAAAACCTACTTCGTAGACTGTATTTCGAGAGAAAATTAAAGTAAGTTCGCCATTCTAGTCTAGTTTTTCAATACACTGGGCAAATGCTATTATAATATGGTCCAAAACATATTCCTGCTGGCGGGAATTATACGTACCTACACGTAGTTTTTTTTCAATGCAATGAACTTCACAAGAATCACCTACAGGTTAGGTTTTCATAGAATGAGTAGCTATGTGTGTCATAGAAATAATATTGTAGGTTTTTCATGAATGTTTAGTAAATCCACAGTATTACAGAATGTGAATGATAATTACTAATTTTACTTTATTTTTTGCCCAAAACGTGAACAGTCGTAGGCTCTTAATTTAGAAATTAGACGTATGGTGTTAAACCACAGGCCAACTGTACAATCGCCCACATGTCGGTGATAACACTTTGACCTTAAGCTAGCGTAGTACGGAGTTTCACAGCTTATGCTGATTATGTTACCACTGACGTGCGGCCTCCTCCAGTAAAGTGTTAAAACCAGCGTTGTTCTGTTGCGAAAGAGGGATAGGGATGGTATTATTTGTCCTGCATAGCTCCATCTCCATCTTGCACTGGAATTATGATGGCTCTAACACTTCTAGTGGATGAGATGAGGCGCTCTAAAACAACCATGTTTTTAGAGTCAACGTTTTATGGACTTTGATATATTAATATGTAAACCCTGCCTTAACCTGAGTAATAGTATTAGCAAAGCGGTGAGTTATGTATAACGGTATTATATTAATAATTTTGATTTCAAGAATGTTATAAATTACCTATAATATTTATTACTGGAAATACCGGTGGTCCTAACCCTTCCTCGAAATTAATATGTCAGTGCCGACGGCCAACCACATCAGTGGATTATCTTTTACACTGAGTCAAGCACCTTTATACCTTAGCAGTAAAGGTGATTTTCGTTGTGCGAGTGTGACTATTGATAAGCGGTTGACTGTGAAAGGAATAGGATTGTCGGCGTTTCAATTGCCTCAGGTGTGGCAACCGTTAATATTTCTATATAAAACGTTTTCTCTTTTTCTCTGAAAGTTTCATGGACGAAACAAAGATCCACAAAATATGGAAAAAATATGTCTGGAGTGAATGTATGGATCAAAAGATTGTAAAGAAATGTATTTTTACATGTTGTAAACTTAGTACATAGTCAATGATTTCTGAATATAATGTGTGGTTTATGTAGCATTCATGGGAGGACGCTTATACAAGAAGTTTTTTTGTATATCCCTTATATCTAGGGTATGAATGAGACCACATCAAAGAATCAACTGGCAATTTTATTTTTCTTTATACATGCCGTGTAATTCGACAAAGTCACGATTATTTGTGTAAAAAACCATTAGGTGAAATATAAAAAAACATTTCATTCAGACTATTTTTGTTCATAAAAAGAAAATATGACAACGACGCATTTTCTTAGCTTTAAATATGAATTATCAATGAAACTTAGATACACACATCGAGAGTCTAGTGGTAAGTTATCTTAAAAAAATATAGAAAAATAATGTATATGCCAATTGATTCTTTGATATGATCTCATTCATACCCTCGAGTTATGGGATATAAAAAAAAACACCTTGTATAACAAATATCAATCAAGTTTGAAAACGAATGCCAGAACTAATACGGTTGTAAACTAAGACTAGAACTATTAGTAAATGTTGTAATTCAGTGGTCTGCTCTGTTTCTATGAGACTGATGTTTCAATCCCGAATGAAATACATGCGTCATTTACGTTCCAAAATGAGGCATTTTGAGGCACCTTTGCATCGGACTACCAGAATTTTACATGGAATGACTGCCTATCTGAACTCCACAATCCAGTTACTGGGAATAGAAACAAGTAAGCTTACTGAAAAACTACACTAAAAATGCCTGCAAAGAAGTATCAAACCGTTCTCTCAAACGTATAAAAAATATTATTTCACAATTACTTACTCACTAAATGTCAAGTATATGTTATATACAGGTAGATATACGTATTAATATAATATTTAAATACCTTATTAGGTATACTTTCATACTGTGTGTTTTGTAACGATTTGGCTCGATAGTCACGCACCAGTGGCGTAGCTACCAAGGGGCTATGCGGGGCAGTGCCCCGGGGCCCTCAAGCTCAGGGGGCCCTCCAATCCTTACCAGAAAATCTCAATCGAACTCAACTTTTGAAAATTTCTCCCATTTTCAAAATAAATATGACAGGTGGCAACTCGAGTTTAATCATGGCAACTCAGTTGTTAGAAATTCCAAAGTTATAAAAAGGGAATTCCCCTAAATTATTTGTGTGGGTTGACAGCGTTATTAATGTTTTCATCAATTGGTCGGATATCAATATCTGCATATTATTATTTATCGATGTGCGTTTTTGGGATTCGCGATTGTGAACTTCGAGTCAAGATTTTTTTTCGAGAATGGTTAAAAAGTTAATGTATCAGGAGTAAGTAAGCGTATGTCAATACATTTTTTGTACTGGTCCATACAAAAGTTCAATTTTATTTGATTATAGTACGTATACATATCTATAGATTTCGGCTACTCACTATATAACGCAAAATACCGTGAAAAATACAAGTCACATGCGTGATGCGGTAGGTAGGGGGCCGTCCATTAATTACGTGATGGTTTTTTGTCATTTTTTAAACCGTCAAATGTGGTAACACTGGCGGCGATCAAATGTTTGCCGGGGATTCCCTAACAACGTCTTGTATCGTATCATTACGTACGTTTCTCTTTCCTTTTACTTGTAACGTTGTCAGTGAATAGTGAGTACCTACTTGAGTACAATCTTACATAAATATTGCATAAATAAATTAGAAAACTAATATTATGGACAAAAAAAAGAAACCCAGTGGTGCATTTAAACGCAAACAACGCCAAGAAAGAGAAGAAAGTAAACAAAAATTGCCCAAAATTGACAAGTTTTTTAGTCAGCCTTCTGCAAGTACTTCTGGACAAAATATTTCTATTGATAGTGACTCAAATAATGTGGTAACTGCAGTGTTGGTTGAGAATCCTACTGAAGAAGATTCAACAATTATTGCAGTTGAAGATACTTCCGCCGCCGATCATGTGAACGTGGATGATGTTTGTACGGCACCTATGAACATAAGAACGGATGATTTGGAGAAACCACAGACCTCTACATTTTTCGAAAATGTGTTCGATAAATCGCTTTATGACTTGGGAAACTTCACGAACAAAATACTAAATGATAATGAAAGACGTCAAATTCTTGATATGGGACCTTTACAGTCATTAGGACCTTTTCCAACTGATATTAACCAGAACAATAGGTGTTTTTCAAAATCATACTACGTTTCAAGTTCAAAATATGGACCAGTTAATCGTTTTTGGTTGTGCTATTCCAAAATACTAGACGCTGCCTATTGTCAACCCTGCTGGTTATTTGCTTCACAGAGGAATAATGTCTGGTGTACGGGAATTCGTGATTGGAAACATTTATCAGAAAGAATTAAACAACACAGTTATTCAAGTGACCATACGGAAGCATGTGCTGTGTATGAATTTTGGAAAAAAAATGATACTATCGACAAGGAACTTGAAAATGAAATTCGCAAAGAAACATCCTTTTGGAAAATGGTTCTTCAAAGGTTATTTGATATCATACTTACCCTAGCAAAGAGTTCTTTGGCTTTGAGAGGACATCGAGAAGACTTAAGTCAGGAAGGATACCATGGAAATTTTTTGTCCTTTGTAGAGCTTGTCGCCCGATATGATCACATTTTGCGGCAAGTTTTGGATATGCCCAAAGGTAATAATAATAATTTTATTTTGTTTTTATATTATTCATAATAATTAACTGTTTAATATCAGGGCTTTTTAAAATTGTGTTTTTTATGTTTTTAGGATCTACAAGATATCTGAGTGCAACAATTCAGAATGAAATGATTGAGTGCTTGGGGACCAAACTCGAAATCTATCTACTAGAACAAATTAGGGCGTCACCGTTTTTCGCCATCATAATGGATACGACACAGGACACATCGAAGGTAGATCAGCTAAGCATTGTTGTGAGGTATGCAGTAATAACCAGATCGGAAAATAGACAGCCAATTGATATAGAAATAAAAGAAGTGTTTCTAGGCTTTTATGCAGCCATCAAACACGGCGCAGCAGATTTAGTCAATCAAGTAACTACATTATTTAAAGCCAAAAATATTGATTTAAAAAAATGTGTGGGGCAAGGTTATGATGGAGCCAATGTGATGAGTGGTGTGTATAATGGTGTACAAAAACATATTAAGGATATCCAGCCTAACGCGGAGTATGTACATTGTGCCACTCATAATTTAAATTTGGTGATAAATGATGCCATTAGCAGTTGTGTGGAAATACAGAATTTTTTTGCAACGTTGCAAGATTTGTATAACTTTTTCGGAAACAGTATCAAGCGTTGGGATCTACTATCAAAATTCACAGGCGAATCAGACACCACTCTAAAAAAACTAAATCCCACTAGATGGTCCAGTAGAGTCAATACGATATCTGCAATAAAACTTCGTTTTTTTGATATTATCAAAGCATTATCAGAAATGGTTCTAAAGAGTCCTAATAAAGATGAGCGTAATGAAGCAGAGAGTATTAAAACAAAAATGCTAAATTTCGAGTTTGTGTTGCTTTGTGAATTCATGCATATTGTATTGAATGACATCAATTATGCATCCAAAATTTTACAAAAATCCGACATAAATTTGGACGAGGCAAGTAAAGCTTTAGCAGAGACCAAAGCAAAGTTGCAAATTTATAGAAATGATTTCGAATTATTCAAGTGCAAAGCTTGTGAAACTGCAAGAAAATATGGTATAGATACCCATTTTCAAGAAAAAAGGCAAAGGAAAGTAAAAAAACATTTTGATGAATTAACTGCTGATCACCGATTTTCAAACCGAGAAGAAATATTTAAAATTGTGATTTTCAATAAGGTACTTGATACATTAATAGCTCAATTAAATACCCGTTTTACTGGCATGCGTGCAGTTTGTCAAACATTCGAGTTTCTAACACCAACATTTTTATTACATGTTGATGAAGCAACTTTATTACAAAAGTGTGACAATTTCCAAAAAAAATATTGCGATATAATAGGCCCTAGCTTTTCACTTCAATTTGTTAATATTTACCACCTACTTTTACCTCAATTAACTCAAGCATGGACTGTTCACCAATTATGTAAGGAAATAATGAGTAAATATGGAGTGCTAGAATGCGATCTAACGGAAGTATTTACGGCAATGTTATTATTCTTTACAATTCCTGTCACTTCTGCAGTAGCTGAAAGGTCATTCAGCAAATTAAAAATAATAAAAAATTATTTAAGAAATAGTATGGGCCAAACTCGACTCCGACATTTATCGCTAATAGCAATTGAAAACAAATCCGCATCAAGTCTGGATTTAACCGAAGTAATTGATACTTTTGCGAAAACGAAAGCTAGGAAAAGATTGTAATAATTATAATCGTTATTTAGTCTGTTGGTAGGTCTGACCTTTATAATATATATGATTAATTTTAATTAATTGATCTTTATAATAATTAGAAGTAGCCATTATATGATTTTGTTTTTGTTTAGTTTATACTTTAGTTTATTTTTGTTAATTAATTAAGAAAACATACTGTCTAGGTTTTATAATTTTTCTAAATAGCTTGCATCGGCGATAGGTTAAATAACTGTAAGCTGGTGCAACGTATCTATGAATAAATAAATAAATAAATATATAATAAACCCTTGAATATTTTCTAATTCGTTTTATTGCCCAATACCTACACCAAGTATTAAAATAATTGTAATTTATGTTGTTAGTGTTTAAATAGTTTTATTACCTGCCCATTTGAGTGCCCATGCTCGAAAAAGAGTTTTTAAGGTGAATTTTTAAAGTATTTGTATATTTAATGATTTTACTTCAAAAAACCTTACCAGTTTTGATAGCAGTGGGCCCCATTTTTTTATTTGCCCCAGGGCCCTAGGTTACCTAGCTACGCCACTGTCACGCACATAACATTTGGAAACAAAAAACACTCTTTTAATAAACCTCTATATATCTTTCCTACAAAATAGTTTGCGAGTCAAATTTCATAGAAATTAACCAAGTATTTCTGGAAAATCACCACACTTTACCAACATAGTTTGTAATGACTGTATTAAGAATTAAACATATAAATATGCTTTTTATTCTCTTATATGCAAATCAAATAACTTAACTTACTTTGAGGGTTTATTTTGAATCAAAGAGAATCGATGAGAAATCTTAGATCAAACACAGAAAACGACTGCTCTCTTACCAACATTTTTGTCATCTGAAATGAATTTTTAAATAAGGTAAATGTGTTCAATACATATATTTTTACTCTATCGAGCCACATCATATTTTGTATTAAGTGTGTACTTATGATATTACGACTTACAAGCCTTTTAGTATGGTTCCTATACAATTTCTTACTGTCAATATGTGAAAATTTTCTATCATTCTATAGCTGTATGTTAGCAAATTGAATAGTGAGTGCAAGAAAACTGTTTGAAATAGCTTCAATTGTTAATAATGTGGTTTTTTATTGATGAACTTCACAAATATTCTACTTTTTTTTTAATTGCATATATCTGCTGTGTGTTTTCACCTCTGAACACAGTATGTAGTTAATTTTTTTAAGGCACCTCTTATTTTTTACCCATTATTTCCTTGTCAATCAATTTAGTAAAACTCTGCAGTGCCACTTAAAGTTCAAAAAGAGGCTTGTAGATTTTCTTTTTAATTTTGCCGACACTTATATTTCAACAATCACAGTCAATTACCTAATTGTTTTATTAATTCCACATCAAAATAATTATGATCTGTTTAATTTGTTGGTGCATTCTAAATCACATACGCGTCAGTGGCGCCATCGTCTGTAAGTGAAACTGCAAAGACTCTGCAGTTTTACTCTCAAGCGAATAAAACTGTTAATAGACAAATAAATATTATTTAAACATGAAACACCTTTATCTTAGCAGCAATAAAATATATTTGAGCGTCGATGTAACGACGTCGTCGTAAGGAATACCTACTTACTTAGTTACATATGTATTTGTTCGCATATAAAACAGTATTGTGTTGTATTAAATTATTGTGCTGTCAGATTTTACTTGTGTTTTATTCATCAACTTCCATATAATTATTTGACTATGAAGATATGAAGAATATGAAGATTTATATCTATGAATGCATACCAAAATCGTAGTGGAGTGAAAACTGAACTGACCTAAGTACATTGAATATTTTTGAATAAAAGAAAAATCTACGTGGTCTGGGAACGATTCCAATGCCGAATATCATTTTAGAATTTTTGTCTGTTTGTCTATTTTAGAGATGCCGCGAATAGTTGTTATAGCGAATAGTCGAATACTCGTCATTATTACTCGACATAAACATCTCTAACATCTCTTTAACTACTTTCCAATCGCAGGTATGCTGGAAGAGATTTCTTTAGAAATAAGCATCACCTTTGTACGTATTTTACTGTTCCTTTCTTCTTGTCTGTTTATGTGTGTACATAAACCGTTAAATATCTAAATAAACAAAAAAAAAAAATTCAAAAAAAATAGAAAAACTAGTTTTTCTGCACCACAATCTGCCCCTTTTGGACTTTAAATGTTAAATTATTAATTTAAAAGCCTAAATAATTAACTTCAACATGACTGATTTTTGGCTAACTTTTTATATTAATATTAATAATATGGCCGACTGGAGTGAACGAGCAACAGAGCTCCCACCTCGTTCTTGCCTTAATTGGTCGGCTTGAGTGGAAATTCGCAAGAGAAAACGTGCTCGGAGGAAGGAAGTATTCCAATAAGTGCTCGTAGGGATCTTGACCATCTTCCGGGCTCTGGGATTGTCCTCAAAGCCGTGGAATACCTCTCCACTCCTCAAGCACCTCAGGACATGTTGCCCCCTTGTCGCTACGTCACTATGTGCTAGCGATAGGTAGTTTCCGGGGGCCCATTATTGAGTGTGCAAGTCACCCCCTGCCATTTTTTTCCGTGTGCATATAAAACATTGATCAGGCAGGGGCTATAGTCCTTCCATAGTTCCAGGTCACCAGTCAACTTAAGCCACCCAAACCTATAGTCCAATATCTTTGATTCCATATCCTGCAGTCGTCCTACACCGGGGGTTGTCCTTGGGTGCACTTGCATAGTGCATACAAGGATAATCGTCGGTTGGTGGCTCATTTAATTAAAACGCCTCACGGGCCTCTGCGAGTTGGCTTCGGCCCCTCGTACGCCTTCCAAAGGTGCCCCCAGGGTCCCGAGAAATGTCAAAGACAAAAATAATAATAATACTACTTAATTAATATAAATTGAATAATTATTAAGTAAGTGTATAGTTTTTCTGTTCGTTAAAAGTTTATTTTTATCTAGACAACTGTTCGCCGAATATCGAATAATAGACACAATTGGTAGGTTTGGTATTCAACGAATAACAAAAAGATTTTTATTTATCTGTTTTCTGTATGTAATGTATGTTCCAGCATCACGCAAATGCAACCGGATATATTTTGTTCAATTTCAAATACAACCATCTAATTAGGTACGACTAATCTGTTTCATTTTGACAGTTCAACAATATTCATTGCGTTATTTACGTTATTGAGCAGACTTTTTTTCGAACTCAAGACGAAAAACTTCGCAGCAATGGGAAATTGCTAGTGAAGGCGTCGGCTTTCACTAGCAATGTCCCATTGCGCGGCTCGCCCTTATGTCGATAAGGACGAGCCGCTTCTCACACGGGCAGCCGTGTTGTCAATAAATTAGTTTTTATACTTAAATCAGCACGTTTAATCACAAATGTTACAAATCGCACAATTAATCCTGTTTATCTCTAGCTCCCGCGTCCCCAGTTCCGACTCTTCTTATACAAGCCGCCCATGGGCATGTGACCGCCTGTATTTTTCTGAATATTCAAAAACATGAATATTAAAGATCCTCCCTTTTAAAGTATGTAAATTTTCGATATTTTTTCATGAATTTCAGGCTCAGCTACGGCGCGGCCTGGCCCTTCGTCGAGCAAGAGTCGGGGGGGAGTATTATTAACTCAGGATCGCGATCGCGGCGGCGAGGTCGAAATGACGGACGTCTTTGTTTGTGCACTATACTGGTGGCTCGACTGCTCTTCTGGAGGAGGGTTATGGGGTTATCTGGGTCGGTAAGAATTTGCCTCGGACGGCGAATTTTACTGATTCTAGAGGGAATTTAACTGGCCGCCACGACAACTAGAGGGTTGCGGTGTTTGGCGGGGGTATCAAAGAAACGCTTGTGCTTTCAAACGCGCTCTTGCGTTTAAGATACTGATGGATAGTGGGGATTTTGAGGTGGAGATGGAGGATGTCGTTCCTAACGTACCAGGGGAATCCCTTAGCCTTGAAGAAAAAAACAATTGAGAGAAAGATAATATTAAAAAAAAAGAATTTAAATATAAAATCCTTCGAAAATGCTTCGAAACTGCTTTCATCATGTTTATTCAGTCATTCATTTTATGTCGTTTGACTGGTTTGACTGACGGCATTTCACGGCAACTCTGTACAGTGCGTTCCTGCGATTAATTCTACGTACATTTTAACTTTTATCAACGTGTCTTACACACAAAGGGAAAACGTAAACTTGCTATCTCTTTCTATTGTTAATTTATGCTCAAAATCCTATTTATTGCTGCAAAAACTACATTTACCACAGATTAACAAAAATAATTCAGTTTGGTGATCAACAAAAAGTGCATCGCGCCGAAACTGTTTTATTTCCTAAAATATAACTAAAACACGCAAAATCTAAGTTAAACACGCCAAAATGAGTGCTCCAAACGGGATGTTGTATGGTGGCGATGAAATAGGCGCATTAGTGTTCGATCCTGGGCATCATTCTCTACGCGTTGGTTATGCTCAAGAAGATACTCCTAAAGCTGATATCCCGGCCGTGGTTGGTGTAGGACCCGCCACACATATCCCTGATGCCGAGGAGAAGGTTCCAGACGGGAATGTTACGCAGACTGGTAAGTTTTTCTATCAAATTTCTGTAAATGACAACGGCATCTTTCTTCTTGTGATGTGCTAATTCAATTTGGTCGAGAACTGATTTTAGGAGCTTATAAATTCAACTTTTTGGCCTATATTATAAGGTTTTTGTCATCTAAATGCGTATTATACCTAATTCTGATGGCTATGAGCTTGTGTTTGTTGACAAAACAAAGTTGCAGTACAACATGTTAAGATGATCCATAGATGTATCTAGGTTTTAAAATTGTGATCAGTATGAATGGAACTTTGTTAATTTTATCAATTATAAAAAGAATCTTATAGTTATTAGATTTGTCATCAAAACTAATCTCAAGTAACCATGAGTGAACATAACAGCATAATCATTGTATTTGGCAAACAGACAGATCTTATTTATAAACACTAGGTGGTGGTCAGGGTCTGATGCTGGAGCCGGTAGGTGGCCATAGGAACTCCTATAACATTGTGCACTAAGCATGCTACATCCTTTGAAAATCATCACTCAGAAAACCATTTTTAAATGACGAAAGAATGAAAAGACTTAGGCCTGTATTAGAGAACCTCGCTCAAAACTCAAGCATTATTTAAAACTCATTTAAAGCCTTTTGATTGGTTGAAAATAGTTTTAAGTAATGCTTGAGTATTGAGTGAGGTACCGTAATAAGGGCCGTAGAAAAGATTATTGATATTATACTCAAACTCGAAGCATTTATTCCAATTACTTTAGGCCCACTTGCGCCTTAACAGCTAACTTGGGAGTTAACAGCTAACTCAGGGTTCATCCAATAATTCTCATTGGATTAACCCTGAGTTAGCTGTCAATTCCGAGTTATTTCGCTAACCCATGAACGCGCAAGTGGCCCTAAAGTGTCTTAAGTAAACATGCACTTTTAAATTGTTAAGGAGTCGGTGAGTATATCAGAAAGCTGAAACTACTCACTGTTCTAATAACAAAACCAAATGTTGAAAGTTGTTTGTTGCAGCTTGCATCATGCAGTCCTCTACAGAACCAGCTCTGTGAATATCTTAAAATTATTTACCATCCAAACTTTCCATCCTCAGGTACTAAAGCAGGCGGTGAGCTCCGCCATTACATAGACGTGACCGAGCTCCACGTGCCCCGTGCCGGCATGGAAGTACAAACGTACATGAAAGACGGACAGGTCGACAACTGGGATCTGTTTGAGAAGATGCTTGATTACTGCTATGCTAAGGTTGGTTCACTAAATTGTTAATATGTTTTTCTAATTAAATGGCTAAGGCCAATCTGTAATCTTATTTATTTATATATACTTTATTGTACACCAGGTTATATGTTACATAAAGAAAAAGTAATACTCTACAAAATATACAATGGGCAGCCTTATCGCTTACTGCGATCTCTTCCAGGCAACCATGGAATGGACAGTTATCTTCAACAGTTTGAATATTGTGTTGACATACTCATCTCAACTTTATTTATGTGTAACAATGTGTTGTGTTTCCTAGTTCTTGTCATTCTAATTTACCAAATATTATTTGTTAAATTTTTTTGGCTCAGTAGTTTCGGAGATAAGGGGTTGTTTTCTTAAATATCTTTGAATGTATTTATTTTAAACTTATTTAAAAATCCTCTCAATAAGCCCTTTCATTTGATATATCACACGGCACAGTTTACAAAACTTAATTTTTTAATTTTCTTGTTTGCCCCCTAAAAGTGAACCCGTATTCAAAATTCATTTATTTACGTAACATGTGTGTATTTGGGTCACAGAAATACATATGTATTAGATTCGGAGCAAATCGGCTGTGACAGGCGGACATACAGACAGACACACGGAACCCTAAAAAGCAATACTATGCATGCAAAAATATTAATCCCGACTACGGAATGTTTCTCTGTGTATGGTCTGAAACGTACTTGGCTGGTTTTTATAATATTAAATGTAAATTAATACACATTTTGAATCGATCTTTAATTTTAACCACCATCTTCCAGGTAATCCGTTCTCCATCAGAACACCACCCAGCACTCTTCACCGAAGCAGTATGGACCACCAGACCAGCCAGAGAGAAGCTAGCAGAACTCCTATTCGAGAAGTACCAAGCGCCAGCATTCTTCTTGGTAAAGAGTGCGGTGTTGGCAGCGTTTGCTAACGGCAAGTCTACTGCGCTCGTGGTCGATGCTGGTGCCAGTCAGACGAGTGCTGTTCCTGTTATTGATGGGTAAGTGGGAAAAGTACACTTCCGAAATCGACCGCAACCGCAGACCGCAGCGGCAACTAATCCACCGCCGTATCTCTACGTTGACGTCGTGGTGGGGCTTGCGCGCTCCAAACTCTAGGTCTGTGCCGGTAGAGTTTACTTTACCGGAACAGGACTATGTTGAGGAGCCAGACCAAGAGAGATACAAAAACCCGCAGGGCAGCATATGGCGAGCTGTTGGGCAGTAGCGACCCCACGAACCCTATCTCCCGGGAGAAATCTTGTTCCTCATCTCTGGCTTGCCTTTATTGGCCGGCTGGAGTGAACACTGACGAGGAACAGAGCTCCCACCTCATTCTTGCCTTAATTGGCCGGCTTGAGTGGAGATTCGCAAGAGCAAACGTGCTCGGAGGAAGGAAGTATTCCAGTAAGTGCTCGTAGGGATCTTGACCATCTTCCGGGCTCTGGGATTGTTCTGAAAGCCGTGGAATACCTCTCCACTCCTCAAGCACCTCAGGACATGTTGCCCCCTTGTCGCTACGTCACTATGTGCTAGCGACAGTTTTCGGGGGCCCATTATTGAGTGTGCAAGTCACCCCCTGCCATTTTATCCGTGTACATATAAAACATTGATCAGGCAGGGGCCATAGTCCTTCCATAGTTCCAGGTCACCAGTCAACTTTAGCCACCCAAACCCATAGTCCAATATCTTTGTTTCCATACTCTGCAATAGTCCTGCACCAACCGGGGGTTGTCCTTGGGTGCACTTCCATAGTACATACAGGGATAATCGTCGGTTGGTGCCTCAATTCATTAAAAACGCCTAACGGGCCTCTGCGAGTTGGCTTCGGCTCCTCGTACGCCTTCCAAAGGTCCGGGACCCCAGGGTCCCGAGATTTGTCAGACATTTAAATAATAATAAATTTTATTTGTCACAAAAACAAAAATACAGATGGGAGCCTAGGTGGTTCCTTATGAAATAGGTACATTGTATAAATCTGGTTCTATGTTAAATCTAAACTTAAGTATTATAACCCTGCCTCTTAAACTAGGTAACCCTGTATCTTAAGAGACAGTGATCAGCCATGGGGGTCTTAAACACAGTTAATTAACAATGACAATAAATAGATGTGTGTCGATCAATCCTTTACAATAAAATTTTAGAAACAGAAAAGAAAAACAAACCAAAAAAATAAATAAAAAATGAATACCAATAAGAGCTAAAATAATAATAATAAAAACTAACTTATTTAATAATAGTGATGTAATGAAAGTTGATGAAGCGTATGCAGTCAGCAACCGCAGCTATACATGACTGGTTCCTCGTAACCTTATGAAAATGCTTCTAAAGATGGCGACGTTGCCACCTGTCATCGATTGTCGCTGCGGTCTGTCATTGCGATTGATCTTTAAAGTGTTTCTTCATTACATTGGATGTCATGGATATCTGCAATACCAAGAAAAGTATATTATGTTGCCAGTATATTTGAATCCAGAGACAATGCTGACATAGATAGTAAGTAGTAACCGCCTATGGACAGCAGTACCTAAAGGCATTGCAGGTGTGTATTAGGGTTACCTCCGTCGAAATATCTCGGACTCGCCCACGAACATTTTTTTATTTTTTATTACTTAAATAAAAAAAACACGTTTTTGTATTATTAAATACAATCTGTGCAATTTTCAACTAACTACAACTACTACTTATGGTTCGTGAGATACAGCCCGCTGACAGACGGACGGACGGACAGTGGCAGCCTACTAGGCTTCCGCTGTGCGTCCGTCTGTCTGTGTCGGAAGTCGGTGGCAAAAAACGAAAATTCAAAACCAAAGACACCGACTTCCATCGTCGTCGTCGAAAGTTATTTTTCACTTTGTAGTGTTTTTTGGAAGTCGGTTGTTTTTTTTGTTGAAAAAGTTTTTTTGTCAGAACTTTTCTTTTGAAATAGTAACTCTAGCTGCCATCCACTAGACAAAGCTGAAGTGTCTTGTGTGCGTGTTATACATTAGCACTTAGCCTTCGTAATACTAAAAAGCTGCTTGACAGTAGAAATTAATATAGTTTTAAAACTTTTCTATCCAAGGTCTTTTCCGAATATCTTTTAAAATCCACCCATAGATCACCCGTCTCTCCACTATTCCATTAATCTGCGTGGGTAATTTATTTGCCAAACATGTAAACAAACACAATTTTTCCTCTTAGACAAACAACATCAACTTTATGCAAGTGTAAATAAAGTTGATTTTAGACCGACTAGTATTGTTGAAAAAGTCATAAAAAATATGAAGTTGTAGCGCAAACTGAACCTTATGTGTAGGCATTACAGTTGTTTTTTCGAAAACTCGTGTTTGTTTACATGTTTGGCAAATGAATTGCGAACGCAGATTACTTACTTTAGGATGCATATCCGGTACAGCTCTAATAATCCTTTCATATCCTGAGGGCACGTCTTCCCTACCATTACGGCGCCCCCCGGTCTACTCCTTGATATGCAATGGTCTCTGTAGCCCCATGAAGCATGAGGCTCCAGGGGCCAGTGCGAATCTTTGGGTTCATTCGAGTAATCGAGTCAGGACATGGTGGAGTTAGTGCCTTTCATTCATTCATTCAATTGCTCCACAACAAACTAACACTGCATACAAACTAAAATTCCTCATTTATTTTCAGGTACGCCCTTGTAAACGCCGCCGTTCGCTCGCCGGTAGGTGGCGACCACCTCGCCGCTCAAGCGAAGCACATGCTGACTAACCTGCATATACAGATGCTGCCTATTTACAGTATCCAGGTCAGTCGAATACACCCTGGTGGTTAACGAAGCCGAGAGTAACTTGTACTCCCAGTCATCCTAACTTTAAATATGTTTGTTTGTTTGTACCGCTTTCACGCTAAAACGGCTGAACGGATTTGGATGAAATTTGACACATGGGTAGACCATAACCCAGATAGACATAGGATACTTCTTATCCTGAAATTCCCACGGGATCGAGATTTATGCGGTAAAAAAAATCAGCTGTTCCCTAAATTTATATTCATTCGCATAACTCGTCAAAATGTAAGGAACAGCAGATTTTTTTTTCGCTATGTAAGGTTTGTTCCATAGTCAAAGTTGTTCATAATGATGAGGAAATTCACGTGTTTGAGTATTGGTCGCTAATTACCAGTCACCCTACATACAATGTGAAATTTAATTTGTTTGCTTCCTCTGAAGGGGTCATTGTACTCATCATTATGAACAACTTTAACTGTGGGGCCAACCCTGAAATCGCGAAAAAAAAATCAGCTGTTCTCCCCTACATTATGACGAGCTATGCGAACATAAATGTATGGAACAGCTGATTTTATTTTCGCCTTTTTATTGACTCCTTAAGAGGATGCAAACGAATTAAATTTCACATTGTAGGTATACAATATGTCGGCTGTCTCTGGGGTAACCAGCGCTGGGGCTCTGTATCGCAAGCAGTATGCTGAGCGATGGCCGTTTTGCGTGGATGTGACGCATATTTTCCTCCAAATTGTTATTTCCGCATGTCGAACGTATTTTCTTTCTTTCTAATAATATTTAAATAAAAGTCTAACCCAAAACATAACATTTCAGAGTAAAGAAGTTATACGAGAGCGTGAGCGAGGTCGCTACACGCTGAAGACTCTGCCGGCCGGTCTGACGCACTCCTGGCAACAATACATGCTGAAGAGGCAGTACGAAGACTTCTGCCACTGTGTGGCACAGGTAATATATATATAAATATTTTATTTCATATAAACCTACAAGGGCACTTATGAAACGTCAGAAGCTAGGTGCACGGTTCCAATCGGTCGTTTCCTATGGAGAAGAGCCGGCAAGAAACTCCACGGTTACTCTTTTAAAAGTAAATGGTTTTTTACAATGTTTCCAAATTACAGTGTTAAAAGGTATGAGAGGACAGTGTAGGCCTATCAACAAGAACCAGGTACTTAGCAAAATATTATATGGTCCACAGATCTACAGTCTGTTATGTCTACAACGTTCTCTCATTCACAAAATTTTTAAGAAAATAATCTATATGAAAGGTAAATGAAATAATAAAAATAAAAACCTATTTAAACCAAATGACAATGACCTTGGAGTAGAACGGGCAAGAAACTCCATGGACATTAATTTATATCATCTTTTCGTGTGGTTAGTGACTAACCTGGTGTCAGAGTTTTAAAGCCGCCCATGGGACTTGGCTTCACATGCCGTCGAGAAATATCTCTCAGGCATGCCGGTTTCCTCACGATGTTTTCCTTCACCGTTTTTGAAGCAAGTGATAAATTATACAATACGCACATGAATCCGAAAAGTCAGAGGTGCGTGCCTTGGGTTGGAACTCGAGACCTGACTTGGCAGTCCGACGGTCACGCCACTAGGCTATTACCGATTTAAATCAAAATATCGGTTACATAATTTAACCTTTTCACCATCACGGACTTCAATAGAAGTTCCAGATTTTCGTGCCACCAGCGCCACGACTTCATTAGAAGCTCTTCATTTTAACTATGTTATAAAAATACATTTACTGTATTTAACAGGCTTTTTTCATTTTACTATTTAATATAGCAGTCTAATACCCTGTTTTTTATTTTTCCACACAAAAGAAACCTTTATTTGTATTAAAATTGGCAAAAACAAAAACTCTGAACATTTTTAATGTCCCCAGAACGCCAAGGACTTTATATAAAGTCGGCCAGTGATGTGACGCGAAAGTTAGCACTGTTTGATTTCACCCGTTGAAATATTTATAAATATTATTATCGAAAACAATTTGAGGTCAGTAAAATATGAACTTAGTTAACTACTTTATAACAAAGGGAAAATAGACTAATTTCGGCCTTCAGATGGGAGCCGACTCGGAATTAAATAGTTGTTAGCAAACCTTGTCGATAATTATATTCCCATCGACTACAAAAAAAAAAATAAGTCTATGGTTATGGTCCACGGACTAGTATAGAAGTCGTTCTGTGACGTTATAAACGTACGGCTGCCAAGGTCACTTTGGCATAGTGCAGGCTGCAGGTACTTATCGGATTCGGAGTATACAAATAGGTGAGAAGATGAATGAAGAACTGGATTCAGATCAGATTTTAAACATTTTAGAAGGTAGAACCAGAACAAGAAGATTCTGAGGTATGTCCAACTATAAAAGTGCCCGTCCCGGCTTCGCACGGGTAGCACTATGTACTTATCTACGGCGCACTTACCTACCTACACTACTTACCCCACCCTACCTACCTACCCTACTCTGCTAAATTCACATTCATCAAATGCGTTAACTGTCCAACACGCGAAGTTAAAATAGTCGTTAAGTTTTGTGAAATTTTCAATTTTTCTGCGCAAATTTCTTAATTTTTCTTTCCGTAAGATTCCTCTCCTGACAATAACGAACACAACAAAAAAATATTTAGCGAAATTGGTCCAGCCGTTCACGCGTGATGGCGTTACCAAGGGAAATAGGTAATATATTCATTTTATAGATAATAATAACGTTTATTCATCAAAAAGTAAAAGTCTTACACCCGAATACTGAAACGCCACTCAAAACTTAAGCTTTACTTATGACTCGTTTAAAGCCTTTTGATTGGTTGAAACTAGTTTTAAGTAACGCTTAAGTTTTGAGTGGCGTTTCAGTATTCGGGTGTAAGTCATTTATTTGCTATAAATGCGGTTACAAAGGTGTTAGTAAGAATTTATTAAGTGAAATGTTCGGTAAGCCACAAACTAATCATCGCGCGTCGCTTCTAGGTATCTTGAGGCTCTGGAGTGCAAATTTAACAAAGTTGAAATGTTCACCTTACAGTTTGAGGAGATTATCTACAAGACATAAGAGTTCAAATAAACCATAGGCCACATCCCTAATCAAAATTGAATTTAACGTGCTCTGAGCGCCAAGGACTTGAAATGAAGTCAAAGAATGACTTCATAAAACAAATAGAGTTGTACCTCATTTCCTAAATCTCTAATTGAGTTATGTATTTGTTTCTTTGATATTTTTAATTTATATTGTTTTTTCTTACTAGGGATACTGTGAAATAAAACAAATATGGAAATATTTAATCCGTTTTCGTTTATATTCGTAAAAATTTAATTAAAACTAATTACTAATTAAAACTGTTGCAGTTTTTAAAAGAAGAGTGAAAGAACACTATCTTTCCACTTCGTCATAGTTGCATTTTTTTTGTATTTATTATTTTATACTAAGTACATTATAATTAAGTATATATATTTTAGTAATATTTATTTTAGTAGTATGTATGTAAGTTTATTCTCATAATCTATGTTTATAGTTAATATTATAGTTAAATTAGTGAATAATTAGGTGTTTTTATTTTGTGTAATTTATTTTCTCTTCTACTCTTACACACGTTGTCTACATCTCTTTAACTACTTTCCTATCGCAGGTATGCTGGAAGAGATTTCTTTAGAAATAAGCATCACCTTTGTACGTATTTTTCTGTTCCTTTTTTTCTTGTCTGTTTATATGTGTGTACATAAACCGTTAAATAAATAAATAAATAAAACTTGACTTAACGCGTATGAATCTCATTCATCGATATGACGATACCCTCATCTCTACTGTTTACTATATATTTCGTTATACATTTATAGCTTGGCGCTGGCGACGCATCGCGTTCTGTGTACGTGGGCGGTGAAAAGGTTAAGTTAAAATCAAACACATGTAACAACGATGTAAAAAGCATTAGCATAGCATAATCAGCCTATGTTCCCACTGCTGGGACACAGGCCTCCTCTCAGTGAGAGGGAGAGGGCCGTAATCCACCACGCGGGCCCAGTGCGGGTTGGTAGATGTCACATGTCTTCGAATGTTTGGTTCTAGGACATGCCGGTTTCCTCACGATGTTTTCCTTCACCGTTTTGAGAGCAGTGGTGATGAAATAATTTACACAAAGTAAAGCGCCGTGATGGCCCAGTGGTTAAGGCCCCGCCTCTCATGCACGAGGTTGTGGGTTCAAATCCGGGCAGGTCCCAATGTGACTTTTTCAATTCATATGTACTTTCTGAGTTCATCTTGGACATTACTGACATCGATGAAGGAAAACACCGTGAGGAAACCTGGCCTTATAGTTGATATAAGTCTGAAATCACCAACCCGTCTTGAGCAAGCGTGGAGATCAATGCTCGTGCCTTCTGTGTATGAGAAGAGGCCTTTGCCCTGCAGTGGGACAGTAACAGCCAGCCTGTTACTGTCCCACTGACGTTGTTACTGTTACTTCTTAGATATCAGAAAGTCAATACGAGGAGCGGCAGGTATCGTCAGTTCCGTTCAGTCACTACGAGTTCCCGGGCGGCTACCATCAGGACTTCGGTCCAGAGCGGTTCAAGCTGACCGAGTGCCTCTTCGAGCAAACTCTTGGAGCGCCGCATTTAGGTAAGTGGCTAAGGTTTTCGAGGATGCTGATGGCAAAAATTATATTAAGAGCGTTTATCCTAAAACTTGGCAACGTCGCAAATACATGTCAAAAATTTACCTGTTTTGATTAATTTGGCAATATTACTGTATCAATCAATCTGCCTAGCCTTTTCCCAACTATGTTGGGGTCGGCTTCCAGGCTAACCGGGTGCAGCTGGATACCGTATTTTACAAGGAGTGACTGCCTATCTGACCTCCAAAACCCAGTACCTGGGTAATACAATACCCCTTTGTAGGACTGGTTGTCAGACTTTCGGGCTTCTGACGACTCGTAACGACTGTCAAAGATCCACGAATGACAGCCGGGACCAACGGCTTAACGTGCTTTCCGAGGCACGGAGGAGTCTCGGTATGTTAAGATGGTCATCCATAACCAACAAGCGTAGCTTAACCTGATGGATCGACCCGTGCGGCTGTTATTACTTAGCCACGAGTTACTCTCTCTGTTAGTAATATAATAATTTTAGTATAAGCTGTGTACTATACGGGGTGGATTTTTATTTAAATACAGGGTGGATTTTTGAGATGGGGCAGTAAGGGCAACTACCTTAACCGTTGTAGCTACAGGAAAACGGTCTTAGGAGACTGTCTTTGTCCTTGTCCTTTTTGAGACATTTTGATTAGCACAGATTTTGAAAAAATGTACCATCAAAGATATTCATATCTAACCAGTTTCAAAACAAAATCCCGTGAACACGATGACCACATCTGTTACCGGCCCGGTGGTATAGTCGCCGAGCGCTGCAAGCAAGAATAGCCCTTACAGTGTATAGATATGAACTTCTTTCTTATAAGGAACAAACAACTAGACGACTAACTCAGGTTTGAGTACTAGAAAAGTCAGAAATCGGAAAAAACTTTTCCCATACATTTCGTAAGAAATGAGACTCCAACCTACCTTTTTAAAATGAATAAACTTGCCGAAAATATAGAAAAAAAAGGGTATTTCACATTTCGAACGAATATGCGTTATAATTTGATTTGATTTGAGAACAAAGTTTGTTGCTTTTGAAAAAAGTTTTTCCCTAAAAAAAGTTTTTTTGCTTTTTTTTACTTTTGTAACGGACTGTCTTTTTTAACGTTTCCCAGACGACCCATTGACCCATTTTCTGTGTTAATACTAGTGACCCGCCCCTGCTTCGCAAGGTTTTTATGACTTGACAAAACAAAGGGATTTCTTAATTATCTATAAGTTTAATATTAATGTACTATACACATAAAACCTTCCAGAAATCATTTTTTAAATTATGTTGAAAACCTCATCAAAATCCGTTGCGTATTTTAGAAGAACAACGTGGACATACAGGCAAACACGAAAAGTGACTTTGTTTTATAATGTATAGATTAGTTAAATAAGTTTTCTCTTCGTCGGGTTACCTACTCCGGTCGCAGATCGGCATTTATCACTCAAAAGTTCAGAAAACAGTTTTGGAATTGCAAAGTGTAAACATATAGGCAAATACTTCCATGATTTTTTAACAGCTCCACATTAGATCTCAAAATCTCGCGTTCGTACTTCCGAATACAGACGATGATTCCCGAAGCGCACACTTTTCTTGAGTAATCTGTATCTGCCGATGGTGTGCAGCGTGCGCGGCGGCGGCGGCGTGCGACGCGGACGCGCGGCCGGCGCTGTGGGGCTCCGTGGTGGCGTGCGGCGGGCTGGCCAACACGGCGGGCTGGCTGGAGCGCCTCGGCAAGGAGCTGGCCGCGCGCGCGCCCTCCTCGCACCGCCTCAAGAGCCACGCCGCGCCCAACTCCACCGAGCGGCGCTTCGCGGCCTGGATAGGTGAGCATGAGTAGGACTGAATATTTGTATTTGCATTCAAACGTAGTACAATAATGGTCTTAATAATAGGGTTATGATCTGTATGAAAGAAATAAACAATAAAATTATTGGAGACGAGAAACCTGAAAATGAGGTCCTAAATCGATTCCCAGCTCGGGCAGTGTTATTAAGTTTTTCCAACAGGATTTCTCAATAGCACCCCGGAAACTGGATTGATGGCCAGTTAATGGCAAGGTACACCTCTACCCAACACTTCAGGAAAACTAGCGTGATGTTATGTGTTACAAAAGTCAAAAAAGATGATCATTAATAAAATATTTTTATTTTATATAAGTTGGCCCGTTTAATGTTTAAAAACAATTTTTTAGAAGCTTCTCGCCCAGAGCTTTTCAAAACACCCAATGTATCCAGTATCGGCCGAATATTGCCCAACTATCCAGTATCCGGCAGGATACTAAAATTGGGTCGGATACTGGATAGTGGCCGGATACGCGTTTCATCTCTAGAAAATATTAACATGATAATTTCTTTCTTTTTCCAGGAGGTTCGATCTTGGCATCTATCGGTTCCTTCCAGCAAATGTGGATATCCTCACAGGAGTACGATGAAGGGGGCAAGGGACAGCTCGAAAGGAAATGTCCTTAGAACAGCTGTTTATACTTAAATACAGTCAGAGAAATGACTTGTTAAGCAAATTGACACACTACGTTTATTTGCCGTATTATTTCATCACCTATAATTTTCAAAGAACGACAGTTTTGATATGAATACAAGGGAAATTTAGGATAGGTAGTAATCAATTTGCTAAACAATTTATTTCCCCGATTTTACATACGATGATATTGTTGATGGTAGCGTAATATTAGACTTTTATATATTCGATTAGAAACGTATAGTATCCGGCCGTAAATAAGGCACATCCTTGTTTCTCAGTAGCAGCTCGGAGTCTGGATTTGTGCCCGGTTTGTGGCAATAGGGTCGCCTCCTATTACATGGGACTTAAACATAACTGGCGAAATGTGGATGCACTATAATAACTCTGCCTAACTCTTCAAGGAATACAAGCTGTTATATTAATATTTTCTTTCTTTTTGATATTTTCTACAACTAAAATATTGGAAAACTTTAAATCAAATCGTCTATTTTTAGTAATATTACGTTGTCACCAACAACATTTTTATACTTGGTAGCAAAGATTTCAATCGTAGATTTGCCCTTCCGCGTCAAAAGATGGTCGCGTTTGTTTCGTTTTGACACCTCTGAGACAGACAGTGTCGCAGAGACTTGACTTGGTTGTCATGGAGACGCCATTGTTAATGTGTGAGCTCGCTCCTCTCATTATGGACGATTTTTCGTGCGATTTAGTACAGTGAGGGCAAATCTACGATTTAAATCTTTGCTTGGTAGGCAGTGAGGCTTCCCAACTAAAAATATCTTGAATTTAGTCAGCTGAAGGAAGGGAACTTTTATTTTTATTGTATCTAGGGGCGTTTGTCCCGCAAAGTGTTAATAAAATATAACCTCTTACATATTTAGCTTATACTGTGCCTACTGCTGGGTTTTTTTTTTAACCAGGCATCATCCCTATTCATAACGTAACCCCAATTCTGGTTAAGAAAGGTAGTACAGTATGCTATACGTCAGTGATAACAAAACCAGTATAAATTGGCCTCTTATTCTTTCGAACCTCTATACTACGATAGGCCAGCTCAAGGTCAGTGACACCATCGACGTGCGAGTTGACTGTACCTATTTCCACTTCTAATCAGCATTGCTATGATCCTGTTTGAAAAGCATGAGTACATATTATAGTCTACCAATTCCTCTTTAATTATCGTGAATGAACGGGCCTAAAGTTGTAGCTCAAATTGAACTTGCGGCCCATTGAGCTGCTCAATGGGCCGCAAGTTAATTTTCGGGCCCCAACTTTCGGGTGTATCATGTGGGCCGCCTCACTGCCAATCCTTAACGTTAAGATGTAGTTATAAAATAATGTTATATAACGTCAGTGTGAATGATTATATTTGTATTATAATTAAATGGTTTTTTTTAATGACTGAGAATAAATAGATTTAAGACGATTTTCTGTTTTATTTGAACTATAAAAGCCTCCAGGATTAGCGATACTTGAATACGTCCGGCGCACCCTGGTCAGTCAGCCCAGTATCACCTTGCTGACATCATATTTTTATCACAAAATTAACTACCAGCAGTCTTACCAAGGGACGAGAAGTGGTGGCCCCGACTTACGAGTAGTAGGTCGTGGGTTCGAAACCCAAGCAGTCGCATTACTTTGTGTAAATGATTTCATCACCAATGCTCTCAAAACGGTGAAGGAAAACATCGTGAGGAAACCGGCTTGTCCTAGAATCAAAAATTACCACTACCCTCTCGAAGAGAGGAGGCTTGTGTTCCAGCAGTGGGAACATTTATAGGCTGATTATGCTATGCTAGTATGCTTACCAAGGGGTATCGTGTTACCCAGTAACTGGGTTGTGGAGGTCTGAGGCAGTCGCTCCATGTAAAATACTGGTAGTTGCGAAATGGCTAAGCAGATGATAATTAACTATTCTCATATGATTATGAGAGTTGGTGCGCGTTGAAGAGCGTTGGTCAAATATTTTTCGACGATTTCTTGTTTGAAATAAAGTCGGTAGTAAATAAAGAAATCATTTATTTTTATTTTACACAAGCATTATTTATTATCTTACATTATCAGAAATAATCCTTATAATAAACTTTGTAGCAAAAATGGCGCAGCTTTGGCTTTTAATCATAATTATATTTAAACATAGAAAACTTAATAATACATTATTTTAGCAAAACAGATTGATTTGATACTATTATTTGAGGAAAGATCTTTTTTGATTGGATTTTTAATAAGTACAGTAGTAAAGATTTTATGTATTTTACAAGTTTGTATGTTTTATTATTCATTTATTTACAAATAACTAAATGTAAGTAAGTTGAGAAGCAGTTAATAATTTTGTTAAATATTAAAATACTACATGATTCTGTAATGATGTTATTAATTGAGGTTTATAAATTGATTCCTAGGAAAATTCTCTCAGCGTTAAAGGTAATTGCAATACTGACAATCAGACTACTTTTTATCTAATTCTGTTTAGATTCTACGACTAGAAAGTATATATTATTAGAGATGAAACGGATATCGGGCAACTATTTGGTATCTGGCCGGATACTGTATAAGTAACTCAGTATCCGACAACGGATATTTTGGCCGGATATCCGTTTGATGGGATAGCCGGATAGTCAGCATCCGTTTCGTCTCGAATAAACTGTCTAACCTAATGACAATAAACAACATAATATCTATTCTATGCACATATATCAGCGTAGGAACTTACAAAAAACATCGATTTACTACTACAATACTATTTGAACACAATTTAATGCAGTGATACTCAATATGCGGCCCGATGAGCTAACGTATGACCCAAAACTTTGGGAAGCGTTTTGGAGCACAGAATTACGATGTTATTGCTATTACTATAAATAGATAAAACGAAATAGATCAGCAGAGTGTATGTACTATAACTATAGTTAGTGACCGACCGAAGCTTCGTTTTCGGCCATTTACGGTCATAAAATCATGATTCGGCTATAAACCAGCCGAAGCTACGGCCAAGCCGAAAATCAGAAGTTCGTGACTTGTCGCGCGTTATTCGGCCTACTTCGTAAAGCTCGGCAATATTAGGTGAATCAATACAACAAGAAATATACGAAATTTTGTATCTTCTAATGGAATTATCGTGTTTTATTCATTTTAAGTGCGTTTATTCTAAAAGTTGGCAACGTCGCAAATAACTGTCAAATATTTATGTTTTGATTTATTTGGCAATATTGAACTAAAATATTGATTATGAAATGCAATAATTAACGTAACACCGAATATTTCGTTTTAGATGTAAAAAAAAGTATCTGGAAACTTTTGAAATGCCTTTTTTACACCTAAAACGGTTACAACATCAAATTCAGTGTTATAATAAATTGCAATTCATGATTAATATTCTAGTTCGCTAGTTAACCATATTTCATATTTCCATACAGTAATATTGCCAAATTAATTAAAACAGCGAATTAACTGACATCTAATTGCGACGTTGCCAACTTTCAGAATAAGCGCTCTTGCCTAAATTTTGTCTTTCTCTCCCTAATGTAAAAAAAAAAAAACAAAATTTCAGTGTATAACTGCAATATAAATATTTTTTAATGTCTAAATCATTTTCGTTTTCGGCCGAAAATAAGACTAAATCCCGAAGCTTCTTTTTCGTTTTCGACTGAAAATCCATTTTCGTTCGGACACTAACCATAGCTATGAAGGGTGACAACCAGATAAAACTTCGACCTTGTAGTAAGTAACATTGACCAGGCTTTTTCAGTCAAATATAAAATATTTAACAGCTTCAACTGGCAGTTGGTCTAGTGGTCCCAAGCGCTACTGCTGAGCATGATGTCTTGGGTTTGATTACCAGGTCAGGCAAAGTAATAATGGAGTTTTTTATTAACTCTCCGTAGCAACCTAGAGTGGATTTGTGCACGGTTGTTGGCAATAGGCTCACCCCCTATTACATGCGAGTTTAGGGCCAGTTTCGCGAACGAAAATTATCGCAATATTAATTTTAAAAACAATCAAGCGCACATAAACTGCTGCTATTGGCTGTTAATAAATCATTCAACCAATCACAGCTGTGTACGTGCACTTGACTGTTTGTCACATTAATTTTGCGATAATTTTCATTCGAGAAACAGGCTCTTAAACATAACTGACGATGTGTAGGTACACCTTTGCCTAGCGCTTCGAAAAAACAGGATTGATTATCACACTCATGCGACCTAAAAACAAATATTGAGTATCATCGTATTAAGTCTCCTTAACTAAAATACACAATAATTAATAACTATTTAAAATTAATACATATGCATCTAATGAGATCATAAATTTTAATTTTTAATTATGAATATTTCTCACTGTTTGACTAGATTCGGTCGTCGGACGTTGCAGCGCATAGACGCTCCTAAGTGTGCTCCACCAAAGTTTTTTACTGATTAGTGAAATGTGCACACCACATGTTGCAAGTTTTAGCTACAAGCCGGGCGTCGAAATCGAAGTGTTTTTGTTTTGCTGTGGTTGTGACTTTAGGTCGCCAAAAATACACTAAAACAGTACAATAGTGGGTGAAATAAGCGCTCCTGATCTCAGGCGAACGGTTCAGTGCATGCATAAGTACGAGGGTATACCTGCCGCAGCGAATCTGGTGAGGTCTTTCCATCTTTCAGGGATCGCTGAAGAAGTCCACCTAAAGTCATGAGTGGATCTCATTATAAATCCATACATCTTATATGCTGTATTTACAATTTGTTCGACTAACTTTAAACTATAATACGTGTGTGATTATTTGTGCAGTGCAGTGTTTCAATATGCTTTGTTTTTTGCGAGTGCGCATCCTTTTTTTTAATATTTGGAGTGAGTTTAGGGTCGCAGGTAGTTAGTTGTTTACCATCAAAGCATTCCTTTTAGATATTATTGCTCTTGACTCTGACATTGGATTTTAAACCCTATAACTTCGAAGCCAAGTGTAGTTTTGTGTTTATTTGGGTGGTAAAAATAATTGTGTAAAGAAATGTTTGAGTTTATTTAAGTAAATATTAGTGAAGCTGAAGACTGCTTAAGACCGCGACAAGATAAAGAAGGCTAGCGAGAGTTATAAGAAACCTGAAACGGATAGTAGCCAGACGAAGACAATGGAAACAGCAACGTGTAACACAGCATAGTAGGGTCATAGAAAATAGTCGAGAAAGCAGCGTAACCCCGTCAAAATTCATCAGTGAAGATCGACTCGAACCAACATAACGACGACGTCGCAAAAGATGCCCATCCAAAGCGGTGCCGCAAATATTACAGGAAGCCGTCACCAAGCACATGAACAAAGCGTGGACACAAAATAAAGCACCCGGCTTGAAACAATGCAGGTACCAATTCCGAAGAAAAACAACCCTAAAAATTCAAATGACTATCGACGATTATAGGTTTGCAATACGGGCCACAGAATTTACGCCTCCAACGTTTTTAAAAAAAATTACGAAACAATAAAAGAATTGGGCAACTACCAAGCGGCTTTTTTAAACAACAGATCTACAGATGCTCACATATTTCCACTAAAATTGTACACATCAAATGGTGTGGCCAGCAAAGTAATTGGATTATCAAAGGAAAGGGAATCAAACTGGGTTGCCCTCCTCTCTACACTGGTCATGGATCCATGGATCCTTAGAACCCTCAAAGAGGAAACTCATTTAATCAAATTAGACCAAGACCTTAAAATCTCACTCCCCCTGGTGTTATCATTCGCGGACGACCTCATCTTCATTATAGACGATCTAAAAGGGTTAGAAGGAATTGTATACCATATTAAACCCCTACTAGGTGGCGTCGGCCTACAAATAAACGAAACTGGAACAGAAATTCTAATTAGAGACTTGGGTCTCTAATTAGAATTTTTGTTCGACTCGTGTATCGAATGGTGATCGTACCTTGTATGATATACGGATTGAAAGCATCGGCAATCACTAAAGCTAACAGATCTAGACTGAGAAGATATGAGAGAGTCATCATGAGAGACTTGATTAACCACGCCAGAAATAAACCAAAACAAAAGTAGATGCACGAAATCTTAGATGGGAAAACAGTAACCAAACGCATCAAGAATCACATGATGTGCTATCTCGCACACGTCCACAGGCGCGGCAAACCACACCTTTTACACGAAGAAATGCAGTATAAGGCCAAATCCAAGAAAGTAGGCCGTCCTATTTACATATGGAACGACAATCTTAAACAGGACTCGACTTATTTCGACAAGGAATTAAATTTTTGGATGGACAAGGCTACAGACCGATACAAGATCATGAAGTCCGCCAGCGAGATCTACAAGAAACCTGAAACGGATAGCAGCGAGCATTCTGACGAAGACACAGACACAGCAAAATGTAACACAGCTCAGCAGCAATATAGGAAAAAGCCGAGAAACCAGCGTAACCCCGTCTCAAAATTCACCGGTGAAGATAACGACGACGTCGCAAAAGATGCCCATCCATAGATAATTAACACCCGTCTCTCCACTATTCCAAGGCTTACTCTAGGATGCATATCCGGTATGGCTCTCAAATCCTTCCTTATCCTAAGGGCACGGTCTTCCTTACCATTACCCGCGCCCCCCGGTCTACTCCTCGATTTGCAATAGCCTTTGAAGTCCCATGAAACATGAGGCTTCATGGGCTAGTGCAAATCTTGGGGTTCATTCGA
Source organism: Agrochola circellaris (assembly GCA_914767755.1). Lineage (NCBI taxonomy): Eukaryota > Metazoa > Arthropoda > Insecta > Lepidoptera > Noctuidae > Agrochola > Agrochola circellaris. The sequence continues at coordinate 2,212,332 of OU611867.1, read as the reverse complement.
TTTATCGAGTCTGGTTAAACCATGCTGGGATCGGTGCATTTCATTCATTCATTCATTCATGAATATTTCTCACTGTTTGACTAAATATAAAGGAACTCCGTTATTTTGAGTACAAGCAGGTACAGTAGTATAGAATGTATAATAATTTAAAACATATAACCATATTTATAATCAGTTTTACCACCTCCGGATAACGTTCTCCGGTTAAGTTACCTAGCTGATATTTTTAACTGTTCATTTCTATTTATCCGGACATTCAGACATGTTCAGGCCCTCAGTATTAATATTATTAATGACCCAATTCATTAATAGTACATAAACAATTAAGTCAAAAACTGAGTAAAATTCGTTGAAATGGACATAATAAGTTTTGTTCAATTAAAATAATAATTGACATATTAAATTGTAAACTAAATAACATTGTACATAAATTATCAAAATTGCACGGATTAACTTTCATAAGATTTTTATAAATTATTTATATTTGATTAACAGGCAGCATTTTTTGTTTATCATGTTGTAATTATAATTATATTTTGAGATCAAAGGCATATTATAACAGCATAAGCTGTTGTCCTAAATGATACTGGATAAACGAACAAATTCTAGTACCTATTTATATCTAAATATCAGGTAAATAGGCAAAGAGGACTTTGATAGACTAGACATTTTAAGGCCCGTGAAATTCAAATGTTCTTATGGTTTTTTTTGCAATTTGCAGCACCCTAATTACGCAACACACTTTCAATCACAATCTGAATGATATTGCTTATCCATTGTTTCAAATGATCGAAAAAATTGTCCGATCGGCAACGTAAATAATGCAATGAATGTTGTTTTGAGTGCAAAATGAAAGCCATTGCTACTGTAAGTGTATTGCGCGATTATGTCGCAGTTCAGTATCAGGTTGGTCGCGAATAATCTTTACGTCAACATACAAATTTTGATCAAAATGATTCACGAGTGTAAGAAATATTTATTTACAGAATCAGAAGCATCAATACAATACTCTCCTAAATACGAATTAGCCTCAAATGTAATGATTCCATAAAATAGTAATTCAATAGGTTATATTGATGATTTTAATGAGTATAATTCTGCAGATACATATTGGGTAAGGTCATGAATCATATTTTGATCAACACACAATTTGATACTGACCTGCAAATTGCAAAAAGCGTAAGAAAATTTGAATTTCGTAGGCCAGCCAGACGCATTCGCCTTAAGGAAAAGTGGGCTCTCTAAACCCCGTGTTGAATTAATTTTTGCATTTTAAATGTACGTGGGGAGCGCTTTGGGGAGTCAGCCTACCTTGCTGACTGGAAAACATTTTTGCCACGGCATGAGCTAAGTTATATCCTTTTGAATTTAACTGTAGTGAGTGACCAAAGAAGACTACAGGATTGTATGTATGCAAATAGTTTTACATTAGGCGTGCAGCTACTTAAAGATGTAGTTTTAATTGCGGTTTAGCTAGTAAACCACCGTTAACTTTTTTTTAAATTATTTTTCTTTAGTTTTCCGTATGTTCGTTAACTAAGGTACGTTAACCTTTGTAAAGTGAATTATGGATTTATAGCCAATTAAGCTGTATTTAAACTATGGTTGACTTATTGAACTTTTAGTTAGCCATGTTTGAGTTAACGATGGTTTAGTTAAACTGTGGCAAAATTAACCATGGCTAAGTTAATTGTAGTTAAGTTAACCACGGTTAACTTAAATTTTGTTTAGTTTCTTCGCTTTAGTTCATTGTATGCTACAAGTAATAGGGTGGGTCAATAGATAGTTGAGTAGCACTGGCGTGCCCGCCGCTACCTCCAGCTGCAGTTTGTCCTCAGCATCTTGTTCCGTAGTGGTCGGCTCGTCTGATGACACAGACATCTTCTTGTCTATCAACATATCTGTTGAGGTGTTGTCGCCGGGAACAGTATCTATGAACACCTATAAAAGTGACGACATTTAATTAATATTTCATTTTTATTAAATATATTCACCAGTAGCAGTGCCCCGCGGTTTCACCGTCATAAGTCGTGATGCCGTGGGGAATATCGGGAGGATCCAGGTCATGGTGTACCCATGTGCCAAATTTCATCCAAAACCGTTCAGCCGTTTTAGCGTGAAAGCGTAACAAATAAACATACAAAAAATCAAATCTTTTCTCTTTTTAATAATTACTAGTATAGATAAAAACAATTAGTAAAATGCACTTATAATGTTTTGATGGTCCAGTGGTTAAGGCCTCGCCTCTCATGCACTAGGTTGTGGGTTCCAATTCTGGCAAGTACCAATATGACATATGTACTTTTTATCTTGGACATTACTGACATCGGTGAAAGAAAATTATTGTGCGGAGACTTTCTAGTTAATTTAATATTGCCCTGCTAAGCCGAAAGGCGCTATCTCTGAGATACGCCCTTTTAGTATAGATGCGAAATTATTATACAATAATAGCTATAATAATTTCGCATCTAATGGTATAAGCCATATACCGCTATCTAACTTAAAACATAAAAAAAGAAACACCCAGAAGTACTTTATATCCTTATGTTTCCTTAAATTACAATTTACAAAAAGTCAATTTTCTCAAAACTTACTCCGATTGACAATACTCAATACTCAATTCTTTATTGCATTCCACAATGTAGGCTTAGGTGGTAAACATTTATTTGGTAGGTAACAATCGTGGATTCGTGGACCCTGTCGGGCACAGCAAAAGATATAATAAATAAATGAGATAGCGTCTTTCGGCTTAGCAGGGCAGAATACTAATATTATAAAGAGGTAAAAGTTTGTAAATTTATGGCACCAAATCACGAAACTGTGTCGTACAAAAAATCATCAGCCAATTAATCAATGGCATTCACACGTTTGCCTTAAATACCCGAATCCACCCGATGGCAGTGCCTCACCTCCTAAGGCCCGTATTACAGAACTACACTCAACACTCAAGCATTACTTCAAACCAGAAACTAGATCATATATCTGGTCGAATATCCAACTATCCAGTTTATGGGGATGGACGGATATTCATTATACAGTATCCGGCCGTACTAATCTCATCAGAACATCCCAGTCTTCTTATGCTAAATAATGCTAACGTACGTACCTCATCATCTTCATCATCGTCGGTCTCTGGCTCCTGTTGTTGCTGGGCCTCCATAGCTTCCACGACATAGCGAGGAACGTAGCTGTCCTCATCAGAACTGTAGTCTTCCTCGTCCTCATCACATTCGAAGTAGCGGCTCTGAAAGTTAGGTATGGGCTATTATTTAAGCTGAACATTCTACATAACGTGTTACGTAATGTTTTGTATTTATGTTTTAATGTAATAATCCTATACATATATGTCCATTAATTTATTACAATTGATTAAATCTTGAATTGTAATTTCTATAGATATTAATTAGTTCTTTATGTTGCATGTAATGTATAACTTAATCTCTAATATTGTAATTTAACAATGCATGCCTTATAAGGTTGATTTTGAGCTACTATAAAATATTTTTAAGACCCTGTTGTATCACAAAAAATCGCATTAATAAAAACTTTGAACTTTGAACATAACATCACGCCTATGAACCCGGAAGTTTTAGGCAGAGATGTACCTATACTACATCCACGTTCTGTAAGTCCCATGTACCATCGAAGAAGTTCATATCTAACCACCACACCGTAAGGACTATTCTTTCTTGCAGCGATCGGCGGCTATAGCACCGGGCCGGTAACAGATGTGGTCATTCTGTTCACGGGATTTTGTTTTGAAACTGGTTAGATATTAAGCTTCGTGCAGACCAGCGTGACGCGACACCGGCTATTGTTATACCGTCAAGTTTTCTTAGAAATTTTATTGTTCGAGTCGCGTCGCGGCGTCGCGTCGCGCTGGTCTGCACAAAGCTTGAACGTCTTTGGTGGTACATGGGCGTACCCAGGGGGTGGCAGGGGACACAGCTGCCCCCCTCCCCCTGGATTTTGTATGCCTAAGTACCTACTGTTGTTGATAAAAGTAATGTTAGAGTCACGTTAAGACTTTCTTTACAATTACAATATATTATATTGTGTAGGGTAAGTGTGACTGACACTGGCATGGCCACTATCAGGGATATTAATTTTGATAACACATAAAATTTGTCGCTAATTAGTCTAACTTTGGCGCCAAATATCAGAATTTGCACACTGAAACATCTGCGGGTGACCTTAAGAAATTTCTGATTTGCCCTCCCCTGGGCCAAAAGCTGGCTACGCCCAGGCCCATATAATAGGGGACGAGCCTATTGCTATCAACCGGGCACAAAACCAGACTCCGAGCTGCTACTGAGAAATTCCTGATGGAAAAGCTCAATAACACTTTACCCGACTTGGGAATCGAATCCGCAGTAGCGCTTGCGATTACTAGACTAACGAGGCAGTTACGTACGTACATAAACTGAAATCATTCGTGTGTAAACATTACCGCTTTCTTTGACTACATAACACACCTAAGTCGTTATCTGTTCATGATAGATACAACGTTTCAAAGTCGATTATTTTCTCCAATTCATTATAGAATAGAATAGAATAGAATAATTTTATTTCGGACAGAGTCCATAGGGTTAGTAACAATTTTACTTAACATCTAGTGTTAGTAGGTACAGACACGGATAAACATAAAATTAAAATTCAGCGTGGAGCTGCATCCACCTCCGCAACATCGAGGAATCCCACCGATCTGCGAACACACTGAGAATCCTGTTGGTGCCGCCGCGAACAAGTGACATCCGGGATGCACATCTTTTTCGAATAATAATTATATTCGCACCTACTATCTGGGGTGCTGCATTTCTGACTAGAAAACCCTATTGCTGATATTTCAATTTAGGAATCGTACCATAAACTTCATCCTCATTAAATAAATAAATAATAAGTTAAATTGTTCAAAGAGAAAGTTAGTTTTAGATTGTATATAATATGTATACTTAAACAATTTAGATCATACACTAAACTTGATTGTAAAAATGGTGGTCAAAATCAGTAAAAAGATCCTTGTAGGAGATTCTCGTTGATAATATTCCTATTGCTTAGCAGATCGCAGAACGACTCCACTTTTCCCACGTAAACGATCCTCACACTCACCGTGCTCCTGCTTAAAGGCGCGGGCCCACCGCGGCGCATGCTGTGCACGGGCACGCGGCGCATTTTAGCTGCGTGTATTAATTTGTTTGACAACGTGGGTCTACGTTTCCACTGGAGTACACGAATATGACCCACGACTATGTATAGCGTGGCACGGCGCACGGAGAGGCTACGCACGCATGACTGAAAACTGCGCTGCGATAAGTGAGCTGTACCTATTCGTGGGTCATATTCGTGTACTCCAGTGGAAACGTAGACCCACGTCGACAGCGTTGAGCTATGTAACCGCCTATTCGAGCAAGCCACGCATGTATCAATGACGTCAATTCATGCGTAGCCTCTCCGTGGGTTGCAGTGGACACAACCACATACATTTTCTTACAAAGCGAAGCTTAATACACGTGCGTAGCCTCTCCGTGCACCGCGGTGGGCCCGCGCCTTTATCCCAATTTATTTGCGGTCGTCGCAACATGTCTTTTCGTCCATACTTCTTTATTGGCCGTCATCTCGGTAGACACCCCCTTTCTAGCCATAATATCATCTTCCACACAGTCCATCCATCGTTTCTTTGGTCTTCCACTACTCATATAGCCATCCACATTCAAACGTAATACTCAAAACGTTAACAAAATTTTCAAAACGAACCTACACTAAGTTTGATAATTCAATATAGCTACTTGATTGCCGAGGTTTTAAAATTGAGGTCTTTTTAGGCAACCTGAACCCACAATCGAACCCAATAAACCACAATCAGCCAGCCTTTCTTTCATTTTTATCATCAAAACTAAAAATAACTAAGTAAGTACATTGTTCTCTGAAGATAAGTAAGATAATACGGCGCAAATATAGCCCACTGTGTAAAGTACCAATACCCATTACACGTAACTAATATGAATGCGTAATAATATTATCTTTATTCCGCGGATGTCCCATTCCCGCACGTGTATGGTCATAGGTCATTGCTAAGTACCGTAATCTGGGTAATTGGCACGAATATAGAGGCTGATCTCATCCGTGTTCGTTTCATGCAAATTAAAAAGTAGATCGCGAGGTTAAATCCATTTTGTTATACACTGACGGGTTTATGATAAAGGGAATAGTTCTTTCGTACTTGGTAAGCAATCTAAACTAAAAAAGACATGACAGCTAGAACGCAATGAATTGTCATTTCATTGACAGTTGATAGATAGACGTTATTTATGTGAAGTTGGTACGGTTGCGTAGTGAACCCACGTTCCGTTCGGTGTTGTAATGGCGACGTACTAAACTGTTCAGCAGTTTTTCAAAGTATTTGCTAAATATTTCGTGATTTTAATACAAAATAGGTATTTTATGATCGTAAATATTTGTTTAATATAAATTTCTACAGTTCTAAATAAGAAAAATAATGAAGTTAAAAACAATAAAAATATTGTTCCACAACTCAAGGCGAAACGGAACGCAACCTCTAAGTTACCAACCTAAAGAAACGAATAATTTATTCACCTGTCAAAAATGACGACAACAATTTTATCGTGAAAAAAAACTACGAATGACTATCAAAACATTACTGGATCGCAGTGGAAATGAGACATAATCTTAGATAGCAGTTGTGTGCAAGACTGTGCAACAGTTCAAACAATAAAAACAGACAGTGACATTGCTAAATTTTATGCAAAATTTCTGTGATGTATTCGTGACATCCTTTGTTTAAAAATAAGTGACCATGGCTGCTGCAATAGCGAACGATTCGCCTAAATACAGGAACAGTCTAATCTGCTGCAGTCCTAGCGCAGAAGCCACTTCTAGAACATCAACTTCGTCAACTTCTGGATGTGTTTCTGCCGACGAGGGTTACGATTCCAACTGTATACCGAAATCTATTTCGAATAAAAAATTGAAGATACACAGTTCTGCTACGAAAGAGGAGATAGAAAAAGCAATAATCCAGTGTAAGGAGCTCGTTTTAAACAGTGTCCAATGTTCCGACGAGCGAAAATGGCTCGTCAGATACCTCGTAGAGTTGAGACTAAGACTAGAAGACCTAAAAGATAATAACGGGCTAGCAAGAGTCCAAGTTTCAATAAAGGGCCATCATTTTGAACAGCAAACGAACCCTAGCAACCGGAAACAGTACTGTGATCATTGTAGTGGAGTTATTTGGAGTATTGTTCAAGGCTCATACATTTGTAATGATTGTGGATACCTATGTCACTACAAATGCGTTGACCACATATGCAGGGTATGCGCTCATGTTGTTATGACCGAGAAAGGTAGCTTTGAAATGAGTATATGTCCCGAAAAAGGGTTAGCAGCACAAGATTATAAGTGTGCAGAGTGCCAAACAGCGTTGACTTTTAAAGACATGTGGAACGAACCACGGTTATGTGACTACACTGGCCTATACTTCTGTGCTACGTGCCACTGGAACGATCTAGCAGCAATTCCTGCTAGAGTTATTCACAATTGGGACTGGGACAAGCACTATGTGTCGCGGATTGCATTCCAAATGCTAAATTTATCTTGGACAAGACCGTATATTGACATAGAGAGCATAAACCCTAAATTGTTTAATTTTATCGCTGAATTAGAGTGGATACACAAAATGAGGAAGGACTTGGAATGGATGCGGAGGTACCTTTGCGCTTGTGCTGACGGTACACACCTACTATCTCCATTATTCGTGCAGCTTGGTGATGTAAACAAAAAATACAGTATGAGTCATCTTCAAGCTATCGACGATGGTTCTTTAGAAACCCAGCTAACCAAACTCACAGAGATATGCCGTTCACACATCACAAGCTGCAAACTTTGTTCCGGCAAAGGGTATCTGTGCGAAGTCTGTAAGAATAACGAGGTGCTATATCCGTTTGATAGCGGAGCTCTAATGTGTGATAAATGTAATTCAATGTACCATAGAGGGTGCTGGCTGCGTAAAGATCAAAAATGTCTGAAATGCACACGTTTGGAAGCACGAAAGAAAACTGTTGAGGAAGTGCAGGTAGATACTACGGACACACTAGAGTATGATATTGACAAGTTTGTGAATTGATTTTTTTTTTACGTGACACTAAAATAAGAGTTAAATTTTTTATTGACGAAGACCGCTTTCAAATTGACTAATAATATGTGTCAAATAACTGTATAATATAATGCTATTCATAATTATTATTATAACAAATTATATTTTGCTAAATTCATGTTAGATAGGGAAAAACAATTTTAATTTTTAACGCATAAATCTTGTGATTTGTCGCAAATCTGCAAAGTGTGTAACTGAACATGATGACATTCGAGTTTATAAAATGTATGTTTAAGAAAACTTAGACTATTTTGTGCCTATCTGCAAAGCGTTTTAGGACGAGCAGGCTCTACGACTTTTTATCGCGCGATTATTTTGTCGCAGAAATGCAAAGTATTGGTTTTTAAGGCAGTGATACAAGAAAAAAGTGTCGCCGCGATTTACCATATGCTACCATAATAAAAACCAATACGTTTCATTTGTGCGACAAAATAATCGCGCGATAAATAGTCGTAGTGCGAGTTCGCCCTTTTTGTTGAAGCTTCGCGACTAAATAATTGCTTGATTGCAGATGTTAAATAAGGCTTTTAACTGTCGCCAGACATTTAATGACGATGCTAGAAGGCCTAAAGGAGAAATAATGTAAATTTGCAAAATTGATAAGTACGGTAAAATTCAGTGAAAAATAATTTTCAATTACCAGTTTTAGCACAGCTGTAAATTTTATTGTCAGTTGTCGTATTGACATCAAATAAAAATTATATTAAAACATTTTGTCTGCTTTTTATTGATTTTTGAGCAGACATAATCGTCAAAGACTTTGTGTGAATCATCATTTCATATTTGCCATCAACCTAACTTTTGATTATTACCAATAATAACCTTGATTATTAAATTAACAGTTTTAAAAGTCCAAAACCGTCGAACAGGAAATTAAATTTGCCGCCAAAAAAATACTAAAATTAAAATGTCAAGTTTGACAGCCGTAACTGTCATTAACTTTCCTAGGGAGTTAGCAAGTCTTTTTTTTTTTAGTTCATGATGCTATTGCATCTTCAAAACGAGGTCAGCGTTGCAAACACGGACTGCCACACGCCGTACTGCACTTGTTTTTGCAGTAAACGATTCACAACGCATAACACCACCCTTTCACAGTATTTGATTTTAATTTAAGGCTCCGTGCACGAATAACTTATCTAATTGTAAGAAAGCTTGAAATAATTGAATCATCAAGTCTGTGTAACTAAAAAAGTACAGTTTCCGTGGTGCTAAACCATTCGTGTCAGTAACAGCACCTGTTAAGAGTTGTATCACTTTTGCGCTCTCGAAAATATGGTTTAATGAAGATATTGTATAATCATAAAATAAAAATTTGATTTTATTTGAAGGATAGCTGAAGACTAATTTGTGATTTTTAAATTTCTTGCTAATGCATTATACACAAGGTTTTAAAAAAAGAAGGCGTTTTCAACATTATTTTTCTGCTACATTTTGTATCTAAGTTGAAAAAAGTGTTTCAGCCACATACAAATAGACCATATCACGATGTTGCTGATATTTTTAAATGTTCTAAATCAAAAGTCGTTGTAATCAAGTGATCAAACGTCAGTCTCGCGTCATTTTTCAGAAAACTTGTTGCGAATATGGTTTTCCATGAATACACACAAAACAAAAAACTCGACTTCGAATCACAAATAGTTTAGTTTAAATTCTTTTTCCCTTTCTCAGAACGAATGATCAAAATTAGTCGGTTTCGTGCACGGCCTCTTTAACAGTTTATGCGAGATATTTTTGTGTAAACACAGCTTTTTACATAAAAAACTAGCAGCACAGTGTCGTGGATGGACAGTAACAATGACCAAACTGACATACTGCATATAGTAAGCGCGCTTATGTAGTTAAGCGTCATCATTGTATTTTTGAGTTACCTACATCCACCTTGAATACTACAATTAATAGCCCTCTTACACGTATGGCAAGGCAATATAATGAAAGGTCCAATTTGATGGATTACCCTATTGATATTTTCTCCATGACTTTCGCTTCATACAGGCGCTCTATATAAACAGTGTGATGTGTGCTCGTCTATTTAGCTCAAATTGGTTTGTCTTGTAGTGTTGTAGATTTATGTCTACTAGACACTTTTTATATTGTTCTCCCTTGTCTCTAATTTTCATATCAGCTATCTAATTACGCAACACATTTTCGTTGACAATTCCGACTAATCTGTTTCAATTTGACAGGTCAACAACATTCATTGTGTTATTTACGTTGTTGAGCAGATTGTTTTTTCGAACGTACGAAGCAATGGATTAGCAATTTGTTTCAAAACGATTCAGATTCTGATTGATCGTGTATTACGATTACGTAATTAGGGTACTGAATGTCACGCATACCTGTCATTTGCATGGTTACTGAAATTTTAATTATAAATGTTATTTAATTTGAATTGTAAGTGACTGTGCTGTTGGTGTGCTCATGATAAATAAATATATAAAACCCTCACGCGTTCCCTTGGGCTAGGGCTAGGCAGAAACTAGACAGAACACCACCTGCTACGATCCTAACCTAGCATACTCATTTCGCTTCGTTTGTTACGTTCACTGGCACACTTTTTTTACTAACTACAGTCAAGCTGGTTTCTCATACAAATTGATCCAAATTCAAGTTAATGCATGTCTGCGACCGGTTTTAAATAAAGATAATAATGTGAATGGCCTCTTTACATTTTATTATTAACACATTTAATTTTTTAAAGACAATACAGAAGTACCAATTTATAATATTATTTTATTAATTGGGGAGTTTGTAGCGTCAATTCCTCCCAGGTAAATCACTAAGAAGTGTTGAAGGGTGGGCGTTTGGGAGACTGTCATAAGAAGTATGTTTTTGACATTCAAAAAATGGTGATTCTCATCCTAATTTTAATAAATGACTTTTGATTTTGGTATTTAACACACTTCAATGCCCCGTTACCGGTACCTCGTTGGCTCGCGATTCAGTTTTCAAAAATGTAAACAAAACGTGTGTTAGGTACACATAAAGTTCAGTTTGGACTATAACTTCAAACATTTTTGTAATTTTTTCAATAATAGGTCTAGTCATTCTGAAATCAACTTAATTTAAAAATAAAGGTGGATAAATAAAAATAACTTGATTGGAAACAGGGTGTTGTGTCGTATCGCGTTCAACGTTCATACCTACTTATCAATAGCTATGTATATGTCGTATACCTAGATATATTTAATAGACATTTCTTTAAACAACAAGGAGTCGCTCAATACACTTGTAGTCAGACACACGTCTTTTCTAACTAAAATCTAAAATTTCTTAAAAAAGCCAAGTACAAAAAAATATGCATTTAAAGAATTAAAATGTAGATAACTAAATACCTACTATATTCGATTTAATAAAATAAAAAAATTGGCAACCAGGCGTGATATACATGGGCCTTAGAACTGGCGATATGTAGGGCCTATCCCTTCGGGAATACCGACGTGATCTATAGGATAACATTTTTATATAGGTACTCTTCCTCGCCGACGGCGGCAGTGGGACAGGTGCATTATGACGTTCCGATACGACAAACAACATTATTTAAATGCTTCTAAATATCGATAACAAGCGATTATTTAGTCAAGCTTTTCGATGTTCGAAATACGACATTTTATACAGTGTGGCAGGGATCGACGCGAAGCTTGTTATGGATTCATTACATAATTCTGAACACCCCTGCGTTGAATATTTCGTAGGTTATTTTTAAAAAAAACTGCTGTTTCATAGAAAAGTGCAATAACTAAAGCGGTCAAAATGTATAGAGCAGCTGTTTTTTTTTTTAAATAACCGACGAAAAATTTCAACTCAAGTTCAGAATCATGTACTTACTGAATCCATGGTAACAGTTTTCGCGGCGATGTCCCTGACACCCTTTATAATCGATACCTTGTAATATTTATACCCCAAGGTTTAAAAAAAAATGTATTATTAGTCGTCGTTAAACGATTGATATTTTTTTTTACATTCTACAGCCTGATCATCAATAATTATAATTATTATTTGGATACGATTACGAAATAAACCTTACAAGGAAATAAATATCACAAATGGAAAACATAGTAATGGCATTGATATTGTAAAAAATATGTAAAACCTACCCGTACAAACTGTTTTTGTTGGTTGGAAATTTTATTTGAAAATATAAAATTATTATAATCCGTATTATTTGTTTCATTTTCCCTGTACCTACACTTATCTTCAAAGGCAAACTACAAAGTACAGGTATATACTGTCTCGTTAGCCTAGAGGTCACAAACGCGACTAATGAGCATGTACTGGGTTTGATGCCTGCGACGGTAAGGCTTGAGCCCATAAGGAAGATTTCAGTAGCAGCCCAGACTCTGGATATGTGCCTAATTAATAGTATAGGCTCGCCCCAAGTATTTCAAACATAGCTCGCGAATGAGAGTTTTCTGAAATGACGTTCACTAGGTGGCAGCACTGAGACGTCAGGTCCGAACACCTGTCAAAAGTGTCAAAGTGTCTAACGTCGTGACTGAAATATGAATCATGAACGAATGAATGAAACGAATCACGAACGTCATCATACATTTTATATTTACTGTCGAAATGGTAGATCTCTTGTCAAAGTGGCGCCAACTAGTGGCGTAAATTTTCCTGAAAACCATTATTGAGGGTGTAATATGTATACAGATTAAAAAGTGCAAGTAGGTACTGACCGAGGGGCGTGCCAGTAAATTCCCAGACAAATAATAAGTACTTATCTTAGGTATAAGTAGGAATCGAAAAAGTTGCAAATTAATCCACTAACCTGACATTCCAAACAGCGACAACTTTCTCTGTAGGTACAGGTGTTGGTCAGTGCGTTGTCAATTTGCCGCAGGTAGATCTCGTCGTGTGCCCCGCGCCGCTTGCGACGAGCCAGCGACCACAGCAGCGCTAACAGCGTGCCCCGGCCTTTGGCACACTTTGTAGGGCCACTGTCAACAACAAATGTGTATCTAAAATATACGTGGAATATTAGATAGATCTTGTGTGCCCCGCGCCACTTGCGACCAGCCAGTGACCACAGCAGTGCTAACAGCGTGACCCGGCCTTTTAGGCCTTTGGCACAATTTGTAGGGCCGCTGTCAGCAACACACGTGTGTGTAAAGTTAGTGAAATGGATAGATCTTGTCGTGTGCCCCGCGCTGCTTACGACGAGCCAGCGACCACTGCAGCGGTAACAGCCTGCCCTCGGCCTTTGGCACACTTTGTGTGACCGCTGTCAACAACAGAGCTATACAAGTATACTCTTTGTGACAACCTACTGTCATTTTTATTACAGTTCAAAAATCGAATCTTCCTCATAACTAGTTTTCAAGGAGTAAAAATTTAATATCCAAGCTTTGAGTATTAATAATCAAACGCTGCAGAAATGAAGAGTGCGTTAACACCTACCTACACCTTGTTTTTTCGTTCGCGTAGGTACCTATTTATTGTTATTGAGTGGCCAATGTTGATATTTAGTGTATAATTATTTACCTGTTCCCAACATTGTTCAATAGCGCTGGTTTCATGTCCTCCGCCTCACAGAGGGCGGTTGTGCTCTGTCGACGACGTGAACGAAGCATGCTATCTGATTTCTCTTTCTCGTCTGTCACTGTTAAAGACAAAATAAGTGGTTAATAAAGACCCTTAGAAACTAGCAATTTGTGTGACAATGGATGGGCTAAGGACTATAGACCAGGGACTGAATTACTCAAAAATTAAGGTACCTACCTTTAAATTTCGGTATGACGTCATACCGTTAAATAAGGGTTACCAAAATATTTCGATACCGTTCTTTTGTTCAGTAGCGGAATTTTGAGGTTGGAAATGCATACTGGTATATTGCGGTAGAAATATCGGTACCTTTATAAATGTATCGGTAGCAGTACCTAAACCTTCATAAATACACAAGTTCTATCGTGTTCGACCCCCCGCTTACCCGCGCCGCGCCTTCTCACATGTTTTTCGGTACCGAAATCGTGTAAAGGTTAAATAACGGTTTAGCCCAACCTTTATTAAAAAAGGTATCGGTATAGCTCAACCCTTATTTTAAACCGGTACCGGTATATTTTTGAGGTATCTTTAACCGTAACCGGTTTCAGTTCCTGCTATAGACTATAGATACTGGACAGTGGTCCAGTGGCGCTTACATCCCAAGTATAAAAAAAAACATGGTTGTTGTATTTTAACATGGCAATAGCAGTCATTGACCTACCTACATTTATTGACATTCTAGCGTCCATCGTTACAAAAACAGATATAAAGTCATGAATCGACATCTATCGTGATCCTCAAAAATGTTTACTAATGAAAAAGGATACTTAGGTTATAATAATATGTTAAGCACAAATTGTAACTCGAAAATGTAACTTGTTTGTAGACGCCTTGGGATGACCTGTTAAGAGGCTTACAACAGCTACAGCGCGGTCACTGTCGGACTGCATAGAAATTAAAGAGAAGCGCGATTACACGACGCAGGTAATTTATTGCAAAATATGAAGTAGTTAGCGATTTACAAAAAATCTATTGATTGGACTGGAAAATTAAAACACTATTATGCTAATAGGTATGTAGCTTGTAGAATAATCTGACAAAAAATCAGAATGATTGCATGTAAATTAATATGATTTTTAATCGTTAAAAGAAATTTTTAGAGGTATCTTCATGATTTTTTTCTATCGTATCAAATTAGTTGTATTATGTTTTCAACACACTATCATACTAGCATATATCCTGAAGAATATCATATATTTTTCTGATTTTGTTTATTGCAGTGGATCATATTCTTTTACGCATTATAAAACTTGCGTTTAGGCACGTTTAGGTCCTGTAGTCCCCTTAAGTCTACAAATATTTAATAAATAATTAAATAAATATTATTGTTCGGATTCCTACGACGAGATATTAGGCAAAAGGAGAATGACCGTTATTGCCATGCTTATATGCAACAACTATAGTAATTATTGGAATTTTTATAAATTAACTTCGCCTCTAAATTTAGAAATGCATCGATAAACGGCTTGTCCACTAATGACAAGTTTATCTGTATATTTCGGAATAGGTCCTATACAGAGCAATAAGGAGAATGATCGTTATTACCATGCTAAAACTGCAACCAGCAATTTGCATTCTAATCCACAGTTTTACGCAAATTTCCGCGGAATGCATGCCGGCAGGCACCTGCAGCACGCGTAGCATGACCACCGTAGAAACGAGTTTTATCGACGAAAGAATAGACAAAATGACAGTTAAACAATCACAATCTGTCATTTTGTCTATTCTTCCGTCGACAAAATCTGTTTCTACGGTAGCCATGCTACGCGTGCAGGTAATTGCACAACACACATAAAATGACAATGCTTTTAATTTTGACAGTTCAACACATTCATTCCGTTATTTACGTTGTTGAGTAGACGAATTTTCAAACTGAAGAAGCAATGGATTATTATCAATATCCTTAATAAAAAAATGCGGATTGAGATTGAGTTATGCAATTAGGGTGCAGGTCGTTACAGCAATGCTTAGTAGAACGTTATGTCCAGCTGCAGTGGGGGTCAATGCTGTTCATATGATGGTGATGATGGCACCATTTTTCTTTGACGAGGCATGAGTTCATTGGTCCCTCTATAAAGCCGATTGTCGACGCTTGACTTGAGTGAAGGTTCATTTTTGTTTCATTCCACGTTCACACGACACACCGACATGACTGACAAAATTATATAGGAATGAACGTTCATCTACTCCTTTCATTTCATTTTTCGATTATTCGTTACTGTGCGTTTGCACTGGCGAAACATTCACAACAAAACATGTTGGAATCTCTATTTTCTGTCAACGTACCATACAAATGACAAGAACTAGACATTTCAACATGTTTTGTTGCGATGTTTCGCCAGTGAAAGATGCCGAGTGCCGAAATCCAACATTGTTGGGTCGGTTCACTAATGCATGAATTTTTCCCTTTTTATTAATTTCGAGTCCATAGTTTCAGAAAGATGCCGATTGAAAGGAAAAATTAACAAAAAGTGAAGCGTCTGATATTGGCTTAACCGGTGGTTTTAACGACGCATAAAACAATCCACTAAATTCATTGTGTTTTAAGAACGTACCAGAAACCTCTTGCTCGCAGTAGCCCCACCGATCGTTATCATCTCTCTTTTGATCAGCGGGCCACAACTCCTGGACCGATGGATTCTGATAAATGGTCTCCGTGGAAGCGTTGCCGTTCTCCGCGTCGAACTGAGTCTCGGGTTGGTTGAGGACCTGGGAAAGCATTCAAGAATAAAAATTTGACAAGATACAAGCCATCTTCTTCTTCTACTTAATAAAAGAAATTCTATGATTGGATTCACTGACAGACAACGCACAGCCTAAACTGCTGGGTCTAGTAGCATGAAATTGTGCCCAAGAGTTTTTTTTTGTTTGGAATACCTCCGTCTGTTTTGTACTTTTAGCGGATGAATTGGAAGTAAACAATGGCGGAATGAGTGTGACTGCAGTGATCCTTCAACTCCGTATTCGTGCTTAGTGCCACACAGGTGTGGCTGGCCACAGCAGTCTCGACAAAAGATAGCGATCGCTAAATGCGTGATTTTTCGTGCTTGTCAAGCAATTTTGACCGTCTACGGATTAGGACTAGGCGGACTTTGCGACTGAATTCGGTCGTAAAGCGATCGCTATCTTTGTCGAGACTGCAGCCCCATGGTACAATAGTTTCTTATGTAACGAAGTTGAGCACTAAGGAAGGATTTTTGAAAATGCCTCCCTTGAAGGGGATAAAAGTTTGTATGGAAGTTCATTATATTACCCGATGCGAAATCTCACCGGGCAGATGACATGTAGCGTCACATAAGTGCATCGTTTTTAAAGTACGGAACCTTAAAAGCAATGGAATGATGATCCAAAGGGTGAAAACAGAAAGCCCAGCGAACGGGACTATAGTTTGACGAGACGCAGTACAGGGCCACTCATTCCTCAAAGCTCACGGCGCGTCCCAGCGCTCATTCGTCAACGCTGTCCCTCGCCTCGCCGCGCTTTCCTGAGGCGCGGTACACTGGTTTCGGTCAAACTATAAGCCTACCTACGCTATCTTTAGAACCGTTAAATCTAATCAGTTGAAATTATCACAGAATACTTATTACTAAGGCCTCTACCAAGGCACATGAAAAGATCTATAATGGTTATGGTGATGTGGAACAATTAGCACGAGTCAAGTGTGTGTGAGTCCGACTCACACACACACTTGACTGGTCTTTTAGTTTAGCGCTTAGCTTTGTTCGGTAGTAAATAAACTCGCTAGGTACTCGCTAACTTTCGTTTACCTACTTCAGACCGTTTATATAGGTATAGCGAACATTAATGGAGCCAGAGCGAAGGTTAACGCATTACCCTACATTGGGTTCCGCAAGGTGATTTGCGAATCACCGTGACTTGACTGCTGGCTGAAAACCTTATTGTATTTCTGGTTTTTTCTTCAAGTCAGGCCCCGAGACTTTTTAGCTAAAAGTTATGACCCAAAGCCAAAGTTTTTTTTTCCTTATGTCTTAACTCGTAGATGTAGCTGTACAAGGATCATTTGGCGCGTGGCCAAAATCGGAACTAACGCTGCCATCATGTATTTTCAAAAGATTACAAAAAATTATTGCACAAATGTTTACCAACAGCGCCACCCTGTCAACGTCATTCGAGCGCCAGAAGTTTATTTCTTCAGTTTATTACTCTAAAACTTGATTTGATGCTTGACTTATTTATACTCAGAGGCCCTTTACCCACATTGCGAAAGTACATACAATAATTTATTTATCGAATATTCACCTGATAATGCGCTCGCGTGCCTAGAAAGAATACTGCACCCGAACCGCCAGTTGCCATTTTATTCTGAAAAATAAAAAGATAATTTTTATTTACCTCGGTCCGTAAAAATTTGGATGGCTACGAAACACGTATACAAAATAATGCTTAGTAATGTTGATAAGTAGTGTTGATGAGTTTAAGTTTAATTTATTTAGCTTTTTAATCAAGCTCATCATCATTTTATATAAAGCAATTCAATTCCGATCATTTTCTAGCTTTTGACTACTACTTACATATTTACGTGCGCTGCTCATATTTTTACGTAATATTAGAACTAAAATTGAGTTGTGTTTAGATTTAATAATAGAAACAAATATTTAACATCTATTTTGCTGAATTAACAGTCAAATAAATTGATTACAACCATATGTAATAAAACTGACTAACAACGCGTTCCTAAAATCGCAAAAAAGTAAGGGAGACTTACCTCAAAAAAAATCTTTTTTAAATAGTACCTTATAAATTAAAAATTAAATAATATAAACTAATAAATTATTATTAAATACGCTTGAAATTAATATTTAATCATTTTCAAAGATTTGTTGTCGCGTTAATAACTTTGACAAAACGGTTTTGACATTGTTTTGACTTGCGCAGTACCTACACCCCTCAGCCTTTGCACTTCGGGGTTGTCAGAGGCAAGGGAAAATATAATTTTTGGGAGATGTTGTGTTATTATAAATAACGCTCTAATAATGAAAGTAGTAATACTCTATAATAATGCTACAAATACTTTGTGCAGTACAGAATTCTAGAGATACGAATTTACAATGTTTGTGTTGTATTGAAGAGCGCCATCCAGATTCTTATAGGTGAAATAAGTTCAAAACGTGTTTCGCCGGTAAGAGGACAGTTTGACTCGCCATTTTGGACAAGAAAACTCTTGTAGACCAACACAGATGTCGTTACAAAAGGTAATTCGAATTTTGATTTGATTGTCTTGTTTTGCTATTTGAGTTTGAACCGTATTGTTGATGAAAATAAAGTTAAAAAGTAGAAATAGGTAGGTAGCAAGATTCTAGTTTGAAATTTTATTTATGAAAATTCGTTGGGCTTCCACAATTAATTTAATTTTACTTAACAACATTTATGGAAAGCTTTTCTTTTGTTCGAATACCTTTGAAATGAAACGAAAATGAAAAGATGATAGAGTCGACAAAAAATGTAACTGTCAACAACTATGAGATGACTCTACCGGAAGTTCATTATTTTTAAAAGATATAAACATCGTGGAAATTTACAACTGTCACAATTTTTTGTATCTTTTGAATTCTGTTTTTCTTTTTTATCATTATTTACAACAACACCAGTTTGGCATCTAAAGTATTAGTCAAAATAAAAACCAAACAAAAAAAGGAGTCAAATGAACCACACAGGTGCTGTAAGCATTCATTGTCAAGTTCAAGCATTCGTCATTCTCCTGAGTCGCGGGTATTCCAAATACAGTCTAGCAATTTCTTCTAGTCGACAGAATGGCAAATGTTGAAGTTTGTTTTTGCGACTGAGATCGTGTATGTCAGAATAATATTGTGCTGTGCATTTGATTGAAGTGGACGCACTGTACCACTTTACCTTGTGGTAGCGGACTCCCTGTTGTATGGAGCGGAATTGTAGACCGTGTTCAAAGCGGTGCGAAAACTTTGATTGCGAGATGCAGGATTGTAGGATAGTGTGAGAGATCAGAGGCGACTGTTATAGCTTTTGGTTTATGTGAGGCAAGAATATTTTAATTGAATTAACAGATGTTTTGAAGTTGCCTAAGCCTAACCCTTCGGGAAATACATGCAATATCGTTCCATAATCGCTATGTGTTTTTTACACACTTTACAGGAGACGCAAAAAAACTGATTTTCTCAAAAAATACTCAGAGTATTCAAATAATTTACTTTTACTTTAATACATATTTAGCGTGTTTATAATGGTGCCGATTCTCTTGTCACAAATGCCTCTAAACTAAACTAAAAATCACTAAAATTTAGTTTAATCCTGTCAAACGACGATTTCCCATTCTGAAATAGACTAAAGTGACACAACTTAACTATATTTTAGTTTGACAGCACTAAGATAGTACTGAGTTTTTAGTTTAGTGAAAATGGCAATTTTGCTATTCTGATTTTGACGTTTTCATCTAAAATTTTGATTGTAAAATAAAAATAGACAGAGAGGACTAGACTAAACTTGACAATTTTTAATCGCGATTAAAAAGGTGTGGGGTAAAATAAGTTGTCATGAACTAAAATGCACACCAACATTTCGACTTCATGTGCAAAAACAGTACTGTATTTATTTTTTCTTTTGCTTATATCTCGAAAATGGTGCGTCCTATCGCAAAAATAATGAAAATTTCGACCCCCTTTATGAAACCCTTAAACCCCTAAAACTCAACATGTTGGTAATATTTTTTTCATATTTTCCATACAAAAAGTGAAATATTCCATATAAAATACGTCGAGGTTGCACCCCCTGCGCGCCTCCGGCTCTAAAAAAAATCGGGTACCACGTGGATTCGCGATTGTCAAATTCGTTTTAGTCGTGTCAAAATTATTTTTAATTTAGAGAATTTTATTTGCAGAATAGCGTTAAAATTCTCATAGCCAAAAGTAAGAAATTTTAGTGATAGTTTAGTTCGGTGTACAAGAGAATCGGCACCATTGGAACTTTCGATGTATGAATGTCACATAGCTACATTCCGTAACTCTTTAAACATTGCATTTATCACATAGCTGTTTTAACAGTATGTGTGTATTGAAATAACGATTCAAACTGCATAAAAAACCGAAAATCACGAAATAACACATAGTGACTTGTGCACGCGCAACGACGATATGTTATTTTAAGTTTTATTACCCATGTATGGTTAAGGATGGAGACTAGACTTTGGTATCGGGGTAATTTTTTCATTTCTGTCAGCTGCTAGACACAAATTAAAGATTTTTCTCTCTTATCTTAAAAAAACTTCTAATACCTCAAACTCAAACTCAAAGCATTTATTTCAAATAAACCAATTACAGGCACTTTTGAATTGTCAAGGGGTTCGGTCAGTCAGAAATATGAAGCTAGTTGCCCATTCCAAAGCGTAGTAGGTTCCTATGGAGAAGAACGGGCAAGAAACTCCCCGGACACTCTTTTAAATCAAAATATTTTTACAAAATAAGGGTTACATCATTCATGTTAAAATTATACATGTGAGAACAATGTAGAAAGACGAGCACTTTAAAGCGTCCGCAATGAAAAGATAATAAACAAATTCAAAAATTTTAATACATTAAAATAAGCCATGGCCTAATAGGTTACTCTACAAGTGAACCTGCGAGGTTCTATCTAGCCTTTAATATGAGAGTATATAGTTTGAAATCATCATCATCATAATATCAACCGAGAGACGTCCACTGCTGGACATGGGCCTCCCCCTAGCACCGCCACTTCGACCGATTCTGTGCTTCACGCATCTAAGTAGTTTGAAATAGGATAAGAATATTTGTAAGCAAAATTATTTTTTAAAGAGTAACCGTGGTTTTGTGCCGGCTCTTTTCCATAGGAAACGACCAATAGGAACGCCAAGGGCCTATGTAGGTTTATGTGAAATAAAATATTTTTATTTATTTATTTAACGGTTTATGTACACACATATAAACAGACAAGAAAAAAAGAACAGAAAAATACGTACAAAGGTGATGCTTATTTCTAAAGAAATCTCTTCCAGCATACCTGCGATAGGAAAGTAGTTAAAGAGATGAAGACAACGTGTGTACGAGTAGAAGAAAAAATAAAAACACCTAATTATTCACTAATTTAACTATAGTTTTAAGTTTTGTATTAAAACAAAGTTTCTGTCTTCGACTACTCTGTATTCTCCCGTAGTAGTGTGGTAGAGGGGTGGCAATCAGGTTTCATGAATGAAGACCGTTAAGGTCAAGTTGCACAATGGCTCTACAATTATTATTATAAATGTAGAGTCGTGTATTGTGATGTGCGGTTTAGAGAACGTGATGATAATAATATTGTACAGTCCTTGGGGATTAGAAAACAATAGAAAGAAAGAAAGAAAGAAAGAAAGAAAGAAGGAAAAATGTTTTATTTGGGACACGCACAGGAAATACAAACAGTAAGTAGGTAATAACAAAAATAAAAAAATTAAAAGATACAAAATTACAAAATAAAAAACAAAAATAAAAGAATTATAACGACCTGTGCGAGGCCAAAAAGGCTCCTATCTCAGCATAATGCGGCGATATTTAAAAAATAAATAAATACCGCAGCGCTGGTATTCTAGTCGCGAGCCGACTTCCGGCCACCGTAGGCGCGGGCTTGCGGACGGTGAGCAATGGGTAGCTTGCCGTCCGATAGGGACCAGGCCCGGGTCGACGGCGCGTTGTGTTCCACGCGCGCCTCAAAGAGATGTCAGCACCAACTGACGGGGTCCGGAAGGGCCAATGCCTGCCGGGGTCGCGGGTTTGTCTGAAAGGGATATCGCGACCTCGGCACACAGGCAACGGAAGGAACACGGGTGGGTTTTAGTCAGTAAAAGTCTGACACGCCCTCCCGCTCCACCCAGAGCGGGAGAAGTTATTTGATAATTTCCCATCCTCAAAAAAAAAAAAAAAAAAAAAAAAAAAAAAGCGCTGGTATTCTGATAGGGCCCAATAGAACAGTATCATTTATATTCCGATTGAGTTTAAGTCCCAACTCCCACAACTATCTAAACACATTTTTGTTTTATATATGTTATGGCTAAACAACATAATTTTAAGAGAATGTCCAAGTAATTAGATGTACTATTTTATTTTTGTTTCTTTGCGAGAATAAAGACCGAACAACAGTCGACTCTACATCGTCATCCTCCAACCCTAATCACAATTGATTTGAGGTCGGTGCAACATGTCTTCTTTCACACATCTTAGGGCTGATTTCACCATTGATGCTGAACGCGATCAACACATCTAAACCGCGTTCAAGAGCTGTCAGTGAGATCACTGTTGACACTGACCGTTCTTGAAAGCAGTTCGCGTTCAACTGGCCATATCATCTTTCAAAAAATCAATCTATTATTTCTTTGGTCTTCTACTATCGACTCGGACTCACGAAAAACCGTACCCACAGAAAGTTAAATCTGAAATACGTTTTTGCCCTTAAATAGTAGACTCATAGATGCTTCGATTTTCTATTTTCTTAAGTATATTATACTTACTTCAATATACTTACTTATTGACAGGCCTCTGTCCTCCCATACCTATTAACACTGTAATTTGAAAACATTGTAAAAACCAATTATTATTATCATACGACGCGAAACCGGTTACCATGGATTCAGTACATGATTCTGAGCCCCCCGTTTTTTTTTTTTGAGGTTGGGAAATTATCAAATAACTTCTCCCGCTCTGGGCGGAGCGGGTGTCAGACTTTTACTGACTAAAACCCACCCGTGTTCCTTCCGTTGCCTGTGTGCCGAGGTCGCGATATCAACCCCCTGCGTTGAAATTTGTCGTCGGTTATTTAAAAAAAAACAGCTGCTCCATATATTTTGACCGCGTAGGTATTGGACTGTTCTATGAAACAGCAGATTTTTTTTCTGCTATTTTCCCCCTGTTTATATGTGAACTAAAATATTTTAAAGAAAAAAACAACTATTGTTTTTTGCATAGAGAAGTCATGCCTTTAATAAACTAAATAGAGCGTCACGTGGAAGCATGCATCCGTGACCACACGCCGGAAGATGCGCTAATGTGTTTCATGTATCAATTGACTATCATTTGGCGTAGGTAATTGGCCAATTAACTTGTTTGGTCTTATTTTTAATGTACCGCGTTCATGCTATTTTTTGCTAATATATCGAAACAACAACTGGATATTTGCTGAAAAAGTGGCTTGCATGAATGGGCTAGCCAGATTATATTTATAAATGAATTGTTTACATTCCAAACTTGCGTCGATTCCAGATTTGGAAGAATAAAGATTGGGTATTGAATGCCAATCGACAGTTCGAGACATTGAACTTAAACGCACTCAATTTCAAAATTCAAATTATTTTATTTCACTTAAACCTACAAGGGCACTTATGAAACGTCAGAAGCTAGGTGGTTTCAATTAGTCGTTTCCTATGGAGAAGAGCCGTCGAGAAACTCCACGGTTGCTCTTTTAAAAATAAATGGTTTATACAATGTTTTAAAATTTGAGTGGACAGTGTAGGCCTATCAACAAGTACCAGGTACTTAGTAAAATATAAAATTGTCCACAGATCTATAGTCTGTTAAGCCTAAACCGTTCTCACATTCACATAGGTTTTTCTAAAAGAAAAGAATGTATATAAAAGATAAATAAACTTTTTATAAGACGGTTGTTTTTTTTTTGTAAAAAATATTTTTTTCACTTTTTTGTTGTGGTACCTATCCCACAAAAATTTGAAAACTACTACCTGCTATGTAAATAACAGTGACAGGAAGTTATCATATCATCCATATAGACTAAGTGGAAAAAAAATGAATTATTTTAGCTAACTCAAAAACTATCCGAGCAAAGTAAATAAAATTTATATGGGACCACATCGAGGGCTTATGCTTTCAAACGTAAAAATAATTTTCAAAATCGGTCCTGAAAATTGACGAAAAATCGGTGGAAATACATTTTTTTATTTCCTTGTAGCTGTATTCATGTATTTAGTTATTATTTAATCGTGTTTTTGTATGTTGTGCTATGTCTTTTGTGTGCACCAAATAAAAGATATATCTATCTATCTAAAAAATACATACGCTACGAACATAGAACCTCCTGCTTCTTGGAAGTCGGTTAAAAATAAAGACTATTTAAACCAAATGACATGATTGACACGACAGCTGTAACAAATCAAATTTAATAAAAAATATACAAATAAATAAATACAAAATGTCAAATAACGAAAAGATAATGTCAAGGAAGTATCGTAAGGAAGTATTTGGGAGCAGATAATAGATATTTACATAGATAAGCCGTTAATGAGGTACCGGATTTGAATTACTCGTATATACTTTACTAAGTAGGTAGTTAATTTTCTACGTCTTTTGCGATTGATGAGTCATCGGCTACTCACATGTAAGAATGCAACATTTCATCCAACTCTACGTAGCCATGACATTTATTGATTTGCGATATCGATATCTTGCCAAGTAATTCATGCAATTTCTAGCCACACAAAGAAGACGTCAGCTTAACAAAAGGGCACTGACCGATGATTTCTTCATTTTCAAGCAATTTTTTGTATTGAAAAGCGAAGCGGGCGAAGTTTTTGATACCTTTCTTTTTGTATGTACCTACATGTATTATTTTACGACTGTGACAGCTTATTATTAAATAAGTATCTAATTTTAACTTCAGAAATGCGAATTATTTAGTATTGAACGCGCTGTTATTCATGGAAATTTCATGCGAATGAATAAGATAAAATTGAACAGTCGAGATATCCTCATTGTTAAGCTGAAAGACTACAGGACATACTGCCTTCCCCAAGCATTGTCACTTCGATCGGTCCGTCGTATTATCTGCCTCGCATTTTCCCAATTAACTAAGTATGTTGGTGTCAGTTTCCAGTCTAACCAGATGCAGCTGAAACTTTTATTTTACATGGAGCGACTGCCTATCTGACATCCACAACCCAGTGACTGGATAACGGGTAAGACTGGTTGTCAGACTTTCTGGCACAATATTAAAACTACATAATGTTTACAGGACACTATGTAATTGGCAATATACAATACAGGCGGTCTGTTCTGTAAGAATGTCACCGTCAAAACTTAAGTGAAATGAGCTTGGAGTGAACTGTCACTGATGCTTGGGTTTGACACTATTGACAACTCACTTCAAGCTCACAGCACACAGCTCACTTACGTTTTGATTTTACAGAATACACCGGCCGGAGGATACTACGCTACGTAGTTCGTATTTCATGGCTCTACGTAGCGCTGTGACGTGCATGCGATCAATTCTAGCCGGCTAGTCTGCGTCATCCGCTTTGCAAGGAAACTGTAATACGTTGGATATTTTAGATTTTCTGTGAAAGGTAAATCTTCTTTCTTAAAAACGATCGACGGATTTTGTGAAAGAAGGTGACTACTGAAGGTCTTTTCCCATAATTATCATTCAAAATCTAGTTGCAATCTCATCTCAGCGACAATCAATGTCCAAAACTTGTCACAAATGTAGGACAATAAGAACCGTATTACAGAAGCTCACTCAAGACTCAAGCATTACTTAAATCTAGTTTCAACCAATCAAAAGGCTTTAAACGAGTTTTAAGTAACGCTTGAGTCTAGGTTTATATTTGACAGATTGAGACCGAGATTAGAATGAAAACGTTCTTAAAAATATAGGAATTGCTCCTCTGATCTTGTTTCTTAGAAACGATGGATGGATAGTTTGTTTGAAAGATGATATGGCTAGTAAGAAGGTTACTACTAAGATGGCGGCTGATAAAGATCTATGGAAGAAGTTCCGAAAGCTTTAAAAAAAAATAGATACAGCGACATGATAGTAGGATAGTTATATGAAGAAGTACATAGTGAACGTTAGGTTAGTGGACAAGACTACTTACTTAATAATTTGTTAAAAAAACATTTGTAGTGCCCTTACAAGGTGCATGTCTTAATACTGTGTCATGATATTTTAATGCATGACTACTAACCAGCTACTTATCTAATTACGTAACACATTTTCGTAAACGATTACGACAAATCTGTTTAATTTTGACAGTTCAACAATATTCGTTGTTGAGCAGTTTTTTTTTCGAACTTATAAAGCAATGGATTAGCAATCTGTTTCAAAACGATTCTGATTCTGATTGATCGTGTATTAAGTAATTTAATTAGGATACAGTGTTTTACATGTTAGCAAATAAATATTTAAGAAGAATGTTCTCAAAAATTTCTCTGCTCTCATAGAAAGAGTTTATATCCCTATAACAATGTTACCCAATAACTGGGTAGGAGAGGTCAGATAGGCAGTCAGTCCATGTAAAATACTGGTATTTAATTTACCTGCACGAGGTGAAACAGGAAGCCGACTCCAACATAGTTGGGCAATGGCTAGGATATAAATGAATGATAGGATGGTGACAACACATTCAAACTGACAATAACTTTAATTTTGTCGAAATAGCATTATATCGATGTCTGATAGAGCTCTCAGAAATCCTGTTGAGTAGGTGCTTTGTATTGTGATTTTTTAATTATGAGTAGTTAGTATATGTACCGCATTGTTGGCGTGGCATTACTCATTTTAATACAATGGCCACTGTAGTAGTTTTTGTATCATAATCCCTATCAAGTTTTACATTGAGCGCTATAAAAAGCTGTTAAATTCACCATTTAACAATAGCTAAATTGGACTCAATGTGAACGTTTTTATGGTTGCAAATGACATTGACCCCTCAGAGTTGAGCCCCTCATTGTTATGTAGGAAGTTACGGTAAAGAGCGGGAGATATATTTATACGGTGCTATGGGGTCGTGCTAAGGGCGTTGCGCAAAAACAGGACTATCCCATAAACGTGTCTATTTCGATAAAAAAAAGAGAAAATACTAAAGTTTATTGACTCTATCAACCGACTGAGAATCGGGTAGGTATTATATCTCGGTTACTCGTTTCATCTTTCATAATGCATAATTGATTACAATTAACCAATAACTTATTGAAACTAAACACTAGAACACAAAATTCAAATGAGGTAGATAATCATTCCTGAACATGAAAAATCTGAATGATTTTATTCTAAAACGTGAGTTACCCATCTTTCTTTACCAACATTCTCTATATCCGATCCTCGACGCAGTACTACGTCACGTCAACCGACCAATCAGGAGCCGAGGCCTGCATCGCGCAATTGAAGTTTTCACCCCTGTTAGCATAAATACAAAAGGCTTGGTAATACCGCCGGGGAGTCCATTGCTACACGGGGAACCGGTAGTGGCGGAGGGCCGGTCCAAGCCTCCGCCATCTGAATATGTCGTCTGCATAGATGTCATGTATGGGTTTAATATAAAATGTTTAAAGAATAATGTTCAATCATTCTGTTCAATGAAAAATGAGAGTCCTTCTCACATACACCGAAGTAGCGCCTTTGACTTCCTTTTTGGTATTTTTACAAGCTTTTATTTAACTTGCCTATAGTTTGTTAGTATGTATGGGCCAAATCTTGCAAGCTGAATTAAAAACCTCTAGGAAAATTTAAATTTTTTACACAATTATTGAATATTTCTCAATTTTGGTCATTGGTATAGTGGTTTGAATGTAAAATTTACGCAAAAAAAAATATAGAGTCGTTCAATAAAAATTTAGTTATTCTTTCTGTCTTCCGATTTTAAATGTGTTTTTCTCTCGAAGGATATAAGCACCATCTAATTACAAATATCGGATAGCTTTTAGTTTATAAAAGCTCTTTATCTTGTAGAACGATCGTTAAAAATATAGCTTTACACTCAGACCACTGTACTAATTCAAATGACTTGACTCTACATTGAAATTGTTATTATTTTATTTATAATGTAGAATTGTAGAGTCGACTCATTTGTTTGTTTGTAATTCGACTCCTCCACATGGATACCAGATTTTAGGAATCGATAACAAATGAATGTTTTAATACCTTTGTTATTTTCGCAGGCATTGAAACTGCACGCCAAGCTGTCAAAGGAGTTCAATGACTTGGAGTAACCTTGTATCAATGACCTGTTATTGCAGTAACTGGGTGTTTCCTTGGCCATCTATAAATAATTACGTTGCATATTTCTTCCCCACAAATGACGTAGATTAAGTTTGACGTAAGCATTATCATAGTATGATTGATAAATAAGTAGGGTCATACTTATAGGTACCTAATTCGACAAATAGCTAAAGATGTGTTTATTTGTCCAATTGGACACAATATTTCTGTCACTTTATTGGAATAGTTGAAATACTCATAGGATATTTTAGGAATAAAAAATATATTCTTAATTGGATTTGCTTTTCTATTGCGATTGTTTTTTTTTTTATAAAAAAAAAATTAAAAATAACTCTACACGCTTAAAAAAACTTGCCAAAAATACAAAAAGAGGTTTTTACGTGATTTTATTGATATTTACTAGTGAGAAATACAGAAAAACCATCATAAAAGGAAGTCAAATCAGCTACTAGCGTGTGGATGAGACCTAGTCTCTCTTTATCATTTTTCTTGACATATTTGACATTATATTTTACCATTATATGATTGCTTATACGCTTCAACATATCTGATGACAAGGAGTTAGACCGGTTCCTTGTCAGCACCGGCTTACGTAGTAGCTACGGACCTCCCGATATCACATGCCATAATACTGTGTGCGTTCTAATTGGCGTGAAAACTTTGTTTGCGAGTTGTAGGATTTCATGTCCGATATTTTTTTTCACGATAACTACTGTACAAAGCTATTAAGTTGTTTTGGCAAATATGTATAAAGTATGATATAGTTTCATAATGTATTTTTAATTTTTAAACATAGTTTGTATTTATTATTTTAGTGAGGGTTTCAAGTTTTCCGGGTGCTCTTATGGGATTCCTACAAGAGTGAAGAGGACAAAATATTCTCGTTAACCTGATTCCAATTGGTTGCCTAAGCTCATCTGTTTACCTTTTTGGCTCTACCATCTCTACCAAGTGACGTCAAACCATCAGTTTTAAGAGAGAGACAGCAATATTTAACATTGAACGTTGAAAAGAGATAGACATGTTCGCGTATTACCACCTGAACATGACGTTTACGAGTATACCTATGTTAATTCTAATAAAGGAAAAGATAAAAATACGATTTCTCTTATCTTAGACACCGATAGCTAAATTATAAGTATTTTTAATTTATGTTTTTTATGAAATTTTAAAAACATAATTTTGTATTATGTTGCTATCCTGAAAAAAAAAAAATATTCATAACTTTGACATTATTACATATTTGAAGGTAAAAATAACATTATATTTATCTTCTATTAAGAGATAACTAAATAATAACTTTAAAATAATCGATAACATAATTTCCGTTTAACTTTTGTGGGTAAACAAAATTCCCGCTGGCAGCACTGGCAGAATGCCGAGATGTCTTTCACTCGTAATTTACAAAGAAAAAGATATTTTATTAAATGGCGACGCCATTTTCGTTCACTTACTCATGTTAATTCCTAGAATCAATCGTGCTATTCATCTTGTGAACGTTTAATTCAGTGTTAAAAAACTTCATTGTTGCCATTAAATGTGAGTATTGATTGTTGCAATAATAAAATTAAAAAGTCATCGCCATAGCATAGAAACACCGCATTACGAATTTGGTTTAGTGTTGCAAGAATTTTTGACAAACATTTTTTGATTGACGTCTATACTGTTTATTATTTACTCGAAATTATGAATATCTCGATTATTTGCTTAAAAATGGCCGTGGCGTTTATGTATGGCGAAAACTATGACCGCATGACCTACCTGTCGAGATGCCTTTCAAAGATTTCACCTACATAGAGTAATATAGTAACAATTTCGCTATAACTCAACCAATAGTTTGCTGAACTCTTCAGAACCGGTTTTCTATATTATCAGTACAGTAACTGCTATGGTAAACCCTATATCTACCTACTTTCACAGTCAAATAGTTCCAGCCAGTAGAAGCTTTATATTATATTTGTCTTTAAAACAACCTGTTGAATCACTTACAACTTTTGCAAAAAGTCTGGTAACAAACCCTAATAATGCATGCCATACAAGCAGTATAACAATCCTCAATTCAGCCTCTTGTCTACAGGCTGTATTATATTGATCCAATATTTCAATCCAGCGCTTGAATCCAGTAGCTGGATCTGATCAGAGCACGGTGAATTAACTGCCGTTCTATTTAAGTTCAGTACTGGATGCTGATCGTGTTACACAGTAGCTAGGTTGTAGAGGTCAGATAGGCAGTTGCTCCATGTAAAATGGAGGTTGGTATTCACCTTAGACTGGAAGCCGACTCCAACATACTTGGGAACAAGCTAGGCAGATGATGATGCTGGATTCTGGATGCTAGATTGGATTTAAAAGTGTGCCAAAATGATGAAGAACTGTAATAAAAATCATTTAAAGTTGCAGAGTGCAGACTCTGAGTTTGTTTCGGCCTTTCTTCTCAGAGTAGTCAGATGGGAAACGCCGACCTCATCTAGTTTTTACAATATTATTGACATGTAAAAGTGTTTGTACAAACCTTTTTACAGAAAATAAAAGCATTTCATGATTTCATTTTATTTCAAAAATCATTTCATTTCAATCACAAATTTTGGCAGTAAACTAAAGAAATACCTAAATAAGGTCTTAATTATTTTATTTTCAGATCTAGTTAATCATGTCTGATGAGGAGGAGGTCACCGTTGAGACCTCTGATGGCCAGATCCTGTCTGCAGAGTATAAAGATGGTAAGCATTCTAGCATATGGCACTTTCCCAACTTGATGTCAATACATTCACAATTTCTAGGGTGTCTCAGGTTTACCAACAGCATATGGTTTTTTTGTGTTTTATTTCTAAACTAAAAACGAGTAACAAAAAGAATATTTTTTTATTTTTTTTTATTTATTACATACATACACTACCATTACAGTGTCCCAATTCGGTAGCGTAGTTACCTAAGTAAGGCTTTTTCTGTACAAAATAAATAAATTAAGATTTCTGTTGTTGTTGTATCATATTTTAGATATTTTGTTAAAAGGGTGCATCTTAATTTGTTAAGTTGTTACAAGTCGTTATTTTTATTTAATAAAATTGTTTCCAGGTCAACTGCAAATAGTAGAAGTTACTCCATTCGAGAAAGAACGGGTAAGATTTTGCCAATAAAATATTTCATGTGGTTACAAAAGCTCATACATTTCATTACCAAACATGATTCCTATGAGCAGCTTATTCCATTTGAAAAACATTTTATTTTTAATTTAACCAAATTCAAACTAAATCTAAAGCACATTCTTTCATTCTTCTGTTTATAATTAATTTTACCTGACAGCAAGTTTAATCATAGGTCGTTCTTTTTGTTTGCCATATTTTTTCCACTTCTTGTTCTTGCCAACACATCAATTAATTTTTGAAGTTTATTTTATTCAAAACTTTACAAATAAAGCCTAGTTTTTAGAGTATTTGATTATATTATCTAAACAGTAAGAATACTTTCCTGCTCCACAGCAAGAGACTCACATCCTGCCTGACCTGGGTGAGGGAGAGGACCACGAGGCTAAGTACATGCAAGTACTGGACACCAGCAAGGGCCTGGTGCAGTTGGATTTACTGAATTTGACACTGGTCAGGTATGTAATTGTTCAGTAACTTATTAACAGCGTTTATTCTGAAAGTTGGCAACGTCGCAAATAGCTGTCAAAAAATTACCTGTTTTGAATAATTTAGCAATATTACTGTATGGAAATAAGAAATGTGGCCAACTAGGGAACTAGAATATTAATAATGAATTGCAATTATAACATTGAATTTGCTGTTGTACCCGTTTTAGAAGGAAAAAAGGCATTTGGAAAGTTTCCAAATCCTTTTTTTACATCTAAAACTAAATATTCTGTGTTACGATAGAATTATTGCATTTCATAATCAATATTCTAGTTCGCTAGTTAGTCACATTTCTTATTTCCATACAGTAATATTGCCAAATTAATCAAAACAACGAAATATTTGACATCTATTTGCGACGTTGCCCACTTTCAGAATAAACGCTCTTAAGGG
Source organism: Agrochola circellaris (assembly GCA_914767755.1). NCBI lineage: Eukaryota > Metazoa > Arthropoda > Insecta > Lepidoptera > Noctuidae > Agrochola > Agrochola circellaris. The sequence goes on along the minus strand of OU611867.1, from coordinate 2,179,614 downwards.
TGTAAACTACCTCAATTTTGCTTACCACGATCCTCCGTTACATCGAAAATACTGCAGCATTAATTTTGAAATAAATATAAGTATGTTAAAGATGAGGGTTAATGTTCAATACTATGTTTGACGAAAACACGATTCCATAAAATTTTCTCTATAGAAAAAAAATCTAATTTTACATCCAAACCGAACAATAATTAGCTGGTATTCAAAAATACTTCAAATTAGATCATGAAACTTTGCATAAATACTAAACTAACTTTAAAGCAGATACTATGTTTTTATTATTTCCATTATTTTCGTTGTAAAAACAAATTACCTAAACTATCGGCGCCTTGGAGCCGCAAGCTCCCCACTCAGTCCGAGAGCAGTATGGTGCGAGCGAGATAAAAAGTGAATTTGAGCTGAGGTACTACGGACTCTTAAGTGTTGAGTGTTGGATAATTTTAAATAGCAACTTAAAAATTTTTTTATTGAAAAGGCTTACTACTCTATCAATGAGTTTTTAGATGATAGAAGCATAAAATAAATATGTCCGATCCACTTGTTATTCTGTCTTGTTCACGACGTTACTTGTTTGAAACAGTTTTATTTAGTTTGTAGGCTTTTACGCCAAATTTGTACGCCTTGCAAGGCAAAACATAGTGATACAACGCAAATTTTATACCATGTACCATATTGCCTATGTTCAACAAATAAAATACTTTGACTTTGGATCATTTTAAAAGAAGATGTAGTGACAGAATTTGAAAACAGTAAAAAAAGTCAAATAATTTATTTCAAATAGGCCCTTGTAAGGCACTTTTGAATGTCAAAGTTTACAAAAAAATTAATTGATTCTAGTCGCCCTTTCCAAAAGGTAGTTTTCGTATGGAGAAGAATGGACTAGAAACTCCACCGTTACTCTTTTAAAAAGTTTTACAATATTTTGTATATGTAGGTCTGTACGTTAGTTACGTTAGTAATTAAATGAGAAGATGATGCAACTAAAAAAAATAAAATACGTTACCACAATAGGTAAAAAAGAAGAATTAATAAAAATGAAGCAACGAAAGATAAATTAATTACTTATGTGATAGATACACGGTTCTCACATATTTACAAACATTGTAAAAGTAGACGATTTTCCTAAAATTTTACAATTAATAAGTCAGTGTGTGAGGAAGTAATCACAGAATGTAAAAACAGATATCAGTATGCTTAGATGGAGTCGACTAACAAAAGCTTACAAGGCAAATGTGATTGAAACTGCCCGGAAGGGACGCCCTAGAAGGACATATTATTACAATGACCTTATTGGTGATGTCCTTCAGAAAGGTCAGGTAATACTCGCAACCGGCGTGCGCGTATAACCAGCACGCGTAGCATGACCGCCGTAGAAACGCCTTCAAAATAGACAAAATGACAGTTAAACAATCACAATCTTTCATTTTGTCTATTCTTCCGTCGACAAAACTCGTTTCTTGGGTGGTCATGCTACGCGTGCTGATGTATGAACGTAAACGAGGCAAAAGGAATGTAAGTATCGTAGAAGGTGGCGTTCTGTAGTTCCCTACACCAGCACGCGTAGCATGACCGCCGTAGAAACGAGTTTTGTCGACGGAAGAATAGACAAAATGACAGATTGTGATTGTTTAACTGTCACTTTGTCTATTCTTCCGTCGACAAAACCTGTTTCTACGGTGATCATGCTACGCGTGCTGTGGGAAGAAGGCGTCAGTTTATGTATGCAAGGTGTTTTTTTAAATACCTTGACCTAGGGTATTAATGAGACCATGTCAAAGAATCAACTAGCATATAAATTATTTTTTTATTTGCTTAAGATAACTTACCACTACTCTGTGTCAAAGTCAAAGTCAAATCATTTATTTCAAATAGGCCCTTGTAAGGCAAAAACTTGAACTGATTCTAGTCGCCCCTTCCAAAAGGTAGTTTTCGTATGGAGAAGAATGGGCAAGAAACACCACCGTTACTCTTTTAAAAAGTGTTACAATGTTTTGTATAAGTAGGTACATTAGTTACATAATTATATGTGAAGACGATGTACCTAAAAAAAATACGTTACCACAATAGGTAAAAAGAATAATTAATAAAAATGAAGCAACGAAAGATAAATTAATTACTTATGTGATAGATACATGGTTCTCACATATTTACAAACATTGTAAAAGTAGAAGATTTTCCTAAAATTTTACAATTAATAAGTGTGAGCGGTGATAGCCTAGTGGTGTGACCGTCAGAATGCCGAGTGACTTTTCGGATTCATGTGCGTATTATATAATTATCACTTGCTTGAAAAACGGTGAAGGAAAACATCTTGAGGAAACCGGCATGCCTGAGAGATATTTCTCGCCGGCATGTGAAGCCCATCGGCGGCTTTAAAACTGACACCAGGTTAGTCACTAATCACACGAAATGAAGAAGAATTACCACTAGGCTTTCGATGTGTTTTGCATTGAAACAACAACAAAACAACCCAACAGTATCCTAAGCATGATTTCAAGTCGCCTAGACTGTGTTTTCGTGGGTCGCTGTTGTGCCATCTCACATGGGTTGCCACAACGGTGATCCACTACAATTTTTTTGTTTTTGTGAACTGTCGTAGTCGTTTTTACTAATATAGTTGTAAGTCTTACTAATCATTTTTGAGTCATGATACTTGAATAAAGATAATTCTATTCTATTGGTAAGTAGGAGTAGATAATTTTAATTCAAACCAAGCATTCATATTTAAAGCTAAGAAAATGCGACGTCGTCATATTTTCTTTTTATGAACAAAAATAGTCTTTCGTGACTTTGTTGAATTACTATGAAAGAAAAATTAAAAAGAAAAAAAAACATGCTGGTTGATTCTTTGATATGGTCTCATTCTAACACTTTTTTTTTTTTTTGGACCGTGGGATATTATCAAATAACTTCTCCCGCTCTATCCGGAGCGGGAGGGCGTGTCAGACTCTAACTGACTAAAACCCACCCGTGTTCCTTCAGTTGCCTGTACGTTGCCAGGAGCCACGGTATCCCTTGCGGACTCAAACTCAACTCAAACTCAAAGCATTTATTTCAATTAAACCATTACAGGCACTTTTGAATTGTCAAGGAATCGGTCAGTCTAAAATATGAAGCTAGTTGCCGATTCCAGCGTAGTAGGTACCAATGGAGAAGAACGGGCAAGAAACACCACGGACACTCTTTTAAATAAAATAAATTGTTACAAAGTATTAATTACATCATTCATGTTGAAATTATACATTTGAGAACAATGTAGAAAGACGCGCACGTTAGAAGCGTCCGTAATACAAAGATAAAATAAAGAACAATTCAAAAAGACTTTCCCGCGACCCCGGCAGGCATCGGTCCTAGCGAACCCCGCCAGTTGTGCTGACATCTCTTTGAGGCGCGCGTGGAACACAACGCGCCGTCGACCTGGGGTAGACCATGACCTGGAGAAGGACATAGGATATCTGTTATCCCGATATCGATGATATGTTATTAAAAAAACATGCCAGTTGATTCTTTGACATGGTCTCATTCATACCCTAGAGTTATGGGATGTAAAAAAAAGACACCTTTTATAATGTTTGGTTAATGGTAAAAGTGTTTCTGCCAGGAAAATAAGCCGTGAGTTTATGATATGTTATTATAGTAATAGTAATTTATTTTTCCAAACTTCTGTACACATTACATCAATGAGGTCTCGACCCCTGAACTAGGACGTCCTGTATGACTGGAGTCGAGGTTTCTCCAGTTATATGGATCAAAATGAGAAGGCTTAGACTAGATACAATCTATACTTAATTTTTAAAATAACAAAAAGATATGATATTGTCCATTGCAGATGTCAAGATGGAGAGGAATCATACCAGCTGGTTGCTAACGCGGGCACGTCTGATGGTGAGATGTCCTCAGATGCTACGGTCACCTGTGTGCTACAGACCAGCGATAATGAAGGTACGGCATTTTTTGCTCGATCTTAATACGGTACGGAACCCCACCGTGTGCGACTCGCACTTGGCTGTAATAACAGCCGCACGGGTCGATCCATCAGGTTAAGCTACGCTTGGCGGGGTTGGTCCGTGATTGGGTGACCATCTTAACATACCGAGAGTCCTCCGTGCCTAGGAAAGCACGTTAAGCCGTTGGTCCCGGTTGTCATTCGTGCATATTTGAGTCGTTATGGGTCGTCAGAAGCCCAAAACTCTGACAACCAGTCTTACCAAGGGGTATCGTGTTACCCACTAACTGGGTTGTGGAGGTCAGATAGGCAGTCTCTCCACGCAAAATACTGGTATTCAGCTGCATTTGTTTAAGAAAGAAAGAAAGATAAATATTTTATTTGGGACACGCACAGGAAATACAAATAGTAAATAATAATTTTGAAAAATAAATAAAAAACCAAATAAGAGCATTTAAAACTAACAGAATAATAACGACCTGTGCGAGGCCAAAAAGGCTCAAGGTTAGACTGGAAGCCGCCCCAACACAGTTGGGAAAAAGGCTAGGTAGATTTTTATGTAAAAAAAAACTTGTCCGATCCGTGAGCTGTTGTTAGGTATCGTACTGAGAGTCTATTTATGTGCAAATTTACAGAAAAAGAAAAAAAAAAAATTGTCAATTTTTTTTTTCAATGGGGATTTTTACCGTGTTATTACTTAAGGCGCGGGCGCTCGTCGTTTTTAGCGGGTGTCTAAAAGTCATAACTTATGAACCATGTAGAAAATTTGCTAATTTTTAATAGATTTGGGCTAATTTTGGTACTAAAAATCTGAATTTTAAATAGCAGTAACTTTATTTTACAATATCAATAATATTAATTTAAAAAAAATTGGTAATGTTATTGCAGTATCTATGAGCCCCTTTTGGGCCGGAAATATTGTATCAAATAGTGACATATGGACGCACAAAAATGTCGGACAGATTCTCGCTAACAACAAACTGTGTCACTCAAGTCGGCCAGCTCGCTGTACGTACAAGCATACGCACACATCTATTACTAATTCAATACCGTGCATGTCTGATTACTCAGTTTATGTAAACGCATGTTTGACAAATAAATGATCTTTATTCTTTATTCTTCACATTCACAAATTAGTTGGTCGGCCAACTCTAGCACCGCGCGCGCTCATTCGTCAAATCAAGTAGAAGAAAAGAAATAGTGTTTGTTCTGCACAAACTAAAAGCAAATTACAATAAAAAAAAATAAAAAAAAACACTACAAATTAGCCAAAAGCCTCGTATTCATTATTAACACAGAAAAGTGTGACAAATAGCGCGCGCTTCTCCGGCTTCCTGTTACACACTTCCGTCCCTTTTCACGAAATCACTCCCACAGATTGCAGAAATGCGAGATGAGAGATGTTACACATCAAAACTAATTAACTACACATCAGAACTTCTCCATACGAAAACTACCTTTTGGAAGGGGCCACTAGAATAAATTTTATTTTTTTGTAAATTTCGACTTTCAAAAGTGCCTTAAATAAATGATTTGATTTTGAAAAAAACGTTGAGAGCGTTTATTCTGAAAGTGGGCAACGTCGCAAACAGATGTCAAATATTTCGCTGTTTTGATTAATTTGGCAATATTACTGTATGGAAATATGGAATGTGGCTAACTAGCGAACTAGAATATTAATAATGAATTGCAATTATAACACTTAATTTGATGTTGTAACCGTTTTAGGTGTAAAAAAAGCTTTTTTGACATCTAAAACTAAATATTCGGTGTTACAATATTAATTATTGCATTTCATAATCAATATTTTAGTTCGCTAGTTAGCCACATTTCGTATTTCCATACAGTAATATTGCCAAATTAATCAAAACAGGTAAATATTTGACAGCTGTTTGTGACATTGCCAACTTTTAGGATAAGCGCTCTTAAAAGATATTATTTCTATAAGTAGATTTATACAAAACTTTTACACGTCAATCATATTTTAAAAACTAGATGAGGTCGGCCTTTCCTATCTGACCACTCTGAGAAGAAAGGCCGGAACAAACTCAGAGCACAGTCTCTTTTAAAATCCAAGATAAGATTGCGGCTAGATTTTGAACGTTCTTAATTAGGGGACTGTGTCTTCTGGTTGGCCTGCACGCATAGCATGATCACCGTAGAAACGGGTTTTGTCGACGGAAGAATAGACAAAATGACAGTTAAACAATCATAATCTGTCATTTTGTCTATTTTTCCGTCGAAAGAACGTTCAAAATCTAGCCGCAATCTTATCTTGGATTTTGGCGTGCTGGGATTAAAATGAGTTTTCCGAAATTTCGTTCACTAGTGATGATGATACCCACAGTAAATTTATTTCATGAAATTTCAGACCCGGACAACCAAGATTCCTACGTAATGGTGGAGAATGAGAACGGACAGAATTCTCTTGTTATACTCAAGTCTGCGTTACAACAGGCCACAGCCATGCAGAAGAATGTTGAAGTGAAGGTATGTAATCTGCGTATTAATTTATATTTATATTTGCCAAACATATAAACAAACACGAGTTTTAGGAAAAACAACTGTCATGCCTACAATAATAAGGTTCAGTTTGCGCTACAACTACATATTTTTTTATAACTTTTTCAACAGTCGGACTAAAATCAACTTTATTTACATTATCATAAAGTTGATGTTTGTCTAAGTGGAATATTCGTGTTTGTTTACATGTTTGGCAAATAAATTGCGAACGGAGATTAGTAGTCTATAGCACGTTTACGGCCACTTCTGGCCTTAAAAGATAGTTACGTACAGTCAACCACACGACAGAGATATGTGAGAACCTTGACAATAGGGATGATGAGTAAAAATTATTTTTTTGTCCATCTTGTAGATTATTAAAAAATATTGGACACGTATTTTTTATTTTTTTACGTAATCAAAAGGTTACGGCCAGTTGAAATATGGGATTAAGTCACGCTTTGCTAGATTTTATACTGACTTGTGACGTAGCGAGCCCCCACTGCGTTTTATCTAAGTAATTCTTTATTCATATAAGCAAAATATACGTGTCAATTTTTTTTTTGTATTATCTTATTTGAGATCTATGCAATGAGTCTAAAAAACTAGTGCCGAGCAAATACAACACCAACGGCAGTATCAGAACCCTAAGAAAAGTTGCTTTAAGATGGCGGATGGGATGATCTGCTCAGAACACAAATATCACAATCGATGAAAGCTTGCATTATTAGGAATGCAAGGAACATAATTTTAATTCATTGTTTTTATTTTTGTTTGAGTATATATTTCGATTGTTTTGTTGGTATATTGGAGTGTGCTGTCAGCTGTCATTATGGCAAATAAATTTATTTACTGATTTGTGTTGAGTAATGTAAATTATTTTGCATACTATTGTATAGAATCAAGTCATTTTTTTTTTCCTAACTGAACAGACAGCTGTGCTGCTGGGGAGTTTGTTGCGCCACTTCTTCTTCCCAGCTAGCGCACTAGGAAGTGGTGAAGGGTGGGCGTTTTTGGAGGACTGTCTTATGTAATTTTGACGTTCGAAAAGTGCTGATTCTCAGCCTAATTTGAATAAATGACTTTTGAATTTTGTAAATATCCTATACTTAATTCTATTATAAACGCGAAACTATGTGAGGATGGATGGATGTTTGTTACTCTTTCACGCAAAAACTACTGAACAGATTTGGATGAAATTTGGCACACAGATGGTTTATAACCTGGATTAACACAAAGGATACTTGTTATCCCGATATTTCTACGGGATCGAGACTTATCTGGGTGAAACGGCGGGGCGGTGCTAGTGTTTTATAAAAAAAAAGTTTTATACCAAAATTAGCATGATAAAACTTGTCACTTAAATTTTTGTTTGAAGTCAATCAATCTGCCTAGCCTTTTCGCAACTATGTTGGGGTCGGCTTCCAGTGTAACCGGATGCAGCTGAAACCAGTATTTTACATGGAGCGACTGCCTATCTGACCTCCACAATCCAGTAACTGGGTAATAGGATACCCCTTGGTAAGACTGGTGTCAGACTTTCGGATTTCTGACGACTCTTAACGACTATCAAAGATCCACGAATGACAGCCGGGTCCAACGACTTAACGTGCTTTCCGAGGCGCGGAGGAGTCTCGGTATGTAGGTTTAAAGAACTTTATTTCTCATAAGAACTTAACAGTTCGCTTACAATGAGATACTTAGTGATTATAATTATGTAGTACATTAGTTAGTTACCTCTAGGGTGTTGGAGATATTATATCAGTGATTATAACTAGTAGGTACCATTAATATTAGTTACTTCTAGGGTGTTGGAGACATATTATTATTAATTGACTTCTAAAAAAGGAATCGGATGTTTGCATTCCAAGACACAGATTATGGCAACACACCGCAACACCTAGATTAAACTAAAACTATCAGTTCACCTCGGATGCTGCGATGTATTGCCCCAATCTGCGTTTGAATGTGTTTATATTGTCACATTTTTTCAAATCCTCCGGTAAACTATTGAACAGCCGTGCGCCTTCAACCAATATCGTTTTTTTACCATAATTAGTGCGAGCGTGCGCGTATGTAAAGATGGTCACCCATCTACGGACCAACCCCGGCAAGCTTAGCTTAACCTGATGGATCGACCCATGCGGCTGTTATTACTTAGCCACGAGCGAGTTTTTGTTTGAAGTCTTCGTAAAAATGTCATTATTGGTGGTCTTTCTTTCTTTTTCGTGTGGTTAGTGACTAACCTGGTGTTCGAGTTTTTTATCCGCACATGGGCCTCTGACTTAGCTTCACATGCCGTCGAGAAATATCCCTCAGGCATGCCGGTTTCCTCACGATGTTTTCCTTCACCGTTTTTGAAGCAAGTGATAATTATACAATACGCACATGAATCTGAAAAGTCAGAGGTACTTGCCTTGGGTTCGAACTCGAGGCCTATGACTTGGCAGTCCGACGGTCACACCACTTAGCTAATAATAGCTTGTTATTATTGGTGATTAAATTACATAATTCTATTTATTTTTGTTTACAGAAAAGTTTATCACCGACAGAAATATTAGAGAAAGCGAAATCTCTACAAAAAGCTAAGTGAGTATTACTAACGTGTTCTGTCTACTTTTATATCGAGCTAGACAAGAGCATCTTATGCCATACTGTAAAGATTGACTGCACTGAGTGTGGTTTTCGGGCTTTAACCGACTTCAAAAAAAGGAGGAGGTTCTCAGTTCGGCGAAACATTTTTTAGAGTTCCGTTGTAAACAAGGAACCCTTATAGTTTCGCCATGTCCGTCTGTCTGTCCGCGAAATAGCTCAGAGACTGTTAGTAATAGAAAGCTGTAATTTGGCATGGGTATACATATTAATCACGGGGTAGGTACCATAGATAATTAAAAAGTGGAAAAAAATACAAACAGAAAAAAAAACAAACAACTAAAAAAAAAACCCCACAAAATGAAAAATTACTTCGGAAATACATTGTTTTTTTTTAAGCTGTACTGGTTGCGGTACCACGTTGCTGACTGGCTAATATTTTGATGGTATGAGATATCGATAAAATAATAACCAAAGTTAGTCTGTGTGTCAATTCCTAAAGGGCTGTTCGACACTGTTCTGGAAAGGTTTAGAATGTAAAATAAAGATTTTAATTACATTTTTTATTTACAACAAGACTAAATTAAAAAAAAAACCCTTGACACAGAAATTTCGTCATTTCTCTTTCCTACTCCATCACCAGACCTTGTTCACCATCTATCTATAACCTATTCATTGAACTCATGCCAATGAGCCCAAACACGATAACTGCGCTGTAAGTTAATAAGGGAGTTGGGTATCCCGCAAATTCCAGGTGATGCTGCAGCATCAGTTCAAGGTTACTATGTTCTTCTAATATCATTGAAGTAACAGAATACCAAATTTCAAATCAATCAGACCTGTGGAAGACGCTCACGTCCATTCATCAAATAGAAAAGAGCTGATAATCTTCAAACGGCTGAACCGATTTTCTTGAGTCATCATAGCTAAGAACACTCTCGATCAAGTCACCTTTCAAACCAAAAAAAAAGCAAAAACAATCGGTTCAGTCGTTTGGGAGTTACGTTGGCGCAGACAGACACACAACACCCCTCTTTTTCCGCCAGGGGTTAAAAATTTCCATTTTCCAGGGGTTCAGCTTGTACTTAACTATACATTCTTAATTATCGTTCTAGAGCGCTCCTCTCATCCTCAGTCCGCGGTCGCGGTCGCAAACGTAAGAGTGACCTGCCCCCCCCACACGAGCTGCTCGCCTCACCGAACTTCAAGCTGTATCTGTACAACTGCAAGCTATGCAGCTTCAAATGTAACGCTGTTAAAGACATGTCCGCTCATAAGGTGACTATTTATTTATTATACTACCCTCTTGAACAAGATATTGTATTTGTATCTCACACGTATAATTTTAATATGCTTGATGTAACCCAATACTTTGTAACAATTTATTTTATACCATTCCACCTCTAAAAAGCTCATTTTATTCACTGAAAACAGTGAATAAAAAGCTCTTTTAATCACTGTTTTGGTGTTTGAATTTAGAACACATCTATATATGCGACCTCCATCTCAATGCTATACAACCTCCTTGCGAAAACATACTCTATACACAGGAAATAAATATCGTTTCACAAGTTGATTGTTATTAGTAATATTAATAAGAAAATTACTTTTGATTTTAGTAATTGTTCCAATTTTAATGTGCATTTTAATTAAAGCCCCTTGCAGAGTAGCGCGACGCGACAGCGCGACGACACCGGTCATTGTTATACCGTGAAGTTTTCTTTGAAATTGTTTTGTTAGAATCGCGTCGCGCTGTCGCGTCGCACCAGTCTGCACGAAGCTTAATTCAACCTTCCTTTTTTCTTCAATAAATGTCTATTTTCGCTTAAATCTTTCTTTTTCTCGTAGTCATGGTATAAAGTATAGTATGCAACTCTTGAATAAAACGGATTTACATCGAAGGCCATGAATCACTTCCGTTGCTCAGGATTCTAACACTTGAATCACTCGCTACGATCGTGATTCTGTACAAGGCACGTGTGGGTGGAAGCGCCGGGAGGCGACGCCCGAGAAAATAAAATATGTAAAAAAAAAAAAAATTGTCCTATCCGATAGGTACTGCAATAACATTACCGAAAAAAACAAAAAACCCGACTGCAAAAACCATAACTGTAAAGAGAAAAATAAGCATTGAACTTTATTTATATATTTAGGTTAGCCAACAATTGTTTACACAAAATTCTATAATATTAAATACATTTATAAGTGCAACAATCACTTACAGGCTAATGCAACATGCACCATTTATGGTTTTACATAATAATACAAAGCCGAAAAGGATATTTACAATTAAAGTTATTCAATAATTTTGATTCATGCGCAACAATAATAATAACAAAAATTTCATACAGAATAATATAACAAAAAGATTAAAACATTAACATTGAAGAAATAAAAATGATAAAAATCTAAAATATTAAAAACTAGCTGCCCGCCCCGGCTTCGCTCGAGTAGCACTAAGTACTTATCTACGGCGCACCTACCTACGCTAAGTACCCTACCTACCCTAAGTACCCTACCTACCCTACCTACCCTAAGTACCCTACCTACCCTACCTTTTCATTGTTTTTAAGATGTATTCTGCTATTCGGGGCGGAGACAAATCCAACGAATCAAAAACCATGAAAATTGGTCCAGCAGATCTCGAGTTATAAGTGTTGTAACAAACACGACTTTCTTTTATATATATAGATATACACTCGAGAGCAATGAATCCGGGTCACTTAAAGAATGTTAAAAATCTCGGAAACTAAAAATGATAGGTTAATGCAATAAATTGTATTTAATAGACAATGTAATACTCCTTAAATGAAAGTAAAAAAAATATGAGTCACCATACATTTTATTAACACAAAATTACATAAAGAAAAAAACTGCTGATCTCTCCTTAAAACAAAAATAGGAAACATGAAATTTTTGAACTTTATTACGATTTTCTTGAATTTTAATACTTCGTATTGCCTCCTCGTGCTTCCATTACTGCGTTTACGCGGTTTGGCATGCTGTACACCAAGTTCCTTATACGATTTTGGGGAATATTCTCCCATTCCTCTGTGAGAGCAATTTTGAGCTCACGAAGCGTGATTGGGGGAGGGTTTCGTTGTTTTACGCATCTGCCTAGCTCGTCCCAAGCATGTTCGATCGGGTTGATATCCGGGCTGCGCGCTGGCCACTCCATACGAGTAATGTTCATCTCTTGAAGGTAGTCATTCACAATCCTACCTGTATGAGGTCGGGCATTGTCATGCATAAATATAGCATCCTCACCTAAATTGACCATAAATGGACCAACGTGATCATTGAGGATTTCTTCCACATATCTTACGCTAGTTAAAGAGCCGTTTTCTATGATCACCAGCTCTGTGCGACTTTCAGAAGAAATTCCGGCCCACACAAGTACAGACCCACCACCGTAGGCTACTTTTTCTTCGATGCATGCTTGCTTGAATCTTTCCCCTGGTCTTCGATACACTCTGTGTTTTCCATCGTGCTTGTAGAGCATAAATTTTGATTCGTCGGAGAACATAACTTTTGACCAATCTTCAATACTCCAATTTACGTGGCTCTGGGCATATCTTAGTCTTGAAATACGATGCCCACGCTCCAGTTTAGGGCCGTTTGCAGGTCTAAGGGGTTTTAAGTTAGATTCAGCAAGCCGACGTCTTACTGTCCATGCACTTGGGTTACTTCCTCCGAGGCGTCGAAACTGATTTGTGAGTTCAGTTCCTGTGAGAAAGCGATTTCGAAGCATGGTGTTCACCAAGTATCGGTCTTCTCGTGCTGTGGTACACCTGGTTCTGCCCGTTCCTGGTCTGCGTAGGTTAGAACCAGTTTCTTCGTAACGTCGGAGAACTCTTTGTACTGTTGACAGCGACACACCGACAGTCCTGGCTGTATCGCGCTGACTCCGGCCGGTTTCCAGCATTGTAAGTATTCTGGTGCATTCTTCAGGCGTAAGCGACATAATTTCAGCTTGAATAATGAATATAGAGCACTATCAACATGGTTTATGTACCCACATAAATGACAGATTACAAACAAAAGCAAAACCAAATGCTGTAATTTCGTAGTTCCATCTTCGAAAGTGGCCCTTTTTCAAATTTGATTTTTTTATGATATAACTTTACAATAACTAAGAAGTTTTAATACCTTCATTTAAGGAGTATTACATTGTCTATTAAATACAATTTATTGCATTAACCTAGCATTTTTAGTTTCCGAGATTTTTAGGATTCTTTAAGTGACCCGGATTCATTGCTCTCGAGTGTAGATAAAGATGAATAAAAATTAAAAATTCAAGCTAAGGGGATCATTGGTTGTGGGAATAATACTCAATAATAATTTTATAAAACTTTCCTATGCTGTCATGATGTATGTCAGTGACATCACTGCAACTATTTATATTTTACACAGGCGCACTTAGATTTTTATCAAAGTCTATTGAAAAATCAAAGGTATTGCAGGGCTACTAACAAAAGTTACACCATATTTTAGGTTATTAGTTTGTCCCCTTTCCTTCTGGGGCAGTCGGGTAAAAAATAAATTTAATTTATTGAAAATAAAAAAGGTTATTGCTATTTTAAATTCACATTTTTAGTACCAAAATTACTTCAAATCCCAAAAAAAATATTAGGAAATTTTCAATAGGCGTCATAAGTTATGACCCGCTAAACGACAGCCGCTTGCGCCTCATGTAATAACAGCCGTGCTATTCAGTAAACATCTCAACGTGATAACTTAGGTGAAGTGAGCGTGATGTGAGCTATCAATGCACCTAATGGTAGGGATTGACACTATTGACAGCTCACTTCACCTCACTCTTAAGAGCGTTTATTCTGAAAGTTGGCAACGTCGTAAGTAGCCGTCAAATATTTACCTGTTTTGATTAATTTGGAAATAATACTGTATGGAAATAAGAAATGTGGTTAACTAAGTTACTAGAATATTGATTATGATATGCAATAATTCAAATTTATTAATTTGCTAATATGGGTAATAAAATAAAGTTGTTAAAAATAGAGCACAGTTCAACCATATTACACCTTATGGCATGCAAATTACATGTTTTGTCTACATCACATTTAATTATATCACATTACATTATCGTACACTTAGCCAAGCAACCATCATTAAACAATAACAATATTTTTAACGCAAATACTAACAATGAACAATGTCAAATAATTAATAGTATAGGTAAATTAAGTTTATTTGTTAAATTAAATGTCACTAGTAATAATTAAAATGTCATCATTAATAAATAATTGTCAAAATATATTTCTAATAAATGTCAAAAATAAATAATAAATAAATAGTAATAATAACGTCAATAATTAAACTAGTGCATTATTCACATATATCATATATCATTAATTAATATTGTAACACCGAATATTTAGTTTTAGGCGTAAAAAAAGCATTTGGAAAGCTTCCAAATGCTTTTTTTACGCCTAAAACGGGTACAACATCAAATTCAATGTTACAGTTGCATAACATAATCAATATTCTAGTAACTTAGTTAGCCACATTTCTTATTTCCAAACAGTAATATTGCTATATTAATCAAAACAGGTAAAGATTTGACAGTTATTTGCGACGTTGCCAACTTTACGGATAAACCCTCTTAAGAGGGCGCCTAAAGGTCCACTAGCGCCACTCTTTAAAAAAAATATTATCTCACACAAAGACACGAAGCAACAAAATACGATCTAAAGAAAAGCGGCCACATTCCTCTAGATCGTATTTTGTTGCTCCGTGTCTCAATATGAAACTTTATAAAAGGTATTAGAAAATTCTAGACACACTTACCGAGGGTCCTTACTAGCCGTTATTCATAATTCCTTCTCAGTCACGAGATAATATTTTTTTTAAAGAGTGGCGCTAGTGGACCTTTAGGCGCCCTCTTAACGGTGAGAATGAAACCCGTCCCCCCCCAGGCGCGCGAGCACGGCGGCGGCGCGGGGCGCGGCGCGCGGCGCGGCGCGGCCGTGACGCTGCAGTGCGCGCGCTGCCCCTTCCGAGCGGCCACGCACACGCAGGTAACTACCATCTCTCTATAGTTATAGTTAATTGATTCAGGCGTGACACAGCGGAAATACAATAGACGATTTATATTTAGTAACTTAATCCGCGTAACTGTTCTTAATGAGTCATAAAGAACCCTGTAAGAAATCGACACGTGTTTCACCTCTCAACGAGGCATCCTCAGGAAGGCGATTCACTTGTTTCGAACTCGGACCCGACGTGTGGACACGTCAAGCGTCGAGCGCAGTGTGCGCTTGACGTGTCCACACGTCTGGTCCGAGTGAAAGGTGAAACACTTGTCGATTTCTTACAGGGTTCTTTGTGACTCAATAAGAACAGTTACGCAGATTAACTTACTAAATATACGTCATCTATTGTATTTCTCCAAATATTGTAAAACAAAGTTGCTTTTCGCGTTTGTCTGTATGTCCGCGTTGTTCTTCTAACATACGCAACGAATTTTGATGAGGTTTTCAACATCATTTTGAGAATGTGTTCCGAAAGGTTTATGTACATAATCCTTTTATATTAAACTTAAACGTACTACTGAAACTTGACGTTTTGTTAAGTCGTGAAAAAGGTACTTTTTTGTACGGTTTCATGGCGTTTGCTGACTAAATCGTTACAGATAGATAAAATTTATGTTCTACTGGATTGTATTCATAACGAAATCTACAGAAAAGTCCGCGATAGCATATGTCTATCTTGTAGAGATAAACTACGATAACATGGCGCGCCCCTCCACTTTACTGTTTCAATGGGTCTAGACTCAAAATCCTCGGATTCCTCGGATTTATTTTTGTTTGACGGTCGTCGCAGTACGCACACAATGCGTTGTGAGTCTTGGTGGCGCTTTGTAAATACATTTCACAAATACTTTCAACCGTGTAGAATTTTGGAGGGGCGCGCCATGTTATCGTAGTTTATCTCTAAGGATGACCCACACTAACCATTTTATCTTACAGAATTTTTCTTTCTGCATTTTCATTGGTTAGGGGGTGGGTGTTTTTGGAATCGAGGTGACCCTTCCTCTAGGACCGACGGGGTAAAGGGATAGGAGGGTAGGCGTTTGGTGGATGGCGGGTGAGGTTTCTTGGGGTCACCCTAGGCCTGGGATTTGGCCTAGGGATTTAGGATCGATGGAATAAGTATGGGTAGGGAAGGATGGCTTGGTTAGGTGATAGGAGCATAGGGGTATGGGTTACCCTAGGCCTGGGATTTGGCCTTCGGAAACTTCTCTTGTCCGGGAATGTTTTAACCATATATTATTTATTTCGTTAGTATTAAGATTGCTTAAAAGTGTTTCAACATTCTGACAAACCTATTGAGGTTTTTGTTATGTTTCTATTTATATTTTGTTATGTTATTTAATTAATTATTGTTTTTAAATGTTGGGAACTCCCGTGGGGTGATTGCGAGCTTCGCCCGAACTTTTTGCTTTCACGGAACATTCGGCCGAAGTTCGTATTCGGTTCAAACCACGTTCGACCCATCCCTATTAAATATAGTAATCAAACAAGTTTGTTATTTCTATATTATGTGATCGTTAAGTGTTTATTAAAGTATTTATGCCCCGGCCCCACCACAGTTAGTCGCAATTAAACAGTCTTGAAGCAAACACGCATTTAAAATGACCAAATTTCTGCTATGATAAATGATTTTTATTTCTGTAAATAGATTGTACAAAACACTTTTACACGTCAAACATATTATTTTTAAACTAGATGAGGTCGGCGTTTCCTATCTGACTACTCCGAGAAGAAAGGCCGAAACAAACTCAGAGGTCACAGTCTCTTTTAAAGTCCAGACATAATCTTGGTCAGATCATGTGAAGATTATGTAGATTGGTGTCTAAAAATGGTCTTTTGAGGAAAGAACCACACAGATTGAGTGGACCTGTCCAGTTAAGCTAAGCAAATATCAACCTTAATCCAAAGTATAAAGTAAAAATTGGTTTGTTCCAGTTAATGAAGCATGTCCAAGAGAAACACATGGATGGTGGAGCCAGCAGTAAGTCAGATTGTATGTATACTCACTGTCGTTAGAAGTCTTTAGATGAATAAGTACGGTTAAATTAAATTAGCCAGCAAAACTTCGCAGACGTAATGGATAGCGATATATACACAATGAAATTGAAATACTTTATTGCACAAGAGGTTTTGCAGTGAATACAGTAAAAAAAGTTACACTTTACAAATGAACACTTGTATGCTACAAAAATGGTGGGGGTACTGTCCTCTTAGATAGGCTATACAATAGCCTGTAGTAAAGAGAATCAGTGCCGTATCCCTCTAAAAGTAGAAAATCTGTTGCTTACTGTTTTAAACAACAATGATAAAACAAAAAATATAACGACAAGGTCAATTTAAAAAAACCTTTTATTTTTTGTAAACTCCAGAGACGTGACGGGTATCGATACCTTAACAAGAAAAACATTTAAATTTGAATTCTCAACTCTTAGTGATAACCAGCGGTCGTTGACTCCAAAGGAAACGTCAAATCCAAACCCATCAAGTCTGCGGAGTTTCGCTAGTTACTTTAATTTGACCCTGTATTATTGTCATTATTATATTTATACTCGTAACACAGTATAGTGCAGAGTTATCTGCCCAGTTGTCTTTAACTAGAACCGTGTAGATAAGGGGGATGCGCAAAGGCAGCCCGCGAAGTTGAAACAAAGAAAATAAATTTATTTGACCCCTGGGTGTGAAAGCAATCACCACTCTTAATAAGTATCATCGATTTTAAAATTACCTTAAGATCGTTTATTCTGAAAGTGAGTAACGTCGCAAATAGATGTCAAATATTTACCTGTTTTGATTAATTTGGCAATATTACTGTACGGAAATAAGAAATGTGGCTAACTAGTGAACTAAATATTGATTATGAAATGCAGTTATTAATATTTGCGACGTTACTCACTTTATTCGGTGTAACGACACCGAATAAAGTGAGTAACGTCGCAAATAGATGTCAAATATTTCGCTGTTTTGATTAATTTGGCAATATTACTGTATGGAAATAAGAAATGTGGCTAACTAGCGAACTAAATATTGATTATGAAATGCAGTTATTAATATCGTAACACCGAATATTTAGTTTTAGATGTAAAAAAAGTACTAAGAAACTTTCCAA
Source organism: Agrochola circellaris (assembly GCA_914767755.1). Lineage (NCBI taxonomy): Eukaryota > Metazoa > Arthropoda > Insecta > Lepidoptera > Noctuidae > Agrochola > Agrochola circellaris. Next base: position 2,161,415 of record OU611867.1, on the reverse strand, counting down.
ATGCCTTTTTGACACCGAAAACAGTTACAACATCAGTGTTATAATTACAATTTATTATCAATATGCTAGTGCGCTAGTTAGCCACATTTCATGTTTCCATAATAATAATATTGCCAAATTAATCAAAACAGCGAAATATTTGACATCTATTTGCGACGTTGCCCACTTTCAGAGTAAACCCTCTCAACATAACTAGGCCCGTTCACCTTACCCTTAACCATTATTGACAAGCCAAAGTGCCAGAAAGCAACATCCCTCTGTCACACTTTCACCCCCACAGACACTCACAGACACTCACAGACACTCACAGACACTCACACAAACACACACAAAAACTCATACAACATAATACCCGCTTTACTAAACTAGCCTTGTAATCTGAGTTATTGTGTTCCCACCTATGAAATTGGCGTTTTTTTTCTCACAAATAGAGAACCTCGTCACTTCCATGATTTAAAATATTCATCAATTGCTTGGTATTATATCGAATAATGACCATCATAGACAACTACCAATAGTATAAAAACCTTATTACATATAGTTTTCTAAATATAAAAAATACCTTAAAAATGACTCCTCATTTTGTTAGCAGAAATGACCACTATTTGTTTTAACTTAGCCAAAACTTATTTTTGTCGCTTAATCTAAGTGGCATATTACGTTATCTTAGTTTTTAAACAATAGTGCATACAAGTTTTAAAACATTAGTGTTCATGGTTGTTCCGAAAGGGATACCGTGACCCCTGGCAATATACAGGCAACTGAAGGAACACGGGTGGGTTTTAGTCAGTAAGAGTCTGACACGCCCTCCCGGTCCGGACAGAGCGGGAGAAGTTATTTGATAATTTCCCACCCTCAAAAAAAAGTGTTCATGGTTGTTATATAAATTAAGAAAATGTTAGTTTAAAAAATGCAACTTCTTTAAAATTCTCGATACAAAACGCTGATTTCATAGGAGCTAAGACCCCCAAGATGCAAGCCCAGCTTAGTTTGGCGGTCAACGGTCAAACAAATATTGTGATGTATAGAAAGAAAGAAAAGAAAGAAAAAGTATTTATTGAGACTCGCACAGGAAATCACACATTAAACTAAAACACACTAAACATAAATAAAAACCAAAGTAACATTAAAATTTAAAGAATGAAGTCCCATACGAGGCCAAAAGGCTCCTATCTCAGCATGAAGCCGCGACATTTAAAAAAAAAAAAAAAATGTCGCAGCGCTGGTATTCTGATAGGGCCCGCAGTGATGTCACGGATATATACAGAACTAGCTGCCCGTCCCGGCTTCGCACGGGTACTTATCTACGACGCACTTACCTATCTACCCGACCCTACCTACCCTACCTACCCTACCTACCCTACCTACCCTACCTACCCTATAAACCTCACGGAGCCCGAGACCTTTCCAACGAATGCAAAACCGTGGAAATCGGTTCGTGCGTTCTGGAGTTATAGCGTCAGGAAGGAAAACCCGACTTATTTTTATATAGTAGATTAAATAAATATAATAAAAAATTTAAATAAATAGGTGTGTGAAATACAGTGAAGTGTAAAATATATGTAATCCGCGTGTCTGCTTCCGACGTAACATCAGTTACTTGTCTATACTCAAACTCAAACTCAAAGCATTTATTTCAAATAAACCAATTACAGGCACTTTTGTATTGTCAAGGGGGTCGGTCAGTCAGAAAGATGAAGCTAGATGCCCATTCCAAAGCGTAGTAGGTACCTATGGAGAAGAACGGGCAAGAAACTCCACGGACACTCTTTTAAAACATGATATGGTTACAAAATATTGGTTACATCATTCATGTTGAAGTTATACATGTGAGAACGATGCAAAAGATGAAAAGCGTCCGTAACAGAAAAAAAAAAAAAATTACAATCCAAAAAATTAAATTAAATTAAAATAAGCCGTGGCAGCTAAGAGATGACCAGTCCCTACTGACGGCGCCCGTTCACGAACATGACGCATATGCCTTTAGTACACACAATACTAAACACACAATTTGTATCTATGTAAGATCACTATCAACTTTTCCTTTGCCAATTTTTTTTTTTTTTAAACACAATAATTCCTCACCAACAGACACAGTACACTTAGACACGGAGGAAGTCGAAGCAGCAGACGTGTTGGTCTGCGGCGCGTGCGGGTTCGAGTCCGGGTCGCGCTCGGTGTTCAGGAAACATATCGAAGAGGAGCATGGCGCGACTACGTGTTGAGGGTGAGTTGCTCCATACAGCATCCAGATACTACCAGAGCCGTGCTGCGTCTGAGGTGGTTTCACAGTATTAATAATAATAATATATGTATTTATTCAGACAACCAATGATCCATTACAATTACATTTATATTGTTAGTATGAACTTAAAAACTTTGTTAGTACCTAATAACTAAAAGAGACTTAGTCCTCTGGGTGAGGCTCCACACCTTGAGTACTTACTAATTATTATTATGAACAACTTTCACTATGGGACCAACGCTGAAATCGCGAGAAAAAAATCAGCTGTTCCCTATATTTCGACGAGATATACGAACATAAATGTAGGGAACAGCTGATTTTTTTCTCGCGATTTCAGCGTTGGTCCCATAGTGAAAGTTGTTCATAATAATGAGTACAATGCCCCCTTAAGTGGTTTAGGGTAAACAAAAACTAAGGTTGTATAACTTTCTGACATCAATCGTTGGGCAGTTGTCCGCTAAACACGACACCCGTCTGGTCGGAGGATCCCCCTTTTTCAATAGAGGATGAGTGAACTTTACACCCTGTTCGTTCATACCTCTAAATATCCATAAATAATTTGAAAAATAAATAACCGAAAATATTTTTTGTTTGTTTCAGAAACCGGTCGACGTATTCAGAGTCAAAATCAGTTGATTTTAGTGAACGCTAGTTCAGTTTGTTGTTCTAAAGATTTATTTCTGACTGTAAGCCTTGACGCTGTGTCCTTAAAGAAAGCGATTGTCGCGCAAATACGCGATCATTTGTCACTTAATTCAAATATTTTATGTCACATAAACCTACATGGGCACTTATGAAACGTCAGAAGCTAGGTGCACGGTTCACATGGTCATTTCCTATGGAGAAGAGCCGGCAAGAAACTCCACGGTTACTCTTTCAAAAATAATTGGCGTCTACAATGTTTTCTAATTACGCTGTAAATAAGTATGGGAGGACAGTGCAGGCCTGTCAACAAGTACCAGGAACTTAACAAAATAGAAAATGGTCAACAAATCGATGAGTCTACAAGGCCTTGGCCTCTGGTCAAAGTTCTCATATTCATAAAATAAAAATTGTATAAAAGAAAATAAAAAAATAAAGGAGACTGGGTGAAAGTGGTCTATGGACCAACAGTCACAAATGAAATAAATGATGTTGAAATTATTTTATTTTCTGTAAATATGATCTGTTTCGTGGCGTTTCGTGTCTGACTACTCTGAGAAGAAAGGCCGAAACAAACTCAGAGCGCAGTCTCTTTTAAAGTCCAGATATAATCTTGGTCAGGATGTGAAGACCATGTAGGTTGGTGTCTGAAATGGTCTTTTGAGGAAAGAACTACAGTGGACCCGACAGTTCGGAATACCCGGACACGCCCTCTGTCGGCGCGACGCGCCAACATGAACGCTACGGTCGCTTTAGTTAGGACACGGCCTAAGAGTGGAAGTAACAAGTGGATTGAATATTCAAAGATTGTATTAATATTATTAGGAGTGAACGAGAGAGCGAAAAAAAAAAACTGTGTGAATTCTTGTATTTTTAAGAACGTTCACATATTAACCTCAACCTGTCAAAAATACGTCTAATTTACTTACATTTTTGACAAATCGACATTGAATGTTACTGAGATGATAAATGTTTTTATAGGAAGTGGGCAACGTCGCAAATAACTGTCAAATATTTAGCTTTTTTTATTAATTTGGCATCATTACTTAAGGAAATAAGAAATATGTTTAACTAGTGAACTAAAATATTGATTATGAAATGCAATAATTAATATCATATCACCAAATATTTCGTATTAGATGTAAAAAAAAGTATTGAGAAACTTTCCAAATGCCTTTTTTTGCACCTAAAACGGTTACAACATCAAATTCAGTGTTATAATTGCAATTCATTATTAATATTCTAGTTCGCTAGTTAGCCACATGTCTTAGTTCCATACAGATATATTGTCAAATTAATCAAAGCAGGTAAATATTTGACAGCTATTTGCGACGTTGCCAACTTTTTGGAAGAACGCTCTTAAAAGATATTATTTCTGTAAGTAGATTTATACAAAACTTTTACACGTCAATCATATTTTAAAAACTAGATGAGGTCGGCCTTTCCTATCTGACCACTCTGAGAAGAAAGGCCGAAACAAACTCAGAGCACAGTCTCTTTTAAAATCCAAGATAAGACTGCGGCTAGATTTTGAACGTTCTTAATTAGGGGACTGTGTCTTCTGTTCGACCTGGGATTAAAATGAGTTTTCCGAAATCACGTTCACTAGGTGGCAGCACTGAGACGTCATGTTCGGGCACCTGTCAAAAGTGTCCAAGCGCCTTTAGTTTCTTCAGTCGTGACTGAATGAATGAAACGAATGATGAACGTCATCATTTTATATTCCTTGTCGAAATGGAATACCTCTTGTGAAAGTGGCGCCAACTGGTGGCGTGAATTTTTGTGAAAACCGTCATACTCGACTTTTCGCTTGTCTAAAGAAAAATTGATATTGTATCTCATTCCAAAACTTTGTTATGTATTTTCTACTAAGATTAAGTATGTTTTTATCATGAACACACGTATGAAATTGAACGAAGCAAAAGTAGTCCTCTTTTTATTCTCTATAATCCTACTATTTTCTTCTAATATTATTATAAATGTGAAACTTTGTATGTTGGGATGTTTGTTATTCAATCACGCAAAAACAGGTAAACGGAAATATGGCAAACATAGTTTATGATCTGGATTAACACTTACAATATTTTTTATCCCGTTAAAAAGTTTCCGTGGGATATTTTCCGACCGAACGAAAGCTAGTAATTATTAATGCGAAAGTGAGTTTGTCTGCTCGTTACGCTTTCACGCTAAAACGGCTAAACGGATTTGGATGAAATTTGGCACATGGGTAGACCAAGACCTGGATTATCGCGATATTCTCAGGGGTTCGAGACTTCTGCAGGTAAACCGCGGGGCACAGCTAGTATTTTTATATAATATGCATTAGAAATAAATTAAATTAATTTAAAAAAACATTACACACATACATACTCATTCATTCATCATTCATTCATTCTAAGGTTGCCTGGAAGAGATCGCAGAAAGCGATAAGGTCGCCCATTGTATATTTTGTAGTGCTTAATTATTATTTCTTGTTATGTATTTTTGTGGTATACAATAAAGTATAAGATAAGATAAGATAAGATAATTTTATTTGTCAAAAACATGTGTAGGTTTACAGTTGGTATGTTCAAAAAAATAAAGTTTCAACATGTTTTGCCTGGAAAGGCGTACAAATACAATAATATTAGCTTGAAACAATGAAATCATGCAGTTACATTAAATTAATAGAACATTTCAAATTAATACAGTAATTAATAAAATAAAATAAAAGATGTCAAAAGTAAGATAACAATTCAAATTAATATTCTAATTAATAAAATAAAAGATGTCAAAAGTAAAATAACAAAATAAAAAAAAAATGTCCATAGTACATCATTGAAAATTTATACAACAATAATAAAAACTGTAACTTAACAACAACTTTTTAACTTCTTTCTTTCTTCTTTTTTTTTCAACTTTTTTTTCTGTAACTTTATAGTATATATAAATATAAATACTCTATTGTTTATGGTTAAAGATGCTGCCTTAGAATAATGACATGGCGGCATGGAATTAGTATGCACTATCGAAGAACTACATATCTAAGCAGTTTGAAAACAAAATCCCGTGAACACGATGACCACATCTGTTACCGGCCCGGTTATAGCCGCCGAGCGCTGCAAGCAGAAATAGTCCTTACGGTGTATAGATATGAACTTCTTCGATGGTACTATCCATGGAATTAATATGAACTATCCTATCAAATGTAAAAATTGAATTAATTACGAATTTCGACCACTAGTTTTCATAATTACGCCAAAAACAAAACATAGGGACGTGGCAGTGGTAGATATATACAATGTGAAATTTAATTCGTTTGCATCCTCTTAAGGGGTCATTGTACTCATCATTACGAACAACTTTCACTATGGGGCGAACCCTGAAAAATATCTGCTGTTCCGTACATTATAACGAGCTATGCGAACATAAATGTATGGAACAGCAGAATTAAATTTCACATTGTCTTTATATCGTAATAAAATATTTGGAGTATCATCAACCAGCACTTTATTGCGTTACATTCCGAGAATTTTAAAGGACATTACTAATCCAATGCTTCATAAGTTTGAAAAAATCGTCTGCTCGACAATGTAAACATCGCAATGAAGAACGTGGGTCACCTGCGGTTAATTGTCATTTTATGTGTTTTAAGTACTCCACTTCTTCTTCTTTTCGTGTGGTTAGTGACTAACCTGGTGTCAGAGCTTTAAAGCCGCCCATGGGACTTGGCTTCACATGCCGTCGAGAAATATCTCTCAGGCATGCCGGTTTGGGGTCGCGGGTTTGTCTGAAAGGGATATCGCGACCTCGGCACACAGGCAACGGAAGGAACACGGGTGGGTTTTAGTCAGTAAAAGTCTGACACGCCCTCCCGCTCCACCCAGAGCGGGAGAAGTTATTTGATAATTTCCCATCCTCAAAAAAAAAAAAAAAAAGGCATGCCGGTTTCCTCACGATGTTTTCCTTCACCGTTTTTGAAGCAAGTGATAAATGAACGTAGTTAAGCAGAAAGGATCCAACCCACACTATGGGCGAAAATGAGTTACACCAAAACACTCTTTGTAGTCATAACTTTAATATCACAAAAACAATCCCAACGCATCATGTCATTATGACCACACGTTACCAACCCGTATGTATGGCAGGTCATACGATCACATAACACGATCTGATCTTAAAACTTGAATATCTCAAAACTAACTCTGTGTGGGTTGGATCCTTTCTGTTTAACTACGTCCAAATTATATAATACGCACATGAATCCGTAAAGTCAGAGGTGCCTTGGGTTCGAACTCGAGACCTATGACCCACTCTGACGGTCACACCACTTGGCTTTACCTCGCTGTTATTTGTACATATATCGTTGTTGTTCCTATCATGTTTAGTATGTCAACTTCTCTTTTTAAGTTATTATTGTAAGTTGTCAAGTACCTACCTATATTATTTTTTCAATAAACTATTTGAAAATGTTTATTCTGGTTTTATTTTAAAACTATAACGAGGGCCGACGAATCACGAAGCGTTATTTTTCCTGCCAAAGGAATATCAACTTTGCATCTCTTAAAATAAAGTGTAGTTTCATACTCACGGCCACTGGCGGCACGGCACGGTAAATTAAATATGTTTGATAAATTGTATTTTCTAACAGGTCTAGGATCTGTTCTAATGCTGAACTAACATATACATTTTTAAAATTTTATCTGTTTGTCTCAATATATATTCCAGCATCACACTATTTGCTATGGCGGGTGTGCAATATTCAACATTCAAAATATTTTATTTCACATAAACCTACAAGGGCACTTATGAAACGTCAGAAGCTAGGTGCACGGTCCCAATTGGTCGTTTCCTATGGAGAAGAGCCGGCAAGAAACTCCACGGTTACTCTTTTAAAAGTAAGTAAATGGTTTTTACAGTGTTTCCAAATTACAGTGTTAAAAGGTATGAGAGGATAGTGTAGGCCCATCAACATGTACCAGGTACTTAGCAAAATATTTAATGGTCTACAGATCTACAGTTTGTTATGTCTACAACGTTCTCTCATTCACAAAATTTTAAAGAATATAATCTATATAAAAGATAAATAGAAAGAAAGAAAGAAAAATATTTTATTTGGGACACGCACAGGAAATACAAACAGTAAGTAAAAATAAAAAAATAAAATTATAAAATAAAAAACAAAAAAGGATTTAAAAACAGAATAATAACCTGTGCGAGGCCAAAAAGGCTCCTATCTCAGCATAATGCGGCGATATTTAAAAAATAAATAAATACCGCAGCGCAGGTATTCTGAAAAAAAAATAAACAAAAAAAAAATCATCATCATTTTTTTCTTAATATAAATCCCGAAATTCAATCAAATCCGGGAATGCACAACTAATCAAATACATGGTATGAAAACAACTTATCAGCCCTCTTACGAAGGTTATGCGGTGTTAATATAAAAAGCCAAACAAAACAGTCAGAACATTGCAGATAGTTACAGATTTAACTTTTTAAATTGTTATCACTATACCTTTATGGGGCTAAGCAGTCGATCATAACTAGAGATCGGATATTCGGATGCATATTTACCTAAACTTGACGTGTTGGCTATTATGGAAAGCTCTTTTGTATCGAAAAAATCCCGGGATTCCGGGATCGACGAATTTAGAGTTCTGATGAAAGAATCGAATGTATTATTTAATTACGTTCAAGTGTGTGATAATATGGAATGCACTTTTGTATCGATCGCAAAAATCTCGCGATTCCGTAATTGATCAATTTAGTACTTTTTGACTACAGAAATGCTAGCTAATATTGTAAAGTAGGTTTCCAAATTGGCACAGTATATAGCGACAAATAACTCGGTGCCTTGAGATTAAAAATGTTTATAGTAGGTACCTATATAAATTTTTATATTAACACCGCAAAAGTAACCTTCGTAAGAGGGCTGATAAGTTGTTTCCATACCATGTATTTGATTGGTTGTGCATTCCCGGATTTTATTGAATTTCGGGATTTATATTAAGAGGCTTACAACAGCTAAAGCGCGGTCACTGTCGGACTGCATAGAAATGAAAGAGAAGCGCGATGACACGACGCAGGTAATTTATTGCAAAATATGAAGCAGTTAGCGATTTACAAAAAATCTATTGATTGGACTGGAAAATTAAAACACTATTATGCTAATATGTAGCTTGTAGAATAATCTGACAAAAAATCAGAATGATTGCATGTAAATTAATATGATTTTTAATCGTTAAAAGAAATAATAAATAAATATTTTAGAGGTATCTTCATGATTTTTTTCTATCGTATCAAATTAGTTGTATTATGTTTTCAACACACTATCATACTAGCATATATCCTGAGGAATATCATATATTTTCTGATTTTGTTTACTGCAGTGGATCATATTCTTTTAGGCCTTATAAAACTTGCGTTTAGGCACGTTTAGGTCCTGTAGTCCCCTTAAGAAAAAAATACATTAAGAACCCACTAAAAAAGGAGCTACGTCTGCCAACAAACTGCTTTGCAGTTTGGCAGAGGTAATATGTGTCAGTGTAAAGAATACATATTTCTGTGAATAAACACTTTTTCATTTTCATTTTTTTTTTTAGTTCCATAATTTCATAGCCAAAAATTCACTTTAGGTTAATATGCACCCGAATATCCGATCTCTAATCATAACGTATACAGCACGCGTAGCGTGACCTCCGTAGAAACTGGTTTTGTCGACGGAAGAATAGACAAAATGACAGATAAACAATCACAATCTGTCATTTTTCTGTTCTTCCGTCGACAAAACCCGTTTCTATGGCGTTCATGCTACGCGTGCAGGAACGGCTATGTTAGTCAACTTGCAACAAAGCGAATAGCATAGTGATTTAACGACTGCATTACAAATCTGGGGTTGTAAGTTCCACTCCCGACAGTTTAAAAAAAAATAGTATATTAACCGGTAAAGCCCTGGGTGACCCTCAAGCACGTCAATTAGCACGTTAATTAGTTGTTTATCAGGCCTTTAACGGTTAAATACTGTCTACCTTTTTTATACTATTACTTGTACACAGAAGTTTCAGGCTTCCTCCGTCATGATATAAATAAATGTCTATGGTTAGGTGACTGTTCGGAGGGGCTCGTGGCGAAATAATAGCGGCCGGCTTTGCTTAATGCTTACCGAGGCCGGTCCGTGAGTGGTATCGTCGATTACATAACGGCAAACCTCCTTTCCCGGAAAGCACGTTAAGTCGTTGGTCCCGGCTGTCATTCGCAGATCTTTAACGGTATTTACTGAAATGTAGTACCTAAGGATCTTAGCAGGTGACGGTTTGTAGTTTCTACCTACCCCTATGAGAAAAAGGCGAGTTTTCTTTAAATGCAGAATATCCAATTCCCAAAATGTCCAACGGTGTGAAAATTTCCAATTCCCGAAATGTCCAAAGTCAAAGTCAAAGTCATTTATTTGCTATAAATGCGGTTACAAAGGTGTTAATAAATATATATTCTTGTGCGATGACACATTTCGCCATATTTTGGCATGCAAATATTAATAGTACCTAAGGCTTATTTAAATAAGCAATTATCTATAACTAAAGTTGAATATATTTACTAAACATGAAATTATTTAAAGTAAATCAATCTTCAATTTACACAACAGAACTAAAGTAATAAAAAAATTATTAATACATTTGGCACAACAAACTGAACCAAATTATATCTACAATCGCAGATTTTATATATTTTAAGTTTAGTCTACAATGCATTCCTGAAATGATAGGACCGACGAGAAGTTTTTTTTTGAAATTCAATTCAATTCAAATTCGACAAGAAGTTTTTTTTTACCAATTCCCATAATGTCAAATCTTTGATTATGTGTTTCTCCAGTAGGAGCGTCGAGTAGATATCTCTGCCGCTGGTTATCCTCGCTGCTCCAGGAAACTGGGGGTCTCACCTGGTACCAGGGGGGAGACCTCCAGTTTCCTGACGACAGACCGCCGAGATGTAGTGAAGAAGCGGCGCTATAGGATTTAACGTCGTGGCGCGCCTATAGAAAAACGCATTGCATTTAATCACACAGACGCGTGAAATACCGCGTCATTTCCATAGGCCCGTCTGGACGGAGGATTCTCCCTTTTTATAGAGGATGAGTGAACTTTACACCCTGTTTCTCATGCCCCTAAATTGGTGACCCCGACGTGATCATCATATCCTCTAAATTGGTGACCCCGAGTATGAACGTCAGCGCAGCCTCCGTGCAACACTCCAGCGTGACGTCATCATTATCACTCCCGCAAGCTTTCGTTAGGCGAATCACACAGCCAGCCACCACCCGCGGCTTCAACGGGTATACTGACCACCAGCATGCAGCGGACGCGCATTCCTGGTCATCACCCTCAGCCGGTCTTTCACGGTCGTTCACGTGGGATATTTTCCGACAACCACGCGGGCGAAGCCAGAGGCAAAAGCTAGTACATAAATAAATGACACCATTCCTTAATAAATTATATAGGTAACACAATTATTGTAGAAAACCTTTAGAAAATCGAGCGGCGGAATCTGGGAATTGGACCAGATAACAATATAAAATCAATTGTCTCATTTGATTGATACACATTTTTAAGGTTTTATTTATTTATTCAACACCTTAAGCACACAAATGTACAAAGGCGGACCTAGGCCATAGGCATTTTCTACCAGTCAACCTTTGGGTGATGTCTGCGTCATTCACCCAAAGGTTGACTGGTAGAAAATGCCTGATAAACAGTGGTAGGTACAATATCGAAAATTGTAGAATAAATATTTATTTAAATATAAGGATATACATATACCTATGAACCTATATATATAAACTATATAGATAAATACACGTTTTTTATTGTTTGATTATAAATTATTGAAAAAATTTACCACATCATCAAAGATTTGACATTTTGGGAATTGGGCAATTCGGGAATTGGAAATTTCGGGAACTAGACATTTTGAGAATTGCTCCTGACCGGCGAGTTTATCTATGTACTCATGTATGTATGTTTGTCCATGTGCGATTCATTTGTAGCACCGATCATTCACCGCCAGCTAAACTAAGTTCCACCCACATGTATTAAGAACTGGCGAGCTAAACGAAACTAACTTAGTTGTAGCTGGCGGTGGACGGCTCGCTTTATTGTCTATTTGACCTATTCTGCATTTATATTGCTTTGCGAATGATTTCAAACATGGGCTGAAATCGATGCGGTGATTCTGCATCGCCACAGAGACAGCAGAATTAATTCATCGATCGACCATCGATTATGTTTTTTCCTTTTGTATATTTTTAGTACCTGTTATGTATAAATGATTGAAAACTATGTTCCCTTTTCGTCTGGTCCAAAAACAAAATCGGTGCCTCCACTTCTTGGTTGCCCCAGGGCCTCCACACCTTTAAATCCGGCCCTGACTAAAGGAACAAATAATACTCACTATTAACATCACACACTCGTTTATTCCTCCAAATAATTACGGTTTGTTTATTATGCGTATTCCTTAATACCTAATTATCACTTAGTCGCTAACCACACATAAATTATTTAGTTCAGCAGGTTTATGTAACAATCGAAGGCGTACGTCCGAACTCTACCAGTGCTCAAGACAGAATAAAAAAAATAAAAAATAAAACATCTTTGACTTTGACTTTGAATCCTATTCGCCGTCGCGGCCAACAATATCCCCACCCGTCATATTTTAAAACGTTATTTAAAATTACTTCCAGCTGAGCACGTGTATTCATTCAAATGTTGCCATAAGAAAAAAACTTTAAAATCAAAAATTCTTAAAGAACCTAAAATTCCACCATCGTAGGGGCCATCGTGACCCCGTGCATGTCGTCATGCACGGGGTCACGATGGCCCCTAATGGCTATGACATGCAACATAACATTCGGCTAGCACGACTCTTGCATAACAACATAATAATCTCATTAAAATAAGATGCGCCATAACAACAACAAACAACAAAAACAAATTACAAGGATTTTCATATTTTCAAGGATTTCTCACGAATCACAAATCATAAAATAATCTGAATTTCATAGCTAGTTAAATTTATATTTCATTGTCAACTCCATAAAAGTACAGGAAAAATGCATTTTTTTCACAAATCCAAGTACAACCATTTAGCTAAGGTCCCCCTTAGCTAAATGGTCTTGACTCTAACAAAAAATTTAAGTTAAAAGCTTAATATATCGCCAACGGATCCCTGAATCCAAAAATGGTTTTCACAAACTCACAATATTTTTGAACGACCTTTCTAACGATACACCACAACATGGGGTAGATGAGAAAAAAAAAACATTTCCACTTTACGTGGTACCCTAAAAAAAAATATTTTACTTGATTTTATTTTATCACATAATTTTGTTCTTCGTCCATCTTGCATCTCACTGATTTCTTCAAACAATTTTCTATTTTTAAGGTAGGGAAACAAAAGTCACGAGGCTTTGCCTCTGACTCCGTCGTGATTTAGTAAAGCTAAAAGTAGATCGTGATCAACATTGCCAAATGCTGCGCTCAAATCTAAAAATACACCAGCTACTCTCATTTATTATTTGTTTGATTAATCACATCATTAACAAGATTATACTGCCCTGCTAAGCGGAAAGGCGCTATCTCTGAGATACGGCCTTTTAGTTGGTTTTATACCATTCAATAGCTATAGGTAACAATTTCACATCTACCTAATGGTATCAGCCAAATAGCGCTATCTAACTTAAAACATTAAAAAAACCACCAAGAAGATTTTCCTTGTTTCCTGAAATTACAATTTACAAAAAGTCAAATTTCTCAAAACTTACTCCGCTTGAGAGAGCGCCTTTCGCAGGGCAGTAGGCATAGCGTCTCTTGTGTCAACATAACTTTGATATAGAAATTGTCTTGTATGTATGACTTTGTTAAAGTTATTATGAGGTACAAACCAATATTTGATTACTTTTTCGAATATCTTTGGAAGCGTTGTGGTAGCAAAGAGATTGGCCTGTAATTTTTAAGGTCAGTCTTGTTGTGACTTTTTTGTAAATCGGTATTAGTAGGCAGGACCAGCTTAAAATGAATCTCCTTGCTTTCAACCACCCGAACAAAGACTTTCGGCATTTTTGGAAGAACACGAATAACATGAATGTGAGACCGGGTCTCCCGGTGAGCGTCGGTGGGTTTACTGACCGTAAGAACATTGCGGATGGTTTTAGGGACCACTTTTCTGTGCGGTCACTTTTGGGCTCGGCGTCTCGTGGAGTAAACGGAGCTGAGACCATTGAGACTGAGCGGAACGCGAAAATACCTGCCAAGAGTGTGGCTTCAATTATTTCGAGAATGCAGCGTGGGAAGTCGCCGGGTCACGATGGTCTCAATGTCGAACATTTTAAACATGCCCATCTGCCTAGAGTTCTGTCACTGTTTTTCACTTTGTGCCTTGGTCATTCCTATTTACCGGAACTACTTATGCGGACGATTGTGGTCCCTATAGTCAAAAACAAAACTGGTGACACATCCGATATGAACAACTATCGACCCATCTCACTAGCTACCACCATGGCTAAGGTGCTTGACGGTCTGATGAAGGGCTGCCTCTCAGAACATGTTAAAGTGCACGACGCCCAGTTCGGATTCAAGGCGGGCGTGTCCACCGAGAGTGCTATTCTCGGCCTGAAGCACACCGTCAAGTACTACACCATGGGGAGGACGCCGGTATACGCGTGTTTCCTTGACCTGTCGAAAGCTTTCGACCTTGTCTCCTATGATGTGCTATGGGACAAGTAGAGGGGCATAGGTGTGCCGGTGGAGTACACAGCGCTTCTCCGGTACTGGTATGCTCACCAGACAAATCGGGTGAGATGGGTCGGTACTCTGTCGGATGAGTATCGAATGGAATGCGGTGTAAGGCAGAGGGGGTTAAGCTCCCCCCTGTTATTTAATTTATGAGCTCATCGAGCGACTGAGCAGCACACATGTCGGCTGTCATATAGACGGTATATGTGTCAATAACATAAGTTACGCGGACGTCATGGTGTTGCTCAGTCCCTCGATGAGTGGACTCAGGAAGCTTCTCACGATCTGCGAGACGTATGCGGAGGTGCACGGCCTTAAATACAATTAAAAAAAAAGTGAGGTGTTAGTGTTTACGGCACCTAAACAACAGCCTCGTCGTGTACCTCCAGTATATCTCAACGGCGTTGAACTGAATGTGGTAACTCATTTTAAATACTTGGGTCATGTTGTCACCAGTGACCTACGTGATGATGGGGACATAGAACGCGAGCGCAGGGCGTTGGCGGTGAGGAGCAATATGCTCGCCCGTAGGTTTGCACGCTGCACGGCAGACGTCAAAGTCAGTTTATTTAAAGCGTTCTGTCAGTCCTTCTACACGAGCGGCCTATGGGTGTCATATACGAGCCGAGCCTACAACGTCCTGCGCGTGCAATACAACAATGCCTTCAGGATGCTGTTGCGGTTGCCGCGACGTTGCAGTGAGTCGGGAATGTTTGCTGAAGCACGTACGGATGGCTTTCACGCCATCATGCGTAAGAAAGCGGCTTCCCTACTGCAACGTTTGCGTAGCTCTCGGAACGGCATCCTGAAAATGATTGTAGCAGAGTGGACTGCCCCATCCAAAGGCACTGGGTAGAATTAGGTATAGGTTTATGTTAAATAGAATTAAGTACTAACAACAATAACATAGCATGTAAGCACAGTTTGTTACTAACCACTAACTACGTATGGACTGCTTAGGTCTGAAATAAAGATATTTTATTTTATTTTATTAGCAATTTTTTGTTGTCTTGGCAATTTTTGGCTGTTCATTTCCGTAACGAGTAAGTTGGGCATAAGATTCCCAGTTCGGGGATTTTATGAATAGTTCATAGAGTACCTTTTGTTGGTCATTCATGGTGAGCGGATCACCGGATAGTATAGTTTCATAGTCCATGCCACCTTTGAATAATTCGTAGAGAGCTTCGATTGATTTCCCGTCATCAGCAAACATCATAGCTTTATCCAATAATTCAGCTGACAGGTCGTGAGAATTGAAGACATTGCCTATAACCTCGAGAAACGGATTGCCGTGATCTAGCACGTCACCCAAGTCAATCTCTCTGAGTAATTTCGAAGACTTGTACATCAATCGTATTTTACACCCAGCCAAAACATTGGCTATATCGCCCAGTAGCATTTCTAGAGTAACACGAAACTTCACGTCGAAGTTAAATCTTTCTACGTGTCGACTGAGTGGAATCTGCTGGGGATTGGGATACAACATTGTCTGTTTCAACTGATCGAGTCTTTTGATTAAAAGTGCTATTAATTCCTGTCGTGCAATTCTCGAAACATCTGGTTTTCTTTTTTTGAAGTCGGTGTCATTATGTAGTTTTTCTATGCCAACAAAGTGTTTTTCATTTAATCTTAAACCCATCCAGTTTTCAAACAATCTGTAAATCCTCAGCCCCAAATCCACTGCTCTCTTTCCGAATATCCAGGCGAATGTAGATCTCTGGATTATACATAAAGCTTCCAACTCTGTTAATATATTGTATACTTTTATAACTGTCGGCGTATTGGGCAGACTGTTTGCTTCCAAATTTAAATGACTTATAGAAGCAAACAGTTCACAGTCATTAAGGCAAAATACTAGCATTTCTTTTATACAATTCCAATGATTATTATAATTCTTTATCTTTGTTATAAGTCCCACATCTATCTGGGCTTGTTTATTTGTTTTCATAATTTTTTTCAATATATTTTGGATTCGATTTATTTCATTGTCATCGGGAAAATCACGCATTTTGTCATTATTAGGCAACTGTTGGTTTAACTTATTCACATTATTATTATTCTCGGTTATAAGCTGCAGCGTTCGTCTTACATATTGTATAAATGTCGGTAATATACTTGCAACGTTTTTACTTAGTTCTGTTTTAGCGAACTGTATGTTTGAATATATTTGAGCTCCATTTTCCAGTATCCAATGGATTTCTTTTAGTAGTGGAATAGTTAAACCAGTGTGTCTCCAAACTTCTCTATTAAACTGATGGGACTCCAAAAACAACTCCTTCTTATGTATTTTATAAAGTCGATGAATTTCATCAATGTGTCGTGAAGCCTCATCAGGTAAACCTTCAAGTCGTTGTTCCAAAAGACGAAAACCTTTTTCTAGTAACGATTTATCAAGGATGAACTTATAAATATCAAGGACGGATTTTATTTTATTTTTTATTATCATTAGTTCTTGCTTAATTTCTGCATATGTTTGGACATGCGTGTTTGCAATTCTTGTGCTCAGCTGTCCTTTGTCAGCGTGTGACAAGAAATTTCTTATTTTATGGAGTTGGCTGATTGTCTCCACAGATATTGCTATCTGTAGCAATGCATGTGTGGACCGCGACAGATGGTAAGATTGATTGGTACTTTTTGACATTTCACCGATTACATGTAGGACTCTTTCTATCATAAGAACATTAATGTTATTCGTATTTTCGATGGCTTGTATGTAATAAACTATCTTTTTAAGAGAATAATGATCGCTCATATATCTTATTGTTTGTAAGTAGTTCTTATCTAACAAAGATTCATTAGATTTCTTAATCTGTTTGTTTTTTTTCTCAAATGGACAACTGTCTATAAAATGTTCTCTGAATATTTTTTTTAATTTTAATATACATATTTTTAAATCTATTCGTTCAAAGAATATGACTGGTCCATGATACAACTTATGCAGGTCAAATGTTATTTCTAGATTTTTAATTACTGATCCTTGAATACCTGTGTGGTACTTTTCTTTCATTAACGGTCGGTGCTTAGGCAAGTACAACCTCCAATCTTCACTAGTGCGGTAGATGAAATAATAGATGGCACATTCTATTTCTTTGTACAACTTTGCATCACGTTCGTAACGGCTATAGAATTTCGGGTAATCAGTTTTTATATTTTTTTTGTTGAAACGGTCTTGCAAATGCTCTCTAATAATACTCAAATTCTCCAATATAAGCAAGATAACATTAAAGACCAGCTTACGATAATAAACTTCGTATTGAATGTATTCATGATATTTTCTAGTATACCTGCTAATCTTGTCGGTGAGGTCTGCGCTTATTGTCACGCCACGTTCTTCTACAGTATGTTGTATTCTTACCTGTTCCACCTTTGAATATTTATCATAATCACGCAAGACTTTTATTAGCATGGTTGCCGTGTCTTTGGGTGTCATGCCACTCGGGTCTAGCCCAGTAAGCTGGGTATAGATTTTACATTGAAACTCGTTGAACTTGATGAGAGAATGATAGTTTGCCTTCAGTAGACATTTTCTGTCTAGGCATACGACATATGCGTTTCTGAGCACGTTCCCAACCATTTCTATTTTATTTATGTCATGTCCGATCCAGTGTAAGTTCCCGCACCAGTAGTCGTATAGCATTTCGATCATATCAAAAGCGTCTAAACACAGCGCATGTTTGAACGCCTCCGTTCTCTGTCGATTCACCTCGGTGTCATCGAAGCTATCATCGGTGAGGTGGACCAGAATATCAGTTTGGTTAAATATGTAGTAGAGGATATCCGCTTGCTTGTTCTGACATGCTGCAAGGATTAAATCAGTCTGAGTTGGGCATTGGATGCCGCTGGTGTACAGTTCTGATAGAAATTTTTTGTAACGCGCCAGATTCTCATGGAACCAATTAATTATTTTCTTGATTATCTCGATATCTCCTTCTGCGATAGCATGTTGTAGTTCATGTAAAGTTGTTATTAAATTGTATTTATCCGGGTCCATTTCTCCAGGTTGATTCTGCAAATGAAATAAACTAAATGTTTAAATTATTATTTTATCCTTCATTTAGGCAGGCAATCCATTTTTATATTTCGGTCACCTGTCTTATCCCGTGTCCTAATATAAGCAATCGTCGAGTATTTCTTGTTCGGCGAACGAACACTTCGTCGCGCCGACAGATTGTTCGGCCGCGTCCTAACCAAAAGCGAACATCGCGCGAATACGCGATCGTCCCGTTCTTATTATGTCACTTTTTGTTCGAACAAACCGGCTCTGTCGGTCTGCCGGTGCCGGGTCCAGTTTTCCGAACAAATAATCGCGACGATCGAGTATTCGCGCGAAGGTCGCAAATATTAGGACACCGGGTTATCCTACATTTATATTTTCCATCATTAATTTTTTTTACCGCCTCACGAATATGCTGGTCTAGGGTCACAACTCGCAAGAGCAAGTGCAACCGCTGAGCAGCGCCGGCCCTGGGGTAAAGCGAGTGGAGCGGTTGCTCCAGGCGCCAAATGATAAGGGGCACCAAAACGCCAAATGCGAAAAACAATTGCCCGCCCAAAATAAAATGTTAATGGCGCCTTTTGAGAGGCGCAAGATCATTTAATTAATTATTTATTTAATACTTGAAGCACACAAATGTAAAGAGGCGGACTTAATGCCATAGGCAAGACAAACGCACTGATTGAAATTAACACCAAATACTAATTAAATTATACAGGGTGGCAGGGACATCGACGCGAGGCCGGTTACCATGGATTCAGTACATGATTCTGAACCCCCCTGAGTTGAAATTTTAGGTCGGTTATTAAAAAAAAAATCAGCTGTTGCATACATTTTGACCGCGTCGATGTCCCTGTCGATGCCCTGCCACCCTGTATAGCAGTAAAAGTTTTCTTATTGTTAAAGGAGCAGAAGTATACTTATTAGAGTTACCTACTTAATTTAATTTTTCAATATGTGTTGATACTTGATACTTATTTGCATTGCATTAATAACATAAAACCAAAGTAGAATTTACGTGAAGTGAAAGCGTCGATCAAAGGGTGCTAAAGACCATCTCGCTCTACCCTGAACAAGTGCTAGGGCAAGCGCTGCCGCTGAGCGTGAGTTGCTGAATACCATTCCAAGGTTGGACAGAGTAGTACCTAGGTGTTTTCGTAAGGCTGACTCCCTATTACATAGGACTTAAAAAATAACTGGCAAAATGCGAATGTATCTAATGAAAATGTAAACAAATACTTAGATCAGCAGGCTTAAAACCAAGTTGACAATCTACAATCGACAACGCTAGTAGAAAACTAATCAAATGTATAGGAATGACATCATCACTACGTTAAGTCACGTGGTCAGAACAAACGAATAGAAAATTCGTAGCCAAGTTACAATCGTTCAAAATGTTAGAATGAAATGTAATCGTTTCTACAACGTTGATCGCTACACAGATAGCGTTTTAGTGCAGCTTAGCAATTGAGCGCATTTTTTTTATTGTTTGAATACTTGATGATTTTCATTTGACAATAAAGATTAAATTTAAAACCTACGTGTCAATTTTAACTTTCACTTTATGTTCTTTTCGACTACGTCTTTGCTAACATTTTGACAGTTCGAAAAGGTGGCGCCTGCCATTTGGGTACCTATCTAGTTAACTACACCATTACTGACCCGCAATATACCTTCAGAGACTGAGAGACCAGTAATTTTGCGGGCCAGCTTAGAGCAGCAATTCGTATGAATGAAACATAAACATTCATAGTCCAACAGCCATGCTATTCTGTAAACATCTCACCGTGAAAACTTGGGTGAAGTGAGCTGTCAATAGTGTCAATCCCTGAGGAATGACAGCTCACTCCACGCTCACTTCACCTAAGTTTTCACGGTGAGATGGTTAAAGAATAGCACTGCAGCCATGCTATTCTGTAAACATCTCACCGTGAAAACTTGGGTGAAGTGAGCTGTCAATAGTGTCAATCCCTGTGGAATGACAGCTCACTCCACGCTCATTTCACCTAAGTTTTTACGGTGAGATGGTTACAGAATAGCACTGCTGATCTCATTTTCTTCACCACTTGGCCACAAGCTATACGTCGATAGCGACTGCGGAGAAACTAAATGAAGGAAGTTTTTTAGTGCTCATATAAACGAGCGGCAGGTTGCCAATGGCAGATGCAGCTGCAGCCGTCGACGCGTCTACGACAGCCGTCGACGAGTGTTGACGGCTTGGCTCCGCCGTCGGCAACGTGCCGCTCGTGTATGACGAGTCACCGCAACGTCATTTGCAGTGCGGAGGACGGAAATAAGAGAAACGTGCGCGAGTCGTTTGACGCAGGTCGCATCACTCGAGGCCGCGAACGGGGACTTCATCAGGCTATACGCAATAGGCAAGCAATACCGCACCTCTTCAAAAACAAACACCACAAATACACATCTCCACATACATCGACACACACTCCTTCTCCCCTCCCACACACACACACTCATACACTCACACAACACTCACCCATATTTTTGATAAATACTAATATATTAATAAGCATTAAATGGTAAATGGACACACTTTCACTCGTGTAAAGCTCAGTTTGATTAAATACAAATTTTAGCCGATCAGTCTCTTAAGATACAGGCCTCCTAGTTTAAGAGACAGCGTTCATATTATTTTTTTATACATAGACTATTTATTTTAGACTTAAGTCTTTTGTGCTCAAAGCTATATTATTATGCTCATTGTATTTCTGCCACTTTCCTTTGAACTGTGTCTGTGTGTATTATTTGGATAAATATATATTTTTTTTTTTTTTGATGTGAAACATCTATAGCCGCACGTAAAACCGATTTCTGGCGTGGCGACGCATCGCCACGCTATATGATGGTAGGTATACATATATATACAGTCTATATGCAGTAGTGTGTACGGTGTGGCGACGCGTCGCCATGCGCAATCGATTGTGCGTAAATATTATTATTTTATTATTTTTACAAAATAATGTCGATGTTTCACAGCTGCCAGGCGTCCCGTGACGGCTCACATTTTTTTTTTAATAGATATGTCTTTGTTGGACAAAGACCTCCCCAATTGCTTGCCTGTCAACTCGATTTTCGGCAACTCTCATCCCTCTGCTACCAGCCACTTTGCGAAGATCGTCGCTCCATCTAGCCTGAGGGCGACCTACCTTACGTTTGTCGATCAGCGGTCTCCACTCAAGAACACGCCTACCCCAACGGTCACCGGTTCTACGGCTACTTATGGCTGGCCCACAGCCACTTCAGCTTGCTTATTCTGTGAGCTATGTCGACTACACATGTTATGTCATACATGACGAGATTCGTAAAATGATGGTCTTTCTAATGAGTTTCTTTCATAAAGCTTCGTGCAGACCAGCGCGACGCGACACCGGTTATTGTTTTATACCCTCAAGTTTTCTTAGAAATTGTACTGTTCGAGTCTTGTCGCGGCGTCGTGTCGCGCTGGTCTGCACGAAGCTTTATTCTTACTATTCCCGATGAAAAGATATTTCAGTGGTAACGGGATTAATGTGACTAATTAAATATTTAATTATTTGCGAGTGACTTTACTAACACAGTACTGTCGATCCATTCTGTAAACATCTCCCCGTGAAGAGTGAGGTGAAGTGAGCTGTCAATAGTGTCAATCCCTAACTTTAGGTGCAATGACAGCTCACATCAAGCTCATCTCACGCAAGTTTTCACGGTGAGATGTTTACAGAATAGCACGGCTGATCCGAACTTCACCATCCACAAAGAAACATCTGCAGTGTTATTCTGTAACCATCTCACCGTGAAAACTTAGGTGAAGTGAGCGTGGAGTGAGCTGTCATTCCACAGGGATTGACACTATTGACAGCTAACTTCACCCAAGTTTTCACGGTGAGATGTTTACAGAATAGCATGGCAGGCCTAGAGAAAACCAGTATTTAAATTTTCGTACCTAGATTTTTCAGCCCGTTATGAGCCTCTGAATACATGTTGGGTACCCTTTATTTTACAAATCCGCTTTGCGGCATTCAGACTTGATTAAGTAGGCATCCTGAAGAGCTAAATTTCTAGAAGTTAGGTCCTGGCCTAGGTAATAAATAATTTTACGTTTTGACTGTCTAACCTACCTAATCAAGCGATACAACGGTCGTGTTTACGACTTTTATCAAAGTTACCATTTCGATAGATAGCACTATCAATACCTATACTATCTACATATTTGAGTTAGCATAGTGATTGCACACGATGTCTAATATTTAAACTTTTTATAGGTGGGCAAATTGTGTGCAAATTGGCACCAGTATAAATAGGACCATTTAAAAAAAGAATGTTTGTTGATGACACATTATTGTGGACAACGATTCTACATAACACATGCTATTTTCACGCATTTTTGCGAAGAAAATATTTATCCTATATTTAAAAGCTAAGTTAAAATGTCGTATTTTAAAGAAGCTAATCGTCGTATTTATTATATCGATACATCTCTGTACAAATAAATAAAATTCAAGTGTCTGTTTGTAATGTGAAACTATCAGCTTTTTACTAAATGTTTATGAAAGTACTTACAGTTCCAAAGCTAAACAAAAAAAAACAATTTAGAAAATTTTTGCCTGTCTGTCTGTCAGTCTGTCTGTTCCGGCTAATCTCCGAAACGGCTGGACCGATTTTAACCGGACTTTTACTGGCGCCGATAGCTGATGTTATACGGAGTAACTTAGGCTTAGGCTTTTATTGTAGAAAAATAATTATCAACAACGCGGGCGAAGCCGCGAGCATCAACTAGTAGACAATATAGGTATTCTACTTCGGTAATACTCGTGCCTTCATGTCTTGCGCAGGTCACTGTTATCTATTTAACCCCTTACTTAGTACCTGCGCATTAGATAATACATTACTATAGGTAGTATTCCTACTTATAAATCTTTCCAATGCATAGCTAAGCGTCGTTTCACAGAGGGAATATTTTGATTTAAAAGAGTGTCCGTGGAGTTTCTTGACCGTTCTTCTCCATAGGTACCTACTACGCTTTGGAATGGGCGACTAGCTTCATCTTTCTGACTGACCGACCCCTTGACAGTTCAAAAGTGTCTGTAATTGGTTTATTTGAAATAAATGCTTTGAGTTTGAGTTAAAGAGACTCTTACCACTGTAAACTACATAAAATAACGTTCAAGTGTAGCTACAGAATCTACAAACCCCGTTTGCCAGTTATTTTTTAAAATATTGAATGCTAAACCAAATAGTTTTCCAGGCGGAATATCTAAATATCAAAGCTAGTAGGTATCTGTTGGTCAATAGACTCAAGTAATCAGTCGAAACGGATTACCAGGCGAACGTGGCTAGGGTAGGGTAGGGTTTTGGCCGTACCATACCTACTAGATACATGATAAAAGTTCAAAGTACCTAAACTGTAAATAAGTAACTAAACTTTGATATTTAATTTGCTAAACCAAAATGATGGCTGCGATTGTTTTTTTTTTTTTAAATTACATGTTAAATAATTCATATATTATGTCAGAGACTACACGACAACAGTGTAGGTCCTCCAGATAATGATTCACTGGTCCTTGGTGAGAATCACTCGGTAACTAGATTAGGTATTTACTAAGTAGGTTATTTTTATGTCGACACCAGCACACATAGCATGACCACCGTAGGAACGGGTTTTGTCGACGGCAGAATAGACAAAATGACAGATTGTGATTGTTTAACAGTCACTTTGTCTATTCATCCGTCGACAAAATTCGTTTCTATTGTGGTCATGCTACGCGTGCAAGTGTCATTATATTCTAGCAAATAAAAAGTCTGTGTGTATGTAGGTTTCATCATAATGAAAAAGAAAAATATTCTGAAACTTACCAATCGTGTTCAAAAGTTCAAAAAACGTACTAAGTACATTTTCATGATATTATTGAAGTTGTAATTCAACTATGGATACTCAGGGTACAGCTTGATAGAAGTTATCAAGATAATGACGTCGATATAATTGGTAGGTGATTAAAATTAACTGTTTTATTACAATTTATATTTCATTTCGGTATTTAAAATAAAAAGGCAACACAATAACAACACAACATCCGCCCGATACTTGACTGGTGCACTCACTATCAGTCACTGATAAGCTTAGATACTTAAGTACTCGAAATATATAATGTCATAGAATGATTTGATAATTCGAATATTCGCGAAACCCTTAGGGATATTCCGAAAACACGGATAATTAGACAATGGTGAAAATATTTCTGCCGAAGATTGTATGATTCGTCATTTTGAACTGGGTGAAATAGGTTAGGTTGGTTAGGGCATGTGGGGCCCGCCAGCCAGGCGGGCGTGCGCCGGGAGGGCTGTGGATGTAAAGGCTGAGCCGGTTTTTTTTTCATAGTCTTATGTCTTATGGGATTCTTCTCTGGGGAACCTGTGCGGACATTAATACAATCTTTGTTCTACAGAAAAGGGCTGTTCGAGCCATTTACAACCTCGGTCCAAGAGATTCCCTTCGGGAGAAATTCAGAGAAATAAATATTCTTACTGTAGCCTCACAATATATTTTCGAAAACCTATTGTATGTAAACAAAAATATATCAAATTTTAAGAAAATGTCCGATATTCATAGTTTAAATACCAGGAACAAACACAACCTTGCTGTACATCGCACACGTCTCCACAGAGTAGGCAACTCGTTCATGGGTCAATGTATACGCTTTTACAACAAACTTCCCATTGACATTCGAAACTTACCCATTAAACGATTTAAAAACTGCATTAAAACCAAACTTTGTAAAAATGGGTACTATAAAATTTCAGATTATTTAGAAGATAAAAAAGCTTGGGATTGAGCTGCTCGCTCTGCTAAGCCTTGTGAAAACCATAAAACTTGACATTTTGCTTATTCATCACAATAAACCAGTTTTATATAAATATTGACATTGTTGAAAATTATATTCAAACTGCACACGATTACTTTGTAAAGTATCATATTATTTTAATTATTGTGAATGTGAGGACTATGTGGATATTTTATTTTTATGTTTTCTCTTTCATTTATTTTTTCTTTCTCATTTAGTTTTAATGATGGTCTGGCAGTTTGAGTAGTTGATGCGGCCTAGACAAATATCCTTTCTTTGGTATTGTTCGTCGAGTTGAGCTCCTTCAGTTTTGAGTTGAGCTCCACGATTACTGACAAATGCTTGCACTGACTGGACAGGTCCACTCAAATCTGTGTGGTTCTTTCCTCAAAAGACCATTTCAGACACTGATCCACATGGTCCTCATATGACTTGACCAAGATTATGTCTGGACTTTAAAAGAGACTACGACCTCTGAGTTTGTTTCGGCCTTTCTTCTCAGAGTAGTCACATAGGAAACACCGACCTCATCTAGCTTATTTTTAATAAAAAAAATTATATGACGTGTAAAAGTGATTCCGATATCCTATTTACAGAATAAACAATTTCATTTCATTTCATTTCATTTCCCATGGCCCTCCCATCACGGCGATGCGGGAGCTCCGCTGAGTTTTAGTGGGTATACTGTTTTTACACAGGAGTCCCACATACCCCGACTCGTCCCCCACGAGCCGGGGATGCGTAACGCATTTCTCAGAGATAAAAAAAAAAAAAAAAAACGGTTAGGTTAGAACTGTGACCAACCACGCACTAGCCGAGCGAGCGCCACTTCCAAGTTGCTCACAGAATTTTTTTCACCATTGTCTAATTATACGTGTTTTCGAAAAATCAACCTACGACATAATTATATGTATATAGAATACCTTCCCAGATACCTATTTCAACTGAATGAAACGAAATTAAAACCTCTCCTCCACAGGCGCGTTTTTATCGCGCGATAATAACGCAAGCGTTATTGCGATATCTGTTTTCAGTACATTTTGTATTTGCACGGCCACGAAGGTACACATTGCTGCTATATATATAGTGGAAGTTGTTCATAATGATGAGTACAATGACCCCTTAAGAGGATGCAAACGAATTAAATTTCACATTGTATACCTACTGGGTGGATTTTTGAGGTGGGTTAGTAAGGGCAGTTACCTGAACCGTTGTAGCTACATGAAAACGGTCTTAGGAGACTGTCAAATCAAATCAAATCAAATATATTTATTGTGGATCATAGGTAGGTACAGTACAGTTCTTAAATATTTGAGAAATCTCGTTCAGCTATGTCCCGCCCGTAGGGCATACAATAATTAAACATAAATTAGCGACTAATAAAATTAACATTATTACAAATTATTTTCACTTTCCTTCTAGCACAATAAATAAAAAGATAAAAAAACCAAAAGGGAACATTAAGGGAAATGTCAAATTCAATTTGTAGAATATAAAATTAATTTACATATATGATTCAAAAAAATTTAAACAGAGTCAAACATCACAAATTAACATAGGTAGGTACCATCAAAGAATTTCATATCTAACCAGTTTCAAAACCAAATCCCGTGAACACGATGACCACATCTGTTACCGGCTCGGTGCTATAACCACCGAGCGCTGCAATCAATAATAGTCTTAACGGTGGTTAGATATGAACTTCTTCGATGGTACATGTCAAATTATACAAATAAAATAAAAAATAAAAAATAATAAGAATCGTAACAAATTAAAATGTCAAATTGCAAAAATCATACATAAAATTAAACATAAATAAAAATAGATTTTACGGTAAAATTTTAGGTCATCGAACGCATCATGACTGGGTACTATATTTAAGTAGAGACTTGTCGGACAGAAATTCTTTTACAGAGTAGTAACTTTTGTTTACCAACAGATCATGGAGAGTCCTTTTAAAGTTTTCATTTTTGACAATCGTTCTAATAGGCCCCGGTATATTATTAAAGATGCGAGAAGCTGAACAAAAGATGCTCTCATGCATTAGATGAGTTTTACTGGCTGGTGTACGTAATTTGTCCTTGCGCCGTATCTGTCCTTAACTTTTCCTTAACCTTTTCTTTTTTTCTCTATCGTACTGTCCTTAACTTTTTGAGACATTCTGATCTGCATTCACAGATTTTGAAAAAAAATATACCTAGTCAGCAATAAAATGGGCAGTTTTCACAAATACTTTTTTTGATGCCAATCCATCCTGTTTCTTATATGGATCAAAAAACTATTAGACCAAACGGAGGTTTGAGTGCTTGAAAACTAAGAAATCGCAAAAACTTTTCCCTAACTTTTGTAGGAAATGAGACTCCAACCTACTTTTTACGGTGGATAGACTGGCCGAAAATAAACAAAAATATGGAATTTCAAATTTCGAAAATACGCTTTGTTACTTTATTTTATTTGAGAACAAATTTTAGATAGTTCGTCGCTCTTCCATACAAAAAAAAAATCTTTTTCCATACAAAGGTTATATGAGATTTCCGACTTTTGTAGCGGACTGTCTTTTTAAACGTTTTCCATAAGTCTGAATGTTCAAAATCATTCAAACCAACTATCTTTTCCCTATGATTGACAGACTAAACGAAAATAAAGAAAAATAATAATTTTGAACGAATACACGTTATAATTTGATTTGCTTTGAGAGAGAGAGATAAGTTGGTTGCTTGTGATTTCCGACGTTCTGAGAATAAATAGCCTCAAATAATTATGAACTTTTATTTTATTATAACGCGTATTCATTCGAAATTTGCAATACCCATATTTTTATCTTTTTTTTTCGGCCAGTCTATCCATCGTAAAAAGTAGGTTGGAGTCTCATTACTAGGGATGCAACGATACCGATACGATAATCGTAAATCTGCGATTAAATTATCGTAATTTTGTACGATCTTTCGTGATCGTAAACATTATTATTACCATTATCATTATGATATTAGTAGGTTAGAAATGGGGGTTCTGACCTTTTTTTTTTTTTGTGGTTAGCATATTATCAAATAACCCTCCCGCCGGTGTGTCAGACTCTTACTGACTAAAACCCACCCGTGTTCCTGCAGTTGCCTGAAAATTGCCAGGGTCACGGTATCCCTTTCGGACTTTCCCGCGACCCCGGCAGGCATCGGTCCTAGCGGACCCCTTCCGTTGTGCTGACATCTCTTTGAGGCGCGCGTGGAACACAACGCGCCGTCGACCCGGGCCTGGTCCTTATCGGACGGCGAGCTACCCATTGCTCACCGTCCGCAAGCCCGCGCCTACGGTGGCCGGGAATCGGCCTGCGATTCCCGACGCCCAGGGCGTCTCCTGTGGCGGCTAGGGCGTGAGGGCGCGACATTTGCCTCTCCCTCACGCGCTCCGTCTCCTCCTTCGCGAGCATTACTGCTTCGCAGAAGGAGGTGACGGCTTCCCACGCCCTCTCGCTCCGTACCATGGCCTGGACCAGGGCCGGACGCGAGAGATCACTGCCGCCGATCGCCTCCACAAGGACACGGCACTGTATCGCAGACCTGAGGTTTTGATGAGTCTTATTATTTGAAATTTCTTTCAAATTGATTTAAATAAAAGGAAGTTCATCTTCCGGGAGAATTTGGTAACATAAAATGTCTTCTGAATCAGGTATCATGGTAATCATGAGAAACATGCTGATTTATCACTGACACCATTTCCACAATAAAAAAAAACATGTTTAACTCATCTTTTAATAACATAAAATGTATTTTTCTTTGTTATACAATAAAATATTTTGGAGTTCAATTTATATTAGTCATACTCAAGGTTAATATCAAAACCCGTTATGGCTGGTCTCTAGAATTTCATGATGGAGAGACCCATTTGTATACAAGTACCTACGATTACCTTATACAAAGGAGAATGCGCAGCTCCCATACAAATTTACCCCAGCTCCGGCGCAAAAGTTACCTATCTCAGATTATTGTACATTTTATGTGTATCAAGTATCAATATGTGTGATGTCTGCAGTGGCAGTCAAACATAGAAAAAAATTGCTTTGAATATCCTTCCAGGCGCGTATTTTTCATTCGACCATATTAACAAATATTGAGTAAAATATAAAATAATGGATATAGATTTACGAATGTTAGGCATTTGCCTTGATTTTTACTTTCAGGAATATCATATCGTATCATAAAGGGTATCCAATAATAATAAAATAATATTTTAAATCCGATTATTTTTTTAAGCCTTACAAAGGCAGACATAAAGCTAAAATAGCTTTATTTTTTAGTCGACCAGGACAGTTATAGAGCGAAACAAGTGCAGGCGGTGCAGTAAAAGATACCTATTCTAGGTATTTTAAAAGATCCTAATAGCAAGGCTTGTAGAAAAGATAGGTTCACAAGAGGCGGCCGTTGCCAAACCTACAAGCATACCTAGCTTAAACACTACTGTCAGTACATAATAGCAAAGGCTATGGCACGTGTGGGACAGGTAACAGATTTCGTGTTGGAAGTTGTGCCCATGTTATCACGATTTTATATTATTTAGGTTGGGCCAGACACAACGAATTTAGCCATCCTGCTGCTTTCTTGGACAATGTGTTAGTAGATTTAGAATTATGATTTTTTACTAAATAAACACATCTAAAATCAATCTTGTTATTATTATTTTACTACCTTATAAGATACGATATGATGCCCCTGAAAGTAAAATCAAATCAATCTTGTTATTATTATTTTACTACCTTATAAGATACGATATGATGCCCCTGAAAGTAAAATCAAATCAATCTTGTTATTATTATTTTACTACATTATAAGATACGATATGATGCCCCTGAAAGTAAAATCAAGGCAATATGCCTAACATATTCGTGAATCAATAGCCACTATTACATATTTTACTCGATATTTGTTAAAATGGTCGAATGAAAAATAAGCGCCTGGAAGGATATTCAAAGCATTTTTTCACTATGTTTGACTGCCACTGCAGACATCACACATATTGATACTTGATACACATAAAATGTACAATAATCTGAGATAGGTAACTTTTCCGCCGGAGCTGGGGCTTTTTTGCGCATTCTCCTTTCGTCTCAGTTTTCAGCGACAGCGCGGCGCCGTCTATGATATCCTCCTAAAACGGTAAGTTAGGTCAACGTTACAATTGAGTATGAATGATGATTATGAAATTAATAATTATAAATCTTATGTACCATCGAAGAAGTTCATAACTAACCACCGTAAGGACTATTCTTGCTTGCAGCGCTCGGCGGCGGCCATAGGACCGGGCCGGTAACAGATGTGGTCATCGTGTTCACGGGATTTTGTTTTCAAACTGGTTAGATATGAACTTCTTCGATGGTACAATACGCATAGGCATGGGCGTACCCAGCTTTTGGCCCAGAGGGGGCAAATCAGAATTCCCCCCCCGCGTGTTTTTACGCGTTCGCGTATTTTTACCGACTTCCAAAAAGGACGAGTTTTTATGTTCGTCTGTATGTTTAAAAAAATATAAGTATATGTATCGATATTTTCGTCAATTGTGGACCGGTTTTGAAGTTTTTTTTTTTTTAATGAAAAAACAAATTTTCAAAATTGGTCCACAATTGACGAAAATATCAAAGAACATTGTAACCAAAAAGAAAACAGTCGAACATAGAACCTCCTCCTTTTTAAAGTTGGTTAGGTAAGATAGTCTAGGTTATGTCGACCAGTGTTTGAAAGGCTTGGTTTGTTACCGTTGCCAGCTCTGTACATTTATGAAATATGTGTGTTCGTAGTTAAGAATAAAAAATTATTTAAAACATCAAATGATGTAAATCCTCGCACTAATGCACTAATTTAAATAAATCTCGTCTATTAAGACGAGATCTATTTAAATTAGTGCTTAAGAGCGTTTATTCTGAAAGTTGGCAACGTCGTAAATAGCTGTCTAATATTTACCTGTTTTGATTAATTTGGAAATAATACTGTATGGAAATAAGAAATGTGGCTAACTAAGTTACTAGAATATTGATTATGATATGCAATAATTAATATTGTAACACCGAATATTTAGTTTTAGGCGTAAAAAAAGTATTTGGAAAGTTTCCAAATGTTTTTTTTACGCCTAAAACGGGTACAACATCAAATTCAATGTTACAATTTCAGAATAAACGCTCTTAATGATTTGCCAAGACTTGCCAAATACAATAAGAACTGCCTAGCAATGTGCGTGCGTATTTTTAACGAGATACCAAGTGAATTCAAATCATTAAATTCTAGATTATTTAAGATAAAGTTGTACAAGTGGTTGAATGAGTGTAGCTTCTATTGTTTAAAAGAATTTATGGAGAAAAAATGTTGATGTACGCTGTAATTTTCAAATATCCTGCATGCTATAAATAAATGATTTATTATTATAGGTACAACATGAAGATGGCCGCGCAGCGCGATTTTTTCTAAAATAAATACGTAATATACTGTACTGTACTGTTGATTGATACTGTAATTGTAAAGTAAGTCTTATAACTTTTATCAACAACAGTACTTAGGCATACAAATCCAGGTCAATCAGCTGCCCTCCCCTGCCCCCCCCCCCTGGGTACGCCCATGCGCATAGGGATTAAAATGGTATGCCAATAGTTACGCCTAATTTTAAATAAACCATAACTACGAGTAATAAACGTTAATTGTGTGTATGCCGTTTTACAATTATAAATATAAAATCAGTGTCACCTGGATATAATCTCACAGAATATTTTTAGCAGTGCATTCTGCAGCGATTTTGGTATAACTTAACGTCGTTTAATTAGTGCGTTTAACAAATAAAACAGTTAGTATGTACCATCAAAGAAGTTCATATCTAACCAGTTTCCAAACAAAATCTCGTGAACACGATGACCACATCTGTTACCGGCCCGGTGCTATAGTCGCCGAGCGCTGCAAGCAAGAATAGTCCTTACAGTGGTCAGATATGAACTTCTTCGATGGTACGTGTCATTTTAACTCTAAAAAGTGTTGCCATCAGTGTATATTTATGGGGGTTCAATTTTGTAAGTGTGTGTGGTGTGTGACCGAGCTTTTTTATTAGTAAGACTTATTGATCAATATGATCGAAAGGCCCTATACTGCTCTGCTAAGCCGAAAGGCGCTATCTCAATCGGAGTAAGTTTTGAGAAAATTGACTTTTTGTTAATTGTAATTTAAGGAAACATAAAGGATATAAAAACTTCTGAGTGGTTTTTTTTTAATGTTTTAATTTAGGTAGCGGTATTTAGCTTACACCAAAAGATGCGAAATTGTTATAGCTATTGAATGGTATGAAAAAAACTAAAAGGGCGTATCTCTGAGATAGCGCCTTTTTGCTTAGCAGGGCAGTATAGAATATAATAGTTTAGTTTTGTTTAAGTTTTACTCTTACTGTTAATAACTTAAATTGCAACTTTACTTCGAGATTT
This sequence comes from Agrochola circellaris, assembly GCA_914767755.1. Taxonomy (NCBI): domain Eukaryota; kingdom Metazoa; phylum Arthropoda; class Insecta; order Lepidoptera; family Noctuidae; genus Agrochola; species Agrochola circellaris. The sequence goes on along the minus strand of OU611867.1, from coordinate 2,128,486 downwards.
TTATTTTCTTAAGATTAGTAATAAAAGCTAAGCTAAATACGGAAAATGTACTTACATTGGATAATTACCCTTAAGGTCACAGTACACTATATTAACTTAGTTAGTATCCGTTCGAACATGATGTGAAAGAGCGGAGCCTTCTAATACAGCCATGCTATTCTGTAAACATCTCACCGTGAAAACTTGGGTGAAGTGAGCTGTCAGGAGTGACAATCCCTCTGGAATGACAGCTCACTCCACGCTCACTTCACTTAAGTTTTCACGGTGAGATGGTTACGGAATAGCACTGCAGGCATTGTTCTTCTAAAAGGAGGTTTCAAACAAGATTCAAATGTAATTTTCTATATACACAATAAACTAAACTATTTGTAAACTATTTATTTGTATTATTCAGAGGTTGTCGCTGTTGAGAGTGAGTTAATGAGTTCGAGTTTTCGATTTCCTTGCAGGATAATAGCTTGGCGTGACAGGAAACTATTGTTTATTATCATGTACGGACGGGGCAATAATAGTTGTAAGTGTAACTAAACGTATGAATGTTTGTAAGTAAATAAAATATAATTATAAAATCATGGTAGCCACATCATAAAAGCACTTTTGTAGTGATGATACATTTCCTAGAAGTAACTAAACACCATTTATTATTTTAAAATATGGACCCATTTTATGGAGACTTTTAAGGAGATCAAGTTAGGGCTCTGCCACAGAGATATTTTTTACTGCAAATAACCCCAACTATCGCCCTGTTTCGTTTGATCCACGATTTTTTACCCACTCTGTATATTATTATAGTTACATTTACGTGGCAAGCGAGATGGTGCACTTATCTGCAGCTTTCCAAGGAGCTATTTGCCGGGATCCAAAACAAACCTCGGACACTTCGCCGTTGAGCATAACGAAGTATCGAAGCGTGATGAATTGGATATTACATGCAAAATGTCAAAGTTTAAAAGTCATTTTATCCAAGCCTTAATTACATAATTTTGTCTGTTGTCTTTTATGGTTATTATTTTATTTTTGTTTTTAATGATTTTATTGTTTATGGTGTTCTTATTATAAATTTATTTTGTTATCTCTGATTTCATGTTGTATGTTTTGATTTATTAATTATTATATTCGCTTTGTCAAATTTAATGTTGTACCTAGATTATAAAAGAATGATGTGGTCTCCTATAATTGGAAGCGCACACTGTATTTGTCCCTGTTCTTAGATCTAATTCTTTGCTATTACGCAAGATAAATCCTAAAATCTTGAACCCTTTTGAGGTAATATTTAATATAATAATAATACACCTGAGGAGGCTCTCGTTAGGCAGCTGGATCAAGGGCTTGATCCAGAAAGCGGTACTTCTTGACACGGCGCGTATCGTTAGGAGATTCCTCTCTCAGGAGCCCTGACCACCGGTAGCTTGGACCCTGTTCCCGATACCGGTTGGCTACTATTTTTTATATTTTTAAATGTTTTTGTTTTCTCTTTGTTTTTATAAAAATATTTAAAAATGTAAATTATATGTGTAAAAATGAAATAAAGGAAATAATAATTGTGTTTGACAAAAAACTGAAATTTGATAGGCATCTATCAAATTTCAGTGTTTTGTCAAACACAATTCCCAGGTCACGAATCTCGTCTACTTTTATTAGTGTTTGCTGGTGCAATGTCTAATTGTGGTAGTAGAGTAGAATTGTAGAGTTGAAAAATATGTTCTCCCATACATTCCAACTGCAAATGTAAGTTTGTACGCACAATATTGGGAGATTTAGTTTGTTATTTAACTTCTTAAAGCTTTTCCTGTAATTTACATGTAAAGAACCACTGTCTGTATTTTTTTCTAAATTATTTGCGTTACACGTCTGTGTTTGGGTCACAGAAATTGATATGTTAAATTTCAACTTAATCGATCCATTAGATTCGGAGCAAATTGGCTGTGACAGACGGACAGACACACACGAGTGATCCTATAAGGGTTCTGTTTAGGAGGTCTGGGGGTAAGGAACCCTAAAAAGTACTAGGCTTCCATGAATTCACGATAGGACCTATTTCAGTAGGTAGGTAGGTATATAGGTATGTACGTAGGTAGGTACTGTTTGTAGGTAGGTACTGTTTATAGGTAGGTACTGTTTGTAGGTAGGTACTATTTGTAGGTAGGTACTGTTTGTAGGTAGGTAGGTATGTAGGTGGTAGGGTAAGTAGGGTAGGTAGGGCAGGTAGGGTAGGTAGGTAGGTGCGCCGTGGATAAGTACTTAGTGCTACCTTTGCGAAGCCGGTCCGGGTAAAGCTAGTCTCAATTATAAACCTACAGAACACGGTATGGGGATCAGCAGTGACGCGGTAGAACTGCTGCGATAGCTGCCGCCTGCAGCGGGGTTCGGAATCATACATTTAAACTTAATTTCAATTTAAAATTTAATTCTAATACAGTTAGTTCGAATTTCGCTTGCATAAAACCCTATATTGTAGAGGCATAGATTAGTGGAGTGGAGTCGCGACGAGAGACGCGATGTGGATGTCAACTAATGTGATTGGTCGATTCTTGAACCGCGCTCCGCTCCGTTCATCGCCCCGCTTCGGTAATGTTGTATGGCTATTCTCTCGAGAGAATGTCCGTACAGCCATGCGATTCTGTAAACATCTCACCGTGAAAACTTGGGTGAAGTGAGCTGTCAATAGTGTCAATCGCTGTGGAATGACAGCTCACTCCACGCTCACCTCACCTAAGTTTTCACGGTGAGATGGTTACAGAATAGCACTGCAGGTGTCATTTGCTGTACACCGTTGAATTACTCGAATTAATTCCAGAAAGTTTGAAGGAGGCATGATGTACTGTAGATTATGTGTAGATTCTGAAAACAAGCATAAGACAACAAATCGCACCTTTGGTAGAACAAGGGCATAATTGTCATAAATTGCCAAAATGACTTAAATATGCAGAAATGCTTTAAAAAGGCCCTTTGAACTGGAGGGACAAAGATATTCGTTTGGCAATTTATGACAATTATGCCCTTGTTCTACCAAAGGTGCGAAATGACCTTTTTTGGAACAAAATATCTCTAAACTAAAACTAAGTTGTTACCTACCACCTAATTCAATAACCCTTTCGTAGCTTCCATCAGCCCGCCTGCTGCTCGTTTGGATCACCTTTCCTGGAATTAGATAATTTATTTATGGAAGTGTATAGACTGCCGCAAGCGGCATTGTATCACTATCAGTTATAGTGCCGCCTCGGTTTAGTATTCTTGTGATGCCGCCACCAGCTTACGGCATAATGGCGCTATCTACACTGCCGTAAAGAGTATGCACGGCAAAATAAAGCGACCGTTTGAAGTGCCGTAAGCGTTGCATTGTCACTAGTTATTTTGGTTGCGTGTTGAGGTTAATTCGCTGCCTTTTGATTTGTGTTTGTTTTACTTATACAATGTGAAATTTTATTCGTTTGCATCCTCTTAAGGGGTCATTGTACTCATCATAATGATCAACTTTCTCTATGGGGCCAGCCTAAAATACGCGGAAAAAATCTGCGAAAAAGCTATGCGAACATAAATGTATGGAACAGCTGATTTATTTTTCGCGGTTTCACGGTTGGCCCTATAGTGAAAGTTGTTCAGAATGATGAGTACAATGACCCCTTAAAAGGATGCAAATGAATTAAATTTCACATTGTATATCAAAAGTCACTACAATGACTGAATTTACATCTTTATTAGATTTAGTATGAAAAACAACATTTTGAGTACCTAGACTTTTATTATTCGTAGGTACACTACTTATGTACAAAAGGCAATGTTACTACCTACTGTTAAGTTCTAGGAGAACTCAGGATGCAAGAGCAAGCGAAGCGAGTACGGGAGTTGGGGCACTCCGACGCGCGATTATTTTTTCTTTAGACAAGCATGCTGAAATTTAGAAATAAATAAATAAAGATTGAAATCCAGTAATCGAAAAAAAAAAGGGTGCCAGTTCACCGAGCGCCTACTGTACTTACGTATGTCCGTAAATCACTTGACAAGTTAATGGATACTCTAATATAATAAATGCACCTCTTTTGTGTGACTCAAATAGAGAAATACTTCCCATTTTGATGTCGTAAAAATACTAAATAGCCAAGTAACTGCGACCAACTTGGATGTATTGCTCGCCGGTCGCTGCCGCGGCGCAGCGCGCGCGCATTTGGTCACAGTGCTAACCAAGCCTGGCTTAGTTAGTTACTGTGACCAAGTTCGAAAAAGACCAGAAAGTTTAAAAGAGAATCATTTATTAATACAGAGCTACCGGAAACACATACGAAAGAAAAGATAAAATAAAACTTTAAAAAAAGCGTAAGACATACTTAAATTAGAAGGACAATGGTACCGATTCTCTTGTACACTGAACTAAACTATCACTAAAATTCCTTACTTTTGGCTATGAGAATCTTAGAGCTCTTCTGCAAATAAAAATCTCTAAATTAAAAAATAATTTTGACACAACTAAAATCGAATTTGACAATCGCGAATCCACGTGGTAGGTACCCTTGGTTTGCCCTAACCCGTGATTTTTTTTAGAGCCGGAGGCGCGCAAGTGGTGCAGCCTCGACGTGTTTTATATGGAATTTTTCACTTTTTGTACGGAAAAAAAGAAAAAATATTACCTACATGTTGAGTTTTAAGGAGTTTTCGAAAGGGTCGAAATTTTCATTATTTTTGCGATAGGACGCACCATTTTCGAGATGTAAGCAAAAGAAAAAATAAATACAGTAGGTACTGTTTTTGCACGTGAAGTCGAGATGTTGGTGTGAATTTTAGTTCATGATAACTTATTGTACCCCAAACCTTTTTAATCGCGATTAAAAATTGTCAGGTTTAGTCTGGTTTGGTTTTTACAATCAAAATTTTAGGTGAAAAACGTCAAATTGAGAATAGCAAAATTAGCCATTTTCACTGAACTAAAAACTCAGTACTATCTTAGTGTTGTCAAACTAAAATATAGTTAAGTTGTGTCACTTTAGTCTATTTCAGAATGGGAAATCGTCGTTTGACAGGAATAAACTAAATTTTAGTGATTTTTAGTTTAGTTTAGAGGCATTTGTGACAAGAGAATCGGCACCAATGTTTATATGGCAGTTAAGTAAAATTACCTTTTTCTTTTAATACTTCGTAACTCCCATCAGGTTTCATATAAGTGGTATACACGTATCCTGCAATGAGAGAGTAAATACAGGCACAGTATAAATAAGTAGCAGTATTATGTGTTGGATGTGTTCATAGAAAACGGCCGAACCGACGCGCTTCGAAATATCAGAGTATATCAATACAGTATCGGGTGCGTGGCAGTTACGCACGGACGCGGAAGGTTTATCTAAGGTTTTCTGGGTTTTTGGTTCGTCTCTTTCGGGTGACCACTGAAAATCAGCGCTGTGCTGTGGGTCTTCATAGCGCAGACCCACAGCATCATGCTGAGTGGAAGCCTTCTTGTCACAGTCATGACGTGCCAGCAGCTGCCGACTATTTCTGTTTTGTGCTCGTTATTGTATTTAAATCTATTCTGTTTCATTTCCCTTATTATTTACTCGAGTTTATCATCTTTTTTTTTTATGCACGTGTTGCTGTGACAAATAAACTTATTTTTCTTTCTTTCTTTATTTCTTTCTATCTACCGAGCCGTCGTAGGTAATTATTTCAAGGACACTGCCGAGACATAATACTGTTACTTTATTATACTGTGCTACAGGCCTACTGAGCCGATTCCAGAGGTATAGCCGCACGGTGGGGGAGGGACAAGGACGAGTTTCTGAGCTCTCGCGACACGTCCCTACCCTCTCGCACCACGAGGTTACCTAAGGCGTCCGTCTAAATAGCGCCCAAGTGTATGTCGGATAATAGCTCAGCTCAAACTCAAAGCATTTATTTCAAATAAACCAATTACAGGCACTTTTGAATTGTCAAGGGATCGGTCAGTCAGAAAGATGAAGCGGTTCCTATGGAGAAGAACGGCGAAGAAACTCCACGGATACTCTTTTAAATCAAATTCACTCCTTATCTTAATCACACGATACTGCTGACGGACTGCGTGAAAACGAGAGTGAGCGGCGGGGAGAAGGCTCCAAGGCGCCAAATGTTTAGGTAGGATTGGTTTTTACGGCGAAAATAACGTTAATAAAAAAAAAAACATAGTATCTGCTTTATAGTTATTTCAGTTATTATGCAAAGTTTCATGATCGAATTTGAAGTATTTTTTGAATATCAGCGGTTCGGCGGTAACTTTGGATTATTTCTATTGAAAAATTTTTATGGAGCCTTGTATTCGTCAAACCAAACATAGTACTTAATACTAACCCTAAACTCCACCATATATGTATTTATTTCGAAATTGATGCTGCAGTATTTTCGATATATCAGAGGGTCATGTTAAGCAATTTGAGGTATTATAGACTCTTAAAGATATCCTTCAGTTTATCCACGATAGAGGCTAGCACATAATAATTTAAATACCTACGGTTTTATCATTTCTAATCACAGAAAAGTACAGAAGGCGAACTCCACATTTTTATGAAGCTACAAGTACGCGGCGGGTCCAATTCAGTGACCGTAACGTAGTCAGATCAGCCGTGCTATTCTGTAAACATCTCACCGTGATAACTTGGGTGAAGTGAGCTTGATTTGAGCCAGCCGTGCTATTCTGTAAACATCTCACCGTGATAACTTAGGTGAAGTGAGCATGAAGTGAGCTGTCCATAGTGTTAATCCCTAGCTTTAGGTGCAATGACAGCTCACATCAAGCTCACTTCATCCAAGATATCACGGTGAGATGTTTACAGAATAGCACGGCTGTCATTGCACCTAAAGCTAGGGATTGCAGGTGAAATGACAGCTCACTTCATCTAAGTTTTCACGGTGAGATTTTAATGCAAATAAATATATTCTATTCTATACAGAATCGAACGGCAGAAGATATAAGAGTAACGTGATAGAAAGAGATGCAGCTTCTAGGTGAATATAACTGCAGTGCTATTCTGTAACCATCTCACCGTGAAAACTTAGGTGAAGTGAGCGTGGAGTGAGCTGTCATTCCACAGGGATTGACACTATTGACAGCTCACTTCACCCAAGTTTTCACGGTGAGATGTTTACAGAATAGCATGGCTGTAGGTAATTAGCGCTGTGCGACCTGAATTGCACTTTATTGTGTCGTGGCAAGAGTCGCTATGATTTCGCGGAGTGAATCAGCGTTTTAATCTGTGCTTACGTGCGCGTTACATTTCCACACGATTTTAAATCCTGTCTACTTACCAGGGACTGAAAGCGGTTACGGTTAAAGGTTAAGATACCTCAAAAATATACCGGTACCGGTTTAAAATAAGGGTTGAGCTATACCTACCGATACTTTTTTAAATAAAGGTTGGGCTAAACCGTTATTTAACCCGTTATGGTACCAAAAACATGTCAGACGGCGCGGCGCGGGTGCGCGGCGGGTTCGAACACGTTAGAACTTGTGTATTTATAAAGGTTTAGGTACTGCTACCGATACATTTATAAAGGTTAAGGTCTGCTACCGATACATTTATAAAGGTATCGATACTTCTACCGAAATATAACGGTATGCATTTCCAACCTCAAAATTCCGCTACTGAAAAAAATAACGGTATCGAAATATTTTGGTAACCCTTATTTATTAAATGTATGACGTCATACCGAAATTTAAAGGTACCTTAATTTTTGGGTAATTCAGTCCCTGTCTACTTAATACCTATTTGCTGATTCAAACTCAACTTGGATACAACTTTGCCTATTATTAAAACTAAAAAGCATTGGCATCACCGGAGAAATGTACAATATCCTCTCCTCATACCTTGACAATAGAAAACAAATTGTTAAAATAGGAAACACGATGAGTAAACCATCTCCCATAGAATTCGGTGTTCCCCAGGGATCTTTGCTATCCCCCCTTTTATTCTCTATTTACATAAATAATATTAAAGACTTAGGCTTAACTGGACAACTAACTTTGTACGCCGATGATACTTGCCTTTTCTATTTCGGCAACAACATAAACAACATTGTAGCTGACGCGCAAAAAGATTTGGACATATTATACAACTGGTTTAGCTCTAATTTACTCACCATAAACGCATCAAAAACATCGTACATAATATTCTCAGCTAAAAATAAAAAAAATCTTGACCACCCAGCCTTACACATAAACAACACCAAAATCATCAAAAGTAACTGTGAAAAATATCTCGGACTCAGGTTAGACAACAAACTCACTTTTCAAGAACATATTGATTACGTAAAAACAAAAATAACATCGCTAATGGGATCAATGCGCGGGTACATTAATAACATTCCAAAAAAAATCCGCTACAATATTTACAACTCATTAGTTCGCTCACACATAAATTACCTAATCGAAATCTGGGGATGCGCCACCAAATCGACTATTAAAGATCTACAAATAGCACAAAATAAAATAATTAAACTTCTATTCAACTACGATTATCACACACCTACATCCGAACTATATAAACATACCAAACTAATGAGCATTCATCAACTTTACACATTCAATTCCTGCATTCTCATTAGAAAAATTCTTAACAAAACCATACACACACAATTATCCTTTAACATAAGAACATCCAAATACAGCCAAAGAAACCCCAACCAAATACAGTCGCGCCCCCCGCGGACGCAATATGGCAGGAGAAATATAAAATACGAAGGAGTACTACTTTATAATAATTTACCGGCAGATATAAGGAGCACATCCTCTCATAACATATTTAAAGCTAAACTCAAGCAGTACGTCACTAACAACACAAAACTATTAAGCTAGTCTTGCACACAAAATGCGACATCGTACGGTCTACCTGCTTAAAAAAAAAAAAAAAAAAAAACAAAACTACTGGACTACACTTACCTTAGTTATGTATTTATTCGCTAAGTGAACAATGTATGTTCTTTTGAATAAATAAAGAATCTTTAAACCTACCCAATGCATGCAAAATACACACAAAAAAATACTCACCAAAGTCTACAGTAGTTTCATCATTCGAAGTCTTCTGCGCCGAAATGAAAGCAAAGAACAAAAACAGTATGAAAAATATCTTCATGGCGACCATTTTGTGTTGGCTGTACATACGCACTACGAGAAATAAATCTACTTTAAAATATTATTGCATTCAATTCACTAAGTGTGACTTTTTAGGGTTCCCTACCTCGAAAGGAAGAAAAACGGAACCCTTAGAGGATCACTTTGTTGTTCGCCTGCCAACACCATTTTTCTCAGGAATGGGTTGATATTAATATTAAAAGTTTTACGGTCTTTTGGAGGTGTGATAAATTCAAGCTTCTACTTAACTCAACGTAATCAAAAGATGCGACCATTAATGATACATTTTAATACTTACAAACACACTCATAAAAAAGTCATCAAAATCTAGATATACCAGCATGCGTAGTATGACCACCTTAGAAACGAGTTTTGTCGACGGAAGAATAGACAAAATGACAGATAAACAAACACAATCTGTCATTTTGTCTATTCTTTCGTCGACATAATCCGTTCCTACGGTGTGCTACGCGTGCTAGAGAGCGTTTTTTGACACCGTAAGGTAAAACCCCGCTGCCATAATTTTCATGACAGCCATCACTGCGACCGTTATGTGGCCACCACCGCTCCAATATGAAACCGTAGTTTAGTGTAAGTAGTTGAACCCTCATTCTGCGAGCCCGTCTCGCTCCTGACCAGTGTTTTAATCATTTGCTGATATGACCTTTGCTCTTGCTATTATCAAATTACGAACAAACTATGAAAAATTATACCTAAATCTGAAGTTTTTGACGCTTAAGAATGACCAGCGCGCGTATGTCTTTATTTTCTTCTTTATTTTATTTTTTTGTATATTGGCACCTTATATTCATGTATTTAGTTATTATTTATTCGTGTTTTTGTATTTTATGCTGTCTTTTGTGTGCACCAAATAAACGAGTTATCTATCTATCTAGCATGACCACCGTAGAAACAGTTTTGTCGACGGAAGAATAGACAAAATGACAGATTGTGATTGTTTAACTGTCACTTTCTCTATTCTTCCGTCGACAAAACTCGTTTCTACGGTGGTCATGCTACGCGTGCAGAGGTGATAAATCATTATCATTGTAAATACTCATTATTTGTACACATTTTATAAAATGTATACTACCTATTACATTGCATAATTGTTGCACGGATAAAACTTCAAGTTTTCATTAAATAGTAATTCTAAGAAGCGATGAGGCAATGCTGCTCTTATCGGCTTTTATCTTTTCAAGCCATTTGGGGTTGAAACCCTCAGGCCGTGGGGTCCGAGTACTCATAGTTTATTCAATGATATCTCCAAACGGCTGGTTGACAATTCCCGTGACCAAGGGCTGGGTTTTAACTTGGCCAGAGGCTAAGCATTGCCATACAACGTGGCAATGCCGCCAGTCTCTTGGCTACATTACCAGTCGGCTGCGATGCGGAGGAATTTTTCACCGCCATATTATTATTTTAGTTTGTTAATAAGTTAGACAGGTAGTTAGTCCGTGTGGTGCCGGAACTGCCGGACGTAAAGAATACCACCATCCCATTTCTTCCCGTGGGTGTCGTAAAAGGCGACTAAGGAACACACTAGAGAATGGGTAGCAGCAGCGTTCTCTATGCATTGTAACACCATACTGCGATCGCCAACCCGCCTGCCAAGCGTGGCGATTATGGCAAACCCTCCCATTTGGGGGAGGCCTATGATGTCCAGCAGTGGACGTCTTTCGGCTGAAATGATGATGATGAATAAGTTAGAATATTATGTGTATTTCACTTTTATTAATTAATATAAGATTTTATTTATAACTATGAGAAAATACATAATATTCCTGAGATGGTATTGAAAGATTTAAATAAGTACTTATTATTTAATTAATTAGGTATAAGTTGTTTAATGTAAATGTATGTCTTCTACTAATATGATAAAATCAATCAATTCACAAGAGAATCTATACTCAAGCGTAGTCTGAAGTCTCGACCATACTTGGGAGATCACAAATCAAATCACTGCTTGACTTCGATTACGATTAACCATTTCGAAATTTGAAAAGTCCTGAGAAAATGCCGGAAATTTGTGAAAAAGACACATTTTACTTTTAGAAGAAATATTACTTTCTTTTCAGATCTCATTTAACTTTTTTATTTTCTAATAAAATCCCAGTAACGCCGAAAAGTCCTGACAAAGGCCAAGGCTGGTTATGTCCGAACAAATTCGAGTTTAGAGTGAGTTGAGGAACATTCTAGAATTAATTAATTAAAACTTCAGCCAAAACTAGTACCTAATATACAGGCATCATTGCTTTTGTGAGCTGGCGCAGTTGAATTCTACCAGGAACTCGATGAGCGCTTCTGTGGTCTACTTTTTAGGGTTCCGTAGTAAACAAGGAACCCATATAGTTCCGCCATATCCGTCTGTCTGTCTGTCCGCGGCTTAGCTCAGAGACGGTTAGTACTAGAAAGCTGCAATTTGGCATGGGTATACATATTAATCACGCCGACAAAGTGGTAAAATAAAATAAAATAAAATTTGGCTACCTCCCCTACACGTAAAGTGGGGATGTTTTTTTTTCTCATCTATCCCACGGTGTGGGGTATCGTTAGAAAGGTCGTTCAAAAATATTGCGAGTTAGTAATACCATTTTTGGAATCACGGATTCGTTTCCAAAATATTAAGCTTATAAGTGAACATTTTTGTTAGAGTCAAGTGTCCCCCCCCTGCCAGTTGGCTGGGTGGGTTGTGGGCATGGTTGTACCTACTTGGATTTGTGAAAAAATCCACAGCAGTAGTATATACAGGGTGTTCGGCAGACGATTGAACATACGAAAATGGCGGATCAGTGGGGCCGTCCTCTACGTGTTTAGGTCCAATAACAAGACCCAAGCCACACGGATTTTTTTAAATTCTTTTTCGAATTTCGTCGTTGCTGAAACTTGAAACGTCAATATTTTCATTTAAAAATAACAAAACTGGCAACATTTTATTTTTAGTTTTCATCTTAAGTAACTGTTCCCTTTAAAATAATTATTAAGCATAATTACTATGTCCGTCAACCTCACATTCTAACTGAAATTGTTAATTAATATCTATGTACATTTTTTTTTTTTTTTTTTTACATTTCTGCGGTTTATTTTAGAATGTTTACATGTGGGTACAAACAACTTATAATTAATAAAAGTAGCAAAATTATATACTAACTTAACTAAAACTATTTACAAACTAAAATATAGCATCGAAAAATTCATCCGCATCGCTGTATCTACCTATGTACATAAATATTATGTAGGTGATGAAAAAACTATTACTCGTAACCACTAACCAAATAACAACATTTTACAAATAAAACATGTCCGGCCTTTTACGCGTTTAAAGAGGCCTATTTGCTAGTGGACTGCTGCATTATGTACATAGCCTGTTATCTATCCAGTCCTTTGGCTGTGCCGTAGTGGGGAAAATAAAATAGAGGTGCTTCCAAAACTTAATAATTTTTAAAGGTGCATCATTGCGGCCAGTCAATGATGATAGCTTCAAAACATATTCCTTATCAGACTATAGCGCTACAAGGCTATTTTGGCGCGTGGCCAAAATCGGAACTAACACTGGAATGAAATGTTACCAACAGCAGCTGACTCGAAGAGTGTAAGAAGACACAATAATATCTTTAAAAACTCCTACTAAACGCGAAAGTTGGCGAGGATGGATGGATGTTTGTTACTCTTTCACGCAAAAACTACTGAACGGATTTGGATGAAATTTGGCACACAGGTAGTTATAACCTGGATTAACACTTAATATACCACTTTCATCCTGATATTCCCACGGGATCGAGACTTATGCAGGTGAAACCGGGTCTGCTAATAAGAAATAAAACAACAAAATGAAATCATATTTCAATTTATTCGAGATTACATAATTTAATAACGAAATCTTAGCGACTTGACGCCTTCCAAATCTAAATTATTTTATATTAACAAAAAACTTTTCGCAGTTACTTATCCCTTTTGCAGGATATCCTTGGCCATCTACTGTTTGAAACCGTACTTTTTGCAGAAAAACATAAGGTATTCTCCGTTTGCGATTTAGTTTCCAAACATGTAAACAAATATGTATTTTTGAAAGATCAACTTTTATCTATACCCACATAAAGTTCAGTTTGCGCTACAATTTCAAACATTTTTATGACTTTTCTCAATCATTCTGAAATTAACGTAATTTAATCCGTTTAAAGTTGATTCATTTAAATCGAAATTACATCAATTTGAAACTTTAGAAAGATTTCTTTGTTGATTTCAAGTAATTTTCTCAGACAAAAGTAATATTATTGTACCTATAATTAATTTGAGATCTTACACATAACCTATAGGAAATAAATAGGTGATCAAAATATTACATTTGTTTTTTCAGATTCAAGATTTTTACAGTACCATTATTTGGAAGGATACAATAAGGGTAAGTATCTGCATATGCTTTGCACCTTAAAAATCGTTGAATTATTTGACAAAAGTAATGCTGCAACCAGAAGACACGACCCAGGCCTTCACAGTTATTTCAATTCTGATCTTTATTCTCGTTACATTAAGGTTGCTGTTGGCTTGCCTGTCAGAGGTTTAATAAATGTGAAACGAGTGTAGCGAATTTTTGTGTTCATAGACAATATAACTAACCTTTTTTTACACCGCAGTCGGGTAAACCAGAAAAATACTTCGTTTAGAAATGAAACTTAGTGCAGATTTCACCAATGAAATTGAACAAGTTCAGCACATCTAAACGCGTTCAAGAGCTGTCAGTGTACAATATTCCATAACAATTTTGACACTGACAGCTCTTGAAAGCGTTTTAGAAATGCTGATCGCGTTCAGTTTCATTGGTCAAATCAGCTCTTAGGCTTCGAACACGTTTAAAAATGTGTTGTAATTTTACAATTTCGAGGTCTATTGTAGGCCCAGTTTTTCTTCTAAACAGTTTTTATTTTGGAAAATACAACAAATGTAGAAGTAAACCTAAATGTACTATATTTTTTCTGACATGCAAGATATAATAGTCAGATGGTTAGACAGACAAGCACAATTATTTTTATATCTTTCTATTCAAAGATTTTATACATAAAATAGTCTATTTTTAAAGTCGTGTCATTCTGGTGTCTATTTCAACGAAGTAATACTAAATACGCCAATTAACAGCTTTCATAAGCCGAAGTCTCCACCAATCAATATTAGTTTCATTTGACTTTAAATTTTAAAGTCTTAGAAATAAAGTAGTTTTTAAAAGTAATAAGATTAGCATTTATGACCTTTCGACTGTCAGGAAATTTAGCGTTAGCCTTTTTAATAGTTTTAAGTAAAAACAGTATTGTGAAAAAATTGAGCTATGTTTATCTGTAGTATGTCAAGTCAAATGCAACCAAAATTATTGTTCATTTATACATTAAGCCAATAGTGAGGGTACTTTAAAATTCGGCGCAAACAACTACCATATTTAATTACATTTTGTTATACAAACGAAAAAAATAATCCACGACGTTTCATTAAGAAATCTTAGAAAAATCTAAAATTATATTTTTTTAGCTAATTTACAATGCCTTAACATGATGATTTTCTTGCAAAATTTATACTATTTGAGATTGTTTTTGTTTTTTGTTACAACAACATAATATTACGCCTGTTTTACCCGTAGGGTAAGGCAGAGTCCTGCAGTTCCTACTCCCACATTACCCCAGTTATGGTTTTTAAGTCAAACGTAATAGGGGAGCGAGCCTATTGCCATCAGCAGGACACAAATCCGGACTCCGGGCTGTTACCGAGAAAATCCCGATGGGAAAAACCCTATAACAATTTCCCCGACCTGAGAATCAACCCCAGGATCTCATGCTCAGCAGTAACGCTTCGAGACCACTAGACCAGCTAGACAGACAACCTTTCGGCTTTTTTGTTATGTTGCCTCAAGTGTATAATTGAACTTGGCATAAAATATCTACCAACCCGCGCTGGGCCCGCGTGGTGATATACGGCCCATTCCATCTAACAGACAGGAGGCCTGTGTCCCAGCAGTGGGAACATCATAGGCGTATGATACTCGAGGTCTCCAGTATAATTTTGCATGAAAATCGTTAAGCCGTGGGCTGTAGTTAATCCCTTAATTTTTACTAATTCACTACCTAAAAATTTTGTGGCCTGGCCCAAATGGCCTTGCACAATAATTAAAATCATAGACAAAGCCAGGCAAACCTTTTTGCCAAACATTACAAAGACAATTTCTGACCTCGCAAAAATGGCCTGACAAACTCTGAAGAGGCTTCAAAGCCATTATTTAGTGGCCTCACTCTATAGCTACAGTCCACGGCCTGTTATACATTTAAGTTTAAATTTAAAACTAATCATTGCGTTTGCAATTCACAATTTATTAATTATACTATACTATACAGGTACGTATTCCCGAGCGATGTTTACTAGGCGTCCTTTCAATCCTTATTATCATACTCCTAGGACTCGTAAATCGAGTCACCATGAATGTATAAGTAAGGTACAGACTGTTCACTATAACATGTCCCTTGCCGTCATGTTGGCACCATTGCTTGCCGAGCTTAATTTCAATACGAATAGAGTTCAAAATGGCGACTGACAGAACAGTGTTACCAAACGCGTCACGGGACAAGATTTATTGTTAATGAACGGACAGCAGTGATAGAAGGATCTTTTGGCGCCAGAATGACATTGACAGGGAGGCGTTGTTGGTGTAACATTTGTGAAATTGTCACTGTCATTATGTACATACAAGATGGCGGCATTCGTTCAAATTTTGTCCGCGCGCCAAAAGAACCTTAGAGCGTTGTAAAACCTAAAGTTTTGTTTTGTGCAGGTTTGAAGCCGACATACTGGCCGTATTGTTCTAAATTTGAATTCACGACCATTTAAAACGATCCTTTATTCAAAAAAGCAAAGTGGCTTGATTTAGTCATCCGGAAGTGTATTTTGTCTGCTAGTATTCTGCATTTTGTTACTAGATACGGTCAAATCTAAGATCGTTTCAAGGCGTATTTAGTCCATTGATTGGACACAGGGCGGGTCTTATAGAGGGTGGCAATGCCTTTTGTTTAGCACCGGTAAAAAGCATCTAGATAAATAATTTTGCTAAAATGTTTTTTTTAATGATATTTCTAGCAACGAAAGACGAAATAGTTTTTTTATTAACACACAAATAATAAGGATTTCTTTAAAGTTTTCAATTACAATGTATGAAATACTACTCAAAAGTCAATCTTTTTGTTTCGAAATAAATGCAAATTAATTATAAACTTTTATTTAGAAATCAAATGTACTGGACAGTCTCAATATATTAAATAAATATAAAGAATAATATAAAAATCCCACAATTCTATTTCGCTACGCTAACTTGGCCCGCGAAATTTAAATATTCTTACGTTTTTTGCAATTTCAGTGTCAGGTTGTATGTTGATTAAAATATATGATTCGTGACTACATAATTCTACTGAATTATAATCATTAGTATCATCAATACAACGCTCTCTAAATAAATGCGTCAAATGTCATGATTTCATGAAATTGTCATTCAATGGGGTAATAAGGATGATGCCTGGGTAAAAAAAAATGAAATTCTAATTAGTCCGTCAGTCAGATAATAAAAAAATATTAGACACGTATTTTTTGCTTTATCATATTAATAAAAAAATACTTAGATAAAACGCATTTTAAGTTGGGGAGTGGGGGTCGCTACGTCACTAGTATGTATAAAATCTACATACTCGTGACGTCATGGCACATTTTACCTCAATGTATCGCCGTAATCTTAAGGTTACGTAAAAAAAGAAAAATACGTGTCCAATATTTTTTTGAAATCTCAAAGACGAAACGGAGTAAATTTTTTTTTGTCATTTTGAGATGATTGACATATTGATGTTTTTATTAATAACTGCAGTGTAATCATATTGGAATAAAAAAAAACAAAACATTATTTATCTATAGATTTGGATTTTAACAACCTGAAACGGTTTGCTCTGCTACCAGCTTGCGGACTGGCATTTTACCACAGCATAAACTATACTCATAAACACGAAAGTCTGACAATCAGCCTTACCAAAGGACATCGTGTTACCCAGTAACTGGGTTGTGGAGGTCAGATAGGCAGTCGCTCCATGTAAAATACTAGTATTCAGCTGCAGCCGGTTAGACTGGAAGCCGACCCCCAACCTCAGAATAGAACAGAATGTGCCCTCCGCATTTTAGGTATGTAGCTTCAAGTATGCGGCGGGCCCGTCTTATCGGGCCAATTCAGTGAGCGTAACGTAGTCAGAAGATATAAGAGTTACACGATAGAAAGAGAGGCAGCTTCTAGGTGAATATAACTGTAGGTGGTTAGCGCTGTGCGACCTGAATTGCACTTTATTGTGTCGTAGCAAGTCGCTTTTTATTTATATGATTTTGAGGAGTGAACCACATGTATGGATCTGTGCCCCACTTTGTTTGGGAAAAGGTTGCGCAAAAGATGATGAGATATTTTCACAAAAAGCATGCGACATAATTGTAAGTATTTCACAACATTGTAATCATAATTTATCCAACTTTATTCAATTTCAATAATCACGATCCCAATTTTAATATTAACATTAGTCTTAGAACTATTTAAATTCTAATTATTTTAAACTAGAATTACAATATGAAAAATAAGAAATCTAATTTCATTATTATGCGTTATACTTAAGGCTGAATTCATTACTTTCTGTGTACCTTTCAATTTTCTTAAGAAGATACGCGCTAACGCCGGCGCCGTTGTCATTCATTCCATAGATTCCTAGATAATGATACTAGTCCAAATTTTTCTTTACGATATAATGTATAACTAACACTCCCATCCCATCCCCCAATGTTTCGTTTTTTGGCGAATTTTTATATTTTTTTTCTTAAAATTAAAATAATTAGAGTAGATAAATATTAAATCGTAAAAAAAAAAGTTCTAGTATTGCGGCGGTATCTACATCGCCACATGCGATCTACGCATCACACTGACGTCACGCGAAATCCTGCATCGTGCAAGCAGAGTTTATCGCGCGATCAGCATATATATAACTTCCCGACATTAGTCGTCGGGCAGTTGCCCACCAGACACGACACCCGTCTGGTCGGAAGATCGTCCCTTTTCTGTAGAGGATGAGTGAACTTTACAATGTTCCTCATTCATACCTTATTATCATTAACCAGGAAGAAAACAAAGGTTATGGAATGAGCGACCACGTTACCGCGTTTCCTCTTTAATCATGGTTAGAACAAATTAATTTTTGTCCTAGATTTTTTGGCCTCGGTCCGATCCTCAAGTAACTTGCATGAAGGGTACTGTTTCATAGTCTTCCGATTGATAATGAGTTTACATTTCATTCGGATAATGTTCCAAAATAGTCTTTATGATACCCAGAATTGTACTATTTCAAAATAATTTAGAGCATGTTTTAATAATTAATTTGTGATATCAAGACCGACTTTAGATTTTCCAAATGACGTGTAAATGCAATTTATACAGCAAACTATTTTACCAAAATGGCCTCAAAACCACATTTTCGAAAGAACAGATTTCTCATAGAATCTTTGATTTATTATTGAATTAAGTCTTCTTTCTACTCAATACTTTAAACAATCTAATATTAATAAACATTACAGTGCTACAAGAATCTTTTGGCCCTCCAATGACGTTGACAGGGCGGCGCTGTCGGTGAACATTAGTGCAACTGTTTTGTAAAATGTATTGAAAAAACAAAATGGCGGTTTAGTTCCGATTTTGGCCACGCGCCAAAAACTCCTTGTTCAGGTATACTTAGTACGTGGTTTGGCTAAGCATTAGTCCTGTCACAGTCGCGCAACTGACAAACTACGAGTGCAAGATAGAGACGGGAACATGTCTTAGTCAAAGCACGTGTTAAGTACCGTTTATCAATCTCGGTCTTAAAGTTAGTTCTAAGACCATTTTCGACAAAAAAATATCCCAAAGTAGTTCGAATTCGCCATCAATCATATGTTTACTTGAGAACCGCTGGATTCCGAGACCAAATATTCAGATCAATCATTCTAGTTATCGCCTAACACTCCCGAGATCGTATTTTTCTACATATTGCCTAGAAAGTAATGAAAAACGACACATAACTAGCGACCACATCGAGACATTTAGCAGACTGGTACTCTCGCCAAGTATTGGATCAGATCGCTCAATGAAACCAGACCTTAACAACATTGGAAAAAAGTCGTTTATTGACTGGCAAACAAGCCATATTAAGAACTCTCCGTGCCTTGGTAAGCAAAATCGATCTTTGACAGTCGTTACGAGTAGTCAGAAGCCTGCAAGTCTGACAACCAGTCTTACCAAGGGGTATCGTGTTACCCAGTAACTGACTTGTGGAGGTCAGATAGGCAGTCGCTTCATGTAACAAACTGGTATTCAGTTGCATCCGGTTAAAATGGAAGCTGACCCCAGAGATGTATGGAAGACAAAAAAAAGCTGTGCGCACCACAAATAAATTGGAATTAGGGTATTAGGACGATATAACATCACGCCTGTGGACCCCGAAAGCGTAGGCAGAGGCTACCTACATTTCGCAAGTTATTTTTAAGTCCCATGTAATAGGGCGCGACCATATTGCCAGCAACCGGGCACTGCACAGACTCCGGGCTGCTACTGAGAAATTACAGATGGAAAAGCCAGTAAGACTGCCCGATCCGGGAATATACCCCAGGACCTCATGCTAAGCAGCAGCTTGCGAACAATAGACTAGCGAGGCAAACCTTATAAAATGATTGGGTAGATTTCGCCAGTAGAGCCAAAATATGTAACCACTGTCACATTATAAATAAGTACAGTTTGGACACTTGTAAAACCTACATTACTCGCGAAGTTGCTTCGACGAAGTACTGGCCGAAGTTGACCGAACTCCCGAAGTACGTGACTATTCACTCGTGCAAAGAACTTCCGAGTCCTTTGACTCGGGCGCAAAAACCGACAACGATCGGAAGTCGCCCGAGGCGAGCCGAGGTTGCACGTAAGCGAACCGAAGTGTCTTTTTACACTCGCATATACATCAACTTCGCGAGTAGTGTAGTGCAAGTTTTAGTTGTTGCACCTACAGCACAGTATAATAAAGTAACAGTATTATATCCCGGCAGTGACCCTGAATTAATTACCGGCCGCTCGGTAGATAAGCCTTCCGCGACCGTGGGTCACTGCCGCGCTCTCGAACCTAGAGCGTACTGATATACACTGAGATTACAAAGCGCGTCGTTTCGGCCGGTTTTCTATGAAGATATGTTACTGTTACTTATTTAAACTGTGCCTAAAGTGAGCAAAAAAAACAGCTTTCCCACAAAAAACGTGCTGCTAAATCACGTATTTGTGCGAAGCTACTTTAAAATCGAGGTAAAGCAACTATGTAAGTAGTTGATTTAACAATACAAGTGTATAGGTCAAAATTCCTCGACTTTAATTTGCTTCGTAAAGTTAGGTTTCATACGAATAGCATGTTTATACTTTAGCACGTAAGGTTAATATTCCTATGACACACTGCTCGTTTTCGCGAATATGAACATTATTTGTTTGAGAATGAGGTTGATATTCGTGTAACGCTAACTTTACTCAACAAAGTGATCTGTGAATTTTGCCCTATATGCAACCCTCCCAAGAGACCACGTTAGGATGCGTAGGTTTCATTTTTAGTATTTGTTGTTTTTTTTTTTCCATTTGTTTGATTTTTTTTTATGAAACCTTAACCTCGACTTTTCTCAACTATGTCGTTGAGAAAAGGCGACGCACATGATGATTTTCGAGATTTTATGAGTATCACTGATCCGACTTCAGAGTTTTCGAGATCACTGATCCGACTTCCGAGTGTTCGAGTATCACTGATCCGACTTCAGAGTTTTCGAGTATCACTGATCCGACTTCAGAGTTTTCGAGTATCACTGATCCGACTTTCGAGTTTTCGAGTATCACTGATCCGACTTCCGAGTTTTCCCAGTCTGAATTAAGGAACTACTACGCGATATAATGACAAAACTACTCATGGAAATATTTTATTAATTTTATATATGGCTTGGACTTTCAACTCGGTGGCAGTGATTTTAGCTAGCAAAACTTCAACAATCAATAGTTTATTTGCATTCTACAATGTGTACTTAGGTGGTAACTTAAAATTATATTGTGATCATCGTGGACCCTGTCGGGCACAGCAAAATAGTAAGAGAAAGGAAGCTTTCACAAATGTTTATCATCATACCACTCATGCTTTGAAAATTTTGCTAGCTAATTTAAATTGACCTTTTATATTTTACTGACTAAAAACATGATTACGGTAAAGATGTCCTCTACTCCATAGGTTTAGTTAGTTAAATAAAGGTGTACAAAAAAAAACCACGAGATGTGACAGCTGTCAAGTAACCGACTAAACGTAATACCTGTCACTTTAGTTGTCATGCTACGTCTCAGTTGTACTCTTCAACTTAGTACAACTGTAACAAAAGTGTACAAGTTGTAGCGCAAACTGAACCTTAAGTGTAGACATTACGGTTGTTTTTCCTAAAACTCGTGTTGTTTACGTGTTTGGCAAATATATTGCGAACGCAGATTAGCTTCTGATGCTGCTCCGTTTCATAAATGCCCATGTCATAAAATACTGTGAATTTGAATTTAATAAACCATATTTGTTTGTTGGGTCGGCCAACCAGTTTTACCAAGGGGTATCGTGTTACCCAGTAACTGGGTTGTGGAGGTCAGATAGGCAGTCGCTCCATGTAAAATACTGGTATTCAGCTGCATCCGATTAGACTGGAAGCTGACCCCAACATAGTTGGAAAAAGCTAGGCAGATTGATTGATTTGTTTGTTGGCCTGCTACCACCGGTCTTGTCCAAAGCCTTCGTATTTTCAAATTAATATATAATAATTTGTATCATTTGGATTATGTATCACAAATATATTGCTATTATTATTTCTGTGTCATGTTCTGAAACTAAGGGCTTGAGCAACTAAAAGATTAAGTTCCATAGGACGCGTGAAAACCATACGACTTTTTGTCGCAGTTGCGTTTTTTTGAATAGTTGAACATGTTTCTGACGTTGAATTGAATAAACTTGAATATGGCGACCAGATCGCAACTGCGACAAAAAATCGCAATTTTTACACACAACCTAAACAAATGTAACTGCCATTTGATAACTTAGAACTCGGTTAATTATTTAATAATAAATTGTCTACAACTATTTTTAATGAGAAAAAAAATCTTTTTTAAATTAGTTTTTAAGACTAAAGACTAATTAAAATTAAATATATTTTAATATTCCGTATTAGAACATCCGTTTTGTTTGTAATTTCAGTTAGCACACGACTTTTTTCTTAAAAAAAAAAAGTAGACTCAGTTGCTAAACTTATTGTTAATTAACAAAAAATAACAACAATATTACATTATTTCCTAGTTACATTATATTTTTGTCATTTTTATAGAGAAAGAAATATTGTCAAGATCACCAAAAAGTCTCAACGCCTGCAAGCCACGAAGGCTTAGACAGAGCTGCCGACGTATTCTGTAACTAAAAAACCCACCGTGAAGACTTAGCTGAAGTGAGCTGTCAATAGTGTCAATCTCTAGCATTAGGTGGAATGACAGCTCACTCCACGCTCACTTCACCTAAGTTTTCACGGTGAGATGGTTACAGAATAGCACTGCTGTACCCACAGTACACCCACATTTCACTAGTTATGTTCAAGTCCCATGTAACAGGGGGCGAGCCTATTGCCACATACAAAAATGGCAATACTTTTTGGTAAATCTAAACAATAATCTTTCATACCCTCATTTACATAATAATTTTAGAGCATGCATACAAACATACAATTTGGAGACGACAATCAATACATTCAAATAAATAAAATTTAAGTGTGTTCGTAATGTCAAAATAACAGCTTTTCACTAAATGTATAATGAAAGTGTACACGGTACTTATAAAAAAAAAAAAAAAAATTGGTTGTCTGTCTGTTTGTTCCGGCTTATCTCCGAAACGGCTGGGCCGATATTGACGGGACTTTCACTGGCAGATAGCTGATGTTATAAGGAGTGAACCCGCGGGCTGCAGGTACAACAATAAATGAAAACACCGGATATTGAGGAAATATTAAAAAAATAGATATACGAAGTTTAATCATTGTCGAACTGTCGTCTCCATTTTGTATATTCTTCGTGAAACATTCATGATTATTAACTACGGTTCTTATAACGTTCAAGTTTCGGGACTATCCGTATACTTTCGGCCTCGTATACCACAGTAAACGGGTTTCATTTGAGTCCGAAATTAATCGGTTAATCTCGAAATATATTTGAGTAAGACCATAATCATTTATAAACATTTAATTAAGTTACGCAATCACGAATAGCAAACATTTTATGAACACATTTTGTTTTTCTTCATGTTATACGCGACATACTGTAAAAGTATAGTCTAAATGGGGTCGTAGACCGCAGACGAGATGTCCGATATATCCTCCAATTTTGGCAACCTACAAAATGTTGGTTACCAATTTTCTTCATTGATCCTATTCTAATGTACTATTATTCGGTATTCCGATCGACATAAGTTAAATATATATGACTAACTTACCCAACACGACATTGGACACCGACAAATCGTTCTGCGATCTACCTGGCACCAAAATAGGTACATAATTGGTACTTTTATTAACACTAAAATTTGTCAACTGGCATCCACTTTTGGTACTAAAGTCACTTCACTAAATAGTGTCATTGTCACTTTTAATTTCACTATCAAAGTCCCAATTTTTGTTGGTGATGTCCATTATTTAGTTATTTTACCATAGATGGCGTTGTGTGACCTTCCTGCTTATGACAGAAAGATAATGGCGTTATAGTGAATATTATTATGGATGCAGAGGTCTTATGGCAGATGTTTCATGAAAAATACTCATTTTCAACCCCATTTGGGGGAGTATACCCTCTGTTTGGGGTCGAATTCCCCCTATTTGGGATTGTTTTGTCCCATTTGGGGTCGATTAGGCAGTGTTAGATGTTCACGATAACTAACTCTAGATAAATTGAACCATGTAACAAACTGCATCACATAAAACTTTTATTCACTATCAGTTCGGGTGCCACCCCCCCACAGGGCTACAGCCCCCCAAGGTGCGCCAGGTCCCCAACTCTCCACACAACGCCCCCTACCGGCTACAGAGCCTGTTCCTACTAACTATTATAATCTTTATCACACCGATCATCGTGGTCCCAATACTTAGTGTTCCTGGGGACCTCTGTCACGTGTCTCCTGGGGGGAGTCTTGGCCGTTCCCCCTTCCTCCTCTCCGCTACTCCTACGGTTCATCCTCGCAGGTCTACCGTCCCTATTTCTCGATGTAGACCGGTCATTATATTTCTCTTTATCCTCATCTTCGCTGACATTGTCTTTGGATTTCTGACGGGTCCAGTTCCGTTGTCTATTCTTGTTAGGGTCCTCCATGACCTCATTTTTTTCTTTCCTCCAATTTTCTACGGGACGGCGGCTGCTGTTTTTCTGTAGTTCGTTGTTCACGCGTTCTGGTATCGCTTGGGGCGGGGTTGGGGCGACCCTTTCTACTACAGGGGGGGGCCTCTCAGTGTTGGTGGGGAGTACAGGAGGTCTTTCAGGAAAATTCTGGAAATTATCACCCCCTTGTTGATTGAAAGCCACATTCGTATACTGATTCTGTATATACGCTCCGTCGCCCTGCTGTAGGTAGTTGACGAAGTTATCCGAGTAGTTAAACCGGTTTATGGGAGGCGGGTAATCCGGCACAGGGAAAGCTTGCACATTAGGGGGTAACACCGTTTGGTTGTACTCGATTTCTTCTTTTTTCTCTTCCTCTTGCCGCCAAGAGTTCAAGTCATATCTCTTGTTCAAGTTATTTTTTGCAGTCCACGTTTCGAAGGTATCCTGACTGACAGATAGGGCCTGTTCCTGCCGTAACAAGCCTGCTCCAGCGCCTAAGATCGGCCTTAATTTAGGCTTGGTGTCCTCATTATTATTCAGGCTAATTTGCGACAGATTCTGGCTGACTTTGTCAGCTATCTCATTAGTATCTGGTCTGTAATCATCTTTTTCTGGGCTCTTTTTCCAAGACCCGTAGCTGACTTCACTGAAATTTTCTTCAGTTGTTAGCTCTAGATGGGCGGCGTAGAATTGTTGGAGTGTGTTCGGTAGTGGGAGGAATTTATTGAGACAGAGGTCGGCTGAGAGGAGCAGCCATATTGTGCTTATTGGTGGTGGAGACAGTAAGCGGAGACGGATTGAGATTGAGAGCTCGTCTAGCTCCTGGGCTAGGACTGAGAGGAGCTCGCGGCCATTTTGCATTAGCTGGAAGGAATTGGAATATATTATTTAATTACTGTGAATAGGGTAAATTGACGAGAATAGTCACCAAATAGATTGGTTTGGTTAATTTACTGGTAGTTAATTGACTCAGGCGTGACTTTACGGATATCCATTATAAAATACAATAGACGGCGTATATTTAGTAACCTAACCCACTTAGCTTTTCTTAAAGAGTCATAAAGAAACCTGTGTGTTGACACGTCTAGCGTCGAGAGCACAGGCACTGCTCTCGACGCTTGACGTGTCAACACGTTGGGTCCGGGTTCGCAATAAGTCAATCGTCATCCTGTGGATGCCTCGTTGAGAGGTGAAACACGTGTCGATTTCATACAGGGTTCTTTATGACTCTTTAAGAACAGTTAAGCGGATTAGGTTACTAAATATACGTCGTCTATTGTATTTTATTTTACTGGTATAATTAACGGCTGAACGGATGTGGCCACACTGCGGTGTGCCCTAATATCGTCGCTGCCTAGTAATGCCCGCATGTACTGCAGCAGTGGTTGTGTGTAGTTTGTTATAGCCGGATTTAGGCACATACCTGTGTGGCAAGACTGCGGTGTGCCCTAATATCGTCGCTGCCTAGTAACGCCCGCATGTACTGCAGCAGTGGACTGGCTAAGATGTGTACTTTGTTGCCGTTGCATAGTCTCGCCTCTGGAAAGATAAATATGATTACGTCAGTGGTGTTTTAGTTGGATTTCTTCATCAAATCTTAGGTTAGTATTATAGAACATATCATGATTTAAAAGAGTGTCCGTGGAGTTTCTTGCCCGTTCTTCTCCATAGGTACCTACTACGCTTTGGAATGGGCAACTAGCTTCATCTTTCTGACTGACCGACCCCCTTGACAATTCAAAATTGCCTGTAATTGGTTTATTTGAAATAAATGCTTTGAGTTAGAGTTAGACTGATGCTTCTATATCTATTATTATAAAAGCCTTTGACGTTCGAAAAGTGCTGATTCTCAGCCTAGTTTGAATAAATTACTTCTGAATTGTTTTTTTTTTTTTTTGCCTAAACCGCTGGATCTAGAAGCATGCAAATTTGCACTAGAGTTCTGTTATATGTGTAACGTACCGCGGCTGCGACCCGGCTAAGTAACCCGTGCATAGAGATGCATAAAGTTAGTGTGTCATTGACTAGCGTGTTTGAACTGTTGTCTTTTCTTTACCTGCATATCTAACAAGTTAGTAACGAAATACGTATGTAACGAGAGTGAGCTGTGAGGAAGGATTTCTGAAATATAACCACTTGCAAATAAATAATGTATTAAACAAGAGACAGTTTGGGTATCAAAAGGGTGTTGGCACTTCTGACGCCATATATACTTTACTGGATGACGTAATAACTAAGATTAATAAAAAAATGAGAGTTGCAGGGATTTTCCTGGATTTGAGCTCTGCTTTTGACACCATTGACCATGAGTTGCTTCTTACTAAAATGAGTCATTACGGAGTAAGAGGTAAAAGTCTCCAGCTTTTTTCATCCTATTTAAAAAACAGGAAGATGTTTGTTGAGATAGGCAAGACACAGAAAACTCACAAAAAAAGCATTAAATCTAAAATTGTTAGCATATCAACGGGCGTTCCACAGGGATCTATTTTAGGACCTATTTTATTTTTATTATTCATAAACGACTTAATCAATTATTTAAATTTTATTTTACCGGACATTGGAATTGTGATTTTCGCGGATGACACAAATGCAATAGTGGCTGCTAATGACATGCTGGAATTAACTAGTATAGTAAATGCTACATTGGAAGCGTTTCATAAGTGGTTCACAGCAAATAAATTATTAATTAATAGTAACAAAACTCAAGTAATGCTATTTAAAACAACATCACGGAACAACGATATTTTAAACGTAAGCTTGAATGAAGACGAAATTGAAGTCGCTAAAGAAGTAAAATTTTTAGGTATTCATATAGACCAACTCTTAAATTGGAAATCAGAGTTGAAGGCAATTGATGCATCAGTATCTTCTGCGTGTTATGCTCTGAGAGCCCTGAGGAATGAAATTAGTGTAGAACAGCTGAAAATTGTATATTTTGCATTAGTGGAGTCCAGAATTAGATATAGTATACTTCTTTGGGGAAACAGCTATGATTATAACTGCAAAAGGGCTTTCATACTACAAAAACGCGCTATTCGTACTATGATCCGCATCTCTCAAAGAGAAAGTTGCCGTCAACATTTTGTAAACTTAGGCATACTTACAGTACCTGGTATATATGTGCATGTACTTCTAGTTAATATGGCTAAAAACATGCATGAATACGAAACAGGGGAAGAGCGGCTGATAAGGGAAGCCACCTGTAGACTGGATTTAAAAAATAATATGACCAATCATAACCTCAAAATTGTTCAGCATAGTCCACGTTACCAATCTGTTAAATTATTTAATAAGTTGCCTTTAGACATAAAAAGATTAGTTTATAATGGCTCTTTCAAATTAAAATTAAAAAATTTCCTATTGAGTAAGTGTCTATATGCCGTAGAAGATTTATAATATTGACATGTCTGTATATTATGTATTGTTTGCCGTTTTTTTTTTTTTTGACATGCTGATTGTATTTTATTGTTGTTAGTTTTATTTTTTATTATTGATCTTGACATCGTAATGGTAATTTTTATAGGTATAATAATAATAATAAACTTTTATTTCGGACCAAAGAATCCATATAGTGTTAGTAACATACAAAAGCTTACTATCTAGTGTTAGTACCTATCACCCTCCCCACAAACTGCTTCATTATCTGACAGCTGAAGCTCTCTCCTACAGTCCTCAGGATGCAAAAAGACAAAAATGATGTATAAAGACATGTATTTCGTGTTATTTATTTTTAATTCTAAGACGTGTAATTTATTCTTTTGTTATTAATTTATTATTTCATGACATCTTTAATGTAATTTGTATTTATTGTCATTGTATGTGTTTTAATTATTTTGAATCTATTTTATTATTAATGATATCTTTTTTGCACTCAATTTAGCGTTTTTTGAATTATTGATTCTTTTTTTAATTTTTTATTTTTATTTACCTTGTTTAATGAATTTATAATTTTATTTTTATTTTTTGCATCATTACTTATGATTATTATTATTATTTAAAATGTGTAAATTCAGATACAAATAATTGTTCATGAATAAATGACTATGACTATAAAGCGGTTAAGAGGCCGTGCACGAGATCGACTGATTTTGATCCATTTTGTTCATTAGTTGTGGGGAAGGGAAAAAGAATTTAAATAAAAACTATTTGTGATTTGAAAAGTCGAGTTTTTTGTGTTCGGCTGAAATGTATTTTTGGAATAAGTATTCATGGAAAATCACAAATATTCACAACAAGTTTTCCGAAAAATTACGCGAGACTGACGTTTGATCACTTTTTTTTTACAAGAAACTACTTTTGATGTTGAACATTTAAAAATATCATCAACATCGTTAATAAGGTAATACGGGCTGATATCCGCAACTCCACGTCTAAGCGCGTATTTTGCGTACGGGTGGGAGAAATCGGTTATTCGATCCACCCCAGCTCCTCAAAGAAGGCCAGCAGCGCCTTGGTGTCACTGACAATCTCACGTAGGGTACCTGGGGTACCGAAGTACTTTGCCCTGTATGTGGCGACCATCAAGATCGTTATGTGGTCTACCTGCATGTGGGTGTTTGTGTTCTTTCTTTAAGAGGCTTACAACAGCTAAAGCGCGGTCACTGTCGGACTGCATAGAAATGAAAGAGAAGCGCGATGACACGACGCAGGTAATTTATTGCAAAATATGAAGCAGTTAGCGATTTACAAAAAATCTATTGATTGGACTGGAAAATTAAAACACTATTATGCTAATATGTAGCTTGTAGAATAATCTGACAAAAAATCAGAATTATTGCATGTAAATTAATATGATTTTTATTCGTTAAAATAATTTTTTAGAGGTATCTTCATGATTTTTTTCTATCGTATCAAATTAGTTGTATTATGTTTTCAACACACTATCATACTAGCATATATCCTGAAGAATATCATATATTTTTCTGATTTTGTTTACTGCAGTGGATCATATTCTTTTAGGCATTATAAAACTTGCGTTTAGGCACGTTTAGGTCCTGTAGTCCCGTTAAGAGCGTTTATTCTGAAAGTTGGCAACGTCGTAAATAGCTGTCAAATATTTACCTGTTTTGATTAATTTGGAATTAATACTGTATGGAAATAAGAAATGTGGCTAACTAAGTTACTAGAATATTGATTATGTTATGCAATAATTAATATTGTAACACCGAATATTTAGTTTTAGGCGTAAAAAAAGCATTTGGAAAGTTTCCAAATGCTTTTTTTACGCCTTAAAACGGGTACAACATCAAATTCAATGTTACAATTGCATAACATAATCAATATTCTAGTAACTTAGTTAGCCACATTTCTTATTTCCATACAGTATTAATTCCAAATTAATCAAAACAGGTAAATATTTGACAGCTATTTACGACGTTGCCAACTTTCAGAATAAACGCTCTTAAGTCTTTTTGTCGATTGGAAATCTTGTACTGGTCAAATCTTTGTGTATACCTGCAAAATAGTCTCCCATGAGGTTAGCAGCATTTATAAGGAACAGCGGGTTTGACCG
Source organism: Agrochola circellaris (assembly GCA_914767755.1). Classification (NCBI taxonomy): domain Eukaryota; kingdom Metazoa; phylum Arthropoda; class Insecta; order Lepidoptera; family Noctuidae; genus Agrochola; species Agrochola circellaris. The sequence goes on along the minus strand of OU611867.1, from coordinate 2,098,420 downwards.
CTCCAGGACATCTAGTTCTGAAAATAAAATAATATTTATATTTTAATATTTTGTTGTATTATTGTCACATAGTAACTAGGTTTTGGAGGTCAGATAGGCAGTCGCTCCATGTAAAATACTGGTATTCAGCTGCATCCGGTTAGACTGGAAGCTGATCGTAACATGGTTGGGAAAAGGCTCGGCAGCGTGATTAAATTTTAAATCCTTTGCCGTCCCGTCCGCCAGTCTGCGCAGGCCCTTACTGTTTTGCAATTTATTTTGTTTTCTCCTTTGTTTAATTTTCGTGTAAATAATATATTTTGATTTTAAAACAAATCAAAATATATTATGTTTTCGTCCTAATCAAACTTATTATACCTACCTAGATTATAATTGAATAATGTGTGATCGCCGATAATTGGAAGCTTACACTAGTATTTGTTCCTGTTCTTATAAAATTGCATATAATTGTATAGCGTTTGTTGGAGATCCAATAAATAAATTGTGGCGGCATATACATCGCAACATGCGAACTACGCATCAAAGACCTGACGTCACACAACATCCTGACGTCACTCGAATCCTGCATCGCACAATTAGAGTTTACCGCGCGGTGGACATATATACAAGCTCCCGAGTTCAACCTCTGGGCAGTTGCCCGCCAGACACGACACCCGTCTGGTCGGAGGATCCTCCCTTTTCTATGGGGGATGAGTGAACTTTACACCCTGTTCCTCATACCCCTAAAAAATAACCACTTACTAGCGAAGGTTCCCTGCATGACGACATTGAGTAGGGCTCCTCTGAGCAACTGTTGTCGCTGTTGTCTCGTGAACGAAGCGCCGACGGCGGCGAGTTTGCGCGCTGTGACCGAGTTCAGGAGGGCGGCTGCTCGGAATGTGGCGAATGCTTGTCTGGAAAAAGAGGGAAATACTGTTTATACGGGTCACATCAAATTACTAAGCGAAACTCCGCAGACTTGATGGCAAAAAACCACGATGAAAAAAAACATGTATGTGAAGGTTGTCTTAGCACTAAAACTTGAATTTTGAATCGCGAATTTGATGCCTAAATCTAAGTAAGAAAATATAGTTTATTATCCAGCCACACGATTCTATTACTCTTTCAAAAAAAATCAAAAGTTATTTATTCAAACTAGGCTGAGAATCAGCACTTTCGAACGTCAAAATTACATAAAACAGTCCCCCAAAAACGCCCACCCTTCGCCACTTCCTAGTGCGTTAGCTGGGAAACTCGTCGAAATCTATACTCAAGCGAAAATGAAAAGTAAACAGAACTTAATACCCGAATTAAAGCCTCCAGGCATAGAGGACGTGCTCGTTTACATATAGCTATTAAAACTGTAACTCGAAGTCAGAAATGATAAACTAGGACCATCGAAGGACAAATAAATAAATAGTTAATTTCTAATAACAAAACCATGGTCAGCAAGACGACCAGTCGCCACAAGCAGCACCCGTTCACGAGCATATCGCAAAGATCAGCCATTACCCCCCTCGCCATGTCTGAGGAATCTCTTTCTAGATCAATATTATATCTATCTCTAGATCAATTATTACTTTACTGAAATAAGAATTGAGATTTACGCCATTTCGTTCCGTGCTCGAACACGATCGAAGAGCGCACGCGATATTCAACTTTATTACTGATGTGTTAGCGTTCAACACATGCTGGAGTGGCAATGAGGATTGCATGGGGGCGGAGCTTGCGTGGAATTTGTCTTTAGTCTTAAATAAGAGAGATTTTCTAAGATCATAGCAAATACTTACTGCAGACGCGATTCATCAGGGCACATTGAAGACACGGTGGTTTCAAAGTGGCGCAGTTTCCTGTTGAACTGTATGCCGTCTTCGCCCGGAGAGAACTGCTCCAGCTGGAAACGAAGACAATAAAGTTAATAGTTTGTAGTTCATAGCAGGGACCGAAACCGGAATGATCAATACGGGTATTTTTTTCGGTTACAAAATTTATAATATTTTTTTTAAGGTTGAATACAACTAGTTTTAACGTGTCCAGTATAATTACGCACGCAGAATACTGTTGGGGCTGCCGTGGCTATGTAGCGCGTCAAAGATGTTTGCGGAAAAGTATACAACCTTAGTTTTTGTTAGACCTAAACCTCTTAAAAAAAAATCTGCTGTTCCCTACATTTATGTTCGTATATCTTGTCGAAATGTAGGGAACAGCTGATTTTTTTCTCGCGATTTCAGCGTTGGTCCCATAGTGAAAGTTGTTCATAACAATTGAGTACAATCACCCCTTAAGAGGTTTTGGGTAAACAAAAACTAAGGTTGTATAGATGAGATAATATTCATTTAACATGAGTTTAGTATGAAGGTCTAATACGTGGTGGCTACATGTTTTCCGATATAGGTCGTACAAAATTAGTTGCACTAGACAAACAATAAAAACAAAAAAAAAAAAAACAATGTCAAAATTTAAATTAAATTAATATTGTACGGGTAAGGTACATTTAAATGATAAACTGATTTGAGTTCAACTTGTGTATTGATAGTTATAAAAAAAGAAAGCACAAACGCCCAAAACTGATAAATGACCCGCGGTGAATGAGTTCTTTTGGTTTTACTACCCAACCGATGCTATGCGACTACTACTTGCTAACTCAGACATTTATATTTTATTCATTCGCTGCGCGGCGATGTCAGCATAAAATTGATAAAATGAATTATTGTACGGGTTTGCACAAATATTACAATGGCAAAATTTAATTTTGTCATTCGCAAAAGAAGAGCTTCTCTACTTGCTCATTTTCGTGGCGAGCTACACTATTTTGAGTTTATTCGCAGATAATAGATGGAAGTCCCCAATGCCGCGACATTGGAAGAAACTCCAGACTGAATAAAACTTGTATGTCAACTAACACGAGTTTTTAAAAATCTTCGTTACGAACACCATGGGCGTAGCATGAAATAAAAGCTATAATAGAGCATGGAGCAGTGATAGCCTAGTGGTGTTACCGTCAGACTGCCAAATCATAGGTCTCGAGTTCGAACCCAAGGCACGCACCTCTGCCTTTTCGGATTCATGTGCGTATTGTATAATTATCACTTGCTTCAAAAACGGTGAAGGAAATCATCGTGAGGAAACCGGCATGCCTGAGAGATATTTCTCGACGGCATGTGAAGCCAAATCAGAGGGCCATGGGCGGCTTTAAAACTCTGACACCAGGTTAGTCACTAACTACACGAAAAGAAGAAGACCACTGGTAGCTTGGACCCTGCTCCCGATACCAGCGGAACACTATTTAATTTTTTTATAATGCCGATAATGAATCACTTCATGCAGGTGTTGGTTAGGCAGAAGTGATTCATTACAACCGGTGAGATGTGATACATTTATGTATGTAAATATTGTTCTTCTGTGAGCTTAGTACCTACTTATAATAACACACTAACATAGCTTATAAGTTTTTGTTTGTAACTAACTAACGATAAATGGATCTTTGTTGTCTTAAAAATAAATAATTTCATTAATATTTATATCGTTTTTTAAGAAACATTTAGTAAAATATTTTTTATTTATTTAAATAAATAATAATTACTATTAGGTATTATTTATTTTATATGTTAAAAAGTTTAATAAACGAAATAATAATAATTAATACCGGTTAGCGAAATAAAAATTACCTCTATCTTACACCGGGCTAAGCAGATGAATATTAATCTGCCTAGCCTTTTCCCAACTATATTGGGGTCGGCTTCCAGTCTAACCGGATGCGCTGAGAACCAGTATTTTACATGGAGTGACTGCCTATCTGACCTACACAACCTAGTTACTGGGTAACACAATACCCCTTGGCCCAAGACCTTATCTGTATTTTACATGGAGCGACTGCCTATCTGACCTCCACAACCCAGTTACTGGGCAACACAATACCCCTTGGTAAGACTGGTTGTCAGACTTTCGGGCTTCTGACAACCCGTAACGACTGCCAAAGATCCACGAATGACAGCCGGGACCAACGGGAGGCACGGAGAAGTCTTGGTATGTAAAGATGGTCACCTATCCACGGACCAACCCCGGCAAGCGTAGCTTAACCTGATGGATCGACCCGTGCGGCTGTTATTACTTAGCCCCGAGCTCCTCACTTGCAAGGCAGATGAATATGACGATGTTAAAACAAGTGCGTGTCGGACCACGCACAATGAAGGGTTCCGTAGTTGGGATGAATTTATCCCAAGAACAAACTTAACATTGTAGTGGAAAAACATGTTCTCCCATACGGAATGTATGGGGAGATCATGTTTATCAAACTGCAAATTTAAGTTAGTTGATTATTACTCGTTAACCTGTTATATATACTACTGCTGTAAATTTTTTCACAAATTTAAGTACAACCATTTAGCTGACAGGCCTTGACACTTGACTCTAACAAAAATTTGCGCTTTAAAGCTTTTTATTTTGCAAACGGATCCCTGAATTGGAAAATAATTTGCACACACCCACCATATTTTTGAACGACCTTTCCAACGATACCCCACACCATGGGACAGACGAGAAAAAAAAAACCACCCACCAACTTTACATGTAGGGGAGGTACTCTAAAAAAACCACTTTGTCGGCGTGATTAATATGTATACCCATGCCAAATAACAGCTTTCTAGTATTAACCGTCTCTGAGCTAAGCCGCGGACAGACAGGCGGACATGGCGAAACTATAAGGGTTCCTTGTTTACTACGGAACCCTAAAACGACGTAATTTTTCTTACCAGTGTCAACAGCGGGACGTACTGCTCGTCGACGCGCAGCATCTCTTTGAGAGTGGTGTCCTCTTCAATCGGCGACTGTTTCTCCTGTTTATCTGCTACCATCTCTTTCTCAGGCTCCACCGTCTCCCTCTCATTCTCTCGTTTCACTTCCATTCTTGTTGGGTCTGAAAAGAGAAATTCTTGTAATTATTTTTATTTAGGTGTTAAGTTATAACTTAAATCGAACTCGGTTTGGGTCGTCGTGACGTCGCCCTCAAAGAGTATTGTCGTATATGACTATACTTACTTATTACTTAGATCCTACTAATATTATAAACTAGCTGCCCGCCCCGGCTTCGCTCGAGTACGTAGCACTAAGTACTTATCTACGGCGCACCTACCTGCCTACCCAACCTTTTTCATTGTTTTTAAGATGTATTCTGCTATTCGGGGCGGAGACAAATCCAACGAATCAAAAACCATGAAAATTGGTCCAGCAGATCTCGAGTTATAAGTGTTGTAACAAACACGACTTTCTTTTATATATATAGATACTAGCTGCCCGCCCCGGCGTCGCTCGAGTAGCACTAAGTACTTATCTACGGCGCACCTACCAGCCTACCCTACCTACCCTACCTAACCTACCTACCCTACCTACCCTACCAACCCTACCAACCCTACCTACCCTACCTTTTCATTGTTTTTAAGATGTATTCTGCTATTCGAGGCGGAGACAAATCCAACGAATCAAAAACCATGAAAATTGGTCCAGCAGATCTCGAGTTATAAGTGTTGTAACAAACACGACTTTCTTTTATACATATAGAAGATGTGATAGTTTGTATGTTTAGAATTCACGCAGAAACGGCTGAACGGATTTCGATGACATTTGGTACATAGGTAGACAAAATGACAGATTGTGATTGATCTGTCATTTTGTCTATTCTTCCGTCGATAATATCCGTTTCTACGGTGGCCTTGCAACGCGTGCTGGTTTAGGACATAGTCCCCCTGGGATAATTTCTGACCTGCACGCTGGCGAAGCCGCAGTCAAAAAAGCTAGTAAATATATAAAATTGGTATTTCTAGAAATTATCGCTTAAATACTTTTAAATTATCAGTATACATGAGAATTCACTCACATGTTATTTGCAGTCGTTACGGGTAGTCAGAAGCCTGAAAGTCTGACAACCAGTCTTACCAAGGGCTTGTGTTACTTAGTAACTCGGTTGTGGAGGTCCGATAGGCAGTCGCTCCATGTAAAATATTGGTATTTAGCTGCATCCGGTTAGACTGAAAAGTCAAGCCGGATACAGCATGAACCAACACCAATATATTTGGGAAAAAGGATGGGCAGAGATGCGGTGTTCAATACTTATTGGTAACTTGAATTATAATTTGGTCAAAAAATTTTAGAATATTTCAGAAATATTTAAAAACTAGCTGCACCCCGCGTTTTCGCCCGCGTAAGTCTCGATCCCCTGGGGATATCGAGATAAAAAGTATACTTTGTCCTTACCCAGGTCATGGATCTCGATACAAAGTTACACAGAACTAGAACTTGGAATGAAATGTTGCGTGGGTAAGTTAACATGCACAACATACATTACATTACATAATCAACATATAATGTTCCCACTGCTGGGACACAGGCCTCCTCTCTGTTAGAGCGAGTGGGCTGTAGTCCACCTCGCGGGCCCATGGTATAATAATATACTTCGCCAGGTATAGCATTCCGAGACACAGTGGTCACGTGGGTGACACAAGTCTACGTCATCACATCTGTGTTACCAGAAGTTTGTAATAATAACTCCCCAACCACCTTTATTACCTGTGCGAATCCAATAAAACAATGAGGTTTTAATTAACAATTACGTCGGTTTATGTTTAAATTGAATTGTTTCGTTTGATTAGACACACTAAACGACAATTTAAATGGTTTGTACATATTTTTTAACAGAATGGTGGCTGAAAATCTTTCCTTAATCGTGTTTTGTTGCAATAAAGTGGCAACTTGATAGTGACGTAGGCATGTGTTAGTCCCGGAATGCCAGACCTTGTTTTATTAGACCATGCGCGGGCCCAGTGCGGGTTTCTGGATGTCACAAGTCTTCGATTTTTTTTAAATTCTAGTACATGCCGGTTTCCTCACGATTTTTTCCTTCATCGTTTTGAGACCAGGCACAAATCACACATAACTATACAAACAGTATGTAGTAAGAATTATCTCTGCACTTTGTTACGAAATTCACTCAAGTTTAGGGTTCCCAGATCAAAATATCAAAAATCCGGAGAAAATTCCTGACATTCCATGAAATTTCCGGACAATCTTGTTAATTTTTTATTAAAATCGTTACGCATCGTGCAAGTAAATAAACTAACCAAATCGATTGCCAAATCGTTCGAATTTTGACACGCGCGCGGTGAAATGGTAAGGGGTGAGGGGGAAGCGCCTCTCTGTCGCCTGCGTTTGCCCGCGCACATGATACACCCGCGCACCGCGTGCTTTTGCTTTGAGTTTGTTTGTTTTGATTTAGTCTAGCATTTGTCTTTGCAGCGATTAGAAGTGATTTTGAAGTTCGTAAGTACTCGTACATATTGCGGATTCATAGTGTATATGTGTCGAAGATTACGACAATGGCATCAGGTAGTGGTAGGTAGAAAACGACAATGTACGTTTACTGAAGTGATGAAAACCAAATAATCTTTTTTGAAAGAAATTTATTTCACTCTTCACTTATTTGTAGAAATTCCGGACGGTTTAAGATTCCCCCCGCATTCCGGACAAAGACCTATATTTCCGGACTTGTCCGGAAAATTCCGGACGTATGGCAACCCTACTCAAGTTACATAATTCGACTCAAAATTCTTTGTTTTGTCATACGATTTTTTTTTCTGTTTGTTTCTCAATTTTTACTGATATAAAGTAACGTAAATATAGAAAACTACAAAAAATAATCTTAGTGTCGAAGAACAATATTTTAGAACAAAAAAATATTTCAGTAATATTGGCCTTAACCATTTCCTTGGTAATATTTCCTATTAATGAAATGATGTAAAATATGAGAAGATAGCTTTGTTGTTCCATTAATTATCACAGTTTTGTGTTCAAATGCTCTCCTCTAAAATCATGATTTTGTAGATAACCGTTTATACTTTGTAGCCGTGGAGACAACTGTCAGTTGTCAGTGTGATTTTGACAGTTTGGGATAGAAAACTTTCTTATAAAATAGTCTACATAAAAAAGGACCTAGACAAAGATTGTTAGAAACGAAAGACAAAATGACAGATAGTAGAAAGATTTCTACGGTGCGATGTCAAAAATGGACAAAAAAAATGTCAGTTTGTATAGAAAGAGCTGTGTCTATTCTTCGTAGACATAGAAAACGTCATGCTAGGCGTGCTGTAGCCAAAAACGCTTTGTGAGAAAAACCGAAAACAGCGCAAAAAAATGGCTTCTAAAAATACAATAATGTTAATACATTTCGGTACACCTACCTGAATCAAGTTCAAGACTATCAGGTTCACTATTCAAAACCATTATCACACAACACTGGTTTAAAATCTTAATTAATATTATAAGTAAACATGTGTTTGTATGTAGGGGGTAATCTCCGGAACGACTGGTACGATTCCGAAAATTCTTTCACTAATGAGAAGCTACAGTATTGCCGAGTGCCACAGAATATTTAATTTTAAAACAAGAAATTACACTCCGTCAAACTAGTTTTAAATATCACACAAAAAAAATGCGGGAAACACACGACCTTTCATATGAACTGTACAGGTGCGAATGCCAAAATTAACAAAGAAATTTGATATTCTATTGGGACAAAAAACAGGAGTGGTGGTTATTCTACACTCGATACTTCGCCTCTTTCTATGACTTTTATATCGTATAGCGCTGTCTCACTCTATCACCGAATATTGAATAATGTGAAGTGCCATTAGATAATTGCTCCCAAAAGAGATAAGTACAGGTAGATCAGTAATATTACTTAAAGTTTTGTTTCTTTCTCGTGTTTACCTGTTGTATAGCGCTGTCTCACTCCTACACCATTGTTTTTTGAGGACTTTTGCTAAATAATTGTCCTATTCTAAGCTCCTTTGGTAGTTCGTCTCGCTGTTTGAGCGAAATTCATAAGAAATGGTTTTCATTGTAAATGGATTACAAGCACGGGTAGATACGAGGTTTACAAGGATCGTTCGGCGCCTGAATGACATCAACAGGTTGTTGGTAAGCATTTTTGAAATTGTCACAGAATTTTTATTGAAAAAAAAAACCAGCCAAGTGCGTGTCGGACCACGCACAATGAAGGGTTCCGTAGTTAGGATGAATTTATCAAGAACAAAGTTAACATTGTAGTTGAAAAATATGTTCTCCCATACTTACGGAATATATATTACTATTATATAGAGTCATTTTTTTTCTTTCTAACTGAACAGACAGCTGTGCTGCTGGGGAGTTTGTTGCGCCACTTCTTCTTCCCAGCTAACGCACTAGGAAGTGGTGAAGGGTGGGCGTTTTGGGGGACTGTCTTATGTAATTTTGACGTTCGAAAAGTGCTGATTATCAGCCTACTTTGAATAAATGACTTTTGAATTTTGAATTTTATGGACGAACACGTTTTTGCCGTGAATTTTTTCACATATCCAAAACCAACCATTTAGCTGGCAGAGAGGGGGAGGACTTGTTGACTCAACAAAAATTAGCACTTTAAAGGTTAATATTTCGCAAACGGATCCCTGAATCCAAAAAAAACTTATAATATTTTTGAACGAACTTTCCCACGACACCCCACCACCATGGGATCGACGAGAAAAAAAAGTATTCCCAATGAGATTATTTTACCACTTTGTCGGCGTGATAAAAATGTATACCCATGTCAAATTACAGCTTTCTAGTACTAAGAGTCTCTGAGCTAAGCCGCGGACAGACAGACGGACATGGCGAAACTATAAGGGTACCTTGTTCACTATGGAACCCTAAAAACAAGATCCAAACCAAAATCGGAACCAACGCCGATATGGCAAGGCCAAAAGAACCTTTTTGCGTTGAATAGTGCTTTTGTTGAACATTATTTTTTGTTAATTTACATAGTTAAAGAGGCGCGCATAATATTTTATTACTTTACCCGTTAAGTTTATTGAAAATAAGTGGCCCTTGAAAACAATTAACTAGCATTATGTCGTCTAGTGGTGTTGTAAAAGGTGACCAAAGGATTTTGAAATTCGGCAACGTCGCAAATAACTGTCAAATATTTCGCTGTTTTTGATTAATTAATTTGTCAATATTACTTAATGAAATATCGCTCTGTGACGCACTAAACTACTGATAATGAATTGCAATAATGAATATCATAACACTGAGTATTTAGTTTTAGATGTAAAAACGGCATTTGGAAAGATTCCACCGTAGGGCGTTATTTTATATTTCCATACCGTAGTATTGACAAATTAATCAAAACAGGTAATATATAAGCGTCTTCATAGAAAATTTTCTATTCAAGTAATGCTGCGGCCGCATCTACGTCTATCGTGAGCTTGACAAAGCAATGCGTGCCGAAGCTTCGTATGTTTTGCTAAAGTTATCGTGCTAATGCGGTGGACACATGAGCGACTTCGCCACGTTTATTATTTACCGCAACCCGGGCGATAACTGCTACGCAGCACGAACTATCGCGACGATAACCGATAGCGGTTAGTCACATCTGCGTGTATCGTCATATCACTGTGCGAAGCTACCGACATAAACCATTTTAAATCGCAACTTAAAAAATTCTTGTTTGAAAAGGTGATAGAGTATTTAGATGATAGAAGCATAAAATAAAAAAATGTCCGATCCACTTGTTATTCTGTCTTGTTTACGACGTTGCTTGTTTGAAACAGTTTTATTTAGTTTGTAGGTTTTTACGCCAAATTTGTACGCCTTGCAAGGCAAAACATAGTGATGCAACGCAAATTTTATACCATGTACCATATTACCTATGTTCAACAAATAAAATACTTTGACTTTGACTTTGAGTTTCGTCACGATAGACGCGCAGATGCGGCCTCAGCATAAGTGACACTTACCAGTAGATCTCGGACTAAGTTCAGCCAATGTCCTCGCGGCGTCAGATTCGGCGTCTCTGTCGTCGCCAGGCCGCTGTTCCCGCAAGTGATGTCGGCCGGTGTACCCTCTCCCGCGGCCAACACTCGACATTATAACTAGCTGGAATTCAAGGTAAATTGGAGAAATTAGAAGAGCATGAAATCAAAAGTCATTTATTCAAACTAGGCTGAGAATCAGCACTTTTTGAACAGCAAAATTACTTATGACAGTCCCCCGGTGAATTAGTGTAAAGGTGCTCCCTCATTGGGAGCATTCGCCTGTAATGTAAGGTTCAGAGTCGAGCATTACATCAATGAGGGAAGAGAACCGACAATTACAGTGCGCAATGTCAGTAATAATATTGAATCTGAAATGTTAAATTACAGGCGAATGCTCGTCAGTCAGGGAGGCAGTATTGTAATGTAATGCTCAAAATCGAATCTGTAACATTACATTACAGGAGAATGCTCGCGGTGAGGGAACACCTTTTTTTTTAAATTATCAAATAACTTCTCCCGCTCTGGGCGGACCGGGAGGGGGCGTGTCAGACTTTTACTGACTAAAACCCACCCGTGTTCCTTCCGTTGCCTGTGTGCCGGGGTCGCGATATCCCTTTCGGACAAACTCGCAACCCTGACAGGCATTGGCCCTTCCGGACCCCACACCGGACACCTTAACAGTGCCAAGAGGGAATGAGGGGCTCGTAGCGTAGCTAAATAATAATAGCCACAAGGGTCGACTGATAGTTAAGCTACGCTCGCCGAAAGGGGTTCGTGAATGGGTGACCGTTCATTACATATCCCTCTGTGCCTTGGCCAGCTCAGCCGTTAGCCCCTTCTGCCATTTGTAGATCATTGCCGGTCCTTATGGCCGCTGACCCCAACATACTTCGGAAAAGGCTAAGCAGAAAACATGATGAGTGAGAAGAGGAATTTTGGGAATTATCTAGAAGCCTTTGCAGTTAAAGTCAGAAATTATGAATGGGCTCGGTTATTAGGCATGATTTACGAGCACGTGTGACTGTTTTCTTAGCAACAAATGGACGTACTATGAGTCATGGTGCAGCAGCTTATTAACATGTGGTGTTTTGCAACTTCATACGGTTATCAAAACATACTGTATGTATGACTATAAATCATAAAATCAACTTCACTTAAAAAACCGGCCATGAAGGGTACCGTAGTTGAGACGGTCGCTGTGATTAACTCAAGACAATGTTTATGTTCTTTCTCCAGAATTAGCTTACCTACTGACAGGTTATATGAGTTTATATAATTGTTTATCATGAATGATCTAAAACAAATTGACTGGACTGTTGTATTACATTCTGATGACCCTAATGAAGTCACCAATAAGTTTATATGCACAGTAAGAGATAGCATCAGTAAACATACGTACATCTGTAAACTGTCTCACAGAAAACGGAACATTAAACCTTGGATAACGCCTGGACTCTGTCGTTGTATGAGGAATAGAGATCATTTGCACCAAAAACTTAGAAAAGACCCTCACAATGAGATACTTAACATAACCTACAAAAGATATCGCAACACTTGTACTAATTTACTAAAAAGCCTAAAATATAAATATCTAAGATCACAAATAAACATTCACAAGAATAATCTAAAAAAACAATGGTCAATTATTAAGGAAATCTGTCAATACAAAGATCACACAAAAAACTTTGATGACCTTTTAAAAACTAAAACTAACCTACAAGATTCTATTAATTATATAAATAAGTATTTTACTAATGTAGGAAGTCAACTTGCTCATAGCATTCAAGTAAGAACTCAAAGAAACGAAGATGACTTAGCTAGAACATGTAACCCAAAATGTTCGTCTCTTAAATCTTTTGTCTTGCTGCCAGCGGACGAAACTGAAGTGAAGAGTACAATAATTAATTTAAAATCATCTAACTCTAGAGGCTGGGATGAGATTCCTTCAATCTTATTTAAACTAGGCGTTGAGATCTTTGCGTTGCCAATTACTCTGATTTGTAATCTATGCCTGACTAAAGGCATCTTTCCTAACGCCCTCAAACAATCTGTCATCATTCCCATATATAAGTCTGGGGACAGAGGCTGTGTCTCAAATTATAGGCCGATCTCCTTGTTGCCAACCCTATCTAAAATTATCGAGCGTATTATAAACAAGCGCTTGAAAAGCTACTTAGAATCCAACGGGCTTCTGTCTGTAAACCAGTTCGGATTCAGAAGTAATAAATCAACTTCTCATGCTGTTCACCAGCTTCTATCATATATTGTCGATGGTTTGGATAAGGGTGACAAGACCATAGGTGTGTTTCTGGACCTAGCAAAAGCGTTCGACACAGTTTCTGTTCCCATACTCCTAAGAAAGTTGGAGAGCATCGGTATTCGTGGTGTTGCGCTCGATCTGATTACCGATTACATGTCAAATAGGACACAATGTGTGAGAATGAAGGACTGCACAAGTCAGCCAGAAAATGTCCAATTTGGGGTACCTCAAGGTAGCATTTTGGGACCGACTTTATTCCTCATTTACATAAATGACTTGTGTGACCTTCATCTCACACGTGGTAAAATAGTTACATTTGCCGATGATACGGTTCTTTTGTTTAAAGGCAACACATGGAGCGAGGCTTTTGAATTGGCAGATGAGGGTTTTGGTCAAGTTGCTACTTGGCTTGACTGCAACCTTCTTACCCTAAATGCCCAAAAAACTAAGTACATTGCCTTCAGCATTTGTAATAGGACTCAACCACCTGTTAATTCCTCATCCATCAAAATTCATTCATGCATAAATCCTCTGTCTTGCTCCTGCTACAATCTCTCACAGGTATCTTCCATCAAGTATCTGGGTCTTACTGTTGACCAAAATCTTTCATGGAAGGAACAAATAGCCACCATGACTACTCGAGTTAGGAGAATGATCCACTTATTTAAAAATCTGCGGCATGTTTGCCAACCAACACTACTACGAACTATTTACTTTTCCCTTTGCCAGTCAATAATAACTTATTGTATCACTGCTTGGGGAGGCACTTCTAAAACAACACTTTTATCCCTAGAAAGAGCGCAGCGAGCTGTACTTAAAGTAATAAATTTCAGAAGATTTAGGTACCCTACACATACACTACATAAAGAATTGTCTTTACTTACGATTAGACAATTGTTTATAAAAACTTCGATCCTACAGCAACACTCTAAGTTACCCCTTACAACAACTAGGCGTAGAAAAGATTTAGTTTATTGTGTTCCTAGAACCAAAACGGTATTTGCTAGCAAATTTTTTGATCACATCGGGCCTTATTTGTATAATAAGTTGTCTAGGAGTTTGCGGTTACGTGATTTGTCAATCTATAATTGCAAAAAGATTTTAAATGAATTTCTACTTCAGATTAATTATGTTAACACAGAAAAGCTATTAGTAAGCCTATCATAAATACAAACACAAAGCTCGTATTCACACATATTCAGTCACATACACCAATTACAGCAACACACAACATCATACAAACATCAACACAACAACTTGTTCATAACAATTTTTTGTCTAAATATTTTGCATATACATAATAATTTTTAGTTTTACCCACCTTACGAATGTATTAATTAATACCGAACACCTGCTAAATGTCTCAAAATATTATGTTCACTATAAAGTGCTGTTAAGTGTGTGATTGTTGGAGAACGAGGAAGACTGACCTACCGTGATACAGTTTTTACTAGTACGGAGGTCAGTGTGAATTACTCTCTAGCAACCATAATATTTGTACGCACGACATGAGATGTTATGTTTTGTATTTAATTTTTTCTTTATAAGTATTTGTTATTCTTATGGTTGTTATTGCGATGCTGGAAATAAAGTTTATTTTATTTATTATTTATTTATTTATTTATTTTATTTGACTTGTTAAATCAAGTTATTTTAATTTTATTGTTGACATAATCTACTCATTACAATGTTTTTTTTTTTATGAGTTGTATTGCAATATGTGGTTAACTAGTGACCTCGACAATTGATCATATTATTTATTGTTATTAGTAATTAACTGTTTATTTATTTTACCTCGATGGTCCTAGTTTATCATTTATAATTTCCAGTTACAGCTTTATGTAAGCGGGCACGCCCTTTATGCCTGGAGGCTTTTATTAAGATATTAAGTTTTGTTTATGTTTCGTTTTTATTTCTGCCCGAGTACATGTAGTTCTCAATGATTTTGTTTGGTATATTGGCGTGTGCTAGCTAACATAAGGATAATAATTTAAATTAGGTTAATTATGTTGAATACTATTATATAGAATCACAGACAGCTGTGCTGCTGGGGAGTTTGTTGCGCCACTTCTTCTTCCCAGCTAACGCACTAGGAAGTGGTGAAGGGTGGGCGTTTTGGGGGACTGTCTTTTTGTTCATAACAATTAGTACAATGACCCCTTAAGAGGATGCAAACAAATTAAATTTCAAATTGTACATAATTTTTTTTTTTTCTGAACTTGAATATATTAAGTATTATTTTAGTGATTTCAAAATCACTATCTCATAATTTGATTCCAAATTAGATAATAACTTTTACCGCTCAAAAAGATTAAATAACAAGAAACAGTAAACTCATTTGAAAGATAATAAATTCGTCCAATCTTTTACGAAATAAAAGCGTGACGTCACAAGTCATTGCAGTAGTTTTATTGTTGAAATAAATTATCATACATTAACTAAGAGCTAACTTATCAAACTATTGTTATTTTTTTAGATATAACCTTGGGGAGTAAATCAAGGTTGAATGGGTCATTGAATGCGTATAATCACGCCATTAATCGGTTTGATAAGGAGTAGGCAGAATGAGAGGTTAGTTAGGTTGGTGGTCATGGTGGCATTGTTAGGTAGGTACCAATTCGATTTAGATCAGAGGTGTAATGGTAATGTTTTGATAAAGATATGCAGGTGCATTCGGATAGAAGCCAACCCCAAAATAGTGGGATTCGATTTAGATTTAAGAGCGTTTATTCTGAAAGTGGGTAACATTGCCAATATATGTCAAATATTTCACTGTTTTGATTAATTGACAATATTACTGTATGGAAATAAGAAATGTGACTCCTATAACTAGCGAACTAGAATATTGATTATGAAATGCAATAATTAATATAGTAACACTGAATATTTAGTTTTAAATGTAAAAAAGTATTTGGAAACTTTTCAAACAAATTCAAGAGCGATTATCCAAAAAGTTGCCAACTTTTAGGATAAACGCTCATATTTAGATCAACATATTCACATGGTTAAAATAGAAACCGACCCCAACATAATTGAGAAAAGGTTAGACAAAAATAAATGATATTCTATTCCTGTCACTGTCGCACACGGTCAAACTACAAGAGCAAGATAGAGATGGCTTAGCTGAAGAACCTGATAAGTAATGTTTATAGATCTCGGCTTCAAAAACTTGACAACTAAGTTTTATGGAAAATGGTTTGTCTTATTATGCAGACAAATGAGGAACATGTTGTAAAGAAAGTTTATACAATACACCAATTATTAACTTTAATGATTAAATATTTGACTTTTTAATTCAAAATATTTTTCTTATTTTTAATTAGAAAAAAAATAAAAATTATTTATAATTATTTATAACAAGTTTCTTAAAAAAAATATAGATACGTATCCACGGATATGTGAGGCTTAAAAAATACGCATCAATATGACTGTGGATGGTTATATGAGTAGTTGAAGACCAAAGACCTCTAGTCTCAGTAGTTCAGTTGTTTTGTTTGAGGCCGGACTACTGAGACAAATTTTGTCTCATTATTAACAAATAAATTAATCATTATATTGTTATACTTTTCATACTCAATCAGTCAATTAATATCAATAATACTCAATCATGTCTTAAATTAGTCTAAGTATCCGCCCCCGAACCAAACAACTGAACTACTGAGACTAGAGGACCAAAGGAACAATGGATGAATTTTGTGAAAGATGATTTGACTAGTTTGGAGGTTTTACTACTGAGATGACAGCTGATAGAGATGCACCATCAAAGAAGTTCATATACAACCAATTTCAAAACAAAATCCCGTGAACACGATGACCACATCTGTTACCGGCCCGGTGCTATAGCCACCGAGCGCTGCAAGCAAGAATAGTCCTTACGGTGGTTAGATATGAACTTCTTTGATGGTACAACTACATGTAGGGCTGACTTCAAATAAATTGGGATAAGAGGAGGACGATGATGTTTACTGAACTAACACATATAGAAAGCGAATTTTTGATGTGTAACATCTAGCCTCTGCAATCTGTGGGACTGATTTCGTGAAAAGCGACGGAAGTGTGTAACAGGAAGCCGGGGAAGCGCGCGCTATTTGATTTGACCAATCAGCGCGCGCGGTGCTAGCGTTGACCGTCACAAAAGACCTTGACGAAGCCCCGCCCCTTTAATGGTGCTTATTACTAAGGTGAGATGTCAGATGTTATACATCATATGCAACTTCTGTAAGGCTCACTCATGTGTTTTTTTCTTTAAATGGACTACACTTCAATACCCTCTACGCTGATGATTTTCACCTTAGGAAATGGTGTGAGAAAAAACATAAAAAAAGATACCTTTTTTAAATCCATGGAAATCTGGGAACGAAGGAAAAACAGACTGTATTAGCTTCGTACGATCTTGTGTGAGTTTTGGTACGTGTTTCGTGTTGGGGATTGGAAGATAATGTGCTATGGCGATAGTGTAGTGTTTTTATTTAATATTTTTACACAAATTGTGAACTGCAATTACAAAAAATGCCATAAAATAAATATTCTGAGATCAATGTGTATTAAAAATCACTATGTATGTTATAACTCTAATAAGAAAATTATTTAGCTATTGTACTGCATAACATTTTACATCTTTACCTGGTTGTGTGCTATGGGTTCACTCAATGCTTATTCTTTTTATCAGAGTTCTGTAGTTAAGTAAAATACTTGGAGACCTAATATAATGACCTCTTTGCACGTTAGATGTCAATCTTTAGCTGTTGTTTGAAACGTTACACATTTTTATTTGCATTTAAGATGCAACGGGTAACTCTATCCTCATATGCATCTGCCTAGCTTTTTCCCAACTATGTTGGAGTCGGCTTTCAGTATTACCAGATGCAGCTGAATACCAGTATTTTACATGGAGCAACTGCCCATCTGATCTCCAAAACCTAGTAACTCGTTGACACAATACCGCTTGGTAAGACGTAACGCAATCTTCATATTATTATATCTACACAAGATAATAGGTAGCTGATACATTTCTGAAGACCAATTCCCGTAATTAAAAATGTTCTGAATCTATTCGCAATCTCATCTCAGCCACAATCAAATTCCAAAAATTTTACTAAAATGTATGGAAATTATAGTTATTTTTGATAAATTGCGACTGAAATTAGAAATCAAACTTTCTTAAAAATACAGGAACTGCCCCTCTGGAATTCTTTCATTCAAAGATTTGAGTAAAAGTGTTCTGAAGAGTACTAATGTACATGTGTGCAGATATCCAAGGTAAATAAATGGAACATGAAAATAAATACAGGAAAAATAAATAAACTAATTATTCTAAATGTTCAAGTCTTAGGCTGAATGACGATTCTGTCCATTGACATGAGGAAAAATAAACTAAATTGCACATGTCAAAGCGTGTGTTCAACTTATTAGCGAGATTTTTAGCCTTGGCTCAATATCTCGAAATCAACTATTTACACGACATTATCACTTAACTTTACACAATATGACGCTTGTTATGATAAATATACACGCTCCAACACCTTTACTCTACATTAAATACATAAAATAATAAAATGCATGACATGTAAACACGATGACAACTATAAAATGTCACACATGTATGTTTTCAAAAATACACAGGAAAACCATCAATGAAAACTAAACGGGTACGTTGAAAAGGTTTTGTTTACAACGCGTTCAAATATGATTTAAATTTTTATAGGCTATGTATCTTTTAAAAATATCTTTGTTCGCCGGCGAATGCTATGATGACGATTATCGGGTACATTTCCATTTGTGAACGGCGCATAAAAATGGATGATTTTCAGTGAAATTTGTGAAACAATAGTTTAATTATTGATTTTGTAAATATTTACTCACCAAGTTTAATAATAGAAAGTATTTTTGAGTTATTTATTTCCTAGTTGTTTGGTCGCGCAGTAGTTGACATACGTTTCACTTCCATATTGGCGAGTTTAGTGATGGGCGTAGGAGTTTCTTAGCAGAAGTTTCATAGACTAAAAACCGGTAACACCGGTTTCTCATTTCAAGTATGTGCAAAAAAAATGAAAAGGGAGTTAATTAAAAAGATGGCAGGACTATTTAATGAAATGATCAAAGCTGGATTTACATAAAATGACACAAATTTTACTTTTAACATCATATCAATCATTGTTCAATGCATTCGTTACGGTAGCTAATAACCGTTATGATTCTTGCAGATTATAAGTTTGATGGTGGCAAGTCATTAATTTTTATAGGTTTTTCTAAATCATTACACAAGATTGTTAAGTTTTATTTTAAAAGAATAATCGGAACCATTTACTCCAATCTACGGTTTATTGTCAAAGTGCTAATGCAATCCCTAGCTGAATGCCGATCGAAAAAATGACATTTCAGTATCGGGGGTGAAGCATGGAAGAGGGGTGTGCGTTTTTGCTCGGGCGGATAACTGAAGAAATTGTATTTTCCATCTGTTCTATTTAATTTTTTAGTTTTTCATGACTTTACCGATAACAAAATAACGTCATACTACCATATGAATTTATTTTTATACCGCGAAGTACTCCCCCGATCTTCCAATTTATTTTAATCGCCACTGCGGTTGTTTGTACTGCTGTTTTTATTATTGATATTTTTATTTCATCGTTCTTGAGTGCGACTATTGGAAATAATCGTAAAAGAAATAAAGTGTACGACTGTAAAGAGGTTTTAATATAGAAAACCGTAAATTCTAATTTAATTATTACTAGAAAAAAAATATTTAAAAAATAAAAATTCAAATATGTCTGACGGTCATGGAGAACCTAATCAGCTGAATTCGAATAGGAAAGAAAGTGTTGCGGCCGCTAATGTTCCGAGTGATAGTCCTGTGACGGACCCCGGCCAGGTGCGTGGCGGGAACACCGAGGCTGGTGCAGCAGCAGCTGGAAAATTCGAGGGCCAGCGCGGGAAATCAGGCGCATTGAAAAAATCTGCGCGGTATAGAAGCAGATCTTTATCGGCATCTTCTGCCGATTCCTACAGTTCCACATCCTATACCGGTAAGTGGATGACTCAATATTATATTTCAGGTAAATCTTTCTGCACATTTCCTGTAGAAATTATTTAAATAATGGCTGTTCTTGGCTACACAACCAGTGTTTGTAAACAAAGGTAGGTCACTTTTTTTGTGGATAATTGCCAAGGAATTTGTGCAAAGAGTTAATCTGACACTAAAAATTGCTGTTTGTATTTTTAAATCAATGCACTGGTCTTGTTTTACCCACCCACAATAATTGTAGACGCATTATTATTTAACACTCTCATAAATATTTAATCAGCATCTCTGCCAAATAGAACTGCATACACATAGTTACCGGTACACATGGAAAAAAATTTACTAGACCAAAAAAATTGAAGGAATGTACTAACCTAAGAAATAAATGAACAATTATTATATAATTATCATTACTAATTCTACACTATCTTAAACAATTTTTTACAATTAATAATATACAATTATTCAGAGGTATTTAGTTTGGCACTCGGGCATTTCGGAACCCCAATATTGAATGAACTTGAAGTTTTTAGACAGAACAAACATCAAAATGATTTAAGGCTTCTAGTGGTTTACCAGTATCAGCTTCTGAGTGAGGATCAATTGTCAAATTAGGTAGTGTTATTGGGGTTTTTCATTTTAGGTTGGTTGATGACAATAGGTTCGGCCCCTATTACAAGGGATGTAAACATAATTGGGGAAATATGGGTGTATGCTACACCAGTGCTGCCCAACCTTTTGGGAATACGGGTGTGACATTATGTTATACTGACTGCCCTTATACTCTTGTTACCTCACAGGGCACCAGCACAAATAGGTTTATAATAATAATAATAAATGGTAACCTTGGTTGACGGGTAGAGAATGCATAAGGCATTAAGTCAGCCTTTGTACTTTTTTGAGTGTGAAAAGTTTAAATAAATAAATCATTTTATTTCGGATAACACAGAAAGGTACATAAAATTATTAGTAACATGTTTGCATTTAAATCACTATTGTTAGTAACTTAAACTAAAGACGAATTTGTGGGAAGACCACCCAATATCTAGACACAACAAGAAATGGTAATGGTCTAACTATGGTATAAGATCTCGCACAAATTGCCTTATTATGGCGGAAGAAGTGTCTGCCTCCACAGCCTCCAGGATACTATTGTGACTGCCTCTTATTCTGCTCAGGAGTGAGGCTGTTTTTTTATGTTTTGCATTATTATTCTTCATCAGTTTTCCAACTTGGAACATCACGTGAACACCCAGTGCTGAAATAGACTCTCCCCTAACCTCTGGTCAATATTTTTTTTAAATTATTATTGGATTGTTAGTTGAAGTTGCTTGGACTTAGGAGACGGGAGGATGCTGCGACTTAAAGCTTTGTTCAGACTAGCGCGACGCGACAGGGCCACGCGACACCGGTTATTGTTAAACCGTGAAGTTTTCTTAGAAATTGTATTGTTCGAGTCGCGTCGCGGTGATCTGCACGAAGTTTAATTAATTTACTAATACACATATGGATTTTCTGGAATAAAATTATTATTTCCTTTATTTCACTTTAAACACACTTTATTTTACTTAAATTGCAGTTTTAAATCTTTATAAAAAATATTTAATATTTAAAAAAATAGTAACCCACCGGCATCGGTCGGGGACAGGGGCCAAACTACAGTCGGGCGGGCGGCAGTTCGGGCTCCAGAGAGAGGAACCTCCTAACAATATGAGCCGTGCCCAGAAGTACCGCTTTCTGAATCAAACCCTTGATCCAGCTTCGCCTTCTCTAGACACAGGTCCCAAAAACGTATAAATTAGAACATCGAAATTTTCTTCTCCAAAACATGCTCCACAAGAAGCATGAAAACCTCGTCTGACTTTGGTCGACGTCGCCCGACGTTGCCCGACATCCGATATCTGTAGGGACACGTGTCGCGGGAAAATTGTCCAATAGTGAATTTGAAGCTTAAATGTATACGCATCCAGCCTACCCTGGGCAGCCAGCCCTGCTGCCTGGCTAATATTTATTCCACGAAATAAGCTATTCTCATAAACGCAGACTAGGGCGACTTGTCGCGCGACGCGACACCGGTAATTCTTCTTCCGTGAAGTTTCTTAGAAATTGTTTTGTTGGAGTCGCGTCGCAATGTCACGTCGCGTCGGTCTGCACGATGCTCAAAGCTCTTGCCGAGACGCAAGAAACGGTCCATAATTTATAGGTACTTATCGCGATTCTCGAAGAAGGTCGATAAATACTCATCACGGTTCCTAGGAATCCAAATAATACTGATGTATAAGTAGCACAATCCATTTAACAGGGTCTTCAACCCTCGAGGGAATCCCTGAGAAAATAAGGTAGAAATATTTATTCGTCGTATATAATGTGTTGTCGTGAATTTTTACATAAATTCCGGCGACAACACATTATGTTAAGCAGATACACCTCTATTTGAATTGGGAGATTTGAAAACAAGATTATTTGTACCACTGAAGGTATATGTATAGTGGTCCTTATTTAGTCACATGACTAAATAAGGAGTTTTTATGCATGTGGTGCTTACGCAGTGGCGGATCCTGGATTGTCGATTAGGATGGGCTTGACCCGGGGAAAACGGGCAGCGTGAGTGTCAGACAAAATGAGTGGCGACCGGACTAAAAATTCGGCACAATACTTATTAAATTAAGCATAATTGTTGATTTGAATTGTACCGTAGGAAGTGTTATGCTTGCTAAAAAGTTCAATTAGAATAATATCAAGATTTGTTACGGAAGAATTCAGATGATTTTGGAGGGGCTTGAGCCCCTTAGAAGCTATGTTTTGACACAAGAAAAGAGAGGCCCATGCCTAACAGTGGGTGAATTTTGATGATGTTTTACACACAACTATTCTGAACTAGCAGCGCTCCGCGCTTTCACCCTCATAACACACAAACTCACTTTCGCATTTATAATAGTAGTTAAGATTAGGATAGGATAGTTATGTGTTAGATTAGGATGATTTCAGAATATAATCCGAATTTAGGGAGCAGTGTTTTATACATAATACTGCTAGGGAGTTTGTTTCACCGCTTCTACCCACGCCAGTTCTACCCAGCTAAAGCACTAGGAACGTGTTGAAGGACGGGCGTTTTGGGGGACAGTCTTATGTACTTAATTTTGACGTTCAAAAAGTGCTGATTCTGAGCCTAATTTGAAAAAATTACATTTGATTTAATAATCAACCAAATAGCTCACCTTTTGCTCTGGACATAGGGGTCTCTCAAGTTGCGCCTCAACGCTCGGTTTTCCACCTTCTGCAGTCTGTCACAACAGCTGTTTTAAAAGCGGCTAAAAACCTAAATTAACCTTTTTTGTTTTGTTTTGAGGTTTGAGGGAGGGGGAGGGGTCTGTCAGACTCCTACTGAATAAAAACCACCCCGGTGTTTCCTTCCCACACTTGGATCGGGGATCATGAGAGCGCCTTCCATGATCCCCGACAACTTTCCCGCGGGGGCAGTGAGGTGCGAGACTCCCGCGCGTGGGACACTACGCGCCGCTACCTCGGGTCCTGCTGGATGGGTGGCGGCCTTCCATGAGCCTAACATAACTCGGTACATCTAAGTACTAAATTGACGGTTGCCGGATCGCGGCTTTCACTCGAAGACTCGTCTAAAAAAAATAAGACAAAATTTACTGACCCTCATCATGCATCATTACGGGATTATTGGTCGTTTTTGGATGCAGCGAGTGTTCCAAATACCGAGCAGAAATCGAAAGATTCTTGTACAACGGGGTAATTGCATAACATATTTACAATTGCAATGCATTTTGACAATTCGACCACATTCATTGCGTGACTTACGTTGTCGAGCAGACAAATTTTTCAAACATATGAAGCAATGGATTAGCAGTTTCTTTCAAAATCCGTCGGTTTTTGACTGAAAGTGTGTTATAATGCAATTGGAGTGCAGGTGTAGGTACAAGCTGATCTACTGAAAGACCTTCACTCACACACACCCTTCAAAGATTTACTTAGAGACATCTGCTTTAGTCAGTTCGTCTTTCATTGACTGTTCTTGGATTCCGCCCGTCTTGCATCCAAAATTGTGCAAAATAGTGCACAAAATAATCTTACCTTATTCATCAGTGTTAAAACGTATTTTTATTCAATTATGGAATCTACAATCCAAAAATATGATTCCAACCTCAACAATGCTACGCAGATCGATAGATTTGCAATGCAAAACAACGTTGCCGCGATCATATCTTGAATATGTTTTACCAATGCTATGATCCGGCCCCTCTGTTGTTTGAGAGCCCTTAAACCTTCGATATCGACAGCTGGTTTCCCTCGAGTATACTTTTTTCATGAAGTAGGTATAAGGCCGTTTTTGCGCTCGTAAACGCGTTCCATTTCGACACAATACGCCACAGAACCAATCTCGAACGAATGGAAACGCGGTTCATCATTCCCCTGTCGTTTTCCAAATTTATTTATTTGAAGGCGGTCCGTGACTGCAGTTGTGCACTCAACGAACTTTCTGCGCCACGATTTTTTTAGTACTGTAGTCTGTAGACGCTGCTGGAGCGGCGATTCCTTGCTCATCCGGTTTCTTCTGTAAAAATCATCACCGCGAAAACTTGAAGAGAGCTTCAAGAGACCTTGAAGTGAGCTGTCATTAGTGTCAATCCCTAGTCAAGATCACGTCTCCTAAGTTTTGACACTGAGTTTTTTAATTAATAGACCAGCTTTTCTTAGTGTCAGTGTGGCGGCATCTACATCGCGCGAACTACGCATCAAAGACCTGACGTCACACAAATCCTGCATCGCGCAATTAGAGTTTACCGCGTGATGGACATATATACAAGATCCCTACTTTAACCGTTGGGGCAGCTGCCCGCCAGACACGGCACCCATCAGATCGGAGGATCCATTCTTTTCTATAGAGGATGAGTGAACTTGACACCCTGTTCCTCATACCTCTAAATACCCTAAGCATCGCCACGCCAAAACCTCGTAAACCAACAAGGAATTCATATTGCTGCTGGCAAAAATAGATTGATGACATAACGACCGCGCGTCATTTTGTAATTAATGCCAAATGCTATTGTATGCGTGCAAAACCGAGTTTATGCGCGCCGAAAATACATCAAAACTTTAATGGCCTCTAAAATCTCTCCGTTACTGAACTCAAGAGCCAGAGAAATCTCTCACACTTGACAAATCATGCAGATTGCGATTTGCTAGTAAATATAAACAATTGCATTTTGTGATCACAATAACGCATTCGATTACTACTACATTGCTCTTAAACGGCCTATTACTGTATTTGCATGAGTGTTTCTAAATCGTTTATGGGATAAAATGTTTCTAGAAAGACTGTCGCGTTGGTATAGCTGTCGCAAACGCTACAGGTCATGTTATTCGATTCTGGGTCGCGCAACCTTTATTGGTTTTTCCGTTAGGAATTTCTCAGTAGCCCGGATATGTGCCCGGTCAATCTCAATAGATTACGTGGTACTAAACATAATCGGCGAAATATAGATGTACAATAGGTACACATCTGCAAAGATGGACCGATGAGTTCGTGGAGATCGCGGGCATCCGCTGGATGCGTAAAGCACAGCACGGTCGATGTGGCGGGTCAGTGACGACTCGACCCGAGTCAACTCAACCCGAATAATAATATCAGATATTTCACTCCCGATTACGGTGATTTGTACGGTCAGGCTGAAAATCGATATTTCAAAATAAATCATTACGAATTAAATTTTGTTTTCCGAAAATTTTGCTTTTTATTTACTTACAAAGCAGGTAAACTTAATTATCTACAATGCTTAATTAAATTTCGATATATAAGTAGCAAAGTTCATTATTTTCTTAAATTGTCTGGTCTAAAAAAGACAAACACCTTTGCTAAGAAAATGACACACATCTCTATCTTGCACATTAAATGTACCAAATCTAGTCTTGAACATAAAAGACAAGAAAGCGATTTCTGCGAAATATCGACCGTGCCCTTCCGACCACTTTTTTTACGCGCTAATTACTGCTCTTCTGGGCAAAAGTTTCTTTGGAATGGCGTCTAAAATTTACAATACCTGTGGACATTTGAAGCACCAAGGAACTCCCACTATTCAAATATAAATTGCGTAATTTTTTAATTGACAAAGCTTACTACAGGATCAAGATTTTCTTAATAATTAGTACCTACTACAATCTGTCACCATACAACTAATTGCTATTTTGTAAGAATTGTTTTATAAGTGATACCTAAGAATTGTTTTATACTGCATGTTTACATAATTATTGTATGCCTATTAGTCAGGACATAATGGAACTGTAATTTACCTAAAATCTGTCTGTATAACCTATGACCACAATAAAAATATTTGATTTGATTTGACTATGTAGTATCTGGTATTATTATTCGGGTTGAGTTGACTTGGGCCGAGATGTCACTGACCCGATGTGGCGACGCTTAGGGGAGGACTTTGTCCAACAGTGGACGTTTTTTGCCTGAAATGATGATAGTGATGGGACTTCAAAAAATACTGGTGAAACATGAGTAGACTACACCTTTCCCTACCTCTCGGGCAACACAAGCATGTCTCTAGAAAAATCTATACTCCCAGTTTAGATTCCAAGTTTTTCTGGTCACGTTTATAGCCGCTGTTACCGTAAAAACCCTGAAATTCTGAAATGCGTCGAAACATTCACCCTCCTTACGTAACACGGTTGCCAACGTTAGGTACCTGTCCCACCGCCGACGAGCAAGCGATTAGCTATCAAGGATTTTCTCGCTCATGAAACGTACAAAAGATTGTAGGTCACGTGTAAGTAAAAGAGATGTAATTAAAAGTTGATCATTGACTGTTCACCGGCGAATACTCGCTTGTCGCAGCGACAAGAGCTATTAAAAAGAGTACTCGCTCAGCGACGCTCGCTTGGCGGGCAGAACACTCGATCAGAGACTCATGTATATACTTACGTATACCAGCGAATAATTGTTCGTCGCCGTCGCGCACTCGCTGCTCGTCAACTATTTTATTTGTTGCTAGGTCTATTCTGAGACAGCTAGAAGGCCTCGTAGCAGACCCCGTAGAAGTGGCGGGACGAGCTGGACAAAAAATACGACCAGTGGTCCACATTAGCTCTGGATCGCAAACACAGGAAGTCATTATTTTATGACATTGGCGAATATATGGAATATTGTAAAAATCCAAAATGTCATAGACTTAATTTTGAAATTTTTAAGTAACGATTACCTAATAATAATAATACTAACTCTATGAGTTATTGTAAATCACAAATCTTATTATTGTACTTATTAACGAATGACAATTGAATATTTGTACACCATATATATTTTGTTGTAGAATGTACCTACTAGAACTAACAAAATTATTTACACCACTGTTATGTAACCCAACCCGCTCTTACTTCGCACGGTTTTGACAACTTGACAAAACATCGAGATTTCCTATAAAAATATATATAATAATTTCTCTAAATGATGGTGAAAACCTCATGAAAATCTGTTATATGGTTTAGAAGAACAACGCGGACATACAGACAAACACGAAAAGCCACTTTAATTTATAATATCTATAGATACTTATTCTTTTTTTTTTGCGTTGGTAATTATCAAATAACTTCTCCCACTCTGGGCGGAGCGGGAGAGCGTGTCAGACTCGAACTGACTAAAACCCACCCGTGTTCCTTGCACATGTGTTGCCAGGGGCCATGATAACCCTTTCGGACTTTCTCGCGAGAAACTACATTCTAACAAATAAATTAATTCTGATGCTGATTCATGGAGGGAGGCCCAGCAGTGGAATGAAATAGTAACAGTAAAGGTAGCTCTAATCGCTTCTCGCTTCTCGCCGATGGTGGGTCAGGTACCTAAATGGTTTCAATTTTACTGTTCATTGCAGCTTTTGTTATGAACGTCGCTCTCCTTGACAACTAGATTAACGTAATGTATGTTGTTAGAGCAGTGATGAGCCCGTAGCACAGGGTTTAGGCCGCGGCTTATGAGTTGTAGGTCGTAGGCTCGAACCCTGACGGGCGCTTTACTTTGTGTAATTTATTTCATCACCACTGCTCTCAAAACGGTGAAGGAAAACATCGTGAGGAAACCGGCATGTCCTGGGAACAAAAATTCGAAGATATTTGACATCTACCAACCCGCACTGGGCCCGCGTGGTGGATTACAGCCCACCCATCCCACTGAGAGGAGGCCTGTGTCCCAGCAGTGGGAACATAATAGGCTGATTATAGTTGTTGGATTGTAAAAATGGATGGAATTGTGATCATGACTGTCATTGCTTCATTTTTGATTCTTTTTACCTATCGTGGTGTAATCTTATTCTAGATGCATCGTCTTCACATATAATTAAATAATTGTAAAAACATTTTAAAAGAGTAACGGTGGAGCTTCTTGCCCATTCTTCTCCTTACGAGAACTACCTTTTGGAAGGGGCGACTAGAATCAATTCTATTTTGTGTAAAATTGACGTTCAAAAGTGCCTCTTATGTGCCTAATTGAAATAAATTGTTTGACTTTGACTATTTTACGCAATTTGGGTTCTGTGGGGTAACTGCAGAACACACCTACAATAGCAATGCCTTTTTATTTTGACAACTCGACAAAATTCATTGCGTTATTAAGATCTAGGCCGAATATTGATTGATATTTGGATAGCTCATGACCATTCTTTATGGATACATGTCCTCTTTAGGTGTCATAAAGAATAAGAATAAAAAATCAATCAATCTGCCTAGCCTTTTCCCAACTATGTTGGGGTCGCCTTTCAATCTAACCGGATGCAGCTGAATACCAGCTGAATAACATGTAGCGACTGCCTATCTGACCTCTACAACCCAGTAACTAGGTAATACGATACCCCTTGGTAAGACTGGTTGTCAGACTTTCGGGCTTCTGACGACTCGTAACGACTATCAAAGATCCACGAATGACAGTCGGGACCAACGGCTTAATGTGCTTTCCGAGGCACGGAGGAGTCTCGGCATGTAAAGATGGACCCACCGGACCAACCCGCATAGCTTGCTTAACCTGTTGGGATCAACCCGTGCGGCTGTCATTACTTAGCCACGAGGTTCTCTAAAAAATATTTAATATGAATAAAAAATATATACGAGTAGCTATAAATCCGCGAAATTTCGCGGGTATTCTCGTTTTTCAAACATATGAAGTAAAAAAAAAATACATCTTAGCAAAATAGGAATTATTATAAGAGATACACAAAAAGAAGCGTTCATTATATTAGAGTGTTCAATAATATTTTTAGGAAAGCAAAATAAGAATTATCTGAGGTTCGATATACTCGTACATGCCAAAAATATTCTACCCAATTTAAAGATGGCATTGACTTCTAGCCAGTTAATCCAGGTCCTAAGCTTCTCTATTAAACAGCTTTCTAGACATAAATAGCTCCTCTTCTTTTCGTGAACTCGTATTTTGGTTGATGATTATTATATTGTTTGAGTCCAGTAGGTGGCTACTGGCCACGTTGATTGCGGCACCAGTGGCAGTGGTAAGGTCTTCAAAGGTGTAAGTGAACAGCCACTTAGGACACTCCAGCAAATAGGACATGGTCTGATCAAAAGCTGCCACTCGCACTGGGTGTAGGATGGGTCAGTAATTCCCTAAATAAAAATGAGCGAGCCTCACAGTAGTCGCATATGATATGTACTCGTAACATCTGACGTTTTGGCTGACGTATATACATATTTTATAAACAATATTTATCATCATCACCGTCACCGTTATCGTTAGCCTCATCATCATGTTTACAACCTCTCAGAAAATGGCAAACATCTGACAACCAACTCAAGCACCGCGCGCGCTCATTGCTCAAATCAAATAGCGCGCGTTTCCTGTTACACACTTCCGTCCCTTTTCACGAAATCACTCCCACAGATTTGATTATTTAGATTTTCATTTATTACTGGAAAGCTCCTGATATCCACTTTATATATTTACTCTTCACTTCGACACAAATTATACGGTTTCCTTGCTCACGGACGCGTAACAGATTACGTACTTGCTTTGGAAGGCGATATCTGATACTTTAGTTACGTAACAAGCGTCCACTCGTTGAATGGAAGGACTTGAGCAAATATTTGGAAAACTTAATATAGTTGAGTGGGAAAAATTGAAAAGAGTATGCTTAGATGGTTCGTAATTGGATCAAATACAATTTTGTGACATACATGTGTGTGTGTTGTGTTGTGATTAATGAGAAACTAAACTAAATACCTAATATCTGTGTTTATCATATTATACATAAAATAATAAATCTTTTATCTATAAATAGAAAGTACCTTCAATGTAAAAACGGGTAACTGCGTTGTTCTGGTAACTGGGTTGAATGAAAGGTGACTAACAGAAGTTATTGACAAAGGAGATGTGGGTGGGAACCCAGGGAAGGGACGCCCTAGGAGGACATATAGTGGCCTTATTGGTGATGTACTTTCAGAAAGGTCAGGTGTTTAGTACTCGCAATTGGCGTGCGTGTTTGACCAGATATATTTACGTAAACGAAGCAAAGGATATTTATTTCTGTAAATTGATTTAAAAAAACACTTTTACACGTCAAATATACCCGGACCTGTCCGGCTTTTTGGCCGCCCGTACGGACTTGGTCTGGGCCTTGTCATTTGCGCGGACTTTTCAATTTAAGGGAATTCTTATGGCAAATATATTTAAAAAAAATAAAGTAATCTCTGGACAATTCTTTTTGTATTGTTCGGATTTTTCGACCCTACCCGGGACCTACCTTTATTTATTGATTTAAGGCGAACTTTACAGAGTAGCCCGCGAAATTTTCTTACGTTTTTTTGCAATTTGCAAGTCAGTATCAGATTGTATGTTGATCTAAATATGATTAGCGACCGTATCAAATATTTATTTAAGTATAGAATTATAATTTAAAAAATCATCAATACAATTCTCTAAGTTCATATAATCCTATTGAATGACTATTTCATAAAATCATGAGATTTTAGGACTATTTTAACATAATAAAGAAAGAAAAGACAAAGAAAAAGCATTTATTAAGCACAGACTCAAACTCAAATCATTTATTTCAAATAAACCAATTACAGGCACTTTTGAATTGTCAAGGAGGTCGGTCAGTCAGAAAGATGAAGCTAGATGTCCATTCCAAAGCGTAGTAGGTACCTATGGAGAAGAACGGACAAGAAACTCCACGGACACTCTTTTAAATCATGAAAACACATGACTAAAAGGCACACAACACAACATAAAGAAAAGAAAGAAAGAAAATACGTTTATTCGTACATACATATTGTACTACAAGTAAAAACGAGTACGAGTGTACGAGTTGTATTCGTTGATTGAAATGATTATAATTCTGTAAAGCCATATTTGTTAAAGTCGCGAATCATATCTTAATCAAGATACAACCTGACACTGACCAGCAAATTGCAAAAAAGGTTACATTATTTGAATTTCGCGGGCTATCTTATCGCATCCCCCTTAACCATGTATGCACAGACAGATAAACAGACAAGAAGAAAAGAACAGAGAAGTAAGTACAATGGTGATGGTTATTTCTTACAGCATACCTGCGATAGGAACGTATATAAAAAGAGATGTAAACACAGTAAGAGTAAAAGAGAAAATAAAAACAAAAAACAACACTTATTTCACTTTATTTTTGTGAAGGCTCATCCCGACCGCCATCTTCGTCTGGGTCATTCAACATGAAAAAAAACTCGTCCCTATTTCTTTTCGCTCCTATTTGCTATCCGACTAATCCGCGTTGCTGGAACAAATACCTTAGTTACATAACCTACATAATGACAGCCCACAAAACATTTACTATACATACATACTAGAATACTACCGTGTGGCACAGGTTCTCAAACTTATATCGCCTGCCGCCCACTTCGTGGATGATTTTCTTTCTAGAGCTCAAAATTCACTTTCTTCTAACTTAAAAGATAGCTGTGCTGCGGGGGAGTTTGTTGTGCCATTTATTCCCAGCTAAAGCACTAGGAAGTGGTGAAAGCACACGTTTTGGGGACTGTCTTGTGTAATTTTGACGTTCAAAAAGTGTTGTTTCTCAGCCTAGTTTCAATAAATGACTTTTATGATTCTTGTTCCAACAACTACAACGATAGAAAGGCTATCAGAAATCGGTGAAGAATTGACCATAATCCAGAGTACCTACAATTGCGAGATTGGTTTCTGTAACCAAAATTCCTGCCAGCCATTCTTGAATGAACACCCCGTAATTTTGTCTGAGCTTTCTACTGCCCTCTTGAAATCCTACAAGCCTTGCAAGGGGTTGTTATCGCCCACTTTGAGCAAGACTGGTCTATAGCTTGGTATCACGAATGCCCTTCTATTGGTTATTGACAGACATACGATATTGTTGGCTCGATTACGACTTGGACAGGTGGTATGAATTCCACGAGGCCACGAGGAGGGAGTCCTATTATGTTTATTGTATTATTAGTTCTTGTTAACTTAGTTAAACTTTACCAACTAACTATGCTGTAGAATACAACATTTGAATTGCGGGTATACTTACATAATTTCACTCCGCACATAATACTTCGGGCCCAACTTACCAGTTGTTAGTAGGTATGGGCGTTATTTCACGTCACTAGTTACAATAACTGGCTACGGGGCATGTAGCCGAATAGCTAGTTTCGAGTCAAACTGTTAACACGTTATTTTGAAAGTAGTTACAATTTCGATACTGCATCGAAAATGTAACGACTTACAAAATAACCGTCATAAGCCTGAATAAATTTTGAAGGAAAGTTTATTACAGTATTACGTTAATGATGTAATCATGTGACTGCTTATGTAGCTACAAAAACTAATTCGTTCCAAAAACTTAAAGCTTATAACATATTACGTCGGTAATCATCTATATTTTCGTTTCGAAAATAACTGTGACACTTCAATAGAATCACCATGTTGAATCACAGAATAGTAAATATAATATAGTTTGAAAAAAGTTTCCAAAACAGGTGACGACTTCGAAGTCACTAGTTACGTTACGTTTCGCTAAAACCACGTAACGAACCACCATTAACCTGTTGTAGGTCATGGGTTCGTACCAAGATTTACTTTTAGTAAAAAAAATCATCACCACTGCTCTCAACGGAAAGGAAAACATCGTGAGGAAACCGGCATGTCCTAGAACCAAAAAATACTTCACGTCACAGGCCTAGGTGGAGACGGCGAACTCGGCTCTTTTCTAAAAGATTGGCCACAATATAGGAATAGATAGGAATAAATGGAAGGAAAGAAGGGACGCCTTTACCGCGTTTCGCCACCGTAAACCCTTATATTACAATTTTCATCGAAATAGTTAGAGCCGTTTTCGAGAACGTGATTACAAGTATAAAATATATATACAAATATTGCTCATTTAATAGTATAGGATAGGATAGGATTGTGGCGGTATCTACATCGCCAAATGCGAACTACGCATCAAAGACCTGACGTCACACAACATCCTGACGTCACTCAAATCCTGCATCGCGCAATTAGTGTTTACCGCGCGGTGGACATAATTATGTACAAGTTCCTGACTTCAACCTGTGGGCAGCCGCCCGCCAGACACGACACCCGTCTGGTCGGAGGATCCTCCCTTTTCTATGGTGGATGAGTGAACTTTACACCCTGTTCCTCATACCCCTAAAGGATACAACTGAAGAGTGTGCGCGATGACCAATTTTTGGTAGAGGATAAACTTATGGATTCGCGTCACCGACATGTTCGCGCCGTAGTGCTGTACTATAGAATATAGATGGCGCTAATACCAGTTTTAGGTTTTCACATCGTCGGCAGTTCCCATGACAGGTAATTTTTTTTTCCGCTTTATCTTTTGTTCAACCAGTCGGATTTGAAAAAATCTTTTTGTATTTTTTTGCCTCAGTTTAACATCATGCTACGACCCGTAGGAGGCAAGAAAAAATCAGAAAGAACACTGAGTGAAAACGAAGTAATAGTCGGGGAAAGCGATGCGATGCGACACGGTGGGTCGGGGGGAACAAGAAATTTCACACGAACAAGAAATAAAATATTTAAGTGAGGATTACGTAAGTATCCTGTTTCAATTGGGGACAAGAGCTTCCAAGAATTCCAACCTCGATATCGCGGACATCCTTGGCCTATAAAATAATATCGGATTTTTTATGCCCTTTATCTGATTTCCGATACTTTTAGCAGTTTTTCCGATATTAAAGGAGGCTTTGAAATATCTTAGATAAATAAAAATAATTGCCGCATGTATGAAAGAAAGATCATTACTTGAGAACAACTCGGCCGATGTGACAGTTTTTTTTTTGTTGTGTTCGTAATTGTCGGAACTAGTTTTGTATGAAAGAATATTTTTGGAAAAACCAACGGAAAAGTCGGAAATTCCCCTTGGCGACGCCGGGCACAAACAGCTAGTGAGATAGAAATCCCTATAACTTTCAACAAGCACTCGGCGAAACGGACCAAAAAGAGACTTTTCTTTATGTAAGTATATATATTTTAGGGATACATACTTACATATAAACATATGTGTTCATCATAAGGCAGCCAGCCCGAAAGTCTGACAGGACAGGTCTTTAGAGGTATTAGGAACAGGGTGTAAAATTCACTCATCCTCTATAGAAAAGGGAGGATCCTCCGACCAGACGGGTGTCGTGTCTGGCGGGCAACTGCCCAACGATTGATGTCGGGGAAGTTATTGCTGTTCGCGCGGTAAACTTTAATTGCGCGATGCAGGATTTTGTGTGACGTCAGGTCTTTGATGCGTAGTTCGCATGTGGCGATGTAGATGCTGCCACAGGTCTTACCAAGGGTTATCATGATACCCAGTAACTGGGTTGTGCAGGAGATTCGCTCCATGTAAATTACTCGTATTCAGCTGCTTGGTTAGACTGGAAGCCGATCCCAACATAAGTAGGAAATGGCTAAGAAGCTGATGATGGCAAATTCTAGGGATCATGATTTTTTGCATTTAGTTAGACAGGAACTACTGATCGACAGGGTCTTACATATACCTTTTGCTTCGTCTACATTCAAACATTTTGTCAAACACGCATGCTCAAGTCTGAGCAGTGGTGGCACAGTCGTAATGACCTCGATTTACGAGTTGTAGTTCGTAAGTTCGAACCCCGACAGGCGCTTTACTTCGTGTAAATTATTTCATCACCACTGCTCTCAAAACGGTGAAGGAAAACATCGTGAGGAAACCGGCTTGTCTTAAAACCAAAAATTCGAAGAAATCTACCAACCAGCACTGGGCCCGAGTGGTGGATTGCGGCCTAGTCCCTCTCACAGAGAGGAGGCCTGTGTCCCAGCAGTGGGAAAATTATAGACTGATTATGCTATCCACGCTCAAGTAGGCATCCGAATCGTATCTATTTAATGACATACTTAATAGTAATCGACTAAGTACTTCATTTGACCTTTACCAGCCATTATCTCATAAAGCCCTTAAGTTAGGTGCGCACGACTTTGGTCACCGGTGACTCATTGACGATTTGTCGCTAGGGATGTCAAAATCGCTTATTAGCAAGACACCAGATTCTCAACTCCCCAGATTCTCAACTTACCAGATTCGCAACTCACTAGATGTACAATGAAACACAAAATGAGATAATTGAGTCACAAAAAAAAAAATTGTTGTTGTACCTACCTGCTATGTAAATAACAGTGACAGGAAGTTATCATCATATCATCCACATAATTATACAAAGTGGGAAAAATACGTGTTATTGAAGCTCACTCAAAAACTATTCAAACAAAGTTATAAAATGTATACGGGACCAACTTGGGAGCATACCCTTTCATACAAAAGAAGAATTTTCAAACTCGGTCCACAATTGACGGAGAAATCGGCGGACATACAAATAAAAAAAAAACATACATACGCGTCGAACATATAACCTCCTTTTTACATATTCCCTTTTTGGAAGTCTGTTAAAAACTAAAGTAAATCGAAACAAAACCTAAATAATACGGAATTCTTGATATAGTTTACTCACTTAATTCACATAAGTGCATTAACAATACTTTTCGTAAATATAAAGTGAGATTTTGAAATCGACAGCTATTTAACTTTTTTTATTATTAGCTTTTTTTTTCCGGAAATAATCCAATAATTAAGACAAATAACAAGGCTGAACACAGTCCGGACAGGGGACTACATAGCCGTACATATCCGGATAAATCTGGACGGATTCGGACCGTAGTCTTGTGTGTCTTGTCTGAACCAGTCCTCAGGTAAATTAAATGTAGGTACCTAAAGTAGAGGCTTTCTCATTAATTAAGATCTTAGGCGCCAGTATAGAAATGGAGTATTGCTTGATAAATTATGACACGTACGGCGCATTACTCGTAGAAATGGGAGGCAGAGACGAAACAATGCAAGAATGGTGGCCTTTTCAACCTAGTTCGGATGAATTGTAGTTCATTCTGTGTCTCCGGCTGTATAGGAGGGGCTTGTGGCTAAATAATAATAGCCGCACAGGTCGATCGAAGATTAATACGACGATAACCGACTTTTAATGATTTTATACTGAAGATCACGTCTAAACGAGTAGTGTTAATGATTTGGAATAAATATATGTTAAATTAGAGCATTTTCTTAATAACTTAAAATAGGAATATTTTAGATTATGTTTATATTACGTAGTGAAATTAATTTTGTAAAGTTATGTCTAACGCGGATAAAAAACTGAAAATCACGCAAAATCTATCAGCGTATTTTTATGAAACCTTCACCATTTTAAAGATAATTTAATTATTGATCTTTTTGTGTACATGTTTTAATACCTTTTGTTTTATGTACAATAAATTAATAATGCGTCTAATTTGGGACAGCACTCCTGGATGGGCGAGTCCTATTTCTGGCTGGACTACGACGCGTTGCGTGAGCTCGGTACAGAACACGCAAGCTAACCACTCAAGGTCACTGGCGTCTGCGTCTTAAGCTAAGCTTGCCGCGGTCCGTTCTTAAACTCAAAATTAACGTATTTATTTCAATTAAACCATTTACAGGCACTTTTGAATTGTCAAGGAGTCGGTCAGTCAGAAATATGAAGCTAGTTGCCCATTCCAAAGCGAAGCAGGTACCTATGGAGAAGAACGGGCAAGAAACTCCACGGACACTCTTTTAAATAAAAATATTATTACAAAATATTGGTTACATCATTCATATTAAAATGTGAGAACAATGTAAAAAGACGTACACGTTAGAAGCGTCCGTAACAAAATGATAAAACAAAGAACAATTAAAAAAATTAAAATCAGCCATGGCAGCTAAGAGTTGGCCAGTCCCAACTGACGGCGTCCGTTCACGAACATGACGCATGGATCAGCACCATTCAGCTCAATGTAGAGAGACGTACACTTTAAAAGCGTCCGTAATAAAAAAATAAAAACAAAAAATTATTCGAAGATGTGCCATTGATTACATATCGACACCCCTCTGTGCCTCGGAAAATACGTTAATCCGTCAATCGTAGATCTTTGACAGTCGTCACGGGTAGGCAGAGCTGCGAAAGTCTGACAGCCAGGCTTAACAAGAGGTACCGTTAGGTTGGAGGTCAAATAGGAAGTCGCTCCATGTAAAATATAGGTATTCAGCTACATCCGGTTAGACTGGAAGCAGACCCCAATATAGTTGGGGAAAGGTTAGGCAGATTGATTGGTTGTATAGTTATAGAAATAGAATACCTATTATACATAAACTCATGCCCTATTCCCAGGAAGGCGGATACTACGAAAAGCCACGTGCTAAGATCCTTACATACTTTTTCGCTTCGCCCACGTTCATACATCTGGTCATACACGCGCGCCGGTTGCAAGCACTATGCACTTGATCTTTCTGAAGAACATCACCAATTAACCAATATGTCAAAACGTCAAACAAATAGTTTTTATGACAGCTGCGCGCACAGACTGCATTAAGTTTGCGGCGCGTGAGTCGCCGACGGTACGAAATGTTACCATTTTAAATATTGTATTTTATATAAACGTTTCGGACTAAGTATTGTATTTATTCATTTTATTTTTTGTCTTATTTTGTTATTTCACTATACGCTGCACCGGTTGACGTCATCGCGTTAGCGCCGGCTGTCGCTGAATACCAGCGTTGGGGCTCTGTCTCGCATAGGGTCGCAGCATTATGTTGAGCGATTGCCGTTTTGCGTGGATGTGAGACATATTTTCCCCCAAATTGTTTATTTTCGTGTTTTGTTCTTTCCTTGCGTCATGTGTACCGCAAATAAACGTATTTTCTTTCTTTCTTTCTAAGGTCACTATGTGTCCTTTTAGGACGTCGCCTCCCGGCGTTTCCACTCACAGCTGCCTTGAAATCTCCACAATCATTAATTCAACCACTTGCACTCTTTAGGATTTAAATGGGAACTTCAGGAGAATCAAGTTTCAAGTTTACTTGTCGAAAAATATTTGAGTTGGGTCTTTCGATACGAAAAGAAGATGATCAACACTCATAAGCATCTTCTGCGAGTCCCGATTTGAATACAACTGACCTCGACCATCCTAATAAGTACTACTCTTGACTAGGGGGTGGCTTTTGGGAGGTCACATGAAATAGCAGTGGTAATTCTCACGCTTTTTAACACTTCATCTGAAAAGATCTCATTTTCTCACAAACAATACGAAATATCAGTAACGCACTAAATATCAATTGCAAAATCATTGGGGAACATGTGTGTGAAAATTCACAAGCACATCATAATTATGTCGCACTATTTTGTGGTGTTACTGTGTTGTCGCTAATAATGCTAATAGTAGGTCTGTGTGTAGTTTCTTTATATTTCTATACAAAGGCTCATCACCCTCAAAAGGGATTCTTATGCCAGCATTTTCCTGACAATGTCGTAGTGGCCTGGACCGTTACTTACTGTGAAGGAAAACATCTAGAGAGATCCAATACATGGCTAATAAGCCTTGAGCAAAGCGTGGTAATCGATGCTCGTCCCTTCTCTGTATGAGAAGAGGCTTTTGTCCAGCAGAGGGACTACTATAGGTTGCAACTGTTTTGTGTACAGAACAGAGAACTACGACACTTAATATAATTCGGCAGTGGACACAAAATTTCCATCAAACCCTCTCAATTTTGTCCCAAAAATGTTCGTTGAATCCGACAGTAACAGGACCCAGCGCAGATGCTAGCCCTTGATCAGGTAGAGCGAGATTGTCTTTCGACACCCTTTGATCGACGCTTTCAGTTCACGTTAATTCAAAATTACTTGGGTTTCATGTTAAATAAATAATAATTCCCAAACTTTCAAAAATCAAACTTTATTGCAAATATCAACACTTATTGAATTTAAATTTAATTTAATAATAGCTTATAGCTTTTTATAATAGCTTTAGTTTACTCCTGCTTCTTTAACATTAAGAAAGCTTTTACCAGAAAATATTGATTTGATCAGAAAGGGGCACATATAGGTACTGAAAAAATACTTGCTATTTAAAATCACATTTTTAGTACCAAAATTACCGCATTCCATTAAAATTTTTCAACAGGGGTCTTAAGTTATGACTTGTAGACACCCGCTCTACAACGGCCGCCCGCGCCCCATGTAAACCCGGCGAAAATGTGACCCGGTGAAAATCCATTGAAAAAAATAGTGGTGATTTTTTTAAATGTTAATTTCTACATAAATAGACTCTCAGTACGATACGGGATTTTTTACATGTTGTATAATTAAAAGGCGCCATCAAAATTTTATTTTGGTCTGGAAATTGTTTTTCGCGTTTGGGGTTTTGGCGCCCCTCGCCATCTGGCGCCTAGAGCGACCTCTCCTCTCGCTCTACCCAAGGGTCGGCGCTTCCAGGACTATGTCTAGTACCTTGTCGATCAGCATATTAGGAAACCAGAAATATTCCACCATGACCGTCACTCATACGGTCTTTAGAAGCTAGGTCCATGCTCAGCAATAGCTGACATGATTATAAATGGCTTATCCAAAAGAACTAACTGTCTGATTGTTCTAGTGGTACCAAGTGCAACTGCGATTCTTGAAGCTCAGAGTTCTGTTGGAGATCCAGGTCAGTCATCATAGTAATAAATGAGGTTTAGACCTAAAGCACGTTGGAGTTGGCTTCCACTAAAAAAACGAAGTTATCGCTTACGGCCGCCGCACATGCTCACACACTCGCGCTCGTTCACGATACTGCGCTGATGTGGCACTGACATTGGTCGACACGTGTTCATCTGCTTTTGACGATACGAGTTGCCAATGCCACCCATCGGCGATGCGAACCAAATAATAGGACGCCATAGGTTTTAAACGCTGCCGTTCGCACGTGACTCGTGATGGCCAATGCGAGTGAGCTTGTGCGGTAGGCGTTACTAACCGGTGTCCCGAAGTGACTCGACCACAATGATCACGCAGAGTGGCTTACTAACAGCAGTTTATATTCTCTACTGAATTACAGTTCACTGGCTTGAGCTACACGAGTAGAATTTGTAGAAACTTGATTTAAATGAGTGTCCATGGAGTTTCTTGCCCGTCTTCTCCATAGAGATCTACGTTTTGGAACGGGCGACTGGCTTCAGCTTTCTAACTAATTGACCGACTCCATGACAATTCAATGTGCCTGTACTTAATAAATGATTTGAATTTGGATTAATTTGGAGTTTCTTGCCCGTCTTCTCCATATAGATCTACGTTTTTGAACGGGCGACTGGCTTCAGCTTTCTAACTAACTGACCGACTCCATGACAATTCAATATGCCTGTACTTAATAAATGATTTGAATTTGGATTAATCTGGAGTTTCTTGCCCGTCTTCTCCATATAGATCTACGTTTTTGAACGGGCGACTGGCTTCAGCTTTCTAACCAACAGACCGACTCCATGACAATTCAATGTGCCTGTACTTAATAAATGCTTTGAATTTGAATTTGGATTTATCTGATAGGTTTACAGCTCGCTTCACGTATCATGGTCTATAACATGGTTAAACAGAGGTGTAAAGAAAGAAAGGAAAGAAAGAAAGGAAAGAAAGAAAGAAAAGATAGAAAGGAAAGAAAGAAAGCATGACCTTCAAAAAGTACTAAATACGCAGTAGGTATTCGTAACCAGCGCGCATGTACGAGTATCACCAGGTTTATGAAGCCAAATACTTATTTACAGATATCACATAGCTTTAGTACTTTTTGTAAAGTTAAAACATGTTTTTTTTTTTTTTTTTTTTATTTATTTATTTAAATCGAACACCCGTGATTCATATTGTTGTTAGTAATACTTATAAAACTATGTTAGTAACATTTCTAATGAAAATAAATATAACAAAACAAAACAGAAACAAAAATACAACTAGTTTAAAAACCTATAATGATGACCGCTTCCCGCTGCACCAGACCTGCAGCTGTGCATACGGGTCCAGTGCCCCAGGAACGGGCAATCAGGCTTATTCACTATCACCCTTAGAATGCTGTTGGTGCTCCCCCGAATCCTTCGCATCAGGGATGCTGTTCTTTTTCGCATAATAGCTTGAAAGCTATGTGTATCTGCTTCAGCAAACATGCCCGATGCGCTACAGTAATATGTAATATGAAAGTAAAATCAATTTATAAACAATATTAAAATATTAAGAAAATATAACTAAGTATATTTTATTTTATAAATTTTAGTAAAAGTCACGCGGGCCAAGCCGCGGTCAGTAGCTAGTCAACCTAAAAATCAGACTGCAGGCCGCCTCTCAGGCGATGATTACTTCTCTAGGGTGAATTTATTAGATTTATGCAAATATTCATTTTTAATTACCACAAGTCTCAATTTATCTAGGACGCACGTGATCATTTCTATAGACGTAGTATTAAGGTGACATCAGACGTTTCACTCGAGTGAATGTTCATTTTTGTTTCGACAAAATTACTTAAGAAATGAAGTGTTAATGATTTGGAATATAATATTTTAAATAAGAGCATTTTCTTAATGTTTTAATATAATATGAATATTTTAGATTAATTATGTAATATTATAGTGAAATTAATTTGTAAAATTACGTCTAAAGCTTCGTGCAGACCAGCGCGACGCGACGCCGCGACGCGACTCGAACAGTACAATTTCTAAGAAAACTTGACGGTATAACAATGACCGGTGTCGCGTCGCGCGACAAGTCGCGCTGGTCTGCACAAGCCTTTACGCGGATAAAAAATTGAGATTCATGCAAAATCTATCAAGCGTATTTTTCTGAAACCTTCACACCTTTTAAAGATAATTTGATCTTTAATCATTTAGTATACGTGTTTTATTAAAATACCTTTTGATTTATGTATAATAAATTAATAATGCGTCTAATTTGGGACAGCGCTCCTTTGTGGGCGAGTCCTATTATTGGCTTGACGTACGACGCGTTGCGTGAGCTCAGTACAGAACACGCAAGCTAAACAGTCAAAGTCACTGGCATACATCTGCCTCTTAAGAATGAACGAGCATCTGCTCCTTTCATAAAATTTTTCGATCACTCGGTAAGTATCGGTCGGTTGGATCGGTTCACTAATGAATTAATTTTTCACACTAATGAATCAAAAGTGAGCGTGAGTCGGGGGAGTCGAAAGAAACGATGAATGGACTGTGTGAAAGATGATATGGCTGGAAAGGGGGTGACTAACAAAATGGCGGCAATGGCGACATATTGCGCGCAAAAAAGAATGGGATAAAGGGGATGATGTGTTTAGACGTTTCACTTCGAGTGTAAGATAAGGAATTAAAAAAAAAAGTGAAGCGTCTGATGTCTGCTTTACCTACTTCATATTATTAATGGCGGGTCAAGGCAGACGTCCGGTTTCGCATAGAGCACTGTTTTTATTTGCACA
The DNA here is from genome assembly GCA_914767755.1 of Agrochola circellaris. NCBI lineage: Eukaryota > Metazoa > Arthropoda > Insecta > Lepidoptera > Noctuidae > Agrochola > Agrochola circellaris. Next base: position 2,055,503 of record OU611867.1, on the reverse strand, counting down.
GACTGTGAAGCTATTAATAATTTTAATACAGTTGTAAAGTATGAGTTTCCGATGCGAGTTACTCCGCGTATTCTAATTATTTCGTACACTAATGTTAGTTTTCACAAACACTAGAAGACACCTAAATATAATGCATAATATACAAAAGCACACTTGGATTTTCAACCCTCAGCTCTGCCCCGAGAATTCAAAATACAACGTACAATAACAGGCAGTACATTTAGCCTGTTTTTTTTTTGTGCCTTGTGTTAATGAAAACGGGCATGATGTAAGTAGGTACCTAACTAAAGCTCACCTGACTTGAATTTCTGATATAAAGACTTTTTGGCTTTTTGGAAATAGGTACTTGATTACACAAGGTGTCGGCTAATATCTGGGGCAAGCTCGGATTTTGAATTGGTTCCCCAAGAAAATAAATAGATGGAAATTACAAGGCAAGTCTATAAAAGGTCCAGCAAGTTCTGGCATAGGAAGAGTATTCACGGGACATTTGACTTGAGATCTCTGTGAGTGGACCCTTGCAATCTAAGTATTTGCAACTGTTACAGACTAAAAATCTTACATGTAACTTCCTACCTGGTCAGTAGGTGTCCCCCCTCCAAAAATACGTCATATAAATCCGTAACAATATTAATTTATGTGCACTGCGCCCAACTCGTAAGTAGTGACCGACCGCGCGCGCTAGTAGCCGGCTCGACCAATCAATTTGATGCAGCTGTGCATTGCGGACATACTTGTTCAGTGAAAGAGGTTTTAATTAAATACAGGGTGTAAAAAGACCCATTACATAGCCGTTATCTCATTCTGTACATCAGACTAAGTAACATTGAGCAAAAATTATTGCTGGGAACCAAACGACTTTGGGTGAGAAAAATCGCTGTTTACGTCAGTGCTAATGCGTGCTTGCAACGGTACAGGGATATAGTCCTGGGGGGTATTTTAAGTTATAACATTATACGTGTATTCGTTAAAAAAAAAACAATATTTCCGTAACCAAATGGTTCCCAGTATGGTCCAGTACAAAAAAAAAAAAAATACGGGGAGGGGGAGTACCAGTGAGTGACACCCGATATTATATAAATGGAAGTAGTTTTTCGTGTCTGTCTGTGTGACCGCGTTGTTCTTCTAAACCACGCAACAGGTTTTGATGAGGTTTTCACCATTATTGTAGAATTTATTCCGGAAGGCTTATAATGTGTTTAATAAATTAATATCAAACTAACAAATAATAAATAAATCTCGATGTTTTATCGAGTCGTAAAAACGAAGTGAAGCAGAGACGGGTCGCTAGTAAAATACAGAGTGAAATTAAAAACCAAGTGAAGCAGAGGCTGGTCGCTAGTAAAATACAGAGTGAAATTAAAAACGAAGTGAAGCAGAGGCGGGTCGCTAGTACAATACAGAGTCAAATTAAAAACCAAGTGAAGCAGAGGCGGGTCGCTAGTAAAATACAGAGTCAAATTAAAAACCAAGTGAAGCAGAGGCGGGTCGCTAGTAAAATACAGGGTGGAATTAAAAACCAAGTGAAGCAGAGGCGGGTCGCTAGTCAAATACAGAGTGAAATTAAAAACCAAGTGAAGCAGAGGCGGGTCGCTAGTAAAATACAGAGTGAAATTAAAAACCAAGTGAAGCAGAGGCGGGTCGCTAGTAAAATACAGGGTCGAATTAAACTAGCTAGAACTCCGCAGACGTAATGGGTATGGATACGACACGAAAAAATAAAAAAGTTATGATGATAATTTTTTTGGGGTCAATGACCGCTTGTAGTGTTGTTACTTTAAGTGTGAGTTGATAAAATCTGTGTTATCGTGTTGGTATCGATTCCCACCACACGTCTGTGAAGTCTACACAAAAAAACACAATTTAAAGTGATATTGTAAGTGACTACACACTCTACACTGTCGGCGGTTGAAGACCCCAAAAAAAAACATCATTTAATTTATTCTTACCAGACTACGGCGAAGCTAAAAGGAGGGTCATGGTTTTGACCGGTATGTATGTTCATCTGTTACCACATAACTTCTAAACTTCTAATCATTATTTGACAAATGAGGTATCGTTGGAAGCGTCTTGATCGTCCGCTGGTTATAGACTATGTGACGTCACATTAAATGACGGAAGACGTAATTCGGATTTCAATTTGTCTGTCTGTGATGACTTGTTTACCTATACCTTTTTAGTTTAGTTTTTTGTCGTAGTTTAAATTCGAAATTCGTTGATAGCTGTCGCTTCCTCGTCGGCGGCAGTGGGACAGGTGCCTTAGTGACATAATGTCCCAATTACCGGTCATAATAGACATCGTTATAAGCACGTTAAGGATGTTGTTGTCAATTACCCTTGACTCTGAGTTACCTTACGACACTAAGACGCCGTCTCCACGGACGAGAGAATCGCCTGCAAATTATCGTCGCGATGATATTAGCGTGTGGAGATTGATTCACAGAGTTTCTATTGAATTTGATGGCACGGCGAGACTATCGCCGCGATTCTCTCGTCGCGATTCTCTCGCCCGTGGAGACGGCACCTAATGGGTGGCATATTTTTATTCGGTTACATATTGAAATCTTCTACATATTGGTAGCTCGTGACTAAGTAAGAACAGCAGCACGGGTCGATCGATCAGGTTAAGCTACGCTTGCCGCGGTCGGCCCGTGGATGGTTGACCATCTTTACATACCGGGACCAACGACTTAACGTGCTTTCCGAGACTTGAAGGGGTTCAAGTCTCGGAAAGCACGTTAAGCCGTTGGTCCCGACTGTCATTCGTGGATCTTTGACAGTCGCTACGGGTTGTCAGAAGCCCGGATGTCTCACAACCAGTCCAGGGGAGTCCGTTTCTACGCAGTGAAGTAGTACTCGGGGTGGATCTGCCCTAAGTCCACCCACCATTCAACACAGCCTAGCTGGGGGGTTTGTTTACACTCAGCTCACAGACGCGCTCCACTACGGGCATTCCTTTTTTACTGTCTTCCATAAACGTTGTTCATGTAAATTATGGTATTACACCTATTTTAATACAGTCCACTATTTTTTTATTATAAAGTCCCGATTGAGCCCATTCAATGGTCCAGGGGTCTCAACCCAGTTACTGAGGAATACGATACCCCTTGGTAAGCCAAGGGGTATCGTATTCCTCAGTAACTGGGTTGTGGAGGTCAGATAGGCAGTCGCTCCATGTAAAATACTGGTATTCAGCTGCATCTGGTTGGACTGGACCGACCCCAACATAGTTGGGGAAAGGTTAGGCAGATTTTTTAATAGGTACGGATATCTGACTGAACGACAGCTATGCAGTTAAGCATGTTCTGATATCTTCTTTCGTGTCAGCACGAATACGATAATAGTTCATTCAAAGAGCAGATCAGTCAAATAGCAGAGATGATAGCGTTGCTGACTGCCCAGATTATGCCAGACATGTTTGATTATCGTCATTTGTAGAACACTTAAAGATTATAACACACGTTTACACGGCAATGATCTACGATATTTTGCGGTAAAAGTGTTAAATAAACCGGCCAAGTGGGTGTCGGACAGCGCACAATGAAGGGTTCTGTAGTTCGGATAAATTTATCCCAAAAACGGATGGGATGATTTTATCGATCTACGTCACGGTCAATTCTCCAACTGCAAATGTAAATTTGTAACCACAAAATATATTGTTTGTGTGTTAAAACTCCAAATTAACGCATTTCGGAAATTTTCCTTTACATATGCTGTACCTTGACCTTGCTTCCTGCCAAATTTCATGATTCTAGGTCAACGGGAAGTACCCTGTAGGTTTTGATTTATTTGCGAGTATCAAAATATGTCACATAAATGGCCGTATTTTTTATTGCGGTAACTAAGAAGCTTGTTTTTTTTAAGCTCCTAGAATCCATATGTAGGCTTACATATTTGATATTAATTTTAACCTGATAACTCAACGCGTACCTGAGAAAAAAGGGTCTTGACGGACTCACAGACAAACTGATGGACAACGAAGTGATCCTATAAGGGTGAAGTATTTTTTCCTTTTGTCAAGTTCAAAGTTCAAAATATTTCATTTCACATAAACCTACAAGGGCACTTATGAAACATCAGAAGCTAGGTGCACGGTTCCAATTGGTCGTTTCCTATGGAGAAGAGCCGGCAAGACACTCCACGGTTACTCATTTAAAAATAATTGGCCTTTACAATATTTTCCAATAACAGTATTAATAGGTATGGGAGGACAGTGTAAGTCTTTCAATAATTACCAGGTACTTAACAAAATAGAAGATGGTCAATAAATCTACAGTCCACTAAGCCTATAGCACGGTACGGAACCCTAAAAGTGCAGTATGAAACTGCCATATGATCCTAGGTGGTTCACTTTGTGTTTTCATCTGACATTATGCTGAGCTGAGGCCCTTTTGGCATTATAATCATTTGTTTTCTGTTTTTATAGTTTTAAGGGGTATTTTTCGTTCCCAAAATGATATTATAGTAAAATATCGTACAGATCAGCGGCTTGTGAACGTGGCCACAATTGTCCGTCACAATATGAAAGTCTGCTATCATGTCCACTTTCATTTAAAAGCTATTTTTAGTCTAAACTACGTACGGTTTAAACTACGTAAAGTAACCAGACAACACGTCAACACAGGCCGATGACGCACGCACCACCCCTAGTGGGTTGAAACTTAAATGCAACGGGCACCAACACACTTTTAAAATCATGTACTCACATACTTAAGTTTCAACAAATATAAAATGTGTGCGGTCGGGGAACCCCCGTCAGGAACGAAGTTCCTTCTCACGTATGATTTAAAATTTTCGCAGCGGCCATCTTGGTTTTATATTTTGTTCATTATCGACATTAGCACCCTCGAAAACCATTAAAACAATACCTATGACGCGACATACGCGGTAGGCACGACTTGTCGGGCCAATTAAGAGAGTGTAACGTACTCAAAAGATATGAAAGTTACGCGATAGAAAGAGAGGCAACTTCTAGGTGAATATAACTGTAGGTAATTAGCGCTGTGCGCCCTGAATTGCACTTCATTGTGTCGTAGCAAGAGTCGCTATTTATTTAAATGATTTTGCGGAGGAGCTTGTGGCTAAGTAATAACTGCCGCACAGGTCGATCCATCAGGTAAAACTACGCTTGCTGGGGTTGGTCTGTGGATGGGTGACCATCTTTACATACCGAGACTCCTCCGTGCCTCGGAAAGCACGTTAAGCCGTTGGTCCCGGCTATCATTCGTGGATCTTTGACAGTCGTTACGGGTCGTCAGAAGCCCGAAAGTTTGACAACCAGTTTTACCAAGGGTTATCGTATTACCCAGTTACGGGGTTGTGGAGGTCAGATAGGCAGTCGCTCCATGTAAAATACTGGTATTCAGCTGCATCCGGCTAGAGTGGAAGCCGACCCCAATATAGTTGGGAAAAGGCTAGGCAGATTGATTTTGCAGAGTGATTGTTCTGCACTTGGCTGTTACGTATTCTGTGCTATGGTGTAGAAATATTGCCATATTATTGTTACTACTTTGGAGAATAGCAACAGGACTGCGCTAGTTGAATGATTAATTGCTATAACCTTTAACCTTTGGCATACAGCCCAAAACCACACCAGTTTTTTCTTCCATATATCCCACATCAATATTGGATAGTGTATAGACATCCCATTTGTTTCTTTTGTACGGCGAAACCACTGAACCGATTTTCTACAACTTTGTAGAGAATTACCCTTTTTCTTTAACCGACTTCAAAAAGGAGGAGGTTAATCAATAAAGATGATGCCTTGGTATAAAAAATGAAATTCTAATTAGTCCGTCAGTCAGATTATAAAAAAATATTAGACACGTATTTTTTGCGTTATGAAATATTAAAAAAAAATCTTAGATAAAACGCATTTTAAGTTGGGGAGTGGGGGTCGCTACTTCACTAGTATGTATAAAATCTACATACTAGTGACGTCATGGCACTTTTCACCTCAATGTATCGCCGTCATCTTTAGTTTATTAACTTTGCTTGGGTAGTTTTTGAGTTAGCTTCAATAATACGTATTTTTCCCATTTATTTTATATGGATGATGTTATAATAAGTTCCTGTCACTGTTATTTCCATAACTGTACATTTCCATAACTTAGATGTAGCATCGGCAAAAAACGTAAAACCGATTATTCGAAAAGATAAATTCGTTTGGAGAAAAATGGGCATGAAACTCCATAGTTACTCTTTTATAATGTTTTTGGAAAGGTGTTGCAGCTTGCGGTAGGAGTAATCTAGGTGAAATCGTCACGTAACGAAAAAGCGTTATGCCCGAAAAAGTCAAGTGTAAAAAACAAAATCTTTGCACACTTGAAACTTCAAGTGTCAAAAGATTTTGTTTTTTACTAGATAGCTCTGTATTAAAACAAAAACTTGAAACTTGAGACCATGTTATACTCTGTAGTAAAACATAATTGACCGAGCGAGCGAAGCGTCTCTGCTTCAAGTCTGGCAAAATTTGCTTTCGTGTGTCAGTTTGTTGGTACTGCTTTAGCTCGTATTTAACAGCCGATCTGGACGAAACTTGGCGTACAGGTTTTACGACTTTACACAGCAGTAACAGTGCACTTTCTGTGAATAATTTCATCACCACTGCTCTCAAAACGTTGAAGGAAAACATCGTGTGGAAATCAGCATGTCCTAGAACCAAACATTCGTAGACATGACGGTAGATGTCACATCTACCAATCCGCACTGGGCCCGCGTGGTGAATAACAGCTCACTCCCTCTAGAAGAGAGGAGGCCTGTGTCCCAGCAGTTGGAAAAAGAAAAGAAAGAAAGAAAGAAAAAGTGTTTATTCTGCACAAACTAAACGCACATTACAATTTAAAAAAAAACAAAACAATACCACAACTACTTGGACTATTATAGAATGATTATACAATCATCAAAAGTCACGGTCACAGCCCATTTATTGTCCAGTGAATTTACAAAATAATCAATACATGAAAGTTGTTTGAAATCCAGAAACTTGGAAAGGTCGGGAAATATAAAAAGTTAAATGCAGAAACAATAAGAGAAACTTGTTTCATCTCGAAGGATCTTGTTCGCGTAAACCTTTTTTTTATTTGATTAGGTTTCCTTCTCTGAAGGCTGACCTTTGTATATCGGTGTTAGTGAGTTTGTTTTTCGTCGGATTGCCGTCCAACCAGACTAATAAAGTAAAAGAACAGAGAGTGCACTTGCGTTTGCGCGCACACTTGTGCTCTATAATATCTGCTGCGAACCTGCCAATGTGTCGGAAAGGGCTTACCACGGTATAAATAAGACTGGGCACGCCACAATTGTGGTGATAAGTCCCCTCTTTGAGGAGTGGCTAGAGGCGCCACGGCGTCCTCACCTTCCGCCTGACGCATGTCCTCACCGGACATGGTTGTTTCGGGAGGTTCCTGTTCAGGATAAAGCGGGAGGAAACGCCCGGGTGTCACCACTGTGTGAATCGCCCGGAGGACACGTTGGAGGTCGACCCGGCTTGGGCGGAGCACCGCCGTGTACTCATGGAGGCGATCGGCGGCGGCGATCTCTCGCGACTCGAAATTACTCGTTTCGTATTACACGTATGTTACTTTGAGTTGATTGAATTTGGGATTTTTTTTTCGCTACGTAACTTACTAGAAGTTCTTTGTTTACAAAATTTATATCTTCTCGTGACGGGGACTTTACAGCCTTGTAAGCTGTTGGACACATTTGTTGGAAAGTTCGAAGTGTCCACATTTATTAGAACAGGGATAGATTAATGTTTTGTTCGGACAAGGCTTGAGAGAAGAGGAAATTAAAGCTTTGATATATGGACAAACATGACAAAACTATAAAGTTCCGTTTTTGCCAGCAGGTTACTACTGAACCCCAAAAATGATGTTTGGATTGTGTAAAAGATGATTTGGCTTAGAATTTAGAAGATAGTAAACGTTTGAAGACGACTTATCCTATACGATTTATTAATTGATCAATATTTGCCAATGATCCCATGGAAACGTAAAATGTATCCTGTGTTAATCTAGGTTATAAACTGACTGCATCATCCAATCCTATACGTGACTAACCTGGTTTCAGAGATTTAAAGCCGCCCATGGGACTCTGACTTGGCTTCACATGCCGTCGAGAAATATCTCTCAGGCATGCCGGTTTCCTCACGATGTTTTCCTTCACCGTTTTTGAAGCAAGTGATAATAATATATATACGCACATGAATCCGAAAAGCCAGAGGTGAGAACAGTCATCAAAATTCCATTGCCACGTAGGTACGTAAAAACAGCATGTCGTTCTTAAGATTCCGAACAAATGAAAATCAGAAAGTATAATCTTACTTTCTAGTCCGTCTGTCACAGAGGTTTTTCTCGAGATCTATGCAACGTAAGAATTTGACTATTGACGCGCAAAGATAGCCAGCCAAAGACTATTTTTTTTTAACTTTTGTTGGATTAAAGACTTTTTAATTTAAATACATACCGTGTTAGGTTTCGATTAAAAAGGCTTGCATTAAGCTTCGTGCAGACTAGCGCGACGCGACACCGGTTATTGTTATACGGTGAAGTTTTCATAGAAATTGTATTGTTCGAGTCGCGCCGCGCCGTCGCGTCGCGCTGGTGTGCATGAAGCTTTAAGGATTCGAAAACTATATTTTTATCGACTTTAACAAAAAGGAAGGTTATCAATTCGACATGTATGTATGTAGGTAATATTATTGGAACTGCACTATATTCACTTAAGAGGGGTTAGGGCTTCCAAACAAATATACAATTTTTTGTCGATGTATGTATGTTTGGATGTTTGTATGTATGTTTGTCCACGCATATCTGCGAAACTATCAATCGGATTGTGACCTTTGTTTTTTTATTGGCTTACATTTACTTCAACTTAGAGAACAGTGCAAGTTTCATCAAAATCGGTTCAGTCGTTTTCAAGATATGGACTTCATTTTTCATTTTCAAGACTTCATTTTTCATTTTCAAATATCTTTATTTAACATCAGTACAATGAACAAAAAAAGCACTTAACCTAAGCCACATTAACTCACTATAATTAATACACTTTTTGAGGCTAGCGATTCACCTTTCAAAGCTTTTAAGGGATATTTTTATAATTGTTAACAACTTAAACATAACACAATAATCATCGGTACATGATGACAGTTACGCAAATTGTTTAGCTAGTTATAATTTACAGATTGCATGAAGGTATGACAAGAAAAAAAAAATAAGTCAGTCGTTTTCATAGTTTTCGAGAGTGCTAAAGACGATAGTAAGATCAAAATGTAAATCCAAGATGGCGGTTGCGTTATTTTGTTTTTGCTTTAAATCACACGAGAGAAGGAACTTTGTTCCTGGCGTGGGGGGTCTCACGGCGACATACGTTTTTTTTTTCTACGAACTCGTTTCTTACTCTTTTACAAACTTTTTGGTTGCATATAAATGGTTGTGAAATCGACGAACGTTCAAAATGTTGATATCAACCAATATTTGAATAAATATGTTGTAGCTGTGTAGGGACGCAGCCGTTCGACCGCCATCTTCTTGACATCATTTAATTACTTGAAGAAAACAACAAAATAATACACTATTTTGTCGGTTATAGATACAACTAAAGATATGAACGTTAATCTCTAGATATTCGTGAGTTGTTTGTTGACCGATAGGAAAACAAAATAGTGTCATGTTTATCGATCGTGTACCCAAGTTATATTTTTATCTTCGACTGTCAGTACAATCTGTCGAAATGACGCGAGACAAGAGGTCCTGAAAGGTGACGTTGTTGTTTGTAGATAAATTTTATTGTATATCCTATACTTACTATTAAATGAGCAATATTTGTATATAATTATACAATTTCGCCCATGGGCATGTCTAAAATTAACTTTTAATCTTATTTTTTTTAATTTATTATTATTATAATTTTTTTCGATATCCCTCTATGATTTTATGGACTTACACTTGTGTTTTTTAAATAAATCCTTTTTTTTTTTTAAATGTCCTCTCCGTTTTTTAGTTTTCATAGACGACAAATTTTAATAAAAAATGTTAGTTAATCAGATAAAATAACTCACAAGCTTTCAGAAATAATAAACAGAATCCAAATCGAGCCAATAATATCGGAGATATGGCAAACGCTATAAAAAAAATAAAATAAAAAATAACATGAAAAATATTAAACTCAAACTCAAACTCAAATCATTTATTTCAATTAAACCATTACAGGCACTTTTGAATTGTCAAGGAATCGGTCAGTCAAAAATATGAAGCTAGTTGCCCATTCCAAAGCGTAGTAGGTACCTATGGAGAAGAACGGGCAAGAAACTCCACGGACACTCTTTTAAATTAAATAAATTGTTACAAAGTATTGGTTACATCATTCATGTTGAAATTATACATGTGAGAACAATGTAGAAAGACGTGCACGTTAGAAGCATCCGTAATACAAAGATTATAGATTAAAGATAGAACCCCCCCTTTTACAATTAACGTTCGATAATTTTTCATGAATTTTCAGAAAAATACGGGCGGTCACATACCCATGGGCGACATTGTATATTTGTAATCACATTCTTGAAAACGGCTCTAACGATTTCAATGAAAGTTACCATATTATGGTAACTTTCATTGAAATCGTTAGACCTTTTCTTTCTAACTGAACAGACAGCTGTGCTGCTGTGGAGTTTGTTGCGCCACTTCTTCTTCCCAGCTAACGCACTAGGAAGTGGTGAAGGGTAGGCGTTTTGGGGGACTGTCTTATGTAATTTTGACGTTCGAAAAGTGCTGATTATCAGCCTAGTTTGAATAAATGACTTTTGAATTTTGAATTTTAGACCCCATATTATGGCGTTTACGGGGGCAAAAAATCGACCTAGCTAGGTCTCATATCTGGAAAAAATCGTTTTCTCTATTTTCACAGCCTCGGAATGTGATACAACGTTGGTATACCTGGATAATATGTTTATCTATTTTCGGCAGAGTTGGGTCGACCATGTACTTATCTATGTTACTTAGGCTTATCTTTCTTGAGGGATTACGGCCAGCTAGCCTACGAGTACCATATTTGCATCTTGTTATGGTTTTTTGGCATTAGGTACCCATGTCTTCTTTTTGCGCTGTCATTCTTAAATCTTTGACAGCCGTTATGGGTAGTTGGAAGCCGAATGTCTGACAGCTAATCTTGCCAAGGGGTATCGTGTTGGCATCTGGTTAGACTGGAAGCCGACTCCAACAAAGTTGGAACAGGGCTAGGCAGGCGATGACTGTCATAATTATAGGTAAGTATCATAATGTCTTTTGAATAATTATGTGTCTCCCACTAACCGGTATGAGTAGGGTTACCATTTCGAACTTTCAATAAGCAGGACATTTCCGAAAAAATAAATTAAAAAAAAATACATTTTTTTTAGTTCCTTTTCTATTTTCTGGAAGCACGCGAAATTCAAATTTTCTTACGTATTAGCAATTTGCAGGTCAGTACCAAATTGTATCTTCAAAAATGATCCGCGACGATAACAAATATGTATTTACAGAATGATCATCATAACAATCATTAATACGTCTCTCTAAGTTAGATTTGTTCCAGAAGAACACGTCTTATGGAACTAAATATTCGGTGTAAATAAACTAAAAGTTCTTATGGACGAACGACCCTTAGGAGCTGAGAAAAATAAAAATAAACTTATAGAACGCTAAGCAAAAACGAAGTAACAGCGCGGGCGGGCGATGCGATGCGACGCGGTGGGCCGGGGGCCGAAATTTCACGCGGACGTTGTCGCTAGCTAGTATAATAATATTAATACTTAGAAAACTCTTCTTTCATACATTGTTGTCTAGGAATTGAAGTCAATACTTCAAGCTTATGAACTAGTTCAGAGACATCGATGTAAAATAAAAAATAACAATAAACTATATTGGTCTATCGTAGCTTATCTAGTTTCTTTGTCACGAACAGACAAAACGCGATGCCGAGTCGATGACCTTTGTAGGACTAGGGCTGGCACTTGGCTGAAGCTGGAAACTGAACCAACGGAGTTCTACCAATACCATAGCATAATACTATAAACAGCCTATAATGTTCCCACTGCTGGGACACAGGCCTCCTCTCTTCGAGACGGTGTGGACCGTAATCCACCACGCGGGCCCAGTGCGGGTTGGTAGATGTCACATGTCTTCGAATTTTTGTTCTAGGACATGCCGGTTTCCTCTCGATGTTTTCTTTCACCGTTTTGAGAGCAGTGGTGATGAAATTATTTACACAAAGTAAAGACTTTGCCTGGGTTCGATATATAGCATTCTTCTGGTGTTTTTAAGCTATTGCATAGCTTTTATCGGAGACTCTGAGCGCGGCGACCGAATGTAGAAATTCCGTAACGAAAAACGGGAACCTGACACCCCCCACTCCAACCAATATTATAAATGCGAAAGTTTGTGAGGATGGATGGATGGATGTTTGTTACTCTTTCACGCAAAAACTACCGAACGGATTTTAATGAAACTTTACAGTAATGTGGCTTATATATCAGAATAACACATAGGCTACAATTTATAAAGATTTTATGTGATTTAGCCATAATATAACGATAAGTATCCAGTAAGTCGGAAAAAATCCTGCCCTCTGAGATCTATCTTTGCGTGCGCTGCCTAAACCGCTGGAGTTACATGAAAAGAATGTATTGTGGGGTTGTTTGTCTTAAAGAGTTCTAAATAAAAGTCCGCGACAGCATATATCTACCTTTTATGTGGAAGCCATTATAGCCAAAATAGTGAGCTATAAATACATTTAAATTGAATACTTTTTTTAAGTTGCATATTTTAGAGTATTTAGTTAATTCGTATCAAAATAAATACCTTCATCGCTTTCGGTATTTAATGTAGATAAAATTTGTATTTTACACTAAGTAATTTGGACTAATATTTTAAAAGTTAGAACGATAAGAATGACCTGCGATGAGTCGACGGCGGGCGCGCAGAACGAGGGTGGAGGGGCGGGATAGGCAATGACGCGCGATCGCCGAGTGCGCGACCCGAACGCGGGCAGACGCGTGAGGGCAGACGTCATTGACGGTTGTGTAAATTCTGCGATTTAGGGGGGGGTATAGGGGTATTTTTAAAAAAAAATATTTTAAATCAACAATATTATCTTCTTATTTTTGAATATATGCTATGCAATAGCTTTACCGCGGCAGTCCTCGAGTGCCACACGTATTTTTTTTTTTTTAATCTGTCCAGTCGTTTTTGATTTTATTCATTACAAACGAAAATACCAATATTTTCTGTTTATATCAAGTACATGTATGTACATTGATTGACCGGACGGGAAGCACTTAAAACCTTAACATTTTTGTCAACTGCCGACGAGGAAACGGCTAGTTATCGACTATTCTCGCTTAACGTTCAATAGATGTAGGTCCCGTGTGAGTAAAAGAGATACATATATTAATACCTAGTTGATCGGTGACTGTTCACACTGCCGGCGAGAACTTTATCTCCAATAGTTTGTCGCATAGACAGAAAAAAAAAATGTTTATTTGCGGTAAACATGACGCAAAGAAAGAACACAAAATAAAAAAAATAAACAAGTTGAGGGAAAATATGCGTCACATCCGAAATGGCCATCGCTCAGCATAATGCTGCGACCCTATGCGAGACAGAGCCCCAGCGCTGGTTTTTAACGACAGCTGGCGTTGACGTTATGACGTCGACCGGTGCAGCATGCAATGAGATATATAAATTAAATAAACATACAATAAAATTTATAAATAAAATATAATATTTAAAATGGCAACATTCCGTTCAGTCAAAGAAAATACTCGCCCAGCGACGCTCGTTTGGCGAGCAGAACACTCGCTGAGAGACTCGCTTGGTACATACTCGTACACATACATACCATCAAGTGACTGGGCTATCGTTCTACTCGTCGCACTTGCTAATAGCTCAGCGACAAAACTAACCGAACTACGCTCTCGCTCGTCGTTGCTCGTCAACTCGTTTCTATTTGCTAGCTCTACTCAATCAACTCAGCCTATTGCAGTCTACTGATGCGACATAGATCTCTCCCAGGCTGCTCCACAACACCCTGTCTTCCGTTTTCCACATCCAGTCTGACCCAGCCACCTTCTTAAGGTCGTCGGTCCATCTTGATGGGGGTCGTCCCACACTACGTTTACCGATCTTGCTCTATTTACGTGGTAAGAGGACTCGCTTCTCGCTAATCGTCGGCTGTGGGTCAGGTTTTCTTTTGGCAACCCTACCTAGACAAACAATAGCAGTAAATATAGTTTGTGTGTACTTTGCATAGTTTTTACATGAAGCCATTTTGATATACTGATGTGATGTGAGCAGAATCTAGGGTCTTTACGATGTGCCAAAGAAATGTGTTTTTTAGTATCCTCTATTTGTTTAAGTTTCTCGGGATAGATACAAAAAAAAAAGAAGAGGAAAATATCTCAGACCAAATAAAAAACCATCAAGACATAGCGCTGCGAACAATTAAGTGAAGCATGCCAAAACTACACCTCCGCTCTGTACATACACAGTAGGTTAGAATATATGAAAAAAAAAACACAACAACACGCCGATGAAGTGAAGTCAAACTTTTTGACAATGACAAGGACCACAGACAAAACACAAGTTGTTTTGTCACTACTATAATAACATTATAAGGTATTAGGAATAAACTATTCTAAACAGTATCGATCATCGGATTATTTTTAATAAAATTATTACATCACTTTATAATATTATTCATAAATATAACTATACGGTATTTATTATTAAAAGAACACACAGGCTCTTTGTCTCCGAACCGGAGACAGTTTGCCAAAACCGTCAAACCCCACCGAATCGACGACGGTGAGTCACGCGGGTTAGATCTCATACTTATCCACCTTATGTGCGTTTTTTCTTATGCACCTATGGGGTATCATGCGACATTCAAGGATAAATAATAAAAAAAATCTAAAATGATAAATTACGTTTTTTTCATCAAATGACTTCTCCCGCTCTAGGCCGAGCGGAAGGGCGTGTCAGACTCTTACTTACTAAAACCCACCCGTGTTCCTTCACTTGCCTGTACGTTGACGCTAACGCTAACTTGACAGTTAAAACGTCACAAAAGGGCAGGACTTTATCTTTATTCATATTTATATTATTGTAATCGATTTGCATATGCAATTTCGTATCGATATTAATTTATTTTGGTATTGGCAACATTTCTTCTTGAAATTGTAGCTATGAAATGTGTTGCTAAATTGACAATCAGTGAAAATACCTTTTTAAAATGAGTTTTCAGCGGTATGCTTCTACAGATTTTATATAAATTGTATAATTGTTACTATTTTCTGTTATGAATTATCATTATTACAGAAAGTCTGTCGGACGCTACATGATTCGAGCCTATTCTTGTCATTGTCCTTTGTCATTCAAAAACTCTGTAACATTATAATATCCCTTACTAATTAGCAATTTTTTAAACTGTCTCTTGAATGAATTAATATTCATTTCCTTAAGGCAATTAGGAATTTTACTGTATATTAATGGGGCCATGCATATTACACTTAACAGCATTACAATGCAAACAGCATTGTTGTTTCGGCAGTTATAAGGTAAGATTGTCAGTTCCTCTGTGGTTGAGGATTCCGGGTAAAGCTGGCTTCCACCTTCGGCCTGAAGGCTTATTCTCGTACCTACTTAAAAAACGTTCACATTCAAGTCGCAATCTGTCTAACTTGTCAAAAATGTTTGTAAATTGATTGCATTTTTGACAGATTGCGAATGAGATGCGAATGTGAACGTTCTTAGCGAAAATTACGGGAATTGCCCCTCTGATTAACAGTTACCATCAGGTCAGATGCAGGCCCAGAGCTTCCAAGTTGTGGAAAAAAAATATAAAAAAATGTCGTACCGAACTTTTATAGTAAACATAAGCATGGATAAGTAAATAAGAGTCGCACGGGTTGATCGGTCAGGTTAAGTTATACTTGCCGCGGTCGGTCAATGGATAGGTGACCATCTCTACATACCGAAACTCCTCCGTAATTTGTTTAATTGAAATCTTAAACCGAACTTTCTCTTAAACTCGATGTCACATTTAAGGCCAGGATTCCAGGGTCAGATAAGGTCCCTTGGGGCCGTTCAAATATTACGTAAGCAGATTTATTACAATTATTTACCCCCCCATCCCCCTTGTCAGCAAAAGTAAGCAAAGCTCTTACCCCCTCCCCCCATGCTTACGTAAACATTTTTCAATTATAAATGTGCGAGTGCCTAAACGTATGCATTATTTGCGGGAGTCCCCGAAAATGCGTTTCGTTTTCAAGCATAGACAATGTGAGGGTTGCCATTCGTGTAAAAAAGTAAATAACTACCGATGACGTAATCATCATCTAGACTCCCCTACCCCCAAGTCATCCAAAATAAGCAAAACAAAGACGCCTCCACCCCCCCATAGTGCTTACGTAATACTTGAACGGCCCCAAGGGACCTTATCTGACCCTGGAATCCTGGCCTTAAATGTGACAACGAGTTTAAGAGAAAGTTCGGTTTAAGATTTCAATTAAACAAATTACGGAGGAGTTTCGGTATGTAGAGATGGTCACCCATCCATTGACCGACCGCGGCAAGTATAACTTAACCTGAGCGATCAACCCGTGCGACTCTTATTTACTTATCCATGCTTATGTTTACTATAAAATACTTATCTACATAATGTATTTTTATATCTTCACGGGTTTAGATTGTGCGTTGACTGTCAGCCAAGAAATCGCTTTAAATGTAAAAAAGAACCGGCCGTGTCGGACCACGCACGATGAAGGGTTCCGTAGTTGGAATTAATTTATTTCAAAAACAAACTTATCATTGTAGTTAAAACATGTTCTCCCATACATCCCTATACGTCACGTCGTCAATTCTCCATCTGCAAATGTAAGTCCGTAAACGCAAAAAAATATGTGATTTAACTACAAATTAACAATTTTCCTTTATTTGTGCTGTGAGACCTTGCTTCTTGCCAAATTTCATGATTCTAGGTCAACGGGGAGTACCCTATTGTTTTTGATTTATTTGAGAGTATCAAAATATGTCGCATAAATGGCCGTATTTTTTATTGCGTTGACTTTTGAGAAGCTTTATTTCTTTAGAGCTCCAAGGGACCGTAAACCTACGTAATTAATATTAATTTCAACTTGATACCTCCAGGCGTTCCTGAGAAAAAGGGTCTTGACTTGACAGACTGAAAACGAAGTGATACTTTATGAGTTCCGTTTTGAGGTACGGAATCCTAAAAAACGAATTATCTAAGTGTTTACTAATTACATATTTACCTACCATTTTGACAGCAAGGTGAGCAGCTGTCCTAATTCGTCATGGTTATCAGTAGTTAGTTTTGCGGTCAGTCAGACACAGGTCTTACCACAAAAACGTTGACACTTGTACAACACTTGTCTGATGTCAGTGTAACGTCAAACTTCATACGTAAATGTCGTTTTCAATAGTTGTTTAGCTTATACCAAACACTTACTCAGAAAGTGTTAAATAATAGATAAATAATTACGGTTTTGTGATTGTAAGCTTGTTGGTCATGCCTAAGTTGAGTGAAAAACATCTGGTGCCCACCATTTTGGAGGAGGAAGTTAAAAAGTTGAATTTTAGTGATGACGGTAAGTACTTTTTCTTAAGTTTTGAAAAAAAAAAAAATTGTTCTTTTCTTTACTAGCTGCGTGCCGCGGTTTCACTCGCATAAGACGCGGTCCCGTAGGAAAATCGGGATTAAAAGTATCCTATGTCCCAACCCACGTCACGGTCTACTCATGTGTAAAATTTCATCTAAATCCGTTCAGCAGTTTTAGCGTCAAAGCGTAACAAACAAACTCACTTTCGCATTTATAATATTAGATAAAGGAGTATCAAAAAGGGTTTAACCATACGGATATGCCGACCCCATCGTACCTCATGAACAGTTTTTGGAAACTTTATGGCATAAACACTGTTTGTCCACCGCACCGTGAACGGGACTACAACGAAAAACGAGATTACGCGGCCATAGTACTGGTCCCGTCAGTTTACCTGCGCAATGAGCGATTTATCGATTCTAGCATATTCCATAGTACTAAGTACTCGTAGCTAATAAAGTACCTATTATGATTCTACAATAAAACAATTACTTATAAAGACAATAGCTTAGTATTTTAGGACGCGACTGTCCCCGTGCGCAGACACATCTCCCGCTCAGCGTTCTTTTTACGTGACGACACGTAAAAAGAACGCAAAAAACGGATTATTGCTGTCAATTAATCCGTTTTTTGCTGATCCTGAAAAAATGAGGTATTTTGAGTTGTGCTACTCTTTATCTAGGTGTGCGATATGTGCTGTCGCTACTTCGCCGTCGTCATCTCGTTCTCGTTGACGACCCGTTCACGGTGCGGTGGACAAACAGTGAAAGGAGTAGGTTTGGTTGTAACACGTGAGGTTTTGCATTTTTTGCCTACCTCTGTGGGAAAACATGCCGAGTCTGTCTATATATTTTTAATTGTCAGTTGAATGCAATGATAGAAGTTATCTCAAGGCGACGATAACCGACTTTTAATTATTTTATACTGAAGATCACGTCGAAACGAGTAGTGTTAATGATTTGGAAAACATATATGTTAAATTAGAGCTGTTTTTTAATAACTTAATATATGAATATTTTTGATTATGTTTATATTACATAGTGAAATTAATTTGTGAAGTTATGTCTAACGCTCGGCTAAGCTCGTGGCTAAGTAATAACAGCCGCACGGGTCGATCCATCAGGTTAAGCTACGCTTGCCGGGGTTGGTCCGTGGATGGGTGACCATCTTTACAACCGAGACTCCTCTGTGCCTCGGAAAGCACGTTAAGCCGTTGGTCCCGGCTGTCATTCGTGGATCTTTTGCAGTCGTTACGGGTCGTCAAAAGCCCGAAAGTCTGACGACCAGTCTTACCAAGGGGTATCGTGTTACCCAGTAACAGGGTTGTGGAGGTCAGATTAACCAGTAGCTCCATGTAAAATACTGTATTCAGCAGCATCCGGTTAGACTGGAAGCCGACCCCAACATAGTTGGGAAAAGGCTAGGTATACTTACATATTGATTGATGTCTAACGCGGATAAAAAACTGAGAATTACGCAAAATCTATCAAGCGTATTTTTCTGAAACCTTCACCATTTTAAAGATAATTTAATTATTGATCTTTTAGTGTACATGTTTTATTAAAATACCTTTTATTTTATGTATATTAAATTAATAATGCGTCTAATTTGGGACAGCGCTCCTTGATGGGTGAGTCCTATTACTGGCTGGACATACGACGCAACTGGCTGTTAGTCTTTTTTATTTTAATTGTCAGTTGAATGCAATGATAGTTAATGAAGTTATCTTAATAGTGTTTAAAGAATTTCTTCCTTTCCGCAAAGAAAAGACACAAAAAATACAAGTCGTATTATTTCGTTATCCCTTTAACTCTTTTTCCTGCTAATTTCTTACATCGCACTTTACATTTATTTCAAATAAACCAATTAAGGATACTTTGAATTGTCAAGGGGTCGGTCAGTCAGACAGATGAAGCTAGTTGCCCATTCCAAAGTGTAGTAGGTTCCTAGTAGGGTAATGGAGAAGAACGGGCAAGAAACTCCACGGACAATCTTTTAAATCAAAATATTCTTACAAAATATTGGTTACATCAATCATGTTGAAATTATACATGTGAGAACAATGTAGAAAGACGTGCATGCTAAAAGCGTCCGTAACAAAAACAATTCAAATGGCAGCTAAGAGATGACCAGCTGACCCTACTGACGGCGCCCGTTCATGAATATGACGCATGGATCAGCACCATTCAGCTCAACCTTTTGAAGGGAATTTAATGATCCAACACACGCGCTACTACCAGCGAGACATTTGAGTGAGCATGACATACTTCTCAGCCACCAGGGCTCATTCAAGCCAATGAAAGACGTACCCAGTAAATGGTAGCTTTAAAGTAGGTACATAGTGCTCACACATGTGCTACTAAGCAGTAGGCGTGTATAGTAGTACTTACCTAAATATACTTATTACATTGTGTGCCTTTTGTGCTGTGCATTTTTTTTTTTTTTGTTCTGGAAACGGAACCCATAAAGGAGCACTTCGTTGCCTGTCCGTCTGTCAGTCTGTCAAGCGGGAAAGTCTCTGGAAAGCGTGGAGGTATCAAGTTGAAATTAATATCAAATACGTAGGTCTATGGTCCCTTCGAGCTCTAAAAAAATCAAGCTTCTAATGCCCGTTTTCACCTTCACTAAGTGATACTAAAATGAACCCCTAAGTAAAGTGCACTGTTGGATATTCAACGCTAGGCTCAGATACGGCAAATACTCGCAAATAAATCAAAACCTATAGGGTACTTCCCGGTGACCTAGAATCATGAAATTTGGCAAGAAGGTCTCACAGCACATGTAAAGGAAGATGTCCGAAAACAGTTAATTTATAGTTTTATCGCACATTTTTTTTTTGCGATTACCAACATACTTAAGTACTTACTTTTGCAGTTGTAGAATTGACCGTGACGTATATCTATGTATGGGAGAACATGTTTCTCAACTACAATGTTAAGTTTGTTTTCGGGATAAATTCATCCCAACTACGGAACCCTTCATTGTGCTTGGTCCGACAATTACGTTGCGCTTACGTTGCCGGTTTTTTTTTTGAAGTCGCTTAAGAGGCTTACAACAGCTAAAGCGCGGTCACTGTCGGACTGCATAGAAATGAAAGAGAAGCGCGATGACACGACGCAGGTAATTTATTGCAAAACTCACTCACTCACTCTTTCTACTTACTGTTTGTATTTCCTGTGCGTGTCCCAAATAAAATATTTTTCTTTCTTTCTTTTCTTTTCAAAATATGAAGCAGTTAGCGATTTACAGAAAATCTATTGATTGGACTGGAAAATTAAAACACTATTATGCTAATATGTAGCTTGTAGAATAATCTGACAAAAAATCAGAATGATTGCATGTAAATTAATATGATTTTTAATCGTTAAAAGAAATTTTTAGAGGTATCTTCATGATTTTTTTCTATCGTATCAAATTAGTTGTATTATGTTTTCAACACACTATCATACTAGCATATATCCTGAAGAATATCATATATTTTTCTGATTTTGTTTACTGCAGTGGATCATATTCTTTTAGGCATTATAAAACTTGCGTTTAGGCACGTTTAGGTCCTGTAGTCCCCTTAAAAAAGGTTAGGTTACCGGTAAGCCTTTTATTAAAAACCTTTGCATTCTTATCTCTAAAGGTCACAAAATCACAAAATATTAAATAAAGGAGACGGATACGCTTTCATACAATCTTGGGCCTGGATGTAAAAATATGAAATTATTGTCAATTGATAGCTACTATATTAATTTCGCGGATTTTAGCAATCTAAGAGCCGAGTTAAAAGTGATTTAGTAAAAGTAAGGTTACGTAATATATAGATAGGATTTTAATTATATTTGTAGAGTGGGAGGAAGTTAGGAAACACAAAGATTTAAAAATCTGGGTAAAGAGATGCTGTTAAAAATAAAAATCGTTTTTTGTCGCTATGCCACAATTTACACAACGATCCATGGTGTCAATATTCAATCGGTAGGCCGGTCGTAGAATCCAAAATAACAAGTCCAAGTCCAACGTATAAGCGGAGTTCTCCGTGTCCGGTATGGTATGAAGGGTCTTAGCAAGTAACAAGAAGCAAGCTCAGAAGTCCATAGAAAAAAAGCAGGGGTCGAGGAAAATATCAATAAAACGATTGGTAGGAACCGAGTGTCACTGTCAGTCAGTGTCATGCAATGCATGTCATGTCAGCACAAACTAAAAATAAAATAATCGATTAGCAAACGTGAATCGATTTTAAGATTTATCTTTATTATGTAGATATTTTAATTTGTTCAAACTGTATAATACGTTAATTCTAATAGATTTAATTAATTATTGTAATTGAATTAATCATCTGGTAAAAACATTTTTTTTAATTAGTATGAACTCTGTCACGTAAATCGATTATAATTTAGTAACTTAATTTTTGGATTTCTCATTTTCCAGATTGTAAATTGGGTTGATTTTTCACATTTTGAAATCCCTTTTTTAAACCATACCTCAACTTATTACAATCAGGCCCAGAAATCCCCGTCTCCTTTATTTAGGCTTTTTCAACGAGTTGAATCTAACCTGATGCAGCTGAATACTAATATACTAGTATATTATACGGAGCGACTGCTGAGTCTAACTGGGTAAAGCTTCGTGCAGACCAGAGCGACGCGACAGCGCGACGCGACACCGGTTATTGTTATACCGTCAAGATTTCTTAGAAATTGTATTGTTCGAGTCGCGTCGCGCTGGTCTGCACGAAGCTTTACACGATAACCCTTTCAATAACAAAATGTAATATTTGTATAAAAAAATCAATACCTACGCCTATTTGAGGAGGAAAATCTTATAACATAATATGCTGTGTCAGCAAATTGTGGGGATCCACACACCTGCGGGGAATATCTTTCTATTATTTGATAGATCAGCAGATTTGAAGGGAGTGGGAGGTAAAAAATCACAGAGTTTTCTTGCTAAAAAAAGGTTTGAATAAAAGTGGTGTTTGGTTACAAATTATTGTATGGTACATAATATCACGCCTGTTTCCCCCGAAGGGTTCAGCAGAGGTTCGCCAGTTGTCTTTAAGTCCCATGTAACAGGGGGCGAGCGTATAGCCATCAACCGGGCACAAATCCAGATTCCGGGCTGCTATTCAGAAATTCCAGATATAAAAACCATAACACTTTACCCGACCTGGCAATCGAACCCAGAACCTCATGCTCAGCATTAGCGCTTGTGACTACTAGATCAATGGTCGGCAAAGTCAATAGAGCCAAATATCAATACTATAACGACTACTTACTTACTTTCTACGTACTTTCTGAGTTTATCTTGGATATTACTGACATCGGTGAAGAAAAACACCGTCAGGAAACCTGGACGTATAGTTAATATAAGTCTGAAATCGCCAACCCGTCTTGAGCTAGCGTGGTGATCAATGCTCGTGCCTTCTCTGTATGAGAAGAGGCCTTTGCCCTGCAGTGGGACAGTAACAGGCTGGTATTATTATTATTATAACGACTAAGATTCTTATGAGAGCCAATCCTTTTTGTCCGTCTAAACTGTCATACTCCACAACGCTTCCTAAAATGAACTTGCTAAGAAGTAGGATACCTTCATCATCATCGCCATATCGACTGATAATAAATTATTCATTGTCCTGTTAATTTTTGGTGAAAATACTCTGGAAATAAATCTTTGAAATGTTGTTTGATTTTTTAAAGTTTAATTTTGAAAAAAATACATTTAAATGTGTCTTAAAGATCTTACTTGCAGAAATAAATATAGTATCATTTCATTTAGGCCAGTGATTCCCAAAGTGATCTATATCGACCCCCAGGGGTCGACGAGGACTTGCAAGGGGTCCATATTAGCGGAAAAAAAAGCGCGGGTCCATCAGATGTAAATGGGGTCATGACGTAAATTTTGGCTTTCCATGAATTGAATACATATTTATAGTAGTGTCAGTATAAATATTTAAATAAACACAGATATCGGTTTATATGAGTTTTTTTATTTTCTCTGCGTGTAAGTTTTTGTTTTGTAAAAAATATTTTTAAGCGGTAAAACCTCCAAATTTATCTGTCACGGAAATTTGTTGCTTAGTTTTTACGTGAAAACGTAATACACAAACCCACCTTACTACTACGGTTTTGTATACCAACTTATTATAATATTAGTAACTAGCGAAGTAGAGGTATTATAACAGTGCACGGAAAAAATTAAAATCTTGTAGTCTAGATATTCTTGATTCAAAAATTAAAGTAGAAAAAAACAACTTTGTTCAAGATTTTCGAGCTTGCTAACTTTTTTCTTGAATATTTTTTTTTAGATTGTCACGCTACACTGCACTACAGTTAGAAATTTCAATCTTTCAAAGTGCGTAGCACTAGACCAGCTGTCAAAAACACATTAGAACTAGATGAATTTGCATAAATTCCATAATAGGTAAGCTCGGGTAGGGGTCTACTCAAAACCGAAAAAAATGCCAAGTGGTCGACAGTATAAAAAAGTTTAAGAACCGCTGATTTAGGTCATGCCAGTTACCCCACGATCATTTCCTTCACTGTTTAAAGAGCAGTGGTGCTGGAAATTGCTCATAGTTAAGTGCCTGCCCGGGATTGATTGAACGATTGAACCTATAACTCGCAAGTCAGGGCCACTTGACCACCGCATCTCAATTAAGCTGATATCAGACGATGTATTCTGTCAAAATCTCATCGTTAAACTTATATGAAGTGAGCTGTCAATAGTGTCAATCCCTAACAGGGATAATGCGGGTATTCGCATCCGCATCAGCATCAACAATAGGGACGTTGACAATTTTTTTTTTTGATGTGAAACATCTATTGCCGCACGTAAAACCGATTTCTGGCGTGGCGACGCATGCCGTGGCGACGCGTCCCCACGCTATATGATTTTATCATTATGACATATTTAGTTCCTATAACAATCTGTTCTTTTCTGCATATTACTTTTACAAAATAATGTCGATGTTTCACATCTGCCAGGCGTCCCGTGACGGCTCACATTTTTTTAGTCCGGCTTTTACATATAAAAAATATTGGACACGTATTTTTTCTTTTAATCTAAAGATTACGGCGATACATTGAGGTAAAAAGTGCCATGACGTCACGAGTATGTAGATTTTATACTGTATACTAGTGACGTAGAGACCCCCACTCCCCAACTTAAAATGCGTTTTATCTAAGTAATCTTTAGAACACCCGGTAAAGGACCAGCGGCACCGAATCAGTGTCAGCGCGCCACGCGCCACATCCGTCAAGCCTCGCTGGCACCGAAAAGGCGACACTATGCATGTCAAGATTCGGTGCGGGTACTTTTCTCTTTGACGGAACAGTTTGTAGTAACATATTCTAAACAGAACATTATTCTCGAATCTTTCGAGTTATACAACCACAATCAAATAGCAGCCTAGAGTCTGGATCTGTGCCCGGTTGATGGCAATAAGCTCGCCCCGTATTACATGGGACTTGAACATAACTATAGGTACACCTCTGCCGGACCCTTCGTTCAAACAAGGCGTGATGTTATGTTGCTATGTTTAGATCCCAAGAAAAGTCAGGTCAACATGATAATAAATAATTCACAATTCCAACTATCATTGCATGGCGACATTATTGATTGCAATTCAGCTTACTCCGTAAACGTAGTTTGACATAAATTGACTAGTTTTGTTTGGTAAACAAGTAAGTTTTAATGTTTTTAAACAGATTTGTGCATGCATTTGGTAATGCTTTTTCACAAAAAATATGATATACCTACTTAGTGGAGAACATTTTCAAGAAAATTATCCTGTAAAAAGTTTAATTTGACTTCCATGCTTTTGGGTGCTGTTATGATTCCCGAACGGAATAATATTCTAAGCCCGGACACGGACGAGAGAATTGGTTGGATTTTCAATGCTCGGCTCAATACTGAGAGTTAAAATTCCAGTGCGCGAAAAAAAAAACGCCGCGATGAAAATTCGTCCGTGCGAACCTAGGCGTGCTGTGGTGTTTATGCACGTCGTTTGAGAATTTTGTAATTGTCTACTGTAAACGCACTTAGGATACCTGAAAAAAATCTTATGGAGGCCAGCAAAAAAAAACTTATATTTATCTAAGATTTCAGAAATGTTTCTTTTTACGCACATTGTATCCACTTTCTGTCATCTACGCTCATGAAAGTCAATTAAGATAAAAACATCAAGATACGCTAATTAAATATTAGTTGCTTTATAATTTACTTAATTAAAGATTTAAAGGTTGCGTGCTCAAAATGTGTCATGTGTGTACCAACCAATATGACCTTATCAATGTCAGAAAAGTAGGTACATTCTAAGATCTTGAATTCCACATAGTATTTACTTAGAACGACAAGTCGCTAGAAAACCCTGGAGTTATGGTCTGAAAATCTAATACGCAGTGAGGAAACTTGGTGATCAATGCTCGTTACTTCCCTGTACGAGAACAGGCCTTTGCCCTGCAGTGAGAAAAAAGGCTGATAATAACTTTAAAAAAATATATCGATTGCATACTTTCTAAACGCGATACGACCATCCGTCACACACTTCAAGCGCGCTAAACGAAGCGAACGTATTTCAAAAAAGAATTCGATTTTTTATTTTTAAACTCTTCCATGTGCAAGTGTTAGTGATGTGCAGTGATTGTTTCTTACGGTTCAAACAAACTAGAATACGGTTTTTGGAATTGGAATAATTGTTCGGTATTTCTGTGGGTAATAACAGCGGGTACATTTTAATGTGTTTGGTATAAATATGTTGGTGTTAGTTGCTATTTTCGGACGAGAATAGTTGCAGTCATACAATTTATTGGTATGGCTAAATGGTCGCTGTTTTATTGCTTAGCTGATTCCTGTAACTAAATGTAGGGTAATGTGTTTTACGTTTATAGTAAGTGTTAGCGCGATAGGAATTTGTTATTGTGATAAGAATCGTTTGATCAGGTCAAGTGATAAGTATTGGGATTGAATGTTAGGAAATGAACAAAAAATACCCTGGAATGTGTCAAATTGACTCACTGGCAGCTATCCTTAGTATTTGAGAAACACTTATAAGTTCGTAGGAGACGAAAATACCCTTGAGGTCATTCTCAGACAAAGGGTCTTAACACCCTTGTCATAATTATACAATCAGTTCCAGCACGCTTAGCATGACCACAATAGAAACGGGTTTTGTCGACGGAAGAATAGACAAAATGACAGATAAACAATCACAATCTGCACGCGTAGCATGACGCTTTCTATGTCTACGAAGAATAGACACAGCTCTTTGAAAGTGACATTTTGTTTCTCCATTTTTGACATCGCACCGTAGAAATCCTTCTACAATCTGTAATTTTGTCTTTCGTTTCTAACAATCTTTGTCTAGGTCCTTTTGTATAGAGACTATTTCAGAAGAAATTTTTCTATCCCAAACTGTCAAAATCACACTGACAACTGACAGTTGTCTCCACGGCCACAAAGTATAAACGGTTATCTACAAAATCATGATTTTACAGGAGAGCGTTCAAATACACAAAACTGTGATAATTAATAGAAGAACAAAGCTATCTTCTCATATTTTACATCATTTCGTTAATAGGAAATATTACCAAGGAAATGGTTAAGGCCAATATTACTGAAATATTTTTTTGTTCTAAAATACGGTTCTTCGACACTGATTTTTTTTTGTAGTCGTCTATATATACGTGACTTAATATCAGTAAAAATTGAGAATCAAGCAGAAAAATAAATCTTATGACAAAACAAAGAAACCTGAGTCGAATTATGGAAAAGAGTGAATTTCGTAAAATGTGCAGTAAACTCTTTCTACTTTGCTACCGTCGTCGCACTGTCTACACGGAACGTCAGTTTTGTCTTCTCTTCCGTCGACAAAACGGTGTCCATGCTACGCGTGCTGTCATTTTGTTTATTCTTCCGTCGACAAAACCCGTAGAAAGCCCGTTTCTATGGTTTTTATGCTACGCGTGCAGGCGCCTTTTTATTAAAGTCGACGGTCCATACAGTTGGGGTGGGCGCGTACCCCTTTGCGGTGACCACTCGAGGGTTTGTCTGTTCCAACGGCCGTCGGTCCTTCGACTGTCATGGCCAACCAACTGTCATTTCCAATTTGCTAACTCTGCAAGCTATGTCGGTAACTCCAGCCGGGGTTACCAAACACGCTTAGATAGGATATTCACGATCGACGTAAATTGCAATGTATCTCATATCTCGGTAAGGTAAGGTATAAATTAGAATGTTTGCTGAGAGTTTTATCAAACTCACGGCATTCATTCAAATTAATACATTATTATAATGAAATAAGACTTACATTGCAATGACTTACTAATGGTTTTATCTCATTCAGATCGTGAATGCGCTGCGGTATAGCAGTTTAATATTAGAAAAAATAAATTATCTTTGCGTGTCTAGCTAGCCCCAACTAGCAAAAAAGTTGTATAATATGAGAATTATACAACTAACAGACATCTAAGGGTTTTATAACAGTTTCGCAGCAACTAAACAGTTGTAAAGTAGTATTCAGTTCGACGCATTAGTTATAAATAATTTAAGTCATGTTAATGTGTCTGGTAAACGTCATCTCAATAATTTTATATGACGGTTATATAAGTTAAGTCGAGTAAACGTTTCAGTCAGAAAATAGTGATGAGTCGCCATGTTTTGTAAATTTTGAGCCTTTTTTTCAACACTTAAATAACAAACTGTGATGTAATAATTTTATAGTTAATTATTATAAAACCGTCATACTAGGTCGTATACTTCCACCTTTAAGTAACTTTTAGGTTGAAACGTTATTCTAATATAACTTATATAAAGTCAATTGATTATTTAAAACATAATTAGCAACTTTTATATAATTCAGTCGGAATTTTTAAATTAAGTATTATATTAATTATGGATTTCAAAAAGTGGAAAAGAATTAAATGAAGTGGTGGTTTTAGAAGAAAAAAACAGAAGACAAGTATTTTCCAACAGAACCCTAATTGCAACCGTCATGGTGGACGGCATAAGTCGTATAAAAACCCGTATAAGACCAACAGTTATATAAATGTCTAAATGCAGTCGCCCAATGTCTATTGGCAATATGGTGGAAACTATTGATGACAATAAATGTATTTAATTTCATAAACAATATTGGAACACCAATATTATGAAGGCCCATTAAAATATTAACATAGATAACCCTACATATCATCGAAAATTTTAAATTCCCAAGTAGAAGTCGCCGCTGCCACTTTATCTTCCACCACAATAAAATTTCTTTACAATATATTTATAAATAATAATGATTATTAAAACGTTTGAATTACCTTTTTATAAGTTTTATGAGGACACAATAAATTGTCACACAAATTGTCATATAACCCTGACCGACCACCAGCATAAAAATGTCTATACGATGATATATTTATGTAAGAGTATTATTAGAAACTATTACAAACCTTATTAGTTAAATTTACAACGTCTACATGATTTTTACTCAACGTTATTGTCGCTGACGCGACTGCAAAACGACCCTTACACGATTTAAATGTTATATAATCTGCGCCCAAACCCGCGTTATATTTACGTATAAAAAACTATTACAAAACCATTTTCAAACGGCTGAAAGTTAAATAAAAAACGTTATTATACCATTTATATGACATTATTTTGCTACTTGGGGCGTCTACTTAATAACTATCAAATGTCACCTTGATTTATCAAAGAGTATTATCGCGTTACCTAGTAACTGGGTTATTAAGTCAACTGCATTCGGTTAGACTGGAAGCCGACCCCAAGATAGTTGAGGAAAGGCTATGAAGATGATGACCTTAGGACAAGGTCATCCGGAGAATTGGGGCTAAACTACGCAGTTTAAAAGTGTAGGCACTTAAACTTCGTGGATTCTTTTCCGGATAATTTAATTCCGGACATGCAGAAGTTAGTTATAATTTATTTACACTGGTCTTATCGTCATGGACCCTGATTTAGTAGGTGAGGCATGAAAGTAGTACGCATACTGGTTGATAAGGAGTTCGATTTGTTTAATACTTTGAAATCGAATTGCTAGGTTGTGTTGTTGATTTGATATTAATAATATTGATAAGCTATCTAATTACGCAACACATTTTCGTTGACAATTCCGACTAATCTGTTTCAATTTGACAGGTCAACAACATTCATTGTGTTATTTACGTTGTTGAGCAGATTTTTTTTCGAACGTACGAAGCCATGGATTAGCAATCTGTTTCAAAACGATTCAGATTCCGATTGATCGTGTATTACGTAATTAGGGTACAGCATAACAATAACCGGTGTCGCGTCGCGCTGGTCTGCACGAAGCTTTATAAATATCACTAAGTACATGAATTATTACGTGCGCGTCTGCCTGTCGTCTGAACGCGATTAACTCAAAAACTACCGAAAGAATTTTCATACAGTGGTTAGCAATGGACGGAGTGATTCATAAGGAAGGTTTAGGTGTTTAATTTATTAAAGTTTTGTGTAAATTTGCTGAAATATGATGACGTAAAATACTCTAAGTAGGATGAAAATTAGTACCATTTTAAACTAACCGACATTCTCGACGCGACAGGCTGATACGACCCTACGACAGAAAAAAAATGTAGGCATATTACTCAATACTCAATTCTTTATTGCATTCCATATGTATTACATAGATGGTTTAATAAGTAAGAGATCAATATGGACCCTGTCGGGCACAGCAAAATAAGTAGAGAGGAAGTGGGCTAAGCAGTAAATACATAATATATATGCTCTGCTACTCGTGCGGAGCAGGGGCGGGTTGCATATAATAATAAAAAAATATCTTGGGATTGAGATTGATAAATTCCAACACCGTTTAAACGATCACCAGAAAACTTAGCAGCTACATAATTTGTTACCTACATGGAGAATTTTTTTTTAAGTTTTTTTTCCGACCTCCAACTCCAACCGCAGGCAAATCCGCGGACAAAAGCTAGTAAAGTAGATATAAATGACATCGTTAAGAAAAAAAAGATCAGCGTAATGAGGGCCTCAAAATCACAACTACAAACAACCAGATTCTTCACAAATATTTGTATGTGCTTAACAAATATTTGCTTAGTAAGAGAATCGTACTCTGCGATACCTCGGCAAAAAGCGTTCCTTAGCAACCGTTTGGTGGTCTAGAGAAAAATAAATTAAACAAGTACCTTTCCGTAAAGACACGCGATCTTAACTTTTTGTTAACATTAAGTACCTAAACAATTACCAACCAGCCAGCTGCTATACTCATGATGCTATACTCAATAAAAACAACGACATTTTATACTTTATCTCTATATATAAAAATGAATCCCTATTTCACTTGGTCAGGGCATCACGCGTGAACGGCTGGACCAATTTCGCTAATTCTTTTTTTGTTGTGTTACTTAGTACTCCGATGACTCTTTTTGTTCAAGAGTTCTTTTAAAAACACCCAGTCTCGAGTACTTTTAGACAAGACTCGAGTTCTTTTAGACAAGACTCGAGTCTTCCTATAAAAGACATACAATTCGAAAGGACAGCTCTCAATATTTTTTCAGAGTCGAGTCTTCAAATACAACTGAGTCTTCATAGAGAACTCAAGTTTTATTTTTGTAAGACTTAGAACTCTAGTTTCATGTATTCTGCTGCATCCGGTTACACTGGAAGCCGACTCTAATATAGTTAAGAAAAGGCTCGAGAGAGGAAGTGGTATTGATGAAAAATAAGAAACACATTTGACGTTAAAATTTAATAGTTTATAATAAATAACAACAATAATTTAGTTGGTAACATTATTCACAGAGACAAAGATAATAAAAATGGAGAAAATAAAAACGTTACTATGGGGTCATCTAGAGAACTAAACAGGGGAACAACAGCTAAAAGGGATCACAAACCTTGGCAATAACAAAAGAGTAACGTAACATGTCTTATAGAGAAAAGTTTATACACCATAAACTTATCTGACCCGGTAGCTTAAAATGTGGAACTAACAAAAGTGACAAAAGGGCCTAGGGACATTCTCACAGCGATAAAAATGATGAAAAAGTAAAAAAATATATGGTACTGACATAAGCTACCGAAAAGCTTATGTCAATCCAGTTGAAAGTAGTTGTAGAAATTCGAAACGCTTGAAAGCGATTGTCACTTGTTTAGGCCCTCAGGTCTGTCATTTTTGGTTATTGTTATACAGAGCTATTGTTACCGGATTAGATGAGCTAGTGGAACATAACAACTAAATTATCGTGTTCAATACTTTTTGTAACCGCTTAAATTCCTGCTAGCAAAATAT
Organism: Agrochola circellaris; assembly: GCA_914767755.1. Taxonomy (NCBI): domain Eukaryota; kingdom Metazoa; phylum Arthropoda; class Insecta; order Lepidoptera; family Noctuidae; genus Agrochola; species Agrochola circellaris. The sequence goes on along the minus strand of OU611867.1, from coordinate 2,023,584 downwards.
GGGTCTTAGCTCCCTGGTGATAACACTTGAAGATTTCAAAAGCGGTGTCTTTGGGTTCCTTTCCACTCTTCGACTTGCAGCCTTCCAGTACTTTCTTAGCGTCATCCTTGTTAACGCCAGGAGGAAGCTTCGCGACCGCTTCTTCAATATTCAGTTTGCCGTCATTGTCGACGATTCCTGCTTTCTTGAAGAAGCATAGGGTGAACTTCTTAAGGCCTTCATCTTCTGTGATGTGGCCTTTCTTTGCTTCGGCTAGGACGTCGGTTGAGACACCGGTTTCTTTGATGCATTCGGATGCGAGCTTATGGGCTTTTTCGTGTTGGTCTGGAGGGAGAGGCACGTTCTGTAAGAGAGAGATAGAATTGTTAGTATTGTGGTTTATGAAGTTGGTGGAAGGCGATTGGAGTTTTTTGGCGCTTATGAAAAAGGGGGAGAGGTTCGTTGATTAAATTAAGACTTATTATTTACAAGCTATTTGCGACCGGTCTGCGGTTGATCGACGTCGACCAGTAGGTATTGATCGCCTCAAAACATGCGATATTCCATATCGAGCGATGGTCGATCGATGAATGGTCGACTATCGATCGATATTGACGATCGTTACTAGTGATTGTCACACCGATCGACGTCGAATGAAAGCATAACCTGTCGATCTACACCAGGCTGCTATTATACACCGCACTGGATCAGTTTGAAAGGTCGATGTCATCGATCAATCGCAATTTGGATGCCTAAAAATACTAAATAGCAAAAGAACTGCTGCCAACTTGGATGTAGAGCCCGCCGTTCACTGCCACAGCATCGCTCGCTTCGCTCGCTCGGCTTGTGCGTGGTTGAACATAGTTCTAGCCTAACCTACTCCATTTGGTAGGGGTGCCCTAGGTTAAATATTTCCCTTTATGAAATAATCAAAATTGCGATGTTTTCCTGCGATGATTTTTGTCGCACAGTGTATGGGGTTTGTTTTCGATAAACTAAGCTGAGCTAAGCAACGTAGCAGCTCGCAGTCTATAAGTATTTGCCCGATTGTCGGCAATAGGCTCGTCCCATACATGTGACTTAAACATATCTATATAGCGAAATGTGGGTGTACTGTAGGTACATCTCTGCCCAACCCTTCGGGGAAATACAGGGGTGATGTTATGCTATGTGTTAAGCCTCGTGCACACTAGCGCGACGCGACTCGAACAATACAATTTCTAAGAAAACGTCACGGTATAACAATAACCGTTGTCGCGTCGCGCTAGTCTGCACGAAGCTTTAAGCTGAACTTCTGGTTGTTGATTGCCTATTAAGTTTATTCTCGTTGTACCTGCTAAACCTTGACACATGAACAACTAACGTGAGGTTTCTATAATCTATACAAATTTTAAATTAAAAGTCGCTTTTCGTGTCTATCTGTGTGACCGCGTTATTCTTCTAAACTACACAACGGATTTTGATGCGGTTTCCATCGTCGTTTAGAGTTATAATACGTTAATATTAAACTTATATTTATGAATGAATGAATGAAATGCACCGGCCGTAGTTTGGTTTAACCAGACCCGATAAATTGAAACCCAAGATTTGCACTAGTCACATGCTTTATGGGGCTACAGAGACCATTGCATATCAAGGAGTAGACCGGGGGGTGCGGTAATGGTAGGGAAGACGTGCCCCTAGGATATGTGCGAGATTTGCGAGCCGTACCGGATATGCATCCTAGAGTAGGCAGTGGAATAGTGGAGTCTAGTCGTTAAAACCGTGCGAAGCAGGGGCAGGTTGTCAGTTCTTAATAAATCAGTCTAAATTTTATTGAACATTTGTCTCTGAACCGACTTTAACTATGTAGGTACTCTCTGAAACTGATTTATATCCCCTTTGTTGTGACAAACAACTGCTAATATACCTGCTGTAACTCCTATAACTGTACAAAGATCTATTGGCGCGTGGCCAAAATAGGAACTAACGCCGCCATCTTGTTTTTACAAAACAATTTCACAAAAGAATTTAACTAACGTGTACCACAGCGCTGTTAATGTCATACAAACGCCAAAAGTTCATTGTAGCATTGAATTAATTATTAAGGCTGTCTTAAAAAGTTAAAAGATATTTCATAATTATAATATCAGCCTGTACCAGATTCCTGCAGCCGACCTGTCCTGCCCCCCCCCCCCCCCCTGGGTACGCCTATGTGTACGAGGATATATGAAGGAGAGCTAGATTATATTTCTTTACATTTCATTGTAATAGGTCAATCAATCAATCTGCCTAGCCTTTTCCCAACTATGTTGGGTTCAGCTTCCAGTCTAACTGGATGCAGCTGGATACCAGTTTTTTACATAGAGCGACTGCCTATCCGACCTCCACAACCCAGTAACTGGGTAATACTATCGTATTACCAAGGGTGAGATTGGTGTCAGACTTTCGGGCTTCTGACGACTCTTAAAACGACTGTCAAAGATCCACGAATGACAGCCGGGACCAACGGCTTAACGTGCTTTCCGAGACACGGACGAATGTCGGTATGTAAAGATGGTCACCCATCCACGGGCCAACCCCGGCAAGCGTAGCTTAAACTGATGATCGATCCATGCGGTTGTTATTACTTAGCCACAAGCTCCTCTCGGTCGAGCTTCTCTTTATTGTAATAGGTACTGTTTTATTATGTATTGTATATTTTTTATTACTGCCATTATGATGCTAGTTAAGTAATTACAATAAAAAAATCTCCATTCAATGTTACTTATCAAAAATATTATGCATAACTGTTGTGGTGGCAGGATGTTACTATACTTTCAGTGAAAAAAAAAATCCTGATACCTAATAATAACTGATAATAACGACGAGATATATACGAACTTAAATGTAGGGAACAGCTAATTTTTTTTCGCCATTTCAGCGTTTGTCCCATAGTGTAAGTTGTTCATAATAATGAGTACAATGACCCCTTAAGAGGTTTAGGGTAAACAAAAACTAAGGTTGTATATACAGCCTGTATATACAACCTTTTATAATATAGGGTGGCAGTGACATCGATGCGAAAACTTCTACCATGGTACACTTTTACATGGTATACAAATTTTCAGTACCTGCGTTGAAATTAATCGTCGGTTATTTTAAAAAAATATTGCTGTTTCATAGAAAAGTGCAATACCAACGCGGTGAAAATGTATGGAGCAGTTGATTTTTTTAAAAATAACTGACGAAATATTTTTAACGCAGGTTCAGAATCACGTACTGAATCCATGGTAACAGTTTTCGTCGATGTCCCTTCCACTCTGTGTATATAAATGCAAAAATTTGTTTGTTTGTTTGTTACGCTTTCACGCTAAAACTACTGAACGGATTTGGATGAAATTTGGCACAAGGGTAGACCTAGACCTGGAGAAGGACATAGACTGACTTTTAATCCTGGATAGCAGACGAAGTCGCGGGCAAAAGTCGCGGTTTTCCTTGTTGGTCAAGTGGTCGCAAGCGCTAATGCTGAGCATAAGGACCTGGGTACGATCCCCAGGTCCGGCTTAGTGTAATTGGGTTTTTCCATCAGGAATTTCTCAGTAGCAGCCCAGAGCCTGAATTTGTGCCCGGTTGATGGCAATAGGCTCGCCCCCTATTTCATGGGACTTAAACATAAGTAGCTAAAATTCGGGTGAATTATTTATTTATTTACTTAAACTTCTCGCACACAAAGGCGTACTTAATGCCTTAGGCATTCTCTACCAGTCAACCAAGGGTGAGAGATAAGATGGCAGGTGCTCCGATTTAGAGGAGATAATAATAATAGGTACACCTCTGCCGAGCCCCTCGGGAAATACAGGCGTAATGTTATCCTATGTAAAATAATAATATTAATAAATGAATATACTCACTGCGGCATGAATCCCAGCCACCAGGACAACACACAATACAACGAACAATTTCATCTTGCAAAGTTAGTTTTAACACTGCCTGAATAACTCTCAAGCCTGCATTTATATACCTTTTGAAGGAAATCCAGTTTGACATAAGCTGCGCACGAGTTTATTTTGCATAGAAAAAAGTTCCGTAGAAAAATAGTGTAGGTATGGATTTTTTTGTTAGAATAAAAGCGGCCAAGTGCGAGTCGAACTCCCACACAAAGAATTCTGTGCCATCGTTTAATATTTTACACTAGGTACATCTTTATTTAAATAAATACTTTAGTAAATAACAAACACGGGTATGGGGACACCTTTTAATTTTTAACTTTATTATTACTAGCGTCCATAATAGTACAAACTCTGAAAATTTCAAGACACTTAATTTTTCCTATTACTGTTCAAAAGATACAGCCCTGTGACAAACGGACGGACGGACGGTGGAGCCTTAGTAATAGGTTCTCATTGGCACTCTTTGGTTACTGAACTCTAAAAACAGGCTACGTGAATAGGCAGCTTGGTTACGTGATAATCGTATTGAGGTAGATAGTGTTCCGTAGTTTTTTTTTTAAGTGAAAACTTCTTTAGGCGCTTTGAGCGATTTTTGGCAGGGGACAATCTTATAGGTTCGCGTCACCGACATGCTAATGTAAATAGTATATCTGTAGCTGTGAGTATGACTAAAAGTATGAAAAACCATTGTTATTACATAACTAGTTTTAAGTTCTAATTTCTGTCAGCACTTCGGCAGTCCAAGCAATTTTTTTATGTAACGGAATGTTTTCATGCAAAAAGAAAGTTGGTCGTCGAAAACATTTATTTATATGTACTAAAAAAACGTTGTTATAAAATGTAATTCTGATAATTTTATGTTCAATCTGAACCGTGTTCTTAATGTCTGGGTTTTTTTTCATCGCGATTTTTATCACCGTTTGCTTTTGGAGATGACAAATATTTTTATTTATTTTATTACCTACTATATTTTTGGACCGGTAACAGCTACGTACTTTTAAGTGACAGTGTTCGTAAAAAGTTGACAAACTGAAGTGGATAATTTGGGATTCGTTTTATTCATCTTTATTCGATATTCCAAACCTACCAAAACTCCTCCTCTTAAAAATGGCCAAAAAAGAAAAAAAAAAATCTCACAATATAAAAAAAAAACCACCACTACTTTTATCTTCCTGCCTTTCAAATCCGTACAACCTACCATTATTTTTGAAGAAAATGATGGCTTGTGACAGTCAAACGGACAGACTCCACAAGTGTTCCGTTTCACAAATTGCATACGGAACTCTAAAAATAGTGATGAGGAAAAAGTTTGTCGTGCTTAGACTAGAATAGACCCCGAGGTCCTTGACATTGGCGCCTTCTGTTTAATGAAGGAGTATTTAGATTTGCTTATGTAATTATTTTTTGTTTGATTACCTATGATGTTAAGCCATGTCCAAAAGGTATTAAGAATTCTTTCTACGTTGAAGTCTCTAGATAAATCTGCTGAGTTCTATTTTTAGAACTGTTGGCATGGAGGTAGATGAGAATATTATATATTTATTTGCATTAAAAAGGAGTAATAATGGTCTTACTTTATGATCTATATGATCGATATGATGACGTCTCGCCAAACAAATTTTCTATGGCAAAGTTCATATAGAACAAATCTAACTTAGAGAGATGTATTAACGATTCTAAATGATTATAATTCTGTAAATCCATATCTGTAATAGTCGCGAATCATATTTAGATCAAGATCTGACAAAGACCTGCAAATTGCAAAAAACGTAAGAAAATTTGAATTTCGTGGGCAAAAAATGCGGGGTTTGAACCCTAAAGATATTTAAAATACTGTCCTATGCATGTCATCAAGTTCTTCTAACTACAGACAGCTGTACTGCTGGACAGTTTGTTGTGCCACTTCCCCCCAGCTAACGCACTAGGAAGTGGTGAAGGGTGGGCGGTTTTGGGGACTGTCTTATGTAATTTTGACGTTCAAAAAGTGTTGATTCTCAGCCTAGTTTAAATAAATGGCTTTTGAATTTAATTTCATGCCATGCAATGCTACTGACCAAGTTAAGCGGCCGGGGCTCAAGAGAGACAAACTTTTGCGTTTCAGCACGCTTAGCATGACCAATAGAAACGGGTTTTGTCTACAGAAGAATAGACAAAATGACAGATAAACAATCATAATATCGCACCTTTGGTAGAACAAGGGCATAATTGTCATAAATTGCCAAAATGACTTAAATATGCAGAAATGCTTTAAAAAGGCCCTTTGAACTAAAGGGACAAAGACATTCGTTTGGCAATTTATGACAATTATGCCCTTGTTCTACCAAAGGTGCGATATGTCATTTTGTTTATTCTTCCATCGACAAAACCCGTAGAAATCCTGTTTCTATGCTTGTCATGCTACGCCCATTGGGCTCATCAGAATATCTGGACCCTATCAGAATACCAGCGCTGCGGTATTTATTTATTTTTTAAATATCGCCGCATTATGCTGAGATAGGAGCCTTTTTGGCCTCGCACAGGTCGTTATTATTCTGTTTTTAAATTATCCTTTTTTTGTTTTTTATTTTATAGTCTATTTTTTATTTTTATTATTACTTACGAGTACTATTTGTACCTATTTCCTGTGCGTGTCCCAAATAAAATATTTTTCTTTCTTTCTTTCTTTCTTCTTACGCGTGCAGAGGTGTCTAGGAGCAATTTTAGTATCGGTCCAATATATGAGCATCCCCCTAAAGACGTTGATTGGGTTTTCCATTAGGACATTCTCGTAAGCAACCCGTAGTCTGAAATTGTGCTCGCCCCCTATTACATGGGACTTAAACATAACTGGCGAAATGTGGGTGTACTATAGGTACAGCTCTGCCTAACCCCTCGGGGAATACAGGCAATATGAAATGAAAAAAAAATTAAAGCATAACTTTAAGTTTAGAGAGGTTCAAACGTCAAAAAATCTATAATTACTCAGTGAGTCATCACAGCTTGGCAAAAAAGAGTTAAGCGCCACTATCGCACTTGGGTTACTTGGAATGGGAAATAAATTGATAAAATAAATGTGCAACAAAAAACGCTGCTTGTGTATCACAAATCAAAACCAAGCACTACTCGGCAAAGTAGTGAATATAGGTCTGCATTAAGGCGACGATAACCGACTTTCAATGATTTTATACTGAAGATCACGTCTAAACGAGTAGTGTTAATGATTTGGAAAAAATATATGTTAAATTAGAGCATTTTCTTGATAACTTAATATAGGAATATTTTAGATTATGTTTATATTACATAGTGAAATTAATTTGTAAAGTTATGTCTAACACGGATAAAAGACTGAGACTCACGCAAAATCTATCCAGCGTATTTTTCTGAAACCTTCACCATTTAAAGATAATTTAATTATTGACAGATTTTTTTTGAAAATATATTTTAATAAAACACGGTATACTAAAAGAGTATACGTGTTTTATTAAAATATATTTTATTTTATGTATAATAAATTAATAACTCGTCTAATTTGAGACAGCACCTCTTGATGGGCGAGTCGTATTACTGGTTGGACGTACGACGCGTTGCGTGAGCTCAGTAAAGAACACGCAAGCTAACCACTGAAGGTCACCGGCATATATCTGTGTCTTAAGTAAAATATTTAGTTCCAAATGTCACCACGTCAGACTCTTTTGTTGAAAGCTTTTGCGGACGGTAAGGCCCATAGGCCCTTTTCCACTATGAGAACGAGATAAAGACGCCGAAGTAGCAAGAGTACATTTATTACAGCGTTATCTCATTTCTAATTATCGTCCAGTTCACAGTGAGGAGTACAAACAGTGATAGACGTCATAACAAAAATAAACTGCTATTTTGTCTCGTTCAGAGTCCGCGAAACCGTTATGCAACGTTTATAAATAAACCCCATTGTTCATATTAATGTAGGTAACGGTAATAATCACCCAAGTAAGAGCTAGATTTAAATTAATATCTTTAGTGCCTGAGGCATGTTCTAAAAGTTCATTACACTTACTAATCAACGGTCATTGATACTTAAATAAAAAAAATTACTGGTTAAGTGCATTCTGTAACAATTGTGCGTAAATGATGTTCTGTGTTATCTAGTAAGTACTATCAATCAATCTGCCTAGCCTTTTCCCAACTATGTTGGGTTCGGCTTCCAGTCTAACTGGATGCAGCTGGATACCAGTATTTTACATGGAGCGACTGCCTATCTGACCTCCACAACCCAGTAACTGGGTGTCACTTGGTGACTTTCGGGCTTCTGACGGCCCGTAACGACTGCCAAAGATCCACGAATAACAGCCGGGACCAACGGCTAACGTGCTATCCGAGGCACGGAGGAGTCTCGGTATGTAAAGATGGTCACCCATCCACAGACCAACTCCGGCAAGCGTAGCTTAACCTGATGGATCGACCCGTGCGGCAGTTATTACTTAGCCACGAGCTCCTCCTACTAAGTACTATCAAATGTAAAAAAAATATGAGTAGACGTCTACTTAGTCAAGTGCTGTCTTATTAAGAACTAGGTTCTGTCCGCGACTTCGTCTGCGTGAAATTCCTTGATTTGACATAAAATCTTTTTATTAGCGTTTATCCTAAAAGTTGGCAACGTCGCAAATAGCTGTCAAATATTTACCTGTTTTGATTAATTTTGCAATATTACTGTATGGAAATATGAAATGTGCCAACTAGTGAATATTGATTATGAAATGCAATAATTAATATCGTAACACCGAATATTTAGTTTTTGATGTAAAAAAAGTATTTGGAAACTTTCCAAATGCCTTTTTTATTCCTATAACGGCTACAACATCAAATTAAATGTTATAACTGCAATTCATTATTAATATTCTAGTTCGCTAGTTAGCCACATTTTTTATTTCCATACAGTAATATTGCCAAATTAAGCTAAATATCGAAATATTTGATATCTATTTGCGACGTTACTCACTACCAGAATTAACAAAAAAAAAAAAAAAACAACATACTTAAAAATACACTGGCAAAAACGAAAATACATAACCAAAGACACCGACTTTCGAAAATAAAGTATTTTTTACTTTGTAGTGTTTTTTTTTTAAGTCGGTTTACGCAATTGACAGATTAGTCGGTTAACAGATTAAGTCTTAATCGTTTACGAAAATGTGTTACGCAATTAGATAGCTGGTTAGTCACTTACCACATGAAAAGAAGAAGATTAGTATGAATTCCCAATATGTATTTGAAATAATTTTTAATCACCCCAGAGTTCAAAATGACATCATTCCGTACTGTGTTAATTATTGCCAATTTTTTCGCAGAACTTAAAAAAAATAAAAAAAGTAGTATATTATACAACGAGTGAAAAAAAAGGGAATTTAATTCGAGGGACTAAGTTGGATCCCGAGAGCAGCGAAGAATTCAAGAGTAGAATCCCGAGCGTAGCGAGGGATTCTAGATTTTAATCCTGAGCGGAGCGAATGGTACTACGACAATTTTTTTTTTTTTTTTACTATTTGTGTACTCTACTTTTTACCATTGACTGTGAAAAAATAAATAGTAGTATAGTATTTATATATTTATCTGTCGTAGTTGTGTAGTGGTCGCAAGCGCTACTGCCGGGTCCTGGGTTCGATTCCCAGGTCGGGCAAAGTATTATTGGGGTTTTCCATCTGGAATTTGTGTTCTGGAAAATGTGGTGAGGAAAGTTTCGAATATGAATTAGGCCCGGGTGGCTATAAGAGTAAGGGAAGACCAAAGAAACCATAGAAAGGACTGTGGGAAAGATGATGTCTAGGAATCGGGTGACTACCGAGATGACTACTAATAGAGAAGTGTGAAAGAAAAAGACATGTTGTACCGACCACTAATAAATTGGGAAAAGGGTAGGAGAATAATGATGATGACGATATAGTCTGAACTTAAACCTATTATAAAGAGAAAAATATGTTTTTTTTTGTATGTTTGTTTGTTACGCTTTCATGCTAAAACGGCTGAACGGGTTTGGATAAAATTTGACACATGGGTAGACCATGACCTGGGTTAGGACATAGTATACTTTATATCCCGATGTTGCAATGGGATCGAGACTTATACGGGGCGCAAAAATACCTTGTTTCTATTTTAGAGATCTTCACCAAATTGTTTTGGACTTTGGATAAAACAATTAAAAATAATGATCATTGAATTATTGACTACAAGGAAACTTCTTTTGATGAATTCTTAATTATCTGATGGGTTACATATACCTATCACAATCAAGTACAATCAACTAATAAATAAAGGCTGATTCATATTGAGCTAGCATTTCCATCAAGCACTGGAATCCATTGACACCAGATCTATATTGGATCAATCAATAAAATAAATAAAAATAATTTTGACGTTCGAAAAGTGCTGATTCTCAGCCTAGTTTGAATAAACGACTTTTGAATTTTGTATCTGCCTAGCCTTTTCACAGCTTCGTTGGGGGCGGCTCTCGGTGTAACCGAATGCAGCTGAATACCAGTATATTACTTGGAGCGACTTTACCAACCTCTAAAACCCAGTTACTGGTTAACATGATACCCCTTGGTGAGACTAGTTGTCAGACTTTTGACCTAACACACTGTGTAGTGTAGGGTAGTGGAGGAGCTCGTGGCTAAGTAATAACAGCCGCAGGTGTCGAACCATTAGGTTAAGCTACGCTTGCTGGGGTTGGTCCGTGGATGGGTGACCACCTTAACATACCGAAACTCCTCCATGCCTCGAAAAGCACGTTAAGCCTCTGGTCCCGACTGTCATTCGTGGATCTTTGACAGCCGTTACGAGTCGTCAGAAGCCCGAAAGTCTGACAACCAATCTTACCAAGGGGAATTGTGTTACCCAGTAACTGGGTTGTGGAAATCAGATAGGCAGTCGCTCCTTGTGAAATACTGGTACTCAGCTGCATCCGGTTAGACTGGAAGCCGACCCCAACATATTTGGGAAAAGGCTAGGCAGATTGATTGATTTTAGAAAGAAAGAAAGAAAGACAAATACGTTTATTAGCATTACAGAAAAAAAAACACCTTAGAACTATAAATAACACAAAACAATGCTTTTAATGCCAATAATGTTCCCACTGCTGGGACTCAGGCCTCACGCGGGCACAGTGTGAGTTGGTGAATATCGCATGTCTTTGAATTCTTGGTTCTAGGAACATGCCGGTTTCGTTATGATGTTTTCCTTGTGCATTTTGAGAACAGTGATGTCATGTTTGGACACAAATTTAAAGTGAAGTGCATGTCTGGGTTCGAACTCACGACAGGATTGAAATAGAGCGGCCACTAATTGGCCGATGGCCGGTCCAGTACCACTGGATTGGAATACTGGATCAATGTGAATGAGCCTTTATCGAGCGACTCGTTGTTACGTCTATTCACGGTTTTTTCCATTGCTGATCAAAGTTCGCTTCTTTTATTGTTTTTTAGTTAGCTTGGCAGTACGAACTACGCATCAAAGATCAGGCACACAACATCCTGACGTCACACAAAACCTGCATCGCGCAATTAGAGTTTACCGCGCGATGAACATATATACAAGCTCACGACTTCAACCTCTGGGCATGCCCGCCAGACATGACACCCGTCTGGTCGGAGGATCCTCCCTTTTCTATGGGGGATGAGTAGAGAACTTTACACCCTGTTCCTCATACCCCTAAAGAGTAATCAAGTCTGGTCAAACCACGTTGGTTTCGGTGCATTTCATTCATTCATGCATCCCTCTACTACATGGCGCGAATTTTGGTGTGCTATTTCTGCCTAGCCTTTCTGGGGACACAAACGTGATGTTCTGGCACACATTCTATCGTAATAACCATGACCGTATTATCAAAGGAAGTCGACAACTAAGGAACTAAATTGCCTACAAACCAGCGCTGATGCAAAACACCATATTTGGAACATCTACCGTAACCTAAGGTATATTTAAATCCATGTTTCCAATTGATGCAATTTCCACTTAAACAAATATCAACTTTATAATAATGTTAACTAAGTTGATTTAAGCGCGACTAGTGCAATTGAAAAAATAAAAAAAAAATATGGAAGTTGTAGCGCAAATTGAACGTTATGTGTAACTGTTAAAGTTAAATTCCAAAAAATCGTGTTTGTTTACATATTTGGTAATAAAATTGCGAACGTAGAATACTTCTTACTTGTAGAATCAAGGTAGATTCAAACTGGTTAGCCATAGACTTCTAGTATATTTTTTCCTTTACATATTTAACCTTAGTTTCTAGTGTTAAGTATGGTCAATTAACAGTTGAAGTTAATGTAGACATGATCACCTCCTGTCATTATTATAATCTTTGGTTGATTCGTTTCCTTGCAGATCAATGATAATAAAATACGACAAGGTAAAGCAGACTGTTTTTGCACTTTGATCGGCACATTACTTTGTAACAGTCACGACTTCTCGAGCATTATTAATTACCTTTAACTTATGCAAGATTTAAAAGCGGTTTTCTTAAAGTATTAATAGATATTTTATGGTGTTACAAACATAGTACTTAGGTTTTATCGAAATCAATAGTTTTAGAGAAGGCTAAAAGTCACCTAAAAGGCAATGGAGAGGGCTTAAGCTGCTTGGAGTTTCTCTACGTGATCGAATCAGAAATGAAAAGATCTGCAGAAGAACCGAGGTAACCGACATAGCCCAAAGAATTGCCAAACTTAAGTGGCAATGGGCAGTGCATATTGCTCGCAGAAGGGGGAGGCCGATGGGGTCGAAAGGTTCTGAAGTGGCGACCGCTTGCACACACAAGCCCTTTCATATGACATGGCACACGGTGGCAACTTTATTTTTTAATTTTCTTATTTGTACCCCAAAAGTGACCCCTATATTCAAAATTAATTTATTTACGTTACACGCCCGTGTTTGGGTCACAGAAATACATATGTGTACCAAATTTCAACTTAATCAGTTCATTAGATTCGGAGCAAATAGGCTGTGACAGACAGACAGACACACGAGTGATCCTATAAGGGTTCCGTTTTTCCCTTTGAGGGACTGAAGCCTAAAAACAAGATGGCGGCGTTAGTTCTGATCACGCGCCAAAAGAATCTAGTAGCGCTATATGTATCTAAATATGTCTCTTTTGTACCTATAGAATATTTGTATGTGGGATTGTTTTTACCCTCGAAGCATGCTAAAGGCTGGGTGGATTACTAAATGAGACCGTTCAGTGTTCATCGACCGGTCTAGATCGCGCGATTGTTATACCTACTTAAACTAGTTTTTATTTTATAAAGTTAGACATCAAAAAGTGATGTTTATTGGGTGGGCTGTGGATGCAGTTGTTGTATGTAAAATATTGGAATTGAGCCGCATCTACACCCCAACATATTTGGCAAACGGCTAGAGAATAATTATGCTGATTGATTTTGACCGTGGGGTATCAAAATAAAGGGCTTGAGACGATTCCAAAAGTATAACACACTAAAGGGAGTTTGCAAATCAAATAAAAAACCCGACTGACATAAGGTACCAAAAACCTTATCGCAACTCTGTTGAAAGTCCTCAGGTAAGGGGTTGCGTCCACTAATAGGGACTGATCACACGAACCACAATCACACCACATCGCAGCGACAAAATGTGGGCAAGCAGTTGTTACGTCACGTGTGACGTGTAGCTTCTTGCAATTGAGTTATGGTAACAAAAATTTCGATGTGGTCGCTTTGTCGCTAGTATAGTTGCGATGTGGTTACGTCAGTGGCCGGAAATTCATTAGTCAATAGAGCCAAATATCAATACTATAACGACTAAGATTCCTTATGAGAGCCAATCCTTTCTGTGTGTCCAAACTGTCTCAATACACTTTTCTTAATCTTAAAAACTCCCATACTCTTTCACTCCACAACGCTTCCTAAAATTAACTTGCTAAGAAGTAGGATGCCTTCATCATCACCATCATATCGGCTGAAAATAATATGACGAAGGCATCGTTTCTTCCGCCCGTTCTTCTCCATAGGTACCTACTACGCTTTGGAATGGGCAGCTAGCTTCATCTTTCTGACTGACTGACCCCTTGACAATTCAAAAGTGCCTGTAATTGGTTTATTTGAAATAAATGCTTTGAGTTTGATCTTACTTATTAGCAAGGTAACCTTTGAAAGGAAATTGATTAATTTTCGATGTCCTGTTAATAATTTTTTGTTGAAAATACTTCGGATATAAAGCTTTGAAAGAGAGTAATATTTTTAATAAAACTTGATTGACCGAAACCCCGACCCCGACCTACGCTCACACTCATCGATATTTTGTACCGAGCCGCACTCTATATGCCAAAGATCCGCGGTTTGCTGACAACTGGGTTACGTTGTGGCTAGTGTTTGCTGACAGACAGATCTTTGTGTTTGCGATGTGGCCGGCCGCTAGTGTGCGGTGACGCTGGTGACTGCGACCTGGCCTTGTTGTGGTCGGTACCGTCGACACGGTTGATTTTGACGGCCAAATGTGGTCCGTGTGTATACATATTCATTTTCATACAAATTAGCGCCCAACCAGGTGTTGTCGTTCTGGTGTGGTTGTGGTACGTGTGTTCGGGTCTATAGGTGAGACATTTTTAATATAGTTCCTTGATAAACTACACAAACAGTAATGGCGGTCTTGTTATATTTAATGCGGTTGACCTATAAACGTCAAACGCAGTCGATATGAGGACGATGGCGTAATACAGCCATGATATTTACTTTAGATTTTATGGTGTTCTGGTCTGGCTAAGTTTATTAGATTTCTAGAAGTTTCCCAGGATTAGGTCATCTTCCATGTTGCCTCCAAATATTCTTATAATTATTTTTGTATAATATTTCGCTGCCCTATTCATAGAATGTTGGAATCCTATAATTCAAATTTCATTGAAATGTTTGCATGCTCGAAAAATAAATTAATTTTTTCAATAATATTATGTTATCTTATTATTTCCTTTATTTCATTTAAGTATATACATATAATTTACATTTTTAAATATTTTTATAAAAACAAAAGAGAAAACAATAACATTTAAAAATATAAAAAATAGCAGCCCACCGGTATCGGGAACAGGGTCCAAGCTACCGGTGGTCAGGGCTCCTGAGAGAGGAATCTCGTAACGATACGCGCCGTGTCCAGAACTACCGCTTTCTGGATCAAACCTTTGATCCAGCTGCCTAACGAGAGCCTCCTCAGGTGTTGGTCGAGGCTATTATGCCATTGGCAGTTACGACTATCCTATTATTATTTATTTATTGCATAATTTAAGTAAATGAAATTGTTTCTGAACTGATTTAGTTTCGTAATAGCTAGCTATATAGTAACTTATTTATTTATTTCAAATTATTTGATAATTTTGGTAAGTAATGCTCGTCTAGTGGTAACCACTGATCTTTAAATATTATGTCTTATCTGCGGATAATGCAGTGGACTGCAACATTACTACTTAAAGTTTTGTTAACCTTATATATTATATATGTTGTAGCTGTTTATAATCCCTTATTATATCAAAAAAAATCTGTGCTGTAATAACAGTAGGTATATTACTGAAGTTCACATTGTGTAATGTAATAAATATATAGATTACTAGCTTATGCCCGCGACTTCGTCCGCGTGAAATTTCGGACCCTGACCGACCCACCGCGTCGCAGCCCGTGCTATTACTTCGTCTTCGTTCAGACTTTTTTTCGTTTTGCTCGGCCCCTAAGGGTCGTAGCGTGATGTTACATAGCCTATAACCTTCCTCAAGAATTCGGCTATCCAATGCAAAAATAATTTTTCAAATTCGACTGATAGTTCCGGAGATTACCCCCTATACAAATAAATAAATTTTACCTCTAATATAATATAATAATCTTATAATATTATTATTATATTATTTATAATATTATATTATAAGTAGTAAGTATTGACTTTTTTTTAACATTAAATACACACACATCTTTAAGTTGATTTAAAATTAGAATTTCGGTATTCAAATAATCAAAGCAAAGCTCAATTTGTAAGTGTCATTACAAACTCGCATCTACTGGTACGTTTTTTCCATTTCATTTGTTTACATTTTCATCAAATACTTTTCGAACAGACCATACACATATTTCCTTTTAAAAACCGTACTGCCCTGATTATTCCGATCGTTAAAAAGGGAGTCCATTACTTTCAGTGCTTCTTCGAAATTAGTTTCTTATAAACTTTTTTTGTTGAACACAAATTGGATGGGACAAATAAGATTTCTTGAGAAAGCACTGTTCCCAGAAGTATTAAATGTTTTTTTTTAACGTGTAAACTTCTTTTCGCTCGAAATTCTTACGGGTAGTAAGTTCAATATTTGAGACCGTCAAAAAACATGTAAGATTTAATTCGCTAATGACTACAAAACCTTTTTTTTTTCTGTACTAGTTACCCGCCCCAGTTTCGCAAGAGTAGCAGAGCATATTATATGCCAAAATCTTTTCTTCTTTATTTTTTCTGTCGTATTGTCGTATCAGCCTGTTGCGTAGAGCGTGTAATTTAGATTAAAAAGGAACTGAGGTTTATCTTACTTGGGCGTATTTTAAATTTTTACCGCGCGTAAGTCTGTAATCGCCAACCCGTCTTGAGCAAGCGTGGTGATCAATGGTCGTGCCATTACTGTATGAGAAGAGGTCTTTAGTGCTTTGGCGGCTGTGAGTATGTCATGCTCACTCAGATGTCTCGCTGATGGTGGCGCGTGTGTTGGATCATTTAGCTCCCTTCAAAATGGTTGAGCTGAATGGTGCTGATCCATGCGTCATGTTCGTGAACGGGCGCCATCAGTTGGGACTGGTCAACTCTTAGCGGCCATGGCTGATTTTTAATTTTTGAATTGTTCTTTGTATTACGGACGCTTCTAACGTGCACGTCTTTCTACATTGTTCTCACATGTATAATTTCAACATGAATGATGTAACCAATACTTTGTAACAATTTATTTTATTTAAAAGAGTGTCCGTGGAGTTTCTTGCCCGTTCTTCTCCATAGGTACCTACTACGCTTTGGAATGGGCAACTAGCTTCATATTTTTGACTGACCGATTCCTTGACAATTCAAGAGTGCCTGTAATGGTTTAATTGAAATAAATGATTTGAGTTTTGAGTTTGAGTAAAACAATTTCCGTAAATTTTTCATAGAGATTGTTCTATATAGTATAGAGTCGCGTCGCGCCTGTCTGCGGGAGTCTGATGTGTCTGCGGGTGTTATTATAAGAGCAAGATAATGATGACATATCATGAAAACGCCATAATTTATAGAAAAAACGACGTCTACAGACGTTACGTCACAACTTGTATCCATGACGCTAAGTTGGTTGCGATTATAAAACACATACTTTATACCCAAGGTCAAAATGTCGGCCAAGAATAGCCTAACGTGTGTAAGTAAACTGTAAATCAATAATACTTGTGCCTTATTTATGTATTGTACTTCTTAGGGGGTAGGAAAAATGTTACGCACTAGGTTTTGCCCGCGTGTGTATCGGAAAATATCTTACGGGAATGTACTAATTGGATTAAAAGTGCCGATTTGGAGTGATGTGTTAATCAAGGTTATTTACGATCTGTTTGCCAAATTTCATCCAAATTCAATCAGCCGTTTTTGCGCCAATACTGGGTCAAATTAAATTTGCTAGCGAATCTCCGCAGACGTGATGGGTATATGTCGCAGTAAGCTGGTTATAGCTGTGAGATAGTTATATCCCTAGGAACATAACTATATTTACCGTAATATAGTTATATGAGAGCAGTTTATAACTGTCGGAATGCCTTAATTTTGTTATTGCGACCAATTTCGACGTAGCGCTCGCTCGGCTCGCGCGTAGTTGGTCACGGTTCTAACCCATTTGGTCGTACTGCTATCTATTAATATTATTGATAATATTACTAGATCGTGCTCTTATCATAGTTATATTCCTAGTAAGACAGTTATGAACCGCTTTCATATAACTATATTACGTTTTATAGCTATATCCCTAGGGATATAACTATATCACGGTTAAATACAAAAAAATACAAATACAAAATGTTTTATTGTACCAACTAGTATACATTAGTTTTTGATTGGAATCTCCTTTTAAGCATGATGACGCCTGTGTTAGGAAAACCATCTTACAGCGACATCAGCTGCCCCGTTGGCCTCTTGATGGCAAGAGCGACTGCTGAGCTGGTCCTGGGTTTGATTCCCGGGTCGGGCAGTGTTATTGGGTTTTTCCATTAGGAATTTTGGTAACATCTTGGAGTTTAGAAGTTGGCGGTGTGATATCCCCGTGTCTCGGTGCGCCGCCTGATCTCTCTCCGGTCGTGTCGGATTGCCGTCCCATCGAACTATGAGAGTGAGGGAAGAGAGAGTGCATCTGTGTCTGCGCACACACTTGTGCACTATAATATCTCCCGCCCCGAAGACTAGTCTCCGTTGAGATTGGCCGCCGTGGCCGAAATACGGTCTGGAGGCCTATATAGGTATACGAACTGCGACTTAAATATAGAAAAAAAATCAAGTCATTTATTCAAACTAAGCTGAGAATCAGAACTTTTACCGAACGTCAAAATGACATAAGACAGTCCCGCAAAAAGCCCACCCTTCACCACTTCCTAGTGCGTTAGCTGGGAAAAAGTGGCGCAACAAACTCCCCAGCAGCACAGCTGTCTGTTCAGTTAGAAAAAAAAAAAGGTTCTATAATAGTATGCAAAATAATTTACATTACGCAACACAAAACATAGTTTAAATTATTAGCCATATGTCAGTTAGCACGATATCTTACTAGTTAGATATCTAAACACGACAATGTTTTTTTGCGGTTTTTTTTGTGGTCAACGACTGCTCGTAGTGTTGTTACCTGCAGTAGGTATAAGTTCAGAAATCATCTTTTTTTTTCTCTTGGTCGTATGTGAGCGCCATTTACATATGTTCCTCAGGCTATGACTCCCAGTCACGCGTGGACCATAGCAAATAATCTAGTTACCGAGTGACTCTCACCAAGAACCACTGAATCATTCTCTGCTGGAGGACCTTCACAGTTGTCGTGTAGTCTCAGTAATTTACACCCGAATACTGAAACGCCACTCAAAACTTAAGCGTTACTTAAAACTAGTTTCAACCAATCAAAAGGCTTTAAACGAGTCATAAGTAACGCTTAAGTTTTGAGTGGCGTTTCAGTATTCGGGTGATTAGTAATTAAAAAAAAAGAAAGGTCGATCGCATCTGTCATTGTCGTCTAGCAAATAAAAAATTTGAATTTAGAACATTTCTCGTTTTACATGAACTTTTGGCCTTTTTCCGCGTTTCTGTGTATGAAGCAGTGCAATGCTTGACACATCTCAACGGACAAAACTAACTTATCAGACATAGATGTCCCTCGCACACTCACTCTGCACTCAATGCTTTCCTGGTACGCTAAGCCTGACTGTGATGTGTTTGCGGATAAATGAAGATCTTGTTAATATGTCTTGAGTATTGTGAGATGAGCGTATGACTGTCGAGTAGTCGTATATTTTTGTTACTGTACCATCAAAGAAGTTCATTTCTAACCAGTTTCAAAACAAAATCCCGTGAACATGATGATCACTTTGTTACCGGCCCGGTGGTATAGCCGCCGAGCGCTGCAAGCAAGAATAGTCCTTATGGTGGTTAGATATGAACTTTTTCGATGGTACGTAAATAATGTGTTTGTGTCTTCAACTAATGTAGTTGGCCTTGGCCGTTTTATGTCAAAATAAAGTACCTGGTCGACCGAGCTCTGCTCTGGTGAAAATAGAGAATGCTCATTTAATAGTATAGGATAATTCATACTAATTGCTGCCATGATAGTAGGTACTTACTGGTGCAGTATGGAAACTGCTGTCATTATTCTAAGGTAGTCATCTTGTTCTAAACTTTGGGCGACCGAGCTCTGCTCGGGTGAAAATACGGAGAAATAAAACTTTATTTGTAAAAACTGTTTATTTTCAGTTTTTAGTTGTGGTACCTATCCCACACAAATTCGAATAAGTACCACTACCTGCTTTGTAAATAACTGCTATGAAAACTACGTATTATTGAAGCTTACTCAAAAACTATCCAAGCAAAGTTAATAAAATTTATATGGGACCAACTTGGGAGCATACACTTTCATACAAAAAAGAATTTAAAAAATCGGTCCATAATTGATGGAGAAATCGGTGGACATACATAAAAAAAAACATACATACGCGACGAACACATAACCTTCCTCCTTTTTGGAAGTCGGTTAAGAGGCTTACAACAGCTAAAGCGCGGTCACTGTCGGACTGCATAGAAATGAAAGAGAAGCGCGATGACACGACGCAGGTAATTTATTGCAAAATATGAAGCAGTTAGCGATTTACAGAAAATCTATTGATTGGACTGGAAAATTAAAACACTATTATGCTAATATGTAGCTTGTAGAATAATCTGACAAAAAATCAGAATGATTGCATGTAAATTAATATGATTTTTAATCGTTAAAAGAAATTTTTAGAGGTATCTTCATGATTTTTTCTATCGTATCAAATTAGTTGTATTATGTTTTTAACACACTATCATACTAGCATATATCCTGAAGAATATCATATATTTTTCTGATTTTGTTTACTGCAGTCGATCATATTCTTTTAGGCATTATAAAACTTGCGTTTAGGCACGTTTAGGTCCTATAGTCTCCTTAATGAATTTTCCCAGATATGAGAGTGAGACCTAGCTAAATCGATTATACGCCCCCGTAAATATTGCAACTTTCATCGAAATCGTTAGAGCCGTTTTCGTTTCGAGAACGTGATTGCTAATATATAAATATATATATATATTTATAAATACTGCTCGGTTAATAGTGCAGAATAGTATAAATAAATTAAGGATTTGTCTCACCTGAGCATTTAATCCCAGACATCGCTCGCGGTCCTTAGGCTAATGAAGTTAAGGATACGGCTTCTTAATCAAACCATTTCACTATAAGCTGTTGTAGGTACCATTTAATGAAACCTTGATAACTAGTTAAAGTAGTTAAAAAATAACTTGTAATTAATCGTACCTCGATGGTAATACTGGAAGCCTGTACCTACTCACAATCTCACATAGGAAGGATTCTATTAAAATTATTTGATCTGATCAATCAACACTGCTTATCACAGTCCATAAGTAAACTTAAGGTTACCCTGATCAGCCATTCTTCCATACTAACGTCACATTATCTAGCTGTGTAGGGAGACAAAAAATAAATAAATATTGTTTTGGAAGTTATGAGCGTCGAAACTTCCATGTTTGAACACTAATTTTAACGCATTTTTGGGCGTAAATAAATAACTCCCGGAGTGTGAAAATGGGATTTTTTTTATCTTACAGGGATGGATAATTTATTCAAGAATTCAAATAACTTGAATAAATACATTGAGTTGTTTTTTCATAATATCTAAACACCCAAAGGTGTTAATGAAATTTTAAGCGCTCGTTATCATTATAAATCATGGTTTATTTTACAAAATAAATAGATAAAAATTAAATAAATAAATAAACTAAATAGCATGCATATTAGAACACCAACGAGTTCGAGCTGTCGACTAGTGCAACCTTAAGCCTACAGGTTATAATTGTGTAAAATAAAATGGAAACCATAAACGAATTGAAGATATCAAAGCAGTCATCAAAGAAGAGGTTTTCCATCGTGTCTGCAAGTGATATTTGTAAGTGTTTAAACAATAATTCACTTAGGCAAAACTAATAACATCATCTCGTGGAGTCAAGGCTTTTTTTGCGTGGATCTTGTTTTAAACATAATATTTCCTTGGAAAAACAAATAATTTTCTATATTCTTCCCCTAACTGTATTTGAGCCCTGTGCCAATTTTCGTTGAAATCTATTCAGTAGTTAAGAACTAACAAACAGACACACTTTCGGGATCATAGAAATAGTAAAGCCTCGTATCCACTAGGCAACAATTGACGCGCAACACGTGACTCTCAACATGTTCGGAAACGTTGCACAACATCGCACGATGTAGCCTGCGGGCGCGCAATATGACACGCGGCTTGTTGTTTGTTTCCGTGCAACATGAGTTGTTTTGACCCGAATTAGGGTAAAATTCGTAAAGGACCCATCAACCACACTGAGATCACTGAATACATTTTCTTTATTTTGTAAGTAAGTAATTTCTAACCCATGACCGTGGTTCTTTCTTTTTGATGCACATTTCGATAAAATTATAACCACCGCCGCTGTAATCAACATAAGTTCCTATGGCGGCATGTTGTCGACGACTGATCATGCGTACTGTGCGTTTGCACTGGCGAAACATTCACAACGAAACATGTTGTAATCTCTATTTTCTGTCAATGTTCCATATAATTTTTGACAGGAACTAGAGATTTCAACATGTTTTGTTGCGATGTTTCGCCAGTGCAAACGCACAATTAGACAGACAACGTTGCTAAACAAAAGTTCCGCGCTAACTTTCAACATGTTGAGCAACATGTTGTGCCACATGTCGCGTGCCAAATATTGCCTAGTGGATACGAGGCTTTTAAGGGTTGTAAAGGACACCCTCAAAAATAGACCCTTTCTTTCTACGTGTGCGCTCAGCGCATTAGTATTTTATAGATAGACTAATTGATTTGTCTAAATAACCACCAATGTAATTCCAAAACCGGAGGGGTAGTTGCGTAACACACATAAAGTAGCAATCGATCGCAATGCCTTTCATTTTGACAGTTCAGCTAAATTCATTGCGTTATTTACGTTCCTGAGCAGACGAAATTTTCAAACCTATGAAGAAATGTATTCGTAATATCCTTCAAAACTCTCGGATTCTGACTGAAAGTGTGTTACCGGATTAGGGTGATGATCACTTACGAAGTTATAACGCCTAAAATTCTGACTCCACCACTTTCTAGACACTTTCCAACTCCTCTAAACCTCAACCTCCATTGTTCCAGGGTCATCATCAGACGAAGACGAAGGCGTCCAGCCTCATGAGAAGGCCATCGCAGCTGGTACCCCCAACCCGGCCTACTGCGTCAGGAACGTCGAACAGCATGCCTTCGGGAGACGGGAGATTGAAATTGCTGAGCAGGAGATGCCCGGCATCATGGCGCTTAGAGCGAGGGCTAAGGAAGATAAGCCGCTGAAAGATGCTAAGGTAACAATAATATTAATAGTTTAAAAAACACTAAAAAACACGCTTTTACGTGCACCTATAGGCGTATTCACACCTTGAAACCTAATCGTGGTCAAAGTTCATTACAAGACCTTTCTAACAAGTCCAAACACGGCTATGATACGATCATCCATCATGAAGTTCCAGTTCATATCTTCCGGCTCCATCATCAGATCAGCTCGACAGTACCATGTTATTGTATTGTCATCAATATCACATACAACTGCCAATTTTCATAACGCTACGATCTTTAGAAGATGGTTAAATTAGTTTTCTTAGATTTGATTACATACATACATACAGGTCGACCTAATAAAAGCATGTTAAAAAGGATAACAATAAGTATTAGAAAGAAAATATTTTTATTTGCGGTAAACATGACGCAAAGAATAAACAAAAACATCAAAATAAATACGAGGATAATAGAGTGCCACGTTTAGTAGTCAAACACTGCTGCTGAGCATGTGGTCCTTGGGTAGATATTTCGCAGTAAAATGGTTATAGACCTGATATAGTTATATCCCTAGGGATATAGCTATATTCCGTAACATAGTTATAAGAAAGCGGTTCATAACTGTCTTACTCTAGTAATAAACTATGACACGAGCACGATCTAGTAATATAATTATTAGGACAATCCGACTTAATAGGTTAGGTTAGAACTGTGACCATATACGCGAGAGCCGAGCGAGCGAGCGAAGCGAGCGGCCGGCGAGCCCTACGACGAAATTGGTCGCAGTAAAAAAAATTGGGCACTTCGACAGTTATGAACCGCTTTCATATAACTATATTACGGTATATAGGCTATATCCCTAGGGATTTAACTATATTATCATGATTATATTCATCTTACTGCGACAGATATATATAAAAATCAATTGCCGTACGTTACGTTCGATTTGTTTTTCTTTTTTTGTTTTTTTTCGCTCAGTAACTGGCTTAGGAAAAAATAAAATTAGAAAAAACCTACAGGAAAAGAAAAAAGGAAAATAAAAACCACCTCGCGTGGTACGATGTTCACCGGATCGTCTAGTAGATAAATACACAAGTGCGTGTCGGGCCACGTACAATGAAATGAAATGAAATCTTTTTATTGCATGATATAAAATCCACATGACTACAAGTTTCAATAATTACACACATAGATAACGTAATAAATATACAATAACATAAATATAACACATTCACATTACACACGCACACACATGAAGGGTTCCGTAGTTGGAATGAATTTATCCCAAACATAAACAAAACCTTTTTAATTGAAAAACATGTTCTCCCATACATCAATGTACGTCACGGTCAATTCTCCAACAGCAAATGTTAATTTCAGATCGCAAAAAAAAAAGTGATAATACTACAAAATTATATTCGGGCTTTTTCCTTTAGGTACTTGTGCTGTGAAACCTTGCTTCTTGCCAAATTTCATAATTCTAGGTCAACGGGAAGTACCCTGTAGGTTTTGATTTATTTGCGAGTATCATAATATGTCGCTTAAATGGCCGTATTTTTTTATTGCATTGACTTCGAAGCTTGTTTTTTCAAAGCTCTAAGGGACCGTAGACCTAGGTACGTATTTGATATTAATTTTAACTTATACCTCCACGTGTTTCTGAGAAAAAGGGTCTTGACAGACTGATAGACAGACAGACAACGACGTGATCCTATATGGGTTCCGTTTTTTTTTCTTCTGAGGTACGGAACCCTAAAAACTGAAATGCTGTTCGTTGGTAAGCGCATGACTTGAAAATGGCTGTTAAAATGTTTTTAATAGTCCCAATTAGGAAAGAAAACTTGAAAAAGTTTTCGGTAAATTTTACATATTCGGAAAATGAAATGAAATTATTGATTCTGTAAATAGGATATCGGAATCATTTTTAGACGTCATATAAAAAAAATATTAAAAATGAGCTAGATGAGGTCGGCGTTTCCTATCTGACTACTCTGAGTAGAAAGGCCGAAACAAACTCAGAGGTCGCAGTCTCTTTTAAAGTCCAGACATAATCTTGGTCAAGCCATATGAGGACCATGTAGATTAGTGTCTGAAATGGTCTTTTGAGGAAAGAACCACACAGATTTGAGTGGACTTGTCCAGTCAGCGCAAGCATTTGTCAGTAATCGTGGAGCTCAACTCAGAACTTAAGGAGCTCAACTCGACGAACAATACCAAAGAAAGGATATTTGGGTAGGCCGCATCAACTACTCAAACTGCCAGACCATCATTAAAACTAACTGAGAAATAAAATATAAATGAAAGAGAAAAAAAATATAAAAAAATATCCACATAGTCCTCACATTCACAATAATTAAAATAATATAATAGATACTTTACAAAGTAATCGTGTCATTTTGTATATAATTTTCAACAATGTCAATTTCTATTTAAAACTGTACCCTAATTACGTAATACACGAACACGATCAATCAGAATCTGAATCGTTTTGAAACAGATTGCTAATCCATTGCTTCGTACGTTCGAAAAAAAAATCTGCTCAACAACGTAAATAACACAATGAATGTTGTTGACCTGTCAAATTGAAACAGATTAGTCGGAATTTTCAACGAAAATGTGTTGCGTAATAAGATAAAATAAGTTTATTGTGATGAATAAAATGGAAAAACTGAACGTCCTTTTTTGTATGAACAGTACAACGTCTGTTGGGTTTCCTATAGTTAGTTATGTGTGGAAATAGTTCCCCACAACATTTTTATTCCGTCTTTTTACATTATCGTTCGTTAATCAGAGTCTAACATAGGTCCAGACACAAGATTGAAAGATTGACAGATTGATTGATTGAGTAAACGACTTGACTGGTTTGATTGATCGGCCAATCAGCTGATGTTTATGTAGGTCTAAAGTGGACTGAGTTATTGTTGTAGGCGCGTTGTTGATTTAGAATTCATGCTTTGATTTGATATGAAATTAGTTCCAGGAGCATTTTATTACATGGGACTTAAACATTACTGGCAAAATGTGGGTGTACTATAAGGACACCTCTGCTTACCCTTCGGGGAATCGATCAATCTGCCTAGCCTTTTCCCAACTATGTTGAGATCGGCTTCCAGTCTACCGGATGCAGCTGAATACCAGTATTTTACATGGAGAGATTGCCTATCTGACCTCCACAACCCAGTAACTGGGTAATACGACACGCTTTGGTAAGACTGGATGTCAGACTTTCGGGCTTCTGACGACCCGTAACGACTGTCAAAGATCCAAGAATGACAGCCGGGACCAACGGCTTTATGTGCTTTCCGAGGCACCGCCAACTCCCAAACTTTTACTGAAAAATTCCTAATGAAAAAAAATCAATCTGCCTAGCCTTTTCCTAACTTTATTGCTGTCGGCTTCCAGTCTAACCGGATTCAGCTGTATACCAGTATTTTACATGGAGAGACTGCCTATCTGAACTCCACAGCCCAGTAACTCGGTAATACGACACCCTTTGGTAAGACTGGATGCCAGACTTTCGGGCTTCTGACGACCCGTAACGACTGTCGAAGTTCCATGCATGACAGCCGGGACCAACCACTTAACGTGCTTTCCGCAACGCACAGAAACTTGTAAGCCACATTTTCAACAGTTCCAGTTATTGACATTTCCGTGTCTTTATATATATGAAGTGGCGATCTTTGTCAAAGCGAATCTGCAACTTTATACACATCCAAGAAGCACACGACACAAAAACAAAATATGCGTGAGACGTCATAAAAAAGCAGTATTTAATAAAAACATTTTGGGCATGGCACCCAAAATATACAATAAGTTGCCAAAACTTATCACAGACCTACACAAAATGGACCAATTTAAATTAGGTTTGCACAAATTCCTAGTTACAAAATGTTACTATTCAATTAATGACTATTTAAATGAAAGATGACTGATTTTATCTGAAATGGCACCACAACAAGTATAATGATTATTGAAATTTTGATTTGACTTTTTATTTTTGCGTTTCTATATATTATGTTTTTTTTTAATTTATTATGAATGTTTAATGTTGGGATTCTAAGTATTTGCATCAGATATTAATAAGATATTAATTTGCACACCTCATTAGGTTATAATACAATGTACCTTTTATACCTGTAACACCTTTTTAACATGTATTATGCAAATAAATTATTTGATTTGATTTGATTTGATTCTGAGGCACGGAGGAGTCTCGGTATGTAAAGATGGTCACCCATCCCCAGACCAACCCCGGCAAGCGTAGTTTAACCTGAAGGATCGACTCGTGCAGCAGTTATTACTTAGCCACGAGTTCCTCTATAATTACTAATAAAAAAAAACCTAATAACACTTTGCCGGTCCTGGGAATCGAACCCAGGACCTTACGCTCAGCAGTCACGAGACCAAAGGGGCAGTTAAAACGTATAGTCGATTTGTTTACATAACCTCCACATTGAGTTTAGCTGCAGTATAGTTAGATGTGACCTCATTAACTCGATTTCGCAAGGTTTCAAACTAAAACGGTAAACGTTTACATGAATGCAATGCTTTTTGAGTTAAACTCGGTTTGCTGTAAGAAATACCTACTTGGTTAATACCAAGTACCTAGGTATTTCTTCTTTTTCTTTGCATTGAAAATGCTTTTTCGATCGTTTCAGTAGGGTTCCCGTTTTCAAGAAAACTGCGACAGGGTCTAGCGTCCTCAATCATTAAGACATGAGAATGGAAAAATCAAAAGATGGGTTACATGTTAAATGTTTATATTGTTAATATTATCGTCGGTTATTAAAAAAATCAAAAGATGGGTTACATGTTAAATGTTTATATTGTTAATATTATCGTCGGTTATTAAAAAAATCAAAAGATGGGTTACATGTTAAATGTTTATATTGTTAATATTATCGTCGGTTATTAAAAAAAAAAATCTGCTGCTCCATACGTTTTGACCGCGTAGGTATTGCACTTTTCTACGAAACAGTAAACCAAATTCAAAACCATAGTCAATAATATCATTAATTGGAAGTAGGTTCGTAATGTAAGTATTAAGATTTCCATATTAATTTATTAGTCGTGAACTCGTGAGGCGCTTCTTTTGATAATAATTTTGCTGTAGGTATGCTATAGGTTTTCCTCGTACCGTCGCCACAGTATAATAAAATAACAGTATTTTATCTCGGCAATGACATTGAAATAATTACCTACGGCCCGACCGCTCGGCAGATAACCTTCCGCGTCCGTGCGTAACTGCCGCGCACTCCATACTGTTGCGTACTGATATCCACTGCATGTTGCATGCCATACGGTAGAATGTACTGGATCTTTTGTTTTTCTTTTTTAACACCATCAAAACTATGTTTTGTTACCTACATTAATTAATCCGTAGGTGTGTCCGTGACATCACAGTGGGCCCTATCAGAATACCAGCGCAGCGGTATTTATTTTTTAAATATCGCCGCATTATGCTGAGATAGGAGCCTTTTTGGCCTCGCACAGGTCGTTATAATTCGTTTTTTTTTGTTTTTTATTTTGTAGTTTTTTTATTTTTATTTTTGTTATTACCTACTTACTGTTTGTATTTCCTGTGCGTGTCCCAAATAAAATATTTTTCTTTCTTTTCTTTCTTTCTTTCTACATTCTTTGCAAATAAATAATTTCTGATTCTGATTCTGATTCACTGAGATTTCGAAGCGCGTCGTTTCGGCTGTTTTCTGTGAAGATATAATACTGCACGCGTAGCATGACAACCCTAGAAACGGGTTTTCTTCAAATTTTGTCGACGGAAGAATAGACAAAATGACAGATTGTGATTGTTTATCTGTCATTTTGTCTATTCTTCCGTCGACAAAACCCGTTTCTATTGTGGTCATACTAAGCGTGCTTGGTACTTTTTTGTATTGTCCCGTCGCCATTAAATCACACTGTAATTAAAAGCTGCAATTTTTTTTCAAGTTAATGGCGTCGTCTGCCTAGCCTTTTCCCAACTATGTAGGTGTCTGCTTCCAGTGAAAACCGATGCAGTTGAATACCAGTATCTTAGAAAGAAAAAAGAAAGAAAAAGTATTTATTGAGACTCGCACAGGAAATCACACATGAAACTAAAAACACACTAAACATAAATAAAAAACAAAGTAACTTTAAAATTTAAAGAATGAAGTCCCGTACGAGACCAAAAGGCTCCTATCTCAGCAAGATGCCGCGACATTAAAAAAAAAAAAATGTCGCAGCGCTGGTATTCTGATAGGGCCCGCAGTGATGTCACGGATAGATACAGAATTAAATAAATATAAAAACTAAAAATAAATAGGTGTGTGAAATACAGTGAAGTGTAAAATATATGTAATCCGCGTGTCTGCATCCGACGTAACATCAGTTACTTGTCTATACCTTGTCTGCCTAATCTTTTCCCAACTATGTAGGTGTCTGCTTCCAGTGTAAACGGATGCAGCTGAATACCAGTACCTTACATGGTGCGACTGCTTATCTGACCTTTACTACTCAGTTACTCGATACCCCTTGGTACCTAAGACGGCTTGTCAGACTTTCGGGTTGATGTGACCTTTTCAATTTCAATTTCCTTTTAG
The DNA here is from genome assembly GCA_914767755.1 of Agrochola circellaris. NCBI lineage: Eukaryota > Metazoa > Arthropoda > Insecta > Lepidoptera > Noctuidae > Agrochola > Agrochola circellaris. Next base: position 1,994,031 of record OU611867.1, on the reverse strand, counting down.
GGTTCCGTAGCCAAATGGCAAAATACTACCAAGTTACTGAGTAACACGATACCTCTTGGAACCTCAGACTACTTGTCAGATTTTCGTGTTGATGTGACCTTTTCAAGTTCGTTTTCGGGTTCCGTAGCCAAATGGCAAAAACGGAACCCTTATAATTTCGTCATGTCTGTCTGTCCGTTTGTCCGTCCGCCCGGACTTCTCAGACATTTTACTCTAAGACTATTTGCACTATACCGATGAGTTTGGAACAGTAGGTTTATCCTGAGCACCGTTGATCAATGTTGTAGTGAAAAAACAAAAAAAAAATTTGGTGTAAGCCGAGACAAGAAAAAAAAACAACGCACATAAGCGTGTGTCGTTGGATCCCATAGGTAATTAAAAGGATCATCATGTTTATGAGTGACTTTTTAATTTAATTCAATAGTTTATGAGATATTTTCGGTCACAATCGCAGAAATAACTTTGTATTTTCGTAGTTTTTTTTCGAGAAATTCTAATCCAGAACTGTGCATGCGTAATTATTTCTGCCAACTACAGAACCCTTCACTGCGCGTGGTCCGACACGCACTTGGCCGGTCTATTTTCAGTTAGCAACCTTCAGGGAATAACAATGAATACTAGCGGAATATGGGCGAATATCGACGATGTTAACTTATCTTTTAAACGTTTCGTCCCTAGATCGTAGGCTGCACACACATAAACGCTCAGACAGCGGTTCTGATCGAGACTCTTGCCGCTCTCGGCGCCACCGTGCGCTGGGCCGCCTGTAATATATACAGCACGCAGAACGAAGTCGCAGCTGCTTTAGCACATGCTGGTAAGTGTCTTAAGATATACTCTCTGCTGACTTACCGCGGCTCGCGGTAGGAGTGGACTGGTAGAAATCATCACGTAAGGAAAAAGGGTTATGCCCTCCATGTGACTCCTCTCTTTCCTTCTCCCTCTCTCTGTCCCCCCCTCTCTCCCTCTTTCTCTATCTCTCTCTTCATCTCTCTCTCTTCCTCTCTCCCTCTCCCTCTCTCTCTGTTTCTTCCTATTATATACGAGTGTGTGTAGGATTCGAGCAGACGAGCACTATGCGCGGCCGGTTGGATACTCAATTGTGAACTAAGTTTTAATTTTTGAGAATGATCCATACGGAACTTCGTTCCGGGGCTTTTAAAAAAAATGTCTGCGGTCGGAGGACCCCCGTCAGGGGGGTCTACTCCCTAGCGAAATTCGACGTTTCGGCAAAGCTACGGGCGCTTCGTTCTTTGTCTCACCGGGCTCGTAGCGCCCTTAAGTTCGGCCGATACCACGGATTTTGCTTAGAGAGTAGACCCCCCTGACGGGGGTCCTCCGACCGCAGACTTTTTTTTTAGTTTTTAAACTCATTTCGTTATTGCGAAAATTTAACCGATAAAAATATATCTGCAACTACAATTTTAACTAACCTATAAATAACTAGCCCTAATTTATAAATCCGAAGTTTGGCTACCCATAATTTATTATGTCTTTTACTTTACCAACTATCCCTCTCCATTTCAGGGTACGCGATCTTCGCCTGGCGCGGTGAGAGCGAGGAAGCTTTCTGGTGGTGCATCGATCAATGCTGTACTCCGACGGCGACTTGGACTCCTAACATGATCCTCGATGATGGAGGGGATGCAACACATCTTATGTTGAAGAAACATGCTGCTGCTTTTAAACATATTAAAGGTTGGTCTACTGAAGGCTTACCGATGGTCTGCTGAAGGTCTACTCTTGGTCTAATGACGGTCTTCTGATGGTCTACTAAACTATTAGACCAAGAGTAGACCCTTGGTGTAATGGTGGTCTACTAATGGTCTATTGGTTGTCACCTGATGTTCTACTCGTGCTCTACTGATGGTCTACTGAAGTTCTACTAGTCTACTGATGGTAGTCTGCCTATCGGGTGGTGCATCGATCAATGTTGTACCACTGCAATCTGGATTCCTAACATGATCTTTGACGATGGAGGGGATGATACACATCTTTGTTGAAAAAACATGCTGCTGCTTTTAAAAATATTAAAGGTTGGTCTACTCATGGTCTATTGAGGGTCTACTGGTGGTCTACTAGCGATTTGCTCATTGTCTACTGATGGCTTACCGAAGATCTGCTGAAGGTGTACCCATAGGTCTACTGACGGTCTTCTGATGGTCTACTAAACTATTAGACCAAGAGTAGACCCTTGGTGTAATGATCCTCGATGATATAGGGGATGCAACATATCTTATGCTGAAGAAACACGCTGTTGACTTCAAACATATTAAAGTTGAAAAGACTGGTCTACTGGTGCCTGCGGTAGAATTTTTTCAGTACAAATTCAAATTCAGAAGTCATTTATTAAAACTAGGCTGAGAATCAGCAATTTTCGAACGTCAAAATTACATAAGACATTCCCCCAAAATGCCCACCCTGCACCACTTCCTAGTGCGTTAGCTGGGAAGAAGAAGTGGCGCAACAAACTCCCCCCCCGCACACACCCTACATATACTGCTGGTTCGTATTACGTCTTCTGAAGGTGTACTTACTAATACCAGTAGACCAGTAGTAGAAGAGCTAGTCTCATTTTTACCTTATCGAAGACATGAAGAAGGTCACTGCCACAAACTTATCATTTCAGTAGCCAATCTCGAAGTTTAAAACCAATCACTTTTATCCGTTTCCTGAACACATGGCATTTGGCCTTTGGGCTTGGGTTTTTTAAGAAACCGGTGCCCGAGTCGTCATATACCGGCCACGAAATAACGGTTGGTATTTAACATTACAGTGCAGCGTCAAAAACGCTCTGTAAATTTTACGGCATTATATGACAGAATACAATAGACGTGAGCCACACCGCCCGACAACCCCACTTCACCTGACTCACTCTGCGTTCGGCGCTTGGGGTGGCAATAAGTCGTGTCCGAGTTCGCAACAAGTCAATCGTCATCCTGAGGATGCCTCGTTGAGAGGTGAAACACGTGTCGATTTCTAACAGGGTTCTTTATGACTCTTCAAGAACAGAGGGCCTAGTGTGAGTTTTGTTTAACCATCTCGATTTTACGCATCGACCGCGTTCGGCGCTCTGATTGGCCCTTCACTGGCCTTCACTGGTGATGGGCCAATCGGAGCGCCGAACGCGGTCGATGCGTAAAATCGAGATGGTTAAACGAAACTCACACTACACCCTCAGTTAAGCGGATTAGGTTATTAAATATACGTCGTCTATTGTATTTTCAATATCAATTAACCATGTTATATGACAGTACAATTTCTAAGCAAACCATAGTTTTAACAAACATATTTTTATAATCTTCTGTTAATCAATCTTCACTTACAGGAATTGTAGAAGAAAGCGTCACGGGCGTGCACCGCCTGTACCAGCTATCTAAGGCTGGCAAGCTGTGCGTGCCAGCCATGAACGTCAACGACAGCGTTACCAAGACCAAGTTCGACAACCTGTACTCGTGTCGGTGAGTTCATCTGCAATCATTCATCATTTCGTGATTCCCCATCTACATTGGGATCGGCTTCCAGTCTAAACGGATGCAGGTGTGGCGGCATCTACATCGCCACATGCGAACTACGCATCAAAGGTCTGACGTCACACAACATCCTGACGTCACTCAAATCCTGCATCGCGCAATTAAAGTTTACCGCGCGATGGACATATATACAAGCTCCCGACTTCAACCTCTGGGCAGTTGCCCGCCAGACATGACACCCGTCTGGTCGGAGGATCCTCCCTTTTCTATGGGGGATGAGTGAACCTTACACCCTGTTCCTCATACCTCTAAACAGGTGAATACCAGTACTTAACATGGAGCGACATGCGAACTACGCATCGCACTGACGTCACGCAAAATCTTGCATCGCGCAAGCAGGGTTTACCGCGCGATTAGCATATACCGCATGAAATTTTTTACCGTCTCGAGAATAATATGGTGTGTTGTGTAAATGGAACAGAAGCCATACCCGGTAATATTTGCTTGGTACCATTGAGATACAAAAGTTCCAAATATCCTTAAAAATCATGAAAACTATCCATCATATATCATGATAAATTCCGCGCATCTAGTAGGGTGCGTATGAGGGTAGGGTTCTTTTTTATTTTCTATTTTTAATGTTCTGGAATGAAAAGTTCACTTTATATGCTTGGTATTTATCGATAAATCAATTTCATTCTAGGTTATTGAAAAAAATTAAAACATTAAAATTTCTATGCCATAGGCTTCTACTCCGTTCACGTAAAAAAAGTCATGCGGTATATACGTACAACGTCCCAACATCGATCTTCGACCTGACACAACACCCGTCTGGTCGGGGGATCCTCCCTTTTCTATAGATGATGGGTTTCAGTGAACTTTACACCCTGTTCCTCATATTTTTATACTACTTTTATAAACTTTTTTTTTTTTTACTTTCTTCGGTTCATGTTTTAACTTTGTTAGCTTAGTTTTTAACTTTTTTGTGCATGCTGTGGTGTCCTATAAGTGAAGGAGTACACTTACTTAATATACGATATTGCCCTTTAATTATGTGTCATGTATTGTTTACATCTTTTGTTGGAGATCCTAAATAAATTAAAAAACTTACGTGAATTATTTTTATTTGTGTACATTTGTAATTGGCACAGGACAATTTCTACTTAAAGTTTGATTTTAAGATTTTATTTATCTATAAATGAGCAATTAAAGTGGCTAAGTAATAACAGCCGCACGGGACGATCGATCAGGTTAAGCTACGCTTGCTGCGGTTGGTCTGTGGATGGGTACCATCTTTACATACCGAGACTCCTCCGTGCCTCGGAAAGCACGTTAAGCCGTTGGTTCCGGCTGTCATTTGTAGATCTTTGACAGTCGTTACGGGTCGTCAGAAGCCCAAAAGTCTGACAACCAGTCTTACCAAGGGGTATCGTGTTACCTAGTAACTAAGTTGTGGAGGTCAGATAGGCAGTCGCTCCATGTAAAATACTGTTATTCAGCTGCATCCGGTTAGACTGGAAGCCGACCCCAACATAGTTGGGAAAAGGCTAGGCAGGTGATGATCTATCTGTAAATCTTCCATGCAAGAAATAAATTAATCTTTTTGATTACAGAGAGAGTATAATCGACGCCCTAAAACGCAGTACAGACCTGATGTTCGGCGGGAAACAGTCTGTGGTCTGCGGCTACGGGGAGGTCGGGAAGGGCTGCTGCCAAGCGCTGAAGGCGCTGGGCTCGGTTGTGAGTATAATTATATCACAGAGAAAGTATTAGGTCCCCACCTATGAAATCAGCGTTTTGTATGGAGAATTTTAAAGAAGTTGCTTTTTTCATACTAACATTTTCTTAATTTATATAACAACCATATGAACACTAATGTTTTAAAACTTTTATGCGCTAATGTTTAAAAACTAAGATAACGTAATATGCCACTAGATTAAGCGACAAAAATAAGCTTTGGCTAAATTAAAACAAATAGTGGTCATTTCTGCTAACAAAATGAAGAGTCATTTTTAAGGTATTTTTTATGTTTATAAACTATAAGTAATAAGGTTTTTTTTACTATTGGTAGTTGTCTATGGTGGTCATTATTCGATATAATACCAAGCAATTGATGAATATTATAATTCATAGAAGTGACAAGGTTCTCTATTTGTGAGAAAAAAACGCCAATTTCATAGGTGGGGACCCAATATAATCAAGCAGTACAGACCTGATGGAATTACCAAAAGTTATCTGCAGCTGTTGATTTTTAGGGTTCCGTAGTAAACAAGGAACCCTCATAGTTTCGCCATGTCCGTCTGTCTGTCCGCGGCTTAGCTCAGAGACGGGAAGTACTAGAAAGTTGTAATTTGGCATGGGTATACATATTAATCATGCCGACAAAGTGGTAAAATAAAATCAAGTTTTTTTTTTAGGGTACGTCCCTGGACGTAAAGTGGGGATGTTTTTTTTCTCATCTATCCCATGTTGTGGGGTATCGTTAGAAAGTTCGTTCAAAAATATTGTGAGTTTGTGGAAACCATTTTTGGATTCAGGGATCCGTTGGCGAAATATTAAGCTTTTAACTGAATTTTTTTGTTAGAGTCAAGTGTCCCCCCCCCCCCCCTTCCAGCTAAATGGTTGTACTTGGATTTGTGAAAAAATTCACAGCAGTAGTATATATAACGAAATTAAAAGGAAAACTATCAGAGCTAAGTAGACTGTACTGGTTAATGAGAAATAATCGACTAACTTAAATTTGCAGTTTGAAAAACGTGATCGCCCATACATTCCGTATGGGAGAACATGTTTTTCAACTGCAATGTTAAGTTTGTTCTTGGGATAAATTCATCCCAACTACGGAACCCTTCATTGTGCGTGGTCCGACACGCACTTGGCCGGTTTTTTTAAATGTCGAATTATATTCATTAGAATACAAATGTCATGATTTCATGAAATAGTCATTCATGATTAGGATTACATGAATTCAGAGAGTTGTATTGATGAATTTTATGATTATAATTTTATAAATAAATATTTGATACGGCCGCGAATCATATTTAGATGGACATACAATCTGATGCTTCAATTGCAAAAAACGTAAGAAAATTTAAATTTAACGGGCTACCCTGATGCTTTCGCTTTCAGTAATTAATAATAAATAATAAAAATCTTTATTGTTACAAAAACCTTAGACATTGCTTAAAACTAGGATACATAACTTGGTTAAAGGTCATACTTATAATTTAAACCCTGACTCCTAAACTAGGTGATCCTGTGACTTAGGAGTCAGTGTTCTGCTGTCACTGTGATACTAGAAACCTTTTATGTTGTGTTCCAACATTACAAAAGTCACAAAGTAAGTATATAAAAATTAAAAAAGTAAAAGTAACTATGTATAATTATCAAATTTAACTATGAAGGTACTAAGGATATTGAAAACGACTTCTTAAAATCAATCAATTCAATTCAATTCAATTCAATTCAATTTATTTATTAAATAACAATTTAGATCTTGTCTGAATTTCTATAACTAAATACCTATATACGAAACATCATGCATGCAATATTTATTTAAGAGCGTTTATTCTGAAAGTTGGCAACGTCGTAAATAGCTGTCAAATATTTACCTGTTTTGATTAACTTTGGAAATAATACTGTACTTATGGAAATAAGAAATACTGTATGGAAACTAGAATATTGATTATGATATGCAATAATTAATATTGTAACACCGAATATTTAGTTTTAGGCGTAAAAAAAGCATTTGGAAAGTTTCCAAATGCATTTTTTACGCCTAAAACGGGTACAACATCAAATTCAATGTTACAATTGCATAACATAATCAATATTCTAGTAACTTAGTTAGCCACATTTCTTATTTCCATACTTACAGTATTATTTCCAAATTAATCAAAACAGGTAAATATTTGACAGCAATTTACGACGTTGCCAACTTTCAGAATAAACGCTCTTAATTCATTACAATAATCCAAATTACATTAAAATCAGATAAATAAAAAATAAAAAACAATAAAATGTCATACGTCGATTCATAAAACTCAATAAAATTTTCATTTCATATCGATAAAATTATTTTACTTTCAACTTTTGTATAAAATAACTGTAAATGTGTAATTTCAGGTTTACGTGACGGAAATCGACCCGATATGCGCGTTGCAAGCTGCCATGGATGGCTTCAGAGTTGTCAAATTAAATGAGGTGAGAAACTCGAAAGTTATAGTAAGAAAAAGAAAGAAAGAAAAATGCGTTTATTGGCATTATAAAAAAAATAAAATTAAATCCACCTTAAAACTATAAAAACAGAAAACAAATTATTATAATGCCAAAAGGGCCTCAGCTCAGCATAATGTCAGATGACAACACAAAGTGAACCACCTGACGCTGATTTTCAGCTGCAACCCACGAGTGCCATACGCTAGAATAATAAACATAGAGAAGTGTCTGTCCGTTATAATAAATAATTTAAAGATAGTATACAAAATAAAATAAAATAAAACTCATTTAAAATCAATTAAAATTTTGTGACATACATGTGTGTGTGTGTGTGTTGTGTTGTGATTAAATAAAAGAAACGAACAAAGAAACTAAACTAAATACCTAATATCTGTGTAGATCCTACATAAAATAATAAATCTTTTATCTATAAATAGAAAGTACCTTCAGTGTAAAAGTAGTAGGTCTAACTCTGTTCGTGTTAGGGCGGGATTTCAACACAAAACAAACACAAAGTTACCGGTAATAGAATACTTATATAATAAGTACAGTAAATAAGTGTAGAGTGTAAGTGTGTGTGTGTTGTGTGTTGTGTGTGTGTAGTGTGTAATGTAGTTAATAATTGTTATTTGTGGAAGAAAAATAAACTTCTTTTTTTTTTTATGTTACTTTTCCCACGGCTTTACATAAACTTCCACATACAAATAAATTTATTTATTTATATATACTTTATTGCCTTTATCAATCTGCCTAGCCTTTTCCCAACTATGTTGGGGTCAGCTTCCAGTGTAAACGGATGCAGCTGAATACCAGTTTGTTACATGGAGCGGCTGCCTATCTGACCTCCACAACACAGTCACTGGATAATACGATACCCCTTGGTAAGACTGGTGTCTGACTTTCGGGCTTCTGACGATTCTTAACGACTGTCAAAGATCCACGAATGACAACCGGGACCAACGGCTTAACGTGATTTCCGAGGCACGGAGGAGTCTCGGTATGTAAAGATGGTCACCCATCCACGGACCAACCCCGGCAAGCGTAGCTTAACCTGGTGGATCGACCCATGCGGCTGTTATTATTTAGCCACAAGTTCCTCTAAACTCGCAAATAGAACAGTTCACAGTAACTATTAACAGTTAAAACTAGCGTAACTAAAGGACTTTAAACTGACTAAACCGATTTTGGCGGGAACGCCCGAGCGATTCGGCATACGTCCGCGCGTACTGGTCATTCGACAGCACTCCTTCGACGGCACTCCTTCGATGGCACTCCTTCGACGGCACTCCTTCGTGCCGTGTAGTAATAATAGCCGCAAGGGTCGATCCATCAGGTTAAGCTACGCTTGCCGGGGTCGATCCGTGGATGGGTGACCATCTTTACATACCGAGACTCCTCCGTGCCTCGGAAAGCACGTTAAGCCGTTGGTCCCGGCTGTCATTCGTGGATCTTTGACAGTCGCTACGGGTCGTCAGAAGCCCGAAAGTCTGACAACCAGGCTTACCAAGGGGTATCGTGTTACCCAGTTACTGGGTTGCGGAGGTCAGATAGGCAGTCGCTCTATGTAAAATACTGGTAATCAGTTGCATCCGGTTAGACTGGAAGCCGACCCCAACATAGTTGGGAAAAGGCTAGGCAGATTGATTGAATTGGCTTTCAACATGCAGGGTTAGGTGCATGCCACATATATTTCCTCGTTTATGATAACAGCGTAATATTGGACGCAAGAATACGAAATAGTACCCGGGAACACAATATTCTGCCTCCTAAGGTCTGTTGCAAAAGTATCATATGAAAGTGTAAACAAACCCTATTTAGGTTCAGTTCTACTCAATAAAGGGAATTAGTAACCCATCATTATTCATCTATATTTAGAAGATTGCAGCTTTATATCTCAACACTTTTTCCATCAATTATTATTTGAATTTGAAAAATAATCGCGGTTAATTGAGGTTATAAAATTTACCCCAATTGTCAAATGAAAAACATCTTTAAAGAGATTTAAAATTAGAATTTCGTGTTTAAGTATTCAAACAATCAAATCCTGGCACTCAATTTGTAAGTGAAAATACAAATTGGCAACTACAGCACACGTAACATGACCACCATAGAAATGGATTTTGACAACGGTCATGCTACGTGTGCAGGTACGTTTTCTTATCCATTTGTTTACATTTTCGTCAGATACTTTTGTATCAGACTGTAGTATCTAACGTACCAAGCTGAACGCCTTGACTGGTCAGGCTCTTTGGCGTTGCTTATTTTAACAATTTACAAGTAAATTTTCACCCTGCAATATTCCTCTATTTTCCCAGGTGATACGCCAAGTAGACATCGTAATAACAGCAACAGGCAACAAAGGCGTTGTCACACGCGAACACATGGAACGAATGAAGAATGGCTGCGTCGTGTGCAACATGGGACACAGCAACACTGAGATAGACGTGCACGCTCTGCGCACGCCGGACCTATTGTGGGAGAGAGTGAGGAGTCAGGTAATATAACAATAATATAATAGAAGTAATGGCTGTGTCGTGTGCAACATGGGACACAGCAAGACTGAGATAGACGTACCGCTCTGCCCACGCTGGATCTATTGTTGTTACCTAGATCCCTTTTTTATTTGGGTGGGAAATTATCAAAAAACTTCTCCAATTTTAGACGAAGTGGGAGGGTGTGGCGGACTCTTACTGGCTAAAACCCACCCGTGTTCCTTCAGTTGCCTGTACGTTGCCAGGGGCCACGGTATCCCTTGCGGACTTTCCCGCAACCCCGGCAGGCATCGGTCCTAGCGGACCCCGTTAGTTGTGCTGACATCTCTTTGAGGCGCGCGTGGGACACAACACGCCGTCGACTCGGGCCTGGTTCTTACCGGACGGCGAGCTACTCATCGCTCACCGTTCGCAAGCCCGCGCCTACGGTGGCCGGGAATCGGCCTGCGACTCCCGACGCCCGGAGCGTCTCTTGCGGCGGCTAGGGGCGTGAGGGCGCGAAATTTGCCTCTCCCTCACGCATTCCGCCTCCTCCTTCGCGAGCATTACTGTTTCGCAGAAGGAGGTGACGGCCGCCTATGTCCTCTCGCTCCGTATCATGGCCTGGACCAGGGCCGGACGCGAGAACACAGCGGTGCTCCGCCCAAGCCGATTTATGGATATATCTAGGGAGACGACAGACGACTTACATGATAAAAATATTTTTTTGTCATCTATGCTTCTCTAGATTAAAATTTGAAATTCTTTCAAAACTACTTTAAGAAAGAAAAAAAAAATTGCTTGACCATTTTTACATGTAAAGAGGTTCCAAAGTCCGCCCAGAGCGGGAGAAGTTATTTGATAATTTCCCACTTAATAAAAAATGAGTTTAATTGGCACGAGGAACACTGCAGTATAAACTATTAAAATTGTAATTTAATTTTGACAGGTGGACCACATCATCTGGCCGCACGGCAAGCGCATCGTGCTGCTGGCGGAGGGCCGCCTCGCCAACCTGTGCTGCTCCTCGCTGCCGTCCTTCGTCGTGTCCGTCACCGCCGCCACGCAGGCGCTCGCGCTCATCGAGCTCTACAACGCGCCGCACCATCGGTACAAGGTGAGCGGGGGTGCTGGGCTGCAGGGAGACAGGGACAGTAAGGAGGTGACACGGGAGGAGTGAGGAGGTGACACCGAAAGTGAGGGGGATACAGGACGAGTGAGGAGGAGACAGGAGGTGTAAGGAGGAAACAGGAGGAGTAAGGAGGAGACAGGAGGAGTGAGGAGGTGACATGGGGAAATTAGTGGGAATGAGGGGATTGAGATAGGGAAAATCGAACTATAGATCTCGCCGAACTCTTTACCTCTCGCCCCCTATCATTGTAGTGGTGACAAGGATAGGGGGTGAGAGTTCAGATATGGCACATATGTAGGGCGTCAGATAACAGAGGTAGGTGACGAAATGTGAAGTAATGAAGAGGGATGGATATACGACGAGCTTCGCGACAAACGCACCTGAAACAAACTTAAAAACTATGTATTATTAATTAATTAAACTGCTCGTATTGCCATAAGTACCTGGTCGACCGAGCTCTGTTCGGGTGAAAATAGATAAACATATCGTCCAGGTATACCAACGTTGTATCACATTCCCGAGGCTGTGAAAATAGAGAAAACGCATTTTCTCAGATATGAGACCTAGCTAGATCGATTTTTCGCCTCCGTAAACCCCTATATTGCAACTTGCATTGAAATCGTTAGAGTAGTTTTCGAGAACGTGATTACAAATATATATATATATAATGTGTATACAACCTTAGTTTTTGTTTACCCTAAACCTCTTAAGGGGTCACTGTACTCATTATTATGAACAACTTTCACTATGGGACGGACGCTGAAATCGCGAAAAAAAAAATCTGCTGTTCCCGACATTTCGACGTTTTCGATATTATTTCGCGATTTCAGCTTTTGTCCCATAGTGAAAGTTGTTCTTAATAATGAGTACAATGACCCCTTAAGAGGTTTAGGGTAAACAAAACCTAAGGTTGTATACAAATATTGCTCATTTAATATAGGAAATTGTAACGAATTTTAAAATTCTTACCTTAGCCGAAAGTATTAAATATCGATATTTGCACGTACACTGGAACGCATCCGTGGCACTCCCAACAAGAATGTGTAAAATTGAAAGTTACCAAGAACTCGAATTACGTCGGTAAAATAAACACACATGAACAGCACAATATTAGGGAGAAAGGTCCACTTTATGTGCAATGGTGGTCTCCTGTCCAGTTTCTCATTGAATCTCCACTTTCCTCACTTGCATCGCCAAGAGATGGCTTAGTGGGATCTAAAATGTGGATTAAGTGAGGAAAATGGAGGAAATATAAGAAGTGTGCAGGAATGGGGTGGAACTCTGATATTTGGGAGATCGTTCCAAAGGGATGTAGGTATGGGAACTTATGGAATGCAAAGGTCGTTGATGTATGTAGTTTGAAGACACGGGGAGGAATTATAAGAAATTTGAAAGAAATAGTGCAACGATAGTTTTTTCAAGTGGGATATAAAATTGTGTTGGGGAAGCTTAGGAGGTTTAGAGTAATGAGGATAGATTTTGGAGGAAATGGTGGAGAGGTAGATGATTGTATACATGAGGAAATGCGTGTAAAGATGAAGAGTGTGGAAGAATGAGGAAAATATTTATATAAAGGGAACCAAGTAGGTAGTACATTATTATCTAGTTTTGTGAGATCAGATTATATAAGAATAGAAGAAATCAAATAAAGTTGGAGTAAATCAATGAGGATGCAGTTAAGAATATTGATTGTTTAAGTTAGAGATAAGAAGAATGTACGAATCAAGATGGTTTCCCAGGAATGTAATATCTATTGTGGAGTAAAGATAACTCCTTTAGAAGATTTTATATTGCCGGAAGAGTGAAGGAGAGTAGAGTGACAAGTGTGGGGGAGGAGTTTGGAGGAATAAACGGGAGTGTGGAGGAATGAGGAACAGTATAGGGGAATTTAGAGGAAATAGGAGGGACATAATTTTTAAGGCTGAGTTGATGTAGCGAAGTGTTAATGAACATGTTTCCCTATTAAGATTGGAAGAAATAAAAAGTAGGATTCTAGGGAATGTGCAGACTGTAGTAGAATGTAGATATCTGCTTTAGATGATTTTGTATTGCAGGAAGAGGCTGGAAGAGTGAAGGAACAACAGGTAAGTCGAGTGAATGACAACTAAATGGATGTCCTAAATGTTGTTGTATGTTAGTTTATTGTAAGTGTCTTTTTAGGTCACGAGCTCACGACTTTGGGCGTTTTTAAAGTCATGCGGATTAACACGTATGAAGGATTTGCCCGCATGCGGGGGGCACCCTTAAAACACCTTTTATAATGTGTTTATTATGATACCTCAGTAGGTATCTGGGTTGTGGAGGTCAGATAGGCAGTCGCTCCATATAAAATACTGGTATTCAGCTGCATTTGGTTAGCCTGGAAGCTGATCTTAACAAAGATACCTGGCAGAGGCTAGACAGATGACGATGTGTTTTTACGCGGGATGAAAAAGACTTATAATAATAAGGGGCGGGTGCTACGCATGCGGGCAAATCCGCATGCTAATAAAAACGCCCTAACTGTTACAGTGTTTTAGAGGTCACGACACGACTTCACTTCTCTTGTCTGTTATTCTACAAGCTTTCATAGTATCACATGTTAGTATGTACGTGTATTGATTACTTCGTTAGCCTTCGTGTTCTCGGGATTTTTTTTGACGCGCTGTGAATTTCGTTGGATTCTCAATGCTCGGCTCAATACCGAAAGTTGAAAGTCCAGTGCGCGATAAAAAAATCGTCGTGTACTTCCTGTCTTATTAAAAAACGATTGACTCAAACACGATCGTTCGATCTTTTTGTTCGGTGAACCTGAACGCGTGGTCGCGCCGACAGATGGCGCTTTTTGGTTTTCTGAACAAAATGTGACATTGGCGTATTCTTTGGTGACGACATAAAAATCACTTGTGCGTACCTGGGCTTAGTCAGGGTCGCAAGTGTGACTCCCGTCCTGGATTCGATACCAAGGTCCACTGGTCAGCTCTTATCTGCCAGGGCTTATTTTTAATCTTATATTTTGAATTGTTTTGATTATATTTTGTACATTGTTCTCAAATATAGAAGCAACAACAATAATGTACACAGGATTTTGTAATATTTATATTTAAAAGAATGTCCTTGGAGTTTCTTGCCCGTTCTTCTCGATAAAGATCTACGTTTTGGAATGGGCAACTAGCTTCAACTTTCTGACTAACTGACCGATTCTTTGACAATTCAAAAGTGCCTGTAAATGGTTTAATTGAAATAAATGCTTTGAGTTTGAAGGTGTAATTCCGTTTTTCCACTTAGATTTTTTTTCTGTGATGACAAGAGGTTCGCCCCCAATGACGTGGGACTAACACATAATTAGAGACATGTGGGTGCGCAGGCGCGATGTTATGTATGTGTGTTTTATAGGTCACAAGTTCACCCTTGTTTGTCATATTACAAGCTTTTATTTAGTTTCACATGATAGTATGTTAAGATTTTTGTAATCATATCATGATTTAAAAGAGTGTCCGTGGAGTTTCTTGCCCGTTCTTCTCCATAGGTACCTACTACGCTTTGGAATGGGCATCTAGCTTCATCTTTCTGACTGACCGATCCCCTTGACAATTCAAAAGTGCCTGTAATTGGTTTATTTGAAATAAATGCTTTGAGTTGGAGTTTGATAAAGCCAAAATATTTTATACTTTCCCTTGGTCATCATCAGCCTACAGCAATCCAATGCTGGATATAGGCCTGTCCATTCGCACGCCATTAAACTTGATTCTCAGCGACTCTCATCCAGCTGCTACCAACCACCTTGCGAAGATCGTCGCTCCACCTAGCCTGAGGGCGTCGTTACGTTTCCCCGGTCCCACCTTCCATTCAAAAACATGTCTACCCCGATGGAGTCGACTCTACGGCCGGCCCACTGCCACTTCAGCTTGCTTGTTCTGTGAGCTATGTCGACAACTTTAGTTCTCTGCCAGATCACCTCGATCCGGATTCGATCCTTCAGAGAGATTCTAAGCATAGCCCGTTTCATAGATCGTTGAACGATCTTGAATTTGTGGATCAGCCGTACCATCCAACCGTCTCTTAGTCATTCGATGCCTTATTTGGTAGAGATGACATAATGCTGCAGCTAAGTGCGTCTCCTTACGTGGGAACTCTCTGATACTGCCTTAAAATTGGATAGCAGTCTCACCAAGGAGTATCGTGGTAGCCAGTAACTGGGTTGTGGCGGTCAGATAGGCAGTCTCTCTATGTAAAATGTTCGTATTCAGCTGCATCCGATTGGACTGGAAGCCGAGCCCAATATAGTTGAAAAAAGGCTGGCCGATGATAGCAAAACGTAATCACAAAAGTGACATCCAGGAATTAAGTAAAAAAATATCTTTTTTTTTTCTTTTTTTTTTTCGACAGAACAGAGGATGTTTTTCATAAAAATATTAATTTCTGTTGCAGGCCGACGTATACCTATTACCTAAGAAAATGGACGAGTACGTGGCGAGCCTTCACCTACCGACCTTCGACGCCCATCTAACGGAACTAACCGACGAACAGGCGAAGTACCTAGGCTTGAACAAAGTAGGCCCTTTTAAACCTAACTATTATAGGTACTAGCATAGAATCGCATATCGCAACAATAACGACCGGCGGTGTTGAAAGTTGCCACGCTGTCGCCCCGCAGTTGCCACGCAGTTGCGACGCAGGTAAACGCGGCGTTTATTAGTTGTTAGTGTGTTTGCTTTGTGTAAAGTTTGTGTTTGGATGAGAGTTTTGTAATTTGTATGATATTAAATGCAGTGCTGAAGTAGTGGGAACGTAGCGTTTTTGTTAACCGACTGTGCCATAGAGAAGTTATGTATTTGACATTGAGCAATGTATGAAATCAGCGATTCTCTTGTCAATATGAGTTCCAATTTTTTAACTCAAAATAAGTTTCCAAAAATAACTTGAATTTGTATTTTATCTATATACCATTGATTACGTAATTTTAAATGAAATCGGTTAAAAATCGTCACAAAAACGCTGCGTTTTCACTACGGAATCAATTTTAAAGCAACATTGTGATCTTACCCAAGAATATATTAAACAAGGCTTGTACCGCTTTCACGAAGTTCTGAACAAACTATAGCAATGAAGAGAGAATGAATTAGAAGTAGGAAGTTCTGTTAATAGCCACCGAAAAAATTAATAGTTTGGTACAAAATTATTGTTAAGACAGTATCAATTATGAATTAATTGTTTGAAGACACAGAGTTATAAATATATGGTAATTTTACAATAAAAATCAAAAGTCATTTATTATTCAAACTAGATTGAGATTTTTTGAAACGTCAAAAATTTTTAATATTAATTTAGGATGAAATCACACTTACACACATGCTGTAAGCATCGCATCGCATCTCACATCATCTTTCTGTCGCTTAGAGGCGTCAGTCGTTAGACAGAAAAGTCTATACACACGTAAATGCACTTTCAATGCGAATGAGTGCGGATGCTTGCGAGCGGATTTCTCGCTCTAGCAAATGACACCTCTAAATGTGATTCGAATTTTAATCTGAATTCGTTTTGTAAATTTCTAAAATACCTATGTACCGCTAAACAGCATTATTTTAATCCAGTTTGAAGGGTACGAGCGCCGGTGACATTACAGGCAAATGAAATGTTCATTGATTTATACTCTGTGGCTTAAAGACATTTAGAAACTCGGCAACTAATAGTTGCCCATATGTTGACCAACAATCGCTCAACACGACAGTTATAATAATGCTTAGTTACAAGAAATCGCTCATATATCGCAACATGGCGCGAGCAACTAAAAGTTGCCCATATGTTGACCAACAATCGCTCAACACGACAGTTATAAAAATGCTTAGTTACAAGAAATCGCTCACATATCGCAACATGGCGCGATGTTGCGTGCAGCAGTTGTTGCCTGAAATTAGTTGGAGAATAAATAGTTCATTTAGCATGAGTATTTTTCTTTGGGTGAATAGAAATCTTGACGAAGTTTACGAGAATAGCTCATATAGTGATGGGATAAAGAGATTAGTTAGTCAATGACGTTCGTAATGGGGCTCAATCCCCGGTGCCCAGTATGCCTGATGTATCTTAGTAACATTCGTGGAGACTCCTTTGACCCGCGAGGTCAGGAAAATGTGGGGGGTACCTTCAAATCTTTTAGCCTGGCAGTCTAAATGTATGTAAATTAAAGTCGGAAAAGTTCACAAAGAATGTTGTGAGCCCCGGCTACGGATAAGTTCATTTCACATTTCAAAAGAAGATCGCCATATCAAATAGATCAATTTCAGAAAACTTTACTCGGAGCTTAATAACCTCGATGTTTACGACGGTAGAGGTTTGCAAACTTCTTAAAACTACCAAAGAAACTGCCAGGGTAATTTATTCTTAGCTGGAACCGCTAAGGGATCTCGCGGACTAGACGGCCATGACTCCGGCTAGTTGTGGCCGTCTAGAGGTATTTTATGTTGTGCGGCTAGTTTGCCGTTGCGTCCAATTGCGCGTTTCCTATCGGTTTCTATAGTACCGGTCGTGGTCGAGGCCGTCTAGTGCGCGAGATCCCTAAAAGTTCTAAGAATTGTCCAGAGCCTTTTAGATTTCTATTTACCCAAAGAAAAGAGATTGTAATAGGATATGGAAGTTCTATGTAATAAATATGTTCACCTGTTGGAGCCCACAGAAATGTGTAAAAAGTATTAAGTTAAAAATAAACGGTTCAAATATTTAGACGAAAATGTGCACTTTTCAAATGAATGTAATTGACAAACACGCGATATTTGGTGCATTACACAACCCACATTAATTAAATTCTGGTCAAAACCCATACACCCACACCTAGTTTCACAAAGAGAAACATTAATGCCCCATTACATAATGGATCATTAATAAACGCTAATGATTTCATTAGTTTGAAACCATTAAAAGCGAGTCTAATGTTGCAAGAAGATAAAACAAATTAATGGAAGATTAGTATTTAATGACAGCTTTAAAAGTTAAACTTCGTTTTTGCAACTTGCTTTCAATAATATTTGTAGCCTCAAAAAATGTCAATTCAAATTGTACCAAATCGTCTTTCTCGTTCAACTACATCAGTATTGGCCTAAACTTGTGTAAAAAAATATGTTTGAAATTGTTTTATTAAGTGAAATGGCGGTGTGATAACTGTACAAAATGTGTGTATGTAAAGATAAGAAATCCTAATATGAAAAGAGTGCTTTTAATTTGGGTGATATGTGGCGCCACTGTGGCGCAACTATCGCGCAACTGTTGCGCAACTGTTGCGCTACAGTTGCCAAACTTTCTTACAGTACACACATGAGATGAGTACAAACGAATTAAATTTCACATTGTATAATACATATGAAATGCTGTTCGTTGTAAGTACATCAATTCAGAACGGCTGGACCCATTTGGCAATGTTTTGCTTTAAAAAGTTCGTTTATCCTAAACGTTGGCAACGTCGCAAATAGCTGTTTTAGGGGATCTATAGAAGTTATCTAATGATACAAATGCGATAAAACATTAATTTAAATGACTATTCTAAAATACACATGTCCTTAATCATCGCGGTCTTGTAAGTGCACTGAACGCAGAAACGCTGGCGAGGTGGCCCTATCTACACAACTAATCGTAAACACTTCACTACACCTTTGCACTGATTCCGCTAATTAATTGACTTAGACCTTGCGGAAATCCATTATAAAATACAATAGACGACGTATGTTAAGGGGGCGCCTTCTTAAGTAATCTAATCCGCTTAACTGGTCAGCATTGCCACGACAAGCGCCGACTAGTCGGCGCTTGACGTAGCAACACGTTGTGTCCAGGGAGCCTACTCCCTAAGCGACTTACGGTAGGTCTGTAAGTGAGACGGAGAACGAAGCGGATTTCGCTTAGAGAGTAAACCCCCTGGTTCGCTACAAGTCAATCGTCATCCTGAGGATGCCTCATTGAGAGGTGAAACACGTGTCGATTTCTTACAGGGTTCTTTATGACTCTTTAAGAACAGTTAAGCGGATTAGGTTACTAAATATACGTCGTCTATTGTTCTTTTTTTTTTTTTTTTTCTTATTCCGCTAAACGTGATGCCACCGGCGCGACCGTCACCGGCCCCACCCAGACAGCCTCCTGGCCCTGGAGGGCCGGCGAAGCTGGTACTCTGCTCGTATTTCGATGTTTTCTGATGAGGTACACGACGACGCCACCCAAGATGATAGCCGAAGCTACAATGATGCACACATCAAAGTGAATGTCGTGAATGCTCAGGTCTATAGACGACTGTTCCATCTGAGCCCTCAATTGATCCCAAATGAGATGACCATCTTCGGCCACGCAGAAGTTCTCTGTTGCAGACGTTTTCATGATTTTGTTTCGCATAGACACCTCTGGGACTTCGATGTGATGATGAATATTGAAATGATTATGAGCATAAATACTAAAGGTATTCCCTTTCAATGAGCAACCTTGACCTAGGGTAATGATCGCGTTACCGACAAGGTTGACCATTTTGAATCCATTGGCGCAAATTATGCGCACTTGGCATTCCGAGCAACATGTGTAGAAACAGGTGTTCGGCTTGTGCAATTTGATCCATTGCTCCTCACGTGACGATTTTAAGACGTTGCATAATTGTTTTTGATTGATGATTTTGATTTCACACAGACTGCTTTATGTTTAGATCGTAAATGGGCATGTTTAATGAGCATAACAAGATATCGTTGGGAATATGAGTATTTGACTGTAGGTCTGCTCCTGATAGAAGAAATACTGTATCCTTGCGTAGATTGTGAGCTATGGTGCTGATGGTATGACATGATAATACTCTATCTAGTTCTCTCCTTTATGAAATTATGAAATAGATATATGATCTTGTTTCAACCCAAACAATTCATTGCTTAGGAGTCCAACCTCGATTTCAATGATTAAGTAGTTTGAGAAGACTAGCTGACACTAAACTAAACGATACAAGTCCTTGATATTTTTCAAGTCTTCCATTCAGTTGGCTAGAGATGATTGCTCAGCTGGATGGCCTCTGACTTGGCTTCACATGCCGACGAGAAATATCTCTCAGGCATGCCGGTTTTTCCTCACGATGTTTTCCTTCACCGTTTTTGAAGCAAGTGATAATTATACAATACGCACATGAATCCGAAATGTCAGAGGTGCGTGCCTTGGGTTCGAACTCGAGACCGATGACTTGGCAGTCCGACGGTCGCACCACTAGGCTATCATTGCGTCACGGTAGCAACGTGATATTCATTGAGTACTTCCTGAAATGATTGATTGAAGATGACGAACTGACTGTCTGAAACATGTTCCCTATGTCCGCTGTGATTACATAGCTGGTTCTCCAGTTTAAGATGAGTGTCATGAGGTCCCTTTGAAGATTCGGTCGAACACATGAGATCAATTAGGCTTTTGCCTGATGTAGATTTCGCCGACGCACTAAAAACCACCCTAAGTTTTGTTATTGTTGAATCTAATTACATTATCGCGTGATGTGGTAAGTAGAAGGCACGTTTTGATTCGTCGACATTATTGGCAATACAAATGTGACCCAGTTCTTGATATTCAGACATAAATTATTTATAATTTTCTGAAACTGATTCGTTATTGCACATTTTTCTTTCGACATGTTTGAATTGTGCCTTTAATTTAGATGATCCAAGCAAATTTTCATATTTAGGTTTCATGGGTAATATGCCTCGTATCTACCAGTGTCCAAACGACGAGCTTGCTGATCAAATTCTTCACAATACTGCTCTTCACTAGTAAGAGAATATGATGATGATGTTCCATTGTCTTCTATCTCCCAATATTTTGATAGGTCTGATAAGTCATTTGTTACGATATGACAATTAAATGTGCGAACGTTGCCAGACAGGGTCCATCCGAGTGACGTCTGTTGCGCAAGCGGAGTCTGCGCTGGTCCTTCAATGAGACCGTCCATGATAAATTGAGAACAGATACTCTCACATCCAAGAGAATATCAATAGGTTTCGACACGTTGTATTCTGGATTTGATAATTGAAGGTGCTGGATCATGAGACCATGACTGTTTTTTTAATGGTATACCAGGCAAGCAGTTAGCGACCTTTGTCAAAACCAGTGCTTTTGTAGTAAACTGATAGTCGCCGTAGATAGATTGACAGGCGATTGATACCCGTCCTCTGCTCTGCCTAGAATCAGCCCTTATTCCTGATACTGATGAGTTATATCTTCGCCACTGCAACCCTAACTGCTGTACAGCGTTTTCCGATATTAATGATAAGAAGATCTAGAGGAGCCTTAAGGGTCACGAAGCTGCCATCAGAACACCTGACATTGCTTGATAGCTTGGTCAAAAATAATTCTTCGTCACTTCCTGCGACATGAATAGCATTAAGTTGCTTGTTTGATGGTTTTGATGATGAAGCGGTCATTGCAGATGACGATGATGAACTTACTTAAGAAGCTGATTTTGATGATGGGACACACGCTTCATGGAGTATCGAATGATGATCACCTTGAAAGGTTTTGTAACGTTTCTCGAAGTGCATTGACTTCCATCGTGACTGAATAGGCAATTTTGACAAACATTTGAGTTTGTCACCGGCTTCAATTGCACGTCCGGTGTCAGATTCATGATTTTTTGGACGAAAACAAATTGCGAGCTTGGTTAGAATTGCATACAGAGCATTTTGAGTTTGAGTAAGGATGGCGTGATAATTTTTGTTTACCCTTCTAATTGTTTTGCTTATTAAAGTTATTTGTGTTCTTTGATTGATTTGGGTTCCGCTTGCTTGATGGTGAGGGTTCTTTATCGTTTTTATGAATAGCTTCAAGAGCGGTAAACTTACTCTCGAGGAATGCCATTAACTCGTCCAACCTTGGTAAACCACGAGGTTTCCTACGTGCTTCCTTGTAGTCGGATTAAGTTTCTGGGTCCAGTTTTTGCGAACCTGTTTTGGTTAATTTAGCAAAATTACTGTATGGAAATATGAAATTTGGCTAACTAGTGAACTAAAATATTGATTATGAAATGCAATAATTAATATCGTAACACCGAATATTTAGTTTTAGATGTAAAAAAAAGTATTTGAATACTTTCCAAATGCCTTTTTTACGTCTAAAACGGTTACAACATCAAATTCAATGTTATAAATGCAATTCATTATTAATATTCTAGTTCTTTTTTTATTTCCATACAGTAAATTATAATCTAGTAAATTATAATAATCCAGCAATATTATTGCCAAATAAATCAAAACAGCGAAATATTTGACATCTATTTGCGACATTGCCCACTTTCAGAATAAACTCTCTTAATAGTACGAATAAGATTCTTACGGAATGAAAAAAATATGCACTGAAAATTCAGGCTTTTAGCTTTATCCACAACGAAGTTACAGAGGTCGAAAATGTCCTGAATGACTTCGAGAAAAGGATGGTACGGCTGTGCCTTTGTTTGTTTGTGATTGCTCGACTTGGCGAGGTACTATCATGCCCTCAGATTTATAAGTTGCCGGGAAAATTGGAATACTGAAAATGCATTTTCTATGGGAATTTTGTATGAATTATTGAAAGTTGGACAAGACGTCTGTCTGGTGAGCTAGTAATATAATATAATTGGCTTAAATTTAGCATTATTTTATGTCTATATATCGCAGTATTTAATTTGATATTGTTATGTACAAAATTAGTATATAACGTGTGATTTGTGATAGCAATTAGTTGATAATAAATCAGTATTTTTTTAATAGATTTTTAGAAGCTGAAAAGTATGTAGAAAATGGAACTTTCTGACGTATTTGGAGTTGTCACTTTATAATAACCAAGTCATCTGCCTAGCCTGTTCCCAACTATGTTGGAGACGGCTTCCAGTCTAACCTATCCGTTCTTCACAACCCAGTTACTGGGTAACACAAAATCCCTTGGCTTTGTAAAACTGGTTGTCTTGGGCTTCTGACGACCCGTAATGACTGTCAAAGATCTACGAAAGACAGCCGGGACCAACGGCTAAACGTGCTTTCCGAGCCACGAAGGGTCGAGGGTCTAGATATGTAATGGATGGGCACCTATTCACGAACCTGCCTCGGCAAGCATAGTTTTACATCAATAATAGCCGGACGGGTCGACCGATAATTGTCGGTCGACCCGTCCGGCTATTATTGCTTAGCCAGATGCGATGATTCGATAGGTGCGAGATTGAATAATAACCAATAATTAACTTTAATTGATCAAAATTATTTAGAACGCTGTCAGAAATAACTGATATAAAACATTTCGATATTTTTGACAAGTGCTAAGATATGCTGGTTAATTAAAGTAAACTAGGTTTTCCCGCAGCTTCGCTCGCCTAGAAGTCTGAAATTATCCCACGAAACCGTACTACTGGGATAAAAAGTATCTTAGGTGTTAATTCAGGTTATAAACTATCTGTCTGCCTCATCCAAATCCTATGAGTAGCATAACATAATGGTTGAATACTATCGTGAATTCATGCAATCCTAGTACTTCTAGTTACTTATTTTTCATACAACCAAATTCCTCCCTTTCACCCCCTTAAAAGTTGAATTACCAATACCCTTTTTTAGTGCTCCCCTACATTATATAGGGAAGCCGTCTGAAAAATTTCACGTTCCTAGCCCCAGTAGTTTCGGCTGTGAGTTGATATCACAGTCAGTCAGTCAGTTAGTTTTTCCTTTTATGTACAATGTGAAATTTAATTCGTTTGCATCTTCTTAAGGGGTCATTGTACTCATCATTATGAACAACTTTCACTATGGGGCCAAAACTAAAATCACGAAAAAAAAAATCAGCTGTTCCCTACATTATAACGAGCTATGCGAACATAAATGTATGGAACAGCTGATTTTTTTTTCGCAAATTTCACATTGTGTATAGATAGGTTAATTATTTATTTTATTATTTGAGTGGCATCTCTTAGTGCAATTACCTCTGATTTTCAAGGATATATCTAGGCACTGCGTTTGTCTAAAAAATAATTGAAATATATCTTTACAGTTTCTAAAAATCGATTGTAATATATTTATTTGTATATTTTGATGTATTATTATATTTTAGGTAAACAAATTGTATTATTGTGTTCATGTAAAAGAACTTTGTTAGAAACAAATTGGCTATGTAATAATAATTTATGTATATTTCAATTATTGTGTATCAAAATAGCCATTTATCGTCCACCGCTGCTGAACAAGCAAGTGCTACAACGATCTTTCGGCGCCTGACTGACATTGACAGGGCGTTGTCGGTAAACATTTGTGAAATTGTCACTGTCATTGTGTATTGGTAAATCAAGATGGCGGCGTTAGTTCCGAGTTTGCCCACGCGCCAAAAGATCCTTGTACCGTTGTACCTATATAAAATATGTAAAAATTCGTATTTTATGTCGTTTCGGCTCGAACTATACATGGTGGCAGGGAAATTGACGCGCATACTGCTACCATGATTCAGTACATTATTCTGGACCCCCCTGCGTTAGAATTTATTGTCGGTTATTAAAGAAATATTTGCTGTTCCTAACATTTTGACCGCGTAGGTATTGCACTTTTGTAGGAAACAGTTGATTTAAATAACCGACAATAGATTTCAACGCAGGAGGGTTCAGAATTATGTACTGACTGGTAAGGGTAGCGCGTCGATGTCCCTGCCATCGATGTTCGTGCCGAAACGATATAAAACATGAATTTTTAACGTAAATTTTCCGCAAATTCGAATCACAACTGTTTTTCTTTGACAGTTGTATGAAATGGTTATAACACCGCAAAATTGATTTAGTGTGTAAATTTTTTTCAAAAATTATTTCCCTATATGATGAAATGTTATTTTGCTTTTAATCCCATAATCAATGTAATAAATAGGTGACTATATTAATTCTCTTATTCATAAACTTGAATAAAATTAACTGCCTGTTGGTTTTGTGATCGCAAGTGTGGCTATAGTGAGATGTTACCTGGTTCGATTCGCGAGTCGTCCAATTCTCAGTAGTCCACAGACGACCTATTCTGTGAAAATCTCACCGCGAAAAACAATAGATCAATGGTCGGCAAACTCGTTAGTCAATAGAGCCAAATATCAATTCGATAACGACTAAGATTTCTTATGAGAGCCAATCCTTTCTGTGTGTCCAAACTGTCTCAATACACTTTTCTTAATCCTTAAAACTCCCACCATCTTTCACTCCACAACGCTTCCTAAAATTAACTAATAAACTTGCTAAGAAGTAGGATGCCTTCATCATCATCATCATATCGGCTGATAATAATATGATGAAGGCATCTTACTTATTAACAAGTTAACATTGGAAAACTTTGAAAGTAATTAAATGATTAATTTTCGATGTTTGGTGAAAATACTTCGTAAATAAATCTTATAAATATAGTTTGAATTTCGAATGAAACTTGATAATATCTTGCTTAAGAGCAAAAGTTGGCAACGTCGCAAATAGCAGTCAAATATTTACCTGTTTGAATTAATTTGGCAATATTACTGTATGGAAATATGAAATACGGCTTACTAGTGAACTAGAATATTAATAATGAATTGCAATTATAACACTGAATTTGATGTTGTTACAGTTTTAGGTGTAAAAAGGGCGTTTGAAAAGTTTCAACAATATACTTTTTTTACATCTAAAACTAAATATTCGGTGTTACGATATTAATTATTGCATTTCATAATCAATATTTTAGTTCACTAGTTAGCCATATTTTGTATTTCCATACAGAAACTTAGCCAAAGTAATCAAAACAGGTAAATATTTCAAAGATATTTGCGACGTTGCCAATTTTTTGGATGACCGAAACCCCGACTCCCGCGCTACACTCCCACTCATCGACATTTGTATAGAACCGCAATCTAACCCAAAGACCCGCATGCGACTCGCGAGCCGAGATTTGCCGACCACTGACTTAGATGATGTGAGTTGTCAATAGTGTCAATCCCTCGCATGACAGCTCACTTCAACTACAGTGCGTTCATTCTAACATGTCCCGTGACTTGATTGGTAGCCCTCTTCTGTTAGTCGCCGTTTTAAACTCTATTAGTATTGAAACTAAGCTTGACAAGCAATCGTGCCAACATGATGACAAGGGACAAGTTATTGTGAACGGTCTGTAAGTTTTGACGGCGAGATTTTTACAGACGAGACCGGCAGGAATCTGGACAATAGGCTCGAAAATTTGGTGTAACATACTTGCTTACCCCTTCAGGGTAAAACCGTGAAGCTACATGAATGTAAGGGTTATTAATAAGAGGGTTACAATATATTTTAAGTTTTAGTTTACATTTGTTGGCAATTAAAATTTTAGTTTTATAATTTTAACCAAATGTTATTATTACTTTAGTACAAATAATTATAATTTATGTACCAATGCAATGGAATGGAATACAAATCATGTATATGGTAACTGCCTATACCCTGTTTGATATGTAGCGCAATTATATTGATCTCATTGTGTGATTTAAAGCGAAAATTTATTTTACGTTCGATGCGATTTATTTGACATTATCCAGGTTGAATTTTTGTTCTGGAGTTTCACCTATATTATTGTTTGGTATAGAAAACTCCATATTTAGATTTTCAATATCACCAAAATAAAACGCATTCTGGAATTTCCTAAATTAAGACCTTTTCAGCAATTAGGGATCCCTGTTGAAAAACTAAACCAGAGTAGATTTTTTTCTGAAAACTATGGCATTCTGATAAATTTGAATTTCTCAAATAGTAAAAGAAATTCTCGCTTTTCATTAAACCAAATGCATTAAACGCACAAAGCTGTCAAACCGTTACTATAGCCCACAGCTTGCCTAGTGCGTTATTAGAAAGAAAAAAATATGTACAAGAAATTTAAAAGCAGGGCCGTTATCGCGAACGCAAACTAATTTATTTTTTAACAATTCTGTCGACAAGAAGACACTACAAGTCATCTTTTTCTACTTAAAATCTCCATTGTAACAGCCTGAAATATAATGATGCCGAAAAGAACGAAGATTTGTAATAATGGTGAATCCGGAGTGGATTATCCTTTTTAAATTAGCCTTAGTGAATTAGCTTATTGCAGTCCACTGCTGGTCATAGCCCTCTCCCTAGTGACCATAACATCCGGTTCTCGGCCGATCGCACGAAGATTGGATATCTACGTACGATCGTCGCAACGAAATTCACATTCAATACA
Source organism: Agrochola circellaris (assembly GCA_914767755.1). Taxonomy (NCBI): domain Eukaryota; kingdom Metazoa; phylum Arthropoda; class Insecta; order Lepidoptera; family Noctuidae; genus Agrochola; species Agrochola circellaris. Next base: position 1,966,586 of record OU611867.1, on the reverse strand, counting down.
TATTTTGCAGCGCAACTGTAGCACAACAATAGCTGCAAATCGCTTTATAAACTCATAATGGATAATATTTCAGCTGTTTCTTTCACATTTGCAAACGTGATAATAGCTAAAATGCGTGCAATGCCTAGAGTTGCACCCTAATTTACTTCCATGCACCCAGTTTGCTCCTATGCTCCCTGATTGCTCCCATGCTCCCTGATTGCTCCCAAACACCCGGGTTGCTCCCAAACACCTTGATTGCTCCCATGCACCCGGATTGCTCCTATGCTCCCTTGCACCCGCTTTAGACGGCCCTGTAGGTGGTCCACCGCCATTTGTAATTACTGTAGAGTAAATAAGGGTATTGTTGCTATGTTTCTAATAAATATACGTTTAGAAAAATGAAAAATATGTGTTTTATTTATTTCAATTATATAAAAACAACCTCTACTCTACAGAGAAGGAACGAGCATTGATCACCACGCTTGTGTTACCCAATAACTGGGTTGTGGAGGTCAGATACCTAGGCAGTCACACCATGTAAAAAAAATATATATAAAAAACAAAATATTTTATTTCACATAAACCTACAAGGGCACTTATGAAACGTCAGAAGCTAGGTGCACGGTTCCAATTGGTCGTTTCCTATGGAGAAGAGTTGGCAAGAAACGCCACGTAAAATACTGGTATTCAGCTGCATCTGGTAAGACTGGAAGCCGACCCCAACATAGGAAAAGGCTAGGCAGATGAATGTCTTCCTTTATACAGAGTCGGGTTTTTCCACACAAATTTTAATTATGCCTGGCGCCCAAACGTGTGTGTGTGTATTCTTTAAAAAAAAAACCGACGTCAAAAAAAAAACACTACTGAGTGAAAAATAAATTTTATTTCGGAAAAGGTGTCTTTGGAGGGATTACTGCACAAAATTCCTTTATCAAAGAAAAAAAAAAATCTTTTCACAATAATTGACGAAACTATCGATGAACATAAATAAAAATATAAATAAACATATAGACAGACGATCAAATAACTTCCTCTTTTTTTGAAGTCGGTTACAAATCAGTTGACGTAATAATCTTATCACTCGTAGGTGCACTAAGCTGATATCATTATCACGACATAGGCGACTTCGAGGAATTGTGGCGCCAAAATTGAGGGATAAATACCACGAAAATCTAAACATTGAAAGAATTTACCAAAATCTTATCAAGGCTGCATTAACTTTGTACTTGAAATGACAAAGAAATTTTGATTCTGGTAAAGATTACCTATTCTCTTTTCTTAGCATATCGAAGGCAAATCAACTAGATCTCTGTAACGCCCGGATTACACGAAAGCGGAGATGGCCGAGGCGGAGACGAGAAGAGATGTTTTCCAGCTACGCTGTATCCACGGAAGCTGTGCGGAGATACTGGCTAGACTGGAGCGGAGATTTGTGCTGGCTAGAGCGGAACAGTTACGGCGCCTCACTGTACGCCGCTCACATCTCCTCTCGCCGTCGCCAGCTTGCGAGGCACAGCTCACATTTCCGCTTTGTACCGCCACCCAGTTCTCGGCGAGGCACAGCTCACATCACCGCTTCGATAGCGCCATACAAATATGATACATCTCCGCTCAGTGGTCTCTACTGAAGCCAAGATGTGTGTATAACGTATTTCTCGTCTCCGCTTTGGTGGAGTCTGGACCTAATACCGTTCGCTGACACAGACATAAGTCGGACGTGTACAGTGACCATGCGGCGCAAGATGAAAGGTGGGCCAAGGTCTGCGGGGAAACGACCATCCGAGAAATCCCACCTGTGGAGATTTTCTTTGCTGCGGCCGACGCAAGTGTCGGCTCCGGCAACTTTTGTCGAGGTGAAAGGCTCTCTGATGACTCAATGAAAGAATCAGGAGGTTTGAGCATCTCTCGCCAAAGACCACATCTTTCTGAGGAGGTTTTATGACTGATTAGGTTGTGACTGTGTGTACTTAGCTAAACTACGCTTGTAATTAGGTAGGTGCTTGGCTTGTGTCGATTGTGTAACTCGAATGTCCTCGAACTCACGACCTCTCATTCTTCAGTCATACACCCAAGCCGTTGTGCAATTGCTGGGTTTAAAACCCATTTACCATTCATGGTCAGTTCTAGACCAAAATCTGTGTCTATTATGTTTGACTGTGTGTGTTATGCTTACGGCCCGCAAAAAATCACAGAGGATGGCCCGAGGCTAACACTACCTAAAGGTGCCATTCCACCAAAATAGTGTTCAGCACATTTGTTGACAAACATTTTGTGCAGAACCCCAGCAGTGCGTGTAATTGAGCTGTAGATGTCGTTTGTCTGTCGGCAACCAGCAACACACTTTATTTAATGTGCTGTGTAGCACATTTGTACATGAACATGTCTGCAGGAGCGCACTTCTTTCAGTACAGTCGTTCAACATGGACGGGCAAATGAAAATCCGCCAGGCACCACCGAATGTACGCGAACAAATAAATGTTTTCACTGCGGCGCGCGGCGCACAGTGGGGTGATCGATCGATCGATCTTCATAGACATAGGGATCAACTTAGTAATTTTTTTTTTCGGCAGAAATAGGTTAAGGTGTCGTATATTGATCAATTTAATGCTATTTCAGTCTTTGAATAAATGTTTTTCTTTATTTTATAGCACTTGGTTGAAAAAAATGTATGGAGAAATATGTAAAAAAGGATATATTTCGACTTTGGTACAAGTGCACCTAATTTCCTTTAGCATGATAATACCCCTTATGTTTCTGCATTTTTTGACATATCGTACAATGCGCGCACGCGATTTTGGGAGAAAAAAATAAAATGTGTTTTTAGAATATAAAAAAAGGTTTTAATCTGTATAAAGCATCTGGTGGGATGACAGGAGACGTCTCTTTTTAGTATTGGAACCCGCTAAAACGATTTTTGTGGCCATAGGACGAAGGTATTCAACCTGTCTCCTTTTAGTATTGGAGGTGAAGTTGTAATCGAAGAGCGGAAATGAAACTCCAACTTGCAGTTAATATTATTATAATTATCACGACACGTATCATAGTTTTAAGTTAGGTACCTACACTAGCACATGTATAACTAGTTCACCAAAATAAACGAATGACTTAAAATCTGGCCTGTGTCACGCTGCGGTTGACAAGCAGGAGAGCGGCGCTACTAAAAGGGCTGCTATGGGTAACGCCCCGGATCGTGGCTTGGTGTTGCCAATTAACAAAGGTGCGTTCCTGACTTTCACAAATACACAATACGTGACGCCACAGATTTTTCGATGAAACCGATCATTTTCTCTTTTTTGAATTCCGTACTATGTAAGTTCAAACCACAGATATAAGAAAGAAGGAGATATGTCCAGTAGTTGAAAATGTATCAGAACCCAATGTCTCCACTTCGTCCCCACTACCTCGCCACAGCTACACATGCAGATCAGTAAACCCTATAGATACGAGGTCGCGCTCACACTTTCATTATATAAATCAGAACGTACTACGTACTACACAATCAATTATAAACCTTATCCCATCAAACATAGCGTGCATTTACCTTGCACCGTACAACGCATTCACACGAAAACATCGATCGTTATTGTTGTGCTGTGCAAAAGCCATTTATTTTATATTATACGCTATTGATTGACTAAATCGGAAAGTTATCGATTCTCTAAATTTGGGTATACATAAAATTAGATATAAATAAACAATACGTAGGTAGCTGGCAAAAAAAATATTACGTAAATAAATAAAAAAACAACATTATGAGCAAATCTAAATGAGTATATAACAAGATTTTACATCGGTCTTCCAACTAGGCTAGAACTGTTGACAAATTGAAGAATAGACTTTAATAGGCTGCATTCCGAGTTACGCTGTAATCGATTTGAGCGTGCTAACGCCCGTACCGAATAAGCGTGAGCGCGATAACGATGTATCGTGAATCTTCATAGATGACGTCATGACATGCGCCATCTTGCGATACTGCCGACCATGCCTTTTACTAATATCACCGTGAGCGCTGTCAAAAATGACAGTTGTGCTGTTTTGTTTTGAGTCGGATCATAACTTTAGACTAACGTGGCATTTTCGAAATTGTGCTTAGGCTACCGTGGCCACTTATCCAACCAAGAAGAAGCAATTTGTAGTTTAAATACAAACAAATATGATATACAAGTTTTGACATTGAGCGAGCACCGTGAGAGCGTTCACGAGCGTTCCAAATTTTTGATAGCCCTCAGTTGCCATAATCGTGCTATCTAAATCGGAACGCCATTTATTGATGTCACCGCTGTGAGCGATTACGTTCTAATTCGGAAAGCGGCCATAGTAATATAAATTCATACGACAATCGACATTGTTGTCGATATCCTACGTTAGTGGATCTGCACAAGCACATCACTAGCTCGTCGCAAGATAAAAATCTAAAATAAATTTAATTTGGCTTTATCGTATTTTTAAATTAGATGTGTCATCTTAAAAACCCTTTTTTACGATTTTTTTATCTTTATTTAATTACCTAAACCTATAGAGTATAGTAAAAATGTTTTCGCATACAAAGCCAAAGAGTTGTAGGTCGATGGATTCGAACCCAAGCAGGCTCTTTACTTTGTGTAATTTATTTCATCACTACTGCTCTCAAAACGGTGAAGGAAAACATCGTGAGGAAACCGGCATGTCCTAGAACTAAAAATTCGAAGACATGTGACATCTGCCAACCCGCACTGCGCCCGCGTGGCCTTCTCCGTTGCCTACTCCGTCTATGGCCTACTCCGTTGCCTACTCCGTCTATGGCCTACTCCGTCTCACAAAGAGGACGCCTGTGTCCCAGCAGTGGGAAAACACGTTCAGTGCCGGGAGTCCTCCTGGAGGGTTCACCTAGTCGCATATGGGAAGCCGGAAGCCCTCACGGAGGGCTCATTTTAAATGTAGGTTTTTCTTAGCGAATACAGCATGCTAAACCGTGAAAATAAAATCTAAGGTATATTTTAACAAGATCTATTAGTTTATGCATTGGTTATAAAAACCAGGCATTTTTATTAAAACAATATTTACGTACACAAAATTTAAAAGTTTGGAAACTACGTATAGCGACAAGACAACCTGAAAACACAATTTTACTTCATTTTACAGTGTTTTATAACACGGTTTTAAAACCTAATGCCGTTGACCGTCCGCGATGGTTAACTTTAGCGCAAACGTAATGCCGGTAACCCTCCCGGAGGGTTAAGTTCCAATATGTATGGCGGCACGGCGTATGAGTTCTATGAAAAGTGGGTGGAGTCGAAAGTATTAAAGGCTAATTATGCTACACAAAGCCAACTTGTAATTTCCCATTTTCGAAAAGAAAGGAAAAAAAATATCATAATTACGTCTCAATACTGCGAAATAATGTTGTGATTAATCATGATTTTCCGACAATTTAAGTCACAACTAAATCTTTACAATGACATAAGTTAGTATGTTACGAACTAATCTCCACGTTTATCGATATCATTAATTTTCTTTAATACCCACAATAATACTGCAATAAAACGGATTAGCTATAATCTGAACCTTAACTTTACACTAGCTTTTGACCGCGACTGCGTCCGCATGAAAAATTTGTTACCGTACTGAAAAATTTGTTACTGTGATTTACCGTATTGCATCGCATCGCCCGCCCACGCTATAACTTCGTTTTCGCTTAGCGTTTTTTCTTTTTGCTCGGCTCTTAAGTGTCGCAGCGTGATGTTAAATAACCTATAACTTTCTCAAGAAATAGTCTATAAAATGCAAAAAGATTTTTTCAAATCCGATTGGTTAGTCCAGAGTTAAAGCCCGTTAAACAAAGCACAAAAACAGCACAAAAAAAGAAAAACAAACTCTTCAGCTTTTGTATATTAGTCTATTACAGGGGTGGCCAACTTCATTAGACCCAAGATCTACTGTTTACTGACGAAATCGTAGCTACCAATTACATACTTCTTGAAATTTTAAATGAAACGGTATACAATTATTGTTATTGTAGTATTATTTATTTTAATAAGGGAAAAAAACAAAATTGATAAATATTCTTAGTAACTACCTACTTATTTATAGTAGTGTGAGCATTGCGTCCGAGCTACTGCCTGGATGGAAGTCGATTGAAAAATTATACAAGATATGCGCATATATAAATATGCGCGCAGCAATTGGTTGCGTGGTCTGTTCTACCCATCTTTTACTTAAAAATTATTATTAGGTGTTTATTAAACTTTTTTTTTTGTTTTGCTACGATCGACTGGACTAATAGCCGCGATCGATCGGTTGGCCACCCCTGTTATAGTATATATATTTATTTGTTTGAATACCTATTCTGTACTATGAAAAGTTATTAACTCATTTGTCATTTCCTATTCTTTGTAAAAGCATCTCTATTTAATACCAATAATGGTAAAAATAAGCTTTTTTGAGAAAAGTGATCTCTGCAATCTGTCAAAAGTGGCAGCTTGGTAATTACAAAATCAACCGTTAATACTCATAGCCGTACGGTCAGAAGTTTATAAAAAAGTGATCTGATTTCTTCTCTACGTTTCTACCGTCATTTTAATATTTTCTTGGAAAACCGCTTGGTGACTACTGAAACTGTTGAAGAAAGTGTTATTTCTGGAAAACTAGTGATATCAGCATCGCATAAGTGTTAATAGGAGACTGTGGTGATAAGAATAATTTCTAAAAAGGTAAGTCAAAGTCAAATCATTTATTTCAAATAGGCACATAAAAGGCACTTTTGAACGTGAATATTTACAAGAAAAAAGAATTGATTCCAGCATAGAGTATAGTAAAATAGAATTCTATTCGCCTCTTCCAAAAGATACTTTTGTATGGAGAAGAATGGGCAAGAAACTCTACAGTTAGGTACCTCTTTTAAATTAATATTTTGTTGTTTTGTTTTGTGTTTTGTTGTGTGTTTTGTTTTGTTTGTTTATCTGTGCATGTTTATTAAGTTTTATTGATAGAGCCTTAATAATGCGCCGTATGTTTAAGATTGTCTGTCGAAATACCGATTGTCATTGGAGACAAAATCAATCAATCTGCCTAGGTTTTTCACAACTAAGTTGGGGTCAGCTTCCAGTCTAATCGGATGCAGCTGAATACCAGTATTTAACATGGAGCGATTACTTATCTGACCCCCACAACCCAGTAACTGGGTAACACGACACCGATTGGTATGACCGGTTGCCATCCTTTCGGGTTGCTGACTACCCGTTAACACTGTCAAAGATCTACTAAAAGCTGGAACTGATGACTACGTGCTTTCCGAGCCACGGAGTGCAACGGAATGGATCGTCACCCATCCACGAACCGAACGCGGCAGGCCTAGCTTCACCTTCATTCGACCCTTGCAGCTGTTATTATTTAGCTACGAGCGAGATTGTATAGTTTGAAATCACTTGCACGTCAACCATGTATAGCTTTTAATACCAGTCTTAATTATTATCGAAGTATACAGTTTTATTACGTTTTATTTATAAGCAGGTCGTTTCCATTTTGTCGATTTTCACGGTTTTTTTGATACAGCTGTACATAGGAAGTAGGTAAATATAATGATACGTTGAGAACGGGCATGTTTAATGGAAAAACTATATTTTTAAATTTAATTAAAGTTTATATGGCCGCGCGCACTTTGGGTCTGTATTCGTACGAATTTCACTCGTGCGTACACGTACGAACATGCACGAACGATCCCGACGTTCCAAGTACAAAGGGAGCGCGCAGACTGGGTGCGACTTAGTCGTACGTATACGTACGTATAGTTCCGCTGTCCGAAAACAATCCGAACTTATTGGGATTTTTCGTTCAATGCGATATCACCGGAATACTACCTTTTTTGATGGAGAAAAACGTATCCAGTGTGCGCACTCAATTCGTACGACCATAGTCGTACGTGTACGCAGGAGTGAAATTCGTACGAAAACGCATCCAAAGTGCGCGCGGCCTAAACTTCTTTAGGCGCTTTGAGCAATTTTGGTGAAAATCTTATGGGTTCGCGTCACCGACATGCTAATGTTAACAGTATCTCAGTAGCTATAAGTATGACGTATTTCCCTTGGCCAGCAGTGAAATATTTTATTTAATAACTGTTATTTCATCGTTTTAAGTTTTCAATTCTGTTGGTACTCCGATACTTGGTACTTAGTACGACTGCCTAGGTTTTTTTTTTATATAACTCAATTTCCGAGAGGTTGGTACTGTCAGCCAAGATGTCAGATATTACACATCATATTTGGGACTAAAGTGCGTTTCACCAAATAGTTCTTATGCCGGAATGTTGGCTCCTCTGTTGTAGGAGGAATACGCTGCGGTCCGGTTGACGTCATCACGTCAACGCCGGCTGTCGCTGAAAACCAGCGTTGGGGCTCTGTCTCGCATAGGGTCGCAGCATTATGCTGAGCGATGGCCGTTTTGCGTGGATGTGACGCATATTTTCCCCCAAATTGTTTATTTTTGTGTTTCGTTCTTTCTTTGTGTCATGTGTTCCGCAAATAAACGTATTTTGTTTCTTTTTCTTTCTGCGGTGCTAACTAATAGATTCGTCGTTAAAGTTTAACAGTGGAGCCGACATTACGGCAAAGGAAATATTTGATAAAACGCACTCGTGATTTTTTTATTCGAACGGATAGTGTTAATTGGAACTAGCTTTGAAATATAGAGCCGTGATGAAAATTGAATGATTGGCAGTTCTTTTGTGTGCGTGGTAAAATGATAACAGTCCTGTACTTGTGGAAAAAAATAAAAGGAATAATATTAAAGTCGGCACTTATGTAGATACGTAGTTATTTAACACGTTCAGTGCCGTAAGCCCTCCTGCAGGGTTCACCTAGTCGCATATGGGATACCGGGAGGCCTCGCGGAGGGCTCATTTTAAATGTAGGTTTTTCTTAGCGAATACAGCATTATAAACCGATTTTTTTAAATCTGATGTATGTTTTAACAAGATTGATTAGTATGCGTTGGTTTTAAAATCCAAGCTGTTTTTTTTCCGTCACGGTTACAAATATACACAAAAAATTTAAAAGGTTAGAAACTACGTATAGCAATAGCAATAGCATACTTCGTTTTACAGTGTTTTATAACACGTTTTAATGCCGTTGACCGTCCGCGATGTTTAACTTTAGACTTTTTTTAAAACGTAATGCCGCAACCCTACCGGAGGGTTCACTTCCAATATGTATGGCGGCATGGCGTATGAGTTCTATGAAAAGTGGGTGGAGTCGAGTGTTAGAAAATATATTCGGGAGGGGACGACTTAGACGGAAATACAGTTACCTTATTGGTTATGTTAATCGGAAAGGTTTGCTGCGTTCGTCGAGTACCTACTAGTACTGCCAACCTGCGTGCGTGTATGACCAGCACGCTTATCATGACAACCATAGAAACGGGTTTTGTCGACGGAAGAATAGACAAAATGACAGAATGTTATTGTTTATCTGTCATTTTGTCTATTCTTGCGTCGACAAAACTCGTTTCTTTTATGGTCAAAGTCAAAGATTTATTTGCAAACTAAGCGTACATTTTGGTGTTATTCTATAATGTACCTGTGCTTACAACTTAGCGGCCTTTTCCTGGCCTCGCAAAATTGAGGATTATTTAACATTAAAAATTAAAATAACTACCTATGCTATTGACACGATTTTACATCAATAATTTCAATAATTTAATATTAGGTAGGTACTCATCCAATTTTTTTTTTTTTTTTTTTTTATAATTCGATCGCCTTATTAATTTATTTAGAATAGGAAGTCATCTACGTTGTGGTGTTGGTGTGTGTAAGGTCTGTGTACGAGAATCTGTGTGTAGTAGCTATTGATTTATTTTTTATTTAAAAATTCTTCAATTGAATAGTAACAATTTTTTTAAAGGTAAGTTTTTAATTTATTGTTAAATGTAGCTAGCCTGGTTTCATTTTTAATCTCTCGAGGCTGATCATGTTAAGCGTGCTGAAGTATGAACGTAAACGAGGCAAAAGGACTATGAAAGGCGTTATTTAGTTTCTGCCGACCCTCATGGGCGAAGGCGTGATTTATGTATATGGTCAAAACAATAAGGGGTTTTATTTAATAACAAGCTATGTCGTCATTGACGAATGAAAATAATCAGTGACAAAAAAAAACACGCTGTATCAGCGATAATTAAAATCCTGCGTATCTTTAGTAACGAATTGTAGATTAATTAATAACATGTATTAAGTCATTATCAGATGCCAACGATTAGTCTTTCATAGTGTGACAGTGAAATAAATAATGTAATGAAAAATGTTTTTTCTAAAACGTAAATAATTCTTAGTGAAATCCTAGTGAATTTTGATCTCAGTGACGTTTGAAAGCGGTAAGTGACGTTTTTATTCATAGTGATGTTAAGAAGCAGTGATCATTAGATTTTATTTATTTATTCATCAATTTGTACATAAATTAAAGATCAATTTGAACGGTGACCCCCAAACTGGGCGTTTGCCTGTATCTTGGGGGTCAAGAGCATGGAATTAGTATGTACTATGTTCGAAAGCCAGTACTTAGTATTATGCTCTAAACATCAATTCGAAATTCGAACGGAGTCTTGTTGTGAATCTGCGATGATTTACTTTTTAATCCGAAAGCGTCAAGGTAGCCAGAGACATTACATTTTTCTTACGTTTTTTTTGCAATTTCCAGGTCTGTGTCAGGTTTTATGGTGACCTAAATATTATTCACAGCCGTATCAAATACTCATTTATAGAATAACTAGCTTTTGCTCGCGGCTTCGCCCGCGTGGATGTCGGAAATTATTCCACGGGAACGTACCTACTACTGGGATAAAAACTATACTATGTGTTAATCCAGGTTATAAACTATCTGTGTGCCAAATTTCATTTCAATTCGTTCAGCCGTTTTTGTGTGATTGAGTAACAAACATCCAAACATACAAACTTTCATATTTATAATATTAGTAGGATAGTAGAATAATCATAAAAATCGTCAATACAACTCTCTAAGTTCATATTAGCCTATTGAATGACTTTTTCATGAAATTATGACATTTGAGGATAATTCTAACATTTGGAGTTGTATTGCTGATCCTAATGATTATAATTATGTAAAGCTATATTTGTTACGGTCGCGAATCATATTTTAATCAACATACAGCCTCACATTGACCTGCAAATTGCAAAAAATCTAAAGAAAAAATGAATTTCGCGGGCTACTTAGTGCGTCTCCCTTAAAAACAAATGAGTTTGCTTTCAAATTGTGTGCCCTTACTTGAGTGAGAGAGATTACTTTTTCTTTTTTTTTTTTCTTTTTTTTAAGTGCTTTTTCGCTGAGCGATAACGTCACCCTGTGACATCATCAAAATAACTAAACCAAAAAACACTTTTTAATTCTAAAGTAACTTTTAGTAGGTACTACCTACTTACAAATTTACTTTAAAACATAAAATGCCAATTTGTACATTATACTAGCTTGTTCCGATAAAGGAAAAGCCAGGATAGCATTACAGTCCCCAGTGTCGTACTTGTTTGTAGGACCAAGTAAATTAAATTGCAAAGCTTCATTCCGCACACACTTTTTTTTTTTTTTTTGACGGTGGGAAATTATCAAATAACTTCTCCCGCTCTGGGCGGAGCGGGAGGGCGTGTCAGACTTTTACTAACTAAAACCCACCCGTGTTCCTTCCGTTGCCTGTGTGCCGGGGTCGCGATATCCCTTTCGGACAAACCCGCAACCCCGGCAGGCATTGGCCCTTCCGGACCCCGTCAGTTGGTGCTGACATCTCTTTGAGGCGCGCGTGGAACACAACGCGCCGTCGACCCGGGCCTGGTCCCTATCGAACGGCGAGCTACCCATTGCTCACCGTCCGCAAGCCCGCGCCTACGGTGGCCGGAAGTCGGCTCTCGACTCCCGACGCCCGGGGCGTCTCCTGCGGCGACTAGGGGCGCGAGGGCGCGCATTTTGCCTCTCCCTCGCGCGCTATGCCTCCTCCTTCGCGAGCATTACTGCTTAGCAGAAGGAGGTGACACACTGGAGTGAGATTCTAAGTGAACTTTACTGAATAACACTATGGGTGGATATTAAGGGATATTGTGTTATCTCTTTCCAATTTTTTTACTGTTGACGGTTTTTCCATCTGGTATGTCTATGATGGTTTCTGGCATTAGGCTCGCCCCCTATTACATGGGACTTAAACATAACTGGCGAAATGTGGGTGTGGTACAGGTACACCCCTGCCTAACCCCTCGGGGACACAAGGCTGATGTTATGTTACGTCATAACTGTTATATCAAGACGCTTGTATTTGGAATTGAAATTTTACAGGTCATATTGTATACGTAGGTCATGTTGTCGACTTTTAATGATTTTATACTGAAGATAACGTCTAAACGAGTACTGTTAATGATTTTGAAAAAATATATGTTAAATTAGAGCATTTTCTTAATAAATTAATATAGGAATATTTTAGATTATGTTTATATTAATAGTGAAATTAATTTGTGAAGTTATGTCTAACGCGGATAAAAAAACGGAGCGACGCGTTGTGTGAGCTCAGTATAGAACTCGTAATCTAACTACTCAAGGTCACTGGCATATATCTGCGTCTTAACTAGTGTGAAATTATCAATAAAAAACTGAAATAAAACAAACATTGATGTGCTACGCTTGTTGCATGCGCGTTACTGATTTCAATCAATTTTCCACACTATAGCCCACACATATTTTTCAACATCTTAACACTTTCGACTCCACCCACTTTTCATAGAACTCATACGCCATGCCGCCATACTTATTGAAAGTGAATCCTGCAGGAGGGTTGCTGGCATTACGTTTGCGCTAAACTTAACCAACGCGGACGGTCAACGGCATTATGTTTAAAACCGTGTTATAAAACACTGTAAAACGCAAAGATTTAAATCGTAGATTTGCCCTCACTGCACTAAGTCGCACGAAAAATCGTCCATAATGAGAGGAGCGAGCTCACACATTAACAATGGCGTTTCCATGACAACCAAGTCACGTCTCTGTCACACTGTCCGTCTCAGAGGTGTCAAAACGAAACAGAAACGCGACCATCTTTTGACGCGGAAGGGCAAATCTACGATTGAAATCTTTGGTAAAACGAAGTAAAATTGTCTTTTCAGGGTTGTCGCTATACGTAGTTTCCAACCTTTTAAATTCTTAGTGAATATTTGTAACCGTGAACAAAAAATAAATAAATTATAATGGATGTATTTTACAACCAACGCATATACTAATAAATCTCGTTTTCACGGTTTATAATGCTGAATTTGCTAAGAAAAACCTACATTTAAAATGAGCTCTCCGCCAGGGCTCCCAGCATCCCCTAGGTGAACGATCCAGGAGGGCTCTCGGCACTGAATGTGTTAAAGAGTACCTCTGTGAAAAGTTTCAGCATTCTAGGTCCAAGGATTTTTGCCGGACGACGCTCGATTTGCGATGAGGTCAGGCCTTTTTGTTTTATTCGTTACGGTGGAAGCCCAAAAGTCCTAGTCTTATCAAGGAGTATCGTTGTTCAGTTGCTCCATGTAAGATACTGATATTCAGCTGCATCCCCAACATATAGTTGGGAAAAGGCTAGGCAGACTAAGCCATGTTGCTAAACAATAAAGGAGACTGTTCAAATTTGTATGGGAAGTAGTCTATGAACCAATAGCGATACAGTTGTGATATTTATGTAGGGATACTTCATCTATACCCTTGTGCAAAGGGGCATCAAAATCGGACCCGGCAATTTCAAGAAAAATATACTTTTAGAATTTACACGATTTTCAAGGGCAGGTAGGCAGATGACAGTTAAGGGCAGTCTTCTAGGAATGTTGTCCTCTAGCTACATCGGTTAAGGTACGACCTAATTTTGAGGAAAATACATTTTTATATACAAACGTATATAAAAGTATATTTTCCTCAAAATTGCCGGGTCAGATTTTGATGCCCTTTTTCACAAGGGTTAAGATGACCTATCCCTACACAAATATCAAAACCATATCACTATTGGTGCATAGACCACTTTAGAATAATCTCCTTTCCCTAACATGACATACTGTAGCCTATTTTCATGTTTGTAGGATTAATAGATTAAGGACTTACACAAACTAGATAAAGATAGATTTACAGTAGCTATAAGACAGTAGCAATTTGCTTTTAAAATCCGCGCTCGCTGATAATGAGACCTTGTGTGATTAGAGCTGTTAATTTAAACCTTGAACTTCTAGTTATTATCAGGTAAGATAGTGGGCAAACTTGAGCCTGTCTTACGGTGGCGTAACTAGTCCAAAAGGGGCCTAAATTTGTTGAAGAAAAAAAGAAAAAAATAACATTCCAACAAGACAAAAAAAAAAAAAATTACATTCGAATTGATAACCGCCTCCTTTTAGAAGTCGGTTATTTTTTTTTTTAACTTTTAAGGAGTTTACCACAAAGAGTATGTAACAGTATCTTTACCCGACTGTGGCGAAGCTCCAAAGCAGGGTATTGTTTAATACAAAATAAATAAAAATTGCATACCTAATGACTCGCAAATTCGTGAATAGCATGTTGTATGGGGAAAAAAATAATTCTTTTTAGTCCGTCAGTCAGATAATAAAAATATTAGACAAGTATTTTTTGCTTTATCATATTAATAAAAAATGGTTTAGATAAAACGCATTAAAGTTGGGGAGTGGGGGCTCGCTACGTGCTAGCAAAACAGCAACGCCCACAGCAACGCAGTCTTAGAAACCGATATCTAAACGAATTAGCGGTACCAACTTCAAGACTAGCTATGTTTCGTTCTGGGCCTCTGGCCATGTGCGTTAAAATCTATAATAAACTCCCGAATTCAGTTAAGGATACAGAGTACGACAACAAATTCAAAAATGACCTACAAAACTACTTAAACTTAAAATCATATTATAGCCTAAAAGAATTTTTAACTGAGAAATAAATAAATTACTATCGACTCGAACACATTACACATACATAACTAGGTACTCTATAAGACATCTGCCGTGCTATTCTGTAAACATCTCACCGTGAAAACTTGGGTGAAGTGAGCTGTCAATAGTGTCAATCCCTGTGGAATGACAGCTCACTCCACGCTCACTTCACCTAAGTTTTCACGGTGAGATGGTTACAGAATAGCACTGCTGTTGGTTACTTAATACGGGAGACAAGTGAAACACATGACAGCTATTGACACACTGATAGAACAATATCCTCTACCCACGGTACACGAACTATTTTCAAGACTGTACGGAGGCCATCAGTTTTCAAAGATAGACTTATCCATGGCCTTTAATCAATTTTTGTTAGACGAGGAATCACAAGCGGTCACATGTATCAATACACATCGGGGTTTATTTAATTATACTCGACTAGTGTTCGGACTGTCTAGTGCGCCGTCTATATTTCAACGCGCAATGGAAACGATGCTTTCGGGACTAGATGGGGTCCTGTGTCTGCTTGACGACATTTTGGTCACAGATCGGACTCCAGAGGGCCATTTGATGAAGTTGAACATAGTTCTGCAAACGGACGCAGGGTTAACTGTGCAAAAAGAAAAATGCGATTTCTTTAAAGATGAAATAAAATACTTAGGTTATATTATAAACAAAGATGGATTACAGAAAGATCCAGCAAAGGTTAAAGCTATAGCTGATGCGCCTATTCCATCAGACGTTAATACATTACAATCATTTTTAGGACTTGTAAATTACTATAGGAATTTCGTACCTGGAGCATCCAGTATCCTGAGTCCGGTCCGGTCCGGTCCGGTTTCAGTCAGAAAATGATAATTTATTTATTTAGTTTGTAAGAATGACATAATGTATAATAATAATTAATAATTTTTAAATTAATCTATATCAACAAATTGTATTAATAATGAATAATGATAGCATGTTAAATTAATTAAAACCTGTCGCCTATACATTGCTGTCGCCTATACATTGCTGTGCCCTAGCAGGGTTCATTGTTTGGAACTATCATAATGTAACAACCTGTAAACAACATGAAATGCAATAAATGAATATGAATAAGTACGTCACAATTCAGTATAAAATTTACCGGAGAGCGACGTCATACCACATTTTAACTCAATGTATTGCCGTAATCTTTTATTTACGTAAAAAAAGAAAAAAATGATTGACCAATATTTTTTTTAATTATCTACCTGACGGACAATAAAAACATTTTTGTCGACATCACTATTCTAGACTAGGAATGTTAACTTTTCATTGTGATTTTACTACGAGAATGCAAGAGCGAGCGAATTGAGCTAGAAAATTGGAGCTGACTAGGACATTATAGTGAGAATGAAGTTCGTTTTTTAAGAATTTTAGGTCGTTTAAAACAATTTCTACATCGCCTCCCAAGGTTCCATCATCAAGGTACATAAAATTTGGAATTTAGCTGTCGAATAATTGTTGGTAACTATTGTATTTTGAAAATGATTAAGCATATCAAAATAATTAAGTATTTTGTCTGCAATAAAATGTTTTCAACAACAATCCATCAATGATTATCTCGGGTGTAAATGACATTTTTATAGGTCCTCTTGTATCTTACGCTTTGTCTGAATGCGTTTTTTAATTAATTATTTACTTCCGTCTGTCTAAAGGATTAGAGAAATAAGTAGAGCGAAAAAATCGATTGAGGCTATGTAAAATACTTGGACACTGTTCATTATTTTGGAAATAATTATAACAATATATAATAGGTAGGTACTTATGCCATTTAGGTTTTTTCTTACCAAGGGGTATTCTGTTACCGAGTAGCTGGGTTGTGGAGGTCAGATAGGCAGTCGCTCCATGTAAAACCTATTCAGTTGCATCCGGTTAGACTGGAAACTGACCCCAACATAGGTGGGACAGATGATAATACCATTGTTGTTTACAAATCCTAATCCATTAAAATACATTTTTTAAACCGGGTGTTTAAAAAAGTCAGAAATATTATTATTAGCCATCTATACACAACACACACACGCACACACACACACACACACACGCGCACACACACACAGCACACACACACAGCACACACACACACACACTAATGTTAAAAAGAGAAAACATTTGTATTTTTGTTGGTAATAAATAAACTAAAAACTACTGGACCGATTTTAGAAATTCTTTCACCAGTAGAATGCTATATTATCACTGAGTAACATAGGCTATAATTTATAAATATATCACGTGGACGAAGCCGCTGGGGGAAGCTAGTCTTCTATATAATAAAAATTAAATTCTGTTCGTTTGTAAGAGCATCGCTTCAGAACGGCTGGACCGATATGGCAAATGTTAGATATATAGATAGATATATCGTTTATTTGGTGCACACAAAAGACAGCACAAAATACAAAAACACGATTAAATAATAACTAAATACATGAGTATAGCTATAAGGTGCCAATATACAAAAAAATTAAAATAAAGAAGAATTAAAAGACATTGTGATTACTATTGGCTAAGACACTTTAAAATTGTCCGTAATAGACGTCCGGGTGTTCGTAATAGGCCGAATCAGGAACACGGCAAGAAAAGTTGCCGGAAAAACTGAAAGTGCATTTTCTATGGGAATTTTGTATGAAAGACAGAGCGTTGTCAACAGTGAAGTGAGGCCGGTTTCGTAAATATGTGTGCTGTGAGGTGTAGTTTGATTGTAAATGTGTGCGTGTGAGCGTGTATGCACAGAGCGGAGGTGTAGTTTTGGCATGCTTCACTGTATTGTTCGCAGCGCTATGTTTTGGTATTTATTTGGTCTTAGTGAATTAGGTAAGTATTGAAATTTGGACAGAACGTCGCTGAACAGCTTACTAAGACGAAGTCGTGAAATTTTATAACCGTATTAACGGACAGACAGACAAGCCAATGCATTATTATATATATATACCATGGTATAATAATATACTTCACCAGGTATAGCATTCCGAGACACAGTGGTCACGTAGGTGACACAAGTCTACGTCATCACATCTGTGTTACAAGAAGTTTGTAATAATAACTCCCCAACCACCTTTAATTACCTGTGCGAATCCGACAAAACAATGAGGTTTTACTTAACAATTACGTTGGTTTCTGTTTAAATTGAATTGTGTCGTTTGATTAGACACACGAAACGACAATTTAAATGTTTTGTACATATTTTTTAACAGAATGGTGGCTGAAAATCTTTCCTTAATCGAGTTTTGTTGCAATGAAGTGGCAACTGGATAGTGACATAAGCATGTGTTGCAATCATACATAAAGTTCCGAGGATATAAAGTGTACCATGCACTGCACCCTGAAAATTCTGCCCGAGGTGGTAGCGCGGTTGTAGTCAAAGAGAATCTCTGTCATCATGAAGAAGTTAAGTATGAATGTCATGAAATTCAAGCTGTGGCGATTTGTATACAATCTCAACTGTATCCAGTCACCGTAGCGGCCATCTACTCGCCCCCGAGATACAATATAAAAAAAGATTATTATGTGAGGTTCTTACAGAAACTCGGACAAAGATTTATCTTAGGTGGCGACTTCAACGCTAAAAATACGCATTGGGGGTCAAGACTAACCACCACTAAAGGAAAGGAACTTATGAGTGCTATGAAAGAGCTAAAGTGTGAAGCTATTTCTACCGGAAAACCAACTTATTGGCCAAGTGATCCACGCAAAGTCCCTGACCTGATAGACTTTTTTATAACTAAAAATATATCTACTAATTATTTAAGCATCGATGAATGCTTTGACATGAATTCGGACCATTCACCAATAATTTTATCAGTATGGCATCGAATCCTACGCATAGAGAGTAATCCTATACTTGTAAATACTTATACAGACTGGGAAAGTTTCAGAATAGACTTGGATAATACAATAGAATTAAGAGTTCCGTTAAAAACTCTGGAACAGCTAGATTTGGAATTAAGTCAATTTACAACTAGTATACAGCAAGCTGCCTGGGGAAACACACCGGAAAAAACTCACCGGGTCAAGGCTACCGCCTACCCTGCAGGAATAAGGTGTCTTATAACTGAAAAGCGGAAACAAAGAAACAGATGGCATCAGACCAGATGTCCACAAGATAAAAGACTGCTGAACAACCTTACTAAGCGTCTTACGAATGCAATTCAGCACTACAACGACTCCTCAACAAACAGTTACCTTAGCCAATTAACGAGTGATACTAAAACCAGACACTCGCTGTGGAAGGCTACAAAGCACATGAAACGACCGATCATACAAATTCCTCCTATCAAGGAAGAAAATGGAAAATGGGCAGTGACGGACGAACAAAAAGCTTTAAGGTTCGCTGATCATTTAGAACGAATATTCCAACCAAATGAATCCCAGACTCACAATGCGAGGATATTAATTCAGGGTGTTCAAAATAGTTCAGATATTAAGTTGGTTACCCCAAAAGAAGTATCTAGAGAAATTAAATGTAATTTTAACCGGAGAAAATCCCCTGGTTACGACTTAATTACAGGAGAAGTTTTACAAAATCTCCCACGTAAAGCTATAGTTAAGCTTACCACGCTCATTAATGCTGCATTTCGGTTAAAACACGTTCCTGACATGTGGAAAGTAGCTGAAGTCATCATGATAGTCAAGCCTGGGAAACCACCTCATGAAACAACATCTTATAGACCAATCTCACTGTTACCTGTGTTGTCAAAACTATTTGAGAAATTACTTTTAAAGAGATTGAAGCCTCTTATTGAAGCTGAAAATCTAATCCCTGATTACCAGTTCGGATTTAGAGAACAACACTCTACACTCGACCAAGTACACAGAATTACTAATATTATTGAAAGAACACTAGAGGAGAAGAAGGTGTGCTCCACGGTTTTCCTTGATGTAGCTCAGGCTTTTGATAAAGTATGGCATGAAGGCCTTATATATAAACTAAGATCGATGCTGCCTCAACAATTTTCAGACATCTTAGAATCATATATAACAAACAGATTGTTTAGGATAAGACAAAGAAATGCCTATTCAGACCTTAGGCAGATAAAAGCTGGAGTACCCCAAGGAAGTGTACTTGGTCCGGTCCTGTACCTATTATACACCTGCGATATTCCTGAGCTAGAAAATAATTTCATCGCAACCTTTGCTGACGACACAGCTATCATGGCTGTTGGAAATAGTCACGAGGAAGCTGTAGAAAAGGTTCAAGATTCCATCAATCGTATCTATGAGTGGACTACAACATGGCGTATCAAACTGAATGAAAGCAAGTCTATCCACGTTGACTTTACGAATAAAAAGCCAAAATACTTCCCGGTATTCATCAATAACCATCAAATACCATACGCGAATACTGCTAAGTATCTCGGCATAACCCTGGATGCAAAACTGCGCTGGAAAGAGCATGTCAAAAAGAAAAGAGCAGAATTAGATATTCGGTACAAAAAAATGTATTGGCTACTTGGTAGACAGTCGCCATTGTCAATACCTAACAAATTGTTGCTATATAAACAAGTTTTAAAACCTGTATGGACCTACGGTATTCAGCTGTGGGGCTGCACCAGCAAAAGCAATCGACAAATCATACAACGTTTTCAAAACAAAGTATTAAGGGATATAGTCAACGCGCCTTGGTACATTAGAAATAGTGACCTCCACCGGGACCTGAAGATGGATGTCATAAACATAGTTATACAAAAATTTGCAGAAGCTCATGAACACAGACTTCATCATCACGTGAATGTTGAGGCGATCCAACTCCTTGACAACACTGAATTAGTGCGAAGGCTAAAGAGGGTAAAACCTTTTGAGTTAGTTTAGTGCAGTGTAAGTGACTTTTAACTGTAGTGCAAGTGCTGACTTTTATAAAGAACACGTGAATCAAGTGTCTCCCCCTATAGTGAATAAGAAAGACGTTATTGGACGACTTTTTAATCTTATAGTTACTTAGCAGTTTATGTTATATTTAAATTACTTATTAGCTAATAGGCTAGATTGTAATGTGAATAAAGTATCACTAATTGTGTAACTTTATAAAAAAAAAAAAAAAAAAAAAAAAAAAAAAAAAAAAAAAAAATAAGCATGTGTTAGTCCCGGAATGCCAGACCTTGTTTTATTTGATATACAGATAAGAATGACAAAAAAATGCAGGTAGGAAAATAGATGCTATCAATTTCATGACAAAAAATATTCAGTGAGATCAAATCGTTTGATTCCGATTTATTGTTTTAGATTAGAATCTGGTGTAGTCATTGTAAATTTAATTAATTAATCATAATTACGCGACCTACATTATGTCTTACTAAAATAAAAGTTTTTGTTAAGGTGCTGATAAACTTGAGCATTCACTTGTAATGAGCATTCCAGCGAATAATATAAGTATAAATAATTTATTTCTTTCTAAAATATAATAGACGACGTATATTTAGTAACCAAATCCCCTTAACTGTTCTTAAAGAGTCATAAAGAACTCAAACTCAAAGCATTT
Organism: Agrochola circellaris; assembly: GCA_914767755.1. Classification (NCBI taxonomy): domain Eukaryota; kingdom Metazoa; phylum Arthropoda; class Insecta; order Lepidoptera; family Noctuidae; genus Agrochola; species Agrochola circellaris. The sequence continues at coordinate 1,945,191 of OU611867.1, read as the reverse complement.
ATTTCAAATAAACCAATTACAGGCACTTTTGAATTGTTAAGGGGGTCGGTCAGTCAGAAAGATGAAGCTAAATGCCCATACCAAAGCGTAGTAGGGACCTATGGAGAAGAACGGGCAAGAAACTTCAAGGACACTCTTTTAAATCATGATATGGTTACAAAATATTGGTTATATCATTCATGTTGAAGTTATACATGTGAGAACGATGCAAAACGTGAAAAGCGTCCATAACAGAAATAAAAAATAAACAATCCAAAATTAAATTAAATTAAAATAAGCCGTGGTAGCTAAGAGATGACCAATCCCTACTGACGGCGCCCGTTCACGAACATGATGCGTGGATCAGCACCATTCAGCTCAACCATTTTGAAGGGAGCGAAATGATCCAACACACGCGCCACCGTCAGCGAGAAATTAGAGTGAGCATGACATACTCTCAGCCGCCAGGACACATTCAAGTCAAACCCTGTAAGAAATCGACACGTGTTTCGCCTCTCAACGAGGCATCCTCAGGATGACGATTGACTTGTTGCGAACCCGACGTGTTGACAGGTCAAGCGTCGAGAGCAGAGTACCTGTCTATTTCTTTCTCCACAAAGGTTGGCTTAGAATTACCATCTTAGGACAAGACAATGAATGTAGACAAAATCTCCTTTGCGAGAGACTGGAGTCAATACTACGGAAACCCTGTGTTACAGATCTCCAGGCTCCCAGTGTTTAAGTAATCTTATGGTACAGCGAATGTTACATTACAGAAAAATAAATGGGAGCGTTTTAGCGAGCATTCTAGAGAACATTCTTGCGAGCGTTCTAGCGAAAGGACAGTAAATTTGCTTCGAGCTTTTCACCGAGCCGAGCCATTCTGTCATTGTTCCGTTTCCATCTTCGTGAGACTATTTATTGTGACGAGCATTGACTAGAGCGTTCGCTAAAATGATCGTGAACATGTTGGAAGCGATGTTTAGCTCTGTTCGTTGTTCAGTTCGACAAATTTAAAAACGGCGAATGCTCGATGTTCTGTTACAAGTGAATGCTCAAGTCTATCAGCACCTTTATAGGTTTTCCTTAATTTAATCGGTTTTTCTATCTGATTGATAACTGCTAGTGAGCCTTCCAAAGTGTCATTATCACAGTAGGTATGTAAACTTTCACGGTGAAGCGCAGGCCTCCAAAATTCTTCAAGGAAGATACAGACATAAATTCACGCCACCTTCCTATGGAGATAGGCAGAGACTACAGAACGCCATCTTCTGCGATTCTTACATACACCTTTTGCCTCGTTTACGTTCATACATCTGGTCATACACGCACGCCGGTGCCAAAGAGTGCCAAAAGTACACCTGACCATTCTGAAGAACATCACCAATAAGGTCACTGTATCGCCTTCTAGACCCCAGAAGCAGCCATAGAGGAGACGCCCTAGAATCCAAGACCACGCTTAGCAGCCACGCTTGCAACCACAAGGCCAACGAGGCTATCTTTTTAATGTTTAAAAACATACCGGTGACGCTGAAAATCGGCTTTCATAGACTTAGGGATTTCAATTTGCAAGTGCCGGATTTTTTGCCGGATATCGCTTCTATTAGTTATTACTATATTCAAATATGACACCCGAGTTAATTCTGCACAAAAACGAAGGAATTATATTTTTTTTAATAATATTTGATTTAATTTTTTCTATTTTTTTAAATATTATTCTTGTTTTATATATCAATAAAAAGATTCATAATTAACGATGTTCTTAATTTAGTCACTAAAAGGAACCATTTCATGTGCAAAAATAAGTAAAAATATTTTCACGATAAAAAAAAAAAAATGCAGCGATAACCGTTATATGACATTATGTCAAAAGATCATAAATAATTAGTACTATGACCACCTGTAAGGATATTACGGTTTTCCTTGCTGTTTACGAGATAATTAACTTTTTCATACTAGCTTCATACAAATTCTTCGTAAAAAAAAATATAATTCCTTCGGACCGCTAGGTGTCGCTGTTCGCTTGACATCTAAGTAAAAGAGCTCCGTATTTATAAGTTAATCAAAAATATTAATGAACGTATTTATGTGCCTCTCATACTAAAAAACTGTGTATTAAGGTCTAATTTATCGGTGTGAACGTTATCAAAGTGACAATAAAAAGCAATAGCGTTCAAAATATTGGTGTTAACATAGCAAAGACGAACATAAAACGAACCATTACAGTGACAATACAAACATTACAGTGACAATATAAAGTGACAGATAAACAGTGAAATCAATAAAAATCAATGAAACCAGCCCAAGAAACATTATTCCAACTCAATTTAAGAAAGTGATTACATTTGTGTTTTAAACAAAATTTTACCCGCGTTATGTGGAAAAAGATCAACGGCTCCAAAATTCAAATTTCTTAACCCTTGACAAGCACTACTTCATTTCAACTTCATCTACTAGATACTCCATGGCACAGGGGCTGTGGTAGCTACATGTGTATGAAATGTGTATACGAACAACACCTGGTTCGAATCTCGGGCGTCCTACCGTTGTCTTTTTGTGAATGTTTTATCACCTATTATCCACAGTCAAATACGTGCTAGTGCCAACAGAGGGCGCTGGAGATATAATAAAAACATGGATACAGATAACAACATAACACATCGGAAACCGCGCAAAACGGGATCTCTAAATAACTTGTCTGATATGACAAAATATGACGACGAAAAAACAATATTTGATACCACAATGTTGAGCATACCAGACAGTCTACATAACTATAGTGACAATGACATGGTAAAGGACCTAAATGAACAAATAAATTCACTTAACATGCAACTAATGAGTGCTCATCAAGAAATAGACGACTTAAATAACGAGAATTTCCGTTTAAAAACAGATCTACAAAAATCTTTGAAGACCGTCGAAACCTGTAAAAAGATATGCTTAACGCCTGATAGGAAAAATGGCTCACCATCATCAGCTCGCAAAAAAAGCTCTACGCATCAAAACATTCCAACGATTATCTCAAATAATGAGCCCAAGATTAGAGACAATCCTTACAAAAAAACAAAAATGCTTCATAAAGCAACCCAAACATCTAATATGACTAGCGATAAACTGACGCAAACTAAACAAAAATTGACAACAACTTCACAAGTGTGTAATATTGCCTGCGAAAATGTATCAGGAGCTATGTATGTTCCAAAACATAAAAATAGATTATCTGTAATAAGTAGCAATTGCACAAAGGGAACGCTGCCTCTAATCGAAGAAACCTTCTCAAAACATTTTAAATTTTGTCATCATGTACTGCCAGAAATTACCACAACAAGTTTCCTGAACTCTATTGAATATAAATTAAAAGATTTCACGATGAACGATTACTGCCTGTTTTTCATTGGAGAAAATGATCTGAGCAATGGAGACTATTTGAATATACTTGACAACTTAAAAAACTCGATGAAAAAGGTCAACCATACAAACATCATTATCTGCGCTCCGACTTACAAAAGAGGTGCTTTAATCCACAATTATAAAGTCGAGTTATTTAATAACCTACTATGTTTAGACATAAAAAACAATCAATACGCGTATTTTTTTGATAGCAATCGCACCCTATCACTTGAAATGTTTTCCAGTAGTACAGGAAAATTGAACAAATATGGATGGAGGAACATTTTTGAACAGATCATGTCCAACATATTGATAGACTACAAATTATTCTGCTCTCAAGACGATCTGACAAACGACAATATTGTCCAAACGCTGCCATTCTCAAATGGCATGATTGAAGACAAATCAACAACATCACAAGACACTGCTCATACTGACACGTCAGACAACAGTGTTTTTTTTCGTCTATAATAGTTTAAAGATTCTTCATCAGAACATTGCTGGGCTATTAAATAAATCTGACATGCTTACTGTTCACCTGCAAGAATTATCTCAGCAGAAAAGAGACATAGATATAATTTGTATCACTGAACACTTCGTAATGGTCGGACATGAGAAATTATTGAATATAACGAACTACAAGTTAGGAGCAATTTATTCAAGACCATCTCAGAAACGAGGAGGTGCATGTATTTTACTTAAAAGTTGTATTGAATACAGAGAGGTTTTGGATGTCTCTCGTCATTCCATACCTAATGTTATTGAATGTTGCGGCATAGAACTTACGAACCAAAGTGTAATTATTATTTGTATTTATAGGCCACCAAAGTTAAATAATTTAAATGTTTTTTATGAAAAGTTAGAGTTTATTTTGAAGAAGCTATGTTCAAAATCTGATAGGAAAATAGTCATGTGTGGGGACTTCAATATAGATACGCTTAAAAGAAATAACCTGACACTGGACTTTGAATACTTTCTTTTGGGCTACAATCTCAAACTGGAACTGCGACAGCCCACCAGGCTGGCCAGTAGTACTTGTTTGGATAATTTTGCATGTAACTCTAAATTAAAATGTAAATCCGAAGTATTAGACTTTGCATTGTCTGATCACACTGCTCAGCTATTAGAAATTAAGGTTATAAAATCCTATAGAATAAATTCCTGGCGGATTAAGAAACGCGACCTATCGAGTGAAAATATGGCTAGATTCAAAAACTTTCTAAAATGTCTCTCTTTCTCTGAAATCTACCAAACCGAAAACGCTAATGAAGCATACGATTATTTTCTGGAGCATTTTCGCATGCTGTACGATCTTTGCTTTCCTTACAAATTAATAACAGTTAACTCTAATAAGAATATTAAATGGGTTTCCAATGGCATCCGCGTGTGTAGTAGAAAACAAAGACACTTACTATGGAAGTACAGACGCGAGCCATCAAATTGTAATAAAAATAAATTCAGAAATTACTCGCGCAGGTTTCGGAAAATTATTAAATTGACGCAAAGAGCACAAAATAATTATTTAATTAACACCTCAAGCAATAAATCGAAAGCATCATGGCAGGTTATAGATAACAAAACCCAAATCACTGAGCCTATTTCCCAAATTAAAGTTCAAAATACTACCATTACTAACCCGACAGATATCGCAAACGCTTTTAACAACTACTTTATTGACCAGACACAAAATAACATGACGAAACCACCGGACACTGCGAACTTGACAAGTAACCCGAAATCAATGTTTATGCATCCAGTAGTACCGCAAGATATTATGAGAGCGATACAATCATTAAAAAATAAAAGTAGCACTGGATATGATGGTATATCAACAAAGGTTGTAAAATTCGTATCAGGCGACATCGCCTTGCATTTGTGTCATATAGTTAACTTATGTATCAGTACAGGAGTATTTCCGGATAGTTTAAAAACAGCTATAGTGAAGCCACTTTTAAAAAAAAACAATAAAGAAGATCTTGCAAATTATAGACCAATTGCTTTAATACCCATTTTTTCAAAGGTTATAGAAAAACTAATTTATGACTCGGTTAATAACTTCTTAACCAAATATAATATTTTAAGTGCGGAACAAAAGGGTTTCAGAAAAAATAAAGGTATAAATACGGCTGTTTACGATTTGATAAATGTCATATTGCAAAATGTGGATAAAAAAATACCAGTTTGCGCAATTTTTACGGACATGACGAGGGCTTTTGATTGTGTTGATCACGAAATTCTTACAAAAAAGCTAGACATCATAGGCATCAGAGGAAATGTACTTAATCTCTTAAAATCATACCTTAATAATCGTAAGCAGCACACAGAAATATTTAGAATATGTCTAAAAACTAAGCGCGAAGAAAAATATTTATCTAAGGCTAGAATTATTAGGTTTGGCGTACCACAGGGTAGTGTGCTGGGCCCTTTATTGTTTTTGCTGTATATAAATGATTTACCTCGCCACATTGAACATCCTATGGTCTTATTCGCTGACGATAGTACTGCCTTGATTAAATGTATTGACAAAAAAACATATGAATATGACATAAATGATACTTTACTAAACATTATACGCTGGCTTGACCAAAATAATTTAATGATTAATTTAACAAAGACTAATGTAATGCATTTTTATCAACGGATTCCACCAGGAATCTTGCATTTACACTATAATGGACAAAAAGTTGACCAAGTATTAGTTGCAAAATTCCTTGGCATTATGATAGATAGCCAATTAACTTGGAAGCCACAAGCAGAAGAAGTTTGCAAAAAACTTAGTGCAGATGCGTATGTACTCTTTAATTTGTCTAAAAAAGTAAATATGGCCACAAGGTTAATTGCATACCATGGGTTAGTCGCGTCGATTTTGAGATTCGGCATAATATTTTGGGGAAATTGTAGTCTGAAGGATAGTGTGTTCAAGGCTCAAAAACGCTGTATAAGGGCTATGTGCAATTTAATAGTAACAGATAGCTGCGTACCTATTTTTAAGTCTCTAAAATTACTAACGTTCCCATCTCTTTATATCTTGGAGGTGGCTGTTTTTGTTAAATTGAACATGCATCTTTTTAATAAAGTGTCTGAAAATAGGAACCGGCCAATCAGGAGGCAGTATAAAAATTTGTTAATTGTTAGTGGTTCCGATACCGCCCTATTAAAGAAAAATATAATATGTATGGGTCCGATCATATTTAACAAAATACCCGATGTAATAAAAAATGAGACAGTTCCACGTTTCAAAAAGAATTTGACAGATCTACTAATTATTAAGTGTTATTACTCAATTGGCGAATTTTTGACCGATAAGAATTTAAATTGATAATATGACATCTCTGTACTCTTGACTTTTACTAAAACTTTAATTTTTAATTTAAATGTATTGACTCAAACTTGACGAAATTATAATCCCATTTTATTAAACTTGACATTTTATGTTGTATTGCCTAATTTAATTTTTTTTTCTGAATTTCATCTTGACATGTTAACTTGTACCTATTGATTTGATTGAATTTGTTAATAATATTTGTAAACTGTTTGCATGCCTTAGTTAAGGTAGTTAGTATAAGGATCATTTTAACCTTAACACCTGTAACCTGTACCTACTTTCTGTGCAAATAAAGAACTATTCTATTCTATTCTATTCTATTCGTTTTTGTACAGAATTAACTCGGGTGTCATTTTTGAATATAGTAATAACTAATAGAAGCGATATCCGGCAAAAAATACGGCACTTGCAAATTGAAATCCCTACGTCTATGAAAGCCGATTTTCAGCCCACCGTGCGACGCGACGGTCCACCTGTAGATAAAGTTATGATTATCGATACCTAGACACCTGCAACACTAATGAGGTGGCCGTTTCCTTGAAGTCGTTATAGCTTTTAGAAATTAACTGAAAATGTCATGTCACGGCTTGTGTATGTAATTACTAAGTACAGATCATCCAGGAAAACGTTTGGTGATGGGTTACCATCCATTTAATACCTACTGAGACTCCTCCGTGTCTCGGAAAGCACATTAACACGTTAGTCACGGCTGTCATTTGTAGAACTTTGACACGAAAGCACAGTATAAATATAGACAGTACAGAAACTACGTAGTAAATGTTCGAAACGGCACACTCACACAGACGCGCTCATTGACGAGACCCTAAGCGGTTGTCGTGGTGCTGTCAGTTGCGGGTGCAGTGTCGAGATGAGTGGACGCCGTGATATTTAAAAAAAAAACTGGCCAAGTGCGTGTCGGACCACGCACAATGAAGGGTTCCGTAGTTGGGATGAATTTATCCTAAGAACAAACTTCACTATGTACAGAATATGTTATGAATATGATAAATAATAAAACTGTAATTGTAGCCACACTATTGAATTAGGACAATCCTGTAATTATAGTGATGATGAGTTGATAAATAAATAAATAAATAAATAAATAAAAAAATAATAAATAAATAAACATTGTAGTTGAAAAACATTTTCTCCCATACGGAAAGTATGGGAGATCGTGTTTATCAAACTGCAAATTTAAGTTGGTCGGTTATTACTCGTTAACCTGTAAAGCCTACTTAGCTGTGATAGTTTTCCTTTTAATTTCGTTATATATACTACTGCTGTAATTTTTTTTACAAATCCAATTACAACCATTTAGCTGACAGGGGGGGTGACACTTGACTCTAACAAAAATTAGCGCTTTAAAGCTTAATATTATGCAAACGGATCCCTGAATTGGATAATTATTTGCACATACCCTCCATATTTTTGAACTACCTTTCCAACGATACCCCACACCATGGGATAGACGAGAAAAAAAACCACCCACCCACTTTACATGTAGGGGAGGTACTCTAAAAAAAAAAATCTTGATTTTATTTTACCACTTTGTCGACGTGATTAATATGTATACCCATGCCAAATTACAGCTTTCTAGTATTAACCGTCTCTGAGCTAAGCCGCGGACAGACAGACGGACATGGCGAAATTATAAGGGTTCTTTGTTTACTACGGAACCCTAAAAATGGAGCGCAGGTAATTAAAAAAAATAGGGCTAGTTTCCATACCCTCCATATTTATACTGTGCAGAAAGTCTGACAACCAATTTTACCAAGGGGTAACGTTACGATACCCACACTGGGTTATGGAGGTCAGATAGGCAGTCCTCACATGTAAAATACTGGTATAGGTAGGGTAATAGATAATACGGGCTGGTATCCGCAACTCCACGTCAAAGCACGTATTTTGCGTACGGGTGGGAAAATCGGTTATTCGATCCACCCCAGCTCCTCAAAGAAGGTCAACAACGCCTTGGTGTCACTGACAATCTCACGTAGGGTACCTGGGGCACCGAAGTACTTTGCCCTGTATGTGGCGACCACCGGGCAGTATAACAGCACATGCGCTGCTGTCTCGTCGTCCTCCATGCAGGCTCTGCACAGCGGACTGTCTGTGACTCCTATGACAAAGAGGTGTTTATTAAATGACCCATGGCCAGTTACAGCTGCTGTGACTGTACGCAGCGGTTGTTTCGTTAGTCGGAGAACCTGTTTCGTGAGGCGGAAAATACTGGTATTCAGCTGCATCTGGTTAGACTGGAAGCCGACCCAACATAGTTGAGAAGGGGCTAGGTAGATGATGATTAAGTAGGTACCTACCGGGTACGTAATAATTACGTCAATACTTATCCAAATGTAGTTTTCCCCATGTAGTACGCATTCTATGACTAATCAGTGATAACCGTGATGATAACAAAACGTTATCAATTATTGCAATCACATAACAAAAAAATGGTTTGTATTGTTTAGATCCGGATCTCGTCTGTATCGGAGTATTTTATCTTTCGTATCTACGGTTTTATGATTTTTTTCTTAGGAATCTGAATAATTATATTTTTTACCTTATTTCCACTCAGTGGTCGTGTACAGAAAATTGGCTAGGTACTTGGTAGACAGTCGCCATTGTCAATACCTAAAAAAAATTTGTTACTGTGTGTTTGCACTAGCAAAACATCACAACTAAACATGTTGAATTCTCTAGTTCCTGTCAAAGATAGTATGAAACATTGACAGAAAACAGAGTTTTTTTTTTTTTGTAGTGAATGTTTCGCCAGTACAAACGCAGAGTTATTTAAATAAGTTTTAAAGCCTTTACGGACCTACGGTATTCAGTTGTGGGGCTCCACCAGTCAAATCAATCGTCAAATCATACGTTTTCAAAACAAAGGATTAAGGGATATAAGACAACGCGCCCTGGTACATTAGAAATTGTAACCTCCACCAGTACCTCAAGATGGATGACGTAAACATACTCGTAGTTATATTTTTTATTGCAAAAGCTCATGAACACAGAACTCATCATCACGTAAATGTATCATAAATAAATGAATAATAAAATAAATAAATATAATAACTAATACCGTTGCAAAAAATAAAAAATAAATAGACGGATACGATATAATTTAAATATTTAGTAATAAGCTTCCTCTCTCCTACCTACTTATTAAAAATTTTGCTGTGGGTGCATAATTGTTTCATTTTATTTATTCCTACCACCTGTATGTGTACATTATAGATTGCAATAAAGATAAAGAATGTCGAAGCGATCCAACTCCTTGACATCACTGAATTAGTGCGAAGACGAAAAAGGGTAACAAAGTCAAAGTCAAAGTCAAATCATTTATTTCAAATAGGCCCTTCTAAGGCACTTTTGAATGTCAAAGTTTACAAAAAAAATTGAATTGATTCTAGTCGCCCCTTCCAAAAGGTGCGTTTCGTATGGAGAAGAATGCGCAAGAAACTCCACCGTTACTAACAACACCTTTTGAGTTAGTTTAGTGCAGTGTGAGTGAACTTAAACTGTAGTGCAAGTGCTGACTTTTATAAAGAACACGTAAATGAAGAAGATTGAATAAAAAAAATCATGTCTGTACTGTTGACCGTTAAGGAGTTTCCTCGTCTGGAGTCACTCAGGTCATGCTTATCATAGAATTGTCTTTGGAACTGAACGAACATGTATAATATCAACTCAGTAGGATAAGAGGAAGTGGTTTTAATTCAGCTTGCAAGATTTTTTCTAAACAAACTAACTAACATTGCAAGTTGAATAAAAGCTTTTAAGAAAGACGTTATTGGACGATTTCTTAATTTTATAGTTACTTAGCAGTATATTAATTACTTATTAGCTTATAGGCTTGATTTTAATGTGAATAAATTATTATCAATAGCTATACTTTACGCGAAAACTGTTACCATGGATACAGTACATCATTCTTAACCCCTCTACGAAGAAATTATTCGTCAGTTATTTAAAAAAAATCTGCTGTTCCATACGTTTTGACCGCGTAGGTAACAGCTAATATACAGGGTGGCAGGGACATCGACGCGAAGCCGGTTAACATGGGGTCAGTACATGATTCTGAGACCCCCTGCGTTGATATTTTTCGTCGATTATTTTAAAAAAAAACAGCTGTTCCATACATTTTGACCGCGTAGGTATTGCACTTTCCTATGAAACAGCTATTTTTTTTACCATTGTCCTTATTTTGGTAGTTTGAATGATTGTTAAAAGTTTGTCCATCTATTTTAATGGGACCTTATATAAACACCTCTGGTGGATTATAGGGATTTATGGTGTAGTCGCGCTGCAATAAGCGTTGCTTAGCGTGGAGTCCGGGGTTCGGCTCCCAGTTCGGGCGAAGTTTTATTGAGTGTTTTTTTTTAATAAGACGCTGACAAGAACTTGAGGGCGGTTACTGTCGGACTGCATAGAAAAGAAAGACACGTGCGATGACACAACACTTGTAATTTATTGCAAAATATGAAGCAATAATATGTTTACTTACTCAAAAATGATTTGATTAATCGATAATAAAAAAACAACTAAGTTCTGCATTCAAATAAGACGTTCGTGTTTTGTTATTTATTAAATACATACGTTGATATTTATTACAGAAACTCATTTCGGATTGGAACTCAAGGTAAAAGGTTAGTTAACCGTTAATTTGGATAAGGTTTTTTTTACTGAAGATCATATTTAAGCGAGTAGTGTTAATGATTTGGAAAAAATATATATTATGTTAAATAAGAGCATTTTCTTAATAACTTAGTATAAGAATATTTGAGATAATTTGTAAAGTTATGTCTAACGCGGATAAAAAACAAGCAAAATCTATCAAGCGTGTTTTGCAAAGTACCAGTTATTTTTTTAAATTTAGTTACAATGTTGCAAACACTGGGTGACTTCAGCCCAATCCCTTCGGGTACTACGCGTGATGATAAGTTTCGTATTTTTGACGCAGCCTGTGTAGTCATTGCCGGGGTTGCGAGTTTGTCCGAAAGGGATATCCCGACCCTGGAACACGGGTGGGTTATAGTCAGTAAGTCTGACACGCCCTCCCGCTCCGCCCAGAGCGGGAGAAATTAATTGATAATTTCCCACCCTCAAAAAAATAAAAGCCTGTGTAGTCATCCTCGCAAGGTAGGTAAGTACCAATCTTAGTGACTGTTCGTTTTATTTGCTCCGACATAAGCTGTGCAATCTATGTATACATTTATAAAACAAAGTCGCTTTTCGCGTTTGTTTGTATGTCCGCGTTTTTCTTCTAAACCACGCAACAGATTTTGATAAGGTTTTCACCATCGTTTAAAGAATTTATTCCAGAAGGTTTATCTGTATAATACGTTGATATCAAAGTTACGTATTCCTAAGAAATCTCGATGTTTTTTCAAGTCGTAAAAAAATCTTTCATACTAATCTTTATCCATAGACAAATATATAGAGGTATTTTTTAAGAAATATTTACATAGGTATCACGCCACTGTTCTCCAAAGGCTTAGATAAAGTTTAGCACATTTTGCCAGTTATGTTTTTAATTTATTAAACATTTGCTAGAAAAAAGTTGGTAGTGTTTAAATCAATGGTTATTTTCGACAATTCCAAAGTTAAATACAACGCTACAAAGTTATTTTGGCGCGCGGCCAAAATTGGAACTAACGCCGCCATCTTGTTTACTTTCTGTAAAAATTACACTAAATGTTAAACAACAACGTCATTCAGACGCCAAAAGCTTCTTGTAGGACTCTAGACGCTCTGGTTTAGTGGTTTTCTAATGCAAGATTATTGTAGGTAACGGCCAAATAAACCTTTCACCCCATAAAGTGCATATTATTTAACTAGAGGGCGGAATTATAATGATTTAATTTAATTTTGGTTCATGCGTACCATCGGCAAAGATTATAAGGGCTATGCAAAATGCATAATCAATCAGCCTATAATGTTCCCACTGCTGGGACACAGGCCTCCTCTCTGTGAGAGGGAGTGGGCTGTAATTCATGCGGGCCCAGTGCGAGTTGGTAGATAAAGAAAAACGAAAGAAAATACGTTTATTTGCGGTACACATGACGCAAGGAAAGAACAAAACACGAAAATAAACAATTTGGGGGAAAATATACGTCACATCCACGCAAAACCGCCATCGCTCAGCATAATGCTACCACACAATGCATACTACTAATGATGACACATGTGTTCGAAGTTTTTAGTTCTCGGACATGCCGGTCTCCTCACGATGCTTTGCTTCAGCGTTTTGAGAGCAGTGGTGATGAAATAAGTTACACTTTAGGGGCATGAGGAACAGGCTGTAAAGTTTACTCATCCACCGCACTTTCAAAGCGCAAAAGCGTTGCCTGAGAGCTATATTTAGTCTTAAAATAACAGACAGTTGCGTACCTATATTTAAGTCTCATAAATTATTAACTTTCCCATGCCTATATATCCTTGAATTAGCAATATTTGTTATAACAAATCGATGTCTATTTGCAACTTTAGTAGAAACTAGAAAACGAAGTACAGCTATGAGATCTCAATACCAGAATCTATTATACACGGGCGCATTTAACACTAGTTTATTAAAAATAAATGTTATATGTGTGGCTCCTGTAATATTTAATAAAATACCTGACCAAATGAAAACCTACCGTTGCATAAATTTAAAAAACGTTTCACAGAGTTTCTTGTGTGCTATTATTCTGTGCAGGATTTCTTAAATGATAATTTTTTGTAATATCTTTAGTTTGTATCACATTTGCATGCTATATTAAGGCAGAATGTACTCGGATCCTAGTATATAATTTAACAACTTATTTTTATGTACCTACATTCTAAGCAAATAAAGACCTATTCTTATTCTTATTCACCATATACTCGTAAAAGGGAGGACCCTCCGACCAGACGGGTGTCATGTAAACATGACGGTAAACTCTTATTGCGCGATGCAGGATTTGAGTGACGTCAGGATGTTGTGTGACGCCAGGACTTTGATGCGTAGTTTGCAGGTGGTGATATAGATGCCGCCACAACACAAAGTACAGCGCCTGTCAGGGTTCGAACCTACGACCTACAACTCGTAAGCCGCGGCCGATAAGGGCTATATTCCTATCAATCTCTTTAATTAAAACACCATCATGTTGCTATAACGTTTGTCATCTGACTAATTCGATTAGCTCCTATATGTACACTATAATTTTGATCATTATCAAATTACGGAGTAATCGATTTATATCAGTGAGTGAAATCTGTATGTCGTACAGGATGTTTCATGTTTGTAATTATATTCTTATAATTTCATTATTGACATACAATGTGAAATTTAATTCGTTTGCATCCTCTTAAGGGGTCATTGTACTCATCATTATGAACAACTTTCACTATGGGGCCAACCCTGAAATCGCGAAAAGAAATCAGCTGTTCGATACATTTATGTTCGCATAGCTCGTTAGAATGTAGGGAACAGCAATATTTTTTTCGCGAGTTCAGGTTTGGCCCCATAGTGAAAGTTGTTCATAATGATGAGTACAAGACCCTTAAGAGGATGCAAACGAATTAAATTTCATATTGTATAAATTCTATTTTTAAATATTAGAATATAAAAACATAAATAAGATAAAATAGTAGCCCACCGGTATCGGGAACAGGGTCCAAGCTACGGCGGTCAGGGCCCCAGAGAGGGGAACCTTCTGACATTACGGGCCGTGTCCAGGGGGCCTAAAACGGCCACATTACGCAATTCCTCTTAAAGCAAATCATTTTTTGAATTCCCAGCAATTTCCTATGGTGACACATATTTTAGTTGAATCATATTCAATTCAATTAATATCAGAATTATATTTGGTGTAAATATTGCCGAATGAAAAAAATTAAGACCGTTATTTTACCGATTAATATTTCTTTACAGTTTTTATTAATCAAATGCGATTTTTATGTTTTATTTCTTCAGTTTAAATGTTATTTAATTATAATATAAAACTGTCAAACAGATGAATTGCGTAATATGAATTGAACTCAGATAATATTATGAATTATCAATTTGTGACAGTTTGTGTGATTCATAGTATTGGGTTCCCACCTATGATATTGGCGTTTTTCTCACAAATAGAGAACCTCGTCACTTCTATGATTTAAAATATTCATCAATTGCTTGGTATTATATCGAATAATGACCATCATAGACAACTACCAATAGTAAAAAAACCTTATTACTTTTAGTTTTCTAAACATAAAAAATACCTTAAAAATGACTCTTCATTTTGTTAGCAGCAATGACCACCATTTGTTTTAACATAGCCAAAACTTATTTATGTCGCTTGATCTAAGTGGCATATTCCGTTATATTAGTTTAAAAAAAATTGTGCATACAAGTTTTAAAACATTAGTGTTCATGGTTGTTACCTATTAAGAAAATGTTAGTATGAAAATAGCAACTTCTTTAAAATTCTCCATACAAAACACTGATTTCAGTGGGGGGACCTAATACATATTATTATCATTATGATTCTGCCAAAGCGGTCGTTTTAAGCCCCAGGAGTACCGCTTTCTGAAGCAAGCCCTTGATCCAGCTGTCCAACCAGAGCCTCCTTAGGTGTTGGTCGAGGCTCTTCATAAAATTATTGTTAATAGGGTAAGTATTGAATTTTTTTTTTTTTTTTTTTGAGGGTGGGAAATTATCAAATAACTTCTCCCGCTCTGGGCGGAGCGGGAGGGCGTGTCAGACTTTTACTGACTAAAACCCACCCGTGTTCCTTCTCTTCTGCCTGTGTGCCTGGGTCGCGATATCCCTTTCAGACAAACCCGCAACCCCGGCAGGCACTGGCCCTTCTGGACCCCGTCAATTGGTGCTGACATCTCTTTGAGGCGCGCGTGGAACACAACGCGCCGTCGACCCGGGCCTGGTCCCTATCGGACGGCGAGCTACCCATTGCTCACCGTCCGCAAGCCCGCGCCTACGGTGGCCGGAAGTCGGCTCGCGACTCCCGACGCCCGGGGCGTCTCCTGCGGCGGCTAGGGGCGCGAGGGCGTGAATCTTGCCTCTCCCAAGTATTTAATCTGCCTAGCCTTTTCCCAACTATGTTGAGGTCGTTCCCAACTATTTTACATAAAGTGACGGCCTATCTGACCCCCACAACCCAGTTACTGGGTAACACGATACCCGTTGATGAGACTGGTTGTCAGACTATAATGATATGGATGGTCTATTCCATGAACCGACACCGGCAAGCCTAGCTTAATCTTTGATCGACCCGTACGGCTGTTATTTTTTTTTCTTTGCTCGATTTAGATTCTGTGTGTGAATAGCGTAACTCATTAGCTTTTAGAAATAATAAACAAAATCCAAATCGAGCCAATAACATTGGAAATATGGCGAAAATGTAAAGCAAGGTCACAAACGCTACTTAGTCATAAAAATTAAATTGAATAAAATGAAAAATACTAAAAATAGACCCCTCTTTTAAAGTTAATTTTCGAAAAAAGAACAAGAAAATTCAGAAAAATACGGGCGGTCTCATCTCCATGAGCGGCTTTGTACAGTTTCATTAAAAAATGAATGTGTTCCATTCATAAGAAATTAATGAGTTTTAAGCACACTTTTGAAGTCATATTTCACAATATTACTCAAATCACTACCTTAATTATTATAATGACGTTATAAGCGGATTATTGGTCACAAAATCCTCTGAAATCACAGCCCAATACTTTTAAAATACCTAGATATTAGATACAAAAATCTAGTATAAGTTGGCATGTGGCGAAAAATGGAACTAACTTTAAATGTACTGAATCTGACGTCTATATGACGTTTCCCTCAGCCAGCAGCGCCATTATGACAGACCAAGTTAAATTTGTCAAAAATAATCGGTTGTTTGAAAAACCGACACACTATTAAATAATAGTATTTATTACAGTTTCTGAGAAAATTAGATTATAAAGATAGACGATAAGATTTGTTTTATTAAACAGAATTTTGAAGGTACAGTCAGCAACGCGCAGAAGTCAACGTGGTATTTACGTCATATTTTAAAAGTATTTAGATATTAAGGCACACTTGCATCATAAATAATTAAATTTAACTCTGACCATTATAGGTATTTAAATGATTTTACAGTGGAATCCGTTTATAATGACATCGAAGGGAATTGACAAACACGTCATACTAATAGGACGTCATACAAAGCAATTAGGTGAATACTTATTTTAATAGAGAAACAGAGCATATTGAATAAAAATAAAAATTGCACGTAATACATGTATGTATGTATATTTTTCATTTATACTTAAGAAATCTGTCAAAAACGACAGGTCCACTCAATCTGTGTGGTTCTTTCCTCAAAAGACCATTTCAGACACCAATCTACATGATCTTCACATGATCTGGCCGAGACTATGTCTGGACTTTAAAAGAGACTGATTTCTGAGTTTGTTTCGGCCTTTCTTCTCAGAGTAGTCAGATAGGAAACGTCGACCTCATCTAGTTTAAAAAAATATAATTGACGTGTAAAAGTGTTTGTACAAACCTACATACAGAAATAAAATCATTTATCCACCATTTTAAAAATAGCTTTCATCTGAGTGTTCTACCCGAAAACAGGGCCACAAAATATCTTCTAAGGAAAGTAAAGGAAAGTGTCCGAAAACTTAATTTTTTTGCATTTGGAGATTTTACCGTAACGTATATCGATGTATGGGAGAACATGTTTTTCAACTAAAAAGTTAAGTTTATTTTTGGAATAAATTCATTCCAAATACTGAAGTAAAGTTAAGTTTATTTATTTGCATAGATTGTAGGTATATGACATAAGATATTTAAAATCCATATATATTTGGAACCCTTCATTGTGCGTGGTCCGACTCTCACTTAGCCGGTTTCGGTATAAATAAAAAAATTATATAATCGCGAGTAGAGCCTCGATGAGGCTGGCACAGGAACGTGGGGATTAGCGCATGAAAAGAGCCTATGTTCAGCAGTGGGTTAAGTCAAGCTGTGAATAATGTTAATTACCAAAAGCGGCCCTGTCAACGTCATTCGAGCACCAGAAGATCCTTGTCGCACTGTAGCTGTAAACATATGAAACTAACATTACGTAGCATTTACCCTTCTTTGCAAGTCACGTAGCAACTTCGTAGCAGTGACGCTACGAATCTGTGACGGTGCGTAGCAGTGACGTAGCAATCATGCTACGTCACTGCTACGGTCAGATACGGTGAACAAGCTCAAGGAGCCGTTTGATGTCTGAGTTGACAAATTTGCACTTTATATGGCTAAAAATAAGGTGGTATTTCAAAGTGATTGCAAAATGTGTTTAGGAATTATACTCGGTCGGGAATGTCGAATTATGTATATTTTTTTTTGTTCTATACGTATTACATTTATCTAATATCTTCAATTACACAAATACCTAGTTGATAATATAACATAATAAAAAAAAAATATTTTGATACGAATTATAAATTCCAAACTTTAACTCCCATCCGCAAAAAAATTCAAAGATTATTTTAAATGAATTTTATTGTTGTAATAAATACCTCACAACAATAAAATTGCTGGGGAAAAACATATTAAGTATATTGCTGTTTTAATAAAATTCTTAATAAAACGTGATAACGAATTATATTGGTATTTTAAATATTATTTTATTGAGTAAGTCAGTAGTCAATTGGGGAAATAAACTGCTGTGTTCGTGACTGTTTGGCTATTAAAAATGAAATATTAATTTTGAATAGCCAAACAGAATTTTGTTGTGCAGAGTCTTCTAAGATTATACGAAATTACGCGATTTTTAATGGAAAACCCTAGTAGAACGTATTTCATGTGGTTTCTTGCCACTAAAGACGCGCACAGTCTCATGCAGCAAAGGCTGATTTAAGGCTTGTGCAGACCACCGCGACGCGACACCGGTTATACCGTCAAGTTTTCTTAGATATTGTATTGTTCGAGTCGCGTAGCGCTGGTCTGCACGAAGCTTTATGAAAACCGCCATCATTGTTTTTATAAATCATGCGGATTTTTAGCACGAAAAAACTTATTTTAATTGTTCGACTAGATTTGTGCACTGGTTCGTTTGTGTGTGGAACTCTGCCAGCGTCTGTGTTCAAAGCAACAGTGAACAGGCATCTTTTGAGCACGGTCGTTCCATCATAGTCCCCACCCATCGCTTTCCATCAGGCGAGATCGAGGTCAAGAGCAGGTCAATCTGTTATAAAAACAAAAATATACATAATAATTTGTATACATAATAATTTGTATACATAATAATTTGTATACATAATATTTTGTATACATAATAATTTGTATACATAATAATTTGTATACATAATAATTTGTATACATTGTGCCGATAGTCGTATCAGCCAATGGCTTAATTGCCAAGAGCCTCGACCAACACCTAAGGAGGCTCTCGTTGGGCGGCTGGATCAAGGGCTTGATTCAGAAAACGGTACTCCTAGACACGGCTCGCATTGTCAGGAGGTTCCTCTCTCTGGGGCCCTGACCGCCGGTAGCTTGGACCCTGTTCCCTATACCGGTGGGCTACTATTTTTTATATTTTTAAATGTTTTAATATTTTTTTATATTCTAATATTTAAAAATGTAATTTATAAGTGTTTTAAATGAAATAAAGGTGTATACATAATAATCTATTATATAATATGTAAAAAAAGCCATGTTTAATCCGAAAGGGGCATATAAGTACTGCAATAACATTTAAAAAAAAACGGCCAAGTGCATGTCGGACCACGCACAATGAAGGGTTCCGTAGTTGGGATGAATTTATCCCAAGAACAAAGTTAACATTGTAGTTGAAAAACATGTTCTCCCATACGGAATGTTGGGAGATCACGTTTGTCAAACTGCAAATTTAAGTTGGTTGTTTATTACTCGTTAACCTGTACAGCCTACTTAGCTCTGATAGTTTTCCTTTTAATTTCGTTATATATACTACTGCTGTGCATTTTTTCACAAATTTAAGTAGGTACAACCATTTAGCTGGCAGTGGAGGGGACAATTGACTCTAAAAAAAAATCTCAGTTAAAATCTTAATATTTCGCAAAAGGATCCCTTAATCCAAAAATGGTTTTCACAAACTTTTAATATTTCCTGACCTTTCTAACGATACCACACAACATGGAGTAGATGAAAAAAAGAAAACACCCCCACTTTACGATATTAAAAAAAAAAAAAAAAAATCTTGATTTTATTTTACCTCTTTGTCGGCGGCATGAATAATATATATACATATGCTAAATTACAGCTTTCTAGTACTACTACGCTTTGGAATGGGCAACTAGCTTCATCTTTCTGACTGACCGACCCCCTTGACAATTCAAAAGTGCCTGTAATTGGTTTATTTGACATAAATGCTTTGAGTTTGAGTTTGATAGTTACGTACATGTTTCGAAAGATTTAGCACCGAGGGAAGAACCGGACAGTTACCTATAGATCATTGTCGTGTTTCTAATTCTGACGTCAATGTATGCACTGCATTATTTTGTCTCTGTCACATGAATACACACACAAAAATAATAATTTTACACCACATTTTATAACAAAAGATATCCATCATTGAATAATTGATTGTAATCAATTTTATTAGCACTCAACTAAATTAATGTTGTTACCATTTTTAGATAGATAATCATGGTCGATCGATCTGATAGGTATTGAATTTTGTTTGGTATGCAAAGGAGCCGACTGTGTACCTATCTGCATTATTTTAATGTATTTTAATTGATATTTGTGTTTATTGAAATTTAGGGATGGCGCTTTGATTATCAACATTAATAAAACCGTTACATAATCTTGTTTATTGAGGAAACAGTCTAAACTCAAAGCAACTAGCTTCATCTTTCTGACTGGCCGAGTCCTAGACAATTCAAAAGTGCCTGTAATTTGCTTGATTGAAATAAAAGTTTTGAGCTCGAAGTCGGTCAGTCAGAACAATGAAGCTAGTTGCCCATTCCAAAGCGTAGTAGGTTCCTATGGAGAAGAACGGGCAAGAAACTCCACGGACACTCTTTTAAATAAAAAAATATTGTTTCAAAATATTGGTTACATCATTCAAGTTGAAATCACATATGAGAATGATGTAGAAAGACGTGCACGTTAAAAGCGTCCACAGTAGTACTGTCAATGTCGGCATTGTTGTGGAATATTGACACTGGTGCCGATTCTCTTGTACACCGAACTAAACTAACTTAAACTAAGACTAAAATTACTTACTTTTGGCTATGAGAATCTTAGAGCTATTCTGCAAATAAAATTCTCTAAACTAAAAAATAATTTTGACACAACTAAAATAGAATTTGACAATCGTGAATCCACGTGGTACCCGTGGTTTGCCCTAACCGGTGATTTTTTTTAGAGCCGGAGGTGCGTATGTGGTGTAGCCTCGACGTGCTTTATATGGAATTTTTATTTTTTTGTATGGAAAATATGAAAAAAATATTACCTACGTGTTGAGTGTTAGGTGTTTAAGGGTTTTATAAAGGGGGTCGAAATTTTCATTATTTTTGCGATAGGACGCACCATTTTCGAGATATAAGCAAAAGAAAAAATAAATACAGTACTGTTTTTGCACGTGAAGTCGAGATGTTGGTGTGAATTTTAGTTCATAACAACTTATTTTATACCACACCATTTTAATCGCGATTAAAATTTGTCAGGTTTAGTTTGATTTGGTCTTTTACAACCAAAATTTTAGGTGAAAAACGTCATATTCAGAATAGCAAAATTGCCATTTTCACTAAACTAAAAACTCAGTACTATCTTAGCGCTGTCAAACTAAAATATAGTTAAGTTGTGTCACTTTAGTCTATTTCAGAATAGGAAATCGTCGTTTGACAGGAATAAACTAAATTTTAGTGATTTTTAGTTTAGTTTAGAGGCATTTGTGACAAGAGAATCGGCACCACTGTTAGCTTCTGAACTCATCCACGGGTCGACCTCGGCAAGCGTGACCCGTGCGGCTGTTATTATTTATCCACGAGCCCCTCAAAATAACCTGAGCCAAAAATCTAATATGAATGCATTAATTTTGACAGGTTTAATTTATGAATAATTTTTATCGATGTTAGTTTTTGGGGACAGAACTCATTAGAAGTCAAAGTCAAAGCGTGAAGTCAAAATGTGGAGTGAATCATCTGGTGATTCACTCCGCATTTTAGGTATGTAGCTACAAGTATGAAGCGGGCTCGACTTGTCGGGCCAATTCAGTGAGTGTAACGTCGTCAGAAGATATAAGAGTTACGCGATAGAAAGAGAGGCAACCTGTAGGTGAATATAACTGTAGGTAATTAGCGCTGTGCGACCTGAATTGCACTTTATTGTGTCGTCACAAGAGTCGCTTTTTAGGGATCCGTAGTAAACAAGGAACCCTTATAGTTTCGCCATGTCCGTCTGTCTGTCCGCGGCTTAGCTTAGAGACGGTTAGTACTAGAAATCTGTTATTTGGCATATGTATACATATTAATCAAGCCGACAAAGTGGTAAAATAAAATCAAGAAAAATATTTTTTTTAGGGTAACTACGTCCCCTACACGTAAAGTGGGGATGTTTTTTTTCTCATCTACCCCATGGTGTGGGGTATCATTAGAAAGGTCGTTCAAAATATTGCGAGTTTGTGAAAACCATTTTTGGATTCAGGGATCCGTTTGCGAAATATTAAGCTTTTAACTGAATTTTTTTGTTAGAGCCAAGTGCCCCCTGCCAGCTAAATGGTTGTACTTGGATTTGTGGAAAAAATCACAGCAGTAGTATATATAACGAAATTAAAAGGAAAACTATCGGAGCTAAGAAGGCTGAGGAATAATCAACCAACTTAAATTTGCAGTTTGAAAAACATGATCTCCCATACATTCCGTATGGGAGAACATGTGTTTCTTGTTTTAAGCTAAATTATATATGTATAAACAAGGTTTAAATTTAACAGCCTAAATTCAAATCACACAATAAGTAGTCGCACCTCTATTTAGAGGTGTTATCATGAGCAAAAATTCTTCCCCGAATCAATAAAAATAATTGATTAGGAGCTGAGAGATAGCGCGTATAAAATGTTGATTTTTATTCGCTATCAAATAGTCATCTACTGTTTAAAGGTAATTGGATTACTAAATGTTATCACAAAGTACATACAACGATTTCCAATTAATTTTATTTTTTTATTTTTGATTGTAGTTGAATGTGTGAGTGGAAGTGTCGGAAGTTTTTGGACACTTGCTCTTTGGCACTGGGTGCAAATTTAAATGTATTATGTGTCTTTTACTAGATTATAATATGTAATCGAAACGTATCATTGCGCTTGTAAACCCCGAAGGAATTAAGGACTCCAAATCTCCGCCCCGCCCGCCGGCTGGTTTCAATACGAGTTTTATTCGCGTTCATCCAAAAATTTAACATCGCCGCAAATATCTGTCAAATATTTACCTGTTTTGATTAATTTGGCAATATTACTTTATGTAAATAAGAAATATGATTTAGCGAACTAGAATATTAATAATGAATTGCAATTTATATCACTGAATTTATTGTTGTAACCGTTTTAGGCGTGAAACATCTGGAAAGTTTCCACATATTTTTTTTGCATCTAAAACTTAATATTCTGTGTTACGATATTAATTAAGTATAGTATTTCATAATCAATATTTTAGTTCACTAGTTAGCCATATTTCTTATTTCCATACAGTAATATTGCCAAATTAATCAAAACAGCGAAACATTTGACAGCTGTTCGCGACGTTGCCCACTTTCTGTATTCGAGTTCTGCCATCGCATTTTCACGTAGAAGGTAGTAACGTAGAAAGAGTGTTTTACGTCATTCTTCGAGGCTATAGGCCAACAGATGTTATAGACTATTCCAAAGAGTGATTTCCCATGAAATCAATGTAGCATATAAGTACCATTAAACTGAAATAATACACATTTTGGACCCGTTCCGTTGTTTGAGATTGAAGGTTATTCAATAATAGGAGAGGTGTGCTCCCATTTATTTATTAAAACTTCATGCACAAGTAAAAAATACTGTACAAAGGCGGACTTAATGCCTGAGGCATTTTATACCAGTCAACCTTAAGGTGATGCAGTGTCCGAAAGGGATATCGCGACCCCGGCACACAGGCAACGGAAGGAACACGGGTGGGGTTTAGTCAGTAAAAGTCTGACACGCCCTCCCGCTCCGCCTAGAGCGGTGATAATTTCCCACCGTCAAAAAAAAAAGAGTGATGCAGAGACAAAACATGGCAGGTGCAACATAAGGGATAGATAAATTGAAAATTAATACATACTAATACATTTAATAGGGGGCAAGCCTATTGCCATCAATCGCGCACAAATCCAGACTCCGGGCTGCTACTGAGAAATTCAAGACAGAAAACCCAATAACACTTTTCCTGACCTGGGAATCGAACCCAGGTCCTCTTGCTCAACAGTAGCGCTTACGACCACTAGCCCCATAATGAACCAGTCCACGAATATTAAATATAAATATCTAATCCATACTTAATATGGTGGCTAAATAATAATAGCCGCATGGGTCGACTGAAGGTTAAGCTAGACTTGCCGCGGTCGGTTCGTGGATGGTTGATCATCCATTGCAATTGCATACCGAGAACCCTCCGTGCCTCGGAAAGTACGTTAAGCGTTGGTCGGTTGTCATTCGTGGATCTTTGACAGTCGTTACGGGTCGTCAGAAGCCCAAAAGTCTGACAACCAGTCTTACCAAGGGTTATCGTATTACCCAGTTACTGGGATGTGGAGGTCAGATAGGCAGTCGCTCCATGTAAAATACTGGTATTCAGCTGCATCCGGTTAAATTGGAAGCTGACCCTAACATAGCCTATGCGGTTATCCGTATCCCAAGATACGGCTAATCGGATTGATTGACTTAATATTATTAAAATATACTAATAATAATAAAAGCTTTGGACCCTGCACGCGTAGGATGGCTATCGTAGAAACAGATTTTGTCGACGGAAGAATAGACAAAATGACAGATTGTGATTGTTTAACTGTCATTTTGTCTATTCTTTCGTCGATAAAACTCGTTTCTACGGTGGTCATGCTACGCGTGCTGTTCCCGATACCGGTGGGCTACTATTTTTTATATTTTTAAATGTTTTTATATTCCAATATTTAAAAATATAATTTTATGTATGTAAAGAAATAAAGGACATAATAAAAGCTTTTATTGATTCCTTACGATTTACAAAATACATTATTATTAATATAAAAAAATGCATTTCAATTCTAAAATCGTTCCTTTGTGCACACTTTCGTTATGTCAGGAACTCGTGTGCAATGCTTCATGTTTCTAGACCAAGAGGGTAAAGGAATTATTCTAATCTCTGCTGCACGCGGCAGTGCTGCCACGTCACTACTGGAGGCTTGAAACGACCGCTTTGGCGGAATTCTACTATGATAATATTATGAATCACACAAACTGTCACAAACTGACAATTCATAATATTATCTGCGTTCAATTCATATTACGCAATTCATCTGTTTGATAGTTTTATATTATAATGAAATAACATTTAAACTGTAGAAATAAAAAATAAAAATCCCATTTGATTAATAAAAACTGTAAAGAAAAATTATGCGGTAAAATTTTCATGTGGCAATATTTATTCCAAATATGACTTTGATATGAATTGAATTGAATATTATTCAGCTAAAATATGTGTCACCAGAAAATTAATGTGGCCGTTTCAGCCCCCCTGCACGCATAGCATGACAACGATAGAAACGGGTTTTGTCGACGGAAGAATTGACAAAATGACAGATTGTGATTGTTTAACTGTTAATTTGTCTATTCTTCCGTCGACAAAACCCGTTTCTATGGTGGACATGCTAAGCGTGCTGGTCCCCATATAGATTTATTTATTTATTAATAGGAGAGAACTAACAGCTATAACAAATGGATAATAGTTGTTTAAGAAACATAGAGCCAGGTAAAAACAGAAAAAGGAGTAGAAACCTTAAGATCACTAACAAGCACGATAAAAAAAAAAAAAGGTTTTAAGTATTTTTTTACATTCAATACCGTATTGTTCTGATATAGAAGAAATTATTCTATGCATAAAATCAGCCTTATACTTTTGTCAATAGAAGCATGTATAGAGGAGAAAAAAAAAATGTTTATTTATTATGTTTTTTTTTTTATAAGAACGGAGTACATTTATTCTTCCAAAAATGTGTTCATATAACACCCCTCTTTTTGCGTCGGGGGTTAAAAATAGCACTAATTGTGACTTAGCCTTCCAGAAAATTCAAATGTTGAAAAATGGCATATTTACCTTAATGAATTTGACGCTCCAGCTTACAACTACCTCGGGCGGGGGCGGCGGCCCAACTGACCAATCAAATTTTGTCGCGCCAAGATAGTAAAAAAAATGCAACAATATGGCAAAGGTACTGGCGCCCTCTGGCGGCATTAAGCTGATATTGATTGGTCTTTATTCCTCCGGATAAAAGGGACTTTTTGAAGCACTTTGGCATATTTATGTCATTTTTGTCACGCCCTTGTTCTAACGAAGGTGCGATACGTTTATGGTACAATAAATATAATTATAATACTTATATGAGATTACATTTCGAGCATGGCAGCAATGTCGTGACAGTAAAATGTATGCACGCGGCAGTGCTGTCCTGCCGCAACAGTGCTGGAACGGGGTTCGGGTGTCTGTCTGTTAAGGGGACTACAGGACCTAAACGTGCCTAAACGCAAGTTTTATAATGCGTAAAAGTATATGATCCACTGCAGTAAACAAAATCAGAAAAATATATGATATTTTTCAGGATATATGCTAGTATGATAGTGTGTTGAAAACATAATACAACTAATTTGATACGATAGAAAAAAATCATGAAGATACCTCTAAAAATTTCTTTTAACGATTAAAAATCATATTAATTTACATGCAATCATTCTGATTTTTTGTCAGATTATTCTACAAGCTACATATTAGCATAATAGTGTTTTAATTTTCCAGTCCAATCAATAGATTTGTTGTAAATCGCTAACTGCTTCATATTTTGCAATAAATTACCTGCGTCGTGTCATCGCGCTTCTCTTTCATTTCTATGCAGTCCGACAGTGACCGCGCTTTAGCTGTTGTAAGCCTCTTACACCCGAATACTGAAACGCCACTCAAAACTTAAGCGTTACTTAAAACTAGTTTCAACCAATCAAAAGGCTTTAAACGAGTCATAAGTAACGCTTAAGTTTTGAGTGGCGTTTCAGTATTCGGGTGTTAATGAATTAATTTAGAACTTTTATTAACCGATTTCCATAAAGGAGGAGGTTCTATGTTCGCAACGTATATATATATTTTTTTTGTTTGTTTTATGTATGTCCGTCGATTTCTCCGTCAATTGTGGACAGATTTTGTTTTTTTTTTTTTGTTCAAAGTGTATGCTCTCAAGTTGGTCCCATATAAATTTTATCATCTTTACTTGGATAGGTTTTGAGTTAGGTTTAATAATACGTATTTTTCTCACTTAGTATACAACCTTAGTTTTTGTTTATCCTATACCTCTTAAGGTACTCATTATTATGAACAACTTTCACTATAGGACCAACACTGAAATCGCGAAAAAAAAATCAGCCGTTCCCTACATTTATGTTCGAATATCTCGTCGAAATGTAGGGATCAGCAGATTTTTTTTTCGCGACCCCTTACGAGGTTTAGGGTAAACAAAAACTAAGGTTGTATGTGGATGATAACTTCCTGTCACTGTTATTTACGTAGCAGATAGTTGTATTCGAATTTATGTGGGGTAGGTACCACAACTAAAAAGGGAAAAATAAAAACTTTTTACAAAAAAAAAAAACACCCGACTATAAAAACACTGCAAAGTGAAAAATTGCTTTAATTTCAGAAGTCGGTCGCAAAAAATGAAAATTCAACAAAGACACCGACTTCCAAAATTAAAGTTGTTTTTAAAAGTCGGTTGTTTTTTCTTCTTCTTTCTTTGAAGTAGATCACGTTTTCCTCGCGTGCTGAAATACGTGTAGGTACTTTTGTTATCCATATATTTTCCGGTCCAACCCTTATCAGTAAGATCCATTCATCAGATCAGCGCAAAATGGCAAAACCGTGTCTTCACCTTGCTACCTATCCGACCATCACATTAGTCTTTGAAATGATAATGATTACTGAATACATTAATTAGTAGAGACGCAATATATTATAATATTTATTATGTATAATTACTTAAGGCGATTACGATCTAATCTTGCCATCAGATTTATTTTTATTGACAAGTTAGATTCATAATGAGTCATTGTTTATGATGCAATGTCGTAGGGTGGGTAAACTCTACGAGAAATAAGGCGTAGATCCATTGTCATCCGTAGATCTTTGACAGTCGTTACAGGTAGTCAGAAGTTCTGTAAGTCTTTCAACCAGTCTCAGTAAGGGGTATCGTGTTACCCAGTAACTGGGTTGTGGAGGTCAGAGTTGCCTCGTTGCTAAAGAAAAGAAAGAAAGAAATTGTTTATTTGGACACAGTTCGTGAAACACAAAATACCTACAAATAAACTAAAATTGATAGCAATCTTTTGACAATAAGTGAGTGGTCTCGTGGTCACAAGCGCGACTGCTGAGCGTGGGATCCTGGGTCCGATTCCCGGGTCGGGGAAAGTGTTATTGGGTTATTCCATCTGGAAATTCTCAGTAGCAGCCGGCAGCCCTGAGTCTGGATTTGTGCCCGGTTGATGGCAATAGGCTCGCCCCCTATACATGGGACTTAAACAAAACTGACGTAATGTGGGTGTACATACGGGCTTGATGTTTGTTATGTAAATACATCAACAACTGTAAGTAAGTAAGTAGGATTTTGTAAGCTAAACGTGCAAACGGCACACCTGGGTCACCGCTGCTTAGAGACACCTGACATCCTATATATGTGGTGTTGGTACCACAACTAAAAATTGAAAAATAAAAACTTTTTACAAAGTGGCAAAGTGTTATTGGTTTTTTCAATTAGGAATTTCTAAGTAACAGCACGGAGTTAGGAAGTTGGCGGTGTGATATCCCCGTGTCTCAGTACGCCACCTGATCTCTCTCCGGTCGTGTCGTATTGCCGTCCCATCGAACTATGAGAGTGAGGGAAGAGAGAGAGCACCTGTGTCTGCGCACACACTTGTACACTATAATATCTCCCGCGCCGAAGGCTAGTCTCCGTTGAGATTGGCCCCCATGGCCGAAATGCGATCTAAAGGACTACATTCCCAGCTAACGCACTAGGAAGTGGTGAAGGGTAGGCGTATTGGGGGACTGTCTTATGTAATTTCGGCGTTCGAAAAGTGCAGATTCTCAGCGTAAATAAATTTCGCGTTGTTGCATAACTTTTTAATTAGAAGAGATTTTTAATTCATATTCTTTACGGCACCTCTTTAGCTTATCCGCTACCCGAATATATAAAAATATATTTGGCCTAGGTCTTAAGGGGGAGCCGTGAACATTAATTCACTTCACTGTTACAAGGTATAAAATATTTGTCTAGGTGTTAAGGAGGAGCCGTGAACATTAATTCACTGCTACAAAGTACACCTAGTAGAAATAGAACGTCTTAAAATTCTAGTTTGATTGTCTTTTTAAAAAAAAAGCGCTTGTGGATTTTCCCAAGCATCTGAAGCTTTGTCAGACTTTGCCCCCTCACTCATTCACTTGATGATTAAAGAAAATTTTATCGTCACACAATATTTAAGATATAATTCATAAGTCATCAATGTCATCATATTTTAATTGTTGAAACCTATGCGTCAACGAGTTCTTATTAAATCATTACATTATCTTCTGCAAAGTTTTATTTGTAGGAGTTTCCATTTTCCTCTATGTCATTAAACATATTAGTCATTATCATAATTTTTCTGCCCCTATCCCTATTTATTTTGGGTTGGTGCAACATACTTATTACTCTATTAGTCACCAGGGTTCTAGCCATATCATCTTTCACACATTAAAAATAATCATTCTAATTTAGTTATCTGCCTAGCCTTTTCCCAAATATGTAATGATCGGCTTCCAGCCTAACCGGATGCAGATGAATACTAATATTTTAGATGGTTGCATTGCCTATCTAACCTCCACAACCCAGTAACTGGGTAATACGATTCCCTTTGGTAAGACTGGTTGCCAGACTTTCGGGCTTTTGACGACCCATAACGACTGTCAAAGATCCACGAATGACAGCCGGGACCAACGGCACACCCCGGCGAGCGTAGCTTTACCCGATCGATCTTGTTACCCATGTTATAATATTTTGCAACAATACAAAGTCAAAACCCTCTTGGTCACGGTCAACATTATCTATTAATTAACTAACAAAGATATAATTTAACTTTGATAATATAATGCATTACAATAAAACATTATTCGTCATAGATCTACGATATCAAACGGTAAATAATATTTTTCATTTTGTCATAGATGAAAATCAGTTGGTCCTATCGCCGCCCCGGAGAATAAAATGATAACTAAAAAAAATCAACTTTTCAGGAAAAATAAAAAACATGTATTCGTAGATTGCTCCTTAAATACTCGACGTCGACAGATGGATGTCAGCTTTTAGAAAAGGTTATCTTTTGTTTGTTCTAAGTGTTTTAGTGAAATACGCCTAAATATTAAAATAGAGATATTATTTCGAAAATAAGAAGTTAGTCAAAATTAATCATCGTCTAAGTTGTATAATGTCGATTATCATTTTATTCCCCGTACAGCCTGACCAGAATCAAATATTGTACTCTTCAATCATTTTATTCTACGGGGTTTATGGAGCAAATGATACTGATAATATTTTAATATCGTCTTATTCTCGTAAATATTGTAACAATTTGGTAAGGACTTTGAATTTGGCTTCCTAACAAAACTATGACATAGTAATCAAAATTAGTTTTATTCAAAATGATAGTAAAAAACAACAGCATCTTGACTAACATCTATATATATAAAAGAAAGTCGTGTTAGTTACACCACTTATAACTCAAGAACGGCTGAACCGATTTGGCTGAAAATTGGTGGGGAGGTAGCTTAGAACCAGGAGACGGACATAGGATACTTTTTAGTAGGGTAGGTAGGGTAGGTAGGGTAGGTAGGGTAGGTAGGGTAGGTAGGGTAGGTAGGGTAGGTAGGGTAGGTAGGGTAGGTAGGGTAGGTAGGGTAGGTAGGGTAGGTAGGGTAGGTAGGGTAGGTAGGGTAGGTAGGGTAGGTAGGGTAGGTAGGGTAGGTAGGGTAGGTAGGGTAGGTAGGGTAGGTAGGGTAGGTAGGGTAGGTAGGGTAGGTAGGGTAGGTAGGGTAGGTAGGGTAGGTAGGGTAGGTAGGGTAGGTAGGGTAGGTAGGGTAGGTAGGGTAGGTAGGGTAGGTAGGGTAGGTAGGGTAGGTAGGGTAGGTAGGGTAGGTAGGGTAGGTAGGGTAGGTAGGGTAGGTAGGGTAGGTAGGGTAGGTAGGGTAGGTAGGGTAGGTAGGGTAGGTAGGGTAGGTAGGGTAGGTAGGGTAGGTAGGGTAGGTAGGGTAGGTAGGGTAGGTAGGGTAGGTAGGGTAGGTAGGGTAGGTAGGGTAGGTAGGGTAGGTAGGGTAGGTAGGGTAGGTAGGGTAGGTAGGGTAGGTAGGGTAGGTAGGGTAGGTAGGGTAGGTAGGGTAGGTAGGGTAGGTAGGGTAGGTAGGGTAGGTAGGGTAGGTAGGGTAGGTAGGGTAGGTAGGGTAGGTAGGGTAGGTAGGGTAGGTAGGGTAGGTAGGGTAGGTAGGGTAGGTAGGGTAGGTAGGGTAGGTAGGGTAGGTAGGGTAGGTAGGGTAGGTAGGGTAGGTAGGGTAGGTAGGGTAGGTAGGGTAGGTAGGGTAGGTAGGGTAGGTAGGGTAGGTAGGGTAGGTAGGGTAGGTAGGGTAGGTAGGGTAGGTAGGGTAGGTAGGGTAGGTAGGGTAGGTAGGGTAGGTAGGGTAGGTAGGGTAGGTAGGGTAGGTAGGGTAGGTAGGGTAGGTAGGGTAGGTAGGGTAGGTAGGGTAGGTAGGGTCGGTAGGGTCGGTAGGGTAGGTAGGGTAGGTAGGGTAGGCAGGTAGGTGCGCCGTAGATACGTACTTAGTGCTACTCGAGCGAAGCCGGGGCGGGCAGCTAGTTCTTCATAAAAAGCTCTCATACTTCCTATTCCGCATTACATGTTCTAACACTTAAATTCAACCTCAGCCTTCAAAAAGCAAAATTTATTAGTGACCGATCGAAGTTTCGTTTTCGGTAAAAAAAATTCATGATTCGGCCATATTTTCGTTTTCGGCCATAAATCAGCCGAAGGTTCAGCCAAGCGGAAAATCGGAAGTTCGTGAATTGTCGCGCGTCATTCGGCCTACTTCGTAAACCTCGGCAATATCAGGTGAATCTGTACAACAAGAAATACACGAAATTTTGTATCCTGTAACGGAATTATTGTGTTTTATTTATTTTAAAGCCTAAGTATATTTGCTCTTTCTTTGCCTAGGTATAAACAAAACAGACAAGATTTCAGTGTATACAGCGAAAATATTAATATTTTTAATGTCTCATTTTCGTTAGGTATGGGTTTTTTTCGGCCGAAAATAAGACTAAAGCCGAAGTGTCTTTTTCGTTTTTGTTTTCGGCTGAAAATCAATTTTCGGTCAGACACTAACATTTATAAGTACATAACCACTATCTCCCACTGTCATTACCACATTTTATCTAATTTTCCGGAAAAAATCAGTGCTATCAAATGAAATATTAATAAAAATGTTATGTATAACAAAACGATTTATCTTTAAAAGTTACTTAAGACTACTAAATTGTTCACATTATCTGATAATGGAAGTTCTGAGAAATGTTTTTAATAAGGCGGGCGACAGCAAGCGGTTTTCAATTGTTTATCAGAACTTTGAAGTTAATAAAAGGTGAATTAGGAGTCTATTAATAGATGGTAGATAAAGTTGCTTCTTCTATTGTTTAAAACACGTACTTAGTTCTTATCAGAAAATATTTTGTTACATGGGCACCGCTTTTGTAAAGAGTCAAGAGAGGTAACCCCTTACGTTTGCTAAACCGAGCCAACACAGCCAGTTTTTATATTTTCTGAAGATCTTTCATTCATAAATCTTTCTGCCCAGCTTTTTTCCAACTATGTTGGGGTCGGCCTCCAGTCTAACAGGATGCAACTGAATACTAGTATTTTACTTGGAGCGACTGCCTATCTGCACAGCCCAGTTACTGGGTAACACGATACCCCTAGGTAAAACTGGTTGTTAGACTCTCGGTTATCTGACTACCCGTAAACGGGTTTTGTCGACGGAAGAATAGACAAAATGACAGATTGTCATTGTGAATCTGTCATTTTGTCTATTCTTCCGTCGACAAAACCCGTTTCTATTGTGGTCATGCTAGGCGTGCTGAACAGGCTTTGTATACGCTTTCATCACAGACTTTTGGAACAGGCTAGCTCATTTTAGGGTAAAAAGATTTTCCAATCCCAGTAAAGTTATGGTAACTACTTTTCATCTACCATGGAGGTATCAACTCCCTGAACGAATAGGTGTTGAAATAGGAAGATACCAATGAAACATCTTACTACAAAATTTTAATTGCCCAGTAACTGGGTTGTGGAGGTCAGATACCTAAAAGGGAGTAAAAATGCTCCATGTTCAAAATACTGGTATTCAGCTGCATCTGGTTAAACTGGTAGCCGACCCCAACATGGCTGGGAAATGGCTGTGGGACAATGCTACGCAGATAATTACTGTTAATAAAATTGTGTTTATAATTTCATTGTTTGTTCTTTTCAGAAAGAAAGACTAAAGTGCAGGGATCGAGGCTAAAGCTACGATCTCTGTGTTCCCAAGAGGGAACTGGCGTTAATCAGACTAGGTAAGCCCTAATTTATTATTTACTAACTGCGCCCGAGGAGCTCGTGGCTAAGTAATAACTGCTGCACGGGTCGATCCGTCAGGTTAAGCTACGCTTGCCGGGGTTGGTCTGTGGATGGGTGACCATCTTTACATACCGAGACTCCTCCGTGCCTCGGAAAGCACTTTATGCCGTTGGTCCCGGCTGTCATTCGTGGATCTTCTACAGTCGTTACGGGTCGTCAGAAGCCCGAAAGTCTGACAACCAGTATTACCAAGGGGTATCGTATCACCCAGTTACTGGGTTGTGGAGGTCAGATAGGCAGTCGCTTCATGTAAAATACTGGTATTCAGCTGAATCCGGTTAGACTGGAAGCCGACCCCAATAAACTTGGGAAAAGGCTAGGCAGATTGATATCATTGCGCAATCATGCATCATGGCAAGTCCATAAACATATCATGTCCGGCAGGTGAATTAATTAAAGTGCTAATCATGGTGACAATTTCAATAAAAACAAAACACTGCTATCTACTGCACCCGCGGCTATTAGTCATGTCATAGAAATGAACGACAAGTTGGTTGTCAAACTTTTTGATTCAGACTACCCTTAACGACTGTCAAAGATCTACGAATGACAGCTGGGACCAATGGCTTAACATGCTTTATGAGGCATGGAGCGGTCCCGATATGTAGTGGATGACGTAAGCTATGCTTGCCGCGTTCAAGAGTTGTCAGTGTTATTATTGTTGTGAAATATTGACACTGACAGCTACTGAACGCGGCTCAGATGTGCTGATCGCGTTCAGTTTCATTGGTGAAATTCGTCCTAAGTCGTTTCTGTAGAGTTGCTTTACATAGGTACCATGGCGGTCACGCATATCTAACCTCTTTGAAAACAAAATCGCGTGCACACGACCCTTTTTTTCGTTGGTAAGCGTTACTATAGCGGCCGAGCGCTGCAAGCAGGAATAGTGCTTACGGTGTTCAGAT
The DNA here is from genome assembly GCA_914767755.1 of Agrochola circellaris. Classification (NCBI taxonomy): domain Eukaryota; kingdom Metazoa; phylum Arthropoda; class Insecta; order Lepidoptera; family Noctuidae; genus Agrochola; species Agrochola circellaris. Next base: position 1,910,680 of record OU611867.1, on the reverse strand, counting down.
ATGCGTGTCCACGATAGGACCTACATTATTTAGGAGAAGAATGATTATAGTCGGCTTTTACGAAACCTTTATGTAAATTTTAATTTACCGGTCCTTATCTTTCAGAGCCTTTTCTAATTACACTGAATTTTTTATTAAGAATGATGATAATTATCAGTATTTTGTAATCTTTTTCTTAAAGGCTTACGCTATCAATAAAACGTTGAATAATGCTTTAAAATATATTTGAGGAAAACTATACATAATGCCTTTGTTTATTTAAGCTACTGTTTTGCACGATTTTATCAAAATTGGTTTAGTAATTTAGCAGAGAAAAAACTTATCGAACGCACGAAGAGATTTTTGTATACAGCATGTTTCAGAAATGTATGTTCATATTTAAGAGTGTGGTACAGACCATCAAACTGAAAATTTTTCTCTATGGCAACAACATCGTTATCGCAAAAAAAAAATCGTCTGTCCCATACAAAACTTCAATACCCACTCGAGCCAAATGTATGGGACGGTTGATTATTTTTTCGGGATTAGGATGTTGGTCCCATAGAGAAAGTTCTTCAGTTGGATGGTCTGTTACATACCTTAATATGATCGCACATTTCTGAAACATGCCGTACCTATATTATGGTTACCTATTTATAATTTATTAGAGTTGATAACAGCCATTAGAACTATTAGAAATAATCAAAATCAGATAATAATATCTACATTATTGATAATTATTTTTTTCCTTTTCAACCGAATCCATTAAGGAGGAGAATCCTAATTATAGGTACTCCATTGATTTAGGTATACAATGTGAAATTTAATTCGTTTGCATCCTCTTAAGGGGTCATTGTACTCATCATTATGAACAACTTTCAGTATGGGGCCAACAGTGAAATCGCGAAAAAAATATCAGCTGTTCCATACATTTATGTTCGCATAGCTCGTTATAATGAAGGGAACAGCAGATTTTTTTTTTACTGACCCCTTAATAGAATGCAAACGAATTAAATTTCACATTGTATAATTAAATTAATAATAAATAATAAACATTTATTTCTCTTCCACAAAGGTGCCTTAAAAATATGAAGATTACAAAATCTGATAAATCCTTTGTGGGACTGGTATCTGCACTAGGAAAACCTGTCACACAGATTACCAGGCCCCCCCCCAAAAACAGTGTTTGAGTATCATAAAAATAATATGTACAAAGTATTTTTTTTTATTAAAGGTAAACAAAAAACCACTTGACGAGAAAGATGTCAAGTAACCGACTAAACGTAATACCTGTCACTTCAGTTGTCATACTACTATTTTTCCCAGATATGAGACCTAGCTAGATCGAATTTTCGTCGCAGTAAACCCCTATATTGCAACTTTCATCGAAATCGTTAGAGCCGTTTTCGAGAACGTGATTACAAATATATAATTATATATATACATACAAAAATTGCTCGTTCAATTGTATAGGTTTAAGTGAGATATTTGACGTGATTTTAGAGAAAAAGAAATGGATTTCTAAAATAACTGAATGTATAATATTGATGGCTTAGCCAGTTCAATAAGAAACTTCTGTTTTATAAACATAATTAGGCAGAAAATGTGTTTCAAATAAATCAACTGGAAGGTTGAACTCTTTCAACTAAAAAGGCTTATGTGGCTTACATATGTAGACAGCCAATCGGGTGCTTAATCCAATTTAAAACAGACCAATCACGAGCACGAAGCTGGTGATTGGTGCAAATTAATTTTGATTAATGACTTTAACGTAAGCCTGTCGTATCGTCATTATAAATGACGGTGTGATTTTCCATGAATTATACGCTATCGGATTTAGAGAAATATATTAGATAATATAATTTACGTTGTAAATCTTTTTGCCAGTGCTTATAGTTTTTGTTAGCATGCGAATCTTTTTGTTAATTTGGTACGTTTTTACGGCTAAATGACAGCTGATTTGGATAATAATTGGCAACTTTTAACCGCCTTTGTGGTCTAGTCATCCAGTGTTTAGACCACCTGTCTCGTACCCAGAGATCCTGGGTCCGATTACCAGTAGGGGCAAATTTCTGCCCGGTTTGGATGGTGGTAGGGCTTGTTCTAAGTCCGCCTGGCTAGCTACCACCATCTTATCTAAGTCTGTCGCCATAACAACAATGTTAACAGCATTGTTGTGTTACAGCAGTTAGAGGCAAGATAGCCAGTTCCTCTGTGGTTGATGTTTCCGGGTGAAGCTCGCTTCCACGTTCAGCCTGATCACCACTTACTATCAGGTGAGATGCAGGCCAAGAGCTTCCCCGTAGAGGTTAAAAAAAATATATATATATAGGATACTGTTAATATTACTTGACCAAGATTATGTCTGGACTTTAAAAGAGACGACCTCTGAGTTTGTTTCGGCCTTTCTTCTCAGAGTAGTCAGATAGGAAACACCGACCATCTAGCTTATTTTTAATATTTTTTTATATGACGTGTAAAAGTGATTCTGATATCCTATTTACAGAATAAACAATTTCATTTTATTTCATTTACGGATATTAATGACTTTTGCCTCCACCTGTGCTTTTGCTTTTTGATTTCTGCCAGTTAGTCTAGTGGTCGCAAGCGTTACTGATGAGCACATGGTCCTGGTTCCGATTCCCAAGTCGGGTAAAGTGTTATTGAGTTTTTCTATCTAGAATTTCTCAGTAGCAGTCCGGAGTCTGGATTTGTGCCCGGTTGATGGCAATGTGCTCGCCCCCTATTTCTGGGACTTAAACGTAACTGGCGAAATATGGCTGTACTTTAGACTATTGGTACGCCTCTGCCCAAACCTTTTCAAAATTCAAAATTCAAAATATTTTATTTCACATAAACCTAGAAGGGCACTTATGAAACGTCAGAAGCGAGGGGCACTTATGAAACGTCAGAAGCGAGGTGCACGGTTCCAATTGGTCGTTTCCTATGGAGAAGAGCCGGCAATCAACTCCACGGTTACTCTTTTAAAAGTAGTTAAATGGTTTTTACAATGTTTCCAAATTACAGTGTTAAAAGGTATGAGAGGACAGTGTAGGCCCATCAACAAGTACCAGGTACTTAGCAAAATATAAAATGGTCCACAGATCTACAGTCTGTTATGTCTACAACGTTCTCTCATTCCCAAAATTTAAAAGAAAATAATCTATATAAAAGATAAATGAAATAATAAAAACCTATTTAAACCAAATGACAATGGTTGCCACTACAGCTTTGAGAAAACAAGTATTGATGACTTTAAAAGCGAATAAAGCCACGAGATAAAGTTAGTTTTAATAATTCTATGTATAGGTAAAATAAAGAGTTAATCTTTGTGAGTTTTGTATGTCGGTGGAAATCTTCGAAAATACTGATCCGATTTCGGAATTTCTTTCACTAATGGGAAGCTTCAGTAGTATTGCCAAGTGGCATCTATACATATTGTAACTTTAAGTCGCTTTTCGTGTTTGTCTGTATGTCCGCGTTGTTCTTCTAAACCATGCAACAGATTTTGATGAGGGTTTCCGCATCGTTTAGAGAATTTATTCCGGAAGGTTTATGTATATAACCTTAGTTTTTGTTTACCCTAAACCTCTTAAGGGGCCATTGTTCTCATTATTACAAAGCTATCTATGACTCTCCTTGGTCTGGGAAGCTTTTTACCCACGCGATTTAAGAAGGTAAATAAATAATTAACAAACTTACATAGCCCTTTATAACCCGGTAAACTCTTTCTTATATAAAAATACGTAATTGGTATTAGGTTTTTTAATGGTATTTTAAATAGCGCTGACAACTTACCATGTTAAATATCTGACTTTAAAAAAAATGGTACCGGTAACTATATCGTTTCAATTACCTATGCCTTTATATAATTGAAACGATATAGTTAAAAAAAATTTAATGTCCGATATTTAACATGGTAAGTGGTCAGCGCCATTTAAAATGGTAAACTTACCGTTTTATGTCATAATCTTGTTGTAAGTATTAAGATACTGTGTGTAACGTGTAGTTGGTCCCGGCTATCATTCGTAGATCTTCGGCAGTCATTACGGGTAGTCAGAAGCCTGAAAGTCTGATAACCAGTCTTACCAACGGGTTTCGTGTTATCTAGTTACTGGGTTGTGGAGGTCAGATAGGCAGTCGCTCCATGAGCAATACTGGTATGCCACTGCATCCAGTTAGACTGGAAGCCGACCCCAACATAGTTGGAAAAAGGCTGGGAAGGTGATGATTACCTTTTTACTTCAAACAGGATCAAAACTATAAAATAAAATAATATACAGGGTACCAGGGACCGACACACAACCGGTTGCCAATACGATACTGTAGCCTAATTACGCAATACACGATCAATCAGAATCTGAATCGTTTTGAAACAGATTGCTAATCCATTGATTCGTACGTTCGAAAAAAAAATCTGCTCAACAACGTAAATATCACAATGAATGTTGTTGACCTGTCAAATTGAAACAGATTAGTCGGAATTGTCAACGAAAATATGTTGCGTAATTAGATAGCTGGTCCACTGCGTTGAAATTTTACGTCGGTTATTAAAATTAAAAAAATGCTGGGCCATACATTTTGACCGCGTAGGTAAATTGCACTTTTGTAGGAAATCGCAGATTTTTTATTCCCGAATTATGAACTGAATTCATGGTTAACAGTTCAAATACAAAATCTAAAATAATAAAAACCTATTTTAAACGAAATGACATGATTGCTATTACAACTCTAACAAATCTGAATGTTTTGCCCTGCCACTGCAGGCTGTATAGCTTACCAACTAATTCATCTGACCTCCACAACCCAGTTACTGGGTAACACGATACCCCTTGTTAAGACTGGTTGTCAGACTTTCGGGCTTAAGATGACCCGTAACAACTGTCAAAGATCTACAAAAGACAGTGTCACTGTTATTTGTAAAAAAATATAAAAAAACCGCGAAATTGGTTTTTTTATATTTTTTTTGGCACCTCTTTAGGTCAGGACCCAGCTGAATATCAAAACATATTTGGCCTAGGTGTTAGGGGGGATGCGTGAAAATTGATTCACTGTTACAATGTATAATAGATATTGAGTAAAAAAATAAAATGTGTCTAATCAGCCTAAAATATTTTAAGTGAACATGTAAACTCAAAGATATATATGTTTTCCGGTGACGCGCGTTTTGATTGAGTGATAGTAATATAAGTAGCTCTGATATATTTGCCGATACCAACCTTTATAATTTAATTGATTTACATATACGAGTAAATAAACATCATTAACGCAGTGCGAATTTTTTTTAACGTATTTTGCTATCGTGTGGCCTACAGGGCAAAAGTGATGTTATTATTCGGGAATAATAACAATAATTGTGATCTGAGATACTTTTTTTAATTGTTAAGGTGAGTCGTGATAGTGTTTATTATTATTAAATAATATTATTATTATTGTGAAGTTAGTTGGACCTAATGAATCGAAAAAGAAAACGGAAATTTCTCAAAGTATATCTGTTGCAACATTTTCGCGTGTTCCTATATTTTTAATAAATATAAAATTCTTTTTATATGTTAAAAAGAAGTTATAATTTTAAATGAAAATAATTTAATACAAATTAGTAGATAATTACAGTGACTTAGACTTACCTCGTTGAAAATATTGAACAAAACAAATATAGTAATGAATTTAATGGTAACTTTCAACTGTTATTAATAATAATTCAGCGTGCATAATTAAAACAGTGTCTAATTTAAAAAAAACAACATGAATTAGTCACACTTAATTAATAATTATTTTTTACAACATGTTATTTTGACGTTTTTGGAACAGTTATTTTTAATTTAGTGGCTGGGGCCAATTAATTAAAGTGCATTAATAATTGTGATATTTTTCAATAAATTAATTTGTGTCAAATGAGGCGCCAGGAAAAGTATTGTTTGGATTTTCAGTGCAATTTTATGTAGGTACCTTTAAAATGAAAAAGGTTTTTCAACTAAGAAATTCTTGGTAGCGACCCGGAGTCTGGATGGTCAGTGAAAATAATTTCGTACTCTATAATACTAAAGATTTTTCCAAGCCGAATTTCGGTCAAGGCGAGCAATCTCGGAGACGGAGACTAGCTAGATCAGTACGCAAGAGATTTATAGTGCATGCGCAAACTCAGGTCTGTGCGCTCTTTAGATGAAGTGTGGGCGTTTTCGAGGACTGTCTTATGTAATTTTGACGTTCGAAAAGTGCTGATTCTCAGCCCTCAAAGTGCTCTCTCTCAGTTTATAAATGACTTTTGAATTTGAATTTGAATTTATGTACTTTCATAGTCCTATGGGATGGCAATCCGGCAGCCGGGGAGATGTGGCAAATATTCTATAACAATGTAAGGTGCTAAATGTGTGGCTGTGATGTTCGTCATTGTATTAGATCCAGTTCTGAATTTTAAATTCGAGTTCCATCCGGATCTTACACAAACATTTACTTAAGGCAATTAGAAACACATTCATCTGTATTTAGTAGGTTGCAAACCATTTTTTCCCTAAAGGAACATGAACACGACACCTCATTACGGGCCCAGCGGGGTAACTGCGTACACTTACAATGGCAATACCTTTCACTTTGTCTATTCAAAAACATTCATTGCGTCATTTATGTTTTCGAGCAGATGAATTTTTCACACTCATATGTATGAAAAATTCATCTGCTCCACAATGAATTTGCAATTTCCTTCAAAATCCATCTTATTGTGATTGACACAATTAGGGTGCAGGTTTCTGCAAGTTGGTTGTTGTAGGTGCAAGCATTTTTAGTAACTGTCATGAATCATGATCTTTTTCTTTTCGTGTGGTTCGTGACTTATCTGGTATCAGAGTTTTTATGCCACCCATGGGCCTCTGACTTGGCTTCACATGCCGTCGAGGAATATTTCTCAAGCATGCCAGTTTCCTCACGATGATTTCCTTCACCGTTTTTGAAGCAAGTGATACATATGCAATACGCACATGAATCCGAAAAATCAGAGGTGCGTGCCTTGGGTTCGAACTCGAGACTTCTGCTGGGGAGTTTGTTGCGCCACTTCTTCTTCCCAGCTAATGCACTAGGAAGTGGTGAAGGGTGGGCGTTTTGGGGGACTGACTTATGTAATTTTCACGTTCGAAAAGTGCTGATTATCAGCCTAGTTTGAATAAATGACTTTTGAATTTGAATTTAGACCTATGATTTAGCAGTCTGACGGTCACACCACTAGCTATCACTAAATCAATAAAACAGTAACAATCAATCATAATATTAATGGCTGACAATAGATAATTATGAATTTAAATTAATTGGATTTCGGCAATCGGGGGAAGCGACACAAATTAAACATGTAAGCTTTATTCCAACTTATAATTATATAAATTATAATTACATAACATCAGGCTTGTAATTCCCCGAAGGATTGTACACCCACATTTTCGGAATGAGAATCAACACAAAATTTTGTTGACAACCTGTCAAATGCACGTCAACTGTTGTGTTCATTCGGTTCACTTGACATACAGAGTTGAATTTTGGCAGGGCGTTGATTTCTGTTCCTGAATCAGTCTCTAATTTAATAAAAAGCAAAACATAAACAGTAGTACCTTTTGTACTCAAAAGTTATGTGTCTATATTTTATTGTGTGTACATAAATAATAAAATACATATATATTAAATAAATAAAATCCAAATATGTGTTGATGGGAAGAGAATTTGATTATGATTTAAGTGATACTCGTAATGACGCAATACAAAAGTGAATTAAGGCATTAGAAATTTTCTCCTCTCATCTAATGCGAACTTGACATTATTTTTCTCTTCTATATTTTTAGGCTTAGGCTGGGAAGCTCGTGGTTAAGTAATAACTGCCGCACGGGTCGATCCAATAGGTTAAGCTACGCTTGCCGGGGTTGGTATGTGGATGAGTGACCATCTTTACATACCGAGACTCCTTCGTGCCTCGGAAAGCACGTTAAACCGTTGGTCCCGGTTGTCATTCGTGCATCTTTGACAGTCGTTACGGGTCGTCAGAAGCCCGAAAGTCTGTCAACCAGTCTTACCAAGGGGTATCGTATTACCCAGTTAGAGGTCAAATAGGCAGTCGCTCCTTGTAAAATACTTGTATTCAGCTGCATCCGGTTAGACTGGAAGCCGACCCCAATATACATAGTTGGGAAAAGTCTTACCCCCATGAAAATAAGGCGTGATTTTGAGTAAAATGCCCTCAAAGAGAAACGATCTATAATTTTTTGAAGGATTTCGGTTTAAGACACTATGTATTTTCTGTCCACAGATATGTACAAAGCTATCACCTTCCTGACATTGATAGCTGCGTCCTCAGCCCAGTTCCTACCAAATGGCTGCCCCTCCAGCTCCAACGTGCACTTGCTGCTGCCGCACGAGAGCGACTGCTCCAAGTTCTACAGCTGTAGCAATGGCAACAAGATTGAGATGAGCTGTGCGCCTGGCACGCTTTTTGATGCTAATTTACAAGTAAGAAGATTTATTTTGGGTACTTTTTATAGGGAAATATTTAAATGATCCTCTTAAAACTTACGCTTTTTTAAATGATTGTAGCTCTAAAAACTGGTGGGTTTTTAATGTTTCACACTTTTTAAAATTAATAAGTCACTTTTTAACTTTCTGACCTTTTCTGTCGTAGTAAATAAGCTACGGTACCCCGACCAAACGGTTAGGTTCAATGACAGTTCTGTGACAAAGCGCGCGCGAGCCGAGCGAGCGAAGCGACCGGTGCTGCGGCAGAGGCCGCGGCCAGCGCTACATCCAAGTTGGTCGCAGTTACTTGGCTATTTAGTAATTTTAGGACCCCCAAATATGTGAATTTGTGATCGAAGCACTTCAACGATGCTTGCTCGATAAACCGACCCCAACATGGTTGGGAAAAGTGCTAGGCAGGATGATGTTGAAATGTTTTTTATTTTTATGTGTTTTTTTTGAGCTCTTACAATGTACAGACAGGGAAATTAATTGTTATTTCATTATACGACTTCAAAAATATGAGGAGTCTGGCTCCGTTATTTATAGGCCGATGTGGTTTTTTTATTTTATTTGAAAGGATGTACTTCCAGATTGGTCCCGTATAGATTTGGTCAAGTTATGATGAGTGGTTTTTGAGTTAGCTTCAATAATACATATTTTTTCACTTAGTGGATGTTAATGATGATGTAATAACGTCCTGTCACTGTTAGTTACATTGAAAGTAGTGGTACGAATACAATATGTATTTATATGGCGTACCACAACTAAAAAGTGAAAAATAAAAAGGTTATAACATTAAAAAAATACCGACTTCCAAAAAAAAACACTGCAAAGTGAAAAATAACTTTAATTTCAGAACTCGATGGCAAAAAACGAAAACACAAAACCAAAGACACCGACTTCCGAAATTATTTTTTTAAGACCACACAGTGTTTTTTTTTTATAATCATCATGCTCATCTTAAGACGCAGATATATGCCAGTGACCTTGAGTGGTTAGCTTGCGTGTACTGAGGTCACGCAACGCGTCGTATGTCCAGCCAGTAATAGGACTCGCCCAACAAGGAGCGCTGTCCCAAATTACACTCATTATTAATTTATTATACATAAAACAAACGTTATTTTAAATTAATTTATTCATTTTTAAATGATGAAGGTTTCAGTTAAATAAGCTTGATAGATTTTGCATGATTCTCAGTTTTTTGTCCGCGTTAGACATACCTTTACAAATTAATTTCACTATATAATATAAACATATAATCTAAATTATTACTATATTAAGTTATTAAGAAAATGCTCCAATTTAGCATATTTTTTTTCCAAATCATTAATACTTGTTTAGACGTGATCTTCAGTATAAAATCATTAAAAGTTGGTTAACGTCGCCTTAAATACAAGCTACGTCAAGCTTTATCAAAACACGCCGCGTCAATTGGCCATGTTTAGCATTTTGATACAACTGTCAAAGAATAATAGCTTAGATTTGAATATTCAGGTAATTTAAGTTGGTTGTCAATTTGGTAAACAACATTTCTCGACAACAACTAACAACAACAGCTAAATAGATTGATGTAAAGTAATTAGCCCTGAAAAAAGAATGAGTGGGTCGGTAAAGCTTATTGATTTAATCAACCGGAATAGAATTTTCTTGGTCATGCAAGAGGATGCTTGGCCTTACTTTAACCGGAAGAATTTGTTGTTATCATGTTTTAGTTATCACGATTACCTAGGTGACTAATATTTATAGCTAATATTGGTAAAGATATCTGCCGTTAAAGATTTCTTACCGACCGACTATTATTAGAGAAAACTCACATTACTTAATATTTTTAATAATATCCGAACATTTACAAAATACCAACTCTTCATAATGTCTAAATATAAGTTAGGCATAACCAAATAAAAATTGTAAGGTTATTAGAAAAACAATTTATTTTGCAGGTATGCAACTGGCCGTTCGCAGTACAATGTTCAACACCATCACCACTACAAACAACAACAACAACAACACCATTACCAACAACAACAACAACAACGGCACAAACAACAACAGCGCCAATAGAATTCCTGCCCAATGGTTGTCCGGCAGACTTCAGCGTCCATTACTTGCTGCCTCATCCAACAGATTGTTCTAAATTCTATCAATGCAGCAATGGAAATCAAGTTGAAATGCCTTGTGGGGCTGGGACATTATTCGACTTTGAATCACAGGTAACTACTTATTTTTTACCAATTCTTAAAATATAGTACCTAATCTGGAAAAAATATCAATTAAATAGAGAAAAGATTTGATTTTTGTATGTTTGTTTGTAATAGATAAAATGAAAAATACTTAACCGATTTAAAAAATGCTTTCACCTATAAAAAGCTACATTACCAGTGAGTAAAATAGGCTGTATTTTATAGAGTTCTACGCGGACAAAGTAACGGGCAGAAGCTAGTTACAGAACAGTTTCATTATAGCATTGTCTATGTTGGTGTTAACGAAAAAGCATTCTCCGTCTTGATACAAAACGAGTTTGTATTTTGAAATGTATTCCGACTACAATAAAGTTCTTATACAAAATTGAACTAGACTCGGTTCTACATCTTTTTTGTAGTAATAACTTTATGTAAGTCTGTACAAAGATCAGAATACAATAATTGGCTGAAAGGATGTTTAACTTATAGCATAGTTCACACAAGCTTAGTAGCAATTGTTACTTGTAACTGATACTTACCTTGCTTAAACATGCTGAAACACTGCTTAGTATTAGCAAAATGAATTTTAATGTTAACTATATTTACTTAGCGACAAGCCGACACGTATGATGACTAATGTCGTGTAAGCTAGGTATAATTATAGTTATTTTTCCATCTTTTTGCCAACTTTCCATCCAATATTTTAAGGTTAAAGATATTTAAATTTTATTTCTCAAAAGAATTACAAATTCACGTAGAGAGAAAACATAAATAGATTTAAAACAATATTAAATACCACTAAGAGTAGCTTAAAATAAAATATAAATATATACATACACATAGTACGTCTCTTTAAATCAAAATCTTTTCTTTCTAGATCTGCAACTGGCCTTTCATGGTAACCTGCTACCCAGGAGCCACAACATTTCAACCAACAACATCGTCATCAACAACAACATCCACAACAACTGATGCGCCAACGACAACGACAACAGTTGACCCATCAACAACAACAATTGACCCAACAACAGAATCATCCACAGATTTCTTACCTAATGGCTGTCCAGCAGATTTTGGTGTACATCTTTTGTTACCTCATGAAACGAATTGTGCTAAATTTTACAGTTGTAGCAATGGACGGAAAGTTTTGATGTCTTGTGCTCCGGGGACTTTGTTTTCTTTTGAGGGACAGGTACGTACTTTTATACTATTATTTCAATAATATCTTCCCGACCTAAATTTGATCACAGTGGCCAACAGATATTAGCTAAGTAAGCAGGAGAAAAAAAAAAATTGATGGAAATTGAGTATTGAGTATTGAGTATTGAGATATTAGTTACCCCCACCTATGAAATCAGCGTTTTGTATGGAGAATCTTAAAGAAGTTGCATTTTTCATTCTAACATTTTATTAATTTATATAACAACCATGAACACTAATGTTTTAAAACTTTTATGCACTAATGTTTAAAAACTAAGATAACGTAATATGCCTCTTAGATTAAGCGACAAAAATAAGTTTTGGCTAAGTTAAAACAAATAGTGGTCATTTCTGCTAACAAAATGAGGAGTAATTTTTAAGGTATTTTTATGTTTAGAAAATTATAAGTAATAAAGTTTTTTTACTATTGGTAGTTGTCTGTGATGGTCATTATTCGATATAATACCTAGGAATTGATGAATATTATAAATCATAGAAGTGACGAGGTTCTCTATTTGTGAGAAAAAAAACCGGCAATTTCAAAGGTGGGAACCCAATATTAAAGTGCACAAGTTCATGCTTATAGTCAATTCGTCACGAGGCTGTCATACCATCAACTTCCAAACTCCGGGCTGTGAGAAATCCCTAATCGAAAATCCTGTACTTTGCCTGACCTGATATTAGACGTTTTTTCTACGCCTGTTAATATGGAACTATGAACCACCGCTCATACCACCAGTCAAATACTGTTTTTGACTACCGCTCTATTACCTGGATTTTGTAAAAAAATAAAATATCTGAATCGTAATTATAATAATTAGAATGATATAAACATTATTACATTATTATGTTATTACATTTGAATTAAGTATCTGAGATATTATCAAGAAACTCAATGTCATACTACATTACTTTAAATTCCGATGTAGCAACACTTTTTAGGATCTTTTCGTTCCAATGATCACTCAAAATTCAACTTAGAATTATTTATTTATTAAGGATCTCCAACAAGAGATATACAAATACACAATATGGAGGGTAACGTCAGTTATTAAGAAGGTGTACTCCATCACATTTAGGAGACCACTGTATGCACGATATATATAACATCTAAGCTAACTAATTCATAATTCTAAAGTAGATAATTGATTAAAAGGTGATAGAATATAAATTATCTGAGATTGTGAATTCCAATTCTACTATTGAAGTCAAAAAGTCAAAACTGTTTTAAATGTTATTTTATCTAAATTAATGTTTTCTAGGGTTGCGACTTGCCTCACATGGTAGACTGCACACCAGGTGCTACAACAACAACTCCATCTACAACTACAACCACTACAACTGAAGTACCAACAACTACTTCAACAACCGAGGAGCCTACTACAACAACAACTACGCAGGCACCCACGACGACTACTACTGAGGAGCCTACAACAACAACGACGACTGAGGCACCCACGACAACAACAACTGAGGAGCCTACAACAACAACAACTACGCAGGCACCCACGACGACTACTACTGAGGAGCCTACAACAACAACGACGACTGAGGCACCCACGACAACAACAACTGAGGAGCCTACAACAACAACAACTACGCAGGCACCCACGACGACTACTACTGAGGAGCCTACAACAACAACGACGACTGAGGCACCCACGACAACAACAACTGAGGAGCCTACAACAACAACAACTACGCAGGCAACCACGACGACTACAACTGAGGAGCCTACAACAACGACGATAGAGGCACCCACGACAACAACAACTGAGGAGCCTACTACAACAACAACTACGCAGGCACCCACGACGACTACTACTGAGGAGCCTACTACAACAACAACTACGCAGGCACCCACGACGACTACTACTGAGGAGCCTAGTACAACAACAACTACGCAGGCACCCACGACGACTACTACTGAGGAGCCTACAACAACGACGACAGAGGCACCCACGACAACCACAACCGAGGAGCCTACAACAATAACAACAACGACTGGGGCACCCACGACAACAACAACGGTAGAACCTACCACTACAACAACAACGGAGGCAACTACGACAACTACAACTGAGGAGCCTACCACTACAACAACAACAACTGAGGAGCCTCCAACAACAACAACAACTCAAACACCAATCACAACTGAAGCGACCACGACAACGGAAGTACCATCAACAACAACAGCAGCCCCAGGTTTTCTTCCCAATGGTTGTCCAGATGACTTCAATGTCCATCTTTTATTGCCTCATGAGAGTGATTGTGGAAAGTTCTATAGTTGTGTTAATGGAAACAAAGTTGAGATGAACTGCGCGCCTGGTACCTGGTTCGACTTTAATTTACAGGTAAGAGTAAAGCAATGTTAAATTATATTTATTTCTCTAAATAAATCCAAAAAAACACTTCAAAGTTCAATAATACGGACGAATACTTCAACCCCTAAGTGACCACTTGCCTTTGTATTTTTTTGTACAGTTAGTTAGTTTTTTAATTTAGTACCTACGAGTATCTATTGTAAATAGTTAGTTGTGTTAAAAATTGTAAAAGAATATATCTTTTACAATTTTTTTTTTTTTTTACGTGCAATAAATTAAATAATACATTCAAACTAGATAAGGTCCATGTTTCCTAAGAAAGACGGAAACGTAATCAGAGGTCACAGTCTTTTGTAAACTTTAAGATTTTTGTTCCATAGTTTAATTTAAACTAGCTAGTGAAACTCCAAAGTTGTGATGGATATCTGAAAATGAACTTTCTTCAAATTCAGTGGACAGTCCTTGAAGTGCCTATAGCACAAGATATAGGAGTATGTCAATCTATTCAACAGTCAATTTCCCTCACTGTACTTAATTATGCGCAAATGTATAACAATGTTTATTTCTATTCCAGTTCTGCAGTTGGCCATTCATGGAGCAATGTAACGTTACATCGACGACTCAAGCTCCAACAACAACAACTACAACGACAACGGAGGAACCCTCTACTCCAGCGGTGACTACCACAACAACAACACAACCACCTACTATAACAACAACTACTGAAGAACCTACTACGACAACGACACAGACAACGACTACTACAACAGAGGAACCCACTACCACCACAACAGAGGAACCCTCTACCACAACAACAACAGAGGAACCCACTACTACAACAACAGAGGAACCCTCTACCACAACAACAACAGAGGAACCCACTACTACAACAACAGAGGAACCCTCTACCACAACGACAACAGAGGCACCCACCACTATAACAACAACAACGGAGGAACCCTCTACCACAACGACAACAGAGGAACCTACGACCACCACAACAGAGGTACCCACCACTGTAACAACAACAACAGAGGAACCCACTACCACCACAACAGAGGTACCCACTACCACAACAACAGAGGAACCTACCACTGTTACCACAACAACAGTGGAACCCACTACCACCACGACAGAGGAACCCACCACTGTTACAACGACCACAAAGGAACCCACCACTGTTACAACAACAACAGAGGAACCTTCAACCACAACGACAACAGAGGAACCCACCACTGTTACAACAACAACAGAGGAACCCACTACCACCACAACAGAAGAACCCACTACCACAACAACAGAGGAACCTTCTACCACAACGACAACAGAGGAACCCACCACTATTACAACAACAACAGAGGTACCCACTACCACAACAACAGAAGAACCCTCTACCACAACAACAGAGGAACCCTCTACCACGACGACAACAGAGGAACCCACTACCACCACAACAGAGGAACCCTCTACCACAACGACAACAGAGGAACCCACTACCACCACAACAGAGGCACCCACTACCACAACAACAGAGGAACCCTCTACCACAACGACAACAGAGGAACCCACCACTGTAACCACAACAACACCGGAACCCACTACCACCACGACAGAGGAACCCACCACTGTAACAACAACAACAGAGGAACCCACCACTGTTACAACAACAACAGAGGAACCCACTACCACCACAACAGAGGAACCCTCTACCACAACGACAACAGAGGAACCCACCACTGTTACCACAACAACAGCGGAACCCACTACCACCACGACAGAGGAACCCTCTTCCACGACAACAACAGAGGAACCCACTACCACCACAACAGAGGCACCCACTACCACAACAACAGAGGAACCCTCTACCACAACGACAACAGAGGAACCCACCACTGTAACCACAACAACACCGGAACCCACTACCACCACGACAGAGGAACCCACCTCTGTAACAACAACAACAGAGGAACCCACCACTGTTACAACAACAACAGAGGAACCCACTACCACCACAACAGAGGAACCCTCTACCACAACGACAACAGAGGAACCCACCACTGTTACCACAACAACAGCGGAACCCACTACCACCACGACAGAGGAACCCTCTTCCACAACCACAACAGAGGAACCCACCACTGTTACCACAACAACAGGGGAACCCTCTACCACAACCACAACAGAGGAACCCACTACCACCACAACAGAGGTACCCACTACCACAACAACAGAGGAACCCTCTACCACAACGACAACAGAGGAACCCACCACTGTTACCACAACAACAGAGGAACCCTCTACCATAACGACAACAGAGGAACCCACCACTGTAACAACGACCACAGAGGAACCCACCACTGTTACGACAACAACAAAGGAACCCACTACCACCACAACAGAGGTACCCACTACCACAACAACAGAGGAACCCTCTACCACAACGACAACAGAGGAACCCACCACTGTTACCACAACAACACCGGAACCCACTACCACCACGACAGAGGAACCCACCACTGTTACAACGACCACAGAGGAACCCACCACTGTTACGACAACAACAGCGGAACCCTCTACCACAACCACAACAGAGGAACCCACCACTGTTACCACAACAACACCGGAACCCACTACCACCACGACAGAGGAACCCACTACCACAACAACAGAGGAACCCTCTACCACGACGACAACAGAGGAACCCACCACTGTAACAACAACAACAGAGGAACCCACTACCACAACAACAGAGGAACCCTCTACCACGACGACAACAGAGGAACCCACCACTGTAACAACGACCACAGAGGAACCCACTACCACAACAACAGAGGAACCCTCTACCACAACGACAACAGAGGAACCCACCACTGTAACAACGACCACAGAGGAACCCACTACCACAACAACAGAAGAACCCTCTACCACAACGACAACAGAGGAACCCACCACTGTAACAACGACCACAGAGGAACCCACCACTGTTACGACAACAACCGAGGAACCCTCTACCACAACCACAACAGAGGAACCCACCACTGTAACAACGACCACAGAGGAACCCACCACTGTTACGACAACAACAGAGGAACCCACTACCACCACAACAGAGGTACCCACTACCACAACAACAGAGGAACCCTCTACCACAACGACAACGGAGGAACCCACCACTGTTACCACAACAACACCGGAACCCACTACCACCACGACAGAGGAACCCACCACTGTTACAACGACCACAGAGGAACCCACCACTGTTACGACAACAACAGAGGAACCCACTACCACCACAACAGAGGTACCCACTACCACAACAACAGAGGAACCCTCTACCACAACGACAACGGAGGAACCCACCACTGTAACAACGACCACAGAGGAACCCACCACTGTTACGACAACAACCGAGGAACCCTCTACCACAACCACAACAGAGGAACCCACTACCACCACAACAGAGGCACCCACTACCACAACAACAGAGGAACCCTCTACCACAACGACAACAGAGGAACCCACCACTGTAACAACGACCACAGAGGAACCCACCACTGTTACGACAACAACAGAGGAACCCTCTACCACAACGACAACAGAGGAACCCACCACTGTAACAACGACCACAGAGGAACCCACCACTGTTACGACAACAACAGAGGAACCCACTACCACCACAACAGAGGTACCCACTACCACAACAACAGAGGAACCCTCTACCACAACGACAACGGAGGAACCCACCACTGTTACCACAACAACACCGGAACCCACTACCACCACGACAGAGGAACCCACCACTGTTACAACGACCACAGAGGAACCCACCACTGTTACGACAACAACAGAGGAACCCTCTACCACAACCACAACAGAACAACCCACCACTGTAACAACGACCACAGAGGAACCCACCACTGTTACGACAACAACAGAGGAACCCACTACCACCACAACAGAGGTACCCACTACCACAACAACAGAGGAACCCTCTACCACAACGACAACGGAGGAACCCACCACTGTTACCACAACAACACCGGAACCCACTACCACCACGACAGAGGAACCCACCACTGTTACAACGACCACAGAGGAACCCACCACTGTTACGACAACAACAGAGGAACCCTCTACCACAACCACAACAGAACAACCCACCACTGTTACCACAACAACAGAGGAACCCTCTACCACAACCACAACAGAGGAACCCACCACTGTTACGACAACAACAGAGGAACCCACTACCACAACAACAGAGGAACCCTCTACCACAACGACAGAGGAACCCACCACTGTTACGACGACCACAGAGGAACCCACCACTGTTACGACAACAACAGAGGAACCCTCTACCACGACGACAACAGAGGAACCCACCACTGTAACAACAACAACAGAGGAACCCACTACCACAACAACAGAGGAACCCTCTACCACGACGACAACAGAGGAACCCACTACCACCACAACAGAGGTACCCACTACCACAACAACAGAGGAACCCTCTACCACAACGACAACTGAGGAACCCACCACTGTTACGACGACCACAGAGGAACCCACCACTGTTACGACAACAACAGAGGAACCCTCTACCACGACGACAACAGAGGAACCCACCACTGTTACGACGACCACAGAGGAACCCACCACTGTTACGACAACAACAGAGGAACCCTCTACCACGACGACAACAGAGGAACCCACCACTGTAACAACAACAACAGAGGAACCCACTACCACAACAACAGAGGAACCCTCTACCACGACGACAACAGAGGAACCCACTACCACCACAACAGAGGTACCCACTACCACAACAACAGAGGAACCCTCTACCACAACGACAACTGAGGAACCCACCACTGTTACCACAACAACACCGGAACCCACTACCACTACGACAGAGGAACCAACCACTGTTACCACAACAACACCGGAATCCACTACCACCACGACAGAGGAACCCACTACCACAACAACAGAGGAACCCTCTACCACAACGACAACAGAGGAACCCACCACTGTAACAACGACCACAGAGGAACCCACTACCACAACAACAGAGGAACCCTCTACCACAACAACAGAGGCACCCACTACCACAACAACAGAGGAACCCTCTACCACAACGACAATAGAGGAACCCACCACTGTAACAACGACCACAGAGGAACCCACTACCACAACAACAGAGGAACCCACCACTGTTACAACGACCACAGAGGAACCCACCACTGTAACAACAACAATAGAGGAACCCACTACCACAACAACAGAGGAACCCTCTACCACGACGACAACAGAGGAACCCACTACCACCACGACAGAGGAAACCACCACTGTTACGACAACAACAGAGGAACCCTCTACCACAACGACAACAGAGGAACCCACCACTGTAACAACGACCACAGAGGAACCCACCACTGTTACGACAACAACAGAGGAACCCACTACCACCACAACAGAGGTACCCACTACCACAACAACAGAGGAACCCTCTACCACAACGACAACGGAGGAACCCACCACTGTTACCACAACAACACCGGAACCCACTACCACCACGACAGAGGTACCCACTACCACAACAACAGAGGAACCCTCTACCACAACGACAACAGAGGAACCCACCACTGTTACCACAACAACACCGGAACCCACTACCACCACGACAGAGGAACCCACCACTGTTACAACGACCACAGAGGAACCCACCACTGTTACGACAACAACAGAGGAACCCTCTACCATAACGACAACAGAGGAACCCACCACTGTAACAACGACCACAGAGGAACCCACCACTGTTACGACAACAACAGAGGAACCCACTACCACCACAACAGAGGTACCCACTACCACAACAACAGAGGAACCCTCTACCACAACGACAACAGAGGAACCCACCACTGTTACCACAACAACACCGGAACCCACTACCACCACGACAGAGGAACCCACCACTGTTACAACGACCACAGAGGAACCCACCACTGTTACGACAACAACAGAGGAACCCTCTACCACAACCACAACAGAGGAATCCACCACTGTTACCACAACAACAGAGGAACCCTCTACCACAACCACAACAGAGGAACCCTCTACCACAACGACCACAGAGGAACCCGCTACCACAACGACAACAGAGGAACCCACCACTGTTACGACAACAACAGAGGAACCCTCTACCACAACGACAACAGAGGAACCCACCACTGTAACAACGACCACAGAGGAACCCACTACCACAACAACAGAGGAACCCTCTACCACGACGACAACAGAGGAACCCACTACCACCACAACAGAGGTACCCACTACCACAACAACAGAGGAACCCTCTACCACAACGACAACAGAGGAACCCACCACTGTTTCAACGACCACAGAGGAACCCACCACTGTTACGACAACAACAGAGGAACCCTCTACCACAACCACAACAGAGGAACCCACCACTGTTACCACAACAACAGAGGAACCCTCTACCACAACCACAACAGAGGAACCCACCACTGTTACGACAACAACAGAGGAACCCTCTACCACAACCACAACAGAGGAACCCACCACTGTTACCACAACAACAGAGGAACCCTCTACCACAACCACAACAGAGGAACCCACCACTGTTACCACAACAACACCGGAACCCACTACCACCACGACAGAGGAACCCACCACTGTTACAACGACCACAGAGGAACCCACCACTGTTACGACAACAACAGAGGAACCCTCTACCATAACGACAACAGAGGAACCCACCACTGTAACAACGACCACAGAGGAACCCACCACTGTTACGACAACAACAGAGGAACCCACTACCACCACAACAGAGGTACCCACTACCACAACAACAGAGGAACCCTCTACCACAACGACAACAGAGGAACCCACCACTGTTACCACAACAACACCGGAACCCACTACCACCACGACAGAGGAACCCACCACTGTTACAACGACCACAGAGGAACCCACCACTGTTACGACAACAACAGAGGAACCCTCTACCACAACCACAACAGAGGAATCCACCACTGTTACCACAACAACAGAGGAACCCTCTACCACAACCACAACAGAGGAACCCTCTACCACAACGACCACAGAGGAACCCGCTACCACAACGACAACAGAGGAACCCACCACTGTTACGACAACAACAGAGGAACCCTCTACCACAACGACAACAGAGGAACCCACCACTGTAACAACGACCACAGAGGAACCCACTACCACAACAACAGAGGAACCCTCTACCACGACGACAACAGAGGAACCCACTACCACCACAACAGAGGTACCCACTACCACAACAACAGAGGAACCCTCTACCACAACGACAACAGAGGAACCCACCACTGTTTCAACGACCACAGAGGAACCCACCACTGTTACGACAACAACAGAGGAACCCTCTACCACAACCACAACAGAGGAACCCACCACTGTTACCACAACAACAGAGGAACCCTCTACCACAACCACAACAGAGGAACCCACCACTGTTACGACAACAACAGAGGAACCCTCTACCACAACCACAACAGAGGAACCCACCACTGTTACCACAACAACAGAGGAACCCTCTACCACAACCACAACAGAGGAACCCACCACTGTTACGACAACAACAGAGGAACCCTCTACCACAACGACCACAGAGGAACCCGCTACCACAACCACAACAGAGGAACCCTCTACCACAACGACCACAGAGGAACCCACCACTGTTACCATAACAACAGAGGAACCCTCTACCACAACCACAACAGAGGAACCCACCACTGTTACGACAACAACAGAGGAACCCTCTACCACAACCACAACAGAGGAACCCACCACTGTTACCACAACAACAGAGGAACCCTCTACCACAACGACCACAGAGGAACCCACCACTGTTACAACAACAACAACAGAGGAACCCACCACTGTTACCACAACAACAGCGGAACCCACTACCTCCACGACAGAGGAGCCCACCACTGTTACGACAACAACAGAGGAACCCTCTACCACAACCACAACAGAGGAACCCACCACTGTTACCACAACAACAGAGGAACCCTCTACCACAACCACAACAGAGGAACCCTCTACCACAACCACAACAGAGGAACCCACCACTGTTACGACAACAACAGAGGAACCCTCTACCACAACCACAACAGAGGAACCCACCACTGTTACCACAACAACAGAGGAACCCTCTACCACAACCACAACAGAGGAACCCACCACTGTTACGACAACAACAGAGGAACCCTCTACCACAACGACCACAGAGGAACCGACTACTGTTACAACAACAACAGAGGAACCCTCTACCACAACGACCACAGAGGAACCCACCACTGTTACAACAACAACAACAGAGGAACCCACCACTGTTACCACAACAACAGCGGAACCCACTACCTCCACGACAGAGGAGCCCACCACTGTTACAACAACAACAGAGGAACCCTCTACCACAACCACAACAGAGGAACCCACCACTGTTACGACAACAACAGAGGAACCCTCTACCACTACAACAACGGAGGAACCCTCTACCACAACAACAACAGAGGAACCCTCTACCATAACGACAACAGAGGAACCCACCACAATCACAACTGAGGAACCCTCCACAGTAACTTCAGAGGAACCCACCACAATCACTACTGAGGAACCCACCACAACCACAACAGAGGAACCCACCACTGTTACGACAACAACAGAGGAACCCTCTACCACTACAACAACGGAGGAACCCTCTACCACAACAACAACAGAGGAACCCTCTACCATAACGACAACAGAGGAACCCACCACAATCACAACTGAGGAACCCTCCACAGTAACTTCAGAGGAACCCACCACAATCACTACTGAGGAACCCACCACAATCACAACTGAGGAACCCACCACTGTAATAACTGAGGAACCTACCACAGTTACAGTACCCCTTCCAGTAACAACTGAGGAACCCACTACAGTACCAACTGAGGAACCTACCACAGTAAATACAGAGGAACCTACCACAGTACCAACTGAGGAACCTACCGCAGTAACAACTGAGGCACCCAACACAGTCACTACAGAGGAACCCACCACCGTTACTGATCCTACTACAGTCATAACTGAGGTACCCACTTTCACAACATATGAACCAACAAGTACTCATGAGCCAACTACACAAGAATCAATAATTTCTGAACCCACAACTGATGTTTCTGTTACAACACAGGTTTCAACAACGACAGAACTGCCAACAACAACGGAAGAGCCAACAACACTTCCGGATTACACGAGGACGACAATACTGGATTCGACAACATTGGAGCCATCACCTCAGGTACCGTTAACAACTTATAAGCCTTTGACACCATTAACAGTAGAGCCAATTACACAAGAATCTACCACACTAGAACCAATAACATAAGACCCCCAACACACATAATAAGACAAAAACTGTCAACTTATGAGCCTCCATCTGAATTGCCAACTACAACAGAGGGTCTTACAATGTAGGTTGAGATAAGAACTACAATAACTATAGAACTGCCTACTACACAAGTACTCACAACGACAGATATCACTTCAACGTATGATCCCACGACTACATGTGATACTACTACTACACACTTATCCACAACAACTATAATAGAGCTTTCCACACTTGAGCCAACCACTTTAGAGCCAACACCTAATGTACCTACGACAGAGTCACCAACAACAACAGGTACAGTTACAACAAAAAACCCAACGACCTGTATCCTACCACAACAGAATTACCAACAACACAAGATCTTACAACAACAGATCTACCCGATTCAACACTGAGGTAACTACAGAATTATCTTTTACCACCCAGGAACCTTCCACTGAGGAACCCACGGACCTGCCACCAGTAGATGATCCTACCACACAGGAACCGACCACTATAGAACCTACAACTGTGGCACCCACAACAACCGAAGAAGATGATCCGACAACTACAGAAACCCCAACAACGGAAGAGTCTATAACAACAGATTATTCAACTACGGATGATTATTCAACAACAGGTTATCCTACGACGGAAGATAATGATTATTCCACAACGTCAGATTATGATTTTACAACAGACATTACTACGGAATCATCAACTTCAGATTACGAATCAACATCAGATTATGATTCGACAACAGCAGATTATTCTACGACAGAAGGTTCGGCCGAGTATGATTCGACAACAAATCCTACATCAACAACAGATTATCCAAGCACAGACGATTCAACAACTGACTATTCATCAACAACAGACGACACACCAGATGATGACTATTCAACGACAGATGAACCTGAAAGGACAGATCCGACAGAATATCCTGATACGACAGAAGTTGAAACGACGGTGACGACAGATAGACCAGCGTCGGAAGATGATAAGTGTCCTCCTGGTACTTACGGGAATGTTGCGCATCCAGTATTGTGCAATTCTTTCTACTTGTGTGTAAGTGGAGTAGCTGTGGAATTGCAATGTGCTGTTGGCTTCGAGTTTGACCCTGTACTTAGGGTGAGTTTTTGATTTTGTTTAGTATCCTCATCACCACTACCCTACCCTGCTTTTTTGTTTATTTTGTTGTATTTATCTCGATCAGCTGTTATCTCAACATTTAAAAATTAAACATTTACGATATTAATTATTGCCTACGTAGTTTTAGATGTGAAAAAGTATTTGGAAACTTTCCAAATGCCTGTTTTACACCAAAGACTACATCAAATTCAGTGTTATAAAAATCGAAATATTTGACATACATTTGCGACGTTTCCCACTTTCAGAATAAACGCTCATAAATTGCAACAGCTCATATAATTTACTAGCAATTTTTCTACTCACTTTCAATATTTTACAAATTACAGTTAATTGTGGTTAATTTAAACTTTATAAATCTTTTCTTCCAGACTTGTGTCGAAATTGCACTAGGCGGCTGTACTTTGGGCGACTCAACAGAATCAACAACAGGCTCTTACCCCACTACAGACTTATCCAACACGACTCAAGACCCATCCCTGACTACCACAGAGGCTGTGACTCCCCCAGAACTGTGTCCAATTGGTGTATGGGGTAACATTCCCCATGAATATAGATGTGATTCCTTCTATATGTGTGCGGCTGGAAACGCTATTCAACTGTTTTGCAGCGAAGGATTTGAATTTGATCCAGCACAAGCGGTGAGTTTTGATTTATTATTCATAAGTTATCGAGTTTAGTTGTGTTTTTTCGTGTGTACGTATAGTATACCCACTTAGATACTGCCCAACTCTTCGTGGAAAGCAGGCGTGATGTGTTTTCGTGTCCTGACTTACATATTAATAGTAATTATGTGAAGTGGTAATTAATAGTAAGGCTAAAAGTCGATATTGCTGTAGAATTCATGTAGAACGCTGGTAACCAACGCCGATATGCCAGCGTTTCTCGGCACTCATAAGCGCTGGGCAAAACAATGCGAACCGTCGCCGACTAGGTAATCAGATATGAACTTGTTGACGCTTATTTTATTTTATTTCTAATTAATTTTTATTTTATTCTATTCGGGAAATTTACAGCTCACTTACACAGTGTTTTTAAACAATATAAAATTGAAGGCCATTTACAAGTTTCCACTGATAAACACTGAAAAATTAAACAAAAATGTAGGTCGGGTGACGCACGACGGTTTGCGCTGATTTGCCAAAAAGTATGAAAACTGCGTGTGCCGACCAGCGTTGATAACCAGCGCCTGTTGACGCTGAGAAACGCTGGCATATCGGTGCCGGTTACATACAACATGAATGGCGCTCTACATGAATGTGCCAGTACTTTTGAAATCAGATTGTATCGCGAATGGCCATGCACGAAAAATTTATACATCACAAATAAGAAAAAGATCATATTACGTATCCAACTATTTAACTTTTAATTTCTCTATGCCCATGCTATCTTTAGGAAGTCTTATCTTAGGTAAACTTAGGATTTTTTTTAAATTAATTGTCACTTGACTACCAATTTACATTGTCCGTATATTCAAATTGCAACTGTTATTCTTTCACAGTGTTATGAAATGGATATAACACTGCAAATTGACATACTCGTAGTGTGTAATTTTATAAAACAATTAATTTTGGTATCAAAGTAAACAGATACAAGGATCTTTTGGCTTTTAATGACGGTGACAGAGGAGCGCTGTTGGTAAACATTTGTGTGTGTTGTGTTTAAAAAACGCAATATTGTTTTTGAAAAAGCAATATTGCGTCGCTAGTTCCAATTTTGGCCACACGCCAAAAGAACCTTGTAGCTTTGTACCTATCAATTTAATAGGGATAATGAATAGGTACCTCCATGAATTAACTCTAGCATTGACATCGAACGTGGCAATGTTGCCAGTGTTTTGGTCACTTTTCCCATTGACAGCGATGTGGACGAACTTTTTGATTCCCAATGGGCTCTTCCCCTTTTTTTAACTATATACTTGCACATAATATATATTTCAGTGTAAGCTTGTTTATTGTAATCCAAAAACTAACTAACAACAATTTTTAGACTTGCGTCCTCATTGCTGAAGGCGGTTGCACATACAGCTCCCCCACTACTGCACCAACCACACTGGACCCCATCAGCGCATTATGTCCCCCTGGCACTTGGGGTAACGTTCCCCACCCGGAGATCTGCAGCTCGTTCTACATGTGTGCCGGTGGCCAACCGATACAACTGTTCTGCAGTGAAGGGTTTGAGTTTAATCCTGAGTTGCAGGTGAGTTACTAAATGACCCCTAATTTCCTAAATGACTGTTTTTTTCTAGTTTATGGGGGATGCGATAAGGTAGCTCGCGAAATTCAATTTTCTTTAGTTTTTGCAATTTGCCGGTGAGTGTCAGGTTAGGTATGATTCGCGACCGTAAGAAATGTGTATTTACAGAATTTTACAACTATTTATGTTAGAATTGGCCTTATATCGGTTTAAAGAATTTATTCTCATAAAGAACAATACAGTTCACTTAATATATGAGATATACAAATAAATCATGCAGTTACAAGGTGACAAAGACTCCCTTAGTCGATATGAGGAAAACAAAAATAATATTTTTAAAATTAGGAAAAATAATCCATCCAATGGGTTAATTTAATTATTTATCATGCAGGTATTTTCTAAATATGTGTTACATTGTTTTTAAAACATAAACTTTTAACAATGTTTACAAAATATTTATATTTTTTGCATTTATTATATTATCTGGCAACTTATTGTACAGTACCGCTCCTTCGTATAGAATGTTTTTCTTCCCGTAATTGGTTCTGGGTGGTCTGAGTTCGAGTTTGTTACGATTTCTAGTGTAGTATAGTATATTTCACTAGGTACATGAAAAAGTCATTCAACTGGGTAATTAATAAACATGGACTTATTTTTCTTAGACTGTCTTTTTACAGAAAGATTTATAACTTTTTTTTCAAGAAAATTTGAATTGCGCGGGCTACCCTGTCGCATTCGCCTTAATAATATATTACAAACCTTGCCATTGAAAATGATTATATTCTCAGTTTCTGAAAACTCAACCAAACTGATTAGTGGACTGTCTTGCCTACATCATCATTTCCTACATCAAGTAAAAATATTTAAAGAACCTGTATTTTAAAATAGTTGATTTAACTATCATAATGATAGCTACTTTTAACTATATACGTACCGTTCCGATATAATTTATTTGTGTATTCAATATTTCTCATTCTACTTAAGTGAATACACCATTGAATGTATACTGCTACCTTTATTCCTAGTATTTTTTCCACTTATATTTTTATTAATTAGAATACTTATCTAACCACATTGGAAGGTCCCCACAAGGTGGCCCGATTACCTGGTGAAGGGCGCAGGAATCCGCTGGATGCCAGAAGCACAGAACCGGTTGAAGTGGCGATGCTTGTGGGAGGCCTATGTCCAGCAGTGGACGTCTTTCCTCCTAAATGATTACTTATCTAAAAACAATTTCATTCATTTTCAGACCTGCATCCAAATAACTGAGGGCGGCTGCACGTACAGTCAAGCCACGACTTCAAACGAACTTGAAACGACTTCTGAAAGCCTCCAGTCGTCTTCATCAGTGCAGACGACACCGGAGAGCAATGAGTCCGAAACTACAACAGAAGTTACAAGTCCAGGAGAATCTGACACCACAACTGTAGCTACAACTCCAGAAGAATCTGATCCAACAACAGTCGTTACAAATCCAGGAGAATCTGACCCAACAACAGTAGCTACTCCAGAGGAATCTGATCCCACAACAGTTGTTACAAATCCAGGAGAATCTGATCCAACGACAGTTGTTACAAATCCAGGAGAATCTGACCCAACTACAGTAGCTACTCCAGAGGAATCTGACCCAACTACAGTAGCTACTCCAGAGGAATCTGACCCAACTACAGTAGCTACTCCAGAGGAATCTGACCCAACTACAGTAGCTACTCCAGAGGAATCTGATCCCACAACAGTTGTTACAAATCCAGGAGAATCTGACCCAACTACAGTAGCTACTCCAGAGGAATCTGACCCAACTACAGTAGCTACTCCAGAGGAATCTGACCCAACTACAGTAGCTACTCCAGAAGAATCTGACCCAACTACAGTAGCTACTCCAGAGGAATCTGATCCCACAACAGTTGTTACAAATCCAGGAGAATCTGACCCAACTACAGTAGCTACTCCAGAGGAATCTGACCCAACTACAGTAGCTACTCCAGAGGAATCTGACCCAACTATAGTAGCTACTCCAGAAGAATCTGACCCAACTACAGTAGCTACTCCAGAGGAATCTGATCCCACAACAGTTGTTACAAATCCAGGAGAATCTGACCCAACTACAGTAGCTACTCCAGAGGAATCTGACCCAACTACAGTAGCTACTCCAGAGGAATCTGACCCAACTACAGTAGCTACTCCAGAAGAATCTGACCCAACTACAGTAGCTACTCCAGAGGAATCTGATCCCACAACAGTTGTTACAAATCCAGGAGAATCTGACCCAACTACACTTGTTACGAATCCAGAAGAATCTGATACAACAACAGTTCCAACTACTCTACAAGAATCTGACACAACAACAGTTCCAACTACTCCACAAGAATCTGACCCAACAACAGTGGTTACAGTTCCAGCAGATATTGAACTAACTACAATAGATGCAGCTTCAGGAGAATCTGACATCACAACTGCTATTACAACGACTGCAGAAGAGTCTGATCCAACAACAGTCGTTACAAATCCAGGAGAATCCGACACAACAACAGTGTTGTCTACGCCTGTGGAAGAAGCACAAACTACTACGGTAGAACCATTCGACCCCTGTCCATTGGGCGTATTTGGTAACGTTCCTCACCCGGAATTGTGCAACGTATACTTCTTGTGTCTTAGCGGTACACCTTTGGAACTAACCTGTGCAGATGGATTTGAGTTTGATCCGGAAACTAGAGTAAGTGATCCCTTATTAAAGTCATTTTTAATCAACTATATTAGATACCAGCTTTTGCCCGCGAATTCGTCATCGTCTGCGATCCAGGATAAAAAATTGCCTATGTCCTTAACCGAGTCATAGTCTATTCGGTACCGAATTTAATCGAAATCCGTCCAGACGTTTTTGCGTGATTGAGTAACAAACAAACAAACTCTCTATCGCATTTATAATATTACTAAAGCTAGGATTATAAAAATATGTGTGCGTGTGTGTATGTGAGTTGCAGAGGAAACATTTAAAAAACAATATTGTAATTGTTAACTCTCGGAGGGATCAAATCCGGAATAAGGAGATCCGACAGAGAACTCAATTAGTTAATGTAGTTAAAGTCAAAATAAATGAATTACCAGAAATATAAAAAAAAAAGCCCGCAGAAGCAAACTGGAGTGGCAAGGGCATTCATATTACCCGTATAGTCGATAATTGTGGGGGTAGTCGTGTTCTTGAGTGGAGACTGCAAATCGTCAAAGGTGGGATGCCCTCAGAACTAGTTGGAGTGACGATCTTCCCAGGGTAGCTGGTAGCAGCATAATGATAATAGCCAAGGATCGAGCTAAATGACGTGCGATTGGAGAGGCCTATGTCCAGGAGCAAATCGCTGATGATGGTTGTAACCATATAACTCAAATCTCACTAATAACTTATTTATTTTTCAGGAATGCGTTCTCATAGCTGAAGGAGGTTGCACGCTCGGTACCAACACTTCAGAAAGTCCTGAAAAAGACCCTACATTACCTAATTTCGTCGAAACGACCACCGCTAAAGTGACCACGGAAGGACCGGCACCAATCTGTCCAGCGGGCCAGTTTGGAAACATACCTCATCCAGAATTGTGTCATTCGTTCTATATGTGTGCCGGTGGTTCACCGATACAGTTGTACTGTAGTGATGGCTTCGAGTTCGATCCTGATATTAGGGTGAGTTATGAATGACTGTACGCTTTACTTTATTGGCTGTTAAGAGCCTGATTCGGTGGATAAATTTGATATTTACAAGATTCAAAAGGCGGAACTGATATGAGACTATCTGCGAGATAAGTTACTTCGAGCTACTAAGTTACTTTGGCCGGCCACATACATATGGAATTTCTTTTCGGAATTCCGTTTCGAAATATTATATATCAAATTCATACATAATATCAAGGATCTATCACACACGTAGAGTAGTTCTCCGTTCAAAATTTCCTTCGATTCGAAATTCCGTTCGGATTTTTCCGTATATATGTGGATATTTCCGTGTATACGTAGGTGGGGATTTATAATTGTTCAGGAATCGACAATCGGTTTTTTATCACTGCTAGTGATGGGCGGGAATAATCAGGCTAAAACTCTTTTAGTTTTAGACTTATTTAAAGGTTTCGTTTGCTAAAATTGCACGATAAATGAGAGTAAATACCTGTCACAGCAGCAATGAACGGGCTTTAACAATTGACATTTTGTCTAGTCCAAATCAATCAAAGATTCATAGTTTGAAATCTTTCTCTTTTTAAATCATTAATTATTATTTCCTATAATTATGTCATCTTTATACATATAATTTATATTTTTAAATATTTTGATAAAAACAAAAAAAAAACATTTATAAATATCAAAAATAGTAGCCCACCGGTATCGGGAACAGGGTCCAAGCTACCGGTGGTCAGGGCTCCTGAGAGTGGAAACTCCTGACAATACGCGCCGTATCTAGCAGTACCGCTTTCTGGATCAAGTCTTTGATCCAGCTGCCTAACGAGAGCCTCTTCAGGTGTTGGTCGAGGCTCTTGGCTATTATGCCATTGGCGGTCACGATCGGCACAATGACTGCTGTATAAACATCCCACATGTCGACAAGCATTGGAACGGGTTTGAGTTCCAGTACCACAAAACATTAGATGACAGCAATTTCTATCGCTATAATATAACCCGACCAAGAGAAATCGCTCGTTAGTTTCGTATTACACGTATGTTACTTTGAGTTGATTTTTGGGATTATTTGTTGTTGATTGAATTATCGCTACGTAACTTAGTAAGAGTTCTTTATTTACAAAATTTGTAGCTTCGTGTGACGGGAACTTTAGTTGATATACAGCAATAGGTTGGTATTTGTTTGTATCAGGCTTGTGCGATACATGTCCAATGACAAGTCCGGTTTCTCTTCGTCACAATCTACAGTAATAGGGCCTGTGGGTAATTTAAATGCATATTTTTTTCCAGTCCTGTATCCCAATTGCCGAGGGCGGTTGTACCCTTGGACCTGCCACCACCACTGAACCACCTCCACCAACCACAGCGGCACCTATCTGTCCTCCTGGGCAATGGGGCAATGTTGCCCACCCGAACCAGTGTAACTCATTTTACATGTGTGCTGGAGGAAATGAGATACAATTGTTCTGTAGCGAAGGATTCGAGTTCGATCCAGAGCAGAGAGTAAGTTTCAAAATAATTAATTTGATTTTTATTTTTAAAGTAGCTACTCGTCACTTGACACGGTTTTTCCGACTTGACAAAACAATGAATCTTTTTTACACAAAAACCTTCTGGGATAAATTTTCAAAATAATGGTGAAAACAGCATCAAAATCCGTTTGGGTTTTTTACAAAGTATAGACCAGGTGACCCTATGTCTACTTCCTTACTACCCAGTAGGGAAGTAGACATATTGCCACTTGGTAACCGCCGCCTGAAGACACGTGGTGAATGGTTTGAAAACCTTAGTGACGAATTCGAATTGTCTCACCATACTTATGCAAGAACCTTTAGAGGTGGTCGTGGACTGGTTGATACCAGAGTACTAAAGACACCAGCTCACACAAAGAGGTCTAATACAAAAAATCTAAGTTAACACAACGTTTAATTATAATTAAATACATATTTTCAGACTTGCGTAGCCATATCAGAAGGGGGTTGCACACTCGGATCTCAAACCACTCCAGCAATAGAAACAACTACAGGAAGCTCGGACGAAAGCACAGAATTCATTACAGAAGATAATATGTACTCGACAACAGAAGACGACTTGATTGCCGATGATAATGTACCAACTACTGAACGAGGAGTCACTTCTGATGAAGAATCTGCAGAAGTGTCTTCTACAACGGAATCCTCGACAACAGAATCGTCTGAAGACCACACTACAGATGGATCAGATTACGAATCTACTACTGGAGACGATTTAGTCACTGAGACAGATTCGCCTACAGAACAGTCAACTACCTCTGGATCAGAGGAAACCACTGGTTCTTTCGAAACCACAGGTTCTTACGAAACAACAGATTCGTCACCAACAACTGAAGATCCTTCACTGACAACTTCAGATTATTACGATGTTACAACAGGATCATCAGCGGAAACAACAGAATCAACAACAGGAACTGATTACTCTGGAGAAGTAACTGACCCGTCAGTAACAACTGACTATCCAGATACAAATGAAACTACAGACTCTTCTTTAACTACAATCGATTCTACAGATGACTACACGGAAACTGAACAACCATCTACAACATACGAACCTGGGTACAGTACAACAGATGCTTCTGAAAGCCCAGAAATCAGTGAAACACCGACTACAGAAGCTTCAGAAGCGACAACTGTAGCACCAATATGTCCTGTAGGAGTGTATGGCAACGTAGCGAATCCAGATAGTTGTAACGCGTTCTATCTGTGTACTAATGGTCAACCCCTACCATTGCTCTGTAGTGAGGGATATGAATTTGATCCTGAACTGAAGGTAAGTTGAAAATGAAATTAATTTTAGCACTTCTTTTTATGTGAAAAATCGGTAAATGAGCCGATAGCTCTGATAGGTTGACAGGCATTTTGTCAAAGCATGGCTGACTTAAGAAACAATAATTAAATGTCTTACACCCGAATACTGAAACGCCACTCAAAACTTAAGCGTTACTTATGACTCGTTTAAAGCCTTTTGATTGGTTGAAACTAGTTTTAAGTAACGCTTAAGTTTTGAGTGGCGTTTCAGTATTCGGGTGTTATTGCCATACTCTTCAAACTTGACACGCTAGGAAACACCAATATAGTGCTTACATTTAATAAACTTGTTAGTGAACAATAAACCATATTTAATCTTTCTTTTATCTATGCATTAAAATTAAAAACATAATGTCTATTTCAGACCTGTGTAGAAATAACAGAAGGGGGTTGCACACTTGGACAAAGCCCTACCACGACTCCTACACCAGAGTCGGTTTGCCCACCTGGTGTATTTGGCAATGTACCCCACCCAGAAAAATGTAATGCGTTCTATATGTGTGCGGCAGGCCAAGCTTTATTATTAACTTGCAGCGATGGACTCGAATTCGACGCTGAGGTCCGGGTAAGTAGTGTCTCTCTTTTGTAATTCATGAGCCCTTCATTTTATTGTAGCTGTCATAAAATCAAGTGACGGTTTGTAGGAATTTGATCCTAAGAATTGGTTTTTCATTCACAGTCCAACTAAAGTGGACAAAAAATCTTGCGAAGAAGAGTTTTGCAAATTGTTTATTGTTAGATTAATGACAATGGCTGAATTTATTGGAGAAGCCTGTACCCAGCAGTAGACAGCTATAATAAAATATATTTATAATAAAAAAAAATGTATTTCATCTGCAGTTTGTCACACTGGCACGCTTATTTATATATATAGTGCTGTTTTTGTTTTAATCCACATTGATCAGCTTAGCGACAGACTAAAGAACTTTCACAAAACTATTTATATTAAACAAAAAAATTATGATCTTTTTTTTTAGCTTTGCGTTGTCATAACCGAAGGTGGTTGCACACTTGGCCCCAACACTGGAACAACACCCGATGATGGCGAAGAAACCACCCGCACGACAACAGAAAGTTCCGAAACGACTTTAAAACCGGTGGACACGACTTCTGAAGCCACTGAAACGACTTCTGAAACCGCTCAAACGACCCCTGAAGCCGCTCAAACGACAACAGAAAGTGAGGTGGCTACACCAGCACCAGTTTGCCCACCAGGAGTATTTGGAAATATTGCTCACCCAGATAGATGTGATGCATTCTTTATGTGTATTGGTGGATCTGAGATAGAACGGCTTTGCGCAGAAGAACATGAATTTGATCCTACAGTGGCGGTAAGATTTTTATATTTATTTTGTCGTCTTTTATTTCCCCACTACTGAACAAACGCCCAGAACCTTCCTGTCTTATCTGTGTTTTACCTTTCAAGCCAATCTCCCATGAACGTCTCCAAGTAATCATGCTAGCGTTTCTTATTTTCCACTCTCCTGTTTAAATACAAAACATGTTGACTGCAGTTTCTTGGCTCTTGAAATTTGGACAAAAATTTACTATATTCATGTTTCTAGAATTGTGTGCCCATTGCTGAAGGAGGATGTACACTCGGTCAAGGCAATGAACCTCCTGGAGATGATAACATAAGTGGTGATGATTCAGGCTCATCAGAATCTGAAATCACAACTCCTGCTCCAAATCCGATTCCGGATGTAACAACGACTTTAAAACCGGTGGACACGACTTCTGAAGCCACTGAAACGACTTCTGAAATCGCTCAAACGACCCCTGAAGCTGCTCAAACGACATCTGAAGCCGCTCAAACCACTACAGAAACTCAAGAGGTGACTACACCAGCGCCAGTTTGCCCACCAGGAGTATTTGGAAATGTTGCTCACCCAGACAGATGTGATGCATTCTACATGTGTGTTGGTGCGTCTGAGATAGAACGGCTTTGCGCAGAAGGACATGAATTTGATCCTATAACGGCGGTAAGTTTTTTTATAATTTTTTTGTCGTCTTTTATTGCCCCACTACTGAACAAACGCCCAGAACCTTCCAGTATTCTCTGTATTTTATAATCTCCCATGAACGTCTCCAAGTCATCATGCTAGTATTTCTTAGTTCGTTTTATACCCAAGTCCGGCGAAGCAAGAAGGAGGTTTATGATTTTGACCGGTATGTATGTATGTTCATCTGTTACCTCATAACTTCTAAACTACTCATCATAATATGACAAATAAGGTATCGTTGGAAGCGTCTTGGTCGTCCGCTGGTTATAGGGTATATGACGGCACATTAAATATATGATGCCGTGTTGGGTATAAAATGAAAGGGCTTAATTAGCACATAGAAAAAATTATGTACAACATAATTTAAATAAAAGTTATGAAACTAAAATACAAAAAAGTCATCTAAAAAGGTGTAGACAAGACACGACACACACAAAATCTGTTCGATTTATGGCCCTAACGCGTGTTTATACCTTTTTAGATAACTTTTTTATATTCATTCTCCTGTTTAAACACAAAACAAGTTGACTGCAGCTCCTTGAATCTTGAAATTTGGACAAAATCTTATTATATTAATGTTTCTAGAATTGTGTGCCCATTGCTGAAGGAGGATGTACACTCGGTCAAGGCAATAAACCTCCTGGAGATGATAACATAAGTGGTGATGATTCAGGCTCATCAGAATCTGAAATCACAACTCCTGCTCCAAATCCGATTCCGGATGTAACAACGACTTTAAAACCGGTGGACACGACTTCTGAAGCCACTGAAACGACTTCTGAAATCGCTCAAACGACCCCTGAAGCTGCTCAAACGACTTCTGAAGCCGCTCAAACCACTACAGAAACTCAAGAGGTGACTACACCAGCGCCAGTTTGCCCACCAGGAGTATTTGGAAATATTGCTCACCCAGATAGATGTGATGCATTCTTTATGTGTATTGGTGGATCTGAGATAGAACGGCTTTGCGCAGAAGAACATGAATTTGATCCTACAGTGGCGGTAAGATTTTTATATTTATTTTGTCGTCTTTAATTTCCCCACTACTGAACAAACGCCCAGAACCTTCCAGTCTTCTTTGTATTTTACCTTCTCTGACCAATCTCTCATGAACGTCTCCAAGTATTCATGCTAGTGTTTCTTATTTCCTTTTTTATATTCACTCTCCTGTTTAAATACAAAACAAATTGACTGGAGCTCCTTGGCTTTTGAAATTTGGACAAAAACTTACTATTTAAATTTTTCTAGAATTGTGTGCCCATTGCTGAAGGAGGATGTACACTCGGTCAAGGCAATGAACCTCCTGGAGATGATAACATAAGTGGTGATGATTCAGGCTCATCAGAATCTGAAATCACAACACCCGCTCCAAATCCGATTCCGGATGTAACAACGACTTTAAAACCGGTGGACACGACTTCTGAAGCCACTGAAACGACTTCTGAAACCGCTCAAACGACCCCTGAAGCCGCTCAAACGACTACAGAAACTCAAGAGGTGACTACACCAGCGCCAGTTTGCCCACCAGGGCTATATGGCAATGTTGCTCACCCAGACAGATGTGATGCATTCTTCATGTGTATTGGTGTGTCTGGGATCGAACGACTTTGCGCAGAAGGACATGAATTTGATCCAACTGTAGCAGTAAGTATTTATTTTCTATTTATTTTGAAACATATAACTCCTACTCTGTACTTCACGAAACAAACATACAAAGCCTGTATTCCCCAAAGGATTGGGCAGAGCTGTACGCCCACTTCTTTCTTACCTCAGTACCAATTATTCTCGTGAAGGTCACGAGAATCTACTGGATGTGGGAGGCATAGGACCAGTCACTGTGATTACGCGGAGACCTTCGTCCAGCAGTAAATGTCTTTCGTCTGAATGACAAACAAAACACAAACAGCAAATATTTGCAGAAACTTGCAACAAATTATATTTTATGTTGGTTAATTTTATTCTACATGTTTAGATTTTAAATGAATACATTACCAATGTTTCTGTTATTAAAATATGTATTTGTACACAGTTTATATCATATATACAAGTTATCGGTTAATACACATAAACATAAAAACTTAAAGTAAACATAAAATAACGAATTAACATAACATTCTTTAAATCCCTTTTAAATACGCTTGAGTTCATTTTCAACAAATACTATTTCATTATTCCCAGAATTGCGTGGTTATCGCCGAGGGAGGATGTACACTCGGACAAGGTACTGCCACTACTCCTAAAGGTGATGACTCAAATTCAGTAGAAGATATCAATACCGTGGCTCCACCTACAGCAGAAACTTTAGAACCAACAACTTCTGGCCCTACTATCCCATCGGAGCCAACACAGGGACCGGACTCTTCTTTAGAAGTAACAGACACTACTACAACAACAGTTTCTGATGACACTTTAACAACAACTTCTCATCAAGAAACTACCCCAGTAGAAGAATTTACTGAATCAACAACTACTCAATCTTCAGAAAACACAACTCCTGATTCTGAGGCGACTTCGAAACCTACCGAAACGACTTTGGAAAGTGACCCGACTACGGAAAAAGTTGAAGTCACTACACCAGCACCGATTTGCCCACCAGGTGTTTTAGGGAACATACCGCACCCAGAAATATGTACAAGTTTTTATTTGTGCACTAACGGTATACCGTTAGAGTTGATCTGTAGTGGAGGGTTCGAATTTGATCCGGAATCGAGGGTGAGTTGAATATTTTTTTTTTTTTTCTTAGAAGACTTTTTTTATGAACTCTGATTCCCACTTGCATCACAAGTCATGCGCTTAGCGTCTTTGTCGTCTTCAAACGGTCGACAAAAACAGAACGATGTTTTATAAACGTTTGGTGCCAATCTTATTTAGTGATGTTTGGTCGTGCAAGTGTGCCTATTTGAAAAAGACTAGTAGTGATTTAATTTAAAACGCGTTTTGGAATTGTTTAAATAGGATTCATTATTTATTTTGTAGTATCGGTA
This sequence comes from Agrochola circellaris, assembly GCA_914767755.1. Classification (NCBI taxonomy): domain Eukaryota; kingdom Metazoa; phylum Arthropoda; class Insecta; order Lepidoptera; family Noctuidae; genus Agrochola; species Agrochola circellaris. Next base: position 1,872,236 of record OU611867.1, on the reverse strand, counting down.
TCGTATACACCGATTGTGATCACGGTATTGTGGAAAAACCTGAAAATTCTCTAAGAATTTTAGGGGACCATAAATGTTGAAGCCTGTATCTGATAGGATCTCATCTCCGTTTTGGAGGTCCTTTGTGACGCATATTTTCCCCCAAATTGTTTATTTTTCTGTTTTGTTCTTTCTTTGCGTCATGTGTACCGCAAATAAACGTATTTTCTTTTTTTCTTTCTTGTTAAGTCAGTCCTCTGACTATCAGGACATCCGAAATGATTTTAATGAATTTAAAGATGATTGCGATTTAGCTCATGAATTTATTTTACAATTTCATTGTATTATACTTCAGTTATTTATTTTAGTCATAATAGTATTATTGTGGCATGTATTCTAAAAAATCATGCGATACTAACATATTTTTTAAGTATACTAACATGAATATAGACGACAAATAAAATAAAGTTAAAATAACTCAACATTTCTTGGAGGATTTGGTAATTTTTATTTTTTAGAAAAATAAAACGTTTTAATTCAGACTTTGAAATCCATATAATTTAAATACAGTAAATCTTATAAATCTAGTGATAAAGTTTAAAAAAATAGGTTAGTTGGATGGATGGGGGGGCGGATAGATGGGGTTATAAGTAAAACGAACAATAACATTATTTTCAGACCTGCGTAGCAATAGTAGAAGGTGGTTGCACCCTAGGACCAAGCACAGGCAATGATGAGGGCAATGCTTCAACAGAAGAACAAATACCAACCACAACAGCACCAGGTGCGATAGAAAATGAAACAACAGTCGCAGGAGACGATTCGGCTATCACTACGCCTGCAGATCTCGTCGAGACTACTACAGAACGTGAAGTAATTACCGTACCTCCAATTTGTGCAGCTGGACAGTTCGGCAATATAGCCAACCCGGAGGCGTGTGAATCGTTCTATATGTGCACGAATGGAATTGCGATGTTGTTGCGTTGTAGTGAAGGATTCGAGTTTAGTTCTGCTGTTGGGGTGAGTAGTAATGATTTTACTTGAATATATTTTTGTTCACGTCTTGTTTTAAGCACACTTGTCATTTGTATAATATTTAAGTAAGAGAGAAACAAATTATTTTAACGTAAAAAATTACGTTAAAATAATTTATTTGTCCTACGTCTAAAAAGACGTTTAGGACAATGCGCTAAAAAGTGTGTTGTCGGCCGTTTCCATTCGTGTCGGTATTCCTTCCTTCGGTAGGCCTTCAGCTTTTTTGCCTTTTTAGCCTTACACGAGTTTTTTTTTTCACATTCGAAAAAATAATGTTGATATTGTTAGTTTTATATGTTTATTTCTTTACTGTTTGTAATTTCCTGTTGTTGCGCCACTTCTTCTTCCCAGCTAACGCACTAGGAAGTGGTGAAGGGTGGGCGTTTTGGGGGACTGTCTTATGTAATTTTGACGGTCGAAAAGTGCTGATTCTCAGCCTAGTTTGAAGAAATGACTTTTGAATTTGAATTTGTGTGTTCCAAATAAAATATTTTTCTTTAATACTTTAAATATAGAAACGGCAGTCGTTTTTAAAGTGAAATACGATGTACTGATCTACCACCTAATTTCGGATTTTGGAATGCAATAAAAAACAGAAATGAAAGTAAAATGTTTCAGACCATACAATCATGACTTATCGTGACTTCTGGCTCCACGCTGAAATCTTTAGAAACCAAAACAAACGAACATCAACATTAGTTATAAACTTGTTTCCAATTTTTCAGAGATGCGTTCAAATAACTGAAGGGGGCTGCACATTAGGTAACCCAACCACAGTGCTCCCAACTTTCGTGCCAGAAGACGATACGGCCGCAGCAGAGTTCGAGTGCCCTGACGATGAGGTCGGTAATGTTGCTGACCCGGTCAGGTGTGATGCCTTCTATGACTGTTCTGGAAGGTCACCGCTGCATCTCTTATGTGCTGATGGATTTGAATTTGATAGTAATTCGAGGGTGAGTTTTAACATTTTTGTAGTTTTGAACCATTGATTGTTTTGAACCATTGATTATTTTGAACCATTGTTTATTTTTGATAGCCCCTTGTATTTTGTTTCTGTGTCTGTTTTCTAATGAAATGTGAACATGTGTCATATGGTTTTGGTTAACGAATCTTATCAGCCTACCTACCTACTGATTTGACAGTTCCTTTAACAATTAATGGATTGCTTTCGAAAAAATAAAGGTCTACTTTAAGTGTAGGTCAAGGAACTCGGCTGTAAAATTAATCGCTAAATAATATCGTAATAAGTATTTGTCGTAGACCTAGTATAGTCACTGGCACGTAACATGGCTTATTGGGAGTAAGTTTGCGCATGTACACTTATTGCAACGAACAAATTTACAAGTTTATTGCATTTTTTTTAAATTATTTTGTTACTGTCATAATTTATTTTTGAACATGTCTGTTAAGAAAAACGAGTGAAAACGAATTCTGCGCTTCTACAATTCTTGCCAAGTTAACGTGCCGGTGACTATAGTTAGTTGTGTGTCATTTATACGTCATATAGTCTTCACTTTAGAACAACCTTTACAGTTGACACAATCGCTAAACATTCTCCTCTTTATTTCAGATATGCGTAGAAATAACCCCAGGCGGCTGCACCCTTACCAACGGGCAGACAACCCCAGAAACGGTCCCAGAAGACACCAACGCTGACCCCACTACCACAACTCCAGCACCTACCACACTACCACCAACAACTCTAGCACAGGACACGACATCTTCAACCTTATGTCCAGAAGGTGCAGGTGAAACTGAGAACTTCCCTGACCCGGAAAGCTGTATTTACTTCTATAAATGCATCGATGGTTATCCACTGAAGTTGTACTGTGCCAATGGATATGAATTTGATCCTGAATTAGAAGTAAGTTTGACGAATAACAATATAGAGTAATAGATAGTATAAATTATAGATTTTTGGTTAGATATTTTTGTTCATTTAAAAGACGATTCAGTCTTGGCATATGTTTTCCAATATTAAGTATGGTAATTTTTCCAGAAAATTTGTAATATACAGATTTTTTCGCTTTCCCGTTAATAACCAATCAACCAAATAACCAATCTTCTGAAAGCAATGTAATTTTGTTTCAATAATTCTGAAGTTCTTAAGTAAATAAATCTACTGTTATGAGTTCTTATTTAAATGTTTTTTTTTACAGAGTTGTGTGGAAATCGCAGAAGGAGGTTGCACCCTAGGAATTACCGGGACGACAAACCCACCTCCGGAAGTTACGAGCACGACTATACCAACAATAATAGCTTCTGAACCAACAACAACAGCACCAGAAGACATAACAACTACAAATAAACCAACTCCGGAAGTATCTATACCTACAGAAGCAACTACTACACCTACAGAAGCGACTAGTATACCTGCAGAAGTGACTACCACAACTACAGAAGCAACTTCAGTTCCTACAGAAGAAAATACAATAACAACAGAAGCTACTACTATACCTACAGAAGCGACTACTATACCAGCAGAAGCAACAACAATCACTCCTGAAGGTACTACTATACCAACAGAAGCGTCAACAATAACAACAGAAGTGACCACAGAAGCGACTACTATACCTGCAGAAGCAGCAACTATAACTTCTGAAGCGACTGCCATACCTACAATAGCAACAGAAGCGACAACAATAATAACAGAAGTGCCAACAACAGTGGCACCAATATGTTCTTCGGGAATGTTTGGAAGCATGCCAGATCCTGAGAACTGTGACTTCTTCTACAGATGTATTGGTGGTGGAAGCCCACTGCATCTGCGTTGTCCAGACGGATTTGAATATGACCATTCAGCTTTGGTAAGTTTAATTAATATACTAAATAAACATCACTTAGGCCTGGATTGTAAAAGAGTTTTCAAGTTTGGACCTAGATTTGAGTAGAGATTAGAATGACATCTGACAAGTTTGAATCCAGATACATGTCAAAGTATTGTTCTTGAATACGACCCTTACAGACGCGTTTGATTTTCAAAGATGAACGAAGATAGCAGTGACAAGGTGGCAATTTAATTTAAAGCTTTTTAAGGCCTTGTACTAACCAAAAGTAATCTCCGCTCTTTTATATGAATACGTCGCGCGATCAATAAAATCGCGTTTGTACATCATTATTCTTACAAACGATCACGTACTCGCGTGATGGTTTTTTTCGGTTAGGACATGGGGTAAGACGTTCGGTCGACTCAATAGACAAAAGTTAATCATTCACCAATTTCTGAGAAGTTTTCTTAACGTTTCGGGTCAGTTTTAATATTTTACGTTCTATATTCAGTAAGTTCTTTACACTAAGAGATTTCTGAACCTTACAGAACTGCATACCAATCGCTGAAGGAGGTTGCACACTTGGCACTGCCGCGCAAAAATCAGAACCAATTATACCTTCAGAAGAGAAAATCACGACTTCGCAACAACTTGCGACCAACTCGTCCTCGGAACTAGGCGCGTCCTTCGAAGAATTACTTGCGACGCAAGTCGAAGCTGAGAATAATAAAAAGAAGAATGCGGACATAGCCTGTCCTTTAGGCTCATATGGAAATATGCCTGATCCAGAAGGGTGTGAGTCTTACTACTTCTGCGCAGGAGAATTCGCAACACAAATGTACTGTAGCACTGGATTCGAGTTTGATCCGGAGTTGAAGGTGGGTTGATTAGTTTTCCATTGTGGTTCTTTTTAGTACTTTTTCTGAGTTTTCTTGATTCGTCATCAATTGTTTATTGGCATAAAATGTGTATAATAAACAAAAAGACACGGAGAGCAGTGGTGGCTCAGTGGTTCAAACCCAGGTAGGCGCTTTACTGCTCTCAAACCGGTGAAGGAAAACATCGTGAGGAAACCGGAACGTCCTAGAACCAAAAATTCGAAGACATCTACCAACCTGCACTGCCGTGTGGTATATTAAAGCCCACTCCCTCTTGAAAACAGGAGGCCTGTGTCCCAGCAGTGGGAGTATTATAGGCTTATTATGTAGTAAACAAAGTGAAGCCCTGACTCCTGCTCTAGGTAAAAACACCTTTGTTGCAGGAGGCAAAGAAAAAATAAAAAATAAAGGAATCGTATTTGAAATTAATGATGATTTTTTAATTATCGATATTTTGTTATCAACGTGAATGAAAATGTCAGGCTTTACGCCATCATAATGATCATCTTAGGCAAGAACAAGAAGGCAAGAAGGTCATAAATGTACATGTAACTAATTTTGACAATATTGGAGTTTTTAATAATGAATAAAATTCGTTTTTTAATCCTTTAGACTAATTTGACACTTCAAATTATTGTTGTTTCTTTTTCCATTTTCGAATTTGACATTTGCACCTGTCAAATTAGTCTACGGTATTAAAAAACGAACGTTACATGTAGGGGTCACAAATCGAAATCCGTACGCCTAATTTTATATATTAACTGGCGTGGAAAAGCTGTTTGTATGTAAAGTTAGACAAATTAATTGCAAGCAAATTGACTTACAACTTCATTCTTTCATTCATTCAGCCGCAAGACCGCCACTTCGACCGGTTCTGTCACTAAAAACTTAAATTGCCCGTATAATCAAATCACAGCTGTCATTGCTTGAAAATTCTATAAAATTGACACGGCAAATTGACGTAGTGTGTCAATTTGATTAACAATAAATTAATTTACCTAACAGTTTATACAGATACTCTCCTCTCTCGCTCTCTTACGTATGAGAGAAAAGATGAACATATCCTAAACATTTTTTTTTCCACAGACTTGCGTCCAGATCTCACCCAGCGGCTGCACAGCAAAACTAAAGAAAAAATCGATATGATCGCCTAACACTACGACCTCTGAACAAAATGACTTTGGCACTATAATATTTATTGAGTAATCTTATTTACAACAACATTTTATACTTTTATATCGTTGTTAGACTACTCATCTAGTGGTACCATGTCAGCTGATCGTCTGGCACTAAAAAGTACCGAGTGGTCAGAAACGAAATATTGTAAAGAGGATTACTTAATTAAATGCCCTGTATATACAATAATCCTTAGTAATGAAACTTTGAGATTTACAGCTGAAGAAGAAAATAATGTTGTTTGATAAATTGATTGTTAGGTGGAGACGAAGTGAGGAATCTGCTAAAAGACGAAAAGAGATGGAGAAACTATCTCTCTCTGTCTCTTTCTTGTGATAATAATTTAGCTTTAATTAGAGAAGATATACTTGGCTAGATTTTATTTTTCTTTTAGTAGGGCGGCCCACACTTGCGTTTCTTATTTAAGAAAAATTTTTCTTCATCCTTTTTTTTTTTCATTTCTTTTATCTTTTAACTTTTTTCTATAGTTCTAAATATTTAAGGTGTGGTCCTAAGTCCCAAGATTTCTCGATTTGTCTCTCCTAACAATCAATTTCAGAAAAAAAATCTAACAACAAAAAGAATCAGAATTTCAAATATATTTGCCTGAAATTGTTAATTAATGATAATATTTATTAATTTAACCAAATATTTGAATTATTTCGCACCGTTTTTATTCGCTTTTATTATATATATTAATAAAAGTCTTTGATTTTAATGTAGGATAAGTATATTTATTGTATTACATTGCATAAGAATAAAACTAGTCTGATATATAAGTTATTATATTATTGTAATTTGAAACCAAAGGTTGACCAAAACCCAAAAAGGTGCGAAAAGATGTTGTGAATAAAAAGTTTCATATTTTAATAATATTTTATTTCTTAATACACAAAACATAATATCACTTATATCTGCAAGGCAAAGATCTATGATCTATGTATGATCATTAGTCGCCACGATGGAAATTAATTGCTTATTAATATTAATATTACCAACTATGTTGTCTGTTCATTCAAATTACAACTATCATTCGTGAACAGTCGGTCGATTCTGTAAAAATATCAACGTGAAACTTAGGTGAAGTGAGCGTGAAGTCAGCTGTCACTGTCACAAATCGACCAGAAGGATGCTAGGGATTACCACTATTGACAGGTCACTTCACGCTCACTTCACCTAAGTTTCACGGTGATATTTTTACAGAATCGACCGGCTGTTATATGAAATATCCGTCTATAACACGTCACATTAACGTAGGGTCAATTTGATAAAAAAAATACTTTGCTGACTACTTATATGTTAGCTTTTCAATTTCAGACTGTTTAGCCCACATTTTTATCAAGGTTTGTTTTAAAACACCTAACTTAATATCCGTCAGCATGATCTAATAAATAAAAAAATATTTATTAGATCATGTTGACGGACCTTTATCTTAGCAGATCTAGTCTACATAGGTCCCAACTTACTGTTATCTCAGCTTAAAATTCAATATTTAAGTGATTATGAATATTGGACTTAATAATCAGTAATCGTCAATTGCATTCACTAAGCACCACGTAACTTAACTAAGCATTGGTTTAATAGGGAAGCGGTTCCATCATAAAATATTATAATGGTGGTCATGTAAATCCGTAATTTTGAATAGTCTTTGATATTAATGTGTCAAAAACACCGTGCCGTTATTGTGTGTCCGCTCACCGCTTTCTTTGGAAACCAAAGCTTTCAAGACATCGAACATAGCGTTGCATCCACAATTTCACTTAGCTGTTCCATAAATTCCTTTGTTTTTCCATGAACGAGCTGTAACCTTAGCTTAACAGGGATAGGCACATTGAATAACTCCTGTGATGCCAAATTGATAGCATCTTCATTACCGTTCATAAATGAACTTAGAATTTTATTCAAGACACTATCTGGATGGTTCTTAGATGGATTGTCTAAAACCTTATGTGTATATAACTTTACTATAAATGAAAGTGGGCAAACAAGTTCAACGGATTCAAACAGTTTCAGCACATTGGAAATATTATCTCCAAAACTTTTTCTGGTTGCTATAGTTTCTATTGTCAAGTCATCATTGAACAATTTGGACTTTTTACAAGATTTCACAGTATGATGTTCGTCAATTTGTTTTGTTTTGCAATTTGTTTCCAAGGGGTAACTGTTTTCTACTTTATCATGGGTGTTTCGTTTTAATCTTTTTATAAAACTTAAAGCACCATCAAGAAGATTATTTAACGGTAATTGGTTTAAATCAATAGATCTGGGTGTGGATTCAGGCGATAGTTTTACAACTAAATTATGTTCTTTAGTTTCATTTAGCTCATTGTTGATGACATGGGAAACTTGTTGTAATTTTCTTATTTTATCTGGTATTAGAGATCTGAAAGCCGCGGCTTCTGCACTTGAAATTTCTTCGTCTTTAATTAGATCTACAACAGTGGCATCAGAGTTACCGAGAATAGAATTATCAGGAGCATTTGATCCGAGGGAAGAAGTATTGTAGTTGTTATCTAAAGGTATAATGGTGACATTTTTTACATTATTTTGTGTACCCTGATGCTCACCGGTTCTGAACTTAATGTCAATAATATGATTTGATTTATCAGTTGATGGTTTTAATGTCACAGATTCCACATTAGTATTATTTGTATTTGATTCATTTAAATGCCGTCTTAATCTGTCTTTTAAAGTTGTATTTTTAACAATTTTTTCCAAAACAGGAGAACTAACATGAACGTTTGAAATACTACCAGAATTTACCAACAAGAATATATGTGTGGAATTTAAATTACTGTGATTTTGTTGCAGTATCTTTGAAAGAACATCATTTATAGTTGAATTTATTAAATTGTTTAATAATTTGGAATTGCTGGAGTTGTTATTTTTAATACGGTTATTATCTGAATATATTTGAAGATTGCCGTTATTAGCAGGTGAATTGACAGATAGACCATCTATGTTACCAGAATTTAAGATTACGAAAATGCTTTTTTGCTCATTGTTTTCAGAATCTAACAAATCACCATTGATAGTATGTGCTTGTAAAGTAACATTTTGAGAATCTAACTTAGCAATGTGTTTTAATTTTTTTGTTTTGTTTTTTCCAACGGGAATATCAGATCTCCAGGCAAGTTCAACTTCAGCAGCGCTTAAATTTTCATGTAAGGTATTTTCTCCATCAACAGTTTCTAATAAAGGAACTCCTGTTTTGTTACCAAGGTTATTTTGGAGTCCATGTATCTGCAAAATAAAATCAGTTTTTGTATTATTTGGCAGTACATTAACATCAGTCGTAAGTCTTCTTCTAGGTAGATGATATGGCTGGAAAGGAGATGGTTGCTAAGGTGAATGTTAGAGAAGTGAGGAAGTGAAAGACATGCTACGCTGGTCAGAAATAAATGAGTATAAGCGCAGTAGCAGGCTGGTGGTGTGACTGCCACGTCATAGGTCTCGAGTTTGAACCCAAGGCACGAACCTCCGACTTTACGGATTCATATGCGTATTGTATAATTAAAACTTGCTTCAAGAACGATGAAGGAAAACATCTGGACGGCATGTGAACCCAAGTCAGAAGCCCATGGGTGGCATAAAAACTCTGACACCAGGTTAGTCACTAACCACACGAAAAAGAAAGAACTAGCAGGCTGGTTGTGAGAAGCATAGGACCGGTTGATGTGGCGACACTTAGGCGAGGTCTATGATGATAATGATGGGCAGTAGCATGATGATGAAAACTAGTCTCCTTACCGTAATATTTTCAGCCTTCAAGGTATTGCCCGAAGTGTTATTTTGTAAATTAATCAAGAGCAGAGATGATGAATCATTCAATGGATTTGTCACTCCTGCATCATTTAAAGATGAACTTGTATTTTCAATTGACACTTTTAAATTGTGTGCTACTAAATCATTCGTTACATTGTTTTGTGTTCCATTATTGTTATTCTGAATATTTTCATCAGTTACAACCACATGATGGATATTACTTATTGCTTGATTTCCATGATCTTTTACATCGATTTGCTGAATAAGTTCAGTGGCTATAGAATTATTTTGAGTTATTTGTTCAAGCTGATTAGTTCTTAATACCTGTAAATACCAAGATATATCAATACCGGTGTTCCAAAAATTGTTCAATCTAGTACAAACTCTGTCTAATTTTCTAATATCAAGCACTTGGTACTAAATGTATGAAGAGATTTTTGCAAACAGAACGGTCTCATTTGTATTATTAATGATATATAATTGATTTTATTTTTGTAAGTAAGTTGTACAAACACTTTTACACGTCAATGTTGCTTATGTACCTCAACCTAGCGATATTTGAAAAAGCTAAGGTTTTTTGAAGTATAAACTTCTTTAGGCACGTTGAGCGATTTTTGGGATAAACTTATGGATTCACGTCCCCGACATGTTCGCACCGTAGTTTTGACTATAGAAGCTAGATGGCGCTAATACCAGGTTTTCATGTCCGTGGGCAGGCCCCGTGATTGGTTAAGTTTTTATATAACTTAATTGCAGAAGGTAAAGACATAATTCATTTCTATAAAACGGGAAAGAAAAATAATAATTATAAATACCACAAAATTATTGGTATTAGATGTGGTGACCGCATCTTGTTGCTTCAGTGGTATCAGCAGAGATGGTGGACAGTGTAATACAAATAAAAACAAAACTGGAACAAGAATAGGAATAAATGTAAAAAAAAAAAAGCTTTTGAATGAACTCAAGGCAATGCACCTGCTTGTTTGCACCTGTATGTTGCCGCCCATTTTCGTTATGTTCGCCTAGCCGTTGGGGTCAGCTTTCAGTCTTACCAGATGCAGCTGAATGCTAAAGGCATTCGAGCCTTCTAATACAGGCATTGTTTGCCTAAAAGGAGGCTCCAAACACGATTCAAATGTAATTTTCTATTTACACAATAAATTATTTGTATTTGTATTGTATTGTATTCAGCTGCCTGTTACATGGAGCGACTACATAATTATCTGACCCAGTAATAGGGATGTGGATACCGTTTGTTAAGACTACTCAATAGTTTAATCAGACTATAATGTTCCCACTGCTGGGACACAGGCCTCCTCTCTTCGAGAGGGAGTGGGCTGTAATCTACCACGCGGGCCCAGTGCGGGTTGGTAGATATCACATGTCTTCGTATTTCTGGTTCTAGGACATGCCGGTTTCCTCACGATGTTTTTCTTCACCGTTTAGAGGGCAGTGGTGATGAAATGATTTACACGAAGTGAAGCGCCTGTCTGGGTTCAAACCCACGATCTACAAATCGTAAGTCGCCGTTAGCACTGGCCACCACTGCTCTTAATAGCAAGAAAAATAAAACGTGACTCTACATGAACTAAAATTAATAAAAATTGCTTGTTACTTACAAAATTTAGTTCTTGCCAACATTTCCGGGCCGTATGGTTTGACTCTCCTAATAAAATGCACATAATATTAAAATTTGTTTTTACTAATTACATCTGAAACGAATTGATTCACTGTTAAAAATGGCAATTAGATATATTTCTTACGTTTCTATAATTATAATTTAGTATTTATTTCTATGATATCTTGATTTGACGTAAGTATTTGAAGTGGTCATGAACATTAAAATATCTTAGGAACGCAAGTATGCAGACGAATGACGCAAAATGACATAAGAATCACCTGCCTAGCCTTTTCCCAACTATATTGGGGTCGACTTCCAATCTAACCGAATTCAGCTGATTACCAGTATTTTACATGGAGAGACTGCCTATCTTACCTCCTCAACCCAGTAACTGGGTAATACAATAACCCTTGGTAAGACTGGTTGTCAGAGCTTCGGGCTTCTGACGACCCGCAACGACTGTCAAAGATCCACGAATGACAGCCGGGACCAACAGCTTAAGGTGTTTTCCGAGGCACGGAGGAGTCTCGGTATGTAAAGATGGTCACTCACCCACAGACCAACTCCAACAAGCGTAGCTTAACATGATGTTTCAACCCGTGCGGTAGTTATTACTTGGCCACGAGCTCCTCGAAAAAGTAATCAGAATATCTGAAGCACTTATTCCACTTGACTGAAATTCTGTGCGGAAAAGTGTGATTGAAAGAAAGTTGCGCCCGAAAATGCTTTTCTGGCTTTTTTGCAAATATCTTATAAAACAAGACGTCCTAGGTCATTAATAAAGAAATTTTCGCCCTCCCCTTGTATAATCTCCCAAGGATTTTTATCTACAGATTTAACGACCTTGGTCGTGACCTATGTCAAAAATTGTTAGATTTACAAATTCAAATTCAATTCAATTCAAAATATTTTTATTTCACATAAACCTACAAGGGCACTTATGAAACGTCAGAAGCTAGGTGCACGGTTCCAATTGGTCGTTTCCTATGGAGAAGAGCCGGCAAGAAACTCCACGATTACTCTTTTAAAAGTAAATGGTTTTTACAATGTTTCCAAGTTACAGTGTTAAAAGGTATGGGAGGACAGTGTAGGCCCATCAACAAGTACCAGGTACTTAGCAAAATATTAAATGGTCCATCGATCTACAGTCTGTTATGTCTACAACGTTCTCTCATTCACAAAATTTAAAAGAAAATAAGCTATATAAAAGACATGAAATTCATAATAAAAATAAAAACCTATTTAAACCAAATGATAATGGTTGCCACTACTGTTGTAACAAATCAAATTTAATATATTGTAAATATACAATGTCAAATAATAAAAAGATTATGTCATTTGTAAATTAAAATAAAATAAAAAAGTAAATTAAAATAATTATCGTAATTTGGGAGCAGTTAATAGACATTTACATAGTTATGCCGTTAAAGAGGCACCAGGGAAGCCACATGTGCAGAAGGAATTATTGCCAAACTTCCTTGTCTTCCACGTAGTCTTTAATCTTATAATAAGTAGTTATGCTTTTTTGATTAGGACACGTTTGATGTGGGCTTTGAACTTTCCATCGCTAAGTTCTGTAACTGACTTTGCTATAAACAAAGTCTACTTGTTATAAAAGCGAATACTGTTTATAAGAAATGACTTACTAGTTTTAGTTAATCTAAATTTGGGTATCACAATTTCTTGTTTACTACGTGTATTTATATTATGGAAATCGCAAGAAGTTGCTTTTTTCATACTAACATTTTCATAATAATTTATATAATAACCATGAACACTAATGTTTTAAAACTTTTATGCACTAATGTTTAAAAATTAAGATAACGTTATAAATATGCCACTAGATTAAGAGACAAAAATAAGTTTTGGCTAAGTTAAAACAAATAATGATCATTTCTGCTAACAAAATGAGGAGTCATTTTTAAGGTATTTTTTATGTTTATAAACTATAAGTAATAAGGTTTTTTTACTATTGGTTGGTCTATGATGGTCATTATTCGATATAATACCAAGCAATTGATGAATATTTTAATTCATAGAAGTGACAAGGTTCTCTATTTGTGAGAAAAAAACGCCAATTCCATAGGTGGCAATATTATCATAGTATCGCAATAATTTTAATATTAGATAATTATTTTTCTTCAAGGAATTATTTCTCAAAAACAGCCCGGAGTCTGGATTTGTGCCGGGTGATGGCAATAGACTCGCCCTCTTACATGGGACTTAATCATAAGGGGCGGAAAGTGGGTGTAGGTAGGTAGGTAGGTACACCGCTGCTTAACCCTTTGCGGAATGCAGGCATGATATTATATTAGGTCCCCACCTATGAAATCAGCGTTTTGTATGGAGAATTTTAAAGAAGTTGCTTTTTTCATACTAACATTTTCTTAATTTATATAATAACCATGAACACTAATGTTTTAAAACTTTTATGCACTAATGTTTAAAAACTAAGATAACGTAATATGCCACTAGATTAAGCGACAAAAATAAGTTTTGGCTAAGTTAAAACAAATAGTGGTCATTTCTGCTAACAAATTGAGGAAGAAAAGAAAGAAAGAAAATACGTTTATTTGCGGTGCACATGACGCAAAGAAAGAACAAAACACAAAAATAAACAATTTGGGGGAAAATATCCGTCACATCCACGCAAAACGGCCATCGCTTGAGGAGTAATTTTTAAGGTATTATTTATGTTTATAAACTATAAGTAATAAGGTTTTTTTTACTATTGGTAGTTGTCTATGATGGTCATTATTCGATATAATACCAAGCAATTGATGAATAATTCATAGAAGTGACAAGGTTCTCTATTTGTGAGAAAAAAACGCCAATTTCATAGGTTTCATCCAATATTATGTTATTTTGGTACCTACCTACTTTAAGAAACATTACAGTAATGAATATCAACAATTGATAAAATCATAGTTGGTGTATAATCAAATTATAGGAAGATTTTTATCAAAAATTAAATAGACGCTATCATTTAATTGGATTAAAGTGATTGAAGTTTATCTTTGAAGTTATTAATTATAGTATCTAATTAATTGATTATCGTTCATTAGCCAACTATTTAGTATTGGCATTTAACGTGGCACTGCTGCCAGTCTTTTGGGCACGTTTCCGGATGACAGCGGAATGACAATACCAAACAACCGGACAATTACTAACCTATTAAGGGGGATGCGCTAAGGTAGCCCGCGATATTCAAATTTTCTTGAGTTTCTTCCATTTTGCAGGTCGGTGTCAGGTTGTATGTTGATTAAAATATGATTCGCGACCGTAACAAACATGGCTTTACATAATTATAATCATTACAATCAGCAATACAACTCCATAAGTTAGCATAATTGTCAAATGTCATGATTTCATGAAACAGTCATTCAATGGGGTTACATGAACTTAGAGAGTTGTATTGATAATTTTTATGATTATAATTCTATAATTAAACATTTGATACGGCCGCGAATAATAATTAGATCAACATAGAACACGATACTGACCTGTAAATTGCAAAAAACGTAAGAAAATTTTAATTTCGCGGGCTACCTTGACGCTTTCGCCTTAAACCTTATTGGGATTTATGTTCGAGTCGTTTGGGGTTGAAACACTAGGGTCATGGGGTCCGAGTGCCCACTTAGTTTTTCGAGACACTAGCGGTTGGTCGACTCTTTACGTGACCAAGAGGGCTGGCCTATTTTTGAGCCAAAGAATCAGCATTGCCATACAACGTGGCAATGCTGCCAGCCTTTTGGGCACTTTTTCTGTTGACAGCGATGTGAACTAATTTTTCGACGCCCTTTGACTATTTCCTCTCCTTTTTTATATACTTGTATATATTATTAAGTATTATTATTTTAAATCTGTAAGTTTTTAAATTGTGTACCTACTTACAAATTTTTATTATACCTCAATATTAAAGGATTTACAAGTGGGTACAAACAACTTATAACTAATTAATTAATAGTAATTAAGCCCAGAGCGGGAGAAATTATTTGATAATTTCCCACAAAAAAAAAAAAAAACAAACAGAATTATCAGTTTGTTTTTTTTTCAGACATCAACGAAAATAACCTTGTAGCATTAGCTACGAGGTTATTTTCGTTGATGTCTTGCGCACACGAAAGTGTGAGGTGGGGAAGAGGTGGATCATGCCGGGAATCTGAGGATCAAATAAAATAAAATAAATGTTGTGTCTATTTGTTTATTTTTCATTTTCCACAGTTTTTGTTTTGTTGATCCAAAGTTTTTGTTTTGTCGATCCAAAGTTTTTGTTTTGTTGATCCAAAGTTTTTGTTTTGTTGATCCAAAGTTTTTGTTTTGTTGATCCAAAAATTTTGTTTTGTTGATCTAGTTTTTGTTTTGTTGATCCAAAGTTTTTGTTTTGTTGATCCAAAGCTTTATGTGAAATAATGTCCTGCATCTTCTATTCTTACTCTAGTGCGGCGAAATCTAAATGGAGTGTTATAATTATTTAGGTCTACATGGTTTTATTTCTTTGCCAGTTAATTATTAAAAAAAAAGATTAACAAGCACTTAAACTAAACTAATTACTTCAAAGCACCTAATGCTTACTCGTCTCCTTATTCTTGCATTGCACCTGGTGTGAAGGTAGACAAATCTGAAAAGAGGTTTGAGATGTAATGGTTTTATTCGGACAGCCTCGTTAGTCGCACGCGCTACTGCGGAGCATATGATCCTGCATAGCTATCAAGAACGATTCCATACGCTTCTGCGCCGAATAGAATGTCCTCAAAACGCAGTTCCTAAATCCAAAGCCAGAAAATATTGACAGTTTAAATCAAATAGACGGTCACTAGGTATTTTTTCGACGGCAATTTTCGGTTGGGGGAATAGCTAGGCTAATGTCGTTTTGGACTAGGAAGTCTGTCAAAATTTAAAAGACAAAAGACGATCGTTCGAACTTTTTGTTCGGTGAAAATGAAAGAATGGTCGCGCGGAAAAAAAAAAACAAGACATTTATTCAAACTAAGCTGAGAATCAGTACTTTTCGAACATAAGACAGCCCTCCAACGCCCACCCTTCACCACTTCCTAGTGCGTTAGCTGGGAAGAAGAGTGTCGAATTCCCAAGGATTTCTATCAGGAATTTTTCAGTAGCAGCCCTGAGTCTAGATTTGTGCCCAGTTGATAGTAATAGGCTTTAAACATAACTGGCGAAATGTGGGTGTACTAAAGGATTGATTGACATGTGGCGGCATCTACAACGCCACATGCGAACTACGCATCACACTGACTTCACGAAAAATCCTGCATCGCGCAAGCAAAGTTTGACGCGCGACTAGCATAATATACAACGCCCGACATCAATCGTCGCGCAGTTGCCCACCAGACTCGACTCCCGTCTGGTCGGAGGATCCTCCCTTTTTTATGGAGGATAAAGAACTTTCCACCCTGGTCCAGATCTTTACAGACATTTCAGCTGTGTCGCCCGTAACGTCCACTTAACTTTAAAAGCGCTGCCAACTTCTTTTCCAAACAAATTCATTATTCGTAAATCCTGTTCACTTAACTCACCCGTAATTCAGTGCTGAAAGAGAAGTTTTCAGGACACTTCAGATGGGTACTTCTTCCAAAAGAACAAATGTAGTATCTTCTACAGTCTTTTGGGTCTTCTGCGAAGTACAGAAGACGTTCAGAAATCGGGAGACACTTGATGTCATGAGTGTTACGAGTGTCACGATGAATGTCGCGAGTGGCAAGGTAGTTGCGATGAGTGTCGAAGTGTCTTCTACCAACGTGCGGTATTACAGTGCAACCAGCTTCTGCTTTTGGCTTGCATTCCTGTGAAATAAAAATATTTTATTTCACTTAAACATACTTCTACATGGGCATTTATGAAAAGTTAGAAGCTAGGTGTACGGTTCCAATTAGTCGTATCCTATGGAGAAGAGCCGACAAGAAACTCCACCGTTACTCTTTTAAAAATAATTGGCTTTTACGATGTTTTCAAATAACAATGATAAAAGGTAATGTAATGTTTGTGATTAATATGGTTGATTTGAGTATGATAAAAGGAAGCGCGAAATGGCAGTACCTCCATGACACTGATATTCAGCGGCATGCAGTTAAATTGAAGTTAGATTCGTACTCCAGGTCGGACAGTGTTACTAGCTATTTCCATAAGGAATTACTCAGTAGCAGGGCCGAACCTGGATATGTGCCCGGTTAATGGCAATACGCTGACCCTCAATTACACGTCACATGCAAAATATGGATACCTCTGCTAACCATATGAGAGAATTCGTTGACAATTATAATTTGATTTAAATACCAAGTATAATCTCGCAGAGAGGAGGCCTGTGATCCAGCATGATAGTCTTCCAGCTACCAAGTATGATAAAAATAATTATACTTACAAATTTAGTAGGGCTGAACTCAGATCCTTTAGGACACACTTTCCGCATCCGATGTCCGTAAATGCATAGGTAGAAATGTTCGCAGTCATTCGGGTCTGGTTTGGACCAGGAGTCATACATGTTACAATCATAGTAAGGGTCGAGTGTGGTACTCGTGGTCGTTGGCTTTGCGGTTGTGGTGATGCTGCACTGAGCTTTCTCTGGAGGTTGGCATTCCTGAAAAAAACGGTATAATTTTGAGGGGTTTGGCAAGATTCGGTCTTACAGACTTCTTTGATACTAAAAGATCATGTTAGGACGGTCTCGTTGTTATAGTGATCGCAAACGCTACTGCTCAGCATGGGTCCTAGGTCGGGCAAAGTGTAGTTAATTTTTCCATTAGAAATTTCTGCATAGCAAGATTTTTGCCCGGTTGATGGCAATAGGCTCGCCCCCTATAACATGGGCCTAACGTAATTATTTCTTACTAGCAAAATGCGGGTGCACTACAGATACAACTCAGCTTAAATAAAGGGACAGTCAGTATAGACAGTCAGAAGTCTGAAAGTCTGACAAACAACCAAGGGGTTAACTGGTATATGGAGATTATATTAGCAGTCGCGATCGGCTGGTTGCAGCGTATTGTGCGATGAACTCCACGGATTAATAAATTATGTGTTGGAACGTGGAAATCTGGCAACGTCCAAAATAGATTTTGTTCGTTTCGAAAGATTTCTAGATCTATCATGCGTTCGTCTCATTTCTTTTCAGTTTGTTTTTTTTTTGTTGTCTTGCAATTTAATTTAATTTATATAATTATTGAAATATTCATTATTATATTTACATCCGTCACCTCACACTTCAGCTGGTCGATTCTGTAAAAATATCACCGTGATACTTAGGTGAAGTGAGCGTGAAGTGAGCTGTCAATAGTGTTAATCCCTAGCATCCTGCCTAAATTCGCTTTGTTTTTATTTTTATCTTATTTTTTATAATTTAATTTCTGTGTAACTGTATGCCCTAAGGGCGGGATATAGCTGACCACAATTTAATTATTTAATAAGACCTGTACCTACGTAGGATCCACAATAAAGATATTTGATTCATTGATTGATTGATTGATCCTGCCGGTCGATTTGTGACAGCTCACTTCACGCTCACTTCACCTAAGTTTCACGTTGATATTTTTACAGAATCGAACAACTGGTCTAGTTGAAAACCAGCGTCAGGCACAAGTTGTCTGGAATTTTTGCTGAACTAGGCCTATTTGGCGCAGCCGCGAGGAACACATTCCTGCTAATATCTAACAACGCACTTTACACTTTTAATTTGTTTTCTTTCTTTTTAATTTGGTTTTTATTTGTAGTATAATATGTAGTGTTGTGTGCCCTTTAGTCTGTGCTAAATAAATGTATTTCCTGTCTTTATTTTCTTTTGCATTGAAGGTACTTTCTATTTATAGATAAAAGATTTATTATTTTATGAAGGATATACACAGATATTAGGTATTTAGTTTAGTTTCTCATTAATCACAACACAACACACACACACACATGTATGTCACAAAATTTTATTTGATCTTAAATGAGTTTTGTTTTATTTTATTTTATTTTTATACTATCTTTAAATTATTTATTATGACGGACAGACACTTCCCTATGTTTATTATTCTAGCGTATGGCACTCGTGGGTTGCAGCTGAAAATCAGCGTCAGCGTCAGCTTTGTGTTGTCATCTGACATTATGCTGAGCTGAGGCCCTTTTGGCATTGTAATAATTTGTTTTCTGTTCTTATAGTTTTAAGGTGTATTTTTTTTTTGTAATGCCAATAAACGCATTTTTCTTTATTTCTTTTATTTTTATTAACAAACTATTATTCAGCTGCATCCAATTAGACTGGAAGCCGAACTTAACATTGTTGGAAAAAGGCAGGCAAATGATAATGATGAATAATATCATATTTATCAGTAGCCGCACGGAGTCTGGTTTATGCTTGGTTGATAGCAATAGGCTCGTCAGCGATAACATCACCTTACTGCCCTTGTCTCATCTTAGTTGACGTGCGTCGGCGCAACACGTTTTCTACGTTTTTTTGGCTCGTCCACGAAGACATGGGACTTAAACATAACCTGCGAAATATTAGTGTACAAACACTGAATACTGCCTAACCATTTGGGGGTTACAGGCGTGATGTTATATGATACTCATACTCACAAAATCAATGGGGCTGAATTCCATTCCATTTGGACACTGTTCGTATATAATATCCGCATAGACGCAAATGTAGAAGAACCTGCAATCATTGGGATCAGGTCGCGGCCAAAATTCTGAATCACTACAAGAAGGCTCTGGTTTATGTGTCGTGCTTGTCGTTGTTGGAGTTTGTGTAGTCACTGTAGTGGTTGGTGTAGTTTTTGTAGTGGTTGGTGTTGGAGTTGTCTTTGTACTAGTTGTTGACGGCGTAGTCACAGTTGTAGTTGTTGGTGTTGGAGTTGTCTTTGTTGTGGTAGGTATTGGAGTGGTCTTTGTAGTGGTCGGTGTTGGAGTTGTCTTTGTGCTAGTTGTTGACGGCGTAGTCACAGTCGTGGTGGTTGGTGTCGGTGTCGTTTTTGTAGTGGTTGGTGTTGGAGTTGTCTTTGTACTAGTTGTTGACGGCGTAGTCACAGTTGTAGTTGTTGGTGTTGGAGTTGTCTTTGTTGTGGTTGGTATTGGAGTGGTCTTTGTAGTGGTCGGTGTTGGAGTTGTCTTTGTGCTAGTTGTTGACGGCGTAGTCACAGTCGTGGTGGTTGGTGTCGGTGTCGTTTTTGTAGTGGTTGGTGTTGGAGTTGTCTTTGTACTAGTTGTTGACGGCGTAGTCACAGTTGTAGTTATTGGTGTTGGAGTTGTCTTTGTTGTGGTTGGTATTGGAGTGGTCTTTGTAGTGGTCGGTGTTGGAGTTGTCTTTGTGCTAGTTGTTGACGGCGTAGTCACAGTCGTGGTGGTTGGTGTCGGTGTCGTTTTTGTAGTGGTTGGTGTTGAAGTTGTCTTTGTACTAGTTGTTGTCGGCGTAATCACGGTTGTAGTGGTTGGTTTTGTGGTCGTCTTTGTTGTAGTTGGTGTTGGAGTCGTCTTTGTAGTGGTTGGTGTTGGAGTTGTCTTTTTGCTAGTTGTTGACGGTGTAGTCACAGTTGTAGTGGTTGGTGTTGCCGTCGACTTTGTCGTAGTTGGTGTTGGAGTCGTCTTTGTAGTGGTTGGTGTTGTCTTTGTTGTAGTTGGTACTGGCGTCGTCTTTGTCGTAGTTGGTGTTGGAGTCTTCTTTGTAGTTGTTGGTGTTGGAGTTGTCTTTGTTGTAGTTGGTGTTGGAGTCGTTTTTGTAGTCGTTGGTGTTGGAGTTGTCTTTGTACTAGTTGTTGTCGGCGTAGTCACGGATGTAGTGGTTGGTTTTGTGGTCGTCTTTGTTGTAGTTGGTGTTGGAGTCGTCTTTGTAGTGGTTGGTGTTGGAGTTGTCTTTGTTGTCATTGGTGTTGGAGTCGTTTTTGTAGTGGTTGGTGTTGGAGTTGTCTTTTTGCTCGTTGTTGACGGCTTAGTCACAGTTGTTGTGGTTGGTGTCGGTGTAGTTTTTGTTGTAGTTGGTGTTGGTGTCGTCTTTGTTGTGGTTGGTGTTGGAGTTGTCTTTTTACTAGTTGTTGACGGCGTAGTCACGGTTGTAGTGGTTGGTGTCGGTGTAGTTTTTGTTGTAGTTGGTGTCGGAGTCGTCTTTGTAGTGGTTGGTGTTGAAGTAGTTTTTGTGCTAGTTGTTGACGGTGTTGTTGTTGGCGTTGTCTTCGTGCTAGTCGTAATTAGTTCAGTTGTAGTTGAAGTCGTTGTTGTTATAGTGCAACCCGCTACAGATATTGGTTGACATTGCTGTAAAATAATTAAGAACATGAACGTTTTTGTTGAAAATCATGGTTGTTTTATTTTTAGAGATGTATCGAAGAAGTAAGTTGGATTTTATTTCAACTATATACCACGCCTCTTGGGAAATGCGAAAGAGAGTTTACTTTGTTTGTTTGTTACGCTTTCACGCTAAAACGGCTGAACGTATTTGGATGAAATTTGGGACATGGGTAGACCATGAACCTGGGTTTAAATCCCGATATTCTTACGGGATCGAGACTTATGCGGGTGAAACCGCGGGACGCATCTAGTTTAGTATAAACCGCAAAGTTACATTACAAAAGTAATAAAAGTTTTTGTAAAGAAGCCAGTCCGGGGTATAGGTAGGAGTGCTACTATACAAGTTTTGTTACCACTGAAGTACCGTTTACTGTAAGGTAGGCCGTACGTGAGTGGTAAGAAAACTAGTATAATTCGGCCTCTTATTCTGTTGAAACTCCGTTATACGCTAGGCCAGCTCAAGTTCAAACTGTTATTACCGACGATTAGCCTACTGTACGTAATTTCTGCTGCAAAGCAGCGTTGCTGTGTTCCGGTAAAAAGTGTTTGGTTACCGATGTACGCGCACATAAGACATTTCACCTTTGGCTCTGGTATTGAATAGGTCCATCGGAGGCGGATAATTACCGAACATATTGATAAGATACAAAAAATAAATTTATTTTCTTTCTTTTTTCTATACAGGGTGTTAAAGTAGTTGCGTGCCATAGCTTCAGGGTGAGTTCAGAGTCGATAAAGGAACCCAGGAAAAAATAAATTATCTTAAAAAAAAGAAAACGTTCCCAGGAAAAAAAAAATTAAAAAAAATTGCAACATCAATCTAATTTAGTACCTACTAACTTAAAATAGCAATCGTTTAGAAGTAAAATTATTTTATTTGTTTAAATACTTTACTTACTTTCATTGCGTTCGATAGTAGGTAGTAACTCTCAGCCCCATTTTTATGTCCAGGCAAATCACTGTCCATTCTAAGGTTGCCTGGAAGAGATCGCAGAAAGCGATAAGGTCGCCCATTGTATATTTTGTAGTGCTTAATTATTATTTCTTGTTATGTATTTTTGTGGTGTACAATAAAGTATATATAAATAAATAATAAATAACTCTAGGAAATTATTTATTAGCATTTAAACAAAATAAAAACGTATTTTAAGCAATTTTTTAATCAATTCTAAACGATTGCTATTTAATTAGTAGGTACTACATTAGGTTCATCTTATGATAATTTTCGATTTTTTTTTTTCATTTTTTTTTAAAGTAAGTAAGTAAGTTTTTGAGCGGTGTAAAATATTGTTCTTGTAATTGTTTATTTTTGTGTTTTGTTCTTTCTTTGCGTCATGTGTACCGCAAATAAACGTATTTTCTTTCTTTCTTTACTTCTTATGGTTGCGTGCAATAGTAAAGAGATTGTAGCGGAATTTAAAGTTAAGTTATTAAATTTAAAACGTGTTTTCGTCTAGAATCATAAAAAGAGTTCCTAGGTTCCTAGATGCGATCCAGTATAAAAAAGTGATAATAATAAAGGGATAACCAAGTAACTCTTGGCGTCATTAGGGGTATATATAATTGTCCATTTACTCGTATCAAATAACATAAAATACATACTTGTCGATCCATTCTGTAAACATCTCACCGTGAAGAGTGAGGTGAAGTGAGCATGAAGTCAGCTGTCCATAGTGTGAATCCCTAGCTTTAGGTGCAATGACAGCTCACTTCACCCAAGTTATCACGGTGAGATGTTTACAGAATAGCACAGCTGTTACTTGCATACCATTGTGAATTTGTGCTTTTTACCAATCCCAAGTTATATTGCACAATGGCATTTAAGAAAAGGAATAAGTTTTAAAAAAACACTTACCAAATCAACAGGATTGAATTCGTAAAGAGACGGACATTTTTCTCTTGTTATTTGACCGTAAACACAGAGTATAAAGTGTCGACAATCTCTTCGATCCGCTTGTAACCATATATCAGAAAAGTTACAATACGGTAATGGTTTAATTGTCGTTGAAGATGGTTTAGTAGTACTTTTTGTTGTTGGCGTAGTCTGAGTGGAAGTTGTAGATGGCGTAGTGGTAATAGTCGTTGTTGATGGAGTTGTTTTAGTACTGGTTGTTGACGGCGTAGTTTTTGTGGAAGTTGTTGACGGCGTGGTCTTTGTGCTCGTAGTTGTTGACGGTGTAGTTTTAGTAGAAGTTGTTGATGGCGTAGTCTTTGTAGAAGTTGTTGATGGAGTTGTCTTAGTACTGGTCGTAGTCGACTTACTTGTGGTTGAAGTCGTCGTTGTTATTAAGCAGCCTGCTACTTCTTTAGGCAGACAATTCTAGAAAAATATTAAATCTGTTACTAAATCATTAATTGACGTAGCTCTTCTGAGTAGGTTGGATAATGGCAAAAGGTTCGTTTTCTACTTCATACCTAAATGTAGTAGTACTACTATACATCTCTGCTTACCCTTAAGGGTACGGGTGTAATGTACTGAGAAGTTTCTTTAATGAAAAACCATTAAACCACCAGAAAAACCACAGCAAATTTACACAATTCGACAATTTGCCACTACAAACAAAACAACAAAGTCATTTCATACGACTGTCAAAAAATGACAGTTGTGATTTGATTATGCGGACAATTTAAGTTGATAGTAATATTGCTAAATAATTTAACTTCTCTGACTATGAAAGTATAGAAAATTGTACTTACTAATTTTGTCGGACTAAATTCGTATAGAGGCGGGCAGATTTCGTGATAAATTTCACCATAGACACATACAATAAAGAAACTACAATCATAGGGGTCAGGTTTCATCCAGTTTTCAGTTTCCGAGCAGGTCGGGTCTGGCTTGCAAACCACTTCTTTTTCCGGTACACATTCCTGTAAATTAATTCACAACCGGTTTATAAAAGGCGAAAAGCGAAAAATACCGGCAAAGTGCGGTTTGGACTCAAGCACAAGGTGCTCCTACACATGAGCGGAACGCTGCAGTTGCCTCTGTCGTTGACGCGTGCCGCTCCTGTATATGAGCACTAAGGTTTACGAGTATGTGATAACAAAATTATAACCCCCTTATTCTTACTCCCACATAGGAAGATGTAGCTTCAACCTCGTAATGTGGGGCTACCTCGATGGTACGGCAGCACGGTGTTGATCCTCTGGCACAAACCATGTCCTACTCTTACCCTGCCCTATGTGCCCCAGAAAATGCAGCCATTGTGACTAGGCTTACCACCTTTTTTTTAAAGAAAAATAGTATGCTTCACAAAAACTTGCAAGAATATAGTACTTTTGTAAAATTTAGGCGTTTTTTTCCTAAATATTATACGGAGATACGGAACTCTTCATGTGAGAGTCCGACTCGCATTTGGCCGTATTCATGAGAGATACCCAATTAAGACGTGTCTAACAAGCATTGTTTTTTGTTTACCCTAAACTTGAAAAAAGGTCATTGCACTTTATTGTGAATAACTTGTAATATGCGAACATTCATAAAAACGCGTAAGAAAATCGGATGGTTCTTTTTTATATTAAATGGTTGACAACACCACACGGTTCTTCCGTGTGGTGTTGTCCACTGCTAGGGAAAGGTCTCTCCCACAGCATTACTCTCTTCCCTGTGTGTTGCTTTCACCGACAAATCTCCCATAAACGCATCTAATTCATCACGCCAGCGTTCCCCGGTTTAGAGAAAAAAAGGGCTAAGGTTGTTTAAACGATCGTCCCGGGTGGCGCCAACAATAATTTAAAACTACACTTACCAATAAGTTTGAGTCGAATAAATATCTAGACGGGCAAATCTCTCGAGTTATTTTTCCATAAACACATAGAATAAAATGTTTACAGGTGGAATCACCGGGATCAACCTGTAACCATATAATTCCTTCTCTGCAGATTGGCCAAGGAGTTTCAGTTGTTGTTGATGGCGTAGTTTTAGTACTGGTTGTTGAAGGCGTAGTCTCAATACTAGTTGTTGATTGCGTAGTCATTGTCGGGGTCGTTGATGTTGTTGTTATTATGTTACAGCCTGCTTCGTCTTTCGGAAGACATACCTGTAAAATATAAAGAACTATATGAGACAGTATAGTGCAATTAGTGCCCAGATAGGTAGGCACTTATGTATAACTACAAAATAAATTAAAAGTAGAAAATAATTTGCAAGTTGTTGAATTTGTTTGTTTGTTTTGTATTTGTTTGTTTGTGATTATTTGTGTTTGTTCAAGTGTTTATTTCTTCGATTGTTCGTTTGTCTCTATAAGTTTGTGTTTTGAGTTTTTTTTGTAACGTATTTGTTTATGTTTTGTGTAGGTTTGTTACAAGAATTACAAAGATTTTACTAACAAGTTGCGTACGACTGAATTCGTAGCCATCTTCACATTTGAATCTCATGATTTCACCGTAAAAACAGGTGTAGTAGTCAGTACAATCAGCTGTGTCTGGTAGAACCCAATCATCATAGAAACCACACGGTGGCCAAGGTGGCAAGGTGGTTGATGGCGTAGTGAAGGTAGTTGTCGGCGTACTGGCAGTAGTAGATGGCGTATTGGTAGTAGAGGTTGTTTTTGATATGCAGCATCCTGCTTCGTCTTGAGGCAGACATAGCTGTGAAATTTTCCGCAGTACGATCAGCAAAAAATGTTTGTTAGTACTTCATTTTACAAAATTGTAGTCAAGAGTTTTTGTTATTTTAATAGTGAGGACATCTTGTTAGTTAATATTTTATGTCATTATAATTAGTGTGGTGAAATTGAAGCATTTTTTTTTTTGGGTGGGAAATTATCAAATAACTTCTCCGGCTCTGGGTGGAGCGGGAGGGCGTGTCAGACTTTTACTGACTAAAACCCACCCATGTTCCTTCCGTTGCCTGTGTGCCGGGGCCACTATATCTATATATATATATATATTATATATATAATTGAAGCCAAACTTATTTTTTAGTTTTTACATACTGCAGCATTCCGTTGCCAAATAGGCCTCTTTACACGCGAAAAAGGACGAACATGTCTACCACCGGCGTGACGCCATACTCTGATGCAGGCAACTCACAGTGGTTCCACGGCATACATCGCCTTTTCTTTAATCCTTGAATAATTTTCCATAAATTTTCTTCAACTAAATTGTTTTTTCTCATAGTTATTATCCAAATTCAAGTTACTTTGCCTTGCAGAGGCGTGGGTTCATCGCGTCGAATTTAAATTACGATCTTAAGCACGGATTTAGACGGGAACTTTACGAGCGGTGGCCAACGTACGTTCACTCGCGTCACGCAAAAAAACTTGAGATAACTAACGTACGCCGATGGGCCTGGCGTTCTTTGCCGACAAAAATAACCACTAATTATAATTCCTCTAACACTTCGATAATAACCATCCAATCATGCGCTGACGGTAATTTTTTTAATCTCTTGTTAATTTTTCACTTGTTCTTTTATTTAATTACTACAATATACTTTGTGTTCTTCACCTGGATACTGCGTTTTATTATATGATATGACATAAGTCGTGCTTGATCCGACTCCCGGGCGACGTTTCACTTATAGGACTGTCGGTCGATTCTGTAAAAAGATCAACGTGAAACTTAGGTGAAGTGAGCGTGAAGTGAGCTGTCACTGTCACAAACCGACCGGCAGGATGCTAGGGATTAACACTATTGACAGCTCACTTCACGCTCACTTCACCTAAGTTTCACGGTGATATTTTTACAGAATCGATCAGCTGTAATCACGTCGGGGTCACCAATACTTATAGAACTTTTTTTAGGGTGTGTTAGAGGTTCTATAGTATATGAAATGAAATTGTTCATTCAGTTTAACACAATGAACTTAATATGAAGTTAATATAACTTAACACGGTTTATAAACAAGTAACTTAGATTAGGCAGTTAAGAAAAGAAAGAAAGAAAAAGTATTTATTGGGACTTGCACAGGAAATCACACATTAAACTAAAAACACACTAAACTTAATTAAAAAACAAAGTAACATTAAAATTTAAAGAATGAAGTCCCGTACGAGGCCAAAAGGCTCCTATCTCAGCATGATGCCGCGAAATGAAAAAAAAAAAAAAAAATCGCAGCGCTGGTATTCTGATGGGGCCCGCAGTAATGTCACGGATAGATTATACAGAATTAAAATAAATATAATAAAAAATAAAAATAAATAGGTGTGTGAAATACAGTGAAGTGGAATCAGTTCGAATTAGAGTGCCAATAGGACACGTCACATAAGCAGTCACTATCTGCGTCCTGCGTCGTTCGCATTATTTTATATTATCTCTAAGTTACTTGTTTATAAACCGTGTTTAGTTATATTAACTTCATATTAAATTCATTGTGTGAACAATTTCATTTCATATACTAACACACCCTAACAAAAGTTCTGTACACTCAAATGTAGCACAAATACATTGTTTTGCTTCAGTATGCATTATATGCAACGGAAGCAAACATTTGCCATCACTGGGCTTTAGAAAGAGCGTTTCTAATTAAAGCTTTACTTACCAAGTATTTAGGACTAAATTCGTAGTCAAATCGGCACGTAATTCTCATAACTTGGCCGTAGTAACACTGGTAGAAGCGGTTGCAACTGGTGGGGTCTGGTAGCATCCAGCCGTCATAGTCACCACAAGGTGGCGTGACAGGCTCGGTAGTGACCGACCCGCTGGTAGTTGTAGATATGCTACAACCTGCCAACTCTTTGGGGAGACATATCTGCGAAATTGAAATTGAATTTAAAAAACCGGCCAAGTGCGTATATCACCACGCACAATGAAGGGTTCCGTAGTTGGGATGAATTTATCCCAAGAACAAACTTAACATTGTAGTGGAAAAACATGTTCTCCCATACGGAATGTATGGGAGACCATGTCTTTCAAACTGCAAATTTAAGTTGGTTGATTATTACTCGTTAACCTGTACAGCCTACTTAGCTCTGGTAGTTTTTCTTTTAATTTCGTTATACATACTACTGCTGTGATTTTTTTCACAAATTCAAGTACAACCATTTAGCTGCCAGGGGGGGGGGGGCACTTGACTCTAACAAAAAATTCAGTTAATAGCTTAATATTTTGCAATCGGATCCCTGAATCTAAAAATGGTTTTGAAAAACTCTCAATATTTTTGAAAGACCTTTCTAACGACACCCCACAACATGGGGTAGATGAGGAAAAAAAAACGTTCCACTTTACGTGTAGGAGAGGTACTTTAAAAAAAAATATTTTACTTGATTTTATTTTACCACTTTGTCGGCATGATTAATATGTATACCCATGCCAAATTACAGCTTTCTAGTACTAACCGTCTCTGAGCTAAGCCGCGGACAGACAGACGGACATGGCGAAACTATAAGGGTTCCTTGTTTACTACGGAACCCTAAAAACCGAAGACATGTGACATTCAACAACCCGCACTGGGCTCGTGTGGTGGATTGAGACCCGCTACCTCTCACAGAAAGGACCCTTAAGATCAAGGGCGTAATAAGTTGTTGATCGCGTGCTCCAATTTTTTTAATTTTTTTTTAATAATAATCGAACTGCGCAAGAACAGATTGGATGGTGATGGTGACTCCGGTTTGGTAAACGGCATTTTCTGTACCTACCTCGAGCATGAAAGTTGCGACATTTTTAGTTATGTGTGGGAGGATAACGCAGCCTTTTTATCAAATAGGTAAGTCCAAATTCAAATTCAAACTGGGCTGAGAATCAGCACTTTTCGAACGTCTAAATTACATAAGACAGTCCCCCAAAACTCCCACCCTTCACCACTTCCTAGTGCGTTAGCTGGGAAGAAGTGGCGCAACAAACTCCCCAGCAGCACAGCTGTCTGTTCAGTTAGAAAGAAAAAAAATGATTCTATATAATGGTATTCAACATAATTAACCTAATTTAAATTATTATCCATATGTTAGCTAACACACGCCAATATACCAAGTTGATTTAGGTGTTACCATTCCAAATGGTCGTAGTACTATTTGTTGTAATGCTTATTGTTGATCGCATTATAGACGCGTTTGTTTTGTTTTAAGAATTATTGTCTGCTAAACTATGAAAAAAAAAAACTGGCCAGGTGCGTGTCGGACCACGCACAATGAAGGGTTCCGTAGTTGGGATGAATTAATCCCAAGAACAAACTTAACATGACAACAACAATATTCAGAGATTTACTATGTTATTTTAAGAACTAAAAGGTATAGGTAAGGGTAGGGGTAGGTAGGTTATAGGTTTTCCTGTAATTTATGAGTAAAGAACCATACTCTGCATTTTTTTCAAAAATTTTGACTCAATTGTTTCGGAGATAAGGGGTCAAAGTGAAAGGTGAAGGGTTCCGTAGTTGGGATGAATGAATCCCTAGAACAAACTTATCATTGTCGTTGAAAAACATGTTGTCTCATACATTCCAACTGCAAATGTAAGCTTGTACGCACAATATTGAGAGATTTACTATGTTATTTTGAGACCATAGACTTCTTATAGGTTTTCCTGTAATCTATGAGTAAAGAACCATTCTCTGTATTTTTTTCAAAATTTTAGGCTCAGCAGTTTTGGAGATAAGTTTGGGGAATGGTCAATTTTGATCAATTTTCTTAAATATCTTTAAAAGTATTTTGTTTAAAATTATTAAAAATATATATTTGAGATCCTCGCAACATCCCCTTTCATTTGATATGTCACACGGTTCAGTATGCAAAACGTTTTATTTTTATTTTGTTATTTGCCCCAAAAGTAACCCCCATATTCAAAATTCATTTATTTATTACGTTACACGTCCGTGTTTGGGTCACATAACTACATATGTGTAACAAATTTCAACTTAATCGGTCCATTAGATTCGGAGCAAATTGGCTGTGACAGACAGACAGACACACGAGTGATCCTATAAGGGTTTCATTTTTCCTTTTGAGGTTCGGAACCCTAAAAACTACAAAGGCAGACGTAATGCCGTAGGCGTTCTCTACTAGTCAACCAAGGGTGGTGAAGAGATAACATGGCAGGTGAGTTATGATTTGAAACAGAAAAAAGTATGTGCTGAATTAAAAACAAAACAAAATATTACGTTGTTAATTAAGATTCACATAAAAATACTTACAAGTTCCGTGGGACTGAATTCATAATCAATTTGACAAGTTGCATGCATCATTTCACCATAATAACAGAGATAGTACATTGTGCAGTCATATGGGTCGGGTCGAGACCAGTCATCATAAGGATCACAAGTGGGCCAAGGGTCCAAGTTAGTGGGTGGATTAGCCTCAGTACTGCTCACCGGTTTATAGCAATTAGACACACTTTGAGGTACGCAAATCTGTAAAAAATATACAGAAATACTTAAAATTTAGAATCTATGATTTAAAAACAGTTTGCAAAAATAAAAAAAGTGTCCAAAGACAAAGTGAAAAACAAAATATTATAAAAGCCAAACTTGGTACTTAGAACCGACTACGAAGGCTGAGAGACGTCACTTTTAATAATCAATCATTTACTTTACTTTAAATTTACTAGCATATCACATGTAAACAAAATTAAAATATTCTCAATCTGTAATATTTTTGACTGACAGCACATTCCAATAATGCTGGCTGGTCTATAAAACTTGTAAAAAAACTTGTGTAAATTCGACTTGAATTATGTAACAATATTTTTGTAACAATACAAATTGAAGAGTGTCCATGGAGTTTCTTGCCCGTTCTTCTCCATAGGCACCTACTACGCTTTCGAATGGGCAACTCTCTTCATATTTCTGACTCACCGACTCCTTGAACATATAGTTGCGAAAAGGCTAGGCAGATTGACTACCATATTATCTTCTTATATGCTTTCAGCATGCATGCATAAATACGCAATTATAAAAAGTTAAACTCACCTGTTTTTTTGTACAAAAATGAAAATTTAAAAGACATTTGACCCTTTCGATGTTGCCTGACTGACACCTGTAGTAATAACTGCAATCAGTTGGATCGGGCTTTGACCAGACATCGAAAACAGTGCACGGTGGTATGAAATCTGAGTCAAATGAAGATCCATCAGCCTTTAAATCATCGTCAGCTGGAACATTATTAATGTAGACCTGAGATGTTCTGCTATTGATATTGCTTGAAGGAGGTAATAAAAGTGACTCCTTATTTGAGGATCGTCTTGATAATCTTTTACAATCTGCTTGCTCTTTGGGAAGGCATACCTGTGGAATGACATAAGTAGTCAATGTAACAATCCTGCGAAGAGTGGACAAGTTTAAGTATCTAGGCAACTGGGTCACTGAAGACCTTAAAGAACTGTGACATTGAAAGAAAGAAAGAAAAATATTTTATTTGGGACACGCACCGGAAATAGAAACAGTAAGTAATAATAAAAATAAAAAACAAAAAAGGAGCATTTAAAAACAGAATAATAACGACTTGTGCGAGGCCAAAAAGGCTCCTATCTCAGCTTAATGCGGCAATATTAAAAAAAAAAAAACTGCAGCGCTGGTATTCTGATAGGGCCCACTGCATAGGTCCCGGCACGGACACACCTACGGACTAAGATAAATCCCACTATGGGATACACCAAAATAAATAAAGCAATAAAAAATAAAAATAAATTAAACATTATAAATAAAAACTGAAACTTAGTAATAAATAGATTAATCTATTCACGCCCGACGTTCCAACATCACTTGTCCATAGTATAGACTACGAGTAGGTATTATCATTGAAAGGGAACGTAGGTCGCTGGCTGTCCGTTGTAACATGCTGGCCTGCAGGTTTGCACGATGTACGAGGGCAGTTAAAGTAACGCTTTTTAAAGCTTACTGTCAATACTTCTACACGAGCAGCCTGTGGGTCAACTTCACTCAGCCGGCACACAGTGACCTACGCGTTCAGTATAATAATACACTGAGAGTACTGCTGCGGCTGTCATAGCGTTGTAGTGCGTCAGGGATGTTTACGGATAATAACATTAATGGTTTTGCCGCGATTATTCGAAAATGATGTGCATCCCTGATGTCACGTGTTCGCGGCGGCACCAACAGTATTCTCAGTAAGTTCGCAGATCGGTGGGATTCCTCGATGTTGCGGAGGTGGATGCAGCTCCACGCTGAATTTAATTTTTTTGTTAATCCGTGTCTGTACCTACTAACACTAGATGTTAAATGAAATTGTTACTAACCCTATGGACTCTGTCCGAAATAAAATTATTCTATTCTATTCTATAGTAATTTATTTAATTAATTAGGTTCACCAACAATTGATTTCACTGATACAAACACATAATACATTTTTTTTAAGTAAAATAACAGTGCATCAGTTATAGGTAAACACCACCTGCATAAAACAATGAATCAGACAAATAAGTTAAATTACCTAGTAATAAGCGCTAATATTGAAAATTTGGTAACATCGGTAAAAAGTCACATTTATATGTATAAAAATAAAATCTATGAAATTCTGATAAAAAATTATAAAATTGGTAAAGGTAAAATTTACATTCTTCGACGTTATAAACATTGGTAAAACTGATACGAATTGCATAAAAACTTATAAGAAATGATATAAATTGCTACGAAAGAAGTACCTAATGAAAATTAGAATAATTTAAAACTTGATATTAGTCCCCACCTATGAAATCAGCGTTTTGTATGGAGAATTCTATAGAAGTTGCATTTTTCATACTAACGTTTTCTTAATTTATATAACAACCATGAACACTAATGTTTTACAACTTTTATGCACTAATGTTTAAAAACTAAGATAACGTAATATGCCACTTAGATTAAGCGACAAATTAAAATAAGTTTTGGCTAAGTTAAAACAAGTAGTGGTCATTTCTGCTAACAAAATCATTTTTAAGGTATTTTTTATGTTTAGAAAACTATAAGTAATAAGGTTTTTTTACTATTGGTAGTTGTCTATGATGGTCATTATTCGATATAATACCAAGCAATTGATGAATATTTTAAATCATAGAAGTGACGAGGTTCTCTATTTGTGAGAAAAAAAACGCCAATTTCATAGGTCAAAAAACCCAATACAAATACAAGGTCAAATTAAAACTGGGCATACTTCTTATATGCGATAGGTACCGATCAATACTAAATGTAACTTACAAGTAACTACACCACCAGAGTTCGTTCACCCGTAATTAGCAGTAGATACGAGAAACTACTCGTATGAGGTTAGAAAAACCGTATTTTTCGTTTCATCATCATGAGATATCAATACCTCATCTTACTTAAAACAAAAGAATAATACGTGAATAAGTATTTATTTTTAACCAATTTACAAACTAATATCATTTATCGTGCTTTTTTTTAAATAACTTCTCCCGCTCTGGGCGGAGCGGGAGGGCGTGTCAGACTTTTACTGACTAAAACCCACCCGTGTTCCTTCCGTTGCCTGTGTGCCGGGGTCGCGATATCCTTTTCGGACAAACTCGCAACCCCGGCAGGCATTGACAGACAAAGAAAGAATAAAAAAAATATATTAAAAAAAAAAATATGTATATAAAAGAATATAAAGAGAGAATTGATTGTTGTTGGTGCTGACATCTCTTTGAGGCGCGCGTGGGACACAACGCGCCGTCGACCCGGGCCTGCCATGCTATTCTGGGTGAAGTGAGCTGTCAATAGTGTCAATCCCTGTGGAATGACAGCTCACTCCACGCTCACTTCACTTAAGTTTTAACGGCGAGATGGTTACAGAATAGCACTGCTGGTCCCTATCGGACGGCGAGCTACCCATTGCTCACCGTCAGCAAGCCCGCGCCCACGGTGGCCGGAAGTCGGCTCATCATTCATCATTTAATTTTATCGTGCTGCGATTTAGATCTGTGCAGTTTCAGCAGTTGTTTTAATTTACCTCGTAAATATATTTTTTACAGGCTCATACTAGCTACTCGCTAACTCAGTATCAGGTCGATGGCGTAGTGTCAGAGCTAGTTTTTTAGGAGTACTGAGGGCAAGAGAGCAGGGCCTTGACTTTACTTTGCTAAGTCACCTTATTCTCATGCAATTTTTTTTTCATATTTATTGAATTTCATATTCGTATAAACGAATGTAAGCAAGAGTTTCATTCGAATATGAATATTCCTTGTATGAAAATAAGGTTCATATTGGTATGGCTAACTTTAAAAAGTAAAGTCAAATTGTGATCTGTGAATTTTGCCCTGAGACTTAACGGCGCGGCGGGCGTACTCTTGGTACTGTGTAGTTGGGTATGAATGGCAAAGTCTAACTATATTTTTTCCTTTATCTCTTAGTTGGTCAGAGTTGGTTTCTGCTGGGCTATGAAATAAATGTAATTGATAAAAAAGTTTCACTTACTTGCTGAGTAGGACTGAATTCGTCACCGTATGGACAGTTCACTATCATGACTTGACCGCTATAACACTTGTAGTACGTAGTACAATCAGAAGGGTAGGGTAAGGACCAGTCATCATTATAAGAACACGGTGGCAACGGACTCTGGGTTGTGGTCGTCGTTGGGGAATCGGAACAATGTGCTTGTTCTTTGGGCAGACATTCCTGTAAAAGGAAAAAAAGAAAAATTATTTATTGGTCCTGGTAAAGGAAGTTACAAACAACATAAAGAAAAAACACGAGTATCGAAAAAGAAAAATGAAACTCCTATACACGGTAGCTAAAAAGTAATTCGTTCGTATTAAAAGGCGATTTTACGCTTTCGATTAATCTTTTAACCGCTACAGTTGTAATTATCGCTATGCCTCAGTATCAGATCGATGGCTTAGTCTCAGCTCTAGTTAAATTTTTTGGCATACTGAGAGCAAACGGCGTACTCTAGACACTGCTCTACCTAGTTGGTATGACTCGGGTAGTCTCAACGATGCACTCTCTAAAGTTGTGCATTGGTTTAATGTAAATAATCTTCTCCTGAACGAAAAGAAGACTAAACTCATCAAATTTTCAACGCCAAATGTCAGGCAGCTAACTACCAATGTTCAAGTTAATGGAATAGAGTTGGAACCGGTTGAGTCAACAGTTTTTCTTGGAATAACTATTGACGGTAAATTACAATGGGGCCCACACATAGAAAAATTGTCAGGAAGGCTTAGTGCCTTCGCCTATGCTGTTAAAAAAATTAGACAGATAACTGACGTAGATACAGCCAGAATTGTTTATTTTAGTTATTTTCATAGTCTTATGTCTTATGGGATTCTTGTCTGGGGAACCTGTGCGGACATTAATACTATCTTTGTTCTACAGAAAAGGGCTGTTTGAGCCATTTACAACCTCGGTCCAAGAGATTCCCTTCGAGAGAAATTTAGGGAAATAAATATTCTGACTGTAGCCTCACAATATATTTTTGAAAACCCATTGTCACAAAACAATATCAAATTTTAAGAAAATGTTCGATATTCATAGTTTAAATACCAGGAATAAACACAAGCTTGCTGTACATCGCACACGTCTCCACAGAGTAAGCAACTCGTTCATGGGTCAATGTATACGCTTTTACAACAAACTTCCCATTGACATTCGAAACTTACCCATTAAACGATTTAAAAGCTGTATTAAAACCAAACTTTGTAAAAAAGGGTACTTTAAAATTTCAGATTATTTAGAAAATAAAAAAGCATGGGATTGAGCTGCTCGCTCTGCTAAGCCTTGTGAAAATCATAAAACTTGACATTTTAATTATTCATCACAATAAACCATAAATTTTCAACATTGTTGAAAATTATATTCAAAATGACACGATTATGTACTTTGTAAAGTATTATATTATTTTAATTATTGTGAATGTGAGGACTATGTGGATATTTTATTTAATTTTTTTATATTTTTCTTTTATTTTTTCTATCTCAGTTAGTTTTAATGATGGTCTGACAGTTTGAGTAGTTGATGCGGCCTACCCAAATATCCTTTCTTTGGTATTGTTCGTCGAGTTGAGCTCCTTCACTTTTGAATTGAGCTCCACGATTACTGACAAATGCTTGCACTGACTGGACAGGTCCACTCAAATCTGTGTGGTTCTTTCCTCAAAAGAACATTTCAGACACTAATCTACATGGTCCTCATATGACTTGACCAAGATTAGGTCTGGACTTTAAAAGAGACTACGACCTCTGAGTTTGTTTCGGCCTTTCTTCTCAGAGTAGTCAGATAGGAAAAACCGACCTCATCTAGTTTATTTTTAATAAAAAAAATATATGACGTGTAAAAGTGATTCCGATATCCTATTTACAGAATAAACAATTTCATTTCATTTCATATTGTGTCTCCTGTATCTACTAATTGTTGAGAATCGGTTTCTACTGGGCTATGAAATAAATGTCCTTAGGTAATAAAGTTTCACTTACTTGCTGAGTAGGACTGAATTCGTCACCGTATGGGCAGTTCACTATCATGACTTGACCGCTATAACACTTGTAGTACGTAGTACAATCAGAAGGGTTGGGTAAGGACCAGTCATCATTATAACCGCACGGTGGTAAGGGGCCAGAAGTTGTTGTTGTTGACGATGTAGTTGTAGTTGTTGTCGGTGTAGTTGTAGTTGTAGTCGGCGTAGTTGTGGTCGGCGTCGTCGTAGTTGTAGTCGGCGTAGTTGTTGTTGTTGGCGAAGTTGTTGTTGTCGACGTTGTTGTTGTCGATGTAGTGCTCGTAGTCGAAGACGTTGTCGACACTTCACAATCAGTCATATCAGGAAGACAAATCTATAAAAAAAATACGCATTTAAGAATAAAAATGTTTTATTAAACTGGTAAGTAAATAAGTAAAGAAAATAATGACCCCTGATTTAGCATCAAAATAAAAATCTCCAAAGCAAGTCATATGCTCTATTGTGCCAGCGATGCACATGTAATAACGGCTGCAGTTCGTAGGGTCAGGTCGCATCCAGGTCTCCCTATCGCAGGGCGGTAATGGTGGCGGAGGTGGTTCGTCTGCATCAATTGTCTCATTGCTTCCAAATCGCCAGTTGAGAGTAGCTGGCGTACAGTCCGACTTAGATCCGGGTAGGCAAATCTGCAATAGAAAGGGAGGAAGACATTGTAAATTGTTACAAATAATAGACTTTCATACAGATCTGTGTTTTGAAAGTTTTTCATGGTGGCTTGGTCCTAAACGGCTGTATTATGTAACTACAATCAAACAAAAATGACTAGTTTACTAGTTACTTTTGAGCAATGTTCTGAAAGTGGCGCTAACGGTACTATTTGTTTTATTGCTATTTGCTGATAGCATTTTCCTATTGAAGCTGGCAGGCAAAACTGGAAATAATGTTTACACAGTCGAAATGTGCCATCCCATTCAGAACTTTGCATTATTTTGTCAAATGCTGCAAACAGGTTTTGCGTGGACAGGTCCTGTTGTTTACATATAAGTTTTATTGTTGTTTTTGTAATTTATATTTTATTACTAGTTTATTTATTTATTTATTTAGAAGTATACAAATTATGTATTATGTATGTTGAAACTGTTTTGTACTCGCCGTCACTTGTCCCTACTTATAGGTTCATTAGAAAACCAGCGTCAGACAGCACCTGTCTGGCATTACTGCTGAAATGAACCTTTTTGGCGCAGCCGTGAGGCACACACTATTGTTGTTAAAATATTATTTTTACTTTTTTATTTTGTATTTTGTGTTTCACGAACTGTGTCCAAATAAACATTATTCTTTCTTTCTTTATGAACTAAAGCTTCGTGCAGACCAGCGCGACGCGACGCCGGCTATTGTTATACCGTCAAGTTTTCTTAGAAATTGTATTGTTCTAGTCGCGGCGCGGCGTCGCGTCGCGCTGGTCTGTACGAGCTTTAATTTGGGTTGGAACTGTAGGTACAGTCGACCAAGCCATTTGAAAAAAAAAAAAAACGAGTTCCTAAGAGTTACAGTTTACTTACCAATTAATTTCACTGACTGATTATAAAATACTTTTTATCTGAGTACCTGAAATGAACTTCCCCAGAGATGCTAGTAAAGCGTAGAGAGTAGTGCAGCTAGTAATCAAATAAATACTCACGCTTTCACGAATATCGAAGACCTGTCCATCCGGGCACACCCCCACAGTAGGGACTCCGTGCTTGCAATAAATATATTTTTCGCAGTCCTCATGTGGGAAGTTACTTTTGTGATGGTGTTGGCACGGGTTAGCGAGAGCAGAGATTGAGTATAACAGTAAAAATATTAGATGGGATTCTGTGAATATAATTTAAACTGTACTTCCCGGATAACAAAAAAAAAACAATAACATTCTCAAGAGCGTTTATCCTAAAAGTTGGCAACGTCGCAAATAGTTGTCAAATATTTACCTGTTTTGATTAATTTGGCAATATTATTGCATGAACATTATGAAATCTGGCTCAAATTCAAAGTCAAAGTCAAATCATTTATTTCAAATAGGCCCTTGTAAGGCACTTTTGAACGTCAAAGTTTACAAAGAATTGAATTGATTCTAGTCGCCCCTTCCAAAAGGTAGTTTTCGTATGGAGAAGAATGGGCAAGAAACTCCACCGTTACTCTTTTAAAAAGTGTTACAATATTTTGCTAACTAGTGAACTAAAATATTGATTATGAAATGCAATAATTAATATCATAACACCGAATATTTATTTTTCGATGTAAAAAAAGTATTTAGAAACTTTCCAAATGCCTTTTTTACACCTAAAACGGTAACAACATCAAATTCAATGTTATAATTGCAATTCATTATTAATATTCTAGTTCGCTAGTTAGCCATATTTCTTATTTCCATACAGTAATACTGCTAAATTAATTAAAACAGCGAAATATTTGACATCTATTTACAACGTTGCCCACTTTAAGAATAAACCTCTCAGCAGTATTTTACCGTCGGACTCTTTCAGCCCGCGTAGTTTGACAACCATAGAAACGGATTTTCTACGGGTTTTGTCGACGGAAGAATAGACAAAATGATAGATTGTGATTGTTTATCTGTCATTTTGTCTATTCTTCCGTCGACAAAACGCGTTTCTACCGAGGTCCTGGCGTGGAAAAGAATTATTTTGCTAAGATTGAACGTAAGACCAATCAATCAATAGTTATAATATTATGCTATACCACGAAAACTACTAAGTGGAACTTTTTACTAGGTGGGTACTTTTTATCAGCAAAAAGTAATTGGTGAAGCCTAATTTCAGCAATAAACATTTAAAGGACCGTCCAATTAAAAATAAATCCTTACCCATTTTGGAAGTCCCTTTCCACCTGCTTCTCACAAAACAATGTAGTACAAAGTGCACACTTAGAGAAATAGTTTATCGGCGTATCGTAGTTATAAATAATGACCAAAGAAATCGATTAAGCAGGAAATTATAAGAAATGCGTAAAATCTTTTTTTGTATGACGTAAAATGGATTAATTAGGACGTAATTTTAGTAATCTTTATTGGGTTAAATACTTAAGGTATTTACCTACTTAGTTTTCTTAAAACAGGCGGTAAATAATAGGCAGTGGAAAATCCTTTTTCCAACAATCAAGTACTGATTATTATTGTTCGTTCCAAAAGTACTTATCTGATGGAAATTTAAACAAATGGATCTGAAAACGCATTTGTGGATGCAAATTCGTAGTGCCACTTACAAATTGTGTGCTTTGGTTCGATTATTTCAATATTTCAATCCGAAATTCTAATTTGATATCACTGTGTTCGTATGGATTGAGGAGCCATGTCTCATAATTATTTAAACGCGGGTGCTACCAATAATTAGTAGTAAATTAGCCGATTTCGTAGGCCTTGTCCTGGAATTTGTAGTAAAACCCTTAAAAAGTTACAGGACGTTTAAAGTGGTCGAGATCTAAGGTGTCTCCTCAATTCAGACGTCTGAATTGAGGAGACACCTTAGATCTCGAAAACTAGCTGACGGATATTTATGAAAATTTGGTAAGATTTAGTAGTAGTTATGAGTAATCTCTACAAAAAAAATTGGTTTTGTATTGCGCAATTTGAGATAACTACAATGTTTTTATTTTTCATAAAAATCCATTTTCACCGCGCTGTTTCTCGAAAAGTAATCAACCAATTACAACATATTTTTAGTATAATTTAGTAATAAATGTATTGTAATTTGTAGTATAAAATACAATGATAAAACGATATTTAATTTCGCTAATACAACACATTTTATGTGGCTCCTCAAT
The DNA here is from genome assembly GCA_914767755.1 of Agrochola circellaris. Classification (NCBI taxonomy): domain Eukaryota; kingdom Metazoa; phylum Arthropoda; class Insecta; order Lepidoptera; family Noctuidae; genus Agrochola; species Agrochola circellaris. The sequence goes on along the minus strand of OU611867.1, from coordinate 1,831,666 downwards.
CCTGACGGTCTATAGAAAATATTTGTACGTAGCTACTAAAGTAGTTGGTCGAATCGGAAAACAATTCCGCCGATATTTAATAGAAATGTCTCACGTATTTCAATAGATATTAATAAAATAAACATTCCTTAACAATTTAGTGTGGTACGAGAGCCCACGACCAAAACCATGTCTCATCGTTTTACAGCCAAAACCGTATAAAATCGTTAGTTTAGATAATTCTGAGTCCGTGTCGGTAGGTCAAATCATTTATTTTCAAATAGGCCCTTGTAAGGCACTTTTGAACGTCAAAGTTTACAAAAAATTTAATTGATTCTAGTCGCCCCTTCCAAAAGGTAGTTTTCGTATGGAGAAGAATGGGCAAGAAACTCCACCGTTACTCTTTTAAAAAGTGTTACAATATTTTGCTAACTAGTGAACTAAAATATTGATTATGAAATGCAATAATTAATACCGTAACACCGAATTTACACCGAGTTTTAGATGTAAAAAAAGTATTTAGAAACTTTCCAAATGCCTTTTTTACACCTAAAACGGTAACAACATCAAATTCAATGTTATAATTGCAATTCATTATTAATATTCTAGTTCGCTAGATAGCCACATTTCTTATTTCCATACAGTAATACTGCCAAATTAATTAAAACAGCGAAATATTTTACATTCGTTACATAATTATATGTGAAGGCGATGCACCTAAAAAAAAAAAAAAAAAATGTAGGAAGTACCGGTCGGAAAATGTCCAAGTTTTAAGGGCCCATTTCTGCTGTCAAAAATAATAAAATAAGTAATAGGACAGCAGTGCTATTCTGTAACCATCTCACCGTAAAAACTCAGGTGAAGTGAGCGTGGAGTGAGCTGTCATTCCACAGGGATTGACACTATTGACAGCTCACTTCACCCAAGTTTTCACGGTGAGATGGTTACAGAATAGCATGGCTGATATTAAAAATGTACATAGGTTTTGTAATTTAATTATGAAAAAGTTTGTTTTCAAATATTTTGCGTGTCACATGTGGCCTGAGCGCATTTTCAAAAATGTCATATCAAAAAAGGATTCGCAACTAACAGCCGGTCGATTCTGTAAAAATAAACTTAGGTAAAGTGAGCGTGAAGTGAGCTGTCAATAGTGCTAATCCCTAGCATCCTGCCGGTCGATTTGTGACAGTGACAGCTCACTTCACCTAAGTTTCACGGTGATATTTTTACAGAATCGACCGGCAGGTTAGTATTTACAGAATTATAATCATAAGAATCATTAATACATCTCTCTAAGATTGATTTGTTCCATCAGAACAAATCTCTAATGGAAAAGTTCTTTTTGATCAAGGTACTACCTGATACTGACCTGCAAATAGCAAAAAAACGTAACAAAATTTACATTTCTCGGGCTACAACTCCCGATCCACCTTAAGGGGATGTGATAACATCCCTCTAGCATTTTAATGGAGTTTTTAATATTTATTTTTAACCGCATTCTCATAGCCCAAAGTAATGAATTTTGGTGATAGTTAAGTTCGATGTACAAGAGAATCGGTACCAGTGAGGTCAAAATATAAATTCAAGATGGCGGCAGCGAAAATTTTCACATTTTTCGTTATTGGTGTCGTTTTCACTCCGTTATACCCCGTTTACATTCAGCTCACTTCCATAACTTCTGGAAGAGAATTAGCGAAGCTTTAGAAGTCACTGATGGCCACGTTCAGGCCTCTTTAGAAAATAAAAATTCATCTATCCGATCTGGAGCAGGTACAGACGATATATTTCATCCGATATGGTTTGCATTCGATGTTATGGATCGGATCCACCATCTTCTACGAAGGCAATTTTGTTTTTTTTGTTTTTGTTATCTTTTTAAATAATTAACATAATTTTGTATTGCAAGAAGATACAGCGCGAACGCTGTAATTATTTTGAAGTCTGCCATTGAAAAGAAAGAAAGAAAGACGTTTATTTGCGGTACACATGACGCAAAGAAAGAACAAAACACAAAAATAAACAATTTGGGGGAAAATATGCGTCACATCCACGCAAAACGGCCATCGCTCAGCTTAATGCTGCGACCCTATGCGAGACAGAGCCCAACGCTGGTTTTCAGCGAGATCCGGCGTTGACGTGATTACGTCAACCGGCCGGCGTGACCGTCATTGCTGAAAGTCGAAAGAGATGTGAGTGGTAGGGCAGTATGTGGACACACTTTCTCTCGATCCTGCTTCGGCAATATTTAGGGAGTTGTGGCCGGCAACGCGTGGGGTAGCGGCAGGGGCAGAATGTTAATGAGGCATTCGTTTTGGAGGGGTATTAATCCGATACTGAGGTCAACATGTTAATCTAAGATGGCGGCTACGAAAATTTTGTTTTTGTTTTAAATGATACTTGAGAAGAAACTTTGTTCCTGACGGGGTTCCCCCGAATGCACACCTTTTTTTAAAGTGAAAACTTTTTTTAAGCGCGTTGAGTGATTTTTGGTAGAGGAAAATCTTATGGGCTCGCGTCATCGACATGCTAATGTTAACAATAGGTACCCATAACGTAGCTATGAGTAGACGTGTTGCGCTTGTTGACTCGGAGTAATAATAAGACAAGATGGACATTAAGAAATAAATATGATTCATCAAATTGTTATGCCTAATGTAAAATGAACACGAGAAGAAGCGTAAGATAAATAAACTGTTTCATTTAAATAGGTATTTTAAAATTATTATTTAGAAGCATCAAAGGATTAGATAAAGGTATTAAATTCCAATTAAATATTTACTGTAAATTATTGCTCTAAATTGAACGGATCAAAGTGAGTTAGTCTGACTATAAACAGAGTTCTTTGAGAGTGATTTTTGCAAAGAATTTACCTAAACTTCCAGCGCTAGACGTAAACGCTCTGAACTTTTATTTATACGCTCAATCTCACTTAATTACAAGAAAATGAAAGCAAATTACATCTATACAATGTGAAATTTAATTCGTTTGCATCCTCTTAAGGGGTCATTGTACTCATCATTATGAACAACTTTCACTAATGGGGCCAACCCTGAAATCGCGAAAAAAAAATCAGCTGTTCCCTATATTATAACGAGCTATGCGAACATGTATGTATGGAACAGCAGATTTTTTTTTTACATGGAGAGGAATTATTCTTCATATTTTTTTTATTTTTTTTCTTTCTTTTTTTATCTTTTTTTTTTATCTTTCTTCTTTATTATTCTTTCTCTTTCTTCTTTTTCTTTTTTATTTCTTTATTCTGTTCTTCTTTTTTTCTTCTTCTTTAGGATAATTCCTTTATAGGTAACTGAGAATACTCAGGTGCCTAGCCTTTTCCCAACTATGTTTGTGTCGGCCTCCAGTCTAACCGGATGCAGGTGAATACCAGTATTTTACATGGAGCGACTGCTTATCTGACCTCCACAACCCAGTAACTTGGTAATACTATACCCCTTGGTAAGGCTAGTTGTCCGACTTTCAAGCTTCTGACGACCCGTGACGACTGTCACAGATCCACGAATGACAGCCGGGACCAACGGCATAACGTGCTTCGCGAGGCACGGAGGTGTCTCGGTATGTAAAGACGGTCACCCATCCACGGACCAAGCGTAGCATAACCTGATGGATCGATCCGTGCGGCTGATAATACTTGGCCACGTTAGCTTCTCTTAAGAATTACATAAAAATCATGAAATACTTAGGTACCTAATCTATAATTACATGCTCATTGTGAGTCGATTTGTAATAGGTAATTGAGATCTCAGGTCAATTAATTATCGTGGATTTTAGTTGAGATATGAGCCCCGTTATTTTCTGCACGTGTAATCTATATATAATTATAAAACAAAGTCGCTTTTCATTTGTCTATGTCCGCGTTGTTCTTCTAAACCACGCAAAAGATTTTGATGAGGTTTTCATCATCGTTTAGAGAATTTATTCCGGAAGGTTTGTATACGTTATTATTAAGAGCGTTTATTCTGAAAGTGAGCAATGTCGCAAATAGCTGTCAAATATTTACCTGTTTTGATTAATTTGGCAATATTACTGTATGGAAATATGAAATGTGGCTAACTAGTGAACTAGAATATTAAGGGGACTATAGGACCTAAACGTGCCTAAACGCAAGTTTTATAATGCATAAAAGAATATGATCCACTGCAGTAAACAAAATTAGAAAAATATATGATATTCTTCAGGATATATGCTAGTATGATAGTGTGTTGAAAACATAATACAACTAATTTGATACGATAGAAAAAAATCATGATCATACCTCCAAAAATTTCTTTTAGCGATTAAAAATCATATTAATTTACATGCAATCATTCTGATTTTTTGTCAGATTATTCTACAAGCTACATATTAGCATAATAGTGTTTTAATTTTCCAGTCCAATCAATAGATTTTCTGTAAATCGCTAACTGCTTCATATTTTGCAATAAATTACCTGCGTCGTGTCATCGCGCTTCTCTTTCATTTCTATGCAGTCCGACAGTGACCGCGCTTTAGCTGTTGTAAGCCTCTTAATAATGAATTGCAATTAAGTATATCACTGAATTTGATGTTGTAACCGTTTTAGGTGTAAAAAAGACATTTGGAAAGTTACCAATACTTTTTTTTACATCTAAAACTAAATATTCGGTGTAATGATACAATTATTGCATTTCATAATCAATATTTTAGTTCACTAGTTAGCCATATTTCATATTTCCAGAAAAAGGAAGGGTTCCGCAGTTCATTGTGCGTGGTCCGACATGCACTTGGCCGGTTTATGCAATATGCAGGTCAGTGTCAGGTTAAGGTCCCCTAATTTCGTTATTTTTCTGCATTGTTTGACATATCGCACGCGCACGCGTTAGATTTTGGGAGCAAAATAATTTAATATGTTTTTAGAATATAAAAAAGGTTTTAATCTGTTTATGATTTACATTCTGTACTAAATGATTAGAATAATTAACAATTAGTGGCACTTGTACGAAAGTTTAAATATTCCCTTGTTTATATATTTCTCCATATTATTATTTTTTCAACCAAGTGCTATAAAGTAAAGAAAAACGTTTATTGAAAAAATTAAATAGCATTAAATTGATCAATATACGATACCTACGTAAACCCATTTCTGCCAAAAAAATAAAATTTACTAAGTTGATCCCTAAGTTTACGAAGATCGATTTTCAGCAGACTGTGCGACGCGGCGACGACGGCGCGGCAGCGGGCTGACAACGTTGCATAAATACACAGCTTAGAGGCGCGGCGGCAGCGTCGTAGTCCTAAGCACTTATGCCCCGGTAGCGTGTTTTCTTAAAACAAAGAAGAAATAAATACCTACATTATAAATGTGAGCGTAACCAAAAAGTAAAACGATATCCACGTATGTCGCATAACTCATTGGTCACGCCATTATGGTCTTGTGATACAGCGAATATGTTAGCGTAACATAATATCGCGCTTATTGTCACCGGGTAGACAGAGGTTGGGCACGCCACAATCGCGGCGATAAGTCCCCTCTTTGAGGCGTGGCTATAGAGGCGCCACGGCGTCCTCACCTTCCGCCGGACGCAGGTTGCTTCGGGAGGTTCCTGTTCAAGATAAGGCGGGAGGAAACGCCCGGGTCTCACCATTGTGTGGAGCGCCCGGAGGATACGGTGGAAGTCTGCCCGACTTGGGCGGAGCACCGTCATGTCTCTCGTGTTCGTGTTCATGTGTGATCTCTCGCGTCCGGCCCTGGTCCATGTTTTGTATATTAGAAAAAATATGTGTCAAATATAGCAGTAATTTAATTATATTAAGGATCTTTAATATGTACTCGTGTAACAACACCATTTCTAACTATTATGAATATTTCGTGGCCTTCGGTGAATTTGCTCAGTGCAACGAAGTACCGAAGTAACTTAACAATAGGCAGTTGGACCTCGTGTTGGTGGCGTGTCGATGAGCGCGGCGGACGAGGGCCTGCATCCCGTGGACACGTACCATCCTCCGCTGGCCGTGCGCATCCAGCGCGGCGCGCGCGCGCAGCAAACATAGATGTATATTCTTTTTTACATGAATCAGGTTCTCATATACATATTGAGACGCGACTGTCATTATGTTTATTTCCTTAAATTTATCCCTCAGTGAATGCCGACAACTTAGGTTATAAATTGCTCGAATGGCTCGTTTCTGCAGAACAAATATAGCCTGAAAGTCGGCTGCTTTTGCCCACAACAAAATGCCATACGACATTACACTATGGAAATAACTAAAGTATACTAATCGAGCTGTTTCTACATCAGTCAAATGGCGGATTTTATACACCGCGTAGGCTGCAGAGCTTAGCCGCTTCGATAATTTGGTTATATGTGGGCCCCACTGAAGCTTAGAATCCCAAGTAATACCTAAGAACACAGTGGTGACTACAAGATCCAATTCTGTCCTAGTACATTAGTTTTCACCTGCTTAACGTTAGGTGTTAGAAATCTAATACATTTAGTCTTTTTCTCGTTAAAAAGTAAATTATTAACACTAAACCAATGCACTATTTTAGAGAGAGCATTATTTACATCGTCAATAACGGTCTGTTGTCGCTTAAGCTTAAATATAAGTGACGTGTCATCTGCAAATAACACTATTTCATAAATGTTCTTTATAAGGCAAGGTAGGTCATTAATACATACGAGAAATAAAAAAGGGCCAAGAATTGAGCCCTGCGGAACTCCCATAGTGACAAGCGAACCTGGGGCTCGCTTGCCGTTAACGTCGACTCTTTGGATCCTATTATCCAAATAAGAAATAAGAAGATCCAAGGCAGTGTTTCTAACACCATAGTGATGCAATTTCCCGACCAATGTATCATGTGAAACACAATTGAAAGCCTAAGATAAGTCACAAAAAATATCTAGGGCATCATGTGTCCTCTCCCAGGCCTCAAATATATACGCGATATATTTTCTAACATACTAAATTTGATTTAAAATACTTTTCATCCATTATACTTTTCATTTGTGTTTTTTGTAAAAAGAACACTCAATTTTTTTAATGGAATGTGATTTAAATTCAAAATATACCCGTAGAGACCCAACAAGATTAAGAATGCCCACACACCAAAGTACATTATGCCATAAAAATTGATTTATCACAGCAGTTAATATTTTTAACAATATCCCAAAAGATATTAGGGAATTCCCTCTGAAATATTTTAAGTCTAAATTACATAAATGGCTCATAGGTAATACTTTTTATAGTGTAAAAGAATTCTTTGATAAAAAAGTGAGTAAGTGATAAATATTGTTACTGATTTACTGATAGAAATATACTGCTTAGATTTAAAACCGTTAATAAACATTGTCAACATTTTAGAATTACAATTTTGTATTAATAGGTATAATGACTGTTGCCTACACTACTGTTATTATTGATGCTAGTTGCATAATTTTTAGGAACTTCTTTTCCTAAAAAATATTTGTTTAAACATGACATGTAGATCATAACCCTATTATTAAGACCATTATTGTACCATGTTTAATGCAAATAAATATATTCTGTTCTATAAACAGATGGGTAAAAGAAAAAAACACAATTTTTTAAATAATCTTTATTTATCAATCATCATCATCTTCTTCATCATCATCACTTTGCTTCGGTGCCAGCTTAGCCTCCAACTCCTTAGCGGGGTTGAACATACCGTTAGTTTGAGTGTTACAGATAAAGCAACGTGTTGATTTCTTGTAGTTTTCTAAGGCACATTTCTCACAGAAGTAGTGTTTGCATCTGGGGACAAGGGAGAGTGGTCGAATTAGAATCGTGCAATTATTGAACACTTTCGAGTCCACCTATTTTTCATAGAACTCCTACGCCATGCCGCCATTTATATTGGACGTGAACATTTCGGGCGGCTTTTTTTTTATTCATAAACCAACAAGTGTCTCCATATTTACACGATGATACTGGATCCCGCACTAGGATACCCTGTGTCGCAGGATCCATTCTCTTTCGACAGAAAAAAAGAATTAAAAAAATAGGTTAACAAAGGTAACGGTTTTAGTAAGATAATAGTGATAGCCTAATGGTGTGACCGTCGGACTGCCAAGTTATAGGTCTCGAGTTCGAACCCAAGGCACGCACCTCTGATTTCGGTTCATTCGGATTCATGTGCGTATTATATAATTATCACTTGCTTCAAAGTTCAAAGTTTTATTATTGCGATTTTTGGTGATACAACAGGGTCTTAAAAATATTTTATAGTAGCTCAAAAATCTACCTTATAAGGCATGCATTGTTAAATTACAATATTAGAGATTAAGTTATACATTACATGCAACATAAAGAACTAATTGATGTCTATAGAAATTACAATTCAAGATTTAATCAATTATTACATTAAAACATAAATACAAAAAATGGTCAGTCACATGAAATTTTGTCAACTAGGAATTCGTCAATGGTATAGTAGCACTTGTCTATTAAAAAAATATTTAGTTTACGTTTAAATTGTGTCAAGTTTAAATCTTTTATGTCATTTGGTAGCTTATTAAAAAAATTCGGAGCCATGCAAAGTATGCTCTTGTGCATAAGAGCGGTTTTTGAACTAGTCAGGCATAATTCATGTCGATATGTTGGTCTTATGGATCGATAGCTTTGTTCCGAAGTTTTTTTAAATAAATCACCGTTTTTCTTTACGAACAAAGCAGTCTCGTATATGTAAAGACAAGGTAATGTTAGTATTTTTAAGATAATAAAATGCGGTTTGCAACTTTCTGTTGATTTAAGATTGCATATGGATCTAAAGCACCTCAAAAACGGTGAAGGAAATCATCGTGAAGAAACCGGCATGACTGAGAGATATTTCTCGACGGCATGTGAAGCCAAGTCGCCCTGACTTGGCTTCACATGCCGTCTTGTCTCTCTCTTTCTTGGCTTTAAAACTCAGACAGGAAATAAAACCAATTGCAAACAAGGTTATAAATAGACCTTAGGCATACAGGGTCAAATTGAATTATCTAGCAAAACTCCGCAGACGTGACTGGTATCGGTATCTAAACACGATAAGTAAAACAAAACCAAAATAAAAATAAAAAAATGCGCTCTGTCCACAGGTAGTTTAGTCACTTGAAATATAAGTAAATCTGTTTTTTTTTTGTATAAACTTCACAGACTTCATGAATATCAATATCTTAGGGCGAATTTCACCAATGAGACTACGCGCTCGCTCGTTTTGACGAGAAAATGTCTTTTTTTTTTTGCCGTGTTTATAATATTGATACTCAGTTTTATGAGCTGTCCAAATCTGTGAACCGTGACGCCGCAATGTGGAACGAAAAAAGGCTCTCGAAGATATTGGAGCAGCCAAGTCAGAGGCCCATGGGCGGCTTTAAAACTCAGACACCAGCCATGCTATTCTGTAAACATCTCACCGTGAAAACTTGGGTTAGATGAGCTGTCAATAGTGTCAATCCCTGTGGAATGACAGCTCACTCCACGCTCACTTCACCTAAGTTTTCACGGTGAGGTGGTTACAGAATAGCACTGCGGTTTAATCACTAACTACACGAAAAGAAGAAGTAAGATAATAAATCAAACTTAGGGCTTAAAGGTGACCAAATGTATGTGAATGTGATGAGTGTAAGTATATAAGTGATGAGTGTGAGTGTGAATGTGATGAGTGTATGTATGCATGTGATGAGTGTTAGTGAGTATGAGATGATGAATACTTTAATATTTGAAAGATAAAAGATTTTCCGTTTCAGCATAATTAAGTCCAAGCAGCCAATCGTGCACCTGTTTTTTGCACCCAAACCTTGTCAAAGAAAAGATTTTAAGATTTTTGTTAACTTCTTCATACAAGTTTGGTCCAATACGAGAGAAAGCCTTATTGCCAAATTCAAATTTAAGTTAACCATCGCGGACGGTCAACGGCATTAGGTTTAAAAAGCCGTGTTATAAAACACCGTAAAACGAAGTAAAATTGTGTTTTCAGGGAGTCTTGTCGCTATACGTAGTTTCCAACCTTTAATATTTTTTGTGAATACTTTTAACCATGAACAAATATTTATTTTTATTCTTTTATGTTTGGATTTTAAAACCAACGCATATACTAATAAATCTTGTTAAAATATACATCCGATTTTATTTTCACGTTTTTAATGCTGTATTAGCTAAGAAAAACCTACATTTAAAATGAGGGCTCCCGGGATCCCATATGCGACTAGGTGATCCCGTGAACACGAGTTTTAGAAAAAACAACTGTAATGCCAACACATAAGGTTAATTTTTCGCTACAACTTCATATATTTTATGACTTTTTCTACAGCAGCACTATATAGTCAGTCTAAAATCAACTTTATTAACACTAGTTTAAGTGGAAATAAAACCAATTGCAAACAAGGTTATATACAGACCTTGGCCATACAGGGTCAAATTGAATTATCTAGCAAAACTCCGCAAACGTGGCTGGTATCGGTATCTAAACACGATAAGTAAAACAAAAAAAGAAATTAAAAATGTTTTTTTTTTGGGGCACCTTCACTTGAAATATAAGTAAATCTGTTTTTTTTTGTAAACTTCACAGACAGGGCGAATTTCACCAAAGACACTACGCGCTCGCTCGTTTTGACGTGAAAACGTCTTTTTTGTCGTGTTTACATATCAATACTCATAATGTCTGCGGAGTTTTGCTGGCTAATATTATTTGAACCTGTATATCTTGTAAATGTGAGGACTATTTTGGGTCATTGCTTTTTTCACTGTTAGTTTTAATGATGGTCTGGCAGTTTGAGTAATTTGTGCGCCCTATCCAAATGACCTTTCTTTGGTATTGTTCGTCGAATCGTTGAGCTCTGCGGAGGATCCTTAGTGGTCGCCCGCGGAATTTAAATTTTCTTACGTTTTTTGCAATTTGCAGGTCAATGTCAGGTTGTATCTTGATCAAAATATGATTCGCGACTATAACAGATATGGATTTACAGAATTAGAATCATTTATACATCTCTCTAAGTTAGATTTGTTCTCAAATGTCATGATTTCATGAAAAATCTGTATTAATGATTCTGATCCCAACCACAAATAATAAAAAAACTACCATTTCTACCATACTTCGTAAAAACGACCACTGTTAACATGAAAGCTACCATGTTTCCGACTTTGGTAAAAAAACTACCATGGCTACCAGAAAAGTTACCTTTTCTAGCGACCTTCTTTAAAAAACTACCACTGACACCACCAAAAACTACCCTTTCACAAAATCTGCCACAATGGCGCCCACTAAACTACTCAAAACCTCGACTCACTTGGTAACGACGGGGCTGGTGAAGCTGTTCCTGCATATAAAGCAGCGGAAGGGCAGCTCGTCGTCGCTGTTCACCTCGTAGTCGGAGTCCCCGCCACCCGCGGCTCCCTCCGCCTCCTCGCGCTCCAACTGCCAGCCGTGCTTATAGTCTGAACGGTCGTGCAGGAATTTGCAGGAGTCTGGAATGATTAAAAGTTAACATTATCGCGAAGCTGCTCGAGAAAATCGTGATTTCTAAAGTTTTTTTGCAAATATTAGTTTAAAAACGCCGTGAGGGGACTTCCTAGAAGGAGATGTAGTGACCTTATTGGTGATGTTCTTTAGAAAGGCCAGGTGCGTATTCCTCGCAACAGGCGTGCGTGTACCTATCGATAAGCTTCCGTGGCGAATCGAACATCAATCTTCTTCTTATTAATTCGTTCGTTCTTCGTTCTTTCTAATCGAACAGACAGCTGTGCTGCTGGGGAGTTTGTTCCGCCACTTCTTCTTCCCAGCTAACGCACTAGGAAGTGGTGAAGGGTGGGCGTTTTGGGGGACTGTCTTATGTAATTTTGACGTTCGAAAAGTGCTGATTCTCAGCCTAGTTTGAATAAATGACTTTTTTTTTTTTTTTTTTTTAATTTAATCAATGGTATCGAAGCAGTCTTCTCAACACTGTCAAAGATAAATACAGATTCATTACGCATTTTAGGCATGAAGCCACAAGTAGGTTCGCGGCCGGCTCGACTTGTCGAATTCAGTGGGCGTAACGTAGTCAGAAGATATAAGAATTACGTGTAAGAAAGAGAGGTAACTTCTAATTACCTTGCGCTGTGTGACCTGAATTGCACTTTATTGTGTCGTAGCCAGTCACTTTTTATTTAAATGTTTCTGTACTAATCTGTTACACTGTTCACAAATTGAAATCCCGAAAATGTTGTCAGTTTAAATCAAATAGTCGAACGCTGACCTTCCGACATACAGCTGTTTGCTCTTGGGGGCAAGGCAAATCAGCTATCTAATTACGCAAAACATTTTCGTAAACGATTACGACTAATCTGCTTCATTGTGACAGTTCAACAACATTCATTGCGTTATTTACGTTGTTGGGCAGAAACATTTTTCGAACTTATGAAGCAATGGATTAGCAATCTATTTTAAAACGATTCAGATTCTGATTGATCGCGTATTAAGTAATTAGGGTACAGGTAATCGAAATGTGTAATTTTCGTCACGATAGCTTGTCGTGAATAGCCATGCTTATGTATGAACGTAAACGAACGAAAAGAAGTATGTAAAAAAAATCATAGCTACGTAACATCATGTCATCACACCTTAGGAGCCGAGCAAAACATCGTCACCTGGACTAAGTTGCGGGCAGAACTTAGTGTCACATAAATGGCCGTATTTTTTCATTGCGTTGACTTAGAAGCTTGATTTTTTTAGAGCTTCAAGGGACTGTAGACCTACGTATTTTATATTAATTTTAATTTGATACCACCACGCGTTCCTGAGAAACTGGGTCTTGACAGACTGACAACGAAGTGATCCTATAAGGGTTCCGTTTTTTCCTTTTAAGGTACGGAACCGTAAAAATTAAATGCAGTTTGTTGGTAAGCGCATCATAATATGAGAATGGCTGGACAGATTTGACTATTTATCTTTTTAAAATGTTTGTAATAGTCCGAATAAGGATCAAAAAAAGTTTTTTTAAAAACGAAATGGAAAATTTTCTCGGAAAATTTAGAAATTTGGAAAAAAATAAGAAAGAAAGAAAATACGTTTTATTTGCGTTAAACATAACGCAAAGAAAGAACACAAATACTAAAATAACCAATTGGGGGTAAAATGAACTATTGAAATTTTGACAGTGCAACGTCTGTCGGGTCAGCTCGTTAGCAATCGCAGCCATCTGGTTAAATTAACCAGATGGCTGCGATTTATAATAAGTACTTTTTCTGTCACATAAGAACCAAAATTTCGAAGAGAGGCATCCATCATGACTCTGAGCCCGAGTGGTGGATTACAGCCCAATCCCTCTCACAGAGCGGAGGCCTGACTTCCAGCAGTGGGAACATTATAGGCTGATTATGTTGGGTGCCTACTAAAAAAAATATTATAAAAATAGATGCTGACCTCCAAACCCGCAGAACCCGGTCTCCTTATAATCTTTACAGATGTCTGGCTGGTAGTCCCATCGGACAGTGGCCCTGAGGTTGGCCGGGGCTCTGATAGGCCCCTTACGTACAAGGCCAGAGCTCGCATTACCGGCCGCCGTGTCGCGTTTCTTGTAGTATTGGGCGTAGTTGTTCATACCGCGGTATACCTGGAATTTTGCAAATAAATCATTATTGCAACTTTAATAATTATTCGTTTAAAATCATTTTTTTTGTTGTACTGTGACATACCGTCGTTGCGCGTGCAAAAGTCGCTGTGTGTTATTTCGTGGTTTTCGGTTTTTTATGCAGTTTGAATCGTTATTTCAATACCGCTAACATGCTATTTTACTTTTATTTACCTAATTTTAATTTAGTTTATACTTTATACTCATTGTTAATTTATTACATTAAGAGGGCGCCTAAAGGTCCACTAGCGCCACTCTTTTAAAAAAAAATTATCTCGTGACTGAGAAGGAATTATGAATAACGGCTAGACAGGACCCTCGGTAAGTGTGTCTAGAATTTTCTAATACCTTTTATAAAGCTTTATATTGAGACACGGAGCAACAAAATACGATCTAGAGGAATTTATTTATTTATTTATTTAATACTTCAAGCACAAAAATGTACAGAGGCGGACTTAATGCCATAGGCATAGGAATGTGGCCGCTTTTCTTTAGATCGTATTTTGTTGCTTCGTGTCTCAATATAAAGCTTTATAAAAGGTATTAGAAAATTCTAGACACACTTACCGAGGGTCCTGTCTAGCCGTTATTCATAATTCCTTCTCAGTCACGAGATAATATTTTTTTTTAAGAGTGGCGCTAGTGGACCTTTAGGCGCCCTCTTAAGTATTTATGCTCTTCCTAGCCTGAAACACAGGTTCAACCTAGTTCAGGCAAATAAGCAACTGTGCTCTATTTTAATGATTAAGTTACTTATTGTAAATGTGCCCCTTTTTATAAATAAACGATTTTATTATTATTATTATACATACTGTAAAAACAGCAAAGTGACAAATGCAATATTTAAAGAGTTACGGAATGTAGCTACGTGACATTCATACATCGAAAGTTCCATTATAAACACGCTAAATATGTATTAAAGTAAAAGTAAATTATTTGAATACTCTGGGTATTTTTTGAGAAAATCAGTTTTTTGCGTCTCCGGTAAAGTGTGTATAAAACACAGCGATTATGGAAAGCGCAGCGACGATACATAATTATGTTTTCTCAAACAAGCTTGGAAATTCGAGCATTATTTTGACAACCTTCTTGGAGATACAATTTTTATTTAATGTGCCATGTTTCTCTGTAAGTATTTACCTTAAAAAAAAGAAGATTGTTTTTTTTTTACAAAATTGCTTTTTGGTATGTCCTCTTAGTATGACGTGTTTGTCAATTCCCTTCCATGTCATTATAAACGGATTCCACTGTATATCGAAATTGCGGTACTGCCGGTCGATTCTGTAAAAATATCATTGTGAAACTTAGGTGAAGTGAGCTGTCACTGTCACAAATCGACCGGCAGGATGCTACGGATTAACACTATTATAATAATAATATATGTTTATTTACTCAAAAACAAGGCATTGTAGTACACGTAAAAAAATAATACAGTTTTACAAAATAAGTACTATAGAAAAAAGCCGTCAACCATAATTACCAAGTGCAAAGGACACTTTGCACTTGGTAATTATGGTTGACGGCAACGCGGGGGCAGCTGTAGGAGTCAATACGTACAAGCTCCAATCACACATCTGGCCGGTTTTTTTTTTAATTCTTCCATTAACAATTGAATATCTTTTTACGGCTAGAGAATTTCTGGAAGTTTACTGTACATATAATTTTGAGATTGATGTCTCTATTAATACTAAGGAAACAGTAATACATAGGAACAATAAAAACGAGCGAGCCTTACAGTAGTTACTTATGACGTGTAACATCTGATATCTCACCTTCGTAATAAGCAACATTAAAAAGGCCTTGTCAAGGTCGTTTCTGACGCCAACACCGCGCGCGCTCATTGGTCAAATCAAATAGCGCGCGCTTACCCGGGTTGCTGTTACACACTTCCGTCCCTTTTCACGAAATCACTCCCACAGATTTTTAGGGTAGGTATATGTATATTCTGTGCACAGATTGCAGGAAAGCGAGAAGGAAGATGCACATAAAAAAATAAAAATAAACAACTGTACCTTATCATCAGCCTGGCCCGACAACTCCTCATTAATCTTCTGAGCCTTCTCGAAGATGGCCTGTGCATCTCTGTCTCGTTCTGTGTCCATCTCATATGTTGCTGTGGCATTCTCTCTCTGTTGTTGCACTGATAGTGTTGTTCGTTGTTTCGCCTGAAATTGTTATAATAATAAGTAATTATGATTGTTGTTGTATTGTTTAGTGTTAAGACTAGTATATAAATGTTCATTTGGTATTCTTAGCAGTTAATTTATACTTCTGATATAGGGAAAACTGATTGGCGATTTAACTATTTATTAACACAAGTATCAAGAACATCTGGTACTAAATTTCTTTTACAGAAGATAGAAAGAAATCAATCTGCCTAGCCTTTTCCCAACTATGTTGGGGTCGGCTTCCAGTCTAACCGTATCCAGCTGAATACCAGTATTTTACATGGAGTGACAGCCTATCTGACCTCCACAACCCAGTAACTGGGTGATACGAATGACAGCCGGGACCAACGGTTTAACGTGCTTTCCGAGGCACGAAAGTCTCGGTATCTAAAGATGGTCACCCATCCACGGACCAACCCCGGCAAGCATAGCTTAACCTGATGGATCAACCCATGCGGCGGTTATTACTTAGCCACGAACACATCAAGAAAGAAAGAAATAATAATGTTTATAAAGCGAACAGTTCATGAAATGCAAAATATAAATAGAATGACAGATATAATTCGGCCGACATAACTTGGCAGTTCCGAACTTCGCGCAGACGGCTGCGCACATGCGTGACATGAGGCGAGTGTGAGTGAGAGCACATGCCCGAAAGCTCGCAGAGCCTATGTTCAGACCTGTCAAGTTATATCGGACGTATTGTAGGTATTAACGGAAAAAACTGTGAGGTATTTTATTTTAAAGAGTGGCTTTTCTTGTGAAATAAAATTGTGTCACACAAAAGTAAGAAAAAAAAACGACAATTGTGTGTAGGGTAGGCTATCAAAACACTAGATTAAAAGCCTACTACTGACTAAGCGATAAGCCATAAGTGATGATGCTCTCTAAGTGAAGAGGCCCTAAAACAAGTGATGATGATAAAGATGAAGAGGAATCAACTCCAATTTTGTCAAACACCCAGGCATTATTAGCAGTTAACGATTTAAGCCGTTATGTATCTTCTTTGGGTGAATGCGAAGACGCACTGCAATTTAAGTTATATTGAAAGTCTTGTAATTAATCTTAATCTCTATGTCAAACCAAAATATTTAAGTGATTACTTTAAGCTTCGATCAACAATACCAGTTGATCGAAGACTTTAAGTAAAGTAAGTAATTATAAATAATAATACAATATGACGTAACCTAATTAAGAAACACATACATATCATTATAATAAGATTCAAACAAAAATTAGTACATAATACATTTTATTTTCCCTATCCCACCTAATAAGCTTTCTCACGTAAGACACTTTTATGGTTGGAACCTTTTGAAAATGGCTTTTACTGTAAATTATATTTGGGTTATTAAATAAAAGTATGTAGGTAAAACGTGGGGGTATTTTATAATAAGCTGTCTTGTGAGGAGTCCTCAATTTTTCTTTAGTCTTGTAGTCTGCTTGTTGCGATCGCAGATGACATGCACTGAAAGTCATGAGGAGAAGCCTTTGCGCTGCCGGATGGTACAGGCAACAGTAACAGTAACTACGTGTTTATTTTTACTTACTTTCTCCTCATCACTGCTATCAGTTCCTCCAACATCTATCTCAGGTTTACTCTTCTTCGGGCCCGCAGTTCTCTGTATGTTGGGGTTCTCCTTTTGAGGTCTCTTTGTTGGCTGCACTACAGTCTGCTCATCAGAATCTGAGCTGTTTTTCTCTGAAATTGTAAAGTATTTGTTGATTTTAAATGTTTATCCATGTATTTTGTACTTATGGAATTTGTGACATAGTTAATTAGAAGGACTATGTATGTTGTTTGAAGGTAGATAGTAAGAAAACCCTGTTTAATTATTAAGTAATACTGTCATATTATGTTAATGCGAACACAATCTATATAAACGAAACTCATCCAGAAAATAAAACGTACTTGTTCAATGGAATAACCTTAGCAATTTAGATATTTCTGAATCACCAATATAACCTCAAAAGTTTCAATCTATTTTGATAAATACACCAATTGTCTTATTATTTACGCACTACAACTTGTAAATTACCTTCAGAGCTAGAGGGTTTCCGTTTCCTACCGCCTCTGTTCTTGAGATTACGCTTTTTAAACGTAGAAGGAACTTCAACCTCTACGTCGGACATTTTAGGTTCTTGATCTTGTTTTACACACTATTCACTTACTATAAACTGTTTTACACATATTTTAATACTTTTAAAAGCTTAATTATTGTTTTATAACTTTGTAATGAGATGTTATAAGAGAAATAACAATAATAGATGACGCTAGCTTGTTTACAAATTGTGAATTTGTTTGGCCGCTTTCCGAATTATAACATAATCACTTACAGCCAGGGTTGCCACCTTGGATTTTTTTAAAACGCTAGGTCAAAAGTAAAATGTCGCCAGATTTAAGAAATTTGAATTTAAAAAAAACCACCAAATTCCACTAAATTATTGGAATGAAATAACAGACTAAAGAAAACCTAGTTTTAAAAATACGAACGAATATGTATGAGATGCTAAAAAAATTTTATATTCGGCAGTCGTTCTTATTCATTATACCTACAATTTAACGTATTTTTTTTTTTTTGTATCCTGTAGACTCCATTATTCACTCCAGTCATGACTGACGCATTGTCTGTTCCCAATCCAAACATTTTATTTTTATCTAGGCCATATTTTTGTAAGCAAGTAAGAAGGGCTTCAACAATTCAATTTAAGAAAAAATTAAACACGTCTTTATCAAACTTTAAGACTTATCAACATCACGAACCAAATTCGGGACATAGAATGACAGTGAGAGATAAAAAGAAAATACTAACGACTGCGCTAGGGATTCCCCGGTCATAGAGCAAAAATAGAACATTATAAAATTCCGGAACGGTTAATTCCCTCTCGAAATTGTACTGCCAGATTTCATATTGAAAAACCGCTAAAAACCACTAAAATAAATTAAAACGCTATGTAATGAAAAAATACCACTAAACGCCTTGAAAAAGCACCAGTTCTGGTGGGAAAACCACCAAGGTGGCAACACTGCTTACAGCAGTGACATCAATAATTTGCGCGTACCGATATAAATATCACGTTTATGACAGCTGGGGGCTGTCAACAATTCGGAACGCTCGTGAACGCACTCACAGTGCTCGCTCAATGTCAAAACTTGCATATCGTATTTCTTTGTGTATATACCACTTTCTTCTTCTTGTTTGGTTAGGTGGTGACGGTTCACGGTAGCCAGAAGCACAATTTCAAAAATACCACGTTAGTATACAGATATGATGCGACTCAAAACAAAAGTTTTGTTTTGAGTCGCATCATATCGCTGTCAAAAATGACAGTTGTGCTGTTTTGTTATAAAATAACACAACTCACGGTGATATTAATAAAAAGGCATGGTCTGCGTCATCGCAAGATGGCGCATGTCATGACGTCATCTATGACGAAACATGGGTCATCGTTATCGCGCTCACGCTAATTCGGTACGGGTAGCACGCTCAAATCGTTTACAGTGTAACTCGGAACGCAGCCTTTGAAATGAATGAGACAGTGACGTTTTAGCCGTTCGGATACTTCAATAAGAGATATTTTCATTATTGAATGTTTGGACAACTTATTTCAGCTTTTATTATCGTGAATATTGACCAAATTAAATATTTTAGAATAAATTGTAATGTGGTAACCAGCAGAATGCCCACCTGATGGTAAGTGCTTAACGGCACTTTTAGATCTCTGCAAAATGAGACAAAAACATCACAGCTGCTTTGCCATCCCAGAGACGAAGTTGAAATGTCTCATCGCTCATGTGCCTGTAATCGGAAAATAGCAACGTTGCTTCAAGGTACTACTTGCCCGGATGAAGTCGTTCAAATAGAGCCTACTACTGCTGTTGGATTATACCACAATTTTGTGGCAAATTGACTTTACAGCGTAAAATTATAATTTATGCAAACAATATCACGTCATAACAATATAGCCCTACTTATAGTACAGACGCCAGCACATCAAGCTACTACAATCTGTCAGATTTCTTCAATAGATTTTGAACTTTATTCTTATTGTATAAGGTTCAAGGTTGATTGGGAAAATTTGACAGTTTCGGGTAGCTTGACCTGCTGGCGTCTGTACCTACTCTGGTAGTTCAACGGGTTACAAGAATCTCATGGCGCTTGAATGACATTGACAGGGAGGCGTGGTAGATGATCGTTTGCGTTGCTGGTAACTTTGTTGCGCCATTTCTTCTTCCCAGCTAAAGTACTTTTTGGGGGACTGTCATTTTGACGTTTAAAAAGACAGTACTGACTCTCAGCGTAGGTAATTTGAATGACTTTTGATTTTGATGGTAAACCAAGGGTAATAGGCATTTATGTTCCTTACGCGATACTCACACACACATACTCGTATTAAATTAGAAAGAGACAGAGACAGAGAGTGAAAGTCGCATGAAGGGAGCATAACGCTTTTTCCTAAATGACGAGTTCTACCAGTCAACTCCTACCGCAAGCTGCTTCGTTCGTTCATTCATTTCGTTCCAAAAACAACATGGTGGCGTTAGTTCAAATTTCGACCACGCGCCAAAAGATCTAGCGTTCCACTCATTCGGTCAATCTATATATAATGCTCTAATTTATTTTATTTATGGCTGTCTTTGTCTTTAGTCACCATACCCCACATGGTTGCAAGATAAAGAAATTATTTAAGACTTACCTAAAAGGTAGGTATTTCAGATTACACAGCACTCGACAATATCACATGTTTTGCAGAAAATAACACATAATAAGATCACAACCGTCACAACAGACCTATCTTATCTGTAATCAGAGAAAAACAAAAGAAAACCCAATAAACAATGAATAACCAAGGTGAAAAACTTTATAAAATAATTGAACTACCAAGTAAGTTTGTTATGATCGGTACAAAAGATTTAAGTGACAAACATTTAAAAGAGTATGCTTAGATGGTTCTGTCATGTTGACAGGATGAATAAAAGGCGACATAAAAAAAGTTTTTAGATACAAAGCCGTGTGGAAACGCCGGGAGACGTCCTAGAAAGACGTCAATTATAGTGACCTTATTTATTTATTTATTTATTTATTTATTGATAGGAGAACCAACAGCTATAACAAATGGATAACAGTTGAAAATGAAACATACAGCCAATTATTATTTATTTATCGGTGATGTTCTTCAGAAAGGTCAGGTGCGTAATGCGCGGGTATGACCAGATGTATCCAGAGTCTGTGTTACCTGGTTCCTCGAACAGTTCATGTACGTGAGGTACGCACTCGACGTCTATTTGCCACTCGCTCCTGTAAATCCAATGCTGGCTCGCGTTCGCCACTTCGTCGTTTAGTTGAGACATACAACAATGAGTTTAATTCAATTGACATTATTTTTCTTACAAAAAATGTATTTAAATCAAATCCAAGCAACCCTAAAGGATCAGTAAAGTATTATATAATTAACGTACTTACTAATGTTCAATAATGTACGCACACAAATTTACTTAATTCAAAAAATCCAGATATGAATTCTGGGATAACGCCTAGGTATGCTGTGCTAGGTATAGTCTGTGTTACTAGCTAGTTTTTAAGTACTTTAAATTGTAATCTGTGGAGAACGTAGTGGGTAGCATAATTATTATAATGTACCATCGAAGAAGTTCATATCTAACCACCGTAAGGACTATTCTTGCTTGCAGTACTCCGCGGCTACAGCACCGGGCCGAACAGATGTGATCATCGAGTTCACGGGATTTATTTTTGAAAGTGGTCAGATATGAACTTCTTTGATGGTACCTAATGTTCAAGATAATAAGTGTAACCTTATTGTGCTATTGTTTGTTTTTCCGTAAATAAATAAATAAATGTATGAATGTTAACGAAACAAAAGGAGTATGTAGTATTACAGGGTCAAATTAAATTAGCTAACAGACTCCGCAGACGTGATGGGTATCGATATAATATAAACACAATAAAAAATTAAACAAAATGATTTGATGATTAAAAACAATTCGATCAACGGCTGCTGGTGGTGAAATTATTTGAAGTATGACTTAAAGAAAATCTTTTTATTTTTTAAGATATCGATACCCATTACGTCTGTGAAGTATACACAAAAAAAAGTTATGTTTTTACTGATATTTTAAGTAACAAGAATTAATAAGGGTCGTTGACCCCAAAAACATCATCAAATTAATTTTTATTTCGTTTTATCATGTTTAAATATCCCTTCACGTCTGCGGAGTAATTAGTTCGCTAGGTAATTTAATTTGACCCTATCCACAGATTAATACAAATGGGACACTCCGCAGTTTAGGTATGAAGCTACAAGTACGCGGCGGGCCCGTCTTGCTGGGCCAATTCAGTGAGTGAAATGTAGTCAGAAGATCTAAGAGAAAGAGAGGCCACTTCTAGGTGAATATAACTCTAGGTGATTAGCGCTGTGCGACCTGAATTGCACTTTATTGCATCGTAGCAAAAGTCACTTTTAATTTAAATGATTTTGCAGACTGTCCCATCTGTATTAATCTGAGCCCTATCTACCTACTATATACATTGTAACAGCGAATTAATTGTCGCGCCTGCCAAATATTTTTTTATATTCGGATAGGTCACTTCATGACCTAAAGAGGCACCATAGAGAATAAAAAAGGAATTAGAAATCTCGATTAATTATAGAGTAATGCCACAAAGCGAAATTTCGCGGTTATTCAGGTACATAAAGTACATTTGACAAATATTTACTAACAGCGCCTTGCAGCACAGGCCCGTAGCGTAGTGGGGGCGGCAGGGGGGCGGCCCGCCCCGGGCGGCAATTTCATATTTTTATTGCAACTACAAATTCGGACCGATTGAAAAGAGCACGGAATTTTTCATTACTTATTCTGTAACGAATTCGGGGAATCCCCTTTCTTTGAATGATATTTTGTAGCGACTGCTGGCAACACCGTCTATAATGGTTGAAGTAAAATAATTTTTCTCCCCACTGTATCCAAATGGATACCTACAGCAAACGAAACTTCCTACAGCATACGAAACTTCCTTCAAATCCCACTGTATCCATTTGGTAACGGCATGTACTGTACACGCAGCTTAACACAATTTTTACTGCTAAATAATGATTAATATCGTCTGTGGGCTGTTTCACTCTATGGCCTTACGGATATTACATCAAATAGAGCTAAAATACAAAAAAAAAAACAGGTAACACCAAAAAATTAAAAAAAATTGCGAAAGTGACGTAAAGCGCACGTCAATGTCAAACCGCGGCACTTGAACTATAAAACATTTCTTTTTTGGAGGGAAGATAGGTTAATAACCGTGATTGTAAAACTTAGATAAACTTTTTATTTAAAATCTAATCTGTATAATGCAAAATAATGATAACTGTTCTTGCCGAAAAGTTCTCTGTGTATGTAATGTGTACTTATAGTATTCATTAAATTGAAATACCTAATTAAGAGGGCGCCAAAATTGTCTTCCGACCCGGGCGGCCGATACCCATGCTACGCCGCTGTTGTAATAGTGTACTACCTATTATAAAATAAAGAAACAGTGACTCAATGTGCTTGAAATAAATGAAGGAATATAGAAGGATAAGTAATAGGAACACTGTCTGATAACAACAAAGGTCGAGCACTTGGCTTCTGATTCAGACACACCTACTTTATGTTTATCGAGATAATTTATGTTCAAACACTGATATACAGGGTGTAAAAAGACACATCACAAAGCCGTAAACTACGCATACTGTACGTATAGCTAAGTAGCTTTGCGCAAAAATTATTGCTGGGAACCGTATTTTTTTTTTTTTAATAAAAAAAAACAAGTTTTTATTGCGCGCAATGTAACGCGAACCCACGCTTGAATGAACGGATTCAGTATTAGTTAAGCTCCGCCCCTACGCTACGTAGGTAGGTACTTGTTGTTCATTGCGTTTTTGTAACTTCAAATGCGTAATCTGTTAAGATAAATCTAAAATTCAGGTAATGTTTGTTTGGAAAAAAGTTTCGTATTATCGCATAGAATTCATTTTCGTGAAAAAGTAAAAAAAAAAAAATGCGTCTTTGACCTTCAATATCTCCAGAACCAGTGGATTCCCAGGTATGGTCTAGTGGAAAAAAATGATGCAAATAATGGGTAGAATATGTGGCTTTCGGCTTCGGAAAGTGTCTTTTTACACCCGATATGTTTCAGATATTTTAATTACGGCGTCTATTTCTTGTCCCACGAATTGTTTGAAGAGAGCCCACTTGCAATCCCAAATATTTAATTTAAGCATCGTGCAGACTGGCGCGACGCGACAACGGTAATTGTTCTACCCTGAAGTTTTCTTAGAAATTGTTTTGCTAGAGTCGCGTCGCGATATCGCGTCTGCATGAGGCTTTATAGTCCCATATAAATGATGACACTAACTTTTACCAGCGGCTTTGTCAACATTTAGGTCGTAAATTACGGGAATGTACTACTGGGATAAATAATTTCCTATGTCCTAACCCACAGACAATTAATCGGAATGCCAGTTCAACTGCTGTCATTTTGACAGTTCAGCTAGTTTGCGTTATTTCCGTTGTTGAGTAGACATTTTTCGAAACTCGAACTCAAACCAATTATTTTAAATATACCAATAAAGGCTACATACAGTGCCAGCAGGGGGTCAATCAGAAAGATGAAGGTAGAGTCCGCGCTATCACACATGTCTGATAGACGCGGCGCTAGTGTCTGTTACGAGTACCACCTGGCCACGGGACATTCGCTACAGCGAATATTCGCGCGGTGCGAACGGCGAAGCGTCTAACGACTAAAGCAAATGTACAGATAGGTATGTACTAGTCATGCCACGCGTAGCGGCGACCGGCGAAATTCGCCGAGCGAAACGCACGAGCGTCTGGCGGCGCGGCGGGCAACGGAAGCAAATGTATGAATCAGTACAGCGCATGTGATGCCACGATGATATTTTTGACGTGGCAACGTCTTAAATTAGGTTGCGGCTCGGAGTCACTCATGAAAAAGTGTAACGCCCGCTCACGTCTGTTACGATGAGTCACCGCCGATAAAAAGACGTTGTCACGTAAAATCTTCGCCCGTAAAACCGACTTTACAGGCAACCATTTTTTTCTAGTAAATCATAATCAAGCCTATTCAAATAGGTACCTAAATAGGCTAGTCATGTCCACCAGCACGGGGAATAACAGGATCCCAACTACTGATGGTTAGGGCTCTATATGTATAACTACAAATTAACGATTTTCGGTCAGTGGATCAGTGATCAGATCAGAGGACGTCTTTCGGCTGAAACGAAGATGATGATGAAGTGAAGTTATTAGCAGTATAAACTAAACTATTCGTATTTGCAATCATGTTCCTAGTAATGTCTTAGGTTGAACTCTTACCACCTTAGTGGTAAGTACCTATAGCACAAGCTTGATGTTTATTTATATTGTGTAAAATCTACTGCCTTCTTGATCTAGGGTTTGCAAGCACTACTGAGCGTCATAGGGTCGCCCCTATTACATGGGAATTAAACATAACTGGAGAAATGTGGGTGTGCACTATACCTACGTAAAGCTAGTCGCTAGTCGGTATGCATTTAAGCGGAAATTGCAGAGTTATTTTCAAAACAATAGTGTAGAGTCATCTCAACTACCTCATTTCCTTTGAATTTTTATTCTTATATATATATATAATGTAAGTATATTGTGCACGATGCCCTAAGGTCGACTTCGACGTGGGCGCAAGTAGCGTGCCGACCGTGCATGTAGAAACGACAAAAGTAAGAAATGTGTATCAGTAATTCTTATGTTTCGTATGTAAAACCTTATGTTTCTACAATTGTTCTTATGTAATAACTCGTATAACGATTAAATAAACTATGTTTGTAACTCTGAGTAAATAATAAACAAGTTTTAAGCGTGTAAATTAGCCATAGATTACGAACAAATTAGTCATTAAGAAAGTTATTGTTAAAATAGAGATTAACATATTTAAGTTAAGTAAACAGCTGTAAATAGTTGTATAATAAAGGATTATTACCTGGTTTTTTATTACCTTACCTCTGCGACGCCCAGAATTAGAATAACAAGGGGCCGCGCGCTGCAGAGCGGTTTTATAGTAGAGAGGCGGGGGGTGAGGTAGAATCAGATGTATCCTCACGCCACGGCCAAATGGGACGTCGCAGAGAGTAGAACAAAGTGTTATTTAATAGAGTAAATAAGTAACTTTAATAATATAATAAAAACAACAATGTAAAAATAAGATTTATATGAATAAATGATAAAAATGGTAGCGGGGGTGAGGAAAGGGAATTTTTGTATAAAAGACGGGCCATTTTGGCGAGCTCGGCACTCCGATCTCAGCACTCAAACAAGAAACAACTACAAGACTAAACTCTGCCCAGCTCCCTGAAAATCCTCGCCGCCGTTTGCCTCAAGATTAAGAACCTTGCTTCATTGTTTTATTCCGTCGTGGCACAAGCTATCCCGAACATTATTGGTCCTTCGAGCCGGATTGGAAACCTGCGCCTAGAAGATTAGAAGATGGTTCTAACAAGAAGCAAGGACGGAGAACAAGCGAAGCGTCGACAAGAAGAGCCCAGCGCGACCAGATCCAGTCAAGAAACTCCGTCAGAGAACCCGCCTGCACAGGGCACGTCAGACACCGCTACCGAGAAAACGGGTACCAGCAGCGGAACTAGTACGTCGACCGCCACAGAAGCAAGCACCTCTACGGGAACAGAAGATACCAGCACCGCGTCTCAAAAGGAGCAGACTTCGCAGCGTACATTGAAGCCTGCAGACGCACGGTCACGTCGCTCCGTAACCTCCCGCAAGAAGCTCCTCGCGGAGCTAGAGGCGAAAGAGCGACTAGCCGAGCTGAAGCTTAAGCAAGCACGGATACAAGTTGAAACACAAAAACAACAACTACGTGTACAACGTCTTCAAACAGAAGCAGATACCTCAGAAGATGAAGAAGAAGAAGAAATAGAAGATGACCTGGCCTCAGTCCGCATCAGCACCTGGTTGAAAGACACCGGGCCGGACCAACCACAGTCAGCAAACAAAGAAACACATCAAGAAGAGGGCAAGAAGACACAAGAAGTCCACGTAGAATCCAAGAAAACACAAGAAGATAGCTCGAAATCAAGCCAGCCATTAATAGACGTGGCCACCCTAGCCGCCGCTCTCTCTCAAGCGGTAAGAAGCACGAGGGAACCGCCGAAATATATTCAAGAGCTGCCGCTTTTCAACGGAAGCAGCTCAGATTGGCTCGGCTTCAAGGCAGCGTATGAAGAAACACTCAAGTACTTTACGAAAAATGAAAATATAGCACGCATTCGTCGAAGCCTGCGTGGAACTGCAAAAGAAGCTGTTGGCTGCCTCCTAGTAAGCCAACCGGATCCAAGAGTCGTCATAGAAGCACTCGAAAGAAGATTCGGAAGACCAGAAGCACTCATTCACGTCGAGACAGAGAAACTCAAGTCACTCGGCCGAGTCACCGACAACCCACGTGACTTATGCATCTTCGCCGGGCGAATCGCAAACATAGTGGGCACCGTTGAAGCATTGAAGAAACCACAATACCTACACAGTCCTGAGATGGCACGAACAATAACAGAGAAGCTTACTCCAATATTAAGAAGCAAGTGGTACGACTACGCGTCAATGAAGAAAGAAGATATTCCCGAATTAAAGAAGATATCTACCTTCTTGAACGAAGAAGCAGACAAGTGTGGCGCCTATGCCTTACCAGAGGCTACCATCGACGAAGTCGGGGGGAGGGAACGTAAGAACAGAAGAGCAGAGCGCACATTCATCGCAGAGAAGAAAAACCCATCAGAAGATCAGTGCCCTCTCTGCAAGCACGACCACAAGCTGCCCGACTGTAAGCAGTACTCCACCCTCGACACAAACGCCCGATGGGAAGTCGCCAAGAAGAACCACATCTGTTACCGCTGTCTACGAAGCAGACATCGACGACTTCAATGCAAAGCGCCGCCGTGTGGAAAACATGGGTGCACTATGAAACATCACAAGCTGCTGCACCACGACAAGGAACAGAGCAGCACGAGTGACCCAGAGAAAGAAACAGCAGCACCCACAGTGGAAGTCACATCAGCAGCGAAACCAGGCAACAACCGACGTGCATATTTGAAGATAGCGCCCGTAATCATAAAGGGGCCGTATTCCAGCATTGAAACATATGCACTATTGGATGAAGGAAGTACCGTCACACTACTCGACGCGTCAATAGCTGACGTCATCGGAGCAGACGGACCAGAAAACACCATGTGGATTCAAGGAATCGGCAACGAGATGAAGCACGACAATAGCAAGATCGTCAGCCTCAGCATCAAAGGAAAATATGCAGAAAAAGAATACCAAATAGAAGCCGCACGTACTGTCGACAGACTGAGCTTCACACCAGAGACAGTATACAGCGAGCACATAGAAGATTGTGAACACCTGATCGAGATCAAGGATCAGATAAGCTATCAACACGCCTCACCTAAGCTGTTGATTGGTCAAGATAACTGGCATCTTATAGTATCAAGAGAACTCCGCACCGGTCGTCGCAACCAACCCGTAGCTTCCCTCACACAGCTCGGTTGGGTTCTTCATGGCTGTCACAGCTCGCTCACAGCCAAAGTAGCGTTCTGTGGCAGACTCCAACAAAAAGAAAAAGAAGAAACAATGGAAGAACTTATCAAGAATCACTTCAAACTCGAGTCACTATGCATCGAGCCAAGAAAACCGAAAGAAGATCCTGAACAGAAAGCTATTCAGATATTAGAAGAAACCAGCAGAAGGTTACCAGAAGGAAGATTCGAAACCGGCCTGTTGTGGAAAGAAAAAGACCGCCAGATACCAAATAACTACAAAGAAGCTGAACGGCGCCTGCTTTCCCTAGAGAAGAGACTGGATAAAGAAGAAGATCTCAAACAAAAATACGAAGAAAGAATGGAAAACTTATTCCAGTCGGGTTACGCGGAGCCAGCGCCCACACCAGCACCAGAAGGAAAAACGTGGTACCTACCACACTTCCCGGTCATCAACCCAGCGAAGCCTCACAAGCCACCAAGATTGGTCCACGACGCGTCAGCCAAAGCAGCCGGCATGTGTCTCAATGACATGCTATACTCGGGGCCCGACCTGCTGCAATCACTCCCAGGGGTCGTCATGAGGTTCCGTCAGCATGCATACGCAGTCAGCGGGGACATAAAAGAAATGTTCATGCAAGTGAAGATAAAGAAAGAAGACAGAGACGCGCTACGATTTCTATGGAGAGGCAAACGGCGGGAGGGCAAACCGGAGGAATACAGAATGACTTCTGTAATTTTTGGCGCAACTTCATCTCCATGCACAGCACTATTCATCAAGAATAAGAATGCAAGTGAATATGCGAGCGACTACCCAGAAGCAGCGGCAGCCATACAGAAGAACCATTACATGGATGACTACGTCCAGAGCTTCTCTACTATTCAAGAAGCACGTGAAATAACGAAGACAGTCGACTTCATTCACAAGAAAGCGGGCTTCGTACTGAACGGGTGGACATCAAATGACACAAGAACGATAGAAGAATTTGGTCTACCTACAGAAGATAACTCCGCGACAGTGAGCCTGGGAGGCAAGGATACAGAGAAGACACTTGGCCTGCTCTGGCATGTGAAAGAAGATTGCATAGGATTCAACACGAACTCTATGAAAATACATAAAGAAGTGGAAGAAAATAGGCGCCCTCCAACCAAACGAGAAGCCCTGAGCATCATAATGGCGCTATTCGATCCACTGGGATTGATCTCACCAGTCACCACGCCAGCGAAGAGAATATTCCAAGACACATGGCGATACAAGACTGACTGGGATGACCCGCTTCCAGCTGAACTACAAGAAAGATGGCAGACGTGGATCACATCACTCACCACCATCAAACAGCTGAGAATACCACGGTGCTACGACTACGAGAAGAGCGTGTCAAGTCAGCTGCACACATTCGTCGACGCGAGCGAAGAAGCCTACGCCGCGGCAGTGTACTGGAGGACGATACGCCAGGACGGCAGCGTGCACGTGTCATTAGCAGCTGCCAAGAGCCGCGTCACACCCCTCAAGCCAGTGTCAATACCCAGGTTGGAGCTACAAGCAGCACTGCTGGGCGCGCGACTCGCACAGACTGTGCTAGAAGAGCACGACTATATACCAGAGAGCAAAACCTACTGGAGTGATTCACGCACAGCACTAGTGTGGATCAGATCAGAACCACGCGTCTACAAATCTTTTGTGGCCCATCGTCTAGCTGAAATCGAAGAAACCACGAAAAGAAACGAATGGAGGTGGCTCCCATCCAAACACAACGTGGCCGACGACGCAACACGAAACACACCAGACAACTTCGTCGCCACCCACAGATGGTTCCAGGGACCCTCATTCCTGAAGCTACCCGAATCACAATGGCCACAAGAAGAGAACGTGGTGAAATACGACACAGGCGAAGAAAGAGAAAAGTGTCACTCGTGTCAACAAGAAGACGACAACAATCACGATCACCTACCTAAGATCGAGAGATTCTCAAAGTGGCTTCGATTAATAAGAGCGACAGCACGAGTCTTACAATTCATAGACTTATGTAAAGTACATAAAGACATAGTCGCGGCCACTCGGAAAAGAACAAAGAAGATCGAAGAAAAAGATCCAGGTTGGCGCTCCTCGAAAAAGACGCTACCTAAACAGATAAATAGGTCAATACCTATTGAAACCCGCAACCACATAAAAATACCTACCGAATACCTAACAAAAGCTGAACAGCTGTGGGTCCGCGCCAGTCAGCAAGAGACTTTCAAAACTGAGATAGAACGCATCAAGAAAAAAGGCGCGCCTAGTAATAGCGACCGCCTAAGTCATCTCAGTACCTATATCGACGCTGCAGACATCGTGCGCCTACGAGGAAGAGTGACCGCGGCACAAGAAATAAAAGAAGACGCGTCCAACCCTCCGATATTGGACGGCAAACATACCTACACGCGGCTGTACATAGCTTATGTACATGAGAGCCTTCATCACGGCGGTGTGGAAATGGTCGTAAACGAATTAAGACAACGACTATGGATTTCAAGAATACGCCCCGCAGTAAGGAATATTATAAAGGGATGTTTACCCTGCCGCATAAGAAAAATGAAGCCAGCTAGTCCGCTCACAGGGGACTTGCCACCAGCACGCCTCGCCCACCACGCGCGCCCATTCACATTCACGGGACTCGACTATTTCGGCCCCATAGAAGTCACAGTTGGACGCCATCGTGAAAAAAGGTACGGGGCCCTGTTCACCTGTATGACGTCACGAGCGATTCACATCGAGATCGCACACTCACTAAGTGCTGACTCAGCTGTGTCGGCCCTACGAAGATTCATGGCAAGAAGAGGCTGCCCGAAGGAGCTGTGGAGCGACAACGCCACGTGCTTCAAAGCAGCTGACAAGGAGCTCGGCACAGCGGCACTCGAAGCGCTGGAACATGAAACCACGTGTCGACGCATCACCTGGAAATATATCCCTCCCGCAGCCCCATTCATGGGAGGAGCGTGGGAACGTATGGTACGTTCGGTGAAAGAGGCATTGAAAATCACCCTGCATGAGAGGTACCCTAGCGACGAGACGCTGATGACGCTGTTGACAGAGGTCGAGAACACAGTAAACTCGCGACCACTTACCCACGTCTCAGTTGACCCACACGAACCTGAGGCGCTGACACCGAATCACATACTCATCGGCCCGAACTCTCATGTACCAGTACCAGGTCACTTCGAAGAAAAGGATGTGACAGCCCGCCAGCAGTGGAAACGAGCACAAGTGTTAGCGGACATATTTTGGAGAAGATGGGTCAAGGAGTACATGCCCCAGCTACAACACCGGCGGGAGCCTACCAGCACGGGAGTCCAGCCCAAGGTCGGTGACCTCGTCATCATCTGCGACGGTAACCTACCACGCAACACCTGGCCTCGAGGTCGCATCAGTCAGCTGCATCCAGGCGCCGACGGGGAGGTACGAGTCGTGGACGTCACCATCAGCGGCGGCCATGTCCTGAGGCGTCCCACCAAGAAGATCATCGTGCTACCAACGGAATCGCAGCGTGGCGACGGCGGGAGAATGTGCACGATGCCCTAAGGTCGACTTCGACGTGGGCGCAAGTAGCGTGCCGACCGTGCATGTAGAAACGACAAAAGTAAGAAATGTGTATCAGTAATTCTTATGTTTCGTATGTAAAACCTTATGTTTCTACAATTGTTCTTATGTAATAACTCGTATAACGATTAAATAAACTATGTTTGTAACTCTGAGTAAATAATAAACAAGTTTTAAGCGTGTAAATTAGCCATAGATTACGAACAAATTAGTCATTAAGAAAGTTATTGTTAAAATAGAGATTAACATATTTAAGTTAAGTAAACAGCTGTAAATAGTTGTATAATAAAGGATTATTACCTGGTTTTTTATTACCTTACCTCTGCGACGCCCAGAATTAGAATAACAAGGGGCTAGAGATGATGCGTATATACTAGAACAGATCCAGGGACTAGGTATTTA
Source organism: Agrochola circellaris (assembly GCA_914767755.1). Lineage (NCBI taxonomy): Eukaryota > Metazoa > Arthropoda > Insecta > Lepidoptera > Noctuidae > Agrochola > Agrochola circellaris. Next base: position 1,799,366 of record OU611867.1, on the reverse strand, counting down.
ATGAGACTAGGTAGCACCTATTCCAACTTTTAAAATACTCGATCCACCTAGTCTCGCTGTGCATACGCGGCGCACTCGGCACCCGCGTGCCCCAGACGAATCGAAGTACCGGCGCGGCGAAGCGAGATAGCAAGGCTGCTTTGCCGCTCAATCGTGTTTGCTCTCTACAGACAGATCATTCGTGTGTCATTCATTTGAATTTAAACCTTATTTCAATGCAATTAAAAGTAATACAAAACGCATTAGTATTTGCCTAAATCATTCGTGTGTCAGTCATTTGAATTTGAACCATAATTCAATAGACGTAAAAGTAACGGAACGCGCACTCGTGTTGTCCAAGAATACATTCTGTCCTTTTTTAACAACACTATTCCGCAGTCCTTTCATCTTTGTCTGTCAATACTCGACACTAGTCGGGACTTGATCAACCAATTTACTAGGCAGATTTTATACACTAGGTATTGTAAATACTCGATGCGTATGGAGACTTTAGACTATGCAATGCAGTCGAGTATCAAGTACGGACTAGTGCGGATGTGATCCCGGCTCGCCGCGCCGTCGTAATCGGATACGCGTATTGGACTTTTCGTAACGAAGTTTTGTTTTGTGAAGAAATTTTGATTTAAGTTTTTATTGTTTTAAAAAATGGCTCCCAAAGGAAGTAGTGTCGCTTGGGATCATTTTACGGACAAAGGCCAACAAATGGCTGAGTGTAATATTTGTAAAATACAATTGAGTTATAAAAGTTCAGTATCAAACCTTACAAAGCACATAAAACGCAAACATCCATTTGTAAGTTTAGTTAGCAGAAACGTTCCAGTGATAGCAGCCCAGACTAACCAGCAACCGCCACCATCAGACCAGGCGCAATCACCATCTAGTACTCAACCTGCTGGAATAGTTCAACAATCTGAAGGTGACCAACGGCCGTCCACTAGCTTGGTGCGACCAGTACAACATGGTTCGAGAACTATAGCTTCTTATATATATAAAAAAAATGCTGATAAATGTAAATCTGATATAGATAAGCTAATTATGGACTTATTTATTATGGACTTCCAACCATTCCGTATTGTCGAAGACAGAGGTTTCAGACAATTAATTCAGTCTGCTTTTCCTTTTTATGTTATTCCAACTCGTAAATACTTTGCAAACAATTTATTGCCAAGTCGCTACGAAAGTTTGCGAACTTCGAAAATGGCGGAACTCGTAAATGATGTTGAATCGATTTCTATCACAGCAGATTTATGGACATCAAGTACAAACGACTCGTACATGGGTATTACTGGTCACTATATCAATAAAAATGACTGCACCCTAAAATCCATCTTGTTAGATTGTGTATTTTTAGAGGGATCACATACCAGTGCCAACTTAGCTAGGGAACTGTTACGAATAACAGAGGAATGGAAAGTGTCAGGAAAAATTTTGTTAGCAGTGTCAGATAACGGCGCCAATATTAAAAAAGCCATGATGGATTTAGGTTGGAAGCATTTTGGTTGCTACGCGCACACGCTAAATTTAGCCGTCCAAGAAGGATTGTCTGCGACACAAGAATTGGTCGATTTGATTAATAAGGTAAAAACTACCGTTGCTTACTTCAAAAGATCCGCTCAAGCCTGGGAAAAATTAAAAAAATACCAGGAACAGGCTGGTAAAACTCCTAAAAGACCTCTGCAATGTGTAAGCACGAGGTGGAATTCTACTTTCTACATGTTGCAGAGGTTTGTAGAATTAAAAGAAGAGGTAAATAGTGCGCTCTCTAACTTAAACGCCAATACTATATCTTTAACTGCAGTTGATTGGGAACTTTGTGAACACATTTGCAGCATTTTAAAACCCTGTGAAGAGGTTACAAGGGAAGTAAGTGCTCAAAAATATGTCACAGGAAGTATAGTAATACCTATAACGACAGGGTTAGTCAAATCTTTGGAAAATATTAACACTAGTGCATACCTCGACACCGCTCAAAAATTACAACAAGACTTGCTGGCCGCTATAAAAAATAGATTTGTAAATTTAGATAAGAGCGGCACTTTTACAACCTGTATGTTCCTGGATCCAAGATTCAAACTGTATTTTGAGGATCAATATGTAGCTGACACTACAAAACAAAGAATCATAGAACTTATTACGACTATTATAAATAAAGAGGATCGAAATAATCCCGAAATTCAAAATGAAGAGCAGCAGCTATCGGATCAAGAAGCAAATCCTCCACCTCTGTCTCAAATTAATTTAGTATGGCAACACTACGCCGAAAAAATGAAAAATATTCAACCCAAGGGCACGGCAACTTCTCGAGCGATTTTAGAAGTACAAAGATATTTGGACGATAAAGTTGTGTTGCCGGGTGAGAATATATCACCACTAGAGTGGTGGAAAAAGCGGAAAGATGTGTACCCACATTTGTGTGCTCTGGCACTCACCAAGCTGAATGCAATGGCCACGAGTGTTCCTTGTGAAAGATTATTTTCGTCCTGTGGAATATTATTAAATGACAGGAGAACGAGGCTGGGCACCCGAAAAGTCCAACAATTAATGTTCCTAAATCAAAATTCTTAAGGCTGATTTTCTACGTGTACATTATTGATTGTAAATAAGTAGGTGATAAAAAAAAAAAAAAAAAAAAAAAATACAAAACAAAAATACAAAACAAAAAAAAAACAAAAAACTAAAAAGTAAAATGATTAGTATGAAAATGAATTGAAATCTTTTAAATACGCCAACAATCTTTGTTTAAAGATTGATATCTTTACGTTGACAGTCCTAAGCCTGTGTAAAGTATGAAGGGAAGATTACAATTCATTACTGCGTACGTACGTACTTAGACGTATCGGTGGTACGCGACTAAGCATACTGTAAAGTATGTGTACTTCGTGGACTAGGTGGAACAGGTATTTGGATCGAGTATTTGTACGGACTTGGACTAGGTGCACCTAGTGCAAAATTTACCTAGTATGACCCATCTCTACAAGGGGCCGCGCGCTGCAGAGCGGTTTTATAGTAGAGAGGCGGGGGGTGAGGTAGAATCAGATGTATCCTCACGCCACGGCCAAATGGGACGTCGCAGAGAGTAGAACAAAGTGTTATTTAATAGAGTAAATAAGTAACTTTAATAATATAATAAAAACAACAATGTAAAAATAAGATTTATATGAATAAATGATAAAAATGGTAGCGGGGGTGAGGAAAGGGAATTTTTGTATAAAAGACGGGCCATTTTGGCGAGCTCGGCACTCCGATCTCAGCGCTCAAACAAGAAACAACTACAAGACTAAACTCTGCCCAGCTCCCTGAAAATCCTCGCCGCCGTTTGCCTCAAGATTAAGAACCTTGCTTCATTGTTTTATTCCGTCGTGGCACAAGCTATCCCGAACATATATATTATAGTAAATATGTATGTACGTGTTTCATAAGTTTATAAACTATCTAAGTAATTGTGTACCTATTATATTTATAATTCATTGATGTCATTTAATATTTTATTATCTCCTCTAAATCAGAGCACCTGCCATCTTATCTCTTCACCACCCTTGGTTGACTGGTAGAGAATACCTAAGGAATTAAGTCCGCTTTTGTACCTTATTGTGTGCGAGAAGTTTAAATAAATAAATAATAAATAAATAAAGCTCTGCCAGTCTCAATCAATCTGCCAAGCCTTTTCCCAACTATGTTGGGGTCGCCTTCCAGTCTAACCGGAAGCAGGTGAGTACCAGTATTTTACATGGAGCGTTTGCCTATCTGACCTCCGCAACCCAGTTACTGGGTAACACAATACCCCTTGGTAAGACTGGTTGTCAGACTTTCGGGCTTTTGACGACGCGTAACTACTGTCAACTATCTACGAATGACAGCCGGGACCAACGACTTAACCGGCTTGCCTTCCTAGGCACGGAGGAGTCTCGGCATGTAAAGATTCATCTACAGACGTAGCTTAACCTGATGGATCGACCCGTGCGGCTGTTAATACATTCCAGTCTAAACCACTTAAACTGCTAGTATCAAAGCTAGTTAACACCTCATCAGCGGTAAGCCACTGTCAGTCATAGGTGATAGGTCAACCTAGAACATTACTAGAAACGTGATTGCAAATACGAATACTTTAGATATAATACTGGTAATAACTTCACTTAAGGAGTTGGAAATCAAAAGGAGATTATGGTCATAAGTTTTTAATTGAATTGATATTATCTACAGCTTGAATAGAGAGCAGAAGCTATGACGTCACAAAATGGCCGATTTTGACATTTTGGTAAAAACGTAAGGTAACTTCTTGTTATTTTACATTATGAATAAATTAACGAGTTAATATTAGTGTGTTAGTATTGTAGCAACACGATGCCGTGTTGTTTTGCCACTGCGTGCGAGAGGAGATACAGTTTGTTTTTACCGAAATGTCAAAATTCGCCATGTTGTTACGTCACAATTCCACGGTCTATAGAGGAAGACCAAGGAAACAATTTTAGGTGGATATGGGTGAAAGGGTCGTTACGAATAGTCTGAATCCAAAAAGTCTGACAACCAATCTTACTAAGGGGTATCGTGTTACCCAGTAACTGGGTTGCGGAGGTCAGATAGGCAGTGGCTCCATGTAAAATTATACAGGGAAAATTAACAAAGACGGATGGAAAAATATTTACAATCAGATCATGACTAACATTAAGATAGACTACGACCTATTCCGTTCCTTAGAATATCCAGCAAATAACGCGCGAAGGTAAAATAGTCGTTAAGTTTTCTGAAATTTTACACTTTTGTGCGCAATTTTCTTAATTTTTCTTCCCGTTAGAACTTTCTCCTTACAATAACAAACGCAACTAAAAAAGAATTAGCGAAATTCGTCCAGCCGTTCACGCGTGATGCCGTGACCAAGGGAAATGGGGATTCATTTTTACATAATTATAAATTACATACTAATTATTATATAGATTTATATATATCATCGGAACTTAAGTAACATAACACAAGCTCATTTATGTATCGCGATTTATTGCAATCGACGTCTTCTCAGTTCATCGGCCACATGTACATCAGTCTTGTCTAGGTAGGGCTGCTCCGTCGTCGAAGCCAAATAACTTGGCTATTGGTTTAATTTTGGCTTGTGCCGCAAATGCACAAGTCATGCTAGTGGTACGGATTATTGCGATGATGATTCTTGATCTTAGCCAACCCATCACTATGCTCATGGGCCTATTCTAGCGGTCAGCCATTGCAATATCCTTCAAAATCATTCAGATAGTAACTGAAAGTGTGTTAAGAAAGTCAAGGTAGCCCGCGAAATTCAAATTTTCTTACGTTTTTTGCAATTCGCAGGTCAGTATCATGTTCTATGTTGATCTAAATATGATTCGCGGCCGTATCAAATGTTTAATTATAGAATTATAATTATAAAAATGATCAATTAAATTCTCTAAGTTCATGTAATCCCATTGAATGACTATTTCATGAAATCATGACATTTGAGAATTATGTGAGTTGTATTACTGATTGTCATGATTATAATTATGTAAAGCCATATTTGTTACGGTCGCGAATCATATTTTAATCAACATACAACATGACGCTGACCTGCAAAATGAAAAAAACTCAATAAAATTTGAATCGCATCCCCCTTAAGCAATTACGGTACTGATTATATTTGGCTGATTATCATTAGGTACTAGTCCTATCACTCTTATAAGATCGATCCCACTTCATAAATTATTATCACCAGCGCCTCAGCTGATCCAGTAAACGTGATCAGTGTTACGTTACTAGAAAAAAATACATAAGTTCTCCACAAACAAGTTTAAATAATTCATAGAACGTACAAATTCAGTCGTTCACCTATATTGGAACGACGACCCATGAATTTTTATTTCCTAGACGCTGATTTTCAAGACCAAAACGATGTATGTTCGGCCATTTTGTGTTTACTTACGACCTTTCATCCTTTTGAAGCAGAATATAGTATACTACTTTTGCACGATTTTGTAAAAATGCTAAAAGGTAGTAAGTGCATAGAGTTTTAGCAAAAGGATGAGACGTTCTTCATTCAAAAAGGTTTTATTCCGGTTTAAGAAATGGTATACTACTTTTTCGCGCGCATTGTCTTTGGTTACAAAATGGCGTATGTCTTGAGCAAGTGATGCGAAAAAACGATGTTTCTCTTCTAGAGAATTGACGGGTTTTTGAAAGCGTAACAGATAGAAAAATGCTTTCGTTTACGAGTTTACAATATTTATAATCTGTTTGTTAGGATTAGTTAATTCATTGTATGTACTGGCTTTCTCCTAGGGCAGTGACTTTTAAGTTTAAGTAGTAGGTAACCATTACCGCCATAATTTTTCGTTTTCATATGTTTTTTTTAATTAACTTAGTTCTACATGAAGACTGTATTGTTTAAGAGCACTTATCCTAAAAGTTGGCAACGTCGCAAAAAGCTGTAAAAAATTTAGGTAAGTACCTGTTTTGATTAATTTGGAAATATTACTGTATGGAAATATGAAATGTGGCTAACTAGTGAACTAAACTATTGATTATGAAATGCAATTTAATATCGTAACACCGAATATTTAGCTTTAGATGTAAAAAAAAGTATTTGGAAACTTTCCAAATGCCTTTTTTACATCTAAAACGGTTACAACATCAAATTCAGTGTTATAATTGCAATTCATGATTAATATTCTGGTTCACTAGTTAGCCACATTTCATATTTCCATACAGTAATATTGCCAAGTATATTTGACATCTATTTGCGACGTTGCCCACTTTCAGAATAAACGCTCTTATGAGTGGCTAGCAAGTACATCAACCAATTAAGATATGCATCAAATAAATTCTGAATCTAAATCATAAACAAAAGCATTAACACAAGTGATAATATTTTGAGTCGTAGGTAAGATTATCCTTGTGTCGATTGATGCCCCACACGACAATTGATAACACAGTTGATAAAATAATCCTTGAATTATTGAGATTAACATAATATTTACCTATTGTACTGTAAAACACCGAAGCAGATCTAAAAAGTTATAATCATAATTCTCATCACTCAGCACGACCATTGAGCATTAAGTCTAAGTAAGTATATAGTAATTACTTACTTAGACTTAATGCTCAACGGTGTACACTTATATATTTACAGAATTTAATTTAATTTTATTAATTTTAAGAAAATTTACAGCTAATACATTCGAGTAGTCAGAAAGTATGTAGAAGAAAGCCAATTATAAGTTTCCACTTATATAAAAAATTAAATTAAATTATTATCAATAATAAGTTAGATTTGTTCCATAGGAACTTTTGCAGTTTTCCAAAGTCATAATATAAATTATTGAAGATGAATGCAAAATGAACTTCACGTGTAAGTTACAAAGGTTTTTTCCAAAAATACATATTTGTTTACATCTTTGGAAACTGAACCACGAACGCAGCGTATCTTAACAGTACCACCGCTATTTTACCTGTTTAGGAATCGTTGGACTCATAACCAGTTGTCCTTACGTAATTACGATACCAACCGGTCTCGACCTACCTCAACAAGTTTTAATGTAGCCCTTGCAACTGCTAAGTATTGGCGAATAATTTTGCTGGTTTTTTAATGCAATGAATTTTGTATTTTTTTCGTTTGCACGCGCACCCAGGACGACAAAAAAAAAATCCTGTTTGCATTTCTTATATATTTCAAACATGACGCATGGATTAGCACCATTCAGCTCAACCATTTTGAAGGGAGCTAAATGATCCAACACACGCGCTACCGTCAGCGAGACATTAGAGTGAGCATGACATACTCTCAGCCGCCAGGACACATTCAAGTCAATGAAAGACATACCCTGTACCTAAATGGTAGCTTTATAGTCGGTACATAGTACTCACACATGTGCTATGCAATTATACAATGCTAAGATAGTTTTTAAAATCCTCAGCAGCTCCAACTGTATTTTCAAATGCTAATGAATTAGTTTATGCGCCCTAAATACACTTGAATACAAGTTGCTGATAGAGATGAAGTTCAGAATGGTGATAGAACAAGATATATGTCAATCGTAGGGTTTATTTTGTAAATATCTACATGATAATAACTAAAGTTTGTGAGTCTATCTGACCTCTATCTTGTTAGCGTCATGGATGTTCTAGAAATTCACATGCAAATATCACTCAATAATAGTGTGGAATTATTGCAGATATTGCGATTAATAATAAAAAAAGACTTATTAATAATTAGCATGGAAAAGTACGTGCTGAAAATGATAATTATCGTGGACTAATTAAGTACAGCCAGCAAATGAGCTAACCAGCCGAGATAATAACATCTTTTTTTTCTATCATCTCAATGTAATCCAATCTCGTGATTAGGATAAGCATAGCATAATCAGCCTATCATGTTCCCACTGCTAGGACACAGGCCTCCTCTCTACGAGAGGGAGTGGGCTGTAATCCACCACGCGGGCCCAGTGCGGGTTGGAAGATGTCACATGACTTTAAATTTTTGGTTCTAGGACTTGCCGGTTTCCTCACGATGTTTTCCTTCTCCGTTTTGACAGGAGCTGCAGTGGTGAAGAAATTATTTACACAAAGTAAAGCGCTTCCCTGGGTTCGAACCCACGACGTAAAACTCGTAAGTAGGGTTACCACTGGGCCACCACTGGGCCACCACTGCTCTAATTTCGTGATTTTTATTGTCAAAAAGCGTTATTATTGTTCGTCTCATGTGCATACAGAACAAGTTTACAAGATACATATACCTTAGGCGGTACGGAGTATATCAGTTTTACCCCTTGATGTATCCGGGTTGGATACATCAAGGGGTAAAATTGATATACTCCGTGTTTGTGTTGGGCATGGTTGGATACAACAAGTTCGAAACAAGGAGGGATATAGCATTGGCGTCGTATATGCTTAGAATGTTCCGGGGTAATATAAATAATCCGGGTGTCCTACAGGGGATAGGCTTGCGTATGTCAGATGGGTACGGGCAGCACCGACGACGGCGACGGCCCAACTTGTTCGCGGTGCCGCGCGGTCGAACTAAATTGTTGGACAATGTCCCTCTGACGCGAATAATGCGCACACTACATAGGTTGCCGACAATATAGATATTATCTCATATTCACTGAGCGAGTTTGCAAGGGTAACGTTACACGTGTTATGTTTTTAATTTGTAAATCTTATGTTGTAAATTATTTCAAACTGTTAATTATCTACACCCTACCGAATTGGGAGGCTGTAATGGTAGCGTAGGCATGTAATTTAATAATAAAATAAAATAAATAAAATTCCGTAGATACCTGCGTAAAAATAAAAATCAAGCCTGTATTTTTCGAAAGGGTAAAAACCAGATAAGTCCAAAGTCCCGGCTGTTATCTACAGAAAATGTATTTGTGAGAAAACCCATTAATTATTGCCCCTGCCCGATCAGGGGCGGCAGTCTCGACATAGATAGCAATCGCTACACGACCGAATTCGGTAGCAAAGTCGAAATGGCGTCCCTAGATGCACGCGACGTGCTTGAGAAGCACGTGAATTTTTCGTGCTTGTCAAACAATTTTGACCGTCGAGGGACGCCATTAGGATTTTGCGACCGAATTCGGTCGTATAGCGATCGCTATCTATGTCGAGACTACCGCCCCTGGGGGCTTCGTTCATACTCATCCCTAGTTCGAACTCGTCCACTTTTGATGTGCCTGCAAGGGTACAGTTTTTTACCCACCCGTGTTCCTTCCGTTGCCTGTGTGGGATATCGCGACCTCGGCACACAGGCAACGGAAGGAACACGGGTGGGTTTTAGTCAGTAAAAGTCTGACACGCCCTCCCGCTCCACCCAGAGCGGGAGAAGTTATTTGATAATTTCCCACCCTCAAAAAAAAAAAAAGAAAAAGGGTACAGTTTGTCGGAAAGGTACTACGATGTAGAAAATAAATAGATATTATGTATGGATCGCACTTAGGTACAAAATAATCTGAACGCATATGTCATTGATTTATTATTTATTTAGCTACAACGGCTGCTACAGCCAATTACAGTAACAATTTTTTTTATTTTTTTTTTAAGTAGACAATAATAACACTCATTAAAATATACAAAAACACACACAACACACTAACAAATACATACACACACACACATAAACACACTATGAGTACCTACTCATAGTGTGTTTTTATTTTGTATATTTTATTTAGTAGGTACTTACCTATAAAGCTTCGTGCAGATCAGCGCGACGCGACAGCGCGACGCGACACCGGTTATTGTTAGACCGTCAAGTTTTCTTAGAAATTGTATTGTTCGAGTCGCGGCGCGACTTTAAAAGAGTGGTAAATATAAAATAGTGTTGATAAGAGAGAGGAAGGCTAAAGAAAAGATGAATGGATTGTGTGACGAATGATATGAAAGAGAAGTGAGTGAATGACAGCGTGACAATTGACAGGGGAGAATGGAAAGAGAAAACGTGTTGCGCCGATCACAACTAAAGGCTTGTGCAGACCAGCACGACGCGACGGCGCGACGCGACTCGAACAATACAATTTCTAAGAAAACTTGACGGTATAACAATAGCCGGTGTCGCGTCGCGCTAGTCTGCACAAAGCTTAACATGGGTAGGATAATGATATCATATGACCTATAATTAGGAACCACCCCAAAAAATCCACCCTAAGCCCTAACTTAAGTCCGAAAATCCACCTCAGACGGGGTGGACAATCGGAACTAGTATTTTTTTTCCTTCCGATTTTCTGAAGTGTAAGTATAGTAATTTTGAGAAATATGATAGAATAAGTGGCCCAAGATACTTAGTAGACATAAGCATACCTATAAAAATACATACATCCTACTTCTTGTTTGAAGATACATGCTGAAACCTATCATTCAAAGTGATAATGACTGAACTTACTTGGGGTAAAAAGTCGAAAGAATATTCAAAAATGATTTCCGATGATCCACCCCGGTGGACAGATAAACACGCGTTTCAAAGTATCCACCCTAGGGTGGCTGTTTAATGGTGGATAAACGGTCTTTTACAAAGAAATACAAGGTGGGTAAAAAATCGTGGATCAAACGAAACAGGGCGATAGTTGGGGTTATTTGCAGTAAAAAATATCTCTGTGGCAGAGCCCTAACTTGATCTCGTTAAAAGTTATGACTATTTGAGTATTTTTTTAAGAAAATACCAAAATTGGTAGGTAATAAATTGGCAATTAGAGTAAAAGCGCCAATACTCATAAATCATGGTACCCACTGTCATAAAAGCACTTTTGTAGTGATGATACATTTCCTAGAAGTAACTAAACACCATTTATATTATTTATATAGGACACTGGCTCCTGTAACTCAGGTTGCTACCTAGCTCAGGAGCCAGGGTTTCAAATAAGTATTGTTACACCTGTATTTTGTGTCAATAAAGAATTTATTATTATTTATTGTTTTAAAATATGTACCCATTTTAAGGAGACTTTTAAGGAGATCAAGTTAGGGCTCTGCCATTGAAATATTTTTTACTACAAATAACCCTAACTATCGCACTGTTTCGTTTGATCCACGACTTTTTACCCACTCTGTATATGTTACCTTTTATGATTCCGTAGCCAAATGGCAAGAACGGAATCCTTATAACTTCGTCGTCTGTCCGTCCGTCCGGATAAATATCATACAGGGTGGCACGGATATCGACGCGAAAATTGTTACCATGGATTCAGTACACGACGCTGAACCGCCCTGAGCAAAAAAAAATAAAAAAAATCTGCAGAAAAATATCAGCAGTTTCATAGAAAAGTGCAATACCTACGCGGTCAAAATGTATGGAACAGCTGTTTTTTTTTTAATAACCCTTGATTTTTTTTATAGCGGATGTTTCAGAATCATGTACTGAATCCATGGTATCAGATTTCACGTCGACGTCGATGCCACCCTGTATAATATATATCAAATATACCTACAAGACAGTCGCTCCACGTAAAATACTGCCATGCTATTCTGTAAACATCTCACCGTGAAAACTTGGGTGAAGTGAGCTGTCAATAGTGTCAATCCCTGTGGAATGACAGCTCACTCCACGCTCACTTCACCTAAGTTTTCACGGTGAGATGGTTACAGAATAGCACTGCTGGTATTCAACTACATCCGGTCGCACTGGGAGCTGACCCCAACATACTTGGGAAAAGGCAAATGATGCTGACAGAGCAAGCCGGACGTAGAGCTACCTAAAATATCGTCACTCAACGAGGCTATTTCAATGGATGACGTCAAGCAGATGACAATTTCTCCATTGTATTTTCAACAAGATGCATAAAATCGGTAACCTATTGATTTACATCTGCGTTATAACATAACTAAACACAAAATACGTAGGTAGGGATGTGTCATTTCCAATTCACGTGCTGAAAAACGTTATGAAACACTTGTATAGCAATATACAAATGATAGCTAACAAATTAAAATGAAAAAGGTAGGTATAGATTAGCTAAATAACGATGTAGTGGATAAGTTGACCACATGTCGTTTGCAGTACGGAGTCTGCATTATGTCAATCTGTCTAGTCTATTCCCATCTGCAAAAAAAAAAAAATAGAAAGGTACCCCTGACAAGAAATAGCGAAACAAACTTAGTACATATAAAATTAAATTAAAATCAATCTGCCTATCCTTTTCCCAACTTTATTGGGGTCGGCTTCCAGTCTAACCGGATTCAGCTGAATACCAGTATTTTGGAGCGTCTGCCTATCTGACCTCCACAATCCAGTAACTGGGTAATATGGTAACTGACAAATTGTGAATTGATTGATTGACCTTGTAAAAATATGCATGACGTTGTTAAATGTGAAATAATAAATGACTTTACTGTATAAAGCTTCGTGCAGACCAGCGCGACGCGACAGCGCGACGCGACACCGGTTATTGTTATACCGTCAAGTTTTCTTAGAAATTGTATTGTTCGAGTCGCGGCGCGGCGTCGCGTCGCGCTGGTCTGTACGAGCTTTTATGCTTACCTATAATGACTAAAATGCATGAAATAATCTATCTATACTTATAATAAATCTGTAGAGAGGTCAATTCTGTACATGATATATATTTTCAAAATAACTATCAGGGGGTAATTAGTGATCGATACTGATGCCAAAAATGCAATCAGTAAAATTTTTGTCTGTCTGTCTGTCTGTCTGTCTGTCTGTCTGTATGTTCCTTATAGAAACAAAAACTACTCGACGGATTTTAACGAAACTTGGTACAATTATTCTTCATACTCCTGGGGAGGTTATAGTATACTTTTCATCACGCTACAATCAATAGGAGCAGAGCAGTGAAGGGAAATGTTGGGAAAACGGGAGAAGTTGCTCCATTTTTTAAGCTTCCGTCGCGTGTGAAGCCTTAATGGTTAAAGCTACATAAAAATCATTTATGACGGAAATGTTCTACATAAAATTATCTAAAAAATATCCCACAACAGCATATGTCTATCTTTTATGGTTGACTCACAATAACATGTGTAACTCCCGATAGCTTAGCAGTTCGGAGCTTTCTGATTATATTTGTTTACTCTTACGTTTATAATAGTCTCACTCATCCCTAATTAAAAGAAGTTAATATTATTACCTATTCAATAAAAAAAGAATCATAGTAATCGGTATAGAAACACCAAACTTATACATGAAATACGCTAATAAGCCATCGCGCCGTCGCGCGTGAATACTGAATCATGCCATAAGGATTATTTTTGTGTAACGGTTGCCGAGCTCGACGCGGGTCATGGCGGTAGGGTATAAAAAGGCGGGAGGTCCGAGCGCGAGGCCGCGAGCTTCATTCAATATTTGGCTGTTGATGCGTTCAGAGCGTTCGACCTTATTGACAGACAATAATTGATAGTAACAAACCGTGCTTATCAGCGCGACTTTTAGTCTTTAAATAGTTTATTTGAATTTCTTTTGTTGTTATTTTATAAAATAGGTATCAGTTGTTTGGTAGTGTTTAAATATTCGTTCAAATTACAAATTATTAATAGTTTGCATTTTATTTCTTTTTAGGTGAAGTAGTAGTAGAAGTAGAAGTAGTACGCATAGATTTTTAGATACCGATAGGTTAGTTTTGGCTAATTTATGCTAATTAATCTGTCTGTTACATCAAAACCACTAAACCGTGAGGAAGGCCATATGGGACTTTTTTACGAAAAACGACGGAAACGCGGACGAAGTCGCGGGCAAAAGCTAGTTAATAATAATGATTTATCTATACTTATAATAAATCTGTAGAGAGGTCAATTTTGTACATGATATATATTTTCAAAATAACTATCAGGGGGTAATTAGTGATCGATACTGATGCCAAAAATGCAATCAGTAAAATTTTTGTCTGTCTGTCTGTCTGTCTGTCTGTATGTTCCTTATAGAAACAAAAACTACTCGACGGATTTTAACGAAACTTGGTACAATTATTCTTCATACTCCTGGGGAGGTTATAGTATACTTTTCATCACGCTACAATCAATAGGAGCAGAGTAGTGAAGAGAAATGTTGGGAAAACGGGAGAAGTTGCTCCATTTTTTAAGCTTCCGTCGCGTGTGAAGCCTTAATGGTTAAAGCTACATAGAAATCATTTATGACGGAAATGTTCTACATAAAATTATCTAAAAAATATCCCACAACAGCATATGTCTATCTTTTATGGTTGACTCACAATAACACGTGTAACTCTCGATAGCTTAGCAGTTCGGAGCTTTCTGATTATATTTATTTACTCTTACGTTTATAATATTCTCACTCATCCCTAATTAATTATTATCTATTCAATAAAAAAAGAATCATAGTAATCGGTATAGAAACACCAAACTTATACATGAAATACGCTAATAAGCCATCGCGCCGTCGCGCGTGAATACTGAATCATGCCATAAGGGTTATTTTTGTGTAACGGTTGCCGCGCTCGACGCGGGTCGTGGCGGTAGGGTATAAAAAAAGGCGGGAGGTCCGCCGGGAGCGCGAGTTTCATTCAATATTTGGCTGTTGATGCGTTCAGAGCGTTCGACCTTATTGACAGACAATAATTGATAGTAACAAACCGTGCTTATCAGCGCGACTTAGTCTTTAAATAGTTTATTTGAATTTCTTTTGTTGTTATTTTATAAATTAGGTATTAGTTGTTTTGGTAGTGTTTAAATATTTGTTCAAATTACAAATTATTAATAGTTTGCATTTTATTTCTTTTTAGGTGAAGTAGTAGTAGAAGTAGAAGTAATACGCATAGATTTTTAGATAACGTAAGGTAAGTTTTGGCTAATTTATGTTCAATTTTATTTTTGTATTAAGTAGGTAAAAACGTAGATACTTTTATTAATTATAGTATGTAGGTATAGGTATTTATTTTAAGTGAAGTAGGTATAGGTAGATAGTATTGCACAGGCGTTTCAGCTTTATTTTCATTTCTTTTTTGTTGTAAGTTGGACATATTTCTAGGTATAATTCTATTAAAATATTTTAGTTTAAATAGGCACTTAGATTTTAAGTGTAAGGTAGCTATAGTTAGAACCTCTAACGTAGGTTATTTTGTTAGGTAACTGACAGCCTTTCCGTTACCGTCGATTAAAAATAAAATACACAATGCCACCTAAAAAACGATTATCTTTATCTCGAACTTCGAGTAAAGCTAAGAGAATGAGAATTACGTGTTCTCAAAAATCGGCAGAGGAAAGAGCACATCGGTTAAACTCTATGAGAGTTAGTGCCTCAACTTCTCGAGCCAATGAAAGCTCTCCAGAGAGAGAGATGCGATTAGCAGCTGACAGAGCGAGACGAGCTACATCACGGGCGTCTCAAAGCTCTTCTCAACGAGAGCTAAGGCGTACCATTGACCAAGAACAACATGCGTTATCCCGAGAAGCTGAAACTGCTTTAATAATAATATTCTGCGGTTCCTTATTGCGATATTTTTCAACAGTATTGTGGATTGACACATTATATTTCCCTACTAAAATACGAAAGTTAATCTGTCTGTTACATCAAAACCACTGAACCGTGAGGAAGGACAAATGGTACTTTTTTACGAAAAACGACGGAAACGCGGACGAAGTCGCGGGCAAAAGCTAGTTTGAAATAAAATGTAATAATTAAATAACTAATGTTTATTAAAATGTAATGTATTGTAATGATTAGAATCAATATTATATTATGTAATTTAATCATTTGATATGAAACATTTGCAGTGCCCTTACAGGGTGCATGTCTTAATACTGTGTCATGAAATTTTAATGCATGCCTACAAACCAGTGTTTTACCTACATGTTAGCAAATAAATAAATAATACAATACCCCGTGGTAAGACTGGTTGTCAGACTTTCGGGCTTCTGACGACCCGTAACGACTGTCAAAAATCCACGAATGACAGCCGGGACTAACGACTTAACGTGCTTTCCGAGGCACGGAGGAGTCTCGGTATGTAAAGATGGTCACACATCGACAGACCAACCCCGGCAAGCGTAGCTTAACCTGACGGATCGACCCGTGCAGCAATTATTACCAAGCCACGAGCTCCTTAGTATAAAATTAAATAAAATAAAACTTTATTTCTCACTACGGTCCAAAATTTTGTTAGTATTTTGGTGTTAGTAACAATGGTGCTTAAATAAGTAGGTTAGTATTGTTAGTTCAAATTATTTATTTACTTAGACCAATGACTGTCCCCACCGAGTGCCTCTGAAAAGGACAGTCCGGTCAGCGATCATTTTTAGAATGCTGTTGTCACTACCATACAGGCGCTGTAGTAAGGAGGCCAGTTTGTTTCGCACGATGGCATGGAAACCATCTATACGAGCCTCCGCGAACATTCCCGAAGCGCTACATCGAGGGACTGAGAAGCACCATGTCGTTTGCATAGCTTATATTGTTGACACACGTTCCGTGGATGTGGCTGCCGACAGCATGTGTACCGCTCAGTTACTCTATAAGCCGGTTGATATTATTATATATTTATATTTATATCGTCGCCTTAGAGTGAAAAGCTCGGGAATGCAACTTTGACTTTTTATTTTATTACATTTTTGAAATAAAAAGCCTCGCAACACATGCAGTTTTGTGGCTGCATCTATATCGCCACATGCGACCTACGCATCATACTGACGTCACGCAAAATCCTGCATCGCGTAAGCAGATTTTACCCCTCGATCAGCATATAATATAAATTCCCAGTTGTCCACGAGTTTTTCGCATATAAGAGGTTTTCACTCTAAGACGACGATATATAGATTCAATGGCAGTTCCATGTAAAATTGGCGTCATTCGGCTAACCGAATGATGCCGAATGCGAATTATGTTAAATTCGGTTTTCAGTTTAGACTGGAAACCAACCTCAGTATATTTGGGAAAAGGCTAGGTAGAGCTGATGATGAGTCGCTTCGTATAATACATTCAGAGTCGGGAGAGGGGTAGGCTAGTAGCTTTAAACCCTCTTGCAAAGTTGCTTCGACGAAGTACTCATCGAAGTTGACCGAAGTCCGAAATACGTGACTACACACTCGTACGAAGAACTACAGAACGCTTCGAGTCTTTTGACTCGGGCGTAGAAACCGACAACGATTTGAAGTCGCCCGAGGCGACCGGAGGTTGCACGAAGCGAACTGTCGGTCGATTCTGTAAAAAGACCAACGTGAAACTTAGGTGAAGTGAGCTGTCACTGTCACAAATCGACCGGCAGGATGCTAGGGATTAACACTATTGACAGCTCACTTCACCTAAGTTTCACGGTGATATTTTTACAGAATCGATCGGCTGAAGTGCCCTTCTATAATCTCGTATTCGCGTAACTTCGATCAACTTCGCGACTAATGTAGTGCAGGGTTTAAAGATAGGACAGAAGGACATGGCTTGATTTAGTAATAATCTATTAAGTTTATATAATACAATAGACGATGTATATTTAGTAACCTAATCCGCTTGAGTGAGATAAGCGGATTTAGTTACGTCGTCTATTGTATTTTATAATGGATTTCTCGCAAAGTCACGCCTGAGTCAATTAACTATATTAAGTTTATATAATTATACGCACATATCAACAAAAATATTTTCATCATGACGCTCCTACCTACGTATATAAATAACTACATATCACGTTGTTTTGCAAACTTCTGAGTACTTAGTGACCTTTATCTATTACTTCGCGAAACTACGCATCCGGCTAGAAAAATATCTAATATTTGATATCTAATAATAAATATTTGTTAGATAAGCTATAACTAAAAACAAATGTTTAGATAAAATAATATGGTGCGATCTAGTGTAACCATTCAGTGACTGATCATGTGAGGAAGATTGTTTTTGTCCTTTCAAGATGATATTTATATTGTTTTTCAAAAAATACTTTTGAAAATTGTTGAAAGTCAAAGTCAAAGTGAAATGAAATTAAATGAAATTGTTTATTCTGTAAATAGGATATCGGAATCACTTTAACACGTCATATAAAAAAATAATTAAAATAAGCTAGATGAGGTCGGTGTTTCCTATCTGACTACTCTGAGAAGAAAGGCCGAAACAAACTCAGAGGTCGTAGTCTCTTTTAAAGTCCAAACATAATCTTGGTCAAGTCGTATGAGGACCATGTGGATTAGTGTCTGAAATGGTCTTTCAGTCAAAAGTCAAATAATTTATTTCAAATAGGCCCTTGTAAGGCACTTTTGAACGTCAAAGTTTACAAAAAATTTAATTGATTCTAGTCGCCCCTTCCAAAAGGTAGTTTTCGTATGGAGAAGAATGGGCAAGAAACTCCACCGTTACTCTTTTAAAAAGTGTTACAATATTTTGTGTATGTAGGTACATTAGTTACATAAATAACGTGAAGACCATGCACCTAAAAAAGAAAAAAAAATGCGTTACCACAATAGGTAAAAAAAAGAATTAATAAAAATGAAGCAACAAAAGATAAATTAGTTACTTATGTGATAGATACATGGTTCTCACATATTTACAAACATTGTAAAAGTAGACGACTTTCTTAAAATTTTACAATTAATATGTCAGTGTGTGAGGAAGTAATCACAGAATGTAAAATCAATGTCATATAATATAATTTATAAAAATAATAAATATATAATATTTTTATATATATAAAAATAATAATTTATAGAACTTAAATTAGCAACCAGTTTAATTTTGTCTAGTTGAATCCAACAACGTAAAATACTGAGTAGTAGAAACATTGAGAACATTTTTGAATGTTTGGTTAGATAGACTTAGTAGTAAAGGACGTGGTTAATAGTTGTTTTGTAAAAAAATTGGCTATTTATAATTAAATACCACAAATGGATCAGAATGTTGGGCCACAAAACGAATGAATGAAAGGCAATTGCGCTTTCTCAGCCTCCATCAACGATGACACCCGTCTTCTGGATCTCACTGCGCGATAAATAATTGGATGAAATTCATTGTATTTCTAGACTCTTCCGAAGAAAACCAAATAATTTCACACTTTTCCTGAGGACACGATACGATAAATTATCTCAAGTTTTTATCAAGATCCGTATCATCGCCACATGCGAACTACGCATCAAAGACCTGACGTCACACAACATCCTGACGTCACTCAAATCCTGCATCGCGCAATTAGAGTTTACCGCGCGGTGGACATATATGTATACAAGCACAAGCTCCCGACTTCAACCTCTGGGCAGTCTGGCCCGCTAGACACGACACCCGTCTGATCGGAGGATCCTCCCTTTTCTATGGTGGATGAGTGAACTTTACACCCTGTTCCTCATACCTCTAAATATCTATCTTGATTTTTTCTGACTATACTAAATTCGCATTGTTTTCAACTGTTACTATGCAAAACCCGATCAGCCCAAAATTTGGACTACCAAGGGGTATCGTGTTACCAGTAACTGGATTGTGGAGGTCAGATAGGCAGTTGCTTCATGTAAAATACTGGTATTCAGCTGCATCCGGTTACACTGGAAGCTGGCTCCAACAAAGTTGAGAAAAGGCTAGGCACAATACTATTGCAATAAACCGGGTACAAATACAGATTCTGGACTGAAATTATTTATTATTCGAACTCAGGAACCTACATTCAGCATTCGTGCTTGCCATTAGCTAGATCAAAGAGGCTGTTAAAGTAGCTAGTAGAACTATGGTCATATTACGGTGCCTTCAAAAATGAACGAGTGTTACAGCAAAATGTAATTATTACTAGATTCTGCGCACGAGCTGGTCCACTTGAAATTTCTTCATTTAACACCGTGACCGAGCTCTGCTCTGGTGAAAATAGAGAATGCTCATTGAATAGTATAGGATAGTTCATACTAATTCCATGTTTGTGCAATTTCATGCCGGTGTCATAGTAGGTACTTACTAATTCCAAGCTGCCATGATAGTAGGTACTTACTAATTCCATGCTGTCTGTCGATTATTGTCAATTGTCAAATGTCAATTATTCTAAGGTAGCCATCTTGTTCTAAACTTTGGGCGACCGAGCTCTGCTCGGGTGAAAATAACGGGAAAACGAATTTTCCTAGATATGAGACTAGATCGATTTCTAGCTAGATCGATTTTTCGCCCTCGTAAACCCCTATAGTGCAACTTTCATCGAAATCGTTAGAACTATTTTCGAGAACGTGATTACAAATATTGCTCATAGGTTAAATTCTATGACACTCGCCAATACTGTAGCTTCCCATTAGTAAAATAATTTTCGGCAATAGATCAGCAGTTCCGGAGATTACCCCCTGCACACAAACTCAATTAGTTTATGGTAAATTGAATTTAATTTTCCTCTGCAAGTGTGCTGAAATTCGTCGTTTGATACTCGAGAGCATTTGTCATTGTACTCTCGGCTGCATTACAACAAATCCTCTTAAAACCTCGAGTACAGGAGCTACAAAGGCATGTTTTATAAATACTGCAGCTCATTCAATTGTTCTGAAATGTATGCATTCGCAGATTTGTGTAGATATTGTATACGATCCGGGGCTCGTGGCTAAGTACCAGCCAACAAAAACAAAACTCAATTCAAATTATTATAATAATTTGAATTGAGTTACATCAACTGATTTGTAATAGAAATAATATTATTTACTTAAAACATGGTATATAAAGTTGTTATTTAAAAGACATTATAGAGCATACATGTTTTGCTTGTATCGTAGAATGCAAAAATTAGGTTACATTACAAACGTCACTAAATTATTTTTGGCTGTAATTTTTTTTTATTAGAGTTCAATCATTTATCAAGTATTTTTTTTAAACAATACAAGATGAATAAATAAAAAAAAAATATAGATCTAAGGTTTTTAAGTCTCTCTAAATATGATTATTATAAAAAAAAAAACAGCTGTTCCCTACATTTCGACGAGATATACGAACATAAATGTAGGGAACAGCTGATTTTTTTTCGCGATATCAGCGTTGGTCTCATAGTAAAAGTTGTTTATAATAATGAGTACAATGATCCCTTAAGAGGTTTAGGGTAAACAAAAACTAAGGTTGTATACGAACACACAATGGCTAAACAGCTTTGCAAGTCTTGATAAATCACTTAATATAAAGCTTCGTGCAGACTAGCGCGACGCGACAGCGCGACGCGACACCGGTTTTTGTTATACGGTCAAGTTTTCTTAGAAATTGTATTGTTCGTGTCGCGGCGCGGCGTCGCGTCGCGCTGGTCTGTACGAGCTTTAAGTCTGTGAGGATCTCAATTTCAATTTAATGTCAATTCCTTATTATTTTTATTGCCAGCCAAAATGTATGCATACAGGTGGCACAGCCGCGGATCTCGCCGGTTTCAAGAATATCCTCCCAGAATTCTCCTTTTTTGTTTTTTATTTTATAATTTATTTTTATTATTACTTACTGTTTGTATTTCCTGTGCGTGTTCCAAATAAAATATTTGCCTTTCTTTCTTTCTTTCCTCTGCCTTTTTAAATAAGCCTTTGTGCTTCGTAACAAACATGCATAATTCATAGATATAGAGAGCCGGTAATAAACCAAGTTCTTTAAATATTGGCCTGCAAGATTCATCAGGTTGAAGCCCATATTATTATATTGCACGAATACACTCTTTTTGTGCAACAAATACCCAATTTGTGTCTGTACTATTACCCCACATTATGAACCCATGGCGTATTAAATGATTCAACATAAGCATGATAGGTGGCGATAGCTGTTTTAATATTTGTTATATTTTTATCCTTTCTGAGTATGTATATTTGTTTATTCTTTTAGATAAATCATCTACTTGTGTTTTCCAATTTATGTCCTGATCTAGTTTAACTTTATTAAGTTTTGTTATAACAAGTTTCAAATTGTATTTATATTAAATTGACAGACTTATCTAAATACATTTTTAAGTTATTCATGTCAAGCCATTCAATTAATTTGTCAATCGTGTTGTTAATTTCTGTTTCATGATCGTAAATTGAATTAGTATTTTTATCGGACGTCACTTTAATGGAAATATCGTCGGCGAATATTATGCATTTATGATTTTTTATATCTGTGATTGAATTTATCCAGAGTAGGAACAATATTGGGCCCAAGACACTTCCTTGTGGGACGCCATAATTGTTGCATTTATACTCTGATGAGTATGGTATTATGACGTTGTTTTTATCTGATTTTGTAATAATAACACGTTGCTGTCGATTATTTAGATATGACGATATCCATTGAATGTGACGGCAGTAAAGACACACGTGGTCCATTTGATGGAAAGCGGTTACCATCGCCTATCGATATCTGCGATATAGACATCGTAGATGTATTGTCATTCTAGGACAAAGCTGAAATGCGTCATGTGCCTACGATTTATCACCCATACGTTCAAACCGGAACACAGCATTGTTTCAAAGCGGCAGAGAAATATGTAGGTATAGCGGTACTTCCCCGTCGAGCTTCACTAAGAGCTCTACTATTAGGCACGGTACACGCTTGTTCGGGTCGGCAATATTTGTTAGACAATAAAGCCGACTCGAAGCAATTACTACATTATTCGCTTGTGCCGATTTATCGAAAAAAAATCCATTGGGCATCTACCTCTGTTGAATTGGCATTTTGCAGTTAACTTTTACCGCCACGCTTGGCATACGCACGGTTTCTGGAACGTAAATGAACATAAAAATTTGCTAAAAAATATTCAAGCACGACCTGACTACCGTGCTTCATGTCTTTTTTTTCTTCCATAATTCTCTGTTTGTCGTCATCTCAGTAGTCACTCCTTTTCTTCTCTTCTCTCATCTTTGGTATTCCACTGCTGTGTGCCCTTCGAATTCCATTCAGTCGTTAAGGTGCGAAATGACGGGCAGACCCTTACCTACTTTCGTATTTTTTATAATTAGTAAAAGTAGATATATTCGATTTTATTGTATGTGGCAGTAGGCTCGCCCCCTATTACATGGAACTTAAACATAACTGGCGAAATGTGGGTGTACTATAAGTACACCTCTGCTAACCCTACGGAGAATACAGGCGTTATGTTATGTTCTGTATGTTTGTATGTATATGTTCGATTTTACCGCACGGCCGATTAAAGGCACACACGTCAGTCACGTCAACGTCAAGTCCCGTAAATTTTAGGGACGTTTGTAAACAGATAGTCAGTCTGTCATAAACTAAAACTCAAAGCATTTATTTCAATTAAACCATTGACAGGCACTTTTGAATTGTCAAATAGTCGGTAAGTTAGTCAGAAAGTTGAAGCTAGTTGCCCATTCCAAAACGTAGATCTTTATTTAGAAGAACGGGCAAGAAACTACAAGGACACTCTTTTAAATATAGATATTACAAAATCCTGGATACATTATTCTTGTTGCTTCTATATGTGAGAACAGTGTACAAAAAATAATCAAAACAATTCAAAATATAAGATTAAAAATAAGCCCTGGCGGATAAGAGATGACCAGTCTCAACTAACGGCGCACATTCACGAATATGACGAGTAGATCAGGATCATCCAGCTCAACCATTTTGTAGGGAACCGAAAAGCAACGGTCGGTTACTAATTGTCTTTGTCACAATGCCATGTTTCGTTCGTAGCAATACAAGTTTTGACTTGCTGGTGACGTGACGTCGTCGTCGTCTGAGACGCACCGGTAGTGACGCGACTGATGTGTGTAGCCAACGTCCTACAACTTCTACGTTACCTAACTATATTTTTTGACGTGATTGATCGGTGATTTGACGTTGACGTGATTGACGTGTGTGCATGAACCTTAATGCCGACCTGAACAAGTGTATAGCCAGCCTTACTAACGAGTCCAGAGTCGACTTTCAAACTGCAGAAAAACCCTAGCATAAAAATGAAATTTACGATTGTTTAAAAACTAAAAATTATTGACCGTATTGATTTGAAGAAAAGTAGATAAATTAAAATAACAGATGTCTATTATTTATTATAAAATTACGTACCGAGTTGACTTGTTAATTGTTGTTCAAAGGGCAAAGAACTATACATTGTTTGTAATCGTTCGACTAGTGATGTGACTAAGTGAAGAATCGACCTTTGGAAATATCCTTCGTCTTTTGGAGTTTTCGGCATCTCCTTTTGCTAGTAATAATAATAGAGGAATATTTTGTGACTAAATGATAGCAGCCGCACGGGTAGATCGAAGGTTAAGCTGTGCTTGCCGCGGTCTGTTCGCGGATGGGTGACCATCCATTAAATATCGAGAGGTTCATACCTCGGGAAGTACGTTAACTCGATGGTTCAGGCTGTCATTCATAGATCTTTGATACTCGTTTCGGGAAGTCAGAAACCCAAAAGTCTGACAACTTTTACCAAGGGGTATCGTGTTACCCAGTAACTTACTGCCGCTACTTAAATGGGAATAAACTTGCCAGGTTGAATGATGTTTGACTAGGGGAATATTTAATTGATCCTCTAAATAACTCTTTGATTTATTTCTAAGAGGGCCCCCTTTTGTACTCAATTATTTATTGAGTAAAAAAACTATCTGTGCTGTTTTAAAGTTGGTCGCAGTAACTAAGATAGGGAGCTATTAAAAATGGGTAAGGTTAGGTTAGTACTGTGACCAACCACGCACGAACCTGATAAAAACGATCAGAGAGTATATTTAGCATAGGTATTGATTAGTATTTTAGGAAACTAAAATTGGTTTTTTGCTGGAAATAATGCAGTAAACTAAATATGCTTCATCTTTTGGAATTTTCACCCTCTCTTTTTGGCAGTAATGCCTTATACTATGTCTAGGCACTTAGAAGTAAGTAGCGTGTACCTATGGTTAAATTATTGCCATTATTTTCCCCTATTTTTCTTTAAAAACCACTGGTTTATAAGGTCATAATGTTAACTAAGTACAGTTAGCGGATGGCCTTTTTCCCAGAAAACTTAGTAATTAGTTTGCTTCTTTCGCACAAATACTCAGTTAAATAATATTTCTGGTATTTCTTTCAATATTTCTTCTGTACGGAGATTAAATTCCAAACCTTAACTATTACGTTGATATGATAATCATTATTCTTTTATCTAAAATGTACTGAAAACAGTACTGTTAAAACTCGTTTATCAGCGCAGAGAACCCAAAAGGTTTGACCCCATCGTAAAAAATTAAGAGAATAACTTATTCCAAAATAATATTTTTTTGTTTGAAAATTAAAAAATGAAAAATGATTTATTATTTTTACAAGTAAATACCTTAACAACTAGCGATTGGAGCCTCCTTTTAAGCAAATAAGCCTGTGTTAGGAGAATCCGCTCTTCCAATATCTTAAATACGTACAACTTACTTGTTTTATTTTTGATTCTATACAAGTTAAGATAGTAAATGACCTGGCACTGTTATATAATTTAGGCCAGATCTAATGACGTCCTTTTCTTTTGTTTTTATTTACTGTAAGAGTAAACACAATATTCTCCCACGAAAATCATTTACAAAAACTCAACACTAATTCAAAAGTCACTTCTAATATTCGGCCTCAGAAATTCAACAGCAATTATATTCGGCCTGTAGTAGGCACATCTCTATTGAAGTATGCCAATAATCGGCGAGAGGCGTTTTCTGGTTGTCGTAAGATAAGGTTGCCTCCCACGAGATCGGCAGCAAGAAATATAATTTGCACGAGTTTGAGGCAAGAATTAGATTTTTAAATGCCTTTGCGTGACCGTATAAACGGGTAGCCGGTTTTTAGTAAAATAATGAAAGATTTTAATCGTGGATTTGCCGTGACGCGTTAATATATGGTCGTGTTTCTCTTTCCTTTTGACACCTCTGACACACAATGTCGCAGAGACTTGACTTTTCTTATTATTGACACTTTTTCGCTTGACGGTGAGGCAAATGGTGAGGGCAAATCTAACGATTTAAATCTTTAAAAATAATATGCTAAGAGAGTGTTGTACATAATAATTTGGTAAGTGCAGCCATACTGGATCGCAGACGAAGTTACGGGTAATTTATTAATTTATATAAATTATATTTTTTATTTTTTTAATTTTTTATTAATTAATTTATTTTGATGCAAAGATCCAATTTGTATATACCTTTCATAATCAGCTTGGCCATTGTTAAGTATTTATATACATAATATACGTGTTATGAATTACGCGTTAATTTCTAAGATTAGATGCAAATCAATCTTCGTGACAAGTTCGTGGGTGGCCTGATATGGTTTTGCGGATTCGTATTTTTGTAGATAACAATGTTATCGTTGCTAAGTACAGCAAATACGACACCACACCTACCAATACCATCCCTATCCCAATACAAGACATAAACACACACTATTTGGTTTTACTTTACAATTTTTATGTTTTAATTTGGTTTGCTAATTACTGGCTTAAAAAATGTATAAATAACTAATTATATAAATGTAGTAAATAATAGAGTTGCCGCGAATAGTGTTTATAGCGAATAGTCGAATACCGATTAATCGCCATTCACTTTGGCGAATAGTCGAATAACTCGACATTACTATTCGACATAAAAAAAAACATTAAACACATTAAAAATATTTCTAATTTCTAATAAGGTTGTGAGAAAAGAAAACAATAAAGTTAAAGAAATCTGTTTCATGTTATACATAGCTACTACTACTACTACTACCTACGAACTACATCGCATTAGCAAAGGCTGACAGAAAAATAAACCCATATGAATGGTGGGCTTTGAGTACCAATAAGAATAGATTTCCTATTTTAAGTAAGCTTGCTAAACGATACTTAATCACACCAGCAAGCTCTGTTTATTCAGAAAGACTATTTTCCGAGGCAGGTTTAATTTACGAGGAAAAACGAAACCGACTTCTTCCAGAACGTGCAGAAAAAATTGTTTTTTTGCACCACAATCTGCCTCTGTTGGATTTTAAATATTAATTAAAAAGCCTTACTAATTTAATTTCATGAATATGATAGGCACAGGCACATATTACAGATAATAATTGATATTGTGTATTGTTTTATTAAGGAAAATAATTAAAAAAAATATTATTTTTAACTCATTAGTTCTTTTGTTCGTTAAAAGTTTATTTTCGACGACTATTCGCCGAATGTCGAATAATACTAGCTATTATTCGGTATTCGACAAATATCAAAGAAATGACGAGTAATGCCGAATACCGAATAATAGCGAGTATTCGCGGCAACTCTAGTAAATAACCCACTTATATTTTGTACGCTGTTAGGGCAAAACATGACTGTGATATTTTATTTAGTTATAATGTAATATTTAATTTTTGCATGTCTTGTGTGCGTATACTGCCCACCATACACTAAAGTGCAGTAACAGCAAAATCACGATTTCGAGTAAAACGCATTTAAAGTTAAGAATTGATTTTAAAAAATCAACAGAATGTATAAGCAAAAAAATTTGAATGCAGAAAGGTTGTAAAGGCATAGGTTCACACGTTAAAGCAATAAAAAAAAATATATCTTAATAACTGAATTTATTATGGCCATTTATTCTTTTTGGTGCCTATTACTGCATAGCCTTTTTTGTAAAAAATACCATTTTAAACTTAGTAAAATGCAGCAAAAAGCCCTATTACTGCGTTTGGATCAGTTATTTTGTCAAGAAACCCAACTAACATGCAGTAAGGTCAAAAAAATACTGCATTTTAGTTAGTTTTTTAAGAAAAAAGTGTTCAATTTACTAGTGCAGTAAGAAAAATAGCTAGTTCACATTTTAAAGACCGTTTATATTAACTGCACTTTAGCTAGGAATAATCATATCTGTGTCATTATGCTATCCAAACTAATCTGCAGTAATGCTGTATTTTACTGCGTGTTAGTCAGTTTATAATGATAAAAGAATGTTAAGTATTCACAACTAAAATGCGACAAGCTTTGATTTTACTGCATTTTAGTTGGGAGTTCGTGACAATAAATTGTATTTTCTTAATTTGCAGTAAAAATAGCTTGTATGGCGGTAAATTTTACTGCGTATTAATTTTTTTTTTAATTTTTTTCCAGAAATATAAAACTATCTAAAGAACTGTAAAATTATATTGCTTACTGCATTTTAGTTATGAAACCTTAAAATTTAATCTGCAGTATAATTTATACTGTATTTTAGTTGGGAAATCACGCCAAATTGTTAATTTTTTTCGTTTGCAGTAAGTGAAAACTGTTAAATAAAAACCATTCTAATAGTCTTAGAAATAAGTAAGTTAATTCAATAGAAAGCTTAAGAAACCCGCTTTCAGAATCACTAATAAAACGAAAAATCACAAAAGGGCTGTTACTGCTCTTTAGTCTCTGGTGGGCAGTATAGTCATGTTTTGGACAAATAAATGATATTGTATCTTAATAAATAAGCAACAGGCTATGCAATATAATATTGGGGAGCAAGCCCTCTTATTTTCTTGTCGCCAAACCTTCGCCTTTTTCTCTTGCATTTTTTATCTTTGAGTTATCTGCCAAAAAAGTTTTTACTGCTATTGAAATCCATTGGTCGGTTTTCACTCTGTTTTCTCTGGCTCTTCGACATTACCAACCATGGTTTTAAATTTCAATAGAAGTACTATTGTTGTTCTGTTGTTTTCATATTTCCACAAAGATAGAGGTTTTTTTTAAATTTAATTCTAATAAGATATTTTTAATTTTTATTTTCTTTTTTAGAACTTTAATTTATATTTTTCGTAACTCATGATTTGGGTGCTGAATTGGATTTGAAATTAATCTCTTAAGATTTATCCCCCTGCGGGTACAGCTGTTAAAATAAAAATAAGTGCGAGTCAGACTCGCACACGAAGAGTTCCGTACCATTGTACATACAATATTAATAAACACAGTGTTTTTTTTTTCAAAGAAATTCCCTTTGCATTTATAATATTACTAGCTGCACCTCGCGGTTTCACCCGCATAAGTCTAAATTCCATGGGAATATCGGGATAAAAAGTATCCTAATCCCGCTATCTAATTACACAACACATTTTCGTAAACGATTACGACTAATCTACATATTTTATTTTGACAGATCAATAACATTCATTGCGTTATTTACGTTATTGAGCATAATTTCATCAAAACGAATCGGATTCTGATTGATCGTGTATTACGTAACTAGGGTACAAGTTATGGTCTACCCATGTGCCAAATTTCATTCAATTCTGTTCAGCCGTTTTAATGTGAAAGCGTAACAAACAAGCAAACCAAGAAACAAACTCACTTTTCCATTTATAATATATTATGATAGTTATGATTAGGATTCTGACTGGCCGATTCTTTCTATACAAGCTATACGACTATTTTTCTCGGAACACTTTCCACAGGACCTAAATTCGATAAAAAAAATGAAGTTTCTTGCGAAATATTCCTCATTCTTGCAACCAGACCGTGGTAGGCCGCCTTAAAAAATACTTTCGCGCGCTTATAACATAGGTGCAAGAAAAATCCGGTACATTGCAAGTTAGTTCGCGCAAACGAACGGACGTTCGTACGAAATAAATATATAACTTTAAAACTGTTTACTTTTCTTAGTTTAACTTGACTTTCTTAAAGAAACTTCGAGATTTCGTGTGAGTATAGTGCTGTGTTTATCTTTTTATTTTAATGTACAGTGTTACGGTAATTAAAAGATAAGATAGCGGAGAAAAGTGATTGGTTTTGTTTCTTTTGATAAAAATTGTTCTGTTATAAATGCTGTTGCCAGTACCGTGTTATCATTGTCAGTAGTAAGTTTGAATTTGGAAGCTGTATAAAAATTGTGGCAACTGTTTGGAGTTTTTTTTTTTGTGGAGTCTGTGAAATAAGGTTTGTTTTTAGAACTTTATGGTCTGGTTCACCACCTCCGGATAAGTAATGCTTAACTTAGCTGGCAGATTTTTTTATAAAAATTGCCATATTTTATCTGGAGACTGTGAAACAGGCTCTTAGTAATATTTACCTATCGTCAGTGAAGTTCTAACAGTACCTAAGTCAAAAATGGCTACTTTACAGGACAGTGAAAAAACTATGAAATGAATGTAACTTACGCTTAAGGCCTTATTGTGTTCAATTATTAATACAAATTAACTCTGTGATGATTTGAACCCGTGAAAATCCCAATAATCTTTTCCATTGAAGGAATTTGGTGAATTTTGCAGTGTTGCGAGTAAAATACTCATAAAATGACTTACGCACTGTTAGAACTTCACTGACGCTATGTATTTATACATAAAAAAAATATTTACAAAAAAACAAAATTATACAATTATAATACGGTTTATTTTCTTAATTAAAATATTTGTAAAGGTATTCTTATTGGTTTCCTTTTCTTGCTTAGTTTAGGTACTTATTTAAATGAATAATAAATTAAAATAAATCAATTCGGTGAATCAAATAAAAAAATACGCAATTTTAATCGCGCAAAGTTGTTATAACTTTGTTAAAAAGTTACCCTATTAGACGCGTAGCAACAAACAGGACTGCAGAACAGGATTTTAATACGACACAACTTAGGTGTTGCATAGATTTGAAAATAGAATTTCATTTTTATATAAACTTTATTGTACACCACAAAAATACATAACAAAAAAAATATAATTAAATACTAAAAAATATAAAATGGGTGGCCTTATCGCTTTCCGCGATCTCTGCCTGGCAACCTTATAATGAACAGTGATTTGCCTGGACATAAAATGGCGATGTCGCTGTGTGTGTGTAATATTACTGTCGCAGCCCGTTTCATAGAAGATTATTAGTAACCAAGATTAAAAATATCAACTGAGAAATAAAACGGAAGGAAACCTGAATAACTTTTTATTAGAATATTTTTCTTTTACGTAATAAAAAATATTATATAATGTACAAAAATAACAAAGTAAGTAATTAATATTAGTGTGAAAATTTTCATATTTTTACTATGATCTATCATTTCTCTTGTGACTAGCGAAAAAGCTTATCAAAAAAATTATAAATTTTAACTTTTTTTCCTTTATGGTCCGCACAAAAAAAAAACTACTTATTACTTGCCTACCATTCGAGTATAATTACTTGTCTAGCATTCGAGTATAATTAATTGTCTAGCATTCGAGTATGCATTGCGCAACCCTTAATATAGAAGATGAATCACCCTGCAAATGATTTAGTAATATCATCATGATGTAGCCTGCTAAATCACGATCAGTCGTTCGATTCTGTAAAAATATCAACGTGAAACTTAGGTGAAGTGAGCTGTCACTGTCACAAATCGACCGGCAGGCTGCTAGGGACAGCTCACTTCACCTAAGTTTCACGGTGATATTTTTACGGAATCGACCGGCTGTTCGATGACTTTGTTTTTGTTTTTTACGAATTTATTTGGTTCTATGACTTTACTAGATAAAGATTTGCGTTTGCGTAAAGATCATTTTCAATTAAATCGGTAATAAAGATTGGTGATTTTGAAGGCGCACTCAGTTCGGATGGTGATCGGTTTTACGAATTTTGCCGATGCTACATCTAAGTTGTGTCGTACTGTACCGGGCTTTTTCTCACTTATAAATCAGGTTGAGATTGCAAGTTTGCCCGATTAATTACATATATTTATAGGGCTCTATCAATTAGGGCCTTATTATTGTCATCAAGAAGTTTATATATTATACACTAGCGTCTCGCCCCTGCTTCGCATAGTGATTACGACATAACAAAACATTGACAATTTTTTACTACATGTAAGTTTAAAAAAAATGTTAATCACTAAAAAACGTGCAAAAAGCGCTGCCGTATTTTGATAACTTTGGCGTAAATAAGAAGTCACCTAATTTTTATCATACTTAAATTATTTAATTACCTACCGTCAAGTCAATGTAAAATTTAAGTGATCGTGAAAATCCAGAAATTTTCCGATCTTTTTACGCAAAACGTAATGTAACGTAAAACAGAAGGAAACAGTGGGTTCACAGTTCATTGTTGTCTCTATTTAAGTCTAAATGATTTCTTAAAGTTAACAAAATACGGCAGTCCTATTTGCACATTTTCAGTGTTTTTTTTTTTTTTTTTAGCAGTCGTGTACCAAGTTTATATACTGAATTTCATCCGAATTTTTCACTGACTGGGGAAACTTTTGAGTTAGCCAGACGTTTTTTTTCGTGGCTACTATTTCAAGTTTTCTATATAATGCTGCCCATGGGCATGTTACCGCCCGTATTTTTCTGAATATTCATGTTTTTTTTTTTAAATTAACTTTAAAAGAGGATATCAATTTTTTTTATTTTGATTTACTATTATTTTTTATCCCCATTGAAAAAATTTTCATAATATATATGATTAAGTAGATTATTCACTTGCATTTTTAAAATAAATAGTTATTCTTTTTTATTTAGAAAAAGTGTCTTCATGTCCGTTTTTTTTCATAGTCCACAAATTTTAGTAAAAAAAATAGTTTAATTTCCTATAAAATTACTCATAAGCTTTTAGAAATAATAAACAGAATCCAGATCTAGCCAATAACATCGGACATATGGCAAACGCTACTCAAAAAATAGTATTAAAGTTAATATTCGATAATTTTTCATCAATATTCAGAAAAATATGGGCGGTCATACGCCCATACGACATTGTTGAAACCTATCCAAAACCCATTACACGATTTTCTGGTCGACCCTTAAGTATCGTTTGTTTACCTTCGCTCGCCAGCACGCGTAGCATGACAGCTAAATGACAGATAAACAATCACAATCTGTCATTTTGTCTATTCTTCCGTCGACAAAACCCGTTTCTACGGCGGTCATGCTACCCGTGCAGCGCGTATCGATGAAGAAACACACTTCTTTTGTTTTCGTGATATACCTATGTCTGATAATTCGAATAACGAGCATGATTCCGCGTGATTCGAACGAATTGAAATTAAATTGTTTATTCTGTGAGCAGGATATCGGAATCACTTTTAAAATCATCATCATCTTCATTGACCTTATTTCAATTTATTTTGAGTCAGCGCAACAAGTCTTTTTCTTCTATAGTTCTCTTTTAGACCGTCTGTCCACCGCCACCGTCAACGGGACGTCAACGACAACGAAATGACGGCGACGAAGTAGCAATACATACAAATATACTATGGCCGCGTGTCCATTGCACGTCCGTCACTCGAGCGCTGGGATCACGGCTCCCGAATTTTCGAGTAGTTCGGCGCGACCGCTAGAACTCGGCCCGAGATTGTGATGGGTCGATGTGCCGGCAATACAAAACACGTTTGATCTTGTACACACAACTTTTGGCTTTTGTTTTGTCTATCATAACATACTGAACGGTCGTGGTGGACAAACAATCGCCGTCACCGGGACGTCACGTTCGGAATAATCTCGTTTTCGATGACGTCCCGTTGACGGAGGCGGTGGACAAACGGTGTAAGTCATCATCTCAGTAGTCACCCCCATTCTAGCAATATCATTTTTCATACAGTCCATCCACTTTAACATAATGTAGATATAATATATTTTCGGGAAATGCCGACTGGCTTAGCTCGAATTGTGCCGACCCGATCGGAAAATGATTCAGCGAGAGTAGATGCCGAACGGAGTTTTCTGATCACGAGTGAAATGAAAACCATATATAAAGTCCTAATGCAGGAATGCAGTAGTTTCAGATAAGTTATTGTTGATGCGCGTACGCACAGCGGATTGATTGTATAGAAGTTTGTTGTAAAAACCAACCTTTTGACGTAATCTCTTACATCATTTAACACTCGATGTTTTGTATCGACCGCGGCAAAACAAAAAAAAAACTAGCCAAGTGCGAGTCGGACTTTTACTCGAACGGTATCGTACCATATTAAGGCTCGTGCAGACCAGCGCGACGCGACAGCGCGATGCGACACGAACAATACAATTTCTAAGAAAACTTCATCAAAACGCCGAAAAAACATGTGGCTTTATTAACTTTATTTATTTTTTGTTATTTGTTGTTATACCAGCAACGTAAATACACAATCTGTGAAAATGTCAACTGTCTTTTATGGTTCATGAGATACATCCCACTAACAGACAGACGGACAGACGGACGGACGGACGGACAGCGGAGGCTTAGTAGAGGTTATTAACTAAAATCAGCATGCCTGAGAGATATTTCTCGACGGCATGTGAAGCCAAGACAGAGGCCCATGGGCGGATTTAAAACTCTGACACCAGGTTAGTCACTAATCACACGAAAAGAAGAAGAAGAACTAAAATCTACACAATGCTGACAAATTGTCAGACGCACGTCGTTAAGCTGTGATTCACTGATTTCATTATGCAAGCCGATGGGGTCTGCTTACCACCGTCTCTCATATGGTATTCTTATAGAGGAGAGAGGACTCTATACTGCACGCGTAGCATGACCACCATAGAAACGTGTTTTGTCGACGGAAGAATAGACAAAATGACAGATTGTGATTGTTTATTTGTCATTTTGTCTATTCTTCCGTCGACAAAACCCGTTTCTACGGTGTCACAGCACGCGTAGCATGACGCTTTCTATGTCTACGAAGAATAGACAGAGCTCTTTCAATACAAAGTGACATTTTGTTTCTCCATTTTTGACATCGCACCGTAGAAATCCTTCTACAATCTGTCATTTTGTCTTTCGTTTCTAATAATCTTTGTCTAGGTCCTTTTATATGTAGACTATTTCAGAAGAAAGTTTTCTATCCCAAACTGTCAAAATCACTCTGACAACTGACAGTTGTCTCCACGGCCACAAAGTATAAACGGTTATCTACAAAATCATGATTTTACAGGAGAGCATTTAAACACAAAACTGTGATAATTAATAGAAGAACAAAGCTATCTTCTCATATTTTACATCATTTCGTTAATAGGAAACCAAGGAAACGGTTAAGGCCAATATTACTGAAATTGTTCTAAAAGTGTTGTATATACGTGACTTAATATCAATAAAAAATAAGAATCAAACAGAAAAATAAATCCTATGACAAAACAAAGAAACCTGAGTCGAATTATGTAAGAGTGAATTTCGTGAAATGTGCAGTTGACTCTTTCTACTTTGCTGACGTCGCACTGTCTACACGGAACGTCAGTTTAGTCTTCTCTTCCGTCGACAAAACGGTGTTCATGCTACGCGTGCAGGATGTACCTAAACTCCTTCTGTTTCCAACACTGACTTGTAAGATTTAAAAAATACTGATTTATGAGGTGGTTGGGCCTATTGGATGAGTTTAATTTTCCGACGTTTTTGATTATAATCTATTCAGAAACCTTGTTTTTTTTTCAAATTATTTTAAACAATCTATACAAACAAATAAAATTGAAGAGACCGTTTGTAACGTCAAAATAAATGCTTTTTAACCGACTTCCCCAAAAGCAGGTTATCAATTCGGGAGTATTTTTTTTTTTTACTAAATGCATATTAAAGTATATGAAACTAACTATACTCTATAGGTTTAGGTAATTAAAAATAGGTAAACAATAAAAACCATGTGTCGAGACAGCTGTCAAGTAACCTGAGTAAATGTAATACCTGTCACTTCAGTTGTCATACTACGTCACATATAGGTACTCTTCAATTTAGCAACGTTATAAGTCGTTGACGTTTAAAGTTTGAGCTCTTTACAATAGACAGCTTACAAAATATTAAATTATTATTATAAATCTACCAAGAGTAGTTTATGAATAAATTATTTAGTTTAACATACATTACTAAAAGAGGAAACTATTGTAAAAATATAAAATAAATTTAATTTGGTTTTATCGTATTTTTAAACAAGAAAGCGTCATCTATAAAAATAAATAAAAAATAATAAGTACTGAGAAAATGAAGGTTCCCAGATATGAGACCTAGCTTGATCGATTTTTCGCCTCCGTAAACCCCAATATTTCAACTTTCATCGAAATCCTTAAAGCAGTTTTCGAGAACGTAATTACAAATATATAAATAGTAACAAATATTGCTCGTTTAATACTATAGGATACATCAAAGAATGTATCTATGTCATTACCTTATTTACGTCAAAACAAGTAATCACTACCAGGAAAAGAAAAACAAACCCCTTTTTAGGTAAAACTATGTTTTCCGTAATGCTAAACGATTCAGGAAGTATTTCCTATAGTTAGTTACAATATCGTCCTTGTTATATGCGCTTGCGCATACCGGTGAGGGCAGCAACATTCCTAGCACATAGTTTAAATGCCCATATCATCCGCACGGGTCGGTCGAAGTTCCATATGACCATGCAGTACATACCGAGACACCGGAAAGCACGATAAGCCGTTAGACCCGGCTGTAATTCGAAGATCTTTGACAGTCGTTACGGGTAGTCAGAAGTCCAAAAGTCTGACAACCAGTCTTACAAATGGGTACAGTACGACACAACTTAGATGTAGCATCGGCAAAATTCGTAAAACCGATCACCATCCGAACTGAGTGCGCCTTCAAAATCACCAATATTTAGTACTGCTTTGGTTGAAAATGATCTTAACAGAAAAGCAATAACTTTTGAAGTCATATAACCAAATACAATCGTAAAATTGAAATTAATGAATGCAAATTTTCAAAATTATTTTACAACTAAATTGTGTCGGACTGTATCGTGTTACCCAGTAACTGGGTTGTGGAGGTCAGATAGATATCCTTGTAAAGTCAGTTCATTTTAAAATAAAAATAGTAATTAATTATCTTTAAAAATATATGTTTTGAATTAAGAGCCCATAGTACCTCAGCTCAAATTCACTTTTTATCCCGGTCGCACCATATTGCTCGAAGAATGAGTGAGAGCAAGACTGAGTGGCGAGCTCGCGGCTCCAAGACGACAATAGATTTTAAAAAAAATACGGTGTAAAATTATGTTAATTTAAAAAAAAAACATGGGTATCTGCTTTATAGCTAGTTAGTTCAGTTATTATGCAAAGTTTCATTATCCAATTTGAAGTATTTTTTGTATACCAGCGGTTTATTGTTCGGACTTTGGATTAGTTTTCTATCGAGAATAATTAGACATATTTATTTTATTTCTTCGCACATGGTTATGTGCGAAGAAATAAAATAAATTATAATAATTGCACACGAACAAAATATTGATTAGGTATTTGATACTTGCCTCCAGTTAGTATAATAAAATTTCCATGGAATTCACACGTAAGTTGCTATTACTGCAATCTGTAATTTATTGTTTTTCAGCGAATAAAATGGTAATAGTTCATTACGATATGGGAGCCTATCACAATTTATCAACCAATAACATAGCAATGCATTATTACGGTACCGTACCTATTACATGACGTTTTACACGAATAATATCGTAATGTTGCTTTACAGTTTAAGTTTGTGCCTTTTAATTTCGTTAATAACTACATTTCTAAAAAAGTTATATTATTTTATACAGTATACAATTGTTTTATAAAAAATCACCTTTCTTTTGGTATTTGAATGATCCCGCTAAGTGCATTAGTTATTGAGATATTCATGGAAAACTGTTTTTTATTTTTCCTGTAATAATTTAGTTTTAACGATTACCATTTATTCGCCGGGGACGGCGATATCATCTTTATTCCGCTAACAGTATGAACAGGCCATGATGACTAGTGTATGTAGTCATAATTTTGACTATTGGCATCATTGTTTTTTGTATGTTGACAAACGTAGCCGCCTAATAAAAATAAGTAACTGCTGACTGAAGAATCCTACAACACAAATTAAACTTATAGACGATGTTGAAATACTTCATGAGCCTGAAACAAATAAAAAAAATCATGAAAAAAAAGAAAAAATATTTACAAATGAATATATTTTTTTCTTTCTCAGTTAGTTTTAATTTAATGATGGTCTGACAGTTTCGAGTACTTTATGCGGCCTACCAAAATGTCCTTTCTTTGGTATTGTTCGTCGAGTCATTGAGCTCCTTAAGTTACACGATTACTGACAAATGGGTGCACTGACTGGTCAGGTTCACTCAAATCTGTGTGATTCTATTTTTAAAATTTATAACAGCACATTATATTTTACATTAAATATTAAAGTTAACAGATATGGGCTCTTATATATAAACCAATTATTATTACAGGTGTACACGACTTTTACATGCAACAAAGCAACCTTCTTAAATTACATAAAATTATATATCAATTAAAATGGAAAATAAAATAAAATCATTAGCAAAAAAACAGCGCTGTCTTAGATCTAAAACAGAACACAAAACAGACTTACACAAATATTTATATAATGTTTTTTTCTCAAAAGACCATTTCTGACATTAATCTACATGGTCCATGAATTTAATTTAATTTAAAGACAGCGTTGAAATATCTCATGTGCCTGAAACCAATCAACAAATCAATCACAACTTCATTGATATTTACATAATGTCACTAGCATCAACTTCAATCCGGAATATAGGTCCAATGACCCACCAGTGCGAAGCAAGGGCGGGTAATTTACTAAAATAACGACATGGCCAAACATCGAGTTTTACTAAAGTAACGTCATGGCTAAACGTCAAATAGTTCTCCTAAAACTTACTACAGAATAATCTCAATAATTATGTTTCTTTCTGCCCCTAACAACAGACTGTGTTACTTTTAGGTATTCAAATTAAAATCTGATTAATATCACTCAAGCGTTCAATTGATTATAAAATCTATAGCTATAATATTATCTATAGCTTTTAATCTTTAGATTATAATTTACATAATAAGAATGAGTTGTTACCTACATCTTTATGATAAAAAAATCTGAAAGAAGAACGGTTTCGTCGTCCGGCAGTCGGATAGATAGAGATTTTGAAAAATCCGGAAGTGCAGGGTAATACGGTTTTAATATTTGCCATTTGTCTAGGTAACCCTAAAAAGTTCGGCTTTGAAGAGCGTCGTCGCTGTCGCGTCATCGCTGTCGCGTCATCGCTGTCGCGTCATCGCTGTCGCGTCGTCGCTGTCACGTCATCGCTGTCGCGTCGTCTCTATCGCTCATCATAACAGTGGGACAGCCTCTTTTTGAAACTGACGCATGGCAGTCAACATCTCCGCTATAAGGATGTGTTCAATAGTCATCGAACCGCTTGTGCTATTGATCCAACAGGTTGGGAGAGACTTGCTTCACATAGGTCGTCTTGTCGCTCTACTGTCTACGAAAAAAACAATCGACTTAAAAAAAAACACTACCAAGTGAAAAATAATTTAATTTTCGGAAGTCGGTGTCTTGGTTCATTTTTTGCCACCGATTTCCGAAATTAAAGTTATTTTTCACTTTGTAGTGTTTTTTTTTTGAAGTCGGTTCTTTTTTTTATGTAATTTTTTTTTTTTCACTTTTTAGTTGTGGTATCTACCCCACACAAATTCGAATACTACTACCTGCTATGTAAATAACAGTGACAAAAAGTTATCATCATAATTATCATCCACATATTAAATTAAGTGGACAAAATATGTATTATTGAAGCTTACTCAAAAACTATCCAAGCAAACTTATATGGGACCAACTTGGGAGCATACCCTTTCATACAAAAAAATCATTTTCAATATTGGTCCAGTATTGACGGAGAAATCGAGGGACATACATTAAAAAAAAACATACATACGCTACGAATATAGAACTTCCTCCTTTTTGGAAGTCGATTAAAAATGTAAAAACTTTCGAAAAAAAAGTGACTAGTAGTAAGTCGTTACTCACACTTACAAATACCTTTAACTTTATTAAAATTCAAATTCAAAAGTCATTTATTCAAACTAGGCTGAGATATTTTTTTGTAATGAGTAGATTATGTCAATAACAAATGAAAATAAAATAAAAATCAATTGACTTATAGTCAAATAAAAATAAACAATTTTAAAATATAACTCTAAATAAAATAAAATAAAAATGTTTATTTCAATTTCAAAGGGCATTATTAAACATATTATTGGAGATCACCTTTTAAGCAAGGAATTGCTTGTGTTAGGAGACTCCGCACACAACTTGTCATTACCTTATGCAATACACAAACAATATACTTGTCTACTTGTCATTATCTTATGCAATTGAAACGTGGACAATGTAAACATGCAAAACTTAAAAATAAAGGGGTAACTTAAAATTATACAAAATGAAATGAATGACCAAATGATTTGCAAATGAATGAGCATTATGCATAGAAAAGGGCCAGATCGCGCGTGTAATTGTGATATGTGTAAGAATGGGTGAGGGTGTGTAGTGTGTGTGTTATAATGAGCATTATAATATCTAGTTCTCTTATCCTAATTAATAAACTCTGCCGGCCAACCCTATTGCATTAGTTGTGATCGTGTATTTATAACAAAATTCGGTCTGGCGAGTCACATTAGGGTACGCTAGGAAGTCATAATAATTTCAAAGGGTCGCCGTTATCGAAATCGATAAGGAGGACTATATATATTATATAAAACTGGATGCGTTTTATTTACGACTGGCTATTGTTGTGCCCCTTCGTATAAACTAACCTTAACGAGAGGGTTAACTATAAGCCCGCGTTCACACCACACGTATAGTCGGCGGCGGCCGAAGTAGTCGTTTCATACATTGTTCCGGTCGTTTCGTACATTCTAAAACAATTTAAAAATTTACGAATTTTTTGATGCCCTATAAATATTTCCCCTCGCTTTTTTATATACATATTATTATTTTAATTATGTAAGTTTTTAATTTGCGTAAATATTATTATCATAAATAAGAAACAATTACGTTCGTCTCTTCTCAATTCAGTGATTAAGGTCTGTAAAGTCCCCAAAGTAAACACATCTCATTCAGGATTGGATGCAACCTAAATTAAATTAACTTGAAAAAAAAAAAAAAACTTGAGAAAAAGTTACTTCGACGTCCATCACGCACAGTCGCCTCGTGTAGAATAGTTACGGAAAATTGGCTCCACCTTCCATCACGTCCGACATCCGACTAGTGTAAATGGAAGCAGCGACATCCGATAAAAAATCCAGCCAGGTGTGTGTCGGACCACGGAAAATGCAGGCATCCGTAGTTAGGATGAATTTATCCCAAGAACAAACCTAACATTATAGTTGAAAAACATGTACCATACATCGATATACGTCACGGTCAATTCTCCGATAACAAATGTAAGCTTGCGCCAAAAAAAAAAAAAAAAAAAAAACTATTTCTGGACTTTTCCTTTACTTGTGCTGTCAGACCTTGCTTCTTGCCAAACATGGTTCTTGGTCAACGGAAAGTATCCAATAGGTTTTGATACCTTATAATTATTTGCGGGATTCAAAACATGTTGCAAATAAACAGCTGTATTTTTGTATTGCGTTGACATTGAAAATTTTTTTTTTAGAGCAACTAGGGCCCGTAGTGTTACGTTTAAAAAAAAAAAACCACTTGATACCTCCACGCGTTCTTGTCGCGTACAGACGGATGGACGGACAACGAAGTGATCGCGGTGTGAACGCGGTTTAGACAAGGCAAGTCAAAGTCAAAGTCAAAGTCAAATCATTTATTTCAAATAGGCCCCTGTAAGGCACTTTTGAACGTCAAAGTTTACAAAAAAATTGAATTGATTCTAGTCGCCCCTTCCAAAAGGTAGTTTTCGTATGGAGAAGAATGGGCAAGAAACTCCACCGTTACTCTTTTAAAATGTGTTACAATATTTTGCATATGCACGTACATTAGTTACATAATTATATGTGAAGACGATGCAACTAAAAAAAATAATAAAAAAAATACGTTACCACAATAGGTAAAAAGAAGAATTAATAAAAATGAAGCAACGAAAGATAAATTAATTACTTATGTGATAGATGCATGGTTCTCACATATTTACAAACATTGTAAAAGTAGACGGTTTTCTTAAAATTTTACAATTAATAAGTCAGTGTGTGAGGAAGTAATCACAGAATGTAAAATCAATGTCATATACTAAAAATAATAATTCATACAACTTAAATTAGCAACCAGTTTGATTTTGTCTAGATTCTAGATTATCCTATGGAGCAGGACCAGCATGTTTCCAAGCATTCTTATCTTGGATATAATCCTCTAATTTGTAATATGCTTGTTTACAAAGTGTACTTTTAATATGAGCACTTCGGAATCTTGTAAACCAACCTTTGCATCGTAATTCAATATAATTATCATTTTATTAAAATTAAACTGGGGGGGAAGAGTAGCCAGATGATGATGAGATTGGAGAGTAATTTAGACCATATATTAACAACATTTGCCATTTTTGGGTTCCGTACCCGAAGGGTGCCAAACCGCTGTCCGTCTGTCTGTCAGCGGGCTGTATCTCATGAACCGTAAGAGGTAGACAGTTGGAAATTTCACAAATTGTGTATTTCTATTGACGCTTTAATAGCAAATAATAAAAATAAAATAGGTAAAGTGAAAAAATAATAATAAACTTTCTTTTTTACATACTATTGAATGTTAATATTCTGAAACAGTCACGCATACAATCAAAATGGAACTTTAGTATAATTATGATTTATTGGATCTTTTTCTTTCCATGTAGGTAGGTACTCGTAATTGTAACAATTTCGCTCGATTAATTTTTTAATCGAAATTCGTGTCTTTTTTTAAAGATTATATAAAATTATGATTACTCGGCTTTTATGTCTTAAATAAGTATTTACACGAAGAAAATATGGATTATATATCCAGTTTTTTTTTTCTAGATCAATTATTACTTTTGTTATAAACGAAATAAGAATTGAGACTTACGCCATTTAGTTCCGTGCTCGAACACGATCAAAGAGCGCACGCGGTATTCAACTTTATTACTGATGTGTTAGCGTTTAGCATACATTGGAGTGGCGAAGTGCATGGGGGCGGAGCTTGCGAGGAATTTGCCTTTAGAGTGCCTGGTCACAGATTAACAAATACTTTTCTGTTGTATCCAAAACTTTATTTTATTTATTTGTTGCAGGAACCACGATGGACGTCGAGAATGCTAACTGCAAGATCAAAGTGTCTCAATGTGCAGACATGGAAGTGCTGCCCATTGAGAGACCCTTGAAAATTGACGTGTAAGTACATACATAACGTAATCAGCCTATAATGTTCCCACTGCTGTGACACAGGCCTCCTCTTTGTGAGAGGAGCGATTCGAACCCAGACAGCCATGTACTTTACTTAGTACAAAGGACATTAGGCAAAAATGTATAAGGCTTTCTCGAAATATCCATCACTAAACGAAACCTGGGACACTGAATAGTCAGAGTAATTTTTACTAAGACATCCATAAAAAAAATTGGCAGAGAACAGAAAAAGACAAAAAAAAGTTTCAATAATTTTAGCCGTCGTAAGCGGTATTTATTTTACCAAAAATGAGGTACACACCATTGCTCTAAACCGGTGAAGTTTAAAATCGTAAAGAAACCAGCATTTCCTAGTACCAAAAAATCTACGCTTGTGACTAGGGTTGCCAACTTTTTGTATATCAAAAATATAGTATTATCGAAGCCATTCCTTGACAAAATAATATAGAAGGTGAAAAAATTAAAAACATTATCTATTAGGTACCTATGTTTAATTTTTTTTTTACTTTGAGATTTTATTAACGGTTTAAAAAAATATATAAATGTCTCATAACTAAGAATTATTACACATCTCGCCATTTATGAAAATATTGCAGTGTCATATATTTTTTTAATTTTAGTATTTAGGACTCTAAATAAATACTAAAATAAAAAAAAATATATCTATATATATATTTATAAAGCGACACTGCAATTTTTTTTCTAGGCCTCTAAATAAACTGTAGGCGCGGGCTTGCGGACGGTGAGCAATGGGTAGCTCGCCATCCGATAGGGACCAGGCCCGGGTCGACGGCGCGTTGTGCTCCACGCGCGCCTCAAAGAGATGTCAGCACCAACTGACGGGGTCCGGAAGGGCCAATGCTTGCCGGGGTTGCGAGTTTGTCCGAAAGGGATATCGCGACCCCGACACACAAAAAGTCTGCAAGCGGCTCCCGCTCCACCCAGAGCGGGAGAAGTTATTTGACAATTTCCCACCCTCAAAAAAAAAAAAGGCTTCTAAATAAAGCAGGATACTATATATATATTATAGTAGGGTTGGCGACCCTACATGTAACATCCACCAACACGCACTGTATGAGCGTGGAGTATTACGACCCGTTCCCTCTCACAGAGAGTATTCCTGAGTCTCAATAGAGGAATCTATGAATGTTTTCCTTCACTGAAAGTTAGTCAAATTCAAATTCAAATGTCATTTATTCAAACTAGGCTGAGTATCAGCACTTTTCAAACGTCAAAATTACATAAGACAGTCACCCAAAACGCCCACCCTTCACCACTTCCTAGTGCTTTAGCTGGGAAGAAGAAGTGGCGCAACAAACTCCCCAGCACA
The DNA here is from genome assembly GCA_914767755.1 of Agrochola circellaris. Lineage (NCBI taxonomy): Eukaryota > Metazoa > Arthropoda > Insecta > Lepidoptera > Noctuidae > Agrochola > Agrochola circellaris. The sequence goes on along the minus strand of OU611867.1, from coordinate 1,754,742 downwards.
ATATAATATATAATAGTAATATTCGTAGAGGCTTGTGGCTGAGTAATAACAGCCGCACGATCGATCAGCTTAAGCTATGCTTGCCGCGGTTGGTCTGTGGATAGGTGACCATCTTTACATACCAAGACCCCTCCGTGCCTCGGAAAGCACGTTAAGTCGTAGGTCCCGGCTGTCATTCGTGGATCTTTGACAGTCGTTACGGGTCGTCAGAAGCCCGAAAGTCTGACAACCAGTCTTATCAAAAAGTATAGTATTACCCAGTAAATGGGTTGTGGAGGTCAGATAGGCGCTTCATGTCTTAAATACTTTTTATTCAGCTGCATCTGGTTAGACTGGAAGCTGACCCCAACATTTTGAGTAAAGGCAGGTAGATGATGAAGTTGTCACGTCCAAGTTAACTAAGTTCAAAGTACATTTATATCAAGAGGTCACATTGTTATTATCAATTACATTTAATTTATCATTGAATGAAGTAATTGATTGATAAAGGATTACTATCTCTTATAAATAGGTAATCGATTTATTTTAACTATTATTGTTCGCAGAGAAATCACCAGCTTGGAAAATATGCTTGGTGAGATTCACAGGGTGTTCTCCCGCGACCACGTCAATGTACAGGATGTTCAGAAACTGATGGCTGCGTATAAGTCTGACCCCAAAGATTGGAGCAAGTTCGCTAAGTTTGATCGCTTTAGGTGAGTTTGAAACTTTTATTAAAATAAAACGTCACGCTTGTTCCTTTAAAAATTCAAAATTCAAAATTCATTTTTATTCAAACTAGGCTGAGTATTAGCACTTTTCGAACGTCAAAATTACATAAGACAGTCCCCCAAACCGCCCACCCTTCACCACTTCCTAGTGCTTTAGCTGGGAAGAAGAAGTGGCGCAACAAACTCCCCAGCAGCACTGCTGTCTGTTCAGTAAGAAAAAAAAAATACTTGATTCTATACAATAGTAACTATGCAAAATAATTTACATTACTCAACACAAAACAGTAAATAAATTTATTTGCCATAATGACAGCTAACACACTCCAATATACCAACAAAACAATCGAAATATATACTCAAGCAAAAATAAAAACCCAAAACATAAACAGAACTTAATACCGGAATAAATGCTTCCAGGGATAACGGGCGTGCCCGCTTACATATAGCTAATAAAACAGTAACTCGAAGTCATGATAAACTAGGACCATCGAAGTAAAAATAAATAATCAGTTAGGCAAACAAAATATATGAACAATTGTCAAGGTAGCTAGCTAACCACATATTGCAATACAACTCATTAAAAAATAAAATTGTAATGAGTAGATTATGTCAATAACAAATGAAAATAAAATAAAAATCAATTCGAAAGGGTAGTCAGCATCAGATATACACCATTCACCAGAATAAATTCTGATATATGGTAAAAAAACCTAGCTCCGTGCTAAATCCCTATGTTGTGAAGTCTTCAAGAAAAATATCTGTGATAAACAGAGAGAAGGATATATCTTATAATGGTGCCGTACCTACTATGTCGACTTCAACATGTTGAATGAATTTCTGCCCCGCTTGCGATATCTGCAGTAAGTATTATTGCTGTCCAAATTGAGTTAAACATAGATTCAGAATCAGCGCAATGAGCTGAACAATTTGGATTCATATGGATCAATAAGGATTTTTTCATGCAGTCGTGGTGCTGGCCAGTGCAATTATTCTAAAAATGAGGCTAGCGCACTGACATGAAAAAAGTATTAATGCAATTTCAGAGGACTACTGAATAGAAAGATTCTAATTTTGAAAACTTTTTCCACGCTAGCGGATAAAATGCACTTTTGCACTCAGATTTCGAATGATAAACAGACTTGCCGAGGTTGTGAGGTGAAAATATAATTACCTATCATAAAAACACGCCCCCAGCGACCTGCTTTGATAAAGCAAACAGTGGAAAGATAAGTTTCTGGCAAGATAAAGACAATCACATGATTATAGAATAATATAATCTTGAGTCACCTTATTCTTCACCCGACTACAGCAAAGTTTAAAGGCAGTATTATGAGTCTCACAGTCTACAATATTTTTCACACTACTTGTAGGGTAATTGCGTAACCCACATAAATGACAATTGATCGCAATGAATTTCATTCCCCCCCGACCCTTGCTCGACGATGCGCTAGCCCGCGTCGAAGCTGAGCCTGTAGTTTTAAATTCCCCGACTAATAATAAAATATATGTTTGATCCAGCCTGTCCCAAATTGCTGTCCTCCCCCCAGCGACGCCCTAAGCCGAGGTCCGTACCCCACAGGGGGTGCCCTTAGCGAGTAATCGCCTAGTTTATAAGTACATTTTATGCCCTGGCTGGAGGCTCTATGTTAGTAGCTTAAGGCAGCCACAGAAAAGTCCGGTTAAGCAGCTACGACCTCCTCAGAGGTCAACTGCCCTATATAAAAAAATATATTAAAAAAATGAATTTTATTTTGACAGTTCACTCACGTTCATTACGTTACTTACGTTGTTAAGCAGACGATTTTTTCAAACCTTTGAAGCAATGGATTAGCTATATCCTAAACCTAGCTAAAACCTAGCTAAAACGCTCGGATTGTGATTGAAGGTGTGTATAGTATATAATTCGATTATATTATAATATCATGCAATGTCGTAGAATGCTCATAAAGAGGTATGGTATAAGGAACAGGGTGTAAAGTTCACTCATCCTCCATAGAAACGGAAGCATCTTCCGACCAGACGGGTATTGAGTCTGGTGGGCTACTGCCCGACGATCGATGTCGGGACGTTGTATACAGTATGTAAAATAAACCCTGTCAGATCCGAAACGGGCACATAGGTACTGCAGTAATGTAACCAAAAAGTAATAAAAAATATTTTTATTATTGAAAATAAAAAAGTTATCGCTATTTAAATTTTACATTTTTTGTACCAAAATTAACCCAAATAAATAAAAAATTAGCAAATTGTCAACAGGGGTCTAATTGCAGGGGGCAAATTGTCATTATTTATAACTTCTAGATATCCGCTCGACGACGGCCGCCCGCGCCCCATGTTAATGGGGCGCGGGCGGCCGTCTAATAATAATAAAAAAATAATGGTAATGGTAATTTTCAGGAAAAACGGCGTTATTACCAACGCCGTTTTTCCTGAAAATTACCACATAAATAGACTGTCAGTACGATACCTAACAACACCGGGTTTTTATTACATGTTGTATACGCTAGTAGCGCGATAAAAACTGCTTGCGCGATTCAGGATTTTTGCGTGACGTCAGTATGATGCTTAGTTCGCATGTAGCGATGTCTAGCCTGGCAATCATCTGAGTGAGACGGACAAGACACATAATACTTACCCACAAAAGGACATTAAAATTAAACGACTTTATTACCTATCTGTTCGTGGTATACAGACCCGAATTTAAGACGCAGATATATGCCAGTGACCTTGAGTGGTTAGCTTGCGTGTTCTGTACTGAGCTCACGCAACGCGTCGTAGGTCCAGCCAGTAATAGGACTCGCCCATCAAGGAGCGTTGTCCCAAATTAGACGCATTATTAATTTATTATACACAAAACAAAAGGGATTTTAATAAAACACGTATACTTAAATATTAATAAAGACATTATTTTTTAAATAGTGAAGGTTTTAGAAAAAAACGCTTGACAGATTTTGCGTGTTTTTCAGTTTTTTGTTCTGTTTACAAACTAATGTCACTATGAAACATAAACATAATCTCAAATATTAAATTATTAGGAAAATACTCTAATTTAACAAATATTTTTTCCAAATCATTAACACTACTCGTTTAGACGTGATCTTCTATATAAAATGATTAAAAGTCGGTTATCGTCGCCTTAAGTTGAAGACGGTTCATCATTTGCCTAGCCTTTTTCCCAACTATGTTGGGGTCGGCTTCCAGTCTAACTCAAGAGCGACTGTCTATCTGACCTTCACAACCCAGTTACTGAGTAACACAACTCCCTCTTGGAAATACTGGTTGTCTAAATTTCGGGTTTTTGACTTAGTAACGACCGTCAAAGATCTACGAATGACTGCCGGGACCAACGTGCTTTCAGAGGCACGAGATAAAGACGTGTGGCGTCACGTATTGTGCATTTGTGAACGCACATTAGTATACGTGGCGTCACCTGTATTAGTTTAGATAAGTATTTATAAGTTAGTAAGGAACGCACCCTTGTCAAGTGGCAACACTAAGCCACGATCCGGGGCGTTACCAATAGCGGAGGTCCCTTGGTAGTAGCGTCGCTAGTTCGCCTACCAACCGTAGCGGGACACATACTAGATTTAGATCATTAGTTTATATGTCCCTATTAGTTTAATTAGTTATGTGTACTAACTAGTGTGCCTAGCTTTAAACTACGTTAAGTGTGTTATAAATAAATATACATGAACAACAAGTTGGAGTTTCCTTGCGCTCACGATCTCAAGTTCACCTCCATACGTATAGAAGGAGACAGGTGGAATACTCTCCACCTACGTCCCCAAAGACGGTTAAATATAGGAAAAAACCCTGTATCGTTTTCCACTGTTATCGGCTACTTACTTTTTCAACGTTATGTCTATACTGACTGAACTTGTCACCCGGATAAAGGTAGATTACCTGACTATTGATAGAAGACATAGCAACAGATATTGTTGCTGAATTGTTATCTTTTTATAACCTCGTCGGGAGTCATAATAACAACGTTTATTATCCGATCGGTGAGGTTAAGCTGTTTTTGTTGCGGTCGTGGGTCGATGGGTGACTTTTATTTACTTTTTAGGGTGCCAAATAGAACTATTTCCCGTACAAGTTTGAAAGTGCAAAATTATTTGAGGTCGTTTAACAAAAGCTTCTTTGGCATTGCATCAAAAATATACAACAAAATACCTATTGACATTCTGAGTACTTCCAGGATTTAAAAATAAATTACGAAACTTTTTAATGCACGTGTGTAATTTTTAAGTGATTTCGACACAATGTAAAAATTGTTATGAAATAAATGAAATGAAATGAATGAAGGAATCGATAAAGCTTTCTATCTTTTTACGATCCAAGATTTCTTGAATTATTGATTGATTTGTTTAAACATTTAATTTAACTGTATTTTGACATTTTGACATATTAACTAAATTTGACATGTAAAATAATTTTAAATTTAATGCCAATACATAATTATTGTATGCCTATTAGGCAGGACATATTGGAACTAATTTTTTTTGTTAAGACCTGTAACACACATATGCCCAATAAAGATATTATGATTATGATTATGTCATTTTTTGTCTCCTAGATAGTTTGTTGGTTGTGATTTCCTACGTACGTAGGAAATCACAACCAACAAACTATCTTGTTCTCAAAGCAAATAAAATTATAACGCGTATTCGTTCGAAGTTTTTTTTTTTTTTAATCTTCGGCCTGTCTATCCATCGTAAAAAGTAGGTTGGCGTTTCGTTTCCTACGAAATGTAAGTATGGGATTTTTTTTTTGCGATTTCTAACTTTTCTAGTACTCAAACCTCAGCAATAGAGTTTGTTGATCAGAACAGACAGCTGTGCTGCTGGGGAGTTTGTTGCGCCACTTCTTCCCAGCTAAGTACTAGGAAGTGGATTTTTGGGGGAACGTCTTAAATAATTTTGACGTTCGAAAAGTGCTAATTCTCAGCCTATTTTGAAATGACTTTTGAATTTTGATCCTTATAAGAAACAGGCATAAAAAAAAAGTATTTGTGAAAACTGCCCATTGTTTTACTAACTGTAATTTTTTTTCAAAATCTGTGAATGCAGCTCAAAATGTCTCAAAAAGTTAAGGACAGTCTCCTCAGACCGTTTTCCTGTAGCTACAACGGTTAAGGTTACTCGCTTACTCCCCCATCTCAAAAATTCACCCTGTATACGTCAGCCAAGATGTCAGATGGTAGGTAAACATCATAAGCGACCACTGTATGATTCGCTAGATTTTTGTTTTTGACACATTGGCACTCAGTTTGTCCAACTTATCTCACGTCCTCATTCGTCAGTATCACATGCCCACTTCAAATACTTAGCCTAAACCATCATCTTTTTCACCCAGGTACACGAGAAACCTGGTCGACGCTGGTAACGGAGCCTTCAATATCATGATCATCTGCTGGGGCCCTGGACACGCGTCTGCCATCCACGACCACGCTGATTCACACTGCTTCATGAAACTGCTGAGCGGGAGTCTTGATGAAGTCAGGTAAAAAACAGCTTTATTTTAAGTAATCTTTGTTCAGAACGGTTTCCAAGTCATCATTGTGCATCATTTGTCGACCGCATCTATCCTATACTATTTATTTATTTATTTTGGTTAGCCAACAATTGTTTACACAATACATTTACACAAAATTCCATAATAATAAATACATTTATAAGTGCAACAATCACTTACAGGCTAACACAACATGCACCATTTATGGTTTTACATAATAATACAAAGCCAAAAAGGATATTTACAATTAAAGTTATTCAATAATTTTGATTCATGCAACTATTAAACGAGCACGATCTCGAAAACTGCTCTAACGATTTCGAATAAAGGGGATATTGCAACTTTCATCGAAATCGTTAGAGCGGGGGCGAAAAATCGATCAAGCTAGGTCTGGGAAAATTCGTTTGCTCCGTATTTTTACCCGAGCAGAGGTCGGTCGCCCAAAGTTTAGAACAAGATGGCTACCTTAGAATAGTAATACGTCATTATTCTAAGGTAGCCAGCCATCTTGTTGCAGCATGGTATTAGTAAGTACCTACTATCATGGCAGCATGGAATTAGTATGAATTATGGTATTGAGAATTTTCTATTTTCACCAGAGCAGAGCTCGGTCGACCAGGACTATACAAATAAATAAAATTTAAGTGTCTGTTTGTAATTTTAAAATAACAGCTTTTTTCTAAATGCATAATTATTTGAAATTATATACGGTACTTACAACAAAAAAACACCATAAGTAGTCCATTTGGTTATTAACCAAAACCCCTTAACCTTTAACCTTTGATTGACCCGTGCTGTTGATAATATTTATTCAAACATCTTTGGATCTTTTAATACTAAACAGTAAATAATATACGAACTATAGATAATACTAGAAGGTTTTACGAAAACACGCAACAAGACCTCGTCACAGAACATAAACACAATGACGAAACAAGCAATATTTTAGATTAATATTGCAATAATATTTATACGCTATTATCATTGAAAGCATCCACGAGTGGTGATACGTAAATTAAGGTACCTGCGTATGCGCACACTGGCCAGTCAGCCCCGCTACCACCTTGCTGACTGGACAGTATTTTTATCACGGCACGGCATGAGCTTATTCAGCAGCGTTTGGAGCAATGGTGACCCAGTGAGCTGTGGTGGCCTAGGGAGCTGTGGTGGCCTCGTGGTATCGAGTTACGAGTTGTACGTCGTGGGATCGAACCCAGATAGGCGCTTTACACCACTGTTCTTGGTGAACGAAAACATCGTGAGGAAACCGGCATGTCCTAGAACCAAAAAATCGAAGACGTGACATATACCTACAACCCACTCTCTCTCGAAGAGAGAAGGATAGGCCTTCTCTCTCTGGCCCAGCACTGAGAACATCATGTCATTGTTTGTTATGTCATGGATGTATTAGCTATTCTTATATTCACATTCAAAACACTGAATATTCTTGTAGGTATTCATAATGGTGTTTTAGGTTGGTACATGTTTTATGCACGCACGGTGATGCCTGCGGATAATTATTTATATTTTTCGGGTGACCACTGAAAATCAGCGCTGTGCTGTGGGTCCCCATAGCACAGCATCATGCTGAGTGGAAGCCTTCTTGTCACAGTAATGACGTGCCAGCAGCTGCCGACTATTTCTGTTTTGTGCTCGTTATTGTACTTAAATATATTGTGTTTTATTTTCTTATTTTCTACACGAGTTTATTATCTTTTTTTTATGCACGTGTTTCTGTGACAAATTAACTTATTTTTCTTTCTTTCTATATTGCTCCTGCCGATATGAAGAAAGAATTTATGCTGAGTAGCTATTGGTTCATTGTATGGTCTAGTATTTTTTAGACGCGCGCTTTACTTGTGGTTACCAAGTGTTCAAACACGCTTTGAATATTTGTGTGTGAATGTTATGTGCTGACTCTACTCCGCTTCATGCACATATTTACAGCGTGTTTATTCACTTGGTTACCACAAGTAAAGCGCGCGTCGCTTCGTGAGATAAAAATACTGTATCAGACACACCTCTTTTTACCCAACTGCGCGACAGTAAAGATAGGGTTGTGTTTATTGTGTGGCTTCAACTACGTAAAATACATAGTTGTTGCCACACAAACGGGATGAGCTACTGATCTGAATTGCACATTTTGAGGTCAGAAATTAGTCAGCATAATTAGTGGCGGCACTCACTACTACCTGGAAGTATTAAGATCTAGTTTCGCCGTGCCATCCCCCAACCCTTGCTCGACGCTGCGCCAGCCCGCGTCTAAGCTAATCCTGCAGCTTTAAATTCCCCTGACAATCAATTATTAATTACCCATGTTTGATCCAGCCTGTCTCATCTTGCTGTCCTCCCCCCAGCAACGCCCTAAGCCGAAGTTCGTACCCCTCAGGGGATGCCCTTAGCGAGCGCTCGCCTAGTATATAAGTTATTTTACGCCCCTGGCTGGAGGTTTTAAGTTAGTAGCTTAAGGCAGCCACAGGATAGCCCGGTTAAGTAGTCGTGACATAAGAGGTCAGCTAAGAGACGCTCTTCAAAAAAAAAAACTGGCCAAGTGCATGTCGGACCCCGCACAATGAAGGGTTCCGTAGTTGGGATGAATTTATTTTATTTTTATATTTGAGTTGATTGAATGAAAACTAAATTGCGATTTACGGTTTGTGACGTATTAAAAAAAAACTACTTACTAGATCTCGTTCAAACCAATTTTCGGTGGAAGTTTACGTGGTAATGTACATCACATATTTTTTTTAGTTTTATCATTCTCTTATTTTAAAAGTTATAGGGACACACACATTTTACCACTTTGGAAGTGTCTCTCGCGCAAACTATTCAGTTTAGAAAAAAAAAATATTAGAAACCTCAATATCATTTTTGAAGACATAGCCATAGATACCCCGTATGGGTTTAATGAAAAATATATTTTGAGTTTCAGTTCTAAGTATGGGAGACCCCCAAAATTTATTGGTTTTTTTTTCTACTTTTGTGTGAAAATCTTAATGCAGTTCACAGAATACATCTACTTACCAAGTTTCAACAGCATAGTTCTTATAGTTTCGGAAAAAAGTTGCTGTGACATACGGACGGACAGACAGACCGACATGACGAATCCATAAGGGTTCCGTTTTTTGGCATTTGGCTACGGAATCCTAAAAAGGCCGTGCCATCTAATTCAATAGAAACTCTACGAAACAATCTTCACACGGCGATAATTGGATGGCACACCGTAAATATTGCCGCGATTATCTCGCCCACGCCTTTAACGTCATTTTTGTACAGACTCCTTTGATGTTTGGAATGGAAACAAATGCAATAATAGTCTGATGCAACTTCATCAGACTTTAGTTCGTGATAACAAGTTCAAAATAATATTTATGTTATAATTTACAGTTGGCAAAATAGATAAGAATGCAGGTTAGTAACTGTTTGATTAAGGCGGTCAAAGATATTTGTTAAGAGTCACTGACTGATTATCTTTAGCACTCAGGGAGATGGATTGACTCACGAACAAAACAACATTTGACTAAGATGCGATGGAACTGCACGCGTAGCATGATCATAATAGAAACGGGTTTTGTCGACGGAAGAATAGACAAAATGACAGATTGTGAATCTGTCATTTTGTCTATTCTTCCGTCGACAAAACCCCTGGCTAAAGATTTATCATAATTATGTTAGGCGATTAAAATATGATTGCCTCGGTGTCAAGTCGTCGCGCTACTGCTAAGCTTGAGGTCCTGGGTTGGATTCCCGGATTGGGCAGTGTTATTGGGTTTTTCTCATTAGCAGCCCGGAGTTTGGAGTTGTGCCCGGTTTATGTGAATAGGCTCGCCCCCTATTACTTGGGACTTACATCTGCGGTGGACTACAGGCGTGGTCTGTTATGTAGAAATAAAAATAATATTTTAAGCAAACGAATTTAAATCGCTGGTTTATCTTACAATTCAGTGGCGTATGACGCTTTTGCTTTTACTGACGTTTTGTACGACTTCTCGTTCAAAATCGCGCTAATACGGGCGTGTCAGTCATACGCCTAGTTTTGCTTCAATATCGTCGCCGTGGCTTGAAAACCTCGTGATCGCAATAAACGTTTCTTTTCAAGGAAAGATAAAACTGTCTGTAAAATTGCTGTCTCCGAGGTTCTCATTATCATCAATAGAAGGAATTAGAAGTATAGCTGTGCACGTTTGTTCTAAATGCACAAATTTTTCTTAACGAGTTTTTCACTGCACGGCGTCGATATGAAGTATTAATTCATTTTCTTTGCCTTTGTCTATTACTTGTGTAAGACCTTGTAGATCCAGTGCACTTATGAAGTGGCTTAATTGTTTTAATACTCCCGATTTTTATACGCCCGACACTCAAAACACAGCCCTATCAGCGGAAATAGATACAGTCGTAATACATCCCCGAGCATTTTCTGCTAACATGTCAACTTATGACGTGATTCTATTCTGATTTATGATCCTAATAATATTATTGTTATTGACATTATCAGCTGTTGTGACATTCTCTAATCATTATCATTACGTCATATCTGTATTTCCTGATGTATTAAATGGGACAGTCCCCTGACCTCTTAATTTTGTCTTCTTCTTTATCGATATGCTCACGTTTTTATCATTAAATGTTTTATCTGCTCATGTGATATTGTTTTTTTATCCCAATTATCTTGAATGAGGTCATATATCCAATTTTTATATTTTGGGTAGAAAGTTAAGCTTCTTTTGGTCTTGGTAATTACTACTAAGTCTTTCTTTAAGTCTGGTTGTCAGACTTTTGGGCTTTTGACGACCCGTAAGTCGTAACGACTGTCACAGATCTACAAATGACAGCCGGGATCAACGACTTAACATGCTTTCTGAGGCTCGACATGTAATGGATGGAATCTACATCTACGAACCGACTGCGGAAAGAGTAGCCTATCCCTCCATTGACCGTGTGGCTGTTATCATTAGCCACGAGCCCCTTTCTAGTGTTCCAACCCTATCATAGTAATATATCTGTTCGGATTAAAGTCAGTTCTGACAGGTTAGTGTTATCAAACCTTATTGATTACAACTTTATACAATGGACGCTTTTAACTTCCCCGCGATATGGTTGAAGAGCAGTTTTAACTGGTTTTTAGTTAACAAATATCTATTTTGTTGATTGTAATGAAGTTCATTGTACTTTTAGAAGGTTTAGATATTCCTTTATTTCATTTTCAATTCATATTTTTAATTTTTTTTTTGAATATTTAAGAATATTAAAAAAAAAATAGTAGCTTATCGGCTTCAGGAACAAGGTCGGAGCTGTCTGTAGTCAGGGCTCTAGAGTGAGGAACCTCCTTACTATACGTGCCGTGTCTAGGAGTACTGTTTTCTGAATCGAGCCCTTGGACCAGCTGCGCAATGAGGTGTTGGTCGAGGCTCTCCGCTATTAGGCCATTAGCCGTAACGATTATCGGTACAATGATTGCAGAGACCCACATGTCGACAACCTCGTGTGCTAAGACAAGATACTTGACTTTTTTATCTTTCTCAGCTTTCACGAGATTCTAGTTATGAGGAACAGCGTTATCAATAATCATTGCACGGCGCTCTCGTCGATCTATCACCACAATATCAGGCTTATTGGCTACAATTTATTAGTAGATTCTTATTATTTTTATCAGCCGTTTGTTTCCCACTGCAGGGCAAAGGTCTCCCTTCCCTCCTTTCTACTAATTCACAATTACATTATTGCCAATCTTTAAAAAAAAAGTCGAGTTCGTCGAGTTCATAGTATGTATTGACCGCGTTCAGTTAATGCAGTGAATACAGACCGAAAATTATGAAAGACAAAGCGAATTCGCAGCCATTAGTTGTCTATTTAGGGATCCCGCGCACTAGACGGCCATGACCACGACCGCGACCAAGTAAGCTCCAAAAATCGATACAAATCGCGCATTTGGTCGCAACGGCCTAGTTGGCCGTTGCAACCAAATGCGCGATACGTTTCGTTTTTCCACAACATACAATACTGCTCGACGGCAACGACTGGCCGGAGTCGTGGCCGTCTAGTGCACGAGATCCTTTAGTAGTACTACAGGTATTGGCCGCACAGTCACTTTGTCTCTTTCTAGAGAGTGTTCACTTTTGTGAGGCTAACACTCAGTTCAATTCTGTCTATGGTGGAGTTAGTAGATAAAGTCAGGAATTAATTGTCAAGTAAATTGACTACTAACATATTCTGACGTGACATCAAAAATTAAGAAAACAAATGTCACTTGTACGGAAAGAGAATGATTATTATTCATAGAGCAGAGATAGAAGTCATGCAACGCTTGCTGGTATCGTTACGATACTATTCGCAGTTGCAGAAATAATAACTCATACCGTTTTTAAAATATTGGCCAGTCAGCAAGACTTACTGTCCTGTACCATCAATGGAGGCTATTTTAATGCACACTATTTTGTAACCGAGATGCTTGGTTGACTGATTACGAAAGATTCTTAAGCTCTAATTTACCCCTTTAAAAAATGTATATTTACAGTCAAGCGCACATAACAACCGCAACGGGCCGCAGCGCAACGCATTTTCATACAAAAAATTGCGGTGCGGTCCGGTGTAGTGTGCGTTGGTTCATAGAAGATGGACGGAAGTGAAGAAGGACCATTTTTAAAATCCGTTGCGCTGCGGCGAGCCCCACCCCCGCCCCCTAATCTGTTTTAGTTTGTACCGAAATCTTAGCCAAGAACATTTTTTTTCTGTTTTATAACTGACCTCCTTTAATCATAACAATGAACACACAAGTTCATACCAATATCCTGAATTACTCAACTAATTAAACATAATTTACGATTTCCAGATACGAGTGGCCTGAAAACGTACAACCGGAAGTGATGAAGGTCTTAAAGAACAACAAATCTAAACGAAAATGTTGCTCCGAGAGCCAAGACTTACCGGACAGCGAATCCGAATTGAAAATCGACGATGACAGCTGTCAAACAAGTGACAGTTGTGAATGTGACAGCTGTCAAAAGCGGAGGCAAAGTGACAGCTGTCAGGAGACGGAGAGTGACAGCTGTCAGAAATGGCGGGAGGACGGTTCGGAAGAGGATAGTGAAGAGGAGGGGTATGATGTGAAGGATATGAAAGTGAGGGGGAGGTCGAGAATGGAAATCAATGATGTTTGTTATATTAATGGTTAGTATCTAATAAAAGACAATATTTTTTAGTCCAGCTAAGCAGGTTATTATAGAGTGGTTCGTGGCTAAGTAATAACAGCCGCACCGGTCTTATCGATCAGGGTTAAGCTACGCTTACCGCGGTCGGTCCGTTGATGGATGACCATTTTTTTAAACGGATATTCGGCTGCATCCGGTTAGACTAGAAGCCGACCCCAATAAAGTTGGGAAAAGGCTAGGCAGGTAATGCCAGAAGATGAGCTAAGCAAGTTATTATAATTGTTAATAAATATATTTTATTATTGTTTGTTGAAACAATTTATAAATAGGAAACAAGGGCCTGTAACCTTAACAAAGCAATAATAAGTTATTTATATTGACAGCAATAAATAAATAATATTTATTATAAAGTAGAGTGCCTCAAGGATTTGTGCCTAAATGACATTGACAGGGACGCACCCCTGTTAATTGTTGGTAAACATTAGTGAAATTGTTACTGTCATTTTGTATTGCCAAAACTTTTTCACAAAAAAAAAAGCAACCGACTTAAAAAAAAAAACACTATTAAGTGAAAAATAACTTTAATTTCGGAAGGCGGTGGCAAAGAAACGAACATTCAAAACCAAAGACAGACTTCCGAAATTAAACTTATTTTTCACATTGTAGTGTTTTTTTTTTTAAGTCTGGTTTTTTTTTTCACTTTTAAGTTGTTGGCTACTACCCCACTGAAATTCGAATAACACTACCTGCTATGTAAATAACAGTGACAGTAAGTTATCATACAGGGTGTCAGGGACATCGAAGCGAATACTGTTACCATGGATTCAGTACATGATTCTGAACCGGGGCTGCGTTGAAATTTTAAGTCGGTTATTTTAAAAAAACAGCTGTTTCATAGAAAAGTGCAATACCTACGCGGTCAAAATGTATGGAACAGCAGTTTTTTTTAAAATATCCAACAAAAATTTCAATGCTGGGGGGTTTAGAATCATGTACTGAATACATGGTAACAGGCTTCGAGTCGATGTCCCTGCCACCCTATTCGTATTATTGAAGCTAGCTCAGAAACTACCCAAGTTAAGTTAATAAAATTTATATGAGACCAGCTCTGAAGTATGACCTACCAAACAAAAAAAGAATCATCAAAATCAATTCATAATTGGCGGAGTAATCGCGTAAAAAACACAACAAAAAAGAGAGACTCCTTCTTTTTGAAGTCAGTTAAAAACAAGATGGCTGCGTTGGTTCTGATTTTGACCACGCGCCATATTGACCTTGTGGCGTGGTGTACAGTCAACATCAAAATTAAAATAATAATCTTTCCAAAAAAAATTATTTTTAATGAAAACGTTTTTGTTAAAAACGCCTGATACATTATGATTCGTTGCTGCGTAAAACGTGGTTTTGCGTATCTATTAATGACAGGAGATAATATTGCTGCCTATTAAGTAAAATAGCAACAAATTGGCACCCGTGTCGACTTGAGCTATAGGAGAATAATAATCCTATACTACTAAATGTATCCTATACCTATTTATATTTGTAACTCGTTCTCGAAAACGGCTCTAACGATTTCGATGTAAGTTGAATTATAGGGGCTTACGGTGGCGAAAAATCGATCTAGGTAGGTAGGTATCATGTTTGGGAAAATTCGTTTTCTCCATATTTTCACCCGAGCATAGCTCAGTCGCCCAAAGTTTAGAACAAGATGGCTACCTTGGAATACATGACATGGCAGCATGGAATTAGTATGAACTATTCCATACTATTAAATGAGCATTCTCTATTGTCACCCGAGCAGAGCTCGGTCGATCAGGTACTATATTATTATTGTAAATAGCAAGATTTTGAAGTTAGAAACTTTTACTAAGATTTTGAGAGAAGTGGTGGAGAGCAGAGCAGTGGTGGCCCAGTGGTAACGGTACCGACTTAAGAGTTGTAGTTCGTAGGTTCGAACCTAGACAGGCGCTTTACTTTGTGTGATTTTTTTATTTTTTATTACTCTTTTTCTTTCTTCTCAGTTAGTTTTAATGATGGTCTGGCAGTTTGAGTAGTTTATTCGGCCTACCCTTTCTTTGGTATTGTTCGTCGAGTTGAGCTCCTTATGTTCTGAGTTAAGCTCCACGATTACTGATAAATGCTTGCACTGACTGGACAGGTCCACTCAAATCTGTGTGGTTCTTTTCTCAAAAGACCATTTCAGACACTAATCTACATGGTTCTCATATGGCCTGACCAAGATTGTGTCTGTACTTTAAAAAGAGACTTTGTCTGGACTTTAAAAGAGACTTTGACCTCTGAGTTTGTTTCGGCCTTTCTTCTCAGAGTAGTCAGATAAGAAACGCCGAACTCATCTAGCAAATTATAATATTTTTTAATATGACGCGTAAAAGTGATTCCAATATCCTATTTACAGAATAAACAATTTCATTTGTACCTAAATTATTTCACCGCTTCTGCTCTCAAATTGACCGCCTCGTTGGCGCAAACCCTACTGCTGAGCATGAGGTCCTGGGTTCGATTCCCGAGTCGGGCATAGTGTAATTGGGTAGATTATGCAGGGTGAAAGATTATACAGGGTGACCGATTATACACAGTGACTAGTTTTGCATGGTGGCCAGCTACACAGGCTAATACATTTTATAGAGTATACAATTATACAGGGAACTGATTATACAGGTTGTAGTAAATTATACAGGACGAAAAAATACTAATTAAATTTTTCTTTTGATTTACAGATGCACTAGGCCTCCATCGCGTTGAAAACCCCTCCCACGTAGACGGCGCTGTCTCCTTACACCTATACTGCCCTCCGTTTGATAGCTGTCGTGTGTTTGACGCGAGGACCGGAAAACCTACACAAGTCAAAGTTACCTTCTGGTCCATGTACGGGAAGAAGATTAAAAGGGTATATATGAATTTTGTTGTCGAGCTTATCAACTATGCTAGTTAAAGAAAAAAAAAAGGTTTATTTGCTATTTAGCTACAACCTACCTCTTCTAGTCATTGGGGTTATTATGACCCCATAGTTATTTTATACTGGCGGCCATTTACATTATTTATTTTAACGAATTCGCCTTTAAAACATCACGGCGTTTTTCGTTTCTACCAAAATACACTTTTATTACGTTACGTCAGACTGCTATCTGACTGCATGACATGAATTTGATGAAGTATGTTTCTTTGTTGTTATAAAAACGACTGTAAATTGATAAAGGAACTGCTTCTTTAAATGAGCTTAGAGCACTTTGCTAGAATAATAAATAAAAATATTTTGGGTAGGTATCCTTAGGTACTCTAGAATATTGAAGTTTATTTTGGCATTACCTCAGCCGTTTGTCTCGATGACACCATCATTATTGTCATACTGTTGCTCTTATCCCAATTTATTTGCGACTGAGGCAGCTTGTCTCTTATCGGTCGTCGTCTCAACATTCACCCCCTTTCCAGCGATACCTTGTCACTTAAATAAAACCTTTTTTTATTATTTTCAGGTATTGGAAGCAAACCACGCAGCAGACAGTCAGTAAAAGATTAGCTGTCAGCTGTCAAAATTGAAAAACAAAACATTCCAGTCTAGTATTTTTAAATAAAAGTTGTTAATTATTTTGTAAAGAATCATGTTATACGGCTATTGTATTGATAATTTTAGTAAGAGCAACGGTCCAAAGCAATAAAGAATTGTGTAATTTTTTTATTAATATTTTGGGGTATTTTTAACCCAAGTTTTTATAAGTCTTTTGGGGTAATTTTGACCCCAGTTTTTTAATAAAGTATGTATGTGTGCACAGTAGTAATGCTCAGGTTAGATCCTAGGTTAGATCCTTTTCATTATACTTGAAATAAAATAACAAAATATATGCAGTTAGCTTATGCATTTTTTTGGCTCAAGAATTTTCTAAGTCTGAGTAATTGGCAATATTTTTTGGGAGTAGGTTATAGTCGATTTCCTGAAAAAAGTGAATATTTTATAATAAAAAAAAAAACTTTTTTTTCGATGTTATATAATATTTTTTTTAGCATGTAGGAAATATTCTATAAGTGAAGCAATATTAACCGTAACTAGTTCTATTTTTAATATTTCTACTCTTTCATGATGTCGTCAAGAAATTCCCAGTGTATGTTCCCGGGTGTGCCAAACCACAGAGCAGATAATATGGCAAATTTATTTAAAAACAAAAACTATGTTTTAAAGCTCTATGAAACACTATATTATATTGGCTAATGTCTATACAATAACTACATAGCCCCCCTCTGTTACATAGAACTTTAAACATAACTGGCGAAATGTAGATGTGCTATAGGTACCATCAAAGAAGTTCATATCTAACCAGTTTCATAACAAAATCCCGTGAACACGATGACCACATCTGTTACCGGCCCGGTGCTATAGCCGCCGAGCGCTGCAAGCAAGAATAGTCCTTACGGTGGTTAGATATGAACTTCTTCGATGATACACCTCAGCATAACCTTTTGGGAAAAACGGGACTGATTTTATGTTACATCCAAAATTCAACCTGTTTATGATACGTCAACAATTTTAAAAGCATTATTCAAACAATGTTTATTGTGCCTTATGTAATTTTAATCTAGGATAAATTTAATATAAGACATTACAAGAGGCGATTTAAATTGTAAATTTTATATTTATTTACAATAATTTTTATAAAAATTAATAAAATCATATTTTTAGAGAAACATATTTGTTCATTTATTTAAGTTCCTGAATTTAATAAAATACAGTGCGTAAAATTATAAATACTTAGTTTTATATTGACCCTTGTGTTCATGAAATAATTTAGATTTACAATTTTAAACTAAACATTTAGTGAAATTCTCCTCTTGTCTCATTGAAACGCCAATAATAAAGAGTGGTATATAAAAACAGTTCATAAATATTAAGATTTACTGAATTGCAGAAAGAAAGAAAACAAAATTTAAAGAAAGAAACAGAAGGCATTTTTTTTTCATATTTTATAATTCATTTATTTAATAATAATATAATAATAACATCATAATTTTCACAGAGCGTTTTCATATTTTTTTTTTTTCAAATTGAGTATCTACAAATCTGCATTTAACTGAGCATCCAACAAATTCATCATCTCACTGGTGATGCTGCCCCATGGCAGGAAAACTTTGACACCTTCAGATAGAGTTGTAATTTGCACGTTTTCCCTCTGGCATCCAGCATTGCAGACGAAGTCACAAGTATAAGTGCTGGGGTTGAAGTGAAGCCCTTCAGAGCAGGTGACTAAGAGAGGCTCTTCTCCGTTACAAATCCAGTATTTGTCGCAGTCGTTGTCATGGACAAATGGGAGAACGTTGCATCCACTCTTGCATTTGTCTGCGGGTGTAACGGGCAGGCAGGCATCACAGCCGGGAGCAGTGGTAGTTCCGTCATTGTCCCCGGGGGCAGCGGTAGTTCCGTCATTGCCGCCTGGAGCAGCGGTAGTTCCGTCATTGCCGCCTGGAGCAGCGGTAGTTCCGTCATTGCCGCCTGGAGCAGCGGTAGTTCCGTCATTGCCGCCTGGAGCAGCTGTAGTTCCGTCGTTGCCGCCAGGAGCAGCTGTAGTTCCGTCATTGCCGCCTGGTGCAGCGGTAGTTCCGTCATTGCCGCCTGGAGCAGCGGTAGTTCCGTCATTGCCGCCTGGAGCAGCGGTAGTTCCGTCATTGCCGCCAGGAGCAGCGGTAGTTCCGTCATTACCACCGGGAGCAGCGGTGGTTCCGTCATTGCCGCCAGGAGCAGCGGTTGTACCAGCGCAGTCACCGTTGCCATCACCTGAGCCAGAGCAGCCACCGTCCCAGTGCTCACAACCAGCATATTGAGGCCAATCACAGATCTGGAATAAAAAGAAAAATGGTTTCAATTTCAAGTTGAGTCTTGATTTTTATACGAAAAACTTTAAAAACAGGTTTGTTTAACAATTATACTTAAACAATGTAAAATAAATAATTAAGATTCATGCCATCTTTTACAGAACTTTCTGCATCATAAAAATCTCTAGAAATGGCAATGTAACACGACACCCCCTGGTAAGATAGACTCACATTTTCGCACTCCTGAGTACCCGTAACGACTGACAAAGATCTACGAATGACAGCCGGGACCTAAGGCTTTACGCGCTTTCTAAGACAAAGAGGGGTGTCGATATCAAATGAATGATCACTCATTTTGTTTATATAATATTTTAAATTTTTACCTGCTGGCTGGGGCTAAAATGAGTTCCAGGAGGGCATCCCCTCTCAATAGTCTGTCCGTTAACGCAGTAGTAGAACTTGTCGCAGTCTGTTTCATGAGGCAGAAGATGGTGGACATCAAAGTCAGCTGGGCAACCGTTGGGAAGAGGCACCCACTCGATTGGGTCTTCCGGCGCAGCGGTAGTTCCGTCATTGCCGCCGGGAGCAGCGGTAGTTCCGTCATTGCCGCCGGGAGCAGCGGTAGTTCCGTCATTGCCGCCTGGAGCAGCGGTAGTTCCGTCATTACCACCGGGAGCAGCGGTAGTTCCGTCATTGCCGCCTGGAGCAGCGGTAGTTCCGTCATTACCACCGGGAGCAGCGGTAGTTCCGTCATTGCTGCCAGGAGCAGCGGTTGTGCCAGCGCAGCCACCGTTGTCATTACCTGAGCCAGAGCAGCCACCGTCCCAGTGCTCACAACCAGCATTTTGAGGCCAATCACAGATCTGGAATAAAAAGAAAAATGGTTTCAATTTCAAGTTGAGACTTATTTTTATACTAATAAGTTGTACAATAGGTATCCTGCAGGGCCCATACTAAATTGCTTTATCGTATCAATCCAAAGATTTGCACAGAGAAATAATAAAGCGTAGCAAACCGCAATAGACGATTTGCCACTTGGTCCAATATGAGAAAAGATTGATTGATGGTTGGTTAAAATATTATTCATTTAGTTTTCGTTTGTAAGAAGGATTTACTGCACGTGGTTATTTATTTAAGCAAGTGTTTTTTCCGGAAGGGGAAAAACCAAAAACCAAAAGATACGTATCATAAATCAAAGACAAAGATCTTTACTAATTAATAATGGCATTCTTAACTTAAATATGAATTCTTATCAGACTTAATTGGATGATAAATAATTTACCAAAACATTTAAAGGTTGTGCTAGATTTTTAATAGTTTAGTATTGATTGTAATTCGAAAGAGTGTACAGCAATTCTCAATAATTCATAACTATTCGTATAGTTTGGGTTTGGTTGTGATCAATAGATAGGTACACGAAGGAAGAAGAAAACGATGTTTTAATTGATATTCTCTTAGAACGTGAGTATGTTTCAATGCATTTAGTGATAATAATAGGCGACGTCTAATTTACTATTCAATCTATTGTGTTGAACCTTCAATTGAAAAGTAACCTACTGTCTAATTATTATAAATATTAATATCAATTATTGGAAGTTTTTACATGAATTCTAGCAAAAGATGTCGTGAAATTAAAATAATTCAAAAGCTGATTTATTTAAGGAATGCATGTTCTATCAGGGTTACTTCTAAATTGTTTCAGTGAACTATAAATAATTCAGATTCATATCATCTTTTATTTACAGATCTTCTACATCACAAGTCTCTAAGAAAAGAATCTAACACGATAACCACTGGTAAGAGTGTGTCAAATTTTCGAATTTCTGATTATCCGTATCTAAAATCAAAGATCTATGAATGACGGCCGGGACCGACGGCTTCTACGACACGGCTCGGAGGGGTGTCGATATGAAATGAATCATCACTAATTTTGTTTTTATAATATTTACCTGCTGGCTGGGGCTGAAGTGAGTTCCAGGAGCGCATCCCCTCTCAATGGTCTGTCCGTTAACGCAGTAGTAGAACTTGTCGCAGTCTGTTTCATGAGGCAGAAGATGGTGGACATCGAAGTCAGCTGGGCAACCGTTGGGAAGAGGCACCCACTCGATTGGGTCTTCCGGGTCTGCTGGGTCTTCTGGGTCAGATACAATTGGTAACTCTTCGCTACTGCTAGTGTCATCTACAGGTCCTCCCGGTGTGGTACCGGTTGAGGTGCAGTTTACGTTGGCGGGCCAATCACAAACCTGGAAAGAGACAAAATATTTTTTAGTAGGTACAATGTTAAATTGTTATGATTTTTCACGGACAAGAAATTATGTGACGAGGACACCAGTGTGCTCCACAAATAAAATAAAGAAAAATGATTTTATCATTACCCTATCCTATTGATAAATTTTCCTTTGATCTAACCTTAAATTATTATTTGATTTGATAATAATATTACTTAAAACAAATATAGGTAATGGAGGTTATATTATGAAACCTAAGGAAGAATAGTATTGATTGATTTCTGGTAGAACGATATTTATAACAAAAAAAAGCAAACCAGTCATGGGGTCTGCGGTACAGTAAGTGAAAATTTAAAACTGGTATTAGCGCCATCTATATTTGAGCTTACGGCACTACGGCGCTACCTTCTACTAAAAATTAACAGCAAAGTAATGATTTCCTTGAAACTACACACAACATCAGATATGTAAAGAAAATTGGAAATTTAATTAAAATGCAAGTTAAATCTTGAATACAGTTTGTTTTAATTTTAAGAATTCCTCTGAACAAATATAGGTTAGTCTCACTTTTTATACGATAAATCAGTTTTAATGAAGAGCAAGTGAATTATGATGTCAAGAAAATAATCCATAAAGCAATCGGGTTATTCTGTACAAATCTGACAGTAAAAAAACTTTTT
Source organism: Agrochola circellaris (assembly GCA_914767755.1). Lineage (NCBI taxonomy): Eukaryota > Metazoa > Arthropoda > Insecta > Lepidoptera > Noctuidae > Agrochola > Agrochola circellaris. Next base: position 1,732,642 of record OU611867.1, on the reverse strand, counting down.
ACAAAAAAAAACAACCGACTTCCAAAAAAAAACAATACAAAGTGAAAAATAACTTTAATTTCGGAAGTCAGTGTCCTTGGTTTTGAATTTTCGTTTTTTGCCACCGACTTCCGATTAAAGTTATATTTCCACAATTCGAAAACCACTACCTGCTACGTAAATAACAGTGACGGGAAGTTATCATCATTTCATCGACATATTTATACTAAGTGGGAAAAATACGTATTATTGAAGCTTACTCAAAAACTATCCAAATAAAGTTAATAAAATTTGTATAGGACCAACTTGGGAGCATACCCTTTCATACAAAAAAATAATTTTCAAAATCGGTCCGCAATAGACGGAGAAACCGGCGAAAAACATTAAAAGACACACACACACACACACATTGCGTGTTTTACATTTTATTTACGTTTCAATTTTTGGAAGTCGGTAAAAAAATTTGGTGAAGTGAGCCTTCATTCCGACTAATGCTAGGAATTGACATTATTGACAGCTCACTTCACATAAAGTGCGTTTAATCAAATAGTTCCTATGCCATAATGTTGGGTCCTCTGGACACCGCGGAGCACCGTAGTGTATCGTGGTCTTGCGGCGCTACCTAATAGGTCCGTTATTATAGTTTTATATCAAATAGGTCCTATGTCGGACCTATTTGATGAAACGCACTCTTAAGTTGAGATTTGTACAAAAAAGATCGGCCGCTTCCTAAATTAATTAAGGTCGGTAAAATACAATCGTTTTAAAATAATTTAATAATCAATCAAATCGATTAAAATCTTGGCAATTACTTTAGTTCTTGCGTTCAATATTGTATCTTACGATCTGAATCATTATCTGACGCACTAATTATTATTTGCAGAAGTTATAATTATATAAGTACGTGAAAGAAAGAGATAGAGGATAAATGTCTTGGTATCTCTTTCATAAATGAAAAAGGAAGATGGGCTACTTTTTTAGAGGTGAACAACTGTGTCTTGTAATTATATTTATTAAAAACTCATAATCATTTAAAAAAATATTTTTATTTTTCTAATAAATCCACTCTATATTTCAATAATGCAAATAATCTAACTCTTTTTTCTGGTTTTTTAAGTCTCTGAACAATCTTTTTTCAAATCTTTTGGCCTCTTGTGATTGGTTAATCAAAATACCAAAGACCAATCATATCGATTGAGTAAAATCCATAAAGACAAAGTCCCCCCGTGGGATAATTTCTGACATCCAGGCGGACGAAGCCGCGGCCAAAAGCGAGTTAACTATATCAATTGACGTGACATTTAAAAACAGATTAAGTGGAATGACACTTTTATTGGCACTTGTAAATCGTTAATGAGTAATTAATATCTTTAATCTTAAATTTGTAGATTTTTATCAAGTCACCTACGCAGCATTAAGCTACACATTTTCCGGTAGGCGATAATACCCTATCTGGTACATCGGTAATTATCAAAAATAAAATTTATTATCACCAATTAACATCTTAATACTGTTTACGTAATTGAAAACAGTTTAGTTTCATTACGATAATATTATTTACGATAGTTTCTGCCCGCGACATGTACCTATCTTATGACACTCGGCAATACTGTAGCTTCCCATTAGTGAAAGAATTTACAGAATCGGATCAGTAGTTTCGAAGATTACCCCCTACATACAAACTTACAAATTTTACCCCTTAAAAATATTACTAGCCAGCGTGATATCTTTATAAATTATAACTTAAGTTACTCGGTGATAATATAGCATTCTACTGGTGAAAGATTTTTTAGTTTATTCATTACAAACAAAAATTGAAATCTTTTCTCTATAAAACATTAAGTGTAGATTATGAGTAATTATAAAGATCGCACTTTGTTTTACAATCCATTTAAAAGTAGGTATAGTAGATCTCGTAACTGCTTTGACACCAAGGCTTAATGTCTCTTGCACGTCATAAAACGACAAGGTATATTTATCTAAGTGACAGCCACATAGTTTCAACCTTAGTGAAGTTTAGGTGAAAGAAAGAGATGGAGGTATAAATGTGTTGGCATCTTTTTCATGAATGAAAATGGCTGATGGACTACTTTTTTTTGAGATGTAAACTGTGTCTTGTAATTTTATTATAACATACACGTAAAATAACGCCTGTAATCCTCGAAGAGTTATGCAGAGGTATAACTTTAGTAAACCCACGTTACGCCAGTCGTATTGTCTTGTAATGATATTTATTAAAAACTCATAATCATTTTAAAATTTATTTTTATTTTTCTAATAACCTCTCTATTTATAAATAATAAAAATAATTTTACTCTCTTCTGGTTTCTGAAGTCAAATCAAGTCTCTGATCTATCTCAACCTTAGTGAATTTTCAATTTACTGGAAATTGTTTTCAAAAGTGACAAAATATTTCGAGGGTCGACTATCCTATCCTTGTTTTTATTTTTCGAAGTATGGTCGTCATGTATCTTGATTATATCATCATCGTTATTTCCAGTACTTGTTTACTATTTTACACATTATCAAAATTAATCATCAATTATTTTAGAACATTATAACGTCATGCTGAAATGTTTGATTTAATCCCTTTATCTAGTCGTCTATTTATTTCCTTTGTTCCATAGTTATTTTGTTATCTACCGCGAATCCGTGATTTATCGCGAGCTATTTGAATTTGATTGTTTTTGCTAGTTTTATTATATTCGCTATTATTAATTTGATTACTTTGACTATTACTGATCCCAGCCGTCTATGATTTTAGAAATCAGCGCGATAAATCCATGAAGAATTTTATTACGACCAGTAGTCATAATATTCTTCATGGATTACCCAGGTCAAGAATTCCATTCCTTTTTTTGAACAGTTTCGCCCATTGTCCTTTAAAAAACCACTTGGTCTTATTTAATTCGACGTTGTAAATTCACATTATGTTGTTCAGTATTTGGTCCTAGGTCAGGTTTTGCACATCTCTTTAGGCGGATTTTACCCCCTGTCCGTTTAGAAGGTTCTTGGCTAAGACAAGCTTCGAATTGGTAGTTAAATAAAATAATTATTTTTGTCAATATAATTTAAATTTCTGACGCTCTTGTAAAGCTATCAGATTAGTGCATTTTAGTCGCATCATGCAAAGAATTAAACACTTTATTAAAACCTATTATTTTAAGTCTGTAAGTTTTTAATTATTGTGCTAATATTATTTTAGATGGATGCATAATAAAGATTATTTGCGTTACATTGCATTTTTTTAAAATAAAAACGGATTAATTTTAAGACTTAAACAACTAAGCACAATAGACATATTAAATTTATGACGTGACTAATGCGCAAAACGAAATCAATACAATACGACACCGTATCAGTCATTATCGAGATATTGAATTACTTTTACATAGAGGTATTAAATTTTGTGTTTTTTTTTGTAAAAAAAATGTTTTTTGTTTCCGTTTTTAATCAGTTACACGAGTTTGGCGATGATTTTGAAAATAGCTTTACATAGCTTTTAAACTTTTCTATATACTACTAATATAAAGAGGTAAAATTTGTGAGTTTTTATGTAATATTGCGAAGTGTCACAGGATATATTTTATGTAAAAACAAGAAATGTCACGCAGGCAAAGTCGCGGGCTGAAGTTAGTCTTCTATACGATTAAAAATGTAAAAAGTACCGCAAACGAATAAGGAAATTAAAAAGTCATATTTGATTAATATTTGTATTCATCTATCTAAGAAATCGTCCAAAAAATTGGATCTTAACAAAATTACTGAATAAATAACACACAAATTAATATTGTTGATGATGAGTAAAAAAAGGCAAAGAGAATTTTCGAAAAGGATTTTGCTAAATTAAATAGCACAACTTGGTTTAAAAAAATAATGGGAATGCATAATTATGATCTAGCTTAAACTATGGAAATAATTATGAAATAAGACTCAATAATAGAGCTCGATAATGCTATAACAAAAACTAACAAAATGACTCATCAACAAAAAGGAATCAGTGAAATCCAAAAATGAACAGAATTTGAACCAGAAGAGTCATCCAGAACTGGTAAAACAAACCACCATTTGTTTTAACATTCAACACACAAATAAACAGTCATAAAATGCTTCCGTAATTTCTTACGCAATGCATGTTTAAACGACAAACTGACCTGGATCTCATAGTTGAAGTAGGTTCCGGGAGCACAGCTCCTTTCGACCTTTTGACCGAAAACGCAGTAATAGAATTTGTTGCACTCCGTTTCGTGAGGAAGCAGGTGATGTACGTCAAAGTCGGCGGGACAGCCGTTGTCCAGGATATCGCCGATGTCATTGTCTCCGTCTCCAGGGGGAGATGGAGGTTGAGTCGCGGGGGCAGAGGTAGTAGGGTACTCGTAGGAGCCATCGTTCACGCAGTCTACGTTGTGGGGCCAGTCGCAGACCTTTAAAAGAGGGAGAGATTGGTTAGTTTCATAAGTCAAAATTCAAAAGTCATTTATTCAAACTAGGCTGAGAATCAGCACTTTTCGAACGTCAAAATTACATAAGACAGTCCCCCAAAACGCCCACCCTTCACCACTTCCTAGTGCGTTAGCTGGGAAGAAGAAGTGGCGCAACAAACTCCCCAGCAGCACAGCTGTCCGTTCAGTTAGAAAGAAAAAAAATGATTCTATATAATGGTATTCAACATAATTAATCAAATTTAAATTATTATCCATATGTTAGCTAGCACACGCCAATATACCAAACAAAAGCATCGAGAACTATACTCGGGCAGAAATAAAAACTAAACGTAAACAGAACTTAATAAAAACCTCCAGTCATAAAGGGCGTACGTAGTAGGTATCTATATCTAAGAAGAGTTTGAGCATTAAGAATAATGGTATTCAAAGAGTCTGTCCTGCTATCTTCAAAATCATTTACAGCCTTGTTCCACACGAGTTCGAAGATCTGGGCCTCTTCTCTTCTTTGACATGCTTCCCAGGTCTGTGCTATTCTTCCTCTACCATAAGTATGGATACTTATTTTTAAATATTATTATCATGATTATTTTCAAATTCGGTCTGAGTAATTGTCGACACATTTATGTCACTTATCATGTTCAAGAGTTTCAGACCCTTTAAAATCTATTGCTATGTCTCGTTATCTACAGTTACAACGAATGCTTATAGAAGAAATTGGACTGTAGCATATTGCAGTACCTGTGTTGATTGACTAACAAGAGGGTAGTTATTTCGGGCCCATCTTCTTTATATTTTATTCCTTTCATATTAATACCAGCATAGGTAAGAAAAATGCGTCCTAATCTTTAGTAGCCACTGTGGGTGGATCCCGATCCACGTGGCCTTCAGTATCACAAGGACGTTAATTGGTACCTGGTGTAGTAACTCCAGGAGTTGTTAATTTTAGAGTTGTTTTTTCAGGAGTTGTTAGTCATTTTATTGTTCACATATCATCATTCATAATAATATTTTCTTTAAAACCTTTATCAAACGAAGTGGTTCAAGGTAGTACACTCCACAGGGCTTCCCCTTTCCAATCTAACCTTACACATATTGGTCACATATCAATTTAAATCATTTTAACTTTATGAGTTTTATCATCAAATAAAGTGGTTCAAGGTAGTACAATCGAAAGGGCTTCCCCTTTTGAATCTAACCTTATTTATTCATCTTTTACTAATCTTTTTTAATCAACTTATAAAATGTTATGAGTACTTAATCCATACAAAATGATATCAAATAGTAGCATTTTTTTTGCCCCAAGGCCGTATTAGCGTAGTGGCGGAAATATAACAAAAATATTAAGTTGATGTATTTTTATCAGTAATTGTTTAACTAAAAGTGGATGCTGACATCCACAAAGTTATTACATTTATGATAATGTTTAAATCGTGAAACTGAGGTAAAATAATAATAAAATAAAAACATCTATAAAAAATGGATAGACTTAAGCTTTTCGATAACTTAAGACAATCCATTTTTGACATTTCGCTGTTAAAAGTGGTTGTAGAAATACGAAACGCTTTGAAAGCGAATTTCACTTGATTAGGCTTGATGAATGATTTTAGTGTTCCATACCCTGAGGGTGCCAAACGGAACCCTATCACTAAGCCTCCGCTGTCCGTCTGTCTGTCAGCGGGCTGTATCTCACGAACCGTAATAGATAGACAGTTGACATTTTCACAGATTGTGTTTTTCTATTGCCGCTATAACAATAAATTAGAGGGAGAGATACAAGGAACGTGTTTTTTTCGGCGTTTACTGCTAAGTAAATATTGTAAATGTGGTACGAAACGAGTTCCGTACGCCATTTACACCGAACTCAAAACTCAAAGCATTTATTTCAAATAAACCAATTACAGGCACTTTTGAATTGTCAAGGGGTCGGTCAGTCAGAAAGATCAAGCTAGTTGCCCATTCCAAAGCGTAGTAGGTTCCTATGGAGAAGAACGGACAAGAAACTCTACGGACACTCTTTTAAATCAAAATATTCTTACAAAATATTGGTCTTTAAATAAAGATTATTTTACTCACCCCGAGTTTAGGGTTGAAGTAGGTGCCAGGTGCGCAGTACCTCAAAACTAGCTCACCCTTGTCACAGTAGTAGAACTTATGGCAGTACTCTTCGTGAGGAAGAAGCTGATGAATGGTGAAGTCGGCAGGGCATCCATTGTCTAAGGTTTCGCAGTCATCAGGATCTGTGAAGAGAAGAAGGGTGTAATTTGACTTGACATCACATAAAGGGGATAAACACGTTCAGTACCAATATAATTTTAAAAAAAACTGTAACTGTTTTGTAACTGCATTTCCTACTCCTATATTCAATGCATGCCGTGGCAGCCTCTAATTAAGGCTACACTACAAAATGTAATAATAATATGTGTATTTTAACATGTATTTTTGGTGTATGCTTTGTTGGTTGTCCTTAAATAAATAAAAGGGATGGTGACTGGGAAAAAAGATATTCATTTAGTCCATCAGTCAGATAGTAAAAAAGAATTAGACACGTATTTTTTGCTTTATCAATCAATCTGCCTAGCCTTTTTCCAATTATATTGGGGTCGACTTCCAGTCTAACCGGATGCAGGAGGAGCATGTAAGACTGGTTGTCAGATTTTCGGGCTTCTGACGACCCGTCAAAGATCCACGAATGACATCTGGGACCAACGGCTTAACGTGCTTTCCGAGGCACGGAGGAGTCTCGTTATGTAAAGATGGTCACCCATCCACGGACCAAACCCGGCAAGCGTAGCTTAACCTGATGGATCGACCCGTGCGGTAGTTATTATTAATTAGCCACGAGCTCCTAAATATAAAATAAAATAAATAACTAAATATTAGACACGTATTTTTTGCTTTATCATATTATTAAAAAAATACTTAGTTAAAACGCATTGAAGTTGGGGTTGCTACGTGACAAGTAAGTATTTTGTATTGGATAAGGAAAATAAATAATAAATAATTGGATAATCTAATGATTGAATATAATAAATTTGATTAACTGTGACTGATATTTAATGTATAAGTGTAAAAGTAAAAAATAAATGATTCAATAATAAAAATCGTACCTAAGATATTTACACGCCATGAGAAATGGCAAACATGTTGTGAGCCACTCTTATTTAAGATCTTGCATGCATGTATTATTTTAATTCTGTATTTATATGTTCGAGCAAATAAAATTTCTTTCTTTCTTTCAAGTATTAAATCTATATACTCGTGACGCCATGGCACATCTTAACTCAATGTATCGCCGTAATTTACCGACAAAGAAAATATAAAACGTGTCTAATATTTTGTAATAATATATCTGACGGAGCAAAAACATTTTTTTCGTCATCATCCCTATTATCTATAATCGAGTTTATTATTATTTGCTACACATATCTATCTATTTATAATTTAAATTTTTACACACTATAAAACTGATTTACATGCGTAAGACGTCCTTTTAACGTGAGGTCCAGTTGAAAACCAGCGTCAGACACTAGTTCGCTGGCATTTATGCTGAACTGGGCCTATTGTGCGCAGCCATGAGGCACTCAATACTATTTTCAGTTTATTCTGTTTTTTATTGTGTGCCTGGGTATAATAAATTTATTTTCTTTCTGTCCTTTCTTTTGCTCATTTTAGAAAGAAAGAAAGAAAGAAAAAGTATTAAGTAGTATTAGTAGTAGTATTAGTTTTATTTGTATTATTTTAGTTACTAAGTCGTTGAAGTGCCATATCAATAAATAAATAAAATTCTTTACCTGAGGTTGCAGGTGCAACCGTGGTTGGATCCAGTGGAGCTACAGAAGATATTTCGTCAGGAGTTGTTGTTTCAGGAATTATTTGTTCAGGAGTTGTTGCTTCAGGAGTTGTTGCTTCAGGAATTGTTGGTTCAGGAATTGGTGCAATTGTTGTAGAAGGTGCAATTGTTGTAGAAGGTGCAATTGTTGTAGAAGGTGCAATTGTTGTAGAAGGTGCATTTGTTCCTTCTGTTGATGCTGGCCACGTTGTTCCAGATACTGTTGTTCCATCTCCACCTTCAGGTGTGGTGTTGAATCCTGGTAAAGTGCATCCCGAAGAAATTGGATGAACACAAACCTTTGGAATAAATAATAAAATTATTTATGATAACCAGACATTCTAGAAATTTGTCAAAGATTATAATTAAATAGGGATGTTGACTGAGGAACTTAAATCTATTTAGCCCGTCAGTCAAATAAAAAAAAAAAATTAGACTAGACACGTTTTTTTAAGCTTTATCATATTAATAAAAAATGGTTTAGATAAAACGCATTAAAGTTGGGGAGCGGGAGCTTGTTACGTCACAAGTCAATATTAAATCTACCGGGGAGTAAAATCATGCCACATTTTAACTCAATGTATTGCCGTAATTTTTTTAATAAGTAAAAAAAAAAATACATGTCGAATATTTTTTAATAATCTACCTGACGGCTTTTTTGTTTTTTTTTGTCAACATCTTATATGGTTTGGTTTGTTATAGCGCGACTCTGTCTGTGATTTAGGATAAAAAGTAGCTTATGTCCTTCTCCAGGTTCTAGGCTACCTATCTGTCAACGATTTATTTCGCTAGAATTTAACCCGACCAAGTGAAATTGTTTGTTAATTTCGTAATATACGTATGTTACTTTGTGTTGATTGAATTTGGGATTATTTGTTTCGCTACATATGTAATTTAGTAGAAGTTCTTTGTTTACAAATTTTATAGCATCTCGTGACGGGGACTTGAGCGCACTCCTTCAGCCTCGCTGCCTGGCTAATATTTCTACGACTCAAGTTATTTTAATTATCTTAACAAGAGAATAAAAGTTAGACTAACCTGAATTTGCGCATTAAACTCAGTCCCAGGGGCGCAGTCCCTTGGTTCGATATATTTCCAGCCATATTCACAGTAGTAGAACTTGGTGCAGTCGTATTCGTGGGGAAGCAGAAAGTGGATCTCTGCAGGGGGACAGTCCTCGTGGAACTCATATAACCTGCCGTTGATCGGTTCTGCGTCATCGCTGGGACGAGCCTGCACCAGCGCAAGCGCCGTCAGGATGATGAGGGTTTCTGGAAGAGATGAGTAGATTAGTCGATGTTCGACTGGTAGAAAATGCCGTAGGCCTCTGAGCATTTGTATGCTTAAGCAGTCATCAGCTGCCTAGACTTTTTCCAATTATGTTGGTCGGCTTCCACTCTAACCGCTGCACAATTGACCCCCATAACCCAGTAACTACGTATGTTACTTTGTTTTTTATTTATGTTTAGTGTGTTTTAAGTTTTTAATGTGTGATTTCCTGTGCGAGTCTCAATAAATACTTTTTCTTTCTTTCTCTCTTTCTAACTGGGTAAGACAGGCTGCCAGAATTTCGGGCGTCTAACTACACGTTACGACTGCCAAAGATCTACAATTTCAGCCGGAGCCAACGGTTTAAAGTACTTTCCGAGGAACAGAGGGCTCTCGATATGAATGGTCACCATCCACGAACCGACTGCGGCAAGCGAAGCTTAACCTGCAACCGATCTGTGTAGCTGTTATTATTTTGCCACGAGTCACATACGTTTGACACTTACACATAACCTCAAAATTCAAGTGAATAACCGTAGAAAGTAACCACGGTAATGACTTCTTTTTTTTAAATAGGACCGTTAATGAAATTTATTATAATTAATCTTTATAATCTACAACATCAGACGGTGTCGCATGATAAAATAATAATGAAAACGTGCAAAAGATATAATATTTATCTAATATAATCGCCATTTTGTTTTGTTATTGATTAGTGTTAGACTACCGGTATTTTCGTCTGTTGTTGTAATTATAGGTATTGCGTCACTAATATAAATAATATAATTATTATTTACTCATTAAGAAAAAAATTACAGAATTTTGGTTGTTGTATAATAATTGTCAATTTTCTTTTCAATGACATAAGTTAAACTATTTATTCGCATAATGTTTTTTGTTGTTGTTTATTTTTATTTTTCAGTTTTGTGCTTAATTGTGTCATGTTTACATTTAAGTAATTATTATTCGTAGGCTTCCTATATTTTTTTATTAGAAATTATTCATATTGTATGATGAAATGGTTAGTTGTAACATAAAAAAAAAGATTAAGTAAATGTTTTAAGTACAATTCTGTGTAATTGTACTTAACACATTTATTTAATATTTTTTTTAATGTTACAACTAACCACTTACGTGCGTTAATCAAAACCTAAATCCGATAATTTAGCGTAGATTACAGTAAGTCATTAATTACAAGTTTTCATATTATTATCTTAGAAATATCTCGGTAATATTTTATTATTACGACGTCATTAATTATGTTGCAATAATTTATTTTTAATTATTACAAAAATAGGAACTTCCTTACTGGTTTCCGTACCTACTACTAAGTCTTCCCAAAGGGTATCGTGTTACTCAGTAACTGGGTTCTGGTAGGCAGATAGGCAGTCGCTTAGGCGGCAGTCGAGCGAAAATGTTACAATTAAGTATCTGTCTTGTACGTGGAAGGAAAAAGATCCAATAAATCATATACTAAAGTTTCATTTTGAATGTATGCGGGATTGTTTCAGAATAATAACGGAAATTAACATAAATTTAGGGAGCCTCCTCTTAAATAGAGGAAATCGTCTGAGGTAGAGGGTCCTGAGGTACCTACAAGATCACCTGGCTCTCTCAGATAAGGCATAGTGGTATGTTAATTTTAATAGAAGCTAAATTTAAAAATAATAATTTAGCACATATGATTGATGATATAAATTAAAAGAAATGGAAGAGAAACAAGAGGAAAACAGTTTCTTTGTCACACACGTGCATAAAAAAAAGATAATAAACTCGAGTAGAACAATAAAAAAAAACATGATCTAAGATTTAAACATAATCACGAGCTCAAAAAAGAAATAGTCGACAGCTGATGGCACGTCATGACTGTGACAAGAAAGCTTCCACTCAGCATGATGCTGTGCTATGGGGACGCACAGCACAGCGCTGATTTTCAGAGGTGTAGCTTAACAGTCAATGTGCTAATTATTTAAAACAACTTAACTAAAAGCCTCGACTATCCTTTGATGTCAGTTAGCCAGTTGTTTTAACACATAATGAGGCAGGAATCTGCACTATGAAACAGGAAAAAAACTGACTAGGTATCTGTCTGACTGACCTTTAACAATTCAAAAGTCCCTAAGAAATGATTTTACTGGTCGGTAGGTAAGGACTCCTATTTTCAGCCTATCGTCATCTGTCTGCCTTTTCTCAACTATACTGGGGTCGGCTTCTAGTCTTACCGAATGTAGCTGAATACCTGTATTTAACAAGGAGCACCACAGCCCAGTAACTGGGTAACACAATACCAGTAAGATTGGTTGTCAGACTTTCGGGCTTTTGACTACCCGTAACGACTGTCCAAGATCTACGAATGACAGCCGGGACCAACTTATAAGATTTATGAATGATAGCTGGGACCAACTTATAAGATTTATGAATGATAGCCGGGACCAATTTATAAAATCTACTAATGACAGCAGGGAACAACTTATTTTTTTGAGGAAATATTTATAAAATAATAGCCGGGACCAACATATAAAATCTACTAATGACAACCGGGACCAACTAATTTTTTGGAGGCAATATATAAAATAGGACTTACTTATCATTCCTATATTTGGGTGTTTTATATTGTTTTTGCACTCACAGTCACAAGACCACTTTAGTAATGCAATAGTTGCGAATAGTGAAATATATTTTATAGTCCATATCTTTTGGTAATCCAAGATAATTAGTGATTAAGGAACAATCGATGTACTTGTAAACACATGTGATAATGATTGAGGATTCCGCGGGTAACAAGGAAAAACGCTGATCTTTGTTCTGATTAGATTATCTTGATTTGATGGAAGATTTGATAGGGAATTGATAGATTAATTTAGCCTACTGATTTTGATTTTTACCGCGTCTATGTACTTGATGAATTAAGTTTCACGTGAAGGAAAATTACCTACTAGGTGCGTCGCGCGGTTTCACCCGCATAAGTCTCGATTCCGTGGGAATATCGGGATAAAAAGTATCCTTTGTCTTTTTCCAGCACGCGTAGCATGAACACCGTTTTGTCGACGGAAGAGTAGACAAAACTGACGTTCCGTGTAGACAGTACGACGGTAGCAAAGTAGAAAGAGTCAACTGCACATTTGACGAAATTCACTCTTACATAATTCGACTCAGGTTTCTTTGTCATAAGATTTATTTTTCTGTTTGATTCTCAATTTTTACTAATATTAAGTAACGTACCTATATATAGACAACTACAACAATTTTCCCAGTGTCGAAGAACCGTATTTTAGAACAAAAAAATATTTCAGTAATATTGGCCTTAACCGTTTCCTTGGTAATATTTCCTATTAACGAAATGATGTAAAATATGAGAAGATAGCTTTGTTCTTCTATTAATTATCACAGTTTTGTGTTTAAATGCTCTCCTGTAAAATCATGATTTTGTAGATAACCGTATATACTTTGTGGCCGTGGAGACAACTGTCAGTTGTCAGTGTGATTTTTACAGTTTGGAATAGAAAACTTTCTTCTGAAATTGTCTACTTATAAAAGGACCTAGACAAAGATTGTTAGAAACGAAAGACAAAATGACAGATTGTAGAAGGATTTCTACGGTGCAATGTCAAAAATGAAGAAACAAAATGTCACTTTGTATAGAAAGAGCTGTGTCTATTCTTCGTAGACATAGAAAGCGTCATGCTACGCGTGCAGATCATGGTCTATCCATGTGCCAAATTTAATCCAAATCCGTTCAGCCGTTTTAGCGTGAAAGCGTAACAAACAAACTTATAATACAAAGTGAACTTATAGAGAATACAAATTATACACTAGAATAACTTCTTATTCTAAATTAATTCACAGATTTTTTAAATAAAAATGTAATAACCTAACCCAACTAAAACTTTATTAATATACTAAAATATGGCGACGAAAAATTCTTCCGCATCGCTGTCAACTGGTAATGTGCCCAAGAGACTGGCCGCATTGCCACGTTGTATGGCAATGCTTAGCCTCTGAGGTTAATGCCAGCCCTTGGGTCACGGGAAGTGTCAACCAGTCTATTATTATAGATCTTTTTCTTCTTCTACTTAATACTACTTTGGTTGATTATTATTATATTGTTTGAGCTCAAAGGTGCAAGTGAACGGTTATTGGGACACTCCCGCAAGTGGGACATGGTCTGATCATAAGCACCACACTCGCACTGCATTATTATAGATACCTACCTATTATTGTAAATTTGTACCTTGATCGATCGACCCGTCAGTCAGTTACGGATAGATCGATCGATCAAGGTTGAGCTATGCTTGCTAGGGTCAGTTCTTGGATAGCATAATCAGCCTTTATTCCGTAGATACGTGACCATCCATGTTGTACCGAGACCTGAGACCCCTCCGTGCCTTGAAAAGCACGTTCAGCCGTTGGTCCTGGCTGTCATTCGTAGATCTTTGACAGTCGACACGGGGCCAGAAGACCGAAAGAGTGACAACTACAGTACAGTGAGCCACAGCAGATTTACTCCGCTGTACAACAGACTTACTTGTATATCGTCACATGAGGAAGCTTCTTCATATCCACAAAATAACATACGGAACCTTACTCTTTATCTATTATTAAAGCATTTCAATTCTAAAGATTGTAGTATTCTATTAAAATTGTATTTATATTTTATTTCCTCATATCGGCGGAAATCGTTACCTACTGTTTGCAAACCCCAGGAAATTCTGAGAAATGATAGTCTCTTTATATTGTGAAAGAATTAATTTACGATTAATTTTGAAACGCGATTTTTTAAGGAAACTGCTTTATTCATTTTACTAGTATTACCAAGTGGTGCCGTACCTGCCTTTTCCCAACTATTTTGGGGTCGGCTTCCAGTCTAACCGAATGCAGCTGAGTACCAGTATTTTTATTGAAGCGACTGCCTATCTGACTTCCACAACTCAGTTACTGGGTAACACGATATCCCGTTCCTACCTCTACTACCAAACCTAAAAGATTATTAAATAGATTCTACTCAGAAAAAACCAGTGATGTTTAAATTAAATCAGGAAATTAGATCAACGGCCCAATTCGTCCAAAACGTGATATTTATAAAACAATATCTTAAGGTGACGATAACAATAATGTGCGTCTTATCACTAACGCCACACCTACAAGGGCTACGTTTGAAGCAGTCAACGGGAGGCCTATGTCGTAGAATTAAAAAAAAAAAACTACTAAATGCAATGCAATGCAATTTATTTGATGCTCTTCCATTTTTATTTTTATTTACTTTTTCCTTTACGCACTTGTACATAAATATATACCTACAATGTGAAATTAATTCGTTTGGATCCTCTTATTATAATGAAGGGAACAGCAGATTTTTTTTTCGCGATTTCAGAGTTGGCCCTATAGTGAAAGTTGTTCATAATGATGAGTACAATGACCCCTTAAGAGGATGCAAACGAATTTTTCACATTGTATATATGTCGGAAATACGTTACCCAGTTGAATAAAGGGTACGCCAGCGCCGCTTAGCGGGGCTTGCTAGAGTCTATAACAACGCTCGGACCGGCTGGTGCAAAGCAGAGTTCATGGAGGGCGGTCAAGCGGTGAAAACATTTAGAAAATGTTGCATGGTTCGAATAGTTCTGTTGTGTACCTACAGCGTGTGAAATGCTAGTGTGAATAAGGACACCTACACATCGACTTGGAAGTACAGTAGAATCAGTTTATTATGTCTCCGCCTAAATTGACCAACCGCCTATTAAGAAGTAATTATACAACGATAAAATTATTTGTAACAAAGTCGGATATAATGACTTCGTTTACAGTGACAAATCGACCCATTAAAAAAAAAAAAATTGTCCGTTTAGAGAGACCGATATGATTCTTTCGTGAAAAGCAGACAAAAATTACAGATTTCTTAAGTAAAAAATGAAAAATATACATACATACATGTATTATGTGCAATTTTTATTTTTATTTAATATGCTATGTTTCTCTTTTAAAATAGGTATTTACCTAAAAAAAAGAATTAGGCAGTCGACAGGTTCACCACATTGGTAGCGACGTGGAGCCGCCCATATATTTATTGTATTTTTGACTTATTTACACCTTATTTATCCGCGGTTGGTCTATGGATGGGTGACCATCTTTACATACCGAGACCCCTCAGTGCCTCAGAAAGCAAGGTTAGCCGTTGATTCTAGCTGTCTACTTGCTTCAAAAACGGTGAAGGAAAACATCGTGAGGAAACCGGAATGCCTGAGACATATTTCTCGACGGCATGTGAAGCTAAGTTAGAGGCCCATGGCCGGCTTTAAAACTTTGACATCAGGTTAGTCACTGACCACGCGAAAAGAAGCCGTTACAGTTAGTCAGAAGCCCGAAAGTCTGACAACCAGTCTTACCAAGAGGTATCGTGTTACCCAGTAACTGGGTTGTGGAGGTCAGATGGGCAGTCACTTCATGGCTGCAGTCGAGTAGACTGGAAGCCGACCCCAACATAGTTTGCTAAAGGCAACCCAGATTGAAACTCATGAGTACGGTTTTCTAATTTGTTCATGTCGAAAACAAAAACAGTAATAATTAATATGATGTTATCTAGGTATGTTTGAACGTCACCAATCGTAATCATATTGTTTTCATCATTCTGAAATTATTCACTTTTGTCTTTAGTAAGGTAAATGACATTAAGAAAAACATGCGTTCGGAAATAAGTAGTCTTAAACCTGCCATGCTATTCTGTAAACATCTCACCGTGAAAACTTGGGTGAAGTGAGCTGTCAATAGTGTCAATCCCTGTGGAATGACAGCTCACTCCACGTTCACTTCACCTAAGTTTTCACGGTGAGATGGTTACAGAATAGCACTGCAGATACTATGTCCTTATTTACAGCACATGAAAAAGAAAAAAAACATATTTTCCTCATTGTTTTTCCTTCAAAACAAAACTTGTCGGGACATTTTTTAACAGGTAAATTGATGTATCTGTTATCACAATAATGATTAATATGATGTTATCACAAGATGCTATTAACGATTCAACTGCAGTACGTATGTTTAATTGCACAAAGTGAATTTAATCTGTTGAAAAATCTTTTGTAATAATTATTATTTTCTTAGTCACGATTTGTTCAAGGTCGATGAGGCCGACAGTACACCTAATAGGAAGCTGTTACTGCTAGCTATGCAGACCTACAACATCATTCGATGTGCCAATGTATGTATTACAGACTTTAGAGATAAAGTTGAAATGTTTCGTGCCAGTCGACAATCCACTGCTACGGAGGGGTCCCCCATAATTGCGTATACCACTTCAATCACAATCAGAATAATTTTTGCTAATCCATTGCTTCATTATGTTCGAAAAATTTGTCTGCTGCTCAGCAACGTAATTATCGCAATGAATGTTGTTGAATTGTCATACAACTAAAACCCAACAATCGTCGCGTCGTCGCGTCGTCGCTGTCGCGTCGTCTCTATCGCTCATCATAACAGTGAGACAGTCTCTTTTTGAAACTGACGCATGGCGGTCAACATCGCCGCTCTAAGGATGTGTTCAAGAGGCATCTAACCGCTTGTGCTATTGATCCAACAGGTTGGGAGAGACTCACTTCACATAAGTCGTCTTGGCGCTCTTACTGTCCACGAAAAAAAAACAATCGACTTCCAAAAAAAAACACTACAAAGTGAAAAATTACTTTTAATTTCGGAAGTCAGTGTCTTTGGTTTTTAATTTTCGTTTTTTGCCACCGCCTTATGTTTCACCTACCCCTACCTGCTATGTAAATAACAGTGACAGGAAGTTATCATCATATCATCCACATATACTTAGTGGGAAAAATACGTATTATTGAAGCTTACTCAAAAACTATCCAAGCAAAGTTAAGTATATAAAAAAAAAAAAAATTAAAAGAATACATACTTCCAGTTTTAATCCTTACTGGCTAACATACGAAATAAATGATAGATCTGCAGATTTTAGTTTTACATTTCTAGAAGTAAAACAAGCTTATTTTACTTCTAAAAATGTCAGTAAGAAACCTGTCGATCCATTCTGTAAACATCTCACCGTGAAAACTTGGGTGAAGTGAGCTGTCAATAGTGTCAATCTCTGTGGAATGACAGCTCACTCCACGCTCACTTCACCTAAGTTTTCACGGTGAGATGGTTACAGAATAGCACTGCTGTAGTGCTATTCTGTGTGAAGTGAGTATACTTGGGTGAAGTGAGCTGTCATTCCACAGGGATTGACACTATTGACAGCTCACTTCACCCAAGTTTTCACGGTGAGATGTTTACAGAATAGCATGGCTGATGACACTACCCTTTAATTAATATTCTGAGCATTTTTATGTTAGCCAGTGAGGATTAAAACCGAAAGGTTTTTTAATTCATTTTCTGTGATTTTTTTAGATACCACTTCTCTTTGCTGTCAGACGTGGGATAATTTTGAGCCTTCTCCTTTAGCCACAAGTCAGTCGAGAATATACCGAAATACCTATATTTAAAAATAGTCTAATAATCATAATTACTGTAACGTGACGAAATTTAAAATATTCCGAATCAGATATGTACATTACAAGCGGCAGCAAACAATGATAAGATCGAACAATTTACGTTGACAATCGTTTGATCTTTGATGTGGATCTTTGAAGGTATTACGATTGGCACTAGTAGATATCGCGTCGAACAGCTCCCGTGTTTGATGGGAAATAACAACTTTCGGTAAGGTATTTTTAGGGGTCCGGTTCCTATAAATAAAATATCTACGGTTTGTTTTTGGTACCGAGTGTAAAGTTATGTTTTAAGTACATGGGAATTTTTCTTTTTCCGGTCGACATGGCTCAGAAGATGATAAGATTCGTTTCTTACTTTTATTATGATAGAAGTCAGTCATTTATATTTTTGTGTTTATTAATACGAGGCTTTTGGCTACGTTTAATACTTTATGTTTATTTTATCATTTGAACTGAATATATCTGGTAGTATTTGCGTGATAGTGGAACATGCATTCAGACAAACAGAAATAAAATCTAAATATTATATTTCCGGCATTAGAATCGTTCTCAGACGTCGTAGCAATATTTTTTTTTTTCAAAAATATTCAATGTACTGTCTCAGACCAAATAAAAAACCAAGACCGAGCGCTGTCAACAGTGACGTGAAGCCGGTTTCGTAAACATGTGTGCACTTAGTGAGATGTAGTTTGATTGCAACTTGATTGTAAATGTGTGCGTATGAGCATGTATGCACAGAGCGGAGGTGTAGTTTTGGCATGCTTCACTGTATTGTACGCAGCGCTGTGGCGGCATCTACACCGCCACATGCGAACTACGCATCAAATATCTGACGTCACACAACATCCTGACGTCACTCAAATCCTGCATCGCGCAATTAGAGTTTACCGCGCGGTGGACATATATACAAGCTCCCGACTTCAACCTCTGGGCAGTTGCCCGCCAGACATGACACCCGTCTGGTCGGAGGATCCTCCCTTTTCTATGGTGGATGAGTGAACTTTACACCCTGTTCCTCATGCCCCTAAATTGGGAGGATGAAGTCGGGAGCTTGTATATATGTCCACCGCGCGGTAAACTCTAATTGCGCGATGCAGGATTTGAGTGACGTCAGGATGTTTTGTGACGTCAGGCCTTTGATGCGTAGTTCGCATGTGGCTGTGTAGATGCCGCCACAGCGCTATGTCTGTTTTTATTGTTTCTCATACAATTGTTCTACAGCACAAAATTGAGGCCGCCCCGGTAAGTTATAAGGATACTTGTGATGGGGTTACCTCGCAACTTCCCATGGGTTGTTCCCAGCTGCAATGTTTAGACATAATTAAAAAAGAAAAGAAAACGTTTAGGGTCTAGGGTGTTACAAAATTATTGTAGCATGTTCAGTGTTTGAGTGTGTGTTTGTTTGTGAACAGAATGGTGACTTTCCTTAATTCGTGTTTTGTTGCAATAAAGAGGCAATTGGTTAGTGACGTACGCATGTGTCACTCCCGGAACGTGGAAAAAATTAAGTCAGTTTAAAAGGTCACAAGTGTAAAAAAGATTGGTTTTGTTTTAAATCATACGTGTGAGGGAAGTTCGTCCTTGAAGAGGATCGCACTCGTTTGTAGGGTTCCATACCTGAACATTACGCTGAAATAGCGAAAAATAAATCAGCTGTTCCCTACATTTATGATCGTATAACTCGTTGAAATGTAAGGAACAGCAGATTTTTTTTTCACGATTTCAGCGCTGTCCCCTATTGAAAGTTATTCATAATGATGAGTACAATGACCCCTTAAGAGGTTGAGGGTAAACAAAACTATGGTTGTATAATTATACAGGGTGGCAGGGACATCGACGCGAAAACGAATACCATGGATTCGGTACATAATTCTGAACACCCCCCTTTTTTTTTTTTTTTGAGGTTGGGAAACCTGTCAAATAACTTCTCCCGCTCTGGGCGGAGCGGGAGGGCGTGTCAGACTTTTACTGACTAAAACCCACCCGTGTTCCTTCCGTTGCCTGTATGCCGGGGTCGCGATATCCCTTTCGGACAAACCCGCAACCCCGGCAGGCATTGGCCCTTCCGGACCCCGTCAGTTGGTGCTGACATCTCTTTGAGGCGCGCGTGGAACACAACGCGCCGTCGACCCGGGCCTGGTCCCTATCGGACGGCGAGCTACCCATTGCTCACCGTCCGCAAGCCCGCGCCTACGGTGAAACCCCCCTCTGAACACCCCTGCGTTGAATTTTTTTTTTTTTTTTTAATTTGCTGTTCCATACATTTTGATAGCGTAGGTATTGCACTTTTCAATGGAACAGCTGTTTTCTATGTTTTATAACCGACGATTTTCTTTTTTTCTGAATCATATACCGAATCCATGGTATCAGTTTTCCCGTCGATGTCCCTGCCAGCCTGTATGTGAAGACGTATGTATCAACGTATAGTGCAATAGTAGTCCTTCCCCGGACGACCGCGATTCCATTAGGCAAGTTACTTGTATGCAACTTGCAAATTGCATACAACTTGAACAAACCTGCATACAGGCTACAACTTGTGTGAGGTAGTTTGAACTTGTACGTTTTTGAATTCAAGTGACGTGCAAATTGAACGCGCAAACGTTAATTGCACATTTCGGATTTCGAACGAGTGACGTGTACGCGCATTTTTATCTCTCGCTGTACAAATTATAATATCGTAACATAATGGCTGTTAGGTGGGGGCAAGAGAAAATAATCATTTTTATTGAAGAGTACCATAGAAACGAGTGCCTTTGGGAATTAAAATGTCCTATTTATAAAAATCGAGATGCTCGCGAGGCTGCATATACACACACAGCAGCACGTCTTATACCCATGATGTCCTACTCAATTGTTGAACATCTCCACTTGTATGCAAGTAAAACCTGTATGCAATTTGCACACTCTCGAAAACATGTTTCCAATGCAAGCAACTTGTACGCAAATGTGACGTCATACTTGCATGCAAGACTTGCCTAATGGAATCGCGGCTTTACAATAACCTCTAGGTACTAATACTTTTTTGTTGCTTACGTCATCAATACAGCGTAAATCAGTTGCAATTTTTATTATAGGGTACAACAAAATTTATTGCTGACATGAACGATAACAATTCTTATCATAACTTTACTTCGCTAATCAAAGTCGAAGTAATAATTTTTTTCAGTTTTAATATTGGTAGTAAAGTCTAAACTAGTAGGGAGTCCCCGATGACATCAATATCAACCTACATATAAATAGGGCTGTCTCGTTGGTCTAGTATCGCAAGCGCTACTGCTGAGCATAAGGTTCTAGGTTAGATTACCAGGTCGGGGAGTGTCGCTGGGTTTTTCCATCTGGACTTTCTCAGTAGCAGCTCGAAGTCTGGATTTTTCGGTTGATGGCAATAGGAAATGTGGGTGTTATATACCTCTACTATAGGGAAATACAGGCGTGGTGTTAAGTTATGATATAAAATGTGAAAGGACAATGCAACTTTTCCTTTGACCGCTGGCCCAAAAAAATGAAACCTGTTGTGCATAACTGAAACCTATGCCAAACGTTAGTACTAATCATCCATGACAACTTTTACTATGGGGACAAATAAATCTATCCCAGTAAAAAAAATATACAGGGAACAAACGTTTTGAAAAAGTGTCGATGTTTTATATCACTTACTTATAGGTATTAGGTTTTGTTTGTTTTAAACATTTAAAATATCGCCAATAGTAAACATTATGGACAATAGAACATCTAAATAGGATGTAGGATAGGGTATTCAGAATTGACAAACTACTATACAAACCTTATTACTTATAGTTTTATAAACATAAAAAATACCGTAAAAATGACTCCTCATTTTGTTGGTAGAAATTACCACTATTTGTTTTAACTTAGCCAAAACTTATTTTTGTCGCTTAATCTAAGTGGCATATTCGTTAACTTAGTTTTTAAACATTAGTGCATAAAAGTTTTAAAACATTCGTGTTCATGGTTGTTATTATCCATACAAAACGCTGATTTCATAGGTGGGGACCTATTATTTATTTAGGTTTAAAGATATTTATTTCCCATAAGAACTATATAACAGTTCATTTATAATGAGATATAGAGTTATTTCTAAATAATAAGTATAATTAAGTCATATAAAAGTTGACACTTTTTTAAAACATTTCTTACCCTGCATATTTTTTTTACTGGGATAGATTTATTTGGCCCCATAGTAAAAGTTGTCATGGATTATTAGTACTAACGTTTGGCATAGGTTTCAATTATGCACATTGGGTTTCATATTTTTGGGCCAATCGGTTGCATTGTCCTTTAATTCGTTTGCATCCTCTTAAAGGGTCATTGTACTCATCATTATGAACAACTTTCACTATGGGGCCAACCCCGAAATCGTGAAAAAAACATCTGCTGTTTCATACATTTATGTTCGCATAGCTCGTTATAATGTAGGGAACAGCTGATTTTTTTTTACTAATTTTAGCGATGCAGGATTTGTGTAACATCAGCTCTTTGATGCGTAGTTCGCATGTGGCGATGTAGATGCCGCCACATTCTGACCTTATTGGTGATGTTCTTCAGAAAGGTCAGAGACTCGCAACCGGCGTGCGTGTATGACCAGCCGATCGATTCTGTAAAAATATCACCGTGAAACTTAGGTGAAGTGAGCGTGAAGTGAGCTGTCAATAGTGTTAATCCCTAGCATCCTGCCGGTCGATTTGTGACAGTGACAGCTCACTTCACCTAAGTTTCACGTTGATCTTTTTACAGAATCGACCGAAGGAGTATGTAAGGTGGGATTCTGTAGTTTCTCCCTACCCCCTTGGGATGAAGGCATGCGTTTATGTACGTATGTATGTATTTTTCTTTTTTTCTTATCTTTTTATTCAATCAAATTAATCAATAAGATGTAGATCAACATTACATTGAGCAGGAAATGTGATTCAACCAATCACATTTCCTGCTCAATGTAATGTTTATTAGAATATTTGATAAAGCAATGATCGATGAGTACCTACGCATGGACAAGCCAAAAATAGCATTGATTTAAAGACCTTTTTTTTCCTCGAGGAAAATACTTTTATAAGGGAAAATCGTCATATATATTTTTATTTCTACATAATATATTTATATATTTTTGAGCCGTTTGGGGTTGAAACACTAGGGCCGTAGGGTCCGAGTGCTCATTGATTATTTCGGGACATCGCCAAGCGGTTGGTCGACTCTTCACGTGACCAGAGGGCTGGCCAATTTTTAGGTCAAAGAATCAGCATTGCCATCCAACGTGGCAATGCTGCCAGCCTTTTGGGCACTTTTCCCACTGACAGCGATGCCGACGAATGTTTTGATGCCCAATGAGCTCTTCCTTTACTTATTTTTTTCCTCTTTATACTTGTTTACAATTTATATATTTTAGTGCTAGTTGTATATTAGATCTAAGATTGTGTATATATTTTGAATTGCCCTGTACATAATATTAATCTATACTTCATTTTATGCTTTCCTTTCCATATTATTACAAATGCGAAAGTGAGTTTGTTTGTTACGCTTTTACGCTAAAACGGCTGAACGGATTTGTATGAAATTTAGCACATGGGTAGACTATGACCTGGAGAAGGTCATAAGCTACTTTTCATCCCGGATCACAGACGTCCCTCTGACGCGAACAATGAACACACTAAATTTGGTTGCCGACCAGTATAAATATTTTCTCATGTTCACTGAACGAGTTCGCAAGGGTAACGTTACGGAGTCGAGAGCCGACTTCCGGCCACCGTAGGCGCGGGCTTGCGGACGGTGAGCAATGGGTAGCTCGCCGTCCGATTGGGACCAGGCCCGGGTCGACGGCGCGTTGTGTTCCACGCGCGCCTCAAAAAGATGTCAGCACCAACCGACGGGGTCCGGAAGGGCCAATGCCTGTCGGGGTTGCGAGTTTGTCCGAAAGGGATATCGCGACCCCGGCACACAGGCAACGGAAGGAACACGGGTGGGTTTTAGTCAGTAAAAGTCTGACACGCCCTCCTGCTCCGCCCAGAGCGGGAGTAACGTTACACGTGTTATGTTTTTAATTTGTAAATATATTTGATATTATTATGTTGTAAATTTATTTGATAAACTGTTAAGTAACTCCACTACCGAATTGAACACTGTAATGGTAGCTTATGTCTGTAATAAATAAATAAAATAAAATATAACAGTGACACACACACACAGTGAGTGTGTCGTCATTTGCGAAAGGTTTTCACAATCAGAATAAAGAATTATAATATTAATATGATAATAAATCTCTTTATCACATAGGTTCTCGAAAACAAATCGATTAAAATCTATAATCGTATTGTCAGTGAGACAGTTCTATCTACCGTTTTGAGAGATTTTATCGAACGGGTTGAGTTAATAGACCTTTATATTATAATATATTTTTCTAATTTTTGTATTTATTTACTCAGTTATAATCTTAATTATAATATGTGGCGGCATCTACACCGCCACATGCGAACTACGCATCAAAGACTTGACGTCACACAACATCCTGACGTCACTCAAATCCTGCATCGCGCAATTAGAGTTTACCGCGCGATGGACATATATACAAGCTCACGACTTCAACCTCTGGGCAATTGCCCGCCAGACATGACACCCGTCTGGTCGGAGGATCCTCCCTTTTCTATGGGGGATGAGTGAACTTTACACCCTGTTCCTCATACCCCTAAAATATACAAGCTAACACTAAAATATATATAAACTATACAAATATAAAGGGGGGGCACAATATAATATATTGTGTCATTAGGTTAGAATTGGACGTGATCTCCAGTGGTCTATATGGAAAGCAATCAATCAATGCGGACCCAAGTAGGCCGCTGCAAGCAAGATTATAGATCCCACCGATACTCAGTGCGAATGCGGTGCTCCTGAGGAAACCATATCCCATATGGCGGAGTGTCTAAAATGTCCAAACACTTACACTTCTGAGGACCTACGAAACGCCACTGATGCCGCGATTGGCCTAGCCTACCTACTGGGTCATTTAACAAAAAATTTAGTTAAAAACTTAAACCTAATTACGACAAAAACGCCAACTAAAAAGGTATGAACAAGTCATCGCCAGAGCTGAGTCCTTGGTGTGTCGTACTTTAAGGCGGATGCATAGATGATCTCACTGCCATTTTGTCGCTAGATGGCGACACATCCACAATTTCGAACATTTTCAATTTTTACACCTAACATAGAAATTTTTAATAAACAACTTTATTATAAGCGGAACCTAGGGCATTAACTTGATTTTTTTAGATCATCACTGTGCTTGTTAACTGGTATCATACAAAGATTAGAACAGTTTAATGATTTAGCCGCATGAATTTACTCTTTACACACACATGCAAAGTAAATAGTAGTAACTTCCGACTCCACTAGATGTCGTTTTATTAAAACATGGTTGGAAATTAAAATGTCCAGATGGCGTTAATTTAAAGAAAGAGGACCAAATTATTTATAAGATGAATATCCTTACAGTATAGCAAAAACTGAAAACAAATATTAATTTACTAATTAAGCATACTTTAAATTACTAGAGGATTGTTATGTTCCAATCTATTTCTTAATATATAATTACTTATTGGGATATGCATACTTTTGTTTCTAGGCTCGATATCAGATAGGTACCTTTTCACCATAACAAATTATTCAGATAAATTATTTTGGGTAATAAAGGTACGAGTATATTGTACCTATAAAGGTTGTTGTAATGTGACTGAACCTAAATAGTACCTAACGTGTAAATAAATTGTGACCTGTACTAAATAAATAAAAGATTATGTATTCAATTGTAAAGCGTTTTATTGTATCTTACTATAAATTAATAATATTTATCTATGGTTAATATTTTCATACAAATATCGTTTTATTTACTCTCACTGCATTTACCTAAATATTTTTTGGTTGGATTCGAACCGTCGACTCGTAGGTACCACCACACAAAGATAACATAAGTACTTTTTTCAATATTTTGATATTACAATAATTATGATTCTGAATTTAGTATTAGAATGAATTATGTACGTAGAATTATTACGTACGTAATTACAAGTCAAGATTTTTTAAATTTAGTTTCCAATTTATGTGATTTCGGAAAAATTACAATTTCTACATGGTGTACTTTCGGCTGCAACACGTTTTTATGGCCTTTTTATGAGTAGGTAGGAGCTTACGTAGTTATCATTTTGAAATCATCTTAATTTACAAACCCGTAAATTTGACTACATAATACACCATTTGAAATAAGATTAGACATTTAAACAAAACTTTTTTACAGTCCGTTCAACCGATTCTGACTTCTGTACCGTAGGAATAAGGATGGCCTCAAAAGCAAAACAGTGGTGACAAAACCAACTGCTTACTGCAGCTGCCGTGTCATGCCATCAACGCAATAGAAGTCAAAATCGGTTAAACGAACAGTAAAAAAGGTTTAGTTAAATGTCTAATCTTATTTCAAATGGAGTATAGGTACGCTTGGGTAGATATATTGGAAGTATTGGAACTAACCTAGGTAGGTACCTACTTACTTTTAATTTACTTACCAAACTAATTCCGTAAGTACCTACCTATCTCCGAGAATCTTCTCTAATAAAATTGTGTTCAATAAGTATAATAGGTAGGTACCACAGATGAATAAATACGCATAACTGGTGAAATACGGGTGTACTATAGGTAGGTACACATCAAGCTATACATTTCCAGTTTATACAGACCTCGCATTGTACGGAAATCCTATACAATGCGAGATCAGCATAAACTGGAAATGTAAAGCTTGATGTCATGTGTAGCCGTATGTACCTACACCTCTGCCTAATCCTTTGGGATGACAGGCGTGATGTTTAAGAAATACTCTGATGTTTAAGAAATGCTCGATGATAACTTCTAATGATAATGAGTGATCCAATTATATGTAAGTAGGTGCGCCCCGCGGTTTCACCCGCATAAGTCTCGATCCCGTATATATATCCTATGTCCTAGTCTAGCTCATGGTCTACCCATGCGCCAAATTTCATCCAAATCCATTCAGCCGTTTTATCGTGAAGGCGTAACAAACAAGTTCACTTTCAAATCATATTTATAGTATTAGTTAGGATAGTAGGTAACTACTAACAAACAGCCTCGTTGGTCTAGTGGTTACAAGTAGGTACCTACAACTGCGCGTGAGGTCTTGAATGTAGGGAACGCGCTGCGAACAGTACAGTGAAGCATGCCAAAACTACACCGCCGCTCTGTGCATCATACATAATGTGTTTGACTCAGGTGTGCCAGCTAGATAGAAACATAATGTCAAAATCCGCGAATAATATAGGTACCTGGTACCTAGGTGGCAGTGGCGACTCGAGTGCGGCGCGGCCGCTACAAAAGGTCCTTTGACCACGCCGCCGCGTGCCGCCAAAACCATTAGTAAGTCAGTGCAATGTAATTCTTAAGTAATGGCGATAAGGTATAAATTAGAATGATTGACATTTGCGAGGAGTTTTTTAGTTGGAAATAGAGAAATGATAATTTTTTTGTAAAGGAAGTCAATCATCCTGATTTATACCTTAAAACAATGAGAAAAGAGTCACATTGCAATGACTTACTATTTTGCTTATGATTTTATTTCACTTTGGAATAGTCTGTCAGTCTGCCTAGCCCTTTCCCAATTGTGTTGGGGTCGGTGTCCTGCAGCTGAATACCAGTATTATACATGAAGTGACTGCCTATCTGACCTCTACAACCCAGTAACTGGGTAATACGATAGGTACCCCTTGGTAAGACTGGTGGTCACTTTCGGGCTTCTGACGACCCGTAACGACTGTCAAAGATCCACGAATACTAAGAAATATGCTCCTTTGTTGATGCCGCTCTGTAAAGCTTCGTGCAGACCAGCGCGACGCGACAGCGCGACGCGACACCAGCTATTGTTATACCGTCAAGTTTTCTTAGAAATTGTATTGTTCGAGTCGCGTCGCGGCGTCGCGTCGCTCTGATCTGCACGAAGCTTTATTCGGGTTTCGCATCACGTGACGCGAATTATCTGTGTCGCGGCGCTACAGGTCGCCCCTGTGTGAAGTGTCGCGCGCGTTTTCATAGAAATTGTTCTACGGATAAAATATCGCAATATCGCGTAGCGCGACAAGTCGCGCTGGTCTGCACAAGCCTTTACTCACTAAAAATCATTAGAAGAATTGTCATGATGTCTTTTCAATGTTGCTTGCACTTTTTTCCGCGATTTTCGCGGCCCTGAATACATATGTCGTATATAGGCAAGTTTATTAGTCGGATTCATCTTAGGCAGAGTTGCAATTCAATCTGTAATCAAAAAGAATAATTAAACACAACAGCAAAAGTATCGTAATTATGAAATGCTTCAAGAAATTTGTATTAGTCAGAAATAACACCACCATTTGTCACCATCAATCAAGCTGTCAAGCTGTGTGTGTGTGTGAAAATTTGCAAAACAACTGACAGAACATGAGAAACAGACCAAATAGAGATGTCAATCTGAGATCGATTGAGCAAAGAATCGATTTTTTGGAACAAATAAAACGTTTTTTCAAATCGATATCTAGTACTGAATCGATACAGGGAATCGATATTTCACCCTAGAACATCAGTTTTTTGTTTGTTTGAATTGTTAAGAATTGTGGTGGCGGGAAAATTACGAAGCATATCCAGTGCAAATCCTTTTGCGTAAAAATACGGATTTTTTCCAGATATGAGACTAGTTAAATTCTTTTCGCTCATCGATCGTTTTTTCGCCCTCGTAAACGTGTACGTTACCCTAGCAGGAATCGTTTTTCGGTTTTTTTTTTCAAAACGACAAGGGGCACCAATTTTTTATGTAGGGGCACATTTACAGCAGATTAGGCACCAACTATACGTTCCACTCACTCATATAACTATAGGAGACACTTTCTTGCTAGGGTAACGTACACCCCGTAAACCCCTACATTGCGAATTTCATCGAAAACGAATGATTGATTTTTGGAAAATCATTTCTTTATTTGTGAATCGATTTTTCATATTTCCTTTCGAATCAAATCAGTAACGGATCTTTTTCAGAGAGTTTTTTTTTGGTTCCTTTCGTTCCTCTGGGACAGGCAAAGTGAGTTTTTAGAGAGAATAATAATTGACGTCCCTATTAGGGTGAAATATTTGAAATTTAGAGTAGGTAGGTATGTGATGTGATGACAATCAACGAGTGTTGCTAACGTTTGATTTTGTATTTCCTCTTCTAAATCTTACACTATTTTAAGTTTTAAGGGTAATTACTATTATAATATAACTCTGTATCACCTTCAAGCAGAAAAGCATCCTTTGGACATAAAAATAACACTTACCGTCAATAAAACACAAAAACACTTCACTTTTAAATAAAAACTCATTACTTAGCTGTTCAGACGAGCGAAATTGGAACTACAGCTACCATTTTGAGAACGTCATTTCGCTGACAGTTAAAAACCCCGAAACCATAAATGAATGATGTATGTACCTATATCATTCATCGTTTTAAATATCAGAACATCCTACAACTTACTACTAAAATACTGCCCTATGTTTTATTTCCCCTTTTTCTTGGTAAACTTCTTAGATGGCAAGACCAATTTATCTAGACGCACTTTGACGTGTGCTAATAATACTAAAATGTGCAATTGTTATGAAAAATCAATGTGGTTTGTCTGTGTATTCACTTATCTTGATGGTTTCACATAAATTAAATATGATTCAATCAATAGATGTAAGTAGTACCTACGTGTCACCATTGCGTAGGTAGGTAATTAGAAAAAAAATAGGTAAATTTGCCTACGCTGATCGCCTGATTTAGGTATACCCTAAGTTTACATGAACTTCTATTCTCTGGTTTTATTCAAACCAAACCAATGAATTAGTACCTAACCGTGTCAGAAAATGTATTATCAGTACCTACTTACATACAGTAGAAAGATTTTTAAATCTTTAGGTACTTTATATTTAAAGTAGATATTACAATAATTACATTAGTATTGTATCTGTGTGAACCAAATGCAGATCGCAGATATTTTTTTTCACTTTCTAGCATTCTTTCTCATTCCCTAATAAAAAACATTTTATCAATCATAAAATGTAAAACCCGCGGGCAAACCCGCGCGCCGGCGCTAACTTTCTAGAAACACAATTTTGGAAACGATTAGCAAGTTGTCAAGACAATCACGCATGTACTGACTGGAGAAATTTGGCAACAACGCGGGGTGCGTCTTGAATGGCAACGTCGCCCGTTGCATCGCCGCGTCATTCGACGTGTAACCTTCGTTACGTTCGAATTTTCGAACCAGCGCCATCTATTATAAATGTTTACCGAACGAAAACTCGTAACACAATGTAAATAACTCTTTCTCCGTGGTTCTTTAAATTTC
This sequence comes from Agrochola circellaris, assembly GCA_914767755.1. Classification (NCBI taxonomy): domain Eukaryota; kingdom Metazoa; phylum Arthropoda; class Insecta; order Lepidoptera; family Noctuidae; genus Agrochola; species Agrochola circellaris. The sequence continues at coordinate 1,702,224 of OU611867.1, read as the reverse complement.
TGTTAGATGGCGCGATTCAGGTCACTCACACATGTAAAGATTTTTCGTTTTTTATTGGGTCTAATTCTCCTAGAAATACAGTTTTTTTTATAAAATTTTGGCGTTAGGCGAACATAATACATTATAAAGTCTCATTATACTTGCTTTTATTCTGCAGAAACCGTTTATTTACGGAGATTAGAACGCCTGAAAAATGTATGGCGAGGCCTGTCTATACATCCACCTTAAGGATACTTAATTGAATTTATGGACCAGCCGTAGCGTGAGTGTCCACGTTTCGGCTCCGTAAGTCATAACGTAACCACTGCTTGCTCACATTTTGTCAATAAGATGTGGTGTGGCAGTGGTACGTATGAATTGTAATCCACCGTCCTATTAAAGCGATCGTCCCACGAATACACGATCGTTCGAACTTTTTGTTCGGTGAACCTGACGCGTGGCCGCGCGGAAAATAATATCAAGTCATTTATTCAAAATAGGCTGAAAATCAACACTTTTCGCACATTAAAATTACATAAGACAGTCCCCCAAACACCACTTCCTAGTGCTTTAGCTGAAAAGAAGAAGTGGTGCAAAAAAACTTCCCAGTAGCACAGCTGTCTGTTCAGTTAGAAAAAATCCTTTTGTAAAGACACGAAGCAACAGAATACGATCTAAAGAACAGCGGCCAAATTCCTTTAGATCGTATTTTGTTGCTTCGTGTCTCAATATGAAACTTTATAAAAAGTATTAGAAAATTCTAGACACACTTACGAGGGTCCTTACTAGCCGTGATTCATAATTCCTTCTCAGTTACGAGATAGTGCTAGTGAACCATTGCGCGCCCTCTTATGATAACGTTGTTTTAGGAACGGTTAAACACCGATAAATTTTATCAACTAATAATCGGCTAATTACGTTTATTTCGAAATCATTAGTCATCATAAAACAGATATCAAACGCTTCACTCTTTGTTCAGTTTTGTATTTTTCGGCATCTTCACTCGAAGTGAAACAAGCTCAACACAAAATGAAAATAGATTTCGTCAGTGAACCGATCCAACGATCTCGGCATCTTTCCGAATGATCAAAAAATTAAGTGAAAAGAACAGACCAACGTTCATATGAAATTTTGTCGGTGTCGAGTGAACGGGGAATGAAACAGAAATTAATAAATGAATATTCACTCAAGTGAAATGTCTGATATCAGCTTAAATACAGGCATTGTTCCAGCTGTATTCTTTGTTTTCAATTAATCGCTAAGTAGTTCCGGTATCTGAAAATCCTATTCATATTTATCGAAAAAATTAGATAAAAAAAATGACAGGTTGTCGACCCGGTTGGAATGAAGTTCCTGTCGCTTTTTAACCGACTTCCAAAAGGAGGAGGTTATCAATTCATTTGTTATCATACATTTTGACCGCGTAGGTATTGCACTTTTCTATGAAACAGCAGATTTTTTTTTTAAATAACCGACGAAAAATTTCAGCGCAGGGGCGTTCAGAATCATGTACTGACCCCATGGTAACCGGCTTCCCGTCGATGTCCCTGACAACCTGTATAGTACAAGGGGTTACGTGCCATAAGGAACTTCCAAAAAATATTGAATTTTTAAAATCACGTAAAAAAAAAGAAGACATTTATTTTCCCTAAGAGAAAGGTACCTATTACACCTACAAGCCAATTTCCACTCAACGGGCACAAATAAAGACTACGGATTAAGAAATAACGCCGCCATCTTGTGTTTAGGTTTCCGTAGCTACCCGAAGGGTGCCACACGGAACGGAACGGTACCTAATTAATAAGTTCATATAAATTTATAAGAATTGTTATTATCGAAATGTTATCTTAGAATTTAATTTTAAGGCGGGGTTACCCGGAAAAACGTCATTTTGTATGCATTTTTATTCGTAGATAACACGGATTAAAATTTTGAAAAAAACATATGATATATTTCACACTTCGATCTAGGTTTTTCGGCCGTCCGATACACGATTACGTGCACTTTACTGCATCCAATTATTCGCAAAGACACGTCCTAAATTATAGTCTAATTATTATTTTATTTGAGTTATATTAGGCTTTGAATAATAAAACTTATACCATAATTAAGGTTGTAAAAAATGTGATAGAAAACGGCCATCATAATGTGAAATATGAAAATACTTATACCACTAATTCCAAAATCAAGCGTTTTCATCTTTTCATGCGCTCGCCCCGTGTCATTTAGTCCCGAGCGGGACGTAATGTATTATGTTTTACTTTATTAACTAGGTAAGTACCTACCTACGCGGAATAGATTTACATACCGCAAATATGTGTGTAAAACAGTTGAATTGAAACCCTATGTCAATGTAAATAAAGACGCCACGCGCGCAAAAGTTCTAATGGTTTATTTTTCTCCCGGAATAGATTTACCAACCGCATCAAGTGTGTAAAATAGTTGAATTTGAACCCTTTATCACAGAGCATAAAGCCACCACGCGTACAAAAGTTATAATGGTTTACTATTTTCAAATATCAAATAGTTCATCCCGCTGAGTTGGTCCGGGTGGTTTTTATAATGTTTATTAGCCTAGGTAGGTATTGTATTGTCTACCACACGTCGCGCGTCTGTGGTAAGTGATAACACTATGACCTTGTGCTGGCCCAACATACGGAGTTTCATTAGAATAAGAGACCAGCTTGACACTCCTTTTGTTTCCACTGACATGACGTGCGGCCTACTGTACGTGTTCACGCGACACGCAGGACAAACTACATAAACGAAGCCGGTAATAAAAAGTTACCGAGTGCCTGCGTAGTATTTCAACAAGGCTACAAAGCCCTAATAAAATCTCAATATGTATAATAAGAGCCTTTGCCTAGTCTTATAATATTTGTTATTTACTGCTGATATGTCCGTTTTCACTTATCTTATCATCTAAATAAATGCCTAAATAAAAGCGCGAATTGCCTACGTGAGAGTTGAATATTCAACAGTGCAATAATATTTAGAAGTAAGCTTTATATCCCACAGCCACCACAACACGACAAATAATAATATTTTATGGTGTCTTCAACGTTTGTGCAGGTCTCATCTATGCCATGTACCTAATACGCGCAACAGACTCGTGCCATAGTGTAGAAATGTACAGTATTACCATTTCCTACAAAAATATTATTTATTATTTTCGGTAACGTTTAGGCACAAAATAGTAGTATCAAGTTATGAAAAGCTAATAAATAAAATAAAAGTACATATACAGGGTGGCAGGGACACCGACGCGAAAACTGTTACCATGGATTCAATACATGATTCTGAACGCCCCTGCATTGAAATATTTCGTCAGTTATTAAAAAAAATCGGTTCTTTTAGAAATTTGCAATACCTACGCGATCAAAATGTATGGAACAGCAATGTTTTTTTTAATAATCGACGAAAAATTTCAACGTACCGATCCATGGTAACAGCATTCGCGTCGATATCCCTGCCATCCTATAAATGGCTAGTTTGGCTACACAGACGTTATACAATGCATTACTTTATTCAGTGTTTAGTGGCAAGAGGAAAAGTGTATAGAAATTGTAAATTACATAAACCAGACTGTTTTTAAACGACTTTAAAACAAGGAGTTTCTCAAAGTGTTTACATTTTGATAAAAACCTTTACAGATAGACAATAGAACTACTACATTTACTCGAGATTGCTGTAATTGTATGTTTATGTTACGCCACTCAAAATTGAATAATAAAAGAAACTTCGCTTGAAATGTTTACGTCGGTTTTCAATGTTTTAGAGCAATGCAGTTGCAGGCCAAGGGCAGAGCGTATGTATCAACTAATGATTCGGTGGATAACGAGTAAGTTTTTAGGGTTCCGTAGTAAACAAGGAACCCTTATAGTTTCGCCATGTCCGTCTGTCTGTCTGTCCGTCCGTCTGTCTGTCCGCAGCTTAGCTCGGAGACGGTTTGTACTAGAAAGCTGTAATTTGGCATATGTATACATATTAATCACGTCGACAAAGTGGTAAAATAAAATCAAGAAAAAAAAGGTTTTTTTTAGGGTGCCTCACCTACACGTAAAGTGGGGATATATTTTTTTGTCATCTACCCCATTGTATGGGGTATCGTTAGAAAGGTCGTTCAAAAATATGGTGAGTTTGTGAAAACCATTTTTGGATTAAGTGATCCGTTTGCGAAATATTAAGCTTTGAACTGAAAATTTTTGTTGAGAGTCAAGTGTCGTCCCCCCTGCCAGCTAAATGGATGTACTTGGATTTTTGAAAAAAATCACAGCAGTAGTATATTTATAACGAAATTAAAAGGAAAACTATCACAGCTAAGTAGGCTTTACAGGGTAACGAGTAATAATCGACCAACTTAAATTTGCAGTTTGATAAACATGATCTCCCTATACATTCCGTATGGGAGAAAATGTTTTTCAACTACGATGTTAAGTTTGTTCTTGGGATAAATTCATCCCAACTACGGAACTTATACTTATTTTTAATTATTATTCATTAGGTTTAAGTTTATATAATACCTACCTAATCTATCTACAACCTTAAAAATACTTAATAGAAAAATAAACTTATATTAATCAATACAAGTTGATCTACTGCATTGCTCTATTCTGTGACCTAACTTACTACCTACTCGAGTTCATGAACTTATGAGCGGTGCGCCTGGAGCGCACGTCTCCCGCGCATCGTAATTTATTACGTATCGCTACTCGTTGCGGGGGCTGGGGTAAGCGTTGAATGCCTACTGCGTTCGGGTTAACCCCGCCTTAATTGTAAGTTAATACTTATGTTGCTGTGCCCTAACAGGGTCCATAACTATGCTTCAGCTTTAAGCCTCATGTAACATCTTTTATACACATTATGGTATGCAAATAAATGAAATGAATGAACCTTATTACTAAACCTCCGCTGTCCGTCCATCCGTCTGTCTGTCAGCGAGCTGTATCTCATGAACCGTAATAGGTAGATAAATGTATTTTTCACAGATGGTGTATTTCTATTGCCGCTGTAACAACAACTAATAAAAATAAAATAACGTTGAAAGTTAAAGGCCCTGGATAAGAAACAGCTTTTTTAACCGACTTCCATAATTTGCTAAATATTTTACGCTTGTACAGTCGGACTTGGCCAATTATTTTTCAATACATCTTGACAAATGTTTACCAACGTTGATTCTCTGTCAATAACATTCAAGCGCTCTACCTTTTTGAGGGTGGGAAATTATCAAATAACTTCTCCCGCTCTGGGCGGAGCGGGAGGGCGTGTCAGACTTTTACTGATTAAAACCCACCCGTGTTCCTTCCGTTGCCTGTGTGCCGGGGTCGCGATATCCCTTTCAGACAAACCCGCAACCCCGCTCTACCTACGTCCAAAAAATCCTCGTAGCATTTTTTGTGTCGAAAAGTGTAGTATAAAATCGTTGTCTGCCTAGGCTTTTGAAACTATGCTCGGGTCGGCTTCCAGTTTAACCGGATGCAGCTGAATGCCAGTATTTTACATGGAGCAGCTATTCTGACCTCCACACAAGGTGGAGCGGGAGGGCGTGTCAGACTATTACTGACTAAAACCCACCCGTGTTCCTTCAGTTGCCTGTACATTGCCAGGGGCCACGGTATACCCGCACGGTATACGGTAGGCCCGTCAGGGCAGACCAGGGGTGGGGCTGCTACACGGGCAGCGAGGGCCCCGGCCAAGGCGGTGGGGGCCCCGGCTCCGGCTCCGGCCCTGGCAGTGGGAGCTCCGACTCCGGTGGCAAAACGGACGCCCCTGCCGGCTACTAAATCTCCTCAGGCTGATGCCGAGTGGCAAATCGCCGGGGAGAGGAAGAAGGCGGGCAAGGCACAAAGGGCGGCCAAGAAGAAGGCGAGGCGGCAGCGGCGCAAGGAGCAGAGTGTCGCGGCTAGGCTCCGCGCCCCGAAGTCCGCAGCTGTAGTAATTACACTACAGCCGGAAGCGGAGAAGAAGGGCGTGTCCTACCGTGACTTGCTCTCCAAGGTCGGGGCGGCGGTGGACCTCAACGAGATCGGCGCCGCTCAGGGCATCCGGGTCAGAGTCACAGCGACAGGGGCCCGGATGCTGGAGGTCCCCGGAGCGGCCAGTGGCCCGGCCGCTGACGCCCTGGCTGAAAAGCTTAGGGCGTCCCTAAATGCGGACGAGGCCCGAGTGTCCAGGCCCACCAAGTGCGTAGACATGCGCATCTCGGGCCTGGACGACTCCGTGGTGGAGGCACAGGTGGTGGCCGCTGTCGTCAGGACTGGGGGGTGCTCTGCTGAGCAGGTTAGGGCAGGCACCATCCGTCCTGACTTCAAGGGGATGCGAGCCGTAACGGTGAGCTGCCCCGTGTCGGCGGCCAGAAAAATCGCCGGGGAGGGCCAAAGGTTATTGGTGGGCTGGGTATCCGCGCAGGTCAAACTGCTAGAGCCCAAACCTCTGAGGTGCTTCCGCTGCCTTGTGGGCAACCACGTGGGAGCTAAATGCACCTCGGAGGTGGACCGCAGCGATCACTGCTATCGCTGTGGTCAGCCCGGTCACAAGGCCGGCTCGTGCGAAGCCACGCCGCACTGCGCCGTATGTGCGGCGGCTGGCAAGCCGGCCGAGCACCGGATTGGGAGCAAGGCCTGCGCCCAACCCGCCAAAGCCAAAGCCAGGGGCAAGCCCTCCGCCACCGCCGTCACCGCCGCAACCGCCGCCGCTACCACTGCCGCCGCCGCTGCCGCCTCCACAGTCGTCGCCGCCGCCGCCGTTGCCGCTGTGGCGGGGCCCTCACGCGGGGCTCGGGGGGAGGCGAGTATGGACTGCCAATAGTGGCCCCATTACGCCTCCTCCAGGCGAACATCAACCACTGCGCCGCAGCTCAGGATCTGTTGCTCCAGAGCATGGCGCAGTGGTCGATTAACATCGCCGTGGTCGCTGAGCCGTACTTTGTCCCGCCCAGGGATGACTGGGTGGAGGACCTGAGCGGCTCAGTGACCATTATATCGTCGGCCGCCGCCGGTACCCCGTCCCTCGAGGCCGTCAAGAGGGGACAGGGTTGCGTGGCAGCACGGTTCGGGGAGATTGTCGTGGTGGGAGCGTACTTCTCCCCGAACCGAACTCTCGCCGAGTTCCACAACTCCCTTGGGGAGTTGAGAGTCGTCGTCGTCGGGTACCATCCCCTCCCCGTGGTCGTCCTCGGGGACTTCAATGCCAAGAACGTGGCTTGGGGTTCCCGGTATACGGACACACGGGGCAGGATGGTGGAGGACTGGGCCCTGGAGACAGGCCTGGTCGTCCTGAACCGGGGTTCTGTCCCCACGTGTGTGCGGATGCGGGGTGAATCAGTGGTGGACATCTCGTTCGCCAGCCCCGCTCTGTCGCCGCGTGTCATTGACTGGCGCGTCACGGAGGGGGTGGAGACCTATTCCGATCACCGGTACATCCGGTTTGACGTCTCCGCCCAGACCTCGGGCGCGTCGGTCCGACAGACCCCGAGTGGTCCGCGGTGGGCGCTGAAGCAGCTGGACCGGGAGCTCCTCCTGGAAGCCTCGATCGTGCAGGCCTGGGTGTCATCACCGGACAGGCCTGCCGACATCAATGTCGAGGCGGAGTGGTTCCGGGAGGCCATGTCCGAGATATGTGACGTGGCAATGCCCCGGGTCCAGCCCGGACGTGCTCGGCGCCAGGTGTGCTGGTGGTCGCGTGAGCTAACCGCTTTACGCGCGGCATGCGTTGCTGCGCGCCACCGGTACTCCAGGCACCGCAGGCTCCGTATCCGCCCTCCGGATACGGAAGCCATTGAGGCGGAGCTGTACGACGGGTACAGAGCGGCGAAGACCGCCCTCCGAGCGGAGATCGAGCGGGCCAGAGGACTGGCCCGCGAGGAGTCGCTGGAGACTCTGAACAGAGATCCGTGGGGACGCCCATACAAATGGGCGAGAGACAAACTCCGCCCATGGGCTCCCCCGCTGACGCAGAGTCTCCGGCCCCAGCTCGTGGAGGACGTGGTGAGCGCTCTGTTCCCTTCGCGAGGGGAATATACTCCCCCGCCCATGGCTCCGCCTTCTGCGGTGCCCAATGCGGACCACTATAGTGACGACGACGACGATACTCCGGAGGTGACCGAGGTAGATTTGAGAGTGGCGGTACGTAGGCTGAATGCCAAGAATACCGCCCCAGGACCCGACGGCTTACCTGGAAAAGCCTGGGTTCTGGCCTTGGAGGCTCTCGGGCCTCGACTAAGGGGGCTCCTAAGCGCATGCTTGGAAAGGGGCCAGTTCCCGCTTCGTTGGAAGACGGGGAAACTGGTCCTCATCAAAAAGCCGGGGCGCCCGGCGGACTCTCCGTCCGCTTACCGGCCCATTGTGCTGCTCGACGAGGTGGGCAAGCTCTTTGAAAGAGTGATTGCAGACCGCCTTGTCGGGCGGCTGGTGCGAGTGGGACCGGACTTGGCGGAGAGCCAGTTTGGTTTCCGCAAGGGGCGCTCTACGGTGGATGCCATCATGCGCGTTCGAGCCCTCACGACGGGGGATGCTATTGCCCGGGGTGGGGTCGTCTTGGCGGTGTCTCTTGACATCGCCAATGCCTTCAATACCCTGCCCTGGAGTTGCATTAGGGAGGCACTCCGGTATCACCGGATGCCGACCTACCTCTGTCGAGTGGTCGAGGCCTATTTGACGGACAGGGCCGTCATCTACCCCGGTCACCACGGAGAGTGGAACCGGCGAGAGATGTCGTGCGGTGTCCCACAGGGATCGGTCCTGGGGCCGCATCTGTGGGACATCGGCTACGACTGGGTGCTGCGCGCCGACCTCCCTAGTGGCGTCAGCGTAGTGTGCTACGCTGACGACACGCTGGTCCTGGCGCAGGGGAGGTCGCACGAGGCGGCGGCCGAACTGACGACACGCGGGGTTGCGACAATCGTCGATAGGATCCGGCAATTGGGACTCGAGGTGGCCTTGCACAAGTCCGAGGCCATGTGTTTTTATGGTCCTCGGAACGCGCCACTGTCGGGTTCCCGGATAACGGCAGGAGGGGTTCACATCGGTGTCGAGTCGACGATGAAGTACCTGGGACTCGTCCTCGACAGCCGGTGGAACTTCGTGGAGCACTTCCGACGTTTGGCTCCCAAACTGCAGAGGGCAGGGGCTGCTTTGAAGCGGCTTCTGCCCAATCTAGGGGGTCCAAACGCCTCCTGCCGGAGGCTCTATGCGGGGATCGTGCGGTCCATGGCCCTTTACGGGGCACCGGTGTGGGCGCGTTCATTGAGGCTGCGACCAGCCCAGCGGTTGAACGCGTCCCAAAGGGTCATGGCGATCAGGCTGGTACGAGGATACCGCACGGTCTCCCGTGAGGCGGCGAGCCTCCTTGCCGGACTACCGCCATGGGATCTGGAGGCAAAAGTCCTCGCGCACATGTGGGAGTTGCGCGAGGAGGCGAAACGCCGGGGCGTAACTCCGCTGCCGCGAGAAATCGCGGCACAGCGGACAGAGCTCCGGCGGGATCTCATGGCGGCATGGAGAGTGCGATTGTCGCAACCCAGCGCTGGGCACGCCACAATTGTGGCGATAAGTCCCCTCTTTGAGGAGTGGCTAGAGAGGCGCCACGGCGTCCTCACCTTCCGCCTGACACAGGTCCTCACCGGACATGGTTGTTTCGGGAGGTTCCTGTTCAGAATAAAGCGGGAGGAAACGCCCGGGTGTCACCACTGTGTGGATCGCCCGGAGGACACGGTGGAGCATACGGTGGAGGTCTGCCCAGCTTGGGCGGAGCACCGCCGTGTCCTCACGGAGGCGATCGGCGGCGGCGATCTCTCGCGTCCGGCCCTGGTTCAGGCCATGGTCCGGAGCGAGAGTGCATGGGAGGCCGTCACCTCCTTCTGCGAAGCAGTAATGCTCGCGAAGGAGGAGGCAGAGCGCGCGAGGGAGAGGCAAAATGCGCCCCCTCGCGCCCCTAGTCGCCGCAGGAGACGCCCCGGGCGTCGGGAGTCGAGAGCCGACTTCCGGCCACCGTAGGCGCGGGCTTGCGGACGGTGAGCAATGGGTAGCTCGCCGTCCGATAGGGACCAGGCCCGGGTCGACGGCGCGTTGTGTTCCACGCGCGCCTCAAAGAGATGTCAGCACCAACTGACGGGGTCCGGAAGGGCCAATGCCTGCCGGGGTTGCGGGTTTGTCTGAAAGGGATATCGCGACCTCGGCACACAGGCAACGGAAGGAACACGGGTGGGTTTTAGTCAGTAAAAGTCTGACACGCCCTCCCGCTCCACCCAGAGCGGGAGAAGTTATTTGATAATTTCCCATCCAAAAAAAAAAAAAAAAAAAAGGGGCCACGGTATCCCATTCGGACTTTCCCGCGACCCCGGCAGGACGTACTGGGTAACACCGTAAACCTGTTTGACAGATTTTAGGGCTTCTGGCTCCCCGTAAGGACTGTCAAAGATCTAATAATGAGAGCACGGAAGGGTCTCAGTATGAAAAGCATGGTCAACAATCTACAGACCAACCTCGGCAAGCTTTGCTTAAGAGCGTTTATTCTGAAAGTGGGCAACGTCGCAAATAGCTCTTGACTTTGGTCGATGGACGGGGCTCATTCGGATTTTATTTAGTCACGAGCCCCTAGGAATAACAACAAGGACATCAGCATTCAGCGATTAGAAACGTCACGAAATTCCTAGAGCCGATACAAAGAACACTATAATACTTAGATATTATTACACACAAACACAGATTGTAAGGAATTTCAAGATAGTGAGGTTTATCACGAAATTAGACTTTTAAAGACGGTATTAATGTTTATGGTTTTCCTTGTTTTGTATATTTTTGATTAGTATGGAAGTATTGATAGCCGGAATAAAGGATATAGAACTTCGGATTTGAAACGATACGTGATTTATCAGCAAGAAAACTAGATTGAACCGGTTACTTACACATAATAGGTACACTAATGACTTATGATTTCGAATCACGATTTTCAACAAACATCTTCATTCTCGTGCACTTATTCCAATTTATTAGTGGTCGTCGCAACATGTCCTTTTCTTCCATACTTCTTTATGAGTCGTCATCTCGATAGTCACCCCTTTTCTGGCCGTATCATCTTTGACACAGTCCATCCATCGTGAACATACATATCTGGAGCGCAACAAGGAATGAGCCAGCGACAGCAATCAGCTATTAATTGATTGATAACTATGGAATATAACGAACGAGGAGCGAGCGGGGAGGAAGGAAAAAAAATACCTTTGGCGAAAAGAACAGCGCTTAAGGGTGCAGTAGGCGACGGCTCGAACTCGTCGGTGGGCGTGACTAATAAGTATGCTAATTAGTTTAATTATTTATTTAGTTTTATTTAATTAGTATTTATATGTCTAGCGCCATCTCTGGAGGGGTGTTGGAACTACGCAGCAAGTTCGGTAGATTATACAGTCACTAACTTCTGCTAAAAGCTTGGCTGGAACTTCAAATGACTTAGGGTTGTCTTTTGTGTTTTTTTTGTACATAGATGGCGGTGGATGTATTAAAGTGGGGAAAGCAATAGGCACCTGTCCCACCGCCGACGAGTAAGCGACAGCTATCAACGGTTTTCTCGCTTATGAAACATACAAAAGATTGTAGGTTCTGTGTAAGCAAAAGATATATAGTTAAGCGCTGAATGTTCACACTCGCTGAGTAGGTACTCGGTTGTCTTAGCGACAAGAGCTATAAAAGAGAGTACTCGCTCAGCGACGTTCGCTTGGCGAGGAGAAAAGTCGGTGAGGGACTCAGGCCGCAAGCGATCGTCGCGCGAATACGGGATAGGTCCCGGGCATATGTCACTTTTTGTTAGGAAAACCGGCAAGCGTCCTCTGTCGGCGCTGCTACGCGTTCAGGTTCACCGAACAAAAAGTTCGAACGATCGTGTATTCGCGCGACGATCGTTTTTATATAGGACGCGGCTTGATACATAGGTAGGCATACCGGTGAGTAATCGCTCGTCGCTGTCGCGCACTCGCTGCTCGTTGCTGTCGCGCACTCGCTGCTCGTTGCTTGTTTTTAGCTCTACTCGCTTCTTGTTAACCACAGGCATTGGGATACGTGCCTCACGAGGGTGCGCCAAAGTTCACCTAAATTTTCAACTCCGATAATTGGAAATCCGAAAATGTTCTTCCTAACATTTTTCATCCTAACAATCACAATTCCTAACTACTCTGTCTCTAATGTTCATAATTCCGAAGCATTCAACTTCATAATGTCAGTAGCAATAAACATCTATTATACTTTTATTTGTTTCCCTATATTTTCTCAACATAACCATCTTTTATACTATTATTCAAAGTCATATCTTTTTTGTTTAGATTTCTTTTTATTCATAATAATCAGTATTATATACATTAATTTTGCGAACTTTATTTTCACATAACATATATAACGTTTAACAATAATAGTACCATGGTACAAGTAGTTAAATACATGTTGTCTTAAACTCATTTCAATTAAATTAGTTTAATATTAGCGGCTATAGCTTTTTTTTTTTTTTTTGTTAGCCTACTCTGTCCCACTCGTGGGCAAAGGCCTCCCTCCACTTCTTCCATCCTTCGCGAACCTGTGCGTCCTCCTTCCAGTTTTTGGAAGGAGGACGACTTTGCACTTGTCTATATAAAATTTGGCCCAAGTGAAAATAACAACCCTTTAACACTGCGTTTTCAAAATTATACTTGGCACTTAACTGTGACGCCTTTTCGAAATCCATTAATATGTATTTTGGCGATAAAATCAAATTTAATGATTGACAATACTCGATCAAAGATGAGAACAATTTGTCGTATGTGCTTTTGTCTTTATTTGTACACAATGCTATAACTAAAGGAAACGTTTTCGTGTTTATACAGCCGTGTATTGTGTAAACTTGCTGAAATAATTTTGGGGCGACTTTAAATGTTCCGTCCATTATTAAATAAGTGGAAGCACATAAAAAAGTAAGAAATTGTTTAGTTGTATATAATACTATTCTCTTTGTTTCATGCCATTTTTCATCAATTAAGATCATATCGTTGTCCAATTGTAGAATATTATGATTTATTTCAAAGTTAATAGTATCAGGTTCTGTAATTTTTTCTTTTTTGTTTCTTTGACGATATATTACTTGTCTCAAGTTCAAGTTTGTTGGCATATTAGCACGTACACTTGAGGAAGTGCTTGCTTCGCACTCACTAATTATATGAATTGGTTTCTTGTTTTTATTAATTAAAGCGTCTTCTTTAATTTTATTTATAGCGGTGTGTACCTGCAAAGATATCCATAGGTTAGGTTAGGTTAGAACTGTGACCAACTACGCGCGAGCCGAGCGAGCGAAGCGAGCGCGCCGCGGCAGCGGCCGGCGAGCGCTACATCGAAATTGGTCGCGAAATTTTTCTAAGTATTTTTTTCATAGTGCCCCCAAGAAACGAATCGTTGTAAAATCGACTCCACGTAGTCTTGTTTGCCCTACCCCTAGAGTGTTATTTAAAATCGCGAAGGCGCGGAGGGGCGAGGCGGCCCGCAAGCTGAGGAGCAGGTGGTTTTAACGCCCGCCGCCGAGGCTGAGGCTGGCCGGCCGTGCCGGCCAGCAAGCCGAAGCTACGGTGGTGAGCGTTAAACACATCTGCGACGAGCAGCTCGCGTGGGATCGCCGGAGCCCCACAGCGCCGGAGCCGTGACAGAAACCATGCCTGCTGCATGTTGCATGCTGCATGCTTGCTTGCATGCTGCATGCCTGCTGCATGCATGGTCATGATCATTATGCGTAAACAAATTTATGCTTTAGAATTTGATTAAGTTATGCGTACATATAATTAGGATAAACAAAATTATGCCATGTTATATTATGTCTAAAGTTTTTATGCAAATGGATAGGGAACCGTTTTGTAATCACAAGAAATAGTTTAAAAACAAACCTTTTCCTTTAAAGCATCTGGTTCATGATTATGTTCTTGGTGCGGACCTTCCAGCAATTTATACTTATTGACTTCCTTATCGAAAGTAGTGATTAATCTCGCCTTACACTTATACTTTTTGTTGCTTCTTAATTCACACGCCCAATATTGTTTATCCACTGTTATTCGGTTTTTTTCATAAATAAATCCATGTACAATCGGCCAAAGTTCCGCATGCTCACCTTAAAGGCGATAATCGCATAGCACGACTCACGACTCGATCGCACAATGCACGAGTTTTGACCAATAGGATGCACAAAGCGTATTTTAGTGGTGTTCGTATTCGTATAATCATGTATAGAATGTGTGACACTCACACTAGGAGCGTACTATGCTCACTTGTTTCTGCTAAGAGACGAGTTTTTAATGGGCACGGCCAGCGCGGCGCGGCGGCGGCGTGAGCTCTTTGTTATTGAATTGAATTGTTATTTTATTATTGACAAGAATTAATTTTAGTACTCATATCTTCTGTTTGTTTGGTTTAGAAAATGTATTATTGATATTGCAGTATTTACAAAAATAATTTGTAATAACTAATAAACTACAATTTATATGTATTAATCCACTTTAATATTTTCCTCTCTCTATCGGGTCTATAGATATAGGTTATTTATGAACACTTTCACTGCCTCTCCAATTTTCACCATATCCTATGTGATGCCGCATGCCGCAGCAACCGCACCATATTCCCTTCACAATAAGATGAGACATTGAAACGAACCGTTTTATTACAGTCCGTTCCACCGATTTTGACTTCTATTCCGTAGGCTTATGGATGGCATTAAAGGCAAAAAAGTGGTTACAATACCAACTGTTTACTGCAGCTGCCATTTGTCATGCCACCAACACAATAGCATTCAAAATCGATTGAACGGACATTTATGGTTTGTTTACCTTTTAACTCACGGCTCCCTGAATACGTTAGGTATAGGTGCGTTGACTGGCACTGCATGAAGGTATCAAATGTTTATATTGAAATTTTTTGTGTTTAATCGACTTTATTAAAAGTAAATAACTACCTATCTAAATTTCTATGTGTTTGTTTATACTTGGGCAATTTGGGAATACTTGAAAATTACAGTAATATTTGAACCAATACTCTGCGCAGTTCATACAATGTTATCAGAGCTTTTTGTTTGTAGCTAACGCAAGGCCGCAAGCCGCACAACTCTTGCAACTGAAATAAAAATAAGTTCATTATCTAAGACCCATTGTTATTTAGTGGGAATGTCTGGAAATTCGGTTAAACAATAGAGGACGGCTTAATACAAGGGCCATACGTTTTTTTATTACCTTAGGATTATCTCAAATGTTTTGCAGTTGTTCCTTGTATTTGGTTTAATACTTTTAACAGTAGGTAATTGTAATATTACCTTTTATTCATTAAAATAATACAGGTTGAAATTGAATTCATGGGCATCCTTTTAAGGGGTCATTGTACTCATCATTATGAACAACTTCAACTATGAGACCATACCTGAAATCGCGAAAAAAAAATCAGCTGTTCCCTACATTTATGTTTGCATAACTCGACAAAATGTAGGGAACAGCAATTTTTTTTTCTCGATTGCATATTTGTTCCCATAGTCAAAGCTGTTCATAATGACGAGTACAATGACCCCTTAAGAGGATACCCATGAATTAAATTTCAGCCTGTATAACGAACAAGGTATCGTTGCAATTAAAATGCCCAGGCATGCCGTGCAGGATGAGCACTTTAAGACTGGATTATAATCAAACCAACACTTTACTCTTTTATAATTCATGCTCTAGTCAAAGTTTGACAATTCATGATTTTAAGCGAAATCAACGCTACAGGCGCGTTACCGGCATTGCATGTCAAGTTTTTTTTTGAAAAATCTAACAATGATTCAGTTCCTACGCCACTTTAAAATTCAGAAGCTTATCAAGTAATTAAACTAAACTATAATTTGTGCCTTGGCAGCAGTGAGAGTGAAAGGATTGAAATAAAATGTTGGGTACTAGTGAAATATGTATTTTTAGTTTGTGTTCATTTAACATTATGCAGGATTAAAGATTTATTTAGGTTGATATTTAAATCTTATCTGTATAATAAAAGTGTTGTGTAAGTGCTTTTTGTATGAAACTATCGGCTGTAATCTCAGTGTGAAAAAATAAACAGTTAGTTAAAATCTACTTGAGAACAATTTTAAGGATTTGCTGTTGTAGAAAAAAAAACAATATAAGTAACTTAATTTATTTTTAATAGACTTTTTCAAAACATTAAAGATTCATCCAGAAATTAACATATTATAACAAAAAATTACACAGAAATTATCATCAAAATGCAAAATATTATAAGTGAAAAGATTCTTACTCATAATATCATTTATAAACTGTATTTATCTACACTTATATCGTAAAGTTCAAAATATGAAATCAACACTACAATGACAAACAGACAACACAACAACAACAGGCAAAAAGCCTGTCAGTAAATAAGATTAGGAGAATATTGCTCGTGCAGTTCTAATGAAATTGAAAAGTTTTAAGATTAGTACAATTTAAGAATCTTAATAATTTTTATAATTTGCAATAATTACATTACACTACAGACTAGGTTTATCAAGCAAATGAGATCAATTATTTATGAGGTGGACGGATATGATGACACTACTGAATATGTAAAATAACAAACTAACGAGATCGGGGCTTACGACAACATTGATTGTAAATAAAACAACAAATCCACCAATAAAGGCAACATGACACTAAATTGACATCAATAATTTTACAAGAAGACTTCAAAATCGTTGGCAATATTTTAAACTATGATTACGGTCTACAGTCTACCCTGTGACATTAATCAACGAAGTAATATAATACAAATTGGAATAATAAAAATAAACCTAATAAAAATAGCTATACAGGGTTATTTGCAAGCCGCCGGAGTCGCGGGTTGTTCGAAAGAGATACCATGGCCCTGGCACAGGCAACTGAAGGAACACGGGTGGGTTTTAGTCAGTAAAAGTTTGACACGACCTTCCGCTCCGCCCAGAGCGGGAGAAGTCATTTGATGATAAAACACTAATAAGCTCGTAGGACTATAATACTAACATCATAAATAACAACTTTTGTTGTATGACTTTTAATAATTCATAAAAAAATAATTTCATAATACAATTAAAAATATTTATTTTGATCGCTCTAAATTTGAACAACTCTACGCGGTACCAAAATATGTAAGTAGTTAAATAAACAAACAGTGCGTTGCGAATGCAGGGTCGCAGCGGTACTTACTACAAAATACAGATCTAAAAAGTGTTATTACAAATATTACAACAAAAACTTGAAAGTTTACTTTTGGTATTCTAAAAAGTCATAGATCAAAAGTGGTTGTACTAATATAGTCCTACCAGGTGTTAGAAAAATAACCCTGTATAATGTAATTATACAGTATGTTAATTAACGAAAGGCGTTCCCGTTAACCCGCAATAGTATAGCGTCCACATGCTACCAAAATATGACCATTCGAAAATTCACGAAAAAAAAATTTGCTGTTCATTACATTTATGTTCGCATACCTAGCTTAACAAAATGTAGGGAGCAGCTGATTTTTTTTCGCGAATTTTTAAATGGTAATATTAATTGTAGCATGTTTGGACTATTGCGGGTTAACGGGAACGCCTTTCGTTAATTAACATAGTGCATGTTAAAAATTATATTAACTTAATATTTCGTCGCTGCTCCTCCCGCATCTATCACAGCAACGCAACGGCTACGCATGGACCTAGCCAGGACTTCGCACAAATTCGAACCTCTGAATGTGTCCCAAACTTGTTCGCAATGTGTGACAAGTGCTTCCTTCGTTCTTTCTGCTCTACTATCCCATCTCTGGACCATTAAACCCCACAAATTTTCAATGGGGTTTAAGTCTGGCGATCGGGAGGGCCATGGCACTGTTTTAATTTGTGGTTGCCCTCGCAACCACTCTTGAACAACCCGCGCACGGTGTATCGGGCAATTGTCTTGGAAAAAATAAAATTCTGGCACGTCCAGTTGTGGATACACCGTGCGCACTGTGGGTACCATGATGGTTTGTAGCACCTCTAAATACGTTTGGCCGTTTGCCCTCCCTGGTATAAAAGCGAGCTCGCCTGGTCCAGCAGCACTCATCCAGCCCCACATGTTCACTACAATTCTTCCTGATTCTGCATTTGGGTTCACATTTCGAGGTTCGTATCTTGTGTTATCTACACGCCATAAATTCCGACGACCTTGTTGGCTAGACCTAAAGCACTTTTCATCAGAAAATATGGCGTAAGAGAAATCGAAGTCCCTGTAGTCACGAGCGAATCGCACGCGAGCAGCTTTCTGCTCCTGCGTCAAAATAATTTTTTTTGCGGGACGTCTGTGATGGACTCCAGCTCGATGCAACTCGTTTCTAATAGTTTGCATCGAAACTTCGTATTCTTGTGCGAAACTGCGAGTGGGTGTGAACGGGTTCTCTTCATACGTGGCTATCATATTATTTAACTCGTTTTCGTTTATAGCCCGGGGTCGAGGTGCACGAACGCGTTCTGTAATTTCTCCTTCTTCATATCTTCGCACCCAGCGGCGCACCGTTGTTCTCTAACGAAAAAAAAAAAAAAAAAACAATCAGCATCGATTTTTTACATAATATAGGAACTAAGTATAATAATACGAGTACACTACAAAAGTCTTATTCAAAGGGCACAACTAGTACACTATAAATAAAAATTATAAGTATTGAAATACTTAAGGTGTGCATTTTGGTTGACTTCATGATAAATAAACTCTTAACTTTTCTATAACTAATTTAAGTAGTTATAACATTCATAACTATATTTTAAAATACAAGTTGTAAATGCAATAACTGAAAATCTCTTAAGGGGTCATTACTCATCATTATAAACAACTTTTACTATGAGAACCAAACCTGAAATCGCGATAAAAAAGCAGCTGGTCCATACATTTTGACGAGTTACGCGAACATAAATGTAGGGAACAGCTGTTTTTTTTTCGCGATTTCAGGTTTGGTCCCGTAGTAAAAGTTGTTCATAATGATTAGTACAATGACCCCTTAAGAGGTTTTCAGATATTGCAATTTACACCTCGTATACCTATGAGTAAGAAAAATGGCATAGCGTAAATTCCAACATTGTATGAAACTGTCCCAAGCAAATTTGTGCTTTATCTCTACTATTTAAAAGTGTTTATCCCGTGCGGGCTGGCAACGTGGCATTTCTAAAGGTTTTTCGTGGTTAAATACCAACGATCTAGTGCTTGGCCGAAAAAATAGTAAGTACTTGCTATTTTATCGGCCAGCCAAGCACTAAATCGTTAGTATTTAAAACTATGTGTGCTATTTTTTTTAAGTTTTTTTGGTAAGTATTTACGAGCACTACTAACAAAAATTTACATTATTGTCAATTACTTTCCATCTGCAGTATTATGATAAAATAAATGTTAAAAATAATTATAAAAAACAATTATCTTGTGCTTGGGCGAAAAAAAATTGTAGTTTGAAATATAATGATCAAGCCTCTAAAAATGCGACGAATGCGCTCTGGTTTTTCTAATTAAAATGCGGCAACGACGCTGTGAGATAAGGCACCATTGTTTAGGTTGTTTTGGTTTAGGATTTATTATCGGGTCATAAAAGGCTCCAACAACGTCTTTGAAAGCAAAAATAAATAAAAAGAACAAACTTATTTGAATGCATTACTATAAGTAGGTAATATCTTATGAGACTTTTAAAAAGAATCCATCTGAAAGTTATAATAATTTTATTATTTTTATATATAAATCTGCCTAGCCTTTTCGCAACTATGTTGGTAAAATAAATGTTAAAAATAATTATAAAAAACAATTATCTTGTGCTTGGGCGAAAAAAAATTGTAGTTTGAAATATAATGATCAAGCCTCTAGAAATGCGACGAATGCGCTCTGGTTTTTCTAATTAAAATGCGGCAACGACGCTGTGAGATAAGGCACCATTGTTTAGGTTGTTTTGGTTTAGGATTTATTATCGGGTCATAAAAGGCTCCAACAACGTCTTTGAAAGCAAAAATAAATAAAAAGAACAAACTTATTTGAATGCATTACTATAAGTAGGTAATATCTTATGAGACTTTTAAAAAGAATCCATCTGAAAGTTATAATAATTTTATTATTTTTATATATAAATCTGCCTAGCCTTTTCCCAACTATGTTGGGGTCGGCTTCCAGTCTAACCGGATGCAGCTGAATACCAATATTTTTCATGGAATTTGTTTTTAAATTGCAATATAAGGAAAAATGCAAACTATGAAATAATAATATTACTATCACTTTATTTATTTCTATATCTCTCCCTCTATCTGAATACAAAAACATAACTTACTTGCATGTTCAACTCCACTGCTATTTGGGATATATTTAACCCTTGTCTATGCAAAACAATAATTTGATTCCTTTCTTCCTGAATCAGGTTTCGGGTCGTCATGGTTGCACCACGTTAGTCACAGCCCACACACAATACACACACAGTCCAGGATACAAGCTAGGGTCAAGAAGAGGCTTTCGATCACAGTCCGGTATACAAGCAGAGGTCACAGTTAGGCAGGCAATCAGTCCGATAGAAATAAACAGGTCGTAAAATGAAATGGCGATAGGAATTTAAGGGAAGCGTCAACAATTAGCGAGAGCAAATTGGCAATGCCGCGCTCTAGCTAATGTTTGTTATTTTATGTTACTCGCTCATTACTCACACAAATGCATATTGTCTCTAATTGGGGGAAACTAGGAAGGGGTGTGGTTTGTCACTAGCTGCGCTCTCGCAGGAATATTTTCTTAAGTGAGCATGCTTAACTTGGGCCGATAGTACGTCTAATTTTAATCCTCCGCGACTGGTTTTAAATGATTTTAAATAATTTTCCTCCATATTAATAAAGCATTAACACAAACATGCTCGTAATAATGATAATACACCGACATGAACTTAGCAATAGACACAACACAGTACGTTATGTATAGCATACCCCCAAATAATAAATAATCAAACCCTCAAATTAAAACTATAAATATCATCTTCTACCCACATATATTTTTTATAACACTTGGTAAATGTTTCTTTCTGAGTATGAGTGAAAATATTATGGTAATTATGTTTAGGGATAAAAGCGTTATGATAAAAAACAGTAGGAGTTTAAATATATTTACATTAATGATATTATTAATTACAATTTTCGGAAACATGAGTGTTATGAACATCGCCGGTAGCACTACAAATAGTATGAATGAAAACTGTAGGATGAAAAATTTTAGGAAGAGTGATCATTCGGATTACAAATCGTTAGGAAGAACAATTTCGGGTAAAGAACTTTAGTTGAGCCAATATGGACCCGCCTCACGAACATTAATCACCACAGTCAAATGACTTTCTGATGTTGTTATCAGCGCCATCTCTGGAGGGGTGCCAGAACTACGCAGGAATTGATGTGAACTTTTGCTTAAAGCTCGGCTGAAACTTCAGATGGGTTCAAGTTTTATTTTTGTACATAGATGGCGTTAGATGTATGAACGACAAAGCAATGGGAGGGATCAGCGCTTTCGTTTTAAAGTTTCTGCCTACGTTTCTGCGGAGGCCTTTGCCTAAGTTTAACTCAGAGTTTAGATATACATCATCAGCATCATACATACCGCGTCTGAAAAGCCACAACTGCTTCTTCAAGTGTGTCATCCCATTCACTGGTGAAGGTGTAAAGTTGTGACGAGACTGTGATTCCCTACCAAACCCAATCGTTCCACCTGCTGAAAATCTCTCTCCTAGACATGAGTTACCTTGGCTTAACTGGAAGTCTTTAATAGACTCCGGACCGAGGTAGGTCGAAACAAGGAAAGCCTGCTCAGCACGCGTAGCATGACCACCGTAGAAACGAGTTGTAGACAGAGTGACAGTTAAACAATCACAATCTGTCATTTTGTCTATTCTGCCGTCGACAAAACCCGTTTCTACGGTGGTCATGCTTCGCGTGCAGGTGGAGATTCGCAGATGACTTCGCCCTGGAGTGTAAATGTGGTGTTGTCTCACAAACAATGGGGCACTTAATATTGTGGCCAGCGTGTCCGGTTGTCTGCATGTTGCAGGAACTGATTGCTACTGAACTTGCCAAACTTGTAGCCAAATTCTGAACCCTGTCCGATCCGTGAGGCTGTTGTTAAGTATCGTACTGAGAGTCTATTTATGTGGTAAAATTCAGGAAACAAGGAAAAATAATCCCGCTGAGGTTTTTTTTTTTTTGGTGATTTTGTTCGGTCTACAAGTCCTTACCTATCCCTGTTGAAAATTTGATCATTTTTCATGGCTTTTGGGTAATTTTGGTAGGTACTCAAAATGTGAATTTTAAATAGTAATAACTTGTTTATTTTTAATACTTACCTAATAATAATAATAAAAAAAAAATACGTGTGGCACTCGAGGACTGCCGCGGTAAAGCTATTGCATAGCATATATTCAAAAATAAGAAGATAATATTGTTGATTTAAAATATTTTTTTAAAAAAATACCCCTAAATCGCAGAATTTACACAACCGTCACTGACGTCTGCCCTCACGCGTCTGCCCGCGTTCGGGTCGCGCACTCGGCGATCGCGCGTCATTGCCTATCCCGCCCCTCCACCCTCGTTCTGCGCGCCCGCCGTCGACTCATCGCAGGTCATTCTTATCGTTCTAACTTTTAAAATATTAGTCCAAATTACTTAGTGTAAAAGACAAATTTTATCTACATTAAATACCGAAAGCGATGAAGGTATTTATTTTGATACGAATTAACTAAATACTCTAAAATATGCAACTTAAAAAAAGTATTCAATTTAAATGTATTTATAGCTCACTATTTTGGCTATAATGGCTTCCACATAAAAGGTAGATATATGCTGTCGCGGACTTTTATTTAGAACTCTTTAAGACAAACAACCCCACAATACATTCTTTTCATGTAACTCCAGCGGTTTAGGCAGCGCACGCAAAGATAGATCTCAGAGGGCAGGATTTTTTCCGACTTACTGGATACTTATCGTTATATTATGGCTAAATCACATAAAATCTTTATAAATTGTAGCCTATGTGTTATTCTGATATATAAGCCACATTACTGTAAAGTTTCATTAAAATCCGTTCGGTAGTTTTTGCGTGAAAGAGTAACAAACATCCATCCATCCATCCTCACAAACTTTCGCGTCAGGTTTTTTTTTGTTACGGAATTTCTACATTCGGTCGCCGCGCTCAGAGTCTCCGATAAAAGCTATGCAATAGCTTAAAAAAAACTATAGTCCTGATGTAAATTGCCACCATGTTTAGCAAGCCGATTCGCGTTCATATTGATTGGATGAAGACCACCAATCAATGATCGTGAATCTATTTTACGCCAATAGGTACATACTGATAATAATTGATAGGAATCAATTATTATCAGTACTTATTGTCGTAACTATAAAATTCTACAGCTGATTATCAAAATACCTTACGGAAGTACGAGGTCTATTTCGTTTTTATTAGCCATATTTTAACTACTGTGGGCGCAGCAGTACCTATGGGCAGTGTTGGTTAAGGCGCAATAGAAAACTCGTTTGCAGTTCAGATCAAATTAACTAGCATTAAACACACACTGTAGGTACACGACACAACTATTCGAAACGCACGACAGCTTCTAAACGTGTTCACTGCTTGACCGACACCGATGAAGTCTGCTTAACTCTGGCTGGTCCGAGCGTTATGTTGTAGACTCTGTCGATCGCCGCTAGGCGGCGCTGGCGTCCCGATAAGTCAACTCAGTAACGTATTTCCGACAAATATTATGAAGATTCAAAAATTCAAAAGTCATTTATTGAAACTAGGCTGAGAATCAGCACTTTTCGAACGTCAAAATTACATAAGGCAGTCCCCCAAAACGCCCACCCTTCAATACTTCCTAGTGCTTTAGCTGGGAAGAAGAGGTGGCGCAACAAATTCCCCAGCACATGATGATAAAAGCTCGTTAAGCCGTTGGCTGTCATTCTTAGATAGATGACAGTCGTTACGGGTCGTCAGAAGCCTGAAAGACTGACAACCAGTCTTACCAAGGGGTATCGTGCTATCCAGTAACTGGTTTGTGGAGGTCGATAGGCAGTCGCTCTGTTAAAAATACTGGTATTCAGCTGTATCCGGTTAGACTGGAAGCCGACACCAACATAGTTAGGAAAAGGCTAGGTAGATTGATTGATTGTGATATTGGAAATACGTAGGTATAATCAGTACCGTTGAGTTTTTAGTGACGAACCACTTTACCTATTTGCCGCCAAGCAGCTTTGCTATAGTTGTGTTAATACGGAAAAATTTATAGGGTTCAATCAAGTCGCATATGAGATGCCGGGAGCCCTCGCGGGGGGCTCATTTTAAATGTAGGTTTTTCTTAGCCAATTCGGCATTATAAACTGTGAAAATAAAATTAGATTATAACTAGATTTCAAATCGAATGCCGGTGACACTCCTCGAGGGTTAAGTTTAGCGCAAACGTAATGCCGGTGTCCTGGAACCAACTTGCGATATGTATGGCGACATGGCGCATGAGCTCTATAAAAAAATGGGTGGAATCGAAAGTGTTAAAGCTCGTATAGACCAGCGCGACGCGACGCCGCGCTGCGACACGAACAATACAATTTCTAAGAAAACTTGACGTTATAACAATAACCGGTGTCGCGTCGCGCTGGTCTGCACAAAGCTTTAAGCAAAGTGACTATAACAACTTAAATTGTCTACAAAATCATTCTCTTGCCTTATTCCAATATATTAGTGGTCGGCGCAACATGTCTCTTTCTTCGATACTTCTCTATCAGTCGTCATCTCGGTAGCCACCCCCTTTCTAGCCATATCATCTTCCACACAGTCCATCATTCGTTTCTTTGGTCTTCCCCTACTCTTAAATTGGCCTCAAGTATATTCATTTGAATAAATGTTGTACTATAAAATGGTTATAACAGGCCAAATTGCCGTAAGAAAGAAAGAAAGAAAGAAAGAAAAATAAGTTTATTTGTCACAGAAACACGTGCATAAAAAAAAGATAGTAAATTCGAGTAGAAAATAAGAAAATGAAACACAATAGATTTAAATACAATAACGAGCACAAAACAGAAATAGTCGGCAGCTGCTGGCACGTCATGACTATGACAAAAAGGCTTCATCTCAGCATGATGCTGTGCTATGGAGACCCACAGCACAGTGCTGATTTTCAGTGGTCACCCGAAAACGTAGGGGTGTCAATTTACTTGACAATTGATTTCCCTGACTGTGCATAAAATATGTAGGTATAAGTAGGATTGCTTGAATACAGTTCATCACTTGATGAAAAGATGATGAAGGTTTAAGTAGACAAATTTCCAACAGATGTCGCTAACTGCCTGAAAGTTAGAATCAACGTGACTGATAAGATAGGAAGTCTAACGTATGGATGTTATTTAATTATTTAAACATTGCTTTAAAAAAAATCAGGTTTTATTTGTGAATGTAATGATTTTAAACAAGCTAAAAACACGATTTTCTCAAACCATAAAATATTTTCAGAAATTAAGTTTGCTATTCGCTACTAGATGGCGCTACTTCTTCGTTGTTTGAGATTTTATAATGCAAGTTTTTGGGCCTGTGGGTTGCTGAAAAAATCAAGTCAAATCTGTAGACAGCACATTTACTGATGAAAGGTCTTATAAAGGCTTGTAAATTTGTGATTAGTTAGCCGAAACAACAATAATCCCTAATTTATGCGATGAAATTATAATACAACAGATAAAACAACAAACAATAACATTAGCAACATTAGCAACAACTAAAACATTAACATTATTTCCTTTATTTCATCTTTAAACATATCATTAAAATTTGAAATATTTTTATTAAAAAAAAACATTAAAAAAAAAAAAAAAAAATTGCCCACCGATATCGGAAATACGGTCCAAACTGCCGGTGGTCAGGGCTCTAGAGAGAGGAATCTCCTCACTATGCATGCCGTATCCAGGAGTACTGCTATCTGACTCAAGCCCTTTCAACCCAGCCGCGCAATGAGAGCCTCCTGAGGTGTTGGTCGAGGCTCTCCGCTATAAGGCCATTAACCGTAACGATTATCGGTACAATGATTGCAGAGACCACGTCCCACATGTCGACAATCTGGTGTAATACTACAAATCCATCGATGCAGTATAATATACAGTTTTCCAATGCAAATATACTTACGCCTCTTCTCATAGAGAAATAACAAGCATTCATGACCACGCTTGCTCCCAGCGTGGGGCCACTAGGAACATTAAGTTTCCTCTACATATTAGTGTAATAATAACAGCCGCACGGGTCGATCTCAGGTTTAGCTACGCTTGCCGAGGTCGGTCCATGGATGGGTGACCATTTATTACATATCGAGATCCCTCCGTTCCACGTTAAACCGTTGGTCTTGGCTGTCATTTGTAGATCTTTGACAATAGTTACGGGTAGTTAGAAGCCCAAAAGTCTGACAGCCAGTCTTACCAAGGAGTACCTATCGTGTCACCCACACTGTAGGTACACGACACAACTATTCGGAACGCACGTCAAATGCTAAACGTGTTCACTGCTTGACCGCCACCGATGAAGTCTGCTTAACTCCAGCCGGTCCGAGCGTTATGTTGTAGACCCTATCTGAGTTGTGGAGGTTAGATAGGCGGTCACTCCATGTAAAATTCTAGTATTCCGCTGTTTTCGGTTAGACGGGAAGCTAACCATAACATAGTTGGGAAAAAGCTAGAATGAGGGAACCACTGCATGTATATAAGTTAGTGGTTATCAGTAAAGAGGAGAACGATAAAGATTTTTCACGGTTTGCGAAGCTATGAAAAATCTCACAGAAAAA
Source organism: Agrochola circellaris (assembly GCA_914767755.1). NCBI lineage: Eukaryota > Metazoa > Arthropoda > Insecta > Lepidoptera > Noctuidae > Agrochola > Agrochola circellaris. The sequence continues at coordinate 1,675,444 of OU611867.1, read as the reverse complement.
TAGCTGTCTCCCATCTCAGAATGAAACACGGAAAGCAGTTGAACTGTACAGCCAACAATTTCCTTTAATAATATCATAAATGAAGAAAAGATGTGTCAATTTGTTTGATACGGTGGAATTTCTAAGCGACATAACAGATTTTACTGACCATTAATACCTACGATTCTAATTTCAACTATTTACTTAGTTGCTTTTGTGATTAATTCAGATTTGTTATAGATATACTGACAATTATGTCAATCAATCTGCCTAGCTTTTTCCCAACTATATTGGGGTCAACTTCCAGTCTAACCGGATGCAGCTGAATACCAGAATTTTACATGGAGCGACTGCCTATCTGACCTCCACAACCCAGTAACTGGGTAATACGATACCCCTTGGTAAGACTGGATGCCAGACTTTCGGGCTTCTGACGACCCGTAAAGACTGTCCAAAATCAATGAATGTCAGCTGGAACCAACGGCTTAACGTGATTTCCGAGGCACGGAGGAATCTCGTTATGTAAAGATGGTCACCCATCCACAGACCAACCCCGGCAAGCGTGGCTTAACCTCGATCGATCCGTGCGGCAGTTATTACTTAACCACGAGCTCCTCCAAGAGCGTATCCTGCGTAGTGGCAATCATGTAATTTAGTTTTAAATAGGTTTTTATTTTTATAATTTGATTTATCTTTTAAGTATTTTGTGAGTCTTCAAAATGGTTGAGCTGAATGGTGCTAATCCATGCGTCATGTTCGTGAACGGGCGCCGTCAGTAGGGACTAGTCATCTCTTAGCTACCACGGCTTATTTTAATTTAATTTTTGAATTGTTTGTTTTTTATTTCTGTTACGGACGCTTTTCACGTTTTGCATTGTTCTCACATGTATAACTTCAACATGAATGATGTAACCAATATTTTGTAACCATATCATGATTTAAAAGAGTGTCCGTGGAGTTTCTTGCCCGTTCTTCTCCATAGGTACCTACTACGCTTTGGAATGGGCATCTAGCTTCATCTTTCTGACTGACCGACCCCCTTGACAATTCAAAAGTGCTTGTAATTGGTTTATTTGAAATAAATGCTTTGAGTTTGTATGTAGATTCTTTTATATTTTGTTAAATTAAAAAAAAAAACCTTTTTTGAACACGCAAATCTGTGGAACCACCAATCGGAAATGAAAACTTATTTTTGCATTTGATAACTCAATTCTTGTGGAAGGTTAGGTATGTACGAGCCGAGCAAAAAGAAAAAATCAGAAAGTACAAAGTAACAGTGCGGGCGGGCGATGCGACGCGACGCGGTGGGTCGGTAGCCGAGGCAGTTTTATAAAAACGTGGCTGTTATTTTAGTATACTATATTTTGTTACGTCCACGTGAACACAGTCGCAGACTGAAGTATTTTTTTTAATATGTTACTCACTATTGTAAGAGGCTTTTCTTGCACTCCTACTTACCCCCTTTCGTATAACCGGCTATAAAGACTCGAAATCAAACAAAAGACAAATTAGTAATTCTCAAGAGGCGCGGTGGACCAGGCGGAATAATATTTTAATCCTATCTGGAGCAGATGTTTACACGCGAATCTCATTATTGTGGGGTAGGAGGAGCTGTTGGTGGACCTGTGACAAAATAATAAATAAAATTTCAAAAGAACTGGCTGATAATGACTTATTTTTTTAATAGTTTGTTAGCAATTTTTCTTTTTCGTCTTCTTCTTCTTTTCGTGTGGTCAATGACTAACCTGGTGTCAGAGTTTTAAAGCCGCCCATGGGCCTCTGACTTGGCTTAACATGCCGTCGAGAAATATCGCAAAGGCATGCCGGTTTCCTCACTATGTTTTCCAGCACCGTTTTTGAAGCAAGTGATACATATGCAATACGCACATGAATCCGAAAAGTCAGAGGTGCGTGCCTTGGGTTCGAACTCGAGACCTATGACTTGGTAGTTCGACGGTCACACCACTAGGCTCTGACTGCTCTATCTCTACCTTTTTCATTAGATAAAATAATTTTGTGTTGTAGGTCGATCTCAAATTAAGTGTTAACATTGTCACTGATTTTAATACAAACATTCCTCTTGCGTCGCCGTTACTACCACCGTCGGCCTATTTTAGACTAAACAGACGACACCTACTTTGTAGAGAGTTAGGCTCATTGCGAGTTCTCCAGAAAGCAAGAAATCAGTTTTATAGTAAACAAAAAAAAAATTAAAAAAAAATTCAGACCTTATCCATATCATTTTAGTAAAGTAAAGTAATGAAACTAATAGGAAAAAAAATACGTAATACTGATTACACATTGACGACTTCACGTGGTGTCATAACCTCTAATTTAGAAGTAGCTCATAAATTTTTACATGTCTTTATTTGAATATACCATCTAAATCGATCTACACAAAAAAACAAAGCGTGGTGCAAATGAAAATTGTCATGGAATTTGTGAAAGGATTCGTCTGGAAACGTAAACTTTCCACTGCATGATCTACCTATTATAAGTTTATACAGGCTTGAGGGAAATAAAATTATGAAATGAACAAAACATACACTATACTTACTATTTGCACCAACGACAGCCCCATTTTATGTCCAGGCAAATCACTGTCCATTCTAAGGTTGCCTGGAAGAGATCGCGGAAAGCGATAAGGTCGCCCATTGTATTTTTTGTAGTGCGTAATTATTATTTTTTGTTATGTATTTTTGTGGTGTACAATAAAGTATATATAAATAAATAAATAAAACACTCACAGCCAGTTGTAGAATCGAACTTTAACTTTTAAAGCTGGCATTGAATACTAATATTCCATGATCTTGTTGCAGAAAACAACATTAGACTCGATTTTAATGGTTCTTTGATGAAATTAATCAAATCATTAGCAAAAAAATATATAATAGATGACGTAGGTATATTTAGTAACCTAATCCGCTTAACTGTTCTTAAAGAGTCATAAAGAACCCTGTAACAAATCGATATTTTGTTTCACCTCTCAACGAGGCATCCTCGGGATGACGATTGACTTGTTACGAACCCGGACCCGACGTGATGACACGTTAAGTGTCGAGAGCAGAGTGAACTGGGAGAGTTCACTCTGCTCTCGACGCTAAGTCACGCTAATTAAATATCATTAGCGTTTATGATCCATTACGTAATAGGGCAATAATGTTTGTCTTTGTGCAACTGGGTGTCAAAGTTTCTAAAACAATATTAACGACAAATCTAACCCACACGGACAACAACAGTCCCCTCCACCCTAATCGCGATACAATAAGAATAAGATTTGTATCACTACCTCACTCGCTGGTTACCCCTCATCGTGACGGATTTAACATAATATTATTAATATTTATATTTTTGTATCATACTTTTAATGACGTTGCAACGTTTAAAATGTCTTGTGGCATTTTAAATTTAGAAGAAAAAGCTGCTTCATCTTCCTTGGAGACCCCTTCAACTTTTTAATATTTTAATATTATTTTAAGTAAGTAGGTATGGATTTAATTATCATCCGTTTAAAATAATACTTACAGGAAACGTGATCAATTTTTGATGTGTAACATCTTTCTCGCACTTTCTTGTAATCTGTGGGAATGATTTCGTGAAAAGGGACGGAAGTGTGTAACAAGAATCCGGGGAAGCGCGCGCTATTAATTTGATTTGACCAATGATCGCGCGCGGTTTTAGAGTTGGCTGTCAGTTGGTACCAAACCATTTTCGATAGGTTGGTACTGTCAGCCAAGATGTCAGATGTTACACATGATATGAGACTACTGTAAGGCTCGCTCGATTTTTTCAATCACTTCAATGTTACTCAGTTTCTTCAAGTATTCAATTAATTGAATACTCAGGGTATTCAATTAATTTGAAGTTTTCACCCCTCGAAGCAGTGATAGCCAAGTGGTATGACCGTCAGACTGCCAAGTCGTAGGTTTCGAGTTCGAACCCAAGCCACACACGTCTGATTTTTCGGATTCATGTGCGTATTGTATAATTATCACTTGCTTCAAAAACGGTGAAGGAAAACATCGTGAGGAAACCGGCATGCCTGAGAGATATTTCTCGACGGCATGTGAAGCCAAGTCAGAGACCCAGGTCGGCTTTAAAACTCTGACACCGGGTTAGTCACTAACCACACGAAAAAGAAGATAAGAGTGTATACTGAAAGTTGGCAACGTCGCAAATAGCTGTCAAATATTTCGCTGTATTGATTATACATCGAAATATTTGACACCTATTTGCCACGTTGCCCACTTTCAGTATAAACGCTTTTAAAACGAACACTATCATAACACCAAGCTATGAAATAATTTCCCGTTATTTCATAAAAGTAGCTAATTTAACTTCACGAGTCTGTTAGATGTACAATCAGAGTCAAGCTGTTACCTTAATCTTATTGTTACATAACCTATTCCAGCTAACTTGACCTAATCTCTAGAAGTGTAATCTTGCAAGCACTCGCTTTGAAATACCTGCTTAAATATCTGACCGTGAAAACTTAGGTGAAGGAGTCACTTGGAGTCACCTTATCTAGTTTAAAAATAATATGATTGACGTGTAAAAGTTTTTAGTACAACCTACATACAGAAATAAAAATCATTTATCATTTATCATCACTTGTAGATAAAAGGTTCATGAGAAAACCAGCGTCAGACAGCATTTGTCTGGCTAAATGAACCTTTTTGGCGCAGCCGTGAAGGCATTCACTATTGTTGTTAAAACATTATTTTCACTTTTTTATTTTGTGTTTCGCGAACTGTTTTTTAGATAGATAAGATAAGATTTATTTAAAATTTGTTTTATCTACTCTCGTATCGTAATATTCGAATTATAAACTTCAAAACGAGTTTATATTGACATAATTTTATAAACACAATACCGAAATTTAAAAATAGAATCATATTATAAAACTTGTTCTCTAACAAAATAATGTTATAAAACATTTTTTTTTCTATTACGATACAGGGCAAATCCAAGAAGTTAATATATGTAACCAAGGAGTTTCCATCACCTTTTGTAATGGAACGTTAGCGGGGGACAGCAGCATAACGCATGCGCGGTGATGTGCTGGCTGCAGGCGCCATTCATACGTGAAGTTGTACTGAATTTCGTGGGATTTTTTTATTCTTGGTCTTTAACTTTGATCGTTTATTTAGTAGGTTCAATCCCAATGTATGAGAGTAGATAAAGTAGTGTATGAAACTGCACTTTACTAGGTTTTAAAAAACTCGTGTGATACTATTAAAAACCTCGCCTGTGGCTCGATTTTTAAAGTCAAAGTCAAAGTCAAATTATTTATTTCAAATAGGCCCTTGTAAGGCACTTTTGAACGTCAAAGTTTACAAAAAATTGAATTGATTCTAGTCGCCCCTTCCAAAAAGTAGTTTTCGTATGGAGAAGAATGGGCAAGAAACTCCACCGCTTAAACTCACAGTCGTATTTTAATACCCCTCATTATGCAACAGTTTCATAAACTACTATTATAATCTGTCTAATTGTAAAGAGCCCAAAATATAAACGTCAACGAATTATACGTTGCTAAATTGAAGAGTACAACTGTGACATAGCATGACAACTGAAGTCACAGGTATTACGTGTAGTCGATTACTTGACAGCTGTGTCGTCACGTGGTTTTTTTGTTCAACTATATTTAATTACCTAAACCTATGGACAATAATAAGTTATTTGAAAAGATCGGTTTAGGTTTTGCCGTAAGACATAGTTCCTGAAGTATGGACTCATAAGTGCATCGTGAAACGATGTTAGAGAAATCGTTCGCATATTTCAAGATAACGAGCGACTCCTGAAATAGTTCGCTTGCTGCATAACTTAATAATGTCTGACCCAATTATTTTATGTACACTACTATGCTTTATTACAAAATTATTTGTGTCTAATCGAATACATAGTGTGGTTATCGTGGGATTTGAAAGCAGGTTTTCTAGCGATGGTTCTTAGTCATGATTTATCAAAATCGGTTCAGCCGTTAGAAGATCATCAGCTCTTTTCTAGTTGATGAATGGATGTGAGCGTCTTCCACAACTCTGATCGATTTGAAATTTGGTATTCTGTTACTTCAATAATACCTATTTGGAGGTTTCTTGGTGTATCAGAAGGTTGAAGAAAATACTCGTCGATGTATAATGTGAAAGATATATTTTGGTAAAATAACGCGACTTATATACAATTTACAATATATGCCCTAACCAATAAAAACTTGTACATTAAATTAATCCAGCATTTACATAAAATATAACGAATGAGAATAATGCATTTTTAGCCAATCACACAACAGCGGACTGTTGTGAGATGGTTTCCGCACGGTGTCGCCTGTGTGTTCGTGAGCGCGGCGCGGCGTGCGCGCTGAAGGCATAAGTATGGGTGCCTAGTAATCCGCGCTTCCTTTCCGAGGCGGCCGCCGTCGTGTGAAGATCTCCGAAGTTTCCTGGTGTTCCTGGAGAACACGATGTTGGCGTGTGGCATCTGCAATCCTGATACTCCTATTTCTTTAACGGCTTGTCAAAGCGTGGTGTCAGTTCTTCTCAGGGCTGGTGTTTCTTTGTCAGATGTCTAAAACGTGGTAGTGTGCCATAATGAATTGTGGCTACTCCTGTTTCTTTAACGGCTTGTCAAAACGTGGTGTCAGTTCTTCTCAGGGCTGTTTGCTTCCGTGTTTCTTTATCAGATGTCTGAAACGTGGTAATTCGCTATGACGATTGTTGTGGCTACAGTACTCCCCCTCAAGCGAAGCGTACCGGCAGCTTGACGACGCGGCCCGAGCGTGTTGTTTTGCTGATAGTGGGCTGTGACGTCATGATGTTCGTAGGTACTCGTGCTTGTTGCTTGGTTGGTGTGGTACTGGCCTTGGTTTGCTTGGTGCTGGTAATGGTTCTTGGAGGTAAGGTATTGGTAATGTTTCTTGGAGGTACGGTATTGGTATACTCTGCTATGACGTATGCAGGCTTCAGTCGATCGATCGAAATGTTAGCTTGACGATTCGGTAGCTGTATAGTATACGTTTTGTCTGTGCGGCTTATAACACGGTAGGGACCTTCATACGGAGCTTGGAGTGGTTTCTTAATTGCATCGGTTCTTATAAACACGTGACTGCATTTGAGTAAATCTTGATGCACGAATACGCGCTTATTATTGCTGTGATGCTCGGTGTCTGGTTGCGGTTTGTTTGCTTGTATGACGTCACGCAGATTTTCGACGTAAGTATAATCCATTGTAGGTGTGTGGGTACTTGTAAAAAAATCCCCTGGTAGACGCAGGTTGTATCCGTAGGTAAGTTCGGCAGCGCTCACGCCTGTATCAGTGCGCAGTGCGGCTCGTAGACCAAGTAGCACTGTAGGTAGCTCGTTGATCCATGTACTTGCGTCGGATAGTTTTGCGCGTAGTGATGTTTTGAGCGAGCGATGCCACCGTTCGATCATTCCGTTGCTTTGCGGATGGTACGGTGTGGTGCGAGTTTTCTTGATTCCCATTTGTTTCATCAGGTTTTGAAATAACTGACTCTCGAACTGGCGACCTTGGTCGCTTGTTAGTGTGGTCGGGCATCCGAATCTTGCTATCCAATGTTGGTAGATGATATCGGCTATTCGAACAGCTGATATTTCGTCGGTAGGGATTGCTTCGGGCCACTTTGTTAGTCGGTCGATCATTGTTACTAAGTAACGATGGCCTTGAGCTGTTGTAGGTAGCGGGCCAACAATGTCGACGTGTACGTGTTGGAAGCGATCGCTTGGCGGGAAACCTGAGATGTTCGAGGATGTGTGACGTTGTATTTTGCTTTTCTGACACTGTATACAGGTTCGAGTCCAACGGCTGATGTCTGCGTTCATTGATGGCCAGAAGTATTTTTGTGTTGCAAGTTTGCGAGTCGTGCGCGTACCAGGATGACTGATGTTGTGCACGCTATTAAAAACTTCTTGTCTGTGATCCTCTGGTATATACGGGCGTATATACGGTGTAGATGTTTCGCAATATAACTCGACGTCTGTGTTTGGTATTATTATTTTCTTGAGATTGATGTTGTTTTCTTGCAGTAATTGTTCAATGTTGCTGTCCTTTTCTTGCGCGCTGGCTATGTCCTTGAAGTTTATCGCAGGTGGGCATGAGATTGTTTCTATGCGGCTGAGTGTGTCGGCGACGATGTTTTGCTTACCGCTCACGTGACGTATGTCTGTGGTAAATTCGCTGATAAACAAAAGTTGTCTCGTTCGTCTCGGTGTTTCTGTATTCGATTGTGTTTTTGTCATTACAAATGTTAGCGGCTTGTGATCCGTGAATATAATGAGTTGGCGTCCTTCGAATGTCTTGCGAAAATGTTTGACTGCCATGTAGATTGCGAGTAGCTCTCGGTCGTAGGTGGAATACTTCTTTTGCGCGTCATTGAATTTCTTGGAATAATACCCGAGCGGTTTCCATGTTTGATTCACGTATTGTTGTAGGACGGCGCCAGCTGAGTTGTCGGATGCGTCGCAGAACAAAGCAAGTGTAGCTTGATGTGATGGGTGAGCGAGTAAAGCTGCTTGTATGATGCTAGCTTTACACTGCTGGAACGCTTGAGTTGCTTCGTCGGTCCACGTGATCTGAGTTTTGTCTCGCTTCTTTACATTGTGTAGGTATGAATTAAGTGGTGCCTGTAGTACTGCGGCGTTAGGGATATGATCGCGATAGAAGTTGATCATTCCGAGAAACCTTCTTAATTCTTCGATTGTAGTCGGCTGAGGGTAATCGGTGATTGCTTGGATTTTATGTTGCGGAGGTTTGATGCCTTCCTTTGCTACGGTGTAACCTAGGAATTGGACTTCTGATTTGCCTAGGTTGCATTTAGCGGGGTTAATGGTGATGCCATTGTCTTCTAATCGCTTCAGTACGATTTGGAGGTGTTCTCTGTGTTGGTCTTCGTTTTCTGATGCCAATAGCACATCGTCGATGAATGGGAAGACAAAATCTAATCCTCGTAGTACTTCATGGATAAATCGTTGAAACGTTTGTCCCGCGTTCTTCAAACCAGGGCACATACGTGGGAATTCAAATAATCCCATGGGGGTAATTATGGCTGTCTTCTGGATGTCTTCTTCTCTTACGCTCAGTTGTTGGTATGCACGGTTAAGATCTATAGTTGAGAAGATAATTTTTCCAGATAATTGATGAGTGAAGTCCTTGATGCGTGGGACGGGGTAGCGATCTGGAATGGTGATGGAATTGAGTCGGCGATAGTCACCACAAACTCTAATATCGCCATTCTTCTTAGGGACGATGTGTAGAGGTGATGACCATGGGCTTTTGCTAGGTCTGCATAATCCTTGTTCGATCATATTTTCGAATTCTTTTTTCACTGTTTCGAATCGATGTGGTGGTATCGGTCGGGCTCGGCTGTGTACTGGTGGTCCTGTTGTTTCGATGAAATGTTGAACTTGGATATCGGAGTTTAATTTCATCGATGTTAATCTGGTTATGCCGGGATACTGGGCTAATATGTCGTGGTATGACTGCGACATATCTATGCTGCGTACGGTGGGCACATTCGATACTCGTACCGGGGCGTTTACCTTTAAACTCGTCACGCCATCGATTAATCTTCGGTTTTTCAGGTCGACGATGAGTTGGTGATGCTTGAGGAAATCGGCTCCAAGTATGGGTTTTGTGACGTCAGCTACGATGAATTTCCACAAGTACGGACGGCGTAAATTTAGATCGAGTGTTAATGTTTTCTCGCCATACGTAGCTATAGTTGTGTTGTTCGCTGCGTATAGCTGGAATGGTAATGGCGTTGGTATTTGTCCCTTTTTTCTCGGTAGTACGGATATGTTTGCTCCAGTATCAACTAAGAAGGATAGTTTCGAGGTTTTGTCAGTGATGTATAGGCGGTGGGAGTTTTCTTGAACGCCGGTGTCCGCCATTGCCAACGTTCCGTCTAGTTTTCCGGGTTTTGTTTCTTAAACGAGCAAGGCGATGTACAACGTCTAGCTTGTTCTTTGAAACGGCGGTGATAATAACAGAACGGAGATGGGGAAGCTTCTCGGCTGCGTTGTCGTGATGTGCTGCGGTCGCGAGATGGATGACGACTGCGGCGATAGTTGTTGTTGTTGTTGTTGTGGTATTGTCTAGTTTTTAACTCGGCTATTTCAAGCGACAACTTCCTTATTTCGTTGATAAGGTACTGCGTATCAGCCAGTGGTGCGGATGGTGCTGGTGCATGCACGGCTGCGACTTCTGTTGCTGCTGTCTGCTCCATTATTTTATCTGCGAGTAGCCCGAGTTCGTCGAGTGCTGTTTTTGTGCTGAACGTTTCGCTGACTGCGAGGACTGAGCGGACGTGTGATGGGAGGTGATTGGTCCACATAAGTCGCAGAGTAGATTCTGGAAGTTTATCTGCAGCGAGGTTTCGCATGCGGCGGAGTAGTTGCGTCGGCTTCTGATCTCCGAGTTCCATTTCGGACAGCAATTTTTGGAACTGGCGGCTGTCTGATTCCTCGTAGGTAGATATGAGCCTTTCTTTGATGGCCTTGTATTGGTCCGTCTCCGGTGGGTTGTACAGTAGGTCCGCGATCTGCTCGACGTCTTGTCGCTCGAGCTGTGCAATGACCATCTGTGCGAGCTGGCCCTGGCCTTTCTTGAGGTCGTTGGTTGCTGCTTCGAAGCTGATGAACCAGAGTCGTGGTCGATCGCGCCAGAAAGGTGGAATGCGCATGTTGAGAGATATACCGGCAGCCTCCGCCTTCGGTACTGGTTGCGATGATGAGCTGGATTGTTCTTCCGTTTGGCTGGGATTCGTCATCTTGGATTGTGATTTAGCGATATGGGCTGAGCTTCGGTTCACTTAAATTTTCTTCACTGTGTTCTAGGCACGGGGTCACCACTTTGGAGATTCTTGGTGTATCAGAAGGTTGAAGAAAATACTCGTCGATGTATAATGTGAAAGATATATTTTGGTAAAATAACGCGACTTATATACAATTTACAATATATGCCCTAACCAATAAAAACTTGTACATTAAATTAATCCAGCATTTACATAAAATATAACGAATGAGAATAATGCATTTTTAGCCAATCACACAACAGCGGACTGTTGTGAGATGGTTTCCGCACGGTGTCGCCTGTGTGTTCGTGAGCGCGGCGCGGCGTGCGCGCTGAAGGCATAAGTATGGGTGCCTAGTAATCCGCGCTTCCTTTCCGAGGCGGCCGCCGTCGTGTGAAGATCTCCGAAGTTTCCTGGTGTTCCTGGAGAACACGATGTTGGCGTGTGGCATCTGCAATCCTGATACTCCTATTTCTTTAACGGCTTGTCAAAGCGTGGTGTCAGTTCTTCTCAGGGCTGGTGTTTCTTTGTCAGATGTCTAAAACGTGGTAGTGTGCCATAATGAATTGTGGCTACTCCTGTTTCTTTAACGGCTTGTCAAAACGTGGTGTCAGTTCTTCTCAGGGCTGTTTGCTTCCGTGTTTCTTTATCAGATGTCTGAAACGTGGTAATTCGCTATGACGATTGTTGTGGCTACACCTACTACCTACCTGATACTTGTTAAACTTCATAAAATACGTTATGTCACTTTTTGTGTATCTTGATTAAAATAGTTTCTGTATTTAAGTGATTTCCTATAGGGTTTCATAATAAAAAATGCGAAAAACAAAATGAGTCGGATCCATTAACTTTTTAGTAACTATTCTTTAGTTACGTTTTATTACTATTTCCACGTAATTTCTGAATGCCTCTGTAAAATTTTAAGACGGAAAACACTAGCTTCTTTCTGATTGGTTGTTGATCTGGCATCTCCGCCATAATTTTTTGTGACAGTAATAAACGTTTTGTGTAAGTGGGGTACTTTTTCATTATTAGAATTATAAATAATTTTTTCACAATACAATGTAGTTTCATTCTATCAAAACATTAAAGAGTATTATAATGTTTTTTTTGTTTTGTGTTTTGTTTGGTTTTTGTTTGTTTGTTTTTTTGTTTGTTTTTGTTTTTTCCAATGATAGAATTAAACTGAATATAGTTTTTTTGGTTTTTATAGTTTTTATAATTCTCGCTAGCCGTCCAGTCTGGATTTGTGCCCGGTTAGTGACAGAAGTTCGTCTTCCGTTAGGTAGATTGGATATAACTGGCGAAATATCGTCTGATAGTCTGCCCAATCCCACGGGAAAATTCTAGACAGAGAAGCCTTATGCACTTAAGTAAACTCTTAAAAGATTTTGACATTAGTGCTTATGGCTTCAGAGTCTAGAATTATTTGTCGTGATGTTTCGATTGTATCGTTTTTTTTTTTTGTATTTCTATGTATTTTGTATAACAGACGCGCCCAGGTGCAGTAACGAGGTGTTTACAAAATATTTACAGTGTAACATCACGTTCGTAATGGGCTAAATGGAATTTAAAAGCTTTGGATTTCTCACCGCCATTGTTTGGATGGTGGTATGCAGTAAGTGATTTTGATGCAAGCATTTTTTTTAAGTCCTTGCAAAACGTTATTTTTTTTAATAAACAAAATTTTATAATAGTGACAAGTTTCTTTTTAAATTGTGTTTTTTTTTGTGTTCAATTCATATTTGGTCGCATCCGATACGTAGATGGGTCCTATATTCGATTCTCAAGACTTTCATTACGACTTTTATTTGAATTTATTTGTGTGTGATTTAAAGTTTTCGTATATGGGTTACATAACCCATATACGAAAACTTTAAATCACACACAAATAAATTGGACCTGAAATAAATGTTTTTTTTTTTTTTTTAATTAGCGTTTTCTTCAGGAATTTCTCAGTAGTACCCGGACCCCTACAATAATTGCTTACCTAAATCACTTCATTGTTCTTTTGTTTGCAAAAAAACGTCCGATCAACGACATAAACACCGTGACATTTTAATCGTCTTACAAAAACAGCCCACTTCATGTATCCAATTACTACAATTTTTTTTTTTTTTTTTTATATATTTTGTAACAAATTTTTATTGGTCCTAGAGGTATTTTATGTCGAGTACATTGAGTGGCCCTTTGTAATACGATAAAAATGACATGGAGTTTTTTTTTTTAAATTACTGTTTTTACGACGGCGCGGCGTCGCTAGTTTGTTTCAGGTCCAGCTTCACTGGTGCATCTGCTCTTTGCTGTTTCCAATGTCTTCGTCTGAGGTTCTCGCTAATAATAAATTGTATTAACATGTCTGTAAAAAAAAACACTATTTCAAAAATACCCTATGTATTAAAACTAGATGAGTTCGGTGTTTCCTATCTGACTACTCTGAGAAGAAAGGCCGAAACAAACTCAGAGGTCGCCGGCTCTTTTAGAGTCCAGACACAATCTTTGTCAGGCCATTATGAGGATAAATATTGTGACGTAGCCTCTCGTAGCGGCAATTTTATCAGGCTATTTAAGTCCCATCTTTTCATCAATGAAAAAATTAATCAGAGGCTTAAATAATTACAACAAAATCTTGATTTATTTAAAAAAAACAGAAGTCCATTAAAGTAATTAGAAATGATAAAAAATCATGCTATTTTTAATGGATATTACGTTTATCTTATTTCCTGTTGCGTACATATGACGGTATTCGGTTATCTGTTTAATAATCTCGTAGTTTTTATCTTGCAACGATTGTGATTTCGGCTACTTACTAAGCGAGTGCCTATTTTTTAGGGTTCCGTACATTCGAACGAAAAAACGGAACTTTTATAGGATCACTCGTGTGTCTGTTTGTCTGATCGTCTATCACGGAGATTGGTCCGAATCTACTGGACCGATTAAGTTTGGTAAACCCTTACTTTACCAAACTTAATTGGAATTTTTGTGACTCAAACACGAAAGTGCAAGGTAAATAAATTAATTTTATACCATTCCCCCTCTAAAAAGCTTATTTTATTCACTGAAAACAGTGAATAAAAAGCTTTTTTGATCACTGTTTTGGTGTTTGAATTTAGAACACATCTATATATGCGACCTCCATCTCAATGCTATACAACCTCCTTGCGAAAACATACTCTATACACAGGAAATAAATATCGTTTCACAAGTTGATTGTTATTAGTAATAATAAGAAAATTACTTTTGATTTTAGTAATTGTTCCAATTTTAATGTGCATTTTAATTAAAGCCCCTTGCAGAGTAGCGCGACGCGACAGCGCGACGACACCGGTCATTGTTATACCGTGAAGTTTTCTTTGAAATTGTTTTGTTAGAATCGCGTCGCACCAGTCTGCACGAAGCTTAATTCAACCTTCCTTTTTCTTCAATAAATGTCTATTTTCGCTTAAATCTTTCTTTTTCTCGTAGTCATGGTATAAAGTATAGTATGCAACTCTTGAATAAAACGGATTTATATCGAGGGCCATGAATTACTCGCGTCGCTCAGGATTCTAAAACTTGAATCACTCGCTACGCTCGTGATTCAATCGTCATGAATCACTCCCTACGGTCGTGATTCAGTCGTTAGAATCCTTCACTTGCTCGTGATTCATCTATGGCCCTCGCTTTAAATCCGTCTTTTATTCACTAATTGCATAATATACTATTATACCATTCCCCCTCTAAAAAGCTTATTTTATTCACTGTTTTCAGTGAATAAAAAGCACTTTTAATCACTGTTTTGGTGTTTGAATTTAGAACACATCTATATATGCGACCTGCATCTCAATGCTATACAACCTCCTTGCGAAAACATACTTGATACACAGGAAATAAATATCGCTTCACAAGTTGATTATTATTTAGTAATAATAAGAAAATTACTTTTAATTTTAGTAATTGTTCCAATTTTAATGTGCATTTTAATTAATTCAACCTTCCTTTTTTCTTCATTAAATGTCTATTTTCGCTTAAATCTTTCTTTTTCTCGTAGTCATGGTATAAAGTATAGTATGCAACTCTTGAATAAAACGGATTTATATCGAGGGCCATGAATTACTCGCGTCGCTCAGGATTCTAACACTTGAATCACTCGCTACGCTCGTGATTCAATTTTCATGAATCACTCCCTACGGTCGTGATTCAGTCGTTAGAATCCTTCAGTTGCTCGTGATTCATCTATGGCCCTCGCTTTAAATCCGTCTTTTATTCACTAATTGCATAATATACTATTAAATATGGGGTTTACATACGGAAAAAAAAATACAAATTAATTTTGCTAACTGTACCGCGTGACAGAAATGAAAGGGAAATGTTATGAGAATGACATTTTGTATTTTTTATAATTTTAAAGTATTTTTGTAAAATCTATACAAGTATTATGAAGAGGTATTTTTTTTTGTTTGGTTGTTTGTAAGCTTATATGTAGGGAGTAATCTCCGGAAGTACCAGTCAGATTTAAAAAATATTTTTGCATTGGAGAATTGAGCGGCCTACGCTCAATTCTTGAGGAAGGTTATAGGCTCACTAGTATTATTATATTTTTATATGTACTTTCCGTGTTTATCTTTGAAACTACTGACATCGGTGAAGGAAAACATCTTTAGGATACCTGTATTGCTATTCTGTAACCATCTCACCGTGAAACCTTAGGTGAAGTGAGCGTAGAGTGAGCTGTCATTCCACAGGGATTGACACTATAGACAGCTCACTTCACCCAAGTTTTCACGGTGAGATGTTTACAGAATAGCATGACTGGACTATATTATGATATTCCATATTTTAAGTAATTAGGATTGGTTTCCGTACTTAGTCCATCAAGTGGACCATTGTTATGAAATAAAATGATTTTTTTTATTCTGTATATAGGATATTGGAATTACTTTTACATGTCATATTAAAATTTGCTAGATGAGGTCGGCGTTTCCTATCTGACTACTTTGAGAAGAAAGGCCGAAACAAACTCAAAGGTCACAGTCTCTTTTAAAGTCCAGATATAATACCACCCACCCCCCACCCATATTAACAACATTTTGCTGTATGATGAATCCTCAGATGTCTTCGCAAGTACTGAACTGAGCTTCCTGAACACTGCTACTCGATACCTGAAATCCATCGCCACTCCCAGTACAATCTCCTTGGAGTGAATAAATTAATTTGTTTCTTTTTAATCAATTTTATTACAATTTTTATCCAAATTATATCTAATCTTATCTAATTTTTTTGATTTTTACCCGGCTACAGAAGTGTTAAAAAGGAAGTAAATTTAATTTGTTTAAATTAGGCACTAGGTCGATTTTCAGTGACGTTGAATGTCAAAGTAAAAGTAATTTATTTGGCTTAAAATGCGGTAATATAAATTGATTTCCACCTGTCGCTTACCGTGGTTGGTCCATCCAACCGCGGTAAGCGTAGCTTGACCTGATCGATCGACCCGTGCGGCTGTTATTACTTATCCACAACCCCGAATATATGTTATAATTTATATTTAAAGTAAAAAGTTAATTTTCTTGCGTCCCTCTCGTCCACCACCATCCGCCCGCCCCAACACAATCAGACCGTGACTGCTCGGATGACGGGGATGAAAGGAAGATGGCGATAATATCCTCACGAGCCATCCCCCGGGATGAAGTTTAAAGTAACGTTAGTAATGAATTCAAACCGAATCTCAAGTGGTTTAGCTGTTTTTGAGATGCTTTGTTGTAGACGGACTTTTTATTTTCAGTGAATTATATTTTTTCTACCTGAAAGATCCATTTTGCAATGATTAGTCTGTTCTTCTTAAAATAATTGTTATATGAAATTCTAATATACAACGTATACCTAATGTTCAAATAGCTGATAGCGACCATTATATTCTGCAGAAAAGAGCCATCAGAGCAATGGCCTCCGCTGGTGCGATTCTCTCAGGAAACTGTTTAAAAATATTAACATCATGACGGTACCTTGTCAATATATCTATGAAAACATGTACGTAAGGAAAAATCTAAATCTTTTCAGTAAAAAAGGCGAAAGACACAATTATAGTACTAGAAATAGAGACCAATTAGTTCAACCTGGTTTCAGACTGGCTAAAGTAGACTCATCCTTCATGGGGTACTGTTTAAAATGTTACAATAAAATACCTCCCCACATACTCGAACTAAATGAAACTAAATTTTAATCTTGTATTAAACGCACACTATGCTGCCAAGCATATTATAAGTTGGGGGATTACATCGCTGACAAAAATGCTTGGCTCAACGCTGGTCCAGCTCCACAAGGGCGCATAAACTAGATGATTAGCATTGAAAATATTGTTGGAGCTGCTGAAGATTGCCAAAACTATCTTTGCATTGTATAAATTCAATCTCTTATTATTGTATTATTACATAGCACATGTGTGAGCACTGTGACCATTACCTTCTACAAAACTACCATTTACTGGGTATGTCTTTAATTGACTTGAATGCCCTGACGGCTGAGAGTATGTCATGCTCACTCAAATGTCTCGCTGGTGGTGGCGTGTGTGTTGGATCATTAAGTTCCCTTCAAAATGGTTGAGCTGAATGGTGCTGATCCATGCGTCATGTTCGTGAACGGGCGCCGTCAGTAGAGACTGGTCATCTCTTAGCTGCCATGGCTTATTTTAATTTTTGAATTGTTTTTATCGTTTCATTAAGGACGCTTTTTACGTGCACGTCTTTCTACATTGTTCTCACAATTTCAACATGAATATTTTGTAAGAGTACGCTGAAAGAGAAAGCTGTAATTTGGCATGGGTATACGTATTAATCACACCGAGAAAGTGGTAAAATAAAACCAAGAAAAAAAAATTATTAGGGTACCTCCCCTACACGTAAAGTGTGTATGTTTTTTTTTCTCATCTATCCCATGGTTTGGGGTTCGTTAGAAAGGTCGTTTATAAAAATTGCGAGTTTGCGAAAACCATTTTTGGATTCAGGGATCCGTTTGCGAAATATTAAGCTTTTAACAGCAAATTTTTGTTAGAGTCAAGCCCCCCCTGCCAGCTAAATGGTTGTACTTGGATTTGTGAAAAAATTCACAGCAGTAGTATATATAACGAAATTAAAAGGAAAACTATCAGAGCTAAGTAGGCTGTACAGGTTAAAGAGTAATAATCGACCAACTTACAAAAAAATTTGAATTTTGTAGGTTGCTGCTAGCCCTGCGGTTTGGCACTGACACTTTCACCTAAGGTGCTGATAGACTTGAGCATTCACTTGTAACAGAACATCGAGCATTGTCCGTTTTTAAATTTGTCGAACTGATCAACGAACAGAGCCAAGCATAGAGCCAAACTTCGCTACGAACATTTTCACGATCATTCCAGCGGACGCTCTAGTCAATGCTCGTCAAAAAAATATTCTTCACGAAAATGGAAACGGAACAATGACAGAATGGCTCGGTTCGGCAAAAAGGTCGAAGCAAATTTACTGTCCTTTCGCTAGAATGCTCGCTAAAATGCTCGCTAGAATGCTCGCTAAAACGCTCCCGTTTTTTTTTCTGTAATGTAACATTCGCTAGAACGCTGATTACAACTGATTGCTCAAGTTTATCAGCGCCTATAAGAAAACAATTAACACCCTACGTCAGTTTTCTGTGTTTGAAACGGACAAGTTGGTACAGTACGACACAACTTAGATGTTGTAGCATCGGCAAAATTCGTGTAAAACCGATCACCATCCGAACTGAGTGCGTCTTCAAAATCACCAATCTTTATTACTGCTTCAGGTGAAAATGATCTTTACGAAAACGCAATAACTTGTAAATTCATATAGCCACATACATTCACACATTTTACATTCGTAAAATTGGAAAGAATGAATGAAAATTTTCAAATTTAAGCTTCATCTAATTTGTATCGTACTGTAGTCACTTTGCTTAGCAATTCATTTCCCTAAATTTACATTTCACCTCTGCCTTCAGGAAACACAGAGTTGTAATATTATTACTAGTAATACGAGTAATACTCAAGACTTTTTACACTTACCTCTTTCATTGAAATAGCCTCGCGAACTCTCGCTTCGAGTAATAACATAAGATATAACAAATCCTATGTAATAAGCGAGTAAGCAGTGCTGTAAACAATACCGAATTACATTTTGTCATGATAAATTGTATTAGAAGATGTTTTGGTATAGTCTGTATTGAGAATTGGTCGTTGATTCTTAACATTATGTCATATAGATTCTGTTCTTCTAACTGAAAAGACGACTGTACTGCTAGCGAGATTGTTGCGCCACTTTTTTTCCCAATTAAATGATTGAAATGTCGTTAGATTTTTAAATATTTTGTTTTTCTTCTTCTCTAATATCGAACACAGAAGAGTCCTTTGTAAAGTATTTTTTTTGTTAAGTTATCTATCGTTCTCCCAAGTATGTTGGGGTCGGCTTCCAGTCTAACCGGATTTAACTGAATACCAGTATTTGACATGGAGTGAATAGTCACTCCATGTCAAATACTGGTAGTACACTGGCAAGCTGGCTGCTATGTGGAGGTGGAAACCTCCACAAAGGTCTGCCTAACATAGCGGAGAAAGGCTAAGCAGATGATTGTGGGGTATGTGTCCCTATGATACAAGATATTTATTTTGTAAAACATGAGTGTAGAATTATACAGGTCTAAAAATAATAAGAGGTAGCTACATGTTTTGCCAATCATGGTGTACAAAATTAGTCGCACTAAGACAACTATTACAAAAAGATAATTATAAAATCGTCAATAATAAATTAAAACAATGACTTACAAAGAAAAAAAAAACATAGGATTAAATTAAAATGTCAACAATTTAAATTCAATTTAAGTAAAATACAGATTAGAAAAAATTATAACATGGAATATGGAAATTATGTTTTTCTATTTATTTTTGTATATGCATTGAATGTTTTAAAATCTTTCTTTCTTTGTCGTGTGTCTAGTGACTAACCTGGTGTCAGAGTTTTAAAATCGCCCATGGGCCTCTGACTGGGCTTCACATGTAGTGGAGAAATATCTCTCAGGCACGCCGGTTTCCTCACGATGTTTTCCTTCACTGTTTTTGAAGGAAGTGATAATTATACAATACGCACATGAATCCGAAAAGTCAGAGGTGTGTGACTTGGTTTCGAACTCGAGACCTATGACTTGGCAGTCCGACGGTCACACCACTAGGCTATCACTGCCTGTTTTAAAATTATACTAGTCTATTGGTTGTCTTATTGCAGGGCAAAAACTCTCCCGATAAAGTGAAAATTTTAAAATGTATTTTTTTGTTTAAAAAAAACGTTAATCTGTCGTATTATTTCTCATTCAAATTAAATATTATTAAATGTAACAATAATAAAAAAAAATAATCAAATCAACAATATTATTAAAAATAATATAAAAAATTATAATATGTAACTGAAAAATTGATTGATTAATATATTAACTTTGTTGCATGTTAACAAATATTGTATAATTGCATGGAAAATAAAAGGCTTATTTATTTATTACTTCAGTGGCCAAAACACAGCAGTGCGACTACGGATGACACCATAAAAAGCTAACAACCGTAAAAATACCACGACGCCTCTAGCGGTATCCATCGATACCTCAATAGGGTGCGGCGGTATCCACCACGAGCGGTAGCGATATCAGTATTACACAATACTGCGGTTGCATAGACTGCATAGCTATGAAAAAAATATTATGATTATTATTTTAAATAATTATTATTGCTCAAATTCAAATTCAAAATATTTTATTTCACATAAACCTACAAGGGCACTTATGAAACGTCAGAAGCTAGGTGCACGGTTCCAATTGGTCGTTTCCTATGGAGAAGAGCCGGCAACAAACTCCACGGTTACTCTTTTAAAAGTAAATGGTTTTTACAATGTTTCCAAATTACAGTGTTAAAAGGTATGAGAGGACAGTGTAGGCCCATCAACAAGTACCAGGTACTTAGCAAAATATAAAATGGTCCACAGATCTACAGTCTGTTATGTCTACAACGTTCTCTCATTCACAAAATTTAAAAGAAAATAATCTATATAAAAGATAAATGAAATAATAAAATAAAAACCTATTTAAACCAAATGACAATGGTTGCCACTACAGCTGTTACAAATCAAATTTAATATAAAATATAGAATATTGTAAGTATACAATGTCAAATAATAAAAAGGTTATGTCAAGGAAATTTGTATTTTAAAATAAAATAAAAAAGTCAATTAAAATAATTATCGTATATCCCGGGCGCAATAACTTGACACCTGGCTCGAAACTCGACTCCCCTCCCGCTAACCCGCGCGAGGCCCCGTTCTCGTCCTTCAGGACGTGAGCGGGGCCTCGCGCGGGTTAGCGGGAGGGGAGTCGAGTTTCGAGCCAGGTGTCAAGTTATTGCGCCCGGGTTGTAATTTGGGAGCAGTTAATAGACATTTACATAGTTATGCCGTTAATGAGGCACCAGGAAAGCCACATGTGCAGAAGAAATGATTGCCAAACTTCCTCGTCTTCAACGTCGTGCTTGAAAAAGACACGAGGTGATTTGGCCTAGACAGCAATTTTTTTTTTTTTTTTAATACCTTTTCCCATATTTTCCTTCAATCTCGATAGCGGGAGTCGCCGCGATGTTGCGCTCACTACGACAACAAATGTTGCCATGGGATCTCTTAATGATTGACTTGAACTAATAATCTATAAATCTATTGTGTTGTATTGTTCTACTCGAGTTTATTATCTTTTTGTATGCACGTGTTTCTGTGACAAATAAACTTATTTTTCGTTTTTTCTTTCTTGTTTTAATACATATTATTAAAATAGGATTGCATTGAGGACCATAAATTACTATATCGTCGAAATCTTAGCTTACTACGCCATAGCATAACGTTGTAAACCTACGCTCAGAGGCACGTCATATCGCGTGTAGTCCTTTGATTACACCAGTATTAAATTATTTTACTGTTTTGCTAAACATAACCACAATTCTTTACGAGATTGTAGCTTTAAAATAATTATGTCTACAAAGACGCCACTCATTTCCACATATTCTACTTATACTAGCGACCTGTCCTTTTAAACCTTCTGGTATGAATTTAGAACCCAATGGCTTGGCACGCGACGATGACAAGAGACTGGACGGCATGTCTTTCCATAGAAGGTGAAGGTTAGCGTGGGATGCAACCTGTGTCGATATTCTTGCGCCATCCCATCTTCTTGGCTCGGCATGCCGTGCTGGTGCTGCTGCTGCGGCTGCGGGAAACTTTAAGCGGTGTAAGTATAATAACTTTATTGGTAATTATATTTTCGAGCCGTTTGGGGTTGAAACCTTCGGGCCGTGGGGTCGGACCAGCGGCACCGAATCGGTGCCACTATGCGTGTCAATTTCGGTGCCAGCGGGGCTTGACGGTTGTGGGCGCTGGCACCGATTCGGCCGTTGGTCCTTTGGCGGAAATTTGATTGAAAATTCAAAACGAATTGAAATCTCAAAACGTCTATTTGACACTTCTCGTGACCCAAGGGGTGGTTTTTACCTTGGCCAGAGGTTAAGCATTGCCATACAACGTGGCAAAAGTCGACAGCGATGCGGATGAATTTTTCGATGCTATATTTTAGTTTGTGAAAAGTTTCAGTTAAGTTAGTATATAATTTTGCTGTCTTATCAATTAGTTATAAGTTATTATGTACCCATATATTTTTATCGTATTAATAAAATTTGATAAACTACTCTGATATGAATTATATTTATAAGTGATGGCGTAAACCGCATCAAAATCCGTTGCGTAGTTTAGAAGAATAACGTGATCAAACAGATAGACACGAAAAGCGACTTTAATTTATAATTGTAATATATCCAAATTGGGGAGTTTGTTGCGCCACTTCTTCTTCCCAGCTAAAGCACTAGGAAGTAGTGAAGGGTGGGCGTTTTGGGGGACCGTCTTATGTAATTTTGACGTTCGAAAACTGCTGATTCTCAGCCTTTTTTGAATAAATGACTTTTGAATTTGAATTATGTACAGATTTATCCCACACCGCTTTCGCCTATGCCTCAGACCACAGATCAGCTAATAGCATGTATCCCCGCTCTGGGTGACTTTACGAGTGTCCCGTAACTGTGGGATTGGCGAACTGTACCCTGCCTTACCCTGGGATACCCTGGTATACACTGGAATACCCTGGCTTATTTGTATCACATGTTGTAAGGTAATTGAATTCCGTTGAATATTTATGTTTCATGCTGTTTCGTTGGAAGTGCTGTAGGTGTTATTTGGGAATTGTATTACACAGACATTTAGCAGAATTCGGCACAGTCAGTCCTCTCATGTCTACATTTGATCTTACATCTATCATAAGATAAACAGAGCATTATACATATAACCCTTAATAAAAACGCAATGTGAGAAAAATGTAACCGAATTCTTACAAAAACTAACTTACGAAGAGACTGAATTGATAATAAATATACTATAGTGATTGACTACGTATCACAAACACACACACTCACGCACACACATATCACATCACACACAGAGAGGACTCACACACTATCCATTCAAACACATTTTATGTGTAATTTTTATATTTATTTCAATTTTGATTTTGTTTTTAATTTAATATTTTTTATTTTTGGCAAATTATGAAAACATTGCCTTTAATGAATTAAATATTATTTTATTGTATAGAACTAATGTTATATAAAAACACAATATTTTCGATCTCCAAATGTTAACATCTCTACGTGTGGCTATTTTTAATTGTTTATTATTTAAGGGGTTTGGCGCTGATAGCCGAAATACAGGCTTTCGCCTACAGATGTCTAATTACCTAATTTGTAACGAGAAATATAGAAACAATAAACCGTGGGGTGGAGACATTTAAAAATAAATGTCGCAGCGCTGGTATTCAGATACGGCCCGCAGTGATGACACGGATAGAGAGACAGAGAAAAAAAAAATGTGTGTAGTACATTCAAAAGTAAAATATAATTATGTAATCCGCACCCGACGTAACATCTGCAGTGCTATTCTGTAACCATCTCACCGTGAAAACTTAGGTGAAGTGAGCGTGGAGTGAGCAGTCACTCGACGGCATGAGAAGCCCAGTCAGAGGCCTATGGGCGGCAAAAAAAATCTGACACCAGGTTAGTCACTAATGGGCACGCCACAATTGTGGCGATAAGTCCCCTCTTTGAGGAGTGGCTAGAGAGGCGCCACGGCGTCCTCACCTTCCGCCTGACACAGGTCCTCACCGGACATGGTTGTTTCGGGAGGTTCCTGTTCAGAATAAAGCGGGAGGAAACGCCCGGGTGTCACCACTGTGTGGATCGCCCGGAGGACACGGTGGAGCATACGGTGGAGGTCTGCCCAGCTTGGGCGGAGCACCGCCGTGTCCTCACGGAGGCGATCGGCGGCGGCGATCTCTCGCGTCCGGCCCTGGTTCAGGCCATGGTCCGGAGCGAGAGTGCATGGGAGGCCGTCACCTCCTTCTGCGAAGCAGTAATGCTCGCGAAGGAGGAGGCGGAGCGCGCGAGGGAGAGGCAAAATGCGCCCCCTCGCGCCCCTAGTCGCCGCAGGAGACGCCCCGGGCGTCGGGAGTCGCGAGCCGACTTCCGGCCACCGTAGGCGCGGGCTTGCGGACGGTGAGCAATGGGTAGCTCGCCGTCCGATAGGGACCAGGCCCGGGTCGACGGCGCGTTGTGTTCCACGCGCGCCTCAAAGAGATGTCAGCACCAAGTGACGGGGTCCGGAAGGGCCAATGCCTGCCGGGGTCGCGGGTTTGTCTGAAAGGGATATTGCGACCTCGGCACACAGGCAACGGAAGGAACACGGGTGGGTTTTAGTCAGTAAAAGTCTGACACGCCCTCCCGCTCCACCCAGAGCGGGAGAAGTTATTTGATAATTTCCCATCCTCAAAAAAAAAAAAAAAAAAAAAAGGTTAGTCACTAACCACACGAAAAAGAAAAAAAGCTATTTAATCATACAGTAAAAGAAAATTGCCTGTTCTTCATGTGGAAACCTGCACCTTAATTGCACTTTCAAATAACACACTTTCCACAATTATAATTTTCAATCACAATTATAGGGAGGTTGAAAAAATTTTTTTTTTATCGTCAGGTAGGTTTAAAAAAAATATTGGACATGTATTTTTTTTTTTACTTAATGAAAAGATTACGGCAATACATTGAGTAGGCAATACGCTAGAATTGGATCTTGTGGACACCACTGTGTTCTTAGGTATGACTTTGGATTCGAAGCCTCCGTAGGGCCCACATATAACCAAATTGTCGAAGCGGCTAAGCTCTGCAGCCTACGCGGTGTATAAAATCCGTTATTTGACTGATGTAGCAACAGCTCGATTAGTATACTTTAGTTATTTCCATAGTGTAATGTCGTATGGCATTTTGTTGTGGGGAAATGCAGCCGACATTCAGGCTATATTTGTGCTGCAGAAACGAGCCATTCGAGCAATTTATAACCTAAGTTGTAGGCATTCACTGAGGCGAGAAATTTATAATTTAAGGAAATAAACATTTAATGACAGTCGCGTCTCAATATGTATAAGAGAACCTGATTTATGTAAAGAATATAAATCTATATTCTAAACACAGCGACGTTCATAGCATAAATACTAGAAACAAAGATTTATTTATCGTGCCGAGGACTAGGCTCCAAAAAATTTGTAATTCATTTAAGTGCCAAAGTATACGTTTTTACGACGAAACTCCCAAGCCATGTCAAAGAACTGAATCTCATTTTACTTAAATCATTTGTTATACAGAAACTATGTCAAACAGGTTTCTATAAAGTTAAAGATTACTTAGACGACAAAAAGGCTTGGGACTAATTAAGCTACTCCAATTTACCCCCCAAGCAATAAACAAGTGTTTTAGAATCAAAGACTACTACTTGGCACTATATGAGCTGATATAATTGTTTAGTTTATTTTATTTGAATTTAATATTAATTTATTATTGACATAATCTACTCATTAAAATGTTTTTATTTTATGAGTTGTATTGCAATTTGTGGTAATGTGGGTAAATTATTTTTGCATATAAGTACTATTATATAGAATCAAGTTTTTCCAACTGAGCTTTAACTGTGCTGCTGGGGAGTTTGTTGCGCCACTTCTTCCCAGCACTAGGAAGTGGTGAAGGGTGGGCGTTTTTAGAGGACTGTCTTATGTAATTTTGACGTTCGAAAAGTGCCGATTCTCAGCCTAGTTTGAATAAATGATTTTTGAGTTTTGAGTTTTTGTCCATTAATTTGCGTTTATGGCAAATTGGTGGGTCTCTTTTGATGAGGTTTTTCATTGACTTTCAGGCGTTTTCGGTGCGTCTGGCAATTCTTTTTTCTTGCCTCGCCTCGAATGAGATTATCGATTGTGATTTTATGTGTGTTACGCATATATCCCGCTGGGCTGTGCAGTAAGTCATTAATGTATCATTTATTTCGTTTATCTCAGAGTCTTTGGATATGGTAAGATAAACCATTTTTCAGATTATCTAAAATGCATACATTTTTTATGGGGTACTGTGTTAAATGTTACAACAAAATACCTTGTGATATGTTACAATTAAATGAAAGAAATTTTAAAACTCATATTAAAAGTACGCTTTGTAAACAACCATATTACAAATTAGAGGATTATATCCAAGATAAGAATGCTTGGAAACATGCTGGTCCTGCTCCATAGGATAATCTAGAATCTAGACAAAATCAAACTGATTGCTAATTTAATTGTATACTTAATTAATTTTTTTATTTTAAGACATTGATTTTACATTCTGTGATTACTTCCTCACACACTGACTTATTAATTGTAAAATTTTAGGGTATCGTCTACTTTTACAATGTTTGCAAATATGTGAGCACCATGTATCTATCACGTATTTGATTTATCTGTCGTTGCTTCATTTTTATTTCCTTTTACCTATTGTAGTATAGTAATGTTATTCTAAGTGCATCGTCTTCACATATAATTATAAAACTAATGGTAAATACCCTATACAAAATATTGTAAAAAAAATTAAAAGAGTAACGGTGGAGTTTCTTGCCCATTCTTCTCCATACGAAAACTACCTTTTGGAAGGGGCGACTAGAATCAATTTTTTTTTTTGTAAATGTTGACTTTCAAAAGTGCCTTACAGGGGCCTATTTGAAATAAATGTTTTGACTTTGACTTTGTAATTATTTTACTTAGCTGGATATTATTTTCGAAAAAAACTATCTTTCACCTTAAGGTCAGTGCACCTATTTCACGCTAAAGCCACGAATCAGTAATACAAATTACACATGTATCGAACATCGAACATCATTAACGTAGGGTGAGCGCACCAGTTATGGGCACGGGGCACGGCGCCCTTAAATGTGGCCCGCGGGACGAGACCTTCATAAACCTGTTTACCTTACTTCGTGTCGCGTTGAGATGCTGGGTTCCGTACGAAAAGTTGGTTTATGAAAACCATTGTTTTTTTTACTAAAATTTAGTTGATACATAATAGAAAGAAATCCTTACTAATATTATAAATGCGTTTGTTTGTTCCGCTTTAACGAAAAACGGCTGAACGGATTTGGATAAAATTTGGCACATGAGTAGACCATGACCTGGGTTAGGGCAGAGGCTACTTTTTATCCTGGATCGCAGACGAAGTCTTGGGCCACAACTAGTATAAAAATACATAATGATGGAGGTTTGTAAATGAAATGGTTATCATAGTGTAAATGTTTGAAGCATTTTAAGTTTATAGATGATTTGTATTTTGAATATTGATAATAAAGGAACCAGTGGATGATTCCAGGCTTAAATGATGATGACGAGTAAGTTATAAAACTAAAGATAATGTCTATAAAAAAATTTACCGACTTAAACACAAGGAGGTTATATGTTCATCAGTTTTTTTTAATCTATATTTTCGGTAATTGTGGACCGATTTTGAATATTCTTTTTTCATTTCGTAGATAAAGCTTGCGCGGTGGTTCCATATAAATTCTATTAACTTGGCTTGGGTATTTTTTGAATTAGCTTTGATATTTAATTACAGAACTTGATAACGAAAATGTTATCACAAACTAGTCACAAACCCTGTTAGAGGTCTAAAATTAACGTTCAGTACTAAAATAAAAATAAAAAATATACGGGACCGTCTCCCCACAGTTGTAACATTTGATCCCGTCGCCCGGGACACATCTAGTGACGTGTGTAATTTATGACCATCTGTCACTCACATATTAGCTGACAGGGTTGGTTCCGAGCGGAAAAGTTGTAGAATATTTTATTTTTCCTGTTTTTTTCCTGTGTTGGGTGTTGTTTCTATATTGAATAGTGTTTAAATGTACTCATATCTTTTTCATTTTCATAAGGACAAGAAATACTTTTAACTAGGTACCCAAATCGTCAAGCCAAGAGATATTTATTATTTATTAGCTGCGCCCCGCGGTTTTACCCGCATAATACTTGATCCCGTGGCAATATCGGGATAAAAAGTATTCTATATCCAAAGCCAGGTCACGGTCTATCCATGTGTAAAATTTCATCCAAATCTGCTCAGCCGTTTTAGGGTCAAAGCGTTACAAGAAACAAATAAACAATCAAACTCACTTTCGAAATTATAATATTAGTTATGATAAGATCCAAAGAAAGGCAGCTATCAGTATCGGCAGTCCCATTGGTAGATAAATGATTCGTCCATGAAAATTAAACTTACCTTTATTTAAGTTTTAAGGCTTTGAAAGGCGAATAGCTCTCATAAAGATCCACAATTATGAGTGTTAAGGCAGCTTAGGATAAGTGCATTTTGATAATTTTGTTCTTATAGTTAGTAAAGACATCTGAAAATTAAAATGAATTTGACTTTATAATTTATAGTTATAACATTTTATCGAAACAATTTTTATGCCTACAAAGATTATGTATGTAATCCCTACTTTTGACTCACAAAGTAATCGAGTCAAAATCGTCTTAACTACACTCAATCAACTAACGCAAAAGGTCACAGAAGGCTAGAAAAAAAGAATGAAATTCGTATACAAAAGCAAAACATTCTCATCTATATTTTTTCTCACGTGCCAGCCCTCAACAACACGATGTTTACGTAGCCCACCTCTAACAGTTTAACCTCTTTCTTTATTTATCAACGGGTCACATTTACATTCTGCGGGGGCCACCCCTAGCCGCACACCCTTCGCGGCGGATCTCCGAAATTCTAGAGAAAAAAAAATTGAAGTAGACAGGTATTACGAAAGCCGGGATGAGAATTGGTGTTGCTACCCTGTTTTTTTGACTGCATTGAAGTCACCTTCCAATTTATTTAGCCCTTGGATTTAAAACCTAAAACAATTCTTTTCGCTTTGTTATCATAATATCAAACTTGTATTCCTGAAGGGTTAGGCCAAGATTCGCCAGTTATGTTAAGTGCCATGTTATAGGGGGCGAGCCTATTTCCATCAACCGGGCACAAATCTAGACTCAGGGCAGCTACTGAGAATGAACTGCCGGTCGATTCTGTAAAAATATCAACGTGAAAGTGAGCGTGAAGTGAGCTGTCACTGTCACAAATCGACCGGCAGGATGCTAGGGATTAGCACTATTGACAGCTCACTTCACGCTCACTTCACCTAAGTTTCACGGTGATATTTTTACAGAATCGACCGGCTGAACGCAATCGGCACATCTAAAGGCTGGTTTACACAGTGCCAGCTGCTGACTAGACAGTAGACAGCTGCTCGCACTGTGTACTCGCATGTTAGTAGCTCGGCTTGCCTTGGCTGTTTTCATTATGTGAGTAGCTGCCTAGTCTCTTTCGAGAGAAGAAAAAATGCAATACCGGAAGTATAATAATAGTTTAGAATGATCATGCAGGATCTTCTTGCGATTGACTGACGAGCTTTATTTTAATATCGTGATGACTATTTGTAATGGATTGACTTTCAATGTATAATTTATATTTTTAAGGATATGATCTAATTGTTAACATTTATTATGACACTACATTATAATTTGCATGCTCACAAGCTAAATATGGTGAAATCGTACCTGTGTAACATCTTTGTCAACCCATGTTATGCAAATAAACTGATTGATTGATTGATTGATTGAGCTACTGCCGAAAGCGTCCGAACGATGCGAGTGATGTGCGAGCTTCTGCCATGTGAGTGGTAGGGGAAGGCGATCAGGCGAATGAAATCAAAAATGGTTGTAGTGACTCCGCTGCGAGCTACTTTACAACTCGCAAGTGCTAGTAACTCGTATGATACTTCATACATACTCGTTTCTGCACTGCAGCTACTCGGTAGACAGACTCGCACGCTAGCTCGCATTCTGTAAACTAAACATAAATCGCGATCAAGAGCTGTCACTGTCAACATTGCTATCGAATATTGACACTGACAGTTCTTGAACGCGATGTAGATGTACTAATCGCGTTCAGTTTCAGTGGTGAATTTCACCCTTACCTACTACTACGAGTAAAAGCTAAGGATCTTTCTGACGATAAATTCCTCTCGAACTCTTCAAATTGACATTACATCTCCCAAGTGCCCACTAATACAGCCGTGGAGCAATTATTTTGCCGGCAAACGCAACATATCAAATATACTTTTATTGCTCTACCTACATAAAGTGTAGGTACCGGGCAATATTCTTGAGTGATCTTAAAAAACGTGTTTTTATAACTTGTGCACTTAGTTTTTGATGTATGTAAGCGGTAAACATGTACAAATTGAAGGGGATGGTGTGCTTAGGTTGTGAGTTTAGATATGGGGGTAGCGGTAATAAGGACATACCTGACATAATAAACCTGCCTAGCCTTTTTCCAACTATATTGGGGTCTGCTTCCAGTCTAACCAGACTCAAACTCAAACTCAAAGCATTTATTTCAATTAAACCATTACAGGCAATTTTGAATTGTCAAGGAATCGGTCAGTCAAAAATATGAAGCTAGTTACCCATTCCAAAGCGTAGTAGGTGCCTATGGAGAAGAACGGGCAAGAAACTCCACGGACACTCTTTTAAATAAAATAAAATTGCAGTTGCAGTTGCCTTTAATTATTTAAATATTATTTTATTTTATTGTATAGAACTAATGTTATTTTTATATTTTTTATTTTTTTCCGATCTCTTAATGTTAACATCTCTACGTGATGGCTATTTTTAATTGTTTATTATTTATGGGGTTTGGAGCTGATAGCTGAAATACTGGCTTTCGCCTGGTTCGGCTACAGATGTCTAATTAAATTGTAACGAGACAATATAGAAACAATCAATCTGCCTAGCCTTTTCCTAAGTACGTTGGGGTCGGCTTCCAGTCTAACCAGTTGCAGCTGAATACCAGTATTTTACATGGGGCGACTGCCTATCTGACCTCCACAACCCAGTTACTTGGTAACACGATACCCCTTGGTAAGACTGGTTGTCAGACTTTCGGGCTTCTGACGACCTGTAACGACGGTTAAAGATCCACGAATGACAGCCGGGACCAACTGCTAACGTGCTTTCCGAGGCACGGAGGAGTCTCGGTATGTAAAGATGGTCACCCATCCACGGACCAACCCCGGCAAGCGTAGCTTAACCTGATGGATCGACACGTGCGGCTGTTATTACTTAGCCACGAGCTCCTCTGGCTGGTTACGACATACTAATGTATATTCACTGCCTCGTTGGTCAAGCGTTTGTGGTCTTGGGTTCGATTCCCGGGTTGGGCGAAGTTTTATTGGGTTATGTGGTACCTGAAATAAATGTTTTTTGATACCAAACGTGTTTTCTGAGGCACGGACGGGGTCTCGATATGTTATGGCAGTCACCCATCCATGAACCCACCGCGGCAAGCGTAGCTTAACCTTCGATCGACTCGTACGGCTGTTGTCATTTAGCCACGAGGCCATAACATAATAACAGCCTATTATTGCTCCACTGTAAGGCAAAAGCCTCTTCTCATACACAGAAGGTTAATCACCACGCTTGCTTAAGACGGGTTGGTGATTTCAAACTTCTTCTTCTTTTCGTGTGGTTAGTGACTAACCTGGAGTCAGAATTTTAAAGCAGCCCATGGGCCTCTGACTTGGCTTCACATGCCGTCGAGAAATATCTCTCAGGCATGCCGGTTTCCTCATGATGTTTTCCTTCACCGTTTTTGAAAAAAGTGATAATAATACAATACGTACATGAATCTGAAAAGTCACAGGTGCGTGTCTTGGGTTCGAACTCGAGACCTATGCTTGGCAGTCTGACGGTCACACCACTTGGCTATGACTGTTATAATAATAATTATTATTTCAGACTTACATTCAATATATGTCCAGGTTACCTCACGATGTTTTCCTTCACTGATGTCAGCTATGTCCAAGATAATTCAGACAGTACTTATGTATTAAAAAGTCACATTAGCACTTGCTCAGATTTGAACCCACGACCCATGCATGAGAAGAGCATAGCATAATCAGCCTATAATGTTCCTACTACTGTGGGAGGGAGAGAGCTATAATCCACTACGCAAGCCCGGTACGGTTTGGTGAATGTCACCATGTCTTCGAATTTTTGATTCTAGGCAAGTCCTGGTTTCCATTGTAAGAGCCGTGTATTAAAGACATGCGGTGGCTTTTTTCACATAATATGCGAAAGTGTTTACACTTCTTGCAGGGCTGCAAGACAAAGGCCTCTTCTTATACAGAGTAGTAACGAGCTTCGATCTTTGCTTTGGTTTTGCTTTGCTTTGCTATTTGATTTAATTTTTTTTGTGTTTTTTATTTTTTGGATTGTATATTATTTTTTATTGTTGACAGGATTATTGTATAACTATCTTATTAACTTATTTTTGTTTTAATGTTCTGTTTGAATTTTGTTATTTTGCTCTTTAACTACTTAATTTATTGTTATTCGAAGAGAATGTTTTAATTAATTAATAATATTCCTTGACATTTGCACGTCACATCATGTGGCAAACATGCCTGTACCTAATAATGTCCTTACCATCTTGCATGCATGTATTTTTCTTGTATGTATGACACATGTATATGCAAATAAATATTATCACCACGCTTGCTCATTGCCTATTGGTAAACTAGACTTACCCGTGTTACCAAGTAACTGAGTTGTGGAGGTTAGATAAGCAGTCGCTCCATGTAAAATACTGGTATTCAGCTTCACTGGAAGTCGACCCCAACATAGGGGGAGAGGCTAGGCAGACAGTGATGATAACCACCGCATAATGTTAGTGAATATTAAGACGCAGATATATGCCAGTGACCTTGAGTGGTTAGCTTGCGTGTTTTTTACTGAGCTAACGCAACGCGTCGTACGTACAGTCAGTAATACGACTCGCCCATCAAGGAGCGCTGTCCCAAGTTAGACGCATTATTAATTTATTATTCATAAAACTAAAGGTATTTTAATAAGACATGTATACTAAAATATCAATAATTAAATTTTATTTAAAATGGTGAATGTTTCGGGAAAATGCGCTTGATAGATTTTGCGTGATTCTCAGTTTTTTATCCGTGTTAGACATAACTTTACAAATTAATTTCACTATGTAATATCAACACAATATAAAATATTCCTATATAAAATTATTTAAAAAATGTTTTAACTTAACATATATTTTTTCCAAATCATTAACACTACTCGTTTAGACGTGATCTTCAGTATAAAATCATGAAAAGTCGGTTATCGTCGTCTTAAGTCGCCTTCCGACTCCGCTTCTGCTCTGTCCCAGGCCACAGCCTTAAAGACTGAAGTTGTACTTTAGGTAAGACATTACTTGAAACTTCGTTCTTGAAATTTCGTTATTTCAATTGCTAAGGAGTTTACAGGCACTTTTTTTACTGTAAAGTTTTTTAGTTGGGTGGCAATTTGCAGGTGAGTTTTGAGTATTAAAATTCTAAAAGTCTGACATTTATGTTCTTCATAACTCCGAAGGTCAGAGACTGCGAATCGGGAAACGTAAGGTAGGGCACTCTCAGGTTAGGTACAGCGAGGGTCTTCGCAGGGTGGCTGGTAGCAGTTGGATGAGAGTTCCCGAAAGTCATTTGCCTAGACCGTTTCCAACCACGTTAGGGTCGGCTTCCAGTCTAACAGGATGCAGATGAATACCAGTATTTTACATGGAGCGACTGCATATCTGACCTCCACAACCCAATTATTGGGTAATACAATATTCCATAGTAAGACTGTTTGTCAGACTTTCGGGCTTCTGACGACCCGTAACGACTGTCAAAGTTCCACGAATGACAGCCGGGACCAACGGCTTAACGTGCTTTCCGAGGCAAGGAGGGTTCTCGATTTGTAAAGACGGTCACCGATCGATCGACCCGTTCGAGTTGAATCGGCGTACTATTGGCAAGGTACATAGATGATGGTCTACCAAATGCCAGGTTCTAAAGAAAAGATGTGACCTGTGGACTTGAAACGGCCGCTTCGGCAGAATCATAATATGACAATAATATGAATCACACAAACTGTCACAAACTGACAATTCATAATATTATCTATGAGAATTCATATTACACAATTCATCTGTTTGACAGTTTTATATTATAATGAAATAACATTGAAACTGTAGAAATATAATATTAAAAATCTCATTTGATTAATAAAAACTGTAAAAAAAAAATATCCGGTAAAATTACGGTTTTTTTTTTTTCATGCGGCAATATTTACACCAAATATGATTCTGATATGAATTGAATTGATTAAGATTGAGCTAAAATAATTATGTGTCACCATAGAGGAATTGCTGGGAATTCAGAAAATGAATTGCTTTTAGAGGAATTGCTTAATGTGGCCGTTTTAGGCCCCCTGTTAACTACAGTTGTTTTTATTAACAGTAGTGCTGTTTATTATTAAAGATTTTTTGGATTAGGGGAAATGTAATGAAATTGTTCAGGTACCTATTCTGTAAATAAAATAAAATTAAATAAAATTAAAAAGTTTATTGCATTTAAACAAATTCTTAACACACATGAGTTGGAGATCACCTTTTAAGCAAGGAAATTCTTGTGTTAGGTGACTCCGCTCTTCTATTTAACATATTAACAGGTATGCAATTGAAATGTGCACACGTTTACACCAGTTGGCGGTCCGGGGTGAAGAGGACATAGGACATCGGAATCACTATAACACGTAATGTTAAAATACCCCTGAGAAGAAATGGTGAAATAAACTCAGGGTCAAAGTCCAGACATAATCTTGGTGGGGCGATATGAGGACCATGTAGATTGGTGTCTGAATATACCTTAAACTGTTTGCATGCCTTAGTACATCTGTAACTTGTACCTACTTTCTGTGCAAATAAAGAACTATTATATTCTTTTTTTTTTTAAACAATGAAACTATATCAGAATACCAACTTGATGGCCTGAACCTGAACTACAGAATATGGCGTTTGGGGTTGAGAGACAAAATTGAAAGTCTCATGTAACTTTTATTTTCACGGTCGCCTAAGCTTTCCAACGAAACACAGCAATATGCTGCTATCAAGCAGCATATTGCTGTGTTTCATAAATTTGCTATTTCGCGTGGTGGTAACTCCTCCATAAACCAGTTTTATCGACATTAATGAATATTACATACAAAATGACATAAAGTAATAAATGACTTGACTTAGGTGTTGTGAATTTGAGGACTATGTGGATTTTTATTTTCTTTCCCAGTATGTTTTTAATGGAGGCAATCTGGCAGTTTGAGTATAGTCTCAGAGCAAATAAAAAACCGAGACAGAGCGCTGCGAACAATACTGTGAAGTGTACCAAAACTACACCGCCGCTCTGTGTGTACACGCTCACACGCACGCATTTACAACTTTTTACAATGTCACTACAATCAAACTTCACTATACAAAGTGCACGCATGCTTACGAAACCGGCTTCACTGTTGTTTCACAGTGCGCTGTCTTGGGTTTTTTATTTGGTCTGAGTCTTTGGTATTGTTCATCGAGTCATTGAGCTTCTTAAGTTCTTAGTTGAGCTCCACGATTACTGACAAATTCATGCATGGACAGGTCCTCTACTTACGGCCACTACTTACGAGTTGTTGGGCCACCAATGTCAAATCTAGACTTTAGCGGATCTCGCTGCGCAGCGATACTTATCACTGTGGCGGCATCTACAACGCCACATGCGACCTACACCTCACTCTGAAGTTACGCAAAATCCTCGAGTGTACCGCGCGACGAGTATATTATACAACGCAGTCGTCCACAGACACGACCCTCCCTTTTCTATAGAGGATGAGTGAACTTTACACCCTGTCCCTCACCTCTATAACACTATAATTAGTATGCCCTTCGAGCCCAAAAACGATTTCTAAAATGGTGTTTCCATCTTCTACTGTTCTACTTTATAGAAATAAGAACTTCTTACGCGCCAACACCAAAACTCTTTGCCATCAAAACGCCATTTAACACCTTAAAAAAAAGTAATGTTCTAATGTCATAACGAATATGGGAATAAGCGATATTAGGTAAGCATTTTTTTCTTTAAACTAAATTAAGTAAAGAAAAGAAAAGGTAAGTGGTGTAGTTTATGTTCGAAATAAATCAGCCCCTAATAATTTCCGTGGTACGGCAAATTTTGATGTAGTGAAAGTGGATGAAAATATTTTGTAGAGGAGTTCTTTGGCTTTGGCACCGTAAAGGCAATGCCTATTTCAGTCATCTAGTTTATTCGAATATTGAAGCAGAGTGTCCACTAGCAAGCTTAATTGTGCAAGTTTACGTCTGCAAATAACTTGGAGCTAAAAAAAACATGACAGAAACACGGCAACGGCAAGTCAAGTATTTTGACAGTTGACAGTATTTTTTAACGAACAACACAGTTGCGTCAAGTCCTGTTTTCATGTTCCAAGTCGGTTGCGGCTCCGTGATTTTAGCCATGAATTGAATTGAGGACTGATGTCCCGCGACACGTGTCACCCAAAATCGCGTGATGTCGAGCGACGTTGGGCAACATTTTGATGACGCCATTTTTCGTCGTTTTCGATGACGCTCGAC
The DNA here is from genome assembly GCA_914767755.1 of Agrochola circellaris. Classification (NCBI taxonomy): domain Eukaryota; kingdom Metazoa; phylum Arthropoda; class Insecta; order Lepidoptera; family Noctuidae; genus Agrochola; species Agrochola circellaris. Next base: position 1,638,674 of record OU611867.1, on the reverse strand, counting down.
TTCGCTTCATGTATCTGATGCCGCCTACGTACATTTTGTCCCCTATTTAATGAACACGGCTTTAGATGTACATACTAGATCAGCATTACCGTGTCTCAATTAAATGTTTAATTATACTTTCTTTCAAACCGTGGTTGATAATAATTAAAACTAGGCGCTTCTTGTTTCTTTATAGTGTGGTTAGTAACTAACCTGGTGTCAGAGTTTTCATGCCGCCCATAGGCCTCTGACTTAGCTTCACATGCCGTCGAGAAATATCTCTCAGGCATGCCGGTTTCCTCACGATGTTTTCCTTCACCGTTTTTGAAGCAAGTGATAATTATACAATACGCACACGAAAACAAAAAGTCAGAGGTGTGTGTCTTGGGTTCAATTTTATTTCTTTTTTTTATCTAACTAGCAAAAGTATTCTACAGATTTAGGTTTGTTTCAGCCATGGCAAGATCGATAAAGAAACACAGTCACCTTTGCTGAATATATTTAAAGTAATCATGACAAGGGAAAAAGAGTAAGTTTATTGTTTTCTATAAAGTTCTGTAAAAACAATGTTTTTTTAAGAAATGTCTGCTTGCAATCTTCGAGCAACTGGTCAGCCACTGCAGGTGCAACTACTTAAGGCTCTGCAGACTGGCACGACGCGACAGCGCGACGCGACGCTGATGGAACCGTCTGTTTTGCTGGAGCCTTTAGCCTCAGATGAAATAAAATATCACTATGAAGCCACACCAGTGTTGCTGCATTCATCATCATCTACTTAGACTTTCCCCAACTATGTTAGGTTCGCAGCAATACAAGTTTTGACTTGCCGGTGACGTGACGTCGACTGAGACGCGTCGGTAGTGACGTGACTGATGTGTGTAGCCAACGTTCTACAACTTCTATTCAATTGTTATAAAATGGTAGGTAAAGCCGATGTCGACTATTCTGCCAATGTCTAAAATGCATTGGAAAAACAAGTGGGCATGTAAAAAAACAAAAGCTCGACTATATTTTTTGACGTGACTGATCGATCGGTGATATGAGTGACGTGGGTGCATGTACCTTAAAGCAGCCAGAAGCTTCACTTTTCGTTCATTTTTGCCTTTCATTCGGCATCTTCCACTCACAGTGAAACGTCTGAACACAAAATGAATCAAGAATCGACATGTTTCACTTACCTACAGAATAATCCAAATAGAAAATGAAAGGAGCGGATGAACTGTTCATTCCTAGATATAATTTTTCAAAAAAAAAATAGCTGTTACATTTATGTTCGCATAGCTCGTTATAATGTATGGAACAGCAGATTTTTTTTTCGTGATTTCAGGGTTGTCCCCATAGTGAAAGTTGTTCATAATGATGAGTACAATGACCCCTTAAGAGGATGCAAACGAATTAAATTTCACATTGTATATGCAACGTGCCGCTACAATGGCAACATTTATTTAACATACGGGTAGGACTAGTCGCCAGTAATAACAAAAGTTTAATAAGAAAAAATATATCGTTAATTGAAAAATAAAAAAATTCATACGCTCGCCGAAATAGGGCTCTCCCTTTTCTTCAATTCGCCTTCCATTTGCACGTTATTAGTTTCATTTTCATTGATGCGATGTTATGATCCGTGACAAAACGTAAATGACCTCTGCGCTAGAGTTGTTCAGTACAGTCGGTCGATTCTGTAAAAATATCAACGTGAAACTTAGGTGAAGTGAGCGTGAAGTGAGCTGTCACTGTCACAAATCGACCGGCAGGATGCTAAGGATTAACACTATTGACAGCTCACTTCACCTAAGTTTCACGGTGATATTTTTACAGAATCGACCGGCAGGTTGTTCCAAGATGCTATTTTAGAAAAGTGTAAATATATCAATAAATAATAACGTTTAATGAAATTAAAATATCTTCATAAAAAGAAAACGCTAATCCATATGTACGTGTATTAAATTAATGTCATCATTAAAGCGTCACGCTGTATACAGGGTGGCAGGGACGTCGACGCGAAAACTGATACCATGGATTCAGTACATGATTCTGAACGCCCCTGCGTTGAACGCTTTCAATGGTTATATAAAAAAAAAAAAACTGGTGTTCCATACATTTTGACCGCGTAGTTATTGCACTTTCCTATGGAACAGCTGATTTTTTGCCCATAGCAAACTGATACAATGTGAAATCTGCCGCACCGCGCTACGCCCCTAGTCGCCGCAGGAGACGCCCCGGGTGTCGGGAGTCGCGAGCCGACATCCGGCCACCGTAGGCGCGGGCTTGCGGACGGTGAGCAATGGGTAGCTCGCCGTCCGATAGGGACCAGGCCCGGGTCGACGGCGCGTTGTGTTCCACGCGCGCCTCAAAGAGATGTCAGCACCAACTGACGGGGTCCGGAAGGGCCAATGCCTGCCGGGGTTGCGGGTTTGTCCGAAAGGGATATCGCGACCCCGGCACACAGGCAACGGAAGGAACACGGGTGGGTTTTAGTCAGTAAAAGTCTGACACGCCCTCCCGCTCCGCCCAGAGCGGGAGAAGTTATTTGATAATTTCCCACGCTCAAAAAAAAAAAAAAAAACCGCGCTACGTGACGGACCGCAGTGCAGCGTGATAACCGCCTAAGAGGCGGCAAACACTCGTCGGATCGTTGTCTAAAACATTTAAATCACTTGTGATGTATTTTCATATAAGATTATTAATTTTGCAGCGATCCAGAAAAAAGGAATCTCCTAAACGAACCAAGAGGAGAAAAGAAGAGACGACAGTATTCCGGATCTAGGAACAAAGCTGATCGTGTGAGTGTCAACTTCATCATCAGATTTAACCGATTTAAAAAAAACGAGTACAGGAAATATCAATCAATCAATCAATCAATCAATATTTATTCGTGAACACAGGTATTACAATAAAGGTCTTATGTATACATTTTAGTCGAGCTCTATGTCCTACCAATGAAATTGGTGTACAAATATATTAAGTTTTTATTAATAAGTCTGAATCTATACAATACAGTCACGAATGATCGAGTAAATAATGTCAATTAATCAGTTATAATTTTATTTTTACATGCATGTCAATGGTAAATTATATTAAAGAGCTAGTAATGTCATATTTCATCATATTATAAATAATGTCAATTATATGTATTATTATTAATAAATAATTAATCAATTATAATTTATTTTTACATGCATGTCAATGGTAAATTATATTAAAAGGCTGGTATAATGTCATATTTTATCATTTAAAAATTCTTCGATAGAGTAATACGTCTTATCTATTAGAAATAAATACAATTTACTTTTGAATTTGCGGACATTATCTTCACTCCTTATACATTTTGGTAACTTATTATAGACCTTTGGAGCCATTACGAAAATACTGTTTCTGTATAGTGCAGTACTAGATCCGACTGTTTGTAACCGATCACAACGGCGCTGACTAGTTACTCGAGCAAATTTATATAAATTATTCTTGACGAACATAGACGTTTCGTAGATGTACAATGACGGCATGGTTAATAATTTAGTATTTTTAAAAAACGGCTTGCAGCTATCTGTTGCCTTCAAATTATATATAGCTCTTATGCACCTTTTTTGGGACTTAAATACCATATCCTTACCCGTGGCATTGCCCCAAAATATAATTCCATATCTCAATGTTGAGGCTACTAGACCATGATACGCCGTTAAGACTGTTGCTCGATTGGCCGTTTTACTCAACATGTGCAAAGCATAGGAATGTTGGTTTAGCTTACTGCATACTTTGTCAATATGTGAATTCCATTTTAAAGTGTTTTCTATGTTTAGTCCAAGAAATTTAGTCACATTTGTTTCATTAATAATTTTGTCCTTGTATTTAATATTTAAGTCCAGATTGAGATTTACTCTTTGTTGAAATTTCATTAATAGTGTTTTGTCAAGATTTATAACTAAATTATTATTTTGCAGCCAATTCACAACTGATAGTAAGGTAGAATTAATCTCAGCCTCTAATGTGCTTACGTCATCACCATTGAAAAGTAAAGTGCTGTCATCTGCAAACATTGTCATAGGATATGATGATACTGTTGGAAAGTCGTTAATATAAACAATAAATAGGAGCGGTCCGAGTACACTACCTTGGGGTACTCCATAATTTACCGTTCTCTGGCTAGATTTATATGTTATTTCGTTTTTTTTAGAAATTCTACAAATTTTCGTCATTTGTTGCCTATCACAAAGATAAGATTCCATTAAATTTGATATATTTCCCCTTATTCCATATGCATTAAGTTTACTTATCAGTATTCTATGGTCTACGCGATCAAAAGCTTTTGACATGTCCATATAAAGCGCCAGAGTTGGTAGTCTCTTATCCACTCTGCCGCTAACCATATGTAAGAAATCGTAGATGGCCATGTCAATAGATCTCTTTTTTCTAAAACCTTTCTGGTTATCAACAAATAGGCAATTTTTCTCAAAGTATGAAGCAAGTTGATAATGTATTGCTTTCTCGAATATTTTTGAAAAAATCTACTTATTATTATTATCTACTCCATCTCTAGCTTATTACCCGACTACGGCCAAGCCAAAAGGAAGGGTTATGATTTTAGCGGTCTATGTATGTTTGCTTTTACGTGTGTTCCACCGAAGCGCCTAAACTACTGAACCGATTTTGATGAATGATGTATCAACACATAACATAACATCTCGCCTGTATTCCCTGAAGGGTTAGGCAGAGGTGTACCTATGGTATCAATAGGTTTGTCATAATGGTCCGGGTGACATAGGCTATACAGGGTGGCAAGGACATTGACGCGAAAACTGACTGACTGACTGAGTTTTATCACCACCCATGGGCCTCTAACTTGGCTTCACATGCCATCGTGAAATATCTCTCAGGCATGACGGTTTCCTCACGATGTTTTCCTTCACCGTTTTTGAAGCAAGTGATAATTATACAATACGCACATGAATCCGAAAAGTCAGAGGTACTTGCCTTGGGTCGAGACCTATGACTTGGCAGTCCGACGGTCACACCACTAGGCTATCACTGCACGAAACAAGTCGATAGTGGAAATATGAAGTAACGTAAGGGAACGTAACTTAGGGTATTAGGAGAGCCAAAATACGAGATTTTTTTAAACTGATAGTTCCTTTTTCTGTGTTTTCTCGTTTTGTGTATGACGTAAATGTTCTGAAATTCAAATAGCTTAATGTCTTTTTTATGAGCTTCTTTAACAATATTTACAGAAGTCCTGTGAATCCAGCAATTCAGAACATCGCAAGAGAGTTAGCCCTTACAAGATATCCTCCACGGAGCAGAGGGCTGAGTATGTTACTAAAGCCACAGGTCAGAGTATGGTAAGTTATTTTCTTTATAGTACTGTCCTTTTGAATCGGAGATACCGACATAGCTTGCAGAGTAAGCAAGCTGTAGTGGCAATGAAGGTTGCGTGTTCAAATTAGAGGCATCACCAATTTAAAGGTATGAGGAAGAGGGTGTAAAGTTCACTCATCCTCTATTGAAAAGGGGGGAATCTTCGGCCAGACCGGTGTCGTGTCTGGCGAGGAAATGCCCAACGAATGATGCCGGATAGTCTTATATATGTCGATCGCGCGGTAAACTCTAATTGCGCGATGCAGGATTTGTGTGACGTCAGGTCTTTAATGCGTAGTTCGCATTTGGTTATGTAGATGCCGCCACAGGCTAGCCATGTTTGTCGAAAGACCGATGGCCGGTAGATCAGATGAGTGGAGTGGAGACAGCATATCGGCAAGCGTAGTGTGGGACGCCCCCCAGCTAGATGAACTTACGACCTTGAAAAGGTGGCTGAGATAGTCTGGATGCGGAAGGCGAAGGATAGGATGTTCTGGTGCAGCCTGGGAGAGGCCTATGTCCAGCAGTGGGCTGTGGTAGGGATCACATCGGGGAAGCTCTTGGCCTGCACCTGTATCTCACCTGATGATCAGGTCGAAGGTAGAAGCGAGCTGCACCCGGAATCCTCAACCGCAAAGGAGCTATCTTACCTCTGACTGCCGAAACAATGCTGTTAACATTGTTGTTATGGGGACAGAATTAGATAGGACGGTGGTAGCTAGCCAGGCGGACTTAGAACAAGCCTTACCACCAACCAAACTGAGCAGAAAATTTTGCCGCCACTGTGAATTCTAAATATTTTATTTCACATAAACCTACATGGGCACTTATGAAACGTCAGAAGCGCACGGTTGAAATGGTAGTTTCCTATGGAGAAGAGCCGGCAAGAAACTCCACGGTTACGCTTTTAAAAATAATTGGTCTTTTACAATATTTTCAAATAACAGTGTTAGTAGGTATAGGAGGCCTTTCAACAAGTACCAACAAAAACGAAAACGGTCAACAAAATAGACTAGGTAGGGTGTAGGGTGACTACCGTGATGACGACTAATAGAGAGGTATGGAAGAAAAAGACATGTTGTAATAAATTGAGATAAGGGCATGAGAATAATGACGATATATTTTGTACTTTATTATTATTTCAGCCTTACCATAATGAAAAAAAAGACAGCTGGTGGTTTTGGGTAAGTAGTACATTCATTTCTTTAAACACAACTTACAAAGAATGAAAGAAAGCTCGCTTTCGCTCAAAGGACTCCACCAAAGCGGAGATGTCCGAAGCGGAGATGTCCGAAGCGGAGATGTCCGAAGCGGAGATGTCCGAAGCGGAGAAGAGAAGAGATGTTGTTCAGCTCGGGTGTATCCGCCGAAGCTGTGCGGAGATGCGTACTGGCTAACAAATATGATACATCTCCGCTCAGTGGTATCCACTGAAGCTGAGTTCGAGACGAAATGTGTGAATAACGAAATTCTATTGGTTAAAATCTCTCCTCTCGTCTCGTCTCCGCTTTGGTGGAGTCCGGGCCTAAAGGAGCTTCCTCACCGGGACCTCTCCTGTAATGGAACAATCCAAGATTCCACTGTAATGGTTCGGGCTTTCCGAGTAGCCTGGGCAGGCCGTCAACTGCTAGATAATTAAAACCAGCAGGATAGCTTAATACATATAATTAAAAAGGTAGAACTATAGTTCGACCGGCACTACTGTTCCGTGCCTTAGGAATGCGCGGCGAGGTGGGGGGCAGCAGTGACCAATAAGCGGCGGTCGGGATGCAGCGCGCTGTGTGCTTTGACGAATGAACGGTCTACACAGCCCTACTGTCTCGCCGCGCACATACCTCAGGCGCGGAACAGCGGTCCTGGTCAAACTATAACATAACTAGTTTGCGGGTAAAGGGTTTTTTGGTTCCGGCGCGCACACTTAACTCTAAACATCTTTTGTAACTATCACTAGTAAAGATATACAGACGTTTAATTCTCAGCAGAACGACCCACCAAAGCAGACAGAAGATACCTGCTCATGTGTCTCTTGCGCGTGAGTAGATTTTTATTGTACTAACAATAGCACCTTACGGTTTAACCAGAAAAGCGCTTCAGTAATCCTCGGCAGCGTCATAATTATTTCGTTCGCGTGCAAATTGCAAAAGTAACATTGCACGGTGCAATGTAACTTTTTGTTAAAACCGGAAAGCGGCCTCTGTCGGCGCGACCATGCGTTCAGGTTCACCGAACAAAAAGTTATGACGATCGTGTATTCGCGCGACGATCGCTTTTATAGAGGACTCGTGGTTCGTGTATCCGAATTAGCAGGAACGTCCCGCCACTGAGTAACCACCCCACAGAGCCTAGGCTTCTAAGTTTTGAACTGCCGCGCTTTGTACTAGTGCACCTATCAATGCGCATTTGTACTCCAGTCGCACCTCGTCATCTGTCACTCAAAACTTTTGTGAACGTTTTTGGAATTGCATAGAGTTGTAAATCAATAATTTTCTAACCATGGTAATACTAAATAGGCAAATAATTCCATGGTTGTAACAGCTCTATAGTAGATCTCATCATCGTGAGTTCGAATTTCGAAAGATGACGATGATTGCCGAACCGCCTACATAAACTTGGCGATCTCTACTACGGTACGTCAGTAAAAGTGTATTAAAACTAAACTATTTTCACAGCTTAAAAAAAATCGTCAGCTCAGAATACGCTTGTATCGGCTGCCTGCTCCTAATCTTCACCATCTCCATCATTGTCGCCTTTCTGGTGGTCTTCAAGAACGTGCCAAACATTGGTGGAGACTGCAAGCCCATGGAATGCAAAGACTGCCAGGAATCAACAACCACTGGTCCTACTACGCCAAAATGTAAGGACTGCAACGGGGTTGCGGATAGTGAGAGGCTTAAGAGGAAGATTGACATGCTCAGCAATAAGAGGTTAAACAAAGGCTTCATTGGGGTCACTGAGTTTCGGAAGAATGATAAGTAAGTATTCTTTATGTTCCTAGCTTTTGTCCGCGGCTTCGCCCTCGAGGATGGAAATTATCCCACGGAATCGTGTTACCGGCATAAAAATCTATGAAAATTAGTCGGTGTGTTTTCCTAGAGAGCGTTTTTTGACACTTCAAGTCAAACCCCGCTGCCATCATTTTTATGACAGCTGTCACTGCGGCCGTTATGTGGCAGTAACCGCTCTTTTACGATACTGTAGATTTAGTAACTTCGTAACTAAACTAGACGCCGCCACTTGCTGTCAATCAATCAATTAACTCGGGCTATTGCAGTTCACTGCTGAACATAGGCGTCTCCCAGACTGCGCCACAACACGGTCTTCCGCCTTCCGCGTCCAGTCTCTCCCCTTCCGCGTCCAGTCTCTCCCAGCCACCTTGTTGAGGTTGTCGGTCCATCTAGCTGGGGGGCGTACCAGACTACTCTTGCCGATACGCTGTCTCTACTCCGGGACTCTCCACCGGCCATCACGCATCGGTCCTTCAACAAATATTGCTGGACCGTCATATAAATACCTATTATGAGTTTTTGCTACATTTGTAAAGTAATTATTTGAGCTTTTCGTAATAGATTCTACTGTTTACAGTAAAGCCTTGGATGATGTGCTGTCTGGACACATTGGTATCCCTGGAGGGGCCGGAATTGGTGTGTATATTTTAAATTATTTTTGATAGGAAAGATCGGTGCAAGCATAACCAGCCCATAATGTTCCCACTGCTGGGAAACAGGCCTCCGCTTTTCGTGAGGGAGTGGGCTGTAATCTACTACGCAGAGGCGGTGCGGGTTGGTAGATGTGCACATGTCTTCGATTTTGGGGTTCTAGGACTTGCCGGTTTCCTCACCATGTTTTCCTTCACCGTTTTGAGAGCAGTGGTGGTGACATAATTTACACAAAGTAAACTGCCTACTTGGGTTCGAACCCACAAAAATCAAAAAGTAAGTCAGGGCCGTTACGATGGGCCACCACTGCTCACTCTCACGATCATTTGGTCAAAATCGGAATTAACACCGCCATCTTGTTTTCAGGGTTCCGTATATCCAATGAAAAAACGGAACCCTTGTAAGATCACTCGTGTCTGTCTGTCCGTCATTCATAGGCAATTTGCTCCGAATCTAATAAACCAATTACGTTGAAATTTCGTACACATATCAAATTTCTGTGACCTCAACACGGACGTGTTAAGTAAATAAATGAATTTTGAATATGGGGACCTTATTCAAAATTAATTAATTTACTATATTTCCTTTTGGGAGACAAATAAGAAAATTAAAAACCGGCCAAGTGCGTGTTGGACCAAGCACAATGAAGGGTGCCGTAGCTGCAATTAATTTATCCCAAAAGCAAACTTAACATTGTAATTGAAGAACATGATCTCCCATACATTCCAACTGCAAATGTAAGTTTGTACGCATAATATTAAGAGATAAACCATGTTATTTTAAAGAAGACCATAGACTTAAGGCAGAATGCTAGGGATTAACACTATTGACAGCTCACTTCACGCTCACTTCACCTAAGTTTCACGGTGATATTTTTACAGAATCGACCGGCAGATATTCATGACTGCCGTTAGAATATGAAAAATAAAATATAAATAAATAAATATGACGGAAACGATCTCCTAGGACACCGTAGCTTTAACGTTGACCGATGCTAAAAATTATATTTGTTTTGTATAATATATCTAACATTTACTTTTATTCTCTCTGGTTTTATAATTATTATTATTATTTATTTTCTGTCTTATTAATTTAAACTATTTTCTTTTTAACCAGATTTTGGCACCCGTTTTCGTGAGCTGGTGAGTGATATTTTATACTTTTTCTAATTACTTTTTATAAAAAAAATATTTTAAAGGCAATTTTAGCTTGTAAGAAATAATAATAATAATAAATAGTTTATTAACCAAATAAAGTATTCTTAAATTTCCTTTAGGGCCGATTTTTCAACCCTCAGATAAAGAATCGAATAGCGTTTATTCCATAGATAGCGTGATTCCGGATTTTTCAACAGTCAGATAGTCAGTATCGGACGGTTAAAGCCCATAACTGAGGAATAAAGTTAACTGTCCCTTCAAGCCTCTGTTAAGTACGTTATTCTAGGGAATAAATGTTTTAATGTGCTTTGCCTCTGCGTGTTTTCATGCTCTTGTGTTGATGAAAAAATTGATGTTTTTGATTCAATTGACGATAGTTTTTTTTTCAAAATCTTTAAATATCACTTTACTTACATTTTCGGGGCGACATTAAATTTAACAATTGAAAACCACTACGCTCAACTTTTAGTATCAAGTCGAAAACACCGTTAAAACACAGAAAATTTGTTTGTAAGTAACTGATCCTTTTTAACTAAACACATACCCATTTCTATCCAGACAGCCAAAAAAACAAAATACAAAAAAGGTCGCCATTATTGCTGACCATCTGTGGATCTAAACAAAAGATAAGAAATCTCGTCAAAATGTCAAGAATACGATTTGTTTCTATTCTTGTCTCACACGTTGAATACTGTATCTGTGCATCTCGCTTGCACATCATAGTGTGAAGTTCGTTAACAAAGACCACGGATAACTATTCTTCAGTATACGATTGAAAAATTTAAAATATTTATTCGCCTGATAAACAGCCAGATAATTTTATACGCTAGATAACTATTCAAAGATTTAACTGAGGATTGAAAAATCGGCCCTTAAACGAATACAAATGAACTCCTTCTAAAATTATTTTTACAAGTTAGAATATTAAAATGACGTCATTTTAATAGACACCACACTAGGTCGAACCTGTCACGTGGAGTCCATGAGAGTTTAACAGCGTTTGCGTTTATCCTAAAAGTTACCAACGTCGCAAATAGCTGTCAAAAATTTACCTGTTTTTTTTTTACCTGATTATTTTGGCATTATTACTGTATGGAAATAAAAAATGTGGCTAACTAGCGAACTAGAATATTAATAATTAATTGCAATGATAACATTGAATTTGATGCCCGTTTTAGGTGTAAATAATATTAATAGTTTAAAAAACAATAAAAAACACGCTTTTACGTGCACCTATAGGCGTATTCAGACCTAGAAACCTAATCGTGGTCAAAGTTCATTACAAGACCTTTCTAACAAGTCCAAACACGGCTATGATACGATCATCCATCATGAAGTTCCAGTTCATATCTTCCGGCTCCATCATCAGATCAGCTCGACAGTACCATGTTATTGTATTGTCATCAAAATCACATACAACTGCCAATTTTCATAACGCTACGATCTTTAGAAGATGGTTAAATTAGTTTTCTTAGATTTGATTACATAGTTACATACATACAGGTCGACCTAATAAAAGCATGTTAAAAAAGGCATTTGGAAAGTTTCCAAATACTTTTTTTACATCTAAAACTAAATATTCGGTGTTACGATATTAATTATTGCATTTCATAATCAATATTCTAGTTCGCTAGTTAGCCACATTTCTTATTTCCATACAGTAATATTGCCAAATTAATCAAAACAGTGAAATATTTGACATCTATTTAGGACGTTGCCCACTTTCAGAATAAACGCTCTTAAAAAAAAAGAAAATGTCAGTGTCGATACTGTATTATTAAATTTATTACATAAGTACTGTTGTATGTAATTAATAATAATAATAATAATAATAAATGGCAACACCGTGTCAACTGCACGTCTTGTTTTTTCAGTCTTCATATTATAATATTAATTTACACGCAGTTTTACAAGATTTTGTTCAATTTTAACTAAACCGAAACCACAAAACAATATTCAATAAGGAGATCAAATTTACACCAAAATGTAAAAGAATTTTAATAAAAACTGCCGAATCGGAGGTGACATGACAGATGTCACCTCCGATACTAGAACAATGAACACAACAGGAAAATGAGAAAATCAAGACAAGAATGTTGACAAGATCGGCCACACGTCGTGCACGCCTACTACCTCCGGACTCGTCGCTCAGCTCCGCCTCGCCGCCGCCGGTACCCAGCCCCACTGTGAGCGCTGGAACGACACCAGCCGCGGCAGTTGCGTCGAGCTCGAGCGACGAGTATTTCTCTCCGCCCACGACGCCACCACCTGCTCGTCGACGGGGAGGACACCGGCCGCCGGTCGGCTTAGGACCTCGAGGCCCACCGGCCTCTGATAGGGTCCCAGCTCCCGGCGGAAGTGTGCAGCGCATGAGATGGACACAATCCATCAATGAGAATGTCATGCGCTCATACTATGGGGCTACAGAAGGGGGAAACAACCTGACCGCGTACCGTGTTCGGATGCTCTCTCTTTTTCAGGTGCTTGAGCCAGCTGTCAACGTTTCGGCACAACGACTGTCGGATCAGGTGCGGGTCATTCTGCGTAACCATATGTTGGATGACACTGTACTTGATCGCCTACGAAGTGAAATGCGGAATAGCCATGCCACCGCTCCCCCGTCGCAGACTGTTATGGTAGCACCACAGTTCACTATAAATCAAGTTGACGAGGGGATTGATGACATGGCTACAAACGTAAGTACCCAATACAATGAGGAATTGAGGAGTGCTTTGGAGCGTGCGATTCGGGAATATCGTTCCATGTCGCCCGAACTTAGACCACGCCTACCTCGTTTGCCCATGCATAACAAAAATAGGGCGCTGGTGGCTGCTCTGGATTCGCAGCTATCAAACTATTTTGATGACTGCGAAGACCTCACCGATACTCATTCGATTCTGTACTGTGCGGCTGTAGCGGCATGTCGTGTAGCTCACGTAAAATTTGCAAATGACTCTAGAGCTACACGACCGAAACCAGCCGTACCAGCTTGGCAGTGCAGAATTGAGCGCCGTATTGGTGGGGCCAGAGCGCTCATCGGCAAACTTATCTGCTTCAGGGAGGGCAATACTAGACCTAGAGTGATGCGCTTTGTGAGGCGGGCGTTCTCAGGAACTGATATTAGCCCTGAGGATTATGTGTCCCGTGCCACAGAGCGCATCGACTTCCTGAAGCAGAAAGTGTATGCATGGGCGAACCGTATTCGTAGGTATAAGCGGCGTGTGGAGCGATACACTCAGAATCGCACCTTCCAAAGTGATGAAAGGCGGGTATATAGGGCTTGGGAGCAACCGGACCAAGGTGTGGCTGACGCGCGCCTTCCGGATGATGATGCCATGTGTTCTTTCTGGCGGAGTATCTGGTCGGCGCCTGTCAGCCACACTGAAGGTGACTGGACTCGGGAAGTCGAGCGAGCCTGCGATCCAATACCAGAAATGGGGGCTATTACCATCTGCCCCCAAGATGTAGCTCGTGCAGTTCGTCCGTTGCCCAACTGGAAGTCTCCAGGGCCGGACGGGCTGCACAATTTCTGGATAAAATGGTTCAAAAGGTCGCACGCTCGCTTGGCGGCTCAGTACCAGACTGCTTTGGAGTCTGGTTCGCTACCCGAGTTCCTAACAACAGGAGTTACCCACCTGCTCCATAAATCTGGGAGCACCGCGGACCCCAAAAATTATAGGCCGATTACGTGCTTACCGACGGTCTATAAAGTCCTTACATCCATTTTGAGAGCTAAAATTAACAAACATATAGACACCAACTCCATCATGTCTGCCTCTCAAAATGGATGTAGGAACGGGTCCCGCGGTACTAAGGAGCTACTCCTCATTGATATGACCATTAGCCAACAAGTTCGCCGTTCCCGAAAAGATCTGTCGACATGCTGGATAGATTATAAGAAGGCCTATGACTCGGTGCCACATACATGGCTCATGAGGGTGCTGGAGTTGTATAAAGTAGATGCAACTCTGCGCACCTTCCTGTTGTCGTGTATGGGGCAATGGAGGACGGTCCTTCGCTATCCAGGATGTCGAAATATCCAGAGGAATAGCGAACCGATAAGGATAGAGCGGGGCATATTTCAGGGCGATAGTTTGAGTCCGCTTTGGTTCTGCCTAGCCCTGAATCCTCTAAGCACACTGCTGGAGGGTTCAGACCTAGGCTATCGGCTGAGGAGAGGTGGTCAAGTTATATCTCACCTCCTCTACATGGATGACCTAAAACTCTTTGCCCCCAACAATTTTCAACTGATGGAGCTACTGAAAGTAACTGAAACTTTCAGTAGAGCCATCAGGATGGAATTTGGTGTGGACAAATGTGCGGTCATGCATGTAAAGCGAGGGGAGATTGTGGAATCCGTGGGAACACAGCTCACGGATTCCATAAACTTTAGAGCCCTCTCCGCATCCGAAACCTATAAGTATTTGGGTATGTCGGAAACCTTGGGCATCAATGTCACTGACATGAAGCAATCGTTGAAGGTGCGCTTCTTTGGCCGCCTGAAGAAAGTATTTAATAGTTTTCTATCAGGCGGGAACAAGGTGCGCGCTTTCAACGGTTGGGTCATGCCGGTTTTGATGTACTCTTTCGGCGTACTCAAATGGACTCAAACCGAACTCGACGCCCTGGATAGGAGGGTCCGTACGCTGCTGACTGGATATCGAATGCATCACCCACGGTCATCGGTAATGAGACTGTATATCCCACGAAAGTGTGGAGGTCGAGGTTTTTTAAATGCTAAGACTCTCCACAATCGCGAGATATGCAGTCTCAGGGAATATTTCTTAGAAGCCGACGTGGGGATGCATCGAGATGTGGTCGCGGTGGACAAGGGTCTCACCCCGCTCTCCTTGGCTAAAGAGAACTGGCGCAAGCCTGCAGTGCTTGATACTAACGATCGCAAGGAGGTATGGCAGAATAAGGAGCTTCACGGACGCTACTTCCGGGCCCTACATGGACCCGATGTAGATTTACTAGCGTCCGTAGCCTGGCTGCGTTTTGGTGACCTATTTGGGGAAACCGAAGGTTTTGTCTGTGCAATTATGGACGAAGTTATGATGACGAACAATTACCGGAGATTCATTGTAAAGGACGGGACGGTTGACATCTGTCGGGCATGCCACCGTCCAGGAGAATCAATCCGACACATTATCTCCGGGTGTTCTCGTTTAGCTAACGAAGAGTACTTGCATAGACACAACCTTGTAGCCAGGATTATCCATCAGCAACTTGCTCTGAAATACAGTCTTGTGGAATCTGAAGTGCCGTACTACAGGTATGTGCCCGACCCAGTTCTCGAAAGTGGACATATCACATTGTACTGGGATCGATCCATCATTACTGACAGGTCTATTGTTGCCAATAAACCTGATATAGTGGTGGTGGATCGAGCAGAGCGGCGCACAATGATTATTGACATAACGGTCCCGCATGACGGGAACCTCGTGAAAGCCGAGAAAGATAAACAAATCAAGTATCTTGACTTGGCTCGCGAGGTTGTCGACATGTGGGATGTGGACTCAGCGATCATTGTGCCGATAGTCGTATCAGCCAATGGCTTAATTGCCAAGAGCCTCGACCAACACCTAAGGAGGCTCTCGTTGGGCGGCTGGATCAAGGGCTTGATTCAGAAAGCGGTACTCCTAGACACGGCTCGCATTGTCAGGAGGTTCCTCTCTCTGGAGCCCTGACCGCCGGTAGCTTGGACCCTGTTCCCGATACCGGTGGGCTACTATTTTTTATATTTTTAAATGTTTTTTTATATATTTTTTTAAGAAATATTTAAAAATATAATTTATAAGTTGTTTAAATGAAATAAAGGAGATAATAATAATAAATTTATTTCAGACCATAAGTCCATAAAACAACACACATTACAATTTTATACACAAAACATACATACATACATGAAAACACATACAAAAAATACAATAAAACAACTTATTTACAATAATGGAATGACGCACGATGAGTGGTCATCCATTGCCACATAATTGGACTGTCCATCCTGTCGGCTACTATAGCTACCAAGTTGTTGGAGCTGTCGCGCACTCGCCGCATCAGGGATGCTATCCGTGTCCGCATCAGTGCGTAAAAATCTGGCACGCCATTCTCCGCGAACATCCCCGATGCACTGCAAAAGCGCGGCAGCCCCAACATAACTCTGAAGGCATTATTGTATTGGACTCGCAGAGCATTGTACGAGCTTTTTGTATAGCTGACCCATAGGGCACACGTGTACATAGATTGGCAATACGCTCTAAAGAGTGTAATTTTCACCTCCCTAGTACAACGTGCAAACCTACGAGCCAGCATGTTACATTGAACTGCCAATGCTCTGCGTTCCCTCTCCACGTCCGCATCGTCGGACAGACTATCGGTGACCCAATGCCCCAGGTACTAAGAAGGGATACAGGTATTAAGTACTTGACGCAAACACAAATTATTAAAGCTAAAAGAGTTAAAAAAATCCACATTATTTTCACAAAACTACTATTAACTGACAATTTTTTTCGCTAAATATTATATTATTATATTATATTATTGTTTTTTATTATTTGACATAATCGAAACTCAAGATGACGCGAAAAAAAAAGCAAAAAAATACAAACTACAATACTAATCCGTCACCAACGAAAAGCGTCTAAAACCCTTGAAGCCAGCCATTATTTTCAATAGCAGCACCTTCAGAATTCCCTACAGTGTTGCCAGTAAATAAATAACACGCATTTCATGGCAGTTTTGGGAAGCATTTTTCTCAATCAGTATGTTTTTCAGTGTTGTTACTTTTTTGGTGAACAGTGAGATGTATTCTGGTAGGTATTTTGAAACGTTGAAGTTTTTATAACCATAATAACTTTACCAACACTAAACCATTAAGTTTACAATGATAAAACGGTAAATTAAAATAAATAGTGTTTCACGAGTTTGCGAAATTTTGAGATATAACAAAAAGGTTGATTCATATGCATAATCAGCCTATAATGTTCCCACTGCTGGGACACAAGCCTCCTCTCGGCGAGAAGTGGGCCGTAATCCACCACGCGAGCGTAGTACGGGTTGCTAAATGTCCCATGTCTTCAAATGTTGTGTTCTAGGACATGCAAGTTTTCCCCCGATGTTTTCTTTCACCGTTTTGAGAGCAGTGGTGGTGAAATAATTTACACGAAGAAGCACCTGTCTGTATTCGAACCTAAGTCGCGGCAGTTACTACTGGGTGCCACAGCTCCTAAATTTTTCAAACATCATGAAGCAATTTCCTTCAAAATCTTTACCACTGGTCCTAAATTTTTCAAACATCATGAAGCAATTTCCTTCAAAATCTTTACCACTGGTCCTAAATTTTTCAAACATCATGAAGCAATTAGTTAGCAATTTCCTTCAAAATCTTTACCACTGGTCCTAAATTTTTCAAACATCATGAAGCAATTAGTTAGCAATTTCCTTCAAAATCTTTACCACTGGTCCTAAATTTTTCAAACATCATGAAGCAATTAGTTAGCAATTTCCTTCAAAATCTTTACCACTGGTCCTAAATTTTTCAAACATCATGAAGCAATTAGTTAGCAATTTCCTTCAAATTCTTTACCACTTGTCCTAAATTTTTCAAACATCTTGAAGCAATTTCCTTCAAAATCTTTACCACTGGTCCTAAATTTTTCAAACATCATGAAGCAATTAGTTAGCAATTTCCTTCAAAATCTTTACCACTGGTCCTAAATTTTTCAAACATCATGAAGCAATTAGTTAGCAATTTCCTTCAAAATCTTTACCACTGGTCCTAAATTTTTCAAACATCATGAAGCAATTAGTTAGCAATTTCCTTCAAATTCTTTACCACTTGTCCTAAATTTTTCAAACATCATGAAGCAATTTCCTTCAAAATCTTTACCACAGGTCCTAAATTTTTCAAACATCATGAAGCAATTAGTTAGCAATTTCCTTCAAATTCTTTACCACTTGTCCTAAATTTTTCAAACATCATGAAGCAATTTCCTTCAAAATCTTTACCACTGGTCCTAAATTTTTCAAACATCATGAAGCAATGAATTAGCAATTTCCTTCAAAATCTTTCGGATTGAAATAACTGTGTTAGGTACACGATTAGGGTGCTGGATGATATGAGAGGGTGTTCAATATATACAAATGGAGAAAAGGAATTAATTTTATTCGGACATTTTGCACATGCTAAGACATCAGTTTATTGACAACTGTTTAAAAAGAACAAAGAGGTCTACTTGACATAGACAATGAGGTTTTAATCACAACACTACCCCTTAAACTATTGTCTTATAAAAACACAAATGTAACTAGTTAATTATTACTAAAATATTATAAGAAATATTACATTACATAGTAATAATTAGAATAACAATTTATATTACACTGATAAAAGAGACAAACAGAACTTAACATGTTTCTCTTTAGTCAGCGGTTTAGTGAGCAAGTCAGCTACCATGTCACCTGTAGGCATATAACAGACATCAATTAGTTTATTAATTACAATATCCCTTATAAAATGGTGTCTAATATCTATATGCTTGGTACGAGCATGAAACATTGAGTTAGAGCATAGTTTTTGTGCCGACTGATTGTCATTGTATAAATTTACCTTACAATGAACTTGAAGACATTCATTCAAGAAAGTACGTAAAAACAACGCTTCTTTGCAAGCATTTGAAATAGCCATGTACTCTGCTTCAGTACTCGAGAGAGCCACAGTCCTCTGCTTACGGCTTTCCCAAGATATAATAGAATCACCTAATTTAAATACATACCCTGTATATGAACGACGGTCAACCTCATTGGATGCCCAATCAGCATCCGTGTAGCCATTTATGACCAATCCGCTCTTAACATACTTAAGAAAGTAATGACTTGTACCTTTGAGGTATCGCAGGACCCTTTTCGCAGCTTTCCAATGTGTTTCATCGAAGCATTCGTTAAATTGGCTCAAAACACCTATTGCATGCGAGATATCTGGTCTGGAACAAACTGAAATATACATTAAGCAACCTATGAGATTTCTGTAGTCGTAACGAGTATCCTTGACTTCACTTTTCTTCAGTTTCGATCCTACTTCCATAGGGGTCGGAGACGGTTTGCATTCAGTCATATTAAATTTACGTAGAACAGTTTCAATATAATGTGACTGATCTAAAGTAATCGATTCCTTATTCCTGCATACTCTCATGCCTAATATTTGATGAGCAGGCCCCAAATCCTTCATCTCAAACTCTGACATGAGTTTTTCTTTCATTATATCTCTTTCTTTGGATATTGGTGAAGAAAATAACATAATGTCGTCGACATAAAGAGCAATTATAACCATTTCCCCCTTTTTTCCTTTATAATAGACACATGGTTCTGAAGGCATCCTATTGAAATGGAGTTTGTTTATTAATACTCCATTAATCTTTTCATACCATGACTTTGCAGCGTGTTTTAATCCATAAACAGCTTTCTCCAACTTATACACCTTATGTTCTTGTCCTTTCTTTACAAAACCTTGTGGTTGTTCTATTAGCACATGCTCTTTAAGATCACCATTCAAAAAGGCTGTTTTGACGTCTAGGTGATTTATTTCCAGATCATATTCTGCAGCTAGTGCTAACAACAAACGGATAGTAGAGTAACGGACGACAGGCGAAAAAGTTTCATCATAGTCAATGCCATACCTTTGAGTGAATCCCTTAGCCACCAGCCGTGCCTTGTATTTGAGGAGACTGCCATCTAAATTCCTCTTTTTCTTAAAGATCCATTTGCATTTTATTGCTTTTTGATCTTTAGGTAGATCCACAAGGCGCCAGACTTTATTGGTGATAAACGATTTATACTCATCTTCCATGGCTTCCTTCCATTCTTTAGCTTCATTGCCACCAAGTGCTTCCTTAACAGTCTCCGGATCGCCTGGATCCCTGTACTGTTGAGCTACCAGTTGTGCATAAAGATCTTCATTTACAGCATCAGTGAAGTCTGTAGACGTCGAGTCTACACCCCTCCCGAGTCTAACTCCCTGGAATATAGGTTTCATCCGACGAGTTATCTGCTTCAGATGAAATACTACTGTCATTGATACTAAATACTGTGTCCCTGTTCCTACTTCCGTCATCAGAAGGACAATTTTCAGACACACCCTGTGGACTTTCATCCCCAGTGTTTTCGTCTGACCTACATGTCTGTTCTGTATGTGAAACAACATCAACCACTTGGTTAGCATCAACATCTGACAGATCCTTTTTCCAGAAACGATCTTCTAAGAACCTCACATGGCGTGCTCTAATGCAATGCTCAGGGTTCTCCGGATCAATGAGTCTGTAACCCTTTGTATCGTTGCAGTAACCTACAAATATATATTCCTTTGCCTTCGAATCCAGTTTCTTGTGATTTGAAGTCAAAGCATAAGCCAAACAACCAAATGTACGAAGATGACTTACGTTTGTCTTTGTGTTAGTCCATTTCTCCAGTGGTGTCATGCCCATGACAGCTTTTGTGGGTGAGCGGTTCTTCAAATACACTGAAGTGTTTACGGCCTCTGCCCAAAAACGTTTGTCAAGACCAGCATCTTCCAGCATGCAGCGAGCTTTGTCCATGATGGTACGGTTTGCTCTTTCTGCCACACCATTCTGTTGACTACAATGCGGGACAGTCGTTTGGTGACGGATTCCTTGCTGTTGCAGAAACTCCTGAATTTTTTTATTAATATATTCGCCACCGTTGTCGCTACGAATACATTTTATTTTCTTATCAGTTTCATTTTCAACAAGCTTTTTGAATATTTTAAACTTTTCAAAAACTTCACTCTTTGTTTTCAAAAAATAAATAAATGTTTTTCTTGAACAGTCATCAATGAAAGTAAGAAAATAACAAGCACCGCCAAATGACTTCTTTTGCATTGGACCACATAAATCTGTATGTATTAAGCCTAAAATCTCCTTAGACCTACTATGAGACACTTTTGGAAAAGCTAATTTTGTAAGTTTTCCTTTAATACAGGCAATACATGATTGAAAACGAGTACTATCATATTTAACACCAAAGACCTTACCTTGTCTCATGATATTCATGCTCCTAGCGTTGAGGTGCCCCAGCCTGCGATGCCATACTTCCTGTGACACCAAGCTGCTCTGCTCTTGCTCTGACACATCACAGTCCAGTAGTGTTTTACTGCTGCTGTCAGACACCATGCATTGAGGCTGCACTCCAACATCAGCTCTGCTGCTATTCCCTATAGAATCTAATTGAAAAATACCATTCACATAACTAGCAGTAGCTATGGTTTCATGCCCGTCCATTATTCTACAGGTTTTAGAATTAAAATTGACTTTATAACCTTTTCTTGTTAACTCACTCACTGATAAAAGGTTAGTTGACAGTTGAGGAACCAAATAAACATTAGTTATTGTTCTAAAAACGCCGTCTAACTTAATTCTAACTTTACCTAATCCTGCAGTACATAATTGATCACCATTTGCAATGTTCACAGAGAGGTCCTTAGTTGATTTGAACTCCAACATAACACTCTTGTCGTTGCACATATGGTTGGTTGCACCAGAGTCCACGTACCAGACATCCTTCTTGAGATTTACCGACAATGCTGACAATAACACCTTCTTCTTGTCCTTGACATTACTCACTGGAGTCGTAGAAGCAGCATTCTTCGGGCAATTCTTCTTTGTGTGTCCTGGTTTCTTACATCGGTAGCATTTGATCTTCTTAATGGTAGTCAAAGCCGATGCAGTCTCTGTCTTATCATCTCTTCTGTAAAACTCCTGTAATAATTTCGTTTTTACAGTTTCACTTACAAGCTTGTCACTGGAATTCTCCAACGCCATAATGAGCGGGTCGTAATCGGATGTGAGTCCGCTCAACATGATGACTGCTATGAAGTCATCGTCTAGTGGAGAACCTATGTCATTCAATTGTTGTGCAATTTCCGTTATTTTCGTAATGTAAGTTTCCATGTTACAAGCATTCTCTTCGAGCTTAGTTCCAAAAAGCAATCGCAGTAATCCTAAGCGTCTGCACAGACCCTTGTCCTCATAAGCCTTTTGTAAACTTGTCCATGCTTCATAAGCTGATTTTGCGTTACGCACAAGCGAAAAAGCATTGGGATGCACAGATAGACAAATTTTAGCAAGCGCGCGCTGATTCTTTCTAATATCTTTGCTTCCGTCGGTGGACTCGATACATTCGAGTAGGTCCTCGTGCATCAGGAGCATCTTCATGGAAAATTTCCAGTTATTATAATTTTCCATGCCCTGCAGCTTTTCGATTGGAATTCCTGTCGAACTATGTGCTTCGCTGGTCATTTTTAATTAGTTTAAACCAGAAAGAAAAAAACTCATGGAAAAGAAAAAAAAAAAACATGTGCCGATCAGCCGATCGTTTTTTTTCTTCTTACTAAAAATAACTTTTGTCTCGAAATGAATCAAAAACCTTACTTGAGTAGGTCTGCTGGGCCCATAACCTGATATGAGAGGGTGTTCAATATATACAAATGGAGAAAAGGAATTAATTTTATTCGGACATTTTGCACATGCTAAGACATCAGTTTATTGACAACTGTTTAAAAAGAACAAAGAGGTCTACTTGACATAGACAATGAGGTTTTAATCACAACACTGGAAAGTTCAGTTATGCCAGTAAATTACTACTATGTTACTTATTTTATAGTTACATCTTAAAAATAATCTGAATTCCTTCAATAGAACCCTGATTATATTGAAATCTTATACTTGTATAATGTAGCCCATGGGCGTGTGACCGCCCGTATTTTCCTGAATATTCGAAAAAAAAATCGAAAATTACCTTTAATATAATAATAATAATTTATTTTATTTCAGACAATGTTAGTCCATATTGCATACAATCAAATGAATAAAATCAAAAATTAAAATTAAAAAACCAAATAAATAAAAAATTGCGAATTAAAATAGATATTAAAATTTGTGAAATAATTATTTACATGTCAGAATTATATAAAAATAAAATAAAATGTCAAGAAGACGGTGGTGGCGGTGGTGGTGGTGGTGTGTTTAGAAGGGGTCTGTCTATCTTTAATACATTTCATGTTATTAAATTTTTGAGTTATTGGCTCGATTTGGATTCTGTTCATTATTTATGAAAGCTTATGAGTTATTCTATCGGATTAACTAACATAATATTTGTTTAAGGGTCGTCTCTCAAAAAAAAAGGTGAGGAAAAAAAAAGAAACTGTATTTATTTTAAAATCACATGTGTATTGTCCATAAAATAAAAGGGGGGATATTGAAAAAAAAAAAAAAAATTAAGATAGAGCCGTTAAAATTAATTTTCGATAATTTGTCATGAATATTCAGAAAAATACTGGTGGGCACATGTCCATGGGCGACGTTGTATTTATCAAAATTAGGTCAGTTTTGGGTAGTTTTTACCCCTAGGTATAAATTTACATAACATGTACCTTCTATTATTATAAGTTTGACCTAGAAATCACTGGTTACTCTCCCTTCGGCGAACAGTCGTTGTAATATCAGCCCTTGACGAAGGGTGGCGACCAGGACCGGTATAGTCGGTATGTTTTGTATTAGCCGTTGCTATGCGACTGCTATTTGGAAATTTTAGGGAGTTGAGTCGTCCGGCGGCGAGATGGTCAGACGACATTGTTGGCATCGTGGGCCAAACCTGGATGTGGCTGGTATAAGAGCGTGGGGATTGGCAGAAGAAACGAGATACCTATGCCCAGCAGTGGTTGAAGTCGAGATTTGGCAAAGAGAAAGTGTGAGATTGAAATTTTTGTAAAGTGCTTTTAATTTCGATGATGTTAAAACAGTTATTTTACGACTTTTTCAATAAGTTCTTATTGTTGCAGTTGTGTTTTTAATTCTTGCTGAAATAAAAATTTGTATGTTGCGAAATAATGTTAAAATTGAATTCAAATTTCAAATTCAAAATATTTTTATTTCACATAAACCTACAAGGGCACTTATGAAATGTCAGAAGCTAGGTGCACGGTTCCAATTGGTCGTTTCCTATGGAGAAGAGCCGCCAAGAAACTCCACGGTTACTCTTTTAAAAGTAAAAATGAAAGATTTGTATTACTTTCCTACAACCCATCTGATGGACAGTGGTTATCGTCTTAAAAACACAATAATTATTGAATTTTCCATAATAATTCTTGAAAACAACGTTCTGTTTGGGCCTGTTAATTTTATTTTCAATCCAGAACACTTTCTGTGAAATTAAATAAATGCAACTGATTACCAATATTGTGTGCCACACTGATAAATGCTTGCACTGACTGCACAGGTCCACTCAAATCTATGTGGTTATTTCCTATAAAGACCATTTTAGACACTAATCTACACGGTCCTCACATGTTCTAACCAAGATTATAATCCTGACTTTAAAAGAAACTTTGACCCCTGAATTGTTTTCGCTATTTCTTCTCAGGTGTAGTCAGATAGGAAAGGTCGAAGTCAAAGTCAAAGTCAAATCATTTATTTCAAATAGGCCCTTGTAAGGCACTTTTGAACGTCAGACGCCATTTAGCTTTTTTTGTGTTGTAAAAGTTATTGCGGTAAGTACGGTCTATTATTTTTACAGAATATACAATTTCATTTCATCTGTTTTATTATCGTCTTTCGTAGATCACAAAAAAAAAAATATGTTTCAGTCCAATTCTCACTACCCGGATTACCCTCACAAACTCATTGTTTTTCCTCATCACTACAGATCATTGTAGCCTGTATTATATCCGCTGCCCCCCTCCTCTTTGTCTGCGTGATGTATTAGTCGCCATGAAGCCTTTAAAATATTACCTAGCGCAGTCTTTGTGCTGTTTTACTGGACGTTTTGATGTTTGTGTCTACATTAAGAGTGTTTATTTTGAAAGTGGGCAACATCGCAATAGATGTCAAATATTTTGCTGATTTAATTAATTTACTGGGACTTTGGATACGCCTACATGCCACTGTGGCGTGTTAATAAATAGTTTGTTTTGTTTTTCTGGTAGATGTTACTAACACTAGTTTTTTAAGTCGTGTGTATACTAACCAAATGGACTAGATATGGGTCCAAAATAAAAGTTTTATTTTTATTTATATTTAATTATTTTGGCAATATTACTGTATGGAAATAAGAAATGTGGTTAACTAGCGAACTAGAATATTGATTATGAAATGCAATAATTAATATCGTAACACTGATTATTTAGTTTTAGATGTAAAGAAAGTATTTGGTAACTTTCCAAATGCCTTTTTTACACCTAAAACGGGTACAACATCAAATTCAATGTTATAATTGCAATTCATTATTAATATTCTTGTTAGCTAGTTAGCCACATTTCTTGTTTCCATACAGGAATGTTGCCAAATTAATCAAAACAAATAAATTTTTGTCAGCTATTTGCGACGTTGCCAAGCTTTAGGATAAACGCTTTTAAGGCGTGTACGTACGAACGAATAAAATATGGTGGACACGGAACTTTTGATCCGTACGTGTGGACGTAAATTATCAAAGCGAACACCGTACGAACACAGTTCGACTTATGTTCACGCTCGAACGCCCCGCTCTCTTTAGTAGCCATGGATTCGCCAATGTTCGTAATGTTGCATCAAATTCCTCCGAACATCGTCCGTACAGAACAACGACATTGGATCACCACCATCGTTTTTGACGAACACAGTGTTTGATCTTCGGTAGCGGTACGCACATGCAAACAAATTGTTCGATGTTCGTGTTCACCATGTTCTTGTTCGTTCGTATGTTCGCCTTTATGATCTGCTATAGTCTTCTTTTGTTCATGTTTCGTTGTGTGTTAGGGAAATTAATTGACAAGCAATTGATTAGAAACTTAAATTGTCCGTATATCAAAATCACAACTGACTCTGACAGTTATGAAATGGCTATAACACGGCAAATAATATAATAAAAATTTTCGTCGGTAATTTAAAATAAAAACAGCTGCTCCATACATTTTGACCACGTAGGTATTGCACTTTTCTATGAAACAGCAGATTTTTTTCTAAATAACCGACGAAAAATTTCAACGCAGGGGAGTTCAGAATCATGTACTGAATCCATGGTAACCGGCTTCGCGTCGATGTCCCTGACACCCTGTATACATATAATTTACATTTTAATATAAAAAATAAAAAGTAGCCCACCGGTATCGGGATCAGGGTCCAAGCTACCGATGGTCAGGGCTCCTGAGAGAGGAACTTCCTGACCTCCTCCTTATTATTATTCCTTTATTTTATCTTTATACATATAATTTACATTTTAAATATATTTATAAAAACAAAGAAAGATTATTGTTATTTTCATATAAAAATATCTCCTAATCGCCTTTACGACACCCACGGGACGTTACTAAATAATCTATGAAATCCCTATTTTACGACAAGCAGCATGGATCCACCCCATACAGAAAAAAGAACTTCAAATCCATCCCATAACTCATTTGTACCTCTAAAAACACTTATAATACCATAAAGTGTCATAGCATAACACACCATGGGAAACACATTTTATGCTTATAAGAATCTATGCAAAATTCACTTTACAATCCCATTGATATATATCACAAACTTACATTTTCACTTCACACAAAAAACTATACTCAAAAATCTACCTTAAACCTTCAACCATAAAGTTGATTATAATAGTGACAGGTTTGTTCACATTTTGTCAATTGAAATTGAACCTTATAAAGTTAGGAATAAAGTTGGGGTAAAAAATGTGAGCAGTATTGCATAAGTTGGTAGAATCGAAAGCTACCCTCTTATATGCGATAAATATCGGTACATTATGCTTCGAGGCAGGAGAGAGTCAATTGGTAGACGTCTTAAGTATATACAGGTTGTTTTTTAGTTGATTTGCATAAACATTCAGTTTTACAAAGTCGTCTTGTGATACCGGCCTACCTGGTGGTTAATAGTCATGTCGAATGAACATTAGCAAAACCAGTCACATTTAAAATTCAAAATATTTTATTTCACATAAACCTACAAGGGCACTTATGAAACGTCAGAAGCTAGGTGCACGGTTCCAATTGGTAGTTTCCTATGGAGAAGAGCCGGCAAGAAACTCCACGGTTACTCTTTTAAAAGTAAATAAAAAAAAAAAAACAAATTACAGTGTTAAAAGCTTCGATCAACTACACAGGTATGAGAGGACAGTGTAGGCCCATCAACATGTACCATTGCAGATGTATTGACACACCTAGATATGCCAATATCATAATGTTTTTTTGTTGATTTCGTTTTCAATTCAATTTTCCCAAACTCAACTAGTTATGACAATAATAAATGTATTTTTTTTTGTTTTTATGTTCAATTCAATTTTCCAAAACTCAAAGCATTTATTTCAATTCAATTATTTACAGGCACTTTGGAATTGTCAAAGAGTCGGTCAGTTAGTCAGAAAGTTGAAGCTAGTTGCCCAATTCCAAAACGTAGATCTCTTTGGAGAAGAACGGGCAAGTAACTCCAAGGACACTCTTTTAAATATAGATATTACAAAATCCTTGGTACATTATTCTTGTTGCTTCTATAAGTAAAATGTAAAAAAAAAACAATTCAAAACATAGCGAGACTAATTAAAATTAAAATTAAATTAATTTTATT
Source organism: Agrochola circellaris (assembly GCA_914767755.1). Taxonomy (NCBI): domain Eukaryota; kingdom Metazoa; phylum Arthropoda; class Insecta; order Lepidoptera; family Noctuidae; genus Agrochola; species Agrochola circellaris. The sequence goes on along the minus strand of OU611867.1, from coordinate 1,610,924 downwards.
TCAGAACCAGTCCATATACATACATGTGCAATTAACATTGAAGATACATTAAAATCATTAAAAGATTACAATTAGATCATCATTAAAAACATTATAAATGAAAATGTTACAATAACAAAAAGATTAAAATACACTATATGTTTCATCTTAGTCTAAATTTAGGTTTGGATCCCGAATGCTCAACATGCAGTCTGGTCCAGTACCGCATTATTGGGCAATCCAGATCCAGATCCTCCATGCGAACAGCTGAAGGTAGCGTTGGAATTGCCTCGTATTTGGCGCATCAGGGACACAACTGTCTTGCGAATAATCACCGCAAGGCAATTGACTTTTATAGAAATATCGATACCCATCACATGATTTAAACCTGTATTTCGATCGATGCATCCGATGGCCTCAGCTTGCATCACACAAAAGTATACTAAATCACGTCCACAAATGTAATAACAAAACTTCTCAACTTGTAACAGCCTGTATCTCTAAGGGCGTCTACAAATCATGCTCGGCCGCGACACCTTAAGACTTGCCGTCCCGTGTGTAGGAGGCCTTAAATGATTTGTAGTCGCTAGACGATACTAACTCTTTTTTTTTTGTTTAGATTTATTTTCTCTTATGTTATGGTATTGAAAAGGTATTACAGTGAAGTTAAGTTTAGATATCTAGAGTGGCGATTAGGTTATCATATTAAATAATACAGCGGTTATTACAAGTTTTTAACAGCCTGTTTAAAATATAATTTTTCAAACGAAATGAATAGTGTAAATAGGCACGAAATAATAACCCTTGGTACTAAGGCCCGTATTACAGAACGTCACTGAAAACTCAAGCATTACTTAAAACTCGTTTAAAGCGTTTTGATTGGTTGAAACTAGTTTTAAGTAATGCTTGAGTCTTGAGCGACGGGCCTAAGGCGCTAGCCACGCACGGGGATATGGTATCAACAATTCAACAGAATTTAAGTTTGGTATTGTTACCAAATAGTCAAAAATAAAGTTTAACGTTGTTAAGTACTAAAACGAAAAAAGGTAAGCTACGATGTTAATAGTTAACTATTAATTATTTTAATTGTGTATGTTTATAATATGTACGTAATGTAGAATACGTTGTTTCAATAAATATGATAACCTAATCGCCATACTGTATACTGCCTCATTGCTTAAATTAGGTTAATTATGTTGAATACAGAATCATTTTTTTTTCTTTCTAACTGAACAGACAGCTGTGCTGCTGGGGAGTTTGTTGCGCCACTTCTTCTTCCCAGCTAACGCACTAGGAAGTGGTGAAGGGTGGGCGTTTTGGGGGACTGTCTTATGTAATTTTGACGTTCGAAAAGTGCTGATTCTCAGCCTAGTTTGAATAAATGACTTTTGAATTTTGAATTTTTTGCTTTAGTGGTCGCAAGCGCTCTACTGCTGAGCATGAGATCCTAGATAAGATTCCCAGGTCGGGTAAAGTTTGATTGGGTTCTTCCGTCAGGAAATTCTCATTAGCAGCCCGGAGTCTACGGGGTAACTGCGTAACCAGCGTAACACGTACAGTACCAATGGCATTCATTTTGACAGTTCAACAACATTCATTGCGTTATTTATGTTGTTGAGCTGACAAATTTTTCGAACTTTTGAAGCAATGGATTAGCAATAACATTCAAAATCATTTATATTGTGATTGGAAGTGACCTTTTAGAGGGAATAGGCTGGCGATCTATTAGGTACATGGGGCTTAAGACCTGGCACTCTAAAGACAATTTCCACGCAAGCTCCGCCCCCATGCACCCCGCCACTCTACCATGTGTTAAACGCTAACACATCAGTAATAAAGTTGAATATCGCGTGCGCTCTTTGATCGTGTTCGAGCACGAAACTAAATGGCGTAAGTCTCAATTCTTATTTCGTTTCTAACTAAAGTAATAATTGACCTAGAGAAAAAATGTCTTGTGGCTGGATAATAAACTATATTTTCTTACTGCGAATATTTATTTTAGACATAAACGCCGAATAATCTTGATTATATTTGAAAAATCTTTAAAAAAAAGACATGATTTTGGATAAAAAGATTAATCGAGCGAAAATGTTACAAGCACGTAAGTAACTGTCTTATACATGGAGAGAAAAAGATCCAATAAATCATAAAATAAAGTTCCATTTTGATTGTATGCGTGACTGTTTCAGAATATTAACGCAAATTCACATACAATTTAGGGAGCCTCCTCTCTAGACGGCCACGGCCACGACCACTTGTCGCAGCGATCAGGTAAACTAACCGAAACTAAACGAAATCGATACGAATCACGCACTTGGTAACGGCAACGGCCAACCGCCGTAGACCATACAATACCTACACTATATTTCATTTGAAATAAGATTAGACATTTAAATAAACCTTTTTACAGTCCGTTCAACCGATTTTGACTTTTATTGCGTTGGTGGCGTGACAAATGACAGCTGCAGTAAATATTTGATATTAAAACCACTTTTTTGTTTTCAATGCCATCCTTATGCCTACGGTATAGAAGTCAGAATCAGTTGAACGGACTGTAAAAAAAGTTTGTTTAAATGTCTAATCTTATTTCAAATGGAGTATAGACGGCCACGACTGGCCGGAGTCGTGGCCGTCTAGACATGCGCGAGATCCCTAATGGCCTACAAGAAGATTCTAAGATACAAAACAGACACATATCTATTGTCACGAAATATGTCACACTATCACGACACATCTCACACACCTACATCATTAGCCCCACAATCCTTATCAATGTACCTTGGACATTTCCGACTACCCTCTTTTATAACAAGTATTTAGTAGTAATACAAACGTTTTAAACGTACACAGCAGTAAATGGTAGCGTCTGGTGCGACCGAAACGACTGGGTGTGTTTATTTTTTTGATTTCGTCGTAATGTCGCGGTTTGGGAGCTAGGTTTTTTTTTCTTTTGTCATTATTATGAGACAGTTTTTTTGAGATATTATTGAAGTTTTGGTTCTTAGAGTTTCGTACCCGAAAGGTGCCAAACGGAACCCTATTACTTAGCCTCCGCTGTCCGACTGTCTGTCAGCGGGCTGTGTCTCAAAAACCGTAATAGGTATACAGTAGAAATTTTCAGATTGCGTATTTCTCTTGCCGCTCTAACAACAAATAATAAAAACTAATCAAAGTTAAAAGTTAAAGGGCATACAAGAAACATGTTTTTTTCGGTGTTTTTTGCTAAATATTGTACAGTGGTACGGAAACCTTTGTGTCCGACTGACACTTGGGTGATTTTTATTTTGTAGATAAATTATAAATATCTAGAACATGTGTCTGAAAGAAATTATGTTAAACTGATTAGCTTCTTTGCTACAGACCTTTACATCGGACTGGCTGACTTAGCTGAAATAAAGTATTATATTATTTTAATTAGGTATTGTGAATGTGAGGACTATGTGGATATTTTTTTTTTTTTTTCTTTCATTAATTTTTTCTTTCTCAGTTTTAATTATGGTCTGGCAGTTTGAGTAGTTGATGCGGCCTACCCAAATATCCTTTCTTTGGTATTGTTCGTCGATTTGAGCTCCTTATGTTCTGAGTTGAGCTCCACGATTAATGACAAATACTTGCACTGACTGGACAGGTCCACTCAAATCTGTGTGGTTCTTTCCTCAAAAGACCATTTCAGACACTAACCTACATGGTCCTCATATGGCTTGACCAAGATTACGAGTATGTCTGGACTTTAAAAGAGACTGTAACCTCTGAGTTTGCTTCGGCCTTTCTTTTCAGAGTAGTCAGATAGGAAATACCGACCTCATCTAGCTTATTTTTAATATTTTATTATATGACGTGTAAAAGTGATTCCGATATCCTATTTACAGAATAAACAATTTAATTTCATTTCATTTCCCAGTGAAATATTGACCGATTGAATTTTGGAATTTTCATACCTACCTATGGCACTCGTGTCTGTAAACGTTGGTTTAGTCTTCATGTAAACAAAAGAAAAGGAATTTCTCAGTAACAGCCCGGATTCTAGATTTGTGCTCGGTTGATGGCAATAGGCTCACCCCTTATTACATGGGACTTAAACATAACTGGCAACATGTGGGTGTAACTATAGGCACACCGCTGTCTAACCCTTCGGGGAATTACAGGCGTGATGTCATATTTGTTGTGTTTATCAAAAGAGTAAATGATTTTTTTGATAAAATGAAAAATAGGAATATTGGCATTCAAACTCAAACTCAAAGCAATTATTTCAATTAAACTATATACAGGCACTTTTGAATTGTCAAGGAATCGGTCAGTCAAAAATATGAAGCTAGATGCCCATTCCAAAGCGTAGTAGGTACCTATGGAGAAGAACGGACAAGAAACTCCACGGACACTCTTTTAAACGTTATACCATTATAACGGTAGTTTCTGCTTTTCTTATACGTCTTCAGCGTTTAAATCAATTTATTTTTATGTTTGGGACAGTATATTTATTTTTATACAAAACGCACGTTTCCTTTAAAATTGGTCATGTTTTTTTCTGAATAAATTAATGAATGAATCAATATGTATTTGTTAAACACAGGTAATACATTTGGTCTTCACACACAAGTAACAATTCAGATGTCTCGCAATTTTTTGCGAGCGGCGTAAAATTTTTATAGTTAAAGTAGGTGTAATAATATTAAAATTAAATTCAGAAACATTATACATTATTACATTAAGTATTTACAAATTAAATATATTGAACTGGTTATTAGACAATGCTGTCCATCGTTCGTTCGAACGATGAATGTAGAAAAGCTCTCCCTACCTCCTAGCCTACAGTATATTGTCGCGAATGCAAGTTGAACCGCGTTCGGCTGACATTTTTTATACCTCGCCAGTCCCTTTGTGAGGGACGTAATGATAGTCTGATGTTTCCCATTGTTGCTCCTGTGGCCTGTAAGTACTTGAGTATACTAGAAATATTATAGACTTTCAGATTGGTCTTGATGACATGAAAACAGTTGAAAGACTTTTTCTCAAACTCAAACTCAATTTAAATTTAATTAACTATTAAATAATAATATAAAAATGAAAATAATAAATCTAAATAAATAAATATTAAAACTATTAATTCGATAAATTGGAAACTGCAGTGGGACGTCACACGCTTTTAATAAATAAAATATAAATAATAAATAAATTTGATAAATATTATAAAAAATAGAATATTTCTTTAAAAAATTTACTATACCAAATCCTCTAAGCATTTATTTCAATGAAACCATTTACAGGCACTTATGAGTTAGTTGCCGTGTTTTTGTTTGTAATGGTTTACAAATTATGAGTATATAATGACCGGCCAAAGTTCAGGTAAAGTTTGTGCAAAAAGCTTATACTGAATGTTTCTAATTTTTTTTATTTTTTGCTGTCATAGAAACCTAGATACGATACACAAGACACATATTAGTTTAAAATTTTCAAATAAAGATGTGTTACAACGCCATAATCACGTACGAGCGTTTATATGAAAAGTATGACGTGTTGGCCGCTCTTAAGTAACGTAAAAAAGTAAAATTCGTACAAAATCATCGCGCGAAAATGAGCAATGAGCTCATTTTCGCTGCGATGCGATGATTTTGTACGAATTTTACTTTTCTAAAAATATGAAAAAGAAACATCAACAACAATAAAATCGAAAACCCGACCAATATAAGAACAAAAATAAGAAATAAAAAACCGGCCAAGTGCGTGTCGGACCACGCACAATGAAGGGTGAATCTGTAGTTGGAATGAATTTATCCCAAGTACAAACTTAACATTGTAGTTGAAAAACATGTTCTCCCATACGGAATGTATGAGAGACCATTTCTACAACTGCAAATTTGTGTTGGTCGATCAGTACTCGTTAAAGCTTTGTGCAGACCAGCGCGACTTGTCGCGCGACGCGACACCGGTTATTGTTATACCGTCAAGTTTTCTTAGAAATTGTATTGTTCGAGTCGCGTCGCGGCGTCGCGTCGCGCTGGTCTGCACGAAGCTTAACGTATAAACCCTACTTAGCTGTGATAGTTTTCCTTTTAATTTCGTTATACAGGGTGAATTTGAATTCATGCGACACCTGTTAAGGGGTCATTGTACTCATCATTATGAACAACTTTCACTATGGAACCAACACCGAAATCGCGAAAAAAAAACCAGCCTTTTCCTACATTTTGACGAGCTATGCGAACATAAATGTAGGGAACAGCTGTTTTGTTTTTCGCGGTGACGGTGTTGGTTCCATAGTGAAAGTTGTTCATAATGATGAGTACAATGACCCCTTAACAGGTGTCGCATGAATTCAATTTCAACCTGTATATACTACTACCGTGAATTTTTTCAGATTTCCAAAACCAACCATTTAGCTGGCGGGGGGTCCCCCCCCCCCTGCCAGCTAAATGGTCTTAAATCTAACAAAAAAAATCTCTGAATCCAAAAATGGTTTTGACAAACTCACAATATTTTTAAAGAACGACCTTTCTCACACAACACGTGACGTCGTCGTTTTCAAAATAGGGTAGATGAGAAGAAAAAAAACATTCCCACTTTACGTGTAGGGGAGGTACCCTAAAAAAAATTATTTTACCTGATTTTATTTTAACACTTTGTCGACATGATTAATATGTATACCCATGCCAAATTACAGCTTTCTAGTACTAACCGTCTCTGAGCTAAGCCGCGGACAGACAGATGGACATGGCGAAACTATAAATCCTTGTTTACTACGAAACCCTAAAAATTATTTTGGACTTTTTGTCACACGCTTATCAACAAAAACTAGTTCGACACAAACATGGCCCATTGTTACACTAAAAATAACTTTTAAGCCAATTTATTATTCCTAAATAAACATTGACATATAACTTATATATATGTTGGTAATCCACTTATCATTTCCTTTATTTTGGTACACTACTACATACAATTTTTTTCAAACACCTATCTAATAACAATTGAGTTTTTAAGACGAATATAACGATACCTTAACTGTCGAAGATACGAGATAATAAAGAAATTTACACATATACATACAGACAAGATACGCGAAAAACATAACCATTCCTTGGTAGTCGGCTAAAAAAGAAAGCAGCGGAATTTCCCGATCAATTTTCATAATAACATCTGAAATTGCTGACTAGTCATTTCATAGTAGATTATTCAAGCAGTGTCTTAATGTCGCGGACGATATTTTGAATCCCAAACTCAACTAAGGATTCTAGCGTATATATTCGTAGCGAGGGAGCAAACTCAAACTGAAACTCAAAGCATTTATTTCAATTAAACCATTTACAGGCACTTTTGAACTGTCGAATAGTCGGTCAATTAGTCAAAAAGTTGAAGCTAGTTGCCCAGTCCAAAAGGCAGATCTTTATGGAGAAGAACGGGCAAGAAACTCCAAGGACACTCTTTTAAATATAGAAAATTACAAAATCCTGGGTTCATTATTCTTGTTGCTGCTTTATGTGAGAACAATGTACAAAAAATAATCAAAACAATTTAAAATATAAGATTAAAAATAAGCCCTGGCAGATAAGAGATGACCAGTCACAACTGACGGCGCCCGTTCACGAACATGACGCGTGGATCAGCACCATCCAGCTCAACCATTTTGTAGGGAACCGAATGATCCAACACACTCGCCACCATCAGCGAGACATTTAAGTGAGCATGACATACTCTCAACTGCCGTGCTCTTTCAAGCCAACATACATCTAAATAACATTAAAAAAAAAAACGGCTCCATGGTACTCACATTTACAAAAAAAAATAAAAATGCTTCTTAATTATACAAAACTGTAGTTTGATCTGTGTGTTAACTTTAAAATAACTATAATATTGCCAAATTAATCACAACAGGTAAATATCTGACTACAACGTTGCCAACTTTTAGAATAAACGCTCTTAAAATGTCTTGTACTCATTAAATCAACTATTCCGTCCGCCATTTGTAATTTAAACGTCCTTCAACTTCTCATAGAAAACACTTAAGGCTCGTGCAGACCAGCGCGACGCGACGGCGCGACGCGACTCGAACAATACAATTTGTAAGAAAACTTCACGGTATAACAATCTCCGGTGTCACGTCGCGCTGTCGCGTCGCACTTGTCTGCGCGAAGCTTTACACTGCCAGCCAAATAAACACACGCAGTTTGTAACTGTAGCTACCAACACACATATATATATAATAAAAAGCAACAAAGGGCTACCGTCCGTCTGTCTGTTGCGGACAATAGCATCCCTGAGGCACCTCGTAGATTAAAAATTTTCTTGTTGTTATCATGATGAGAAAAATGTAGATACAGCTCTGTTTCTAGGTAGATAGTTTTGGTATCATACTTTCGCTGGGTGTTCTTGAATTAAAATAGCTGATTTTTTTTGGTATTTTTAGTGAAAGAAAAAAAAAAAAAACTTTGTTTGTTTAAATGTACTTGCATGCTTTATTAGGTAAAATATACATGGATTTTACGTTATGGACTTATAATGTGGGGTAACAGCACTGACTTCCAAAGAGCATTCATCGCTCAAAAAAAGTGCATGAGAGCAATTTGTGGACTTAAGCCCGACGACTCATGTCGACCAATATTTAAAAAACTTGGATTGTTACCGTTACCGTCGCTTTACATTTACGAAATATGTGTGTTTGTTATGAAAAATAAGCTACTATTGACTGCAAATGATGTCAATCCTCGGAACCGACGAGATCCATATAAACTAGTGTTAAATGATTTGCCTAGACTGTCGAAATACAATAGTAACTGCTTGGCAATGTGTGTGAGCATTTATAATAAAATACCAAGGCGTTTCAAAGCTTTAAATACAAAATTATTTAAATTTAAATTTCATAAGTGGTTACTCAAATGAAGTTTTTATAGTTTAAAAGAATTTATAGACAAAAAATGTTGTTTTTTTTTTTTTTTAATTTTTGCTTAACTTGTCTTTAAAATTTTGCATGCTATGTTTTATCCTAGCTAAACATGCTTGTGCCTCAATTTGTATTTAACACCCTTGTATACCATGTTTTACGCAAATAAATATTCTATTCTATTCTATTCTATTCCTCACAACTGTAACAATACTTATAGCGACAAAAAATTTTTGTCCGTCAGTGAGATTATTAAAAAATATTGGACACGTATTTTTTCTTTTTTTACGTACCTAAATAAAAGATTACAGGAATACATTCAGTTAGAATGTGGCATGACGTCACTCTCCGGTAGATTTTAAACTGACTTGTGACGTAGCGAGCCCCCCACTCCCCAACTTTAATGCGTTTTATTATTTTTTTATTAATTGGATACAAGCAAAAAATACACGTCGAATATTTTTTTATTATATGACAGACGGACTAAATAGTTTTTTTTTTACCTACATTATTTGACAATAAATATAATATCTGTTCTATATCTATTCTATCCCATCTATTATATTCTATACAATGTTCATTTGATATAGGTCGAAAAATAATAAAAACAAAATGCATACACTCTGACTTGGATAGGTTAGATTTTCTGTGTGATTTTATTTCTGTTAATTATCATTGAGTTTTATTAGGTATATTATACGATGGCAACCCCCCATTTGAGGGAGGCCTATGTCCAGCAGTGGACGTATTTCGAATGAAATTATGATGATGATACCATTTTTTGCTTCCACATGTCGTGTCGGCGCTACAGGGTAAGCCCCTGTGGGGGCCCCGTATTAAAGCTCGTACAGACCAGCGCGACGCGACGCCGCGCCGCGACACGAACAATACAATTTCTAAGAAAACTTGACGGTATAACAATAACCGGTGTCGCGTCGCGCTGTCGCGTCGCGCTGGTCTGTACGAAGCTTTATTGATACGCGTGATACGATACAATTACGAATATTGTAGGTATTTTTTTATTTTTTTTTGTATGTCGCCTGAACAAACACGCAAGGCCAATATTTTGGTGTTAACCATTGATTTCGAATATATAAAAATATTTTAGCTATATAAAAAAAAAACAAAGTTCTGAGATATGTCTCTTTCGTATCGGCTTTTCAATATTTTTAAACTGGTATAAAAAAAAAAAAACATTTCTCAGTTCCTCAGATAGCTCTCAATGCTAGAGCTAAATGTGGCTAACTATCTAACTATATTAATAATGAATTGCAATTATAACATTGAATTTGATGTTGTTCCCGTTTTAGGTGTAAAAAAGGCATTTGGAAAGTTTCCAAATACTTTTTTTACATCTAAAACTAAATATTAGATGTTACGATATTAATTATCGCATTTCATAATCAATATTCTAGTTCGCTAGTTAGCCACATTTCTTATTTCCATACAGTAATATTGCCAAATTAATCAAAACAGCGAAATGTTTGACATCTATTTGCGACGTTGCCAACTTTCAGAATAAACGCTCTTAACAACAGGAAACCATTTACATTTCGCTACCCACTTACATGACAACCATAAATTAAAAAAAATACACACCTGTAACTACGAACCCCTTGAACATAATTAAACAAAATAAATTGATTCCCCCTTGTTACTAAGCCTATATTTACGAGCCTTACATAATTAAATAGGGCTGATAGATATGCCATTCATAAGGCGACGGTGTAATTACACCTTTATAACTGCCAGGTGGGATTGTGTGTGCGTACCTTTATACGCTTAAAGAGATTTCAATTAAGTGTAATGAAGTGGTATTTTAAGGGGTATTGCGTTACTTAGTAGCTGGGTTGTGGAGGTTAAGGAAGCAGTTGGTCCATGTGAAATACTGGTATTCAGCTGCATCTGGTTAGATTGGAAGCCGACCCCAACATGGTTGGAAAAAGGCTAGGCTTAATAATTATGAATAAGACGATCGTTGTGACTAATTAGATGACGCACATCCTAGGCTGTGCAAACAAATGAAATTATATTAAAATTTAAAAAAAAAACCAACACACACATTTCTTTATTTCTTTTTCCTACTCCATCACCAGACCCTGTTCATCATCTATCTATAACCTATTCATTGAGACCATTCCAATGAGCCCAAACCCGATACCTGTGCTGTAAGTTGGTAAGGGAGTTGGGTACCCCGCAAATTCTAGGTGATGCTGCAGCATCAGTTCAAGGTTACTATGTTCTTCTAATATCATTGAAGTAACAGAATACCAAATTTCAAATCGATCAAACCTGTGGAAGACGCTCACATGCATTCATCCACTAGAAAAGAGCTGATAATCTTCAAACGGCTGAACCGATTTTGCTAAAACATCTTTAAGAACCATCGCTAGAAAACCTGCTTTCAAATAAAAAAAGCACATTCAAATCGGTTCACCCGTTTAAGAGCTACGGTGCCACAGACAGACTCAGTCTGTACACATAGCGGTCAAACTTATAACACCCCTCTTTTTGCGTCGGGGTTAAAAATAAATTTGTGTACATAGATTATTGTAAGATTGGTTTTATCTAGGTTTAAAGAAACTTTATTCTCAATAAAGACACACAAACACACACAAAAAAACACACACACACTCACACACATATAAATATCACTTACTTAAGAATAATACTAAAACATACATAAATTACACAAAGTTGGTCGTCATCAGTTACAAACTAGATACCCATTCAATGCTTTTATTTCTACAAAAGTGATCGATCCGCAATTATATACTGACCAAGTTGAGTTTTAAATGCATTGAACGAGTGTAGATTTCTTATGATAGAAAGTGTTCTAATATGTTGTTGAGCTCCTTCAAAAGTAAGCATTTTTTGCCATACCTAGTTAGTTCTAGTTTTGGGTAAAACTAACAAGCTAGCTCGTCTTATCAAAAGAACAATAGAAAATGCGTTGAACTTATTAATTTAATAAGTAGAGGTATTGATAAACATACAATAAATATGAAGTGTTTATTTTGATCAGTTGTTTGTTTTTGTGTAAGTACAAACAAAGTTAGGAACAGTCGTATGGTGAATGAATTAGGAATGTTATTGAGAGGGTGTGGCTCCATTGTTTGTTTGTAACGAGATTTTCCTCAAAGTCAAAGTCAAAATTTCCAAAAAAATGAATTGATTCTAGTCGCCCCATCCAAAAGGTAGTGAAAATAAAATATTTGCAAATATTTGACTGTTTAGTCTGTGTTTAGAGTACCTACTATCAAACCTGGGGGGAATCCTCGCTTATGAAAATCTATTCTGTTACTGTACATAAATGCACGATTTTGCTACGAGGAATCTGAAAAGATAAAGGAAAAACGCCACCGACTTTAAAAAAAACAAATAAAAGTGAAAATTAACTTTAATTTCGGAAGCCGGTGGCAAAAAACGAAAATACAGAACCAAAGACACTGACTTCCGAAATTAAAGTTATTTTAACTTCTTAGTGTTTTTTTTTAAACGATTGTTTTTATTTGTAAGACGTCGAATTGAGATCCTGCTCCTTTCTGAAGTCGATTAAAAATAAAGTAAGACAAACTCCATTTTGAATTTTTCACTATATTTTCCCGCCGACACTTCCACCCCACCCCACACAGTCGCAAGAAAAGCGACAAAACATTAACTCACTCAATATGTTACTTCGTTAGTTCCCCACTCGCTCTGTTCTTCAGTGAGAGAGCGAGATAGAGCATGATTTAGCTCGGCGCCCGTCACATGTTCCTAATGACCGGTTAATATACGAGATTTGTTAAGGGGGAGGTTGTTGTTGAGATTGTTTGCATATTTCGAAGTTTTACGCCCGTTTGTCTAAGGTTTTTCAATAAATCTTTTTTTTTTTAAGAAAAATACATGTTACATGTTGATGATGGGCAGTTCTGACTAAAAATCTCATATTATTTGTATTTTTTACTGAAAATAAAAAGAAACAACTAACTAAATCACATGTTATCGTTCGACAGATGTTCGTTCGTTCGTTCAGCAGAAGTTATCGTTCGACGCTGTCGATTCGTTTTATGGAATCGAATGATGTTAACATTGTCTAGCTAATTTCTTTTCTTTGACCTATGATTAATTGACATTTCGATAGCGTTATCGCTAATCAAATGTTACTTTGTCTAGGCCCTCAGATAAATCTCCTCTCAGAAACCAGAGGTAAATAATTATTTATGAAACTCTCTCTGTAAGTATGTGGTATTTTATTTTAACTTGAAACGTAAACAGTTCGACAGCATGTGATGAAAAGTGGCAGTCTGCTATGACTCGAACATGCAATGTGACTTTAACCATAAACGCAAGCTCCCCCTTAACAAAATCCACACAAGTTAATATCCAAGTTAATTTCAAGAGTGTTTTAAGTTTTAAGTTATCAAAGTTTCGGGTCAGCCTCCATAATGTTCATCAATTACTTACTTCATTGATTACAAATTATAATTGTGCGAGTAACTCGACAACGTACCGTGTGTTTCCGGGTTTCTTCAGAACAGTAATAAATACTTTGTTTATTGGGATTTCGTGTTTGGGTAGTGTATTTTAATTAAAAATGATTTTCTACACTATCCTAATTAATATTATAAATGCAAAAGTGAGTTTGTCAAGCTAAAACAGCTGAACAGATTTGGATGAAATTTGGCACATGGGTAGACCATGATCTGGGTTAGGACATGGAATAATTTATCCTGATATTCTAACGGTATCGAGACTTATGCGGGTGAAACCGCGGGGCGCAGCTAGTAATAAAATTAAGAGACATTTTTTTATGTTTGCTTGTTACGCTTCCACGCCTAAACGGTTGAACCGATTTTGATGAAATTTTGTATGGGGATACTTTGAACCCTAGGAAAGGACACAGGCTACTGTTTATCGACAGAACATGGGCGTTTATAAGTTTTTGGGTGGGTATAAAGTCATGTGTATGGTAGATTTTTATTTTTTTCAGAAAAAAAAAATCGGAATCGAATCAGTAGTTCCGAAGATTACCCCTACATACAAACTCACAAATTTTACCAATTTTTAAAATGAATTATTATTATACGAGTATATTCCAAAAATAATTATAGATTAGCTGCGCCCCGCAGTTTCACCCGCGTAAGTCCCGATCCCGTGGAAATATCGGGATAAAAAGTATGATATGTCCTAACCCAAGTCATGGTCTACCCATGTGCCAAATTTCATTTAAATCCGTTCAGCCGTTTTAGTGTAGAAGCGTAACAAACAAACATCCAAACATACAAAAAATCTAATCTTTTCTTTAAATAATATTAAATACACAAGGTAGGTACGTGAGTAGTATCTAGAAGAAATAAACAAAACCACAATACTATTCTTATTTTAAAATTACTCCTAACTGTCGCAACGCAAATTGCCTTTTAAAAGTAAGTCACTAACAAAACACGGAGTAAATAAAAATGGAGTGTAAACTAATTCTTTATAATATCTTAAAAGGCTCGTCTTCTCTATGGCAATAATCAGTCTATAATGTTCCGTCTACCAGAGACTCAGCACTCCAATTTCATAACATACCGTCTTTCACAATCTGAAGGATTTGAAGCATACTCCTAATCCATTGCTTCATATGTTTGTAAAATTCGCCAGCTCGACAACGTAAGTAAGGAAATGAATGTTGTCGAATTGACAAAATGAAAGGCATTGCAATTGTTAGTGTTTTACGCAATTATCCTGCAGGTCTCTCTCAAGTGTGAACCAGTGTAGTGATAATAATACGTATAATAAAATAAAATATTTAATCCAAAGGATCAATAATACATATTATAATAGCAACTTTCGTCTTGTCAACTTTAAACTTTTTTTTATTGTTTGTTTGCAGTTTTTTTTATTGAATACGGCCAGGTAGGTACTAGGGTTTTGGCTGCTTTGTTTAAGTGTATTTATTTTTTGTGTGAAAGGGAGCCGGCTTAGTACACTCTGGTTAGAAATATTGGCACGTTACAAAACTTTAGAGCCATTTTGAATTAGAGATATCTATCATGTTTTTCGGTTTATTAGCTTCTCTTAGTTAATGAGCTACTTTCGGGGCATTTTTGATTTGGTTTTTAGAATTAAACACAAAGTTAAAAAGAGTACTTACATTTTTATTTGGCTTATTAAGGAAAATATCGTGATGAAAGCAGGGTTCATAGTCAGTGATCTACTATTATTGCTGCTTTTCTCCGGCTTTCCTTGCAGTGATGCATTATACTCTGGCAAAGTCTGTGATTTATGAGCTCTCCATTCCTTCAATACTCCACGCCACGCTCCGTTAGTTAACCCCGCAACCGCCTATAAACGGTACCGTAACTCAAACTGTCTCGGGTACCACCTGGGCACTTTTAAATATACCCTGACATATTTATTGTTAAGGGTTAATATCGCAAAGTACCCCTTTTAGAGTGCTAACGGCGGACGCGTTTTAAGGGTTAATTGACCGACTTATAAATTAGTGAAGTGAATTTGTGGCAAGTTTTTTTAATTGTTATGATGTTTTGAACTAAAATATCCGCGACATTTCGCGGATTTATATTCTCTATGGCACCTCTTCAGGTCATGATGAGCTATACGAATATCAAAAAAGATTTAGCCTAGGTCTTAAGGGGGATGGGTGACAATTGATTCGCTGATACATTGCTATATTTTAAGTGGTTACTTATGTAATATATTTATTTATTGACAGAGGCTACACAATTACATTTATGTTCACAAAAACAGGGACAAATAAAAGTGTGCACTTCCAATACAATACTCCATTTTTAATAAGATTAGACATTTAAAAACCTTTTTTACAGTCCGTACAACCGATTCTGACTTCTATACCGTAGGCATAAGGATGGCATTTAAAGCAAAAAAGTGGTTACAAAACCAAGTGTTTACTGTAGCTGCCATTTGTCATGCCATCAAGAAAGGTTTAGTTAAATGATAAAATTTGATTACAGATGTTAAATAAGTTTGAAGGGGACGAAATTATTAAAATAAATTAAAATACATTACACGAAAATCATGCAAAGGAAAACAGTAAGGGTACAAAACAAAACAAATTAATTTGAAACAAATACCGAAGTGAGAACCAGTGTACCATCGAAGAAGTTCATATCTAACCGCCGTAAGGACTAGTCTTGCTTGCAGCGCTCGTTGGCTATAGACCCGGGTCGATAACAGATGTGGTCATCGTGTTCACGGGATTTTGTTTTCATACTGGTTAGATATGAACTTGTTTGACGGTACCTAGTGATAATCTATACATAATATTATAAAACAAAGTCGCTTTTCGCGTTTGTCTGTATGTCCGCGTTGTTCTTCTAAACCACGCAACAGATTTTGATGAGGTTTTCGCCATCGTTTAGAGAATTTATTCCGGAAGGTTTACGTATACAGGGTGTTAAAGTAGTTGCGTGCCATAGCTTCAGGGTGAGTTCAGAGTCGATAAAGGAACCCAGGAAAAAAATAATATCTTAAAAAAAAGAAAACGATCCCAGGAAAAAAAAAAAAATTGCAACATCAATCTAATTTAGTACCTACTAACTTAAAATAGCAATCGTTTAGAAGTTAAATTATTTTATTTGTTTAAATACTTTAATTACTTAATTTCATTGCGTTCGATAGTAGGTAGTAACTCTAGGAAATTATTTATTAGCATTTAAACAAAATAAAAACGTATTTTAGGCAATTTTTTAATCAATTCTAAACAATTGCTATTTAATTAGTAGGTACTACATTAGGTTCATCTTATGATAATTTTCGATTTCTTTTTACACTTTTTTTTAAATGTATTTATTTTTTATTTTTATGGGTTCCTTTATCGACTCTGAACTCACCCTGAAGCTATGGCACGCAATTACTTTAACACCCTGTATAATACGTTTATATTAAAGTTACGTTTACCTAAGAAATCTCGATGTTTTGTCAAGTTTTAAAAACCGTGCGAAGCTGGAGCTTGTCGCTAGTAATAGTTACAATCAAATTAAATATGGAATCAACGGGATTCTACAAAGACAACTTTCGTCTTGTCAAATTTCTACTTTTTCTTTTTTTTTTATAAAAACAGCTAGGTAGGTACTAGGCTTTTGGCTGCTTTGTTTATGTATTTTTTGTCTATTTTATAATGTGCGTTGGTGCAGAATAAACAATTCTTCTTTCTTTACGTTACGGCCAATAACGTGTTTACGAGACTTCTCTCTTCAGTTTCATATTATATTTGCCAGTCGATTCTGTAAAAATATCACCGTGAAACTTTGGTGAAGTGAGGTGTCAATAGTGTTAATCCTTAGCATCCTGCCGGTCGATTTGTGACAGTGACAGCTCACTTCACCTAAGTTTCACGTTGATATTTTTACAGAATCGCCCGACTGGACAAAGGCCTCTCCTATACGTTTAAGTATTTCGGAAAAAAATTAAGGTCTCCATAATAATAATGATTTTAATTTCATATCTTTACAGAATTCCGTGGAAGAACCTGAGCACAGGAACTTGAAAGACATGGATTTGTCGAATTTTTTAGATCCATACAATATGGATATTCAGAACAATGAAAAACTACGAGGTATGTTATTACTGAATCCTTGAAACACTGTGTAACATTGCTACAAATTCATTTTTAGGGTTCCGTACCTAAAAAGGAAAAAACCGTACCCTTTTACTATCACTTCGTAGCCCGTCTGTCTGTCAGTCTGTCAATACCCTTTTTCTCAGGAACGCGTCGAGGTATCAAGTTGAAATTAAAATAAAATATGTTGGTCTACGATCCCTTGGAGCTCTAAAAAAAATCAAGCTTCTCAATCGACGCAATAAAAATTCGGCCATTTATGCGACATATTTTGATACTCGCAAATAAATCAAAACCTATAAATGAAAGAAAGAAAAACATTTTATTTGGACACGCACAGGAAATACAAACAGTAAGTAATAATAAAAAATATAAAATGAAAAACAAAAAAGGAGCATTTAAAAACTAACAGAATAAAAACGACCTGTGCGAGGCTAAAAAGGCTCCTACCTCAGCATAAAGCGAAGATATAAAAAAAAAAAAAAAACGCGGCGCTGGTATAAGGGAATTCCCTTTGACCTAGAATCATGAAATTTGGCAAGAATCAAGGTCTCATAGCACAAATAAGCGCAAAATTCCTAAAATCGTTAAATAATAGTTAATAGCACGAACAAATTTAGCTAGGATTCAAACATAGGATGCAAAATTATAAAGTTAGGTGAAGAAGGCATCAACCATCAACATTTTTTAAAACTATTACGGTTCATGAGATACAGCCCGCTGGCAGACAGACGGACGGACGGACAGAAAGCGGAGCCTTAGTAACAGGGGTCCCATTTGGCACCCTTCGGGTACTGAACCCTAAAAATTACAAGATTATTTTTTGTTTCACTGTTTTAAAACCATTACAATTTCCAGATTTCTACAAAAAACTAGTGCAAACAGATGCAAAAATAAAAGCCCTCAAAAAGATCAACCAAGATGAGTCACCTCACTTAGAAGACGACGTTCTAAAGTCACCAGAGAGATCTAGAAGATCATTGAAACTATACCATTATCCAAAAAGATATCGTGTCCTCAGACAACGAAGGTCTCTTTACGGTAAACAGCAAGTCAATGAAACCAGTGGAACAGAAACAAAGTTTGGTAACAAAACTAGACTGAAAAGATACAATATTGAAGGTGAAGAACCAACAGGCTTTATAATAGAGAACAAGAAATTGCTGGTACAGTACAAACCAACAGGCAAAAAAAGGATACCAGTCAAAAAATGTCAACATGCTCCTCCAGGTACACAGACCCACGAAAAACAAATGATGCATCCATTTTACAAAAACTCACAAAAATTGGACTTGCTATTAGACAAATTTCTAAATAAAAATTTACCAGAAATCATATCAGATCCATTCGGAATAGATGAGTTCTTTAAACATGACAAGTCTTATAAACCATGCAAGCATCCGAAGCCACACAAAAATGTTAATATTATTGGTGACGATAAACTGGTAGATCAAATACCCAAACCGAAATTTAAGTTAAAGAAGATGAAATCTGACATAACCGGTATTACCACCACACCAGATCTTTTCAAGATTTTCAGACCAGAGTCCACGACGCAGTACGAGAGAGATTTCTTTGATCATGAATTAACAATGATCGGGAAACAGAAGAAGAAGATTGTGACCGCCAGTCCGACTGATTTTGAAGTTCTTTTAAGTGTTTCGACTATAATGTAAGTGTTAATCTCGCGACAATCTAAGAAGTCCGATTTGACACCTATCAAAATACTTTGTGTAGTGATGGGGAAAAAAATCGATTGCATTAAAAACCGATTCTCGAGACATATCGATTTATCATACTTAGAGTTTGTAATCGACAAATTTCTCTGTAGCAGCCCGGAGTCTGGATTTGTGCACTGTTCTTTCTTTTTCGTGTGGTTAGTCACTAACCAACACGCGTAGCATGACGCTTTCTATGTCTTCGAAGAATAGACACAGCTATTTCTATACAAAGTGACATTTTGTTTCTCCATTTTTGACATCACACCGTAGAAATCTTTCTACAATCTGTCATTTTGTCTTTCGTTTCTAACAATCTTTGTCTAGGTCCTTTTATACGTAGACTATTTCAGAAGAAAGTTTTCTATCCCAAACTGTCAAAATCACACTGACAACTGACAGTTGTCTCCTCGGCCACAAAGTATAAACGGTTATCTACAAAATCATGATTTTACAGGAGAGCATTTAAACACAAAACTGTGATAATTAATAGAAGAACAAAGAAGCTATCTTCTCATATTTTACATCATTTCGTTAATAGGAAATATTACCAAGGAAACGGTTAAGGCCAATATTACTGAAATATTTTTTTGTTCTAAAATACGGTTCTTCGACACTGGGAAAAATTGTTGTAGTTGTCTATATATACGTGACTTAATATCAGTAAAAATTGAGAATCAAACAGAAAAATAAATCTTATTACAAAACAAAGAAACCTGAGTCGAATTATGTAAAAGAGTGAATTTCGTAAAATGTGCAGTTGACTCTTTCTACTTTGCTACCGTCGCACTGTCTACACGGAACGTCAGTTTTGTCTACTCTTCCGTCGACAAAACGGTGTTCATGCTACGCGTGCTGGTGTCAGAGTTTATCTGTCGCCCATGGGCCTTCGACTTGGCATTCGAGAATCATCTCTCAGGCATGCCGGTTTCCTCACGTTTTATATCTTGCTTTTGGGATGCATGTGCGTACTGTATAAGTGATAATTACAATACGCACATGAATCCGAAAAGTCAAAGGTGCGTTGCCTTGGTTTCGAACTCGAGACCTATGATTTGGCAGTCCGACGGTCACACCCCTAGACTAATATCACTAATGCATGGGCGTTATTTCACGTCACTAGTTACAATAACTGGCTACGGGACATGTAGCCGAATAGCTAGTTTCGAGTAAAAACTGATAACACTACAATTTCGATACTGCATCGAAAATATAACTACTTACAAAATAACCGTCCTAAGCCTGAATAAAGTATGAAGGAAAGTTTATTTGTGTTGGTATTACGCTAATCATGCAATTGCATATATAGCTACTAAAACTTATTCGTTCCAAAAACATAAAGCTTGTGATATGTAAAGTATTACGTAGGTAATCAATGTAATTATCTATATTTTCGTTTCGCAAATAACTTCGATAGAATCACCATGTTGAATCACCGAATAGAACTTGAAAAAAAAAACTAGTTACTAAAATTACTAGTTATCAAAACAGCCAATCGATTCTGTCAAAAATATCACCGTGAAACTTAGGTGAAGTGAGCGTGACGTGAGTTGTCAATAGTGTTAATCCCTAGCATCCTGCCGGTCGATTTGTGACAGTGACAGCTCACTTCACCTAAGTTTCACGTTGATCTTTTTACAGAATCGACCGACAGGTGACGCCTTCGTTACGTTTAAGGACAATCACGTAACGACCCACCCCTACTAATGCACCATTAATGGCAATAGGCTCGCCTATAATTACATGATTCTCAGATGACTATGGTCGTATTATTCACCTCTGCCCAAACTTATGGGGATTATACACATAATCTTAATATTATTTATTAAAACTATCAAACTTTCCAGGAATCCAGACTTACAGAAACTTAGCAAGAGGGAAGTTGTATATGAAAAAACAAAGCTCCCAATTATAGACAAAGTTCCTAACTTACGGAAGCTGATGCAGCTTGAAGCTGGTGAAGATGAGGAGAATCTGGGTTACGAAGAATTTAAGGAAGTGCTGAGCGATGACATGGATGATCATGATGAAATAGAAAAGTCTGGACACAAAAAGAAGAGGAATAATGTATGTGATTTTTCTTTGGGTCTAGTTATACTTATACATGTCGCAGGATAATTTGTAATTGGAAAAATCGTTTTTATTATTGTTTGCAAACATAGCTCGTATTAATTCGAATTTTTTTCTTGGTTAGTTAATTGGCTCAGGCGTGACTTTGCGGTAATCCATTATAAAATACAATAGACGACGTATATTTAGTAACCTAACCCGCTTAACTGTTCTTAAAGAGTCATAAAGAACCCTGTAAGAACTCGACACGTGTTTCACCTCTCAACGAGGCATCCTCAGGATGACGATTGACTTGGTGCGAACCCGGGCACGACGTGTTGCCACGTCAAGCGCCGAATGCAGTGTGAGTATTCCAAGATCACCTTTGCTGCGATTGTTCGCAGCCCCTTATCGCGTTGATAACGATCCTAGCCGAAGTGGACCGAGCATCCTATATAAGTGGAGTTATCGGGCGGTGTGGCTCACACTGAAGAAAAAAAAAACCGAGAATCCTTTAATAGGCATTTCGCTAAAAAAAAAACGATTTTTCCAATTATCCTGCGAGGTACGCACGAATCTATTTGTTTGTATCTCTTTCTGTCGCTTAGAGGCGTCATTTGCTAGAGCGAAAACACCGCTTGCAAGCATCCGTATCACAAGCGCTTTTAGGTGCGAATGAACTTCTCGCTCTAGTGTAAGACTAATACAGTGCTATCTCTCTAATCCGGCACTTCAATAGATCGATATGTTCACTAATACGGCAACCTCCGCCCGCGCCTCTCTCGCCCCTCCCTACGCCACGCACTGCGTAGTGCGTATGCGCTCCTTCGTCGTCTATTTCTTCTTATGATTTTTTCTATACAATCCAGTAATCCGAACGTTCCAATAATCCGGCAACCTCTGGGTTTTAACACGTTCAGTTCCGGGAACCCTTCTGGAGGGTTCACGTAGGGATATGGGATGCCGGGAGCCCTCGCGGAGGGCTCGTTTTAAATGTAGGTTTTTCTTAGCAAATACAGCATTATAAACCGTGAAAATAAAATGTGATGTATATTTTAACAAGATTTGGTAGTAATAGTAATAGTAATTTATTTTTCGAAACTTCTGTACACATTACATCAATGAGGTCTCGACCCCTGAACTATTAGTATAATTATGCGTTAGTTTTAAAATCAAAACATTTTTTTATATATTTTTTTTATATTTAAAAGCTTGGAAACTACGTAGTGACAAGACACCCTGAAAACACAATTTTACTTCGTTTCACAGTGTTTTATAACCACTGCCACTGCTGCGAGCCGAGCCTACAACGTCCTGCGCGTGCAATACAACAATGCCTTCAGGATGCTGTTGCGACTGCCGCGACGTTGCAGTGCGTCGGGAATGTTTGCTGAAGCACGTACGGATGGCTTTCACGCCATCATGCGTAAGAAAGCGGCTTCCCTACTGCAACGTTTGCGTAGCGCTCGGAACGGCATCCTGAAAATGATTGTTAGCAGAGTGGACTGCCCCATCCAAAGGCACTGGGTAGAATTAGGTATAGGTTTATGTTAAATAGAATTAGGTACTAACAACAATAACATAACATGTAAGCACAGTTTGTTACTAACCACTAACTACTTATGGACTTAGGTCTGAAATAAAGATATTTTTTTTTAATTTTTTATAACACGATTTTAAAACTAATGTCGTTGACCGTCCGCGATGGTTAACTTAAGCGCAAACTTAATGCCGGGAACCCTCCCGGAGGGTTCACTTCCAATATGTATACGCATGGCGTATGAGTTCTATGAAAATGGGTGGAGTCAAAAGTGTTAATATTGCCGGATTAGTGAGATTGTACTGTAATTTTGATTTCCCAGGCACCTGCCACCTTTCCTGAACCACCACTGAAAGCTCTAAAGTTCAACCGACCTCAATCCGTTCTCAATCCAAATTGGAAGGGTGCTATGCCACTGTATCCAGACGAGATAAATTCTATGATTACAAATAAGGTTTGACTCTCTGATACTCAGTATTAATCTTTTTGGGGCATGTTGCGAGGATTTCAAATGTATTTTTTTATAATTTTAAAGATATTTAAAAAGGTTGATGAAAATTGACCATCCTCCCCCCTTATCACCGAAACTATTGCGCCAAAATTTTTGGAAAAAGTGCAGAGAATGGTTCTTTACTCATAGATTACAGGAACACCTATAAGAAGTCTATGGTCTTAAGATAACATAGTAAATCTCTCAATATTTTTGTTGTAATGTTAAGTTTGTTCTTGGGATTAATTCATCTCAACTACGGAACCCTTCATTGTTTTTTTTAACAGGGGTTTCAGAATCATGTACTGAATCCATGGTATCAGTTTTCGCGTCGATGTCCTCTGACACCCTGTTTATCCTAATCCCAACTTATATTTATTTATTACTAGCTTTCATCCGCGTGGAGGTCGGAAATTTATTATCCCTCGGAAACGAACTAACGGGATAAAAAGTATCCTATATGTTAATCCAGGTTATAAACTATCTGTGTGCCGAATTTCATCCAAATCCGTTCAGCCGTTTTTGCGTGATTGGGTAACAGACATCCAAACATACAAACTTTCACATTTATAATATTAAGTAGGATTTAAGGTTCGTGCAAACCAGCGCAACGCGACTATATAACTATACAATTTCTAAGAAAACTCCTCGATACAACAACCGGTGTCGCGTCGCGCTAGTCTGCAAGAAGCTTTAATACTCTTTTTTCTAGTTTCGAGAGGAGCTCGTGGCTAAGTAATAACAGCCGCACGGGTCGATCCATCAGGCTAAGCTACGCTTGCCGGTGTTGATCTGTAGATGGGTGACCATCTTTACATACTGAGACTCCTCCGTGCCTCGGAAAGCATGTTAAGTCGTTGGTCCCGGCTGTCGTCCGTGGATCTTTGACAGTCGTTACGGGGCGTCAGAAGCCCGAAAGTCTGACAACCAGTTTTACCAAGGAGTATCGTATTACCCAGTTATTGGGTTGTGGAGGTCATGTAGGCAGTTGCTCCATGTAAAATACTGGTATTCAGCTGCATCCGGTTACACTAGAAGCCGACCCCAACATATTATTTGGGAAAAGGCTAGGCAGATTGAACTCTTTTTTAGTTCCCCTTTCTATTTTTATTACTTTTCTTGAATGTACAGACACACCGGAGTCAACTTTTATATTATATGTATAGATATTTATTAACATTTATGCGAAAGCGAGTTTTTTTTTTTTTTTTTGTTTCGCTTTCACGCTAATACGGTTCAACGGATTTGGACGAAATTTGGCACATGACCTAGTCACATATAATACTTTTTATCCCGATATTCTCACGGGATCGAGACTTATGCGGCTGAAACCGCGAGACGCAGCTAGTAAATAAGTAAAAAACTTCAGCTAACCCTATAATAGTTGCAATAAGACTAGGTAGGCGATGATGATTTTTTTTACACACAGCCGGGAGACCCAAAACCAACAAATGAAATCCAAGATCTGCTAGATGCCCAAAGAAAGGGCAGGGACCTATCCGATATAGAATACGTGGAAGATTACATATCAAACAAATATAACAGACTGGTTCAACAGGCCCAAGCCTACAGTGATTATGGAGTACTAGATGGGAAGAAAGAATCCAGGAATGATAAGGACTCTCCAACAGCAGATACTGCTAATAATCATAAGATTACATTGATGGCAGATGGAAATAATAAAGATGGAATGTTTGGGAGGCTTAAAAGAGGTAATTTTGTTGCTTTTCTAGCTAATTACTTTTTGCAAGCCAGCCGCTTAAAGATACTGTTTTCTAGACGAGCGTCCGCAATTTACGGGCAAATGACGTCAGTAAAACTTTATTTATAAAAGCTGGTGTGGTTTCCTAGACAGCGTTTTTTGACACCGTTACGTCAAACCCCGCTGCTTATCATTTTCATGACGGCCGCTCTTCTAAGAAACCCTAGCTTTAACTGAGACGGTGCCTGAGTAGCTGGCAGTGAGGGTGAGGTGAAAGGGACAATGGGACCAAACCAAAACTAAGGAAAAACTCGCTGATTTTTTTAGTGAAAACTTCTTTAAGCGCATTTTGCACTCTTTGAACAGTGAACGAAACTAAAACTTCAAACTCGAGTCTCTGAATCGGGTATACTCGGCTCCAGTCCGAAGTTTTCACTTCTATTGCGTGGTCATAATATTTTAATTAAATCTTGTATACAAGGTGTAAAAAGACCCATCACATAGCTGTGATCTACGCATTCTGTACATCAAACTAATCTGAATTCGCAATTCATTTGCCAAACATGTAAACAAACACGAGTTTTAGGAAAAGGAACTGTAATGCCTACACATAAGGTTCAGTTTGTGCTACAGCTTCATATTTTTTATGACTTTTTCAACAATACTAGTCGATCTATAATCAACTTTATTGACACTTGCATAAAGTTGATGTTTGTCTAAGTGGAAAACTTGCGTTTGTTTACATGTTTGGCAAATAAATTGTGCACCCAGATTAAGTAGTAACATTGAGCAAAAATTATTGCTGGGAAACTACTTTTACTTTTGGTGTGAAAATCGTTGTTTACGACAGCCCGCAATGTAACGCACACATAACATTGTGGTTATTGCATGCCATTGCAAGCAATAGATACAGAAGTTGTAAGGGTACTTAACTCTTTGATAAAAAATTTAAGCTTGACCTTCAATATCGCCGTAACCAGAAGGCTCCCAAGTGTGGTCCGGCACAGGAAAACAATCGCAATGACGAGGAGTACACTTGACTTCCGGATTCATTTTACACCCGGTATTTAGATGCAGAATTAAAATATGTTTTTTTTGGTAAAGGTAGAATGTCAAGAGCCACGACAAGTAAATCTGGTGACCTCGGGAGACAACAAGATGAATTCATAAGTGAGCTTGGAGTAACTCAGGTTGGTGACCTCAGGAGACAAAAAGATGCAACCATAAGTATAACTACGCCTGGTTCGTGTTTTTTTTAAATATAATAAATTGTTGAGTTTTGATTAAGTATAAATGTTGGATGGACTGTGTGAACGATGATATGGCTAGAAAGGGGGTGATTACTGAGATGACATCTAATAGGAAAATATGGACGAAGACAAGCTGTTCCAACACCAAATAAATTGGGATAACGGCAAGAGTATATAGATGATGTAGTGTGTCCACATTGCTCTCGTTGCTTCGTACAGTCAAACGTTGCAGTTGCAGCACTTGGACTATGAAATCCGCTACTTCAACGAAATAATGGCGTTGCAAAAATAAAATTGTTACCGCAGATGTGCGGTATACTAGGTTAAAGTTTTACTCTGATCATCGAAATTTGCAAGTTGAACTATGTATATATATTACTATTGTAACGTTCATAATAATTATTGCCACCAGCACGGACCGGAATCGAGTCTAATCATTTAAAAGTCGCAAGTCCAAACATGGAGTGTTCAAAGGCATCGGAAGGAATAAAAATCCAAATGATGCCCACAACGAAAGCCAGGGAAGATCAGTTTGTGAATAACTTTGATTCTATTATGAAAATCGTCTCAAAACATCTTAAGTTAAAACCTAAAATTATACATACTGGAAAAATTACAAGTGTGTTTCCAAATTACATTCATTCTACTCATATTTCAACATGTCCAGAAGTGGGACTAATTTATAATACAAATTCAGAAGAACTTGTCACAGAAGCCACGACAGATTTTAAGAGTCTTGAAGAGTTAGAGAGAGACAGAGAATTACTTTTTGCTATTACTAGAGGAAACAGACGATTACTATCAACTGATTTCGAAAATTCTAGTGAAATTCGTGATTACAAAGATTATTTTGGATACCGCACAGGTAATACAGAACGCGATAAAATCAATATTGACAAATTTGTTCAGAAACTTCACTTGAATAAAAACTCAAATGGTGCGGATGAGAAAGCGTTAAAGAATTACATAGAAGGGGTTAAACAGATGAATATTAAAATATTTAGCACACCAGGTGCTTCTTATGATTCGAATAGGTTTATTAGTTTATCACGTAATACGGTTAGCGAAGAGAGTATACCGATCACGGATTCTACTGAGATTTCAAAGGTTGATGTCCAAGTACCAGACTCTGAAGTTACAATCAACAAAAGCTTAGTCAAAATTGACACAGGAGACAGTTTCTTTGGAAAAATAATTTTAACTGTAAAAGACCGTGAATTTGGAGTGCAAAACTTTAATCTGATTTTTGACGTACCTTTAGTAATGAACATCAAGGAAGAGCTCATGATGATGTCTGATAACATTAACTACCCTAACGTTTATAATCAATTTGAAATATACAATTATTCGACAATCGATCCGCAAGCCTCTAATAAGGATTCTTATAACGATCATGGTTCTGAACAGGATGTTCAAAATGAAACTATTG
Organism: Agrochola circellaris; assembly: GCA_914767755.1. NCBI lineage: Eukaryota > Metazoa > Arthropoda > Insecta > Lepidoptera > Noctuidae > Agrochola > Agrochola circellaris. The sequence goes on along the minus strand of OU611867.1, from coordinate 1,583,320 downwards.
CGAAAAGGCTCAAGAGGGAGACTAATGTAACTGCTACTTGGTCTGATAGTACCGAAACTAAAGAATATACAAAAGATTTTAAAGTAACTGAACATTCATCTGAACATGTAACTGATCCTACTCTAGTAAATATTGTTATACCTGCTGATAGTTCTAGTGGCACCAACTCTTCTGTTTCTGCAGCTCCTGCTGTAACTCTAAGAGTAGTAAACAACAATAGATCTGTTAGTCCAAACTCTACTATAATAAATAATCGTTGTGCAAACTATTCTGTGGCTATAGGCGATAATATGACACTCAGTGAATTTTTCGCCGTCATTTCTAATTGGTTTAGAACTCTTGAACACGGGAAAGAAGAAAAACCAAGAAACATTCCTAAGTAAGTGTTTTTAAGTATTGTAATTTTGCTAAAAAGCTAAACAAGTACGATTATTTCGAATGTTCCCAAACAAACTCTAACTCTTATATGCCAAGCCTGTATGTGGGCAAATTAGGATCCCTCATAACGGCGTGGTGCCTCTAGTAAATACATTTATCACATGCGTCTATAACATTATCATCATCAGCCTATAATAGCCACTGCTGGACATAGGCTACTCGAATCGCACGGCTGCTCTCACCCGTTGTTTCACTATCATACAAAAACCTGGTAATATCAGTTCTATTATATGAATTCAGCTAATCAATCAGTGGAAAGAAAGTCTCCAAAGTCAAATGAGTGAAGTTGGTACTAAATATCTAACGTGATATCCGTGAGTACATGGGTATTCGATACAAGACCGGTCAATCTGGCGGCGTCCCTAAGCGCCGCCACATTGACTGGTCTTGTGATCTCTGGCTTAAATTCAGCAGAGGACATCTTTCAGCTGAAATGATACCATGATCATGGTCCAACATTAACAAGTTCAAATTTCTTTTCAGCTCTGGTCTTACCGATATTTTACTAACGATTAACAGCAACATCACCAATGAATCTAACTTCAGCACCACCGACTCTGCGTACCCCATTTACGATTCGGACATGATCGAGAACATTGGTCATAGATCCAGAGTCCTTCTCTCTGTTGAAGATAATGTCACCAACGTTACTGCGGAGAATAAAGTAGTTAACAGTACCAATGCCACCAAAGTAACTACAGCGTCAACTGCCGACGAAGGTGATGGTAGGTATGTTAGCCTTCCATTCCTTTTTTCCTCCTCTTCTTTAGATTGAGATCGTGACTTCTTCTCATTCGATCAACTACTGGCTATAGCAGTTCATAGACCTCTCCCAAATTGCGCACAAAATACCCGGTTCTCCACCTTAACATCTTTTTAGGTCGTTGGCCCATCCCACGCTACGCTTGCCAATACGCGGTCCCCACTCTGGGACTTATGTCTGCCATGCTATTCTGTAAACATCTAACCGTGAAAACTTGGGTGAAGTGAGCTATCAATAGTGTCAATCCCTGTGGAATGACAGCTCACTCCACGCTCACTTCACCTAAGTTTTCACGGTGAGATGGTTACAGAATAGCACTGGGGGTTCCACGGAGCCATCAGTCCCCAAATATGTCCACAAACATGGCCAGCCCACTTAGGCCAATCATTTATAACATCGTAGATTGCAAAAATTGCACTCCTTGATTTTTTGGGATGTTGTTAGGATAAATAACAATAGTGTAAAACCAAGTTTGTAGCTTCGAAAGACCTGTGCTAACTGTGTGGTGCTCGAAAAACCTTTCGGACTTCTTGTCTTCTTTTTGGCCTATAATTTGTTAAAAATGTATCTATGTACATATAAGTCACTCTCTCCATTTTTAAAGCTTTTTTTTTTTATTAGGTGGAACCGTAGGTCTGTAGGACCAAACAATATACAGCACTTCTACCATTGGCCATTTTTCACAAAAGTTCAAAATTATAGTTTTAGCTATATATCAGCAAAAATACTCATCCTACGAGGAAAGTCTTGGGAGATGAAAGTGTAGAACGTGTAGTGATGGCGGGACCTCAGCTGACTCCTGCGGCTGAAATACATAACACAATGTAAATTAGTATTTTAATCAATCTGCCTAGCCTTTTCCCAACTATGTTGGGGTCGGCTTCCAGCCTAACCGAATGCAAGTGAATAACAGTATTTTACATGGAGTGACTGCCTATCTGACCTCCACAAACCAGTTGCTGGGTAATACGATACCCCTTGATAAGACTGGTTGTCAGACTTTCGAGCTTCTGACGACCCGTAACGACTGTCAAAGATTCATGAATGACAGCCGGGATTAACGGCTTAAAGTGCTTTCCGAGGCACGGAGGAGTCTCGTTATGTAAAGATGGTCACCCATCCAAGGACCAACCCCGGTAAGCGTAGCTTAACCTGATGGATCGACCCTTGCGGCTGTCATTACTTAACCACGAGCTCCTCGAATGTAAATTAGTATTTATTATTATAAATTACAACGAAAGGGTAGGTATGTAACATACGGCTTACCTTTGCGCAATTAGTGAGACAGTCGTATTCTTGAAGGCCCAGGTTCGTCAGACGCTTCTTCGAGATAGTTAATTGACTCAAGCGTGACTTTGCGGAAATCCATGATAAAAAACTCCAATTCCAATTTCCATTGTTCAATTTCCCTTGTCTCATATTTATTTAAATTAATTAGAGGCAAGATACAAAACGCCGACATATTAGAGTTGGTCTGTTTGAGTGTGCTCGACAGATATGTGTGGCGGCGACGGCGGCCTCAGCTGCTAGCTGTACCTTGTGGCTGCACTAATCTGGTAAATGAGGCGCCCCTGACGCGGGCGCTTCGCACCCTTAACCTTGTAGCGGAGGAAATTGACATTTTTGCTTGTACACTGAGTGAATTCACAAGAATAACATTTTATGTAATAAGTTTTAGAAAATAAGTTGTTATTATTAAGTTTGCTTGCATTGGGTTGTACCTGTAATAATAGTTGTCAGTGATGATATAAATAAATAATAATAAATAATAAAATACAATAGACGACGTACCTAATCCGCTTAACTGTTAAAGAACAGCTAAACGGATTAGGTTACCAAATAGACGTCGTCTATTATATTTTTTTCTTCTTTGAGAGCTATATCAGAACTATATAAGTTCTTTTTCGGATAGCATAATTTCGTATCTTCCTCCAAAGAACTTCTCATTGTTCCTTGTTCTTATTTATTTAATACTTTAAGCACACAAATGTACAAATGACGGACTTAATGCCATACTCATTCATTTCTTGCTTTTTTAACAAATGCTAATGTTATCCGTACATTGTTTTTAGTTTTTAAGAGAATCACCACAACGTCACCTACAATCAGCCTCAGAAGCAATGTCACCACTATAAAAAGGAGCCAATCAAAAAAAACCTCTCCTGTACCCAAAAAAGACAATAAATCCAGAGTCAAATCCAAATCAATTGTTAAAAGAAATGCAGACGACAGCAATTTGATCTTCTGGAATGATATTTATGACGATGAATATGGAATACAAACGGATAAAATGGACCTGAACGATAAGTTGGATGATGCTGAAAGGGACAAGCATTCTGTGAAAGAAAAAGATTTTATAAAAAAGTCAGGTATGTTCTTCTTTAACTTATTGGATATAGGCCGACCTCTTGTTTGTCAAAACAAGAGGTCAGCCTACCTGATGTTGTATCTGCAGTAACAGAGGCAGCGCATGAGTGTTGTTTTTTTAACCATTTCCAAAAAGGTGGAGGTTATATGTTCGTTGCGTATGTTTTTTTTTTATATACATATTTTTCTCACTTAGTCTATGTGGATGATATGATGATAACTTCCTGTCACTGTTATTTACATAGCAGGTAGTGGTATTCGAATTTGTGTAGGGTAGGTACCACAACTAAAACGTGAAAAATAAAAACATTTACAAAAAAAAAACAACCGACTCCCAATAAAAAAACACTACAAAGCGAAAAACAACTTATTTTACAGTTTGTAGTGTTTTTTTGGAAGTCGGTTGTTTTTTTCTTGTAATTAAAAAAAAAAAGCTTTAATATCTCGGCTGCCTATAATGGCAGCTATTTTTCATTTTTAAACACAGATTTAATATGGTTGGTCCTCACGATCCGCCTAGTCTCTTCCAATTTCAACTATATTGGGGTCGGCTTCCAGTCTAACCAGATGCAGCTGAATACCAGTATTTTACATGGAGCGACTGCCTATTTGACCTCCACAACGTAGTTACTAGTAATACGGTACCCTTTGGTAAGAGTGCTTGTCAGATTTTGGGGCTTCTGACTTCTGTAACGATTCAAGATTTACAAATGACAGCTGAAGATTTAAGATGACCATTCGTATTCAATCATTGTTTGAAAACAAATACATGATAAAAGTGGCTCGCTTCCAGGAAGATGGGTACAAAATAAAATAAGGAAGTTTGCCAAGAACTTGAAGATCAACTCACACACAAATGATGGGCCTAGTGTTCATTCCGATAGCGTGGAGACCAAGGAACGGGTTTCGAGATCCATTGAGAATAATAAGAATCATCGGTAAAGGCTTTTATTTTAATAAATCATCATTATTAGCACCATCATCATCTGTCTAGCCTTTCCCCGACTATGTTGAGGTCGGCTTCCAGTCTAACCCGATGCAGCAGAGTACCAGTATTTTATATGGAGCGACTGCCTATCTGGCCCCCACAACCTAGTTACTGGGTAACTCGATAGCTCTTGGTAAGACTGATTGTATCTTATCTATATTATATTAATATTATTATATAATATTATAAAGAGGTATTTGTTTGTAAGTTTATATGTAGCGGGTAATCTCCGGAACTACCAGTCGTATTTTAATTTAATTTTTAGTATTGCATAGCTTAATTCTTGAGGAAGGTTATAGGCTCGCGGACAAAGTCGCAGGCAAAAGCTAGTCATTTAGAAATAAATTGTAGTCCACCGGTACTGGAAACAGGATCCAAGCTACCGGGGGTGTAGGGTTCCAGAGAGAGGAACGTCCTATCACTAAGCGCCGTGTCCAGAAGAGTTAAAGTTATTATAGAATTTAGAAATATGTACTTACTTTGAAAATATATTATGATTTTTTTTTCAGATTGGTAACATACCCACAAACATACAACAGAATTGATGACCAAGTTGGTAGGAAAGAGAAATTGATAGAAAGAGACGAAATAGAGGTGAGATTTTGGTATTGTGTTTGAAAAATGACAGCTTGATTGAACCTCTCTAAAACGTTAGAGCGTTACTTTTTGTTGTCAAGTCAAAAATACACGTGAGCATACGCAAACATAATATATAGCAATGAGGTGTAGTATGTATGTACTTAGTAGGTAAGATCTATGTTATAGAATATATTGTATTAGTATAAGATGAGTAGTAATAAAAGGTAATCGATCGGGTACAGTCGTTTCAATAATACTCGTTCCCTACAGCAACATAATATATGCAAACATAATAATAAGCCTTACGAAATCATCTGTTGCAGACTATTTTAAACTCTATTTTAGAAGAATTTTGCTTATAATCAATTATTTTATTAATAAGAAAAATCCGGACCTTTCTGTGCTGACCAATACCAATCTGCCGAGCCTTTTCCCAACTATGTTGGGGACGACTTCCAGTCTAACCGGATGCAGCTGAATACCAGTATTTTACATGGAACGACTATGACCTCCACAACCCAGCAACTGGGTAATACGATACCCCTCGATAAGACTGGTTGTTAGACTTTTGGGCTTCTGACGACCCATAACGACTGTCAAAGATCCACGAATGACAGCCGAGACCAACGGTTTAACGTAGCTTTCCAAGACACGGGGCGCTCGATGAATAAAGGATGGTCAACCATCCACGAACCGACCGCGGCAAGCGTAGCTTAACCTTCGATTGACCTCTAAACCTTACATTAAATTATATTTCTAGGAGGATTATCCAGACGTTGACCAGAAGTCGTTATTCGCAGCACTAACTGTTAACATGAGGGAGGTTTGCAAGAAAGCAGCTAAGGCAGTGCAGCAGACGAGAAACATGGACTTTTTGCCAGAAAATCTGAGGACAAGCGGTAACAGAACTTTACATCACGCTCGTATTCCCTGAAGAGTTAGGCAGAGCTGAACCTATTTCACCCACATTTCGCCAGTTATGTTTAAGTCCCATGTAACAGGGGGCGAGCCTTTTGCCATCAACTGACCACGAATCCAGACTCCGGACTGCTACTGAGAAATTCCCTAGACCAACGGTCGGCAACAGGCGGACCGCGGTTCATATTCGGACCGCGAATGGTCGGAACTTGGACCGCCAAATAGCTAAGTAACCATCTTTAAAAAAAAAAAAAAAAACCGTTGGGATTAACGGACCCCACTTTGAAGACAAGCTTCGCATTAATTAGCTGTTGCCCACGTGAATCAAACTATAAAAAAATGGCCTTTTGTGTTTTATATTAATATGGATGATGCCTGGGTAACAAAAAAGATTCTGATTAGTCCGTCAGTCAGATAATAAAAAAATATTAGACACGTATTTTTTGTTTATCGTATTAATAAAAAAATACCTACTTAGATAAAATGCATTTTAAGTTGGGGAGTGGGGGTCGCTACGTCACAAGTAAGTATAAAATCTACATACTCGTGACGTCATGGCACATTTTAACTCAACAATATTTTTTAATAATCTCCACGACGACGCCTAGTCGGGAGTAAAAGAATATTTTTTTGACGTGTAAGAGGTGTTTGTTTGTGCCTCGGAAAGCACGTTAAGCCGTTGCTCCCAGCTGTCATTTGTAGATCTTTGACATTCGTTACGGGTAGTCAGAAGCCCGAAAGTCTGACAACCAGTCTTACAAAGGGGTACCGTGTTACCCAATAACTGGGTTGTGGAGGTCAGATAGGCACTCGCTCCATATAAAATAATGTTATGCAGCTTTATCCGGTTAGATGGCGGATGAGTTACATAAGCTATAGAAGCGGTCTCTACCGGGCCTTTTTTTTTTTTTTTTGAGGTTGGGAAATTATCAAATAACTTCTCCTGCTCTGGGCGGAGCGGGAGGGCGTGTCAGACTCTTACTGACTAAAACCCACCGGTGTTCCTTCAGTTGCCTGTACATTGCCAGGCGCCACGGTATCCCTTTCGGACTTTCCCGCGACCCCGTCTCTACCGGGTCTGCTAAGCGAATTTAATTAGCTCTTCTTATTTTTCAGACCCAAAATACGAATCCAAACAAGGTTCCATTGCAAATGCTCTGATGCAGCAGCTGGTGCGTCTTCTTACAGACCTAGTGGATTACCAGGTTAAGCAGAAAACCTGCACTAGTAAGTTTATTTATTTGTAGCTTTTACCTGCGACTGCGCTCCTGTGGGCCAGAGGAATCGTGCACTTTTTGTATTAAAAATCTAAAATCAAATCATTTATTACTTTGTAAACGTGTAATTATTACATAGAGCGTAAGCATTGCTTAATCAGTCTGTTCCCACTGCTGGGACATTTAATTTGCGTAAATGTCTAGTCTATATACATACATGTTAAGCTTGATAGTAGTTAAAACTATACAATAAACAAAAAATAATAATTGTATGTTTTTTAAAGATTAAAAAAAAAAAGCGCACTTTTGACCTTGGCATGGAGTATGTAAAAAAATCCAAAATAATTCATATATTGATAACCTAAGAGGATATTAGGCGCAATTGTGCGATAATGGAGATATCATCATTTATTATGCCGACTACATACAAATTTATTCGAAAAAAAATCTGAGTGTGCTGTCCGATTATAAACCTAAAGTTCATTTTATAAGGCATGTAGTAGGTATTCCCAATCGTTACCAAGCAAAAAAAGCGACACTTAAAAAACAAAGTTGAATGTCTATGAAACGCGAATTTCAGCCCACTGTGCGACGCCTGCAGTCTTCTTTCCAGTCCACGTAGTTTGGTGGCGAAGAGCCATCTCGTCAGCAATTAACGTGCATAATATTCTATATTTTTTTATTTTTTTAAACCACTAGCGCTTGCGTATTAAAGCCAGGATCACCCGAACTGTTCTCGTACCATTTTCCTATGACGCGAGGGTGTGGCAAAGATCCATTAAATATTTTTCTGATATATTTATAGGCAGCTACAGAGTAATAGTGCAGAGTGACTGCAAATTTTCTCAACGCTGGTGTACATTTTTGGCGATAGCCCTTTTTCTTGCTTTTTTTAATCAGCCTGTTAATAAACTCTACCGCTTCTGCTTTCAAATTCAATTCAATTATAATATCATTGATAAAGACTATAAAAACAAACATTTTATTATTTCAAAACAACTTCCTTTTAAAGTTAAGTACCCTTTTTAAAACGAGTATGCTGACGGTACAACGAGCATTCTCTACGTCATTGTGTGACAGCTGACAATTTAAGCACAAATGCGGTCATCTTTTGATGCAGTAAGGCGTATAAAAACAAAATCTGATGACATATTTTTAGTTTTATTTTGATAATTGTTACAAATTTTGTGAACTTATTTATTTAAGTACCTGATGATGATGATGACGTGTAATAAAACGATATGCCTCGAGAATCAGTTTAAAGCAATATACATAAATTGTCGATTACAAACTCTAAGATAAATCAATAAGTCTCGAGAATCGTTTTTTTTTTCCCCATCACTATATAAATTATTTTGATAGTGTCAAATCGGGCTTCTTAGATTGTCGCCAGATCGATAAACTTTCTGTAAAAACAGAGCCCATTTTTTTTTCAACAAGATGGCAGCCAATTCCCATTATGACATTACTTTTGCCCCAGCTTGTACTAAGGCGCGGCAACGCCACTCCGACGCCACGCGCGCGGCTCGCCCGCTCTTCTCGCCACGTGTGTATGTCCCGCGTCTGACTTGCTGTCAGACTTTTGGGCTTCTGACTGCCTGTAACGAGTGCCTTCGAATGACTGCCGTAGGTCCCGACCTACGGCTTCACGTGGTTTTGGAGACACGGAGGTGTCTCGGTATATGTATATTGGATGTTCACCCATCTACAGACCGACCTCTGAAAGCTTAATTTAACCTTGAACGACCCCTGTATCCGACTTGGCCTATAACTCTAAACAAAAAATCACGTTGATCCATTTGCAAACATCTGACCTTTTCTCTGTTTATCTTACAGAACTGCCGGTAGAACTCCAAACCTTCCTGGAATGGCTGACTTACTCCAAAGAGGAGAAAGAGGAATCTGACAATCAATCTGACATCCTATTGAAGGGGCCATACCAGGAAGATGAAGAGATCCTTGGTGACTTACAAGACAAACTGGATGGTAAACAAAACTCAAAGTATTATTTTATTTCAATTAAACCAATTACAGGCACCCTTGAATTATCAAGAAGTTGGTCAGTCAGAAAGATGAAGTGGCCCATTTCAAAGCGTAGTAGGTGGAGAAGAATGGGCAAGAAACTTTATGTGGAAGCCAAAACTTAAGAAGTAACCAGCATGTCCTAGAAACAAAAATTCAAAGACATGTGACATCCATCACCGGGCCCACAGGGTAGATTACGGCCCATTCACTCTCACAGATAGGAGGCCTGTGGCCCAGCAGTGGGAACATTATAAGACTGTTCATATTATTTACGGTGTCGTCCAAACTTTTTGTCTTTTTTTTTCATTTTTATTAGCCAGCACAGGCGGCCAAATAAAACTGAAAAAAAAAAAAAAAAGTTGCTGTTTTGTTGGTTCGGTTGATTGGTTTGGTGGTTGTTGGTTGGTATCCATCAGATGGTTCATAGACCATCTTAAACCGTCTGCAATACCAAACAAAGGCATTGGATGTCTCACGTAACTTAGGCATTCAAACACACAAATTAGTCTGTGGTTAGTAGTTCCAGAAATAGATTCTTCATGAACTGCTTTAGTATATAATATAGCACGTACTAAACTACCTGCAACTTGCACATAATGTATGCAAGAAGATTGCATTTCATTGTGCCATGAAACTACTTCTGATATGTGAATTTCGCAATGTCGTTCAGGAAACTGCCTCACCGCCGAAAATGACTTATTAATTGTAAAATTTTAAGAAAATCGTCTACTTTTACAATGTTTGTAAATATGTGAGAACCGTGCATCTATCACATAAGTAATTAATTTATCTTTCGTTGCTTCATTTTTATTAATTCTTCTTTTTACCTATTGTGGTAACGTATTTTTTTTTTTTAGGTGTATCGCTCATATAACTATGTAACTAATGTACCTACATGTATATACAAAATATTGTAACACTTTTTAAAAGAGTAACGGTGGAGTTTCTTGCCCATTCTTCTCCATACGTAAACTACCTTTTGGAAGGGGCGACTAGAATCAATTAAATTTTTTGTAAACTTTGACGTTCAAAAGTGCCTTACAAGGGCCTATTTGAAATAAATGATTTGACTTTGACTTTGAAAGCGAGTACAGGTAGGAACTAGAAACGAGTTGGCGAGCAACGAGCAGCGAGTGTGTAGTTTGAATAGTTTTGCCGCTGAGCTGAGTGCGACGAAAAGAATGACTGCATTCACTTGCTGGTATGCGTCTGTACCAAGCGACAGTCTCTCAGCGAGTGTTCTGCTCGTCAGACGAGCGTCGCTGAGCGAGTTTTTTCTATGACAGCTCTTCTCGCGGCGAAAAACTAATGGAGAGATAATTCTCACCGGCAATATGAGTCGGCAATCAACTATTAATATATGTATCTCTTTTACTGACACGGAACCTATACTGTGTTCGCAATTTATTTGCCAAACATGACAACAAACACGAGTTTTAGGAAAAACAACTGTAATGCTTACACATAAGGTTCAGTTTGCGCTACAACTTCATATTTTTTATGACTTTTCCAACAGTACTAGTCAGTCTAAGATCAACTTTATTTACACTATCATAAAGTTGATGTTTGTTTAAGTGGAAATAACATCAATTGGAAAACAAGGCTATAAACAGACCTTACCTACCTAGTCGCTTCTTCATCGGCGGTAGGACAGGTACCTCAAGGTACTTACAAACTTGTGTACAAGTTACAGGCAAGATTATATTTGCGGCTTACTAGAGATGAATTAATGCTATTTCAATTTATACAGATAAATCAGAATTTTCGACTGAAATAAGGCTAAAAGGCTTGCAATATCCAACTGACGACATAAGTCGCTACCAGAACAATCGCTACTCCGTCCAACACCTACTGGAACAATATGACGATATGACAGATGATGAGAAGGTAAGCAAAGATTGGTGGGGTTACCGTGCAGTCTCCATCTGCCAAGCCTGTTCCCCAACTATGTTGAGGTCGGCCTACAGTCTAACTGGATGCCGTTAAATGCCAGTATTAATTAAAATCAAAATCAAAAGTCATTTATTCAAACAGGCTGAGAATCAGCACTTCTCAACGTTTAAATTACATAAGACAATCCCCCAAAAACGCCCCGCCCTTCACCACTTCAGCTGAAAAGAAGAAATGGCGCAACAATCTCCCTAATAGCACAGCTGTCTGTTCAGTAAGAAAAACTTGAATAAATACAATAGTATTTACATGGAGCGACTGCCTATGTCACATCCACAACACAGTCACTGGTTACCGATACCATACACTCTTATAGCAGGTCAATATTAGACAAACGTGAAGTGTCAAGCGTTTATAAATCACGTAAAGGTGCTGATAAACTTGAGCATTCACTTGCACAGAACATCGAGCATTAGCCGTTATTAAATTTGTCGAACTGAACAACGAATAGAGCCTAGCATAGACCCAAACATCGCTACGAACATTCAAGATCATTCTACCGAACGCTCTAGTCAATGCTCGTCAAAAAACAGGGGTGCGGGGGTTATAGAGGGACGGTGGCGGAACAATGACAGAATGGCTCGGCACGGCAAAAAGCTCGAAGCAAATTTACTGCCCTTTAGAATGCTCACTAGAACATTCCTGTTTACTTTGATGTAATGTTACATTCGCTATAATGCTCATTAAAAGTAAATGCTCAAGTATATTAGCACCTTAAGACAATAGTTAGACTATTACAAACAGTAGGACACACATCCGAACTCTGAGCTGCTATTGATAATTTTCTATAAATTATCTTTTAGTAGCCAACTAAAAAGCCAAGGAGCCAAAGGGTTTCCAAGGGGTATCGTGTTACCTAGTAACTGTATTGGGTCAGATAAATATTCGTTTCATGTAAAACACTAGTATTCAGCTGCATCCGGTTAGACTGGAAGCCGACCCCGATTTAGTTGGAGAAAGCCTAAGCAGATGATAATGACTTTTTGAGTAGCTATAACTTTAAGTGCATTATCTTTTTCAGGGTAAATTGTTCGGCGTGAGAAATTATCTGGAGAAACAACTGGAGTACCTTAACCAGCAGCTCTCAGCTTATGATCTTCACAAAGTAAGTATTAATTTTATCAACCAAGTGGATGGCTTTATGAGTAGGGAAGACTAAAGAAACGATATGGCTGGACTGTGTGAAAGATGATTTGGCTAGAAAGGATGTGACAACCGAGATGATAACTAATAGATAAGTATGGAAGAAAAAGACATATATATATCCCAAATAGATAGAGTTAAGGGTAAGAGAATAATGATGAAGAAGAAATAAAAATATTCTTCTAAACTCCCCGTCACGAGAAGCTATAAATATTGTAAATGAAGAACTTCTACTAAGTTACGTAGCGACAATTCAATCAACAACAAATATTCCCAAATTTATTCAACTCAAAGTAACATACGTGTAAATCGAAACTAACGAGCAATTTCACTTAGTCCGGTTATATTTTAGCGATATATGTAAATCGCTGTAATGTAATGGTTTCTGGAACTCAGACCCGATCCAGTACCACAAAACATTAGACGACAGCGATTTATATCGCTATCGCTTTATAGCGAATGTGAGCAAGCGTTTCATTTAAATATAATATGAAGTTCGTTATTTACAAAATGTATAGCTTCTCGTGACAGCGACTGTAAGACTTTTTTTTTTTTTTCTAACTTGAAAGTTTTAGAGGGCAAACTCAATCCATGGATAGGTTATAAGAAACCTTCACCCGTAAAATGATTGAAATTTCAATCTTAGATGTCAAAATTCGGTTCAGGCCAGACAGCTGTCTAAAGCCTATAAAGGTATGAGGAACACCGTGTAAAGTTCACTCATCCTCCATAGAAAAGGGAGGATCCTCCGACCAGACGGGTGTCGTGTCTGGTGGACAAATGCCCGACGATTGATGTCGGGGCGTTGTCCATATACTCGTCGCGCGGTAAACCCTGCTTGCGTGATGAAGGATTCGTGTGACGTCAGGTCTTTGATGCGTAGTTCGCATGTGGCGTTGTAGATGTTGCCTGGCCAAGTTACGTGCTACGACTGTACTTGAATACGTTTGTGCAAGTTAGTAGACGTATACACGAACGGCACGTTGCCAAAAGCAGAGGCAACTGTAACCGGGGACGCGTCGACTGCAACGTGTCGATAGTGTATATTAGTACTTAGTGGCACGTTGTATTCCTTTAGTTACTTCAGCTTCAATATTGATATTTTTTGTTAACAGTTTTTCGAACATGACGACACTAGGAAAAAAAGAGCCGTTTTCATAATGAAACAGCATTCAACTAAGCGGAGACCCCGAAGCAAACCACATAAATTTATTAAATTTTTTGATAGAAAGCACACAAGAACTACAGCTGGCTATCATGATGAAGTTCAAGTCACGGATAATATAGTAATGAACAGAAAAACAATGGGAAATGAAGAAATCATGCACTCAGCTTCCGATAAAAACATTCAGCAGAAATTGGCGAAGAGAAATCTAAAAGATGTATATTATAAAGCTGTGGCAGAGGCTAAAAAGATTTCTTCGGTTAACAGTATTCACAAAAAAGATGATAGTAGTCGGTTTGAGAGTAGTACGGCGAAGGGACATAAGTGATTGCGTTTTGAGAGTTGTACAGCGAAGGGACATAAGTGATTGCGTTTTGAGAGTTGCACAGCGAAGGGACTTAAGTGATTGCGTTTTAAGAGTTGTACAGCTAAGGGACATAAGTGATTGCGTTTTGAGAGTAGTACGGCGAAGGGACATAAGTGATTGCGTTTTGAGAGTTGCACAGCGAAGGGACATAAGTGATTGCGTTTTGAGAGTTGTACAGCGAAGGGACATAAGTGATTGCGTTTTGAGAGTTGCACAGCGAAGGGACATAAGTGACTGCTTTAGGCCGCGTCTTAGCCAAAGCACGCAACGCTACGATTGCGTGCTTGCGTGACCATCGCGTTTGGTCAGGACGCGGCCTTCCAGTTTTCCGAAGAAATGAGTGAAATACAATCGTTTTAGGATACGAGGTTATGCATTCATTAGAACTAAGATCGACTACGATCGATCAACGTCATTCGTTTTGTAAATTTCATATAAGATCGATCTATTTTATTGGGGATCTATCCGATGTCGATCTAGCCCTGTTATTGCGGATCGTTAGTCGATGAACAGAAATCATTCAATTATCAAATTAATTCAAATATCATCGTTAAATTAGCTAGTTAAACTCCAAAGAAGTAAGGGGTATCTATCCATAACTATACATGAAAAATAAAAAATTAAGATTTGAACGTTTTTGAGGTTCAATGACCGAGGTCAACTAGAAAATACCGGCGCCATCTAGTTTTAATATATTCACCAAAACATTTAGGTACGTGTGTCTTAAAAGATCTGCTTACAGAAGTCACAGAAAAATCTGCCTAGTCTTTTCCTCACTATGTTGGGGTCGGCTTCCAGTCTATCCGGATGCTGTGGATACCAGTGTTTTACATGGAGCGACTGCCTATCTGACCTCCACAATCCAGTTACTGGGTAATACGAAACCCGTTGGTAATACGTTGCCGACTTTCGGGCTTCTGAGGACCGGTGATGACTGCCAAAAATCCACAAATGACAGCCGGGATCAACGGCTTAACGTGCTTTCTGAGGCACGGAGAGGTCTTGGGGTCTTATAGAAATCAGAAATAAACATTTAATAATTTAATTTCATATTGTCATATCATTTAATTTCAGGCAATGTAGTTACTTGAAGTATGAGAAAAGAAAATCATATTTTTTGGCTACCGTACGTCCGTCCTTGGGCCGGTTTTTTGTTTTAGCGTGTTAAGATATCGATAGGTACCCATCACGTGTCTGGAGTTTTTCTAGCTATTTTATTTTGACCCTGTATTAGGCTAAGCGTATGCACACAGGTGACGCAGCACAGCACGGTACAGATTTTGCAGGGTAGGGCAGGCGAGGCAGACATAGGCCGCGAGCGCAAACATCCAACTATTTGAAAAACTATACAGTTCTAGACATAGAAATAAAATAAGCAGTAGGCAACACAATAAAGCAGTATTCAGTAAAAACTTCCTAGGAATGATACCACATATTTATAATAAATTACCTAATGCTTTGTTAGGTATTAAATATATCAATGTAATTAAGAAGCAACTCGATAATCTTCTGATAAGTAAGACATACTACACAATTAATGAATACCTGTCAGATAGAAATTTGTGTGTAGAATAATAATACTTAATAATTATGGCTAATACTTGAGTCCGATTGATTTTATTAAAATTATTTTTTGTATTGTTAATTATGTGTTGGTTTTAAAATAATAGATAATATATAGATAAGATCTTAAGAATGAAGCTTCATGCAGACCAGCGCGACGCGACACCGGTTATTGTTATACCGTCAAGTTTTCTTAGAAATTGTATTGTTCGTGTCGCGGCGCGGCGTCGCGTCGCGCTGGTCTGTACGAGCTTTGATTGTGACATTGTATAGAGTACTAAATTTAATTGATGACATAAGGTATTAATCGGAATTAATAACATTGTTTATGGTATTAATTGTAATTTATGAAATTGTATAAGGTATCTATTAATTGGAATTTATGACATGGTGTAATTTTAACTATAATTTTGCATGCCTGAACTGGTGCAACACAGTGGACTGCGCATTCACTTGACGTCTAGAAATGTATGATTATGTACTGTGTTGAGCAATAAACATTTGAATTTGAATTCGCATGCTGCGACACAGACACATTCGCGTCTTAGCTAGTAGAAACAATCAGTCATTGAGACAAAATTATGAATCAGTGGTAAAAAACAAGTGACGACCTGCACGCGTCGCGCAGATATCTGTGCCGGCTGTACAACGAGACGCAGAGCAGGACAGACACATAATATGTTTACGTCGCACGTGCCTGCGCCGCGCATACGCAGCTGTCAGTACGTTCATGCATTATAAAATCTGCTCTGCCCTGCGCTGCGTGGTCATCTGCGCCTCAGCATACGCTTAGCCTAAACGTTGTCGAAAAGTTACTCAATCGTTTGAAAGCTACTCAGATTTTCTAGAGATTACTCATGATGTGTCATATCTTTTACCTACTTTAAAAAAAGGAGGTTCTTCTCCATATCTTCCAGATTCTTATGTCCTCAGATACTAATCGTGTTTGTAATTATGTTTTAAAAAATATTCGTTTTTAGTGACATTATTTATAGTAGAATTTATTTGTAGGATTTATGAGACCAATGAGGAAAAGAAAATAAATTATGAATTATAGTTTTTTGCTGTTTTTGTTTTCACATCTATTCCACGTAAACAGTATGAAAGTTTTTTGTCCTTTATAAGAAACACATATTAAACAGTAACTGTTTCTAGACCCATTTTAGCCATAATTATCATTTTAATAAAAACTGCACTCAAATGTGTAAGTGGCACTACAAATTAGCACCTACATACGGGTACGTTTTCTGATCTATTTCTTTACATTTGCATCACATACTTTTGGAACAGACTATACTACTATACTTCATCTTGTGGATAAGCTTTTTATTTTCAAAATCCCCCTAAGATTTTATGGACTTACACTTGTGTTTAATGAATAAGAATAAGTCATAATCATTTATTTGCAGAAAATACAGGTGTTACCAGTTGCAATGGTTAATGTACAGTCCATATTTTGCATGCCCTAGGGCATGGCATTATAGGTATCTATTATGTACCTACTTATTTAAGATATAGGTACAGAAAAATACCTGTTCTAATATAGATTTTAAATAAAGATTTTTATTTTTATTTACAATAAATATAAGTAGGACACACTTATCAAAACTTAACCTAAAAATAACAATTTATGTAACAACAATTCTTTAAACTAAATAAAACACTCCACAAAACAATATGAAACGTAAATTTTTTTTTCTTTGTTGCAGTAATTCTTGTAAACTAAAAAAACAGTTTTCTATCAACCATCCACGTAGTTTAATTTTAAAATATTTAAATGTGAGCCCTTATGATCTTTGGTAACTTAAATAAATATGTTTGTTTTTTTTTCATAGTCGACAAATTATAATATAAAAAAATGTCAGTTAATCCGATAAAATAACTCATAAGCTTTTAGAAATAATAACCAGAATCCAAATCAAGCCAATAACATCGGAGATATGGCAAACGCTACTCAAAAAAAAAAAATTAAAATCATGAAAAATATTATAGATACACCCCCTTTAAAGTTAATTTTCGATAACTTTTCCTGAATATTCAGAAAAATACGGGCGGACAAATGCCCATGGGCGACATTGTATAGAGGTCTTAAAACCTTTTTTTAAGTCCCCAAAGCTCCCAACCTCGTTCTAAAATTCTAAAGAACATTGTTACAACTATACATTTTCTTGTTAGACGGATATAAACGCAGTGGAACCAATCCTGAATAATGGCATCCATTACTTATATCTTGCATGTTAGGGACAACACACATTCGCACGAATTTAAGCTTCGTGCAGACTAGAGCGACGCCACAGCGCGACGCGACACCGGTTATTTTTATACCGTGAAGTTTTCTTAGAAATTGTATTGTTCGTGTCGCGTCGCGCTGGTCTGCACGGGCCTTTTCTCACCCGAATGAAAAAATGATATTATTTAAAAGTGTCGATTCGCCCGTTTCGGTCGAGTAAATTCGTGCGAATCACCAATAAGCCATTTGTACGGTTGGCTCGACAGAACGCTGTGAGCTTTTAAAACGCATTATAGAAGCCTGCGTAAACGCCATGAAAAGATCAAACTACCAATGCCAATTGCCAATGATGGGATATACTTAGTCATACTCAATTCATCATAAATAATTATATTAGCCGACATAGCCCAAATAATTGCCTAACCTAAGTGGCAATGGGCAGGACGCATTGGTTATAGAACAGACTGGCCAATGGGGGGGAAAGGCTTAGGAGCGGCGACCGCGTACCGGAAGATGTAGCGTTGGAAGGCGGCGGATTCCTGTGGCCTTCACAAAGGCCGCAGGAATCCGCTGGATGCGGGAAGTATAGAATTGGTCGAAGTAGTGGTGCTTGGGGGAGGCCCATGTCTAGCTTTCGTATAGCTACTGAGTTCTTGTAGGCTAAGGCACAAAATATCATTAATATTCGCACCTTTGGTAGAACAAGGGCATAATTGTCATAAATTGCCAAAATGACTTAAATATGCAGAAATGCTTTAAAAAGGCCCTTTGAACTAAAGGGACAAAGATATTCGTTTGGCAATTTATGACAATTATGCCCTTGTTCTACCAAAGGTGCGATATATAAGGTTCCAATAAAATAGATGAACAAATTTTACTACAGCATTCAGTAACAACACACACATCTGACCAAAGATATCCAAGCAAAAAAAAACACTGATTAAAGTGATTTTATTTTGACCTAAAATAATAAATGGCATTGGGTAACCAAATTTTTTTGTGTATTTACGTTAGCTGATTTATTTTTTTTGTAAGTACATATTTAATGCGTTTTTCAATTTTTTTTATTAACACTCACACTATTTTGGTAGTCTGAAAGATTTCAAAAAGTTTGTCCATCTATTTTAATGGGACCTTATCTTTACTAAATATATTTTATTTTTATTTTTATATAAATCATATACAAATATATATATATTTGTAATCAAGTTCTCGAAAACGGCTCTGATGATTTCGATGAAAGTTGCTATATAGGGGTTTCCGGGGGCGAAAAATCCATCTAGCTAAGTCTCATATCAGGGAAAAATCGTTTTCTTTATTTTCACAACCTCAGGAATGTGATACAACGTTGGTATACATGCAGCCTAAAAACAGATTGCTAGTCCATTGCTTCATAAGTTCGAAAAAAAAATCTGCTCAATTTTTTTTTCGAACTTATGAAGCAATGGACTAGCAATCTGTTTCAATTTATTATTGATCGTGCATTACGTAATTAGGCTACTGGACGAAATGTTTATCAATTTTCACCTACACCTAAAAAAAAATTAAGAATCCTTAAAAAAAATATCATTTATGTAGAATTATTAACGTTGGAAATATCGATACATACACCGACGATGACAAATTATCCAAAATAGTCAACAATAATAAAGATTTTTTTTATTGCTGACTCTTTTTTAATAGTCAGTTACATGCATAGATTTTGTACATACGATACAATACAGTATATCAACAATACACACAATGCAATGCAATACAACACATAACACACAATACAGTATAACAACAATACACACAATTCCATACGCAACACAATACAATATAACAACAATACACACAACAACACATACGTACAATACTAAAATACATACAACAACACATACGTACCATACTACAATAGACACAACAAAACATACGTACAATACTACAATACACACAACACAACATACAATATAACAACAAAACCACAACAACAAAATTACAAAACAACATACAATATTTTTACAAGGATAAATTAAGCGTTCTTTATTAAGGATAGCCATAGTTTTGTCAAACAATCCTAACAAATATATCGTCCCTTACAACTCAGGGGACGTCTGAAAGCTACATTTAAACGTCTAGTAACAAACTAATACATTTCCAACAGAACTGCAATAAAGTGCAGTATAATATCATAAAAGCATTCGTCTCTAACTAAATATTACATTTCACGAACCACCCTGTATGTTTCGGTGATAAAATGCAGGCACACCCTGTATTATTAACTAGTATCGTCTGCGAGTGAGATTAAAAAGTTTACAGTGAGTAGTTTAAGAGAAAAACTGTGATTTAGCTGCCCGGAGTCTAAATTTTTGCCCGGTTGATGGCAAGAGGCTCGCTCCATAATCTTGGAACTTAAACACGACTGGGGCAATGTATACCGAACACTCACGAGTCTGTTGGTGATAGACATGCGTCAGATACATACAAACGTATCTAAAATCCGATTGCAGTCACAAATCGTATCGTATCGATAATCCGAACTTGACAAACCGATATCGCAAAACCACGGCAATAGTAGATTTGCGTAACCTGTTTGCCGTCAGTTTTGATCGATGCACTTACAACCGAATAATATTACTAGGGACGATCGAAACTGCGAGCCGGAGGCACCGGAACCACTCCTGAAATCGATTTCTAAAAACGGTTTTTGAAAGCGTTTTCAAAATCTAAAATCGGATATTTAACCGTTTGCGTACAAATTCAAAATTGCTCATGTCTAGTTGGCAGATTAATTAAAAAGAAATAAAGATTATTGCGTTTATCGGCATTACCACAGAAAATCACCTTAAAATACAAGCATAAATTTCAAAAGCCCCGGCACAAACATTACCTCATTTCTCTTTCCTACTCCATCACCAAAACCCAGCTATCTAATTACGCAACACATTTTCCAAAACCAACTGAGTAAAATTTCTTTCCATTTCATTAGAATTTCTTTCATTTTAAATCTTTCGAATTACGTAACTCTAAAATCTGTGATATCAACTGCGCTCTGTTTCAGACGCTATAGAGTGAACGATAATCGTCTAAAAAGGCTATTATTCGAATTACGTTACCATTTTGACATTTTAAAATTTATATGAAATCGATTTCGTGCTGTCAAGTTAAAGCGAAGGCGGCTTACTGGTCGCAATCAATTTTCTTTACAATATTTTTGGGATTTACTCGTTTAATCTCCTTAATTATTACAAAATTATGTAAGTGAACGTCGTCTTCATTACCTAATTGTGAATGTGTTTTTGTGTAAAACCTCAATGATAAATCAATATTAGTGGTCTGTAAAATATCGAAGCAGCGAGGTGGATATTGTGAAAGTTTTCTTCTGTTACAAGTGCTTACAACCTTAATTAAAGATGTATAATATGATATTTCAGAAACGAGGTATTTTGGTGGCAGTCTTTCCTTAAGAAAGACAAATTCGTACCTCGTACCCTAACAAACTTATCATAAGCCACAAGCTTAGCAACCCAGTCGAGCTTGTACTTCATTGGAAAAGCAAATATAATAGAGGAAGAACAAATATTATAATATACTTTGAAGCATTTTATGTCAATGGATTCTGTAAGGACATCAATGAACATACTCATCACATCACCATACATAGATCTATTTCCACATCATTGTCTGTTTAAGGTAGGTACCTACTTAATATCAATATTATTTTCTTACTTAGTGTTGAACATTGAATGTGTGTTTTGCACAGCAACAGTTTTACACACAATCATATTGTTTGTTGGTGACTATGAAATGCACCATCAAACGTAAACTTACCATACATTTAAATAAAGTCAATTGTAGGCACCTAATTGCAGAATATTGCTGTTCTATAAAGTAGATAGATTGTGCATTGAAGTGTTAATGGGAGAGGCCTATTCGACTTTGTGGATGGATGTAATGGATCATGGAATATATTGAGAATTTACTTAAATTCTTTTTTTTTTTATTTCAGGTGTTAGTCACATTATACATCTACATTATTTGGAAAAAAATTAACTCTCATGCGCTTACAGCAAGAATTAGCACGCAGTACATACATAATCCATGATGACTTTCACCGAAATTAGCAAGCAGTACATACATAATTCATGACTTTCACAGAAAAAGACATTAGATCCCAAATTCCACTAATCCTTGTAATATATTTGTTCCTATTTCTTTTTGAACCATGTCCAAATATTTCATAATAATGTGAATAAATGCTATTGAAGATATAATAAAAGTTGTTTTTGTTTACCCTAATTTATTTATTGTTACCTAATGAACAAAAACGACAGTTAATTTAGGCAAATACCTCTAAATAGTATCAATATAATAATCAATTGGCTGTGTTTATAATAAAAAGCATAGTATTCAATTCTTAAATATTTCTTAACAACTTATTTTTATTTCTACCTCTATAGTTCATAATTAAAACACTTTATTAAAGTTTACACTGTTATCAATTAACAAATTAGGAACACACATTTATATCGCTGTCGTACAAGACTGAACAGGTTAAAAAAAAAAAAAGAAGATTATCGTTCATTATCAATCTTCAGTTTCTACTTTAGTTCTTGAGAAGCTTGATAACTGAAGTAGCAGAGCAACAGGACAACACAGCATGGGTGACATCATTCATGCTGCCTTCATGACTTCATAGGTGAAACGCCCCAGGAACTCTAGTTTTAAAACAAAATCTTATTATTTTCTGCTCAAATAAAGTACTTAAACATTATGTGGCTAAGTAAAGTAGGCATATCAACTAGGCCTTCATTAGGCCCATGGCTGGACAAAAGCCATCAGCCTAGTCATTGCTGCTGGTTGTATAATTTCTTCTTTATTTAGGGCTGATATTTCAGTCTCCAGATATTTTATAATACAACATTTTTGTAGTAAACAGTAGTTAGGCACACACAAAATGTATGATGTGTCTAGTAAGTTCGGCCAAGGAAATATATTCATAATTTTATAATTAATTCACTTGCTATGCTTGATTCTTAACTATGTGTCAAAAAGCTTACCTTCAATGATTAATACAGAAGATTGGTTAGCCAATCCATGTTTGATCAACAAGATTCATGTTGGGTAGCGGTATTCTTGTATTTTCAGCTCGAGACACCACCTGTGAAAATAAATTATAAATATGTTTTGTAGTTAGTTGTTATTTGGTTAGTGGTTATAATAGTTTATTTCAACATCTACTTATGTACATAAATATCAATTTAAAAAAACACTTAGAATGTGAGGTTGACGGACATAGTAAAGATACTCAATAATTATTTAAATCACAATAAATAGTTAACCTCAATACCTACAACTACAATAATCGAATGAGATACGAAGGTACTCTCTTACACAGGTTATTCCTATTTATATTGGCTTACTTACTTGGTGATAATATCCACTTAGGTACTTTTTGCAATTGAGCAAAACAGCCTATGAAAGTCTTAGTGCAGCCAGTAAAAACGAAAACAGCACGCATTTTTCCGACTTCCACAAGCCACAAGAAAAATGTTCCAAAACTGCTTAGCATAGGCCCATGTTTCTGTAAGAGAATAGTAAATATAATTTTGTATGTTGAAAAATATAAACAAAAACATCGCCATGATTGATAGCATATTCTCCACAGATTTCAAAGAATGATTGAATGTTTAACATGTAATGTTATATGCCCATCCTGTTCTTTTCCCTACACACTGATAAAGTTAGAGCAGCAAAGGTATACTTTAGACAGGCAATACTTCGCATCGTCGTTTCAATGAAACGGCAGATCGTTAAGTCAGTGCTGCCAGTTTTTTTCCCTGAGTCCAATATAAGCATGCGTCAGATACATCAAAACGAATTTCCGATTTCAGTCAGAAATCGATTAGTGTTAAAGTATTGATTATCCAAACTAGACAAACCGATTTCACAAAACCACGGCAAGAGTAGCTTTGCGTAAGGAAGTATTTGTTTATGTTTGAATAGTTTTGATCGATGCACTTACAACCGAATAATATTACTAGAGACGATCGAAACTGCGAGCCGGAGCCTCTCCTGAAATCGATTTTTAAAAACGAATGTTGAAAACAATTTCAAAATCTGAAATAGGATATTTAACTGTTTGCGTAAGAATCCAGAAACGCCCATGTCTAGTCCACTAGTGGTAGTTCTTCAAACCACCAGAAATAAACTATACTCGATTAATAAAATAAGATTAGACATTTATATAAACGTTTTTTACAGTCCGTTCAACCGATTTTGACTTCTATTTCGTTGGCGGTATGACAAATGGCAGCCGCAGTATAATTAATGAAAAGATGTTTGTTTTCAAACGGCTTAACGGCAGGTTTTTTTTTATCCCGGAAGTATGTTCCCGTGGGTTTTTTTTTAATGACTTTGTTTTTCGATCTCTCGGGCGGAGCCCCTGTGTGTCTTCAATATATTCGTCATGCTGTGTCAGTCTAACCTAACCTAACACAGGTTTTACACAAACAATAAAACATGCCATTATCGTGTTATTTTAATATTTTCTCGAGTCAAAGTTTTTGTAATTGATTGTATTGTTTTCTACAAATTGAATAAACTATAACCACTAGACAAAACCACCACATCTGAAAGCAAAATTTCTCCGCCAGTAGGGGTGTCCAAACCCCCAGGTTTAGTGGAAATCCTACTAAGTTGACAACATTGCATTTCTACGATTTTGTCATTGGCCACAGATAACAAAAACGTGAAAAGAAAAACGTTTTGTTACGTATTTCAATTATGGTAGTTTTTGGTAGATAGTGTTTTAAAATTTGGTTTTAGATTTTTCTGCAATCATTGTCCATTTTCATATATAAGCAGTAGTAGAACATCAGTTGTAACTAAAAAAAAATAAAAAAATTGCACAATAATTTGGAAATTAATCATTCCTATATGGTGTAACAAAATCACAGAGTAAACAAATTATGGCCTTTTGGTTAGAACATCCCTAACCAATTTCCGTCTGTTGTTAAAAAATGTATATCGTAATTCCAATTATGGCATGCGTTTAAAACTGGAGTTGGTTTAAATTCAGAATTGTAATCAGAAATAAAATGTGTTGCGTAATTAGACTGCTGTTCATCATCTATCTATAACCTATTCATTGAGACCATTCCAATGAACCCAAACACGATACCTGTGCTTGTAAGTTGGTAAGGAAGTCGGTTGGGTATCCTGCAAATTCCAGGTGATGCTGCAGCATCAGTTCAAGGTTACTGTGTTCTTCTAATATCATTGAAGTAACAGAATACCACATTTCAAATTAATCAGACTTTTGTAAGATGCTCACATCCATTCAATTAGAAAAGAGCTGATAATCTTTCAAACGGCTGAACCAATTTTCTATAATCATAGCTAAGAACACTCTCTATCAAGTCACCTTTTAAACAAAAAAACAAAATCACAATCGGTTCAGCCGTTTGTGAGCTACGATGGCGCAGACAGACACATAAGTACACATGATAACACCCTTCTTTTTCCGTCGGTGGTTAAAAACAGAAAACAATGATTATATGCCAAAAGGACCGATTATAGTCGCTGGTATGCATATTTATTTTATTTATAGTTAATTAAAACGGTACAAGACCAATTACATTAATTAACATAGAAATATAAAAAGATTAATATTGACAATTTTTGTATATAATTTAATAAAACTAACATGGAACAGTGGACTCCCTTGCATACGTTCTCTCACAGAAAACCAGACATATACGCATAATTTTATTCCATTCATCCGCAAACACATCGCATTCAAGGTTGGCAGTCAGAAGGGCGTTGAGCATCTTCAAAGTACGACACACTGGAGATTCAGCTCTGGCAACAGTTTTCGATGACGGTTGCGCAAATAGATTGCGCCGGCGGCGGCGGCTGGGACGGTGTCCGATGTATTTGTCGGGCACAAATAGTCGGTAGAAAAGGCCATGGAGGTCTGGGCAGTCTATACGTCCCCGTAAGGTTTTACAGGCTATCGTGAGCTGATCAGGGCTTCTTCTCACCTTCAACGAATTAAAGCCCAACATCCCTAAAAGAAAGTGCCAAGCGCAACATTATGCGCGCGCGTGCTGCCATATGTACCAAGCGTGTGTCTCTGAGCGAGTGTCGCTGAGCGAGTAGTCTCTTTGATAACTCGCTTGTCACTGCGCCGAACGAGTATTCGCCGGGAACAGTCAGCGATCAACTATAAATATACAATCGATCTGCCTAGCCTTTTACCAGCTGTATTGGGCTTCCAGTCTAACCGGATGCAGCTGAATACCAGTATTTTACATGGAGTGATTGCCTATCTGACCTCCACAACCCAGTAACTGGGTAATACGATACCCCTTTGTAAGACTGGTTGTCAGACATTCGGGCTTCTGACGACCCGTAATGACTGCCAAAGATCCACGAATGATAGCCGGGACCAACGGCTTAACGTGCTTTCCGAGGTACGAAGGAGTCTCGGTATGTAAAGATGGTCACCCATCCACGAATCAAACCAAGCATAGCTTAACCTAATGGATCGACTGGAGTGGCTGTTATTACTTAGCCACGAGCGGAAACGAACGAGTCTGTAAAATATAAAATAAAAAATGTTTTAAACCAGTAACGCCGATGTAATTCAGTTGACGGGCGGTTACTCGCCATTTTGTGTACTTAACTACCCTTCGAACGGTTTCATTGCACATAAAATAGAGTGACCATGCTTTTGAAGAAGCAGAGACTTTTCTAAAATCGTATACTACGAGTCGAACAATGAGAGAGTATGACAGACACTGAATGAAGTCCTTTTAACTACTCTTTTTATGATTTAAAGCATGTAACCCGCGTCATATTTAAAAGCCATCGTTGCGCGAATGTGTTCGGAAACACATTCGCGCGACCACACGTTCTGGTCCCCCGAACAAAAAGTGACATAAGAGCTCCCACGCACTATGACCGCCAAGCCGCGGTGCGCCCGGCTCTGCTGCACAAAGCCGCACACAGGATCGCAAAGGAAATGAAGGTGCAAAAGCTGGGGGTACGCGCCGCGCGGCAAAAGCCGGTCATGCTGCCAGCATAGTGTGTAGGACCCAGAAGAACGCGACAATTGCTTTTAAATAGGACGCTTTTAAAGGGCAATTAAATATGACATGAAACTGACTACATAAAGAATATCACAAGTCCAAATAAATATATGTTTTTATTGTTTGTTTAACAATCAAAAAATATATTTATATCTCGTACACTGTCCCACTGCTGGCTATAGGTATGTAGATGATATGTCAAAGCCAAAGTCAAATCATTTATTTCAATTAGGCCCTTGTAAGGCACTTTTGAATGTCTCAATAAAAAAAAAATAGAATTGATTCTAGTCGCCCCTTCCAAAAGTTAGTTTTCTTGGAGAAGAATGGGCAGGAAACTCCACCGTTACTCTTTTAAAATGTTTTACTATATTTTGTATATGTACATTAGTTATATAGTTACAAGTGAAGACGATGCTATAGAATAAAATTACTGTACCACTATTACAGGTAAAAATAATTAAAAATGAAGCAACGACAGGTAAATTTAATATGTAATAGATACATGGTGCTCACATATTTATAAACATTGTAAAAGAAGACGATTTTACAAAAAAAAATACATTTAATAAATCACGTGTGTGAGAAAGTAATCCCAAAATGTTAAATCAATGTCATAATAAAAAAATAAAAAAATTATACAATTAAGCAACCAGTTTGATTTTGTCTCGATTCTCGATGATACCCTATGGAGCAGGACCAGCATGTTTCCAAGCATTCGTATCTGGGATATGTCATGTCCCCCATACATTTCTATTATACAATGTATATCCCGCGATTTTACCCACCGTTAATTATTTTCTTTTTGCTCGGCTCCTAAGGGTCATAGCCTGATGTTAAATAGCCTTCCTCAAGAATTCTATCTAATGCAAAAAGATTTTCTCAATTCCGACGGGTAGTCTTTAGCTTTATTATTTTACGTACTAGATGACCCGGTGCAATTCGTACCACGTGGGCAATTCTCATACAAAATTTAGATTTTTTCGATTTTGAGATGTTTCTTTGGGATTTTTCTAATTTTCTTTTTTCCTAAAACCCATTTGTTTTATTAAATTACTCAACAAAAAAAAAAAAAAAAATGTAGTTTTCATTTTTTTTCGAATTTTTGTAAGAATAATAATTATTATTATATTCTTTATTCTCAGACAACAATGATCCAGCGCAAACAATAATATAACTTAATAACAATAGAGAAGAAGACAGTATAAATATTATTGTGAAAAGGAGATCCAGAAATTAATGTTTAGTAAAGAAAGAAAATACGTTTATTTGCGGAACACATGACGCAAAGAAAGAACAAAACACGAAAATAAACAATTTGGAGGAAAATATGCGTCACATCCACGCAAAACGGCCATCGCTCAGCATAATGCTGCGACCCTATGCGAGACAGAGCCCGAGCGCTGGAAAGTGAGTTAGTGATTCTTCTTCTCACAAACTTTTAATAATCGGAGAGTCGATACTCTCCGGCATAGTTTTTTTAATGCACGGCAATTTATTTTTATATAAATAGACATAGAATAGTTATAGAAAAAAAGATTTTCAGCAACACAAAACCATCGCTCAATTGCTACATAAATCGAACCGCAACTTCAAATCGAATCCAGTCACAATACCCTTCGCCATCATAAATAGAATTGTCGCTCTCCCTCCCCAAGACATTGTCACCCCACACTTAGCGCTCTTGACAAATGTTTATAGTTTGTTCCCACGCGATCTCCGAAACATTACGCCGTGTCCCGGGGAATTTGTTGGGCGTAGA
Source organism: Agrochola circellaris (assembly GCA_914767755.1). Lineage (NCBI taxonomy): Eukaryota > Metazoa > Arthropoda > Insecta > Lepidoptera > Noctuidae > Agrochola > Agrochola circellaris. Next base: position 1,554,771 of record OU611867.1, on the reverse strand, counting down.
TACTGTAGCGTTCTTCTTTATGATTCAAATTGAAATTCAAAAATTTTTTTTTTCACATAAACCTACTTGGGCACTTATGAAACGTCAGAAGCTAGGTGCACGGTCTGAATTGGTCGTTTCCTATGGAGAAGAGCCGGCAAGAAACTAAATGGTATAAAAACTAAATAATAATAAGTTAAGAGGTTTCTTGTTGAATTGAAAATATTTTTGTTGGTTTAAAGTTTTAAAATCCTTCTAATAAAAATGAAATACTGTTCGCTGGTAAGCGCTCAACGGCTGGAACGATTCAGTAAAAATTTTGTTTTAAAATATTCGTGACTAGCTGCGACCCGCGGTTTCACTGGATTAAGTCTCGATCTCTCGTAGGGATGTCGGGTTGAAAAGTATTTTATGTCCTAACTCAAGTCATGGTCTATTCATTTGCCAAATTTTATCCAAATCCGTTCAGCCGTTTTAGCGCAAATAAACAAACTCACTTTCGCATTTATAATATTATAGTTAGGATTAGGATAGTCCGCATCAAGTTCTTACAGAAATAATAATTTGAGAAAAGTTGCCGGGAAAACTGAAAGTGGGAATCTTGTATCAAATATTGACATTTGGACAGGACAGTGTCTGTCAGGTTAAGTCGTACCTATTTTAATATTTTTAAGCTGATCCAAAATGTAAACTTAAAAAGAAAAAGTATTTATTGAGACTCGCACAGCAAATCACACATTAAATTAAAAATACACTAAACATAAATAAAAAACAAAGTAACATTAACATTTAAAGAATGAAGTCCCGTACGAGGCCAAAAGGCTCCTACCTCAGCATGATGCCGCGACATTAAAAAAATTAAAATGTCGCAGCGCTGGTATGAAAATGCGAAAGAACTACTGTGTTTGTACTTAGTGAACAGAAAAGTATGTACTTGATTATTGCAAGAAAATGTCAGTATCATGCTTACACAATCCCACTGCTGGGACACAGACCTCCTCTCTGTGAGAGGGAGTGGGCTATAATCCACCACGCGGGCCCAGTGCGGGTTGGTAGATGTCACATGTCTTCGCATTTTTGGTTCTAGGACATGCCGGTTTCCTCACGATGTTTTCCTTCACCGTTTTGAGAGCAGTGGTGATGAAATAATTTACACAAAGTAAAGCGCTTGTCTGGGTGCGAACCCACGACTTACAGAATACCGGCGTGATGCTATTTCAATAAACAAAGTCTTGCATTTATTTATGTATTAATGCTGAAATGCACCTAAAGGTGGCCAGACTAAATAGTGATGCAACTTAAACACATTATCGATATGCGACGACTTGTATACGATAATTAGTGCTGTACATTATCGACATTATGACGTCGAGACTGCACTTTGGTGCGACTATTAGGCTGGTGATGGGAAAGAGTTTTATCGATTTTAAACGATGAATCTTTTAAGAACAGTGTAAACTACGTTTCATATTGAAAAAAATGAAAGAAAACGTTAATTTGGATACAGTTCGTGAAACACAAAATACAAACAAACTTAAAGTGATAGTAATCTTTTGACGATAAGTGCGTAAGGATCATTTCAGCATTGCCAGACATGCTGTTTGACGCTAGTTTTCTAATGAAACCTTGACCTATAAGGTTTCATTACCTACCCTTTCTTTTTGATAGAAGGCAACCTGAATATCATATGAATATGTTTCGAAATTGAATATTTTTTATATTGTTTGACAAAAGTTAAAGCAACAAAACCTATAAAATTATTTTACTTTAATTAAATACAATATATAATTAAAGTAAAATAATATTAAAGGGAGCGGTGATACAAACAATTTTTTTTTTTTTTTAATATTTTTTCATAAATTGAAACAACAAATGAGTTTTTGATTGCCAGTCACATCAATTGCCAATACACATCTTTGCTTACCAACATTCCAAACACCAATCTCAAAAACATCGATATCTACAACCATCGACTTCTCTCATCACTACACAGTTCCAATGCTATAATTTTCGTACAAAATACAGCACTTACCGCGTTGGTTACTTTCGATACAAACTCACAACCCTACTGGCTACAGGCTGATGCTTTTTATATTTTAAAATGGAGATCATTTTTGAGCAAAATTTTAACTAAATAAGTTATGACTAAATAATGATCGTAAGTTTAAAACTTGTAACCTCATTCATTGCAAAGTAACATTTTGTCTTCATTTTTGCAACAACAATTTTGGCCAAGCAATTGGTTCGCCAAGCTTTTTTTAATATCTTTGCCTTGGGTACGGGAAGTCTGACAATTATTTGAGAGCAAACGAATATTTTAAAATAATAAAATCTTTGACATTCCTGACTGCCATCGGTGAAGGGAAATATCGTGAGGCAAACTGGATTTATAGTTAAGTAATATAAGTCTGAAATCACCAAACCGTCTTGAGCAAGCGTGGTGATCAACGCTCGTGCCTTCTGTGTACGAGAAGAAGCCTTTGCCTTGCAGTAGGACAATAATAGGTTGATATTATTATAATAAAATTGCCGTTTTTGATTTGCCAAATTAATTAAGAAAAACGATACCTACCTGTTTACTTTCAAACAAACTGCTTTACTTTTAAAACAAGACAAACAAACCAACACAAAAAAAAATTGATCAATCATTTCAACAACAGCCTGTACACAAATAATGAGCGAGCACGTATAGTCAGCATGTATATTTAAATTTGATGCGATCCGTACATTCGACTCCGTTGCTAAGTGTACATATACATGTATTTATATAAAATGTATATCTACGTATACATACGCCGTGTCTGGTCGGAAACGGTAGGCGTACGTGACGAGAATCTAAGGTGAGCTAAGATACAGCTTACATGTGTTTTTAAGATGAATTTTTATTGATTATCTAGCTAAACATGCGGGTTTTCCTGTGGTGGGGTTGTATTTTTGACGAAAAACGGTTTTTTTATCATACAGTCTGTCTTTTGTTCATACAATGTTCGTGATTGGAACTTTGGCTAACAATATCCATATTCCAAATTCAAATCACTTTTAGTCCCTAGGGATTAAATAGCAATTTTAGTCCCTGTTTACGAAGAATAAACTAGCTCTTTTTGAATAGATGTGATAAAAAGATACATTTTACTATGTATCTCAACAAATATGTGTTTCACTGTACTTAGAGCTTATGATTACAGGTACCAGATTTTATAAACACTGTTTAAAAAACAAAAACTTATTTTTATCTTTCTCTCTTCTAGCAATTCCCATTGAAGCCTACCTGCAAGTTGGATATAAACGGCAGTAACTAACTGCTTTTCATCAGAATAGTTGGCTTACCTAATAAGTAACATTGAAGAAATTTCTAAAACTCGTTTCAATGTAACTTTATACAATGAAGATGGCTCTAGCGATTTCCATTTCTTGGCAATGGAAAAAACAGCAGCTGTTTCCAAAAACATCTATACTCGAATCGTTTCTCATTCATTTAATGAAAGTCAAACGTCAAAGTCGAATCATTTACTCGTACTTTGAAGTACGAGTAAATGATTCGACTAACTAAAAAAAACTATTTAGTCCGCCACGTATTTTTTGCTTTATCATAATAATAAAAAAAATATTTACATAAAACGCATTAAAGTTGCAGTGGGGCTCACTACTTGACAATTTAGTATAAAATCAACCGGAGAGTGACGTCATGCCATATTTTAACTCAATATATTGCCGTAATCATTTGATAACGTAAAAAAAGAAAAAATACGTGTCCAATATTTTTTAATAATCTATTTGCGGGTAAAAAATAAAATTATACCTATTAATCCATTAGAAGGCACTTTTGAAAGTCAAAATGTACCAGAAAATAGAGTTAATTCTAGGTAACCCTTCCAAAAGGTAGTTTCGTATGGGCAGGAAACTTTCTTTTAAAATATTTTACAATATTTTGTTTAAATAGGTACATTAATTCAAAATTCAAAAGACTTATTCAAACTAGGCTGAGAATCAGCCCTTTTCGAACGTCAAAATTACATAAGACAGTCCCCAAAAACGCCCAACCTTCACCACTTCCTAGTGCGTTAGCTGGGAAGAAGAAGTGGCGCAACAAACTCCCCAGCAGCACAGCTGTCTGTTCAGTTGGAAGAACTTGATTCTATATAATAATGCTTTAATGCAAAAATAATTTACATTAGCACAAATTGCAATCAACTCATAAAATAAAAACATTTTAATGAGTAGATTATGTCAATAATAAATGAAAACAAAATTTAAAATAAATTGACTTACAGTCGAATGAAATAATCCAAACAATTATACGAGCTCACACAGTATCATGTAGTCTTTGATTCTAAAAACACTTGTTTGTTGCTTCGGGGGGTACATTGGAGTAGCTTAATTAGTCCCAAGCCTTTTTGTCGTCTAAGTAATCTTTAGCTTTATAGAAACCTTTTTGACATAGTTTCTGTTTAATAAATGATTTAAATTTATTGAGGCTCAGTTCTTTGACATGGCTTGGGAGTTTGTTGTAAAAACGTATACTTTGGCACTTAAATGAATTACTAATTTTTTGGAGCCTAGTCCTCGGCACAATAAACAAATCTTTGTTTCTAGTATTTAAGCTATGAATGTCGCTGTGTTTAGAATATAGATTTATATTCTTTTTGACATGAGAACCGGATTCTCATATACATATTGAGACGCGACCGTCATTATGTTTATTTTCTTAAATTTATCCCTCAGTGAATGCCTAAAACTTAGGTTATACATTGCTCGAATGGCACGTTTCTGCAGTACAAATATAGCCTGAAAGTCGGCCGCATTTCCCCATAACAAAATACCATACGACATTACACTATGAAAATAACTAAAGGATACTAATCGACCTGTTTCTACATCAGTCAAATGACGGATTTCATACACCGCGTAGGCTGCAGAACTTAGCCGATATATTATTATATATAATCAAGTTTTTCCAACTGAACAAACAGCTGTGCTGCTGGGGAGTTTGTTGCGCCACTTCTTCTTCCCAGCTAACGCACTAGGAAGTGGTGAAGGGTGGGCGTTTTTGGGGGACTGTCTTAGGTAATTTTGACGTTCGAAAAGTGCTGATTCTCAGCCTAGTTTGAATAAATGACTTTTGAATTTGAATTTGAATAATTTCCAACATCCACTCGGGTGAAGCCGCAGGCGAAATCTAGTAATATATTTATTTATTATTTATTTAATACTTCAAGCACAAAAATGTACAGAGGCGGACTTAATGCCATAGGCATTTTCTACCAGTCAACCTTTGGGTGATGGAGAGACAAACAGTGGTAGGTGCAATTACGTAAAATTGAGGAATAAAAATAAAAAACTTAAGTAATATATAAAGATACACATATACCTATTACAAACAATAAACATAATATATATGTCTGATTATATATAAATATAAGCACAAATAAATATACATAAATACAGGAATATACTAAAACAAATAAGACAAACAATGGGAAAACATTAACGTTGTGATGATACTGCCAGCTTCTTACGAATGTGCTCGCGAACTTTAACTTTAAAGGATAATATATCATATACAGGATACCTTTTATGCCGATATTCCCAAGGGATCGAGACTTATGCGGGTGAAACCGCGGGGCGCAGCTAGTTAATTATCATATGGTGCTAAATACATGGCGCTCTAATAAGTATTTACAAATATTGCAACCTAAGACGTTTTATGTAAATAATCATGAAATATTTTCGTGATACAGGTAATTGCTTTATTATCAAATTGCCTGTATGTAAACCAACGTTATTCCCAATCGTTTTATACGGATCTGAAACCGATACGTCATTCTGTAACGGATAGATTTTATTTAATAATATACGCGGTTTGAAGGAAAACCTATTTACTTTTATCCAATTTTGTAATTTGTTACAATCCTACCAACACAGTACAATTCGCAAATTATAATGTGTTGCGGTCGCGAATCATATCGCACCATCGGTGGAACAAGGGCACAACTGCACGTTTTGTTATTTTCCACTAGAGACATTTTTTATGATTTTTGTAGAATAAAATAGAGTTTTTCTGCTTATATCGATTTTAAGTACTATATTTTTTTGGGGTGAAATAAGCCTTACACCTTTGCGAATTTACGTATTTACTTTACGGGAGTAAAATACTTATTATTTGTACTATAATTTAAAGAAATAATATTTTTGATGTGCAGTTTGGCCCTTTTTGCACCAAAATTTAAATAATTTTGTAATTATGACCCTAGTAATACACTTAACTCATTTTCAGATGTTTTGTTAGTTGTGCCCTTGTTCCACCGATTGGTGCGATATTTTTATCTATATACAATGAGGTTGTATATTTGCAGGTTACAGCAAAATGTAAAAAAAAACCGTAAGAAAACGAGAACACGCATTGAACAAGCTTAGTGATCAATTCTATTCTGTAGTGAAAAACTTACAGACTGATTAATAATTAATAATTATCTTTCATTAGCTTTCAATCCATTTCGACTTCAAAAAATAAAGAGATTATATGTTCGTCTCTATGTATTTATTTTTTGTTCATCGATATTTTCATTAATTTGGAACCAACTTTGAAAATTCTTTTTTCATTTAGTAGAGGAAGCTTGCGCAGTGGCCCCAAATGAATTTAAAAAAAAAAAAAACTTCTAAAAAAAAACGCTACAAATTGAAAAATAACGTTAATTTCGGAAGTCGGTGGCAAAAACTAAAATACAGATCAAAAACTTCCGAAATTAAAGTTATTTTTCACTTTGTACTGTTTTTTTATCCTCAAAGACTTTACCAATTTCAGTAGAAACGTAGAAATTGCGGTTTATTCCCAAGAGAGGTAATAAAATCTCAACAAATATTTAATTAACATAAAACTCCGAACAATCAAACCGGCGGCGTATTAACCCCAATAAAAATAAAAAAGACTCCCACAGCCGGAACCCAAGTAATCTTCCTACACTGTCCAATACAAAAGTTTTACAAGTTATATTATGTTTTTATAACTGAATCCTGAAAACACATGGGGCCCGAAACTTTTACAGCAAAACAATTGAGGGGTAGGGTACTGTAATCCTTGTGTTTTTGCTGTATTTTTAAAAGTTCCGAGGAGTCATAAAAGTGAGTATCGATTTTTTAAAGCAGCAGACTTTTTTTCCGTTATCTAGGTTATGTAGGTACTGATCAATTATCAAAAGTAAGAGTCAAATTCACATTTAATTAATTAGAAGTAATTTGGATTTCGTTAGCATTATCGGTTAACAATTCAATAATTACCGGATAACGGTTCAAGATAATTTCTTTGTAGTTGGTTATTCGGCCAACTTAATTTGGATTTCTCAAATATTCTCGAACTCAAACTCAAAGCATTTATTTAAAATTAACCAATTACAGGCACTTTTGAATTGTCAAGGGGTCGGTCAGTCAGAAAGATGAAGCTAGTTGCCCATTCCAAAGCGTAGTAGGTTCCTATGGAGAAGAACGGGCAAGAAACTCCACGGACACTCTTTTAAATCAAAATATTCTTACAAAATATTGGTTACATCATTCATGTTGAAATTGTGAGAACAATGTAGAAAGACGTGCACGTTAAAAGCGACCGCAATGAAAAGATAATAAACAAATTCAAAAATTAAAATACATTAAAATAAGCCATGGAAGCTAAGAGATGACCAGTCCCTACTGACGGCGCCCGTTCACTAACATGACGCATGGATCAGCACCATTCAGCTCAACCATTTTGAAGGGAACTTAATGATCCAACACACACGCCACCACCAGCGAGACATTTGAGTGAGCATGACTTATTCTCAGCCGCCAGGGCTCATTCAAGTCAATGAAAGACTTACCCAGTAAATGGTAGTTTTGTAGAAGGTAATGGTCACAGTGCTCACACATGTGCTATTGTATTTTAAGAGTTCGCCTGCTGTGTTTTGACTTTGCCTTTATTTCTTTTCTTTTTCTTTAAAATTTGAAAGAACAAGAAAAGAAAGAAAGAAAGAAATATTCATACTTTAAGTTCATGTGTGCGTACATTGATAGTTCTTCTCTGACTGATTTAGGTACGAAGTAGTTTCCTACTATCTTCGTAAAATTTCATACTAATTTTGCAACACAATTTGAAGTAAATCCTCGCGGAGATCCTGATACATTAAATCAGGAAGGTTCTAGTCAAAACTTTCCCAGAACTCGTAAACCTTGCAGCTGTAAAAAAATGTCGTATGACCACCAACTTCTTCAAGGGCTGAAAAAAGCGATTTGCAGGGAGCATATTATTGTGTCTATGAGCAATCATTGTTCAATGTAGGTTGTCTAAAACAGATTATGTTATTGAATAAAAAATAACTAAGACTGCTAATTAATTTCGTTTTCTGTCATAAATACAGTCAGTCAGATTAAATAAATATTGATATATAAAAATTCAAAAAAATTCAAAATTCAAAATATTTTTATTTCACATAAACCTACAAGGGCACTTATGAAACGTCAGAAGCTAGGTGCACGGTTCCAATTGGTCGTTTCCTATGGAGAAGAGCCGGCAAGAAACTCCACGGTTACTCTTTTAAAATTAAATGGTTTTTACAATGTTTCCAAGTTACAGTGTTAAAAGGTATGAGAGGACAGTGTAGGCCCATCAACAAGTACCGGTAGTATAGGTTTATATATCAATATATTTATTATTTTATATATATAGATTTTACATACCTAATATTGATTTTTAATCCGTCGTAACGAATTCTCAGTGATAACGTTTTAGTCGAAATTAAGGTTAGTGAGCTAGGGGTAATATACAATTTTCCTTTCATACGAAAGGTATTCAATTTTTCAGGAGCCTTGGTACCTACACCTATTAATTTCATAACTGAAAAAAATTGCTATTCTTAATTTAAAAGGGTTTTCTTAATCTAACAAACTTCAAAGACATAAACATCCCAAAGAAATAGTTTTACGTCACTCTTAAAAACGAAACAAGGGTAAAAACACCAGAAACTAACCTGCCAAAACCACATTAGGGTGGCAGTACCAATTGTCTCACCTCAAGTATTGGACTATAAAAGTCGTTGGCAGACGAATAAAATATTAACATTGACTGCCCACTGTGCCCACCCCTCTGTGACTAGTCGTAAACATAGTGCAGTAATGTTCAGGGTGTAGCTGCATAGAGGGATGTAAGTGGATGTTTTTGGATGAACTTTTGGCAAAATTGGTTGGATGAAATGTGATGAAGATATTAATGTTAAAGATTTTTCTACGTTTTTCAAATCGGTTTTTCATCTTTTCTTTGTACTTTTTAGAGTTGTAAAATATTTAAGGCTAACAAAAAACCCGAAGCGATAGGTCACTTGATTGAAAGTAATCAAGGTACTTTGTTTATTAGCATGCCCAGCAATATATGAGAACAACGTTATTTCGCCATTTCTTCTCAGTGGAAGTCAGATAGGAAATGTCGACACCATGCAGCTTATTTTTTTTGCTTTTAATCTGACGTGCTAAAGAGATTTCGATATTTACAGAATAAATAGTTTCGTTTCATTTTCCCTTTCTATTTCTGCTGCCTACCTGCATTGTGTGCATAAATAAATTTATTTGCTTTATTTCTTTCTTTCTTTCTTTATTTCTTTCTTTATTTCTTTCTTTCTTTCTTTCTTTCTTTCTTTCTTTCTTTCTTTCTTTCTTTCTTTCTTTCTTTCTTTCTTTCTTTCTTTCTTTCCTTCTTTCAATTCAATTCATTTATTCAAAAGACAACTTTTTGGTCCAACAGTAGGTTGCACGGTAAATAGTACACGTAAGCATATATTTAAAAACTATTCATACATAACAAAATGAAAATACTATAAAATCGACAAAAGTCATAAAATTAAAATATTCAATACAATGACATATTTTTCCAATAAAACCTTAAATAAACTTCGTAATTAAACTAAAGAGAAAATAAAAACACAATAATTATAATTTCCTAACCAGCGTTGGAACAGCAACCTGCCTGCCACAGCCATATCGGCGATCATTGCCAGGATGACAATGGGGCTGGCCCGCACCCGGGCACCAGCACGCGTAGCATAACCACCATAAAAACGGGTTTTGTCGACGGAAGAATAGACAAAATGACAGTTTAACAATCACAATCTGTCTGTCTATTCTTCCGTCGACAAAACTCGTTTCTACGGTGGTTATGCTACGCGTGCTGGGACGCACACCGCTTGCGTATAGAAGTGTAGAAAAAGAATTCTTCCAACGTATACAAGTACATCGAATTTGGTGAATTTAGTGATGATTGCAATGCGAAGCACTGCAGGCGGCAATTACTATTTTCATGAGGTACGAAGTCTATGGATAATACAGTATTTGACAACAGCATGAAGGGAATATTGCCAAAATAGAAAATTTACAAAAAAATATTTTTAAATAGCCTTAATTACACATGTATCATTATGTTGAGATTATGAGATACTTTTTGTCCTCGTACAGAATTTTATTATGCAGTTGTTTTTTTTTTCGATGTTTGTCTCATAATATTTAATTTGTGTCCCAAGTTTGATCCCAAGGCCTCTGATTTTACGGATTCATGTGCGTATTGTATAATTATCGTACGCACGCACGCATTTGCACGTCTTTCTACATTGTTCACACATGTATAATTTAGACATGAAGGAATACTTTGTAAGAATTTATTTTATTTAAAAGAGTGTCCGTGGAGTTTCTTGCCCGTTCTTCTCCATAGGTACCTACTACGCTTTGGAATGGGCAACTAGCTTCATATTTTTGACTGACCGATTCCTTGACAATTCAAAAGTGCCTGTAATGGTTTAATTGAAATAAATGCTTTGAGTTTGAGTTTATCACTTGCTTCAAAAACGGTGAAAGAAAATATCGTGAGGAAACCGGTATGCCTTTTTTTTTTTTTGAGGGTGGGAAATTATCAAATAACTTCTCCCGCTCTGGGTGGAGCGGGAGGGCGTGTCAGACTTTTACTGACTAAAACCCACCCGTGTTCCTTCCGTTGCCTGTGTGCCGAGGTCGCGATATCCCTTTCAGACAAACCCGCAACCCCGGCAGGCATTGGCCCTTCCGGACCCCGTCAGTTAGTGCTGACATCTCTTTGAGGCGCGCGTGGAACACAACGCGCCGTCGACCCGGGCCTGGTCCCTATCGGACGGCGAGCTACCCATTGCTCACCGTCCGCAAGCCCGCGCCTACGGAAACCGGTATGCCTGAGAGATATTTCTCGACGGCATGTGAAGCCAAGCTAGAGGCCCATGGGCGGCTTTAAAATACTGACACCAGTTTAGTCACTAACCACACGAAAACAAGATTTGTGGTTTTATCTTTACCTGCAAGTCAATCAAGTACCAGTGTTATAATATCGTTGGTGCATGCTGCTGTAACATAGTAATTTGAAATACTCTTCATCTGAAATTCAGAAAAAAAAAACAAATTATAATGAAGTTTAGTTTTTCATAGGTTGTTAGAAGCTTTTTTTTATTTACCTACGTTCATTAGTAGGCTTATTTTACGCATTGATTTAAAAGACACATAGTTCAAGATATCTAAATGAGACTTACTGATATTATACTCACATATAATCAGGCGCTGGAGCAACGGCTTAACATGCTTTCCAAGGCTCAGGGGTATCACACCGCCAACTTCCAAACCCTCTCCAGTCGTTTCGGATTGCCGTCCCATCGGACTATGAGAGTGAGAGAAGAGAGAGTGCACCTGTGTCTGCGCACACGCTTGTGCACTATAATATCTCCCGCCCTGAAGACTAGTCTCCGTTGAGATCAGCCGCCATGGCCGAAATGCGGTCTGGAGGACTACATTTATCATCATAATTTCAGCCGAAAGACGTCCACTGCTGGACACAGCCTCCTCCAAGCACCGCCACCGATAAACTTCCTTGTGAAGGCCGCAGGAAACTGCTGGATGCGGGAAGCTCTATACTTATGAGCGTAGCAAAACCTGGATCTGAAAATATGAAATCGTCAACACAGAGTAAGCAAGCGTGGTTACCAAGCCTCGTTCCTCTTCTTTATGAGAAGAGGCCTTTCCACTACCGTAAAACATCCAGGATATTCTATTTTACTGCATAGCATACCTGTGAAATAAATCAATAAAAAGACGGTCCCAACTCTATCACAGAACTAAAATGGCTGGCAGGGAAACTTTTTAAAACTGACTGTTTTATAGACAAAGGAAACTGGTCTGACAGCCTATGTACTCATCCTATGTATAGTTTATCTTTACCGTGTTTAGACCACGCCTGAAGTGGGCGGGGTGACTTGTGGGCGTGGTGGGAAGTGTGCACGATGTCGGTAAAGGAAGATGTGGTATATTTTTTGGGTGATGTGATGTGAAAGAAATATTTCGAACATGTAAATTTTTCGTAAGGAGTCGGAGATAAGTAACTAAACGATTGTGTTAAAAGTAAGGACAATACAATACCATCTATGGCATGCTACTAAGAATGCTTCTTAAGATTATCTGATTTCTATACAACTGGCGTTCAAATCAACTCTTCAATCAAACGTTTGAACTAAAACTATACTAAACTATTGCATCAGGGCAACCTGTAATGATAGATTTAAGGTGTTTTATTTAAATAGATAATTATATAATTCTTGAATGACACAAATGCGAATCGGAAAAAAGTTTCATAAAGAGGAAAATGGATTGTCACCAGAAAGAAAAAACAAATGACAAATTCTAATTATTTTATTTCACAAAAACCTACAAGGGCACTTAAGAAACGTCAGAAGCTAGGTGCACGGTTCCAATTGGTCGTTAGAGAAGACCCGGCAACAAACTCCACGGTTACTCTTTTGAAAATAGAAGACAAATGAGAAGTCAAAGAGTTGCAGGATGCAATTCAATATAGCTCTCCAGTCATCACCAAGATCGGTCTGCTGTTCAAAGACTTAGTCCAGTCTGTCGTTCAGACACTGGGATAGCTACTCCAGCGAAGAGATTCACCAGATAAAATCAAAGTGTAAGATCTGTTGAGGAAGGTCTCTTAGGAGACCATGGAAGAGGTCCCAAGAAAGCAGGATTGCCTCGCACAGTCTAAGGAGGTTCAAAATATAGATAACTAGCTTTTGTCCGTGACTTCGTCTGCAATCTAGGATGAAAAGTAGCCTGTCCTTTTCCAGGTCATAGTCTACCCAAGTGGCAAATTTCATCCAAATCCGTTCAACCGTTTTAGCGTGAAAGCGTAACAAGCAAACAAACTCCCTTTCGCGTTTAAAATATTAGTTACTAGGTTCCGCCAGCGACTTCGCACGCGTGATATCTTAATAAATTATAGCCTATTACTCAGTAATAATATAGCATACTACTGGTGAAAGAATTGTTTAAATCAGTGTAGTAGTTTTTGAGTTTATTCATTACAAACAAACATTTAAAAAATCTAATCTTTAATACTAGTTTAGAAGATAAGGTAGGATTGAACGAATACCTGTAGTTTTCGCAATTTATAGATTTATTATTGTTTACATTCTTTGATAGAGTTTAGAAACGAATTTTATTTATTACTTCTTGAATTGTCTTTTGTCGAAGACGATTGAATCTTTTGTCTAATACAGCTTTACCTGTTATTTAATTACGCAACACATTTTCGTAAAAGATTACGACTAATCTGTTTCATTTTGACAGTTCAACAACATTCATTGCGTTATTTACGTTTTTGAGCAGTTTTTTTTTGTCGCATGTAATCTTCGTTCGCAGTTTAGTTTCCAAACATGTAAACAAATACAAGTTTTTGGTTTACTTATAAACCTAGTCAATTTCAGTTTGCACTACAACGTTTTTATGACGTTTTGAATGGTGCTAGTCATTCTAAAATTAACTTAATTTACACTCGCATATACCAGGGAAGCATGGCACGACAGGGAGACAGCCTTTTCTCAGCACTGGGTGGAACATGACTACAAATCGTCGCTGCCCTTTTCATAATCGCTGTGTTTTTTACACACCTTACAGGAGACACAAAAAACTGATTTTCTCAAAAAATACCCAGAGTATTCAAATACCTAATTTACTTTTACTAAGTAATACATATTTAGCGTGTTTATAATGGAACTTTCGATGTATGAATGTCACATAGTTACATTCCGTAACTCTTTAAATATTGCATTTATCACATAGCTGTTTTTACAGTATGTGTGTATTGAAATAACGATTCTAAACTGCACAAAAAACCGAAAATCACGAAATAACACATAGCGACTTTTGCATGCGCAACGACGAAATGATACTTAGGTTGCAAAAAGTTGATAATTGAATAGAGAAAATTATAAAATCAATTAGAAACAAGGATTGAAATAGACATTAAGTACTGGAGAGTTTGTTCCGCCACTTCTTCTTCCCAGCTAAAGCACTAGGAAGTGGTGAAGGGTGGGCGTTTTTTGGGGACTGTCTTATGTAATTTTGACGTTCGAAAAGTGCTGATTCTCAGCCTAGTTTGAATAAATGGCTTTTGAATTTTGCAATAAACTACGCCTTGAAGACACTTTTGATCATGATCTATATTGCTGTTGATTTAAACCGGGTGAATATCAACATCACCATTAATTAGTGAGAACTCATTTCACCCTTTTCACTCACCCTGAAAGTGGGCAACGTCACAAATAAATACCAAATATTTCGCTGTTTTGATTAATTTGGCAATATTACTGTATGGAAATATGAAATGTGGCTAACTAGCGAACTAGAATATTTCAAATTAATTGCAATTATAACACTGAATTTGATGTTGCAACCGTTTTAAGTATAAAAAAAGGCATTTGGAAAGTTTCCAAATACTATTTTTACATCTAAAACTAAATATTCGGTGTTACGATATTAATTATTGCATTTCATAATCAATAATCTAGTTCGCTAGTTAGCCACATTTCTTATTTCCATACAGTAATATTGCCAAATTTATCAAAACAGCGGATTATTTGACTTGTATTTGAGATTGTCCCACTTCCAGAATAAACGTAAAAACCCAAGTCTGCTCACTGCTTTCATACCTCCATAACCAGTTACGGTAGGCGTCCCACGGCCACCTCATTGGCCGATAAAATGTAGCACAAAAATCAATATTCCTCTAGCTTCTACCATGAATGTTTGATTCTACCAAGTAGTACATTTTATTGCCCGGGCGTCCAGGATTTATCATTACGACTTCACCTCAGGGGGTACGGCTGTGTCATATTTTTTCTGGTATCGGTAAAGTAGGAAATGGATTGGCATGGATATACGGTTTTCGTAAATTGAGGGTAGATTGAAGATGTTTTTTTTTTGGCAAAAAATGTATTAAAATATCTGAGCAAGAAATTATTTTTCTTCCTAGGAATACCCTTTGTACCGTGGGAGACTTAGTCAGTCTATAATGTTCCCACTGCTGAGACACAGGCCATCGTTCTGTGAGAGGCAGTGGGCCATAATCCACCACGCGGGCCCAGTGCGTGTTGATGAATATCACATGTCTTCGAATTTTTGGTTCTAGGACATGCCGGTTTCCTCACGATGTTTTCCTTCTCTGTTTTGGGAGCAGTGGTGATGAAATGAAATTATACAAAGTAGATCAAAATTGTATTCAAAATTCAAAAGTCATTTATTCAAACTAGGCTGAGAATCAGCACTTTTCGAACGTCAAAATTACATAAGACAGTCCCCCAAAAACGCCCACCCTTCACCACTTCCTAGTGCTTAAGCTGGGAAGAAGTGGCGCAACAAACTATCTTTTTGGGTTCGAACCCACGGCTTACACGTAAGTCGGGACTGGTCATGTGTGCATGTCAGGCACAAATCTTCTACTACACGTAAAGTTATAGGTAGGTACATAGTTACCCCGGGTCTTGGTAACATATCTACCAGAGGCGGTACAGCTATGCATCTAAGTAAGTAAACTTAAATGCTTAGAAGCGTATATCTACTCAGAGTAAATACCTACCTACTAAGTAGGTATTACGTTTTTCTAATAAAATAAAAATCTACATAATTATGTTACCTTCAGTTTCAAAAACATATCAGCTGTATTTGCATTATCCGACTTTTAAGACTTCTAAGTACCTACTAGCCATGTCAACTTTTAGAAATACAGACTAAATGCATTTAGAGAATTTAATTCTAAAGCAGAGTGACACCATACATCAATTTAAAATCATGATGAAATGATTTTATTTTCTGTAAATAGGTCACGAACACTTTTACACGTCAATCATGTTTAAAAACTAGATGAGGTCGGCGTTTCCTATCTGACTACTCTGAGAAGAAAGGCCGAAACAAACTCAGAGGTAACAGTCTATTAGTCCAGACATAATCTTGGTCAGATCATGTGAAGACCATAAGATTGTTGTCTGAAATTGTCTTTTGAGGAAATAATCACACGGATTGTGTGGACCTGTCCAGTCAGTGCACGCATTTGTCAGTAATCGTGGAGCTCAACTCAGAACTTAAGGAGCTCAACGATTCCACGAACAATACCATTAAAGGCTCGTGCAGACCAGCGCGACGCGACGACGCGACACGACTCGAACAATAGAATTTCTAAGAAAACTTCACGGTATAACAATAACCGGTGTCACGTCGCGCTGTCGCGTCGCGCTAGTCTGCATGAAGCTTAATGGGTAGGCCGCATAAATTACTGAAACTGCCGTCAGCTGTCAAAAAATTACAGTTGTGATTTGAATGCACGGGCAATTTAAGTTAGTAGTCAAATTTACTTAACAGTTACTTTGCCTGACTTTAATTAGTACGTACCAATAAAAAAATTACCTAAATAAAAATAATTTACACAAGTAGCCTAAAAGTTTGTATCCAAAATTATAAGAAATGCATGAAATAGTCCTACGAAGTACCTAGTTTTACGACAGGCTGGCTGCAATAAAATGCATGCGAGATCGTTAAACCTATTGATAGGGGGAAGTTTACGAACTACCACGGACAAACGGATACGTAAAATACGTGTAGATATTTGGAAAAAAAAAAACGTAAAATTCCAAAAAGATACACATACCTTTTTTGTAGAAATTTGTAATACTTTAGTGGTATAAAAGCTCGTACAGACCAGCGCGACGCGACGCCGCGCCGCGACACGACCAATACAATTTCTAACAAAACTTGACGGTATAACAATAACCGGTGTCGCGTCGCGCTGTCGCGTCGCGCTGGTCTGCACGAAGCTTAATAGAGCTTCTAGTAAAACAATTCGTTGAAGGAAATGCTACCACCGTACTTAATTTTACTTAGGTTTGAAGAGAAGGAGTACCCTTGATTTTACATGCAAATATGACTCTTGAAGTCATGAGCCCTATCAGAATACCGGCGCTGCGGTATTTTTTTTTTAAATATCGTCGCATTATGCTGAAATAGGAGCCTTTTTGGCCTCGCACAGGTCGTTATTATTCTGTTTTTAAATGCTCCTTTTTTGTTTTTTGTTTTATAATTTATTTTTAATTTTTATTATTACTTAGGTACTGTTTTTATTTCCTGTGCGTGTCCCAAATAAAATATTTTTCTTTCTTTTCTTTTCTTTTCCTTCTTTCTTTCTTTCTCAAACATAACAACTGACATTATCTTAAGACAACACCGTCAACGAAGCAGCAGCAAATGCATCATACATGCTATTGCTGCCCGTTTTGACTGTCCTGTCCAAAATCAGTCGATAAGGACGGCTATAACCACAAATTGTTACTAACACATTAACATTTTATGATTATATTATTCAAGCTCAAACTCAAATAATTTATTTCAATTAAACCATTCACAGGCACTTTTGAATTGTCAAGGAATTGGTTAGTCAGAAATATGACGTTAGGTGCCCGTATCAAAGCGTAATAGATATGGAGAAGAACAGGCAAGAAGCTCCATGGACACTATTTTAATTAATATTGTTACAAAAATATTAGTTACATCATTATTATTGAATTTATAATTATATGTGAGAACGAAGTTAAAAAAAGTACACGTTAAAACCGCCCAGAGTACAACAAATACATAGAAACAAAAAAAAAACAAAAAAAAATTGCAATACACCATGGCAGCTAAGAGATGACGTCTCAACTGACGGCGTCCGTTCCCGAACATGACGCATGGATCAGCACCATTCAGTTCAACCATTTTGGGATGTGAATTATGTAACCGTTATGTAGTTTTCTTGATAAAAACAAATGTTACGCCGACCACAAATAAATTGGTATAAAGGCAGGGGATGGTGATGATGGAGTTCTCTCTGAAATAAATAAATAATTATTAAATAAAATAAAAAAATTACCAATACACTATACGAGGCGAAACACAACAACAATTATTGTTAATTTATTATTATTAATCATTTATTTCAGAATAAAACATTCTATACATTGTTAGTAAAAAGTAGTTATAACTAAGTTTGTAATTATTATTATTTATATGTTACAATTGACAGCAACACAACGGTATCTTTGGTTTTGGATTTTTGTTTTTTGCCACCGAATTCCGACATTATAGTTATTTTTCACTTTGTAGTGTATTTTTTGGAAGTTGGTTGTTTTATTTCAGTAAAAAGTTTTTATTTTTTACTTTTTAGGTATTGTAGGAAATTCGAATACCACTATCATCTATGTAAATAACAGTGACAGGAACTTATTATAGTGTCATCCACAGAGACTAAGTGGGCAAAATGCGTATTATTAAAGCTAACTCAGAAACTGCCGAAGCAAAGTTAATAAAATTTATATGGGATCCCCGCGCAAGCTTCTTCTTTCGAATGAAAAAATAATTTACAAAATCGAACATTTACAACACGAAATCTACAATTGACGAAAATATCGAAGAAAAACATTTAAAAAAATACATAGACTCGAACCTCTCCTTTTTGAAAGTCAGTTATAAATTGATCATTGAAATAAATACCTATTTGTTTGTTGTAAATCAAACTGGTACCTTGGTTGCCTATGTTGAAAATGTATTTAGAAACATTTTATGGCACCACAACAATAATATTGTGGCGGCATCTACATCGCCACATGCGAACTACGCATCAAAAACCTGACGTCACACAACATCCTGACGTCACTCAAATCCTGCATCGCGCAATTAGAGTTTACCGCGCGGTGGACATATATACAAGCTCCCGACTTCAACCTTTGGGCATTTGCCCGCCAGTCATGACACCAGTCTGGTCGGAGGATCCTCCCTTTTCTATGGGGGATGAGTGAACGTTACACCCTGTTCCTCATACCCCTAAAATATCAATCAGAATGAAAATAAACATTACCTCTGGGTACATTTTTGCTGAACACAAATTAATAAACGTATTAAGATGACGGTAAGTCATAAAGCAACTTGTATTTCGCTACAAAAACTTAAAATTCAACTACCACGCCATTTCCCCCTTCAATAAACTTAACAATAATGTAATAGGTACCATTTGAGAATAATTTAAATTTTAAATTTTCTAACTACCGATAAAAGTTTCAGTTAATTAGTATGCTAACCGTCTTACGAGACTTTGCAGTTAAGTTCATAGTTATTACATTTTTATAGGTTTAATATCAAATAGTTATGGGTTTAGACTAGTGCAGGCTATGGTTTTGTTTGCTCAGGTCCAGTTGAAAATCAGCATCAGTTTTCTGGCATTTTTGCTGAACTGGGCCTTTTTGGCGCAGCCCTAAGGCACACTCCCCATCAAATTTCTGCCTACATCGCACTTTACACTCTTTTTTTTTTTTATCTACTTAGTAATTATACAGGGTGTCAGGGACATCGACGCGAAGCCGGTTACCATGGATTGAGTACATGATTCTGAGCCCCCGTGAGTTGAAATTTTTCGTCGGGTATGAAAAAAAAATCTGCTGTTTCTTAGAAAAGTGCAATAACTACGCGGTCAAAATGTATGGAACAATTGTTTTTTTTTTTAATAACCGGCTTCGCGTTGATGTGCCTGCCACCCTGTATTGTGTGTGTTTTAGTCTGTGCTAAATAAATGTATCTTCTTTCTTTCTTTTGATAGTGTCTAGAAAATTGAGAATTTGGGTCATGACAAATGGAATATATATCTATATAATATATTAGTTTCCGCCAGCGGCTTCGCCTGCATGATATATTTGTAAATTATAGCCTATGTTATTCAATGGTAATCGATATACAGGGTGGCAGGAACGTCGACGCGAAAAAACTTATTTTCTCAATTCATACTTCAAGTAACTACACTACCAGTGGTCATTGAACCCAAAAAAACCGGTCAAATGCGTGTCGGACCACGCGCAATGAAGTGTTCCGTAGTTGAGATGACTTTCTGCCCAAAAAAACTTAACATTGTAGTTTAAAACCATTTTCTGCCATACATTCCAACTGCAAATAACTTACATTTGCAGTTGGAATGTATGGCAGAAATGTGTACACACAATATTGAGTGACTACCCATGCTATTTTAAGACCATAGACTTCTTACAGGTTTTCCTGTAATCTATGAGTAAGGAACTATTCTGTGTTTTTTTTCAACATTTTAAGCTCAGCAGTTTCGGAGATAACCCCGGGGGAATGGTCAATTGTCATCTACTTTCTTAAATATCTTTAAAAGTATTTATTTTAAAATTATAAAAAAAATATTGAAATCCTCACAACAAACCCTTTCATTTGATATGACAAACAAATTTTTTTTTTCCAATTTGCCCCCAAAAAGCGACTCTCATATTCAAAATTCATGTATTAACGTGACACGTACGTGTTTGGGTCACAGAAATTCATAAGTGTACTATAAGCTAAATATACGTCATCTATTGTATTTTATAATGGATTTCGGCAAAGTCACGTCTGAGTCAATTAACTATCTGCATGACTAATTTCAAGCTATGTTCAAGAGAATCTCCAAGCTGTGTGGTCTCACTCGACCAAAAAATAGAAGGCATTCTGTTTTCTAGCTTTTATTTAATTACCTGTATCGTCATGTAGCCTAAGATAACAAAAAAAAACACACATTAAACTACCCATGAAATTCATAACCCTCCCTTCTAGCTACACAGTCGAGCAAAATCCTGATACTCTCAGACAAACATCTCCATGTTTAAAAACAAGTATAAAAGCAACAAGTAACGTTAAACTAACAAGAAAACGGTTGCATTTGTGTCTGTTTGTCAGACTCGACAGTAAGCCGCGCACGAGTAAGCGGGGGTTAAAAATATGAGGGTGAAACGATTAGGGTGGATATCCCGAATTGTTTTAAAAATACACATTATTAATTTTACCGTCTCTATATATTTTTGAAGTTGCATCGTTTGTAAAGTCTAACCCCCAACTCTTCTCATGACAATCTGACAGTTCTCCGCGCACAGACGTGACTATAGCCAACTTTGCTTAACAAAACTGCCCTCATGAGGAAAAGCTTTTTTTGTATGGCCCCGAAAATATACAACAAAATACCACAGTCCTTTAGAGCTATGACAGCAAATCAATTTAAAAACAAGATTCGAAATATATCAACAGGTACGTGGTAATATAATAAAAATGACTTTTTGACAGATATCTTTTAACATACTTGAACTTTATAATGTTATTTCTGTAGGATTATTATTCTAATAAAATTTAATAATGAATGTTAGTGAACCAGTCTTTAGTCTTTGGTTTATTGAATTAATTATTTATAGGTTATTAAAAAAAATGTACACCTCGTCAGGCAAAACATATACGAACTTTTTACCTATATTTAAGATCTTGCATGCTCGATTTGTATGTAAACACAACATGTTTGACAAATAAATTATATTTTATCGTGCACAAACCGGGTCTATATTTATCAGTTACATTATAAAATTACTTATTAAACGTTATTATTACAATTTAATGTCCATACTTAATATTAATTAAGTCATTGTAAATTTTAATTCCATTAACGATAAAAACACGTTTAAAAAAGTGGCTGTCGTATCCACGTTAACCTGCACTAGTCCTTGCACCCGGCGTACCCCGGAGATCTGTATAAAATACCAATTATTTGCCGCTACCGGAATATTTAATAACTCTCCTACACTTTTATATTAATTTTTATACTAACATTATACACTCCTTAACTGTGTTTTGTTTTTTACTTACTCATTCAGAAATACGATGTGCGTTTGTTATTGTAATAATTTTTCCTTATTTGTGTTTTGAAGACTTTTTTTAGACCTTTTTCTTGGAGTTTATGTAAGTAATTTGTTGGTTGAGTAGTTGAAAGAAGATGACAAAAATTTAAAAGCATAAGGTTATTGTTACATACTGTTGTCCCACCAGTGTTACTCAATGGTATTCCTCTTAGACGAGTAATACCAATTCAAGTATCTTGGGCATGTGGTGACCGAAAATGTTGGAGATGATGTAGACATGGAGAGGGGGCGCAGGGCATTGTCAGTCCGGGCGAACATGCTGGCCCGCTGGTTCGCTCGATGTACAGACGCGGTGAAAGTAACTTTATTCAAAGCGTATTGCACATCTCTGTACTCAGCGAGCCTGTGGTTCAGATATACCCAAAGGGCTTACAATTCTCTGCGTATTCAGTTTAACAATGCCTACAGGGCGCGGTTACGGCTGCCACGCTTCTGCAGTGCGTCAACAATGTTTGCTGAGTCGCGTACAGACGGCTTTGATGCCACCTGGCGCAAAAAGACAGCCTCACTGCTAAGTAGATTGCGTGGGAGCAGTAACAGCATCCTGAATGTAATAGCCAATAAGTTGGACAGCCCACTGGTGTGGAGCCTCACCCAGAGGACTAAGTCTCTCTTAGTTATTAGGTACTAACATAGTTTTTAAGTTCATACTTACAATATAAATGTAATGGATCATTGGTTGTCTGAATAAATAAATATATTATTATTATTATAAGGTTAGTTTATTTGGTCATGTTGAGAGGATGAATGAAAGGCGACTAACAAATTGTATTAACAAGGTAGACGTGAGTGGAAACGCCGGGAAGGGACGCCCTAGAAGGACATATACTGACCTTATTGGTGATGTTCTTCAGAACGGTCAGGTGCGTACTACTCGCAATCAGCGTGCGTGTATGTATGAATATAAACGTAGTAAAAAGAGTACATAATATGTAACGATCGTAGTAGGTGGCGTTCTGTCTACCCCTGTGGGAAGATGGCGTGTATGTATGTTTAGAGTATTCAAATTCAAAATAATTTATGTTCACATAAACCTACAAGGGCACTTATGAAACGTCAGAAGCTAGGTGCACGGTTCCAATTGGTCGTTTCCTATGGAGAAGAGCCGGCAAGAAACTCCACGGTTACTCTTTTAAAAGTAAATGGTTTTTACAATGTTTCCAAATTACAGTGTTAAAAGGTATGAGAGGACAGTGTAGGCCCATCTACAAGTACCAGTACTTAAAAACATCTACATGAAAATGAACCTATTTAAGAGCGCTTATCCTAAAAAATGGCAACGTCGCAAATAGCTCTGTCAAATATTTACCTGTTTTGATTAATTTGGCAATATTACTGTATGGAAATTTGAAATGTGGCTAACTAGTGAACTAAAATATTGATTATGAAATGCAATAATTAATATCGTAACACCGAATATTTAGTTTTAGATGTAAAAAAAGTATTTGGAAACTTTCCAAATACCTTTTTTACACCTTAAACGTTTACAACCGCAATTACAGTGCAATGCAACAGCAATTCATTATTAATATTCTAGTTCGCTAGTTAGCCACTTTTGAGGTCAGATAGGCAGTCGCTCCATGTAAAATATTTGTATTCATCTGCATTCCGTTAGACTGGAAGCCGACCTCAACATAGTTCAGAAAACGCTATGCAGATGATGATACATCTACATAATACTCAAATTTAGGATGATTACGGAGGTTTGTTGTTGTGTTTGATTTTTGTTGAAATGTATCGATAAAGGTTTTTGAAAATTATGGCTTTTCTTAATACTGAAACCTTAGTTGGTCTACGAGTTTTACGAAACTGCATCGATTGGCATCTTATAAATAAAACGTAAGCTTTTCTTCTAGCGGACTGTAGGTAGATCTACGGTTGGACACAGTTCATCGTGACCACGATCGCTTTGTCAAGAGCGAAGTGAAAAAGAAGTAGGTACCATTTTTCGTAAATCTGTGAATGCATTTAGCAATAGGGATGATGCCTGGGCAAAAAAAAGAAATTCTAATTAGTCCGTCAGTAATAAAAAACTATTAGACACGTATTTTTTGCTTCAAAAAATACTTAGAAATAACGAATTTTAAGTTGGGGAGTGGGGTCGCTACGTCACAAGTAAGTATAAAATCTACATACTCGTGACGTCATGGCACATTTTAACTCAATCTATCGCCGTAATCGCCGTAAAAAAATATGTGACAAATATTTTACAATATTCTCCATACGGACTAAAAAAAAAAATTTGTCGTCGTCACTATTGCCCAAAAAGTTAAGGACAGTGTTCGAAGACGGTTTTCCTGTAGCTACATGTCTTTTCAGCCCCGTCTCAAAAGTCCACCCGGTATAAGATGATAAAAAACCGGCCAAGTGCGTGTCAGACCACGCACAATGAAGGGTTCCGTAGTTGGGATGAATTTATCCCAACTGAATTTTTTTGTTAGAGTCAAGTCTCCCCCACACTTGACTCTAACAAAAAAAATCAGTTAAAAGCTTAATATTTTGCAATCGGATCCCTGAATCCAAAAATGGTTTTCACAAACTCACAATATTTTTGAACAACCTTTTTAACGATACCCCACAACATGGGATAGATGAGGAAAAAAAACATTCCCACTTTACGTGTAGGGGTATAATTAGGGGTATAAATATTTTACTTGATTTTATTTTACCACTTTGTCGGCATGATTAATATGTATACCCATGCCGAATTACAGCTTTCTAGTACTAACCATCTCTGAGCTAAGCCGCGGACAGACAGACGGACATGGCGAAACTATAAGGGTTCTTTGTTTACTACGAAACCCTAAAAACGAAGCTAACTTCACTTGCTTTCTTTTTAAGATGTCTGGAAGAGACAATATCTAAAACCATATGAGAATCACCTTGTACGTACATATCATTAGCTGTAATGGCGACAAACTAGTAGAAAAGCAATTTTCTTTTAAATTTTAAAATTGAAATCTTAACGTATTGAGTCTGGATTTTTGTGCGTGTTTCCATTGCATCGAGGATTTAAACAGTGACAAAAAAATGGGAGAATAGCATCTTACACGTTTTTTTTTTACGTAAAAGCCTATATAAAATATTTATTTAAGTCGCAGCCGTCTGGTTAAATTTGCCAGTAGGCTGTTCATTAAACGCCAGCATCCAATTGGATGCCTAGGCCGATAGTTAATTGAACTAGAATTATTCAACGTTTAACAACTTGGCGTATTGAAAGTCAGCTCTTTGAAGATGACTGACCAAGACTCAGCCAGGTGAATCAAACGGTGAAAAAAATTCTGCGAGCGACTTTGAAAAAGCGGTTGGTCACAATTCTAACCTAACCTATTTCACCCGGTTTAGTTAACTGACTACACGACATTCAGCCATCTGGTTAAACTTTGCGCTCAATGACTTGGCTAGTTGTCCTTCAGCTATTTAATTGGATGCCATCATTTAATGAATGGCCTAGGTGTCCAATTAGCTGACTAATTTAATCTTCGATGGCTTCGATTATATACAGGGTGGCAGGGACATCGACGCGAAGCCGGTTGCCATGGATTCAGTACAAGATTCTGAAACGACGAAAAATTTCAACTCAGGGGGGTTCAGAATCATGTACTGAATCCATGGTAGCCGGGTTCGTGTCGATGTCCCTGCCACCCTGTATACAAGTATTGCCTTCAAATCGTGGCTTGAAATAATGTTTCTTGTTTCTCCTATTTAATTGCATAATTGATTAATGTTGTATTGTAATATAAATGATTTTAAAATTATTAATAGTGATTTTGACATTATTAGTAATTGTTACCAAAATTTGCCGAATGTCTGTACTTTAATTAAGATGTGTATGTTTTTACTAACAAATTAGATTTTTTGATCTAGAATACAAATGTTTTCATTGATTGAAAAAGTTTACTTAGGCTATCCGAAGACAAACCATTAAAGAAATAACTTTAAGTGGTAAACAAATAAGCCATAAGGCGACAAATTCATTTGTTTGGAATATCGCATTTTTTGCCTGTATCAATCAAAATATAGAAATCAAATATTAATTTTAGGCTAGTATAAAACAATTCTGTAAAATTTCAAATGATGGTTGTGGGACAAATATAACAGATATTTGTCCCACAACCATCATTTGAAATTTTACAGAATTGTTTTATACTAGCCTAAAATTAATATTTGATTTCTATATTTTGATTGATACAGGCAAAAAATGCGATATTCCAAACAAATGAATTTGTCGCCTTATGGCTTATTTGTTTACCACTTAAAGTTATTTCTTTAATTGCATAATTGATTAATGTTGTATTGTAATATAAATGATTTTAAAATTATTAATAGTGATTTTGACATTATTAGTAATTGTTACCAAAATTTGCCGAATGTCTGTACTTTAATTAAGATGTGTATGTTTTTACTAACAAATTAGATTTTTTGATCTAGAATACAAATGTTTTCATTGATTGAAAAAGTTTACTTAGGCTATCCGAAGACAAACCATTAAAGAAATAACTTTAAGTGGTAAACAAATAAGCCATAAGGCGACAAATTCATTTGTTTGGAATATCGCATTTTTTGCCTGTATCAATCAAAATATAGAAATCAAATATTAATTTTAGGCTAGTATAAAACAATTCTGTAAAATTTCAAATGATGGTTGTGGGACAAATATCTGTTCTTCAGTTGAAAATCTCGTGTAACAATGAAAATAAGTCCCGATTCTGCGATAAGGCACGCACCCGCCATCTTCTAACACCGTTTGGCGCGAAAACTGCTGTCATCTGTCAAAAGTGACAGGTCGATTTGGCGGGAACGCATAACCCTATCATATACTGTTGTAAATAGGCCATTATGTTTAAGGAATTAAATATTATTGGCTGTCGTTATGAGAGTCTCTAACAAGATTATCTGAATCGTTTTTAATGCAAAATTTTCGCGTTCACTAAACTTAAACACTGCAATGAAGTTATTGAAGTGGTTTCTCAAAGATTTTGAAGGATAAAGGAGTAAACATACTGGCATAATCTCCAGTTTTAATACTTTTTTTTTATATAATCAAATTCCAAACTCAGATACTTTCAATTCCGCTGGAAGGAAATTAATGAGTATTTTATACAAAATAAACTGTTTTTTATTTAAATAACATAACAACTATCACGCCTGTAATCCTGAAGAGTTAGGCAGAGGTGTACCTTAGTAATATATATAAAGGTTTATTCAGAAAAAAATACAGAAAAGCATACCTAAAAAAAAAAAAAGTTTTTGTTGTTTCTGATACATTTGTTCTACAGCACAAAATTGAGGCAGCCCCGGTAAGTTATAAGCATACTTGTGATGGGGTTACCTCGCAACTTCCCATGGGTTACTAGCTATAAAGTTGAGACATTAAAAAATAAAAAATAAATAAAAAAATGTTTAGGGTCTAGGATGTAACGAAATTGTTGTAGCATATTCAGGTATGTGCAGTGTTTGTGTGTGTCTTTGTTTGTGTGGGGGGGTGTGAGTAGGTGTATAATGTACATTACAATTCATTACAAGTTGCAAGGTCTGTACAAAAAGTAAATAACCCTGTCTCTTGGACTAGGATAGCCTGTATTTTAAGAGACAGTGTTCGGCCAAATAATTATTTAAACATGATCTATTACAACAAATGAACGGTGTTGATGTTATTAATCTTCTGTAATTTTGTTATGTATAATTAAATGAAGTGTCGTGTTACATACACGTTTGAGTTTATGATTGGGGAACCTATGTATAAGTTGACATGTATAAGGGGCGTAAATATCAATATAAAAAATCCAAACCTTGAGCGCATTTCTTCAAACTATTAATATATATATTAACAATGTACTACGTATCCATTTACCTGACCAATCTAAATACAAACAGCTTCATTCATCTACATACCACAAAACTACCCCCAAATCACACCGCAAATTCGAAATCTAAACGCGACAACGGAACGCGGCCGCCGGATGCATCCGACACCGCATTTCCGGTCAACCGTTAAATTTGAATTTCGAACTGATAGCGGCATTCCGCTGCAGACTTTTGTTGAGGGCGGACGTGTCGCCGGCCGCAGGAGCTGCGGAAATTATCACGTGTTTTTGTTTGTTTGAAAATAACCCCTGGTTATTGGATAATGTTTGAAATGTAGATATTATAATTGGAATGGGAGATTATTTTTGAGAAATAAAAGAAGCTATACGAAATTATTTAAAAGTGAGGTAAAGCAGCTAAAGAAATTATTGCATTTACTCAAACAGTAAGCTGATAAATTCGACTGGCTATCACTTCTACTACAAAACTTAGAAATAATAATATGTTAAGGGGACTACAGGACCTAAACGTGCCTAAACGCAAGTTTTATAATGCCGAAAAGTATACATATGATCCACTGCTGTAAACAAAATCAGAATAATATATGATATATGCTAGTAAGATAGTGAAAGTTGAAAACATAATACAACTAATTTGATACGATAATTTGATAAAATATCATATTAATATTATACATGCAATCATTGTGATTTTTTATCAGATTATTCTACAAGCAACATATTACCATAATAGTATTTTAATTTTTTAATCCAATCAATAGATTTTTTGTAAATAGATAATTGCTTCATATTTTGCAGTAAATTACCAGCGTTGTGTCATCGCGCTTCTTTTTATTTTCTATGCAGTCCGACATTGACCGCGCTTTAGATGTTGTCAGCCTCTTAACTAATTTTTTTTTTATTTACAGGGAAATTCAAAATATATACACAATCTTAAATATTATATGCAACTAACACTAAAATATATAAATTATAAACAAGTATAAAGAGGAAAAAAATAAATTAAGGAAGAGCTCATTGGGTATCAAAATATTCGTTGGCATCGCTGTCAGTGGGAAAAGTGCCCAAAAGGCTGGCAGCATTGCCACGTTGGATGGCAATGCTGATTCTTTGACCTAAAAATTGGCCACCCCTCTGGTCACGTGAAGAGTCGACCAACCGCTTGGCGATGTCCCGAAATACTCGATGAGCAGTAACTAAAATAAAAATGAAAACGGAAATTCATGATCACAACGCAGTACTCTGCACAAGTCATAAGATCTCTTGCCTTGTCAAATGAATATAGAAAATAAGATAGGATGAAAGTTAAGACACTATTTGTGTGTATGTTTCATTAAAACATAATGAAGAGATCCTTATCAAAAGACTGATAATTTTAAACTTTTCCCATCAAACAATTTTCCCGAACACACATGTTAATAATAATCATCTTGACAAGCATCATGACATCTTCCCACACTCTCGTATCTAATACAGGGGGTGTGTTCAACAATACTTGGTCACATTTGAACATGTGGGGGGGGAGTAAATAGGGATGAAACAAAACGAGGCACACCGGAAACGTTGTGATATCGTCGGGAAGGGAGGTTACTAGTGGAACTCGAAGTTAGATTTGAATTGATTTGGGTGATATTTTGTTTTTGGAGTTTTTCTTGTAATTTTAATAGCATATTTTGTAAAAATCTGTAGGTTTACTTATAAGAAGATGTACGTGTGTGTGTGTGTATGTTGTGGTGGTGTGTGTATGTAGATGTGTGTGTGTGTGTGTGTGTGTGTGTTGTGTATTCAAATATTAGATGAATACTCAAAATAATTATGGAAAATGGAACTGCAAAACAATAATGCTAGGTATAACTAGTATTTTCTGTTTTTTTATCTATTTTAGATATAACTTCCAGCATTTTAAGGACTGGTGGCATAATTTTAAGAAATGGGACAGCTTAAATTCGATTGTTTTCTAAAAATAAAAATGCTATCCATCCTAACGTTGCTAAGAACCGAATGAAGTTACAGACGTATTAATTTACAAATCATAATAACGAATGACGAAATTCTAACTTAAAGCGTTTATTCTGAAAGTCGGCAACGTCGCCAATAGATGTCAAATATTTCGCAATTTTACTGTACGGAATTATGAAATTTGGCTAACTAGCGAACTAGAATATTGATTAAGTATGAAATACAATAATTAATATCGTAACACCGAATATTTAGTTTTAGATGTAAAAAGTGTTTGGAAACTTTCCAAATGCCTTTTTTTCACCGCCAATGTTATAATTTGCAATTCATCATTAATATTCTAGTTCGCTAGTTAGCCACATTTCTTATTGCCATACAGTAATATTGCCATATTAATCAAAACGGGTAAAACTTTGACAGCTATTTACGACGTTGCAAACTTTTAGGATAAACGCTCTTAAGTTCTACACAATAAATAAATAAATTAAACTAATAAATTTCATTTAATTCAAACTATATTTGTCCATATTTTATTAGTATCTATCACATTATCTTAAAACTATGTTAGTAACGACGAGATCAATGAATACACGGATAATAATAATAATTAAAAATTAATTTAAATTTAAAAAACTCACACATTACACACTAGCCGTGTGTAATGTGTGAGTTTTTTAAA
This sequence comes from Agrochola circellaris, assembly GCA_914767755.1. NCBI lineage: Eukaryota > Metazoa > Arthropoda > Insecta > Lepidoptera > Noctuidae > Agrochola > Agrochola circellaris. The sequence continues at coordinate 1,524,220 of OU611867.1, read as the reverse complement.
TTTAAATCGACAACAACCCTTAGTACCAACCCTCAAAACGTTACGCTACTACCAAACGTCGGAACTGCAGACTGGTATTGTTGATAACATGTTACATCTTGTTTAGATACGAGGACATGTTTAAATTAACGTTTTGAAGGTAAGGGTGCGTATGTAGGTCATACGTAGTGGGTATTCTGTTAGGTAAAGTTGATATTTGAGATAGGAAGATCAAGAAAATGAGAATAAAATATTATAATGGATTAATACCTACGATGTGAACTTCACATTTCAAGACAATGTTTATGTTCTTTCCCCATTAGCTTAGCTACTGACAGGTTATATGAGTTTATATAATTGTTTATTTTAATTAAATTTTAATTTATTGTTGACATAATCTAGTTGTATTGCAATATGTAACTAGTGACCTCGACAATTGATCATATTATTTAATGTTATTAGTAATTAACTGTTAATTTATTTTACCTCGATGGTCCTAGTTTATCAATTATAACTTTCAGTTACAGCTTTATGTAAGCGGGCACGCCCTTTATGCCTGGAGGCTTTTATTAAGTTCTGTTTACGTTTTGTTTTTATTTCTGCCCGAGTATAGTTCTCGATGATTTTGTTTGGTATATTGGCGTGTGCTAGCTAACATATGGATAATAATTTTAATTAGATTAATTATGTTGAATACTATTATATAGAATCATTTTTTTTTTTTCTTTCTTACTGAACAGACAGCTGTGCTGCTGGGGAGTTTGTTGCGCCACTTCTTCTTCCCAGCTAACGCACCAGGAAGTGGTGAAGGGTGGGCGTTTTGGGGGACTGTCTTATGTAATTTTGACGTTCGAAAAGTGCTGATTCTCAGCCTAGTTCGAAAAATGATATTTTTGAATTATAATTTTTTCATTAACGATAATGATTAAATTAATTATGATATAACTTTTTTGAGGAATGATGTGAAAAGGCTACAGTGCGGTTTTAAAGAAGATGTAGTGACAAAAATTAAAAAGGGTGTGCTTAGGATGGCTTGATCATGTTGAGAGAATGAATGAGAGGCGAATAACAAAAGGTATGTCAATGGAAACGCGGGGTGGGGACGCCCTAGAAGGACGTAAAGTGACCTTTTTGGTGTTGTTTCTAAAAGGTCAGGGCGTAGTCCTCGCAACCGGCGTGCGTGTCGATTCTCTATGATTCTCGAAATCTGTATGATATTTACTCAGACAAAATAAAAAGTCAATACATAGCGCTGTCAACAGAGACGTGAGGCCGGTTTTGTAAACATGTGTGCACTTAGTGAGGTGTAGTTTGATTGTAAATGTGTGCGTCTGAGCGTGTATGCACGGACGGAGGTGTAGTTTTGGTATGCTTCACTGTATTGCTCGCAGCGCTATGTCTTAGTTTTTATTTGTTCTGAGGATTTTTACGGACATTGCTAATCCATAGCTTCATATGTTCGAAAAATTTGTCTGCTAAACAACGTAAATAACTTAATGTCAATATTAAATCCATAGGTACTAGAAGTGTGTTATGCAATTACCCCTCAGATGTATGAATGTAAAAAAGATTATTTACGGATCGCAGCAGATGTGGTTCTGTAGTTTCTGTCTACTTCCATGAGCTGAATACCAGTCGGTAGATTCTGTAAAAATATCAACGTGAAACTTAGGTGAAGTGAACGTGAAGTGAGCTGTCACTGTCACAAATCGACCGGCAGGATGCTAGGGATTAGCTCTATTGACAGCTCACTTCACGCTCACTTCGCCTAAGTTTCACGGTGATATTTTTACAGGATCGACCGGCAGTATTTTACATGGAGCGACTACTTGTCAAATCAAATCAAATCAAATCAAACTTTATTTGTGAACATAGTAAATACTTAAAAGGTCTTAAAATATACATTTTCGCGAGATCTCTATGTTCTACCAATGCAATTGGTATACAAATAATTTGTTATATCATTTTAATATGTAGGTCTAATGATTTGGAACATGCAATAATAATAATTAGATTGAAGAAGATTAATTTAAATGATTTCAAAAGTCTTAAGTCAGTTACTAATATTATAATGTCAAAAAATGTCAATAGCCGTTAATAAAATAAAATAAAATGTCAATGTCATAAATTATCATTTAAAATGAAATCTTCTATGGAGTAATAGGCCTTCTCTACTAGAAATAAGAATAATTTACTTTTAAATTGGCCAACATTTTCTACACTTCTTATGCATTTTGGTAATTTATTATACACTTTTGGAGCCATTACAAAAATGCTTTTCTTAAATAATGCGGTTCTAGATCCAACTAAATTTAACTGGTCACATCGACGCTGACTTGATACTCGAGAAAATCTATTCATATTATTTTTAACAAACATAGCTGTTTCGTATATGTATAATGAGGGCATAGTAAGGATTTTCATGTTTTTGAAATAAGGCTTGCAACTGTCGGTGGTTTGCAGATTACAAATGGCTCTTATACATCTTTTTTGGCACTTAAACACGATATCTTTGCCTGTGGCATTGCCCCAAAATATAATGCCGTACCTCCACAACCCAGTTACTGGGCCGTGTGTGTTGGCCGTGTGTGTGTGTTACAGTCGTGGCCTAGTAATAGCTGCGACTTACGAGTTATAGGTCGGAAGTTCGAACCCAGTCAGGCGCTTTACTTTGTGTAAATTATTTCATCATCACCACTGCTTTCAAAAAAGTGAAGGAAAACATCGTGAGGAAACCGGCATGTCCTAGAACCAAAAATTCGAAGACATGTGACATCCACCAACCCGCACTGGGCCCACGTGGTGGATTGCAGCCCGCTCCTTCTCACAGAGAGGAGGCCTGTGTCCCAACAGTGGGGACATTATAGGCTGATTATTATGTTAAGCAAACTACAAAAAAATATGTTACATTTCGATATTAATGCACCTAGGACTTTTTTTTGGTAAGCATGATCTACAAGGTACATCAGGCAATGCATGCCTTAATTAACCTTAATTCTAGATAAATTCAAGATCAAACACTAAATAAGCGGATTTCACCAAAGAAATTAAACGCGTAACGCGTAATTAAAACGCGTTCAAGAGCTGTCAGTGTCAAAATTATTATCGAATATTGTACACTGACAGATCTTGAACGCGTTTAGATGTGATGAGTAGTTTCAATGGTGAAATCGGCGCTTAAACTTTAAACTCAATTTCAAACCATATGCAATACACCAACAGATTCAATTCTACCTACCTCCTTTTAACAATAGCGTGATAATACTTAGTTAATAGTTTACAGAGCTTGCCGCCAAGTGAATCAGTTATTTTAACTTATTGTTTTAAAGTTAGCGTGAGTTGGGACAACCGGTTAAATTGTGGAGTTAAGCAAAAAAATATTTATAACAACTTACGAGTATGTAAGCAAAGAGTGTTTATTTATCTTTAGTTTTTTTTTTTGTTCATCTGATCAACAACAACTAACTACATTCACTAGGTACTAAATTAAAAGACTAACGAACTAAGTTTTGATTTTGTGTATGTTTATTTGTTACGCTTTCACGCAAAAACGGCTGAACGGATTTGGATGAAATTTGGCACTTGGGTAGATCATGACCTGGGTTAGGTTATATAATAGTTTTTATCGGGATATTCCCACGGGATCGAGACTTATGCGGGTGAAACGGCGGGGCGTAGCTAGTATAATACAAAATCCAAGACCATAAATACTACTAATAGCTTTTATTTCATGTGGTTATGGGAAAAGACGGTTTTGTAATAAATTACTCGAAATAAGCTAAGTGAGTAAGAAGAAAGAAAATACGTTTATTTGCGGTAAACATTGTGGCGGCATCTACATCGCCACATGTGAACTACGCATCAAAGACCTGACGTCACACAACATCCTGACGTCACTCAAATCCTGCATCGCGCAATTAGAGTTTACCGCGCGGTGGACATATATACAAGGTCACGACTTCAACCTCTGGGCAATTGCCCGCCAGACATGACACCCGTCTGGTCGGAGGATTCTCCCTTTTCTATGGTGGATGAGTGAACTTTACACCCTGTTCCTCATACCCCTAAAACATGACGCAACGTAAGAACAAAACACGAAAATAACAATTTGGGGGAAAAAGTGCGTCACATCCACGCAAAACGGCCATGAGTGCTACGCGCTACGAAGGTCTACGCCGTAGACGTCTACGATATTAAAATAGTGCGAGACGTTTTGGAAGTGGGCAGATTTTGTTCCAATTTAATTTTACTTTTAATATCTCTTTATAAATTACTTTAACTGTTTTTTTATAATTTTTATTTTATTATATATTTTTTACGAGTTCACTATGTATCAAGTTTTATGTTCGTAATTTTAAATTTTTATGTAACCTAGCTGGAAGGCGCTGGTGTTTGAGATACAATGATTTTTCATTAGTCTAGACACCATTTTTCTCTGCAATGTTCATTTTTTACTTGAAATTTGTTTTTGTGAATCTTATAAATGTGTTTTATCGCAATGTTTTTTTTTTTTTTTTTATCTATATTTAATTAGGTATTTAAATACTTAGCTTAGATTTAAGTGTGTATTTTAGATTTAATTGTGTATTAAGTATTTAATTAGATTATATTGATCTGAATTGCATTAATATTACAAAACAATAGGGCTGTTGACTGGGAAAAAACTATTTAGTTCATCAGTCAGATATTTAAAAAAAAATTGGCACTTTTTTTTGCTTTATAATATTAATAAAAAATGGTTTAAATAAAACGCATTAAAGTTGGGGAGTGGGGGCTCACTACGTCACAAGTCAGAATAAAATCTACCGGGGAGTTATCATGCCACATTTTAACTCAATGTATTTATTGCCTTAATCTTTTAATTTAAAAAAAAAATAAAAAAATACGTGTCCAATATTTTTTAATAATCTACATAACGTACAAATTTTTTTTGTCAATATCCCTATTGTGTATTTTGTTATAAAACTAACTAACGAGTGTAAATTGAGGACCCCTTTTGTCGAAAGCAAAAATGTCCCAACTCCACATCTAACCAACTCACAATGCTAAGTAAAACATCGTGAATTCAATTTCCACCTGTTATTGTGAACAGACACCATTGTTCTCATAACTCTGTTCTGTGGGCAGTACATACACACTGTTTACTGATCAACGTCTAAAGCTTCGTGCAGACTAGCGCGACGCGACACCGGTTATTGTTATACCGTGAAGTTTTCTTAGTTATATTGTTCGAGTCTGCACGGGCCTTTACATAACAAAACGCGAGCCTTTAAAGTAAAGTTTTATTTTATTTTTATTACTGTAACCTTGCTGACATTTTTGTATTATTACGAAATTTTACTGTTTCTAACGATGTGACATTAATTTGTATTTCATGAATGAATGAATGAATGAATGAAATGCACTGATCCCAGCATGGTTTAACCAGACTCGATAAATCGAATGAACCCCAAGATTTGCACTAGCGCATGAAGCCTCATGTTTCATGGAACTACATAGGCCATTGCAAATCAAGTAGTAGACCGGGGAGCGCGGGTAATAGTAAGGAATACGTGCCCTTAGGATAAGGAAGGATTTAAGAGCCATACCGGATATGCATCCTAGAGTAAGCATTGGAATAGTGGAGAGACGGGTGTTAATTATCTATGGATGGCATCTTTTGCGACGTTTCGTTATGTTGGTTCGAGTCGATCTTCACCGGTGAATTTTGGCGGGGTTACACTGCTTTCTCGACTATTTTCTATGACACTACTATGCTGTGTTACACGTTGCTGTTTCCATTGTCTTCGTCTGGCTACTATCCATTTCAGGTTTCTTATAACTCTCGCTAGCCTTCTTAATCTTGTCGCGGTCTTAAGCAGTCTTCAACTTCACAAATATTTACTTAAATAAACTCAAACATTTCTTTACACAATTAACTTTACCACCCAAACATACACGAAACTACACTTGGCTTCGAAGTTATAGGGGTTAAAATCCAATGTCAGAGTCAAGAGCAATAATATCTAAAAGGAATGCTTTGTTGGTCAACAACTAACTACCTGCGACCCTTGACTCATTCCAAATATATAAAAAAAAGGATGCGCACACGCAAAGAACAAAGCATATTGAAACACTGCACTACACAAATAATCACACACGTATTATAGTTTAAAGTTAGTCGAACAAATTGTAAATACAGCATATAAGATGTATGGATTTATAATGAGATCCACTCATGACTTTAGGTTGACTTCTTCAGCGATCCCTGAAAGATGGAAAGACCTCACCAGATTCGCTGCGAATAACACTGCCTAATCCGGAAATCGAACTCTAGCAGACGCTCAGCTGTCCAGCTTACGGCCACTAGACCAACGACGCCCCTACACCTCCTCTGCCTAGCCTCGTCCCAACTATGTTAGGGTCGGCTTCCAGTCTAACCGGACGCAGCTAAATACCAGTATTTTACATGGAGCAACTACATATCTAATCTCCATAACCCAGTTACTGGGTAACACGATCAAATTCACGTGTATGTGCACATAATCCTACATGGGCACTTTTGAAACGTCAGAAGCTAGGTGCACGGTTCCAATTGGTCGTTTCCTATGGAGAAGAGCCGGCACGAAACTCCAAGGTTAAGCTTCGTGCAGACCAGCGCGACGCGACAGCGCGACGCGACACCGGTTTTTGTTATACCGTTAAGTTTTCTTAGAAATTGTATTGTTCGAGTCGCGTCGCGGCGTCGCGTCGCGCTGGTCTGCACGAAGCTTAACTCTTTTTAAAATAGTTGGCTTTCATTGTGTTAATAGGTATGGGAGGACAGTGGAGGCCTGTCAACAAGTAACAGTGATAGCCTAGTGGTGGGTCAGTCGGACTGCCAAGTCATAGGTCTCGAGTTCGAACCCAAGGCACGCATCTCAGACTTTTCAGATTTATATGCTTATTGTATAATTATCACTTGCTTCGAAAACGGTAAAGGAAAACTTCGTGAGGAAACCGGCATGCCTGAGAGATATTTCTCGAGGGCATGTGAAGCCAAGTCAGAGGCCAATGGGCGGCTTTAAGACTCTGTCACTAGGATAGTCAATAACCACACGAGAAGAACAAGAACAAGAACTTGGTACTTAGCAAAATACAATATATTACCGATATCTATCTACAAAAAGAAATAACAGGATTTGAATTTTATTTTCATTCAAAATCTTAGCCAGCAATACTAAATTCAGTGTGACCTGCCTACCCCCTATCCTAAACACACGCGTGGTCACAATAAACATTTTATTAGTTTGCCCATGTTGTTTGTGGTCCACACCATATTGTGACGTCACCTGCCGGACCGGACACGTGTTCTGGACGGCTTTTATTGGTTTCAAGTCTAAGGTTTTGTTTAAAACACTGGCTATTGGAATTGAGTAGGCCAGTTCTTATAATAAATAACGAATTACTTTTCCTAATAACTTAGAATGAAAAAGAAAGAAAGAAAAAGTGTTTATTCTGCACAAACTAAACGCATATTAGTTACAAAAAAAAAAAACAATACCACTTTACAGATTAGCCAAAAGCCTCGTATCCATTATTGACACAGAATATTTTGACAAATTTTATCTATAGCTTGCTGTCAGGGTCAGAGGCCAAAGATAATTAATATGTGTTGCGACATTTACAAAATGAAAACAAACAATCAGACCTACAAAATGCTGATTGCAAAGTGGAAAAATGACAGTTTGTGTAACAAATAACAACAATAACAAGAACAATTAAACTGTGCGTCGTATCTGTGCAAGAATAGGTCATTGCTCAGCTGAATTCAGTGACTTCGGACGAACCTATTGTCAACAGCGCTGATTTTCAGCAAAGACCTCGCGAACTTGTTCGTTCATATACATTCTGTAAAAATATCACCGTGAAACTTAGGTGAAGTGAGCGTGAAGTGAGCTGTCAATAGTGCTAATCCCTAGCATCCTGCGGGTCGATTTGTGACAGTGACAGCTCACTTCACGCTCACTTTACCTAAGTTTCAGGGTGATATTTTTACAGAATCGACCAACAGATGTATGAACGTAAACGAGGCAAAAGGCATACTCGTTTTTGCCTCGTTTACGTTCATACATTCAAGGTTCGTAGCACGTGGCGTTCTGTAGTTTCTGCTGGCTAGTTGGGGCTGGTCATACACGCACGCCGGTCACGAGTACTAGCACCAGACCTTTAAAATATTTTATTAACTACAATAAATATTATGTCAACTTTTTCTCCTAAACTCATCAAACGGTAACTAAAATGATATTCATCAAACCGTTAACTTCGGAAAATTGAATGTCGTTTGCAGCAATAGACGAATTGGCTACATGCCAATATTTTGATACACCGCTCTCCCCTGCACAGCACAAAGAATTCATACCTACCTACTAGTGCATTAAATAAAACAGACTTCGCTAGTAGCAATACATATTAATCTTATAAATCCTATACTATTCAAAGTCAAAGTCAAACAATTTATTTCAATTAGGCACATAAGAGGCACTTTTGAACGTCAATTTTACACAAAATAGAATTGATTCTAGTCGCCCCTTCCAAAAGGTAGTTCTCGTATGGAGAAGAATGGGCAAGAAACTCCACCGTTACTCTTTTAAAATGTTTTACAATATTTTGTATACATTAATTATATAATTATATGTGAAGACGATGCATCTAGAATAAGGTTACTATACCACGATAGGTAAAAAGAATGACAAATGAAGCAATGACAGATACATTAATTATGTGATAGATACATGATGCTCACATACTTACAAACATTGCAAAATTATACGATATTCCTAACATTTTAACAAGTATTACTAATAAGTCAGTGTGTGAGTTCAAGTAATCACAGAATCTAAAATCAGTGTTATAAAAATTAAATAAAATAACAAACTATATAATTAACTTAGCAACCAGTTTAATTTTGTCTAGAATTTGTATTTAATGAGAAATATTTGTATACATAGGGTGGCTGGGAAATCGACGTGTAAACTTTTACTAACTTTTAACTTTTTCAGTACATGATTCTGAACTCACCTGCGTTGAAAATTTGTCGGTTATAAATAAAAAATCTGCTGTTTCATAGAAAAGTTGATATTTTTTTTAATAACCGACGGTTCATTCAATTACTGAATCAATGGTAACAATTTTCACGTCGATGTTCCTGTCACACTGTATACAATGCAAAATTTAATTCGTTCGCAGCAAAAAAAATCTGCTGTTCCCTACATTATAACGAGCTATGCGAACATAAATATATGGAACAGCTGTTTTTTTTTCGTGATTTCAGGTTTGACCCCATAGTGAAAGTTGTTCATAATGATGAGTACAATGACCCCTTAAGAGGATGCAAACGAATTAAATTTCACATTGTATACCTATTTATAATTACGTTCTCGAAAACGGCTCTAACGATTTCGATGAAAGTTGCAATATCCCTATATTGCAACTTTCATCGAAATCGTTAGAGCCGTTACGGGGGCGAATAATCGATCTAGCTAGGTCTCTGGGAAAAATCGTTTTCTCTATTTTCACCCGAGCAGAGCTGGGTCGCCCAGGTACTATGTAATATACACCATACATTTATGTGCGCATATCTCGACAGAACGTAAGTAACAGCTAATTTTTTTCCGAGATTTCAGCATTCGTCCCATAGCAAAAGTGGTTCATAATGATGAGTAGCTTCTGGGGAGTTTGTTGCGCCACTTCTTCCCAGCTAAAACACTAGGAAGTGAAGGGCGGGCGTTTTGGGGGACTGTCTTATGTAACTTTGACGTTCGAAAAGTGCTGATTCTCAGCCTAGTTTGAACTCAAAATTCAAAAATTCAAAAGTAATTTCTTTTGAATATCTTGAATTTTGAGTGCAATAACTCCTTTACGAGGTTTTTATTTGTTTCAATTATACCTTGTAGACTAGGGGCTTGTGGCTAAGTAATAACAGCTGCACGGGTCGATCGATCAGGTTAAGCTACGCTTGCCGCGGTTGGTCCGTGGATGGGTGGCCATCTTTACATACCAAGACCCCTCCGTGCTTCAGAAAGCACGTTAGTTAGAAGCCCAAAGTCTAACAACCAGTCTTACTCAGGGGTATCGTGTTACCTAATAACTAGATTGTGGAGGTCAGATAGGCAGTCGCTCCATGTAAAATACTGGTATTCAGCTGCATCCGGTTAGACTGGAAGCCAACCCTAACATAGTTGGGAAAAGGCTAGGCAGATAATGATCTTGTAGACCTTAAGGTTTTAAGTTTACAACAAGTTTGTATTATTTTGTAAACTGTTTTACTTTTCATTTTGTTTTCCTTGACATGATGTTCAATCTTAAGGTTCCCAGCAGATAAGCGCGACGCGAATCTGGTGGAAGAATTTTGATGAATACCTACTTCACGGAAATTGTTCAACTGGTGTCGCATCGGGAAGTGCACACTAGTATCTGCCATGCTATTCTGTTAACATCTCACCGTGAAAACTTCGGTGAAGTGAGCTGTCAATATTGTCAATCCCTGTGGAATGACAGCTCACTCCACGCTCACTTCACCGAAGTTTTCACGGTGAGATGGTTACAGAATAGCACTGCTGTTGTACTAGTATCTTGTATAATTGTCTTGTGTTATTTGTTTGTTATCCTCCATGGCCTTTTCTGCCGACTATTTGTGCCCGACAAATACATCGGACACCGTCCCAGCCGCCGGCGCAATCTATTTGCGCAACCGTCATCGAAAACTGTTGCCAGAGCTGAATCTCCAGTGTGTCGTACTTTGAAGATGCTCAACGCCCTTCTGACTGCCAACTCTGAATGCGATGTATTTGCGGATGAATGGAATAAAATTATGCGTACATGTCTGGTGTTCTATGAGAGAACGTATGCAAGGGAGTCCATTGTTCCATGTTAGTTTAATTAAATTATATACAAAAATTTTCAATATTAATCTTTTTATATTTCTATGTTAATTAATGTAATTACCGGTGTTGTACCGTTTTAATTAACTATAAATAAATAAATATAAATAAATTGTATGAATTAGGAGTTCCAATAAAAATAAGTTCAAAATATAAAGCAGTGATAGCCTAGTGGCGAACTCGAGACCTCTGACTTGGCTGTCTGACACAGCCAAGTCAGAGGTCTCGAGTTCGAACCCAAGGTACGCACCTCTGACTTTTCGGATTCTTGTGCGTATTGTATAATTATCACTGGCTTCAAAAACGGTGAAGAAAAACATCGCGAAACCGGACGCCTGAGAGATATTTCTCGACGGCATGTGAAGTCAACTCAGAGGCCCATGGTCGGTTTTAAAACTCTGACACCAGGTTAGTCACTAACCACACGAAAAGAAAAAGTTCAAAATAAAACAAAACCAATATATCCAGGTAGCAAACTCGTCTTATATTCCCCCATAAAGAACAAAGCTGTACCAAGGAACATAACAAACAAAAAATTCATAAGAAACATATTCGCTACAATGCTAACATCACTATGTTTGTGACTGAGACACTGATTGTCAAAAAGCGCACAATAAATCAGATATTTTGTAAAAAGGAGTAGAGATAAGACAATATCGAGGATAATGAGGCCCATAGAACAGTGAATGAAGCAGATACTGTTGTACCAGCAGGCGAACAACAAAAGAACACTGGCGAAGAAGAATATCCACATTAAGTAGTGTATGTGAGTAAGGAGAGTGCAGTAGTCGGGCTGATTTTTGCATAACGTTGCGAGGTCTCCATCAGAACCTGGAATAAACATTGGATTTTATTAACATAGAAAAAGAACATTTCACTCAGGCAAAACCCATATAACATAAAATAAAATTTCACGATACTGCAACAGAATAACATACATAAAATGTCAATGCAATTATAATAGGTACAAATTATAAAGGTACAGAATGAAAATTAAAACAAAAGTTCAAATGCAATTGTAATAAAAGAATGAGTAATACAAATTAAGGGTCACAGAATCAAAATTAAAATTATATGTCAAATTATAAGGGTCACAGAAAAATTAAAATGATATGCCAAATTATAAACGTCACAAAATAAAAATAAAAATAACAATTTCATCAAACAAGTAATTTTAAAATAGTTCAGTGTCAATCAGATTAAGTGCCCTGGCTATACATGTCTGTTACAGCATTGTCGTATGTAGAGGCAGTCAAATCGCTCAGCGATCATCTTTAGGACAGTATTGGAGTTGGCCCGCACCCTGCGCAAGTGCGCACTAAGGACGCTCACCGTTTGCGCATAGTGGCGTGAAAACAGCCGGTGCGCACTTCCGGAAACATGCCCGAGACGCTGCAGAAGCGGGTGAGCCTGTTGAGGCTCACCCGCTTCTGCAGCGTCTACCTGGAACGCGTTGTTATACAGGACGCGGAGCGAGCAATTTATAACCTAAGTTGTAGGCATTCACTGAGGGATAAATTTAAAGAAATAAACATAATGACGGTCGCGTCTCAATATGTATATGAGAACCCGTTTCATGTAAAATGAATATAATCTATATTCTAAACACAGCGACATTCATAGCTTAAATACTAGAAACAAAGATTTATTTATTGTGCCGAGGACTAGGCTCCATAAAATTTGTAATTCATTTAAGTGCCAAAGTAAAACTCCCAAGCCATTTCAAAGAACTGAGCCTCAATAAATTTAAATCATTTATTAAACAGAAACTGTCAAAAAAGTTTCTATAAAGTTAAAGATTACTTAGACGACAAAAAAGCTTGGGACTAATTAAGCTACCCCAAGCAACAAACAAGTGATTTTAGAATCAAAGACTACATGATACTATATGAGCTCATATAATTGTTTGGATTATTTTATTTGACTGTATGTAAGTAAATTTATTTTAAATTTTGTTTTCATTTATTGTTGCCATAATCTACTCATTAAAATGTTTTTATTTTATGAGTTGATTGCAATTTGTGCTAATATAAATTATTTTTGCATTAAAGCATTATTATATAGAATCAAGTTTTTCCAACTGAAATGACAGCTGTGCTGCTGGGGAGTTCTTCTTCCCAGCTTAAGCACTAGGAAGAGGTGAAGGGTGGGCGTTTTTGGGGGACTGTCTTATGTAATTTTGACGTTCGAAAAGTGCTGATTCTCAGCCTAGTTCGAATAAATGACTTTTGAATTTTAACTTGAATGGAGGTGCTCACACTGGCGCGAAATGTCGTGTAGCTGCCGTATGTACTATCGAAGAATTTCATATCAAACAGTTTGAAAACAAAATCCCGCGAACAGGATGACCACTTATGTTTACACCCCTTTTTGCATCGACCAATGAAACAAAAATACATTTAGTAGTAATATTTAGTCGTTTTTGTTTTTTGTTGTTGTGTTTTGTTACAATGATCACAGATGTCTGACCCTTTTTCGACCACTAGGAATAGAAGAAAAGAAACAAAGATGAGAAATTTTTTTTGAACGTTGATGAGATTTCTATAGCGACCGAGCGCTACAAGCAGAAATAGTCCTAACGGTGCATAGATATGAAATTCTTCGATAGTACTTTCTCATCCCTAAAATAATCCAAGTACAGCACGGGATTCGACTGAATTTGTCCTAGGTCAAGTAGATTAGTCCAGGTCTCTTGTAGTTGGAGCCCAAATATACGAATCAAAACTCCAAGCCGTCAATTCACATTTCCTGATGGAAAAAAAAAACTCAATAACACTTGGACAACGCAGGCATCGAAGCCCCTACTCTAAAGAGTTTTCTCGCATGCTTGCGACCACAAGACCAATGCAGTCTGTAGGTTTAACAAATTAAAATAGAAGAAAATGTTAGTTAAAACTTACCGGCAGCATAATATGCTAAGTTGACAACAGGGCCAAGAAGACCTGAGACAATGAAACAGCATACAGCCAGAATGAAGTTATAAGTCCTCCAAAGACCATTGAAGGACGGTAGAAATTTGCACATTATTACTATGACACACACACCACAGTTTTATGCAAAAAAGGGGGCAAAATATCTTAACTAAATCTACGGAGGTAGCATTAAGTATTGTAGTAATAGTCGATATTTTTTTTTACATTTTATAATGGTTTATTTTGGTGACGCCTACAAAAGATTTTGACAAAGCGTTTGACAGACCATTTTTATGAATTTCTGTCACAGAGTAGAGTTCTTTTGGACTATGGTTTTTATGTTTTCAACCTCGTTTCCAAGAACTTAAATCCATACTAATATTTTTATTCAAAACTTGATGATCCCAGTGAACTAAAAATGAAACTGGAAATGTATAGCTTGATGTGTAGCCTTGATGACCGCAGTGAACTAAAAATGAAACTGGAAATGTATAGCTTGATGTGTAGCCGTGTGTACCAACCGTATATACTTTCATGCTGCGGCGGCATCTGCGTGTATCGTGAAGAAGCAATGCGTGCCGAAGCTTCGTATATTTTGCTCGCAAAAAGTTATCGCGCTAATGCGAATGACATTAGCGGTTTCATAATTTTACCGAATTCTCGTACAATACAGGTGTTTCTCCATTATTTCGACAGAGCTTCTACGCAGTCCGGAGACAACAGTCGAAATTAACAACGGTAGTCCGACCACACGTCACACTAATTAGCGCGATAAAACTTTTTGATGTACCCGGGCGCTAACTGCTACGCAGCCCATACTATCGTGACAATAGCCGATAATGATTGGTCACATCTATTTATACAACCTGTCTTTTTTGATATCCCATAACTCTAGGGTTATATTCTGTAGGTAAAAATAATACTAAACCTCCTAGAATAGGTGGTCCAAAAATGCATAGTTTCGGAGATATCCATCAATCATAATTAAATTAGGTCAAAAATTGTGACCAGTATGACACACAGTTTCATTGATAAATATAAGAATAATAGAGTAATTCATTTGAATTCAAACCAATCATTCATATTTAAAGCTAAGAAAATGCGACGTTGTCATATTTCACGTAAGGGTGTTTTATGTTAATAATCGTGGCTTTGTCGAATTATTTAGTGGGAAAAATAAAAAACGGATCATTGAAACATAATTCATATGCCAGTTGATTCTTTGATATGGTCTCAATCATACCCTAGAGTTATGGGATATAAAAAAAAACAGGTTGTATAGCAGGTAGTGGTAAAGAGGACCTAAAAAGTGAAAATAACAATTTTTTACAAAAAAAAACAACCGACAAAACACTATAAAGTTTGTAGTGTTTTTAGGGTTCCGTAGTAAACAAGGAACCCTTATAGTTTCGCCATGTCCATGTCGTCATGGACATGGCGAAGATTTCCAAAGCACACGGAATGCTCAAACAGAGTAAATGATTTATCTTTGTTGCCACTAGCACCGCCCGGATGTCTACAATACTACCCGGATCGCACAGGAGCCTTCGAATCGTTCAATTACAACAGAGGAGCCGGCCCGTACATAGCTAACTTGCAGTATGCCACTTGCTTCAAGAAAAGTTCTGATGTCTGCGGTTTCAAGTAAGTTCATTACTTCAGTTTAAAAACTACAAAGCAAAAGCATGCAGTGACTGTCTTTTAAGGTTCCGTAGTAAACAAGGAACCCTTATAGTTTCGCCATGTCCGTCTGTCTGTCCGCGGCTTAGCTCAGAGACGGTTAGTACTAGAAAGCTGTAATTTGGCATATGTATACATATTAATCATGCCGATAAAGTGGTAAAATAGTAGCAGTAGTATATATTAGAAATTAAAAGGAAAACTATCAGAGCTAAGTATGCTGTACAGGTTAAGGAGTAATAATCAACCAACTTAAATTTGCAGTTTGAAAAACATGGTCTCCCATACATTCCGTATGGGAGAACATGTGTTTCAACTACAATGTTAAGTTTGTTCTTGGGATAAATTAATCCCATTTACGTGCCCTTCGTTGTGCGGACACCGTACTTGGTCGGTTTTTTTTCTAGGAGTCGGTTGTTTTTTTATATTGTAAAAAAGTTTTAAATTTGTCTAAAAACGTTTCTATAAGTGCTACAAAAATAAAACAAAACA
Organism: Agrochola circellaris; assembly: GCA_914767755.1. Taxonomy (NCBI): domain Eukaryota; kingdom Metazoa; phylum Arthropoda; class Insecta; order Lepidoptera; family Noctuidae; genus Agrochola; species Agrochola circellaris. Next base: position 1,508,256 of record OU611867.1, on the reverse strand, counting down.
AAACGTTCACTTCTCGCCTGTATTTAAACAAAACAAACAAGAATAAACCCAAAACCAACAGATATACGATACAAAATCCATTCAGCAATAACGCTTCAGGCACATCACTAATTTTAGAATTGCCTAAGCAATGAATATCGTGTGTTGTACAGTAAATTAAAAAATATATGGCTGTAGTAGCAGCTAAAATCATATTAATTACAAACATAATGACGCAACAGTCGATAGCTCTGTATTTTTTCGTCAATATGCACACAAGTAAGGTTAGGGTGGTGAAAAAAAGCTGCCACATGAGCCCAGACATGACTGTCACCAGGTTTCTGTATGCTGGCTTCGAAAATTTATTAAAACTGTGATGTTTTTCTGTGGACAAGGAACATTTGTGACTGAAGTTTTATGAAATGGCGTTCACTAGGTGGCAGCACTGAGACGTCAGGCTTAGACAACTGTCAAGACAAGTGTCAAAGTGCCTATATTTTCTTTACTGAATGATGAACGAATGATTGAGACGAATAATGAACGTCATCATAAATATTTTATACTAGCTATTTCCCGCGACTTCCTCTGCAATCCAGGGTGAAAAGTACTTTATATCCTTTTCCAGGTCGTAGTCTACCCATGTGCCAAATTTCATCTAAATCCGTTCAGCTGTTTTAGCGTGAAAGCGTAACAAACAAACAAACTCACATTGGCAATTATATGTATTTTTTAGGATTTATTGTCGAAATGGAAGACCTCTTGTTAAACTGGTGGCGTGAATTTTCATGAAGACCCTCGCAGGTTAAAAGATTTCAAAAGGTATTAGTAAACTTACATAACTTTATGGCTATTATTATATATTCCTCAATAATTTCGCCTATCAGTTTCCCACTGCTGGGACAAAGGCCTCATTGTGAGAGGGAGTGGGCCGTAACCTACCACGCGGGTCCAGTTTCGTGGATGCCATATCTCTTGTAATTTTTGGTTCTAGGACATGCCGGTTTCCTCACGATGTTTTCCTTCACCGGTTTGAGAGCAGTGGTGATGACATAATTTACACAAAAGTGCTCATCTGGGTTGGAACCAACGATTTACAACTGGTAAGTCACGGCCGTTTTGCTCTAGGTCACCACTACGCACTGCATAGACGTCGCATAGGCGAATATAGTGATAATTATTAAAATATTTAAAAAATACAATAGACGACGTATATTTAGTGACCTAATCCTCTTAACTGTTCTTAAAGAGTCATAAAGAACCCTGTAAGAAATCGACACGTGTTTCACCTCTCAACGAGGCGTCTTTAGGATGACGATTGACTTGTTGCGAACCCGGACACGACGTGTTGCCACGTCAAGCGTCGAGAGCAGAGTGAGCTGCTCTCGACGCTTGACGTGGCAACGTGGCTTTCTTACTGGGTTCTTTATGACTCTTTAAGAACAGTTCAGCGTTGCTGAATATACGTTGTCTATTGTATTTTATAATGGATTTCCGCAAAGTCACGCCGGAGTCAATTAACAATATTATAATGTTATTTAAATTAGTTACCTGCATTAAATCCTAAGGCGACCATGGTCGTATTCAAGGGCCCGAACATAAACGTTACATAAATGATAAACAGACATATTCCAACAGTAAAAATCCTCCACGTGTCGCGGTTTCCGCGGTTTCTTGCTTGCATTTTGAATTAATTTCTCAAAAAAAAACAATCTGCCTAGCCTTTTCCCAACTTTGTTGGGGTCGAAGACCAGTATATTAATTACATGGAGCGACTGCCTATCTGACCTCCACAACCCAGTTACTGGGTAACATGAAACCCGTTGGTATGACTGGTAATTTCTCCCCTTGATGATTTCTCTAAAACATAACTCTCAAAATCCTTATTTTCAATTTCGATTCATTGAATGAATATTTTGCACCATTGCACAGTGTTGTAATTAGTGATATTTTGACTGACGTTGACATGTGAGGTTTTTTTTAATTCTATCAAGTTTTACGTCAAGATATTTTGTCATTCAGCCTAATGTGAGAACCTTCATTCTTTTTTTATCAAAACTAAGAGGTAAAATTGTTCGTTTTTAATCCCTAGAAGTACTGATCGGATTACAGAAATTCTTACACTGATAGAAACCTGCAACCCAATTACGCAACACACTTTCTACCAGAATCCAAAGGATTTTGAAGGTAAGTAGTAATCCATTGCTTCTTATGTTTGAAAAAATCGTATGCTCAACAACGTCAACTACGCGATGAATTTTGTTGAATTGTCAAAATGAATAACATTGGGATTGTAAATGTGTTACGTAATTTACCGCGCCGTATTACTGCCTAGTGCCATAGCATAATTATGTTTTACGGTTTAGTTGACTTCCACGCGGACTGAAGTCTCGGGCAGAAGATCTGAATAAAGGACCGATCAAAACCAATAATCACATGCCATAAATCACGTTCAATTATTGCCATTCAAGACTTGCATGCAAGTGTTTACACGTGTGCGATTTCCATAAATAGCATAGTTACAATAATATGATTGAATACAAGTTTTGCCGTTCAATAAAATTGCATGCGACTTACACAAGGCAATTTTATTGCAAGGTGATTGTTGCATGCAAGTGTTGCTTCGTTTTAACAGAGTTGCACGTCCTTGTACAATTGATTCAAGTATTGCCCGTATTTGCGGCGCCAAATATTTCATTAAAAAATTATTGAACGTCTTCTCAAGATTTTTTAAACTTGTTTCATCCGTGCGTACTTGTAGAGTTGAATGCGATTTTATTGCACGTGCAATTTTATTGTAAGTTCTGTTTACAAACTCAAACTAAATATAACAAAATAAAGCTTCGTGCAGACCAGCGCGACGCGACACCGGTTATTGTTATACCGTCAAGTTTTCTTAGAAATTGTATTGTTCGTGTCGCGGCGCGGCGTCGCGTCGCGCTAGTCTGTACGAGCTTTAAACCAATTACAGGCTCTTTTTAATTGTCAAGGGGTCGGTCAGTCAGAAAGATGAAGCTAAATGTCCATTCCAAAGCTTAGTAGATACCTATGGAGAAGAACGGGCAACTCCACGGACACTCTTTTAAATCAAAATATTTGTTACTTCATTCATGTTAAAGTTACACATGTGAGAACGATGCAAAATGTTAAAAGCGCCCGTAAACTCTCCGTAATAGATTTAAAAAAAACAATTCAAAAATTAAATTAAATTAAAATAAGCCCTGGTAGCTAAGAGACGACCAGTCCCTACTGACTGCGCCCGTTCACGAACATGACGCATGGAGTAGAACTATTTATCTCAACCGTTTTGACGGGAGCTAAATGATCCAACACACGCGCCACCGTCAGCGAGACATTAGAGTGAGCATGACATACTCTCAGCCGCCAGGACACATTCAAGTCAATGAAAGACATACCCTGCACCTAAATGGTAGCTTTATAGTCGGTACATAGTACTCACACATGTGCTGTGCAATTATACAATGCTAAGAGATAATAAAAAAGGAGAAAGGGAAAATATTTTAAAAACTATCTTTGCATTTTATAAATTCATTATAAAATGCAAAGATAGTTTTTAAAATATTCAGCAGCTCCAACAGAATTTTCAAATGCAAATCAATTGGTTTATGCACCCTTATGGAGCAGGATCAGCGTTTAGCCAAGCATTTTGATCAGTGATGTAATCCCCCAACTTATAATACTTGGCTGCATAGTGTGCGTTTAATATAAGTTTTAAATTTCGTTTCATTCAGTTGAAGTACACCTACTTAAACCAGTTTTGAACGGCAACTAGCTTGCCTGAATCGTGCAACAATTGTACGTGTTGTTTAGATGGTGCCAGTCAATTGGTGCTTCAATTTATGGAATGCCAGAGTACGTAGTATTATTATTTTATCTGTGGCCAGAGGCAATAAACTTGCACCGTGACAATGGAGCTTATGGGGGGTATTACACTATCAATTATCTAGGATCCTATTTTTTTGACAGATGTGGTTGCAATCGTCGATTAAAACAAAATACTGAAGCCTTTCGGCAAACAATATAACAAATAGAACTTAGAACACTAATGAAGCCACAAAACAATGAATTCCCGGCTGCCCGGCAGCAGTTTGTTTTTTTTTTAGAACAGCTGTGTTGCCAACAAATAATTTTAGAATTCCAAAGCGTATTGTGAACTTACGCCAAAATTTCGTTGTGCTTACGTTTTATCCGTCAATAAACCCGTCAACTTAGAATATGGCAGTAGCAAAACTGAAAAGGCAAAAACACATAATTTTATGGACGGATTTTGTATCAGGAAATTATGAAAATAAATGTAAAATTCAGTATATAATATTCAATATGGCAAGACCCGTTTCTTTGATCCTATCTAACAACAAATGTCAAAAATCTTTGATCACAGACGATTTGATTCATATGTTTGTATTACATTATCATATAAATGTGACTCAGAGATCTATGATCCTAGATAATTGATAGTGTAATACCCACCCATGTCTCATTAAATCAAAGTTAAATCAACAAGAATAAAAAAAAGCACAGAAACAGTAACCAAAAAGAAAATTACTTAATAAGGAGAATTGAAGTTTAGTCAAACGCAACGAGATCAAATGCCTAAAAAACCTTACCCAAAGAATAAAAAATAACATTAATAAAAAGATCTGTCAGTGCTTTGTCAAAAATCTTCTAGAAGTAAACATAAATAAAATATCAAAAATCACATCTAATTCATAGGACATTATTTTACCTTTGACAGTTTGGCCAAGATACATAGCTTACCCCCTTTTGGGGTACACAGCAAAAATGGTACAAACGAGCAAATTGATAGACCATGTTTCATCAACATCTTTGCGTTCAAGTCCTTGGAGAACTTATAACATCGCTTTGTCTTTTTGTTGTATCGTAATCTCATTCGTGTTTGGCATTAGTAACGTAAAATATGCTTTTGTTGGTAAGTTTGTTCCGTACACATTTTGCTAGTTATGTTTAAGTCCCATATGGATGTAATCGCCGCGCTGGCACCGTCTAAAGACGTTAGTACTAATAAAATTCGTGGCGCCGAAAGTGCACGCGTTGAGCGCAAAACCTCAATCACGGACAGTCATTCAAAGTCATCAGTTTCTATATGCCATTTGGATCGTCGTGGCGCGTATGTTTGATCATTTATCTCCCTTAAAAATGGTTGAGCTGAATGGTGCTGACCCATGCGTCATGTTCGTGAACGGGCGCCGTCAGTTAAGACTGGTAATTTCTTAGCTACCAAAGCTTATTTTAATTTTTTTAATATATTTTTTGTTTTATCTTTTTGCACGTCTTCCTGCATCGTTCTCACATGTATAATTTCAACATGAATGATGTAACCAATATATTGTAGCATTTTTTTTATTTAAAAGAGTGTCCGTGGAGTTGCCCGTTCTTCTCCATAGGTACCTACTACGCTTTGGAATGGGCAACTAGCTTCATATTTCCGACTGACCGATTCCTTGACAATTCAAAAGTCCTGTAAATGGTTTAATTGAAATAAATGCTTTGAGTTTGAGTGCGGGTAAACACGCCCGATTTGTATGGTGAGTGTTGACAATGCTGCCTATAATAGAGGCCGCAAGGCTTCTCCGTGCTCTGCATTAAGTTTCCTGGGAAGTGAGTCTGGCAATCAATCGGGAATCAGGACTTCAGGGTGCTGCTGAGAATATCCAAATGGATAACTTAAATAAAACTTTGCCCGACCCTGGACCCCATATTCAGTAATTGTGCTTGCAACTATAGTGCTCGCGTTATGAACTGAGTCGTCGGACCTTATATTTTAGGGGTATGAGGAATAGGGTGTAAAGTTCACTCATCCACCATAGAAAAGGGAGGATCCTCCGACCAGGCGGGTGTCGTGTCTGGCAGGCAACTCCCCAGAGGTTGAAGTCGGGAGCTTGTATATATGTCCACCGCACGGTAAACTCTAATTGCGCGATGCAGGATTTGAGTGACATCGGGATGTTGTGTGACGTCAGGTCTTTGATGCGTAGTTCGCATGTGGCGATGTAGATGCCAAAAACCATTTTACAGAAATAAAATAAAATTTATCAAACACATATTTTTTTTCTTATTTACAGATCGTGAGGGAGACCTTCCAAAGTTATGCAGGGATGAGCCCAACCACTGCACTCTTCAAACCTCCGTGAACTATTTGATGTGGATTCCCTTCTCAGCCAGTCTTCTTCTATTCTTCGCTTGTTGGTTCAACAGCACCCGCCTTATCCACTGTTGTATTGGTCTCATCATCACTGATATGGGCTCGTCTTTTATTATCATGTGATACCACCTATTGGTTCACAGCTGAACTGTCTTTTCAGACATGCTTTCATAATAAATTACTATCATTAGGCTGCCTGTCCATTGATGCGGAGCGAGGCAGCGGAGCGGAGCGGAGCGGAGCGGAGTTGCAGATTGTGCGGATCTAGGACGAGTTCACGCGACGAGTAATTTGAGTGGGCTGCAATTCCTCGCGCGTTTCCACTGAAGCGGAGACGAGCGAAGCTGAGCGGAGACGTGCAATCACAATGGTTGAAATCTTCATCGCGTCTCTCGTCTCGTCTGTGATTGGACGATTCCTGCACGTCTGCGCTCAGCTCCGTACGTCTCCGCTTCAGTGGAAACGCACCCTTATCCGCTTCCCCGCTCCGCTTCCTAGCTCCGCTTCTCGGTTTTGTATGAATTTTTAAACTAGTTCGCAAATCCCTGTCCACTGAAGCGGAGCGAATTCAATTCCATTGGTTAATATTGGCACAGCTCCGCTCCGTTCCTTTCCTCTCCGCTCCAGTGGACAGTCAGCCTTAAGGCCGCGTACTAACTTAAAGCGATCATCACTTTCATCGAGAGCGCCTTCCGGTTTCAAGAGAGCGCCTTCCGGTTTTCCGTACAAAAAGCGACTTTATGAACGCGATGATCGCGACGCGTTCGCTTTTAATTAGGACGCGGCCTTAGTGATAGTAATTTATGATGATTGCATGTTTGAAAAAACTGTTTGACGCGGGGTAACGTCTCTGATGAATCGTGGGATATGAAAAAAATCTTATTTTGTGGATGTATTCGTAATTTACACGATACGTAAGCATGTTGGTTGCTGGTTTTTTCTTTAACATTTTAGTTTAAGACAACTCTGTATGCCATGTACAAACTACTTATAAATAAAAATTATTAATTAATTTTCCAAAGATCTAAAATGGCCGCTCGAATTTTTCAATGGTTTAATGATGCGGTACCTAGTATGAATTCTAAGTTCTGGTGCTATCGATGTACCATCAAAGAAGTTTATATCTAACCAGATTGAAAACAAAATCCCGATTTCAAAAACACGATTACCACATCTGTTAGCGGCCCGGTTCTATAGCCACCGAGCGCTGCAAGCAAGAATTGTTCTTACGGTGGTTAGTTATGAACTTCATTGATTCTACTATCGTAAGAGTATAGAGGCCAATGAGGCCATTAACAAAATTAATAAAAATTGTACAAAATCAAGATCAAGAAAAAAAAAACATTCAGAAATACCATCTTATTTGTGGAGGCGAAACAAACGAATGCACATTCAATCTCCACTCTGTCATATTGTCTTTGTGTAAACAGGAAAAGAAAACTTAAGGTCTATTTATAAACTGGTTTTCAAAAGATGTTATTTCCACTTAAACAAACATCAACTTTATACTACTGTAAATAAAGTTGATTTCAGACCGACTGTTGAAAAATTCATAAAATATATGAAGTTGTAGCGCAAACTGACCCTTATGTGTAGGCGTTACGGTTGATTTTCCTAAAACTCGTGTTTGTTTACATGTTTGGCAAATAAATTCCGAACGCAGATTATGTATGTATTTATTTATAGTGTAAATGGTAGCTACACGACTGACTTCCTGCAGTATAGATAGTGCCATCCACCAAGACGCGCCCCACTCTTCTTCCTCATCGCTTACGATACAGTAATCGCGCTTAGGAAGAAGAGTGGGGCGCCTCGATGGATTACACTCTCTAATGTCTCTCCTTCTCCCTTTAATCCAGGGGTTCCCAACCTTTTAACATACATGGTTTAAGAACTTTATTATTCCTCATTAAGAATTAACAATAATTCACATATTGAGAAACTAGATTAACATAAAATGTATATGGGCGTACAAAAACGACGTTAATAGTAAATTTATAAAAACAAATAGTGACAAAGTAAATGTCAACTAATCACCAACCCAGTAAACACGGATCTAGAGTAAAAATAAATGTATTACTAGATGTGCCCCCCTAACTTTCTTTTAAAATCACTATGCCCCCAAGTTTCTTTGTCGACATAGTAAAAAAAGGATTGAATGTAAAGCAAACGAAAGTGAGGTCGAAAATGTTTGCAGGGTCCTTGGATAGGTTAGATTTTCTTTTGGTAATTCAAACAGAAATAGAAGTTAGGTACTTTGTCGAGTTTTTCAGAAAAACTCAAGAATTATGAGAATGCAGAATGTAAGAGCGAGCAAAGCGAGCTCGAATAATGTTGTACAATGTCGGATTCGTTACATTTTTCTATTGACCATTCATACAGATATAGAAAACATTATTGCATTATTGTTTTTGTTTATATTAAAATATGTATGTTTAGGTTACTTAAGGTATTTTTCTATGGGCCTGTGTCGCCTAAAATAAATGATAATATTATTATTATTTATATGTGTTATGTATCTCGGGACCATGGGGTCCCGGTCCTTTGGAAGGCGTACGAGGGGCCGAAGCCAACTCGCAGAGGCTCGTTAGGCGTTTTAATGAATTGAGGCATCAGCCGACGATTATCCCTGTATGCACTATGCAAGTGCACCCAAGGACAACCCTCGGTTGGTGTAGGACTATTGCAGGATATGGAAACAAATATATTGGACTATGGATGTGGGTGGCTTAAGTTGACTGGTGACCTGGAACTATGGAAAGACTATGGCCCCTGCCTGCTCAATGTTTTATATATACACGGAAAAAATGGCAGGGGGTGACTTGCACACTCAATAATGGGCCCCGGAAAACTGTCGCTAGCACATAGTGACATATCGACAAGGGGGCAACAGTTCCTGAGGTGCTTGAGGAGTGGAGAGGTATTCCACGGCTTTCAGAACAATCCCAGAGCCCGGAAGATGGTCAAGATCCCTACGAGCACTTACTGGAATACTTCCTTCCTCCGAGCACGTTTGCTCCTGCGAATCTCCACTCAAGCCAGCCAATTAAGGCAAGAATGAGGTGGGGGCTCTGTTCCTAGTCAGTGTTCACTCCAGCCGGCCAATAAAGGCAAGCCAGAGATGAGGAACAAGATTTCTCCCGGGAGATAGGGTCCGTGGGGTCGCTACTGCCCAACAGCTCGCCACAAGCTGCCCTGCGGGTTTCTGTATCTCTCTTGGTCTGGCTCCTCATCCTAGACCTGTTCCGGCAAAGTAAACTCTATCGGCACAGACCTAAAGTTTGGAGCGCGCAAGCCCCACCACGACGTCAACGTAGAGATACGGCGGTGGGGATATTATTATTATTATTGTGTCGACATATACAGGAAAGCTGTACCCCGTTTTACAGCACCTAAGCAAATATTATGAAGCGTTTGGGTTTTGGAAACTAGTCTTAACCTTTTTAATACCAAGAACATAAAATTTTGTAAATCGATTATTGGAGCCGGGCTCCCCCATTGGTCACTCTACGCCCCCCGAGGTGGGCGCGCCCCACCACTTGGGAATCCCTGCTTTAATCCATCCAAAGGTTGTCTGTAAAAGATCGCTTTTACCGATAATACCGCCCGTTGAGTCACCATAAGTTAAACTTCTACATTTATATATTTGTAATTTTCATGGTGATCAGTGACCTGCACAACCCGACCCTCTACCCCTCTTTCTCATTGTAAGAGGGGTCTGGTAAGACAGAGTACTGACCATACATAATAAAATATCTATCTAATATTTGTAAAATCGAGAAAAGTGTAACATTGTAAAGAGCAGCAGGACTCTTGTCCTGGTTCTATGTTTGTTTGGTCTAAATCGACTTGTTAACTGTTACTCCCAGACTTTTCAACAAAAACAGACTAAAAAACACATGAGTAATAATGTTTTGCCTGCATAGGTGGTATTAGACAGTAACGAGAATATTTCCGAGTCATTTAGTTAAATGCGCTCGACAACTGATTTAGCTGCAGACAGAAGAATGGACAAATGAGTTGAGTACTTCATTATGAGGCACAGGGGCAGGGGGAAGTGGAACTCGGTAATTTTTCATATTTATTTGTCGAAAATGTTGTTTTGTGTTTTTTTTCTTCTAAGTAGTATTGTTTTTGCTGACAATTTTCTATGTTGATTATTTTTGTAGGAGTAAATTATGTAACGTTTTATAACTAAAAAAATAAAGTGAAATCCAAGTATATTTTTTATTTAAGGCCCAACAGACTGTTTTGTCTCCGTAATTACTTATTTGAATACGTCATGTAGAAAAATAAAGAAAAAATTGAAATAAAGTATATTTTATTTACAAACACATTTCAGAAAGCAATTCAGAATAAAGAGGCTTATAATAAAACATAAAGTCACGCTCATTTTATTTATTGAAGTAAAACCAGTATTTAATCCATGCTATGTTGTAGATTTTACTAACAAAAACTGTGTCTATTGTTGAATTCTCTTTTATCTTTAAAAACTTTCTTGGTAATAACCTCGTCTCTCACATGAGACAACATAATTGGCGAAATGAGAAATCGTTAAAAATTTCATGTGTCATGCACTTTACACCTCTGACCATACCTTTGGATAATACTTGTATAGGCGATGCTTTAATGTAGTGTGGCGGCATTTACATCGCCACATACGAACTACGCATTAAAGATCTGACGTCATACAAAATCCAGACGTCACACAAATCCTGCATGGTGCAATTAGAGTTTACCGCGCGAACAACATATATAAGACTATCCGATATCAATCGTTCGGCAGTTGCCCGCCGGACACGACACTCGTCTGGTTGAAGAATCCTCCCTTTTCTAAAGAGGATGAGTGAACTTTACACCCTGTTCCTCTTGCTTTGAAAGTAGTATTTTTTTTATTATAGCCTGAAAAACAAAAAAAAAGTGCATGGTTAGAAAGTCTTCGATACCACTTACTTCGTGCCGGTGTAAAAATATTAGCCAGTCAGCAAATATTTTCCGATACGTAAAACAATAGAATGATCTCTTTACAGCTAGATCCAGTCCCGCCTCGCCCTGTACACAAAAGTATGCACAAAAATGTTCATTAACAACCGGGAGGTACGGTTAGACACAAAACGATAACTGTAACGTGGTACGGTCAGCAGCAGTTTAGTGCATTGTTGTTCTTAAGTTAGAAAATTGAAAATAACTGGCGGGCTAAAGGCGTGTTCTGTACGGGCAAATTATTTAGGAAAAAAATCTTGTTATAATACACGCTTGTGTTCCCCGAAAAGTAAAACGGAGGTGTATAATTAGTGAACTCAAATTTCATGAGTTTTGTTTAAAACATGAAATGACGTAGGTACCTGCCGATCGATTCTATAAAAATATCACCGTGAATCTTAGGTGAAGTGAGCTGTCAATAGTGTTAATCCCTAGCATCCTGCCGGTCGATTTGTGACAGTAACAGCTCACTTCACCTAAGTTTCACGTTGATCTTTTTACAGAATCGACCGGCAGGTCTCTCAAGTTACAATTTTGTAACAAGTACGTGTACCACAAAACTCAAGCCATTATTGTAACGGAAAAACCTTACAAATATGTAAATTGCAGTGACAAGTCTACAATATTGTAACTCATACATATTTGTAATTTCTGTGTTACGGAATTTATCAATTTTGTAGAATAAGTTTAGTGGTACAGGTACTGACCTGAACTCGGCATCCCTATTCTGCCCTGCCGAATAGGGATATTGCCGAAAGACGCTATCTCAATCGGAGTAAGTTTTGAGAAAATTGACTTTTTATAATTGTAATTTAAGGAAACATAAGGATATAAAAAACTTCTAAGTGTTTTTTAAAATGGTTTAAGTTAGATAGCGGTATTTGGCTTATGCCATTAGATGCGAAATTGTTATAGCTATTGAATGGTATAAAAAAACTAAAAGGGCGTATCTCAGAGATAGCGCCTTTCAGCTTAGCAGGGCAGTATTGCATTCAAAACTTCACCTTGTTTCAAAGTTGGGTAAAATCAACCATGTGTATTTTTTAAACTATGCAGAGCCTGGTTTTCATTACAGTTCTCCGCTACGGTATATTAAGCCTATCCAGATGTTTATTTCGCCTGTTTTTTGTAATCTCTGTTATGAGTTCTGGACTTCATTTCATGTGTGGTCAAGCTTGAGTCGGTCTTATTTTCTAGGTCTTTCATATAATTTATTTTAGTAAGCTCAAATTCAAAGCCGAATTTCAATTAAACCAATTACAGGCACTTTTAAATTATTGTCAAGGGGTCGGTCAGCCAGAAAGATGAAGCTAGTTGTCCATTCAAAAGAAAGAAAGAAAGAAAGAAAAGAAAGAAAGAAAAATATTTTATTTGGGACACGCACAGGAAATACAAACAGTAAGTAATAATAAAAATAAATTATAAAATAAAAATAAAAAAAGATAATTTAAAAACAGAATAATAACGACCTGTGCGAGGCCAAAAAGGCTCCTATCTCGGCATAATGCGGCGATATTTAAAAAATAAATAAATACCGCAGCGCTACATAGTATTCTGATAGGGCCCACTATGATGCCACGGACACCTACGGACTAAGATAAATCCCACTATGGGATGTAAAAATAAATAAAGCAATAAAAAAATAAAATAAAAAATAAAATTACAAATAAAAACTGAAACTAAGTAATAAATAAATTAATCTATTCACGCCCGACGTTCCAACATCACTTGTCCATAGTGTAGACTATTTATTTAAAGTGACAAGCGAAGGGACGCGGGCGCACTGCGAATCTGCGATGCATTCGACTGTCAACTAAAATTTACAATTTATCGAATATATGTAAACAAATGTTTATTTAATATATGTAAACAAAGCGTAGATAGTATATTCCTATGGAGACGAACGGGCAGGAAGCTCCACAGACACTTAAAACTTAACGGTTTAAGTATCTACGCAAGAACTCAAGTAACATTTGTGTCTATAATTGCAGCAGTCAGGCGGTAAATCATGAATCTAAATACTGACTTCCAGTGCTGGTTTGGTAGTTATGGCTCATATCAGTAGTTCGTAGCAGAGACTCGCTACAGTTGTTCGTAGCAGTTGCTCGTAGCACTCACTCGTAGCAGGCTCGTAGCGCTTAGCTCTATAACAGTGGCACTGTATGATGGCTTTTGAAGTTTGTATATAGTTCGATGATATGAGTTCATATAATTGTTTATTTTAATTTAATTTTAATTTATTGTTGACATAATCTACTCATTAAAATGTTTTTTTTTTAATGAGTTGTATTGCAATATGTAACTAGTGACCTCGACAATAGATCATATTATTTATTGTTATTAGTAATTAACTGTTTATTTATTTTACCTCGATGGCCCTAGTTTATCATTTATAACTTCCAGTTACAGCTTTATGTAAGCGGGCACGCCCTTTATGCCTGGAGGCTTTTATTAAGACGTTAAGTTTTGTTTACGTTTAGTTTTTATTTCTGCCCGAGTATAGTTCTCGATGATTTTGTTTGGTATATTGGCGTGTGCTAGCTAACATATGGATAATAATTTAAATTAGGTTAATTAAGTATGTTGAATACTATTATATAGAGTCATTTTTTTTCTTTCTAACTGAACAGACAGCTGTGCTGCTGGGGAGTTTGTTGCGCCACTTCTTCTTCCCAGCTAACGCACTAGGAAGTGGTGAAGGGTGGGCGTTTTGGGGGACTGTCTTATGTAATTTTGACGTTCGAAAAGTGCTGATTATCAGCCTAGTTTGAATAAATGACTTTTTAATTTTGAATTTGAATTTGAATTTTTTGAATTTGTACGTTTTTATGATAGTTCGTTGATATTGACTGCTAAATCAAATCCATCGATCGGCTGCCAGTATAACCGGATGTAACTGAATACCAGTATTTTAGAAAGAAAAAGTGTTTATTCTGCACAAACCAAACGCAAATTACAAAAAAAAAAACAAAACAATACCACTTTACAGATGAGCCAAAAGCCTCGTATCCATATACATACCTCGTGTTTTACATGGAGCGACTGCCTATCTGACCTCCACAACCCAGTAGTACTGGGTAATACGATACCCCTTGGTAAGACTTTTTGTCAGACTTTCGGGCTTCTGACGACCCGTAGCGCCGGTCACAGATCTACGAATGACAGCCGGGACCAACGGCTTAACTTGCTTTCCGAGGCACGGCGGTGTCTCAGTATATAAAGATGGTCACTTATCCACAGACCAACCCCGGCAAGCGTAGCTTAACCAGAAGGCTAATTCTCGTACATAAAAAACGTTCACAGTCAAGTCGCAATCTGTCAAACTTGTCAAAAATGTTGGTAAATTTATTGTATTTTTGACAGACTGCGAACGAGATGCGAATGGAATTGCCCCTCTGATGGATCGACTCGTGCGGCTGTTATTACTTAGCCACGAGCTTTTGACTGCTAAATGTGCGGGAACAAAATGTCATATTATATAGTTGTATGGGTCGCAATAATGACGTACCGGTCACTGTAACTAGTAATAATCTCATAACAAAAGTTCATTGCACTGGCTAACACTGTTTCAAAACTTGCTTTTATTAAATGAGTGAAAATAGAGAATGCTCATTTAATAGTACAGGATAATTCATATCATGTATAGTACATACTAATTCCATGCTGCCATGATAGTAGGTACTTATTAATTCCATGCTGCCATGATAGTACCTACTTACTAATTCCATGCTGCCATGATAATAGGTACTTACTAATTCCATGCTGCCATGATAGTAGCTACTTACTAATTCCATGCTGCCATGATAGTAGGTACTTATTAATTCCATGCTGCCATGATAGTACCTACTTACTAATTCCATGCTGCCATGATAATAGGTACTTACTAATTCCATGCTGCCATGATAGTAGCTACTTACTAATTCCATGCTGCCATGTCATTATTGTAAGGTAGCCATCTTGTTCTAAACTTTGGGCGACCGCGCTCTGCTCGGGTGAAAATACGGAGAAAACGAATTTTCCCAAATATGAGACCTAGCTAGAACGATTTTTCGCCCCTGTAACCCCCTATATTGCAACGTTCATCGAAATCGATAGAGCTATTTTCGAGAACGTGATTACAAATACATACATATATATATATATATATATATGTATTTGTAATCACGTTCTCGAAAATACAGACATAGACAGACAGATAGACAGATCAGATTAGTTTTAGACATATTTTATTTTTAACGTGTAAACGTATTTATATATATATATATATATATATATATAAAAATATTGCTCATTTAATAGTATAGGATAAATAATATTTATTTCTGAAAGTTGGTTAATAAAATACGTTTACACGTTAAAAATAAAATATGTCTAAAACTAGATGTGTTCGATGTTTCCTACCTGACTACTCTGACAAGACCGAAACAAACTCAGTCTCTTTTATAGTCTAGACATAATCTTGATCAGACCGTATGCGGACCAGGCAGATTTGTGTTTGAGATGGTGTTTTGAGAAAAGATCCAAACAGATTGGAGTGGACCTGTCCAGTCAGTGCAGAACTCAGAACTTAAGAATCTCAACGGTAATCAGGTTTCTTGCAGTGGGCCAAATAAAGCTTATTTAAACATCATATTATATATAAATATAAAAAAATATAAAAAATACAGCCGAATTGAGATCCTCTTTTTTTTTGGGAAGTCGGTTAAAAATAAATGAAATTGAAGTGTTTGTTTGAAATGATAAATAACAGCTTTTTACTAAACGCATATGAAAGTATGTACAGTAATTACGGTACCTACTTATAAAAACCAATCAATTTTTAAACATGTTTTCGTTTGTTTGTTTGTTCCGTCTAATCTCCGAAATGGGTGGACCGATTTTGACAGGACTTTTACTGGTAACTAAGGCTACTTTTATTTTAGAAAAAGAATTTGGGTCCACGCTGGTGGAGCAGCGGGTAGCAGCTATCATCACCAATAAAACTCAATTTAAATTTCACAGCGGAACCCCAATTGTAACAACACAGCCTTAAGTTTTTTAATATCCACCTGTATGTTGGCATGCAGGAAAAAATTTAAATGGCCGCCATGTTGGAAGTATGTGCATCAAGTGTTTATGAGTCTACGAACGGATGAAACGGTTGTACTGTACGCATAGTTGAAAAACGGTTGCGAAAATGAGATCTGTATTGTTTTTGAACTGTTGCTCCTTTTGTTTTTTAAATGGTAGCCATATTCAAATTCAAAATTCAAATATTTATTGGAACAAAAACAACTTCACATTTTTTTTTTTGTGTTTGTTGACAGCTACATTTATTTAAAAAAAACTGTTGCAGCCATTAGCGCGCCCACCTCCGACAGGGCAGACGTCGGCGTTCCAACATTTATAATACAAAAACAATAAAATAAAATAAATGTAAGAAGCAAGTATTATGATTATAAAGCTTCGTGCAGACCAGCGCGACGCGACACCGTTAATGTTATACCGTCAAGATACTATGTAGTCTGTGCCGTCAAGTTTTCTTAGAAATTGTATTTTTCGAGTCGCGGCGCGGCGTCGCGTCGCGCTGGTCTGTACGAGCTTTAAGTCGGGTGAAAACAGTCTACTACTTATGTACGAGCCTTTTTTTTTTTTTTTGCGTGGTTAATTATCAAATAACTTCTCCCGCCCTGAGCGGGAGGGCGTGACAGAGTCGAGCCTCAAAAATCAACGTAAAATGAATACAGTACAAAACTATGCCTGCATTTTGCTCTGAAGCTGATGTGTTCTTGTTTTGGTTCGGTTGAATACCTCAATACTGTAATGAAGCATGGAAAACAAGAAGTATTTTATGCTGATGATATTACGCTGATTGTGTTTTACTTTTGTATAGTAGTAACAGTTTTCTAGAAGAGCGGTGGTCGCCTCATAATAGCCGCAGCGACGGCTATCATAAAAATGATGGCGTTTTTTGGCAAGTCAAACCCCGCTTCTTCATCTTTTCGTGTGGTTAGTGACTAACCTGGTGTCAGATTTGAGAAATCCACCCATGGGTCTCAGACTTAGCTTCACATGCCGTCTAGAAATATCTCTCAGGCCGGTTTCCTCACGCTATTTTCCTTCACCGTTTTTGAAACAAGTGATAATTATACAATACGCGCATGAATCCGAAATGTCAGAGGAGCGTGCCTTTTTTTTTTTTTTTTTTTTTGAGGATGGGAAATTATCAAATAACTTCTCCCGCTCTGGGTGGAGCGGGAGGGCGTGTCAGACTTTTACTGACTAAAACCCACCCGTGTTCCTTCCGTTGCCTGTGTGCCGAGGTCGCGATATCCCTTTCAGACAAACCCGCAACCCCGGCAGGCATTGGCCCTTCCGGACCCCGTCAGTTGGTGCTGACATCTCTTTGAGGCGCGCCAGGCCCGGGTCGACGGTGCGTTGTGCTCCACAGCACCAGGAGCGTGCCTTGGGTTCGAACTCGAGACCTATGACTTGGGAGTATGACGGTCACGTCACTAGTCTATGACTGCTCTCAAACCCCCGCTGACTTAACGGTGTCAAAAAAGCTTTCTAGGACTACTTTCACAAAAATAAGGTTTCAGTGATTTGGCGTTCGCCGGTAAATTGCGGACGACATGGGGGACCGTCCTTCTAGGAAACTGTAGCTTTAGAAGCGGATTATTATCATCATGATAGATGATAATAATTTGAGCTTGTATTATTTCTTAGTAACTAATTAGCGGGTACTTACCTCGTGGGTTAAACATCGCAGGTATGGCTGTTGAATGTGTCTTGTCATTAATATCCCAGCAGTGCTACTCTGTAACCATCTCACCGTGAAAACTTAGGTGAAGTGAGCGTGGAGTGAGCTGTCATTCCACAGGGATTGACACTATTGACAGCTCACTTCACCCAAATTTTCACGGTGAGATGTTTACAGAATAGCATTGCAGATAGTACAAATTATGACTTTTTTAAGCTGTGTTTTTAAACTGGTAAAGTATCTCAAATCAAATCAAAATATTTTATTTCACATAAACCTACAAGGGCACTTATGATACTTCAGAAGCTAGGTGCACGGTTCCAATTGGTCGTTTTCTATGGAGAAGAGCCGGCAAGAAACTCCACGGCTAGGTTCTCTTTTAAATATAATTGGCTTCTACAATATCTTCAAATAACAGTGTTAATAGGTATGAGAGGACAGTGTAGGCCCTTAACAAGTAGGTAACAGGTATTAACAAAATAGAAAATGGTCAACAAATCTACAGTCCACTAGGCCTATTGGCACGTTGTTTTCTTTATATTCAAGTACCTAATTTATTATCATTTAATTGTGCTTTTGTGTGTTGTGCTATTTCTTTTGTGTGCACCAAATATATAGTTTAACTATCAGTACCAGCCCAGTATCCGGATTGTGCACGGTTAATATTCATAGGCTTGGGAGAACACTAACTGATGAAATAAATGGTCTACTAATACCTACACCACTCCTTTGTTATCGGGACAAACAAACGCAAAGCCGACGGCCTAGCAAAAAGTGGTTACCGCCGCTTATAGAATCTATGAGTCCAAGGGTGCAAGATGCATTGTCGACCTTGATACAAAGTTGTAGTAGTCTCGTGATCTTCTAATGTCATCTTTTTCTCTCTATGGCAAGATGGTGGAAAGATCACTTCTAAAATAGAACAGGACTGAGCTGGCTTGCAACAAAATGACGAAGTACAATGATAATGTCGAAATGAAATTGATACACGATGCTTAGCAGACAATATCATGTGATAATCATTAAAAAAAAATGGCTAAATTCTTGTCGTACGAAGTCTTACGGCTTACGCTGCCCTCTTCACAGAATATTGGAATCCTATAATTCAAATTTCATTGATATTGATGTATTTGCATGCTCGAAATATAAATTTAAATCGAATGTTATGATTTTTTTATCTTAATATTGTAATCTTGTCTAAGTCGTTTATTTATTTTCTTTCATAGATGTCATGTTCAAGATATAGATGTAAAAAACACACTTATTATTAATTTATTGAATAAGTTTTAAGTAAGTGGAATTGTTTCTTACCTGATTTTGGTTTTGTAGCTATAGCTAGCTTTATAGTTACTTATTTATTTATTTTAAATTTGTTGTTAATTTTGGTAATGCTCGTCTAGTGGCAACCACTGATCTCTAATATGTCTTATCTGCGGATAATGCAGTGGACTGCAACATTACCACTTAAAGTTTTGTTTATTTTATGTATTATAATAATGTTGTAGTTGTTTGTTATCCCTCAATAAATAAAATAAAATAATCACAGTAGACTCGTCATCCCTTAGCTGCCATGGCTTATTTGAATTTAGTACAATTTTGGAATTGTTTTTGTTTTTATTGTTTTATTACGGACGCTTTTAACGTGCACGTCTCTCTACATTGTTCTCACAATGTATAATTACAGCATCAATGATGTAATCAATATTTTGTAACAATATTCTGATTTAAAAGAGTGTCCGTGGAGTTTCTTGCCCGTTCTTCTCCATAGGAACCTACTACGCGTTGGAATGGGCAAGTAGCTTCATATTTCTGTCTGACCGACCCCTTGACAATTCAAAAGTACTTGTAATTGGTTTATTTGAAATAAATGATTTGAGTTTGAGTTAAATGCTTTGAGTTTGAATAAAAGATTTTTGAAACATATAAAACAGTTCTGTTAATACGCTCACAATAAGCAATCAATGTGTATTACCTTGATACAAGCTAATTTCCGGCCTAAAAATTCAAACGCTACTAGCGACATCTAGTATTGAGTAGCTGAAACAAAAATATTCTTGGTACCGGTTAGTTTGTTGTTTTTCCATAGAAACAGAGTGTATACGGATATATAATTGTTGCTGTTTAACATTGCTTTTATTAACCTTTATAGAAAGAAAAGTATGAATAAAATTATTATGTGGCTCACTACCGCCATCTATAATCGAGTAGCACAAAACAGAATCGTAATAAAATATTCAGCGCGGGCAGAAAGTTACAATGTTACAAAAATTGGCACGTGCAACTCAAATTCGACTTTATATTTAAAGGGGTAGAGTTATTTATTGTTTTGGCAAAGATATCAAGGAATAACATTGCTAAAATATTTAAGGCTGTAGACGACTGAAATAGGTATATCGTTTTGGTTTGCTATTGAAAAAGAAAATTCTTAGAACGCGAAATGAATTTAGACACAGGTGTGAAATAACCTTACTAAAGCTAAATGAATTTTAGTAACTAAAACCTAAAAAAACCAACCAAAAAATAAACAAAAGCTAACAAAATCAACAAAATGATTTTTCGCAAAAATGAAATTGCAATGACGAGAGGAAAATCAATTTTTTTCTTGCGAATTTACATCTGTCAACCGCTGTGCAAGAGAGCGAGACGGCGCATGTTACTCTATAGTGTGAGAAAAGGACAGCAGTATTCGTCGATATGGCATCCTGTGTGTGAAACAATAGAACATTTCGACTGAGACACGGAGTACCACTGTGATACACAGCGTCGGGCGTTCCTTTACAATTTTTGAGGACAACGCCATCTGTGTCTGTAGTTGGAAAGCTACATTTTCTGAGCTAGTGTGCCGTATTCATAGGCTGGTGTATAGGGTTGTGTGCAGTTTTATGCGAGTGTGTGTGAACGGAGGGTTGAAACGAACGCAGCAAGGGGTAATGGCAGCAGAAAAAGCTTATTTTATAGTTTAATAAATTTTGTAATGAGCGATTATGATGATTTTGGTGATATCTTTAAATAAGTCCCATTTTTTATAACTATAATAACTTACAAATTAGGATCATTATCAACAGCCGATTAAAGGTTTCATAAGACTGGATTTACAGCTTCATTGAAACAGTGTACCGCGACTCAAAAAGAAATAGTGTAGGGCGTTTGCAAGATATATTATATACAAACAGTTTTTTCTAGGTGTACACTACGCACATAACCAGTTTCGTGAAAACAAGACACAAAAGCTTAAATGAGGGTTGAAAACCAGGTGATTTACTGATCAGTGACTATCATCTATCTATTCTATTATTAAATTATAAGCTTTATCACTTCGAGATCAATCGGGAATGGCATTAAATTGTTGGACCATACTGGCGCCCAACATGTGACACATACTTTTGGTTTTATCTAAGTAATAAGAGAACTTGCAGTGACTGACTTGTTGAGAAATCCTTTAAAATAAACAGTTAAATGAAATAAAACGATGTACTACGTTCTCTCTAGAGTTATTAGAGTGTGCCCCAGGTATTCTGCCGTGATCATCGATCGTTTATATACAAGTTTTTGAAATAGTACGAGCCTTTTGTTGTGTTTTTTGTAAATAATTGCCTTTATTTATGTAAAAACATAAGTTAATTAGTAAAAAGGAAGAAAAAAAACTTGGCGCCCAGCGTGGGCCTAAAATATAACAAAATATGTAATCTATTTCGTTAAATTAAAAGAAAAACAGCATAAATAATGTTTTAATTCAAATAATAACAGAACTTCCTCATTTCCACAGGATTACCCCGTTTATAAAGACTAATCTCAGAAACTGCTTAACCTAATTTAATCAAACTTTCACCTAAACAAGAATATTTATATAATCAGGGCGAAATAATTAACTAAAACCAAGAAAAAATTAAAAAATACCCGAAAATCTCACTAATTAAATCACGCGGATTAATTCTAATTAATTTATTGTCAAACAGGAATTAAATTATTTTTTTAATATCATCTCATAAGCTTTGGGTGCTGATCGTACGCCTAATCTGCGCCACCCTCCCGTAATAGGCCATCTCCTCGTTGCCATGGCAACGGCAAAGATGGCCGCCGCCCCGTTCCCCCTTCCACCCGCGGGTAGGTATATAAACGTGCCCCCGAAGGCTTTGGTCCAGAGCGCCACTACCTTCGTCAAAGGCGTGCGTATCGCGTTTTTCTTTGCATTTCCCGATATTTCGCAAAATTTAATTTCCTATATTTTCTTCTTCCGTCTTCCTACACCTACGTTTTGTTTGTTACATTCTGCAATATTAAATTCTGTTTTTTTCCTCATTTTTATTTTGTTTTATTTTTTCTTTCTGTTTTTTTTCCTGTGGTCGGTGCGAAGCTGCTCGTCAAAGGTAAGTGCACTAATCTTAATGTTTGTTTCAGAGATTTCATTGTTTATCTTAAATCCACGACTCTGAGGGTAGAGGCTACATTATTTTAAAACACGTGCAATGATTATCGATTTCGGTGCAGATGCGAAGGGGAGTAAAAATAGCATCTACACCTCTCCAAGTACTCGTACAAAAGCCGACTTTATTCTGAAGATAGCAAGGTTTATTATACTTTGAAAGGTTCTGTTACTTACTGCTTTCATGAGACTTGTGGGTTGGAGAATTAATTTTAAATCTTGCTACGATTTTTGCGCCGATCCTGATCAGAAATAGGCCGCGTATCTTCCCGGTTTCAGAAAAGGCTCAAGGTGATTCTAAAGGCTTAAGGCTGGCAACTATTTCGAGGTCAGGCAATACTGTCGGCGTCCATATTTTGCTAAATGGAGGGGATACAATGGAGTCTGAATTCCCGCGTCAACGTTAACTTGGTAGATTCCTCCCGCTTTGGCAGCCATTACTTTGCGAATAGTCAGTCTATTAACCTTTTAGGTGACAGGAAATTAAGTACAAGCGTGATGTATTAAGTTACAATGATTTACTTGAAACACGTGTTAAGATTTAAAGAGTAGATGAAATGACTGCGACAGGGGATCCGATAAACGGCGACTTACAAACGATGAAGCAAAATTATATCCGTTTATCTCCGTTTCCTAAATTGAATAGACGTAGGAATGAATTCTACGTTACACCTAAAGAAAAATAACATAAGAAGATTTTCCTGCTTGTAGCATATTAGAACTTAGGCTCCGTTCCTAGGTGCTAGGAAAAGCATTAAGTTTCCCTACAGACTTAATGAAACCAATAATTCAAGTCCTGCGCGGGAACTCATAATTTTCTAAGTTTGCGTTCAAGCTTAGGTATGATCGATTTTATTTGAACTGTTCCTGATAATTAGGTATAGTTACTTCAGGTAAAATTAAAGCTTTGCCATTTGTTCCAGAAGAATTATTTATCAGAAAAATATGTAACATGATCTGATTTAAATTGTATTACACTTATAAACGTTTTCCCAACAGTGGAATAGTTTAGGTCGAAATAATTGAAATCCACGTGGCTCAATTGTTATTTTCCTTAAAATGAGTCCATGCTGAATTTTATATATACCTAGTTGAGTCAAATTACAAATTAACTGAGTTATTTTTCATACTTACGGAGTTGAGTTAAGATGGTATTGAGTCCTAATTTTAAAGATAATATTGCAAATTTGCAAAAATACGGGGTACGTACGTACAATTTTAATAAGATTAGGTTTTGTAAGTCATATTAAAACTCAACTCGATATTACAAATACAATTTATTTTCAAACTAAAACCTACTACTACTATCTTAACTATTGAAAAAAAAAGAAATCTATGACCGAATATCAATTTTACCATGTAAACTCAGATCGAAAAAGTAACGATAAATTTTATCAATTCCAGCCATGACATTCCCAAAGCGCCACTAAATGGTTTTATTGAAAACATGAGTATCTAAGTATGAGTTTGATTTAAACCACGTTGTAAAAAAGGTCCAGTCTTACTAGGATATCGTGTTACCCAGTAACTGGGCTGTAAAGGTCAGATAAGCAGTCGCTCCATGTAAGATACTGGTATTCAGCTGCATCTGGTTAGCCTGGAAGCCGACCCCAACTACTTGGGAAAAGTCTAGGCAGAATGATTTGGTCAAAAAGGCGGTCAGTGCAGTTCTTAAATTAGAATATAAGTATCGACCATAACTCTTCCTATTATACCTATATGGGCTGACTGGACTATGAATAGAACAGCTATGCTCAATATCAAACTAAAGTTAGGTGCAGTTACTAGTTATATTTAGTTAGGCGTTTTTTCAGGGAGAAAGGTAACTTAAAAAGCTACCTACACAGCGGTACATAATAATTTTCTATGTGAAAACGAGGTCGTCCCTGAGGGCCCCGATCCCGCAGGTACAGGACCCGGAGGGCCACGATTCCTAATTATCTCGATAAAGTCAATTTTGCTTAAAAACACCATTTCGTGAGTTCGTGACCATAATGGTAGCCACACACGGACTTACTTGCGCAAATTTCTTCCAACACAAGTCACAATTTACTTGCGCAAGCCTAAATTTGCGCAAGTAAACCGCTACCATTAGTATCGAATTATATTAGTAAAGTAACTAGGTACTTCATTCTGTCGGATTCTACAATATAAATAGATCAATTTTAATTGGCACTGTAGATATGACCTATTTTACTAATACTTTATAATAATTAGTCTCGAAATGCTGATTAGGAAATAATAAAAAAGTAAGTAAAGCAGCTAATAGAAATCATAAAGAAAGAAAGAAAGAAAAATAAGTTTATTTGTCAAAGAAACACGTGCATAAAAAAAAAGATAAGATAATAAACTCGAGTAGAAAATAAGAAAATAAAACATAATAGATTTAAATACAATAACGAGCACAAAACAGAAATAGTCGGCAGCTGCTGGAACGTCATGACTGTGACAAGAAGGCTTCCACTAAGCATGATGCTGTGCTATGGAGACCCACAGCACAGCGCTGTTTTTTTTTTTTTTTCATAATTTTCACAGCCTCTTCTCGTACAGAGAAGGCACGAGCATTGATCAGCACGCTTGCTCAAGACGAGTTGGCGATTTCAGACTTATAATATAAGTCCAGGTTTCCTCACGATGTTTTTTATTCGCCGATGTCAGTAATGTCCTAGATAAACTCGGAAAGTACATAATATGAATTGAAAAAGTCATAATGGTACTTGCAAAATCATGCAATAATAAAAATATAAAGTGTATTGTACTCGTAGATGTATACATTTTGTCCTACATTCTGTCGAGTTCCGGGCTATGAATAGAAGACATCGTTATCAATACAGACAGGTGCCGTTAGAAGCAACTTAGGTAATATTTCAAAAGGATAAGTTTTGCATAAGACAACATATGTATACATACACAGTTATGCGACATTCTATCGAGGTCCGAGGCTATAAATAGAACATTATTATAGGCAGCCTTAGAGTAGTGTCCGACCGAAACAGTACTTTCTACCGAAACCGAAACCGGATCTTCGGTATCTGTCTCAGTTTCGGCTAAAACCGAAACTTCTTAGACTTGTTAAAAATCTATTGTTTACTGAAATTTGGCTTATTTTTTAGACAGTTAACACGTTCAATAAAATAAAAAACAATAATTGAAGTAAGTGAAAAAACTTCTTTTTTTTTGTAAAACACCTAAGTTATAAAAATTTGCAAAACAACGTAACTACTTCTTGGTACAAAAATTTATGAGTAACAAAAAGCTGATGATGGCGGGTGACAGACGAGCCATGAACTCACCCCAAGTCAGCCGAAGTTCAAAAACGCAGTTTCGGTGCGGCCGAAAATTCGGCTAATTTTCTGCCGAAACCGAAACTAGTAATAATAAATTGTTTTATTGACATAAATAAAAGTTATTACATTTTAATTTGAAGCCCTGACTCCTGAGCTAAGTAGTACTTGTGTTACAGGAATCAGATACGATCGAAACTGATGCCGAAACTAGATTTTTTTGCCGAAACTTACCGAAACCGAAACCGTACCTTCGGTCGGTCACTATAGAGAGAGGTTATAGGTATCCTAAGTACCAAGCATACTATTATAGAAAAGTGGGTAGAGTAAAATTATGCTTAAACAGCTGCTCACATCAACCTCTGAGGGAAATAAGTAAAAGTCAAATCATCAATTTCAACATAACATAACATCACGCCAGCGATCCCCGAAGAGCTAGGCAGAGGTGTACCATCGAAGAAGTTCATATCTATACACCGTAAGGACTATTTTTGCTTGCATCGTGCGGCCGCTATAGCACCGGGCCAGTAATAGATGTGGTCATCGTGTTCACGGGATTTTGTTTTCAAACTGCTTAAATATGAAGTTCTTCGATAGTACCTATAGTAACACCTACATTTCGCCAGTTAGGTTTAAGTTTCATCTAATTGTTTCTATTGCCATCAACCGGGAACAAATCCAGACTCCGGGCTGCTACTAAGAAATTTCTGATGGAAAAACACAATAACATTTTGTCCGACCTCATGCTCTGAAGTAGCGCTAGGAACCACTAGGCCTACGAAGCAGTCTATTTTAATTAGAACAAATATCTATAATAACAGCCTCCTCCTATTCCTCTTCCCTTCCGTGCCATGCTTCCCTGGTCTGCGAGTCTCATCCAGGTCTTCCCCATAACCTTCTGTAAGTCATCAATCAATCTGCCTAGCCTTTTCCCAACTTTGTTGGGGTCGGCTTCCAATCTAACCGGATGCAGCTGAGTACCAGTATGTTACTTGGAGGGACTGCCTTTTTTTTATCTGTAAGCTCTTGCCCTTCATCTCAGCTGATGGTAAGTCATGATCAGGCCGAAGGTAAAAAACACCCGGTATCCTCAACCAAAGAGGAATTGGCTATCTTACCTCTAATTGCCGAAACACGATAATGCTGTTACAACCCGGACTTGTCTCTAACTTCTACAACGCAGTTACTGGATAACACGATACCCTGTTAACACTGTTTGCTCAATGCACGTACCATCAAAGAAGTTCATTTCTAACCAGTTACAAAATAAAATCCCGTGAACACGATGACCACATCTGTTAACGGCCCGGTTCTATAGTCGCCGAGCGCTGCAAGCAAGAATAGTCCTTACGGTGGCTAGATATGAACTTCTTAGATGGTACCTACTAGTATTTTACTTCTTAAGAGCGTTTATTCTGAAAGCCGTCGCAAATAGCTGTCAAATATTTCGCTGTTTTGATTAATTTGGCAATATTACTGTATGGAAATATGAAATGTGGCTAACTAGTAAACTAAAACATTGATTATGAAATACAATAATTAATATCGTTACACCGAATATTTTGTTTTAGATGTAAAAAATATATTTGTAAACATTCCAAATGCCGTTTTACACTTAAAACGGTTACAACATAAAATTCAGTGTTATAATTGCAATTCATTATAAATATTCTAGTTAACTAGTTAGCCATATTTCTTATTTCCATACAGTAATATTGCCAAATTAATCAAAATAGGTAAATATTTGACAGCTATTTGCGGCGTTGCCAAATTTTTTTGATCACTCAACTCTTTATCATTATCATCATTTCAACCAAACGACGTCCACTGCTGGACATAGGTCTCCCCCAAGCACCGCCACTTCGACCGATTCTATGCTTCCCGCATCCAGCGGGTTCCTACGGCTTTCACAGGTCATGATGAACGCTCTTAAATAGAAAATATTATCAGTCGAGACAACACCAATTTCTAGCTAAAATACGCTATCAAAGTGTGAGTACACTTCCATTTCTTCCTACCCCTGCTCAAAAGGAGTTACAAGCAAGGGGAACCGCAATAGCTAGTTATTCAATAACCATCAATCTATGCGAGTTTTACATAAAATATTCCACAAGTATCTATTGATATTACCATAAAATAATCTTACTTTTTTCCTGTTTATTTTGTGGCATAAATTGTTTGTTTTCTTACACCATGGTGGTAAGGCGGATTAGGTATTATGTCAAGAGGATACTGTTCTCCCGTCTGCTATAATTTCAGCCTTTTATTGTCCCGCTGCAGGGCAAAGGCCCACTGGCACTGCAGGGCAGGACTTAGACAGAGATTTATGACGCGTGCTCATGACGGTTTGGCGATTTCAGACTTATTACTGTTTCATCCACATAAGTCTCAATCCCTTGAAAATATCGGGATAGTGGTCAAAAGAGTGTCCGTGGAGTTTCTTGCACGTTCTTCTCCATAGGTACCTACTACGCTTTGGAATGGGCAACTAGCTTCATAGTTTTGACTGACCGATTCTTTGACAATTCGAAAGTGCCTGTAATAGGTAGTCGGTAATACGGGCTGATATCCGCAACTCCACGTCAAAGCGCGTATTTTGCGTACGGGTGGGAAAATCGGTTATTCGATCAACCCAAAGTGCCTGTAAATGGTATTGAAATAAATGCTTTGAGTTTGAGTCGTCTTCCAGAATTTCACATCTTGTGACAGTCATCTGACCTCCACAACCCAAATGGGGCAATGTCGATCATATAGTTAAGCTGAGGGTCGTAGAGGTCAGACGGGGTATGTTCTTAAAATAGCCTAACGTTTTCAACATTGTCCAGGACGTAGGTGTATTGGAGACCAAAAATAACGTAACTTCATCCCCGTATTGCCTGAAAATATAGGCAGACATGTGTAATAGGAATGTTGACAAAGAATTTTTTTTTGTCCGTCAGGTACGTTTGCTTTATCAAATAAATAAAAAATGGTTTGATAAAACGCATTAAAGTCGGGGAGAGGGGGCTCGCTACGTCACAAGTCAGTATAAAATCTACCGGCCAGTGACGTCACGCTACATTTTAACACATTGCCTACACAATGTAATGCCGTAATCTTTTGATTACGGAAAAAAAAAAAAATACGTGTCCAATATTTTTTAATAATCTACCTGAGGCAATTTTTTTTTTTGTAAATTCCCCTATTGAGTAGTATTACACCCACATTTCGTCAATGTAATAAGTTCCACGTAATAGAGGGTTAGAGGGAGAGAGGGCAAGTCTTTTGCAATTAAGAACGTTTATTCTGAAAGTAGGCAACGTCGCAAATAGCTGTCAAATATTTCGCTGTTCTGATTAATTTGGCAATATTACTGTATGGAAATATGAAGTGTGGCTAACTAGCGAACTAGAATATTAATAATGAATTGCAATTATAACACTGAAGTTGATGTTATAACCATTTTAGTTGTAAAAAAGGCATTTGGAAAGTTTCTAAATACTTTTTTTTACATCTAAAACTAAATTTTCGGTGTAACGATATTAATTATTGCATTTCATAATCAATTAAGAATTTTAGTTCACTAGTTAGCCCCATTTCATATTTCCATACAGTAATATTGCCAAATTAATCAAATCAGGTAAATATTTGATAGATATTTACGACGTTGCCAACTTTCTGGATGAACTGTTCACAAATTCAGACAACGAGGTGCAAAAAAGTTAAACAAAATATGACATTGACAGCTGTCATTTTGGACATATTTTGTTGACATACAACAGTCCGATAATTACATTAGACAATTTAACAAAAAAAATCGTGTTCCTTTTTTAATTTTATCAACTTTTCCTGTTTATCCTTTCTTCGTCGAATAACACGGTATTCACTGCCTCTGCTCAATATTTAAAAGGTGTTATAATACTCACAATGGGTCACGGGGTCATCGACCGATAGTGTAGAGGTACCTCACGGATGCTGGATCGATAGGGACGTCTGTGCCCGGCTAGTGATGCGACTGGGGCGATGTCGATAAAATATAATATTTAAGTTTTATTTATTTGATTATTTTTTATGGATTGCGATAGAAATTAGAAAGGGAAATAGTGGTGATTTTAGTTTATTTTATTATTTGAAGGAACGATTTCTATTTTGAATTTAAGGTTGTATATATAGATATTATAAAATTTTCTGATAATGTTTATTTGTAGGTTAATTTGTTGGTAGGTTTGTATTGAAATGAATAATTTCGGCAATCTGTTTGTTATTTTTTTTTAAGTAAAACGGGCTTCTCAATTTTCATTAAATCCGATCTCTTGTTTCTAAAAATACTGTTTCACGACCTAAACAACCATTAAATAGCTCAAACTTTAGCCTCAAATCTAGGCTGAAATTCTAGACGAAGCAAAATCTGAAGACTAACTTATTTGACGTATAAATCATGATAGCAGACAGGTCTAAGTGGCTTGAACCTCCTTCTAACAATTATTAGTATAATTAATTTCATAGTTATGCTCAATTTATAGTTAATGACTCTCACTTTGT
This sequence comes from Agrochola circellaris, assembly GCA_914767755.1. Taxonomy (NCBI): domain Eukaryota; kingdom Metazoa; phylum Arthropoda; class Insecta; order Lepidoptera; family Noctuidae; genus Agrochola; species Agrochola circellaris. Next base: position 1,478,143 of record OU611867.1, on the reverse strand, counting down.
AGTGATTTAGTACTTAACCGGTAAAGCCCTGATAAACAACTAATTAACGTGCTAATTGACGTGCTTGAGGGTCACCCAGGGCTTTACCGGTTAATAATGATTTGTTTGAGCATTATAGAAGATTTTTGAAGTTTTAGTAACTTGCCAGTTTTTGATTGCAAAAAGTTGTCTCCGAATATACAAAAGCCAGTAATATCTATACTAATAATATTTTAAAGAGGTAAAATTTGTGAGTTTATATTTAGAGCGTAATCTTCGGAACTACACGTCCGATTTTGAAAATTCTTTCACTAATGGGAAGCTTCAGTTTAATTGCCCAATGGCATGGGATATATGTTATGTTAAAACAAGAAATTTCTTGCGAACGAAGTCGCAGGCAGAACCTAGTAGATGTCTAGTAATTCGCTTTAGAATGTCCAAGATATTTTTCTTGTATATAGTAATGACAGATCAAAAATTAAAGAAAAGGTAGTTTGGAAGACATTGACTGAGGTCAAGTCTTACCCTTAACCGCTTTCCCCGCTTGTTCTAACGCGTAGTTATGATACATGAAGGCAGTTTTCAAAATTAGGATACTAATCTAGAACCTTGATAAACTATCTGGCTTACTTTCAAAGTCAAATCATTTATTTCAAGTAGGCCATCTAAACGAACTTTTGAACGTCAAAATTTACAAGAAAATAAAATTGATTCTAGACATTCCTTTAAAGGTAGTTTCGTATGGAGCATAAGTAACTCCATGAACCATAAAACAGCATTAAACTTGATCCTTTACTAAAATGCACTCCACGATATAAGTCACGGATTATACTGAAATACTTCAAAGCCTCGTAGGCCAGAAATAAATATCGACTTGTCCTACATAAAAGTACATTGCAACAGCACAATGCCACCTGTATTTTTCCGCGTCTTGAAAAAATACATCTAATTCCTTGGGATTTGTTCTTAGTCTCTCAGTTCTTATTCTAGGCACATTTACTTCAGTATAACTAACATTTTATTTATTCTTCACTTTCTTTGTTTTTCTTTAAAAGCACCGCTATTTGTGGTTTTAAGTGTGTCGTGGTCGTTGTTTCTTGTAAAGACTCCTTTCACCATCTCTTAATCTCTTGCAATGTCTTTGTCTTTCATATTTCTCTATCAGTCGTAATCTCGGTAGTCACCCCCTTTCTAGCCATATCATCTTCCACACAGTCCATCCATCGTTTCTTTGGTCTTCCTCTACTCTTATAGCCATCGACATTCATACTCAAAACTTTCTTCACGACATTTTCCTCATTCCTCCGCATCACATGCCCATACCATGATAACCGATTTCCACAAAACTTAACAGTGACCGGTGCCACTTCCGAGTTCCTCTTATATACTTATTTCATATTCTTTTCACTCGCGTTACACCAAGATTCCTTTACTGTTTTTTTAAAGATTTTTTTCTACTTAAATATTCTGAATATTCTCACTGAATGAAATAAGAAAGTTTAAGAAATATGTTTGTTCCTTAATTTTGTATAAACTACTGAACGAATTTGCAAATATGGTATTTGGCACACAGATAGACCATGCCTACGTGCGTCGTAAAGCACGTTGGTCCCGTCTTTCATTCGTAGATCGTTGATAGTCGTTACTGGTAGTCAGAAACCCGAAATTATGACAACCAGTCTTACCAAGGGATACCATGTTACCCAGTAACTGGGTTGTGGAGGTGACTCGTTACATATAAAATACTGGTATTCAGCCGTATCCGGTTAGTCTGGAACCTGACCTCGACATGGTGGGGAAAAGTCTAGGCAGATTAATTAAGGTAGACCATGACATGACATGACTTAAATTTTGACAGTTCAACAACATTCATTGTGTCATTTACGTTGTTGTGCAGACAAATTTTTCGAACTTATGAAGCAATGGATTAGCAGTATCCTTCAAAATCATTCAGATTGAAATTGAGTGTGTGTTATTGCAATTAGGGTGCTGGATTATTTAAGATACTTTTTATCCTAGTTGGCTCAAGAAAATAAGTTTAAATATTTCAAAATTTACCAATGGAATTCTGCTCTTCAACAACATTGAGAGTAAACCTACATTTCTCCGCGTCTTGGAAGCTATTTAATACAAAATATCTCTGGCACAAATCCAGTTGGTACTATCAAATTCTAATCAAATATCTCAGGGCCTACAAATATTTGTGTCGAACCTGAAAATCAATCTTGCGCAGAAGTTGGATGTTATATATCTGTGTTATTTCAATCAAATGGTTATCCTTTCGGCAAAATAATTTTATAAAATAATATGATATGATCCTTAACCTTAAGTACTAGTATATCTGTATTTTCGTCAAATACTGCGATTGGCAAGTACCACTTCTCCAAAGAAATTAGATTAAATTGTATATTCTGTAAATTGGATACCGGAATCACTTTTAGTTCTTTGTCAGTGCACTCTTGACAGAGGGTTTGTGATCATCACGTTGCAGTGAAATTTCGGACAGCCGTGATTTGCGTAACGATGCCACGCCATCCTTTTCTGTCTGCTGTAACATAGTGCATTCGTTTCATGGATCGCCCTTTGCAGATATAATCTGGTCGGTCCATCGCATGGGGGACCTGCCGCGTGCTCTCGTTTCTTCGACCTTTCCCTGCACTACAAGACGTTCGATGGAATTGTTTCCCCGTCATGATACATGCCTAAAGAATTGGAGTATTCAAGCCTTAGTTGAACGACCGTTTGATGCCGAGTTCTTGGAGTATATATGTGTTGGTGCGAACTACCGTCCACGACAATCTAAGCATTTTCCTCCAACAACACATTTCCAGAGCGTCTGTTTTCTTTTTCTTCATTTATCTGAGTGTCCACGTCTCAGCAGCGTACGGGAATATGGGAAACACTAACCGAATAAACGGGCATGTCTTTTACACGCCATATTAAAAAAAATTAAAATAATCTAGATGGAGTCGACGTTTCCTATCTTACTAACCCTGAGAAAAGTTGCGAAACAAACTCAGGGGTCAAAGTCTCTTTTAAAGTCCAGACATAATCTTGGTTAGATCATGTGAGGACCATGTAGATTAGTGTCTTTGAATCTATGTGAGATCTTTCGTTATCATTGCTGTTCTTTGGCCAGGTTTTCGTTTTGGTAGAAGTCAATAGGTAAAGGGATTAATTATTAAACAAATTGACTACCAACTTTAACTGTCCATAAATTCAAATCACAACTGTCATTCTTTGACAGTAGCGCGGAGGGCGTTTGCGCACTTATCCGTATCCGGTTGGTATTCGATTCATGTTCTATACATGAAAAAGACGGACTGGAAATTCATGTCCTAGCGTCTGCGCACTTCCTGCCAGAGTTGCGAGTTGTCCGAAAGGGATATCGTGGCCCCGGCACACAGGCAACGGAATGAACACGGGTGGGTTTTAGTCAGTAAAAATCTGACACGCCCCCCCAGTCCGGCCAGAGCGGGAGAAGTTATTTGATAATTTCCCACCATCAAAAAAAAAAAGCCGCGCCGTACTTGTCCGTATTTGATTCGTTTTCTTTGATAAACTCGGTTTTGATCCGTCAAAAAACGACTCGAAGTAAGAATTTACGAATCGAACACGAACCATATACGCATGAGAGCACAAACGTCCACACAATTACTAGGGTGACCAAACAGGCCCACCGGAATGCGCAAACGCCCCAACACGATAAACGACGTAGGGAGAAAATTTGTTTTAAAATTATTTTTCCTTACAATCGGAGTCATAGACCAACCTCGATATACATATTAGATGTCCTACTAAAATAATGTCCTAAGACATCTCCTCAAACTCAAAGCATTTATTTCAATTACACCATTTGCAGGCACTTTTGAATTGTCAAAGAGTCGGTCAGTCAGAACAATAAAGCTAGTTGCCCATTTCAAAACGTAGACCTCAGAATGGAGAAGAACGGGCAAGAAACTCCAAGGACACTCTTTTAATTATAGATATTACATGATCCTGGGCATATTATTCATGTTGCTTATATATGTGAGAATAATGTAAATCTCCTCGAACTCTCAAATTCAAAGCAGTTATTTCAATTATTCCCATTAACAGGCACTTTTGAATTGTCAAAGAGTCGGTCAGTCGGAAAGAATTAAGCTAGTTGCCCATTCCAAAACTTAGACCTCATAATCACTGACACACTCTTTTATATCAAGGTATTACAAAATCCTACTTCAGCAAGATTATCAAAATCATCACGCTTGGCTCGACGATACTATTAACACCTTCACAGATGACTGCTACTGTCCACCTTCCTATCACTTCACTTTCCTCCACCATTAATTTACACCTACCTATTAGTAATTTTCAAGTAATTACCCCACTTGATGGACTTTCCCTTACTAAATATAATTTAATTGAAAAGTATGGCGGCGTGGCTCCGGCTAGCGAAATCAAATTCAATTTTCTTAAGGGCGATGGAGTTAGAAGACCATCGTCTTATGGATGTTTTAAGTGACAAAATTTTGAGTGGTGAGATGGTAAACGAATTAAGGAAGGATTTTGGCTAAAAATTCATTAAGCCTTTAAGGTAAACCAAAAACTTAGCATAGCAGAGTCCATTGCAAGAAAATCACATACATTTCGATTATATAATATAGTTAATGACTCTCACTTTGTAGTGATTTAGTACTTAATAATGATTTGTTTGAGCATTTTAGGAGATTTTTGATGTCTTAGTAAGTTGCCAGTTTTTGTTCGCAAAAAGTTGTCTCTGAATACACAAAAGCCAGTAAAAATATTAATACTAATAATAATATGAAGAGGTAAAATTTATGAGTTTGTAAGTAGGGGGTAATCTTCGGGATTACTGATCCAATTTCGAAAATTCTTTCACTAATGGGAAGCTACAGTATTGCCGGGTATATATTTCATGTCAAAACGAGAAATTTCACGCGGCCGAAGTCGCGTGCAGAAGCTAGTCGACAATACAGAACAATGAGTATTATACTTGAAAGAAAATCTGCCGTACCTACTACTCGTACATCATGCACCTATAATTTTGATTGAAGCTTAATTTTTTTATTTAAAATTAATCTTTTTGATAGTGATAAAATAATAAAAAAATAAATTAAATAAAATTCATTTATTTCAGGTCCACATAACCCATATACGAAAACTTTAAATCACACACAAACACAAATAGATTCAAATAAATTCAACGAATAAATACACCCTCACCACAAATTAAATACTTCAAAGCAAGTAAAGCTTGATGAAGAATTTCTAAGAACATCTGTAATGGCTATAAAATAAGACTAAATTCTCTGTAAATATTTTTGTGAAGTTACAGAAGAACACATACATAGATAAACTCACGCCTATTCCCATGGGGGTACGCAGCAACTACAGAACGCCACCTGCAACATCTACCTCGTTTACGTTCATACATTTGATCATACTCGCACGCCGGTTGAGCAGTGGTGGCCCGATGGTAACGACTTACAAGTTATAGATCGTGGGTTCGAACTCAGGCAGTCGCTTTACTTTGTGTAAATAATTTCATCACCACTGCTCTCAAAATGATGAAGGAAAACATCGTGACGACACCGGCATGTCTGAGAACCAAAAATTCGAAGACGGGACATCTACCAACCAGTACTGGACCCGCGTGGTACATTACAGCCCACTCCCTCTCGAAGAGAGGAGGCCTGAGTCCCAGCAGTGGGAACATTATAGGCTGGTTATGCAGATTTTGTTTACATGTACAGCATGTATCAAAAAGGTGTGGTCAGATTTAAGGGTGTAATGTAGGCCATCCAACTGAACAACTTTCTTTATGAGACTAACATCATTATCGAGAAAAAAATATCAACCGACCCATATAACGTGTCAATACCTATTCGACCCAAATGTATGGGACAGCAGATTATTTTTTCTTAAAAAAAACTGTACTTAATCCTATAAATCACAACGAACGTATGAACTTTCTTCATGGGACCAATCCCATAAAGAAAGCTGTTCAGTTTGATGGTCTGTACCCCACCCTTTAATATGACCATACGTTTCCACACGCTGTAAGTATACTTACATAATTCTGTAGAAACTTGAAAACAATCGAATATTTGTTCAAATACTTAGTTGCTACCTTAAAAAAATTAAACAAAAGAAGCAAAAACACTCTAAAACCAACAGGAAACAGCGAAACGCCAAAAACAAGCTTGAAAACCATCTAGATTTCACATTCAATAAAACTCAATACTTTGTGTAAAAGCAGTAAATAATAGCCGACTGCTGAAAAGGGGTGTTCTTAATTCAATTCATTCGTTCATTCGTTCATTTTATAGACCTACCCGCTCTTCGCTGTCAATTAACGTTGTGACAATTGATTTTTCACGCCTAGCTTGTACTTTGTGTTCGGTTTTGCTCGTTTTTTTGTTGAACAATTAGTTAATAAAACGATATTATTTATAAAATTATCATCATCATGTTTATTACAGCTAGACGTATAGGCGTTTATTTATAGTTTTAGCACAAATAAAATGTTTTTTTATTTTTTTTTATGAGTAATAGTTATTTTTGCAGAAACATTCAACTGGTTATAAATTAAAAAAAAATAAAAGTCAACTTTTCTTAACGAACACAGATCACCTGGCAATTCAAATTATATTTTGTGTAACAATAATATTAGTAAAAAAAAAAATCCTTGTAATTTTATTTCACCATAATAATTATTCCAGAAGATTGTTACCGTTATCTTCCAAACGACAAAATCAACTCATTCGTCTCGAAAATTCGTCATTCAACAAAAACATCGACACAACATTATCGCATCCCTACGTTGAGACCCCCCTTCACACGCTATGTACATTCCTGAACGCACACAGACACATTGTGGCCCAGTGTGCGTATCTTTAGAGAGGGGGACCCGTTACCATATTATTTATGTTGCGTACCTTCGCATCCTGATCCCGTAGAATATGGCAGAGTTATGTTTGGTTTTAGTATGTTTAGCTAAAATGATTAGAAAAACGATCCACGCGTCATGTTCGTGAACGGGCGCCGTCAGTTGTGACTGGTCATCTCTTATCTGCCAGGGCTTATTTTGAATTGTTTTTTTTTTTTTTGTATATTGTTCTCACTTAAAAGAAGCAACAAGAATAATGTACCCAGGATTGTGTAATTTTCTATATTTAAAAGAGTGTCCTTGGTGTTTCTTGCCCGTTCTTCTCCATGAAGATCTACGTTTTGGAACTGGGCAACTAGCTTCAACTTTCTGACTAACTGACCGACTATTTGACAATTCAAAAGTGCCTGTAAATGGTTTAATTGAAATAAATGCTTTGAGTTTGATGTCCGATAAAATAGAAAAAAAGAAAAGAAAAAAGTATATTTTATTTTGGTCACGCACAGTAAATAAAAATATAAAAAACAAAAAAGGACCATTTAAAAACTAACAGAATAATATCGACCTGTGCGAGGCCAAAAAGGCTCCTATCTCAGCATATCAGTGTTGGACTTTCACAGGTGTCATCAATTTCTTGTAGCGTACTGGCATAAAATATACAGGGTGTCCGATACAGAATGGATAACTTTGAAATAGCATATGTTAGAGCTTATGACAGTTCTAAAAAAAAATACAAGTTCCTTAGATACGTTTTTTTGTGCAATTTCTAGTCACATTTACTGCCTCTCAGTCAGCATAGTCAACGTACAATATTACAACAACAAATGACCGATGGAATTAATTCATTTGTGGTCGTGTTCTAAAATAATGTAAAATCAGGAAAAAATATCTTGGGATATTTTTTTTGTATTTTTTTTAGACCGGCCGTAATATCTATAAAGCTTCGTGCAGACTAGCGCGACGCGACAGGGCTACGTGACACCGGTTATTGTTATACCATCAAGTTTTCTTAGAAATTGTATTGTTCGATGCGCGTCGCAACGTCGCGTCGCGCTGATCTGCACGAAGCTTTAAATGCTATTTCAAGGTTATCCATTCTGTAGGGACCGGACATCCTGTATAATGAGGAAAGCAAATACCGTGGTAAAAATTGTGGCCAGTCAATCACCCGTGGAAGCTATTTTCGTAACCTCTGATATGAAAAATCCTGGATCAGATTAATGGTCACCAAGATAATGGCCAGCGTGGCCATTTATTGGACGAGAGAAATTTCTCTGAACAAATAATATCTGAATAACGAAAAAGTAATTCTAGTAATTACCAGCAGCAGGGCAATTACATAACATACATAAAATTACAATAAATTAATCGCAATGGGTTTCATTTTGACAGTCACCCACGCACATTGTGTTATTAACGTTTAAAAAAATTCGAACATATTATGAAGCAATGGATTAAAAATCATTCAGATTGGGATTTAAAATGTGTTACGTAATTAGAGTGCAGGTTTTGAATACACAATTTAATAGAAAAACAGGTTTTAAATAGAAAAACAGGGGGGGGTTTGGTTTTTCTGGTAGAGAATGCCTAAGGTATTAAGTCCGCCTTTGTACTTTTTTGAGTGTGAAAAGTTTAAATAAATAAATCCTTCAAGATAGATACAAAACCCCCTTCGGATAGGATTTCATTTGATCATCCATACAGAAATTGTATCATAACATTTACAACGAAGCAGACACAGAACGACGTAACTAAGAGCGTTTATTCTAAAAGTTGACAACGTCGCAAATAGCTGTCAAATATTTACCTGTTTTGATTAATTTGGCTATATTACTGTATGGAAATATGAAATTTCGCTAACATGAAATAGAATATTAATAATGAATCGCAATTATGACACTGAGTTTGATGGTATAACCGTTTTAGGTGTAAAAAAGGCATTTGGAAAGTTTCCAAATAGTTTCGAATCTAAAACGCAATATTCGGTGTTACGATAATTGCATTTCATAATCAATATTTTAGTTCACTAGTTAGCCATATTTCCTAAATCCATACAGTAATAGGTATTGCCAAATTAATCAAAACAGAGAAATATTTGACCTCTATATGCGACGTTGCCCACTTTCAGAATGAACGCTCTTAAAAGCAAAAAAATCACTTTCAAAATTCAAAAGTCATTTATTCAAACTAGGTTGAGAATAAGCACTTTTCGAACGTCAAAATTACATAAGACATTTCGTAAACCCAACCGTGTTTTAACCGACCATAATCTAACAACAACTACAACTAAAAAGCTCTAAGCACCAACCATTAACAAAACAGCCATATAAAAAACTTAAAAACACATTTTTACATCTCAGAGCTCTTGCAGAAATTCTTAGGCAGAATAAAAGTCGCGACGAACCTTCTCCCTTTGCAAATTACAGCCCAACACAAAGAAATGGCCCCTTTTGAACCCAAGGTAAATGAAAAAGTACAACCACCGATTAAAAGATAAACACGTTGTATAAAAAAATGTATAAAGTATTAAAAAAATATAGGTACGCAGAAAAAGTGTCTTTGTCAAAAGTTTGTAAAGAACATTTTTATGATTGTGTCCATCTGTTTTTTCTGTTGATATTTTTTAATCTTTGGCCCATGATTGATATGTCGGTTGATGTGAATTTAATGATGTTTTTCGGGTCTGCGATTGGTTGGTCTGTGTCCAGAGGAAACAGAAATACGTATAGCAGTAATCGTTTTGAAAGATATCAAGCGAACCATCGCGCCTATTCCCGAAGGATAGGTAGATATGTATTTTTAACCCATAATCCAGTTGCAAAAACCGGGCACAGTCAGACACAGAGCTCCTTAAGTTCTGAATTGAGCGCCACGATTACTGACAAATGCGTGCACTGACTGGACAGGTCCACTTAAGTCTGTGTGGTTCTTTCCTCAAAATACCGTTTCAGACACTAATCTACATGGTCCTCATATGGCTTGACCAAGATTATGTCTGGACTTTAAATAAGACTGCGACCTCTGAGTTCGTTTCGACCTTTTTTCTCAGAGTAGTCAGATAGGAAACACCGACCTCATCTAGCTTATTTTTAATATTTTTTTATATGACGTGTAAAAGTGATTCCGATAACCTATTTACAAAATAAACTGTGTCTATTTACAAAACAGACTGAAAGAAAGAAAATGTATTTATTTTGACTCGCACAGTAAGACCACAAACTAAACTAAACACACAATGATAAAAGTATAAAAAACTAAATTATATAAAAAGAAAATAAATAATGGAAGGTCCTATACGAGGCCAAAGGGTCTTTTCTCAGCATGATGCTGCGACATTTCAAAATATGTGTCGCAGCGCTGGGTACCTACTGATAGGACCCGCTTTATTTTAAGGCGACGATAACCGACTATTAATGATTTTATACTGAAGATCACGCCTAAACGAGTAGTGTTAATGATTTGAAAAAAAAATATGTTACCTAAATAAGAGCATTTTTTTAATAATTTAATATAGGAATATTTTAGATTATGTTTATATTACATAGTGAAATTAATTTGTAAAATTTGGTCTAACGCGGTTAAAAAACTGAGAATCACGCCAAAACTATCAAGCTCATTTTACTGAAACTTTCACCATTTTAAAGATAATTTAATTATTGATCTTTTAATATACGTGTTTTATTAAAATATGTTTTGTTTTAAGTATAATAAATTAATAATGCGTCTAATTTGGGACAGCGCTCCTTGATGAGCGAGTCCTGTTACTGGCTGGACGTACGACGCGTTGCGTGAACTCAGTACAGAACACACAAGCTAACCACTCAAAGTTACGGGCATATATCTGCATCTTAAGGGCCAGCTGTCAGCTGATGTCATGGGCAGGTACAGAAATAGATTTAAAAAAATATAAATAAAATAGATAATGTAAAATGTTATCAAATAAAAATACAATATTTTTTTAATCCGCGTGACTGCTGGGTGCTACTATGAATTACCCAATAGCAATACCATGCATATTTCTTTGTGACGTCAAGAACAATTTATAAGTCCAATCGGTAAAACTGACTAGTCTAAAATCTTCTTAAAATACCTACTTTTTTTTTTCTTGTATGATCATTGGACCAAAGAAAACGCACTCATTTTTCCTGTACGCAAAATTAATGTAGAGAATTGAATTCATTATTTACATAAATTACGTTGTCACCCGTATAGTAAGGTCTATCTACAATTCTAAACTGTCATTTCCATCTCTCCGTAATGAAGCAATAGTATAGCTAAGTCTTATATTAAATAAAATACTCAATAATTATAGAACGAATTTATGTTACCTCTGAATTATGAACTAATGAATGATGAAACAAATGATGAACGTCATCATATATTTTATATTCATTGACAAATGGAATACCTCTTGTCAAAGTGGTGCCAACTGGTGGCGTGAATCTTCATCAAAACCCTCATTAGCCATAAATTATCACTTTCATAGTTTATTCGGTCTTCCTCTACTCATGTACCATCCACATTCATGCTCAAAACTTTTCTTACGACATGTTCCTGAACCTCGTTCCTTCACCCTAATTGCGTAATAAACGATCAATCACAATTTGAATCATTTTGAAACAGATTGCTAATCCATAGATTCATAAGTTCGAAAAAAAATTTTGCTCTACAACGTAAATAACGCAATTAATGTTGTTGAACTGTCAAAATGAAACAGATTAGTCTTAATCATTTACGAAAATGTGTTACGCAATTAGATAGCTGTTTGACATACTCAGACCATTACAAACGAATTCTACGCAGAACTTTTTGGCCTCCGGCACCACTTTCAGACTTCCTTTTATATAATTATTACTCACCAGTGTGGAGCTCGGAAATTATCGCACGGGAACGTACCTATTACCGAGATCAAAAGTATCCTAAGTCCTAACCCAGGGCTTGACGGGGTCCGGAAGGGCCAATGCCTGCCGGGGTTGCGGGTTTGTCTGAAAGGGATATCGCGACCTCGGCACACAGGCAACGGAAGGAACACGGGTGGGTTTTAGTCAGTAAAAGTCTGACACGCCCTCCCGCTCCACCCAGAGCGGGAGAAGTTATTTGATAATTTCCCATCCTCAAAAAAAAAAAAAAAAAAAAAAGGGCTTGGTCTACCCATGTGCGAAATTGCATCCAAATCACTTCAGCAAACTAACAAACATACTTTTTTTCGCATTTATAATATTAGAGATTATAGTCGAATTCTAGATCCATTTGCTTATTCACATTTGGACGTAGTTAAGAGGGCGCCTAAAGGTCCACTAGCGCCACTCTTTAAAAAAAATATTATCTCGTGACTGAGAAGGAATTATGAATAACGGCTAATAAGGACCCTCGGTAAGTGTGTCTAGAATTTTCTAATACCTCTTATAAAGCTTTATATTGAGACACGAAGCAACAAAATACGATCTAAAGAAAAGCGGCCACATTCCTCTAGATCGTATTTTGTTGCTCCGTGTCTGAATATGAAACTTTATTAAAGGTATTAGAAAATTCTAGACACACTTACCGAAGGTCCTTACTAGCCGTTATTCATAATTCCTTCTCAGTCACGAGATAATATTTTTTTTAAAGAGTGGCGCTAGTGGACCTTTAGGCGCCCTCTTAAACAGAAGGGATGCAACCCACACAGAGTTAGTTTTGAGATATTCAACTTTTAAGATCAGATCGTGTTATGTGATTGTATGACCTGCCATACATACGGGTTGGTAACGTATGGTCATAATAACATGATGCGTTGGGATTGTTTTTGTGATATTAAAGTTTTGAATACAAAGAGTGTTTTGGAATAAATAACTCATTTTCGCCCATAGTTTGAGTTGGATCCTTTCTGCTCAACTACGTCCATTTTGTAATCTTTTTTATTGTCATTTTACAATAAAAAAGATTACAAAATGTGAATAATTATTTGTCCTAATTCTTTTATTTATATCGAATGGAAAAAACGACAATATTAATACTTATTGAAATTTGTTTACATTAATGTAATAGAAGTATTGTACCTACTAGGATAGTCTTGTGCATAATAAACAAGCTATTAAATTCCCATAAAGCCGGAAAAGGCCACGGCATTTCCAAAATGGCGTCAACCTTATTACTGGATTTGCCATTGTTAAATCTATGACATTTAAATGTCATGTAATGTCAAATGCTCCCATAAGAAATCAGGAACTTGTTTATATTAAAAATACGACTTGGATAGAATTTTTTATATTATCATTTAAAGGTTTATGGTAGGTATATGGTAACACTAAAAACACGCTTTCGCTTTTTTTTGCATAGCATTCTTCGATATCGTTAGGTAATAAACAGTTCTGATAATTATCTATTGAAAATGATCTACAACCTTTTTTGACATTGTCTGCACTAAAATCAGTAGGTATAATAAAATATTTGACATACAATAAATTAACCATAAAAAAAATGAACAGAAATTGGTATTAAAAAAACGTTTTTAAAACAGGTTTAAATTTAGGTTATGCAAAACAAAACAAATTGTTTCCGAAGTAGGTATTTAGATGTCACAATAAATCAATTGCAATGTCTCCAGTATTTACCGCTTCCTAACTGACAGAAATATCAACTAAATACCCTAAACAATCAATGCGGCCATTCCGACCCAAAATTATTCGCTAAATTGCGCGCCAAACATTTTTACCTACAATAAATCAACGTACATTCTTCGAACAAAGCTATTTGCGCTATCCGCCGCTAGATGGCGTTGTACACAAATTCTGCTGCCAACTATTCTCAATGGAATACTTCGCGTGCCCGTTTAGGCCAAAACTTTGAAATTATGCTATAATAATGTCTATAGATGCTTTAGACGTCTAAGTTTACAAGTTTGGCAACAGTTGATTAAAGTTTTCCTTTAATACTTACGTTGTTATGTTGGCTACATTGGTTGGAACATTGTGGTTGCGCTGAGATAGCAAAAATCGGATTTGTGGTCTGTTTTAGGATTCTGTTGTGGTTTCTGATTCTGTTTGTCGCGATGTGTGGTTGGAGATTATTTTGTTAGTTTGTGTTTGGCAGAACTTACCTTAATGTTTTTTGTGAGCTTATGAAACTACAAGAAGAAATTGAAACTGTTGATCAGATCTAAGTTTTAACGAAGGTAAAATAAATACACATTGGCACTTCCATTTTCAACGCGAAAACTGCAGTGTTCGTATTTTATACTACGTTAATAACCAGATATATAGACAGTAAGAAACAAGTATCTACTTGTATTTTGATACAGACGTTTTTTTTTAATACAAATCGCTTTAAGGGAGCGTCGTATGATAGTGAATGTTCAATAATGACATTTGCGCGTCAAATGTCAGATTTCCCGCCAAAACCGATATGAACTGTCAATCGCGCCCTACACAGAGGATAATCGAGCGAAGCCATATTGAAATACCGCTTTTTTTAACGAAAATTCGTAAAAAGGATTTCATTTGGTAGGTTTTGGATGTCGAATATAATAGGATGATTGTGATAGGATTCTGATTATAATGATTTAACGAAAGAAATAAGCTAATCAAAACTGCAAAAACTGGTATTTAAAACTTTTATAGCTTCTACGATACCTTTACGAGTAAAGAAATACTCTAGGTATTATTGTACAGAAAATGCTGAGCTTAAAAATAATATTCAACTCATATTGGGGTACGGTTTAAAACTAGAAAAATATTTCTGCATTTTCGTTATCTTTCACAACAAAAATAAGCAGAAAGCACGATCTTAATAAAAGAAATACCAACATAAACTAAAATTTAATATACCGCCATCTATTATCGAATAGCAAAAACTTTTCATACATTCTCTTGAATGCATTATCGGCTTCCACGCGAATAACTCCGCTTGCAAATGCATACCGCGAAAGATTACAAGAATACGCGTTTAGATGTTATTTCTTACTCAGTGAACACGCTTGCCTATTTTAAAATCTAGAAAATGAAAACTTTGTAAACAAATGTACGAAAGAACAAAAAGTAAATCTTGGAGGCGCCGGGTATCGATCCCGGTACCTCTCGCATGCTAAGCGAGCGCTCTACCATCTGAGCTACGCCCCCGGTAGAGTGGTAGCTGAAATAGTTGATTAATATCACATTATTACTATTTCTGTATACTTGATTGCTATTGGTCAATCAGTCCTTAGTAAAATAGTTATTTAAAATCGACCATACATACTTCTTTTTTTAACTTACAATGAGGTCATATTTTTATCATTAAATTTCATTATAATCTAAATTGTACCGCGGGTCTCTTTAAGGAGGAAATTGTAGAAACATGGAATAATAATAATATTGTTTGTAAATGATGCCTATTTTGGATCCAAAAATGAAAAAAAAAAAGTGTTTTTGGAAAAGTAACTGTTAAACACACACGTAAAGTTCAGTTTGCGTTAGAACTTCAAACAGTTTTATGACCATTTCAATAGTTCTGGTCATTCTGATATCAACTTAATTTACACTAATATAAAGCTGATATTTATTTATGTGGTTATAAATCTATTGGAAACTTGTTTTTAAATATGGAATACCTACTTATTCCTTCATTCATTGTAAAATGTCTTAGTATTCTGATCTTTAAAAAAATAACTGGACATCGACTTCGTTTTTTTTTTCAAATATTTGTTTAACGGTTGAAAGGGGTTACGATACTTTCAACCCCTACTTGTGAAACATTTAAATCAATTATTTTGCTTACTCAATTAAATCAAAATGAATGTCACCTGCAAAAAAACACAAAACGTAAACTTCCTCTTTTCAAAGACCAGTCGACAAACTCCACTGCCCGCCCCCTAAAAGTTCGCGCTCACAATAAAGTACCTACCTACTGAAATTTCAATCGACAATATTTACTAAAGTAATACAAAACTACCAATTACAGGTACCCCGGCTATTTTGCGAACACGAAACTCCTTGAAAATTCGCAGTTATTAATTAAAGTTCGCGAAAACGTCCGTAATTGGCGACAGATTTCGCAAAAAAGGGGGTGAAATAGAAAGAAAAAATGACCAGTTTGTTTGTCGTTCGTTAAGCGGTTTTAACCGGTTGCAGCCGGTTTAGGGTTTACAAGTTTGAGTTTGAATTTAGTTGATTAGGGGCTTTTGTTATTACCTGGAGTTGGGGCTGGCTTTTTTTTGCTTTTTTATTGTTGTAGAAACGGAACTTAGGAGGGTTTAAGGATTATGCCCTCTCACAGAGAGGAGATCTGTGTCCCAGCAGTGGGAACATTATAGACTTATTATGCTACATAAGTACAGATAAGTGATGATAATAATAAATATAAGCTTGATAGGCATCCTACAACGGATTAATTTTATTTATTTATTAAGGTTAACCAACAATTGTTTACACCAGTACATTAGCAGTGTATTTATAATAGGATACAGTTGCGGGTGCAACAATTAATTATAGGTTAACACCGCTAGCACAGAAAACAGTGGGTACAACCATTAATTACTAAATTACGACAGATAAAAAAAAAGTGTGAAAATTAAATTAATAAATTAGATCATAATAATTAGACACGATACAGATTGAATGATAATTGATATTAAAATTACATTAGAAATTAGACTAAAATAAAATAAATTAAATTAAGTACATTGAACATATATTATGAAGAAATTAAAACAACAACAATCCAAATACTGACCGTGATAAGGTTAAAAAATATAAAAGCATCCAACTCCATAACAAACATAAGAAAAATCATTCTGACGTAACTGTTAATAATAAAAAAAATAAAGAACACTAAAATAAAAGAACATGAAAGCTAGTTATTTCGATAACGACTTACCTATACTTACTAATGTTAGATTTATTGATGTACGAAGTTATAGGCTTATAGAAACCGAAAGTTAATATGACTATCAATCTAACCTCAACTTCAAGCTTATAAAATTGCATACATAACATAGCTACTAGGATTTGAGATAAAGGAAAATCTGGATTTATTTGTTTGCAATCAGTACCTGAACAAGAGTAAGATGTATGCTTGACCCTTCTCTGTTAAGAGGCCTTCATCCTGCACATGGACAATGACCCACAATCTAATATTATTACTAGAAATTAATTGTTACTTATAACAGAACTAATCACAAAAAACACACTCCAACCAACCACAATACTAATCTCCAACGTTGATACTTTAAAGTTCGCAAAATTGAAAATTAGCAGCGATCCAACATCAAAGTACCATTGAAGTCCGGTTCGAACCAGACTGAAGCGGTTAAAACCGGTTATTACCGGGTTTCCACTGACCGCAACTGGGTGTAGGGCGTCCATGCGTTTTTATGCGGTCGTTTTAAATGTTCGAGGTATAAAGATAATGAGGTTTTCGGGTTAAAGGGGGGTGAAATTGGGTAAATAAAGGGGTGAAACCGGATGTGTGGGCTGGAGATGTAGGTGGCTTTGTTCGGACAATGGAATTGGATTTTCACATGGTTGTGTTGGTAATTATGTGTTACAATTTTGCAACTTAGCGTTAAGAGGGTTTTAGAGAATGTTTATATTGGTTAGGATGGTAGGTTGTGTTTTGACAAGTCTGTCGCCAATTTTGGACAATCATTGCACGATTTTCAGTTGATAATGATCAACAATTAATAATTATTGTATTCTCTTAATATTATGTATGCCTCTGCCCCATAGGGGGGTAGGTAGTAACAACAGAGCGCCATATACTACAATTCTTACATACTTTGTCTCTCTGTTGACGATATTTAACAGTTCTAAACATACATGACTAATTTCTCTAGTTAACATTACCAATATTAAAATTTGAGACAACAATTGCTTATTCTCTACAACATTAATGATTTTAATAATGAAAATCCCGACCCGACATTAATATTAAAAATCGGGTAACAAGCTCAACAGCTCAATAATACACACAGTTTTATCTCAGCCAGGAAATATGCCTACATCACATGCTCCCCCTACTCATGAGGGTTACTCACACACCCCTTTTTATTTACAGAGGCTGCCCACACGAGATCATGCGGATAGGTGAGTCCAATTTATTATTTATTATGCGCAGAGTTTTTTTTTCGAAAGAATAGCTAATTTCGTTTTTTTTTTTCGACGTGAAAAATAGGTACCTAATGAAATGATGGTAGGACAATTATGAGAGGCGTGGAAAAAGCTAAAAGCTGTAATGGATAATTAATGAAAATAATGCTTTCAAAAACCGTTTTAGTTTGTCTAAGTAATACATAAATGTAGATACATTGACACAAATAGATTTTTTTGGACAGAAACAGGAGTTCGCCTCACAGTATCAGTTCTAGTCACAATAATGTAATCAATAAATAAATAATTAATAAATCATAACAGCCTGTGTTACTGTATCTACTGCTTGTAATAAAAAAAACAACCTAAAAACCCGGTACATTTGACCTCAAACATAGTAAAACATTTTCTGTGCAAATATTTTATAATCTGGCAACATTTACCTCAGTATTACGTCATATCCGGTCCGCACCGGACTCTTGTAGTAGTCGTACCGTTATCGAGTCGTTTCCGTACCCTTTAAACAAGGGTTTAGGTATATTTTATTGTAGCGCCGCCATCTTTAATTTAGATAAGTTTTAATAGAATCCATTAGATATTTCATGACAGATATGAATTTTTCTTTGTGTCGAAATAATAAGGTCCCTTCACTCAACATTTATAACTAAATAAAACAAATTAAAGTACTTCTCTTTTTCACCCCCCAAGGATTTTCTATTTCACCCCCATGAACATAAACCTAAATATTTCACCCCCTGATTTTAAATAACTATTCAATTTAATATGCTGTCAATTATGGTGGTCTGACGTTGAAGTAAAACATCGTGAAAAACCAAGGATTATTAGTCTGAAATCACCAGGACAATAACAAAGCGTGGTGATCAACGATCGGTTCTTCTTCCTATGAGACGCGGCCTTTGCCCTGCAGTAGGACATTACTGCCTGACATAATTATTGAGACTTATCATTATTAGTTGTACTATCAGACGCTCACAGACGCCTGTGTTCGATTTCGTCACAATGTTTCAATGTGTTGATAACAGAGATATTGTAGAACAGATAGTGGTTCTCAAGCTTGTAAAGTATAATTTTTTTATAGAGGACATAAAATAGTAGTCACTAGTATTTTATACCTATGCAACTATAACCTTTCTTGGAAATTAGGTTTTAACAATTTTTCTCCCTGGAGTTGAACAGTATTTTTCTTGAAGAAGAGTAACCTACCTATCCTATACTATTAAATGAGCAATATTTGTATGTAATCACGTTCTCGAAAACGGCTCTAACGATTTCGATGAAAGTTGCAATATAGGGGTTCAAGGGGGCGAAAAATCGATCTAGCTAGGTCTCATATCTGGGAAAATTTGTTTTTTATTTTCACTCGTGCAGAGCTCGGTCGTCCAGCTACCTACTATTAGTTATTAGTGCTGCTGAAGAGATATTTTTTTTTGGATGCCCAGTTCTACAATATTAATGATTCCTTATATTATAATATAACTATTCGAATATAGAGCACCTTAATTCTATTCTAAATTTCGAATTGTAACACAATTAAAACCGAGTAAATTCTGGAAAAATATAACTATTTCAAAGTCAAAATTGAACCTTTATAATATTAGCAGCTTGTATCTGTCATTCAGGAGAGTAAAGCCAACTTCTCATACAGATTGAACGCGAGCACTGATCACCACGCTTGCTCAAATGCTCAACGCAAGTTCTATAAACCAACAGCTAGGTACTTTTACTTACATAAAAGGCAAGTTAAAGAGCATTATGTACTAAATTTTTACGTCTATTTACTTACATATACATAAAATTTTGTAGCTCCACATAGCCCTTATTGTAATTATCGTAAAGAGCTTTCCAATTACATCCGTTTTTATCGATATTGTTATCCATACGGATTTGAAGGGGGCAACAGACTTATAGATAGATTGTTTGCCAACCGGGTAAAAGGGGTTCATATATAGTACAATAAAAGCCGGGTCAGTAGATCTGCCTGGTTGAGATGAATACCAGATGGTTCACTCCGACAAATCATTTAAATAAAAAGCGACTCTTGCTCGGACACAATAAAGTGCAATTCAGGTCGCAGAGCACTAATTACCTACAGTTATATTCGCCTAGAAGTTGCCCCTCTTTCTATCATTGACGAATTGGTATGTCTTTCATTGACTGGAATGTGTCCTGGCGGCTGAGAGTATGTCATGCTCACTCTTATGTCTCGCTGACAGTGGCGCGTGTGTTGCATCATTTAGCTCCCTTCAAAATGGTTGAGCTGAATGGTGCTGATCCATGCGTCATGTTCGTGAACGGGCGCTGTCAGTAGGGACTGGTCATTTCTTAGCTACCACGGCTTATTTTAATTTAATTTAATTTTTGAATTGTTTATTTTTTATTTTTGTTACGGACGCTTTTCACGTTTTGCATCGTTCTCACATGTATAACTTCAACATGAATGATGTAACCAATATTTTGTAACCATATCATGATTTAAAAGAGTGTCCGTGGATTTTCTTGCCCGTTCTTCTCTATAGGTACCTACTACGCTTTGGAATGGGCATCTAGCTTCATCTTTCTGACTGACCGACCCCCTTGACAATTCAAAAGTGCCTGTAATTAGTTTATTTGAAATAAATGCTTTGAGTTTTGAGTTTTATCGCATAACTCTTATATCTTCTGACTACGTCACATTCACTGAATTGGCCCGACAAGACGGGCCCGCCGCGTACTTGTAGCTTCATACCTAAAATGCAGAATGAACCATCTGTATCCATCTGTGGCCTAGGTCAGTCTTGAGATCGCTACTGCTAAGCATGAAGTTTTGGGTTCGATGCACATGTGGGGGACAGTGTCATTGAGTTTTTTCATCAAGAATTTCTCAATAGCAGCCCGGAGTATTCATTTATACTCAGTAGATGGCAACAGCCTCGCCCCCTATTACATGGAACTTAAACATAACTGGTTAAATGTGGTCGTACTATCAGCACACCTCTGCTTAATCCTTTGGGGTTTACAGGCGTGATATTATGTTATATGTGACCTCTCTCTGTTACCTTCTTATACCCAAAAACACTCAACCGATCATTACGAAATCTCGATCATCGTTACTAATTTAGTAGAAGTAACCTGCAACCTGGGGAAGGACATGGCTACTTTTCATCCTGGATATTTGTATTAAAATATAATGGTATACAAAATACACGCAGACAAAGTAGCGGACAATAGTTCTAAATCAGAAGTCATTCATTAAAATTAGTCTAAGAAACAGCAGTTTTTGAAAGTCAAAATTACATAAGACAGTCCCCCAAAGCACTAGAAGGCGGTGAACACCTCCTAGTGCTTTAGCTGGAAAGATGAAGTGGCACAGCAAACTCCAGCAGCACAGCTAAATAACAGAAAAATAAAATGGAGTGTTTTGGCGAGCATTCTAGCGAGCGTTCTAGCGAAAGGACTGTAAATTTGCTTCGAGCTTTTTGCCGAGCCAAGCCATTCTGTCATTATTCCGCCGCCGTCCCTCTTTTAGAGCATTGACTAGAGCGTTCGCTAGAATGATCGTGAAAATGTTCGTAGCGATGTTTGGCTCTGTTCGTTGTTCAGTTCGACAAATTTAAAAACGACGAATGGTCGATGTTCTGTTACAAGTGAATGCTCTAGTCTATCAGCACCTTTTTAGAAACCTACAACTGGGGTTGTAGTTTTCTAAAAAGACCTTTCCTACAAATAAATTCATCAACAAAAAGTGAAAAATGTAGAAGAAAAACAACACAGTTTTTCTTTACGATTATACCCTTTTATAACCACAATATTCTGTAGTTATTACACGGGGAAAATGTTTTTTTTTTTTTTACCTTCAGTTTAATGAAAACACCTACTGTGTTGGTTGTTTTATTAAACTAGGCGTTCCGGGTATTTCTCTTAAATAATTTGCTGTTAAACCAGCTTATTATAATCCTAGGCTATTGTTAAATTGGTGAGCCGTAGTGGCCTAGTAGTAACGGCCGCGATTTACTAGTTGTAGGTTTGAACCCAGACAGGCGCTTTACTTTATGTAAATTATTTAATCTGCTCTCAAAACGGCGAAGGAAAACATCGTTAGGAAACCTAGGATGTCCTAGAACCAAAAATATACCACGTATCTAGAATAACATTACGACACGTACCATCGAAGCAGTTCATATCTAACCACCGTAAGGACTATTCTTGCTTGCAGCGCTCGGCGGCTATAGAACCGGGCCGGTAACAGATGTGGTCATCGTGTTCACGGGATTTTGTTTTGAAACTGGTAAGACATGAACTTCTTTGATGGTACCTAAGTCGCGAGGCTACTTCTAAGCAAGCGTGTACCATCGTGGACCACATTATCGCTTACTATCAGATAAATAATATCCGTATTTTTAAGAGCTGTACAGTCTTAATCTGTCAATTATACCTCTAATTTACCTATAATACGTATTTGACATTGATTGTCGCGGATATGAGATTACGACTAGATTTTTAACGTTTTTAAATTCGAGAAATTGGCCTATAGATGAGACACTGGTCGCATAGCAAATATGAAAAGAAAAAAAAAGTGTAAGGCAGTCGCTCCATGTAAAATACTTATATGTGGCTACATCCTGTAAGACTGGAAGTCGACCCCAACAAAGTTGGGACAAGGCTAGGTCGTAGATGATGATGAGTGCTGAAAAGTTAGTATAAAAGGTTCCATTAAAATAGATGGACAAACTTTTGGAAATCATTCAGACTACTAAAATAAGGACAATTGGTAAAAAAATATATAGGAAAAACACATTAGATTAGATACTTACAGGAAAAAAATCAGCTAACGAAAATATACTAAAAATGTTGGTTACCTTAAATAAAATCACTATAATCAGTGTTTTTTTTTGCTTGGATATCTTTGGTTAGACGTACTGAACGCTGTGTTAAAATTTGTCCATCTATTTTAATGTGACCTTGTATAAAGATTAAAAATGAAAAAAAAAACAATTGAATTATTTCATTCTACTAGACTCTATCAAACAAAGCCTACCTCTCCAGCTCACCTCACATCATGACGTCACCGTTATTACGTCACAAGCATACATTATGCCTTATTAGAGCCGCTGAACACATTTGCAGAAAGACAAAGCGCCGCGTTAAAAGATCATACCATGGTATGTAGGTCGCGGGATGCGGGCTTGATGATGAGCGGAGCGAGCAGCGAGAATGTCGAATGTTAAGGGCGAAAATATTGAAAAGATACAAAAGAATAGTACCTAATTGTAGAGTATTGAGAGATTGTAGATCCAATAACTACAGACAGATAAGTACTTTTAAAATACGGATGAAGAAAATCACTAACTATTTTAAACGTAACTATTTTTGAAGGTTTGGTCGTCATAAAGGATCTGACTGAAGCCCTTTATTTTTTTCAATTTTCTGCAATGGGAGTCAAATTAATAGAACCCAGAATAGTTAAGATGCTTTATTCAAAGATAAAACTTTAATGCGCACCAAAAACAAAGCCTTTTTCAAAGTCACGTGTCAGTCTAAATTAATCAATTTATCTGCTATTACTAATCTCAAGCCCCCGAGTACACGTTGGGCGAGCCCGTGGCTCGGACAACGTATACTGGACTTTTTTGCGTGATTTACCGTTTGATTTGCGTGCCTCTTGCATCTTCAATCTCTTGCCCCTAACCCAATTTATTTGTGGTCGGCACAACATATATTTTTCTTCTACTATTAGTGGTCATCTTGGTGATTATAATAATCTGCTGGATATAAATTTACTGAAACATTATATAAATTAATATAAATTCTACAGTGAATAGAATTACTTTAAACTAGTATATTCCAGAATAGTTATTACAGGAACCACTTTTTCATATACAAGAGCTGTATTAACCCGCTACCCGCTTCGCCTATCAATATAATCTCACCCCACTTTACGCCCAAGAGTATAATTACGAGGGAGCTTTCCAGCAAACATTGTATTTGCTTTACCGTGTCCTACGTGTGTTGCCAGACGGAAATATTGCTTTTTTAATGTAATTTAATGGCTTAGAGATGGGAATTTGTAGTACTGTGGAGTGATATTTAGTATATTTTAGCTAAAAAGCTCTTTTTATTTGATAATGTGGGGTAATAGCCGATTTTTATATTATGCCGATCGTAACAGGCTGTTCTCATTTTGATATTATGATTAATATTAATATTACGACACGATACTGTGGCATATTGTGTCATTTTGTCTGTCGTTTTTTATGGGCTGTTCACACTAATAATATCAATCTGTCTGCCCCGTTGGTCTCGTGGTCGTAAGGTCGACTGTTGAGCATGGGGTCCTGGGTTCGATTCCCGGGTCGAGCAAAGTGTTATTGGGTTTTTCCATTAGGAATTTCTTAATAACAGCCCGGAGTTTGAAAGTCCGCGGTGTGATACCCCCGTGCTTCGGAAAGCACGGTAAGACGTTGGTCCTGCGCCTGATCGTATTGTTGCTGTTTCATCGGATTATGAAAGTGAGGGAAAAAGCGCATAATTGTCTGCGCACACACTTGTGCACTATATTATCTCCCGCTCGAAGGTTGGTCTCCGCTGAGATAGGTCGCCATAGTCGAAATTAGGTCTGGAGGACTATGACTAGGACTAAGTACCTACCAATCATCATAAAAATTCTCCCGTTGGTCCCGGTTGTCATTCGTAGATCTTTGACAGTCATTACGGGAAGTCAGAGACCCAAAAATCTGACAACCAGTCTCACCAAGAGGTAGGTATTGTTTTACCCAGTAACTGGGTTGTGGAGGTCAGATAGGCAGTCGCTCCATGTAAAATACTGGTGTTCAGCTGCATCCGATTAAACTGGACGCCAACCCCAACATAGTTGGGAAAACCATGGCAGATGAAGATGATCATAAAAAGGACAGAGTAGGCATTACGCAAATATAAGATTCTTTATCTTTATCACATCGAGAACATGTATTGTAGGAGTTATTTAAGGGTGCACCGAGCTTTTTGCGAAATAATTGCGTTCATTTGATCCCTTGCTGCATCGACATTACTTAACCTTTAGTAATGCAATTAATATGTAAGATATTTAAGGATTCACTCTATACATCATACACTTAAAAACAAGATTACTTGTAGCATCCTCGATAAAAAAAAACCAAGCCACATAAACCATTAGTACGGCGTAAATACTTCACGGAAGGTCATCAGTTTTTTAATAATAACAAAACTACATGTTTTCGATAACGTATACATTTAAAAATGTCAAAATGTGTATTTGTTTTAATAATACCAAAGAAATACCTAAATATGCGCGCGAACCGCCAATTCCTTACCCCGCTCCATCCCATTCATTAGCGGCACAGGCTCGGTGCACCCTTAAAGGATCGATAGGCATATCGAAACCGTGGAGTTTCTTGCCGGCTCTTCTCCATAGGAAACGACCAATTGGAACCGTGCACCTAGCTTCTCACGTTTCCTAAGTGCCCTTGTAGGTTTATATGAAATATTTTTTATTTTTATTTTTTTATGTATCTCTTTTCTTATTCAAAAACAGGGCTAAAAAGTAATGTAACTGCTTAGGTATTCATTTTGAATTCCAATCCCACACGGCACAATAGAATTAGGTAGATTGTTACTTTATTGCAAAGGGTTTAAAAAGGACGTATTTCGTCACAATTCCGCAAGAAAACATTACAAAAACCGTGACTTCTTGTGTTTAGACACAAAAAGAAACCCTAAAAAACTTTCTCAGACCGAAAACTCACAACACAAGAAAAAAAGCTACAATTATTATTTTGTGTTTCAAAATTTCAACCCCTTTACAAAGTTTCGCCCCCAATTGGTTCAACCCATTATTAAAGAGTTGCTTTCAACCCGCAAAAAAGTACGTAAAGTCTAACTGTTCTGAAAGTTGGTAACACTGGAAGACACTCAACTGTATACAAGAACATGGAAAAGGACTTTTTTCTCGACCGCCTATTGGCTATCGCGTTTTTTCTTTTAAACTTTTTTATGGTGTTTTTTTTTTAGAAAATTGTTGTTTATCGTCTGGCTAAGCCTCTAACATCTTTTTCTGGTGGAACAGGGGATTAAAATCTGTCCACATTAATATTTAAATATTTTAAAAGTTTGAACGTCTATCTATCTAGGTTAAATTCTTTTTACAGATAAATAGTAAAATTTGTTTTGTAGGATTCGTTAAACATGGAGGTAGACGTGTACTAGGGATAAAGACATTCTTATTTTTCATCTTAGAAAACATAAAAATATAATTTACTAGAATCTGGACAGGCGGGATTCTAAAACATTAAAAAGATTAATAAACGTTACTTCACACGTGCTTTGGCTAAGCGTTACTCCTGTCAATGTCGGTCGCACAACTGTCAAACTACAAGTTTGCGATAGAGACGGGAATATAATATCTTAGCCAAAGCCCGAGCTAAGAAACTTTTCTTCTTTCCAGCTAAAGGACTAAGAAGGGTGGGCGTTTTGGGGGACTGTCGTTAATTTTGACGTTCGAAAACTGTTGATTCTAAGCCTAGTTTGAATAAATGACTTTTGAATTTGAATTTGAATTAATCTCAACACAACAAATTAATAAGAGTAATTTTGCCTAAAATTTAATAATAAAGACAGATCATCTTAATGTCACGTTGTAATAAATCAAAATTGGCACACAAAAACCGCTGCCCCTACAAATCCCTCTTAGCAACAGACACTTCAACCAATAATAATACCTCACTGTCCAGTATAACACAGAGCAGCTGCAAATTTCAACCCCCTAGCCCCCTTTTCAACCCAACAAAGGTACAAAATTGTATGACAAATACCTCGCAACGTTCAAATTGTTCTCTTAAACACGCATTGGGAAGTTAATTTTTATTAAAATACTCACTTTGATGTTGTGACTTAAGCATTTTTTAGGTTATGTCAAAAAATTTCGCTGTTGGAGTAAACGTTATGTCATAAAGGATGGTTTAAGCTTAAGAATTTTCGGGGTTTTTCGTTTGTCGTGCTTTTTGTGAAAGTTTACATGACACTGTAATTATTTTAATGTACTTATAATTGTTTTTTATACTATTAACAATATTAAAAAGAGATACAATTTGTGAGGTTATATACATAAAGGGGGTAATCTTTGGTAGTTAAATAATTTTGGGGTAAAACTGTTTCACTAATGGGAAGCTACAGTGTTGCCAAGTGTCATAAAATATATTTTATATTAAAACAAAGTCGCGGTCAGAAGCTAGTAAATTATAAAACTGACAATGTATGAAAAAATGACGTCATTATACTGACTACGACTTATAGAGAGATGATGCAATCATCCCCACGCTTTGAAAGGGTACTTGAGGGGTACTTGTGATCCTATGACGTCATCAAGAAATATGAGTATAAGTAAATACTACCGCCATTAATTGAAACTCGTTCATCATGAATTCATAAATCGCCAATTTTTTTTTTTTTAATATATAAATAATTATAATAATAATTTATTTTATTTCAGACAATGCTAATATTGCATACAATCAAATGAATAAAATCAAAGATAAAAATAAAAAAAAACCAAATAAATAAAAATTGCGAATTAAAATAGATATTAAAATTTGTGAAATAATTATTAACATGTCAGAATTATATAAAAATAAAATAAAATGTCAAGTACTTAATAAACAGAAAATTGCGAATTAAAATAAATGCAATATAATAATGTTGCCTAGGTGTAGATATTGTTACATTGCCCGTTATGTTTAAGTCCCATGTAATAGGGGGCGAGCCCATTGCCATCAACCGGGCACAAATCCAGACTACGGGTTCCTACTGAGAAAATTCCTAAAGCTATCTGGAATAATTATTACATCTTCAACAGAACCTTTTACCTTTAAGGGCTATATTCTCGTGCACTCAGATGCGTATGAGTGTTACCATTTACTACTACTTATACCTATTGTAGTACTAAGCAGTGATGGCCCAGTGGTAACGGCCGCGACTTACGAGTCTTTAGGTTCGAACCCTGACAAGCGCTTTACTTTGGGTAAATTATTTCATCACCACTGCTCTCAAAACGGTGAAGGAAAACATCGTGAGGAAACCGGCATGTCCTAGAACCAAAAATTCGAAGACATGTGACATCCACCAACCTGCACTGGGCCCGCGTGGTGGATTGCAGCCCACTTCTCGAAGAGAGGAGGCCTGTGTCCCAACAGTGGGAACATTAAAGGCTGATTATGCGTAGGTTATGTAGTACTAATATGAATTACGAGTATTGCGACTCAAAACTTTAAGAATCGCTGTAGTTCGCACGACGCTTCGTGATTGGTCGGCTGTATCAGCTACACTTCCATCCCAGCATCGCTTTATCGTGAAAAGCGCTTTACGATTATAATTTATTTTTGCATTATTTTTTCGTTTTTTTTGGCAAATGATGGACGTTGTATTAAGTTAGTGTCTGTATTTGTAAAATACAACAGAAGTTAATGTAGAGTAAAGTCATTAACTAGTTAATAGTGATGGATTTGTCCATTAATGTGTGTTAAACCTTTATCAAACTAAAGGGTCGTAGAAGTTCTCAGGGGATCTTTACGAGCTATGAATATTTATATAAAGAGACGAGCCACTTATTATTTATATTGATTTGAGCTGATTAATTACAAAAAGTAGTTTAAAACTAAAAAATACACTCAAAACATGACTGTTACTGCAAATTGAAGTTCAGACATTTTTAGAATACCGTTGACTAACGAAATATTCAATTTAAACTCAACAGACTTTTAAAAATTCAACCGTCAAATTCAAAATTCGAAGCAAAAATTAAATTAAAGCGCGCCGCTGTCAGAAGCGATGAAAGCGCTACAAACACATGTCACCCAATTCCTCCCTTCGACTATTTCTGATAGTCATTCAGTGTGCTCCATTCAAATTACATTTCAGTGCGATGTTGCTCTCCGTCAGTGTCGGTCGCTCGTTTCTCTCAAACATTTTAACAGAAATGACATATTTTTTTCAAAATTAGAACGTTGGAGCCCATTTCGCGCGTGTGTGTCAGTTTTTGACGTATTCCTTTCAAAATGGCGGGCGAATAGTGTTTTTTTTTTACTTTTCAGATGCCAGTGTTTACCGTTTGTGCCTGTAATAATAGTAGGAAAACGGTGAGTAATGTTTCAAAAATAGTTTTTATTTTGTTTGTAATTTTTTTAGAACGTTTACGTGCTGTTGCCGGGCGGTTGTTTCAGATTGTGTAAGTAGTATGACCGTGCGTTCGGAGTATTTAGGACAATTCCTAATTATAGTAATTGACTGGTCAGGTTAGTCATTTTAATGGTTTTCCTGTTTCTTGTCATGCATTTCTGTAGCATTATTTATCGGAACGTTTAACTCTGAACATATGCAGAGGTGTAGGCACCATCAAAGAAGTTCATATCTAACCTGTTTCAAAACAAAATCCCGTGACCACGATGACCACATCTGTTACCGGCCCGGTTCTATAGCCGCTGAGCGCTGCAAGCAAGAACAGTCCTTACGGTGGTTAGATATGAACTTCTTCGATGGTACACTAGGTATAGTAGGGTTAAACTCTGAAAATTAATTAAAAATCCACATTTTGCTTATTTCTGATACTTCATTGTCTATAATATTTATGTTTCGGAAAAATAGCTTTAACATAGAAATTTTAACCAAACTAAATACACCAAAACGTTAACCAAAAATCAGTCTAAATAATACCAAAAGCAATACTAGCATTCTTTCAGTAATCTCACCGACACATAAATTGAAAAGGACACTGGGGAGTTTGTTGCGCCACTTCTTCTTCCCAGCTAAAGCACTAGGAAGTGGTGAAGGGTGGGCGTTTTGGGGGACTGTCTCATGTAATTTTGACGTTCGAAAAGTGCTGATTCTCAGCCTAGTTTGAATAAAAGACTTTTGAATTTTGAAACATCGGCTAACAATGTCAAGAGCATGTTCTGACCGTACCACCATCATTCTCCTACCCTTACCCCTATTTATTTGAGGTCGATATAACATGTCATTTCCTTCCATACTTCTCTATAAGTCGTCATCCCGGTAGTCACCTCCTTTCTAGCAAAATTCTCACTACATGCCGACAGTAATAGTCCCCACACCTTACAATGCGTGATACGTCGCTATTAATTGGACGTAAAGAGCTCTATTTACGGTAGTAGTTCTTTCATCATCACGCTTGTATTGGCTAAGGGTGTGGGCAGGAGTTCGTTCTATAGTAACGTGTTAAACATTAAATACCGATGTAGATACAACTGGAGAAAAGTTGCTTCATGGGTCATATTTTGATTTACTCAAAGAGAGAATTATTCTCGTGTAATATGGGGCGAGCCTATTGCCTTCAACCGGGCACAAATCCAGACTCCGGGCTGCTACTGAGCTATTCCATTATAATTATATATTTTGTAACAATATTTTGATTTATACCTACATTTCGCCAGTTATGTTTAATTCCCATGTAATAGGGGGCGAGCCTATTGCCTACCTACTACGCGTTGGAATGGGCAACTAGCTTCATCTTTCTGACTGACCGACTCCTTGACAATTCAAAAAGTGCCTGTAATAATTGGTTTATTTGAAACTAGCTACACCCCGCGGTTTTACCCGCGTAAGTCTCGATCCCGTGAGAATATCGGGCCAAAAAGTATTCTATGTAAGCCAGGTCATGGGCTACTCGTGTGCCAAATTTAATCCAAATCCGTGCAGCCGTTATAGCGTGAAAGTGTAACAAATACAAACATATAAAAAATGAAATGTTTTCTCTGTAAAATATGTATTAGTTTAGATAAATACTTGAGTTTGATTTCTCTGTCTGTATTTGTCCGTTAGGAAAAGGTTGCATTGCTCTCCGCACTAATTGTTGGCGATTTCACACGACTAATCAGATTGACCATGATCTTTTTTAACCACGTGCTTAAGAAGCGCATCTAAAAGTCTTCACGCCGTCAAAATATTTTCACATTCAACAGCTCTTACGATAGCTAAATTATCATCTCCTATTTTAGCAATTCACAGCAAAATGGGAGCAACTAACACTAAAATTACACATCAATCAATCAATCTGCTGAGCGTTTTCCCAACTATGTTGGGGTCGGCTTCCAGTCTAACAGGATGCAGCTGGATATGTAGTATGTTACATGGAACGACTGCCTATCTAACCTCCACCACCAAGTTACTGGGTAAGACGATACCCTTTGGTAAGACTGATAGTCTGACTTTTGGGCATCTGACATCTGACTACCCGTAACGACTGTCAAAGATCTACAAATCAAAAAAAGATGAAGCTAGTTGCCCATTCCAAAACGTAGATCTCTATGGAGAAGAACGGGCAAGAAACGTTAATACTCTAACTCACCAGAATGTATACTATTGTAATAGATAATGGTATTCTCAGTAAATTTTTAATACTGTCACGTGTCTCGGGCTTAATCAAGTCTAGTTCGTCTTTTGTTTTATTTCCCATGAGGCATTGGGAATGAGGGAATGAGCTTAGCAAAGAATTGAAGGATTGCTTCACTCTTATTAACTCTTAGATTTCAACCAGTCCTCATGAATAGAGCCATTGATATTATTTTGAACCTCTTTTATAGAGTCACTGCCTTTTTGGTCTTAGTTAAGTTAACTTGGCTGTAAACATGTAACATTGGTTTAAATCACCAGAAACCTGGTCCTAGCACTGTTAACCTCTTTACTAGTCTTCATCACTGTTTCTGTTCTCATCATGATTTACCAAACCGAGCCAGAATCTGTTCTTTTAAGTTTTATTATTAAAAATAGTGGTAACGGACGCAACTATAGAGTTGCAGGTCGTAGATTCGAACCCAGACAGGCGCTTTACTATAAATGATTTCATCACCACTACTCTCAAAACGGAGAAGGAAAACATCAGCATGTCATAGAACCAAAAATTCGAAGACATGTTACATCTACCAACTCACATTGGGGCTGCGTGGTGGAGCAGGCCTGTTTCCCAGCAGTGTGAACATTATAGGCTGATTATTTAAAACGGTTAATGTTCTCTTATCGAAAATGTTTGGTTGTCATGTAGGAGGCATATCTTTTCGGCTAGCTGATGTTAAATGGTACATGCCTGCTATCCTTGATCTCATTCTTAACCTCTAGAAGGATCTTTTCATTCACCTTTACATCTTTTTAAGTAGTAGCTTTCATCACTGTTTTGGTTCTGGCCATCTTAAACTAAGCCAAGCCTGACAGACAGAATGAAGAAGAAAATGCTAGCGATCAATTCTATTATGATTTGTTGAATTTAAAATCCTGCCAGACTTACTACACTTGGGCCATAGGAAGCACGTCTTTTCAGCTAGATGTTCAATTGTACATTGTTGCTATCCTTGACCTCATTCGAGACTTCAAGAGAAAGCGTCTTTTCATCCATCTTTTCAAGACTCTAATCACACGTTTCTTTTCTCATTCCACGCTCGAATCGTTCAAGTGCACAATAAATAAGAGCATGTAAAGGCTTAATATAGCTGATTCGTCGTCTAATTTCTCAGAATGGCGCCTATGAGTCGCCGCATGTGCTTCCCTGTCATTTGATATTGTACTCTATGTGTTATATGATATTGTGTCTATAGTAATGAAGTCTGTATCAACTGTTTAAGGTCCACATTCCTTTGAATTAGAGTCGGTTTGTGTTAATTTGTGTTCTTGTGTGGAATGTCTTCACTTGAGATGGATAGGGTACGTTTGAATATAAATAAAATTGATGGCTGCAATATCATTATAGTACTCGTAATCATCAACTTACTAGCTAGACTATGTTAGAAGATTGAGTGGCCATGGAGTTTCTTGCTCGTTCTTCTCCATCGGTACCGTCGCGGTCACGCATATCTAACCTCTTTGAAAATAAAATCCCGTGCACACTATGACCACATCTGTTTACCGCACCTTCTTTTTTGTATGTAAGCGTTACTATTTGCGGCCGGACGCTGCAAGCAGGAATAGTCCTTACGGTGTCCGCGATAGTACCTACCATCGCTTTGGAGTGGGCAATTATAGCTTCATATTTCTGACCGACTGACTCCTTGACAATTCAAAAGTGCCTGTAAATGGTTTAATTGAAATAAAAGCTTTGAGTTTGACTCTTTTCACGGTTTCAAGAAAGCCCAAACATTTAATCTACTTACTACAATTAATGGGTTAGTCGACTTATGGTTTGAAAACAGTAAAATCAGATTGGTTTTCGGAAATGGTATATCAAAATTGATTGATCATCATTTTGCTGTGGGTGGTCTTTATAATATCGAGTTTGTGTACTGAAGGACCAAGAAAACAGTATCAATTTTGAGAACACCTTTCATTAATAATCATTGTTATAATAATTACAGCATTACGGTTGATAGTAATCTATATATAGAACAACTAACAATTACGATAAGGTACCAAATTAAAACCCTAACTAACTAACTAACTTACTATAGGTACAAGTAAATACAAAAACAAAAGGACATTTAGGCGCTGAGCAGTCGATGGAAATTTTCTCCGCGAACAATTTGAAAGCGTAAAAATCTAAGGCGCAGGTAAGACAAAATGCCGGGATTTCCATACGATTAGGCGTCGATAGTAGGTATTAGTTTATCAGTCTTACAAAGGGGTATCGTGTTACCCAGTAACTGGGATGTGGAAGTCAGATAGGCAGTCGCTCCTTGTAAAATACTGGTATTCTGTATCTGGTAAGACTGCCGACCCCAACATAGTTAAGAAAAGGCTGAGCAGTTATGGAATCTAAACATAATTATTATTTAGTCTAAACATATTCATATCAATTTCGACTCTACCCAAGCAGGCAGAAAGTTCAACCACCTTTTCCAAATCGACCTTCCCACTTAATTAACTAACCGCCATCACATCACATTAACTAAATTAAACACACTACTTATCAATCTACCCTTATACATTATTATTCCTAACAGCTTTAGCCAACAGCTTCGCCTGCTTGGATGTCAGAAATTATCCCAAGGGAATGTAGTACCATAAGGATAAAAAGTATCATAAATGTGGCTATAACACCATTCTTAGAGCGTTGGCTGATAGGTGGGACTCTCCGATCTTGGGTCGGTGGATACGACTGCACGCAGACAAGAAGGCAATTCCCGGCGGCGTGCCAGAATAAATGATATTTACACTAGTTTATAAGTTTACATTGTTTCCAACAAATATGGAAGTAATTCTGAAGTAAATGTATTTATTTATTTATAAACTATCTTTGTGCCAAATTTCATCCAAATCTGTTCAATAGTTTTTGCGTGATTGAGTAACAAACATCCAAATATTCAAACTTTCCCATCATACTAATATTATTAAACGCGAAAGTTTGTGAGGATGGATGTTTGTTACTCAATCACGCAAAAATTATTGAACGGATTTGGATGAAATTTGGCTCACAGATAGTTTATAACCTGGATTAATACATAGAATACTTTTTATCCCGATAGTTTTACGGGATCGCGGCTTATGCGGGTGAAACCGCGGGGCGCTGCTAGTTTATAATACGAGTATTAGTAGGATTTCGAGAGATTCCGCCTAAAATATGAGAGCGTTGTGACCCTAACGTGTACTTTTTTAATTTAAAGTCCTTTCACCCCTGTGTTATAACGAATAGTTGAATGTTTTATTTCAAAGGAGGTATGTGGAGTATGCTGACGGGACGGGGACGTGTTGGGGACGAGACGGGGACGTGACGGTAGCGCGTGCTCGCGAATGAAGGGATGCGAGCGAAAATTGTAGATGAATATGTAGTGTAGTGAGTTAAAAATGTATGGTTGTGTTTTGTTTTTTGATTATTGTAATTGTAATAGATTTTTTGTGAATGTATGGGTTGATTTTATTAATATTTATGGGGATATTATTTCGTGGTATCTTAAAGAGTTAAGTGCTAAATAATTTGTGGTTTTAGGTAGATTTTTAAGGAGTTCGTGAATCGCTCGAAAGTAAAATTTAGGTTAGCTATCAGTGAGTTATTAATATCAGCCAAATACACGTTGCCCACATTTTTATATGAATAAGATCGATTTTATTCAAATATCTGACTGAGTAATATTTTTAGGTTCCCAAGTCAAATAAGTACCACAAAAGAATATGTTTCAGCAAATGACAGATTTTTTTTAAATAATATTAAAAAAGAGGAAAAAAAAAATTTAAACAAACATTTTATGGAAAATAAAGAAAATTTATGAAAAAAAATGATGAAAGAATCTGTTTTGTTTGAATGAATGATGATTTTTGAGTTTGAGACAATACCGTTTTTCACACATATTCCTAACGGACTTCACAGTCCTTCCCAGAGTTCTAATTAAATAATTAAAAACATAATTAGTCAACTCTAGAGTTTGTACTCCACTACAATACTTATTATTTATCCCGTGGCCTATGACCCGACTGATAAGCGAACACGTATAGCCGTATTTTTATCGCTCATTAACGTTTCATTGAACTAAAAACTTATTTTGTTCATTAATTTTAAATTTCGAATTATATTTAGCCGTTACACGTGTTTTTTTCCCACCATTTGGTAGACACGTGGCGGTTGAAATTCGAATGGCGGTTTTTTTTTTTTGCAAAACCTTCATTTTGATGCACTCAAAATAGACGAAGATTTCAACGAACATAGGAATAGAATGGATGTTTTTTTTAAATAGATATAAATGTTCTCTTTCAATAATCTCCTGCCCTTATCTCAATTTATTTGAGGTGAAATGAAATGAAATTGTTTATTCTGTAAATAGGATATCGGAATCACTTTTACACGTCATATAAAAAAATATTAAAAATAAGCTAGATGAGGTCGGTGTTTCCTATCTGACTACTCTGAGAAGAAAGGCCGAAACAAACTCAGAGGTCGTAGTCTCTTTTAAAGTCCAGACATAATCTTGGTCAAGTCATATGAGGACCATGTGGATCAGTGTCTGAAATGGTCTTTTGAGGAAAGAACCACACAGATTTGAGTGGACCTGTCCAGTCAGTGCAAGCATTTGTCAGTAATCGTGGAGCTCAACTCAAAACTGAAGGAGCTCAACTCGACGAACAATACCAAAGAAAGGATATTTGTCGTCGCAACATGTCTGTTTCTTCCATACTCTATTAGTCGTCATCTTGGTAGTGTCACCCCCTTTCTAACCGTATCATTCATTCATTCTCTTTCAATTTGAAAGTAACATACATCATGATTTGCTTGATGATGCTATTCGACATTTAAACTAAGTGACAAAGTACGACTGAGAGCCAATGGTATTGCTTTTTTAATAGAAAAAACCTACTCAGATTCTATTCCTTTTACAAAAAGACGAGTAACTATCACATATTTTTTTATTATAAATTTACCAGCCAGTAACTACCCCAGAGTAAATACCTCTTCTCATTTAGATAAGTAATGAACATTGACCAATTGGTAATCAATTCCAAATATCAGATTGGCAATTTTCGTATTTTTTATAAGCTGTCAAAAATGACGTAAAAGTTTTTGACATTTCTTGTCGCTGAGATGAGATTGCAAACTGAAAGTGACGACGTTTTTTTAAATACGTTGCCTTGTCCTCTTACTCATCAACTATTAACTATAAATCATCTTTTTTAACAACTAACTGTTGCCCGCGACGCGTCTGCCATCCAGGATAAAAAGCCGATGTCCGTCTTCAGGTCATGGTCTACCTATGCGCCAAATTTCATCCAAATCCGTTCAGCCGTTTCAGCGTGAAAGCGTGACAAACAAACTCACTTTCGTATTTATAATATTAGTTAGTACATATTAGGATATTATAGTTAAGGATTTTGTGGGCCTGCACAACATGGCAGACTAATCGTAACGCAAATTAGAACGATTGTAAAGTGGAACATTCTGTTAAAAATGCCGTGCGATAGTTGTCTTTTCGAAATTACGTTACATTTTCGTCGCTCATTCATGCCACGACCTCCGGTCATCATGATTTATTACAATCGACAAACCCTACAACAAATCAATGGGAAAACAATTTGTAGTTACGTCCACTCTTGCCAACCCCATGGAATCTGCACATAGGCAATTAAGCTTGTTTCCCATGGTCTCGGGGCCCCCATGCCTTTGTGTGACCACGTGTACAGCAGATGTGCGCCTGAGTTTATTTTACTTTACTGTGGTGGCCATGGGATTTGAATTTCGAAGACGCAGTCGATTTTCGTGGAACGTGGTCATTTCAGAACACAGTGGCGTTTTTTTTTTGTATAGCTTGTTTTTTATCTTAAGTCATTTTCATAATCAGAGTAACTTTACACTAATTTGTAATATGGGTGGTTTTTTCATCGGATTTCAATCAATTTATACATTTGAAGCAGACACAAATACATTTTAAAAATAATATTAAAAGAAAACTCACCACTGTCGTATTTTTTTGATAATTAAAGTTTTAATTTAAAACTAGGTACTAAAGCACAAAAAAATCGAATGTACCCCTAGTCGCATCTTAGTACAATATTTCTCTATCCCCCTACAAATTATATTACATAACTCTTGATAATGTATCAGTGCAAATTGTTAGTTGAGTATTACTATTAGATAGTTGATTCTCAGTATTAAATTCTAGATACGGGACAGCTGTGGCTGAATCATTGTGAACCAAAGACGCCATTTTTGTCTAGCTGTGGTATGTCTACGTTGGCATGAAAAGCGTTGCACTGTTTACTTATCTCTTTATTTCAAACAGAGAAATCATTCTTCACATCTGTTTCTTTTATATTCGAATCGTTAATGAATTACAATAGGTAGGTACAGTACGATACAATTTAGATGTAGCATCAGGATAAATCCGTAAAACCAATCACCATCTGAACTGAGTGCAAAGTCAAAGTCAAACTCAAATCATTTATTTCACATAGGCCCTTGTAAGGCACTTGTGAACGTCAAAGTTTACAAAAATTGAATATTGATTCTAGTCGCCCCTTCCAAAAGGTAGTTTTCGTATGGAGAAGAATGGGCAAGAAACTCCACCGTTACTCTTTTAAAAAGTGTTACAATATTTTATAGTGCGCCTTCTAAATCACCAATATTTATTACTGCTTTAGGTGAAAATGATCTTTCGCAAACGCAATAACTTGTAAAGTCATGTAGCCAAATACATACGTAAAATTGAAATGAATGAATGAAAATTTTCAAATTTATGCTACATCGAAGTTGTGTCGTACTGTAGTTATTTTTAATAACCTGGATCGATTTAGACATTTAAATTATTTATTCTAAAGTTGCCTTTTATTCGAATAATCAGTAAATAGATTATTTTATGTCGATTTAATAAGTTAAAAATTTCATTTTATTAAAAAAAAATGTGTCTTTTTAACATACTTATCTGTCACAATTGATAAGTTATTTAAACTCAATAACAAATTAAGGCTCACTATAATCGAAAAGTGAGTTCGCGCATGTTTTTACGCACCCAGAAACATGAAAAAAAACGTCTAATTCAAACAATTTATTTAAATTAGGCACAAAAAAGCACTTTTGAATGTTAATTTTACAAAAAAACAGAATTGATTCTAATCGCCCCTTCCAAAAGGTAGTTTTCGTATGGAGAAGAATGGGCAAAAAACTCCACCGTTACTCTTTAAAAAAATGTTTTTACAATATTTTGTATACATTAATTATATAATTATATGTGAAGATTATGCATCTAGAATAAGATTAATAAACCACGATAGGTAAAAAGAATGAAAAATGAAGCAATGACAGATAAATTAATTAAGTGATAGAGGTGCTCGCATATTTACAAACATTGTAAAATTATACGATATTCCTAACATTTTTACAAGTAATACTAAATGTCCCGCGACCATCCCAAAGCGTGGTCACCGCACATCTTGTGACCATACTACCAGCAGCTGTACCATACAACATCCGGGTCTATTGTGAGCCCCACAAAAGGACCATATCCTTCTCTTATTCAAAATCATGCTCAGCCTACTTTGTTTATTGAATATATTTTTTTAGAAAAGATTACTTGCAGTATGTGGTGCGGTATTGGTTATTTTCTTGTTAGCAAACAATTTAGATAATTATTATTTGAACTTGATATTTTATTCGTAGTATATCTTTTACAATATTTGACACACTAGGTACAAATTAAATGAACTAACTAACTATACAAATATAAGAAGGGGGTGGGGAGGGGAAAAATAATAGGGCATCAAAAAATTCGTCCGCGTCGCTGTCAACAGGAAAAGTGCCCAAAAGGCTGGCAGCATTATTATTTTGTATTCTGTCACTTCGAATTATTACATGTAGTTTTTTTTTTTTTTGCATTTTTAACTATTCGTTTTTTAGAAGTCTCTCGTTGGTCTTGTGGTCGCAAGCGCTACTACTTAGCATGAGGTCCTGGGATTAATGCCAAAGTCGGGCATAGTGTCATTGGGGTTTTCTAATAGGAATTTCTGAGTAGCAGCTCGGAGTCTAGATTTGTGCCCGGTTTATGGCAACAGGCTCGCTCCTTATTACCCGGGACTTATAAACATAACTGGCGAAATGTGGGTGCACTGTACTGTGTAACCCTTCGGGGATACGAGACATCTTTTTTTTTTTTACAAATAGTTTTTTTTATTTTTATATAAGTATGGTTTTCACATCACTAGTAACCAGCATCATTGTCACTATGCGAGAGAGAGAGATGCAGCTATGCCGGACGAATAGCACCATCCCTTTTTGGCATCAGAACAATGTTGGCTTTAACACTTCATAGTATACTATAGTCTTACCAAGGGGTATCTTATTACTCAGTAACTGGGTTGTGGAGGTCAGATAGGTAATCGCTCCATGTAAATTACTGGTATTCAGCTGCATCCGGTTAGACTGCCGACCCCAACAAAGTTGGGAAAAGGCTAGGCAGATTGAGTACGACCCCTGACCTGGCTTCAACAACTAAAGTGGGAATATCGAAATATTCAATCAATCATAATGGATAATAGTTAATAACACTTTGAGTGCTTATACTGGACATTTTTAGCATATTCATTGTCTAAATGAAGATAATATAGCTTCAATTTATCGTAAGTGGTCCGGCCTATGGAATTTTGAATGGCCACACCCTGGTATGGTGCAAGTGACAGAAGAATGTGCCCTTTTAACTACGTTTTAAAAAAAGAAAAGAAAGAAAATACGTTTATTTGCGGTACACATGACGCAAAGAAAGAACAAAACACAAAAATAAACAATTTGGGGGAAAATATGCGTCACATCCACGCAAAACGGCCATCGCTCAGCTTAATGCTGCGACCCTATGCGAGACAGAGCCTCAGCGCTGGTTTTCAGCGACAGCCGGCGCTGACGCGATGACGCCAACCGGTGCAG
Source organism: Agrochola circellaris (assembly GCA_914767755.1). Taxonomy (NCBI): domain Eukaryota; kingdom Metazoa; phylum Arthropoda; class Insecta; order Lepidoptera; family Noctuidae; genus Agrochola; species Agrochola circellaris. The sequence goes on along the minus strand of OU611867.1, from coordinate 1,437,891 downwards.
CATATAGTGAAATAACAAAGAAAGACAAAAATAAAATGAATAAATACAATACTTAGTCCTAAATGTTTATATAAAATATAATATTTAAAATGGTAACATTTCATACCGTCGGTGACTCACGCGCCGCGGTAAAAACGTTTTTACAGTATTCAAACCTTTTACTTAAGCTCATCTATAAATAATATAATACTCAATCGCTTTTCGTCCCATCTGTGTGACTGCTTAGATCTCCTAAACTACACAAAGGCCCAATTTTTTACCGCCTCTGTAGTCAGAGCACTTGTCTCAGACCCAGAATTCCCGGCTCGATTCCCACTGCGGGCAAAATTTTCGGCTCGGTTTGCTGGATGGTAGGGCTTGTTCTAAGTTCGCCTGGCTAGCTACCACCATCTTATCCAAGTCTGTCGCTATAACAGCAATGTTAACAGCATTGTTGCGTTTGGGCAGTTAGAGGGAAGATAGCCAGTTCCTCTGTGGTTGGGAATTCCGGGTGATGCTCGCTTCCACTTTTAGCCTGATCATCACTTACTATCAGGTGAGATGCAAGCCAAGAGCATCATCGTAGTGGTCACAAAAAAAACGTGTTTGGATTCAGTTTTACCATCATTTCAAGCATCAATATTATATTAAAGTAAAATAAAGCATAGAAATCTCACCTCATTGGTAAATTGCATTCGTGCGAAGCAAGAACGGGTCACTCGTTGTGAAATAATTCGTTCAAAAAAGTTATCATACCCAAAGATTTAAATCGTAGATTTGCCCTCACTGTACTAAGTCGCACGAAAAATCGTCCATAATGAGAGGAGCGAGCTCACACATTAACAATGGCGTTTCCATGACAACCAAGTCAAGTCTCAGCGACACTGTCTGTCTCAGAGGTGTCAAAATGAAACAGCAACGCGACCATCTTTTGACGCGGCAGGGCAAATCTACGATTGAAATCTTTGATAAGGGGCTATACTATGACTTGTTCGTTCCAGTGTGAGAGAGAGATGAAGCTATTCAGGACGAATAGCACTATCCTTATTTCACAACGGAAAGGTATTGGTTTTAACACGTGATAGTAAGGCCCCATATCTATTTCTGCTGTGAAGCACTGCCGTGTAATGTTTTGAAGGGTATGAGTGACAGCGACATTATTATTGGCATATGAAACATTTCTACTTTGTCCCTTTCACAATATCAATCTCTTGAGATTATCAGGAGTAAGTAACTATTAAGAGGCACAGAATAGTACAGAAGGCGCACTCCATTTTAGGTATGAAGCTACAAGTACGCGGTGAGCTCGTTCTGTCGGGCCAATTCAGTGAGCGTAACGTAGTCAGACGATATAAGAGTTACGCGATAGAAAGAGAGGCAACTTCTAGGTGAATATAACTGTAGGTAATTAGCGCTTTGCGACCTGTATTGCACTTTATTGTGTCATCACAAGAGTCGCTTTTTATTTAAATGAGTTTGCGGAGTGAACCAATTTGTGGTTTAGGTTCTACTTTCCACCCGAAGGAAATACCTACAGAAAAATAAGTCTCGCCTCTTCAGAGTAGCGTTTTATGAACAGCCCAAATCGCTGCATCTCATGAATGAAACCACAGTGTCTATGCTAGGATCAATAACTTCATACAAGGGGAAGAAACACTGATCGACAGAACATCACGCTTTTAAACATAGCAGGACAGCTAGGTATGGGCGATATTTCACGTCACTTAGTTACAGTAACTGGCTACGGGGCATGTAGCGGTCTTACCAGCAGAGTAATTGCGTAACACAGATAAAATGACAATTGATCGCAATGGGTTTCATTTTGACAGTTCACCCATGTACATTGCGTTATTTACATTTTTGGCAAACGAATTTTTGAACCTATTATAAGCAATGGATTAGCAAAATCCTTCAAAACTCTCACGCAATTAGGGTTCTGATGCAGCTATAAATACCAGTAATTTACATGGAGCGATTACCTATCTGACCTCCACAACCCAGTTACTGGGTAACACGAGAATTACTGTAGTTTCATGTAAAATAATTATATTCAGTTACATCTGGTTAGAGGGGCCTGAACATGGGAAAATATGGTTACTGTGATGACATAATGTCAGAATACTAGACCAATATGGCGCCCGAATGACGTCACCCACAGCTGCCATTACAATTTAATGATTTTTATAACTGTGGTAGGTACTCAACATTCTTAGTAGTTTAGCAAGCTTTTTAAAACAATTACGTCATGAAAGCATGTGTTTGTTTGTGGGTTCTATAACCTCTGAAATTCCGGGACATATTTTTATTTGGTTTTTCTGAATGAATTAGAGAAAAAAAAATCCTTATTGGATTACCTTTGCAAAAACAAAATATATTTTTAACCGTTTGGGGTTGAAAGGAGTGCTCATGTCTGCTCAACGAAATCTCCAAACGCCTGGTTGACACTTCCCGTGACCCAAGGGCTGGCTTTTACCTTGGGCAGAGGCTAAGCATTGCCATAGAACGTGGCAATGCCGGTAATCTCTAGACAGCGATGCGGAGGAATTTTTCGACGCCATATTTTAGTTTGTTAATAGTTTCAGTTGTTAGATTAGGTTATTAGAGATATGAGTGGTAATTTTATATAATGTTGACTTTAAAATGTTTTACACTAATTAACACAATTAACTATTTAGACTAGGTACTAAATACAATGACTAAATAACTGTACAAATAAATACAAAAAACAAACGGACACGTAGGCGTCGAAGTATTCGTCCGCATCGCTGTCATCCGGAAACGTGCCCAGAAGACTGGCAGCATTGCCACGTTGAATGGCAAAGCTAATTCGTTGGCCAAAGAGCGAGTCAGCCCTCTGGTCACGTGAAGTGTCGACCGGTCGGCGAGAAACGCGCACTCGGGTCCCATGACCCGAGCGTTTCGACCCCAAACAGCTCAAAACTGAGTGATTATTTTGTGTATAATTAATTCTAATCATGATTCTGAATAAACACGGTAAACTGTACAAGTCATTTCCAATAAACTCGATTACTTAACATCACATGAAAACTCACATTATTATAAAATGTTAGCCTAAAATTGAATATAAGTAATATTATAATATCAAATACAAGATAACATTATACAATGCTACGTTTGACAGATAAGAGGTGGCCTTCGCCCACTGATAACATAGGCTCCGATAACTGACTGATACTGGGTATTAGCCAATGTTAGATCAAGCCAAACGACGGGTGGCACATCTCTATCTAAAATAATTACAGAAAAAATACAAAGAGGCTGTAAAGTTTATGACCATTGCCCGTCAAACAGTTGAACAAAAAAAATTAAGTGTCAATTTCATCTGACAACAAAATGTCAACATTTTGAAAAAAAGAAAACAGCTGTCTTTTGTGTTTTTACAACTTAAAGTTATTATTGTTCTACCAATATTTATGTCTGGTTAACGTTAGCAGACATTGCACCTTACAAATAAAAGAATGGACGCCATTAAAATCAATAAAGTGGTCCAAGAATAGTATGGCATGCAATTCAATCGAGATATTGTTTCTTCCATTATATGATTCGATTGCACAAGATATTTTTCAAGAAGAGAACACATTTTTTTAGAACTAACTCTAGTTCAATAAATGGTTGTCAAAATAAATAATTCGAAATAATAAATATTATTCATTCACATAATCATGCACATAGGAGCTCATGGCTAAGTAATTACAGCCGCACGGGTCGATCCATCCGGTTAACCTACGCTTGCCGGGGTTGGTCTGTGGATGGGTGACCATCTTTACATACCGAGACTTCTCCGCGCCTCGTAAAGCACGCTAAGCCGTTGGTCCCGGCTGTCTTTCGTGGATCTTTGACAGTCGTTAAAGAAGCCCGAAAGTCTGATAACAAGTCTTACCACGAGGTATCGTGTTACCCAGTAACTGGGTTGTGGAGGACAGATAGGCACTCGCTGTAAAATACTGGTATTCAGCTGCATCCGGTTAGACTGGAAGCCGATCCGAACATAGTTGGGAAAACGCTAGTCAGATTGATTGACATATCATGCACGATGGGTTCAAATCCGGGCAAGTACCAATGTGACCTTTTCAATTCTTATTGTACTTTCTGAGTTTATCTTGGACATTACTGACATCGGTGAAGGAAAAAATCGTGAGAAATCCTGTTTAGTTTATATAAGTCTGAAATCGCCAACCCGTCTTGAGCAAGCGTGGTGATCAATGCTCGTACCTTCTGTGTATGAGAAGAGGCCGCCCTGCAGTGGGTCAATAATATGCTAAAATTATTATATATTAACTTCATTTGGTTAAAGTATTTAGCAACTATACAGAATCTATCTAAATTCCGCCTTAAGACGCAGATAATATATGCCAGTGACCTTGAGTGGTTAGCTTGCGTGTTCTGTACTGAGCTCACGCAACGCGTCGTACGTCCAGCCAGCAATAGGACTCGCCCATCAAGGAGCGCTGTCCCAAATTAGACCCATTATTAATTTATTACACACAAACCAAAACAAAAGGTATTTTAATAAAACAAGTAAACAAAAAAAAAAACAAAAAAAAAAAAATACGTGTGGCACTCGAGGACTGCCGCGGTAAAGCTATTGCATAGCATATATTCAAAAATAAGAAGATAATATAAAAAAATACCCCTATACCCCCCCCTAAATCGCAGAATTTACACAACCGTCAATGACGTCTGCCCTCACGCGTCTGCCCGCGTTCGGGTCGCGCACTCGGCGATCGCGCGTCATTGCCTATCCCGCCCCTCCACCCTCGTTCTGCGCGCCCGCCGTCGACTCATCGCAGGTCATTCTTATCGTTCTAACTTTTAAAATATTAGTCCAAATTACTTAGTGTAAAATACAAATTTTATCTACATTAAATACCGAAAGCGATGAAGGTATTTATTTTGATACGAATTAACTAAATACTCTAAAATATGCAACTTAAAAAAAGTATTCAATTTAAATGTATTTATAGCTCACTATTTTGGCTATAATGGCTTCCACATAAAAGGTAGATATATGCTGTCGCGGACTTTTATTTAGAACTCTTTAAGACAAACAACCCCACAATACATTCTTTTCATGTAACTCCAGCGGTTTAGGCAGCGCACGCAAAGATAGATCTCAGAGGGCAGGATTTTTTCCGACTTACTGGATACTTATCGTTATATTATGGCTAAATCACATAAAATCTTTATAAATTGTAGCCTATGTGTTATTCTGATATATAAGCCACATTACTGTAAAGTTTCATTAAAATCCGTTCGGTAGTTTTTGCGTGAAAGAGTAACAAACATCCATCCATCCATCCTCACAAACTTTCGCGTCAGGTTTTTTTTTCGTTACGGAATTTCTACATTCGGTCGCCGCGCTCAGAGTCTCCGATAAAAGCTATGCAATAGCTTAAAAAAAAAAAAATGGCGAAGGTTTTTTATGCTTGATAGATTTTGCGTGATTCTCAGATTTTTATCCGCGTTAGACATAATTTTACAAATTAATTTCACTATGTAACATAAACTTAATCTAAAATATTCGTTTATTAAGTTATTAAAAAAATGCTCTAATTTAACACATTTTTTTCCATATCATTATCACTACTCGTTTAGACGTGATCTTCAGTATAAAATCATTAAAAGTCAGTTATCGTCGCCTTAAATACTAGCATTATATCTATTTATTCAACAATTTACTTGGAGTGATAAGTAACTGATATCCTTTGTATAACATTCCGAAAATAATGAATGAATGTTGCTTGTTCAATGATAAACTAAAATAGATAAAGAAATAATATCAGTTTCGTAATATTTTTTTTACTATTCAAAGCAGTATCTTGGTCTAAATAACAGAATACACTACGCAATATAATGGTATTATCAATGACCTCGCAACACACGTTAAGCCGTTGGTCCATGCTGTCATTTGTAGATCTTTGACAGTCGTTATGGGTAGCCAGAATCCAAAAGTCTGACTGCCAATGTTATCGTGGTAACTGGGTCGTGGAGGTCAGATAGACAGTTGCCCCATGTAAAATACTGATATTCAGTTGCATCCAGTTTTACTGGAAGCCGACCCCAACAAAAACTTTCAGTCAAATTGATATTTATATCAAAGATAAAGTACGTAAAATAAATCTTATTAAATTCAAAATTGGAAACGCATTAATTGAGACCTAATTTTGATAACACAGCTGCATAGTCCTATCAAAATTATTTTTGTCCTCTGACATTGCATTAGTGACAAAATCAAAGTAATCTTTATTGTCCTTGTAATAGGGCTGCCGTTGGGTTGCTCCTGTCAGAGGTTTTATCTCTGCTAACTGTGAAAGGATAAAGCAAGAAGTTCCTTATTTAAAATAAAAAGTTCTAATATATTTTAATTTAACCATCTTTACTGTGCATTCATTATAATTTGACCTGTGACGGGATTGGTTTTGCAGTCATGTGATTGGTAATACTGTTTTGTCAGTCGCCATTTTGAACTCTATCGGTATTGAAACTAAGACTGCAAAATTCACTGCTAAAAATCGCGTCATGGGTCAAGTTATAATGACCTGTGGCCATTTCTTGCAAAACTTTTTTCATTTTTGTCTTTTTTTGACAGTCATATTTCAAAAACTACCAAACCAATTTTAATTAAACTTTCACCATTGGACAGCTTATTTCTCAGAGCTTAAAACTCTTAAATCTTAACGCTATACAACAAAGATATCAAGCAGTAAACACGAAAATTGGGTCGTTGCTATTGAGAAAATTTTAAACTTCCTGCTCGGACCTTCTTTGACAGATTCGATTTTTGTAGGCTCAGCCCCAAATAAGAGCACTTGAATGTATTTTGGGGATGCAAGTGGGAATCCTACCCTTTGTGGCTTTTCCTTTGGTAGGTTTATCCGATTTGTCCGCGTGAAATTTCGGCCCTGACCGCGTCGAATCCCATCGCCTGCCTGCGCTGTTACTTCGTTTTCGCTTAGAGTTCTTTCTTTTTTATTTTTGCTCAGGTCCTAAGGGCCGTAGCGTGAAGTTACATAGCCTATAACCTTCCTCAAGAATTAGGCTATCCAATGCAAAAAGAATTTTACAAATCCGACGAGTAGTTCCGGAGATTACCCCACAAATACAAATTTACAAAAAAATATGTTTTGCCACTTTAAAATATTATTATAGTATTTTAGAAGACTAGCTTTTACCCGCGACTTCACCCGTGTTGTAGTCAATCCGTTAATTTCCGGTAATTTTCAACCAAATGACCCCTGATGACCGCTATGTCAAAGTTAAAATAATTCGAGTAATTTGACATTTTATATTTTAAAATTTATGAAATAAAAATATTAAATGTCAAATGACTTGAAAATTGTGGACATTTGCATAGGATTCAAAATGGGTTTATTGATTGTAAATGACCTCTCCCCTCCCCTTAATTAATTGCCAACAAATAATCAATAATCGTATAAATAAAACATACACCATGGCTTTCGGCAATAGTGTAATTTGCTGCCTGTGAAATAATAAACGAAATTGGCACCATATTTAATTTTCCGGAACACCTTAACAATCACAATCTGAATGTTTTTGAAGGATATTTCTAATCCACTGCTTCTTATGTTCGATAAATTTCTCTGCTCAACAACGTAAATAATGAATGATCATCAATGAATGATGTTGAACTGTCAAAATGAAAGCCATTGCTACTGTGAGTGTGTTACGCAATTACCGCGCAGATCAGTTCATCAATTACTTTCAGAGATTACTTACAAAATTAGGTACAAAATCACGTTTTTATAATATTTCTGTAAACCTCAGATCTAGCCGAGTTATAGACTCTAAAGAAATGTGAGAAATATTGAGATTGAATTAATTACAGTAAAAAATTAATACTTAAAGCGTCGGAGGAAACCTTTAAAGCTTTAAAAGTTAAGGAGACTGAAAGAAACCATAAATAAAATGACTGCATTCAAAGATTTTCAAAGAACTTATACTCAGAGGTTGAACACTGGCTTCCTGAAAAACTTTCAAGACGTTTATTTTTTAACCTTCGATTTATTATTTCAAACCATAAAAAAATATATAGTTTCTTAAAAAAGTTCATTGAAAGATACAACTGTATTCTTGACAGCTGTCATTTGATTTTCATAGATAAAATTGGCGGCAAACAATTTGACGTTAAATAAAACAGTTAATTTCATGCCAACCGTAACTATAAGTTTATGTACTTATTTAACTTTTAAATTATATAAACAATAAGGTACATTGTATAATAGGAGCTGACTGATTGAGATTTGACACTTATTAAAACATTTTATTATCGGTATACAGTACATACTAATTCCATGCTTATCGGTTAGTTTTGACTGGAGAATGTGCTGGCTTGGAATTCGTTGCATACAATGAAACGTCAATTCGTTGGCAAAGCATGGTGACAACACAGTTTTAATCATATTAGAGCTGATTTATTTTAATGAAACGGTGTATTAGAAAGCAAGTGTCCAGCAAAGGATGTTTTCAAAGTAATCTTAGGCATAAGACATCATTGCCATCCATAGCGTTTATTTGCCCGATCTGTAGGACTCTGGATTTTCTCGCGAACAGAGGGTCTAGTGTGAGTTTCGTTTAACCATCTCGATTTTACGCATCGACCGCGTTCGGCGCTCCGATTGGCCCGTCACCAGTGAAGGCCAGTGAAGGGCCAATCAGAGCGCCGAACGCGGTCGATGCGTAAAATCGAGATGGTTAAACAAAACTCACACTAGACCCTCTGGCCTCGTGTCCAGAGACGAGCCCGATGTCCGACGACCTTTTAGTGGTCTCGAGTACAAATTCGATACATTTGATGATAGTTCAACAAGTAAGTCAGTGTCTTTTCGTCATGAACATTGTATTTCATAAACCAAACACGTCAATATTTAAACCAGTTTGCAAATTCTAAATAGCAGTTTTCGCAAAGCCTGCCGTTACTTGGTCCCGAACTCCCGATCGAAATACGATAAAAGAACGGTTTTTCAAAATACAATATACCTACTACAGCTGCACTCCATACAATAGTTAGGATTTTATTGTTGAACTAACAATAGTCTGGACCTCATTGGTAACGGCATTTCGGGGGTTGCCATGTGCAAAAATTATTATTAGTATTTTTTGTCTGGCAATTCTATGTCGTTGCGTCAAATTGATTTTGGTTTGTGTCGTGGGTTGTATTGTAGTTATTTTCTTAATAGACTTTCAGCTGCTTGATGGAACTGTGCAAGTTTAGTATGATCATGTTTTAATTTTGTTTTTATAAATATTTTCTATCTCCTTTCACTAAAAGCAGGTTCCAATAATAAACCAAGCGTTTGACGTTAAACTAACGACTCGTAAGTACAGCAAGCGAGGCGTACTTTTCACGGCGTATTGAAACTAGTAGGTACCTATACTCCATTTGAAATAAGATTAGACATTTAACTAACTACACCGCTTACTGGCTGTTCCAACTTGCCGTACTGTTGCACACTCCAAGTCACCTATTCCTCGGACATTAGCCGCTATTAACGCTCTCCTGAACTCAAACACAGATATTGATATGTTTGCGGATGAATGGAAGATCATGCTGTCAGAATGTTTGAATTTTTGTGAGAAGAATGCATGACTGTGTTAAATAAATTATGTTTAAATAGTGTAATTGGCTTCGGCCGTTCTATTTAAATAAATAAATAAATAAATAAATAAATAAATAAATAAATCATTAATTAATTAAATAAATAAATCATTAACTAAACCTTTTTTTACAGTGCATTCAACCGATTTTGACTTCTATTGCGTTGGTGGCATGACAAATGGCAGCTGCAGTAAACAGTTGTTATCGTAACCACTTTTTTGCTTTTAATGCCATCCTTATACCTACGATATAGAAGTCAAAATCGGTTGAACGGACTGTAAACAAGGTTTGTTTAAATGTCTAATCTTATTTCAAATGGAGTATAGATCCCGTCTTAGTACAGCTAAATCGGCTTTCGAATATACAACATTTATCATTCTTTAGTATCCAGACTCCTTTTTGACATAATTAATATACCAGCCTATTGGCAAAGGCCTCTTCTCATACAGAGAAGGCACGAGCATTGATCACCCCTCTTGCTCAAGCCGGGTTGGCGATTTCAGTCTTATATTTTATTAAATATTTTGGTATAATTATTATTTATCTTTAGACGTGTTTATCAGAAATGGATCAAGAAATACACACGTTTTTGATTATTTTAATTGTGTAATTTAAGTTCGTTTTATCCTGCTTATTAATGATAAGGAAAACACAGGAAAATATAAGAGTGTACCGTACCTATTATTACATTTGTTACTATATGTACTGCACCAGTTACATAAATTTAATGGTTTTGTACATTTTATTACCATATTTATGGAATTAAACCAAATTTTAATCATTACTACATCTCTTTATGGTAGATTTGTTTTCACATGTCATGATTTCATGAATTCTGGAGGAGTATATGTTAATGCCATTCTGGAGTATAACAAGTTACCAAAGGAACTTCTCATCCCCATGTTCAAGAAAAATCTGACAAGTTGGCTATTAGATAATTGCTTTTATGACATTGGCGAATTTAAGGAATATTGTAAAATTCCAAAATCAAGTCCATGCCGGACTTGATTTTGACGTTTTAAAGTAATGATTACCTAATTTTATTAATATTATACTTAGTTAAGAACGACAATTGATTATTTATACACCATGTACTTTGTAGAATGTATAGACCTAACAAAAATATTAACACCATACAATGTAAAACTATAATTATAATTCTTAGAAATAAATAAATTCTGATTCTGATTCTGAAAAAGTCATTCAATGGAACAAATCTAACATATTATTATAGAGATGACGTATTGCTAAATGAGTATAAATTGTAATTCTTTAAATACATATTTACTATGGTCGCGAATCATTATTCTGACACTGGCCTGCAAATTGCAAAAAACGTAAGAATATTTGAGTTTCGCGGACTACCTTTGGGGATCCTCCTTAATGTCAAATACTGATGAAAATTACAGATTTTCATGACAGCTATTATAAATATGACAGAACCGCTTTCCCAGGAAACTAAAACTGAAGGGTACATTTATATAGGTATGTTACATTTTCATCAACAGACACTAAAATAATAGGTAGACATTTTAAGAAAAATATCCATACAAGAACAATACAAATAATGAAACTAAAACCCATCGGGATCCAGCAACGTGGCAAATATCAATGTCATACGACACGACATCGTACCACTGTGCGTTAGAAGCACCATTAGCCAGAAAATTGGGGTCAATTTGTTGTTTGCCCATTCGCCTCGTTACGGCGGCCATGTTTGAAATAATTTGGAAATGGAACGCGTTTCGGCGGGAACGTCCTCTATTGGCTGTTTGCGGCTTTGTGTTTTTTTTTTAAGTGGACAGGGAATGGAGTGTCTGTTGTGCCAATTGTTAGAGTATTCATCACCAGATTGTATTTCTTTTTAGGTAGATGATACTGTTTTCGTATTGTTTTATCGTTTGGCTTCTTGATAAGAGTTCTTTTACTTTACAAGCAATATTAATTTTGCTAAGTCGTAGTTGATTTCAAACTCTAGGAATCTATGTAAAATACTAACTAAGTAATACCCACAGAAAATAATAGAATTTCAAAGTTTTGGCTCTTTAAAGATACTTTATTCCCGTGAAATACTAGGTGCCATAGACAACTCGAAATTACATCAAACCTTTTTGATTTTGACAGAAAAAACAAAGCAATGTTCTTATTTCAAATCCCATTTTACCAATAAAACGAGCTAAGATACTTCATAAATACGTCTACTACATTAAATCCGTGTCCCTTCTACAGGATTTTACGATGTAAATGAAAAATTAATGAGTTTTAACCTTCTACAGTACATATGATCCTATCTACTTTCGTTAGAACAATCGTTTTCATTGCATATTTTATTTTGTTTTTTGAATGAAATATGCGTCTAAATTATTTTTTATGTTGATTCAATTATTATTCTTCGAGGTCCTATATGATTCCAATGACAAAATGTGATGAAAAATGTTTGCTATCCTACACTGTTGCTGCCTAGCTGCAACATCCACTGTTACTAGAAATTGTAAATCAACCATGTTGCATGATGAGCCTATAATGTTCCCACTGCAGGGACACAGGCCTCTTCTTTGCGAGAAGGGTTGGGCGGTAATCCTCCACGCGGGCCCTGTACGGGTTGGTAAATGTCACATGTCAGCGAATTTTCGGCTCTAGGACATGCCGGTTTCCTCACGATATTTTCCTTCGCCGTTTTGAGAGCAGTGGTGATGAAATAAATTACACAAAGCGCCCAAGCAGGCGCTTTGTGTAATTTATTTCATCACCATTCTCCGTAAAATTGAAAAATCGGTTGATAGCTGTTTCAAAACCAACACAGGAAAACTCCATCTGTCTAAATTACTTGCCATTCAGTTAAGCTACATGTTTCAGTCAATATTTTTCACAAATAAAATAACATTCTAAACTAAAAACCGTTGAAAATCTATAAAATATCAGTCTACAAACTGCCAGAAGCATTCCCTTACAATTTATCTAGCCCGCCATTGATTCCAATTTCAAATCTTGATTCTGTTGCCGATGTTCGGACAAATATGGTTGTAATCTGACCGAAGCGATTTCGCCATATTGGATTATTATATTTTAGATTTTTGAAACTTATTGCAGCGGTTTGGAGCTTAGTAGTAACAGCCGCACGGTTCGATAGATTTGCTTAAGCTACGCTTGCCGCGGTTGGTTCGTGGATGGGTGACCATGTTTACATACCAAGCCTCCGTGCCTTCAAAGCACGTTAAGCCGTTGGTCTCGGCTGTCATTCGTGGATATACGACAGTAAAAAAAAATAAAAAAAAATGTATATTTTCTTCCACAGATAACACTTATTAACTATAACTTAAAAACGGAAAAAAAATATTATGATGTAGGACAATGTTCATTTGTGGGAGACTGGTGCCTAAACCAAGCCGTGACTGGTATTTCAGGACACCAGGGACGGGTGCAGTTATTACGGGTTACCCCGTAACTGGGTTGTGGACGTCAGAGGCAGTTGCTCCATGTAAAATACTGGCAGTCAATTGCATACGGATAGACTGGAAGCCGACCCCAACATAGTTGGGCAAAGGCTAAGCAGATGATGATGATGATGGCACTTTAGTTTAGGTACTTTTTTACAAACTTTTTAACTAAAAATCATGCTTTCTTTCCTCGGGCAGAATTGTACCTATAGTACACATTTCGCCAGTTATGTTTAAGTCCCATGTAATAGGGGGCGAGCCTATTGCCATCAACCGGGCACAAATCCAGACTCCGGGCTGCTACTGAGAAATTTCAGATAGAAAAACCCAATAACACTTTGTACAACCTGGGAATCGAATACCTCAGTAGCAGCGCTTGCGACCCCTATTACCAACGAGTCTTATTTTAGGAGGACTGTATATTTGACAGCGTTTCGTCTGTTGATTAGATAAGTGTAGTTGTGTGGCGGCATCTACATCGCAACCTGTGAACTACGTATCAAAGACCTGACGTCACACACAATCCTGACGTCAGACAAATCCTGCATCGCGCAATTAAAGTTTACCGCGCGAACACCATATTATATCTAACTTGCAGTAGCCCGCCAGACACGACACCCGTCTGGTCGGAGGATCCTCCCTTTTCTAGAGAGGATGAGTGAACTTTACACCCTGTTCCTCATACCTCCAAAGTTGCAAACAAACGGTGAAAGAAAAAATTGATTAAATAATTGAGAAAACAAAACTTTTTTAAAAGCTCTACTAAGATAACTATGTTAGAATTTTAATCAAACGGGAAGTCTACCGGCCTCACCAACTATGATAAATTTGGTCACCGAAAAATTTTACGCAGATAAATGCCAGTGACCTTGAGTGGTTAGCTTGCGTGTTCTGTACCAGGCTCACGCAACGCGTCGTACGTCCAGCCAGTGAACTCGCCAAACCAAGGAGCGCTGACCCAAATTAGACGCATTATTAATTTAATATACATAAAACAATTTTTTTTTTAATAAAACAAGTATACTAAAAGATCAACAATTAAATTATCTTTAAAATGGTGAAGGTTTCAGAAAAATACGCTTGATAGATTTTGCGTAATTCTCCGTTTTTTTATCCGCATTAGACATAACTTTACAAATTAATTTCACTATGTAATATAAACATAATCTAAAATATTCCTATATTAAGTTATTTAAAAAATGCTCTAATGTAACATATATTTTTACCAAATCATTAACACTAGTCGTTTACGCGTGATCTTCAGTATAAAATCATTAAAAGTCGGTTATCGTCGCCTTGTACTTAAACATAACTGGCGAAATGTGGGTATACTATAGGTAGACCTCTGCCTAACCTTTTTGGGGAATACCAGCGTGATGTTATGTTATGTTATGTTGAACGTGATGATTATAATATGGGATATACTCATTGAATAATGTACAAAAATATTTATAAACGTGAAACACGATAGGAATGTAAAGATAGGTACTATCAAAGAATTTCAAATCTATACACCGTCAGGACTATTCCTGCTTGCAGCGCTCGACCCCTATAGATATCTCATCAGCCAATACCATCGGAGCATCAGATTTTTGATGAGTCCTAAAATATAAAAACATTAAAATTAAAAACTTTCTCATCTTTGTTTCTTTTATTCAATGCCTAGCGGTTGAAAAAGGTTCAGACATCTGTGATCATTGTCTGAAACAGATATGGTCATCGTGTTCACGGGATTTTGTTTTCAACTGCTTAGATATGAACACACAATAACGCAACGCACTTTTATCCCCGAAATTCTCCAAAATCGAAATATTCCACGAATTATAAAAAACACGTCATATACTTAACCGCAAAAAAACTGGTCATCCGGGCGGCTACAAAAAGTTTCAATATTACAAAATATGTTGAACGGAAGTCGGTTAAAGATAGCAAGGGCTGACCTCGACCCGATAACGGCTTCGATTCCGGCCCATACATACAATATGGCCGCTTTAAATAATTAGAAATTTAAATAAACTCACGTGGCGAGCAAAGGAAACTACAGGGTCAAATAAAATTATCTAGCGAAACTCAGCAGAGGTGATGGATATTTTAACGTGATAAAACAAAAATTTAATTAATTTGATGATTTTTTTTGTTAGCTGAGGATTTAAAAAAATGTTGGATTTTATAGTGAACTGCAACTTTGCTTATCAAAGCTATCATGTTAAACTCAACCCGTTATCTACCACCCCAGAATATTGTCACAATCACAATCAGACAATCTGTTAGACATTGTTACAGTAAAATATTTAACCCTAAGCAACTTGTTACCAGCCTTTATAAAATAACCTGAAACTTAAATAAAATAAGCACATAATTTTAAATTAAAAAGAATCAACAATAGTAACTATTTTCACCAGCTACTCGAGGCAGCCCGACCTCTGTCAAAGGGCCAGACCTCTTCAAACATAACCTAAAAATTCTTATAATTACCGCTTCTTAAATATGCGCTGAAAAAAACGGAAAAAAGTAAATAAAAACCAAATGACAAAGCGCGATCATATCGTGGAACGACCTTTTTAATTAAAAAAAACTCTAATTTCCAAATGGAAGCCGCATTCGAGATTCAAATTTTGAATGTGTTCTTTTTTTAAGAAGCTATTGTCAACGGTATACGGATAAGTAATTGCTTTTGTTTGATTTGTTTTTTCAAATTCCAAAGTTGGAATAAAGTGAAACTGTGAGTTTTGAAGGGTTATTTTTATATTCCTACAACCATCACCATTATATCAGGGCAGTATCATCGCCATTTTCGAAGCAGTTTTCATACTCGTAGTAGTAATTATTTTCAAAACTGTAACGACTGGTAAGTCTAACGATCCGTAATTCGTTTTTTTTAAACACGCCATGTGTCTCTAGGCACTGATATAATTATTATGACAAGAGATGCTATACTGCTGAATTCATTTCAGCATCGAAGCATCCTATTTCCCTTGCTATGGTTGTCTTTTTTTTTTTTTTTAGGGCACAACCATTCGTAAACTCGTCTTCCCCCCAAAATCTGCCTTAAATAATTCCTTTCCAATTTGAGATTAATAAGTAAAATAACTCACACCGTCCTGTTTATTTTAAAAGCCAAATGAATTATGGCTTTTGCTCACTGACTAATAATGGCTATTTGTAACTTTCTATAAGATTATTAGCTATATTTCTTTGTTCATTAACTTTAATACTTCAGTACAGATGTTACTTTATAATTATAGCTTTTTGATTATTAATTTAGTACCTCAATGTTTTGGGGTACGTATAAATAAAGTATTATTTGAGAATTTGTACAGTAAAAAGTGCCTTTTATGCAAAAATTTGATCGGAACATCTGCTGCACATAATACGTTGTTTTTTGACAAACTTATAATTTCGATAAAAAAACAACATTTAAAATTTGAACGCAGTACTATGTATTGGGAAAAATTTTACTTCATTTTTTTAGTCGAACGTTGCACAGCGACTTCAATTTTCAAAAATCGAACTTCGACCTTAACATTTTAATGTCAATCTCCGTTTAAAGACCAAAAATGACCGTTTAAAGGCCCATAGACATCGAATTGTAATGTTTTAAATACAGAACGCAATGGCGGACGTCCGTGGAAGTTCAATTTGTCGCCGGATGAGTCCAATCGCGCTTGTTCCCCCGCGTCTGACGCACATTGTCGAGGGACTGACTTTGGGTGTGATAAAAATGTACCTAAACTATTATTTTAATAAAAATACAATCATAAAAGTAGTGTTCTAAGTGATATTTTGGTGTAGTGTTAAATGTTGTGAGGTAAGGTTTGAATTTAAATAATTTCCATCTTTCGGAACAAAATATACTAATAAGTACTCATAATCTTAAATACCTTCTTCAAAGATTGATGTAATCGAATGCCAAATAATTCAAGCTTAATTTTTGTATCATTTGGTCCATAACAATACAATTTTTAGGTACGAGTATTTAAATTAAAAAAATACTAGTAAACACTACAACACAGCGGAAATAAAAAGCAAAAGGAACTAGGAAGGCAAAGGAAACAATCCACTCGCAATTTCCTAACTAATCCCCCATTTCCTAACATCCGTTTTAAACTTCAATGACTAAGAAAACATATTCAACATGCATTCACAATATTAATACGTCTATGTCTCGAATTCATTACAAAATGATCAATAAAATGTCTCAAAAAAGAACATAATCTTTCCATCTGGCCCTCAAAACGAAGAATACATGAATACCTTCCAAACACATGCAAATCTTACAAAAATACAAACAAAAAAAATCTATTGAAATTCAACAAAAACTGGGACACATACAGTTCCAAATTTCAAATTCAAAAATCGAAGCTTACTTTTGAAAATATAAGATCGGAATCGTAACGGTCGTGTTCGAGATTTGAAATTTAAATTCGAATATGGAACGTTGTTGATAAAGACTCGATTGTTTGGTTCAATGCTAGTGTTGTGTGTTGCCCCAATTTGTTAATAGGTGGTGTTACCATGTGTAACGACAATTTGGGAGAGACTGAATTGCGTCTTGTATAAGTTGTACTTCTTCTTCTCTTTTTTAGACTTTTACAACATTGTTTATAATATTTTTTTTACTTTGTTTAGTTATTAATACTTAATGTACAAGTAAAAATAATTGTACAAAAGCGGACTTAATGCCTCGGGCATCAGATTTTCTGCAGTAACTTTGTATGACTTTTTTTTTCTTGTCTTAGGCTGAAAATGCAACAAAAATCGAGACCGTGATATAAAAAATAAACTGTTCAAATGACCCGTAATTTTTAAGACGACAACATTTCCTGAGATCGAATTAATTTCTTACTTAGAATCTTTCTCAATGCACTTTTAAATACTCTTCCTGAAATTTCAACCTCGATATGTTATTCTTATTTGTCATTTACAATGCTGATCTATATTACCAATTGAAGATATATTCAACCTCCTAACATGGTGACCCTATAATAATCACTGAGTCCTATATTCCGTCACACGTGTAAAAAAAAATCCGTTTGCTTGCCGAAGATTCTTATCGAAAACATTTGAAAGGTTGACAAGGACCCATATTGTACACAGTAGGATTTGTTGGCGCCATTTTGGAAATATACATTAATGTATATATAATTCTGTAATCAATCATTCATCAATAACGTTACGGCACAGATGAATACAATGGTCACTCCGCTTCCTTGTCCATTTTAGGTATGAACTTGTTGGGCCAATCAGTGACACGCGATAGAAAGAGAGGCAACTTCTACGTGAATATAACGCGATCTGAATTGCACTTTATTGTGTCGTGGCAAGAGTATATTTTTATTTAAATGATTTTGCGGAGTGAACTATTTGTACTAATCTGTGGTAGTCAGAAACCCAAAAGTCTGACAAACCACGGTGACAACTGGTCTTACCAAAGGTTATCGTGTTACCGGATAACACGAATGTAACTGGGTTTTTGAGGTCAGAAAGGCAGTCGCTCCATGAAAGATTACAGAGACTAGTATTCAACTATATCCGGTTAGACTGGAAGCCGACCCCAACATAGTGGGAAAAAGGCAGACAGATGATGAAGGTGAAAACAGTCGTGATAATAAATGTCAAAAACGTTTCTAATTTCAAAGGGCAGACGGTTAACACAGTAGTACAAACAGAACAAACAGAATTTAGTTAAAAACATTGTTTATGTAAGTAGACATCGTATTTAAATTTCAATTCTTGTAATGTCAAATGTCAAATGCTTGAACGTCATCGCCTACATAATATGTTCCTTTATGTACTGAAGAATTTATTTTTACTCCGTAAGCATTTTATTTAAAGAACTAGCTTCTGCCAGTGGCTTCGCCCGCGTGATATCTTTACAAATTATAGCTTATGTTACTCGGTGATAAAATAACATTAGACAGGTGAAAGAATTTTTTAAATCGGTTCAGTAGTTTTTGAGTTTATTCATTACAAACAAAAATATAAATCTTTTCTCTATAAATTAGAGTAAATTTAGGTTTATAATTATTACAAGATTTGCTTTTGAGATGGGGCAGTAAGGACGGGTTCATTAACCGTTATCGCTACATGAAAACGGTCTTAGTAGTCTGAGTAGAAATTTTGATCTGCATTCACAGATTTTGAAAAAATAAGAAAATGGGCAGTTTTCACAAAAACTTTTTTTGATGCCAATCGATCCTGTTTCTTATAAGGATCAAAAAACTCTATAGGACCAACTGAGGTTTGAGTAATAGAAAAGTCAGAAATTGCAAAAAACATCCTATACATATCGGAGGAAATGAAACTTCACGTTTTCATGTAGCTACAACGGTTAAGGTACTATCGAAGAACTTCATATCTAAGCAGTTTGAAAACAAAATCCCGTGAACACAATGACTGTATCTGTTACCGCCCCGGTTCTACAGCCGCCGAGCGCTGCAAGCAGAAATAATCCTTACGGTGTATAGATATGAAGTTCGTTGATGGTACCTACCTTTACAGCCCCGTCTCTTAAATCTACCCTGTATATCTAATGATTAACATACATGACAAACTAATAAATATAAGTAGAAGAAGAGCTGTTTGTGAAACAATTCCTACCTATTTCTACCACCACACCATACCTATTTCTGCCGATAAAATGCCCAACAATATCAACAAAACTTCTGAAAATCACCGACTGTTTATTTATGAAAGCATTCCTTTCTTTACAGATATAAGAGAGCTTCGACATTATGAAGATATCCAGTTTCCAAAATGGTTTCATCCTTCGTAAGTATTGAAACAAAATTATTATTTTATTCCCATCACCGGCTTGGCGGCAACGCCGCAAACAGATGTCCATCTATAGATAAATATCACCCGTCTCTCTACTATTCCATTGCCTAATCAAGGATGCATATCCGGAACTATTTGGAAATCCTAGCATGTCCTGAGGGCACGTCTTCCCTACCGCGCCCCCCGGTCTACTCCTTGAAATGCAATGGCCTCTGTAGCCCCATGACGCATGAGGATCCAGGGGCTAGTGCAAATCTTGGAGTTCATTCGATTTATCGAGTCTGGTTAAACCACGCTGGGGTCGGTGCATTTCATTCATTCATTCAATAAAAATGTTGTCATTCGTTGTTCTCGTAAAAGGCGACAAAGAAACTGCGTCAAAAGCAGCAGCGTACTCCTGTCTGCGGTAACAACATACTACGATCACCAATTCCGGTATTAAGCATCGAGATTTGTTTTTATGTCCTCGTGAAGTATCGGAAAAACTGACACTTCAAATCTGTCAGTTTGACATAAGAAAGTCAAAATTCAAAATTCAAAAGTCATTTATTCAAACTAGGCTGAGTATCAGCACTTTTCGAACGTCAAAATTACATAAGACAGTCCCCCAAAACGCCCACCCTTCACCACTTCCTAGTGTTTTAGCTGGGAAGAAGAAGTGGCGCAACAAACTCCCCAGCAGCACTGCTGTCTGTTCAGTTAGAGAAAACAAAAACTTGATTCTATACAATAGTATGCAAAATAATTTACATTAATCAACACAAAATCGTTAATAAATTTATTTGCCATAATGACAGCTAGCACACTCCAATATACCAACAAAACAAACGAAATATTTACTCAAGCAAAAATTAAAACCCACAGTCGCAAATGACAGATGTCATTACGCCACAAAATTATAAAAAGCTATGCGTATTTAGGTAGGTACTCTTTCAGCTAACAAAATGCAATTTCCTGTCTTTTACCTTTTATTGGTACCATCCCTTTAGTAAAAGATGTAGAAACACTAGAAATGGCACCACTCCAAATGACGTGCCATTAGAGTAACAGAAAAAGTGTATTTAAATCTAGAACGAACTTGAAGTTCCTATAAAGGCACGTAGATTCCGCGCCACCACTCAGGTCCAATAGATGCGGCGCTACTGTCTATGTCAAAATTGAATTCATAAAATGTAGTTCCACAATTTTCCGCCGGACTTCAGTGGTGGCGCGGGCTAGACGCTAGAGTCCGAATACCGATAGAGACAGAAATATGTCATCTTTCTCTATCATCGTTCTCCTGCCCTTATCCCAATTTATTTGTGATCGGCGCAATATATTCTTTTCTTCCATACTTCTCTATTACTCGCCATCCAGAGCCAGAAAGACATTGAAACACAATTCTTCATTTAAAACATTATTTCAGTAAGCGGTTAATACAATATGCCTGACTGCCTCACTGCTCTAGTAGTCCCAACCGCTACTGCTGAGCGTGAGGTCCTGGGCTCAGGTCGGGCTAAGTCATGGCGGCATGGAGAGTGCGATTGTCGCAACCCAGCGCTGGGCACGCCACAATTGTGGCGATAAGTCCCCTCTTTGAGGAGTGGCTAGAGAGGCGCCACGGCGTCCTCACCTTCCGCCTGACACAGGTCCTCACCGGACATGGTTGTTTCGGGAGGTTCCTGTTCAGGATAAAGCGGGAGGAAACGCCCGGGTGTCACCACTGTGTGGATCGCCCGGAGGACACGGTGGAGCATACGGTGGAGGTCTGCCCAGCTTGGGCGGAGCACCGCCGTGTCCTCACGGAGGCGATCGGCGGCGGCGATCTCTCGCGTCCGGCCCTGGTTCAGGCCATGGTCCGGAGCGAGAGTGCATGGGAGGCCGTCACCTCCTTCTGCGAAGCAGTAATGCTCGCGAAGGAGGAGGCGGAGCGCGCGAGGGAGAGGCAAAATGCGCCCCCTCGCGCCCCTAGTCGCCGCAGGAGACGCCCCGGGCGTCGGGAGTCGCGAGCCGACTTCCGGCCACCGTAGGCGCGGGCTTGCGGACGGTGAGCAATGGGTAGCTCGCCGTCCGATAGGGACCAGGCCCGGGTCGACGGCGCGTTGTGTTCCACGCGCGCCTCAAAGAGATGTCAGCACCAACTGACGGGGTCCGGAAGGGCCAATGCCTGCCGGGGTCGTCGCGGGTTTGTCTGAAAGGGATATCGCGACCTCGGCACACAGGCAACGGAAGGAACACGGGTGGGTTTTAGTCAGTAAAAGTCTGACACGCCCTCCCGCTCCACCCAGAGCGGGAGAAGTTATTTGATAATTTCCCATCCAAAAAAAAAAAAAAAAAAAAAAAAGGTCGGGCTAAGTGTTATTAGATTTTTTCACCAGGATTTTTTCAGTATCAAATCAAATCCCGGAGTCTGGATTTGTGGCTGGTTGATGGCAATAGGCTCGCTTCCTATTACATGGGACTTAATAACTGGCGAATTTTGGGTGTATGAAAAGTACACCGCTGCCAAACTCTTCGGGGATTACAGGCGTGATGTTATACTATGTGTTATTACACATCGAGCTTTAGGATAACTTCGGCTTTGTAGAGCGTCGTCCCTTTCACTCATACATATATGACTATATGACTATCTCTTTCGGAAGCTCGTCATTTTAACGCCTCGTTACGTCACTACAGTCCTTCCACAATGATTGTACCTCGTGACTTTCCATCACTGCCAAAATCAAAGTGAGCTTTATTCTTTTTTCAATAAGGTTGCTGGTGAGTTGCTGTCAGAGGTTAAATAACTAGTCAAAGTCAAATCATTTATTTCAAGAAGCCCATTAAAAGGCACTTTTGATCGTGAAACTTTACAAGAAAATAGAATTGATTCTAGGCGCCCCTTCCAAAAGGTAGTTTTGTATGGAGAAGAATGGGCAAGAAACTTGTATTTATTAATTATACTGCGAATTCAATGTAGTGTTTCTTCCATTCACTCTACATCAACAATCGCCACGCCTGTCCGACCTTAGCGCTGTGTCAATTTTAGGTCAATGTCCACTTTCATACTTCTACATAACGACAGCGTTACGCTTGTGTTTCCCTGGGGGTCAACACGGGTGTTAGTCAAACTACGGGTGTTTGGGAATATGGAACATAGAGTATCAGATTCGGTTAATGCCATGATGTCATCATACAGCCATCTATGTCAACTGCTGAACATAGATCGTAAAAAAATGAAATTTTATTTAGTCCGTCAGTCAGATAATAAAAAAATATTAGACACGTATTTTTTGCTTTATCATATTAATATGAAATGACTTAGATAAAACGCATTAAAGTTGGGGCTACGTCACAAGTATACAATCTATATACAAGTGACATCTTTTGATAATGCAAATAATGAAAAAATACGTGTCCAATATTTTTTAATGATCTATCTGATGAAGGACCTAAAAAGTTTTTAGAAATCTTCCCTATTTTGACTCTTGGAAGTTGAATATTGTTAGGAGTCAGAACGACGCTACTGCCTATGATAGATAATTGATGACCCCTTAGGAGGGTTTTAGGTCTCTTGCTTAGTAAAGAATGTCTGTCCTATTTTATGGTCGAAACAAATTCAAGAGAATATAGGTTCTTAATATTTTTCTTAAACTATTTTACCTATGCTGGACACAAATCCAACTATAACTAAATTATTTTTCTTAAATGGTACCTACTATCAATGACTATTTTAGCCAAACTGCATTGGCTGCCTCAAAACCCTTCTTCTATTGACTTTTGACCACACTACCATCGTGGTTTACCAAAATTGTTTTAGATTGATTCGTCATTCCCCTGATATTTGGTTTGTTTTCACAAATATTGGTGGTTCTAGAGTAAATAATGGTTATATTGATGAAATTGGGGCAGGTATTGGTTTTGTACTAATAAACGTTTCTGGATACCTTGGACAAGCTTTTCTGAAAATAACGTACAATAAAAATAGTTTCAATAGTTTCTTTTCAGTTTAGTTTTGTTTTAACCGGTAAAGCCCTGGGTGACCCTCAAGCACGTCAATTAGCACGTTAATTAGTTGTTTATCAGGCCTTTAACGGTTAAAATACAAAAATAATAATGGCATTCAAACTTAAATTTAAGATACTTAAAAAATAGGGCATGTAATTTAAAATAAATAATACGTCAACACATAAACATAAAATCATGTTTATTATCATCATTTTAAAATATTTAAATGTTTCAAAATGACACGTCTTGACACATTTCGAAATGTTAAAATTAACGTTAGATTACATAACAACCCTGTTGTCTGTCTATCAAAAACATCTTTATACATTATTCACATAAATACTGCGAGCCCTATCCCCCTGCCTACCCCCCTCGGGCCGAGACGCAGCGTAATGAATTAATTAAACACTTCCACTCCACTGAGAAGTCTGATGGGAAATTAGCGCGCCGCTAACGCCATCTAGTAGCGACTAGCGACAACTTTTTTGTTTAGTGCTTCATAATTTTTTGATGAAACTAGTGACTGGTCGCTTTTTTTTTATTATAAAACCATTTTAACTGTATTATCGGTTTTTATTAAACTCTCTTTGGAATGGAATATTAGATACCTTTAATTCAGTTTAGCAAACAGGTAGCGCCATCTACCGTCGAGTAGTAACAAAGTTGATCCTAATTGAAAATAATTTTGTAGTTTACTAATCAAAACTGCCCCTATGACTCATCATGAGCTTAACGTCACTAACGCGATCAAACGCCCCCATGCCCTTTAAAATACGGGCAGGACCCCTATTGGAAGCGATTACTTAATTTTTTTCAACCCTCAAGCTTTCGAGTAGGTAATTAAAATGAGAGGGTTGCAATAGTTCGAAATCAGGGTCATCAGTTTTGGAATTGATCGTCGATTTTGATAACCACAAATCGCACATAGTGATTTTTAACTTTAACAGTATGAAAAGTTACAATAGGTATCTTTAGTTTCAAATTTTCTCACTAGATGGCGTTAGCAGTAGCTTCTTTCTAATATTTTTTGCAAGACTGTCTTCGGTCACTTATTTATACCATCAAAATTCATGCAGACCTTCTACAATCTAAACCAGATTAACGTAGTTTGATGTTGTTCATTTATTATTCTGCTGTCTATCCTCTCGGTGTATTCCCTAGTTCATTTCTAACGACACCCGTGGGGCTGGTCGGTAACTCGGTTGGTTCATATTTAGAGCGAAACTAGACGAAGCAATGACGGTGTAAATAAGTTGGGGCTGTCTTTGCTTAGGAAAATTGAGAGATCGCGACTCGGTTGGTATCAAATCAATGTCAATATTGAATTGGTTTTCTCAATTTTATTTATTTTATATCATATTTATTTTGTAAAATAGTTTTGTTTTTTTTGGACATCGAATATTATTTTTAAACTTGTGAGGATGCTGTTTCATAGCCGAATACTTTGAGAAAACAAAACACTAAAACAAACTCCGAGTTCAGTCTCTTTTAAAGTCCGTACAATTTCTTGTAATGGCAGTTAACATGAAAATCATGACATGAGGGTTGCATTTGTGACCTTTATATACAAAATTGACTCATAACAGGTACCTACTACGTCTATTGAATCTAGATTTACTTCAAGGTTCTCTAATAATAATACTGTGACAGACATTCTCTAGTTTTATCTAGATGATAAGATCGTCTCTTCCCAAGATACTTTATTTCCGATTTTGTTTCTCTGTGTTACTGTACACGTAGGTATGTACACGATATCTTCAGCTCACCAGTTACAAATCATACAATATCAACTCCCACGCGAAGATGACAATCAATTATTCTCTGCTAACCCCTATTTAACCTTAGGCGTGAAGGTACACACTCAATTATAACGGTTTCACCCTAAACGCCATGCCCGAGGCATTTTGAAATCAACACGGAATGAGGGCCAACCTTAATGCGGGATTCACACAATAAAAATTGTGAAGTTGGAAAACATTTTGAAGGAAACAGTATTTTTTTGCAGATCTCAAAAACTGTGTTGTTTTGAATTGGTATTATTATTTGTGTAGGTGTCGTCATTCAAAGACGAAAGATGATGTAAGAAGGAGTAGAAAATGTGTTTAGTGATGCCGAGATTCGAGGACCAGCTTCTGAAGTTTTAGCAGATTCAAAGTAAATGCTCGACGTAACATTTTCATTATTTCTCCACTCAACAAGCATATAAACATGAATATAAAAAAGCAATGTCTGCTAATCCTAAGCGAAAAAAGAAACCTAAAAAAAAATGCTTCCCAACTTGCATCACAACATTCCCCACAAAATTTCCCCCATCTGGTTTCCTCCCAACAAGCTCAAAATGACCAACAAATTCCAGCATTGTCAAGTAACCAGAGCTCAAAGCTTACATTGTAAGCGACACGGTTACCTGTCCCCCTATTGTCGCCATCCCCCGTCTGTCCCCCGTCTGTCCCCCGCTATCCCAAGTTTTGTTTGTCCACGCCTTCGACCGTAATCATGTCGTCCTGTGTAAATAACATAAAATTTAATACACTCGCCTGCTGTTGAGTCGTTATCATCTGAGCCAGAAGAAGTAGGTTAGTGGTGTTTGAATTTGAGCTTTTTTTGATGTTGGAGATAATTGGTGAAGCAATTTTTGGGGATATCTAGTAATTTTGTGTATACTTGATGAAAGTAATTTGGTTTGACTAAAGAATTCGATATTCTTGTTTGCTTCATTTGACTACCGTAGTATTCTGTCAGCTATATTCCTTTTTTTGGCTGATGAAACGTCCTAATCTTTCTCTCATAACGCCTCCTCTCCATCCATTTTCCCCACCAACCTCTTAATAGTCACACTATTATTTTAGTAATTGTCTGTCCCTAACAAACTCTACCCACAAAAAAACTTCAGTATTTCAGTTCATTGCTCTTATGAAACTTTTTTTACGACTGATAAACAGATTGTTACCATCTCTTGTATCAATTCGTTTTTAATTTTCTCAACAACGCCTAACCTATGCTCCGCAAAACATACAAAAAAACTGTACATCTCCCACAAAGTCCTAGTACCTATTTAAATCACTTACTAAACACCTTAAGCTTTAAAACACATAGTATAATCCCCTCGTAATTCCGGTGGTCGGCTTAATCAGTTGGGCTCAGGTGCTAACACATTATTGCGGTAACGATACCCCTGCTAATTACGAGAAACAGCACACAGTACACAAGACCTTTATGTTGAGTAGGTAGTTATTTGTGTTTAGATTTTTTTGAGGTTAGGTTTTAAAGTTTCCTTGTGCTGAGATTGTGAACTCGTGTTCATGATAGGTAATGTTTTGTGCACTGTGTATGTGCACCTAAGAAATGAGATAATAATCAGTATTGTGGCTAGGCGAGGTTTGTGTCTTTAAACGCAGTACTTACCAATATTGCGGTAGTAAAAACTATGATAATCGCCATTGTGCATGTAAAAGTTATAAACCGGTGATGATTCTTGTTTTTAATTTCCTATATTTTGAATGTTTAATTAAAATTCACGTTTTAGTGTGCTTTTGAGCTTTACATAGTCAATGCAAACATGCAGGTAGCGATCTGGAGCCCAAATGTAATAAAATTTGCTCACTATAATCTAAAAATCCACGTGAAACACGCTCTCTAATATCAGCGAGCGAGTGAACTCAAAAAAACAATGAAAAACAGATAACAGGGGGAATCTTTTGTTTCAAAAACCATTCCAACGTTTAAAAAAATTCGTAAAATTTTTCTTCTCACAATCGACGATGGAACAGAGATGCCTTTCATGTTTCTGTATTGGATTTTTTTTATCACGGCACTGATTTTTAGCGAATGAAAATGCTTTTTCAGCGACCCTCCATCCGTTTTAGTTCTTTCATTCATCTGCATCGGTTGTATAATATCTGTCTCGTCCGTAATGAGATTACGTAGCGCTCGCAGCGGGGAGTAGCGGAACTAAAATTTTATTATTGATGACGCGATGATGTAATTGGATGGAATTGTGTGTTTACGCGTTAATGAGGTTGGCTGAGCACAATGTTATACAATGGGGACGTGATTGATAGTCAGTGCCTGTGTGCGCTTCGCTTTTATTAATTTTTTGTACGCCGCGAGCGTATATTTTAAAATATAGCCAAAATGTTTTACTCTGCATAATATTCTATACAAAGCTTTAATTTATGTTTACCATACTTATCTATATTCTCTAACAAAATCCAATCACACTTGTCGTAATCTAACTGCCCAATTTACTAACAACATACCAAATCAAAAGCTCAATTCCACAACCACTAAAACATTAACACTAACACAACCTACCGTCGAGTAGCGAAACAACAGCTTCCCTTACTCCCCAACAGATGCCGCTGTACACAATCGACAAGACGTCAATACTAACCCCATGCATGTTTTAGTACATAGAACGCATCATATCATGCTCCCTTAGCGGGATATATCATCAAAATTACTAACGTTTCGCCCGGAATGACTTGTAAAATATTCAGCAACAAGGTAACGGCTTTTGTGCGCCTTAATGAAGTATAGACAGAGTTCGGTTAACTTTTTCTCGCGGGCTTTTATTTATTTTATCTGTGTTAGTGTTGTTTGGTTGGTAGTTTGGCGGGAATATTATTTTTGTTTTTGGAATTGAGTGTGTATGAATTTTTTAGTAGTTGGTACTGTAGTTGGATTTAGTAATGGAATTTGTTGTTGAAGTATTTTCACTGATAGTGTTATTTATAACAATTATAATATCATTTTAGGCAGATTGATTACCATAAATATGGTCTTACTCTAATTTCAAATTATTTGGTCACATTTTTAAGCATTCTAATTACAAAATATAAATGGAAATACTACACGTTTGAAAATGTTTTTAATTAATAATATATGAGTACCTAAGTATTTCACTTATTTTGAAGATCAAAATACCATTACATCATTGCCGTTCAAATCATAACTTTTACACTCTTTAGTACCACATCAATTTAAAAGAAAATGTCATAATAATTATCGTAACTACATAAATCAAAATTTATTTCGTAAATAATATATGTATTTTGTCGTTTATCCAAAATGAAACATCATTAGGAGTTCTTTATGGCACTTACAAGTAAATTTTATTGCTTTTCGTGAAATCATTTGGACGATTTTATGGCATCATTAATGGTAGGAATCAGCAATCATTAAATGTTGATATTTATAGATCTTTGACATCGCACTGATTAAATAGACATTAATTTTTAATGTGAGATAAAATATTGAAACGAGTAATAATTTATATTTGATAACATAAAATTACTACATATTTTATAGACACAATCTAGCAAAGTTGTGTGTACAAAGGGGTTTTTGACGACTACATGGCAATGTTTAAAAATTAGTAAGTTTGTTTATGGTCTGTTTTCTATTTAAAAAATAACTAGAATGTGTCAAAAAATCTGAATTTAGAGTTAAGGATTACAACATTACCAACATACAAAATCTCCCGTTAGTGTTTGTTGGGACTTTCTTGCAGAAACTCTCACACGCTATTCTTTCTTGGACCAGAATCTTGGTTTGGTCAGCCATATTTGCGGATACTAGAATCACTACCCCATAACCGAATGACAAACTACGCTATCAGCTTCAAAATTACAACCGCATCATATCTACACAATACCGACAACCTCATAACAATTGTGCCAGCAGTTCTGGAGATGTAAACTCACGTATATACAACATAGCAACCATAGAAAAATAAACCCCAGGCAGTCAAACATAAGGTTGAAATTCGTGTGGGTGGTTATCACAAAAGGCTTTGGACACATCAATTGGTATCTGCCTTGTGCAATACGGAGTGGTGCAGACATGTTTGTTTATGGCTATGTACGGTCAGCAGAACAAGCTGGACGTCGTTATAGTGGATAAGGGGGTGAGCAGCGATGTGAGGTTTTGGTGCTGATGTTTGATTTGAATGGGAAGTTTCAGTTAGGATTGGTTCTAGATGGTTGAAGTTGAAATAAATATCAAGCTAAAGTCAAGCTGTCAATTTATAGGTCAGTTTTTCCTTAAATGATAAATCATTTTATTTCTGCAAGTACCTTTGTAGAAACACTTTTACACGTCAATCGTATTTTAAAAACTAAATAAGGTCGGTGTTTCCTATCTAACTACTCTGAGAATAAAGGCAGAACCAAACTCAAGAGGTCTCTTTTAAAGTCCAGATAATTATAATCTTATTCAGATCGTGTCAAGACTATGTAAATTGGTGTCTGAAATTGCCTTTTGAGGAAAGAACCACACAGATTGAGTGGACCCGTCCAGTCAGTGCACACATTTGTCAGTAATCGTGCAGCACAACTTAGAACTTAAGAAACAACTCATAGGAGGAAGCGCTAAGGTACCCCGCGAAATTCAAATTATAAAAGACAAAAGAAAATTTGAATATCGCGGGCTACCCTGGCGGTTTCTCCTTAAGTTATTTTAACTAAAAACGATACCGGATATAGGAAAAAGAACAAAAATATAATACAGTATTACAGCGCAGACCCCAAATAAATTAGAATAGCGACACAATAATGATGACATTGATGAGATTTTTGTTGTAGGTAAAAAAAATAAGCGCATAGCTTTTGACATTGTAGAACATTTCCACTTCGTAACTGCTAAGTCGATAAACAGTTTAGTCAAAGCATAATCAAAATAAATTCTAAAGACAATTATTATTCTATATTATTCTGTTGTCCATACCAAACACTGAACAGTGCGTAATGGGTATTTATTGAGTGCAGCACCATCTGTCGGTGAGTGGACTAGCTTAATGTTGTGTGCTACCCGGCAATAGATGGCTCTAGTTTGTATACGATTAAATATTTTATACGATTATGGCGTTAACTTTAGAAGCTGAGTTAAGTGGGTTGAATAATTATGAGAGGTTATATATTTATGATGTTTTGCGACCATTATTTAGGCTTTTTATTATCTTTCCTTTAATTTTCACTTACTGATGATAGAATTATTGTAATTTTTTATAATTGGTACAAGCTGTCTTTATTTTAAAATAAAGGACTCCCATAACAGCAGGCATAACTTATTAATGTCATCCAAATGGACACCTAACTAACATGCTGCAATAAAAAACTTGAATGCGTAACTCACATGATATTGAAATAGTTTTTTTTATATTGACAGTTCAAAAATGTTTATTCCTTTGTTATATTTCACAGTTTCTATAAAGAATTATGTAAAAAAATTGGAGCGGGTTTTTTTTTACTTGTCAAGTTGACAGCTATTGTGATTGTGACTGTGTTATGTAAGTAGGCTACTAATTAATGGTGAACATAAAAGGGAAAAAGTTTCGTTTCCACCACTTACACGCTGTCACAGGGCTCTTTACAACAGAAATAATTAAGGTTTGTCTGACAATCAGCACTACAGCATTACTGTATCGACATCGAGCACATTTTTTAAAATAATCTGGAATGTTATAAAATGGTAGGCGCATTTGAAAAAAGAAATAATCTTGATAAATATGTGGGAATGGCTAGCGAAAAACGCCATTCAATCTAAGCATATTAGAAATTAAAGTCGCTTTTCCTGTCTGGCTATGTGACCGCGTTGTTCTTCTATTAATACACAACGGATGCGCATGCGGTTCACACTATCATTAATTAGATAATTTATTCCGAAATATCTCTTACTCCATTAATAATAAAGATGTTTTGTCAAGTCCAAAAACCATGTGAAGCCGGGACGGGTCGCTAGTAAACGATAAATACGTACTTCCGTCCTAGGGAAACATACTAGTCAAAAAATTCGATACAACAATTTACGCTCAGCTTTTTAGAGTACCTCCATTTAGTTTAAAAGAGTTACTAAATTAATAATAAGTGTACAAACTGCGGGCAGAATTAAAAATTGATTTAGTGCTGTTTCGCCCCAATAATGTCTCTAACGACCCCCGTTTGGGTCATTCGGGGGCTTAATAACGACCTCTTATGAGTTTTCTGTCACTGTTAACTACCTTATGTTATTAATTGTCGTGATAATAATAATATATATTTTTGAGAAAAAGTACGGTAGAGAGATTTTTTTAATATTTTTGGTGTTTAAGGAAAACTTGACACTGCAATTTTCTCCCTGGTTCTTGACTCTGATTAGTAATAGCACTTGCTGCAAAACGGTGAAGGAAAACATCGTGTGGAAACCGGCATGGCTGAGAGATATTTCTCGATGGAATGTAAAGCCAAGTCAAAGGCCCATGGGTGGCTTTAAAACTCTGACACCAGGTTTGTCACTAACCACACGAAAAGAAGAAGAAGTAATAGCAATAATGTAGTATCAAATTTCTACCATAATCTGATACTTTTCGTTTACTTTACATAAAAAATTACAGGTTTAAATTTGAGAGAGCTTGCACAATCCTGGGGTTAATTTTAGGGGTTTAAATAAATCTTTTGTTTCCGATGTTTTTTCTGCAGCTTATATCAGTACATTTTTTACTTTTCCGTCATCGTTATCGCTTGTCAAGGCCCTCAGGACCTTATATTATAGGTTACCTTCTTAAAGACCAAATTTCCCTGAATCATAGTTAAACAGGCGTCTCCCACTAATTTTCGCCTTTCAATTTAGCTTGTAAACGTTGTCTGAATTCATTAATCGTTCTGAGCGTTCATAACCGAACTATAGTAATTTTAACGGCGCCGTGAGTGATGGGAAGGGGCGCGAGAGGTTCAGAATTCAATTCCCAGTCCGTAACTGACAAGGGTATAGTATATATCAACTTCTGTTATTGGCGCCCAAATGGTATGGTGGTATGGTGGCGGACCGTTAAATATTTCGGAATTAGTGAAGAAGGAAAGTGTCTTTGGGTGTTTTGTGTTTAGTTTCAAGTATTTTTTCAATGTATTTTCGTAATTAAAAAGGCCCTTGTGAATGATATACAGTTATTATGCTCTTCAAATATTTAGCTGACCTTGCCTACGTGTTCTTTTAACGTCCGCGCTGAGAAATATTGAAATATTAATTTCATTTCTTAAATCTTAGTCGCCATAGGTAGAATTATTATGAATCTTAAAGTCTTCAACTAATTGTATAGCTCACATTCTAATGATTTCGATAATCAGGGACTTTTCAATAAAAAAAATGTAAAACTGCCTCGTTGGTTTGAAATACCATATAAACCCTAAAACAAACTCACCACCTCTCAACAAAATCATAATAAAGAGACCAAAAAACGGCTTCTATTCTTTAACCGCCAAAAACCAAGTTAAAATTGGCGTGAGGCTCGGACGGCTGGTCAAATGGACCACGCTTAGATTTACGAGCGGTAGCCGGTGACCACTCCAGCCAAGCGTTAATCTGGGGTCTAATCGACCGGTCGTGGCATGTTCCGCGAATGTTCCAATTGATTTTTTTCTGGTTAGGCGAGGGTTGGATATGATTTTTTACAGGAATCGTGGTGGGATAAAAATTGTGTGTAGACATCTGTGGTTCTAATGGTGAAGCTAGTGAAAAGGTTAATATATTTACTATCTACTTAGTTAAACTATGAAAAAACTGCTCGCAACATCCGAATAAATCTACGAATATGATTGAATAATTATCTTTCACCTTTCCTTCAACTGCTAACCCAACATAAATATATTGGCCTACAGTGGCTCATATACTAAACACATGACATATTTAAAACGAAGATGAATTCCCTCTTTTCATATCAACTGCTACATAAACATTTCTCTGTAATCTCAGCGAAAATTTTCAAAACCTTCGCCTATTCTGTCCTCAATAAAAACCTTAACGTCGATTCCTATCAATTAACAAGATACCCAAGAACCGACATCCTAATCTTGATTCCCATCGTCTGCAACATGCCAGGAACAGACCCCAAGGGGACTCCAATGACACGGAACATGAAAAATTTCACTCCCCGCACCCCCTCCGCTAAACATAGTCGAGTGATTTTATTTTTATAAATTGTGCCGACTGTGTCCCCGACGTAACGTCTAACCGATTCTGTTCTAAATTGGAATGTAATAAAATTGTTATTTGTGGGTTTAAGTTTAGTTCTTGTTTAGTTTATGAGGTCTGGTTTGGAGGCTGTAAAGATTGAGTTTTTAATATTTGTTGCTAATCGGTTGTAAAGATATGTTTTGTGTGTGTTGATTGTGTCATTTTTGCACTGGCGATAGAATAAGGTGCTATATAAAAACTTAGTTTATCTACATTTGCTTAATGAACGCCAACAACGTTCAATAATCTTTGTATCATTGATAGGTAATAATTATGAATTTACTGCTAGGGAATGATTTTATTTTGATATCATGAAAAACTAGCACAGAAATGGAGAATAAAAAATTCAAAACAATAATACAAGGCTCTTCAGAGCAAACTCACAATTGACCCAGCAAGATATCTTAAAGAAAAACACACAATACCTTTATGATTCGCATAATGATGCCTATTAAAATACTAAAGAGAAAGCGTAAAAAAACACAGCTTTTTTTGACAAATTTAATTAAAAGATGGTTGTTAGTACAATAGGTCCCACGTTTTTGGCGCCATTTGAGATGCCCGCCATTTTCTTTTTTATTATAATTAATCGTCGTTCTTTTGTTGCAGGTACTCGGCTGTTTACTAGTAAATAATTAAATTGTTTAATTTGGAAGTGAATGTTGATTTATTTAGAATAATAACATTGCTTATTTTGTCTATCATTGTTTGGGAAAAGTTTTCAAATCATTATCAATGTTTAAAAAGTATCCTAATATTGTAACTGTCTGTGTTAAAAAAAATCTTTAAAGATGTCTATGATGTACTTGTGATGTAAAAGTTTCTGAAAAAAAGAAATTGAATGTGCGATATTATTTTGAGGTTTGTTTATAAATGTTTCTGAAACTTAAGTAATGATTAACGAACGGCTTAGCCATACATTTTGACGTTTAAACTAAAACGTCTCTTAAAGCAACTTTTATAAATAGTGGGTTTTTTGTGACTTTCCCATAAGTATATGTAACCTTAAAATATTTTCTTAGGTCACCAAATCACTAAACAAGAAGAATCAAGAACCTTCAAAGAAGAAAATTCAATTTCTGCATTTTACTTCGTGACAAATTTCTAATTTGCTCACAATTTGGATGCAGGAATTGTAAAGTACGCCATCTTACGACCAACTAAAAACTAAAAGGTGATTGCTACTCGCCAAGAGATGGCGCTACTTGTACCATTATTCATTGTTAATATTTTTTTTAAGAAGAAAGAAAACTCCAGAAGTACTTACAGAAGCAAGAAAGAAATATGTATTGTGTTGTGCCCTTGTCATTCTTCTTGCCCGTGTGCGTTAGACTACTGGACGGAGAACTGATAAGGGCATGTCCTATACAAAATCATCATGAGCGTTTTGAAGAACTGAAGACGAATTTATTTTTTCGTGTATGTTTTGTGTCTTGTCAAAATTATTGTGTTCATGTTTCTCTGAACTTGCTTTTCACCTTTAAAATATCGCATAGATCAAACATTCGTAATAAAAATAACTTGGAAATAAATAATTTTATTGTGTCTTGTAATATTTTTTTTAGCAAAATGTTTACCTTTATTTATATTTGCTTTTATATTTAACATAGGTAATAATTATTATTACCTATGTTAAATATCAAAGATTGATGTAAAAATATTTCAAAACCTCTTGCTAAGAATAGTCCTATTGCCGAAACATTATATACGGTATAGTTCTAACAGCATCTCTTGTATTAAGCTGTGTTATCTTTGTACCTAACTACATATTTAAGAAATTGTATATTTATTTATTTATTTGACAGCTTATGTACACACATATAAACAGACAAGAAGAAAGGAACAGAAAAATACGTACAAAGGTGATGCTTATTTCTAAAGAAATCTCTTCCAGCATACCTGCGATAGGAAAGTAGTTAAAGAGATTTAGACAATGTATTCACTAATTGATTTGATTCTTTATGTGATGTGCCCATCTTGCCTATTAATAAAAATAAAATCTTTATCATAATTTGTTGATTTTAATTTCTAATCCACAGTTCCTATCTCATAAACTGACACCTGATACCCGAAGTGTTCACCAGAGGTACCATCAAAGAATTTCATATCTAACCAGTTTCAAAACAAAATCCCGTGAAAACTTTGACCACATCTGTTACCAGCCCGGTGCTATAGCCGCCGAGCATTACAAGCAAGAATAGTCCTTATGGTGGTTAGATATGAATTTCTTCGATGGTACCTAACACCCACATTTTGCCAGTAATGTTTAAGTTCCATGTAATAGGAGGAAAACCTATTACAATATACAATACTACTTAATACTATACAATGAACTATTGTCATAATCATGCTTGGCAAAGGTCATCATTTGCACCTTTGATGACCTAAATAATGTCACTGACGCCGCAATCAACGTGGCCACCTACTGGGCTTTTACAATATAAAAACAAACAAGAAGACTATCATCAACACGAAAAGAAGAAGACCTAAAAGCGTAGTCCCCACTAATAGCAAACACTAAAAATATCCTACGGAAGTACCATCAAAGAAGTTCATATCCAACTAGTTTGAAAACAAAATCCCGTGAACACGATGACCACATCTGTTACCGGCCCGGTTCTATAGCCGCCGAGCGCTGCAAGCAAGAATAGTCCTTACGGTGTGGTTAGTTGTTAACTTCTTTGATGGTACATTCGCAGGGAAGTAGACCATGACCGCACTATTGACATGAACTCAGCCCTAACATAAAGACACAATTTGACACTGTAGGTACTATTCTCTTTTTTGAAAAGAAGTACTTAAGAATAGGTAAGTACCAATTTTGCAAAACAAAACCAATTATTATTATTACTGTAATCAGGCATGTTGGTTCAGTACCCTAATTACGTAAAACACTTACAATCACGAAACGAAATATATTGTGTTTAAAAAATTCGTCTGCTCAAGAATGTAAATAACGCATTGAATGTTGTTGAACTGATAAAAAAAACAGCTTTATGAGGGAACAGTAGATTATTTTTTTCCCGATTTTAGTGTTGGTCCTATAGTGAAAGTTGTTCATAATAATGAGTACAATGACCCCTTAAGAGGATGCCCATGAATTCAATTTCACCCTATATATAACTTCCCGACATCAATTGTCGGGCAGTTGCCCACCAGACACGACACCCGTCTGGTCGGAGGATCCTCCCTTTTCAATGGAGGATGAGTGAACTTTACACCCTGATCCCCATGGAGCGTTTCCTATGGAGAACAGCCAGAAAGAGACTCCACGGTTGCTCTTTTAAAATAATTGGCTTTGACAATGTTTTGAAATTACACTGTTAATGGTACCAATGGGAGAACAGTGTAGGCCTGTCAACAAGGTTTTAACAAAATAGAAAATGATCGAATAATCGAAACCAGACAGCCCCTATGATCATGATCTTGATCTTCTTGATCGAGATCTTGTTAAAATATATAAGTAACTGATTTTAATTTCACAGTTTCTAATGCCGAATTCGCTAAGAAAAAAAATTAAACGAGCCCTCCGCGAGGGCTCCAGGCATCCCATATGCGACTTGAGTGAACCCTCCAGGAGGGCTCCCGGAGATGAAAGCAGTGCGTTATCGTCCAATCACAACTTTAACAACAGATTTACTGATCAGAGGGGCAATTCCCGTCATCTAAAATAACGTTCGCATTCACATCTCATTCGCAATCTGTCTAAAATACAATCTATTTACCAACATTTTTGACAAGTTTGGCAGATTGAGACTTGAATGTGAACGTTTTTTGAAAAGTACGAGAATTGGCCTTCTGATATTTTATCAGGCATTCAAAAAAAGGTAGGTATTCTTAGCAAATTGATTGGCAGTTTTCTATCAATCCCTAAGGAGTAAAACCAAGCACGTATTCATTAGTAACCACACCCACTTAACTGTAATTGGATTAAATCACGACTCATGGGAGTTGTTTTCTGGTTGCTATGGTAACAAAACCCAAAACAATATTTTGGGTTTTGTCATTGGTTCCATACTATGTACTATCGCGGACACGCATATCTGAACACCGTAAGGCCGCGCGCAGTTTGGACACGAATTTGGATCGTACGTAAACGTATGATCGTGGTATGACTTGAGTGCGCATACTGAGTACGTTTTTCTCCGTCAAATAGGTAGTGTTCCAGTGATATCGCATTGAACGCACGAAAAACCCGACAAGTTCGGATTGTTTCCGGACGTTGGAACTATATGTACTCGCAGTCAGTCTGCGCGCTCCCTTAGTACTTGGGAAGTCGGGATCGTTCGTACGTGTTCGTGTGTTCACACGAGTAAATTTCGTACGATACCGCATCCAAACCGTACACAGCCTGAGGACTATTCCTGTTTGCAGCGCTCGGCCGCTATCGTAACGCTTACCTACAAAAAAAAGGGGCGCTAAACAATTACGTTCATCGTGTTCACGGGATTTTGTTTTCAAACTGCTTAGATATGAAGTTCTTCGATAGTAGAAGTATCTCTCGGGCAACGTAATAGGAACAGTGGAGTTTTAGTCGGTAGGAGTCCGACATAACCCTCCGTTCTCCCAACACGGCGGGTATCCATGAGGAGTTCCCAACGGAAAAAAAGGGTAATAAACATCAAACTGAAGGGGCAGTGAGCAGATCGTATTACTAGCGGCCACAATATTAAACAAAATAGTATTGTTACCATTATCATGTCGCAATCGACAGATGTAGTTACTATCGAAGAACTTCACATCTAAGCAGTTTGAAAACAAAATCCCGTGAACACAATGACCGTATCTGTTACCGCCCCGGTTCTACAGCCGCCGAGCGCTGCGGCAGAAATAATCCTTACGGTGTATAGATATGAAATTCTTCGGTGGTACCTACTGAAATTGAAGTTGAGAGCAGTGGCAGCCCAGTGGTAACGCGACCCAGAATTCGGCGAGTTGTAGGTTCAAATCCAGGTGGGTAGGTACTATACTTTGTGTAGGTCTGTAATATCACCACTGCTCTCAAAATGAGTGAGAATAACATTGCGAGGAAACTGGAATATGTTAAAACCAAAAATTCAAAGATATTATCGTACACCAACCCACACACAGTCATGTCGGCGTGGTGGAGGACGCCTGAGTCACAGCAGTGGGAACAAGGGTGGATCCAGGGGGATCGAAATCACAGGGGCACGAGCCCCCCCCCAAACGGTTTAAGTAAAATAAAATCGAATCATCTGAATAGACTGTCCTGAATGCATATCTATCAAGAAATACCTTCAATGATGAACGCTGAAGAAGTAGGCTACTATATCTTCATAGAAAAAGAATTAATCCCAAAAACAGCATAGTGCAATTAAGATATGGTAGACACGGAGACACTTCTTAACTGTCTGGCCCATGTGCCCCTCCCAGAAATAAATCCTAGATCCGCCCTTGAGTGGGAACATGAATAATAAGTACTATAATGGTTATGCTTATAGAAATTGTAACAGCATTGCCCCATTGATTGAACTAGGAACTAGAGAAGTATTTAGGTAAAATAATTACTTATGTGTGGGAACGGCTGTTATGGCTAGCTAGAAACACGTTATTCAATTTATATAATTATGTACCATCAAAGAAGTTCATATCTAACCAGTTTCAAAATAAAATCCCGTGAACACGATGAACACATCTGTTACTGGCCCGGTGCTATAGCCGCCGAGCGCTGCAAGCAAGAATAGTCC
This sequence comes from Agrochola circellaris, assembly GCA_914767755.1. Classification (NCBI taxonomy): domain Eukaryota; kingdom Metazoa; phylum Arthropoda; class Insecta; order Lepidoptera; family Noctuidae; genus Agrochola; species Agrochola circellaris. Next base: position 1,398,400 of record OU611867.1, on the reverse strand, counting down.
TTACGGTGGTTAGATATGAACTTCTTCGATGGTACATACAGAATGGTTCAAATTGTGACATAATAATAATATTTATTTTTATTTTTTATTTAGTTATTCTAATATTTTTTTAATATAATTTATATTTATATAGTTAAAGGACATAATATAATAAATATTTATTCAGTATTAAAACACATAATTAAAAAAGAAACATTACTCTTGCCCAGAGAGAGGTATCTGAAAATACCCCATGTATGTCTCGCGATTCTGGCTAGTTTTCGAGTTACTTATAATAATTATTTGTTACAATTTCTTGAATATTTTATAGAATAGAATTGAATAGAATTTTCTTTATTCGAGTAACTAAGACTCAACATCAAGATTGTTAGTAAAACTTCCGACTATGTTAGTAAGCACAGACACTAAACAAAAACAAGGAAAACAATACAAAAAGTAACAAGAAATAATGGTTGGTCCCCGTTGCGATATCCCATGAGAGACGGCACAACAGTGACCCACGTACACACAGTCCAGGCGACTCGCAACCATGCTTAAGACAATGTTTGAGCTGCCCCGCACCCTGAGCACCAGGGAAGCGCACCTTTTACGCATTGTTGCGTAAAAGCAACCTAGAACCGTTTAAAAAAAAATACATTTATTTTTACACAGCTTTTTCAATTTTTTTTTTCGCAATTTTCATGTATACACTTGGGCATGCGGAATCATTTTTTTTAAATAATAATATAATAATAATATATTCTTTATTTCGGACTACACATACAAGTACATACAATCCATATTATAGTATTAGTAACAATGACTTAAAAACTATGTTAGTAAACTTTTACAAACTAAAAACTATTAAAATTGACGTGGCACGCACGTTGGCACGTGCCTCCGTACCCAGTGCCTCATAAAGGGACTGTCCACTTTGTCTAATAATGTGTTCAGGATGCTGTTGGAGCTTCCGCGCAACCTACCCAATATTGACGCTGTTCTTCTCCTCATAATGGCTTGAAAATCTTCAACACGGGCTTCCGCGAACATTTGCGAAGCGCTGCAGAAGCGCGGAAGCCCCATCAACATCCTGAACCCATTATTATACTGTACGCGCATTACGTTGTAGGCTCTCTGCGTATATTTCACCCACAAGCTGCACGTGTAGAAGGTTTGGCAGTACGCCTTGAAAAGCGATACTTTAACATCCCCACTACAACGTGCAAACCTGCGGGCTACCATATTACATCGAACCGCCAACGCCCTCCGCTCCCTCTCTATATCAGCATCGTCAGATAAGTCCTCCGTGACTACATGCCCTAGGTTTTATAAAGTCACTATTTGGTTTATCACACAACAACAACATAGATTAAATACTACTTACCCCGTTGTTCTAGCTAGTAGCTGCAACTGCTGAGCGTGTCAGGTTTCGATCTCCAAGTCAGGTAAAGTGTTAATGGGATTTCTCATTGGGAAATTCTCAGAAGCAGTCTCGATTAGCATTCTCTATTAAAAAAATGCGACTTATACTTGCGACACGCGTGGGTATATTAAGTATAGGATCCTCTGCCAGCCCCAATGGAATATACAGCCGAGATATTATTTAAAAAATGAAATGTTAACATTAGCCTATAAATAGGTACTTCAAATTATTTAAGTAGCACGATCCTCCTTTAAATCGAAAATACTGCTGCTTTCATTTAGAAATTAATATCTATATGTTAAAGTTGAGGGTTAATATTATCTTTGACGAAAACACGATATCATAAAATTTACTTAATAAAAAAAAAACCATAGTTGCCTCCAAACCGAAAAATAAACGCCTGTTATTAAAAAAATAATTCTAATTAGATCATGAAACTTTGCGTTATTAACTGAACTATAATGCAGATACTTTTTTTTCTATAAATATCATTTTAGACGTAAAAAGAAATTACGTAAACTATCGGCGCCTTGGAGGTGCGTGCTAAATCAAAAACTACTACTACTAGTAAAAACTTAAATTTAACTTGTGTAGCGATAGCTTAATTTATATCTTCTATACCTAGTTTAGCTTAAGTAAATTATCGGATGTTTAATTTTAAAGTCTAGATTAAGTAAATTAAGTTTAAAATTTGCATGCCTAATAGGCAGAATGTACAAGGCCCTGTAAATAATATTCTAACACCAAATTGTAAATACCTGCATTCAAAGCAAATAAATTTATTTCATTTCATTTCATTTCATTTCAGTAACTCACTCTGCGAGAATTATGGTGCGAGGGAGATAAAAAGTAAATTTGAGGTGAGATACTATGGGCTTAATAATTACATAATGACCAAAGTAGGTGACGATTCTCTACCAAAAATTATCGCCTCCAAACATACTTAATTAATTTCGTTTCATTCGACACCTTCATTAAGTGTTAAGCCTCAGGGCTAACCAATGATAATATCAATTAAATTCAATTACATCGATTCACACTTTAATTGGTTGTCAATTTAATGGGTTTCGGCCGTAGGGGACGAGTTATTGGGATCGAGCATTTTGGTCGAAAGTGTGTTTTGTAGCAAAGCTTTCGGGCGACTGCGTCGAAAAAACTTACCTTATTTACTTACACTGGAAGCCAAGACAGTATAAAAAAAATAGGTTACAAACTTTACACTGACAGACAACGCACAGCCTAAACCGCATCTGGTAGGTATGGTTAGTTTATGCAGTTACATAAATTAAAAAAAAACACGTCACGACGCAGCTGTCAAGTATACGTAACCGACTATATTTAATACCTGTCACTTCAGTTGTCATACTACGTCACAGTTGTATTCTTCATTTAGCAACGTTATAATTCGTCGACGTATAGAGTTTGAGGTCTTTACAATAGACGTGGGTGTCATCTACATTGCCACATGCAAACTACAAATCAAAGACCTGACGTCACACAAAAATCCTGACGTCACTTAAAATCCTGCATCGCGCAATTAGAGTTTACCGCGCGAACACCATACATATAACTTCAATATATGGCTGTCGCGGTCCGTTTGGAAGACGATTACGATATTTCAATGGAATTGCTTTAGATTTTAAAGTTACTCAATATAAAATAAAAACTGATGAAATACTACAAAAAAAAAATCGTAGCAGCGATAGCACCAACACATAAAGATCATACTACCGCATCACTAAACCATAGATAATTTCGAGCGGCCATTGTTATTGTTTACATCTTTGGCAAATTTTGAAACGCCGGTCCTTAGTCGCGCCTTCCAAAAGGTAGTTCTCGTATGGAGAAGAATGGGCAAGAAACTCCACCGTTGTTACTCTTTTAAAATGTTTTTACAATATTTTTTATACATTAATTATATAATTATATGTGAAGACGATGTATCTAGAATAAGATTACTATACCACGATAGGTAAAAAGAACGAAAAATGAAACAATGACAGATAAATTAATTATTGTGATATAGATACATGGTGCTCACATAGGTACTTCAAACATTGCAAAATATACGATATTCCTAACATTTGAACAAGTAATACTAATAAGTCAGTGTGTGAGTTCAAGTAATCACGGAATGTAAAATCAATGTTATAAAAATAAAATATTATGTCAATCACTGGCATTTCAATGACAAGATAAATTTAGACGAGGTAAAAAAGGATGTCGGTTGTTAGAAGTTTGTATTTTTTTTTAAATCCATCCCTGTCTTCGCTTTTATTGTTAAATATAATATTTTATTTAAAATATTATAAGTGGGTGTGATAATACGTGTATCCTATTTAGTGCGTACACGCAGATATCGCGTTCAATTCCCAAGCAAGTTCAAATTTATTGCTTTTGGCGAGTCGCGACCAAATCCAGATTAGAAACAATTCAATTTTCTTGGAAGTTTTGACGTTCAAAAGTGCCTTTTATGTGCTTATTTGAAATAAATGAATTGACTTTACTAAACCACACCTCTTAACGGTAATTGGGTTAAATCTTAAATCATGGGAGTTGTTTTTCTGTTGTCATGGTAACACAAACCACAACAAACCTCGGGTTTACCCATTGGTGCTCCTCTATGTAGTTAGGTCAAATCAATCTCTTTTCCCTAACTATGTATGTTGGGGTCGGCTTCCAGTTTAACCGGATGCAGCTGAATACCAGTATTTTACATGGAGCGACTGCCTATTCTGACCTCCACAACCCAGTAACTGGGTAATACGATACCCCTTGGTAAGACTGTCAGACTTTCGGGCTTCCGACGACCCGTAACAACTGTCAAGATCCACGAATGACAGCCGGGACCAACTGCTTAAAAAGTGCTTTCGGAGGCACGGAGGAGTCTCGGTATGTAGAGATAATTACCCATCCACGGACCAACTCCGGCAAGCGTAGCTTAACCTCGAGCTCCTCCCCCTTTGTTGATTGATACCAGAATATAATTGCTGTACTAAAGAGCTACCATTTACCGGGTAATACGTCTTTTATTGAATTCAATGTGCTCTGGCGGCTGTGAGTATGTCATGCTCACTCAGATGTCTCGCTGATGGTGGCGCGTGTGTTGGATCACTTAGCTCCCTTCAAAATGGTTGAGCTGAATGGTGCTGATCCATGCGTCATGTTCGTGAATGGGCGCCGTCAGTTGGGACTGGTCAACTCTTAGCGGCCATGGCTGATTTTAATTTTTGAATTGTTTTTTATTTTATCTTTTTATCACGGACGCTTCTAACGTGCACGTCTTTCTACATTGTTCTCACATGTATAATTTCAACATGAATGATGCAACCAATACTTTGTAACAATTTATTTTATTTAAAAGAGTGTCCGTGGATTTTCTTGCCCGTTCTTCTCCATAGGGACCTACTACACTTTGGAATGGGCAACTAGCTTCATATTTCTGTCTAACTGACCGACTATTTGACAATTCAAAAGTGCCTGTGGTTTAATTGAAATAAATGCTTTGAGTTTGAGTTTTATTTTAAATGCCTGCAATCAGGTATTTTTACAGAGGGGTTATTACATCATATCATCACGCTTGTATACTCCGAAGGGTTGGCCAGAGGTGTACCTATAGTACACCCACATTTCGCCAGTTATGTATAAGTCCCAGGTAATAGGGGGCGAGCCATTGCCATCAAATGGACACAAATCCAGATTCCCTATAACATCCGGGACTTGAACCCAGAACCTTAAGCTCAGCAGTAGCGTAATTAATAACAAACATCGACGCGAATACGTGTTACCATGGATTCAGCTGCGTTTAAATATTTCGTCGGTCATTAATTGTTATAGTTATGATTTTGACATTATTATTATTGATGATGATTTGACATTATTATTAATAATGATTTTGACATTATAGTTGTGATTTTGACATAATTATTGATAGTTTTGACATTGCTAGTAATTATGACCAAAATTTGCCGAATATTATTATGTACTTACACTAGTGTTTAAGATGTGTATGTAACTAACTAACAAATTGGATTGTATGATCTGTAAATAAATAATTTGATTGATAAAAAAATGAATCAGCTGTTTCATAGAAAAGTGCAATACCTACGCGGTCAAAATGGAACAGCAGATGTTTTTTAAATAAACGACGAAAAATTTCAACGCAGGGGTTCAGAATCATGTACTGAATCCATGGTAACAGTTTTTGCGTTGATGTCCCTGCCACCCTGTATGACATTTGCTAACAAACAAAACACGTTATATTTCCTGTAGGTATTTATTAATGTATAAAAAGTACATATACAAAATATATTTTTGAGACGGCGAAACATACGCAACACTTTGACAGACGGAATAGAAAATGGCGAAGAGCAGCTGTCAAAAATTAAATACGAAGGCAATACGTCTAGCCCAGTCAAAATAAAAAAGGCAAACGTCGCAAACACATATGTAACTACTTACGTTTTTTTTAGTTTATACCCAAGATTGCAACCCTGAAAACCTGCTATATAATTACGCAACACATTTTCGTAAACGATTACGACTAATCTGTTTCATTTTGACAGTTCAACAAAATTCATCGCGGTATTTACGTTGTTGAGCAGATTTTTTTTTCGAACTTATGAAGCAATGGATTAGCAATCTGTTTGAAAACGATTCAGATTTTGATTGATCGTGTATTACGCAATTAGGGTACTGGTGCTACTCCCATGGTGCTCGAAAAACGGTGAAATTCTGGCACTTGTTTTAGTTTGAAAAATTATAGATGTAGTATGATTTGGTGCTCACATAGCTGCATCTTGTGGGTATCTATCGAAAATCTAGCTACGTTTTAGCAAAGTGGTTGAAAATATAGCTGAAATATCCCGCCACAATGGCTCTGACTGAATCATTTAGACGCCATCATCGACCACTGTGAACGTTCCGTTTTCTCGAATTTTTTAAAATATTGGAAAAAAAGTGCCCATTTTTGACTAGCTGTATCTTTGCAACCAGTAGGCCTAGAGTGCTTGGGTTGGGCTCAGATTGTAGAAAATTTAGCTTGCTTCAATATATTTATCTATGAAATACCATCCGTAGCTAGCGACACGTCGGTGTCATAGAAATATCCGGATTTTACGCATTTTTCATGAAAATAAACAAATCCTACACTTATTAGTTTGTATGATGTAATTTATTATAGGTATTTGAGTCAAAGTCAAAGTCAAACAATTTATTTCAATTAGGTTACATAAAAGGCACTTATGAACGTCAATTTTACATATATAGAATTGATTCTAGTCGCACCTTCCAAAAGGTAGTTTTCGTATGGAGAAGAATGGGCAAGAAACTCCACCGTTACTCTTTTAAAATGTGTTTACATTATTTTGTATGCATTAATTATATAATTATATGTGAAGACGATGCATCTAGAATAAGATAACTAAACCACAATAGATAAAAAAGAATGAAAAATGAAGCAATGACAGATAAATTAATTATGTGATAGATACATGAATATGTGATGGATACATGATGTTTGTTTATATAGATTAAAATAAAAGCACATGAAAATTAAATCAAATAATTTTTTTAATCTTTCGATAATTGGAATTATTCAAACCATATAATTAAGGTGTTATTGTTATTGGTATGTATATGTACTTATTCTTATTAAATGAATGATCACCACGCTTCAATTTTTTGTAAATTTCGAAGTTCTAAAGTGCCTTACAAGGGCCTATTTGAAATAAATGATTTGTCTTTGACTTACTCCTACTGCGTTTTAAGAACGAGAATTGAATGATCACCACGCTTACTCCTACTGCGTTTAAGTCATTTCTGACCATCAAATTCTGGTTTCCTCACAAAGATTTCCTTCACGGTTTCTTTCAAATTAAAATAACTTCGAAAATACAATATATATTTTTTTAAAGTTCACGTTTTTCTGAGGTAAATTAGCATTAGCCACGACATAATATTGGCCCCTAGACTTAGAACTTAAATGCCACCAAGACTAAAAAAAATGTAACAACAAAAAAATATTTTCTTAAATAATATTTCTCTCTAAACCCAGTCGACACGAAACTAAAATCATTATAAGTTATAACATCGCAATGTATTCGTTATTCGGAAAAATCTCCAACCGACTTGAAAACGCCTAGGGCTGTACCAATTAGAGAGTTCCGTTTAGCGAGGCATTGTTGCCAAGCAAGAGAGAGCGGCGGGAGAGGCAACCCTGCAGAATATTGTGTACTGACATAACTATTAATATATGCTAAGTATCTATATGTATACTTATCTGAAAGAAACCGTAAAAAAAATCTGCCATGTTCTTTTTCAAATTCAAATTCAAAATATTTTATTTCACATAAACCTACATGGACACTTGTGAAACGTCAGAAGCTAGGTGCACGGTTCCAATTGGTCGTTTCCTATGGAGAAGAGCCGGCAAGAAACTCCACGGTTACTCTTTTAAAAATAATTTTCAAATAGGTATGGGAGGACAGAGTAGGTCTTTCAACAAGTACTAGGTACTTAACCAAATATAACATGGTCAACAAATCTACAGTCCACTAAGCCTACAGCGTTCTCACATTCACAAAATAGAAAAGAATCTATAAAAAAGATAAATAAATTAATAAAAATAAAAACACAATTTTAAACGAAATGACATGATTGCTATTACAACTGTAACAAATCTGAATAATTATCATGTACGCAAAAGCCACAAACAAAGAGTTGAAATTATATTTTATATAATGTCAAATAATAGGATGATCATGTCAACGAAGAATGTAAAACAAACATGGTAATTTGGAAGTAGTTAATAGACTCAATAATTTGCCGTTAAGGGGGTACATACTAGAACGCTGGTTAGCGGCAGAAATAATATTAAGGGGACTACAGGACCTAAACGTGCCTAAACGCAAGTTTTATAATGCCTAAAAGAATATGATCCATTGCAGTAAACAAAATCAGAAAAATATATGATATTCTTCAGGATATAATGCTAGTATGATAGTGTGTTGAAAACATAATACAACTAATTTGATACGATAGAAAAAAATCATGAAGATACCTCTAAAAATTTCTTTTAACGATTAAAAATCATATTAATTTACATGCAATCATTCTGATTTTTTGTCAGATTATTCTACAAGCTACATATTAGCATAATAGTGTTTTAATTTTCCAGTCCAATCAATAGATTTTCTGTAAATTGCTAACTGCTTCATATTTTGCAATAAATTACCTGCGTCGTGTCATCGCGCTTCTCTTTCATTTCTATGCAGTCCGACAGTGACCGCGCTTTAGCTGTTGTAAGCCTCTTAATAAGAACATGAAGTAATTCATAGGAGAACCAAGATAACCGACATAGCCTTAAGAATTGCCAAACTTAAGAAGCAATGGTCTGGGCACGTTGTTCGCAGAACAGATTCTGATGGCCGATGGGGCCGGAGTTCTGGAGTGGCGACCGCGTACCGGAAGACGTAGCGTTGGAAGGCCTCCCACAAGGTGGACCGATGACCTTGTGAAGGCCGCAGGAATCCGCTGGATGCGGGAAACACAGAACCGGTCGAAGTGGCGGTGCTCGGGGAGGCCTATGTCCAGCTGTGGACGTCTTTCGACTAAAATGATGGTGATGATGATAAACATAACAATAACATTACGCCTGTAATTCTTGAATGGTTAGGTAGAGGTGTAGCTTAAAAAATCACTGATGAGTTTTCTAAGATCCTTATTAGGCCAGTTACCGCAAAAAATTGTATCTACCGTACAATTTTTTTTTGGGATGTTTTTAGGATAGATACTAATAGTGTAAAACAAGGTTTGCAGCTACGAATGACCTGTGCTAACTGCGTGGTGCTCGAAATACCTCGAAATTTAGGGACTTTATTCAGTTTTTGGCTTACAACTTCTAAAAGGTGCATCCTACATACAAGTCACTATTTTAAGGCGACGATAACCGACTTTTAATGATTTTATACTGAAGATCACGTCTAAACAAGCAGTGCTAATAATTTGAAAAAAAAATGTTAAATTAGAGCATTTTCTTAATAAACTTATTATAGATTTTCTTTAGATTATGTTTGTTGTTTATTGTGAAATTAATTTGTAAAGTTATGTCGAACGCGGATAAAAACTGAGAATCACGCAAAGTCTGAAATGTTACTTGTTACACAAACTGTTATTTTTCCACTTTGCAATCAGCATTTTGTACGTTTGATTGTTTGTTTTCGTTTTGTAAATGTCGCAACACATTATGTAATTTATCTTTGGCCTCTGACCCCGACAGCAAGCAATAGATAAAATTTGTCAAACTTTTCTGTGTCAATAATGGATACGAGGCTTTTGGCTAATCTGTAAAGTGGAATTGTTTTGTTTTTTTTTTTGTAATGTGCGTTTAGTTTGTGCAGAATAAACACTTTTTCTTTCTTTCTTCTGAAATCGATTTCTGGAGCAGCTCTGGCGCCTCCGGCATGCAGTTTAGATCTAGTAATATTATAAATCGGTTACAAAAACTATCCAAACATAAACAAATTCTTGCTTACACAAATCTACTTTGCCGTGGTTTTGTGAAATTAGTTTGTCTAGTTCGGATTATCGATACGATACGATGTTTTGAGCCGACAAACTCATGGATACGAGGACCACGGGGCCGTCACGACATACAGCGTTCTGGGATTACAGATGAACAAATAGTTTTTATGACAGCTGCGCCGACGGTATGAAATGTTACCATTTTAAAGATTTTATTTTATATAAACATTTAGGACTAAGTATTGTACTTATTCATTTTATTTTTGTCTCATTTTGTTATTTCACTATATGCTGCACTGGTGGACGTCATCACGTCAACGCCGGCTGTCGCTGAAAACCAGCGTTGGGGCTCTGTCTCGCATAGGGTCGCAGCATTATGCTGAGCGATGGCCGTTTTGCGTGGATGTGACGCATATTTTCCCCCAAATTGTTTATTTTTGTGTTTTGCTCTTTCTTTGCGTCATGTGTACCGCAAATAAACGTATTTTCTTTCTTTATATGAATTCTATCTATATTTTTCTTTTTATATGCCTTACTGCACCAAATGTAAATTAAACCTGGAGTACTACTCGCCCTGTATATGAAACAGCGTGGCTATTTGTGTAACTATGAAGATGAAGTATATTCCAGTTAAAGTAATAGTATAAAAGGTTTTCTGCCGGAAAATATACAAATATGCAAACTTTTGGCATTCACTCCATATTAGAGGGTAGTGGTGGGACTGTATCGATGAAAATACGAATTTATAACATCGATAGATTCATTTGATTTGTGAGCAGCTGTTTTTTGGACTAGAGTCGCGTTTTGGGTGTCTAGAAATCTAAAATAATATTATGAAAAGAAAAAATTTGATTTTTTGTATGTAGTTTTTGAGTTTATTCATTCCAACAAGGAATGAATAAACTCAAAAACTACTGGACCGATTAAAAAAAAATCTTCACCAGTCTTCTTTCTTTTCGTGTGGTTAGTGACTAACCAGGTGTCAGAGTTTTAAAGCCGCCCATGGGCTCTGGCATTGGCTTCACATGCCGTCAATAAATATCTCTCAGCCATGCCAGTTTCCTCACGATGTTTTCCTTCACCGTTTTTGAAGCAAGTAGTAATTAAACAATACGCACATGAATACAAAAAGCAGGTGGTGCGTGCATTCACCAGTAGAATGCTGTATTATCACTGAGTAAAGGCTCGTTCAGACCAGCGCGACGCGACGGGCCGACGCGACTCGAACAATACAGTTTCTAAGAAAACTTCACGGTGTAACAATAACAGTTGTCGCGTCGCGCTAGTCTGCACAAAGCTTAATATAGGCTATAATTTATAAAGATTTCATGCGGGCGAAGCCGCTGGCGGAAGCTAGTAAGAAATAAAGAACGAAAATCCAACTAAATAATCATCGTCATCATAATTCTCCTACCCTTACCCCCATTTATTTGCGGTCAGTTTGGGAGAAAGGGACATGTTGCGACCAACATGTCCCTTTCTCCCATACTTCTCTATTAGTTGTCATCTCGGTATTGGGGTTCCTTTCTAGCAGTATCATCTTTCAAACATCCATCGTTTTTTTGGTCTTCAAATCCAGACATATAAAATTTACACAAACAAAACCAGAAAATCTTAATTTGTCCACTAAAGTATAAACGTTTTTGATATATACAGGTTGATAAAGAAATTGCGTGCTTTAGCTTAGGGGTAGGTTCAGTAACGACAAAGGAACAAAGGGAAAAAAAAAAAAAAATGTAAGATCATCCTAATTTAGTACCTACTAACTTAAAATAGCAATCGTTTAGAATTAAAATTATTTTATTTGTTTAAATGCTTTAATTAATTTCATTGCGTTTGATAGTAGGTAGGTAATTCTAGCAAATTATTAATTAGCATTTAAACAAAATAAAAACTTATTATAAGCAATTTTTTTATCAATTCTAAACGATTGCTATTTAATTAGTAGGTACTACGAGTACCTACATTAGGTTCATCTTATGATAATTTTCGGTATTTTTTAAACTTTTTTTAAAGGTATTTATTTTTTATGTTTTACGGGTTCCTATATCTGAACTCACCCTGAAGCTATGGCACATAATTTCTTTAACACCTTGTATAATTATAATGTAACTGAGTAAAACCACATTTTGTTCCTTAAAACAGCAGATGCCAGGTATTCAGGGTTCGCTCGTACGTAATCCAGTCCCAAGCAGACTGATGTACCCGGGGACAATGCCAAATCAACCATCCCAAGCACACATTGATTAAAGTATGAATCTCTAAAGGAATGAGAACCTGGTGTTGTGGTAACATATGAAAATGTCGTATTTCTTGTTCGTATTTAAAGAAAAGAAAGAAAAAAAAAGTGTTTATTCTGCACAAACTAAACGCACATTACAAAAAAAAACATAACAATACCACGCACTATTCACCCGACTGCGTGACAGCAAAGAGAGTGTTAGGTATATATTATTGCCCTCGCGCCCCTAGTCGCCGCAGGAGACGCCCCGGACGTCGGGAGTTGCGAGCCGACTTCCGGCCACCGTAGGCGCGGGCTTGCGGACGGTGAGCGATGGGTAGATCGCTGTCCGATAGGGACCAGGGCCGGGTCGACGGCGCGTTGTGTTCCACGCGCGCCTCAAAGAGATGTCAGCACCAACTGACGGGGTCCGTAAGGGCCAATGCCTGCCAGGGTTGCGAGTTTGTCCGAAAGGGATATCGCGACCCCGGCACACAGGCAACGGAAGGAACACGGGTGGATTTTAGTCAGTAAAAGTCTGACACACCCTCCCGCTCCGCCCAGAGCAGGAGAAGTTATTTAATAATTTCCCACACTCAAAAAAAAAAAAAAAGGTATATATTATTGGGTTTACTAAATAGAAAGAAAGAAAAGAAAGAAAGAAAGAAAATACGTCAAAAAACGAAAACGTGTTTCACGTGTTCGTGTTCGTGTTCCGTGTTCGTCGTAAATCGAAGAACATGGTAGGTCTGCCATTGGAAACACTTTGAACCAGCTGACCGATCTGTTGGGATTGATCACATGCATTCCATGAAAAACATAGGAGGAATACTTACTTTCAATCATACCCTAACCGAACTATACACAAGATCAGGACCACCAGTCAGAAACAAAAATAATATTTTTATCGACAATATAATTTATGTCGCATTCGCATCACTAGTCCTCGACCTCTCAACTACGGGGCGCGTTCGCAAAATATTTTCATTCACTATTTCAAAATAAAAAAGTAATATTTTTTTTCCATATTTTTACACTTTAGCCTGTCTACAAACACTTGTTTCGTTGCTAAAATTAAAAGTAAAAATATATTTTTTATCAAAGAGTTCGTAGTATCCTTATTTATATAAATACTTGATATTTTTTAGTTCATATTGGAACTACCTTTGATTTCTGTGAGCCTAGTACTTTAAGCCTATATTGAAGAACTATTCAGATATAATACTTTAGCCTGGAAAAGTCCATTCTTGAAAATGGGCCTCATAAAAAATGGCGTACCTCATCATCTGCCTAGCTATTTCCCAAGTTGGGGTCAGCTTCCAGTCTAACCGGATGCAGCTGAATACCAGTATTTTACATGGAGCAACTACCTATCTGACCTCCACAACCCAGTTACTGGGTAACACACGAAAGGGGTTGGGTGTACATATGAATGCAATAAAGAGTTTGAGTTTAACACGATACCCCTTGGTAAAACTGGTTGTCAGACATTCAGGCAATAGGACAGTTACATCATACAAACTAATTACGTCTCTTCTCTATAAACATAAACCTGTATAATTACAAGAAAGTGTATAAATATGTATAAACTGTAAAAGCGACGTTTACCAGAGAAAGGACGAGTCACTCAAAGTGTATTACCAGACACCTGAGCCGGCCGGTGGCACTGCGGTGACGGCAGTTAGGCAGCCATTAGTTACTGCAGTCAATGCCGTTAACGAGAGGTTAGGTAAGGTGAGATTTAACTGTGCTTGGAAACAGTTTCTGTATCGGCTATGGATTTGAGACAAACGTTTTATTGAATGGAAATATTATGTCGGTTATATAACTGATCAGTGTATTCGAGTGTCATTTGTAGTACTACTTTAGGTACTTGCTAATTGGCTCAAATAAATATTCTAGATTCCATAACTAGGTACAAAAGTAGAATTAGAACCTTTCTTTGCTTGCAATTTAACTCATATCAAAAACTTTTTAGTCAGTTGAAGGATACTGAACGAGACACAATTAGAAGCTTTATTGTTAAATATTGCGTCTGCGAGCGTTTAGTGTCCTGCATTGGCTGCGTTGTGTTAAGCTTCGTTCAGACTAGCGCGACGCGACACCGGTTATTGTTGTACCGTGAAGTTTTCTTAGAAATTGTATTGTTCGAGTCGCGTCGCGCTGGTCTGCACGAGCCTTTAATGTCTTACACCCATTTTTTTTTAAAATAATAGATTTTTAGTTCAGAAGGTCTCGCACAGGTCTTCTTTAATGTTTTCACTTATTTATTAGTTTTAATTTTCTTTTTTATTCTTGTATTTCCTGTGCTTGTCCCAAATATAAAACTATCTAGGAACTATACTGAGAGAATATTAAAGGAACTTATCGTTCTATGCAAAAATAATTCATTTAAGCGTTTATATACACACATATAAACAGACAAGAATAAAAGAACATAAAATACATTTTACAAAAAAAAAACCAACTGCCTTCCAAAAAAACACAAAAAAGTGAAAAATTACTTTCATTTCGGAAGTCGGTCTTTGGTTTTCAGTTTTCGTTTTTTGCCACCAACTTCCGAAATTAAAGTTATTTTTCACTTTGTAGTGTTTTTTTTGGAAGTCGGTTGTTTTTTAGTTTTTACAATATTTTTATTTTTCTCTTTTTAGTTGTGATACCTACCCTACACAAATTCGAATACCCCTCTGCTGTGACAGGAACTTATTATTATAACATCATCCATATAGAATAAAGTGGGAAAAATACGTATTATTGTTACTGCTAAAGTTATAAAATTTACATTGCACAAGCATCCTCTACCAAATGAATAAAGAATTTTCAAAATCGGTCCAAAATTGACGAAAATATAGATGAAAATACTTTAAGAGAACAAAAACATACATAAAATCGAACATAGAACCTCCTCTTTTTTTGGAAGTCGTTTAAAAATACGTACAAAGTTGATGCTTATTACTAAAGAAATCTCTACAGCATAGGTACCTGCATTTCTCTCGAATGCTCTGGATGTGCGTAATTTTTTAAACCTCTGATTAAGTTGATGTCATCAAATTTTCGTGCAACCTTCCACCCGAAATGTCGCTACGCAGACAAGATGGAAAAAGTTCAGGATAAGTTTTTGTTACGATATTTATTTAGACCATTAATAATTAAACATAAACAGAGTATCTAGTTCTGGTATATAAATACTCAGCTGTAGGGCTTATTGTCTTGGCTACAAGAGGCCCTAGGGCGAAGGCCTAAAGCAAACGTAACAAATTTTGAATCGAAAATCTCTAAGCAGTTTGGTTTGTTATGCGGTAAGCAGAATTAGGGTCATCCATATAAATAAAGTTTCGTAGCTAAATAACAACCGCACGGGTCGGTCTTCTAGGTTAGGCAACGCTTGTCGAGGCCGGTCTGTAGATGGGTGACCAGTCATTACCAAGACCTTCTGTGCCTCGGAAAGCACGTTAAGCTGTTGGTCCCGGCTGTTATAGATCTTTGACAGTCGTAACGGGTCGGCAGAAGCCGGAAAGTCTGACAACCAGTTTTACCAAGGGGTATCGTGTTACCCAGTAACTGGGTTGTGTATACAGGGTGGCAGGGACATCGACACAAAAACTGTTACCATAGATTCAGTACATGATTCCCTGAGTTGAAATTTTAAGCCCTTATTTTAAAAAAAATCAGCTGTCCCATACATTTTGACCGCGTAGGTATTTAAAATTTGAATTTTGAACCAATAATTCAAAATATTTTATTTCACATAAACCTACAAGGGCACTTATGAAACGTCAGAAGCTAGGTGCACGGTTCCAATTGGTCGTTTCCTATGGAGAATAGTCGGCAAGAAACTCCACGGTTACTCTTTTAAAAGTAAATGGTTTTTACAATGTTTCCAAATTACAGAGTTAACAGTGTAGGCCCATCATCAAGTACCGGGTACTTAGCAAAATATAAAATGGTCCACAGATCTACAGTCTGTTATGTCTACAACGTTCTCACATTCACAAAATTTAAAAGAAAATAACCTATATAAAAGATAAATAAAGTAATAAAAATCTATTTAAACCAAATGACAATGGTTGCCACTACAGCTGTAGCAAATCAAATTAATAAAAAATATAGAATACTGTAAGTATAAAATGTCAAATAATAAAAAGATTATGTCAAAAAAGTAAATTAAAATAATCATCGTAATTTGGGAGCAGTTAATAGACATTTACATTGTTATGCTGGTAATGAGGCACCAGGGAAGCCACATGTGCAGAAGGAATTATTGCCAAACTTCCTTGTCTTCAACGTAGACCATTCGAAGACATGTGACATCTACCAACCCGCACTGGGCCCGCGTGGTGGATTACAGCCCAGTCTCATGGAGAGGAGGCCTGTGTCCCAGCAGTGGGAACATGGAATGGGACCACAAAATATATACTTAAAACATGTCATCTTTAAATTCTAATAACTATTTTAAAACGTAGTCTACACGAACTGAAAGTCGAAAGACTTTTTTTGTTACCTGTGTGTTTATTGCCTAATTTGGCACGTTTGTATGCATCGACACGACGTAAGGGCGATATGTTAGTGGGACGAGCAGCGCGTTTGATTCCCATGTCGATTAATTTTGTGGTACATAGTTTTAGAAGGGTTAGGTTATAAAATTAGCTGTTTCACTCACCTCCTATGAAAACGAATACTTGTATTCGCATAAAAAGTATCACAGAAATTGGATAAAGTCATCTATTTATTTTTGATAATAATAATGAATCCAGGTTATAGGTAGGTCTAGGTAGGGTAGGTAGGTAACGTATGTAGGTAGGGAGTGAAATATATGTTATTATTTATTATTATTCGGGTTGAGTTAACTCGGGCCGAGCTGTCACTGCCGAGAAAACAGCGGAATACGTTTCCTCTTAAGACGCAGAAATATGCCAGTGACCTTGAGTGATTAGCTTGCGTGTTCTGTACTGAGCTCATGCAACGCGTCGTACGTCCAGCCAGTAATAGGACTCGCTCATGAAGGAGCGCTGTCTCAAATTAGAAGCATTATTTATTTATTATACACAAAACAAAAGGTATTTTAATAAAACACGTATACTAAAAGATCAATAATTAAATTATCTTTAAAATGGTGAAGGTTTCAGAAAAATACGCTTGATAGATTTTGCGTGATTCTCAGTTTTTTATCCGCGTTAGACATAACTTTACAAATTAATTTTATTATGTATTTTTTATTTTACTATAAACATAATCTAAAATATTCATAAGAAAATGCTCTAATTTAACATATATTTTTTTCCAAATCATTAAGAGCGTTTATCCTAAAAGTTGGCAACATCGCAAATATCCGTCAAAAATTTACCTGTTTTGTTTAATTTGGTAATATAAAATACTGTGTGGGAATAAGAAATGTTGCTAACTAGCGAATTAGAATATTAATAATGACTTGCAATTATAACATTGAATTTGATGTTGTGCCCGTTTTAGGTGTAAAAAAGGCATTTGGAAAGCTTCCAAATACTTTTTTTACATCTAAAACTAAATATTCGGTATTACGATCTTAATTATTGCATTTCACAATCAATATTCTAGTTCGCTAGTTAGCCACATTTCTCATTTCCATACAGTAATATTGCCAAATTAATCAAAACAGCGAAATATTTGACATCTATTTGCGATGTTGCCCACTTTCAGAATAAGCGATCTTAACACTACTCGTTTCGACGTGATCTTCAGTATAATATCATTAAAAGCCGGTTATCGTCGCCTTTAGGCACATGTAATAAAAAATCCTCTTTTGGCTTAAAAGTCGGTAAAATAATTGGTAGCGGGGCCGACTGATGACGTTTTTGACGTTCAAAAGTGCCTAATTGCAATAAATTATTTGACTTTGACTTTGCCCAGAATCCCTACCTATGTAGTCACTCGTAGAGTTTTGGCACTATGGTAGCTACCTTTGCTGTCAATACTTTTAAACACAGATGTGGTCTAAACAAGAACACATCACACAGAATAATAGACATGACATCACTGCTATCCTATAGTTTTATCGGCTGTCAAATCTAGTATCAACTTATGTGATTAGTCTAGTCAATTTGTAGAAAAACTGATTAGTTTTACTTTACATAAACTCAAGCATTTTTCTTAGGCGTAGGCAGAAAACAACACACTACCTAAACTCTGATTTTTAATTTGCTAGACTAAAATGACAGCTAGGTCTAGGTTTGCCAACCCTACTATATAATATAGAATATATTAGAGGTCTAAATAATATGTTTCTGAAGAAAAAATATAGTTGAAACAACTATATTTTTATTTCAATATACAAAATGGCGAGATGATCGCAATAGGACCAGTATTAGTCTCATAAAAGCTGAATTAATGGTATTTTGTAACCTTAGTTCAGAGTGTAAAAATAATTACGAGACATATAAAAAAGACCTGTTAATAAAGTTAATAGTAGTAGTACTTAATAAAATGTATTTGAAACATACCGGTCTATTTTTTTTCGCTATCTACTATGTGTTTCGGGCAACTGCTTCTAAAATACTATATTTGATATAAAAAAAAGTTGGCAACCCTTGCTGCGATCGACCTTTTTAGGGTTCCGTAGATCAACAGGAAAAAACGGAACCCTTAAAGGATCACTTCGTTGTCCGTCTGTGAGTCAAGACCCTTTTTCTCAGGAACACGTGGAGGTCTCAAGTTGAAATTAATATCAAATACGTAGGTCTATAGTCCTTTGGAGCGCTAAAAAAATCAAGCTTCTAAATCAACGCAATAAAAAAATACGGCTATTTATGCGACATATTTTGATACTCACAAATAAATCAAAACCTACAGGGTACTTCCCGTTGACCTAGAATCATGAAATTTGGCAAGAAGCAAGGTCTCACAGGACATGCAAAGGAAAATGTTCGAAACTAATTAGTTTGTAGTTTTATCACAATATTTTTTTTTGCGTTTTCAATCTTTCATTTACAGTCGGAGAATTGACCGTGCCGTATGTCGATGTATGGGAGACTATTTTTTTCAACAACAATGTTAAGTTTGTTTTTGGGGTAAATTCGTCCCAACTACTTCCGTAGTTCTTGGGCTTGAGCTTCCCTTAATTGTGCGTAGAGGTGATGCTGGGAGTGAGACAAAACACTGAATATTTTTGTAGGTATTGAGGTGGGTACATGTTTTATGTTTTATGCACGCACGGTGATGTCTGCGGATAATCATTTATATGTAATTTAATCATTTTATTCATACTATTGGTTGTATTTGTATAGTAGCAGTATATTTTATGTACTATTTATTTTATTTTATATTTATGTATAATTCATTAAACCTGACTTGGTCTCCGTACGTCTTTTTCGGGTGACCACTGAAAATCAGCGCTGTGCTGTGGGTCCCCATAGCACAGCATCATGCTGAGTGGAAAGTCACAGTCATGACGTGCCAGCAGCTGCCGACTATTTCTGTTTTGTGCTCGTTATTGTATTTAAATCTATTGTGTTTTATTTTCTACTCGAGTTTATTATCTTTTTTTTTTATGCACGTGTTTCTGTGACAAATAAACTTAATTTTCTTTCTTTTTTTTTCTTTCTAGTTCGACACGCCCTTGGCCGGTTTTTTTTAAATAACACTAAGTAGCAGAATCAGCCTATAATGTTCCCACTGCTGGGACACAGGCCTCCTCTCTGTGAGAGGCAGTGGGCCGTAATCCACCACGCGGGCCCAGTGCGGGCTGGTAGATGTCACATGTCTTCGAATCTTTGGTTCTAGGACATGCCGGTTTCCTCACGATGTTTGACTTCACCGTTTTGAGAGCAGAGGTGATGAACTAATTTACACAAAGTACAGTGCCGTTACCAAGGGCCACCACTGCTCACTATAAGTAAATAATTAATATTTCAGAGACAACACGACAACGGTGAAGGTCCTGGTGCAGAGAATGATTCAGTGGTCCTTGGTCAGAGTCACTCGCTAACTAGATTATTTACTAGGTTATTTTTTTGTCGTCATCAAATCTCAACAGCTGTTTAACATCTGACATCTTGGCTGACAGTACCAACCTCTCGGAAAATGGGTTGGTACTGTGGCGGCATCTACATCGCCACATGCGAACTACACATCAAAGACCTGACGTCACACAACATTCTGACGTCACTCAAATCCTGCATCGTGCAATTAGAGTTTACCGCGCGGTGGACATATATACAAGCTCTCGACTTCAACCTCAGGGCAATTGCCCGCCAGACATGACACCCGTCTGGTCGGAGGATCCTCCCTTTTCTATGGGGGATGAGTGAACTTTACACCCTGTTCCTCATACCCCTAAATTGGTGACCCCGAGTATGAACGTCAACGCAGCCTTCGTGCAACTACTTCAGCGTGACGTCATCATCATCATCATCACTCCCGCAAGCTTTCGTTAGGCGAGTCACACAGCCAGCCAGCACCCACGGCTTCAACGGGTATCCTGACCACCAGCATGCAGCGAACGCGCATTCCTGGTCATCACCCTCAGCCACAACACAGCGTTGTACCACATCCGACCCACTGGATCAAGACGCAGCGCCACCCCGACTCACTGGGGAATCACCGCAATCACCGCAGACAGTTCCGACTCACCGCGAACTATGCGGCACCCGGTTCCGACTCACTGGAACCACAGCTGGTCCTGTGAAGCATCGCAAGATACAAGACTCAGCCTACTATCGACCTCCGGTCTCCGGAGGGGAGTGATGTGGCGGCATCTACATCGCCACATGCGAACTACACATCAAAGACCTGACGTCACACAACATTCTGACGTCACTCAAATCCTGCATCGCGCAATTAGAGTTTACCGCGCGGTGGACATATATACAAGCTCTCGACTTCAACCTCAGGGCAATTGCCCGCCAGACATGACACCCGTCTGGTCGGAGGATCCTCCCTTTTCTATGGGGGATGAGTGAACTTTACACCCTGTTCCTCATACCCCTAAAGTACCATCTGAGGGCCAACTCTAGCACCACGCGCGCTCATTGGTCAAATCAATAGCGCGCGTTTCCCCGGCTTCCTGTTACACACTTCCGACCCTTTTCACGAAATCACTCCCACAGATTGCAGAAAAGGGAGAGGAAATATGCTCACATCAAAAATCAAAGTATAGACAAACACAGATTTTTAGCAATCTAACAAATCTAAGTCTCATTCAAATCTTAGGTAAATAACTTCAGTAAGCTATGCGTTTCGTTTACATTCATTCTCGTTCACTCATTCATTCATATCAGACCATTGTGGTATTGAATGAGAGCGAGCTATCAAATTGTACGCCGACGTTCTTGCATTCTCAATAATGGTGGGATCATGAGCTGTAATACTGGATATGTTGCGGTTAAAGTGGGAATTCTGTGATGTTGGAAATGGTGGTCGATCGATCAGGTTACGCTACGCTTGCCGCGGTCAATCTGTGGGTGGGTGACCATCTTAACATACCGAAACCCCTCCATGCCTTGTAAAGCACGTTAAGCCGTTGGTCCCGGCTGTCATTCGTGGATATTTGACAGTCGTTGCGGGTCGTCAGAAGCCCGAAGTTCTGACAACCAGTCTTACCAAGGTGTATGATGTTACCCAGTAATAGGGTTGTGGATGTAAGAAAAGCAATGGTTCCATGTAAAATACTGGTATTCCGCTGCATCCGGTTAGACTGGAAGCCGACCGCAACATAGTTAGGAAAAGTCTAGGCAGATTGATTTTTCTTTAAACCTTTGAAAAGTATTAGTAGGTAGGTAGGTATCAATGAAGAAAAACACCGTGAGGCTTCTACGTTATATCAGTCTGAAATCGCCAAACCGTCTTGAAGAAGGTGATGAAGCGTGCTCGTGCCTTCTTTGAATGAAAAGTCCTTTGCCCTGCAGTGGGACACTTAGTATTTTAATATTTCGAAGCCATATCAGACCTAAGCTACGCTATCTAATTACGCAACACATTTTCGTTGACAATTCCGACTAATCTGCTTCAATTTGACAGGTCAACAACATTCATTGTGTTATTTACGTTGTTGAGCAGATTTTTTTTTCGAACTTATGAAACAATGGATTAGCAATCTGTTTCAAAACGATTCAGATTCTGATTGATCGTGTATTACGTAATTAGGGTAACGGTGTGCTAATCTTTGGGTGAAAAATCTAAACAACTTCTGATATTTTCTCTCAATACCTGATCTCACATTAGCATGTATAAACTAGACGACATTTATTTATTTATTTATTTATATATACTTTATTGTACACCACAAAAATACATAACAAAAAATAATAATTATGCACTAAAAAATATACACACATTCTTACTAACAAAACCTAATCACAGACATTTTAAATATCTCTTAACTTTTCAGGTTTGCCTGCGTCAGGTACATACAAATCCAGTGTTATTGCGCACTGAGTGGCAAGTAGCAGTATCACTGAGTACCGGTGTGGGATCTAGCGGAGATGATGATACCCCCAACGAAAATATTAGGTCCCCACCTATGAAATCAGCGTTTTGTATGGAGAATTTTAAAGAAGTTACATTTTTCATACTAACATTTTCTTAATTTATATAACAACCGTGAACACTAATGTTTTCAAACTTTTATGCACTAATGTTTATACTTAAACTAAGTTAAAAGAAATAGTGGTCATTTCTGCTAACAAAATGAGGAGCCATTTTTAAGGTATTTTTTATGTTTAGAAAACTGTAAGTAATAAGGTTTTTTTACTATTGGTAGTTGTCTATGATGGTCATTATTCGATAATTATAATACCAAGCAATTGATATATTATAAATCATAGAAGTGACGAGGTTCTCTGTTTGTGAGAATAAAACGTCAATTTCATAGGTGGGAACCCAATATTAATTCTCAGCTGTATTTGACTGGTCCTCGTTGGTCTAGCGTTCGCAAAAGCGGCTGAGCGTAGGCTCCTGTATACCATCCGCATAGAGATTTTCTATCAGATTTTTTTCAGTAGGGATTAGCCCGGAGTCCAGACTCCTAAGAAACCAAGTTTTAACCGGCATTGATTCAGATGTTCCGGTAAAAACTTATCAAGCAGTTATTTCACACAAACTCTGTCCATTTTTCTTATCAATCAATTGTGTGATTGATTAAAAAATTTGATTAGTTTGTTTTAAGAGCGTTTATCCTAAAAGTTGGCAACGTCGCAAATAACTGTTAAAAATTAACCTGTTTTGATTAATTTGGTAATATTACTGTATGGAAATAAGAAACGTGGCTAACTAACGAACTAGAATGAATTGCAATTATAACATTGAATTTGATGTTGTACCCGTTTTAGGTGTAGAAAAGGCATTTGGAAAGTTTCCAAATACTTTTTTTTACGTCTAAAACTAAATATTCGGTGTTACGATATTAATTATTGCATTTCATAATCAATATTCTAGTTAGCCACTTTTCTTATTTCCATACAATAATATTGCCAAATTAATAAAAACAGCGAAATATTTGACATCTATTTGCGACGTTGCCCTCACTTGCCCACTTTCAGAATAAACGCTTTTAATCTCCGTATCACCTACTAACATAAGATTAGTTTGGGGCGCGACGTAAAAATGAATAACAGCACGATTTGACAGTTGTCCTTACTTCCGATCTGTTTCGGTAGTAGTGTGGCGGCATCTACAACGCCACGTGCGCACTGAGGATGAGTGAACTTTACACACTCACGGTAAACTCCAAGCCATAGACCTCAACCTTCTGTAGGTCACGAAATACCTAACTTGAAAAAGTTTTGCATTATCAGCACGCGTACATAGAAACGGGTTTTGTCGACGGAAGAATAGACAAAATGACAGTTTGTGATTGTGAATCTGTCATTTTGTCTATTCTTCCGTCGACAAAACTCGTTCTATTGAGCAGCTCTATAGAGATAACCCAAGCAGTAATAATTTGGGATTAAAATATGCATTTCTAGATGTAATGTTTCTTTTCAATCCTAGTGCTTAAGAGTGGCCACAGACTTGTATTAGTACTAGCTCGCTTTGTTCACGCTTGCTCGACTTTTGGGGGTCGGCAGATCGGTGGGTATTGTGCTTAGAGGTAAATATTACCTCGTTGGATCTTAATTCAATTCTCAATTCATTATTGCGCATACCTTAAGGTATATTAGGGAAATAATTATATAAGTCACAATTATGGACCCTGGTACGAGGTCACAAGTAGAGATTATTATAATGCATTAGGTATTTAAGTAAGTATCCAGTAGCTCCATGTAAAATACTGGTATTCAGCTGCATCCGGTTAGACTGGAAGCCGACACTAATAGTCCTCCAGACCGAATTTCGACCATGGCGACCAATCTCAGCGGAGATCAGCCTTCGGGGCAAAAGATATTATAGTGCACAAGCGTGTGCGCAGACACAGGTGCACTCTCTCTTCCCTCACTCACAGTCCGATGGGACGGCAATCCGACACGACCTGAGAGAGACCAGGCGCAGGACGGGCTTAAGGTGCTTTCCGAAGCACAGGAGTAATAGGTAATACGGGCTGATATCCGCAACTCCACGACTAAGCGCGTATTTTGCGTACGGGTGGAAAAATCGGTTATTCGATCCACCCCAGCTCCTCAAAGAAGGCCAGCAGCGCCTTGGTGTCACTGACAATCTCACGTAGGGTACCTGGGTTACCGAAGTACTTTGCCCTGTATGTGGCGACCACCGGGCAGTATAACAGCACATGAGCTGCTGTCTCGTCGTCCTCCATGCAGGCTCTGCACAGCGGACTGTTTGTGACTCCTATGACAAAGAGGTTTTTATTAAATGACCCATGGCCAGTTACAGCTGCAGTGACTGTACGCAGCTGTTGTTTAGTTAGTCGGAGAACCCGTTTCGTGAAGCGGCCATCAATTGTAGGGAGTGCCTCCTTGGCCTGCCTGCACTCACCGTGGTCCCACCAAAGTTTGTGATGTTGGTCCCTGGTTCGTTTCCTTACCAAGCACAGGGGTAACAGAACGCCAACTTGTAAACTCCGAGCTTGCTAACCAAGAAATTCGTAATGGACAAAACCAATAACACTATGCCCGAATCGGAAAACGATCCCAGGGCCCCATGCTCAGCAGTCGCTCTTGCGATCATAAAACCAACGGGGTTACTAACATATGTAGTAGGAAAAAGGCTAGGCAGGCAGGGAATCAAAAAAGTGCCTTCATGGGTATTTCAGGTCATGTGGTTCGATTCCTGTGTAAAAATGTAACTATCGCACTACAGGTCAAAGGACATAATACAAAGAAGTTGCTTCCTCACACAGCGTGTTGGCCATAAACTATTACTTAACGGCGTTCTGCTTAATTGACCAAATATGAAATTAAAAAAACTTTTTACAAAAAACGTTTGGATTTGAATTTTCGTTTTTTGCCACCGACTTCCGAAATTAAAGTTATTTTTCACTTTGATACTACTACTTTCTTTTTTTTTTGTTTTTTTTTTTTGGTTTTTTTACTTTCATGCTGAGATAGGAGCCTTTTGGCCTCGTACGGGACTTCATTCTTTAAATTTTAATGTTACTTTGGTTTTTATTTATGTTTAGTGTGTTTTAGTTTAATGTGTGATTTCCTGTGCGAGTCTCAATAAATACTTTTTCTTTCTTTCTTTCTTTCTTTCTTTGTAGTGTTTTTTTTTTTGAAGTCGGTTGTTTTTTTTTTGTAATTAAGTAGTTTTTATTTTTCAGTTTTTTGTTATGGTGCACACAAATACCCTTTCATAAGAAAACCATGTTCAAAATCGAACCACAATTGACCGAGAAATCGGCGGAAACACAAAAAAAAAACATACCATACATATCCTCCTTTTTGGAAGTCGGTCAAAAATAACCGGCCAAGTGCGTGTCGGACCACGCACAATGAAGGGTTCCGTAGTTGGGATGAATTTAACCTAAGAACAAAATTAACATTGTCGTTGAAAAACATGACTGACATGTAAATTACAGCTTTCTAGTACCTACTCACCGTCTCTGAGCTAAGCCGCGGACAGACAAACGGACATGGCGAAACTATAAGGGTTCCTTGTTTACTACGGAACCCAAAAAAACGTAGATCAAAACTTGCCAGATTTGAGGCCTAGAACCTCGTGCTGAAGAAGATAATCTTTTTAACATCTGGATTATAACGACATACCTACATACCAAGTAGGTTGTCCCCATAACCTTTTATTTGACATCATCAGGCTGGAAAGGTCGACAACCAAACATAAACACAATCAAACGGTTGCTACTGCTTCAAGACGAGGCAAAAGGTGACTGTAGTTTGACTGTCTGTGGTGTGTCCAAGCTCGTATCTGCCTACCCATAGTTAAATGAGCGTGAAATTATCAAATTTGAAAATACCGCCATCTTTGGTTGTATCTTTGAACTTCTTTCAAAACTATAAAGCTCTTCTTTTAAGCAAGCAACATGTGCTCATTATTTTGCTATCGGCTCATAGAGAGCGCTTGCTTTGTGGCGTTACTATTGCCTCATAGATGGCGCTAGTTACATTTTTATCGAATTTTCTAAACTTTTACTTTAAAAGTAAGAACAGACATACTAATTCCCAAAAGCAAAGAATTTCTGTTGATTTCAAAATAATAAATACACGTATTGTACCAAAATTGATTTAATGAAAACCAAAGTCAAATAATTTATTTCAATTAGGCACACAAAACGCACTTTCGAAAGTGAAAATTCACAAAAAAAGAGAATTGATTCCAGTCGCCCCTTCTAAAAGTTAGTTTTCCTAAGATAAAAATGGGCAAGAAACTCCACCGTTACTCTTTTAAAATGTTTTAAGTACAATATTTTGTATACTTAGATTAATTATATTTATATGTGAAGACGATGTACGTGGAATAACATTACTATACCACAATAGGTAAAAAGAATTAAAAATGAAGCAATAACAGATATATTAATTATGTGATAGATACAAGGTGCTCACATATTTACAAACATTGTAAAAGTATATATCTACGATATACGAAAAATGTTAACAAGTAATACATAATTATATTAAGTTAGTGTGTGAGTTCAAGTAATCACAGAATGTAAAACAAATGAAAAAATATAGGTATATACAGGGTGTTAAAGAAATTACGTGCCATAGCTTAGTGGTAGGTTCAGTATCAACAAAGAAACCCAGAAAAAAATAAAAGAAACAAAAAAATCATTGCAAGATCAAACCTAATTTAGTAGGCCTACTAACTTATAAATTAGTAATCGATTCGAATTAAAATTATTTTATTTGTTTAAATGCTTTAATTACTTACTTTCATTGCGTTTGATAGTAGGTGGGTGAAATATTTTTGAATATTGTTATAACAATCTTTATTTCTATTGAGCATAAAAATATACAAAAAAAAAAGAATTACAAATAATTGGTAGGTCAATTATGTTATAATAAAAAATTGGTTTCGTAGGAATCCACATCTACCTACGTCTGCTTCTGACTCTGAGGCAGAGGAACTGTTAACTTTCTTTTGATTTCGAAAAAAGTGCATAAAAGATGAATATAGGCAGCTCTTGGCAGCTGAATCTTGTATTATTTGGTAGATAATATATTTAATTATCATTTCAATAAGGTTTCAAAGCAGCGTTTTGCAGCGTTTTAATGCAGTATCATTTGAAAAGTCTAATTTTCGGAAAAATTCTGTGAAAAAATGACACTATTGTTTATGTTTTCCCTAATTCACTACTTAAGAGGGCGCCTAAAGGTCCACTAGCGCCACTCTTTAAAAAAAATATTATCTCGTGACTGAGAAGGAATTATGAATAACGGCTAGTAAGGACCCTCGGTAAGTGTGTCTAGAATTTTCTAATACCTTTTATAAAGTTTCATATTGAGACACGGAGCAACAAAATACGATCTAGAGGAATGTGGCCGCTTTTCTTTAGATCGTATTTTGTTGCTTCGTGTCTCAATATAAAGCTTTATAAAAGGTATTAGAAAATTCTAGACACACTTACCGAGGGTCCTTATTAGCCGTTATTCATAATTCCTTCTCAGTCACGAGATAATATTTTTTTTAAAGAGTGGCGCTAGTGGACCTTTAGGCGCCCTCTTAACAATTGATAATTAGTACCTACTTTTTTTACATGTTCTACTCACCTTCAGAAGCGGATTCCATTTGGTCTTATTTGATTTTCTTTATTACATAAAAAAATTCACCTGCATGACCGTTCTCAGTGTATTAACTGTAGAGTGACGCTCGAGCGAAGGCCACATTCCAACTGAGCCTAAGAAAGGGGTATGACGAATTAGTCATCACTATGAACGATTTTAGTGTCCTGAAGGATCATTGCAGCCAACTCAAGGGTGAAAAAACCCTAAATAGAAACTTGTTTTTTTGGACTTTTGGCCGCACTGTGTTCCCCATAGGGTTAGGCTGAAGACATTTCACCAGTTGTATTTAAGTCTCATGTATTAGGGGGTGAGCCTATTGCCGTCAATAAACTGGGTACAAATCCAGACTCCGGACTGCTACTGAGAAATTCCTGACGGGAAAACATTAAAAAAATCTACTCGCCGCCCTGGGAATACCACCCAGGGCTTCGTCATCACCGTCAGCCTAATAGTAGCAGTCCACTGCTGAGTATTGGCCTCTCTAATCAAACGTCTTTTTTCTCAATCCACTGCTACTCTCATTCACTCATCCAGCTGATACCAGCCACCCCAAGGAACATTTACTAGGGAGAAGAATGCCAAGTAAGTACAAATAAAATGGTATAGTTTTTGGCGCCTCCTGCTGGACGCCCCCGAAAACTCGCGAAAGCGGGAAATTCTAAATCGGATTTTTTTGAGCTAATTATTTTTAGGTCTGTCCACGAAAACCGAACTGGAAACTGTAACCGATGTTAAATTATTGTGCAATTTCGCTGATTACAATTTTCCACCTCTGATTTGGTGGTCAAGCAGCGTTATTGTTTAAATTAAAAGGTAAATAGACTACAAGAGAATTCACAAGAAATAACATCAAAATGCGATCACACCAGCAGACATTTTTCATGTGAAATGGGGCCTGTGGGGTTGCCTGGTAGAGGTACATTTGACAAAAGCTTACCCAGCTAATTTTGTGAAATTAATAAAACAAAATATGTAGTCCCTGCCCGATGCGTTACAGTAAATTAAATGTATTGTTTATTTATTAGCTTGATTAGTAACCCTTTTCTTTATTTGTAGTTACAACCTACGCCATACGAGCGTATATCTATTATATTCTGCATGAATCATGTTTATATTTATTCAATTTTAATAATATAAATTAGACGAAATATTATAACAGCAAATTTGTTGATTAATAATTTAAACAAAAATTTCGCAAAATCTACCAAATGGTAGCTTTTAAACATTTATGCACCATTTCAGTCTTACTTATGTTGCAATCCTTGAAAACATTATTATTAGAGACCGAAGTTATTATTAGATGAGAACTTGGCAACATTGGTCTAGCCCTAGTAGGCATTCCAAGTGTTACCCAATGAGACCCCGCCTTAGCCACCGTGCGAAGATCGTCGATTGTGAAATAAGTAGAAATAATATTGCCTAAGACAGTTACAAGTTGCTCAGGTTAAATTATACTCGTTTAAATTAATTTGTCCCACCAAACAGCATTGCTGTTTTCCGTCTACCGGTTTGACAGGCGTTGATGTCGGTGACACTAGGGCCACATGGCACTCTAAAACCGGATTTTTATTATGTTGTGTTGTGTTGTGTTGTGACGGCTTCTTACGCAGTGATAAGGCTCGTGCAGACTGAATTGTTCTACCGTGAAATTTTCTTAGAATCGCGTCGCACTGTCTCTTCCATCGGTGTGGGTCTTGAGATTGGATCCATTTTCATTTCAAAATGTTAAATAGTTAAATAAACGTATACCTAAATTATAGTATGTAGTTACATGTTAAATCCATGGGTAAATTATTATAAGACGTTTTATTTTTGTGGTTAAAAATCATGCGAGCGTTCTTAAAATACGGGAACTGATAAGTAATTAAATCAGAAACCTTCAGTTTGCTCCGAAATTGAGCACGTTGCTCTTTTGTTTTTACCGTTACCCCTTTTATTTTATTTTTTGAGGGTGGGAAATTATCAAATAACTTCTCCCGCTCTGGGCGGAGTGGGAAGGTGTGTCAGACTTTTACTGACTAAAACCCACCCGTGTTCCTTCCGTTGCCTGTGTGCCGGGGTCGCGATATCCCTTTCGGACAAACTCGCAATCCTGGCAGGCATTGGCCCTTACGGACCGAGTCAGTTGTCGTATACCCTATCTTCTAATTATGAAAATCTTAAATTCACTGACAGACCACACAGCTTAAATCGCTGGGTATTTATAGCAGCTCCAAATTTTGCACAATCCTATACCTACTATTAAATGAGCAATATTTGTATATAATACTACAGGTACATATATTTGTAATTACGTTCTGGAAATTGGCTATAACGATTTCAATGAAAGTTGCAATATAGATCTTTACGGGCGGAAAAATCGATCTAGCTAGGTCTAATAACTGGGAAAATTCGTTTTCTCCTTATTTTAGCCCAAAGTTTAGAACAAAATGGCTACCTCAGAATAATGACATGGCAGCGTGGAATTAGTAAGTACCTACTAACATGGCAGCATGGAATTACTAAGTACTATCATGGCAGCATGTAATTAGTATGTACAATTGTACATAGAATTAGTATGAATTTTCCTATACTATTAAATGAGCATTCTCTATTTTCACCCGAGCAGAGCTCGATCGCCCAAGTACTAATATTTTAATTTATCAACAAAGGTGAGCAGTAAGGAATATTATGGGGATGAATTTTCAAAAATCCCTCCTTCACATGACAAACTTTCTTCCCGTATTTGACTACTTTAGGTGTCAAATAGAAGCTCGCCGTCCGATAGGGACCAGGCCCGAGTCGACGGCGCGTTGTGTTCCACGCGCGCCTCAAAGAGATGTCAGCACCAACTGACGGGGTCCGGAAGGGCCAATGCCTGCCGGGGTTGCGAGTTTGTCCGAAAGGGATATCGCGACCCCAGCACACAGGCAACGGAAGGAAGACGGGTGGGTTTTAGTAGAGAAGTTATTTGATAATTTCCCAACCTCAAAAAAAAAAAAGGAGTCAAATAGATGGGATGTAAGTTTTTATCGAAGATCGTAATTTTTGCCGATAAGAGATCCTATCGGGTACACTGCTTGCTTCTCAGAATATCACATTCCCAGCTGCAGTACCTTCTAAAAAGAAATTAAAATTATTTATTCAGTTGCATGTTATTTCTTAACTAATCTCATGTTCGAGCTGCTAAAATCGCTTATTTAAGTCGTTAAATAAAAATACCATAGCCGAATTCCGTAACGGTTCTGTCTAGTTCTTAATTTAAATATTTTTAACAGTATTTATAGCTAA
Source organism: Agrochola circellaris (assembly GCA_914767755.1). Classification (NCBI taxonomy): domain Eukaryota; kingdom Metazoa; phylum Arthropoda; class Insecta; order Lepidoptera; family Noctuidae; genus Agrochola; species Agrochola circellaris. Next base: position 1,366,872 of record OU611867.1, on the reverse strand, counting down.
CGGAACATAATACTTATCTTAAAAGATAGTTTCTTTAAAAACTTCTATGTAAATAGAAATAATTAAACTAACGCCAATATTCCCCTGAGATGTATTACATAAGGTCTAGTTAAATTAGCTAGTAAAACTCTGTAGACCTGAACGGAATCGAAATCTAAACACGATAAAAAAGGTTTGATGTTTGTTTTTGGGGTCAATGGCCGCGATACTTGAAATATGAGTTGAGTTTGTTTTTTTTTTCGTTCTGTTATTATTAGATAATTATTTTATTTATTATTTATTTATTTCAGAGAAACTACATATAGGTTACATAATCACAAAAAGTAGATATAAAAATCATGAAATGTGTACACACACAATTCTGTTACTAAGACACTCACATGTGTGTGAGTGTGTTAGTAATAGAATTGTACCTAAAATGATGTTAGGTAGTATTGTTAGTACCTATACCTAACTGACGCCTATCAGTAAATTATAGGTACTAAGGACAGCCTTATCCACAGATTTGGAAAGAACAGTCAAAATGGGCAGCAATAGCATTTGGGATGCCGTTTCTGCTGCTTCGTAGACGGTGCAGCAAGGAGGTAGCTTTCTTTTCATTATCCTTAAGGTCACCTGTCACAATATACCATTAGGTACCATCGAAGAATTTCATATCTAACCACCGTAAGGACTATTCTTGCTTGCGGCGCTCGGTGGCTATAGAACCGGGCGTGTAACAGATGTGGTCATCGTGTTCACGAGATTTTGTTTTGAAACTGGTTAGATTTGAACTTATTTGATGGTACGTCTGTGAAGTATAAACCTTTTATTATTTTTTGTCATGTCTTGTTTCAATGTCAACACATCATATCTGCTGAGTTTCGCTAATTTTGAAATCTCGCACACTAGACGGCCACCTGAATCGCGCACTTTGTCGCAACGGCCAACTAGCCGTTCACCATACAATACCACTAGAGTGACTGGACGGCCACGACTGGCCGGAATCGTGGCCGTCTAGTGCTTCAGATCACTTATTGTGTTTTCGGATTTCTCAGCAGTAGCCCGGACTCTGGCCCACCATCTGTAACTGTTGTAATCACATGGAACTTAAACATTATCGACGAACAATATTATGTAGATAGAGCCCGTATTTGAAATAAGGCTTAGCGCGCACTGCAGTGCGTTTTGCTGCCGCAAAATTTGTGAAGTATGAAACACAGTGGAAGCGCGTGCAATGCGGGGAAAAATACGCATACAAACACAAAGCAGGATTTTATTCATTGTGACGAAAACAATGCATCGCAAGTCACCGCATCGCAGTGCGCGCTGGGGCTACATAGTTTGACTTTGGTAATAATCTTAAATATAAAAATTCACTAAAAGAAAACACACAGTTTACACCGCTGGGTCTAGAAGCATGCAATTTTGCACAAGTTCTATAAATAACGAAATTGAGCACTAAGAAGGATTGTTAAAAATTCATGTCCTAAAGGACTTATGTATAGGATGACGGTGTGTATTGTGTTCGTCATTTTTGCCGCTGGGATATCCCATGTATTTCGCGCACTAGACGGCCACGACCACTGGTTGTGGTCATGGCCGTCTTGAAACCACATAAACTAACTATAGAAACCGACACGAATCGCGCACTTGGTCGGCTATAGTTTGACCGAGACCGCTGTTCCGCGCCATAGATATATGCGTAGCGAGAAAGGGGGTAGTCATGCAGGTCGCTCATTCGTCAACGTTGCCCCGCCTCGCCGCGAATTCCTAAGGTGGTCCCGGTCCCGGTCAAACTATAGTTGGCCGTTGCGACCAACTCCGCGTTTCGTATCGGTTTCTATAGTTCAAAAGTCCTCTTCACCGTATCCGGTGACAGCGACCATTTTTTTTCCTTTCCTGAGCTCTCCTCATAATATAAGTATTAATCATTATTTTGAGAGCAATATCGCTTGAGTTACGTCAAGATCTAAACAATTTACATGACAATTTTCTTGCACCCACCGGAGCTGCATCTCAAGAATTAAAACAAAACAGCATCTTTGAAAGATGAGAGAAAATATAATTTCTCCAATATTGTTTATTTAATAGTAGCATTTGCCAGCGATATACCCGCGTGGGTTTCTGAAATTATCCCAAGGGAATGTATGTAATTCCGGGATAAAAAGTGTCCTATTTGTCCAGGTTATAAAATCTCTGTGTGCCAAATCGGTTCAGCTGTGTTTGTCTGAATGAGTAAAAAACATACAAACTCACATTTATAATATTAATATGATCGTTGCTAATTTGACCCTGCGGTCCGGAAGGCTGATTCTCTTTCTTTGAGCATCTGCAGTGGTGAAGCCATCCAAATTCTCAGCCTCAAGTTATCTTCAGCTCATCTCTCTGTGTGCTACAGCCTTTCATGTCGCATTCTCTCCGTGTAGCGGTGTTCCGTCCTCTATATAAGATGCTGCGTTGCATAACTCTGACACTTCCGCAAATACGCCGCTGGAACTCACACGTATGTACCACTTTGATTCTGATATGTAGAACTAAATAGACGCATGGGGAGAAAATAATAGGGAAATCATTTTTCAGTATTTTGGTTATTTTAGAGATTGTTAGGGAGTACTCATTTTAGTTTTGTGTTCAATTAAAGTAAACATTTATTTACATTGATTGCAGTAACAGTGAATAAGATGTGACTATCTGTCACATCTTATTCACTGTTACTTAGTGGTCCTTATTTTTATATATTATTTCCCTCGTGTTATAATAATGTTCCATGCCTAATTATTATAAGGTAGATTATACAAATAATCTACCTTATAATTAGGCATGGAACATTATTATAACACAAGGGAAATAATATAAAATTTATAGCAATTGTTTTCTAAGAATATTTTAAAATGTGAGATGATTATTTAATTTAAAATAAAATCGTACTTTACGAGATAACGACAGAGAAATAGGAATCTATCAATTTGTTGCATTAAAAGTAATCTAAATTGCTTTAGGTATGTATCCATAATTTATTACTAAATTTTGTAGTTCAAAACATAATTAGTGCAAAACTGGCTATCTAATTACGCAACACATTTTCGTAAATAATAATAATAATAATAATCGTTTATTTCGAGCAACAAGACTCATAAGTGTTAGTAACAAAATTCTTACAACCTATGTTAGTAATTAATACACTTACAAAAAACAAAACTTACTTAATTTATTTAATTTAAGTATTTACCGCCCTCTGGGGCCCCGGGCACGCGCACTTGTGCTTGAACCCAGTGTCCCAGTAGGGGGCTGTCCAGCTTGTGGCTTAGCACGTTCAGGATGGTGTTGGCGCTCCCACGCGTGCGGAACATCAGCGAAGCGATGCGGCGCCGCAGCACAGTGTGAAAGCCGTCTGTGTGCGCTTGCGCAAACATCGCAGACGCACTACAGTAGCGTGGGAGCCCCACCAGCACCCTGAACGCGTTATTATATTGTATTCGGAGAGCGTTGATGGCCCGCTGCGTGTAGTTGACCCACAGATTGCAGGTGTAGAGAGTTTGGCAGAATGCTTTAAACAGAGTGATCTTCACCTCTAGACTACACCTCGCAAATCTGCGTGCCAACATGTTACAGCGGACCGCCATCGCTCTCCTCTCTCTTTCTATGTCCCCATCGTCTTTTAGATCCTCGGTAACCACATGGCCGAGGTATTTAAACTCACTCACTTTTCGAAGAGCGACACCATTAAGCAGCACAGGTGCCACATCCCCGAGTTTACGACCCCTGGCTTGAAATACTAAGAGCTCGCTTTTCTGTACATTATAAAGGAGACCGTGTACCCTCGCATACTCCTCACATACATGGGTAAACTAATCTGTTTTTATTTTGACAGTTCAACAACATTCATTGCGTTATTTACGTTGTTGAGCAGATTTGTTTTTCGAACTTATGAAGCAATGGATTAGCCATCTGTTTCAAAATGATTGAGATTCTGATTGATCGTGTATTACGCAATTTGGCTACAGGACCGGTTTTAACGCAACAAACTCAGACTAAATAAAAAACCAAAATAGCGTTGTCAACAGTGACGTGAGGCCGGTTTTGTAAACATGTGTGCACTTAGTGAGGTGTAGTTTGATTGTAAATGTGTGTGTGTGAGCGCAGAGCGGAGGTGTAGTTTTGGCATGCTTCACTATATTGTTCGCAGCGGTATGTCTTGGCTTGTTATTTGGTCTCAAGCAACAACCTTCTGAAAGACTATTCAATTTATTCCATTGTTAACTCTCACTCAAATAAACTTAAGTTGTCGCTGCCTCGTTGGTCTAGTGGTGGCACTGCTGAGCATGGGATCCTGGGTTCGATTCCCGCGTCGGGCAAAGTGTTATTGGGTTTTTCCATCTGGAATTTCTCAGTAGCAGTTCGGAGTTTGGATTTGTGCCCGGTTGATAGCAATAGGCTCGCCTCATATTACATGGGACTTAGACATAACATAAACATCTGGAATGTAAATCCATGAGTCGAAAGGTCCTAGGGTCCAGATCAAAATACCGTTACAAAAAAAAGCTTGTGAGAACTATGGTTTTATATAAGTTTTATAATTATGTGTTCTGATTAAGCCAGAAACTCTAATAGTGCTATTTTATGAGTCTATGTTTGAAGTGCATTCATACTTGTAACAGATTCTTATAGAAGTATATAAGAAAACGTTAAATAATATTAATAAGAGCAGTGGTATTTTATGCGCCTTTTACAAGTCTAAATATATAAATTCATTTTATAAGTGCATTCAATCTTAGAAGAGACTATACTAAGTTTTTTAATAGACTTCTGTAAAACTAGTATTTTAAAAGAGTGATTTATCTCTCCTAGGACATATTAAGAGTAGTAACACTTTTAAACATTATATCGACCTCTTAAAATATTGAAGATTTTTTAAATTTATTGATAGAATTTATTTATTTATGTTTATGAATAAAATGTAATAAATATTATTATATTAAATTAAATTGAATGCTATGAACTTGTTTTGCATTATAGACTGTTTTATTTATTTAAGCAGAAATCAGAATAGCAGTAATCGCAATTATATATAAAAAAATCGTAATTATTTATTCTAAAATATCGATTTTCTGCCTGACCGTACAAATCACCGTAATCGGGAGTGAAATATCTGGTTTTATTATTCGGGTGCAGTTGACTCGGGCCGAGCTGTCACTGACCTTATAAGTAATTTAGTTATTTATAAATAGGTATTTATTTAATTTAGCGTCTAGTGTTTCTATTTAGTGGTTAAACCAGTTAGTAATGAGAAGGAGTTTCCTCAAGATTTTAATAAAGTGAATAATCTGTGTTAAATATATTAATTAAGATTAATTCAGTGGCTCCATGCTTGTCTATAAAATTTTTGTTACAAGCTGGAATCCTACCCGCAACAGGGAAGGATTCCAGATTGAAAAAAAATTTTGCACGGTAGTGTTTTCGGAAATCGGCTGTGGTCCTTTGGTCTACAGTCGATAGGGTCCATAAGAGCCCATAGTGCCTCACCTCAAATTCACTTTTTATCCTGCGTTTTTGAAAATTAATTTCCTTCATGGATTGTAGTTAAGAGCCCCTACCACTAATTGAGCTGAACTTCACTTTTTATTTCGCTGGCACCATTCTGTTCGCGGACTGAGTGAGAGCGAGTAGGAGTAAGATGCTGGTGGCTCCAAGGCGCCAATAGTTTAAGTAATTGCTTTTTACGGCGAAAAATTGTTTTTAATAATAGTAATTTAAAAAAAAATACCTTGTCGCTGCTTTATAGTTAGATCCATAGAAATATAAATAACAGAACAGTTATAAAGGAAAGTTTCATGATATAATCTGAAGTATTTTTGAATACTAGCTGTTTATTGTTTGGTTTGGAGGTAACTTTGGTTTTTTTTTTCTATAGAGAATTGAATCGTGTTTTCATCAAACAACATACATGATAACACTTAGCTTTACCTTTGATCGACCCGTGCGACTGCTATCATTTAGCCTTAGGTAGGTATGTTGCCTGTTCAAATCACGTCGGGTTCACCAATAAAGAACTTTTGGTATGATGTGGTAGAGGTTCTATCGTGTGATGAAATGAAATGTTCATTCAATATAACATAATGAATTTAATGATGAAGTTACTATAACTAAACACGGTTTATAAACAATTATAAGAGTAATAGATAATATAAAATGACGCGAATGACGCGGGACTCAGTTAGTGACTGCCTGTGTGTCGGATCGTATTCGAACTGAAGCACTGTTAAAAAATCATTAATCATTAAAATCATAATTTATTTGTTTGCAAACATGGGTACAGATATTATACATTGATGTTTTTTGTTTAACAGTAATAAAATTCTCCATGTTTAACCATCACATGGGTATGCAAATAATAAAAAGTGAGTAGGTACAAGATAAAATTAAATATGTGAGCCTTATGAAATAATTATAATAATATTTAAATGTCAGAATGAAAAAATCAACAGAAATTAAATTACAAACAAATATAAGTTAAGTTAGAAACGATGGAAATACCAATTTCAAATACCAGGTCAAAATAATACATTACAGTCATCTGTAGTCTGGATCTGTACTCACAGACGGGCGACGTCTTAAGTACTTGAGTTCCAAGTGTGTGTGCATGTATGGGTTACATACCACTACACTATAATACCTATGTTAATTTATTTGAAAAGCATTTTCTTTGCTACTTGCTACTGCTGCAGATGAGCTCTTGGGTCCGATCATCCGATGCCCAGCTATCTAATTACGCAACACATTTTCGTTGACAATTCCGACTAATCTGTTTCAATTTGACAGGTCAACAACATTCATTGTGTTATTTACGTTGTTGAGCGATTTTTTTTTCGAATTTGTGAAGCAATGGATTAGCAATCTGTTTCAAAACGATTCAGATTCTGATTGATCGTGTTTTACGTAATTAGGGTACTGGTCGGGCACAGTTTCATTGGGTTTTTCCATTAGGAATTTCTCAGTAGCAGCCCGGAGTCTGGATTTGTGCCTGGTTGATGGCAATAGGCTCGCCCGCGGCAACATAGGACTTAAACATAACTGGCAAAATGTGGGTGTAGTATTAAGGTACCTTTGCTTATCCGATGTTGTGTAAATTATGTTATTTTCTTTGTTCCAGTAAATCTAAGATGGCGTTACACAGGATAGTTCACGTGCTACTAATATGCGCTGTCAGTTACAGCAGCGCTTCTGTAGTGGACGATGGGTCTATTCATAGAAGTAAGTAACTGTTACGTCCACTTGTATAAACGTTAATGTCCACTGTTATTTTTTTTTAAACTTTAATGTCTATTGCTGGATGGTGGGTTATGAGGATCAATGTTGGGGGGCGTTTTGATAAATATGATGATTTGATAATGCATCAGTGTTTACAAAAGCTCCTCATAAACTTTTTTAGACGTGTGCGGCCGGGGACCGCTGTCGGGAACGAACTGAACGAAGTTCCTTATGCTATGCTCGCACGCACACACACTCATGTATGTGTAGTAGAAAGAGACGGAGAGAGAGAGAAAGTCGCATGTAACATAACGCTTTTTGGTTACGTGACGATTTCTACCAGTCAACTCCTACCACAACGCAAGTCCCGTTACTGCTCAGGGACACGACGCCGTCGCCGCGCCCTCTGCGCTTGATTTTGCCGTATCACTTATTAAGGGGGATGCGCTAAGGTAGCCCGCGAGATTCAAATTTTCTTGAGTTTTTTCCATTTTGCAGGTCAGTTTCAGGTTGTATGTTAATTAAAATATAATTCGCGACCGTGACAAATATGGCTTTACATAATTATAATCATTACAATAAGCAATACAACTCCATAAGTTAGCATATTGTCAAATGTCATGATTTCATGAAATAGTCATTCAATGGGATTACATGAACTAGAGAGTTGTATTGATCATTTTTATGATTATAATTCTATATTTAAACATTTGATACGGCCGCGAATCATATTTAGATCAACATAGAACATGATACTGACCTGCAAATTGCAAAAGACGTAAGAAAATTTGAATTTCGCGGGCTTCCTTGACGCTTTCGCCGTAAGCGCGTGCATTTTTGCAAGCGGCCGGCGATGGAATAAAAGAAACAGTTTAACAATACTAGCAGTGTGGTCGCGGCAACGGGCTGGCAACGTTGCATATACACAGCTTAGAAGCGCGGTGGCGACGCGGCAACGGCGGCGGCGTTGTATCGTCAACGTCCACTTTAAAACTAAAACCTATTAAAGAAAATAAATAAATAATAACTTTTATTTGGCAAACTGATCGTGAGAAGAAAAAAAAATTGGGTACTGTGTGCTTTTTTTTCTCTAAGCAAACTGGCTTTGGACATGCATGGACCACTTTTTTAACATGACAGCTTAAAAAACCATTTTAAAGGATATTAATCATTTCTATTTTTTACCTTTTCTCCCCACAGCCGGTCGTCAGAACCCAGCCAGTATCTTCACGATGGGCAACGGTGAGCAATGTCAGGGGAACGACAGGTCAACCGGCGGTGTTTGTCTGTCTAGGAACCAGTGCAACACGCAAGGAGGCAAGGCTATTGGCTTCTGTGGGGTCTTCGCTACTTGTTGTTCTTGTAAGTACAAACTTAACTATAATATAGCATATTCAGCATAATGTTCCCACTGCTGGGACTCTGATCCCCTGCGAATGACATATATAAGACTACCCGACATCAACCACTGGGCAGTTGCCCGCCAGACACGACACCCGTCTGGTCGGAGGATCCTCCCTTTTCTATAGAGGAAGAGTGAACTTTACACCCTGTTCCTCATACCTCTAACCATCACCGCCTGATGAAATTTGCTTGAGGACGTAGTTTCGTTTACTTGGTCGGACCATCGTGTTGGCGACCGGCCTCGTGCTCTCTTCCAACAATGCCAACAATGACCAGCTTTTCAAGGCCGCTATCTCCAAGTCATAAAAGAAATGCTTTCCTTTCCAGTAAATGCCTGTGACGTCCGCACCGACACGAAGGTAGCAGTCTTCATCAACCCGCCGCTGAGCAGAGAATCCTCAGGCCTGGAGTGCTCCTACAACGTCGAGATCAACAACAATAACGTCTGCCAAATGAGGATCGACTTCGAAACCTTCAACCTAGCTCCACCTACCACTGTAAGTTTGCCGCCGTCAATAGTCTATTCCCATTGGTAGAACTTTGACAGTAGTTACGGCAGTCAAGAAAGTCTGACAACCAGTCTTACCAAGGGCTATCGTCTGGATTGTGAAGGTTAGATAGGCAGTCGCTCCATGTACAATACTGGTATTAAGGTACATCCAGCTAGACTGGAAGCCAACCCCAACATAATCGAGAAAAGGATAAGCAGATGAGTAATATCCCACCCACTGCTGTGTGTAACTCAGAGATGACCTGTGGGAGCGGGCTGTTATCCATGCAGACACACACACACATTCGTTCACATTCGTTCCCATGTGAACGAATTTTTGGTTGTAGTTATGATCTTTTTAAGGCTCGTGCAGTACAGCGCGACGCGACGGCGCGACGCGGCTCGAACAACACAACTTCTAAGAAAACTTCACGGTATAACAATAACCGGTGTCGCGTCGCGCTAGTCTGTACGAAGCTTAAGGCTTTATGCTGGGAGTATATCACCAGGGTGCCATAAAATAACCTCCATGGCTGACCAAAGCAGGCAGCCTGGTACCACCTTGCTGACCACCTAATATAGTAATACTAACCACAATATGAGTTATATATTATAGCCGAAATTGTTGCAGGAACACTTAAAAACAGAGTGCTAAAATGCCACCAGCCCCGAAGATCCTTTTTAGCCGACTACAAAAAAGGCACGACCATCTACGTGTACTATTTTAAATATTTTAACTTAATCAATGGCGTTTGCAGGTTGAACCAGTAGAGAACGTAACTCAGCGTCCAGGCTACACCTGCAGGAATGACATCTTCCAAGTCACCAACCTGCAAGCTAATTCCGATTTCTTGCCGCCCCTCTGTGGGGACAATAATGGGCAGCATTGTGAGTACTATATTTATTTTAAAGTCCGAATGAAATAGGTACCTAATAATAATAAAAAATAATAAAAAAATATTATTGGTTTATTATTTATTTAAAATAGATAAAAGGTATTATAATAAAATAAATAATTATATCTTTTATCTATTTTTCAAACTCCACAATAACTTTAATATTTCCTTCGCAGGGTACGTCAGAGTGAACGCATCGACGAACAGCCGCGCCATCCGCATCAACTTCAAGATTGCTGATCGTAGCTCACAGCCGAACCTGCCTCAAGCGACCTGGAAGATCAAGGTCACCCAGCTGGAGTGCTTCAATACTCTGGGGTAAGTTACTGTTGTGCAACAACGAGCTATCAATTTTTATGAGACCAGCCGAAGCGGGGCCGGTCTTAATTTACTTATAAATAAAGTAAACATAAATTATTTATTGACTAAAAAATAACAGTCTTACCTTATCTGAATTTAGCACCATGTTTCGTCAAGTAGCAGAACCAAAAACACGCATAATATTACTTTAAATTTTTTACTGAAATAAATTCAACTAAATTAGGTACTATCATACTAATTTTTTTAAAGGGATATAAAGAATCTAAAAAAAAATACACTTGAACAGGTGAAAACTATATAAAATGTGCAATATTCCTTCATCTCGTTCTCGCTGACGCATTTTTTCTATATCTGTCTTTATCGTAACCCGTTGTACAACGGCTTGCTCTCGTCCTTATCAAGCGGTGCCACGTGACCTAAAGTGACGTCATGGCGGGATCGCTGTTGTATGTACGTATATGCAGTAAAAGACAGCGACAATTACTCTGGCAACAAAGAATGAAACCTACATTTGGAAACAAAGCTACATTTAAAAACTATTCAAAAAGATTTAAAAAAATCATCAGACTGACTCAAAAAGCACAAAATAATTACCTAATTAATAATTCTAGTAATAAATGTAAAACCACATGGCAAGTTATAAATAATTCAAAAACAACAAGTGAACCTATATTACAAATAAAAAAAGGAGAAAAAAGTGTAACAAATCCTAAAGAAATAGCCGAGTCATTCAACAATTACTTTATTGACCAAATTTCAGATATAGAAAAACCTACAACTTCAAGTAATGTAATAAATATAAACAGCAATTCCCATTCAATTTTTATACAACCAATAGTCCCCCAAGATGTTATTCGTATTGTAAAATCTTTAAAAAACAAAAAAAGTGTTGGTTACGATGGGATTTCTATTAAAGTTATTAAATTTGTTTCTGACTGCATAGCTTCTCCTCTAGCACATATAATTAACGTTAGCATTTACAGCGGTATATTTCCGGAAAGCCTCAAAACAGTTATTGTAAAACCTCTTTTTAAAAAGAACTGCAAAGAAGATATGTCAAACTATAGACCTATTACCTTGATACCTGTTTTCTCAAAATTAATAGAAAAAATAATCTATGAAAGACTTTACTCATTTTTGACACGATACGATATATTATGCGATGAACAGAAGGGATTTAGGAAAAATAAAAACATCAATATGGCAATTTACGATTTCCTTTTTAAAATACTGCCTATTGTAGATGTTAAGACACCCATATGTGCGATCTATGCAGATATGTCCAAAGCGTTTGATTATGTTAATCACGATATCCTTCTTAGAAAACTTCAAGCATACGGAATTCGAGGAAACGCCCTGAATTTGATAAAATCTTATTTATATGGCCGCAGACAATGTACCGAGGTATCTAGGATATGTCAAAAAACAAAAAATGAATTAAAATACAGATCTTCATACAGAGTAATCAAACATGGCGTCCCTCAGGGCAGCGTCCTTGGCCCTTTATTGTTTCTATTGTATATAAACGACCTCCCCCGCCAAACACCAAATCCAATGGTATTATTCGCCGATGACAGTACGTCTTTAATAAAATGTACCAATAAACAAAATTATGAACAACATATTAATAACACTCTCGGTTCTCTAATAAATTGGCTAAACCATAATAATTTAATAATAAATCTTCAAAAGACTAAAGTTATGCATTTTTTCCAAAGAATCTCCCCTAATAACATGAATATAAACCACAATGGTCAAGCCGTTGGCACAGTGGATGTTGCAAAATTTTTGGGTATATTAATTGATAGCCAACTCACTTGGAAGGCTCAAGCAGAGAGTATTTGTAAGAGATTGAGTACATCTGCTTTCATGCTGCACAATTTGTCCAAAAAAGTGGACCTGTCTAGTGTGTTGGTTGCCTACCACGGACTGGTTGTTTCACTTTTAAGGTTTGGTGTAATATTCTGGGGCAACTGTAGCGAGAAAGAAAGTATTTTTAAAGCTCAAAAACGCTGCATCAGAGCCATGTTTGCCCTAAAAGTAACTGACAGCTGTCTACCTATATTTCAGTCCCATAAACTGTTAACCTTCCCATGTCTTTATATATTAGAATTATGTATATTTGTTAAAACGAATTCACACCAGTTTACCACCTTGAAAGAAACTCGAAATAGAACAATAAGTATTAGATCCCAATATAAAAATCTTTTAAGCACGGGTGTTTTTAAGACTGCACTTTTAAGAAAAAGTGTTATTTGTATGGCACCACTTGTTTATAATAAGTTACCAAATAATGTCAAGGAACAACCACTAACTAAATTTAAAAAGCATGTTACAGAATTACTTTTGCATAAGTGTTATTATTCAGTACAAGAATTCTTAGATGATAAGTTTTATTAAATTCTTTTAAAATGTAAATTTGCATGCCAATTAAGGTAGAATGTACAAGGAACCATAAAACTTTGTAACACCTAATAATATGTACCTACATTCATCGCAAATAAATAAATCTATTCTATTCTATTCTATTCTATGAATTTAGAGTTCCCGATTATGACGTTTTGGCGCCGGATTGCTTTACGATTTTTTTTTATTGTTTTAATTCAAAGCTAGAAATAGGCGTTTTTGATGTTTCAATGGTATGGTGAATTAAATACCCATAGTGTAACTATATTTTTCGCCATTTTTCAATAGCGGTAGATTTGCTGATGCGAACCTCCGAAGGGAAGCCGGTAGGAATCGTGTTCTGTTCGTTCCATTTTGTTTTTTGTGAAGCGTTTTAACTAAGAAAGCGTTGAACGGTCACACAATAACTTCTGTGCAAATACAGACTGTTTTGTGACATCGGATACTGATGAAAATGACAGATGACAGAAAATGGGTTGGTATTATCTGAGGGGTAAACTCTAGCACCACGCGCGCTCATTGGTCAAATCAAATAGCGCGCGCTTCCCCGGGTTCCTGTTACACACTTCCGTCCCTTTTCACGAAATCACACCCACAGACTGCAGGAAAGCGAGAGGGAAGATGTTACACATCAAAAATCAGCACAACTCTGTTAGCTATAGATAGCAATTCTGTTTCTCTGCCCGAAGAAGAGTCCAGCTTTTTTCGTAATTTAACTTTTGAAACAGTGTTTTGTTTTTTCCCCAGTAAATATCGTGACGGTATTCTAGAAACGATCACAGGGAATCTGCCATCAACGCCATTCAGTTCTTCAGCTGACAGGGATGAATACCTCATTGGTAAGTTTACTTTCTTTAAAACTACTAACCATAACTTTACTACAAGCTGTATAAACTAGCAAGTTTTTCCATTATAAATCTATTCTCAATAAAAAATTATAAAAATAACAGAATTTTGTTCTACCTATTCTTGTCCAAAAGAATTACAATCGGAGATGTCTCGGCAGCTGCTGCTAGATACGGCATTGTTAGTACGTTTTCCATACAAACCAAGCATATCACCGTTTATCGAACTGTTGTCGTAACGCGACGCAAATGAAGTACCATTGAGAGAAACTAACGGCTTTAAAGGCGGTCCGTGACAGAAGTATTGCGATTAATGCTCTTCCGGCGGCACGAATTTTGTTAGTATAGTTTGACCGGGACCACTGTTCCGCGCCTTCCGTATGTTCGTGACGAGACGGAGAGGCAGTGCAGGCCGCTCATTCGTCAACGCTGCCCCCCGCTTCGCCGCGCATTCTTAAGGCGCGGAACAGCGGTCCCGGTCAAACTATAGACCGTACATGATACCGCACGTAATTTACCTAAGGTGTCATCCTTTAATCACGTGAGGTTCGAGGGGGGGGAAAAGTTAAATAATATTATACTATAATTTTTATTTTTTATTTTTAGGTGATATTTTAATTTAATAAGAATTTATGTATAATAAAATTTATTATAAATAATTTTGTTTAAAATAATATTCAATAAATATTTATTTAAAAAATATGGGTTCAGGAAAAATCAAGATAATCACGGGGGATAATGTGATAATCACGTGTATTTTTTTGTGCAACGAAAAAAAGTACCTAACATAAATTATTAAATTTTATATAGATGTAGGCTAAAAAACCTCAAGTGATTAAATAATGGGAATTCCTTAATACGTTTTGGGATGGCCAGTTCTTAACCCCAATTTATTTTTTCATTCATTACTTCCAAAGCACAAGCAATGCTCAAACAGAGTAAATGATTTATCTTTGTTCCCTCTAGCACCGCCCGGTTGCCTACAATACTACCCGGATCGCTCAGGAACCTTTGAATCGTTCAATTACAACAGAGGAGCCGGCCCGTACATAGCTAACCTGCAGTATGCCACTTGCTTCAAGAAGAGTTCTGATGTCTGCGGTATCAAGTAAGTTCAATAATTCAGTTTACAAACTGCAAAACAAAAGCATGCAGTGACTGTGGTCGCAAGCGCTACTCCTGAGCCCTGGGGTATTAGGTCCTGGGTTCGATACCTTCGGAATTTCTCAGTAGCAATCTGGATTTGTGCCCAGTTGACGGTAATAGGCTCGCCCCCTATTATATGGGACTTGAACATAACTGACGAAATGTGGCTTCAGGGAATACTGACGTGATGGTATTTTATGTGTTTACTAGTTTCATTTTCCTATTCTTTATAAAGCGTACACTAAACCATACTCACATATCGTCCCTTAGCTAAAAACACCGCTCAAGTCAAAAATTGGCGGTTTTTACAATTTAATGCCATTGGATGAAGCTGCGCATTGCGCGTCGAACCATTGGTCTCATGAAATAGATTTCAGCCAATCAGAAGCTGTAATTAAAAAAATAGTGACAGCGCTCAAGTCGGTTGGCGTCGCAACACCGCACAGTTTTTTCCGTCTCCTGTAAAGTTGGTAAAAATTACTTAAGCGGTGTTGTAAGCTAAGGGACGATATCCATATATCTGTTTTTATTTAATTTATTTCTTCCCTAGAGCGATGCCACACGGGCGTTGCCTATACGTTGCGTCGTCGCAGCGCAATGATTTCGACGCAGTGAGTACACGAGCGTAGCGGTGTCGCAACGTAACGCAGCTTATCCCGACGTCGCAGCGTCGGTGTAGGCTGATTTTTTTTGTTCTAAGTCTGCGTACCGTGAATACTGAGCTGCGCTCCGTCGTCTCATCGAAACACCCCTCCCCATTTCGTCTCCCTGGCCGATCCGCACGCGTTCCTTCGCCACACGTCGTTGCGATGCACCGTGTGGCTGACGCTCAGATTTATATGTAGATTGTAGAACTACGGAGCGTCACCGCTCAGGCGTCGCAGCGCCGACGCAACGAATTGTGGCATGGCTCTTAGTATCAATCCGTACCAGGCCTTACACTTTTAAATAATTATTTTTCTCATTCCATATTCCTCTTCTTTCTCAGGTTCGCATCAGCGAGTTTCAACCTGGCTTACCGTAACGAGGAAAACCTACACGTTGACACTGACTGTCAAGGCAACCCCATCACTAGAGGAGTTTCCCAGTCGGAAGACTACTTATTTATACCAGAAGCGGTGACAGAGGAAGGATTGAGAGGAGCCAAGTTCTGTGGACACAGTGCTACCGATCAGATTATTGCTTGTATGTATTTGATGTTTATAAGTTGTCAATCTTACAGAAGCAGTCGCTCCATGTAAAATACTGTTATTCAGCTTGAAACAGGTCAGATTGAAAGCCCAAGACCCCAATCTGATTAATAAAAATGTTTACAATGAGACAAATCGTGACAACGCACTGCCTAAACCGCTGGTGCTAAAAGCATTAAATTTTGCATAAGCGTTCCAACAGACGGGTGTGGTACAGGTAAAAATTTATCGCCAATACATTTGGGTCGAATAGGTATTGAAGTTTTGTATGAGACAGTTGATAATTATTAATGTTTCGCGAATACGATGTTAGTCTCATGGAAAAAGTTGTTCAGTTTGATGTTTTTTACTACACCGTAAAATTTTACCACACTTTTCCGATCATCTTCATCTGCCCTATGTTGGGATCGGCTTCCATTCTTACCGGATGCAGCTGAATACCAGTATTTTACATGGAGCGACTGCCTATCTGACTTCCACAACCCAGTTACTGGGTAACACGATACCAGTTGGTAAGACTGGTTGTCGGAATTTCGGGTTTCTGACTACCCCGTAACGTCCGTCAAAGATCTACGAATGACAGCCTTGACCAACGGCTTAACGTGCTCTCCGAGTCACGGAGGGGTCTTGGTATGTAAAGATGGTCATCCATCTGACCAACCGCGGCAAGCTTAGCTTAATCCGAACGATGGACCTGTGCGGCTGTTATTACTTAGCTCCAAGCCCTCAAAACTAAAGTGAGCACTGAGGAAGGGTGGATTGAGTAAAATGACGTGATTGGCTATTGGTGGATCAGCAGTGGACTGCTATTAATAGGCTGATGGTGATGACCAAGCCCTGGGTTAAATTCCAAGGGCGGGTAGATTTTTTTATGTTTTATCAAGAATTTCTTAGTAGCAGTCCGGAGTCTGGATTTGTACCCAGTTGATGGACGGCAATAGACACACCCCATATTATGTACATGAGACTTAAATATAACTGGTTAAATATGGGTGAACTCCTCAGCCTAATCCTTCGGGGTAAACAGGGTAGCACCCTAATTGGGTAACACACATTCAATCACAATCCGAGGGTATTATACTAAATTCCTAATCCATTGCTTCATATATTATGTTTGAAAAATTCGTCAGCTCAACAACGTAAATCACGCAAAGAATGTTTTTGAACTGTCAAAATGAAAGGCATTGTCATATTTAGTGAGGTCACACGACATCCTGACGTCACTCAAATCCTGCATCGCGCAATTAGAGTTTACCGCGCGGTGGACATAATTATATACAAGCTCCCGACTTCAACCTCTGGGCAGTTGCCCGCCAGACATGACACCCGTCTGGTTGGAGGATCCTCCCTTTTCTATGGGGGATGAGTGAACTTAACACCCTGTTCCTCATACCCCTAAAAGTTGATGTTACGTAATGGAATGATAATGATACTAATGAAGAGTTTTCTTTACAGCAACGCCACCTGGACCCCTCTACGTACACTTCCACAGCGACAACTTAGTAACTGATGACATTCCGGAACAAGGCTACAGATTAAACTATAACGTATTGAATAACTGTCATTATTAGTAGGATAAGTCACCACGTAGCAGCGATGCACAAGGACGAATGATGTAATTTTTTTTGTCAGCAAAAATTTAATATTTTGTATTGTGGCGGTTCGAAATAAGTTCGAGTATTAAAAAACTGTAATTGTTACTTTAACGACAAACGGTAAGCAGTTTATTTATTTGAGAGTTTTTAATTTGTTTTTTTTTCTTGTTTTCTCAATAAGTTTTGTTTAAAATGGTGTTTTGTTGTAAGAAAAATATGTTTTCAAACATCTTTTTGTTGTTTTAAATTTGTTAAGTAAATAATTGAATGACTTTCTTTTAAAACAACTAGAGATAATTGATATAACAAATTCACAAACACAGCAGCTGTCAAATAATTCAAAATGTTCGATAAATTGGAAAAAAATGTATCTAGTTCCAAAATAACTCAGTAGAGGCGCTAGTGTTCATGTTAATATGAACATGTGGTGCTTTTAACTATTATATTTATGTAATTTTAAGCGAGGAAATGCATTTATTAATTTATGAATCGAGGGCATTTAATTTGCATTTATAGATTTAATAAATTTTGATTCTAAACGTGTATTTTTCATTTTGAAACCAACAGAAATTCTTTGTTTTTGGGAATTTTACGTCTGTTCTTACTGTGGTAGCATCTAAGTACATCGCCACGTGCGAACTACGCATCACACTGACGTCACGCAAAATCCTGTATCGCGCAAGCAGAGTTTACCGCGCTACTAACATACACAATATGTATATAAAACCCTGTCAGATCCGATAGACGCTCATAGTACTGCGTTAACATTACCTAAAGTAATATATAATTATTATTAAAAATAAAAAAAGTTATTGCTATTTAAAAATCACATTTTTAGTACCTTAATTACCCCAAAATCATTAAAAATGAGCAACTTTTCAACAAGGGTCACAAGAAGTTATGACGTTATCCGCTAAAGGACGGCCGCTCGCGCCCCATGTAATAACCCGGTAAAATTCCCCATTGAAAAAAAAAGAGAGGACTTTTTTTTTAAATAACCACATTAATAGTACTACTCTCAGTACGATACCCAGCACCACCCTCACGGATCGGACACGGTTTTTTACATGTTGTATACAACTTCCCGACATCAAATGTCGGGCAGTAGTCCACCAGACACAACACCCGTCTGGTCGGAGGATCCTCCATATTCTATGAAGGATGAGTGAACTTTACACCCTGTTCCTCATACCTCTACAGTACATGAAAAATTTTACTAGCGCCATCTATGAGGCAATAGTAAAACTAGAAAGCAAGCGGTACCTTGAGGCGATAGTAAAATAATAACATGCGTTGAGCAAAAGAAGCGCCTCGTAGCTTGCAAGTTTTGAAAGAAGTTCAAATATACAACCATAGATGGCGTTATTTTCAAGTTTGATAATATCATGCTCATTTTACTATGCGTAGGCAGTTGAGAGCTTAGATACAATAAAGACAGTCAAACTACGGTCAGTTTTCCTATG
Source organism: Agrochola circellaris (assembly GCA_914767755.1). NCBI lineage: Eukaryota > Metazoa > Arthropoda > Insecta > Lepidoptera > Noctuidae > Agrochola > Agrochola circellaris. Next base: position 1,347,886 of record OU611867.1, on the reverse strand, counting down.
GGGTTCAAGCAGTAGTAACCGTTTTGTTCTGTTCCTGTTTATAGGGTCTGGGTGGTATCAGTACAAAGAATCACATTTCTGCTTCGTGTTTTAGATGGCAACTCACCACAAGCTCTGGTACATACCTACTGATCAATGATATTTTATTTCTGTAAATTGGTTTAAAAAAACCTTTACCAAATCAAAATTAAATTTTTGTGTTTTAAAACTAAGTAGATGAGTTCAGTGTTTTCCTATTCGACTACTCGACTACCGAAACAAACTCAGAGGTCATCAGGTCACAGTCGCTTTTTAAACGACTTCAATTCGTCCATATATATACACGAAACACGACACTTAAATATTGATTATGAAATGCAATAATTGATATCGTAACACTGAATATTTAGTTTTCCTTTATTTAAATTAGTATATTTTTTGAACAATAATTAGATTTTTTTAAATTTAAATTTTATTAATTAGTTTATATCATGAATGAAACCAAAACATTTAGATGAATAAAAAGTATTTGGAAGCTTTCCAAGTGCCTTTTTTACACCTAAAACGGTTACAACATCAAATTCAGTGCTAAAATTGCAATTCATGATTAATATTCTAGTTCACTAGTTAGCGATATTTCATATTTCCATTCAGTAATATTGCCAAAAACCAAAACAGGTAAATATTTGACAGCACTTTGCGACGTTGCCAACTTTTAGAATGAACGTAGTGCTAGCTGGCTTTGTTCATGCTTGCTCGAGTTTTGGGAGTAGGTAGATAGGTGAGTATTGTGCTTAGAGGTAAGTATTACCTTGATGGATCTTGTTTTGAGATGGGAAGGTGAATACTTCTGTTGTAGACTGTCAAAGATAATAATATTATTCAAACCTCATGGTTGTATTATAATGCATTTAGGTAAGTATCCAGTTGCTCCAAATACTAGTATTCAGCTGCATCGGGTTCGACGGGAAGCCGACACTAACATATTTGGGAAAAGGCTAGCCAGCCGGGTATCATTAACGTGTCTTCATGTGTGAACGTATTTTCGTTTATATACATACGGCTAATTCCTGTGCAGTTAGCCTTTAATACCAGGCATTTTAAAAACAATTTACACGCCAGCTCCGGCCCTTGCACCCCGCTACTCCACTAGTAACAGTAACTTACTTATATATTGATAGGCTTTCAAGCCGTTGAGAAACGTGAAAGTAACTTATACAAACAGAATGGGAAATCTACTTAACCTAGCTCTGGCAGGCGGGGAGTCCCCGCGAAAACGCAACGCCAACAAATGTTGCTAGACGAAATAAAAACAAATTTGGTATTGTGTCAATCTATTTGTCCTTTTATGACGAGTAATATTTTTTCGTCAAGTTCACGGCTTTTAAGTAATGCATAACCCTCGAGGTGCGAGGCCCCTCGGACCGCGAGGCCGTAGGCGGTGGCCCACGTTTCCCACGCCTTACTCTGCATCTGCGTGTTGGCCGTAATAACATTGGCCATTTCATTATTTTCATTTCATTTCATTTCACACTCTAGGATGACGGCGATTGTAGTTCGACTGTATAAGGTTTAAGCTCTCATCTGCCTTCCCATACAAAATGAGCGTGAAATTACCAAACTTGAAAATATATATCTATTAAAGCTTGTAAGCTACGAGACTCTTCTTCTGAGTAAGCAACGTGTGTTCATTGTTTTGCTATCGCCTCATAGATGGCGTTTGTTTTGTTATTTTACTATTGCCCGCAGCAGATGGTGCTGATCACATTTTGTATTTAATGTCTAAATAATATTATTTAGACATTAAATACAAAATGTGATTGAAAAGTTGACCGGACTTATTCGACCGTCACAAAAACACAAAACTTCCAAAAACAAGGAATTTCTGCGATTTGAAAATAAAAAGTACACGTTTTGTATCAATATTTATTAAATCTATAAATGCAAATTAAATGCCCTCGATTAATTAATTAATAAATGCATTATCTCGCTTAAAATTATATAAATAAAACAGTTAAAAGCACCACAGTTTCCTATTACGATAAATAATAAAAAATAACACTTTCACTGCTGTCTAAGATGAAAACTAGCGCCTCTATCGAGTTGTTTTGAAACTAGACACATTTTTGAGCCCAATTTAGTGGCCATTTTGAATTATTTGACAGCTATGAATAGACAACAGTGAATAAAAATTGTTAAAACAAAGATCTCTCAAGTTGTTTTAAAACAACAAGATGTTTGGAAACATTATTTTCTTACAATCGAGTATTTAAAGTCAGAGTATTTCCTTAAAACACCATTCTACACAAAACTTATTGATAAAACAACAAAAAAAAAACAAAATTACAAATCGAAAATAAATAAACTGCGTGCCCTTTTTAGATTAAAAGTAAAAATTACAGTTTTTCAATACTTCGAAATGTTTAATTCTTACTGGCAATCTTCCTACTCATAAAAAAATAACATATTTCGTTCTTATAAATAGCTGCTACTTTTAAATAACGGTTATAAAATCTACAACCTATTGAAACAGTTATTCAGTACGTTATAGTTAAATCTGTAGCCGTTTTCCGGAACATCATCAGTTACTAAGTTGTCGCTGTGGAAATGTACGTAGAGGGGTCCAGGTGGCGTTGCTGTAAAGGAAAATCTTCATTAGTATTTTTATTATTTACAGCGGGGATCGGTAGCCGAGTGGGGCGACGGAAATGGTAGAAAATTGTTCCGTCGCCAACCGCTTGGCCACCGCGCCTTGCCGCTGATTTCATATCCGCAACGTGAGTCTCATGTCCCAACCCCGTACAAATCTAGACTCAGGACTCCAACTGAGAAATTCTTGATGAAAAAACCCAAAAAGTTGACCATTAGTATAATCAGCCTATAATTTTCCCACTGCTGGGACATAGGCCTCCTCTCTGAGTGGGCTTTATTCCACCACGCGGGCCCAGTGCGGGTTGGTGAATGTCACAATATGTCTTCGAATTTTTGGTTCTAGGACATGCCGGCTTCCTCAAGATGATTCCCTTCCCGTTTTGAGAGCAGTGGTGATGAAATGAAATACACAAAGATAATTGCGACTGCTCATCTGACCTGAAGTAAGATTGGCCACCGATAAACTTAATATACGTACAAGCAATAATCTGATTTTCAGCACTGCTTCCACAGTACTTGGATCCTCTCAATCCATCAGCTGTCTCCGCTTCTGGTATAAAGAAGTAGTCTTCTGACTGGGCAAATCCTCTAGTGACGGGGTTGATTTGACAGTCAATGTCGAGGTAAAGGTTGCTGTCAGCACGGTAAGCTAGGTTGAAACTCGCTGCTGTGAACCTGAAGAAAAGAAGAATTAAAGGGAATTATAATTATTTCAAAGTATAGGGCTGGTTCGGATTGATACTGAAGAGAGAAGGACCATAAATTTTTGAAGTTGCATCGTTTGTAAAGTCTAACCCCCAACTCTTTCCACGACAACCTGACAGTTTTCCGCGCAACAGACGTGACAATAGCCAATTTTGCTTGCACTCGGCAAAAGCTGCCCTCATGGGGAAAAGCTTTTTTGTATGGTCCCAAAAATATACAACAAAATACCACAGTCATTTAGAGCTATGACAGCAAATCAATTTAAAAACAAGATTCGAAATAATATATTAACAGACAAGTGCTAAATGACTTTGACAGATATCTTTTAACATGCTTGAACTTTATATTAGTATTTCTATAAGATTATTATTCTCGTAAAATTTATGAATGTTAGTGAACCAGTCTTTAGTCTATTGATTTTTTTTTTTTATGCTAAGTACATATATAAAAAAAAAAAATACGCCTCGACAGGCAAAACATGTACAGACTTGTATTTAAGATCTTGCAAGCTCGATTTGTATGTAAACATGTTTCAAATAAATTATCTTTCTTTATCTTTAAAGAAATTACGTAAAAGATAGACGAAAAAAAAAAAGAAAAAAGATAGACGAATAGTTAAGTATGCTTTACTTTACCCCTTAATAGAAAGACAAGGAAAACGATAGAATAAAAATTGAGTACATAGGAGGCAGTCTGAAAGTACCTTCGGTGACTGAAAAGTGGAAATCGGTGAGAAACCTGTCGTGAGGAAAGTTTTGAGGAAGAATGTGGAAGGCTATAAGAGTAGGGGAAGACCAGAGAAACGATGGATGGACTGGGTGAAAGATGATATGGCTAAAAAGGGTGTGACTAACGGGTAAGACGACTTATAGAGAAGACTAATAGAGAAGACTAATTGAGAAGACTAATAGAGAAGACTAATAGAGAAGTATGGAAGAAAAAGACACGTCACACCAAATTCAAATAAATTTGGTATAACGGCAGGAGAATGATGATGAGGAAAACGAAACTAAAAGCGGTGGTAATGAAGGAAGAAGGAAAAGAAAATAAACAAAAAAAAAAGAAAAGTCACTGAATGCTTTTGAAAACTGAAATAGTGAACTTACTTGATACCGCAGACATCAGAACTCTTCTTGAAGCAAGTGGCATACTTCAGGTTAGCTATGTACGGGCCAGCTCCTCTGTTGTAGTTGAACGATTCGAAGGCTCCGTTGCGGTCCGGGAAGAATTGTAGACAACCGGGCGGTGCTAGAGGGAACAAAGATAAATCATTTACTCTGTTTGAGCATTCACACCGCCGCCAACGCGCGCCGGTAGCGGCGCCGTCGTAAAGACGGCAGTACGGTCTACTAAGAAAATTCGTGGTCCCGAAAGAGCGTTAATCGCACAACTTATGTCACGGACTGCCTTTGAAGCCGTCAGTTTCTTTATATACTTCATTTGCGTAGCACTGCGACCACAGGTCTATAAACAGCGACACGCTTGGTTTGTACGGAAAACGTACTAACATTGCCGTATCTAGCAGCAGCTGCCGAAATGTTTCCGTGCTCGATACATGTAATTCTCTTGGAGAAAAATAGGCAGAAGAAATTATATGTTATTTATATATTTTTTATTGAGAATAGATTACGAATAAAAAGCTTGCTACGAGTAGTATATGTACACAAAAGATATTATTATGGTTAGAGTTTTTAAGAAACTAAACTCACCAATGAGATACTCGTCCCTGTCAGCTGAAGAACTGAATGGCGTCGATGGCAGACTGCCTGTGATGGCTTCTAGAATACCGTCACGGTATTTACTGGGGACAAAAGAAAACACTGTTTCAAATGACGAAATAAGCTGGTCCCTGCTTCGGGCAAGGAATCAGAATTGCTATTACTATCCAGAGCAGTGGTGGCCCATTATTCGTTCATAGGGTCGAACCCTGACAGGGTTAGGGCTTAACTTTGTGTAAATTATTTCATCAACATTGCTCTCAAAACAGTGATGGAAAACATCGTGAGGAAACCGGCATGTCCTAGTACCGAAAACTTCGAAGACATGTGACGTCTACCAACTCACAGTGGGCCCGCGTGGTGGATTACGGCCCACTCCCTCTCACAAAGAGGCGGCCTGTGTCCCAGCAGTGGGAACAATAATGTTCAGCCTTTAAGCTGAAGGTGTACTATATTTATACCAGCATGTTATTTTAACAGCTTTGGGCAGATTTTTTTTAAACAGATTTTGACGAAAAGTCTTATTGTATTGAACAAATATAAAATTGTATTCTAATTAGGTATAAGATACGCACGACGATTTATCAAACTATACATTTCCAGTATAAGCTGACCTTGGATTGTTCGTAAGGCGAGGTCAGCATAAACTGGACATAATTATAGTATAGCTTGATATATCGTCGTGTTCAGCGCTTAAAAACCATTTCTTAGTGCACTGTGGTTCTTCAGTGGCTAGCCGCGTTAGGCAGTCACGTAAATGTTTTACATGTAAAGCTTCGGTTTCCTAGGACAACGGTTCTGTCATAATTATTATAACGGCAAAATCTGTAATTTTCATCAGTAACATTAAGACACCAAAAACAAAATGGCGCTACAGTGACTTACCCCAGAGTATTGAAGCACTCCAGCTGGGTGACCTTGATCTTCCAGGTCGCTTGAGGCAGGTTCGGCTGTGAGCTACGATCAGCAATCTTGAAGTTGATGCGGATGGCGCGGCTGTTCGTCGAAGCGTTCACTCTGACGTACACTGCGAGGGAAAGATTAAAGTTATTGTGGAGTTGAGACATATGTAGATATAAAGGACAATATAGGTACTACTGGAGAGCGGTAGTGCTCCAGTGGTAACCGCCGCGGTTTACAAGTTGTAGGTCGTAGGTTGGAACCCTGACAGACGCTTTACTTTGTGTAAATTACTTCATCACCACTGCTCTCAAGAAGATGAAAGAAAACATCGTGAGGAAACCGCCATGACGTAGAAGAACAAAATAAGAAGATATGTGACATCCACCGGCCCGCACTGGGCCTGCGTGGTGGATCACGGCCTCTCACCGAAAGGAGGCCTGTGTCCCTGGACTTGGACCTATTGACCTATTGACATTATAGGCCGATTATGATACTGTCCTCTTGAAAGTTGTACTGGTTTCTAAATAGGCAACTGCCGCTGGTTACCTTGTTGATGCCCTGACATTCCTCTCCGTTCAACAACGTTGTAGAAAATCGTGTGCTTTTTAGTCTGCGCACGAACCTAATGGGATTACGTCAGCGACCAATATTAAGTGTGCCTTTCACAACGACCAACTTGTTTTTAATAGACTTTCAAGGGACCTCGATATCGACTTATTTTGCACTAGTGTGGCGTCCGTGCGACGACAAATCGCACAAAACTTCTTCGATAATTAACAACCTTCTATCATTAGTAATTAATTGTCACCTGTACCTACTCTTTTTTTTTTTTATATGTATTTTATTTTTTTGTCTATGTGTGGAGGCTTGTAATTAGCGATTTGAAAATATTACACTTTATATATAATTTTTATTTGTAAGTCTGTAAGCCTTCTTTAAAATGAAATAAATAAAATAAATAAATAAAAGTATTTTCTTTCTTTCATTCTTTCTTTCTTTCTTTCTTTCCTTCCTTCCTTTCTTTCTTTATTTCTTTCTTTCTTTAGAGTAATTGGATAAAGTCTTTATCTAATTACTCTGACTGACAAGGTTGCGTAAGGGTTTTAATCATTTCTCTGAGACACACCGAGTTTCGTTGTTTTAGTTAGTCACCTATTCTAGCTTACCAGAGTTGCAGTGGGTGGGAATAGTGTGGCAGGCTTTTTACCATACAAAAGAGACCTCTTTTACTATAAATGATGCTCTATGTAATACCTACTGAATTGACGGCTAATAGAAATAGATGTACTTATACATGATGAAGTAGTTAATTGACTCAGGCATGAATTTGCGGAAATCCATTATAAAATACAATAGAAGAGACAAACACGTTGTGTCCTGGTTCGCAACAAGTCAATCGTCATCCTGAGGATGCCTCGTTGAGAGGTTAAACACGTGTCGATTTCTTACAGGGTTCTTTATGACTCTTTAAGAACAGTTAAGCTGATTAGGTTACTAAATATACATCGTCTATTGTATTTTAGAAGTAGAAGTATAATATAAGTTCAAAATATTTATATAATGTACTCACAATGTTGTCCATTATTGTCTCCACAGAGTGGCGGCATGAAATCGGAGTTAGCTTGCAGATTAGTGACTTGGAAGATGTCATTCCTGCAGGTGTAGCCTGGACGCTGAGTTACGTTCTCTACTGGTTCAACCTGCAAACGCCATTGATTAAGTTATAATATTTAAAATAGTACACGTAGATGGTCTCTCTCTTTTATTGCCGGTTAAAAAGAATATTCTGGGCCCTTTTAAGTGTTCTTGCAACAATTTTGGCTATAATATGTAACTCGTATTGTGGTTAGTATTACAATATTAGGCGGTCAGCAAGGTGGTATCGGGGATGATTGCCTAGGTCAGTCGTGGAGGCCATTTTATAACACCTCTTCCTGGTGATATACTCCCAGCATAAAGCCTAAAAAGATCATAACTACAACCAAAGTTCGCTGACATTGATAATCGCCAAACGGCACTGTGCCTGCATGGATGACAGCCCACTCCCACAGGTCCTCTCTGAGCTTCACACAGCAGTGGGTGGGGCATTACTCATCTGCTTATCCTTTTCTCAACTATGTTAGGGTTGGTTTCCAGTCTAACCGGATGCAACTGAATACCAGTAATTTACATAGAGCTGCGAACTGCCTATCTGACCTCCACTACCCATTAACTGAATAAGACAGTAGCCCTTGCTAAGACTGGTTGTCAGACTTTCGGGCTTTTGACTACTCGTAACTACTTTCAAGGTTCTACCAATGGGAATAGGCTATTGACGGCTGATCAAACTTACAGTGGTAGGTGGAGCTAGGTTGAAGGTTTCGAAGTCAATCCTCATTTGGCAGACGTTATTGTTGTTGATCTCGACGTTGTAGGAGCACTCCAGGCCTGAGGATTCTCTGCTCAGCGGCGGGTTGATGAAGACTGCTACCTTCGTGTTGGTGCGGACGTCACAGGCATTTACTGAAAAATAATGGATTTCTTGTAAGTATAAGCCTATCCCTTGTTCGTCATATATACAATCTGTGAAAATTTCAACTGTCTCCTTAAACTGACGAGCAATATAAAAAAGCCACTTGCAAATAAATATAAGTGCTAAAAAAATCGAAATATCTCAAACCACACAAGTTAGCTACATGAACTAAAAATATCTTGAAAACAGTTTTACGGGTTTTCAAGATTTTTTACTTCATGTAGCTATTGCTCGTAAGTGTATTACGGTTCGTGAGATACAGCCCGCTGACAGACAGACGGACAGTCGAGGCTTAGTAATAGGGTTCCATTTGGCACCCTTCGGGTACGGAACCCTAAAAATTAAGAAATGAGAGATAAATTATTTATGTTGATAGATACATGGTGCTCACATTTTACAAATATTGCAACGTATGTAGACGATTTTTCTAACATTTCAACAAATGATAAATCATTGTGTGAGTTAAGGTTTGGAGTCCCAGCAGTGGGAACATTATGCTGATAATGCTATACTATGGTTAAGTTTGTACTTACAAGAACAACAAGTAGCGAAGACCCCACAGAAGCCAATAGCCTTGCCTCCTTGCGTGTTGCACTGGTTCCTAGACAGACAAACACCGCCGGTTGACCTGTCGTTCCCCTGACATTGCTCACCGTTGCCCACCGTGAAGATACTGGCTGGGTTCTGACGACCGGCTGTGGGGAGAAAAAGTAAAAAATAAATAAATTAATAAGTAATATTCTTTTTCTCAAACATATTTGGAAATTCGAGCTTTATTTTGACAACCTTCTTCGAGATAAAATTTTAGAAAGAAAGAAAAAGAAAAGAAAGAAAATACGTTTATTTGCGGTACACATGACGCAAAGAAAGAACAAAACACAAAAATAAACAATTTAAATGCTGAATGCTGTTTTTTTGCTGCTGGGTTTGTTTTTGATGCTTTGCTGCTTTGATTTTAATGCTGTTTTTTTTGCTGCTGTTTTTAATGCTGAATTTTGATGCTGTTTTGAATTTTAATGCTGTACTGGTCACATGCGAGCAGGCGGCCGGTAATCTTAGTATGAAAATACAAACCTATTTGTCGTGTTCAGCGAACTTTTTACTTCAACACATGGCAACCAAGTAGGTTACCTATCAAATATTGTATTTAAATTTCGAGCATAGTGGCTCGTGATAAAATTATCGTTGATTCTGGAATTTATAATGGAATAACTTAGTTTGAATTTCCGCGCATTATTTGAGAATAGTACTATACATGCTTTGGCGGCAACCAGGCATTGATGGACTCACGTATGTGTGCCTCGGTTTCGCCTCGGCCCACATTTTCACGATCGTCCTCGAAGAAAACGGTCTTAGGAGGCCTTAAGAGGCCGTGAACAAAATTTACTCGACAGAGTTTAGGTAAATTCATTGCGGTGGTATGTTTGTGTGCACCGTTCACGCACACACGCCTAAAGATCGAGCGTAGTCATCGCTAAACAGTTTTGATCTGTTTGAGACATTTTGATCTGAATTCACAGTTTATGAAAAAATATATACTGTCAGCAAGAAAATGGGCAGTTTTCACAAAAACTTTTTTTGATGCCAATCGATCCTGTTTTTTTTTGTTATATGGAACGAAACTCTGTAGGACCAACGGAGGTTCGAGTACGAAAAAAATTTTTTTTTCATTGATCCCTCTCAAAACCCACCGTCCCGCAGTGGACATCAAAGTTCCAACAAAAGTATCAGTGGACGTGAACGGTCACACTAGTGGACGTAACAGTTACTTACTTCTATAATTGGGCCCATCGTCCACTATAGAAGCGCTGCTGTAACTGACAGCGCATATTAGTAGCACGCGAACTACTCTGTGTAACGCCATCTTGGATTTTCTGAAACAAAGGAAACACAATTAAAAATTAATTCAAAATCAAGATATTTAAATTCACATAAACCCACATGGGCAATGAAACGTCAGAACCTAGGTGTACGGTTCCAATTGGTCGTTTCCTATGGAGAAGAGCCGGCAAGAAACTCTACGGTAACTCTTTTAAGAATAAATGGCTTTTACAATGTTTTCAAATAGGGCCAGTGTAGGCCTGTCAACAGGTGAAAATGGTCTACAAATCTACAGTTAATAGACTGTAGATTTGTAGATCAGATGCAGTCATTCGTAGATCTTTGACAATAGTTACGGGTAGATAGAAGCCAGAAAGTCTCATAACCCGTCTTACCAAGGCGCATCGTGTTACCCAGTAACTGGGTTAGTTAGATAGGCAGTCGCTCTATGTAAAATACTGGTGTTCGCTGCATTATTAGACGCCGGAAAGCCGACCCCAACAAAGTTGAGAAAAGGCTCGGCAGGAGGTTGTGGCGGCATCTACACCGCCACATGCGAACTACGCATCAAAGACTTGACGTCACACAACATCCTGACGTCACTCAAATCCTGCATCACGCAATTAGAGTTTACCGCGCGGTGGACATATATACAAGCTCACGACTTCAACCTCTGGGCAATTGCCCGCCAGACATGACACCCGTCTGGTCGGAGGATCCTCCCTTTTCTATGGGGGATGAGTGAACTTTACACCCTGTTCCTCATACCCCTAAAAGGTTAATGTACCTACCTCCCCAATAAAACTCCCCAGCAGCAGCATTAATTACTGCGTACTATGGATTGGCTGAATCCATTCTTAGATACGGAGTTATTTTCTGGGGAAATAGTACGGACAATGAAGTGGCGTTTCGGGCCCAGAAAAGATGCATCAGATCGATGTTTCGACTTCAAACAACAGACAGCTGCAAACCCTATTTTAAAGAGCATAGAATATTGACATTACCCTCATTATACATTTTGGAAACGGTAATGTTCACTGTAAGTCATCCTAACTTATTCCAACGTTTGTCGGATGCTGTGCCAAGGAATAGACGTGACAATACTCTACTCTGTGTTCGCGGCGGTAAAACTGCTCTTTTGCATAAGAGCATTTATTACATGGCTCCGACCATATTTAATAAATTGCCCAAGTCATGGAGATTATTGGATGTATCTGGCCTTAAATTGAAATTGAGAAAATTATTAATAGAGAGATCTTATTATAGTATTTCGGAATTTATGAAAGAGGATAATTTTTCTTGATGATTATGTATTTTAATTTATTTTATTGTATAATGTATTGATAATTAAATTGAATTGACATTGAATTGAATTAATAATTAACTTGACATAATTGAATTAATAATTAACTTGACATTGAATTGAATTGATAATTGAACTGACATTGAATAGAATTGATTGATTGATTGATAATTGAATTGTATTGATAATGTAGTACGATTGTTATAGTAATTTTATCATTTTGAATTTAATAAGTGTAGTCCCGGTTTAAAACCCAGCAACTGTACGCCACTCAACAATTTGTACGCCACGTCACGCGGCTGAACATGTTTGAACTTTCTTTTCTACTGTAATATCTTGCATGCAATGTATGTATACCATGTTTAAACAAATAAATATATTACTTACTTACTTACTTACTTACAGCACAGCTGTCTGTTAGGTTAGAAAAAAAAACTTGATTCTATACACTAGTATGCAAAATAATTTACATTACTCAACCCAAAACATTAAATAATATTATTTGCCACAATGTCAGGTAGCACTTGTCAATATACCAACAAAAACATCGAAATCTATACGAAAGCAAAAAAATTAAACTAAAAACGTTTACAGAACTTAATAGCCGAATAAAAGCCTCCAGGCATAAAAGGGCGTTCCGTGCCTAATTCCAAAAATAACTGTATTACATTCTCTACTCAAAGAAACTCCAAAACATGGTCTCAATTTCATCCGATCACAATTAAATCTGAATTTAAGATGCACTAAACTCAAATAAAATGCATAAAAAACAAGATCATTTCAAAAGAACCGTTATAAGGTACTAACATTTCGGGCAGTTTAAATGTAATGTTATGGGAATCAATATAATGCGTTCATTTTATGTTGAGTAATTTAAAAATTTTTGTTAAGAGCGTTTATTCTGAAAGTTGGCAACGTCGTAAATAGCTTTCAAATATTTACCTGTTTTGATTAATTTGTAAATAATACTGTATGGAAATAAGAAATGTGGCTAACTAAGTTACTAGAATATTGATTATGTTATGCAATTGTAACATTGAATTTGATGTTGTACCCGTTTTAGGCGTAAAAAAAGCATTTGGAAACTTTCCAAATGCTTTTTTAACGCCTAAAACTAAATATTCGGTGTTACAATATTAATTATTGCATATCATAATTAATATTCTAGTAACTTAGTTAGCCACATTTCTTATTTCCATACAGTATTATTTCCAAATTAATCAAAACAGGTAAATATTTGACAGCTATTTACAACGTTGCCAACTTTCAGAATAAACGCTCTTAAATGCGGTTCCGTAATCAAATCTGCTTTGGAAAAACATATTCGATAACAACAAGAACAAAATGCATTTCGTACAAAAATGTACAATAAAATATCCTTGCGTAAATGTTTCCCTACAACGCTCCCCTCTGTGATGTCAAGAGGCCGTAGTAGGTAAACATTTGTGATATTGGCAAAGAAATTCTATTCACAAAATAAGATGGCGACGTTAGTTCCGATTTTGGGCACGCGCCACAATAACCTTGTAGTGTTGTATACCGTATAATTAAAATAATTTCGTGTCTCACTGTGACTGACGGACCGACAATCTATTTAGGTAATGCACTGTGCATTACCTACATAGATTGTCGGTCCGTCAGTATCCAGTGTCCGTCAAAATACTCAAGATCTAAAAATAGAAAATTTCGTACAAACAGCTTCCTGAGAGTATCACAGAGCAGACTGAAGAAAAACAATTTTTTCAACGCATCCACAATTTGGAAGACGACAAGTTTAAAGAAATAACTAATTTATTTAACAAAATATTTTCATTTTTACGGAACCACACGACGAATTCCAACAACAATCTACCTAATTTGACTGCCAAAGGGTTTTAATTACCAATGAATGAACTACAGTTACTAAACCAATAACTTATAAGTTCAATAACCTAACGACCGGTTTGCTCCAAGATTCTAATCATAGGAGGTACCTACTCCTCAAGGTGGAAAATTGATGTCAACTGGAAATAACACCAACATAAACTATAATAACACATATTGCAGTGCATAGCATGGTTATTATGACCATGGTTATATTATCTGTGACAGTTTTGAAGATCGCAAGCATCCTGGCAAAAGGATTGAGGAAACGAGAAGCATTTGACAAGAAAATTGTTATTTATATGAGCATAAAACGTGACAAGAAAATTGGATAACTGTCTAATACAAGAAACGGTGAAGACCAATCGAGAAATCAATATTATATCCTAGAACCAAAAATTGCCCGCGTGGTGAATTATGGCCCACTCCCTTTAGCAGAGAGGAGGCCTGAGTCCCAGCAGTGGGAACATGATGCTATTAAGAAAAGAAGCAGTGTGGGCAGACTAAATATAAGATGGGTGGCTTGTGTGAAAGATGATCATGATATGGCTAGGAAGTGAACTTTATGATGCTGGCAGTTAGACATAGTAAAAATAAGTCGCACTGCGCTGACTTAAAATAAATTGGTATAAGGGCAGTTTACCTCCAAACATGTCTTTATTATTGTCATTAAACGTGCATTGATCATCTCTACGGGTTACGAAACTTTTGACTGTCAGCCTCGCTCCAACTTTACTTATTTACTGGTTGCATTTTTAGCAATGCTTGAGGTTACTTAAGCTCTGATGTGGGTGAAGATAGGCATCAAAACGTTGGTTGTTGCAAACCTAAATCAAGTCTAATCGGTAAATCAGTTGTCAAAATTAATATGTTGTGAATTGATAATGACACTAGAGCTTCCGCGACTACGTTCGCGTGAAATTTCTTGTTGCCCGACCCACCCCATCGGCGTCGCATGGCATCGCATCGCTACCCGCGCTATTACATTTTCTTAGCGTTCTTTCTGTTTTTTTCTTTTTGCTCGCCTCCTAAGGGTGCTAGCGTGATGGTAAATAGCCTTCCTCAAGCTTTGCTATCAAATGCAAAAAGATTCTAATCTCTTACATTAAAACTACACGGATCACGTCTTATCAACCAACAGGTCGTGTGTCTGATGGCACTGCCCATCCGCAACTTCTCAGGAGCGTTATGGTATGCATAAGCATAGCTTAATCAGCCAATCATGTGGTTGGTTGGACGTCAGATGGGCACCCGACCTCCAACTGGGTCCGTAACTGAGTCGACCACTGCGACCTAAAAACTAAGTATAATACAACTTTGACATATTAATAGAAGTCTAAATACCAACCAAATTCCAGTTTTTTTTAAATTGACGAACTTTCGTCCCCTATTTATCTCTTAAAAGGAATTAAGTTTTTAAAATGATTGCTTTGTCCTCACCTTTGCAAAATTTCATGCTTCTACACCCAGCTCTTTAGACTCTGGATTGCCTGACATAAATTGAATGAAATAAAATATTGTATTAATTAGTGGAAAGATAACGGTCAATAAGTTATGCGTCCTACTATTCGTTAATCTATTATGCGTGACGTCCAATCTTATCATCCAGTTGTATTAGCTGGTTTTTTTTGCTTCCATACCAACTAATACCGCAAACAGGTTCTCAAAACGGTAAAGTTACAAGTGTCGAGTTATCTGACGGCCTATAATCAAATACTGTTAATCTGACGCAACGCTAAACGAACGACCGTTATGCTTAAAAAGTATTTTTTAATTTCTTCTCGAACTACCAAATTGAGGAAATGATAATATATTAATATTATCGGTTTGGAATTAGTGCAATGCAGGGCAAAGACCTCTTTTTTTAAAGAGAGGAACGAGTATTGATCAGCACGTTTGTTTAATAAGTGTTCATGATTTCAAACAATTTTTCCAGGTTCCCTCAAGATCTTCCGTTCTGAGTCTTCACAGAAATAAACCACATTAAGAAATAGAAATCATTTATTTGCTGCCCAAGGTAAAAACCAGCCCTTGGGTCACGGGAAGTGTCAAATAGAGGCTAAGCATTGCCATACAACGTGGCAATGCGGCCAGTCTCTTGGGTACATTACATTACATTAGATGCGGATGAATTTTTCGATGCTATATTTTAGTTTGAAAATAGTTTTTGTTAGGTTTGTATATAATTTTGCTACTTTTATTAATTAATTAGTTATAAGTTGTTTGTACCCACTTGTAAATATGTATTTCCAACTTAAATAAATTATTTGTTTATAATGTAGGTAAGTACACAGCTAAGGGCCGATTTTTAGAGGAATAATTTTGAATTTCTGGCAGTTTTTCCCTACAAAAACTGTCAGTCGTCAATTTATTCCATGGATAAAAAATATGTGACGTTGGAAAAATTAGCTCTAAGAGGGATTTTTTTATAAATATAGTCCCGACACATTTTATCTTACGGCCATGCTTTTCAAAACGTTATTGTTAAATTATTATTAATTATTTATTTATTTATTTAGGATCTGCAACAAATAATGAATAATAGAGCTGAATTAATTTTAATAAAACATACCTGTTATTGGAGTTAAGACATTGAAAAACTCAGATTAGTAGGAATATGATTTAGGGGCAATGTAATAGCTTCTGAACTAGGAGTTGCGCTTCCAATGCTTATGTCATTCTTACCACGACAAAAAGCAAAAGCTATACTTATAATTATAGTTCATGCTGATGCAAGGGAGGAAGGCCATATACGAATGATAAATGCCAAGGATCTGAACTAATGGCCGGATTATCCATAAGGTAGTGAAGGCAACTGCCTAGGGGCCCCGCAAAAACCTAGGGGCCCCGCACACTGAGAAAATAATAATTTATAACGTTGCATAGAGTGAAAAAATTTGAAGATTTGTATCCTCAATGACAATATTCTTGCTTTGTTCTTTTTAGGGTTTCGTACCTCAAAAGGAACAAAACGGATCACTTATAGGATCACTTCGTTGTTCCTCAGTCTGTCAAGACCCTTTTTCTCAGGAACTCGTGGAGGTATCAAGTTGATATTAATATAAAATACGTAGGCTTACGGTCCCTTGGATCTCTCAAAAAATTCGGCCATTTATGCGACATATTTTAATACTCGCAAATAAATCAAAACCTTTATGGTACTTCCCGTTGACCTATAAACATGAAATTTAGCAAGAAGCAAGGTCTTACAGCACAGACATTGTCATATTTTAAATTATTATGGAATGATAGCACACTTTCTTTTATTTGTTTTATTGTTTAGGGTGTTGAAATACCTAACGTAATGTAGTAAAAAAATTGCGTAATTAAAATAAATAAGAAAAAATGAATTTTAGCAAGTTAGAAAAGGTTAAAGAGGCCCAGGGAATTGCATTGCCTAGGGACCCCGACATGGTTAATCCGGCCCTGTCTGAACCCGAAACCTGGTGTTTAAGGACAAGATCCAACATAAACCTACAGACAACACGTTTTTAGAAGGAAATAGACCCGAGCAATATTTCGTTCTATACAGGAATAGATACCAGCTATGCTATTCTGTAAACATCTCACCGTGAAAACTTGGGTGAAGTGAGCTGTCAATAGTGTCAATCCCTGTGGAATGACAGCTCACTCCACGCTCACTTCACCTAAGTTTTCACGGTGAGATGGTTACAGAATAGCACTGCAGGTTAAGCTATGCTTGCCGGGGTTGGTCAGTGGATGGGTGACCATCGTTATATAAGTACGGACACTCCTCCGTGCCTCGGAAAGCACGTTAAGCTGTTGGTCACGGCTGTCATTCGTGGACCTTCGACAGTCGTTACGGGTCGTCAGAAGCCCGAATGTCTGACAACCAGTCTTACCAAGGGGTATCGTATTACCTAGTTACTGGGTTGTGGAGGTCTGATAGGCAGTCGCTCCATGTAAAATACTGGTATTCAGCTGCATCCGGTTAGACTGGAAGACGACCCCGGCTAGGCAGACTGAATGCAGGAATTGGTACCATTGAAATTCCAGCACAACGGCACTGAATGAATCTTAAGATTAGTCACTATATTAATGTCTTGAGGGAACTCCTTGTTAGTAACTGGTTCAACAACAAAACAGAAACACGAGACGCTCATTTAAATTTCTATCTATAAATACCTAAATAAGATAAAAATATCTATGTCAGAATAAACAGGATTCCATGTGGATATTACGTAAACAAACAGCTTATTAAAATAAATCGCAAACTAGGCGCAGCCATTAATCAGTATTAATAATAAACCATTCAAGTGCTTGTCGGATCACGCACAAAGAAGGGTTTTTTGGGATAAATTTGTCCCAGGAAAAAACTTAACGCTGTCGTTGAAAATCATGTTCTCCGATGCGGAATGTATGGGAGAACATGTTTTTGTAACTGCAAATGTAAGTTGGTCAATTATTACTCGTTAAGCTGTAAAGGCTACTAAGCTGTGATACTTTTCCTTTTAACTTCGTTATATACAGGTTGGCAGGGACATCGAAGCAAAAACTGATACCATGGATTCAGAACATGATTCTGAACCCCCCTTTTTTTTTTAAGGGTGGGAATTATGAAATAACTTCTCCCGCTCTGGGCGGTGCGGGAGGGCGTGTCAGACTTTTAGTGACTAAAACCCACCCGTGTTCCTTCCGTTGCCTGTGTGCCGGGGCCACGATATCCCTTTCGGACAACTCGCAACCCAGGCAGGATTTTTGAACCCCCCTGCGTCGAAATTCTTCGTCGGATATTTAAAAAAAAAAATCTGCTGTTTCATAGAAAAGTGCAATACCTACGCGATCAAAATGTATGGAACATCTGATTTTTTTTTAAATAACCGACGAGAACTTTCAACGTCGTGGTGTTCAGAATCATTTACTGAATCCATGGTATCAGTTTTCGCGTCGATGTCCCTGACACCCTGTATACTATTGCTGTGATTTTTTTCATAAATCCAAGTACAACCATTTAGCTGGCAGGGAAACACACATGACTCCAAACAAAAATTTGATTTCGCAAACGGATCCCTGAATTGAAAAATGGTTTTCACACACCCACAATATTTTTGAACAACCTTTTCAACGACATTCCACACCAACGGAATGACGAGAAAAAAAAAACATCCCCACTTTACGTGTAGGGGAGGTACCCTAAGAAAACAGCTATTCCCTACATTTACTTTCGCATAAAGCTTTATTCAGACTAGCGCGACGCGACAGCGCGACGCGACACCGGTTATTGTTATACCGTGAAGTTTTCTTAGAAATTGTATTGTTCGAGTCGCGGCGCGCCGTCGCGTCGCGCTGGTCTGCACAAGCCTTAAAGCTTCGTGCAGATCAGCGCGACGCGACGCCGCGCCGCGACACGAACAATACAATTTCTAAGAAAACTTCACGGTATAACAATAACCGGTGTCGCGTCGCGCTAGTCTGCACGAAGCTTAACTCGTCAAAATATAGAGAACAGCAGATTTTTTTTTCGCGATTTAGATTTGGCCCCGTAGTAAAATAAGTACAATGACCCCATAAGAGGTTGTTAGTGTTTTAAGTTTTACCAATAACTCTGTACTTAGAAGCTGTTTCAAAATTATAAATCTTACAAACTTTAAGAGGTGCTTTAGATCATCGAACTTAACAACTTTTTGTGATATTTACAAGACCCTGACACAGAATAGTACAGAAGATTCATTCCGCAAAATCATTAAATAAAAAGCGACTCTTTTTACAATCCATTATATTTAACGGAGTTCTAAAAAGGAGGAGATTATATTTTGGTCTGTATTTTTTTTTTATAGCAACCAAGAAAGAAAATACGTTTATTAGCGATTTTTTTAATGTGTTTTCATCGATAATGTCGTCAATTATAGACCGATTTTGAACATTCTTTTTCATTTGGTAGAGGAAGCTTGCGCAGTGATTATATATAAATTTTATTACCTTCGCTTGGATAGTTTTTGAATTATCTTCGATAATACGTATTTAAACCACTTTGTGTTTTGATGATGTTATATAATACTTTCTGTGACTGTTGTTTACATAGCAAGAACTGCAGTGCTATTCTGTAACAAAACTTAGGTGAAGTGAGCGTGGAGTGAGCTGTCAATAGTGTCAATCCCTGTGGAATGACAGCTCACTCCACGCTCACTTCACCTAAGTTTTCACGGTGAGATGTTTACAGAATAGCATGGCTGGTATACAAATTGATGTGAGATAGACACCTTAACTAAAAAGTGAAAAAAAAAAATACAAAAAAAAGTCGGTTATATATTTTTTTTACAATCCGTCATTTTATCTCTCGTTTCTACCTTTTCTACAGTGGGCATGCAACGCGGGCAGACATGATATTATGTTAAAAATAAATTCTATGAAAATCTTCAAGTTTAATTTTATGCCTAGAATTCTACCTAGGCCGAAAGTTTACCGCCACAATATGTCAAATAACAGTTCTCCAGACCCACAGTCAGACAAAGACAAAGACACGCACGCTCAGGCACGTTTCCAGATAATAGCACATAGAATTTAGAAATCTATAAAGTTTTATATCTTCAGAACTAAAGCCTAGCGGGATTTGTAATAGAAGATGACAGTTAGGTTACCGGTTAAAACTAAACTCAGTTTGAGCTTCGGTTAAAGATAGAATCAACTGTAAAACCGTTTATGTCCAATTACTAATGTTTTATTTACTGTTTTCAGATAGAAGAATTTTCCGTTTTCCTTTAGAATACAAGATTTTTACAAGAATGTATGGCTATCTGGAAGCCCACCCCAACATCGTTGGGAAACGACTCGGCAGATAATGACGATCGAGCAAATTTCTTTTTTTTTTTCTTTTTTTTTTATTATTCGCAGGGCAGCAACAGGTTATAGCAAAAATAAAAAATTATGATAAAGTAAAAAAAAATTGAACCGTACACCTAACTTCTGACGTTTCATAATTATGCGCTTTATAAGTTTACGTGAAATAAAATAATAAAAAAAACTATTTTTAACTGACTGAAAAAAACAAATAAAATAAAAGTAAAGAAGATGTCGAACAGAATTGAAGCCTTAAATAAAGAAAACTATGACACACGGGCAATACAGGCCAAAGCCGTTCTGGTGAAAGGAAAGTTGTGAAAATATGCAGAGCAACAAATTGACTTGACGAAAGCAGCCGAGTCGGCTATTGAAGGAAACTTGCTGAAGTCAGTTAAAAATAGTTTTTTTTAAATATTCAAAGCTGAAGTCAGTTAAAAAGAAGGAGGTTCTCAATTCGACGGTAAGTTTTTTTTGGTAGGTAATAAAAAACAGCGGTTTGTGGTGGCTTCGCTTGGGTAATTTTGAGTTAGCTTCAATAACACGTATTTAAAAAATTAATAGAATGGGAAATGTGGAACGGAACCAGCAAATAACTAGAACAGGTTATTATAAATACGAGTTTTAAGACATTGTCCGCTTTTAAAATTCTAACTTGACAATTATCATGGACGCCCACGTCCACGTTCTTAAAATGTATGGACATCACGTTACAACATTATTTCGGACGGAAATTTAAAAGCGTTTTCATATATTTCCATACATTTTGCTTCCCTGTGATATCATGATGTCGTGACGTGGACGTGTGAGTCTACGATAATATCGTGGCGTTAGATATGAAAAAACCGCACGTTTTCGTTTGCTAAACAAAAATATTTGGTTTCTAGGTCCGTTTGACTTATGGATTGATATGTCAGAAACAAATGTCACATGCAAAATGCATTTTATATAATATGTAGATATATGTCACCGTATGATTATAAAAATCATTAGTTTTTAATCTTTCTAGCGAGGTTATAAAACTATCCAAAAATTGTGAACTGCAACAAACCTTAACGCATCATTTTTATATAGTTTATAATAAATCTATTCATGGCAATCCGACAAACTGTGAGCAGCCGATCGATTCCGTAAAAATATCACCGTGAAACTTAGGTGAAGTGAGCTGTCAATCGTGTT
Source organism: Agrochola circellaris (assembly GCA_914767755.1). Lineage (NCBI taxonomy): Eukaryota > Metazoa > Arthropoda > Insecta > Lepidoptera > Noctuidae > Agrochola > Agrochola circellaris. Next base: position 1,326,453 of record OU611867.1, on the reverse strand, counting down.
AATCCCTAGCATCCTGCCGGACGATTTGTGACAGCGACAGCTCACTTCACGCTCACTTCACCTAAGTTTCACGTTGATCTTTTTACAGAATCGAACGACTGGTATCAAACTTGCATGCGACGAAGGCACCTTGCGCTAATACTAAATAGCCAAGTATCTGCGACCAACTTGGAAGAAGCGCGCACTCGGCTCGCGCGCGCTTTGTCACACTTCTAATCTAACGTAACCCAGTTGGTCGGGGTGCCCTGACTTAGTTACTGTGGCCAATTTGGCTACCACCAAGACCTACTGGGCCGGTTCACGATTTTACGGATGATAAAATCGGAAAGATTATGGATCCTGTCGATAAGTAAGTCACGTATATATAGACAACTACAACAATTTTTCTCAATGTCGAAGAATCGTATTTTAGAACAAAAAATATTTCAGTAGTATTGGCCTTAACCATTTCCTTGGTAATATTTCCTATGAACGAAATGATGTAAAATATGAGAAGATAGCTTTGTTCTTCTATTAATTATCACAGTGTTGTGTTCAAATGCTCTCCTAAAAAACATGATTTTGTAGATAACCGTTTATACTTTGTGGCCGTGGAGACAACTATCAGTTGTCAGTGTGATTTTGACAGTTTGGGATAGAAAACTTTCTTCTGAAATAGTCCACTTAAAAAAGGACCTAGACAAAGATTGTTTAAACGAAATACAAAATGACAGATTGTAGAAGGATTTCTACGGTGCGATGTCAAAAATGGAGAAACAAAATGTCACTTTGTATAGAAAGAGCTGTGTCTATTCTTCGTAGACATAGAAAGCGTCATGCTACGCGTGCAGGTTCGTTCACAATTTGACAATCTGACATTGATCGTTAAACTACCGAAAATGTATGCGTTTTATTGTAATCCTGCGGCCGCATTTGCGTCTATCGTGACAAAGCAATGCGTGCCGAAGTTTCGTATGTTTTGCTCGCTAAAAAGTTATCGCGCCAATGCGGTGGTCACATTCGGCTTCGTCACGTTTATTACGTACCGCCACCCGGACAATAAGTGCTACGCAGCCCGAACTACCGCGACGTTAACCGATAATGGTTGGTCACATCTGCGTGTTTCGTATCACTGCAAAGCTTCGTAACGATAGGCGCAGACGCGGCCGCAGCATTACAGTTCACAACTTTTGAATACTTTATAATGTCACTAGATAAATTATAAACTAAACGGTGCTCACGATCTTACGGTGACATATATATTTCCCACATAACCTGACTATGGTACCTGTACTAAGCTCACAATACCTAATGATTTCATGTTCATCCAGCTTGATTTTGATATTGTAAAAGCTAATAGAAAATCTTGAGGAAAGTTTTGAGTATGAATATGGATGATTATGATTTTGACATTATAGTTATGATTTTGATATTATTAATGGTAATTTTGACATTATAGTTATGATTTTGACATTATTATTGATTGTTTTGACATTATTAGTAATTATGACCAAGATTTGACAAATATTATCATGTACTTACTTGTGTTTAAAAAATGTATGTAATTACTAACAAATTGGATTATATGATCTGGAAATAAAATTATTTGATTTAAGTCTCATTTAATGGAGAACAAGCCTATATTGCCATCAACCGTGCACAAATTCAGACTCCAAGCTGCTACTGAGAAATTCCAGATGGAAAAACCCAATAACACGTTGCTTGACCTGGGTATTAAACCCAAGACCTCATGCTCAGTAGTAACGCTTGCGACCACTAGACCAACGAGGCGTTGACAGCTAGATGTAGGTATAAGTTCATTTCAGAGTTAACAATGGAATAAATTGAATGTTTATCAGATGGTTGTTGCATTAAAAACGATCATGTCTTGCACTAGTTATGTTTTGAATTACGAAAAGTAAAATGTTGGAATACCTACTAAGTAATTTAGATTAAAAACTTCACAAAAAGAAATAACCGATTTACAAAAAAAAAAAATTGTTTGCCACCGACTTCCTAAATTAAAGTTATTTTTCACTTTGTAGTGTGTTTTTTGGAAGACTGTTTTTTTTTTGTGAAAAGTTTATATTTTTCACTTTTTAGTTTTGGTACAGCTGCCCTACACAAATTCGAATACCACTATCTGCTATGTAAATAACAGTGACAGGAACTTATCATATCATCCACATATACTTAGTGGGAAAAATACGAGTACGTATTATTGTAGCTAACTCAAAAAATATCTAAGCAAAATTAATAAAATTTATATGGGACCACCTTGAGAGCATACCCTTTCAAACAAAACCCTTTCAAAACTACTGAACGGATTGGGATGAAATTTGGCACACAGATAGTTCGTAACCTGGATGAATATATAGAATACTTTATATCCCGATATTCCCACGGGACAGAGACTTATGCGGGTGAAACCGCGGGGCGTTACTAGTTTTAAAATATTCGTAGAAAACAATTGACCACAAACGTAAACACCCTAACGATCACAACCAAAAACAAGTAATACCAAAAAAATAAAACTAGAATTTTCCACACATGGCTATGCGTCTATTTAGGTATTGAAAATCAAAGTGGTACATACGTGTGAGGTCCAGTGGCGTATTTGCGGAAGTGTCAGAGTTATGCAACGCAGCATCTTATATAGAGGTCTAGATGACCGCTACACGGAGAGATTGCGACACCAAGGGCTATGGCACAGCGAAAGATATGCCATTTTAAAGCTAAACTTCCACGGCATTATCGGTGGCAGCGCAGAGGACACTGCGTGTTTTGGGCCACAAAGGGCAGGGTAGAAGGTGGAGCATAGTTTGCGACACAGTTCCACATCCGCTGTGCTGCTGGGGAGTTTGTAGCGCCACTTCTTCTTCCCAGCTTAAGCACAAGGAAGTGGTGAAGGGTGGTTTTTGGGGGACTGCCTTATGTAATTTTGACGTTCGAAAAGTGCTGATTCTCAGCCTAGTTTGAATAAATGACTTTTGAATTTGAATCCACACGATAATGCCGTGGTAGTGGCGAAGTTATTGCAGTACTTACAGCTGTAGTGGCAACCATTGTCATTTGGTTTAAATAGGTTTTTATTTTTATTAACTTTTATATAGATTATTTTCTTTTAAATTTTGTGAATGTGAGAACGTTGTAGACATAACAGACTGTAGATCTGTGGACCATTTTATATTTTGCTAAGTACCTGGTACTTGTTGATGGGCCTACACTGTCCTCTCATACTTTTTAACACTGTAATTTAGAAACATTGTAAAAACCATTTACTTTTAAAAGAGTAACCGTGGAGTTTCTTGCCGGCTCTTCTCCATAGGAAACGACCAATTGGAACCGTGCACCTAGCTTCTGACGTTTCATAAGTGCCCATGTAGGTTTATGTGAAATAAAATATTTTGAATTTTGAAAATTTTGAATTGAAGTATTGTTGAAATTGCGGGTATACATACTTACGTAATTTCATTCCACACATTGCACTTTTCACAACACCAATAATTCACATATTTATTACCTATCTCATCTGCTCGACGTCCGTATGTCACTGCAAGGATCCAGCAGAATATCAGCGTCAGGTATATTTGCCTGACAATTGCTGAGTTGGACTCCCATTTCGTTGCGTTTTTGGGGGACTGTCTTATGTAATTTTGACGTTCGAAAAGTGCTGATTCTCAGCCTAGTTTGAATAAATGACTTTTGATTTTTTATTTTTTTTTATTTTGACATTTGGTGCAACCTTGAGACGCACACCGCACTTTGTATGTTTCACTATTTTAAAGTGTCTTAGCCAATAGTATCATCAGAATGTCTTGTTTTTCTCTTTTTTTTGTATATTGGGACCTTTCAAAAATTCAAATTCAAAATTCAAAAGTCATTTATTCAAACTAGGCTGAGAATCAGCACTTTTCGAACGTCAAAATTACATAAGACAGTCCCCCAAAAACGCCCACCCTTCACCACTTCCTAGTGCTTAAGCTGGGAAGAAGAAGTGGCGCAACAAACTCCCCAGCAGCACAGCTGTCTGTTCAGTTAGAAAAACTTGATTCTATATAATAATGCTTTAATGCAAAAATAATTTACATAAGCACAAATTGCAATCAACTCATAAAATAAAAACATTTTAATGAGTAGATTATGTCAACAATAAATGAAAACAAAATTTAAAATAAATTGACTTACAGTCAAATAAAATAATCCAAACAATTATATGAGCTCATATAGTATCATGTAGTCTTTGATTCTAAAAACACTTGTTTGTTGCTTGGGGTACATTGGAGTAGCTTAATTAGTCCCAAGCCTTTTTGTCGTCTAAGTAATCTTTAACTTTATAGAAACCTTTTTGACATAGTTTCTGTTTAATAAATGATTTAAATTTATTGAGGCTCAGTTCTTTGACATGGCTTGGGAGTTTGTTGTAAAAACGTATACTTTGGCACTTAAATGAATTACTAATTTTTTGGAGCCTAGTCCTCGGCACAAGAAATAAATCTTTGTTTCTAGTATTTAAGCTATGAATGTCGCTGTGTTTAGAATATAGATTTATATTCTTTTTTACATGAATCAGGTTCTCATATACATATTGAGACGCGACCGTCATTATGTTTATTTCCTTAAATTTATCCCTCAGTGAATGCCTACAACTTAGGTTATAAATTGCTCGAATGGCACGTTTCTGCAGCACAAATATAGCCTGAAAGTCGGCCGCATTTCCCCACAACAAAATGCCATACGACATTACACTATGGAAATAACTAAAGTATACTAATCGAGCTGTTTCTACATCAGTCAAATGACGGATTTTATACACCGCGTAGGCTGCAGAGCTTAGCCGCTTCGACAATTTGGTTATATGAGGTCCCCACTGAAGCTTCGAATCCAAAGTAATACCTAAGAACACAGTGGTGTCCACAAGATCCAATTCTGTCCCATTTACTAGTACATTGGTTTTCACCTGCTTAACGTTAGGTGTCAGAAATCTAATACATTTAGTCTTTTTCTCGTTCAAAAGTAAATTATTAACACTAAACCAATGCACAATTTTAGAGAGAGCATTATTTACATCGTCAATAACGGTCTGTTTTCGCTTAAGCTTAAATATAAGTGATGTGTCATCTGCAAATAACACTATTTCATGACTGTTCTTTATGAGGCAAGGTAGGTCATTAATATATACGAGAAATAAAAAAGGGCCAAGAATTGAGCCCTGCGGAACTCCCATAGTGACAAGCGAACCTGGGGATCGCTTGCCGTTAACGTCTACTCTTTGGATCCTATTATCCAAATAAGAAATAAGAAGATCCAAGGCAGTGTTTCTAACACCATAGTGATGCAATTTCCTGACCAATGTATCATGTGAAACACAATCGAAAGCCTTAGATAAGTCACAAAAAATACCTAGGGCATCATGTGACCTCTCCCAGGCCTCAAAAATATGTGAAAGAAGCTCAACACCAGCGTCGGTAGTCGAGCGACCCCTTGTGAAACCGAATTGCTTACTGTTTAATAACTTATGTTTATTAAAATGTCTTTGCAATTGATCTAGCATCAATTTTTCGAATATTTTACTAAAGGTGGGAAGCACAGAAATAGGTCTAAAGTTCGTGGGGTCTGATGTGCTGCCCGATTTAAACAAAACCTTATAGCTATATTCATGTATTTAGTTATTATTTAATCGTGGTTTTGTATGTTGTGCTGTCTTTTGTGTGCACCAAATAAACGATATATCTATCTATCTATTGGGCCAACATTCTGAATTACTGTTAGCTCAACATCAGAATCAGAATTTTTTATTTGTAAAACATAGGTAGGTTAAGAACAAGGTCAAAAAAAAAAACTAGCTACACTTGTTTCTCAGGTCTCAGGTGGGATGAACGTCCAGCAAATCCCACACACAGCACTCATCACTCAGCACTTAATTCTTTTAATTTTAATGTTACTTTGTTTTTATTTATGTTTAGTGTGTTTTTAGTTTAATGTGTGATTTCATGTGCGAGTCTCAATAAATACCTTTTCTTTGTTTTCTTTCAAATATATAGCACGTTTTAAAGTAGTTAGTAAAAATATTCAACTGTATCAATCGAAGAATTTTATTGTTTTCCTTTATTAAACGACTTCCAAAAAGGAGGAGGTGCTATGTTCGTAGCGTATGTAGGTTTTTTTTTTAATATATGGCCACCGATTTCTCCGGCAATTGTGGAACGATTTTGATTTTTTTTTGTATGAAAGAGTATGATCTCAAATTGGTCCCATATTAATTTTATCAACTTTGCTTGGATAGTTTTTGAGTTAGCTTCAATAATACGTATTTTTCCCAGAGTCGAATTTGTGTGGGGTAGGTACCACAACTAAAAAGTGAAATATAAAAACCTTTTACAAAAAAAAAAACAGTACAAAGTGAAAAATTACTCTAATTTCGAAAGTCGGTGGCAAAAACGAAAATTCAAAACCAGACAGTTTTTTTTAAGTCGTTTTTTTTGTGTGTCTTCCTATGAAAGAAAAGAAAGAAATAAAGAAAATACATTTATTTAGCACAGATTAAAAAGCACATAATATAATTCAAAGCATTTTAGGCATTGGCAGAATAGTCAACATCGGCTTTGCTTGCCATTTAATAAAAATAGAATACCTATACATACTCCATAGGTTTAGAGTTAAATAAAGGTAAACAAATCGTAAAAAGGGTTTTTAAAGATGACACTTTCTTGTTTAAAAATACGATAAAACCAAATTAAATTTATTTTAGATTTTTACTATAGTTTCCTCTTTTTTAATGTACCTATGTTAAACTTTATCACTTATTCTTGAACTAATCTTCGTAGATGTAGCAATTGTTTTTTTTTTTGTTAGATTTATAACAATAATAATATAATATTTTGTAATTTGTCTATTGTAAAGAGCCCAAACTCTAAACGTCAACGAATTATAACGATGCTAAATTGAAGAGTACAGCTGTGACCTAGCATGACAACTGATGTGACAGGTATGACGTTTAGTCGGCTACCTGACAGCTGTCTCGTCACGTAATTTTTGTTTGCTTACCGTTATTTATCTTCCTAACGTATGGAGTATAGAATAAATCGTAGGCACTATACCTTTAACTACAAGAGGTTTTCCAATGCGTTTTGTGGAAGGCCTCTTCTTATTTCCTCCTCTCCTTCATCTCAGATCACAGCAAAAGGGTTGACGCCTGGCAAAAAAAAAAACTAATTAGTCCGTCAGTCTGATAATAAAAAAATATTAGACATAATTATTTTTTGCTTTATCTTATTAATATTTTTCTTATTAATAAGATATAGAAAAAATACGTGACTTAGATAAAATTCATTAAATTTGGGGAGTGAGGGCACGCTACGTCACAACTCAGTATAAAATCTACGAATGCGTGACGTCATGCCACATTTTAACTCAATGTATCGCCGTAATCTTTTAATTACGTAAAAAAAGAAAAAATACGTGTCAAATATTTTTTAATAATCTACTTACTGGACTTTTTTTGTCATTATCCCTTTAAGACCTCCAAGAGGCTTTCCGATGCGTTTTACGGAAAGGCTCTTCTTATTTCTTCCCCTCCTTCAAGTCAGATCCCAGCAAATCAATACTCAGTACTCAATATTCTTTCCATGTGAACTTAGGTGGAAGGTTTTACAATTAATATAATGATCATTGTGAACCCCGTCGCTCACAGCTCAGTAGGAATAACGGTTAAGATAGAAATGAATAATCTCAAATCCTGGCAGTACTTCTTCAGATACTCTGTGTCGCAATTAGGAGCTCAATTACTGCCAAGATACAGTGCATTTGATTCGGAGCAAATTGGCTGTGACAGACGGACAGACAGACAGACAGAAACACGAGTGGTCCTATAAGGGTTCCGTTTTTTCCCTTTTGAGGTACGGAACCCTAAAAACACATATTCTTTTACTTGGTTTAAATTTTTTATTTGAAAAAAAACCTTGGAAGAAAACAAAGTTTTCTAGACTCCGATCATAATATCGAAACTGAGCTTTTATGGCTTCACTGGACGCTCACCCTATACTGTGTCCAATACACCTATGCAAGCATTTATACACAAATGCATAATCTCGCATAGAAAGAAAAACAAAATGTCTGTCGCTAATCCCACATAAGATTACATTTTCTGTCATCTTTCATAGATGCTGTTTTGTTTTTATTCTTGAGATACAGTTGGGCGCAACAAAGTTGTCATTTGAATTGTTTAGATTTTGAGGTAATCAATCATAACAGCCTATCGAATTCCACTGCTGAGCGTAGGCCTCTCCCAGGCTGCGCCACAAGACTTGTCTTCCGCCTTCCGCATCCAGTCTGTCCCGGTCAGCTTTTTAAGGTCTCCGGTCCTTCGTCACTGGGACAAGTCCCACACTACGCTTGCCGTACGCCGTCTCCACTCCAGGACTCGTCTGCTCCACCGGCCATCGGTCCTTCGACAAACATGGCCACTCAAGGAATAATTGCTGTCAAAATACTTATTAAGGCGACGATAACCGACTTTTAATGATTTTATACTGAAGATCACGTTTAAAGGAGTTGTGTTAATGATTTGGAAATGATATATTATATTAAATTAGAGCATTTTCTTAATAACTTAATTACGAATATTTTAGATTATGTTTATATTACATAACGAAATTAATTTGTAAAGTTATGTCTAACGCGGATAAAGAACTGAGAATCACGCATAATCTTTCAGGCGTATTTTTCTGAAACCTTTACCATTTCGAAGATAATTTAACTATGATGTTTTAGTATACGTGTTTTATTAAAATACGTTTTGTATTTTGTATAATAAATTAATAATCTAAAGAAAAAAGAAAGAAAAAGTGTTTATTCTGCACAAACTAAATGCACATTACAAAAAAAAAAACAAAACAATACCACTTTACAGATGAGCCAAAAGCCTCGTATCCATTATTGACACAGAAAAGTTTGACAAATTTTATCTATTCCCTGCTGTTTAATGTGTCTAATTTGGGACAGCGTTCCTTCCTTGATGAGCGAGTCCTATTACTGGCTGGACGTACGACGCGTTGCGTGAGCTCAGTACAGAACAAGCAAGCTAACCACTCAAGGTCACTGGCATATATCTGCGTCTTAATACTTATAATAAGAGGAGAGCTCACGATAGGAATGAAAATTAGTAGCTGTCACCGGATACGGTGAAGAGGACTACACAAGACTCGCTAGGATCTTCCACCGGCAAAAATGTAGCTCGCAGAAATGTTTCCACCATTTTCTAATTATCCGTGTTTTCGCAAAATCCCTAGGGTTTTCGCGAAAATTCGAATTATCAAATTATCCTACGACATGCATAAAGGGAAGGGCTCATTAGACATAAAGAAAATCGTCCTCACCGCTGTCAGCGGGAAAAGTTTGTGTTTGTGTCAAAAAGCAAGATAAATATGTTTTATTTTTTTTAAGACAGAAATATTTTTTCTAATCATCAGCATTTATTGTAGTGAAAGTAAAATACACCTTGTAACTAATATTATAACGCAAAGAGTATAATAATAATTCTTATCATTCCCATCGGGCAACCCCAAAGAATCGAATCCAATAAATGCTTTACCAGCATTTGCATTTTAACAACATCTGGAGTACTCATTAACAGACACAACTCATCTATTCTGCCCTGCTAAGCCGAAAGGCGGTATCTCAATCGGAGTAAGTTTTGAGAAAATTGGCTTTTTGTAAATTGTAATTTAAGGAAACATAAGGATATAAAGAACTTCCTAGTAGTTTTTTTAAATGTTTTAAGTTAGATAGCGGTATGTGGCTTATACCATTAGATGCGAAATTATTATAGCTATTGAATCCTTTAAAAAAAACTAAAAGGGCGTATCTCAGAGATACCGCCTTTCGGCTTAGCAGGGCAGTATTCTAGATTTAAGACGTGTGTTCTTTCTCTGGCATTTTTCCATAGTTGCAACATTATTTATCCAAACTTATCGACTTTGAACTTGATCTTAACTACACACGGCTACACATCAGGCTATAAATTTCCAGTATAGGCTGACCTCGCATTGTACGGAAATCTTATACAATACGAGATCAGAATAAACTGGAAATCTATATAGCTTGATGTGTAGCGGTGAAAAACGAGTCACGATTCACCAATATTTTTTATAGAGTTAATTAATATCTGTTTAGATAATATTGATGACACTGGTTTGAGTTAACGGTTTCTGGATATCGTAAACATGACTGTTACGTCATAGGCGTAGGGTCAGCAGAGAATGAGGTTAATTAGAATAGCCGCTATATTCGTCTGGAGGCGTCTTTTTACCCGACTTCTAAAAAGGAATGTAACGTCTTTTGCTAAGAACAAATATCACGCATGTATTTTCTGAAGGCAGCAGTGATAGCCTAGTGGTGTGACCGTCAGTCTGCCAAGTCATAGGTCTCGAGTTCGAACCCAAGGCACGCACCTCTGACTTTTCAGATTCATGTGCGTATGAATCACTTGCTTCAAAAACAGTGAAGGAAAACATCGTGAGGAAACCGGCATGCCTGAGAGATATTTCTCGACGGCATGTGAAGCCAAGTCAGAGGCCCATGGGCGGCCGTCTGAAACCAGGTTAGTCACTAACCACACGAAAAGAAGAAGAATACATTTTTGTATAATTAAAATGAACGGTTCGTCAGCACACAGATATACCTGAGAGGTTTTCGTTGTGTGGCTAAAACCAAACTGTAAAAAGGTTATGTATGTAAGTGTTCTAGAAATAACTAAATAATAATAATACTTTGTCCTTTGTCTACCTTTTTTTTTTTTTTTCTTTAAACGAACTCCTCGCTCGGCAGTCGCACTTACAAGTGTTGCCAGTTCATAGTAACACACGGCCAAAATGATATGTGATGTGAATTTACTACCGATCATCAGTATTGTATAAATTCAAATTCAAATTCAAATTCATTTATTCGTGTGATTTTTGGTACATGTTACATGAGATCTTAATAATAAATAATTTGTTCCTCAAAAATCTACCATATAGGTGTACACACAATCATAAAATTAGTCATTATTATTATAAAAAAAGATTATTCAACATATTAAAATAAAATATTTACTTACAACAAAACACAAAATAAGACAGAAAAAATAATAATAATAAAAACAAGCAAAACATTAACAATATATAGAAAATAAAATATAATAGAAAACATATGTATTAATAGAATAACCATAGGTAATTTACTACGCACTAGCTGTGTCCCGCAGCTTTACTCACGTTAAACTGGATAAAAAATAAAAAAAAGACAAACAAACAAATAGTTTTTATGACAGCTGCGCTAACAGACTCCGGCGCGTGAGTCGCCGACGGTACGAAATGTTATAATTTTAAATATTATATTTTATATAAACATTTAGGACTAAGTATTGTATTTATTCATTTTATTTTGTTATTTCACTATATGCTGCACCGGTTGACGTCATCACGTCAACGCCGGCTGTCGCTGAAAACCAGCGCTGGGGGTCTGTCTCGCATAGGGTCGTAGCATTATGCTGAGCGATGGCCGTTTTGCGTGGATGTGACGCATATTTTACCCCTAGTTGTTTACTTTCGTGTTTTGTTCTTTCCTTGCGTCATGTGTACCGCAAATACGTATTTTCTTTCTTCTTTTCTTTTTTCTTTAAAAGTAGCCAATTTCAGGTAATAAACTACCGCCCATTTTTTGGATTCCTATAACATACATATTCTATTTGCAAGTATGGTAAATGCTTTTCATCTACCTTCAACTATAAAATTTGTTTTTTTCGCATCGCATCGGTGGTAAATTGTTTTTTTCCGCCCTCAACAAAACAGTGCGTTGCGTCGGTGGTTATTTGGTTTTTTCTGCCCTTAGCAACACAGTGCGTCGCGTCGGTGGTAATTTGGTTTTTTCTGCCCTCGGCAACACAGTGCATCACATCGGTGGTAATTTGGTTTTTTCCGCCCTTGACAACACAGTGCATCGCATCGGTGGTAATTTGGTTTTTTCTGCCCTCAGCAACACAGTGCGTCGCGTCGATGGTAATTTGGTTTTTTCCGCCCTCGGCAACACAGTGCGTCGCGTCGGTGGTAATTTGCTGTTGAAATTAAATCAAATTGAGTCGTGTGCGGCCTCTATATACACGTTATAATTATAGCTAATACTTAGTCATTACACATGCAAAACTATTAAACGGATTCGCAATTTAATTTCGGAGATTTACTCGCTGACTGATCTTATTTCTAAATTAGGTACTTACTATCTGACCGAAACGCGGTTGTCCTGTCCGAATTTCAATATGTAATTCATACAAGATTCCCATATAAAATAAAATGCACTTTCAGTTTTCCCAAATTCTACAATTTTTCTTTCCGTTAAAACCTAATTCCGACTATTACACTCTTTTCAAGAGATTTTTTTTTTATTGATATTTTAATATCAGTTTAAATATATTTTTTTATGTGTGAACTTCACAGACGTGTAACATCAAATTATTTTTATTTTGTCGTGTTTAAGTATCGATAGCTATAACGTCTGCGAGGTTTCGCTAGCTAATTTAATTTGACCCTGTATATTGTATAAGGTCCTTAAAAACTCAAAGCTTTCAGTCTTCTACTTCAATGATGGTAGGTAGGTATCAACAATCTATTTACCTCCTCAGGGCTCTGACCTCTAATAATATTTACTGCTATATAAAAAACGCAGTCATTAGTTTCGGGGATTACAACAAACAGACATACCGACATATAAAAAAATATGAGAGGTGTAATTTATCATAAATATATTGAAACTCGTTTATGACGAATAGAATTCAAAGTTTTGAAACATAAAAGCATTTTTGGTAATGTGCCTGGTACAGTCAACCGCATGTCTGTGGTAACAAATTGACTCTGACAGCGAGTAGGTACAGGCGCTTCCAAAAGCCGACTCACATTCAGCGATCTTCTTTACATGTCTATTCTATTCTATTTTTAATAAATGGCAAGCAAAGCCGATGTCGACTAGTCTGCCAATGTCTAAAAAAAACAAAGAAAAGTAAGTTCTAAGTTCTAAGTTTAGGGGGTTTGGTTTCCGCCCTTAGTCCTACAGTGGACCATTGTGCGTGGAAGAAAAGTAAGTGTTTGTTATTAAAAAACAAAACGTTAAAAACTAATAAAATTTCTTCGATTGATACAATTCTTTACATGTCAGAAGACCGAATAAAGACCGTCGCGACCGTCGCGTCGCTCGAACAATACAATTTCTAAGAAAACTTGACGGTATAACAATAACCGGTGTCGCGTCGCGCTAGTCTGCACAAAGCTTAAAAATGTGACACTGACAGATAAGACATTTGACATCCACCTACTCACCCCACTGGGCCCGCGTGGTGAATTAGTCCCTCTCACCGTGAGGAGGCCTGAGTCCCAGCAGTGGGAACATTGTAGGCCGATTATGCTTACCTAAATGAATTTAAAAAAATCCATTAAATATTGAAGAACACGCCTTTTCAAATCATAAGCAATATTGTTAAAGTTTATTTTTCACCTTCACACAAAATAGTTTTTTTTTTTTGCGGAAATTTTTCTATTGTTGTTCCCTACCGTAAGGTTTTCTAAGAAATTGTTTTGTTAGAGTCGCGTCGCGCCAGTCTGCACGAGGCTCTAACAAGTAACTGGATTGTGGAGTCCAGATAGGCAATCGCTCCATGTAAAATACTGGTATTCAGCTGCATCCGGTTAGACCGGAACCCGACCCCAACGTAGTTGGGAAAAAGCTAGGCAGATTGATTGCATTGGCAAAAGCCTTATTATAGGACCTCATAGTGACAACTACCATACTGTAGGTTCGGACTTCGGACCTCATATAATCGGGTTCAATACCCGAGCCAAACATCAGAACAAAAAAAACTACTTTTCTTATAAAAAAACACAATTTATTTAAATATTCTCTAAGCGTTTCGTCCGAGGTATTTATAAAGCATTGTCGTCTAAATACAGATTTAACCGACTGTGCACGTAAAACAAGAGTTATGGGTTTAGTTACTGGTTTAGTAGAGCATAAGGTGTAATAAAAGTGTCTAAAAAAGACCTGTTTTTGTGTCTGTAAATTTTACCTAACTGTAGAATTACAAGCAAATGAGACTTTCATTTTTAACCGACTTCCAGAAAGGAGAAGGTTTTATGTTCGTAGTGTATCTTTTAACTTTGCTTGGCTAGTTTTTGACTTAGCTTCAGTAATACGTATTAAAGCTCGTACAGACCAGCGCGACGCGACGGCGCGACGCGACTCGAACAATACAATTTCTAAGAAAACTTGGCGGTACATAACAATAAACAGTGTCGCGTCGCGCTGCGCTAGTCTGCACAAAGCTTTATTCCCACTTAGTCTATATGAACGATGTTATGAGTTCCTGTCACTGTTATTTACATCTAGTAAGTAGTGGTAATCGATTTGTGTGGTGTAGGTGGCAAAAAAAAAACTTTTTACACAAATAAAAAACTACCATCTAAAAGTACTTAATTTATTTCCATGGAAGGTAGGTAGACCTTTAGTGTGGGATGCTACGTGTGTTGACACTCTTGCGCCATCCAATCTTGCTGGCTCAGCGTGCTGTGCTGGCGCTGCCGCTGCGGCCGCGGAAAACCTCAAGCGGCGTAAGTATAATAACCTCACTGGTAATTATATTTTCCAGCCGTTTGGGGTTGAAACCCTCGGGCCGTGTGGTCCGAGTGCTCACGGCCTCTTTAAAGAAATCTCCAAACGGCTGTTTGACACTTCCCGTGACCCAAGGGCTGGTTTTTACCTTGGCCAGAGGCTAAGCATTGCCATACAACGTGGCAACGCAGCCAGCCTCTTGGGTACATTACCAGTCGACAGCGATGCGGATGAATTTTTCGATGCTATATTTTAGTTTGTAAATAGTTTTAGTTAAGTTAGTATATAATTTTGCTACTTTTATTAATTAATTCGTTGTAATTTTTTTGTACCCACTTGTAAATATGTAAATTCGGTAATAAATAATTTAGATTAATATAAGTTAAACAATTATTGCGCGGCTGGGTCAAGGGCTTGATTCAGAAAGCAGTACTCCTGGACACGGCAGGCATAGGTAGGAGGTTCCTCTCTCTAGAGCCCTGACCACCGGCAGCTTGGACCCTGTACCCTAAATGTGTATTACACTATCAATCAGAATCTGAATCGTTTTGAAACAGATTGCTAATATCATAAGTTCGAAAAATGTTTCTGCTCAACAACGTAAATAACGCAATGAATGTTGTTGAACTGTCAAAATGAAGCAGAATAGTCGTAATCGTTTACGAAAATTTGTTGCGTAATTGTTCCCCCCCCCCACCCCCTTGTTATATTTTTATAGTTAGTTAGTTCATTTAATAAGTACCTAGTGTGTCAAATATTGTAAAAGATATACTACGAATAAATATTGCGTAATTAGATAGCTGTTCCTGATGGCGCTGGGCCACTATTTTTTACATTTTTAATAGTATATTATGCAATTAGTGAATAAAGGACGGATTTAAAGCGAGGGCCATAGATGAATCACGAGCAAGTGCAGGATTCTAACGACTGAATCACGACCGTAGGGAGTGATTCATGATGATTGAATCACGAGCGTAGCGAGTGATTCAAGTGTTAGAATCCTGAGCGACGCGAGTAATTCATGGCCCTCGATATAAATCCGTTTTATTCAAGAGTTGCATACTATACTTTATACCATGACTACGAGAAAAAAAAAGATTTAAGCGAAAATAGACATTTAATGAAGAAAAAAGGAAGGTTGAATTAATTCAAATACACATTAAAATTGGAACAATTACTAAAATTAAAAATAATGTTCATATTATTACTAATAATAATCAACTTGTGAAGCGATATTTATTTCCTGTGTATCGAGTATGTTTTCGCAAGGAGGTTGTATAGCATTGAGATGCAGGTCGCATATATAGATGTGTTCTAAATTCAAACACCAAAACAGTGATTAAAAGTGCTTTTTATTCACTGAAAACAGTGAATAAAATAAGCTTTTTAGAGGGGGAATGGTATAAATGTTTTTTTAATAATAATATTTAAAAACTAGGTTTTTCCCGCGGCTTAGCTCGCCTGGAAGTGGGAAATTATTCCATTGAATCGTACTACCAAGATAACAGTATCCTATGTGTTAATTCAGGTTATAAACTATCTGCTGCCAGTCTTCTGGGCACGTTTCCGGATGACAGCGATGCGGACGAATACTTTGACGCATAAGTGTCCGTTTCTTTTTTGTTTTTTTTGTATTTATTTGTATAGTTCGTTATTGTATTTAGTACCTAGTGTAAATAGTTATTTGTGTTAAGTATTGTAAATAAAAGGGGTGATTTTAAAACTATCTGTTTGCCTCATCCAAATCCTATTAGAAGCATAACATAGTGATTGAATACTATCGTGAATTCATGCAAGCCTAGTACTTTTTGTTAGGTTACTGCTCAGAAATTGTGCACAACGTCTAATGATTGTAATACTATCTTGAATTCATGCAAGCCTAGTACTTGTTGTGCCAAGTTTCAAGTTTATTAACTCAAGGAATAAGATTTTTCATAGAAACGAAATCCCACCTTTTCGCCCCCTTAAAGGTGGAGTTTTCAAAAACCTCTCCTTAGTGCTTGCTCCCCTACATTTTATAAGGAAGCTGTGTGCAAAATTTCACGTTCCTAGTCCCAGTAGTTTCGGCTCTGCGGTGATATGTCAGTCAGTCAGTTAGTTTTGCCTTTTATATATATACTTATATATAGACACTTAATATGTCTGTATTTATATAATAAAGGAGCTATACAATCATTCTAGACCTATCCGTGTTACTTTTATAATTTCCACGAACAATTGATAAAGGCTAGGTTATGTCTATAGTTATTGCCCGGACAATAACTGTTAAGGCCTGTGCAGACCAGTGCGACGCGACGGCACGACGCGACTCGAACAATACAATTTTTAAGAAAACTTCACGGTATAACAATAACCTGTGTCGCGTCGCGCTGTCGCGTCGCGCTAGTGTGAACACAGCTTAATTCGCAACGCAAACTTTTGGAATACCTGCAGAGTGGAACAGTGTCGACTGTTGACAAAAGTTTTTGACACTTTTGCTCCCTCATTTATAATCAAACACATACCTACAACTCTGCTTATCCCACATACCAAGATAGAACATAGAAGTCAATGAATCCTCAAGTATGAAGCCAAACATTTCCTCAATGTTAGTCAAACACAAATATTACGCAAAAGGCCAATGCACCGAGCAGTCGAAAAATGAACGAATAACGTTCTATTTGTGTGTAAGGCTGTTTGTATATTAAAATTACTGGAAGTGTAGGTTTTTTTCGTGTAATAGGTTGGCAAATAGAGTGATGGGCTTGGAAACTAGTAATTTGTATTAGACGCCTATTAAAAGTCGCCAACTACGGTGTTTGTCGTATCGTACCGTTGGGCAAAATTGAAGCCTCATAGCACAGTCAAGTAACGGAACAGAGATAAAGCTTCTAAAGAGCGTGCAGAATGTATCCCTACCTATTTTGGTAGGGTTTGCGCAGGAGGATAAAATTAAACAAACATAACGTTAAACGTTTGCGCTAAAGTGAACCCTCGGAGGGCTCCCGGCACTGAACGTGTAAAGGCTGATTAAAGCTTCGTACAGACAAGCGCGACGCGACAGCGCGGCGCGACACAGTTTTCTTAGAAATTGTATTGTTCGAGTCGCGTCGCGCCGTCGCGTCGCGCTGGTCTGCACGAAGCTTTAATCAGCTTACGTGTTTTAATTTATAAACATAATTATTCAATCATTAAAAGGTCGGTAGGTATTACCTACGCATTTCAAATCATAAACACCAATCATTATGTAATCACTAGCTTTCCCCCGCGGCTTCGTTCGCGTGGAAGTCGGAAATTATTCCACGAAAACGTACTACTGGGATAAAAAGTATATTAGGTGTTAATTCCGGTTATAAACTAGATAGTTTATAACCTGAATTAACACTTTCAGCCTTTTTTCACTTGAGTTATGTTAGTCCCACTGCAATGACCTATTCTAATACAGTGAAAAAACTACCATAGATCACAAATTCACCACCCTTGTGAGTTTGCAATCTCAGTCAAACCAATACTCTAATTGTGTAACACGATCAATCCCAATCTGAATCATTTTGAAGGATATTGCGAATCCATTGCTTCATAAGTTCGAAAAATTGTCAGGTCAACAACGTAAATAACGCAATGAATGTTGTTGAACTGTCAAAATGAAACAGTACCCTAATTGTGTAACACATGATCAGTCAGAATCTGTGTCGTTTTGAAATAGATTGCTAATCCATTGTTCAAAGATCGAAAAAAAATTTGCTCAACAACGTAAATAACGCAATGAATGTTGTTGAACTGTCAAAATGAAACCGATTGTGATTGATGGCGTGTTTTACACAATTAGGGTTCTGGTCTAGATTTTCTTGCAATGTTTTCCTTCACCTTATATCAGGGATGTCCGACATAGGTAGCTAAGTGCTGGATATTGAACCCGTACCCATTAGCTTGAAACAGGTTTAAGCTTCCGTACGTAAGTGACGTAAGTTAAAAGCATTCATTTGCTAAATGGTTTACATGTACTAGACTCAGACCAAATAAAAAACCAAGACAGAGTGCTGTCAACAGTGATGTGAAGCCTGTTTCGTGAACATGTGTGCACTTTGTGTGGTGTAGTTTGATTGTAGTGACATTTTAAAGATCTATTCCCATCCAAAACCAAGAGCTAATACCATTTGGTATTAGTTTATTTCCGAATTTATTTTCTGTTCCCAACGAGTACCACATTTTTTTAAATAAAAAATCTATTACTAACGAATACCAAAACGTGACTTTTTGTACACTCAGCTACACAAAGTTTTTCCAATTTATATCAGCTTCTAAAAGCTCTGAAAGAAGACGCAGATTTGCAATCAGTGGTTGTTAATCAATACATGACCAATGCACCTGACGCAAAGCGACGTGCAACGGAAACTATAGCGAAAAATCGGTGGATCACATACGTTACTGACCAACTCCGTGAACAGAAATTTAGCGTTGGTCATTGTTTAGAAAAATTAAGGCTCTAACTTCTATTTGGTGAAATTTTAAAATTAAGCTGATTATTACCTACTTAAAAATGCGTAAGTACTACTTTTAAATGTTAGCAAATTATTTATATTTGATGTCTTTGCAAAAAAAAAATGCTGATTTATTACTACTAAGCTACATAATTATTTTAAAAGTTGATTATCTGTGATATTTTATAACAATTGTTAGATTGTAAGTAAATTCACCATTTTTGATGATTTTTGCCAAAAACGTTGTTACATTAAAAGTTGATTATTTGTGATATTTTATAATTTTGTTAGATTTTCAGTACTTTAACTATTCATATTCGATTTTTTGCCAAACTTTTAGGTGATTTATTATTAAGATACGCAATTATATCACCACCATAAATATAAGTCTGTGATATTTTATACTCTATACTTTTACATATTAGGTAAGTATCACAGTTAATTAATAAGTAGGTACTGAAAATTGCTACTATTTGATAGTTTGTATATAATATTATAATTGTTGGACTTTTAATAGTAAAATAAAAGTATATAATATCTCTAAATCTCTAAAAATTACAAAATAAAAGAAAAAATAAATATAGGTATTGGATGGGAATAGATCATTTTAAAAGGTTGCAAATGTGTGCGTGTGAGCGTGTATGCACAGAGCGGCGGTGTAGTTTTGGCATGCTTCACTGTATTGTTCGCAGCGCTCTGTCTTGGCTTTTTATTTGTTCTGAGATACTAGATAACATCATAAAATCACTCCTTGTTTCCCCGAAGTTGGGCAGAGGTGTACCTATCTATTGTACATCCACATTTCGCCAGTTATTTTCAAGTTTCATGTAATAGGCGGCGAGCCTATTGCCATCAACCGGGCGCAATCCAGGCTCTGAGCTGCTACTGATTACTAAGTGTTATTACTCAATTGGCGAATTTTTGACCGATAAGAATTTAAATTGATTATGACATCTCTGTACTCCTGACTTTTACTATGTATATCATTTATTTTTAATTTAAATGTATTGACCTCAAACTTGACGAATTTATAATCCCATTTTATTAAACTTGAAATTTTGTGTTGTATTGCCTACTTTAATATTGTTATTCTTTTTTCTGAATTAAATCTTGACATGGTAAACTTGTATTGATTTGATTGAATTTGTTAATAATATTTGTAAACTGTTTGCATGCCTTAATTAAGGTAGTTAGTATAAGGATCATTTTAACCTTAACACCTGTAACCTGTACCTACTTTCTGTGCAAATAAAGAACTATTCTATTCTATTCTACTTCAGATAGAAAAACCCAATAACACTTTTACCGACCTGGGACTCGAACCCAGGACCTCATGCTCAGCAGAAGCGCTCGCGACCACTAAACTAATGAGGCAGTCATACTAGATACTAGTCTCTTTTGAGCCTATGTTTAATTTTTTCATTAATTAAAGCACTTTATTCCTCAGACCAATTAAAAAATCAAAACAGCGTTGTCAACAGTGACGTGAGGCCGGTTTGGTAAACATGTGTGCACTTAGTGAGATGTGTGTTTAATTGTTAAACGTTATAAATGTGTGCGTGTGAGCGAGTATGCACAGATCGGAGGTGTAGTTTTGGCATGTTAAGCTTCGTGCAGACCAGGGCGACGCGACGCCGCGACGCGACTCGAACAATATAATTTCTTAGAAAACTCGAGGGTATAACAATAACCGGTGTCGCGTCGCGCTGGTCTGCACGAAGCTTTTACCGACCTGGGACTCGAATCCAGGACCTCATGTTCAGCAGAAGCACCACGACCACTAAACTAATGAGGCAGTCATACTAGATACTAGTCCCTTTTGAGCCTATGTTTTATTTTTTCATTAATTAAGGCACTTTATTCCTCAGACCAATTAAAAAACCAAGACAGCGCTGTCAACAGTGACGTGAGGACGGTTTCGTAAGCATGTGTGCATTTAGTGAGGTGTGTGGTGTGTGTGTGAGGTGTGTGTTTAATTGTAAAACGTTGTAAATGTGTGCGTGTGAGCGAGTATGCACAGATCGGAGGTGTAGTTTTGGCATGTTAAGCTTCGTGCAGACCAGGGCGACGCGACGCCGCGACGCGACTCGAACAATATAATTTCTTAGAAAACTCGAGGGTATAACAATAACCGGTGTCGCGTCGCGCTGGTCTGCACGAAGCTTCACATTGTATTGTTTGCAGCGGTATGTCTTGGTTTTTTATTTAGTCTGTGTTTTATTCGAAAAAAAATTAAATAACAATTAAGCGTTATTGATGGACTGTGTGAAAGATGATATGGCTAGAAAAGGGGTGACCACCGAGATGACGACTAATAGAGAAGTATTGAAGAAGACATGTTGCGACGACCACTAATAAATGGGGGTAAGGGCAGAGAATGAAAATGATGGTGATGATTCAACCATTTTAATTGTGTTTATTTTTTTTCTGGCGCTGTTTCAAAAACCGGCCAAGTGCGTGTGGGACTCACAATGAAAGGTTCCGTAGTTGGAAAGAATTAATCCCAAAAACAAACAAAACGTTGTAGATGAAAAAAAATTTCTCCGATGTACTTCACGGTCAATTCTCCAACTGCAAGTGTAAGGTTGTAATCGCAAAAAAAAGGTGTGTTAAAACTACAAATGAACAATTTTCCGAATTTTTTCCTTTACATGTGCTTGATTCTAGGTCAACGGAAAGTACCCTGTAGGTTTTGATTTATTTGCGAGTATCAAAAATTTCGCATAAATGGCCGTATTATTTTATTGCGTTGACATAGAAGCTTGATTTTTTTAGAGCTTCAAGGGACCATAGACCTACGCATTTGATTTTAATTTCAACTTGATACCTCTACGCGTTCCTGAGAAAAAGGGTCTTGACAGACTGACAGACAGACAGACGGACGGACATCGAAGTGATCCTGTAAGGGTTCCGTTTTTTTCTTTTGAGGTACGGATCCCTAAAAATAACGTATCGCCGCAGAATAGATACAGTTAGTTCATGATTGCAACATGTTGTTAACGGTCATGAATGCACGTCATAGTAGACTATAAAAAAGTGTCAATAACTACCAGCCATTATAAGTGTTAATTGGGATAAAAACAAGTTTTATTTGGCACTTTGTTTTTACACTTTTTTTTGTAATTCTTTTTCGGTTTATTTTCTTTTGCATGTTTATTTTGGAATTGTCCGACTTTTCGTTCATAACATGGTAGAAGAGGAAACAAAGAGGTATATACCGCACACAAGAAAGAGTAGGTACACGATATCATCACGTACACGTAGGGTTGCCATCTTTATTTAGAAGAAATAAAGTATTTCTGATTGTTGAGTATCAAGATCCAGGTGTGCTACATTTTTGGGCACGCCACAATTGTGGCGATAAGACCCCTCTTTGAGGAGTGGCTAGAGAGACGCCACGGCGTCCTCACCTTCCGCCTGACACAGGTCCTCACCGGACATGGTTGTTTCGGGAGGTTCCTGTTCAGGATAAAGCGGGAGGAAACGCCCGGGTGTCACCACTGTGTGGATCGCCCGGAGGACACGGTGGAGCATACGGTGGAGGTCTGCCCAGCTTGGGCGGAGCACCGCCGTGTCCTCACGGAGGCGATCGGCGGCGGCGATCTCTCGCGTCCGGCCCTGGTTCAGGCCATGGTCCGGAGCGAGAGGGCATGGGAGGCCGTCACCTCCTTCTGCGAAGCAGTAATGCTTGCGAAGGAGGAGGCGGAGCGCGCGAGGGAGAGGCAAGATTCGCGCCCTCGCGCCCCTAGTCGCCGCAGGAGATGCCCCGGGCGTCGGGAGTCGAGAGCCGACTTCCGGCCACCGTAGGCGCGGGCTTGCGGACGGTGAGCAATGGGTTGCTCGCCGTCCGATAGGGACCAGGCCCGGGTCGACGGCGCGTTGTGTTCCACGCGCGCCTCAAAGAGATGTCAGCACCAACTGACGGGGTCCGGAAGGGCCAATGCCTGCCGGGGTT
Source organism: Agrochola circellaris (assembly GCA_914767755.1). NCBI lineage: Eukaryota > Metazoa > Arthropoda > Insecta > Lepidoptera > Noctuidae > Agrochola > Agrochola circellaris. The sequence goes on along the minus strand of OU611867.1, from coordinate 1,303,425 downwards.
GCGGGTTTGTCTGAAAGGGATATCGCGACCCCGGCACACAGGCAACGGAAGGAACACGGGTGGGTTTTAGTCAGTAAAAGTCTGACACGCCCTCCCGCTCCACCCAGAGCGGGAGAAGTTATTTGATAATTTCCCATCCTCAAAAAAAAAAAAAAAAGGTGTGCTACATTTTTGGCAGCGCTTCTCGCTTGAAATGAGTATTTCAAGCGAGAAGCGCTGCCAAAAATGTTGTCGTAGCTTTTCGATCCGGCTCGAAGGACCATATGTTGAGTATCAAGCTCTACGTATGCTGTTGGTGGTCTTGAATAAAACTACTTGATTCCGATATGACAAGTATTTCTTTTGATGATGATGAGACGACCGATATGTGTGCGCACGCTCAACGTGTCGGCGAGCGAGTGAAAAGGTGGGGGAAGCCCGCGATCACGTTGTGGTGTGTGGATGTGACGTCAGGAACACTGATTTCAGAGAGGGTAATTATAGAGTACAGACTTATAAGAAAGAGTACAACTTAATGTTATTTTTAAAACAGCATTTTTTTGTACTTTTTGCAGGCAATAACACCGCTTTTTGTGTTTTTTTTTAATAATTTAAAATAAATAATTTTCGTAGTCTTCATTAGTTCAAATTGATGAGGTACTCAGCTGTTATCAATTTCAACGAAGCCCCGTTTCTGTCTTCCCGCCACTTTGCAATCTTGACCGAAAACAGGGCCGTCTAAACCTATCGCCAACCGCCTCGAATAGTTTAGGTTTTCTTTTGGCAGCCCCTAGCTACGCAGGAACTAGGGGGCCACCGAGCCACACGGATTGCGGGGCCCTGGGGTACTTGTCCAGTGACCAAAGGAAAAGACGGGCGTAACCGAAAAGACTCTCAGTGAATGCTGAATTAATTCAATTCAAAGTGAGGTTATAGAAATACTTCAGAGTATATTTGCGTACTCTATTCGCTTTTGTAGCTTATAAAAAAGCGCCTACGCAAAATAGAGTACAATTCTCTAAGTTAAAGTAGGTACGGTTGGCAACCCTACCACATCAAACTTACGAATCTGCAGTTTTTGTGAAATCGATATTTGGATGAAAAACTGTACCTAATGTGGTACTACGCAACGTGGACAATTTTCGATTTTTTATCTCTGATGGTTACAGAATTCATGCGTTAAACTTACGAAATTCACATAGGTACACACGGCTACACAACAAGCTATACATTTCCATTATAAGCTGACCACTCATCAAACGGAAATCCTATATCAATGCGAGATCAGCATAAAATGGAAATGTATAGCTTGATAATGAGGCCGCGAGCGTAGAAACGGCTTAAATACATTTTATTAAAAAAATAAATCGAACCACCAAAAGATGACATCAGTAACACATTTATTGCATTAAAAATGTTATTCAATTTCTTTGATTATCTCAACAAGATTAATTAGTAGTAGGCCGTTCTTGCTCTCGCGGCCTCTTAAGTAGTCGTGTGTACGCTGTTTTCAAATTCAAATTCAAATTCAAATTCAAATATTTATTGCAAAACACAGTACATATATGCATTTCCAGGTGTTAAGTGAATGCGCAGTCCACTGCATTTACCAATTCAGGCATGCAAAATTAAAAATAATAGTTAGACAATTTCATAAAATTCAATTAATCGGTTATATAATGTCATAAATTCGGCAGAATAGTTATACCCTGTGCAATAATATACATTCAAATTATAAGTAATGTCAGAATAAACAATGTCCAAATAATTAATGAACTTACCAATTTATAATTTAACATGCATTGTAATATTAAAATTATTATTGAAATTAAAAATACATACTAAATAAACATTCAAATTACATTATATAATTGCATTTAGATAGAATTAAGCTTAAATAACTCGGTCATTTGACATATCTAATTATTATTTATTTAACTTATCTGTTAAGAATTCACCAATGGAATAGTACGCTTTTTTAACCATAAGGTCTGTTAACATTCTCTTGAACTTGTTAACATCCTTCTCAAGTCTTACAGTCGTGGGTATCATATTATAAATTTTTGGAGCCATGCCCAGAAAACTTTTTGCATATAATGCTGTTTTATGAGGCACAGCGTGAATTTTGTCCTGGTGACGTTTACTAGTCAGGGCTTCAAATAAATACAAGTGTTTTTTAACGAACATTGCTACTTCAAACGCGTATAGGGCTGGAAAAGTCATTATTCTTAGGTCAATAAAGTGTGGTCTACAACTGTCAGTAATTTTTATTTGGCACACAGCTCTCAAACACTTTTTTTGTGCCTTAAACACTAGCTCCCTATCTGATGAATTTCCCCAGAATATTATGCCATAGCGTAATGTAGAAGACACGTATGCATGATATGCAGTCAGTACGATTTCGCGGCTTGCTACTTTACTGAGTTTATGCAAAGCGTACTGGAACTGATTTAGTCTTTTTATTAAATGTTCAATATGATTACTCCATTTCATATTCTCGTCTATATAGAGTCCCAGGAACTTTGTGTGCTTTGTTTCTTCTATCGTTTTGTTAGCGTATTTTATATTAAGTTTATCTTGATTTATTCTTTGTTTAAATGACATAATATGAGTTTTATCTAAATTTACATTAAGATTGTTATTATTTAACCATGTTATTAACCTGTTTAGATTTAGATTTATATCCATTTCATGACACTGTGCATTTCTTTTTTGTGCTGTGAAAATAATTGTACTATCATCAGCGAACAAGGTCATTGGATGTTGAATAACTCTTGGCATATCGTTTATGTATACGAGGAACAATGGTGGGCCGAGGACGCTACCCTGAGGTACACCAAAGTTCGTTTTTCTTGGTTTTGAATGGTACGTTAGTTCTAATTTTGTCTTTTGGCAAATCTTTGTTGTACTCGTTACTTGATACCTATTTTTTAAATACGATTCAATTAATTTTAATACGTTGCCCCTTACTCCATATTTTTCTAATTTAGACAAAAGTATATTAAAATCTACAAAATCAAATGCCTTGGTCATATCCATGAACAAGGCAGTCGTCGGTGTCCGTCTGTCCATATTTGTTACCACTTTATTTACCAGGCTATATATTGCCATATTAATATTTTTGCATTTTCTAAAGCCGTACTGTTCTTCCGCAAATATTTGATGTTTTTCAAGAAAAGGATACAGGTTATTATAAATGACTTCTTCAAAAATTTTTGAGAAAATTGGAATTAACGCTACAGGTCTATAATTCTTAGGATTTTGTCTGTCATCTTTCTTATATAGTGGTTTTATTACAGATATCTTTAATTCTTTAGGGTATGTACCATTTTCTATGCATAAATTTATAATAAAACTGAGAACAGGAGATATTTCCACAGCTACACTTTTTATTACTTTAGTAATAATCTCGTCATAACCTGCACTATTGGTATTTTTTAGGGTTCCGATAATTTTGTGTATATCGATAGGTATTGTAGCAGGCATAAACATTGACTTAGCTGTGTTGGTAATAGATGATAAGTCAGGATTTTTACTATTACTTAGCGGTTGAACTAAATCAATATAATAATTATTGAACGTTTCTGCAATTTCTAATGGATCCGTTATCTCTTTGTTATTGATAATTATTTTAGAAATATATTCTTTTGGACCGTTTAATTTATTTTTATTTATGGTCTGCCAGGTTGCTTTCATTTTATTGTTGGAGTTATTTATGTAAAAGTTATTTCTTGATTTTTGTGTGAGATAGATGATTTTTTTGAGCCGATTAGTGTACGACTTTAGTTTTTCTTTATTTTCCGTAGTTTTATGTCTTCTTAATTGCCATAACATGTCTCGCTTGCGTTTACAACACAATTTGATACCTTTTGTCACCCAGTTAAGTTTCTTTCTAATAGAGATCCTAATTTTAATTATGGGGAAACATAAATCATAGAAAAGTTTAAATAAAATGTTAAATTCGTTAAAGGCTTCATCAGGGTCTAGACATTCATAAACGTTATTAAAGGTTAGGCTATGTATAGCATTTTTAAATTTGTTTATATTTTCCAAGCTATAATCTCGCTTTAGTGAGTACCAATGAGTAATTGTATATGTTTTATTTACTGGACATTTCACGATTTGTGCTGTATGATCAGATAAAGCCAGCTCTAAAACCTCACCTTTACTGCCCCTAATATTATGTATAACATTATCAATACATGTACCACTAATTATCCGAGTAGGTTGTTTAACACTCAATTTCAAATTATAGTTCAATAGTAGATTTTCGAATTGTGATGCAACACGTGTTTTTTTTAGAGTGTCTATGTTAAAATCACCACATATCACAATTTTTTTATTGTTATTGGTGCAGACTTTTTGAAGCATACCTTCGAAATTATAGAAAAATGTGGTTAGAGCATCTATGCTATTCTTTGGTGATCTATAAATACATATAATATTTAGCCTGTGTTCTATTATTTCAATTCCACAGCATTCGATGTAATTAGGACAGCAGTATTCCTTTAAATCTATAGTTTTAAATTTATGTTTATGATTAATTAGAATACACGCCCCCCCATTTCGAGAATTTCTATTTGAGGAGGATGCAAGTCTAAAGTTAGGTATATGTAGGTGAACATCGTCACCATCCTTCATATTATGTTCTGTTATGCAAACCATGTCCAATGGTTTACCTTCATGAGAAAGTTCTTGTAAGTGATAGGCAAATAAATCCGATTTATTTATTAAACCATTAATATTCTGATGTAAAATAAATATATAGTTATACGAGAAAAAAATTAGAATTACTATCAATGTTAGAAGTCGTATTTTGTATAAAATCATCATTCATTAATGTTTGTTCAGGATTAGCATTATTGCACTTACATATTTTACTTAAATTAAAATTATAACCTTTGCATATTTTACAAGTGCCTTCAGTTTGGGTAAATAGGTCATATGTTTTTAGTCCTTGAATAAAGTTGTCAATAACTTTGAAAATTGTATGCATGCCAAAGTTATTAATCATTCCAGTGCGTTTTGAAAACATCGTATAATCATTTGACAGATTCTTATTTGAGTCCAGAAAGTATGCATGCTCATGTGTCAATGTGTCTAAATAAAGTAGGTTGTTAAATAATTCGATCCTCCAATTGTACATAGTTTTAAAGTGAGTAAATTTATATGTCGGAGCACAGAGTATAATATTAGTATGTGTGGTTTTTTGTAGGGCCATCCGAATATACAGTCCGAGCTCGAAATAGTCCTTTGTTGAGTTGAAATCTTCCTCCCCTATCAATATAATACAAAAATCATGACAGGTAAAATCTTTTAATTTGTTGTCAATGTCACTTAATAACTGTTCGGTTTGACAGTTCGGCATTACATAATGACATATGTTTTTAGAGTGTTTAGTAAGTGTCGTTTCTGCTATGTTTCTTACTTTGTTCTTGTTGTTCGTACTCAAGATGCATATCTGACAATCTGACGTTCCTAATTGTAATGTTTGTTTATGTTTAGGGTTTGTTATTGAAGTAATTGGTTTACTTTGCTTGTTGGGGGTAGTCGTTTTTGTTTTATTTTGCATGTCGAGGGTAGATGTTTTCGTTTGTGTCTGTAAACAATGCCGAGATTCTGCTTCAGAATGTACTGCTGATTCGTGATGTTGTGATATTTTGACAGGTGAAACTACATCATCAGTTTGTGTCGCCTGGTGGAATTTCTGCAAAGAATTGTTTTCTTTGCTTGGGGTAGACTTTCCAGCTTTACTCTTCTTATTCCGATTTGGTGTTAGATTTGTGTTATCTGTTAAACTAAGTTTTTTGTATGTTTCGACAACTTTCAAGCTCTTGTTGAGGTCAGACTTCAAGCGAAAGTTCTCAGTGTTTAGGTTCTCAATCTCATTGTTAGCACTCATCAGTTGGTTTGTGAGTTCAATTATTTTCTCATTTAATTCAATGACTGTTTGACTTTCGTTAAGTGACGTGTTCGGGAGGCTCATCATAGTGGTATCAAAAAGAGCAGACCCACTTCTTGAGAGGTCGTCAAGTGAGCTTGCTCGTTGGGGTCTGCTAGTGCGATATGTGATGTTCTGTTCAAGATCCATTATGCGTTGTATGTAACGCCCTCGTTTACTCGTAGATGGGAACTACTGGTAATGGCTGTGCTGCCTTCTTTTAGGTGTGGAGACAATTAGCATGTATCGATTGAGTTATCATGCAATCGTGTTACCGCTATCGCACCATAGGGGTCACTACTGAAGCGGTTGTTTCAAATGATTTCCTTAATTCATTAGTCGAGTCTGCTGCTTCAAGGTTCAGCTATTTACTGATAGGTGCCACTGCCAGATATCTGCAAAGTCCCATACAAAGTGCTGCCATCTATTTGATAGCTTCGATTTATAGCTGCTGACTTGGATATTCAGCTATTCCCAGGTAGGTGTCAGTAATAGAGCTTATTGATTTTTGACAAAGAACGTGCTGCCATCTACAATCGATTTCGGGAACAATTCTTCGTAACGGTACGTAGTTCAAATCGTTGATTCCACTATTGCCCACTAGGTTTTATTTGTAGTTTTTAATTCACATTTTCCTTTTTATAGCAGTTAATTATAGATTTGTAAGTTATTACTCACGATGTATGTTCTTGCTTGTTGAAAATAACTATTAGAAGGAATCGCACACAGTCAGGTATGATCTTTAAGTCAGATGATCACAGCACTTAATAACTTCATTGTTTGTAAATACTATCACTAGATAACGATGTGGTTTGAGTATTGAAGTCCACTTTCACTAGTTAGCCACTTCAAAATACTTAACATGTACAGAAACTATTTTTAATTATTATTTAATACGGAGCTGTTGTTAACGAGGTGACAGTGGCGCCACCGGTCCCGGTTTTATCGTAGTAAATTTAAAATAAAAGAAGTTAATAGGTATTTATTCGTACCCTGAAAACTTACGAAATTGATACTTTCGTAAGTTCACCGAAGACGAAACTCGTTGAAATTGGATATTTTTATTGTTTTCACTTTCGTAAGTTTGCCAGGATATGAATAAATATCTATTAAATTCTATGAACGATGATGTAAAGTTACAAATTTGACCAATTTATTGGACCAACTGAGATTTGAGTACCTACTAGAAAAGTAAAAATCTCAAAAACTTAGCTTACTTCCATATACTTTAGATAGGAAAAAAAATCTAAATTACTTTTTTTGATGAGCATAGACTTGCCGAATATTACCTAAAAATTTAACTTCGAACGGATACGCGTCATAATTTTATTTGCTTTGAGAACAAGATAGTTGCTTGTGATTTACGACGATCTGAGAAAAATGGCCTCAAATAATTTTGAACTTTCAGACTTGTTTGTAAGCGTCACGACTGTCCGCTACAAAAGTCAGAAAACGCAAAAAAATTTTTGTTAGGAAAAAGTTTTTTCAAATGCAACAAATGTTGTTCTCAAAACAAATAAAATTATGACGCGTATATGTTCGAAATTTGAAATAGGTAATTTTTTTTTCTTAATTTTCGGCCCGTCTGTCCATCGTATAAAGTAGGTCGGAACCTCATTTCCTACGAAATATATGGGAAAAAGTGTTCTGCTATTTCTGACTTTTCTAATACTCAAACCTCATTTGGTCCAATAGAGTTTTTTGATCCTTTTAAGAAACAGGATCGATTGGTATCCATAAAACTTTTTGTGAGAACTGCCTATTTCCTTCCTGACTATATATACTTTTTTAAATCTGTGTTTGCAGATCACAATGTCTCAAAACGTCAAAGAGAGTCTCCTAAGACCGTTTTCCTGTAGCCATCACGGTTCAGGTAACTGCCCTTACTGCCCCATCTCAAAAATCCACCCAGTATACGTCAGCCAACTCGCTTTACTTTGTGTAAATAATTTCATGACCACTGCTCTCAAAACGGTGAAAGAAAACATCGTGAGGAAACCGGCATGTCCTAGAACAAATAATTCGAAGACATGTATTCTACCAACCCGCACTGGGCCCGCGTGGTGGATTATGGGCCACTCCCTCTCACTGAGAGGAGGCCTGTGTCCCAGCAGTTGAAACATTATAGCCAAGATCAGCCAAGATGTCAGATGTTATCCATCATATTATGCGACTACTGTATGGCTCGCTCGTTTTAATATTTTCACCAAAATACGTACCATTTTCTACTCACCGCAAGCATTCGCTTCGTTACACGTTACACGTGCTTTTTTCAAAATAAAAAAAACAAAACAAAAGTCATTTATTCAAACTAGGCTGAGAATCAGCACTTTACGAACGTCAAAATTACATAAGACAGTCCCCCAAAAACGCCAACCCTTCACCACTTCCTAGTGCTTTATCTGGGAAGAAGTCGCGCAACAAACTCCAGAACAGCACAGCTGTCTGTTCAGTTAGAGAAAAAAAGCTTGATTCTATAAAATTGTATGCAAAATAATTTTGTTGCGCTTACGTAACAAACATTCATTTGCGATAGTGAGTACCTATATCCCGGGCGCAATAACTTGACACCTGGCTCGAAACTCGACTCCCCTCCCGCTAACCCGCGCGAGGCCCCGCTCTCGTCCTTCAGGACGAGAGGGGAGCGAGAGGGGAGTCGAGTTTCGAGCCAGGTGTCAAGTTATTGCGCCCGGGTTGTACCTTCCTACATAATACAGGGTGGCAGGGACATCGACGCGAAAACTGATACCATGGATTCAGTACATGATGCTGAACCGCCCTGTGTTGAAATATATCGTCAGTTAGTAAGAAAAAATCTGCTGTTCCATAGAAAAGTGCAATACCTACGCGGCCAAAATGTATGGAAAAGCTGATTTTTTAATATCCCTGACAACCTGTATATTAAAACCATGGATGTAAGTACTCTATTTTTTTAAATGTTTGATTAAAACACGAAAATCAAGTTCTCTAAAAGCTGCTAGGAAACGAATGTCCGTGTCGCGAATGAACGAAGTCTACTTTGACTGTTTATTAACATTGTTGTGGACAGAGGACTAACTGTTGGCAATGAAACACAATAAGAATAATATTTAATATTTTTTTAATACCTTATTCAAAAAAAAAAGGTATTAAAATTAGTACAGTTTTGCTTAAATATAAATTATATTCCTAAAACTTACGTGCCTGAACTAGGTAATCCTGTGTTTCAGGCGAGAAGAGCTAAAATAGACTTATAAAATAAATAAATAATCAACAGGTTGACAATAGATCACTAATTATATGTTGAGTAGCTTAACTCTTAGTTTCTAAATTTGATAAATACTTAACGTAGGTGAAATTTGCACAATATTATATTCACTTTAACACAGTTAGTAAATTCTCTGTATCTTCGTAAGACATACTTTGGAGAGCATCCTTGAGAATTCTCTTACAATTTGTGTAGTTCAGGGAGTAAATGTTTGCTTTCGAGTTTAGTCTATTCTGCCCACCAGAGACTAAAGAGCAGTAACAGCCCTTTTGTGATTTTTCGTTTTATTAGTGATTCTGAAAGCGGGTTTCTTAAGCTTTCTATTGAATTAACTTACTTATTTCTAAGACTATTAGAATGGTTTTTATTTAACAGTTTTCACTTACTGCAAACGAAAAAAATTAACAATTTGGCGTGATTTCCCAACTAAAATACAGTATAAATTATACTGCAGATTAAATTTTAAGGTTTCATAACTAAAATGCAGTAAGCAATATAATTTTACAGTTCTTTAGATAGTTTTATATTTCTGGAAAAAAATTAAAAAAAAAATTAATACGCAGTAAAATTTACCGCCATACAAGCTATTTTTACTGCAAATTAAGAAAATACAATTTATTGTCACGAACTCCCAACTAAAATGCAGTAAAATCAAAGCTTGTCGCATTTTAGTTGTGAATACTTAACATTCTTTTATCATTATAAACTGACTAACACGCAGTAAAATACAGCATTACTGCAGATTAGTTTGGATAGCATAATGACACAGATATGATTATTCCTAGCTAAAGTGCAGTTAATATAAACGGTCTTTAAAATGTGAACTAGCTATTTTTCTTACTGCACTAGTAAATTGAACACTTTTTTCTTAAAAAACTAACTAAAATGCAGTATTTTTTTGACCTTACTGCATGTTAGTTGGGTTTCTTGACAAAATAACTGATCCAAACGCAGTAATAGGGCTTTTTGCTGCATTTTACTAAGTTTAAAATGGTATTTTTTACAAAAAAGGCTATGCAGTAATAGGCACCAAAAAGAATAAATGGCCATAATAAATTCAGTTATTAAGATATATTTTTTTTTATTGCTTTAACGTGTGAACCTATGCCTTTACAACCTTTCTGCATTCAAATTTTTTTGCTTATACATTCTGTTGATTTTTTAAAATCAATTCTTAACTTTAAATGCGTTTTACTCGAAATCGTGATTTTGCTGTTACTGCACTTTAGTGTATGGTGGGCAGTATTATAGAGAAGAGGACCGAGGTACAGGTAAAATTTGGATACAAAAGCATGTTTTGTTGTATTTTGTGGACAAACTATATCTTTACGTCTTTTGTTAGTAATTGCAGTGCTATAGAGTTGAGCTGTGTGTTGTTTTAAAGACACTACTAAGAACACTACTACCAGATTTATTATCGATATCCACAGGTTTTACTTTAGAATAATGATCTACATACACTGATTCAACAAAAATTCAATAGTCGACGTATGTTTAGTAACCTAATCAAGTCAAGTGCGAATGCCGGGCGGTGTGGCGCACTCTGCGTTCGGCGCTTGACTTGGCAACACGTCGTGTCCGGGTTTGCAACAAGTCAATCGTCATCCCGAGGGTGCCTCGTTGAGAGGTGAAGCACGTGTCGATTTCTTACAGGGTTCTTTATGGCTCTTTAAGAACAGTTAAGCGGATTAGGTTTCCGCAAAGTGCGTGACTTTGCGGAAACCTAACCTGAGTCAATTAACTACACTAATTTAAGCAAGTATGGCTCCAGTTAAAGACACCGTGTCCTCTATAACAATACGCGGTCATAACAATTACGAGACTAATTAACACTCTCGATGAACTAACGAATATGAAATTGGGCGGAAAGAACTTACGGCCACATCAACTTCTGGCTTCTAGAAAGAACGAGAAAATATTCCAGCATGTTACAATCCTTCCGTTTTTGTCAAGAAGTGATCACTACAACATTAATTCATAACTATACAATAACTCATGGATAAAAGCGTCCTCCTGCATGAACACCGTTTTGTCGACGGAAGAGTAGACAAAACTGACGTTCCGTGTAGACAGTGCGACGGTAGCAAAGTAGAAAGAGTCAACTGCATATTTTACGAAATTCACTCTTACATAATTCGACTCAGGTTTCTTTGTTTTGCCATAAGATTTATTTTTCTGTTTGATTCTCAATTTTTACTGATATTAACAACAGACAACCTGTATATATAGACAACTACAACAATTTTTCCCAATGTCGAAGAACCGTATTTTAGAACAAAAAAATATTTCAGTAATTTGGCCTTAACCGTTTCCTTGGTAATATTTCCTATCAACGAAATGATGTAAAATATGAGAAGATAGCTTTGTTCTTCTATTCATTATCACAGTTTTGTGTTTAAATGCTCTCCTGTAAAATCATGATTTTGTAGATAACCGTTTATACTTTGTGGCCGTGGAGACAACTGTCAGTTGTCAGTGTGATTTTGACAGTTTGGAATAGAAAACTTTCTTCTGAAATTGCTTACATATAAAAGGACCTAGACAAAGATTGTTAGAAACGAAAGACAAAATGACAGATTGTAGAAGGATTTCTACGGTGCGATGTCAAAAATGAAGAAACAAAATGTCACTTTGTATAGAAAGAGCTGTGTCTATTCTTCGTAGACATAGAAAGCGTCATGCTACGCGTGCTGGTGTCGAGAGGTGTAAGCAGTTATCCAATGTTACATTCATGCTACGAGTAAATCATTCATTAATGCTGACGCCCTCTAGCAGTGAGTGGCAGAAACAGTTGGATACAATCTTAATTTTTTTCCGCCGCTCAACGATAGATGGCGCTACTATGTTAATCAGTCACATTTTTCCTGTTGCGCCGCCCGTGTATACATAAAATTGTACAACTCTACACACCATAGGTTTATAAAGGTAAACAAATTGTGAAAAGGGTTTGTTTTTTAAACTACATTTATAGATATTGATATCCACTTAAGAGCGTTTATCCTAAAAGTCGGCAACGACGCAAATAGCTGTCAAATATTTACCTGTTTCGATTAATTTGGCAATATTACTGTATGGAAATATGAAATGTGGCTAACTAGCGAACTAAAATATTGGTTATGAAATACAATAATTAATACCGTAACACCGAATACAGGTCTAGTTTTAGATGTAATAAAAGTATTTGAAAACTTTCCAAATGCCTTTTTTACACCTAAAACAGTTACAACATTAAATTCAGTGTTATAATTGTAATTCATTATTAATATTCTAGCTCGCTAGTTAGCCACATTTCATATTTCCATTCACTAATATTGCCCAATTAATCAAAACAGCGATTTATTTGACATAATATTGGCGACCTTGCCAACTTTCAGAATAAACGCTCTTAATAACTATCAAGTTTTGAGTGTCAGAATGGTTAAGTACCTACTAATTATTTACTTTGTATGTAGGTACTTCCTATGAATATGGTATATAGGGAAAGGATTTTATGAAAAAAAACACAGAAAGACAAGACCAGACTTTTATTTACATAAATTAGGCTTGTCAATAAATAGGTATCGTTAAGAAGGAAGCTAGTTGTCCGTTCCAAATCTAGGTCATCACGGAGAAGAATAACAAGAAACTCCGTGGCAGCTTGTTTTGAAGTATTGTGTATCAACACACAGTTTTACATTAGCATAAATCATTGTTATCAAATTAATCTCTTGGACCATTTCTCAAAGCTAGCAATATTAGGCATATCAAAAACACATACAGAACAACATAGTTATCAGCAATAATCAAGATATAATATCAATTAACTTACATGAACATTGTAGTCTGTCGATCTTTCACAAGAATTGATCTGCTATCTAATTACGCAACACATTTTCGTTGACAATTCCGACTAATCTGTTTCAATTTGACAGGTCAACAACATTCATTGTGTTATTTACGTTGTTGAGCAGATTTTTCTTTCGAACTTACGAAGCAATGGATTAGCAATTTGTTTCAAAACGATTCAGATTCTGATTGATCGTGTATTACGTAATTAGGGTACTGATCATCAATTCATTTAACAATAATGGCAGAGCTTCCGATAAGCAACATGACTTTTCTTACATTGTCTTTTAGCAACTTTATATTACGGACATGGACACCACTCAGGGTACCTATATCCTTTAAAAGTCGAATGTCTTGTATCGACCTACAGTTTAACCCAAGTTCCCTCAAAATGGGCGGTCACCCCATCTAAAAGCCTAATAACCTTACCAGCCCCTTAAACATTGCCGCCCATTCTCGCGCGTTTTTAGACGAATCATAGATTGTCATACATAAATGCTATATAACTTCTAACCAAAGTAATTATTAACAAATCTTATGTAGTGGAGCTATCTTAAAACTTAATAACATTATTTAGCAATATATTATGTACATATTTATTTGTAATCTTTATGTAGAATGTCATAATATAATAACATCAACTGGATGTTTCGAAAATCGTTTGAAACACCATGTTACTTTAAAATTGCATTATAAAATCGTGATCATATTAATTATTACATAATCAATATTACTCCTTTACGTAGGTACTGCTGCTAATTACACATTTATTTTGATCGTCATAAAACCACAAATCATGACTTGGTCGAATACTCTAGAATCGTTGTTTGTGAAACAGCCTTTTGAGTCACATTAAAAACCATTTATATAATATCTATGAAATAGCAATTATAGAATACAAATAAAATATCACAATCTTTTTCACTAAATATTAATTTACGTATAATAAAATATTGTTGAAATGGAACGTTTGCAAACGTCAATGTCATTTATCATTCTGACAGCTGACGTTCATTTTTATTGTTGTAAACAATCAATACATATTGTAGGCAATACAATTAGATTTATTCTCTTTTAGATATATTATGTATAATCTCACACGCGCATAGGTAAAATTTCTTGAACAAACCTTTGGGCGTAAAGATATTATGGAAAACACTACTAAATGTATTTACTTGAAATACGAGTACAACTATTTGAATAAATTATATGTCCGTGTATGTACGGTTTCTATTTAGCCATTTTTTTACTACATAAGTTATTTATTTACGCCCAAAGACAAGTAAAAAATTGGTGTTGAAAACTGGAAGTTTCGACGCTCATTACATCCAAACTCCCCGGGCGTCGGGAGTCGCGAGCCGACTTCCGGCCACCGTAGGCGCGGGCTTGCGGACGGTGAGCAATGGGTAGCTCGCCGTCCGATAGGGACCAGGCCCGGGTCGACGGCGCGTTGTGTTCCACGCGCGCCTCAAAGAGATGTCAGCACCAACTGACGGGGTCCGGAAGGGCCAATGCCTGCCGGGGTCGCGGGTTTGTCTGAAAGGGATATCGCGACCTCGGCACACAGGCAACGGAAGGAACACGGGTGGGTTTTAGTCAGTAAAAGTCTGACACGCCCTCCCGCTCCACCCAGAGCGGGAGAAGTTATTTGATAATTTCCCATCCTCAAAAAAAAAAAAAAAAAAAAAAATTACATCCAAACTAATACTTTTTTCCAATTCTGCTTCCATACAGGGCTAGATAATGACAAGAAAAATTATAGTTTTGTACGTACACCGTCAAACAGACGAGTAGTCACCATTACTACGTTTGCATGGCAGAATGACCGACTAGCGTACCTACCCAACACATCTAATAATTTATAATCATATTAAATTGCTACTTAGCCCTCTTCCTCTCCTAATTTTGCTGTGCCCGACAAGGTCCATAATTGCTCTTTTACTTTGTAATACCGTTTACCATCTATGTAATACTTATTATGGAATGCAATAAAGAATTAAGTATTGAGTATGGAGTACTCATTAAGGTGCAAAGTGAAAAACATGTGACCGAAATGCGATGACAGTGTGAATAGACCAAAAACTGGTATTCTACTAATATTAAAATTCGGTTTGTTCACATTTCGGTGGCAAAATATCATCGCAGTCTAGGTCTCAAGGCGATCAACTTTGTTTTCGCTTACGAAAATAAAAATATTTTCATGTTGGTTCAATGTATGCAGACGATATTGTGATAATTTGTGATACTTACTTTAATTTTTAGCAACCTTATTTTATGACATTTCATTTCCCGTTTGTTATTTTAATTCTTTATTTTAATGAGAATACAAAACCATTAAAATAAACAGCAATGTACTCAACAAAACTTAACAATAAAGTACTTACCTATTTAATTAGGTATCATAACTACTATAAATAGGTGCATCATTCATTAGTCTAACAAGCATAATAACTTAACAACTAAAAAGAAACATAACAACTAAACATAAACAGCTCTCTCTTTTATTAATTAAACTAAAATTCTTGACATATTTACTTATCATAAACATACTACATTTAATAAAACTTTTGCGAATTCACTCATACTGCACGAAAATTATAAATTAAACATATTTAAATTATAAGAAAAACATAACCTTTCTGATACATTATTTAGGTAGGTACTTATAGACATTATTTTATAAGCTATTAAATCATTTTTATATAATATTTTTATTTGATACATTTTAAAATATTAAATGTCATATTACTCAAAAACGGTTGACATTGGCATAGGGTTCATCAGGGGTCATTTCGTTGCAAATGACCTCTCCTTTATACCTATACCGGAGTGCCGACATAATTAACTAATAACCCTGAAGATTTAGAGAAAGACAAATATATTTACAGCTCTTCATAAGCTCTTCATGCACAAAATTCATGTTTTCAAATTCAAATTCAAAAGTCATTTATTCAAACTAGGCTGAGAATCATCACTTTTCGAACGTCAAAATTACATAAGACAGTCCCCCAAAACGCCCACCCTTCATCACTTCCTAGTGCGTTAGCTGGGAAGAAGAAGTGGTGCAACAAACTCCCCAGCAGCACTGAAATCTGTTCAGTTAGAAAAAAAAAATCTTGATTCTATACAATAAGTACCTATGCAAAATAATTTACATTACTCAACACAAAACAGTAAATAAATTTATTTGCCATAATGACACCTGTTTTATGTGTGTCAGAATAAAAGTTACTTATTTACTAGTCTATTCAATTACGTACATTTGCCTATTGTCCTTTTGTAATGTTGTCATGTTGGGACTAGAAACAATTTTTTTGTTGTAAATTTTGACATTCAAAAGTGTCGACTTGAAATAAATTATTTGACTTTGAATTAAACTGGCGGAGTAATTGTGAAACACAAAAAAAGAAACTTACAATGGCAATCGATGCCAATGCTTTTCATTTTGACAGCTCTGCCATGTGCATTGTCCTTATTTACGTTGTTGAGCAGAAGAATTTTTCAAGCTTAAGAGGCAATCGATAAGCCTTCAAAACCCTCGAATTGCCATTACAAGTGTGTTACGCAATTAGGTTTTTGTATATCAAGCACTGCTGGCGCAGGCCGGCTGTCAGCAGGCTCCCGAATAACTGGTTTAGGCAAATTTATATCGTGATGCCTTGCTGCAAACCATTTATTTAATTTACGTGCACAAAACTCATACCACACTTCTCGATTACTTTTAACAAAGACCAAAAAAAATGACAATGCTATTGGATTTATGAAAAGATTTAGTAATTCTAGATATTTGTATATAATTGTGCGACTGGCAAGGCGCTCTATTGCAAAATTAGGAGACCAGTAAAATAAAAATTGAAATACTGCTTTATAGTACCCACTGAATGGAGTTCTATCTCGTGGTACTCCTGGTTGAATATACAGTGTTACATAAGTAGACAACAATGCGACGTCGCCCAATATGAATATCAACGTGGCGATATACAAGCGCCGCCATTTGTTAACAGCAGTAGGTGCGCTTGTGTTGGACCCACGAAAAAGTGAATATAAAATTATAATGAAAAGTATAATGTTCAGTATCATGGGTAACATTAAAATAACAAAATAAACAGGGAAATCAGTATCAAAATATACATCGAATATAATTGTACCAAAACCAACAGAAACTTGTAAAACGATTATTATAAAAGACGCACCCCAAGCAAAGATACAACTTTTGAAATATCTTCGTTTAATATGCCCGTTAAAAACTTTAACGATGTCCACGTAGAACATGTGACACAACACGACTAACCAGTGGTGCTTCACTGCTGCAAAGTAATCAGTTGTAATGTTAATTACTAAGAACCACACCCAAAAAGTTTCACCATCTGGCGTAAGATCCTCGATTAGCCACTTGAAATATTCTAAGTTCATATAAAGGGTAACGTATAAAAGGTTTGCCAAAATTGCGTTAAGGCACACGAAGTTTCTGTACTTGCAAAATTTCTTTATCAAGCACCAGGATATTACTCCATATATCAACGTAGCTACTGTCAGCGCATACATAATGTGACCTATAGTTAAAACCACAGTTTCGTGTAATTCTTCCATGCTGATGTCACTGGCACAGTGTTGATTGATTAACTTTAAGTCACTTTAACTTGATTAACTTTAAGTCACTTTAACAGTTTTCGTGAACAGCCGCCACTGAGCACTGTGCGATGCTCTTAATACAGCAGTGCTATTCTGTAACCATCTCACCGTGAGAACTTAGGTTAAGTGAGCGTGGAGTGAGCTGTCATTCCACAGGGATTGACACTATTGACAGCTCACTTCACCCAAGTTTTCACGGTGAGATGTTTACAGAATAGCATGTCAGGTGTCGCCTTCAAAACTGTCGATGGAACGATGTTTTAAGTTTATATAAAAACGCTCCAAAAATAATTAAATGAGTTTTATAATTGCACTTTATTCAAAACTTGTTTGATATTTCCTGTTTTTCATCTATATATAGTATAGTAATAATAACGAATGAACGAACTAACCACGTAATGACTGCCCTGTTGGTGTCGTGGTCGCAAGTGCGACTGCTGAGCGTGGGGTCCTGGGTTCGATTCTCGGGTCGGACAAAGTGTTATTGGGTTTTTCCATTAGGGATCTCTTAGTAACAGCCCGGAGTTTGGCAGTTGGCGTTGGCATACCCCGTGCCTCGGAAAGCACGTTAAGCCGTTGGTCCTATGCCAAATCTCTCTCCTTTCTTGTCGGATTGCCGTCATATCGGACTATGAGAGTGAGGGCGCACCTGTGTCTGCGCACACGCTTGTGCACTATAATACCTCCCGCGCCGAAGACTAGTCTCCGTTGAGATTGGCCGCCCTGGCCGAAATACGGTCTGGAGAACTACATACAATGTCGCCCATCGGCATGAGCCCGCCCGTATTTTTCTAAATATTCATGACAAATTATCGAAAATAAACTTAAAAAGGGGGGTCTATCTTTAATTTTTTTTTTTCCTATATCCCGCTATGATTTTAAGCTCTTACACTTGCTTTTTTTAGAAAAAAATGTCTTGACCTCCGTTTTTTTTTCATAGTCGGCAAATTTTACTAAAAAAATATTAGTTATTCCGATAAAATAACTCAAGCTTTTAGAAATAATAAACAGAATCGAAATTGTGCCAATAAAATAGGAGCTACGGCAAATGTTACCAAAAAAAGTAAAAATTTAATAACATGAAAAATATTATAGATACGAGTAGACCCCCTTTTTAAGTTTATTTTTGCTGAAGAGTTTGTTTGTTTCTATCTTTGAACGCGCTTATCTCTGGAACTACCAGTCACATTTTGAAAAAATCTTTTTGCAAATTGATAGCTCACTTCTTGCGGAAGGCTAAAAGCTTGGCCTCGACTTTTGGCGGCGCGGCAAGCGACCCGGTGTAGCAGCGGCTTGCAATGCGAGTCGACGGTGTGGGTCCGGGGAACAAGAAACACACAGACGAAATCGTGCGCAGAAGCTACTATTTTTAATTATTGCGTGTTAGTCAAACTTGTCTATTTCCTGTTTTTCATATTATTATTTATGGTATTCAAATGCACGTCTTTAGTGACAGCACCTTTATTGCGTGGCAGTAAAGGTGGTTTTCGTTGTTCAGTGTGACGTACGACTATCCGTACCAAAAAGCTCTAGACCATGGCCTTCAGTAGCGTTTTAGGAACAACAACTAAATTTATCCAAAAGACAATCGGCAAATGTGGTCCAAATGTCCTCCACAAACGAGACTTATGTAACTGAATAGTCTATTAAATAAGGAGTAATTTTTATTAGGAGAGTCATCATTCGCCTGCCCTTATTCCAATTTAAGCTTTGTGCAGACCAGCGCGACGCGACTCGAACAATACAATTTCTAACAAAACTTGACGGTATAACAATAGCCGGTGTCGCGTCGCGCTGGTCTGCATGAAGCTTTATTTGTGGTCAGTGCACATGATTTATATTTAAATATAAAACATAAAATCTTTTTAAGAATTGCAGATTTACAATTTTTTTATTAACAGATAAAGTTTTTACAATAGCTTTTGGCGAGATAGGGACAGGAACTTTTCAAATAAACGAGGTAACCCCGTTGTGTTTGGGTTGTTGTTAAAACATAAACGTAAACATGGGGGTGTAACAATAGGTATTAAATATGTTTTGCCGCTGACGGCGTACAAATATCTACTAAGTACTTAGGTCTAGAAATTACACTTAAGTAACAAAATTAAATTTTATGACAAGGACAAACTCTTATCGTAAAGAAAGTTAACAATTCTGTTTACATTGGCATACTTCGACACGCGTTCGCGCTCGCACTAAAATATTATACCTTTTCGTGAAGAAAAAAAAGTTCTATATTTGTTCAAAAGTGCGCGCAGTGTCGCATCGCAGTGTCGCGTCACGTCGCGGTCTGAACTGACCCTAATTCGATAGTGTGGCTATCAACTACATATTATTACCTAATATTATTTGTATCAGATAAATTACAACGAAATATGTACATTATGAATCTACTAGTTATGGGGCCTACACACTATGCCGGCGGTGTGGCCGCCGGCTTTTGCCGCGAGGCACGTATCGCCGGCTTTTGCGCCTTCATTTCCTTTGCGATTCTTGGTGCGGCCTTGTGTGGCAGGGCCTGCAGCAGTGCCGACGGCCATGCCGCCGGCATAGTGTGTAGCAGCTATTAAACAGCAATATACTCAACTAAAATGAAACAAAAATGTACCTACTTAATTAACTATCTTAACTAGGTACTATACATAGGTGCATCATTCATTAGTCTAACAAACATAATAACTTAACAACTAAAAAATAACAACAACTAAACATAAACAGCTCTCTCTTTTATTAATTAAACTAAAAGTCTTGACATATTCACTTATCACAAAGTTACTACTTTTGCGAATTCACTCAAAGTGTACGAAAATATATAAATTAAAAGAAAATTCTGATATATTATTTAGGTAGTCAAGTCAAGTCAAATCATTTATTTCAAATAAGGCACTTTCGTACGTCAAAATTTGCAAAAAATTTAATAAAATTGATTCTAGTCGCCCCTTCCAAAAGGTGGTTTTCGTATGGAGAAGATTGGGCAAGAAACTCCACCGTTACTCTTTTTAAATGTTTTACAATATGTAGGTACATTAGTTATGATAAAGACTAATCTGTTTCATTTTGACAGTTCAACAACATTCATTGCGTTATTTACGTTGTTGAGCAGCATTTTTTTTCCAACTTATGAAGCAATGGATTAGCAATCTGTTTCAAAATGATTCAGATTGTGATTGATCGTATATTATGCAATTAAGGTGCAGGCTGCTACTGAGAAATTCCTGATTGAAAACCTCAATAACACTATGCTCGACTTGGAAATCGAACCTAGGGCCTTTTTTTTTGTGTGCGGAATTATCAAATAACTTCTCGAGCTCTGGGCGGAGCGGGAGGGCGTATTAGACTCTTACTGACTAAAACCCACCCGTGTTCAGTTGCCTTTTCGTTGCCAGAGGCCACGGTATCCCTTTCGGACTTTCCCGCGACCCCGGCAGGCATCGGTCCTAGCGGACCCCGTCAGTTGTGCTGACATCTCTTAAAGGCACGCGTGGAACACAACGCGCCGTCGACCCGGGCCACATCGGACGGCTAGCTACATCGAAGCCAGGACCTCAAGCTCAGCAGTAATGCTTGCGACCACGAGACCAACAATATATTATATATTTAAAAAGCTAATAGCTATAACTTCTTAGTGACAGATTTTTATTCAATTACTCCTTATTAAACGACTATTCAGTTACATAGGACTCGTTTGTGGAGGACATTTCCCGATTGTCTTTTGGCAAAATTTTGCTGTTATTGTTTCTAAAATGCTTTTCATAGCCACGGTCTAACTACTCATTGATGGCACGGACAGTCGTACGTCACACTAGAACTACGAAAACCGCCTCTACAGCTAGGTAATAAAGGCGCTGTCTTTGTCTCATAGTTGTCATGGAGGAGCGGTTGAATAACTTATATAAAACAGGAAATTCCAACAAGTTTTTATAAAGTCCAATTAAATGACAACTTAAGCAATTGTTCCATCGATACTGTAGAAGGCAACACCTGTATTAAGGTAGTGGCAAACTGTTCCGTTAACTTCAAGTGAATAACTCAAAACTGTGCCAGTGACATTCACCATGGAAGAATATGAGGAAACAAACGTAACTATTATAAATAATATACGATACGTTATGGTTGCGCTGACAATGGTTTCGTTGATATACGGAGTGACGACATGGAGTATCATTAAAAAGTTTCGCAATTACAGAAACTACGTGTGCCTTAACGCAATTTTAGCAAACCTTTTATATCTTTCATATTCTCATCATCAGTATTACTTCGTCTGTAGGGTAACAGAGCTGCAGTCTGAATCTGCATCTCTACAAATGATTCTGGATAATCTTATGTTTATATTACGGATTTCGTTCATTATAACAAGTTACTTAACAACAGTGAAGAATCACTGGTTAATTATTCTCACACATATGTTTTATGTAGACATTGTTAAGGTGTTTAATGGGACTATCCACAGGAAATATTTGAAAAGTTGCCTATTTGGTTGGGGTATGCCCTTAATAACGAGCGGTTTTCAAAATGCTGTTATTTTATTTTTCTTTTATCTCGATGAAAAATCTATTGAATTTAGTATTTTAATTTTACCATTGTTACTAAATACTTTACTTTTCATTATAATTGTATATTCACTTTTTCGTGGGTCCAACATGAGCGCGCCTACTGCTATTTACAAATGGCGGCGCCTGTACATCGCCACGTTGATATTCTTAGTGGGCGACGTTGGATTTGTGTCTTACTATATTATTCATACTTGGTTTCACGACCAAGATTATAAGAATTTGTTTGTTATTTTTGAATTTGTTAATCCAATATTATTGTCAGTTTTTTTAGTTGTTCTCAAAAGTAATCGAGAAATGTGGTATGAGTTTTATTTTAATTAAAAAAATCCAAAGGTTATCAGCAGGATAGCAATATGCATAGAGTTATTCGAGATTCTGCTGACAGCCGGCCGGCGCCAGCGGCGTATGATATACAGTGGGGTAATTGCGTAACACACTTATAGTAGCAATGACTTTCATTTTGACAGTTCAACAACATTCATTGCGTTATTTACGTTGCAAAGCAGACAAATTATTCGAACTTATGTAGCAATGAATTAGCAATATCCTTCAAAATAATTCAGATTGTGATTGTAAGTGTGTAACGCAATTAGGGTGCAGTTTTAATTAACAACGTTTCAAAAAGACAATAGGCAAAAGTATTTACAAAAAGAAAAAAACGACTTCCAAAAAAAAAAAACACTATAAAGTGAAAAATAACTTTAATTTCGAAAGTCTGTTTGGAATTGGTCCTTGATTTAAAATCTTATTTAAGCTAACTCAAAAACTATACAAGCAAAGTAAATAAAATTTATTAGGGACCACCTTGAGAGCATACCCTTTCAAACAAAAAAATAATTTTCAAAATCGGTCCAAAACTGACGGCAAAACCGGTGGACATAAATAAAAAATAAACATACATACGCTACGAACATAGAACCTCCTCCTTTTTGGAAGTAGGTTGAAAAGTGATTGAAATGTCCACCAATAACAACAAGACCTATGTCATTGAATAGTCTAGTCATTAAAATTAATTAAGGGGTAACGCAGGCGCTTATAGTTGGTTGCGAGTTTATCCGAAAGGGATATCGCGACCCCGGCACACAGTGGAACGAATGTATGGGAGAGGTTGGACGTAGACATCTCCGAAAAAAAAGAGTTAAATTATGCCAAACGAATGATGCCATCTTATTCGATTACCTAATGCCTTCATAACTTGTGCTTCTAAATTTCTTCATAACTCCGATATTTCGGAAGTAATTTGAGAAAATGTGATATTTTACTATGAAAATGAGTGTATCGAGCTCTCTCCCTCCTGATTCCGGCGTTGTTTCAAGTAGCGGTCTCTAATATCATAATGCTAATACTAAGAGCTATATTTAATACTGAGACACATAGTGCGCCAAATGTGCACCGTCTGGGATAAAAGGAAATGAAAATTAAAAAAAATAAAAATGGATTTTCCTCATTTGTATTTATTTTAAACTGCAGACAGACTACAGACAGACAGTATGTAAAGGTCATATATGTATAAATATATTAAATATGTATGTTTTTCACTGCCTTGTTTCACAACATCGAGAAGTAAGCCCGTTTCTCTTCTTACAGCCTCTTGAACTCTTTTCTTCCTGTCATCAACTTGCCTTTTTGCTATATCACCCTTTGCTTGCCATGACTTTATGTCTAATTTGTAGGAAATGTGTACTAAGCATTCCATTGAGAGAATCCAAGCGTGAAGGGAGCTTAAGCTATATTTATACATGTCCTCGTTTGCGTGTTTATCTTTGATTAACTCTAAATTATTCATCTCTTTAGGACTAACCTTGCATATGTCACACACTGAAGCTGCTGTATCGGATATAATGGAATGAATTTTACCATCAATCATTGTCAACAGCAGTTGGTGTTTGACACTAATTCCATCAGTGATGGTGGATGGAGTTAAGGCTTCAATCTCGGCTTCGATTTCAGCCATCTCTCTCTGCACATTTTTTTTGGCTTCCTTTATAAACTTAAACAATATTGGCCGGCAAAATGAAGTGGAAGATGGTCGCTCGTTTTCCCAAATTGTTACACCTTTTGAGACAAGCCGCAGTGGTACAAGACTAATCATAAAATTACTAGCAAGATCGATTTGCTCATCTTCACTCGTCCTTTGATGATAAATGCTTTGGCTAGATGATCCGTCCAAACCCCATTTGCTGGTCAAAATGAGCTGTTGATTGAGGTTAAATCCATCAAAGCTTGTAATTTGATTTTTGCAGAGCTCTCTGTAACTGTGAGATCTTCTTTGGCCGGATAGCACTTAATTTTCTCTTTAACCAACATGTAGTAACTCGGGTATTTAAGAGCTCTTTCTTGGGTGTTGAAATCCCGAAGAGTGTTGTAGCGCCATTTCGATAAATTCATCGATACATAAAGAGCCAATGCCTTCAAAGAAGATATTTCCCGTACCTGAATCGATTTACCTTCAATGAAGGCTTTGATTTATGAGGCCTCTTCTGGATTCTCCATCAAGTATTTCATTACATCAGCTGTATCGCTTTCCTGCCTTTCGAAGCGCCATTTTGGCCGAAATCACAATTTCAGCGCTGCTACTGCTGCATGGAAGAGTCGCATCTTCAGTGCGTCTTCTTTTTTGCCGGTTACAGGTCGGTCGTCAAAAGATTTACGAGGACTAGGATGTGTACAAGATGAAGCATCAGATTTAGCAGGAGAGATTATGGGCTCGATGACGTCACTTACATTTTCTGTAGAAGATTCAATATTTTCATTCAGAAATTCCGGCCACTGAATTGCAGCCTGTAGCCAAAACTCATGTTTCTTCCGAAACTTATCTGTGCTTCTTCCAGACTGTGTCCATTTTGCATAAATGCGGTAGCAAAATCGACGACACCAGTCTTTTAAACTTGTTTCAGAACTTTCACATAACTGAACACAACAATAATCTTTTAAAACACAGAACAAATAGTTATAGTCGCGTAAATCTTTATGTGCGCGTGTGCATAAAGCAACGTGAAGATCAAGATTTGTATTAAAATTTGGAAAATACATTGCAACATTAGCGTGGCTACAACGAGGTGTAAATCAACACTGATTTTAAAGTTACTAATAGTGACCTATTTATATTTAATCCAGGTACCCTCATTAGTTAAATATTGCAAGGTAATTAGTTTGAAAATGATGCATGCTAAATTTGTGCATTAAGAGCCATTTAGTATTAAATAATAGCAATCTTCTAATCAGTAATCATTAGTGCATCAGTTTTATATGTAAACCTTAAGTCCCTAATCACATATCTTAATTCTCTTATATCTTCTCTAATTGGCTGCTCAGAAATGTTATTGTAATAAGGTAAACCTTTAGAAAAACGGTTTTAATCAACAAAATAAACAAAAAATTATATTTTTGTGTTATAAAATAAACATCACTCTTTATCCCAGAAAGTGCACATTTGGCGCACTATGTGTCTCAGTATTAAATATAGCTCTTAGTATTAGCATTATGATATTAGAGACCGCTACTTGAAACAACGCCGGAATCAGGCGGGAGAGAGCTCGATACACTCATTTTCATAGTAAAATATCACATTTTCTCAAATTACTTCCGAAATATGGGAGTTATGAAGAAATTTATAAGCACAAGTTATGAAGGCATTAGGTAATCGAATAAGATGGCATCATTCGTTTGGCATAATTTAACTCTTTTTTTTTGGAGATGTCTACGTCCAACCTCTCCCATACATTCGTTCCACTGTGCGGCACACAGGCAACGGAAGGAAAACGGGTGGGTTTTATTCAGTAAAAGTCTGACACGCCCTCCCGCTCCGCCCAGAGCGTGAGAAGTTATTTGATAAATTCCCACCATCAAAAAAAAAAAAAAAAGGCACTTATAGTTGTCTAGCATTTTTGCTGAACTGCAAGGCATACTTTCGCACTAATTACTTCTATGGTACTTTAATTTTTTTTTTTATCTGCTACTTATTACATTGTGTGACTTTTAGTCTGTGCAATTTTGTTTTTTTCATTTAAGTATTCTTCTGACAACCATATAAAAATTAATAAATATATGTATACATGTGCAGAAAGAGTCAGGTAGTATAAGCTGTAATTATATTTGTCTTTCTCTAAATATATACTATGTAATAGCACAATGTCTAAACAGCGCCCTCCAAAAGGTAGTTGACATTTTTCAAGTTCAGCTGTGACGCCACATTACGATTTAAAAAAAGAAACTGGTATGTAATCCTAAGAGATTACCTAATTTTTTTTTGTGATATGTCAGTAGTTTGATTGGTTAATAAAAATGTCATAGTGTACAAACATTAGAAACTAGAATTTTAATTGATAATGTGGCATCACTGCTGAAGTGCAAAAATGTCAACTAACTTTTGGAGGCCACTGTAGGTGCATAATGTATCATAAACATAAATGGTTTTCTAATAATTTAAATATGTTCCAAAAATTACGCATTTTTTTTACCTTTGTATAAGGATAATATATATTAGTGTAAGTAATTTCGCGTTATTAGATTTTGTCATTTAATTTTAACAAAAAGTTAATTTTGTTACTTAAGTGTAATTTTTAGAACTACTTCCCTTTTTTACTGATCTTTTTGTTACTTAAGGGTAATTTTAGTTTTGATATTTTTTACGCCATCAACGGCAAAACATGATCTTGATGTGTTTTTTTTATATCCCATAACTCTTAGGTATGAATGAGGAGACCTTAACAAAGAATCAACTGTCAATTTTTTTTTTTTTTTTCGTTTTTCATTCAATATAATTTATATGCTTATTTATTCTTTGACATAGTCTCATTAATACCCTAGAGATATGGGATATAAAAAACACCTTTTATATATTTTATTTACAACACTCAACACATATTTAAACCACCTATGTTTTACAAATAAAAAAACTAGTAACTTTGAGACGCATGGGGCCTATCTTGATTATCTAGTGTGTCATTAAATTTTAACTAAAATGTAATTTTGTTATTAAGTGTAATTTTAGACCTAATTGATATTTGTACGTCCTCAACGGCAAAGGATATATATTATGTATTTTATAACAACACTACTATTTTTACTACTTATGTTTTACAAATAAAAACTTGTAACTTTGACGAGCCCAAACGCGGGCCTATCTTGATTAGTAGAGTTCCTGAGGTTCCTTTCTCCGCCATCAAACCGTGGAGTACACCTTGGGTTAATGTACTTGGCAAGACAATTTAAATAATCGTAACACAACGGAGCTATCTCGTCAAGTTGGAGAATTCCCCTAGCTACCTTCCTGATCCATCATAAAACCCTGGACTACACCTTGGGTTACTGTACTTGTCAAGACAAATCCAACTACCTAGTCGAAACACACCGGAGCAACTTCGTTTAGTTGACGAATTCCTGTGGCAACCTTTCTGCTCCATCATAAAACCCTAATCCCTGTACTATCAAGAAAAATCCAAATAGCCGAAAAACAACGGAGCTATCTCGTTAAGTTGAAGAGTCCCTGACGCCACCTTCCTACTCCATCATCAGACCCTGGACTACACCTTTAGCTGTCAAGAAAAATTCAAATAGTCGAAACAAAACGAGGCTATCTCGTTAAGTTGAAGAGTTCCTGCGGCCAACTTCCTGCTCCATCATCAGACCCTGGACGGCACCTTGGGCTAATGTACTTGCCAAGACGTTAGCCGCATAAAAATTTGTAACTCGCAGAGCATTTCTTTTTTACACCATATTTCCCTAAACATTATAACTTAAACCTACAGCCCTCAAGCAAAGTTCACCGCGAAATCTGCATGTAGGTATACAACAGCCCGACATCTACCATTGGGCAGTAGCCCGTCTCGTCGCTGGATCCTTTTTCAATGGAGGATGGAGGAACTTTCCACTGTTGCTGTTACTCTATGCTCAAAACATGTATAGTGATTTTATTACTATGAAAATTAAATAACGTAATAATAAAAAACAGTTATACGAAAAATAAAATACATTTTATTTTTTATTCCAGTCTCACGAAAACTACGCGGTATACAAATACAAAATACAAAAATATTTATTTCAACTAAAACATGTTGAAATAAATATGTTTGAGCCGTTTGGGGCCATGGGGTCCGAGTGCCCACTTAGTTTTTCAAGACATCGCAAAGCGGTTGGTCGACTCTTCATGTGACCAGAAGGCTGGCCCATTCTTCGGCCAGAGAATCAGCATTGCCATACAGCGTGGCAATGCTGCCAGCCTTTTGGGCACTTTTCCTGTTGACAGCGATGCAGACGAATTTTTTGATGCCCTATGATTGTCCCGTCCCCCCCCTTCTTATATTTGTATAGTTAGTTATTAGTTTATATATATTTTAGTGTTAGCTTGTATATTATAATTAAGATTCTAACTGAGTAAATAAATAAAAATGATCACTAAAACATTGTTTCATACATAAATTGAGGCAGCCCCAGTAAGTTACAGTAGTACTTGTGTCGGAGCTGTCTCGCTCTTCCCTTAAGTGGTAGCTTATTACAATGATGAGATAAAATAGAGTTTATAAAGAAATAAAATAAAATAAAATAAAATTAAACAATTATTTAGCAGCTCTCGGTGTTTGTGTGTGTGTATATGAGTGTGTGGAGGTAAGTGTGTGTACATGAGTGTGTGGAGGTGTGTCTGTGTATGTGGGTGTACCTTTTTTTTTATATATTTTTTAGCTTATTCTTGTCAGAATGTTTTCTGTTTCTTCATAAGTTAAGGATCTCAACCATTCTGTTATTGTTTTTTACAGTCATATAACAATTTACAGGGGATAATGTATAAATAATAGGTATATGCCGATTTTTATAACTGTGGCTGTCAACGTCAAAATATTACAGTTTTAAATGGTGTTTAATTAATAACATTAACAACTTAACGAATAATATGACAGAACTGTGGAGACGACACGAGTTATGTAGACCGTATTAAGAGGCGTCGTCGGGGCACTGAGGAGGTAACCGGTGAATTCAATACGACCCACCTACCGAACCGAACCACCGAACCTACGATTTTGACAGCTCCACAGGTATCAAAATCGAGTTATACCCGCCTAGATCTTTTGACGCCAGAATGACATTTAAAGTGGCGTTGTTGGTAAAAGTTGTGAAAGAGTCATAGAAATTATATTGATAAAACAAGATTTATTTATTTATTCATTATGGCACCCCAACGACTAACTCACAAAAACATTATGACACAGAACTTACCACCTTATTCAAAAACGCTGCTTAAAGTTAAGTAATGATTAGCGCATGTTTAACCATAATGTTTTACCATCTTTGCCTTACCCCCTCACTAGCTAACCACAGAATGCAATACAACTCATAAAAAAACATTGTAATGAGTAGATTATGTCAATAATAAATGAAAATTAAATTAAAATAAATCGACCGATTTGACTGTAAATAAAATAAACAATTATATAACTCATATAACCTGTCAGTAAGTAAGCTAACTGGAGAAAGAATATAAACATTGTGTTGAATTAATCACAGCGACCAACTATTCTTATCGTTTAAGTAATTGTTGATAGAATAGTATGCCTTTGAACAAAGGTTAGAGTTTACTTTAGCTTTAAACGCATTAAAAGGCAAATCTAGCAAAGAAGGGGGTAGCTTGTTATAAAAGGTCCTCCAAGCCCAAATGAACCTTATGTAGCCGGTGAAATGGAGCTCGTAATTTGTCCTTTTTTCTGGTGTCAATATTGTGAATATCACTGTTTTAGTGTATATTTTGCCTAATATATAAGATGTTGGCGAAGATGAATTGTGATGCCACCGGGAGAATACAAATATCTTTAAAAAAATCTCTTAGAGAAACTCTGGCACCTAGTTGGCAAATTACTCGAACAGCTCGCTTTTGAAAAACAAACACATTTTGAATGTCAGCGGCATTACACCACGGCAGAATACCATTGGACATAACGCCATGAAAATAACTAAAATAGACTATCGAGCTGTATCAACGTTAGTGTATTATCTTACTTTCCTCACAGCGTAGGCAGCCGAACTGAGCCTTCCCGCATGGCCCCACTGAAGTTAGGCATCTACTGTTATGCCCAGCAAAACTGCTGAGTCTACTGTTTCAAGCACCTCTTTATACAACCTTAGTTTTGGTTTACCCTAAACCTCTTAAGGGGTCATTGTACTCATCATTATGAATAACTTTCACTATGGGACCGACGCTAAAATCGCAAAAAAAAAATCTGCTGTTCCCTACATTTACGTTCGTATATCTCGTCGAAATGTAGGGAACAGCTGATTTTTTTTACCCCTTAAGAGGTTTAGGGTAAACAAAAACTAAGGTTGTATAAGACGAATGTAGTCAAAATCTTGTCTATTCCTTAAAAATAAGACAGATTATCATCTGCCAACATAACATCACAGTTATCCTTTAAATAAAATGGTAAGTCATTAATATACAATAAGAATGGACCCAGTATTGAGCCTTGAGGTACACCTAACCTGATTTCACACCATTAACATCTACACATTGGAACCTATTATTTAAATAAGAATTTATTACTTTGAGAGCTTCGTTTTGGACACCGTAATGACGTAGTTTACGCAAAAACGTGTCACAGTGCATGCAATCAAAAGCTTTGGAGAGATCACAGAAAACCCCAATAGCATTTTGCGAGTTCTCCCATACGTTAAACTTCTATGGTCCTAGATTATCATTTGTGACTTCGAGTTACACCTTTAATAGCTATATGTAAAAGCACCGTTTATGCCTGGAGGGTTTCATTCGGGTATTAAGTTCTGTTTACTTTTTATTTTCGCTTGAGTATAGATTTCGATATTTTTTTTTGGTATATTGGCGTGTGCTAGCTGACTTAAAGCAAATAATTTAATTTAATGTTTGGGTTGCGTAATGTTAAATTATTTTGCAAACGTACTATTTTACAAAATCGGGACGTCCGAGTCCTGGAGTGGAGACCACGTATTGGCAAGCGTAGTGAGCGCGTCCCAGCGACGATGGACCGAAGGGCTTAAAAAGCTGGATGGGACAGACTGGATGCGGAAGGCGGAGTATAGGATGTTGTGGCGCAGCCTGGGAGGCCTATATCCCAGCAGTGGACTGCGATAGGCCGAGTTGATTGATTGTTGATTTAAGTAAAACATTATATCGTTGTTTAAGTTACTATAATTTACATAATATATAAAATTTTCAGTACAAAAATATAACAGGATTCTCTTCAATACATTATTTTTTAAATAGTTAGGCAAATCAGTGTCAACTTCACCCAGCCGGTTAGTTTGCCCGGTTAATCTGACTTTGTCCGTAAAATATTACAACAAAAATCGGTAGACTTATATTTTATTAAATATACTAAAAATATGACTATTCTTTAATTAATTTTAAATACAATGAAACAATATTTTTTAAGTAAACCGCGGCTTTTCTCGAATTTCTTACTATTTTAAATAATATTATCTATATTGTCATTTTATTGTATTTTTCAATAATATAAATACCAGATCTTATTTCTATAAATATATTTAAATATTGAAAATTGTGATTTTTCATAAATGACTATTTACAGTATAATATTTGTTTACCTACTTATGTCGGTTTTGTCTTGGCCAATTTTTATATAATCGCTCAGATACTCGAATAGAAAGCACTAGGCTGAGTACAGCTTAATACAAATTTCGTTGAATCTTTTTAAAATAATGTTAACTACGCCTAGCTAACTACAATTTTCGTTGATGGTATGTTATAAAATGATTATAGCCTTCATTACGTATACAAAAAACAAATATTTGGAGAACTTATTTTAATGACATGATTACAGATTTTAAACAAAAAGTTTGACAGTTTTAAATTATTTACAAAAATTGTATCGATGGCCTGTAAAAATTTAAAATTAAATCAGAGATATTTATTTTGATAATAGGTAATAAACATATTCCGGTGTGTACTTACTTATTTATTGCAATTTAAAAGCTCCTATGACAAAATATTGACTAACGTGTTAACATATTTTTTAAATAAAAAAACTCATATTGTTCACCGACCATATCAATATTATTTACAAGAAAAAAAAAACACCTGTAGACTTGAGCCAATTTAGCCATAATATCATTTTATGTATATTCTCGAGACAATAATAATATGGCCAGTTTGGGTCATGTTCAGGCGCTTTAAGAATTATCTCCACTAACTAATATTTTTTGCCATATTTTTACAAGCAGAGTTCTTAATAAAGATTTTTGTATGCATTGTCAGTTTCATCTCGAAAATTACTGAAAGCTTATCGATTAATGGAAACTACAGATTTGCTCGATAGAAAAGATTGATAATTTTTTACTTCTGTAGGTCAGTCTTCAGTTGAAAGTCGAGAATTGCTGGACAAAATGATGTGATGTGGTTACGTGTGATTGGTAATTGTAAAATTCGTTGTAATTTCGTGCGTTTAGAAGTCGTACATAAACTACAATTTAATTAAAAATTGTACTAGTAGAGATTTGATAAGAATGAATAATAAATTATTTTTGTCTCTGCATATAAATTGACAATTGTCTTTTTTTATAAAAGTGGAGATAATTCAATAAAATATTTTTTTACTAAAATTAACATGAATAAAAATCACAATAATTAATTCAGAAAATAATATTATGCAATAACATATTCGTTAAAAGTAGTCTTATATACAATTCGAAGTTTATTTCTAAATATTTTTCGTTTGAAATAATAAAAAATGCTAAAATTTATTTATTTTTAAATGCTGTGGCTTCCGTTCTTTAAAAAACATTAATTACTTATTCATATTACAATGTTATAAATGCATTTTTTGTTTTTTTTCTTGTCGTACAATAGCATAAATAATTTAAATTAAGACAATAATCTCACACATTCAAATCGAAATCATTTATTTTTAAAACATATTGTGTGTCCCCAAATTAAATAACTTTCCACATCCATATTAAAATACATATTCTTATATTATTATTTTTATTCACTAATATATAAAATCTTTCGTTTTATTTTTAAAGCCACAATTTTTTGCAACTTGCTTACTGTTCGAACAATAAACTTTTTAAGCCACTTTTAATCGTTCAAGGTACACTTATGTGAATGATTTTAATTCACCCGATAGAGCCTTGTGTCTTATTTTTTAAAGTCCATAATTTTATTGTAACTTCTCAAGCACTTAACTTTTCAAGCCACATTTTTTTACAGTTCAAGCACCATTTTTCACAGTAATTTTGAAGTGAGGCCAACGATACTTACAAATACTATGTCCTATAGAAGGGGGGTCCCCTACTCACTGTGTAGGTAGATAGGGGAATCCCCTTTGTGCCGTAGATCGCTTCCGGCGTGTTTTCGTACTCGACATCGTAGTATATTCCGTTTTGGTTCTGAAAGATAAATGGCGTTTAAATAAGTATGTCTCTGGTATACTAAGTGTGTTTAATGAAATTGTTTATTATGTAAATATGTAGGATACCGGAATATATAATTCCGGTATCCTACACCTTTCTGAAAACATGTGGTCATGGGTATGGTACAGACCACCAAACTAAACAACTTTTTCTATGGGACCAACAACTTAATCGCTACTTCTTCCCAACTGAAGCACTAGGAAGTGTTGAACGGCGAGCGTGCCGGGGGCCTGTCTTATGTACATAATTTTGACGTTTAAAAAGTGCTGATTTGCAGCCTAATTTGAATAAACGACTTTCGACTTTTTTTTAGTATCACAGGCTACTTGATACTATATTAGCTCATATACTTGTTCGGATTATTTTATTATTTGACTGGAAGTCAATTTATTTTAATTTTTGTTTTCATTTATTGTTGACATAATCTACTCATTAAAATGTGTTTATTTTATGAGTTGATTGCAATTTGTGGTAATGTAAATTATTTTTGCATTTAAAGCATTATTATATAGAATCAAGTTTTGCCAACTGAACAGACAGCTGTGCTGCTGGGGAGTTTGTTGCGCCACTTCTTCTTCCCAGCTAACGCACTAGGAAGTGGTGAAGGGTGGGCGTTTTGGGGGACTGTCTTATGTAATTTTGACGTTCGAAAAGTGCTGATTCTCAGCCTAGTTTGAATAAATGACTTTTGAATTTGGACTTGATTTGACTGTTTAGATTCTGTATTGTTCTTGTATCTTCTATAGCAATATCACCATGAAGTACTTACATGCATACTCCTCGCTCTAGACTTAGGTCGGGGCACCAACAGATCAGCTCTTTCTTGAACGTGAGAAGACGCTTCAGAGCTGGTGGATTCTGTTGCCATGTGGTTGGTGTAACCTGAAAAGAAAGATAATTTCATAATAAAGTATATCAGCTGGTAACTGCCCTGCTCTAGAACAAGGGACAAAATTATACAACTTTTGTTATTATCTTCATGAGGAATGTCACACTGAATCCTCTAACGAAGAGGCCTGTGTAAACATTATAGCTGATGTTTTTTATCCTGAAATAATGCTAATAATTTGCCTTACAAACGTTATCACATTATACCACGCTATGCCACAGCTCTCAAAGAAGCATTTGGTATATTTTAGGGAAATGGGCATAATGCCTTTGTAAAAAAGGATAAAAAAAAGAAATTCTATTTAGTCCGTCAGTCAGACGATGAAAAAAATATTAGACACGTATTTTTGCTTTATCATATTAATAAAAAAATACTTAGATACAACGCATTAAAGTTTCAAATCAAATCAAATCAAATGAAAAATGTTTATTTGCTAGAAAATACATACAAATTCAAGGAAAGATCTTAAGTCCTAAAAGTCTTTGTATTCTGCCTGCAAGCAAGCGTGCAAATTATTTACTTACGTCTTCAGTGGGGGCTTCCTACGTCACAGCTTAGTGTAAAATCTACCAAAGCGTGACGTCATGCCGCATTTTAACATTTTAAACTAAATATATCACCGTAAGCTTAAAGAAAAAAAAAATACGTGTCCAATATTTTCTAATAATTTACTGGAGGGACAAAAAAATATTTTCATTCATCATCCCTATTACGATCACAGAACAAGTAAGCAGTCGTTCGTTATCCATGAACGCTATTTGAGTGTAACCCAAAAAGTGATTAGTGATAAACCCACGCTCTCTACCCATGGGGGTAGACAGAAACTACAGAACGCCACGTGCTACGATCCTTACATAGTCCTTTTGTTTCGTTTACGTTCATTAGACATCTCGATTATACGCATCGACCGCGTTCGGTGCTCTGATTGGCCCTTCACTGGCCTTCACTGGTGATGGGCCAATCGGAGCGCCGAACGCGGTCGATGCGTAAAATCGAGATGGTTAAACGAAACTCACACTAGACCCTCTGGTCATACACGCACGCCGGTCACGAGTACTACGCATCTGATCTTTCCGAAGGATATCACCAATAAGGTCACTAATGTCCTACTAAGTGTTATTTTTTTCCACTACGTGGAAGCTCTTGGCCTGCATCTCACCTAATGGTAAGTGATAATGAGGCCGAAGGTGGAAGCGAGCTTCACCCGGAATACTCAACAACAGAGGAACTGGCTATCTTGCCTCTAACTGCCGAAACACAACAATGCTGTTAACATTGCTGTTATGGCGACAGGCTTAGATAAGATGTTGGTAGCTAGCCAGGCGGAATTAGAACAAGCCCTAACTACAACCATTTATGTTTACTTACCATATAAGTTATGATGTGATGCTGCAGTGTTTGCCCTCGATGCTACCGTGTTCAAGGTGCCGTTGTGATGGCCGCCGTGCATGCCCATCCTGTGGACAACACTACAATATAGTTTGGTATTTGATTGCAATTTAATTAGACACATAAACTATCTAATTTGATTATATTTGTAGTAATTAGTTGGCAGAATACCAACAGCCATTCAAATCCTTTGACATAGTACTTCAATCAATCAATTTGCCTAGCCTTTTCCCAACAACGTCAACAGACTACGTTGAAGTCGGCTTCTAGTCTTACTGATTGAAGCTGAATACCAGTATTTTACAGGGAGCGATTGCCTATCTGACCTCCACAACCCAGTTTCTGGGTAACACGACACCCCTTGGTCAGACTGGCTGTCAGACATTTGGGCTTCTGACTACATGTAAGGACTGTCAAAGATTTACGAATGACAGCCGGGACCAACGGCTTAACGTGCTTTCTGGGGCAAGAAAAAGTGAAAAAGATAGCAAACTCAG
Organism: Agrochola circellaris; assembly: GCA_914767755.1. Lineage (NCBI taxonomy): Eukaryota > Metazoa > Arthropoda > Insecta > Lepidoptera > Noctuidae > Agrochola > Agrochola circellaris. The sequence continues at coordinate 1,267,079 of OU611867.1, read as the reverse complement.
ATTAATTGCGCTCTACTCCCAGCATTTGACTTGCCCGGTTACACCGTTCAAAGCCGTGTCAGTATAAAGGTATGAGGAAACAGGGTGTAAAGTTCTTCATCATCCATAGAAAAGAGAGGATACTCCGAGTATTCAGGTGGGCTAATGCCCGAGGATTGATGTCGGGACTTTGTATATATGTTATTCGCACGGTAAACTTTGCTTGCGCGATGCAGGATTTTGTGTGACGTCATTGCGGTAAACTTTCCTTTTGTGATGCAGGATTTTGCGTAGTTCGCATGTGGCGTTGTAAATGCCGCCACAACAGCAACTCGAGTTAGAAGTCGACTTGTTAGCGCTAAGGACAAAACTCGTTCAAGTTAAAAATGTTCTTGTTTATTTACCTGGGTAACGGCACTGGCGGCAGTGTGGGGTATCCACCGAACATGGCTGATGATGGACGGGTTGCCATCTGCGCAGCTTCCGGCTGGATATGTAAAAAAACACATTTAAATGAAAAAAAAGGTCGTCGGAAATCGGGATTTAATTTTGTGTTTATACGTTACTAGTCTAGATTTACTACTTATCACTAAACGAAATATCTTTCCTGTATTTTCTATGAATAAGTAAGTATTATAGTTATAACTAATAAACTCACCGCATAATGACTAGCTTGTGCCATCGCCTCGGCTATCTGCGCCCACCGCATCCTCTCTTCTAGAGTCACCTAGAATTCATTTGGTTTAAATAGGTTTTTATTTTTATTATTTTATTTATCTTTTATATAGATTATTTTCTTTTAAATTTTGTGAATGTGAGCACATTGTAGACATAACAGACTGTAGATCTGTGGACCATTTTATATTTTGCTAAGTACCTGGTACATGTTGATGGGCCTACACTGTCCTCTCATACCTGTATATTAATCGAAGCTTTTAACACTGTAATTTGGAATAATTGTAAAAACCATTTACTTTTAAAAGAGTAACCGTGGAGTTTCTTGCCGGCTCTACTCCATAGGAAACGACCAATTGGAACCGTGCACCTGACGTTTCATAAGTGCCCTTGTAGGTTTATGTGAAATATTTTATTTTATTTTTTATTAATACATCAGCATAAATACAACACTCAGATATTCTGTAATGGCCCCGTCATTAAACATGTAAATATCGGGAAATAAACGTAGCTTTTTTGTAGGAAGTATTATAAAAATCAATGAAGAGGTTACGCCAAGAGGTCGCGCAGCGGTGTCCTCATAACCGCTAATAACAACATGCTACAAGAATTAACGTAAAGAAGCAACCTGCTTGCGATCCTCACATACTCCTTGTATCTTGGATCGTAGCAGGTGGCGTTCTGTAGTTTTTGCCTACCCCCGTCTTAAGAAGGCGTCAGTTTATGTACTCGTATGTATGTGTACAACAATAACATGTTCTCTCAAAACTTTCTAAAATCCCGCGGTACAAAACTGCGTCACAATTGTTTACCATTTTATGTTGACGCTACTTCCAAAGGAGTGATACTGTGTCGAATTCAGCACGTTTAAAACTACTTTCTGTTTTCTTTGGTATTGTTCGTCAAATCGTTGAGCTCAACTTCGTGAGCTACACGATTATTGAAAAATGCGTGCACTGAAATCAACAGGTCTACTCAAATCTTTATGATAATTTCCTCAAAAGATCATTACAGACACTAATCTACATAGTCCGCACATGATCTGACCAAGATTATGTCTGGAATTTAAAAGAGTCTGTGATCTATGAATTTGTTTCAGACTTGCTTCTCAGATTAGTCGGATGACGGATGACATGTAAAAGTTTGTACAAACCTACATAAAGAGAAAAATATTTTATAATTTCGTTGCTTTCAAGTTAGTTTAACAGTGAGACAGAGTCTAACAGTAAAAGTTCGCTTAACTAATCATATGTTTACCTGGTAGGGCGGCTGTCCGACAGGCGGCGTCTTGATGGTGTTGGCAGCCATGTAGTTGAATATAGGAGAACCCATGCCGGCCGCCTTCTGCTCGCGAGACCATTTGCGACTGAGGAGAGAAAATAATTTGTTAATGGTGGTACATACTCAAGAGCGTTCATCTAAAAAGTTGGCAACATTGCAAATAGCTGTCAAATATTTTCCTGTTTTTATTAATTTGGCAATATTACTGTATGGAAATAAGAAATTCGGCTAACTAGTGAACTAAAATATTGATAATGAAATGCAATAATTATTATCGTTGCACCGAATATTTAGTTTTAGATGTAAAAAAGTATTTGGAAACTTTCCAAATGCCTTTTATACACCTAAAACGGTTACAACATAAAATTCAGTGTTATAATTGCAATTCATTATTAATATTCTAATATTAATAATGAATTGCAATTATAACACTGAAATTTATGTTGTAACCGTGTAAAATTCAGTGTTATAATTGCAATTCATTATTAATATTCTTAGGTGTATAAAAGGCATTTGGAATGTTTCCAAATACTTTTTTACATCTAAAACTAAATATTCGGTGCAACGATAATAATTATTGCATTTCATTATCAATATTTTAGTTCACAAGTTAGCCATATTTCTTATTTCCATACAGTAATATTGCCAATTAATCAGAACAGCGAAATATTTGACAGGTATTTGTGACGTTGCCAAGTTTCAGAATACACGCTCTTAACTCAGGTCAAACATGATCTCCAATCAAGATAATGTGGACTTTAAAACAGATCTCGTGTTTGAGAGTTTTTTCCGTCTTTTCAGAGCGTCGGACAGGAAACACCGACCACATCTAGTTTAAAAATATTTATTGATGAGTAAAAGTCTTTATTAAAGATTATTTACAGAATAAGCCCACTGTGCCAGTAGTGGGCCAGTGGTAACGGCCGCGACTTACGAGTGGATTCGAACCCAATCAGTTTCTTTACATTGACATTGTGTAAATTATATCATCACCACTGCTCTCAAAACGTTGAAGAAAACATCGTGAGGAAACCGGCATGTCCAAGAACAAAAAATTTTAAGACGTGTGACATCCGCTAACCCGCACTGGGTCCGCGTAGTGGATTACGGGCCACTCCCTCTCACAGAGAGGAGGCCTGTGTCCCAGCAGTGGGAACGTTATAGGCTGATTACGCTTTATGCCCACATGCTGTTAGTGGTTACAACTACTTATGAACATCTGCAATACCAGAGGCCACCATACTTTTTCAGTGGACATTGGTTGCACTTCCACGGACGAGCTCCTTCATAAAGAGATCTACTACTAAAAATACTTCTTACCTCCAAGACATAAGAGCGGCGAGGGTCACAGCTATGACCAGTGCAGCCAGGAGTGAGGCTCCTACCGCCACGCCCACCACCTCCCCGTCTACCTCGCAGGTTGAACCGTAGTAGCCTGATGAACAGCTGTAGAGGAAGAAGTGGGGATAAAAGTGCTTGAAATATTAGTGCTTGAAAAATTTGCGGCTAAGTGAATATATGATTTTTTATCATTTATACATAAAGTGCTTGAAAAATTTGTTGACTGGGATTACGGCTTTAATAAAAAAAAGTATTTGGCTTGATCATATTTTGAGGTGTGACCTGATTATGATTTTTCACAAAGATTTACTTCAGTTTCTGATAAACTTGATTGAATTTTAATGAAAAGATATCAACAAGCACTCGTAATGGAAAAGAATTAAATTTTTGTTTTCTAACCTACGTCTGCAGTGCTATTCTGTAACCATCTCACCGTGAAAACTTAGGTGAAGTGAGCGTGGAGTGAGCTGTCAATGTCACAAATCGACCGGCAGGATGCTAGGGATTAACACTATTGACAGCTCACTTCACCTAAGTTTCACGGTGATATTTTTACAGAATCGATCGGCTGTTCATCTTTTCATGTTAATAACTATTATTTAACAAATCTTGTCAATAGAACATTTTTTAGTTTTCAAAAATAATAACCAAGAATCTCAATACCGGCAGGCCTAGTAAGAACGACCGAAGTAATCGTAATGTAAATTCGATCGATTTTCCAATCGAAAATTTAACTATCTTATGGCATTTCATTTTAAATTGTGACACGCTTAATTATGATCACCCATGAATAAAGTCTTCAAACTTAATAAATATTGAGAAGGAAACGACCATTTCCAATTTGACGATTAAATTCAAAAGTCATTTATTCAAACTAGGCTGAGAATCAGCACTTTACGAACGTCAAAATGACATAAGACAGTCCCCCAAAACGCCCACCCTTCCCCACTCCCTAGTGCGTTAGCTGGGAAGAAGAAGTGGCGCAACAAACTCCCCAGCACAGCTGTCTGTTCAGTTAGAAAGAAAAAAAAATGATTCTATATAATAGTATTCAACATAATTAACCTAATTTAAATTATTTTGATACGATTTTAATATTCGGTCAAGTAAAGTTGCCAAAATGAAAAAATTGGATGTTGCTGCCTTTGCTTTTATATGACTCATATGTTAGCTAGCATTATTACTTCGCACGTTCGTGGTAGGCAAGCACATACCTGCAATAAGGCTGTCCATTCGCGTACTTGCAGGCCCCTCTGTCATTACAATGGGAGGAGGCACACGAGCGACACTCTCGGCCGGTCTTCAGGGGAGACGTGGACGCGTCCAGGGTCGAGTCGGGGCACTGACATCTAGGGGAAAAATAGAGGTTAGTATTTATAGTATAAAGTGGATAACAAGCCAAAAGTCCACCTGCACGCGTAGCATGACCACCGTAGAAACTGGTTTTGTCGACGGAAGAATAGACAAAATGACAGATTGTGATTGTTTATCTGTCATTTTGTCTATTCTTCCGTCGACAAAATCCGTTTCTATGGCGGTCATGCTACGCGTGCTGCTGGTAAGTGGACATCTACGATAACTCTTTTTTGAGGGTGGGAAATTATCAAATAACTTCTCCCGCTCTGGGCGGAGCGGGAGGGTGTGTCAGACATTTACTGACTAAAACCCACCCGTGTTCCTTCCGTTGCCTGTGTGCCGGGGTCGCGATATCCCTTTCGGACAAACTCGCAACCCTGGCAGGGTCTACGGTCCCTCTGGCATTGCAATACCTCGCGAGTGGGGTTTCTTCAATCTTTAATATTTAACAAAGAATCATAAAAGCCTGTGACAAAAAGGCATTTTCTCAAACATGCTTGTTAATTCGAGCATTAATTCGACAACCTTCTTCGAGATAAATTGAAATTGCGGTACTGGTCAAATACAAGCGAGTAGGCGGCCAGCAATGTTAGCATGAATACCATATCTATCGTGTTTAGTGGCCAAGTAAATTACTATGAAAACTCATATCTGTCGTGTTATTTAAAAATGGAACGAACTTTGTACTTCGACACATGGCAACGAAGGAGGTAACTTATCAAAGATTAATAATTTCGATTTGGAAAGAAAAACATAGAGCTGTCGGTCGATTCTGCAAAAAGATCAACGTGAAACTTAGGTGAAGTGAGCTGTCACTGTTACAAATCGACCGGCAGGATGCTAGGGATTAACACTATTGACAGCTCACTTCACCTAAGTTTCACGGTGATATTTTTACAGAATCGATCGGCAGGTTTAAAGTAAAGAAGAAACAAATCAACATATTGGCGCGTGAAAAATTTTCGTTGTTCGTCATTGATTCTGGAATTTATAATTAATTTACTCAGTTTGAATTTCTGCGCATTATTCGCTTCAGCCCACATTTTCACCTTCGTCCAAAGTCATAGTCAAAGTCAAACAATTTATTTCAATTAGGCACATAAGAGGCACTTTTGAACGTCAATTTTACACAAAATAGAATTGATTCTAGTCGCCCCTACCAAAAGTTAGTTCTCGTATGGAGAAGAATGGGCAAGAAACTCCACCGTTACTCTTTTAAAATGTTTTTACAATATTTTGTATACATTAATGAAGACTAATATGTGAAGACGATGCATCTAGAATAAGATTACTATACTACGGTAGGTAAAAATAATGAAAAATGAAGCAATGACAGATAAATTAATTATGTGATAGATACATGGTGCTCACATACTTAGGTACCTACTTGAAGAAACTGTACATTAGAATAGATAAAAGTGTCCTAGACATCGATGGTTAGGACTTCAGGGAACCCCCGCACAATCCGAGCCGTGTCCAAAGATATCGTGCGTATTACCAACCGCCATTTATGTCTACAGTTATTCCTAAAATATGACTCACCTGAATCCACCCCAAGTATTAGTACAGCTCGCCAACTGATGACAGTCGTTCAGATCCGGTGATGAGCACTCGTCCACATCTGGGACGAAAACAAATTCAATAAAAATGTTGTAAGTAATAAAATTCCAATAAAATTCCTTCATTGTACCGTATTTGGGATAATTTTTATTCCAAGAACAAATTTAACAATGTAGTTGAAAACATGTTCTCCCATACATTCCAACTGCAAATGTAAGTTTGTACGCACAATATTGCGATATTTACTATGTTATTTTAAGACCATAGACTTCTTGTACGTTTTCTTGTTTTTATAAGTAAAGAACCATTCTCCTCTATATGTTTTTCAAAGGCACAGTAGTTTCGAAGATAAATCAATTTTCTTAAATGTCTTTTAAAAATCAAATTCGGCGTAGTCGGCGTTCATTTTTGGCATCAATCCGTTTTTCCTTTTGACGTGCGGAACCCAAAATACTGAAAAAAAAAATCTAGATGGCGACCAATCGGTTTTCGTTTTTTCAAGAGTGTGAGCATAGTCTAAGAACCTGGTAGAGTCACGACTGACCGGTGAGATCAGGTTTAAATCTCGGGTCAATCTTTAATTTCTCTCCGGTCGTGTCAGACGGCTGTCTCTAAGAATTATGAGAGCGAGGGAAGTGCACCTGTGTTTCCGCACACACTTGTGAGCTATAATAACTAGTGATGTGTCGGATATCCTTATCCTTATCTGTACCCGCAGATATCCGAGGAAGGAAAAGGTTTGTATCCGTTTCCGTATCCGTTACTTTTCGGCGGATCTAGAACGGAACTTATTTATCGATACCTACATTACATTATTATGAAATTTTAATGATAGGTAGCAATGAAATACTGTTAAAACTTCAATCTAGATTACTTTAATTTTTTTTAATTACATAAGTGGTACATTTATAACGCAAAAATTATCGCTTCAAGGTTGGGCGCACTGACATGTGACTGAGTAAGAAGTATCCGTGTATCCTTGAGATCCACGTAGATCTAGCCGCATGATCCGTATCCGTTTGCGCGGATAATATTTTTTAACGATAGCACATTACTAAAAAAAGAAACGTTTGTGTCGGGGGACCCCGTCAGGAACGAAGTTCCTTCTCACGTATGATTTAAAACAAAAACAAACATTTTCACTTCAGCACCTTCGAAATCTATGACGAAAAATTTGAAAATTTTCGCAGCTGCCATCTTTGATTTACATTTCGACCTCACTATCGGCTTTAGCACCCTTAAAAACTATGAAAATGAGACCCACGACAATTTTTTTTATCGCATCTACAATCTTGGATATACATTTTGACTTCCCTATCTGCTTTAGTACCCTCGAAAACTATGAGAACGACAACAATGACGAAAAATTTGAAAATTTTCGCAACCGCCATCTTGGATTTTCATTTTGACTATATTCACACTTTCTCTCAGTAGCCGAAGTGTAAAATTTTATCCCATGACACTCAAGTATCGAAAGTATTAAACTTTTTAGCACGAGACGATTTCTGAAGTATACAAGCCGCGTTAAAGAACTTCGTTCCAATAACTCCAGCACGCGTAGCATGAACACCGTTCTGTCGACGGAAGAGTAGACAAAACTGACGTTCCGTGTAGACAGTGCGACGGTAGCAAAGTAGAAAGAGTCAACTGCACATTTTACGAAATTCACTCTTTTACATAATTCGACTCAGGTTTCTTTGTTTTGTCATAAGATTTATTTTTCTGTTTGATTCTCAATTTTTACTGATATTAAGTAACGTATATATAGACAACTACAACAATTTTTCCCAGTGTCGAAGAACCGTATTTTAGAACAAAAAAATATTTCAGTAAGGCCTTAACCGTTTCCTTGGTAATATTCCTATTAACGAAATGATGTAAGATATGAGAAGATAGCTTTGTTCTTCTATTAATTATCACAGTTTTGTGTTTAAATGCTGTCCTGCAAAATCATGATTTTATAAACCGTATATACCGTATATACTTTGTGGCCGTGGAGACAACTGTCAGTTGTCAGTGTGATTTTGACAGTTTGGTATAGAAAACTTTCTTCTGAAATTGTCTACATATAAAAGGACCTAGACAAAGATTGTTAGAAACGAAAGACAAAATGACAGATTGTAGAAGGATTTCTACGGTGCGATGTCAAAAATGAAGAAAAAAAATCACTTTGTATAGAAAAAGCTGTGTCTATTCTTCGTAGACATAGAAAGCGTCATGCTACGCATGCTGCGCTAATTGCTAGTATTCGTTGAGATGGGTCCCGTGACGAGAATACGGTGGGGGGATTATTCGTGTTTTATTTTTTTATGAATTGGTTGGGCACGCTTCTGTAAAGTCTTGGAGCCTCACCCCGCGGCGCCAGCACGCTCCCGGCCGGCGTGTCCACGAACAGCGCGGACGCCCCCACGTTGTTGGAGCGTCTGCGGATGACTCCCAGCAGCTGCTTCTGTATGTCCGCGCCTACCTGCGGCCGGAGGGTCTCCGCTGTCTCTTGCATCTGCAGGGGAGGACATTGTGAGATATTACAGTAACATCGACCCAAAAGAATCCTATAACGCACTTATTAGGTAGTTGACGCTGTCACTTCAATCAAAAGAGAACCTCAGAACAAGCATTATTCTCTATAGAATATTGGTATCGCAGGCCACAAATAAAATAAATAAACAATATTGGTATCAAATAAAAGCTAGTAATGTCATTACTAGCAAACAAAACTTATACCATATTTCTGTCATAGTCAATTCCAAATATAAATACATAGGTATATACAACCTTAGTTTTTGTTTACCCTAAACTTCATAAGGGGTCATTGTACTCATCATTATGAACAACTTTCACTATGGGACCAACGCTGAAATCGCGAAAAAAAAATCAGCTGTTCCCTACATTTATTTATGTTAGTATATGTCGTCGAAATGTAGGAAACAGTAGATTTTTTTTTCGCAAATCATGTATTGAATCCATGGTATCAGTTTTCGCGTCGATGTCCCTGACACCCTGATACATATGTATATAATAAAATATGACGAAATGTGTCATTGCACAAGAATATATATTGGGTCCCCACCTATGAAATTGGCGTTTTTTTCTCACAAATAGAGAACCTTGTCACTTCTATGAATTAAAATATTCATTAATTGCTTGGTATTATATCGAATAATGACCATCATAGATAACTACCAATAGCAAAAAATACCTTATTACTTATAGTTTATAAACATAAAAAATACCTTAAAAATTACTCCTCATTTTGTTAGCAGAAATGACCACTATTTGTTTTAACTTAGCCAAAAATTATTTTTGTCGCTTAATCTAGTGGCATATTACGTTATCTTAGTTCTTAAACATTAGTGCATAAAAGTTTTAAAACATTAGTGTTCATGGTTTTTATATAAATTAAGAAAATGTTAGTATGAAAAAAGCAACTTCTTTAAAATTCTCCATACAAAACGCTGATTTCATAGGTGGGGACCTAATATTTAATAACACCTTTGTATTATGTACCGCATTTAAAGCAAATAAATAACTTTGACTTTAAAAAAGACAGTCCGCTACAAAAGTCAAAAATCGCATAAAACCTTTCAAATCAAATCAAAACAAATCATTTATTCGCATAGAATGTATAATAAAGTTGTTATAAAGATTTATAGTGAGTCGGGTACATTCTGCCTGAGTTTTAGCTTGCAAAAAGTAACAAATAATGTCACCATCAATAAGCTCATGAGCAAAATTATGAAATAGATAGGTAATAAATTAATAAATCATTATTTTATAGAGTGCAGATCATGCACAAAAATGTTACAAATAATATCAACAATATTAAACGAACTAAGTATCCAAATTATTTTGTTCTCAAATCAAATAAAATTATAATGCGTTTTCGTTCGAAATTTGAAATTCCATTTTTTTTTGTTTATTGGGCTACTCTATCCACCGTATAAAAAAGGTTGGTGTCTCATTTACTAAAAAGGTAAAGGAAAAGTTTTTTTCAGATTTCTGACTTGTCTAGTACTCAAAATTTTGTTGGCCCGGTTTTTTTTATCCTTATATGATACAGAATCGATTGGCATCATTAAAAGTTTTTGTGAAAACAGCCCTTTTTCTTGCTGACTGTATTTTGTTTTCTGTGAATGCAGCTCAAAATGTTTCAAAAAGTTAAAGACAGTCTCCTAACACCGTTTTCTTGTACCTACATCGGTTAAGGTTACCTTGCCTTTTCAAGGTTGCTGCCCTTACTGCCCCATCTCAAAAACCTACCCTGTACGTTCTTAAACTCAAACTCAAATCATTTATTTCAATTAAACCATTACAGGCACTTTTGAATTGTCAAGGAATCGGTCAGTCAAAAATATGAAGCTAGTTGCCCATTCCAAAGCGTAGTAGGTACCTATGGAGAAGAATGGGCAAGAAACTCCACGGACACTCTTTTAAATAAAATAAATTGTTACAAAGTATTGGTTACATCATTCATGTTGAAATTATACATGTGAGAACAATGTAGAAAGACGTGCACGTTAGAAGCGTCCGTAATACAAAGATAAAAACAAAGAACAATTCAAAAATTAAAAATCAGCCATGGCCGCTAAGAGTTGACCAGTCCCAACTGACGGCGCCCGTTCACGAACATGACGTATGGATCAGCACCATTCAGCTCAACCATTTTGAAGGGAGCTAAATGATCCAACACACGCGCCACCATCAGCGAGACATTTGAGTGAGCATGACATACTCACAGCCGCCAGGGCACATTCAAGTCAATAAAAAAAAGTATTACCCGGTAAATGGTAGCTCTTTAGTACATAGTACTTACACCTGTGCTCTGGAATTATATAATACAAAGGAGATTGACTTTATACAATGCAAAGATGGTCTTAAAATCTTCAGCAGCTCCAACAGTATTTTCAGATGTTAATCAATTAGTTGTGGTTGTGGAGCAGGACCAGCATTAAATATAATTATATCTTAAATATATATAATATAATAAGTACATACCGGCCAGAAAAAATAACTTTTCTTATGGCAAATAATATTTTTTACTACAAACAACGAAAGTTTACAATTAACCCCCTTTTTTTTTGGGTGGGAAATTATCAAATAACTTCTCCCGCTCTGGGCGGAGCGGGAGGGCGTGTCAGACTTTTACTGACTAAAACCCACCCGTGTTCCTTCCGTTGCCTCTGTGCCAGGGCCACGATATCCCTTTCGGACAACTCGCAACCCCGGCAGGACAATTAACCCCCCTGCTGCTATTTGAAGTGATATTACTTTAGATTCGGAGAAAATTGACTGTGACTGATGAACAGACACACATAAGGGTTCCGTGCTTAAATGCTTTTTATTTAAATATTTAACTACTAAATCACTCATTAATATAAGTAAGCCTCTTACCAATATAGTTAGGTTAACATAAACCCCGCGATTATCCTCGTCTCCTTTGTGGACCGAGTTCACCGATCCGCTCACGAAGTCATCCGAGAATGGTGTCATTGAGAATGCTGAGTCGATCTGTAAAAAGAAGATAAAAATGTAATGTGGTTAACTAGTGACCTCGACAATTGATCATATTATTATTTATTGTTATTAGTAATTAAGAGGCTTACAACAGGTAAAGCGCGGTCACTGTGGGACTGCATAGAAATGAAAGAGAAGCGCGATGACGCGACGCAGGTAATTTATTGCAAAATATGAAGCAGTTAGCGATTTACAAAAAATCTATTGATTGGACTGGAAAATTAAAACACTATTATGCTAATATGTAGCTTGTAGAATAATCTGACAAAAAATCAGAATGATTGCATGTAAATTAATATGATTTTTAATCGTTAAAAGAAATTTTTAGAGGTATCTTCATGATTTTTTTCTATCGTATCAAATTAGTTGTATTATGTTTTCAACACACTATCATACTAGCATATATCCTGAAGAATATCATATATTTTTCTGATTTTGTTTACTGCAGTGGATCATATTCTTTTAGGCATTGGTGCCGATTCTCTTGTACACCGAACTAAACTAACTTAAACTAAGACTAAAATTACTTACTTTTGGCTATGAGAATCTTAGAGCTATTCTGCAAATAAAATTCTCTAAACTAAAAAATAATTTTGACACAACTAAAATAGAATTTGACAATCGTGAATCCACGTGGTACCCGTGGTTTGCCCTAACCGGTGATTTTGTTTTAGAGCCGGAGGTGCGTATGTGGTGTAGCCTCGACGTGCTTTATATGGAATTTTTATTTTTTTGTATGGAAAATATGAAAAAATATTACCTACGTGTTGAGTGTTAGGTGTTTAAGGGTTTTATAAAGGGGGTCGAAATTTTCATTATTTTTGCGATAGGACGCACCATTTTCGAGATATAAGCAAAAGAAAAAATAAATACAGTACTGTTTTTGCACGTGAAGTCGAGATGTTGGTGTGAATTTTAGTTCATAACAACTTATTTTATACCACACCATTTTAATCGCGATTAAAATTTGTCAGGTTTAGTCTGATTTGGTCTTTTACAACCAAAATTTTAGGTGAAAAACGTCATATTCAGAATAGCAAAATTGCCATTTTCACTAAACTAAAAACTCAGTAATATCTTAGCGCTGTCAAACTAAAATATAGTTAAGTTGTGTCACTTTAGTCTATTTCAGAATAGGAAATCGTCGTTTGACAGGAATAAACTAAATTTTAGTGATTTTTAGTTTAGTTTAGAGGCATTTGTGACAAGAGAATCGGCACCATTATAAAACTTGCATTCAGGCACGTTTAGGTCCTGTAGTCCCCTTAACTGTTTATTTATTTTACCTCGATGGTCCTAGTTTATCATTTATAACTTCCAGTTACAGCTTTATGTAAGCGGGCACGCCCTTTATGCCTGGAGGCTTTTATTAAGATGTTAAGTTTTGTTTACGTTTAGTTTTTATTTCCGCCCGAGTATAGTTCTCGATGATTTTGTTTGGTATATTGGCGTGTGCTAGCTAACATATGGATAATCATTTAAATTAGGTTAATTAGGTATGTTGAATACTATTATATAGAATCATTTTTTTTCTTTCTAACTGAACAGACAGCTGTGCTGCTGGGGAGTTTGTTGCGCCACTTCTTCTTCCCAGCTAACGCACTAGGAAGTGGTGAAGGGTGGGCGTTCTGGGGGACTGTCTTATGAAATTTTGACGTTCGAAAAGTGCTGATTCTCAGCCTATTTTGAATAAATGACTTGAATTTTCAATAGTAAATCCTCATTTCACCAGTTATGTCTAAATACAGATTCCGGGCTACCGACGAATTCCCAAAATAGTAGATACCTACATCCACTAACACTGCACGACTTGGGGATTGAAACCAGTACTCTAATTGCGTAATACTCGATCAAACAAATCTGAAACGTTTTGTAACAGATTACTAATCCATTGCTGCATAAGTTCGAAAAAAAATCTGCTCAACAACGTAAATAACGCAATGAATGTTGTTGAACTGTCAAAATGAAACAGATTAGTCTTAATCGTTTACGTAAAAGTGTTACGGAATTAGATAGCTGGAAAAAACGCTTTGCAGTCGCTCCTTCGACCATTGCAGAGAAATTCTTCAAATTATTGTACCTACAAAAATGGTGATATGGGCTGTTAAATAACATCGCCCTGCACACTCCATAGGTCGACTTCTCATAAATAATATAAAATAATATAAAACCAGCCGGTCGATCCTATAAAAATATCACCGTGAAACTTAGGTGAAGTGAGCTGTCAATAGTGTTAATACCTAACATCCTGCCGGTCGATTTGTGACAGTGACAGCTCACTTCACCTAAGTTTCACGTTGATCTTTTTACAGAATCGACCGACTGTTCTCCCCATTTTCCTCGAAGGGTGAGAGAGAGGTGCAGTCATTGGTACTGCTGAGTATAAGGCCGAGCGCACTTTAGACGCGTTTTATTCGTGCGAATACATACGAATACGCACGAACGATCCCGACCTTCCAAGTACTATGGAAGCGCGTAGACTGAGTGCGACTTAGTCATACGTATAGTACCGACGACGTCCGAAACAATCCGAAGTTATTAGGATTTTTCGTGCGTTCAAATTCAAAGCATTTATTTCAAATAAACCAGTTATAGTTACTTTTGAATTGGGTCAGAAAGATGAAGCTAGTTGCCCATTCCAAAGCGCAGTAGGTCCCTATGGAGAAGAACGGGCAAGAAACTCCACAGACACTCTTTTAAATCAGAATATTGTTACAAAATACAGGTTATATCATTCATGTTGATATTATACATGTGAGAACAATGTAGAAAGACGAGCACGTTAAAAGCGTCCGTATTAAAAAGCTAAAAACAAAAACAATTCAAAAATTAAAATAAATTTCAAGTTCAATGCGATATCACTGGAACACTACCTATTTGACGCAGAAAAACGTGTTAAGTGTACTCAATAGGGGTGTTGACAAAAAAAAAAAAATTGTCCCGTCATGTAGATTATTAAAAAATATTGTACGCATATTTTTGCTTTTTTTACGTACTTAATCAAAAGATTACGTCAATACATTGAGTAGGCAATGCGTTAAAATGTAGCATGACGTCACTGGCCGGTAGATTTTATACTGACTTGTGACGTAGCGAGCCCCCACTCCCCAACTTTAATGCGTTATATCTAAAACATTTTTTATTAAGAGGCTTACAACAGCTAAAGCGCGGTCACTGTCGGACTGCATAGAAATGAAAGAGAAGTGCGATGACACGACGCAGGTAATTTATTGCAAAATACGAAGCAGTTAGCGATTTACAAAAAATCTATTGATTGGACTGGAAAATTAAAACACTATTATGCTAATATGTAGCTTGTAGAATAATCTGACAAAAATTCAGAATGATTGCATGTAAATTAATATGATTTTTAATCGTTAAAAGAAATTTTTAGAGGTATCTTCATGATTTTTTTCTATCGTATCAAATTAGTTGTATTATGTTTTCAACACACTATCATACTAGCATATATCCTGAAGAATATCATATATTTTTCTGATTTTGTTTACTGCAGTGGATCATATTCTTTTATGCATTATAAAACTTGCGTTTAGGCACGTTTAGGTCCTGTAGTCCCCTTAATATGATAAAGCAAAAAATACGTGTGTAATATTTTTTATTATCTGACTAACGGACAATTATTTTTTTCCCCATTTAACATCCCTATTCGATCACGATCATATGTTTACGTACGATACAAATTCGTGTCCAAAGTGCGCGCAGCCTGCTCTTATTCAATCCAGGTTCTACCCGCGATTTAGCAATGTCAACGATGACATATGATTGAATTTGACAGCTAAGTATACTTACAGCTCTCACAGCTTCATAGCTCAGTTGTTGATAAGGATCCGAGTCCTTATCAGCTAGTTTTGCGTCCCATGCCACCTGAAAATAAACGTAATTCATGATAACAAAGTTTATAAGAAGCTGTGTGGTTAATCGTCATTGGTTATGTGATAGCAAATAATTTTCAATGACAGCCGATCCATTCTGTAAAAATATCACCGTGAAACTTAGGTGAAGTGAGCTGTCAATAGTGTTAATCCCTAGCATCCTGCCGGTCGATTTGTGACAGTGACAGCTCACTTCACGCTCACTTCACCAAATTTTCACGTTGATCTTTTTACAGAATCGACCGACAGGTCAAAAACTTTGTTGGGTATTGAACCACAATACTTAAACTTCACTAGGGCTAATCTTTTATTAATCGTGTAACTTTATATAATATTGATTATGAAATGCAATAATTAATATCGTAACGCCGAATATTTAGTTTTAGGTGTAAAAAAGTATTTGGAAACTTTCCAAATGCAAAGTCAAAGTCTGTTGCGGGATTTGCGTGACGTTAGGTTCGCATGTGGCGTTATAGATGACGCCACAATCTCTACCTTTAAACCACGAACTTTACCTTTCTCTCATAGAGTCTGTCTACCCTCAAGTTGAGGAGTAGTGACACCACCCTTCTGCAAGGGTCACGGTGGATGCGACGAGCGTAGCCCGGGCGGCATTGACAGCTTGAGATACCTGGGGGGAAACAGGAAAATTTAAGGACTAGCCTATAATCAGGCGAAATAGTGGATCACACAAAAAAAAATATACGTCTCATCACGACTAACGTAAATTGACAACTTAGATTCGGTGGTCAGTTTTTGTATATAGCTGTACAAGAATCATGAGGGTGTGTTTCCGCTCCGATCGTGTCTACTTCAGTGGAAACGCAGACTGGCGCGTGGCCAAAATCGCAACTAAAGCCGCCATCTTATTTTCACCCGAATGCGGCCAAAAAAGGAGGGTCATTTTACATACATTTCACAAAATAATTGAACAAATTCATAGCAACAGCGCCCCCGGTCAACGCCAGTCGAGCGCCAAAGAATCCTTGTAGCAGGTAATTATGAACTTAACTTTACCTCAGTAGGAATAAAGTCCAAAATACAAAAACTGGCTCGAAGCTTAGAATAAGATTAGAATTCGTTTTGTAATGAGACGGTATAAGCTTTACTTACCGGCTTCAGTCCTACACTTCTCGTTCTGCGCCTGATCACAAGTGGAGTCATCACCAACGATGCAAGTGTCGATTCTGAAACCAACACAAGATAATGAAGTTCTTTCATTATAAGGTCTTCGTCTGTTTAGATGCTGGATAATAATGTGGGATGGTTAATTGACTCAGGCGCGACTTTGCACAAATCCATTATAAAATACAATAGACGACGTATATTTAGTAACCTAATCCGCTTAACTGTTCTTAAAGAGTCATAAAGAACCCGAACGACGGTTCCGGGTTTGCAACAAGTCAATCGTCATCCTGAGGATGCCTCGTTGAGAGGTGAAGCACATGTCGATTTCTTACAGGGTTCTTTGTGAATCTTTAAGAAAATTTAAGCGGATTAGGTTACTAAATATAAGTCGTCTATTGTAATGTGGTAACCCCACATTGGTAAATTATTTTATTTCTATAAGTAGATTTGTACAAACACTTTTACACGTCACTCATATTTTTTTTATGAGGTCGGCGTTTCCTATCTGACTACTCTGAGGAGAAAGGCCGAAACAAACTCAAAGGTCCTTTGAGTTATTTGTCTATTTTAGTGTCCAGACATAATCTTGGTCAGATCATGTGAAAACCATGTAGATTAGTTTCTGAAATGGTCTTTTGAGGAAAGAACCACACAGATTCAGTGGACCCAGTCAGTGCACGCATTTGTCAGTAATCGTGCAGCTCAACTCACGTTTCGACGAACAACCAAAAAATTTACCAAAACGTTAAAGAACCCATGGAGATTCAAGATTCTTCATTCTTGCCGGTTTTTCTTCATAGGAATGAATAGGAATCAACAAATTAAAATCTTTAGTCTGACTGTTAATGAGTGACTTTGTAAGGTTTTAAAAGTGAAAATAAATATAAATATGTTTATTGATTTGTATGGCCTGCCTTCTCCTTAAGGTATACACGTACTAGAAAATCTTAAAAACACGACTCAAAAGGCCAGGTTGTCTCAATCTTCGAATTTTTGGTTCTCAGACATGCGGCTTCCTCTCGATATTTTTCTTCACCATTTGAAGAGCAGTGTTGAAAAAGATTGCAAATATTCTCAGCCTCATACCTGACAGTAGGCTGCGGCCTCCTAAATCCTTGCTGCGGTCGATGCAACTGAGGATGCCCCCCTGGATGTGTTGGATGATGAGCTGGTCTCCTTGGTGGTGGCTGTGGGAGTGGGATGTCATCTGCTGGTATCGCTTCACCGGTCCCTAGTGTTGGGGCTAGCGGTGGTGCTGGCAGTGGTGGTACTGTAAAAGGAGATGAGAAAATGTTAGAAAAAACGCAACAACAACAAATCGCGATCTGAGGGTGTAAAGTTCACTCATCCACCATAGAAAAGGGAGGATCCTCCGACCAGACGGGTGTCATGTCTGGCGGGCAATTGCCCAGAGGTTGAAATCGTGAGCTTGCATATATGTCCACCGCGCGGTAAACTCTAATTGCGCGATGCAGGATTTGAGTGACGTCAGGATGTTGTGTGACGTCAAGTCTTTGATGCGTAGTTCGCATGTGGCGGTGTAGATGCTACCACATTACCACAAAATATGCGGTAAATGCTGTGTTTTGCTTATGTTAGGCATATAAGATAACTAATTGTAATTCTGAACCATCAATACTTGCACCTGTTCTAAACATATTTTAGATTTTATTAATTTTTAGGCACTATAATTATTGTTAAATCTTACTGAGGACTAATTGTATACTTTTTGTAAACGTTATTCAATAAACATTATTTAAAAAAATAAATAAAACCAGCGTCAGACACTAGCTGCCTGGCATTTATGCTGAACTGGGCGTATTTGGCGCAGCCGTGAGGCACACAATATTATTTTAAGTTATCTTTATTTTTTCTGTTTTTTGTTTTTGTGTGAATATTGTGTACCTTAACCTGAGTCAAATATATTTTTTTTTTCTTTCTTTCTTAATTGTATTGCACATCGAAAAGATATAAGATCTTTTATTAGTCCAAAACATGAATATGCAGACACATGACATGCAAGTTGTAACATTATAAATTAAATATCACATGCATGTGATATTTGTGTTGTTGTGACAGGGTGTCGTGTAACTCCGCCTTTTTTTTTTCATCAGTTTGAGTTCAATAATGGGTACTTGCTAAAATAACCGAATACGATAATATCCCAGTTGGTCAATTTGGCCTTAGAGGATATAATATCCTCGACCCACGAGCCATGTTTAGTAACTATATTCAACTTTAGTTATAGATAATTGCTTATTTAAATAAGCATTACCATTAATATTTGCATGCCAAAATATGGCGAAATGTGTCATCGCACAAGAATACATATTTATTAACACCTTTGTAACCGCATTTATAGCAAATAAATGACTTTGACTTTGACCCATCCCATACACTGTGTGTGTAGAGACCCTTCGCAGACTAAGTTGCTTAGACCGCAACTTTTTTCCGGCCCGCAACCACTACTATACTACCTATACCCTACAGAATTTAGCCATCCATCGCTGCATCAACTACTACGGGCCCTATCAGAATACTAGCGAATTTTTTTTTTTTTTTAAATGTCGCGGCATCGTGCTGAGGTAGGAGCCTTTTAGCCTCTTATAGGACTTTCTTCTTTAAATTTTAATGTTACTTTGTTTTTTATTTATGTTTAGTGTGTTTTTAGTTTAATGTGTGATTTCCTGTGCGAGTCGCAATAAATACTTTTTCTTTCTTTCTTTCTTTCTTTCTTTCATCATCATCTTTCACAACAATTTCAGATCAGTTTCTGGCTTCTGATGGGCAGCTACACTCGCTACATATAGCAAGAAAAATAACGATTTGGCAACTGAAAAGAAGGATTTAAAGCCACTCACCAGATTGAGGCAAACTCTGCACCCTAGTAGGTCTGATGCTGGGCCCAGGAGTGGAGGTATCGAACAGGTTCAGGTAGGTCCTCTTGCCGTCGATGGAGACGAACCCTTCCGCCCCTGAGGGAGACACGATGATGTCGTCGTGTTCGTGCCCTGAGAGGTGCACGTTCTCGATGTGCACTGAAATATGGTATTGGAAATTATGATAATTACAATTCTGAATCAAAAGGCATTGGTGTTTAAGTCTGAAATAGCCACCAACCAGGCAAATCAAACCCGGCCTCACGTTATCAAATATCGCGCTTTTCATCATAATCTTTAATTATTATAATAATAAATTATAAAAGGTAAAATTGTTTTGTTTGTATGTAGGGGATAATCTCCGGAACTAAAGTCCGGTCGCGAAGCATAAAGAATTTCGTACAATGACCCCTCATTACTTATCGTCTCGTCGCGCTAGCGTATTTGAAGGTCCTTCTAACGCGCGAGCGCGACGGCAATACATTTGTGCGCGAGCGATAGAGATAAGTAATGAGGGGTCATTGTACGAAATTCTTTCTGCTTCGCGACCGGACTTTACCAGTCGGATTTGGAAAATTCTTTTTGCATTAGAAAGCCTAATTCTTGAGGAAGGTTATAGGCTATGTAACATCACGCTACGATCCTGAGGAGCCGAGCAAAAAGAAAAAAAATCTGAAAGAACGCTTAGCGAAAACAAAGTATTGCGCCGGCGGGCGATGCGTTGCGATGCGGTGCGTCGGGGCCGATAGTTCACGCGGACGAAGTCGCGAGCAGAAGCTAGTGGCAGATAATTTACATTCCAATGTCCAGTTACTTTAGCGTTGTGCATTTTAATAATCTAATCTAACTTGATTTATAAGTAACCTTAGTATTAAAATGGTCATTTTTTTCCGTTAATGTTGTCATTTGTATGGCATTGAATTTGTTGGTCCATGACTTGATAATTATCTCAGATTCTGATTTCAAATATAGACCATGAGTCAGTCAAAAGATACGCAGACTTAAAGTCTGTTCTAAAAATTTCTGACGAAAATATAAACAAATAGATCAGAAAACGTACCTTTCGATGCCTATTTGTATCACCACTTATAAGTTGAGTGCTTTGATTTGATTATTTGAACGATAAACCTGAAATTCTAATTTTAAATCCCCTTATGATGTTTTTCATTGGCAATTGAAGTTAAATTATTAATGATATTCGTTGATGGTATATATTTCAATTGCAATTATGTTATTCAAACAATAATTGTTGGAAATAATGAAATAGTCCATTTGCGTTAAGAAAACGAGAAGACCAATCGGGTCGCAACAAACTAGAAAGCTGACCATTGACGGCAGATTCTCGTATGCAACGTTTGTCTTTTGCAACCCAATTGGTCGATGATGGTTAGGCCGGTGACTCACTATTTTCTTAACGCGAATGATCTACAGTAATAAAACTAAAACCTTCGAAATTATACAGATGAATAATATTAATTCTCTTTAGTGAGTGATTACTTAAGAATTTAACCTGAACACCAGGGTTTGTTTACACATATAAAAGATACTTTTGGAACAGACTTTTTGTCTGCGTATTTTTTCTATAATAATATCTTTAAAAAACCAAGAAACTTACCTGAAGCAGCACCCCCCTTCTCCCCTAACCCCTGTATAGCAGACACAGTCACGTCAAATATCTCTCCGTAACCCGGCGGCCGTGGTTCCGGCGCTGTAATCACGGACGCCTCAGCGATGGGCCGGTAACGGGAACCGTGCGGCTTGAAGTCCGTGTCATCGAGGACTATTCCGGGCCGGGGCCGGTACGGATGGTAGGGGATTGTGCCCTGAGATGCTGAAAGGAGAAAATGATTGTGTTTTATGAGATAAATACACAGTATGTTAATTAACAAAAGGCGTTCACGTTAACCCGCAAAAGAGCAACGTCAATACATGCAAAATAAAATACCATTAACAAAAAAAATAAAAATTGAAACACAAATGTCACTCTGTACAAGTGCGCGTGTACAGTGTTTCTTTTACGTATCAATTTAATATTTTATGAGAAATATTCTATTAATAAAGAAAAAAAAACACATTTCGTTTTTGAATGGTAACCCTGGGGAAGGACATAGGCTTTTTAACGACATGACACACGGGTGAAACCGCGGGACGAAGCTAGTCACAAGTATAATAGCAAAAGTTAAATTAAGGCGAAAGCGTCAAGGTAGCCCGCGAAATTCAAATTTTCTTACGTTTTTTGCAATTTGCAGGTCAGTATCAAGTTCTGTGTTGATCTAAATATGATTCGCGGCCGTATCAAATGTTTAATTATAGAATTATAATCATAAAAATGATCAATACAACTCTCTAAGTTGATGTAATCCCATTGAATGACTATTTCATGAAATCATGACAATATTATGTTAACTTATGGAGTTGTATTGCTGATTGTAATGACTATAATTATGTAAAGCCATATTTGTTACGGTCGCGAATTATATTTTAATCAACATACAACCTGACACTGACCTGCAAAATGGAAAAAACTCAAGAAAATTTGAATCTCGCGGGCTACCTTAGCGCATCAAATGAAACATAACTTACTTGGTAGCGGCTCAGTATTAATAGAAGATGTCTCTATAACTTCCACAGAAGAAGATGAAGATGATATAGCCTCCACACTGACTGACGGGGCATTATTAATCAATCCCTCAGTAGGAGTGGGAATATCAGTAGACATAGTACTACTAGACTTGATATCAAGCAGAGACGGCTCAATAATCTGAATCACTTGATCAAGAAGTTCATCTTTCGCTACATACGTTTTGTTGTAAGGCTTATCATCAATTTTGATTCTATCTTTCGGTTTTTCTTTTTCGTTAAAGACTGTGTCTTTTTTCTTGTCTTGCTTCGGCTTTTCGATTTTTTTCTCTGTTGTTGTAGTCGGTTTTTCTGTGGTTGTCGTTTTTTCTGTGGTTGTCGGTTTTTCTGTTGTTGTCGGTTTCTCTGTTGTTGTGGGTTTCTCTGTTGTTGTTGTCGTTGTTGTAGTTGTTGTGGTGGTAGTAGTTGTGGTGGAAGAAGTTGTTGTGTCAGCAACTGTTGTCGTTTCTTCATTCTCATCATCTTTAGTTGTATCAGGTTCTGTTGTATTGACTTCTACAGTAACTGCTGGAACTTCTGCTTCCTCATGGAGATGATTACTTTCTGAATGTGTTGTCTCATTCTCGCTTACTGTTTCCTCTGGTTTAGTTTGTAAATCTGGAATGTCTGGCATATTTGGTAGAGTTGGAAGGTTAGGTTTATACATGGGTAAACCTGGGTTAGGTCTCCTATTTGGAGGTCTAGGTCTCGGCCTTTGCCAGGGTGGCATTGGCCGATGGAAACCTGGCCTGTTCAGTGGAGGGACTATTTGTTCAGGTAGGTTGACATAGACTGGTGGCCTATCGAATGGGTATGGTGGAGGCGTCTTAGTAGGATGGTAATGGTGAGGTGGTGGAGTTATAGGCTTATCATAATCTGGTAGCGGTGGAACATCAGATATTTTCGGAGGACCTCTGTTATTGATCCTTGAAGCCATTGGCCGTCCTGGCCTTAAAAGCTGAGAATTAGCTTGTTGGACATTGACGTTACCATTCAATAACTTCACGAGACCCGTAATAATGTTTTGGATCTCAGTATTCTGCCTCCCTTCGTCTCTCCTAGGGGTAGCTGTCGCAAAGATCGGCTGCACTGCAGTAGGCCGTATTCTGGGTCCCATAGGCGGCAGTGCGCGCGCTTTTGGAACCCTCTTCCCTTCCCCCGGAAACTTGAACTCAAGCCTGTCTCCAAACCCTTCGGAAGACAGTATAACGTCATCATCACTCCTCAAATAACTCATTGTTTTCGTTGGATGTATATCATAGTACTTCCTCTTGTTATGTAACTCTAAATGATTATCGATTTCGTTATTCGATGTCGGGATTTCATCAATATTTATCGATCTTGATTCTCTAACAGGATCTGCTGACCTTGCTATCATTATATGCTCGTCTAAGTCTTCATGGGTGATCACAGGCGGTTTCTCTTCCTCATGTTTGACGCTAGGTTCTATCCTTAGTCCTACGTTGTCTGGTAGACTGGTCTGCATCACCGCATCTTGGGGGAACTGGTCAGCAATCGCTGATTTTGGTGATAGCTGCGATATGGTGAAGATTTCTTCGTAACCTGTAATAGAAAAGAAGATGAATAAGTTTTTGTGAGGCAAGGGAAGGTCTAACAACGTGACTAATTGACCGATAGATTAAAAACGTTTCGAGATATGGAGTTTTTTTTAATGACAAGTTGTTTGGATCTATGAGTAAGAAGATTAGAAACGTCTTAAGTAGTCTTATTTTCATGGAAAGACCTACATTTTCATCGTGACCCTGTGACAAAAATTTCTAGTATGAATATGGATGGTTTTAAGAATAAAGAATACCAAAGACTGGATGGCTTGTGGGTTAGTAATGATGATATACTTAGAAAGTTACTAAGAACACGGCTGGCGGCTGATAGAGATATACAGTATAGTAGTCCAAAGGCAAATGGGGTAAAGGGGAGGTGGTCACCTACCATTTAAAAATGTAAAAATTGGGATATTTTCAACAGTTCAGAAAATTCGCTAATTAAATTATTTTTAAGAAATTTTACACATTCGCGTGGATTTTTCGATCCTGTGAACAAAATGTTAGACTTAGCGAGTTCAAATATGGCGGAAAAATGCTTTGATAGCGTAGGTACAAGATTATGTTCCTATCTCCGTTCAGTGTGGCTCTGCAATGATTCTGAATTAATTTTTACTTGTCTCTTCTAACTTTTTATTAAACTTTTGCGAAATTTTCTAAGCCTAGATAAAAAATAATGTACCTACTACCGACTAAGTGCACATAGCTTTAAAAAGTACCTTAATTATTGATAGTTAGACTGGCAAAATTTCCTATAGATAGCTGAGAGCCTTTAAAAAAATGGGTTTCATAACAAGATCGAAAAAAACGAAAAACTTTTTGCTCTAATTTTACCAAAACATCTAATTTTACCGAAAAGCGTCGAGCATTTAAAATAAAGAGTAACGTAGGCAATTTTTTATTTTTTAAATAAGCTCCACGCTGGCTATGCCGCGAGCAGCAGCTACATTAAGAGCGTTTATTCTGAAAGTGGGCAACGTCGCAAATAGATGTCAAATATTTCGCAGTTTTGATTAATTTGGCAATATTACTGTACTTATGGAAATATGAAATCTGGCTAGCTAGCGAACTAGAATATTAATAATGAATTGCAATTATAAGACTGAATTTGAGATTGTAACTTACCAAATACTTTTTTACATCTAAAACTAAATATTCGGTGTTACGATATTAATTATTGCATTTCATAATCAATATTTTAGTTCACTGGTTAGCCACATTTCATATTTCCTTATAGTAATATTACCAAATTAATCAAAACAGGAAAATATTTGGCAGCGACGTTGCCAACTTTTAGAATAAACGCTTTCAATATTATACTTATTACATATACATAAACATAATAAAGAAATCTCGATGTTTTGTCTCATCGTAAAAACCTGCAAAGCAGGGCTCGCTTGCTTTAAATAATAATGAAGGCCATTACAAAAAATACAGATGATATCATTACCACCACCAAACAACAAGAACTATAGCTACAGCGAGTGTTATTTTGTAGCAATGCATAGTTATAAATTCACGGTACACTTCCCTACGTCTCGCAGTGAAAGTTCTGTCAGTTCGACTGTTCTTCCATTGTGTGGACTATTGTTATGTCAGCATTGCACAAGTCAGTGACACGGAGTGACTCTTTAAATTGTATAAATGTTTTTAGGTTTGTCACTTTTAAGAATGCTAGACTATTAAAACCAGTGTTTATTGTTCGATCCTTCTCTGTCGTCATCATCATCATTCTTCGCCCCTTATCCCAATGTACGTGGGGTTGGCGCACCATGTCCTTTTTCTGCCATACTTCTCTATCAGTCGTAATCTCGGTAGTCACCCCCTTTCTAGCCATATCATCTTCCACACAGGCCATCCATCATTTCTCAAGTCTTCCCCTACTCTTATAGCCATCCACATTGATACTTAAAACCAGTTCTCTCTCCTCCCCGTTCTTTCTCTGAATGGGAAGAATGATCTGATCTGCTGGCAATTATATAAGTAGTTTTTATTTCAAAGAGTGTCCGTGGAGTTTCTTGCCCGTTCTTCTCCATAGGTACCTACTACGCTTTGGAATGGGCAACTAGCTTCATCTTTCTGACTGACCGACCCCTTGACAATTCAAAAGTGCCTGTAATTGGTTTATTTGAAATAAATGCTTTTAGTTTGAGTTTGAGTTTTATAATCGGTACCTTCAAGTGTTTTTCTTTGTCATTTACTGTAATCAAATCAATAGGAAATATTAAATGACTGCTTTTTTCCCCCTTTTGATGACTAATAATTTAAATTATGTTTTGTGTTGCGTAATGTTTTTTTTTTTTCTAACTGAACAGACAGCTGTGCTGCTGGGGAGTTTGTTGCGCCACTTCTTCTTCCCAGCTAACGCACTAGGAAGTGGTGAAGGGTGGGCGTTTTGGGGGACTGTCTTATGTAATTTTGACGTTTGAAAAGTGCTGATTCTTAGCCTAGTTTAAATAAATGACTTTGAATTTTAAATTTTGATCTCTCTCCGGGCGTGTAGGATTGCCATCCCATCGGACTATGAGCGTGAGGGAAGAGTGGGTCTGCGCACAAACTTGTGCAGTATAATATCTCCCGCGCCGACGGCTAGTCTCCGTTGAGATTAGCCGCCATGACCGAAATACGGGCTATTTACTACAACTTAATAAAAATCATAAATACACTGAGAGACAACGCACAGACTAAACCGCAATGCAATCATTACCTATTAACACCGAATATTTAGTTTACGATGTAAAAAAAGTATTTGGAAACTTTCCAAATGCCTTTTTTACATCTAAAACGGGTAAAACATGAAATTCAATATTAGAATTGCAATTCATTATTAATATTTTAGTTCGGTAGTTAACATTTCTTATTTCCGTACAGTATTATTGCCAAATTAATCAAAATCAACAAAAATATTGACAGCTATTTACGACGTTACCAACTTTTAGGATAAACTCTCTTAAGTGGGTTTGGAGACAGAAATAGGTCATCTAGTTTCCATTTTTTTTTAAGTTCACTTTTTACTCAGTTGAGTTTTTTACTTTTAGTTTCTAAATTGGTAATATTACGATGTATTTTTATTTTAAGCTTTAATATTCGCTTTTTCTTTTGTTGGTAGTGCTGTCAACAACACACTGTTCTGTTTTTAACCGACTTCAAAAAACGAGGAGGTCCTATTTTTTTGTATTCGTCGGTATGTATTTTTTAAATGTATTTTCATCGATTTTTCGTCAAATGTGGACCGATTTTGTAAATCTTTTTTTATAAGTGAAGTCTTGTATTTTTATTTAGGTGTAAGCTTTCCAAAGAACTTGAAGAAATAAATGAACACTGTCATCGTTTTCTTTTGAAATGTCTTACCTACAGTATTGCTTACTCCGCCTCCTTACCTCAGAATAAGATAACAAGATATTTCTCAAGCTGTGTTGCATTGCTTCTCGTTAGGCGCGAGTCGGTCACGGTACGTGCTGACGACACGCTTCAAATAACATGGAAGTGGGTACGGCTGGACGTAGTAGAAAATATTGATGGTTTTAGATCTTAAGAGCGTTCATTCTAAAAGTTTGCAACGTCGCAAATAGCTGTCAAATATTTACCTGTTTTGATTAATTTGGCAATATTACTGTATGGAAATAAGAAATATCGCTAACTGGTGAACTAGAATATTAATAATGAATTGCAATATTATAACAGTGAATTAGATGTTGTAACCGTTTTAGGTGTAAAAAAGGCATTTAGCAAGTTTCAAAATACTGTTTTTACATCTAAAACTAAATATTCAGTGTTACGATATTAATTATTGCATTTCATAATCAATATTTTAATTCACTAGTTAGCCACATTTCATATTTCCATGCAATTATTGCCAAATGAATCAAAACAAGTAAATATTTGACAGCTATTTCCGACGTTGCCAACTTTTAGGAGAGTGTTATAATTGCAGTTCATTTTTTAATATTCTAGTTCACTAGTTAGCGATAATTCTTATTTAAGATATGAAACGATTAGGTAGGTAATTCATTCATTCATTCAGCCGAAAGACGTCCACAGCTGGACATAGGCCTCCCCCAAGCACCGCCACTTCGACCAGTCCGGTCTGCTTCCCGCATCGAGCGGATTCCTGCGACCTTCACCAGGTCATGGCTCCACCTTGTGGGAGGCCTTCTAACACTACGTCTTCCAGTTCGCGATCGCCACTCCAGAACCTTTATACAATACGATTAGGTATTGATAACATTTCATCACACTATTCTATTTTACTAAGAGCAAGGCGGAGTCATTCGCCAGTTACCTATGTTTAAGTCCCATGCAATAGGGGGCGAGCCTATTGCCTTCTTTGACAAAACACTACCCAATCCATCCCACACACTCAGGAACAATTCCATCCTCTTCCTAACCGTATTATTGACCGCCAGCTTCACTGAAGCGCTACCTAACTGCATTGATAGCAGTTAACCACGGTATTGAGTGAATATCTGTTACAGCATAGCTTTTATATGTGTGTGATTATCGTCATGGGGTTTAGCTTAGTAATTAGAGGTTTTATTGTTTGATAAGATACTTTATGGATATAGCTTTTATTAATATTAGTACTTACATATTTTATCCAATGGAGAGCAAGGACCTTTTTTACATGACTTTGAAAATGGAGAAGGTTATAATTTCGTTTGTATGTATTTAACTTCATAACCATCTATTTGTATCTACAAATAATCACTATTAAAGATACGCCTAACCTACTCATAATAGGAAAAATAAATTTTTAATAAATACGAAGCGTCTAATAAATAATTTACTTAGGGATAATAAATATTTATTACGTAATAATTCAAAATAAAAATAAGTAAATAAATAGTTATGAATAATATTTAAGGTTATAAAGTTACTAAATAAATAAACGTGTATAAGTAATTTATAAAACAGTAGTTATAATTCTTAAATTAAATTCTGTCTTACTAAAAGAGTATAACTTAGTATTTAAGAGGCTTACAACAGCTAAAGCGCGGTCACTGTCGGACTGCATAGAAATGAAAGAGAAGCGCGATGACACGACGCAGGTAATTTATTGCAAAATATGAAGCAGTTAGCGATTTACAAAAAATCTATTGATTGGACTGGAAAATTAAAACACTGTTATGCTAATATGTAGCTTGTAGAATAATCTGACAAAAAATCAGAATGATTGCATGTAAATTAATATGATTTTTAATCGTTAAAAGAAATTTTTAGAGGTATCTTCATGATTCTTTTCTATCGTATCAAATTAGTTGTATTATGTTTTCAACACACTATCATACTAGCATATATCCTGAAGAATATCATATATTTTTCTGATTTTGTTTACTGCAGTGGATCATATTCTTTTACGCATTATAAAACTTGCGTTTAGGCACGTTTAGGTCCTGTAGTCCCCTTAACTAATAATAAAATGTATCACATTAAACACCCAGTGCTCTTCCTCCTCTCTCCTACTTGATCTATGCTGTGCCCGACAGGGTCCATAATTGTGACTAATATGATTATGTACCTACCAACTTTACGAGTATACGTTATGGTACGCAATAAAGAATTGAGAATTGAATGTGTTTTTTTTAATATTCATTTATATTTCCGTTGGATTTGGATAGGATAAGGAGATGCTGATGACGAGAGACAAATAAGTAGAAAAGTTGTAGAAAATCTATAAACATACGCGTAAAGACTTTAAAGGCTTGGCAAGTATGTAGGTTACATTACCGTTACATGTCTACGCGTGTGTGATACTGGCGACCGTGGTGAACTTACTAATAGATGGCAGAACAACACCATCTATTAATAATCCTTTCTAAATAAGAGGGACGAATCTGGGACATGAATGCTTGAAAGAATGAAGAAATGAAGTCATCAACATCATCTGCCTAGCATTTTCCCAACTTTGGGTTGAGTTGACTCGGGCCGAGCTGTCACTGTGACTATGTTGGGGTCGGCTTCCAGTCAAACTGGATGCAGCTGAATACCAGTATTTTACATAGAGCGACTGCCTGTCTGACCTCCACAACCCAGGTACTGGGTAATACGATACTGCAGAGCATGAGATCTTGGCTTGGTTATTCGGATTTTCCATTAGGAATTTTTCAGTAGCACCCCGGAGTTTGGATTTAGTGTCCAGTTGATGGCAATAAGCTCGCCCCCTATTAAATGGGACTTAAACAAAACTGGCGTAATTTGGGGGTACTGTAGGTACACCTCGGCCTTACCCTTTGAGGAATAAAAGCGGTGTGTTTTTTTTAATTATATGTGAGGCTAAACTCAGCCTTGTGGCAACCCTACACGCAGCTGAAGAAACAGGAATCGGAACTCGGAAATAAATATAATAAGCTACAAAATATTTTATATTTCCTCAAAATAAATCTATCAAACGGGATCTAGACACGCGATGCTAAATTGTTAACCGCTTACACGAACTTGACCAATTTCTTTTACGAGCTAAATGTTCAAGTTCTGCAAATATCTAAGATTTTAGACGCCTTTTTTACCATCTTAGGTAATACTCTTGACATTGTAGAATACACTTAAAAAATATACCAATCCTTGTACTTAATTGACACTATCACATTTATAAAACTAACTTGGTTGTTTTGTGGTGGAAAAATCATCGCAGAGTCAATTTCATATGACATATAACCGACGAAAAATTTCAACTCGGGCGTTCAGAATCTGAATCCATGGTAGCCGGCTTCGCGTCGATGTCCCTGACACCCTGTATATTTGTAATCACCTTCTCGAAAACTGCTCTAACGATTTCCGTCGTATCTTAATTAGGAGAGATATTAGACGAATTTTAATTATTTATAATGCATTACATAACAAACTTTATGTATTGCAGGAAGCTTACTTACATAAATAAAGGAAAGCGGTAATAGTCCAACGGTTTAGTCGCAAAATGGCGTACAGAGATCGTGCAATTCCAACCCATTTGAATATTGATATAGCTACACACGTTAATGGATTGCTTGGTTTGATTATTTTTTTAAAGTGCGTGTCGGACCACACATAAGGAAGGATTCTGTTGTCGGGATGAATTTATCCCAAAAACTAACTTAACTTTGTAGTTGAAAAACATGCTCTCCCATACGGAATGTATGGGAGAATATGTTTTCGCAACGGCAAATGTAAGTTAGTTAACTTATAGAGCCTACATAGCTGTGATGGTTTTTCTTTGAATTTTGTTACAGTCGTAGGATGATTAGAAAAGAAACTAATTTGCAAAGAAATAAATGATTTAATGATTTAGATAAACTTTACTGCGAGCAACTTGGAAATAGCGCTCGCCGGAGGCTGCCGCGGCACCGCTCGCATCGCTTGCTCGGCTCGCGCGCCGTTTGTCACAGTTCTAACCTAACCTATTTCACCCAGTTCAATATGACGAATCATATCATATTATTTCATATCTATCTGCTTGCGACTAGATAATTAGACAATGCTGAAAACATTTCTGCGCCAGATTGTATCATTCGTCATATTGAACTGGGTGCAATAGATTAGGTTAGGTTAGAACTGCGACCGATAATAGGTACATCTCTATGGTAAGTTATCTTAAGTAGTGGTTATTAGTTATTCAATGCAGTACATAGTAACATTAATCTCACAAATAACTCGCGAAACTCATTAAAATAGCGCAATGGACGTAAAAAAACGAAAGTGCTCTTCTTTGGCAGCGAAAGTAAATAAATTCCAATTTGTTAGTGCTGCTGCACTTGTTCGTAATTGAGGCATTTCTTTGTTAACATTACATCACGCTTGTATTACTAGAAGGGGAGGGCAGAGATGTGTAGAACACCAACGTTTCAGCAGACAGACAGACAGACAGACAGTTTGAGTTCCAGACACCGGATTGCTACGGATAATTTTCTAACTAATGAAAAACCGAATACCACTGCCCGACTCGAGGACCAAACACAGGACCCCCACTTACGTATTAGAACAGTTGAAATACTTTCAGGCTTCAGTCAACCATCACAAGAAACTCGAACCCTACACATTTCAAAAATAGCTTCTAATTGAAATTCATCGCAAAAACAATAAAAAAGACAGTACGTCTAACCATATGAAAAACTAAACACCATCGTCTTGCTGTCGAGAGCAATCATCTAATACAGAAATTGAGGCGAATGACCGCAAGGCCTTGACGAGGCGTCGTGGAACAGCCTTGATCGAGACAAGGTTTAAAAAGAGGTTGAATGACTAAGATATTACTTACCAGCGACTCGCTCCACGAACGGTGTTACGACTTGATTAAACATCGAGATTTCAATATTTTGACTCTATTAATATTGTTATAAGGTTGAATTTAAAATTGCAGAATATGGCATGTGACGCCACACCAGGCGATACATAATCAGTCTATAATGTTCCCACTGCTGGGACACAGAAAAAAAAACAGTCACATGGAAATACTCGAGCACGTCAGATATTGATAGTGTATATGCCCCACGTGTCTCTGATGACGGAGGTATATTAATCAGCCGGTTACCATAGTGGGGGTGGCCGTATGGAAGGGTTAAAAACGAGGATTGTTTTTTTCCGAACGCGTCTGTTTTTCAAAGAGGATGTTAACTGAACCTGAACGAAGCTCCCGTTCAAAAGACTGACGATTTGGACGTGACGCAAGCTCGTGGCGGCGTTTTGAAAAGACATAAAAAAAATCGCAGTTTTTAAATACTCGAGCACGTCAGATTATTATACAGATGGTTCAGCTTGACAGCTTGATATCCTAGCCGTGCTGACTCTGACGATTATTTTGAGAGATTTCCTTAATCTGACTGTTTGAAAAAATATTGCGTCTGTTTTTCAGAAGGAATGTTAAGTAAACCCGAAAGAATTTCCCATTCTAAAGACACGATTTGCACGTGACGCAAGCTCGTGGCGGCGTTTTGAAAATGCAATATTTTTCTCTCTTTTAAAATACTCGAGCGCGTCAGATTTTTATACAGACGGTTCAGCTTGATGAACTCAGTAACGCCCAAGAGTAATCACTAGTTATTAATGTCTCAAAATCACCTTTATTAAAATACCAGTGCAATGAAATACCCTCTTTTTTTTGTGATTATCATAAAAACTATGCACATCTGCATGAAATCGTGACCTAATAGAATTTGTGACTTGGCAAACAACAGATCATTAGCTGACAGTGTCATGAACGTGAAAGTGTCTGTGGCGTAACAACTCGGAAACTGCTGAACTAGCGTCGCTAAATTAGTCTCAGACTATTCTAGTGCGTAACTAAGTGTGAGTCAGAGACCTTATTAACAAGTGAAATTATATTAAAATTTAAAAAACCCCCGACGCCAACATTTCCTAATTTTTCTTTCCTACTCCATAATCAGACCCTGTTCATTATTTATCTAATAAAAACTTATTCATTGGGACCATTCCAATGAGCCCAAACACGATACCCATGCTGGTTGGTAAGGGACTTGGGTATCCTGTAAATTCCAGGTGTCCAACCCTCTTTTAGCGTCGGGGGTTAAAAACTCCTAGTTTAAAAAATAACTCAATTCCTACTAATTTTTTCGGAATTTTCGAAAATATAAATCTGTCAATAAAAACTATATGTGAGGAATAAACAAGACGGTCCTCTCTATGTGATTAATAAACAAAGCGGTCTTGTCTATGTGAGGAATAAAGTTATAAAATTAGACATGTCCTCTTCGAACGGAGAAGACAAAAATAATTGCTTCTCTTTTTTTTTCTGCGATTTAGCAGTTGATCGTAAATGTTAACAGGCCTACACTATCCTCCCATACGTATAAACACTGTAATTTGACAACATTGTAAAAGCCAATTATTTTTAAAAGAGTAACCGTGGAATTTTTTGCTGGCTCTTTTTCATAGGAAACGACCAATTGGAACCGTGCACCTAGCTTCTGACGTTTCATATGTGCCCATGTAGGTTTATGTGAAATATAAATGTTTTGAATTCGAATTTTGATCTGAAATAGGTAACATGTAGTGAGCAAACTGAGCAAGCAACTAGGAAAATGCCGATACTTTTTGATATGAGAATTATGAGCGTTTGCCCCGCAGTGAGACAGTTAAAAACAGACTGATATTAAGATGAAGATGACTCCGTTATTACAGCCCTGACTCCTGCTCACCAAAGAAAAGAAGCTCCTTCTGCGATCAGTCCCCTTTTTTTTTTTTTTTGGGTTTGGGAAATTTTCAAATAACTTCTCCCGCTCTGGGCGGAGCGGGAGGACGTGTCAGACTTTTACTGACTAAAACCCACCCGTGTTCCTTCCGTTGCCTGTGTGCCGGGGTCGCGATATCCCTTTCGGACAAACTCGCAACTCCGGCAGGCATTGGCCCTTCCGGACCCCGTTGGTGCTGACATCTCTTTGAGGCGCGCGTGGAACACAACGCGCCGTCGACCCGGGCCTGCAGTGCTATTCTGTAACCATCTCACCGTGAAAACTTAGTGAAGTGAGCGTGGAGTGAGCTGTTATTCCACAGGGATTGACACTATTGACAGCTCACTTCACCCAAGTTTTCACGGCGAGATGTTTACAGAATCGCATGGCTGGTGCCTATCGGACGGCGAGCTACCCATTGCTCACCGTCAAGCAAACAGTCCCCTGGACTATGAGCAGATTCGTTGTTGGTTTTGACAGTGCAGAGTGGTTGGCAAGGTCTATTACAGTTTAAAAAAAGTTAATTTAAAAAAAAACTCACCATTTACGACTTGTATAACTATTAGAAGCATCATAGCAGTGATGCTCCGTGACCGCCATTTTATCACGGCAGCCATCTTGTTTTGGCGCGAAACTATACGTTGTTCATTCCAATTCACATTATTGTTGCACTACACACACACTCGCACTTTGTTGTTGTTGTTTTTCTGTTGTTGATCACATATGTTTGGTGTTGGACCTGTAACAAGAAAATGATTAGGTTAATCAATGGTATTTATAAATGCGAAAGTAGGTACCTAACAAGGGGGAAAAAAGCCGGGTCATACTGCCTAGCCTTTTCCCACCTATGCTGGAGTCCAGAATACCAATATTTTACATGGAGCGACTGCCTATCTGAACAACCCAGTAACTTGGTAACACGATACCCCTTGATAAGACTGGTTGTCAGACTCTCGGGCTTCTGACGACCTGTAACGACTGTCAAAGATCCTCGAATGACAGCCGGGACCAACGGGCTTAATGCGCCCATCGACAGACCAACCGCAGCAACCGACCCGTGCGGCTGTTATTACTTAACCATAAGCCCCTAGGCTGTACGTTGTCTGTCAGTAAATTAATGAATTAATACATTTAAAATTTATAGTAGATAATTTATAGAAGATAGTAGGTTGGCCAAAGTGCAACGTCTCGCCGGTTCCCAGTCTTGAAAACAAGGATTGGAAAGCTCAAGAAATTAAAAATTCTACAGTTACTGTAAAAATATTAGATAATATGGTTTGTGTAGATGTTAGTAAGTAAGTTTGTTACTCAATTCCGCGTAAATAGCTGAACCTATTTGGATTACGTTTTTAAAACATGTAAGTATCTTCTAGAACATTATGACCACCCAAATTCCGTCACACACTTCACAAATCGACGGATTTTGAAGGAAATTGCTGGAGAAGGAATCTGCTCGACAACCTAAAATCACACAATGAATGTTGTTGAATTGTCGAAATTAAAGGCATAGCTAATTTTTTATTTTTTTAAAATGTTAAATGGGTTTGCTCTTGACCTCGATCTCGCCTGTTGGAAAGCGATGGATGAGGACTACGATGGAACGAGCAAGCCCAGAAGATGCCTTGCTTTGAAGGCAGACGGGTTATATGTGGAAGGCAATTGTAAGTGTATTAAGCGGGAGGGATATGAAGATTCGAATGACGTAATTGCGACGCACGCTATTTCGAAAAAAATTAAGAGTGGTACGCCAGTTCGAAAACACATTAAGTCGAAAACCGCTATATCGAATGACGTTGTTGCGAACACGCTGATTCGAAAAACTGTTTGAATGGTACGCTAGTACGAAAGTCTTGGCATTGAAATCCACTGTTGCGAATAGCATATTCCAATCTGAATTTGTCTGGGGATCGAATTCGCGACCTAGTGATTACCAGGAACTCATCGCTGGATTAACATTATAGGGCTGTTGACTGGCAAAAAAAGAAACTATTTTGTCCGTCAGACAAATAATAAAAAAATATTAGACACGTATGTTTTGCTTTTTTCATAAAAATAAAAAATGGTTTATATAAAACGCATTAAAGTTGGGGAGTGGGGGCTCGCTACGTCACAAGTCAGTATAAAATCTACCGGCCAGTGACGTCATGCTACATTTTAACTCAATGTATATTACCGTAATCTTTTGACTATGTAAAAAAAAATACGTGTCTTATTTTTTTATTAATAATATACCTGACGGACAATTTTTTTTTTGTCAACATCTTATTATCTAGACTACTTTTTACACGCTTTATATTAGCTTCACCTGTATGTTTGTTTGTAACCGACTTCTTTGTGCGCGATTTTGACCCACTTTAAACTGCCAGATTTCGTTCAAACTTTGTAGATTTATTGAGGACCGATGACAATACACTAATTTGATAAAAACTAAAAAGTAGAAAATAAATAATAGTTTAAAAAAACTAAAAAACACGCTTTTTATAGAAAACCGAACTAAAAAATAGAAAATAAATTTTAATGAATTTAAATAAAGAAAATAGTGTTAAAAATTTCAATGAATATAAATTAATAATAGTGTGAATAAAAAAATATATATTTTATTTTAAAAAAAGCGTGGGGTGCTTTTTAAGATATTATCGAAATGATAATCACTCTACTCATATCTGTCAATAAAATATTTATAACTATTGACACCATGCACCCCACGCTTTTTTTAAAATAAAATATATTTTTTTTATTCACACTATTATTAATTTATATTCATTGAAATTTTTAACACTATTTTCTTTATTTAAATTCATTAAAATTTATTTTCTATTTTTTAGTTCGGTTTTCTATAAAAAGCGTGTTTTTTAGTTTTTTTAAACTATTATTTATTATCGAGTAAATGCATTAGTTCCTCTAGCAGTGATAGCCTAGTGGTATGACCGTCGGACTGTCAAATCATATGTCTCGAGTTCAAACCCAAGACAAGCACCTCTGACTTTTCGGATTCATGTGCGTTTTGTATAATTATCACTTACTTCAAAAACGGTGAAGGAAAACATGAATGTCTGAGAGATATTTCTCGACGGCATATGAAGCCAAGTCAGAGGCCCATGGGCGGCATAAAAACTCTGACACCTGCCGGTCGATTATGTAAAAATATCACCGTGAAACTTAGGTGAAGTGAGCTGTCAATAGTGTTAATCCCTAGTATCCTGCCGGCCGATTCGTGACAGTGACAGCTCACTTGACGCTCACTTCACCTAAGTATCACGTTGATCTTTTTATAGAATCGACCGACAGGTTCGTCACTAACCACACGAAATAATAGAGTTCCCCTGAGATGCGATTGAAACCGCAGGCAACGACTTGTATGATAGAAATGATGTCATACACACAAAAACATTTGAGTATCAGGCTCACAATAGCCAGTTACCTAATTAAACCAAACGTTATGTAGTATGTGGGACATGTTGTCTGTTGAATATCAAACACATAACAGCTCACTTCACGTGTGGTTAAGTGTGGGTGATCAGCTATGATCGCTGTTGTGGTTGTAAGGTAGGTGGAACAGGCCAGTGGGTTGGTCTGCTAGTGTCTTATTTATTACACGAATGCCCGATAGCAAAAGCTGGGTTATGTTGTTATTTCACGCGTATTTTTGTGTCTTTGTATGTGGGATTCTTTATACCCTCGAAGCATCCTAACGTGTAACGTGTCGAAGTGTCTATCGACTCGTCTAGGTCGTTGGTTTTATTTAATAAAAAAACAAAATGGCGGTATTTAGATGTCAATAGTTTTGAAAAAATGAAAATTTGGTACCTTAACCATGTAGGGTATCCAAACCGGGCTCGAGGAGATAATTCCAAAAATATAACACACTAAAATGTTGAAAATAAAAAAATCTAAAACCCGACTGCAACTAAAAAGTTCAAAACAAGATCACTTTTCAAGCAGTATGATGTAGATGCTGCCATCAACAATAAAATTAAACTAAAACACCACAAACTTTTAGTTGCAGTCGGGTTTTTTAGATTTTATTATTTTTGCAATTTCGTTCATAACCACTGCTCTTCGAACGGTGAAAGAAATGATCGTGAGGAAACTGGCATGTCCAAAAACCAAACAAGAAGACATGACATCCACCCACCCGTAGCCGCGTAGTGATTACGGTCCACTCACTCACCGAGAGGAGGCCTATGCCCCAGCAGTGGGAACATTAATATAGGCTGATTATACCGACTTTACCACTGCACATTTTCGCGATATTCTGTGCTTTGGCTAGATACTCTTCGGCAGTCTTCGAAAAGGGAAAGGCAGCATCAATTTTGTCTGACAACTACAGCAGGCTCATGCAGTCATCGCTATTTAGAAATCTAGACTAAAACAGCTCAGTCCTCCATCCACGTACAGCATTAGAATCTAGGTACAGGTGTTCAACCTAGGTCTAACACTAAGACCTGAATACTTGAATCGATATTCACCACAACACATGAAATTAATTGTTGATTCAATCCGCGGAGTATAGCGGATCGTTTTGCCAAACATTGGCGTATTGTGGGTCAATGTTTGACGGGCTACTTTACGTATGCCAGCATGCCGACAACGGCCACACATTGTATACATACATACTGCAGCATTCGGCTGCCAAATAGGCCTCTTTCCTGGCGAAAAAGGCCGAGTAAAATGTTGTGACGACTGACAGATTTTTGATTTCGATCTTGTGGAAGCAGAAATAAAATATAGGTTCGCGTTTGTTTAAAGTCAATCGTCAGCTACAACTTTGCTCATTTGAGCATGTGAGTTTTTTTTTTTTTCGTGAACATCTCGTTCCAGTTATCGCAGTAATAGGCTCTTCCCAGGGACCTATCCGTGATATTCTTCCCATATAAGGTATTCTCCGTATCGACATGTGAGTATTCCGTCTATCACCCAGAAAAGGCCGATTTCGGCCTTACCTCCCCCGGCTACGGTTGCATCCCTGGTCTCTGTGCGTTGCCAGGGTTTGCC
Source organism: Agrochola circellaris (assembly GCA_914767755.1). Lineage (NCBI taxonomy): Eukaryota > Metazoa > Arthropoda > Insecta > Lepidoptera > Noctuidae > Agrochola > Agrochola circellaris. The sequence continues at coordinate 1,228,137 of OU611867.1, read as the reverse complement.
CAATTGCTTTCCGCGCGGAACCGAAAACTTATTTATTTATTTATTTAAATGCCTTAAAACTACCATTCCATTACAGCCATGCTATTCTGTAAACATCTCACCGTGAAAATTTGGGTGAAGTGAGCTATCAATAGTGTCAATCCCCGTGGAATGACAGCTCACTCCACCCTCACTTCACCTAAGTTTTCACGGTGAGATGGTTACAGAATAGCAGTGCAGGTCTTAACCTAATGTGATAGCTAAGTCACACACACCAAGGCAAAAAAAGAAAATTAAGCATTAATTATTATTTTTTTACTTCGGTCAGTCTATTTTCTAATACTTGCACATTTTTTTACTAGTTCCTTTTTATATATCGCCGGTCGGAGTCATTACTGGAACATCTCAAAAATTTTGTGTTTTGGACTAAGTATGCAGAATGATAAAGCATTTGATTTTTTATCATTCTGCATACTTAGTTCAAAACACAAAATTTTAGAGATGTTCCAGTAATGATTCCGACCGACGATTATATTATTCGAATACAGTTTCTGTTCTTCTGGATATTTCGTTTTATTATATGACTTATGTGGCAGAAATACATTTTTTTGCTGCAATACATACAAACTTAAGCCTTCTTCCCATGGGAGTAAACAGAGATTGCAGAATGCCACCTGCTACAAGCCTTACAAACTCCCTTTGCTTCGTTTACGTTCATTCATCTGAGGGTCTAGTGTGAGTTTCGTTTAACCATCTCGATTTTACGCATCGACCGCGTTCGGCGCACCGATTGGCCCATCACCAGTGAAGGCCAGTGAAGGGCCAATCAGAGCGCCGAACGCGGTCGATGCGTAAAATCGAGATGGCACTAGACCCTCTGGTCATACACGCACGCCGGTCACGAGTGCTACGATGACAACACACCTGACCTTTCTGAAGAACATCGACAAGGGCCACCTGATGGTAAACTGTCACCGCCACCCAAGAACATCTCAATAACAGCCGCACGGATCAAACGATCAGGTTAAGCTACCCTTGCCGTAGCCGGTCCGTGATGGGTGATCTTAACATACCCGAGACCCGTCCGTGTCGCGGAAAGAACGTTATGGCGGTGGACCTGGCTGTTTATTTATAACACTGATTTTTCATTCTGTGATTACTTGAACTCACACACAGACTTATTTAGTATTACTTGTTAAAATGTTAGGAATATCGTATAATTTTACAACGTTTGTAAGTATGTGAGCACCATGTATCTATCACATAATTAATTTATCTCCCATTGCTTTATTTTTCATAATTTTTACCTATCGTGGTATAGTAATCGTATTCTAGATGCATCGTCTTCACATATAATTGCATAATTAATGTCTAAGTACAAAATATTGTAAAAACATTTTAAAAGAGTAACGGTGGAGTTTCTTGCCCATTCTTCTCCATACGAGAACTACGTTTTTGTAAGGGGCGACTAGAATCAATTCTATTTTTTGTTAAATTGGCGTTCAAACGTGCCTTTTATGTGCCTAATTGAAATAAATTGTTTGACTTTGTCATTAGTGGATCTTTGACAGTTCGACATTCGTCAATGAATATAAAATATATAATGGCGTTCATCATTTGTTTAATTAATTCGTTCATCATTCAGTCACGACTAAAGAAAATATAGGCACTTTGACACTTTTGACAGGTGCCCCGGCCTGACGTCTTAGTGCTGCCACCTAGTGGAAGTCATTTCAGAAAACCCTCATTCTTCAGAACAGCGTCAGAAATAAGAGCCGAGCAGTTCTATACATGGGAACACTGGCGAAATGTACTATAAAGGGTCAGATTAGATTATCTAGCGAAACGCCGTATACATGATGGGTTGATATCATAACATGACATAACGACAAAAAATAAATTGATTAATGTTTTTTGGGTCAACGACCGTAGTATATTTACTTGAAATATCAGTTTAAAAAATAATATTTTTTTGCATATACTTCACAGACGTGATATTATATCTAAATACTGATATTCTCAACTCATACTTCAAGTTAACAGAGGGGTAGTCAACCCCAAAAAAAAATATCGAACCTTTTTATCGTGTTTATAATATTAATTCCCATCAGGTCTACGGAGTTTCGCTGGCTAATTTAACTTGACCTTGTGTTATACATCATTACCTACCCTTCCGGGGAATATTGGCGTTAGTTCTGTTATGTATATTTACTAAATAAACTAAGCTTTTAAAATATTATGTCATGTACCGTTGGCTATGCTGTTAAAAATATTTAAATAAACAACTAGATAGAACCGTTATAGAATTTGGCTATGGTATTTTTATTTAACGACCTATGTGTGCTTTGATTTTAGCAGCTCAAACACGAGAAAATATAAGAAATAACAACCAACTGAATTTCATTTATTTTTAACCGACTTCCAAAAAGGAGGAGGTTGTATGTTCGATGCGTATGTTTATTTTATTTTTATTTAGATCCGCCGATTTATCCGTCAATTGTGGACCGATTTTAAAAATTATTTTTTTGTATAAAAGGGTTATGGTCCCAAATTGGTCCCATATAAATTTTATTAACTTTATTTGGATAGTTTTTGAGTAAGCTTCAATAATACGTATTTTTCCCACTTAGTATATGTGGATGATATGATGATAACTTCCTGTCACTGTTATTTACATAGCAGGTAGTGGTATTCGAATTTGTGTGGGCTAGGTACCACAACTAAAAAGTGAAAAATAAAAACTTCGAGCCCAAACGCACGGAGCTATCTTGATTAGTTGGAGAGTTCCTGTGGACACCTTCCTGCTCCATCATCAGGCCATGGACTACAATTCTATGGCTATAATGCCTTCAAAGTGGCAACACAGACAATAATATTTAAATGTTATCATTTAATAATTGGCAACACTGTTTTTTCAATCACTACGAGTATCCCGCCAAAAGCTATTGTAAAAACTTTATCTGCATAAAAATTTTGTAACTCTGCGATTCTTGAGCATATCTTTTTTACATTATTTCCGTATAGATATAACACGTACTACACGAGACATCTGACTTTACACAAACCCGACCGGGCAACAGCAAAGACAGGGTCGACACCGGCAGTATTTCAGACACCGGAGATAAGTTAACTTCAAGAACTCAAGCAAGACGAACACGTCATATTTCTGTAACAGCTGACGTCACGCGCTTGACCCCCTTTCGGGCCTACCCATGGCGAAATAATAAGACAATGCCTTGTAACAGAATTTATTCTTCATTATTCCGCCTGTAGACTTTTAGGGCTGAACTTAAGCGTCCGGTACATTGAACTGCCATTAGTTTTAATCTCTTTAATCTGAATTCGTTTTAATCTGAAGATTATAGACGTGCTAAACGAGTAGTGTTAATGATTTGGAAAAAACATATGTTAAATTAGAGCATTTTCTTTATAACTTAATCTGTAAATATTTAAGAATATGTTTATATTTATTTTATTTTTTTTAAATAAATATTGATAAATTTATTTTACCATTAAACTATTTACATGTGGGTACAAACAACTTATAACTAATTAATTAATAAAAGTAGCAAAATTATATAGGTACCTACTAACTTAACTAAAACTATTTACAAACTAAAATATAGCATCGAAAAATTCATCCGCATCGCTGTCGACTGGTAATGTACCCAAGAGGCTGGCCGCATTGCAATGCTTAGTCTCTGCCCAAGGTAAAAACCAGCCCTTGGGTCACGGGAAGTGTCATAGTGTAATTAATTTGCAAAATTATGTCTAACGCGGATAAAATACTGAGAATCACGCAAAAACTATCAAGCATTTTTTTCTGAAACCTCCCTATTTTAAAGATAATTTAATTATTAATCTTTTACTCTACTAATGGTCTAATTTGGGACAGCGCTCCTTGATGGGCGAGTCCTATTACTGGCTGCAGGTACGACGCGTTGTGTGAGCTCAGTACAGAACAGGCAAGCTAACCACTCAAGGTCACTGGCATATATTTGCGTCTTAAGCCGATATCAGGCGCACGGACGTTCATTCTTGGAACGAAGTTCCCTATACAGGGTTATTTTAAAATGGCTAGCTAAACTCAGCAGACGCGATGGATCGTTATCTAAGCATCATCATCATTCAACTGCCGTTATTCCAATTTATTAGTGGTCGGCGCAACATGTCCCTTTCTTCCATACTTCTCTATCAGTCGTCATCTCAGTAGTCACCCCCTTTCTAGCCATATCATCTTCCACACAGTCCATCCATCGTTTCTTTGGTCTTCCTCTACTCTTATAGACGTCCACATTCATACTCAAAACTTCCCTCACGACATTTTCCTCATTCCTCCGCATCACATGCCCATACCATGAAAACCGATTTCTGCACAACTTTTCAGTCACCGGTCGATGCTACTTTCAGACTTTTGTTATGTACTCATTTCTTATTCTATCCATTCGTTCAATATGCGATGCGTTCGTTCAATATTTAAAATTAAACCTACTGATAGTTGCGTGCCTTACTTTAAAAAATATAAAATACTTACTTTGCCATTTTTTTTTTTGTTTTTTTTTTTGAGGATGGGAAATTATCAAATAACTTCTCCCGCTCTGGGTGGAGCGGGAGGGCGTGTCAGACTTTTACTGACTAAAACCCACCCGTGTTCCTTCCGTTGCCTGTGTGCCGAGGTCGCGATATCCCTTTCAGACAAACCCGCGACCCCGGCAGATACTTACTTTGCCATGTCTATACATTTTAGGAGTAGCTGTTTTTGTCAAAACAAATCCACAGCGATTTAAACTATTAGATGAAGTAATCCCACGTAATAGGCGCGACAATAATAGCAGGATATGCTCTCATACTACGAAAACAACCCTCATGCGCAAAAGTGTATTTTGTATGGCTCCTATCATATTTAATCAATTAAGTACCTAAAAGTTGGAGAGAACTGCCCTTGTCACTTTTCAAAAATAAGCTGAGAATGTTTTTAGTTAGTAAAGTGTATTACAATGTTATAGATTTTTTAAATGAAAAGGAGTTTTCTATTCCGACTTCTAATATACATAGTTAAGAATAACAATTGAATAATGTGAATCTTAAATCAATTTTGAATTATTCTATTTGACTGCATAATAATTAATATTCTGGACATAATTTAATCTATTTTGACTTTAATATACCTATTATATCTTGACATGAATTATTATTTATTTGTTTTGTATTTTGTAATGACATTTAGAATGACTTTATGTAAAATGCAATTAAATGTAATTTTCTATACTTACGCCGTTATTGGCAAAACATGGACGCACACATCTATTACTAATTCAATACCTTGCATGTCTGATTACTCAGTTTATGTAAACTCATGTTTGACAAATAAATGATCTTTATCTTTATCTTCGTGTAACACCACACATCTCTCTTAGCATTCTCATCTCAGCTGCATGCAACTGCCTTTCATTCATCCCTTTTGTGGCCCAACATTCCGAGTAATAAAAATCCTTGTAAATTTAGAAGACACCGACAGTTCTTTGCAAACCTCATTTCCAAGAACATAAAATACTTACCTTCCCCATTATTTTTTTATATTTTCTTGAGGGTGGGAAGTTATCAAATAACTTCTCGCGCTCTGGGCGGAGCGGGAGGGCGTGTCAGACTTTTATTGACTAAAACCCACCATACCATAGTTTTCTAAACATAAAAAATACCTTAAAAATGACTCCTCATTTTGTTAGCAGGAATGACCACTATTTGTTTTAAATTAGCCAAAACTTATTTTTGTCGCTTAATCTAAGTGGCACATTACATTATCTTAGTTTTTAAACATTAGTGCATAAAAGTTTTAAAACATTAGTGTTCATGGTTGTTATATAAATTAAGAAAATGTTCGTATGAAAAATGCAACTTCTTTAAAATTCTCCATACAAAACGCTGATTTCATAGGTGGGGGACCGAATATTACTTAGCCACGAGCCTACTGTTGCAGGGGTGCTTATCTGTCTAGCAGTCACGGAACTCTTTCATTTATCGAAGCTTAATCTATGACGTCAAAACTGACCCGCATACTAAGTTGACCTTACAACAACTTACCAAATTACATAAACAGAAATACCCAAGCGGATGGGCTATACTTAAGTAGACCAACATGATTACTTATGAGTCAGAGGAGGATGTCGTGCAACCAAGCAGTGGTTGCGCAACCAACGTTAACAATGTGTCATGGCAGCGGCGCAGGCGCAGGCAGCGTTGCAAAATACGGAATGGCCCGAAGATGTTTTGTTTTTTTTTTGCAGGTTTATGGTTTAGTGTCGAATTTCTTGGTGTTAATGGTGCTTGGAAAATCTCGTGATTGCAATATGTTATTTTACAGGCCAAGATAAATACTGTCTGAAAATGGTTCGTTATCGTAAATAGAAGGCAAGGTGCACGTTTGTTCTAAATATTCATTTCGAGATTTTCTACACAACAAAAAAATTAAAACAATGATTTTTCTTTACGGGTCACTTCAAGGCGACGATTTGTAGGTTGTATTTTTTTGTTCACACAAGACAAATTATCAAAAAGAAATCAAAGAGTCCGGTTTGCCGGATGAATTTGTTGGATATTACAAAACCGTAACGTTACGTTGGGAACATTTATGTACGTAGGTGCATTTAATTATGGTCCGGCGTAAAAAATAAAATAGATAGGTATTCCTAAACCGAAGTTTCTTTTTTCGGTAGATAGATTGGTCATAAGTTTTTTGTTATTATTTTTAGCAAGAGAGGGCTGACCAAGTGACCAGTGCCCAGGATGGGCGACGTAAGTACCTACTTGATCCACCTGACACCAGCTGATAATTGCATAACACAGAATTTGTAATGCCTTTAATTTTGACATTTCACAACAACATTCATTTCGTTATTTACGGTGTCGGGCAGACAATTATTTCGGTGTCTGTCCATCTCGTTCTTTCGTGCTCATTCATTTTGTTCATTATTTTACAGTACTTTTTCAAGAAAGTTTTTCTTGAAAAAGTTTAATTTTGAAGTACTTATCTAAGGCAACGAAAAACCCTGGCAACGAAAAGGCAACTGAAGGAGCCTTTTGAATGAACAAAATGAATGAGCACGAAAGAACGAGATGGACAGACACGGGTGAGTTTTTGTCAGTAAAAGTCTGACACGCCCTTCCGCTCCGCCCAGAGCGGGAGTAGGTACCTATTTGATAAAGTAACTTCCCACCCAAAAAAAACGATAGAGGTAGGTAGCGTTCTGTAGTGTCTGCCTACCCCTATGGGGGAAAACCCATGAGTTTGTGTATGTTACGTGGCCACATCGTAGAATTTACCATTTCATGAAATAGCCAGCTAAAATTGGCCATATCGTTTAAACGTCAACGTTTAATTTATAAGTCGACGTTTGGTCATATCATTAATGTAGGGTACATTGTTTAAGGTGTAGTAAAAATAGCCAAGTAATTGCGACCATCTTGGAAGTAGCGTTGTCGCGGCATCGCTCGCTGCGCTCGCTCGGCTCGCACGCGGTTGGTCACAATTCTAACCTAACCTTGCCCATTTGGTCGGGGTGTGGCACCCCATAAGCGGCTTAAATTTTTAATTTTTCTAAACGAATCTTAACTGCTATGTTGCATTTCACGCCGCGGCCGGCGAGCGCTACTTCTTAGTCTGTTGATTGCTTTCCATAATATTATCATATTAGAAACCCAATAAAAAGTCCAACGACTTTTTTCGCGTGGTCACCCTACTTTAGTTTGATTTGTTGCATGCCGCCCCCATGATGCACAACAAAAACAAAACTACATCAACGCCTCTACCGGTGGATAATCTAACTATTTTACGATCAGTAATGTTTGGCCACATAATGAAGTAGTCGTGTTTAACTATTCATATAGTCAAACGTTGAGTATTCAATGATCTGACCAGACCACATCATGATATGACCAGCAGCGGTCGATGTTCATTTCATGAAATAATCTTTTCTAAGATCTGGCCACGACATATTTAACTTATTTTGCACCATACGAAGACGCTCGAACCTCCATAACGTAAAAACAATCTTACTACAAAACACACGCGTAAACCCCACAGTTATTACACACACAAACAAATACACCATTGAATGGCGCATGCGCATGGCGGTAGGTACGGTAAACTCAGCTATGTAGGTCACCACAACACCTGTTCGTCCGTTAGATGGAGACGCGGATACGGCGTAATGCGAAAGAGCGAAGGCATAGGTCTTCGCAATATTGGGAAAAATATCTTGAAGGCATCTCAAATCGAATTCAAAATATTTTTTATACCATTCCCCCTCTAAAAAGCTTATTTTATTCACTGTTTTCAGTGAATAAAAAGCACTTTTAATCACTGTTTTGGTGTTTGAATTTAGAACACATCTATATATGCAACCTCCATCTCAATGCTATACAACCTCCTTGCGAAAACATACTCGATACACAGGAAATAAATATCGCTTCACTAGTTGATTATTATTAGTAATAATAAGAAAATTATTTTTAATTTTAGTAATTGTTCCGATTTGCAATTTAATTAATTCAACCTTCCTTTTTACTTCATTAAATGTCTATTTTCGCTTAAATCTTTATTTTTCTCGTAGTCATGGTATAAAGTATAGTATGCAACTCTTGAATAAAACGGATTTATATCGAGGGCCATGAATTACGCGCGTCGCTCAGGATTATAACACTTGAATCACTCGCTACGCTCGTGATTCAATCGTCATGAATCACTCCCTGCGGTCGTGATTCAGTCGTTGGAATCCTTCACTTGCTCGTGATTCATCTATGGCCCTCGCTTTAAATCCGTCTTTTATTCACTAATTGCATAATATACTATTATACCATTCCCCCCTAAAAAGCTTATTTTATTCACTGTTTTCAGTGAATAAAAAGCACTTTTAATCACTGTTTTGGTGTTTGAATTTAGAACACATCTATATGCGACCTCCATCTCAATGCTATACAACCTCCTTGCGAAAACATACTCGATACACAGGAAATAAATATCGCTTCACAAGTTGACCATTTTAATAACAATAATAAGAAAATAACTTTTAATTTTAGTAATTGTTCCAATTTGAATGTGCATTTTAATTAATTCAACCTTCCTTTTTTCTTCATTAAATGTCTATTTTCGCTTAAATCTTTCTTTTTCTCGTAGTCATGGTATAATATAGTATGCAACTCTTGAATAAAACGGATTTATATCGAGAGCCATGAATTACTCGCGTCGCTCAGGATTCTAAGACTTGAATCACTCGCTACGCTCGTGATTAAATCGTCATGAAACACGCCCTACGGTCGTGATTCAGTCGTTAGAATCCTTCACTTGCTCGTGATTCATCTCTGGCCCTCGCTTTAAATCCGTCCTTTAATCACTAATTGCATAATACTAATTTCACATACTTTGTGAGTTTGTATACAGGGCTATCTTCGGAATTAGCTACTGACAGATTCCGAAATTTCTTTACTAATGGAAGCTACAGTATTGCTGAGTGTCATAAGATTCATTCAAAAAGTAGGCAACGTCGCAAATAGCTGTAAAATATTTACCTGTTTTGATTCATTTTGGCAATATTACAGTATAGAAATAAGACATGGCTAACTAGTGAACTAGAATATTAATCATGAATTGCAATTAGAACACTGAATTTAATGTTGCAACCGTTTTAAGTGTAAAAAAGGCACAACTAGAAAAGAGCTGATAATTTTCAAACGGCTGAACCGATTTTGATAAAACATATCTAAGAACCATCGTTAGAAAACTTGCTTTCAAATATTTAAAAAAACATTCAAATTAGTTCACCCGTTTAAGAGCTACGGTGCCACAGACAGACACAGTCTGTACACATAGCGGTCAAACTTATAACACCCCTCTTTTTGCGTCGGGGGTTAAAAATAACCATTCGTGGTAAGTAAGTTGATAACCTAAATACAAGCGGAAGTGGTCAGCTTCATCAAAAGGTAGTAAGTCGCCAAGCTACCAAAAACCATCTTAATTTTATTGCATAACAAAATGAATCACAATGGTTTTCATTTTGACAGTAGACCTACTTACTTACCTACTTGACAAATTGCTTCTTAATATTGTCCGTGATTTTTTGCTCATGCGTCAACCACTGGTTTTGGGTTGTAACAGACTTGCAAAAAGGAGGAGGTTATATGTTCGTAGCGTATAAATAAAAATAAAAACACTAGTTTTTTTTTTTTTATGTATGTCTACCGGTTTCTCCGTCAATAAAAAAGTGGCAATTCTTTTTTTTAATGAAAGGGTATGCTCTCAAGTTGGTCCCATATAAATTGTATTAACTTTGCTTGGATAGTTTTTGAGTGAGCTTCAATAATACGTATTTTCCCCAATTTGTTTATGTAGATGATATGATGATAACTTCCTGTCACTGTTATTTACTTATCAGGTAATTGTATTCAAATTTGTGTGGGGTAGGTAGCAAACCAAAAAAATAAATAAAAATGTTTTTACAAAAACAAAACCGCCTTCAAAAAAAAAACACAACAAATTGAAAAATAACTTTAATTTCGGAAATCGGTGGCAAAAAATTAAAATTCAAAACCACATAGGCACCGACTTTTTCATCAGTTTTTTTTTGGAAGACGGTTGTTTTTAAACTAGTTATTTTAACTTCGTGATAACCGATTTACAACCGGCCTCATAAATTATATTAGCATATTTCATACATATTTCACTAAAATAGATAAAATATACCGTTTGGTTTCGAGTCATTGAACTGCTCACGTTTCCATGATGTTAGCTGTCGTAAAAGTGAACTTTCTGTTCGTTTACCATTTCACTGTTTGTCTTTTATAAGCTCAGCAGTATTTCTAGATTCAATGGTTTAGAGAAATTGTTTTTGAAGAAGCTAAGTATCTTACCGAAACTTATCATCGAATATTTTTGAAAAGTAGTATTTTATATTTGATGCCGAAAACAGGTTTTTTACAGAATTTTTGTCCGTTTATGTATGTTCCGGATTGGAGCAAAAACGGTGGAACGGATTTGGATGAAATTTGGCACACAGATAGTTTATGACCTGGATTAACACATAGGGTACTTTTAATTCTGGTAGGACATTTCTGCAGGTAAAGATTAGAGCTACGATAAAACTAGTTGCATTGAGGATCTTCATTTTGAAGACAAACTCAGACCAGCACCCCGATAGCGGAACACACTATCGATCACAAAATCACAATCTAAATGATTTTGAAGGATATTTCTAATCCAAAATCTAATCTAAATCTATTTCATTGAGGACATAATATTTTTCGAACATATTCAATGAAGCAATCTTCATTGAATATGTTCGAAAAATATTATGTCCTCAACAACGTAATTAACGCAGTGAATGTTGTTGAACTGTCAAAATAAAAGCCATCGCTACTGTTTTGATAAGTTACGCAATAACCCCGCAGTTACTCGATGTTTCGACGTCGGGAAATAATATTTCAGAATTTTATCAGTTTTTCTATGCAAAATCTGTAAATTTAATTTTTTATTTTTCGGAAAAATACCTTGGCAATACAACAATATCTATACTCCATGGTTCTGGTAGTTAAATAAAGGTAAACAAATCGTTAAAAGGGTTTTTTATAGATGACACTTTCTTGTTTAAAAATACGATAAAACAAACAAAATAGATTTTTACAATAATAGTTTCCTCTTTTATTCAGTGGCGGATTTGCAGTCGTGGCCGCCCTAGGCCCCAGGCCATGTAGTAAGTATCAGCCGCCCATTTTCTCAGCACCCATCATATAGACTACCTAATGAATTTACTTTATTGCCAACTTTTATCGAAATCGGTTCAGAAATGTAGATAACTGTGAATCGGTTTGGCGCTGCGAAATTCTATGACGCGTTCAATTAGTTATTTGGACATATTTTTAAGTGGTTATAAATTATTATTGTTATACGATGCGGTGCAGTGAGGCCCGCTATAATGTGCGCGAACGTTTAGAATATATAGTATAGGTACTTTGAGTTATTTCTTGTTATCATCAGTGAATTTTTTCTCACTTTTGGCCGCCCCTAATATCTGGCCGCCCTAGGCCCGGGCCTACTGGGCCTTAGGATAGTTCCGCCACTGCTTTTATTCATGTATGTTAAACTTTATCATTAATAAACTACTCTTCGTAGATGTAACAGCTTGAGCACAATTTTTTTATAGATTTATAATAATATTATAACATTTTGTTATCTGTCTACTGTAAAGAGCGCAAACTCAAAACTTCAACGAATTATAATACTTATAACGTTGCTAAATTGAAGAGTACAACTGTAACCTAGCATGGTAACTGAAGTGACAGGTATTACGTTTAGTCTGTTACTGGACAGCTGTCACGTCACATGATTTTTTTTGTTTACCTTTATTTAGCTACCTAAACCTATGGAGTATAATAATTATCTATCTATCTGCCTTAGCCTTTTCCCAACTATTTTGGGGTCGGCTTCCAGTCTAACCGGATGCAGCTGAATACCAGTATTTAACATGGAGCGACTGCCTATCTGACCTCCACAACCCAGTAACTGGGTAATACGGTACCCCTTGGTAAAACTGGTTGTCAGACTTTCGGGCTTCTGACGACCAGTAACAACTGTCAAAGATCCACGAATGACAGCCGGGACCAACGGCTTAATGTGCTTTCCGAAGCTCGGAGGAGTCTCGATATGTAAAGATGGTCACCCATCCACAGACCCACCCCGGCAAGCGTAGCTTAAACTGATGTATCGACCCGTGCGGCTGTTATTACTTAGCCACAAGCTCCTCCTAATTATAAAATATATAAGTATAATAATTATCATAGAGTGCATATCTTTCTGCTCACGATACGTTGAAGTTTTTCAATATGATAATGATACCTCTGTCAAGTATTTGGTAAAGACTATTTTTATCAACAGCCTACAGCAGGCCACTGTTGTATTTAGGCCTTCCAAATCGCACGCCATTCAGCTCGACTGCCGGCAACTCTCATCCACCCGCTACCTGCCACCCTGCGAAGATCATCGCTCCACCTATCCTGAGGGCGTCCTACCTTACGTTTGCCTATTCACGGTCTACTCAAGGACACGTCTACCCCTACGGTCATCAGTTCTACGGCTAATAATATGGCCGGCCCCCACTTCATCATCTACCTAGCCTTATCCCAACTATTTTGGGGTTGGCTTCCAGTCTAAGCTGAATACCAGTATGTTACATGGAGCGACTGCCTAACTGACGTCCCAGTTACTGGGTAATACGATACCCATTGGCAAGACTGACTGTCAAAGATCCACGAATGATGCCGATGAATGCCGGGACCAACGGCTTGACGTTCTTTTCGAGGCACGGACGGGCCTGTGTATGTAAGATGGTCACCCATTCACGGACCAACCGCGGCAAGCGTGGCTTAACATTCTGCTTGCTTATTCTGTAAACTATATCGATAGCTTAGACCATTTTACTTTCGTAGAAAAACAGCTAACTAACGGGTTCTGTCAGAACTCATAAGAATGCGCAATAGCATCCTTGTTTTACAGTTCCTATTAAGGGGACTACTGGACCTAAACGTGCCTAAACGCAAGTTTTATAATGCCTAAAAGAATATGATCCACTGCAGTAAACAAAATCAGAAAAATATATGATATTCTTCAGGATATATGCTAGTATGATAGTGTGTTGAAAACATAATACAACTAATTTGATACGATAGAAAAAAATCATGAAGAACCTCTAAAAATTTATTTTAACGATTAAAAATCATATTAATTTACATGCAATCATTCTGATTTTTTGTCAGATTATTCTACAAGCTACATATTAGCATAATAGTGTTTTAATTTTCCAGTCCAATCAATAGATTTTCTGTAAATCGCTAACTGCTTCATAGTTTGCAATAAATTACCTGCATCGTGTCATCGCGCTTCTCTTTCATTTCTATGCAGTCCGACAGTGACCGCGCTTTAGCTGTTGTAAGCCTCTTAAATAACAGTAACTAGAAGACCGTCATTACTTAATAAAATCTAATATGAATAATAAAAAGTTATTTCTAATTTTATGACTCTTGAATCTTTGGCAATATTAAAGCAGTGTTCGTAGTAGTAACTCATGTTGTAAAAAGAACAGCAGCAGAAAAGCGCGATGAGACGGCGTTTTTTTGTTAAAATTTTAAATGATAGTAATAATGACCGGAAAAGTTGTATTTTAAAACATAAAAAAAAAAAAAAAAAAAAAAATGTAGGTACAGCTTTTCATTATTATTTATTTTAAAATATTTAAAAAATAATATTTTAAATGAACATAGCTAACTCAGGAACATACATAAATGTATCGCTGTTGGTTGCCTAAATAAATAAAAAAACTACCCGCAGTATACAATTATTTATCACTCCCGCATACAAAATGGACTGTCATACGAGCTGTTTAAAAGTGAAAACGGTCATATTATGCCATGTTTCAAAATGTGTCACTTAGCGTAAAGATAAAGTGTTATCTGTGTAGGTACTAAACGATGCTAAAATGTTTGTGCAGTAGGTCAGGGGTTCCAAACTTTTTCTGTTCGCGGCGCACTTACATGTTTAGTATCTTTGTCTCGACGCCCTGGCTAATCGAAATAGAGTACAATGATAGTAGGTTTATGATGATGATGAGGCATAAAAATTTAAATATCCACAACATGCTAAGTACATTATAATTAAGTATATAAGTTTATTCTCATAATGTATGTTTATAGTTAATGTTATAGTTAAATTAGTGAATAATTAGTTGTTTTTATTTTATGTATTTTATTTTGTCTTCTACTCTTACACACGTTGTCTACATCTCTTTAACTACTTTCCTATCGCAGGTATGCTGGAAGAGATTTCTTTAGAAATAAGCATCACCTTTGTACGTATTTTTCTGTTCCTTTTTTCTTGTCTGTTTAAATGTGTGTACATAAACCGTTAAATAAATAATAAATAAACATGTAACTGAGTTTTTATTTCGTTATTTATTGTATAATTTAGCGTAAGTACCTATCGGTGAGTGAGCAGCGCATGCAGCGCGCGTGATTTGAATTATTTATTTTGTAGCTGCAAATCTCAGACCAAATAAAAAACCTAGACATAGCGCTGTCAACAGTGACGTGAAGACGGTTTCGTAAACATGTGTGCACTTATCGAGGTGTAGTTTTCTAGTTTGATTGTAAATGGTTGTGCGTGAGAGCGTGTATGCAAAGACCGGAGGAATACTTTTGGCATGCTTCACTGTATTGTTCGCAGCGTTGCTTTGGCGAAGTTTAGTTTCCGGAGAGTTCCGGTAAAGAAAAGCGCCTCAGGCCGCTTACGTCCGTTTTTTTCACCGGACACTGAAACGTTTTTTTTACCGGATTCGCGGTGGAGTATGGTTTAATAATGAATGTGTGCACATGCATCGGACGCCGAACCGGTGGCCAACTCATACAAATATGAAAAACACGGTCCGTGGTCCGATGGAAAAAACGTGCGTCTACAAACGGCCTCACGGCGCCGCACCGCGGCCACCGCGGCGTACACTTTGGGAACCCCTGCAGTAGGTTATACCTTACGGTTAGGCTTGGGGTGTAATTATATGGAGAATCAGTTACTTGGTTAAGCTCGCGTTCTATTACATGGGACAGTGGCGAAGGGTGAGTTTATGAGAAAAGTAAGCCGGAGCAAAAAAAAAAAAAAAAAAAAAGCTTACCTAGCCCGGACGTGGCGCACGTAGTCCAGTTACCTAAAATCTGTGACTGACTTCCTGGCTTCAGTCTTCTATAAGCAGATGTCTTCAGTCCACCTTTACCATACGTATAAGCACTGATAGGATTGAAACAGTGTCTTGCAAGTAGGTATAATAAAAGTGGCTTTCAAAAAAGCCGTTTGTGGTGTGATCAGTGTGATGACGTTGACGTATGATGTCTACTAGACAAAACTTACTACTGACTTATTCTACTTATAATACTACTTATACTCTAAAGCTATTCATCTATTCTTTCGTACAAAGTAAGTACGCTAAGACATTATCATAAAAACCGGGATGATTCTTAATTTTTAGCAATAAATGTTTTTCTATAGAAAAAATGGCTAGATCAGATAATCGTTCTTGTTTTTGAGAATTACGCAAGTACGTATGAATTCGCTTCAAAGCCGAAACCGACAAAAATAACAATCTAAAACTATTAATGCCGCCATCCTACTAATAACTTTTCAAATCTACTCTAAAAAAGTAATTTCAACTTGCTAATCTATCGACTTACCTACCACAAATTCCTAATTACAACGACGGCGAACGCACAATTTCACAACAAACTCACGATTATCCAATTCCAATTGTTACACTAATACTACACTAATAACTTATATGAATACAACGAACAAAATGCTAATTAACTACAAGTATCAACAAAATTAAAGGTTATAAATTCTATTATCTATTTACGTCAAACGTCGACTAACAAATTATTGCGAGCGTGGAGCGATGTTTGTCCCTCCTCCATTCCCGAACCAAACCGAACGCTTACGAAATTCAGCGAATGGATTCCTACACTCAATCATAACTCGACTTTTTACGGCTTACTATTGCCTCAAAAAACAGCGTGTCACGTGACCTGAAGTGACGTCATGACGAGATTATTTTGTATAGAAATTTAAGTTTTCATAACCCGGGCGGACAACGAGTTATACTGGAGGCACTAGAGCAAAATTGGCGCGCACTTTAAATGTTTTGTTTTCGTTGGAATATAAAGACAATTTTTTTAATGTAGGTTAGGGTTTTGTAATACTTTAATTTTATGGTGTAAGTATTAAATAATACATTCAGTGATTATTAAACACTGCTGAGAACTACTGACTGTCATAATTTCCTAAGGGAAGCCGACAGGAATCGGGTTATTGGTTAGCTGCGCCCCTGACATGGGACTTAAACATAAATGGCAGAATGTGAGTGTACTACAGTATAGGTACTCCTCTGCCCTACCCTTCGGGGATTATGTGATGTTATGTTATGTATTAGTCGGCGTGGTAATTACTTAGTTATACGCATGTTGTTTTAAAAGCTTAAACAATCCATGATACATTATCTAACTTGGGGAAAATTCGGAGGTCACAATATAATCAATTATTTAATTTGTTTATTGTGTAATTTTTATCTCATTTGATTAAAATACGGCCGTTGTACCTTAGCAGTTCTGAACATAGGCACTACGAACTTTCGCGCATGTTCTCTCACTCGCCCTCGCCTCATGTCACCATAATAATGGTTCCTAAAAAAATTTACTGCGCAGCCTTCTGCGCGAAGTTCGGAACTGCCAAGTTCTAACAGCCGTATTGTAACATAATATTTTTAGGAAATGTGGGCTTGGAAAAATTTGAATTTTACACTTTTGGAGGTTTCCCAATTACTCATAAGTACAATTATTCGCATACGTTTCTCTTATTAGTAGGTAGGTACTTATTTAATAAGAAAATCATAGGTACTTACTAATTTGACCTAAAATAAAATTAATTGCCTGTCAGCAAAATCTGAGAGGCAATTCTCATTTTTTTTTAAGGTTCACTTTCTGTTCTCTGTCTCAAGAACATGTCAGATATATCTATAGCTGTTGGCCGCGACTTTGTCTGCGATCCAGGATGAAAAGTAAGCCTATTTTCTTTTCCAGGTCATGGTCTACTCACATGCCAAATTTCATCGAAATCCGTTCAGCCATTTTAGCGTGAAAGCGTAAAACACAAACAAACTCACTTTCGCATTTATAATATTAATTAGGATTTCCCTACATTTTTGACAAGTTTTACGTTGACTGTCGGTTAGATGAAATTACGACTAGATGTGAACATTTTTAAATACGGAAATTGGCCTTCTGATCATCATACACTTCGCTACCATGGGAAAAATCTCACCAACATCAAGTCAAGTCAAGTCAAGTCAAATCATTTATTTCAAATAGGCCCTTGTAAGGCACTTTTGAACGTCAAAGTTTACAAAAAATTGAATTGATTCTAGTCGCCCCTTCCAAAAGGTAGTTTTCGTATGGAGAAGAATGGGCAAGAAACTCCACCGTTACTCTTTTAAAAATTGTTACAATATTTGTATGTGTTACATTCGTTACATAATTATATGTGAAGACGATGCATCTAAAAAAATAAAATAAAAATAGGTTACCACAATAGGTAAAAAGAAGAATTAATAAAAATGAAGCCACGAAAGATAAATTAATTAATGATGTGATAGATGTACGGTTTTCACATATTTACAAACATTGTAAAAGTAGATGATTTTCTTAAAAAATTTACAATTAATAAGTCAGTGTGTGAGGAAGTAATCACAGAATGCAAAATCAATGTCATGTAATACTCGTAAAAATTATAATTTATACAACTTAAATTAGCAACCAGTTTGATTTTGTCTAGATTCTAGATTGTCCTATGGAGCAGGACCAGCATGTTTCCAAGCATTCTTATCTTGGATATATTCCTCTAATTTGTAATAGGCTTGTTTACAAAGTGTACTTTTAATATGAGTTTTAAATTTTCTTTCATTTAATTGTAATATATCACAAGGTATTTTGTTGTAGCATTTAACACAGTACCCCATAAAAGATGAAGATACTTTAGATAATCTGAAAAATGGTTGATCTATTTTATCTTTATTTCTAGTATTAAAATTATGTCTATCACTTATTTTGTTAAAAATATGTAGATTTTTTCTAACATACATAATATTTTCATAAATGAATTGGCAAGGTACTGTCATAATATTAATCCCTTTAAATAGTTCCCTGAGAGATTCGCGACGATGTAGATTATAAATGGCTCTGACAGCTCTCTTTTGTAAAATAAATATGGATTCAATGTCAGCAGCCCGACCCCACAGTAAAATGCCATACGACATAATACTGTGGAAGTAGCTAAAATAGACCAAACGCGCGGTTTCTACATCTGTTAACTGTCTTATCTTTCTAACAGCAAAAGCGGCAGAGCTCAGCCGCCCCGCAAGAGATGTTATATGAGGTCCCCATTGTAATTTCTCGTCTAGCGTGATTCCTAGGAAAACTGTTTGATTAATATATTCCAGCTTTTCTCCATTCAATAAGATGTCACATTCGCTACTTCTAACATTAGGTAATTTAAATCTAATGCATTTGGTTTTTTTTTTATTTAGTACCAAATTATTTACCGTAAACCAATCTTGGACCTGAAGAATAGAGTTATTCACGTCGTCAAGATTTTGTGACCGTCGGTTGATTTTAAAGATCAATGATGTGTCATCTGCAAATAAAACCATCTTCGGTTGATTTTGGAGTAATTGGGGTAAATCATTAATGTAAACTAAAAAGAGGAATGGACCCAATATCGAACCTTGAGGAACGCCCATTGCCATTTCAGACCCTAATGAGTTTACGCCGTTTACTTGAACTTTAACCTTTCTATCTTTCAGGTATGATCTTAGTAAATCAAGAGCTGTATTCCTAATCCCATAGTGCTCCAGTTTCAGCAGAAGTGTCTCATGGTCTACGCAATCGAACGCCTTCGAGAGGTCGCAAAAGATTCCAATGGCATCTTGTGCTCCTTCCCAGGCATTAAAAATGTTCTTTATTAGGGTGACACCAGCGTCAGTGGTACAACGCCCTTTGGTGAAACCGTACTGTTGTTCATGAAAGATGGAATTTTTATTAAAGTGACGTAACATTTGATTGAGCATCAACTTTTCAAACACCTTACTGAGAACTGGTAGAATTGACACAGGCCTATAATTGTTGGGTTCTTTACTATCACCGGATTTGAACAATGGAACTAGCTTACTGTGTTTCATGAGATCCGGAAATACTCCTTGGTCTACACTGGTGTTAAATATGAAAGCTAAATAGGGCGCAATGGTTTCGATAATACATCTACAGACTTTTACAGACATTCCCCAGAGATCTTCTGTTGATTTAATTTTAAGATCTTTAAAAGCTTTTATAACAGCCTGGGGGTTTGTATGCTGAAACCTAAACTCCAAAGGGCATGCCTTCACATTCTGTCTAAGTAAGGCAGCAGAAAGCGCGGGTGAGGAATTTAAAGCTTCAGTAGTTTTAATGGGAATATTAGCAAAAAAGTTTTCAAATTCCTGAGCTATTTCTACATCTGAGTTGATAGGGCCATGTGCAGTCTCTAAATTAAATTCAGTATTTCGCTGTTTTTTCCTACCTGTTTCATTATTTATTATTTGCCAGGTAGTTTTTATTTTATCATCAGCTGATTTTATTTTATTGCTAATATAAAGAGCTTTGGCTATTTTGCACACACTTTTAAAAGTTTTTGAATATTTTGCAACATACTTATGAAAGCTTGTATTATTCATATGTTGCTTTAGGCCATAAAGTTCAAATAGTTTTTCCCTGCTTTTACGAATACCTGGAGTCGCCCAATCACTAAATAAGAACTTGGTGTAAATACTTTTAGTCTTTAGTGGAAAAGTGTCATTAAATTGCGTGTTTAATAGTGAAAAGAACTCGGCGTAGAACTCATTTGGGTCACCTATATTATTAAAACTCTGAGCACATAATTTACTGGCCAAAGAATTATTTAATTTCTCTAAACTTTTACATGTAATTGATCTAAACCTTATTTGAATTTTTTGTAAAGGTATGTAGGAGCAAAAAGTTATTGTTTGTCCACTGTGATCTGATGATCATCAAACATTGGCCCCAATCAAAATATTAATAAAAAAAACTTAAAGCTCTAATCTCCACATCTACACATTCCTCGTACTCGTGGTCAGGCGGCCAGGAACCGGTTCTGAGCTATGCAGGTCACTGGAGCCCTTGCCCAGTTTTGCTTGTTTACGTGTAGCAGGTCTGTCTGTTGCGCTTAGTGAATTTTGTTGGGTCGTGTCGGTTTTATACTGGAGGCTTTTATTTAGGTATTAAGTTATGTTTACGTTTTTATTTCTGCTTGAGTATAGTTTTCAATGTTTTTATTGGTATATTGGCTTGTGCTAGCTAACTTTTACAGTAAAGTTTACTTACATAAAAGTAAAAAAAAAAAAACTAAATAAGTTTATTTGCGGTATACATGACGCAAAGAAAGAACACAAACACAAAAAAGAACAAGTTGGGGGACAATATGCGTCACATCCACGCAAGACGGCCATCGCTCAGCATAATGCTGCGACCCTCTGCGAGACAGCCCCAGCGCTGGTTTTCGGCGACAGCCGGCGTTGACGTTATGACGTTGACCGGTGCAGCATACAATGAGATATAAATAAGACAAAAAAATATAATAAATATACAATGATTTATTCTAAATGCTTATATAAATATATTATTTAAAATGGCAATATTTATTCATTCATTTTACATAAGTGCTAGTACCATTAACTGGATAATTTTATACTTACTTAATCTAGAAAATGAAATCGTTTTCTTCAGCCGAGGTTTACATAATTCTAAAACCGACTCTCTAGGTGACTAAGCGCTAAGCAGCCTTCAGCTTTCTTTAGCTATATAGATATATTAAGTATATGTATAAATAGTGCCTACAGATCTATTAGATGTTATTATACATACGAGACTTTCTTTTTGATACGCTACAGATTACAATATCTTATCATTAGCATTAAATACAATTTTCGAATTCGTTGGTCTAGTTGCTTATTGGTCGATTCGCACGATTTGACTCACACGAAACGGGCGAATCGTCACTTTTAAATAATATTATTTTTTCTACAAGCGATCCGCACGAAGTTAGTGGTTAAAAGCGTTATTGGGGTTATCCATCTGGAATTTCTCAATAGCACCCAGGAGGGTTAAAGTTTAGAAACGAGCCGCCTCGCTAGAAAGAATGTGAGGTTATTTGGGGATACTAGAGGGTCTCCTGACTCCTCCACAACATTATTGTTTTAGGTAAAATAAAAAAATAAAACTTATTTACCGATGCAAGAACGAGCAAGCTCGGGACTTGAGGCACAGGAGAAACATTTTCAAGGACAATAATAAACGACTCGAAGGTCAAGGACAAATAAAAAAAAACGAATCTTCGAACGTAGCAATCGATAGCAATGCCTTCCATTTTGTCAGTTCCGCCACGTTCAATCCCTCAAACCAGGATTGTAATTAAAAGTGTGTTACACGATATGATAAAAAAAAAAAATTATCCGTCTGGTAGGTTATAAAAAAATATTGAACACGTATTTTTCCTTTTTTTACGTAATCAAGATTACGGCGTACAATGAGTTAAAATGTAGCATGACGTCACGCCTATGTAGATTTTATACTTAGTTGTGACGTAGCGAGCCCCCACTACCCAGCTTTAATCCGTTTTCTCTAAGTATTTTTTTTATTAATATGATAAAGCAAAATTACATGTCATTTTTTTTTTTATTAACTGACTGACAGACTAAATAGAATTTCTTTGTTTTGTATCCAAACATCATCCCTAAAAGGATGCTGTAGTTTACTTCACGTTTTTAAAAACTATTCGCGCTAGCCAGTGCTAGCAAAACTGCAATCAACATGTACATTTGCCAAAAGAATTCGTGGCTTTCCGTTTTTCAGCATACGTTTACCTGCTCACCCACATACTAGGCTAGCGTGAAGCTACAGCTCCGAGCAATTAATGACGAGAAGTCGACCGTTACAGGCATTCTGCGGGTTTTTATCTTTCGTATAATTCATTCATTTGTTTTTAAATACTTCTTAAAAAAGAAGGACCCTCTCAATTCGTCTGTAAGTATATTTTTTTATATTATGTTCATCGATATTTTCGTCAAATTGTGGACCGATTTTGAAAATTTTGTATAACATTTTGTAGACGAACCTTGCGCGATGGTCCCACGCAGATTTTATAAATTTTGCTTGCGTAGTTTTTGAGTTAACTTCAAAAATACACATTTAAGAATTTTGACGGTCATTGGCTCATTGCTGAGGACCTCGGTAGTGCTTTACAAAAAGGGTATTTGAGTATGTATTGTGACGCATTTGTATTGCGATTGTCATATTTGGGACAATGCGAAGTCTCTTTTATAGTTTTTTTTTTAATTTATGAATTTTACTTCTTCACAGTTCATTATTCATTGCTGTTATTATGGCTAGCTAGACGACAACAAATTGCTTAATATTTTGTAGGTATGTCAATCGTAGTCAGTGTAGTCACTACCTACCCAAAAAGAATGTAGAATTATGTAGATGACTCAAACCAAAGAGGATCTAGAAATTGGAACGAGTATCAACGCGTTTTGTATGAGATTAGCACGCAATTTCTTTTTCATTAGATGAAGTTAGCTGTTTTACTATTGTAAACTACAATAAAGTAGGTACAATCAATCAGCTTAGCCTTTACCCAACTATGTTGGGGTCAGTTTCCAGTCTAACCAATAAAGTAGGTAAGTACCTACATATTATATCAATTAGTCAAGTAACGTAGTCTTAAGCTTGTGCTTCTCGGCTAGTAGGTAGATACAATAGGTTTCGATTTGCTTTATGTATAAACGATTAAAACGAATTTCCATACACCATAGTAATAAATATCTATTTGCGGCCCCAAATTCAAAATGGTTGAGTATCCCTGTCTTGAATGCATTGAACCAATAAATTTCATTCATTCAATAAGCCTTCTTATCAAAACAGGAACAACTTTCATTCAAGCTTTTCTCAGATCCGTAAGGAACTTTTAGGTAAAATGTGACACAAAACTATCTTCAAAGTATACAAACAATCTAATTAATACACTTACCGATTTATAAAGAGCAAAACAGCTGTAGAAACAAGAAATATGTAGGATACCACGTAAAAAAACGATCCACTGTTTTCTTATATGAAGGAACTTTCACATTTTGCCACACACTTCCACACGCGATTTCCGTGTCCACTCTTTCTCATTTAAAGCAGAAAAACTCTAATAATATTTAAAACACTCTTTTAAATCCAAGACAAATCGTAAAGAGTATAATTCAAGTTAAAAAGTTACTGTATTGTATTTTATTTACTCGAAAATACCGCCATCTTATTTAAACATGCGCGCGCAGTACTGTCTGAAGTCAACTGACGCGGCGACTCGAAATTTACTCCGATTCATACGTATAAACGAGATAGCAAATAAGTTTTCCGAGAGAAAGAACAAGACGGCTAGAGGGATTCATGTAGCGGTAATTTTTTTCTCCTTTCGCGCGTCAACTTTCTAAAACGCCTTGAGGTGTTCGGTCATTTTGTTTTGGTGTTAAAAATTGTTTCGATTTAAAGAAAAATTAAAATTCAAGGATAATTTAATATTATTTTATAATATATGAACAATTAAAAAAAAATACTTAAAGAAAAGTTATTAAATTATTGAGAAGAACACGTGACCATGAATTGAACCAAGTGATAGTTTTGGTGGTCGTCCATCAGGCTTCAATATTCACCTGAAAATTAATTTATTTTTCAGGATGTATGTATAAATTTAAAAAATCGGAGTTTTCCATTGACGTCATCACTAAGAAATTGTGATCATTAAATTCGTTCAACACTAACACGGCTCGTTGGTCTAGGGGTATGATTCTCGCTTCGGGTGCGAGAGGTCCCGGGTTCAAATCCCGGACGAGCCCGTAGAAGAATATAATGTCTTCTTTTTTACTTTTTATCATTCTACTATTTAAATGGAAAAAATAATATGTACTATATAAAAGATATTTGGCATTTATATTGTTAGCACAAAAATATTAAGATATTTAAGATGTAAATTAAAGTTATTCATTGTATATCGCTCATCGTGACATTTAAATCAATCTTAATTTTAAAAAGCACTATATAATTTTCCACTTAGTTTCTGCCGCTGACAACCCTGCAATGGGGGACATGATATAAAAAAATAATTTTAGTTTACAACGCCATCTATCAGCAATACGAGCAACTAGTATAAACATAACAAAACCGAGAGATGGCGTTGTACTCAGCAACCTACACGTAACTAAATAAAAACTCGACCTTTTAAAGTAGGCACAGAATGTAAACAACCGTTTTGTTTATATCGGTACATTCTAAATTGGCCGCATATCCAGCAGGTGGCAGGATTTGGTCAATGACTTTTCCCGTCCCCTCTTTCCCTATAAAAAAGTTTACAGACAAAACAAGCAGTTTACAACACGTGTTTTATGATAAAATAATGCATAAACTCTTAATTTACGGGCTCAAAAGTGTTTAAAAGTGAATGAAAAGACGATAAAAGTTGTTTTAAAGTGAGAAATTGTATTAATTTGAGTTAAACATGTCGGGAGCCAGTACATCGCAAAGTCCACCGCCAATGGCTTCAATCAGTGATGTTAGTGCTTTATTTCAAAATGCCAAGAAGTATGAGGAACTAAATGTAATTGGGACAGGTAGGAGAGAAAATTACTTTGTAAATAACCTAATTTCACATGTGCCGGTTGATAAGATTTTCGCGCATTTTAAGTTTGAAACAAAACTTTTATTGTTTGTTTATTTATCGTTTTTAATATTTTCGTGAAATGTTTATTAGTTAAGCCTCTCCTTTCGTAATTTCGTTTAAAAAAGTGTTAATTTGATTCAATACGGAACTCAGTTTTCAAAGAACTTAAGTATTTCATTTTATCATTCTGAAAATTGGATCATGTTCCAGATTTTGTATGTTTTGACATAGTGAGTGTTGTCGGCGTGGTATTTTTAATGCTTACTAAAGTTAAAGCCTACTTTATTTGTCGATTTAAATATGTCACAAAAATCCAGACTGAGGATACCACTGAGCATTTATAGTTTGCCCAACCAGGGGATTAAACCCAGGACCTACTGCTTAATTACTAGTTTACTTTATCAATCTTAACTAAAATTGAATAAGTACACAATCAATAAATAATGCCACATAATCAAAAAAGTTATAATTAAGTTTTCAAATGAATTTTCAGTTTAAGTATTTCCGAAAATTGAATTATTGACCAAATTTGTAATAATGAAATTCAGTTTATTATTATAACCCGGCTAGTGCCTAGGGGTTGACTTTAGTTATACTTGGGTGGTGTGAAAAAAAAGATAAAAAAATTTTAATGTTCAAAAATTACACCATTTATAAACCATACCAAAACCAAACCCCATACTAAAATTCTCTGTGTCGTAAGTACCAGCGTGCTCTTCCATAACAGTATATCAATCCTCCTAGCCTTTTCCCAACTATGTTGGGGTCGGCTTCCATTCTCACCGGATGCAGCTCAATACCGTATTTTACATGGAGCAACTGCCTATCTGACCTCCACAACCCAGTAACTGGGTAATACAATACCCCTTGGTAAGACTGGTTGTCAGACTTTTGGGCTTCTGATGACCCGTAACAACTGTCAAAAATCTATGAATGACAGCCGGGACCAATGGCTTAACATGCTTTCCGAGGTACGGAGGAGTCTCGGTATGTTAAGATGGTCACCTACAGACCAACCCCAGCAAGCGTAGCTTAACCTGAGGGATCGAATTGTGCGGCTGTTATTACTTAGCCACAAGCTCCTCCATAACAGTATATGTAAAACAATAAAACAAAAATTATAATTCCTATATTACAGGAGCATATGGCACAGTATACAAAGCCCGTGACCTCCACAACGGAGGTAACATCGTAGCGATGAAAAAAGTGAAGGTGGCCCTCACTGAGGATGGTATCCCTCTGTCTACGTTGAGGGAAATAGCGTTGCTGAGGCAGCTGGAGGCTTATAGACATCCAAATATCGTTAGGTAAGTAAAATGCCATTATTATGCATTCACTTTTATTCTTACCTAGTATTATGAAATACACTGTGGTTTTAAATTCACTGTTAACCTCTCAGGACGTGAAAGTACTGAGCAACGATCACTGTGAGACCAACTAAAAACAGGCCGCAACAGATGCTTAACTCATTTGTACTCAAAAGTAGCTTAGGTTTAATTTGTGAACCAATCTAAAAATAAATAAATATACTGTGAAATTTGGAAAACTATCAACTGCTTCATACAAAACTACAATATTTATCTGACGAAAATGTATGAAAGAAAAAATAGATGTTTATTTATTTTTTTGCTATTAAGGACATAGTTGGTTGTTGTTTATTCTTCAGCTTTATTAATATCGGTTTTAATTCTATGCCGTTTTATAATTTTGTTTGATTTGCTATTAATAACTATGTTATTTGGTAGCACAGACCTACATACTCATTCCTTTATTTTAATTGCATTGACATTTTATTTAAATGTAGTATGTAATTTATTCTGTTTCAATATTGTGAAATTATGTTTGATGTAGGTAATATGGGGTTTGTATGAATTAAATGAATTTTATTTTAATATAAGTCAAGATTTTTTTTTTAGAGCAAGTATTTTTTTTTGTGAAACATGATTACATATACAATAGATTTGCATGGTCGTAAAAAATCTATGTAACATTCGGGAACAGGATCTCCCACGACTCGTTTTTCCACCAAAAGTGAAAAAGTTTTTATTTTTTTTATTCGAAGTTACCGCATAACTTAAAAATCCGGCCAAGTGCGTGTCCGACCACGCACAATAAAGGATTCCGTAGTTGGGATGAATATATCGCAAGAACAAATTTAACATTGTAGTTGAAAAACATGTTCTCCCATACGCAATATAGAGAGCATGTTTTTGCAAACGCAAATGTAATTTGGTCGATTATTACTTAACTTGTAAAGCCTACTTAGCTGTGATAGTTTTCCTTTAAATTTCGTTATATATGCTACTGCCGTGAATTTTTTCACTTATGCAAAACCAACCATTTAGCTGGCAGGGGGCTGACATGACTAACAAAAATTAGCACTTTAAAGCTTAATATTTCGCAAACGGATCGCTAAATCCAAAAATGGTTTTCACAAACTGACAATATTTTTGAACGACCTTTCCAACGACACCCTTGGGATAGATGAGAAAAAAAAAACATCCCCACTTTACGTGTACTACCTAAAAAAACTATTTTCATGATTTTATTTTACCATTTATCGGCGTAATTAATGACAAATTACAGCTTTCTAAACTCAAACTCAAAGCATTTATTTCAAGTTAAATTAAATTAAAATAAGCCGTGGTAGCTAAGAGATGACCAGTCCCTACTGACGGCGCCCGTTCACAAACATGACGCATGGATTAGCACCATTCAGCTCAACCATTTTGAAGGGAGCTAAATGATCCAACAGACGCGCCATCGTCAGCGAGACATTAGAGTGAGCATGACATACTCTCAGCCGCCAGGACACATTCAAGTCAATGAAAGACATACCCTGTACCTATATGGTAGCTAGTCGGTACATAGTACTCACACATGTGCTGTGCAATTATACAATGTTATAGATTGAGCCTAGTAGAAAGAGTCTCTGAGCTAAGCCGCGGACAGACAGACAGACGGACATGGCGAAACTATAAGGGTTCTTTGTTTACTATGGAACCATAAAAAACAATAATTTAACCTACTGTCGCGCAGTCGGTTTAAAACATAATCTATCCCTATCAAAATACCAGCGCTGCGTTTTTTTTTTTTTTATTGTATCCGCGTTATGCTGAGATAGGAGCCTTTTTGGCCTCGCACAGGTCGTTATTATTCTGTTGTTAAATGCTCTTTTTTTATTTTATAATTTATTTTTTATTTTTATTAAGTATTACTTACTGTATGTACCTATTTCCTGTGTATGTCCCAAATAAAATATTTTATATTTATTTATTTATATATGTATACTTATGCAAATAATTATGCAAAATAAAATATACAGTGGCCGACCATATCGCTTTGCGATTTTTGTTTCTTTCTTTTTATAAAAAACTTTAAAACTAAAAAGTGTTACAGCTTTATCTAAATCTATAATCTTCAACAATTAATTTTCAGACTCCTTGACGTCTGCCACGGGGGTCAGTCCATGGAGAGAGATCAGCAGCTGGTACTGTTCCTAGTATTTGAGCATGTTGACCAGGATCTGGAGTCTTTTCTGAAGAGATCTCTGTCACCTTTGTCTCAAAATACCATAAGGGTGGGTTTTCTTTAGTATCTCATAGCATAAGATAACATCACGCCTGGGGAATGCAATCTCGAGACAAGATTGGCAATTCGAGGTGTCGCCAAACAAATTCTTCGCAGGGACATCGACCTTAAAACTGTTACCATGGATTCAGTACATGATTCTGAAATTGCATTGAAATGTTTTATACGTTATTAAAAAAAAATCCGCTGTTTCATAGAAAAGTGCAATACCTACGCGGTCAAAATGTATGGAACTGCAGATTTTTTTTTTAATAACCGACGTAATAATTCAACGACTTTTCTACCCAAATTTCAGAATTACGTACTGAATTCATGGTAACAATTTTCGCGTTGATGCCACCCTGCATACATATTTTTTGTAAAAAGATAACTGCTTCATATTTTGCAATAAATTATGTCTGTCAATTATTATGTCGCTCTGTCATCGCGCGTCTCATTTTTTTTTATGCAGTCCGACAGTGACCGTGCTTTAGCTGTTGTCAGCCTCTTTCAAATACAATTCAAATAATTTATTGTGTAAATAGAAAATTACGTAAGAGCGTTCATCCAAAAAGTTGGCAACGTCGCAAAAAGCTGTCAAAAATTTACCAGTTTTGATTAATTTGGCAATATTACTGTATGGAAATAAGAAATATGGCTAATTAGTGAACTAGATTATTAATAATGAATTGCAATTATAACACTGAATTTGATGCTATAATCGTTTTAGGTGTAAAAACGGCGTTTGGAAAGTTTCCAGATACTTACGAAAAAAACGACGTTACGTTACGTTATGATATTAATTATTGCATTTAATAACCAATATTTTAGTTCACTAGTTAGCCATATTTCTTATTTCCATACAGTAGGTAATATTGCCAAATTAATCAAAACTGCGAAATATGTGGCAGCTATTTGCGACGTTGCCCAGTTTCTGTATAATCCACAGACTGGTATTTTAATCATAATATGATACAATAATAAAATCGTTATTTATAAAAAGGGGCACATTTACAATAAGTAACTTAATCATTAAAATAGAGTACAGTTCCTTATTTCATATAATCATGGCATAAATGACTTATTTTCCAGAGCATGTCGTTCGACATACTGTCAGGAATCGACTTCCTACATTCTCACCGGATCGTGCACCGAGATTTGAAACCTCACAACCTGCTGGTGACATGTGGAGGCCGCGTGAAGCTCGCTGACTTCGGGCTCGCTAAGACTTACGATACAGATATGAAGTTAACTAGTGTGGTAAGTGATTTTATTTATTTGAGACAGCTGATATTGAGAGCGTGCATTCTGAAAGCGGGCAACGTCGCAAATAGTTGTCAAAATTTAAAAGTCATTTATTCAAACTAGGCTGAGAATCAGCACTTTTTGAACGTCAAAATTACATAAGACAGTCCCCCGGAACGCCCACCCTTCACCACTTCCTAGTGCGTTAGCAGCACAACTGTCTGTTCAGTTGAAAAAACTTGATTCTATAGTGTCGATGTCTCGAATTTGGTAATATTACTGAAGATAGAGCTTGAAATAAAGCAAGTTATATACAAAAAACTAAAAATCCGACTATAAAAACTAAATGAAAAGAAAAAACAAGCATTATAATTTATTATAGAATTTTGGTATTGCAGGCTAATAACCTGGGGGCTTAAAACGGCCGAATCACACAAACTGACAATCCATAATATTATCTGCGTTCAATTCATATTACACAATTCATCTGTTCGTCAGTTTTATATTATAATTATATAACATTTAAACTGTAGAAATAAAAAAGCGGCCAAGTGCGAGTCGGACTCGCCCATGGAGGGTTCCGTAGCAGCAAGTAACATAATATATAAAAGTTCTTGTAGTTCGTTATGTAACTTTGATCGATGTTTTCGATTTATGGCGTATTAAAAAAAACTACTTACTAGATCACGTTCAAACCAATTTTCGGTGGAAGTTTACATGGTAATATAATCATATTTTTTTTTGGCTACGGACCCTAAAAATCTCATGTGATTAATAAAAACTGTAAAGAAAAATTATCCGGTAAAATTACGGTCTTAATTTTGTTCATGCGGCAATTTTTACACCAAATATGACTCTGATATGAATTGAATTGAATATGATTCAGCTAAAATATGTGTCACCATAGAGGGCTAATTGCTGGGAATTCAGAAAATGAATTGCTTT
Source organism: Agrochola circellaris (assembly GCA_914767755.1). NCBI lineage: Eukaryota > Metazoa > Arthropoda > Insecta > Lepidoptera > Noctuidae > Agrochola > Agrochola circellaris. The sequence continues at coordinate 1,197,014 of OU611867.1, read as the reverse complement.
TAAAGGAATTGCTCAATGTGGCCGTTTTAGGAGCTCGTGGCTAAGTAATAACTGCCGCACGGGTCGATCCATCAGGTTAAGCTACACTTGCCGGGTTTGGTCTGTGGATGGGTGACCATCTTTACATACCGAGACTACCGTGCTTCGGATAGCACGTTAAGCCGTTGGTCCCGGCTGTCATTCGTGGATCTTTGACAGTCGTTAGGGTCGTCAGAAGCCCGAATGTTTGACAACCAGTTTTACCAAGGGGTATCGTATTACCCAGTTACTGGGTTGTGGAGGTCAGATAGGCAGTCGCTCCATGTAAAATGACGCGGCAGCAATGCCGCGTGCGGCGTTTTTCGGAATCATATTTTTACGCGATGATCGCGGATTCACGCGACCGGAATTCATTTAATTTTTTTCAATAGTAAGAAAGAAAGAAAAATGCTTTAATAGGCATTACAAAAAAAATACACCTTAAAATTCAAAAGTCATTTCATCAGCACTTTTCGAACGTCAAAATTACATCAGACAGTCCCCCGAAAACGCCCACCCATCAAGACACCACTTCCTAGTGCGTTAGCTGGGAAGAAGAAGTGGCGCAACAAACTCCACAGCAGCACAGCTGTCTGTTCAGTTGGAAGAACTTGATTCTAATGCTTTAAATGCAAAAATAATTTACATTACCACAAATTGCAATCAACTCATAAAATAAAAACATTTTACAGTCAAATAAAATAATCCAAACAATTATATGAGCTTAATAATCCAAACAATTATAAAACTATAAAAACAGAAAACAAATTATTATAATGCCAAAAGGGCCTCAGCTCAGCATAATGTCAGATGACAACACAAAGTGAACCACCGGACGCTGATTTTCAGCTGCAACCCACTAGTGCTAATGTTTTTTCTTCTGTGTTCCAGGTAGTCACCCTGTGGTACCGGCCCCCAGAAGTACTACTAGGCACGTCGTACAACACCGCGGTGGATGTGTGGTCAGCCGGCTGCGTGCTAGCACAGCTACACACCAGGTGAGGCTATTCATTTAATTAGCAGTACATCCCGATTCAAACTTAATGGCGTTGCCAACTTTGAGGATAAACGCTCTTAATGGCGGCTCGGAAGTGCGTGACTCGCTGCGCAGTACCGCACCCCTCACCCCCGCTGCCCCATGAATTCGTTACTGCGCAGCGACTCGCCTCATGTTCTGAGCCGCCATTAAGAGCGTTTATCTTAAAAGTTGGCAACGTCGCAAACAGCTGTCAAAAATTTACCTGTTTTGATTAATTTGGCAATATTACTGTATGGAAATATGAAATGTGCCCAACCAGCGAACTAGAATATTAATGATGAATTGCAATTATAACACTGAATTTGATGTTGTACCCGTTTTAGGTGTAAAAAAGGCATTTGGAAAGTTTCTAAATACCTTTTTACATTTAAAACTAAATATTCGGTGTTACGATATTAATTATTGCATTTCATAATCAATATTCTAGTTCGCTAATTAGCCACATTTCTTATTTCCATAAAGTAATATTGCCAAATTAATCAAAACAGCGAAATATTTGACATCTATTTGCGACGTTGCCCACTTTCAGAATAAACGCTCTTAAGTTTGAATGGAACTGTACCTGAACGACCGAGCTCTGCTCTGTAGAAAATAGAGAATGCTCATTTAATAGTATAGGATAGTTCATACTAATTCCATGTATAAATTTTTCGATGGTACATACTACCATGGCAGCATGAAATTAGTATGTACATACTAATTCGAAAAAATTCATATATACTATATATACACCGCAAGGACTATTTCTGCTTGCAGCACTCGGCGGCTATAGAACCGGGGCGGTAACAGATGTGGTCATCATGTTCACGGGATTTTGTTTTCAAATTGCTTAGATATGAAGTTCTTCGATAGTACTTACTAATTCCATGCTGCCATGTCATTATTCTAAGGTAGCCATCTTGTTCTAAACTTTGGGCGACCGAGCTCTGCTCGGGTGAAAATACGGCGAAAACGAATTTTCCCAGATATGAGACCTGGCTAGATCGATTTTTCGCCCCCGTATATTGCAACTTTCATTGAAATCGTTAGAGCTGTTTTCGAGAATGTGATTACAAATATATATATATTTAAATATACAAATATTGCTCATTTAATAGTATAGGATTAAATGCGAAAGCGCAAGGTTTAAATAAGTATTTAATTAAAGCATGAGATTTGAGAGCAATTCTAACTAAGACCCACTCGCGCGTTCATGGGTTAGCTAAATAACTCGCGAGTTACGAGCGTTTATCCTAAAAGTTGTTAACGTCGTTAATAGCTGTCAAAAATTTACCTGTTTTGATTGATTTGGCGATATTACTGTATGGAAATATGAAATGTGGCTAACTAGTGAACTAGAATATTGATTATGAAATGAAATGCAATAAAGCCGTTACAGCCGGTCGATTCTGTAAAAATATCACAGCGAAACTTAGGTGAAGTGAGCGTGAAGTGAGCTGTCACTGTCACAAATGAACCGGCAGGATGCTATGGATTAGCACTATTGACAGCTCACTTCACCTAAGTTTATTTTTACAGAATCGACCGGCAGGTCGTCAGAAGCCCGAAAGTGTGACTTACCAAGGGGTATCGTATTACCCAGTTACTGAGTTGTGGAGGTCAGATATGCAGTCACTCCATGTAAAATACTGGTATTCAGCTGCAACCTGTTAGACTGAAAGCCGACCCCAACTTAGTTGGGGAAAGCTAGGCAGATTGATTTTGTAGAAGTAGTGAATGATGAACACTCATTTTAGACATTGTAAGATGTAATATTCTGTTCCAGGAAACCTCTGCTGCCGGGAGCCTCCGACTCCGACCAGCTGCACGAGATATTCAGGTAAATAATATCGTCAGTTAGATAAATTCTTAGTTTATCTTGGACATCACTGACATCGGTGAAGGAAAACATCGTGAGGAAACCTGGACTTATCTAAACTATAATATTACAAGCTATGCCCCACGGTTTCACCCGCATAAGTCTCGATCCCGTGGGAATGTCAGGATAAAAAGTATCCTATGTCCTAACCCAGGTCATGGTCTACCCATGTGCCAAATTTCATCCGAATCTGTTCAGCCGTTTTAGCGTGAAAGCGGAACAAACAAACTCACTTTCGCATTTAAAATACACTCGAGAGCAATGAATCCGGGTCACTTAAAGAATGTTAAAAATCTCGGAAACTAAAAATGATAGGTTAATGCAATAAATTGTATTTAATAGACAATGTAATACTCCTTAAATGAAAGTAAAAAAAATATGAGTCACCATACATTTTATTAACACAAAATTACATAAAGAAAAAAACTGCTGATCTCTCCTTAAAACAAAAATAGGAAACATGAAATTTTTGAACTTTATTACGATTTTCTTGAATTTTAATACTTCGTATTGCCTCCTCGTGCTCCCATTACTGCGTTTACGCGGTTTGGCATGCTGTACACCAAGTTCCTTATACGATTTTGGGGAATATTCTCCCATTCCTCTGTGAGAGCAATTTTGAGCTCACGAAGCGTGATTGGGGGAGGGTTTCGTTGTTTTACGCATCTGCCTAGCTCGTCCCAAGCATGCTCGATCGGGTTGATATCCGGGCTGCGCGCTGGCCACTCCATACGAGTAATGTTCATCTCTTGAAGGTAGTCATTCACAATCCTACCTGTATGAGGTCGGGCATTGTCATGCATAAATATAGCATCCTCACCTAAATTGACCATAAATGGATCAACGTGATCATTGAGGATTTCTTCCACATATCTTACGCTAGTTAAAGAGCCGTTTTCTATGATCACCAGCTCTGTGCGACTTTCAGAAGAAATTCCGGCCCACACAAGTACAGACCCACCACCGTAGGCTACTTTTTCTTCGATGCATGCTTGCTTGAATCTTTCCCCTGGTCTTCGATACACTCTGTGTCTTCCATCGTGCTTGTAGAGCATAAATTTTGATTCGTCGGAGAACATAACTTTTGACCAATCTTCAATACTCCAATTTACGTGGCTCTGGGCATATCTTAGTCTTGAAATACGATGCCCACGCTCCAGTTTAGGGCCGTTTGCAGGTCTAAGGGGTTTTAAGTTAGATTCAGCAAGCCGACGTCTTACTGTCCATGCACTTTCTTTCTTCTTTCTTTCTTTCTTTCACTTGGGTTACTTCCTCCGAGGCGTCGAAACTGATTTGTGAGTTCAGTTCCTGTGAGAAAGCGATTTCGAAGCATGGTGTTCACCAAGTATCGGTCTTCTCGTGCTGTGGTACACCTGGTTCTGCCCGTTCCTGGTCTGCGTAGGTTAGAACCAGTTTCTTCGTAACGTCGGAGAACTCTTTGTACTGTTGACAGCGACACACCGACAGTCCTGGCTGTATCGCGCTGACTCCGGCCGGTTTCCAGCATTGTAAGTATTCTGGTGCATTCTTCAGGCGTAAGCGACATAATTTCAGCTTGAATAATGAATATAGAGCACTATCAACATAGTTTATGTACCCACATAAATGACAGATTACAAACAAAAGCAAAACCAAATGCTGTAATTTCGTAGTTCCATCTTCGAAAGTGGCCCTTTTTCAAATTTGATTTTTTTATGATATAACTTTACAATAACTAAGAAGTTTTAATACCTTCATTTAAGGAGTATTACATTGTCTATTAAATACAATTTATTGCATTAACCTAGCATTTTTAGTTTCCGAGATTTTTAGGATTCTTTAAGTGACCCGGATTCATTGCTCTCGAGTGTATTAGTTATGATTACCAGAGGAAAGGGTATGTTGCCAAGTAGAAGGTAATATATATAGACAAGGGAATATTGCCAGACAGGGTATTATTTAGGGATGTGACATTCTACATAAAAAAATGATTATTAATTAATCGATTGTTTTTCGTAGCATGATAAATCGATTAATAAATAATCGATTTTTCTTTATAAAATAATCGTTTTTTTGTATTAATCGATTTTTTTCTAATTATATTAAATAATAAAACCTATATTAGGTAATAACAGCTTTATTACGCATTATTAGTGACAAAAATAGAACCTACAAAAGTTCTTATCTCAATATCTATTATTCCGAAGTCCCGTTAGAACGTTCAAAGCTGTCTTTTTGCCACAGAGTACTTATGTAAAGAATTGTATCTTTTGACTTTGATGACGTTATAGCATGTCTGATGACTGTTTGAATGTATGGAAATTGGACGAATTCTCGAGAAATATTAACTAAATACATTTTTGATATATATTTTAACTAAACACAAATTGTAGGTACTTTCGTGGTTATTTTCAATATTACTGATGACACCAATGTTTCCTTTCCATGTGCTGTTTTAAATTGGTAGTATTACTACACGTTTTCAATATTTTAGGGCAATACACTGAGCTTTGCCAGATTTATTGTCAATACAAAAATGTTGACGCCAGCTACTCGTCGGCCTTTTGGTCATTGACATTGTTAATTAGAAACAACTAAATAACTTACTGTTTTCAAAGCACACAAGGACTGCCATGTAGAGGCACAGATGGCGTTAATGATAGTGATGGGCCTAATAGTAATTCTAGCTCTGCAGTCCGAAGTAATTTCGGGGGATTGCGGATGAAAAAAAAAATCGGCGTCGCTAAAAACAAAAATCGATTATTAATCGATTTTTCGTAAAATAAAAATCACTTATTAAAATCGATAATTTTGGGGAAAAATATCGATGTTTAATCGATGTTTTCCATAATCGATTATTTTATCACATTCCGAGTATTATTTCCAGCTGGTTAGTTGCGATCTAGCAATATTGCTAAAATAAACTTTTCAGTCAGTAATATGGCCGGGCTGAGGTTAATACGGCAATTTGGTAAAATTACCTGAAGGCAGTCAGCAGGCTATTTTTGCATATTTATTTAAGGGGACTACAGGACCTAAACGTGCCTAAAAGCAAGTTTTATAATGCGTAAAAGAATATGATCCACTGCAGTAAACAAAATCAGAAAAATATATGATATTCTTCAGGATATATGCTAGTATGATAGTGTGTTGAAAACATAATACAACTAATTTGATACGATAGAAAAAAATCATGAAGATACCTCTAAAAATTTCTTTTAACGATTAAAAATCATAATATTAATTTACATGCAATCATTGTGATTTTTTGTCAGATTATTCTACAAGCTACATATTAGCATAATAGTGTTTTAATTTTCCAGTCCAACAATAGATTTTTTGTAAATCGCTAACTGCTTCATATTTTGCAATAAATTACCTGCGTCGTGTCATCGCGCTTCTCTTTCATTTCTATGCAGTCCGACAGTGACCGCGCTTTAGCTGTTGTAAACCTCTTAAGGGATTGTGGCGGCATCTACATTCACATGCGAACTACTATCTTATTTTCAGACTAATAGGCAGACCGTCTCGACAGGAATGGCCTGAAAACGTCTCCATTATGCTGGACAGCTTCCCTGAGTACCAGGCTCAAGACCTGGAAGAAATCATACCCAGGATACACCCACATGCACTACAACTTATCAAGGTAATAGAACCCTACAGTCCGGCCGTTGAGAGAACGCGTTCTTGACATCTGTCAGGTTCATAGTAACGAATATTTGTTTTGCGAATTTGATCCTTATTACTAGTAGAAATTGTACAACTGACAGGTGTCAGGAACGCATTCTCTCGACGGCCGTACTGTGATACTTACAACGCTCAAGGTTTTTTTCGCGCGTGGCGAAAATCGGAACTAACGCCGCCATCTTGTTTTGGCAATACAATTTGTGACATTTTCACAAAATTTTTGGAAGTATATAGAGTGCCGCTAGCGGCATTCTATCCCTATTGGATAAAGTACCGCTATTTAAGGTGAAAGTACTAGAAGAGCTACAAATCTCAAAAAAACCCCAGATGTCTCAAAAATCCACTCTCTAGAGAGCGGATTTTTGAGACGTGGCTAAGTAAATAATAACAGACAGTCGGGGTTGATCGACGGTTACACTACACTTGCCGAGATCAGTCCGTGGATGGGTGACCATCTCTTTTTCTTTTAAACTTATATTTACTGCTATACATTATAGTACAATGGCTAGCAGTAAATATAAGTTTAATGTTTGCATGAAGTTTTTTAGTTACATTTTATGTTGATGACTTTCTGCATATTGTAAGTGCAGCAAGTAATAGGAAATATTCTTGTAATTTCTTTTTTTTTTTCATTAAAACAATAAGAGACAGTAATATACATAGTACCTTCCACGAAGACGCGCCCCACTCCGCGATTACTGGCCTGTAAGCTGTACTTTAGTACGGAGCGGAGCGAAGTGGGGCGCGTCTTCGTGGATCAATGAATTATGCAAGTCCAATTATTTTCTACTACACCTCAAACGTCCGTTTCTGTCGCGGTCGATGTGACGTCATTTAGCACGTTACTGCTTTGTTTACATCTGTTTTAGAAAGTTTTTTAGTCCCTAAATAAAATATTTTTGTGCTTTATTCGAGCAGAAATCGCACTTACTTACTTACCTTAGTGAGATTTCAAGCACTTTGCAAAGAATAGACTTTTATTCACATAGTTGTTTATGTCACTTCCGGCATTGTCGAAGGCGTTTTGAGTTTGCGTTCCGTTCCACCAAAAAAAAACAATATAAAATAATGAAAAAAAAAATCATATATAAGGTGTTTTGATGTCCCATAAGTCTAGGGTATTAATGAGAACATGTCAAAGAATCAAGTGGCACACGATTTTTTTTAGTAATACAAGAAAAAATACGTGTCCAATATTTTTTAATAATCTATCTGATGATTTTTTTGTTTTTTTGCAAAAATTAAACTCCTTCTTTCTCTATTTTCAGGGAATGCTGATCTTCGATCCTGCAAAGCGCCTGACCGCCTTAGATTGCTTAGAACATCCGTACTTTACAGACGAACCGCTCACATAAACCCGAAGCCCACTGCTGGGCTAAACTAGACTAACCCACCAATTTTACTATAAGCCCTCGTACCCACAGGCGATTTTTAACGCGCTGACTTTTTATCGTGCACTTGATTTTCAGCGCACTGCTAAGCGCCGAGAATTGTAAATGCAACCGTGTATACAGAACGATACTGACACTTCTTCATTTAGGCCAAAAATAACGGAAAAAAAGTATACTTATCCAAAAAAAAAGTATACTTATACAAAAAAATACGTATACTTATACAAAATTTTTATTTTTTCGATTTTGTTGGTCTAAATTAAGAAGTATCGTGGTTAGAATACGTGGTTAAAATATTGCCAATGAATTAAATTTCAGCCTGTATTTTGGCCGCGCTGAGATACACGTTGAATTCTCAACTCAAAAATTCAAAATATTTTATTTCACATAAACCTACAAGGGCACTTATGAAACGTCAGAAGCTAGGTGCACGGTTCCAATTGGTCGTTTCCTATGGAGAAGAGCCGGCAAGCAACTCCACGGTTACTCTTTTAAAAGTAAATGGTTTTTACAATGTTTCCAAATTACAGTGTTAAAAGGTATGAGAGGACAGTGTAGGCCCATCAACAAGTACCAGATACTTAGCAAAATATAAAATGGTCCACAGATCTACAGTCTGTTATGTCTACAACGTTCTCTCATTCGCAAAATAATCTATACCTATAAAATATAAATGAAATAATAAAAATAAAAACCTATTTAAACCAAATGACAATGGTTGCCACTACAGCTGTAACAAATCAAATTTATTGAAAAATATAGAATATTGTAAGTATACAATGTCAAATGTATACTTACAATGCTCGGCTCAACACCGAAATTTGGAATCCAGTGCGCGATAACAAAACGCCACGTTAAAAACACGCTCGTGCGTACCTGAGCTAACACACAGTAGCCGGTCGTAAATATGGTACACCCAGGGAAATTAATTGTGAAGCAAATTGACACACTACGTCAAATTGGCTTGTTATAGCCATTTCAAGCAACTGTCACAGAATGACAGTTGTGATGTCATTATCGGGCAATTTAAGTTGGTAGTCGATTTGGAAAAATAGAATAAAAAGTCAAGATGCGCCTGCGCCGACTCCAAATAAATTGAGATATGGTCAAGATAATGATGATGAATTCAACACTAATATTATAAAGAAAAAAAATTTGTATTTTTGTTTGTAATTAAAAAACTCAAAAACTTCTGGACCAATTTTAAACAAATCTTTCATCAGTAGAATGCTATATTATCACTGAGTAACATAGGCTATAATTTATAAAGATATCACACGGGCAAAGCCGCTGGCGGAAAATAGTGACAAATTTGTTTAACAAGTAATTTCCCTGAGTTAAAGAAAAAGTACAGCGTTATAGCGACGTCGCTGTCACTCATACGTGTGTCTCTTTCTAATGCTCAATGTGTAATATTAACGACAGGGTACTATACAGTCCCTTCACAGTCATTTTACCTCTGATTTCAATCTCTGTCAAAGTCACATTGATCTTTATTCTCGTTACGATAAGGTTGTTGTTGGGTTGCTGCCAGTAACAAGTCTGTCGAAATCACATTGATCTTTATTCTCGTTGCGATAAGGTTGTTCTTGGGTTGCTGCCAGTAACAAGTCTGTCGAAATCACAATGATCTTTATAGTCGTTGCAATAAGGTTGCTGTTGGCTTGCCGCTGTCAGAGTTAAAATAATTTTGAAAGAACTGTACTTTTGGTCGCTATTCCTATATTAATGTGTATGTCAATTTGATGAATTTAAAATAGGGAATGAAATAAGTATGGATTGGCTAAACAAAACCTTGTTCAAATGACAAACAAACTCACTATCGTACCCTATGTGTTTGTTTCTTTGTTCACGCTAAACCGGCTGAACAGATTTTAATGAAATTTGGCCCATGGGTAGACCATGACCTGGGTTAGGGCATTGGATCCTTTTTATCGTAATATTCCCGTGGGATCGAGACTTATATGGGTGAAACCGCGTGGCTCGCCTACATAGTTAAATATCAAGATGGTTTCCAATACTAACTGATTTAAAATCAGTCTGGATCCAGTAATTCTATCACGAAAGTGAATTCTGTAGGTTCTGCCCATCCCCGAGGGGAAAAGGCGTGATTTTATGTATGTAGTGTATAAAATACAATAGACGACGTATATTTAGTAACCTAATCCGCTTAACTGTTCTTAATGAGTCATAAAGAACCCTGTAAGAAATCGACACGTGTTTCACATCTGAACGAGGCATCCTCAGGATGACGATTGTCTTGTTGCGAACCCGGACCCGACGTGTTGACACGTCAAGCGTCGAGAGCGTTGAGAGAGTTGTATTTTATACTGGATTTTCGCAAAGTCACGCCTGAGTCAATTAACTATGTAGTGTACGAGTATGTATGATCAGCCTGTAATGTTCCCACTGCTGGGACACAGGCCTCCCCACCTCGAGAGAGAGTGGACCGTAATCCACCACGCGGGCCCAGTGCGGGTTGGTAGATGTCACATGTCTTCGAATTTTTGATTCCAGGACATGCCGGTTTCCTCACGATGTTTTCCTTCACCGTTTTGAGAGCAGTGGTTATGAAATTATTTATAAAAAGTAAAGCGCCTGCCTATGTTCGAACCCACGACCTACAATTCGTAAGTCGGGGCCGTTACTCCATGTATGTAGTGTGTATGCAGCTAATTTAGCAGTTTAACTATGTAGCTCGAATATTAGAATTCATCAAACCCTCAGACCAAATAAAAAACCAAGACATAGCGCTACGAACAATACAGTGAAGCATGCCAAAACTACACCGCCGCTCTGTGCATACACGCTCACACGCACACATTTACAATCAAACTACACCTCACTAAGTGCACACATGTTTACGAAACCGGCTTCACGTCACTGTTGACAGCGCTATGTCTTAGTTTTTTATTTGGTCTGAGATCAAACCTTTCAGAAACCGGATTTAAATCTAGGAGCCATAGGATACGTCCAGTAGACTTAGGATCCTTATCCTACGTCTACTGGACGTATCCTACGGCTCCTGGACGGCAAGCTACTGGACGTAGGATAAGTCCTTACTTATCCTACGTCCAGTAGACGTAGGGAACTTATCCTACGGCCAGTAGACGTAGAGAACTTATCCTACGTTCAGTAAAAATAGGGAACTTATCCTACGTCCAGTAGATATAGAGAATTTATCCTACTGGACGTAAAAAGTTCGTTCATTTTGAATCATTTTGTATAGGAACATTATTCAAGGTGCATTTGACAATAAAATCGTATTAAATAAGTAATTATATGGTTCTCAATCTCTCATAATAATAACAATTTATATTTTTAGATGATTTTTTTACTATAAGTATTATTAGAATTGAAATGTAAGGAGTACATTTTTTTACAATTATTTTTGTCGCCAAATAAAATTGTTTTTGAAGTTTTGTATTTTTAATTTATTTTCATATTTATCTGATCCTCTAAAAACTTATTGACCTTCTTATGATGAACGCTTTTTAAATTAATGAACAACTAAAAACTTTTTGGGCTTCTAATGATGCACAATTTTTAAAATAAATGGGCCTCTTTTTTACTTTCTGGCCTTTTCTAACAGTTGGTCACAGTAACTAAGCTACCCCGACCAAACTGGTTGTTAGGTTAGAACTACGATCAACCACGTGCGAGCCGAATTGGTCGCAGTAACTAAGCTACCCCGACCAAACGGGTTAGGTTAGAAATAAGTCCAACCACGCGCGAGCCGAATTGGTCGCAGTAACTAAGCTAGGGCACCCTGACCAAAGGTTAGGTTAGAATTAGAACTCTGACCAACATAAATTGGTCGCAGTTACTTGGCTATTTAGTATTTTAGGACCCCAAAATATAGGTTCACAAAAAGAGGCGCAATCATTATATTAGATTGTTCAATAATATTTTTAGGTATGCATAATGGCAGTTTTTTGAGGTCCGACTGTCTTTTCTTAATCCTACTTATATTATGTATTGGAGTTCTGTTTGTCTGCACGCTTTTACGGCCGAACAGATTTAGATGAAATTCAAACAGGTAGACTGGACTAGACTTGCCAAGAGATATGAAAGAAAGAGAGAAAAATAAGTTTATTTGTCACAGAAACGTGCATAAAAAAAAAGATAATAAACTCGAGTAAGTAGAAAATAAGAAAATAAAACACAATACTTAGATTTAAATACAATAACGAGCACAAAACAGAAATAGTCGGCAGCTGCTGGCACGTCATGACTGTGACAAGAAGGCTTCCACTCAGCATGATGCTGTGCTATGGAGACCCACAGCACAGCGCTGATTTTCAGTGGTCACCCGAAAAAGACGTACGGAGACCAAGTCAGGTTTAATGAATTATACATAAATATAAAATAAAATAAATAGTACTATAAGTACATACCTACCTACTATTTATATTATTTTTACTGCTACTATACAACTAGGTAGGTACATAATTATATGTGAAGACGATGCACCTAAAAAAAAATACGTTACTACAATAGGTAAAAAGAAGAATTAATAAAAATGAAGCAACAAAAGATAAATGAACACCATTATCAATACCTACAAGAATATTCAGCGTTTTGTCTCGCTCCCACCATATCCGATATCGCGTTACCCAGTAACTGGGTTGTGGAGGTCGGATAGGCAGTTGCTCCATGTGAAATATTGGTACTCAGCTGCATGCGGTTTGACTGGAAGCTGACCCCAACATAGTTAGGAAAAGGCTAGGGAGATGCTAATAATGAGGAGAGTAGATTTTTTACGATAGTTCCGTAATCTGTCTGTTTGTAGAGATTTGTGTTTGTAAAAGCAACTGGCATTCAGGAATAAAAATTGGGTAAGGAAATGGAATTTAAAAAAAAACATAAAATTACAATACTTAAATTTTATTACACAAGTGTATAAAAATCAGTCTCTTAACTCTAGAGAATATTTAAATTCGTTTTATAATATAAATTCATATTACATACAAATGTTCACGCTTATAAATGTGTAGGGAGCAGACAGAAATTACCTATAGAAGTTTTTCATATTTTTTATATATTTTAGTTACCGTGGAAATAATAATAAATGAACACAAAAAAATACATATTTTAAGTAGGTATTTCAAGCCGGTCAAGAAAACACAAAATAAAACAATTATGTAGAAAATTATGAAGGTAAAACATAATTTTGGGTTAGTTTCACCACCTCCGGTTACCCGGTTAAAATATAAATGGCAGATAATTTCCTAAATTTTGTTCAATTTTTTAACCCACTTCCAAAATTGAGGAAGTTCTATGTTCGAAGCGTATTTTTTTTTAATGTATGTCCACCGATTTCTCCGTCAATTGTGGACCGATTTTGAAAATACTTTTTTGGCATGAAAGGGTATGCTCTCAACTTGGTCCCATATAAATTTTATTAACTTTGCTTAGATAGTTTTTGAGTAAGCTTCAATAATACGTATTTTTCCCACTTAGTATTATGTAGATGATATGATGATAACTTCCTGTCACTGTTATTTACATAGCAGGTACCTAGTGGTATTCGAATTTGTGTGGGTAGGTACGCCAACCAAAAAGTGAAATATAAAAAATATAATAAATTATATATTTTTTTAAATATTATGTTGATAGTGCCTTTTGGGAGGTAAGTCAAACTGGCCCTTAATTTGAGAAACACTGACAGAACTGACGGCACAGTTATTTAATGCGTTACCTCGCGTCTTATTCAAGGCTAAGTTCACATGACCGCGCGTCGTTAACGTAAAGCGCGGTGCAATTTAGGTAGACGATAAACACTATATAGTTTGATCTTGTGCCGCGCGGTTAGTAGTTCCGCGCGGTCATACGAACTTCGCCTAAAAGTATAATAAGAATAATACGCGATCGTCAAGTGTATAATTATGTCACTTGTTCGGAAAACCAGAACACGCCCTCTGTCGGTGCGACCACGCGTCAGGCATCGAACAAAAAGTGACATGAGCACGAAGATCGCGTATTCGCGCGACCCTCGCTTTAGTTCGCCAAATTATTCAGTTTTATCACCATAACAAAATTACTTTTATAAAACGTGTTCCGATGTCCCATAACTCTAAGGTTGTGTAAAAATAAAAAGTCCTAGAACAAGTTGATGTGTTGCGTAATTAGCTATCTGGTCATCAAACCCAGTGCCTACTCCATGCAATTACCCCCGCTGGTAAAATGTGGGTGTACATAGGTACCTACAGCTCTGCCTTACCCTTCGAGGTATACCGGCGTGATGGTATGTTGTGTGTTATAACAAAAAAAAAATGTTGCCACATTGATAAACCATTTACATAATCAGTAGCTAAGTACCAATTTACGTAAGCCATAATAATCTCTAATAATTATTAAAATCGATTTACAACGGACCTATTTTAATCAGTAACGGTTTTAATTACAATTTCCAGCGTTTTACAAATAAGCGTAAATAAATACCTAATTAAAATAATTACATTCTTGATATTAAAAAAGTAAGTTTGAGATAAGCAGTCCATAATAATAAACATATAAAAGTACCTACAACCATCCAAATAAATAAAATTAAAGTATTTTTTTTATAATGTCAAAATAACAGCTTTTTACTAAATGCATACGAATATATATGCGGTACCTATAATAATTATTTATTTTTAATTTTTTTTTTGTTCCGGCTAATCTCCGAAACGGCTGGACCGATTCTGACGGGACTTTCACTGGCAGATAGCCGATGTTATAAGGAGTAACTTACTACCTACATTTAAAATACTATATTTGATATAAAAAAGTTTGCAATCCTAATCGCAATAATAAACAGAATAAAAAATAATCGATTCTCGAAGTAAAAACGAATCGAATTTTAGTAGAAAGATTGTGAGTTGTACACAGTCTAATTTACCTAGTTACTGTATTAGGCGGTGTGCAGACCTGAGTAAAGTCTTTAGTCATAGCAAAAACTGACAAAAAATAAAGGTAATCATAAACCCTGACAGAATGAAATAATAAAAAAAAAAATAGGTATTTTAAAGAAAAAAATATCTACTGCACGCAGTGGCCTTAGGCGATGTACATAATTATAATAATCGTTAAGGGGACTACAGGACCTAAACGTGCCTAAACGCAAGTTTTATAATGCATAAAAGAATATGATCCACTGCAGTAAACAAAATCAGAAAAATATATGATATTCTTCAGGATATATGCTAGTATGATAGTGTGTTGAAAACATAATACAACTAATTTGATACGATAGAAAAAAATCATGAAGATACCTCTAAAAATTTATTTTAACGAATAAAAATCATATTAATTTACATGCAATAATTCTGATTTTTGTCAGATTATTCTACAAGCTACATATTAGCATAATAGTGTTTTAATTTTCCAGTCCAATCAATAGATTTTTTGTAAATCGCTAACTGCTTCATATTTTGCAATAAATTTACCTGCGTCGCGTCATCGCGCTTCTCTTTCATTTCTATGCAGTCCGACAGTGACCGCGCTTTAGCTGTTGTAAGCCTCTTAAGAGCGCTTATCCTAAAAATTGGCAACGTCGCAAATAGCTGTAAAATATTTACCTGTTTTGATTCATTTGGTATTATTACTGTACGGAAATATGAAATGTGGCTAACAAGTGAACTAAAATATTGATTATGAAATGCGATAATTAATATCGTAACACCGAATAAGTATTTAGTTTTAGATGTAGAAAAAGTTTTTGGAAACTTTCCAAATTCCTTTTTACACCTAAAACTAAATATTCAGCGTTACGATATCAATTATTGCATTTCATAATCAATATTTTTGTTCTTTTTACACCTAAAACGGTTACAACAACAAATTCCGTGTTATAATTGCAATTCATTATTAATATTCTAGTTCGCAAGGTAGCCACATTTCATATTTCCGTACAGTAATAATACCAAATGAATCAAAACAGGTAAATATTTTACAGCTATTTGCGACGTTGCCAATTTTTAGGATAAGCGCTCTGTACATCGCCTAAGGCCGCTGCTTGCAGTAGATATTTTTTTCTTTAAAATACCATTTTTTTTTAAATATTTCATTCTGTCAGGGTTTATGATTACCTTTATTTTTTGTCAGTTTTTGCTATGACTGTAGTAATATTGCCAAATTAATATCAAAACAGCGAAATATTTGACATCTATTTGTGACGTTACCCACTTTCAGAATAAAACACAAAAACTACTGCACCGATTTTAAAAATTCTTTCACCTGTAGAATGCTATATTATCACTGAGTATCATAAGCTCTAATTTATAAAGATATTGCACGGACGAAGCCGCTGTTGGTTATAAAGTCCTGACAAAAAAAAAATCACACGGCAAAACTCTGGTGTGCGCACGACCTTAGCTACTACAGCAAATTGTTTGAATTGGCAGCGTACCATAAAAATTGAGCATTGTCTTAGTTTGAACTGATTCGGTGATAGCAATGAATTGAATATTATCTGATTGGCAGTTTCAATTTGAGACAGTCTAGGTAAAAAAATCAAGACTTAAAAAAAAAACACTCGGTGGTAAAAAACTAAAATACAAAATTAAAGACACCGACTTCCAAAATTAAAGACGTTTTTTTTGGAAGTCGATTGATTTTTTTTCCACTTTTTTTAGTTGAAAAAGTCGGTCCACAATTGACGAAAATATCGATGAACATAAAAAATTACATACAGACGACCATAGAACCTCCTCCTTTTTTTAAGTCGGTTAAAAATACGCATGTCTACCTTTGCATGTAGGTCAAAAATTAAAAGCTATAGTTTAAAAATACTGTTGATAATAGGAAAGCAACATGTCAAATTAGCTTTTATAATCAGTTACCGAGTTTTTGCGAAGAATGACTATGCATACTTTTGTCAGAAAATACTCGATTTGCTGAAACGTTGCACTTGAGCATAGCGCTACAAGGTTCTTTTGGCACGTGGCCAAAAGTGAAACTAACGCCGCCATCTTGTTTTTTCAACGCATATCACAAAACAATTGCACAAATATTTACCAACCGCGCCCCCCTGGTAACGTCATTGGAGCGCCAATAGATCGTTACTGCAGTGTATCTACGAGTGTTACATCTATAAGCATATTATGTGACTTGTGATTGACCGGGGTAAGGTAAGGACAGGACCCGCATTCTCGAGCTAAATCATGAGTATGATCAGTCCAATGATGTTTTCCTTCACCGTGTGTACAGCAGTTATAGCCTAGCGGTGTGACCGTCGGCCTACCAATAGGTTCGAACCCAAGGCACGCACCTCACTTTTCGGATTCATGTGCGTATTGTGTAATTATCACTTGCTTCAAAAACGGTGAAGGAAAACATCGTGAGGAAACCGGCCATGTTTGAGAGACATTTCTCGACAGCGTGAGAAGCCAAGTCAGAGGCCCATGGGCGGCATAAAAACTCTGACACCAGGTTAGTCATTAAACACACGAAAAATAAAAAAAAGATCAGTTTAAAAGCGTCTTTTAGTCAAAACTAGTAGGTATAAAAAATCTGTCAGTTTCAGTCAAAAGTCATGCATGACCATCGTCCTAGGAAACATAGGCTCCGAAAATTTCAATACTTTCGTGTAATACAAACGAAAATAGCACAAGATTATAATAACAACAGCTAAATACAATTGGCATCAATAACACAAGTAGTTCGCGTGTTCAATCACTAATTTCATTGTCAATTTCACTCACACGCACTATTCACCGTTCACAGCGTCACTTTTGTTCTGTTTCGGTTTGAATTTAAATATTTTGTCGAGATTCAAATTGTTTTGGTTGTAAACAGTATGTTCGGGAGTATCTCCCCAGCTAATTGGCGTCATTCGATCTCTACCTTCGATTATAGGCTCTTGAATGTTGACCTCTACAGTCACTCCTTCAGGGATCGAGTTCAAAGCTTCAGAATGCACACTAGATGTGTTCTCTGGGTTCGAATGGCCTTCCAAAGAAGCGCAGCGGTTCAGAAAGTTCATCATTCTTTCCTTGTAAAACTCTGAGCTAGTTTCCGTGTTCTGCTTCGCTTTATTCCCTTGATTTTTCAAATAAAATCCATTGTCAGATTGGGCTAGGAATATCCTTTTTATTTTCTTGCTGGGGTAGTGGTCTATTAAGTCGGGTTTTGGAGGTAAAAGCTTGCCGTTTCTCGGCAATTTTCGCGTGTCGTTTCCTTTGATTTTTGTAACAACTGATATGCAGTTGCTTCGTCTCTCATTGTCCTCTTTGTAAGTATTTTTCATACCTTTATATGACAGTTTCACGCTTAGTATCGACCACAATAGTTCTAGGAAGGCAGCTATCAATATGTTTATAGATAGCACTCGCTTTGTAAACAAATTCGGTGTTTCATCTTTATCCACGGTCGTGTTTAAAGCAACAATCATATGAGATTCGTTTTTTATAATAACATCAGAATGTTTTACAACAAAATAGTCTTTAAAAGGTACTTTGTCCTTGTAGAACTCGCTTATATCGCCCTCTGATGTGGTTATGAACCAGACAGCGATCATAACAAAAGATGTAAGAGAAACCAACGTCGAGAGACACGACATGACGAACAGCCATGTTATGTTATGGTCTATGTACCATCTAACTGACGCTAGAATGCTCGCAATACCGGCCGCTAACCCAAATATCGTGATCAAAGCCGGCGCTAAAACCAATATGTAATTACTGTCATTTTTATTATTTCCGTTAAATTCCGTTGTTACATTCGAATTTAACGGACTTCCGTTACCACTCAAATTGGAATTCGATTCGTTGTTCGAATTTATTTGAGTTCCATTCTCATTTTCGAAATCATTCAAATACACGTTTGTGTTCTCATTTTGAACTTTAAATATGGGGCTATTTTCGTTCTGGTTTCCGCCATTAGTAGTACTATTGTTGACAAGGTGTAGATCGGAATTCGGGTTGACTAACGCCAAACAAGCAAGCAGAAAGGACGTTGCAGCCAATGCAATATGAACCCACGCTAATCCCGACACTGTCGACGCCGAATACCGTCTCTCCGACGGATATAAGTTCCTCGTATCGGGTTTCGTTTTAACTTTAATTGTGTATACGTCTTCCATTATGGCTAACCGATCATTGTTTACAACAATTTCGAAGTTTTCTTTAGAACAATGGACGGTTGTACGTTCTTTTCACCACAAAACACACTTTAAAACTATTGTTTATCATAAAAACTTGGATTGTCACACCACAAACTCACTGAGAATGATTGTTTTTGCAATTTTAATTGTAGTTTTTGTTTTATTATTTTCGTGGCGCGCGACGTGACTGTCCCAGTCCGCGGTTGGTAGCGCACTGAAGTTGGCAACAGACAACAATGGCCATACCAACATTATGAATGCTGCCATCTTGAAAATGAGTTCTAGTTAATTTGAATCCTTATTTCTTTCGAATACGGGTTAGAATCGAAGTTACTTTAGTTTACAAACGGCAAAAAAGTAGTATTAAAGTTTGTGTTAGCTTGAATGGAGTAGGTAAGCGCACGCGATGTGTTTTTACGATAAATCTTAGCTCGTCGAAAGTGCATTCTGATTGTTCTAACAAAATAATTAGCTGATGTGGGAACGCAAATGATATGCAAGCATTAATAGGCAGAGATTTTAATAATAAAGCGACTTAGATTCAATTAATTAATAATTGTTATTGAGTAGGTATACCTATGCAACTATCTATTGTCTTACGAAGTTACGACCAATTATGTCTAAAGTATGAGTAGCGGTATTCACCTCTAATAAGCGCTAACCTCAGACCAAATAAAAACCCAAGACAGAGCGCTGCGAACAATACAGTGAAGCATGCCAAAACTACACCTCCGCTCTGTGTATACACGCTCACACGCACAAATTCACAGCCTTTTACAATGACATTACAATCAAACTACACCACACAAAGTACACAAATGTTTACAAAACCGGCTTCACTTCACTGTTGACAGCGCTCTGGCTTGGTTTTTTATTTGGCCTGAATACTTAACGATAATAATTGCAAACTGCGATTATCAAATACGTCTTTACTCGGCTATTATGTACCATCGAAGAAATTCATATTTAACCACCGTGAGGACTATTCTTCTTTGCAGCGCTCGGCAGCTCCGGAACCAGAACCGGGCCAGTAACAGATATGGTCATCGTGTTCATGGGATTTTGTTTTGAAACTGGTTAGATATGAACTTCCTTGATGGTACGTCTGTCTACCTAAGTATTTATTTACGTAACATAACATAAACATTATATCAAGCCCCTCTTCCTCGAAGGGATGGGCAGAGTTGCACCTATAGTTAGGGTTGCCAACTTTTATTATATCAAATATTGTATTATCGAAGCCGTTGCCAAAATATAGTAGACTTGCTGTTGGCCGCGACTTCGTCTGCGATGCAGAATGAAAAGTAGCATATGTGCTTCTCCAGGTTAATCCTAAGTTGAGTCCAAATCCGTTCAGCCGTTTTAGCGTGAAAGCGTGACAACTATTTATTTATTTAAAAAAAACAACTTACGTTAAAAGTTTGCATCACACATACAAGTTATAGGTACCATTAATACCTATTAGTAATTAGTTAATTACACATAAATTAAAATTAGATTAAATGACATAACAGTACTTAGACAAAATTTGTTGAAATGAAATTAATGAAGATTAGGTAAAAATTAGATAAAAGTAGACAAAATTAGATAACATTAGATATAGTTGGGATAAAAATTGGAATAAATTATTAATAACAAGAAAGAAACACAGAAACCAACTCACTTAAATACCTACGCTAGATAGATTTTGCGTGATTCTCAGTTTTTTATCCGCGTTGGACATAACTTTACAAATTAATTTCGCTATTTAATGTAAACATAATCAAAAATATTCATAAATATTAAGTTGGTTATTATTAAGAAAATGCTCTAATTTAAGATATATTTTTTCCAAATCATTAATACTACTCGTTTAGACGTGATCTTCAGTATAAAATTATTAAAAGTTGGTTATCGTCGCCTTAAAACCTGCCATCGACCTGTATGGCTGTTATTATTCAGTAATGCTAATAACCTCATACATTACCATATTATTATTACGTGATAACGTTATAATAATACCACAGTAATTATATTATACTCTATGTAGGTAGGTACTGTCATAATACTTTATCTTGACAAAATAATTACAATGTTTTGTAATTTGATTCGTTTATTATCGAAGAGGAACAGCTGCAGTCGTTATACGTCGCTTATGTCATTTTTTAATTGAGAAGGGGCATCGACCCTTTGCATCATACAAAAGTGAAAGATTACTTACTTACTTAAACAAAAAAAAAAATAACAGACATCCAAAAAAAAAAACTACAAAAACGATTTTCGGAAGTCAGTTCACATTGAAAAGTTCGTTTTTGAATCCCGTAGACTAATTTGACAGGTACAGAAAAAACGACAATCATTTGAAATGTCAATTTAGTCTACGGGAATAAAAACGAGCTTTTGTGTTTTTTTTTGGAAGTCGTTTGTTTTTTTCTTAAGAGGCTTACAACAGCTAAAGCGCGGTCACTGTCGGACTGCATAGAAATGAAAGAGAAGCGCGATGACACGACGCAGGTAATTTATTGCAAAATATAAAGCAGTTAGCGATTTACAAAAAATCTATTGATTGGACTGGAAAATTAAAACACTATTATGCTAATATGTAGCTTGTAGAATAATCTGACAAAAAATCACAATGATTGCATGTAAATTAATATGATTTTTAATCGTTAAAAGAAATTTTTAGAGGTATCTTCATGATTTTTTTCTATCGTATCAAATTAGTTGTATTATGTTTTCAACACACTATCATACTAGCATATATCCTGAAGAATATCATATATTTTTCTGATTTTGTTTACTGCAGTGGATCATATTCTTTTAGGCATTATAAAACTTGCGTTTAGGCACGTTTAGGTCCTGTAGTCCCCTTAAATATATTTTTTTCTGTCATATCGTTGCGCGTTGCTCTCACACTCCATACATCTTTACTTTGGTCTTTCTCTCCCTCTGCAGCTAGGAATGAGGTACACTACTAAGAAAGCCAACCCCAACGTAGTTGGGGAAAGCCAGGCTAGGCACATGATCATGAAGATCAGGAAGATGATGAGACCATGTTTATTTCTTACATTCTTCCTTGACATAATCATCTTATTATCTGACATGATAAGTATACCTACAATTTAATTGCAACTATTTGTATTCCCTTGTTATTTCATTAAAGCACTTAAGAGCGTTTATTCTGAAAGTGGGCAACGTCGCAAATAGATGTCAAATATTTCGTTGTTTTGATTAATTTGGCAATATTACTGTATGGAAATAAGAAATGTGGCCAACTAGCGAACTAGAATATTGATTATGAAATGCAATACTTAATTGATATCGTAACACAGAATATTTCGTTTTAGATGTAAAAAAAGGATTTGGAAACTTTCCAAATGCCTTTTTTCCACCTAAAACGGGTACAACAGCAAATTCAATGTTATAATTGCAATTCATTATTAATATTCTAGTTCCCTAGTTAGCCACATTTCTTATTTCCATACAGTAATATTGCTAAATTATTCAAAACAGGTAATTTTTTGACAGCTATTTGCGACGTTGCCAACTTTCAAAATAAACGCTCTCAGAGGAGTTAAAGGGGTAAACATCTCCCCATAATTTTATTATAATCCTTTCGAAACTAGAATGGTATCATTTTGAAGCCCTTCAAATTCTCCAGTAATATTTATTTTTATTTTTTCGATTTCCGTTTCCGGTTTCGAGAAGTTAAAGATTCTTTGAAAAAAGTCCCAATAGAAACGGTTAATTGGAGTTATACTTTAAAAAAAAAGATTTGTTTTTTTTACAAAATAAAAAATGGCGGTGTTTTCATTTCTCTATCTTAATAAAAAACTGGTAGGTACTAAAGCGATCGAAAAAGCATTTACAATGCAAATAATATATGAAAAAAAAACCTTTCTTTCTGTAAGGCCTTGGAGTTAAATCTGAAGTAACAGTTTTTTTTCTTAAATGTAGGCTGAGGGCGACGGATTGAGATCTCTACCTTGAACACGAGGTGAGATTAAGTATTTCATACATTTATGTAAGTACAATGTACTTAAGTGCGATGATAGTGGTCATGTTGAGAGGATGAATGAGAGGCGACTAAAAAAAGGTAAATTTACAAGGCAGGTGTAACTGGACACGCCGGGAAAATTCAAAATACTTTATTTCACGTATACCTACATGGGCACTTAAGAAACGTCAGAAGCTAGCGGGAGGGGACGGGGAATTTGACGTATTCCTTCGTTACCCTAGATTCTGAACAACCCTGCGTTGAAATATAACGTCAGTTATTTTTTTAAATATGCTGTTTCCTACAGAAGTCCTACAAAGAAATAAAGAAAACCAGTCAAAATGAATAAATAAAACACTAAATAATAAATGAAAAGACATCAGTCGGTCGATTCTGTAAAAAGATCAACGTGAAACTTAGGTGAAGTGAGCTGTCAATAGTGTTAATCCCTAGCATACTGCCGGTCGATTTATGACAGTGACAGCTCACTATTATTATTATATTTTTACAGAATCGATCGGCTGATACTCAAAGTCGCTACTTAATAATTATTGTTGATACATACATAATACAAACGATTGCACATAACAAGCGCTTACCTCATTTTACAAGCATTAAATTAAATGCTAAGATTATTATCTACATGCATAATTATAATTTATTTGCTTATCAAAACTTCATATGCTTCGACTTCGACATGACTTTAAAAACTGCTTTTAATGGTTGATTCGCACGAAATTACGCGCCCGGAACGGGAGAATTGACACTTTAATTTTTTTTCTTTTTTATGCGATTTACACAAAATTTATTTATTTGTGGGCGAATCAACAACTTCAGAAATACGTATTAGGAAATTGGCACATTTTGAATTGTATGCAGTAAAGTTAGTGTACTTTGTCCCCGATATATGCCAATGGCCTTGAGTGCCCACGCAACATGTCGTACGTCCAGCCAGCAGTGCTATTCTGTAACCATCTCACCGTGAAAACTTAGGTGAAGTGAGCGTGGAGTGAGCTGTCATTCCACAGGGATTGACACTATTGACAGCTCACTTCACCCATGTTTTCACGGTGAGATGTTTACAGAATAGCATGACTGTAATAGGACTCGGCCATCAAGAAGCGCTGTCCCAAATAGGTACGACATATGATTAATTTGTTATACATAAAAGAAATGGTATTTTAATAAAACACGTATACCAAAAGATTAATAATTAAATTATCTTTAAATTGGTGAAGGTTTCAGAAAAATACGCTTGATAGTTTTTGCGTGATTCTCAGTTTTTTTTCGCGTTAAACATAACTTTAAAAATTAATTAGGTACACTACGTAATATAAACATAATCTAAAATATTCACAGATTAAGTTATTAAGAAAATGCTCTTATTTAAAACTTATATTTTTTCCAAATCATTAACACTACTCGTTTTGACGTGATCAGCATAAATCATTAGAAGTCGGTTATCGTCGCCTTTACTTACTGCTGCATAAAATTCAAAATGGAGCAACCTACATTGTCCATAAAAACGTCAGAAGCTAGGTGTACGGTTCCAATTGGTCGTTTCCTATGGAGAAGAGCCGACAAGAAACTCCACGGTTACTCTTTTAAAAATAATTGGCTTTGACAATGTTTTCAAATCACACTGTGAGAACAAAGTAGGCCTGTCAACAAGTACTGAGACTGAATGATAACTAAATGAAACCTGATAGCAGGCTGCAAATAACCAGACATCATGAGCTAAATTAAGCATTTGAACATTAAATACTATCAGAAGATATACCGGAATGAAGCGCATTTTAATTAAAGTTCATTATGGTCATTCGTGGTATCTGCTACGTTGCTAAATAAATTAGTTCACACAATTTACACATCGTGACACATAGCCATGCTAAATGCTTATTAGGAACTTTTCTTTATTTTTCGTGTGGTTAGTGATTAACCTGCCGGTCGATTCTGTAAAAATATCACCGTGAAACTTAGTGTGAAGTGAGCTGTCAATAGTGTTAATCCCTAGCATCCTGCCGGTCGATTTGTGACAGTGACAGCTCACTTCACCTAAGTTTCACGTTGATATTTTTACAGAATCGACCGACTGGTGTCTGAGTTTTTATGTTGCCCAAGGGCCTCTGACTTGGCTTCATATGCCGTCGAGAAATATCTCTCAGGCAGGCCGGTTTTCTCACAATACGCACATGAATCTGAAAAGTTCGAACTCGAGACCGACTTGGCAGTTCGACACTATCACTGCTTTATTTTATTAGGAGCTATATGGCACATTAAATTACATCACACAGGTACATGTTTGATCTTATGTACCTATAAATTTTACATTTTAATTATGTGTATTTGTTTTAAAAATACGAAGTAAATAACTAAATTAGCGCGCGAACCGCCCATTCTTTATCCCGCTCTATCCAATTCATTAGCGACAAAAGCGGTACGCCGTTAAGGGGACACCCAATGGTCCAATAGCGCCACTCCTTTAAAAAAATATTATCTCGTGACTGAGAAGGAATTATGGATAACGTCTAGTAGATGTCAGCATAACTGACGGGGCCCGCCAGGACCGATGCCTGCCGGGGTCGCGGGAAAATCTGAAAGCGATACCGTGGCCCCTGGCAACGTACATGCAACCGAAGGAACACGGGTGGGTATTAGTCAGTAAGAGTCTGGCACGGAGAGCGGGAGAAGTTAAAAAAAGGATCCTCGGTGTGTCTAGAATTTTCTAATACCTTTTATAAGTTTCATATTGAGATACGAAGTAACAAAATTCGATCTAAAGAAAAGCGGCCACATTCCTCTAGACCGTATTTTGTTGCTTCGTGTCTGTATGAAACTTTCTAAAAGGTATTAGAAAATTCTAGACACACTTACCGAGGGTCCTTACTAGTCGTTATTCATAATTCCTTCTCAGTCACGAGATATTTTTTTTTTAAAGGAGTGGCTTTAGTGGACCGTTGGGCGCCCTCTTAACTATCAAAATCTTTTCTAAAATAAATTAGTACTTACTCAACCTTCAATGTATATTTACGGTCGAAAGAATCAGTCGTAACTACTCTTAATAGGTAATTGGCGTGATGCTGGTTTCTTCATAAGGAATATCTCCTTATTCAGAATTATACTGGTTTAAAATGCTGGTAAGCCTTATTTAACGTGGTCTTACCCATTATGTGGTATTGACCTTCGATGTTCGATAAAATATCTAGGTTTTTAAGACACGTAATGCCCCACGGTTTTAGAAATCCTCGGGCAGATCTCATTTCAACGTAATATCGTAACATAATATCACGCCGTAATCCCCTAAAAGTTAGGCAGAGATGTACCTATAGTACATCCACATTTCGCCAGTTATGTTTAAGTCCCATGTAAAAGGGGCCTATTGCCATCGACCGGGCATAAATCCAGACTGAAAAACCCAATAACACGGTGCCCGCCCCGGGAATCGAAACCAGGACCTCATGCTCAGCAGTAGCGCTTGCCACCTCACTACACCGACGACGCAGTCAACGTAATAATAATATAATTATTTATTTAAGTATATAAATAAATAATTATATATATGCCTCGTGGTTTCATATGAAATCTAAGCAATTTAGATCCATATTAAAATAAATTAACAATTAATTTTTAATTATATTAATAGATGCTCTGATTATTATTCTGATTCTGATCTCTTCTCTCCATTTTACATTCATAACGGCAAATAATCTTTCCATAGAAGCGATAGTTACAGGAATGGAAAGGAGGCCGGCGTTTATCGATAAACTGTCAGTGGTGCCGATTCTCTTGTCACAAATGCCTCTAAACTAAACTAAAAATCACTAAAATTTAGTTTATTCCTGTCAAACGACGATTTCCCATTCTGAAATAGACTAAAGTGACACAACTTAACTATATTTTAGTTTGACAGCACTAACATAGTAAGCTGAGTTTTTAATTTAGAGAAAATGGCAATTTTGCTATTCTGAATTTGACGTTTTTCACCTATTTTGATTGTAAAATACCAAACCAGACTAAACTTGACAATTTTTAATCGCGATTAAAAAGGTGTGGTATAACATGAGTTGTCATGAACTAAAATTCACACCAACATCTCGACTTCACGTGCAAAAACAGTAGGTACTGTATTTATTTTTTCTTTTGCTTAAATCTCGAAAATGGCGCGTCCTATCGCAAAAATTATGAAAATTTCGACCCCCTTTATAAAACGCTAAAACAACTAACACTCCCTCGCCTAACACCTCACTCCTAGTAATATTTTTTCATACTTTCCATACAAAAAATTAAAAATTCCATATAAAACACGTCGAGGCTACACCCCCTGCGCGCCTCCGGCTCTAAAAAAAATCACGGGTTAGGGCAAACCACGGGTACCACGTGGATTCGCGATTGTCAAATTCGATTTTAGTCGTGTCAAATTTTAATTTTTATTTTAGAGAATTTTATTTGCAGAATATCTTTAAGATTCTCATAGCCATAAGTAAGTAATTTTGGTCTAAGTTTAGTTCGGTGTACAAGAGAATCGGCACCAATGACAGCCAGAAACTTGACGTTTAGAGAAATTCCCCATGCTGCGCTACGGGTGCGTTCCATTCCAGTCACATTTAATATAAAAAAGTGGCCAAGTGCGTGTCGGACCACGCAATGAAGGGCTCCGTAGTTGGGATGAATAAATCCCAAGAACTAACTTATTATTGTAGGTAGTTGAAAAACATGTTGTCCCATACATTCCAACTGCAAATGTAAGTTTGTACGCACAATATTGAGAGATTTACTATGTTATTTTAAGACCATAGACTTCTTATAGGTTTTCCTGTAGTCTATGAGTAAAGAACCAACCTCAGTATTTTATTCAAAATTTTTGGCTCAGTAGTTTCGTAGATTGGAATGGTTAATTTTCATCAATTTTCTTAAATATCTTTAAAAAAAAATTGTTTAAAATTATAAAAAAAAAAAAATTGAGATCCTCGAAACAACCCCTTTCATTTCATATGTCACACGGTTCAGTATGCAAAACGTTTTATTTTTATTTTGTTATTTGCCCCCCAAAAGTAACCCCCATTTTCAAAATTCATTTATTTACGTTACACGTCCGTGTTTGGGTCACAGAAATACATATGTGTACCAAATTTCAACTTAATCGGTCCATTAGATTCGGAGCAAATTGGCTGTGACAGACGGACAGACAGACACACGATCGTTTTTTCCTTTTGGGGTACGGAACCCTAAAAACCCTCTATCTTCTCTTATCGTTTAGCGAGTTCACACCAAGTTTAGCTACAAAAATATGTAGGTTTGTTTGCAGATATGCATATTATAGGCTATAGGTAACTATCAGCTCTCACGCACATGTCAATCAGAATTGATTCGTGGTCGTGAACAATCGTGAGCAAATTATATATGAAATCAGTAATTATACGATTTAAAACAATTACTACGTAAGTTTGTAGGTGAGCTGCGGGTTGGTAGATATCACAATGTCTTCGATTTTTTGGTTCTAGGACATGCCGGTTTCCTCACGATGTTATCCTTTACCGTTTTGAGAGCAGTGAAAATTAGAGGATTATATCCAAGATAAGAATGCTTGGAAACATGCTGGTCCTGCTCCATAGGACAATCTAGAATCTAGACAAAATCAAACTGGTTGCTAATTTAAGTTGTATAAATTATAATTTTTATTATATAATATGACATTCGATTTTACATTCTGTGATTACTTCCTCACACACTGACTTATTAATTGTAAAATTGTACAATGTTTGTAAATATGTGAGAACCGTGCATCTATCACATCAGTAATTAATTTATCTTTCGTTGCTTCATTTTTATTAATTCTTGTTTTTACCTATTGTGGTAACGTATTTTATTTTTTTTTAGATGCATCGTTTTCTCATATAATTATGTAACGAATGTACCTACACATACAAATATTGTAACACTTTTTAAAAGAGTAACGGTGGAGTTTCTTGCCCATTCTTCTCCATACGAAAACTACCTTTTGGAAGGGGCGACTAGAATCAATTCAATTTTTAATAAACTTTGACGTTCAAAAGTGCCTTACAAGGGCCTATTTGAAATAAATGATTTGACTTTGACTTTGATATGAATAAATGAATGAAAACCCCAGCGTGGTTTAACCAGACTCGATAAATCGAATGGTCTTAAAATAACATGTTAAATCTCAATATAGTGCATACAAACTTACATTTGCAGTTGCAATGTATGGGAGAACATGCTTTTCAACTACAATGTTAAGTTTGTTCTTGGGATAAATTCATCCCAACCTACGGAACGCTTCATAAAAGCTCCTACAGACCAGCGCGACGCGACGCCGCGCCGCGACACGAACAATACAATTTCTAAGAAAACTTGACGGTAATAACAATAACCGGTGTCGCGTCGCGCTGACGCGTCGCGCTGGCCTGCACGAAGCTTTATGCCTGGTCTGACACGCAGTTGGCCGGTTTATTAATTAAAAGCCCTCTCGACGACCCTGAAGGAAAGTGGCAATAGGTGCCAGAGGCATCGTAGATACTTTTCCGCTGAGTTCGAGACGCAAAACTGAAGTTTGATTATCATCAACGTACTATTAAAACTTTTTATAAAAATAAAGTTTTTTGGAAATCGGTTGTTTTTTTTTTTGTAAAAACTTTTGATTTTTTTACTTTTTATTTGTGGTACCTACCCCATTATTAATTGAAACACTTTATCTTAGTTTGTGCCGATACTAGAGAATTGGAATGGCTGAAAGAAATCTTTTTGAAACAATGGCAAACTATTTGTATTGAGTAAACAATTGGTTAATAGTTTACAATGCCGTTGTAACCACAACAATAAAATATGCTGCGGTTACTATGTACTATAGCTTTGTTTTTTAGGGTTCGTTAGCCAAATGGCAAAAAACGAGCCCTTACAATTTCGTCCATGTACCTGTCTGCCCAAACTCAAAATAAAAAAATACCATGTATTTACAGGACTTTTGAATTGGCAAAGAGTCGGTCAGTTAGTCAGAAAGTTGGAGCCCATCCCAAAACGTAAATCTCTATGGAGAAGAACGGCATGTGACTCCAAGGACGCTCTTTGAAATATCTTGAGATATTACAAAATCATCATGGGTACATTACGAGTATTCTCGTTGCTTCGATATTTTTTGTGAGAAATATAAGATTAAAATTACCGTCGCTCGGTCCGGATGGTAAAACAGTCATTTTGCTTGGACACTTGTGTCGATATAAATTCAAAAGAAGGTGTATTCTGTGCACCGCTAAATAATGGTGTAGTAACATTACGAAAAAAATAATTATGGGTGGCACTCAATGTATCCCAGCCATAAAAAAGCAATGTACATAAGCGTGTGGGTTATATACCATAATTTAAAGATGTTTCAAAGTGACTTACTATTTGATAAAAATCAATATTGTTTGAGATACGGGATATTTTCGGTCACAATTGCAGTACTTATTATATTTTTATAGGGTTTCCGAATACTATGAAATACTAAACTTATCTTTGCCTTCCATAAAATCAATACTGTGCACGCGTAAATATATTCATCCCAACTACGGAACCCTTCACTGCGTAGTCCGACACGTACTTGGCCGGTTATTTTAAACTGCATCTAATCGTAATTGACCAGCAATTCTGTTTCAATGCTAAAATAGTTTAAACATTGAATGAATATTACTTAACATCTTTAAACTGACTTTGAGTGAACAGACTAATCAATTCGTCTTGCACATTGCCTGCTCTACAAACAGTCGATCGATTCTGTAAAAATATCACCGTGAAACTTAGGTGAAGTGAGCGTGAAGTGACCTGTCACTGTCACAAATCGACCGGCAGGATGCTAGGGATTAACAATATTGACAGCTCACTTCACGCTCACTTCACCTAAGTTTCACGGTGATATTTTTACAGAATCGACCGGCAGTTATGGAGAATCACGTGAGGAACCCGTCATGTCGTAGAACTCATTTCTAAGACATGGACTTCCACCGATTCGAACTGTGTGAGTATGGTGAATCACGGCTCGCTCCCTCTCACAGTGAGGAGGCCTGTGTCCCAGCAGTGGGAACATTATAGGCTGATTATGATATCAATCTGCCTAGCTTTTTCCCAATTATGTTGGGGTCGGCTTCCAGTCTAACCGGATGCAGCTGAATACCAGTATTTTACATGGAGCGACTGCCTATCTGACCTCCACAACCCAGTTACTGACCCCTTGGTCAGACTTTCGGGCTTTCGCTTTTTTCGCCATTATTACACAGTTGGCGGTAATATGTGTTTTTTCTCCCCGAGCCGAGGTCGTTAGCTGTTCTGACAATTATGCAAGCGTCGCAAAAGTCGGTATGTTTTGCTACAATTAGTTATGTACTGCAATTAGGAAAATCGTGAGAACTGTCCGACCTTGTTATTATATACCAATGACCTTGTAGATATTCTTTTAGTTATGAATTGAATTGCTGATGTAATGTAAGGAACTTGAATATGGATTATACAACATAACCATAAAGACAGTTTTTTTTAAAGCTGTTTACTTACCTGTCTCCCCGGATTCATAACGATGTGATAACGAACTGATAATCTATACATACTCGTACAGAGTGGCCGGAACATTGTCGTCCAAAAATAAAATTTTGATCCCTCGTATCGCGGAGTATCCGAATCACCCCCATGTATGTTCCGCGACTTTTCATAGTTTTCGAGTTATGAAATGTTTTCAAAAATTAAGACAAAAATAACCGGCCGCGTGATGAAGGGTTCCGTAGTTGGGATGAATTTATCCCAAGGACAAACTTAACATTGTAGTTGAATACGGACCCCTAAAAACATGTTCTACCATTCGGAATGTATGGGAGAACATGTTTTTCGAACTGCAAATTTAAATTGGTCGATT
Source organism: Agrochola circellaris (assembly GCA_914767755.1). Taxonomy (NCBI): domain Eukaryota; kingdom Metazoa; phylum Arthropoda; class Insecta; order Lepidoptera; family Noctuidae; genus Agrochola; species Agrochola circellaris. The sequence continues at coordinate 1,165,084 of OU611867.1, read as the reverse complement.
ATGTAAAGCCTACTTAGCTGTGATAGTTTTCCTTTTAAATTCGTTATATTATATACTACTGCTGTGATTTTTTTTTCCCAAGTACAACCATTTAGCTAGCGGGGGGGACACTAGACTCTAACAAAAATTAGCACTTTAAAGCTTAATATTTCGCAAACAGATCCCTTAATTGAAAAATGGCTTTCACCCAACTTATTTTTGAACGACAACCCACGCCATAGGATAGACGAAATAAAAAAAAACATTCCCACGTTACGTGTAGGACCTCCCCTACACGTAAAGTGGGGATGTTTACCCTAAACCCCCTTTTTTTTTCTTGTTTTTATTTTACCACTTTGTCGGCGTGATTAATATGTATACCCATGCCAAATTACAGCTTTCTAGTACTGAGCTAAGCCACGGACAGACAGTCGGACATGGCGAAACTATAAGGGTTCCTTGTTTACTACGGAACCCTAAAATAGTAAGTACCTAGTAGACTTTCTCGAGATTTTATTTTTGCAACTGAATCTTCATGAGTGGTACTTTTCAGCTTCGTAACTGTGATGAATATTATGAAAACGTTGATCTAAAGTAAAAAAAATACGTTCAGTGAATTATGACTTAAATTTTCAACATTAAATTAAAAATCTAAACTTGTGACTTCATGGTTCCTAAGTAGGCCTCAAGAATGCGCCCGACTCTCAGCTTTCATAATCATTTAAAAAAAGTAGTACTTAATGTGGCTACTTTGGCTGAAATCGGCCTTCAAAGACAACGAGTCCTTTTCAAACCGCCATCGCACCATAACCGTTTTGTTCGAGTCTTTTTTTTTTGTCGAGCTTTTAAAATTACACAAATGCAAAAAAAAAAATGCCCATTTTCTCGTTCCTATGTGAACATAAATGATGCAATATTGACGATGTTGACTTTTTATCCAAGTACATGATGTAGTTTCCCTAAGATGCGTGTGAGTGACACCGTGAACACGAGGTAGTCATCAATGATAAAGGTAAAATCATTTACCAAAACACAAGTATACACACACATGGCATGCAAGATGTTTCATTAAATTATATCACAGTCATGTTTTGCCTTAACGGCGTACAAATATAAAACAGGAAGGTTATTTTTATTAACTAGTAGGACATAAAACTTAATCAATCAAATTATAATATATGTACTAATAATAAACAGCAGATTGTGTTCGTTTCAACTTGCAATATTCAAACAAATATGAATTAATTAAGATATAATTAGACGCCTCCAAACAAGATGTCCTCAATCAGCCAGACGTGATTCTTTGAATATTTATATTTTATTAATTTCAAGGTATACAAGATTGTTTGAATAGGACACGACTGTTAGGTGCCATATTATTCTTAGATGTACATAATCCTAACTAATATCTAATATAATAAATGCGAAAGTGAGTTTGTTTGTTTGTTACGCTTTCACGCTAAAACGGCTGAACCGATTTGAATTTTTACACAAGGGTAGACTATGGTCTGGAAAAGGACATAGAGCACTATCCACGAGTATGTAAATTTTAATCTTCATACTCGTGACGTCATGGCACATTTGACCTCAATGTATATATCTTATCTTTAGATTACGTAAAAACAGAAAAAATACGTGTCCATTATTTTTTATAATCTCAATCACGGACTAAAAAAATTTAAGTCATCATCCCTATTATGTGACAGACACATGGTGCTCACAATTTACAAACATTGTAAAATTATACGATATTCCTAAAATTTTAACAAGTAATACTAATAAAACAGTGTGAGTTCAAGTAATCACAACTAACTTGTCTGTCTATTGGTTGCAAGGGCTGAGCATGAGGTCCCGGTTTCGATTCCCAGGTCGCGCAACGTGTTATTGTATTTTTCTATCTAAAATTTATGAGTAGCAGCCCGGAGTCTGGATTTGTGCCCGGGTGATGGCAATAGGCTCGCCCCCTATTACATGGGACTTATACATAACTGGCGAAATGTGGGTGTACTATAGGTACACTTCTGCTTAACCCTTCAAGGAATGCAAGCCTGATGTTATGTAGACACTACCCCGGATCAGTTCCTTCTCAAAGAGCTCTATTGTCTATTACTTACAAACAAAATTCTAAATTCTAAAGTCATTTATTCAAACTAGGCTGAGAATCAGCACTTTTCGAGCGTCAAAATTACATAAGACAGTCCCCCAAAACGCCCACCCTTCACCACGTCCTAGTGATTTAGCTGGGAAGAAGAAGTGGCGCAACAAACTCCCCAGCAGCACAGCTGTCTGTTCAGAAAGAAAAAAAAAAATCTATATCATGGTATTCAACATAATTAACCTCATTTAAATTATTATCCATATGTTAGCTAGCACACGCCAATATACCAAACAAAATCATCGAGAACTATACTCGGGCAGAAATAAAAACTAAACGTAAACAGAACTTAATAAAAGCCTCCAGGCATAAAGGGCGTGCCCGCTTACATAAAGCTGTAAGTAACTGGAAGTTATAAATGATAAACTAGGACCATCGAGGTAAAATAAATAAACAGTTAATTACTAATAACAATAAATAATATGATCAATTGTCGAGGTCACTAGTTAACCACATATTGCAATACAACTCATTAAAAAAAACATTGTAATGAGTAGATTATGTCAACACACAAACAAACATTAGTCATTATGCAATATTTGCATTAGACATCATCTGCCTTTCTTTTTCCAAGTATATTGGGGTCGGCTTCCAGTCTTACCGGATGCAGCTGACTACCAGTATTTTACATGTAGCCAGTATCGGATCCAGGAGGGGGCTAAGGGGCTCAAGCTCCCCCGAAAAGCGTCTGAGTTTTTAAAGTGAACCTGATAATTTTCCAATTAAACTTTTTAGCAAGCATTAAACTACTTAAGGTACAATTGTTATCAATTATCCTTAACTTAAGAATGATATGTTTTCAAGGTTTTTTTCTTAAGATCTTCCTTTTCTCTTTAAGATGATTTCTTTACGCTACGAATTTTGAATCTACGTGCATTCTGCCTGGTTTGGCCGCCATGTATATTCACCGAGACATCTCTAGTAGTTTACAACCTAACGAAGTCATTGAGTAATTTGCGAAAAGTAATTCGGGGAGGCTTGATATGCGTTAAGCAAAATAAAACTGTACTTTTTTAGTGTTTGCTAAAGCTAACCATCAGCCGCATCTCCCAAACGACAATCTTTTTTTTTTTTTTTTGTGTGTGGGAAATTATCAAATATCTTCTCCCGCTCTGGGCGGAGCGGGAGGGCGTGTCAGACTTTTACTGACTAAAACCCACCCGCGTTCCTTCCGTTGCCTGTGTGCCGGGGTCGCGATATCCCTTTCGGACAAACTCGCAACCCCGGCAGGCATTGGCCCTTCCGGACCCCGTCAGTTGGTGCTGACATCTCTTTGAGGCGCGCGTGGACAATCCTGGACCCACCACTGCATGGAGCGTCTACCTATCTGACCTCCACAACCCAGTTACTGGGTAACACGATACCCCTTGGCAAGACTGGTTGACAGATTTTCGGGACTCTGACTTCCCGTAACAATAATAATAGAGCAACAAGACTCATAAGTGTTAGTAACAAAATTCTTACAACCTATGTTAGTAATTAATACACTTACAAAAAACAAAACTTACTTAATTTACTTAATTTAAGTACTTACCGCCCTCTGGGGCCCCGGGCACACGCACTTGTGCTTGAACCCAGTGTCCCAGTAGGGGGCTGTCCAGCTTGTGGCTTAGCACTTTCAGGATGGTGTTGGCGCTCCCACGCGTGCGGAACATCAGCGAAGCGATGCGGCGCCGCAGCACAGTGTGAAAGCCGTCTGTGTGCGCTTGCGCAAACATCGCAGACGCACTACAGTAGCGTGGGAGCCCCACCAGCACCCTGAACGCGTTATTATATTGTATTCGGAGAGCGTTGATGGCCCGCTGCGTGTAGTTGACCCACAGATTGCAGGTGTAGAGAGTTTGGCAGAATGCTTTAAACAGAGTGATCTTCACCTCTAGACTACACCTCGCAAATCTGCGTGCCAACATGTTACAGCGGACCGCCATCGCTCTCCTCTCACTTTCTATGTCCCCATCGTCTTTTAAATCCTCGGTAACCACATGGCCGAGGTATTTAAACTCACTCACTTTTCGAAGAGCGACACCATTAAGCAGCACAGGTGCCACATCCCCGAGTTTACGACCCCTGGCTTGAAATACTAAGAGCTCGCTTTTCTGTACATTATAAAGGAGACCGTGTACCCTCGCATACTCCTCACATACGCCTATCAGCTTTCTGAGCGCGGCTATTGATGGGCTGAGCAACACCATATCATCTGCATAACTAATACTGTTAATACAGTGACCATCGATCGAGCACCCTACTCCAATGTCGCTCAGCTCACCAATCAGGCCGTTCACATACAAGTTGAAGAGTGAAGGAGATGTTAATCCCCCCTGTCTCACTCCGCACTCCAACCTGTACTCGTCAGAAAGTTCGCCGTGCCATTTGACCTGGTTAGTTTGGTGGTCATACCAATATTTAAAAATATTAATTATCTCACCCGGCACACCTGTATCCTTCAATTTACGCCAGAGAATATCATACCTAACCAGGTCAAATGCCCTGGAGAGATCAAGAAAGGCTGCATACACAGGCGTGCTCCTATCTGTGTAATACCTGACAGTCTGCTTGAGAGACATAACCGCACATTCTGTCGACAGTCCTGGTCTAAAACCGAACTGTGCATCGTTTAAATTTAGGTGTTCTTTAAGCTGTCTCTCAAGCAGGCTATCAAGCACCTTAGATGTGGTTGTAGCTAATGATATCGGGCGGTAGTTGCACTTGTCGGAATTATCTCCAGTCTTGTTTTTAATTATAGGCACTACCACCGTCTTCATCATTTCATTTGGCAGATAGGAATGCCTAATACATAGCGTAAACAATAGTCCCAAGAGCCTCTGGAGGTGTGGCCCCGCATGCTGAAAATGTTCGATGCTAAGACCGTCGTGTCCGGGAGACTTCCCTCGAGTCATGCCCTTTATTATTAGAGCAACTTGTTTTGCTGTGACACGCTCGGGCACCGCTGACACGACAACCCCCGCATCCACGGTCTGCTCACCTTTCAGCGGAGACTCCACTTGAAAGTGACATCTAAACATATTAGCAATCTCTTTTGGTTCACTTATGTCGTTGACACTCAACGGGACGCTAGGTTTTGGGTCCAACTTTTTTGTTTGCTGCCAAAATCCTTTAAAATCTTTATTTTTGTGTTTTGTAGCTAAAATATTCATTTTTATTAATTCTTGGTTATTCTGACAATAACGTAATCTGCTTTTGAATTTGTTTTTAGATTCATACATTTCACTATAAATGTTCCCACTGTTAGGTCGACCGTACCACACCCAGGTTAAAAACTTCTGCCTAGCGTCCCCGTGAGCATCACGAACATACTTGTTCCAGCCGACAATATGACGACCGCGGTGCTGTCTGCCGCTACCCCCAAAACCAACATAACTATCAACCGCAGCCTTCTGCAACGTTATTACAATGTCACCATAAAGCGCGTCTATCGCTGCCAAGTGATCCCTTCCACTATCATTACACATGCTATCACAACACTGGTGGAATTCATGAGGGAAGGCAAATTCCCTTAGTTTATCATTACAACATTTGGTATATTTTTCTATTTGGCTTAAGTCCCTGTCTCCCCATAGAACTTTATTTGCTTTGGTAAGCGGTGGCTTAATGGTTCGACAAACTGATACTAAGTTACACTGAATCTCTACTGGATAGTGATCAGACCAGAAAATGTCATAGCGTACCTTAACCGATGAAACCGTCTTTAATGCAGCGTCAGTAACAATACAGTGGTCAAGCCACCTGCAGCTGCCGTGCGCCTCACTCACAAAAGTATAGGTATTAGAATTCGAGCCCAACATCTGCATGTCCACGCATGTCCAGTTTTGCTCATTACAAAAATTTTGGAGTTCATTACCAAACAATGCCCCCGGATGAGCGTTAAAGTCCCCCATGATGAATACGTAACGACTGTCAATCAAAGATCTACGAATGACAGCGCGGACCAACTGGTTAACGTGCTTTCCGAGGCAAGAAGATGTCTCGATATGTAATTGATGGTCACCCATCGCCGAACGGATCGCGGCAAGCGTAGCTTAACCGATTGACCGGTGCGGCTGATGTCATTTAGCCACGACTGCCATTATCGCATAACTTTACAGACAATGTTTGCATACATAAAAATAAATGTTATGGCGTTAACCGACTTTTAATTATTGTATACTGAAGATCACGTCTAAACGAGTAGTGTTAATGATTTGGAAAAAATATATGTTAAATTAGAGCATTTTCTTAATAACTTAATAGAAGAATATTTTAGATTATATTTATATTTCATAGAGAAATTATTTTGTAAATATGTGTCTAATGCGGATAAAAAACTGAGAACCACGCAAAATCAATCAAGCGCATTTTTCTGAAACCTTTACCGTTTTAAAGATAATTTAATTATTGATCTTTTAGTAAACGAGTTTTATTAAAATACCTTTTCTTTTATGTATAATGAATTAATAATGCGTCTAATTTTAGACAGCGCTCCTTGATGGCCGAGTCCTATTACTGGCTGGACGTCGTTGCGTGAGCTCAGTACAGAACACGTAAGCTAACCACTCAAGGTCACTGGCATATATCTGCGTCTTAATACACTGATTGTTAGCAACCGATAAATCACTATCGCGAATTCTCAACGGTCATATTCAAAATAACGTATTTTTAACGTTCAACGTTTATTTGTTGTGTAGACTGGTATCGGATAGCGGTGTACAAGGTTAACGTGTTATGATAACAAGGTCAGACGTTGTAAGACGTAATAATTCTTATTAGTCTGGAAGCCGACCCATATCTTATTGAAGAATTTAGGATTAGGGTGAACTGGGTGAAGTTAGCAACTCTTGTGAGAGAGGTTGACTTTTTGTGATTATCTTGTGTGTAAATAGATGTCTGTCGCTGGGAATGTTGGGATAGCAACTGAAAATAACAGCTGTTATTGTAACTCCAACGCCAATCCTTGCTTACCTTTATCTTTGCATTTATAAAATGCAACTTCTTTGCTTTGTTTGTTTGTCGTTACAAGACGCAGATAAATGCCATTGCCAGTGGTTAGCTTGCGTGTTCTGTACTGAGCTTACGCAACGCGCCGTACGTCCAGCCAGTAATAGGACTCGCCCATCAAGGAGCGCTGTCCCAAATTAGACGCATTATTAATTTATTATACGTAAAACAAAAGGTATTCTAATAAACGTATACTAAAAGGTATTTGATTAAATTATGTTTAAAATGGTGAAGGTTTTAGAAAAATACGCTTGAAAGTTTTTGGGAGATTCTCAGTTTTTTATCCGCGAATGCAGAATTTTATTTAGATCTAAATATCTTATGCTTCACAGTTCACGCTAATTATTAGACTGGGCCCTTACATCCTGTTTTCATCGTTTTAAATAGCCATGAAGCAAAGCGAAATCACAAAGCGTCTTACAGAAGGAAAAAATTCATTGAGGTAAATGACATTTGAGTACCATTGTCAAGTTTAAGAATCAAATGACGCATCACTGACCAGTAGGCCTTGACCCAACTGAACTTTAAGATAAATTCACTGCTGAATTAGGTATTTCGATTTTTTATAATTGTTTGAATTAAGCCGAGGTCGGCTGTCGAGACCGTGTATTGTAGAAGTAGGACACCAGCACCCCAATTACGTAATACACGATCAATCACAATTTGAATCACTTTGAAAGAGATTGCTGATCCATTGCTTCATAAGTTGGAAAAAAATATCTGCTCAACAACGTAAATAACGCAATGAATATTGTTGAACTGTCAAAATGAAACAGATTAGTCGTACAATCGTTTACGAAAATGTATTATGCAATTAGATAATATAATTATATTTGGGCTCCCGGGCCCCCCTATAGAATAAAAGTCGGTCCAAAAACGAACGAAAAATAAACGTTTTTTCGTTTTCAACGAAATTGGCAACGAAACATGGTTTGAGTATCATGCGGCCTACCGAAATGTCATTCTTTAGCATTTTTCGTCGAGTCATAATGAGTTACACGTAGGGTTGACTGGCCCAAAAATAGATTCATATTTAGCCGGACATTTTACCCTGAAAGCCTGGATTTTAGAAGAAAAAAAAAATTACGTAATTTATTTAACTTGTGTAGTTAATTGATTCAGGCGTGACTTTGCGGAAATTCATTACAAAATACAATAGACTTCGCAACAAGTCAATCGCCTTCCTGAGGATGCCTCGTCGCGATTGACTTGTTGCGAACTCGGACACTGCCACACAGCAGCAGTGCGCAGTGTGTGTTTTTTCACACTGCGCTCGACACTTGACGTGTCCACACGTCGGATCCGAGTTCGCAAAAGGTCAATCGCCTTCCTGAGGATGCCTCGTTGAGAGGTGAAACACGTGTCGATTTCTTACAGGGTTCTTTATGACTCTTTAAGAACAGTTACGCGGATTAAGTTACTAAATATACGCCTTCTATTGTATTTTTTAATTTGAGTATTTATTACTGTTGTTCATTTCAGACTAACTCTACTCTTAATTATGAATCACATTTTATTCTTATTATTAATAGTAATTTGTAACTTCTTTACATTGAAAGTAATTAAAACAATCAATAATCCCTATCTATTGGCGGAGCGGGATTGATCAAAAGCCTAACAATATCCGGACAGGCCGGGCTTGTGTATTTTTGGCCGGACGTGATTGTAAAAAGCCGGATACCTGGCAACCCTAGTTACATACTGATAAATGCGTGCACTGACTGGACAGGTCCACTCAAATCTGTGCGGTTCAATCTCAGACCAAATAAAACCCAAGACATAAGGCTGTCAACAGTGACGTGAGGCCGGTTTCGTAAACATGTGTGGACTTATTGAGGTGTAGTTTGGTTGTAAATGTCTGTGAATGTACGCGTGTGAGCGTGTATGCACACAAAGCGGAGGTGTAGTCTTGTCATACTTCACATTTTTTATTTGGTCTGAGGGTTCAACACAAATCCGCTTAACACACATAAAATGACAATTGTTCGCAATGGGTTTCATTTTGACAGTTACCCACGTTCATTGCGTTATTTACGTTGGTGAGCTTTTGAACTTTTCAAACCTATTTTTCCCTCCTAACAGTCGTAACACATTCTTCTCCTGAACAGGGGTCGTACTGTGACGTGTAAGGGGACTACAGGACCTAAACGTGCCTAAACGCAAGTTTTATAATGCCTAAAAGAATATGATCCACTGCAGTAAACAAAATCAGAAAAATATATGATATTCTTCAGGATATATGCTAGTATGATAGTGTGTTGAAAACACAATACAACTAAGTAATTTGATACGATAGAAAAAAATCATGAAGATACCTCTAAAAATTTCTTTTAACGATTAAAAATCATATTAATTTACATGCAATCATTCTGATTTTTTGTCAGATTATTCTACAAGCTACATATTAGCATAATAGTGTTTTAATTTTCCAGTCCAATCAATAGATTTTCTGTAAATCGCTAACTGCTTCATATTTTGCAATAAATTACCTGCGTCGTGTCATCGCGCTTCTCTTTCATTTCTATGCAGTCCGACAGTGACCGCGCTTTAGCTGTTGTAAGCCTCTTAAAGCCATTATTGTTCCGCTGTGAAAATGGGATAGTGCTATTTATGCTGTATAGCCCAGTCTCTCTCTCACACTGGAACAATGATGGCTTTACACGTCATAGTACGGTCCCAGCTCGTGGCGCTCTGATGACTTTCATTCGTCACAATAACATTACCTATATTATAAAATAATCTGTTTGTGTGGTATACGTATATTTTACGTTCTAACAATTAAAATATTTATTTACTTTTTGTTTGTTTCAGTCCCGTACTAACCGACAAGATCTATTTTTTTTTTTTTTTTTTTGTTTCAAATTCAAATTTATTTATTTGCTAATATGGGTAATAAAATAAAGTTGTTAAAAATAGAGCACAGTTCAACCATATTACACCTTATGGCATGCAAATTACATGTTTTGTCTACATCACATGTTTTGTCTACATCATATTTCATTATATCACATTACATTATCGTACACTTAGATCTACATTGTGTTCAACTGTATCAATCGAAGAATTTTACTGATGTCTTCAGTTGTTGTTTTTTATTTTAATTATTGATTAATCTTTTTTCTTTTTTTTTAAATCATGCACACTTGTTTTTCCATTGCACTTTTGACATTGGCAGAATAGTCGACATCGGCTTTGCTTGCCATTTAATAAAAATAGAATAGAAGCACTGTATTAGCAATATCCTTCATAACTCTCGTATTGTAATTGAAAATGAGTTACGCAATTAGAGTGCTGTTTGGTCCTTTTAAGGTCTTTATCCTAATTACGTAATACCCGATTCAATCAGAATCTGAATCCTTTTGAAACAATGCAACATTGAACATTGCTAATCCATTGCTTCATAAGTTCGAAAAAAAAATCTGGACAACAACGTAAATAACGCAATGAAAGTTGTTGAAGTGTCAAAATGAAACGGGTTACTCGTAATTGTTTACGAAAATATATTACGTAATTAGATAGCTGGTCAAGATTATGTCTGGACTTTATAAGAGACTTGACCTCGTGAGTTTCTTTCGGTGTCTATACTCAGAGTAATCAATCACATATGAAACGTCGACCTCATCTAGTTTGAAAATGTAGGTACCTATTTTATTTTATGTAGTACGTGAATAAGATAATAAGATTTTCTTATTACTTTTTGGTAATGTTTTTACAGTACCTATGTGCCCCTTTCAGATGGAATAAGGTTTTTTTTTCACATTGTATGTAGGTAAGGAATGAATAAAAGTTTTTTTTTTCTTCACATTAATCGAATAGTCAGAGCCTTGGTTTCGAACCCGATTTTCGCGAAACGTAACGTAACTCTAGTGACTTCGAAAGCGTCACCTGTTTTGAAAACTAGTGATTTTAGTAACTAGTTATTTTCCGAATTCTATTCGGTGTTTCAACATGATTCTATCGAAGTATTACAGTTATTTGCGAAACGAAAATATAGATCTACGTAATACGTTACATATTGGAACGAATAAGTATTTGTAGCATACATAATTATGCAGTTACATCATTAACTTACTCGTAATATAACACAAACTAAATACCCTTCATACTTTATTCAGGCTTAGGACGGTTATTTTATAAGTAGTTAGGTACATTTTCGATGCAGTAACGAAATTTGTAACTACTTACAAAATAACGTGTTTACTCGAAACTAGCTATTCGGCTACATGCCCCGTAGCCAGTTATTGTAACTAGTGACGTGAAATAACGCCCATACCTAGCTAGGCTATCCTATCACAGCTGTGCTATTCTGTAACCATCTCACCGTGAAAACTTAGGTGAAGTGAGCGTGGAGTGAGCTGTCAATAGTGTCAATCTCTAGCATTAGGTGGAATGACAGTTCACTCCACGCACACTTCACCTAAGTTTTCACGGTGAGATGGTTACAGAATAGTACTGCTTGTATTTAAGAGAGTGTAAAGATTGTACTACTGTTTCGTATAAAAATAACCGTTATCAATTGTCCAACTGGCACAGACTCAACGGTCTCAACGGTCGCTGCCGACTGCCGGCGGCGGCGGCGGCGCCGGGCCTAATCTGCTCAATGACATAATGTATCAGAGGAGCTGCTAATCGGTAACGAACGTCTGTTTATAAATAAAAGTGGTTTGGTTACTTATTGAGGTTTGGCAGTTGGTCCTCTAGTTTTTTGGAGTTTACTCCATAAGAATCGATTTTCTAAGGCCCTGTTATGGAAATTTTATGAGGAGTGAAATTTATACAAGCATAACACTTGTTTTATTCGTAAATAACATGGATTCCATGCTATTCTGTAAACATCTCACTGTGAAAACTTAGGTGAAGTGAGCGTGGAGTGAGCTGTCATTCCACAGGGATTGACACTATTGACAGCTCACTTCAACCAAATTTTCACGGTGAGATGTTTACAGAATAGCATGGCTGATTTTTAAACTGATATTTAAAGTGATTACTAGAGTTGCCGCGAATAGTGTTTATAGCGAATAGTCGAATACCGATTAATCGCCATTCACTTTGGCGAATAGTCGAATAACTCGACATTACTATTCGACATAAAAAAAAACATTAAACACATTAAAAATATTTCCTATTTCTAATAAGGTTGTGAGAAAAGAAAACAATAAAGTTAAAGAAATCTGTTTCATGTTATACATACCTACTACTATTACTACCTACGAACTACATCGCATTAGCAAAGGCTGACAGAAAAATAAACCCATATGAATGGTGGGCTTTGAGTACCAATAAGAATAGATTTCCTATTTTAAGTAAGCTTGCTAAACGATACTTAATCACACCAGCAAGCTCTGTTTATTCAGAAAGACTATTTTCCGAGGCAGGTTTAATTTACGAGGAAAAACGAAACTGACTTGCTCCAGAACGTGCAGAAAAAATTGTTTTTTTGCACCACAATCTGCCTCTGTTGGATTTTAAATATTAATTAAAAAGCCTTACTAATTTAATTTCATGAATATGATGGGCACAGGCACATATTACAGATAATAATTGATATTGTGTATTGTTTTATTAAGGAAAATAATTAAAAAAATTATTATTTTTAACTCATTAGTTCTTTTGTTCGTTAAAAGTTTATTTTCGACGACTATTCGCCGAATGTCGAATAATACTAGCTATTATTCGGTATTCGACAAATATCAAAGAAATGACGAGTAATGCCGAATACCGAATAATAGCGAGTATTCGCGGCAACTCTAGTGATTACATACTACAGTTATTGACCCAAAAAAAAACGGATCAATTTAATTTCGTTTTCGTGTTATATCGTGTTTAAATATTCCTATTCCATCTGCGGATTTTTGCTAGCAATTTATTTTTTGTCCTTAAAGCTTCGTGTAGACCAGCGCGACACGACAGCGCGACCCGACACCGGCTATTGTTATACCGTCAAGTTTTCTTAGAAATTGTATTGTTCGAGTCGCGTCGTGGTCTGCACAAAGCTTTATTCGATTTTCTGCAGCATTTTTTTTCTTTTCGCGTACCTATAAACCATGTGAGGTCTATTTATAACTTTGTTTCCAATTAATGTTATTTCCACTTATAGAAACATCAACTTTATGCGAGTGTAAACAAAGTTGATTTTAGACTGACTAGTACTTTTGAAAAGTCATAAAAAATATGAATTTGTAGCGCAAACTGAACCTTACGGCATTACAGTGGTTTTTCCTAAAACTCGTGTTTGTTTACATGTTTGGCAAATAAATTGCGAACGCAGTATATATCATCAATGCTTGATGCTCTATGATAAAACTGTCTATAGAGATCCGCTGTCGAATCACGAAAGTGGAACAAACAATTTATAACTTTCGTTTTTACTTAGTTCGAGTGTTCTAGCATGATGTGCATACGTTCATGAATTTCTAATAACTTAGTTGTAGTGATTGACTGCCTCTTTGATCTAGTGGTCGTAAGCGTGACTGCTGAATACGGGAACCCTTTGGTCAATTCCCGAGTCGGACTAAGTGTTTATTTATTTATTTGATTATTTATGTACACACAGTAAAATACATAGAGATACGACATAATTAAGTAATTAAGATATATGCCAGTAACCTTGAGTGGTCAGCTTGCGTGTTCTGTACTGAGCTCACATAACGCGCCGTACGTCCAGGCAGTAATAGGACTCGCCCATCAAGGAGCGCTGTCTCAAATTAGAAGCATTATTTATTTATTATACATAAAACAAAAGGTATTTTAATAAAACACATGTACTAAAAGATCAATAATTAATTAATTATCTTTAAAATGGTGAAGGTTTTCGAAAAATACGCTTGATAGATTTGCGTGATTCTCAGTTTTTTATCCGCGTTACACCTAACTTTACAAATTAATTTCACTATGTAATATAAACATAATCAAAAATATTTATATATTAAGTTATTAAAAAAAATCCTGTCATTTAACATATGTTTTTTCCAAATCATTAACACTACTCGTTTAGACGTGACTTTCAGTATAAAATCATTAAAAGTCGGTTATCCTCGCCTTAAGTGTTGTTGGGATTTAGCAGCCAGAGTCAAGATCTGTGGCCGGTTAATGGCAATAGGCTAGCCCCTTATTACTTGGGACTTAAACATATCCGGCGAAATATGGGTGTAAGTTGGTACTACTCTGCTCACGCCTTTGGGAATAATATAACTCTTGAGGGGTATAGTCGGGTAAAAACAGGCGAGATATATCTAATATTATCGGCCTGTAACTGTCCCATTTCATGGCAAATCCTCTTCTAATAATACTTATATACTCAGATTATTTAGAAGATAAAAAGCTTGGGATTGAGCTGCTCGCTCTGCTAAGCCTTGTGAAAACCATAAAACTTGACATTTTAATTATTCATCACAATAAACCAGTTTTATATACATATTGACATTGTTGAAAATTATATTCAAAATGACACGATTATGTACTTTATAAAGTATTATATTATTTTAATTATTGTGAATATGAGGACTATGTGGATATTTTATTTTTATTTTTTCTCTTTCATTTATTTTTTCTTTCTCAGTTAGTTTTAATGATGGTCTGGCAGTTTGAGTAGTTGATGCGGACTACCCAAATATCCTTTCTTTGGTATTGTTCGTCGAGTTGAGCTCCTTAAGTTCTGAGTTGAGCTCCACGATTACTTACAAATGCTTGCACTGACTGGACAGGTCCACTCAAATCTGTGTGGTTCTTTCCTCAGAAGACCATTTCAGACACTAATCTACATGGACCTCATATGACTTGACCAAGATTATGTCTGGACTACGACCTCTGAGTTTGTTTCGGCCTTTCTTCTCAGAGTAGTCAGATAGGAAACACCGACTTCATCTACATTATTTAAAAAACATAATGATATGACGTGTAAAAGTGATTCCGATATCCTATTTACAGAATAAAAAAAAATCATTTCATTTCATTTCACTAGTATACTAATATACTAATACAAATATACCAATACGAATACTAATAATAATAATATTATAAAGAGGTAAAATTTGGTTGCGTGGTTGTTAGTTTGTTTGTAAGAGTGTATGTAGGGGGTAATCTCTCGAACGACCAGTCGGATTAAAAAAATCTTTTTGTATCGGCTAGCCCAATTCCTGAGGAAGGTTATAGGCCATAGCCTATAACCTGCGTGATGTTACATAAACATCACGCTACGGACCTTAGGAGCCGAGCAAAAATAAAAAAGTCAGAAAGAACGCTAAGCGAAAAGGAAGTTATAGCGCGGGCGGGCGATGTGATGCGACGCGGTGGTTCGGGGGCCGAAATTTCACGCGGACGAAGTCGCGGTCAGAAGCTAATCTGATATGGAGAAGAAATGAACATGTTGATAATCACCCTTGCTTACTGTGTTTTAGCTTCAATGACTTTTTGGTTCAAAAGCCAATGAACTAAGCTTATCCCAGTCTACTGCTGGACATAGAACCTCTCCCAGGCTGCGCCACAACACCTTGTCCTCCGCCTTCCGCATCCAGTCAGTCGTCGGTCCATCGTCACTGGGACGCGTTCCACACTACGATTGCCGATACGCCGTCTCCACTCCAGGTAATTATGTAATACACGATCAATCAAAATCTGAATCGTTTTGAAACAGATTGCTAATCCATTTGCTTCGTACGTTCGAAAAAAAATCTGCTCAACAACGTAAATAACACAATAAATGTTGTTGACCTGTCAAATTGAAATAGATTAGTCGGAATTGTCAACGAAAATGTGTTGCGTAATTAGATAGCAGCCATGCTATTCTGTAAACATCTCACCGTGAAAACTTGGGTGAAGTGAGCTGTCAAAGTGTCAATCCCTATGGAATGACAGCTCACTCCACGCTCACTTCACCTAAGTTTTCACGGTGAGATGGTTACAGAATAGCACTGCAGGACTCGTCTGCTCCACCGGCCACCGGCCCTTCGACAAACATGGGCAGCTCACTGCTACTACAGCTTGCATATTCTGAAAGCTATGTCGGTATTTATTTATATATACTTTATTGTACACCACAATAATACATAAGTAGCAAAAAATAATAATTATGCACTACAAAATATACAATGGGCATCGAGATATAAGTACTAACGTACTAGAGAAGCTACGTCAAATAACTGAATTGTCCTATTCTTCGTAATTTGAATCTTTAGTTCGCTGCAGCGCTAAAATAATAACAATTCGTCTAAACCGTAAGTAATTTACCACAGCGCTAGATTTGCTGCGGAAGTGTATTTATTCTCGGCAAAAAGGTCTTAAGCGCCATGTAAATCACGGCACTTACGCGTTTTCTTCGACAACTGCGGCGCGATCGCGCAGTTGAACGAGACAAAGTAGGAATTTACGGTGTCTTCTCTAGTACGTTAGTACTTATACCTCGATGACAATGGGCGACCTTATCTCTTTCCGCGATCTCTTCCAGGAAACCTTAGAATGGACAGTGATTTGCCTGGACATAAAATGGGGCTGTCGTTGGTCCAAATAATAAGTATACAATATACTAGAATAGATACACAGATAAATAATATCCTAAATAATAGATACATACTAAATATATAAGCAACGAAACTAAATGAAGACTATAGATAATTACAGTTACGAGAACAAGATCACAACGACAAGTAATGTTCCTGGTTCCTGTTCCTGTTGTTGTCGGTACCTCCGTCCGTTTCTTTTCCGGATAATTTAATTTCTGATCTTATCCTCCAAAGAAACTCCGAGTAAAGCCCGCGCGTAGCGCGCTGAGTGACCTTGAACTTAAAAAGCTAGTTGGCAACAAATTAACATTTCCAAATTGCGCCACTAGTAACTACCTACATAGCCCATTGTTATACACCCGAAACATTAACCTTGCTTTAACCGCAAAATAAATTGTTTTAACAAATAAAAGTGACCTATATCCATGAAACTATTATCATTTATTGCATAAAATTCCAATTACGGTCAATAAAAAGCATTCACGCATTACATACTTTTTCTGTTGCAACATTACAACATGGCGGTTTGGCGCCAAAAACTTTGAAGTTACTGTCAGCTGTCATTTTGAGAGTAAAACAACATGGCGTTCGTTTTTTTTAGTTGTGACTATAATTTGTTCAGCCTTGACACCTTGAATTAAAATCACGATTTTTAATCCCTAATTGGACAAGAAAGCACGACTAGTATTGAAAGCACGCTTCTTAAAAAAATATTTATAATGAGCTTGTGAAGTAATTTGGCAATTAAGGAGATTCATTTATCCAATACAAAATATATAAGTAAAAAATTCCCAGAATGAAGAAGTAGTGTTGAGAGGATGAATAAAACGCCACTAACAAAATGTACTTATTTAGCAGGCAGATGTGAATGGAAACGCCGGGGTCTTTAGAAACGCCCGTAGAAGGACATAATAATATACTGACCTTATTGGTGAAGTTCTTCAAAAAGGTCGGGCGTAGTACTCGCAATCGGCGTGCGTGTATGACCAGATTTCTGAACGTAAACCAGAGGTTCTCAAACTTATTTCATCTACCGCCCACTTTGAAAATCTATTATTTTTCAGCGGCCCTATTTTTTTACTTTACCACAGCTTAAAAACCACATTGACATTCATTACTTTAATTGCAGTGTACTACATTAGTCTGGTCTGGAGTTTAAACTTACATTCTAAACGAGACGACTCGTTTATCTCATACGACGCTCAATCGTACTGAGCAAGTAGGAACAAGTACCTACCTATCAATGAACCAGCCGATTGATACAGCAGTCTAATTACGCAACACATTTTATTTCTGATTACAATTCTGAATTTATACCAACTCCAGTTTTAAACGCATGCCATAATTGGAATTACGATACAAATTTTTTAACAACAGACGGAAATTGGTTAGGGATGTTCTAACCAAAAGGCCATAATTTGTTTACTCTGTGATTTTGTTACACCATATAGGAATGATTAATTTCCAAATTATTGTGCAATTTTTTTATTTTTTTTTAGTTACAACTGATGTTCTACTACTGCTTATATATGAAAATGGACAATGATTGCAGAAAAATCTAAAACCAAATTTTAAAACACTATCTACCAAAAACTACCATAATTGAAATACGTAACAAAACGTTTTTCTTTTCACGTTTTTGTTATCTGTGGCCAATGACAAAATCGTAGAAATGCAGTGTTGTCAACTTAGTAGGATTTCCACTAAACCTGGGGGTTTGGACACCCCTACTGGCGGAGAAATTTTGCTTTCAGATGTGGTGGTTTTGTCTAGTGGTTAGTTTATTCAATTTGTAGAAAACAATACAATCAATTACAAAAACTTTGACTCGAGAAAATATTAAAATAACAAGATAATGGCATGTTTTATTGTTTGTGTAAAACCTGTGTTAGGTTAGGTTAGACTGACACAGCATGACGAATATATTGAAGACACACAGGGGCTCCGCCCGAGAGATCGAAAAACAAAGTCATTAAAAAAAAACCCACGGGAACATACTTCCGGGATCAAAAAAATCTGCCGTTAAGCCGTTTGAAAACAAACATCTTTTCATTAATTATACTGCGGCTGCCATTTGTCATACCGCCAACTCAATAGAAGTCAAAATCGGTTGAACGGACTGTAAAAAACGTTTATATAAATGTCTAATCTTATTTTATTAATCGAGTATAGTTTATTTCTGGTGGTTTGAAGAACTACCACTAGTGGACTAGACATGGGCGTTTCTGGATTCTTACGCAAACAGTTAAATATCCTATTTCAGATTTTGAAATTGTTTTCAACATTCGTTTTTAAAAATCGATTTCAGGAGAGGCTCCGGCTCGCAGTTTCGATCGTCTCTAGTAATATTATTCGGTTGTAAGTGCATCGATCAAAACTATTCAAACATAAACAAATACTTCCTTACGCAAAGCTACTCTTGCCGTGGTTTTGTGAAATCGGTTTGTCTAGTTTGGATAATCAATACTTTAACACTAATCGATTCGACACTAATCGATTTCTGACTGAAATCGGAAATTCGTTTTGATGTATCTGACGCATGCTTATATTGGACTCAGGGAAAAAAACTGGCAGCACTGACTTAACGATCTGCCGTTTCATTGAAACGACGATGCGAAGTATTGCCTGTCTAAAGTATACCTTTGCTGCTCTAACTTTATGAGTGTGTAGGGAAAAGAACAGGATGGGCATATAACATTACATGTTAAACATTCAATCATTCTTTGAAATCTGTGGAGAATGTGCTATCAATCATGGCGATGTTTTTGTTTATATTTTTCAACATACAAAATTATATTTACTATTCTCTTACAGAAACATGGGCCTATGCTAAGCAGTTTTGGAACATTTTTCTTGTGGCTTGTGGAAGTCGGAAAAATCTCTCGTTCAAGACACTGCGTGCTGTTTTCGTTTTTACTGGCTGCACTAAGACTTTCATAGGCTGTTTTGCTCAATTGCAAAAAGTACCTAAGTGGATATTATCACCAAGTAAGTAAGCCAATATAAATAGGAATAACCTGTGTAAGAGAGTACCTTCGTATCTCATTCGATTATTGTAGTTGTAGGTATTGAGGTTAACTATTTATTGTGATTTAAATAATTATTGAGTATCTTTACTATGTCCGTCAACCTCACATTCTAAGTGATTTTTTAAATTGATATTTATGTACATAAGTAGATGTTGAAATAAACTATTATAACCACTAACCAAATAACAACTAACTACAAAACATATTTATAATTTATTTTCACAGGTGGTGTCTCGAGCTGAAAATACCAGAATACCGCTACCCAACATGAATCTTGTTGATCAAACATGGATTGGCTAACCAATCTTCTGTATTAATCATTGAAGGTAAGCTTTTTGACACATAGTTAAGAATCAAGCATAGCAAGTGAATTAATTATAAAATTATGAATATATTTCCTTGGCCGAACTTACTAGACACATCATACATTTTGTGTGTGCCTAACTACTGTTTACTACAAAAATGTTGTATTATAAAATAACTGGAGACTGAAATATCAGCCCTAAATAAAGAAGAAATTATACAACCAGCAGCAATGACTAGGCTGATGGCTTTTGTCCAGCCATGGGCCTAATGAAGGCCTAGTTGATATGCCTACTTTACTTAGCCACATAATGTTTAAGTACTTTATTTGAGCAGAAAATAATAAGATTTTGTTTTAAAACTAGAGTTCCTGGGGCGTTTCACCTATGAAGTCATGAAGGCAGCATGAATGATGTCACCCATGCTGTGTTGTCCTGTTGCTCTGCTACTTCAGTTATCAAGCTTCTCAAGAACTAAAGTAGAAACTGAAGATTGATAATGAACGATAATCTTTTTTTTTTTTTTTAACCTTTTCAGTCTTGTACGACAGCGATATAAATGTGTGTTCCTATTTTGTTAATTGATAACAGTGTAAACTTTAATAAAGTGTTTTAATTATGAACTATAGAGGTAGAAATAAAAATAACTTGTTAAGAAATATTTAAGAATTGAATACTATGCTTTTTATTATAAACACAGCCAATTTATTATTATATTGATACTATTTATAGGTATTTGCCTAAATTAACTGTCGTTTTCGTTCATTAGGTAACAGTAAATAGAGAGAAATAAATTATGGTAAACAAAAACAAGTTTTATTATATCTTCAATAGCATTTATTCACATTATTATGAAATATTTGGACATGGTTCAAAAATAAATAGGCACAAATATATTACAAGGATTAGTGGAATTTGGGATCTAATGTCTTTTTCTGTGAAAGTCATGGATTATGTATGTACTGCTTGCTAATTCCTGTGAAAGTCATCATGGATTATGTATGTACTGCGTGCTAATTCTTGCTGTAAGCGCATGAGAGTAATTTTTTTTCTGAATAATGTAGATGTATAATGTGACTGACACCTGAAATATAAAAAAAAGAATTTAAGTAAATCCTCAATATATTCCATGATCCATTACATCCATCCACAAAGTCGAATAGGCCTCTCCCATTAACACTTCAATGCACAATCTATCTACTTTATAGAACAGCAATATTCTGCAATTAGGTGCCTACAATTGACTTTATTTAAACGTATGGTAAGTTTACGTTTGATGGTGCATTTCATAGTCACCAACAAACAATATGATTGTGTGTAAAACTGTTGCTGTGCAAAACACACATTCAATGTTCAACACTAAGTAAGAAAATAATATTGATATTAAGTAGGTACCTTAAACAGACAATGATGTGGAAATAGATCTATGTATGGTGATGTGATGAGTATGTTCATTGATGTCCTTACAGAATCCATTGACATAAAATGCTTCAAAGTATATTATAATATTTGTTCTTCCTCTATTATATTTGCTTTTCCAATGAAGTACAAGCTCGACTGGGTTGCTAAGCTTGTGGCTTATGATAAGTTTGTTAGGGTACGAGGTACGAATTTGTCTTTCTTAAGGAAAGACTGCCACCAAAATACCTCGTTTCTGAAATATCATATTATACATCTTTAATTAAGGTTGTAAGCACTTGTAACAGAAGAAAACTTTCACAATATCCACCTCGCTGCTTCGATATTTTACAGACCACTAATATTGATTTATCATTGAGGTTTTACACAAAAACACATTCACAATTAATGAAGACGACGTTCACTTACATAATTTTGTAATAATTAAGGAGATTAAACGAGTAAATCCCAAAAATATTGTAAAGAAAATTGATTGCGAGCAGTAAGCCGCCTTCGCTTTAACTTGACAGCACGAAATCGATTTTATATAAATTTTCAAATGTCAAAATGGTAACGTAATTCGAATAATAGCCTTTTTAGACGATTATCGTTCACTCTATAGCGTCTGAAACAGAGCGCAGTTGATATCACAGATTTTAGAGTTACGTAATTCGAAAGTTTTAAAATGAAAGAAATTCTAATGAAATGGAAAGAAATTTTACTGAGTTGGTTTTGGAAAATGTGTTGCGTAATTAGATAGCAGGATAGCACAAATCGCGTTATTAAAACTTGATTGCTCATGGGCTATCCTACGAAATCTATGTTAAATATTTTTAGTTTTTATACAATCAAACAGGGCAGAAATATGAACTAAGTAATTGATGCTGCGTAGTAGGTAGATTTAATTTCAGTGAATTTTAAAATATTAAGTAGATGAAATTACAAATCAGCCATCGCCCCTCTAAACCTCTTCAACACCCCCCAATTTTTTCTGGGCCCCTTACCGCCCCTCTAGGCTTTCAGCGCCCACATGCAGGCGTTATCGCACACTTTAGACACGTAGTGGGGTGCGTTATTTCAGAGTGGACAAGCTATCAACGCACAACCAACAAGAACAAACCAAGAAGGATAATAATACAAAAATAAACCTATTTACTCTTCTTTTTAACTTTTTAACGTAAGATTTAAAAAGAAGACAATCAAAGACAATGTCAGCATGACGTTGGTGCTACATAAATTCTAAATTACAATCTTTTATAAATTAATTTTAGAAATTGTGTGTGTTTTGTAATATTTTGTCCGTTATTTTATGTAATTTTTTTGGATTTTTATAATGTAAGTATAAACCATATCCTAACATACACATTAGGTACATACGCCACCTACAACATACGCCACCTGCAACATATGCCACCTGCAACATACGCCACCTACAACATACGCCACCTGCTACGTTCCTTACATACGTACCTACTCCTTTTGCTTCAAAACATATATCGTACTTAATGATGAGAGGAGGGGAATCCAAGATACTATTAGGAATCCTTAGCAGCTTCCCGTGCTGTGATCAGCTTCCAGTCTAACTAAATGCAACTAAACTTCACTGTCATCAACCAGTCAGAAATACAGAGTCGGCTGCCACTGAGAAACTTAGACCAAATAAAAAACCAAGACAGAGCGCTGCGAAAAATACAGTGAAGCATGCCAAAACTACACCGCCGTTCTGTGCATACACGCTCACACGCACACATTTACAACCTTTTACAATGACACTACAATAAAACTACACCACACAAAGTGCACACATGTTTACGAAACCGGCTTCACTTCACTGTTGACAGCGCTGTCTTGGTTTTTTATTTGGTCTGAGCTGAGAAATTCCAAAAGGAAAAACTAAAAACACTTTACCCGACACGAGGATCGTACGCAGGACCTCATGGTTAACAATCTTGCTTGCGACCACAAGACCAAAGAGACAGAGTTGAAAAGTCCATACAAACCAAACATTACAATACTTGCACTACGATACATAATAACGTATAGAAACTTTGAAGATATTCCGTGACAGAATTTTACTATGCCTCCTCTATTTTACACGTCGACAGATCCGTTAGCAGATGTCATCTGCGGATGCGCCCGCCGACGTGTAGACAGGGGAATTTGCTCGTCATACATACTCGGCATACAACAAAGGGTTTCAGCGCGAGCGCACGGCGTCTGACGACGCATCAGTGTTATTGAATTTGCTTTCAGTTTTTAATAACGTTAATAACTCTACTGTGATGTACACTCAAATAGTAGTTGAAAGTACTAGATAAATAAATAGCTGCGTTAGCTACCTACGATCTCAACATCCATTTTTAAATGTAGCGTGCGTGCGAGTTGCGTCTTTCGAGAATTAACACAGACTGAACGACTTAAAGACGTGTGGACGGCTCGTGCTGATCCATCTGCTCATGCATCTGTCGACGTCCGCTGACGCATCTGTAGACGTGTAGAGGAGGCTTTAGTACTGCCACAGATGAATACTTAAATGAGACACTCCGCAGTTTAGGTATGAAGCTACAAATACGTGGTGAGCCCGTCTTGCTGGACCAATTCAGTGAGTGTAACGTAGTCAGAAGATCAAAGAGTCACGCGATCGAAACAGAGGCAACTACTAGGTGAATATAACTTTAGGTGGTTAGCGTTGTGCGATCTGATTTGCACTTTATTGTGTCGTAGCAACAGTTGCTTTTTATTTAAATGATTTTGTGGAGTGTCCTATCTGTATTAATCTGTGGTGCTGCTGTCTTTAGGCGCTGCTGGCGCGGCGGTTCCGTCTTTTTCTTCGTCGCATCAATGATTCTATATATAGGTACCTATATGTTCGATTTGTACGCTTCAACCAGAATTCAGGCACGACAGTGTAATCGTTGGCCTCGTCAACGGCTTCCACAGTGCTGGTGTAATTGCCCAGAGAGCATTATTATTACATATTCGTGTGGTGGCTAACCTGGTGTCGGAGTTTTAAAGCCGCCCATGGGCCTCTGACCTGGCTTCACATCACATGCCGTCGAGAAATGTCTCTAAAGCATGCCAGTTTGTTTCCTCACGATGTTTTCCTTCACCGTTTTTGAAGTTTTGATAATTACACAATACGCACATTAATGGTGTGTTTGTAGGGTCCTTGTTCTTTAGTTGAAGTACAAGTATGTTGTTCTTTCAGGCCAATACCTACCTGTGACGATTGGCAAGGCTGCTACAGGCCTGACATATGCTACTC
This sequence comes from Agrochola circellaris, assembly GCA_914767755.1. Lineage (NCBI taxonomy): Eukaryota > Metazoa > Arthropoda > Insecta > Lepidoptera > Noctuidae > Agrochola > Agrochola circellaris. The sequence continues at coordinate 1,140,467 of OU611867.1, read as the reverse complement.
TATTCTCAGACTGCTCAAAATGACAGTAAGTATAGCTTCATTCATTCGGCAATTATGTCATCATTATCATCTGCTCTGGAGCGACTGATCTCCACAAACCAGTTACTGAGTAACACGATACCCCTTATATCACATAACTTAACATAATGCTTGTCTGTATTCCTCGAAGGATAAGAGGGGGTATGTCATAATCAGCGATTAAAATCTATATTTGCAGTTGGAGAATTATCCGTGACACTATATTGATGTACCTATGAGAGAACATGATAACGGAACCCTTTATTGTGTGTACACACAGTTGGCCGGTTTTTGTTTCATGCCATTCACATTACGCAGACACACAGAAATGAACGTTCATCTCTTTTCATTTATTTTTCTGACCATTCTTTAGGCGCCTAAAAGATACCGTGTGTCGAAATCCGACATCGTTGGATAGGTTCACTCACTGACTCGGTCTTGCCCTTGATCAGGGTAGAGCGAGATTTCGGCGCCCTTTGATCAACTTACATTTTACTTCGGTTTCATGTTAAATCCTATCCTACTACTTACTGTGAAAGTTTGTATGTTTGGATGTTTGTTACTCAATCGCGCAAAAACGGCTGAACGGATTTGGATGAAATTTGGCACACAGATGGTTTATAACCTGGATTAACATAAAGGATACTTTTTATCCCGGTAGAACATTTCCGTGGGATATCTTCCGATCTCCACGCGGGTGAAACCAAATTAATAAATCCCAAATTTTCAAAAATCTACTATTGTTACTGTTAAGTACGAGGACAGACGAGTGAAACAAAGGCTTGCTAGTAACGCACTCACGTTTATTCGCGTACGTCTATCGGTGCGTAGGCACACGCACACATACTCAACATTCCTCCCTTTAGCTTAGAAATACAATCAACAACTAAGCTTCACAAATGAACTATAGCTAAACTTACTTTCTAATAGAACAGTTTGTAGTTGACTTTAGGCCGATTGCGTTTAGACCGTGGTGTTGTCACTGGCTCACTGGCTTGCTGTGGCGGTGGCGCTTCTCCAGGATGTTCAGTGCTAGGAGAGCCGGCTGAAGCCTCCTGGTACTCATCTTCCTCCCCAGCATTGTCTGGTGTTGTAGGCTGTGGAAAAACAACTGGGGACCTGGGGGGTGTACCTGAGGGCGTGGCTGCTCTTGCCTGGTCGGAACTATCTGCAGCCATTGACGTATCTTTACTTCCTACTCCAGTGCCCGGTGGCGACATCTGTTCAGAAATCTGCGTCTCTATCGTTGGGCCACCACTTAGCTCTTCTTGGTCTATATCCACGTCTTTGTAGTTGTAGCAATCGTCGTCTTTATTCCTTATTATCTGATTTTTATGTTTTCTTAAAGTCTTCGATGTTACTTCATCTTTAATTAAATACAACACTTTGCCGATTTTATTAATAACTGTCCCTTTGCACCAAGTATATTTACCATTAGCTGTTTGATTTTTATAATAAACTTTGTCACCGGTAGCAAACACTTGAGTGTTTTTTCCGCCCGTCTTATTTTGCAAACACTGTTTACGTTTAACCATTTTAGCGAGTGCCGTGGACGAAGGCGACGGCGATTCGGGTTTCAATAGATCAAGACGGGTTCTAAGCTTCCGACCATATACCAGCTCAGCCGGAGAGAACCCGGTTGTTGTGTGAACGGAATTTCTGTAGTCAAACAAGAATTTTAAAAGTTTGTTATTTAAATTTCGCGTCCCATTACCACTAAGCAAGCTCGTTTTAATACCCTTCTTTACTATCTTAACATAACTTTCTGCCTGTCCGTTACTGGCCGCGTGATATGTCGGTGACGTCATGTGCGAAATTCCGTTCACCCCACAAAAAGCCTCAAACTCATGTGACGTTAATGATGTACCATTGTCGCTAACCAGTGTATGCGGAATACCAAATCTTGACATAAAATCATATAATCTGTCAATTGTTGCTGAAGTAGAAGTACTGCACTTCATATTATAAACCTCAACCCACTTGGAATATGCATCCACTACCACTAAAAAGGTGTTACCGTTAATAGGCCCCAGAAAATCAATATGTACTCGGTAAAATGGCGTTGGAGGATATTCCCAGTGCGCAATCGGCGCCCGCGCCGGTGATGGTCGTAATTGCATGCACACAGCACACGATCCTATCATACGCTCTAAAGCTGCGTCGATTCCCGGAAACCAAAACCGCGCCCGTGCCTCTGCCTTTGTCTTAACAATACCTAAATGGGATTGATGCAATTCCTTTAGAATTTTTGCTTGTAATTTCTCCGGAATTACAACTTTGTGTCCTCGCATAACACAACCATTTTCATAAGACAATTGCGTCCTGCACGCATGATACGGTTTCATACCATCACCAGACATTTTCCTAGGCCATCCGTTCAACACACAATTCGCTACGTTACTCAAGGTCACATCTGCCAGTGTCGCCTCACGTAACATTTCTAACGTTACTGGTAGACTACCTTCCAACACAAAATTAATATACGATGCGCGATCGAGATCCGGCATCGTCGCGTCAACGCCCCGCACGCCCCTATCCGCACTCGCCTCCTCGGGTAAGCAAGCGCGAGATAAGAAATCCGCACTGTTATTAGCGCTACGTACATATTCTATTTGATAATTATAACCGCTCAGAAACAGTGCGTATCTCTGAAGTCTGTTTGCTGAAACTTCCGGTATACCACGGTGCGGTCCGAAAATTGACAACAGTGGCTTATGATCGGTCCGGAGAATAAACGGAACCGACCTGCCGTATAAATACTGATGAAAACGCCTAACCCCAAAAATAATCGCAGTCGCTTCCTTTTGGATCTGTGAGTAACGTTTCTCAGCAGCATTAAGTGTCCTCGAGGCAAAAGAGATCGGTCTTTCCGACCTATCGGTTTCTGCTTGCGATAATATTGCGCAAAGCCCTACCGGAGATGCATCTACTGTTAAAATTATAGTAGCGTCTGGGTTAAAATGTGCTAATACTTGATCTGACGCTAAGCTTGTTTTAATCGCAGCGAACGCTTCATCGTGTTCCCGTGTCCAGCACCACCTGTTACCCTTTTTTAACAATTCATACAAAGGGCATAAAATCGAAGAAGCCTTAGGAACAAAGTTCCTGTAATAATTAACCAAACCCAAAAATGATTGTAATTGATTAATATTAGCCGGCACCGGCGCTTCCATCATGGCTTTTACTTTCTGTGGTGATTTATGTAGTCCATCTTTATTTATCACGTAACCTAAGTAATTGACCTCGTCTTTGAAAAACACACATTTTTCTTTTTGTAAAGTAAGTCCCGCGTCTTGTAATTTTAGCAGCACTTGATGTAATCTATTCAGGTGCTCCGATCTAGTTTTCCCGGTAATTAAAATATCGTCGAGCATACAGAGTGTGCCGGGCACGCCAGCCAGCACGCCCTCCATCGCGCGCTGGAACACGGCCGGCGCGCTTGCAATACCAAAACATAAGCGCGTTTGTTTAAAAATTCCCCTATGCGTATTTATGCAAGTTAATTCTTGTGACTCGTCATCTAACATAAATTGGTTGTAAGCATTTGACAGGTCCAATTTGGTAAACTGCTGTCCCCCATACAACTTCGAAAAAAGTTCAGTTACTGTTGGTAATGGGTACTGATCAATAACTAACTGTTTGTTTACACCGGTGGAAAAATCGGCACATATACGTATAGATCCATTGTGCTTTAACACGGGCACGATCGGTGACGCATACCGCGCGTGATCAACCGGCTTCAATACACCAACCCCTACTAATCGATCTATCTCTTTATCTACTTTACTTTTCAAAGCGAATGCTATTGGTCGAGCCCTAACAAAAACTGGCTTCGCATCTTCCTTTAATTGTAATTTCACTTTAAATTTATTGAATAATCCTAATGTATCCGAAAATACCGATGGATAACGGCATTTCAATGTAACAAACATATCATTTTTATCTGACTGGTCACAATATTGTATCGGCAACAATTCTAACCTAAATTTTGAAATAAAATCCCGACCGAGAATCGGCGGACCACCGTCTCGCACGACATAAACACACAGTACATGCGATGTATTCGCATAACTTATTTGTAACTGCGCTATACCCTCACATACAATTTTATCACCGGTATATGAACACAAACGTTTACTAGTCATCGACAATGGTACATTTCTAAAATATGTTTTATATGTTTCCTCAGAAATTGCTGTAACGGCCGAACCACTATCTATCTCGAATTTTAATTCGATTCCCGAGACCGATACCGTTTCTATCATCGGTTCCCCTTTTACTGATCGAATATTAAAACACTCACCGTCATCGTCGCTTTCCTCCACAGCTCTCGATTCGACATAATTTATCTTTTTACACATCTTACGCAGATGCCCCGTAGCATTGCATTTCCTACATTTTGCCTTTGCAAACCGACACTGGGATGTCTCATGATTATGATAGCCGCACACTTGACACTGCATTTTTGCTCGCGAACCAGTCGCAGCCTCTCGATGCGCCGCTGGCGGCGCAGAATCCGTCGCCCGCGCAATCTTGAACAGCTGTTCGTGCGGCGCGGCCTGCACCCCGGCGGCCGCTGCCGCACGTGCACTCCGCGTGTTCTCCGCCGACTCCATCGCCTTTGCTAATGTCAGGCCCGCGAGATCTTTCGAGAAAAGCTTCTCTCTGTCAGATCCCGGCAACATCCCCATGACAAATTTATCCCGTAGAGCTTCTTCTACGTTAGAAAACCCGCAATGTGCCGTCAGACCTCGTAACCTCGCGGCCCATTGGGCATACGTCTCCCCCTCTTGTTGCGTAGCCGCGTAAAACTTGTGCCGTTCGCCGAACCCACACCGCTTCGGAGTGAAATGCTCGTCCAGAAGCTTAAGTACGTCATCATACGGCACGTCCTGCAGCTGCTTTGGCAACGCGAGATCCGTTGCCAACTTGTGTGTGCCATCCGCGAGTGCGCTCAGCAAGATAGCTCGTCGCTTTGTTCCTGTAGGGTCGGTCGTCCCGGTGATGTCGTTGGCCACATACCATTGTTTAATGCGGCACTTGTAGGTCTCCCAAGACTGTTCATTGTGGTCAAACACTGTTAAAATACCAAAAACCGTACCGGACATTTTACTTTTATTTTACGTGAGTACTCTCGTCGCCAATGTTAAGAACGAGGACAGACGAGTGAAACAAAGGCTTGCTAGTAACGCACTCACGTTTATTCGCGTACGTCTATCGGTGCGTAGGCACACGCACACATACTCAACAGTTACAAATATCAACACGTATTGAATTTTAATTACATTATGCAGCTATAATTAGTATACTCCTGCTTCTGTAACATTAAGAAAGCTTACGGATTTTAAAAATATGATCTGGCAACACTGCTCCCTCCCGCGCCTCAGACGGGGCCATCAAACTCTTATTTTGCGCTGGACATTGTTTTTCCCATTTGGCTTTTTTGGCAGCCCTTGCCATCTAGCGCCTAGAGCGACCGCTCCTCTCGCTCTACCCCAGGGCCGGCTCTGTTCACTAATGAATGAATTATTCTCTTTTGATTCATTTTGTGTTCAGACATTTTAATTCAATGGAAGTCACCGAATGTAAGACAAAAATAGACAGAAAGTGAAGCTTCTGATATCGGATTAAGCACAGAATAGTACAGAAGGCGCACTCCGCATTTTAGGTATGAAGCTATAAGTACGCGACCGACGGGCTTGTCTTGTTGGGACAATTCAGTGAGCATGTTGTTCTAGGTGAACATAACTGTAGGTAATTAGCACTGTGCGACCTCAATTGCACTTTATTGTGTCACAGCAAGAGTCGCTTTTTATTTAAATGATTTTACGGAGAGAACCATCTGTACTAATCAGTGGATTAAGTAACGTTTATCAACCTCGACTAGTCAAAACAAAGAAGCTGTGAAATTAATAAATCCTGAATTCCAGCATATACCTCTACAAATGAACTAAAGCATGGAAGGTGACGGTGAGGGTATGGTGGCGATAGTACAGGGTTTGGACCCTGCCGGAGTGACCCTCACGGTCAGAAACAGGTCCAGACATAATACGGAGAGGAGGAGGTCTTCTAGACCCAGGATACGTGAGTCATTTAGTAGTTTATTTATTTACAAGCCGTGCCCATGGGATTTTTAAATTTGAAGGAGCACAATTTATATACAACAAAATACCCTTTTTTTTGGGTAAATTACCACATAAATAGACCATAGACCATAGACTCTCAGTACACCTAACAACACCCTCATGGACCAGACACGGTTTTTTTTACATGGTGCATAAAGCGGCCAGTTATGCGTACAGACTGGTGAAACGTATTATCATGAAATGTAACATGCAATGAAAGAATTTGCCGTCCACATTGTCGCAGTGTATCATGCAATGTAACAGAATTCCCATAATGTGGACGGCTTGCGCGCACGAACCGTGCTCAATACGCGCACGAACAGACATTTCAACTCGTGCGCGCCGCGATCCGCCATTTGTCGGTTTTTTCGCCGAACACAAAGGGGCGCGCAGTGTGCACGGAGCGTCAGTGTGGACGGGTTGTGTGTGTCTGTACCGCGGAACGCGCGCGAACCATGGAAACCGTGTTCTCGACAGACTGAGCTATGTTCGCCGCGCGCATGCCGGAAACAGATGTGAGTACGTACATGCTCGGTTCGTGCGCGCCCTGCGTCCACACTTATGAAATGCTCCTTTCATGTTACATTGCATGCTACGTTTCGCAAATCTGTACGCAGCTTTACTGAGTCAATTATTCTTCTCAATATATTCATAATTCTGGTACTCACTGACAGACAACGGACAGGACCGTTGGGTCTAGAAGTCTGAAATTTTGCACAAGATTTATTATTTATTTATTTATTAAAACTTTATGCACAAGTAAAAAATATCGTACAAAGGCAGACTTAATGCCTGAGGCATTTTCTACCAGTCAACCTTACTGTGCGTAAGGTTGACTGGTAGTTGTTGCGATGTTTCGCACTGCCGAAACATCGCAACAAAACATGTTGTTACAGACAACATGTTTTGTTGCGATGTTTCGGCAGTGTGAAAAAATTAAGCATGTTGGCACTCCCCAAAATCATTTAAATAAAAAACGACTCTTGCAACGACACAATAAAGTGCAATTCAGTTCGCACAGCGCTAATCACCTACAGTTATATTCACCTAGAAGTTGCCTCTCTTTCTATCGCGTGGGTCTTAGATCTTCTGACTATGTTACTGTGCGTTCGCACTGCCGAAACATCGCAACAAAACATGTTGAAATCTCTAGGTCCTGTCAAAAATGTATGGAAAATTGACAGTAAATAGAGATTCCAACATGTTTTGTTGTGAATGTTTCGCCAGTGCAAACGCATAGTTAGGGTGATGCAGAGATAAAACATGGCAGGTGCAACATAAGGGATAAGTAGATAGCTTAAGACTTCCTTATACAACATGTAAAAAAAACCTTGCCCGATCTGTCCCTCACAGATCTTGTTAAGTATCGTACTGATACTCAATACTCAATACGTTTATTGCATTCCACAATGTGAACTTAGGTGGTAGGTACATAAAGACATACATTCGATTACACACACACATACATTACACACATTACACACACACACACACACGCACATTTTACATTTGATTTTTTTTGATAGTCTCTACATGTGGTAATTTTCAGATAAAAACATTTTTTTTCTTTCAATTGGGAATTTTACCAGGTTTTTTTACATGGGGCGCGGGCGGCTGTCATTTAGCGGGTGTTTACAAGTCATAACTTATGACTAGAGATCGGATATTCGGATGCATATTTACCTAAAGTTAATTTTGTGGTAACAAATTATGAAGTGGCTTCTTAATTTAAAAAAAATCTTAGTATAAATCCCGGAATTCAATAAAATCCGGGAATGCACAACTAATCGAATACATGGTATGGAAACGACTAATCAGGCCTCTTATCAAGGTTACTTTTGCGGTGTTAATATACCTACTGTAAACATTTTTTAACGAAACTCAAGGTACCCAGTTGTTTGTCGTTATGTGCTATGCCAATTTGGCAACCTACTTTACAACATTAGCTAAAATTTCTATAGTCAAAAAGTATAAAATTTATCAATTCTGGAATCGCAAGATTTTTGCGATCGATACAAAACTGCATTCCATATAGCCAACACCTGATCGTAAGTAAATATACACTCGATTCTCTAATCTTACTCTAAATTTGTCAATCCCGGAATCCCGGGATTTTTACGATACAAAAGTGCTTTCCATAATAGCCAACACCTCAACTTTAGGTAAATATGCATCCGAATATCCGATCTCTACTTATGACCCCTTTTTGTAGGTAATTTTTTTTATTTTTTTTAACTAATCATAAGATTTTTTTTATTTTTTTTTTGATAATGTTATTGCAGTAACTATGTGCCTCTTTCAAATCGGCCAGGTTTTTTTAACATATTGCATAACGAAAGTGAGAAGGAAGAATTTTTGAAAATTATTTACCTAAAGGGGTTGAATAAGGGATTCATGTTTGTATGGGAGTTCGTCTATTGTTAGATAGAAAGACCCATCGGGCATATGACTTATTGTAAGTCAATAAATATAAATAACATAAAATTACGCCTTGTTACCCCGGAGGGATGGGCAGAGGTGTGTCTAAAGATAGTACACCCCAATTTGGCACTTTTTTTGGCACCATGCTGAGATAGGAGCCTTTTGGCCTCGTACGGGACTGCATTCTTTAAATTTTAATGTTACTTTGTTTTATATTTATGTTTAGTGTGTTTTTAGTTTAATGTGTGATTTCCTGTGCGAGTCTCAATAAATACTTTTTCTTTCTTTCTTTCTATTTCTCCAGTAAATAAATAACTGCAAGAAAATACAACATATTCATATTTTTCAGAGATAAACGCAAACACTATTCTTGCAACTGATCGGAGATCACACACGTTACCTGAAAACTCTGCACCGCTTGCAAATCAGAGATCGTCGGTGCAGACGTGTACTGGTGCAGATCTATCGAGGCAACACACCAGTTCTCAGATCTGTGATGGCAGATATGCTAGTAGTTACAAGGTATTTAATTTAATTTTACTTTTTGGTACTTAACAGTTACACAATGTAAGTGGGACAGAATAAATTTAAGGCAGTGTATAGAGCCGCTAGCGGCACTGTATGTACTTACTGTACTTATTTATTTATTAGTATTTGTTAATTTTGGTAACGCTCGTCTAGTGGCAACCATTGATCTCTAATATGTCTTATCTGCGGATAATGCAGCAATATTAATTTTCTTTTTTTACGTAATCAAAAGATTACGGCAATACATTAAGTAGGCAATGCGTGAAAATGTGGCATGACGTCACTCCTCGGTAGATTTTATACTGACTTGTGACGTAGCGAGCCCCCAATCCCCAAGTTTAATCCGTTTTATCTAAACCATTTTTATTAATATGATAAAGCAAAAAATATGTGTCTAATATTTTTTTTTTTATCTGTCTGACGGAATAAATTGTTTCTTTTTTTTCCATTCAATTTCCGTATTGGTGCTTCCTCTAACGTAACAAGTTCAAAACTCAAACATTTGGTATGAATAATTACTTGAGTGGAAATTGTAACCCAATCGACTAAAACTAAAAAACAATAAACAATACCGATTACTAAAGATTGTACGACAACCAGCGCCATACCGGCCACAAGTGCTGACTAGGCGAACTAAAAGAACTACGCTGCTCGCCGCCAGAGGGCCAAACCTACTATTAGTGTTGCCAACATAGGAATAATTAAGTATTTGTGCGTTAAATTACTAGCATGGGGGATGAAGACATAACTTTGAAAAAAAAAACAAATCGAGTCTATCTCGTTCTCAGAAACGTCACTTTTCGATGCTACAGGTTCACTGCTACTCGATAAAACCATTGCGACGCTACAGGAAGAGATCAATGATTGAAGGATTAAGTTGCAAAACGCGAATCAGGAAGTTGACAACTGTCCTCAGTGAGAATATTTTTTTGAAGTCTGGCTAGATAAATGTAATCGTGTCATAGAACTATACAAGGTGGCAGGGACATCGACGCGAAAACTGTTATCATGAATTCAGTAAGTACAAGATTCTGAACCCACCTGTGTTGAAATTTTTCGTCGGTTATTTTAATACATAATATATCAGCTGTTCCATACATTTAGACCGCGTAGGTATTTCACTTTTCTATGAAACCGAAGTTTTGTTTTTTAAATTACTGACGAAAATTTTCAGTGCATGGGGGGATTCAGAATCATGTACTGAATTCATGGTAACAGTTCCCTTCCACCGTGTTTAAATCAAGGTGGATGCAGGAGAAGCCAAGTGTGCAACTCCAGGTTCTAAACGAAAGGTTTCAAACACGAAACTCGTGAGTAGCCCAACATCAATACCAATAAAAAAAACCGCGCCAAACATCAACAGCCTGTAGTAATAAAAAAATAAGAACGGAAAATCCAAGTTACACAAGTGTTACCAGCTTTACAAGAAATCACAAATCCAAACATAATTATATGGCCCCCAACGTAAAAATTCTTCACTAATAATTACGTATACAATTGCAGTGTGGAAACTTTTAATAACTGAAAGAAAATACGTTTATTTGCGGTAAACATGACGCAATGAAATTGAATTTTAAGATTATTTATTTAGATTTAGATTATTTACTGTAGAAATTATTCCATATTGTTCTTAATCCGAATGCAACCATATTTTATTTTATACGCCTTTTGGCATAACAGACTATAAACTTTAATTTAAGAACTGTATTCACTACCTATGTTACACAAATAAAAAAAAAAGATTATGATTGAAAGAGGTACACTAGTATGTAGGAGGTAAACTCTTGGAGTACTAATCGGATTTCTTTCAAAGTCAAAGTCAAATCATTTATTTCAAATAGGCCCTTGTAAGGCACTTTTGAACGTCAAAGTTTACAAAAAATTGAATTGATTAGTCTAGTCGCCACTTCCAAAATGTAGTTTTCGTATGGAGAAGAATGGGCAAGAAACTCCACCGTTACTCTTTTAAAAAGTGTTACAATATTTTTTATATGTAGGTAAATTAGTTACATAATTATATGTGAAGACGATGCACCTAAAAAAAAATACGTTACCACAAATAGGTAAAAAGAAGAATTAATAAAAAAGAAGCAACAAAACAAAAATTAATTACTTATGTGATAGATGCACGGTTCTCACATATTTACAAACATTGAAAAAGTAGACGATTTTCTTAAAATTTTACAATTATTAAGTCAGTGTGTCTTTCACTGGCAGAAAGTTACACTATTGCCTAGTACCATTGGGTATATTTTATAGAATAGTTCACTAGCACTCGGGCGAAGTCGCCGGCAGAAGATAGTTATCACTAATATCGGTCTTAGACTCAATCTTCAGTCTAATGCTGTTGTTATTTGTCACAGTTGGCACACTGCATGGTGACTCCAACGTCACCACCAGAAGCGGTGTCGGAGTTTCCACCTCAGAGGAAGGAACCTTGTCGCAGTAAGTCATTCTTAAGGGGGATGCGCTAGGGTAGCCCGCGAGATTCAAATTTTCTTGAGTTTTTTCGATTTTGCAGGTCAGTGTCAGGTTGTATGTTGATTAAAATATAATTCGCGACCGTAACAAATATGGCTTTACATAATTATAATCATTACAATCAGCAATACAACTCCATAACTTAGCATAATTGTCAAATGTCATGATTTCATGAAATAGTCATTCAATGGGATTACATGAACTTAGAGAGTTGTATTGATAATTTTTATGATTACAATTCTATAATTAAACAATTGATACGGCCGCGAATCATATTTAGATCAACATAGAACATGATACTGACCTGCAAATAACGCAAAGACCTAAAGAAAATTTTAATTTCGCGGGCTACCTTGACGCTTATTCTTAATTTAGGAGGTTCTTGACAGTATTATTTCCGTAATAGTGTTTTAATTTTTTAGTCTAATAAATATTTTTTTGTAAATAAATAATTGCTTCATATTTTGCAATAAATTACCAGCGTTGTGTGACAGAGACCGCGCTTTCGCTGTTGTAAGCCGTAACTGGCGGCATGTGGGTGAACCCTTTTGCTTCACCTGTTGAAGACAGCAGTCTACAGTTAAACCAGAAATGATATAAGCTTCGGTAATCTTCGTGTTTCCGAATTAGTACGAACGCCGCGCCTCAGAATAACCTCTACAGAGGCAAAGCTTCTAAGTTTTTTACTGCGGGCTGCCGCATGCCGCGCTGCGTCGTAGTGCACCTATCATTGCGCGAATGTATGAAGTTTACTCTCTGCCGTGTTACCTACTCCGCTCCCAGATCGTCATCAGGCACTCAAAAGCGTTTTTAAATTTTTTTGGGGTTCCATAGAGTTGTTAATCTTTAAAGTAAAAACCGGCCAAGTACGTGTGGGAACACGCACAATGAAGGGTTCCGTAGTTGGGATGAATAAAATTTATCCCAAGAACAAACTTAACATTGTAGTTGAAAAACATGTTCCCCATACATTCCAACTGCAAATGTAAGTTTGTACGCACAATATTGAGTGGTTTACTATGTTATTTTAAGACCATAGACTTCTTATAGGTTTTCCTGTAATCTATAAGCATAGAACTATTCTCTGTATTTTTTTCAACATTTTAGGATCATTAGGTAGTTCCGGAGATAAGGGGGAATGGTCGACTTTCAACTATTTTCTTAAATATCGTTAAAAGTTATTATTATTGTTATTAGTATTATTTTAATATGATTAAAAAATGTAATTTATATACTCGCAATAAGCCCCTTCATTTGATATGTCACACGGTACAGTTCGCAAAACTTATTTTTAAAATTTTCTTATTTGCCCCCTAAAAGTGACCCCAATAGTGAAAATTCATTTATTTATGGAACTCCATTTCCATGGTTGTAACAGCTCTATATTAGATCTCATCATCGCCCGTTCGTATTTCCGAAGATAGACGATTATTCCCGAAGCGCATACTTTTCTTGGGAAATCAATGTAGTTTTTTTAACCCTACAGATCAAGGGAACTTTGAAATCGGTGGACACGGCAGCGGACAGTGGAATTGTCACGGCAGTGGACAAGGAAGTGGTCACAGTAGTGGAAACGTGAGAGTCTCGGCGGTAGTAAGGCATTATGCAGAGAGTCAGACATGGGTTGAAAAAGGTAGCCATACTTTCGTTCTATGGTAAATTTGGATGGGTGTCCTTGTTGTTCTCCATGGTGACGTGGAATTGCAATTTTCACAGATTTGAAGAAAAAAAAAAACAACTGACTTCCATTAAAATCTACAAACTGAAAAATATTTTTTATTTTGGAAGTCGGTGTCTTTGGATCTGTATTTTAGTTTTTGCCACCGACTTCCGAAATTAAAGTTATTTTTCACTTTGTAGATTTTATTAGGAAGGATAGTTTTTTTTATGTTTAAAATAGCCCCTTCTAAAGTTAATTTTCGATAATTTGTCATGAATATTCAGAAAAATACGGGCGGGCACATGCCCATGGGCGACATTGTATAACCTCCTCCTTTTTGAAGTCGGTTAAAAATCCTAGATACCCTCGTATGCTTTTCTTTGAAACTTACGCTATGAAAAAAGGCGTAAAACGTATTTTATAGATAGTTTTTCTATATCTTGAGAAAAGTAAACTATAATCCAAGGCTGCCTTTGCACTTGAGATGTGCGAGGTGGCTTACCGCGTAAGTTATGCTATTAAGAAGTGGTTTGCGCGTATGTAAAAAATTGGCTGTTGTACCCTTTGTCGACGGAAGAATAGACAAAATGACAGATTGTGATTGTGAATCTGTCATTTTGTCTATTCTACCGTCAACAAGCTGAGCTAAGTGAACGGGCGCCGTCAGTTGGGACTGGTCAACTCTTAGCGGCCATGGCTGATTTTAATTTTTGAATTGTTCTTTGTTTTATCTTTTTATTACGGACGCTTCTAACGTGCACGTCTTTCTACATTGTTCTCACATGTATAATTTCAACATGAATGATGTAACCAATACTTTGTAACAATTTATTTTATTTAAAAGAGTGTCCGTGGAGTTCCTTGCCCGTTCTTCTCCATAGGTACCTACTACGCTTTGTAATGGGCAACTAGCTTCATATTTTTGACTGAACGATTCCTTGACAATTCAAAAGTGCCTGTAAATGGTTTAATTGAAATAAATGCTTTGAGTTTGAGTTTTAAGTCAATCTACGCTATGCAAATCAAACGATACTATTGGTTGATATAATAGGTCTTTACCTATGAAATTGACGTTTTGTATGAAAAAATTTAAACGAATTTTTTTCATGTATTTTTTATTTGTATTAATCGAAGTAATCACCCATGCAATCAATGCATCTTTGCCAACGCAGTGGCAGTTTATTGATGCCCTTCTTAAAGAAATCAGCTGGACGGGAGGCAACTAATTCTTCAAAGGCATTTTGTACTGCCTCTCGGGTATTGAATTTTTTTCCCGCCAAGAAGTTATCCAAATTCTAGAAAAAGTAGTAGTCTGTAGGCGCAAGGTCTGGTGAGTAGGGCGGATGACGGAGAGCTTCCAACCCCAGTTCTTGCAACTTGGAGACCGTCTGCTGTGCAGTATGAGGTCACGCGTTGTCGTGCAGTAGCAGCGGAGACGAGCAATTGTCCAATGCTGGTTGGAGATGTGCCAGCTTCTCCATCATTGTGTTCAGTTCTTCACAGTACACATCTGCAGTAATGCTCACCCCGTTTGTTAAGAAGCTGTGATGAATCACACCGGCGCTAGACCACCAAACAGTGACCATCACTTTTCTAGGGGTAAGTTTTCGTTTAGGGCATTGTTTAGGTGCTGAACCAGGATCCAACCAACTTGCTGAGCGCTTGCGGTTATCAAACAGAATCCATTTTTCATCGCAGGTAACAATGCGGTTCAAAATTCCTTCATTTGTGTGTCTGTTGAGCAGTGCAAGGCACGTCTCGACGCGTACTTTGCACTGGCGATCATTGAGTTCGTGGGGCACCCATTTGTCAAGCTCTTTTACCTTGCCAATTTGACGCAAATGGACCAATATTGTTTTGACGCTAACGTCGAAAGCTGCTGCTAATTCAGCCGTAGATTGTGTATCATCAGCTTCCACAATCGCCTTTAATTCGTCATTGTCGACCAAAGTCTTCGGACGACCGCGAGGTTCATTTTTCAGGTCGAAAGTTCCAGAACGGAAGCGAGCAAACCAATAACAGGTGGTGCGTTGGTTTGTAGTGTTAGCTCCGTAAACGTCGTTGATGTTGCGTGCCGCTTGTGCCGCGTTGCTGCCACGACGGTACTCATATTCCATAATTACTCGAATTTTTAACGTATCCTTGATGACGAAAAAGATTGAAATGCGATGAAAATGTAACACTAATCAATAAACAAATGACTACTTTTGGAAAAAAAAATCCATGTTTTTAAAATAAAATTAATTTGAAATTAGAATTCTTAGCCAAACAAAAATTATTTTGATTTGAAATAGCCAGTACTGCAGAACGCCAATTTCATAGGTAAAGACCTAATATTACGCATCCATACCCAGCTTATCACTCTGATGTAAGAAGCCTATACAACATGTCCCGGAATTAACGTACACCACCAAACAGCCCAATTATATATTATTTTATAATCTTATTCTTCTTCGCTTGTCACCATAGATAATAGTCTATGGACAACTGATGTTGGAACGTCGGGCGTGAATAGATTAATTTATTTATTACTTGGTTTCAGTTTTTATTATATATATATATTATTGCTTTATTTATTTTGGTGTATTGGGCTTTATCTAAGTCCGTAGGTGTGTCCGTAGCATCACAGTGGGCCCTATCAGATTACCAGCGCTGCGGTATTTATTTATTTTTTAAATATCGCCGCATTATGCTGAGATAGGAGCCTTTTTGGCCTCGCACAGGTCGTTATTATTCGGTTTTTAAATTCTCCTTTTTTTGTTTTTTATTTTATAATTTTTAATTTTTATTATTACTTACCTACTGTTTGTATTTCCTGTGCGTGTCCCAAATAAAATATTTTTCTGTCTTTTCTTTCTTTCTTTCTTTATTACATACACTGAATGTTTAAAATTATATAAGGTCCCATTAAAATAGATGGACAAACTTTTAGAAATCATTCAGACCACCAAAATAAAGACAACATGGTAAAAAAATAAAATAAGAAAAACGCATTAAGTACTTACCAGAAAAAAATCTGCTAACGAAAATACACTAAAAATTTTGGTTACCCAATGCCATTTATTATTTTAGGTCAAAATAAAATCACTGTATTCAGTGTTTTTTTTTGCTTGGATATCTTTGGTTAGACGTACCTACTGAAGAACGCTGTGTTAAAATTTGTCCATCTATTTTAATGGGACCTTGACGAAAAATTTCAACGCAGGGGTGTTCAGAATCATGTACTGAGCCCATGGTAACCGGCTTCGCGTCGATGTCCCTGACAACCTGTATAAAATATTGTTTATTTATTGAATTAGTTCCATTTTGTTTTGTTTTGACTATACTCGTACAGCGGAAGTGTAGCTGTAATTTAAGTAGTTTTAATTTCTTAGGAAGAAAGAAAAATGCGTTTGGGGCATTACAAAAAAAATACACCTTAAAACTATAAAAACAGAAAACAGAATTGTTATAATGCCAAAAGGGCCTCAGCTCGATTAGTTCGTTGGTCCTCGAACGGTGCAGTCGTTTCGGGAGCGAGCTCCGACCCAAATTTTTTTTGATGCGTTTGGCGCCCCGAGCTTTGCACATTATGGCAAGATCGCGTCGCTTGCCGGCGAATTTGAACAGCGCGTTGATACTGGTGTTTTTATTTTTATTTTGATACTGCTGCGACTAAATAAAAATCGCTGTCGCCAAATAAATAGATTAAAATTGTGCTAAAGTGACAGCGTGAGTGAGTGTGCGTGAGTGTTAATAAGTGCCTACCTAAGTGCGTTGCTGATATCAGGCGAGCGTTCCAGAGCAAACAAGGAACCCAAGCTAATCCGGTGAAATCTTTCCATATAGTTTAGGGCATGACCTTCCCTCTGCAAAATCGGTATTTTATTTAATAGATTAAGTGAAAACACGCGACCGCGTATTTTCAGTGGCGAAGTTTCTAAGCAAATGTTATAAGATCATATTATGAGCATACATATATAATGGCAAGATAAATTATATAAAACATGATTCTAACAAACTCGCTACATTATCGCTTTAGATTTCATACAAAACTATTTTCCAATAAAACTTCTGCTAGACCGCCTTAGTTTCGTAATTTTAAGTCAATAGTTTATTTTGTCCCTATGGGTTTAATTGGTTTTATGGGCTAAAAAGTTTGGTACATTAGTACCAAACTTAAGATACAATGCATGTGTGATACTTATATTAATATTTTGCGGTGTGTCTTGTTTTTTGAGTGGTGCGTGGTGTTTTTACGAACACGGGCGCGTATACCTAACAACTTGAAAACGGAATTCCGTGCACCCGATGACCACATGTGCCATTTGCAGCCCCTTTCGCGACAGATGTGCGCCCACGCCGCCACCGCGCCGGCCCTTAGGGCGCATAGCAATTGGTCATTTAACTTTTATGATGCTCACTATTTGTGTATATTATAGAATGCCATAACGGGGTATCTCAGTAAATGCGCTATATAATCTGACAGTGAAAGCGTAAATGTAGATTGTGTTAAATATTATACTCTGATACTATAATAATTTGCTTTTATCTTTTACTATTTTTATTTATTATTTACCCAAACTGATGTCTAGGTTCTGTACCTATGATGGTTAAGTAGGTGCATACTTTGAAAAGGGGTTATATAGTTATATTCGAATATTCGTTATATTCGTTAATTTAAAACAAATATGACGGGTGGTTATCGACATTGTACGCTTTTTAAAGTTTTGTGGAAATTTTCCGGGTCTCACCCAAAAACTGCTAATGTGAGAAATCCACTCAATCCTGGACGCTATTTTTTTTATACTTTTCTGATAGCATAGAAAACGTATTCATAAATATAAAAAAAAGATCTATGGCCTTACCCCATCCCTGCTCGAACGACAACAGGACGAAGATATTGATAATTATTTTCAATGAAAAACGCACCAACTCTGATGATTTTTAAGGTCTTTTTATTGTTTCATTTACAAAAACAAGAGCCTCAGTAAAAAGCCGATGATATTGGTTGATGATCGTAGGAAGCGTTACAATAGCGGCCGAGCGCTGCAAGCAGGAATGGTCCTTACGGTGTCCACAGATGTCCGCGCCTGCGATAGTACGAACATAAAAACAAGCATTCGGGCGACACGAGTCGGGATTTTTCGTGTGCATAATTTAGAACTATAATACAATCGCGGCAACCTGAGGTGAACAACGACGAGCTCGAAGTTGTTCCGCGTCAGAACTGGAGTTAAACAACGAGGAGCGCCAACAGATTCACTTGTGAAGCTGGACTTGAACGAACCTGGCGGAGAGAGTTATCATATGAGACTTGATTAATCACGCTAGGAATAAACCAAGCCGAAAGAAAAAATATGAAAATAATGTTAGACGGAAAAACCGTAACCAAAACCAGCAAGAATGTGCCAACTCGCACAGGCGCCGCAAACCACACCCGAAGCATGCAGAACAAGACCAAATCCAAGAAAGCCGGACGACTTATTTACGCATGTTATGCCGACTTCGAACAGCACATGACTTACTTCGACAAGGAAATATTTTTTGGATGGACACGACGGAAGACCGAGATAAGTTTAAGTAGACTGTTAGCGAGATTTACAAGAAACCTGAAACAGCAGCAAGAACCTCAGACGAAGACCTTGGAAACAGCACAGAGCAGATGCACCGATGAAGCTGGACATGCACCTGAACCAACGACGCCGTCGTAAAAAGATGCCCATCCTTAGATAAAAATAACCCGTCTCTCCACTATTCCATTGCTTACTCTAGGATGCATATCCGGTACGGCTCGTAAATCCTTCCTTATCCTAAGGGCACGTCTTCCCTACCATTAACCCGCGCCCCCCGGTCTACTCCTTGATATGCAATAGCCTTTGAAGTCCCATGAAACATGAGGCTTCATGGGCTAGTGCAAATCTTGGGGTTCATTCGATTTATCGAGTCTGGTTAAACCACGCTGGGGTCGGTGCATTTCATTCATTCATTCATTCAATGCCAAAAGGGCCTCAGCTCAGCATAATGTCAGATGACAACACAAAGTGAACCACCTGACGCTGACTTTCAGCTGCAAGTGCAACCCACGAGTGCCATACGCTAGAATAATAAACATAGGGAAGTGTGTGTCCGTTATAATAAATAATTTAAAGATAGTATGAAAATAAAATAAAACTCATTTAAGATCTAATAAAATTTTGTGACATATGTCACAAAATTTTATTTGATCTTAAATGAGTTGTTGTTATTAATCACAATACAACACACACACACATATATATGTGTGTGTGTGTTGTGTTGTGATTAATGAGAAACTAAACTAAATACTTAATATCTGTGTATATCCTACATGGATGATATAGTCCTGCTATCAGAAAGCACAACCCAACTACAACTGATGTTAAACTCTTTACATGAAGAAAGTCGTAAAGTAGGCTTGGAAATCAATTTAGATAAAACAAACGTCATGACGAATCATACTAAAATACCTATTTATCTCAGAAATCGACCGCTATCGTATGCTGATACTTATATTTACCTGGGAAAACAAATCTCATTTGATCCACGCAACAACGAACTAGAAGTAGAGAGAAGGGTCAACATCACCTGGAAGAAATTTTGGAACCTCAAAGAAATCCTAAAAAGCGACTTGTCCATAAATTTGGAAAGTAGTCATGAACACCTGCCTGCTCCCATCACTAACTTACGCTTGTCAAACGTGGAAATTCACAAGTAAACTAAAGAATAAGATCATAACCAGTCAAAGAAGTATGGAGAGAAGCATCCTGAAAATCAAGAAGATACAAAAAATCCGCCATACCGCCATAAGAAAGAAAACTAAAGTTATCGACGCACTCAGTTACTCACAGAAGCTAAAATGGCGATGGGCTGGACACGTAGCCAGACTCAATGATAATCGCTGGACCAAAACGACAACGTCATGGCTAGGACCATCGGGCCAGAGGAAAAGAGGTAGGCCGAATACGCGCTGGATAGACGATGTTATAAAAATAGCAGGCACACACTGGATGCGAGAAGCTGAAGACAGAGAAAAATGGTCATCTTTGGAGGAGGCCTTTACCCTCCGTTGAGAGGGGTTCTTGTACCCATAAATATAAAGCACCTAAAAGAACAAAGCACCAAATTAATTAATGCATGCATGCAAACTGTTTTGATGTTTATTTATTTTTATTTTTTTCTTTTTAATTGTAAAACTTATTTTTAACCTATATTTGTAACAAGAAATAAAAGGCTTTTTATTTTATTTTTTATTTTATTATTTACTAGCTTTTGCCCGCGACTTCGTCCGCGTTGCCGTCGTTTTTCGTAAAAAAGTACCCTATGTCCTTCCTCACGGTTCAGTGGTTTTGATGTAACAGACAGATTAACTTTCGTATTTTAGTAGGGAAATATAATATGTCAATCCACAATACTGTTGAAAAATATCGCAATAAGGAACCGCAGAATATTATTATTAATAGCTGTGCCCGCGACTCCGTCAGCGTGTAACTCCTTGTATGTTATTAAGTTAATGTATTGGTAATATTGTTTAGATCACTTTCACATGAGGCTTAAGTACCTATAGAACGAAAATACTTCAGCGCAAAGCTTCCGGGTAAACTATGTTGAAAGTTGACCCGTCCGGCACGTGAACATAAAGATTTCTAGAACTGCTAACCCGGGAAAGAGCGACATATAACTGACCATGCGAGAAACAACTGACACCGAGATCTACTCCAGCAACACGAAAAGTCTGCCCTTGAGCCTTATTAATTGTCATTGCATAACACACCGATACTGGGAATTGCGTTCTTTTAAATTGGAATGGAAAATTATTTGGTATTATGGGAATTCTGGGAATAAAGACGGTCTCTCCTGCACCGCAGCCTGTTAAAATTTGAGCCTTGATTACATTTTGTTGCAACTGGGTTACTTTTAGCCGAGTTCCCTACCTATACCTACTTCACTTAAAAAGAAATACCTATAACTATGTCCTATAATTAATAAAAGTATCTACGCTTTTACCTACTAACTTACCTTACGGTATCTAAAAATCTATGCTTACTACTTCTACTTCTACTACTACTTCATCTAAAAAGAAATAAAATGCAAACTATTACTAATTTGTAATTTGAACGAATATTTAAACACTACCAAAACAACTAATACCTATTTTATAAAATAAAAACAAAAGAAATTCAAATAAACTATTTAAAGACTAAAAGTCGCGCTGATAAGCACGGTTTTTTAATATCAATTATTGTCTGTTAATAAGGTCGAACGCTCTGAACGCATCACAGCCAAATATTGAATGATGAAGCTCACGCTCGGACCTCCCGCCTTTTTATACCCTGCCGCCACGACCCGCGTCGAGCGCGGCAACCGTTACACAAAAATAATCCTTATGGCATGATTCAGTATTCACGCGCGACGCGATGGCTTATTAGCGTATTTCATGTATAAGTTTGGTGTTTCTATACCGATTACTATGATTCTTTTTTTATTGAATAGGTAATAATATTAACTTCTTTTAATTAGGGATGAGTGTGAGTATTATAAACGTAAGAGTAAACAAATATAATCAGAAAGCTCCGAACTGCTAAGCTATCGGGAGTTACACGTGTTATTGTGAGTCAACCATAAAAGATAGACATATGCTGTTGTGGGATATTTTTTAGATAATTTTATGTAAAACATTTCCGTCATAAATGATTTCTATGTAGCTTTAACCATTAAGGCTTCACACGCGACGGAAGCTTAAAAAATGGAGCAACTTCTCCCGTTTTCCCAACATTTCCCTTCACTGCTCTGCTCCTATTGATTATAGCGTGATGAAAAGTATACTATAACCTCCCCAGGAGTATGAAGAATAACTGTACCAAGTTTCGTTAAAATCCGTCGAGTAGTTTTTGTTTCTATAAGGAACATACAGACAGACAGACAGACAGACAGACAGACAGACAGACAGACAGACAAAAATTTTACTGATTGCATTTTTGGCATCAGTATCGATCACTAATTACCCCCTGATAGTTATTTTGAAAATATATATCATGTACAGAATTGACCTCTCTACAGATTTATTATAAGTATAGATTATATCCTACATAAAATAATAAATCTTTTATCTATAAATAAAAAGTACCTTCAATGCAAAAACGGGTACCTGCGTTCTTCTAAACTACGAAACGGAGGTTGATGCGGTTTAATTATCATTCAGAATACCTAATACCTATACCTAATTTAATATCTCAAAAATTACTTTCATAATGTGCATTAATTCAGTCACACATTGTATCAATCCTAATACTGCAGGTTCTTCCCACCGGTACTGCAAGTCGAGCCGCGATACCGAAGCATTTGCTCACTCGCTGCGAAAGTACCCAAGCATGGCTCCGTTCCGGACCGCGTCTACCGACCTCATCGAGAAGCTCATTCGATACACGCAGGCTAAAAATTGTGAGTACAACTAACCGCAGAATAGATAATACTTAAGCCCTTTGTTTCTTTACGGTACGGCGTATAAACCGCGTTGTAGAAAAAACGTGTCTGACAACAAGCTTTCATAGTGATCCATACAACACTGACGACCGTGCCTACACACGGCGTATAAACCGCGCCGTAGAAAAACCGTGTCTGTCAACAAGCTTCCACAGTAATCTATACAACACCGACGACCGTGCCTGCACACGGCGTATAAGCCGCATCGTAGAAAAAACGTGTCTGACAACAAGCTTCCATAGTGATCCATACAACACCGACGACCGTGCCTACATAAGGTATATAAACCGTAGTTTTTCACGGCAAGAAAAACGTGTGTGTACAAAGGGCTTTAGCCCTCTTGTTATAGTTTGACCGAGACTACCGTACCGCGCTTTAGAAATGCGCGGCGAGGTGGAGGCAGCTTTGACGAACGAGCTGCCTACACTGCCGCCCCGTCTCGCCCCGCTCATACCGCAGGCACGGTTCAGCGGTTTCGGTCAAACTATAATAAACGCGGAGTTAAGTTACAACTACTATAAACTAGCATGGGTACATCTTTCGAGGTTTAGGTCTGGCATTTTTTACTCTAAATCATTTCTATGATTTGAGCCTACAGCTAAACTAGCTATTGCTCGTGTTGACACTCGCCTCCTACATTATCAGCCTATAACCGCCTCAAAATCAATTGGGTCGTTAAGAAGAACTAAGCACACACTGCACTTGTTGCCAGTGGTAACGGCCCCGACTTAAGGGGACTACAGGACCTAAACGTGCCTAAACGCAAGTTTTATAATGCGTAAAAGAATATGATCCACTGCAGTAAACAAAATCAGAAAAATATATGATATTCTTCAGGATATATGCTAGTATGATGTGTCTTTTAACGATTATAAATTATATTAATTTACATGCAATCATTCTGATTTTTTGTCAGATTATTCTACAAGCTACATATTAGCATAATAGTGTTTTAATTTTCCAGTCCAATCAATAGATTTTCTGTAAATCGCTAACTGCTTCATATTTTGCAATAAATTACCTGCGTCGTGTCATCGCGCTTCTCTTTCATTTCTATGCAGTCCGACAGTGACCGCGCTTTAGCTGTTGTAAGCCTCTTAAGAGTTGTGGGTGCCCAGACAAGCGCTTTACTTTTTGACACGGTGAAGGAAAATATCGTGAGGAAACCGGCATGTCCTAGAACTGAAAATTTGAAGATGACATCTACCAAACCGCACTGGGACCGCGTGATAGATTACAGCCCACTCCCTCTTGACGAGAGGAGGCCTGTGTCCCAGCAGTGGGAACATTATAGGCTGATTATGCTAAGCACACACACACAGACGGACACGAATAGCGAGTGTCTTATACCAGTGGTCGACAAACTCGTTAGTCAATAGATTCAAATATCAATACTATAACGACTAAGATTTCTTATGAGAGCCAATCCTTTCTGTGTGTCCAAACTGTCTCAATAAACTTTTCTTAATCCTTAAAACTCCCATCCTCTTTCACTCCACAACGCTTCCTAAAATTAACTTGCTAAGAAGTAGGATGCCTTCATCATCATCATCATATCGGCTGATAATAATATGACGAAGGCATCTTACTTATTAACAAGTTAACCTTGGAAAACTTTGAAAGGTACAGTAAATGATTAATTTTCGATGTCCTTTAATTTTAGCTGAAAATACTTCGAAAATAAATCTTTGAAATATAGTTTGAATTTTTAATAAAACTCATCTTGCTTAATTAACAAAAACCCGACCCCCGCGCGTATCTAATCTCGCACATCTACATTTGTACTCACTATAGGCAAAAGAGCCGCATGGGCTCTCCGACCACTGTTTTATACCATGTTTATAAATCAATCAATCAATCAATCAATATTTATTCGTGAACACAGGTATTACAATAAATGTCTTATGTATACCTACATTTTAGTCGAGCTCTATTTCCTACCAATGAAATTGGTGTACAAATATATTAGGTTTTTAGTATAAGTCTGAATCTATACAATACAAAGTCACGAATGATCGAGTAAATAATGTCAATTAATCAGTTATAATTTTATTTTTACATGCATGTCAATGGTAAATTATATTAAAGAGCTAGTAATGTCATATTTCATCATATTATAAATAATGTCAATTATATGTATTATTATTAATAAATAATTATTCAATTATAATTTATTTTTACATGCATGTCGATGGTAAATTATATTAAAGGGCTGGTAATGTCATATTTTATCATTTAAAAATTCTTCGATAGAGTAATACGTCTTATCTATCTTCTTAAATGTCTTATAGATGATATAATTATTTATATAAACATAATCGTGATCACTGACAATAAGACCATTCTTTTGCAGTTCAAGAAATGTCACGTTCAACAAAAAGCATGCGCTCCCTTCGACACCAGAAGTCTTCGGATACTTATGAGATGGCCAGAGCTTCTAAACACCAACAAACTTACACTAGGACGAGGCAGGATGACAGCGTTATCAATAATAGCAAGGTGCAGGTTGGCTCTAGAGGGAAACCGAGGAGTTTTAAGCTGTACTCGCCTGTGAGCTATAGCAGGAACCTCAAGTAAGTAGCAAAGAATTTAAGTCATCATTTCAGCCGAAAGACGTCCACTGCTGCACATAAGCCCCCCCAAGCACCGCCACTTCGACCAGTTCTGTGCTTCCCGCATCCAGCGGATTCCTGCAGCCTTCACAAGGTCATCGGTCCACCTTGTGGGAGGCCTTCCAACGCTACGTCTTCCGGTACGCGATTTATACTCCAGAACTTTTTGGCCCCATCGGCCATCGGATCTGCGAGCAATGTGCCAAATTTTTTTTGCAAGGATCTAGGAAGCTGTGGTGGCCCAGTGATAACTGGATCACCACTGCTTGGTCGGTTGTAGGTAGTTCATACTCATAACGGGGGTCGAAAGTGCAATCATTTCGTGCAATTTATGTCATCACCAAGTGGCTCTCAAATTGGTGACGGAAAATATCGGGAGAAAAGCTTTTCGTCAAACGAAAAATTATTACGGCCCACTTCTTTTCGGCTGTGTCCCAGCAGTGGGAACAAGAAAGGCTTTTTGCAGTCTGCGGAATTAATTATGCAAATGGTGTGTCATAAGGCTTTCTGGCCATATTTATAAGAAGGCCATGCCCTTGTGGAAAAAATGAGCCTGTAGCGGCATCTACATCGCCACATGCGAACTACGCATCAAAATCCTGACGTCACATAAATCCTGCATCGCGCAATTAGAGTTTACCGTGCGAACGACATATAAAAGACTAGCCGACATCAACCATTGGGCAATTGCCCGCCAGACACGACACCCATCTGGTCGGAGGATGCTCCCTTTTCTAAAGGGGATGAGTGAACTTTACCAACTGTTGATATAATTTCTTTACATATAACATTTATAAACTTATTCTAAAACTTATTTCGTATAACGTTATTGGATATAACGTTTATTTAATAGAAAATCATAAGGTCTATCGTTTAAAATATATATTGATGGTATTAACCATTGTGGTAGCGGCCGCCGAGCGCCAGATGGGGTCTATTGCTGATGAATCTTACTCAGTTAAATACATTATTATATAACTGAGCAAGATTATGTACACAAAGTGACAACGAACAATGTTATTTTTTAAGCTACATAAAGGCTACAACTTATGAATAATTAGACTAAGTTATAAAGTGTATGTTTGCAATCTTGCTTTGTGTTTTTAACTAGGCGTTTTTATCATATAAGACTAAATAGGTTTTATGTCTTTTGCGTGGTCAAACGATTTTATATTCATTGTATGTTATGCTTATAAAAATAAGTTATTTTAAAATTATATCAATCGTTTATTATATTAACTGATCATTATATCAAATAAAATTATAGATTCAGGTGTTGTTAATATTAGAGATTTTGTAATTATATCATTATATTATACTTACTCCTCTAGAAGGCATTGACCAATAAATTTAAAGAAACCATTTTTTTTCTTACAGAGCAACCCGACAAAGAGACACGAAGTTCAGTAGTAGCTACGACTATTTAAAGGCAGCTAACTCTCCCTATGGACGGTCCAATCGCTCCGACGAGTCCCCAAGCCCGGTAGAATCGAGTAGTCCAGAACGGACTAGGAGTCCAGAGAAGTCAAGGAGTCCAGAAGGGTGTAAAAGTCCCGAGGTGTCCCGAAGTCCCGTTCGGTTCAAGAGTACCGATGGGCTATGGAGTCCCTATACGCCGAATCGTTTGGACAGGTCTATACGGTTCGAGCGCTCTGTCCGTGATGTGAGATTGAGCGACATGTCCAAGTATATTCGGAGTACAATAAGACAGATATGCAATGAAAGGCCAGTTGTAAGTGCTTCTTGATCGATTTTCTTTACTTTATTTATTTATTTAACCGTTTAGTCACAAGTTATGCGTTTAAGAGTGTTTATCCTAAAACTTGGCAACGTCGCAAATAGCTGTCAAATATTTACCTGTTAAGCTATTGCATAGCTTTTATCGGAGACTCTGAGCGCGGCGACCGAATGTAGAAATTCCGTAACGAAAAAAAAACCTGACGCGAAAGTTTGTGAGGATGGATGGATGGATGTTTGTTACTCTTTCACGCAAAAACTACCGAACGGATTTTAATGAAACTTTACAGTAATGTGGCTTATATATCAGAATAACACATAGGCTACAATTTATAAAGATTTTATGTGATTTAGCCATAATATAACGATAAGTATCCAGTAAGTCGGAAAAAATCCTGCCCTCTGAGATCTATCTTTGCGTGCGCTGCCTAAACCGCTGGAGTTACATGAAAAGAATGTATTGTGGGGTTGTTTGTCTTAAAGAGTTCTAAATAAAAGTCCGGGACAGCATATATCTACCTTTTATGTGGAAGCCATTATAGCCAAAATAGTGAGCTATAAATACATTTAAATTGAATACTTTTTTTAAGTTGCATATTTTAGAGTATTTAGTTAATTCGTATCAAAATAAATACCTTCATCGCTTTCGGTATTTAATGTAGATAAAATTTGTCTTTTACACTAAGTAATTTGGACTAATATTTTAAAAGTTAGAACGATAAGAATGACCTGCGATGAGTCGACGGCGGGCGCGCAGAACGAGGGTGGAGGGGCGGGATAGGCAATAACGCGCGATCGCCGAGTGCGCGACCCGAACGCGGGCAGACGCGTGAGGGCAGACGTCATTGACGGTTGTGTAAATTCTGCGATTTAGGGGGGGGGGTATAGGGGTATTTTTTTAAAAAAATATTTTAAATCAACAATATTATCTTCTTATTTTTGAATATATGCTATGCAATAGCTTTACCGTGGCAGTCCTCGAGTGCCACACGTATTTTTTTTTTGATTAAGGCGCGTTCCCGTGCGAAACACAGTGGTAGCCGTTTTTTAGGCTGTTTTTGGGAGTCAACTTCTCTTTATCTAAAAGAACTAGCAACTAATAAAAAAATACATAAAATTTCTACATAATCTTGACTCCAAAATGGTAGTTTATTTTTATTTTTTAAGCGGCATAATATTTAATTAAAGGGCCACAAAAAAGCCACAGAAATGAGAAATAATGATTTATTACATGCATCTCCTCCTAAAATAACCATTATTTTGATTTGCTTCCTAAACTAATGGATAGGTAATTTAATAAAGAACATTTTGCTAGTTTAATTTTTTTCAAAACACGAAAATTTGATTTTATAAAGATTTTATTCTAAAATCTGAGCGTACTCGCTAAGTAACTCTTCCGCAGAGTTAGTGTGCCACGAATGCTCAAGGTTATTTGGTCAGGGTGGCGCCTTAATTTGGCAATATTGTACTGTATGAAAATATGAAATGTGGCTAACTAGCAAAATAAAATATTGATTATGAAATGCAATAATTAATATCGTAACACCGAATATTTATTTTAAGATGTAAAAAAAGTATTTGGAAACTTTCCAAAATGCCTTTTTCACACCTGAAATGGTTACAACATCAAATTCAGTGTTATAATTGCAATTGATAATGTTGCCAAATTTTAGGATAAATGCTCTTAACACGAATCGTAGTGCCGTTTGAGAAGTCTAAGATATAATAGTGATTCCCGCAGGTGTTCCAAGTGTGTCCGAAGCTCAGGAACAGGTTCAACCAACACAAGAAGGTCTGCCCTCACAAGAATGATAGGGCCAGTGACATTATGGTAGGTGTCATCAACAGCATATATACTTAAGTAGACACGCGCAAGATAAGTCTGCGCGCAGCTGAAATAGAAATTAATCGTATGCCGCCGCGCCGTCTTGTCGCTTATGTAAGGTCAAATTAAGTATATTCATTAATTATTTAATATTAATATAAGATTAATTATATTAAGATTAAATTGTTAATATAGATTTAATATTTTAATGCGCAGATTTATCTTGCGCGCACCTTAATTGTATCTTTTGGCGTATGGCCGAAATTGGAGTTAACGCCGCCATCTTGTTTTTGCAATACACTTCACAAATCAAATCAAAGTCAAAAGCTGACTAGGAAGAAGATTTCGCGCAATAAACTCCCCAGCAGCAAAAACAATTGCACAAATGTTGACCAGTAGTATCCCCCCCCCCCCGTAATGAAATGAATTGAATTTGTTTATTCTATAAATAGGATATCAGAACCACAATTTCGGGTCATAAAAAAAAAGCTAGATGAGGTCGGGATTTCCTATCTAACTACTCTGAGAAGAAAGGCCGAAACAAGCTTACGTCACAGTCCCTAAAAAGGGAAGGAAAGTCCAAATAAAAATCTTGGTCAGATCATGTGAAGACTACGTAGATTAGTGTCTGAAATGGTGTTTTGAGGAAAGAACCACACAGTTTTCAGTAGACCTGTCCAGTCAGTGCAAGCATTTGTCAGTAATCGTGCAGCTCAACTCAAAACTTAAGGAGCTCAACAACTGTCAACGTCATTTGCATCAAAAGGTCCTTGTATAAAAGATACAGTCCTTTCACATATATTTAACGTCTGACAGCAGCCCAAGGGGAGGGGATATTATGGAAATCGCTTCTTATTTTGAAAAGTCCTAAGTTTTTGCGAACATTCATAATACTTTCTAAGATATAAAGAGAAGGCAGAGTGTGAAAGTGATATTCAAAGTGATGCAAAATCAGACGTAAAATAATTGTGAAAGGTCAGTAGCTGTACCTTATTTTTGGCAAACAAGCTTATGGCAGTCGTTACGGATAGTCAGAAGCCAGAAAGTCTGACTACCAGTCTTTCATATATATCGTGCTACCCAGTAACTGGGTTGTCGAAGTCAGATAGATAAATACTAATATTCAGCTGCATCTGGTTAGACTGGAAGCTGACCCTAACGTAGTTGGGAAAAGACTAAACTCGTTGGATATAAAATTAATTTCTGTTATGCCAATGGTGTGTCAGAAAATCAGATTGAATTTACTTGTTATTTCGTTAAACTCCTAGTCGAAACTGAATAGCAAACTATTCTAGCGTACGAGTTACTTTTGAGTAGTATTCCTGAACGCTTAGCAATGCCACAATTGAAACGGGTTTTGTCGACGGAAGAATAGACAAAATGACAGATTGGGATTGTTTATCTGTCATTTTGTCTATTCTTCCGTTGTTGTAGATAACCCGTTTCCATGGTTGTCATACTACGCTTGCTGCTAAAATGTAATCTTTTTTGTCTTGTCTTGCTTTCAGGAAGACGAACCGGAGGAAGACCAAGGTAACTATTGTTTTTGATACCTTTGTGATAAACGAAATGCTTCACACATTACACATCATCACAAGACATTCAAACGTTTTCACTATCATCATAAGCATGGATTTTCAACATTCTCCTTTACGATACCGTCGCGTCGACTTATTCTTCAGGAGTTGTTCCTTCGTGTTGCACACCTTGTTCTATCTTTTTTCTATATCTTCCTAGAGAAAAGAACACAGTGTTCTAATTGTTCTGCGTAGATATTTAATGCTCTGTGGTTGGTCAATAACTTGTTTAGATTTCTTGTTTTAGATCGATCTGTTAGTTGATTTTTCGCAAGTGTTTTTGCATTGCGTTAAGCTGAGTTTGACGTAAATCCCATTCACTCTGATCGATAAGTATCTGATGAACGCGTAAACAAAACCAGTTCAGTCGGTCGATTCTGTAAAAAGAACAACGTGAAACTTAGGTGAAGTGAGCGTGAAGTGAGCTGTCACTGTCACATGTCATAGTGTGTATTAACACTATTGACTGCTCACTTCACATAAGTAAGTAAAATCGGCAGGTCAAATTCTTACGCACTCACTTACTGAATGGAAGTAACACATTCATCTATATTTAGAAGGTTTCAATCTTATATTTCATCACTTTTCCAACAATTATTGTTTGATTATCATGATTAAATTGTAATATTAAAATTATGGACGAATCTTTAAGGTTATAAAACTCACCTGAATTTGCAAATGCAAAACATTTTTAAGGTGATTTAAAATTAGCGATTCGGGTTTAATCTTTATATGATCAAATCAAAGCACTCAATTTGCAAGTGGCACTACAATTTACCATCCACAGGTACGTTTTCTGATCTATTTGTTTAAATTTTCATAAATCATTTATTACTTTGCAAACATGGGTAATTATTACATAGATGTTTTATTATGAAAGTCCTCCGTGTTCTACCGTCACATGGGCATGCAAATCATATTTAATTTACACAAATTTAAAGACATTATAATTTTAAATAGGTAACAATTAGGAAATTATAATAATACGTAATATAAATTAATGTAAAATCGTTCGAATTACAGTAAATGTCAAATTAATACAAAAATGTCAACAAGTTTGCAGTAATCAATAATAAAAATAAAAAATGGATTATTAGCATGTCAATCAGTCAGTGATTCATCAGACTCTTTTGGAAAATAATAGTTTCTAGTATATCAGGATATCCTTAAATATTTCCTCAAGAAAGTCTAACAGCCAGGTATAGTATTACCCAGTATCTGAGTTTAATAGATCAGCCAATCGCTCCGTGTAAAATACTGGCAGTCATTTGCACTAGTTAGACTGGAAGCCGACCCGACATAGTTGGGAAAAGGTTAGGCAGATTATGACGTCCTGTCGTGGGTACAGAATATATACACATAACACCAGTGCCGGATTAACCACGTAGCAAGAGTAGCAATTGCTACGGGCCCCGCGCTAAAGGGTGCCCCGCGTATTCAAACCCGGGCCCCACCTCCGCCTGAGCATAATTTTTTGAGTGAAACTTATTAAGAAGTGGTATATTGAATTTACTTGATGTCTCAAAAACGTGATACGTACTACCTTTGCCGACTAAGACGTCAGAATATGGGTAATACAATTTCTAAAAGTTGATTGCAAATAGACGTATTGAGTATTGTTTTTTTTTTTACCACTTTATACATAAGAACCCATAGCAGATCAAGGGCCCGTCGTAATCTGTGTCGTATGTCTACTAGTATATTCACTTTATGCCACACAGCATCCGGCTCTGTTCTTTCGCGCTTCATTCAGGCTTTCAGCGGATGGACGGCACCTTCGACTGTAAGTTTTGCTTCTATTGTTGATTCATCTTTCTTTAATAATAATTTTTATTCATTTGACTTTGTTGATAGATCTTTGTTTTGACCTTGTACAATTTCAACATTATTTAGCCCTTTTGTTTATCGTCATCTTGATCATTGTTGTCAAATTCTTATTCATTAATGTTTTAGTAACTAATAAACTAATT
Source organism: Agrochola circellaris (assembly GCA_914767755.1). Lineage (NCBI taxonomy): Eukaryota > Metazoa > Arthropoda > Insecta > Lepidoptera > Noctuidae > Agrochola > Agrochola circellaris. Next base: position 1,108,033 of record OU611867.1, on the reverse strand, counting down.
TTAGATTTAGGGTTCATTCATGATTTTATCCTTTATTTTTTTTTCTTTTTTTTCTCGTGGGTAGGTTCTAAGAGAATATAGTATTTTAGTTTGACCGAAACCGCTGTACCGTGCCTTAGGAATGCGCGGCGAGGCGGGGGCAGCGTTGACGAATGAGCGACTGGACGCCGAGAGCGTTGACGAATGAGTGCCATGCACTGCTGCCCCGTCTCGTCATGCACATACCTAAGGCGCGGTCGATTGATATTATAGCTGATTGATAGAACGTTGGTTGCACAATTATTTAGCTTGAAACTTGTAAGTACTCATCCACCATTAATTAAATAATCTATACGACAAGCAATACTTTAATTCTTAGCACAAATATAAAATAACATCGAGCCTATATTAGCCTATAAAAAGAATGAGCGAAATGAATTGAACCTTAAAAATGTTTGATTGAATTTAATAAATTTTACTTTAAAACACTTATTGTATATTCGTTTATATGTACTTCAACAATGAACATTAAGATGAAACAATAAAAAGGATATGTCCGACTTCAAGTTTTTGCAAGGTCAATTAAAAATTATATTACGCTTTGGCATTTTAAGTTCAAAACTAAAGCGTTATTTTGTCGTATTAAAATGTTATTAGACTGGAAAAAGATTTATTTTTTAACGAACTCCTTAAAAAAAGGTTAAGGTTCTCAAATCATCTGTATATATTGTTTTTTTTTAATGTTCCAATAGAACAACATATTATTTTGAGATTTATTCCAATCCAACTATTTGGACTAATCATTATTTTCGAGAATTAGTTCACTACCCCAACACTATTTGTGTAACTATGGTAACATAATTTCGCTTTGAACTGTCATTTAACTGAATACGATTATTTGTCGAACTGTATTTTTCTGATAGGAGGAACCATTGTGATTGGTGTCTTCAAAGCCAAAATAAATTCCATGATTAAATGAGAAATGATTTTATTTCTGTAAGTAGGTTTGTACAAACACTTTTACGCGTCAATCATATTTTTAATAAAAACTAGATGAGGTCGGCGTTTTCTATCTGACTACTGTGAGAAGAATGGCCGAAACAAACTCAGAGGTCACAGTCTCTTTTAAAGTCCAGATATAATCTTTGTCAGATCATGTTAAGATCATGTAGATTGGTGTCTGAAATGGTCTTTTGAGGAAAGAATCACACAGATTGAGTGAATCTGTCCAGTCAGTGCACGCATTTGTTAGTGATCGTGCAGCTCAACTCAGAATTTAAGGAGCTCAACGATTCGACGAACAATACCAAAGAAAGAACATTTGGGTTGGCCGCATACATTACTCAAACTGCCAAACCATGATTAGAACTAAGTAAAAAAAAAAGGAATGATCCACATAGTCACATTCACAATAATTTAAATAATATAATACTTTAAAAGTAAATATTCATGTCATTGTTTAATTAAAATTTATGAATGTCAATGTATATATAAAAACTCGGAAATAATCTTGGTCAGATCTTTTTAGGACACACTAATCTACATGAAATTAGTGTCTGAAATGGTCTTTTGAGGAAAGAACCATGCAGTTTTGAGTGGACCTGTCCAGGCAATGCACGCATTTGTCAGTAATCAGAACATAGGGAGCTCAACGACTCGACGAACAATACCAAAGAAAATGGTATACTTCACAAAGTAAATTTCATATTCATTCATTTCAAATATTATCACACAAAGATAATATTCATATCAAAGTATGACTAAAAAAAAAATCTGAATGACTAAAATAAAATAAATAATTGGAACAGCTCATTCCCAAGCCTTTTTGTCCTCAATGTCCTCAATCTTTAGCGGTATAAAACGCTTTATTCTTCATTATAAAACTCTGAATTGTTTTTGTTTCCCAGGAGCAAACCGGATGCCAATGTAATAGAACCGACTGCCACTGTACTAAAGCAACGCAATGTGTCAATAACCCCGATGCCTCCACGAATACCACAACTTGTAGCTGCAAAGGTCCAACGAAAACAGGTTGTTGTCGCTGGATGCCATGTGTTTGTGCCAATAAAGCCCAAGATCAAGTATATTATAACAAAAGAATCGATGAAGAAATCTCTGAATGGCTCAAAGACGTTCCTGTACAAAGCATCGAATGCTCAATGAGTCAAAAGAGAAGAGAAACAGTCATCAAAGAATTACGAAAAACTTTAAAGCAGCTACCTTCTGATGAGAACTTCGATGACAATGCTCGAAATGAGATCAAAAGTTTTGTTGATAGGTATCCCTTGTGGAATCCAGGTAAAAATAAGGAAGATGAAAAGCTCTTCAAAAACCAGTTAGCTGATAAGCTTACAGAGAGAATTGTAAGTATACCAAGAAAACCTGATAGATTTAGAGATATTGTTAAAAAATGGGTTGTTAACATAGATTTTGAAGACGATGGTGAAGATGTAGATAAGGAAACCATTATTGATAAGTTTGTTTATAAACTCACGTCTCTGGCTGCTGAGAGGCCCGCATGTGATATGAAATATACAAACACATTAAGAAAAGAAATAATCGAATTACTCGTAGAGTTAGCTTTAAAATTCGATGGTGATATGATAAAGTTGAAAAATATAGCAAATAAATTGGCCACAGAAATAGTAAATATACCAAGAAACGTGAATTTACCAGGTGATACGACTGATTTGACAGATGAGTTTGAAGAAAATGTGTCTGATTGGATATGTGAACACGGTTTGTGTGGAGAGCTTAATAAAGACCCTAAATTGATTGAAGGTTTAGCCAAAAAGTTAAATAAATTAAAGTCACATGGGAGCGATGACGTCGTTGAAGAAATGAAAGAAGACATTCATCAATTTGTGGATGATGTAGGTTTTGCGATTGAAACAATGGATGAATTAGTTGATGAGTTAATGAAGGAACTGTCAAATACTGTTCAAACGAACGAAATAGAAAGGATGATGACGGGTCAAGATGAACTCACTGAAGAAGTCATGGATTGGCTAAGAAACTTACCAGGCGGTTCTGATTTACATCCACGGAAATTCGAAAAAATCATTAATGAACTTGTAAACGTGATAAAAGAAGGCAGAGAACAGGGAAATGAGGATTTGACAAACGATATATTAAATTGTGTAGTTGATGCTGACCTCCCTATAGATCCTGATGACTTGGGTACACACGTTGAAGAACTAATGGAGAAACTTAACATTTTGCCTTCTGCCGAATATCGCAGCGAACAGGTAAAAAAAGTAATGCTAAAAGATATTTTTGATGCTATAGAAAACATGTCAATTTCGGAAGATAAAAAGGCAGAGTTGAGAAAAAAGGCCAATAAAATTGTAGAAAAACAAATAAATGAGTCATCCTTAAACTCTGATGGTAGTCATGATGATGTGGAGGAGGTAATTATGGACAATATGGGTGTTTTTATTAGTAGCATTGACATACCTAAAGAAAGTCTATTTAAACTGAAGACCTCATTAAGTAATACGTTAAACATTATATTCGATGAATCGCTTACGAGACTAAGAAGACTAAGCAGAGATGTAAGTAATTTAAAACAGAGAATTTCAAATGATGTACGAAATGCAGCCATGGAACTCCCGATAGACACAGATAAAAATAAATATTTAACTCAGCAAGTTAAGGGAACACTGTCAAAAAATATGTATAAGCCATTGCCTAGTAATGTCAAAAATACAATTAGTAATGAAATTAGTGATATAGTTGACAGATGTCCGATTTCTGAAGACAACAGTATCGGAGGTTGTTTGAAAAAAATGTTATCGGCTGTTGCGTCGAAACATTTGAATATTTGTTTACCTAAATGTGTGTGTGACATTCAAAGTAAAGTAGAAAAAGACGTCAGTATTGTTATTGACAGATCTTCCATAGATACGGGTAAACAGAAAGAGTTAAAGAAGAAAATACAGGATATACTCACCGAAAACAAAGACCGTAATCTTTCAGATGAAGTCCTTAGAACTATAAAAACAGATATTAATGGTGTAGTTAGTGATCTATCAATACCTCAAGATAAAAAGGATGTTCTAAAAAAGATCGTTGGTGAAACTATATCTAAAGATTTCAATGAAGCTTTATCAAATTTAAGGCACGATTTAAACAAGATGAGAAATAAACTGTTCGAAGATATTAGCAATGTAATTGAAAAATCCCCAATTCCGGAGGTTGTAAAAACACATTTAACAAATAATTTAAAATCCGTTCTAGTCAGAAATTTAGATTCTTCTCTTTCGGATGAAGAAAAGTACACAATCTTAGATGAAGTCTCGAACATAGTTATAGACGACATGCCAGAAGAAAAAAGAAGGAGTTTGACAAATAAACTAGCACAAAATTTAGATACACAACAAAAGAAAGAAGATACAAACGAAATTGATCAATTAACTAAGAATTTTAAAGAATTAGAAAATAAAATACTAGACTATATTTTAAGAGAAATGGAACAGGCTGTTGAAGAAGCACCAATTCCTAGAGAAAGAAAAATCGAATTGAAGAAGAAGTTGAAGGATATGGCCACAATAGACTACAAGAAACCGGCAGAGGATATTGCAGAAGCAGTTATGGGTGGCATAAATGAAATTCTTGATAAACTGCACTTACCAAAATACAAAAGAAATGAACTGAAAAATGAATTAGCTGCTGCAATAGATGAATACAGCAAATTGCTAAGAAAAATACAAGATTTAGAAACTGAACATGGGGAGCACAAAAAGCCCATAGAAGAATTTGATGAAACTAAAGCGAAAGAAAGTATTTTGCAAGGAATTGAAGATATTATTACAGAATCAGCCATCCCTGAAGAGAAAAAGAAGGAGTTGAAAACGAAATTGAAAAAACTGTCTGTTGATTATTTTAAAAAGCCCTTCAGCGAAGACGTGCAAGACGCCATAAAATTCGGCATAGCTGATATGCTAGATGAGCAGCAAATACCTAAATCTGAGAAAGATAAATTGAAACGTGCATTAATAAACATGGCTGATGAAAATTTGGCAAAGTTGCGAGAAGCAAAACAGCCCGCAGAAAAAGTTGATGAAACAGAAGCGAAAGAAAGTATTTTGCAAGGAATTGAAGATATTATTACAGAATCAGCCATCCCTGAAGAGAAAAAGAAGGAGTTGAAAACGAAATTGAAAAAAATGGCTGTTGATCACTTAGAAAACCCCATCAGCGACGACGTGCAAGATGCCATAAAATTTGGCATATCTGATACACTAGATGAGCAGCAAATACCCATACCTGAGAAAAATAAATTGAAACGTGCACTCATAAATATGACTGACGAAAATTTGGCCAATTTGCGAGATGTTGATAAAACTAAAGCAAAAGAAAGTATTTTGCAAGGAATTGAAAAGATCATTAAAGAATCAGCCATCCCTGAAGGCAAAAAGATAGAATTGAAAAGAAATTTGAAAAAAATGGCTACTGATAATTTGAAAAAGCCCTTCAGCGACGACGTGCAAGATCTCATAAAAATCGGCATAGCTGATATACTAGATGAGCTGCAAATACCTAAATCTGAGAAAGATAAATTGAAACATTCATTAATAAACATGGCTGACGAAAATTTGGCAACTTTGCGACAAGCAAAACAGCCCTTGGAAGAAATTAATGAAACAAAAGAGAAAGAAAGTATTTTGCTAGGAATTGAAGATATTATTACAGAATCAGCCATCCCTGAAGAGAAAAAGAAGCAGTTGAAAAGGAAAATGAAAAAAATGGCTAGTGATTATTTGGAAAAGCCCTTCAGCGACGACGTGCAAGATGCCATAAAAATCGGCATAGCTGATATACTAGATGACCTGCAAATGCCTAAATCTGAGAAAGATAAATTGAAACGTTCATTAATAAACATGGCTGATGAAAATATGCCAAAGTTGCGAGAAGCAAAACAGCCCGTAGAAGAAGTTGATGAAACAAAAGCAAAAGAAAGTATTTTGCACGGAATTGAAGATATTATTACAGAATCAGTCATTCCTAAAGAGAAAAAGAAGCAATTGCAAAAGAAATTGAAAAAAATGGCTACAGACAATTTGAAAAAACCCTTCACCGACGACGTGCAAGATGCCATAAAAATCAGCATAGCTGATGTACTAGATGATATGCAAATACCTAAATATGAGAAAGATAAATTGAAACGTGCATTAATAATTAAGGCTGATGAAAATATTCAAAAGTTGCGAGAAGTAAAACAACCCGTAGAAGAAGTTGATGCAACAAAAGCGAAAGAAAGTATTTTGCTAGGAATAGAAGATATTATTACAGAATCAGCCATCCCTGAAGAGAAAAAGAAGCAGTTGAAAAGGAAAATGAAAAAAATGGCTACTGATAATTTGGAAAAGCCCTTCAGCGACGACGTGCAAGATGCCATAAAAATCGGCATAGCTGATATACTAGATGACCTGCAAATGCCTAAATCTGAGAAAGATAAATTGAAACGTGCATTAATAAACATAGCCGACGAAAATTTTACAAAGTTAAGAGAAGCAAAACAGCCCGTAGAAGAAGTTGATGAAACAAAAGCGAAAGAAAGTATTTTGCACGGAATTGAAGATATTATTACAGAATCAACTGTCCCTGAAGAGAAAAAGAAGGAGTTGAAAAGGAAATTGAAAAACATGGCTGTTGATAATTTGGAAAAGCCTTTCAGCGTTGATGTGCAAAATGCCATAAAATCTAGCATAGCTGATACACTAGATGAGCAGCAAATACCTAAATCTGAGAAAGATAAATTGAAACGTGCATTAATAAATATGACTGACAAAAATGTGGCAAATTTGCGAGAGGTTGATAAAATAAAACCAAAAGAAAGTATTTTGCTAGGAATTGAAAAAATCATTAAAGAATCAGACATCCCCGAAGACAAGAAGATGGAATTGAAAAAGAAATTGAAAAAAATGACTACTGATAATTTGAAAAAACCCTTCAGCGACGACGTCCAAGATGTCATAAAAATAGGCATAGCTGATGTATTAGATGATATGCAAATACCTAAATATGAGAAAGATAAATTAAAACGTGCATTAATAAACATGGCTGATGAAAATATGCCAAAGTTGCGAGAAGCAAAACAGCCCGTGGAAGAAATTAATGAAACAAAAGCGAAAGAAAGTATTTTACACGGAATTGAAGATATTATTACAGAATCAGCTATCCCTGAAGAGAAAAAGAAGCAATTGCAAAGGAAATTGAAAAAAATGGCTACTGATAATTTGAAAAAGCCCTTCAGCGACGACGTGCAAGATGCCATAAAAATCGGCATAGCTGAAATACTAGATGACCTGCAAATGCCTAAATCTGAGAAAGATAAATTGAAACATTCATTAATAAACATGGCTGACGAAAATTTGTCAATTTTGCGACAAGCAAAACAGCCCTTGGAAGAAATTAATGAAACAAAAGCGAAAGAAAGTATTTTGCTAGGAATTGAAGATATTATTACAGAATCAGCCATCCCTGAAGAGAAAAAGAAGCAATTGCAAAGGAAATTGAAAAAAATGGCTACAGACAATTTGAAAAAACCCTTCACCGACGACGTGCCAGATGCCATAAAAATCAGCATAGCTGAAATACTAGATGACCTGCAAATGCCTAAATCTGAGAAAGATAAATTGAAACATTCATTAATAAACATGGCTGACGAAAATTTGTCAATTTTGCGACAAGCAAAACAGCCCTTGGAAGAAATTAATGAAACAAAAGCGAAAGAAAGTATTTTGCTAGGAATTGAAGATATTATTACAGAATCAGCCATCCCTGAAGAGAAAAAGAAGCAGTTGAAAAGGAAAATGAAAAAAATGGCTACTGATAATTTGGAAAAGCCCTTCAGCGACGACGTGCAAGATGCCATAAAAATCGGCATAGCTGATATACTAGATGACCTGAAAATGCCTAAATCTGAGAAAGATAAATTGAAACATTCATTAATAAACATGACTGACGAAAATTTGGCAAAGTTGCGAGAAGCAAAACAGCCTGTAGAAGAAGTTGATGAAACGAAAGCAAAAGAAAGTATTTTGCAAGGAATTGAAGATATTGTTACAGAATCAGCCATCCCTGAAGAGAAAAAGAAGCAGTTGAAAAGGAAAATGAAAAAAATGGCTACTGATAATTTGAAAAAGCCCTTCAGCGACGACGTGCAAGATGCCATAAAAATCGGCATAGCTGATATACTAGATGACCTGCAAATGCCTAAATCTGAGAAAGATAAATTGAAACATTCATTAATAAACATGACTGATGAAAATATGCCAAAGTTGCGAGAAGCAAAACAGCCCGTGGAAGAAATTAATGAAACAAAAGCGAAAGAAAGTATTTTACACGGAATTGAAGATATTATTACAGAATCAGCTATCCCTGAAGAGAAAAAGAAGCAATTGCAAAGGAAATTGAAAAAAATGGCTACTGATAATTTGAAAAAGCCCTTCAGCGACGACGTGCAAGATGCCATAAAAATCGGCATAGCTGATATACTAGATGACCTGCAAATACCTAAATCAGAGAAAGATAAATTGAAACGTGCATTAATAAAAATGGCTGATGAAAATATTCCAAAGTTGCGAGAAGGAAAACAGCCCGTAGAAGAAGTTGATGAAACAAAAGCGAAAGAAAGTTTTTTACACGGCATTGAAGATATTATTACAGAATCAGCTATCCCTGAAGAGAAAAAGAAGCAATTGCAAAGGAAATTGAAAAAAATGGCTACAGACAATTTGAAAAAACCCTTCACCGACGACGTGCCAGATGCCATAAAAATCAGCATAGCTGATATACTAGATGACCTGCAAATGCCTAAATCTGAGAAAGATAAATTGAAACGTGCATTAATAAACATAGCCGACGAAAATTTGACAAAGTTGCGAGAAGCAAAACAGCCCGTGGAAGAAATTAATGACACAAAAGCGAAAGAAAGTATTTTGCTAGGAATTGAAGATATTATTACAGAATCAGCCATCCCTGAAGAGAAAAAGAAGCAGTTGAAAAGGAAAATGAAAAAAATGGCTACTGATAATTTGGAAAAACCCTTCAGCGACGACGTGCAAGATGCCATAAAAATCGGCATAGCTGATATACTAGATGACCTGCAAATGCCTAAATCTGAGAAAGATAAATTGAAACGTTCATTAATAAACATGGCTGACGAAAATTTGGCAAAGTTGCGAGAAGCAAAACAGCCTGTAGAAGAAGTTGATGAAACGAAAGCAAAAGAAAGTATTTTGCAAGGAATTGAAAAGATTATTGAAGAATCAGCCATCCCTGAAATTAAAAAGATGGAGTTGAACAGGAAATTGACAAAAATGGCTGTTGATCATTTAAAAAAACTCTTAACTGATGAAGTGCATGATGCCGTGAAAATTGGCATAGCTGATATACTAGATGAACTACAAATACCTAACTCTGAGAAAAAGAAATTGAAACGTGCATTATTAAATATAGTTGACGAAAATGTAGACAATTTGCGAACTCCCAAATTGTCATCACAAGTTGATGATTTTAAGGAATTAGAAAATGAAACTCAAAATAATATCTTAATTGGGCTTGAAAAAGGTATTGATGAAGCACCTATCCTTATAGATAAAAAAAAAGAGTTAAAGAAAAAACTGAAAGACTTGGCCACGAAAAACTTCCAGAAATCGATAACTGATGATACTGCAGCAGCACTTAAAGATGACATATATGAAATCCTTGATGAACTGAATTTACCAAAAGAAAAGAAAAATAAATTAAAAAGTGAACTAACTGCTGCAGCTAATGAATATTCTAAATTGAGTAATTTCAAAAATGAAATAAATTTGGCAAAAACCATGCCAGATGTGAAAGGGAATAAATTAAATGTAATAATACGTAGAGTATTGCCTCAGTTTGACGAGGCTGTAGATCCTAGCTACCAAAAACAATTAGCTGAAGAATTTGATGAATTATTAGAAATAGCCGGCACGGATGGAGATTTTAAAGACGCAAGAAGAAAACTCATACAGAAATTAATGAGGGAGCAAAATTTATCCGAAAAAGAAGCAAGTGGTCCAGTTGATGAACTGATTGGCAGAGCACGAGAAATGGCACTAAAAGAAGATATAGGTGACGAAAGAAATGAATTAGATCCAAGCTACGTTAAAACATTAGAAGCAGATATTAATGGATTAGTCAATATAGCGCAGGTTGGTGGAGATTTTGAAGATGCAAGGAGAAAACTCAAAAAGAAACTAATGCGAGAGCAAAACTTACCTGAAGAAAAAGCGAGTGCTTACGCTGACGAACTGATTGGCAAAGCACAAAAGCTGGCATTGGCTGCTCAATCTAAGGATAAATCTTTTTTACACAAAGAAGCATTAGCTAAAGCTATCAGCAATGCTGTTGATCAGTCTATTTTGTCAAAACCCGACAATAATAGTTTAAAAAATAAGTTATTAAGCAAATTGAAAGAAATTATGGACCAAAAACGATTTATTAACAAAGATGATTTAGAACCTCTAAAATCTGGGGTTTTAAAAGATTTGAAAAAAATTGTTGATGCATCATCGATCCCGACTGACAAAAAAAATAAATTGAAATCATTACTTAACGAAAAATTGGAGAATACTATTGATGATATTATGGATGAATACGACATTGAAGAAGGATACACAAAAGAATACAGTAAAGCGATCAGTAAGGCTGTAAATAAGTCCCCTTTACATAACCTTCAAAAAAATAATTTAAAAAAAGCACTGGCCAAGGTTTTTGATGGAGCTATAGATGATGGCGATGATGATAAAATAATAAAAGACAAAGAATCTCTTTTACACAAAGAAGCATTAGCTAAAGCTATCAATGATGCTGTTGATCTATCTACTTTATCCAAACCAGACAAAAGTAATTTAAAAAATAAATTATTGAAAAAAATGGAACAAACTGTAGACGAATCACCTCACATAAATAACACAGGTGCTCTAAAAGGAGAAGTTTTAAAAGATTGTAAAACTCTTGTTGATGCCTCATCAATCCCGACTGATAAAAAGAACGATTTGAAATTATTACTGGAAGAAGCAATGACGGGAACTGCACAAAAAAAAATGAATGATGAAGAAGTTTCGGGAGAAGCAAACGCGATATTTAAAGAAAAATTAGCAGAAACTGTTAAAACTTGGATGGATAGTCTGCCTATAGATTTGGACCCGGATGTCGCAACAGCTGCGGCTACAGATCTAGCTTATGACATATTAGATAGACATAAGTATATACAGCTACACCCTGAAGCAATATCTACCGATAAAGATGAGATCGAAAATTTAAAGTATCAGATTTTTAGGCGAATGAAAACTTTAGTGGATTCGAAAGATATGCCCCTAATTATGGAAGGAGCCGAAGAGTTATACAGAATGATCATGGAGCTAGAACCGCCACCAAGTGTTCCGAAATTGCGAGGTTGAGTAGACCATAATTGATAGGGTTAATTTAGATTTTATAGAATTTTTACTATTTAATTACAACAACTTTATATCTCGACATCTGATGTATTAAGTCGGATGTAAAGAACCGACCAAAATTACTTTTTAGTATGGGATATTAAGGTTTTGTCTCTCTTTCTAACAATCCGACCTTGGTATTTCTATCTCGTACCGTTTACAAGATACACACATAAATGAAGTTGGATTTAGAGACTTTTTGAAATGTCTGGGAGGCATAAACTTTTAGGCCGCTCGCCCACGGCGACTTTTTGTAGCGATGCTGTCGCGCGTTTTGTAAACGCGCTTCTGCATCGCGATAGTAGCGCTGCAGAATCAGGGCGAAGGTAAACAGCCAACGACAGCATCGCGGCTGTATCGATACACATGCGCGACAGCATCGCTGCAAAAAGTCGCCGTGGGCGCGCGCTCTTAAGGCTTCAACAAGCGCGACTCTTATAAAACTATTTCTTGGAAAACTTCACGGTAGAACAATTACTTGTGTCGCGTCACAACAAGCCGCGCCAGTCTGCACTAGCCTTTATTTTTACTTAAGTACACCTCTATGCACCAAATTATTAATAGTTTTAAGAGCCGTATTTAAATTTAAACTATTATGCATATAAAATGTTTGGTCTCACATGCTGGACGCTTCAGCAGATAAGCCTTTATGCATCTAAAGTTTACAATCAAATAATAGTACGTATCTTCAAATACAGCATTAAGCTTTTAAAAATGTTGCTTCAGGCTACTCTGGCATGAAGTCTGCTATCAATATGATACTTAGTAATAACAGCAACATTGTGGTGGATTTTTATACGTTTAAGGAATTTCAACCTTATGCTTTCAAAAATTTATTCATAATCTTAAGATACTTGATCGGTACTGTAGTTCGGATAGTTTCGTATCACAGGTTGTAATGAGCTCTCGTGGCGCGTGGGCGCATGACGCGCGACATAAACAAATCATTCATTCGGCACTGGGCAGTTAATAAGTTAGTGTGAGTTTTTTTTTTTTTGTAACAGTGGTAAATGGATATTGTTAAACAGTGTTTGTGTGTAATAATTATTACACAGTCATGGACGACAACAGCTAGTAAGTACCTAAATCAAATACAGCCTTTAATTTTATACGTGATTCTTGGCACTTGGCTGCACAACTAAAAAATATTTTCTAACGATCTGTGGCGGCATCTACATTGTCACATGTGAACGACCTGATCATCAAAGACCTGACGTCACACAACATCCTGACGTCACACAAATCCTGCATCGCGCAATTAGAGTTTACCGCGCGATGGACATATATACAAGCTCCCGACTTCAAACTCTGGGCAGTTGCACGCCAGACATGACACCCGTCTGGTCGGAGGATCCTCCCTTTTCTGTGTGAACTTTACACCCTGTTCCTCATACCCCTAAACGAACGTACGTTTTGAACGTTATATTTTTTATCTAAAAATGTAGTGTAGGGTAGACAGAACTAAAGATGCTATAGAGCGAATCTGGTTGGGCAATAATAAATATTTTGTGACAGAATTACCTACATGGGTGTGATTGATAATAACATACCTAATATATATACGAGAGTAACTTCCTATATTTAACCTCCAACGTAGAGGGATGATTAAATTTTAAAAAGTCTGCTTTTTTGGCGTCTGTATGGGCGCAGACATCGTAGTTTCCAAATAGATGGACCGATTTTTAATGCGATGTTTTTTTTCTAACGCCTTTATTCTCATAACATCAAAGTTAGCATAATAATGATCTTAATAGGTACTTACAGGTATCCTTTAGCAGAGGTACCGATACCAGGATCTGGGAACATTCAACTCGGAGCTGTCCACCTGGGGAAAGTAGGTACCTTTTTTGCAGCCGACCGCAGCTATGTAAATAACATTGCTTTTTGTAATGATGTGTTCTTACGAGTGATTAAGGTCGTAGATCTTGAGGAAATGGTGTTGGCAGTGCAGGGGACTGGCAGTGCTGTCTGGTGCAATGCTTTTGTCCACTGTACTGCTGCTGCGATTCCTGTGAAACCAACAGGGTCGGCAATGCGGACATGATATCTTTGGTATTGCAAGCGCCTATAGGCAGCGGTAACCGCTTACCATCAGGCGGGCCGCAAGCTTGTTTGTCACCTTAGGTGTTGCGTTGTGTTCCACGCGCGCCTCAAAGAGATGTCCGCACCAACTGACGGGGTCCTTTAGGGCCAATGCCTGCCGGGGTTGCGAGTTGTCCGAAAGGGATATCGTGGCCGCGGCACACAGGCAGCGGAAGGAACACGGGTCGGTTTTAGTCAGTAAAAGTCTGACACGCCCTCCCGCTCCGCCCAGAGTAAGTACTTTTTTGCATAAAAAATACTTAAGTACTTATGTACTTGTTGTATTATTCTTGCAGAACACAGGACCGTTGTACAAAGGATTATTTGAAAAACGACGAAGGCTTACTAATTTTCGCAAAAAAATTTACAAGGCTCGTGAAAAAGAACAATTTGGTGTCAAAATTGGACCATATTTTACCTGTTGTGTAGAACAGCAAATATCAGTTGACTGTTGACCTGTGACCTGTCGTGGTACGGCAATTGACATTTGAAAGGATAATATCATCACCTAATAAAGATTCAACTAAAGATCGAGTACATGCAGAGAATACTAAGACTTGTGATTTCATAACAATTAAAGATCTTTTAGCACCACATAAATTACTATTGTGATGAAAATCTTGACGCCAGTCCTGATTTAGACAAATGTTTTTATTCACTTCTCAAAATAAGAAAAGGTACCGTGTAGAAAGAACAGAGGTTCCGATGCAATATCGAAAAAACAATAAGTTTGCCTTTTTGTAGGCAAACTTATTGTTTTTTCAGACGGTTCAAAAGCTGTGGTTACGATATCTGACTTAACTGTAAAAAACACACCAATATTGGTTTTAGCATCCGATGTTGACTTAAATGGAGTTGTGTACTTGAATCATGATGGTTATTGTAATGAAGCTTAAGAAAATCATGTCTGTAAAAGGCGACAGCACAAGCTATCTGCCAAATTTATCTAATGCATGTAACAATACGGATAACAGATCAGACTTGAGTTATTGTTTTATATCTAAGATGTATACTGCATGTAATGTTAAAACTCAAAGTGATCACCAAAAATTGCAAGCATAATGTCAAATGGAAACAAAAGCTTGGAGTTTTAATAAAAAATCTATTATATTTCAGACATAAAATCGGATGTAAATGATTAAATTTGAAAAATTAATACTAAATTGATTTGAATAAATAGGGTGACTCTTAATTAGAAGCGAAAGGTGCTATTGTATACCAAATATAAAAAATAATACATTTAAATACTTGTGGTTTAATAAAAATTTGAAGAAAAAAGATTGGCTGTTTTATTTTTGCTCTCCTATAATGTTAGAGTTTTGTACATCCAACCTAATGCATCTGATGTCGAGATATGAATAGGGGACAATGTTCCTAAGAAGGAAAGTTGCTTTTGCACCGATTGAAAAACAAATCAATACTAGTAATAAGTAATTTAAACCAATACTATTAAATAAATGCGTGGTCGATATTGGATCAAGTAATTTTGCAACAAATTCACGGTTAATAACTTAAAATCAATATAAATACTTTAAAATCATAATGATTGAAATAATAGTACATTATGATACGAGTGTGCTGTGTTGGTCATTACCCACAAGGCGGTATTTTCGCGCGAGCCATAGACGAGCGCGATAATGTATCCGAGTGGATAATGATCAATGCACACGCGTTTCATACGACGATTTTCAATAAACTTGCGAGGAAATAAACCGACTTTCTTTAATTTCGGAAGTCAGTGTCTTTAATTCTGTATTTTCGTTTTTGGCCACCGACTTCCGAAATTAGAGTAATATTTCACTTTCTAGGGTTCTTTTTTAAGTCGGTTTTTTTTGTTGTTGATTGTCTTTATTTTTTTTCACTTTTTAGTTGTGGTACGTACCCCACACAAAATCGAATACCACTACCTATGCTATGTAATTAACAGTGAGAGAAACTATAACATCTTCCTTAAAGACTATGTGGGATAAATACGTATTATTGAAGCTAACTCAAAAAGTACCCAACTAAAGCTAATAAAATTTATATGGGACCACCTCGGAAGTATGACGTACCAAACAAAAAAAGAATTATCAAAATCAATTTATAATTAGCGGAATAATGGCATAACAAAAAAAAAAAAAAAACTATGGAATTGAGAACCTTTTTGAAGTCGGTTCAAAATGGTTCCTTGTCTGTGTATACATCTTTTTGGGGCTGACGGTATATGCAGATTATGCGGTAAACTTTACTTGTGCGATGTAGGATTTATGTGACGTCTTGCGGGTATATGGTGGTTTCGATGTCTCGCCACAAATGATTTTTTTAAGAGTGAATTGTATTTTTTATATAATTTTCATAATCTTTGTTTTCCAGGTAACTAATCCAATTTTCTGTCATTTATGTACCTTCTGCATCGGATAACTCTATAGTTAAGCCGTCGTTTTGCCTTGAATCTTTTTGCTATTGAATCTTTTCTTCGTGTTTTCAAATTTGGTTTCAAATTCGCCTGTTTGAACTAGGTTGTTCACATCCTTTATCAACATAATCAACACAGACATATTTGATAGGAACACTAATGCCGAAATCTATATACGTTACTCAGCCCGTAGATAAGCCAGTTCACACAGAGACGTGACGCGACGCGACGATACTTGACGAGACCAATGGTTTCGCGCTGCGCAGTGCGGCGCCGCGAGACGCATCGCAACGTCGCGAAGAGCATCGTGAACCATCACTCCCCACTCATCTACCCCCCGCTAGCTAATAGTAGAGACAAGTCGCCACGACAGCTTCAGGCTGCGCCTCGCGGCGTCCCGCTGCATCACGCGGCTTCGCGAGGCGCAGCACGTGCCCCTCTGGCACGCCACGCCTACCGGCGAAGCAGCGCTGCGCCGCGAGGCACCTCGAGGCGCAGCGCAGCGTAGCGCGACGCCGCGGGTCATTTTCGAATTATCTCAATTAAATGTAGTGTATCTTTTTGTGTAGTAAATAAAGTTATATTTTGTATCACTATCTTCAAAAGTGCGCAGCATCGCTTCGCGTCACGTGTCGGTGTGAACTGACACTAAGCCTTATACCTGTCCTTGTCGTATAACTGTCTAACTACAAGTGCTAGTTAGAGACGGCAATATACGAGGTCAAAGCATGAGCTAAGTAACGTTTATGCATCTCAGCCTAACAGCCAGTTGTAGAAACGAACTTTAATTTTTACAGCTATATATAGCATATATCTGTGTATCTATTATAGTATATTGTACTTATATACTTTTTATTTGCACCAAAGATAGCCCCATTTTATGTCCAGAAAATCACTGTCCATTCCAAGGTTGCCTGGAAGAGATCGCAGTAAGCGATAAGGCCACCAATTGTATATTTTGTAGTCTATAACTTTTCTTTTAGTAATGTGTAATCTGGTCTACAATAAAGTAAATATAAATGTAAATAAGTATCTACAAAACCAACCCATTCACAAGACATGTAACATAGACAATAATTCAGTTTTTATGAATTAACATTCACCACTAACAAAGAATGTTGAAATCCATGTTAATCATTTGTCCAATGGATAACTATAGTAGTGGCGGTTTAAGCGTGGCAATAGTTTGCCCGCCTACCTTTTCTTTGACCCAATCTACATTTTCTAGCATTTTTATTTGAAAATCTGAAACTTCGTCAACGTCCTGAATCAATATCTATCGTGATCTTCAACATGTTCCAATAGCGTAAAACCGTACATAGTTTGTTTGGGTTCCTACGGAGAGATACCAGGAAAAGAGCAATGACCACTATTGCCACGCGACGCCATGCGACAACTAGACAGACAGAATGTGTGTGAATGTGTGTGTGTCTAGACAGTATGTTTTTTTAGCTTACTACATGTGATAGATATGGAAAATTATCCACATTTATTGCAGACTTGTCGATTTCATATATCGATGATATGCTTTTACTTGGTCAATCGTGAAAATATTACACTAAAGTTATGCTTGAGACAAGGCAAAATGGTATAATTCTATTTTATATATGTTTCCTTTTTAAAACAGAACAAAGCACATCTGAAAGGCGGAGAAGAGATCCAGTGCCTCAAGATATAGATAGCAAGAAAAGTACCAGTACCGCATTATCGACTGGAAACATCAAATACTCATTAAAGGAATTGATAGAAACAAGTAAGAGTATCAGAAGACAGTGGTCCAAGAATATTGATGAAGCAGTAACTAAATTACCTTTACCGACAAATCAAAAATGTTTCTTGAAAGAAAAATTGACTCTATACAACGAAACTAGCCAAATTAATAATTTGTCTAATAAAAGCAAAGACAAAGAAGAAACTGGTGCGGTTCAGGTTACAAAATCAAAGAAACCCATTGTTCCTAAACCAGCACAAGTTGCTCCTAAAGCAGCACAGAAGAATAATAAAGGAAAACCATCTTCACGATTTTCAAAGCTAGAAAAAGCGTTAACTTTCAATAACACTACTAAACAAAAAACTCCTTTTGCTCCAAAATCAAATCAAGGTGGTGATGAGAAAGAATTTATGAAGTTCACTACCGACACCATCAATGCTTGGTTAGACAAGGTACAAGTAAATATAGAACCGAACGCAAAGACAAAAATTGTAGAAGAACTTACTCATGACATAGTTAGTCGGAAGATATATTTTCAAATCTATGGAAGTGTGGAACCTTCTCGAAGTGAGGATTTGGAAAATTTGAAATTACAAGTGTATCGGAGATTGAATGAGTTCGTCCCGTCTGAAGCATTGAAGGGAGTCATAGTAGACACAAAAGAATTATTAACAAAGATTGATACTTTTAAGATAAAATTTACGCCAGAATCTGCAAAAAAAACAAAATCACCAGTATCTCAAAAGACGGATAAAGAACAAGGAATCGCAGACATCCTTGATGTTAAAGCAAAAGCCACGAATACTTCGATGAATACCGAAGAAGAAGTAATGGAACAAGAGTTGTCAAACACAAAATTTAATCCTGGGCAAACCTCTACACCAGAAAAACCAAATGGAGAACCCACAGCAGAGGAAAACAAAATGAATGTAGCAGAATCTATAAGAACTTGGATAGAAAGTATGCCTATAGATTTAGAGACAGAAGCCAAAACAGATTTCATTGAAGAGCTTACTAACGACATTGTTGATAGAAATAAATACTTGCAAGTACAATCCGACAAAACGATTTCAAAGAAAGAGGAAATTGAAAATCTAAGGTTTCAAGTGTTTAAGAGATTAATTAAAGCGGATCCTGATGCATCTGAGACTCCAGATATTGAGAAGATCGAAGAATTGTACAAAATGATCGGTATAGAAGTTCTCCTCAATTTTACTAAACTTGTGGCGCCTAAGCTAGAGTAGTAAACGGGGGTGTTCTTTAGATATTTAAAACTAAATAATATTAAAAGGACTGTGGCGAATGCCGCGCGGGAAGCGGGACATGACTGCGTGCGTCGATTGTTTTAATGATTAGGAAGTCACGTGACTGTTTGCGCCAGTTGGAACAACTCCATACAAGTTGGTTGACACAATCGGTGCGAGCGAATTTCATCCCGCATCCCGCGCGGCATTCGCCTCAGTTTGACCAAAGCTTTTAAATTCCTCGATGAAATCACACTTACACGCAGAATTAATATTTTTCTATATCACAATCTCGTTCTGGTCACACGGCGCGATTCGCTAGACCGAGAAATCCGCTTGCATGTATTCACACTCTTTCGCATTGAAAGTGCGTTTATGCGGCTGTATTTCCCATTCTAACGAATGAAGTCGTAGCGACAGAAACAGATAGAGATAAATCTGATTTCATACTAAAAATATTTATGACTAGATGTTGCCCGCGACTACTTCTGAATCCAGGAAAAGTAGCCTACGTCCTTTTCCACGTCCCAGACTACCTATCTGTCAAATTTCATCCGAATCGGTTCAGCCGTTTTAGCGTGACAGCATAACAAACAAATAAACTCACTTTCGCATTCATAATTTAGTGAGGTTAACAAGGTCGAAAGAAATTATTAAATTCTTTAATACAAGTAATTCCATATTGCAGTCATCTGGAACCATGCCAAGAAGACATGTTTGTAATATAAAAACTTAAAAAAAAAAAAAAAAAAAACACTTTACAATAATTAATATTTATCGATGAATAAACGCAATATAATAAATACTTCAAATAAATGTGAGACATAAGATTATAGCGATTTAAATTAACATAGTTTTATCTATTGATATACTGCACTTGCAATTAATCCAGAAACGAGTATAACACTTCTCTGTGCTTCCAAGAATACCTCTATTTTTCTTAAATTTGTGGAATATTTTCAACCAATGATAACATAGAAAGAAAGAAAATACGTTTATTTGCGGTAGACATGACGCAAAGAAAGAACAAAACACGAAAATAAACAATTTGGGGGAAAATATGCGTCACATCCACGCAAAATGGCCATCGCTCAGCATAATTCTGCGACCCTATGCGAGACAGAGCCCCAACGCTAGTTTTCAGAGACAGCCGGCGTTGACATCTGTCAATAGTCAATTTTATTGTTTAAAAAAAAAAAATTGCCAGTAATTTCTTTACGATTATCTAAATGTAATTAAAAATTTCCAAAAGTAATCAAGGCTGGTATTCCAAGGGATATCGTGTTACGCAACTGGATTTTGGAAGTCAGATAGGCAGTCGCTTCATGTAAAATACTGGTATTCAGCTGCATCCAGCTAGACTGGAAGCTGACCCCAACATAGCTGGGAAAAGGCTAGACAGGCTATGATGAATCAAGACTGATGCATCAACTCCAGTTATAAAAGAAATAGAATAATTATTGGAGATGATCTAGTCAATGAAAATGTCCAGGTTCTTTCCGAAACAGGTTAATAACATAATATCCTAAAAAGTTATAATACCAATATTCCAATAACTTTACAGGATTATGCTACGAAAATAAGTTAAGACGTAAGAAAGTATAATATATAATATAACGGTTAAATATATAAATATAATAACTACAGTAGACGACATACTTATAAAATTGTATAATTGTATTATTAATTAATGTACATAAACTGATCAGCAACAAAAAAAATACTGAACATCATCAAACGACAAAATATTTCATAATAACATTAAATAAATCGCGTAAATAATGCAGAAACAATAAAGAAAAATTTACAAGGGGAAGTCATCGAAACTTTTTCATCAGAAATAAAAATAACTTATTTTAAAATAGTTCACGCATGACTTAGAAACTATAAAAACAACAAAATCCTCAAAGTACCTTTGTGACTAAAATAATAAAACAAAAATCTGATGGAAAAGTAAAATCTGCAACAAATCAATTAGAAAATGTTACTTCTCTATTTTAAGGACACAGTCGAAGAAAAAGTCTTACTCCAAAACAAACCGAAGAGTTCCTAATTGCGCTAAACGAAGTAGTATCAGCTATTTTAGATGATTACTACATAGGCTGCGACAGAAGAGAATTGCATCCAAGCCTAGTCAATGAGTTAAAAAAACTGGGAAAGAGCAATGCTGACCAAGATGAAATTGTAGAAAATCTGATCGAAACCATAAAACGACTCACTTATATGAGTTCGTGTGTGTGTGATGAAGAAGCTGAAGATTTAGCGCACAAGCTCCTTTATAGAACAAAGAAACTGATCGCCAGAATTCAAGAAAAGTATACACCAATAAATAAAAAAGATTTTAAGAAAGCAATGATGGAAGATATCGGCGACGTTTTTAATGGTTGTCCAATGTCTAAAGAAAAACGACAGTTGATGGAAAGTCAGCTGGCAGAAGAGTATGCAAAAGATTTAGGAATACCTCTTGAAGATAGTGACGTTACAGTGGATGGGACAGGTAATGTTTTTTTTTTAAATACATATATTGAATGTTTGCAAAGTAAAAGGGGTATGATTGGATACAGTCCACTAATTGTATTGAGTATACTTTTCATCATCGTCATTCTCTTGCTGTTATTCCAATGTCTTTAGGGTCAGCGCAATAGCTGTTTTCTTCCGTAATTCATTCTGTATTAGTCATCATCTCGGTAGACCCCCTTTCTAGCCATATCATTTTTCGAACAGTCCATATATCGTTTCTTTGGTCTTCCACTACTCATAAAACGATCCACATTCATACTCATAACTTTCCTCACGACATTTTCGTCAGTCCTCCGCATCACATGCCCATATCATGACAACCGATTTCCATATAAGTTTTCAGTCACCAGTGCAACTTTTAGACTTCCTCTTATATACTCATTTCTTATTGGATAGACTTTTGTATAAGATAAATTAAGTTATTCCTTTTAGAAAACTTGAATATGAATGGTAAAAAAAATTGTATACATAATTATGATCATATCAGTCACACAGGACAACACTATCCATAAACATTTTTGTTCAATCTCCTTTTTTTTTTTTTAAAGAAATAGTTTAAGAGCTTCCTAAATTAAAAACTAATATGTATGGTTTTCCCAAAGGTCCAGAATCCAAAAAAGAACGATATGGAATGAGTTTTAATGGACTCACAAACTTTATAGACACTTGGTTAAGTAGCATACATACTGATGACGATACAAAGAGAGGAGACGAAATCAAGGACATGGCCTATAGTTTAATCCACAAAATAGGAGAAATGAATGTCGACCCAGAAATATTTAATGACGATTCCCTTTATGAAGCTGTCTTGAGAGATGAACTACAGAATTTGCTCGGTGATATTACGATTTCTGATGATGAAATTCAAGCTCTTATTAAAAAAGTATTAGAAGCACAGCACAGAGCTCATGACGAGATAGCAGGACAAACTTACAAACGGAATTTACGTGACACTATTTCAAAACTTTTACCAGATCAACGGAACTTATCAAAAGAAGAACAAGCTACTATAGAAACATTGAAAGACCAACTAGCCGATGCCTATATTGACTTACACTATTCCGGAAACAATGAAAATCAAAGAGATAGATTAAAAAGAAAAATTGCTGATGAGATAAATAATTTCTGTAGAGATTACTTGTACGGAAATCCGTGTTCACCTCTTAATAGTAAGACACTAAACAACAACCTGTACACTGCTTTGAATAAAGTTCAGTTGCCTACAGGAGATTCTATTAGATACGAAGTAGAACAAGCACGAATAAGAGAAGAAATAAATGACTGGATAAAAGAATTACCACTACAACCGCAAAACCCCACAGAGGTCCTCGCTAGAAACAAACTAGTTTATGTACTGTCAAAAAAACTTTTTGATATTGAGGTGGACGGTGATGACACAGATAATCAATTAATGAAAAAAGAAATAGTAAAGTTTCTAAATAAAATACCTTTGATATCTGGAAGCAAAAATGATATACTTGCTGATAAGTTAATTGATAAATTGAAGGCCTCGGAAGAATCAAGAAAGTACAATGCATCTTCAAATGTGACCATAGATGCTTTTGGAAATGTGAGCGCTGCCAGCAGCGGGAGTGGCGGGGGCGCTCCAATATGTCCAGCCTACAAACCTTTGGCTACTCCTGGCCCCAGTGGCTCCCCCAAGGTGTGTAGGCAACCTTGTCCCAAGCAACCCAAACCATTCCCTCCATGTACTTTAAGCCCTGAGGACAGGGCTCATTTAGAGATAATCAAACGAAGAACCTGTTTGTCTCCAAGCTGTTTGAGTTCATTTACGAGGAGAAATAAGTGCGACGCAGGCGTGGGACCGCGGTCTGTGGACGCTGGCAGTCAAACACTGCTAAGACCATTCGGGATGGAGAAACAGCAAAGTCCAATTTGCCCAGTTGACAATGAAAAATCACCAAGACCATGTCCTGGTTTATCTGCGAACTTGGAACACACACCTTATTCCCATGTGAGGAGGGATCCATTCGATATAGAAAAACCTCCGCTAAGTCCAATTTGCCCTGCAGCTCATGAAAAAACGCTCAAACCGAGTCCAGCTGGACCCTCAAGACCGCCGCCACAATCTGGTAACCAGATGAGGAGACATACGATTTCAAGTAGCAATATTCAGTGCCCTAGACCCGATGTTCAACCACAAGTAAGGTTTTATAGAATAAAAATTAATATTTAAGTTTTTTATAACGACGAAACCATAAGTTTTTGATAGTGTCGAAATCTTAAGTAATAGAAATTAAGGTTTCATTTTCATTAGCTACAAAACTACCGTTTCATTAAGATCTGAGATAGGGCGCGCATTCATTCGCCCGCTGATGGGCGTCAACAGCCCTCCTGCACCGCTCTGCTACATCAGGCAGTGTCTCATTTTAATTGAGGCAGGCCTGTAACTTTCATTTTATTTTAATTATAAGGGTCCACAGTTGTCTTTTTAATTTTAACTAAATTCATACTTTGTTTTATTTTTCTTTGAATGTTTCAGGTGATCATAAAGCAATACTACTGGAATCCTAATGAAAAAAACAGCACTGTCAATGAATCAGATTTACAAAAGAGCGGTAGTAGTCGTCGTCAATTTGACCCGGTGCCTTCACATCAAACTGGCTTAGCGCCCTGCAATCAAACTCGAACATCTTCCTACGCACAGTCTACCCCAGCGCCTTACGATCGTCCTGGTTTAGGTGAACTACA
The DNA here is from genome assembly GCA_914767755.1 of Agrochola circellaris. Taxonomy (NCBI): domain Eukaryota; kingdom Metazoa; phylum Arthropoda; class Insecta; order Lepidoptera; family Noctuidae; genus Agrochola; species Agrochola circellaris. The sequence continues at coordinate 1,083,913 of OU611867.1, read as the reverse complement.
GCAAAACACCAGTCCACAGAGATTGCCCTGCGATCAATCCTTTACGTGCCCCGAGCCAAAATCTCAACATCAACCCTCACCTGAGCGGTATTCTTATTGGGATCCTCAAAGGTCATTCCAAAGACCCTCACAAAGAGATATAAGCCCCCGATCTTCATACACGCCTAGTCCCTGCATGAGCCCTTTCGGTCTTAATCAACAGTCCTCACCACCATGCTCCCCTGGTTTCCCAAAAAGAGATCACGAATGTCGTATGCCGAAAAGAGATGGCCTTCAAGACCAAATGCCCTGCAGCAGCCGACCTTGCCGCAAGGAGCGCGTGATTGAGTTGGGGTCTTTAGACGATGTATCCAATGCGAGACCGAAGAAACGACATAGTGACCAGTCCGATTGGCCGTACACTAAGTTTCAAGAAGATAACTTCTGGGGTGTGCCGATGAGGCGTGTGATCCTAGACGAAGGGATTGATGAGTCTGTAGTGATGGAGAGGGAGCAAAGAGAGGAAAGAATAAGATGTAGGTGTAAAGAGAGGCTGATCCCAAAGAATGGTAGGTCTCAACCGAGAACTTGTCCTAGCCAGGAAATTCCGCAAGACAACGAAGATGAGCAAAATTTACAGAGGTGTTCTAAATGTTGCGGCCGCCGGTGTCCGTATCCCAGCTTTTTGTATTTTAGACAGTAACTATGTAAAAGTGTTGTGTCGTCCTATATATATTTTGTTGTGGTGTTGTATTTAAATAAAAACAATTAAGATCAGATTTCTAATTCTTGTCGCTTTTTGTCTGTGCATCGTAGTAGAGATCAGCGTTTTAGCAGCATGTTTGCGTGTGTTGGACTCTTTATTTTGCATGTCCTTCCTATAATTATTTCTACCCTTACAAAAAAATAAAACTCTTCAAAATAATTTAATGACAACTATAACAGACATTAAAAACAGTACATAACACGGGTACGTAATTTAATAATAGTCGGAATCTAAAGATCTTCGCATTCGACGATAGACCTCCAAACATCTGCATTTAACATGGAACTCGCCATCCTCTTCTGATGAAACAGGAGCACCGCCTGCGCCGGTTGTAGCTTGAGCAGTAGTTCCAACTCCTTGGCTAGGAGTAGGACCGTGACTGCCTACAATCCCAGGAACTTCAACTGACTGTCCTTGTGAATGAACTTGGTTATATGGGACGAATAGTGGACCCGGCTGCCCAAGTATTTGACTAGCCATATTCTCCTCGACACGTTGGGGTTGCGGTCCTATCTGACCCGCAAATCCAACTTGGCGAAGGCTTTGATTTATATTTTGCACTCTTTGACTTCCTATCTGACTAGCCCCTCGTACATTCTTAGGGGTGGCATGAGCTGTGCTCTGAATCAACTGGGGGCTTTGCTGAATTACGGGAAACTGACTTGGCTGTGACCGTCTCTCTGGACTTTCTTGAGTTATATTAACCTGCTTTGGTCCGTATTGACTGCCTTCTAAATTAATTCTGGGTGATATAGGTGCTTGAATGCTCTGAATTGGGGAACCTTGTGGTGCAACATACCGCTCATTGGGCCTACCCTGGCTCATTCTAGTTCCATCTGGAACTTGCCTCGAAACGTTCGGGTCCATACTATGGATTGTTACTTTTTGTGGCGATCCGGGATGACCGGAACCTTGAAGGGAATAGGGTGCACCACGATGTGAGTTATGAACTTGACCCATATTCTGCATCGGTTGACCTGGTTGTATAAAATATTCTTGACCTTCATGCATTCGTTGGACAGCAGGCCCTGGACCAGTACTTGTAGCAGCATCCATCAACGGAGCTAAAAAGTCAGTGTTATCAACGTGTGCAAGAGTAGAACTAAACGGCTTAGCTTTTTCAAAATCGTCAAAGTGTCCAGGATCTTCTAATTGTTGCCATCTTTTCTGAAGTCGGAAATGTAATTGATCCACCATAAAATTAATGTGTTTATCTTCGTTTTCTTGCAATTCTGCTCTTTTCTCTAAGAAATAGCTCATTTCATGCTTCATCTTGTCTTCTTTAGACGGATCTTCATCGTCTAAACGTTTATGCATGTCATTTAACTTCTTTGCCAGTATCTCCATCATTCTTTTTCTGAAAACTCCATCACTTTCGTCTCTCAAAGGTCGGGTTGGCAATTCCTTATACCATTTTTCTATCTCATCTGCAATATGGATTTGTGCCACCTCTTCTTGTAACACATCATCTGCAGGTACTGGTACATGTTCCAATGTTCTCATAGCCATACGTGATAATTTGGACGTATCGAAAAACCTGAATCCTACGTTATGTACCTTTGACAAATGATTAGCCAACTTATCAACTTCCATCATCAATCTATTCCTGTAAATATTAGCTTTCACAGGATCTTTTTCTTTATAATTAGTTTGTAGAATATAAGCATCTGCCATTCGAGATAAGAATCCTTGTTGCAGAAGGAAACAGTACTGTATTTCATTATCTAGTGCAAATTGTCGATTGAATTTATCTATTACGCTTCGCCTAAAACATGGCTTATCTGAAAGCTTATGCAACTCATCTAGCATTTCGATTGCACGTTCTATAGTGGTGATTTTCCAAGAATGTCTCATTTTTTTTAATTCTTCAGTTTGTGGAAGAACATCCAGAAAGTCATCCAGTTTATCCTCTAGCATAAACTCGAAATATTTATAATCATTTTCTATTTTCGGATCAGATTTCAAATTGAAAAAAGTTTTAAGAATGCCGTTGTATATAGCTCGTCTAGCTTGGTCAGCTAACGTGGCATTATAAGCTGTTGACTCATCTATGGGTATAGCATTGCATTGGTCTCTAAAAATCTTTACGTATTTATCATACACAGCGTCTTTGGTGCCTTCTTCCGGTGGTGGGGGTGGTGGTGATGGCTCTTTAGAGCAGCAAGGTTTTGCATTAGGATTAGCTAAATCATTAGGGCCACTCATAAGGTTGGAAGTTGCTTGTTGAGCAGGTGGCGAATTTCTAAAACTAACTCCGGGTTCTCTTGTACCTGATGTTCTTATCGGACTATTAACATTTTGACTATTATTTCGTTGCCCCATAGAGGGATGAATTTGGCTGCGCTGGTATTCACTTGGTGAATGCGACTGAGCTTGACCTTTATCTTGAGGTCTCACCAACATTGGTACTGGTATACTGTTAACCCTTTGCATTAATTCATGAGCATGGCCGATTGTCTCGTTATTCTCTTCGCCTACTAATTTGTTGATCCATTTAAATATCTGATACTTCAAATGTTCTAATTCATCTTCTGCCGAACCTGTGTTATTAGGATTTAATTCTAGATACTTGTGTCTATCTACGATGTCTCCTGCTAAGTCGTTGATGGCTACTTCTTTAAATCCCTCCTGGCGGCTGTCAGGTAAGTTCAAGCGATCTAGCCACTCCCCTATTTGTTGCACTAACCGTTTTGTGTATGTCTCTAAGTTCTCATTTATATCACTTTCTTTGATGCTCTGAATACTATAGTCAGCAGAAGTATTTTTATTTCCTACTGAAACACCGTAAACGGTGACATTATTTAACACGTTATTATTCTCGTTTCGAAACAAACTTATGTTTTTCAAGTTTTTTGAGAGTTCTCCTGCCATTTGGAAAATATGACTTTCTGTACTCAGTTCATAGATTAAAGGGAACCTTCTTAGAAATTTAGAAATTTCTCTATGTAATTTTGCATCAGTTTGCTCTGTCAAGTTGTGTTCTGGGGTAAGTAAAATAGAAGATATTACTGAACTCATGTCATTAATAAATGAACGTAATTCCCTAGGACAGTGCACTTGCTTCAGCGGTAAAGTGTTTGTCCATTCTTTGATAACATTACTAATGATTTCATTGCTATTATAGTTGTGGTGTCGGGTGACGATGTTGGTCGGTGGTGATTGACTAGACACATCACCAATAGGTTCCAAATTCAAACTTTGTATGAGCTTAAACACTTTTTCATTCAAATATCTAAAATCGTATTTTTTCTTGTGACTGATTGGAAGAGACCTCGTGAATATTAATATCTCCTTTTTCATGACTGCATTATCTGAACCTGAAGATATTAACTGCTTAATACTTTTAAGAAAATCAGTTTTTTGTTTATTAAATCGGCTAGCGTCTGTAATTTGTAAGGGAAGACCTTTTAACCAGACTTCTGTGGTATCAACCAAAAATTTGTTTTCCTCTTCCCGCTGCTTGCACAGATCTTTATACACATCAAGTTTTTGTAAATGTGACTTCAGTTGAAAAGCCGTATTTTTTACGTAATAATCCTTTTGTTTCGGATCTAGCATCCTAATTTGTTCAATAATATCTTCATCAGCATCTTTTTGGGCTATCGTTTGAATTAATTTATGAGCTAATCGTTTAATAGTTGTTTCTTGATGTACTTTTGTTTCTAGACTTTTCTCTCGGTACATTGGTAATTTTTTTAGCCATTCAAGCAACACTTTTTCGAGCCGGTCAACCATGGGTTCGTCATTTGTTGGCTTTGGCTGGCTCTCTAATGATTCATTCAAATGATGTCTTTGTATACTCTTTACAAGTTTAGCAGCGTATTTATCTCTGTCATTTTGATTATCAACTTTTACATGTAACGGTAGTTTTTTCAACCAATGTGATAGTTCTTCTTGTAATTTCTTTTCAACGATTTCAACGGGTAAATTATTTATTTTAGTTTTCATTTTATATATCTTGACGGCTATCGCATGTACAATTTCATTCTTATTATTGGTCAAAATTTCTTGCTTTTTGGGTGCTATCGGTACTGTATCTATCCAATCATCAACTATATCTTCATATGATCTTATAATATTTTTTTCATGTTTATGATTGTTTGCCCTATTATCTTTTGTAAACGGTACGTTACTGATTCTATTTTTCAATTCTAACACATAATGAATACTTATGTTGTTATTGAATACTTTTTCTGTCCATTTGCCTACTTTCAAATCAATTACTTTATCTTCTTTTTTTTCGAGGCCCTTTTCAATTTCTCCAGCTAATTCTTTGATTAACATTTTGTTATGCCTTGCATCTTGTGATGTATGTAGGTAAATAGGTAAATCACAGTACCAGTCATAGATTTGGTCAGTGAGTATGTCAATGTAAGAATTAGTATTATTACTGTTTAATTTATCTATATTTACTGGTGACATAGATTGATCGCCACTTGTGCTCTGAATGGACGGCTTAGGAATGTTATTTATCTCATTCATCAGCTCTTGGGCATGTTCTAAGGCTGAGGTATTTTCTTCGCCAAACAACTTATTTGTCCATTTAAATATCTGAAATTTTAATTGTTCAAGTTCTTCAACATCTGTTCCTGTGAGATTCGGATTCATTAATAAATACTTATATCTATCTACGATATCGCCAGCCAAATCTTTAACAACCACTTCCATGGAGTTCTTGTCGTTAATAGGAATATTTAGTTTAGTTATCCATTTGTTAATTTCTTCCACAAGCTGTTGCCCGTACGTTTCAAAACTTGTTGCCGAATTGAAACCCACCAGACATGTAGCATTTTGAAAAGCTGAATACACATCCGGTCGCCCAAGATCTGAATTACCTTTTAATTGGAAAAAACTTTCACGAAAGAAAAATTCTTTATAGTCCTTCAATAGCAAGTTAGAAATATACTTTGCTTTGTACTCTGGTAGCTTGACTACTTCTTTCAAAAGTTTTGTTACATCGTCTGCAATATAATTGTCAATGTCGGCAATATCTGTGAGATCCAGTAAGAAGTCGATCAATTCAGTTTGAAGATATTCCATTCTCTTCGTACTTATAACTATGTGGCATTTCTCTAAGAAAAATGTGATTTCATCTTTGACAAATTCTTTTATTTCCTTTGTTGTAGGCTGAATGTATGTGCTAGAAAATTTTCTCTCAATCATAAATATATTATCGACCAGATTTTCTGTGACCTTGTTTAGGTAAAAGTCCTTATTATGGCTACTGAGGGCTAAAGGCAATTCATAAACTATTTCTGAAATACTAGATTTTAATGCTTCTTTATATTCTGAATCGGATTGTGGTCTATCTAATACAAGAGGTTCCAGTTTATCAGTAACGTATTTGAAAACGTCATCTTTTTTCACATTCCTGCCTAAGAAATCTTTTTTCTTGATATTCAAAGTTTTCATCCAATTCTGGACTGCTTTCCTGAAGTTATCTATCTTGTATCTGCTGCAGTATTTAGGTATTTCCATCCTGTAAATACTAAGGTTAGCGTCTGTTGGGTATAAGAGCATCTCCTTCAGTTTCCGTATGATATCATTGGGTAACTGTTTTTTGAATTCTAAATTCACATCGGTAGCTTCTGGGTATTGCTCGGGTGCTTGCTTCAAGTACTTTTCTATTTTATTTCGGAGTTTTTCTTCACCACCAGGTTTCTTTAATTTCTCAGCTAACTTTTTCATCTTTTCGCCCCAAAATTTGACTTTAACGTTGTCGCTGTGGATCTCAAACCAATCAGACACTGCTTGCTGCAGGTCTCTGGTACCAAGATCTTTTATTTTATTAACTTCTTGCTTTTTCTTTTTCCTCGTTAGTTCTTCCTGAGATTTGCTCCTTATTTCAGAATACTTGCATTTTTTTGTGGTTATATCAATAGTGCTAAAAGCTGTTTGTACTGATTTAAAATTAAATACTTCTTTTTCATTGTCATCCATAGGTTTTATTTTGTTCTTGGGTTCTTCTGGAGGTGTTATTTCTTGCTCCTGAAAATAAATACATAATCTACTTTGATTGTTTGAAGTTTGTCTAATGTTGAAGCTTTAGGGCCCGATCTCACGTACCAAACTACATCGCAGCGACAAAATATACGGCGCGTTGTGTTCCACACGCGCCTCAAAGAGATGTCAGCACCAACTGACGGGGTCCGGAAGGGCCAATGCCTGCCGGGGTTGCGAGTTTGTCCGAAAGGGATATCGCGACCCCGGCACACAGGCAACTGAAGGAACACGGGTAGGTTTTAGTCAGTAAAAGTCTGACACGCCCTCCCGCTCCGCCCAAAGCGGGAGAAGTTATTTGATAATTTCCCAATCTCAAAAAAAAAAAAAAAAAAATCGACAAAATATGGGCAAGCAGTGGTTACGTGTGAATAGTGTCGCTGCAACTTGTTGCAGTTGCGTTGTGTTAACTACAAAATCAAATGAAATGGTCGCTTGCCGACCGCCAGTGCGGTCTCGCTGTTGGTTGCACCTTTGCCTTGATAAGGTTAGTATCGCCCACATGGTTGATTTTAACGGCCAAATGTGGTTCATACAAATTAGCGCCCGTCCACGTGTTGTTTTCGTGGTTCTTATTCGTGTAATCGGGCCCTTAATGAAGTACTTACAGTTCCAAGTTTATTACGTGAAGGTTGAGTTTCTGTAAAACAAATGCAATAGTTAGTATGAAATAAATATGCTTACCGAGGTGAGAAAAGTTTTCTTTAAAAAAAAAAAAATTGAATTAATTTGTCTGATTTTAATGTTTTATTGAAAACAATATAGATCTACAAAACTACAAATAAATTGATGAAACCTAGTCAATTTTGAGATATAAATTATTTAATTCTTGACAAACATTAACATTATTATGGAAGAGAAAAGTACAGTACCCAGGCAGGTTAATACGACACATCGAGTGTTACAAAAAGATTGTCACACAGGTATGAATTACATAGACGACGTGAGACAAAGATGAACTCTTGCTTCATCTCGTTGTGCCATATTAGCGGCTGTTTATTGTAGTGCTTATCGAGTATCCCAGCAAAAGAAAAAATCACAGAGCATGTAGAATAACAAATTAAAATTGGCACGGATAATGGCCAGTTGATGTACAAGGATGATACTCCACTTGGCCATCATTGGAATCCATTTTGATCCGCGGTTTGAACTTCCTCCCTCGTCTCATACATTTACATCTTTCCCTTTCCCTGTCAGGGGCAGAACAGCCTTTTGGCCGACCCATAAACAAAGGGGGTACGCAAACTACTTGTAAGTTTTGATCAGCTGTACCACAAGGCTGTTGTACATCTTGGTTCTGATCAGTTGTTTGTAGTACACCTCTATTGTCTGTAGATATGTGAATAGCTGGAATTGCGTCCGTTCCCACTGCTTGAGCCCCGGAAGGTGTACAACATGGAGCGCTTGGCGCACTGCTGAACGGGACACTTACTGACCGATTACTAGGACCTGATACTTGACTTGTACCAAGTAGTCCCACAGCCCCGCTAGACATTTTTTGTAAATTAAGCGGCTTCGGTGCATGGTCAGGAACTTGACTTGCCGCTGATACAGGTCCAGGACTCTGTGAGGTCTGGTTCAATGTAGGCGAATGCCTACTCACTTGAGCTTGAGCGCTGGCGTTATGGTGAGCGTCCAAATAACCTTGACCTCTACCCTCAGTTACACCATACATAGAAGTTTGACAGGTATGTTGTGGACTGCCTGGCACATTAGGTTTGGGGCAGCAGGAGTCTTGACCAACTTGGCCCACCTGCGCTCGATTTGCCCCTTGAAAAGGTATTTGTCCTTCTGGTCCTAAGCTTCCCTGACCAAAACTTTCACTGTTGTTAAAAGCTGGGTCTTGACCGACATTTGGAGAAGCCGGATATTGCGGTCCGGGATAAGGTTGTCCACCTGGAACGCCTGGTACAACTTGGTTGTAAGCAGGTTGTCCAGGTCTAAAACTTTGACCTTGATCGTTAGGAACTGAACAGTACGGGGCTCCTTGAACATTAGACGCTTGGGGGCCTTGGCTTTGTCGAAGTGCATGTCGTGCTTGCGAATGCATTTGGCCCCCAGGTACTGAGGTATGTCTATTGATGCAAAGCGGATTGGGACAACAAGGCAGTCCCGTACACAATTCACCACCTTGGAGATTAGAGGGAAATTGGACTTGAGCGATTGAAGGTAAATGGTCTTGAGCATACGAAGTAAATTGGCCCTGGACGTTAGAGGAAAATTGTCCTTGGCTGTTAGGGCCAAAACTTGTTTGAGCATTAGGGAGATATTGGCCTTGTACTTGTTGTGGACTCCCGGGGTAGGTTCTCGGGGAAGCCATTTGTTCTGACGTGTTTGGATAATAAACTTGCGGAGATCGCATAGTTTGAGGTCCTACTGATCCACTGCGCATTTGTGATGGCATTTGGGTCTCTTCCATGGAAAACCATTGAATCTTCTCTTCGGGTTCTGCCGATTGACTCCAATTTGCTCTCATAGGTCCAGCGTCTGTCACAAAATTTCCTTCACCTGGATAACTTCTTGCGGTAAGCGATTCGTTTGGATTGTACATTTGTGAATGTATACTTTCAGGTCGTCCAGACCTGTTGCACATATTGGGTGACGTTCGATTCTCTTGCATGGAAAGTTTTTGTCTCTTTTGGGGTACAGCCACTTTTTCACTCCCCCAGGTCCTATTAGGACCAGCGTCTCTTGGAATGTTTCCTTCATTGATATAGGAAGCATTTGGGTTATAAAGTTGCGGCGATTGAGCTCTTGGAATATTTGAAGCATTTGGTTGACAACATTGTGGCGATTGCGATCTATGAGGCATTTGGCCTGAATCTTTAGGAAAATGCACTTGCTGCGATCGCATACCTTGAGGTTCCGCAAATACACTACGCATTTGTGATGGCATTTGGGTGTGTTCCATAGAAAGCCATTCAATCTCCTCGTCGGGTACTGCCATTTGATCACTCACCCAAGCCGGCCTTCTGGGACCAGGGATTTTCACAACATCTCCTCCAACTACTAAATAGGAACTTCTTTCATCAGACATTTCATGCATACTGGATGCAGCTGGCATATTTCTGCTAAACTCCTCATAATTTTGTGGATCTTGAAACGACACTCGCCGTATAGATGTTGATAAGTTCTTGATTCTGTTTGCAAGTTCATCAATCATATAGTCCACATTAGTCCCTTCTTGTATTGGTATTTTTTCTAAGTATCTCGGCAGCTCTGCCTTCAATGCAATTCTAAAAGCGTTATCGCAAAGGCTAACGCTTGCTGCAATTTCTTGAATTTTTATTACTATTGCGTCTCTTGTTCTCCTTTTTTCTAAAGGACCTGCAGTATCAGATTCTTGTGGAATATCGGATATCCAGTTTTCAACCTCCATTGCTAGTAAAATATCATCAGCTTCATCTTTTATGGCAAGAAGAGTCGGTGTAGGGATTTTGTCAAAAGAATTTATGATTTCATTTGCGTACGCAGTTGTTTCCATGTCTGCTATATTATGTCTATTTTTTATTTTATTTAGGAATTCATCAAGTTTCTTCAAGAAGTTCTTTTGATGAACAGTCCCTTTAACGTTATCTTCGTCTTTATATCGCGTGTAAAGTATGTAATAGTCTGCGATGTTCTGTCTGTCTAGTTCATCATTTTCTTTATCTGCTTCATTGTCAGTGGACGTCCTTTTCGGCAAATTGTTTTCGATATTATCTATAAGTTGCTGCTTAAAAGAAGCTGGAGCGTTTGTCGACTTGATCAAGTCATTCATAGCCAAAGTTTTTTGTAGCAGCTCCGCTTTCAGCGTAGGCTTTACTGCTTCTAACTCCTTTGATAGTGGAATATCCTTCAATAACCGTTCCATTTCTTCCTCGAAAAGGTCTTGGCAATAATATTGGTTGCCAAAAATGTTAGGATCTAACTTCATTTTGGTTACACCTTTCCATATTCCATTATAGATGCCCAGTCTTGCTGTTTCTGCTTTTTTTTCTTCAGTTGGTGTTTTAGCAGCTATTGGTATTTTTTTAACCCATTCTTTAAGGTATTCGTCATAGTCTTCGTTTAATTTTTTGACTGGAACTGAACCCCCGTGGCGGGTCGGTGAAGATTCAGAGCAGCAAACACTCATTGCTTGTGGATTTGGATCATGCATTGATTGCTGATTTGGGTCTACCATAGGGCCATAGGTTCTTCCAGAGGTACCCATTCTTCCAGCGCTAGCATTGTCATGTCTGACATTCCCTGTCTGAGTAAGATTGCCGGCTACAGAAGGTTCGAACCCAGATGAAAAAGTTTTTGAACCCCATGAATTATTAGGTGAAGCTGGACCAAAAATACGTCCACTTCCTCTGTTGTTCGAACTGCTTTGGTCTTGTGGTGGACCATACACATTAGCAGTTTGTAGACCTTGGCCATAAGATCCACGGTCAGTCTGGTCTGTATGTGGTAAAAATCCAGGGTGACCTTGGATTCCCTGAGGTAAACTACCTTGACCTTCGTTTGGGCAAATTTTATTATCACAGCAACGTTCTGAATGATTGCTTCCATCAATGGGTTGGAATGGTGGATCATCTTTTAATGTATTTGGACAAATATCCACTCCACAGCATGGTCCTTCACTCCGATGCTTAGGGTTAACTAGCATAGGAACAGGTACGCTATTGATCCTTTGCAATAAATTTTCGGCTTGACTTATAGTTTCCTGATTTTCATCTCCAACTAACTTGTTTATCCATTTAAATATTTGATATTTTAAAGCTTCTAATTGATCTTCTGCAGAATATTTGCTGGTATGATTTAGTTCTACATATTTATGTCTATCTACTATATCTCCTGCTAGGTCATTAACAACTACTTCTCTAAAGCCGGAGTCCTGAATTCGGGGTATATTTAAGGTCTCTAACCATTCATTGATTTGTAGACAGAGTTGATTCGTATAAAAATCTAGGTTTGCATCCAAATCTTCCTCACCTATGGATCCGATGCTAAAATCTGTATTGTTGGTTGAATTCATGTATGGCCCAGAATTATTGCTAACGTTAAGAATTGTATAAGTTTGGTTGAAAACACAATTATTTAGCATATCCTGTAGATCTTGGAGCATAATGTTTGAAATACAATTTGCCTGCTTATCAGTCATTTTGCCTAGATCTTGGAGTATCATATTCATTTCATCTAGAATTTCATCGTCATGTCCGCACCAAATACAATCGATTGAGTCCATCATTAGATACACCAGCTCAGCTTCTAAAACATCCAACGTGTCACTACAAATTCTTGAATTAAATTCGTTAAGATAATCCAATAAATGTGCTCTAACGTAATCTCTCATGTCTTCTTCAGTTAATATCTTCCTTGATCTACCTGCGAACGATCGTCTCCTAATTTTTCCACTCTGTTGAGTCACTATTACATTTCTCATTCTTTTCAATAACACATCTACAAGTTTCCGTAAATAAGATTTTATGCCGTAACTTTTATTAACTTCAATAGGGATTTCTTCTAAAATATCTACGATTTCCGATTTTAAATCGAAATCTGCTTTAGTCCAATTTTTCAAAAGATCTTTAATTTTATCCTCAATTGAATGTCGCAGTTCACTTCTATCCACATACCTTCCAATGTCACTACTTTTTAAGTTTAATTGACTGACCCAGTCTTTTAAAACAAAGTCGAGTTGTCTGTACTCAGATAATCTAAACGGTTTTATTTCCGATCGTAGCATATGTTTGGAGCCTCCGTAGCAATGTTTGAGTTTGCCTACGAGCTCTTGGTAATCTCCCACGTAATCACAAAAGGTTGGGCTAAAACCTGAACCATATTTATGACAATTGTCATGTTTACGTTTCCCCCTATCGCATTTATGGTCACTTCTCTCATAATTATCAGTAACAAACAATTTTTTAATCAATTCATCACGAATCGTATTCTTGGAAACAGTATCAGAGATTTCATTGATAAGCTGTAAAAGACTCATTTTCAATTCATCTTTAGACACCTTTATTTCTTCTTGTGATTTAGTTTTCCTACTAACTACAGTCCTATTTCGACTAGAATGAAAATCTATAGTGCTAAAAACCGTTTGAGCAGATTTTCTAGGTTTTAAAGTAGTATCAGACGGATAAAAATTCGTTTGTATGGATTTAATTGAGGTTCTTATGTCCAGGTTTTCAACGAAGTAGAATTCACCTTCCAAGTAGTCTTCACCCGCAGAGATGCGGGATTCGGGGACAGCTACCTGAAACAAAGATTTTAAGTTCGTGTGATGCTCTAAGGAGATGTTGGCCTAGCAGTTGGACAACACAGGACGAATAAAAAAAGGTACGCCAAACAAAAAAATTACGTTTTATTGCAAATTGCAGCTCAGTATCTGGTTATATGGTAATAATTAATTATCAGTGGTCGCAAGCGTTACTACTGAGCATAAGGTCCTTGGTGTGATTTCCGAGTCGGGAATGTGTTATTGAGTTTTCCATCTGGAATTTCTCAGTAGCAGCCCGGAGTCTGGATTTGGGCCCGATGACGAGGATAGGCTTGGCCCCTGTTACCTCTGCCCTTCGGATACTGGCGTGATATTGATCTTATGTAAATTAGAGGTAAGTAGCGAATAAGTATTTACAGAATAATAATCTTTTAAATCATCAAACAAAAAAAACAAAAAAAAATAAACAATAACCAAATCAAATTCAATCAATCAAATTTGTCAAACTTATTTGTGTCAATAATGGATGGCTTTTGGCTAATCTGTAAAGTGGTATTATATTGTTTTTTTTTTTTGTAATGTGCGTTTAGTTTGTGCAGAATAAACACGTTTTCTTTTTCTTTTCTTTCTTCTTTCTATCAATAAGTGCAACTTTCTTACTTTTAATACAGAGGTATAAGAACAATATGCAGCACGTCAGAGACTGATACCAAATCCAGTATAATCTGGCCTTCAATTATCACTTGCTTCAAAAACGGTGAAGGAAAACATCGTGAGGAAGCCGGCATGCCTGTGAGATAATTCTCAACGGCATGTCAAGCCAATTCAGAGGCCCATGGGCGGCTTTAAAAATCTAACATCAGGTTATTTACTAACCAAGCAAAAAGAAGAAGATATGGCCTTATAAACCCGGTTTCTAATTGACAATTTGAGTCGGAGAACTTGTCAAACTCTACTTTAGAATGACTTAAGGGGGATGTGCTAAGGTAGCCCACGAACTTTGATTATTTACTTAAATTTCTTGTTCCCCGTCCCATCCCGTCGCATCGCATCGTCCGCGCTATAACTTCCTTATCGCTCAGCGTTATTTCTGATTTTTTTTCTCTTTGCTCGGCTCTTAAGTATCGTAGCGTGATGGTAAATAGCCTATAGCCTTCCGCAAGAATAGGGCTATCTAATACAAAAACAATTTTCAAATCTGACCGGAAGTTTCAGAAATTGGCGCGTTCAAACAAAAAAGCAAACAAACTCTTTAGCTTTATTATTAGTATATGCTAGCTTATTCCCGCGGCTTCACCCACGTGGATGTCGGAAAATATCCCACGGAAACGTACTACCGGGATTACATACCTAATAGCCGAGGAAAAGGTCATTGACTCCTACCGCTAGCCTGCGTAGCCGTCAACCATAATTATTTTGTTACGCGTAATTTTGAATCTGTGATATCTTTTAAAGTGTTCATTTTAATGATATGATGTCAAGGCATATTTTAATCTAAATTAAATGCACAATTTAAATAACATATTTTATTGGATAAGGATAAATATAATACCGGTCAAAATAGCTTCGGAAATAATCAATGAAATTTTTATCTAATTCTGAAAGATAAAAATGGTTACTAGTCATCCTTATAAGATAGACATATACTATCGCGGACTTTTTTGTTGAACTGTTTAAGATCTACAATTCTGTAGAACATACATTTGATGTATCTCTCACGGCTTACGCGGCGCACGCCAGTAAAGCTCCCAGTCGGCATGATTTTTTTCGACAATAATCGTTATATTTCAGCCAATTTACACAAAACCTTAATACACAAAAAGCTTCCGCATGAATCACTCCGTCCACTGGTGAAAACCGTTTAAAAGTCTGTTCGGTTTAAATTCATGTATTTGCCCGCGAAATTCAAATTATCTTACGTTTTTTTTTGCAATTTACCTACAGGTTATTGTAAGGTTGTGTGTTGACAAAAATATTAATAAATTGCTACCGTAACAAATATGTTTGAATCTACAGAATTATAATCATAAGAATCAGAAAACGTCTGTCGAAATTAGAATTGGCCTCAAATGTCACCATTTCATGAAATTGACATTTAATAGGATAGTTTGAACTTGGTGAGTTGTATCGATTTTAATTAACATACAACGCGATACTGAAAATTGCAAAAAACTTAAGAAAATTTAAATTTCGCTGTCTACCCTGACGACGCCTTGAGGTGATTCCATCAATATAGCCCGCGTTATTCGAAATTTCTTACGTTTTTCTACAAAGAAGTTTTAAATTTTGTGGGCTTGCACCATAAGTAATGCTACAATAGAGTTTGACAAGTCCTGAACATCAAATTTTCAAATGGTCCTGTACCTTATTTACGTTATACACGATCAATCAGAATCTGAATCGTTTTGAAACAGATTGCTAATCCATGGCTTCGTACGTTCGAAAAACAATCTGCTCAACAACGTAAATAACACAATGAATGTTGTTGACTTGTCAAATTGAAACAGATTAGTCGGAATTGTTAACGAAAATGTGTTGCGTAATTAGATAGCTGGGCTGCTTCCAGGAATAAAATTGTGATGTTATTATATGCTAAATCAAGATCTTACAGTTTTCCTAGTAATCTCTTCTCGGGGTAACGTCGCCACTTCCTTGGATAACATTTTGACAGCAGCTGTGGATATAACAGAAAATATCACTATTGATGGTGACGAGCATCAATGAATTGATTATTAAACTTTTGGATTGATCGTTGATAGCAGAAGTAAGTAAGCTTGTGATCGAGGTTAGCCCCGGACTCCATCAAAGCGGAGATCGGCGAAGATGTCCGAAGCGGAGACGAAATGTTTTTTCAGCAAGGGTGTATCCACCGAAGCTGTGCTGGCTAGAGCGCCGCTAACATCTCTTCTCCTCTCCACTGCGCGCTGTCGCCAGTTTGCGAGACACAGCTAACATCTCCGCTTTATACAGCCGCCCAGCTCTATCTCGGCGAAACACAGCTAACAACAACTCCGCTTCGATCGCGCCATAAAAATATAATACATCTCCGCTCAGTGGTCTCCACTGAAGCTGAGTGGAGACGAGATGTGTGCAATAACGAAATTTTATTAGTTGTTTTAAATAATCTCCTTTCCTCTCCTCTCGTCTCGTTTCCTCTTTGGTGGAGTCTGGGCGTTAGGCATCTGTTCCACCGCCGACGAGGAAACCACTAGCTATCAACGATTTTCTCACTCAAGAAACGTAAGATCCCGTGTAATTAAAAGAGATACATAAATTAATAGTTGATCGCTGACTGATCGCACCGCTAGCGAATACTCGTTTGTCGCCAACTGTCGCCAACTCGTCGCTGGAATCATCCCAGCATGGTTTAAAGAGACTCGATAAATCGAATCAACCCCAAGATTTTCTCTAGCCCCTGGAGCCTCACGTTTCATGGGGCTACAGAGGCCATTGTATATCAAGGAGTAGACCTGGAGGCGCGGTAATGGTAGGGAAGACGTGCCCTTAGGATACGGAAGGATTTGCGAGCCATGCCGGATGTGCTTAAGTAGGGTGGGTCTAGTGTAGAGACGGGTGATATTTATCTATGGATGGGCATCTTTTAACGACGTCGCCTCCAGATTGGTTCATGTCCAGTTTCATCGGTGCATCTTTTGGCGGGGTTCAACTGCTTTCTCGACTCTTTTCTATGTCACTGCTATGCTATGTTGCACGTTGGGAAAAAAATTGGTAAAGCTAAAAGAGGGCAGTAATGGAGTACTAATGAGGCCTTGCTTACCTTGGATCTCCATGTTCACTGAATTTGAACTCTGAAACCAAAATGATAAAAGCTTAACAATTAAGTAGTGACTTGTTTACAGGGTTAGCGCGTCTGACTTAGACTTGATATGAGTTTTAAAGACATCGTTAAAAAAAATAACTGGGTGAAATGGAACAGATAACGGAATATGAAATGGGTTAGGTTAGGTTAGAGATGTGGCCAAACGCGCGCGAGCCGAGCGAGCAAAGAGCGCTACTACCAAGTTGCTCGCAGCCACGCAGGGTATTTAGCGCAAGGTGCAAACAAATTGGATACCTTCACAATTTGACGCAATATATACACGATTAGTCCGTATAGGTACGTACTGGCACTGTATATTTTGGAATAAGGTAGTTAATTAGATCACTACGAAGTATACGCGAGTATTTGCGTACTACTCTTGTAAAGATTGGAAGACCTTATTAAAAAGTAATTTCCAATCTATACGCGATTAGATTCACACCCTTACGTTCTGGCATTGTATAGGATGGAAAGACCCCGTATTACATAACTCTTGAACGTAACTGGCGAAGTGTGGGAGTAGGTGCTACACAATACACCTCAGCCAGTTATTTCTTTTTGGAATTCAATTGCAAAGTTTCCACTCACATTCTGATAGTCACGGGACAACAAGTGATGATAGTCTTGGTTCTCTCTGATTGTTGGAGGACAGACTGGATGGCTGTACGGCTGTCAACGGAAAATAAGTCATTTGAATAAGTTGGTGAAAATATAGAAAAATATTTCTTTAATTAAAATCCTGTTCGTTTTTTCTGATCTTACTTCATAACAATAACAACAAAAAAAACGGAAAAATATATAGCACCAGTTAGCCAATTTGTCGCCATCTTATCTCAGCGAGAATTTATGCCAATTTGTGAAAAATGCAGGGTAAGTTAAAGGTATTTTTGACAATTTGACAAGAGTTTATACAGAAAGTAGGCAACGTCGCAAATAGCTGTCAAATATTTCGGTGTTTTCATTAATTTGACATTATTATTGATGGTTTTGACATTGCTAGTAATTATGACCAAAATTTGCCGAATATTATTATGTACTAACACTAGTGCTTATTATGTGTATGTAACTAACTAACAAATTGGATTGTATGATCTGTAAATAAATAATTTGATGATGATTAATTTGGCAATATTACTGTATGGAAATAAAAAATATGGCTAACTAGAGAACTAAAATATTGATTATGAAATGCAATAATTAATATCATAATACCGAAGATTTAATTTTAGATGTAAAAAAGTATTTGGAAACTTTCCAAATGCCTTTTTTACACCAAAAATGGTTACATCATCAAATTCAGCGTTATAATTGCAATTCATTATTAATATTCTAGTTCACTAGTTAGCCATATTTCTTCTTTTCATACAGGAATATAGCCAAATTAATCAAAACAGGTAAATATTTGACAGCTACAAAAAGGCAACGCCGCATGACTTTGCCTTTTTGGATGAACGCTCTTAAAAATACGGGAATGGCCCCTCAAGAGCATGGCTTCTTATAGCACCATAAGAAGCCATGCTTTTGAGGGGCCATTCCCGTATTTTTTTTGTCCCCACAGAGAAAATTCATAAATCTACAAAAGTTTTACCAACTATCGTGGAACGATCCTGTCGTAGATCGATAGCAGAGACATTTGTTATTCTGGCACCCTTTTTATTTAAATTTTTTGAGGTTGGGAAATTTTAAAATAACTTCTCCCGCTCTGAGCGGAGCGGGAGGGCGTGTCAGACTTTTACTGACTAAAACTCACCCGTGTTCCTTCCGTTGCCTGTGTGCCGGGGTCGCGATATCCCTTTCGGACAAACTCGCAACCCCGGCAGATTCTTGCACCCTGATGCGACGTTCGTTTAAATACAATTATCACTATTTCTATGCGACGACACTAGAACGCTAACGCCACAGCGACGGCAGCATGACCCATACTAAAAGAAGACAATGCAAAAAATTACTTACATAACTCATATAAGTCTTCACTCCTTCCTTCATCCTCTTCGAGATATCTCGAACGCATCTAACATCGTAGCCTCTGACAGCCCGGTCATGATGCTCATCCCTCTTTCTATCCCTAGTGGGGGGATCCTCAGTCTTCTTGGGACGAATGGTGACATCTGGCTCGTATGTGCGACTTCGAATAGATTTTGTAAATGTGGCTTTCGGTTCCAGGACATTTTGGGATGATTGGTCCGACATTCGAGTTGGAGAAGCTATGCTCCGGAAGGTTCTTGATACTGGTGAAGAGAGTGAAAATATCGTCAATAAGACTGGAAATGGATGTACCTAATATTTGCACGCCACACTTGGCAGAATGTGATGATACCATTGACTAATCTAAAGACCGTATAATGTACCATATTTTGACAAATAAATGATTATGATTATGAAAGTAGGTACTTACAGAGTTAGTTGTGGTGGTTCGATAGGCAGTCGCTATATAAAGGGTGGCAGGGACATCGACGCAAAAACTGATACCATGGGTTCAGAACATGATTCTGAATAGACTTTGTTTTTTTTTTATGGTGGGAAATTATCATAATACTTCTCCCGCTCTGGGCGGAGCGGGAGGGCGTGTCAGACTTTTACTGACTAAAACCCACCCGTGTTCCTTCCGTTGCCTGTGTGCCGGGGTCGCGATATCCCTTTCGGACAAACTCGCAACCCCGGCAGATTCTGAAAACACTGCGGTGAATTTTTGTCGGTTATTTCAATAAAAATCAGCTGTTCCATACATTTTGACCGCGTAGGTACAAAGAATTTCAACGCAGGGGGATTCAGAATCATGTACTGAACCCATGGTATCAGTTTTATGACGATACCTTGCCAATTCAATTATGAAAATATTATGTATGTAAGAAAAAAAACTACATATTTTTAATAAAATAAGTGATAGACATAATTTTAATACTAGAAATAAAGATAAAATAGATTAACCATTATTCAGATTATCTAAAGTACATAAATCTTTTATGGGGTACTGTGTTAAATGTTACAACAAAATACCTAATAATTCAACATAGTTGGAGAATTGATAGGCACATAATGATGAGATTGGGAGTGATCAGACATATAGGTAAGTAAGGCCATAGACTAAACTACAGTTTCTGGAAATCCAATCAATTTGAAACTTATAACAAATCTTTTGTGTTTGGTGCGATTAACCAAAATACTACTAATCATAAAATTTTACACTAGATTTAGGCCGAGACCAAGTCAAAACACTACACTTGGCGTTTGTACAAATATTCGCATTATTTCGTTAAGAGCGTTTATCCTAAAAGTTGGCAACGTCGCAAATAGCTGTCAAATATTTACCTGTTTTCATTAATTTGGCAATATTACTGTATGGAAATATGAAATGTGGCTAACTAGTAAACTAAAATGTTGATTATGTTGTTTTGTTATTATGTTGATTGTTGATTAGCGCGCGTAATCGTTAAATGACATGTCGCACCTTTGGTAGAACAAGGGCATAATTGTCATAAATTGCCAAAATGACTTAAATATCGCACCTTTGGTAGAACAAGGGCACAATTGCAGTTTTTGCAATTTTACAGGAGAGTAATTTTAAGATATTTTTTGTACTTAATGTGGTCTAGCTATGTTAATAATGTTCTAAGGTTGTTCTGCTTTGTATGACATAAACTATATCCAGTTCAAAGGGCCTTTTTAAAGCATTTCTGCATATTTAAGTCATTTTGGCAATTTATGACAATTATGCCCTTGTTCTACCAAAGGTGCGATATGCAGAAATGCTTTAAAAAGGCTCTTTGAACTGGAGGGACAAAGACATTCGTTTGGCAATTTATGACAATTATGCCCTTGTTCTACCAAAGGTGCGATGTGTTTAAGAGACTCGTGAAGGAACATTACTTGTCGTTGTAATCTTGTTCTCGTAACTGTAATTATCTATAGTCTTCATTTATTTTCGTTGCTTATATATTTAGTATGTATGTATTTATATATCTATTATTTAGGATATGTATTTATCTGTGTATCTATTCTAGTATATTGTATACTTATTATTTGCACCAACGACAGTCCCATTTTATGTCCAGGCAAATCACTGTCCATTCTAAGGTTGCCTGGAAGACATCGCGGAAAGCGATAGGGTCGCCCATTGTATATTTTGTAGAGCATAATTATTATTTTTTGTTATGTATTTTTGTGGTGTACAATAAAGTATATATAAATAAATAGCAACATTTCAGATTTCCAGACACTAATATTGCCAAATTAATCAAAACAGCGAAATATTTGACATCTATTTGCGACGTTGCCCACTTTCAGAATAAACGCTCTTAATACAAAATGAACTTCATTTCAACTCATTTTCCCTGTACGTATACAGGGAACATTTTGTTTGTATCCATGGTTGGTTCCAGCATAAGATTAAGATTGCTTATAGCACAGCAAACTCATAGTCAGCCACTAGGTCACCCTAATGGTAAAAAAACAGAATATTACTTACCGCCCTGATTAGCTTGAGTATAATTGACAAGTCTCTCCATGACTTCGGAAGACCTGTCAGGCGAGAGGCAATTAGGATACTTTCTCAGGGACTTGGCGAACTCATCCACCACGTGGGAAGGGCGGGGAGTGTAGACTGAACCTGGAGAGGAATAAGAGTTTAATTTGGAAGACGCAGGCCTCTAATAAATCACCCCTGCAGCTGGGGTGTAAACAAGGACGTGGCTACAAGGGCAATTAATTGGTTTTAAATCCCGATCAATATCAAACGCACTTACTGCAATTTCTGATTTAATCCGATCAAAATATAGACCGTCCGCAAAATTAGAAAAGGCCAGAACTGATCACGCTAATCAAACCATAATTTCAGCCTTTGGCATATGGCAACTATCCCTCTGTAGAGCAAAGGGATTCTCTCCTTTGATAGGACTCAAGCTCGTCCCGTCCTTGTTATTTCGACAGCACATGTTTTTATTATGTAGGTTTCCAGAAGCGTAGCACAGTTTCCCTGTTCCTATACAAATTAAAATTAAAATTTGGCACTTTGACCTGTTTGAAAAGGCCCAAGACCGTTGCCCTCGAAAAGAAAGAGATCCAGATATAATAGCTCTGCCTAGGACTTCAAGAACTTCACTGTATAAAAAGAACTGTTATTATATGTATGGACTTATCTATAACAAAATACCAAAGAACTTTAAAAAGGTTTATTTTTTATAAAGTTTATTATGGCTACTGGAAAAACGATTTTATTCTATAAATGAATTTATAAATAATGTTAATCATTTATTTTATTAAATTAATGTGACAGTAATATTAATAATAATGAATTTACATAATTGTAAGATTAATTAATAATAGAAACATTTAAAGAATGCCATTGGACATAAATATTATTCTCTAGCATTTAATTTATATTAACATTGTAATGTTTTGCATGTCAAATGTCTGACTTTATATCAGGAACTTATTACTGACAATAAGTACAACACTGTAGCAATACTTATTGCAAATAAATGATTGATTGATTGATAAAATTACTTAGCGAAACTCCGGAGACGTGATGGGTCTAATCTAAACATGGTTTTATCCAAATATGATTTAAAAAAAAAGAGTTTTTTTTTTTAAGTTAACGACACAGTGTATTTACTTATTAGTAGACTAGGGAGTCTACTAATAAGTAAATACACTGTGTTTTTAAAATCATATTTAGATAGAACCATGTTTAGATTAGACCTATCACGTCTCCGGAGTTTCGCTAAGTAATTTTATCAATCATTTAATGTATTTACTTATTAGTAGACTAGGGAGTCTACTAATAAGTAAATACACTGTGAATAAGTAAAAAACCGTGCGAAGCAGGAGCGGGGAGGGGACCGCTCCTGCTTTGCACGGTTTTTATGACTTCACAAAACATCGAGACTTCTTAGGTAACTTTAATATTAACGTATTATACACATAGACACTGTATTTATATACCTATAGTATGTATGTTTATATATTTAAGCTTTACGTATTTATTTAAATACGTAAAGTAAG
This sequence comes from Agrochola circellaris, assembly GCA_914767755.1. Classification (NCBI taxonomy): domain Eukaryota; kingdom Metazoa; phylum Arthropoda; class Insecta; order Lepidoptera; family Noctuidae; genus Agrochola; species Agrochola circellaris. The sequence continues at coordinate 1,061,158 of OU611867.1, read as the reverse complement.
TAAAAGTATTTAAAAAAAAAAACAGCTGCTCCATACATTTTGACCGCGTAGGTATTGCACTTTTCTATGAAACAGCAGATTTTTTTTTTTTAACCGACGAAATATTTCAACGCTGGGGGGCTCAGAATCATGTACTGAATCCATGGTAACCGGCTTCGCGTCGATGTCCCTGCCACCCTGTGTATTAATTTATTACGTTATACGTGTAGGTTTATTTCAATATTTTAGTTTAAGACTTCGCGTATTTATATTTTTCTCTTCTTGTTCTCACACACTATTGTCTACATTTGTTTCTCATTTCTCCTTTCGCAGGTCTACTGGAAGAAATTTCTTAAGAAATAAGCAGTATCTTTGTACTCATAATTATGATTATGTCGTATCTGTATCAGTTTTACTGTGTCTATATGTATAAATAATAAAATTAATTAATAAATAAATAAACCTTGCGGAATAAAATCTCTAAACGATGGTGAAAACCTCATCAAATTCTGTTGCGTGGTTTAAAGAAACAACGCGGACATACAGACAAACGCGAAAAACTACTTTGTTTTATAATATGTATAAGTTATGCACTAAGGGGATAAACCAGTGTCTTAGGTCACGAGCCCTAGAAGCCTTCGTTGCGCTCAGTATTCAATAGAATACCGAGCTTCTGGGGGCTTCTGGGGTTTCCGAGCGTAGCAAGGTAGCTTTGAGTTAACTCCTGAGCGAAATAAGGGAGTTAAAACTAGAATCCTGAGTGTAGCGAGGGATTCAAGCTCGCCCAAGACGAAGACACCTGAATCCCCGAGGAAAATACTCTACTTATCATACCAACTGCGAGGCAATATAAACCAATTTGATTTTTTAACGAATCAACGCTTAACGAATCGTCTAAAGCCCCTAGTAAAAATAATACGGCAAATACACGCAAATCAAACGGCAAATCAAGCAAAAAGGCAAATAATGTGTTTATGTGGTACGCGCCACAGCAACCGATCAGCTGTTGCAATGACATACCGCCATTACCGCCACAGATAATGTAGAAACAGCGGTTGGGCGAATCTACTATGCACACTATTAATAATTTTGGATTTGAACATATCGAGAAAACAATTGTTTTACTGTTGTAATTATTTTTGTTTAAACTATTAAATTAATACACATACATGATGTAGATATATTCCACAATAATATCTCTATTATGGGGCGTATTTTAATTATTTTGTTCTTTGACAGCGACTAGAACCTCTGAAGTGAGAACTCTTTGATCAAGCTGTACTTTAATAGAATAAAAGTTTTTGTTTTTTGTAAGTTTTCATACGAATTTTTTGTTGAGTTTCCAAATTTGAATCAGACTATGCACCAGCGCGAGCGGGTCATAATGTAATCCAGTACAATATTATTTCCCGGCTAGAGCCTAGGGCTTGCTTAAGGTTATGTTTGCATGTCATATAATTTGACATTTTCAAGCTGGTGGGGTGAAAATAAAGCCGCGAATACACTACAACAAAATCCAAACAAAATAACCCTCAACATGACGCGCAACGCTCAATCTACGTAACACTGGAATGCCGTAACATGCCGCCTTAGAGTATATAAAACTGGAGAAGCCTTATGCACAATATTCCGAACAAAAATGTCTGTCACTTTTAAATAAAAGTAACTAACTAAATTTGTAATAAGTAAGTAATCTCAATAATAAATTAATCAATAAAAAAAAATATCCACTGCAATGGACATATAATAATAATAATAATATCCCCACCGCCGTATCTCTACGTTGACGTCGTGGTGGGGCTTGCGCGCTCCAAACTCTGGGTCTGTGCCGGCAGAGTTTACTTTGCCGGAACAGGTCTAGGATGAGGAGCCAGACCAAGAGAGATACAGAAACCCGCAGGGCAGCATGTGGCGAGCTGTTGGGCAGTAGCGACCCCACGGACCCTATCTCCCGGGAGAAATCTTGTTCCTCATCTCTGGCTTGCCTTTATTGGCCGGATGGAGTGAACACTGACCAGGAACAGAGCTCCCACCTCATTCTTGCCTTAATTGGCCGGCTTGAGTGGAGATTCGCAAGAGCAAACGTGCTCGGAGGAAGGAAGTATTTCAGTAAGTGCTCGTAGGGATCTTGACCATCTTCCGGGCTCTGGGATTGTTCTGAAAGCCGTGGAATACCTCTCCACTCCTCAAGCACCTCAGGACATGTTGCCCCCTTGTCGCTACGTCACTATGTGCTAGCGACAGTTTTCAGGGGCCCATTATTGAGTGTGCAAGTCACCCCCTGCCATTTTATCCGTGTACATATAAAACATTGATCAGGCAGGGGCCATAGTCCTTCCATAGTTTCAGGTCACCAGTCAACTTTAGCCACCCAAACCCATAGTCCAATATCTTTGTTTCCATATCCTGCAATAGTCCTACACCAACCGGGGGTTATCCTTGGGTGCACTTGCATAGTGCATACAGGGATAACCATCGGTTGGTGCCTCATTTCATTAAAACGCCTAACGGGCCTCTGCAAGTTGGCTTCGGCCCCTCGTACGCCTTCCAAAGGTCCGGGACCCCAGGGTCCCGAGAAATGTCAAAGACCAATAAATAATAATAAGTATTCTTTATTTTTCGGACAACAGTAATCCATATAAAAGTTACAAAACATTGAACGAAAAAACAAAAAACAAAATAATTACTAAATAATACTTACTAAGAAATGATCGGCATGTCAATTTTGGTTTCAAACATGACCTCAACCCTACGGTAGTCTCGTTAACATTTTTACTAAAGCACATAATCGCATATCAAGTGCGTGTCAATTTTGCTGATTTGACGTATATTTTCGTAATGTAAAAGAAAAGTATTTTGATCTTTATGAACATAAAAACGAGATGTAGCGAGACTCGGTGACGTCACAGAACCAATGTGAAGAAAATACTAGATTCATGCTACGTTTTATGTTGAATCATGGTTGAATCGAATGAAAAATCGAAATGTAATATGAGGTTACGATTTTAAATTTCAATTAAAACATGACGAAATATTATAAAAAATCTATACTTATAATAAATCTGTAGAGAGGTCAATTCTGTACATGATATATATTTTCAAAATAACTATCAGGGGGTAATTAGTGATCGATACTGATGCCAAAAATGCAATCAGTAAAATTTTTGTCTGTCTGTCTGTCTGTCTGTCTGTCTGTCTGTATGTTCCTTATAGAAACAAAAACTACTCGACGGATTTTAACGAAACTTGGTACAATTATTCTTCATACTCCTGGGGAGGTTATAGTATACTTTTCATCACGCTACAATCAATAGGAGCAGAGCAGTGAAGGGAAATGTTGGGAAAACGGGAGAAGTTGCTCCATTTTTTAAGCTTCCGTCGCGTGTGAAGCCTTAATGGTTAAAGCTACATAGAAATCATTTATGACGGAAATGTTTTACATAAAATTATCTAAAAAATATCCTACAACAGCATAATATGTCTATCTTTTATGGTTGACTCACACGTGTAACTCCCGATAGCTTAGCAGTTCGGAGCTTTCTGATTATATTTGTTTACTCTTACGTTTATAATACTCTCACTCATCCCTAATTAAAAGAAGTTAATATTATTACCTATTCAATAAAAAAAGAATCATAGTAATCGGTATAGAAACACCAAACTTATACATGAAATACGCTAATAAGCCATCGCGCCGCCCGTCGCGCGTGAATACTGAATCATGCCATAAGGATTATTTTTGTGTAACGGTTGCCGCGCTCGACGCGGGTCGTGGCGGCAGGGTATAAAAAGGCGGGAGGTCCGAGTCCGAGCGCGAGCTTCATCATTCAATATTTGGCTGTTGATGCGTTCAGAGCGTTCGACCTTATTGACAGACAATAATTGATATTAACAAACCGTGCTTATCAGCGCGACTTTTAGTCTTTAAATAGTTTATTTGAATTTCTTTTGTTGTTATTTTATAAAATAGGTATTAGTTGTTTTGGTAGTGTTTAAATATTCGTTCAAATTACAAATTATTAATAGTTTGCATTTTATTTCTTTTTAGGTGAAGTAGTAGTAGAAGTAGAAGTAGTACGCATAGATTTTTAGATACCGATAGGTAAGTTTTGGCTAATTTATGTTCAATTTTATTTTTGTATTAAGTAGGTAAAAGCGTAGATACTTTTATTAATTATAGTAGTTATAGGTATTTATTTTTAAGTGAAGTAGGTATAGGTAGGGAACTCTGCTAAAAGTAACCCAGTTGCAACAAAATGTAATCGAGGCTCAAACTTTAACAGGCTGCGGTGCAGGAGAGACCGTCTTTATTCCCAGAATTCCCATAATACCAAATAATTTTCCATTCCAGTTTTAAATTACGCAATTCCCAGTATTGGTGTGTTATGCAATGACAATTAATAAGGCTCAAGGGCAGACTTTTCGTGTTGCTGGAGTAGATCTCGGTGTCAGTTGTTTCTCGCATGGTCAGTTATATGTCGCTCTTTCCCGGGTTAGCAGTTCTAGAAACCTTTATGTTCACGTGCCGGACGGGTCAACTTTCAACATAGTTTACCCGGAAGCTTTGCGCTGAAGTATTTTCGTTCTATAGGTACTTAAGCCTCATGTGAAAGTGATCTAAACAATATTACCAATACATTAACTTAATAACATACAAGGAGTTACACGCTGACGGAGTCGCGGGCACAGCTATTAATAATAATATTCTGCGGTTCCTTATTGCGATATTTTTCAACAGTATTGTGGATTGACATATTATATTTCCCTACTAAAATACGAAAGTTAATCTGTCTGTTACATCAAAACCACTGAACCGTGAGGAAGGACATACATTGTTTTTCTTACGAAAATGGACGGAAACGCGGACAAAAGCTAGTGTTAACATATGGGAGGTTATTCAGTTTTGTATGTAAGTTTCACGTATTTAAACGCTTTTTACAGCATTTAACAGCACAGCTAGGCATTTTCACGGAGCTCCGCGCGCTTTCAAAACGATTTACGAAGTGCGTTAGAATCGATTTGAAAGTAGTTTTACGAACGTACTAGAACATTATTGTTCTTGTACTTTTACAGAAGGGAAGTGTTCGTAAGGCTTCTCCAGTGTTATATACTCTAAGCATGCCGCGCAACATCTTGACACGCATTTACGTGACGCGGAACATGTTGCTAGCTGCCGCTCCGAGAGTGAAGGCACGTGCACGCTTAAAATATGAATTATTTTTTGTCGTTATTGTAAGTAATTCCGCATCTACCACCTCCTTTTTCGATAACATTTCGCTAAACTACTCGAAATAAGTATATACGCAACACTTATCGCCACAACCTCGTCGGGCGACATTTCTATAAACACTGACAAGTGTGGCCTGCAAAATTCTCTTGGGACATTCACGTAGTTGTCGAGCGCCATTTTCAGCAACATGTCGTTCAAATATCCCGTAGTGTATTCATGCGAATTTTTAATTGAGGTTCCAAATTCAAATCACTTTATTGACCGGCTGGGACCCGGCGGGTTTAAAAACATACATTAAATTAAGTACAATATTTTACCCGCCTAGAACCCAGGGGTTTAGGTTAGGTTTGCAATTTGACATTTACAAGCAGGTGGTATAAATAATCTAATTACTTACCTCGATCAGGCCAACACATGCCTCCTCTGAAGCTGTTGACCGGAGAACTAGATCTAATTTGAGAGCGAGTTGCGCCGCTACCAGCACCACCCACTATGAAGTTTCCATGACCTGTCAGAAAGTTGTATTTTCAGCTGAGAGACGGCTACTGGATCTCCAGCAGTAGCCTTCTCTCAGCTTAAGTGTCGACTCATCAACCGGGCCGGTGGTTCTCGTATACGGTTCATGTTCAAGAAAGTGACTGTCACACAGTATGAGATATTATGGTGACGACTGAAAGCCGTACCTCACCAGGACGCCATGGCGACGTCGCCAGGTCGTGCTGCTAAGTGAACGTATAGAGCTATATGGTAGGTGGGTCACCTGCCGTCCGCTTGGTTATGTTGCCAACGCGACCTGGCTATACGCTGCCGGCTCTTATTTAAAAACATTCTAATAAAAGCCAATTTTTATAGGAGTAACCGTGGAATTTTTGCCGGCTCTTCTCCATACGAAACGACCAATTGGAACCGTGCACCTAGCTTCTGACGTCTCATATGTGCCCATGTAGGTTTATATGAAATCAAATATTTTGTTTTTAATTTTTAACGCTCTACAAAGCTAATCTTTAAGTAAAAATATAGATGGTTCCCTCCGCATTTTAGGTATGAAGCTACAAGTACACGGTCGGTTCGTCTTGTTGAGCCAATTCAGTAAGAGTAACGTAGTCAGAAGATCTAAGAGTCACGCGATAGAAAGAGAGGCAACTTCTAGGTGAATATAACTGTAGGTGATTCAAACACAACTCAACTCAAAGCATTTATTTCAAATAAACCAATTACAGGCACTTTTGAATTGTCAAGGGGTCGGTCAATCAGAAAGATGAAGCTAGTTGCCCATTCCACAGCGTAGTAGGTTCCTATGGAGAAAAACGGACAAGAAACTCCACGGAGACTCTTTTAAGCTTTAGCGCTTTAGATTAGCGCTGTGTGACCTGAATTGCACTTTATTGTGTCGTAGCAAGAGTCATTTTTTATTTAAATGTTTTTGCGGAGTACCCCTTATGTATTAATCTGTTGCTGTAACGTGCTTAATTTTTTGTATTGATCATGCTAACGACGCACGGTGATAGGAAGAAGAAGAGTTGCGCTTACCAGGAAGATGATCAGGTCGTTGTGGTGGGAACTCGGCTAACTGCACCGGCGGCGATGTGGGGTGTATATTGCAGTGCATCGTCTGGTTGGGAAACATGAAAGTTACAAAAGTGGCGGCGCCAAAAAAAAGATTTTTTGTAACAAAAAATCTTTTTTTTTAAATTACCTACATGTTTTGTAATTCCTATCACCGGTCCTACGGTGACCAACCATTATTTTTTGTTATTTGTTGTTACTTTTTCTATTGCTTTCCTTGTTTTTGTTTAGTGTCTGTGCTTACTAACATAGTCGTAAGTTTTACTAACAATCTTGTTGTTGAGTCTTGGTTACTCGAATAAAGAAAATTCTATTCTACTTATTCTATTCTATCACAGATTAATGGATATCAAATGAAAGGGCTTGTTGTGAGGATCTCAAATGTATTTTTTTAATAATTTTAAAATAAGTATATTTTTTTAAAGATATTTAAGAAAATATATGAAAATTTACCATTTCCCCCATAACTCCGAAACGACTGAGTCTGAAATTTTGAAAAAAATTACAGAGTATGTTTCTTTACTCATAGATTACAGGAAAACCGATAAGAAAAATAACATGGTAAATCTCTCAATATTGTGCGTACAAACTTACATTTGCATTTGGAATGTATAAGAGTACATCGCACCCCGGGTGCGAGACTGTCACTTATGCAAAAATGCAATTTTTCAGGAGAAGCATTTAAAACTTTGACATTAAAAAAAAATATTATATTTCAAGATTTAGACAAGATGGCTTTTACTACAACGTCAACTTTTAACTTACTTTTGAATTAATAACGACCACTCAATATTGTATTGCTTTAGGACAGTTATTACATATTTAACTCATTATTGCAATTTTTGCATAAGTGACAGTCTCGCACCGGGGGTGCGACATGTTTTTCAACTACAATGTTAAGTTTGTTCTTGTTTCTTTTAATTGATCTATACTGTCCCACTGCTAGGCTAAGGTCACTCCTATATACTTCTAAACCTCGCTTTCCAATCTCTTCTGTGTCTAATCCATAAAATGAATTCAAGTAGCCGTCTTCATAAACCTATGTGAAAAATAAAAATGCAATCACTCAATCAGTTTTGCAAATTTAATACTCCTAATAGCTAAGTGTGACTTGATGTCACGTCACACTATGCCACTTACGCCAACATGATGCAACATGGAGTCCTAATAGGGTTTACACTATGAAATAAACAAGACCGTAAAAAACTCATATTTTTATTATATTGATAAAATAGTCGTAACATTTCTATAGTGAAGTGTGACTTGATGTCGCACTATGCCACTTACGCCAATGTGATGTAACTTGAGTCCATATAGTGTGTATACTATTTATAATAGACAAGAATAAAGGCGTAAGAAGCACTAATAGGTATATAGAATAATAACAGCTAAGTAGTCAAAATAAAAAGCCCTCTTCCACTCTCCTACTTTGCTGTTCCCGACAGGCTCCACAATGATCATATTTTTGTAAAACCTACCACCTAAGTACACATGTGGAAGTAATAAATATATTGAGTATTAATATTTTCAGTTTTGTTAATAAAATACTCATGACATTGTTACGGTGGAGTGTAACTTGATGTCACACTATGCCACTTACACCAAATATGCAACTTGAGTCAAATAGAGTTTGTACTATGAAATAAATAGTACAGGACCATTAAAAGTAGGTAAGTAACTCATGAATTCAGTTTTCGTAAATAAATTCGCGTCAAGCTTTGTGCAGACTAGCGCGACTTGTCGCGCGACGCGACACCGGTTATTGTTATACCGTCAAGTTTTCTTAGAAATTGTATTGTTCGAGTCGCGTTGCGGCGTCGCGTCGCGCTGGTCTGCACGAAGCTTAACTCGATACCGATGTACTTTACAGCTGAGCTGCCATATTAACTATTGTTTGTATGGAAATACTCTACACATTTAGCAAGGTGCCATAAGTGTGCGATCAAAAAAGGGGAAATATAAAGCTTCCGAAAAACAAATTAACTTCTAGCGATCTGTTGACGGTTGACTGTAATACTATCTAAGCTGTGTTAAAATGAATTACCGAAAATAATACTCTAAGTTTATAAGTTGCATAAGTTCTGCTAAAATAATCGTTTTCTTTAGTTCTATAGAAACCACCTTAATTTCTACTATTGGATAAAGAATAACTTTTTTAACTCTCTATTTCAATGAAACCTAACGGTAGTTTCGTTCGGGTGCAGAGGTGAAAAAGTGGGTGAAATAGGTTAGGTTAGAAATGTGAACAACCGCGCGCGAGCCGAGCGAGTGATGCGAGCGGTGCCGCGGCAGCAGCCGGCGAGCGCTACTTCCAAGTTGCTCGCAGATTTTTTTTTAACCATTTATTTATTTGCATTCGCATATAAGTTGTCAGAAAATTTGTATTTAAAGCAGTAAATTTCATCTTTTGAGTATGCTCATATAATATATTTATTTCGGAACTTTTAATAATACCCAAAAAAAAGGCACCACTTGCCCATACATTTCAGCCCTTTGATGATCCTGGCCTATCATTATAATAAAAGAATATGATGTCAAAAATTCAAAAGTCATTTATTCAAACTAGGCTGATAATCAGCACTTTTCGAACGTCAAAATTACATAAGACAGTCCCCCAAAACGCCCACCCTTCACCACTTCCTAGTGCGTTAGCTGGGAAGAAGAAGTGGCGCAACAAACTCCCCAGCAGCACAGCTGTCTGTTCAGTTAGAAAGAAAAAAAAATGACTCTATATAATAGTATTCAACATAATTTAACCTAATTTAAATTATTATTCATATGTTAGCTAGCACACGCCAATATACCAAACAAAATCATCGAGAACTATACTCGGGCAGGAATAAAAACTAAACGTAAACAAAACTAAACGTGTGACGTAACGATGTGTCCAGTACCTTGTACGTAGAAGCATATCTCCCATCAACAGCCTGAGCATCTCTGTCGTACTGAGCTGCTGACAGCTGGCTGCCAGGCTCCGTGCTGTTCTCCATCGTAATCTTGGGCGGACACTGTTGTGTGGCCGCGTTCATGACATTGATAATAGGTGCTGCGCGTTGCGTTGGCGCTGCTTGTGGTTGAGTTGCTAGAGAAAGAGGGTAGTTTTGAGATTCGTCAACTCTGATAGTTGTAAAAAATTACGTAATCGAGAACGTATTTTTAATAACTGCTTTTTGAAGGGCGTTGGATATAAACTAGAGTAGAAGACCCCTCTACTCTACCCAACGCCCTTCGAAAACCAGAAAGCAGTTAAAAAAAGTAAAGATTCAAGTAACTGAGAAATTGAAAGTTTGGGAAAATCTAAATGTAGGTGTGATCTAACTTCGTTTGTAAAGGTTACATATGTGGCGAATTTCTGCTTGTAAGTTGCCCTCGTAATTTTTTTTCGTCATAAGTTACTTACATAAATATTAAGGAAGCATCTTACAAGACGCGTAATTGCGGGTTTACGCAACTATGCAGTGGGAGAACATGTTTTCAACTACAATGTTAAGTTTCTCCTTGGGATAAATTCATCCCAACTACGGAACCCTTAATTTTGCGTGATCCGACACGCTCTTGGTCGTTTTTTTTAAAGGATAACCGTAGAGTTTCTTGCCGGCTCTTCTTTTTAGGAAACGACCAATTGGAACCGTGCACCTAGCTTCTGACGTTTCAAAACTGCCCATGTAGGTTTATGTGAAATAAAATATTTGGATTTTGAATCTCACTACTGTTAGGCAGTAAGGTGTACTGTCGATTGCCGTCCAGCAGCGTGACCGCCAGCCCAGCTTCCCGCAGGCCCCTCACCACCGCCACCATCCCGTCACCCTCCATGATTTCGGCTCAATTCTGGTCCGAGGGGATATGCTACGGTAGAAAAGACTCAAATCAAATAGTCATTTATTCTACATAATTAGGCTGAGAATCAGCAGCTTTTTAACGTCAAAATTGCATAAGACAGTCCCTTCACCACTTCCTAGTGCTTTAGCTGGGAAGAAGTACCGCAACAAACTGTCCAGCAGCACAACTGTCAGTTAAGTTTGAAGAACTTGATTATATCCGATTAGACCCCAACACAGTTAGAAAAAAAAAAGAAAGAAAAAGTGTTTATTCTGCACAAACCAAACGCACATTACAAAAAAAAAAAAAAAAACAAAACAATACCACTTTACAGATGAGCCAAAAGCCTCGTATCCATCATTCACAACAGAAAAGTTTGACAAATTTGATCTATTCCCCGCTGTCAGGGTCAGAGGCCAAAGACAATCCAGCCAGTTGGGAAAAGGATAGACAGATGATGATAACCTTGGTAAATAATGACTTCGAACCTTGCGCGACGAAACCAACTCAAGAGTCGGTTAAAAATATTAACTGAAAACGCAAAGCCAAACCGCTTAACTGCGACGCGTTTTCTGAGGTAGCTGCGCGGTGTGGGCGGAGTGTGGTGATGCTAGAGCTCAGTAATTCGTTAACTTACAACAACTGTCACCCCTCCCGCACCACGCAGCTACCTCAGGAAACGTCTCAGTTAAGCGGGAGGCCTATAGATCACTAGTTATTTTCAAGAATAACGTGCCTAATCATTGTACTTACAGACATCTTCAGTAATCTTAGACAAGAGTAACACAAATCAGGCCTGTACGCAGCCTGCCAAACGTCACCGTGTTGTATTGGCCTGGAGAACAGTAATCGTGTTAAAGACAGTAACATTTTAAGTTACCCAAGAGACATCCACCAACCCGTACTGGGCCTACGTAGTGTATTAAGGCTCACTTAGTCTCACAGAGAGGAGGCCCGAGTCCCAGCAGAGGGAATATTATTGGCTGATTATATTACTCTATACTATGTAAAAATACTGATGAACTGCATGACGCTCTTGAACTGAAATATATCTATGTATGTGAGGTTTTTTACTAAAACGATTACTAGTGTAATTAGGAGACTGTGTTTATTAGAATAGAAATAAAAATAATATATAAAAATAACGGGTAAACTAAAAAATCTGGTTAAAGTATGTATGGGCATATCGTTGTTTGATAAAAACTAGCAAAATGTACCGGAATTTGATGGCGGTTGTACGCTCCTGTTCGAGTGCACTCGTTAAGTCTCGCGAAAAAGTCTCGAGTGGCTTTAGCCCGAGTACGGCCATGTACTTATACTCTCGCCTGGTTCAATTGAAGTTGTGAACCCCGAGAGGATGGACGCAGACATTGAACTAGGTGCTGCCGTTGTTCTATGTACATCACTGGAGACATAAGAGTGTACTGCGACGCACTCGCAACTGCCGTGAGATCCATTGACTCGGGCACAAAAAACGACACGGGACGGACAGCGAGCGAGGAACGCCGAGACACACCGAGCCGGGCCGAACGCTCTCATCTACATTCTCACATTCAGCCTGCCTCGGTGGGCATCGGAGAGAGTGTACAGCCACCATAAAAAAAAACACTTTGAACTTGCCGACTTCACTCCCGACAACTCATGGTAATGGCAGCCATCTTAGACCTCATACTTTACGCTGATTGGTCGTCGCGGACGTGCTTGACTTCGATAAATACATGGCAATGGACATACCGGGATATGAAAGAAATTGACGATTTTAACCATTCGTTTTAGTAGTGTTCTTAGTGACTTACCTTGACCCAAGGGCTGGCTTTTACCTTGCCATACAATGTGGCAATGCCGCTAGTCTCTTGGGTACATTACCAGTCGACAGCGCCATATTTGAGTTTGTTAATAGTTTTAGTTAGGTTAGGATGTTATATTTTTATTTTTATTAATGTGTAGGTACTGAATAATAACTAATATACCACTTACCTTGATATGGAATACACAAACATAATTATCCATTTTCTTAATTTACCCCATTCAACTATCTAATTACGCAACACATTTTCGTTGGCAATTCCGACTAATCTGTTTCAATTTGACAGGTCAACAACATTCATTGTGTTATTTACGTTGTTGAGCAGATTTTTTTTCGAACGTACGAAGCAGTGGATTAGCAATCTGTTTCAAAACGATTCAGATTCTGATTGATCGTGTGTTACGTAATTAGGGTACAGAGTTCAATTTGGAGAAGGCGTATGACTTTGTGCTACACTAAAGCTGGGAACAAATTATCGGACGCGTCCGTAAGCCGCGGCTGAGAGTCGCGGCTTATTTGTATCTAGATAGTACATTTAGCAGTACACTGTGCAAACTATCGGTCGTAAGTAGCGGACGTGCCCTTGAGCGTTCGGACGTCTGTTGATCGCGACTGTCAGTACGGACGCGTCCAATAATTTGTTACCAGCTTTAAACAAAAACCGTTAAGATAGTTACTTACATTTCTCGCTACAATTTAAGTAGAATGTATTAATTTCACATGCAAATAATAATGCCACAACAATTTAGCTTTAACTTCAACTCTTCATTTACAATAATTTAGAATTTAAAAGATCTGTCTGATAGAGATGTCGGAATAAAAACTGACAGATTTATTTTGATTTTCTTTTGAATTCAAAGTTCACAATGATGTTAAGAAGGATGAATAGAATTGCGACATTTTCAAAAACATTTAGAGAATGGCCATTTTCACTGTGCACGATAACGATGATGGACTGTTTGTTAGTTTCATACAATTACTACTAAACGCTTTCACACTGTGTCGGTGTAGTCAACGGTATCGTCGCCGACATTGATTGTCGTGCCGATATCGGCGGACGACACAGTACCTACACTTGTTCACTGCTGCCATCATTACGTCGAAAACACTTTTACACTTTTGGAATGGCGCGGCGACGCAACGTAGCTTTTTCTGGCACAACGCGACTATTCGAGGCTGCTGTGGCATACCGCAGCATGCATGTCCGCATGACAGTAAGCTGTTGGTTACATCTTTTCACATACCGATATCGTCGCGATATCGTCGGCCGATATCGTTGTCCTCCGAACTGGCGAAATGTCGGTGTCGTTATCGTCGCAGTGTGAAAACGGCCGATATGGATGATGTACCGAAATTCGGGGAGGGCAACAAGAGCAAATATTGCCTACTAGCTTTTGCCTGCGGCTGCGTGGACGTCGAAAATTGTCTCACGGGAACGTACAAAGGTGATAAAAAGTATCCTATGTCTAACCTAGGTTATGGTCTACCTATAGTACTTATGTGCTATGGGTCAAGGCAGCTGAGCGACCGACCAGCTCGGAAGTTGAACATGGAGCCAAACAGCAAGCCTGACGATTTTAAAGCCTTTGTGCGTACAAACATACAAACTTTCACATTATGATATTAAGTAGGATAGTAGGATTATAAATATGAAACTGAGTTTATTTGTTTGTTTGCTATGCTTTCACGTTAAAACGGTTGAACGCATTTGAATGAAATTTGGCACACAGATAGTTTATAACCTGGATTAACACATAGGATACTTTTTATCCCGTTAGTACGTTCCCGAGGGTTGATTTCCGACATGCACGCGGGCGAAGCCGCGGCCGAAAGCCAGTATTTCATACATTAGTTGTCGCGTTTTAGAGCGGTCATTGACCTTTCGCTAATATCTCTCCGTAAACAATAGACTACGTATGGTTTATCGTTATTTCAGTATTTTGATGATCACGATAGATCTTGATTCAGAACGCGAACGAACTTAATTAAGGTTTTTGAAATAAAAATGCTAGTAAATATATGTGGGTCAATGACCGCCAATGCCACGCTAAAACGCGACGACTATACCTTGATCATCTGCCTGCCTTTTCCCAACTATGTTATAGTCAGCTTCCAGTCTAATCAAATACAGCTGAAGCAGCTGGATACCAGTATTTTACATGGAGTGATTGCTTATCTGACCTCAACAACCCTGTTACTGGGTAAGACTTGGTGCCCCAGCGGAATATTGGGGCAAAAAAAAATATTTCCTATACCTTGCAAATCTAACATATACACAAATTTAAAAAATACTGTTAAAAATTTATTTCACCAGTAGTATGCTATATATCTATATGTAAGCGGGCACACCCTTTATGCCTGGAGGCTTTTATTTAGATATTAAGTTATGTTTACGTTTAGTTTTTATTTCTGCCTGAGTATAGTTCTCTATGATTTTGGTTGTTATATTGGCGTGTGCTAGCTAACATGTCTAATAATTTAAATTATGTTTTGTGTTCCGTAATGTGATTTATTTTGCAAACTATTATATATATTTTTTTTTTTCTTTGAACTGAACAGACAGCTGTGCTGCTGGACAGTTTGTTGCGCCACTTCTTCTTCCCAGCTAACGCACTAGGAAGTGGTGAAGGGTGGGCGTGCCGGGGGACTGTCTTATGTAATTTTGACGTTCGAAAAGTGCTGATTCTCAGCCTAGTTTGAATAAATGACTTTTGAATTATTATTGAGTAACATAGGCTATCCTAACTAATATTATACTTAAATGCGAAAGTGAGTTTGTTTGTTTTTTACGCTTTCACGCTAAAACAGCTGAACGGATTTGGATCAAATTTGGCACATGGGTAGACCATGACTTGTTGACAGGCCTACACTGTCCTCTCATACCTATTAACACTGATAATTGAAAATATTGTAAAAACCATTTATTTTTAAAAGAGTAACCGTGGAGTTTCTTGCCGGCTCTTCTCCATATGAAACGACCAATTGGAACCGTGCACCAAGCTTCTGATAAGAGCCCATGTAGGTTTATGTGAAAAAAAAAATTGTGATTTTGATTTTGACTCCAAACAGAAATGTGGAAAAATCAGGAGAAATACATAGGTAAATACTTACTCTTTGTTTGACTAACAATGACAATTCACCGTTTGTCTTCTCTCTACTGTCAATAGACAATCGCAGAATATCTTTCATTATTGAAAACCTAGTCGGTTTTCAATATATCATTGCACTATGATATAATATTTGATAAAAAATATTTAAATGAATAAAAAAAATGTCTTAAAATTATACCACAACATACCATGAACTTGAATTAACTAAGTACTAGGGAAGCATATTACGAAGAAGTGTTAGAAGGAAAGTGGTTTCGAAGTGCAATGCCACTGTTGCAAGACGAGGTCTTCACTTTAGTTCAAGAATTATCCAGCACTGGGCTTTCTGCCACCCTCATTGATCCGCCAGATAGAAGTTCTGAAGGTATTACAACTTGTAACATAGCATCACGCTTGTATTTACCAGAGGCGATGGCAGACATCTATCTAAGTATCTAGTACTCCCGCATTTCGTTCGTTATTTTAAGTCCTATGTAATAAGCGAGCTAAGTAATAACAGCCGCAAGGGTCGATCTATCAGGTTAAGTTACGCTTGCCGGGGTTGGTCCGTGGACGTGTGACCATCTTTACATAACGAGACTCCTCCGTGCCTCGGAAAGCACGTTAAGCCGTACCGTTGGTCCCGGAAACGCTGAAATCGCGAAAAAAACATCTGCTGTTATTTTCGCGTGTTAGATTTCAGCGTCCGTCCGATAGTAAAAGTTATTCATAATGATGAGTACAATGACCCGTTAAGAGGTTTAGGGTAAACAAAAACTAAGGTTGTATATGTTGATCGCGCGGTAAACTCTGTTTGCGAGATGCAGGATTTAGTGTGACGTCAGGATTTTTGTGTGACGTCAGGTATTTGATGGCGATATAGATGCCGTCACACACTATTATATTTATTTATTTTTTATTTATTTATTAACTATGGATGACTTACAGCTAAAACAAACAGAATAAAAAATTGTATGTGAGACTGACAGCCAATTAAAAGTCTTCACTTCTAAAAACAGATTGGCAAGAAAGAATGTGAACAGCACAACACAGCTACCAAAAAAGAATAGAAAAATAAACAGTATAACATTCAAGCTTAAACCAATTCACATTTTATATTTAAACAAGAATAAAGACCTGAATATACGAAATCTTAACTAAAAAAGCCAAGGCTCAGGCACTTTCTGACCGAGACCACACTTGTTAAGAAAGGATCAAAATCATGCTGTTTGCACATACTATTAAAGTTGCTACTTGCACGCACTATAAATGAATTTTGCCTGTAATTCGTAGAGGTAAATGGAACACGCAACGGTGCGTTCCATCGCTTCGACCTTTGTCAGTACAACACGACAATATTGCTTCAAATCCTGATCATTGACCCAGCATCCAAGTCATGCAAATATTCAAGTATTTAACTAGCTTTTACTTGATGCTTCGCTTCAGTTCGTATTTTTTTTTTAATAATATTATTCGAACATCGTTATTTTGTAATATTTGTGTATAATTATGTTTCATGTTGGATAATTTCGAACACAATGTAGATTGTTACTGAATAAATTGAATTTAAATTGAATTGAATTCCGAGGTCAAGTGACTACACTAACCGCGTTCGATGACCCCACAAAAAAACATCATCATATTTTTTTTTTTTTTTCATCATGTTTACATATCGATACCCGTCACGACTGCGGAGTTTCGCTAGTTAATTTATTTTGATCCTGTTAATAAAGTCAAAGTCAAATCATTTATTTCAATTATAAGGCACTTTTGGACGTCAAAATTGACAAAAAAATTGAATTGATTCTAGTCGCCGCTTCCAAAATGTAGGTTTCGTATGGGGATGATACATATAGTCACCGCCGCGGGAAGCTATAAATTTTGTAAACAAAGAACTTCTACTAAGTTATGTAGCGAAACAAATAATCCCTAACTCATACGTGTAATAAGAAACTAACAAGCAATTTCACTTGGTCGGGTTATATTTTAGCGATATAAAGCGGTGTCGTCTAATGTTTTGTGGTACTGCAACTCAAACTCGTTCAGTACCACAAAACAATAGACGACAGCGAAATTGCTCGTTACTTTCGTATTACACTTACGTTACTTTTAGTTGATTGAATTTGGGATTATTTGTTGTTGATTGAATTGTCGCTACGTAACTTAGTAGAAGCTATTTATTTACAAAAGGAGAATGCCAAAGTTTCCTACAAGACTCGGCCAGAACCGACAGAGATGAACTATATTTCATAAAAAGGGAAAATAATTATAGAATTTGATAATATAATTAGATTTATATTGGAAGTACACCAAAAAAAGTTATAGTGCTTTAAAGTTGACCACTTAATACTTCTGATTTTAACGATAACATGAAATAAACTATTAAGTGATTAATTAAATGAATGACTTTTATCAGATTATCGTGGTACTTATATAAATGTTTTATATTAAAAATATACATAAAACATACTTAGATTAGAATTTATGAAAAACAAAACACAACAACACGCCGATGAAGTGAAGCCAAACTTTTTGACAATGACAAGGACCACAGACAAAACACAAGTTGTTTTACATCAAGTGTTGCCACTACTATAATAATATTATAAGGTATTAGGAATAAACTATTCTAAACAGTATCGATCATCGGATTATTTTTAATAAAATTATTCCATCACTTTATAATATTATTCATAAATATAACTAAACGGTATTTATTATTAAAAGAACACACAGGCTCTTTGTCTCCGAACCGGAGACAGTTTGCCAAAACCGTCAAACCCCACCGAATCGACGACGGTGAGTCACGCGGGTTAGATCTCATACTTATCCACCTTATGTGCGTTTTTTCTTATGCACCTATGGGGTATCATGCGACGTTCAAGGATAAATAATTTAAAAAAAACTAAAATGATAAATGACGTATTTTTCATCAAATGACTTCTCCCGCTCTAGGCGTAGTGGAAGGGCGTGTCAGACTGTTACTGACTAAAACCCACCCGTGTTCCTTCACTTGCCTGTACGTTGAGCTAACGCTAACTTGACAGTTAAAACGTCACAAAAGGGGCAGGACTTTATCTTTATTCATATTTATATTATTGTAATCGATTTGCATATGCAATTTCGTATCGATATTATTTTATTTTGGTATTGGCAACATTTCTTCTTGAAATTGTAACTATGAAATGTGTTGTTAAATTGACAATTAGTTGAATAACTTTGTAAAATGGGTTTTCAGCGGTGTACTTCTACAGATTTTATATAATTGTATAATTGTTACTATTTTCTGTTATGAATTATCATTATTACAGAAAGTCTGTCGGACGCTACATGATTCGAGCCTATTCTTGTCATTGTCCTTTATAGCTTCTCGTGGCGGGGACTTTAGACAAATATACAACCTTAGTTTTTGTTTACCCTAAACCTCTTAAGGGGTCATTGTACTTATTATTATGAACAACTTTCACTACGGGACCAACGCTGAAATAGCGAAAAAAAAAGCAGTTCCCTACATTTCGACGAGATATAAGTATGAACATAAAATGTAGGGAACACCAGCAGTGCTATTTTGTTACCATCTCACCGTGAAAACTTAGGTGAAGTGAGCGTGGAGTGAGCTGTCATTCCACAGGGATTGACACTATTGACAGCTCACTTCACCCAAGTTTTCACGGTGAGATGTTTACAGAATAGCATGGCTGGTTTTTTTTCGCGATTTCAGCATTGGTCCCATAGTGAAAGTTGTTCATAATAATGAGTACAATGACCCCTTAAGAGGTTTAGGGTAAACAAAAACTAAGGTTGTATATACTTACTACTCACACAGGTTTTAAATCTTCAGAGTTATTAAAAACTTTAGAGCCAAAGAAATCCCCAGAGGACTGCGATTTAAACAATCCAACAAGAGATACTGAAGTTAGAGGTCATGTCGAGCAGCTGAGCTTAAACCAAGAAAATGATGGCAAGAAGCAGAGGTACAGCTCCATGTCAGCTGAAGTCTGTTTCGCAAGAGACAGACCGGTGTTCCAGAAGAAAATGGCGAACAGGATGGACATCAGATATGCGAACTTTACGCAGAAGATTAAATCTTCTTGTTTACTGGTACGTTAACACTTTCGACTCCACCCATTTTTCGTAAGAGCTCATACGCTATGCCGCTATAAGTAAGTTGACTCCCCGGACGATTCTGTAAAAATATCACCGTAAAGCTTAGGTGAAGTGAGCGTGAAGTGAGCTGTCAATAGTGCTAATCCCTAGCATCCTGCCGGTTGATTTGTGACAGTGACAGCTCACTTCACCTAAGTTTCACGTTGATATTTTTACAGAATCGACCGACTGGAGGGTCACCGGCATTACATTTGCGCTAGTGTCACCGGCATTCGGTTTGAAATATTTTTACAACTGATTTTATTTTCACAGTTTAAAATGCCGAATTCGCTAAAAAAAACCTACATTTAAAATGAGCCCTCCGTGAGAGCTGAGTGCAGACTTATATGAACCCTCCAGGAGGGCTCCCGGTACTGAACGTCTTAACATAACATCACGCCTGTATTCCCCGTAGGGTTCGGCAGAGGTGTACCTATAGTACACTCAAATTTCGCCAGTTATATTTAAGTCCCATGTAATAGGGGGCGAGCCTATTGCCATCAACCGGACACAAACCCAGACTCCGGGCTGCTACTGAGAAATTCGTAATGGAAAAACCCTGGGACTTTAGAGGTATGAGGAACAGGGTGTAAAGTTCACACATCCTCATTAGAAAAGGGAGGATCCTCTGACCAGACGGGTGTCGTGTCTGGCGGGCAACTGTCCCGTGGTTGATGTCGGATAGTCTTATATATGTCGTTCGCGCGGTAAATTCAAATTACGCGGTGGAGCATTTGTGTGACGTCAGGATTTTTGTGTGACGTCAGGTCTTTGATGCGTAGTTCGCATGTGGCGATGCAGATGCCGCCACAAAGGCTCAACAGCTTAACGTGTTTTCCGAGGCACGGAGGGGTCTCGATGTATGATCACAGGAGCTCTACTACAACATAAAATATAATGTTTTTGCAGTCCTGCGACCAGCAGAAATGTCCGATGATCCAGGAGAGACTGAACCAACACAAGCGCATTCATCACTCCAAGTTAAGGAAAGAGGAATTTGCTTGCGGTACGCGAAAAATGCGTGATCAATCTGTAAGTTTACAAATCAATACATATAATATAATTAAACTTAAACTCCAAAATGTAGATCTCTATGGAGATGAACGGCCAAGAAATACCAAAGAACTTTTTTAAATCAAGATATTACAAAATTCTGGGTACATTATTCTTGTTGCTTCTATATGTGGGAACAATTTAAAAAGATAAAGAAACAATTCAAAATATAAGAATAAAAATAAGCCCTGGCAGATAAGAGACGACCAGTCTCAACTGACAGCGCCCGCTCACGAACATGGCGCGTGGACCAGCACCATCCAGCTGCTCAAACATTTTGTAGGGAACCGAATGATCTAACGCACGCGCCACTTATATATCAGCAATACCAGCTTATTACTGTCTCACTGCAGTGCCTCTTCTCATACAGAGAAGCTATTAGCATTGATCACCACACTTGCTCGAGACGGGTTGGCGATTTCAGACTTAATTAACTACTAGCTTCTACGCGCGACTTCTTTAAAATTTTCTTCGAAATTTTGGCCACCGACCCTCCGCGTCGCATCGCATCGCCTGCCCGCTATTACTTCGTTTTCGCTTAGCGTTTTTTCAGACTATTTCTCGTTTTGCTCGGCTCTTAAGGGTCGTATTTTCGTCTCCACCTTGGTTAAGAGACTGGGTTACATCATCATTTCAGCCGAAGACATCCACTGCTGGACATAAGGCCCAAGCACCGCCACTTCGACCGGTTCTGTGCTAGCACTCAGCGGATTCCTGCGACCTTCACAAGGTCATCGTTCCACCTTGTGGGAGGCCTTTAAACTTCTACGCGGGTTACATTACAGGCTGATATTATACCAACCCGTAATGTATCCCACTTTAGGGCGAAGGCCTGTCATATCTCGTACATAGAAGGATGAAAACTATCGTATGAAAAATCCAACACAATATTTTTTTTTTTGCCAAAGTTCATCACCTGCTTAGCCATTTCCCAACTATGTTAGGCTTCCAGGCTAACCGGATGCAGCTGAATACCAGTATTTTACATGAAGCGACTGCCTATCTAACCTCCACAACCCACTTACTGGGTAATAATACGATACCGCTCCTAAAACTTTTTGTTTTTTGCCCAGGTAAATGTTTCGCCGACGTTATCAAGACTGCGGTTACCGAAATTCACATTGCCCTTAACGGAAAAGGGCCGCAGCGTCCAAACTGTCATAACCATGAGAGACTTCAGTCCAACCCGCTTCTTCACACAAAAGCCAGTAAACCAACCAACCAGTGATCACGATAGCAATGAAATACCCCTCAAAAAAACCGAAACCAGGGATGTACTGCCAAAAAAAGACTTTTATAAAGACCATTTGCAAATTGTAGTGTTGGACTGGCTCCGTAACGTGCCAATGTTCTTCTCATTAAATGTAACGACTCAAGATATAAAGAATAACGTAGTCTATAGTTTAGTAAACAAAATTAATGCACTTGCAGTAGAAGCAGACGATGATTCTTACGAAATCAAAATTAAAATGGAAATTGACGATTGCTTAACCAAGCTGCCTATGTGGTTACACGGGACAAAGCAAGAACAAATACTCTTCAAAGACAGTTTGAAAGACAAACTGTGGAATAAAATAATCGGTCTGAATAAAAATTTCCTCGGTATAAGTTATGAGAAAGCGGTAGACGCAAAAGTAGAGGAAAACGTAAAATCACAAATACCGTATGAGAAAGAAATGGTGGAATGGTCACTGTGGTTGCAGTTAGATCCTTCGGAAACTGTAACCAGACGACACGTAGTCGATTTACTAATGAAAAAGCTATCTCCATTACTAAAGATACCACTTCATACAACAAGCTACAAGCTTATATTAAAAGGAGAAATAATAGACATTTTAGATGATTTACCGATAACTTTCACAAGCCCAAGATATAAAACTGTGCAACTGAACAAGTTGGCAGAAGAACTTGCGAACAGATTACTGAGTTTACAAATAAAACAAGAATTATCGAGTCACAAAAATACGGGGATTGTTTCACCTTCTCTGTTCAGTGAGATAACTAGCCAAGTGACGGGACTACCCGTACCTAAAATGCTTTATAATTATAAAGGTTTAGTATCACACAGAGTTGGTGAATGCTTAGACAGACTCCCAGTCTGCAACCGAACAGACCTTCAAACAGAAATATGTTCTTCTTTCTTAAATTCGAAATCGTGTATAAACGCAGGAAATGGAATCCACATGAACGAAGAAATTAGCCAATCCTTCCGGAATACTGGTAAGGTTTCTGCTGAAAAAGCACAGATCATTGCTAATGTGATAATCACACATGTAAAAGATGGGTTAAAAGATGTTAAAAAGTCGGCCACTACTAGCTTTGATTCTGTAATGCCGCGATTATCAGGAACAATCTCAGTATATAGATGGGGATCAGAGAACCATCCAGCGACATCGACTCCGAAAAAAGCACAAAAAAAGGATGTACCCAAATTAAGTCCTGAAGAAACAACTTATTTAGAAAAAGTGGCAGCTTTAGTCAAAGTATGGATGAACACCTTACCGAAGCAATACGACGAAGAACCAGGTTTTAAGAAAACTGTCATCTATGATTTAGCTGGCGACATTATGGACCACCAGAAGCTACAACAACTGGCACCTGACCCAGTCTCTGATAAAGAAAAATATCAAAAGTACCTTATTTACAAATGGTTATGCAAGTTCGACTTTTTCGATGATGATAAAATCCGTACTGACTCCGTGCCTTTAGTAGCGGACTTCCAGAGAAGACTGAAAGAAATTCCTGTACCGAAATTGACAGCATCACAACATGGTACCCGTCAAGAGATGGGAGCTATCAAGCACATGGAAGGTGAAGATGGTTGGGACGAAGACTATGTAGCAAAAGGAATTGACGTGTTAGAAGACCAGATATCGGTATGGCTGAATGATCAACCCTCCGAATTATACAGTAACAAAGATAAAATTAAACGAACTAAAATGGCTCATGATTTAGCTCTTAATTTACAAGATCATCTTCGAAACAAAAAACCAGAATCTGTAATAGAAGCAGATATTGGCCAGTGGCTCAAAAAAATTGTCAAACCTAAAGAAAAGGAACACATAAATTTGTTAACTCAGGATCTGAAAGCTAAAATTATTGATTTACCCCAAGACCGAACTTTAGGAATTAGGCACGAGGAAAGAAATCGTGAAATTAAGGCAAAAATTGCAGCAAAACGACAACAGAAAGCTGGAGAACCTTTACCACAACATGAGGAAGAAGTAAGTAATATAGGAAATATCCAAGGAGATCCCGATAGAACTATTAGAGAGTTTATTGGCAAATATATAGAACATTACTATGATATTGATGATCCTATGGCCACAGGAGCCTTTGCTCATTTGCTAAAAACCGAGCTAAGGAAACTAGCCCCACCTACTAGAAAAGAAGTATACGAAAATTTCGAACAGTTAAAAACGCACCAGAGATTTAGGCCCGAGAGCTTGAATAATGAATTAGAATACATAAAGATAATATCGGACTGGTTAAATAACTTACCAATAGATCCATCTTACAACACCGTTGGCAATAAAAGACGAATTGAATTTATAAATGATCTTGCTAGAAACGTTCAAGAGATAGAAGAACAGAGGAATGATAGCCCCGGTGCAATGGATTACAATTATTTGATAGCTTCAACGATACTTACAAGTATGAATACATACGAGTTACCGATACCACGTGAACACAGAGATAATACACCAGTAATGGCTCATCAATTACTCGAAAAACTTGTCGATATACGTCCTGCTGAGGTATATGCACCGCAACAATCTCCAAGAAACGATTCGCTCAGTTCATCATTTGTCATGAGCGATATAAAAGAACAAAATCTGAGCGATTTCATAAATGATTATATTCGCATCAATGGGAGAGAAATAGCTGACGATGAGCTCAAATTAGAAGCCTGGACTGCTCGTTTACTAAAAGAAATAAAAAAAATGATTTACGAAGGCGCTGATCCTGCGGCATTAACTAAAGCGGAGGTTTATCAAAAGTTTGCTGCAGTTCCTCTACCAACCAAAGAATCCGTTGAGGCCTTTAGTTTAAAAATTTATTATGTGAAAGAAATAACTGACTGGATGAAAAATCTTCCGCTGCTACCAATACAAAACCAGCCTGAATACGCCGAAGAAAGAATACGAATGATCAGTGAATTATCTGAGAAGATGTGCGATACTGAAGCATTTAGACGAGCACACCCAAGCGACCATAGTGCTGATAAAAATTTAGAAGAATATATTGCTACTTGGATAACAAGTCTGCCATTAGATAGAAGCAAGGAGATTATTTTGCCAATTCTCGCACAACAACTTATGAGTAGGATGGAAAAAGGTAGCAAACATAGTTCGAAAGCATCTTTCGAAATACAATCACCAGCAAGTCCGGAAAAATCAAAAACTGTAAGTACACCCAGTAGCGGAAAACCGCTCAAAAAAAAGAAATCTGAAGATAGATTGGATGGTAAACAAAAAGTTTCTAAAACAGAAAGTATAGATTGCTCCATTAGCTCCAAGTCATGTAAAGGCAAGACTCCGGCGGAAATAATTGTCGAAGCCATTGAAACCTGGTCTAACAAGTTACCAATCAAATTAGATGATAAAGAAACAGTGAAAGCTATGAAAGAGGGCATTGCCAGACAATTATATCAAAAAATTGGCGAACTAAACGTCGACCCGAGAATCTTTAACGATGAACTACTTTACCGAGAAATGTTAGATGATGAAATCGAAACACAATTAGAAAATGTGCCACAAAATTCCGAATTACAGGAAAATCGAGAGAAAATAAAAGAAGGACTCATAAATCAAATTATAGGAACTAACAAAGTTATTAAAGAAAAATCAGCGGGGGATAATTATAAACATAAATTGGAAACCACTATAGATGCTTCAATCCCTAACCCGGTTTATAGTGTGCAAGCATTTGATCCAGGATTTGAAATATACAAGAACCATTTAGCTGATATGTTTATATTAGAAAACTTCGATCACGGTAATGATGATGTTAAAGCAACATACGAGAAAAGAGTACGAAAGGAAATTGATAAACACTTCGAAAGTGCACGAAATAAGAATGCTGTACCTTTGACCAAAGATCAGATTTACAACGAAATTTACAGTGCGTTATTCAAAATCCCTATGCCTAATGAAAACTCAGTTATTGACGAAGTTGAACAAGTTAAAACGAGATGTGAAATAGACGTATGGTATGAAAAGCTTCCTATACAACAAACTGATAATATTAACGAGTTACTAGAGAGGGACCAAATTCTATCCACACTCGCTAAGAGAATTCAAGAAATAGAAAAAGATAAATGTCGTGTAGATGAAAAAATAAATAAAGAAACTCATAAATGGCTTGAAAAACTTCCACTAAAAACAGGACAGAAAGAAGTAGATGAACATGTAAAACAATTGCAAAGTTTATTGAAATCAACAGCTACTGCCAGAAAGTATGTCCCCCCGGAAACGATAACTAAAGGAAAGAGTAGACAAATAACACAAAGCAAGGGCAAAAAAGGAGGAAAGGATCCTAATACCAGCGAAGCACCTGGTCCCAGTGCTCCACCTCGTCCCAGTCCTCCACCTCGTCCCAGTCCTCCACCTCCAGGCACTAGTGCGCTTCAATCTAAAGCAACCACCGTCAAACCTTGTTGTCCCCCAGTCAGTCCCATGACAAATAAAAAACCTGGTGACCTAATAGTAGAAATAGTAGAAGAATGGTGCAATCAATTGCCCCTAATATCAACTGAGGAAAACAATAAAGCTATCATAGACAACATAGCAACTAGAATTATTATACAAATAAGCGAATTTAATATGGACCCAGAAATATTTAACGATGACGTAGTTTACGATGAACTATTAGATGAGGAACTTGAAAATGTATTGTCCAATTTACCTTTATGCTGTGATTTTGTTAAAAGTAAAACTGCAAGAAAGTACATACTTAAAGAACAGATTAAGTCTATTAAGCCATTAATTAAGGAAGAAAAGGCAAGGCATGACTATAAACAAGAACTCAATAGCACAGTTGCTAGTATTTTAAAAGAATCTCACGATACTTCTGCTGATAAATTAGCAACATTTAATAAATTGAAGGTAGAAATCGTTGAAAACTTTGTACAATACTATTATCACATAAATGATGAGGAAACCAGAAAGTTTTACAAAAATCAAATACATGACGGTGTTGTTAAATTTTGTGTAGAAATAAGAGACACTGCAGGTACGGGTGAAAAAGTAGAACCTT
Source organism: Agrochola circellaris (assembly GCA_914767755.1). Taxonomy (NCBI): domain Eukaryota; kingdom Metazoa; phylum Arthropoda; class Insecta; order Lepidoptera; family Noctuidae; genus Agrochola; species Agrochola circellaris. Next base: position 1,034,211 of record OU611867.1, on the reverse strand, counting down.
TAGTAAGACGAAACCAGCTGTTATGTGAATTGCAGAGAATACCGGTACCGCCGTCAGCGTTGGAAGAAGAAGTCGCTGAAATCAAAATGAAGACTGAAGTGGAACAATTTTTACGTGAACAATCGATTCCTGAAGGGGATGCCAAAGACACAATGACAAAACATCTTGCAAAAAGATTGTGTGACGTTGAAAAATCAGGTTACAGCCCACCCAACGAAAACAAAATGAAGTCAGATATCATTAGATGCGTTAAAAAGTTGAAAAAAGACGTTATTCCCGAGACAGTGACAGGCTTTGTGAATAAATTGAAACTAAACGAGGCAGAACGAAAGGCGCTCCCGATGACTTATAGTCAAGCTTCAAATTTAAACCAAGACGGTCCGGTAAAGACATTTGGAACATATCAACCAGGAATGCCGACACATCTGACATCTCAAACTCCTCAACAAAGACCTGGAATGCGGGATGCAACTTATCATACGCCCGTTTCTATGCACCCCTATGGACCCCAGGTTTGGGCCTGGAGTCCGAATGAAGAACATCCCCACCAAAGTTTGAGTCAATCTTCCGTGGGAACCCAAGAGTTTGGAGCTGGAAACATACTGGCCTCGTCTGCAGCTGCTCAAGACATCGCCCCACAGACTCCACCTTGTGTTGCAGGTATGCCTCAAGCGAATCTAAACGCATCGCTTGGAAGTGCACAACCAAGTCCTGGGTTAAGACAACAAGCTTTGAACAAAACCTACCCACAAGTCCAACAAACCCCTCACATGAGGGAAGCGGTGTCAGGCCCGATGCTATCGCGTCCAAGTTTCGGTCAGACTGCGACACCCCGCCAAGTGGAACAGAGCCCGCGCGCACCTCAGACCCAAGGATCGACATCGCTAAGGGATACTATATCCGATTCTTTATTCCAAGCACCAATTTTTGAACCCGTTCCTTACCCTTTTATTGATCCATCAGAATTAGTTCGTTCTAGCAGGCCAGGTGCTGGCAAGCAAGGTACTCAAAGGTTATTGGCAGTTCCAGATAACGCCCGTGCTTTTCCAATGCAAGCAAAAGGTCGCCCCATAGCAGGTGGCCGAAGACCTGGGGGTGTCGAGAGTTCTGACGACGACGATGACATATGTATCTGTGAAAGATGTTCTCGAATGAATCGATTAGGAATCCCGTTCTATTTGATGCCAATGGACGACAATTTTGACGATTGTATGGGCATCCCTATTTTGTACGGTTTGCATTTCCCCGACTGCGTTTACTATTGAAAAACCTGTAAATACCTGTCTTCATTATTCAAATCTGTTCAAGTATGTTAAGTACATGCTAAAAGAAAATAAAACATGAACCAAAAGAAACTGTTCTTTTTTGCTTCAGCCTGTTTTTGGAAGATTGCACCCGATCTGGTATACAAGGCCGACACGCACCCGGCGTGTCGGGCCGGGTCGGCGCGGCATTACGACGGGCTTGTATACAGGGTGTTAAAGTAATAGCGTGCCATAGCTTCAGGGTGAGTTCAGAGTCGATAAAGGAACCCATAAAAAATAAAAAATAAATACATTAAAAAAAAAGGGTAAAAAAAAATCGAAAATGATCATAAGATGAACCTAATGTAGTACCTACTAATTAAATAGCAATCGTTTAGAATTGATAAAAAAATTGCTTAAAATACGTTTTTATTTTGTTTAAATGCTAATAAATAATTTCCTAGAGTTACTACCTACTATCGAACGCAATGAAAGTAAGTAATTAAAGTATTTAAACAAATAAAATAGTTTTACTTCTAAACGATTGCTATTTTAATTTAGTAGGTACTAAATTAGATTGATGTTGCAATTTTTTATTTTATTTTTCTGGGATCGGTTACTTTTTTTTAAGATATTTATTTTTTCCTGGGTTCCTTTATCGACTCTGAACTCACCCTGAAGCTATGGCACGCAACTACTTTAACACCCTGTATATTGGGATTCGTTGTAATATGTGGATGTCAGCACACGAAACGCGTGCGCGCGACAGGAGCCGAGCGGGTCGAGAGCGGGAGCCGCGCACTCGTGTGCTGACGCCGTAGGTACTGACCGTCCCGACCCGCACCCGACACGCACCCGCCTTGTGCGTGTGTTGAGCTTTAATTCGTATTCTCGATAGATCGCAATTGCCCCGTTGATCTCGTGGTCGCAAGAGCTACTATTGAGCATGCGGTCCTGGGTTCGAATCCCGGCTCGGGAATTTATGTTGTTTGTTTTCTTTAAAATGATGTTGGGTTTTTCTAGTTAGAATTTCTCAGTGCCATTTTCTTTTTTGCCCGGAGGCTGGATTTGTGCCCGGATGATGGTAACAAGGTCGACTTCTTCCCAGCTAACGCACTAGGAAGCTGTGAAGGGTGGGCGTTTTGGGGGACTGTCTTATGTTATTTTGACGTTCGAAAAGTGCTGATTCTCAGCCTAGTTTGAATAAATGTTTTTTTTTTTTTTTGTGTCGAGCCTATTATATCACGCGGATACCGGTCAAGTATACCGGACCAGGCCGGCGGGCGAATCGTTATGCGTAGACGATTGAACAACTGTGCCTACCTAGGATTAGGTAGGTACTGTAAGGCTTGATTATCCATTTTGATTTTTTCTTGACTAATTGCTTTCAACAACTTTTCCCTCATTTATAAGTTGCGGGGGCACAACAGACCCCAACATAGTTGGGAAACGGCTAGGCAGATTTATGTGCTTGTATGATATTTAAGATCAAGGGTAATCGATGTTACAATTAAGGTACCAATCCGTACCCGACCGCAGGCAGCAACTGTACTCGACGTGTCGCAACGTCATGGCGCGGCGACATGTCGTATCGTCATGTCGCTGCAGTCATGATTCCGAACCCAACCGCAGGCGGCAGCAGCCCGTATTCCAGTCGGTAGATAGAAGACAGAAAAACGTGTTATCGCTCGAGCGTTGGCGGCACTACTGGTATACTATGTAGTCTATGCTACTGGTCTGCGGTCGGGCTGCACGTGTCGTCTGTCGCTCGCCCGTAGCTGCCAACAACGTATCGCTAGGTACGGAAGATCATAGAAATTCATAGAAACCAGTCTTGTGCCGCCTGCAGTTGCCTCCTGCGGTCGAGTACGGAATGGCACCTTTATGATTATATTATTTCCGCGCATAGAATACTTTAAATGATTTGAATTTTGATAATATCCGTTTATTTTATTATTAGGAAAAATGTACCCCAAATTAGTAGGTAGTTTTTTTTATTGACTTAAATTTTGCAATTTTCTACGACCCAATTTTAACCGACTTCCAAAAAGGAGGAGGTTATATATATGTTTGTCACATAAGTTTCCTCCGTATTTCCTCCGATTACTCCGTCAATTGTGAACCAATTCTGTTTTTTTCTTTTTTTTTTTTAATTTATTCTCTCGAGGCGGTACCATACAAATTTTATTAATTTTACTTGGGATATTTTTTGAGTTTGCTTCAATAATACGTATTTTTCGATGATATGATGAGTTCCTGTCACTGTTATTTACATTGCAGCAGGCCTAATATGACACACGCGACAATTACTCACTCTCGCGCGAGTAATTGTCGTCTATTCCTGTCACTTCTCGTTTGCTGACAGCGCTGCCATACAAAATAGTCGACTCTTTCTGAAACTTGATGTTTTTTCGACAACCCCTAACATGGCACCTTAGTTATCTCGATTTTTGACAATTCAACACGAGATAATCTCCCGATTGTTCTGTCATTTGGTCGTATTTACTCGTCCACACACTCTATGACATAGGGGAGGCCATCAGGGGATTTTAGGATTAACTCAAGCGCGGCAAATAAATATAGATAGATAGATAGATAAATCGTTTATTTGGTGCACACAAAAGACAGCACAAAATACAAAAACACGATTAAATAATAGCTAAATACATGAATAAGAATATAGCTATAAGGTGCCAATATACAAAAAAATAAAGACATTGTGATGACTATTGGCTAAGACACTTTAAACTAATGAAAATGAAACATACAAAGTGCGGAGTGCGTCTCAACGTTGCACCAAATGCCAAATGTTGGTTGGATGTATGGAGGTTGCAATATAAGGGGGATACCTTGCACAGGGCCGTAGCCAGGAATACATCTCGGTTTTTTTAATAAAAATAAAATATTCCTGATTTCAGAGTAAATAAAAAGTAAAGATTTATTAAAAAGAGTACTTATTATTTATTTAAAAAAGGCTTTTTGATGTGAAACATCTATAGCCGCACGTAAAACCGATTTCTGGCGTGGCGACGCATGCCGTGGCGACGCGTCGCCACGCTATATGATGGTATATATAAAATATACAGTCTATATGCAGTAGTGTGTACCTGTGTACGGTGTGGCGACAAATTCGTAAATTTTTGTATTTAATGAAAATAAATGTTTATTCAATAAATAGTCATCGTTATCTGGAAAAAAAATCGTAATATTTTATTTTATCATTATGACATATTTAGTTCCTATCACAATATTCAAATTGATGAATGAAGAGCTTACTTAATAATAATTTCAATCAATCCCTGTTTCTCTCTTCCCGCCACTTTGCAATCTGGAGAGTGTGGACCACAGAACACTATGTATTATGGTGTAGACCCGGGGTAAATAAATATAATGTAAACAGAAAACTTCGTCTTTACGCGCGAAAAGTAAAGTCATAAGCTCTATAGAGTAAAGTCGCCGGCGAAATAAATGGTTTATGGTTGGCCAATTGCCAGTAGCAATAAACTGATGCAAGCAATAAAAACCTTCTAAATTTCGTAAAATATTTGCGTAAAATACAAAAGAAAGATAGATAGATATCAAAATAGATACTAAAGATAGTATATTTGAAATTATAAAAATATTCCTAAACACTACTAGGAAGTATGACAACATTCCAAAGCAATGCTGCAAAATAATTAAAAAGTTAGTAAGACGCCATGACAGGTCACGTGATGTAAATTTTCGTCGGACATGCGCGATATCGCTGAATTTTTCAAGTGATTTTGAAATGGTGAGGGTTTTGTCTCGTAAAAATACTGCTTAAAATTAGTTATAGTGATCCTATTTAGTCATTTCTGGTGTTAAATTACCCGTGTTTCGCGAACTGTGCGTGTGATCAGTTGATTAGTGTTGGTCAAGGAAGTTTTTGTTTCCAAAGGTCGTACCTATACATGGTAATGATGCCTTATAATGATATTTTTGCGTCGAAATAGTTAACCAGTGCTTTGTTTTACTAGCGATCGAGTTACTTCAGGTAACAAACATGTATTTATAGTTTTATTTCTGTTGTATTGTGAATTTGTGAGATTGCAACGGTCGTGAAACGGGTTTGCAAGATTTTAAATGACAGTTGCTTTGTCAGACAGCTTGCAGATTTCGATATTCCTTGCGAGAATCCTTCGGTATTCTAGTTTTTATACGTTTTTAATTCAACAAAATCCTTCACCTGCAAGATATTTGGATAAAAACTCCATATCGAAGAAAAAAATGTGTCATCTTTTTTCGACTTGCGAATTGTTAAAGCCAAGAGTATAGCAAGCTAAATTTTAGCCAACAAGCCTCAATTGGAGATCGCCGATGACATCATAGCAGGCCGTCGTACAATGTCGAGGAAAAGATTTAGCATGCAACTTTTATACATACAATCGAATTTTATTACAATAGTGAGCCATGATACCTTCATTGGAGCCTTCAATTATGTCATTGGGCTAATTAATTGCGGTGTTCGTTCATTACGGACTTAAAACCTAGCCTTTTTTTGTCCAATTGAGTACTTAATTGGATTATTTTAAATAGGTCACTTGTGACTTTCTAAAAATGTTATTCTATTGGTTTGTTTTACTGATGAAAGTACAAGTTGTATTTCAAAGGTATTAGGAATACCTTTCTAAGTAAATAAGATTTTGTCACCATAGTCATCTTCCCAGGCTTTTCCCAACTATGTTGGGCTCGCCTTCCAGTCTAACCAGATGCAGCTGAATACCAGTATTTTACATGGAGCAACTGCTTATCTGATCTCCACACACGATATCCCTTAGCAAGACTCAGTGGAGTCAGTGGTTGTAAATAATATCTTGTATATTTCCTAAACTGAAAATACTCTTAGTGCTAATTCCACCAATGAAACTGAATGTAGCATGTCGCATTCAGTTTCATTGGTGAAATCTGCCCTAAGATAACCAAACATATATGGTCTGCCCCTTAATAGATATTAGTGTTTCCAGTATAATGATATCAAGAATTTTTAATTAACATTTATCTCCCTATGTGACACGTAATGATTACATCAGAAAACTAATTTATCATTGGTAAACATAAGGTGTGACATAGACATAGTTCTCTGCCTAGCCTCTTAGAGAACTAAGGGGTGTATACAAGCTGTAACCGAAGGTGTACCTACATGACACTATAAATAGTGCCTCACTTAGCCATAATTACTTATCATATAACCTAACCTTTGCCCAATTGTGTTGGGGTCAGTTTCCAGTCTAACGGGTTACAGCTGTGTACCAGTATTTTACATGGAGTGACTGCCTATCTGACCTCCACAACCCAGTTACTGGGTAAACAGTACCTATCCCTTGGTAAAACTGGTTGTCCAACTGGTCAGATTGGCAAGCACAACTGTTAAAGATCGATAAATGACAGCCAAGACCAGTATAACACACTTTCTGAGGCACTGAGGTATTTAATGTTGTGGATGGTCACCCACCCACTGACAGACCTCGAAAAGCATAGCGTTACCTTTGATCAATCCATGCAGCAGTTATTCATTTAGACATAATAACCATTATGGCTAAGTAAGCCAGTACTGTACATGGAGTAAACAAAGATTGAACACAGGACCACACTTAGTTTTTGCAAAGATAACAGTCATAACATAAGTTTAACTTAAATAATCACTCATGAACTCGAAATATAATTTTAAAACATTATTTATGTTTATTTATATTGTCCTATTTTTTTAATCAAAATTTTGTTATCTGATAGAGAAAGAATGTTTTTGATAATAAAGTTATTTCAATGTGTGTGCCTTATGTGTAGACTTAGTACTATATTTATATGTAAACACAAGGTTTTATTGAAGCCACAGTTAGTTTTATAACATGTAGGTTGAGATATATATTACTAAGCTAACCATGACCTTATGATGTGTGGCTAGGAAGTCAAAGCATGTATTTCAATTAAACCATTTACAGGCATTTGAACAAAGATTTAAATTGTAGATTTGCGCTCACCGTAATAAGTCGAGTGAGAGGACAGTGAGCTTGTACAATAATAATGCTGTTTCTATGACAATCAAGTCAAGTCTCTGCAACATTGTGTGTATCAAAACGAAACAAACGCGACCATGTTTTGATGCGGCAGGGCTTACCTATGATTGATATCTTTGCATTTGGATTGTCAAGGAGTCAGTCAGCTATACAAAAAGTTGAATGAAACTAGTTTCACATTCCATGTATACGGTAGATCCCATAGACACCTTTTTTCAAAATACTGGTTACATTCTATTTGTTTTGACTGTATGAGAACAATGTAAAAAGATGGAAGTTACCATCAATGATAGCTGAATGAGATGTATGTAAGAAAAACACTCACGTAACCATAAATAAATTTGAATAAGGGTCATATCCTACTCTTCATAATGATGGGTACTTTTTAGTGAATTGTTTTGTTTTTAGGCTTCAGAGCACTCTGGATAACTATGCCAGTCTCAAAGGGTCAAACATCATTTCAGCCGAAAGACATCCATTGCTGGACATAGGCCTCCCCTAAGCACTTGATCCGGTTCTGTGGGTCAAACATTCCATAGCACAGTTAATAGCAAGCAGCCTTCAGTGCCCAGCCAGCATGCTACCATTTACCATTTATAGCATGATACCAGCAGCATACTAGCACCCACTCACATCTATTATAATCTACTTTTACTATTGTTATACTTCTCTACCTCGATTGTTCTTCTAGTTTTTTTCTGTGTAAGAAAGAAAGAAAGAAAAATAAGTTTATTTGTCACAGAAACACGTGCATAAAAAAAAAAAAGATTATCAACTCGAGTAAATAATAAGGAAAATAGACAATTAAAAACTAAAAAACACACACACACACTTAAAGCTTTTTGGTGTAGATAATTAAAAACTCAGGCAGGGTCATAGGTCACAAGGAAGTTAGAAATTAATGAAGTTATAGCATTGAGCACTAAGGGCCTTATCACACAGGTAGTTTACGAGCGTATTTCCAGCGAGGCAAATGTTTAACGCTCGCTGCGTGTTTGAGAGTAGAGAGCACGTCACGTACGCCCAACGTATTTGTCGCGTTTCCGTAAAGAGAGCGATTCATGTGAGCGTACAAGAAAAAGGTACCAAATACAATTTGAAATGGGCAACTAGCTTCATCTTTCTAATTGACCGACCCATTGACAATTCAGAAGTGCCCGTAATTGGCTTATCCTACTCATATTATTAACGCGAAAGTTTTTGAGGATGGATAGATGGATGTTTGTTACTCTTTCCCGCAGAAACGACTAAACGGATTAAGATGAAATTTGGCCCACAGGTAGTTTATATCCTGTACCTTAATTACGTAATACACGATCAATCAGAATCTGAATCGTTTTGAAACAGATTGCTAATCCATTGCTTCGTACGTTGGAAAAAAAATCTGCTCAACAACGTAAATAACACAATGAATGTTGTTGACCTGTCAAATTGAAACAGATTAGTCGGAATTGTCAACGAAAATGTGTTGCGTAATTAGATAGCTGGAACTATATAAGATACTTTTCATCCCGATATTCCTACGGCACGGTGCTCATCGCATGCTTCGCAATGTGTGGACGTTCATATTCGTGGTGAGGCAATAGAAATTTATATCGAGGCGTGCGCAGTATCTGTATCCGCCTTTGCGCACACGCAGAGAGCACGTTCACAAATCGCCTTGTTGGAAACATGCTGGAACTCAGTGTGATAAACCTTTTATGAACAATAAAGGCTTGTCTGTTGACCTTTTTTAAATGTCATTTCTTTAGACGGTAAAATAAATTCCATGGTTGAATTCTTAACATGCCTTCATCAAGTTATTCATATAGTGACAAGTAACATGTTTTTTTATTATGATTCATCCATATTTAATAATCATATACTTATGTCATCATTCAAAGTAATGGTCAGGGTCGTAATACCATTTTTTTTTTCTTTTCTTTAAGTAAAATAATCAATGTCTGCGTCTAAGGTAATGTTAAAGAAACTGCTTACTCTACTATGCTCAAATTCTACTTTGTCATAGACAAAAAGTCTATTACATAGGTAGTAGAAAATATTGTTGTTGCCCACATCACATGTCTGGTTAAATGTGGGTATGCTGACTAGATATTACACCTCTCTGTCTACCCATTTGAGTGTTGTGTGAGTGGTCGTCATATGACCTGACCAAGATCATCTTTTGACTCAAGTTAGTTTCGGTCTTTCTTCTCAGAGTAGTCAGTTAGGAAACACCAATCTCATCTATAGTTTGATAGCCTAGTGGTGTGACCGTCAGACTGCCAAGTCATAGGTCTCGAATTCGAACCCAAGGCACGCACCCCTGACTTTTCGTATTCATGTGCCTATTGTATAATTATCACTTGCTTAAAAAACAGTGAAGGAAAACATTGTGAGGAAACCGGCATGCCTGAGAGATATTTCTCGACAGCATGTGAAGCCAAGTCAGAGGCCCATGGGCGGGTTTAAAACTCTGACACCAGGTTAGTCACTAACCCCACGAAATGAAGATCTATAGTTTCAAAACATAATTTAATTTTGACATGTAAAAGTCTTTTTTAACCAATTTACAAAAGAAATATCATTTATCATTTTAGCCTTGAAAGTGCCATTATCAGGGTTAGACTGAGAATGGATTCATTTTTAAGGTCAAATATCAAATTCAGTTACAACAGGTTAGGTTAGAGGCCAATACCAACATACCAAGTTGGAAAAAAATCTAAAATTAGATCCACGGTAGACTTACTCAAGGTTATAATGAAAATTTTACCCCATAAATTCTCAAGCACTACATAATATACAGTACAACTATTTTCTTAATGTCCCTCGAGAAACTTCGTATTTTTTCTTCGTACTTCGGATTTCTATCAGTTGCCCTTTTCACTTGGTAATTATGGTTGACGGCAACGCGGGGGCAGCGGTAGGAGTCAATACGTACAAGCACCAAGTGCAAAGGGCAACTGGTAGAAATCCGACAACTGACGAAACACGAAGTTTGCCGAGGGACCTTAAGAAAATATTTGTGCTGTACGTTATTATTTCTTTCTCTTTCTTCCATCTTAATCACATACATAACATAACATCATACCTGTCACCCCTGAAGAGTTAGGCAGAGGTGTACTGGTACACCCACAGGCCACAGGGGTCGAGCCTATTGCTGGAAGTTTCAAAAAGGTTTCTATAAAGTTAAAGATTACTTAGACGAAAAAAAGGCTTGGGACTAATTAAGCTACTCTTAAGCTGTGCTGCTGGGGAGTTTGTTGCGCCGCTCCACCTTCCCAGCTGAAGCACTAGGAAGTGGTGAAGGGCGGGCGTTTTTGGGGGACTTTCTTATGTAATTTTGACGTTCGAAAAGTGCTGATACTCAGCCTAGTTTGAATAAATGAATTTTGTTTACCCTACCATAGTTGGGAAAAGGCTAGGCAGATAATGATTTTCCTCCCTAGGAAAATGATGTCAGGAATGATCTCATTAATGTAAATATTATCATTTAAATGTTAAACTATATTCCCTTATTTATTCATGATAACAACTTGTGTTTATTAAGTGCTATTTTGTGATAACCTACAGGTTAATACTTAGTACTTACTTAAGTACTGACCTTAGGAATAAATAAATCACTAAAAATAAAGCTTGTACTTACTAAAAAAGCATGTTCAAATAATCCACAATCTCTAAGGTTATTTAAATCCTTGTTTCCAATTGTAGTTATTTCCACTTAAACAAACATCAACTTTATGCGAGTGTAAATAAAGTTGATTTTAGACTGACTAGTACCTACTGTTGAAAAAGTCAAGAAGTTGTAGCGCAAAATGAACCTTATTTGTAGGCATTACAGTTGTTTTTCCTAAATCAACTTTATTTACACTTGCATAAAGTAGATGTTTGTCTAAGTGGAAAATTCGTGTTTGTTTACATGTTTGGCAAATAAATTGCGAACGCAGATTATACAGTATTGCCGAGTGTCATACAGTATATTTTGTAATAAAACAAAAAAAATCACGCGGATGATGTCGCATGCCGAAGGTAGTCCCTCGATAAGGCTGTTTCTCTTTATGTTTTAAGGTTTCTTTGGCTCTAAATCAGTCCACGCAAGTACATTTTCATCAAATTTAGTGTCTATCCGTGTTCCAAAATTCATCCAAATCCGTTCAGCCGAGTTATTTTCGCAGTTTATATATTAGTAAATCAATCTGCCTAGACTTTTTCCAACTATGTTTGGGTCGGCTTTCAGTCTAACCGGATGCAGCTGAGTACCAGTCAGTATTTTACATGGAGCGACTGCATATCTGACCTCCACAACCCAGTTACTGGGTAACACAATACCCCTTGTTAAGACTGGTTGTCAGACTTTCAGGCTTCTGACGACCTGTAACGACTGTCAAAGGTCCACGAATGAAAGCCGGGACAAACGGCTTAACGTGCTTTCCGAGGCACGGAGAAGTCTCGTGAAGATGGTCACCCTACCCCGGCAAGCCTAGCTAAACCTGATGCATCGACCCGTGCGGCTGTTATTACTTAGCCACGAGCTCCTCCCAGCAAACATTAGTAAATATGGATATTACAAAACATATTCAAACATAGTTGATGGCAATACTCTTGCCCCCAATAAAATGGGACTTAAACATAACTGGCGAAATGTAGTACTAAAGGTATACTTCTGCACTACCTTACGGGATAACAAGGCGTGATGTTACGTTAAGCATAAAGTAGTTATAAGAATGTATGAAACGCTGTTCATTGAAGTATGCCATTAGACACACATACCTACTAATAGTCACCTTAGGGAAAAAACAACTAAAACACAGTAACCCGTGGCTCAGTCACTGCAACCTAATGACCTAATTAATAGTGTGTTGTGCTTGTGCATTCATTAAGTAAAATTAGCTAAGCTTGCCGCTCTGCCTGCATGTCATTTTATGTTTTTCTAGACAATACTTAATAACGTGTGGCGGCATCTACATCGCCATATGCGAACTACGCATCAAAGACCTGACGTCACTCAAATTCTGCATCGCGCAATTTGAGTTTACCGCGCGGTGGACATATATACAAACTCCCGACTTCAACCTCTGGGCAGTTGCCCGCCAGACACGACACCCGTCTGGTCTGAGGATCCTCCCTTTTCTATGGTGGATGAGTGAACTTTACACCCTGTTAGTGTAGCTTAACCTTCGGTCGACCCATGTGGCATTACCCAACTGCCATCTGATCTATTAAATCCAAAGTATATTTATTGATAAAATAAATGGCAACCAAACCATTATATGTATACACTATTTAGTATAAAATCTACCGGGCATTGACGTCATGCCACATTTTAACTCAATGTATTGCAGTAATCTTTGGTTAGGTAAAAAAGGAAAAAAATACGTGTCCTATATTTTTAATAATCTATCTGATGACAAAACAAAAATGTCAATATACCTATTCTTCTTATCCCATGAAAACACCACAAACAATATAGATACAATCTGTAAACGTCAACGTAGGAAGTACACAATAATAATTTTCTCACAATTATGACGTACTCTGGGGATTTAAGAAAGCTTGTGAAAAAATTATGTGGAACGAAATTCTATTATATGTAAATTATTTTTAGGGCTCCTTAGGTGTTATTAGAGTTTGAGGTTTTTTTGTAGTACCATGTTCATACTCACAATACGCGACCGTAAATGTGGCACATTATCGAGTTTGACTGTCTCGTTGATCTAGTCGTCTGGATTAGATTACCAGGTCGGGTTTATTGGATTTTTAAGGTTCCGTACCTTAAAAGGAAAAAACGGAACCCTTATATGATTACTTGTGTCTCTGTCTGTCTGTCCGTCTCTCACAGCCAATTTGCTCCGAATCTAATGAACCGATTAAGTTGAAATTTGTTACACATACGTATTTCTGTGACCCCAAACACGGTAGTGTAACGTAAATAAATGAATCTTGAATATGTGGGTAACAGTTGGGGGGCAAATAAGAATATTTAAAAAAATGTTTTGTAAACTGTACCTTGTGACATATCGAATGAAAGGGCTTGTTGCGAGGATCTCAAGTATTTTTTATAATATAAAAATAAATACTTTTTAGGTATTTAAGAAAATAGATGAAAACTGACCATACCTCCCCCCTTATCTCCGAAACAATTGACGCTAAAATTTTGAAAAAAATACATTGAATGAGAACCATTCTATATATTTTTTTTCAAAATGTTTCCTCATAGATTCCGGAAAATATTATATTCAATATTGTACGTTTACTGTTGGAATGTATGGGAGAACATGTTTTTCAACGAGTTTTTTCTTACCATAAATTCATCCTAACTACGGAACCCTTCATTGTGTCTGGCATGCACTTGCCCGGTTCTCATAATCAGGAATTTTTCAATTACAGAACGGTCAGGATTTGTGCCCGGTAATCAAAATGGTGTATCGTATACTTCGGCTTTCTCGCATGTAGTCGCATGGCGGTCATTTTAGGTACGCTTTGGTTGCTAGGTGACACCTTCAGTCTTCATTATGAACGATCGTTATCTGAAACAGTAGTTATCTTTTAATTTGTACATGCTTTATTGGTGTACAAGTATCCAATAATGTCTACCCAACATCGTACACCATTTCATTTATTTATTTAAAATACAATATTTGCTTACAGGTATATGAACACCAAATCAGTTTCTTATTAAACGTTAAATCTTCTTCTTCTTTTCGTGTGGTTAGTAACTAACCTGGTGTCAGAGTTTTAAAGCCGCCCATGGGTCTCTGACTTGGCTTCACATGCCATCGAGAAATATCTCTCAGGCATGGCCGGTGTCCTCACGATGTTTTCCTTCACCGTTTTTAAAGTAAGTGATAATTATACAATGCGCACATGAAGCCGAAAAGTCAGAGGTGCGTGCCTTGGGTTGGAACTCGAGACCTATGACTTGGCACGATAAATGAAAGGGTAGAATATAAAGTTACATTTATAACAGAATAAGTTTAATTATGTAGGTTGGGCTGGGAGCTCCACTATCACCTTTCCAGCTGGTTTATGTTTTTCATGGAACTATTTTTCAAATATTTTTAAGCCGATACGAGAGAAGACCTCTCGAACAAAATAATTTAAACAAGAACACATCGACTCAAAAGTTCACGTCGGATAGTGAACACCCTTGGTAAAAAAATTGCATGCCCATTGACTGCCTGATGAGATGAAATGTAACCAATGAACACGCTACAGCGGCGTCTCGTGGTCTGATACATTATTACGTGGTTACAAAAGCATTTTGGCTGTTTCGCAAATTGCTTAATAGGGCATTTGGCGAAATTGACCTTAATCAACACTAAAAAAATTGCCTAAATTCAACTTTCGGGTGTTATTTCTGCCATGCAAAGCGGATTTAAAGCCATTGTGTATGCCTAAAAAGTCAACTTATTCAATGTTTAAGGGGGATGCGCTAAGGTAGCCCGCCAGAATCAAATTTTCTTGAGTTTTTTCCATTTTGCAGGTCAGTGTCAGATTGTATGTTGATTACAATATAATTCGCGACCGTAACAAATATGGCTTTACATAATTATAATCATTACAATCAGCAATACAACTCATAAGTTTTCATAAATGTCAAATGTCATGATTTCATGAAATAGTCATTCAATGGGATTAAATGAACTAAGAAAGATGTATTGATCATTTTTATGATTATAATTCTATAATTAAACATTTGATACGGCCGCGAATCATATTTAGATCAACATAGAACATGATACTGTAAAATTTCAATTTCGCGGGCTACCTTGACGCTTTCGCCTTAATCTGCATGGTCCTCACATGATCTGACCATGAAAATCTCTAGACTTTAAAAGAGATTGTAACCTCTGATTTCGTCTTTTTGCAAATATTTTTTGACGTGTCCAAGTGTTTGTTAAAACCAATTTACAGAATGTACGGAACCACTCGCGTTTGACCAACTCAATTTGTAAACGCTTGATCCATTGCTAATATTCTTGTTAACCTCAGCAATTTAAAACTACTTAGGGCGGTTACACAGAGTCCTTTTGCATCGAATATAATCTTTTCCTCCTTGCATACTTAACTGCTAGTGTCGTGAATTCGCGGTGCAGTCGCGCGTTTGTCAATCAATCTGCCGAGCCTTTTCCCATCTATATTTGGGCCGGCTCCCAGTCTAACCGGATGCAGCTCAATAGCGTTATCACATTGAGCGACTTCCTATCAGACTTCCACAACCCAGTTACTGGGTAATACTATACCCCTTGGGGTCATTCCACGGTAATCGATACCAGGAAGTAAAAAAAAATTTTTGCGAATATAGATACTAAAATAGAAAATTAACAAGCTTTATGTTTTCAATTTTCATAATTCAAAAGAAATTTATCAATATTTTCGTCATATTTTCTTTCAAACTCAGAGGCTTCCAATGTCAGCATAGTAAGGGGGAAAATATACTAAAATAAAAACTCTTTTTTTTACGACAATCGTATCAAGGACCGCCAATTTCATTTGTTTTCGATTCTACGACTCGTTAACATTTGTTATGAAAAAATTGAAACTAATCAGGTGAGTAGTAATCATTTTATTGATAAAATGGTAACCGCATGTATTTGTGTAACGCCCGTCACAAAATGTAAGAAAAAGTTACTCTTACACGAGATATACTAACTTTTTTTTTCTATTGACCTTGTGAAAGTAAGGATATATGATCAAACAACGCCTGGAAAGTATTTTTGTGGCTTAAAAAAGACTTCGCGTTAAAATATAGGCTGGTTTATTTGTGTAACACCCGTCACACGTAACGCCCGTCACAATTTTGTTCTAATGTTTTACATTGTTTTAGTGCACAATGCTAATGGGTGGATTTACAAAGTAGTCGAAAAATCACGTTGATGGCATGAAAAAATAAATATTGCTCGAATATCGTAACTTTTTTACATATACAGGCTATATATATACTAGTTGTATACAGTGCTTTAACCCAAACATCCTCAAAGTCAATAGCTTTTTAATAATAAAATTAATACGTCTATCAAAATCAACACCGTCCGTCAAAAAAATTCGACTCTTTACGTTTGCCGGCAAAAAGCTCGACTACCCGACGTATTAAGTAGATTTTAATTTACGATTTACGTTTATCCTTAATGTATATATTTTTTTAGAAAAGTAAATAATAATTTCTTCGTAAAATAAATAATCAATAAATAAGTAAAATGTTAGCATCGAAATTCGTCAACACCGTCACGGAAATATCAAAGTGGAGGTAGTTCCGTTGGTGTAGCATTTACGCGGTCCGCGATACCCCTCCCTGCTTCCTCATTTCAGAGCAAACTGCAAAACGGGCCCCACGTCGGCATAACACGCGCTCCGAGTGCAAAAATTTGCTGTGAGTGTCCAAAAAAGTTGTTTAGACAAAGTTGCGTCATTCCCGTCAGGCTGTGGTTCAAAGTAAGTACATAAAACAACATTACAATTGATTTTAACAAAAACATAGTTATAAGTGAAGATGCTAAAAAAAATAGGGGTATCTTACTATTATTATTACTTTTCTAGAAAAATCAACTTAACGTCCTAATCGACATCACCATACCCATCATCACCGTCTACAAATAATGAGCGGTGATGACTTCATGCGTATGGTGATGACGATTTTTTTAATTTGTGTTATAGTTTGCTTAAAAGTTACACCAAGAGATCGAAGGTTATTAAATGTCTCTGTTCTTTTATAGAATTAGAATAGTTAATTGTATCATTAGTGTTACTTAAAGCGATCAAGGTTTTCTTAATTCTTATGTTTGACTTGTCCTTTTTTATTTCAGACCGAGAATAGAGTAAAGTATAAGTTTATATGAAAATAATTTATTATTATTAGTAATAGACACCATTCATAACATGCCTAACCAAAATCTGTTCCTCCATGTTCTGGAAAAATTTGATCTAGGTAACGACGGTATGCGACGTATTAGGGTGGAATTTGTAAAGCCCTATTTGAAGCGTCAGAAAATAAGAAAATATTTAGAATATACGAACAACAATAAGATTTGAATAATTATAATGTGTACATTCAGACAACAGCCACAATGGAAACTTTGCGTGTGCTGTTTCAGGATATATTATATGATGAAATAATCGTTAATAATCTTCACAAATGGTCGCTAACTCTAGGTAGATATAAAGGAAATAATGTAAAACCAATGTTTTACCAAATATAAATCAAAATACTAACCTATTAATAAAATAAGTTTACATATAATAATTAATGCTTCATGTTAACCCTTGCTTACAGAATTGGGGCCACTAACAGAATTGTTTTATTCAGATTACAACAATCAATAAAGGAAGCGTAGTTTTAAGAGAAGTTCTAACTCTGGGGTGATCAAATCATTGAAATCATTGAAGTTAATATTAAAAAAAACAATTTTTAACCAACTATAAATAAAAATAATAATTTACGAGTATCAATAATTCATGTATAAGTAGAATAATGTTTCATGTTGTACCTTACCCTGAAAATTGTGCCTATTAACATAACTCTTTACTTTCAGATCACAACTATGAGCGAAGCGAAGTATGGGAGAAGTTCAGTTAGTAAAACAGAAAATAGCTATAAATAAACATTAAAGAGAGAAGATATGCCACCATGACGCAGGATCCTGAATTTTATGAACTTATGAAAGAAAAAGAAAACAAAAGGCATAAAAATAGAGAAATCAGATCAGTTCGAATCAATAAATGAAAAAAGTCCAAGAGAGCAGAGAGTACAGCGCAAGAAATGGCGTGAAGCAGCTAAAAGATATCGGACAAAGAAGAAAAATGAATGAAATTTGGTCAGTTATTTGGTAATTAATCATAGAAGTACTAACTTCTAACGTCAGTTTTTTGGTTATCGACTACTTAGTAAAGTAGTCAATAACCAAAAGACTGACCAAATTTCAAATTACCTAGAAATATGATGATTACGTGTTCATTATAAGAGAAAAATGCCTAATTATGAAAAAACTATAAAACAGGAATTAAGTACAAAGTTGACTATGAGTATGACTGATTACCAAAAAAACTGACCAAATCTCAATGAACACAAAAATATGTTATATTATGTAGGACACAAATGTCAAACACCCGAATACTGAAACGCCACTCAAGACTTAAGCATTACTTAAAACTAGTGTCAACCAATCAAAGGGCTTTAAACGAGTTTTAAGTAATGCTTAAGTCTTGAGTGGCGTTTCAGTATTCGGGTGTAAGCCTATTATTATAATTAAGAGTGTTGATTAAATCCTTAAAAAAAGTTGATTTCCTTAAATTTTGTCGTTTTTAAGCTGCCATTCATATATAAAGCGTCATTACCATACACACGAAATCATCACCATCCATAGATGAATCATCGCCATACCCCAGCCGTCATCACCATCTCACCTCTTTTTATTGGAATGCTGATATCTTCAGATCTACGCTATAAATGTTTGTCTAAACACAATTTATTAACATTATAGTTATCCTACAATGATTTTATCTAGTTTTACTAGCATTCCAATGGGTTTTCAATTTTTTGAATTTTTTGTTTGAAGAAATTTTTCTGGTGTAAATCCACCCTAATGTAATATGTTCAGCACTCGATAATATAGGCTTAAAATATGTTGATGATGATGTTGTATAGGTGTGCTTTGCCATAAGATTGCATTATTTTATATGGAAGCGCATATTAGCTGTTTGTAAAATGGCTGTCGAGTTCTTGCTTAGCTGCATCCATACTGCAAAAATAAATTGCAGCTGCAAGAAAAAGGAAATGTCGAGAGAAATTAAAAAGTGACCCCGAAAAACTGCATATACACTTAGAAAAGGAAAAAGAAAAGGACAAGGTCTTACAGACAGTTCAAGCACCCAAAAATATATTTTATTTAATGAAAAATTTGCGTTCGAAGACTTATACTCACATTCAGAAAATGAAGAAAAACGTAAGACGTAGAAAAGGGCAAAGAAAAAATTAACGAAACAGAGAGACTTATTATTATTATTATATTATTACAAAAAGTAATGAAACTGAAAGTGAGAATAGTAAGAAAATTAAAAGCTAAAACTAAAGGGAATTCACTTGGAGAAAATTTTACAGGGTGAGGCAACTGTCGTTTCATGAAAATTTATGACAAATCAGATTGCCTATTTAAAGTTGATGATAATGATGTATCAGTCGTGGCTTCTGAGCAAAATCATCATTTCTTGAATTGTTTGAAGTGATTGATTGGTAATTATTAAATAAAAGCGTCAAGAAAAAAAAAATTGGTTGTTTAATTCGCTCTCGTAACACCCGTCACAAATAGGTAATGTAACACCCGTCACAAGTTTTACTTGTAAAAAAAACCATACTAAAATAATACATCCACAAAATAATTTGAATTATCAAAAAGGAAGATTATTTAACTCTCTACTAAGCTATAAATTTTGTAAAAAAATATTCCAATTAAGCTGAACTCTGATGATTGGTCAATAAGGTCGCATATTTTGCAAAAGTACTCGTAACACCCGTCACAGGGCTTAAATCTATTATTGCATCTAAACGATACAATAATTTATAATGTGTTTTAGTTTTAATAAAAAGAAACATTGGAATTAATTTAATTATATTCAAAACGCAAATATTTTTCTTCTAATTTAGGAGTTATAACAGTTTGAATGCGTACAAATGTAACACCCGTCACCATGGAATGACCCCTTGGTAAGACTGGCTGTCAGACTTCTGGACTTCTAACTACCCGTAACGACTGTCAAAGATCTACGAATGACATATTAATTTACCGTGTGTGACCGCGCTTAGTAGTCCACATGCGATGTTGCTCGCGTTTTTAAGTATTGTTTCCGTCTTACTTTAGCATGTTTTAAAGCTACGTGAATGGGGTTTTCGTTAGCAGGAATTTGGCGAAGAATTCGAGCCATTTACATAACGTACGGTACTTATTGCGTGGCAGCCGCAGCGAAATACGTAATTGGATTAGGATTATTTTCACCTGAGTAGCTTTGTGGGGAGCTCCGTTTACCAGTACATACGTTAGATTGTTTTATGGCGAATTGGAAACGCTTACCATAAATCCTCGTGCAGACTGGCGCGATGCGACACCGGTAATTGCCCTACCGTGAAGTTTCTTAGAAATTGTATTGTTAGAATCGCGTCGCGCCAGTCTGCACGAAGCTTGAAACCTTAATTGTTATTACTACAAAAAATATCAAAATTTTGCCGTGAAAGCAGCAAACCTAGGTACTAGTCCGTAGTCGACTGCAGACAGCAGCAGCAAGCGACGTGTCGCCGCGACACTCTAGTATCTATCAGCACACGTAGCATGTCAACCATAGAAACGGGTTTTCTACGGGTTTTGTCGACTGCGTTTCAGGGTCATCACATCGATCACTACAAAAAAACAAAAACAATCTTTCATCGCGGTATCAACGCATTAGGAAACAATAGTTTTAATTAAAATGTCAATAAAGGAGTGTAGGCGTCTGCTATTGACCCTGGAAGCAATGAAAGTGTTAATGAATGTTATACAAAAAATAATATTCAGAAGTTAAAAAATACAATAGATGACGTATATTTATCCTGTAATAAATCGACACCTGTTTCACCTCTCAACGAGGCATCCTCAGGATGACGATTGACTTATTGCGAACCCGAACCCGACGTGTTGACACGTCAAGCGTCGAGAGCAATGTCTTCACATTGCGATTTCTTACAGGGTTCTTTATGACTCTTAGGAACAGTTAAGCGGTTAGGTTATTAAATATACGTCGTCTATCGTATTTTATAATGGATTTCCGCAGACACGCCTGAGTCAATTAAGAAAAAAAAAAAAAAAAAAAATGTTAGGTATCATTGTTATTTCTTTTTTTTTTTTTTTTTGTTATTCAGAAGTTATATTCTCAACTTGTCTGGTATGCTCGCACGCACTTCTAGACGCCGATTTTTGAAGCGAAAACTTCTTTAAGCGCGTTGAGCTATTTTTGGTAGGGGGTAAACTTATGGATTCGCTTCACCATGCGCCTGTGCTTTACTTCTTCAATCAATCTGCCTAGCATTTTCTCAATTATGTTGGGGCTTCCATTCTAACCGGATGCAGCTGAATACCAGAATTTTACATGGAGCGACTGCCTACATGACCTCCACAAACCAGTTACTGGGTACGATAGCCATGGTAAGACTGAATGTCATATTTTCGGGCTTCTGAAGACCCGTAACGACTGTCAAAGATCCATGATTGACAGCCGGGACCAACGGCTTAACGTGCTTTACATTCCGAGACCTCGGTATTCGGTATGTAAAGATGGTCACCAATCCACAGACCAACCCCGGCAAGCGTAGCTTAACCTGATGGATCGACCCGTGCGGCGAACGTATTTACTTATTTCGCGTGAAGTGGGTCTTCTGTCGTTATTCAGTGATACAACTTGACAAGTCCCACTTGCTCATCATACAACAATGACTCATTTGTATATAAATTGACGTTTAGAATAAATAAAATACAGCTGTTAAGCGCCTGGCTGAGGTCTGTTTGTAGCTGATGACTAATATTATGACAAGGGAATGGCAATCCTATTGCCAATGACGTAACATCCATTCTTGGACTACGCTTTTATGTGAGCCCGTATTGGCCCACTGCAGGCCAAAGGGCTCCTCTTTCCACCTCTCTCTATCCAGAGCTAACAAGGACCAATCTTTGCTAAATAGTCCAGCGGGGTAATAGTATAACACCCATACAATGGCGATCGATCGCAATGCCTTTTAATTGGCGTGCGCGACGCGACTAATAAAACAATTTCTAAAGGTGTGTCCAAACATTGAGCGGAAATTGGGCGCGGCTACTTGCCGCGCTGTGTTTGGACGACTGCCGCGCGCGAACGTTTCTGTCTTCCTGCGCACACAAACATTTTTAAGAAACATTCGTCACTAAATTGTGTCTGGACGTGTAGCGATTACACCGCCACATACGAACTACGCTTCAATGACATGACGTCACACAAATCCTGCATCGCGCAATTAGAGTTTACCGCGCGAACGACATATATAAGATTATCCGACATCAACTTTCGGGCATCCGTCAGCCGCTATAGGCAAACACAAACGAGGGGCCCGTATTTACGGGCCAATGTATGGCCTCCGCGGGCGAAGGGCGAAGCCCTGACCCCGCTCGCCACGCCCCCTTGCGGGGGCGTAGCGACATCTCGCTTATAAAACTTTCGGGCAGTTGTCCGCCAGACACGAAACCCGCCTGGTCGGAGGATCCTCCCTTTTCGATGGTGTATGAGTGAACTTTACACCCAGTTCCTCATACCACTAAAGACGTATTAAAGGCTGGAGATTGATATTGCCAAGAAGTGCTCGGCGTGTCTCGGATGTGCCGAGCAGTACTGCCGCGCAAACATTCGTCGGTTTGGGTCCTTAAAAGGAGCGAAGAATAAGAATTTTCCATATTTCCTTCAGTTTGATATAAAACGGCATCTTAGGCACTGCATATCATTATGAATAATGATTCATACACTATTACTCATTGCATACGTACAGTTCCATCGAATGAAGTCGCTTCGTACAAAGAACGGTTGAAATATGTTGTATTAGGTATATAAAATTTATTATATCGAAGACACTGGAAGATTCTGTTGTCATACCTCATGTATTCATGAAAACTTAAGTTTATAATGGCTTTGTTGCATGTCCTCATTTTCATGACAATAGGTAGACTAGAAAAAAAAATATTTAGTGCGTCAGTCGGATACTACAAAAATATTAGACACGTTGTTCTTGCTTTATCATATGGATAAAAAAACCGGCCAAGTGCGTATCGGACCCCGCACAATGAAGGGTTCTGTAGTTGGGATGAATTTATCGCTAGAACAAACTTAACTTTGTAGTTGAAAAACGTGTTGAGATCATGTTTTTGTGACTGCAAATTTAAGTTGGTCGATTATTACTCGTTAACTTGTAAAGCCTACTTACTGTGATAGTTTTCCTATTAATTTCGTTATATATACTACTGCCGTGAATTTTTTACATATCCATAGCCAACCATTTAGCTGGCTGGCGGGACACTTGACTCTAACAAAAATTAACACTTTAAAGCTTAATATTTCGCAAACGCATCCCTGAATCGAAAACTCACAATATTTTTGAACGACCTTTCCATCGATACCCCACACTATGGAATAGACGAGAAAACACGTCCTCAATTTACATGTAGGTAACATAATTTTTTTTTTTTTTTTCTTGATTTTATTTTACCACTTAGTCGGCGTGATTAATATGTATACCCATGCCAAATTATAGCTTCCTAGTAAGTCTCTGAGCTAAGCCGCGGACAGACAGACAGACGGACATGGCGAAACTATAAGGGTTCCTTGTTTACTACGGAACCCTAAAAATTATTTAGATAAAAGCATTAAAATTGGGGAGTGGGCTCGCTACGTCACAATTCGGTAATCAAGTGACGTCATGCCACATTTTAACCGTAATCTTTTGATTAAGTAAAAAAAGAAAAAATACGTGTTCAAATTTTTTTAATATCTGACAATTCTGACTGACAATATAATTAAAATTTTTAGTTAACATCCCTATTGAGTGAGATAGCGATAGACAATATCACTATTTGAGTTATGAAAACACATAGGTACATAAAATCACTCCTTGCCAAGGGGGTAGGCAGAAACTACAGAACGCCACCGCTACAATCCTTAAATATTCCTTTTCTGACTGCGGTTCTTATCAGACTTGCTAAACTGGAACCCGGTTACCCGAAAAGACTAGGTTTTAATTAGGTATGTAACGATTAACGATTCCAATTTTGATGCCGATATAATCGGTAGGCCCATATCTTGGCATCGCCAAATTATTACAACCGATATCAAACAGTTGGTAAATCGCGAAACGACGACGCTCGCGCAACAATGTCGCTCTGTCGCAGGCAGGACTGGCGGGAGAGCCGCGCAGCAGCGCGTGCTCAGCGAGATTGCAACACTATAAAGGGCAGTGTTTGCAGTTTGCTGATCGTTAGCTGAGCCGTGTATTATTTCGTGCTTGTTTCACGTCACCGCTATTCGTGATTCTGTTTATTCACAGTGAAGTGAAGAGTCATCACTTCACTGTGTACATTCCTAGTAAGTCCTCACTGAGGACTATTAGACTGTTTTATTTTATGAAAGCAAGTAAAATGGCGACGCCTTTAAAACGTACACACTTAATTATTTATTTGATTTATTATTAAGCCATCGATATTGGTATCGCCGATTATTGAATACAATTATCGGTATCGTATCATTAAATCCCTAGTTTTAATCTAGGTACGCACTAAATGACCTATATTCTAGCTCAAGGACCAATCTAGATCAGCAACTAACACTGATAACCTCAACTCTCTGACGTAATGCGCAGGCAGTGCGATCAAGTAATTTTATCATTGAGATAACTATTAACCTGGCGTACGTCATGTCGACTTGGAGATCAATTGTATTGGCCTTTACGAGTATTATGATCTAGCGAGTGCCTCTACTTGACTTGACAAAACATCGAAATTTCTTAAGAGCGTTTATTCTGAAAGTGGGCAACGTCGCAAATAGATGTCAAATATTCCGTTGTTTTGATTAATTTGGCAATAGTATGGAAATAAAAAATGTGGCTAACTAGGGAACTAGAATATTGATTATGAAATGCAATAATTCATATCGTAACACAGAATATTTCGTTTAAGATGTAAAAAAAGGATTTGGAAACTTTCCAAATGCCTTTTTTCCACCTAAAACGGGTACAACAGCGAATTCAATGTTATAATTGCAATTCATTATTAATATTCTAGTTCTCTAGTTAGCCACATTTCTTAATTCCATACAGTAATATTGCTAAATTATTCAAAACAGGTAATTTATTGACAGCAATTTGCGACGTTGCCAACTTTCAGAATAAACGCTCTTAATTATCTATAAGTTTAACACAAACCTTCCGGAATGCATTCTCTAAATTGTGTTGAAAACCTCATCAGAATCCGTTGCGTATTTTAGAAGAACAACGCGGACATACAGACATACGCGAAAAGCGTCTGTTTTATAATATGTATAGATAGTAAATGTTGTGTTATTGTAAATAGGTACTTGGTGACTGAGTACTGCACAATCGCTGAAGAAACGATGCACGGATTGTGTGGGAAATTAATAAAAAACCGGCCAAGTGCGAGTCGGACCTGCATACGAAGGGTTCCGTACTGTATTAATGCTGGTTTCACAGCTGTCCGGGAGACCCGTACAGGCCGTCCGTAAACGGAAGACCCGTACGGGTAGCACCCGCAGTGCTCAGGGGCCTACTCCCTAAGCGAAATCCGTCGTTACGGGCGTTTCGCTCTGTCTGTAAGTGAGACGGAGACCGAAGCGCCCATAAAGACGGCCGAAACTACGGATAACGCTTAGGAAGTAGGCCCCCTAAAACGAGGGAGTGGTACGATACGTTGTACGGGCTCTACCCGGAGCTGGTCGCGTACGAAATAATCCGCGTCGCTGTCAACAACAATGTTCTAGCGCGTCACGTGTGTCTACGTTCCGGGAGCCCGTACGGGTCCCCCTGACATCTGTGAAACCAGCCTAAGATCGAGCAATAAATGCCAATGAAAACACGTTTTCTGTGTGACCCCCTTTAATTTTTACACTTATACACCTACCCTTACCCTTACCCTTTTTACTTTTATACTTTATTAATTTTTATAGCGGCTATAGAAATACACAGTCCTTGGAAAGTTCAACTGGCTTCCTATTACGGTTCAAAAGATACAGACCTGTGACGGACGGACGGACAGCGGAGACCTAGTAATAGGTCCCGTTGTTGTTGACGGAACCCAAAAAATCATGCTACACTAGACGTGCAAGTGTACTAGCTAGCAAAACTAAACCAGGAACTATACTCCCCCGTGTATTGGTTTGGCATAGTTCATAGACAGTTGAAATAGATCAAAGTGTTCTTGTAATAGTTCTCGTAAATAACGAGTTACCTAGCTACTGGAGTGGGTTTATTTTTGGATGTTAGGTCGGTTGCAGTGGCGCGTTTGTATGGTCCATTTGAGCTGTTAATTAGAATACATGGTGTTGTCTTTCTGCAGAGATTTATGGCAGTTTTTTTATTGTTCTGAGTTGAGCGGCACGGTTACTGACAAATGCGTGCACTGACTGCACAGGTCCACTCAATCTGTGTGGTTCTTTATGGTCACAAATCTACATGGTCTTCACATGATCTGACCAAGATTATGTCTGGAATTTAAAAGAGACTGTGACCTCTGAGTTTGTTTCGGCCTTTCTTCTCAGAGTAGTCAGATAGGAAACGCCGAACTCATCTAGTTTATAAAATTGCCGTGTAAAAGTATTTGTACAAAAAGTGTGATTTTAATTATTATTTATTTATTTATAAGGAGTTTATTACTTAAAACTATGCCCCACAAAACCTTACCGTTTGTACGGTAGTGTGTATGAACTAGAAACAGATCATACTCTTAAACTTTTATAGTGCGAATGCGCACATATTACTTATCTTGTTTTTGCGTGATAATGAAGCCTTATACGTTCCTGTGGTAATTTTGAACCAACTAGAGAAAGGCATAGATTCTCAATTCGGCTGTGGTTTTGCGACTCCTAAGGGCCTAGGGAGCAGTGGAGGCCCAGTGGTAACAGCCCCGACTTAGCCCAGCTTTGCTTTGTGTAAATAATTTCATCACCACTGCGCTCAAAATGGTGAAGGAGAACATCTTGAGGAAATCGGCATGTCCTAGAACCAAAAATTCGATGACATATGACATCTACCAACCCGCACTGGGCCCGCGTGGTGGATTACAGCCCACTCCCTCTAGAAGAGAGGAGGTTTGTGTCCCAGCAGTGGGAACATTATAGCACTAGGCTGATTATATGCTTATGCTAAACATTATAATTTTTATTTATTCACGAGCCCCTCTTGCGTTTCTGCAGCCTCTTGTGTAGACAGCTCTAGTTATTCAGAAGCAAGACTACCAAGTGTATTATCGAGTAGTACATTATTAAGATTAATGATGATTAACTCTCATGTTATAGTTTGTTTTGGGTTCAAAAGATTAAATAGACAGGGTTAAGTAAAAAATTATCGATGAGAGAATGGGATTGATCATGTCTGCCATAAGATATCTGGCTATACCATAATAAATCTTTAGCTAACCCTTCTGAGTTTATCTTGGACATTACTGACATCGGTCACGGAAAAACAACGTGAGGAAACCTGGACTAATAGATAACAGAAGTAAAGGAAATCGATGAATGATTCACTTACAATAACACTAGTCAAACCTTCAATGTGTGTTGCTGAAGACTGCGGGACAAAAAAAATCTATTAACTACAATCGCCTACAAATTACTTACATTTAAAAATAAAAACTAATCATATCTAGAGCTCAATAGAACAATTAACAAAAAAAAAAATATCAACAGGCCTCAACGTGGGCAGCCTTTGCTTAATGGTGTATAAAAAATGAAACCACTATCGAAAACGGCTACCCACATAAAATATGTAAAATTTAAGAGTATATTCAATTAAACTTTGATTAAAACATTCGAACACTCATTAAAATTAATAAGAAAACAAAGAATGTATGGCACGATCAATGATCCGGATCCAGATCTAAACAGCCGATTGACGAGTTGCAAGTTAGAGACAATTTCCAAAGGAGAAGTCTCATCTCCCATAGAAAATTACCCCACGTCTGGCAGCAAAGAGAAGTATACCAAAAATCGCTAAAAATTAATTAAAAAACAAATACATACTTCCGATTTTAATCCTTACTGCCTAACATACGAAAAAAATGCTCTGAATATTCGTTCAGGGGCGAAATGTGGGTGTACTATAGGTACACCTGTGTATGATTAAAGCTTCGTGCAGACCAGCGCGACGCGACACCGGTTATTGTTATACCGTCAAGTTTTTTTAGAAATTGTATTGTTCGTGTCGCGGCGCGGCGTCGCGTCGCGCTAGTCTGTACGAGCTTTAAAACCGAATGTATGTTTAGTCGTTTTAAAACTAAAATCTTCAGATTTTTCCAGAAATTATGTATTGTACCCCTGAATTAAGGGGACTACAGGACCTAAACGTGCCTAAACGCACGTATTATAATTAACGTGACCATACGTCCCGCTTTGAGCGGGGCATGCAAGCGTTGTCACCCGGTCGAATTGAGAATATTTACTGAAAATCGTTGTAAAAAAGTAATCGCAACAATACCAATTTTTAATAATAAGTACATTTTATGCCTACCGCAGTATCGCTGTAGTCGAGTGTCACTTAGAATAAAATATGGATAGTAACACAAGTAGAAGTTGCAGTGTTAAAAGCCATTTTGAGGACAATGACAAAGAGTAAAACGAAACCTGATATACATATACAAACTTATGATTTATTTTTAAATCAATAATAAGTCATTAAAGGGTGGACACCCTTTGACGGAAAAAATAAATGGTCACGTTAATTATAATGCGTAAAAGAATATGATCCACTGCAGTAAACAAAATCAGAAAAATATATGATATTCTTCAGGATATATGCTAGTATGATAGTGTGTTGAAAACATAATACAACTAATTTGATACGATAGAAAAAAATCATGAAGATACCTCTAAAAATTTCTTTTAACGATTAAAAATCATATTAATCTACATGCAATCATTCTGATTTTTTGTCAGATTATTCTACAAGCTACATATTAGCATAATAGTGTTTTAATTTTCCAGTCCAATCAATAGATTTTTTGTAAATCGCTAACTGCTTCATATTTTGCAATAAATTACTTGCGTCGTGTCATCGCGCTTCTCTTTCATTTCTATGCAGTCCGACAGTGACCGTGCTTTAGCTGTTGTAAGCCTCTTAATATTCAATGCAATTTTTTCGCATGTTGGCCAGTAAAGATTAAAACCGGAAGTATGTACCTTTTTTAACTTGAGATACCTACTTCATGCAGACCTTTTTAGAGCCTTCTCCTTTTAGTGTCGAATCGTAAAGCCATAACATTTCGGAAAGACTGAGCCAATCATGTAAAGCATACAGAAACAGTTTTTTTTTAAACCGGCCTAGTGCGTGTCGGACCACGCACAATAAAGGGTTCCGTAGTTGGGATGAATTTATCCCAAGAGCAAACTTAACATTGTAGTTGAAAAACATGTTCTCCCATACGGAATGTATGGGAGAACATGTTTTTTCAACTGCAAATGTAAGTTGGTTGATTATTACTCGTTAACTTGTAGAGCCTACTTAGCTGTGATAGTTTTCTTTTTAATTTCGTTATTATATACTACTGCCGTGAATTTTTCCGTATATGTAGAACTAACCTTTTAGCTTGCAGGGGGGGGGACAGTTGACTCAAACAAAAATGAGCACTTTAAAGCTTAATATTTCGCAAACGTATTCCTGAATTGAAAAACGATTTTCACACACCCACTATATTTTTGAACGACCTTTCTAATGACACACCCCACACCATGGGATAGACGAGAGAAAAAAAAAACATCCCCACTTTACGTGTGGAGTGGAGTGGCGGAGTGCATGGGAGATCATGTTTATCAAACATGATCTTTTTCTTGATTTTATTTTACCACTTTGTCGATATGATTAATATGTATAACCATGTCAAATTACAGCTTTCTAGTACCAACCGTCTCTGAACTAAGCCGCGAACAGACAGACAGACGGTCATGGCGAAACTATAAGGGTTCCTTGCTTACTACGGAACCCTAAAAAAGATCTCCACGATCTGTAGCTTATTACTTATTACATTTTTACGGACGACAGTTTTATTGTAAAGTATTGGGCGTAAATTTCTCTTTCAAACTAAACGCGATCTGATTAGTCGGACATGAAGTAAAAATATCATCAACTTAGGCAGGCACAGTCGCAGATTTGCAACGGTAGGCCTCTGCGGTAGGCCGCAACATGTATTATAATGTATATTTGTATATTATACCTGCTTGCTTGATTTCTAAAGAATTATGGAAACAAAACGTATGCGAAGGCGAAAATCTGTGTGCTGCGAAACTTGAAGAGATCAATGGGCCGCCATTGCCTCGAATTGATTGATACAACAAAACATTTTGCCTTGGATTGTATATTATACCTGCTTGCTTGATTTCTAAAGAATTATGGAAACAAAATGTATGCGAAGGCGAAAATCCGTGTGCTGCGAAATTTGAAGAGATCCTTCCAGCAATGGGCCGCTATTGCCTCGAATTGATTGATACGACAAAATATTTTTCCCTGGATCGTATACCATCATGATGCTTGCTTTTTGCCACCTAAATTCTGGTCACCTACCAGTCTACCCGTATGCAGCTAACATAAATATTTCAACCACAATCTGACCTCCTTTCTATCAAACAAAAAACACTGCGAACAAAATATTTGTCCCAATACATTCGATCCCTGAATGGGGGATACGCCAGATCCATTGCTGCATATTTTATGAATACACTAGCTTTTGCCCGCGGTTAGTTCCGCGTGGAGGTCGGAAATTATCTCACAGGAACGTACTACTGGAAAAAAAGTATCCTATGTCCTACCCAGGTCATGAACTATCATCATCATCAGTTCTTGACCTAATGCCAAGTTTTTTGGGATCGGCGCAACTTGACTATTTCTTTCATAGTTCTCTATTAGTCGTGACCTCAGTAGTCACCCCCTTTTTATTTACCCATATCTTTCACAGGACTATTCGTGTTCCAAATTTCATCCGATCTCTTTAGTCGTTAACACGCAGATATATGCCAGAGACCTTGAGTGGTAGCTGGCGTGTTCTGTACTGAGCTCACGCAACGCGTCGTACGTCCAGCCAGTAATAGGACTCGCCCATCCAGGAGCGCTGTCCCAAATTAGACGCATTATTAATTTATTAAACATAAAATAAAAGGTATTTTAATAAAACACGTATACTAAAAGATCAATAATTAAATTATCTTTGAAATAGTGAAGGTTTCAGAAATACGCTTGTTAGATTTTGCGTGATTCTCAGTTTTTTATCCG
This sequence comes from Agrochola circellaris, assembly GCA_914767755.1. Lineage (NCBI taxonomy): Eukaryota > Metazoa > Arthropoda > Insecta > Lepidoptera > Noctuidae > Agrochola > Agrochola circellaris. Next base: position 1,002,934 of record OU611867.1, on the reverse strand, counting down.
CGTTAGACATAACTTTACAAATTAATATATATTATTAATCTAAAATATTCATATATTAATTATTAAGAAAATGCTCTAATTTAACATATTTTTTTTTCCAAATTAACACTACTCGTTTAGACGTGATCTTCAGTATAAAATCGTTCAATGTCGTTTATCGTCGCCTTAAGGCGTGAAATCGATAACAGAAGGACGGACAGCTACCTTCGCATCTATAATATCAGTGGATGGATTTTCTTGGACACGATCCAAATATTTTGATTTAGACTCTGTGAAATATGTTTTATAAGCTAAGTATGTTTAAGTTGGGATTGTGTGTTTTTGTTTTGTTTACAAATAGAATTTCTTCTCTGCTAAAGCCTTACGTTTTCGTTTTGGCACACCGCACCTATTCCCTGAAGAGTTAATAATACCATCTTATTATTGTCCAACTGCCGCGCAAAGGCCTCTTCTCTCTACTTTTACAATGTTTGTAAATATGTGAGGACCATGTATCAAAAACATAAGTAATTAATTTATCTTTCGTTGCTTCATTTTTATAAATTTTTCTTTTTACCTATTGTGGTAACGTATTTTTGTTTTTTAGGTGCATCGTCTTCACATATAATTATGTAACTAATGTACCTACATATACAAAATATTGTAACACTTTTTAAAAGAGTAACGGTGGAGTTTCTTGCCCATTCTTCTCCATACGAAAACTACCTTTTGGAAGGGGCGACTAGAATCAGTTCAATTTTGACGTTCAAAAGTGCTTTACAAGGGCCTATTTGAAATAAATGATTTGACTTTGACTTGTCATACACAGAAGGCACAAGCATTGATCACCCACGCTTGTTCAAGACGAATTGGCGATTTCAGTCTTATATTAAGTAGTAAAAATATATAAAGGATTTTCTCAGAGATCTGACGCCGACCGTATGTTTCAATACCTTTCAAAATCCCTTAGGGTTCCTGTACCAGACGCCGGAGCCGCACCGGCGCCGGACAGCATGCTATTGTAAAAAAGGAATTTATAAAAAGTGGTCCTCAATTCTCGCTATTGCACCTACCACTGTTTGTCTCTGCATCACCCAAAGGTTGACTAGTAGAAAATGCCTATGATATTTAGTCCGCCTCCCTACATTTGTGTGCTTGAAGTATTAAATAAATAAATATACATATATATTATCACCGATGGGCCCAAGGCCGCGCCCGATCGAAAGAAAAAAAAAAAAAAACGATTATCTTAAAATGAGTGTAAAATCTCCGCGGCGCTGGCGCCGCCGTTGCGGAGGAGTGGAGAGATGTGTTTTAAACAACCAATAAAATTTCGTTATTCACACACTCGTCTCCACTCAGCTTCAGTGGATACCACTGAGCGGAGCTGTATCATATTAGTATGACGCGATCGGAGCGGAGATGTGAGCTGTGTCTCGCAAACTGGCGACAACGCGCAGAAGAGATGTGAGCGGCGCTCTAGCCAGCACACATCTCCGCTCCAGTCTAGCCAATACGCATCTCCGTACAGCTTCAGTGGATACACCGTAGCTGAAAACCTCTCTTCTCGTCTCCGCTTCAGACACAGCACAGCTCCGCTAAGGCCCGGACGGCATTAAACTTGGTTGATCTTGACTTTCTAATAAAACCAATGTTTTCCCTTTTTCCAGATCTTCAGAGAACAAAACTGATGAGTGCCTAAACGTATCTGTGATTAACAGTGTTAGACAGAGTAAGAACTATAGCAGACAGTGTAGTGTGAGTGAGATGATATTATGTAGAACAGTTCCGTGCAATAATAGGGCAGACTTCGTCAAGTGAAAACAGCTGGACACCTGGCAACGGTGAGTTTTGAACATATACCATACTAGCTGCGTCCCTCGGTTGCACGCGCATAAGTCTTGATCCCGCGGGAATATCGGGATAAAAAGTCAGGTCGTGGTCTACCCATCTGCCAAATTTCATCCAAATCCATTCAGTTGTTTTAGCGTGAGACTAGCGCGACGCGACAGTGCGACGCGACACCGGTTATTGTTATACCGTGAAGTTTTCTTAGAAATTGTATTGTTACGAGTCGCGCCGCGCCGTCGCGTCGCGCTGGTTTGCACGAGCCTTAATGCTTGGGCCGCATCTGCGTCTATCGTGACGAAGCTTCGCACAGTGATACGATACACGCAAATGTAACCAACCATTATCTAACATCCCCACTTTACCTGTAGGGGAGGTATTTTTTTTTTACCACTTTGTCGGCGTGACTAATATGTGTATACCCATGCCAAGTTACAGGTTTCTAGTAATAAGAGTCTCTGAGCTAAGCCGCGGACAGGCAGACAGACAGACGGACATGCTTTGTTGACTACGGAACCCTAAAAACAAATCGTTTTGCATACCAATGGTTGCATTTTTTATTGCCAAACTGGGCATATATTGGGTTCCCACCTATGAAATTGGCGTTTTTTTTTTCTCACATTTAGAGAACCTCGTCACTTCCATGATTTAAAATATTCATCAAATCCTCGGAATTATATCGAATAATGACCATCATAGACAAAGTAACTACTACTTCATTTTGTTATCAAAAATGACCACTATTTGTTTTAACTTAGCCAAAAGTGTTCATGGTTGTTATATTAAATTAACAAAATGTTAGTATGAAAAATGCAACTTCTTTAAAATTCTCCATACAAAACGCTGATTTCATAGGTGGGGACCTAATAAATAGATTCCTTCCTTCCATATGGGAGGGTCTGCTATGCAAAGCTCTGAGGTCGTTGCTTCATTATTGGTGAAAATAAAAGAGTCTTAAAAACCAATAACGGTCAGTAATTTATAGGGATGCTCTACAGGTATAAATGATTAGATAAAATTGCTTGTCACTCAGAGCATGTCATCAGTGTCAATTCAGTGGCACTGTCATGAACGTAGGACGAGTACTGTCATGCTATTCTGTAAACATCTCACCGTGAAAACTTGGGTAAAGTGAGCTGTCAATAGTGTCAATCCCTGTGGAATGACAGCTCACTCCACGCTCACTTCACCTAAGTTTTCACGGTGAGATGGTTACAGAATAGCACTGCTGTACTTTATTTCATATACATGTTTTCCCTCACCAGATGGCGCACTTCCCTCAACCGGGGAACCTGGAGGCGGCCCTGCCTCTCCTCAACCGGCCCGACCTTCGTATCCGACAGCAGCTGGGCGAACAGCTGGTCGCCCTCGTGCGACGCGAGCCAGAGATTACGAACGACCTGGCCGGGCAGCTGCTCGACTCTATGGTCTCGTGGCTAAATGGCGGGAATTTTAAGGTGAGACATAGCTAAGATCTGCTTATGCCTTGAAAAGCACGTTAAGCTTTGTTAAGACTAGCGCGACGCGGCATCGGTTATTGTTATACCGTGAAGTTTTCTTAGAAATTGTATTGTTCGAGTCGCGTCGCGCTGGTCTGCACGAGCCTTTAAGCCGTTTGCCCCGGCTTTCATGCCAAAATCAGAAGCCCGAGTCTGAGAACCAGTTTTACCAAGGGGTATTGTGATAACGAGTAACTGGGTTGTGGAGGTCAGATAGGCAGTCGCTCCATGTAAAATACTGGTATTCAACTGCATCCGGTTAGACTGAATGCTGACCTCAATATTGTTGGGAAAAGGCTAGGCAGATGATGATGACTATAGTTGGTTCCAAAAGTAACTGATATAAATGTAAACAAATGAATCAAAAACAAAACATACCTACCTGTGGATGCAAATTTAAAGTGTCACTTAGATATTGAGGGATTGTTTCTTAAAAAAAACTAAATTCTAATTTTAAATCACCTTAAGATAGAAGTTTTTCACTTGACAAGTGAGGTTAATTTTATAACCTCATTATTCGTCGATAATTTTTCAGTTACTTACTAATGGTGTTATTCATATAATAATTGTTGGAAAAACTGGTGAGATATAATAAAGTTGACACCTAAATACAGATGAATGTGTTACTAATTCCTTTTAGTGAGCGATTGCGCAAGAGTTACACCTAAGCAGGGTTTGTTTACACTTTTATCAGATACTTTCGGAACACACCATAGTGTGCCCACCTCGCAGCCTCGTGCTCATATCCAAGATCACGGCGTGCTCTCGATGTATCCTACACACTCTGATTGCGTTCACATTACTGCTTCATTCACGCTTCATTGCGTCCGGAGTCTTATTCTGAAGTTGTTCGATGCGTTCATATAACGACTTTCGTATCTTTATCACCATATTTGAAGTGATTTTTTTTTAAAAGGTTATCCCACGTGAACGCACTACCTGCATTAAAAATAACCTATGTGTTTTATGATTCTGATTGATCATGTATAATACACGATCAATCAGAATCTGAATCGTTTTGAAACAGATTGCTAATTCATTGCTTCATAAGTTCGGAAAAAAATCTGCTCAACAACGTAAATAACGCAATGAATGTTGTTGAACTGTCAAAATGAAACAGATTAGTCGTAATCGTTTACGAAAATATGTTACGTATTTAGGTAGCAGATTTCAGAAATGGCTCGCACACATTTCACTGAATATGGGTGGCAAATAAGTATAAATAAAGTTTTGCAAACTGTACCGTGTAACATATCAATAATGAAAGGGCTTATTGCGAGGATCTCAAATGAGGATATTTTCATAATTTTAAAATGAATACATTTAAAGATATTTAAGAATATTGATGAAAATTTACCATTCCCCCCTCTTATCTCCGAAACTACTGAGCCTAACATTTACTTAATTACTCATAGATTACAGAAAAACCTATAAGAAGTCTATGGTCTTAAAATAACATGGTAAATCTCTAAATATTGTGCATATACACGGCTACACATCAGACCTCGCTTTGTACTGAAATCCTATACGATTCGAGATCAGAATAAACTGGAAATGATGATGCGTGTACAAACTTTTTTTTTTGGGATAATTTCATCAACGGAACCTTTCATTGTGCGTGGTCCGACACGCACTTGGCCGGGTTTTCTTTTTAACTGTGACGCCAATAAACGCATTTTTCGTTCTTTATGTTAACATAAGATTGACTTGACTTACACTTAACTACACGTTACACCACTTAACTATTCAATCAGAATAGTATCATGACCGTAGACCACATCGGACTAGTAACCAGTATGTAACAAACCGCGACGCGGTGCACTCCTAGTGCAATAGTATAACACTCGTATGAAACGGGGTAGGCAGACATCTTGTATCTATAGTTTGAAAGTGCATCAGTGGGTGGAAAGGTGAAACATTTTTAAGGGAAGCTGGTGTAGAAATGTGAGTCAACATCTGCCGAGCCTCTTCCCAAGTGTGTTGGGGTCGGCTTCCAGTCTTAAGCTTCGTGCAGACCAGCGCGACGCGACACCGGTTATTGTTCAAGTTTTCTTAGAAATTGTATTGTTCGAGTCGCGGCGCGGCGTCGCGTCGCGCTGGTCTGTACGAGCTTTTACCCGTTGCAGCTGAATATGAGTATTTTACATGGAGTGACTGCCTATTTGATCTCCACAACCCAGTTACTGATTAATACGATACCCCTTTGGTAAGACAGGTTGTTAGACTTTCGGGCTTCTGACGACATGACTGTCAAAGATCCACGAATGACAGCCGGGACCAACGGCTTAACGTGCTTTCCGAAGCACGGAGGGGTCTTGGTATGTAAAGATGGTCGCCCATCCACGGACCAACCGCGGCAAGCGTATCGTTCGAATACTATCTACGGACCGCGGTTTCACTCGCAGCCTAGGGGAACATCTCAAATTTATCTGTCATTGCTTTATTTTAAATTCTTTTTACGTATTGTGGTAATGTAATTTTATTCTAGGTGCATCGTCTTCACATATAATTATACAGGGTGTTTGGCAGAACGTTGAACATACGAAAATGGTGGATAGGTGGGGTCATCTGCTACTTACTTAGCCCTAATTTATTTGGCCCTGGCCCACGGGATATTTTTAAATTTTTGGATTCGTGGATTGGCAGGGGAGGACCAATTCCCTGGCCTCCGCGATCGCCCGACCTCACTCCGCTCGATTTTCACGTGTGGGGAAGGGCAAAAGAACTAGTTTACACTACAGAAGTAGAAAGTCGAGAAGATTTAATAAATCGAATTAATGCTGCTTTCGAAGTTATGTGACAGGAGATGCTGCTGCGCACAACAACTGTAGAAATCAGACGTAGATGCCGCGCCTGAATTGTAAATTACATACCATTAGAAAGCTCACACACTAGGGATGTTTTGCTAGAATTGGAACTCCTCAATCATTTTTTGTTTTTTTTTAAATGCAAGTTGAAATTAAGATTTAAGTATTTTTTACATCTTTCTGTAAGTTTGAGGACTCATAACTTTTTTTCTAGATACACATCTGAATAAAGCAATAATTTTATAAGAATCTGTCAACATATAAGATTTAAAAAAAATACTAAATATTGCCTGTTTTACCCATTTTTAATAAAAATTACACTTTAAAGTTAAGAAAGTGGTGAAACAAGAAGAAAGACAAAAAAAAAAAAAAAAATATCCCGTGGGCCAGGGCCAAATAAATTAGGGCTAAGTAAGTAGCAGATGACCCCACCTATCCACCATTTTCGTATGTTCAACGTTCTGCCAAACACCCTGTATAACTAATGTACCTATACAAAATATTTTAAAAGAGTAACGGTGGAGTTTCTTGCCCATTCTTCCCCATACGAAAACTACCTTTTGGAAGGGGCGACTACAATCAATTATATTTTTTTGTACATTTTGACGTTCAAAAGTGACCCTTTATTTGAAATAAATAATTTGACTTTGATCGTTAAGCTTCGTGCAGACTAACGCGACGCGACACCGGTTATTATACCGTGAAGTTTTCTTAGAAATTGTATTTTTCAAGTCGCGTCGCGCCGTCTCGTCGCGCTGGTCTGCACGAGCTTCGTGGAGGTCCTTAAACCCCTCGTCAGCATTTAACTAATATTGTTCCCTTTTGGCAGGTGGCGCAAAATGCCCTGGAGGTGATAACGGCGCTGGCGGAGCGCATGGGCCCCGACTTCTCACACTACGTGCCCGCTGTACTGCCGCATATTATTGACCGGTAAGGACTTGGCACAGTAAGAGTAGAACGCCAAAGAACGATGGAAAGGGGGTGACTGCCGACCCTAAACCCTGATCGACCGAAGGTTCGGTTTCGGCAAAAAAATCTAGTTTCAACATCAGCTTCAGTTTCGGAAGAAAATCCGCCCAACCTTCAGCCGCACCGAAACTGGCGCGTGTTTCGGCTGACTTCGGGAGAGTTCGTGGCTCGTGTTTCAACCCCCATTATCGCAATTTTTTGTTCCAAGATGTAATAGTTAACATGTTTTGTAAATTTTTATAATTATTGTTTTCCCAAAAAAAAACACGTGTTAACTGTCTGTGTAAGTGTAAAAAATAAGCCCTATTTCAGTAAACAATATAGATAGATTTTGATCCATGTCTAAAAAAATCGGTTTCGGTCGGACACTAATTATTATACCACTAGCTTTTGCTTTATAGATATTTCTCGACAGCATGTGAAGCCAAGTTAGAGGCCCACAGGCGGCATAAAAACTCTGACACCAGGTCAGTCACTATCCACACGAAAAAGAGGCTGAGAAGACTAGCTTTCGCCCGCGTGGAGGTCGGAAATTATCTCAAAGGAACGTACTACCGGAATAAATAGTATCCAGATTATAAGCTATCTGTGTGCCGAATTATACCTAAATCTGTTCAGCCGTTTTTGCGTCATTGAGTAACAGACATCTAACAAACCTTCACATTTCTATTTTTTTTAATATTTATATTAAGATTATATACAAGCTTCCATTGAAATAGATGGACAGATTTTAACACAGCGTTCTGTACGTCAAGCAAAAAAAACACAGATTAAAGTGATTTTATTTTGACCTAAAATAATAAATGACATTGGGTAACTAAAATGTTTTGTGTATTTTCCATAATCATAATCATTTATTTGTCAGAATATGGTACGGTCTTAAGATTAGTCAATGGTATCATCACATTCTGCCAAGTGTGGCGTGCTAATATTTGGTACATACATTTATTACATGATAGAGATTATTTATTAGGTTAGTATTAACATGATTGATTGTATAATTACGAATTAAAATTACAATTTTAGTTATGACAATTAATAATAATATCATAAACACACACAATTTATTCAGGATGTCAAAGTATCATTTAAATGGTCGCTTAAATTATAATAACATTTAATATTAGCAAGTATTACAGTTTCTTTTAAAATCCATTTCAATTTAGGTCTTTAATTGATTTTGGAATTTTGTTATATACTTGCGGTGCTATGCAGAATATGCTTTTCCACATTAAGAGGCTTACAACAGCTAAAGCGCGGTCACTGTCGGACTGCATAGAAATGAAAGAGAAGCGCGATGACACGACGCAGGTAATTTATTGCAAAATATGAAGTAGTTAGCGATTTACAAAAAATCTATTGATTGGACTGGAAAATTAAAACACTATTATGCTAATATGTAGCTTGTAGAATAATCTGACAAAAAATCAGAATGATTGCATGTAAATTAATATGATTTTTAATCGTTAAAAGAAATTTTTAGAGGTATCTTCATGATTTTTTTCTATCGTATCAAATTAGTTGTATTATGTTTTCAACACACTATCATACTAGCATATATCCTGAAGAATATCATATATTTTTCTGATTTTGTTTACTGCAGTGGATCATATTCTTTTAGGCATTATAAAACTTGCGTTTAGGCACGTTTAGGTCCTGTAGTCCCCTTAAGGCTGTTTTGGCTCTCCGTCCGCGTAACATATCATTCCGCCTGTTACGTTTAACAGTATCTGATAGGTGGGGAAACAAGTGTGCATTTAACTGTACAAATAAGGCAGCTTCATAAATATACAAAGCCGGGAGTGATTCGTCAGATGATTTATTGTTCTTGTAAGTATCTAATGCGTTTTTCTTATAATTTTTTACCATTGTTCTTATTTTGGTGGTCTGAATGATTTTTAAAAGGTTGTCCATATGTATTTATGAAGCAAAAGCTGGTAATACATTTTTACTAGCTGTTGCCCCCCCCCCCCCCCCCCCCGCATACGTCTCAAAACCGTGGGAATATCGGGATAGAAAGTACCCTATGTACAACCGGACACATACAAACTGCATTTCGCGGGCTACCTCTGCGGATCCCCCGTGAGACAAATAATAGCTACATGTAGCGTACCATAGACTCACAGCCGACCTTCCCGCTCTGCCTACACTCCATCGAACCGTAAACAACACGGCACTATAATAAACGACATGTCCTCGCACATCTTGAGACGCGAGACGGAAGTGACGTCACAACACAATGCTCAATTAGGATGCACTCAACTGAAACTGTACAATAATAGCTTGACAATAATTTATGATATGTACTGAAATGTTATATTTTATTAAAACGTTCTTCTTGACTCGACTCGGCAGAACTTTTAACGAAAGTAAGTTTGTTTGTTGCGCTTTCACGCAAAAACGGCTGAACGGATTTGGGTGAAATTTGGCACACAGGTACCTAGCTTATAACGTGGATTGACACATAGGTTCCTTTTTTATCTCGGCACTATGCTACGGCAGGTGAAGCCGCTGACAAAAGCTAGTAAATAATAAATGTCTCATATTTACGCCCTTGTTCTGTAACAATTCTGTTTCTACGTAGGTGTTAAGATAAACTCATGACTGTAGATCAAACTCGGAAAATGAGAAAAAACTCCTGTTTTTTTTAAGAAGGCTTCATAATAATGTCCCTACTTAAAACTTTATTTACCTATTTCAGATTGGCGGACACAAAAGAGGCGGTCCGTCACACGGCGCGCACGTGCGTGGCGACTCTAGCGACCTCCCGCGCGGTCAACCCGCGCGCGCTGCTGGCGCGCCTGCTGCCCGCGCTGCAGCACAAGGCGCCGCACGCCAGGGAGGAGGCGCTGCGCTGTATACAGGCGCTGTTAGATCAGTGAGTAGGGAATTATTACTTTTTGGGGCGTCGAGTAGACCTCTGCAGTAACAAAAATGAACTCTGTGGTATCAAAAAGGAACTCTGCGGTAACAAAAAGGACGTTTCTGGCAACAAAGGTGACATTTGTTGTAACAAAAAGAACATTAACAGTAACAAAAAGGACTATTAAATACATATAATAGAATTAGTAATAAAGTAGACGTATATAGCTGACTGCGTGTCATTATAGGCAAGTGTCGCTAAAATTAAAGTAGAAAAGTGTAACTTTTGGTAGCAAAATAAAACGCTTTGGTAATTAAATGGAACATAATATCATGATAATTGATTTTCTTTCTGCAAGTAGGTTTGTACAAACACTTTTACACGTCAATACACTTTTAAACTAGATAAGGTTGAAGTTTCCTATCTGACTACTCTGAGAAGAAATGCCGAAACAAACTCAGAGGTCACAGTCTCTTTTAAAGTCCAGACATAATATTAGTCAGATCATGTGAAGACCATGTACATTGATGTCTGAAATGGTCTTTTGAGGAAAGAACCACACAGATTGAGTGGACCTGTCCAGTCAGTGCATGCAGTTGTCAGTAATCGTGGAGCTCAACGATTCGACGAACAATACCAAAGAAAAAACATTTGGGTAGGCCGCATAAGTTACTCAAACTCCCAGACCTAGATTTAAAAAAAAAACCTTTATTAACTTAAATTAACACAACAACCTTGCACAATTCACTAAGTTACAAATAAGCAATAGAGGTAGGTAACATTTTTGTTTGGTAAGTATCGGTGCTTATAATGGTTGTTACGGTGTGTTACACGGAACTGATTCACTCTGCTCCCCGTACTAGTTTAAACTGTATTACGGTGGAACAGGTTGCAAAACAGAACCATCCATCCATTCCATCTAATCTGCATTCGTAATTAATTTGCCCAACATGTAAACAAACACGAACGTTTTAGGAAAAACAACTGTAATGCGTACACATAAGGTTCAGTTTGCGCTACAACTTCTCTTATTTTTTTAAGACTTTCAACTGTACTAGTCGGTCCAAAATCAACTTAATTTACACTTGTATAAAGTTGATGTTTGTCTAAGTGAAAAACTTTGTTTACATGTTTTGCAAATAAATTGCGGACGCAGATTATGTATCTTATGTTATTTTTTTCGTCTCTTTTTATGACAGAAACAATAAAAATTGTTAAAACAACTCTCTTTTCATTCCAGTCACGGCGCCAACGAGCTACAGCTGCGCGCCGCAGTGCCGAACCTCGCCGCGCTGGTCGGAGACCCGAGCAGCGGCGTCAGAGATGCCGCCATGCAGCTGCTGGTCGATGTCTATAGACATGTCGGTGAGTATGTTTGTTGGTGATATAAAAAAAATCCTCTGACGTCCTGTGTGTCAGTCTGCGCAGGTCATTAGGCAACAAAATCGTAAGTTTTGGCAGGTCAGGCGCACACCGCATTTTAGAAAACAAAATGGTATATGTTAGCGCTTCTAGAAAAGTAATACTACACTAAAACTTGGAAAACTCCAAAAACCTCAGAGTCCAAGTCTGATAAATCTATACAAATAAATAAAATTGAAGTATCTGATTGTAATGTCAAAATAACAGCTTTGACTAAATGCATATGAAAGTACCTACGTTACGGTATTTATAACAAACGAAAAAAAAAAAATGTCTTGGCTAATCTCCGGAGCAGCTCGACCGATTTTGACGGGACTTTCACTGGTAGTAACTAGACTTTTATTTTAGAAAAAGAATTAGGATTCACGAGGGCTGCAGCTATTTCTGTCTATAAATTAACTTTTAAGGGAACCTAGCAGCTAAACCGCCATATTTTCTTTAATTTCCAGGTGAAAGATTACGACAAGATTTGAAGAAGAAAGAGTTGTTACCGGCGCAGAAGTTCGCGCTACTCGAGCAGAAGTTTGACGAAGCGAGGGAAGCGGGACTTATGTTGCCTACTGGTGAGTAATATCCAAATCATTCCAGCCGAAAGACGTCCACTGCAAAATTCAAAAAGTCATTTATTCTAACTAGGCTGAGAATCAGCACTTTTTGAACGTCAATAACATAAGACAGTCCCCCGGCACGCCCACCCTTCACCACTTCCTAGTGCGTTAGCTGGGAAGAAGAAGTGGCGCAACAAACTCCCCAGCAGCACTGCTGTCTGTTCAGTTAGAAAGAAAAAAAATGATTCTATGTAATAGTATTCAACATAATTAACCTAATTTAAATTATTATCCATATGTTAGCTAGCACACGCCAATACCTATACCAAACAAAATCATCGAGAACTATACTCGGGCAGAAATAAAAACTAAGCATAAACAAAACTTAACATCTTAATAAAAGCCTCCAGGCATAAAGGGCGTGCCCGCTTACATAAAGCTGTAACTGGAATTTATAAATGATAAACTAGGACCATCGAGGTACACACTGCTGGACATAGGCCTCCCCCAAGCACCGCCACTTGGACCGGTACTGTGCTTCCCGCATCCAGCGGAGTCCTGCGGCCTTCACAAGGTCGGTCCACCTTGTGGGAGGCCGTCCAACGCTTCGTGTACCGATACGCGGTCGCCATTCCAGGGCCCCATCGGCCATTTGTTCTACGAGCAATGTGCCCTGCCCACTGTCAGTTGCATGTTGATTGATATTATTCGCGGCCGTATAAAATATTTATTTATATACAACCTTAGTTTTTGTCCCTAAACCTCTTAAAGGGGCATTATACTCATTATTATGAACAAATTTCACTATGGGACCGACGCTGAAATCGTGAAAAAAAAATCTGGTGTTCCCTACATTTTAACGAGATATACAAACATAAATGTAGGTAGGTTGTAGAATTATAATCATTGTTCCTTGTTGATAAGGTTTAGTTTTGTTTGTAAGGACGTAGATAGATTTAAAGAGGTGTTGGTTCTTATGTGTTTATTTCAAGGACTGAAAGCGGTTACGGTTAAAGGTTCAGATACCTCAAACATATACCGGTACCGGTTTGAAATAAGGGTTGAGCTATACCGATACCTTTTTAAATAAAGGATGGGCTAAATCGTTATTTAACCTTTACACGATTTCGGTACCGAAAAACATGTGAGACGGCGCGGCGCGGGTGCGCGGGGGGGTTGGACACGTTAGAACTTGTGTATTTATGAAGGTTTAGGTACTGCTACCGATACATTTATAAAGGTACCGATATTTTTACCGAAATATACCGGTATGCATTTCCAACCTCAAAATTCCGCTACAGAAAAAAAGAACGGTGTCGAAATATTTTGGTAACCCTTATTTAACGGTATGACGTCATACCGAAATTTAAAGGTACCTTAATTTTTGGGTAATTCAGTCCCTGGTTTATTTCGATACTAACTAGCTGCTTATTCATACAGATTTCAAAAGGATCATTTCTTATATACCTACACACATAGATATAAGTACACACATGCATGGTTTTAAATGGTTCGAATAATCATATAAATCATCAATACAACTCTCTAAGTTCATATTAGGTGCCCTATCGAACAACTATTAGGTCCCCACCTATGAAATCAGCGTTTTGTATGGAGAATTTTAAAGAAGTTGCATTTTTCATACTAACATTTTCTTAATTTATATAACAACCATGAACACTAATGTTTTAAAACTTTTATGCACTAATGTTTAAAAACTAATATAACGTAATATGTCACTTAGATAAGGCGATAAAAATAAGTTTTGGCTAAGTTAAAACAAATAGTGGTCATTTCTGCTAACAAAATGAGTAGTCATTTTTAAGGTATTTTTCATGTTTAGAAAACTATAAGTAATAAGGTTTTCTTTACTATTGGTAGTTGTCTATGATGGTCATTATTCGGTATAATACCAAGCAATTGATGAATATTTTAAATCATAGAAGTGACGAGGTTCTCTATTTGTGAGAAAAAAACGCCAATTTCATAGGTGGGAACCCAATATTTCATGAAATCATGACATTTGAGATCAATTCTAATTGGATTTATATTGTTGATTGTAATGATTATAATTTGTTACGGTCGCCCGTTGTCTGTCAGACAGTGAGTAAGTGAATGAATGAATCTAAGCTTTAATAGGAGCAGTGTTGGCCTGGTAACGGCCCCGACTTGCGAGTTCGTGGGTTCGAACAGGCAAACAAAATTTTTGTGTAAATTATTTCATCTCCACTGCTCTCAAAACGGTGAAGGAAAACATCGTGAGGAAACCGGCATGTCCTAGAACCAAAAATTCAAAGACATGTGACATCTACCAACCCGCACTGGGCCCGCGTGGTGGATTATGTCTTACTCACAAAGAGGAGGCCTGTGTCCCAGCAGTGGGAACATTAAGGGCTGATTATAGGATGTTATGCTAAATAAAATAATCACAACTAAAATAGAGCTGAAAATTAAAAAAAATACAAAGGCACGTCACAGGGTCGTCTTCCCTTGCATGCAATATTCAACTGTATTTTAGTTAAAATTTCGTTTATTACCGATTTTTTAATTAGAACTGCTCGAATTATCTGCAACTTGCGATACTTACTCTAACCGTTCCAGAAGTCGCGACAAACAACATCTACGAACCCGCACTCCCTCTCGAAGAGAGACGGCCTGTGTCCCAGCAGTGGGAACATTATAATAATAATAATTATAATTTATTTATTTGACGTAAAAAGTACACATACAGAGTGACACTTAATCAAACGTGGAAATAGCCTGGTACAAAGTATTGGTCAATGACCCCTATGCTAGGAAAAACCTGTGTTACAGGGGTCATCCATCCGTCCATTATGGATGTTATAATAGTTACTTACAATTAAATAATGTGCACTTTTGTAAAAAATTAACAAATAAACTAGACTAACACAATTGATTTGAGGATAAGAAAGGGGGGGTTGATAGTAAAGGGGATTTAAATTAATAATAACAAAGAAAAGGTAGGATCTATTTGTGTGCCGTGTGTGTGTGTATAATGTGTAAGTGAGGCTATAGGCTGATTATGGTTATGTTTATGCTAAGCTTTAATAATGAATATTTCCGTTCTACAGCAACTTCAGGAGCGGACGAGCCGGACTTCGTGTCCCGCACGGTGAAGCGCACCATGACGATACCCACGTCTTCGCGCTCAAGAGACGGAGACAGCTCCGGGGCGTCTACACCAGGTCTGTTCTGAACATAAAATGGATTAGTAATCTATAATTACATTCTAACCTCACGCACTTCAGACTGGGATAGCTCCAAAACATCTGTACCAAAGACGATATGGAATTTACAAAGGATTATAGTTTCAGTATTGTATTTATTCATTTTATTTTGTTATTTCACTATATGCTGCACCGGTTGACGTCATCACGTTAACGCCGGCTGTCGCTGAAAACCAGCGCTGGGGCTCTGTCTCGCATAGGGTCGCAGCATTATGCTGAGCGATGGCCGTTTTGCGTGGATGTGGCGCATATTTTTCCCCAAATTGTTTATTGTCGTGTTTTGTTCTTTCCTTACGTCATGTGTACCGCAAATAAACGTATTTTCTTTCTTTCTTTCTTGATGTATGATCTTTCCTCTCGTTTTCCTGCAATCCACAAATTACTAATATGTAGCAAGCTCTGCAATCTGTGAGATTTCGTGAAAAGGGACGGAAGTGTGTAACAGGAAGCCGGGGAAGCGCGCTATTTGATTTGACCAATGAGTGCGCGCGGTGCTAGAGTTAGCCGTCAGACGGTACTAACCCATTTTCCGAAAATATTTCATACAAATAAAATGTTAATATTTATCAATACTGGCCATCTCTACTGGACATTCTCACATAAAACCGTAACTCTTCTACCACCATTTACAATTAAATTAAATTAAACTTTATTTCAGACTAAGGTCCATAATTTTGTTAGTATTAAAATAAAATAACGTAATAAATACTAACCCACATAAATCTTTCTCTCACCATGTTCCACCGGGCTACCAATAACCAATCACCAATAACCACGCATCACTGATCACCAATCATAGCGTGCGAGGCGCCGAAGCGGACGGTTCCTGGGTTATACAGCCTGCCGTCAGCCAATCGGAAGCCGCCGCCGCCTGCTAAGTTAACTAGTGCTGGTAGTGGTAAGTGTTGCCATTAAATTATTAATTTTCTGTTCATTTGGTACTAAATTGTCATGTTTCTTGAATAACTTCATATACTAGTGCAATCATCTTTTGGCGATCATACGCGCGAATCAAAATATGACCGCGAATTGGTTGCACCAGCACTTGTAATGTTAATTAAAATATGACTGCAATCTGGTCGCACCATCACTTCTTATGTTAACCAAAATATGACAGCGATCTGGTCGCACCATCACTTCTTATGTTAACCAAAATATGACAGCGATCTGTACCCTAATTACGTAATACACGATCAATCAGAATCTGAATTGTTTTGAAACAGATTGCTAATCCGTAGCTACGTACGTTCGAAAAAAAAATCTGCTCAACAACGTAAATAACACAATGAATGTTGTTGACCTGTCAAATTGAAACAGATTAGTCCGTGACTGCGAATTGGTTACACCAGCTCTTGTAATGTTAATTAAAATATGACAGCGATCTGGTCGCACCACCACTTTTGATGTTAATCAAAATATAACCGCGATCTGGTCGCTCCATCACTTCTTATGTTAATAAAAATATGACAGCGATCTGATCACACCATCACGTCTTATGTTAGTAAAAATATAACAGCGATCTGGTCGCACCATCACTTCTTATGCTAATAAAAATATGACCGCGATCTGGTCGCACCATCACTTCTTATGTTAATCAAAATATGACAGCGATCTGGTCGCACCATCACTTCTTATGTTAATAAAAATATGACCGCGATCTGGTTGCTCCATCACTTCTTAAGTTAATAAAAATATGACAGCGATCTGGTCGCTCCTTCACTTCTTAAGTTAATAAAAATATGACAGCGATCTGGTCGCAACATCACTTCTTATGTTAATCAAAATGTAACCGCGATCTGGTCGCTCCATCACTTCTTATGTTAATAAAAATATGACCGCGATCTGGTTGCTCCATCACTTCTTAAGTTAATAAAAATATGACTGCGATCTGGTCGCAACATCACTTATTATGTTAATCAAAATGTAACCGCGATCTGGTCGCTCCATCACTTCTTATGTTAATAAAAATATGACCGCGATCTGGTTGCTCCATCACTTCTTAAGTTAATAAAAATATGACAGCGATCTGGTCGCTCCATCACTTCTTAAGTTAATAAAAATATGACAGCGATCTGGTCGCAACATCACTTCTTATGTTAATCAAAATATGACAGCGATCTGGTCGCACCATCACGTTTATATTAATAAAAATATGTCAGCGATCTGCACGCGTCTGGCGATGGTGGCGAGCGTTTGGCAGCGATTGTTAACTTACTACAAACACAGTAGTTCTTTCGCATTTTGTTTTGTTTTATTTTTATTTTATTTTTTCTTTTTTCTTTTTCTATTGCACTGTTTGTCATTGGTAAAATTTTAAACTCTTAACCAACTCAACAACATTACAACACAACTCTCTTTAACAACATTAAATTATCTGTATTTCTCCAAATGCCGTTAGCTGACTACCACCAAACACTTTTCATTATACTTTTCACTATATTATTGTAGCAATATACAGCCGTAATGAAAATAACTATTTTTTGCCGGTGTCGGCGTTTGCGTCTCTTTACTTGTCAAAACGATGCCATAGATACAGATACTTAAGGTATAGACAAGTAATTGATGTTACGTCGGATGCAGACACGCGGATTACATATATTTTTACACTTCACTGTATTTCACACACCTATTTATTTTTATTTTTTATTATATTTATTTAATTCTGTATAATCTATCCGTGACATCACTGCGGGCCCTATCAGAATACCAGCGCTGCGATATTCTAATTTTTTTTTCATGTCGCGGCACCATGCTGAGATAGGAGCCCTTTGGCCTCGTACGGGACTTCGTTCTTTAAATTTTAATGTTACTTTGTTTTTTATTTATGTTTAGTGTGTTTTTAGTTTAATGTGTGATTTCCTGTGCGAGTCTCAATAAATACTTTTTCTTTCTTTCTTTCTTTCGATCTGGTCGCTCCATCACTTCTAATGTTAATCAAAATATGAGAGCGATCTGTCGCACCATCACGTTTTATGTTAATCAAAATACGATTCGGGTTTGTAAAAAAAGTACAGTTACTGAATAACTATCTTAAATACAGTTCTCGTAAGTTATATTTGCCGGGAAAGTTATGTTTTCATAAAAAATTACATATTTTCTATAAAATATTGAGACGATAATCAACACAAAAACCGACCAAGAGCGTGCCGGACAAAGAACGGTTCCGTAGTTGGGATGAATTTATCCCAAGAACAAACTACAACAAAAGGTTATAGTTGAGAAACATGTTTTCCCATACATCGATATACGTCACGGTCAATTCTTCAACTGCAAATGTTAGTTTGTAATAGCAAAAAAAATAAAAAAAATGATAAAACTATAAATTAACGATTTTCGGACATTTTCGTTTACTTGTGCTGTGAGACCGTGCGTCCTATCAAATTTCATGATTCTAGATCAACGAACGATTTTTTTGCGAAAATCTAAATATGTCACTTAAATTGCCGTATTTTTTTATTGCGTTGACTTAGCAGCTTGATTTTTTTAGAGCTCCAAGGCACCATAGATCTACGTATTTTATATTAATTTCAATTTAATACCTCCACGCGTTCCTGAGAAAATGGGTCTTGCCAGACTGACGGACAGACAGACAAAGAAGTGATTTATTTATTTATTTATTTATTGGTAAGGCACCTCAACGACTTACTCACTAAAACATACACATACAAAAATCACATACAGTTTTAGGTATTGTGAATTCGTCACTTACAGAAGTGCACAGCACTAGCAGATAACTTAATGATTAAAGGAAATTTTAGTTACGTTAGTTGATTTAGTTACAGAATAATAAGATAAAAAGAGAGATAATATGTTCACAAATACGATGGAAAGTATAGAAATATTTAATTAAATAACAAAAAAGACCTAAAAAGAAGGAAATGGAAGTGTATACAATTTTAATTAATAGGCGGCTTGTGTCGCACAGAGGTCTTGAGGTTCCGAGCTGGTTAGAAGTCTCGTACGGAATTGACGAAAAGGGTTCGAGAAGATGTCGATGCTATTGGTTCGTGTAGCGATTTTATTATAATTTCCCATGAGACGGTTCATGGGTGCGGTGCTGCCAAGGTTAGTACGACTTGCAATATTGGCAAAGGTAATGGTCTCGCGACCAGATCGAAAAGTTTTCTGTCGAGCTACAGCTATACTTAATTCCGCCAAAAGATCGGGAACATTTAGTAAACCGTTAACGATTTTGTAGAGAAGGATCTGTTCTGTCACGTCTCTTCTGTGTTAAAGAGAACATATTTTAAAATGACGTGTGATCCTATAAGGGTTCCGTTTTTTTTACAAAGAGTCAAGCACGTGTCAACTAATATTTACCAATCAGATCACTTTAACGGAAATTTGGATACGTCATTGTTGATTTGTTTATATTATTATTCTGTGATTTGTTCATATTATTTTTAAATCTTATTGTCTTTCGACCTAATTTGTACACCAGCCATGGTCGAACATGTTGAGCCAAACAAAACTTTGTAACACCTATAATAAGCATTATACCATGTATATTATTTACACATGTTTTTGCAAATAAATGAATCTGAATCAGGTGGTAATGTAACGAATTTCGTGGGCTTGACATGATCGAATTATTAAATTGCAGGTATCAAATCAAATCTTTTAGGTAAATTATAGTTCCATTATGTCCTGCCTAATAGGCATACAATAATTACGTCAACATGCAGTATAAAACAATTCTTAGGTATCACTTATAAAGTAAATCTTACAAATAACAATTAGGTGTGTGGTGACAGATTGTAGTAGGTACTAATTATTAAGTAAATCTTGGATCGTGTAGTAAGCTTTGTCAATTAAAAAATTACACCATTTATATTTGAATAGTGGGAGTTCTTTGGTGCTTAAAATGTCCACAGGTATCGTATTGTAAATTTTAGATGCCATTCCAACAAAACTTTTGTCCAGAAGAGCAGTTCTATGTGGTATACTAGATATTTTCAGTATATATCTTTTTGATTTTAGTTCACCGAATAGATTTTTATTTACTTTAACAAATACTGTAACTTCATAGATATAGGCCGGAAAGGATTCAATTCATAGGATGGAAAGGTCAACATTTTAAACTTTTAAAAATATGTTTCGCATGATTCGGGAACAAAGATAACCAGGCCATTGCGCGAACGCATCTTTTTTGCGCTTTAAACACTGATTCTTTTCTTTTTTTTTCTTTAATAGGCCCGAGCTAACTTTAACTACATTTCCACAGTATCGAGCGGCATTAGCACCTCGGCGACGGGGGGCGAGGCGGGCGCGGTGTCGTCGGAAGCCTTCGAGGCCGCCTTCCTGTCGTCGGCGCCGGCCGCCGTGTACGGGCCGCGCGGCCTGGACGACCTGTGTCGCCACGCCGCCGCGCTGCTGGGCGACCGCAGCGCCGACTGGGAGAAGAGGGTGGACGCTGTGAGTATTGCATAACATAAGCACGTCGGTACGGGCCGCGCGGCCTGGACGACCTGTGTCGCCACGCCGCCGCGCTGCTGGGCGACCGCAGCGCCGACTGGGAGAAGAGGGTGGACGCTGTGAGTATTGCATAACATAAGCACGTCGGTACGGGCCGCGCGGCCTGGACGACCTGTGTCGCCACGCCGCCGCGCTGCTGGGCGACCGCAGCGCCGACTGGGAGAAGAGGGTGGACGCTGTGAGTATTGCATAACATAAGCACGTCGGTACGGGCCGCGCGGCCTGGACGACCTGTGTCGCCACGCCGCCGCGCTGCTGGGCGACCGCAGCGCCGACTGGGAGAAGAGGGTGGACGCTGTGAGTATTGCATAACATAAGCACGTCGGTACGGGCCGCGCGGCCTGGACGACCTGTGTCGCCACGCCGCCGCGCTGCTGGGCGACCGCAGCGCCGACTGGGAGAAGAGGGTGGACGCTGTGAGTATTGCATAACATAAGCACGTCGGTACGGGCCGCGCGGCCTGGACGACCTGTGTCGCCACGCCGCCGCGCTGCTGGGCGACCGCAGCGCCGACTGGGAGAAGAGGGTGGACGCTGTGAGTATTGCATAACATAAGCACGTCGGTACGGGCCGCGCGGCCTGGACGACCTGTGTCGCCACGTGCAGTTCAGACCTAATCATAATTTACGATCAAATTAATCACACTAGCAATTAACACATTGTAGGTACTACACGACACAAGTATTCGGATCGCACGACAGTTTCTAAACGTGTTCATTGCTTGACCGCGACCGACGACCGACGAACTCTGCTTAGCTCCGGCCGGTCCGAGCGTTACGTTGTAGACTCTGTCGATTAGTTGTCATAGATCCCTACTTTTTTCCCTTACTCACTAAAACCTTTCCATTTTATTAAAATTATTCTAATCTTTGTTTCTTTACAGTTGAAGAAGATCCGTTCGCTCCTCACGGCGAACGCTCACCAGCAGTACCCGGCAGAGTTCGCGGCTCACCTCAAGGAGCTGTCCGTGCCCTTCTTAGTCGTCATCAAAGATCTGAGGAGTCAGGTAAACTAACTAAATATGTTGATGGTTTGTAAACAAAATATACTGCCCTGCTAAGCCGAAAGGCGGTATCTCAATCGGAGTAAGTTTTGAGAAAATTGACTTTTTGTTAATTGTAATTTAAGTAAACATAAGGATATAAAGAACTTCTGAGTGGTTTTTAAAATATTTTAAGTTAGATAGCGGTATGTGGCTTATACCATTAGATGCGAAATTATTATAGCTATTGAATGGTATAAAAAAAACTAAAAGGGCGTATCTCAGAGATACCGCCTTTCGGCTTAGCAGGGCAGTATAGAAGTTTAAAGTGTCCATACTTTTCTAATATAACTTTCAAATCTCCATATATCGACACCAGCAATGAACACTACGCTAACTTGCAAAAGTCGATTTTACACTAGAGGCGTTTTAAAGAAAAAATTAGATAACTTTTTTAGTCTAAAGTCAATGTATTGAAATTTTCACTGTGGTCAAACTGACCACAGTGAAAATTCTTGATAATACAAGGAATGTTGTTATTTAATTTATTTATTAATTGTTAGTTTTGAATTTAAACCGAGTTAGCCGTGTATACACAAAAAAAACGATATATTAACGTGTATTAAATTACTCCAACTAATAGTTAGCGTACTAATAAATAGTTAATATCGAGTACAATGGTGGCCCAGTGGTAACGGCGCGGCTTACAGGCGAAATGCACTTTACTTTGTCTAAATTATTTCATCTCCACTGCTTTCAAAACGGTGAAGAAAAACATCGTGAGGAAACCGGCATGTCCTAGAACCAGAATTCGAAGACATGTGACATCTACCAACCCGCACTGGGCCCGCGTGGTGGATTACGGCCTACTGATCTCGAAGAGAGAAGGCCTGTGTCCCAGCAGTGGGAACATTATAGGCTGATTAGACCGCTAATCTGAGATTTTTTTAAATCGGTCCTGTAGTTTTTGGGTTTATTAATTACAAACAATATGTAGTACAAATCGTTTTTCTTTTTATTAATATAAGGGCTGGCCAATTTTTAGGTCAAAGAATCAGCATTGCCATCCAACGTGGCAATGCTGCCAGCCTTTTGGGCACTTTTCCCACTGACAGCGATGCCGACGAATGTTTTGATGCCCAATGAGCTCTCCCTTTATTGTTTATAATTTATATATTTTAGTGTTAGTTGTATATTTTAATCTTAATGTTATTTTAATTTTATTTGTAAATTAATATAATATTAGTGCAGATTAGTAAACTCTCAAAAAGTGAGTTTGTTTGTTGCAATTTTACGCTAAATGTCCAAATAAATATTACTCTTTCTTTCTAAAACGGCTGAACGGATTTGGATGAAATTTGGCACATGGATAGACCGAGACCTGTGTTAGGACATAGGATACTTTTTATTCCGATATTCCCACGGCATCGTCATTTATGCGGGTGAAACCGCGGGGCGCAGCTGGTGATCAATAAAATGATCACTTATAAGAAAATCAACCAATATGATATAGCAGAGACTAGCCATAAACATCGATCAAATCGATATTTTTTGTTAAAAAGATTACGTATTCCTTCAAAAAAAAATAAACAACCTGTGTAAAGTGGAAGTGTGTAAAAATTAACTTTTTATACCGATATTCCCACGGGGTTGAGACTTATGCGGGTGGAACCGGGAGGTGCAGCTAGTTTTTATTTATTTATTCATTCATTCAGTACTTTTATCTTTATACATAATAAGTTGGTGCAAACATAAACTCATTAGAGTTTTACCGTGCACCAAAATCATCGACCACATAATATAAACAATCAAAACAAATTTAAGTTCATAATTATAAAATGATACAGTTAAAATAACCAAGTTCAGCCTAGTAATGTGTATAAATAATTAACAGTCCATGTATTGTTCTCAGGTGGTCCGCGAAGCATGTATCACGATCGCCCACATGTCGAAGGTGCTCCGGAACAAAATCGACCAGTTCAGTCTGTACATTATGCAGGAGCTCATCAATCTCATACAGAATGCTGCCAAGGTAAGGAATATTAACCAACTTATTTTTTTCTTCGTGTGGTAAGTGACTAAGCTGGTGTCAGAGTTTTTATACCGCCCATGGGCCTCTGATTTGGCTTCACATGCCGTCGAGAAATAATCAACCAACCAATAATTAACCAACCAACCAATAATTACCCAACTAATTCGTCAAGATCAGTGGTCGGCAAACCGCGGCTCGCGAGCCACATGCGGCTCTTTGAGCGTATATACGCGTGGGGTCGGGGTTCTTTCTGACTGACCGACCCCTGGACAATTCAAAAGTGCCTGTAATAGGATTATATGAAAAAAAAAAATGGTTTGAGTTTGATTTATTTGATAATGAAACCCTGTTGATGTTGACTCGGAAAAAAACAAAAAAAACTATTAAGTCCGTCAGTCAGATAATAAAAAAAATATTAGACACGTATTTTTTGCGATAATGCGGTAGATAAAACGCATTAAAGTTGGAGAGTGCGGGCTCGCTACGTCACAAGTCAGTACAAAATCTACCGGCAAGTGACGTCATGCCACATTTTAACGCATTGCCTACTCAATGTATTGCCGTAATCTTTTGATTACGTAAAAAAAGAAAAAATACGTGTCCAATGTTTTTTAATAATCTACCTGAAGGACAAAACAATAAATTAGTCAACATCCCTTTTATGACTATGTAGCTAGCTAAAAGTGTAACTTCACTGTAGCCCCGGATCTATTTTCTTTTTTAAGCGGGGAAATATCTGCCATCTGTCGCCGCCCGCCAATCCTTTATGGGGAATGTTCTAAGATAGCCGGCGAAATTCAAATTTTCTCTGAATAAAATTTTTGACAGCATCATAATTCATCAAATTTTATCGATAGATAATGTGCCAGTCCAACAGGGGCGCCAAAACTGAAGTAAGAAAGAAAAAAATAGAAAGATTGAATGTGCTTCGCGTCTCATTTATTGTAAAGTTGCGATGTGCTGGGTGATGCACTTGTCTGCTTAAAAAAGAATTTGTCGGCCCCTGACGTTGGCGCCCTGGGCACGGGCCCCGGTCTACTGGGGCGCGTTATTTCACAGTAAAACAAGCTATAACTTAGGCTACTTTAGAAAAATAATTATTGTCCAAACGGGCAAAATCAAACAATTTATTTCAATGAGACACATACAAGGCACTTTTGAACGTTTATATTACAAAAAAAAAAAAAAAAACGTAAATACGCGTCGAACATTATAACCTCCTTGTTTTTGGAAGTCGGTTAAAAAATAGAATTGATTCTAGTCGCCCCTTCCAAAGGGTAGTTTTGGTATGGAGAAGAATGGGCAAGAAACTCCACCGTTACAAAGCCGGCATCGACTAGTATTAGAATACATAAATAAGCAACATTTTCCTCACCAGGTGATATCATCCGCGGGCACCATCTGCGTGCGCTACATCGTGTCGTACGTGCACTCGCCGCGCCTGCTGCCCGTCATCATGACCAACCTCACCACCAACAAGTCCAAGGAGATCCGCTCCACGCTCAGGTAACGAGTTAAAAGTAATACCGGCTTATTATACTGCTGTGGCGGCCTCTACATCGCCACATGCGAACTACGCATCAAAGACATGACGTCACACAAATCCTGCATCACGCAATTAGAGTTTACCGCGCGATCGACATATACAGGTTGGCAGGGACATCGACGCGAAGCCTGCTATAGATAAACTACGATAACATGGCGCGCCCCTCCACTTTACTGTTTCAATGGGTCTAGTGACTAGACTCAAAATCCTCGGATTCCTCGGATTTATTTTTGTTTGACGGTCGTCGCAGTACGCACACAATGCGTTTTGAGTCTTGGTGGCGCTTTGTAAATACATTTCACAAATACTTTCAACCGTGTAGAATTTTGGAGGGGCGCGCCATGTTATCGTAGTTTATCTCTACCAAGGATTCAGTACATGATTCTGAACCCCCCTTCGTTGAAATTGATCGTGGGTTTAAAAAAAAGAATCTGTTCCTTACATTTCTCGCGTCGATGTCCCTGCCACCCTTTTTTTTTTTTTTTTTTGAGGATGGGAAATTATCAAATAACTTCTCCCGC
The DNA here is from genome assembly GCA_914767755.1 of Agrochola circellaris. Classification (NCBI taxonomy): domain Eukaryota; kingdom Metazoa; phylum Arthropoda; class Insecta; order Lepidoptera; family Noctuidae; genus Agrochola; species Agrochola circellaris. The sequence continues at coordinate 977,195 of OU611867.1, read as the reverse complement.
TCTGGGTGGAGCGGGAGGGCGTGTCAGACTTTTACTGACTAAAACCCACCCGTGTTCCTTCCGTTGCCTGTGTGCCGAGGTCGCGATATCCCTTTCAGACAAACCCGCGACCCCGGCAGGCATTGGCCCTTCCGGACCCCGTCAGTTGGTGCTGACATCTCTTTGAGGCGCGCGTGGAACACAACGCGCCGTCGACCCGGGCCTGGTCCCTATCGGACGGCGAGCTACCCATTGCTCACCGTCCGCAAGCCCGCGCCTACGGTGGCCGGAAGTCGGCTCGCGACTCCCGACGCCCGGGGCGTCTCCTGCGGCGACTAGGGGCGCGAGGGGGCGCATTTTGCCTCTCCCTCGCGCGCTCCGCCTCCTCCTTCGCGAGCATTACTGCTTCGCAGAAGGAGGTGACGGCCTCCCATGCACTCTCGCTCCGGACCATGGCCTGAACCAGGGCCGGACGCGAGAGATCGCCGCCGCCGATCGCCTCCGTGAGGACACGGCGGTGCTCCGCCCAAGCTGGGCAGACCTCCACCGTATGCTCCACCGTGTCCTCCGGGCGATCCACACAGTGGTGACACCCGGGCGTTTCCTCCCGCTTTATTCTGAACAGGAACCTCCCGAAACAACCATGTCCGGTGAGGACCTGTGTCAGGCGGAAGGTGAGGACGCCGTGGCGCCTCTCTAGCCACTCCTCAAAGAGGGGACTTATCGCCACAATTGTGGCGTGCCCAGTCCCTGCCACCAGACAACTGCCCGATGGTTGAAGACAACTGCCCTTCAACCATCGGGCAGTTGTCTGACGGGCAACTGCCCGATGGTTGAAGTCAGGAACTTGTGTCCCTGCCACCCTGTATACAAGTTCCTGACTTCAACCATCGGGCAGTTGCCCGTCAGACATGACACCCGTCTGGTCGGAGGATCCTCTCTTTTCTATGGAGGATGAGTGAACTTTACACCCTGTTCCTCACACCTCTAAAGTGCCACTGATGGGCAAATCTCTTCTCATACAGAGAAGGCACAAAGATTGATCAGCACGAATGTTCGAAGCTCATTGGCGACTTATACAAGGTATAATCGCTTATACAAGGTCGCTTCTCGAAGTTGTGAAGAAGTAGGTCTACCATTTTTTTTTTCTTTTGGTAACGTGTTGGTAATCCTCGATCAACAAGGTTAAGCTTTGCTTACCGAGGTCGTTCCATGGATGGGTGACCATCTATAACATAGCGAGACCCCTCCGTGCCTCGGAAAGCACGTTAAGCCGTTGGTCCCGGCTGTCATTCGTAGATCTTTGACAGTCGTTAGAAACCCCAAAGTGATGAAATTATTTAGACAAAGTAAAGCGACTGGCGGGTTCGAACTTACGACTCGTAAGTCAGGGCTGTTACCACTGGGCTACCACTGCTCTCACTGGCAACTGGTACTGAACTAAACATTAATTGTCAGAAGCGGGACAGCATCCAGCACACGGCGATTCCTGTGTTGCTGTGTGTTTATATTTATGAAATTATATTAATATTTGTTAAGGAGAATCTGTCTAAATTTGAAAAACTTAATACTAGACGTCACCCAAGCACACTAAAATAAAATAAAAAACACAATACTGCACTTTTCTCAAAGAGTTGTCTCGGCATGGGTCCAAAGATTTACAATAAACTACCAAAAACTTTAAAAAGCATGACCAACATAAACCATTTTAAATCGCAACTTAAAAAATTCTTGATTGAAAAGGCTTACTACTCTATCAATGAGTTTTTAGAAGATAGAAGCATAAAATTAAAATAAATCCGATCCACTTGTTATTCTGTCTTGTTTACGACGTTACTTGTTTGAAACAGTTTTATTTAGTTTGTAGGTTTTTACGCCAAATTTGTACGCCTTGCAAGGCAAAACATAGTGATACAACGCAAATTTTATACCATGTACCATACTACCTATGTTCAACAAATAAAATACTTTGACTTTGACTTTGGATGCTGTCCTGTTTTCTCCCACAAAAAGAACTGAGTCACAGGAGTGAGAACATTATATAATGGTTAAATTGTACACAAGTTATATTAACCTACATATTTCCTTGTCCACAGTGAAGTCCTGGTACTAATGCTCGAAAAATGGCCGGCACAAACCATAGAGAAACAGCAAACGGCCGTGCGGGACGCCATCAGAAGGGCGTGCGTCGACGCCGACAGTACCTGTAGAACTTACGGCAGGAGGTAAGTTGTGTCAAGGAATATTGTCAACTACAGATTACTAATACATATCGCACCTTTATAGTGAAACCGTTACTAAACGAAATTATAAAATTTTACATGAAGAGTTTTTATTTTTCATTTTTAGAAAAAAGTCACTGTTTTTTGTCAATAAAATCTGAGTGCAGGGTTCTTTAAGACATTAAACGACGACAAACTCAAACTCAAATAATTTATTTCAATTAAACCATTACAGGCACTTTTGAATTGTCAAGGAATCGGTCAGTCAAAAATATGAAGCTAGTTGCCCATTCCAAAGCGTAGTAGGTACCTATGGAGAAGAACGGGCAAGAAACTCCACGGACACTCTTTTAAATAAAATAAATTGTTACAAAGTATTGGTTACATCATTCATGTTGAAATTATACATGTGAGAACAATGTAGGAAGACACATTACATTATGAGACATTTAACCGTTTTACTTTAAAGGTGCGAATGTGGTAATATGAAACATTCAGCTGATAACTTTGACACGTATGAGTGCCAAAGATTGCGCTCTATAAAACCACAAATTAATACAGTTGGGTCACTCCACAAAATCATTATTATTATTTAACTAGCTGCCCGCCCCGGCTTCGCTCGAGTAGCACTAAGTACGTATCTACGGCGCACCTACCTGCCTACCCTACCTACCCTACCTACCCTACCTACCCCACCGACCCTACCGACCCTACCTACCCTACCTACCCTACCTACCCTACTAAAAAGTATCCTATGTCCGTCTCCTGGTTCTAAGCTACCTCCCCACCAATTTTCAGCCAAATCGGTTCAGCCGTTCTTGAGTTATAAGTGGTGTAACTAACACGATTTCACGACTTTCTTTTATATATATAGATAGATATAAGAATACGTGAAGCAAAAACTTTGTACCTCTTTTTACGAAAATTACGCGGACGGAGGAGTATGAAATTTGGCACAGTTAAAGTTTATAAGGAGAAGGAGTGCAGAAAGCTAATATTTTTATATAATATACATTAGAAATAAATTAAATTAATAAAAGAAACATTACACACACTACCATGCGTTTGACACAAGATGGCTACCTTAGAATCATAAATATCTACCTTCCTTCCTTTTCTTTCTTTTATATATTATATTTTATATAAACATTTAGGACTAAGTATTGTATTTATTCATTTTATTTTTGTCTCATTTTGTTATTTCACTATATGCTGCACCGGTTGACGTCATTACGTCAACGCCGGCTGTCGCTGAAAACCAGTGTTGGGGCTCTGTCTCGCATAGGGTCGCAGCATTACGATGAGCGATGGCCGTTTTGCGTGGATGTGACGCATATTTTCCCCCAAATTGTTTATTTTCGTGTTTTGTTCTTTCCTTGCGTCATGTGTACCGCAAATAAACGTATTTTCTTTTCTTTCTTTCTATGACATTTAAATGAATTATGGTCGAATTTCGACCTCTGGGCGACCACTAGTTTAAATAAAAAGCGACTCTTGCTACGACACAATAAAGTGCAATTCAGGTCACACAGCGCTAATTACCTACAGTTATATTCACCTAGAAGTTGCCTCTTTTTCTATCGCGTGACTCCTAGATCTTCTAACTACGTTACACTCACTGAATTGCCGCCGCGTACTAGTAGCTTCACACCTAAAATGGAGAGTAAACCATCTGTATTAATTTGTGGTGCTGGTTATTATTGCGAAATATTATTGTGTAGTGCAGCAGATGTGGCCAGGTGTAGGTAATATTGCCAAGTACTAGGAAAACTGCCAAGGGCGGGGAATATTGCCAAGGGCGGGAAATATTGCCAACAATAGAGAAACAACAAGCGGCCGTCCAGGATGCGATACGACATTATGCTTGTGTCGATACTCGTAGTACTTGTAGAACGAATCCATCTTTATTTTACAGAAGAGAGCTGTCAGAGCCATTTATAATCTACATCGTCGCGAATCTCTCAGGGAGCTATTTAAAAAGATTAATATTATGACAGTACATTGCCAATTCATTTATGAAAATATTATGTATGTGAGAAAAAATCTACATATTTTTAATAAAAATTAGTGATACACATCATTTTAATACTAGAAATAAAGATAAAATAGATCTACAATTTTTCAGATTATCTAAAGCATACAATTTTTATGGGGTACTGTGTTAAATGCTACAACAAAATACCTTGTGATATATTACAATTAAATGAAAGAAAATTTAAAACTCATATTAAAAGTACACTTTGTAAACAAGCATATCACAAATTAGAATATTATATCCAAGATAAGAATGCTTGGAAACATGCTGGTCCTGCTCCATAGGGTAATTTAAGTTGTATAAAATATATATTTTTATTATATGACATTGATTTTACATTCTGTGATTACTTCCTCACACACTGACTTGTTGCTACATTTTTAATTATTTTTACCTGTTGTGGTATAGTTATTTTTTTTAGATGCATCGTCTTTACATACAATTATATAACTAATGTACCTACATATACAAAATATTGTAAACATTTTAAAAGAGTAACGGCGGAGTTTCTTGCCCATTCTTCTCCATACGAAAACTACCTTTTGGAAGGGGCGACTAGAATCAATTACATTTTTTGTAAATGCAAGGCACTTTTGAACGTCAAACGTTCAAAAGTGCCTTACAAGTTACAATTAGGGCCTATTTGAAATAAATGATTTGACTTTGACTTTGGCCGATGAATCATGGCCGTTACGAACTTCGCGCTGCGCAATAACATTTTTTAGGTCAATAATTTAGTTAATACCAAATGGTGACATGAAGCGAGTGTGAGTGAACGTACCATCGAAGAAGTTCATATCATACCACCGTAAGGACTATTCTTGCTTGCAGCGCTCGGCGGCTATAGCACCGAGCCGCTAACAGATGTGGTCATCCAGTTCACGGGATTTTGTTTTGAAACTGGTTAGATATGAACTTCTTTGATGGTACATGCGCCAAAAGTTTGGAGAGCCTATGTTCAAACTCGCCATGATTCATCAGCTGTATTTACCTTTTGGGGAATAGTCGTAATACTATTTTTGTTATATTTTCAGAGCATATGCTGCCTACAAACGTCACTTCCCCGACGATGCCGAACAACTGTTCGCTCGGCTCGACTCGGCCGCGCAGAAGCAGATAGAGCGAGAGAGAAATATCGGAAGCGTTGATAGTCTTCATCATGTTGGCACTGGTAAGAGCCTTCTTCTACCTATCTTCAATGCGAAAGCGCTCTAGGGTTCTGTACCCGAAGGGTGCCAAACGGAACCCTATTTTTATCACTAGGCTATCACTGCTATGGACCGTCGGACTGCTAAGTCATAAGTCTCGAGTTCGAACCCAAGGCACGCGCCTCTGACTTTTCGGATTCATGTGCGTATTGTATAATTATATCTTGCCTCAAAAACGGTGAAGGAAAACATCGTGAGGAAATGCCTGAGAGATATTTCTCGACGGCATGTGAAGCCAAGTCAGAGGCCCATGGTCGGTTTTAAAACTCTGACACCACGTTAGTCACTAACCACACGAAAACAAGAAAAAGACTCCACTATCCGTTCGTATGTCTGTCAGCGGGCCGTATCTCATGAACCGGAATAGATAAACAGTTGAAATTTTCGCAGAATGTGTATTTCTATTGCCGCTATTACAAAAAAATATATAAAAATTAGTATAATTATACTGCCCTGCTAAGCCGAAAGGCGCTATCTCAATCGTAATAAGTTTTGAGAAAATTGACTTTTTGTTAATTGTAATTTAAGGAAACATATGGAAATAAGAAACTTCTGAGTGTTTTTTTTTGTATGTATAGCGATATTTGGCTTTTCCATTAGATGCGAAATTGTTATAGCTATTGAATGGTATAAAAAAAAACTAAAAGGGTGTATCTCTGAGATAGCGCCTTTTGGCTTAGCAGAGCAGTATAGGGGTCCCCATACAAGAGACGTGCGGCGTTTTTTTTTTGTTTTGCTTATCTTTATTTGGCCGTTATTTTTATATTTTCTCCTTATATCTGCGATAGTCTTTCTAGTGATAAACTGGTGGGTACTTCGTGTAAGATTGTTTTCGTGATGTCACATTGAACATCACGAAATGATTCGGTACTAAGTATCGCAGTTTTAGGAAACCGTTGCTGGTCTCTCATGGCCGATTCCTATGCGTTACGGACCGTTATTGGTTAAAATTAAGACGCTTGTATCTTTACCCATAATTAATGAAGCAAAGACCTCATATTCAAATTTAAAATATTTTATTTCACATAAACCTACAAGGGCACTTATGAAACGTCAGAAGCTAGGTGCACGGTTCCAATTGGTCGTTTCCTATGGAGAAGAGCCGGCAAGAAACTCCACGGTTACTATTTTATAGTAGACCCTCCCTTAAGGTAGTAGCTATCACAGGTAAAATTTGCTTACGAGTCTATTCTAAGAATATTTTGATTTAAAAGAGTGTCCGTGGAGTTTCTTGCCCGTTCTTCTCCATAGGAACCTACTAGGCTTTGGAATGGGCAACTAGCTTCATCTTTCTGACTGACCGACCCCTTGACAATTCAAAAGTGCCTGTAATTGGTTTATTTGAAATAACTGCTTTGAGTTTGATTTATATACCCAGTTTGGCAATAAAAAAAGTTACCATTGGTAACAAAAACGATTGGTTTTGGTTTATAGGAACAGACCATCTGTCAGTCTGACAGCTTTAACTGTTGCTTGCCTCATATTACAAAAATAATATTATTTGTATTGTTTCAGAGAGGAGAGCTATCACAAGTCCTAGGAGCCCATCGACCAGTGTATCAGGTCAGTAAATAGAATAAATGACACACACGCTTAGCATGACCACAATATAAGCGGGTTTTATCGACGGAAGAATAGATAAAATGACAGATAAACAATCACAAACGGTGTTTTTGTCTATTCTTCCGTCGACAAAACTCGTTTCTATTGTGGCCATGCTAAGCGTACTGGAGGATATAACTATTCCTGTTTATGGTCCTTCGAGCCGGATTCTTTCTTTTTAATAAATTGTATGTATATCTTACTAAACCACCAACATATTCTTGCACGCTGCCTGGATGTCGGTAACTATACACAGCATCGACTGAGAACCTAGTGTCGGGCGTCAGTCGCACGGGCTCGCTGCGCAGGCGCCGCGCCTCGCAGGAGAGGCCGCCCGTGTCGCACATACCCGTCGCTATGAGGGGCGACGGTGAGGGTATAATAATAACTGGATATTATGATGAAACCCTCGTTTTATTGGAGGAAAGAATCGCCAGATCTCACTCGAGACGTCTGGCAGTACAGAATGATTTTTGTAGAACGGTTCAAATGTTTTGAATATAATCAAGAGGCCTGCGAACAGATAGATTTTAAAACTTACTTAAGGCGAAAGCGTCAGGGTACCCCGCGAAATTCAAATATTCTTAAATGTTTTGCAATTCGGAAATCAGTATTCCTTATACTGATTTCCGAATTGCAAAAAAATATTGCATTCTGAGTTGCCAACGTCCGCGTCGTTAATAACTGTCAAATATTTCGTTGTTTTTATTAATGAATAAATATTACTAAAATTATGAAATGTCGATGATGAATTGCAATAATAACACTGTATTAGGTGTTGTAACAGTTTTAGGTGTAAAGAAAAACATTTGAAAGGTCTCCAATTACAAAAATATTAGTTATTGCAATTTATAATCTACACCGTGATATTTTATTCGTCTTACAACAATTTTGTTATTGCTCCTCGAGGTATTTTATTAACCGACTTCAAAAAGGAGGAGCTTATATATGTCCGTCTATTGTGGACAGATTTTAAAAATTCTTTTTTTTAATGATAGGGTATGCTCCCAAGTTGGTCCCATATAAATTGTATTATCTTTGTTTGGATAGTTTTTGAGTAAGCTTCAATAATACGTATTTTTCCCACTTTTATATTATGTGGATGATATGATGATAACTTCCTGTCACAGTTATTTACATAGCAGGTGAAAAATAAACTTTAATTTCGGAAGTCGTTGGTTTTGAATTTTCGTCTTAAAAAGTTTTGTCGGGAACATTGAGTGGCCCTTTGTAAGACTATCATGTCACTGTGTAAATATATATTTTATTTTTAATGAATTTTTAGTAGTCATTGGATACATGAAGTGTGCTGCTTGTGTAAGACGACTAAAATGTCACGATATATTTTAGTACAAAATAGAGAATACATATTTTTGACTCCCCTTTTGTTATTCCAGACCGCTCCCCCGCCAACGTGACGGCCCGCTCGGTGTCGGCGCTGGACGCGGCGGCGGCGCAGCGTGCGCGCGCGCGTGCGCTGTACTCGCACATGAGCCGCAACAAGATCCCGCCCACTGCCAGCTTGCGTGAGTGCTTTGTTGTATTTGTGGGGGTGGGGGGAGAAGGTAGAGTGTGTGGGGGGGTACTGGTTGTCGCAGGTTGAAATGACTGGTCAACAACTTGCCTCAAAAGTAAAGCATTAAAATGTGATATTTAGCCTCAGTCCAAATTCGAATATTTTTAAACTGTGAATGTCATTTTGTTCGCCTTGTGGCTATTCATTCATATAAAATGTTATAGTAAAAATGGCTTCAGTTCTTGTAAATCCACATAAAAAACAACTATATATAGATATTATAAAACAAATGTGTTTAAATAAAATCTGACAAATACTGTTTTGATAAATTTTTGTATTTAAATAATAAAAATAAATCCTGTTCGTTGGTAAGCGCATCACTTAAGCACTGCTGGAGCGACTTGGCAAATTTTTATTTTAAAATATTCGTTATAATTCGAATCAGGTTCCTAAATATTTTTTTTTAAACTTGCTGAGAAAAAAAAAACTGAAAGTGATTTTTTTCTATAGATTTAAATTTTGACGTCTGTCATGTTAGCTAGTCCTTACTGATATTATAAATGCGAAAGTAAGTTTTTTTGTTTGTTACGCTTTCACGCTAAAACGGCTGAACAGATTTGGATGAAATTTGGCACACGGATAGACCATGACCAGCTATCTAATTACGCAATACATTTTCGTAAACGATTACGACTAATCTGTTTCATTTTGACAGTTCAACAACATTCATTGCGTTATTTACGTTGTTGAGCAGATTCTTTTTTCGAACTTATGAAGCAATGGATTAGCAATCTGTTTCAAAACGATTCAGATTCTGATTGATCTTGTATTACGCAATTAAGGTATTAATAATGTACCTACACATACAAATATTGTAACACTTTTTAAAAGAGTAACGGTGGGAGTTTCTTGCCCATTCTTCTCCATACGAAAACTACCTTTTGGAAGGGGCGACTAGAATCAATTAAATTTTGACGTTCAAAAGTGCCTTACAAGGGCCTATTTGAAATAAATGATTTGACTTGACTTTGACTTTGAAATAGGACACAGGACTTTTTATATCGATATTCCCACGGGATCGAGACTTACGCGGGTGAAACCGCGGGGTGCGGCTAGTCGAAAATAAATAAAGGTCTCAAATCAAATCAAATCATTTATTTGCATAACACACGTTCAGAGGATGTTACAAAGGTTTATTTATTTATTATTTATTTATATATACTTTATTGTACACCAGATTATACATTACATAAAGAAAAAGTAATACACTATAAAATATACAATGGGCGGCCTTATCGCTTACTGCGATCTCTTCCAGGCAACCTCGAGGTTCATAAGGTACACTGTATTATAACCATGTGAGGTGTGCAAATGTATTAGGAACATTATGACACAATTATTCTTAATCAGTTTTCTTATTAAATTGTCACTGAAAATATACATAGATAGTCAATTTTGATACTCATTAGAATGCTTTACTTTTAGTCTAGTTGGTGCTAAGTTGTTTTAGTGTACGACGGTCATTAGAATGGAAATAATCGGCTGGCTAAAAGAAATCGTGTTAAAACTCTTCGCCACTGACATTACATTCATGTTTTTAAAACAGTGTCATATTATACAGAGTGTATTTTAAACAAGGATCTCTTTGGTAGCCACACTGACCTATTTTTGAATAGATCACAAAAAAATAAAAACCAAACTTGTAGTTAGCAGCTCTAAGGCCTAGTGCATACTTAGGCCAAACTGTTTTGAGACTGTTTTTCGAAATCTGCTTGTGGGTTAAGAGATCTCTGTTTAAAATAATTACTATACAGGTTGTTACGGAAAGGTAAAATAACTAGGGTATGGAAACAATCATAAATATTAACAATTATTACTCTGGAAGCTACTCAACTGCAGAAAAAGGGAGGTATGTGGTATTACAGCATGAGGGTTATCCATTATACTTCAAACTAAACCCTTCACTCTACATTTTTAACCTACTGCAAAAAAAAGAGGTTGTGTTTAACTTTGATTTTTCGCTAAAAATTTACAAAAATTGGGTTGCTATATTAATAGGGGCGTAAATATGCTTTTGCTAGGAGCTAGGTGTCATCGCAATTAGAGCAATATTTGGTAAATCTATTATTTTTGGTTCTAACTGATGTCATTTTGACGTCAGTTTGACCTGTAAAGGATACCCCATAGAGAAACGAATTTAAGTATGAGCCGTGAGTCGATGTAAAACGGGTTAACTGCTTTGTCAGCCTGTGTGCATGCATTGCCCACATTGCTTACTATAGTTTGACCGATACCGCTGTACCGCGCCTTCGGAATGCGTGGCGAGGCCGGCCAGCGTTGACGAATGAGTGCGGGACGCCTTGACCGTTCACGAATGAGCGGCCTGCACTGCCCCCCGTCTCGGCGCGGTACAGCGGTCCCGGCCAAACTATACGTATGCATAGTTGGCACTGACATAGGCGCATGCGTCGAGTACAAATTAAACGTGTAATTACATTAATATAACGCGCCTGAATTTCTCAAAGAGGTAGGTAGACCTACCACTACAAGGCACTAATCCAGCTTCCGAGCTGCTGCTGTAAAATTTCTCCAGCAGTTCTTATTTATTTATTTATTTATTTATTTATTTATTTATTTATAAAAATCTTACCTACACAAAATCCTATCTTCGTTTAGTATAGAACATATAGTCCTCCGGACCGTATTTCGGCCACGGCGGCCAATCTCAATGGAGACTAGTCTTCGGCGCGGGAGATATTATAGTGTACAAGCGTGTGCGCAGACACAGGTGCACTCTCTCTTCCCTCACTCTCATAGGCCGTTTGACGAGAATCTTAGTAACTCTAACAAATGGGTGTTACAAGTCTGGGTGATCGTGTATATGGTGCAATCTATTTATTAGGTCCCCACCTATGAAATCAGCGTTTTGTATGGAGAATTTTAAAGAAGTTGCATTTTTCATACTAACATTTTCTTAATTTGTATAACAACCATGAACACTAATGTTTTAAAACTTTTATGCACTGATGTTTAAAAACTAAGATAACGTAATATGCCACTTAGATTAAGCGACAAAAATAAGTTTTCGCTAAGTTAAAACAAATAGGGGTCATTTCTGCTAACAAAATGAGGAGTCATTTTTAAGGTATTTTTTATGTTTAGAAACCTATAAGTAATAAGGTTTTTTTACTATTGGTAGTTGTCTATGATGGTCATTATTCGATATAATACCAAGCAGTTGATGAATATTTTAAATCATAGAAGTGACGAGGTTCTCTATTTGTGAGAAAATAAACGCTAATTACATAGAACGTTTTATAAAAAAAACAACGCGAATGAATGAATGAGATTCATATTTTTATGGGGTATCTTTAACATTTAATAAACCGCTGTAGTCGCTCAAACTAACACAATAACAACAATTCTAATGAGTTCTGTTTTTATCTTTCATTGTATATATTTAACAAATTGAAATTTTACAAAAGAAAAATGGTGTTTCAAATCAACAATATTATTATAACACGTTTCGTCAAAGAAAAAAACACCTACACTCTATATGAAAAAGGTTTATATTTAAAAAAAAAATCCTTATACTTCAACGGAATTCAAAAACATTACTCTTTTACTCATTCTCATCCTTCATTTTAATTTAAAAAAATTACCATTCACATCATTTATTATTTTTTATTTTTTTTTCAAAATCTCAAAGTAAACATACTGAGTAAAGTTTTTGAATTTCAGCGGACCCACAATATGACCGTGAAGAAGATATAAGTGAATGAGCGAACAACGAAGAATGTATATTAGATAATATATAATTATAAATACAAGTGTACATGTAGAGGGATAATTATAAATAATAAATAAATAATTATAAATAAGCTTAACTTTAATTTATGCTATGCCGAAGAAGGAGATGTTTCACAACCAGGTATTTTAATTCGAATATTATTATTTTATTTTCTTTATGTAGATTTTATTTTATTTCTAAATACATGCTAATGTATAATTACTTTACTTTATTCAAAGAAGCAAAAAAACTAAGGCCGAGATTAATAGACGTTACTTAGCGAGTAGTTACCACGCGTACTATTTAAGACGCAGTTAAATGCCAGTGACCTTGAGTTGTTGACTGAGCTCACGCAACGCGTCGTACGTCCAGCCAGTAGTAGGACTCGCCCATCAAGGAGCGCTGTCCCAAATTAGACGGATTATAAATTTATTATACACAAAACAAAAGGTATTTTAGTAAAATACGTATACTAAAAGATCAATAATTAAATTACGTTTAAAATGGTGAAGGTTTCAGAAAAATACGCTTGATAGATTTGCGTGATTCTCAGTTTTTTATCCGCGTTAGATATAATTTTATAAATTAATTTCACTATGTTATATAAACATAATCTAAAAGATTAAATTATAAGTTATTAAGATGCTCAAATTTAACATACAGGATGGAAAGCACAGAAGGCATGGAAGAGCTGATTTTTTTTTTTATTAACTGACGATAAGTTTCTACGCAAGGATTCAGAATTACGTACTGAATCCATGGTAACAGTTTTCGCCTCGATGTCCCTGCCACCCAGTATATTTTTTCCAAATCATTAACACTACTCGTTTAGACGTGATCTTCATTATGAAATCATTAAAAGTCTGCTATCGTCGCCTTAAAAGCGATAGTTGCGCGAATACACGATCGTTCGAACTTTTTGTTCGGTGAACCTGAACGCCTGGTCGCGCCGACAGAGGGCGCTTTCCGGTTTTCCGAACAAAATGTAACATGTACACGCCACAGATCACGGATCCGCGTGGCGGTCGCTTTTAAATATGACGCGGCCTGACACTAGATTTCTATCACTGCCAAACTACAAATTGCAAGATAGAAATGGGAACATATCTAAGCCAAAGCATGAGCTAAGTAACGTTTATCAATTTCGACCTAAGGGCCTGTTTTAGCATCATCGGATAAGTTCCAATTACGCCCAGGGGCGGCAGTCTCGACATAGATAGCGACCGCTATACGACCGAATTCGGTCGTTTAGCGGTCGTCCTTATGGCGACCCTCGACGGTCAAAATTGCTTGACAAGCACGAAAAAATCACGTCCTTGTGACGACATTAGAACTTTGTCGAGACTGCCGCCCCAGGTACGCACGACCGATTTTATTATTCGACGATATTTTTTCGCGCAGTGGATTTTCTACTCTCTGTATTGAGCCGAACATTGAGAATCCAATAAAAGGCATCCCAGCGCGTCAAGATAACAGTGTTGGGTTTTATAACTCTCGGCGCTAGGCAGAGCATTGAAAATCGCGCGAGCGCAAGAAATATATACAATCTTAGTTTTTGTTTACCCTAAACCTCTTAAGGGAAAATAATATTAATAGTTTAAAAAACACTAAAAAACACGCTTTTACGTGCATATAGGCGTATTCAGACCTTGAAACCTAATCGTGGTCAAAGTTCATTACAAGACCTTTCTAACAAGTCCAAACACGGCTATGATACGATCATCCATCATGAAGTTCCAGTTCATATCTTCCGGCTCCATCATCAGATCAGCTCGACAGTACCATGTTATTGTATTGTCATCAAAATCACATACAACTGCCAATTTTCATAACGCTACGATCTTTAGAAGATGGTTAAATTAGTTTTCTTAGATTTGATTACATAGTTACAATACAGGTCGACCTAATAAAAGCATGTTAAAAAAACAGCTGTTCCCTACATTTCGACGAAATATAAGAACGTAGGGAACAGCAGATTTTTTTTTCGCGATTTCAGCCTTGGTCCCATAGTGAAAGTTTTCATAATGATGAGTACAATGACCCCTTAAGAGGTTTAGGGTAAACAAAAACTAAGGTTGTATAGTTGGCACTTCAACATCATTATCATCGAGGCATAGGCCTCTCTTTTCTTGCGCCAATCGCCACTTTCCTGTGCCAGCCTCATCCAGGCTCTACCCGCGATGGGAACATTGTCGTCCGCCCATCTTGCCGACGGAAGCCCGACGCTTCGTCTTCCATTTCATCGCTTAAGTTTTAACACCGCAGATGTCAAAATAAGCATACTTTTCAGGAGAAAAACCGTTTCATTGCTGTACAACGGTGATACAAATTTGACTATCGCGGTGTTAGATCTTAAACGACGATTTGGCACTTAATTTCTAATTATTTACCATTATTTTTTAATCTGTTGATTGGGTGCCTATTCAGAGATAATGAAACAAGCCCTTACTTTCAATGCATAAAAAAAAGGCTTTTTTGAATAACGTTAAGTGTATTTAGTTGCTTTACTGCTAGTAATAGTAAAGGTAGCTGTTTGAAAATTAAGCATTTCTATAATTATATTATAATACCTTCAATATAAGTAACTTATGCCCGTTTTCAGCGACAACTAAGTGACCCTTAAATAAATCTCTAAATCTTCTTCTTTTCTTGTGATTAGTGACTTAACCTGGTGTCAGAGTTTTAAAGCCGCCCATGGGCCTCTGACTTGGCTTCGCATGCCGTCAAAAAATATCTCTCAGGCATGCCGGTTTCCTCACGATGTTTTCCTTCACCGATTTTGAAGCCTGTGATAATTATACAATACGCACATGAATCCGAAAAGTCAGAGGCGCGTGCCTTGGGTTCGAACTTGAGAGCTATGACATGGCAGTCCGACGGTCACACCATGGGCACTGCTAATCTCTAAATAAAAGTGCACTGTTGGATTTTCAACTGTCAGTGCTGAGCCTAGCGTTGGAAATCCAACAGGGCACTTTTATTTATGGATTGATTTGAGCGTCACTTAATGAAGGTGAAACTGGGCAATAGTTTCTGACATACGCCTCTGTAAAAACAAAAATTCAATTTCCCCTTGCTTCGACCCTATTTTCAAACCCGTCTTTCTTACCTATATATCTACAACTCGGGCGCAATAACTTGACACCTGGCTCGAAACTAGCGGGTTAGCGGGAGGGGAGTCGAGTTTCGAGCCAGGTGTCAAGTTATTGCGCCCGAGTTGTACGGTTAGAAGTAATAAAAATTAAAATGCAAATAAGCATTGCAAAAATCATTACTTACATTTAAAAATGCATTCAAATTGTTTTTGCAATTTTATAGGTATGAATTTTCCCTTACATAATATACAGCCAGTTTTACAGCACTTTAAATCTGACAGTTGGGCCGTCGAGAGGATGCGTTCTTGACACCTGTCTGTTTCATACTTACAAAAGACCATTTCAGAGACAAATCTACATGGTCTTCGCATGATCTGACCAAGTTTTATGTCTGGACTTTAAAAGAAACTGCGACCTCTGAGTTTGTTTCGGCCTTTCTTTTCAGAGTAGTCAGATAGGAAACACCGACCTCATCTAGCATTTTTTTTAATATGACTTGTTAAAGTGATTCCGATATCCCATTTACAGAATAAAGAATTCATATATGTGTTTTACGAATTTGATCCATATTACTACTATGAATTGTCGAACTGACAGGTGTCAGAAACGCATTCTCTCGACGGCTGGACTGTACGTAGCACTTTTCTTTCTGTACTTTATTTTATAAACTTCCGACATATCTACAAACTATTCTTGTAATTGTTTCTCCAGCCAGAGCAAAACGTTCGCCAGTCGCAGCAAGCGGTGTGCCTCCTAGTCCAGAGCGATCGGTCGGACGGTCCCGGTCGAGACCTGGCGTGTCACAGTCACAACGTAAGTATTTACTTACAATATTATTATTAGTGTCCGATCGAAGGTTCGGTTTTGGTTTCGGCAAGTTTCGGCATCAGTTTCGGTTTCGGCAGCAAGCCGAACCTTCGGTCGCACCGAAACTCCTTGTTCGTCAAAAATCGCGCGTCGTTCGCCTTTTCCCAACTATGTTGGGGTCGGCTTCCAGTCTAACCGATCGCAGATGAATACCAGTATTTTACATGGAGCGACTGCCTATCTGATCTCCACAACCCAGCTACTGGGTAACATGATACCCCGTGGTAAGACTGGTTGTCAGACTTTCGGGCTTCTGATGACCCGAAACGACTGTCAAAGTTCCAAGAATGACAGCCGAGACCAACGGCTTAACGCGTTTTCTGAAGCACGGAGGGGTCTCGGTATGTTAAGATGGTCACCCGTCCACGGACTGACCGCGGCAAGCGTAGCTTAACCTGATCGATCGAACCATACGGCTGTTATTGCTTAGCCACGAGCCCCTCAACGTAGACATCTAAAAGTTATTTCATCTAAATAAATAAAATCTTTATTTCCACAGCGACATCCCGTTCATCATCGCCGTCATCTCGCAGCAGTGGGCCAATGTCGCTAGCGAGCGCTCGCAGACGACCCTCGGGCATCCCGCGCTCTTTAGCAGGCTCTAGAGAAACCAGCCCTACCAGGTTAATGTTTTTTTTTATTATATGGCATTAAACTTCCCAGGTTTGTGAAGCACCACGAAAATAATTTCACAGCACGAGCAAAGTTTTTTAAAAACCCCCAATTAAAATTATTTACCGAAACTTCAGGACCGTGATGAGCAGAGATCGGATTATCGGAATATTTACTTAAGGGGACTACAGGACCTAAACGTGCCTAAACGCAAGTTTTATAATGCCTAAAAGAATATGATCCACTGCAGTAAACAAAATCAGAAAAATATATGATATTCTTCAGGATATATGCTAGTATGATAGTGTGTTGAAAACATATTACAACTAATTTGATACGATAGAAAAAAATCATGAAGATGCCTCTAAAAATTTCTTTTAACGATTAAAAATCATATTAATTTACATGCAATCATTCTGATTTTTTGTCAGATTATTCTACAAGCTACCTATTAGCATAATAGTGTTTTAATTTTCCAGTCCAATCAATAGATTTTCTGTAAATCGCTAACTGCTTCATATTTTGCAATAAATTACCTGCGTCGTGTCATCGCGCTTCTCTTTCATTTCTATGCAGTCCGACAGTGACCGCGCTTTAGCTGTTGTAAGCCTCTTAATGTTTCGCTAAGAAATTATCGAAGCGGCTGCGGATTTTTTCATTTGTTAATATAAATCCCGGAATTCCAGATAATTCGGGAATGCACTTCTAATATATTATAAGTGGTATAAAAACGACTTATCAACCCTCTTATAGAGGTTACTTTCGCGGTGTTAACATAGAAAATTATATACTGTAAACATTTTTTAAATGAATATTTGGCCTTTTATGTGAGTTAGTTTCTATTGCCGACATCTGATACTATCAATTGTCACACAGGAGTGGCAGGTCAAGCAGTGTCGTAAGCGCAGGCGTCCGGCGCCGCGAGTCCCTCGAGCGCACCGCGCCCGGCCGCGCGCCCGCCGCCACGCTGCGCCTGCTGCAGCAGACCAGGGACGCTGAGGCTTTGCTTAGAGTAAGTACTGCACACAAGCCGCTCACACATGCTCGACAGTTTATCCTTCAATCCGGTTAGATCTGTGGATCATTGCATCATTGCATCGCAATTCATTTGCCAAACCTGTAAACAAACACGAGTTTCAGAAAAAACAACTGTAATTTCCTACACTTAAGGTTCAGTTTGAGTTACAACTTCATATTACAATACTAGTCGGTGTAAAATCAACTTTATTTACACTTGCATAAAGTTGATGTTTGTCTAAGTGGAAAACTCGTGTTTGTTTACATGTTTGGTAAATAAATTCCGCACGCAGATTAACTGCAGGAGCGTCGAGTCGGCATCTCCGTCGCTGGTCGTTCTCATTGGGCCTCCCCCAGGCAACTGGAGGTCTCACCTGGCGGGGACAGACCGCCGAGATGTCGTAAAGGTAGCGGCGCTATAGGACTTTGTGTCGTGGCGCGCCTACAGAAATATTCATAGCAACCATTCACAGAGACGTATTTTTAAAATGCGTCATTTCCACAGGCCGTTATAGGCCAACATGATGAGAGGCCCATAGTGATGGCCACTGTATAGCATCCGCGGGCGAGGGGCCAAGCCTCGGCCCCGCTCGCCGCGCTCCCTTGCGGGGTAGTCGCGATTTGTCGAACGGTTAGAGTAAGTATCGCAAGTAGCAGATAATCCGAGCAGTTTTAATTGAAAAATCGGTAATGAAACGAAATTTTAACTAAAATGTAGTTCAAAATTGCATGCAAGGGAAGACGACCCTGGGTCGTGCCTTCGTATATTATTAAATTTTCAGCTCAATTTTAGTTGTGATTTTTTATTTAGCATAACATCCTATAATCAGCCCTTAATGTTCCCACTGCTGGGACACAGGCCTCCTCTTTGTGAGTAAGACATAATCCACCACGCGGGCCCAGTGCGGGTTGGTAGATGTCACATGTCTTTGAATTTTCGGTTCTAGGACATGCCGGTTTCCTCACGATGTTTTCCTTCACCGTTTTGAGAGCAGTGCTGATGAAATAAATTACACAAAGTAAAGCGCCTGCTTGGGTTATAAACCCACGACTTACAACTCGTAAGGTGGGGCCGATGTACTTGGGCCACCACTGCAGTTCCATTTTTTCTTAAAATGACATAAAATAAATTCATCCCAATATGCTTTCTTGATTAAAATTAAAATACATATCGTCGACCGTAGGTTCAATTGAGGTAAGGGACAAAATACCGAAAATGAGTTGAGTATACAGTTTTGTTCAGAATTTTTCGCTCTTTCGAATGGTGTATATGAAAAAATTCTAGCTTAAGAAAAATGTCCCTTACCCTACTGATTTTTTGGATCCAAATTACGAATCAGCCCCATAACAACAATGTATCTGAAAAACTATGCAATATAGCAACTTGAAATGGTGTAATTACCGCCGCCAATCCACTTCAAATAAGGTAAGGGTCTCCCTAATCAACGAATTACTATTACGGATTACTCAGTACGTCAAAAGTGTGTACTTCATTTTCTGTCAACAATCTCTACACTGTATTTTTTTTCATAAATTTTTCAACAAGTCCTTTACACAATTTTTTCATTAATAGATTGGATCCAACGTAGAGGTCAATTTAATGTAAGGGACGGGACTACAAGATACTTGGTCAGTAAGGGACATTACTAACAAAATAGGATGGTGTAAGGGACGTCTATTTTCTTAAATAGCTAACTTATTTAAATAAATGTTAGGTAGATAGAGCACTAAAATATAAGTTTATGTGTGAAATCAGATCCGAAAAAGGTTAATAAAAAAAAAAGTTGTGGGTGGTTTAGTCTGAAAACAAACTTTGTCGGCCTCTCCTGAAAAATCGTATTTTGTCCCTTACCTCAATTGAACCTACGGTCGACGACCAATGTGTAAATTACAATTAAAATTACTATTACTAACAATTTATACACATTTTTTTTTTTAAATATATACCAAAAATTAGTTAAGTAATGAGCTTCAACTAACTTTGGACCCAAAGAATCCCTTGTCGACCACAAGGGATCCTATGGGTCCAAAGTTACTGGAAATGGACTCCATGATTACTCTTTTAAAATAAGTTATTACAATATCAGTCTTGTTGAGTATAAGCGAATGTAAGAATAATTTAATAACCGCCCTTATTCTGTGCCCACAGAGTCCAGAAGACAGTTCAGCGTGTGAAGGCGGACGCGGTCGTGACGATGACTCGGAAGCTTCCAGTGTATGTTCGGAGAGAAGTCTCGACTCTTATAGACGACATGATGTGAGTACATACCAATAATAACTAATATACATTTACTGTGTGTCCCTGCGCCGAGTTCTACAGCTGGCGAGTCGATTATCATCACTGAATAGTAATACGGCAGCATCTACATCGCCATATGCGAACTTCGCATCAAAGACCTGACGTCACACAACATCCTGCATCGCGCAATTAGAGTTTACCGCGCGAACACCATATATATAAATTCCCCGACATCAATCGTTGGGCAGTTGCCCGTCAGACACGACACCCGTCTAGTCGGAGGATCCTCCCTTTTCTATAGAAGTTGAGTGAACTTTACACCCTGTTTCTCATACCTCTAAAGTAATATTATCTTTTAATATACAGTTAAAGTAATGTAATCGTAAGTAATACAACCTTAGTTTTAGCGAAAAAATAAATCAGCTGTTCCCTACATTATAACGAGCTATGCGAACATAAATGTATGGAACAGCTGATTTTTTTTTCGCGATTTCAGGGCAGGCCCCATAGTGAAAGTTGTTCATAATGATGAGTACAATGACCCCTTAAGAGGTTTAGGGTAAACAAAAACTAAGGTTGTATAATCTTTTAACACTTGTAGCACTTAAAAGATAAGTGCGCGTGTACAGAGTGTTTTTTCAATTATACATTTTTTGTGCACATTTTTATATATTTTAGCTTGTATGTACGCTATACTATTATCACAGTATGACGATTGTCGCCTACGAGTGTTCCATTGACATTCTCTCCCTTCGTTGACCAATGAGCCTTCGAACGTTATATGACCAATGACTGTTCTGCCCCAGAGCGTGTCGTGGTCGGGCTCGGCGTCGCGCCTGGGCTGGGACTGCGGCTCGCCCCCCCCTCCCCCCCCGCCCGACGACATCATCGCGCTGTGTGCGTGCACGCACTGGACCGAGAGGAAGGACGGCCTTACGCACTTGGTGAGTATACTCATCATGTTCTGTTTGCCATCATTATCTGAATACCAGTACTTTATCTGACCTCCACAACCCAGTAAATGGGTAACACGATACCCCTTGGTAAGACTGGTTGTCAGACTTTCGAGCTTCTGACGACCCGTAACGACTGTCAAAGATCCAAGAATGACTGCCGGGACCAACGGGGCTCAACGTGCTGTCCGAGACACGGAGGATATGTTAAGATGGTCACCCATCCACGGACTGACCGCGGCAAGCGTAGCTTAACCTGATCGATCGACCCGTGCTGTTGTTATTACTTAGCCACGAGCCCCTCAACATAGACATCTAAATAAATACGAATGACAGCCGGGACCAACGGCTTAACGTGCTTTCAAAGGTACGGAGGAGCCATCCACTAACAACCTCGGCAAGTGTAATTTAACCTGATGGATCGACCCGTGCGGCCACGAGTTCTCTAAAATATTAAATAAATATAAATCATTTATTAAATTTGATGATTTTTTTAAATATTTTTAGCTAACAACCATTCTTCAGAAGGCTGGTATTATAAGGATTTTTTATGGATTTTTTTTTATGGGATTTTTATCAGAAACTAAAACTTTTTATCTCTTCCCAAGGCAAACTACCTTAACAGCGGGCGCCTACTGACCGACGAGCAGCTGCGCCGCCTGACCGAGCTGCTCAACAAGATGTTCGTGGACGCGCACACCAAGGTGTTCTCCCTGCTGCTGGACGCGGTGTGCGAGCTGCTGCTGGTGCACTGGCAGCAGCTGAAGGACTGGCTCTACCAGCTCATGTTCAGGTAGAGTCCACGTCGACACTTTCATTGCCACTTCTATTTTTAAGAAGTCTTTAAGGGTACAGATGGGACACTCCGCAAAATCATTTAAATAAAAAGCGAATCTTGCTTCGACACAATAAAGTGCAATTCAGGTCGCACAGCGCTAATCACCTACAGTTATATTCACCTAGAAGTTGCCTCTCTTTCTATCGCGTGACTCTTATATCGTCTGACTACGTTACGCTCACTGAATTCGACAAGTCGAGCCGGCCGCGCACAGTACAACTATTTTCTTAATGTCCCCCTCGGGAATAAAATAATCCTAAAATATCATGATTTCATGAAATAGTCATTCAATTGGATTATAAAATAAAATAAAAAATAAAATAAATAGTGTGAACAACGTGTGTATGATTATGTGAACTTAGAGATTTGTATTGGTGATATTTATGGTTATAATTCTATAAAGCAATATTTAATACATAATCATATTTAGATCTACATACAACTTGATACTGACCTGCAAATTGCAAAAAACGAAAAAAAAAAATTTCGCGGGCTATACCATGAAGCTTCCGCTTTGAAAGTTATCTGACAATTGAAATATCACCCCTTTTTATTTATTTTTTTTTGAATTTGGGAAATTATCAAATTGTCAAACTTTTACTGACTAAAACCCACCCGTGTTCCCTCCGTTGCCTGTGTGCCGGGGTCGCGTTATCCCTTTCGAACAAACTCGCAACCCCGGCACGAAACATCACCCCTAAGTCAGGTAAATAAAAATCACTGCATATTATAATTTTGTTACAGATTACTAATGAAACTCGGCACGGACATCCTGGGCTCGGTACAGAGCAAGATCATGAAGACGTTAGACGTCATCCACGAATGCTTCCCCGCTGAGCTGCAACTACACAACATATTTAGGTATGAATAATAACATGTTGGATATTAACTAGTGTCGATTGTGGCGGCATCTACATCGCCACATGCGAACTACGCATCAAAGACCTGACTCCACACAACATCCTGACGTCACTCAAATCCTGCATCGCGCAATTAGAGTTTACCGCGCGATGGACATCGGTCCGGTCTACTACTACTCAACGGATTTTAATGCAGTTTTCAGCAATAGATAGAGTGATTCAAGAGGAAGGTTTATATGTACATATAATAATACATACCCGTGCGAACCCGGGGCGGGTCACTAGTTAGTTAAATAATTATATGTGAAGACGATGCACCTTGAATAAAATGACTATACCACGATAGGTAAAAATAATTAAAAATGAAGCAACAACAGATAAAAGATAATTATGTAATAGATACAAGGTGCTCACATATTTACAAATATTGTAGTTTTTAACAAGTAATATTAATAAGTCAGTGTGTGTTAAAGTAATCACAGAATGTAAAATCAATGTCATAATAAACATATAAAATTAAATTAGCAACCACTTTGATTTTGTCTTGAACTTTGTTTTGCGCTTCGTTAGGCAAGAATTCTTACAGTTTATTAACTTATCTTCCCTCCTCCTCAGGTTTCTAGCTGACGGGGCGACGGCGCCTACTCCTAAGACCAAAGTAGCTGCTCTTCGATTCTTAGCGGACCTCGCACACGACTACTGTACTCCCAACAGTTTGGCGTTAGCTTTACATGGTATGTACCGATTTCTACTTCAATCATAATCATAAATCTTTATTTATCTCAACATCATATTACAGGCACTGGTTAATAAAATGCACAATCTTTAATAGAGAAAGGTGTCTGAGGTAGGAGGATCCTGAGTTACAGATCACCCGGCCCTCTTAGATAGGACCTGTTAATTTACAAAACAGTAGAGTCAAGATATTATTGGTATAGCAAAAGTTTGAAAGACTAACAAAATCAATGAAAAGCAAGTAAACATAAAGTTCAAAGAAATATAGATATTATTTTGGTACATTACGTACCTATTATTATTCAGTAATACGTACTTAGGTACCTTGATCAGCGTTGTTAAAAATCTATTCTATTTTACTGCTAAATATGGTTATGTTTCCCAATGACCGTGAAGGTTCATTGACACGAGTTGCTCGCTCTTCGAGAGGTGAGAATGTTAATACGATTCTCGTAGGCGAGACTCTTTATATGACGCAAATGTGTCAGCTCAGAAAAAGCCCATTTCTGTAATAATACACACAGATACTGTTTGATATATGTACTGTTTGTATAAGTGTGGCGGCATCTACACCGCCACATGCGAACTACGCATCAAAACACTTGACGTCACACAACATCCTGACGTCACTCAAATCCTGCATCGCGCAATTAGAGTTTACCGCGCGGTGGACATATATACAAGCTCACGATTTCAACCTCTGGGCAATTGCCCGCCAGACATGACACCCGTCTGGTCGGAGGATCCTCCCTTTTCTATGGGGGATGAGTGAACTTTACTCCCTGTTCCTCATACCCCTAAATAAGTATTTTTTTTAACCGACTTCCAAAAAGGAGGTTAGGTGTTCGATGCGTATGTATGTTTTTTTTTTTTAATGTATGTCCGCCGATTTCTCCGTCAATTGTGGACCGATTTTGAAAATTATTTTTTTGTATGAAACGGTATGCTTCCAAGTTGGTCTCATATCAATTGTATTAACTTTGCTTGGATAGTTTTTGAGTAAGCTTCAATAATACGTATTTTTCTCACTTAGTATATGTGGATGATATGATGATAATTTCCTGTCACTGTTATTTACATAGCAGTGGTATTCGAATTTGTGTGGGGTAGGTACCACAACTAAAAAGTGAAAAATAAAATCGTTTTACAAAAAAAAACAACCAACTTCCAAAAAAAAAACACTACAAAGTGAAAAATAACTTTAATTTCGGAAGTCGGTGGCAAAAAACGAAAATTCAACACCGAAATTAAAGTTATTTTTCACTTTGTAGTGTTTTTTTTTAATTCGGTTGTGTTTTTTTTTAAAAGTTGTTTTATTATACCCTATTCGAAGTGTGAATAGTTATGCTTTTCCCACTTATCTTGATGTCTTATTCCCCCCCCAGGCGGCGCGGCGGGCGTGGCGGGGCGCGCGCTGGTGAAGGTGGGCGCGCTGGCGGCCGACCCGCGCGCCGCCGACGTGCGCGTGTGCGCGCGCCGGGCGCTCGCGCATCTGTACGACTGCAACCCTGTACCTGTGAGTGTGCAGCGTGGATTTGTTCATTTCAGCCTTCGACCTGTTACTGGCGTGTTACACACTTGTTCGGGTCATAGATCGGAACGGCCGAGCAGTAAGATTTAATATAGAATAGAATAAAAAGTTTTATATCGCACAAATATCCATTAAGTGTTAGTGACATACAAAAAAAAATGTGAGCCGTCACGGGACGGCCTGGCAGATGTGAAACATCGACATTATTTTCTAAAAGTAATATGCAGAAAATAACAGATTGTGATAGGAACTAAATATGTCATAATGATAAAATAAAATATTACTATGATATAATAAAATATATATTGATTCAAAGTCGATTGCGCATGGCGACGCGTCGCCACACCGTACACACTACTGCATATAGACTGTATATATATACCATCATATAGCGCGGCGACGCGTCGCCACGGCATGCGTCGCCACGCCAGAAATCGGTTTTACGTGCGGCTATAGATGTTTCACATCAATAATAAAAATAAAACCTATTTAAACCAAATCACAATGGTTGCCACTACAGCTGTAACAAATTGGTTTACAGTTCACGACGCTAATGAGCGAGCTGCCAGCCGAGACTCAGGCGCTCGTCAACGGAGTTGTACAACAACATGTCAGGAGAACTTCCAGCAGTGAGTACAAACACAACTTATATTTATATATTAAATTCTGTTGTAAATGATGCGAGTTGCTTATAGATATTATGATGAATATTTAAATGCTTTCTTGATACCAGCAGTGCTATTCTGTAACCATCTCACCGTGAAAACTTGGGTGGAGTGAGCTGTCATTCCACAGGGATTGATACTATTGACAGCTCACTTCACCCAAGTTTTCACGGTGAGATGTTTACAGAACAGCATGGCAGTACTGTAGCAAGCTTATCTGGCCTGATGGCTTTTATTGAAACTGTAATGTCTGCTACACACGTAACGATAATTAATAGTATGTATATCCTTATATTTAAATAAATATTTATTCCACAATTTTCGATATTGCACCGTGGTAGGTGCAATATCGAAATTATCTCTGCATCACCCAAAGGTTGACTGGTAGAAAATGCCTATGGAATTAAGTTCGCCTCTGTGTGCTTAGTGTTAAATAAATAATAAATAGCGAATAGTCTGTGCAAGCCGAATTACGCAGATTTATCGAACGTGTGTATGACAAATCGTTGCATATTATCGTTCATCGGCGGCAGTTGCAATTTCTATTAGATAAATCGTTGTCGATTGCGTTTGCACAGTTTTATCGGCGCGGAGCTCGTTTGTGTGCGCACGCGCGGGTCGCACTCTTTGCAAGAAATCGGAAGAAGGGACTCCGCGACAGTTGGGAGAGTTTATAGAAAGCTAGAGTTCAAGCGAAACTTGCCTTTGGAAGAAAAAATCAAAGGCGTACCATGACCGCAACAAAAAAAATGCCGCCTATAACAGGCTAGTCGAAAAATACAAAGCCATCGATCTAAAAGCCAACAGATACTCCGTGCAGTGGTTAAGAAGATAAATATAATCTTAGAATTGCATAAAAAAAGAGCTTAATAAAATAAAATAAAATAAATCGTGTAAATCCGGAGCAGGAACTATCAACGCCGATATCGGCGGCGTGTGAAGACAGTAGGCGCGTTCGATTTAACTTCACAGTCTGAAATCGCTACAGTATATCGTTACGTGTAGTAGGCATAACTTACAATACGGCCAACGTAACTTGGCGGGTGAGAACTTCGCGCAGAAGGTTGCGCAATAACGTTTTTTAGGAACGTAATGGTGACATAAGGCGAGTGTGAGTGAGAGAACTTGCGCGAAAGCTCGTTGTGCCTATGTTCAGACCCGCCAAGTTACGTTGGCCGTATTGTAATCAGTATGAAAATTTACAAGATTGTAATTTTTTGTTCACCGGCAGCGCCTCCCTCCCCGGGCCACATAGGCTTGCTGCATTGTAAGTGCTAAAACTACCATATTATGTACAGGGTGTTTGGTAGAAAGACCGACACAATTTTCATAGGGATATGGAGCGTCTTATCCTAGTTTTCAAACATAAAGCCTGTGTATTAGGTGTCACGGTAGGTAATTGAGATAAGAATTTGTTTTTAGGGTTCAGAACCTCAAAAGGAATAAACGGAACCCTTATAGGATCGTTGTCCGTCCGTCTGTCTGTCAAGACTGATTTTCTCAGGAACGCGTGGAGGTATCAAGTTGAAATTAATATCAAATACATTATTTATTTATTTGAAAGAAAGAAAGAAAAATAAGTTTATTTGTCACAGAAACACGAGCATAAAAAAAAAGAAACAGAATAGATTTAAATACAATAACGAGCACAAAACAGAAATAGTCGGCAGCTGCTGGCACGTCATGACTGTGACAAGAAGGCTTCCACTCAGCATGATGTTGTGCTATGGAGACCCACAGCACAGCGCTGATTTTCAGTGGTCACCCGAAAGAGACGTACACGTACGGAGACCAAGTCAGGTTTAATGAATTTTCAATAAATATACAATGCATGCATGTATATATTTGCTAACATGTAAAACACTGGTTAGTAGGCATGCATTAAAATTTCATGACACAGTATTAAGACATGCACCCTGTAAGGGCACTGCAGATGTTTCATATCAAATGATTAAATTACATAATATAATATAAAAAAATGAACCTTGACTTACATCAACGTAATAAAAAA
This sequence comes from Agrochola circellaris, assembly GCA_914767755.1. Lineage (NCBI taxonomy): Eukaryota > Metazoa > Arthropoda > Insecta > Lepidoptera > Noctuidae > Agrochola > Agrochola circellaris. Next base: position 949,420 of record OU611867.1, on the reverse strand, counting down.
ATATGGCCATTTATACGACATATTTTGATACTCGAAAATAAATCAAAACATACAGGGTACTTCCCGTTGACCTAGAATCATGAAATTTGGCAGGAAGCAAGGTCTCACAGCACATGTAACGGAATAAGTCCGAAAATAGTTAATTTGTAGTTTTATCACGGTTTTTTTTTTGCAATTTCTAACTTTTGCAGTTGGAGAATTGACCGTCACGTAATTTTGTGTTAGCAAATGACAAACACGATCCCTAAAAAAAAAACTTGTCGGTCGTTCTACCAAACATCCTGTAGATAGTTGTGAAACAAACGATGAAATTATGACTTGTGTCGCAAATAAAGCAGTACGGACAGCAAAGAAAGTCTGAGCTGCCGCACTCGTAAACAACACCAGCTCGACTCAAAATAAAGCATTGAAATGTGAGTTTTTTATCGTTTCATTCACCACCTTTCGTCAACTGTAGGTAGTTGACTATGGGCGGCTTTTTTTTTTGAGGTTTGGATATCATCAAGTAACTTCTCCCGCTCTGGGCGGAGCGGGAGGGCGTGTCAGACTTTTACTGACTAAAACCCATCCGTGTTCCTTCCGTTGCCTGTGTGCCGGGGTCGCGATATCCCTTTCGGACAAACTCGCAACCCTGGCAGGGATTATGGGTGGCTGTCAATTGATTTGAAACGAGCGAGCCTTAACTGCGTTGCATATGATGTGTAACATCCGGCATCTCACCTTGGTAATAAGCAACATTAAAAGGGGCGTGGCCTCGTCAAGGTCGTTTCTGACAGCCAACTACTAGAGTTGGCCGTCGGAACCGCGCGCGCTCTTTGGTCAAATCAAATTGCGCGCTGTTACACACTTCCGTCGCTTTTCACGAAATCACTCCCACAGACGGTGCAAAAAATAAATGAAGGTCACATTTCAGTGCTTTATTTTTGAGTAGAGTTGGTGTTGAACTATTTCGTGTCTTCCAGAAACTGGAGGATCTATCCCCTTGTATAAAGGTATTTAGTTTCTTTCTCATCTCCACGTATCCCTAATACCCCGCCCCTCAGCAGGCTCGGACAGCCCGCTGCGCACAGTGAGCGGCGCGTCCAACTCCGCGGCCGAGGACGTGTACTCGCGCATCCGCAAGACCACCTCCGAGATACACACCTACACGGCGCAGCATAGCAATGGTATGCAGTATCATCATTATCATCATTTTGCTGGGCATAGGCCTGTGGTGGCAACTACAACGCCACATGCGAACTGCGCGTCAAAGACTTGACGTCACACAAATCCTGCATCTTTCATTATTCTTGCGCGATGTAGGATTTGTGTCACGTCGCAAGCTGAGTTTACAGCGCGATCAGCATATATATAACTTTCCAACATCAATCGTCGGGCAGTAGCCCACAAGACACGACACCCGTCGCGGTCGGAGGATCCTCCCTTTTCTAAAGAGGATGAGTGAACTTTATACCGTGTTTCTCATGCTTCTGTAGGCCTCTCCCTAGGAGTCGTCCATTTATCACAAGATGTTTTTAGCAACTTTTTAACCCCTCCCCCCTAGTGATACGTAGTGAGGTTTTAGACTAACCCCTCCAACTCCTACCCAAAGTCACGTGTATTTTTTTTTATCTTTAAAATTTACAGAATATTTTATCTTTAAATAGAAAGAAACATATTTTATTTGGGGGGCCACTTTTCGGTTTAGAAATGGGCGTTAAACGAAAAAATAAATACGCGTGATATCTCACTACCCCCTTGTGATATTTCGTGATTTTTTTCCGAACCCCTCCCCCCCGGTGAATTATGGACGATCCCCAAGCGTCTCGCATCCAGTTGATTCCTGCGTCTTTCACCAGTTCACCAGTCTCCCTTGCAGGACACTTACCCACTATGCGTCTTCCGATATACGGTCGCCACTCCAGAACATTCTTGCTTATACAAATATTGTAGGCTAATGAAAATGAGCTGTGCGTAGAAACAGTTATAAAAACTAAGAAAGTTGTTGCATGTATTAGGATACCCCTTGGGTCGGCTTATTATCGGCTATTAAGATTATACATCTAGGTAATAATAATAAAATGCTGTATTTACCTTTAAACGTTAGTAAATCTGAATAAATAAATCGGCCACACGTATTCTGTGGAAGTCCCTACTAGCTAACTATCACTGTACTAAAGACTGTTTGACAGACAGATTATGCTGTTATTTGGGTAATAAATAGGGATGATGACTTAAAATTTTTTTTTAGTCCGTCTTTGATATTATAAATAAATATTGGACACGTATTTCTAATCTAAAGATTACGGCGATACATTGAGGTAAAATGTGCAGTGAGGTCACGAGTATGTAGATTTTATACATACTAGCGACGTAGCGACCACTCCCCAACTTAAAATGCGCTTTTTCGAAGTTATTTTTTATTAATATGATAAAGCAAAAAATATTTTCTTATTATCTAACTGACGGACTAATTAGATTTTTATTTTTTTTACCCAGCCATCATCCCTATTCTTAATGAAAAACCCAATAACACGGGGATTCGATCTCAAGGCTCTATGCTAATATACTTTTTCTATTTACAGTAGACTGCGGTAACCACATGTCGAGCAAAGACTCTGGCATCAGTCAGATGTCAGACGTCACACTGTCCAATAAAGGACACAACGGAGTCCCCAATGGACATTATAATGCGTAAGTTATTAAGAGTCCATAATACCTCAGTTCAAATTCACTCCTTATCTCGCTCGCACGATACTACTCGCGGACTGAGTGTGAGCGAGACAGCGGTGGGGAGAGGGCTCCAAGGCGCCAATAGTTTAGGTAATTTCTTTTTACGGCGGTAATTTAAATAAACATAGTGTCTGCTTTATAGTTAGTTCGGTTATAATTAGAGATCGGATATTCGGATACATATTTAGTTATGGTTATGGCTATTATGTCTATTATGTACTTTTGTATCGGTTGTAAAAATCTTGCGATTCCGGATTTGATAAATTTAGTACTTTATGACTATAGAAATGCTAGCTAGTATTGTAAAGTAGGTTGCTAAACTGCCATGCTATTCTGTAAAAATCTCACCGTGAAAACTTGGGTGAAGTGAGCTGTCAATAGTGTCAATCCCTGTGGAATGACAGCTCACTTTAAGCTCACTTCACCTAAGTTTTCACGGTGCAATTTTTACAGAATCGATCGGCTGGTATAGCACATAGCGACAAACAACTCGGTGCCTTGAGTTCGTAAAAAAATTTTAAAATTAGTCTATTAATTTTTATGTTAACACCATGAAAGTAACCGTTTTAAGAGGGTTGATAAGTCGTTTCCAAACCATGTGTCCGATTGATTTTTTTTCTGGAAATCCAGGAACTTTTTTCTTTTTTTTTAAATAAAACTATTGTTGCCCATAAAATAAAAGAATTCGTCGCATTTTATTGGCTTTAAATATGAATGATTGGTTTGAATGAAAATGATTTACTCGTACTTATTCAATGAAACTTAGATACACACTTCGTATCTTCGAAACGATGTACCTTTGGAACACCTGTTCTAGGACTTTTTGTATTATTTTTACTTAAGCATATAACCTTAGAAATGGGTCAAAAGGAACACGTTGTATACCTATAATGTCTTGACAATAAATCCGTCACTAGTTACAAGTATTTTTTCTTGGGGATGCTAATGCCCGAAGTTCAAGTTCTAGACAAAATCAAACTGGTTGCTAAGTTAATTATATAGTTTGTTATTTTATTTTATTTTTATAACACTGCTTTTACATTCTGTGATTACTTGAGCTCACACACTGACTTATTAGTATTACTTGTTAAAATGTTAGGAATATCGTATAATTTTGAAATGTTTGTAAGTATGTGAGCACCATGTATCTGTCACATAATTAATTTATCTGTCATTGCTTCATTTCTCATTCTTTTTACCTATCGTAGTATAGTAATCCTATTCTATGTATACAAAATATTTTAAAAACATTTTAAAAGAGTAACGGTGGAGTTTCTTGCCCATTCTTCTCCATACGAGAACTACGTTTTGGAAGGGGCGACTAGAATCAATTCTATTTTGTGTGAAATTGATGTTCAAAAGTGCCTCTTATATGAAAGAAAGAAAGAAAAAGTATTTATTGAGACTCGCACAGGAAATCACACATTAAACTAAAACACACTAAACATAAATAAAAACCAAAGTAACATGTGCCTAATTGAAAAATAAATATTGTGATTGTGAAATAAATTGTTTGACTTTGACTTTTGACTTCAACCTGAAAAATGGCGGCTACGGAAAATACTAATTGTTTGACATATCATTTTTATTATTTTCGCAAGTGCTATAAATGAGCGATAATGGGAAAATTCATTTTATGATTTTTTTGTCGTCATTTTCGTGTTTCTTGAGATATTTAATTACATAATTTATCTTTCGTAGCGAGGCGTTAAACCGCGCGGCGTCAGCAGACAGCTCGGAAGAGGCGAACAGTACGAAGGAATCATCGCCCGTGCCGGCTCACCATAGACTCGACTTGCAACACGGGTAAGATATCGGATTGTCTGGCATTTATACTGAACTGGGCCTTTTTGGCGCAGCCGTGAGGCACACAATACTATTTTAAGTTATCTTTATTTTTCTGTTTTTGTGTGAATATTGTGTGCCTTAACCTGAGTCAAATAAATTTCTTTCTTTCTCTCTTTTCTATATATACTAAATAACCATAAATCATACAGAAGTATGACCGTCAGACTGCCAAGTCATAGGTCTCGAGAACGAACCCAAGGAACGCACCTCTGACTTTTCGGATATTTTGACTCGGGAATCGGACCTAGGACGTCATGCTCAGCAATAGCGCTTGCGAGCACTAAACCAGCCAGGTAGTCCAGTAGAATGAAACCTAGCCACAACATGCTTAGGAAAACATGCTGGGGAAATAGTACAGATGCACTAACACTCTTTACCCTACAAAAGAAATTAATTAGAATCTTGGTAAACATTGATCAAACGGACAGCTGTAAACCCTATTTTCTAAAACACAATATTCTAACCCTTCCCAGTATATATGTTGCAGTCAAAACTCTTAACCAGTCAAAAGTACTATTGACTAGCAAAATCAGTCAAAAGTACTTTTGACTGAACAGGTTGGTCATAAGTGGTTTTGACTGAAAATTATTGGTTATTAGTACTTTTGACTGCAAATTTGCGGGTAAAAGTACTTTTGACTGACGATCTTCGTCAAAAGTAGTTTTAACTACAATAAAGCATTAGTCAAAAGCACTATTAACTCGTTAGATGTGAATAAAAAAGATATTTATTAAATGTGAAATCGTTTATTACGAAAAATTTGGCATTACTATCAATACAAAGAAAACATACACTTAAAAATTGTCATTCGAATAGGTAATCTTCTGATTACCTAATTCACAGGTTATAACGTACGTTAATCGCTTTTCTTAAATATTTTTTAACTTTAATTGAAATAAAAAAAAATTAAAACATTATTCGTGATTGTATAATGAGAACCTTGTAAATTATATGGTTTTACTTATTACACATTATTTATACATCGTTAGCAACATACGTGTTTTTTTTTACAAACTTTTCTAATTTTTCTTTTGTCATCACATTGAAATTACTATCTTTCATATCTTCTATTGCTAAAATTCTTTGCAAAAAGCGTTCTTTCTTTTCGTAGTCACTCATTTTTGTTCTAATATCAGCACGTTCTCCACTAATAATGAGTAATATAAAAGTTTATATGTGCATTTGCCGTTATTTTTATCGACCAACTTAACGTTTTAAGAGTTTTGACTGATACAACTAGTCAAAACCACTTTTGACGGAATCACTTAGTCAAAAGTACTTTTAACCAGCTCCATTGGGCAAAAGTACTTTTAACTGTTATTTTAGTCAAAAGTATTATTGACTAAAGCATACGGTCAAAAGTACTTTTGACTGATTTTGCTAGTCAATAGTACTTTTGACTGGTTAAGAGTTTTGACTGCAACATATATATTCTAGAAATATGTAAATTTGTCCGTAAGCATCAAGAGTTCTACACAAAACGCGAAGACATACAATCACAGTACACACTTAGACACCGATCTAGGCTAAACATACCAACATCCAAGCTAAAAATGCATTCTACAAGCCCCTACGTAATGTCTATTAAAGTATACAACAAACTACCTGTTATAATAAAGAACGAAGAAAAGTTAAAAAGTTAAATATATTTATAAATAAACTTAAAAAACTACTGATAAACAAATGCTACTACTCCTTAGATGAATATTTAAATGATAAACATAAATAATAAACAATAAAATGATAATCACGGAGTTTATACGTATCGTTTAAAATATATCAATGATACGGTAATATAATTAATGCATAATTTTTAATAGTAATCATTAATCAATATTATAATAAAAATAAAATAGCAATAATAATAAATTAAACAGTATAGTTAATTAAGTAGTATAACAGAGCTTCCTCTCTCCTACCCTTTTGCTGTGCCCTACAGGGTCCATAATGATCAAAATTATACAGTTACCACTTAAGTACACATTATGGCTAAAGCAATAAAGATATTGAGTATTGAAAAGGCAGGGAGATTATGATGAATTCTGCTCTTTCGTTTTCGTGTGGTTAGTGACTAACCTGGTGTCAGAGTTTTAAAGCCGCCCATGGGCCTCTGACTTGGCTTCACATGCCGTCGAGAAATATCTCCCAGGAATGCCGGTTTCCTCACGATGTTTTCCTTACTGTAATAACTATACAATACGCACATGAATCCGAAAAGTCAGAGGTGCGTGCCTCGGGGTTCGAACTCGAGACCTATGACTTGGCAGTCCGACGGTCACACCACTAGGCTATCACTGGATATTGTAATGGTATTTATGTAAATGAACATTTTACTTTTATCAAGCCCTAAATATTTTACTTAATAACTTAAAAAATATCTGTTTTGTTCCAGGGAGTTCAACTCAAGTCAGCTGGGACGCGACAAAATTAGACCATACGAGACCGATGAGAATGGGTATATTATAACTAAATGTAAGTATTACATACATTTTACTTTTTTAACTGTTTCTTAAAGAAAGCGTGAAAAGTTAAACAATAGGTGACGTGCAATAACTCTAAGGTTATATGTAAAAATAATACTAAAAGTCCTAGAACAAATGTTCCAAAGATACATAGTTTTGAAGATAATATAACACTAGACTTTCGATATGTGTAATAAGTACGAGTAAATCATTTTCATTCAATCCAATCATTCATATTTAAAGCTAAGAAAATGCGACGTTCTCATATATATTTTTTTTATGGAAAATAGTCTAAATTCAATGTTTTTTTTTTTTTAATATGCAATGTGAAATTTAATTCGTTTGCATCCTCTTAAGGGGAAAAAAATCAGCTGTTCCATACATTCATGTTCGCATAGCTCGTTATAATGTAGGGAACTTTTGTAGGTTTTTTTTTTCGCGATTTCACGGTTGGCCCCATTGTGAAAGTTGTTCATAATGATGAGTACAATGACCCAGTAAGGGGGTGCAAACGAATTAAATTTCACATTGTATATTTCCCGTAAGTGTGTTTTACATAAATAATCGTGATTTTGTCGAATTATTGAAACGAACGAAAAATGAAAAAATTAAAAATACTTGTTAAATAATTCATATGCCAGTTGATTCTTTGACTTGGTCTTATTAATACTTACCCTAGAATTATCGGTTATCAAAAGGAACTCGTTATATAAATTCCCTATCTCTCTCCCAGGCGGTCTGCGCGAACCCGAAGTATTAGAAGCCCTCTGCAAACTGGACGTGTCCCAAGCGCCGCCTGAGCAGTGGGAGCGACTGCTACTGGCCACGCACGAGCTGCTCAAATACGGCGACTGTAGGAAACCTGTGGAATACTTCAAGTTAGTACAACATAACAAAATTATCATATCAACACACTGGGACGCCATGGCGACGTCGACGGCTACGTATCCAAACTATTCTTGTATAAAAACATTCTTGAATTCAAGATTCAAGATTTATTTATTGTTTGTCACAGGTGGAAATTCAGCTCTTAAAATTAGTATTATAACAAAGTATCACTGTAACATACCCATGGGGTGTACAATCTTTAAAATTTACAATTACATGTCAAAAGAAAAACAAAATAAAATCATTCAAGTAACATAATAACCCTTAGAGAAAATAATGTAAGTATAAATATCAATTGGTATTTGTCATAATTATTGCATCATTAACGTCATATTAAATAAATTTTTGTAAAAACATTTGTCACTGAATTAATACCGCAACGCAAGCGGATAATGTTGATATGGAGAGAGAGCGTAGGGCGCTGTTAGTCAGGAGCAATATGTTGATCCGTAGGTTTGCAAAGTGCTCGAGGGGTGTAAAAAGTACTCTATTTAGGGCATATTGCCAGTCATTTTACACCTGCAGTCTATGGGTCGACTACACGCAGAGGGCTTACAGCGCCTTACGCGTCCAGTACAACAACGCATACAGGGCGCTGTTGGGGTTGCCACGACACTGTAGCGCATCAGGGATGTTCGCAGAGGCACGTATAGACGGCTTTTCCGCAATCATACGAAAGCGTGTCGCCTCCCTGATGCGGCGGGTACGGGGCAGCGCCAACAGCCTCTTGATCACTGTGGCTGATAGGATGGAGGGTATAACACTCAGGCACTGGACCAGCACACAGGTATTACCTTCAAATCGTGCCTTGAAGTAATGCTTTGTTAATTATTGCTTGGGTGGTTATTGTCTTGTTAGTGATTTTGACATTATTGATCGTGATTTTGACATTATAGTTATGATTTTGACATTGTTATTATTGATGATGATTTTGACATTATTATTAATGATGATTTTGACATTATAATTGTGATTTTGACATTATTATTGATGGTTTTGACATTGCTAGTAATTATGACCAAAATTTGCCCAATATTATTATTATGTACTAACACTAGTGCTTATGATGTGTATGTAACTAACTAACATATTGGATTGTATGATCTGTAAATAAATAAATTTGATTTGATTTTGATTAATTGATGTCCAAAGAAAGAAAAAAATAATAATAATATAAACCGTCATAACAAGTATACAAAATAGTCAAGGCAATATAATATTCATTACCACTACATTACAGATAAATAAATTAAACAATAACTAACACTTTTCATAATTATGCAGTATCATAATACCATTAAATAAATTTCAGTCTAGACATTTGTCATTAAAGAATTCATTAATTGTATAATATACTTTCTGTATCAGTAGTTTTTTAAGTTTGTATTTAAAAGTAGCTAATGTCTCAGTGGTTTTAATAAAGTCTGGCAATTTATTATAAATTTTCACACCCATACCAAATATGCTTGATTTAAACTTAACTGTTCTACTCTTAGCTGCCTTAAGGTCATTTTTATATCTTGTACTTCTCACTGTCTCATAATTATGTCTCTGAATGTTCGGCATATCCGCCGTTCATGACGATGTGTGGACGGTGTGTTCGAGTTATTCGGACTTCTACAATATATAGCCGAATAAAACACAGTAAATTAATAAAATTAATAGTTTAAAAAAAACTAAAAAACACGCTTTTACGTGCACCTTTACAAGACCTTTCTAACAAGTCCAAACACGGCTATGATCCGATATTTCATCATGGAATGCTAGTGCCTATCTTCCGGCTTCATCATCAGACCTTGAAACCTAATCATGGTCAACGTTCATTACAAGACCTTTCTAACAAGTCCAAACACGGCTATGATACGATCATCCATCATGAAGTTCCAGTTCATATCTTCCGGCTCCATCATCAGATCAGCTTGACAGTACCATGTTATTGTATTGTCATCAAAATCACATACAACTGCCAATTTTGATAACGCTACGATCTTTAGAAGATGGTTAAATTAGTTTTCTTAGATTTGATTACATAGTTACATACATACAGGTCGACCTAATAAAAGCGTGTTAAAAACGCGAATACCGAATAGCAATGTGAAGTGCGCATTTGCGTAATAAAATGCGAACTTTTATCTTTCAGAAATATTGTCCGCGTGGCGCTCGCGGCGTTATCAATAGAAGATACTGCGGGGGATAAAGAGAATACCGAGAATGCTAGCAATGCACAACAGACTTCGGGTGAGTATTTTTAACTGCCTTTTTAAAAACTAGATTGATTTTGCGACATATTTATTTTATTATTTATGTACACACAGTAAAAAAAAAAACAAAAATGTTTATTTCAATTTCAAAGGTCACGATACATTATTATTGGAAATCACCTTTTAAGGAATTGCTTGTGTTAGGAGACTTCGCGCTTCCACTTGTCATTATCTTATGCAATTGAAACGTAGACAATGTAAACATGCAAAACTAAAAATAAATGAGTAACTCAAAATTATAGATATTAGATATTGTACGTTTTAATGTCCATGATTTTCTCAAACACTTCTAAACCAATTGGGAATATGCACGTAATTCAAAACTAATTCATTATTTAAATATACATTGTGTAGGAGTCAAGAAACGAATTCTTATTTTTTAATGCGTTACTTATTTTACAATTCAATATTTTATGTTGCGTTTTTTTTTTGGTGGAATTCAACGCAAATTCAAAACGTGTCTCCTTCGGCAGTGCCGACAGTGGCGTAAAATACATGTGAATATAAAAACGATTCTTTGTCAAAGTGCTCGAAATATCACTAAGGTAAGTAAGTGAGTGCGTTTTCTGCTTGAATAGAGCACAAAAACAATTTAATTTTTATGATTTGGAGCTAAAAAACCTTAAAAAACAGACGTAAATAAAACAGTAATGTGCCAAATGACGTCACATCTTTACCGCGACAGAAATAGACGTTTGAACTTTAGTAGAAAATTGTTGGAGTTACATAATTTTTTTTAAGCAACAAGCAGAAGTTGAATTTAACTTTTAATACTTTTTTTAGGTTTATATTACTGTCTTTTATTGATTTAGTGAAACAAAAAATTACATGCATATTCCCTATTCCCTTTCGATACCATGTGTTAGCGACGCAACAAACACAGAATTATTAAAAAATTGTAAAAGGGAGTGCGCGGGGTCAGAGCGGGTAAAAGGGCGATTCTCGAACCGCCATTTTGATTTACGATGACGCAGTGCCATATCTAACGCCACGGACAGCGCGCGCTTCCTAACGCTATAATTTTGTCGTTCAACCCTACACTTTTAAAATATAAAAGCCTTTTTCTCAACACGTGTTTTTACCATCGATCGCACCCTTAACACCATGTATCGGGGCGTCTTCCTCTTCCCAGGCGTTCCGTAGGGATATTTAATACTGTTTTTGCTGAGAAACTGTCCTCTTTTGTGATTACGGGGCCGTACCATCTAAGCCTGCTTTCTTTTAGTTTTTCTGTTACTGGTGCCTCGCCGAAAGATCCTCTCACGTTCTCATTGTGTATTCTGTCCAGACGTTCAGCGCAGCATCTTCGTTTCAGCTGTGTGCAATTGCTGTTCGTACTTTTTAGGGATCCGTACATCAAAAGGAAAAAACGGAACCCATAGGATCACTTCGTTGTCCGTCCGTCAGTCTGTCACGACGCTTTTTGTCAGGAACGCGTGGAAGTATCAAGTTGAAATGAATATCATCATTAGGGACTGCCAAACTGTTGCAGTTTTTAAAAGAAGAGTGAAAGAACACTATCTTGCCATTTCGTCATAGTTGCATTTTTTTGTATTTATGATTTTATACTAAGTACATTATAATTAAGTATATATATTTTAGTGATATTTATTTTAGAAGTATGTATGTAAGTTTATTCTCATAATGTATGTTTATAGTTAAATTAGTGAATAATTAGGTGGTTTTATTTTATGTATTTTATTTTCTCTTCTACTCTTACACACGTTGTCTACATCTCTTTAACTACTTTCCTATCGCAGGTATGCTGGAAGAGATTTCTTTAGAAATAAGCATCACCTTTGTACGTATTTTTCTGTTCCTTTTTTTCTTGTCTGTTTATATGTGTGTACATAAACCGTTAAATAAATAAATAAATCAAATGGTCTGTTGTCATTTGGAGGTCTAAAAAATCAAGCTTCTAAGTCAACGCATTAAGAAAATACGGCCATTTATGCGACATATTTTGATACTCGAAAATAAATCAAAACCTACAGGGTACTTCCCGTTGTCCTAGAATCATGAAATTTGGCAGGAAGCAAGGTCTCACAGCAAATCCGAAACTCATTAATTTGTAGTTTTATCACAGATTGTTTTTTTTTTTTTTTGCGGTTAGTGACTTACATTTGCAAAGAATTGACCGTGAAGGAAATCGATGTATGGGAGAACATGTTTTTCAACTACAATGCTTAGCTTGTTTTTGGGATAAATTCATCCCAACTACGGAACCCTTCATTGTGCGTGGTGCGACACGCACTTGGCCGGTTTTTTTTGAACAGCACTCCGCTTCATACAACATTACGGGTCGGACAGCCGCTTTGTAGATTTTGCAGAGACTGTAGTCTTACAACGCTGTGTAGGAGTCCGCGTAGATACTAGGTGACGTCGATACTACTAGATGAAGTTGTTTTAAATATGATAGATTGTTAATTGACTCAGGCGTCACTTAGTGGAAATCCATTATAAAATACAACAGACGACGTATACACGTGTAATATGCATTCGCAATTCATTCGCCAAACATGTAAACAAACACGAGTTTTAGGAAAAACAACTGTAATGCCTACACATAAGGTTCAGTTTGCGCTACAACTTGATATTTTTTATGACATTTTCAACAATATTAGTCGGTCTCAAATAAACTGTATTTGCACTAGCATTAGGTTGATGTTTGACTAAGTGAAAAACTCGTGTTTGATTACATGTTTTGCAAATAAATTGTGCACGCAGATTAGTGGGGTTGTCGGGCGATGCGGTTCACACTAGAAAGAAAGAGAAAGAAAGAAAGAAAGAAAGAAGACATTTTTAATTTCATATTTGTTACCGATGATTTTTTATCAAGACTAATTATAATTTGCTCGAGTTGAGACGCCGCGTAGTGGGTGAATCGGGGTAGCGTAGTATTATTAATGTGATCGCGAACCTTGTTGATTATTTTAAAACGCTTTCCGATCGTTCATCGATGTGTTTTATTTATAATTATGTTTTGCAAGGCTGGGGCACAGCCCACGAGCGCGCCGCGACGGAGGCCGTGAAGGTCCTGATCTGGCTGTGCCGGCGGCCCGAGACCAGGCCGCAGTGGCAGGACTACTTCGACCTGATCCTGCTGAAGCTCATCCACGCCTACGAGAGCCTCAACAAGGAGCTCATGCGCGCCGTGGAGGCCGGCATGCCGCACATCGCCGCCGCGCTGCCGGCGCACCAGGTGAGGCCCCGAGCGGAAGTCAACAAACACGACTTTTAGGAAAAACAACTGTGATGCCTACACATAAAGTTCAGTTAGCGCCAGAACTAAATATTTTTTTAGTTGTACTTTTTCAACAGTACTAGTCGGTCTAAAATCAACTTTATTTACACTTGCATAAAGTTGATATTTATCTAAGTGGAAAACTAATGTTTGTTTACATGTTTGGCAAATAACTTGCGAACGCAGTTTAGATTGATGCCACAGGATAGAGAAGGCAGTAACTAATGTTTGAAGACCATCGTTTTTACGATAACGTAGCCATAAATGATAAAAAAAAATATGTGGAAATTCTGCTAGTTTTTCGTCGATGTTGAGTATATTTTTTTCGTCCCAACAGCTTTACAGTTTTGTAATGAGATTATGATTTAAAGGGGGGTTTTAAGGATAGCTCAAACTGAAAGCATTTATTTCAAATAAACCAGTTACAGGCACTTTTGAATTGTCAAGGGGTCGGTCAGTCAGAAAGATGAAGTTAGACGCTCTCCTATATACAGTCTGATGTTCTCACACCCCATTTTCCGAAGTGTTCAAAAAATAATTCTAGGTGATTATCTGTTTATTTCTATATTTTGCGTGTTATTATCAATTTATTATGAACACTAACTATATATTTGTAATACATTTTACATTGACACTAGTTTGTTTTGAAAAAAAAATTGTCTCCATTAGGAATCGAATTTGTGTCTGAGACAGGTGGTCTAATCACTAGATCACACAGACGGGCGGTAATAGATTAATTAAAAGAGATATTTATCAGCTTCCAAAAACGTTTTCACTCACAATACAATCAACTGCATTTCGAGTGGTATTTTTTATAGTACAGTGCCTTTATACAAAATTCAAAAGTCATTTATTCAAACTAGGCTGAGAATCAGCACTTTTCGAACGTCAAAATTACATAAGACAGTCCCCCAAAAACGCCCACCCTTCACCACTTCCTAGTGCGTTAGCTGGGGACAAGAAGGCGCAACAAACTATACAACAGCACAGCTGTCTGTTATACCGCAGCTGTGTTACCACTAACGTACCCCCCCGCAGGTGCTGGCCCTACTGAAGCCCGTGATCCGCACGCGCGGCTACCCCACGTCGCTGTGCGCGCTCAAGCTGGCCGCCGAGGTGGCCAAGGCGCGGCCCGGCGAGCTGACGGACGACGTGGTGCAGAACCTCATGGAGGGCGTCGGCCAGGTACTTATACAGATAACTGAACACGCTGCTGTGGCATGACAGCTGCACGGGTCGATCCATCAGGTTAAGCTACGCTTGCCGGGGTTGCTCCGTGGATGGGTGACCATCTTTACATACCGAGACTCCTCCGTGCCTCGGAAAGCACGTTAAGTCGTTGGTCCCGGTTATCATTTGTAGATCTTTGACAGTCCGTTACCAAGGGGTATCGTATTACCCAGTGCCTGTGTTGTGGAGGTTAGATAAGCAATCGGTCAATGTAAAGTACCGGTATTCAGCTGCATCCAGTTAGACTGGAAGCCGACACCAACATAGCTGAGAAAAAGCTAGACACATGATGATAATTATTTATAAAGAGCCTCTGCCTAATCCTTAGAGAATTACAAGCGTGATGTTATGTTTTCTATAAGTATTTAAATAAAGAAACCTTTTATTTCCTGCATTATTTACACGATTTTTTCATATTTCTAGTAGGTATGGTTTAATGAGTTAATTTATTTTTTAATTAAATTTTTGTTCATATTTTCTACTACTGTAACAACCCCAGTTTGAGTGAAGGCTTCCTCCAAAGATGCCCATTTATCTCGGTCGTGTGCTATTTGGCTCCACTTTGCGCGCGCGCACTGTGGATCGTAAAAAGGCTCTCGAAGACATTGGAACTTAAATTTGAAATTGTCGGTTTTTTGCTTGAAATGGCTTCTAATAACCAATGTTATGCATTAATATATCATAGGATACAATCTGGTAGGCAAATTGGCAACTGACAACAGATTACGAGTATGTTTATATCTCCGGAACGGAACGAATAGCCGTTATGATTATATATTAGATAATTTTATATATACTTGATTTTTTCAGATTAGTTGTGGGTTTTTTCGAAAAAAAATCGCATTAAATCTCGTTACATCAAGTATGACAAAAAAAATGTGAGCCGTCACGGGACGCCTGGCAGATGTGAAACATCGACACACTACTGCATATAGACTGTATATATATACCATCATATAGCGTGGCGACGCGTCGCCACGGCATGCGTCGCCACGCCAGAAATCGGTTTTACGTGCGGCTATAGATGTTTCACATCAAAAATCATAAATAAATAGAGTAATCCATGGTGCGCCGGTTCTACTGATCTCGTCTTCCCGACGTGTCGGAGGTCTTCCTCGTGTTTAATTTTTCCCTGTGGACGTCTCTACAGGGTTGCTTTTACAGTCCATCTCTGGTCTGTAAGCCCCGCTACGTGGCCTGCCCATTACCATTTTAGTTTTTTTTTTGCATAGCACAAGACATTAGTGGCTTTCGTTATTCATCTTGATTTAACACAAACAGACACCATACACAGTTAGTCGTATAGATACAATTCATAAATACAGATAAATATTATAATATGATATATCTATATATATAAAAGAAAGTCGTGTTTGTTACAACACTTATAACTCGAGATCTGCTGGACCAATTTTCATGGTTTTTGATTCGTTGGATTTGTCTCCGCCCCGAATAGCAGAATACATCTTAAAAACAATGAAAAGATAGGGTAGGTAGGGTAGGCAGGTAGGTGCGCCGTAGATAAGTACATAGTGCTACTCGAGCGAAGCCGGGGCGGGCAGCTAGTTTTTAATAAAATTGACCTTATCAAAAAATTATTATGCACCACAACCTCAATAATGATTTCAAATAATGTTAAGATATATTAAAAAAATTGTTGATTGTTACTTCATGTAAATCCTTCTAATTTTATTTTTATTAAGAATTTATTTTATACTTTTTGTTGTGCCCTACAGGGTCCGTAATTGTACCTTAGCTCTAAGCTATTGTAACAACTGTGTACATTATGGAATGCTAATTAAGATATGAATATGAATATCTTATTTTTGTTTGTCGTATTTTTTGTAGTTTATTATCTTGGGCATGCTTCGCTCCAGTCCTCGAGTCTGGAGCGAAGAATGCTTGAGGGGGATGCGCTAAGGTAGCCCGCGAGATTCAAATTTTCTTGAGTTTTTTCCATTTTGCAGGTCAGTGTCAGGTTGTATGTGGATTAAAATATGATTCGCGACCGTAACAAATATGACGTCACATAATTATAATCATTACAATCAGCAATACAACTCCATAAGTTAACATAATTGTCAAATGTCATGATTTCATGAAATGGTCATTCAATGGGATTACGTGAGTAGAGTTGTATTGATCATTTTTATGATTATAATTCTATAAATAAACATTTGATTCGGCCGCGAATCATATTTAGATCAACATAGAACATGATACTGACCTGCAAATTGCAAAAAACGTAAGAAAATTTGAATTTCGCGGGCTCTTTCGCCTTAAGGTATTTATCTTGTCTAAAAATAACCTTTTACCTTCCTTTCCCAGTTGGCCGACCATCAGAACAGCGCGGTCCGCAAAGCGGCTGTGTTCTGTATGGTCGCGTTCACGTTCGCGCTGGGAGAGGAGCGCATGCAGCCGCATCTCAAGCATTTATCTGTTAGCAAGTACCGGTTACTGCAGGTGAGGAGAAGAGAAATATTCTAAAAAAAAAAAACTTAGTAAAATTGCAACGGAATAATTACAGGGAATCAACGAAATTTTCCCCGAGTGGTTGATTACAGGCCTCTCCCTCTCATAGAGAGGAGGCCTGGGCCTACCAGCAGGGCCTATTTAATAAAGCTGACAATCCGACAAGTCCGACATATGACAAAAAGTGACAATTCGTCAACTTTTCTGTTTAATAAAACTTACAGCTGACAAAATTGTCATGGTGGAAAATTCACAATACGGACGTTGACTGGGAAAAATGAAATAAACTAGTCCGTCAGTCAGATAATAAAAAAATATTTGACAAGTATTGTTTGCTTTATCATATTCATAAAAAATGGTTTAGATATAACGCATTAAAGTTGGGGAGTGGGGGCTCGCTACGTCACAAGTCAGTATAAAATCTACCGGGGAGTGACGTCATGCCACATCTTAACGCATTGCCTACTCAATGTATTGCCGGAATCTTTTGATTAAGTAAAAAAAGAAAAAATACGTGTCCAATATTTTTTAATAATCTACACGACTGACGGATAAAAAAAACCCTCATCATCTGCACCCCTATTAAGTCGGATTGGATAAATAAAACGTTTTAAGCGACAGGTGACAATTTGTACTACTACAAAACTACCTCGAATAGCAGTATTATTTTAAAATTACTTCCGTCTTCATTTCGTGTGGTTAGTGACTAACCTGGTATCAGAGTTTTAAAGCCGCCCATGGGCCTCTGACTTGACTCCACATGGCGTCGAGAAATATCTCTCAGGCATGCCGGTTTCCTCACGATGTTTTCCTCCACCGTTTTTGAAGCAAGTGATACAATACTAATTCAAATTACTATTATTATTATTTTTTAGTTATAATTACTTCTGTGTGGGAAAGGGATGAAGCCCTACAGTACATATAACTCGATCTCTTTCCCTCATTGAAATAAGATTAAAATAATGCTGCAATAAGAGCTGGTGGTAGGCCCCGAAAGACATAATAGACTGATTAGATTATGTAATGACAATGTTTTTACGAATTTGAAAATACTATACTCCATTTGAAATAAGATTAGACATTTAACTAAACTTTTTTACAGTCCGTTCAACCGATTTTGGCTTCTATTGCGTTGGTGGCATGCCATGGCAGCTGCAGTAAACAGTTGGTATTGCAATTATTTTTTGCTTTTAATGTCATCCTTATGCTTACGGTATAGAAGTCAGAATCGGTTGAACGGACTGTAAAAAAGGTTTGTTTAGATGTCTAATCTTATTTCAAATGGAGTATTGGTAGTATTGTCAAGTTCGTCAAAACATTAACATGGCAATATGCCAAGGGAAGGTAGTATTTGTCAAGTACGTGTAATATTACAGAGGAAAGCATTATTGCCAAGTAAAGGTGTAGCCAGAGTTTCACTCGATATTAGAGAGAATTTTCTTTAAAACTTTAAATATTTGACTTTGTCTTTGATGGAAAATTAGTAGTGAAGTAGGTATATATGGTAGTATTTCTAAAATGAGTGTATATTTATACAGGTATACATCAGCAAGCAGCGCGAGGAGGGCCCGCGCGCGCCCGGGCCCGCGGGCGGCACGTAGCGCCGGCGCCGGCGCGCGCACACGCGCACACGCGCACACGCAGCACGCAGACACACACCGACGCGCCGCCGCTCTAGGCCGGACTGTACTCGAGTACATCGCTGTAGCATGCACTGTACTCGAGTACACCGCTGTAGGGTGTACTGTACTCGAGTACACTGACGCTGAAGGGTGTAACGAAAGAGCACGGAGACACCTCTACGACTGCTGCTAGAGACGGTATTATCAACGCTCCATTGAAACTGACGGCCTGTGACAGCCAAATTGCGCGGGCACGAACGTTAGTAATGGCGTCTCTGGTCGCTGCCGGTGATTCCGTGCTCTGTAGGTGTACTGTACATGAGTACTAATACATGACCGCTAAAGGGTGTACTCGAGTGTACGCTAAAGTATGTTCAACGGTGTAAGGTGTACTGTACTCGAGTTCAGATACACCACCGCTCGCTGCGGGGTGTACTCGTAATGTAGGGTGTCCTGTACTCATAATTATGTTGACCGGTGTACTAATATATTGGGAATTTGAATCATTTATGTGGAATGGCTAACTTATTAGACTCTATAGAATATAAAACCAAATAGACCCGTATTTCGCCAGTTATGTTTAAGTCCCATGTAACAGGGGGCGAGCCTATTGCCATCAACCGGCCACAGATCTAGGATCCGGAGTGCTACTGAGAAGTTCTTAATGGAAAAACCCACTATCATGCCCTACAATTTATTTATCATGTTTTTTGCTATTCTAAATGCCGGCCATTACACACAAATGAATTAAAACCCTAAATAAAAGACTTTTGTTTTAAAAACAAACCATTTTCTTAGAAGAACGATTAAAATAGGCTGATAAACAAATACCACTGTCAAAGAATCTTCCCGAAAGTATTTCTTTACTAAAATATCTGTGTTTTTAATTAATACCCAGTGTGATATAAAATGTACTATTTGAAAAAAATGGAGTTTAAAAGGATAGAGATGTATTTAGGTGTCATCAAATTAATCATCGTCTTCCTGCCTTGTTGGGGTCGGCTTCCAGTCTAACCGGATGCAGCTGAATACCAATATTTTACATGTAGCGACTGCCTATCTGACCTCCACAATCCAGGTACTGGGCAAATTACTTAGAAATCTCTACTTTTTTACGCTCTATATTAAAATCGTATTAATAAAACTACTTTCAGAGATATCTAAAAGATCAAATTAGATGAAAAAATATATTGACAAATAAATTACAAAAAAATATTGCCAATTAGCTGCAAAAACGATTAATTTCGCTCTCACTTTGAAAATCGGTTTCATTAATATGAATTTAAATCTGTGCTTTAAAATACCTTTTAATAAATTTGTAAACAAGACGAAAATGTGTTATGCGTGTTAAAAGACTGTGAAAATCGTGCGTGAATCATGTGTGGTGAACTGAACTGTATTGTGAAGGCGTTAGGGGCGAGAATTGAATGTGCTCTTGTACTATATCTTAACTAAAGTGTACTACTGGTGTCAGCGGCTTGGGATGCAAGATTGATATCAAGGTAACCGAACGCAGCTGATATGTGTACCAGTTTTTTAAAAGTGATATAAAGGTAAGAAAGTACCAAATATTATGTCAACTTATAATATTGTTTGTTGATATTTCGGTCAGCCAATCACAAAAGCTAATAATATGATATTTGGCAACAGATGTACTGATCCAGTGGCTTGCTATTCACAAAAAATCTAAATGATTTATTTCACATAAACCTACATGAGCATTTATGAAATGTCAGAAGCTAGGTGCACGGTTCCAATTGATCGTGTCTTACTCCCTACTCTTTTAAAAGTAATAATTGACTTTTATTAACAATATTTTCAAATAACAGTGTTAATAGGTATGGGAGGACAGTGTAGGTCTTTCAACAAGTACCAGGTACTTAAGACAATAGAAAATGGTCATCAAATCTACAATCTACTAGGCCTACAACGTTCTCACATTCACAACATAGCACTTCAAAGGGTTGTTGAATTTAAAATGACACGTTTTCAATTACTAATTTGCGTTGCCCGCAACAGCAGATAGCTGCCGGAAGAAAGAAAAATTTTCGTGTTTTGGATTTGTGAGCAGCCTTCAGAGATCTATTTTGATAACATTGATTGATGTTCCATTCGGCACGGAAGCTTATCGAACGGTTTGTGAATAGCGATATTGATCAGGCTTCTGGAAAGGGTTCGTAGGTATTTAAAAGTATAGTCAATTCTGAGAATCGAGTTTTGTCTTGGTAATATCTTAGCTGGCTAAATTTACTAATAATGGCTTCGTTAAAGGGCTTTGAAAAGCGGTTTATATATATACATATAACCATCTTTGAGCAGAATAAGTGATTTCAAAAATAATGTAGGATATCTGGCCGTAAATATAGCACACTAGCTGACCCGACACACGTTGTCCTGTACAAATTTCAATAGTTCATACAAAAATCTATAAAAAAGTACGTTCTGGCAATTTTCCCCAATTTTTATTTTCATAAAAACTTAATTCGGACTATTACAAACATTTTAAAACAAAAAAATGCCAAATCGCTCTGAAGTGATGCGCTTGCGAACAGAATTTCATTTTTATTTATACTCCATTTGAAATGAGATTAGACATTTAACTAAACTTTTTTCTACAGTCCGTTCAACCGACTTCCGACTTCTATTGCGTTGGTGGCATGACAAATGGAAGCTGCAGTAAACAATTGGTATTGCAACCATTTTATTTGCTTTTAATGCCGTCCATGCCTACGGTATAGAAGTCAGAATCGGTTGAACGGACTGTAAAAAAGGTTTGTTTAAATGTCTAATCTTATTTCAAATGGAGTATAAATTATTGAAATTTTAATAGCACTACGTCTGTCGGGTCAGTAAGTTTCCAATAAAAACGCTGTTTTCATAAAAGGTGCTTTTATCAAAGTGAGTGACGTAAATCTCGCCCCATAAGTGTAAGGTAGTCAGCTGTATTGTATAAAATGAACTAAATTGTGTATGTACAGGCATTTTGTGTATGTGTATGAAAGCATTCGATATTGTGATTTTGGCTATGGTTGTTGGCAAAATTACCAGTCTATAGAAAATCGAAAATTAAATTTCCCATTGAGAAATTTCCCAGTCTTACCAGTTAATGGGAATTTTTGTTTGAAATGGACCCTGTCTTTTGATCTCTGCAGAATATGGAATGACCTGAAAAAGTGTGTGTTGTGGTAATTTTTCAACAATCGCCAATTCTGCCTGCAAACGTTATTTATACTGAAATGATGTAAAGATCCTAATCGGCTTTCGAAAATTAAGGTAAGGGTATTAATTTACAAGATAGAAAATCATTCCTAGGAATCATTCCCCGTTCGGAATCAATTTTCCAATACCATGGAACTTATTCCCATTACGTTTCCCATACTGAAAGTATAAATCATGTTTTAATACTAAATCGTTTTCCATCTTGAAATTATGCATGTGTGCCTTTTCACAAATCGTAGAAAATTATTCTTGAAAAATCATGGAAAATCATGAATTGTTTTTAGTTACAAATTATGAGTTTATATTCACGCGTATTTCCAAGGGATAGGCAGAGTTGTACATCTACTGTCTCGCTTATAGTAATTTCGACTATTATCGGCATAAATCCAATACGGGCACTAAGTGACAAATATCACAAATTTTGTAGCAATTTTTGTGTGATATGACAAAACTCATGACATATTATGTCACAATGATAGCAAGGCCGCCCGACCGTAACATAGAGATAATTATGCTTATTAATATCTCTTTAAATAATAACAGTGACAGATATTTTAAATTATAGTGTGAACGGAACTTTGGAAAATACAGTATTGCACATTTTAGCTAGAACTGTTTGCGCCTACAGAAGTCTTAATTTCATGTAAATGAGGGTTTTCCGAAATTAAGTTCACTAAACGTCAGGTCCTGGCTTTCTTTAGTCGTGAGCGAATGAAGAACGAATGATGAACGTCATCATATATTTTATATTCATTGTCGAATTGAAAGACCTCTTGTCAAAGTGGCGCAAACTGGTGGCGTGAATTTTCATTCGACAAATTGTAATGTTATAAAACCTAGTTTGTTTCCCATTAAATGGAATAATTTTCCCAGCTCGCCCAAAAACTTCCCAATTCAAATATTTAGTGATAATTCTGGCATCTGTAGGCCCAAAATAGAATACTATAAGAATGTTCAAAGTTAACAAAAAAGAAATATTAAAAAATATTTTTTTCCGATCAAGTGACAAAGTAGTATAACGGTCTGCCTTAACATAGAAATTAATAAGAAATAATATTTAAAACAATGTTATAACTAAACGAACAACGCAAAGAAAGAAATTTGTGGGAAATTATTGCTAATTTTTACAATACGACCGATGAATCATGGCCGCTCTGAACTTAGCGCAGAAGGCTGCGCAATAACATTTTTTAGGAACCAAATGGTGACATGAGGCGAGTGTGAGTGAGAGAGCATGCGCGAAAGTTCGGATAGCCTATGTTTAGACCGGCCATATGGATACATCGACCGTATTGTATGCGGAAAAATATGAACTCTGATTATCACTGTTATGTTCATATTTAGGTGTTGTGTTCACCTCCATCTTGGATTTAAAGTAAGCCCAGGTACGCCCGTGTGATTTTTTATAGCGCACTGGACTTTTAACTCTGTATTGAGCCGAGCATTGAGAATCCTAGCTCGTCAAGAAAAAACTCTGTCGGATTTTCAACTTTCGGTGCTAGCCAGAGCGTTGAAAATCCAGTGCGCGAAAAAATATCGCCCGTGCAAACCTGAGCTAAAAGTAATTTTATCCAAATGGTATTGCCATGACCATGAGATTAAAAAAGTGCTTATAGAGGACCCAATTTAGCCTTAAACAGGCGTTTTTATTTGGGTTTTCTAAAGCTCCGGCCAAGCTAAAACGACTCCTGCGCAGGTGATTCGTCTCAGTGTGGCCAGAGCTTAAAAGCACTAAAGTTAACTGCGAACGACTAACGATTTTGTATAACGACTATTAATCGCAGCGTTTTTTTTATTATTATAAATAAATGATTTGAATAGCTTGTCTTAGTGTACATACTAAGAATCTTTGGTATTAGGAGAAGTGTGGCATTTGTATAGAGAAAACGATAGATGCCAACGTACAAAAAGACAAATTAAAGTTTTTGCATTCCGCAGTGTAATGAAGGCACTTCACATGCCATGTTTGTCCAAATATTTGCGTTATTTAGCTAATGGAATATGTATCCTATTTATTCTCGGACATGGTTGATTTTATATTAGCAAAATTTCGCGAATATTTGTATAAACACGGCAAGTTAAGTGCCAACTACATTTGAATCACGTGTAAAGTTGAATTTTGTCTTTTTGAACTTGGTTTAAATATCGTTTTTGCTGCGTAAAGACAATTTTTGAGACTGCGAGGTGTATAAAGGGTTGAAGAGCTTGTGTTGTATGTTGTGAAGCTATTAGGGAGGCGTGCGTCGTTTCTGCGCGATTCGTTAATATTTAGTGCTGTCTTTCAACTTCCAAAGTTAGTAATTCTTTATTTCTCTTTTTTTGTGTAAATTCCGTAGGTTTATTTGGCGAGAAATCACAGCGATGGAAGTTTAATTTACTTTAGCACTGTCGTTGGTAAGATACGATTCAATATTGCAAGAAATTGAACGTTTTAAAGTTAATTTTCTGTTTCAAAGTTTCCCTATATTCATGCAGTATCCTGCCACATATAGCAACACTTTTTAAATACAAAGTGTTGCCAGATTTCTCGTTTAATAATCCCACGCAATGAATACGCCATAACTCACAAACTATTTTATATTAAAAAAACCATTTCATCACGTACATTTTGTTTTCATAACGCTTGTAATATTTTAAGCGGTTAATTTTTGAGGTTAGTACTGCAAAAATGGCTTATTTCCAACAATTTGATATATGTAATTATCTTAATAAGAATATCTTACATTCGTTTAACAATGCTTTGAGCATTTTATCTTGTAAAAATACTAAAAATGTTATTCAAATTGTAAAAAAACCGATTTGTGTTATAAGTCGTTTTTCTTTACTATTCTCAAGTTTGTTTTGTAACAATATATTTATCATTTTGTATACTTTTTTTGATGTAATATATGTTATGTATTGTGTAGTGCGTTGGTCTGCGGTATTAACAACCGTTTCTGTCACTTACTGTTGACATGGACGCCGTAAATCAACGCCTGGCGTCAGTGTTTTAAAATTATGTACTGAATCTCATTTTGTATGGAACGCTTTAAATGTTTGTGTGTATATAGTGATGTCCTTTTGTATGAAGATTTAAAGAGGCTGCGTAGGATGTGCACGGAGAGGTTCCGCACGTTAGCTGCGCGGTTTATTTGTTTTTCAGCCACGCATGCGTGTAGCGTAGCCTTGGATCGCATTGGCCGATCCCGCCTACATTTTCATACAAAGCGAAACACACTTGCGCTTGCGCAGTAGCTTAGCCGTGGATAGGAATGTAACTGCGACGATGTAAAAAAATCAATCTACTTATTTAATTAAGATTTTCAAAAAGGCTTTACTTTTTTTTCGTCATATTCAAAAGGACTTTATTATATTACGCACGCCTGCACACAGCTTTACACTATGTTTTAAAACACTGAAGTCTGATTGTTGCAAGTTATATAGTGCATTCTGTATCGTTGTGTCGAACATTGTCATTCCCAAGTATTCTTATAAATAAAACTGTATAAGTAACTATCTTTGTGTGTATTTCTTTTTAACCGACTTCAAAAAAGGAGGAGGTTCTATGTTCGTCAGTATTTAAAAAAAAAAATATGTTCGGCGAAATCTTTACCAATTGTGATGATACTGATTTCGATGATTATTTTTTTGTTCGTAAGAGTATTTTACCGAGGTGGTCTCTGGTCCCATGTAAAATTAATAAACTTTGCATGTTTCATAGTCTTTTTCAAAGAGTAAATGCGATAAATTGATTGAATTAGCATTTTTTATTACGAAAAAAATAATAAAAGAATTGTTTTTTTTTTTTTTTTTGAGAATTTCAAGATGGTATAATTGACAGATGTGTGCCCTAATATACATTCTTGTCTAAATATGTATGGCAAAGTAAAATAGGAAAAACTCTGATTTTGGACTTTTTGTGGTGTTACATTGTATGATTTAATGACAGGATAGATACTTTTCCAATCTGATCTACATTAAGATTGTATAAAACAAACTACATAATTGGTAATTGGGAATTTTTCCAGCAAATGGGAAATATATCGAAAACATTCCCAGACATTGGAATATCATTCCTTCATTGATTAACTGACCTATGTTATTAAAATAAATTGGAAAAAAAAAATACCATTTTGTTGGAAAAAAAATGTTTGAAACAACGATCCATGATACTTTTTACTTAAAAATGAGAAAAATATTTCTTAATTTAATATTTTTTTTAGAGAAGTTACAAACTCAAGATTATTTTAATGTTTTTAGTTTATAAATATTAGTAGAAAAATTGTCAAAAACTGGTCATTTTTTAGTAAATAGTATCATAATAATGTACTATGTAACATAGTTATATATAAGAAGTGCATTTAAAATATAATAAATAACGCTTGAGTGCGAGTGACGCAGTGTCAAATACCCGTAATTACTTACTGTATTTAAATTTATAATTAATAATTATTGATTATTAATGTACGATAGTTATGAATAAAAATGATTTTTAAGCCTTTATGTTTCTGTTTTATTTGTTTACATAAAAACCCTATAATTTGGTAAGTTGCAGATCGTCGCTGCGCTTTCCATAATCGCTTTTTTTACACACTTTACAGGAGACGCAAAAACTGATTTTCTCAAAAAATATCCAGAGTATTCAAATAATTTACTTTTACTTTAATACATATTTAGCGTGTTTTTAATGGAACTTTCGATGTATGAATGTCACATAGCTACATTCCGTAACTCTTTAAATATTGCATTTATCACATAGCTGTTTTTACAGTATGTGTGTATTGAAATAACGATTCAAACTGCATAAAAAACCGACAATCACGAAATAACACATAGCGACTTTTGCACGCGCAACGACGTTATGGCGTGACATGGCGGTGGGTATTATGTGACGCAAAGTAGGCAGCGCCTCGGTGGCAACACAGACACACTGCGTTGTATAGGGAAATTCACAAATTACACGTCATGCCCCCAGCAACCCCATCACCTGTTTGTCTATGGGTCGATTTATACTAGCGCAGAGTCGAAGCGCATCGAAGCGTCTATCCAAAACTGAACATAACAAATTCAACCTTAACTCCACAGCGTAACGCACACATTACTTCGGAGATTTTAAAAAGACGCGCGAGTTAAGGAACCCCAACCTACCAATATTAGCTTTGTCAGACAATAAGTATTTACTAGATTATTATTTCCCAATTTCCCCACTGCGCGATCAGCATTTATAATTATCTAGAACATGCGTCAATCTGATCACGCTGTGCATGTACTACGTTAGCAATTAAGTTAGTATATAAGATCAATATTTTGTTAGATTTAATTAATTACTGTTTCGCTGTAACTCTGTCGGAATAAAGTTATTTTTTAAATACTTCCGTTGTCGCTTACTTAATTGGCGCAGCCGGTAGGATCTCTGTAGTCAGTTTTCCGTGTATACAATTCTACGTGGAGTAGCCGACGTCCGTGTCTACGGTTTAGCAGAGATCGCCGAACAAATAAATTCATTAAGAAGCCACTTCGAGTTACGGAAGAGGACCAGCCACAGCAGTAATTCAGGAAGCATGGAGCTAGCTGCGGAATTGTGAGTAAATCTTTTTCACCTTCCTCTCAGCTCTTCCATCTATATCCCAACCTTGTAATAGTCTATGTGTTTGTGTATTATTAGGGATTGGACAACGCCGTAATAATATTTGCATAGATTTTAATTGTACTAATATTTTAGAGTAGTGATAGTTTAGTAGCACATTAGTGTGATTTTTTTTTCTCCGCGTTTGTTTCTTTCATAACTTTTCACAATGGAAAACGTAACCCGTGTCCCACAGGAATTGGTTAACATCATACCAATATTCAGCGGCGACACTAGAATGTTGCCTTTATTTATAAAAAAATGTGAATACATTTTGTCTACGTTCTTAGGAACCGCAGCCCAAAATGAATATTTATTTCATGTAGTAACAAGTAGGTTATCAGGCGAAGCAGCCAGTTTGGTAGGCGAAAGAGAAGCTATAGGTACGTGGGACGAGCTGAAGAAGTTGTTAAACCAACACTTCGGTGATCCACGCACAGAGGATTGTTTAGCAATGGAGTTAGAATCGTGTAGAATAAATAAGGGTGAAAGTTATTTAGATTTTTGCCATAGAATACAGCGGATGAGAAGTGTTTTATTTGCTAAAATATCAGAAACTATCATTGATGAATCTCTACGTAAGGCAAAGCAAATCATTTATAGTAACAGAGCGATGAATGTTTTCTTGTTTAATTTACCGCCATTTTTAGTTAGATTAGTTCGTTTGCGCGACGTCACAACGTTAGAGGATGCATTAAAAATAGTTTTAGAAGAACAAAACTTCCAGGCAGTCTATGAGTCGAAAACAAACGACAGACGTAATTTTAGCAGAAATAACAGACCCAATTTGCCTAATAACCAAAATGCAATTGAATCTAATAATCAAAAGAAAGATTCACATAGCATATCAAGTACACATGTACCGAATAGTGCTACAAACAGCACATCTACACCGAACAATTCGCATCAGCCCAGACATTATAAACAACATAATAATATTCAAAGAAATCAAGACAATTTTAATCGTACAAACAACAATAATGCGTCACCGCAGTCAAGTAGGTCATTTGTTCCGATTGCACAACCGAACCAACAGTTCGCGGCACATGCACCGAGCACGCCGTCTTTTGCAGCGCAAGCATCTACGTCGGGTGCGAATACTGATGTCACCATGCGTACTGCAAGTTCGCGACGTGTTAATTACATAAATAATTCTAATAATAATGAACAGAGTTCAAGTTATTCGTACAATGAGTGCCAAGAATTTTTCCTGAAGAAACCGGGGCGGGAAATTTTTGCATAACGGCCTCTACCCTAGAGAACGAATAAAAATAAATTGTAATAAACGCTTAAATTTACCACATATAGTTATACCAGAATTAAAGGCAGTTTTTATGATAGATACGGGGAGTGTTAGATCGTTTATAAGCCCGTATATAGCGAATAAATATTTTAAAAATTATTTACAGTATGAACCCTTCGAAGTTGTTAGCACTCACGCATCGAGTGTTCATAGTGAAACGGCTATTATTCCATTACCGGTTACCTTTGGAAGTCAAGAGTTCCATAAGTTTTATGTCTATAGTGTCGACGATAGGTATGATGGGTTAATAGGTAGCAATTTGCTGAAGCAATTACAGGCAAAGATTAATATAGAAAATCAGATATTACATTTAAAAAATACTGATATTCCTATCATATATTCACCGCCTATGAGAGAGATATATAATCTACCATCTCGTAGTGAACTTAGAGTAAGACTCCCAGTCAACTTACTGAACGGGGAAGCTGTGTTAGATTTTAAGCAATTTACGGAAGGGATTCGAATGCCCGCCGCATTAGTTACGTGTATTGAAGGCTATGCAACAACTGTTATTCAGAATTATAGCCATGAAAATAGAAAATTAGTAGTTACGGGACCTTTTCAAGTGGAACCATACATACAGGACCCATCTGTTAGTGTTAATTTCATAGATAATAATATAGAAGTGGACAGCTTGCTAACAAAGAATTTAGACAAATTACAGTTAGATCATATGAATTCAGAAGAACGAACGGTTATTGAGGGACTTTGTAAAGAATACAAAGATATATTTTATTGTGAAAATATTCCGTTAACCTTCACAAATCAGGTTAAACATAGAATAAGAACAAAAAATGAAGACCCAATAAACATTAAGGCACATAGATTGCCACCTATTCAAACAAAAGAGATCAGTAGTCAAGTCGAGAAAATGTTAAGGGATAACATTATCCAGGAATCTCATTCTCCCTGGAGTGCTCCCGTACATTTAGTGCCGAAAAAATTAGACGCGTCAGGCCAACAAAAATGGAGGATGGTAGTTGACTATAGACGGCTCAATGAAATCACAATTGATGATAAATACCCTTTGCCCAACATTAACGATTTATTTGACATGCTAGGTAATAGTACATACTTTACAACTCTCGACTTAGCTAGCGGGTACCATCAATTAGAGGTTCAGGAGAAAGATAGAGCTAAAACTGCGTTTAGCACACCTTCAGGTCATTATGAATTTAACAGAATGCCGTTTGGGTTAAAGACCGCACCCGCAACTTTTCAGCGAGCGATGGATAACGTCTTACGAGGCCTTCAAGGCTTACATTGCTTAGTATATCTCGATGACGTCATTATTTTTTCTAAAAGCTTGCCTGAACATGTAGAAAAACTTAGAGCAGTTTTTGACCGCTTCCGTCAAACAAATTTAAAAGTTCAATTAGATAAGTCTCATTTTCTTAGAAAGGAAGTACTCTACCTAGGGCATACTATTACAAGTGAAGGTTTGAAACCAAATAATGATAAAATAGACGCTATTCTTAGGTATCCTACACCGGAAACGGTTACACAGATTAAAAGCTTTTTAGGACTAAACGGTTATTATAGGAAATTTATCAAAGATTTTGCCAAAATAACTAGACCATTAACAGCTTGTTTAAAGAAAGGTCGCAAAATTGTAATTAATGGGGAATATAAAGAATGTTTTGAGACATGTAAAAAGCTTTTAACAAATGCACCTTTGTTACAATTTCCTGACTTTAGTAAAACTTTTATTTTAACCACGGATGCATCCAATTTTGCGATCGGGGCTGTATTGTCACAAGGAACGATAGGCTCAGATAAGCCTGTAGCCTATGCTAGTAGAACCTTGAGTGACACAGAAGTAAAATATAGCACTATCGAGAAGGAACTTTTAGCCATAATATGGGCAGTTAAGCACTTTCGACCGTATTTGTATGGTAATAAGTTTACCATATTTACAGACCATAGACCATTAGCTTGGCTGTATTCATTGAAAGAGCCCAATAGTAAACTCACGCGATGGCGGTTAAGGTTAGAAGAGTACGATTTCGAAATAAAATATAAGAAAGGCCCTCAAAACACGAATGCAGATGCTTTATCTAGGATTAAGATTAATGCAATTGACGACGATTTAGATTCAATATTCGTAAATATAGGAGATAGGCAGGAACGTATACAAAAAATTATAGAAAACGAATTGCAAGACCTCGAAACTCCAATAGAAACGATAGAACTTTCGGATTCTGATGATGGGGTCACTGCCAACTCAGTTTCAAATAGAGAACACGAAGGCATTCCTAGTTTAAACGAAGCTGTCGATACTAAACCAAAACAGATTTTAATTCATTCATGGTTTAAAAATAAATTAGACGTAAAAGATATTTCAAATAATAAACAAAAAATTCTCGAAGTTCACTTACCGACAAATAACGATATATTAGTTAAAGACTTTTTGAAAGAGTATATTGATCCAAAACATAAGTACTTTATATACTTCGAACACCCATCTTTTAGAAAAACTTTTTCAAACATGGTAATTAAGTTATTTAAAAAGGATTCAGTTAAGTTAACCGAGTGTACAGAAAGAGTTATAAATTTGACAGGATCTGAAGAAGATCAAAAAGAAGTTATTTTAAAATACCACGACGGGAAAACATGTCATAGAGGTATTAAAGAAACTTTAACCAAACTTAAAAGACATTATTGGTGGGCAAACATGAAAGAGACAGTCACGGCAATCATAAATGCTTGCGAAACATGTAAACGCATGAAATATGATAGAAAGCCGATTAAACCCCACATTCAGTTAACACAAACCCAGGATGCCCCTTTTCAGGAAGCTTTTATGGATTTATTATATATTGAAGGGAAATATTATTTAACTATAGTGGATGCATTTAGTAAGATAGCACAAGCCATAGAGGTACCGAATAGGAGTACACCAGAGATAGTTAGGGCATTGATTAAATATTTCAGCATGTATGGTCTGCCTAGGAAAATTAGTTGCGATTCCGGTACAGAATTCAACAATACTTTGATTAAAGAAATGTTAAGCTTTTACAAAATTGAACTTCATATTGGGACGCCAAATAATCCCAGTTCAATGGCAATAGTAGAAAGGTTTCATTCTACCATTATTGAGATTTATCGTATAACAAAATACGATAAAAGCGATTTAGATGCAGCATCAGTTATGACTTATGCCATCATGGCTTATAACAACACCATACATTCAGCAACAGATTTTACGCCTTTTGAACTAGTATTTGGTCACACTTATTCCGATAATGTATTTAACGTGGATAGAGAGAAGAAAGTAACTCAGAAATTATTGTTAGATCATAGAAAACGCCTTAAAATACTCTATGAATTCATAACAGAAAAATTAGAATCCGATAAAATTAAAATAATTAATAAAAAAGGTGGCGAAACGACACCGGTACTCGAACCAGACGATAATATTTACATGA
The DNA here is from genome assembly GCA_914767755.1 of Agrochola circellaris. Lineage (NCBI taxonomy): Eukaryota > Metazoa > Arthropoda > Insecta > Lepidoptera > Noctuidae > Agrochola > Agrochola circellaris. The sequence goes on along the minus strand of OU611867.1, from coordinate 917,126 downwards.
AAGACACTAGGACTAGAAAAGCTAAAGAAAAACCTCGATATGAAAAAGCGAAAGTAATAGGTGAAGTTGAAAGAAATATAGTCCCAGTAGAAGTAAAGAAAAGGAAAACTAGAGTAGCCTTAAAAAATGTAAAACGTCCTCCACAGATCGTGCCTGGTACTTCTGGTACTAGTGGTGCCAACACTCACGCTGGACCTCCAAAACCTCGGTCAGAATCCGGGGATAGCAGCGATAAAGCGGGGAGTAGCAGTGAAGAGGAATAGTTATTGGACAATATACAAAATTGTAGATTTAGAATCATTACACTTACAAATAGATAATAATATTCGGGATTTTATTAACTTGAAAATTAAAATTAAGGAAAATAGTCTTAGTAACGAAACTATAGGAATAGAAAGCCAAATAGAATATCTTATTAAACTAACTAAGGATAGATTTTTTCAAATCTTACCTTTCCATTATAGAAATAAAAGAGCTTTGTTTAATCCATTAGGCTCACTTGTAAAAGCTATCACAGGAAATTTAGATGAAGACGATGCAATTAAATATGATAGAGAAATCCAAATGATACAGAACAAAGAGCATGTGGTCGAACGTAAAGTATCATCAATGCAAAAAGCTTTTGATAAATTAGTAAATGACTCTGAAATGATAAATTCAAATATTAAAAACTTGGGTTTACATACCAATGAAATGGAAAAATTAGTTGAACATGAGTTCAGGTTTAACAAACTTTTCCAAATATTAAATACTATGTATCAAATTTTAAATAACTTTCGAACCTGTTACGAAAACATACAAGAGATTGAAACGGCAATAGCCTTTAGCAAACTAAATACATTGCACCAATCCATTATAAATAGTACAGAATTATATAATACGTTAGAAGTCATTGCTAAACATGCTAGAACAATATACCCAGTAAGCAAACATAATTTAATAAAATTAGAACGTAATATCATACTTAAATCATATATAAATAACAACAAGTTAGTTTTTGTTTTAGAAGTTCCCCTAATAAATAACGAAACATATAATTATTACAAGGTTATACCCATCCCTATATTCCATTCTCCAAATACCTTTACAATAATACCCAAATATCCTTACCTGATGGTGAATAGATTGAAATACATGCCCGTGGTAAGCCCATGTACTGAGATTGAAAATGGAAAATTTCTTTGCGCTGAAACTAATTTAGCCCAGTTTCCAACCGAGACCTGCATTGAACAAATAATGCTGATGAAGAACAACTACAAAAACTGCATACAGAACCATATTGAAATAGAAAAAACTAAGATACAGAAAATAACCGACAACCAATGGTTGGTTTACTCAGAGGAAAATCTCATCATCACCGAGAATTGCAATACAGAAATCCTGAAGTACACTATTCTTGGGACCTACATCGTGACACCTGGCCAACAATGCGAGACACAAATAGGCGAAGTCATCGTTGCCGCCACCACAAACACTACAGTTTCCAGTCTCCAGCTGCCATTGATCCAGATGCCAGACCTACAACAGGACATTCAGAGAAGATCAAAGAAAGTGGATTTAAGAAATGTGGACTTCAGTGATGTGAAAGAAGTGTTACAAAGTGCAAAATTTAGTGAAATAGACGATACGACACAAACAGTGACAATAGAAATTAGTATATGGACCATCTTAGAGTACGTGGTTATTGTAATAGCAATAGTTATCTTTATAATGTATAAATTTCAGTTCATAAACTTTTGTCGAAATTCTCCGAAACCGTCTGCGACACCTTCGGATAATTTCTCTCTTAGGGAGGGAGGAGTTAAGGAACCCCAACCTACCAATATTAGCTTTGTCAGACAATAAGTATTTACTAGATTATTATTTCCCAATTTACCCACTGCGCGATCAGCATTTATAATTATCTAGAACATGCGTCAATCTGATCACGCTGTGCATGTACTACGTTAGCAATTAAGTTAGTATATAAGATCAATATTTTGTTAGATTTAATTAATTACTGTTTCGCTGTAACTCTGTCGGAATAAAGTTATTTTTTAAATACTTCCGTTGTCGCTTACTTAATTCGCGCATTCGTCGGAATTCGCGCGTCTGCGCGCGTACAACGCTGATTGGTGCGCGCGCATTCTCGTGTATCCACGCGCCCACTAGCGAACCAAAGCGTCATCAGTCGGAAATTGGCCTGCGTCGGTGTTAATTCTGGCGAATACGCGCGCATTCGTGCGGCTTCGGTTTAGTTGTAAAAAATTTGACGCTTCGATGCGCTTCGACTCTGCGCTAGTATAAATCGACCCTAAGTTTATAATAATTTTGTACCCATCATATATTCAATTTGTACATACTTAAAAAAAAACTACCTTGAAATGTTAAGAGTACAGACACTTCATTTGTATGTTGCTGTATAGCATCTCTCCAGCAATCCCAAGTTAATATATGAAGAAACTTACGTAGAAGCTTATTGTATTAACAAAGAAGTGTCTGAAAATAATTGTACTGTTGTTTTTACCATTAAATATGCAAACTGTGACTTGTTATGTAAAGTTTAAAATTTTCAGGCTTTTGATACAAGCGCCTGAGCAAAAATACGTAGCAACGTGGCATACCGAAGGTTAACTGTTTACCCTCAAACTTACAGATACGCAGTCTGTACTATTCGTCTTTCAAGGTACTTTTTAGGGTTCCGTACCTCAAAAGGAAAAAACGGAACCCTTATAGGATCACTCGTGTCTGTCTGTCTGTCCGTATGTCACAGCCAATTTTCTCCGAATCTAATTGACCGATTAAGTTGAAATTTGGTACACATATGTATTTCTGTGACCCAAACACGGACGTGTAACATAAATAATTGAATTTTGAATATTGGAGTCACTTTTGGGGGGCAAATAAGACATTAAAAAAAAAGTTTTGCGAACTGTACTGTGTGACATATCAAATGAAAGGGCTTATTGTGAGGATCTCAAATACATTGGTTCATCCCAACTGCGGAACCCTTCATTGTGCGTGGTCCGACACGCACGTGTCCGGTTTTTTTAAGTTTGTACAAATGGAGTCAATTCAATTAAAGTCAAAATGTTTTATTTCACGTAAACCTACAAGGGCACTTATGAAACGTCAGAAGCTAGGTGCACGGTTCCAATTGGTCGTTTCCTATGGAGAAGAGCCGGCAAGAAACTCCACGGTTACTCTTTTATAAGTAAATGGTTTTTACAATATTTTCAAATAAGTGTTAATATGTGGAATGGGAGTAAAAATTGGGTAGAAAAGTATTATAAACTTATAAATGGAACAACAGCTGAAGGGGTTGCTGGGGAGCATGACGTCAAAAAGTACATATATTACTGACATACTTCAGTAGAGGGAAAAGTATTCATTGTAAAAAAAAAACACCACAACGATTCACAGTATTTATTACAAATTATATGGTACAACACAACTACAAATCAACAGTCTGCAAATGAACATATTACTGAGTAGCTCAACCGTGGCCTCACAAACTTAAATGCCGGTACTGAACGTGACAATAAATGTGCTATAGTTTGACCGAGACCGCTATCCGCATTCAGGCTGCTCATTGTTCAACGCTCACGGCGCGCAGCGTCCCGCCCGGCCTGCCCCCCGCCTCACCTCGCATTCCTACGGCACGGAACAGCGGTGTCGGTCAAACTATAAGTACGTATTTTTTATGATGTGTCTGTTTTATTCCAAGTATTTTACATTTTGAAGCGAATTCCTCAAAATCAAGTACAAATGGTAAAACACGGACACACGGTGTAAACATCGACGCGCAAACTGTAACCATGAATTCAAAAACCCCCAGCGTATTTTAGTTTGTCGGTTATTTAAAAAAGAAACCAGCCATGCTATTCTGTAAACATCTCACCGTGAAAACTTGGGTGAAGTAAGCTGTCAATAGTGTCAATCCCTGTGGAATGACAGCTCACTCCACGCTCACTTCACCTAAGTTTTCACGGTGAGATGGTTACAGAATAGCACTGCTGTTTCTTACAAAAGTGTACACCTACACCGTCAACATTTATGGAAAACCAGCTTTTTTTTAAATTACTGAGGAAGTTTCAACTCTGGTGGGTTTCGAATCAGGTATAATAAATGCCTTTTTCCAATGTCATGCGATCAACATACATAGTTTTATACATTTTACTAGCACGTGCTGTACTTGGTCTTACTATAACACAGATGTATTTAGCCAAATGGTACCTTAAAGCTATTTTGATAGAAATAGTGCCAAACGGATCAGTTTAAATCTAGTTTATGAGATTCTCATTATAAACGCCGATTTGAAGGTATACATAGAAAAATATATCGAAAAAGTAAGACCCAGTAGGTTTCTTGGCAAAAATAAGTAAATTTAATAAAAATCGTGGTATGAGATTCATTATGAATGAAATAAAAATATAGCTGATTACAAAGGTTGCATTGTGGTTACTTTTAACGTTAATCAATATGATATATGACATGCACCCATTTTTAAACAAAATTAAAATTAATCTGTTGTATAAAAAAATTCTGTACCTATGTAATTTTAACATCACACACACACACTTCTAAACTCTACACACAGACAAGTACATGTTCTCTATACATATATTATATATTCACGGGTATATAAACGATATATTTATTGTGCTTTGTAAAACTAATGGCACTTTCAGAGTTGGTAAGAATATGGGGTCAAATATGACTCATATGGGACATGCCTGTTATGGAATGGCGAATAACCCGACGGCCCAAAAGATGATAAGAGGTAACTGACGCCATTTGCAATGCCAGAGACGTCGCAGATGCGTTTCCATTCCAGAGACGAGGCTGATGCCTCGTGTGCCTGTTTCTTCACAGGCACCTAACCCTTCAAGAATGCAGCAACGCTATTTGGCGGTCTACCTATTATGATGATGATCACAGTCAATGAGTGTTTTCATGAAAATTCACGCCACCAGTTGGCGCCACTTTGACAAGAGGTCTTCCATTTCGACAATGAATATATGATGACGTTCATCATTCGTTTCATTCATTCGTTCATCATTCAGTCACGACTAAAAAAAATATAGGCGCTTTGACAGTTTTGACAGGTGCCCGGACCTGACGTCTCAGTGCTGCCACCTAGTGAACTTCATATCAGAAAACCCTCATGAATGAATCATATTTGAAAACCCTTAAAGAAACAGTTTCAAGAATTAAATAGTTAACAGAATTTTTTGAGTAGGTTGTTTACTATTAAATGAAATATTTATAATTCAAGTAGATACCCAATTTATGTTTTCGATTACATTATTATTGGTACAAAAATAATAATATCATAGGAAAAATCCTCTAAATAATATTTAGGAAATTTATATCTTAAATACAAGACTATTTATACTAAAAATGGCCTTAATAATAATATGTAAAAAGTAACTTTAATAAGAGAAATAATAATACAAAATTATAATTAGAAACGAAGAAGCATCTTTTGAGCGATATGACGGAATGAGATATATAGGAATGATAAAATATTTATCGAAATGCAAGTTTCTGTATATAATGTCTAAAAATCAGGCAAGATTGGAATGGTGAATAAACGAGGCCGTAAATCATTTCTCCATGCTTATATTATCAACCCATGTTCCCACAGCTGCGATTCAGTCCTCCACGCGAACAATGCGGGGGGGACGATGTCACATGTCTTTGAATGTTTTTCTAAGAGGTTCCTCACGATAACTTCCTTCCATGCTTGCATGATTTTAATTATAAATGAGTATAATATTTGAACAAAAGCAAATAAAGTTTTGAAAACCTAGCCAGTGCACAACATTGAATACAACATGTATCAGAAATCTGTGGTACAGGCCAAAAAGCTGAGCAATTTTCTCCAACAAAATAATCGCGAGAAAAAAAATGTGCTGTCCCATACATTTGGGTCGAGTAGATATTGAAGTTTTGTATGGGACAGCTGATTATTTTTAGGGTGCCGTACCCGAATGATGCCAAACGGAACTATTACTAAGCCACCGCTGTCAATGTCGGTATTTAATTAACCGTAAGAGGTAGACAGTTGAAAAACAAATAAAAGTTAAAAATTAAAGGGGCTCCCCAATAAACGTGTTTTATTCGAAGTTTTTTTGCTAAATATTGTACGGTGGTTCCCTTATTGTTGGCCGGTTCCGAATCGTTGGCCGGTCTTTAGCATTTACGATGAAGAAAAAAAAAACCATAAAGAAAATTTTTCAGTTTGATGGTCTGTACCACATCTTAAGCATGACCACATATTCCTAATACATGCTATAAATAAGTCTCAAAATATAGTGCCCAACTAAAAAATGCAGGGAAAGCTATGTGTATAGAAAACGTAGGTATTGGCGTAGATAATTATATCTTATTACAGTAAAACTATTTCCTTAATGTCCTTCGGAAATCATCGCATTTCCGAATACTAACGAATGCTAATTACCATATCCATAAATTATTAGATTTATCGTGTATAATAATTTGAATTCAGAACTAAGAGCTTTATTGTTAGAGCTCTATAGAGTTCAGGCCGACGTATAAAACAACAACAAAGTACTTCGTTCTGAATTCAAATGGGAAAAAAACTAAGTGCATAAGATTTTCGTTGCCTAATGTTAAAAGTAGTAATTGTGAGATAGTATTGAATCAAGAGAAACTAGAATTCGTCGATAAAACTGTTTTCCTAGGGATCACGCTTGACTCAAGGCTTCAATGGGGTCCTCATTTAACATCCCTTTCAGGACGATTAAGTTCAGCAGCATATGCTGTGAGAAAAATCCGTCAATTTACAGATGTAGGTACCGCGAGGCTAGTCTATTTTAGCTACTTTCATGGTATTATGTCGTACGGTATTCTACTATGGGGACGGGCTGCAGACATCGAGTCTATTTTTATTCTGCAGAAAAGAGCTATCAGAGCCATATATGGCCTCCGCAGGCGCGACTCTTTAAGGGAACTGTTTAAAGATATTAACATCATGACGGTACCTTGTCAATATATCTATGAAAACATTATGTACGTAAGGAAAAATCTACATCTTTTTAGTAAAAGAGGTGCAAGACAAAATTATATTACTAGGAATAGGGACCAATTAGTTCAACCGGGTTTCAGGCTGGCTAAAGTGGACTCATCTTTCATGGGGTACTGTTTAAAGTGTTACAATAAAATACCTCCCCACATACTTCAACTGAATGAAACGAAATTTAAATCTTATATTAGACGCACATTATGCAGCCAAGCATATTATAAATTGGCAGATTATATTGCTGATAAAAATGCTTGGCCCAATGCTGGTCCTGCTCCACAAGGGCGCATAAACTAATTGATTAGCATTTGAAAATTCAGTTGGAGCTGCTGAAGATTTTAAAAACTATCTTTGCATTGTATAAATTCAATCTCTTAGCATTGTATAATTGCATAGAACATGTGTGAGTACTATGTACCGACTATAAAGCTACCATTTAGGTGCAGGGTATGTCTTTCATTGACTTGAATGTGTCATGGCGGCTGAGAGTATGTCATGCTCACTCTAATGTCTCGCTGACGGTGGCGCGTGTGTTGGATCATTTAGCTCCCTTCAAAATGGTTGAGCTGAATGGTGCTAATCCATGCGTCATGTTCGTGAACGGGCGCCGTCAGTAGGGACTGGTCATCTCTTAGCTACCACGGCTTATTTTAATTTAATTTAATATTTTAGATTGTTTATTTTTTTTTATTTATGTTACGGACGCTTTTCACGTTTTGCATCGTTTTCACATGTATAACTTCAACATGAATGATGTAACCAATATTTTGTAACCATATCATGATTTAAAAGACTGTACGTGGAGTTTCTTGCCCGTTCTTCTCCATAGGTACCTACTACGCTTTGGAGCTTCATCTTTCTGACTGACCGACCCCCTTGAAAATTCAAAAGTGCCTGTAATTGGTTTATTTGAAATAAATGCTTTGAGTTTTGAGTTTTGAAATTATTATACACGATAAATCTAATAATTGATGGACGTGGAAATTAGCATTCGTTTATATTCGGAAATGCGATGATTCCCGATCGACATTAAAAAAAAAGTTATACTGTACTTAGGCAGGGGTGACTGTATGGTAGACCCCACATTTCGCCAGTTATGTTTAAGTCCTATTTAATAGGTTTAAGATAATCCATTTTCTTAACATTTCATTTCCCTAACTTTCTGTAATAAACTCTAGTTTAGTAAAAAGAGACCAAGAAATAAGCGCCATACGTAAAAAAAAAACTACCATTTTATTATTACTTAAAACTAACAAGTGATTTTCAAAAAATATGAATTTCAGTAAGTTACCTACAAGTGGCGGTTGGTACAAAAATAATTTTAGGATTCAATACTTTAGTTAGATGAAGACGAAATAGTTTTGTATGTTCATTCTTTTTACTTTTGAAAGACGAGCAAAATATAGTTTTGAACGTAATTATCAAAAACTGGGGTACTTTAACCCCCAGTGTGTGTTTTTGTCCTCCATTCAAGTTTTTGTCCTCCATTCAAGTATTACGTAAGCACCAAGGGGGGTCTTTGGAGGGCTTTGCTTATTTTTGATGACAGGGACGGGGGGATCTGGTGATAACATCAGCAATTTTATTTATTGACATTTTCTGATTTTTTTGCAATATTTAGTAGATTCTGATTTGAACAAATATGGCAACCCTACTTGTCTATGCTTGAAAGCGAAAAGCATGTTCATTGATTCCCCAAAATAATTGATATTGCTTACTCGCTCTCACGCGGTGTTTTATGGTTAAGTTAGAAAGAACCGAAGTAGGGTAATTACTTAAATGGGCATTAAATTCATTTATAATCCATAAATTCCTTATTTCTAGACTCATGAATAACAATAAAGAATACTGAAGAGATTAAAAAAAAATATTTATACCAATGTTTACACGTAAGCAATGGGGGAGAGGGGAGGGGTAAGAGCTTTGCTTACTTAAGGAGTTACCTGTTTAAAAATGTCAAAAATTCTGCTTACGTAATAGTTGAATGGTCCCTGATCTGTGAACCTAGAAAAAAGAAATGTTTATCCAATGTTTTAGAATCCCCCCTAAATTCAATGGCGCTCTAATTTGTATATAACTTTAGGGTTAGAGATTACTATTGTTACCCAATGTTGAATGTATACAATATGAAGACGACAATACGGCAATAAATGCAAATACTAGCAATACTAATGCATGTCTATTTTGAAACAATAAAATGAATCTAAACCCCTTGACCACGACATCACTGCTCGCGCGCCCTGCGTCTTGCGTCTGCGACCGCGACGAGAATAAATGTTAGAATTTATTTAGAGCATGTCATAATTCGCCGCAGTGCGAGTTGCGGAGAGGAGAGCGACGCGGGAATATTCGAGCGCCGCCCCGCGCCGCTAGACGCACCGCCCTATGTCATGGCCCTGGCCTAACATAGAAAGTAATAGTGTTTTTTTTCAAACAAACTAAATACTATACTCCATAGGTTTAAGTTAAATAAAGGTAAACAAAAAAATCACGTGACGTGACAGCTGTCAAGTAACCGACTAAACGTAATACCTGTCACTTCAGTTGTCATGCTACGTCACAGTTGAACTCTTCAATTTAGCAACGTTATAATTCGTTGACGTTTAGAGTTTAGGCACTTTACAATAGACAGATTAAAAAATATTATATTATTATTATTATAAATCTAGCAGTTACATCTGCGAAGAGTAGTTTAAGAATAAATTATAAAGTTAAACATTCATTAATAAAAGAGGAAACTATTGTAAAAATCAAAAATAAATTTAATTTGGTTTTATCGTATTTTTAAACAAGAAAGTGATAAAAACCCTTTTTCGGTTTAAAGAATTATTCTCATAAATAACACAAGACAGTTCACTTAATATATGAGATATACAAATAAATCATGCAGTTACAAGGTGATAAAGACTCCGTGAGTCGATAAGAGGAAAACAAAAATAATATCTTTAAAACTAGGCTTCTAAAAATTCCATCCAATAGGTTAATTAAATTATTTATCATGCAGACATTTTCTAAATGTGTTACATTGTTTCTAAAACATAAAGGTTTAACAATTTTTTTTAAATATTTATATTTTTTGCATTGACTATATTATCTGGCAACTTATGGTACAGTACCGCTCCTTCGTATAAAATGTTTTACAATTTGTTTACCTTTATTTAACTAAACTTATGGAGTATAGTGATGGTCTGACTATGCGTTTTGCCGATCAGCCGTCTAGCTATAGTAACGAAACTATTGGATATATTATGTAGTAGAATTTTTGAAAGCCGACTGGCAACATCATGTATGTTTATCTAGTAATAAAACTGAGTTTGTTTGAATGCGCTGATCTCTGGAACTACTTCAATCTGCCTAGCCTGTTTCCAACTATGTTGGGGTCAGCTTTCAGTCTAACCGCGCGCTGAGCGACTGCCTATCTGACCGTCACAACACAGTAACTAGGTAATACGATACCCCTTGGTAAGACTGGTGTCAGACTTTCGTCGCTTTCGCTTCTGACGACTCATAACGACTGGCGAAGATCCACGAATCACAGCCGCGACCAACGGCTTAACGTGCTTTCCGAGGCACGGAGGAGTCTCGGTATGTAAAGATGGTCACCGATCCACGGACCAACCCCGGCAAGCGTGGGTTAACCTGATGGATCGACCCATGCGGCTGTTATTACTTAGCCACGAGCTCTTGGAAAGGAAGTAATACCGCGGGCCATGCGATGCAACGCGACGCGGTGGGTCCACAAGAAATTTCACGCAGATGTAGTCGCGAGCAGAAGCTAATTAGATATAAATGAACTTTAATTAATTGTCGTATTGTCGTTTGCATCTTGTTTGCTGTTTGTGTTTTATTACTAACTAAAAAATAAAATGGGAGAAAAGGCCATACAGTAATTTTACCCGTCGTTTAAAGTGAAAAGTATAAAGATATTGTGGCGGCATCTACATAGCCACATGCGAACTACACATCACACTCACGTCACGCAAAATCCTGCATCGCGCAAGGAAAATTGGACACGAGACTAGCATATATACAACGTCCCGACATCAATCGTCGGATAGTAGCCCACCAGACGCAATCCGCAATCCTCTTTTTTCTATGGAGGACTGACGTCAGTGTGAAGCGTAGCTCGCATGTGGCGATATAGATGCCGCCACAGTATATTACCGAATAAACTCCAAAAATTCAAATAATTTCGAAGGTACAACGTAGATTAGACGAATACAAATATTTTTGTTTTGTGCTTTACCTTAATTTAATTTAAATTCAACACACAGGTACATCACTAGTCTAAGTAAAGCTATTCACGAGATTTTGTTTTACAGACATACATACAAACATTCCCTTAAGTTAACTTATTTTAATAGTGGAAAAGCATATTCTAATAAAGTGTTTATTTTCAAAAATAAAGCTAAATACTGGCGCGATTGAGATATATAATCGTTAACAGTAGGTTTAAACGACTCCCATCGGCATTGTACTGAGTTTAGGAGGTCCTTGTGACCTCCAATTTTATGTGGGGTCTATGTTCTCTTATATAATAAAATGTTAAAGTTTTATTAAAATTACCATTGTTCGAATTTCTTACAAGTGGGCATTGCTTCCTAGCGATATAGGGATAATATAGCTCTAAATATTTACAAATATGTATGAAGATATCACAAATAATATTCTTTCGTTTTTTTTAAATAAAACTTACTTTTTCTGTGAGATCAAAAGCCATATAGTATCATGTTGATTTTGAATCTGGTCAAAATCTATTCACAATGGTGTTAGTACACCCCCATTTCGCCAGTTATATTTAAGTCCCCATGTAATAGGGGGCGAGCCTATTGCCATCAACCGGGCAGCAATCCTGACTACGGGCTGCTACTGATAAATTCATAAAGTAAAAACCCAATAATAATGACTCAAATATAATGGTTTTTTAAGAGCATTCATTCTATAAGTTGCCAACGTCGCAAATAGCTGTCAAATATTTACCAGTTTTGATTAATTTGGCAATATTACTGTATGGAAATATGAAATATGGCTAACTAGTGAACTAGAATATTAATTATGAATTGCAATTATAACACCGAATAACCGTTTTATGTGAAAAAAGGGCATTTGGAAAGTTGCCAAATACTTTTTTTACATCTAAAACTAAATATTCACTGTTACGATATTAATTAATGCATTTCATAATCAATATTTTAGTTCGCTAGTTAGCCAAATTTCTTATTTCCATACAGTAAAATTGCCAAATGATTCAAAACAGGTAAATATTTGACAGCTATTTGTGACGTTGCCAACTTTAAGAATCAACGCTCTTAATGCAGTCTCTTGTCATATTTTACAAAATTACTTATGAGAATCTTTGTAGTCTATGGGTGACTACCGACATGACGACCACAAAGAAATTAGGATGAAGGCAAGAGAATGAATGAGTATTGATGAGCGTTCTTTATAAATAATATTATTAGTGAAATCTTGACTAAAATAATTATAATTAAAAAAAAATCTATACTGGTTGTAATGTTCAGCAAACTATGTATAATAAATTCTGTAGATTGTTTAGTATGTAAGCTAATGTGTCAAAAATATGTTTTATTATTTCGTAAGAAAATTCTTATTAATACGCGAAACGACTTCGTTTAGGCTTTCGATATCTATCGATGATTCCGTACTTATATTTTCACTCGATACTTTGCAAGCGTTATTCGTAGTATCGATATTAGTTAAATATCGATGGTGGATGTGGTTGTCAGCCTTTTTTCAGATTTCATAAAAACTTCTTTCGTAAAAAATCTCGATTTCAGTATCGATAATTTTGCTACAACACTAGTACGTAAATCGTTACGCGTACATACGAAGGTTATTACGCATGCATGCCTATACTGCCCTGCTAAGCCGAAAGGCGCTATCTCTGAGATACGCCCTTTTAGTTTTTTTATACCATGCAATAGCTATAATAATTTCGCATCTAATGGTATAAGCCACATACCGCTATCTAACCTAAAACATTTAAAAAAACCACTCAGAAGTTCTTTATATCCTTAAATTACAATTTACAAAAAGTCAATTTTCTCAAAACTTACTCCGATTGAGATACCGCCTTTCGGCTTAGCAGGGCAGAATAGGCGTGCCCTTGGATACTACATATATTCACCTCTTTTTTGTAAATTATTATCATTTGACATTTCAAACTTATTTACTGAACAAATTACAGAAAAATACTGCCTTGCCTTCAATTTCCCATGTCATCTTAGGACCCGTTCACACGTACTACAACCAAACCACATTGCAACGACATCATGTGGGCAAGCAATGGTTACGTTGTGGCTTATGTTTGCATACAGCCAGATCGTTCTGTTTGCGATGTGGCCGGCTGTTAGTGCGCGGTTTCGTTATTAATAACGACGTAGCCTTGATGTGGTTGGTATCGCCCACACGGTTATTTTGACGGTGAAATGTGGTCCGAGTGAATAAACTATTCATTTTTATACAAATTTGCGCTCATCCACGTGTTGTCGTGGTTGTGGTTGGTGTGATCGGGCCTTTATTGGTTGGTTGTTGACGACGTCAAGTAATCACAACAGTTGTCGTGATATTTGACAACAGATTTGAAACTTTCAGAAACTGGTGTCACTGAGACTAAAAAAGTGTTATTTAGACACTAAAATGGTACTTTAAACTCGTGCCTTAAACTTCGTTGTAATTCTGCTTAAAACTATTTTATTTTTATAATAATTTTAACAAAAAAATACTATAATTTTACTAAACCTACTATATGTACAAGAACATGGCAACTTTTATATTAGCTAAGCAATGTCGACAGTGCCTAGATAATCTTAATAGTGAGATGTTGAAAATAATCAATCTTTTCGATTAGAACTAAGAACAATAATTGCAAGATCAGTGCAGTTTACCGATAAATTACAAATTAATTAATTCATATATTGATATATCGATCGATATAAATGCCTCTTTGCAAGTTAAGCCGTTGGTCCCGGCTGTCATACGTAGATCTTTGACAGTCGTGACGGGTCATCAGAAGCCCGAAAGTCTGACAACCAGACTTACCACGGGGTATCGTATTACCCAGTAACTGGGTTGTGGAGATCAGATAGGCAGTCGCTCCATGAAAATACTGTTATTCAGCTGTATCTTATGAGACTGGAAGTCGACCAAAACATAGTTGGGAAAAAGCTAGGCATGATTATCGATCGATGCATAAATATATCAATAACTATAATATAATATTATATAATAATACAAAATCTATTTTGACTAAACATCAAGTGTTTTATTCCTTATTACAATAACCTTAAACTATGAACATCGATGCTTACTAAGCTATGGCATATAATAACCATTTATTATTCTTAACTACAAATAATTATAACCATTTTATATTCTTTATTAAATGCCGACATTTTGTTTTAAGTTTCACGTAAAGGGGGGAGCGAGCCTAATACCATTTAACGGACATTTTTCAAAGGGCCGAACGAAAATTATCGAAGAAATTCCGTGTTTTTCGTTCGAGACACTGGCGGATAACCTTCGGTCATAATTATTAATAAGTTCAAGTTAATAAACGACATATTATTAAAGCAATAATTATTAATTATTATTTTTTGCCTAAAATATATTTACTATAGGCTTGCCGATTATAATAATATACACTTATTATGTAGTTTTTTTATAATTATTTATAGTTTCTGCAAGTATTGCTATGTTATTTTATCACAGAGTCGTGAATGATATAAAGCTGTGTACACACCTGCGACTTATCGCTGCGATTAATCGAAATATCGTGTAAGATAAGAATGGTCTCGGTAGCCCTAACTGCAGTTTGACAACAAAGAGGTCAAAATTCGTCATAATTTTTGTCTGTAAGAATGGGTTGAAGATAATAGAAAATATTGAAAAAAAATCATAATTAAAGAAATTGGTCTTACGCTGATGATTGAAAGACCACTTTTTCAAGGCAAAGTGGTCGCAAAAAAAGATTTGAAAGTGCAAGATTGAAATAAGAAAATCCTTAAATATTTTTAGCTAATATTTAAGCCAATTATTGTCAATTTATTATGGAAGACTAAGGTTTATTCTTGATAGGGCAATCCACATTAAAGGCTCGGTAGGTAAGCGAAGTTTTAATGGAGTACATTTGGGGCAAGTCATCCAGCTCCGAGACACAACTCCGAGAAAGATGCCGACAGAAGAATACAGTTATACTTGAATACACAATCTTAGATAATTTACATCTATTGCCACTTAATCAACTATCTACTTTAGCGTTATGTAGTCTAGGTTGATTTTCGTTTGACTGTTTGTAATAAAAAGGTCCTAAATAAATTTCGGTTGCAGTAGAATTTGAACTTTGTCATGAATGCCAATGAGTTTGTGTTCCCAAGACTTGATATTATCTGAGATTTTGAATTCAAATATAGGTAAACTTGCGAAATGCCTATAACTAGCAAAGAGGAAAATATTATATCCGAAAGATTTTTTTTTTTTTGTTTAACAGTCGTCAGGCTGAACACAGCTTTATGTCAAAAATAATAATTTTCTTTTGCAATGTATTAAGTCATGTGAAAAATAATTATAATCTGTGCATTTTGGAATGGTAAATTTTTATATAATTCTTGTGATATGGAATGTCCTACAATTTTTCTAATAAATAATTATTTATTTTTCGATCGAATTATATTTCACAAAAAATATATGAACCGGATATATTATTGTTATATTTATATTATTGTAATTTTGTACAATCAGCAGTTAATCTGTTTTTTACCAAAATATTTTATGAATTATGTAGAATAAAAATATACAGGGTGGTTTTTATTATATCAATTAATAACTTTATATTTATTATTATTTACTCACGAAACTTATTTCGGCACAGGCCGAAAAGTTTCGGACTCAAACGGAACCCATTCACGAGCGCAGAATGAGAGCTTAAAAACAATTTCCAACTACCCTCTATAAAGTTTAAGAAAAATAAGGTGTAGAGATTCTACGGTGCTTATAGGGAAAAATAAAAATATTTCATGGTATAAAAAGACCAACCACTGATATTATTGTATATTAATTATAATTTCCATGATAAAAACTACAGTGATTCTCAAACTTGACCAGATTTATAATAAAAATTTGAAAATCTGTTGTCTACTTATACAAAGTGTAATTGAAAAATCCTCTAAAGGGGTCATTCTACTCATCAATCAGAACCACTTTTATCAAGCGAGCAAACCTGATATCGCGAGAAAACCCTACATTTTGTTGAGTTATTATGTGACCATAAAATACATATACAATGTGTAAAAGAATAAACGTCAGACTCCCCAATTAGAATATAAAATTATAAGTTTAAAATAACATGTGTAATTTACTAAACCAAACCATGACATTTTTTATAAAATAGTTGTCCTAACTAAACATAAAACGGAAAAAAACAAAAATGCGATCGTGCATTTAAGTAGGCTTTATAGCTAGTTATCCTTTTTTTTCGGGAAAAATTAACATATCATACAGTATGGTAACTAACGAAGGGCGTTACCGTTAACCCGCAAAAGTAAGACGTCTGTCACGCAAAAAAAAAAAAACTTTTTTTTTGTACATACTAAAATATTTACAAAATATACAGTGTTTCTTTTACGTATCAATTTAATATTTTATGTGAATATTTTAGAGCTAAATTTTTTTTTTTTTTTTGCATTTATGGACGTCATACTGTTGGGGGTTAACGGGAATGCCCTTCGTTTAGTTAACATACTGTATATTAATAATGACGGAACTTGATTCAGAAGCCGATTCTGAACATACTTTTAGGTCTGGCATTTATTCTGTTACACTTTATAGGGAGCAGCCTATTTGTATTTTCATTACTCCTTGTAAGATTGGTTTTTGATATTTCTGTCAAGTAATCATAACAGCTAAAGGGAAATCAGAATTCAAAGCAGATTTATTCATCAACTTTTCAAAAATCGGGTGATAAAATGCTCAAACAAAATTTATTAGAGAAAAAAATTATCAAGGAATTAAGAATCACTATATTTTTCAATCTTTTACCGTGTTTAGGCTCCGTTTACACACCGCCAGTCTTTAGCAGTAACTTGAAAATATTGCATTTAGTTACTAATTTGTCTGTTTACATGGCTAAATTTTCACTCAATTTAGTGATTGAGTGATAGGCAGTTTTAACGATACAATTCAATAAATTGTAGTGACTTCTAATCGACTAACCACTAAACAGTATGTTTAAAAGATGGATATCACTAAAACTTAGTGTTCAAACAGCCAAACGAACTGGCTTTCCACTTATTAAGGGACATTTCTCAGAACTTAACACCAACTAAACAGCAATTTTCTTGTGTTCTCTCAGTTCAAGTGACAAAACTATCAACTTGCTTGGACTCTACTAAAGACTGGACTCGTGTGGACACTGTTACATCTTTTATCGTCGAGTAGCGTCGAATTGTTTCACCAATTCAGGTATAGCATTGGGTTCGACGGGCACTTTCTGCATTAACTCGTTCAGACTTCGCACGTAGGATAGTTTGCGGAAGAATTTTGAACTGAGGAGAGAACATAATATAATTTGTTTTAGTATTTTTATCTCACGAAGCGACGCGCGTTTTACTTGTGGTAACTTAGTATACAAACACGTAGTGAACGTTATAGGCGGCAAAATGCACCCTAATTGTGTATATATGAGATCAATCACAATCCGTTTCATTTCGACAGTTCAACAACATTCATTGCGTTATTTGAGTTGTTGAACAAACAAATTTTACGAACATACGAAGCAATGGATTAACAATTTCCTTAAAAAATGATTCAGATTATGATTGATCGTGTGTTACGCAGTTGGAGTGCTGTAAATTGAATATCTTTGAAACAAAGTAATTGCTACGAGGTGTGGGAACGACTCTAACAAAAATATAGTTTTTAAATTTCTTTTTCTGTTTTTCTGGATGTATGTTCTGGATTGGAGCAAAAACCGCTAAACGGATTTGGATGAAATTTGGCACACATAGTATACCCCGGAAAAAAACACTTAAAATACTTTTTACCCCGATATTCCGCGCGGCGCAGCTAGTAAATAAATAAAGAATAAAAGCTTACCTTACAAAAGGTTTGGTCAATATGACGAATGATTTCAGCCAGAACGTAGGATGTACCAGGTACAAGTGTTTCAAGCTTTTACGTAACCTGAAACAATTTTTTTTACTTTGTTAGCGGTAGCCTTATGAAAATAGGGATGATGACAAATTTTTTTTTCAGGCCCTTTGTAAAAAAATCCAATATTTAAAAAAAAATATTGGACACGTTTTTTTTTTTTTTACGTAATCTATAGATTACGGCGATACATTGAGGTAAAATGCATGACGTCACGAGTATGTATATTTTATACATACTGGTGACGTAGCGACCCCCACTCCCCAACTTAAAATGCGTTTTATCTAAGTAATTTTTTATTAATATGATAAAGCAAAAAATACGTGTCTAATATCTTTTTATTATCTGACTGGCGGACTAATTAGAATTTCATTTTTTTACCCAGTCATCATCCCTATTCTGGCACTAAATTTTGGTAAGAATGTTTGAAGTGAACCCTCTTAGGCCGCGTGTCGGGTTCGGGTACTACTATAACAAATCAAAATCAAAATAAAAAAAATCGAATTAATCAATTCTGTGGGAGTGATTTCGTGACAAGGGACGGAAGTGTGTAACAGGAAGCCGGGAAGCGCACGCTATTTGATTTGACCAATGAGCGCGCGCGGTGCTAGAGTTGACCGTCAGATAGTATCAACCCATTTTCCGAAAATATTTCATACAAATAAAATGTTAATATTTATCAATACTAGCCATCCCTACTTGACAATGACCTTGACGAGGCCGCCCCTTTAATGTTGCTTTTTACTAGAATTTCGCACGCTATCTCAGCGCTTTCGTCTTGGGTTCTAGGCGATAAAAAGGCTTTTATCGCACTGTAAAACAGGCGTTTTACACTTGCCGGGGTTGGTCCGTGGATGGGTGACCATCTTCACATACCGAGACTCCTCCGTGCCTCGGAAAGCACGTTAAGCCGTTGGTCCCGGCTGTCATTCGTGGATCTTTAACAGTCGTTACGGGTCGCTCGAAGCCCGAAAGTCTGGCAATCAATCTTACTAAGGGGTATCGTATTACCCAGTTACTGGATTGGATAGGCAATCGACCATGTAAAATACTGGTATTCAGCTGCATTCGGTTAGACTAGAAGCCGACCCCAACATAATTGGGAAAAGGCTAGGCAGATTGATAGCTTAGTGGTGTGACCCTCGGACTGCCAAGTCGTAGGTCTCCAGTTCGAACCCAAGGCACGCACCTCTGACTTCTCGGATTCATGTGCGTATTGTATAATTATCACTTGCTTCAAAAACGGCGAAGGAAAACATCGTGAGGAAACCGGCATGCCTGAGAGATATTTCTCGACGGCATGTGAAGCCAAGTCAGAGGCCCATGCGGCATAAAAACGCTGACACCAGGTTAGTCAATAACCACACGAATAAGAAAGAACCGGCCAAGTGCGTGTCGGACCGCGCATAATGAAGGGTTCCGTAGTAGGGATGAATTTATCGCAAAAAGAAACTTAACTTTGTAGTTGAAAAACACGTTTTCCCATACATTCCGTATGGGAGAACATATTTTAGCAACCGCAAATTTAAATTGGTCGATTATTACTCGTTAACTTGTAGAGCCTACTTAGCTGTGATAGATTTCCTTTTAATTTCCTTATATATACTACTGCCGTGAATGTTTTCACATATCCAAAACCAACCATTTAGCTTGCAGGGAGGGACAATTGACTCTAAAAAAATTTGCACTTTAAAGCTTAATATTTCGCGAACGGATCCCTGAATCTAAAAATGGTTTTATCAAACTCACAACATTTAATATTAATATTTGAATGACCTTTCCAACGATACCCCACACTATGGGATAGACATGAAAATAAAAACATCCCCTCTTTACGTGTAGACCTATCCAATTTTATTTTATTTTATATATTTTATTTTATCACTTTGTCAAATTAAAGCTTTCTAGTACTTACTTTCTCTGAGATAAGCAGCAGACAGACAGACGGGCGGACGGATAGACAGACAGACGGACATGGCGAAACTATAAGGGTTCCTTGTTTACTACGGAACCCTAAAAAAGACCTAACGATACATACCTTCTGTCAATAAGCTTATAACACTCGTGTAGCCAATGGAAGGTAGGCAGCCGTCTCCTTCCGGCGCTGCCGTGAAGATACACTAATATATAGTCATCTGTTACTAGACGCTCTAGCGTCCAGATTACGTATCTGTGGGGAAAAGTAGTTTAACTTATAATAACTGAGTGTGTTATCTGACTCTAAAAGTGTGGCAACTCACTCTAAAACTGATACAACTTACTCTAAAAGTGTAACAACTTACTCTAAAACGGTTGCACATGACTCTAAAATATTACAACAGACATTTTTAATATTAAAACTGACTCGACAATATTTATAACAGACTTGAACTTAAAATAACTGGCTCTGAAACAGTTATAAATTACTCTAAAATATTTCAAGTGACTCTGATATATAACTACAGACTCTAAAATGTAATAACCTACTCTAAAACTGTAACAGCCTACTAAGCTCTAACAACTCATTAAATAAGTTTTAACTAACACTATTTGTAAAAAGAGTAACAGTGGAGTTTCTTGCCGGCTCTTCTCCATAGGAAACGACCAATTGGAACCGTGCACCTAGCTTCTGACGTTTCATAAGTGTCCATGTAGGTTTATGTGAAATAAAATAATTTGAATTTGAAAAGCGTTCCAGACTCTCTGACTCTTAAATGTCACAACTAAATCTGAAAGACATCTGTTACAGTTCATCCTAAAACGATTCCCACTGACTCTAAAATTATTCCCATTGCCTCTAAAATTATTCCCATTGCCTCTAAAACTATTCCCTCTGACTCTAAAATGATTCCCATTGCCTCTAAAACTATTCCCACTCACTCTAAACCAGCCCCAATACTCACAGGAACAAGTTATCCATGCAGTACGTATAGTCTGGTCGTGCGCAGTCGGGTAAGTGACACGCACTGAACACTATGAGCGCCGCACCGCCGCCGTCGTACCCACCATGTGATATCACGCGTTTGTAGGGTTCGATTACCTGCGGAATACAAATTAACGAAAATACATAAGCATAATCAGCTTATAATAATGTCCACTGCTGGGACACAGGCCTCCTCTCAGTGGAAGGGAGTGGGCCGTAATCCACCACGCGGGCCCAGTGCGGGTTGGTGGATGTCACATGTCTTCGAATTTTTGGTTCTAGAACATGCCGGTTTCCTCACGATGTTTTCTTTCACCGTTTTGAGAGCAGTGGTGATGAAATAATTTACACAAAGTAAAGCGCCTGTCAGGGTTCGCACCTACGACCTACCACTCGTAAGTCACGGCTGTTACCACTGGACCACCACTGCTTTGTGAACGGAATGGAAGCCGATCCGGTAATTACAGACACATCACACATTTCATTTCTCTGAACGACATAGCCCGGAATAATAAACGATTTCTATGAGAATTTCCATGTGGGCGAAACCGAGGGGTGCAGCAAGTTTTTAATATTAGTAGGATTACAGTAACTCAGTGGTGGAGGTCAGATAGGCAATCACTCCATGTAAAATACAATTTTTTTATTATTCTCAAACATAGGTACAGTACAACTATTTTCTTAATGTCCCTCTGCAAACTTATATACGAAAGTATATTCCAAGTCGATTGAGAGCGTCCGGTGTACCCGGCAACTGATAGAAATCCGACGACTGACGAAACACGAAGTTTACCGAGGGACATTAAGAAAATAGTTGTACTGTATATTATTTGTTGGTTTTAGAGTTTTGATCGCCAAACTTTCCAGGTTGATGGCGGGAAGCGCTTGTTAATATATATACACAAATAATCTAGTAAAATTAACCTTAAAACTACCAACTATGCACTAATTTCAGTCAAGGATCAATCACACCGGAACGGACAGATTGCGGACGAGTCGCGGACACCGGACACTGATAGATTCTAAGTACGTATCTGTCTGGTGTTCGTGTCCGGAGCCGCGTCCGCAACCCTCCCGCGCCGGCCCGACCAACCCCTTAGTGTGAATCACAGATTACTCAATAATGTAATGTTGAGCTCAGTTGTAATAGTTGTTGTGTGTAATGTTTTCTAATGTACTGTATACATTAATTATATGTGTAGACGATGCATCTTGAATAAGATTACTATACCACGATAGGTAAAAAGAATAAAAAATAGAAGCAAATACAGATAGATTAATTATGTGATAGATACATGGTGCTCACATATTTACAAACATTGTAAAATTATATGATATTCCTAACATTTTAATAAGTCAGTGTGTGAGTTCAAGTAATCACAGAATGTAAAATCAGATATAAAAATAAATAAATATATATATAATTAAATTAGCAACCAGTTTGATTTTGTCTAGACTCTAAATTGTCCTATGGAGCAGGACCAGCATGTTTCCAAGCATTCTTATCTTGGATATAATCTTCTAATTTGTAATATACTTGTTTACAAAGTGTACTTTTAAAAGTTAGTACTGTTAAGAACCTGGTACTTGTTGAAAGACCTACACTGTCCTCCCATACCTATTAACACTGTTATTTGAAAATATTGTAAAAGCCAATTATTTTTAAAAGAGGAACCGTGGAGTTTCTTGCCGGCTCTTCTCCATAGGAAACGACCAATTGGAACCGTGCACCTAGCTTCTGACGTTTCATAAGTGCCCTTGTAGGTTTATGTGAAATAAAATATTTTGAATTTTGAATGATACTATAAGGTGTTCAGCGTTCACTCGTATTCAGCAGCAAACGGTTAGACTGGAAGCCGACCCCGACATAGTTGGGTAAAGGCTGGCAGATGATGCGTAGGTTTACCTTCATATCACAAGTTGCATGTCCCCCTGCTCTTGGCACGCTGATCCAACCTCGTTCGTTGCTTAACTCCTCAGCCGCGGAGTATTCAGGGATGGGGTCGCTACTTTCTGACAGTGTGTTCGTTGATTTTGACCTGTAATGATTCATTTATACACAGGTTTTACTTTTTCGTAATAATTTTTACAAAAAATATTGATTTCGATTGATGTCTCTGCTATATCATATTGGTCGATATTCTTATAAGTGATCATTTTATTGCTCACTAGCTGCGCCCTGCGGTTTCACCCGCATAAGTCTCGATCCCGTGGGAATTTCAGGATAAAAAGTATCCTATGTCCTAAACCAGGCCATGATCTACACATGAGCCAAATTTTGTTCAAATCCGTTCAGCCGTTTTAGCGTGAAAGCGTAACAAACAAACAAACTCGCTTTTGCATTTATAATATTAGGATTCAATCAACCCATTTTTCAGATGCAGAAACGCGGTCTCCATACCTCGTATGATGAAAAACTACAAGTTTTCATGAAATAGTCATATTTCTCCATTAGAGAATCAATTCAATTCAAATGTCATTTATTCAAACTAGGCTGAGAATCAGTACTTTTCGAACGTCAAAATTACATAAGACAGTCCCCCAAAACGCCCACCCTTCACCACTTCCTAGTGCTTTAGCTGGGAAGAAGAAGTGGCGCAACAAACTCCCCAGCAGCACAGCTGTCTGTTCAGTTAGAAAGAAAAAAAAAGATTCTATATAATGGTATTCAACATAATTAACCTAATTTAAATTATTATCCATATGTTAGCAAGCACACGCCAATATACCAAGCAAAAGCATCGAGAACTATACTCGGGCAGAAATAAAAACTAAACGTAAACAGAACTTAATAAAAGCCTCCAGGCATACAGGGCGTGCCCGCTTACATAAAGCTGTAACTGGAAGTTATAAATGATAAGCTAGGACCATCGAGGTAAAATAAATAAACAGTTAATTACTAATAACAACAAGTAAATAATCCCATCCCATAAAAAACAAGTACACTTAAGTTGAGACTTGACAGACCACGTGGTTTGACTTCTGCAGTAGACGATTTATAGGTATCTTTCGCGGTATGAGGTCTGAGCCAGGGCGTCATCGGGGCGGCGGAGAGAGCGCGGGAGGCGCGGTCAAGTCTCATCTTTCATGGCGCGTATTGTCACTTACATTTTGCTCCCCTCATCGTCACTCAACACCAGATGCTGATTGACAGGTTCTGTCTCCAACTCCTGAGGCTCAGGGGGCTCGTCTTCTGACTCCATGGAACACACGCTAACGCTGTCCAGGCTACATCTGTCTTCTTCTGGGGGCTGAAAGATAAAAAAAAAACATTCGAGTGTTGATAATTTCCACGTATGAGGAACAGGGTGTAAAGTTCACTCATTCTTTATAGAAAAGGGAGGATCCTCCGACCAGATGGGTATCGTGTCTGGCGGGCAACTGCCCAACGATTGATGTCGGATAGTCTTATAAATCTCGTTCGCGCGGTAAACTCGAATTGCGCGATGCAGGATTTGTGTGAAGTCGAGTCTTTGATGCGTAGTTCGCATGTAGCGATGTAGATGCCGCCACAATACCAAACAACTTTGGAAGTTGGCGAAACGTATGATTTTGTACTGATAAATGATTTTATTTCTATAAGTAGGTTTGTACAAACACTTTTACATGTGAATCATATTTTAAAAAGTAGATGAGGTCGGTGTTTTCTATCTGACTTCTCTTAGAAGAAAGGCCAAAACAAACTCAGAGGACATAGTCACTTGAGCACACATCACACGTGTGTGATGTCTGACCTCTTGTCACATAATCATGGTCAGATCATGTGAAGACCATGTAGATTGGTGTCTGAAATGGTATTCTGAGGAAATTACCACACAGATTGAGTGGAACTGTCCAGTCAGTGCACGCAATTGTTAGTAATCGTGCAGCTCAACTCAGAATAGCGATGTTCGCTGGGATAAAAAAAACTATTAAGTCCGTCAGTCAGATAATACAAAAATATTAGACACGTATTGTTTGCTTTATCATATTAATAAAACATGGTTTAGATAAAACGCATTAAAATTGGTGAGTGAGGGCTCGCTATGTCACAAGTCAGTATAAAATCTACCGGGGAGTGACGTCATGCCACATTTTAACTCAATGTATTGCCGTAATCTTTTGATTACGTAAAAAAATAAAAAAACGTGTCCAATATTTTTTAATAATTCACTCACGGAACAAATTTTTTTTTTGTCAGCTAAGGAACTGACCGATTTCGAAAGATTCGACGAACACCAAAGGAAGGACATTTGGGTAGGCCGCGTAAATTACTCAAACTGCCAGACCATCATTAATATATAATAATTGAGAAAAAAAAAAAAAATTGACCCACATAAGACTATGTGGGTCAATTTTTTTTTTTTTCTCAATTCACATTCACAATAATTAAAATAATATAATACTTAAATAAGTAAATATCTCTTCTTAACTACTTTTTCAATACGTACTACCTCCTCCTCTCTGTGAGAGGGAGTGGGCCATAATCCACCACGCGGCCCAGTGCGGGTTGGTGGATGTCACATGTCTTCGAATATTTGGTTCTAGGACATGCCGGTTTCCTCACGATGTTTTCCTTCACCATTTTGAGAGCAGTGGCGATGAAATTCTTTACACAAACTAAAGTGCCTGCCTAGGTTCGAACACACAACCTATAAATCGTAAGTCGGGGACGTTGCCACCGGGCAAGTGTGCACCATAATTCAGTACAACACAAAAACGTCGTGTGATTGTGTAATATCGCACGGCATCGCAGCTATTGTTGACAGTTCGCACGGGCTCGGTTTACTAACAATATTGTATGGCGTAGGTATGCGTTATGACGTCGATAATTACACGTTACGTTTACTGTTATTTGATCCATGTTATTGGTTTACCAGCCATATCAGGAAAGTTGGAAAAAATAAAAAATTGTCCGTTATAAAAAAATATTGGACACGTATTTTTTATTTTTTTACCTAATCAAAGTCAAAGTCAAATCATTTATTCCAAATAGTCCCTTGTAAGGCACTTTTGAACGTCAAAGTTTACAAAAAATTGAATTGATTCTAATCGCCCCTTCCAAAAGGTAGTTTTCGTATGGAGAAGAATGGGCAAGAAACTCCACCGTTACTCTTTTAAAAAGTGTTACAATTTTTTGTATATGTAGGTACATCAAATCAAAAGATTACGATGAGCGATGGCCGTTTTGCGTGGATGTGACGCATATTTTCCCCCAAATTGTTTATTTTCGTGTTTTGTTCTTTCCTTGCGTCATGTGTACCGCAAATAAACGTATTTTCTTTCTTTCTTTCTTTCTATTACGGCAATATAGTTCAAATGTAGCAAACCGTAACTCTCCGATAAATTTTATACTGACTTGTATCGTTGGAAGCGTCTTCATCGTCCGCTGGTTTAAGGGTATGTGACGTCACATTGAATTCAATATGGCGCCTTCTAAAGGACATAAAGCCATGACATTTTTTTTTTTTTTTTACCAAAAATACATGAAATGTCAAATTATTAACATTAACATCATTACATGCATGTATAACAAAGTCAAAAAGCAATGGGTACACATATTTAATTTAAGTTTAATTCAATACTAGTTTTTTAAGATTTTTGTCAGTACAAAATTCGTCAATGCTGTAATAGGCTTTATTTATTAACAAAGCCCTGAGTCTATTAAAAAAAAAAAAACTGAATATTCTTTAATTCTGCTGGTAATTTGTTAAACAGGTTGACAGACTGCACGCGTCACGAGAGTTTGGCAACATTATGCTTTGCGTGCAGAATAGTAGATCTTTTCTGCGAGTATCTCTCTCTCTCTCTTTTTTTTTTAAATATCGCCGCATTATGCTGAGATAGGAGCCTTTTTGGCCTCGGACAGGTCGTCGTTATTCTGTATTTACATGTTCCTTTTTTGTTTTTTTTTTATAATTTTTTTTGTTTTTTCTTTGTATTTCCTGTGCGTGTCCCAAATAAAATATTTTCTTTCTTTCTTTCTTTCTTTCTTATCTCTTTTTTCTTTCATCGTCTGTTTCAAACTCGTTTAGGTTCTTGTAAATGTCATTCAGAAGTGCTTTTTCATGGTCTAATAGGTATTTAAGTAAAATTTGACTTAGAAAGTTCATTTTAAGGAAAAAGGATGTAAAAAGACCCATCACATAGCCGTTGTCTACCACGTATTTTGCACATCAAACTAATAAACATTGAGCAGAAATTATTGCTGGGAAACGACTTTTGAAACGATTTTTGCTGTGAATAATCGCTGTTTATGGCAACCCGCACAAAGTTCGCACAGAGCACAGTCATCAGGTGTTATGGACATTCATAAACAATTTGAACAAATCAACAAATCTTATGAACAAAGGCCACTTGTCACCCAACGTAAGCGTTTTTGTTCCTCGTGCATTTTTATAACAAGCGTTTTTGTAGTGAGGCGATGTAGGAAGGAAGCCGCGGCGGGGGGTCCCGGGGCCCACTACACAAAACATTTCGTGATCCATAAAGACAAAAGGAAAATTAAAATCTGTAAAACTCACGGGACGGACCTCGCGTTCTTGTACCTTACACTGACATCCAGCTACACTCCAAATTATTTCGGTAATTGAATCTTGTTCGCAAGTTACGCGAATTTTAATAATATAGAAATGACAGCTTGTATTTTAGTGCATAATATTATAATTGTCTCTGTGCTCACCCGCAATGTAACGCACGCAAAACAATGTGCGCAGTGCCGGATTAACCACGTAGCAAGAGTAGCAATTGCTACGGGCCTCGCGCTAAAGGGGGCCCCGCGTATTCAAACCCGGGCCTCACCTCCGCCTGAGCATAATTTTTTGAGTGAAACTTATTAAGAAGTGGTATATTGAATTTACTTGATGGCTCAAAAACGTGATACGTACTACCTTTGCCGACTAAGACGTCAGAATATGGGTAATACAATTTCTAAAAGTTGATTGCAAATAGACGTATTGAGTATTGTTTTTTTTTTACCACTTTATACATAAGAACCCATAGCAGATCAAGGACCCGTCTATAAAATTTGCTACGGGCCCCGCGCTTGCTTAATCCGGCACTGAATGTGCGTATGGGTGAATGCAACGGTAAAGGAGTTTTGGGGGTATTTGAAGTTAAATTATAACATTTAAAACATATTTTCGTGAAAAAAAGCAAAATCTTTGACCCCGTAACCAGAAGGTTCCGACTTTCCGAGGTATGGTCCGGTACAAAAAAACATCACGAGACGAGAAGAAAAAGTGACTCTCGGCTTCGTTAAGCGTCTTTTTACACACATTCATTTGTTTACATGTTGGGAAACTAAATTACGAACACAGTTTAGGTATTTCACTTACCAGTTGTATCTTCCTCCGTTGTGTTCCCGGACTCCTGTGCTGTGCTGGTGTATGGCGCAGCGCTACACTGCCGGTATAAGGGTCTAGGAGCGCCTGGTATGCCGACCTGTCTTCTTGCGTCGATGCTGATATTACGTCTGGGGAGTCCAGGTCCTGGGAAAGATGATAAATTATGTTTAATAGTATAAAGCCAAGTCGCTTTTCGTGTATGTCTGTTTGACCGCTTAGTTCTGCTAACCTACACAATGGTTTTGGATGCGGTATTCACTATCATATAGAATTTTTTTTTCGTAAGTTTTATGTGTATAATAAATGCATATTAAGCTTAAATATAATTCAGAAACCCCGAGGTTTTGTTAAGTCTTAAAAACTATGGGAAAGGGGCGGATCGCTAGCAACTTTCAATCTACTGATCGGTTTTTAACTGGCGCAGGAGTCAGCGCTTCACTTTGTTTGTACGATTTTTTTATGCCAATAAAATTAATTTTATTTATTTCTAACTTTATGGGACCAACTCTGGAATAAAAAAAAAGCTGTGTTCCATACATTTTCACCAGGTATTTTTGTATAACATAGAATTTTATCACGACTCTAAAGTAAACCATTCATTAGTGAGCTTCATATCTTTTGAGTTGTGATGTATAGTGATATTTCTGGCGGTCTGTAGGCTGTGTCGACTTTGCAAATGTCCAGCCCCGGATTTCCGCTTAACCCTACAAGGCCCCGACCTTGGGGACCAGCCAGTCTAGGGGCACCAAAGCTACCCCGAACAGGTAGCTTGTCTACTTGACTTCTTGCGGACTGGGCTGCATGGCAAATGCTACAGGCCCTGCACTCATATCATGGTACTTAGATCAACCGTAGGAAAAAAATTAAATCTGACCTCTCCTAAGCGGGATGTAAAAAAAATCCGTGTAAAAGTGATTACGATATCCTATTTACAGAATAAACAATTTCATTTCTATATCTAGGTTTTGCTCACAACTAAAATATTTAAGTCCGGAAGGAATTGCGTCCGATAAACTCCCGATAAGGCTCTGAGTCAGACTAAAAAGTCATTTTACGGCCTCATCAACCGTACATTTACTTTGTGAACGAAGCAACCTACTTGTAGGACGTGCGTCACAAATATTGTGCTATAATTATAACGTTTTAAGCAATGCACATTGAGTCAGACAATAACTGTGAAACTAACCACTGGTCACGAGAAAGAATCGCTACCACTTTAAGAGGGCGCCTAAAGGTCCACTAGCGCCACTCTTTAAAAAAAATATTATCTCGTGACTGAGAAGGAATTATGAATAACGGCTAGTAAGGACCCTCGGTAAGTGTGTCTAGAATTTTCTAATACCTTTTATAAAGTTTCATATTGAGACACGGAGCAACAAAATACGATCTAGAGGAATGTGGCCGCTTTCCTTTAGATCGTATTTTGTTGCTTCGTGTCTCAATATAAAGCTTTCTAGACACACTTACCGAGGGTCCTTATTAGCCGTTATTCATAATTCCTTCTCAGTCACGAGATAATATTTTTTTTTAAAGAGTGGCGCTAGTGGACCTTTAGGCGCCCTCTTAACGTGTCAACCTTCTTCATTTTAATATAACTTTAAACTCAACGGGTGGTTCTTTCTGTGTACTCCATAACTAAACCAACATTAACAAAGTGATAATGTACGGTGCCTGCCACCATTGGCACCTACAGTCATTATATACCAATTTCGACATTCACTTATCGTGGGTGAGTGTGAACAATAACTGGTGATGCGACCCTCTACTCCACTTCCAGAAATAAACCAATAACAGGCACTTTTGAATTGTCAAGAGGTCGGTCAGTCAGAAATATGAAGCTAGTTGCCCATTCCAAAGCGTAGCAGGTACCTATGGAGAAGAACGGGCAAGAAACTCCACGGACACTCTTTTAAAACATGATATAGTTACATCATTCATGTTGAAGTTATACATGTGAGAACGATGCAAAACAATTCAAAAATTAAAATATGCCGTGGCAGCTAAGAGATGACTAGTCCCTACAGACGGCGCCCGTTCACGAACATGACGCGTGGATTAGCGTCCAGGCGCTATTTGAAATAAATGATTTGACTTTGCCCATACATGAACATGTATGCATCATGCGTTCCATCCGGGACCGTTCACTTTTACTTAAAGTCTTACCAACTTTAAGTAAAAGTGAACGGTCCCGGATGGAATAAATCCCCGGTGGTCAATAAATCTCGATGCGGCCCTCTACGCCATATTGAAAAAGGAACCGGTCATTTGGGTGCTTCCTATGATAATTAATTCTGTTTAATTTTTTTTTTGCAAACCACTGAAGTGAATAAATAAATGGCTTACTCTAAGCTTTACATGAAATCAGTAATCTGGAACTCTGAAAACCAGTCTTACCAAGGGGTATCGTGTTACCCAGTAATTTGGTTGTGGAGGTCAGATAGGCAGTCGCTCCATATAAAAGACTGGTATTCAGCTGCATCCGGTTAGTTAGACTCTAACCGCCTCTGTGGTCCTGAGTTTGATTCCCAGTGGGGGGCAAACATTTTCTGCTTGGTTTGGTTGGTCTTAGGGCTTGCTCTTAGTCCGCCTGGCTAACTACCAACATCTTATCTAAGTCAGTCGCCATAACAACGATGTTAACAGCATTGTTGTGTTTCGGCAGTTAGTAAGATAGCCAGTTCCTCTGTGGTTGAGGATTCCCGGTGAACTTCGCTTCCACCTGAGGGCTGATCATCACTTACCATCAGGTGAGATGCAGGCCAAGAGCATTCCAGAAGTGATAAAAAAAAATGGCTGGAAGCTGACAACGACATAGTTGAGAAAAGATGGGCAAATGATGTTAATGATAACTTACGTTGTGCATTCCTATACTGCTGGACATCTCAATCGGTAACTCGAAGTTAGGCATCGATCGAAGGTGAGATGGAGACTCACACCACTCAGCCACCTGCAGGATAAATACAGATTGTACGTACAGGATCAAATTAAATTAACAATTGAAACTTCAGATATGACGGGAATCAAAATAGCTTGATAAAACAAAAAAAATTGTGGTTTTATCCTACTAATATAAATAAGTTGACCGAACAGAGGTGGTCCTGTTTCCTAGAACGATCGCAGCGCCACCTACCGGGTTCAATTGTGAATCAAAACCATCCAGGGACACACACATTATTTTTAAATCAAAATCCATCCAATGGTTTAGGAGTTTACTGACATACAGTCGTACAGAAGAATTATATAAATAAAGATACATATTATATCTCTAAATATTATAAAACAAAGTCGCTTTTCGCGTTTGTCTGTATGTCCGCGTTGTTCTTCTGAAATACGCAACGGATTTTCATGAAGGTTTCAACATCATTCAGAGAAATGTATTCCGGAAGGTTTATATATTAATTAATATATGTTTTAACCGTTAAAGGCCTGATAAACAACTAATTAACGTGCTAATTGACGTGCTTGAGGGTCACCCAGGGCTTTACCGGTTAAAAAAATTGCGAACGTTTGCAGATTCAAAATTAATCACTCAAGTCTATTTAGCCCTATGTCAATCTATTATTCAATACTGCATCACTTCATGGGGTGGCGCACCAAAAACCTATCTACTTCCTCTTGTAAAGATCTCAGAGAGAAATTTTAAAGGTAGCAAACTTCCATCCCTTTTTCTTTCCCACAGATCTGCTATATAAATCCTGCAACGTGCTGACTGTTCGCCAACGTTTCATTATGCACTTAGTATTAAAACAGCACACCATGCTTACCTACACTGCTGACAATACTAACAAGAGACGGAATGATATAATATGCACATCTAATGCAACCTCAAAACATGTCTTTGTAGAGAGATTTTTTACATTCTTAGGCCCATTTTTGTACAATAGATTAAATAGAAAACTAAGTATGTATAACTTAAATTACTTTAGCTGTAAAAAAATTATAGTTGAATATTTACTAACCATAGATTATGCGCAGACAGAAGATCTACTTGTTGTCTGCAAATAGATCCGCTAACATGATATTTTACTTTTATTTACCTAATTTTAATTTAGTTTATACTTTATACTCATTGTTAATTTATTACATTAAGTATTTATGCTCTTCCTAGCCTGAAACACAGGTTCAACCTAGTTCAGGCAAATAAGCAACTGTGCTCTATTTTAATGATTAAGTTACTTATTGTAAATGTGCCCCTTTTTATAAATAAACGATTTTATTATTATATAATATATTTCTTTTATATTAAACGTAAACGTAGTACTGTAACTAGACGTTTTGTCAAGACGTGAAAAAAGGAATTTTTTGAGCGCTAACTATACCGATACAGATAGATAAAATGTATGCTCTAATGCAGCGTTTCCCAAACTATGGGTCGCGACCCACTGGTGGGTCGCGAGTGAATATTGGGCGGGCCTTGAAAAAATTATTTTGAAATACTCAAATAAATTGGACTTAGGTATCAAACATAAGGGGATTAAAAGTAACTAAAATTGAAGTTGATGCTAAAGCTCTAGTGAAAAAAAATAGGAAACAAATACATCCTTCTCATTGAAATAGCACTCCTTGTATTTAATTAAGTATTACAATTTTCGATAGTAACTGAATGTATTTCTTATGTGTACGGCAGTGCTATTCTGTAACAAAACTTAGGTGAAGTGAGCATGGTGTGAGCTGTCAATAGTGTCTATCCCTGTGGAAGCTCACTCCACGCTCACTTCACCTAAGTTTTCACGGTGAGATGGTTACAGAATAGCACTTCTTCATTAATAAATAAATAAGCCTCTTTTTTTTCTCCATGACGGCTAAGAGGTGAGTCCCGAATTTATTAGTTTTTGTAAGGTGGGTCTCGGTTCAGGCAACTTTGGGAACCACTGCTCTAATGGATTGTATAGTTTGAATAGATGTTTGGAAGCCGTTCCTGCGTGCCTGAGTAACAAACTATCACGCAAAAACGGCTGTACAGATTTAGATGGGAACACAAATAGTTTATAACCTGGATTAACATATAGGATATTTTTATCCCGGTTCCCCTAGGGACAATTTCCGACCACCAAGCCGCGGGCAAAAGCTAGAAAGCGGGAATAGCCGCTCTGAAAAAAATAATATGTATAATAACTTGAATATGTATAATAACTTCTACTCACCGAATGGAACTCCTCATTAACACTAATATCCACTGCCTGCGTTTTCGGGGTACTTTGCTGCATATGTTTCTCCTCAATATACTTCAACATCCCATCCGGCTTCTGGGGCGTCCCATCCCTTAACTTCGGCACGATCTTCCTTCGTTCTACCTTTTCTATCCTAGCCACATCAGGAGGAACCGTCAGGTCCAAGTCCTGAGTCCTGAACCCTGTTAAATCATGACTTTCGGCCGTAGCGAAGCTTTCCGTGAAGTAAAGATTGTTTTTTGAGGTATTTCTCTGAGGACTATAGAACCCATTATTCTCGTTCGGTCTCTCGTCTTCAATGCTGGAGAGACTAAGGTCTTTCTCATCATCGATTTTATGGACTTTTTTCGGGATTAAATCAGGATAATTCTCATCAGGACTCATTAGAGGATGGCTAGTAGTTAACGTTAAGGTTGAACTAAATTTTGGGGGACTGATACCGAGGTTTTTGGGACGGGGAGAATCTAAGTGCAAATTCGACATTTTAGTTATCAAGCTGTCGTTAAATCTCTCCGGTTCTGAAAGCCGGAGTATTTCCGGATTTTGGAGTCTCAAGACCGGTTCCGGGTGGTCTCCTTCGAAGTCGGAGGATAGGACCGAGTTCGGGGTGTCCTGGGACCGAAAAGACTCGGATCCTGTGTCCATCTTCTCATCTGAGGATGGTGATGTTAATTCTTCGTCATTTGAGCGATGTGTTTTGAAGTTACTAGAACAAAAATGAGAAAAATTAGGGGTTGATTATTTATTGAAATCTAGCTGCTGTCGGTGGCTTCGCCCGCGTGGATGACGGAAACTATTCCACGGGAACGTTTGTGTGTTCTATATAAGGTCCCATTAAAATAGATGGATAAACTTTTAGAAATCATTCAGACCACCAAAATAAGAACAATGGTAAAAAGTATTTGTCCATCTATTTTAATGGGACCTTGTATAATATTTATATAAGTATACAGGGTGGCAAGGACATCAACTAAATTTTTTTACCATGGTAAAAAACATGGTTCAGTACATGATTCTGAAGCGTTAAAATTTTTCGTAAGTAAAAAGAAATCTGCTGTTTCATAGAAAAGTGCAATATCTACGCGGACAAAATATATTTTTTAATAACCGACGAAAAATTTAGAGCTAACTGCCAGTGAAAGTCCCGTCAAAATCGGCCCAGCCATTTCGGAGATTTGCCAGAACAAGCAGACAGGTAAAAAAATTAAAAATAGTTTTTCCGTTATAAGTACCGTATACTTTCATATGCATTTAGTAAAAAGTTGTTTTTAAATTCTATTTATTTGTCAATTTTATTTATTTGTATGTATAATTAGCATTATGTATAGCTGGGTGGTAATTTTCTCCGTACCTTGAAAAGCACGTTAAGCCGTTGGTCCCGGCTGTCATTCGAGGAACTTTGACAATCGTTACAGGTCGTCAGGGGCCCCAAGGGGCTTCCCAAGGGGTATCGTATTACCCAGTAACTGGGTTGTGGAGGTCTGCACTGGAAGCCGACACCAAAATAGTTGAGAAAGGGCTAGGCATATGAAATAGATGAAACCAAAGTCGCTTTTCGTATCTATCTGAGTGCGTAAAGTTATGTATCTTTATTTGAAAAAGTTAACCGTCTTAAGAAGAATTTTGTTGGGGCTTTGAATAATTCCACTTTGCCCCACCAAACCAACCCACTGGTGGGGCAAAGTGGAATGTCAAAATTTTTCCATTTCGGAGGGCGGTTGAGCGCGAACTGTTTTCGTATGGGGTTCGTGTTCGTTTTAAGGCTTGTGCAGATCAGCGCGACGCGACAGCGCGACGCGACACCGGTTATTGTTATACCGTCAAGTTTTCTTAGAAATTCAATTGTTCGAGTCGCGTCGCGGCGTCGCGTCGCGCTGGTCTGCACGAAGCTTTACGTCCACACGTACGATTCTACGAACCAAATGTTTCGAGTTCGATGTTCATGTTCACCATGTGTTGTTCGTTCGTGCGTACAGAAAGGTACACGCCTTTATAACTTATAGCCTATGTTGCTCAGTGATAATATAACATTCTACTGGCGAAAGAATTTTTCAAATCGGTGCAGTAGTTTTTGAGATTATTCATTACAAACGAAGAAACAAATCTTTTCTCTTTATTAATTTTATTAAGTACACATACATTGTTTAGACGCGAACTCACACCCGTTTTGATTACAAGTGACAATTAACTACAGAATTTTAATAGCATTGCATTCCATACATAGAGTGAAAGTGAGTTAGACAATGGTGCTATGTAAATATATTTTTTTGCTCCCATTAACTACTTTCTACAGTCTGTTGGTCGGGGTTCGTGGCTAAATGATAAAAGCCGCTCGGGTCGATCGATCGTTAAGCTACGCTTGCAGCGGTCGATTCGTGGATGGGTGACCATTTTTTACATATCGAGACCCCTCCGTGCCTCGGTAATCACGTCATTCGTAGATCTTTGACAGTCGTTACAAGCAGTTAAAAGCGTTTGTTTCTGCATTTTTGTTTTTTACCACCGACTTCCGAAATTAAAGAGTTATTTTCGGAAGTCTGTAGTTTTGATTTGGAAAAATGATTTTATTTAAAAAAAATTGCCGTCGTACCTACCCCACACAAATTCGTATACCACTACTTGCTTGATATTAAACATCAGTGACAGGAAGTCATCAACATACACGGAAAAAATACGTATTATTGAAGTTAACTCAAAAACTACACAAGCAAAGTTTACATGGGACCATCTAGGAAGTATAACCCTTTCAAAAAAAAAAAAAAATCGAAATCAGTCCCGCCATCTTCGAGTAATTGGAGAACAAACCTACATTTAAAAAAAAACCATTATATTACCTAACTACGGCCGTTAATTTTTTCACATATTTACATTACCATTTAGCTGCCGGAGGTCACACACTTGACGGTGGAGTTTCATGCCCATTCTACTCCATGGGCGACTAGAATCAATTTTATTTTGTTTTTGTACATTTTGACGTGCAAAAGTGCCTTTCATGTGCCTAATTGAAATAAATTATTTAACTTTGACTTTTACTCTAACAAAAATGAGGATTTTAAAGCTTATTATTTTGCAAATGGGTCCTTGAATCCAAAAAATGATTTTCTCACTCTCAATATTTTTGAACGACCTTTCCAAGGATACCCCACACCATAGGAAGGACGAGAAAAAAATCCATCCCCACTTTAAGTGTAGGGCAGATACCCTAAAAAAAATAAAAAACACTTTTTCGGCGTGATTAATATGCCAAATTACAGCTTTCTAGTACTAAGAGTCTCTGAGCTAAGCCGCGGACTGACAGACAGACGGACATGGCGAAACTATAAGGGTTCCTTGTTGACTACGGAACCCTAGAAAAAATTCTGAAGATGATAGCCCTCACATCTGCGGCGTTTCGCTAGCGAATTTAATTTGATCCTGTATGGTCATTAGGTCATACACGCGCGCCGGTTGCGAACTGCACCTGACCTTTTTGAAGGACATCACTAATGAGGTTGGTGTATATCTTTCCCATGTTATTCTTGGGCATCCCCCCCACATATCCACTTACGTCCATTTTATAAATAGCTTTAATTATATAATTTCCTTTTATTCATTGTATATGCAAGACAATCTAAAAACTGCATATTAAGTATAAAAATTTCAATATCCTCAATGCATTCATTATTTTTTTCTGACATTTGTAATATTACATCATTGGAAACTATTAATAAAATGACGAATACTGTTAGTTAGTTACGTGTTGGGAAATATGGATTTAAAACTTTTTATTTTGTGACTATAAAACACAGAGCATCACACCAATATAACACGAAGGCTTAGGCAGAGGTAAATAGTACACCCACATGGTCCAGCAGTTTAGGAGTTCAGTGACAAACAAACATACAGAAAAAAAACTGTTATTTGACCATAGACTTCTTATAGGTTTCCTGTAATCTAAGAGCAAAGAACCATTCTCAGTATTTTTTTCAAAATTTTAGGCTCAGAAGTTTCGGAGAATAGGGGGGGTTTGTAATTTGCCCCCCAAAAGTAACACCCATATTTAAAATTCATTGATTTACGTAACACGTCCGTGTTTGGGTCACAGAAATACGTATGTGTACCAAATTTCAACTTAATCGGTCCATTAGATTCGGAGCAAATTGACTGTGACAGACGGACTGACAGACAGACACACGAGTGATCCTATACGGGTTCCAATTTTCCTTTTGAGGTACGGAACCCTAAAAAGGTTTTTTTTTTCACAAAAATGCTTTGTATGACGTCCGCTTAGTATGACGTGATTGTCAATGTCATTATAAACGGATTCCACTGCACATTGCCGCATAATTACGAATGGACCATCCTACCACAGCGAAGAGCTACTCGTGGAAGTTTACTACCAAAACAAATATATCAAGGGCCCTCAAAATCACAGAAAGCAAATATAAACATTTGCAAGAATTGAAAAGTGTGATTGATAAAGATTATCATCCATTTTATGACTTAATCTCGTTTAACCCAGGAACATGACATTAACTAATAAATTAATTATAATTTGGTTCTATACCTAATGTACAAGATTTTGTCACACTGAAAATAGTATGGGTAATTTTTTTTGCATATTTGAATTAATAAACATGAAAGAATAATAATGTAATTTGTCTTTTGTAATACACTAGGTACTTAATATGTTCATTTGTAGCCCTATTAAAAAATAAACTTAATTAAGTAAAAGTATAAAGTGGAAAAAAATATAAAAAATAAAGGAAGATCTCATTGGGCATCAAAAAATTCGTCAGCATCGCTGTCAGTGGGAAAAGATCCCTAAAGGCTAGCAGCATTGCCACATTGGATGGCAATGCTGATTCTTTGACCTAATAATTGGCCAGCCCTCTGGTCACGGGAAGAGTCGACCAACCGCTTGGCGATGTCCCGAAATACTCGATGAGCACTTCCGTTATTGTTTTTATTTTTTCCTCATTATACTTGTACATAATTTATATATTTTAGTGTTAGTTGTATATCAATTTAAAGATTGTGTATATATTTTGAATTTCCCTGTAAATAACATTCATTATGTGTGTAAACAGTAAGTAAATAGTTTGTTTCATTTGATTGTGTGTACTAATCCTAACATAGAAAACAATAATATTAATATACCTACAATGCATAAACTCATACGCCGCTCTTCCTTATGATAAAATAAAATAATAAATATTATGATATAATAAATGTGGGTAGGAAGTACCATCATGAATATATATAGAACCTGTTATAGAATCACCTCATTCGAACTAGAAATTGGCAGACTCATTAATTATGTAAAAAAAAGAAAACAATATGCACAAAATGCAACGAATACAAGGATAATTTAATCAAAATATCGAAAAAATCAACACCTCAATTTTCAATTACAACGTTCTCATGATCAACGAACGAAATCATGTAAAATAGTGCACTCACCTCATTTGTAACTTCTTCAACTTTGAAATTCTGTATTATTTTATTGTGAAAAATATATCAGCTTATTATAAAAAAATATTTTTTTAACGCGCTGGTGTCATCGAGTTTCGCATAGCTTTTGACAGCTGACGTTTCGTCTTACGATTTTACGCAAGCATTCGTTGTTTGTTATTGATGCGTTCAAGTTTAGATAGAGAAATGGTTTTGGGGATCAGTATGTCAACTGAAAAACGGTTGAATTTGATAATAAATGGTTGTCATTAAAGCGAAAGCGTCAGGGTAGCCCGCGAAATTCAAATTTTCTTACGTTTTTTTGCAATTTGCAGGTCAGTATCATGTTCTATATTGATCTAAATATAATTCGCGGCCGTATTAAATGTTTATTAAGAATTATAATCATAAAAATGATCAATACAACTCTCTAAGTTCATGTAATGACTATTTCAAGAAATCATGACATGTGACAATTATGCTAACTTATGCAGTTGTATTGCTGATTGTAATGATTATAATTATGTAAAGCCATATTATTTTGTTACGGTCGCAAATCATATTTTAATCAACATACAACCTGACACTGACCTGCAAAGTGGTAAAACTCAAGAAAATTTGAATCTCGCAGACTACCTTAGCGCATCCCCCTTAAGATTTTATTTTAAAAGTTAATTTTTACTATTTCTGTAATTCACAAGGAGACTACAAAAAAGTAGGCCGCGAAATTCAATTATTGGCCTAAATTTGAAACAGCATAAAAAAATTTGCTCATTTTATTAGTATTTTTTTGTAGGTGAAACTATTTTTCCTGCTATCTAATTGCTTAACACCTTTTCATATATGATTAAGAGAAATCTATTTCGTTTTGTCAGTTCAACAACATCCATTGCGTTATTTACATTGTTGAGCAGATTTTTTTTTCGAAGTTGTGAAGCAATGGATTTGCAATCTTTTTCAAAATGATTCAGATTGTGATTGATCGTGTATTACGCAATTAGAGTGCTCGACCTCACTAAAAGTACGCAGCTAATGTAGTTGAAGCGTTCGATAAACTTCTTGTTTTCTCTGGCAAATCATACAGGCATAGGGTAAATTTTTAAAGTATAATTAACTAAAACTAAAAAAATACTCACATGTAAACTTGATTATACACGCAACAATGAATGGGAAAGACAATGACCAAGTTCTTAGAATGTAACCTATGCAACTGAAAACACATCGCGAAATCGACCGCGAACTCTACCACAATCTGTTTTTCCTTCATTTATCGACAAACTTTATGATTGACTATTGTTCCACGCTTTGTTGGAAAAATTACCTACTTAAATACCTTTTAAAATGGGTAAGTTTTAGTTCAATAATGAAAAGTGTATTTGTTTTCAATTTCTCTTTGCCTTAGTCAATAATAAATTTGAAATATTAAAGTATAGTTTTAAATTGTGAATTTAAGATTCATGTTCAAAGAAAGCTTTTGCATTTATTAATAAAAATTATTATTTATTGTTCATGTTTAAAATAGTTTCATAACGAGTTATTTTGGGTGATTAAATAAATGTTCTGTTATTTAATAAGAGCTGTTGCACTCCCACGGAAATTATTAGACTGATATTTTAATTTCTACTAATTCGTTTGGCGTGTATTTGAGAAAAGAAATGTGTTATGAAGATTAATAAGCAAAACATTCAACCCGGATCCCATGCATTATTATGTTTGTTGAAAAGTTTCGCGGAAACCCGCAAGAAATGGCAAAATATTTTACTTTTTTTGCCTTTTAGACAGTGTCTTCTCGGTCGTTGTTTTATAAATATTTCGCCACACGAAGTGTATTTCTAGACCGCGTTGCTCAATTTTTTATTAGTTCGTTAGATACTAGAGTTCGAGCATACAAGGTGACGAAAGTAGTGTTTAATTACAGGCGAAGTTGATACAGTGAAAATGCAGCTGGGAAAGCTCATTTTCTTATTGCATATTATCTTTCCTATAATTTTTGCGGAGGATGTGAGCTGTAAGTATTTTTTTTTTTACGAAATTGTACATGGCTGCACCTATTATTGTGCATCGGTTTATTTATCTACAATTACAATCACGCCTGTTTTCCCCGAAGGATTAGGCAGAGGTGTACCATACACCCACATTTCGCTCAATGTCCCATGTAATAGGGGGCGAGCCTATTGCCATCAACCGGGCACAAATCCAGACTCCGGGCTGCTGCTGTTTATTTATCTATCAATCTGAAATTCAGATTTACGCAACGGTCACAGTGATTTTCAAGGATTTCTAATTTATGTTGGTATTTACATTGAATAACAGACTATTATATAATTTTACTCTTTTTACAAATTGCAAATCATAATTTCTAGTGAGTCAAACAATAAAACACGAAATTACAAGCAATGTATTCATTTATTTGTAAACGTAACAACTTCTTGGTGTTGTGTAGCTAAGTATAAACATTACACAATGCTAGCTTTAGTAACAGTAAATATACTTGAACACCAGCCTTTGTCAGGGTTTTTTGCACACATTTTCACTGTAATGGCTGAACATTTCAGATCAAGCCTGCGTGGATAAATACTCAAGGAAAGGCTACCAACCGTGGCAGGAATGGTCCGACCATTATACATGTCATCGGTATCGATGCGAGATTCGGGACGGGAAGTACTTCATCGCTGCTGTTGGGTAAATATTTATTTCATTGCCAGCATTGGAGGTCTGCAGGGAGGAGACCATAACACCAAAATTCTAAAGCACTGCATTGAAACACCAACCGTCTAGTTACAACGTCCTAGGTTTAGATTTGGCCCAAAGTTGGAATTTGTTTTATTATGAGGTGGCGAAGGTTTAGGGATGACTAAAAACAATTTACATTTCTATACACTAGTTATCGAGGAGCATCATCAGTGTGATCCTATAATATATGCGATAAGCCGGTCACGGGGCGAGAGTATCGTCATTACCCAGCACCCAGAGACCATTAAGGGGACTACAGGACCTAAACGTGCCTAAACGCAAGTTTTATAATGCCTAAAAAAATATGATCCACTGCAGTAAACAAAATCAGAAAAATATATGATATTCTTCAGGATATATGCTAGTATGATAGTGTGTTGAAAACATAATACAACTAATTTGATACGATAGAAAAAAATCATGAAGATACCTCAAAAAAAAAAATTTAACGATTAAAAATCATATTAATTTACATGCAATCATTCTGATTTTTTATCAGATTATTCTACAAGCTACATATTAGCATAATAGTGTTTTAATTTTCCAGTCCAATCAATAGATTTTCTGTAAATCGCTAACTGCTTCATATTTTGCAATAAATTACCTGCGTCGTGTCATCGCGCTTCTCTTTCATTTCTATGCAGTCCGACAGTGACCGCGCTTTAGCTGTTGTAAGCCTCTTAACAGTCATGCATTCGGCTAACGCTTCTTATTTGTGCAACTAAGTGAAGAAGACTTTTACTTTCGTCGATTGCAAGAATCTACCCTTAATCGCGTTTATATGACTTTTCTACTGAATTTGAGATTATTTTTCTTAAAGCTAATGTGCAATTTTACTGATCCTTCAGATGTAGAAAACCGAAAATTCCTGAAAATGCATTGGAATGTCACGAATACATTGAAGATGAAAATGTAGGTATGTATTGAAACTACGCTCTGGGCACTTATTTATTTTTGCCTGTCTACTTATATTTTGTAGATAGATAGTTAGTAAAAATTCTAATTATAGCTAAATAATATAAAGAAATATCTCAGAACACTTCTAATCAAGTCTAGATATTGATGTTTGAATGTTTCGATGTTTGTTGTAGTTAATTAATTTGGATTTTAACATAATTTTTTCAGAATTTCCAACTTGCTGCGCACGTCTGAGGTGCGTCGTTGAAGTCAACGGTGAGAGAATAGTACAAACAAGAGGACAGCCTGGTGAATTGTTCCCCGACAAGTAAGATTGATTTTAATACAGTCACTGAAGCTGTTTTTCAAATTATCTCAGAAAAGTAAACTTTGTGCTTATTTCTTGGCGACAGTTTTAAGAAGGATAATATAACTTTACAAAAAGTTATGTGTGTGGCGAAATTGCAAAATCAACATCAAACTATATTTTTTGCAACTGTTATGGTATATAAACCGTCAACTGTATAACTTGTAACGTCATTCTACAGGCCTTGGAAGGGCCAGCAGAACGAGCCTAATCCGGCAGTGGTGGGGATGAGTGGTATCCAGCAGAACACTGTCGGAGGAGAGCCACAGGGACAACCAGCACCAGGCATCTTCAACAGCAGGGGAGCAGGCAAGGAGAAGTTGTTATTAGCTCTTGATTAGGCCACCTCACTGGCTCAGAAATTACAATTCATTTACTAAAAAATTTAATTCACAGTACCAACAGTAAATCATTGTATTGGGTAATTTAGTCAGTAAACTGACTCAATTTTAGAAAGTATGTCGTTATTCTGGTGTCTTAGAAAATTTTAATGCGCTTTTTAAATATTCTTATTACCAATGCAATGTTAAATCTATGCTTATTGTAGTATCCTAGTAATTCATATAATGGCCTTGCATGTAACGTAAATATGTAATTAGTTGTTCTTTTGTTGGTTGCAATACTTCACAATCAACAATACAATTTTTGGTCTTACTTAAATTATAACAAAATAAAGTATTTTCTATCCTTTTCTTAAGTTTTATTTCTATTAGTAGTAAGTTGTAATTTTGCGAATAGTTAAACGTAATATTTTATTAATTTAGCCCCCGATATTCCCGACAGCGGATGGCAACGATATTAACGGACGGCGCTACGTAGATCCATACCCGAACCAACAAATGCAAGAATCACCAAGAAAGAAGAGATCGACCGTTCACCCCCTGTTTGATAAAACCCTTGGACGTGAAATCGGCTC
Organism: Agrochola circellaris; assembly: GCA_914767755.1. NCBI lineage: Eukaryota > Metazoa > Arthropoda > Insecta > Lepidoptera > Noctuidae > Agrochola > Agrochola circellaris. The sequence goes on along the minus strand of OU611867.1, from coordinate 873,189 downwards.
TTACCAACCACACCAAGTCAAAATACACGGATACTCCCCAGAAAGATACACTTCTTACTTTTCTAAAAGTAATCCTAAAAGCTAATCAATTCCTAAATGAAATCTTAATCTTAAAACATTATCTCTTTGTTACTTTTGTAGTAATGGCACCTTTTCACTATCATTTTTAGGAGCACGAACATCCTGTATTTTGTTTTGTTATTATTTATAGTATGAATAATGGTGCAAAAGTACTTATGTTATAATCGTTGTTCTGTTTTTGTTATTATGCAATTTGTTAACCGCTGGATTTTGTTGAAACATCATCATTAAATGTTTAGTAAATATTTTGATTTAATTAATTTTAAATGTACAGAACCCTTTTTGTTATTATAGATTAGATCATCACCAAAATAAAAAACAACATGTAACGTCAAAATGCCCTGTCAAAGAAAATTGGTTCTTCCGTTAGCAACATTTGATTTGAAGCAATTTATGCATGCTGTCTCTTTTACCTTCAAGATGATGTATCGCACCTTCCTTTCACTCAAAACATTGCATATTTTGTAAAAGGAAACACTTATTACTGGAACGCATTCAGTTATGTTTTCCGAAATTGTATGTGTGAATTGGTGAAATAAAATAAATAAATTTTGTTCAAAATTAGTTAACAACCAAACAATTAACAAAAACTGAAGTAATAACATACTTAACTCTAAACAGGACCAGCCAAAACTGCAGAATTATAAAAAAAATACTGTAGCCTATTATTATGCCTAAAATGTAAACAGGAAAAGAGTTGAAAAGTTATAGGTTCTATCATTAAACTAAAGGAAACATGGTGGAACCGGCGAAACCGTTTGCTTGTACAATGCCCGACTGTGGCATGACGTTTACAAATGAAGATCATTTGAATGTGCACACTAAAAAACATGACATGGTCTTATCATTGGGTTTGGAGCAGAAAGCAGCCTTTGTAGGTAAGGATTTTTGTATTAAAAACTATTTTAATTAAACCTCTATGGTTTAACAGTCGCTCCATGTCAATCTGCCTAGCCTTTTCTCAACTATGTTGGGGTGGCTTCCAGTCTAACCGGATGCAGTTGAATACCAGTTTTTAACAGTCCCTCCACGTAAAATACTGGTATTCAGCTGCACCCGGTTAGACGCAGATTATTATGGACTTAGAAGCAATATAGCTCTTCATATTATGCTTCCCTAGTCAGAGGGTCAGAGGCACTAATCCATAGAAAAATTGCAAAAACTTATTTTTCAATACAACAGTGTTCAACATGCTGATGATTTCCTAGGATGTGAGTAAAACCGGCAACAGCAGAAATAAATAAATACTAGCTGCTAGTATTTACATATTTTATTATAAAACCAACTACACACACATTACACACTGCTTTCAAAGCAAATAATTAGATTCTAACAACATTGAACACAGACTGGCCATGACTGGCCATGCGCAACGTGGACATGATCGCGGGCTGATACCAGTAGGGGGTGCAATGAATTTCCATTATCTCTGGGGCCCCTGACTTATGGCAGTTGTAGGAATAGTGAGGTTTTAGTCTGTAAGAGTCCAACACAACCCTCCATACTCCCAAGACTGAGGGTATACATGAGGATTTCCTCACGGAATAATAAAGGTTGTGGAAATGTATAATTAGTTTTTCGATTAGGAATTTCTCAGTAGCAGCCCACAGTCTGGATTTTTGCCTGGTTGATGGCAAAAGGCTCGCCCCCACAAGGGACTAAGTTGGTGTACTATAGGTACACTTCTGCCCACCCCTTTGAGGGAATTAAGGTGTGATATTGTGAGTTTCCTTTTAGTGATTCATATTTGATATTGAAGCGTTTCTTACCTTATTAGATTATTTGATTAGATAATTATACTTACTACTTGTTTAACTGTTACCTGCCATGCTATTCAGTAAACATCTCACTGTGAAAACTTGGGTAAAGTGAGCTGTCAATAGTGTCAATCCCTGTGGAATGACAGCTCACTCCACGCTCATTTCACCTAAGTTTTCACAATAGCACGGTTACAGAATAGCACTGCTGTACTTAGTTGAAGTTTTAAATAATAAAAACTAAGGTTTGCATACGACATTGAAATAAACAGCCATTTTTAATACGAAATTAGGGGAAGCAAGTCCTCATTGAATAAAAAAAAAAGATCTAGGATATGTGGAGTATTTCAGACGTTATCGTGACCACACATGGGATCCATACATACATACATACATACACACGGATGTCCATAGTTTTTCTTTTCAATAAGGTTTTTCTTTATATAATACGCAATTTATGGTTTATTCTAAACCTAAAATATGTTGTTTTGTACGCCATTTATGGCAAAACATGCAGATCTAGGTACCTGTTATTTTAAGACCTCGCACATATTATTTGATGTATACTCATGTTTTACAATAATTATATTCTATTCTAATAAATATTAATTTGCTATTATAAATGTGTTAAAAGGATAGTTTTTCTACATATCAGTGTACTCATATCAAAGTATAAGTGCAATATGCATTATGTTATAAGAGCCAATCAAAGTTCAAGACGTTTTTTGGCAAGTTGAGAGTAATGCACTCAACGCATTGCGTTACGAGGCGTGCAAAACTTGTACAGAAACATTCAGATTCTGGGCTACTAGCGAGAAATTCCGCATTTCGTCGCTGCGCTTTCCATAATCGCTATGTGTTTTTTACACACTTTACAGGAGACGCAAAAAACTGATTTTCTCAAAAAATGCCCAGAATATTCAAATAATTTACTTTTACTTTAATACATATTTAGCGTGTTTATAATATGGAACTTTCGATGTATTGTGTTTGTATTCGTAACTCTTTAAATATTGCAATTATCACATAGCTGTTTTTACAGTATGTGTGTATTGAAATAACGGTTCAAACTGCATAAAAAACCGAAAATCACGAAATAACACATAGCGACTTTTGCACGCGCAACGACGGTATGCTACCTAACATTTACCTACCTACCCTGTGTTGTTCTACTGCAGGACAAAGATACTCCCCTCCCTGTTCCACACGCTTCTGTTCGCTGCTGTTGGAGGCAATTTTGTTTTTTAACAAGTAATATCAATTTTTGTTTTTTTTGTTTCCGGTTTTATCATGCGATCAGTCTTTTAGACTATGAGCAGTTGAGATGGTTCTGTTGGCATGTCGGACGCTACTCCCAGTGGAGTCTGCCCTATCTTTCCGTAGTAATTCTTCGCACTGTTCTGGTCGAAAATGTCCCGCCGCTTTTTTAATCGGCGGATGCTTTCTGGGTTAGTAAGCTGCAAGCAAGCTTATTCAGATGCTTTAGCAATCGGGATGTGTAGTCGCCATGCGTACTTATCTCCCCGTTGAAATTTCACATGGAAAGCTCAATAACTCTGTCTGATCGAACAGAGGACTCCATGTTTAGCAGTTACTAAAACTACCAACCAATCACTACCAACTAGCTTTTGCCCGCTGTGTTGTGTTGTTGATGTTTGAAAATATTCCACGGGAACATACTACCAGCATTAAAAGTAGGTACCCTAAAACTATCTGTTTGCCAAATTTCATCAAAATCCGTTCAGCCGGTTTTGCGCCAATCCGGAACATACATTCTAAAAAGTATATTTTTGGCATCAAACTCGCAACAATTTTCATTTTTTCAAAAATATTCCATGTTCTGTGTTGACTTCGTCTACTGGGGCACGGCAGTGCCCCCGCCAAGTCGAGCAGAAACTTTTTATTATAAATGTAGGTATAGAAGATGGCAGTCATTCAAACATTTTAGAATTCTATATTGAAACTATACAGAATGATCAATAGTGGGAAGACAAAGTTGAACAAGAAAAATAAAATCACCTTTTTTATACCAACCTTTATAGAATACCCTTATATGTATTCCATATGGATTACAGATATAAATGTAGATTTTTTTGAAAGACTACTTGTGGAAGGGAGAAGGAGAGACAACACTGCATTAGGGTCTGATCTCTAATCTATTTCCCTCTCTAGTTTATAAATAAAAATTAAATGCTGCTCAATGGTACGCGCATCACTTGAGAACGGCTGGACCGACTTGACTATATCGCACCTTTAAAGTAAAACCGTTATTAAACGAAATTATAAAATTACAGGAGAGCCAATATTAGAAAAAAGTCACTGTTTTTTGTCAATAAAATCTGAGTGCATTCTTTAATATGTTCGTAATAGTTCGAATTAGGTTTTTATGGAAAGAAAAATTTTAAAAAAAATCCGGAAAAGTATCAAATTCGGGAAAATTTAAAGCCTTTTTTTCTATGGGAATTTGGTTTGAACTCAGGACTTTTGGACAGGGCAACGTCTGTCGGGTCAGCTAGTAAGTACTAAAACGAGTTGCTTAAAACCAATCTTTGTTCTGTACATAATAAGAGCTATTTTAATTTTCCAGCTGACCAAACACCAACACCTACTCGCTTCATCAGGAACTGTGAAGAAGTTGGCTTGTTCCAAGACCTGCAAAGTGTCAATCCTTTCGATGAAGGGTTTAAAAGAGCTATGGAGGCCAAGTAAGTTGAAATTTCCATATAATTATTTAACTTAGAAGCTTGTAGCGCGTGGGGGCTTGTTGCTAAGTAATAACAGCCGCACAGGTCGATCGATCAGGTTAAGCTATGCTTATCGCGGTTAGTCCGTAGATGGGTGACCATCTTTACATACCAAGAGCCCTCCGTGCCTCGGAAAACACGTTAAGCCGTTGGTCCCGGGTGTCATTCGTGGATATTTGGCAGTCGTTACGGGTTGTCAGAAGCCCGAAAGTCTAACAACCAGTCTTACCAAGGGGTATCGTATTACCCAGTAACTGGGTTGTGGAGGTCAGATAGGTGGTCGCTCCATGTGAAATACTGGTATTCAGCTGCATCTGGTTAGACTGGAAGTCGACCTCAACACATTTAAGAAAAGGCTAGGCAGATGATTTAACTTAGTAGCGCGCATAGTATTTTTACCTTACGAAGCGACGCGCGCTTTACTTGTGGTTACCAAGGATACAAACACGCTGTGAATGTGTGTGTAAGCTCAGGAGCTCCAGGTACTCTCCGACACAGTGGTGAAGTCGGTTTATGTGTGTACACGCACACACATAAACCGACTTCACCACTGTGTATGTTGACGACGTTACTCGTCTTCACGCACACATTCACAGCGTGTTCACACTTGGTTACCACAAGTAAAGCGCGCGTCACTTCGTGAGATAAAAATACTGTACTAGACATCCTTCTGACGAACCCAGGATAATAGCAATATCGTAGTTATTCCTGCCGCCACATTCAATAATTAAATTATCTTTAAAATGGTGAAGGTTTCAGAAAAATAAGCTTGATAGATTTTTCGTGATTCTCAGTTTTTTATCCGCGTTAGACAAACTTTACAAATTAATTTCAATATGTAATATAAACATAATCTAAAATATTCATATATTAAGTTATTAAGAAAATGCGCTAACTTAACATATATTTTTTTCACATCATTAACACTACTCGTTTAGACGTGATCTTCAGTATAAAATCATTAAAAGTCAACAGGTTAGTCAATAACCACACGAAAAGAAGAAGACTTCAGCTTGCTTATTCTGTGAGCTATGTCGACAACTTTGGGTCTCTGCCGAATCACCTCGTTCCGGAATCGATCCCTCAGAGAGACTCCAAGCATAGCCCGTTCTATACCTCGTTGAGCGACCATACGTCGGCTTCTTTGACAACAAATACAAAAAACACGACCAACGGTGTTTCCCTTGTCGCATGAATGTTGCCAGGACTGTATTTATTTTCGTTTTTTTTCAGGCATGGCCTCCTATCCCTGGAGAACGCCCTAGCATCGTCATCAGATGAGCTTCACACTCCTCAGATGGTATTCCCCCATATAGACGGGGACTCCGCTCTCTACAGCACCACCAATAACCAAAGAAATATTACTATTAGCAGGTAAGCCAGTATTTAAAAAAATCCCCCCACTGACTTGTATAGGATGTTATACAGACAACAACCAATAAACCGACCGGGTTAAAAAGGGAACGTCATCATCGGTGTACCTAGGAAGAGGCAACGTTTAATGGGACTACAAGAGCTGAACGCAAGTTTTATAATGCCTTAAAGTGTATCCACTGCAGTAAACAAAATCAGAAAAATATAGGTATGATATTTCTCAGGATATGTGCTAAAGTCCCCGTTCGGGAAGCTATAAATTTTGTAAACAAAAAAACTTCTACTAAGTTACGTGGCGAAACATATGATAATAAGTTACCAAAATGGATAAGGAGTGAAGATAATGTCCGCAAATTCAAAAGTAAATTGTATTTATTTCTAATAGATAAGACGTATTACTCTGTCGAAGAATTTTTAAATGATATATTATGACATTACCAGCCTTTTAATATAATTTACCATTGACATGCATGTAAAAATAAATTATAATTGATTAATAATAATACATATAATTGACATTATTTATAATATGATGAAATATGACATTACTAGCCCTTTAATATAATTTACCATTGACATGCATGTAGAATAAAATTATAACTGATTAATTGACATTATGTATAGATTCAGACTTATTACTAAAAACCTAATATATTTGTACACCAATTTCATTGGTAGGACATAGAGCTCGACTACAATGTATACATAAGACCATTATTGTAATACCTGTTTTCACGAATAGGTAAATATTGATTGATTGAAACAAATAATCCCAAATTCGATGAACTCAAAGCAACATACGTGTAATGTTTGCGCTGTAGTTTAAATGGTTTTTGGTACTGAACGTGTCTGAGTTCCAGTACCACAAAACGACAGCGCTTTAAATCACTAAAATATAACCCGACCAAGTGAAATTGCTCGTTAGTTTCGTATTACACGTATGTTACTTTTGAGTTGATTGAATTTGGGATTATTTGTTTGTTGATTGAATTGTCGCTACGTAACTTAGTAGAAGTTCTTTATTTAAAATATTTATAGCTTCTCGTGACGGGGACTTAAGTTAGATAGTGTGTTGAAAACATAATACAACTAATTTCCTTCGATAGATTAAAAACACAAAGATACCTCAAAACATTTATTTTAGCGATTAAATACCATATTAAACATGCAATCATTCTGTTTTTTTGTCAAATTATTCTTCAAACAACATATTGACGTAATAGTGTTTTGTTAGGGTTCCGTACCTCAAAAAGAAAAAACGGAACCCTTATAGGATCACTCGTGTGTCTGTCTGTCCGTCTGTCACAGCCAATTTGCTCCGAATCTAATAGACCGATTAAGTTGAAATTTGGTACACATATGCATTTCTATGACCCAAACACGGACGTGTAACATAAAGCCTCGTATCCACTAGGCAACATTTGACGCGCGACATGTTGCTCAACATGTTTCGCAACTTGTTGAATGTTGACGCGGAACATTTGTTTAACAACGTTGTCTGTCCACACATTCTCAGTCGTCGACAACATGTCGCCAGAGGAACTTGTGTTGATTTCAGCGGCAGTGGTTATAATTTTATCGGACATTGTTGTGCGTCACGTCTCCACTCGACAACAATTGATGCTCAACTAACGATGCACTTTAAACAAACAACAAGCCGCGCGTCATGTTGCGCGGCAGCTGACAACGTCGCGCGCTGTTGTGCAGCGTTGCCGTACATGTTGAGATTCACGTGTCGCGCGCCAAATGTTGCCTAGTGGATACGAGGCTTGAATAAATGAATTTTGAATATGGGAGCAAATAAGAAAAAAAAAAAAGAAGTTTTGCTAAATGTACCGTGTACCGAAAACCTATAAGAAGTATATGGTATTAAAATAACATGGTAAATCATTCAATATTGTGCGTACAAACTTACATTTGCAGTTGGAAAGTATGGGGGAACATGTTTTTCGACTACAATGTTAAGTTTGTTCTTGGGGTAAATTTTATTAATCCCAACTACGGAACCCTTCATTGTGCGTGGTCCGACACGCACTTGGCCGGTTTTTTTTTAGTCAATTCTGTAAATAGATAATTATATTTTGCAGTAAATTACCAGCGTAGTGTCATCGCGCTTTTCTTTCTTTTCCATGCAGTGTGACATTGACCGCGCTTTAACTGTTGTCAGCCTCATAGGAGCGTTTACCCTAAAAGTTGGCAACGTCGCAAATAAGTCAAATATTTACCTGTTTTGATTAATTTGACAATATTACTGTATGGAAATATGAAATGTGGCTAACTAGAAATATTTATTATGAAATGTAATAATTAATATCGTAACCCCAAATATTTCGTTTCAGATGTAGAAAAAGTATTTAAAAGTATTTCATTTTCCAAATGCCTTTTTTACACCTATAACGGTTACGACATCAAATCCTCACACACTGACTTATTAATTGTAAAATATTAAGAAAATCGTCTACTGTTACAATGTTTGTAAATATGTGAGAACCATGTATCTATCACATAAGTAATTAATTTATCTTTCGTTGCTTCATTTTTATTAATTCTTCTTTTTACCTATTGTGGTAACGTATATTTTTTTTAGGTGCATCGTCTTCACTTATAATTATGTAACTAATGTACGTACATATACAAAATATTCTAACACTTTTTAAAAGAGTAACGGTGGAGTTTCTTGCCCATTCTTCTCCATACGAAAACTACATTTTGGAAGGGGCGACTAGAATCAATTAAATTTTTTGTAAACTTTGACGTTTAAAAGTGCCTTACAAGGGCCTATTTGAAATAAATGATTTGACTTTGACTTCAGTGTTATAATTGCAATTCGTTATTAATATTCTAGTTCGCTAGTTAGCCACATTTCTTATTTCCATACAGTAATATTGGCAAATTAATCAAAACAGCGAAATATTTGACATCTATTTGCGACGTTGCCCACTTTCAGAATAAACGGTCTAAATTGAGTTTTTCAATTGTAGTTTCTCAGCAGTCTGGATTTATGGCTATTGGCTCGCCCCCTATTTCATGGTACTTCAGGCAGTAAAAAAAACTCATAAGAGTTTGAGTCTAGATTGCCCTCCTGATTGGCAAAAACCCTTGACCCTAGTCCTTGACCTTTTAAGGTTCATACTTAAACCTCATTTGATACCTTACAGATCATCGAGCGACGAATCAGGCGCCGTCAAAGAATTTGAACGAACAACAATATCCAAGTTAACTAACGAAGTCACGACCATAAGCCGTATCGTCGGCAAAACAGAAGAAAAACTCGACGAACGAAACAAAGATATAAGGAAAGACTCAGTTTCCTACACTAATAATGTTATAAAAATCAGCAACATGGTCCGAAAAGATAGCATTGAAAAGAATCCAGTACAAACATTAATTTATGAAGATACTGTTATTACGGACAGTACAGAAAAAGTACAAGAAGTGCCTCCGATTATGAGTCAGAAATCCCTAGACTTCATAGTCGATAGTCTGAATACAGATTTTGAAGATACTGCCAAAAAAAAAGTTAAAAACGACAGCGAGGATTATGAAGTAATAATTAAATTACCAAGTGGTAAACAAGTGAAAATGCGAGCAGTCGAAGAAACACAAGAAAAATCTGCCAAAGAAGTGTTAAAAAAAGCGTTAACGGAAAAAGTTGAATCGAAGAAAAGTACACAAAAACTTAATACTGTTAATTTAATACCTGTTAATAATGTACCTATTGTGCCAGGGACTTTAATACCTATAACTTTTGTACCTCATTTAAACGGTATTAACCACAAAATGCCTATAATACCTTTAAATAATATGTGTGAGTTTGAAAAAAAACCTGTGAAGCGTAAAGTGAAAAGTGAAAAATTTAATAGTGGTGAGGAACCGTGTAGTAGTGTTAGAAATAAGGGAAAAAGGAATAGTGTGCCGAGAGACAAGGACTTGGATAGTAGATCTGCTGCTTCAAGGAGATATAGGTAAGGAAAATAGTACATTGTTTCCCTAGGGAGCAAACAACTATTTTAAAGGCGAGAGTTTTTCTTTAATTCACTCGAGCTTAAAATAGTTTTGCTCCCGAGGTGGATACTCTACTTTTTATCACCCTCTATGAAAAAATAAGTAAGTGGAAGTTAGGAATAAGATTAGGACCTAAAGTCCCAGTCACGAGAAGCTATAAATATTGTAAACAAAGAACTTCTACTTCATTCATTAGACGGCAGCGCTTTATATCACTAAAATATAACCCGACCAAGTGAAATTGCTCGTAAGTTTCGTATTACACGTATGTTACTTTCAGTTGATTGAATGTGGGATTATTTGTTGTTGATTGAATCGTCGTTACGTAACTTAGTAGAAGTTCTTTATTTACAAAATGTATAGTTTTTCGTGACGGGGACTTTACGTTTATTCATTTCATTCTCACTACTCGAGGAAGACACACTCATTTCTTATAAAACTAAGTAAAATCTGAATTTGAGTAAACAATTACGAATGTAAGCAGAATGCATTTCGCGCGTTTTTAATTTGTTTTTTTTTATTTGGCTCACGCTCGGTTTACTTTATCATACAGCCTATTACTTGTTCATACAATGTTCGTGATTGATCCTTGGTGATTGGAACTTTTACTAATAATATCCACATTCCAAATTCAAATCACTTTTAGTCCTTAGGGATTAAAAAACTATTTTGGTCCCTGTTTACGAAGAATAAACTGGCTCTTTTTGAATAGATGCGATAAAAAAATATTTTTAATAGCGAACACTTAACTACAACTTCAATATTTTTATGATTACGTGCGGTTTAAAAATAACGGCCGGTCGATCGGAGGTAAAACTACGCTTGCCGAGGTCGGTCCGTGGAGCCATCTTATAAGGCCCATTGTGAGTAGGGTTGCCAACCGTACTATATAATAATAATATAATATAGCATCCTGCTATATTTAAGAAATATTATAATATTATTTTAGAAAAAATATAGTAGGCGAAGCTACTATATTTTAATTTTAATACAAAATGGCGAGATGATCGCAATGGGGCTAGTATAAATCTCATAAAAGCTAAATATTATGGTATTTTATAACCTTAATTCGAGAGAGTGAAAATAAAAATGAGACAAAAAAAAAACTTGTTAATAAAGATAGTAAAAATATGCATTTAAAGAATAAAAATGTTTTTGAAACATACCAACAATTTTTTTTTTTTTTTTCGCCATCTACTAAATTTTGGCAGGCAATGGCTTCGATAATACTATAGGTTGACACTATATTACTGTAGGTTGTATCAACTGTAATTATGAGTGACCACGTTTCATTGCACACAGGTCATCACTGGCAAAGACTTTCGTCGTGAGACACGCCCGGGTACTGTATTATATTTTTGTTAATTAAAACCGCCATTTTGTTTTTTCCAGGGCAAGATTAAAAGAAACATGGATACAACAGGCGCAAGAGAATAAGAAACTTCAAGAATTAAATGATAAGTTGTTATCAGAGAGGGCGGTGCTAAGAACTGTTATCACTGAACATCTGAAGAAATGTCCTGATGCTGTAGATTTGAGTAAGTTGTTTTATCCTTAACTGAACTTAGAATAACAAAAATAAACTCAATATCTTACATGACAGAGTTTAAATTCCATTGCAATCTTTTTTTTGGGACTTGTTTTTCCAAATGTTCAGGCGAAAATCAACGCACAATTCTTAATCAATAAGATCTGTCAGCTTCTTACAGATTTGTTTACTGTTGTCTGTAACGATTGATAAATTATTAAGCTTTAAATCGAGACAGACCTTAGACATCACTTGTTGAGTTATCGATCGGCAAAAACGATCCAGTCTTCTTCTTTTCGTGTGGTTAGTGACTAACCTGTTGACTTTTATACCTATGATTTTATACTGAAGATTACGTCGATTTACGTAAATGATTTGGAAAAAATATATGTTAAATTACAGCATTTTCTTAATAACTTAATATATGAATATTTTAGATTACGTTTATATTACATAGTGAAATTAATTTTTAAAGTTATGTCTAACGCGGATAAAAAACTGATAATCGCGCAAAATCTATCAAGCGTATTTTTCTGAACCCTTCACCATTTTAATGGTAATTTAATTATTGATATTTTAGTATTCGTGTTTTATTCAAATACCTTTTGTTTTATGTATAATAAATTAATAATGCGTCTTATTTGGGACAGCGCTCCTTGATGGGCGAATCCTATTACTGGCTGGTCGTACGACGCGTTGCGTGAGCTCAGTACAGAACACGCAAGCAAACCACTCAAGGTCATTGACATATATCTGCGTCTTAACTACAAAATGAGACTTGGAATATCCTTAATCCCCCCACAGAACAATAACGTCTCTTTTTCTTTCCAAAAACTATACCAATGTGGCGGCATCTACATCGCCACATGCGAACTACGCATCACACTGACGTCACGCGAAATCCTGCTTAGCGCAAGCAGGGTTTGCCGCGCGATCAGCATGTATATAACTTTACATCAATCTTTAGGCATCCACTTGTGATTCAGCCTGTTCCATTTTGCTATCCTCCCCCCAGCGACGCCCTAAGCCGAGGTTCGTACCCCACAGGGGGCGCCATAAGTGAGTGTTCGCGTTAAAAAAAAACCGCCTATACAGCCTATTACTTGTTCATACAATGTTCGTGATTGATCTCTTTGGTGATTGGAACTTTTACTAACAATATCCACATTCCAAATTCAAATGACTTCTAGTTCCTAGGGATTAAAGAGCTATTTTAGTCCCTGTTAACGAAGAAAAAACTAGCTTTTTTAAATTGATGTGATAAAAAATAATTTTTAATGGCCTACACTTAAAATGTACATTACAACTTCAATATTTTTATGATAAAGGGTGGATTAAAAAAAAAATCTTTGGGTAGTTACCTACCAGGTCGCAGGATCCTCCCACCCAAATTGCTAATATCAACTTTTTTGTTTCAGAAAACATTTTGGATAGGTTAAAGAACAGTGGAACGACACCTTAACATCACGCCGGCCCTTTGTGGGTTAACACAGAAGTTGTATAGAATTATTAACTTAAAAGGTATACTTTTTGGGTCGAAAACTAGATCGATCTACGTAGATCGACTGTCGATCAATGATAGATAGTAGTTCGACGTCGATTCTGGGTGGATGGTGTTGGTGGAATGCCGTGTGGTTCGTTCCAAAAGTGTCAGATGAAAATGTAAACAATGGATCAGAAAACGTACCTGTGGATTCCAATTTTTTGTGCCACTTACAAATTGAGTGCTTTGATTTGCATATTTGATCCCGAAATTCTAATTTTAAATCACCAATAAGGAGGATGCTTCGATCGTCCGTCTATAAATTTTTTGTTAGTAATATACGCGAAACTTAGACACTCTTTATTTAAAACCAATAATTTTATCACTTGTCTATGATGAAATGTGGTCGCGTTGACATTTTTAGGAAATAACTTACATTATTAATTAATAATTAATATTACATTATAGAAAAACAATCGTGAAATCCAGGTAAAAACTTACCCTTCTTTACTAGTGTGAGTAAGTTTATTATTGTATTTTTTGTTTTTTCATATCAATGAAAAATGCTCGCTACGTCACAAGTCAGTATATAATATACCGGGGAGTGACGTCATGCCACATTTTAACGTATTGCCTATTTAATGTATATGCCGTAATCTTTTGATTACGTAAAAAATGTATCCAATAGATTTTAATAATCTACCTGACGGACAATTTTATTTTTTTATTAAATAAGTAATTTATAATAAAATAAAATCTAGACTCTTATAGAATGTATATTTAAAAAATGAAATCGTTTTGAATTACTTTCATATACCCCATTGCAAATAAGTGAATAGACTTTGCAGGGGCGGCGATAACAATCAATTCATTTTACCTAGGTAATTGTAATTTGTTATTTTCTTCTTTTCGTGTGGTTAGTCACTAAACTGGTGTCAGAGTTTTAAAGCCGCCCATGGGCCTCTGACTTGGCTTCACACGCCGTCGAGAAATATCTCTCAGGCATGCCGGTTTCCTCACGATGTTTTCCTTCACCGATTTTTAGTCAAGTGATAATTATACAATACGCACATGAATCCAAGTCAGAGGACACCACAAGGCTATCACTGCTCTAAATGATTCTTAATTTGTTATGACAAGAATATTTATATATAAGCAATTGTTAATTAGATAGTATTTATTTTTCATTCCAGTATTGTTAATGCATGACTCAAATAATTTATTTATTGAATAAGGAATTAATGTTATTATCAAAGGATTTAATTATGTAATAAATGGTTTTACATTTTTTTTATGCATGGTTTTCAATATTCCTTTTTCTCGTGTCACTCGTCACCAGTATAGAGCTATGAAGAACAGGGTGTACAGTTCACTCAGCCTCTATAGAAAAGGGAGGATCCTCCGACCGAAAAAAAAATCTGCTGTTCCATACATATTGACCGCGTAGGTATTACACATTTCTATGAAACAGCTGATTATTTTTGTAATAACCAACGAATAATTTCAACGCAGCGGGGTTCAGAATCATGTACTGAATCCATGGTATTAGTTTTCGGGTCGATGTCCTGTCGATGTCGAGTCGATGTCGTGTGTCCTGTGATGATAAAATACTTATTCGTGAAATACAGTTGGAGATCTAGAAAGATACTGTCACATAGGTATGAGTGACAGAGACAACGCGACACAAAGCCAATCTTTAAAAAAAACCCTTTATGCAATTTTTTCGACCGAGAAGCTCGTGGCTAAGTAATAACAGCCGCACCACTCGATCCATCAGGTTAAGCTATGTGGCTCCTCCGTACCTCAGAAAGCACGTTAAGCCGTTGGTCCCGGCTGTCATTCGTGGATCTTTGACCTTTGACAGTCGTTACAGGTTGTCAGAAGCCCGAAAGTCTGACAACCAGTCTTACCAAGAGGTAACGTATTACCCAGTTATTGGGTTGTGGAGGTCAGATAGGCAGTCGATCCACGAAAATACTGGATTCAGCTGCATCCGGTTAGACTGGAAGCCGACCCCAACATAGTTGGGAAAAGATTAGGCAGGATGTAATATTTTCGACCGAATAGTATTGAGTATTGTCTCTATCCAGCTGTTACTTTTAATAAATGTGTTGATTTAGGAAGTTTTTCTGACCTTATGAAGAGTAGTAAAGTTATTTCTGAGATTTCTCCAAAGCTTTTGATTGCGTGCACCATGACACGCTTTAGCGTAAACTGCGTATGAACGTCATGACGGTGTGCAAAACGAAGCTCTCAACATTGTAAATTCTTATTTACATAATAGGTTCCAATGTGTAGATGTTAATGATGTGAAATCTTCCGGGCTACTAGTTCAGTTAGGTGTACCTCAAGGCTCAATACTGGGTCCATTCTTGTTCTTAGTGTAGGTATATCAAAGACTTACCATTCTATTTAAATATAATTATGTATCTGTGAAAGTGTACTGTTTGCAGCTCTCTTATTTTAAAAGTTGACGCCGCCTACGCCGTAAGACATTACAGTGATATATACGTTGGTTCAGCTCGGTTAGTCAATTTTAGATATTTTCATAGCATTATGTTCTACGGTATTCTGCTGTGGGGCAAAGCTGCTGATATTCAAAATATATTTGTCCTTTAAAATCGAGCTGTTCGAGCAATTTACCAGCTAGTTGCCAGGGTTTCTCTAAGAGATTTTTAGAGGTCGCACCAGTTAGTGTGAAGTGAATTAGTAGGAACTGTTCTTATCATAAATAAAACTAACTCGAACGCGAACGAAACGAATTCTGAAGTCTGAATATTTTATTTTCCACAACAACCTACTTATATACATTAATTAAGATACACTAGGCGCTAGCATGTTCAATCGACCAATAGCGATGCGCCGCAGGGCAAGGCGCTGTGTTGCACACGACACTATTCGCCGCGAAGGCATAAATAGGAGTCGCATGCCGAGTGCAGCCCTTTTCGCCGAGCGCCGTCGTCGAGTGAAGACTGGTCATCATCGTCATGTGTCCACGGGTCGATCTGCGTGGTTTCGAAGCGTGAAGTGAAGATACGGAAGGTGCTGGTGCTGCTGCTTGCGCTTACAAACCGCTTCTTTCGAAGCGAACCGGCGAATGTGTGCGGCATTGTGATGATACACTAAGATACAGCAAACACCGACGTGCCACGTCGGTGTTTGCTATCTTAGTTCTTAGTGTGCCGTTATGTACTCCTCTTTTTCAAGATGATTGTTTCACTATTTCTTGCGGACTGTCAAAAACATGGTATGGTAGCTGGTTTTCTGGAGACTGTATGACAGGTACTGTGTCACTACAGATTTTTTCAAAGATATTGGTATCCTCACAGTGGCATCACAATGTTCATCTTCGCGAACATCATATATATTAGGCAGAATATACACTTATACACCTTTCACCGCCTTCATAAGGTAATTATCTAATTTTTTGGGCTTGGTCGTCACGATGGGCTTAGTGTCGAACACGTTTTGTTTGCACCTGCATTGATATTTTAGTAGACTTGTTTGAATATTGGTATTACAACCAAAGTAACCAAGTCACAAAACAGCAAAAAACAATATATTTTGTTCATAAAGTATGGAAAAGGTTTTTTGCGTTTCCGACTTTTCTAGTACCCAAACCTCAGTTGGCCCAATAGAGTTTTTTTATCCTTATAAGAAACAGGATCGATTACTCGTAGCATCAAAAAAAGTTTTTGTGAAAACTGCCCATTTTCTTGCTGACAATTTTTTTTTCAATATCTGTGAATGCAGATCAAAATGTCTCAAAAGTTAAGGACAGTCTCCTAAGACCGTTTTCCTGTAGCTGCAAAGGTTAAGGTAGCTGATCTTACTGCCCCATCTCAAAAATCCACCTGTATAGAGCTATAAGTAAGGGGGCACGCCTTTTATACCTTATTCTAAAACAAAAACTAAACGTAAACATAATCTAAATAAAAAAATTATTTAGATTCAGTTTACGTTTATTTTTTATATCTGCCCGAGTATAGTTCTCGATGTTTTTGTTTGGTATATTGGCGTGCGCTAGCTGACATAATATGTCTAATAATTTTAATTTACATTACCTATATTTTGTGTTGCGTAATGTAAATTATTTTAAATAACAGACAGTTGTGCTGCTGGGAAGTTTGTTGCGCCTCTTCTTCTTCCCAGCTAAAGCGCTAGGAATTGGTGAAGGGTGGGCGTTTTGGAGGACCGTCTTATGTAATTTTGACGTTCGAAAAGTGCTGATTCTCAGCCTAATTTAAATAAATGACTTTTGAATTTTTTCGTTAGTAGAGACATCTTATTTTATGATATATGAAGTTCAGGGTTTAGCCGCTGTATGTTAAATACTGACTAGCTGCATCCGGTTAGCCTGGAAGCCGACCTCAATATAGTTGGGAAATAGCTAGGCAGATGCAATATTTTCGACCGGATAATATTGAGTATTGTCTAAGTACGAGGTGCATTCAATAAGTACCTAGCCTCATCGCCAGAGGGCGCTGTAGTTTCAAAAGAGTTTTACCACAGTGTAGCACATTCTTTTTTAATTCTTTTTTCAAATTTTCATTCCAATCCCTTCATTGATTTTAATTTGACAACTTATGGAAGCGAACGTGTCGATCGGTTTTACAAAAATGGAAAAAGAGCAATATCGTTCGGTGATTCGATTCCTATTTTTGGAAGGGAAAACGCGCATCGAAATCAAAGAGCGCTTGGATGCTGTGTACGGTGACTCTTCTCCATCGATGGCCACCGTCAAGAATTGGTTCAACGAGTTTGCACGTGGCCGTACGTCGGTTTTTGATGAACCACGTCCAGGTGCACCGAAAACAGCTGCTAAGAGGAAAACATTAAAAAAATCCATGATCTCGTATTGGCAGATCTCCGATTGAAGGTTCGGGAGCTAGCTGAGACTGTAGGCATTTCAGAAGGAACAGTGCATCATATTCTTCACGAGGAACTCGGCATGAGAAAGCTGTCGGCGCGATGGGTGCCGCGTTTACTCACACCAGAAAACAAGCGCAACCGTGAGACCACATCGGAGACGTGTTTGGCGCTGTTTAAGCGGAATCCAGCGGAGTTTTTGCGTCGTTTTGTGATCGTCGATGAAACCTGGATCCACTGGTACACACCAGAGACCAAGGAGCAATCAAAACAATGGATCCAGACCGGGGAACGTGCTCCAAAGAAGGCGAAAACTGTAAAATCGGCCGGAAAAGTTATGGCCACCGTTTTCTGGGATTCACAAGGTGTGATCTACATCGATTACCTCGAGAAGGGTAAAACAATTACAGGGCTTTACTATGCCGATTTATTAGGCCGATTCGACGCCGAATTAAAGAAAAAACGACCCCATCTGGCGAAGAAAAAAGTGCTGTTTCACCACGACAACGCGGTTCACACGTCTGCCGTTGCCATGGCCAAATTGGTCGAATTACGCTACGAATTGCTGCCCCATCCACCGTATTCTCCAGATTTGGCCCCTTGAACTTCTTTCTGTTTCCTAATCTGAAAAAATCACTCGCCGGGAATAGATATGGATCGAATGAGGAGGTCATCGCCGCCACGGAGGCCTATTTTGCAGAGTTTGACAAAAACTATTTTTCGGACGGATTAAAAAAGTTGGAGCATCGCTGGGCTAAGTGTATCGAACTAAAAGGAGACTATGTTGAAAAATAAATTCCCACTTTTCCAAAATTTTCGTTTACTTTTTGTAGGCTAAGTATTTATTGAATAACCCTCGTATATCCAGCTGTTACTTTTAATAAATGTGTTGACTTAGGAACTTTTCCTGACCTCATGACGTACTTAGTAAAGTCACACAATTATTTAAATCCGGTAATAAAAATGACGTTGGCAATTTCAGGCCTACGAATCAGGTTACAGGGTCTCAAAATAAAATCCATATTTTATAACAATCTCTATAATTATGGCACTTTAATATTTGACAAGAAATAATATTATATACCATAGGTTTGAAGCTATAACAACGAAAATATTGAAGGAGTAATTCTGCTCATGTTTTTAATCAGCCACAAGCACGGGAGAAATAGATTCCATTTTCAGAATGGTCCGTCACAGTATTCCATTTTTAAAATTGTTCATTTTATATTCCATTATGAAATTTCTAACCTCGAAATTCCATTTTCAAAATCATTTTGAAATGTATAATGAAGAGTAGATTCAAACCGTAAGTTTACAATGTACGTTTTCATTTTTACATAACCGTTTACAGACTTAAATGTAAAGTTAATATTTACGTTTGAGCCTGTAAACGGTTTACAGGTATAATCATCGTGTGAAATGTGAAAAAATCTGACAAACGGGCCACAAATGTCCGTAGAACTGGGAAATTAACGACTTTTATGAAGCTAGAAAAATTTCCTGCTCTTTTACTTTTGAAAATCAATGCAATAAAAATTTAATTACGCCCAGTATCAGGAAGACAAAAAAAAAACCATATGCTGACTAAAGCTGATTTACACGGTATGATTTTATTGCATGTGGCATACCTTATGTTGAAGCAACAATAAAGCAACAAGTGATTTGTAGCTTAAATTTTATTGTATACCACAAACAAGAAGTTTGCATCGTGTAATTGAGCTCGTCTAAATGGGGCTTTATAGTCAAACTCATTTAAAATGATTTGATTGGCTATTGTTATTTCAGTCAGCCAATCACAACTGTCAAAATGAGTTTGATAATCTGTCAGCCATGATTTTTTTTCCTTTAAGAGCATTTCGGAAACGTTTGAACGAAAAGAGGAGAAGAAAGTATTCCTGATGATGAATACTTTCATAGAACTCCTTTTGCAAAATAAAAAATCTATACATTTTGCAAAAATCTATTTACAATGATTTCCATCTACATAAGTTTTGGAAATCAAAGCAAATCCAGAAAATCAAAAAATTCTCAATTCATAATGGTCTAAAAATTATGCAGTGTTTATTTTGAATTTGTGAATTTTAATTACCAGTATCTAGTTTAAATTCGTTCTAAAGTTTTTTCTAGAACAATTCTCCAGTATTTAGACGGTTTAAAATTCTTGGCTTCACAGTCGCTAATTTCACAGTTCACATTATAACACGGCAGATTCTCAACATTGGCCATTTTTAAGCATTTAGCTTGTTAGTGTTATTAATTAAAAATAAAGTGCAATAAATTCTTCATTTTGGGTAAAACGATGTCCACGGAATTTCGCTTGCGCGAGGCAGGATTACTACCGCCATCTAGTATCAACTGTTGTAACTAATAGTACTTTCTATGTTCAATAGATGGCGCTAGCGGTCATTACATGATTTACAAACTAGCGAATTATAAAACGAATTAAACTTAGCAATAAAGTGTAATTTTTCAATAATATATAGCTTAGTAATAGTAGAATCATTGAAATAACTTAGCTTTAAACTTATATTTCACAAAATTATTGTCGAATGTCAAAGAAATGTTCGTAAAACATCGTCCTACCCTCCTTTTAGTACATGCTTTTCAAATCTATGCGTTTTCTTCACGGGGAGACAATCCAAGCGAATTTTACGCGGATATGTAGACGATCTAATTGACAGTATTAATAGTTGATGGCTAAACAGATCTAACAAATGCGTGATATGCATAAAATTTAGAAAAATTGTGAAGAAAGAAGAATATTATTACTATACGTGGTGGGTTATATTTTTAAATTCATTTTAAATTGTTCGTTTTGTATCTCCCTTTTTCATGGATCCCCACTTATTAGAAAATTGGTTTGAGAAAGAAAGCCTCCAATATTTTTGAGAAAGAAGTTGGAGGAGTTGGTTGGAGTTTTTTTTGCAGTGAAGATTTGACTACGATTTGATGGGAAGACGACTCAAACATAGTTGGGAAAAGGCTCGGATGATAAAGATATTCAATATAATATATGCATTGTTGCAAAAGTTTTCGGTAAGCTAAGATGTCACCGCCCCTACCCAATCGACGTTTATCAATAGAAACTGAGATCAGTCGACGGTCGACGCTGATTGACAGTTTTGACTAGATGATCTTATCGATCAACGTCGACTGGTAACGTTGATCGACGTTTGTCAAGGGGGAGTGGTCATACCCTTAAAGCAGTTATTGCCCAGTGGGGAAAGAAACATAGTTATTATATACTCTTTTGGGAATGGTAATTGTCACGATATAGTGGGTGTCTCGCCTTATATTTATTTATGTATTTTTTATCATTCAACCGCTGTCTTTGAAATATATTCTATCATTCCTTAAACTACTTAAGATATATTAAGCGTAATGATTCTAAGTATTTCAAAACTTGCTTATAATTTACCAATTTTTCTTCATTCATTTTAATAATTTTCGTAAAAAGTTTTGTTTTTAAATATTTTTCTTAAAAATATAACCCACCACTACAATGCATTCTTAACATTCTAGTTAGTTTAAATTAAAGCGATCAATCTTTAATCTTTAAAGTTAATATTAACAGTTTTTTTTTAATAAAAAAATCTAATCCATACTTAACGTTGAGTCAGCTGTTATTTATTTATTATTATCTTCATACATTGTAATATTAATCCGACTGCAAATAAACGCAAATTAATGTAAGTTTTTTTTTCATTAATATCATAACCAAAGTTGCTTATTCAGAGGCCTAAATATGAGCCCTATGTCATGAAATTAAACTAAGCTAAGAAACTAAGTTGATTATAACTTGCACTTGACTGGCTTTTAGGGCTCATTTAAACATCTAAAGTTGACATCCATGGATCATATTTTATGTACAAATCTAAAAACTAAATATTTTTATCCATCAATTATTGCAGTCAGACTAAAATCAAAATGTATTTACCATTTGGCTAAGAACTACCAATATGTCGTCGAGGTACATTCTGTCAATTGTTTTTTAAAGTTATACCTCAAAAGGGAAATTGTGATCCAATTCTTTAAAAGAAGGATGGATTAAACAGGTTTTTTTTTATAATGAGGAATGAATTGCCTGTCATTTGGCATTCGCAACCTTTTTGTACGCAAAATGACAGTTACACTTGACAATTGACTCACAAATACCCTCATTTAGTAAAAAATCGCGAGAGAAAAGTCACAATTTCCCTTCAGTGGCCGTACTGTGTGTGCCTTCATTATTCCACTGCAAGAGAGTAGCTTTAGACACTTTTAGCTGACATTTGTACAACTGTCATGTGAAACGATTTGATTGGCTTTTGTTAATTCAGTCAGCCAATGACAGCACTTTGTCAAACTGTCACAATTTGATTTGTCAATCTGTCAGTTAAAGCCTAACCTTTCAGAAACCGGTGTTTAGTTGTTACTTATAACAGCTAACTCAAAAATGAACAATTCATATTTTTATTAACAGCATTCCAGTGAGTCGTGGTAAGCCTCTCTACAGTGCCATGCTGATCCCAATACAATTCTAGGGATCGCAGTTTTTTATTTAAAGTAACATGCAATGATCGCAATGTTTTGATGAGAGCGTCATTCGTCCGAACGCGACAGGCAAACATTGTTTAGGATTCTTTTTTTGTATTATCTGTGTATTTTTTTCCTGCTCTGTGCTTTATACAATTTGACGTTGAGGTCAAATACATTTTAAATTGTAAAATATTGTCAAGATTCTTTTAAATCATTATAAAACAAAGCGATTTTAAAATATAATAAGTAATAGTAATAATAGTATAATACTTTCGTTTTTCATTTTATATTGTATAATTTATAATATATTCAAATTGTATAAACCAATCAGCTCTGTCACTGGCGGGATGATTTATTTTTCTTATTATAATTATCATCTATGATATTTATAATTTATCATTCTCTTAGCATTATAATTTATAACCCAAACAATATCCGCTCGCGAATACACCTATGCAAGAAATATAAAAAGGAATTACTTTAATTTTAATTTACTAAATAATTAATAACAATTTTAGGAAGTACATAATCATGACGGTCGTTATTATTATTATTTATATATTTGTTTTTTTACTAATTATTTTACATATTTATAATACCTATTATATGCTTTGCACTCCTCTTTAAATACAGCCTAAGTTTTCATGATTGTGATTTTTACGGTGTGAAAGACTCTTGAGGCTCTTTTACTAAAAATATGTAACATTTATTAATCATAGGTCAGCCGCATTATTTACACAGGGTCAGATTTAATTATTTAGCGAAACTCCGCAGACGTTATGGGTAACGGGGAATGGTCCTAGGGGAGACCGCGTATCGGCAAGCGTAGTGTGGGACGCGTCCCAGTTAGATGGATCAACGACCTTAAAAAGGTGGACTGCGATAGGCTGAGTTGAACGAATAGCTATACATTGCATTTAATTAGTATCCAAACGATGTGAACAAGAGCAATCCAGAGTTTTCCATGAAAAGTGTATAAGAATTAACGGCTCTCTACATGTTTACGTTCGGGGTTATATCAAAAACTACTCGATGGACTTGAACACCGTTTTCACTAAATCTTAAATCGTTTTTCGGGGAAGATTTCAGTGTTTTGTCACTAAGGGCAAAATCACAGCCATCCCTTTGACTTAAAGTAAGTAAGCGCCTCATACGAATGAGAACTTTATCTGTATGTGGTTAATGTTCATATTCGTACGAAACGCCTGCTCACATTTGCTAATGCGAATATGAACATTACCAGTATGAAAATAATTTCGATATTCGTATAAAACACTTACTTAGCAAAGTTAACTCAAAGTGGAATCTGTGAAACTTGCCCTAAGAGTGCTACTTATTTAAATTACCGTAAAAATCACAACTAAGACCTTCTATTAAAATTACTAGTAACGAATTTTTATCACTAATCTTTGCTCTTTAAGTATTGCACCCGTATCTACTTATTTAATTAATTTAGGTTTACAAAATAGATGGGTATAGAACTCTTCATAAAAAACATCACATTAAGTTTCCGTGACGAGTAAATTCATAATTTAATCCAAGAGAGAGAGAAAGCTATACAGAACGAATAGCAACATCTCTTTTTCCAAACGAAAAAATGATAGAAATACCTTTAAATTTGGAGGCAAAAAAAATTGCGGCCGAGTTTGCGCTACCTATCGATATCAACCACTGACTGCGTTTCTTTCATGATCAACCGAAGAAGACGAAATGTGAGCTGGTAATTAAAGAAATACGCAATTTTAACGCTTAATTTTATAAAGTATTCTGCTCCAATGCACAGCTAACATTGGGACGCAATATTTTTCTCAATTTATTTTACAGTACGGCTGGTGAATTCTGTCCCGTCGGAAAATAGGCTCTCCGATCTTTTGCGCAAGTTCTCTCACTCACACTCGTCTCATGTCGCCAATTGGTTCCTAAAAAATGTTACTGCGCAGCCTTCTATCCAAAGTTTGAACCGGCCATGGTTTATCGGTCGTCTCGGGCATTTGGCTAGCTCGGTATCTGTTTGTCATGTTTTTGTCGTATATTTTTAAAATGAAGAGTTCTATCTCTCTCTAATTTGTCGCTATATTCAGCCAGTATAATGACGGATATCAACTTTGTATTACACGTCACCGTGTCGAATTTGACGTCCAAATGTATAATTCATTTTTAAATGTATAATTATGTATAAATTGCATTCTCAGCGTTGGCTAGCGTGGGTTAATAAAAATGTATATTTTTTGTGAATTTTATAAAATTTTATTATTATTTATAAATTGTAGTTTTTATCGCACTAGTGTTTTACTAGCGTTTTGTTGAACTAACTACAGGTTACGATGTCTAGCACCTTATAATGTCATTGTATCATTTTATCTATCCTACACTACTCGAAATAAAATGCAAATATTACCTACCAACTAAAAACTTCAACACTATCTCTTTAAAGTTCTATTAGAACAATTTTTATTGAAACTTCATGGAAATTGTTGTAAGTACGAGACTCGCGTAGCACCGTCGCGTCGCGCCTGTCTGTGGGATCCTTTACGCAAATAAGATTTTTTTTATAAACTGACTTTTGTCTTATTTTCTTGATGGAGTGAACAAAATCACTAAGACCGCGTCCTAAGCGATAGCCGCGTGCTTCTGACACTTTTTAGAAAATAGAAAATACCTATATTTTTGTCTACAATGAAATATCTTCACAACAGAACATTTAATATTATATTTCTAGAAAATTTCCCAGCCAAACTACCACCTTGCTGTCTGGGTCAGGCCGCGTCGTATTTAAAAGCGAACATCGCGCGCATACGCGATCGGTTGCGTGCATATGTTACCTTTTGTTCGGAAAACCGGAAAGCGCCCTCTGTCGGCGCGTCCACGCGTTCAGGTTCGCCGAACAAAAAGTTCGACAGATCGTGTATTGGCGCGACGATCGGCTTTAAATAAGACGAGGGGTAATATTTTGGGCGGCTTCTCGACTCAATACGAGAATACAAGAAGAATCATAAAACAACATCTCTAATACACAAGCTAAGGCCATTTATGCGACTGGATATCCAGTCAAAAGTTATTGCTAGACAAACCCTAATGCGATAAAAACCGTTTAAACTATACATTTCGACGTCTGGCTATGACATGGGTTTCATTTATTAGATCTCTAGCAAAATTATGCTGAAAAATATATTTTTGTACTAACATTATTTCGCGTCTACGATATTATATATAATCCCTCGATTTTTACGGAATTAGCATCACTTTAAGCGGTATACCTATCTGTCAAATTACATTGAGGTATTTATTCGAATTCGATAGCTACGATGTCGTTCCGACTTCATACCGATCTCATACCGAATTTGATACGATTCCGTTCCGTCTTTGATACGATTTCGTTCCGTCTTTGATACGATTTCGACTCCATAGTGAAAGCTGTCGTATCGACACAATACGATAATTATATTTACATGTTTAGTTTAGGGTCATGTTTAATGGGAACGAATCGATATTATGTATCCATAGAAAAGGCTAAAAATTGAGTCTCAAGCTGGAAAAAATTACGGACTGTGGTTGTTGGAACATTATAGAGAAAAAAAAACGCTGCTTTTAATATTTGCGACACTTCTACGAGTTCTATGGCTACTTAAACGTAGCAAAAAAGCAGTGAGCAACAGGTATCAGCAATGGCGCCACTGTTCCACTGACATGGCACATGACAGTTCTCATATGGATCCTAAATTGCTACAACGAGCTTAATGTATAATCTATGAAAGAGCATTATGGCGCCTAAATGATATTGACAGGGGGCCGTTGTAGGTAAACATTTGTGGAATCGTCACAGAAATGGTATTGACAAAAAAGATGGCGACGTTAGTTCCGATTTTGGGGCCCAAAGATTTTTGTTGTACATTGCACAAAACGCAAAGTTTGACAGTAGAGGTGACGTTCAGAAGATAGATGGGACCTATTATCAAAATAATTTAACAAACTGAGCTAAGGCAAAATATTTATGTTTATTTTGAGCATTCAAAAATATTTTACAGCCACCCGTTTAAATGAAACTGAAAATTGAAATGATATACATATTTTAAAATAATTTTAAGTACGAGAGCAGTGGTGGCCCAGTGTCAACAAGCCGCGACTTACTAGTTGTAGCTCGCAGGTTCGAACCCTGACAGGCGCTTTATTGCGTGTAAATTATTTCATCACCACTGCTCTCAAAACGGTGAAGGAAAACATCGTGAGGAAACCGGAATGTCCTATAAACCCACACTGGGCCCGCGTAGTGAATTACGTCCCGCTCCCTCTCATAGAGAGGAGGCGTGTGTCCCAGCAGTGGGAATATTATAGGCTGATTATGAAAAAATATTTGGTATACCGCTTAAAGTTACCGCCTTCAATGAATTGGGTTCAAAGATCACATAGTGCTTAAGTGACAAGTATAACCTGACACCTACAAGCACATTTTTATAACCCTACGATAATTATTATTTATAACTTAACATTAATGATTAAAATGTATTTGGTGTTTAATTTCATAAAATTATTTATTCTTTACACTATAATTTATAAAACCTCGTACTTGGCGACTAAGTTCTAGCATACTTTTTCACTATTTTGTTTTATAATCTATGTCACCCGCAGATTAAGAAAAATAAATGTCAAAATTATAATGTAGGAACCTTAATTTTAAATTAAAAGGCTTTAAAATATTTTCTAGCTTCTGATTTAAATTATACTACATCAAACTTTTAAAACTTATTAAAAAAAATATCGATTACCATATTTCACATCACTATTTTTAAACGCATCTTTTAAATTAGTGATGTGACAATATTTTTTTCTATCGTGCGAACTTAATATTTGTATCGTAAAGAATGGGTTTTCATTAAAAATAACATTTGATACACGCTAAATTAATTAAAAGTAGAACTGAATTGACAATTTAATTACCTACGTCTCTTCAGAAGACCATAAAAACACAACCGTTTTTTAACACTAATCTCAGAAACTGATATCACCGATCTGATGCACTTACTCGTAACTATTCGACTATATTTCGGCAGTACACGCTAGTTTCCTTCCAATTTCGGCATTTTTTCTATCTACAAGTGCCCACTTCTAAGATTAGGTGCAACTATGAGCAAATTTTATTGGTCGATAATTGGACCAATCAGAAGCGTTCGCAGGAGAAATTAGTAACTCGAAAAACCTACTAGATGGCAGTGGGGGTTCACATTTTGAATTGTAACGGAAAAATCGAGTCGCCACTGCCATTTAGTTGCAGCAAACTCTCGTCTCTATGATTCTTATTATTACTAACGCGTCTATACTGAGCTGTATGTACATGCTAAATTCAGGAAAACTTTATTAATAATTTTAGAGCAAAAATTGCTGAACATGAGATTAGCCTTAGAAGAAAAATGTGCTTAGTTTTAACACCACAAACTGGAAGCTTGAAAGCTGATAGACTATTTATTTTATGTTAAACTTTGACGTTTATTTTGTGGGGCTTCTCGATTTTTAGGGAATACTATACCAGCTGGTATTTTTACTAATTTTTACGGTGGCGTTTTGTAGTTTCTGCCTACCCAAGGAACCCACATGGGAACAAGGCGTGAGTATGTATGTATTCCACCGTAAAAACTAAAGTGAAGTGAGCTTCAAGTGAGCTGTCAATAATGTCAATCCTTTAAAATGACGTATCACTTCAAGCTCACTTCACGTCACCTATGTTTTCACGATGAGATCTTAGTCCTAAGTACACACCTATGACGAATCTAATCCTTCATAATTGTAAAGCATGAATTTGAAAAGTTTTATTAACTTATTCATAAAAATTTAATAGCAATGCCAGCTGTTGGCGATAAAAATTGTAATCAGAAATTCTTCTAGAACTTTTTAAGTTAATTAAAACTGCATTTTTAATAACCCTTGAAAAATTCTAGACAGTTTTTTTGTCTATTCTTTCTCGATTTACGCTTTTTTTTTATCTTGGTTGTTGTTTTTGATTCGATTTTAAATGTTTATAGGCATTTTACTTCGAAATATAAAGGTCACCTCAAAATTAAGGAGCCCTCACAAAAACTTTACTCACTATGATCTCAAAAAGTTCAAGCTAAGCATTTTTTGATGCGGCTTTTAACAGTAATAGTTTAACGCCGTGCTGTAAAAACTAAGCACCACAAGACTAAACTACATCTACGTTTGGACGAAAAATGTAATTAAATCTCAGCTAGGGTAGGGCCCAAAGGTACAGTCGATCGATTGTCGATTCATCGATATTAAACTAATCGTACGCACATCAGTAGTGAGCTCCGAGATAGGGGTTGACATTAGACAGTTGACACTTCTATCGATATCGATGAATTCCTCGTATTGTCGGACCGGCGACATTAACACCACGTCGCGTAGACAGCAACGTCATATGAAAGTGAAAAACGGACAATATTTGTCGTTCATCGACATCGATACTCGACAATCGACCGCTCGGGGCAGTCTCTACGCCTACTTCACCTCAGGCATGCGCATGCGACTAATGTTGCGACCAAGGCCAGTGCTGCGACCGGCGTGCGCGCGGCATTGCACATATCTTCCTCACAGAAGCACATGTGGCCCGTGCCAGTACTTTCCATCATACACACATGATCGACCATGAAGAGATTTATTTGTAGTTGTGATGTACAGGTGCGCCGGACCACCTCGTACGCTGGAATGAGAGAAAGTATGTGTTAATTGGTTTGCAATTTCGTAGTGGTTAAGGGGGATGAGTTACGGATATTCGATTTTCTTACGTTTTTTGCAATTTGCCGGTCAATGTCAGGTTGTATCTTGATTAAAATGTGATTCGCGACCGGAACAAATATGGCTTTACAGAATTATAATTAATTATTTAAATCATCAATACAACTTCTTATATTAGAATAATACTAAAATCTTATGATTTCATGAAATAGTCATTCAATAGGATTATATGAACTTATAGAGTTGTATTGTATTGATGATTTTTATGGTTATAATTCTATAAACAAATATTTGATACGGCCGCGAATCATATTTAGATCTACATACAACCTGATACTGACCAGCGGCGGCAGTCTCGACATAGATAGCGATCACCCTATGACTGAATTCGGTCGCAAAGTCGTAATGACGTTCCTAATCGCGCGCGACATGCTTCATAAGCACGTGATTTTTTCGTGTTTGTCAAGCAATTTTGTGACCGTCGAGGGACGCCATAAGGTCCGAGGGACGAATTCGGTCGTATAGCGATCGCTATCTATGTCGAGACTGCAGGGCCTGCATTTCAAAATACGTAAGATAATGCACACTACATAATAACACTTTGCGAGCTACCCTGACGCTTTCGCCTTAAGAGACTCGGTTTTCAAAGCTTGAGCTGTTGGAATGGGATTGAAACCTGACGAACAATGTGACTTTTTCAATTTCCTATGTAAGTAAATTCACCTCGCAGTATGTATGCATGTATGTACAGTAGATACAGAGCCGAAACCTAGGTATGCTTCAAACTTTCTCCTTTGTGCACAAGTAATCGGTCTCGTAATAATCACGACTTCACGACACAATATGTAAATCAACCAATTATATCACGTGGTTTGATGGATTCGGTTCAAAGACCGTCCCATTTAATCTACCACGAAAATTAAACAACTGCCAGTCGTGAAAAATAAATAAATTGAGTATCTATTCTCAAAAAATAACAGTATCGTCTTCTCCCATTAAAATTGTCAAGCGATGACAAACGCCGCCTGTTTTCGATTGCCAAAAAAATTTACATACTACATTCTGAAGATTGGCACCAAGCCCAATCCGAAAGTAGTTAAAAGGAACGTTTAATGAACCATTACTTGAGAATACTGGTATTTTATTGAAATGGAAAAAGAATTTACACACAATACACATTTGTATACGAGTTTCTTCATCTCTTATGCATGGAAATAAAGACATCCTGCACCAATTTTTTTAATTCAAAGACCTAGTGAAACGGCCGCGACTTACGTGTTCAAACTTCGAACCCATCTAGGTACTTTACTTTTTGTAAATAATTTCATCACCATTCCTCTCAAAATGAAGGAAAACATCGTGAGGAAACCGGCATGTCATAGAACCAAAAATTCGAAGACATGTGACATCCACCAACCCGCACTGGGCCCGCGTGGTGGATTAGGTGTGTGTCTCAGCAGTGGGAACATTATAGGCTGATTATATAACAGATATAGGAACTAGTAGAACACATTGTGTAAGAACTCGTCTGGAGAAGTAAACCACCATACCAATGTCCTCCGCCAAGCTGCGCATACCCTTTATACAATGAAGGGTATGCGCCGGAGTATTAACTGGCACATGAGATATATCAACTTTGTCACCTGCTATACCTCTGGTATTGTAGATAGTCCTTAGGCTGCGGTAACCTTCAGATGAGTCACATTCAGCCCCACTCAATAACATAGAAATAACGAAAAACACGACTATTGTTTCGTATTATCCAGTAAAGCGCCTTATTCACCATCCATCTTGCTGTACGTCCCGCCTAACGCCTACGTAGCATACATATTATCGTGCGCGCATCCAGCGTGCTGTACGTCCGCTCAAGGCCGCGGTTAATGTTGCTAGAGTGGCGGTTTTTTTCTTGATTTTACCCCAAAATTCCCTAAATCCCTTTCAGAATGAAATAGCCATAAGCCATGCATAATATTAATCATTTCACCCTAAATCGGGAGAAATCCCTAAAAGTGGAAACACTTGCTGAATTTGCTATACAGCAAGTCTATACACGATCCAGCACGTACAATGCACGATCGCTCTGACGTACATCCGCGTTATAAACTTTCACCTTTCATCTGCACGGCAGCGGTGGTGGAGGCGCTTGCTGGATGCATAATTACGTCGTGCAATCAAGCAAACAATTAATAATAATTGACGTATGTCAAGACTATTCACTTTCGTTTTGCGTCGTGCATCGTGTGTGGATTTGGCGGGACGTACAGCAAAATGGATGGTGAATATTATGGCGCTTAACTTGGTCATGTAGGCAGTCACTCTATATAAAATACTGTAATTCAGCTGGACGCGGTTAGAATGCCGAACATAGGAAAAGACCGCAGATGTTGATACTCACGACTCTTAGAATATCGGACCATTTTGACGCAGCACCCGTTGCAGGTCTGCAGCGGCGGCTGGTCTCGTGGCAGGGCCGTGTAGTTGAAGGGGTCTTTGCAGCGGGGATCCGTCCAGCTGTCACACTCGTAGCAGTATATCGTTCGTGCTGGGAACAGGTTGGGGACACGATTAGGGATCTTTTTCCACCATTGGTTATTTTTTGAGATTCGTTGCGCTTGGAATAATATGATTGTTCTAGCTGACCAAGACAACTGACAGTCGTAAAAGACTTCCGCAAATATTTTAAGGATTTTGTCGTGTTCTAAGGCCGAGATCTATAAAGCTTACCCAATACGAGCTCTGAATTAGATACGTTTTCCCGTCTCTATCTTGGACTTGTATTTTGGCAGTTGTGTGACAGTGACAAGAATAACGCTTAGCCAAAGCACGTATTATAAAGTGGCAAAGACGTTTTTCTAGGATACCATATCTATCTAATCAAAGTACACAACGTTAGCACGATATTTGACGCTAAATTGCGGCTGTTTTGAGGCGGCACAGCTATTCTATGAAACCATAGCTTAGGCCGGGATTCCACTCAATAGGGATGTTGACTTGGAAAAAAAACTATTTAGTCCGTCAGTCAGATAATAGAAAAATATTATTAGGCACGTTTTTTTTGCTTTATCATATTGACCGCTAAAACGCAGAGTGGGGGCTCGCTACGTCACAATTCAGTTTAAAATCTACCGGAGTGTGACGTCATGCCCCATTTAACTCAATATATTGCCGTTATCTTTTGATTACGTAAAAAAAGAAAAAATACGTGTCCAATATTTTTTAATAATCTATCTGACGGACAAAAAAAAATTGGCAAGATCCCTATTGTATGCTGTCTTGGTCGGCTAGTAGTTAGCTGGTGTTGTTATTATTATGACTGATGCACAAGATGGTGTTATTGTGTGTTATATGGAAGGAGGAAGGAACTGTGATAAATACTTTTTCTTAGTGAAATAGCGATGGAAACTTCATGATGGTATTGTAAGCTAAATAGTGTAATTGAAATATCTTTATTTGCGTGACGTGGTGTGAATAGAAAGATAATTTGGAGTGATTAAGATGGATTTCTTTAGCTATAACACGAGATCATGTCATGTAAAAGTACTTCCGAAAGCGAGGTGTTATTTTGCAAAAAATACATATCTGCCTTTGAACGTCTACGGTTCCTTCGGCCAACCAATAGTGATAACACTGATCACCGATTGGTGGTCAGCAATAAGGTTGACACCCGGACATGAATATGGCTAACCGAATTTTAGGAAAAAAATTGCTCCAGCAGTACCATACACCAGATAGAAGTGACTCTTCATAAAAGAATAAGAGAGATTTAGTGTGAGAGACAGAGAGAGCATCATCATCTACTCTCTCATGTAACGAAACGAGCCTTAACGTGTCGCGTCCTTGACATTTCACTCTCAATTCTCGTCCAATCAACCGCGTAAGAAGTTGCGCAAAAGCTAGGGCACCTTGCGAAGATCTGTTTTCTCTCTCTGATCTGAGATTCAATTGGGCCAAGCTCCCCGAGATGCTCCCCAGATCGGCCACCTATAAACCCTTATAGCTTTTGAGCCAGTGACCGACTAATTCTGATATTTGGCGACAAATTTTGACTAATTAGCGACTAATTTGAGTGTTATCAAAATTAAAATCCCTGATGGTGGCCATGACAGTGTCAGTCACACTAAAACATGTGCGGGTGACCCTTAAGACATTTCTGATTTGCCCCCCCTAGGCGTGTTTGTACACTTGGTGACCACAAATAAAGCGCGCGTCGCTTGGTGAGATAAAAATACTATAAGTAGTGTCCGAAATAACAACTGAGCGCAAGCTAGCTGTCAATTGTCACGGGCCGTCACTTTCTGTGAGTAAACGGTTCACTGACACGTTTAGTTTTTATGAAAAGTGTTAGTCGCCGCGCGCTGAGGCGCCTCCATGCTCTGGGCTCATACCCACACATGACAGTCTCTATTCTAAAAGCCAATCCGACAGATATATCAGAAAGAAAATTTTAAGTAACTCTCGTCTGCCAGTCTGTCCGTTTCGCGCTTAAACTACGGAACCGATTATTATGAAATTTGACGGATACGTGGCCTGGCAACTGCAGAAGGACATACGCTTACTGGCATCCTGGATCGTGAATGAAATCGCGAGCAATAGTTAGTTTATCATAATTTTACGCCCGGTTACTGTACCCAATATTGGCAAACACATTATCAGTCTAGAAGTAGAGTATACCAGCTGCCTCAATGATGACTCATTCTAGTCTTGACATCGACAAATGCTCCACAATCGATCGACCTACTACTGACTACAACGGTAACTGACTCTAACTCGACCTGTTGCAAGACCCACCTGCCAACCGCACGATAAAAATCTATGCTTATGTCCTAGGCTATCTATAGCAGTGCTAAATCGTGACAAGGCTACTGAAACACGCGATGCATGTCAAGGAAACTAGTGGCAGTCCTTGTAATATATTCCAATAGCTAGAATTGAAAAAATGCGGCTAAATGGCCCCCATTAAAGGCGCCAGTGATTATATGGCTGTCGCCAGAATGTCTGGGTTGGTTTGAGTTTCAGACGGTGGAAACTAGGGCACTAGAAGCAGGGCCGCGAGGCTTTCGCCTCGTGTTGTGGGCACATAGTCAGGCTATAATGTTTCTACTGCTAAGACTCAGGCTTCTCTGTGAGAGGGAACGGGCCGTTATTCACCACACAGTAGGGTTGCCAACTTTATTTAGAAGAAATAAAGTATTTCTGATTTCAGAGAGTCATTATAGACTACAGACTTATAATAAAAAGTATAACTTTATGTTATTTTTAACCGACTTCCAAAAAGGAGGAGGTTATATGTACGACGTGTATGTTCTAAATTTTTTTATGTGTGTCCGCCGATATCTTCATCAATTGTGGAACGATTTTGAAAAGTCTTTTTTTTGTATGAAAGAGTATGCTCCCAAATTGCACGCGTAGCATGACCACCGTAGAAACGAGTTTTGTCGACGGAAGAATAGACAAAGTGACAGTTAAACAATCACAATCTGTCATTTTGGTTATTCTGCCGTCGACAAAACCCGTTTCTACGGTGGTCATGCTACGCGTGCTGGTCTCATATAAATTTTATTATCTTTGCTTGGATAGTTTTTGAGTAACTATTCAATAATACTTATTCGAATTTGTGTGGGGTAGGTACCACAACTAAAAAGTGAAAAATACAAAAGTTTTACTAAAAAAAAAAACGACTTCCAAAAAAAACACAATAATTTTCCTTAATTTTTGCGGATAATAATAAATGTTTTTTTTTTTAAATAATTGTACGACTAGAAGGTTATACCTATCTAGAAATTCTGAGTTCAAAATCATGAGGTACTCAGTTATTATCAATTTCAACGAAGCCCTGTTTCTGTCTTCCCGCCACTTTGCAATTTTGACCGAAAACTAGGCCGTCTATTACCACTCGCCTCGAATAGGTTAGGTTTCCTGCAGCCTCTAACTACGACGCTGGCTAGAGGGGGCCCCATGGATCGCGGGGCCCTGGGGCACTTGCACAGCGTGGCCAAAGGAAAAGACGGCCCTAACCGAAAGGAGTCTCAGTGAATGCTGAATTAATTCAATTTCATTGAGAGTCGATATAAATAGAGTATTTTAGCGTACTCTATTGCTTTTGCAGTTTATAAAGTAGCGCCTACGCAAAATAGAGTACAATTCTCTAAATTAGAGTACGGTTGGCAACCCTGCCACACAGACACAGTGTGGATTGGTGGTTCTTTTCATGGTCTAGAAGAAATTCTTCACAATATGAGAGTAGGAACAGAAACAGCTAAAGGAATTAACACTGGTTAGAATGGACTGGAAGTAGTTACACCAACAAGTGCCAGGCACTTAAGTTTCGGATATATGAGAGAGAGTAATGAATGAAAAGGGCAAGGAGGAAAGGGAAAAAGCAGTATTCTCTTCTTTCCCAAAGCAAACGCACCAGGCGTCGCGTGCCTGGGGGCGTTCTATGGTCTTCGGTCACAGTAAAAACCGACGAGCGAGCTGCAGACATCGGTGTCGTACGTACCTTTTGCCTAGGGCCTGGCCTGGGCAAAAGGTAGTTGATAGAACACCGCGTGGTTTATGTCAGTAACGGATTTGAAAGGCCACTTCGCCGCTATAGGGCTAAGGAAATCTATGAGGATTTCACAACGTTAAAAAACATTGTCAAGTCAACTAAAGAAATTAAACAAAACGAAGTTTCGTGTTCATTTTTTTATTCGTCTGCACTGCTAACTTTAAAATGAAGGTGTTCTTATATTCTTTCTTATCTTACTAGCGTTTCTTGGACTGCTATGAACTGTCCCTCAGTGAATTATCACCGCAATACACCGTGGTAACGTTCACGTGACACGTTCTTCCGTGTCATTCATTACATCTATCGTCTTCCTGGGAATGTAATTAAATTGACTCTAATTTATATTTCCCTTCGAACAAAATTAAAGTATAGATACTAACCAAGTAGAAGAATAAAAGAAGAAGTAGAAATTTATTTCATTTTATTACTTAAGGTCAGACTTTATCAAGGAATATCAACTCATAATCTGTATTTATCGACAATAAACCAATTTGAGATGGTTACATCACTAATCTTGCTAATGACACATGTAGGGTTGCGCCGCAAATATCATAAACCAATTAGTTTTATCGATTGTGTTTTACTAGCTTGGTTATCTTATCTAAAAGAAAAATAATATTGCATCGAAGTAAGTAACTATCACCTAGGGTCAGAATGACTTAGTCGACAATATTGCAAAAGTCAAATAATTTATTTCAATTAGCAAATATACAGCACTTGAACGTCAAAAGGTTATGACTGTGTCGGTATAAAACCATTTCAGACACCAAATTACATGGTCTTCACATGATGACCAAGATTATGTCTGAACTTTGAAAGACCTCTGAGTTTGTTTCGGCCTTTCTTCTCAGAGTAGTCAGAGAAGAACCGCCGACCTCATCTAGTTTTTAAAATATATTTGACAAGTAAAAGTGTTTGTACAAACCTACTTACAGAAATAAAATTTATCATTTAGGTTATATTATCTGTGGCTACTTATTGTCAGTTATTTTTAATGTTTCTGAAGACTGTTCTAGTCCACAGATATTCGAATACCAAAGAGTGGAGACAAGCGGGAATCGCTTTCAAAGTGTTTCGTATTTCTCCAACGACTTCCAACAGAATTGATGTACTTATGCTTTTCGGTAGCATGAGTTAATCCAATACAATTTGACTTTTTAACCGACTTCGAAATAGGATGAGTTTTTTTGTCATGTTTATTTATCGATATTTTCGTCAACTGTGGATCGATTTTGAAAATTATTTTTTTCATTTGGTAGAGGAAGCTTGCGCGGTGGTCCCATATAAATTTTAATTAATTTTACTTGGGTTGTATTTGAGATAGCTTCAATAATACGTATTTAATCATCTTTGTGAATCTTGATGATGTTATAATACTTTATGTTACTGTTGTTTACATAGCACGTAGTGGTATACGAATTGGTGTGGGATTGGTACCATAATTAAAACGTCAAAACAAAACAAAAAAATACAAAAAACACAACCGACTTACAAAAAAAAAAAAACTACAAAGTAAAAATAGTTTTTCTTTCGGAAGTCGGTTGTTTACTTTTTTTAACGTTCTTTCTCTCATCGTGATGTCTGATAGAATCAAATAGAATGTCACCTTGTCTAGATCCTCAACTACGATTAAAGCTTCGTGCAGACTAGCGCGACGCGACAGCGCGACACGACTCGAACAATACAATTTCTAAGAAAACTTCACGGTATAACAATAACCGGTGTCGCGTCGCGCTAGTCTGCACGAAGCTTTAAGAAGACGGCAAATTTATCTCAAGAACTAGCTATTCATTATTATCTACCTATTTTTACTGAGCACTATCCTTGTTTATTTACCACGTTTTGTTTTCAATAAAAGTTACATTAAAATTCTAGGTGTGACAGACAAAAAACATCAAAAAGAAATCGCTCACACGTTCAAACAACTTTTCAAGACAGTCATTACCTAATTAAAAGCTAATTTTAAAAGTTTTAAACGTCACGATCGTAATTTCTTGTCTACGTTCGTCGCAGGCGCCGTTTTTAGATTCACGACGATCGTCGTTTATTTTTGATGCGCGGTCTTCATGTAAATTCTCTCATAACTTCGTCGCATTATTTCAATAATGTGACGTTTATAAATTTGGACAGAGATGTTATTATTGTACTAGTTTATTGCCGCGTGTTTACTCACGAATTTTATATGAATATTAAGCGTGGTTGTGTTAAGTCTTTTATATTTTGTGAGTGATATTGAAAGCAGTACCCAGTGCTGTCAACGCGGTGCTTCCAGCGGGCTACAGTCAACCGCTAAATCAGTGGTAACAATACATTGACAGCACCTTTATGGCGTGGCAGTAAGCGCAGTTTTTGTAGCGCAAGTGTTATCACTGATATGCGGTTGACTATACCTACCAGCAACCTTACTAGCCATATAAAAAAACTTGCCAAAATGAAACCTGGTGAAGAAAACACTGGATTAGGCGTTTAGAGACGTTCTCAAAAGCTGCTGTCTTAGAAAAAAAGGTGTATTGTTTTGTTGTAAGCTTTTGTGCATCAGTGAATGTGTTCATCATAGTTTTTTTGAATCAGTATACTTACCCCAGTAGACATCTAAATAGACATATTACACACAAAATATTACAAATACACAAACATTCAGTCGCGTTTGAAGACAACACAGCTTTATTTTAAAGTGTCTAGCATAAACATTATCACACCTGCCGGTATCTATTCGAAACCGTTTACCCGTAACCCTCCATATTGGTGCTCAAGATACAGGCTTGCCTAGTTTGGGGCCAAACATTTTTAGCAATAGTTTTTATAATTATTTATTTTATTTTATTTTCAATAACACTAAGCGACACCATAATCAATTCCCGCTGTTGGATTAACTTTCAGCCCTAAACTGAGAGTTAAAAATCGAACAGCGCAATTTTATTGACATGTCAACGGGCATTAAAGGAGTTATAGGTAACGCGTTCTGCTATAGTTCGTTTTTTAATCCCTTAATTTGACATTTCAAATGATTGTTGTTTGTTTTTTGCAATTTGGTGTTTGACATTTGCATCTGTCAAATTAGTCTACGGGATTAAAAAAACGAACTTTAATCAAATTCACGTTATAAGGCAAGTTCCAAATGGATTCTGGCTAGGTGCAATTAACAAAGTGACAACAATTAATGATTCCTACGTATCCAAGCTTCTACGGATTAATTTAGTGCCTACATATAGTAGAAAAGTACTTACAATCCCTTCTGAACAAGTTTTTTTTGTAGAATAGCAGTAACGCATCAATAAAAGCTTGGGTTCTATTTGGAATAACCGTCAAAAGCCAACGGGAAAAGCTAGTTTCATGCACTAGGAATACGAAAGAGATAGAAAAAATAAAATAAAGTATTTTTCTAATTTTACTTACTTATTTAAATACAGTTTTTGTAAATGATTAGCTGAAAATGTGTTACCTTTTGCAGTTTTGTAAAGAATTTTAACAAAAAAATTAAATAAAACAAAAAAGCTCTGAAACTGTGACTTTTTTGTGAGGAAAAATTTCTGCCTAATTATGTTAGCCAACCCAGTCTACGACATTTTAATTATATCCATATTTTACAATTTTTCAATAATATTGCTAAGTTTTTCTCGTGAATTAGTATTAATGTAAGCGTAAAAGCATCTGGCGAGTGTAAACATGGCTTTTATTAGCTTTTTTATTTTATTTCTGTCAAAGCCTAAAAGCTCGTGAATTATTGTTTTTGTAAAAAAAAGAAAAAACAGTACTTACTCTGGCATTCCGCCTGAACAAGGGGGCTGAGACTTAGTGCCCATAATGCTGAAAATCCATGCTTGAATTAGTAAAAAAGAAAAAACATATAAGAAAAACGAAAACACTACACAGTTATCTAAATAGAAGAAGTTCCACAGTAAAAAGATACATCCTGTAAATAACTGAATTAAAAAGAAAAAGAAAAAACATTTTGTTTATGTTTTTTTCATGTCCATAGACTGGTTGGCTGAATGTAAGAAGGAAAAAAACCTAAATAAAAATGCTAAATGATTATTAGAAAAATATTAGTAATTATAACAATTTTTACTACGTATATTTCTTACTGAATCATTGTGATTCAAAAGAAATAATCAATTGTCAATCTGAAAACAAAGATCAGTTATTCACAGGAAGAAAAATGTTTGAGTGTATTTTTTGTAAGTTTTATATATTTTTTAGAAATTTTAGTTCGTCTATTGTGACTAAAATAATTATGACATGCAATTATTGCATTCCTCAATTCCAACATTTAAACACGCATTCCTGTGGGCACTCAAACACAATACATTTATCGAGCTGCGAAAACATCGATAATTTCCCATCACTATTGGGTTTAGTCGATAGAACTGTTATGTAACATCACTGAGCACGTAAAAATATTACGTTGAGGAGGTGGCATTCAATTTAAAAAAAAATATATTAATACGAGTTGTTTTATTATTGCAAATACCAGTACATACCTACTGTTATTTAGTACTAGCTGACCCGACAGACTTTGTCCTGTCCAAATTTCAATAATTCATACGAAAATCCCTTAGAAAAATGGACGTTCAGTTTTTCCCGAATTCAAAAACTTTCCGGGATATTTTCCAGTTTTTCTTTCCATAAAACCCCAATTCAGACTGTTAGGAGGATTTAAAAAAGATAAATTGCCAAATTGGTTCTCAAGTGATGCACTTACCAACGAACAGCATTTCATTTTCATTTATATAGATTATTTCATTATCATTTTATTTTGCAACTCCGCAAGCTAATTTAAGTAGTGCCTATACTCAATTTGAAATAAGATTAGACATTTAAACAATTTTTTTTTACAGTCCTTTCAACCGATTCTGACTTCTATATCGTAGGCATATGGATGGCATTAAAAGCAAAAAAAAATGGTTGCAATACCAATTGTTTACTGCAGCTGCCATTTGTCATGCCACCAACGCAATAGAATTCAAATTCGGTTGAACGGACTGTAAAAAAGGTTTAGTTAAATGTCTAATCTTATTTCAAATGGAGTATAATTCACACAGAAAAACCT
The DNA here is from genome assembly GCA_914767755.1 of Agrochola circellaris. Lineage (NCBI taxonomy): Eukaryota > Metazoa > Arthropoda > Insecta > Lepidoptera > Noctuidae > Agrochola > Agrochola circellaris. The sequence goes on along the minus strand of OU611867.1, from coordinate 832,504 downwards.
CCACGGGTACAGTATTGTCATAATATGGAGACAATATATTTTAATGCAATACCCGGCCGTTGTTTATGGCACGTCCCTGTTTTAGAAGAAGTTCAGCTCCGTAGTCTGTGGTGTGTCTTTGTCATTCATATGACAGGACTGTCATATGACAGGCAGTCTCTTTCAAAAGCTGGCTGTGTCATATTTACCCCTTTGTACTGTACCCACTGACCCCGAACGAAGTACAAAGTCACAGGGTTTAATCTTATGACCTTTGCGTCGGAAGTAAAAAGCAGTTGAGTCGTTGTTACCGCTATATCGCGGCGTGTTCATTGATCAAGCTTGGTAACTTATCTTGGCTATAATAAGGTCAATATTGTAGCTGCACGGTCAGTGGTGCGAGAGAACGGGCAATAGTGCCCGGATGGAAGAGCGGAGTTAATGTTTTTATTGGGAAATTCTAATCGATTGTGTCCCTTAAAGACTTTAAACAAATTTTTGATAGCAGTGATAGCATATTTATGTGACCGTCAGACGGCCAAGTCATAGGTCTCGAGTTCGAACCCAAGTCACGAACCTCTGTCTATTCGGATTCATGTGCGTATTGTATAATTATCACTTGCTTCAAAAATGGTGAAGGAACATATCGTGAGGAAACCGGCCATGCCTGAGAGATATTTCTTTACACGAGATGAGACAAAACTCTGACACCAGCTTAGCTAACCGCACGAAAAGAAGACCTAAATAAGTATAACATATACTTTGCGATTCACGTTTTTTTTCGTTGTTAAATGTTACTTATTTTTTAAACAGTAACGCCCACGTTGAATGGTGTTTTATTTAAACAATTTTTAACCGACTTCAAAAAAAGGAGGAGGGTTTGTTACCTCGTAACTTGCGACTGAGTGAACCGATTTTCATGATTCTTTTTTTATTTGAAAGCTTGTGCTTCCCGTGTGGTCCCATTATCACCATTTCAATATCTGATGATGGGATCTTGTAGAAATCGGGGGAACTCTTCAATAAATAACAGCAGATTAACCGCAATTGTTGCTATAGCATATCTAAGCATTGTTTACGCCATCACACAACATATTATCACGCCTGTACTCACTACAAAGGTTATAAAAACTATTTCGAAAAAAAACACTACAAAGTGAAAAATAACTTTAATTTCGGAAGTCGGTGGTAAAAAGTGAAAATTCAAAACTAAAGACACCGACTTCCGAAATTAAAGTTATTTTTCACTTTGTAGTGTTTTTTTGTGGAAGTCGGTTGTACTTTTTTTTTGTAAAAAGTTTTTATTTCATTAAACTTTGGCAAAAATAAACTTAATTTTATTCTAACATTTACGTTATGCGCCATCCCTAAACCATAGTGATGTGACACCCACAAATCAAAATTCTATCGATATGTTCGCAGCTGTCAACACGACACAGATCTAACAACGGGTACACTATGGTACACAACACTTGTGACATTTTGACACTCTTCGGTACTTCGTCGCATATTACCAGTCCGTATGCAGGAGTTGGATTTAACTTGGTCCACCCCAAACCAGGACATCAGCAAAACTGGAAAAAAATGAAAGGTTAATTGATTATTAATATACTACATAGGGGAACAATGCTGGCCCAGTGGTAACGGGCCCGACTTACGAGTTGTAGGTCGTAGGTTCGAACCCAGGCAGGCGCTTTACTTTGTACTTCACAAAACGGTGAAGGAAAACATGGTGAGGAAACCGGCATGTCCTAGAACCAAAAAATCTAAGACATTTGACATCTACCAACCCGCACTGGGCCCCCGTGGTGGATTACAACCCACTCTTTCTTGAAGAGACAAGGCCTGTGTCCCAGCAATAGGAACGTTATAGGCTGATTATGTATTAGACATAGTTGTTGGTGTCTTTTGGTACACGCATCCTAGGCTGGGGGAACTTGACCAACTCGTGTGTTTTTTTTATAATTTCTAACGTGACGATATTATCGTGGAATTCCACGTCCGCGTCCATAAATGTATGGAAAAACGTGCACGTTATAACGTTAACGTGGACTGAAATTTAAAAGCGTATAAATAAATTTCCATACATTTTACTTCCCTGTGTTATCGTGATGCCGTGTACGTCCACGTTAGAAATTATAAAAGCGCTCATTAGTTGACTTTGAATTTCCGCCCTCGATATAATACCTTCTATATTCCCTGTAACTTGCTTTTTCGTTACACGGGTCGATTTTCGCAGCACGGCTAAGCCGCACGGCGAAAATCGATCGTCTAAATGACAATTCGACTAGCCCGCAAATGACTAAAATCGCAAGCCCCAAAGTTGGGTGCCATCCGACTTTTGCCGTGCGTGCGGCGACAAGCCGCATAGTAAAAGTCGGCGGGTGACTAAAATCGACCGTGTAAATGGTCAGTTGGAGGCGATCGCCCGCCGCATGAGGTGGGTTTTGCGCTGTGTTGTTCTGCTACGTTGTCGGTACAGATCGTTTAAAAACTATGGATAAAACAGACATTCTAAACCGTTTTCTAACATAATCTGGATCTTCTGAACTCAATTCCACCAGCAAAGTAAAAGCACCCAATACTCTACGTCGAGAAATTAATCCACGTTCCCAAAATTTACCCAAACTTTCCATCTGTTTCGTCTCTCTTTGTTTCTCAAGCAACTCTTGAATAATTGAACTACGAACAATTTCGATACCGGCGCGCAAAACACCCGCTCTGCTCAACATTTTCTTCGGAAATGAACAAGTCGCATACGATTTTTGTCGACCGGTGTACATGGGGTGGCGATTCGATTTTTACAATTGATGTGACTGGTGACTTGCCCCGCACGGCTAAAATCAACCCGTGTAAACCCATAAGGGCGAATTTTACCGAACAGCAAGGTAGTAAGGTAAACATGACGCAAACAAACAACACTAAACAAAAAAATAAGAAGTTGGGGGAAAATATGCGTCACATCCACGCAAAACGGCCATCGCTCAGCATAATGCTGCGACCCGATCGGAGACAGAGCCCCAGCGCTGGTTTTCAGCGATAGCCGGCGTTGACGTTATGACGTCGTTTGAACGCGGTTCCAAAAAAAACCATAAGTGGCAGTCACCACTTACCGTGGTGGACACCGTTGTTTGCAGCTATTAGCAACAAAAAACAAATCTCCACTCAGATCAAACGGAAGTTTCAATTCGAGAATCTGGAACGAGTTTCCCCATTAAATATATCACTTATGTCCCCGAAATAAACCTTTAGTAAAATTATCGTAGTTCGGACGTCACACGCGAATAAATAGAGTCGTATGCGCAATAACCGCGAGTCCAATGCCAGAGTATTATAATATTTTAATAAGTGTCCTATCGGCGCGCGGCGGTCGGATCGTGGATGGACCATACATTGCATATCAAGAGCCCTCCTTGCCTCTGAAAGCAAGCTAAGCCGTTGGTCCCGGCTGTTTTAAAATAAATAGTTTTAAAGAAAATAGATGAAATTTGACAATTTTTTTTTTAAATACATAGAGTTGTGCTACTTTACGTTTACTTATAGATTACAGGAAAATCTATAAGAAGACTCTGATCTTTAAATAGCATGTTAATCACTCAATATTGTGCGTACAAACTTACATTTGCAGTTGAAATGTATGGGGAACATGTTTTTCAACTACAATGTTCAGTTTGTTCTCGGGATAAATTCATCCCAACTAGGTACGGAACTCTTCATTGTGCGTGGTTCGACACGCATTTGGCCGGTTTTTTACATGATAGGTATGTGACTTACTTTTAAAAAACGACGGAAGACATTTCCTAGAAGAGCAGCCGTGCTATTCTGTAAACATCTCACCGTGAAAACCTAGGTGAAGTGAGCTTGACGTGAGCTGTCATTGCACCTAATGCTAGGGATTGACACTATTGACAGCTCACTTCTCCTCACTCTTCACGGTGAGAATCTTACAGAATGGATCGACTGTTCTCGTAATTTTTAAAACGTTCGCATTCACATCTCATTTGCAATCTGTCAAAAATATCATATATATTTACCAACATTTTTGACAAGTTTGACAGATTGTGACTTGAATGTGAACGTGAATTGCCTTCTGTTGACTGCCTATCAACATAATAATTACCTAACATAATTGTTTCAATTACTATAATAGGCCTGCACGTCTGTCATTCACAGAATAGGAATCAGACACGGCCTCTTTACGTCACTCAGTCAGCGTAAAACAATGCTGTGTGGATGATACCTTTACAGTCGTTCCGTCGAGCTACTGACTTGGAAATCTATAGTAACTTAGTTATTGCTCGTATAATTTACGATTACGACTAATTACCAGCCGCTGTGCCGGTCTTTTCTGTAAAAATCTCAACGTGAATAATAAGGTGAATTGAGGTTAGGGTTGCCAACTTTTCGTAAGTACAAGAAATAAAGTAATATACTTTATTTCTTGTACTTACGAAAAGATGGTCAAAGTGGGAAAATAAACAGTATTTCGGAAAAAGAAACAATATCTTGGGAAAAAACACTTAAAAAAAAACAACCGTCTTCTAAAAAACACTACAAAGTGTAAAATAGGTGACTTTAATTTCGGAAGTCGGTGTCTTTTGTTTTGTGTTTTCATTTTTTGGCACCGACTTCCTTTTTATTTAGGTATAACTAGATATCAGTGAAAACAGTATATTCATATAATTTATTTTTGTTGAACAATAAAGAGTATTTTAGAGTGAAAAACAGTTTATTACTGTTTTTAACAGTATGGTTGGTAACCCTAAGTGAGCTGTCATTTCACTTGATGCTTATGATTGACAGCTCACTTCAACTAACTTTCCATGGTAAGATTTTTACAGAATGGATCGACTGTAGGTACTCTAAAGAGTAGGAACTTATTTAAGCCGTACATATTTAAAAAAAAATGAGCCGTGGCAGATGTGAAACATCGAAACTATTATGTAATAATCTAAAAAATAAATATCCTGATTTATCATTAAAAGAAACAAAAACATCTTTGATTAATAAATACATAAAATAAAATTAATTTCGTAACTCTGTGAGAGAGTCGCAGAGTAAGCCCACGAAGGCACGCACGTAAAAATATCGCGGCAGAATTTTATCGCGTAGGTACTGCATTTTCAACTCACAGCGTTGAGCCGAGCATTGAGAATCTAACAGAGCGCATTCCAGCGCGTCAAAAAAACACACGGTTGGATTTTGATCTTTCGGCGCTAAGCAGAGCGTTAAAAATCCAGTGCACGAAAAAATATCGAAGCGGGAAAAAAGTCGCCCGTGCGTACCTGTATTTACGAACGCGTGGCGTCGCCTACAGCCGGTCTGACCCACCGCATTAGATCTTTCACATTAAAAAAAAAACAAATGAATGCCAAAAAAAAGAACTGAAAACTATGCATGAAACAATAATACAATAATATAATATTCCTCACATCGAGTTTAAAAAAGTTTCGACGGTGAAAGAGAGTAAACTAGTCTCGTCTCTGTCACCTGTGAGTCAAATCTTTCTAAAAGTCGACGTGTCATGTTTAAAGCCCGGATACAGTACAAAATTCAAAATTCAAAAATTCAAAAGTCATTTATTCAAACTAGGCCGATAATCAGCACTTTTCGAACGTCAAAATTACGTAAGGCAGTCCCCCAAAACGCCCACCCTTCACCACTTCCTAGTGCGTTAGCTGGGAAGAAGAAGTGGCGCAACAAACTCCCCAGCAGCACAGTACTTTGTCCTTATACTCCTGTATAAAGTGGGTGTAAGTGAAAGTGGGTGATAGACGTGCGAACTTAAAGTACGCGGTTTCGTCGTCGGTGACACACGTGAAGCTTTCTCACACTGTATCGCGATGTTGTCGAATTTTCTGAACCAAACTAAACAAGTATTACTTACACAAATGTAGAAACAAAATGGCTGCTCGCGACTCGCTGCGATGACAGACGTACGAAACTATGAACCAAGGCGGGCTACTAGCAAAATTTCAAACCTGGTTGGGTCGCCGACGAACTCACTCAGCGGTTTTAAAGTACGCGTACTTATACGCGTACTTTAAAACCGCTGAGTGTCTCGCCCGTGTGTCATAACATTATACTAATATGATGTTATGACACACGGGCGAGAAATTTCCCCGAGCTATAAGCACGCGTACTTGTTCGTTCGTCTATCACCCTTTTAAGATCGCTGCATCTTGCCGGTGCGACTAGACGCAGATCTGTCGTTTGCATCTGCGACTATACGTTACGACAGGACGTCGTGCAGAAAGCAATAATTTTCGACTGTTGTCCGATGTGCGCGTGCACCTTGCGTCTGGTCGCTGCGACAAGTAAAAAGAGCGTGCGACTCCGCTAGAAGTATCGGATCCAGGAGGGGGGCGAAGGGGCTCAAGCCTCCCCCCAAAAGCATCTAATTTCTGACATGACAAATCTTAACTTAATAAGTATTATGGTTTCAAGTTTTTGTTTCTTTATGATGTTTTGTTTACGCGACGAATTTTGAATCCGCGCGCCACTTATCCTGTCACTCACGCTACCCGGTTTGGCCGCCATATTTATGTGTATTCACCGAGATATCTCTGGTATTCTGCAACCTACGAAGTCATTGAGTAATTTGCGAAAAGTAATCCGAGGAGGCTTGCTATGCAAAATGTTGTGTGGTTTTTTAGTGTTTGCCTACTTTGCTAGAAAAAAAATACGTGTGGCACTCGAGGACTGCCGCGGTAAAGCTATTGCATAGCATATATTCAAAAATAAGAAGATAATATTGTTGATTTAAAATATTTTTTAAAAAAAATACCCCTATACCCCCCCCCTAAATCGCAGAATTTACACAACCGTCAATGACGTCTGCCCTCACGTGTCTGCCCGCGTTTGGGTCGCGCACTCGGTGATCGCGCGTCATTGCCTATCCCGCCCCTCCACCCTCGTTCTGCGCGCCCGCCGTCGACTCATCGCAGGTCATTCTTATCGTTCTAACTTTTAAAATATTAGTCCAAATTACTTAGTGTAAAAGACAAATTTTATCTACATTAAATACCGAAAGCGATGAAGGTATTTATTTTGATACGAATTAACTAAATACTCTAAAATATGCAACTTAAAAAAAGTATTCAATTTAAATGTATTTATAGCTCACTATTTTGGCTATAATGGCTTCCACATAAAAGGTAGATATATGCTGTCGCGGACTTTTATTTAGAACTCTTTAAGACAAACAACCCCACAATACATTCTTTTCATGTAACTCCAGCGGTTTAGGCAGCGCACGCAAAGATAGATCTCAGAGGGCAGGATTTTTTCCGACTTACTGGATACTTATCGTTATATTATGGCTAAATCACATAAAATCTTTATAAATTGTAGCCTATGTGTTATTCTGATATATAAACCACATTACTGTAAAGTTTCATTAAAATCCGTTCGGTAGTTTTTGCGTGAAAGAGTAACAAACATCCATCCATCCATCCTCACAAACTTTCGCGTCAGGTTTTTTTTTCGTTACGGAATTTCTACATTCGGTCGCCGCGCTCAGAGTCTCCGATAAAAGCTATGCAATAGCTTAAAAACAACCCTCGGTGGGGTGATGCCCCTCCCAAATGACAATCCTGGATCCGCCACTGCCCCCTAGCCTGTCGTTGCGACTAACTAACTAACTAACTAACTAACTTGGCGTCAAGTGTGCAGAGCTTTGAACATAATAATATATGAAAATTTTCGACCGCAGCCTGTCGTTGCGTCTAGTCGCGCATCTGTCGCAGTCGCATGTCGCATAGTGTGCGCCATGTATAAGCAAAGTGACTAAAGTCTATTTTTGTCTCGTTCACTGTCCAACAGCCTATTTTCGTCCGTGTTGACAATATACATAGGAACTTGAGCTGAGGTCAGCCCTCGAGTTAGGTCAGGTCAAGTTGTCATTTTGTACGGCTTAGATTTGGATGGGTAGATACCCATGCTCTAATATTCTGTTTGTCGAGGGATTATGTTAAAAGGGAGTGTGTGCGTCTGTACTGCAATAACAAACGTGTACGATGAGAGTGGTGAAAATGAAATTAAAACCTTACTTACAGCATGTAGATCACGTACTTGTATGAAAAATAAATTAAAATTGATTGAATAATCAAAATTCGGGTCGAATGCAGAACCTTTTTGTTTAAATCGGTTATGTTGTTTTACAACGAGCTGACCCGACAGGCGATATCCTGCCCAAATTTCAATCATTAATCCAAATACTTATATAAAAAAGACTTATTCATACAAAAGTCCCATAGAAAATGCACTTTCAGTTTTACCGTATTTTCCCGAAAACTTTTCAATTTTTTCTTTCCGTTAGACCTGCCCATCGATTCTGTAAAAATATCACCGTGAAACTTAGGTGAAGTGAGAGTGAATCCCTAGCATCCTGCCGGTTGATTTGTGACAGTGACAGCTCACTTCACGCTCACTTCACCTAAGTTTCACGTTGATCTTTTTACAGAATCAACCGACTGAACCTGCTATCTAATTACGTAACACATTTTCGTAAACGTATTACGACTAATCTGTTTCATTTTGACAGTTCAAGAACATTCATTGCATTATTTACCTACGTTGTTGAGCAGAAACATTTTTCGAACTTATGAAGCAATGGATTAGCAATCTGTTTCAAAACGATTCAGATGGTCATTGATCGTGTATTACGTAATTCGGGGACTGAATTGATTCGGATTAAGAACATTTTAAAACAAAAAATTGCGAAGACGGTCCAGCCGTTCTGTAGTTGGGCACGCCACAATTGTGGCGATAATTCCCCTCTTTGAGGAGTGGCTAGAGAGGCGCCACGGCGTCCTCACCTTCCGCCTGACACAGGTCCTCACCGGACATGGTTGTTTCGGGAGGTTCCTGTTCAGGATAAAGCGGGAGGAAACGCCCGGGTGTCACCACTGTGTGGATCGCCCGGAGGACACGGTGGAGCATACGGTGGAGGTCTGCCCAGCTTGGGTGGAGCACCGCCGTGTCCTCACGGAGGCGATCGGCGGCGGCGATCTCTCGCGTCCGGCCCTGAGCGCGCGAGGGAGAGGCAAAATGCGCGCCCTCGCGCCCCTAGTCGCCGCAGGAGACGCCCCGGGCGTCGGGAGTCGCGAGCCGACTTCCGGCCACCGTAGGCGCGGGCTTGCGGACGGTGAGCAATGGGTAGCTCGCCGTCCGATAGGGACCAGGCCCGGGTCGACGGCGCGTTGTTTCACGCGCGCCTCAAAGAGATGTCAGCACCAACTGACGGGGTCCGGAAGGGCCAATGCCTGCCGGGGTTGCGGGTTTGTCCGAAAGGGATATCGCGACCCCGGCACACAGGCAACGGAAGGAACACGGGTGGGTTTTAGTCAGTAAAAGTCTGACACGCCCTCCCGCTCCGCCCAGAGCGGGAGAAGTTATTTGATAATTTGCCAACCTCAAAAAAAAAAAAAAGCCGTTCTGTAATGATGCGCTTACCAGTGAACAGCATTTCATTTTTATTATACATAAATTATAGTTAAGGTACCATCGAAGAACTTCTTAGCCGTACACCGTAAGGACTATTTTTCTGCTTGCAGCGCTCGGCGGCTATAGAACCGGGGCGGTAACAGATGTGGTCATCGTGTTCACTGGATTTTGTTTTCAAACTGCTTAGATATGAAGTTCTTCGATAGTACCTACTTAACAATCAATCTGCCTAGCCTTTTCTCAACTGCTAGGGTCGGCTTCCAGTCTACCCGGCTGCAGCTGAACACCAGTATTTTACATGGAGCGACTGCCTATCTGACTTCCACAATCCAGACGACCTTCCTGTCCTTGGTACAGATGTGTGTCTAGGCCACAGATGGCGACGCGATCTATAACGACGATGTTATAAGTTCCTGTTACTGGTATTTACATCTGGGGTAAGTACCATAACTAAAAGGCGAAAAATAAAAACTTTGATTTCTGAAGTCGGTGTCTTTGGTTTTGAATTTTCGTTTTTTACCACCGACTTCCGAAATTAAGGTCATTTGTCACTTTGTAGTGTTTTTTTTTGGAAGTTGCTTGTTTTTTTTTCGTAAAAAAGTTATTACGGCTAGTGATATAAATATTTTCCTAAAAAAATACTTTTAAATGGGAATTTTAATTTTGTTACATTGGTAGCACTGTTGAATTAAATGTCAAAATTTAAATATTGTAGTTGTCATTATTATTTACGAGGATAACGTACTTGAAGACATTAATGATGTTATATACATGAATCTATATACCTATCTTTTTTTTAAAATAATTTTGTCTTATTGTACTGAAGGAGATTTATATGTAAATTTTAATATGAGTTTAAATTTTATTTATACAACGTTTTCCATTTGATATCCCATAACTGTAGGGTAATTAATGAGACCATGTCAAATAACCACCTCGCGCACTATGCGACATTATGCGACTGCGACAGCTCGAAGACAAAACGCTGACCTGTCGCATGACCCGCATGCGACTGTCATCAGGTGTGCGCGTACACCGTGCGTCCAGACGCTGCGACAAGTAGCGAGAGCGTGCGGTCCCCCTGGCATATAATTGCGACTTGCGACTCTGTAACGCCAAGCTTGAGAGTTGCCGCAGGCAGTCGCATGTCGCATAGTGTGCGAGGTGGTTTATCCAAAAAATTGGCAACGTCGCAAATAGCTGTCAAATATTGCCTGTTTTGATTAATTTGGCAATATTACTGTATGGAAATAAGAAATATGGCTAACTAGTGTACTTAGAATATTAATAATCAATTGCAATTATAACGCTGAATTTGATATTGTAACCGTTTTAAACGAAACGTCTAAAACGAAATATTCGATGTTACGATATTAATTATTGCATTTCATAATCAATATTTTAGTGTGAGCCATATTTCTTATTTCCATACACTAATATTGCCTAATTAATCAAAACAGCGAAATATTTGACAGCTATTTATGACGTTGCCCACTTTCTGTATAAACGGTTTTAATGGTAGGTATTAAAAAAAAACTTTGTCTCACCTGGCACAGGAAATATCCAGCGCATTTTTTCTATTTCTTCCTTCCGCTTGTCAACTGTTTTCAGCTCGACTTTCTTCTCATTGCCACTTCAGTTTTATCTTATATAATTATAATTATTTTAATCGTAAGTGTTTATAAACTAAATGTGTTTTCATAACAAAATATACTTGATTACTTATTAAGTTATTTAAACAAATAATATGTTATGGAGGAAAGACATAATGAAGAAACTAAAAATAAATATTATTTTACGCTTACTAGCGATAAAACAATACTTTTATATTGAGCCGCTTTGGTTGAATTGTGGTCATACACACCTAAAGAAAATAATAAATAAATATGTAGGTAAAGAATACCTTACATACTCATGTTTCAAATTATCAAAAACTGAAAACACTTGAAAATCGAATGGTGTAATGGCGTAGAAAAAAAAAACAAAACTGTAAAGATGTACCTAGGTAATTAGAAGCAAAGGCACTTTCACAAAACAGAAACGAGATTTAGGTAAATATTATAGCGCCATCTATGGCAGTTTAAAACAACTTGCGAATATTCCTATTTTTTTTATTTTGACATTGCAGATGACATTCAATGGAATAAATGCGAATTTTGCCAATAAATGGCGGGAATTGTCGTAATTTATTACCATTGTATATGTTTTCGTGATTTTGTGGCACTGCGGAGTTTTAATTTCGCAAAATCTGTGTATTTACGTAAGTCTGCGTACGTTGGGCTCAACAATAAATAATTTATTTGATAGTATTAAACAAATGAATTGCTTAAATGTGTATTTTGTCGCAGTATAATCATTTTGACATTAGTGTGTGGAACCTGAAAAAATCTTACTACAGCACGCGGGACAATGCGCGGACATTATTGATTTTACGTACCGCTACATTCCACGATTTTTATTTACCAAAAACACTGCGGGATTAGTCATTTTATGCAATCACATTATCACTGAAAAACTGGTGTATTATTCACTGGAATAATGTTGGTTTCTAATGCAGCCACAATAATAAAAAAAAATACTGTCAACATAGATAAAATAGAAAAGGTTTTTTATATAGACGATTTATTAACCGAAATAATTATTAATTTAATATATGCTATTTTTTACCTACCAATTAACATTATGATAGCCGTTTACGTGAAAAAATAAACACTAATCACTGTTACCTAATTAACTTGTGTTATAAATATGGTTTAATCATAATTAAATGTGTGTTTTGTTGTATTTTTCTATTTTTTATAACGTTATGCGTGAATGCAGCGATTTTAAGCCCATTTTACGAGGGACACGCCGACTAGACAGCGCGCGGCGAACTCACTGCCGGGGCTGCCAGCCTATATTCGAAGTTACGCAATACGCAAGGTAGAAAAAACAATACTGAAGCAATTATAACGTATCATTTGTCACAATTTTGCGAAAAAGAATCCTTTTGAGGGATTTTGTTTATCATTTTAGCAGAATTATTTGTGTTTTTCGTCGATTATTTTGATGGTTTTGTCGTGTAAAAGGATGTAATGTGTCTTAGAAATACGCATTGCATTTAAATATTCCATGAATGCATAATATCAAAGCCCAGAGGGGTGGGTCGTCGGAGCTGTTGGTAAGCAGTTCACCTAATAATTACTATGCATGGGCATACAAGAGGTAACGTGTTACCCAGTAACAGTGTGAAGGTCAGAGGGGCGGTCGCGCCATGTAAAATATTGGAGTATTCAGCTGCATCCGGTTAGACTGGAAGCCAACCCCAACATAGTTGAGAAAAGGTAGGCAGGTGATGATGATGATGATGATGATGGATATTGGGCTATTTCTGTTTTTTTTGGGATAGCAGAAATAAGACTTTTATGTTTGTTTCTTATTTGTTCGAATGAAGTATACACATTAAGCATCCTACATCTTACGTTGACAAATAAGGTAGGTATTTTTATTATTTATCTAAGTATTTGGATATTTATAACAAAAACGTATATTGCGGAAATTGCATTAAAAAAAAAATAGAAACAGGTTCTATTTGCCGACATCAATTGTCACGAAATAGTTCAGAAAACAAGGCAAAATGGTTAAAGTTAATTCAAATTAGAAAAATAAAATAAAAAAAGACGGACCAAATTTTATTTAGTTTTCCCCAAAATTACGCAGATTTTCATAATCTGGTAACCCAGTCACTCCGGCATTGGGTCTGTATTACTGCTATGCGGAAAACGGGAAACGCTCACATTTTAGGCTTTACAGCATAGATTGTGACGATTTTCTACTGACAACAATTGTTAAAATAAGAGTTTTTAATTGTTAGTAAGTACCCGTATTGCATTAATTTGTCTTTGCAAAAAAATTATTGATAGAAACATATTTTCATATATGATTCAAACATTAAGAAGAAGTAAATTGCAGAAAAACAGATTTTCAAGGAATCTTTATGTTAAATAAATTAGTAGTTCTTTGTATTTAATTACTAATTTAACTAATTAGACTAACAGATAAATGACTTTTCAACATAAACACTTTCCTTTTCCTTAAAATAGGTAATGTAAGATTATAAAAAAACTAATAGTACAAAACACTCCGTATTATCTAAGATTTTGCTCTCAGTGCCATCTGGCGGTGGTAACGCGAAATTCTTGCTTCACCGAAAAAAAAATCCTACGTTCCGATTCACGGCGTGGGATAGTAAGTTTAATTCATATACAAAAACGTAAGATGGCGTTGATTTCTAAGCGTTTAAATACTTCAGCGCTGAAAAGATATTATTTACTTTAGATAATATAAATGGTTTCAGCTTTATATAATCTCACCAATTTTTCCAACAACTATAACTTCTAATTGTTCAAATAACATTATTCAATTGTAATGGTAAATATTATTATATTTAGTACTTACGTACTGTTATATGTAATACCTATTATTATTATTTTTGCTTGACAAATCATAAATACAAATAACAGGGTGGATTTTTGAGATGGCGCAGTGAGGAGAGGTCGGCAACGACCTGTCCATTAAAGCGGAGCGAGGCAGCGGAGAGGAGCGTGGCAGCGGAGTTGCGGACAGTGTATGTCCATTGATTAGTAGCGAGTTAGCGGAGCGGGATTACGGACTGTGCGGAGCGAGGTAGCGGAGCGGAGTTACGGACTGTGCGGAGCGAGGTAGCGGAGCGGAGTTGCGGACTGTGCGCGTGTGACTCTGCATCCCCTCTCCGCTTAACCGCTCCGCTTCCCCACTCCGCTTCTCCGCTCCGCTTCTCCGCTCCGCTTCCCCGCCCCGCTTTCCCGCTGCACCGCTACCCCCCTCCGCTAATCCCTATCCACGGCAGCGGAGCGGAGATTTTATGCAATAATATTGGCACAGGTCCGCTCCGCTACTCTCCTCTCCGCTCCAGTGGAGTTATCGCTACAAGAAAACGGTCTTGGGCGACTGTCCTTAACTTTTTGAAACATTTTGATCAGCACTCACAGAATTTGAAAAAAAATAAAAAATAAAATACGTGTGGCACTCGAGGACTGCCGCGGTAAAGCTATTGCATAGCATATATTCAAAAATAAGAAGATAATATTGTTGATTTAAAATATTTTTTTAAAAAAATACCCCTATACCCCCCCCCTAAATCGCAGAATTTACACAACCGTCAATGACGTCTGCCCTCACGCGTCTGCCCGCGTTCGGGTCGCGCACTCGGCGATCGCGCGTCATTGCCTATCCCGCCCCTCCACCCTCGTTCTGCGCGCCCGCCGTCGACTCATCGCAGGTCATTCTTATCGTTCTAACTTTTAAAATATTAGTCCAAATTACTTAGTGTAAAAGACAAATTTTATCTACATTAAATACCGAAAGCGATGAAGGTATTTATTTTGATACGAATTAACTAAATACTCTAAAATATGCAACTTAAAAAAAGTATTCAATTTAAATGTATTTATAGCTCACTATTTTGGCTATAATGGCTTCCACATAAAAGGTAGATATATGCTGTCGCGGACTTTTATTTAGAACTCTTTAAGACAAACAACCCCACAATACATTCTTTTCATGTAACTCCAGCGGTTTAGGCAGCGCACGCAAAGATAGATCTCAGAGGGCAGGATTTTTTCCGACTTACTGGATACTTATCGTTATATTATGGCTAAATCACATAAAATCTTTATAAATTGTAGCCTATGTGTTATTCTGATATATAAGCCACATTACTGTAGAGTTTCATTAAAATCCGTTCGGTAGTTTTTGCGTGAAAGAGTAACAAACATCCATCCATCCATCCTCACAAACTTTCGCGTCAGGTTTTTTTTTCGTTACGGAATTTCTACATTCGGTCGCCGCGCTCAGAGTCTCCGATAAAAGCTATGCAATAGCTTAAAATGTTAGCAAGAAAACGGGAAGTTTTCACAAAACTTTTTTTATGCCTGTTTCTTATAAGGGTCGTAAAACTCTATTGGGCCAACTGAGGATTGAGCAATAAAAAAGTCAGACATCGCAGCTTAATCGGATGCAGCTGAATATAATGGGACTAATTAAGCTACTCCAATGTACCCCAAGCAACAAACAAGTGTTTTTAGAATCAAAGACTACATGATACTATATGAGCTCATATAATTGTTTGGATTATTTTATTTGACTGTAAGTCAATTTATTTTAAATTTTGTTTTCATTTATTGTTGACATAATCTACCTACTCATTAAAATGTTTTTATTTTATGAGTTGATTGCAATTTGTGCTTATGTAAATTATTTTTGCATTAAAGCATTATTATATAGAATCAAGTTTTTCTAACTGAACAGACAGCTGTGCTGCTGGGGAGTTTGTTG
This sequence comes from Agrochola circellaris, assembly GCA_914767755.1. Lineage (NCBI taxonomy): Eukaryota > Metazoa > Arthropoda > Insecta > Lepidoptera > Noctuidae > Agrochola > Agrochola circellaris. The sequence goes on along the minus strand of OU611867.1, from coordinate 816,724 downwards.
CGCCACTTCTTCTTCCCAGCTTAAGCACTAGGAAGTGGTGAAGGGTGGGCGTTTTTGGGGGACTGTCTTATGTAATTTTGACGTTCGAAAAGTGCTGATTCTCAGCCTAGTTTGAATAAATGACTTTTGAATTTTGAATTATATTTTACATAGAGCGACTGTTCCACAACCCAGTTACTGGGTAACCCGGTACTCCTTGGTAAGACTAGTTGTCAGACTTTTGGGCTTCAGCGGGGTAACTGTGTAACACACAAAATGACAATTGATCGCAATGGGTTTCATTTTGACAGTTCACCCACGTTCAATGCGTTATTTACTTTGTTGGGCAGACAAATTTTTGATTTGTCCTTCCCCTCGCTTTTTTGCAACCTGTGGGAGTGATTTCAAGTGACGGAAGTGTGAAACAGGAAGCCGGCGAAGCGCGCGGTATTTGATTTGACCAATGAGCGCACGCGCTGCTAGAGTTGGCTGTCAGAAACTACCTTGACGAAGCCTTGTAATGTTGTACCTTATTACCAAGGTGTGATGTCAGATGTTACACATCATAATTATGCGACTATACTGTAAGGCTCGCACGATTTTTTCAAACCTATTATGCAATGGATCAATATCCTTCAAAACTCTCGGATTGTGATTGAAACTGTGTTACGTCATTACGTACCTAACACACTTTGGTGCTGGATTACGCCCGCCGGCCGGGTGTCTCAGTACAGGGTCATTTGTGTATAGAATTGGATGTTTTGTCCTTTGTAATTGTATTTAAGTGCTAACAATGTTTCTAAGTTTTTGTAACCTTTGGATCTAGTTGTCCCAAAATAAATATTTAATTTTGAATTTGAATTACCCGTAACGACTGTCGATGATCTACGAATGATAGCCGAGACCAAGGCTGGCCGTATACGTACGGTTTCCTGATCAGGATTCCTGATTAGGAAACCTGAATGCTTGCCTTACAAACAAAACATTCAACTAGGCGCACACGTTTGTTTATTATTCGAACGGAAAAAACCTGACGGTCGTTTCGGAAACAAATAAAAAAAAAATCAAACGATGCGCTAGTCTCACGGAATTCCGAATCAGAAATCCTGGTACCCTAATTGCGTAATACACGATCAATCGGAATCTGAATTCAAAATTCAAAATTCAAAAGTCATTTATTCAAACTAGGCTGATAATCAGCACTTTTCGAACGTCAAAATTACATAAGACAGTCCCCCAAAACGCCCACCCTTCACCACTTCCTAGTGCGTTAGCTGGGAAGAAGAAGTGGCGCAACAAACTCCCCAGCAGCACAGCTGTCTGTTCAGTTAGAAAGAAAAAAAATGACTCTATGTAATAGTATTCAACATAATTTAACCTAATTTAAATTATTATCCATATGTTAGCTAGCACACGCCAATATACCAAACAAAATCATCGAGAACTATACTCGGGCAGAAATAAAAACTAAACGTAAACAAAACTTAACGTCTTAATAAAAGCCTCCAGGCATAAAGGGCGTGCCCGCTTACATAAAGCTGTAACTGGAAGTTATAAATGATAAACTAGGACCATCGAGGTAAAATAAAAAAATAGTTACCTACTAATAACAATAAATAATATGATCTATTGTCGAGGTCACTAGTTACATATTGCAATACAACTCATTAAAAAAAACATTGTAATGAGTAGATTATGTCAACAATAAATTAAAATAAACAATTATATGAACTCATATAACCTGTCAGTAGGTAAGCTAATTCTGGTGAAAGAACATAAACATTGTCTTGAATCGTTTTGAAACAGATTGCTCCATCCATTGCTTCATAAATTCGACAAAAATTCTGCTCAACAACGTAAATAACGCAATGAATGTTGTTGAACTGTCAAAATGAAACAGATTAATCGTAATCGTTTACGATAGTGTGTTGCGTAATTAGATAGCTGATCCGGAAACCGAATCAAGAAACCGTACGTATATCTACGGCCAGCCTAAAACTACACTCGAGAGCAATGAATCCGGGTCACTTAAAGAATGTTAAAAATCTCGGAAACTAAAAATGATAGGTTAATGCAATAAATTGTATTTAATAGACAATGTAATACTCCTTAAATGAAAGTAAAAAAAATATGAGTCACCATACATTTTATTAACACAAAATTACATAAAGAAAAAAACTGCTGATCTCTCCTTAAAACAAAAATAGGAAACATGAAATTTTTGAACTTTATTACGATTTTCTTGAATTTTAATACTTCGTATTGCCTCCTCGTGCTTCCATTACTGCGTTTACGCGGTTTGGCATGCTGTACACCAAGTTCCTTATACGATTTTGGGGAATATTCTCCCATTCCTCTGTGAGAGCAATTTTGAGCTCACGAAGCGTGATTGGGGGAGGGTTTCGTTGTTTTACGCATCTGCCTAGCTCGTCCCAAGCATGCTCGATCGGGTTGATATCCGGGCTGCGCGCTGGCCACTCCATACGAGTAATGTTCATCTCTTGAAGGTAGTCATTCACAATCCTACCTGTATGAGGTCGGGCATTGTCATGCATAAATATAGCATCCTCACCTAAATTGACCATAAATGGACCAACGTGATCATTGAGGATTTCTTCCACATATCTTACGCTAGTTAAAGAGCCGTTTTCTATGATCACCAGCTCTGTGCGACTTTCAGAAGAAATTCCGGCCCACACAAGTACAGACCCACCACCGTAGGCTACTTTTTCTTCGATGCATGCTTGCTTGAATCTTTCCCCTGGTCTTCGATACACTCTGTGTCTTCCATTGTGCTTGTAGAGCATACATTTTGATTCGTCGGAGAACATAACTTTTGACCAATCTTCAATACTCCAATTTACGTGGCTCTGGGCATATCTTAGTCTTGAAATACGATGCCCACGCTCCAGTTTAGGGCCGTTTGCAGGTCTAAGGGGTTTTAAGTTAGATTCAGCAAGCCGACGTCTTACTGTCCATGCACTTGGGTTACTTCCTCCGAGGCGTCGAAACTGATTTGTGAGTTCAGTTCCTGTGAGAAAGCGATTTCGAAGCATGGTGTTCACCAAGTATCGGTCTTCTCGTGCTGTGGTACACCTGGTTCTGCCCGTTCCTGGTCTGCGTAGGTTAGAACCAGTTTCTTCGTAACGTCGGAGAACTCTTTGTACTGTTGACAGCGACACACCGACAGTCCTGGCTGTATCGCGCTGACTCCGGCCGGTTTCCAGCATTGTAAGTATTCTGGTGCATTCTTCAGGCGTAAGCGACATAATTTCAGCTTGAATAATGAATATAGAGCACTATCAACATGGTTTATGTACCCACATAAATGACAGATTACAAACAAAAGCAAAACCAAATGCTGTAATTTCGTAGTTCCATCTTCGAAAGTGGCCCTTTTTCAAATTTGATTTTTTTATGATATAACTTTACAATAACTAAGAAGTTTTAATACCTTCATTTAAGGAGTATTACATTGTCTATTAAATACAATTTATTGCATTAACCTAGCATTTTTAGTTTCCGAGATTTTTAGGATTCTTTAAGTGACCCGGATTCATTGCTCTCGAGTGTATGTGTAAAAAACTCGTGGAGCATCAGCAGGATATTGTAATTAATTTATTATGTACGGACTACGGGTAATAAAATAAAACTTTTAAAAAAAATCAAGTGAACGTGGACATTTATTTTCATTATTTGATACATTTAACATTAATTTGAAACTGGAGAACACTTAAATGCTGTGGTTTTATTAAATGTATTTTACTTAGCTTGTGAAATTACGCTTAATACTGAGCCAAATACCTCATAAAGGCGCAGATCCACTGCTGGTAGGCACTTAGCTTCGCTTTGTATAATGGCCATGATATGCACGGATTCGTGAAACACGTGGCAAACATATAAACCACGACTCCTCTTACATAGCAGTGGAATTGCGCGTTTCTGAGCTGCGTCTTACCATAGTAAGTTTCATTAGATAATCACCGACAGGAAGCGCTGACGTAAGACATAATCTATTACTTTTTATTAATCGTTTGGCGCGTGGCAAAATCGGAACTGAACTAATGCCGCCATCTTGTTTTTAGGTTTCCGTACCTCAAAAGGAAATAACGGAACCCGAATGATTACTTCGTTGTCCGTCCGTTTATCTGTCAAGACTCTTTTTCTTAGGAACGCGTGGAGGTATAAAGTTGAAGTTAATATCAAATACATAGGTCAACGGTCCCTTGGAGATCTAAAAAAATCAAGCTTCTAAGTAAATACAATAAAAAAAATACGGCCATTTATGCGACATATTTTGATACTCGCAAATAAATCAAATCTACTGGTTACTTACCGTTGACCTAGAATCATGAAATTTGGCGAGAAGCAAGGTCTCACAGCACAAGTAAAAGAAAAAGTCCGAAAATCATTAATTTACAGTTTTATCACTTAAAAAAATGTTTAAGAATTGACCGTGACGGAGATCGATGTATGGGAGAACATTTTTTCAACTACAAAGTTGTCCTTGGGATAAATTCATCCCGACTACGGAACCCTTCATTGTGCGTGGTCCGACACGCACCTGGCCGGTTTTTTCAATACAATTTCACAAAATGTTTCCCGCAGCGCCCTCCCGCCGATGTCACATTAGTTATTATTTTTAACAGATGGCTTTTGTAACACGTTTAAAGTGCATGAAACCGTTTTAAACGTCAATTTTCAGTGATTATTTTTAACAGTTTTTCTAATACAATTATGAACACATTTAAATCTTATGTCGATATTAAACCAACTATTTTGCAATAGATAAAGCTAACTGCCACTTATTTTAAACATTGATTTATAGATGTAGGCATCTAACTTTGCAAAAAAATATATTAAGTATAAGGTGTAATTGAAATAACTGCCGAGAGACTGTTATTATTAACCACGGGCCCCTCTTTTTTTTCATATAGACGACATTTGTCGAGTTCTGCGAACATATAAATGTACAGAGCAGATGTTTTTCACGATTTCTTTGTTTGTCATAGTAAATGGTGGTCATACCACTACCCTAATTGCACACACGATCAATCAGAATCTGAATCATTTTGAAACAGATTGCTAACCCATTACTTCATAAGTTCGAAAAAAAAATCTGCTCAACAACATCACGCAATGAATGTTGTTGAACTGTCAAAATTAAACAGATTAGTCGTAATCGTGAACGTATGAAGCAATAGATTAGCAATCTGTTTCAAAACGATTGAAAAAATTTGATTGATTGATTGAGAATTGAATTGAACGATTCAGATTCTGATTGATCGTGTATTACGTAATTAGGGTATTGATAGGCAATCGCTCCATGTTAAATACTGGTATTCAGCTGGATCCGGTAAAACTGGAAGCAGACCCCAACATGTTGTGAAAAGGCGAGGCAGATTGATTGAGTAAAAGGTGGTCATAGGCAATGATCGGATATCGCGACCCCGGCACACAGGCAACGGAATGAACACAGGTGGGTTTTAGTCAGTAAAAGTCTGACACACCCTACCGCTCCGCCCAGAGCGGGAGAAGTTATTTGATAATTTCCCAAACTCAAAAAAAAAAAGGCAATGATCAGTACAATGACCCCTTTTCAGGTTATCAATTATTTTAATTACACCTTGTAGTTATCAATTACGAGTAGATATTCTATTTATAAATCTTCGAGGACATGAAATAAATACAATGTGAAATTTAATTCGTTTGCATCCTCTTAAGGGGTCATTGTAAAAATAAAAATTGGCTGTTCCCTTCATTATAACGAGCTATACGAACATAAATGTATGGAACAGCAGATTTTTTTTTGGCGATTTCAGGGTTGGCCCCATAGTGACAGTTGTTCATAATGATGAGTACAATGACCCCTTAAGAGGATGCAAACGAATTAAATTTCATATTGTATATGTTAAAGAGCAATACATATGTTACATTATACATTATTCGATTCTATTGGAATGTTTTTTACTTACGGTGTATACTCAATCAATTAAACAGGGTCATATTAAATTAGTTAGCGAAACTCCGCAGACGTGATGGGTATTTAATCATGATAAAATATGATTTATTTAAGGGTCAACGACCGTACGTGGTTTGATTGCTTGAAATATCAGTTTAAAAGAGGTATTTTTTTGTAAAATTTACCGACTATAGGTATGGATATACAAAAACAAAAAACTGATTTCCTCAACTCATATTTCGAGTATGTAAACCTCTTAAAGTCGTCGGCCCTATAAAAAATCTTAAGTTTATCATGTTTAGATATCAATACCAATCACACGTTTGCGTAGTTTCGCTAGCTAATTTAATATGACCCAGTAGATATTCTCCAAAAAAATCTGCAATTTGGTTAAGGCAAGCATTTTGATAATAATATTTACTATTATATAGATATACATCACATATTTAATATTACCTATACCTACCTAAGCAAACAGCTTGTATATTTTTACAAGTAACTACTGCTAATTATCAGACATTATTATTCTTAATAATTATGACTTTTATCACATCAAGACCTAAAATCCGTTCCTGTACCATTCTTTAAAATTATATATTTTAATTTACTTATATCTAAATTATTATATTGAAAAACTAATTCGTGATTTTAAAGCTAATTTTCTATCATAACTATGAAATCATGTAATTATTAAATTAATTAATATTTTAATTATGATAGATAACACTTTTGACTTCATTGTGTCGTCGATGTGTGCAATTTTGTGTGGAATCGATGTTTTTAGTCGATCTGTAAAAGGTAAGTGCGTTTGTCCACCGCAGCCGTCTCCAACACGTCACTGAAAACTAGATGACGGTGCCAAAGTAGCGTTGGATACATTTTCTACGGCCGTGTGTCCACCACCCGAGCACCGTCATCCCGGCTGCCGAAGTTTCAAATAGTTCGACGCGACCGCTAGAACTCGGCCGAAATTGTGATGGGCCTATGTGCCGGCAATACAAACCACGTTTGATCTTGTCTACACACACCGGGCGCCATTCGCCCGGCTTTTGTTTTGTCTATCTTATCATTCTGAACGGCCGAGTTCCGTCGCAGTGTACAAACGACGGTCGTCATCAGACTGGAAAATCGAGATGGTTAAAAAAAACTCACACTAGACCCTAGTGTGAGTTTTTTTTAACCATCTCGATTTTACGCATCGACCGCGTTCGGCGCTATGGGCCAATCGGAGCGCCGAACGCGGTCGATGCGTAAAATCGAGATGGTTAAAAAAAACTCACACTAGACCCTCTGGACGTCACGTTCGGTTCGAATAATCGTGTTTCTCGTAACGGCTGAGGTGGTTAAACGCCCTAAGGGAACTTATCAAAATCTTTGTAAATACATAGAAATATATAAGTAATAAATTTACTTATACATACTTAAAATATATTATCATAAACATGTGTGTGAAAGATTAAAGTGAGACTAAGGTATGAATGGGACCTATCAAAGAATCAACTGGCAGAATTATGTTTTATTTTAAATTCATTTTCATTCATAATAATTCGACAGTCACGATTATTTATGTAAAAAAACCCTTAGGTTAAATATAAAAAAAAAAAAACAGACTAGTTTTGTTCATAAAAAGAAAATAAATTAAAAAGACGCATTTTCTTAGCTTTAGATAATATATGAATGATTGGTTTAAATGAAAACGATTTACCTACTCGTACTTATTCAATGAAACTTATGTAGATACGAACATCGAGAGTCTATTGGTAAGATATCTATGTATAAAAAAAAACATATTTGCTTAAAAAATAAAATAAAATATTTGCACGCCCCATGTGGCAGAATGTGATGAGACCTTTATGTTATTTGAGACCTTGTATTGTACCATGTTCGGACAAATAAATGAATTTGAATTTGAATTTAAACATAGTTGATTCTTTGACATGGTCTTATTAATACCTTACAGGGAATGTCATGTGGAACTCGAGCGTCATGCATGGTGTGATGCAGAGGAATGAGGAATTATGTCGTGAGGAAAGTTTAAGTATGAATGTGGATGACTTTAAGAGTATGTAGGGGCCGTCCATAAATCACGTGAGGCTCGAAAGGGGGGAGAGGGGGGGGGGGGTTCGGAAAAAATCACGAAAGATCAGGAGGGGGGGTGTAATGAATATCACGTGTATTTATTTTTTCGTTGAACGCGCGTCCTTGACTCGCCGTTGATTGGAAACGATTTCCCCGCCCCGCGCCTGCCGCTGCTGCGCCAACCGCCCGTCTTGGCTTGCCAGTCGCTAGTAAGCTAGTAAGTCTGTGCGTATTTAAATCGTTGCCGTACCTTAATTTACAAAATATTGTAAAACATTTTAAAAGAGTAAATGGTGGAGTTTCTTGCCCATTCTTCTCCATACGAAAACTGCCTTTTGGAAGGGGCGACTAGAATCAATTAAATTTTTTGTACATTTTGACGTTCAAAAGTGCCTTAAAAGATACAATTAGGGCCTATTTGAAATAAATGATTTGACTTTGACTTTTCCGCGTATGTTTTACCTCAAAACAATGCAACAATGTCTAAACTAGAAGATCTGTAAGACCTATTTGCAGAGTATACAGGGTGGCAGGGACATCGACGCGAAGCCGGTTACCATGGATTCAGCACATAATTCTGAACCCCCTGCGTTGAAATTCTTCATAGGTTATTAAAAAAAAAAAACAGCTGCTTCGTACATTTTGACCGCGTAGGTATTGCACTTTTCTATGAAACAGCAGTTTTTTTTTTTTATAACCGATGAAAAATTTCAACACAGGGGGGTTCAGAATCATGTACCTACTGACCCTATGGTAACCGGCTTCGCGTCGATGCCCCTGACACCCTGTATGAAGGGAAAAAAAGCCTAATGTGGCTCAGAAAGAATTTCATGAGTTGTATACCATAAAAGAAGAATTGACAAAGTGGGCGAATGATCTTTTAGTTAATTACCGCCGCTAAGAAAATACCAAAGAAACGATGGATGGAACTGTGTGAAAGATGACTGATGACTGTGTGTTATTTATCTCTGTATATAATGATTTTATTAATGTTACTATATATTTCAAATGTCTTAAGTAATATAAATTAAATTAAATATGTTACAAAGAGATTATACATATCTGTAGTTATAATAATGAATGTTGTGATATTGATATTTAGTAGGTATGGTGTTAATGTTAACTTCCAAATATTTAAACCTAGATTTAAGTTCAATTTAATAATACTTGCTGCGCCCTAACAGGGTCATGAACTCATAAGTTTTAGCCTAGCCTGTAGCTGAGTGTATATTATGCAATAATAAATAAATAAGATGATGTGATCACTAATAGAGAAGTATGGATGAAAAAGACTTTGCGACGACTACAAATAAATTGGGATAGGTGCAGAACATAAATGGTGTAACCGTGTAAGTGAAAAAGTAAAATAAAAAACCAAAATTTAAAAATACAAACAGTTGTTTTTATTCAATAGAATGCTGTGAAAAATCACACTACAGAGTCTAAGATACCACAATACATATAATGTATACTTATGTTAAATCACATACATGTAATCATTAATTATTATTATTAAATACTTCCCCATCTTTATAGGATGCTGTGACTTTTTTATTGTACCTTGTCGAGTTAAGTCGTGATGGCCTAGCCGAGGCCTTAACCACTGGGCCATCATGACTTAACACATGAGGTTGTCACAGTACGACACAACTTAGATGTAGCATACATTTGAAAATTTGCTTTCATTAATTCCAATTTTACGAATGTATTTGGTTGTATGACTTCACAAGTTATTGCGTTTGCGTAAAGATCATTTTCACCTAAAGCTGTTAAATATTGGTGATTTAGAAGGCGCGCTCAGTTCAAATGGTGATCGGTTTTACGAATTTTGCCGATGCTACATATAAGTTGTGTCGACCTGTGACAATCTCATGTGTTAAGTCATGATGGCCCAGTGGTTATGGCCTCGCCTGGGCCATCACGAAAATGTGATTTTTTCGATTCATATGCACTTTCTAAGTTTATCTTGGACATTACTGACATCAGTGAAGGAAAACATCGTGAGGAAACCTGGACTTATAGTTAATATAAGTCTGAAATCGACAACCCGTGTTGAGCAAGCGTGATGATCAATGCTCGTGCCTTCTGTGTATGAGAAGCTTTTGCCCAGCAGTGGGGCAAAAATAGGCTGATATTATTACATCGTATTTAGGTTTAGAAGGCCTGCTATGCAGAGCCTAGTTGACCAGCAATCTTGTATAATCAGTCTATAATGTTCCCACTGCTGGGACACAGGCCTCTCTGTGAGAGGGAGTGGGCAGAAATCCACCACGCGGGCCCAGTGCGGGTTGGTAGATGTCACATGTCTTCGAATTTTTGGTTCTAAGACATGCGGTTTCCTCACGATGTTTTCCTTCACTGTTTTGAGAGCAGTGGTGATGAAATAATTTACACAAAGTAATGCGCTTGTCTGAGTTCGAACCTACGACCTACAACTTGTAAGTCGCAGCCGTTACTACTGGGCCACCACTGCTCTAGTCCTGGATTTATCCAGCCGTTTGTTTTTATTTTTTTCAAATTCAATGATACACGATAAACTCTTCTTTGATAAAAGCCCCTAAACAAAATCAAGATAATTAAAAAAAAAAAAAAAAAAACTATAAACTCAGATAGTACAATTTTGTTTTTGTTTTGTTTGTCACAGCATCCCATAAAGATCATTTTCATCTGAAAAGATCAATCACAGTTAGTTAATATCCCACAACTGACTATATTTGATTAGAGACGCATTAGTATAGTCAAACTGTCTTAAATAACATTATTTATTTCATAAACTTGTTTAGGAATGAGAAAAAATTTAGCTGTTTGAGGAAATTATGAAAATGAACTGAAATTACATTTAAATTAAAATATTTAAGTGAAAATTTGTTTTGCGGACGCTGTTATTTCTGTGGACATGAGAATGTATTTTCTGTGGACATGAGAATGTATTTTCTGTGGACATGAAAATGTCTTTTCTGTGGACATGAAAATGTATTTTCTGATGACTTTGAAAATGTATTTTCTGTGGATATTGACTGCGTATTTTCCGTAGACATGAAAATGTTTTTCCTGTGGTCGTTGTTAATGTTCCGGCAGTAAACGTCAGATGGTTTGCAAAAAATATAAATATTCAGTTTATTTTCATAATTTTTCTATTACAGTTGCTAATAGAGTTATTATAAATATTCAATATTGAGTAAAAATAAATTGAAATGCTTTCGTGTCAATATTATGGGAAATATCTCTAATTTAATATATTGACGATAAATTATATTATATAACATCACGCTTGCGTGCCCCGAAGCGTTGGCAGAGATGTACCTATACTACATCCACATTTCGCCAGTTATGTTTAAGTCCCATGTAATAGGGGGCGAGGCTATTGCCATCAACGTCCCAGAAATCTAGACTCCAAGCTGCCATTGAGAAATTACAGAACGAAAAACCCAATAACACTTTTTCCGACCAGGGAATCGAATCCAGGGCCTCATGCTCAGGAGTAGCGCTTGACCAACGGGGCCCGGAGCCCTTAGTATGGAGTTGTATGAGGAACAGGGTGTAAAGTTCACTCATCCTCTATAGAAAAGGGAGGATCCTCCGACCAGACGGGTGTTTTTTCTGGCAGGCAACTGCCCGACGATTATGTCGGGACGTTGTATATACAACATGTAAAAAAACCGTGTCCGATCCGTGAGTGTTGTTAGGTATCGTATTGAAAGTATATTTATGTGTAAATTTTCAGGAAAAAAGAATAACCAAATTCGCCAATTTTTTTTCAATGGGGTATATTACTGGGTGGCCGTCATTTAGGGGGTGTCTACAAGTCATAACTTATGACCCCTGTTGAAAATTTGCAAATGAATGAATTTGGGGTAATTTTGGTACTAAAACTGTGAATTTTAAATAGCAATAAAAATTTTATTCTCAATAATAATACGATTTTTTTATTACTTTTTGGTAATGTTATTGTAGTTCCTATGTGCCCCTGTCGGATCGGACATATTGTGGTTTTTTTTTACATATTGTATATTCGTCGCGCGGAAAACTTTACTTGCGCGATGCAGGATTTTGCGTGACGTCAGCGTGAGTGAGAGAACATGCGCGAAAGGTCGGAGAGCATGTTCAGCCCAGCCATGATTCATCAACCGTATTGTAGTAATACTACTCTGGCTACCCCTACGACGTTGTGCTGCTAGGGAGTTTGTTGCGCCACTTCTTCCCAGCTAACGCACTAGGAAGTGGTGAAGGGTGGGCGTTTTGGAGGACTGTCTTATGTAATTTTGACGTTCGAAAAGTGCTGATTCTCAGCCTAGTTTGAATAAATGACTTTTGAATTTTGACGAATGCAACCATGATGTTTAAATATAATTTGTCGACATTATATCATTCGTTCTTCGTGCTCAAAACACGGCAGTCAATCGTTATAAAATAGTGTTAGAATATTAGGGACTACTTAAAATCTAATTTTATGTAGACTATTATTTTATTTTAGGTTTTTGATCGTGTAATGATGAAAATGGGAAATTACATGTCAGCGTGACTTTGCGGAAATCTATTATAAAATACAATAGACGACGCGAATACATTGCGTTCGGCGCTTGGCGTGGCAACACGTCGTATCCAGGTTCGCAACAAGTCAATCGTCATCCTGAGGATGCCTCGTTGAGAGGTGAAACACGTGTCGATTTCTTTGTGACTCTTTAAGAACGCAGATTGAGTTACTAAATATACATGGTCTACTGTATTTGATACAAATAATGACGTCATCTGCCGAGCCTTTACCCAACTATGTTGGGGTCGGCTTCCAGTCTAACCGGATGCAGCTGAATACCAGTATTTTACACGGAGCAACTGCCTATCTGACCTCCACAAAACAGTTACTAGGTAACACGATACGTAAGTAAGACTGGTTGTCAGGCTTTCGGGTTTCTGACTACACGTAACGACCGACAAAGATCTCATATAATGAGTGATAATAATAGGAAATTCCTGTTTAATTATTACACGACCAATAACCGTTTTACCCTTATTACATCTACACCGTGATAATAATAATATAACAATTAATAACACAGCGTTGCGACAGTCGTGCGACAGTCGTACGACTAGTCGTAAGCGCGTTAATACAGTCGCGTTGTTAGCAATATAAAAAGTGATAATTTTTGGACATAGCTTGTCTTATTAACAATAGTTCTAGTATATTTAAGTTAATATACGCATTTTTTGTATCATTTGTGATACACATACAAAAAAAAACTTAATAAAGCATTAACATCTATTCGCGTTTGTGAATTCGGCTTTTAGTATTGTTCGTTTCAGTTTTAAATATTACTTAAAAACTATTGAACAGTTTTTTTTTTTGTGAAAAAATCGATGTAGTCCCCCGAATTCCGTAAGTTTTGCTACCTGTTATACAGAACTCTCAGCTCACTTCAACGGCAGTGTGCAGGAAAGTAGGCAGGGAAGTGGGCACGAAGAGAATGTAAACACGATACTTCCATACCACTGCTACTCGCGCTGCCCAGCGCTCCCCAAATCAGCGGTTTTTTGTGCGGAAGTCAAAGGACAGGCAGCGAAAGTTTAAATATTGAACATAAATATGTATTGCAAAAACACAGAACGCGGGCGTCATAATTATTTCGACGTCTGTCATTGCCGAAAGTCGAAAGCGATGTGAGTGGCAGTGCAGAATGTAAACACACACTTCTCTCGATCCTACTACGGCAGTATTTAGGGAATTATTGTCGGCAGCGCGAGGAGCAGCGGCTGCACGGGCTGAATGTAAATGAGGCAAAATGCATAGTAAGTATTTTTATCTAACCACAGCAGAGAGAAAGGTCACTATATTCGCCATGTTAAGAACTGAGTCATTAAATCATAAATCATTATTTTTAATTTTTGTGAATGTGAGAACGTTTTAGACATAACAGACTGTAGATCTGTGGACCATTTTATATTTTGCTAAGTACCTGGTACTTGTTGATGGGCCTACACTGTCCTCTCATACCTTTTAACACTGTAATTTGGAAACATTGTAAAAACCATTTACTTTTAAAAGAGTAACCGTGTAGTTTCTTGCCGGCTCTTCTCCATAGGAAACGACCAAATGGAACCGTGCACCTAGCTTCTGACGTTTCATAAGTGCCCTTGTAGGTTTATGTGAAATAAAATATTTTGAATTGTTATTAGTCTGTCTCGCTCGCACTTATGGAGCAGATAGCAAACTATCGATAAGACGCTAGGCGTTGTTCATTATTATTGCTATCGACAATTATGGGCTGACGACTCCGTTCATAACGCGGGTACAATTTTTTTTTACCAAATATGACGTATTCGGGGTACTACAAATATTATACCAACAAATCTCGCTGTCCTAGAGTACAGACAACCGCAAATCAGTGGTAACACTTGCTCTACAAAAATCGCCCTATCTGCTATGACATTAAAGTGCTGTCAATCTCAAATGACGGTTTTCTGAAGGGACGTGCACTAGGTGGCAGCACTGAGACGTCAGGTCCGGCCACCTGTCAAGTGTCAAAGCGCCTATATTTTCTTTAATCGTGACTGATGAACTTCATCATATCGACGGTGAAGTATCAATATGTAATAACTATCATCTTGGTGGTTTTCACTTTATTGCATATTCATGGGTAAAATATGAAAGAGCTCGTATTCGCAATGACATAGGTCTTGAATTGTAAAAATTTCTTAGATAATTACTTGTAGAAATACCGAAAAAGTCATCTTGCGTGATTTTTGCAGGCAATACCGAATATCTAAACGTTTTTAAGTGTATATATTCGGTATTGCCAGCAACGTGCAGCAAAATATAAATGCAATACCTACCTTTTATCTACGCAATAAATAGCTTGTTCTTAGTTAAATTTGAAACAATATTTTCTATCTACATTTTATATCCATAACCTGAATTTTTTTATTAAAATCACAATCATCATCACAAGCGTTACCTACTATTTTAGTATAAAACTATTTTTTTAATTAAAAAGGTCAAACATTATATAAATGAAACGTTTTTTTCGCCTCATGTAAAATCATGTTTTAGTAGTTATTAATATATTGATACTTAACCGTCGATATATTCATTGTCGAAATGGAAGACCGCTTGTCACAGTGGCGCCAACTGGTGGCGGGAATTTTCATGAAAACTCTTATTGTTACCACTGTTGCGCTGTTAAATGTACAAGCAAGGCGGCAAAGACAGGCCATTTCTTAAATTAATATTATTATCGTATTAATCGACACTGATATATTTATAATGAGTTAATTACAAATATATTACTTGGACAAAGTAATCCAACCAGAGTCAGTAACATCAATATTTTACGTGGATTTTTTTTTAAGTAAAAAAAGAAAAACCAGCCTAAACAGAGGGAGTTCTGTATGTCTGTTGATATGACACATCGAGCATTAGACAAGACTGTCACATAGCTATGAGTAACAGAGAAAACGCTATACATAAGTGAACTTGATTCGCTCTGCAAGATCGGTGTTATTTTTGCTACTCAAAATGAGCCGCCGAAATTACTACATAGCCATTAGCATCACATTTGACAGAAAATCAGCCCTGAAAAAAATACCCTTTTTCAGGCATCTAATAATGATAATAATTACAGGTATAGTCATGAACAACACACTCGCCAGAAAAAGGTCCCAAATCACTTTGACTGTCAAAAATATCCCAACTCATTTAGACTGTCAAAAAATATCCCAACTCATTTAGACTGTCAAAAAATATCCCAACTCATTTTGACTGTCAAAAAAGATCCCAACTCATTTTGACTGTCAAAAAAGATCCCAACTCATTTTGACTGTCAAAAAAGTCTATCGTATTTTCCAGGCTTAGGCACCTGTCTCACCGCCGACGAGGAAGCGACTAGCTATCGACTATTTTATCGCTCAAGAAACGTTCAAAACATTGTAGGTCCCGTGTAAGTAAATGACATACGTCGTAAATAGATTTAAAATATTTCGCTGTTTTGATTAATTTGGCAATACTACTGTATGGAAATATGAAATGTGGCTAACTAGTGAACTAGAATATTTATATTGTTTGTTTATTTTATTATTTTATTTTATTTTCTCATTTAGTTTTATCATGGTCGGGCAGCTTGAGTAATTTATGCGGCCTACCCAAATTTCCTATCTTTGGTATTGTTCGTCGAATCGTTGAGCTCCTTAAATTCTGAGTTGAGCTGCACGGTCACTGACAAATGCGTGCACTGACTGGACAGGTCCACTCAATCTGTGTGGTTCTTTCCTCAAAAGACCATTTTTAGACACCAATCTACATAATCTTCACATGATCTGACCAAGATTATGTCTGGACTTTAAAAGAGACTGTGACCTCTGAGTTTGTTTCGGCCTTTCTTCTCGGAGTAGTCAGATAGGAAACGCCGACCTCATCTAGTTTAAAAATAATATGTTTGACGTGTAAAAGTGTTTTATACAACCTATTTACAGAAATAAAAATCATTTATCATTTATGAATTGCAATTATAACATTGAATTTGATGTTGTAACCGTTGTAGGTGTAAACAAGGCATTTGGAAAGCTTCCAATATATTTTTTTAACATCTAAACTTTAATATTCGCTGTTACGAAATTAATTATTGTATTTCATAATCAATATTCTAGTTCACTAGTTAGCCACATTTCATATTTCCATACAGTAATATTGCCAAATTAATCAAAACAGGTAAATTTTTGACAGGTATTTGCGACGTTGCTTTTTATGATTAACGCTCTTAAAAGTTGACCGCTGACTATTCACACTATCGGCGAGAGGTATGTCAAACAAACAACTCGTTTGTAGTTGCTAGCTCCACTAGCTTCTCGCTAATCGCTAGCTCCCGAGCACAGGTGCTAAAATCGTAATCTAATGATAATAATTCCAATATTGCCACCACTCGACAGAAAATGGATTCATTTTGATTGTCAATTTTTTTTCTCTCCAGCCATTTTTTCGGGCATCAGCAATGATAATAGTAACAGTGTTGCCGGTCCTGCTCTACACCCACAGCCCGTACAAGTCTCAGATGATGTTGCAGCACCTGCAGTACCTCGGCCTTGCGCCCGCGCCGCCGACGGGCGGGGTCACGGGCGCGAAGTAGGCGTGCACTTTTATGTTCGGGAGATGGTTCTGGAAAAAAATTGAAAATATTTTTATTGAAATTTATCCATTACTAGCTGCCCGCCCCGGCTTCGCTCGAGTAGCACTAAGTACTTATCTACGGCGCACCTACCTGCCTACCCTACCTACCCTACCTACCTAAGAACTTTATTGAATATCAATAAAGTTCAAATTGACTCTAAATTTTATTTAGAAAAACGTTTATATGGGAAGAAGAAAAGTTTTAAACCTTCCCTAGACCTCCACGGACATTTCAAGACCAAGATAAGATAAATCCGTTCAGCCGTTCTCGAGTTTTAGCGAGACTAACGAACAGCAATTCATTTTTATATATCGCACCGTTGGTAGAACAAGGGCATAATTGTCATAAATTGCCAAAATGACTTAAATATGCAGAAATGCTTTAAAAAGGCCCTTTGAACTGGAGGGACAAAGACATTCGTTTGGCAATTTATGACAATTATGCCCTTCTTCTACCAAAGGTGCGATATATAGATTGCATTAAGAGAATTTAAAAAATATTATATACAGAATGAATTTTTGAGATGGGACAGTAAGGGCAGCTACCTTAACCGTTCTAGCTACAGGAAAATGGTCTTAGGAGACTGTCATTAACTTTTTGAGACATTTTTATCCGCATCCACAGATTTTGAAAATAAATTTACAGTCAGCAAGAAAATTGGTAGTTTAGTCAAACACTTTTTTTGATGCCAATCGATCCTGTTACTTATAAGGATTAAAAAACTCTATTAGGCCAACTGAGGTTTGAGTAAGATAAGTCGGAAATCGCAAAAAGCTTTTCCCTTACATTTCGTAGGAAATGAGGCTCCAACCTACTTTTTACGGTGGATAAACTGGCCGAAAAAAAAATGTAATTTCAAATTTCGAACGAATATGCGTAATCATTTTATTTGATTTGAGAACACACTTTGGTTTGAGATGAACCCTGCTTCCACTATGGCTTTGAATTCGTCGTTATCGGCTTTTGTCGCCAGTCGGCCACGGGGCTCATTGTTGAGATCAAAATTTCCAGAACGGAAGCGATCAAACAAAACACGTCGTTATGGTCGCGTGCTGTCTGTGCTGCGTTGGGCCACGACGGAACTCGAATTCGAAGATAGTGCGCTATTTCGACTTTTATATGGTTACAGAAACAACGACTTCAAAGAAAAAATTAACGGTGAAAAAACAAATTAAAAAATGATTTTGAAAAAAAAAGAGTCGTGATAAAATTCGTCCGTAGCAACTAACATTGTCGGATCTACATTTTTGCGATTTATATTTTATTGCATTAAAGGTCTTAGATAACTTATTTAAAAAAAAAACATAAGTTATTCTAAGACCTTTAATGCAATAAAATAAAAAATGTAGATCCGACAATGTTAATTGCTGCGGTCGAATTAACTTGTATTTGGAATTCTAAATATTAAATGAAAGATAAGAATTAATAAGTTTAGATTTTATGGTTTTACTTTCATTTAATTTATCATGTTTATTAGAGAGATTTGACCCTTATGATTGACCCTATCGATTGATACCATAAAAGTACAGGATGTTATTTTTCCGGTTTTTAGCCGGTTCGATTCCCGAGTGCGGCCAGCGAATTTTCAAAAATCTTTGAATATTTATTTATTTATTTCATATAACAATTCGCATTGTGTTTGAATTAGGTAGTACATTAATCCATATTTTACCGCACATAAATTATGAATACGAAACAGTAATTTCACTAAAAATAAAATCAATAACATAATACAAATATTGTGTCAATAGAATGTAAATAGTAATTATATAAATTATTGTAAATTGTAAATATTATCATGTCAAGTTAATGCAGACATGTTTCTTTAATAAAATAAAAGAATGATCTCTTTGAGTAAAATCTGCTATCTTCAGTATTTAGAGTACTTTCCCTCCAGATGGGGTTAAGAAATTCCACCTCACACGACGGACGACGAATTGAAGCACAGTCATTAAATCAATCAACGTTACGTTATGAACATACCCTCAGTTTCCTGATAGCGTTCCTGCTCACCATCTGACAGTCGTAGAGCTCGATCAGCTGCAGGTTGTGGCAGGAGATCAGGTGTTCCAGAGCGCCGTCCGTCACTAGGGGGCAGTTGTCGAGACCTGGGGAATTGTTGGTTATTTTAGCTATTTTTTGTTACTTATACAATGTATTTTATAAAATCAAATCATTTGTTTGCAGAACACAGGTTCAAAAGTAACAAAAAAAGACAGAAAAAACATCGAGTTTCCTCAAATTCTAATTAATATTATAAATTTGTTTGTTTGTTACGATTTCACGCTAAATGGCTGAACAATTTGGATGAAATTTGGCACACAGGTAGACCTTGACCTGGAATAGGACATAGGAGGCATATGCGAATAAAACCGCGGGGCGCAGCTAGCGTTATATAAATGTCCTGAATTTCGTAGTTTAAAATAACTAAAACTCTTTATTGCATTCATGTGTACATTTAGGTGTTACATTTATGTAAGTAAGTTCCAACATGAAACCCGGTTAGGGCACGGCAACATCATATACGTAATCTGCGTGCGTCTTTATTTGCCAAACATGTAAACAAACACGAGTTTTACACTTAGACAAACATCAACTTTATGCAAGTGTAAATAAAGTTAATTTTAGACCAACTAGTATTGTTGAAAAAGTCATAAAAAATAATGAAGTTGTAGCGCAAACTGAACCTTATTTGTAGGTATTACAGTTGTTTTTTCTAAAACTCGTGTTTGTTTACATGTTTGGCAAATGAATTGCAAACGCAGATTAGGTATATAATAGTCGCGAGCCGACTTCCGGCCACCGTAGGCGCGGGCTTGCGGACGGTGAGCAATGGGTAGCTCGCCGTCCGATAGGGACCAGGCCCGGGGCGACGGCGCGTTGTGTTCCACGCGCGCCTCAAAGAGATGTCAGCACCAACTGACGGGGTCCGGAAGGGCCAATGCCTGCCGGGGTCGCGGGTTTGTCTGAAAGGGATATCGCGACCTCGGCACACAGGCAACGGAAGGAACACGGGTGGGTTTTAGTCAGTAAAAGTCTGACACGCCCTCCCGCCCCACCCAGAGCGGGAGAAGTTATTTGATAATTTCCCACCCTCAAAAAAAAAAAAAAAAAAAGATTAGGTATATAATAGATTGGATAAAACAAGCATCCTTAAGTGCAAGTTTGTTAAACAAATATAATTATTTTCGATAATATTACTAGTATTTAGTTTAGTTTTAGTATGACTTTAGTCGACTCACCTAATACAGTGAGATGCTCAGCGGCGCACGGCGACATTGATAGCTGTTTGATACCGTAGTCTGTTATCAATTCACAGTGAGACAGCGTCTGGAATGATAACAATATTATGTCAAAGTCATTTATTTGCTATAAATGCGGTTACAAAGGTGTTAATAAATATGTATTCTTGTGCGATGACACATTTCGCCATATTTTGGCATGCAAATATGAATGGTAAGGCTTATTTAAATAAGCAATTATCTATAACTAAAGTTATATATTGGGTCCCCACCTATGAAATTGGCGTTTTTTTCTCACAAATAGAGAACCTTGTCACTTTTATGAATTGATATTCATCAATTGCTTGGTATTATATCGAATAATGATCATCATCATAGACAACTACCAATAGTAGCGAGCAGCCTGTGGGTTAATTATACTCAAAGGGCATACAGCGCTCTGCGGGTACAATATAATAATATCTTCAGGATGTTGTTGCGGTTGCCGCGGTTCTGCAGTGCGTCCACGATGTTTGCCGAAGCGCGTACAGACGACTTTTATGCATTAAGACGCAAACGAGTGGCGTCACTGCTGGGCAGAGTACGCGGCGGTAGCAATGACATTCTGAAGATAATTGCTAGTAAATATTATCATTGTCCGATACACTCGCTTTGGGTGAGCATTGTTGTTGGCACGGTAAAATGAAATGATTCAATTATTGTTATTTTATAGTTATTATAATATTGTGTCGTTATTCTTGTATTTTGATATTGTGCATACTAACATAGTTATAAGTTTCTGTTGTTACTAACCATTATGGATCAAAGTTGTCTAATATAATAAATGAATTGAATTGAATAGTAAAAAAACCTTATTACTTATAGTTTATAAACAAAAAAAATACCTTAAAAATGACTCCTCATTTTGTTAGCAGAAATGACCACTATTTGTTTTAATTTAGCCAAAACTTATTTTTGTCGCTTAACCTAATATATTTACTAAACATGAAATTATTTAAAATAAATCAATCTTCAATTAACACAACAGAACTAAAGTAATGAAAAAAATTATTAATAAGTACATTTGGCACAACAAACTGAACCAAATTATATCTAAAATCTAAGATTTTATATATTTTAAGTTTAGTCTACAATGTTCAAGTTTACATACACAACTAATGACGTATCGCGGATTCAAAGCCTAGTAAGTACTTTTTCAATATCTTAAAGGTATTAAACTGTTAGTTTTTGGCGAAATGAGCAGGTATTTTGCCAGACATTTCTTCCAGTTGACCTTTTTTTTAAAATCAATCGTGGATCAAACGAAACAGGGCGATAGTTGGGGTAATTTGTAGTAAAAAATATCTCTGTGGCAGAGCCCTAACTTGATCTCCTTAAAAGTTATGACTATTTGAGTGCTTTGTTTAAGAAAATACCAAATTCAAGTCAATTCAAAATATTTATTTCACATAAACCTACATGGGCACTTATGAAACGTCAGAAGCTAGGTGCACGGTTCCAATTGGTCGTTTCCTATGGAGAAGAGCCGGCAAGAAACTCCACGGTTACTCTTTTAAAAGTAAATGGTTTTTACAATTTTTCCAAATTACAGTGTTAAAAGCTTCGATCAACTATACAGGTATGAGAGGACAGTGTAGGCCCATCAACAAGTACCAGGTACTTAGCAAAATATAAAATGGTCCACAGATCTACAGTCTGTTATGTCTACAATGTGCTCACATTCACAAAATTTAAAGGAAAATAATCTATATAAAAGCTAAATAAAAATCTATTTAAACCAAATGACAATGGTTGACACAACAGCTGTAACAAATCAAATTTAATAAAAAATATAGAATTTTTTCAAAATTGGTAATAATAGACAATTAGAGTAAAAGTGCCAATACTCATAAATCATGGTACCCACTGTCATAAAAGCACTTTTGTAGTGATGATACATTTCCTAGAAGTAACTAAACACCTTTTATTGTTTCAAGCAGAGGAGATCAAGTTAGGGCTCTGCCACAGAGATATTTATTAGTACAAAAACCCCAACTATCGCCCTGTTTCGTTTGATCCACGATTTTTTACCCAGCCTGTGTAGCCCCGTCAATATCGACACACAACAATGCAAACACCGCAAACGCGCATGTAAATAGGATTGTTGTACATGTTGTTAGATCGCCTGAGTAGTTTACACCCAAGTTTGTAACCCTGAAAACCAGCTACTCCTATGCTGCCCTGCTAAGTGAAAGGCGCTATCTCTGAGATACGCCCTTTTAGTTTTTTTGTACCATTCAATAGCTATAACAATTTCGCATCTAATGGTATAAGCCACATACCGCTATCTAACTTAAAACATTTAAAAAAACCACTCAGAAGTTCTTTATATCCTTATGTTTCCTTAAATAACAATTTACAAAAAGTCAATTTTCTCAAAACTTACTCCGATTGAGATCTGAGAGTGAGACTGCCTTTCGGCTTAGCAGGGCAGCATGGTGCTCGAAAAACTGCGAAATTCTGGCACTTGTTTCAGTATTTTTGAAAAATATACCTAACTAACGGGCGCGTTTTTTTTGTTCTATGTAGGTATGTGTGAAGTAAGCTAAATTTGATACCACTATAAGACCAAGGTTCTTTTGGCGCGTGGCCAAAATCGGAACTAACGCCGCCATCTTGTTTTTTACATACAATTTCTGTGTCAATATCACAAATACTTACCTACAACGCCCCCCTGTCAAAGTTATTGAGGCGCCAAAAGATCTTTTTAGCACCCTACATGAGCTTAATGACATAACTGGCGAGATATGTTCAATATACACTCTCTGCCTACCTCTTGGAAGAATACAAGCATGAATAGATCTGTGGACCATTTTATGTTTTGCTAAGTACCTGGTACTTGTTGATGGGCCTACACTGTCCTCTCATACCTTTTAACACTGTAATTTGGAAACATTGTAAAAACCATTTACTTTTAAAAGAGTAACCGAGTAGTTTCTTGCCGGCTCTTCTCCATAGGAAACGACCAATTGGAACCGTGCACCTAGCTTCTGACGTTTCATAAGTGTCCATGTAGGTTTATGTGAAATAATATATTTTGAATTTTGTTTTTTTTTTTTAATTTTGATTGTTACTCACCAATTTCTCAAGTCGGGGACATCCCATAGATAAATGGACGAGCGTGTTGTCTGTGATCAGGACACACTCCTCGAGATCCATTCGTTCGATCATCTTGCAACTCTGTTGAAGAATATTATTATATTTCATAAATATAATTAATAATATATACATGTTATTATTACTTATTATATATATTGATTTTTTTTTTCAGATTACCAGCGCTGCGGTATTTATTTATTTTTTAAATATCGCCGCATTATTCTGAGATAGGAGCCTTTTAGGCCTCGCACAGGTCGTTATTATTCTGTTTTAAAATTATCCTTTTTTTATTTTTATTATTACTTACTGTTTGTATTTCCTGGTCGTATCCCAAATAAAATATTTTTCTTTTTTTCTTTTTCTTTTATTTATAATAAATATTAAAGTCTAAGAAAAATTGTGTTAAATTATTATTTAAGAGAGGGACTTGTACTCATAAAATAAAATAAACTTTTGTTAGCGAAAACTGTTACCATGAATTCAGTACATGATTCTGAACCCCCCTGCGTTAAAATTATACGTCGGTTATTTAAAAAAATTACTGCTGTTTCATAGAAAAGTGCAATACCTACGCGGTCACAATGTGTGGAACAGCATTTTATTTTTATTTTTATAAACGACGTAAATTTCGACACACGGGGGTTCAGAATCATGTACTGAATTCATGGTAACAGTTTTCGCGTCCATGTTCCTGCCACCCTGTATAATTATAGTCCACAGGGTGGATTTTCGAGAAGGAGCAGTAAGCAGACTTGTATGTGAAACATTAAAAGAAAGTCCGTTACAAAAGTCAGAAATCGCAAAAAGCCATTATAAGGAAAACATTTTTTCAAAATCAATTTTGTTCTCAAATCAAACAAAAGTACAACGCGATTCGTTCGAATTTTGAAAATTCTTTTTTTTTTCATTTACTGCGATTTATTTGAGGTAATCTTTTTCTGAGAACGTCGGAAATCACAAGCAACAAACTCATCTTGTTTTCAAAGCAAATAAAATTTTAACGCGTATTATTTTATTTTATTTTGTATATTTTCGGCCAGTTTATCCTCCGTAAAAAGTAGGTTGGAGTCTCATTTCTTAGGAAAAGTATGGAAAAAGATTTTTGCGATTTCTGACTTTTTTAGTACTCAAACAGCAGTTGGTCTAATAGAGTTTTTTGATCCTTATAAGAAACAGGATCGATTGGCATCAAAAAAATACGTGTGGCACTCGAGGACTGCCGCGGTAAAGCTATTGCATAGCATATATTCAAAAATAAGAAGATAATATTGTTGATTTAAAATATTTTTTTAAAAAAATACCCCTATACCCCCCCCCTAAATCGCAGAATTTACACAACCGTCAATGACGTCTGCCCTCACGCGTCTGCCCGCGTTCGGGTCGCGCACTCGGCGATCGCGCGTCATTGCCTATCCCGCCCCTCCACCCTCGTTCTGCGCGCCCGCCGTCGACTCATCGCAGGTCATTCTTATCGTTCTAACTTTTAAAATATTAGTCCAAATTACTTAGTGTAAAAGACAAATTTTATCTACATTAAATACCGAAAGCGATGAAGGTATTTATTTTGATACGAATGAACTAAATACTCTAAAATATGCAACTTAAAAAAAGTATTCAATTTAAATGTATTTATAGCTCACTATTTTGGCTATAATGGCTTCCACATAAAAGGTAGATATATGCTGTCGCGGACTTTTATTTAGAACTTTTTAAGACAAACAACCCCACAATACATTTTTTTCATGTAACTCCAGCGGTTTAGGCAGCGCACGCAAAGATAGATCTCAGAGGGCAGGATTTTTTCCGACTTACTGGATACTTATCGTTATATTATGGCTAAATCACATAAAATCTTTATAAATTGTAGCCTATGTGTTATTCTGATATATAAGCCACATTACTGTAAAGTTTCATTAAAATCCGTTCGGTAGTTTTTGCGTGAAAGAGTAACAAACATCCATCCATCCATCCTCACAAACTTTCGCGTCAGGTTTTTTTTTCGTTACGGAATTTCTACATTCGGTCGCCGCGCTCAGAGTCTCCGATAAAAGCTATGCAATAGCTTAAAAACTTTTTGTGAAAACTGCCCATTTCCTTTCCGACTAAATTTTTTTCAATATCTGGAATGCAGATCAAAATGTCTCAAAAAGCTAAGGACAGTCTCCTAAGACCGTTTTCCTGTAGCTACAACGGTTCAGGTAGCTGCCCTTACTGCCCCATCTCAAAAATCCACTCTCTATAAAAGGCAAATGTCGATAATAAAAGCAATACATAGTTTATTGTTCGGATTCTTAAGAAGAGATGTAAGAGAAAGGGCTCCTACCATTATTGCGCATCAGCAATAAAACACTAATCACCACCCCGAGCAATTTCACAAACAAATCACCGCTCCGAGCAATTTCACAAACAAATCACCACCCCGAGCAATTTCACAAACAAATCACCGCTCCGAGCAATTGACAAAAAAATATGACTCCACTCACCCTAGCCAGCGCCTGAAATCCAGCATCAGTCAGCTGACTGCATTGCGCCAGCTCTAAGGTCACAATATCGGGACATCTCGCGGCTATGGCCGATAAAGCGGCGTCCGTTAATCGGGAACAGCCGGAAACGCATAACCGGCGCATCGCCGGCCCGAGTTTGGATATTGAGTCGTCTGTTAGTTGCTGTGGAGACAAATAATTAATGTCATTAAATCAATCTATACAGATTTATTGGTAAAACACTAAAAAACTCTTAAGGGGTCATTGAACAACTTTTACTATCGGACTAAAGCTGAAATCGAGAATAAAAATTGTTGCCTACATTTATTTATGTTTACATAACTCGTCAAAATGTAGGGAACAGCTGATTTTTTATTGTGATTTCATGTTTCAAAACAGTTTACAGCAGGAACCTGCTGTAAACTGTTTGAGGATGAGGAAATACACGATTCTTGTGGCTAGGCTAGTTTTGTAAAATCCAAGATACTCAATACTCAATTTTTTATTGCATTCCATATGTATTACATAGATGGTATAATAAGTAAGAGAGCAATATGGACCCTGTCGGGCACAGCAAAATAAGGGGAGAGGAAGAAGGCTAAGCAGTCATTCAATATTATTAGATGATTTTAATTAGACATTGACTTTGACATTTGTTTTTTTTTTGTTGTTTTTAGATTCTTGTGGCTAGGCTAGTTATGTAAAATACAAGATTTTTGACGCTAGGCTAGTTTTATAAAATACAAGATTCTTTTGGCTAGGTTAGTTTTGTAAAATAAAAGATTCTTTTGGCTAGGCTAGTTTTGTAAAATAAAAGATTCTTGAGGCTAGGCTAGTTTTATAAAATACAAGATTCTTAAGGCTAGGCTAGTTTTGTGAAAAGAAACTTACATCGCATCCTTGTGTATTGAGCCCCGATAGATCAGGACAGTATGTGGCGAGCGTCGAAACACAGTTATCGTTCACGTTCTTACAACCTGCAAGTTATAGAGGAAAATGATTAAATACACGATTTTACTCACGTTTTTCTTTTATAATGTAGGTGAACACAAAAAAGGGGTTTTTGGAAATTCCACCTTTAAGGGGGTGAAAAGGGGGGAGTTTGTTCGTAATAGAATTATTCGGATGCATTGTAATAAAGTTGTCATTGTAATTTAATACTAATGATTGAATAGCTTTTAATAATATTAATCATTTGTATGTCAATATTGGCAAAACATAGCGCACTACCTAATATTTAAGATCTTTGTATATAATCACCTATGTTTGACAAATAAATTATTCTATTCTATGAAAAATCTTATTCCTTGAGTTAATAAACTTTAATCTTAGCACAACCTTACAAAAAGTACTAGGCTTGCATGAATTCACGATAGTATTCAATCATTATGTTATGCTACTAGTAGGATTTGGATGAAGCAGACAGATAGTTTATAACCTGAATTAACACCTAAGATACTTTTTATCCCAGTAGTAAGTTTTTGTGGGATAATTTCTTGACTTCCACACGAGCGAAGCTGCGGGAAAAGGTTAGTTCTATATATTGGGTTCCCACCTATGTAATTGGCGTTTTTTTCTCACAAATAGACAACCTTGTCACTTCTATGATTAAAAATATTCATCAATTGCTTTTGGTATTATATCGAATAATGACCATCATAGACAACTACCAATAGTAAAAAACCTTATTACTTATAGTTTAATAAACATAAAAAATACCTTAAAAATTACTCCTCATTTTGTTAGCAGAAATGACCACTATTTGTTTTAACTTAGCCAAAACTTATTTTTGTCGCTTAATCTAAGTGGCATATTACGTTATCTTAGTTTTTAAACATTAGTGCATAAAAGTTTTAAAACATTAGTGTTCATGGTTGTTATATAAATTAAGAAAATGTTAGTATGAAAAATGCAACTTCTTTAAAATTCTCCATACAAAACGCTAATTTCATAGGTGGGGGGACCTAATATTTGTCTACTAAAGTTAAAATACATACCTCTGCATATAAAAGTTTTGAGTCTGGGGCAGGCGCGCGCTAACGCCTCCACGCCATTCTCTGTGATTGACTGGCACCAGGACACGTTCACATGGGTTAGGAGCTGCAAATATAATGATTTCTAGTAATTAACTATGTAAACAAAACTAAAACACCCCTTTAAAACTAGATTAACCGACAGACGTTGCTCACACACTGATTTATTTGTATTTGTGGTCGCCCAGAGGTCGAAATTCGACCATCATTAATTTAAATTTTAAGTTGTATAGTACATGCTGCCATGTCATGATTCTAAGGTAGCCATCTTGTGTCAAACGCATGGTAGTGTGTGTAATGTTTTTTTTTATTAATTTAATTTATTTCTAATGTATATTATATAAAAATATTAGCTTTCTGCACTCCTTCTCCATATAAACTTTAACTTTGCCAAATTTCATACTCCGCCGTCCGCGTAATTTTCGTAAAAAGGGGTACAAAGTATTTGCTTCACGTATTAATATAATAAATAATTACTTGTTAAAATTTTAGGAATATCATTTATTTCTACTGTGTTTGCAAGTAAATATGTGAGCACCATGTATCTATCACATAATTAATTTATCTGTCATTGCTTCATTTTTAGGGTTCCGTATCTCAAAACAAAAAAACGGAACCCTTATAGGACCGCTTCGTTGCCCGTCCGTCAGTCTGTTAAGACCCATTTTCTCAGTAACGCGTGGAGGTATCAAGTTGGAATTAATATCAAATACGTAGATCTATGTTCCCTTGGAGCTCTAAAAAAATCAAGCTTCTAAGTCAAGGCAATAAAAAAATACGGCCTTTCATGCGACACATTTTGATATTCGCAAATAAATCAAAACCTACAGGGTAATTACCGTTGACCTAGAATCACGAAATTTGGCAGTATGATCTCACAGCACAAGTAAAGGAAAAAGTCCGAAGATTGATAATTTGTAGTTTTATCACATTTAAAAAAAAAATTGCGATTACAAACTTACATTTGCAATTGGAGAATTGACCATCACGTATTTCGATGTATGGGAGAACCTGTTTTTCGACTACAATGTAAGGTTTGTTATTGGGATAAATTCATTCCATCTACGGAACCGTTCATTTTGCGTGGTCCGACACGCACTTCGCCGGTTTTTTATTATTATAAGAAATTAGCGGCGGCCGAGGGATGGCGACAGCGGGGCGGCGGCGACGTAAAAAATCAATCTGCCTAGCCTTTTCCCAACTATTTTGGGATCGGCTTCCTGTCTAACCGGATACAGCTGAATACCAGTATTTTACATGGAGCGACTGTCTATCTGACCTCCACAACCCAGTTACTAATGACAGCCAGTAACTGGGTAATACGATAACGCTTGGTCAGACTTTCGGGCTTCTGACGACTCGCAACGACTGTCAAAAATCCACGAATGACGGATAGACCCATGCGGCTGTTTCACTACAAAGTGAATTACTAATTTCGGAAGTCGGTGGCAAAAAACGAAAATTCACAACCAGACACCGACTTCCGAAATTAAAGTTAGTTTTTTTTGGAAGTCGGTTGTTGTTTTTTTTTGTAATTTTTTTTTTTTTCTCCGCTGTCGCCATCTCTCGGCCGCCGCTAGCTTCGTGCCAACAGACTTAGAGTGATATAAAAATATAGTGAATAGTAATGGCACAAATATTAACCTTACCGGGCATCCGTCTGATAATGCCTTCAGCGAAATGTCTGTGATGTTCGAACAGGAGTCCAGGTTTATCCTGAAATTCAGCAAATAAACAATTAAGAACAAACAAAATGGATAACAAAAAAAAAATGTCCGTCTGGTAGATTATATTTTTTTTTATGTCCGTCTGGTAGATAATAAATAAGTTTTATGTCCGTCTGGTAGATTATAAATATTTTTTATGTCCGTCTGGTAGATTATAAATATTTTTTATGTCCGTCTGGTAGAATATAAATATTTTTTATGTCCGTCTGGTAGAATATAAATATTTTTTATGTCCGTCTGGTAGAATATAAACAAAAACCGTTAATTTTTTAATTTTTTTACGTTATCAAATGATTACGGCGATACATTGAGTTAAAATGCGTCATGACGTCACGCTTTGCTAGATTTTATACTGAGTTGTGACCCCCTAGCGAGCCCCTACTCAACTTTGATGCGTTTTATCTAATTAAGTAATTTTTTATTAATATGAAAAGCAAAAATACGTGTCAAATATAAACTAACTAAATTGAAAAAAAAAAATTACTATGTTATTTCAATTAAACTTACCTCTGCAGTTTTTTGCATCGTCTCCCAAGCGCCTGGCACGCGTTATCAGTGATCTTCCGACATTTGTTCAGGTTTAACTCTTCGATGTTTGGACAGGACTAAAAATAAAAACGAAATACTATGAAATAATTACATCAATAAAAATATTATTTAAAAAAAAACTACCTAGCCTTTTCCAAACTATATTGGGGTCGGCTTTCAGTCTAACCGAATGCAGCTGAATACCAGAATTTTACATGGAGCCACTGCCTATCTGACCTCCTTAACCCAGTTACTAATGACAGCCTCATTAAATTGACCTGATGGATCCATCCCCGACGCTCTCGCATCCTCGAAGGGACAGCTCTCTGAGGAAGGCGCCGCATCTGTGTGAGATGTTCCCTGGTGATGTAGTCTCAATAAACTGACCTGTGCCAGCGACCTGATGGAACCATCCCCGATGCTCTCGCATCCTCGGAGGGACAACTCTCTGAGGAAGCCGCCACATCTGTGTGAGATGTTCTCTATTACTGGACCCTGTGGATTAACAGAATATCATTACAACTGCTTCATTTCTCTTGTAGAGGGGGATGCGCTAAAGTAGTCCGCGAAATTCAAATTTTCTTACGTTTTTTGCAATTTGCAGGTCAGTGTCAGGTTGTATCTGTCCCCCTAGCCTTTTCCCAAACATGTTGGGGTCGGCTTCTAGTCTAACCGGATGCAGCTGAATACCAGCATTTTACAAGGAGCGACTGCCTATCTGACCTCCACAACCCAGTTACTGGGCAATACGATACCCATTGGTAAGCTATAGGCAAATCGTGATATGGGTTTTGGATAAGTTTATATAGAAAACTAAAAGTCACGAAAAAAAACGCCTGGCTAGCTCAGGAGTTTCACCAGTCAGTGACTAAAGCTTCGTGCAGACAAGTGAGACGCGACACCGGCTATTGTTATACCGTGAAGTTTTCTTAGAGATTGTATTGTTCGAGTCGCGTCACGCCGTCGCGTCGCGCTGGTCTGCACGAGCCTTAAATCGGATTGAGAAAAAACCTTGTCGAATATTGAAAAAGAAAAAAAAAAAACCAAATATGTTAAAAAAAAACACTAAGAAGCACTGGTAAAGTCGGTGGTAAAAAACGAAAATTCAAAACCAAAGACACCGACTTCCGAAATTTAAGTAATTTTTCACTTTGTAGTGTTTTTTTTGGAAGTCGGTTGTTTTTTTTTTTTGTAAAAGGTTTTTATTTATTAGTCTGTGCTAAATACTGTGTGCTTTTAGTCTGTGCTAAATAGATGTATTTTCTTTCTTATATTCCGTAGCAGTAAGTGCGAGTTTCGTAGTCCCACTGACGTGCTGTTGACCGATCAAAGTCAAGTTATTTTTATAACATTTCAAAGCTAAGCGGATATTCTAGGAATTACATATTTTAGGTATAGACACTGGGAATCGGACATTACCCCAATTTGTTATTTTTTGTGTTTTTCTTTGTGTGAAGAGTTGCGAATTGAAGGTCAAAACAGGCGCTTTTAATATTTTTGTGTAATGTTTGTGTAAACAATTTCATCACCACTGCTCTCAAAACGGTGAAGGCAAATAAATGCATGGGCGCGAAATTTCCCACCCGTACGCAAAATACACGCTTTGGCGTGGAGTTGCGGATACCAGCCCGTATTACCTATTATTTATGGGCCCGCGTGGTGGATTACGGCCCAATTCAACAGATAGAATGAAGTCCTGTGTCCCAGCAGTGGGATGGTAACATTATAGGCTGGTTTATGATTATGCAATATGTATGTTTTACAGCAAATATACGTATTTTTAGGGTTCCGTACCTCAAAAGGAAAAAATTGAACCCTTATGGGATGCTGTGTGTCTGTCTGTATGTTTGTCTGTCACAGCCAATTTGCTCCGAATCTAATGGACCGATTAAGTTGAAATTTGGTACACATATGTATTTCTGTGACCCAAACATGGACGTGTAAAAGTGACCCCCATATTCATTTATTAACGAATAAATGAATATGGGGGTCACTTTTGGGGGCCAAATAAGAAAATAAAAATAAAAGTTTTGCGAACTGTACTGTGTGACATATCAAATGAAAGGGCTTATTGAGAGAATCTATATTTTTTAATAATTTTATAATAAAATATTTTTAAAGATATTTAAGAAAATAGATGAATATTTATCTTTTTTTTTTAAATACAGAGAGTGATTCTATGCTTATAGACCTATAAGAAGTCTATGGTCTTAAAATAACATGGTAAATCACTCAATATTGTGCGTACAAACTTACATTTGCAGTTGGAATGTATGGCCACATGTTTTTGAACTACAATGTTAAGTTTGTTCTTGGGATAAATTCATCCGAACTACGAAACCCTTCATTGTGCGTGGTCCGACACGCACTTCGCCAGTTTTTTATTATATAGATATGACAATTTCAAGACATCATTGTGGTTGAATCCATTACAACTTTTTAGAAGTTTATCTTCAAAGTACAGAACCCTCGATGGGTGAGTCTGACTTGTAGTTGACGGGTTTTTTTAAAATATTATACACGCACGCAATAAACTGTCTTTTGTGAGGTTTAGTAATAAATTAGGTAGTTCTTGATATATTTTAGTTTTTTACCTCAACGTCTCTTTGAAACTCGAACAAGTCGATCCTCTGCCAGTTGGACCCATCCAGGGCTAGTATGTTCCATAGTTTTGATACCTGCAAGATAGAGAATAGTGTTTCAAACACTTTGTTCGTCTTGTTCGGGTGACCACTGAAAATCAGCGCTGTGCTGTGGGTCTCCATAGCACAGCATCATGCTGAGTGGAAGCCTTCTTGTCACAGTCATGACGTGCCAGCTGCTGCCGACTATTTCTGTTTTGTGCTCGTTATTGTATTTAAATCTATTCTGTTTCATTTTCTTATTTTCTACTCGAGTTTATCATCTTTTTTTTTTATGCACGTGTTTCTGTGACAAATAAACTTATTTTTCTTTCTTTCTTTCTTTCACAATGAAGCCAGAAAAAAAGCGATACTGTTTCAGATTTGGGCATAAGACGGAAAACACAAAAATCATAAAAGAGATGTCGACAAAAAAAAAAAAATTGTCCGTCTGATAGATTATTAAATATATTGGACGCGTATTTTTAATTTTTTTACGTAATCAATAGATTACGGCAATATATTGAGGTAAAATGTGGCATGATAACTCCTCAGTAGATTTTAATACTGACTTGTGAAATAGCGAGCCCTCACTCCCCAACTTTAATGCGTTTTATCTAAACCATTTTCTATTAATATGATAAAGCAAAAAATACGTGTGTAATATTTTTTTATTATCTGACTGATTGACTTTTGGAAGGGGCGACTAGAATAATTTTTTTTTAAAATAAATTTTGACGTTCAATATAGCCGGGCCTATTTGAAATAAATGATTTGACTTTGAATGAGGCTGATGATGAGGTTTATCATCAGATTTACTTGTCAAAGACTTGACCAGGGTTTTAGAAACCAAAAAAATATTAATTAAGTACTCAACTGTGCTACAGAGCGAGACGAGGTCCAGATAAAAGAGTATACTCAACAGCAACTCTTGTAGCTTCCTGTTTATATGGAACTCTGGGAAATTCAACAAATGTGTGACCATATCTTACCTGTGCACATCTACAGAGCGAGACGACGTCAAGATAGGAGAGTATCCTCAGCAGCAACTCTTTGGGCAGTTTCCTGTTTATGTGGTAGTCATCCTCGCTCGAAAACCGAGCGATCTGGAACAACGGTGATCCTCATATTAGTTCAGGTCTATTAAAAGAGCATTTTTGTATTCTGTAGAGGAGGAGATCGTGGCTTAGTAATAACAGCCGCACGGTTCGATCCATCAGGTTAAGTTACGCTTTTGCCGGGTTGGTCTGTGGATGGGTGACCATCTTTACAAACCGAGACTCCTCCGTGCCTCGGAAAGCACGTTAAGCCGTTGGTCCCGGCTGTCATTCTTGGATCTTTGACAGTCGTTACCTACGGGTTGTGGAGGTCAGCTAGGCAGTCGCTCCACGTAAAATACGGTATTCAGCTGAATCCGGTTAGACTGGAAGATGACCCCAACATAGTGGGAAAAGATATGCCTTTCCTAAAACATTCTCAAAATACGATATTTTATAGACTCAGGACCAGAATATAATGTATTACGTTTTTAAGTTTTATGCCCGGGTTGGGGGGCCTTAATTTATTATTGAGGCACCCACAGGAAGGTCCGGTTAAGTAGCCGACAACCTCCTAGGCTAGCTTGACCTGCGAGATGCCATTAAAGAAAAAAAAAAAAGAACTATCTTGTTTTACTTTCAAAAGTATTCTTTTTATAGCTATCGTAATATTGTTCGGTTTTTAAACCAGAATGGAATTCAAATTTATATTTACGGTTGTCCTAAATTCTTTCGTTACCATTAATTTTTTCATAACATCAGCATTTTTTATTGCACACCTACAGGTTTTTATATTTCATGTTTGCATTTACTGCCAAAATCCTATACTATAACTAATTGTGGGCGTGGAAATGTTCAGTTGCTTGAATCATTGGGGGATGCGTCAAGCCCGCGAAATTCATAATTTCTTACGTTTTTCCAAATTGCAGCGCTGATAAACGTTGTATGGTGATCAAAATTCCATTCTAGGAAATT
The DNA here is from genome assembly GCA_914767755.1 of Agrochola circellaris. NCBI lineage: Eukaryota > Metazoa > Arthropoda > Insecta > Lepidoptera > Noctuidae > Agrochola > Agrochola circellaris. The sequence continues at coordinate 781,765 of OU611867.1, read as the reverse complement.
AAGATAAAATATACAACATTTTTAAAATCAAAAGTTTTTTATACTAATTAGTCTGAGAATCAGCACGTTGAACGTCAAAATAACATAAGACAGTCCCCCAAAACGCCCGCCTTCATCACTTCCTAGTGCTTTAGCTGGGAAGAAGTGGCGCAACAAACTCTCCAGCAGCATTCATCATCATTTTTAAATATGTCACAACATTTTATTTTATTTTGTATTACCTGTTGTGTATTACCTGTTGTATATTATCCTATCTTATATTACCTTTAATTAATTATTTTATTAAAACGGTCACATTATTATTTTAGCGCAACGGTCGTCAACAGACGGACCGCGGTCCGCGGCGCGAAAGGTCGTGACTTGGACCGCCAAATATTGTTAAATAACTTACCTACAATTCGATTTAAATTATATTTTTAAATACCTGCCACGTAGAATCTAATTTGATTAGTTAGTTTAGCTTGAGTAGGTAGACACAGCTGCAGTAGCTCTGCGTTTAAGTGCGGGGGTGCGGGTGCAAATATGTATAAAACTGCATATAATAATTACCTTGTACAATATTATTCAAAATAAAATAAAAAACAACTAGACAGTAAGTATTACCTATGAGTTTATTTTTCTGGATCTAGATAAAAAAAACCAGCCCACTGAAGCTGAGTTGAGACGAGATGTGTGAAAAGAGGCAGTTTTAATTATTGTCCTTATGGGGGATGCGCAAAGATAACCCGCGAATTTCAAATTTCTGTAAAGTTTTAGGAAATGCATATCGTTTCCCGCTATGTTGGGGTCATCTTCCAGTCTAACCGGATGCAGCAGAATACTAGTATTTTACATGTAGCGACTGCCTATCTGACCTCCGCAACTCAGTTGCTGGCTAACACAATACCCCTTTGGTAAAATCTGCCGTGCTATTCTGCAAACATCTCACTGTGATAACTTGGGTGAAATGAGCTCGATGTGAGCTGTCATTGCACCTAAAGCCAGGGATTGACACTATGGACAGCTCACTTCACTTCACTCTTCACGGTGAGATATTTACAGAATGGATCGACTGTTGTCAGACTTTTGGGCTTCTGCTGACCCGTAACGACTGTCAAAAGGTCCTACAATAGCCCAAGTACAAAGTACATACATAAATATTTTATGGGGTACTGTGTTATATATTACAAAAAAATACCTTGTGATATATTTGCAATTAAATGAAAGGAAATATTAATCTCATATTAAAAGTACACTTTGTAAACAAGCATAATACTAATTAGAGGATTATATCCAAGATAAGAATGCTTAGAAACATGCTGGTCCCGCTCCATATGATAGTCTAGAATCTAGACAAAATCAAACTGGTTGCTAATTTAGTTGTATAATTTTTTATTATATGACATTGATTTTACATTCTGTGATTACTTCGTCACACACTGACTTATTAATTGTAAAATTTTAGGAAAATAGTCTACTGTTACAATGTTTGTAAATATGTGAGCACCATGTACCTATCACATAATTAATTAATCTGTTGTTGCTTCATTTTTTATTCTTTTTACCTATTGTGGTATAGTAATTTTATTCTAGGTGCATCGTCTTCACATATAATTATATAACTAATTTACCTATACAAAATATTATAAAACATTTTAAAACAGTAACGGTGGAGTTTCTTGCCCATTCTTCTCCATGCAAAACTACCTTCTGGAAGGGACGACTAGAATCTTTTTTTTTTTTTGTAAATTTTGATGTTCAAATGTGCCATAAAAGGGCCTATTTGAAATAAATGATTTGACTTTGACTTATACCTAGGTAGGTACTTAATTCTGGAAGAACAACATGCCTTTTTGTTAAGAAGTCTTTCAGTGCTACATACTAAACTCTTGCTTTATTAGCATGCATACCAACTAATTTTACTTTGTAATAGAAAACATATTGTGAGTCATATTATTACTGTGTGAACTTTAGAACACTATTATTGAAATAAACAAGCATGGACTAAAATGTGGCAAGATAATTTCTTATCAGATAAACACAATTTAACAACAATCAGTCTGGCGTCGTTTCTAAACAAAAGCAAATTAAATTAATTACGCGCTATTTAATTATACGATTTACGTAAAAAGTTAATTTTCCCGCCTCAGTAAAAAAAGCATGCATTTTTTAAGACGCTTTTCCCATTTCTTTCGCAGAGAAGCAAAGGCCACATGGATAAAACCAGAAATACACGCGTATCATTAAAAATACGTCTTAAAATTAACAAAACAATCATTATAACGGTTTATAAGCAATTCATGGGTTGAGTGGCCGCGCGCCTGAGGTCATTTACACTGACCTAACAAAGAAAAACATGAATACTGAGTACCGCGTACGATTAAACTACAAAAACATACAAATAATAATCACGACATGATAAACAACTTATCCACAAGATTACGTAGAACGCATCTTTTTGTATTATTTAAAAATAGAATATTGTACGTCTTCCCAGCTTGTAAATACGTCGGTGTTTACAAGTATTTTATGTTTGTAATAAAGTTTTATTCCCTGGAAACTTCGTAAAGGTAATCATGAACAAAGAAATAGGCCCGTAGCGCCCATGTCAGCTGTTTTTATCACAACGAAAACACAAACAATGACATTAATATTGATTAGTGCTTACCTCGAATTTATTCCTTCCGGAATAACTCATGCTCGGGTAAGGCGTTACCTTAGCCACAATGTATGATTTAAACCACTTATTTTAAACAATAATTTGTGCAAAGTGCACCACTAAACAAATATGGAGGAAAATTTATTTGATTTTTCGCAGACAGCGACAAAGCAAAGACGTCCTTCATCAGCTGCAGACTGGGTTACCAGACTGACATAATTTATTTTCCCCACTTCAGCCCACTTGTTGTTTTATCGACATGCCATAAATAGCCCAATGTGTGCCCAACGCGAAAACAATACTTAAGTTAGTAGGTATCTGGAATAACATATATTTTTTAAAGAACCGGCCAAGTGTGTGTCGGAACTCGGACCATGAAGGGTTTCGTAGTTGGAATGAATTTATCCCAAGAACAAACTTAAAATTGTAGTTGAAAAACATGTTGCAACTGCAAATGTAAGTTGGTTGATTATTACTCCTTAACTGTTAAGCCTACTTTAGTTTTCCTTTTAATTTAATTATAATATGTATATTACTGCCGTGAATTTTTCACATTTCCAAAACCAACCATTTGGCTGGCAGGGGGGGAACACTGAACTCTTACAAAAATTAGCAATTTTAACTTAATATTACGCAAACGGATCGCTGAATACAAAAATGGTGTTCACACACTCACAATATTTTTGAACGACCTTTCTATCGACACCCCACACCAAGGGATTGAGGAGAAAAAACAAACATCCCCACTTTACGTATATGGGAGGTACCCTAAAAAAATATATTTTTCATGAATTTATTTTACCACTTTGTCGGCGTGATTAATATGTATGTATACCCATGCAAAATTACAGGTTTTTAGTACTAAGAATCTGTGACCTAAGTGGCGGACAGACAGACAGACGGACATGGCGAAACTATAAGGGTTCCTTGTTGTCTACGGAACCCTAAAAAGCAAGTTATAAGGACCTTTGCAGACGACGTTTTTATATACAAGCGTTCCGTGTCGCACTTATCCACGCGCGACGGCGCGTTTCTTGCCTTGAAAAAGCAGAAGGTGTTGCCAGTGGACGGTGCGTTTAAAAACTCGTCCGTGTGCTTAGGCTTATTTAAAATGAAAATTCTACCATTCTTTTTATTTTTTTATTAATTTGAATTGAGAATTTGAATTCTTGTATTATAATATGAGCTTGCTAAGCATGTTATAGTATGCGTATACAGACAAGGGCAGATCGGGGGGGGGGGGGGTATGGGTACAGGGGCACGTGCCCCCTCCCAAACGGTTTAAGTAAAATAAAATCGAAATATCTGAATGGACTGGCCTCAATGTATATCTATCAAGAAATTGCTGAATTGAACGCTGAAAAAGTAGGATACAATATCTTCATAGAAAAATAACTAATCTCAAAAACAGCATAGTGCAATTAACATATGGGAGACTTCTTAACTGTGTGGCCCATCTGCCCCTCCCAGAAATGAATCCTAGATCCGCCCTTGATTGAAAGAAAGAAAAAGTTTTTATTGAGCCTCGCACAGGAAATCAAAAACATCATTGATCCATTACATTTACATTTATATGGTTAGTATGAACTTAAAAACTATGTTAGTACCAAATAACTAAGAGAGACTTAAGCCCTCTAGGTGAGGCTCCACACCAGTGGGCTATCCAACTTATTGCCTATAACATGCAGGATGCTGTTACTGCTCCCACGCAATCTGCATAGCAGTGAGGCAGTCTTTTTGCGCCAGGTGGCATCAAAACCGTCTGTGCGCGACTCAGCAAACATTGTTGACGCACTGCAGAAGCGCGGCAGCCATAACAGCGCATAGGCATTGTTAAACTAGATGCGCAGAGAATTGTAAACCCTTTGGGTATATCTGAACCACACACTGAGTACAGAGATGTGCAATACGCTTTGAATAAAGTTACTTTCACCGCGTCTGTACATCGAGCGAACTTGCAGGCTAGCATGTTGCAGCATGTATTATGATCACTCTATTCAGACTTACTTTTAAATTCACATTGAGCCGGATAAAATTATCTGGTTTCTTGATAATGTTTATAATTATAACTAGCTTCTGCCCGCGAGTTCGTCCGCATGAAAGTTCGACCCCCGACCCACCACGTCGCAATCCATCGCCCGCCCGCGCTATTACTTCATGTTCGCTTAGCGTTCTTTCCGACTTTTTTCTTTTTGCTCGGCTCCTAAGGGTCGTAGCGTGATGTTACATAGCCTTTCTCAAGAATTTGGCTATCCATTGCAAAAAAAAAAATTCAAATCCGACTAAAAGTTCCTGAGATTACCCCTTAAATACAAAATTAAAAACAATCAAACATTTATAATATTAAATATAGATAAACAATGTGACTAAAATTTTAATGTGTATTTCCAAAACACATCAAAATTTACACACGGAAATATTACATGCAATTGGGGAGATCGCCTTACGTGGCAACCCTCGCAGCGTTCCAGATAACAATTTACTTATTTTGCAGCATAGAAAATGTTCAGTCGTTGCATCGAAATGATTGACATTTCACTAATAAACAAGTCTCTATATCTGTCTTTGTCACTCCTACGTAAAATACTATAACTTGTCTCTTTCTATGCTAAAAATACCGGTCAATATAAATAATTTAGAGATCTTCCAGCTACTGGAATGGAATTGATAAATAAATAGCAATGTTTATGTTCGAAAATCTCGGAATACATACGATTCCTCGACTTTTAGGTAAAAACTACGACTCAACGACTAAGATAAACAATTGCCACTTAGCAGCATTAGCAGTAAATAGATGCATGAATCACAGTACCTAAATACATAGTTGTTTTTCAATGCATTTGATTGATTCCAGTGCAATGCAGGGCATAAACCAGACACCTGTCAAGCCCATCGAGCTTTAGAAAGAGACTGTCACACAAGTATGTATGAGTGACAGAGACGGCGCTCTACAAAACAGGACTTTTTTATACAAATCTCGAACTGCAATATTGACGTCCGGGTACGGTAGGTACGGGATGACCCAGTGAATGACCTGAATGACATATTTTTTCACGTGATGTCTATGAAAAGATTGATATTATTGCCACTTAGCACAGTCACAAGAAATAGATGCACGATTGTATGAAAAATTTATAAATAAATAAGCTTTTTATTTCATAAACACAGTACCTACTTAGATTACATTACAGTTAAGTGCTATGATAAAACAAAAATACCTACGTAAACAAAAGTTTAAGCATCTGGAGCCGAACTAGGAGGAACCTTGGTGGGTTGGTTGGTTGGTGGGTAGGGATTTCGGCTAACAGCGCCAATCCCCTCGAGTTACATATGTTAGAGATCTTATATGGCAGCATTTTACAAAACAAAAGAATAATAATAATCAAAGGTAGTATTTAATGGTCTGCACCTCTCTTTGTGTTAAATGATATGGTGAGTGAGTGAGTGTGAGAGGGTGTGTCTATATTTGTGAGTGTGCTTCTAACTGTATGAGTGCACGCATGAGTTAGTAAGATAAGCGAATATAGTGAATAGAGGGTGGCAGGGACATCGACGCGAAGCCGGTTACCATGGATTCAGTACATGATTCTGATTCAGATTCAGTACACTACACAGTACTGTCTATGTTGGTACAGAGAAGTTGCTCAGTTTCATCATAATTGAGGAAAAGGTGCGCTTCCCTGGTGCACAGGGTGCTGGGCGGCTCAAACATTGTCTATTTCTTGTTACTTTTTGTATTGTTTTCCTTGTTTATGTTTAGTGTCTGTGCTTACTAACATAGTCGTAAGTTTAACTAACAATTATGTTGTTGAGCCTTAGTTACTAGAATAAAGAAAATTCTATTCTATTCTATAATTATGTGAAACCTTGAAGGTATTCCGATACTTTTTTCTTGCAACGATTTGTGTTAAGTGGATATATATATTAAGATTTTTATTAAGTTTATTGTAAATATAGGGACCGAGGAAATTAAAGAATTTAGTACTAAATTTAGTGCTGTAAGACCTATGTTGTGTACAAACCGTATAATTTCTGCGTGTATTCAAAATCTGGGGGTCGTAATTTGTACAAGTGTGTTGCATAATGATTATTTTCAATATGAATAATTGTCTCACCATTAGTAAGAAAGAAAGAAAAGAAAGAAAAATAAGTTTATTTGTCACAGAAACACGTGCATAAAAAAAAGATGATAAACTCGAGTAAAAAATAAGAAAATGAAACAGAATAGATTTAAATACAATAACGAGCACAAAACAGAAATAGTCGGCAGCTGCTGGCACGTCATGACTGTGACAAGAAGGCTTCCACTCAGCATGATGCTGTGCTATGGAGACCCACAGCACAGCGCTGATTTTCAGTGGTCACCCGAAAGAGACCAAGTCAGGTTTAATGAATTTTACATAAATATACAATAAAACAAATAGTACATAAAATAGTCAATATACAACCAATAGTATGAATACTTAAAATTATTAAATAACATATAAATAATTATCCGCAGGCATCACCGTGCGTGCATAAAACATAAAACATGTACCCACCTAAAACACCATTATACCAATACCTACAAAAATATTAAGTGTTTTGTCTCGCTCCCACCATCACCGATAGTACTCCACACATCTGATAAAGTAAGGCAGTAGAGAAAAGAGAAGATGCTTACCTTTATTGCGTTGGGCAACCTCAACAGACTTGATTGTATTTTTCGGAGCACCTCCCCAAACAGATATACCATATGTTATGAGTGACTAGCAAAGAGCATAGTATAATCGTTTCAAGATATGAGGATCAGCAATGTGTCGTAGATTTTTAAAGATATATATGAGTTTCCGAACCCGTCCCGCTAAAATTCTTCTGTTCCTTCAAGTTAAGAATTTATCTATAGTTACGCCTAAATATTTGATACAACCCGCTCTAATTTAGCACAAGAGCAAAAATCATGCGGCGTTCACTCATGTGGAATAATGGCATGATCGTGGTTAATCCCTGTCTGTCTAATACTAAGGTAAATGTATTTAGTTTTGCCAGTATTTAATGTTAAGATATTGTCATTTAGCAATTTTCTTACAGTATCAAATCCAGATTGAGCAGCATCAAATACTTCGTTCCAGTATCCGCAGAAAAAATGAGAGCAGTATCGTCCGCAAAAGAAATGATTTCGCCCTGGGAAAGTATTATGTTAGTAAGGTTGTTAATATATACCTACAAGAAATAAGGTTGGCCCTAATATGCTACCTTGTGGAACCCGTGTGTGAATAGGCGGTCAGTCAGTGCTGGTAAAGTTTCCCTCACGAACACACTGGCGGCGGCGGTTTGTAAGGTAGCTTTCGAAGAGTTTCAACTGCGTGCCTCTGATTCCCAGCCTTTCTAGCTTGGTCAAGACGACTGAAACAGAGATTGTGTCAAAGGCCTTTGCTAGATCTAAAAAGATGGCCAGGCACTTCCTTTTCTATCTTTTTCTTTCCTATGTTTTTTTGTTGAAATTTATTGCTAATACCGTCAAATCTCGTTGACCTATTTGTTTTCAAGTTAATGATGAGGCGGTCTACTTCACATCTTCAGTATTCTTTATTATTCATTGCCATTTCCTATATTATTTATTGTATTCCATTACAAAATAATTAATTGCAGTGGGCTTATCAGAGTTGGTATCTACACTAGTGCCTGTTGGGTTTGAATTAATTTGCCGGATCTTATCAGCCAGGGACCTACCAACATTCACGAAATAGTCGTTTATTTTACCCAGAGGCTGTCTCTGGATAAAATAAATGATATCAAGGAATAGAAGTTCATTTGACTAGTTAGCATTTTTACTAGTGTTTGTAACGTCTTTTGTTACTTTCCAAAGTTTCTTATATTATTATACACAGGGTGTTCGGCAGACGGTTGAACATACGAACATGGCAGATCCGTGGGGCCGTCTGATACGTGTTTACGGCCAATAACAAGACCCAGGCTACAAGGATTTTTTTTAATGATGCTCAGCAACGTAAATAACGTAATGAATGTTTCATTGCGTTATTTACGTTGCTGCAGCAGACACATTTTTCGAACATATGAAGCAATGGATTAGCCATATCCTTCATATCCTCCATAACCTTCACTCATACAAGTAATCCAAAGAAAAACACAGTTTTGTATAAAAACACATTTATTTTTATGCTAAATCTAAACATTTTAAAACTAAGGTAGGTATAAAAAAACTCAAGAAGAAAAGAGAAATTCTGAAGCGAATGCGATTCAATCGCTTCAGATTTTCTCTTGCGACTAAAAATAGGCACTACTTTTTATGTTAAAGATTTATATTAACTTTGTAAAACATGGCTGAACAATACAACACTTTAAAAATCTGTCCGATCCGTGCGGCTGTTGTTAAGTATCGTACTAAGAGTATATCTATGTGGAAATTTTCAGGAAACAAAAAAGAAAAATCACCACATTTTTTTAAATGGGGAATATTACCGGCTGTCTTATTACGTAATACATTTTCGTAAACAATTCCGACTAATCTGTTTCATTTTGACAGTTCAACAACATTCATTGCGTTATTTACTTTATTGAGCAGATTTTTTTTCGAACTTTTGAAGCAATAGATTAGCAATATGTTTCAAAATGTTTCAGATTCTGATTGATCGTGTATCGGGTTAGTGCACGGGGCGCGGGCGGCCGTTTAGCGGGTGTCTAAAAGTCATAACTTATGACCCCTGTTGAAAATTTGCAAATTTTTTATGGATTTGGGGTAGGTACCTTAAAAATAAATAATATCAAAAACTAAAAATGAGAATTTTAAATAGCAATTTTTTATTTATTTTATTTTCATTTTTTATTTTTTTTATTACTTTTTGGTAATTTTATTGAAGTAAGTACCTATGTGCCCATTTCGGATAGAACAGGTTGTTTTTTTACATAATTTTTATAACGATTTTAAAGCATGCTACTTTTCGTATTGTATAAAATCGTTGTGCACGACGGGTCCATGTGAATTTTGTTAGTACTATTATTAAGATCTTAAACACACATAACTACATTAGATATGCAATAAAGATTTAATTTGAATTGTATCATGGCCAGTCTGAACATAGGCTCTCCGAACTTTCGCGCATGTTCTCTCACTCGCACTCGCCATATGTCACTAGTGGGTTGCTAAAAAATGTTATTGCGCAGCCTTCTGCGCCAAGTTCGGACCGGCCATGATTCATCAACCCTATTGTAGGTACTAATGAAAATAGCTCATTGTAAAAATATTATTCAGTCGATCAGCAAGGTGGTAGCGGGTCTGACTGATTCCTGAGGTACTTAAAGACTGTCATTTTATTAAACACTGGTTGTCCCGACAGACGTAGTCCTGTCTAAATTTGAATAATTCATACAAAAATACCGTCCAAAAAATGACGTGCTGTTTTTCGCCGAATTTGAACATTTTTCGGGAAACTTTTCCAATTTTTCTTTTCGTAAAAACCGGATTCAGACTATTGCGAACATTATAAAATAAAAAAAATTGCCAGATGGTTCCAGCCGTTCTCAAGTGATGTGCTTACTAACGAACAGCATTTAATTTTTATTTATATGTAATAGGTATATAGATTTATATGTATATATAAAACTGGTTACTTCCATAACTAAATTACAATCAGCCTCTAAAAGGATTAGCAATAGGTTCCTTTACCTTTTCAAACGGATAGTGAGGGTGTGTCTGCCAGAATGAAGGCAGAGTGAACCGAGTATTCGAGTTAAATCGATTGATCTTCTCGATTTCGTCTTGTTCTAACTTAAAATCGAATATGTTGATGTTTTCGGCGAGCCTCTTCGGGTTGACCGTTTTCGGGATTGGTACTACGCTTCTGTCGACCTGGAAATTATAAGATTTGGTTATTTGCTGATGGGTCCTTTTCATAATTAATGTACATTTTGTTGTAATTATGTGTCCATGAAACTTATTAGTAAAATAAAATAAAATACAGTTCGAATGTAAACATATAAATCAACATTCAGACTAATTAGTTATAAAATAGCAAACATAGTTTTTTTTAAATGGAAATTGGTTCTATTGCTTTAAAAAACTAAATTTAATTCGTGTCGTAATTTGATTCCCTTAGAAAAGTGCAATGTCCACATTCGCGCGTATTTGTAAAATGCAGCAAATAATAAATAATGCACGCAATAGGTAACCTGATTCAACAATGTTTTGTCAGGGGAACTGCAGCCTAATTACGTAATGCACGATCAATAATAAATTGAAACAGATTGCTAGTCCATTGATTTATAAGTTCGAAAAAAAAATTGAGCAGATTTTTTTTTCGAACTTATGAAGCAATGGACTAGCAATCTGTTTCAATTTATTATTGATCGTGCATTACGTAATTAGACTGCTGGTAAGTTATATGGAATATACTATATAAAACAATGATATTTTAATAAATCATTTATTTATTTGCCCACAAACACGTGTCTCATATTCCATTCCTTTGTGTTATTCTTTCTTGTTAGGTACTTTGATATTTTATATTATTAGAAGTAAATTTCAAATTTAGTATGGCACCTCTATGTGTCAAAATAGTTACAACGAGAGGGCGCTAGTTTCTTTCGGCCAAGCCATTTTGTTTTGTAACTGATGGTTTCACTTCGTGAGCGTCGTAAAAAGAAAAATTAGAATTTGTTTTACAGTGCCAAATTACGTAAATTCGGTAAGTAGGTACTATTCTTTAAAGTGCAGCATGTCAGTAGTTGATGGTAAATAATAGTCACTATGCATGTTTCATGAGTAACTCGAGGGTGAAATTACTAGAATATTATTTTTTGTAGGTAAGGGACACGTTCATTTTGTTCATTAGGTGACCATCTTGTCACTTATTATTTTTGTGTCACGTTACACTTAGGGCTTGTCACAGTATATTCACTTAAATGTAATTCCATTTCCGTTTTAGGAAAGATTAACGCCCGCTCAGCGGCGAAAACGTTATCGAGAGCCTTTAAAATCAAATCATCCACAAAAATGGAATCTACAAGGAAAATGACATGACCCCATACGTCCTTTTACAATTCATAATATTTCAGGATTACTTACCAACCACCTCAGAACAACTTGAGCTGAAGTCTTTCCATACTTCTGGGCAATTTCCACGAGAACCGGGTCATCCATCTTAGGTCCTGGAAAGTGCATACCATACCGCATGACCAGGGAACCGAAGGGACTGTAGCCCATGATGATGATGCCTTCAGACCTGGCGAAGTTTATCAGGTCTTCTTGGATTATTTGAGGGTGGACCTGGGAACAGATTTATCTTTTATTAAAAAACCGAACGTGGGGAACGTGGCCTGAAGGGCATGAAGGAAAGAAGGACAGTGACCTTTCGTGGGTTACTGTCTATAGACATTAGGAGGAGGTGGTTCAGCCCGATTCAAACTTAATGGCGGCGCAGAACATGAGACGAGTCGCTGCGCAGTAAAAAATTCACGTGTCAGCGGGGGTGAGGGGTGCGGTACTGCGCAGCGCGTAGCTCACTTCAGAGCCGCCATAAAGTTCGACGCGTACTATAACAAATTTCCGCCGGGTGGACCATAGGCCTTTTAATACCGCCCGTCAACTAAAAACGAGGTCAACATTAAAAATAATGACATCAGCAAGCGCGTGGGCCATCAAATCAAAACACATCAATGCTTTAGATCTAGAATTAACTCTGGCATTATTTAGCAGTTCACCAGCTTCTTTCTCTTTTACTTCTACAATTAAGATCTAGCAGTTATAGTTACCTCAATCTGCAAAGCCACAGGTCTCACAGTCCCTTCATCGAGGATCCTCTGCACCTGCTCCTTATTGAAGTTGGAGACGCCTATTGACTTGGCCAGGCCAAGCCTCTGCATGTCTTCGAGCCCTCGCCAGGTTTCCATGAAGTCCACGTCTGAGTGGGAGTAGTCAGCCTAGAATGAACAGGACAAAATAACGTGGTTATTCTTTTTCAATCTACCTAGCCTTTTCCCAACTATGTTGAGGTCGGCTTTCAGTCTGACATGACAGCCGGGGCTTAACGTGGTTTCCGAGGCACGGTGGGGTCTTGGTATGTAAAGATGGTCACCCATCCACAGACCACCTGATCGATCGACCCGTGCGGCTGTTATTAGTAGCCACAAACCCCCATGGTTATTATTTTTAACAATTTTAATTATCATTCAGCCGAAGGACATACAATGCTGGACAAAGGCCTTCCCCAAACTACCACCACAAAAATAGGTCCTATGCCTTCAACATCCAGAGGATTTCGGCGACCTTCACTAGGTTGTAAGGGGTCTTACTTTTCCCACGGTGCGTCGTCCGGTAAGTGGTCGCCACTCAAGAACTTTTCGGCCCCATCGGCAATGTACCCCATATTGCTCGCAGCAGATGGGGCCGAAAAAATTAAAAAAAAAAAAAAAAAAAACATAAACCTACAAGGGCACTTATGAAACGTCAGAAGCTAGGTGCACGGTTCCAATTGGTCGTTTCCTATGGAGAAGAGCCGGCAAGAAACTCCACGGTTACTCTTTTAAAAGTAAATGGTTTTTACAATGTTTCCAAATTACAGTGTTAAAAGGTATGAGAGGACAGTGTAGGCCCATCAACAAGTACCAGGTACTTAGCAAAATATTAAATGGTCCACAGATCTACAGTCTGTTATGTCTACAACGTTCTCTCATTCACAAAATAATCTATGTATATAAAAGATAAATGAAATACCTAATAAAAATAAAAACCTATTTAAACCAAATGATAATGGTTGCCACTACAGCTGTAACAAATCAAATTTAATAAAAAATATAGAATATACTACAGATACAATGTCAAATAATAAAAAGATTACCTATGTCATTTGTAAATTAAAATAAAATAAAAAAGTAAATTAAAAGTTCGGTCTACCGGTGTCTTTTTTTTAGCAAACCTTATGTCACTCTAAAATGAATGCAAACTCACATTAAGACCAATAGGCCAGTGCATCAGATACAGGTCTACGTAGTTGAGTCCAGTCTTGTTCAGGGTCTCCCTCATGGCAGTCGCTACTTCTCCCCTTTTGTGATAAGTGTTCCACAGCTGAAATCGTAAAGTACATTAAGTACATTTAATATTTTAAACGAGATTTTCTTTTGAAGTGCTTGGTCGACCGAGTTCTACTCGGGTGAAATAGACAAAACGAATTTTCCCAGATTAGAAACCTAGCTAGATCGATGTTTCGCCCCCGTAAACACCTATATTGCAATTTTCATCGAAATCGTTAGAGCCGTTTTCGAGAACGTGATTACAATAGATATACAAATATTGCTCATTTAGGGTAAATTTCACCAATGAAACTGAACGCGATCAGTACATCTAAACCGAGTTCAAGAGCTGTCTGTCACTGTCAATATTATCCAATAATGATGACGCTGACAGCTTTTGAACGCAGTTTAGATGTGCTGATCGCGTTTTCAGTTTCATTGGTGAAATTCGCCCTATAATTTCGATAGAAGGTTGAAAAAGAAGAACAGTGTAATTGCCATCTGTAATGTCACAAGTGCTTGTATTACATCGGCAAAAATACCTTTCAAAACACAATCGCTCGAAACAGAAAGACCTGCTATGCATTTCGCATAAACGCATAAACGAATAAACATTTCGCATAAACGATTACGACTAATCCGTTTCATTTTGACAGTTCAACAACATTCATTGCGTTATTTACGTTGTTCAGCAAATTTTTTTTTCGAACTTATGTCGCAATGGATTAGGAATCTGTTTCAAAACGATTCAGATTCTGTTTGATCGTGTATTACGCAATTAGGGTACTGGACTAACGCTGATTGACGGCAGAAATAGTTTGGTATTAAATAGTGCTTCCTCGCGGCGAACGAGCACTTTCATGAAGCCCTCTACTACTAACACTACCTCTACTTACTTTTGAAACCCCAAAGTGGAAGAAATCCCTCACCTTAGTAGTAATAAACACATCTTCCCTTGAAACAGCTCCCTGGTCGATCTTCATCCGGATAGCTTCTCCTATTTCAGCCTCTGTGTTATAAATAGATGCAGTATCGAAGTGCCTGTAGCCAATGTCTATGGCATCTAGAACTACGTCCCGGAGTTGCTTGTCTTTGGATGTGACCACGCCTTTCTGGAAAAACGGAAACAACATACAGCATGCGGGCTGGAATATGACACTTCGCTCTTTAGAAAGAGACTGCCAGATAGGTGTGAAGTGACAGGGACGGCGCGGCGGCGCTCTACAAAGCTGAATTTTTATAAAACTCGATTTGTCGTATTAACCAGTGATTAAGGAATGAGATGAAATGGGCCAACGGGCCGAAATTACTGACTGAGTGACTGACTGACTGATATCAGCAGTGCTATTCTGTAACCATCTCACCGTGAAAACTTAGGTGAAGTGAGCGTGGAGTGAGCTGTCATTCCAGAGGGATTGACACTATTGACAGCTTACTTCACCCAAGTTTTCACGGTGAGTTGTTTACAGAATAGCATGGCAGATCAGCGGACAGCCGAAACTGCGGGGACTAGGAAATGTTGCTTATTTTCAAAACTTCGCTTTATTAATAATAATAGCACTATCGAACTAGCACACAAGCGCACAGAAGCCGGATAAAGGATTTCCATAACAGCCTCAGCTTCAGTAGTAAGAAATATAGTGGTCCTATAAGCGGCTACAGATCTCTTGTAGCGCCAAATAGGCCCATATTATCCTGCTTATAGCTCTACAGTGGTCGTAAATGCAAGCTATAATGGCTCTACAGAGGTGGTTTAAAAACGATGGTTAGCGCTATGTGATTTCGAAAAGCTCTTGTAGCGCCATTATATTATTTTCATCTTATTTCGGCGTTCCGGTATCGTTATATAAAATTTCAACGGTTAAAATTAGTAATATGGTAGGTTTAATTTGGTGTAAACTAAATATCCTTACATATTATAAAACAAAGTGTCCCGCCACATCGAAGTCTGCACGCGATAAACTCAAAAACTAGCGAACGGATTTTCAAACGTCTTCACCAATGGACGGAGTTATTCATGCGGAAGGTTTTAGTATATAATTCATTAAGGTTTTGTGTAAATTGGCTGAAATATGACGATTATTGTTGAAGATATCGGAAAAAAACATGCCGACTGGGAGCTTTACTGGCGAGCACCGCGTAAAACCGTAAAAGATACATACAAATTATGCTTTATAGAAAGTTTCACCACGAAAAGTTCAACAAAAAGTCCACGATGGTATATGTTTATGTTCTAAGGATGACCCACAGTAACAGCACAGTACAGTACAGTACAGTATAGTATAGTAGTTATTATCTTTCAGAGTTTGATAAAAATTATTTATTTCCGAAACTATTATGATCGGTATTATATTAATCCTTATCCAATAAAATGTGTTATTTAAATTGGTCATTTAATTTAGATTAAAATATTCCTTGACATCATATCATTTAAATGAAATAGTTTAAAAGATATCACAGATTCAAAATTGCGCGTATCAAAATAATAATGGTTGACGGCGACGCGGGCGCTGCGGTAGAAGTATGACCTTTTCCTCGGCTATTATTTATGTAATACCGGTAGTACGTTTCCGTTGGATATTTTGCGACATCCACGCGGGCGAAGCCGCGGGCAACTACTCGCGGGACTCCTATACCACTTAACAGGCTGTACAGTGCCTGTATAAGCAGCTTGTGTGCTAGTTGGGTAAGAAAGGATTTACAGAAATTCAACTTTTAAGGAGTTAAAAAGGGGGGTCTTTGTTTTTTTTGTCAAATAAGTATAGGCTAATGTAAACAAACCTGATCAAATCCAAGGTATGTGCCTAGACCTATGGCTGGCATCTGCCTTCCATCAGACATGCTTAACCTCGGCACATCCACAAATGAACTCATCTGAAAAATAAAGAAAAATTTAATTAAAGAATTTTTCGTGTAAAGAGTGACGAATAACCATGAAAACATAAGGGAAGTGAACTGTCATTCTGATGCTAGGGATTGACAAGTTACACGCTCTGTGATTGACAATAATGACAGCTCACTTCACCTAAGTGTCACGGTGAGATTTCTACAAATAAATCGGCTGATACTAAATAAAAACACGGACGTTAATTAAAGCATAAAGAGTTGAAGAAATAGTTCATCTTGGTCTCGCGTCATCTCTGTCGCTCATACCTGTGTGACAGTCTCTTTCTAAAACTCGATATGCACCGTCCACACTAACAATAGGTAGCAATGGATTTCATTTTGACAGTTCAACAACATTCATTGCGTTAATTACGTTGTTGAGTAGACAAATTTTTCGAAAATACGAAGTAATGGATTAGCAATATCCTTCGAAAATCATTCAGATTGTGAATGAAAGTGTGATACACAATTGGTGCGGGTTTCAGTTCCGGTATTAAGTACCTAGTAATGTAAAATATGCTCAGTTTATCAGTTAACTTTGCATCTCAATTTATATTTAACTAGCTTTTGCCCGCGGCTTTGCCCGCGTGGGTGATCCCACGGTAATGTACTACCGGCTATCTAATTACGCAACACATTTTCGTTGACAATTCCGACTAATCTGTTTCAATTTGACAGGTCAACAACATTCATTGTGTTATTTACGTTGTTGAGCAGATTTTTTTTTCGAACGTACGGAGCAATGGATTAGCAATCTGTTTCAAAACGATTCAGATTCTGATTGATCGTTTATTACGTAATTAGGGTACGGGATAACATACCTAATAGAATAGCGATATAAAGTAATATTGCCAAATTAATCAAAACAGGTAAATATTTGACTGCAGCTATTTGCGACGCGGCCAACTTTTAGAATGAACACTCTTTAATAGTCTAGTCTAGACCCAAATTAAACGCCTTTTTATTAAAGTTTTTGATGTTGCACTGCAGTGATATAATGTTGTAAACGCGAGCGCGCGCGGTCAACGTCTGACCGGTACTACTCATTCTAAGCAAGTTATATTACACAATGCAGTGTAACAGATATTGCTGTTGATATTATTATTATGTATACAAGTGATCCTCTTGATAACCCATAACTCTAGGGTATTAATGAGATCATGTCAAAGAATCAACTAGCTTTTGAAATTTTTAGGGTTCCGTAGTAAACAAGGAACCCTTATAGTATCGCCATGTCCGTCTGTCTGTCTGTCCGCGGCTTAGCTCAGAGACGGTTAGTACTAGAAACCTGAAATTTGGTATGGGTATACATATTAATCACGCCGACAAAGTGGTAAAATAAAATCAAGGAAAATATTTTTTTAAGGGTGCCTCCCCTACACGTAAAGTGCCCGTTTATTTGGTGGTGGATGTTTTTTATTTCTCGTCTATCCTATGGTGTGGTGGGGTGTCGTTGGAAAGGTCGTTCAAACATATTGTGAGTGTTTGAAAGACATTTTTCAATTTAGGGATCCGTTTGCGAAATATTAAGCTTAAAAGTGCTAATTTTTGATAAAGTATAGTGTCCCCTCCCCTGCCAGCTAAATGGTTGTACTTGGATTTATGAAAAAATTCACAGCAGTAGTCTATACAGCGAGGTTAAAAGGAAAACTATCACAACTAAGTAGGCTTTACAAGTTAACGAGTAATAATCGACCAACTTAAATTTGCAGTTTGAAAAACATGTTCTCGCATACATTCTGTATGGGATAAGATGTTTTTCAACTACAATGTTAAGTTTGTTCTTGGGATAAATTCCCTTCATCGTGTGAGGTCCGACACGCATTTGGCCGGTTTTTTTTTTAGGTCCATAACCCTAGACCTCGATGTGTGTATCTAAATTTAATTGATAAGTACGAGTAATGGACATCACTCATTATAACAGCACCGCTCCGATTCTGTATAGCCATCGTAAAATAGACTTTAATACTCTTGATTTAAAATCTTAACTTGAATGACAAGTTATTTGCCGTCTCGTGTCGGAGCGCGGTGCTGTTATAATGAGCGAAGTCTTTAAATCATTTTCATTCAAACCATTCATTCATATTTAAAGCGAAGAAAATAAAACAAAGTCACGATTAAGACACACACTTACGAGAGAAAAAAAAAAAAAACCCTATTAAATGCTTTTTTCTTCTTTTTCACGTAAGTGTGTGTTACATAAATAATCGTGACTTAGTTGAATAATTTTGAACGAAAAATGAAAAAAAAAGAAAAAATATTCTTATGCCAGTTCATTCTTTGACTTGGTCTCATTAATACCCTATAGTTATGTGATATCAAAAGGAACACCTTGTATATTTATGTCTGTGTACCAGTATAGTACTCCACTCAATTATACTATCAAGGCAGTAGAAGAATGATTTTAAGCAGTGAGCAAGCCATTGACATCAAAACTAAATGTAATTGACTTTTAAAAGAGGGTCAACGAGTTTTTTTGTTTTTGTTTATGGTAAGTATGGTCAATGGTGCAGTGTTTGATCTGTCGGCTTCTACGCTACGGATCCGAGTGTTCGATTCCCGCACGAAATAACACAAAGCGGGACCACCTCTGTAGAGCCATTATAACTTTCATTTACGACCACTGTAGAGCTATGAGCAGGATAATATGGGCCTATTTGGCACTACAAAAGAGGTGTAGCCGCTTATAGGACCACTATATTTCTTACTAATGAAGCTGAGGCCGTTACGGTGCGTGGCGCGCTGTCTCCGAAAAGGCAACACTGGTCCTTTACCGGTGAACTTACGAGAGTCGTATTAATTATTTTTATGATTAAAATTCTGTAAATACATACTTAATTGTTCCGCGCCATAATTACGTAATACACGATCAATCAGAATTGAATCGTTTTGGAACATATTACTAATCCATAGCTTCAAAAGTTCGAAAAAAAATTAGCTCAACAACGTAAATAACGCAATGAATGTTGTCAAAATGAAACAGATTAGTCGTAATCGTTTTTGAAAATTAGATACTGATATCTAGATCAACATAGGTACCTACAACCTGATGCTGACCTGCAAATTGCAAAAACGTAAGAAGATTTTAATTTCGCTGGATACCCTGTATCTTTACCTCAAATAAGTATGTATTTACAGTTTAAGTAATAGTTTTCCGGACCCGGAGATGGAGCCCGGGCCGGGGTCTTAGCAGTCGCGATTGAGACCCACGGAAGCAATGTTGACTGGGGCAAAAAAAAACTCCGTCAGTCAGATAATAAAAAAAATATTAGACACGTATTTTTTGCTTTATCATATGAATAAAAAGTGGTTTAGATATAACGCATTAAAGTCGGGGAGTGGGGGCTCCCTACGTCACAAGTCAGTATAAAATCTACCGGCCAGTGACGTCATGCTACATTTTAACGCACTGCACTCAATGTATTGCCGTAATCTTTTCATTATGTAAAAAAGAAAAATACATGTCCAATATTTTTTACCTGACGGACAATAAAATTGTTTGTCAACATCCCTATTGACTAAGGCCCGTTTTACAGAACTTCACTCAAGACTCAGGGCGCAGTGATGGCCCAGCATAACGGCAGCGATTTATGAGTTGTAGGTTCGACACCCGCTTTACTTTGTATAGAAATAATTTCATCAGCACTCCTCTCAAAACGGTGAAGGAAAACATCGTGAGGAAACCGTCCTAGAATCAAAATTTCGAAGTTTGTGACATCTACCAACCTGCACTGGGCCCGCGTGGTAGATTAAAAATTCATTTATTTATGTTACACGTCCGTATTTGAGGTACGGAACCCTAAAAGTATTTGAAAACCTTTTTACACCTAAAACGGGTACAACATCAAATTCAATGTTATATATAATTGCGATTCATTATTAATATTCTAGTTCGCTAGCCACATTTCTTATTTCCATACAGTAATATTGACAAATTAATCAAAACAGGTAAATTTTTGACAGCTATTTGCGACGTTGCCAACTTTTAGGATAAACGCTCATAAGTCATAATAACAAAACAAAAGGAGACTGTGACACAGGCAGGTATGACAGAGACGACGTGAGACAACGACTAACTTATTCTAAAAGTCGGTGTGCCTTGTGTTTACGGTCACATAATTTATCTACAATATTCGGAACCCTTCCACGCCTTTAAATAACATGCATCATTCATCAAGCCAGCATCAAGTCGATGCCCTGCTTGAGAATATAAAATATTCACTGAAGCAGAATCATCAATTCCTACATACCTACCACAGATAAAGAACGCCCAATTTAAAAAAAAAATCTTTAGTTTAGTCACTTCTAACCATAATCTGTTTCATTTTGACAGTTCAACAACATACGTTGCGTTATTTACGTTGTAGAGCAGTTTTTTTTTTCGAACTTAAGTATGACTCGCTGGGTTGGCAATCTGTTTCAAAACGATTCAGATTCTGATTGATCGTATATTATGCAATGAAGGTACAGATTCTGATAGAAGAGGCCTTTGCCCTGCAGTGGAATTAATTATGAAAAGATCATTGTGTTACTATAGGATGCATCATACTAAAATACTTACATTTACTTATGTTGTGAAGGTTAAGGGATTGTAAGGAATGTCGCCATTGAATTCGTCCTTGCGTACCTAATTAGTAGGTACCTACCTAGCCACCTTTCAAATCGTCTTTAAATTGCAAGTAAACATGACGTCATCATCAAGATATCTTTCTTGTTACGAGTATAATTTTAGTATGAAATAAACATGAAATTAGTAAGTACTTTATGAATTATGGAATTATTATTGAAAAGACATCTTTATTACGTAACGTGCTTTTAATGTCAATCGCTTTCATTTTTTTTGACAGTTCAACAACATCCATTCTAATTCGTTTTGACTTGGTCATGGAAAATCTGTTGAAGAAGTAGAATAAAATCGCGTGAACATGTCCGGAACGTTGGACTTGGATGAATGGATGTCCCGAAAACTGTCACTAGCACATTATTATTTCGTTTATTTATTTTCTTTCATACATGATTAAATTTTTTAATATTTTTCACAATAAAAAAAAAAAAAAAAAAAATTCATTATTATTATATTATATCAAGTACCTATATTATATTATAGTATGTTTTTTTTTATTTTTTATTTAGAAATAAGGCTTCAATCGCGAAACGATTATGCCAGCCTCGTAGTTTTACAAAATAAATAGAAAGTAGGTAATAACTAAGATCTTAACTTAATTAATTTAACAACCAAGTAATATAACTTAATAGCAAATTTAGTTGTTGGTTTAGACAAGATCAAATTACACACGCCAACATCCCTTAATCTAAGTCTTGCTTCTGATTCCAAAACTTTCAGTTTTGTCCCAACCCGAGCACACTCCACCAAAGCGTGGTAGGTGTCCTCCCTCATATTACAAATTCGACAGTTTGGGGTATCAACCACCTTCATAAGATGTCCGAACGCATTCAATGGAATGTGCCCGGATCGCAAACGCATGCTTGTTACTAACAATCGTCTATTCATCTGTATTTCAGAGAACCAAGGAATCCTTGGTGGTTCAGACTGGATTGTCTTGTACCATATACCCTTCTCTTCAGATCTTTTGTCAAAGTATACTTTCCATATTTTATTGCAAATTATTTTAACATCTCTTAATATATCTGTGAAGAAGGGGGGATAACTGACAGATATTCCTTCATAGGTTCCTGTTTTTGCCAACTTATCGACTTGATCGTTTCCCATTATAGTGGGATAGGGTTAGTAGGATTCAAGGGGACTGTACTTTATTTTTATTTTTTTCTGCCATATGGCACTATGTTAGTTTTAAGGAATGTTTTTGAAATTATTACTTACAGCATAATATTTTAACATACTTAACCACAATATCGCCGAGGAACTAAATTCACAAACTAAAAGAGTACTTACCTAATAGTTTATTTATACTTAGTAAGTAGTGGCAAAACAAACTAGTGACTGATAAAGACTAGAAGTGAATGACTTATTTATTATAGATAACGTTTGTAATAGTCATGAAGATTCAAACATAATTCAGTTTGTTAATCATTTTAGTTGGTTAGGATATTAAAATTACGTAGATATATTTATTTTATTAAGTATGTTATTGCAAAATTTACAGAAATAAAAATTCTATTAACATTGATGATCCATATTTACATAAAACAGGATGGGTTGGGCAGTGGTGTACCTATAGTACAGCATTTCGCCGGATATATGGGGAAGTGCGTATACGCAAGGCCCTATTGCCAACTCATATATATACAACTAGTAGAAATTAACTTTGTACAAAATCATTACTCATAATCTTTTTTTAAGGGGACTACAGGACCTAAACGTGCCTAAACGCAAGTTTTATAATGCCTAAAAGAATATGACCCACTGCAGTAAACAAAATTAGAAAAATATATGATATTCTTCAGGATATATGCTAGTATGATAGTGTGTTGAAAACATAATACAACTAATTTGATACGATAGAAAAAAAATACGTGTGGCACTCGAGGACTGCCGCGGTAAAGCTATTGCATAGCATATATTCAAAAATAAGAAGATAATATTGTTGATTTAAAATATTTTATTAAAAAAATACCCCTATACCCCCCCCCTAAATCGCAGAATTTACACAACCGTCAATGACGTCTGCCCTCACGCGTCTGCCCGCGTTCGGGTCGCGCACTCGGCGATCGCGCGTCATTGCCTATCCCGCCCCTCCACCCTCGTTCTGCGCGCCCGCCGTCGACTCATCGCAGGTCATTCTTATCGTTCTAACTTTTAAAATATTAGTCCAAATTACTTAGTGTAAAAGACAAATTTTATCTACATTAAATACCGAAAGCGATGAAGGTATTTATTTTGATACGAATTAACTAAATACTCTAAAATATGCAACTTAAAAAAAGTATTCAATTTAAATGTATTTATAGCTCACTATTTTGGCTATAATGGCTTCCACATAAAAGGTAGATATATGCTGTCGCGGACTTTTATTTAGAACTCTTTAAGACAAACAACCCCACAATACATTCTTTTCATGTAACTCCAGCGGTTTAGGCAGCGCACGCAAAGATAGATCTCAGAGGGCAGGATTTTTTCCGACTTACTGGATACTTATCGTTATATTATGGCTAAATCACATAAAATCTTTATAAATTGTAGCCTATGTGTTATTCTGATATATAAGCCACATTACTGTAAAGTTTCATTAAAATCCGTTCGGTAGTTTTTGCGTGAAAGAGTAACAAACATCCATCCATCCATCCTCACAAACTTTCGCGTCAGGTTTTTTTTTCGTTACGGAATTTCTACATTCGGTCGCCGCGCTCAGAGTCTCCGATAAAAGCTATGCAATAGCTTAAAAATCATGAAGATACCTCTAAAAATTTCTTTTAACGATTAAAAATCATATTAATTTACATGCAATCATTCTGATTTTTTGTCAGATTATTCTACAAGCTACATATTAGCATAATTTAGTGTTTTAATTTTCCAGTCCAATCAATAGATTTTCTGTAAATCGCTAACTGCTTCATATTTTGCAATAAATTACCTGCGTCGTGTCATCGCGCTTCTCTTTCATTTCTATGCAGTCCGACAGTGACCGCGCTTTAGCTGTTGTAAGCCTCTTAAATGAAGCCAAGTCAGAGGCCCATGGGCCGCTTTAAAACTCTGTCACCAGGTTAGTCACTAACCACACGAAAAGAAGATAAGATATGATATAATTTATTTCTTAATACATGGTATATTAAAATCTTAATATTAATAAAAAGCTTCACTTATACTACCATTGCCGATGTAGAAATATTAATATTAAAATTAAAGTAACTACAATTAATATCCCCATTAGTAATTATAAATTAGTTTGAAATGAAAATGTCAAAAAGCACTACGTTCCGGCAAGGGGTTAAACAAAAATATTAATTGTTTACATTAGTATTAAGATTCATGCTTGGGCATCGTTCTAGATAAGTCCTAACGTCTTTCAAGTACCTAACTGTCGTTAACATTACAATATTATTATTACAATATTACTTAAACAAAACGAAATAAATCTGGGATTGACTAATAATTGACTTATTAGTCAATCCCAGATTTATTTTGTTTTGTTTAGATTACACAAATAATATACAAATAATCAACTATTTAAATAACACATATTTACGAAATTCTTCTGGTATGATGACTTCAGCCGCGTTGTTAAATTGTGTTTTCTGAACTTTCAGTGACTTACGAGTATTTCTGTATCTGTATAATTTACTTTTTACCTGTACCCTAATTACGTAATACACGATCAATCAGAATCTGAATCGTTTTTAAACAAATTGCTAATCCATTGCTTACGAAGCAATGGATTAGCAATTTGTTTAAAAACGTTCGAAAATAAATCTGCTCAGCAACGTAAATAACACAATGAATGTTGTTGACCTGTCAAATTGAAACAGATTAGTCGGAATTGTCAACGACAATATGTGGCGTAATTAGATAGCGGATTTGTAGTAGGGAACACTTTCTGAGATATGTTACCCGACGTCTCGTAATTTTCATATGTTTTCCGAAAATTTTCTGTACCGATATATATATAATTTGTACTAACTTCTTTCTTGCACTCACTAATGGCTATTTGAACCTCATTGTCTTCAAAATTTGGCACGCATTGATTGTTGTATTTATTTTCTTGAACTATTGCATGACTTTTACTGTCCAGAATCAGTTTCCCAGTGCATTTAATTTTATTTCTTTATCTAAACAAGCCAAATAATTGTACTTTTGTTTTCGCGGACCTTGAGGTTTTTGTGTCCGGCATGTAATACAGTTATTCCACCACGTCTACTGTCAATTACTTTTTCATCCCACCATCTCGGAAAGAGTATTTTTAATCTTCAATATCTGAGTGGAAAAGCCGTTTTTATTCTCTAGAGGATAAAGTAAATTGAATTTAGAACATCGTGTGCACTAAGTTTGTGAATTAAAAAAAACATTAAACCTATTTACTGCTACCTCTATGGTGCCGAATATATCATACAACTTTTTTTTAATTTGTTAAAAACTCAGACTCGGAACCTTCTTGGTGTTCTTTTTTCAATTTGCTTTGTACGCGGTTCTTTACGCGGCATTTTTTCACGTCATTGTTAAACCTTATATTAAAAACAAGAAACTTGAAAACAAGTGAAAAAACTAAAATGTGTGATTCTAGCGACGAGGAAGTTTGCTTGACGCCAACAGAATTGACTGAAACTGTTAATAATGCGCAAATGAGCTTTCTCCCTCAACAATCACGCGAGAAGTATTTAAAACAGTACGATATGTTCAACACGTGGCGACTAGCAAAAGGAGCCAAAACTTTCTCAGAAAACGTTTTGCTGGCATATTTTATAGAATTATCCGAGAACAAGAAAGCAAGCACTCTATGGAGTACGTATTCGATGCTAAAAGCAACAATAAAGATGAAAAAAGACAAACATATCGATACCTATCCTAAATTAGTGGCATTTTTAAAAAGAGCCTC
Organism: Agrochola circellaris; assembly: GCA_914767755.1. Lineage (NCBI taxonomy): Eukaryota > Metazoa > Arthropoda > Insecta > Lepidoptera > Noctuidae > Agrochola > Agrochola circellaris. The sequence continues at coordinate 755,725 of OU611867.1, read as the reverse complement.
ATCTGGTCATCAACCAAAAAAATCTAAGGTTTTCACAGTATCTGATATTGAAAAGTTTCTTAACGAAGCACCCGATTCCGTATATTTGGCGGCAAAAGTAAGTCAGTTGCACATTCAGTATCTACTTAAGTATATTAATCTCAATTAAATAGTATACTTAGTAGAAAAATAAATAAAAATAATAAAATTATAATGATATTATAATTTTATTTTGTTATAATTTTTAATGTTAATGTTTTTTTTTTTTTTTTTTTTACTACTTATTTATTGTTTTTTTGTATATGGGTATTTTGCCTGAAATAAAACACTATTTATTTTTTTTATTTTTTTTATTTTATTTTAGTAGATGTTGATAGGCATAATTATGCGTTCATATCAATTTTATTCATTTATCTACTACAATACTCTTTACGTTACAGGTTGTTCTTATTATTGGAATAAACGGAGCATGTCGAACTAATGAACTAACACAACTTAATGTCAAAAACATTGAGAAACATTCAGATGACTTACTATTAATTAATTTACCTAATACAAAGACAAAAAGAGACCGCAACTTCGTCATTCGCAAGGAATACGTAACGATTGTTGAGAAATATCAAGCCTTACGCCCGCCTAACACTCCAATCAATCGATTTTTTCTACAGTATCGCAATGGAAAGTGTGTTAGACAGCCTATGGGTACTAATAAAATTGGCAGTATCCCACGAGAAATAGCAACATTTCTTGAACTTCCAGAACCCCTGTTGTACACGGGTCATTGTTTCCGAGGAACTTCAGCCACACTTTTGGCTGATTCCGGAGCTGATCTCCTGTCCCTTAAGCGCCACGGAGGCTGGAAGTCCAATGCAGTTGTAGAGGGATACATAGAGGATTCCATCCAAAATAAGTCTAAAATATGTGAAGGCATCGTAGGAGCCATTACACTGAAAGAGCCTCAATCGGATCCTTGGACTGGCCCTTCTACATCAAAAATAAGCCGTTATGAAACACCTAACCATCTCCCTCTCTCTCCAACATTCACGCCAAGGGAATCCGATGAATCGGTACAACTATTAAGTATGACAGATAGTTTACCGAAAAACAGTACACAAGTGACTAACACCAATATTACAGTACCAAACAAAAATATTATACTCAATTTAAATAACTGTAGCAACGTTACTTTAAAATTTTCTTAATTATACCTTAGTACCTATTATTTTGTTATAATTTAAAGATTATTCTGTAATACTTACCTGTCATAATGTAGTAATTAATACCTAAACTGAAATAAAAGTGTAACTATCTTGTGATTGTAAACGTTTTCTTTTTGCATTTAGTCATTTCCTCGCTGAGGTGGAATGAAAAGTTACGTGTTGCACTCGAGTGCAAAGATTTTTCACCTCGTGCTCTTTTGATTCCCTCGCTAACGCTCAGGATTCTAATTTTGAATCACTCGCTGCGCTCGTGATTCAATTTTAGAATCCTTCGCTTGCTCGGTCATCAAAATTGAACACGCGGTTAAAAAGCAACTTTGCACTCTTGTATAACAAATAACTATTTTTAAATTTTTGAACCGAACCACTTGAACAACTTTCACTCGACATGGTCATAGAAGAACTAACCGACAACTAACAAATTACCTTTATCAGTCAATAATTGCAGCTGCAAAATAATAATGCAATGAAATTGTTTATTCTGTAAATAGGATATCGGAATCACTTTTACACGTCATATAAAAAAATATTAAAAATAAGCTATATGAGGTCGGTGTTTCCTATCTGACTACTCTGAGAAGAAAGGCCGAAACCAACTCAGAGGTCGTAGTCTCTTTTAAAGTCCAGACTTAATCGTGGTCAAGTCATATGAGGACCATGTGGATTAGTGTCTGAAATGGTCTTTTGAGGAAAGAACCACACAGATTTGAGTGGACCTGTCCAGTCAGTGCAAGCATTTGTCAGTAATCGTGGAACTCAACTCAAAACTGAAGGAGCTCAACTCGACGAACAATACCAAAGAAAGGATATTTGGGTAGGCCGCATCAACTACTCAAACTGCCAGACTATCATTAAAACTAACAGAGAAAGAAAACCTATTTATATAATAGCGAAAGATAAGGACCAGGTAATAATTCCTGGAAGGGCTCATGGTTATGGTTACCCTAAAAAAAACACGTTAGACCCATGCTTCTCAGAACAAGCGCAAAGCCGCGCAAAGCTGTTTTAAAAGTATATATGATGATTAAGAATAGGATAACATATTCACATACTACTTAGGTAATTTACTTTTTAAATGGTTAAATAAAATAACACTAACAGTTTTCCTCATCACTGCCCGCGAATGTGATTTCGTGCATAGCGAAACTTTTTTGTAGGTAGTTTACGAGTCGAGCACTAGAGCTTATGGGGACTAACCGCCCTAAACGCAATGGACGTGGGTGAACTGTCAAAATGAAATCCATTGCGATCAATTGCCATTTTAATTAGCAATTACCCTACGGGACAGTCAGCCTCACGACCAGTGGCGTAGCGTAGTGGGGCCGGGTTTTTAGGGGGCGGCAAAATTTCACAAAGAATAATAAACATATTTGAACCATTTCATATTTTTATCGCAACTCCAAATTGAAAAGAGCTGGGTTTTCATTACTTATTCTGTGACGAATTCGAGGAATTTCTTTGAATGATATATTGTAACGAGTGCTGGCTAATTATTCAATCTTGTCGATCGTCAAGTTCTACCTAATCTTAAATGATAGGTATTGTACCTGTTATAACAATGTATCTAAGTGGTTGAAGTAAAATAATTTTTGTATTAATAAACGTGATTGTAAAACTTAGATATTTTTTTAAAATCTAACCTGTATAATGCAAATTAATAATGATGACTGTTCTTGTCGAAAAGTTCTCTAGAATTAATGTATGTAATATACTCGTATAGTATACATTAAATTGAAATACCTAAATAAGAGGGCGGCAAAATTGTCTTCCGCCCCGGGCGGCCGACGCCCACGCTAACCCGCTGACTACGACCATGCTGACAGGATTAGCACGTCAACTAATTTCCCCCCGACCCTGATTAAAATCACAAAATACACGCAAAATTGATGAATGGCATCAAAATACTGTTTGTTGTAACTCGAAACGTCTCCCAAGTTCCCAACGTAACTCGAGAACTGCCAGCATTATTAAAAGCGTATTTACAAATAAAATTAAAATAACATTAAGATTAAAATATACAACTAACACTAAAATATATAAATTATAAACAATAAAGGGAGAGCTCATTGGGCATCAAAAAATTCGTCGGCGTCGCTGTCAGAGGGAAAAGTGCCCAAAAGGCTGGCAGCATGCCCAAAAGCGTATTTAAAACAATGTTTATCTAATAATAACAATAAAAACAACTCACCGCTCCTTGATATACTATTAATAACACTAGTACACTGCTCGCCTCCATCTTTTCTCTTCAAATGACGCGCGCTCGGGGTAACTATTCTATAGATATATTTACGCGTGTATATTAATTGTAATATGTTGAGCTTATGTTATCTCAAAACATTGGGATTCGTAGGTCGCACGAGCAGGTATAAAATAACCTGTCTGCTGTTCCGTAAGGAATGAAAATCCCGTTCAGACAACATCCAATGCTCTATTTCTATGTAGTTCTTAGTGTAGACCAGCTACGTCATAAAACCATGACAAAACTAGCTTTTTCATGTTTTTATTTTTCCTAGGTTTGTAAATTAAAAGGCACTCTACTTCCAAGTGTAGGGTGGCGCCCTGCCGTTGACCACATTCAAACATAATACTTTGTTTAATTTATCTAAAAGCAGTGTAGGTAAATAGTTAGAAACTTAGGTAAGATAAAACCTTATCAGCTTCTTGGAAGCTAAAAAAGTCTTATCCAATAACCAATTTGGGTTCAGAACAGGCTTGAGCACCGAAGATGCGGTTATGGCTCTTTCTGAATTTGTAGCTAGAAGTCTTGATAAGAAGTTGAAATGCGTGGGTATCTTCCTTGATTTGTCTAAAGCCTTCGACACCGTCTCTGTCCCGGCTTTGCTGGAGAAGATGGAGCGTATCGGAATTCGTGGTACCGTACTGGACATTTTCTCCGACTACCTAAGTGGTCGGACACAATACGTCAAAATCGGTCAAAATGAGAGTGAAACATTACCTATTGCATATGGCGTGCCGCAAGGCAGCATATTGGGGCCCACTTTATTCCTCATTTATATAAATGAGCTGTGTAATTTACCTATCCAGCATTGCAAAATATTTACCTATGCGGATGACACAGCTATGGTAATCGATGGAGTAGATTGGCCCCAATGCTTTCGCAATGCCGAAAATGCACTAAAACATATCATGAGCTGGCTAACAAACAACTTGCTTACCCTGAACGTACAGAAAACGGTATATGTTCCCTTTGCCATTAGGTCAAATCTTACCCCACCGCTATCGTATCTCCTCAAGGCCCACACGTGTACTACTCTATCCTCTCCTACATGTGACTGCCTCAGCATATCAAGGACTACTAGTGTGAAATATCTGGGCACTCATATTGATCAACACCTTAACTGGCATAAGCATATAGATGTTTTCACGGGCAGAATCCGTAAACTCATCTTTATTTTCAAAAAACTACGCAGGTCAGCAGATAGTAATATCCTGAAACTGGTATATTCTGCACTATGTCAGTCTGTTCTTACATACTGTATTCCAGTTTGGGGGGGTGCAACGTTAAACGAATTTATTAGGCTGGAGCGTGCACAACGGGCGGTCTTAAAGGTTATGCGGTCTCGGCCTCGAAGATATTCCACAATACAATTGTATGCTGAATGTGAAGTGTTAACAGTCAGGCAGCTCTATGTTCTCCATACGGTAATTCGTAAACACTCTTCCCGTCCCCACAAAGAACCAACAGGCAGAAATAAGCACAACATCTTTCCACAAGAATATCACAGAACAACGTTTGCCAGGCGCCAGTATTACATCACCAGCACAAAATTATATAACACTTTAAACAAAGTATTAAAATTATCCACAAAATCAAAATATCAATGCAAACACACGTTACATAATTACCTATTAACATTGACACATCAACACACAGAGGACCTTATTTTAGGCAATCTTGGAAGTTAAATATAAAACTATTTCTAATTTTTAACACATAACACACACTTTCATACGCACACACTTACACACAACACCTTCACTTCTTTTGATTTGTAATAGTATAACTTTTATTTTTATCTTTGCGATGTTTTAGTAGTTGTCCTAGAGCTGTATAAATTTCTGGCCTGTAACATTGTTGCGGAGGGACACTGATCATCTAAGATACAGGTACTAACCTAGTTTAGAGGTCAGGGTTTCAATGTATTACTATCTAGCATAAGCCTCTCAGTGTATGCAATGCACTTCTACTATACCATTGTAATAGTTATTTAGGCTTAGTTCAATAAAGATTTAATTATTTATTATTATTATTATAAAAACAATCTCCAGCACCATACCTCCAAGGTCAAAGGTCCAAGATCTCTGATAAGCCAAGATGCAAAATGAAACGAAAATCTTAATCATTATTGTGACTGTACTGTACTCACAATAGGCCTTATTAGAATGTTAAAAGCACATTATAAATATGGACGGTACAGAAACTAGGTAGTAAATGTAAATGTTCGAAACGGCACACTCACACAGACGCACTCATTGACGATACCCCAAGTGATTGTCGCGGTGCTGTCAGTTGCGGGTGCCGTCTAAATCTGTGGTGCCGTGTCGAGACGAATGAACGCGTAGTTAATTATTATTTCAACAAATAGTTGTGTTCCTAGTGTCCATATTTATGTTGTGCTACAAGTCACCCAAAGGGCAATGGAGAGGGCTATGTTTGGAGTTGCCCTACGTGATCGAATCTCAGGAGAACCAAGGTCCGTCGTAGCCCGACGAATTGCCAAAACTTAAGTGATAGTGGGCAGTGCATTGCTCGCTGAACCAATGGCCGATGAGGCCTTAAGATTCTGGAGTGGCGACCGCGTACTGGAAGACGTAGCATTGGAAGGCCTCCCACAAGGTGGACCGATGACTTTGTGAAGGCCGCAGGAATCCGCTGGATGCGGGAAACACAGAACCGGTCAAAGTGGCGGTGTTTGGGGGATGCCTATATCCAGCAGTGGACGTCTTTCAGCTGAAATGGTGATGATAATGACCCTACTTAAGTTTGACTGCGTTTTACATGGCGAACTATCAATCAGTAGCAATTAAACAATAGAGCTCATTGCGAAGGAGCTCATCCGGGATAGTACTACCACTATTTCTGCTGCTAAGCAGCCTTGCTGTTTCCCGGTATGGATGTACCTACTTACAGGCACATAAGACATTTTCAGCTTTATCTATACAATGGCAACAGGCTTGCGCTTTTTTCCCGCATATCTTTCGATCCCGTGTTAATATCGGGATGATAAATATTCTATGTCCTATTCCAGGTCATCTTACATGTTTTTGCCGGTCAGCAATATTGAACGTACTCCGAGCGAAAAGACGTTTTCACGTCAACAAACAAACGAAAGTGAGTTTATTTGTAGTCGTGAAAACGACTTATCGCTAGCAGAGAAGCCACATACATGTGCAGAAGAAATTATTGCCAAACTTCCTTGTCTTCAACGTAGTCTTTAATTTTATAAATGCTTTCTTTATAAGGACACGTTTGATGTTTTAAGTTCTGTAACCGACTTTGGCAACTTGTTATAAAAGAGGATACTGTTTATAAGAAATTACTTGCTTGTTTTATTTGGGTATAACAATTTCGTCTACTTCTCGTACGTGTATTTATATTATGGAAATCACTTCTTATTTTAAGAAGTCCTAAGTTTTTGTGAACATACATAATACTTTCTAAGATAAAATACAATAGACGACGTATATTTAGTAACTTAATCCGCGGAACTGTTCTTAATGAGTCATAAAGAACCCTGTAAGAAATCGACACGTGTTTCACCTCTCAACGAGGCATCCTCAGGAAGGCGATTGACTTTCTAAGATACAAAAAGAAGGCAGAGTAAGTATATCAATTTCTTTGAATTTGTTTCTAAGGGACTCGCGAGGACCCATTTTATAGAAAGCGCGGATTACCCTCTTTTGTAAAATGAAAATTGAATCTACGTCAGCTGCCGATCCCCACAGTAGAACGCCATGAGACATAATACTGTGGAAATATGCAAAGTAACCTAGCTGCAACCTAGCTGTGGCTATAACAATCAACTGCCTTATTTTTCTAACTGCATATGCAGCTGAGTTTAATCTACCTGAAAGAGTCCCAATGTGGGCGCCCCATTGCAATTTCGAATCTAAAGTAATTCCTAAAAATATAGTTTCCGTTATTGCATCTAGTTTTTTGCCATCAAGTTAAACCCACTTGAGGTACCTAATACATTTAGTTTTGTTCGTATTAAGTAAAAGATTATTAGCTGCGAACCATTTGGAACGAACAGCCAGACTATCGTTGACATGAAAGTCTTATAGTAGTATATTTTCTATCTATTTAAAAAATAAGAGAAGAATCGCCAGCAAATAGAATTGTATCCGATAAGTTAGCCATCATGTAAGGAAGGTCATTTATATAAACAAGAAAAAGAAAGGGCCAAGAATTGAACCTTGAGGCACGCCCATTTTAAGTAGAGACCCAAAGTACGTCGCCCCATTAACGTTTACTTTTTGCTGCCTGTTTGATAGATAGGAAAGAACAAGATCAGCAGCTTGTCCACGAATTCCGTAGTGGTGTAATGTACAGTTCAGTGTATTGTGGTCAACGCAGTCAAACGCCTTTGACAAGTCACAGAAAATGCCAATTGCATCCTGGGACTTCTCCCAGGATTCCAACATGTGACTGATGAGTTTTACTCCTGCGTCAGTCGTCGACCTACCTTTCGTGAAACCAAACTGCTGACTATGTAAAATCCCATTTGAATTAAAATGTGACAAGATCTGGTCTAGCATGATTTTTTCATATATTTTACTCAATGCTGGTAGCACACATATAGGTCTATAAAGAGGGATCATCATTCTTACTACCCGATTTGAAAATTGGTACTACTTTACTATGTTTAATTAAATCAGGAAACGTACCGCTATCGAAACATTGATCAAATATGCCTGTTAGGAAAGGGGCAATTGTGTCAATGATTTCTCCAAGAACCTTAACGGAAATCCGCCATAAGTCTTCAGTGTTTTTATGTTAAGACTTTTGAATGCTTTTTTAATTGTGACAATAGAAATGGGCTTGAATTCAAAACTTGGAATGTCCTTACTGAAGCTTTCTTTAGAAGAGATTCAGCTAGTATAGACGTTGAGAGGAGAAATTTCGTAACCTCTATTGGTTTAAAAATACATTTTGTAGTGTAGTTTATATTGGGGTCTTGCGAATCACAACTAGTTGAAAGATTGCTAAGAACATTATTATTAAACAACATTAAACATAACATTATTCTATATGTTAATCCAGTTTATATACTATGTGTGCGCTAAATGTCATCCAAATCCGTTTAGCCGTTTTTGTGTGATTGATTAACAAACATCCAAACACACAAACATACGTACTATATAAATAACACATTCTCGATAGCGTGGCGTATTCTAAACTTGTCTTCAAATAAAAACCCTTCTTTTTGCTTCCCTCAAACAGGTTTAAGGCGGGACGTCTCGGCGCGAACCCTGTACCATAAACAAGATAAATTAACAACCCCTTTTTGTAACGACGTTACACTTTTTTTATTTACCCGTATTAAAATGTGGAACCGGAGGGTGGTATAACTAGTTATGAGTTCTTTTTTTTCATGACGTTTACTATTTTTGTGTAAAAGCTTGGCATTTATTTCTCCATCTAAAGTCAGTTTTTTAATTTGATAGATCAAAATGACTGCTGCGATCGACCTTTTTTTTTAAAGAATAACACGGTAAATAATTAATATTACAAAGACACACGACAAAAGTGAAGGTCCTCCAGCAGAGAATGATGCAGTGGTCCTTGATGAGAGTCACTCGGTAACTACTTAGATTATTTTTATGTCGACACCAAAATGTCATTATAGTCTAGCAAATTACAAATCAGAGTAGGTACTACCGAAGTATTTCATATCTATACACCGTAAGGACTATTTCTACTTGCAGCGCTCGGCCGCTATAAAAATCTCATCAACTTTCTCATCTTTGTTTCTTTGTTCTTTTCCTAGTGGTCGAAAAAGGGTCAGACATCTGTGATCATTGTACCAAAACACAGGAACAAAAAAACGACAGAATATTACTATAAGGTATGTATTTTTGTTTCATTGGTTGATGCAAAAAAGGCGTTAAACACATGTGGTCATCATGTTCACGGGATTTTGTTTTAAAACTGCTAAGACATGAAATTCTTCGATAGTACCTACAAGTCGTGCCATTAAAGTTGAGACTTGACGCACCACGTGGTTTGAGTTGCGCAGTAGACGATTTATGGCGTCATCGGGGCGGCGGAAAGATCAGCGGGGGGCGCGGTCAACTCTTAACTTTATTGGCACGACTTATGTGTAGATGCGGTTGTGTAAGAAAGTGGTCTATCAGTTGCTGACTTGATTGGCTGTTGTAGTTTTAGTTAGCCAATTACAGTAATATATTATGTAGTGTTGCTTAGAGGTGCTAAACACTTGTTCGGCTCGGCATAATTCGGTACAGCCGAGTGGAAAGATCGAATATATTTATTATTATTTCTTTAAACATAATAATGTTCAGAGACGGACCATGCCATAGATATTTTCTACCAGTCAACAAAAAACAAATAATACAATGCAGTTACAACACACACTGTAACAATACACCGTGGCATTTTAATCGTCTACAAAAGCAGCCCACTTCATGTATCCAATTACTACTAAAGCATTCATAAAAAAAAAACAGGCCGAGTGCGGTTTTTTTGTTTTTGTTTTTTTTTTATTTTTTGTTTGAATATATATTTCGATTGTTTTGTTGGTATATTGGAGTGTGCTAGCTGTCATTATGGCAAATAAATTTATTTACTGTTTTGTGTTGCGTAATGTAAATTATTTTGCATACTATTGTATAGAATCAAGTAATTTTTTTTTTTTCTAACTGAACAGACAGCATTTTTCAACCATTGAACTTTATTCAGAAGCCAAAGTATTGACTGTGAGACAGCTTTTTGTGCTCCGCGCTATGCTACGAAAACACTCTGCGCTACATCTAGATCTTGCTAAGCTGCTATGTCTTTAGGAGGGGAGACACTTGACTCTAACAAAAAAAATCTGGTAGAAGCTTAATATTTCGCAAACGAATCCCCGAATCCAACAATGATATTCACAAACTCACAATATTTTTGAACGACCGATCATGGGATAGATGAAAAGAAATAAAACAAAACATCCCCACTTTACGTGTACATGGGAGTTACCCTAAAAAAGAATATTTTTCTTGATTTTATTTACCACTTTATCGGCGTGATTAATATGTATACATATTATGCCAAATTACAGCTTTCTATTACTAACCGTCTCTGAGCTAAGCCGCGGACAGACAGACAGACCGACATGGCGAAACTTTAAGGGTTCCTTGTTTACTACGGAACCCTAAAAATTATATATTCCGTGACATTTTAGTCGTCTTACAAAGGGCCACTCCATGTACCCGAGATAAAATACCTCGAGGAGCAATAAAAAAAAAATTGTTACAATAAGTAAGTCCTTATACTTATGAACTTTTTTTATGAATGCTTAGTAGTCATTGGATACTTGAAGTCGGTTGTTTTTGTGACGATTAAAATGCCACGGTGCGGTGTATAGTTATATTTTTTCGCCCGCCTCGGCAATCATGCCGACCAGGAGAAATGCGTAGGACGCCTTAGTTTGATAGTCTGTCAGCGAATTGTCGTGTCGATCAGCGTTTGAAAAATAAGCAATCCTAATTGCTAATTCCCTGCCAAATAAAAATCCTAATGAAAATTTAACCAAAAGGTATCAGTCCATCCATTCCGTAAACATCTCACCGTGAAGTGTGAGGTGAAGTGAGCATGAAGTGAGCTGTCAATAGTGTCAATTCCTAGCTTTAGGTGCAATGACAGCTCACATCAAGTTCACTTCACCCAAGTTTTCACGGTGTGAAGTTTGCAGAATAGCACGGGGTTTAGAAAATAAAACTAAACAATTTCTAAAAGACTATTTATTTATAAAAAGTTGTAGTTTTAAATACATTTTAAATACACACAATGATTATTATCAATAAATGGCTTGGCATTTCTGAAAGCTAAAAATAAATCTAGCTTGTTTCTATATTCAGGGATATTTTTTTTTTTAACATCGTGTTTTCTGCGACCGTGTTACAGAATCAGTACGTGTTGACAATTGAATTGAATGAACATTTGATTTCTCAATCGCGAGTGTGATTTGACAGAATGAACGAATGCATTTTTGCAAATAAGCTATGGTAAATATTGCACCCGTGTCGACAGCATTATAATAAAGAATTAAAAAAACAATACTAAGACTGATCTAAAGGCACCAATGTCGTAAAATAAAAATAAAACGTGCAGCACACCGTACACGTGATAGAAGTGAAAACTCTTAACAAATAAAAATTACGATAGATTTATTGTGATCTCGACAGAGAGAGTTATATGTTTCTCCTCTCTCATGGAACGAAATATGCCTTAACGGGACGCATCCTTGAAATTTCACTTCAATAATCCCTCAATTAGTAACTAAAAATCTTCTCAACATTGAATGACAGAATGAACTGGACACCTAAAACATTCACTCAAAAGCGCTCAGCCATTTATCAATGCACACTAACGCCATCTATCTACAGCACAACATCACTACTGTCATCTAAGGAGACAGCATTCTTTTCAGTTTCCCCAGAACTTAACCGGTTGAAATGTTTTCGTTTATTGTCTTTAGAACGTGAATGTTTTTTGTGTGAACGGGATACTTTGCTTCTCCTCTTCTTGTGAGCGTGTTTCTTGTGTTTCTTCTCGGAGTCACCTCCGTTGTCTGGAACGGCTATGTGGACGGGCGCGTTGCGACGGTTTTCGACTACTGGTGCCATGTAGGTTGCTGCAGGTTCCTGGTGAATAGTATAGTGTTTTGTGGTTGTGGTTATTGTTGTTAATTAAATCAGGGGAATCAATTCGCGTATTCAAATAACAACATTTCGGTTTGCACATCAAAATCAAAATATTTGAGAAGAGCCGGCAAGAAACTTCACGGTTACTCTTTTAAATATATGATGTTTTCCTACACCGCATTGAGAGCAGTGGTGGTGACGTCCCTGTCAATTACAATTGATAAAATCGTAAGATTGGTTAGTCGCGCTTGGCTCATTGTTAATTTTAACTTTGAAAAGCTTCTTTTACTACACCGAAATCAGCCACCAAGATCAGATCAACCGCAACATTAATTCATTCTGGGAGATAGAAATTACTTTCGAAAAAAAATATAAAAATATGGTTGCGATGCGTTTCAAAATATAATATTAGTACCTAAATAGCTACGTACAAAAGTAGGACGTTATTTATTGATATGTCTATATAAAAGGAGATTTTGTGCGCATTCTATGGCTGTACTAGTGAGTTTCCGGTGTCACCCCTTGGTGCTTGGCAACCGGGGCGGACCGCCCCCTCTACCCCCCCTTTATGCCGCCACTGGCCCGGGAGTGGGACAGAGCAGGCTAGAAACTAAATAAATAATAATCATTCATATTACCTTAGGTGGGTTCCTTCTCCTCAAAATACTGTTGCTAGCATCACTGAAATATCCGGTCATATTAGTGCCTTCCATAAATAGTGGTTTGTCTGTGGTACTATCTGTAGAACTATGGAGGTATTTGCTACCTCGGTCATTACGCACGTTAAACCTTTAAAATAAATGTATTTATTTATACTAGCCGTTCACTTTGAGATGGCCGTTACCTCTCTTCCCGCTTCCCCATACCGCACAAACAAACCACACTACGATAGCAAACTCGCTATCCGTACTAAGCGGGTCTGACTTGAGGCGCGGTGTGAGGAAGCGGGAAGGGGGAGGTAACGGCCATCTCGAAGTGAACGGCTAGTATGTAATATTAGCGATTTTTAGCTTTGGGAAACTTATATCATTACAAAACAAGATTTATCTTTTCATCATCAGCCTACAGCAGTCCACGGCTGGACGTAGGCCTTTCCAATAAGGGTTTTAATGAACATTCACGCCACCAGTTGGCGCCACTTTGTCAAGAGGTCTTCCATTTCGACAATGAATATAAAATATATGATGACGTTCATCATACGTTTCATTCATTCGCATCATTCAGTCATGCAGGACTAAAGAAAATAAAGGCGCTTTGACACTTTTGACAGGTGCCAGGTCCTGATGTCTCAGTGCTGCCATCAGTGAACGTCATTTCAGAAAACCCTCACGGCGCGCTATTTAGCTCGATTCTCGGCAACTCTCATCCTGGTGCTTTCAGATAAAGTTAGATGGAGCGACGATTATTTTGTATTAAGAACTTTACGTAAGATGGAATTAGGTTCAAAACACAAAGCCTGGCCCGTAGATTTGAGCCTAGACTTATGTAAGAGCTCGTTTTGTAATGAGACGAAGAGCTAGGTTCTACAGTGCAAAAGGTCCTAACGAGCCCGTAACCCAAATCAAACCGATCATAGGCAGGGCCACTATACAGGGTTATTGGTAAAACACCAACAACCTCTTAAGGGGTCATTGAACTCATCATTATGAACAACTTTTAGTTTGCTTCCAAGCCTTAAATCGGGAAAGAAAAATCTGGTGTTCCATACATTTTGACGAGTTGTGTGAACATAAATGTAGGGAACAGCTGTTTTTTTTTCGCGTTTTCATCTTTGGTCCCATATTAAAAGTTGTTCCTATTGATGAGTAGAATGACCCCTTAAGAGGTTGTTGATGTTTTACCAATAACCCTGTATATAAGGACTTATTTTGCAACTAAGAACTAAATTTATTCGATTTTACTAATGGAAAAATGCGATAATTTTGAGAACTACTACAGCAGTTCATCATTAGCCTCATTTAGTCGAAAGACTTTCACCGTTGGACATAGACTTCTCCAAGCAAGCCTAGCAGTTGTAATTCAACAAAATTTTGTAGTCGAGACATTGAGACAGTATTGTATATCTAGTACTAAGTTTTTAGCTAATATGTTTTAGTTTTTGTATTTTATAAAGTGCCTCTTAATGGTGCAGAATTAACAATTTTTGTTTCTGTCCTTCTTCAAATATTACCTTTTATAACTTTCATCTTCTCCTCTTGGCCGTTTGACTTCCTTATGATGTTTATGTGTTTCATCTCGCTCTGCTGAAATTCTGAATACACAGGTTTTGTAAGAACATGGCTGTTACTAGTCTCCTAATTTTGGACAGGAAGATCTCGTCCATAAATCCGTATAAGATGGCGAAACCTAGATTTTACAGTAATAAAGTTAAAAAGATTTATGCGGCTACGATTTCACTAGTAGACTTCAGTGGTCATTGGAAGCAGAAATAGCACCAATTAGGGTGCTGTTTCTGCTTCTAATATCTGCTCAACAACGTAAAAAACGCAATTACTGTTGTATGAACTGTCAAAATGGAACAGATTGTGATTGATCGTATGTTACGCAATTGCTGGTACATTCTGGTTTATGGAAAATATTCTGTTGACTGTTGAGCTATTGACGACGCGCAGGTTGCTAGATAAAGGATTCTAAGCAGCTTTGCTACCTATTTTAGCAGCACGTTATCATAATCATTCTGCTGCTCTTATCCCATGTTATCATAATAAAGAGAGCCTAGCGAGGGTTTTCATGAAAATTCACTTCACTAACTGGCGCCATTTTGACAAGAGGTGTTCCATTTCGACAATGAATATTTTTTTTTTTTTTTTTTTGCTATTAATCTGTTTCATTTTGACAGTTCAACAACATTCATTCCGTTATTTACGTTGTTGAGCAGATTTTTTTTCGAACTTGTGAAGCAATGGATTCGCAATCTGTTTCTAAACGATTTAGATTCTGATTGATCGTATATTACATAGACGAATCCTCTCACCTTTTTTCATTGCTGCCTTCTGCGGCTTGTTTGGTAGGTTTGGCTTGATGAACCTTATCGCTCATCTTCTGAACAACACTCTCAATGTCCCTCATTCTTGTTCCTATGGCGTCTACCAGAGCCTGAAGATTGGAGGGCTTTTCCGCTGGATCTTTCTTTGGGGCAATTTGTACTGTTTCCTGTTTCGCTTCTGGGGGCTCTTGGGGCTGTGCTTCTTGGGGTTGATCGTTATTATTGTGTTCCTGAAAAATTATGTTTAAAATTGAGGAACTGTCGCTGAAGGAACTTAAGCCTGTTTAGTCCCCACTGCCAGGACTCAGGACTCCTCTATTTGAGGGTTGAGCTACTTGACGAAAAGTTTGCGTTTAGAGACTTACAACACCAGAAAGTTTAACCATATTATAATTTCAGTTGGATTGATGCAATAGTTACAGTATTTTTATCTCACGAAGCGACGCGCGCTTTACTTGTGTTTACCAAGTATTGTGTGTAAGAGCAGAAGCTCTCGGTACGGTCTGAGACAATGGCGAAGTTGGACATGTGTGTGTGCGTTTTATCTGCTGGCGCTACTCGTCTCCACGCACACATTCACAGCGTGTTTGGATACTTGGTGACCACAAGTAAAGCGCGCGTCGCTTCATGAGATATAAATACTACACTTTGTTTATTACTTAAATCATAATGTGCCTAGCTTTTTCCAATTACGTTCGGGTCGGCTTCCAGTCTAACCAGTTGCAGTTAAATACCAGTAAGTTACACGGAGCGACAGGCTTTCTAACCTCCACGACCCGACGGGGCACAAATATGTAGGTAGTGTTTATACTTACACTGGTTCGAGTTTCTATTTCCGCAGCCTCTTTCGGTTCGTTCCATTGGTTCTGAGGTATTTCAGTCCAAGAAATTGGATTGAGGGCGATCTACAAGCAAATACGTTATCAGGATAGCAAGAGAACAAAAATACAGCCATGGACTGCCGACAGAATTGAAAACTTAAAACTGGTATTAGCGCCATCTAGCTTCATAGTAAAGCACTACGCCGCGAGTCTGTCAAATCCGTAAGTTTATTTTCTACCAAAAATCTATAATAAGAAAAGTAAGACCGATCACAGATTATTTGGGAGCTCGTTGCTATCTAATAATCTTCAAAGTATTATATTTCTCACCAGACTCTGCCTTTCTATTCGATTTTAAACTGACAAAAAAAGAGGAGGATCTCAATGCGTATTTTTTTGTTGTTTATTCCCCGATTACCTACTCCGTCAATAGGGATGTTGACATTTTTTTTTTGTCCATCAGGTAGTTTATTAAAAAATATTGGACACGAATTATTTATTTTGATGTAATCAAAAGATTACGGCAATATATTAAGTTAAAATGTGGCATGACTTCACTGGCCGATAGATTTTATACTTAATTGTGACGTAGCGAACCCCCCCACTCCCCAATTTTAATGCACCAAATATACGTACAACAAAAAGCAAAAACTACGTGTCTAATATTTTTTTACTATCTGACTGACTCAACATTTTTTTTTTTTTACTCAGTCAACCACAGACATATTGACGACGACGTAGTAGGTACGTGTACGCACGTATGTACGTACGTTGGTAGACGTATTGTGGACAGATTTTGAAAATTCTCGCGGTGGTGTCATATAAATTTAATTAACTTTGCTTGGATAGTTTTTGAGTTAGCGTCAATAATACGTACTTTTTTATATTCAAAATCAAATCTAGACAAAATCAAACTGGTTGCTAATTTAAGTTGTATGAATTATTATTTTTATTATATGACATTGATTTTTAGGTACATTCTGTGATTACTTCCTCAAACACTGACTTATTAATTGTAAAATTTTAAGAAAATCGTCTACTTTTACAATGTTTGTAAATATGTGAGAACCATGCATCTATCACATAAGTAATTAATTTATCTTTCGTGGCTTCATTTTTATTGATTCTTCTTTTTACAAATTGTGGTAACGTTTTTTTTTTTAGGTGCATCGTCTTCACATATAATTATGTAACGAATGTACCTACACATACAAATATTGTAACACTTTTTAAAAGAGTAACGGTGGAGTTTCTTGCCCATACTTCTCCATACGTAAACTACCCTTTGGAAGGGGCGACTAGAATCAATTCAATTTTTTTTAAACTTTGACGTTCAAAAGTGCCTTACAAGGGCCTATTTGAAATAAATGATTTGACTTTGACTTTATTACGAATTTCTCAATAGCAGTCCGGAGTCCGCCTGGTTATGGCCCCCTATTACATAGGACTACAGCCTAACTGGTGAAACATGGCGTCTAGTACACACCTAACCTGCCCTAGTAACCTACCTATCCTTCGGTGAATACTGTTGTGTTGTTTTATGTTCAACATCTGCCGACCCTTTTCCCAACTATGTTGGGGTCAAACTTAAACTCTTTATTGCATTCATGTGTACATTTAGGTGTTACATTTATGTAAGTAAGTTCCAACATGAAACGCGGTTAGGGCACGGCAACATAATATACGTAGGTATATAATAAATTGGATAAAACAAGCACCCAGTGCAAGCCAGCTTCCAGTCTAACCGGATGCAGCTGAATACCAGTATTTTACATGGAGCGACTGCCTATCTGACCTCCACAACCCAGTTACTGGGTAACACGATACCCCTTGGAAAGACTGGTTGTCAAAGTTTCAGGCTCCTGTCTGACGACCCGTAACAACAGTCAAAGATCTACAAATGACAACCGGGACCAACGGCTTAACGCGCTTTCCGTCTTGTTATGTAAAGATGGTCACCCATCTACGGACTAACCGCGGCAAGCGTAGTTTAACCTGATCGATCAACCCGTGCGGCTGTTATGCCACAAGCGCAGACGTTATGTTATTAACGAGCGTTCATCCTAAAAGTTAGCAATGTCGCAAATAGCTGCCAAATATTTACCTGTTTTGATTAATTTGGCAATATTACTGTATGTAAAATTTTAACTGTAGCTAACTAGTGATCTAAAATATTGATTATGAAATGCAATAATTAATATCGTAACACCGAATATTTAGTTTTAGATGAAAAAAATATATTTGGAAACTTTCCAAATACTTTTTACAACATCAAAATTCAGTGTTGCAATTCATGTTTCAACATTGCAATTCATTATTAATATTGTAGTTCGCTGGTTAGCCACATTTCTTATTTCCATACAGTAATATTGCCAAATTAATCAAAACAGAGAACTATTTGACATATCGCACCTTTGGTAGAACAAGGGCATAATTGTCATAAATTGCCAAACGAATGTCTTTGTCCCTCCAGTTCAAAGGGCCTTTTTAAAGCATTTCTGCATATTTAAGTCATTTTGGCAATTTATGACAATTATGCCCTTGTTCTACCAAAGGTGCGATATATTTGCGACGTTGCCCACTGTCAGAATAAACGCTCTAAGTACGTACATGTGACTTATGCGATGGTTTTTGGGTGGCTGCATTGTTGTTGCTGTCGTAGAATTTATCATTCTCTTCCTCTACTGCTTCTTGAGGCTAAAATTAATTAAAAATATCAATAGTTATGCACATTATTAAACTTTGAGTGAAAAGGAGTCAGAATAGTCTGGAACATTCTACCTAGAACACGGCATGAAAATCCTATACTATGACATGAGCAATATTTGTATAAATTATACCTTTAAATATTTGTAATCATTTTCTCGAAACCGACTCTAACGATTTCGATGAAAGTTGCAATACCTACATACAGGGTGCCAGGCACATTGACACGACAACTGCTACCATGGATATTTCTGGTCTGTTATTAAAAAAAAAAAAAACTGCTGTTCCATACATTTTGCCTAAATGTTGCACTTTTCTATGAAACAGACAAACAGTTCGGCGCTCCGATTGGCCCATCACCAGTGAAGGCCAGTGAAGGGCCAATCAGAGCGCCGAACGCGGTCGATGCGTAAAATCGAGATGGTTAAACAAAACTCACACTAGACTCTCTGAAGTCTTTTTTTACCGGCGAAAAATGTATAGATTTTAAATATATAAATGTATAGAGGCTTAAAGGGGAAAATCGATCTAGCTAAGTCGCCTAACTACGAAAATTAGTTTTCTCTATCTTCACTGCCTCGCGAATGTGACACAACGTTGGTATACCGTTGGTTTATCTATTTTCACCCGAGCAGAGCTCGGTCGACCAGAGGTCTTAGTGTGAGTTTCTTTTAACCATCTTGACTTTACGCATCGACCGCGTTCAGCGCTCCGATTGGCCCTTCAGCAGTGAAGGTCTGGCCTTCACTGTTGGCCGAGATGGTTATAAGAAATTCACACTAGCGCCTCAGCCGATCGATTCTGTAAAAATATCACCTTGAAACTTAGGTGAAGTGAGCGTGAAGTGAGCTGTCAATAGTATTAATCCCTAGCGAATAAAAAAAAAGCAAAAAAAAGAAAAAGCAGAATTGACCGACAGGTACTAGAAATAATAAACGTACCGTACAGTCAACAAATGTCTAGGTAATTCATCTTTCAAAAACAGTGGCAATATTTATTTATAATCTGAGGACGTGGGATTCTGTGTAGCTAATTAAACATATTATGATTAAGCTAATTAAACATAATGAATGAATGAATGAAATGCACCGACCCCAGCGTGGTTTAACCAGACTCGATAAATCGAATGAACCCCAAGATTTGCACTAGCCCATGAAGCCTCATGTTTCATGGGACTTCAAAGGCTATTGCATATCAAGGAGTAGACCGGGGGGCGCGGGTTAATGGTAGGGAAGACGTGCCCTTAGGATAAGGAAGGATTTACGAGCCGTACCGGATATGCATCCTAGAGTAAGCAATGGAATAGTGGAGAGACGGGTTATTTTTATCTAAGGATGGGCATCTTTTTACGACGGCGTCGTTGGTTCAGGTGCATGTCCAGCTTCATCGGTGCATCTGCTCTGTGCTGTTTCCAAGGTCTTCGTCTGAGGTTCTTGCTGCTGTTTCAGGTAACGCTAAAGTCATGTGCTGTTCGAAGTCGGCATAACATGCGTAAATAAGTCGTCCGGCTTTCTTGGATTTGGTCTTGTTCTGCATGCTTCGGGTGTGGTTTGCGGCGCCTGTGCGAGTTGGCACATTCTTGCTGGTTTTGGTTACGGTTTTTCCGTCTAACATTATTTTCATATTTTTTCTTTCGGCTTGGTTTATTCCTAGCGTGATTAATCAAGTCTCATATGATAACTCTCTCCGCCAGGTTCGTTCAAGTCCAGCTTCACAAGTGAATCTGTTGGCGCTCCTCGTTGTTTAACTCCAGTTCTGACGCGGAACAACTTCGAGCTCGTCGTTGTTCACCTCAGGTTGCCGCGATTGTATTATAGTTCTAAATTATGCACACAAAAAATCCCGACTCGTGTCGCCCGAATGCTTGTTTTTATGTTCGTACTATCGCAGGCGCGGACATCTGTGGACACCGTAAGGACCATTCCTGCTTGCAGCGCTCGGCCGCTATTGTAACGCTTCCTACGATCATCAACCAATATCATCAGCTTTTTACTGAGGCTCTTGTTTTTGTAAATGAAACAATAAAAAGACCTTAAAAATCATCAGAGTTGGTGCGTTTTTCATTGAAAATAATTATCAATATCTTCGTCCTGTTGTCGTTCGAGCAGGGATGGGGTAAGGCCATAGATCTTTTTTTTATATTTATGAATACGTTTTCTATGCTATCAGAAAAGTATAAAAAAAATAGCGTCCAGGATTGAGTGGATTTCTCACATTAGCAGTTTTTGGGTGAGACCCGGAAAATTTCCACAAAACTTTAAAAAGCGTACACTGTCGATAACCACCCGTCATATTTGTTTTAAATTAACGAATATAACGAATATTCGAATATAACTATATAACCCCTTTTCAAAGTATGCACCTACTTAACCATCATAGGTACAGAACCTAGACATCAGTTTGGGTAAATAATAAATAAAAATAGTAAATGATAAAAGCAAATTATTATAGTATCAGAGTATAATATTTAACACAATCTACATTTACGCTTTCACTGTCAGATTATATAGCGCATTTACTGAGATACCCCGTTATGGCATTCTATAATATACACAAATAGTGAGCATCATAAAAGTTAAATGACCAATTGCTATGCGCCCTAAGGGCCGGCGCGGTGGCGGCGTGGGCGCACATCTGTCGCGAAAGGGGCTGCAAATGGCACATGTGGTCATCGGGTGCACGGAATTCCGTTTTCAAGTTGTTAGGTATACGCGCCCGTGTTCGTAAAAACACCACGCACCACTCAAAAAACAAGACACACCGCAAAATATTAATATAAGTATCACACATGCATTGTATCTTAAGTTTGGTACTAATGTACCAAACTTTTTAGCCCATAAAACCAATTAAACCCATAGGGACAAAATAAACTATTGACTTAAAATTACGAAACTAAGGCGGTCTAGCAGAAGTTTTATTGGAAAATAGTTTTGTATGAAATCTAAAGCGATAATGTAGCGAGTTTGTTAGAATCATGTTTTATATAATTTATCTTGCCATTATATATGTATGCTCATAATATGATCTTATAACATTTGCTTAGAAACTTCGCCACTGAAAATACGCGGTCGCGTGTTTTCACTTAATCTATTAAATAAAATACCGATTTTGCAGAGGGAAGGTCATGCCCTAAACTATATGGAAAGATTTCACCGGATTAGCTTGGGTTCCTTGTTTGCTCTGGAACGCTCGCCTGAGATCAGCAACGCACTTAGGTAGGCACTTATTAACACTCACGCACACTCACTCACGCTGTCACTTTAGCACAATTTTAATCTATTTATTTGGCGACAGCGATTTTTATTTAGTCGCAGCAGTATCAAAATAAAAATAAAAACACCAGTATCAACGCGCTGTTCAAATTCGCCGGCAAGCGACGCGATCTTGCCATCGATTAAGCTAATTAAACATAATATGTTTAATTAGCTGCACGGAATACGTTGCAGTGCCATTTTTTTATATAATATGTAGTTTTTTTTACACAGAATCCCACGTCCTCAGAGCACACTACCAAAGTTTAGCCAAAATCGGTCCAGCCCTTTCGGAGTCCATAGAAGACAAACAAATAAACATTGATTTTTATTTTTATAGATAAAAATGAAATGCTGTTTGTTAGTAAATGCGTCACTTCAAATTGGCTGGACCGACTTGACAAATTTTTGTTTTTAAATGTTCGTAATAGTAATAGTCCCAATCAGAGCTGTGGTTCCGACACCCTTACTGCGTAACACACGATGAATGACAATCTGTTTTATTTTGACAGTTCAACAACATTAATTGCGTTATTTATGAAGTTTTTCCGGGAAACTTAAAAAAAAAATCTCAAATAATACATAATTAAAATAATCTTCAAATTCGGACAAAACCGAACGTCCTTTTTTCAAAATTCAAAAGTCTTTTATTCTAGTTTGAATAAATGACTTTTGAATTTCGAACGTCAAAATTACATAAGACAGTCCCCCGAAAACGGGGGGCGCCTTTGTATCAATATTGGGACAGGACAACGTCTGTCAGCTAATATACAACATTTATGGATGCTAGTACTTCCCTGGACAAACTCCTTCACAGAGGGCTCAACCACAATAGGGAATATCCACGGAATTTATAAATTATTCATTATTTAATATACATTAAATAGGAGTCAAGAAACAAATTCAGTTTTTTTTTAAATGCATTACTTATTTTACAATTCATTATTTAAATTTATGATTTTTTGGTGGAATGGAACACAAACTCGAAACGCGTTGTCTTCGAAAATCCGTGATCACAAAAGGCATGTGAATAAATATCTTTTCTTAGCAAACTGCTTGAATTCTCACTAAGGAAAGTTTGTAAGTGCGATTTCTGCTTGAATAAAGCACAATAACAATTTAATTTATATTATTTGGGGCTAAAAAACAGATGTATTGTTATGTCATGTAATTTTGACGTTTAGTGTTGATTTTTAGTCTTGTTTAACACTTTCGACTCCACCTATTTTTCATAGAACTCATACGCCATGCCGCCATACATATTGGAAGTGAACCCTCCGGGAGGGTGCCGGGATTACGTTTGCCCTGAAGTTAAGCATCGCGGACGGTCAACGGCATTAGGTTTAAAATCGTATCATAAAACACTGTAAAACGAACTAAAATAGTATTTTTAGGTGGTCTTGTCGTTATAAGTAGTTTCCAACAATCTTGTTAAAATATACATCATTGAAAATGAGCCAGCCCTCCGCGAGGAATCCCGCCATGCTATATGCGACTAGGTGAACCCTCCAGGAGGGCTTCCGGCACTGAGTAATTAACTTTGGATTTTGATTTTGTGATATATGTATCCAAAGGAATAAAAAAACTGGCAACGCGATGTTCCTACATATTTGTCGCAATTTGTCCTGCTTTTTCAAGTTTAGCAATGCAGATAAGATGTAAAAAAATCGTAGATCATCGTAACGTCTTATAGTTATAACTTACATTTTCAGTAGAAGTGGGTAGTTCCTCCACTTCTTGGTTCACGGGTTCAGGCTGTTTTTCTTTTTCTGATTCCTCTTCGAAGTACTTGGCTGGAGGCTGAGCGTTTGACTTCCGCCGCTTGGTATGTCTAGAGGGGACATTACGCAGGTAGAGTAGGACAAGGTGTAGGTAATTGTACGATAACTGAAAATCTCATAACACTTTCGACTCCACCCATTTTCATAGAACTCATACACTATGCCGCCATACATACTGGAAGTGAACCCTCCGGGAGGGTTGCTGGCATGATGTTTGCGCTAAAGTAAAATATCGCGGACTGTCAACTGCATTTGGTTTAAAACCGTGTTATAAAACACTCTAAAACGAAGTAAAATAGTCTTTTCAGTGGGTCTTGCTATACGTAGTTTCCAACCTTTTACATTTTTTGTGAATATTTGTAATGGTGAAAAAAAAAAATGCTTCTAGTTCACTAGTTAGCCATATTTCTTATTTCCATACAGTAATATTGCCAAATTAATAAAAACAAGTAAATAGCTATTTAATCTGTGAAGTAAATATTTGACAGCTATTAGCGACGTTGCCAACTTTTTGAATGAACGCTCCTAAATAGTAGGTACATAATAATAGGTAACTAGTACTCACATACGTGAAATCTTATTATGTGAAGACTCCTTTCCTTCATTTGTTGATAGCGCGATCTGAAAGTGAACAATTTATTTATTATAAGCTCCCAAACCCTCCCATCATCTTTATTACGTAACGCAATTGCAATCGCTTTTCTATAGAAACTTCACTCTTAATACGTTGAACTGTCAAACACTAAATGAAAGTGATTGTAATTGCGTAATCTTAATGTACATTCATGGTAATGGAGACGTCACTATAGTCATTAATTGAGTGGGAATTTCTATTAAAATTACCTATGAATTTTAGCTGTGATTACTTTAGTGACATGATAATATTTTGGGAATTGTGAATGCCCTTAGAAATAAATTTAAACCAAAGTTAATATGACATTAATTCACAAATGACAGATAACTAATCTATGTGTCTGGTCTGCGGTGCGGCCGCTGAAGCTCTACAGGACATATAGCTCCATCTCTTTCCCCCACTGAAGTAAGATTAAAATAATACTGCTTTAGAGGTTGTGGTGGGCCCCCTGAGGGTCAGTCAGTAATGGTAATTGAAATCCGGTCCCGAATATTACATTTCGAGACTAGTTTTCGCGATTGTAATACTTTATTTAAAATGTATGTGCCCTTTATTCAATCTCAATCCAAGAAAGGGACTAGCTAAAGTAGCTAACTGTGCGTTTGCACTGGCGAAACATTCACATCAAAACATGTTGAAATCTCTAGTTCCTAACAAACATTGTATCATGGAACATTGACAGAAAATAGAGATTACAACATGATTTTGTACGCGTACGTAATGTTTTCTTCATACAAACTTTACCCCTCTTTTAAGATTTGAATTTCAAAATAAATATTGCCTTTTAATTTCAAATCTCGAAGTCCACTGATTTAAGCAGTGCGTACTTTGTCAGTCAGTCAATCACAGTACTATTTTGTAGTTAGACAAGATTGCATTTTAAATTTTATCGTTGCTTAGCCCCGTTCAGAATAGGATTCCATCACGATTATTGATTACCACGATATCTGGGGGCGGCAGGGCAGCCCTAGGCACGGGCGCGGGCGCTATTTCGTTGTCTGTGGTGTCAGTAGCTGCCTCCTTGCCTGATCGTAGCACCTTATCATGGCCGCCTTGTTCTGATTCGTTTTCTGACAGCTCGTAGACTGGGCCTTGGTCGATGGTTCTAGAAGAATTAAATCTTTAAGTAAAGATTAAATGAAAGACAGTGCAAGACCTCGGGAAGCCCCAAATTGCGTAGCATACTCAGAATGACAATGCATTCAAAGTTAAAACCCTTTGCTTCATATTTTTTAATACATAATCAGCCTATAATGTCCCCACTGCTGGGACTCAGGCCTCCTCTCTGTGAGAGGCAGTGGGCCGTAATCCCCCACGCGGGCCCAGTGCGGGTTGGTAGATGTCACATGTCTGCGAATTTTTGGTTCTAGGACATACCGGTTTCCTCACGATGTTTTTCTTCACCGTTTTGAGAAATAATTTTGAATGTCTGCTCAAAATAATATATTTGGATTTTCATTTCGAGTGTGTTGACACAATTAGTAATTTTTGAAGGACTAAATTCAAAAGTACACAAAAACATTATTGACATATTGTCAAGCTTATGTCAAGAGATTTCCTTGGATGTTGTTAATTTAGTTAGCCAATCACAGCAGTTATGAGTTCGTCAATATGTCAGATTTTTTTTGTGTTGTTTATTACCCTTTCAGAAACCGGGTATTAAACTCGTTTGACAGCTAAAACAGCGCTGTATTTTGTCTTGATATGATTATAATAGTCCTCCAGACCGAATTTCCGCCATGGCGACCAATCTCAGCAGAGACCAGCCTTCGACGTGGGAGATATTATAGTGCACAAGTATGTGCGCAGACACAGGTGCACTCTCTGTTTCCTCACTCTCAAAGTCCGATGGGACGGCAATCCGACACGACCGGAGTGAGATCAGGCGCACGGCCGCGGCGGTTTTTTTTTTGCAAGACTTTGCAATACTTGAAACTCAAATTAAAGTTTAGTTGGTGAACAAGAGAATTATCACCACTTACTTGGGAAGAAAAGTAGAGTCAGCTGGCGGTGGCTTCTTCATCTTGTACATGTGACTCCATGGCGCGGCGGGCAGGACCTCCCAGGGCTGGCCCAGCACCCTGGTCCATACTTCTCCACGAACTACCACCAAACACCTGGTGAGACACTTAACATAAAATCACGTCTGACTGCAAAAAATCCTCAGTGGAAAAACGTACACTTAAAAATCAAATCAAAAGACATTTATTCAAACTAAGCTGAGATATTTCTAAATGATTAATCTATGGCTAAGAATCAGCACTTTTCGAACGTCAAAATTACATAAGACAGTGCCCCTTAATAAAGTGCTTTAGCTGGGAAGACGAAGTGGCGTAACAAACTGTCCAGCAGCACAACTGTCTGTTCAGTTAGAAGAACTTGAGAATCGTACCTAGGACCCCACGTTTAACGTAGATCAACTAGGTACGAATTAAGTATTAGGGAAATTGAGAATAGCTCATACCTTCGTAATGAACTAGTTTAGTCAGGTGATAGCGCGGTTGACTGCATAGAATCTGACCCCTAGATTGACCTATTATTTTTTTGATGTCTCACTGTTCCACTGCTGAGCAAAGGCCTCCCCAAAATCCTTCCAGACATCCTTTTCCAGGGCCACCTCGATCCAACCCTTGCGGTACGCGACTGGGTTGTCTCGCCACCTCTTCCTGGGCCGGCTTTAGCGGCGCCGTCCATCCTCAGGCACCTCGTGTGGAGACTGTTGCCCAGCGGCCACTATGCATAAAACAATAAACAATTGAAGAAGAATTTCTTACCTTAGTCGCGTACAACAGAAAGGGAACTGCATGTTGGTATCTTCCACCACTTCTTCACATTCGATGGCAGACTCCGGAGCTTCTACTCGCTTACATCTGGACAGAAATAAACTTATTGAGCTATCATCACTATAGTGTTTAGCAGCAGTGATAAATTAATGGTGAAATGAAATGAAATTTTTTATTCCGTAAATAAGATATCGAAATCACTTTTACACGTCATATTAAAAATAGGCTAGATGAGTTCGGCGTTTCCTATTTGATTACTCTGAGAAGAAAGGCCGAAACAAACTCAGAGGTCACAGTATCTTTTAAAATCCAGACATAATCTTGGTCAGGCCATATGAGGACCATGTAGATTAGTGTCTGAAGTGATCTTTTGAGGAAAGAACCACACAGATTTGAGTGGATCTGTCCAGTCAGTGCAAGCATTTGTCAGTAATCGTGGAGATGAACTGAGAACTTAAGGAGCTCAACTCACCGGTATGACCGTCAGACTGCCTTGTTCTAGGTCTCGAATTCGAACCCAAGGCACCTCTGACTTTTCGGATTCATGTGCGTATTGTATAATTTACCACTTGCTTCAAAAACGGTGAAGGAAAACATCGTGAAGAAACTGGCATTCCTGAGAGATATTTCTAGACGGCATGTGAAGCCAAGTCAGAGGCCCATGGGCGGCTTTAAAACTCTGACACCAGGTTAATTACTACCCACACGATAAAGAAAGAAAGAATGAGTAAGTATTTCAAACAATAACCTATTGAAATGACAGCAGGAGACCCCCCCCCACCCCCCACTGCCACCATCATGGGTAGCTGTCAAAAAAAAACCTGATGTTTGAAGAAAAAAGAAAATTATTTCTTGGGTACATACCCGACTGTGTATATAGCGAGATTCCGGCCTCCGGGCTGGCATCTATGCCTGGTGCAGGAGTAGGCATCTGCCCACTCTGTGTATGCTGGATGCTTCTTCATCGTCCTAGGGTCAGTACAATCTAGGGCAAAGAGATGATGTCATGAATTAAAGTGTTTGTAATTCTAGTCTAGCTGCTGAAACTAACTACTAAAAAGTATTTGTTGTTGCGCCCCTTCTTGTCCCCAGCTAAAGTGGTGAAGGGCGGGCGTTTTGGGGGACTGTCTTATGTAATTTTGACGTTCGAAAAGTGTTGATTCTGAGCCTAGTTTGAATAAATGACTTTTGAATTTGAATTGAGAATGATAGGTCGTGCAATATAGACAAAAAAAATTGGCTGGCCTTTTCCATATGTATTTTGTTAGCTGATAATAATTTATAATAATAATAATCTACACATTAACAAACAAAATGGCGACTTTTTTTTTTTAAAGTTCCCTTTTATTGCTTAAGGGGACTACAGGACCTAAACGTGCCTAAACGCAAGTTTTATAATGCATAAAAGAATATGATCCACTGCAGTAAACAAAATCAGAAAAATATATGATATTCTTCAGGATATATATGCTAGTATGATAGTGTGTTGAAAACATAATACAACTAATTTGATACGATAGAAAAAAATCATGAAGATACCTCTAAAAATTTCTTTTAACGATTAAAAATCATATTAATTTACATGCAATCATTCTGATTTTTTGTCAGATTATTCTACAAGCTACATATTAGCATAATAGTGTTTTAATTTTCCAGTCCAATCAATAGATTTTCTGTAAATCGCTAACTGCTTCATATTTTGCAATAAATTACCTGCGTCGTGTCATCGCGCTTCTCTTTCATTTCTATGCAGTCCGACAGTGACCGCGCTTTAACTGTTGTAAGAACACACTTTCCGAGAGTTTTGAAGGACGAATTTTTTAAAAATTGTTTGAAAAATTCGTTTGCCTAACAACGTAAATAACGTATTAAACGTACCCACGTTGTCTGTCAAAATAAAACGATTGATCAGTATAAGTGTTACGCAATTATCCCGCTGGTCATTTATACAATTTTGGATCTAAGAACAAACAAGGTTTTATGAAAAGAATGAGCAAAATTCATAGCCCTTCCTATTGGCTTTGGCGTAGTCAGGTGAAAATACGCGCAGTTTCACTGCGCGTATTTTCACCTGACTACGTAGGAAGCGTTAGCACACAATAAAACCATTTTAAGTACAAAAAAAAACAACCGTTTCAAAAAAAAAAAAATACTACAAAATGAAAAATTACGCTAATTTCCGAAGTCGGGTTTTGGAAGTATTTGGTTTTGAATTTTCGTTTTTTGCCAAAAACTTCCGCAAAGTAAATTTTTACTTTGTAGTGTTTTTTACGTAAAAAAATAAACACTTTTTTTTTGTGGTACCTATAATAACACTTTTTTTAGACTAAGTTGGAAAAATACGTATTATTAAAGCTAACTCAAAAACTATCCAAGAAAATGTTTAACCACCTCGAGAGCATACCCTTCAAACAAATAATTTCAAAACAACAAATCAGTGGACATACTAGCAAAAATAAATACATAAGTACCTATGCTATGAACATAAAACCTCCTCCTTTTTGGAAGTCGGTTAACAAACGGGCGGTTCGCGCCAAAACAAGTGCGGGCAAAGTTTCTTGTTTATAAACAGAACGCCTAATCAAGCGATTCGTAAAAAAACACGCATAATTCGGTTTTTTCTAACAGTACTTCCTGTATTTCTTACTTTTCGTTGCCTTCGATCAAATATCTCGCAAACAGTCTGACTTCAAAAGCTATTGTAACAATCAAAGGTTTTGTTGCTAAGGAAACAACTATCCAATTACGCAACACATTTTCGTAAACGATTACGACTAATCTGTTTCATTTTGACAGTTCAACAACATTCATTGCGTTATTTACGTTGATGAGCAGATTTTTTTTTCGAACGTACGAAGCAAAGGATTAGCAATTTGTTTCAAACCAATTCAGATTCTGATTGATCGTGTATTACGTAATTAAGTGTTCAGTTTTATAGTAATCTAATAAATCAGAACCCTGAGAGGCATCTTGATCTCTCAACAACACAAATCAAAGCTTATTCAAGGCCTTTATCACATTACAATGACAATTCCTTTCATTAATGACAATTACATATAATTAAAGTGGAGCGCGTTGGTATGTACGTACCAATAGATTTTATCGTGTTGTCAATTAAAGACATTCCGAGTACGTTACACAATCAAATTAAGGAGAATACTTGTGGACTAACTAACTATCTAATTAGTAACATATTTTCGTAAACGATTACGACAAATTTGTTTCATTTGACAGTTCAACAACATTCATTGTGTTATTTATGTTGTCGAGCAGATTTTTTTTTTCGAAAATATGAAGCTATGGATTAGCAATATGTTTCAAAACGATTCAGATTCTGATTGATCGTGAAGGTATTACGCAATAAGGGTATAGGTATAAAAAATATAAAATGATATCTACATTCTGTATTGAAGTTTTCGTGTTTCCCTTTGTGTTTCCCAGCATGGCCAGAATTGTGAACTGCAAACAATAGGGAATATGCAAGTCAGTTTTTAATTCATTATATCAATATAAGGCAATTTTACATAGGTAGAACCCGGAAAATTCTTAAAAAGTACCATTTGCTATCAAACAATTTGAGTAGGTAGGATACTAAAATAGTAATTTTAATTTATTGCTACAGGTATCGAATGTCCGTTATTTTCCCGAACATGAAAGAAGTTATAGTAAGGTTTATTTAAATCCTTTTTTCCAATTAACAATAAACATCAACTTTAGACTGACTAGTACTGTTGAAAAAGTCACAAAAATATGTTGTTGTAGCGCAAACTGAACCTTTTGTTTAGGGATTACAGTTGTTTTTCCTAAAACTCGTATTTGTTTACATGTTTGGCAAATAAACTGCGAACGCAGATTAGGTACTTATGTACATGATTTTGTGGCTGTGTGCTTTGCATCTCATCTTTAGCCCTAAATGAAACAACTACTTAGTTGTTTCGCATAACTCAAGCAGAAATAACAAAATAATAATTACAATAAATTTCAAAGCTATGGACATCGACATCTAAAACACTTTGCAAAGTTTAAAGGATTGTTTACCCAATTACTTAATATCTTGACGTCATCAACGGCAATATCCATGACAATTGCGTTTTGTTTCACCGGTCAGACGCAACAAAATAAAAAACAAGAAACAATTTGGCGTTTTATTATGCCGATTCAAAAGTAATGAATTTAGAAGTTTTTAATCATAGGCATTTGCATATTCCTTATTGAGATGGCCAGATACTACTATTTTAGTTAAAATTCCCAAATCTGGCATTTCTATTATTCATTTTCATGCTAATTCGATTTAGGTAGGTACTTTATGATCCTCAATGGGTCATATAAAACAACATAACATCAAATAAGGGCAGGTACACCCACATTTCTCCAGTTATGTTTAAGTCCAATGTAATAGAGGGCGAGCCTATTGCCATCAACCGGACACAAAGCCAGACTCAGGGCTGCTACCGAGAAATTCCTGATGGAAAAAACCGGATAACACTTTGCCAGGACCTCATGCTTAGCGTTTAAGACCATAGACCGACGAGGCTTATAAAATAATATTTATATCTAAATAAAATATGAAGTATGCAAACGTGTGATGCACTTGCGAGCATTTTAAAAGCTTACAGATTTAAAACAAATAAAAATATATCTTACATTGATTCTTGTACGAGTCTTTATTTTCCAAGGTAGAACTTGCAGAGACCGCGGCCAGAAGCCCCAGAATTAATATAATCATGTTTTAAAGCACATGGACTGTGCACCAAATGAGAAGTTTTCACTAGACTGACCGTTAGTAACTGCTATGCCTCGAAGGCAGTACAGTGAAGCAGATATGGCTAGAGGAAAAAAGACTAAAGTTGAACTGTTTCGACCTTTTTCTGATCCGCTAATTGCGGGCGTTACTTTTTGTAGATGTGTTTTATGGGTCAATTAATCTGTGAAGGAGTGGACAGTGGGTGACAGCTGTTAATTTAAGTACTCAGGTAGAACTCTCTCTCTAAAAAAATATAGAAAATCTATACAATACCTACATAGTAGAAATAAATAAAATTGAAGAGTTTGTTTTAAATGTCACAAGAACAGGTTTGTACTAAATGCATGTGAAACTATAAACGGTACTTATTATAACAAAAAAAATCTCTGTCTGTTAAAGGCAAAGTCAAAAACGTTTATTGCGAACTAAGTGTACAATGTTGGTGATAAGTTATGTTAGTACTTACGACTTAGCAGCCTTTTACAAGCATTGCAATTATCATTCACCTGCCCTTATCATCCTGAATCCGTTAATCGTTCGTCAATCGTTAGCTTAATTTGTTTGGTCCGGCTAATCTCCGAAACGGCTGGACCGATTTTGACGGGAGTTTCACTGGCAGATAAGGAGTAACTTAGGCTACTTTTATAGAATTAGGGTCCACGCGGCCAGCAGCTGCAGTAAGTACCTAAGTATTAATAAGTTTTTATTAGTTGATTTGTTCACTTGCTGCGACACCAGCAGCAGTAGGTTCCCATGGCTACACAGGGTAGGTAGCTTAGCTTGGTTTGTTTTGGTCTGTGGGGGGAGGGCGGTCAAATCAACCCAGCTTAAGGCTTGGTCTACTGCTTAAGAGCGCGACTGCTGAGCCGGTCCTCGGTTTGAAGGAGTTTATTTTTAAAAGAGTAACAGTGGAGTTGCTTGCCGGCTCTTCTCCATAGGAAACGACCAATTGGAACCGTGCACCTAGCTTCTGACGTTTCATAAGTGCCCTTGTAGGTTTATGTGAAAAAATATTTTGAACTTTTGAACTTGAAGTATTTTTGGGTATACCCATTTAGAAGTTTTTAGTAGCAGCCCTGCAATTTTAACAATTTAACCAAATTCTTTGCATTATTTCGTAGGTACGTTGTCGAGCAGACGAATTGTTCTAACAAAATTAAGCAATGGACTATTATTTCCTTTCAAAATGAACGGGATTGTAATATAATAGCACAATATTGTTGCGTAGGTACTGACTACACTGGGATTTCTTAGCGCGTCTTTTCGGCCGTTTTATATGAAGATAGAAACGGTTACTTATTTATACTATGGTAATAGGGATCGCGTTACGCAATTGGAGAGCTGCCGACGTATTCTTTAAACAAAAATCTCACCATGAAAACTTAGGTGAAGTGAGCTGTCAATAGTGTCAATCTCTAGCATTAGGTGGAATGACAGCTCACTTCAAGTTCACTTCACCTAAGTTTTCACGGTGACATCTATACAGAATAGACCAGATGATGTCTGAGTAACGGCATTAGGCTCGCCCCCTATACCATAATAGGATACGTTTTTCGCTTTTGATGGTGGTTGTACTTTGGTTTGAGAACAATACAAATGTTTTCTATTTACGTTTACCAGAGAGCGGCATCCGGTTCTTTTTCTTCTAAAAAGTGGGGAAAAAACTCTGTTCACTATGCTAAGTGCGTAAGATGCGTGTGAAAAACTCGTGAATTTGTAAATAAAGACACATTGGACTTTATTTACAAATTCACGAGTTGTTATCTGTTGCCTGAGACTTTGTCTGCGTGGATTTTGTTTTTCAGCATTGTTAATACAAGCTAGGTAGCTGACCTAGGGTTATACAAGGTGTCAGAGGACAACTGTTACCATGGAATCATGGATTCAGTACATGATTCTGAACCTTTTCCGTTGAACTTTTTCGTCGGTTATTAACTGAGGAGCTCGTGGCTAAGTAATAACAGCCGCACGGTTCGATCCATCAGGTTAAGCTACGCTTGCCGGGGTTGGTCTGTGGATGGGTGACCATCTTAACATACCAAGACTCCTCCGTGCTTCGGAAAACACGTTAAGCCGTTGGTCACGGTTGTCATTCGTGGATCTTTGGCAGTCGTTACGGGTCGTCAGAAGCCCGAAAGTCTGACAACCAGTCTTACCAAGGGGTATTGTATTACCCAGTTACTGGGTTGTGGCGGACAGATAGGCAGTCGCTCCATGTAAAATACAGTATTCAGCTGCATCCGGTTAGACTGGAAGCCGACCCCAACATAGTTGGGAAAAGGCTAGGCAGATTGATTTTTTATTAAAAAAGAAAGCTGCTGTTTCATAGAAAAGCGTAATACTTACAAAAAGTAGTGGTAAAAATGTATGGAACAGCAGATTTTTTTTTAAATAACCGACGAAAAATTTCAACGCAGGGGGTTTCATGATCATGTACTGAATCCATGGTATCAGGCTTCGCGTCGATGGGGACTGCCACTCTGTATAGTATCCTGCTATAATAGAGGCCTAAATACTATATTTAAAAAAAAACAATAAGTATAGTAGGCGAAAGAACAATATTTTCTTCATGTCAATACAAAATGGCGAAATGAGCGCAATAGGGCCGGTACTATTCTCTTAACAGCTGAATTAATGGTATTTTGTAACCTTAATGTACCAAGAGTGTAAATATAGGACATTAAAAAAAAAAACTTGATAATAAAGGTTCAAAGAAGCAAAAAATATGCATTTAAAAACTACCATATTTTTGTAAGTAACATATTTATTCTGGCAACCCTCCCGTAGGGTTCACTTCCAATATGTATGATGCCATGGCGTATGAGTTCTATATAAAATGGGTGGAGTCGAAATGTTAAGCTACGGTTGCCGCTGTGGGGTCGTGGATGGATAACCGCATCCGTTGCATATCGAATCCAGACCGGAAAGCGCCCTCTGTCGGCGCGACCACGCGTTCAGGTTCACCGAATAAAAAGTTCGAACGATCGTGTATTCGCGCGACAATCGCTTTTACAATAGAACGAGGGGTTAGTGTTTTGTGAGTACCTACATAAACAGATAAATAACTGCCTAAAAGTGGTTCTCATACCTCTGCCAAACCCTTTAGGCCAACGTTTCTCAAACTTTTTTGGCGAAGGAACCATTTTGGGAAACGAAATATTTGACGGAGCCATAAAATAATCAAAACCTCGTGGTATACTTCATTAAAAATCATAATGACATTAACATTTCGGATCTAATGGGGCGAAAGAAATAGATTTTTACTTTTCATCAATTGTTTGATGTCAGGTTTGATTGAAGAGAGATGAAGTCTAATGGACAGGTTCGGCATATTATATATTATTATACACACATTTATTGCGGTATTTTCTTTTTATAGCTGCATATGTTGAGTTGAGAATCCTGTTTCGCACAGTTTGTAACTCCCAAGTTCAAATAGCCTTGTTAATTATTGACAACGAGATAACCATCATCTCATTTCTGCATGGAGCAAACTATTACTGCTCAAACAAAAAAAAAAAGAAAAATACGTTACGTACGTTATACGTTTCGAAGAATATGGCAGCATACATAAAATACTAATATTTTGTTTGCTTACAAAATATTGAAAACAATCGGGATTTCCGTGGACGTGTTTAGACGAAATTCATTATTTTTACCGCTTCCTCAAGAACAAATTTTAGATTTAGCGTCATTTGCTTAATTGCAGTTTTTTCAGATGTTGTTCCACTGCGTCCAAGTTTTAATTTTTTTTTGACGTAGTAGCAGTATCACGAATAAATAGTAAAGCGCTTAGGATATCCTACATAGACACGTGATTAAGCAAATGCCGCCAAATCTAAAATTAGTTCTTGAGGAAGCTGGGCTCCGCAAAGTACAATGAATCAGTAATTTCACGGAGCCCCCACAGAGGCTTTCACACTTTGAGTAACACTGCTGCGAATACAGGAGTAATAATACCATGTTATTATATAAAGGGCAAGTAAATTAAAAACAGGTAATTCTCAACATAAATTTATTTACACTAAAAACTAATAATAACTCTTATTACTTAATTATTACAAATATTCAGCAAACCATTGTATTAATACATGGAATTTTATGAGAAATTCAAAACGGACGTTTTTAAAACGTCTACTCAAATCGTGCTAAATATTATCCGGCTTAGAATTTTCGGATGTGTGTTACGAATCTACTGCGTATATCTGAGCGATGCTATGCTATCATAACTGAGCGATCACACAACAAAAATAATAAAGGTACTCTTTCGAAGGCGACGGCAGCGGCGTTGGGTTGACAGTAACCGCAAGCGACAGTGCCGCTGCGGTTTTAATTCCGGACGCGATGTGACATCTACGACGGCAGCGGCACTTCTCTTCTACAGTTTCGAAATACAGCTCTTGTCGCGAGAGCGACTGACAACACTACTGGTAAGCCGTTTGCAGTCGCCGCTCGAACGCAACATACAAACGCGCAACGTGCAAACGGTAGCGTTTACATAGAAACTATAGTAGTGTCGCTGCGGTGTGTCGTTGCGGCCGCGCGGCATTGCCGCTGCCTTCCGTATTGGACGTTTAAAAAAATAAACAAAAATATACAAACTTTTATTAAAATGTTGCAGGGCATCATTAGGCGCACGCGTACTTATTAATTTCGCTTTGTATGAAAATTTTGTCGGGTTCGGCCACTGCGAATCGCAGAATCGTAAATAAACTTGTGAGTGAGTGCCGTTTCGTGTAAAACTCACAATAGGTACGTACAAATATTATGTGTACTGTGCCCTGTGTTTGTAGTGGCACATCAAAATAAAAACAGTCCTCTACCCTGCATTGGGACAATAATACGCTGGTATCATACAATCTCAACGTATTTACCAAATTTCAACACGATACCAGTAACCGTTAAACAGTTCCTTCATGCGGAGACGATCCTGGTTGCAGCATCAGGTCATGTCTACCAAATGAATGTATTGTCATCGGAACGGAACCAGTATACAAAGTTTCAACTTGATATGTCAAGACAATGTTGGCATAAATTGGATTGCAAGATTTGACCCATAAATAATAAAAGCTTGTATTAATAATGAGGGTTTTCTGAATAGACGTTCACTAGGTGGCAGCACTGAGACGTCAGGTCTGGGCATCTGTCAAAAGTGTCAAAGCATCTTTTGTTTTTTTTTGTCTTGACTGAATGATTAATGAATGAAACGAATGATGAACGTCATCATATAATTTATATTCATTGCCGAAATGGAAGACCTCTTGTCAAAGTGGCGCCAACTGGTGGCGTAAATTTTCATGAAAACCCTCAAAGTTTATGGTAAATTTTTAGAGCAGCCATTACATAGTCTATTGTCTTAAAAATCTAAAATATTATGTCTTTAATTTATTTCTATAAATCTGTAATATCATAATTTTATCATCTTTACAGTTTAAATTATTACAAATCAACTAAGAACGACACAAAATACAATTTTCCTTTGGGATAGCGTATACCTACATTAATATTTGAGTTGGGTGTATTTTAAGGGACTTAAATATAACTGGCGAGCTGGGGGTGCACTATTTAAATGTCGGAAATAGAATGAAAAGAAAGAAAAATGGTTTAATCTGCACAAACTAAACGCACATTACGCATTAGTTCACTAATCGGGACGCCAGCGCTGCCTAGCGGCGCTCGACAGGGTCAACAACATAACGCTCGGATCGGCCGGAGCTAAGTCGAGTTCGTTGGTGTGGCTGACGAGCAGTGAGTACGTTTAGAAACTGTCGTGCGTTCGATATAGTTGTCTCGTGTACCTACTCAATGTGTGAATTGCTAGTGTGATTAATTTGGTCGTAAATTATTATTTGATCTGAACTGCAAACGGTTTTTCTATTGTGCAATAACCAACACTACCCATAATACGCCCACAGTAGTTAAAATATGGCTGAGTATAACAAAACAGACAAGTACCCTTCTCCGTCCTAATTATCTACTGTCCCTTCGGGGATCACAAGCGTGCTGTTACGTACCATCGAAGAAGTTCATATCTAACCACCGTAACGACTATTACCGTACGGTAACAGATGTGGTCATCCTGTTCACGGGATTTTCTTTTGAAACTGGTTAGATATGAACTTCTTCGATGGTACAAGTAGAGAGAGGTAATTAAAAATATGGATGTTATCTTTTATTATAGCCATCTTTAAGTGAGAAGATGAATATTATAAAATATGTGAAAGTGCTGTTATTTTTAACAATAAAATAAAATTAGGGTTTAGGAAGATACTAATACGAAAGTTCGGGTAGTTTAAACAATAAAGTAATGGCAGTAATAGCGAGCTGCAAAACGTACATTAAGACCAGTTTATACAGAAAGTGGGCAACGTCGCAAATAGCTGTCAAATATTTCGCTGTTTTCATTAATTTGGCAATATTACTGTATGGAAATAAGAAATATGGCTAACTAGCGAACTAAAATATTGATTATGAAATGCAATAATTAATATCGTAACACCGATTATTTAGTTATAGATGTCAAAAATATATTTGGAATCTTTCCAAATGCCTTTTTTACTCCCAAAACGGTTAAAACATCAAATTAAGTGTTATAATTGCAATTCATTAATAATATTCTAGTTCACTAGTTAGCCATATTTCTTATTTCCATACAGTAATATTGCCAAATTAATCAAAACTGGTAAATATTTGACAGCTATTTGCGACGTTGCCAACTTTTTGGCTGAACGCTCAAAGTAATACATCCCGGGAATTAATATGACACATCCGAGTTTAAGGCCGTTTGTCCACCGCTACGTCAACGAGAACGCGATGACGGCGCCGAAGTGGCGATACTGTATATTTACTATCATATGGTCGCGTGTCCATCGAACGTCCGTCAACGGGACGTCATGTTCGGTTCGAGTAATCTTGTTTCTTGTTGACCTCCCGTTGACGGTGACGATGGACAAACAGTGAAAGTTAGAGTCTGCCACACAGCTACTAGTCAAAGAGATGCTGCTCTACAAAGACTTAACGTTTTCTAATACTCTATATGCCATATTTACGACCGCGTGTTTAGATCTTACTCTATGGTAAAAATTCTGTTGCAAGCAAAAAAGCCATGTGTTTACTCCATATGTAGCTTTTTGCATCCGTGCCTCTGTCCTATCTAACACAAATTATATGTAAGGGCGACACACAGCGATTTTTTGCTGCGATTCAGCTACCATTAAGTGTCTTAATCATGCTTGGTTTGCCGCTAATATCGCGATAAACCCGCGCGTTTGTATCGCTGCAATAATTTACCGTGAGCAACTATTCTATGTCGTTACAAAGAGTAGACTTGGGATATTTTACTTCTCAAATCAGCAGTCTGTGTTGTATTTCCTTGTGATGTTGCCTTTTTATGAAATCGTAGAAATATCCTTTATTGTTTATTCTCAATAACCAGTTTATCAGTCCGGTATAAGTCGCCTACTATTATCTGAAAAATAAAAATGCATACGTCATGATTTTGAAAATATATCCTAATGGTGTGTCCAAATATTGAGCGGAAATCGTGCGCGGCTGCCGCGCGAACATTCGTCGGTTTAGTCCTAATTAGAGCGCGGCGGAAATGTTTCCTGCAAACGCCGCGTTTTGCTGCCGCGCTCTTGCCGCTCAATGTTTGGACATACCTTTACTAATATTATAAATGCATTTGGTTGGTTGAATGGATTTGTATGAAATTTGGCACATGGGTAGACCATGACCTGGAGAAGAATATAGGATACCTTTTATCCAGATATTCCCACGGGATCGAGACTTATGCGGGTGAAACCGCGAGCGCAGCTATTAATAATATAATAAATGCGAAAGTGAATTTGTTTGTTACGCTTTCACTTTAAAACGGCTGAGCGGATTTGGATGTACGTATCTCTATATCTTTACAGAATTATAACACTGGCAAACAAAATTTTACTTTTTTTTTGTTTTATGAAGGTTATTAATAAACTGTTTCTTAGTAATTTGAGTTCGCTGATTTCATATCTAACCTAAGTTTTTTTCTAGCAGCTCTAGTTTTTGTGATACAGATACTTCTTAAAATTTCGTTATGCGGCTTACTAATACATTTTTTTATTAGAGCAAAAAGTTATTAAATTCCTTAAAAAAATCACTTGTATATCAGGACATTCGCACGATAGAAGAGCGATTCCAGGGCCGTTGGAATGCAAATATGATGGTTACTGCTGGAGCATTCAAAACAAGGCTGAAGTTTCGATTCATGCAAGAAAATTTTATAAAAAAAAGTTTTTTTCATGTTAGGTTAGAGAAATATTTTTTTTCATTTTATAATTCGAGTATTTTTGGCTAAAAATGTAATTTGTTAATATTTCAAAAACTAGAGCTGCTAGAGAGAAACTGACAACAGATTGGGAATCAGCGTGGCAGAATCATAGAAAATCAGCTATCTAATTACGCAACACATTTTCGTTGACAATTCCGACTAATCTGTTTCAATTTGACAGGTCAACAACATTCATTGTGTTATTTACGTTGTTGAGCAGATTCTTTTTTCGAACGTACGAAGCTATGGATTAGCAATCTGTTTCAAAACGATTCAGATTCTGATTGATCGTGTATTACGTAATTGGGGTACTGGTATGAAACTTCATAAAACAAAACTACTGTATACCAGTGTAATCATTAGAATCAGCAATACAACTCTCTAAGGCCCGTATTACAGAACGTCACTCGAAACTCAAGCATTACTTAAAACTCGTTTAAAGCGTTTTGATTGGTTGAAACTAGCTTTATTTATTATTTACTAGCTGCCCGCCCCGGCTTCGCTCGAGTAGCACTAAATACTTTTCTACGGCGCACCTACCTGCCTACCCTACCTACCCTACCTTTTCATTGTTTTTAAGATGTATTCTGCTATTCGGGGCGGAGACAAATCCAACGAATCAAAAACCATGAAATTTGGTCCAGCAGATCTCGAGTTATAAGTGTTGTAACAAACACGACTTTCTTTTATATATATTACTAGCTGCCAGCCCCGGCTTCGCTCGAGTAGCACTAAGTACGTATCTACGGCGCACCTACCTGCCTACCCTACCTACCCTACCTACCCTACCTACCCTACTAAAAAGTATCCTATGTCCTTCTCCTGGTTCTAAGCTACCTCCCCACCAATTTTCAGCCAAATCGGTTCAGCCGTTCTTGAGTTATAAGTGGTGTAACTAACACGACTTCACGACTTTCTTTTATATATATAGATTTGTTTATATTTATATATACTTTATTGTACACCACAAAAATACATAACAATAAATAATAATTATGCACTACAAAATATACAATGGGCGACCTTATCGCTGAGTTTTAAGTAATACTTGAGTCTTGAGCGACGTTCTGTAATACGGGACTTTTTTTTTTCTTTTTTTTGAGGGAAATTGTCAAATAACTTCTCCCGCTCTGGGCGGAGCGGGAGGGCGTGTCAGACTTTTACTGACTAAAACCCACCCGTGTTCACTCCGTTGCCTGTGTGCCGGGGTCGCGATATCCCTTTCGGACAACCTCGCAACCCCGGCAGACAAACTCGCAACCCCGGCAGTGCAATACGGGCCTAAGTTTTGTGCATACCTGTCTCCTTATAATAGTAAGGTTTTCCAAACCAAAGTCGTATTGTTTCTTAATTTGTTTCGGGTCGGTCAGCGTCTTGTCGTCTCTAAATCCATCTTTTACTCTTCTCATTGCATAGGCCCTGAAAATTATAGAAGAAATATATAATTATAGTAGTAAAATTGATGGTAGCTAGCAGTAACTTAGACGAGCTCGTGGCTAAGTAATAACAGTCGCACGGGTGGATCCATCAGGGTTAAGCTACGTTTGCCGGGGGTACGAAACCAACAAACATCGCGGCGTATTTTTTTTGTTACTTATTATTTTTTAAATTGTGTTTTTTTATGGATCATGTGGTCTGCAATAAAGAATTTTATTTTATTTATTTATTAACCATTCCAACCCCCCAACCTCCAAAAATAGTGAGTAAAAAAAAAAAAACAGAAAATAGTTCTGTAAGTACAGGAAAACCTTTATGGTCTATGGTTTTAAAATAACATGGCAAATCTCTTAATATTGTGCGTACAAAACTTGTAGTTGGAATGTATGGAAGAATATGTTTTTCAGCTACAAATTACAAATGTTAACTTTGTTCTTGAGATAAATTCATCGCAACTACGGAACCCTTCATTGCGCGTGGTCCGACACGCACTTGGCCAGTTATATTTTGTTATAAATACCGTATTTTATATTTTCCGTATTTTCATATGCAATTAGTAAAAAGCTGTTATTTGACATTAAAAACAGATAGGTATTTTAATTGTATTTATTTGTATAGATATTATAGATAAGAGTTTTAGAGGTCAAACCAATAAAAAAGGTTATCACAACCTTGGAATTGGTGCTAATCCGACCGAAAATAACTTAAAAACATTTGTTGATAACATTATCAGTATCAAAACAAATAGGTATTATGCCATCATGATAACACATGCGGTGCGTTTTAAAAGAAGATGTAAGTAGTGATAAAAAATACGTGTGGCACTCGAGGACTGCCGCGGTAAAGCTATTGCATAGCATATATTCAAAAATAAGAAGATAATATTGTTGATTTAAAATATTTTATTAAAAAAATACCCCTATACCCCCCCCCTAAATCGCAGAATTTACACAACCGTCAATGACGTCTGCCCTCACGCGTCTGCCCGCGTTCGGGTCGCGCACTCGGCGATCGCGCGTCATTGCCTATCCCGCCCCTCCACCCTCGTTCTGCGCGCCCGCCGTCGACTCATCGCAGGTCATTCTTATCGTTCTAACTTTTAAAATATTAGTCCAAATTACTTAGTGTAAAAGACAAATTTTATCTACATTAAATACCGAAAGCGATGAAGGTATTTATTTTGATACGAATTAACTAAATACTCTAAAATATG
The DNA here is from genome assembly GCA_914767755.1 of Agrochola circellaris. Taxonomy (NCBI): domain Eukaryota; kingdom Metazoa; phylum Arthropoda; class Insecta; order Lepidoptera; family Noctuidae; genus Agrochola; species Agrochola circellaris. Next base: position 712,969 of record OU611867.1, on the reverse strand, counting down.
CAACTTAAAAAAAGTATTCAATTTAAATGTATTTATAGCTCACTATTTTGGCTATAATGGCTTCCACATAAAAGGTAGATATATGCTGTCGCGGACTTTTATTTAGAACTCTTTAAGACAAACAACCCCACAATACATTCTTTTCATGTAACTCCAGCGGTTTAGGCAGCGCACGCAAAGATAGATCTCAGAGGGCAGGATTTTTTCCGACTTACTGGATACTTATCGTTATATTATGGCTAAATCACATAAAATCTTTATAAATTGTAGCCTATGTGTTATTCTGATATATAAGCCACATTACTGTAAAGTTTCATTAAAATCCGTTCGGTAGTTTTTGCGTGAAAGAGTAACAAACATCCATCCATCCATCCTCACAAACTTTCGCGTCAGGTTTTTTTTTCGTTACGGAATTTCTACATTCGGTCGCCGCGCTCAGAGTCTCCGATAAAAGCTATGCAATAGCTTAAAAATTTAAAAGAATTTGCTTAGATAGGTAGTTTGTTCATGTTGAGAGGATGAATAATATAGGGATGACGAGTAAAATTTTTATTATTATTTTAATCCATCTTTGAGATTATAAAAAAAATATTGGACACGTATTTTTTCTTTTTTTACGTTGTCTAAAGATTACGGCGATACATTGAGGTAAAATGTGCCATGACGTCACGAGTATGTAGATTTTATACTTACTAGTGACGTAGCGACGCTCACTCCCCAACTTAAAATGCGTTTTTATCTAAGTCATGTTTTATTAATATGATAAAGCAAAAAATACGTGTCTAATATTTTTTTATTATCTTACTGACGGACTAATTAGAATTAAAAAAAAAATACCCAGGCATCATCCCTATTAAAGGCGACTAACAAAATGTATTTACAAAGCAGATGTGACTGGAAACGCCGGGGGGGGGGGGGACACGCCTTAGGAGGTCAGTGATATAATTGGTGTTGTTCTTCAGAAAGGTGAGGTGCGTAGTAACCAACATACAGTATTTTCTTAATGTCCCTCGGCAAACTTCGTGTTTCGTCAGTTGTCGGATTTCTATCAGTTGCCCTTTGCACTTGGTGCTTGTACGTGTTGACTCCTACCGCTGCGCCCACTTTGCCGTCAACCATATTTACCAAGTTCAAAGGGCAACTGGTAGAAATCCGACGACTGACGAAACACGAAGTTTGCCTAAGGACTAGGTGTGTGTAACTCTACGGAACCGACTCACTGATCCGGATCATTGAAGTGTTGCACAATATTGGTTCAGTAACAACGCATCATTTGAATCTGAATCATTACTTTGCCTCTGTGCTCTTTCCGCGCGACCGTCGCTTGCGAGGCGACTGAGCAGCAGTGAGCGAGAGAGAAAGACTGAGACGCCGAGTTACGCTACTTTAGTCAGTACTACTGAACTGACCCGCGAGTCGCGAGTGAGCGGGTGACACATTACAATCTATTTAAGTCAGAAAGAGATACCAAATGAGATGTGTATCACTCTTACTCTCAAATTTTTCGTTCGGGTTTTTCTTATTGGAATTTGCCAGTAGCAGCTTGGAGTCTCGATATGTACCTGCTTGATGGCAATAGGCTCGCCCCCTATTACATGGGACTTAAACATAACGGGCGAAATGGGGTGTACTATAGGTACATCTTTGCCTAACCCTTCGTAGATTACAGGTGTGATGTCATTTGTTATGTTATTCATTAGACACTGAAAGTTCTTAAGTTTGTATTGATATAACTTTCCGCTTTTGAGTAAATTAAACATTATGCAATTTTTATCATCTTACAACGTCATCTGCCTAGCCTTTTCCAACTGTGATATAAGAATGACAACCGGGACCAACAGCATAATGAGCTTTCTGAGGCACGTTTTGAGGGACTGGCATTCGTCAGGTGAGATACGACTCCGGACCCACATTTATCAAAACAAGGAAAACCTGCTCAGGTGTAGATTCACAGATGACTACGCCCTGGAGTGAAATGTGGTGCTATCCCACAAAAATGGGAAACTTAATATCGTGTCGACTGTGTCCTGTTGTCTGCACGTTACAGGAACTTGTGGATGCTACTGCAGTTGTTAGACTCATAGTCAAATTCCGAGACGACTCTATTTAGATTGCCATCAACATCTTAAGAGGGTACCACCATACAATGCAAATATTCAAAACTTGCAGCTTGCCGTGTCTATGCCGTGTTTCCAAACTTCATTGTTTGTATTTTGTGTCATTATCAAACATGCATGATGATGAAATATGTATCTGGTCATTAGACTGTGCATGTGTAAAGATATTTGAATATTGAATCGCGTGTTGTTATTCATGTTTTTCTAACTTACTTAATTAGTACGTCTTTAACCGTATTATTTTTTGTGCTAAGTGAGGTTATGTAATTTGAATTAAAATAAAAAGAGTTTACCTGAAGTTATAATTGGAAAACTTGTCAGCTTCTCTCAGGAGCAACTTGTACATTGATAGAATTTGTCGTTTTGTCACTCCTGAAGACATTTTTATTATATTTTTCTAACTCAGTTTCACAAGGAATTTTTACCGAAACTAATGAATTTGTAAATATGACAGCGTTACGTTTTACTCATAGATATTCCTCAAATTGATTGCTTAAATGTCTTGGTGACACTATTGCATACCAATATACTTCTCAAAACGTATATTTTGTTTAGTATTTAAAACAGTGCAATCATGTTAATTTTATTTATCACTTAAAGTACACTCTTATAAGAAAAATTGTTGTGGAATACTTGAAATGAAACGAAATATATAATTGTAGTCTGTGAACGAAGTATCACATGGAGTTCCCAGGTAATTTTATATTAGTAGTATGGTAATTAATATTTTAGTAGTGTACAATCTTTGAGTAGTATTTTACGAGAATAATAGTAGACACGATACGAAATGGGAAAAATCTCGTCACACAAGATAACAACAGCTACAATAAAGAAGCTCTACATTCACTGGTGAACTAAGGTTAGTGAGAAGCAAATGGACGCCCGTTACATTAATTTGTAAAATTTAAATGAAGGGTGTATAAATTTACGAACTTTGTATCGCTTTCTCTTACATTCTCATATTATTCGAACATTTTTGCATAACAAAACAGCTCATTTTTTTTTCCGCCCCGGGCCAACGACAGTCATATTCCGCCGCTGCCTAGATAAAAGATGGTATAAATAATACACTTTTAACACATACATGAATAAATTATTCATGCATGATATATTGATAATACTGAATCACGTCATGTGCCAATTTCCTTCCTTTTCTAAAAACAATTGACATTTGACAAATCGTACAATCCATCCATCCAAGTTTGGCAACACTCATACTTTTTACAAATGGCTGCTGCAGCTGAATCAAACTTAATGTGATAGTCTGTTTTCATTGTAAAATAATAATTTAATTAATTGTTAATAGTGTTAAAGTGTTTGAAAATACTAGCATAACCTTTAATCGTGTGAATCTCGTTACTTCTAGTGCCTAGTGGCTATTAAACGGTGAGTAATTTGAAGAAACACGACATTTTTTATGATATTGTTTATTTATATTTAAAATTTTCATCGTTATTGAGACTGCACGACGTCCTAGATTTCTGGAAGGCTTGCTAATTTAATTATTAAGTTATACCTGCCGTGTAACTTTACGTCATACAGATATGAAAGTTCGTCACATCGAGGTTAAGCATGTCATTAATAAATCATAATATTTGTATGTACTTTTCTTACGATTTACTATTTATTTTTCTACAGAGCCATGTGATATTACGTCTTTAAGAAATCTACAACATTCTATACTTACTCAGGCAACAATTCAACTCATATTCGTTATCCATTTCAAACAAATCGGTCACTTTTGTCAAAACACAATTTTTTGCGTATTTTTCCACAAAAACTTTATTATTCCTAACACTGATAAATTACATATGAAATTAGGCTTAATATTTAAAAAGTTACACACATAAAGAAGTGTGCGATCATAATTTACAAGCTCATTTGAAATTCTAATATGGTTTCATTCATAATAGGAGGCAGAGCCTACATTATGTTTTATTCATAAGAATTTGCAATAAGTTTTACTTAGAGTTTACGACCATTGTAATCGCAATAATTATACGTTTAGAAGACTATAAAAAAAAACAAAGACATAATTGGTCAGAAATGACAATAAGGTTTTGAAAATCTTTGTATATTTTTCTCAGAATAATCCAAAGGAAAAATTACTCTGTAATACTAGGAAATGGTTATGATATTCGCTTTTGTTTAACTTCATTCTATTCTTGATTTGATGTCAGTATGAACAGATTAACTTTTACAAGTTTGTGTTCTTTAAACTAATGAACCAATTTTGGTAAACTGTGGCTGAATATATTTATAAAGGTTAACCAACAGCTTCTGTAATTCTAAAGTTCAAGGCTGTTCTTATAAGTAACAGCCTTGAACTTACACGGCCGCTAACACAGGATAACCAACGATTCTCAAAAACAAGAGTAAACACAGATTATTTTTTAAACTCAAGTAATAATAGTTTGATACCTGAAGAACCATATCTTAAAGTTTACTTTTTTTAATGAAATTGGACACTTAAGTAGCAAAATATAATTAAAACTACATTTATTTTTTGTTTTTTGCCTGTATTTTTTTTAAACCGTGTCAGGTCACTGCAAAACACAATGTTGATTTGTTGTGGAGTTAGTGAACAAAATTATTATCACATAAATTGAGTCAAAACTTATCAAAACATAATACAATAAATATGAGAAAATAAAGAATAAAAAATGTCTGGATGTCGTTATAATTTCTCTTTGTTAATAAAAAACTGTAGGTATAATACTAGTGATTCGCAATTCGCAAATGACATTGTCATTGTTATACTGTTTGTTTTGATCTGTATACTATCACATGACATGCAGTTGTGACTATTTCTGTTATAAGCTCATGACTATAATAATTTATGTAGATCAATTTCGTTTTATTTTTCTGTTTACTGTTATCTTTTTGTATGCACGAGTTTCTGTGACAAACATCTTATTTATTTTAATACTAATATTGTAAAGATATATGCTCAATTCACACTGAAATGGCCGCGGCAGGCATCGCAGCACGCGTAGCATGACCATCGTAGAAACGGGTTTTGTCGATGGAAGAATAGACAAAATGACAGATAAACAATCACAATCTGTCATTTTGTCTATTCTTCCGTCAACAAAACCCGTAGAAAACCCGTTTCTATGGCTGTCATGCTACGCGTGCTGGTGACCAGTTTGAATGACAAGGCATTATAAACTTTATGTGCAATGTCTAAAAATATAGATGCGCTTGATAGAATAGCTAAATAATAAAGTTTAAAATGCCTTGTCATTAAAACTGCAGGTCGCGTCGCTGCCTGCTGAATTGAGCCGAAGAATTTGTTTGTTAGAACGCGCGCTAATCTGTGAAACTACATGTCGGATTCTATAAATTCTGTATACATTTGACAGCTCAACTCTTGAGGAAGTTATAGGCTATTTAAAATCATGCTGCGACATTTAGGAATTGAGCTAAATAAGTATCTGAAAGAACGCCAAGCGAAACCGAAATAATAGTGCGGGCGGGCGATGCGATGAGACGCGGTGGGTCGGGGGCAGGGCCGTAGGCGTAGGCAGGGGTAGGTTTTGGGGGTTCCAACTCCCCCTGAAATGTGAGAAACCAGAATCTCAATCCAGAGATCGACCTCCCTAGGATACCTACGTATTCTAATACAGATAATTGTAATCAATTTCGCATAGGCGTAGGTACTTTATAATCTGCAAAAGCAGTAAGAGTACGCTTAAATACTGTATTTTTATCGACTCTGACTTTGTATTGAATGAACTCCTGCAACTCAGCATTCTCTGAGAGAGATCTATGATCTATCCCAGGCCGAGTGCAAAAATTTGGAGCTCGCTACGCTCGGTCTTGTATTTGTAAATTTACTTCTATTTCTGTATGAACGGTCAAAGAGAAAGAAAACCTAATTTATTGGAAGCGAGATGTGATGTTAAAAATGTTGAGCTCGCTTCGCTCACTCTTGCATCCTATATTCTCCAAAGCGGCACCATTGGTCCAAAGTGGCCTTAAAGGTTAAAGATGTCCCTGTTTTTGGTCATGATTGGAAAGCGGAGGGAAGAGAGAAACAGGGCTTTATTGAAACTGATAATAACGTAGGACTCTTCATCAGTTTGAATTCTGACTTAGATAGTCTGAGATCGTAATTTTTTTATGACCTTCCGCAAAAGTAACAAAAGTTGCTTTTTTTAAATAACAATAAACAATACTCTTTTTATAACTCTCCAGAACAAGAAATTTCATGCGGACAAAGTAGCGGTCAAGCGAGTACAGTATTACAGTATAAGTTGACATGTTCTGTGACTCATATTACTCATAATTTATTTATCTTTTCTATATTCTCTAAAGAATACTTTTCGTTAGCTATCCTATTTAGTATAGTTCTTACTGCGGTGTATCAAAGTTCCACCATCTCTATTAATAATATAATAATAATAATATTATAAAAAGTTAAAATTGTGAGTTTGTATGTAGGGGGTAATCTTCGGAACTGCTGAGCCGATTCCGAAAATTCTTTTAGTAACGGGAAGCTACATTTAGGGTTGCCAACTTTTTTTAAATCAAATATAGTACTTTAGAAGCCAATGCCTGTGGAGAACATGTTAGAAATCTCGCACGATAAAAACGCAGCTGTGTGCAAGGAATCGGGACGCATTAAGCTTTGTGCAGACCAGCGCGACTTGTCGCGCGACGCGACACCGGTTATTGTTATACCGTCATGTTTTCTTAGAAATTGTATTGTTCGAGTCGCGTCGCGGCGCACAGTGGTCTGAAAATCAAGCTCCATACTCATAGAAACTTAATGTCAGAAATTAATAAATAAAAATATGTTTTGTGTTTAGTATACCTCCCTATGTTTTACTAATATAGTATGAAGGGTATGAGTAGCTCCATGCGTGAGAAAAAAAATATTTTAATTTTTTTTGTATGGAATGAAACACTTAAAGTGCTTTTTTTCAAAACTGAATAGAACTGATAGGCTGGTATTCACATGAGCTATTGCACCATACACGGCGATCAAGATGACATACAATTCTTGTGCCTTTCGGTGCCGCTTTGCATGTAGCAAGCTTTGGAAATTTTGAATTTACAGTTGGTGATCTTTCAAATCTTTGATGGTATTTTGTGAAGTTACATATTGCTTTGAATATGAAAATTGTATGTAAACTAATACTCATGCAAGAAGAGACAAACATACACACACACACACCCTCACACACTCACAAACTTTCGCCTTTATAATCTTAGTGTGATTATAAAGGCGAAACTTTGTGTGTGTGTGTGTATGTTTGTCTCTTCTTCACGCTCAAACAGCTGAACGGATTTGGATGAAATTTAGCACACATAATAGTTTATAACCGGGAATAACACATAGGTTACTATTTATCTCGATATTCCCACGGAATCGAGACTTATGCGGGTGAAACCGCGGGGTGCAGCTAGTAAGGAATAAATATGTACTAAGGATATTTTTATTTTTAAATATATGGTTAAAAGTGAAGAAAGATAAAAACATGTATTAAATAGTTAATGTATAATACGTTTGGGGGAGCTGTTAATGAAATAGTTAATACTAATACATTACAACAAAAATTATGTGCAAGAAAGGCAATAACAATAAAAGTAACGTCAAAATTGTCAATTTAAGACTACAACAACTATTTACAGCTCCTATAACTATGATATATTAAATATTACTGTTTAATTATATTACTAATTAATTATATTAATTAATTTAATTATATTCTTATTATTATTTTATTATAATTATTTGCTATAACTACTTATACAAAAACGATTAGCAGAGAGTATCTTTGCTGTCGTCAGTCCTCTAAATCCGAGTCCAGCATTGACGCGTTAATATCAATAAATTCAACATTCTCTTTGTCTAGATCTGCATCGTCACCAATAAGAAGAGATTTCATATCATCAGTAATAGGTGTATTTACTGATTTTCTCAGCACAGGTCTTATGCTGGACAGGTAGGGATCTGACGAGACAAGGAGACCATTGAAAATGTCTTCGTTTGTCGCTTTTCGACAAAATTTGCGCGAATGCTGTTCTCGGATTTTCTTGAAGTCTTTGTTTCTGGCTTCCGATGCCTCTTCAGATAATTTGCCAATGGGCATAATATTGAAGTGTTTAATAACTTCAGCACCGTGCAGTAAAAGTTTGTGGACACTCGAAGGCATGTAATACCAGCCATAGAGCTCCACATATAATTCTGCTGTTTGGCGCGCAAAGTTTTTAAACGCCTCAACATTTATGGGCTCCCCACAGGCCATCACACGCAAAAGTGTTGCAAATCTTTGGATCAAACTAGGATCCAAGCCTGTAATAGCTGCAGTATTGGCAGGATTACCAAAAAATTTCCTCGCTGTGTTTCCATCGTTTGTGGTTCCGGAACCTGAAAATTATAAATGAATCAAAACTAATCCACAACTTTGTAAAGAATAAATAGAACTAACGTTATTTGAAAAAATAAGATTTAAGAACAACGACTGTTATCATAACTCACCTTGTTTAACGATGTCTACTAGGAGGCCCATTTCATCACGAAACTTCTGCTGTATAGTTTTTTTTTACTCTTCAATGACTCTTTGCTGTCTGCATCTCTGGCTTGCCATGTTTTGAAGTCTAGTCTATACGAAATATGGAGTAGGCACTCCATACATCTAATCCAAGCATGAAGTGTAGACAAACCATACTGATATATATCTGTTGAAACAGGTTTTCTGGAAAGAAAGTGAATTAATTAATAAAAAGATACACAGCATTACGGTAATCTGAAATATAACAAATTATTCAAAACTTACTCTGAGATCTTCTCTAACTTATTCATTTCCGAAGGGGTAGCTTTACAGATGTCACAAGTCTGCGTTGAAGTATTTGACAGTTGCGAAGTGATTTTACCATCTATCATGGTCATAAGCATTGAGTGCTTAACAGTATGAATTCCCATAATAGACGGCTCCAGTGCTGCAATCTCAGCTTCAATCAAAGCCTGTTCTTCCTTAATATTTAATTTGTTTTCATTTGCAAATTTAAAATAGAGCGGTCTGCAGAACATTGTGGAAGATGGCTTTGGATTCTCCCATAACTTTTCTTCACCACAAACTAAGCGCAGAGGCACAAAAGAACACATAAAATTGCTTGAATCATCTTCACCCGCCATAGTTTGTTTGTACAAACTTTGCCCTGAAGCACCGTCAAAGCCCCAAGTGCATATCAATGTTAGCTCTTTGCCATCTAGCGAAGATTCCAAACGTAGGAATTTCCCAAATCTAGCAACAGTTTTGTCCAAAATCGCTTGAAGCTTTACTTTTACCCCTCTTTCGGTAATTTCTATGGTGTCTTTTGGTGGGTAACAGTCCTTTTTCGCCTCTAAGATAGCAGTATATGAAGGATATAGTAGTATTCCTTCTTCTTTTGCACAAGCTCTTAATATTGTATACTGCCATTTTGAAAGCTTCAATGAAGTCAGAATTCCTAAAGCTTTATCAGCGGAATATATGGGCATAGCTTTCTTGGACTTCAACAATTCCTTTATCTTTGTAGCCTCTTCGGGATGCTCTGTGATCAATTTTATTATATCTGCTACATTTTTGTTATCTGCACTTACACCAGTTGCATAAGCAAGGCTTTCAGTGCTATGCGTGAGGAGCTCTTTCACTCTTCTTCTCTTCTGTAGCGGGCTTAGCTCCGAGAACACTTTTCTTGGACTCACAACAGTTGATGTTCCAACACTGTACGTCTCCGGTTTGTATGATGTTGATGCACCCTCATTTACACCGAAGTCAAAACTGGAACATGGTTGCTGCTCTTCTAACATTAAACAAGGTGTCATCTTGTCCTTCATGAACTCAGGCCATTTTATGTCTTCTTGCAGCCATGTCTCATACTTTTTTACGAAAGTATGTCTCGTGCGATTACACGAGATCCATTTGTTCCTCAACGAACACACACGAGTCTGACAGAATTGTTTCAATTCTTTATTTTCGATTTCTGACAAATCAACGGCATTGACAAAAACTTCATATAATACACTGGGCTGTGAGAAACAGCTATTGTTAGCCACAAACATAAAAATATCCAAATTGGTACTAAAAGCTTCCATCATAACACGAAAACAAATCGAACGTAATAAGTATAGTAAAGCACAAGTGCAAAGAGCTACTGAGTGAAGTTAGTTTAAATGTCCTATTTATATTATAACTACCCTCATTAACACTCGCTGTCCCATAATGCTTATTAAATTAAAATTCAACAATAATGACGGTGATTAACAAATGAGTTATTTCGTGAAATTAATTTTGTAGTAAAATGTAAATAATCTACATCGTTTTCTAATATTTTCATTATAAAAGTCATTAGCAGGTTATTAACTAACGACAATATCAGTTATGTGGTTGGTTACTTCATTTAATTATATACCTGTGTGTTGTTAAATATATTACCTATGTGTTATTCCCGGTTATAAACTATTATGTGTGCTAAATTTCATCCAAATCCGTTCAGCTGTTTGAGCGTGAAGAAGAGACAAACATACACACACACACACAAAGTTTCGCCTTTATAATCACACTAAGATTATAAAGGCGAAAGTTTGTGAGTGTGTGAGGGTGTGTGTGTGTGTATGTTTGTCTCTTCTTGCATGAGTATTAGTTTACATACTATTTTCATATTCAAAGCAATATGTAGCTTCACAAAATACCATCAAAGATTTGAAAGATCACCGACTGTAAATTCAAAATTTCCAAAGCTTGCTACATGCAAAGCGGCACCGAAAGGCTCAAGAATTGTATGTCATCTTGATCGCCGTGTATGGTGCAATAGCTCATGTGAATACTAGCCCATCAGTTCTATTCAGTTTTGAAAAAAAGCACTTTAAGTGTTTCATTCCATACAAAAAAAAAGAAAAAAAAAATTTTCTCACGCATGGAGCTACTCATACCCTTCATACTATATTAGTAAAACAAAGGGAGGTATATTAAACACAAAACATATTTTTATTTATTAATTTCTGACGTTAAGTTTCTATGAGTATGGAGCTTGATTTTCAGACCACTGTGCGGCGTCGCGTCGCGCTGGTCTGCATGAAGCTTTAAGCTTTGTTCAGACTAGCGCGACGCGACAGCGCAGCGCGCCACCGGCTATTGTTATACCGTGAAGTTTTCTTAGAAATTGTATTGTTCGAGTCGCGACGCGACGCCGCGTCGCGATACCGGTTATTGTTATACCGTGAAGTTGCACAAGCCTTTATCGCAATGACGCTTGCGTCATTATCATTATCGCCGGTGGGGAAGAGGCTTTAATCGATCCTTGCGGCTGTTGCTATTTGCCTGCGAAGTAGCTAGGTATAGGTACTAATAAAGTGTGGGATGCTTGGATTCGTCATGCACCCATTGCTATACCGCACTTAAAATAGACTATGATAGCATGAATGGCCGGGTCTTTGATTTTTTTAAATACTTGTTTTTCTTGACATAATCATCCTATTATTTGACATTAAATAACTACAATTTAATTTCAACTCTTTATTTAGTGGCTTTTGTGGACATGTTAATAATTCAGATTTGTTACAGTTGGTAATCATCTCATTTCGTTTAAAATTGGTTTTTATTAATTAATTTATCTTTTTTAAAGATTCTTTTCTATTTTGTGAATGTGAGAACGCTATAGGCTTATTTGACTGTAGATTTGTTGACTATCTTCTATTTTGTTAAGTACCTGGTACTTGTTGAAACACCTACACTGTCCTCCCATACCTATTAACGCTGTGATTTGAAAATATGGTATAAGACAATTATTTTTAAAAGAGTAATCGTGGATTTTCTTGCCGGCTCTTCTCCATAGGAAACGACCAATTGGAACCGTACACCTAGCTTCTGACGTTTCATAAGTGCCCATGTAGGTTTATATGAAATAAAATATTCGAATTGAATTGAATTGGAATTGAGACCTAGCTATGGGTGACCATCCATTACTTATCCAGACCCCCCGGCCCCGTTGGTCCCGGCTGTCATTTGTCGATCTTTGTCAGTCGTTACGGGTAGTCAGAAACCCAAAAGACCAGTCTTTAGTCCCAGAAAATTCAAAGTCAAACAATTTATTTCAATTAGGCACATAAACTTTTGAACGTCAATTTTACATACACAAAATTGAATTGATTCTGGTAGCCCCTTCCAAAAGGTAGTTTTCGTATAGAGAAGAATGGGCGAGAAACTCCACCGTTACTCTTTTAAAATGTTTTTACAATATTTTGCTTACATTAATTATATAATTGATGTGAAGACGATGCATCTAGAATAAGATTACTATACCACGATAGGCAAAAATAATGAAAAATGAAGCAATGATAGATAAATTAATTATGTGATATATACATGGTGCTCACATACTTACAAACATTGTAAAATTAAACGATGTTCCTAACATTTTAACAAGTAATACTAATTAGTCAGTGTGTGAGTTCAAGTAATCACAGAATGTAAAATTAGTGTTTTTAAAAAAAACTATAAAATTATATTAGCAACCAGTTTGATTTTGTCTAGACTCTAAATTGACCTATGGAGCGGGACCAGCATGTTTCCAAGCATTCTTATCTTGGATATAATCCTCTAATTTGTAATATACTTGTTTACAAATTGTACTTTTAATACGAGTTTTAAATTTTCTTTCATTTAATTTAATACCAGTCTTACCGCGTGGTATCGTGTTACCTAGTAACTGGGTTGTGGTGGCGAGGTAGGCAGTCGCTTTATGAAAAATACTTTATGGTATTCAGTTGCATCCGGTTAGACTGGAAGCCGACCCGAGAAAATGCTAGGCAGATTGATTGACCTAGCTACTAATTTAATTTCTTTCAAGATACTTAATGCAACTATTTTTGTACAACATGTGTTTTTAATCTATTAATAATCATCTGTTAATTGTTTGTATCATTTAAGCAGACGCTAAGCGAGTTCCTAGTAGCTACATCTGGAGTTTTTAATATACTTACGACCAGAAATGTACAAGATACCTCAAAAAAAGTATCTGGAATACAAGATTCAAGATACCTTTAAATAATGTATTTGAAATAACAGATACAAGATAGTTTTGGAAATAGTATTTGGAATACACAATACAAAATACGTATTTGCTAAATACATTTTTAAGATATAAAATACTTTTTGTAAGAAAACATACATTTATTAATTGATCTTAAATGAAAATTAAAAATTATTTCAGATATAAGATAAAAATACGTATTTTGTATCAGGTATTTTAAATACTTGTATCTAAAATAAGGCACATCTCAGCTTGCGACTTCATTCTTACCTCCGCAACCCTACTGGGTAATACGATACCGACCGCTTTGTAACACTGGTTGTCAAACTTTCGGGGTTTCGTTCTCTAACTAATGTCAATTTCCACGTAAGCTCTGCCCCCATTCATCCCGCCAGTCCACTATGTGCTAAACGCTAACACATCAGTAATAAAGTCCAATATCGCGTGCGCTCTTTGATCGTTTTAAGAGCGTTTATTCTGAAAGTGGGCAACGTCGCAAATAGATGTCAAATCTTTCGCTGTTTTGATTAATTTGGCAATATGACTGTATGGAAATAAGAAATGTGGCTAACTAGCGAACTAGAATATTTATTATGAAATGCAACCTGTGCTTTTATGGCATTAATCGATGGGTCAATGTGTTATTTTTTAGGATTTTAGCCGGTTCGATTCCCGAGTGTGGGGAGCGAATTTTCAAAAATTTTGCATGCAGATTTGTTTCTTTAAAAAAATAAACGTCCTTTGAGTAAAATTTTCTATCTCGAGTATTTAGAGGACTTTCCCTCGTGCACGCGTAGCATGACCGCCGTAGAAACGAGTTTTGTCGACGGAAGAATAGACAAAATGACAGATTGTTTAACTGTCACTCTGTCTATTCTTCCGTCGACGAAACCCGTTTCTACGGAGATCATGCTAGGCGTGCAGATGAGGTTAAAAAAATCCACCGCATATACTTCTGTATACACATACAGAAGTATTTGGGGTGGATTATTTTTAACAAAAAGCAACATGCAATAGGTCCAGGCATGCGCATTACTTGTTGTAATTTATTTCATCACCGCTCCTAACAAATCGGTGAAGAAAAACATCGTGAGGAAATCCTAAAACCAAAAATTCGAAGACATGTGTCATCTACCAACCCGCACTGGGCCCGCGTGGGGGATTACGGCCCACTCCCTCTCACAGAGAGGCGGCCTGTGTCCCAGCAGTGGGAACGTTATAGGCTAATTATGTTTATGCTATGTGTAATTAAATGTTGTTTTTGTCCACAGTTAAATCTATGGATGGCGAAAAACATTGGTATGACGATGATCGACTTTACCCTTCCGTCTCGAACAGCGATGACAGCCCCATACTGTCGCACAGGTAAGACATTTAAATAGGTCAGTGTATAGAGTGCCACTAGCGGCATAATAGCGCTAGCGCTAGCTATTTGCGGCATAATAGTGACGCCTGCCTCGGCCCGGCTAAAGTGCCGTAAGCATTGCATTGTCATTGTCACTTATTATTTTGTTTTATTGTTGAGGTTAGTGCGCTGTAAAACACCACATTCCCAAAACGTAACATTAACTTGTGCCGCTCGCTTCGCTCACTCGGCTCGTACGTTGTGTGGTCACAGTTCTAACCTAAACTAACCTACCTTTCAGCCATTTTCATTTGCTAAGCCTAGGTTATGGCTACACTTAACTTTAGCCGGCTATAGATGAAAGAAATTAACATTAGCCTCTCCTCAAATAAAACTCATCTGTTGGTATAATTATCAAAAACAAATACGATCAATCAGTACAAAGGGCAGCAAACAATCAAACAAAATAATAAGTGACCGTGACAGTGACAATGCAATGCTTACGGCACTTTAGCCGGGCCGAGGCAGGCGTCACTATTATGCCGCAAATAGCTAGCGCTAGCGGCACTATACACTTTACACTATACCTTTAAAGGGCCAGTGTCGCCTTTTCTGTGACAGCACGCCACGCGTCTCAACCGTCAAGCCTGCTGGCACCGAAAAGGCGACACTATGCGTGTCAATTTCTGTGCTAGCCGCGGTTTACGGTTGTGGCGCGCTGACACCGGTTAAATAATACTAGCTTATGATGGGCCAAGATCGTCACGCAGTGGGTGCCGGAAGAAGGGAGCGAGCGTCGTCACCGTTCTAGCTTTATCATCTTTTACACAGTCCGTCCATCGTTTCTTTGGTCTTCCCCTCTTATATCCACCCACATTCATACTAAACTATTGGATATATTTTATTGAAGGTGGCAGGGACATCGACTCGAAGCCGGTTACCATGGATTCAGTACATGATTCTGAAATACCCTGCGTTGAAATTTTTCGTCCGTTATAAAAAAAAAAATCTGCTGTTTCATAAAGAAGTGCAATACCTACGCGGTCAAAATGTATGGAACAGCTGTTTTTTCAACGCAGGGGTGTTCAGAATCATGTACTGAATCCATGGTAACCGGCTTCGCGTCGATGTCCCTGCCACCCTGTATACAGACTGGGAACGCCATTAGATATACAGTTTAATTTATCGTTGTACTACTTGCGCCCCGTATTTGTTTCGATCCCGTGGGAATGTCGGGAAAAAGTTTCCTATGTCCCAACCCAGGTCATGTTCTACCCATGTGCTAAATTTCATCCAGATCCGTTTAGCTGTTTGAGCGTGAAAGCGTAACAAAAAAAATAAACAAACTCACTTTTCCACTTTTTTTATCCAAACAGCAGTAGCTGTTGTTATGGTAATAGTCGAAGATACCGACTAACAACGTTCTTCATTCATTTGTTTATCTAATGTAATGTATTTTTACTCGCCGTTTATACTTCGGCAACCTGGTTATAGGATACCAGAAATAGATAGGTAAACTAACATTTCGTTTGCCTGATACTTCCTGTTCTTAGTTAGTATGGAATTCGTAGAAAAATCCGGGTAAGTCGTTACCACCAAAACTTACGGAAACGTTCATTACAAATTCAGTTCAGTTCAAAACCGTTGAGCCATTTTTGAATTTCGAATTTTATTCTGACATCTGACTACCAAAGCTAATTTTAAACCCGAGTCTGAAGTTGTCAATTCTGTATTCAGAACTTTATCTCAATTGGAATGAGGGCCGAAATATAAAAATTGACTTCCAGGTTTGAGCTTGGACCAAAGTTAAAACATATTTGTTTTAGGGTACCGTACCTCAAACCTCAACGGAACCCTTATAGGATCACTTCGTTGTCCGTCTGTCTGTGTCTGGCGAGCACCTTCTTCTCAGGAACGCGTGGAGGTATCAAGTTGAAATTTATATCAAATACGTTGGTCTAAGGTCCCTTGGAGCACTAAAAAGTCAAGCTTCTAAGTCAACGCAATAAAAAAATACGGCCATTTATGCGACATATTTATTTATGCGACCGTATGATCACTCGTACTCGCACTTCCCGTAGACCTAGGATCATGAAATTTGGCAAGAAGCAAGAAAGGTCTCACAGCACATGTAAAGGAAAAAGTCCGAAGGTTATTCAATCACATGAAAAAAAAAAAATGCGATTATTAACTTACATTTGCAGTTGGATTGACCGTGACGTATATCGATGTGACCGTGACATATGGGAGAACATGTTTTTCAACTACAATGTAAAGTTTGTTTTTGAGATATTCACCCCAACTACGGAACCCTTCACTGTGCGTGGTTTGACACGCACTTGCCCGGTTTTTTTTACAGCAAGCTTTCGTTCTAAGCGCAGAATATCAAAATTGAGTTTATTCTTAAAATAAAGTAAAAATTGTATGACCTGACACGTACTTCTGTCCGCTTTGATGCACTAATGGAAGTTTATTTATTGTCAGCTTTATTGCAACCACCGCAAGTTTAATATTTGCTTGGCAGTGAAAACAGCGCTGCGCTGCTCTTCGTCCGGTCTGCGGTTTTGGTTTTTTCTAAGTGCACAAAAATCAGGAGTTCAAACATTTTAAAAGAGTAACTGTGGAGTTTCTTGCCCATTCTTTTCCATATCGTCGCCGTGCAGTGAAAACCTCGTGATTGCAATAAACGTTATTTTACAGGGAAGATAATAACTGTCTGAAGAATAGCCGTCATTGACGTTCTCTGATGTTCTCGTTATCAACGTTATAAGGCACTAGAAGCATCTTAGAGCTGTTCAATGTCTGTATTTTGTTCTAAGCATGCATTACGAGGTTTTCTACACAACAAATAAATAATAATAAAAATTAATAGTTTCAAAACACTAAAAAACACGCTTTCCAGTTCATATCTTCCGGCTCCATCATCAGATCAGCTCGACAGTACCATATTATTGTATTCAGACCTTGAAACCTAATCGTGGTCAAAGTTCATTACAAGACCTTTCTAACAAGTCCAAACACGGCTATGATACGATATTTCATCATGGAATGCTAGTGCCTATCTTCCGGCTTCATCATCAGACCTTGAAACCTAATCATGGTCAACGTTCATTACAAGACCTTTCTAACAAGTCCAAACACGGCTATAATACGATCATCCATCATAAAGTTCCAGTTCATATCTTCCGGCTCCATCATCAGATCAGCTCGACAGTACCATGTTATTGTATTGTCATCAAAATCACATACAACTGCCAATTTTCATAACGCTACGATCTTTAGAAGATGGTTAAATTAGTTTTCTTAGATTTGATTACATAGTTACATACAGGTCGACCTAATAAAAGCGTGTTAAAAAGAAAAGCAATTAATTTTCCTTCACGAGGTTTTCACTGCACGGCGACGATATGAAACTACCTTGTGGAAGGGGTGACTAGAAATTCTATTTTCTTATAAATTTTAACATTCTAAAGTGCCTTTTATATCCCTAATAGAAATAAATGATTCGACTTTCAATGGTGCATACAGGGGCACCCCAAATACATGATGTGTCAAGCTCGATGTGTCATATGACCGTCCGGGCATTGCACCTAAGTATATTTGTAAGCAATGCTTCTTCCGTCCTACTTGGCAAAACTTCAATCATTCGTCATTGCTAATGAAGGAACATTGTGTGTACATAATACTTACCACAGCTAATGAATACGAATGAATTAGCAACTTTTTAACACATAATCTACGGATTAACACAAGCTGATACGGGTTTTGCCAATACACTTTCCCATATGCGCCAAAGGCAACGGGATTTGTAATGGAAGAATCCGTATCGGGGATTTATAAATGGCGAAAAATCACGAAAAAAAAAAATCTGGAGTTCCATACATTGATCTTTTTTTTTTCGCGATTTCAACGTTGTCCCCATAGTGAAAGTTGTTCATAGTGATGAGTACAATGATCCCTTAAGAGGATGCAAACGAATTAAATTTCACATTGGTGCCGATTCTCTTGTCAAAAATGCCTCTAAACTAGACTAAAAATCACTAAAATTTAGTTTAATCCTGTCAAACGACGATTTCCCATTCTGAAATAGACTAAAGTGACACAACTTAACTATATTTTAGTTTGACAGCACTAAGATAGTACTGAGTTTTTAGTTTAGTGAAAATGGCAATTTTGCTATTCTGAATTTGACGTTTTTCACCTAAAATTTTGATTGTAAAAGACCAAACCAGACTAAACCTAACAATTTTTAATCGCGATTAAAAAGGTGTGGGGTAAAATAAGTTGTCATGAATTAAAATTCACACCAAAATCTCGACTTCACGTGCAAAAACAGTACTGTATTAAATTTTTCTTTTGCTTATATCTCGAAAATGGAGCGTCCTTTCGCAAAAATGATGAAAATTTCGACCCCCTTAATAAAAACCCTTAAACCCCTAAAACTCAACATGTTGGTAATATTTTTTCATATTTTCCATACAAAAAGTGAAATACTCCATATAAAACACGTCGAGGCTGCACCCCCTGCGCGCCTCCGGCTCTAAACAAAATCACGGGCTATGGCAAACCAAGGGTACCACGTGGATTCGCGATTGTCAAATTCGTTTTAGTCGTGTCAAAATCATTTTTTAATTTAGAGAATTTTATTTGCAGAATAGCGTTAAGATTCTCATAGCCAAAAGTAAGAAATTTCAGTGATAGTTTAGTTAGTTTAGTTCGGTGTACAAAGAGAATCGGCACCATTGTATCATTTCTTTTGCATGATGAAAATATCATAAAAGTCAGTACTTTCACCCCACAATATTATGCCATTAGTTAAACCATGCGTATAGGAATAGTATGTTGACAGCACGGTCTCATAATTTGTGTTGCTTTTTAGGGTTCCGTAGCCAAATGGCAAAATACGGAACCCTTATGGATTCGTCATGTCTGTCTGTCTGTCCGTCCGTATGTCACAGCCACTTTTTTCCGAAACTATAAGAACTATGGTGTTGAAACTTGGTAAGTAGATGTATTCTGTGAACCGCATTAAGATTTTTGGATAGGTCTTCAAAAATGATATTGAGGTTTCTAATATAATTTTATTCTAAATTGAATAGTTTACGCGAGTGACACTTCCAAAGTGGTAAAATGTGTGTCCTGTAACTTCTAAAATAAGAGAATGATAAAACTAAAAAAAATATATGATGTACATTACCATGTAAACTTCCACCGAATTGGTTTGAACGAGATCTAATAAGTAGTTTTTTTTTAATACGTCATAAATCGTAAATATCGATCAAAGTTACAACGAACTACAAGAACTTTTATATTATGTTACTTGCTGCTACGGAACCCTTCATGGGCGAGTCCGACTCACACTTGGCCGCTTTCTTTTTATTTGTGTAATGCGTATAGAAATTTTGATAATTTAGTCTAGATTTTCGATATGTTTTTTCCATGTTAGATTATTGTCCAATGTTAAACCAAGAAGAGTTACATCGTCGAATTTAAAAGGGCACTAAACAAAATATTAATTGAGAAAAGCTATTAACAATTGACGACTTCCTTAATGATAAATCCCTGCACTGATTGATAAACTATTATTATGATTGACATACATGTTCCTATTCTGACACTTTTTATTCTGATTGATACTTTGACATACTTTATTATATATTTTCGTGACATTAATGTGAAAATGTTTCTACTGAATTAGTCTGTTTTTTTGTAATTTTAATGATTTGACATTTATATTTATTCGGTATCAATCGATTTTTTTTTGGAATTGAATATTATTTGCATGCCCATGAGACGGTAGAATATGGAGGACTACTTTTTAAGAAAACAACTATGTACGAATTACCCATGTTTGCAAAAATAAATGATTTGATTTGATTTGATCGTCGTTAAATGTCTCGATGATGATGACGAATGTGTTGGATCATTCGGTTCCCTACAAAATGGTTGAGCTGGATGGCGCTGATCCACGCGTCGTGTTCGTGAACGGGCGCTGTGAGGGGGCTCCCGAAGCGAAATCGGCCGAAACTACGGATTTCGCCTGGCGAGTTGACCCCTAGTTGTGACTGGTCATCTCTTATCTGCCAGGGGTTATTTTTAATCTCATATTTTGGATTGTTTTTTGTACATTGTTCTCACATATGGAAGCAACAAGAATAATGTACCCAGGATTTTGTAATATCTATATTTAAAAGAGTGTCCTTGGAGTTTCTTGCCCGTTCTTCTCCATAGAGATCTACGTTTTGGAATGGGCAACTAGTTTTTTTTCGTTCTTACTTTCCGAGTCAGAATGTTTTTTTTTTTTTTTTTTTGTTAAGCCTGTCATTGAGACCTTATTAAGAGCATTCAAGAGCGAGCGAAGCGAGCTAGAAAACTTGCTAATCCTGACTTGGATAGGTTAAGCTGTTATTGTAGTTTTACTAAGAGAATGCAAGAGTTTGAGAATTACCGCACCTCTAGCTTGAGGATTTTGTAAGCCATAAGCAAATTACGTTATTTTTCACATTTTCATTAGGTAGAAATTATATTAATTCCGGGCCTTTTATCAATAAAAAATTGAGGTTGTAGATTGGTTTGGTTGGTTGAATTTGGGTTTTACGCATTTTCGTTCGGGGTCCCCGTATAATTGACACGGCTCATACGGCAGTAACTGCCTCCCTGGTCGAAATGTGGTTGTACTTAACTCCTCTGCCTACCCTTGGTACCCGGGCCACGCAGATTAATAAAGATGGTTTACTCCACAAAATCATATAAATAAGAAGCGACTCTTGGCTACTACACAATAAAGTGCAATTCAGGTCGCACAGTGTTAATTACCTACAGTTACATTCACATAGAAGTTGCCTCTCTTTCTATCGCGTAACTCTTACATCTTCTGACTACGTTACACTCACTGAATTGGCCCGACAAGTCGCACCCGCCGCGTACTTGTAGCTTCATACCTAAAATACGGAGTGAACCATCTGTATTCATTTATGCCCGGGCGTTAATATGACATATAATATGGAGCTTTAGATTGAGACTGTCACACGTGTGACAGAGACGACACGAGAAAAATAATGTTTTTTTCTACTTACTGTACTGTCAAAGAAAGGAGTAGATATTGTCATGATTAATGTAAAAATATGATTGTTGTGTGTATGCCAGGAGGCAAATGCAGTGTCGGATGGCTATCATTATCAAATAACTTCTCCCGCTCTGGGCGGAGCGGGAGGGCGTGTCAGACTTTTACTGACTAAAACCCACCCGTGTTCCTTCTGTTGCCTGTGTGCCGGGGTCGCGATATCCCTTTCGGACAAACCCGCAACCCTGGCAGGCATTGGCCCTTCCGGACCCCGGTGTCGGATGGCTGAAGTCATGATTTCCAAATATTAATAAGATTTGTAGTGATTTTAAATACTTAATATAAAATTAAAAGGATGTGCCTCAAATGATTTTTGTATCAGTGTAATCATGAAATTTAAAAGTATCTCATTTGACAGTAACTGTAAAAGTACTAAATATGATGTTTGGAGCGTCAGTCAGCGTCGCTTAGCTTCTAAGTCAGTTCAGTTCAGCCCTCGAAACCTAGTGGTCTTCAAGAAGTCTAAAGTCTATAACGTTATAATATTGCAAAAAAACTTGGAAACTTGGCACACATACAAAATTGGTATACAAGTTTGTATAAACAACAACAAGTTTGTTTAAATCATTACAATTTATCAATGAACAAGGCAAGCTATTTAAAAAAAAACTGATTGCGGTATTTCATCGACGGGCAATAGGTCAATTGCCTATTTAAATGAGATAAGTACCTCTAATGTAGGTTGTCCTTCAAAACATTATGTTCGTGGAACTTCCAGTAGCCTTTTTAATCACGAATATTTATGACAAGTGATATTTAAATCGATAATACTGCCCTGCTTGCCGAAAGGCGCTATCTCAAGCGGCGTAAGTTTTGAGAAAATTTACTTTTTGTAAATTGTAATTTAAGGAAATATAAGGATAAAAACATCTTCTTAGTGGTTTTTTTTTTATGTTTTAAGTTAGATAGCGCTATTTGGCTGATACCATTAGATGCGAAATTGTTATAGCTATTGAATGGTATAAAAAAACTAAAAGGCCGTATCTCAGAGATAGCGCCTTTCGGGTTAGCAGGGCAGAATACACCTATTAAATTATGATTTAATTTTATGCAACGGGCGCACTTCTTTTCGGACAAACTAAGAAGCAACTAAGTACATATTATTATTATTTACTAGCGACTCGCCCCTGATTCGCACGCGTGCGTCGTACAGCACACGTCAACATCCCAAAGTTCATGGTACGTTTAAAAACAAAATGCAGTATGAAACTGCCAAGAAATTGCCGGGTGATCCCAAATTATACAGACAAAATATCGTTCTGATCATCGCCGTGTGAATGGACCATACAATTAAAAAAAGAAAAGTGCTCTATTGTCTATGGTCCCACTATTTCGTTGAACTGTATATAATATGAAAAAATTGGTGAGTCCTCCGTTTGTAGGCTTTGGACGTCCAAATACTTTTATCAATTCAATTCATAAATGAATTTCAATAATTGCAGTTCCTTAATAGCCGGGGAAAGGTCATTGACCCCTGTCAGTCATAGCGCCACGCCGCGCGCCGTCAGTCATAATTATTTTGCTGCTCGTAATTTTAAATCTGTGATTTCTTCTATAGTTTTCATTTAAATGGTGTAATGACGAAGCATATTTTAATCTTAATTAAATGTTCAATTTTAATAATATATTTCATCAGATAAGGATTAATAATATACTAGTAAAAAAGTCTTCGGAATTAACAATATTTTTTGTTATGAAATTCTGAAAGATAAAAATGGTTACTGTAGGTCATCCTTAGTAGATTGACATTATGCTATCGCGGACTGGACTGACCGCACTTTTTTGCGCACATGTAAGCGCTCAAAAAAGTGCCTTTTTCACTATTTGACAAAACGTCAAGTTTCAGTACTACGTTTACGTTTAATATAAAAGAATTATATAATTCAAAGAATTATACATAATATGTATAATTCTTCATATATTATAATATGTATACATATAAACCTTGCGGAATACATTCTCTAAAATGATGTTGAAAACCTCATCAAAATCAAACAACGCGGACATACAGACAAACGCGAAAAGAGACTTTGTGTTATAATATTTAGAGATATTCCGTTATTTTATTAAAGTTTATTCCGGAATGTAATATTATAAGCTAGGTACTTAAAGTAATAATAATAATATGCACATGTTACATCAAAAAATTCGTCCGTATCGATGTCAACAGGAAAAGTGTCTGGCAGCATGCAGAATGTCTGGCAGCATTGCTACATTGTATGGCGATGCTATTGCGTTTTTCGTTGAAACAGACATCAAATTTACGCAGAAGGGTCTTAGAGCGTATATAATGAAAGTTAGCAACGTCACAAATAGCTGTCAATTATTTACCTGTTATGATCAATTTGGCAATATTACTGAATGGAAATATAAAATGTGGCTAACTAGCGAACTAAAATATTGATTATGAATGCAATAATTAATATCTTAACACCGAATATTTAGTTTTAAATGTAAAAAAAAGTAATTGGAAACTTTCCAAATGCCTTTTTTACGCCTAAAACGGTTACAACATCAAATTCAGTGTTATAATTGCAATTCATTATTAATATTCTAGTTCGCTAGTTAGCCACATTTTTTATTTCCATACAGTAATATTACCAAATTAATCAAAACAGGGAAATATTTGACATCTATTTGCGATGTTGCCCACTTTCAGAATAAACGCTGTTAAGGCGACGATAACCGACTTTTATTGATTTTATACTGAAGAGAGTGATCTTCAGTATAAAATCAATAAAAGTCGGCTATCGTTGCCTTAAGAGCATCTCGCAAATCATTAACACTACTCGTTTAGACGTGATCTTCAGTATAAAATCATTAAAAGTCGTCGCCTTAATGATTGCCCGACCCTTGCGTTACTTACAACTGGCATAAATAGCGTTCAAGAGATTTCCCTTTCTTTCCAGATACGAGAAAACCCGCCGTCTCTCTCCGTATCCCTCCCCGAAGGCCGAAGAGCGCGAGCGACGGTCCACCCTCACCGTCCTAGCGAAGTTCTTCCTGTTCTGCACCGCGATGATCCTGTTCTGCGTGCTGTTGTACATACCTGTATATAATAAGGCCAACGATCAGCTATCTAAAGGTAAAAAATGGGTAAAGAAGTTTATTTAAGAAAGGAAGAAGAAAGAAAATACAAAAAAAAACTTATTTAAAAAAAAAAAAAAAATTTGTTTATTACAGTTTTTATTAATTAATTTTAGTTCATAAAACTTCACAGATTTCGTGGGTAACTAACGTTGTAAAATGATTTCTTAAAATCATATCTGAGGTGACATTCCCGTATTTTTAATTTTAAGAGGGCGCCTAAAGGTCCACTAGCGCCACTCTTTAAAAAAAATATTATCTCGTGACTGAGAAGGAATTATGAATAACGGCTAGACAGGACCCTCGGTAAGTGAGTCTAGAATTTTCTAATACCTTTTATAAAGTTTCATATTGAGACACGGAGCAACAAAATACGATCTAGAGGAATGTGGCCGCTTTTCTTTAGATCGTATTTTGTTGCTTCGTGTCTCAATATAAAGCTTTATAAAAGGTATTAGAAAATTCTAGACACACTTACCGAGGGTCCTTATTAGCCGTTATTCATAATTCCTTCTCAGTCACGAGATAATATTTTTTTTAAAGAGTGGCGCTAGTGGACCTTTAGGCGCCCTCTTAAGAACGGTCGCGTTCGCATTATAATCTCGAGTCTCAATCTGTCAAAAACACCTCTAATTTCCGTTTTTGACATTGATTTGATTTTGATAAGTGAAAGACATGAAGATTTTGAACGTTTTTAAATACGGGAATTTGCCTTCAGGTCCGCGCGCGACTGGTAGTCACCGCCTGAGGTGTGAGCGATGACACGGGCAGGTACCTAAAGGCCAAGCTAACTCTAATCCATGCGTCAGGTTCGTGAACGGGCGCCGTCAGTAGGGATTTCATCTTTTAGCTGCCACAGCTTATTTTAATTTTAATTAAAATGAGCCTTGGAAAACGATTAAAAAAAAAAACAATTCAAAAGGTAATCATTGAATTGTTTTTTTTTTAAATCTTTTATATAACAGTCGGTTTTAATGTTCTGCATCGTTCTCACGATGTATAATTTCAACATGAATGATATAACCAATATTTTGATTTATAAAAAGAGTGTCCGTGGAGTTTCTTGCCCGTTCTTCTCCATAGGTACCTACTACGCTGTGGAATGGGCAACTAGCTTCATCTTTCTGACTGACCGACCCCTTGACAATTCAAAAGTGCCTGTACCTAATTGGTTTATTTGGAAATAAATTCTTTGAGTTTGACTCAGTCTGCCAATTTGGTCAATGGCCCTACCCCGTCTCACCGCTCATATACCTCAGGCGGTGACTAGCAGTCGCGCACGGACTTTACATAATCTGTTCACTGGATCACGGCCCTCGAAAGGCACAAACTGCCGTCGTCATCACATACGTCTGTGAAGTTTTGCGAACTAGATAATACCATATATTTTACGCATTAAGAGCGTTTATTCTGAAAGTGGGCAACGTCGCAAATATTTCGCTATTTTCATTAATTTGGCAATATTACTGTATGGAAATAAGAAATGTGGCTAACTAGCGAACTAAAATATTGATTATGAAATTGCAATAATTAATATCTTAACACCGAATATTAACTTTTAGATGTAAAAAAAGTAATTGGAAATTTTCCAAATGCCTTTTTTACGCCTAAAACGGTTACAACATCAAATTCAGTGTTATAATAAAATTGCAATTTATTATTAATATTCTGGTTTGTTAGTTACTAGCCACATTTCTTATTTCCATACAGTAATATTGCCATATTAATTAAATCAGGTAAATTATTGACAGCTATTTGCGACGTTGGATAACCGCTCTTAAATAGAATAGTTTGATAAAATGTTTACTCACTTTAACTGGTAATTTCCAGGTTTAGTCGCGGGCTGGTCGATTCACACGAATCGCGACACAAAAATATACGTACAACCGAACAATGTAACGACAATACACGCCCCTAGGAATTTATGCCCTCACACTAGTAAAAACAAGCTATTTTTACTAATAGTTGTTTGCTCATCCACCGTCAACTTCGAACGCCGAATAGCTATAAGAGAAAATTGGGGTAACTACAAGAGTTATCTAGAAATGTCCAAATTATATCACGCAGTCAAACAGAAGTACATAAACTACAATTATACATATGATCTTTATTCAGAGAATGGTGTACATAATGTATCTAGCGATAGGGTCAAAAGAGACATATCCAGCTTTAGCAGGCTTTTGCCCGAATTGGCTAAAGCACTGCAGGACAATCTGGTGATAGAAAAGACTGATAATGTACCTGAACAGAGGTTTGAAGATGAAGTTATGTTGCCAGAATTCGACATGAATCAACAGTTAGGAGAGAATACAGAGCCAAATTATGATTATTACGATACTAATGTCATGAAGATACCTCCGAAGGGGTACGAAGATACCCCAGATTTAGAAAAAGTTCTATCAATGTTAAAAGGTAATAAAAACTTCCGAAAAATGAAGGAGAAATTGTCATTACCTGACAACACTGATCCGGAGTACAAAGTCGTGTTCCTTTTGGGGTTGCCAACGCATGACAACGATTCTACCATACAGAATAAAATCGAGGAGGAGTCTGAAAAGTATGGGGATGTGATCCAAGAAGGGTTCATTGATTCATACAATAATCTGACGCTGAAATCTATTATGATGTTGAAATGGATCACCAATAATTGTAATAATAGTGGTAAGTAGTAATAATTATTATTTTATTAGCCTGTATCACACACACACAGCATATAACGTCCCCACTGCTGGGACACAGGCTCTCTGTGAGAGGGAGTGGGCCATAATCCACCACGTGGGCCCAGTGCGGGTTGGTGGATGTGACATGTCTTCGAATTTTTGGTTCTAGGACATGCCGGCTTCCGCACGGTGTTACTTCACCGTTTTGAGAGCGGGGGCTATGAAATAAATTGCACAAAGTGCCTGCCTGGGTTCCAACCCTACAATTCGTTAGTCGGGGCCGTTACCGGTGTTCAGTCATTTCACCAAAAATTTGTTAACAAATTTTCACTTGACCGGTAACGTTTGGCAAAAATATGATTTGTTATTTTATCACTATACAACAACAAATTTGCCAAATAATTCACTTAAGAAAATAATTATCCGATAAACTTTTTTTAATACTTTATTATTAGACAAACGATTCATTTTTTATTCATGTTATCTCATAAAACAACGTTTGGATTAAAACGTTTTACATACTTCATTACACAATCTCCTAAAAATGAAACTCATTATATAGGCAAAAGGGTAATTTTAATTTATAAATAAATAAATAAATCAACAAATATTTATTAAAAACATTAATGCCAGTAACGACTTGTGCTAACAGAAAAAAAATCATTTAGTACTAGTAGGCGTGGTGATCAATGCTCGTGCCTTCTCTGTATGAGAAGAGGCCTTTGTCCTGCAGTGGGACAGTAACAGGCTGGTATTATTAGAACTAGTAGGCTACCCCGAATCGAACTAGTTTGCAAAATAAATAGTATACGAAACGTTGGTTATAAACTAAAAAATACAATAGCCGACGTATATTTAGTAACTTAATCCGCGTAACTGTCCTTAATGAGTCCTAAAGAACCCTGTAAGAAATCGACACGTGTTTCACCTCTCAACGAGGCATCCTCAGGAAGGCGATTGACTTGCTGCGAACTCGGACCCGACGTGTGGACACGTCAAGCGTCGAGCGCTGTGCGCTTGACGTGTTTTGTTGAAACGGGGCCGTGTCAATGGTGTTTTGTTGAAACGGGGCCACCGCCCAGTTGTTAACGGCGGTTCACTAATGTTTGCAAACTGCTTTCATATTATGTAACAATTTAACTCAAAATAGCGATGGTAGCCTGCAGTTTTGGCGTATGAACCGCAGAGTTTATTCTTCTATTCCCTCAGTAATAAAGAGGTTACTTGCATAAACAATATTCTTATTTTTTTTCAGTCCGCTACATACTGAAAACAGACGACGATATGTATATAAATGTGCCAAATCTTATAGACAATTTGAGAAACAGATCTCACGATTTTGATACCAAGACAAGAGGACGTAATATTAAGGAGTATATGCTGATCGGAGACCTCATCTGCGGTGCGAGGCCTGTGCTGGATTCTAGTAATAAGTGGTGAGTGTTTTTTTTTTTTGTATCATTGCGTTTGTATTCGTTGGATGTAGAGATTTATCTCTGACTTTTGAGATTATGTTTTTCCGCTTTCCTGCAACCAACATGTAAATAATCAAATCTGTGGGAGTGATTTCGTGAAAAGGGACGGAAGTGTGTCACAGGAAGCCGGGGAAGCGCGTGCTTTTTGATTTGATCAAAGAGCGCGCGCGGTGTTAGAGTTGGCCGTCAGAAAGGACCTTGACGAGGGGGGCCTCGTCAAGGTCGTTTCTGACGGCCAACTCCCCCCTTTAATGATGCTTATTACCAAGGGGAGATGTCAGATGTTACACAACATATGCAACTACTGTAAGGCTTGCTCGTTTTTTGTTTAGTTCCTGTGCAATAGGGGGCGAGCCTATTGCCACAAATGTGGAAGATTCAATTCCAAAAGTACTGGAATTGCAGGGGCAATTCCAGTACTTTTGGAATTGAATCTGTGATCCGTGTAGATTCGATACCTGAGGGCAGGTATCGAATCTACACGCGCGCCTCAAAGAGATGTCAGCACAGCGGAAGGGGTCCGCTAGGACCGATGCCTGCCGGGGTCGCGGGAAAGTCCGAAAGGGATACCGTGGCCCCTGGCAATGTACAGGCAACTGAAGGAACACGGGTGGGTTTTAGTCAGTAAAAGTCTGACACGCCCTCCCGCTCCGCGCTAGAGCGGGAGAAGTTATTTGATCATTTAACAACATCAAAAAAAAAAAAAAGTTATCGAATCTGGATTCGACCGCTAGATCGACGACGTAAACTGATTAAACCTTTATAATCACTTACCTATTAATTATTTATTTGCAGCACAACGGTAAGCTATTGAATTGAATTTAATTAATAACAATTTACCTTATCATTTTCCTGTAGGTCAAATTAATTATCATAATTTTTCCCCCTGATACTAGTAGTGATAAGAATTATATTTTTCCTGTAGGTATGAAATACAGTTTATTAATTAAACAGAGGGCGTTCCCGTTAACCCGCAATAGCATTGCGTACATAAATGCAAAAAAAAAAAACGAAAATAAATTTATTAATTAAGTAAGTAATAAAATATTCATAAAAAATAATAATAATTAATTGATACGTAAAAGAAACACTCTGTACACGCGCCCCAAATAGGCCCCTGTAAGGCACTTTTGAACGTCAAAGTTTACAAAAAATTGAATTGATTCTAGTCGCCCCTTCCAAAAGGTAGTTTTCGTATGGAGAAGAATGGGCAAGAAACTCCACCGTTACTCTTTTAAAAAGTGTTACAATATTTTGTATATGTAGGTACATTACTTACATAATTATATGTGAAAATGATGCACCTAAAAAAAAAAAAATACGTTACCACAATAGGTAAAAAGAAGAATTAATAAAAATGAAGCAACGAAAGATAAATTAATTACTTATGTGATAGATGCACGGTTCTCACATATTTACAAACATTGTTAAAGTAGACGATTTTCTTAAAAAAATTACAATTAATAAGTCAGTGTGTGAGGAAGTAATCACAGAATGTAAAATCAATGTCATAATATAATAAAAATAATAATTTATACAACTTAAATTAGCAACCAGTTTGATTTTGTCTAGATTCTAGATTGTCCTATGGAGCAGGACCAGCATGTTTCCAAGCATTCTTATCTTGGATATAATCCTCTAATTTGTAATATGCTTGTTTACAAAGTGTACTTTTAATATGAGTTTTTTCCAAAGAGCAAGATAACTGTTTCAAATATCTTCTGATTCGGTTGTTTGAAAGTGTTTTTCCGGGATAGTCCCATTAAAATTAGGTTAAGATTTTATGAAGACTTTTGGACATGGAGAATGAAACTCTTCAATGGATGATAGATAGCAAATCACAAACGATTGATGAAATCCAGAGAGCATAGAACCGCCGCGCGGTCAGCGATTTTTTAATTAACCTATTTTACTTATATAAAACAAGTAGTCTATATTTTCTCTAGTTTCATGATTGATGAAGATATTCGGAGATAAAAAATAAAGTCTTCAGTGGATGCCGGGAAATGAAATGAAAAATAATATCTGTCAAAGCTGTTTTATACTTGTGGTAACACTATTTGATTAACTATAGTGGTTATTACAGTCAGCCTCAAAAAGATGTAAATGTAACCTGGACATTATGCGTCCAGTAGACATTTTGAGAAGTGGTAATTTTGCGAAAGAGACATTCTGAGAAATGGACATTATGTGTCCGGTAGACATTTTGAGAAGTGGTAATTTTGCGAAAGAGTCATTCTGTGAAATGGACATTATGTGTCTGGTAGACATTTTGAGAAATGGTAATTATGCGAAATAGTCATTCTGAGAAATGGACATTATGTGTCCGCTAGACATTTTGAGAAGTGGTAATTATGCGAAAGAGACATTCTGAGAAATGGACATTATGCGTCCGATAGACATTTTGAGAAGTGGTCATTTTGCGACAGAGCCCAACAAGGCAGTCTTTCATACATAAAATATTTTTAATTTACAGGTACAGTCCAAGGTACATGTATGGGGGACGTGTGTACCCCAAGTATCTGTCAGGTACGGGGTACGCGCTCTCCGCAGACGCAGCCAGAGCCCTCTACGCGGCCGCTTTAAGAACTAACTACTTTCATTTAGAAGATATTTTTATTACTGGTAAGTTTAGAAGATTTTTGGATAGGCTTCGGCACCAAAGGTGCTATAAACTGGTCGTTACCCGTGGTTTCACTCTCATGCAAACAAAAGCAGGATAAAAAATAATTTTACGAAAAAAAAAACAACTGAGAGTGTGATGGATGTAAATCAGTTTTATAATGTAACTTGTGTATGCAGCATACTTAAATAAAATACAGTTGTGTCAGATAAAAAAATAATAAAGAATATACAGGTACAAATAGTGTAATCAACATACAACCTGATATTGACCTGCAAATTGCAAAAAACGTAAGAAAATTTGAATTTATCAGGCTATCTTAGCGCATCCCCCATAATATTCACAATGTACATTCCAGGTATGTGCGCTGGCCGAGCCCACCCCCGCATCGTCCCGCGCGACGACCCCTCGTTCTCCTACCAGACGCCCTCCACGGGCGGGGCCATGCGGGCCTGCGGGGCCCACGCCCGGGCCACCGCGCATCGAGTGGCCCCCGACCTCATGCGGAGGTTGCATGGCATGCTGAGGAAGCCTGGCTTGTTGGATACGTAAGTATTGAAGATTTATTTTTTACTGCTTTTTCCCTATGTAACAATACTTGATACTTTGTAACAATTTATTTTATTTAAAAGAGTGGCCGTGGAGTTTCTTGCCCATTCTTCTCCATAG
Source organism: Agrochola circellaris (assembly GCA_914767755.1). Taxonomy (NCBI): domain Eukaryota; kingdom Metazoa; phylum Arthropoda; class Insecta; order Lepidoptera; family Noctuidae; genus Agrochola; species Agrochola circellaris. The sequence continues at coordinate 680,845 of OU611867.1, read as the reverse complement.
GTACCTACTACGCTTTGGAATGGGCATCTAGCTTCATATTTTTGACTGACCGATTCCTTGACAATTCAAAAGTGCCTGTAATAGTTTAATTGAAATAAATGCTTTGAGTTTTAGTGTGACTGACGATTTTTGTTTGTTTGTGTTGAAACCGATTTTTAATGGTGATTACCGAAACAATTTTGGTCGTCACGGGTCGTATTCGTATACGTCGTATATTAGGGTCGGCTACCAGTCTTGGATGCAGCTGAATAGCAGTACTTTACATGGAGCGACTGCCGATCTGACCTCCACAACCCAGTAACTGGGTAATACGATACCCCTCGGTAAGACTGGTTGTCAGACTTTCGGGCTACTGACGACCTGTAACGACTGTCAATGATCCACGAATGACAGCCGGGACCAACATGCTTTCCGAGGCACGGAGGAGTCTCGGTATGGTCACCCATCCACAGACCAACAACGGCAAGCGTAGCTTAACCTGATGGATCAACTCGTGCGGCTGTTATTACTTAGCCACAAGCTCCTCTCAAAAATTCGTCTAAAATTTGTTATCTAAATATTACGGCGATACATTGAGTTAAAATGTGCCATGACGTCACGAGTATGTAGATTTTATACTTGTGACGAAGCGATCCCCACCCCAACTTAAAATGCGTTTTATCTCAGTATTTTTTTTATTAATATGATAAAACAAAAAATACGTGTCTAATATTTTTTTATTATCTGGCTGACGGACTAATTAGAATTACTTTTTTTTTACCCAGCTATTATCCCTATTTCATCAGTTGTTGTTTTATTTTTTCGATCGTCATTTCTGCTAGCCACAACGCTCGAAAAGCTGTTGCCACTGCCGCGGTAACGACTTAGCAAGTAAAAATACTAACTTTCTTTATCTTTTCCAGATGTGAAAGAATGCGACTCACAAAGGTAAGGCGGGACCGGCTTAAACCCAAGACGGCGCCAAAGCGTCTACCTAAACATTAGCACTAAGAACAATTAGTCACAATAGTCAACTCGTCCATAATAGTACCTACATAAATTTTAGTCACCCCATCGATATACAGGGTGTTTTTTTAGATCTCAAACTTAAACGTCAATCATTTCAGAAAAAAACAGCTAATACAAAAGCGACCTTATTACAAAACAACAAAGTTTATTTATAGACCGCGGTTTAAACCATCGAGTCATTTTTTAATTTCGAACTTTATTCCGACCATGTTAAAGCTCTAATTATAAAAACTGTCATTAAGCCCGAGACTAAGGGCGTATTTGGCCAAAAAAAATCGTAGATAAGTCTTATCCTGGGATAAATATTGAGTTTTTGACAGTTTTTCCATACTAAAATTGTCAGACGACAATTTTATTCCACGAATAAAAGATATCTGGCTTTGATAAAATAAGTCCTTAGTTGTCAATTTTGTTAACTTTATGATTGTCGAATAAAAGCTCGAAGGTTTGGGCTTGGTAAAGTTAAAACTCGTTTTGTAATGAGAGGGAAGGTTTTTAAACCACTTACTACTATTTAACTTACCTACTTATTTCCTAATTTTTTTACTTAACTATTTAACAAAATAATTCTTTAAATGTTAACTTTAGTCTTGAAACTCGAAAAAAATCTTCTACATTCCACCTTTCACTTTAATTGGGTTAAAACCCATTTCAAATCATTTATCTTGATATATTTTAAAATATCTAGCTATGTTTTTGTAACCAAATACAAAAGGAATTCCAAAATCATCTTAGTTATAACACAAACACCCTGTATATCGAATATAGGTATCTTAACACTAGTTTATGAGTACAATATTAACTATAGTTTGGTCTCAAAGAGTCGCCATAGAATTATAGGAAAGAATCGTCGTCAAAATACATTGTCTCGAAATGAGAAAAGTACATGCGTAATATTACAAAATAATGGCTTAGATTGTGTAGAACATCGATTAAATTGAGCTTAAAAATATTGCTATCTCTTTCTAGCTTATAAAATAAGAAAGAGATGTAAACTGTTTATCTGTTTTAAACTGTCGGACTGTTTCAAACTGTCAGACTTTTTCAAACTGTCAGAGAATTTCAAACTAAAAGACTGCTTCAAACTAACAGACTGTTTCAAACAAACAGACTGTTTCAAACTGTCAGAGTATTTCAAACTAACAGACTGTTTCAAACTGTCAGAGTATTTCAAACTTACACCACTGTTTGATACTGCCAGACGTATTGTCAAAAGCAAAAGAAATATTTACTGCGCTTACGCTACGGTGTCCTAGGAGAGCGTTGGCCGTTACTTAACGGCCACAGTGACGGCTGTCATCAAAATGATAGCATCGGTGCTTTACTTCATGGTGTCAAACGCTCTCTAGGTAAACACTTCTTTCATAAATAATGTTTCTGTGACGTCATTCGACGATATATTGCGGACGCTATGAGGCGGCCACCACTCTTCTAGCAAACCGTAGCTTCTGGCCGGCTTGAATGACTAAATACATTTAACGCTTAACGAATTTAAAACATTGTTCTCGTGGCGGCATCTAAATCGCCACATACGAACTACGCATCACGGTGACGTCACGTGAAATCCTATATTGCGCAAATAGGGTTTACCGCGCGATCAGCATATATATAACTTCCCGCCATCAATTGTCGGGCAGTTGCCCACCAGACACGACACCCGTCTGGTCGGAGGATCCTCCCTTTTCTATAGAAGATGAGTGAACTTTACACCTTGTTCCTCATACCTCTATAGTCTATTGTTGTCAAACGTTTTAAGATGACAAATACAAAATGATCATTTAAATACGTTTAGCACTAAATTTATTTAGTGATTTGTAGTTTACGTGAGGCTTATCAAAATCAAAAGTAATTTAATCAAAGTAGGCTGAGAATCAGCCACCTTTCGAACTTCAACATTACATAAGACAGTCCCCCAAAACGCCCGCCCGTCACCACTTCCTAGTACTTTAGCTGGGAAGAAGAAGTGCAACTAACTAAGAGATAGTGACGTTTTTATTATAGCTTAGTCGATGCGCTACATAATCAGCCTATTTAAAACTACACAGAACATAAACATCTCTAAAATTTACCCCTGTAACAAAAGAATCTCTCTAAGTTAGGTTTTTTCAGCTGGCATGGGGTCGTCCTATAATCGCGTAAGACCCAAAACAAATTCTAAAAACATCTGAACTTTTCAATAACTAAAAAAGAAAAGCCATCGCCATCTTGGATTTAAATTTTAACCAAATTTGAGAGAGAAAATCGCATGCGATAATCTCTCTCAAATTTGGTTAAAATATAGTAACACTTTTTTGTTACGAAGATTTCTGCCAATTGACTCCTACCGCGAGCCGCGTTAAAGAACTTTGATGTAAAAATACACGTTATGCTTTGGGGGATGGGTAGCCTAAAACCTCAAGACACACAAAGGGGTGAACGATCACCAAGGGGGTGGGATATAAAAGTGGCCTTGCCGTGGATTAAAGGATGACCCCTATCCAACAATAGCAGCTTCAGAAATCTATGTTGCTATATTTCGCAGCCATCGTCTAGTTTATATATTTACAAAAACTGTTTATTTAGCATTCCTGTTTATATTTATAATATTGTTAATAACGTCTCTCTAATTAAGCACTAAAATTTTTGCATGTATATACAACGTAAAAATGGAGTGATAATGTGTGGCGCGACACGTTAAACTGGGCAAAAAAGAAAATATTGCTTTTTACCTAAACATACATGGGCACTTATGGAACGTCAGAAGCTAGGTGCACGGTTCCAATTGGTCGTTTCCTATGGAGAAGGGCCGACAAGAAACACTGTTCTCATCTGCCTTTATCGAAATATGTTGGGGTCGGCTTCCAGATTAAACGGATGCAGCTGAATATATGTGTATCGTGTTATGCAGTGATAGGCAGTCGGTTCATGTATTTTACATGAACCGACTGCCTATCACTGCATAACACGATACTCCTTGGTAAGACTGGTTGTCAGATTTTTAGGCTTCTAACCACCCGCAACAACTGTCAAAGATCTACGAATGACAGCAAGGTCCAACGGCTTAACGGGCTTTCCGAGGAACGGAGGGGTCTCGATATGTAATGGATGGTCAGCCAGCCACGAATCGACAGCGGCAAGCGTAGCTTAGATTAGTGTTACTCATAATGGGGAATATTACTATCCGCGCTCGTGCAGTCACTGCGTTATCACTCCATTTTTACATTTCCGTGATAGTATGGTAGCTTGTAGCCTTGGTAAATTAATGCCTTATTCCTATACACTCTGGAAGAGTAATATGTACCTCGTCCTACAGAAAAAACGCTAAAAACGCGGTCGCACATATGGCACATCGACTTTTTAAGGAAAACTTCCGCCTTGTAGAGCGATGTCTCTGTCACCCATACCTTTGTGACAGTCTCTTTCTAAACCTCGATGTGTTATATTAACGCCTGGATACTGTACTGACTGAGACAGAGCCGTTCTACGTAAAAACAAAAGTTACCATACTTTTGGGCTCCGCCGCAGTCGGGTAATAAATGGCGTGGACGAGGTTTTTGACAGAAATAAGAATCTCATATTTTGTAGAAATAGTCGACAGTTGCTTTATATCATTTGATTTTAAGAGCTTCATAATGCAAGTAGTCTCATTGGTGTTGTAATGGTAGCTTGGAGGCATACTAATGTTTTTTAAACAAAAAATACTAGCAATCCAGGCGATTATTTACTGTGAAAAATTCGCAAAATAACGCAATTTTTATTCTGGCCACACTGTGGCGAATCCCGCGCTGAAGGTTTTGTTTGAATATTTAATCATTAGGAAGTCATGCGACTATTCGCGCCTGTACCACCTCCATACAAGATAGTTGATAAAATCGGCGCGAAACTCTGTCCCGGATTCGCTTCAGTTTGGCCACGGCGTAACTCTGAACAAATGTATACTTGAATAGTTTAAATCTGACATTTTATTGGGTTATTTGCGAATATCATAGTGATTCAATGATCTGTAGCTAATAAAAACGCAGCTTTTTTTATACTACAAACTCGCATTTTACTATCGCCAAATAATATACTATCCACTTAAGGGGAAAGGAGCTAAAGCTTTAGGGCCAAACTACTATCAATTTATTTTTACTTAGGGGTAACATTAATGTAGATAGACATGGATAGCAAAGCTTTTAACCCTTTTTTCCCGACAGATAGTATTTACCCCCTTTTTTCCTTTGAGTAAAACTCAAGGGAAGGGACGGTTCAACCATAGTGAGAGTAGTTTACCCCTTTGGGGTGAGAGTAGTTAACCCTTTCGGGGTAAAACTCGGGGAAATCAGTTGCCTTTTATGTTAGTACAGAAAATGGTTAGGGGTAGTCTAGGTGGTAGGTAGTTGGAAGTAGGGATGTATCTATAAGTACAATATTGTTGATATTTTCTCGTGATATCTAGTATTTAGCTTACATTTAGATTAGGAATGTTTTCTAGACTATTGTTACCCTAATCTGGCAACTATTATTATAAAAATTTTAAAACTGCTTTTAAAAAAGGAGGAGGTTCTTAGTATTTACATTTATTTATTTAAAAGAAAATGTATGGCTTTTATGGGGTTGCCAACTTAAAAACATTTTGCAGAAGCTCGCAAGTTGGCAACTCTAAACAGCATAGCAAAAACCGTTTAACTTTTGGCAAAATTTTCTATATATATATATGTGCAATATCCTAAGGGTGTTAATGTTCGCTTTTTACTAATATTATTAATAATTAATAATAATTCCTTTTATTAGACAAAATGCATAAAATGTAACTGTCGTTGATTTTAATATTTTTCAACATACGTCTCCATTTTCACTATTAATTAAGCTTGATATATTGCATCGTGCACCTACATCGCCCTAATTGCGTTACACACTTTCAATCACAATCATAAAGGTTTTGAAGGAAATTTCTAATCCACAACCAGAACCAAATGGTAGAAATGGTAGAACTCGACCCAAATTTACCATCAAAGAAGTTCATATCTAAACAGTTTCAAAACTAAATCCCGTGAACACGATGACCACATCTGTTAAAGGCCCGGTGCTATAGCCGCCGAGCGCTGCAAGCAAGAATAGTCCTTACGGTGGTTAGATATGAACTTCTTTGATGGTACATGCCTACTGTTTAATAGATATTTCGCTTTCTCAATCTTTGTTAGTTCTTATAATGTACATAGAACCATTTTTTTACATATTTTTTTTTGTTGATTTTTTTTCTTTCATCCTTTTCAGATAAAAGAACAACAGCGTAGAGTTTATGTGATTTATAAGTTCTTACGAATGCTTGTTAGTACCGAATGCTAAAGAAAGTAGGGCCCTGAAATATTGAGGATAAAACATTACCCCTCCTTTTGGGGCAGACGGGTGAAAACTGAGCCGAAGGCCGCATATTCGTGATTATTATGAAATTAAGGAAAACCGGTATTATATTATTTTTAGACTATAGTTATTAAAAAATTGGCGAAAAAAAGAAGAAAAAATTGCAGTAGTGACTGGCAGCTATCAAACTATTTATTGCTCAAGTAAAAATGAAATTATTTTAGAATTTATTTATTTTAAAACAATATAGTTCTCAGTAAATCGGGGCTCTATTCTTTATTTATCGATTATTTATTATATAGATATTTTTCGATCGAATTGTTAAAGCGAACGCCGAATATTTTGGTCTAAAGCCGAATTTCGAAGTACGACGAAACGATGTAATGCTTGTGCAAAACGATGTGATGCTTTACTTTTGCGCCCATTTTTAAACATCTAATTTATTGACTTCAGTATTCGGCTCCAGCATTTATTTTTAAAAGAAATTGTAATATTTGTATGTTTAACCCTAATTCAGTATTTTATAGCCTCGCTAAAAACTGACGGCGCATTTTGGAAACACTCATTATTTTTTAATAAATACTTACCTGCCAAACACCTAGTCATGTCGGAAGTTGTGGTCTTAAAACGTGCGAGCAGGACGGTATCATGTCATCTCGGTTTCGCGTTTTGTGACCGGGACAGGTGGCCTACTCTCTAAGTCCGAAAGTAGTTCAAAACTTCGGAGTGAACCCTACACCCGATTAATTATATATTTTTGGTCGGGTTAAAACACACTGGTACTAGCGAAATCTGTCCGTCTAAGGGCCGGCGCTCACTGGCGGCACGGCACGGCAAAGATATTTATGCGACAAATAGAAATATAACTTATATGTGACAATAAAATTTCAATTTCAATGATGCATAAAGCCGTCGCGGCATGGCTAAGGATACTGCGGCGGCATCGCTGATTTAAATTTTATTGTCATACACACAAGTTATATTTTTATTCGTCGCATAAATATCCTTTGCCGGTCCTAATAGTGCATAGTCCATTAACTCCCAGGTCGGGCCCCAAAACGGATTTTATGTCCGTAAGTGATACGGAGTAGGTACCGCCCATAACTTCGGGCGAAACTACGGACTTCGTGCTTAGAGAGTAGACCAGCCACGACCTCTGGCGTGTTATTTAGCTTTCATTAAGTATGTGTAGTATCGATAAAATTTCGAAATGATTCCGTGAGTTTTTAGCGACAGCTCGTTGCAATATTATCATAACCCATTGCACATTTTCTGCTTGATCTAGTCAGTACCTCAATAGAGATGTTGAGAAAAAGAAATTCTTTGTCCGTCAGATAGATTATTAAATAATATTAGACACGTATTTTTTTTTACGTAGCATTAGATTACGGCAATACATTGAGTTGAAATGTGGCATGACGTTACTCTCCGGTAGATTTTATTCTGAATTGTGACGTAGCGAGTCCACACTCCCCAACTTTAATGCGTCTTCTCTAAATATTTTTTTATTAATATGATAAAGCAAAAATTACGTGTCTAAATTTTTTTTTATTACTGACTTACGGTCTAAATAGTTTTTTTTTCTCCAGACAACGTCCCTATTGCATTTATTTAATTGATCCTCTACAAATTCCCAATAGCGCTCCTAAAAAAAATATTGACTACTCTAATATAATGATTGCGCCTCTTTTTGCGAACCTCTTATAATTCTTATTTTGGGGTCCTAAAAATAGTAAATAGCCAAGTAACTGTGACCAACTTGGATGTAGCTCTCGCTGGCCGTGGTTGGTCGCAGTTCTAACCGTTTGGTCGGGATACCCTAGATTAGTTACTGAGAAAAGGCCAGAAATTTAAAAAGGGGGTCAATTATTTAAAAAAGTCTGCATCATTTGAAACGCGAAAAGTTTAGTATTTCCCAATTGTGTAACATACTTTTAATCACAATCCGAAGGATTTTAAAGGAAATAGGGGCTAGGTGACACTTTTGAGAAACATATAGTAATGTTCCTTGTGGTTTATCTTCCTCAAAATATCAGCGAAATAATAACATTATCAGAATATTTTTTCATTTTTATAACCCTGTTTAATTTTGGTTGTCAAAACGGGGCATTCTGTCGTGGCGGCTCGGGCGTCGTCATACTTTTTACATATTAATTAACATAAAATCTTTTACTTAATAAAGTTGAGTTTTGATATTATTACCCCGGAACCCTTTACAAAACAAAATTCATAATAGTAGAGGATCCGCAGGGGAACAAACTTCACCCATCTGTTAAATGTATGAAAAGTATTTAAAAATTAAATTAAATTAATTTATTCATTTATTTCAATCTTATTTCTAGTCCATAGTTTTACACACACACATTGAAATTATAAACTATTTTAAATTAAATTGCCCATAAACCCAATTTAGTATCTTCGAAAATATACAGCGAGTGTGTTGGCTAAAAAATTCCTGACCAGGTAGTGATAAATTTAAAATTAACTTTTTTTTAAACATGGCAAGATATACACCATTGAAAGAGCTTTTCAAGGAGAACCTTTGCTACCAACTCGACTTTTGCCAATTTTTTATCAATTCAGAATTAATTACCTAAATAGGTGACTACTTGTCAATTCTCAATTCTTTATTCCGTACCATAATGTATACAAGGTGGGAAAAACAGTTACATCAGTCTCAATTATGGACCCTGTCGGGCACAGCATAGATAAAAGTAGGAGAGAGGAGGAAGAACGCTTGTCATTTAATAAGTCAAACTATGAGTTTATATATGTATTTATTAAAAATATTAGTAATGTTGTAAACTAATTACTTTTAAAAATATTAATTACTTTTTATATATGTACTTACTTATTATTAATTTTATTTATTATGTCAGTAATTTATTTATTATTAGTTTTATCAAATTTAAGGTATTTAGTTATTATTATTTTTATTTACTACGTAAATAATTAATTATTATATTTTATTTTATTTAAAGTAACTTTAATTAATATTATTATCCTACAGGGGTAAGTCATTTATTTCATATTTATAATTTATCATCTAAGTATTCGCCTACACTATAATAGCATTTACTTTCAAGGAAGATTTTTAATTTATTAATAAATATATTATAATTATCTAAATTCTTAATTATTGCGGGTAACTTATTATAAATTTTTATGGACATGACAAACGTACTATCGGAGTGCATTTTTAATCGCGATAGTGGTAAGTTTAGTCTGTTTTTGTGTCTTAGAACAATTTTCTTTTGTATGTCCTCTCTTTTTGTAAAGAAATCTGGGTATTTACGTACGAACTTACAAACTTCAAATATATACAAGCATGGTAGGGACAAGATCTTTAGTTCCTGAAAGTGGGGTTTACAGCTATCAGTGACTTCAATATTTACTAAGATCCTAATTAGTTTTTTTTGTAATGTAAGTAACGTGGGCGCGTCAGTACTGTTTCCCCATAAGATGATACCATATGTGAGCCATGCGTGGGCATACGCGTAGTACGTTACTAATGCTGTTTTTAGGTCTGTGGTTTTTTTGATCTCGCGGAGGGCGTATGAAAATTTTGATATTTTTGATCTTACTTTCTGGATGTGAGACTTCCAATTTATGTGTGTATCAATATCTAAGCCTAGTAGGGTGAATTTATCAACTACGTCTAATTTATTATTATTGAAGCTAAAGTTAATATATAATGGGGTTTTTTTGAAAAAGAGTCATTTATGAAGTTTTAATTAATCATAGTCTGGCCAGGATTTTTTTAGCCAACCCACTCGCAATATATTTTTAACATACAAAATTTCATAATAAAATACTTTTCATTCATTAAAAAGATGGCTGAAGGTCGTTCATCTGCGGATCTTAGGATATAAGGTATTTTACTTAGTGTCAAATAGCCTATTGCTAATCCATTGCTTCATATGTTTGAAAAATTCATCTGCTCGACAACGTGCATGACGCAATGAATGTTGTTGATTTGTCAAAATGAAAGCCATTGTCATTGTTAGTGTGTGTCGCAATTACACCACAGGAAATATCGCGTATTTTTATTATAACAAACAATTTTATACTTATTTAAGTATTTTAATTTGCACAACTAAAATAAATGTTTGCTTGTGCCTATTTTTGAAACAATTTTTTTTTATGCTGTGTTCAAGATTTATGAAAAAATTGGTGACACTATAGTTTGAAAATTTTAATCTTGACCGAGCTAAAATCGAATATGTATTTTGCCGGCCGGCTGTGCCGAACCATGCCGACCATAACAAGTGTGTTGTACAGCTTTTCAGTTTTTTTCAATTACACCTTGTACAAGTTCATATTGTACCGGTCAAGTTTGGAGTTGTAAAGATATAGTTCCAGAGCTGATTAAAAAAATATGAATAACACAGTCCCGGACTCTTAAATCGAGCCACCCTGCACTTTTTGTATAGAAGTCCTTATATAACTTTTAAATTAAATGGTCATGAATTCAAATTCACATTAATGATGACATCAAAATGATGGCCAGTATGTCGGCTTCAAAACTGTGTAAAACCTTTTTTTTACTCATCATTGTTTTGTTGTTTTAGGCCATTATACCTCACATGAAATTGCACGGTGACTCGATTTAGGAGTTCGGGAGTCTAAATAAGCCTGTCTATGCATAGAAAATTTTACCAGGATAATTTTTTTTTTTGGTATTAATGTAAAAGAGCCTCTTCGCCGTCCCCTTAAGCGCAATATTATTTTCGATAGAAGTGTATTTATTTTAGTTTATTATATTTTCATATTTTGCAAAATAGCTTAGTGCCTTCAAATTGTTATATTATATTATATTTTATGAAAGTTCATACTTAGGAATCTCGTAAAAAAGAAATCTCGTTACGTAATTATATTTTATACGACCAATACCTACGTAATTTTTACACATATGCATTTTACGTTTTTAATATTTTGATCAAATTTTTTCAAGTTTTACAGATTTTTATATATTTTTTTTTGTTATTTAATATTTTTAAATTGATGCATATAATCAGTAAACATTTGTTTTTACTATGCTTTACTTATATGTATTAAATTATTTTATTAATTGGGATAAGTACATATTAATAATAGGGGTAACCAGCAACCTTGAAATTATAATTGTCACAATTTATGTGCCATACGTACATAATAATATATATAAAGATTTTTATTTTAAAACTTGTTGATAAAAATAATAATTATTGTACATTGTTTATGCTTTTTGTAAAAATGTTTTCTCAACACCAGTTAGGTAGGAAATTGAAACCATTTAATATTAAAATGTATTAATTATATATAATAAAATAAAATAAATCTTTATAAAGAAGTAATAAAATGAATGCATAATTACAGTAAGATTGAGTGATCAATGAATCTCACAACTCAATAAAAAAAACAGGCAGTCAAGGGAACTGCCAAAAGATGTCAAAACCTAAAACTATTATGCGTAACTGCAGATATACTGCTAACATTAGCATGACGGTGGCGCGAACCAATAAAAAAAATTCCTAACAAAAATCGCTCAACGCACCTGAAGAAGTTTTAACTAAAAGTATTACTAAAATAATTTCACAATTATTTCCAGTTTGACATAAAACCCAATTCCAAATACAACCGGTCCAGTAGTTTTCAAACAAATTCGCATAAATATATAACTTTTATACCATTCGTCCTGTACATATATAAATAAATAAGTATAAAAAATGTACATAGCATGTTATTATCTATAATAGGTAGGTCGTAAGTAACTAAAGTGGTTTTGTATGTGCCTATACCCGATTTGGAAGCGGCGTGATGTTAAAAAATATGCCAAAATTTGTTAGCCAGTATTAGAAGTTGCTAAAATTAGTTAAAGCTAATATTGTCTGGTTGAAGCGGATATATATTATGTTCGGTTAGGGAAATTATTTGTTTAGCAAATTGACATCAATTTGCCGTGGTATAGCCATTTCATACACCTGTCAAAAATTGACAGATGTGATTTGAATAAACTTTTAGTAAGTCTATTTATATCCTTGTTTCCAATTGAAATTAATTTTAGACTGACTAGTACTGTTGAAAAAGTCATAAAAAATATAAAGTTTTAGCGCAAACTGAACCTTATGCATAGGCATTACAGTTGTTTTTCCTAAAACTCGTGTTTTATGTAAAAAAAAAATTGTTTACAATGTTTGGCGAATAAATTGTGCCCGCAATTTATTGCCAAACATGTAAACAATTTCATTTCATTAGTCAATTTGCCTAAAAATTAATTTCCTTGACTTTACTTTTCCCGTAGAGTAAGATTCATATCAAGTTATTTTCAAATCAATTGTAAATTGTTGGTTGATTTCAATTTTTTTTTCGTTTTTGCCATATTTTAGCGTAAAATCTGATACCAGATTATTTCAAGGTTTTATTCATTTGACCACGAAAAAAGAAATCATTATTGGTCACAAAGTGTGTACCATTAAAATAATTTTATTAATTTGTTTAGACCCTGGGTCCCTTGCCTTTTTATAATGAAATTCTTACAAAATAAAGTTTTTATTATATTTCATAATATTAAATTAAAAAACGCTGCATTTATTTTATTCATGTTTTTTTTTATGTGATATCTTTTTTAAATTGGCTACATTCCATATAATAGGTACCTAGAAACTTTGTCCAAATTATTTGCTCAGCGTTGATTATATTTTTTGAGATTTTTTTATCAAAATTTTATTATTTGATTTTTTTTTATCTTTTAGGAATAGAACTACTTACTACTAAGAAAAAACTTTCTTAGTAAGTTAGACTGTGGGTAGCATTTCTGACCCAGTTTAGTTAAAGGGCCTGTCGAAAAAACATTGTTATAAATTGGTGATAGATATAATTGGTTATTTATATTTAACATTAACCTATTGGCCGCTTGGTTTTTTAATTACTATCAAAATTATATTTTATTTAATAATTTTTTTTTTTTTTTATATTTAAGCATTTGTAAAAAAGTTTGTAAAAAAACTATTAGCGCTCGTAATACAAAATTAAGAATAAAAAAAGTGATTATTTGGCCGCTTTTCTTGAGAGCAATGGTGAAATAGAATGAATAAAATCTTAGTTTAAGAAATTAAAAGGTTTATGGGAAAAAATAGATAAAAAAGTTACGTAATTTAAAAACTATAATAATTTAAATTAGAAATAATCGGCGGTTAATAGAAAAGTTTTTACAGTTAAAAGATGATATCCTAAAAATAAAAACTAGGCAGTATCGTATCGAAAAGTAATTTTATATTCAAAATAAATCTTAAAAAGAACAATAATAAAAATAATACACAAGTAAGTTGCCTTTAATAATAGTCAATGTGAAAATCTTTTAAGACCTTCGCTTTATAAATATACAAATATCTTTAAAAGTAAAATGTATATTAATAAAGCGATGCAATAGCCAGTCCGTTGTTGAAATTATAATAATAGAAGAAAAAAACGTTCACAAAATTAATCGACAAGAAAATTGTATAAATAGTTATATAATATAAAAAATAGTATATAAATAAGATCTGGTGCCGTATTGTTGATAGTTGTTTAAAATAAGCTTTTTATTAGTCCAAGAGAAAAATAAAAAATCATTAAATTTTTTATTAAAATTGGAGCGGTGTTAACTAAAAATATTTCGAACAGAAATTGCTCGGGAAATTGAAGAAAAAGCTATCTCTCTTCTACTTATTATGTAGTTCTACTGAAAATAACTTTCATATTATGTCATCTGTACTCAACCAAGATAATAGGGATGATACCTGGGTAAATTCTAATTAGTCCGCCAGTCAGATAATAAAAAAATATTAGACACGTATTTTTTGCTTATTCATATTAATAAAAAAATACTTAGATAAAACGCATTTTAAGTTGGGCAGTGGGGGTCGCTACGTCACTAGTATGTATAAAATCTACATAGTCGTGACGTCACGGCACATTTTACCTCAATGTATCGCCGTAATCTTTAGATTACGTAAAAAAAGAAAAAATACGTGTCCAATATTTTTTTATAATCTGTAAAGAGGGACTAAAAAAAATTTTTTAGTCATCATCCCTATTGCGGACTACACAAAAATATAATTATGCATACATAATTTCAAAAAGTTTGATTATAAGGCCCACTTACGCCACAAATTACTAATTCATGCTAAACGTGTTTAAAACAACGCTCTGTTTCTGTCAATGGTTTGTCGATGATAGAAACAGAACTAAGTTTTAAATTCGTTTACTGTTAAACGCATGTACAATACGGCCGATGAATCATGGCAATCATGGCCGGTCCGAACTTTACGCAGAAGGTTGACAGGCCTTGTTGACATGAGGTGACAGTGAGTGTACATGCGCGAAAGTTCGAAGAGCCTATGTTCAGACCGGCCATGATTCATCGGCCGTATTATACTAATTTGTGGTGAAAGTGGGCCTAAGTGTCAAGATGGTTGGGTATCGCTGATTTTGATGCACGACGCATCGCCATGTCTTAAAAACTTTGCTCATACAATAAGAATCACTAAGATTCTTTAAACTGTAGTTTTTCTAATAAGAATCTCATATAGATCTAATTTAAGAACAAGAACAAAAAATATCTTTATTATGAAGTAAAATGATATATTTATATTTTATTTTGTTATATTTTGCTGTATTATGATTCATTTTTTGTATTGATACAAATTAAAATGGTGATACAATCGCAGTAGACTAACACCGGGTTTAGGAAAGGCCATTCAAGACAAAACTATCTGCCAGCTTCTGTGTTAAAAAAAAACATTACTTTCGTAATTGATCAAACTTATGCAAAGTGCTGTGAAAATAATACAAGCCTATTATTGTCCCACTGCAAGGCAAAGGCCTCTTCTCAAACACTGCAGGCACGAGCATTGATCACCACGCTTGCTCAACACGGGTTGGCGATTTCAGACTTATATTAACTACAAGTCCAGATTTCCCCACGATGTTTTCCTTCATCGATGTCAGTAATGTCCAAAAATTCGGAAATCACATATGAATTGAGAAAATCCCATTGGCCCTCGCCAGGATTTTAATCCACAACCTCGTGCATGAGACGCGACCACTGGCCTGTCACTTACTGTTGTGATTGACTGACTGAAATACCAATAGCTAAAGTTCGTTTTGTAATCCCAGATACTAATTTGACAGGTGCTAATGTCAAATTCCATATTGAACAGTCAAATTAGTATCTGGAATTAAAAAACGAACTATAATTAAATACGACACCACCGTATTTCATCACTACTGCTCTCATTACGGTAAAGGAAACCATCGTGAGGATGATGATATTATTATTATGAGTTCGACAATCTGTCAGTTAGTTTCTGTGTTAGATAAGCCTTTTGACAAACCGAGTGTATTTCTTGATTGTATCAATCTAATCTTGATTGCCGTCCATTCGTTTGTATCATTGCATTTGTGTGCGCAACTTTCATGTACGCATTTTATATTGATACAAAAGATGTTATGATAAAAATTAATTTTAAAGATACAAATTATATTTAATTTATTTAAACTTAATCATTTCTTAATATAAATATATTTATATACAAGCTTAATGTGCTGTAATCTGCCTTTTAAAAACCAAAAAGTCGCAATTTTTTCATTGCAAATGCTGTTCCAATTCCTAATACAAAATCTATCTTGAAAAAGAATCAGGGACAAACACAGGGTCCGTGTCTCGAACGACGAAAATTATCGCAAATATATGTGACAAATTGTCAAGCGCGTAAACTGCTGCCATTGGCTGTTGATAAGTCATTCAACTTATCGTAGTAGTTTAGGCGCACTTGACAATTTGTAACATTAATTTTGTGATAATTTTCGATCGACAAACTGACCCTGAGTAGTCTATCTCCTATGACATGGGATTTAACATAACTGACGATATTAAATACCTCTAGCTAACCCATCGGGAAATACAGGCGTTATGTGCCAGTTTTTTTCAAATGATCGAGCAGTTTTTGCAGCAAGAAATAATTGTGACCTTATTTATTTATTTCCAATCTCATAATTTTTTAATAAAGTGTCTCAGGAGTATCTTTACTCAGAATACAATATAGCCGGTGAATCATGGCCCGTCCGAACTTTGCGCAGAAGGCTGCGCATTAAAATTTTTAAGAACCAAATGGTGACATGAGGCGAGTGTGAGTGAGAGAACATGCGCGACAAGTTCGGAGAGCCTATGTTCAGATCGGCCATGATTCATCGGCCGTATTAAACTATTACTGTAATAGTAATTATTAGTACCTTTGTCATTCCTCCAAAAATAAATTCTCGTAATAGGTCTGTGATAACGCCTATTATAAAACAAGTAATATATAAATATAATATTAATAGTGATGCGAGGTGGCCTATTTTTGTTTATTTTTTTTATTTTATTTATAATTAACAAACTATTGGTTGTTTAAAATTGAAAAAATCGAAAATGTTTTTTTGGAAAAATCTTATTTATAATAAGAATAAAATATATTGTGTATGATAATTCTTTAGAGTATATTATTGTGTGCCTGATCAAATAATTTATGAGTTCCAGATACTCATAAATTATCCGTTGTGAAGATTAATATTGTGTGTAAAGCCTTTTATATACCTAAATTATCTATTGCAAGTATAGAAGTTAATGAAACATTAGCTAACTGTTTACAGTATGAGCCAAACAAAATACCTGGACAGACTTTAAATCTACGGTTTCCTAGGTTTTGACTTGACGGTAACAAAAAATCCTCTCTCACACAAAATTACTTTCATAAATAACGGTCAGTTACGTCATTCGATGGTATTGTGGACGCTATGTGGCGGCCGCCGTACTCTTAGGGACCCTAACTTAACAAAGCGTCAGTTCTCATGAATTTGAACAAATTTTACTGACAACTCTGAAATATAAATAATAAAAGAGCTGTCCCATACAAATGTGCAATGCTAAATCGATCAAAATGTATGCAGCAGCAAATTTGTTTATAATATTTTGTAGTTGATCCCATCGTAAAGAAATCTAAACTAAACAGCTGAATACCAGTATTTTACATGGAGCAACTGCTATCTGACCTCCGCAACCAGTTACTGGGTAACACGATACCCCTTGGTAAGATAGATAGTCAGACTTTTGAGCTTCTGACTACCCTTAACAACTGTCAAAGATCTACGAATGACAATTAAAGTTTATCCAAGTATTTTGATTGGACCTTATGTATGAAAAGACTCTCAACTAAGTTATCGTCAAGTTAATGACTCATTAACTAAGTTATCGCCAAGTTAATGGTTCATTAACTGAGTTAATGGCTCATTAACTTTTGTAAATTTTTATCTTAAAATCTTCTGTCCAAACCATATTTGATCTTAATTTCAATGTATACTTGCCTGCCTTACCTGTGTACTCTGGTGCGCGTTCCGCGAGCTCGAGTCCCGTTTGGTAGTCGTAATTTCCTGGTTTTTGTGTAACTTAGTTAAAACGTAATTAGGCCGCCTCTCAATAAGTAGTGAAATAATAAAAACGAGACTATTGTTGAAGTGAGTCCCAAGCGATTGATATTATTGTATAAATTAGTTTTTCACAGATAATAAATAATTATGAGATGTTTAAGATATTGTTATAAGCTTCGCCTGTCCGTATGCGTAGTTCTAATGTCAACCAATTTTATAAATAAAAGTTTTTAAAACTGTATTTTTGTTTCTTTTAAAAAACCAGTAGGTACCTACCTCGGTACTGCAAATACAAACAGCAGCCAGTCGATTCTGTAAAAATCTCACCGTGAAAATTTAGGTGAAGTGAGCTGTCACTGTCACAAATCGACCAGCAGGATGCTAGGGATTAACACTATTGACAGCTCACGTCACGCTCACTTCACCTAAGTTTCACGGTGATATGTTTACAGAATCGATCGGCTGGTCTATTCTGTATACATCTCACTGTGAAAACTTAGGTGAAGTGAGCTGTTATTCCACCTAATACTAGAAATTGACAGTTCAATTCACCTATGTTTTCACGGTGAGATTTTTATTTATAGAATACATCGGCTGAGATTACCTTTGTACAGGCGTGCGTGTAAGACCAGCGTCTTAACTACGTAACACACTTCCAATCACAATCAGAGAGTTTTGAAGGATATTGCTGATCTTTTGCTTCATAGATTTGGAAATATCGTCTGCTCAACAACGTTAAGGCGAAAGCGTCAAGGTAGCCCGCGAGATTCAAATTTTCTTGAGTTTTTTCCAATTTGCAGGTCAGTACCATGTTCTATGTTGATCTTAATATGATTCGCGGCCGTATCAAATGTTTAATTATAGAATTATAATTATAAAAATGATCAATACAACTCTCCAAGTTCATGTAATCCCATTGAATGACTATTTCATGAAATCATGACATTTGACAATTGGCTAGCCTAGAACTAAAGTGGTACTTAAAAACAATAAAATTTATTGTTTTTAATTACAAAAATGCTCATAGATGGATTTTGCCATAAATGTTACATAGACCACTTTAGTTCTAGGCTAGCCAACTATGCTAACTTATGGAGTTGTAATGATTATAATTATGTAAAGCCATATGTTGCGGTCGCGAATTATATTTTAATTAACATACAACCTGACACCTGCAAAATTGAAAAAACTCAAGAAAATTTGAATCTCGCGGGCTACCTTAGCGCATCCCCCTTAACGCAATGCGATCGATTGTCACTTTTAATTGCCCCTAATGTAGGAATATAAACCAAGTAAATGGAGCATGTTATGCTGGGGCTACGTAAGTGCCGATTCTCTTGTACACCGAACTAAAATTCCTTACTTTTCGCTATGAGAATCATAAGCTATTCTGCAAAAAAAAAACTAAATTTAAAAATAATGTTGACACATTTAAAATCGAATTTGACCATCGCTACTCCACGTGGTACTTATTTCCGAGTATCCTTAGGGTGGATTTTTTGGGTTGGATAAACGGAATAACCCAATCCTGGGTTCGATTCCCAGGTTGGGCATCGAGATTTGCTTCGATCGGAGTGGAGCACGCTGCCGCGCCGCCGCTCATTTTATTGGCGTCAAAGTCGAAATACTGTAATATTCTTATTTTAGGTACAATGAAGAACTAATGAGCTAAGCACTCGAAGTGTTTATTTAAATGCTTATTGGTTAATTTCGACGTAGTTATTTCGCAAATTTACCCTAACTATGAGCATACTATTGGGTAGAGAAGTTTGACGAAGTTTTCCAAACGCTGCCCAACTGGCTCCTTCTGCCAGCTTCTTTCTCAAAGTTGTGATCATGATTCCAAGATAGACATATCTCCTTCACAACTTCGACTAGCGAACCTTCGATGTGGGTTGGTCTTAGCAAGACCTGTAGGTAAATTTTAAGTGACTAAATTCATGCCGAGGCCAGCCAGCCCCCAGGTTTCATTACATTCATAGGCTGTGCAGCATTTGGTCTAGCTGTTCCAGCGACCCTGCCATTATGACGATGTCATCAGTAAAGCGAAGATGTGGGATGTACTCGCAAGATAAAAAGAAAACAACAATTTCTTGAACCAAACATTTAATTTTTATTGAAAAAAAAAAAGGTTTATGTAAAACTTAATTTTGAAAACACCAAAATCCTCGTTTTCAATATTAACAAATTAATAAAAACTTAAAAAATCACGTGAATGCTAATTTTCATCTATTTAATATAGAAGTTGTATGCTCCGAATAGATTTTTAACAAAGAAGATGTGGGCGACACCCATACTTGCAAAGTATCAAATCTATGAAAATTCTGATTAATGGATATCCCCTGTAATAGAAATTCTCCCTTTCAAAGATGTCCAATAGCCTACAATCTTTCGTCAAGAAGTTCGCTGTCTTGGGATCTGAAAATAGAAGACATTACATTTTTATTATATATCATTAATTGTAATATTTTTTCGTTCATAACAGTTTTACAAAAAAAATCGTTACAACACCCAAAGAGATTACTACGTTCATAGAGTTTTTAATCAAAATCTATTTTTTCCATATACTTATGAATGGGGGAATATATTTTTGTCGGGATGCCTATCAAAATGTGGCCGCAAGTATTTTTAATTAAAATAATATTATTTGAATTTCGGGGAAAAAAAAAATCGATTGTTAAATAAAATTTAATCCACGTCACAGAAATGTATGTAAAGAACTTGAAAAGCTATGGGTGCCATCGCGCAAACCTCTTCGCAGCCAGGTGTAAGCAGGTAGCACAGGTTACGCGTTCATGAAGTTTATTCATTATTTAGATTATAGCAATTTTTTTTCTGTGTAAGATGGAATAAGTCTGCCTATAAAAATTAGAAAAGAACGACGGTGCTGCAGGAAAGGTTGGATGCTTTATCAATCTTATACAGGGTGTAAAAAGACACATCACATAGCCGTAAACTACGCATACTGTACGTATAGCTAAGTAGCTTTGCGCAAAAATTATTGCTAGGAACCGTATTTTTTTTTTTTTTAATAAAAAAAAACAAGTTTTTATTGCGCGCAATGTAACGCGAACCCACGCTTGAATGAACGGATTCAGTGTTAGTTAAGCTCCGCCCCTACGCTACGTAGGTAGGTACTTGTTGTTCATTGCGTTTTTGTAACTTCAAATGCGTAATCTGTTAAGATAAATCTAAAATTCAGGTAATGTTTGTTTGGAAAAAAGTTTCGTATTATCGCATAGAATTCATTTTCGTGAAAAAGTAAAAAAAAAAAATGCGACTTTGACCTTCAATATCTCCAGAACCAGTGGATTCCCAGGTATGGTCTAGTGGAAAAAAATGATGCAAATAATGGGTAGAATATGTGGCTTTCGGCTTCGGAAAGTGTCTTTTTACACCCGATATACAGATAAATAAAATTGAAGTGTCTGTTTGTAATGTCAAAATAACAGCTTTTTACTAAATGCATATGAAAGTATACAGGGTGCCTTGTAATTTGACGTATTCCTTCCAGGACGTGGTAGTGTGACCCATTTGCAACAATTAAGCAAAAAGCCATAAAGCCTAGGCGAAAATTCATGGGATTTGAGAAAACCCAAATGTATGTATTTTTGAAAATTTCCCAGTATTCGTCACTATCACTTTTCTCCAAACTCTCAAATTGACTGGGCTTCATTGCTATTCCATGGGATACTTTAAAAAAATCCTAAAATAGTTTACTAGTGGATAACCCCGGCCCACAGGCGTGGATTGCTTAGGGCATCAAGTAGTCTTAATCCAGCACTGCTGACGGTCACACCACTAGGCTGTCAATCCTATCCTTATAATAGATACATATTAATACAGATGGGACACTCCGCAGTTTAGGTATGAAGCTACACTTGTACGTGGCGGGCTCGACTTGTAGGGCCAATTCAGTGAGTGTAACGTGGTCAGCAGATCTAAGAGTCACGCGATAGAAAGAGAGGCAACTTCTAGCTGAATATAACTGTAGGTGATTAGCGCTGTGCGACCTAAATTGCACTTCACTGCGTCGTCGTAGCAAGAGTCGTGTTTTATTTAAATGGTTTGCGGAGTGTCCCATCTGTTTTAATCTGTGGTATAGATTAGTATCGTTTGTGGACTTACGTTAACCTGTGTCTAAGATCCAAGATTTCATGTGGTTCCTCATAAATCCATCTAAGTGTGGTGTAAGCAGTCCTGTAGCTCGTTGTCGCGGTGTAATCGGTGGATGTTAAGTAAAGTTAATATTATAAATGCATGTTAATTATGTGCCTTATTGGTTTAGCTGCTGAGCATGTTTTCCTGGATTCGATCCCCTGGTCGGGAAAAGTGTTACCTATTGGGTATGGTATTCTCAGCCCGGAGCCTGGATGTGTCACGGTTGATGGCAATAGACTCGCCCCATTACATGGATAACTGGAAAAATGTGAGTGTAGGAACACTACATCTCGAGAATGGAATCCTCCTGTATGCTAATAACAATATACTGCGTTCACCATCATCCGTCTACGTGAATAAGCAGGTAGACACCAAAAATAGAGGTGTTCATTATAGAGTGCTACAAGGATCCTTCTCGCACCTACTGCGCGAGTGATTCTGAACGAGTTCCTACTTTTATAGCTCTTGTCGCTGCGACAAACAAGTACATAAGAAAATCGTTGATAGCTATAGTTTGACCGAGACCGCTGTTCCGCGCCATATGTATGTGTGCAGCGAGACGGTGGGGCAGAATAAGCCGCTTATTGGTCAACGCTAATGGCGCGCGGCGTCCCGCCCGCCGCTCATTCCTCAACGCTGCTCCACGCCTCGCCGCGCATACTGATATAAAGTGCGGAACAGCGTCTCGGTTAAACTATACCTATCAACAAGTATTTTTTTCAAAAAGGTGATTCGAAATAAGCGAGCGGGGACTACGCCGCAACTAGTTGCTACCATAGAGGCACATGGACCGACGCTGATGGCGGCGGCCAATTTGCTCACTGAGGGAACCCAAACCTTCTCCAGGCGGAGGAAGAAGAACCGGCGGGGGGAAGAAGATGAAGTTCCCTCCCCAGGGGCCCAGTGACTCAATAAGACCCCTCTACGGCCGCCCCTGCCATAAACATTCCGCAGGTTGCACCGAAGGAGGCTAGCAGACAACTAGCGGGCGAACCTACTAGTAGCGCCAGCTTGGCGCAGCGGCGAAATACGGAAGCTCGTAGGTTCGCCCAAAAGCCGCACGGCGTCGCCACTACCGCGGCCAACGCCATCAAGGCACCGCGGCTAACGCCATCAAGGCACCGCGGCCAACGCCATCAAGGCACAGCGGCAAGTCACTGAACCAGAAAGGTTCCCAGCAGTAACGAGTGGTACTTGCCCAGAATGGCCAGTGGAAAAGATGGCACTGCATGCATGTCGGTATTTGAGGGAAAAGGTAACATTGTTGAGTAAATAAAAAACGTGGTGTGGTGTACGGTATTCTGTAAAATTATTATGAGACAATTGATGTAAATATGTATTTTATTACAAATCAGAATGTTATAGGTATAAAGTGCTTAACTACATGTTAAAATCAGTTCAATTTAGGATATTTGATTATGGCACATGCTATTTGCTATTCATTTTGATATCGTTGATTATCGACAGATTCGTAAATTGCCGATCGAGCTTTGACGTTGTAGGTACAGCCTCAAATACATGTCGATACGTCGAAAAGAATTCCTTTAATTGTCGCTCCATAATATTTGATCAATGTGTAGCGACAAAACATAATTAATTATACTTAACACATTGTTTATTTGATTGCACAGGTGCTCATATCACATTAATACAGTATTACGGGACACAAATTGTAGACAGTTAAATGAATTCTTCATCTTTTAGTGCGCAATATGAAATACGTAAAAAAAAAATTGCCGGATTTGCATGTATCAAATCAACCATCACAAATTGACCATAGTTAAAGTAAGTGTCTTCGTGTGTTAAACCTCATTTAATAAAATATCCTCGGTATAATGTGGCAGTATGAGTCGGTTACATCCGTAGTCGCAGATGATGGAGTCTAGGAACACCTTGGCCAATCGATCGCCCCCATAGTAGAACGACTCTCGCTCAAATATGTTCAGTTTCGTCAAATCCCTTGACAAGAAATTTTCTGTAGGCTTGTCTGTTTGGAAAGAAATGTCTTGTTTAGTGAATGATTGTTTTTTTAAAGATAATGTGGTGGTTTTGGTAGTGATCATTTTCTGTACCTACTAGCCGGGCACGGTGATGAGACAACTGCACGCGTAACAGGAAAACCATAGAAACTGGTTTTTTACGGATTTGTCGACGAAAGAATAGACAAAATGACAGATTCACAATCTGTCATTTTGTCTATTCTTCCGTCGACAAAACCCGTTTCTATTGTAATCATGCTAAGCGTGCTGGGTGGAATGCGTGCCGCTTGCCACCTCATGTCCCTCATTCGTCATAGGTACTTCCGTTCAAATCCGTCAAAAAAGTTTATTTGCGTATTTAGTCATGTTGCCTAATTAATGTGCTCGGCTAGTAGTCAATGCGTAGGTATTGTTTCTACATTTCGAGGGTTTTCATGAATATGTTGTGAGAGTTACAATAATTGTTTAGTTTCAACTTAGTGTTAGTTAGGACAATATAAGTCGTTTTGTGATTGCGTGGTATGTCACCAATATTTCGATGAATGGGTACAATACTGCAGTACTATTCTGTAACCATCTCACCGTGAAAACTTAGGTGAAGTGAGCGTGGACTGAGCTGTCATTCCACAGAGATTGACACTATTGACAGCTTACTTCACCCAAGTTTTCACGGTGAGATGTTTACAGAATAGCATGGCTGGATTAGGTTTCTGTTCGTTCGTTATGGTGGCACTTCACATCGCTATTCGTGTTCGCGTATTCGTCTTATTTACCCAAATACGACGATGTGAAGCTATTCTATTCGCCTATATTTGCATAATTATTTTTCACGAATACGGCAACACACGAACACTCGTATCCGCCGGTTGTCGGTTTTTGGTCACATATCAAAGGATTGCGAATATACCGAATAAGTTCGTTACCGTCCACACATGGCTTGCTCAGTAGAGTGCGGTGTTTTATGTACGCATATCATGTAGGTATTGGTAATTAATACAGAGGAAATAATAAGTAGCTGCTGCCGTCAACACGTCCATCTTTGCCCTCCGATTAGCAAAAAGATAGCAAAAATATTCTTGAATATGTACGGCATGTGTGGACGGTGTGTTCGAGTTATTCGGACTTTTTCACTAAAATAGCCGAATAAAACACAGAAAAAAACCGCGAATACGGAAAAACGATGTGAAGTGCCACCATTAGAGTTACTTACTCAGATGATACTGCCTGTGCGGTCTTATTTGTATCATCTAAGTACGCATCTCCACACAGCTTCGGTGGATACCTACACCCTAACTGAAAAACATCTCGTTCCGCTTCGGACATCTCCGCTTTGGTGAAGTCCGGGCCTAAGATACTGCCTCTTTCATTTTCTCCGAACAGCACTACGCGCATTGATCACCACGCTTGCTAGCTCACTACTAGTTGACAATTTCCGACCTTTCCGTCCACCATTTCTAACGATGTCTTCTTCTCAGTTGAAAGGTGACTGTTTATTTCTCGCAACTGTAAATACCTAATCCTAAATAGCTATTCAAAACCATTCGAACGGACTGTCGTGTTGAAAATGGCACACATTTTCGACGTCGCAAGAATGAATACCGGTCGTCTATTTCGTGTTAAACGGAAAATTTTCAGGTTCTGGGTTTGTTAACAGCGTTTAGAGGACTTCTTCGATATCTATAAAAATATATATATGTAATAATAACAACCTTTAGGATTGATGATGAAATGAGGCAGCGCGACGACTTCAGTGAAGACGTGCGCCCTGCACAAGTCCATGTGGGTCCAGCTGGGCAGGATCACTGTGATGCGGATCATTGCTGAAAACATTTGGTTTCGTTAGCTAACTAGCTACAAGCCGTCGTTGGAAGTGCAACATCTTAAAAGAGTAGATAACGGTGGAGTTTCTTGCCCATACGAAACTCCATACGAAAACTACCTTTTGGAAGGGGCGACTAGAATCAATATTTTTTTTTGTAAATTTTGACGTAAAAAAGTGCCTTTTATGTGCCTGTTATTTAGATAAAGATACTTACGATAGGAAGCATGAATATGGTAGGAATAGTAGGAGTCTTCACTCTTGCTTCGATGTTGGATCAGCACCCGGTCTGACTCCAGGTTCAGGCTCGGGCAATCTATGGTCAGCACGGCCTTCTCTGTTACGGTGTTGAAGCTGAAATAGTTGTTATTAGTATGTATCTACTGGCGCGTTGGTCTAATGGTTGCAAGCTCGACTGCTGTCCGTGGGGCTCTGCGGGTTCGATTCCCAAGTCGGGCAATGATATTGGGAATTTCTCAGTAGCAGTCCGGATTCAGCTTTATTAGATATTATGTAAGCGGGCACGCCCTTTATGCTTGGAGGCTTTTATTCGGGTATTAAGGTCTGTTTTGAGTTTTTTCGTTTACATTTTTTATTTTCACTTGAGTATAGATTTCGATGTGTTTGTTGGTATATGGGCGTGTGCTAGCTGACATAATGGCAAATAATTAAATTTAATGTTTTTTTGTTGAGTACTTACTTAATGTAAATTAATTTGCACTAGGAAGTGGTGACGGGCGGATTTGCCGGTGGACTGTCTTATGTAATTTTGACGTTCGAAAACTGCTGATTCTCAGCCTAGTTTGAATAAATGACTTTTGAATTTTGGATTTGTGCTCAGTTAGCAGTGACTTATAGGCTCGCCCCATATTACACAGGACTTAATATAACTTATACTAGCGGAACGTCATAGTCTGTGCTGCATTATCTTGCGAATGGCTTGCATTAAGTACCTAATCGTCCGTCCGGACCGCAGCGGTTTGTAGTGCAGCCGCATTTGCTTGTATAAGGCAATGAAAAAGCGGGTACAACGGAGACACCCATAGTATTCATTCCGTTAGATTATAAACTGTCGAAAAATTGTGAAATGGGTTCAACGACAACGGGCGGTCAACGACATTAGGGTTAAAACCGTGTTATAAAACACTGCAAAACAAAGTAAAATTGTGTTTTCAGGGGTTCTTGTCGCTCGGTGAGCAATGGGTAGCTCGCCGTCCGATAGGAACCAGGCCCGAGTCGACGGCGCGTTGTGTTCCACGCGCGCCTCAAAGCGATATCAGACCAACTGACCGGGGTCCGTAAGGGCCAATGCCTGCCAGGGTTGCGAGTTTGTCCGAAAGGGATATCGCGACCCCGGCACACAGACAACGGAAGGAACACGGGTGGGTTTTAGTCAGTAAACGTCTGACACAGCCTCCCGCTCCGCCCAGAGCGGGAGAAGTTATTTGACAATTTCCGACCCTCAAAAGAAAAAAAAAACGGGGTCTTGTCGCTATACGTACTTTCCAACCTTTAAACAATCGTGATCAAAAAACTTTAAATAAATAAAAATGCTTGGATTTTAAAACCACCGCACATACCTACTAATAAATCTTGTTAAAATATACAGAATAATAATATCAGAGTTTATTTTCACGGTTTATAATGCTGTATTCGCTAAGAAAAACCTACATTTAAAATTAGCCATCCGCGAGGGCTCCCGGCTTCCTATATATGACTGGGTGAACCCTCCAGGACGGTTCCCGGCACTGAAGAGACTGACACACCTACACGAGTGACAGAGACGACGATCTACGAAGCCATATTAACAGCATCCTTATCTAATACTTACAAAAACTCTGAAACGAAGCACCAATCATGGTTCCTCACGATCAGATTGCGATCAACATACGAAGAGTTGAAGTACGGAGTTTCAAAGCGGAACTCCTTCACCAAGTACTTGTTGGGGATGCTTCCCTTCACCTTCTTGTCGCAGTTGGAGTTGGCTGCTAAATTATTGCGGATACATTTGTAGTCGTGTAAGTCGCATGGCCTGACGATCTTGGCAAGAGCTGAAAGATAACGGTTATTGTAACGAAGGAAAAGATGAAACATGTGCATCATTGACTTTATCTACATAATTAACAGTTGAGTTATTTAATCAGTCATGGTGTTCCCACTGCTGTGGCTCAGACTGAGCCGTAATTCACCACGCAGGCCCGGTGCGGGTAGGTTGCATATTCGAGTTTTTGGTTCTAGAGCATGCCGGTTTCCTCATGCTGTTTCCATTCGCCGAAGTAAAGAGCATATGTTCCGGCCTGGGCTCGAACCACGCCCTACACACTAGGTATATACGATAACCGACTTTTAATGATTTTATACTGATCACGTCTAAACGAGTAAGGGCTAAAAAATATATGTTAAATTAGAGCATTTTCTTAATAACTTAATATTTCAATATTTTAGATTATGTTTATATTACATAGTGAAATTAATTTGTAAAGTTATGTCTAACCCGGATAAAAAACTGATAATCACGCAAAATCTATCAAGCGTAATTTGCTGAAACCTACACCATTTTAAAGATAATTTAATTATTGATCTTTTAGGATCAAGACATGTTTTATTCATGATTAAAAACCTTTTGTTTTATGTATAATAAATTAATAATGCGTCTGATTTGGTACAGCGTTCCTTCATGGGCGAGTCCTATTACTGGCTGGACGTACGACGCGTTGCGTGAGCTCAGTACAGAACACGCAAGCTAACCACTCAAGGTCACTGGCATTTATCTGCGTCTAATTATTGAACGCATGTCTAGTTACAATTGTCAGTCGTAAAATAATAAGAATCAGTGATAATCACAAAATAAACGTTACCTGTCGAACAAAGCACGACCACCACTAAAAGAATTAGAATTTTCACCATTTTGCTAATGTTGAGGCGGCTGTCTCAACATATAACTGAACAGCAACTAACGCACAATCAGAATACAATAATATAATAACACTTATTTACTTACTAAGTTATACATTCTAGAGAAACCTTGTTCAAAGGATAATTTACTGTGTGTGTACAGTTGGACTATTTAAAACCTGCATTGTTTTAATCGATTTATTGTTTTGGATACCTACCTACTAGTTTTCTATAATTTTGTAGATAGTTTTGCCTGTACGTCATCTACCGAAATGAGGTAGTGATGAATCTATACTGGTATTGCGTACCTAAGTACCTAACTTGTACCTACATAAATCTTTTTTTCATGTTAAGCCACTGATATAATCCCCGTTGGTCTCGTGGTCGTAAGCACGGTAGCTAAGCGCACTCCTGTGTTCGATCTCCAAGTTGGGCAAAAAGTTATTGAAAATTTCTCAGTAGTTCCCAGAATCTGGACACTGGATCTGTCCGGTAATTGGAAATAGGCACGCCCCCTATTCCAAGAACTTAAAACAATACTAGGTAAACATAACTCACGACATGTGGGTGTCGACTCAGTCTGCCTTTCGGGGAGGAATTACATCATGTTCTTATTTTTAGGTACCTATTTTAATTAGGCAGTGTATAGGTACACTTCCTTTTAATTATAAAGGATCCAGGAGAAGCAGACTAAAGTAGATAGGTTGTTCCACTAATCCCCATTGACAATCGCCATAGGTTTAAAAAAAAAATGTGTGCTGGGACACATAGTAGAAGTGAAACTTCAACGGACAAGTGGAAAAACGAATCGCAACGGTCCACTTGTCCGAAAAACCTCGTGAATGTTTAAAAAGATCTCTTCCACTTCTTGAGACATCCAGATACACATATTTGAAGACATTCGTTAAAGCTTTTAGCTTTATTTGCTTGCGTCACAATTTTTCATCATTACAGAAAACTACGTAGTTATATCTATACATATAATAAATCTGTAGAAAAGTCATTTTTGTACATTGAAGAAATTGAAACAAAAAATAGCCAGCGTGTGAAAAGATAAGTAATAGAACCCATTTCCATCATTTTTGAAATTTTTGTCTGTTTGTCTGTTTGTTTGTGCGCACATCACGTAAAATCTACGAATTCAATGCTGACAATGTTTATATACAAAAATTATACGCAACTTGAGGTTTAACTTAGTTTTTGTTTCATCGAAATCGGTTAACTCTATCAAAAGATATGATTAATTTAGTGAGTTCAAGAAGTAAAATATTACGTTACGCAATTCAGTATAGTACTTGCAACGACATCTTAAGACTAAAAATAGAACTAATGTTGATAGTTGAAATCCAAATTCGATAGATGGCGTTGTGCAAATGACGTCATTTTCTGAATCGCGGTGTTAAGATTTTCCGCGCGAGAATCACGTCCACCGTGTTTACTAGGCCAATTGTGTTTCGTTAGGTGTCTTAAAAGTTCTTGCGTGTGTCGTAAAAGGTCTTTGGTTGCTTGGTTTATCGATTTTCTAAATTGGTCGAAAAAAAGTATTGGCTTATCTTATTGGTTTCGTTTGGTCAACTTTGGTCATTGGTTTGAAGTACGAAGTAAAGATTGTATTTTATTTACTTCGTAGTTTGAATCCAATAGTGCCAATCGTTATACAGTAAGTTAATGTTGCCAATTCGTTGAGTCACGACTACGAACAGACGATACGTTGTCACACTAGACTGTTCGACGCACCGTTCTTTTAAGTTTGTAGGCTATTCAGTCGTAAGTGTTGTTGGTTTTGTTTATTGCTTTAATTTTCCTTGAAAATGCCTCAAAGAAAAAAAACTAACCTTTCGCTGCGTAGCCGGAATACGAAAAGGATGAGACTTTGTAGGTCTCAGGAATCGGAAGAAGATCGTGAAGCATGGTTATCTGCTAACCGAGAGCACATCGCTCTTTCACGTGAATCGGAAACGTTCACCGAAAGGGAGTCACGTTTAAGTTCACAAAGAACACGGACCGCGACTTTGCGGTCTCAAGAGAGTATCCAGGAACGCGAAGTCCGGCTGTCTGCTGATCGGGAGCGCCACCTTCTCTCACGTGAGTCAGAGACATTCACAGAAAGGGAGTCGCGCTTAAGTTCGCAAAGAACTCGGACCGCGACTTTGCGTTCTCAAGAGAGTATCCAGGAACGCGAAGTTCGGCTGTCTGCTGATCGGGAGCGCCAGTCTCTCTCACGCGAGTCAAAGACTTTCACAGAAAGGGAGTCGCGCTTAAGTTCGCAAAGAACTCGAACCGCGAGTTTGCGTTCTCAAGAGAGTATCCAGGAACGCGAAGTTCGGCTGTCTGCTGATCGGGAGCGCCAGTCTCTCTCACGCGAGTCAAAGACTTTCACAGAAAGGGAGTCGCGCTTAAGTTCGCAAAGAACTCGGACCGCGACTTTGCGTTCTCAAGAGAGTATCCAGGAACGCCAAGCACGTCTGTCATCTGACCGAGAGCGACACGCTCTCTCGCGCGAGTCTGCATCTCTCTCCCAAAGAGAAGAACGATTACAAATAGCTAGACATAACTATGTAGGTGTAGGTACAAAGAAACAATGAAAGTTATCTTGCATCTGAAAGGGAAAGAATAGATGAACTAAGACGAGCAGAAACAGCAGAACAACGTCAATCTCGCCTAGAAATAGAACGAGCTCGATACCATATGAATAAAGAAACAAATAGCGGAGCTGATGAATCCATGGAAAATGACGATGCAAATATTTTATTACCTTGGGACAATAGGGAAAAATCAGGGTTCACATATTAGTCTAGAATTAATTATGCTGGCTTTACTTCCGTGGGTGACATGAGAGAAATTTGTAATTTTTGTCATGCTTTGAAATGGAGGAAAGAGACAGACGGAATGTGCTGCTCAAATGGAAAAATTGTTCTTCCAAATTTCCAAGATCCACCACACTTACTTAAAAGTCTCCTGAATGGCGATCATATCCAGTAGAAACATTTTTTGGATAATATTCGTTTATATAACAGTGCTTTCCAAATGACTTCCTTTGGGGCAAAACAAATAACGGAAGGACCGTTCATGCCAACCTTCAAAGTACAAGGTCAAGTTTATCACCTTATTGGATCCTTGCTGCCAGAAAATGAACCCAAATTTCTCCAAATTTATTTTGTATCCGATTACACGCAACAGCTCAATGTTAGAAATCACAATTTTCCCCAGCTCAATGCTGAGCTTTTGGGTCAACTTCAAGAATTGCTGCATCACGTTAACCAGTACGTTCGTGAATTCAAAGCTGCATTGGAGTCAATTCCACAAGGCAGCAATGATTTCAAAATTGTTATAAGTGCCGATAGACGTCCTGTGGGTGAACACCGTGGAAGACACAATGCACCCGTCGCAGATGAAGTTGCAGTTATTTTAGTCGACCAGGAGTGTGAGAGACGTGATATCGTGTTGCGTACACGCGACGAGATACCCATTATCCCCAATAATTTTCCGTTTACTTTCAAACGTGTGCAATTTCCTGTAAGCCTGTGTTACGCTATGACTATTAATAAAGCCCAAGGCCAGACGTTATCCGTTGCGGGTGTAGACCTTACTTTTGATTGTTTTTCACACGGCCAACTCTATGTTTCTCTATCACGTGTTAGCAACCCAAACAACCTTTTTGTATATGCTCCGGGTAATTCCACCGCTAACATAGTATATAGCATTAACGTAATCAACTATACCGAAGTCAGGACTCTTATCTAAATCATCAAAAAGGTGATATACTCTTATCTAAACGACGTTGTTTTGTTCTCGACAACCACGCGAACGAAGTCGCGGGCACAGCTAGTTTTATAATAAAGCTGATATGAGCGTCTTAAAATCTACGTATTTGGATGTCTCACTGAGTGAATGTAACAGTTTTGATTCTCTTTGATGAATGAATTTAACAGATTTGGATCTTTCTCCACGAGATATAATTTTAATAAAAGGAACACCACCTAAACAAAAAGTAAATAAAAGTTCTAAAATAAGTAATCACAAAATTACCAGTAATTTAAAAGTTGATCTCTACAAGATTATATTTGTAGTAACATTTAGACTGTAATGTGACATGACAGAAATACACACTACTACACACTACTTTTACACTTACTATTAATTTAGCCAGTATTGAATTTGTTTGATTATAAAAACCTTCGTAAGAAATAAAGACTTCGTGATTCTTATAATATGTGGTTTGTATTTTATTTTTAAACTGATGGGGATTTGTGAACTCTTGTCCACGAATCCCGACTAATGGGGATTTGTCGACAAAAAAGTTCACAAATCCCCATTTTATGGGGATAGCAATGGGGATTAGTGGAATAACCCCTAAGTACAAGTACAATGATGATGTACTCTTGTACAAGTATAATAAAAACAATATAAAAAATGATGTATTTTTAGTCTTGTTTTGTATTTGTGTAAATTTGCCATGGATTTGACCTTTACTACATTGTTTTGAATAATAGCACAGAATAAATAATAACAGTATCTACTGGCAAGTCTGTTGATAGTTTTGTCTAACTGCACCCTTCAAACTGGAAAACAGCAACGCAGCTTGGCGGCAGTAATAGATATGGCGGTAGGTACTGTTCGTCTGCGGATAAGCGCCCTTCACAAAGATGTCTACTACTGCTAAATTCAGTAGGGTAATACCCTAATTGCGTAATACACGATCAATGAGAATCTGAATCGTTTTGAAACATATTGCTAATTCATTGCTTCATAAATTCAACAACAATGTTCTGCTCAGCAACGTAGGTAAATAACGCAATGAATGTTGTTGAACTGTCAAAATGAAACAGATTAGTCGTAATCGTTTACGAAAATGTGTTTCGTAATTAGATAGCCGGTTTCTAAAAGGTAAGTCGACAGCAACATACACAACACGATAGATTGGTACTGTAAGATTGTCAAACCCTGTCAAGTAGGTACCTACCTAATTTGATTCATCATCATCTCTACAGCCCGACTTCGCACACTGCTGAGCATCTCTCTTTTCTTGTAAAAATCCCCACGCTTCTGTGCCAGGCTCTTCCAGCACCCTAATAGCGTTACACTCGATTAATCACAATCGGTTTCATTTTGACAGTTCAACAACATTCATTGCGTTATTGACGTTGTTGAACAGTTAATTGACTCAGGCGAGACTGCGGAAATCCATTATGAAAGACAATAGCCGACGTATATTTAGTCATGTATTCGAGAGCAAAAACTCTGCTCACGACGCTAGACGTTTACGTTTTGAAACGTCAAGCGTCGAGAGCACGTCGGGTCCGGGTTCGCAACAACTCAATTGTCATCCTGAGGATGCCTCGTTGTGAGGTGAAACACGTGTCGGCAGGGTTCTACACTTTATGACTCTTAAAGAACAGTTAAGCGGATTAAGTTAATAAATATACGTCGTCTATTGCTCTTTTTTTGGTGTCTTTTTGTTTTTGACTAATTTTTCGAATATATGAAGCAATGGATTAGCAATATCCTTCAATATGATTAAGATTATGATTGATCGTTGTGTATTAGGGCGCAGGCTCTACCCGCAATGGTAACAAGTACATAGGTCATTTGACTCTTGTAATTTCAGTCAGCTAATCACAGCAGTTTCATGAGTCGACGTGAGCACCTACAGTTCGTTTTTAGGATTCCGTACCTGAAAAGGAAAAAATGGACCCCTTATGGGATCACTTGTGTGTCTGTCTGGCTGGCTGTCTGTCACAGCCAATTGCTCCGAATCTGATGGACCGATTAAGTTTAAATTTGGTACACATGTATTTCTGTGGCCCAGACACGGAAGTGTAAACGTAAATAAATAAATTCTGATTATGAGGGTCACTTTTAGGAGGTAATTTAGTTTTTTTTTTTTAAGTTTTGCAAACTGTACCGTGTGACATATCAAATAAAAGGGCTTATTGCGAGGATCCCAAATGTTTTGTTGAAATAAGTTTAGAATAAATACTTTTAAAGATATTTAAGAAAATTTATAAAAATTTACTATTCCACCCCCTCCTAAACTCCGAAACTACTGAGCCTAAAATGTTGAAATAAATACAGAGAATGGTTCTTTACTCATAGATTACAGGAAAACCTATAAGAAGTCTAGAAGTCTTACAATAACATGATAAATCTCTCAATATTGTGCGAACAAGTACAAACTTACATGTGCAGTTGGAATGTGTGGGAGAACATGTTTTTCAACTACAATGTTAAGTTTGTTCTTGGGATAAATTCACTCCAACTACGGATCCCTTCATTGTCATTCCGGCAGGCACTTGGCCGGTTTTATTTATTTTCAAGTTGGAGTTTGACATTTGCACCTGTCAAATTAGTATCTGGGATTAAAAACGAACTGTAAAGTGTTGTTTAAAGATCAGTCGATGTGGCAACATCAACCAGTCACCAAAACAACACGTTCACCACGCTGGGGGAGGCGTATGTCCAGCCAGCAGCGACATCACAGAAACGAAAACATATAAACGATATTCTTTTTTTCTTTGTCTTTCGGCTGAAAAATACTATAGACATAGATATATTTAGTAACCTATTCCGCTTAACTAGTCTGTCATAAAGTCATAAAAAACCCTGGAAGAAATCGATACGTGTTTCAACGAGGCATCCTCAGGATGACGATTGACTTGTCTACGTCCGGCGCTTGGCGTGGCAACACGCCGTGTTCGGGTTTTTTAAGACTCTTTAGGAATAGTTAAGCGGAATAGGTTACTAAATATATCTACGTTTATTGTATTTTA
Source organism: Agrochola circellaris (assembly GCA_914767755.1). Classification (NCBI taxonomy): domain Eukaryota; kingdom Metazoa; phylum Arthropoda; class Insecta; order Lepidoptera; family Noctuidae; genus Agrochola; species Agrochola circellaris. Next base: position 645,464 of record OU611867.1, on the reverse strand, counting down.
TAACGGACTCCCGCAAAGTCACTCCTGAATTAACTATCTTTTGTATGAATTTATGGTATCTGTCACGTAAAATGACAAAATAAACATGCAATTTCTGATTTATGACTAAATAAACACAGGAGTATTATTTGTTTCAGTAAATCTGCGTCACAGCAAAACGTGACCGAATTTGTAACAAATATTGATTCAGTGGGTACATGTTGTGGCCATAAATGTTTGTTTTGTTATTAATTACTTAAAATTTTCCAATTATTCACTGGAATCATGAAACAGATGTATGTTTTATTGCTTTGATTTGCGTATTTTTAAATACTTAGGTACTTTATAAAAGTTGCATATTTGAAATTAATCCCAAAAATATACACAACCGTTCAACAGTTATTAACTGCTGTTATGATTATGAATATACGTATAAGTATATTTCTGATTAGTACCACGATCACTTTAGTCCTAGGCAGTAAGTCCTAATTATAAATCCGATAAAAAGCCGAATAACATTTAATGACCTTGCCCAGTGGTCGGCAAACCGCGGCTAGCGAGCTGAATGCGGCTCTTTGGTGTATAGAGTGCGGCTCTGTACAAATGTCGATGAGTGCGACCATAGATACGCGCGGGGCTCGGGGTTTCTATTGATCAGCCGATCGATTCTGTAAAAATATCACCGTGAAAAGGTGAAGTGAGCTGTCAATAGTGTTAATCCCTAGCATCCTGCCGGTCGATTTGTGACAGTGACAGCTCACTCCACGCTCACTTCACCTAAGTTTTCACGGTTACAGCAGTGCTATTCTGTAACCATCTCACCGTGAAAACTTAGGTGAAGTGAGCGTGGAGTGAGCTGTCATTCCACAGGGATTGACACTATCGACAGCTCACTTCACCCAAGTTTTCACGGTGAGATGTTTACAGAATAGCATGACAGAATAGCACTGCAGCTATCAAGTTTTATTCAAAATTCAAACTATATTTCAAAGAAATATTTCTCTAAGTAGTATCTTCACCAAAAGTTTACAGGACATCGAAAATTAATCATTTGCTGTACAAAGTCACAGTTTTCCAAGGTTAAATTAACTTGTTAAGAATTCGGATGCCTTCATCAACATCATCTTATATTACGATGAAGGCATCTTATACATATTAACAAATTAATTTAAGCAAGCGAAGTTGAGTGAAAGAGAATGGAAGTTGTATGAGCGTTTATTCTGAAAATGGGCAACGTCGCAAATAGATGTCAAAGTCGCTGTTTTGATTAATTTGGCAATATTACTGTATGGAAATAAGAAATGTGGCTAACTAACTAAAGAACTAGAATATTATTAATGAATTGCAATTATAACACTGAATTTGATGTTGTAATCGTTTTTGAACGAACTATTCGGTGTTACGATATTATTTTTATCATTGCATTTCAATCAATATTTTAGTTCACTAGTTAGCCACATTTCATATTTCCATACAGTAACATTGCAAAATTTATCAAAACATGTTTATCAATAAAGGCAAGATAAACAACCAGTTAATGGGTGAATTACCAGCTGTAAGGGTGAGTCTACAGCGGGCCTTTTTGAACAGTGGAGTCGACTATGCAGGTCCAGTATTATTGAGAACATCAAAGGGGCGAGGCCATCAAACATGTAAATATTTGACAGCTATTTGCGACGTTGCCAACTTTTAGGGTAAACCATGTTCTAATGAAACAAGGTCTGGCATTCCGGGAGTGATACATGCTTACGTCACTATCCAGTTGCTACTTTTTTGCAACAAAACACGAATTAAGGTGGATGTATAGACAGGCCTCGCCATACATTTTTCAGGCGTTCTAATCTCCGTAAATAAACGGTTTCTGCAGAATAAAAGCAAGTATAATGAGACTTTATAATGTATTATGTTCGCCTAACGCCAAAATTTTATAAAAAAAACTGTATTTCTAGGAGAATTAGACCCAATAAAAAACGAAAAATCTTTACATGTGTGAGTGACCTGAATCGCGCCATCTAACAGAAATTTAAAGAACCACGGAGAAAGAGTTATTTACATTGTGTTACGAGTTTTCGTTCGGTAAACATTTATAATAGATGGCGCTGGTTCGAAAATTCGAACGTAACGAAGGTTACACGTCGAATGACGCGGCGATGCAACGGGCGACGTTGCCATTCAAGACGCACCCCGCGTTGTTGCCAAATTTCTCCAGTCAGTACATGCGTGATTGTCTTGACAACTTGCTAATCGTTTCCAAAATTGTGTTTCTAGAAAGTTAGCGCCGGCGCGCGGGTTTGCCCGCGGGTTTTACATTTTATGATTGATAAAATGTTTTTTATTAGGGAATGAGAAAGAATGCTAGAAAGTGAAAAAAAATATCTGCGATCTGCATTTGGTTCACACAGATACAATACTAATGTAATTATTGTAATATCTTCTTTAAATATAAAGTACCTAAAGATTTAAAAATCTTTCTACTGTATGTAAGTAGGTACTGATAATACATTTTCTGACACGGTTAGGTACTAATTCATTGGTTTGGTTTGAATAAAACCAGAGAATAGAAGTTCATGTAAACTTAGGGTATACCTAAATCAGGCGATCAGCGTAGGCAAATTTACCTATTTTTTTTCTAATTACCTACCTACGCAATGGTGACACGTAGGTACTACTTACATCTATTGATTGAATCATATTTAATTTATGTGAAACCATCAAGATAAGTGAATACACAGACAAACCACATTGATTTTTCATAACAATTGCACATTTTAGTATTATTAGCACACGTCAAAGTGCGTCTAGATAAATTGGTCTTGCCATCTAAGAAGTTTACCAAGAAAAAGGGGAAATAAAACATAGGGCAGTATTTTAGTAGTAAGTTGTAGGATGTTCTGATATTTAAAACGATGAATGATATAGGTACATACATCATTCATTTATGGTTTCGGGGTTTTTAACTGTCAGCGAAATGACGTTCTCAAAATGGTAGCTGTAGTTCCAATTTCGCTCGTCTGAACAGCTAAGTAATGAGTTTTTATTTAAAAGTGAAGTGTTTTTGTGTTTTATTGACGGTAAGTGTTATTTTTATGTCCAAAGGATGCTTTTCTGCTTGAAGGTGATACAGAGTTATATTATAATAGTAATTACCCTTAAAACTTAAAATAGTGTAAGATTTAGAAGAGGAAATACAAAATCAAACGTTAGCAACACTCGTTGATTGTCATCACATCACATACCTACCTACTCTAAATTTCAAATATTTCACCCTAATAGGGACGTCAATTATTATTCTCTCTAAAAACTCACTTTGCCTGTCCCAGAGGAACGAAAGGAACCAAAAAAAAACTCTCTGAAAAAGATCCGTTACTGATTTGATTCGAAAGGAAATATGAAAAATCGATTCACAAATAAAGAAATGATTTTCCAAAAATCAATCATTCGTTTTCGATGAAATTCGCAATGTAGGGGTTTACGGGGTGTACGTTACCCTAGCAAGAAAGTGTCTCCTATAGTTATATGAGTGAGTGGAACGTATAGTTGGTGCCTAATCTGCTGTAAATGTGCCCCTACATAAAAAATTGGTGCCCCTTGTCGTTTTGAAAAAAAAACCGAAAAACGATTCCTGCTAGGGTAACGTACACGTTTACGAGGGCGAAAAAACGATCGATGAGCGAAAAGAATTTAACTAGTCTCATATCTGGAAAAAATCCGTATTTTTACGCAAAAGGATTTGCACTGGATATGCTTCGTAATTTTCCCGCCACCACAATTCTTAACAATTCAAACAAACAAAAAACTGATGTTCTAGGGTGAAATATCGATTCCCTGTATCGATTCAGTACTAGATATCGATTTGAAAAAACGTTTTTATTTGTTCCAAAAAATCGATTCTTTGCTCAATCGATCTCAGATTGACATCTCTATTTGGTCTGTTTCTCATGTTCTGTCAGTTGTTTTGCAAATTTTCACACACACACACAGCTTGACAGCTTGATTGATGGTGACAAATGGTGGTGTTATTTCTGACTAATACAAATTTCTTGAAGCATTTCATAATTACGATACTTTTGCTGTTGTGTTTAATTATTCTTTTTGATTACAGATTGAATTGCAACTCTGCCTAAGATGAATCCGACTAATAAACTTGCCTATATACGACATATGTATTCAGGGCCGCGAAAATCGCGGAAAAAAGTGCAAGCAACATTGAAAAGACATCATGACAATTCTTCTAATGATTTTTAGTGAGTAAAGGCTTGTGCAGACCAGCGCGACTTGTCGCGCTACGCGATATTGCGATATTTTATCCGTAGAACAATTTCTATGAAAACGCGCGCGACACTTCACACAGGGGCGACCTGTAGCGCCGCGACACAGATAATTCGCGTCACGTGATGCGAAACCCGAATAAAGCTTCGTGCAGATCAGAGCGACGCGACGCCGCGACGCGACTCGAACAATACAATTTCTAAGAAAACTTGACGGTATAACAATAGCTGGTGTCGCGTCGCGCTGTCGCGTCGCGCTGGTCTGCACGAAGCTTTACAGAGCGGCATCAACAAAGGAGCATATTTCTTAGTATTCGTGGATCTTTGACAGTCGTTACGGGTCGTCAGAAGCCCGAAAGTGACCACCAGTCTTACCAAGGGGTACCTATCGTATTACCCAGTTACTGGGTTGTAGAGGTCAGATAGGCAGTCACTTCATGTATAATACTGGTATTCAGCTGCAGGACACCGACCCCAACACAATTGGGAAAGGGCTAGGCAGACTGACAGACTATTCCAAAGTGAAATAAAATCATAAGCAAAATAGTAAGTCATTGCAATGTGACTCTTTTCTCATTGTTTTAAGGTATAAATCAGGATGATTGACTTCCTTTACAAAAAAATTATCATTTCTCTATTTCCAACTAAAAAACTCCTCGCAAATGTCAATCATTCTAATTTATACCTTATCGCCATTACTTAAGAATTACATTGCACTGACTTACTAATGGTTTTGGCGGCACGCGGCGGCGTGGTCAAAGGACCTTTTGTAGCGGCCGCGCCGCACTCGAGTCGCCACTGCCACCTAGGTACCAGGTACCTATATTATTCGCGGATTTTGACATTATGTTTCTATCTAGCTGGCACACCTGAGTCAAACACATTATGTATGATGCACAGAGCGGCGGTGTAGTTTTGGCATGCTTCACTGTACTGTTCGCAGCGCGTTCCCTACATTCAAGACCTCACGCGCAGTTGTAGGTACCTACTTGTAACCACTAGACCAACGAGGCTGTTTGTTAGTAGTTACCTACTATCCTAACTAATATTATAAATATGATTTGAAAGTGAACTTGTTTGTTACGCCTTCACGATAAAACGGCTGAATGGATTTGGATGAAATTTGGCGCATGGGTAGACCATGAGCTAGACTAGGACATAGGATATATATACGGGATCGAGACTTATGCGGGTGAAACCGCGGGGCGCACCTACTTACATATAATTGGATCACTCATTATCATTAGAAGTTATCATCGAGCATTTCTTAAACATCAGAGTATTTCTTAAACATCACGCCTGTCATCCCAAAGGATTAGGCAGAGGTGTAGGTACATACGGCTACACATGACATCAAGCTTTACATTTCCAGTTTATGCTGATCTCGCATTGTATAGGATTTCCGTACAATGCGAGGTCTGTATAAACTGGAAATGTATAGCTTGATGTGTACCTACCTATAGTACACCCGTATTTCACCAGTTATGCGTATTTATTCATTTGTGGTACCTACCTATTATACTTATTGAACACAATTTTATTAGAGAAGATTCTCGGAGATAGGTAGGTACTTACGGAATTAGTTTGGTAAGTAAATTAAAAGTAAGTAGGTACCTACCTAGGTTAGTTCCAATACTTCCAATATATCTACCCAAGCGTACCTATACTCCATTTGAAATAAGATTAGACATTTAACTAAACCTTTTTTACTGTTCGTTTAACCGATTTTGACTTCTATTGCGTTGATGGCATGACACGGCAGCTGCAGTAAGCAGTTGGTTTTGTCACCACTGTTTTGCTTTTGAGGCCATCCTTATTCCTACGGTACAGAAGTCAGAATCGGTTGAACGGACTGTAAAAAAGTTTTGTTTAAATGTCTAATCTTATTTCAAATGGTGTATTATGTAGTCAAATTTACGGGTTTGTAAATTAAGATGATTTCAAAATGATAACTACGTAAGCTCCTACCTACTCATAAAAAGGCCATAAAAACGTGTTGCAGCCGAAAGTACACCATGTAGAAATTGTAATTTTTCCGAAATCACATAAATTGGAAACTAAATTTAAAAAATCTTGACTTGTAATTACGTACGTAATAATTCTACGTACATAATTCATTCTAATACTAAATTCAGAATCATAATTATTGTAATATCAAAATATTGAAAAAAGTACTTATGTTATCTTTGTGTGGTGGTACCTACGAGTCGACGGTTCGAATCCAACCAAAAAATATTTAGGTAAATGCAGTGAGAGTAAATAAAACGATATTTGTATGAAAATATTAACCATAGATAAATATTATTAATTTATAGTAAGATACAATAAAACGCTTTACAATTGAATACATAATCTTTTATTTATTTAGTACAGGTCACAATTTATTTACACGTTAGGTACTATTTAGGTTCAGTCACATTACAACAACCTATATAGGTACAATATACTCGTACCTTTATTACCCAAAATAATTTATCTGAATAATTTGTTATGGTGAAAAGGTACCTATCTGATATCGAGCCTAGAAACAAAAGTATGCATATCCCAATAAGTAATTATATTATTAAGAAATAGATTGGAACATAACAATCCTCTAGTAATTTAAAGTATGCTTAATTAGTAAATTAATATTTGTTTTCAGTTTTTGCTATAATGTAAGGATATTCATCTTATAAATAATTTGGTCCTCTTTCTTTAAATTAACGCCATCTGGACATTTTAATTTCCAACCATGTTTTAATAAAACGACATCTAGTGGAGTCGGAAGTTACTACTATTTACTTTGCATGTGTGTGTAAAGAGTAAATTCATGCGGCTAAATCATTAAACTGTTCTAATCTTTGTATGATACCAGTTAACAAGCACAGTGATGATCTAAAAAAATCACATTAATGCCCTAGGTTCCGCTTATAATAAAGTTGTTTATTAAAAATTTCTATGTTAGGTGTAAAAATTGAAAATGTTCGAAATTGTGGATGTGTCGCCATCTAGCGACAAAATGGCAGTGAGATCATCTATGCATCCGCCTTAAGGAAAGATTTTCAGTCACCATTCTGTTAAAAAATATGTACAAAGCATTTAAATTGTCGTTTCGTTTATCTAATCAAACGAAACAATTCAATTTAAACATAAACCAACGTACTTAATAATTAAATAGAACCTCATTGTTTTATCGGATTCATTCGTGGATCTTTGACAGTCGTTACGAGTCGTCAGAAGCCCGAAAGTCTGACACCAGTCTTACCAAGGGGTATCGTATTACTCAGTTACTGGGTTGTGGAGGTCGGATAGGCAATCGTTCCATGTAAAATACTGGTATTCACCTGCATCCGGTTAGACTGGAAGCCGACCCCAAAATAGTTGGGAAAAGGCTAGGCAGATTGATTTTATTGAGAAATTTTGGACACACAGAAAGGATTGGCTCTCATAAGAGATCTAAGTCGTTATAGTATTGATATTTCGCTCTATTGACTAATCAGTTTGCCGACCACTGGCCTAGCCGCACCTACAGGATGCATCAAGACAGATTGCCAGTATCGTCAGGCAGTGGGTGCCTGAAGACGTGCGGGTGTCGTCACCGAGGCAGGCCTAAGAAACGCTGGCACTACTCTCTAGACTCGTTCTTGACTGATTGGCCGGAAAAAGCAGCAGGCAAAGATGGCTGGAAGAGTGTGGGGGGTACATTTACCCAGCAGATAGCATATAAAGAACAGTAAGTAGATTGTTATACAAGGGATGAAAGGGACCTATTTAGGCACCCGAGGTAAACACTCTGCTTTTCATTTCGAATATAATAAAAACCTGATAAAATCAGTAGCTGAATCCGATGAACTCATTTTAAACAAAGCACTCGACAAAAGAAGCATAGATACTCGTAATACATGCATTAAAAACTTAACTACGGACTGAAGATCGAATTGCCACTTTCCCGCCTTTTTTCTTTTTCTGTGGCATTCTACCAGCCATTATTTTTATCATTGATGATGACGTAGCTCAAATCTATGTAAATTAAATAATAATTTAGTGAAAAGTTAATTATAAGTAGGTTTAACCGTTAAAGGCCTGATAAACAACTAATTAACGTGCTAATTGACGTGCTTGAGGGTCACCCAGGGCTTTACCGGTTAAAGTCATCTTACAAAATTGTTGATAATAAGTACTTATTTTTAATTAAGTAAAATTTTACGCCGCCATTTATCAGTGGCTGTATAAAGTTTAAATTTTTAAATTTTTTGAGAGCAGGGAAAATTGCATAAGATACCTAAGTAATGACAAGTGGAAGCGCGGAGTATCCTAACCCAAGCAATTCCTTGCCTAACCTAAGGTGATCTCCAATAATAATGTATCGTAATGCCCTTTGAAATTGAAATAAACATTTTATTTATTTTATTAAAATCATTTCCCAGGGACGAAAAGTACTGTTTTCAACCCTCTGATCAGGTAACTTCAAGCGTAGGTACTTTCCAAGTATGAGAAATGAAAAAAGGTTGATTTTTACGCTTATTTTTTATCACTTTTGGTGATGATATCTTTCACTTTTGGTGATGGGAAAGCACAATATGCAATTTGGGTATGCAAAAAATATTGCATAAATACATTAAACTACTGCAACTAGAACAATAGATTTGTACTTAATCAAACAACAGGTTGTATTTGCTAAAAAGTAATAAAATCTTTTAAAAGAAACGGTGAATAGCATTAATTTTATAAGAAAAATTGAGACAATAGTGCTTCTAGGTGCCGAGCGTTTTCGTAATGAATGCTATTGTAAAAAAAAATATCGAGACTTACTTTGTCACTAACTGTACGTCTGCACTGGCTTAACATTCACAACAAAACATGTTTGAATCTCTATGTTTTGTCAATTTTCCATACAATGTTTGACAGGAACTAGAGATTTCAACATGTTTGGTTGTGAATGTTTTGCCAGTCAAACGCACAGTTACGTCGGCAACGCAACGGGTTGCAGTGTCTACATGGCGATGGCTACCACACTTTTTTTCTTCCTTATTTAATTTTAATGATGGTCTGTTTGAGTATTTTATGCAGCCTACCCAAATGTCCTTTTCTTTGGTATTGTTCGTTGAGTCGTTCATCGTTCAGCTCCTTAATTTCGGAGTTGAGCTGCACGATTACCTACTGACAAAATAATGCTTGCACTGACCGGACTGGTCCACTCTAATGTGTGTAAGTAGTTCTTTCCTCAAAAGACCATTTCAGACGCTAAAGCGAGCGGTCCACCGCCAGCTAAACTAAACTAACCATAAACTAACTTAGTTTGCAAATTATGTTTTGGTTAGGTTAGGTACATTTTAATAAATGCATTTTTTATTTAAACATATTTTATTTTATCAAACAAAAAAACTGAATTCAATCCGGAACCAAAAAAAACATCCATAGTCTACTCTAAAATTATACAAATACAAAGGAACATTAACAAATGCACATCTTTCGTCATCAACCTTCATTCGGTTCATTTGCGTTATAATAATCAATGAAAGATACAATCGACTTATGGTAACTAAAATATGATATAAAAACTTGAGGTTCCAATCTATTCATAAAAATGTTATATCTATCTAATACAGCCGTTGCCCTCTCCCTCCGCCGCTGCCGCCTCTCACCACGCGATATATCGTCTACCCCCTCCACGCGACCGTAACGTTTTTTCGTGATAGAAAATATCCTAATACCTACCCCATAAAGATGTTTCACTTCAAAAAGTGCCCCATACGCGTGCCGAAGCAACAAACATTTCGACACACCGCCGCCATAAAATATGATCATAACACTTTTATATCCAATTATATAATATGATTTATTGGTGTTTTGATAGAACAATAACATTTTAGCCTGTTGCATTCAAAGAGATGTCAGCACAGCGGAAGGGGTCCGCTAGGACCGATGCCTGCCGGGGTCGCGGGAAAGTCCGAAAGGGATACCGTGGCCCCTGGCAATGTACAGGCAACTGAAGGTACACGGGTGGGTTTCGTGGAGTCAGTCAGAGTCTGACACGCCCTCTCGCTCCGCCCAGAGCGGGAGAAGTTATTTGATCATTTCCCACGCTCAAAAAAAAATAAAAAAGATAGGTTGTCGCTCCATGTAAAATACTGGTATCCGGTTAGACTGGAAGTGGACAATAATACACATAGTTGGGAAAAGAGAAGTAATTAAAATGAGTAATTTACACTCATTTAGTAGCTTGATAAAAAATAATTTTTCCAATTTCTTTTTTTATTTCCACTAAGTCTTTTTTCGCTTGTGGGTAGTTGTAACGTTTACACAAAGAAAAATTTGCTCTTATTTAAAATTCAATATAATTTAATAGAAACATTATTAATAATTATTCATGCTATATTTTAAAAGTTCATAGTTAGTACCTGCTGGTGTAGCGTTATCTCTTCACAATTATTATTCTCTTAAAATCTACTATCACTTCACAATCATCATCATCACAACACTTCATCTCAATGGATTCACTAGCAAGCACTCTAAGTGAATTAAAGGAGCTGTTTCACACTAAGATGTCCGCCTTTGAAGATGAACTACAGAAGGCCCCTCCATCACCGGTCACAACTTCTGGCCTGGCTGCGGAGTTTTCAAAGTTCCGGACTTTCATCACGCTGGCTCTCAACAGCATTCAGCAACAGGTGGAGCTACTAGCTCGTAGTGTCGACCAAATAGAGATGCGGGCACGAAGGAAGATCTTGCTGTTGCATGGTGTTGATGAGGAGCAGAAGGAGGACACTGCCAAGGTGATCACTGACGTGATTTGTAACAAATTACAGCTGAGTGACTTCACTGTTGCAAACATCAGCCGATGTCACAGGTTGGGAAGAGCTGTGGCTAATAAAACGAGGCCTATCCTGTTCAAGGTAGGCAGTCTTGCGGTTCGGGATAAAATTTGGTTTTCCAAAGCCAAATTAAAGGCTACAGGCGTCACCATGTCCGAGTTCCTAACAAAGGGGCGGCATGATGTGTTCTTGGCCGCCAGGGAAAGATGCGGTGTCTCTAAGAGCTGGACGAAGGCAGGCTGCGTGTATATCCTTGGTCCCAATGATTCACGGCATCGGGTTGAGTCCCTCGCTGAATTGGAGAGGATTGCGCCGAATCCCAGTGAGCCCGGGCATAGTGATCAAGTGTCGGCTGTGCCAGCTGATGTTCCGGTCGTTGCTGCTGTAAGGACCGCAAAGTTGAAGCGTGCTGTTGCTTTGAAGAAGTGATTTCTTTGTGATTCAATGTCCGGGTAATATCATATTTTATTGTTTTGTTTTTACCTTCAGATATTCTGTGCTACAATAACAATTTACTTGACTGAACTATGTCACAATGTTGTCACTGTCAGTAGTGTCAGTGTCAGTCAATTCCCCATGTCACTTTCATTTGGGTGCGTTCCGTTTTTCCGGCAGAAATCTTATTTTTTATTTTTAATGTTTTGTTTCTATTTATTTTTTTTGTTTTTGTTGTGTTTTCTCCATACTTTGTACATTTTATTTCGTTTTTTTTTTAACTCTTTTGTTACCCGGACTGCGTAAGTAGGTTTTAATTCTTTGTATTTAATTGTTTAACGCAACCGGCAGGTGGACTAGCTGTTAAACGGTTTATTTTTATTTATTAGTTAGGTTTTGTATATATTTATATTATTTGTATTACATATATTAGGTAATTATTTATGTCTATCGATGAAAGCAGTGATAATAATAGTTTTTTCTCAATAACTAGCAACGACGACAGTTTCGTGAGTATTCCTTCTCTTGCAGACAGTCTTGCTGCGCAGTTTTCTGATGTTCCTAAAAATTTTAACGTTATACATATTAATGCTCAGAGCATTCCGGCTCATTTCCACGATATGCTGGCAACCTTTGACTGTAAGAACGTTCATGCTATTCTTATTTCCGAGTCATGGCTCAAACCCTGTCTTCCTTCAACTAGTTACTCTCTTCCTGGCTTCCAGCTTATAAGAAACGACCGGTCGGCTGGTGGTGGTGGCGGTGTTGCCATATATCTCCGTGCGCATATTCCATACTCTGTTGTCAATGTGTCAATTCAGCCTCCGCCATCGAATGCTGGTGAACATCTCTTCCTCGAAGTCGAACTACACCATTCTAAATTACTTCTTGGCGTCTACTACTGTCCCTCTTTACGCGTTAATTTCTTTTCATCTTTTGAAAATCTCTTAGAGATGCTGATCCCTTCTTACAGTCATAATATAATCATGGGTGACTTTAATACTTGTCTTCTGAAAAAAGACTATCGCTCTTCTTCTCTGACAAATATCTTGGCTTCCAGTAATCTTTCCATTCTTCCGCTGAGTGCCACCCACCATTTTCCTAATTCTACACCTTCACTTCTTGATTTGATTTTTGTCTCTTCTCTAGATCACGTCGCTAAGCATGGCCAATGTTCAGCCGATGCCTTTTCCTATCATGATCTGATTTTTCTATCATACAAAATTCGCCCACCTAAGGCTAAAGCTAAGATTCTCATGCAACGCAATTTTGGTGGTATGAACCTTGACGATCTTTGCAAGGATGCCAACGACATAGATTGGTCTGCTCTGTTTGCCTCTGCATCAGTCGATGACCAAGTCCACATTTTTGCGGCTAAGCTTATCGAGCTTTACGACCATCACGCACCTGTTCGTGCTGTTAAGGTTAGACATTTGCCGGCGCCGTGGCTCACAAATGAGATTAAAACGCTTATGCTCAAAAAAGTTACGGCAAAGTCTAAATTTAAGCGTAGGGCTAATGATGCTAACAGGGAAAGATACCTCTCTATACGTAATCACTGTAATAAGGTGTGTAGGAATGCTAATCGCCACCACATTCATACTTCTGTCCAAAATGGGGACGCATCCAAAGTTTGGAAATTTCTTAGATCACTGGGGGTCCGTAAAACTCGACAAGATACAATTCCAAAAGACATAGACATTGATGCAATGAATACTCATTTTACTGCTTCTTCCAATTTTGATAGGACAATAAAATCGATTACACTGAATTATCTTTCTTCACTTCCGACTCCCAGTTATTCTCCATTTGTTTTTAGTCAGTTCTCCGCATGTGATGTTAAGAAAAGCATAATATCGATTACTTCCAATGCAGTAGGAAGTGACTGTATCAGCCGTAATATGGTAGTCCCTGTGCTGGATGTTATCCTTCCCGTCATTTGTCACATCCTCAATTTTTCTGCATCTAGTGGTGTCTTTCCATACTCATGGAAAGATGCTCAAATAATTCCTTTACCTAAAAAGTCTAAACCCACATCCTTTTCTGAATACCGTCCAATATCCGTCCTACCATTCCTATCCAAAGTCCTTGAACGGTTAATTCACAATCAAATTAGCACTTTCCTCTCTAAAAATAATCTCCTCAACCCCTTCTCGTCTGGCTTCCGTCCTGGTCATAGCACCACCACAGCGCTTCTGAACATTACGGATGATATAAGGTCAGCTATGGAAATCGGTAATCTAACGGTCTTAGCTTTATTAGATTTCAGTAATGCTTTTAATACTGTTGATTTTGATGTTTTGCTTGGCATTTTATGCTCTCTTAACATATCTCCATCGGTAATTGACTGGTTTCGTACTTACCTGTTCGGTCGCCGGCAACGTATTTGCATTGGAGAGACGTTGTCTTCCTGGAGTAATATTTCTGCCGGTGTACCTCAGGGTGGCGTTCTATCCCCTTTACTTTTCGCAGTTTTTATTAACTCAATCTCTGAAGAACTAATTTCTTCCTACCATCTTTATGCAGATGATTTACAAATTTACTCGCGAGCTCCTCTAGGAAATCTGTCCGAGGCTATTTCATCTATTAATCGCGATCTCGCCCGTATATGCGACTGGAGTAAGAGATATGGACTTATGGTCAACCCCATAAAGACGCAGGTTGTTGTGGTGGGGAGTTCTAGGATGGTCTCAAGGATCGACTGGACAACTCTTCCCCAAGTTTCTTTTGACAATTCAGTTGTTCCCTTCAGTGAGAAAGTTAAAAACTTGGGGATATTCATTGATAAGAACTTTTCTTGGACTGCCCAGCTACAGGAAGTTAGCCGCAAACTATTTGCATCCGCTGCATCTTTGAAGAGATTACGTAATTTTCTACCGACTGCCACCAAGATTGCGCTTGCCCAATCGCTTCTTCTACCCATCCTTGATTATGCTGATTCCAGCTATCTTGACCTTACCCAAGACCAAATTGATAAACTTGAGCGGCTTCAAAATGTTTGTATAAGGTTCATATTCGGTTTGCGCAAATATGACCATGTTTCCGAATATCGCGTGAAGCTCAAGTGGTTACCAATTCGCCTTCGCCGGAATGTTCATATTCTTTCCCTGTTGTATAATGTGCTTTTTTCCCCTTCCACCCCTCTCTATCTCAAGGAACGTTTCCAGTTTCTCTGGGACTCCCACACGAAATTTTTAAGGTCATCAGATAACTTGAAGCTTAAAATGCCTATGCATTCCACAACTTTCCTCGACAAATCTTTCACTGTTCAGGCCGCTCGTTTGTGGAATGCACTGCCAGTTGAAATAAAGCGCGCGCAATCGTTACATGTGTTTAAGAGACTCGTGAAGGAACACTACTTGTCGTTGTGATCTTGTTCTCGTAACTGTCATTATCTATAGTCTTCATTTATTTTCGTTGCTTATATATTTTGTATGTATGTATTTATGTATCTATTATTTAGGATATGTATCTGTGTATCTATTCTAGTATATTGTATACATATTATTTGCACCAACGACAGCCCCATTTTTATGTCCAGGCAAATCACTGTCCATTCTAAGGTTGCCTGGAAGAGATCGCAGAAAGCGATAAGGTCGCCCATTGTATATTTTGTAGTGCTTAATTATTATTTCTTGTTATGTATTTTTGTGGTGTACAATAAAGTATATATAAATAAATAAATAAATAAATAAATAAGTCCTCCATTAGAAAATCAAGAAACTATTTCCATAATAATTAAGTTGAAGTTTGGGCTATGAGCTCGCTCTGTCCTAGAGCTAACCGTGGGCTAAAGGGACACGCCATTACGACCTGAGGCCAGAGGACAGCGCCATCTCCGTGCGCTTGGACCCGCTGGTAGAGCAATGACAGGACCGCTCGTTATCTCTCAGCACAATGTTTCATTAATTCATTCAATTCAATTCAATTCAAATTCAATTCAAAATATTTTTATTTCACATAAACCTACAAGGGCACTTATGAAACGTCAGAAGCTAGGTGCACATTCATTCGATAATAAGATAAGTAAACTTATACACCTATGTCTCAGCATACAATTGTATTTTGTATGAGTGAAGATGATTCTTCTATATGAACAATATGCGTTCGCAATTTAGTTGCCAAAAACGAGTTTTAGGAAAAACAACTGTAATGCTTACAAATAAGGTTCAGTTTGCGCTACAACTTCATATTTTTTATGACTTTTTCAACAGTACTAGTCAGTCTAACATCAACTTTATTTACACATGAATAAACTTGATGTTTGTTTTAGTGGAAATAACATCAATTGGAAACAAGGCTTTGAGTAAACCATTCTTGATTGTGTTTATTATTCAATGTGATAGATCTTGGCCAGAGTCGTAGCAGAAGGAAATGGCAGCAAATGAAAAAATGTTAAGGTAGTAAATTACAAAATGCATGTTTATTATTAAGTTCGACGGTAACAACTGAACAGTAAACTTAACAAAAATGAGTCGTAACAAATGTTTAAATGGGTCATTAAATAAATAATTAAGCAGTAAAATGACTGAATTTAACTCGGAATAAGTCGATAAGAAATCTAACTTGGAAGTAGCCGCTCGTCGGCTGCTGCCGCGGCACTGCTCATTTCACTCGCACGCGATTGGTCACAGTTCAAAAATAACCTTACACATTAGATCGGTGTGGCTTGGCTTAGTTACTGCGATCAATTCGGCTCGCGCGTGGTTGGTCACACTTCCAACCTAACCTATGAACTGCCGCACTATTTACCTAACTGCCCATTCCAACATTTATAGCCCACGTTCGCAAGGACGGAATAAAAAGGCCTAGCGCGATTTTTTCCCGCTCTCAACAGTGTACGAATGAGCGTTAAAAAATTACTTGGAACCGTCTCTTCGTGCAGTGCGAAAGTATTATCGGTAGCCACTTGTGAGGCCAGGAGACCACAAAGAAAATTTTAGATAGAATAATGAACTATATTTAAAAAGCCAATTTTTGGCGCCATCTAATTATATCCTGAAAAATTATAATAATGATCACTTAAATTAGCATGTTTCTTGTATTTAAATTAAACTAGTTTAATGTTTACTTACTTTCTTTATGATAAACTCCACCCAAATGCTATCCGACCCGCCGATCATCTAGCTTATTTTTAATATTTTTCAATATGAAGTGTAAAAGTAATTCCGATATCCTATTAACAGAATAAAAAAATCATTTCATATCATAGATAGATCATAGATAAGTACCTATGCCCAGAATTGACTGATTATTCCAATGTTTTATTACGGCCTTGAGCATGTCGCACGTCCACTCTTCGACCAGCGCGCTTGACAGACCAACGCGCGCGATTTTTTCGCGTCCGTAGGAACACAGGTACAGAACTGCGTATTTCGCATTCATTCAACCCTCAACGAGCGTTGAAAATCGAAAACCGCGCAATAAAAAATCGCGGCGGGAAAAACCGCGGTCGTGCGAACAGATGTACCGCTTTCTATTTGTTCCATTTCAAGCGCGGCACGCGATTTTATCCCGCGCGATTTTATTACGTCCGTGCGCCCGTGGGCTTATACTAGCCATTCATATTTTCATTATACATTAATTGCACTACGTGAGTATTTCTTGTTAGTACAAGAAATACTATATTTTAGGATGAAATAACCAACCAATTTTCTTTTTATTGTTCATGTTTTACTGTCATACTAATTTATCAACCGCCAAAAAATTAAATACATACTGCGCGTAATTTTCAACTGATCATAATAACTTCTCCAATATTTAAATAAAAGTTGTAAAAACCGGCCAAGTTCAAGTCGGCACCGTAAAATATTTAGCGAAAAATGCCGAACTGTATCTTTTTAGTCTGTGCTAAATAAATGTATTTTCCTTCTTGTCTTTCAGCAAAACACGTTTCTGGTATAAAAATAAAAAAGTTCTGGTGAACTTTATTTTATTATTTGTTATATAAAGCGGCACTAGAAATACACAATCTGTGAAATTTTCAAACAGCCCGTTGACAGACCGACGGACAGCGGAGGCTTAGTTTAGGGTTCCGTTTGACAACCTTCGGGTACGGAACCTTAAAAAATATTACCTTTTTTAATATGAGGGTAGAATCAAAATAAAACCACGATCCTATTAGTTACAAGTTTATTACATCGACACGATCACCATACAGGCTTACATCTAGCTACCGTATATAAAATTTAACATAATATTAACAAAAATACCAAGCGATTTTTTAAACAATAAAAAATTAGTAAAAATTACTTTCCATTTGGTTTTATAAGAGATTTTATTTATGTAATCAAGACTTAAAAGTTATATGTATCAAAAACTACAGTTTATTACGTGTATAATATAGTTATATTATATTTAATTAGTGTAATAATATATTATATGAGTGTACAAGCCGAATTCGTTGCTTAGAGCGCTCAAAATATCAGAAAAACCGACACGATTTTAAAATGTCGGATTTTTACTATAGCCGCCATTTTAGAAAGATTTCATAGGACAATAAATAATTTTGTTTATATAAATAATGTCAGATTTCTTAAAACTGAAACCAGACATCATATTAAAAGTTGCCAGAATAATATATTTTTTATATTTTTCGTAGAATGTCGGATTTTTTCACTAAATACGACACGTAGAAAATAAAGGCGTTTTTTTCTGTGGTAACTTTAAGTGCTCTAAACCACGGCTTATAATAAGAGTATAGATTACAATAGTAGATACTTTAATATTAATAAGACACGATTTAGCCCGACCCGAACTATCGCTCGTGGTTTTAACGCCCTCAAATATATTTTGCCCTATTTATTAGGGCTAAATATACTACTATATGGCGTTTTAATAATAATATAATCTTAAATAAATATTATAATTCTGGTAAGAATATTCGAACATGTCAGCGTACTATAGCGCTGATTCTGTCGTTACAATTAATTATATTTTGACTGCATAAAAACATATTTCCGACACCATTTTCAAAGTTTTTGTAAAAACTACGTCAAAACTATACACGAATATAATAATTATTTTCTTTAGACGACGACATTTTTTTCTGACAGTTTTAAAATGTCGAATTTTTTATATTGTTCCATTAATTTATAGACAAGGGAATATAATTTGAGTACAAAATACGTATTTTATATTATAAACTCTACATATTTATATTTTTATATACTATACTACAAGAATTGGTGTTTTTTTACCTTCAGTGGACGAATCGCTTTCGCGGGCATCTATCCTAAGAGTACAACGTATAATATAATATACATGAAGCTACATTCAAATTAAACATCTGTATTTTATGTTTAAGTTGAATATTTTTTATAGAAAAATGTTGTTTAAGCTGCGAATCACATAAGGCACGTTATATGAAAAATAAGATTAAATTTTTTTTTCTGACAATCCGACATTTGAATATTAAATTATATATTCAAATCAAACATTTATATTTAATTTCATTGAATATAAGTGCAAGTTACTCCGAAAAATTAAATGTTATTTTTAATTTATTAATTTAAGTTACATCTTATTTTAATATTTTTTCGTAAATATATTTCACGAGACTTCGCCCGTCGACACCATCACTATGCTATAAAAATAAAAACAATAAAAATAAAATGTTGTTTTTTAAATATTAAAATTCCTTTTATTAAATGCGTTAATTTCTGTAAGCTGCGTTAACCATTTGCTCGACATTTAACTGCCATGTTTACCGAGTGTCGGGTAAATGGTTAAATCTTAGTGTATTAGTACACAAATATTTGTTATATTAAATATATTTTTAGTATATTTGTAAAATAATTGCACCATACGATCACTGTTGTGTTCACGACATCCTGCTAAGAAGGTAAGTAGATTTACTTTATTATAGCTGCATTTATTTAAAATATTATTATATCTTTGTATTTAATGTGAGAATAAATATTTGTATGACTATTATCGATTTTTGTTTTATTTACCTTAATTTCAATAAATAAGTTAGTTGTATTTAATAACAGGACATCGTGAAGATTATTCAGTCAGTATATTTTTAATAAAATTTATATTATAATTTATAAAATTAAATATATTCTGAAAATGGCACATCGTTTCATAAATCGGGCTGTATTAGAAGTAGTAGTTGCCGCGGTTTTGTTTATTATTATTTTTACTTTAATTATTTTATAAGCGTTTTGTATATCTGCTGTATACTGCTACTTTCTTTTACAAGTTTTACTACTTTTCAAACAGTTTGAAGCAGGTTATATATTTTAGTTTTTTTTTTCAACAAAAAATATCTTTTCTTTGTCCACAATACAGCCCTTGAAAACGTTTACATATAGGAAAAAGGCACGAAATATCCAAAAACAATTTATATAACAATACTATACGTAATGGCACAGTCGGTTAACTCGAAGGCATCGAATATAAGGACCCCGTGGGGCTAGCACTTTGTGAAACGTGGGTAACTTGCCCACAAGTGGGACTTGGATTTGGTTGTGTCAAAGAATAAGTTTTTTTGTAAATGCTGCCTTATTTGTGAAAGAGATCTAATGGATACTATATAATTTTTATGTTCTTTTCATTATTGTTGATTAGCAGATATTTCGAATCTTACTGTCTGCACTGAAGCAATATTTTTAACTGGAATGTGTGAATTAAGAATGCTAGCAAACTCATTTATGTTCAATTACATTATTACGCCATCGTGGATGCATGATATATTATTTTATGAATATTCTTGAAAGGCTTTGTCTTGCTATTTTTAAATAGTTTTCCTAAGATGCTGCCGGAAGCAATCTATGAAATTGCTTTTAAAAGGACATTACCGCAACCATACAAAGCAACCAATTTTGTAAATAGAAATTTATCAAAATCGTTGTCAATGTCGCAACATCATGCTGAGATAGGAGCCCTTTAGCCTCGTCAAAGATTAATACAAAGCTACTCTTGCTACGACACAATAAAGTGTAATTCAGCTAATCACCTACAGTTATATTCACCTAGAAGTTGGCTCTCCTATCGCGTAACTCTTATACCTTCCGACTACGTTACACTCACTGAATTGGCCCGACAAGACGGGCCCGCCGCGTACTTGTAGCTTCATACCTAAACTGCGGAGTGTCATCTGTATTAATTTGTGGCTTCATACAGGACTGACTGTTTCTTTTTTATATAAGTACTTTTGTTTCTATAACGTTTCTAGGTGTTTTGGTTTAGTTCGTGATCTTCCTGTGCGAGTTCCAATAAATACTATTCCTCTCTAGTCTAGGTTATCGTTAAAACCGATGCCTATATCCAATAGTAGACGTAGTTAAATTATCTTTGACACAACGAAATCTAAGTATTAATAACAATAATAATTGAACGTCAAATCTCTAAGGCTGACTAAGACACCGTTTGTTTTAAATTAAATATTAGCACCTTATATTTTAATTTAAGTCATTTTTCGTTTTACTCGTGTTTTTAATCTCACATTTCTTCATTCTTTATAACGTGTAGAAAAATCTAATATTTTTATGTTTTTGAAAATATTATGGCTATTATAAATATTAAGAATAATAAAACTTTTATTTTATATTTTTTATAAATATTTTATCAATTTTAACAATTGTCATTTTTAAATGTTAGATCAAAAACACAAAGAAAAACATTTAAATAGACACACTTTCGATTTTTAAGTAATTTTTCAATAATTTGAGATTTATATTAATATACAACAACTATACAATTTGCTTCGATAGATATTTTGACATTTTTCATATTTTATATATAAGAATATATTAATTAAAAGGTTGAGATTCGAATGGACGACCTTTCGATCGCAAATGAACACTTCAGCCATTGGGCTATTCGGTATATTTTTTATATTGCCATAGACAATTTCGAGACTAAATCAATACGGGCTACCCTGTAACAATGGCAAGTCAAAATATCTATAAAAACATATTTTCGAGACTTTTAGAAAACATCAAATTACAAACACTACTATTAAAATATAAATAATTTCAAAGTTCTTTAAAAACGTGCATAGTCCTTTTAATTTCAACACTTAAATTACGAATTACCGCAACAAATTACCAGTAAAAATTTATTTAAATTTCCTGAGTTATTTACCGCGGTAAATACCAAACTTTACAGGGGTAAACAACATTTTTTTAACCGAAAATATTCTTCTAAAATATAGGTAATTTGTAGTGGTAAATAAAAGCATTTCTTCACAAACACATAATATAGTGAGACGCACCTTTTTAAAAATTGCCGAATTTCTTAGTGACTGTCGACGAAGATTCTGACTTATGCGAACTTGTCATAACCGACTTCCTTTCAATAGTTTCCGAAGTAATGGTTTGCTTCGAGAATTTCTTATCCAGAGCGTCTATTTCTTTGACCATTTCAGATGGCTTTTTGACTTTGGTCACATTCGTGGATGCCTGGTAGTCCGAAGACTGGAATTCCGAAGGCCTCATGAAAGATCGACTGGTATCCGAACTTAGTTTAGACTCTAAAGTGTTGAAGCGAGAGTCTAAAGTGCTGTACTTCGAATCGTTATCGAATGATTTCGATAATTCATCTATTCCATCTAGCCGGATTGGTTCATATTTAGTGTTGGTAGTCGTCAAGTTGACTGGCGAAGAACTGTATATCTTTGTGGTGGTAATTTTTTGAGTACCATTCGGAATTTCCTTCACTTCAGTAGTGGTTTCTTCCATATAATTCGGACCACCGTAGTTCGAACTTTCTTTGTATGGAGAAGCGATTCTATCGTAATCTGGAGTCACCGCTTTGACCAGCTCGGTAGACCGATCAAACTTGGGTGTAGACGCGAAAGGAGACTTGACTTCTTCACGGAACTCCGTCTTACTGAATTCCGTTTTAGGATACGATTGGTAAGACTCACTATGGACCTTGAATTCCGATTGTTTAGTCCCACCAGGGATTGCTTCTGTAGATTTTTGGTGTTCAGAAAACGTCTGACCTACACCATCGAATGGTTTTTTGAGGGTTGAGTAGATAGGTTCCTTGTCATCAAATTTGAGTTCTCTGGCGTTAAATTTGGGGCTCAGTGGGGTCTTAGGGGGTTCGTATCCATACTTCTGTTCTTTATAGTCGTAATGAGATGATTCCTGTCGATCGGTTTTGGTTTCCAGGTGGCGCGGGGGGTCGTGAAGGGGGCGCGGCGTGTCGTACAGACGAGTCTCGTAGCTGTAATGTTATTTTTAGTTGGTTATTGGTTGATTAAATTGTGACGTAGTATGTTATGGGCTTGTGCTGTTTATGGGTTTTTTTTTTTAATAAAAAAAGACCTTTTAAGCAATTATATAACGATGATTAACGTTTACATAAAGTCACCCCTGTGGTAAGGCAGAGGTGTGCAGTGCACTGACATTTCACTATACTCCATTTGAAATAAGATTAGACATTTAAATAAACCTTTTTTACAGTCCGTTCAACCGATTTTGACTTCTATTGCGTTGGTGGCGTGACAAATGGCAGTTGCAGTAAACACTTGGTATTGTAAACACTTTTTTGAATTTAATGCCATCCTTATGCCTACGGTATAGCAGTCAGAATCGGATGAACGGACTGTAAAAAAGGTTTATTTAAATGTCTAATCTTATTTCAAATGGAGTATAGTGAAATGTCAGTGTACTGCATACCTCTGCCTTACCCTTAGGGAAATACACTGTTATATAATTGCTTTAAAGGTCTTTTTTTGCAAATAGGTCTTGTAGTAAAATATTTAAGGAACTTGGTTGTGTTTCAAATAATTATATCATTCACCCATAAACAACTCAAAACCACAATTGATTATTCAAATTATAAAACCCCACCCCAATTAAAAAATCTCCCAACAAGTTTAAAACAAATAACCTATCATAAGATTTAAAACAAGGTGCTGAACAAAGAGTGATGTAGTTAGCCCCAATAGATAGTGTTCCAGAAGAGTTAACGACACCAACACCGCCATGCCATGCCAGAAGAGAGTTAAAACAAGAAGAATTAGTTTCAGGCAACAAATGTCATTAGGAAACAATAGATTAGTATGTTCTTTGAATATTCTACAAGTTTTGACAAACTGTCGTTTAACTCGTAGAAATATTATTAACACATTTTTATTTTAGTTGAAATAGCAAATATGTTATGTTCACAAAATAAAAGGACCAAGCTTATCATTCATTCAATCATTCGACTTATTCAGTCACTTTACACATTAAATATACTTTTCAAACTTCCCTAAACGTAAAATAAAAGAATGACTTCGGTTCACTTTATTCAATCAACTTAGATTCTCACTCATTCATTCATCATTCCTTCGTTTAATCAATCATCCATTTTCTTTTCAATACTGGTGTATTTTGTTACCATTCCTTTTATTTGTTTTCCTTTCCCAAATGGTATTATAAGCAAAGATACGTCAGACACCTGTACTCATACGCATTTATGAGTTGGTTGGTTGGTTGGCTGTTGTTATTTATGGTTGTATTACTTTTTTCGGCTTTAAAATTATACACTGTCTCTGTATTTCATTTGTCATTTAAGCCCGATATACACGAAGCAATAAAATTGCCTGTTTCTACGCCAAAAACTGAATTAACATTAGAAGACGTGGTGAATTGACTCGGGCGTGACTTTGCAGAAATCCATTATAAAACAAATAGACGACCAATATTTAGTAACCTAATCCGAGCAGTAATCCTATATATGTGGGGTTGTCGGGCGGTGTGGCTCACACTGTGTTACGGCGCTTGACGTGGCAACACGTCTTGTCCAGGTTTGCAACAAGTGAATCGTCATCCTGAGGATGCCTCGTTGAGAGGTGAAACACGTATCGATTTCTTACAGGGTTCTTTATGACTCTTTAAGAATAGTTAAGCGGATTAGGTTACTAAATATACGTACGTCTATTGTATATTAGACGACGTAGCATCTAAACAGTGCTCAAACGATGCAAGTAATTTATTGATTCAATTTTATATTATGTCGCAGGAAATAAACTTAAATCATCGTGTAAATGGGTCTTCTCGACACCAGAGATATTTGTCTTAGTCCTTGCTTATAATATCATTGTACCTTCCCCATTTCACCAGCTGCACACAATGTTACCTACATGGCGTTTCCCGTCCGCGGTCAGTGATGGTGTCAGATGCCATATTAGCCTACCCCGATGAGGTTGCCAGGTTCTGACGATGAAACTGATGGGTGTGCCCAGATGCGTAGAATATAGGTGACGTTGATGATTTGTTATCTACAGGATAGTTTTTTTTAAATTATAGTTTGTAGTCTTTTTTATGGTAGAAAAGATGAATTTTAATGGTTTAAATGTTTGTGTCCATTGTATTGCCAGTTTACGGCCTTTCAGTATAACATATCTATGGCGGGATGATTGTTATAATAAATTGATGATTGTATATATAAATTCAAAATGTTTTTTTTTTTAACTCAAAATGATTTATTGTTTTTTTAGTAACTACAATGAACTGGTGATCAATGAAATGTTTAATATCTCCACACAAAAACTAAAAACGATTGTCTTTCCCGGGAACCTCCCCTTTTCAATACCCAAAATGATTTTTTTCTGACACGACAAACGTTTTTACCCCAACACAGAAATGTTACCAATTCTCCCAATTTTTTTACCCCAACCAAGTCAAAACTACCCCCTTACCTGGCAACCCAGTGCAAAACGAAACAAAAGGTAGGAGAAGAACATCACAAACCGCAATCACTTAGCCGTATCCTCGCACCTAAGTAGCGACGCCCTGCGCGGCGGGGGCGGGGGGGCGCGCTCCCTGCGGTAGGGCACCCGCTCCTGCCCCTCGTGCCCCACCAGGAGCGCCGTGCGCACCTCGGGCAGGGTTAGCGACCTCACTGTCACCTCCTCTAGGCTTGTCCTTTTGAAGCACCCCATGCAGGTTAGTTAGAGTAGATTAGTTTGTCAAAAGGTTTAGCGGTGGTAAAGCTTTTTCATAGGAGATTTAAGCAAAGATGTAAGAAAATTATCGATGTTTTCATCGATCTCAGTGTAATGTTTGATATCGCTGCCATTTCTTGCTCTAGAGAAATATTTAACTGAATTTATTTTTAGAAATTCGTCGTCTAGTGAGACAACGTTCAATATCTATTGATACGAGACTCCCGGAGTTGGAGAACTATACGAGATATTTCAGAACAAAAACGCACCAAAACTGACTGATATCACCAGTACACGATGGAATTATATCAATTTCCTTTAAAAATAAAAATTTCTCGATCTAAAAACTGTACCACCATTCAAAACTCGCATCAATAAGTTACAGAGCATGCCTAGTTAGTGCTCTAAGTAAGATTACACAGTATAAAATAGATAATACACAAGCTATAGACAGTACAGAACGATGGCTCGATCCGCTTGCGCATATGTTAGGAGCGTCGGTGTCAAGCTAAGGGCTAATTCCCGTAATTTTTAAGAACGTACGCATTCGCATCTCATTCGCAAGCTGTCAAAAATACAATCAATTTACCAACATTTTTGACTACTTTGACAGATTGCGACTGAACGGTTTTTAAGTACGAGAATTGGCCTTCTGATTTATTGGATTTTTAAAAGTTAATCTTCTGACAAGTGTCATGTTTGCGATTTTTAAGAATCAATAATAAGTACAAGTTGATATGAGATTTGACAACAACAACCTAATTGTGTAATTAAAACTCGAAATGACAATCCCTTTCATTTTGCCAATTCAACAATATTAGCTGAGTAATTTTTTCCTGGCCGGGGGCGAATTTTTCAATTTCAGGTGCAATGGATTGTTGCACATTGGCAAATTGAAAATAATTGTAATTCATAGGGTGTTACGCAATTAGGGTTCAGATTAAAATGCTCTTCAGAAACTGGTGTCAATGTGTACAATTTGGACGTTTCTATTTGGCGAACGCGAATCTCAGGAGTATATAAATATTTGTATATCTTTAAGTGCGCTTACATTGTCAACTAAGATTGCGCTATTATTGGCATTTTTCATAAAATTTTGGTATAGCCGTAAATTGCTCCGTTCGCTGAAACGTCATATTTAAAGTGTATTTTAACAGATAGACGTTCCAGGTTTATGCATGTAACACAGGAGAAATTCCTATTACAGGGCGAGAATTTTAATTCGTTTGTGTAATAAATAAAAATAAAGCAAATATACATAGTATAGCAAAACGTTCCTAGCATATTGCAAAGCGGAATTCAAGCTTATGGAGGCTCACAAAAAATTATTTACATTCTTTATATATATGAATTTATTTACATAATATGTATAGTTGATTTTAATATGATTGGTCGGCAATGTAAACAAAGACCTCTGCCTGTCCCTTCGGGGGCAATACAAGCGTGATGATATGTAAACAAAACTGCCTCGTAGGTCTAGAGGTCGACAGTGTTACTTAGTTTTCAGTTTTCTCTATACCAGACCGAGGTGTGGATTTATTCCCGTTTATAAGCAAAGGATTTAAAGCTCTCTTATAATTATGAGACATTACCATTGTGGCGGCATCTACATCGCCACATGCGAACTACGCATCAAACACCTGACGTCACACAACACCCTGACGTCACTCAAATCCTGCATCGCGCAATTAGATTTACCGCGCGGTGGACATATATACAAGCTCCCGACTTCAACCTCTGGGCAGCTGCCCGCCAGACATGACACCCGTCTGGTCGGAGGATCCTCCCTTTTCTATGGTGGATGAGTGAATTTTACACCCTGTTCCTCATACCCATAAACCATTAGCCTTTTTTAATTAATTTATTATAATATGTAGGTAATTTAGTTGTATAGCTGTTTACGTATTATCAGGTTAGATCAAAGTGTATTTATTTTTTCGTTACTTTCTTTCGAGTGTATTTTTTACAATATCTTTATCTCCATTGCCACATAAAATAACATCAAAATCAACTATAATACATGTATAAATGTGTGTAAAAAGCTTTGTTTTTTTAAACTTACTCTTGATTCATCGTTCTGTCATTGGAAGAGACTCTGCAATGAAAGGCACATGAGACTCAACTAGGCATAGATCTAGGAAACTAATGTCTGTTCCAAAAGTATCTGGCCAAAGTGTAAACAAACCCTGTTCTGGTTAAATTCTTACGCCATCACTTACTAAAGGGAACTAGTAACACATTCATCTGTATTTAGAAGATTTCAACTTTGTATCTCACTTCTCTTTCCAGCAATTATTGTTTGAATAACATTAATAAATTGTTATTGAAAAATCATCGATGAATATTGACGTTAGATAACCTCAATTGTCAAATGAAAAACAATTTTAAGGCGACTTAAAATTAGAATTTCGGGTATTCAAATAATTAAAGCATTCAAAATATTGACGTTAGATAACCTCAATTGTCAAATGAAAAACAGCTTTAAGGTGACTTAAAATTAGAATTTCGGGTATTCAAATAATTAAAGCATTCAATTTCTAAGTGGTACTATAAATTGGCATCCACAGGTACGTTTTCTGATCCGTATGTTTACATTTTAATCAGATACTCTTGGAACAGACTATAGGCATAGATCAAAGAAACTAGGCACAGATCTAGGATTAAATCTAGGTTTAAAGCTAGGATAGGCAGTTTTAAAGCTAAACAAGTCTGTGGTGCAAGTAGAGTGGAATAGTGTGGCTATAGTTGTTGGTTAGTGTTGAGATTGGCCGGGTAAAGTTAATAATTTACCTTAACTTATTTAACCGGGTGAGGTGAGTATAGTCACGAGCATAAATATCGCAAGATTCAAAAGATATATGTAACGGTACGAAAGGTATTTGTATACAGGGTGTATCAAACGTAGTGGTCCAAAGGCAAAATGGGGTAAAGCGGAGGTGGCCACATATAATTTAAAAGTTAGGATAATCTCAACAGTTTAGAAAATTGCTGACAAAATTTTCAACAAATTTTACACTTTCACTTCGATTTTTGTGTGAACAAAATTTTTTTTGAGACAGCCTGTATTAGCATAGGTTTTTGCTCAAAGTTCGAATTTTTAATTCTCGTGAAAAACTCTTTTGAATTTGCGTAACTGCAGGTTCGTGACTATGCATCAATTGATTAAATTTTATTCAGCGAGTATTAAATCTCTAAATCAACCGGTTACTATCAACAATAACCTTAGTTTAGTCTCTGTTACTAACTATTTGATTAAAACAGAAATCTCTTAGTCAGTAAATCAACTAAACGAAACAGCTAGTTAACTAGTAAAATTGTTATATACATGTTTTCTAACAGATACATATTATAAAATATTTCTATATTTCTGCTGAGTATACATTGTTTTAAGCGTGAAGACATGCATGAAGTATAGAAATGTGTATGACAGTCAAATAAATGCTCATATAGCTACTCTTGGCTACAGTAAATTATTATTATCTTAAGATAACATCACGCCTTGTGCCCCCAAGGGGTTCGGCAGAGGTGTACCAATAGTACACCCACATTTCGCCAGTTATGATTAAGTCACATGTATGTGGACGCCAGCCTATTGCCACCAACCGGGCAAAAATCCAGGCTCACGGCCGCTACGA
The DNA here is from genome assembly GCA_914767755.1 of Agrochola circellaris. Lineage (NCBI taxonomy): Eukaryota > Metazoa > Arthropoda > Insecta > Lepidoptera > Noctuidae > Agrochola > Agrochola circellaris. The sequence continues at coordinate 616,462 of OU611867.1, read as the reverse complement.
TTAAATTAAGTATATCTTATTTAGGGGACAAATTTATGGTTTGCAATTTATTTTACTGTTCACAAGTTTGAAAATGAAAATTAAACAGTGTTGCAGTGTTGCTCGACTAATAGTGTCATTATAAGCTTTATAATTATTATCATTTCTACTCTAAATACGGTAATAATGTAAATTCTACACATTGAATATTACTTTTACTGATTATTTTGTAAATTACTTTAATTACTCATTTTATCCGGGTATTTTAAACAAAATAACCGGTAAAAGTAATTTATTTTAAAAAGTATTTATTCTAACCTTGAGTTTGGCATCCAGAGTGTTTGTATATTTGTGTTCGTAATCTTATAAACTATAATATATAATTTAAATAGTAGGCACATATCATAAGTTGTGAAGGCACTTTGAAAAAGTAGTATTTTGTATATAAAAGTATTAAATAGTTTAATAATCATCTGTTTGTGTCCGATGGCAGCGTGGAAAGCAAAAAGTTTGGAGTTAATAATTTGGAAAAAAAAATGTTAAGTGTTGTGTTGTTGAATTGGTGTTCGTTGTTTTTGGTGGTGAAATTTCTTGATTATTTTTTTGTTGAATGAATTTGCGACAAATACACTGCTTTATGATACCGAGAAATTATTATCAGATATAGCAGTGATAGCCTGGTGGTGTGACCGTTAGACTGCCAAGTCATAGGTCTCGAGTTCGAACCCAAGGCACGCACCTCTGACTTTTCGGATTTATGTGCGTATTGTATGATTATCCCTTGCTTGAAGCAAGTCAAGCCGTTGAGAAATATCTCTCTGGCATGCCGGTTTCCTCACGATGTTTTCCTTCACCGCTTTGAGACCAGTGGTGATGAAATTATGTACACAAAGCACCTGTCTGGGTTCGAACCCACGAGCTACAACTCGCATGTCGGGACCGTTACCACTGGGCTACCACACTTTACTGACATATTAACATTGAAATATATATAATTTTTCCCAATACATGGTAAAGGCTTTTGCCCCACAGGGAACAACATTTTTTGATAAAAGTATTATCATACATTTAAATACTTATCACTTATTATAATTATTTTTACTCGTTTTAATTTTCTCTTCTTGTTTGTAGTTAACATCTACAACAACTATCTTAACAATAATAAATATTTCAACTAATAATTTTACCACCAAAAACAAAAAACATTAAAAATAAAAACTAAAAATCACTTACCGAGTAGTAAATCCTTCATAATTCTGTTTCGGCTCTTCCTGTGGTCTAAAACTTGAGAATGTAGGACTCTGAACCGTATACTGTTTCTCCTCTCTAAACTGGTTATAACCAGAGTTCTGACTGTACGATGACTGGTTCAGAGATGATTGGTTCAGAGATGACTGGTTCAGAGTTGACTGGTTCAGAGACGACTGGTTCAACGACGTCAAATTGTTAAAGTTATCCGGCCTTGCAGGAACTGTCGGGCTTTTTGGGGTTGTGTATCCGTATCCAGGTGAAACAGGGCTCTTCGCAGGTTGCCCGGGCGTTCCGTGTATTGACTGGTTGAGGTGGGAAATGTGTGTGCTTAAGTTGGTAGTGTTGTGCGTTGTTTGCGTCGTGTTGTGTGGGGAGAAGGTGCTGTTGGGGCTGTAGGTTGTGTTCGCGAAGCTGCTGTTTGGGGTCTTGAATCTGTGGAAAATGGGATAAAAAATATTAAAAACTGTTAGGTCAGTTGGCCGAGAACGCCATTAAATCCGCCATTATTTATGAATCAACGGCATTTATTTTAATTCGAGAATTTGTGAAATTTATAAGATTTCATGAAAATGATAAGATATTAAGAGCGCTTATCCTAAAAGTTGGCAACGTTGCAAATAGCTATCAAATATTTACCTGTTTTGATTAATTTGGCTATATTACTGTACGTAAATATGAAATGTGGTTAATTAATATTTAAATGAAATAATTAATATCGTAACACCGATTATTTAGTTTTACATGTAAAAAATATATTTGGAAACTTTCCAAATGCCTTTTTACACCTAAAACGGCTACAAGATCAAATTCAGTGTTATAATTGCAATTCATTATTAACATTCTAGTTCGCTAATTTTCTTATTTCCATACAGTAATATTGCCAAAATAATCAAAACAGCGAAATATCTGACATCTATTTGCGACGTTGCCCACTTTCAGAATAAACGGTCTTCAGTTCTGTTACACATAACACACTAGATAGATACATAGAATATATAACCTTAGTTTTTGTATACCCTAAACCTCTTAAGGGGTCATTGTACTCATTATTATGAACAACTTTCACTACGGGACCAACAAAAATAAAAAAAAAATCTGCTGCAATAAATAAATAAATAAACAAAAAAAAATCTGCTGTTCCCTACATTTGGACGAGATGTACGAACATAAATGTAGGGAACAGCTGATCTTTTTTTCGCGATTTAAGCGTCGGTCCTATAGTGAAAGTTATTCATAATTATTTTATGTTTATGTCCTACTAGTTAATAAAAATAACCTTCCTGTTTTATATTTGTACGCCGTTAAGGCAAAACATGACAGTGATATAATTTAATGAAACATCTTGCATGCCATGTGTGTGAATACTTATGTTTGGGACAAATAAATGATTTTATCTTTATCTTATAATGACGAGTACAATGACCCCTTAAGAGGTTTAGGGTAAACAAAAACTAAGGTCGTATAGTGCCCAGCCGCTAGGCCGATTTTGTGCGAAATTTCTTTCTTTATTTCTGGGTCTGCCTTAGGTCTTACCGATGCTGCGACGCGTCACTGTTATATCCCAGCTGCACATCCGTGTCGGTGTCATCTCCCGACGTCTCCCCGGCGCGTATCTTGTACTTCGCTTGTCTGATGGCAGTCAGTCGGCCCCGAGCTTCCTCTAGCTCTTTCTCTATGCGAAGGACTTCGGACCTGGTGAGGGAAAAGTAGTTTTAATAAGAAATAAAGTTTTTTTTTTAAAGTAAAAGCGAACCTTTTTTTTGTATTACATTATTTATTTATTTATACATTGTTGTGCTCAATGTACAAGAAGCAAAAAATCATAAAAGTGACAGTGTTCGCGTGGTGGAGTATGTCTCGCTCCCTCTGACAGAGAGGAGGCCTGCGTCGCAGCAGTGGGGAGAGACGTTATAGACTCATTATGTGTACCGGTTTAGAGGTATGAGGAATAGGGTGTAAAGTTCACTCATCCTCTTTTGAAAAGGGAGGATCCTCCAACCAGACCAGGGTGTCGTGGCTGGTGCTCTACTGCCTAACGATTGATGTCAGGACGTTGTATCTCGTCGCGCGGTAAACTCTGCTTGCGCGATGCAGGATTTTGTGTGACGTCAGTGGGATGCTAGGTTCGCATGTGGCGATATAGATGCCGCCCCGCTGACCTGGCGTCGATCTCCTGCGCGATGCCGCCCACCATGCGCCGGTTGAGCACGAGACTGCGCTCCTCCTCCGTGGTGATGGCGTCGCGCGCGGCGCGCACCAGGTTGTCGGTGGAGCGGATGACCTCGGCGCCGGCCGCCTGCAGGCGCCGCGTGGACTCTGACGACGGGTCGGCTTTCACCTGGACAAAATTAAAATATTAAAAATCTAAACTATAAAACCGTTTTCTCAAATTATATGAATCAGCAAATATCGATTGTAACCTACCTTGCAAGCCACCAGCAGCTGTGCCGTCGAAGACGCCACCTGCCTCGCACTAGATATGAGCCTCTCCTCAGAGCCTGCACCCTGGACTAAGGCGTTGGCAGCTTCCACCAAGGAGTGGGCTGCTGCAGCCACCAGCCTGGCTGCGGAGATCAGACCCTCGGACCACTGCCCGTCGTCTGACGATGAGGTAGGGCGCCGGGCTACTTTGCCCTGCAAAACGAAAAAGATTAAGATCGTATTCTGAAAGTGGGCAACGTCGCAAATAGTTGCCAAATATTTCGCTGTTTTGATTAATTTGGCAATATTACTGTATGGAAATATGAAATGAGGCTAACTAGCCAACTAGAATATTAATAATGAATTGCAATTATAACACTGAATTTGATGTTGTAACCGTTTTAGGTGTAAAAAAGGCATTTGGAAAGTATCCAAATACTTTTTTTACATCTAAAACTAAATATTCGGTGTTACGATACTAATTATTGCATTTCATAATCAATTTTGCTAGCGGCACTCTATACATTTCCTTTATTCGAGCCAGTGGTATCTCAGTGTATCTTAGAAAATTCCTGTTATGTCATTGAATAAGTACCAAAAAGTTTATGCGGGGCCAGATTAAATTAGCTGGCTAAACTTAACAGACGTAACAAATGGTGATAAAACAAAAAGTGTTTTTTTTTTAAATAAAACATCATGTAACAGCATATTACAGAGTCAACGGCCGGTGGTACTGTGAAGTAATATTTTAGTTGAGTTCTATATTATTCGTTTTGTTTTTTATTTCTATAATCATAAAATACAATAAACGTCGATACATTTAGTAACCTATTCCGGTTAACAATTTCTAAAGAGTTAGTAAAGGTGACCTTAGAATTCTAGTTTTTTTTTTACTGCTATTGTTCGCTCCTAATCGCGCCAATAACGATCCGAGCCGAAGTGGACCGAGCAGTAAGTAGCAGTAAGTGGGGTTGACAGCCGGTATAGCTCACTCTGCGCCCGGCGCTCGGCTTGGCAACACGTCGTGTTCGGGTTCGCAACAAGTCAATCGTCATCCTGCGGGATTGGATGGAGGATTCTTACAGGTTTTTTTTTTATTCTTTAGGAATAGGTTACTAAATATATCTACGTTTATTGTATTTTATAATGGATTTCCGCAAGGTCACGCCTGAATCAATTAACTATCTTCTATAATCATGTTTTAAATAGAAAATAGAAAATTTAGTTAGTTAAACTAACCTGATCGATAAGCTCCCTCTGTGCCGCTGACGCAGCCCTGACGAGAGCCGACGTGGCCGTGATGATGGACTTGGCAGCTTCTAGGATCATCTCGTCGAAGTTCAGGCTCTCATCCGCCTCCTGCAGACAAGCGAAGCGAAGGTTTGAATGATGCATTATTCTTAGTGATATATTTACATAATACTTATAATGAGAAGTACATAAGACGGACGTTGACATAGACATCGAATGAAATATGAAAAAAAAAAAAAAAACAACGGATGAATATAGAAAGTTCACTCGGCATTTTAGGTATGAAGCTTTTGCAGCTGCTATCGCGGCGGGCTCGTCTTGTCGGGCCAATTCAGTGAGCGTAACGTAGTCAGAAGATATAAGAGTTACGCGCGATAGAAAGAGAGGCTATTTCTAGGTGAATGTAACTGTAGGTAATTACCGCTGTGCGAACTGAATTGCACTTTATTGTGTCGAAGCAAGAGTCGCTTTTTATTTGAAGGATTTTGCGGAGTGAACTATCTGTATTCATTTGTGACAAGACTCATAGAAGGTACACATGGCTACGCATCAAGCTATACATTTCCAGTATAGGCTGACCTCGCATTCTACGGAAATCCTATACAATGCGAGATCAGTTTATACTGGAAATTATAGTTGGATATGTAGCCGTGTGTATAGGTCAGCGTCAAAAATATAAGAACGAAAACGCAGTCCAAAATAATCTGGACAATTCAGAAAGTTAATCTACGACTTAATTGTTGTATAACTATTTGTTTGCGCTTATATTATACGCTGATTACATACATACACGTAAGATAGATAGTTAAAATTACATAAAATACAATTGACGTAGATATATTTAGTAACCTATCCCGCTTAACTATTCCTACCGAACACGGCGAGTTGCCACGCTGAGCGCCCGCCGTGTTCGGTTTCGCGAAAAGTCAATCGTCATCCTGAGGATGCCTCGTTGAGAGGTGAAACACGTGTCGATTTCTTGCAGGGTTCTTTTTGGTTCTTTAGGAATAGTTAAGCGGAATAGGTTAGTTAATAAATCTACGTCTATTGTATTTAATAATGGATTTCCTGAATTAATTAACTAAAATTATATAAGACAAATATTAGAAATATATAGATTGAATAATGTAAAAATATTACAAGAAACACAATAATAATGTTACAGACAAAACCCAAATTTTGTAAATTACTGTGAAAGTTCAAGAGCTTACTGTGGCATCTAAAACTTGAATGTGTAAATTGTAAGAATCAGAATTTATTAAGGAATATTTTGTTTTCTCAATTCATTTCTAACCTAGTTACAATCAATATCTAATCAAAATCGAGAAAGATTTCAATCCAGTTATTTATGACAAAATTCAATTTAAACGGATAAAATTGGTTCGATATTCAGGTTTCGCCAGTAACACGTAAAATCACTACATATTATAAAACAAAGAAATAAAACAAACGCCGCGATTAACTCAAAAACTACCGAACGGACTTTCAAACGGTTTGCACCAATGGACGGAAACTCGTTAAGATTTTGTGTAAATTGCCTAAAATATGATTGTTGAAGATGTCGGAAAAAATCATACCGCCTGGGAGGTTTACTGGCGTGCGCCGCGTAAACCAATAGTCTTATATTAAAACAATGTATTACGGAACTAATACATTGTTTACCTGGATTAACACATAGGGTACTTGTAATACCAGCAGTACGTTCTCGTGGGATATTTTCCGACATCCACGCGGGCAAAACCACGGAAAAAACCGAGAACATAATAACAATATACAAAAAAGGACACACTCAAAAAAAAAATTAAGGCAGAGACACACAAAGGTATTAAAAAAAATCTGTGAGAGGCATTCTTCACATTTTCTTCAGTCGCCGACGTTCAGTAGTAAGTACCGGCATCGATGTGTAATATGTTTGATTCCTGGGTGACGCTAACGATACAACCAAGAATATCAAACATATCTCAACGACACGCGGTAGGCTTCACGGAGATATGATCTTCTTTACATTCTTCTGTGTGTAAATTCTTCTTCGTAGAAAGTTTTCGGTGGATTGCGACAGGTTGCCAATTCATAATTTGTTAATTTATTGTAGATACATTCAAAAAGAATAGTGATGTATATAATAATATATGTAATACGTTTATATGTGATTTGTTTGTTGGGCTGCGATAAGAACTGAAACTTTTTTAAATGTTCTTAAATGATATTCCCTTTTATATAAGCAGGTTCACGTCACTTATAAAAATACGATATAGGAACTATAAAAGACAGCCATTCACATTAAAACACAGAAATAGTAAGTAAATCAAGAATCTTCATTACCAACCAAGTGAGAGAGATATTTTGACACACAACTAATTTTATTAAAAACTCAAAAATAAAATTTACTCATCTAAAAATTGCTTAGCATTTAGCAACGGTGGTGGTCCACGAATATTAGTATAAAATAATGGCTAATGTGTCAATCATCTCCCTACGTAATGAACACACAATATCCAATAGTCAAGTCATTTATTACATAGTAAAATACATTATAAGTCACTACACCCATGCTATAAACCCTCTAATAAAATTTTATGATAAGTTAACTTATTGCCAACATTAAAACAACCAGTGTCATAGTAACCATAATATCATCCAAACGAGTGTTATAATGTTGTACTAAATTTCATAATGCAACTCCTTTGCTTTTTCGATCCCTTCCTTCCTCATCAAACAGCCACATTATCAATACTCAATTCGTGGTATCTGTATGAATTTTAAAAAAAGAACATTGTCACGCACGCGCGATTCACTACCACAGCGCCGTAAAAAACAAAAACGGTATACATTGTTTGTATATTAGATACTCAGCAATTAAACTTTCCATTTCAATATTGACAAATTTTTATTTTATTTGATGAGTTGTTGACTATTGACTATTCTGTAGTACATTTTAATTTATAAATTCTAATTTGCAATTGTTAATTATTTGAATAATGGATAAATTTATAATTATTTGATTCAATTTAATAACCTACCTATTTGGACGCCGTTAAGGCAAAACATGACTGTAACATAATTTAATTGTAACATCTTGGATGCCATGTGTGTGTATACTCATGTTTTGGACAAATAAATGATCTTTTTTTTAACACTGTACAACACCCTATGGTTTCAGAACCTTTTATAGAGGATTCATATCATGGATGTTGATAAAGTCTTGTATGGAACACACTCATGTGATACTAATATCACACTCGGCTTCGATAAACCCACATTCGTGTTTTAATAACCGTTATTAAACACCAGTTGCATAAGTAACTATTACGATCCGCACTGACCTGCACTTTAACACTCTTCCTAGGTCGTAGCGACTCCAGCTTCTTAGCGGCCGCGTCGATGGAAGCCGCGGCGCCCAGCAGTTCGTTCTCCGCAATGACTGTGGGATCGTCCGGGTCCACCCAGTCGGAACCTGCGGGATAAAGAAGATTATTATCTTCTTTGTATGAGAAGAGGCATTGTTGGAGACAACACGTGACCACCGCCCGCCACAACTCACTTGAGCTTCACGGACCAAGAGGTGCGCTTTCTTACGTCCAATATACGAACCAACCCAATATTTACAGTCTGCTATTTTATTTCTATCATCTCGAGGAATCCTCAACAAGCATTACAGTGTAATTGACCCCAAGGTAATAGATAGGTTGAATTATTTTTTTTTTTTTTGTGAATTATATAGGTCGTTTTTTAATTAACCGGTAAAGCCCTGGGTGACCCTCAAGCACGTCAATTAGCACGTTAATTAGTTGTTTATCAGGCCTTTAACGGTTAAATACCGTTATATTATATTAAATAACTTTCGGTATTTAATAGCAATTAAATTAAAAAAAAAACACAATAAGGTTGTTGACCCCGTAGTTACCAAAGTAAAAGTACTTAAAAAAGTTTCGACGATTTAATAAAAAAAGGCTTTGTTTAAAATACAATTGGATTTTTTTAAAGAATGGACTTTTCATTTAGAGCATGTTTTTCTACTGAAAAAATGCACGTTTCCTGTGGTCCATGCGAGTGATACTTAGTTTGAGAATTTATATTTTAGTATTTTTTTATTTCTCATTTTCTGAGAAACAGGATCGTTCGATGTGGCGATTCTTCTGGTAGTTTATATCCAGCAGTGCACGTCGGCTGTAATGATATATATGTTTTTCAGCATTTCTCTCACCTTTAAGCAGCTCAGCAGTGGCGATGATATCAGCAGTGGTGTGCGCCACGTGTCGCGACAGCTCGGGCAGCTGGTGGCGCGCCGTGACGTCGCCGCTGCAGGCCGCCAGCACGCCCTGCAGCAGCGCGCGGTAGGCCAGCGCGGCCGCGCGGCCCGCCTGCAGCGTGCGCGTGTGCAGCTCGGAGGACTCGGCGGAGTGGGCTGCGCCCTGTAGGAAGAAGAAATACAATGACTCCACTAACGCCATCTATTCGTCCTCTACGTTAAGCCGTTGGTCCCGGCTGTCACTTACAGAAGCAACAATAATAATGTACTCAGGATTCTGTAATATCTATATTTAAAAGTGTTCTTGGAGTTTCTTGCTCGTTCTTCTCCATAGAGATCTACCTTTTGAAATGGGCAACTAGGTTCATCTTTGTAAATGGTTTAATTGAAATAAGTGCTTTGAGTTTGAGTGTCATTTGTTGATCCTTGACTGCCATTACGGGTCGTCAGTAGCCGGAAAGTCTGACAATAAATAAAACTAATTTTTTTAATACCAATTTTGCACATGAGTGTACCAGGACATAGTATACTTTTTATATCGATATTCCCACGGGATCGAGACATGTGGGTGAAACGGCGCAGCTAGTAAAGAATAAGCATGTAAATAAAATTTTGCCAGTTATATTAAATCTCTTGTATTACTTATTTACTTTGCTTTCATCAGTACGGAACATTCCTATAAAAATAAATACCAGGCTGGGAAATTCCTAACGGACTACACCATAACGCTTTGTCCGACCTAGAAATCGCACCCATGACCCCACACTTGGGAGCCTCTCTTGGCAACACTAGGCCAACGAGGCAGGATCATTCTAGATTGTTACCTTGCACACGACCAGCAGGTCCACCACAGTCTTGCGGCCCAGGTTGGCGGCGGCCGTGAGCTGGTCCTGCTTGTTGGCGTTGCCGGCCGACACCGCGCGCGCCGTGGCCACGGTCATCTGCCGCGTCACGCGGATCAGCTCCTCGGGGGTGGCGGCGGACTTGGGGGCCGAGGGCGACATGAGCACCTGTGGGGGGAATACAAGGTTAGTATAACATCACATGACGTCATCACGGCTGTATTCCTCAAAGGATTGGGCAAGAAATGTGACCGCTGCTACACGTGGCTTTATCACCATTTTCCAAACACACCACAACACAAATGTATAGAAACGGAAGGCTTTGAAGGCGGTTTGGACAGAAGTCGTGCGTCACGAATTTAACTAAATGCCGTGTCTAGTCACTACCAGCGCGCGCGACGATTCCGTGCACTGTGTAAACTTCACACATTTCAACAATTATATTCAAGTCCCTTGTAAAACGGGGTGATCATTACCGCTTACTGGACACAAATCGGGCTTTCGACCATTAGCAGTCCTATTATTATAAAAAATCAAAAGTCCATATTTCACGCAGCAACAAGTCGTGATTTTCTTGTGTAGAGATAGTTTTTGGCCCGGATAGTGAAATAGACTACATGGAAACGGAACATGACCAACTTGCTGAACTGTCCCAAGTGTCCATACATCTGCAGTTTTGAGGTTCTAAAGAAGGTCACTCATGCTGCTATGTACGTGACCACCTCCTGGGCCCAACTAATCTGAAAAGCCATTATTCCGGAAAAAATTGCAATAAACTGACAAACTATAAAACAATCGTCTTTTTTTACCTCAATCTCCTGAGAGATAGCTTCAATAGTCGACTCCAGCGCCCTGGTACCTCGCGTGTGTTCGTCCTCAACAGCCTTCACGGTCTTGAGCAGGGAAGTCACGTTGGTCACCATCACCTAACGGATACATACTGTTAGTGAGGGTACTCTGTATGGGAATGGTGGTTTTCTCTGATCAATGTTTTAGGAACAGTTTTAAATACAAATAAACCCACCTAAACTGCGTTTCCAATATATGTGATTTTGGAAAATAAACTTTAATACATACACATAAAGTAGTTCTCGCTGCAACTTCAATATTTTTTACGTCGTTTTCAATAGTAGGTACTAGTCATTCTGAATTAAACTTAATTTATATTTCCGTAAAGTTGATATTTGTTTAAATGGAAATAACTCACGTTCCTAATTTATACAGGCACCTTCAAACTGGAACATAGCAACCCTGCTCGGTGGTAGAAAAAGGTATGGTAGAACTGACCCGGCAAATTGTACCAATTTGAGAAAGAGCTTAAGGTACTATCTACTGCTAAAATTTTACTTGGTTTACTTGCATGTATAATCAGCCTATAATGTTCCCACTGCTGGGAAACAGGCCTCCCTCCGCTCAGTGAAAGGGGGTGGGCTGTAATCTACCACGCGAGCCCAGCGCTGGTTGGTAGATGTCACATGTCTTCGAATTTTTGTTAAAGGACATGCCGGTTTCCTCACGATGTTTTCCTTCACCGTTTTGAAAGCAGTGGTGATGAAATAATTTACACAGAGTAAAAAGCCTGCTTGGGATCAAACCCATGACCTACAACGTCGACTACCACCTGCTCTATACTTGTCCGATGCAAATGATTATATTTTTGGGATATCGTCAAGTTCGTATGCTAAATAATTTTAATATCATAATTAAATTTTAACTGTTCCTACAATGATACTGAGAAATCCACCAAAATTTCCCGCCTGCATCATCATTTAAATAATAATAAGTAATTATTTAACAACAACAATGTTTTAATAAAATTAAACTAAAAACATGAATTTAAAGCTTTGGGTTGCCAACTAGAAATTAGGATTTTTTAATACGAAATAATAAAAAAAATGAGAAAACCCGTTAGCTAAACGACATAAGCGCCATGCTACAGCTGTAACCCATAAGCTTTCAAAAAAACACCATAAATATATAAGAAAATAATCTTTAAAAAATACATACATAATTTATATAAGGGTAGGACCAGAAAAGCGTGACGCAGCGTAATTTACGCCGCTCAAAATGAGCTACCGAATTTACGCCGCTCAGAATGAGCTACCGAAATTACGTAGCGAAAAATCAGTCTCGAAAAATTTTCGGCTTATTTTGAGCGACGTATATTACGCCCTGATCCCAGCCTTTTCATAGATATTTGTTTGTCAATATTGGACCGTATGGCAGCTGATATGAAAGCTTGTGGTTTGTGTTATAGACAGGTGACAAGCGGGCGTCCTCTTGAACCGGGCACCATGAGTTGATGGCTACCATGACATGATTCCTAGAGAAATGTGTTTAGAAGAAAACTTCTTCGAAAACGACCTAAGAAAGAAAGTCATACAATATCTTACGAATGAGGATTGACTGTAAAAGATGCGAAAAGCTATTAAAAGCTAAACTAATTGAATAGTCGATTTTGATCTCAGAAATTACTGCGTTTTTTTATAGTTTAATTATTAACAACAATTAACTCTGTCTATTCAAAACTCGATCGAGGCTATAATTTTGTACTAATCATAGAATTTCAGGACATTTTAACTGAATCATATTATGTAGTATTTAAGTACTATGAAGTATTAATTCTGAGCCAATATTGTTCGTCTTAAGTATATTTCAACGTCTTTAGAGACCAAGAAATGCAGCTATATTTAAAACTCTCCAAAACTCAATGCTAGGAAAAAGTTACACAGACATCATCTGCTGAGCCTTCTTCCAACTATGTTGGGGTCAGCTTCCAGTCTAACCGGATGCAGTTACACAAACATTTTATCGTCAATATGGAATTCTCTGAAACAAATAGATGTACAAGCTAGGATACTGGTCAGGGTCATGCCACACTGCGACATAAAAACTAAACACATTTCGAACAAGTGTGACGATGAGAATGACGGAAGCGAGTTAGTTTCTGTGGCGGCCGGTTTTTGCAGCTATTTACGTTGGTTGGCTCTGTTTTGGATATCACCATCCATCCAGTTTAGTCGAGAGAGAAAAATGTTTTAAATAGTTTTGCACAATATATACTGTACAAACTTCGATTATATTTAGGATTGGAATTTACTGTATAAATAAACTGAATGTTTGAATAAAACCTGTAGTTTTAACAATAAAATCAATTCCTTTTCAAAATAATTTGCTTTTTAAATAAGAAGCGATTATTGTAATTGAAATCTTCTAAATTATATTTACGGATAGTAACAAGTCGACGGCCGTACGACGAGTTGTGAAATGGCCATGATACTTGAAAATTATGATAAAATTCCACTTAATTTTTAATGATGACATGTCTTTGCACCCGTATACCAATAGACCCAAAAAAAACACAATATAAAAAGCTTTACAACAGCGTGCAAGATAATATACACAGTGCAAAACCGTCCGCCACACGACAATGACTTGAGAACCATGAGAAGCCTCCACACCATGCTTGGCGTGCGCAGTAGCGATCAAATTCAAGTATATCTGACCGATTCATCGTCGTTCTTCGTCACTGCCTCTGTTTCCTTAAACCGATCATTTCTTATATCGTTTAGCATCCGCAGTTGCTCTTCCATTCTTGAGCTTGGTCTCGATCTGGACTGACTACGCATTAGAGAGCGAATCCTCTCGATATCTTCATAACTTTCGGTTTTGTTAAGTATCTTTTCGTAGACATTCCACCAGTTATCGATGGAGCCGAATTGTTGTTCGCGGCTTTTGAGTACGTCTTCATAAATTGTCCACCAATTATTAGCGTAGTATTGGAGAGGGTAGGTGTGAGTTAGGTCTAAAATCTCGAGGGTATTTTGAATATTTTCCGGGTTAGATCTTGTTGATTTAATTGTGTCTGTATTGTAAGTAACATGGTGGTTTATATTCCGGTGTAAGCTGTTCGTTGAGTAAACGTTTGTAGTTGTAACTTTTTTGTTAAAATCTTGACGAGTTTCTGGGATTATATTTTCTTTATCTCTGAAGTCTTTTTTATATTTTCTGATAATTTCTACGTAATATCTTTCAAGTAGGCATAGTTCTTCGTAAGTATATTTACTTGTGTCAATTTGGGAGTAAACGTTCAGTATTTCTTGGATGTCGACTTTCTTTCTGCGATCGATTTTGATGTTAGAAAGAGCTTTTAGTTTTTCAATTAGAGGATCGAAACCTTTATAAATAAAGTCCTTTTTAGCAAACTCGATTAGTTTTAAAACCATATCTTCGTACTTTTTGTCATATTCCAAGTCCTGGTTAACAGCTTTGGACTTATCGACTTCTTCGATAAAATTCTGTAGTGTATGTTTTTCGTTCTCAAATCTATCGAGTTGAGTTTGAAACTCGCCTAAGACTAGTTCATGACCGCTGAATCGCTCCAACTCTCGTCTAGTTTCATCCATTTTGTCCAGATTTCTCTTGGCTAACGCTTTCCACCATTCTGTGTCATCCTTGAACATTTTCCAGAATTCCATTCTGACTTTTCTCGTCATTGTGTTAACGTCAGATACGTCTTTTGTTACAGTTTTTGTTTCTGGTTTGACAAGGATTTCCATTGATTCTTCTTTCTGCCTCTCTTCTGGGCTAAGCGTTTGTTTGATAGCATCTGCCGCTTCAGGAGAAGTGGTCTGAATATCTAAGCTTATTGGTCTGACCTTTTTTAGTGTAAATACAGGACTTTTTAGTTTAACATCTTCTAACTTAGGTTTTTTATGATGTACGGTTTCGACTTTAACTTCAGTTTTGACGTTTATCTCTATTTCAGTGTCGATGTTCTCGATGACAGCTGATAATCGTTTCATTTCTGTATCCAAATCATTGTTAGCTTTAATTCTTTGGATCTTGTCTATTTTACGTTTATTTTCGACTCTATCCCCGATGTCTTGTACAAGATCTGCTAGTTTTTTGATCTCTCCTAGGAGTATATTCTCACCGTATTTTAATACCCTCCAATCCATATCTAGCAAGCTATTTGTAGCAGCCAAATTGTACCTCTCATTTAAATCATCATTTTTATGGCTCCTAACTGGCGGTATGGTCATCAAATTCTCAATATACGAGATGACTTCTTCGCAGTTATCATGGAAGACACTCGGAGAGACGTCATCATCTTGACTGGAATAGTCGAGGAGTTTGACAAGTTCGTCTTCTTGGTCTGATTGGAAGATGTCAGTTTCGGAGTCGGCTGAGTTATAGTCACTTCGTAAGAGGGCGGAGCGCCTGTTGGGGCGAGGAATTGTGCTGGCTTTGAGGGGGAGGCTCCAACGACGAGTGGCATCCGACAGCCGCTAAGGAAAATACCAGCTCAGTCCAATATTGACAGACGAACACAATGTGGCGGTTAACAAGGTGGCGGCAAACCATGTGGCGGCAATATAGCCAGGTGGAGGGTATATTGCCGCGTTACCATAGACAACAACACAAATGTCATGGAATGGAAATTTTCCTTGAATTTATTGATGTTTTTTTAACGGTTTTATATATTACACTGGTCTAAAAGTATTGCATGACTTGTGAATACCATATTACTTAAAAAAATAAAAATATTTTTCATGTCAAATGTACATAGTATTTAAGGCCTAAAATGAATTCAGGAATAAATGTAAGCATTTAGTTTTAAGCGTACTGTTACATTACACAAGCCATATTCAAAAGTGGTGCTATACTTTTTTTGCTCAGTGTAATACTTAAACTATTGCATTTATTTGCGCTTTGCGAAACGATTAAAATCTGTGTTAAAACAAAGAAAAAGAAACATGTTACAGTGCGAAGAACAGATTGTCAAGACTTTCAAAGAGTTTTGTCTGTTTTCCAAGATTATTTTTTAAAAATTTTATTCATAAATATCTTATCGATACGGTTTTAAGACACTGTTTATCTATTTAAGCGACGACTTACTGCATAAAAAGTAAATCTGAAATGACTTAACTTGCTATTAACAACAAAAGAAAAAAGTGAGAAAAAGGTCTGTAGGTATTATATTTACAGAGACTGGATATTTCTGGCAAATATTAAAATATTGTAAGCGAAGATTGTCGCGAATCCACGTTTATAATACGTTACTTTGACAAGTGATAAATAATGGAAGAGAATGTCCTGTACAGATCAAATAACACTACGCCTGTATTTCCCGTAGGATAAGCAGACGTGTGAATGGTACACGAACATTTCGCCTTAAAGCTACGGTTTCCTAGAAGAGCGCCGGTCGAAGATTTAAATCGTCAGATTCGCCCTGCCGCGTCAAAAGATATTCGCATTTCTGCCTGACACACAATTACATCATTTGATCATCATTGAAATGCTGTTTAATGTGTGAGCTCAGTATGGACGCTTTTTCTTGTGACTAATTAAGGTGAGGGCAAATCTAACGATTTAAATCTTTGGGGGCGGGGTTTGACTTAATGTCAAATACTGGTGAAAATTACAGATTATCACGATGGCCGTTATAATATGACGGAACCGCTTTCCAAGGAAACCACAGCTTTACGGGGCGAGCCTATTGCCATCAGCCGGGCATTAATCCCGATTTCAGAGAATTCCTGGTTAACAAAACCCTATAATACTTTTCCCAAATACTTTTCCCAATTACCGGGATCTTTATCCCAGGATCTCAGCAGACGCAGCAGATACTCAGCAGTAGTGCTACCGGCATATACTCATACGACTCGGTATTTTAATAATTGCCAAAAATTCCGCCCTCACTAATATCTAAAGCCAGCGAGTAGCGCGTGCGGTACCTTGGCGGCATGCTTGAGGCGGTGCATGTCGGGGTGCGCCACGCTCTTGCCGCTGGCGGCCGTGGTGGCGGCGGCCAGGTCGCGCAGGGCTGCGCCCACGTCGCGCGCCGCGTGCAGCAGGAGCACCTGGGGCTCCGGGTTGCCCGAGCCGAGCGACATGGCGCCGAGCTTCACGACCTCGCACAGTTGGACTGGGGAGAGAAACAAGTTTTGTTAGGTCCACATGAGGACAGCACAAGAATCTAATTGCTACAAATCGTATGGCCGGAACGCAGAACTAATGCCGTCGCCTATAAGTCGGATGGTCTTGTCATCCGCTTCCATCCATTCGTCGGTATATAGTGTTTTTATTTTATTTTTTTCTCTAAATATGTACCTCTTTTTTTTTTTTTGTTTTCCTTTAGCATGCTTTCGTTTTCATACTCCGATATCATTTCGTGGACAATAGTGTGGGTTATAGGTTTTATCGACTGTAATATAACTACTTTTTGTAAATGCTGTAATGTATAACTGTTTTTTGTCCCAAATAAAATAAATAAATAAATAACTTACCAATAGTGTTCACAGCGCTCTGCGCGGCGCTGGCCAGTTGTTCCTGCGTGCCGGCCGCGCCGCCCACCAAGGTCTTGGTGTCTTCCACCAGGGTCTTGGCTGTCTTGAGGATATTCTCGCGGTGATCAGAGAATGTGTCCGTCTCTTTCTCGGAGTGAAGGGTTCCTGGGGAAAGAGATGGAAAATTGGTGAAATGTATCTTTTTACTGCCATTTCTAGAGGTTGGTTCAATGAAATTGTTGGATTTTTCAAGTTATTCATAATGACAACAATGAAATGGAGTGCACTGGATAACATTGGTAAAGTAGAAATTATACTTGGAATTGGAAGCCTTGGGAGAAGATTTCGTCCAAGTGATAGGCTAAATTAAATAAGAATTTTTCATATTTTTAAGATCCACTTTTGAGTATGAATGTAGATTAAGAATAACCCAAGGAAACGATGAATGAACAGTGTTAAATATTATTACAAAACAAAGTTCTTCTTCTTTTCGTGTGGTTAGTGACTAACCTGGTGTCAGAGTTTTAAAGCCGCCCATAGGCGTCTGACTTGGCTTCACATGCCGTCGAGAAATATCTCTCAGGCATGCCGGTTTCCTCACGATGTTTTCCTTCACCGTTTTTGAAGCAAGTGATAATTATACAATACGCATATGAATCCGAAAAGTCAGAGGTTCGAATTCAATACCTATGACTTGGCAGTCCGACGGTCACACCACTAGGCTATCACTGCTACTAACAAAACGAGATTTATATTTAGTTGAGGTTTAAATCATCAAGCCAATAATTCGAAAGCCGTAAAGTTCTTAATAAAAAACGAGTCTAGGTTGTCAATTTTATATTATGAACTTTACCTTAGTCGGAATAACGTTCAAAATACAAAAACGGACTCGAAGATACAGGCTTGGAGTAAAGTTAGAATACGATTTAAAATGAGACGGGATAAGGCTAGGAAAGGTACGACTGCTTTAATGACGACTAATAGAGATGTATGGAAGAAAAAGTGATATATATAGCGAAGTGTCCACTGGCAATAAAATTTGCGGAAGTTGACTTGCGCAAGCGACTTCCAACGTGTAAACGCCCGCGCAAGTGGACTTCTGCAAGTTTTAGTGACTTGCCAAACTTGCTGCGTGTCCCACGTGTAAACAAACGATTGTTTTGACCTTACAGCAAGCGCTTGCGACTTTATTCTGTTCACACAAAAAAAAAAACTTTTTAGGGCAAGTTAAAAATTTTTAAACTGGAAATTATTCAAGTAATTAAGTACTTGATACATTGATTGTATGTGTCAAATTTTTGAATCAAATAAATAATTTCAAATTGAGCAAAATATTGAAGGTGGCTTCAGTCATTCGTAGCAAGTTTTTTAATGGTACGGGATCTTCGCTTTAGAGTTCTCTTAATAATTGGTTTAGAAGATCTAAATCATCACGTCTCAATAACCAATCTCGCACCCGCATCTTACGTTAATTTTTTATATTTTTTAACAACAACACAATAGACGCAGCTCGTATTTTACTGCAGCTAGGCAACTTGTTTGACCGCTCTGGCTCAAGTTATTTGTATGCAATTTCTGTCTAAACGGTTCTACAAGCTCTTGCAGGAAGTTAACTTCTACACACTTCTAAAACCGACTTGCAAATAAAAAATTCGCAGTCAGTGGAAACAGTCCTCAATTGACTTCTGGAAGAAATTGCGGAAGTTACTTGCCAGTGGACAATTCGCTTATGAAGCCAGCGTCGCGTGCTCAGTAATAAATTAGAGTGTAAGCAAGACGGTCGTTTTTTTCTCTCCCCGCTCATATCAAGAAGACTTGCTGCGCCGACCACTAAATACATTGCGATGGGGGCAGGAAAATGATGATAATTATATGAGTGTTCCTCACCGGCGCTGGCGAACAGTATGGTGGTGTCCAGGTCGCCGATGATGGCGGCGATGGTGGCCGCGGCGTCGATGCAGGCCTGCGTGCCGCGCGAGCCCGCCTGGAGGGCCGACAGGACTGCTATCACCTGGGGAGGGCACAGGACACTTACAAAACATGACAAGAGATAAATATAGGTTAGAACAGTCAAGTGGTACTGATATATAAATACAATTATCTTTAAGGCGAAAGCGTCAAGGTAGTCCGCGAAATTCAAACTTTTGCAATTTGCAGGTCAGTATCATGTTCTATGTTGATCTAAATATAATTCGCGGCCGTATCAAATGTTTAGTTATAGAATTATAATCATAAAAATTATCAATGCAACTCTCTACTAATGACTACCTATTTCATGAAATCATGACATTTGACAATTATTGCTAACTTATGGAGTTGTATTGCTGATTGTAATGATTATAATTATGTAAAGCCATATTTGTTACGGTCGTGAACCATATTTTAATAAACATAAAACCTGACACTGACCTGCAAAATGCAAAAAAACTAAAGAAAATTTGAATCTCACGGGCTACCTCGCATCCCCCTTAAGTAGAGTTTCAGCTCATCTTGAATTAAGAACGTTTATTCTGAAAATGGGCAACGTCGCAAATATATGTCAGTTATTTCGCTGTTTTGATTAATTTGGCAATATTACTGTATGGAAATAAGAAATGTGGCTAACTAGTGAACTAGAATATTATACCGGTTTTTGAAAATGTTCTCGGTCGTTTTCGTTTTGAATAAAATATTGTACAAAGAAAAACAAGAACTATTAGAAACGTTTTGAAAACGTTATTTTAAATAACCGTTATTTTTTCCAAGCCCCGGCTGTAACTGGGTAGTGACTGAAGCTTACCTTCTCGTTGACAATCTTGGCGGCGTCTGCGACGGCGCGCTGGTTGGTGGGGATGGCGGACAGGCGACAGTGGCCGCCCGCCTTTATTAGTTCCGAGACTCCTTCGCCGAGCTCGACTACCGCCAAGCGGATTCTGAGGAAGAGCATCAATAGTTAATGTTTAGTTCCACGGGAAATTGATGGCATAAGCTCGGTTTTTTAAAATCTTAACGAGAGGTTTGCTATATCCAAGATAAGAATGCTTGGAAACATGGTGGTCCTGCTCCATAGGATAATCTAGAATCTAAACAAAATCAAACTGATTGCTAATTTAATTGTATAAATTGTTTTTTTTTATTTTATTATTATATGACTTTGATTTTATATTCTGTGATTACTTCCTCACACACTGACTTATTAATTGTGAAATTTTAGGCAAATCATCTACTGTTACAATGTTTGTAAATATGTGAGCACCATGTATTTACGAGTACCACATAATTAATTTTTATCTGTCGTTGCTACATTTTTAATTCTTTTTACGTACTGTGGTATAGTAATTTTATTTTAGGTGCATCGTCTTCACATAATATATAATTATATAACTAATGTAGATTAACAGTGGAGTTTCTTGCCCATTCTTCTCCCACTAGAATCAATTCAATTTTTTTGTAAATTTTTACGTTCAAAAGTGCCTTACAAGAGCCTTATATAAATAAATTATTTGACTTTGACCCATAGATCTATGCTAGACCCTGTTTTGACACATTTTCTTACAACGAAACGTATTTATTATGTTTTTAATACGGAAAACACTGTAAAATCATCTTTTCAAAAGTTGTGGTCTGTTACGGTTTCCGTCCGCTGTATTTTTCAAAAATCTTTAAATGTATTTGAACTTTAAAAATTATGAATGTAATAATGATGATCTAAAATAATATTATATACCGAAAATATTTGATTTTTTGTATTTTTGTTTGTAATGAATAAACTAAAAAACGACTGGACCGATTTTAAAAAATCTTTCACCAGTAGAATGCTATATTATCACTGAGTAACATCGGCTATCATTTATTAAGATATCACGCGGACGAAGCCGCTGGCGGAAACTAGTATATTATAATTTTACAAGACTAAAATTTGATATCATTGTTATTGAAGGCACTTTCTCTGAACTTACTGTCTTTTTGTCTGTTTTGTAAAATCAGTGCAGAATTTTTTCAATGAGTGTACATACCTGTTAGCGACATCTCCATTCGGTGTCGTGGCGGAGGCTCCGACGCTGTCCTGCGCCAGCTGTTCGTACTTCTGACACATCTCGTTACCTAGCTGGACCAGGCGGCTAGCGTCTGTGGCTGACTTCGCTGTCTGTGGGACATGATTATGGTTAAAATTGTTCACGAGGAATTAAAATGTAATGTAAGGATGGAAATGGAGCATCTGAAGAAGATCAGTTCTAGTAACTGCCTAAGGAATTAAGTCTGGCTGTGAACTTGTTTAAATAAATAAGTTGAATAGGAAATCGTTTTGAATAAAACTGGTAAGGATCAGGGGATCACTTTAGTGTGGGAAAGAGATGAAGCTCTACAGGACGTATAGCTCCACCCTTTCCCCCCACTGAAGTAATATTAACATAATACTGCATCGGAGGTGGTGGTAGGCCCCCTGATATATATATTTTCAGTTCATGTAAATTGTAAAGATTGAGTGATCAAAATAACAAACAAAAATACCAATCTTATTGAGTGTTCAGGACGGACTTATTTAGGTATTCAAGTAGGAATTGAAGTAGATCAATAAATGTTATTACCAATACCTACTTCTGTGAAGTGTTATCTAATACTGTCCCGTAAGATCTCTTGAGACCACAGAAACATGACAGTAGTAGAGTTTCATACTAATATAATAAGGAATTCAGCGAAGTAATGTTTAAATAATCGTACCATGTCCGTAGCAAGTCTGGAGATCTCCTTGGCAGCGCCGACCATCCTGGTCTGGTAGTCCACGAACGAATCCGTCTCATCGTACGTTCCGATGAGTGACATTCTGTAACAAAGATATAAAATATGTTTAAACACATTTTAAGTGAGTATAATAAGGGGTCACTAGTATAGTATACTATGCTAATGATGTCGACGTTGTAATGATCGATATTTCAGTTAGCAAATCCGATACTAGATGGCGTTACTGGCTCGCCACAATAGTTTTAATAACATATTTGAGACAATTGACAATTGATTTGGTGGCGGAAAAATAAATGATACCGAAGAGACGGCAATTGGTGAAAGACGGAAAAAGAACTAACGGTTGCTCCGTAACTAGTTGCTTAATTCCTACAAATTTGACCCATAATTATTTGGAAATTATTTACGTATTTGTCGTTGGTGCAAATTGTGAATTTGTGTGCGAACAGTGGAAGTAACGGGGTAAGTGTTTGCGTCTATTTAACGAAGTGTAGGTTGGATAGTTGAAGATGTTTGCAAGGCTGACGGTTCTTATTTTGTCCCAGCTTGCGGAAACGCCCTTATCGTCCAGGCATTTAAATTGTGAATAAAGACCCGACTTCAATTTATAAGGATTACTATTGATGTATGTCGAAATAGGAACGACATATTCGCCTAAGTTTGCAAGGAATCACGTGGTCTCAGGACATAGCGTCGGATTGAGGTTTCGAGTTCTCGGGTTCGATCCCGGCTCGAAGATATACTTTTTGTTGAATTTTCTTTACTTTTATTTTGTTAATTTATCTGCATATTGTTTTCCTTTTATTTTTCGCACATCTGCATATTGATTACTTCGTTTATTTCGTTTTCCGTCATTACGGTTAATGTTCTCCGGTACGGCACTTGCCAATTAATTAAGATAGTTTAAGGTGTTAGCATAAATTGTTATTGCAAATGGTACTTTATTAATTAAATTGTATAAACTACCCATGTTCATCTTTCGATAGTCAGTTTACTGGAACCCCGGTCATCACAACGTGTTTGAATTCTGGTCAAAAGACATAATTTGAAATCATCGATACTACGAAGAAGACTGGCAACATTTGAATCGCTTAAGGGGGCGCCCCCGCCCAATGGTCCACTAGCGCCACTCCTTTAAAAAATGTATGTCTCGTGACTGAGAAGGAATTATGAATAACGGTTAGTAAGGACCCTCGGAAAGTGTGTCTAGAATTTTCTAATATCTTTTATAAAGTTTTATAATGAGACACGAAACAACAAAATCAGATCTAAAGAAAAGCGGCCACGTTCCTCTAGTTCGTATTTTATTGCTTCGTGTGTCAATATTAAACTTTATAAAAGGTATTAGAAAATTCTAGACACACTTACCGGTCCTTACTAGCCGTTATTCATAATTCCTTTTCAGTCACGAGGTAATATTTTTTTTAAGGAGTTGTGCTAGTGGACCATTGGGCGCCCTCTTAAGAGAACGCAGTTTCATACAACCACTCGTCATATTCGAGAACGGGCCCTGTCAAATTGGGACTGGTTATCTCTTGACTGTCATGACATTTATTTTTATTTTTGAATCGTTATTTTTTCTAGACAAGGATTATCAGTTAACATAAGTTTTGTCACCAGTTTAACTCATTTAAGAAATGGGTCTCACAATAAACGTTGAGCTAAGCTAAAACTAAGAGCGGTGATAGCCTAGTGGTGTGTCCGTCGGACTGCCAAGTCATAGGTCTCGAGTTCGAACCCAAGACACGCACCTCTGACTTTTCGGATTCTTGTGCGTATTGTATAATTATCACTTGCTCAAAAAACGGTGAAGGAAAATATCGTGAAGAAACGCATGCCTGAGAGATATTTCTCGACGGCATGTGAGAGGCCCATGGGCGGCTTTAAAACTCTGACACCAGTTTAGTCACCAACCACACGAAAACATGAAGAATAAACGTTTATATGGGCAATTGCGATAGTTATCACCACGGTTTGCAGACCAATATAGGTATTGAATTACCAGTGACTACTCATTAAAATGTTTTTATTTTATGAGTTGATTGCAATTTGTGCTTATGTAAATTATTTTTGCATTAAAGCATTATTATATAGAATCAAGTTTTTCTAACTGAACAGACAGCTGTGCTGCTGGGGAGTTTGTTGCGCCACTTCTTCTTCCCAGCTTAAGCACTAGGAAGTGGTGAAGGGTGGGCGTTTTTGGGGGACTGTCTTATGTAATTTTGACGTTCGAAAAGTGCTGATTCTCAGCCTAGTTTGAATAAATGACTTTTGAATTTTGAATTTTGAGTATTCAATAATGTTTGTAACTTTCACAGATGGAAGTCAGTCACAAATAAACAGACGTAGATCGTTGGACATGACCTATATACCGCGCAAACTTCTTGCTAATTTACTACATGGAATGGTTAGGGATGCCAAACATTGTTGGCATACAAGTTTGTCTTGTAAACAATTAGTTTTTGTCTCGATTATCAAGCTGTAGCCGTAACCACAACAGAGAATACATTCCTAATTTGGAGTTAAAATTATCTTTAAAAAAAAAAAACCTGTATTTGTACCCACCCGGTGGATGGCAATATACTGACCCTCTATTACATGGGAGTTGAACATAATTGGCGAAATGTAGGTGCACTATAGGTACACCTCTGTCAAACCCTTCAAGGATTAGAAGCTTGAAGACATGTAATTTTTCCAATGAAAATCCTACATGCCTTGAACAAGAATGGTGATCAAGTATTCTTTGTTCTTACTCTGAATAAGAAGAGGCCTTTTACCTTGCAGTGGGACATTCTCAGGCTGAACAAGGATAACATCACGACTGTAATCCCCAAGGAGTAGGCAGATGAGTAAAGCTATCTCGCCAGATATGTTTAAATTCTCTTCAAATCCCAGAAGAGCCTATTGACTAAGCTGAGATATAGATAAGTATATGCTTTATGCATTTATTGACGTAAAAACGTCTTTTTGTTCGGAGTACTGGTAGTAAGTTCCACATTTCAGACCGGCAAAAACATGTGTTAGTTATGTTTTGATGATTTTTTTGAGGAAGCACTGTACTTTATGACTATTATATAGGTACATTTTTTTTTTTTGTCAGCCGTAGTCGGCGGAACAAGATTTCAATCGCTAATAACTACAAGACTTCTAATTCTAGAGTAATGGTTGAGCACGCAAAAGAAAGGTCATATTTATAACAACTTTGAGGCAGAATATAATTTTCCTATGACATCACATCATGAGGGCAGGCGCATGCGCGCAACCCTCTATTTTTCACTATACATCAAAATTCCAATTAGTATAGTGCAAAAACGTGTTCAGTTAGAACGGTGATTCTGTTGTCTTTCCCAAGAGTTGACAAAGGACCAGTAGGCTTACTCTTGAAATCAATCCCAATCTCGATCCGATTCTAATCCGATCCAGTTTCAATTCCAATCTTCAGAAAATTGGCACTCTTGAATGAAATCGAGATTGAGATTGGAATCGACTGCAAGTTCGACTAGACTGATTCACATGGGGTGGCCATACACATCAAAACGTTAATTACCAAATTTATAAATATTGAATAACTCGTTAAATCTATTAATAAATCAGTTATGATATTTATTTTAACATAAATAATCATTTAAGTGTTCTTTGCTTGCATTTATACGTATTTTAATAAAAAAATTAGGCAGCATAGGCTCATTGTGTGTGTCATTGCCAAAGTTACTTTAAAAAAAAACTTCTCGCGCGTTTGTCATCCACTTAGAATCTTTTTAAGTACGTATTTGAATAAAAAGTGTGAATTATTACTGTTGCGATAAACAAAAGTTTCAAAGCCATGTTATCTAAATGTTTTCAAGTGTTTCGTTTGGAATGTATTAAAGTATGTTTCTATGCACAAGTTCAAGTTAGTTTTACTTTAAGACAAGTATTCAACCGAGGAAGACGAAAATATCAAGGTAAGGCCACAATTCTATTATATATATATATTGTAATTCCTATAAATTTTAATATTAAACACTTTTGCTCAATACAAACATTTATTGTTCTTACAGGATGAGTAGGCCAACACACCAACAGCTGGAGACTCTGGTAGATTTCCTGGTACAGAACCCAGGAATTGCCAAGGGGTTATTGCGCACTGCTCATGCTAAGCAGGAGACAAAGAGAAAGTGGAACGAAATAGCAGTATCTTTAAATGCACTAGGCGGTGCACAGAAAGATGGTAAAGGCTGGGCTAAGGTACTGTCTACACACTAATAAACAGTTTTTTTCCACTTAATTATATGACAACAGTTACAATAATTAGTACATGTATTTCCTTTTCAGTATTGGGCTGATAAAAAGCATAGCCTGAAGAAGACATGTGGTGAGCATGCACAGTCGATGAGGCGTACAGGTGGTGGATCTGCAGATAATTTACCTGTACTAACACCCATTGAGCAACGCCTGGTAGCAGTAATGGGGGGCCTTCAATTTGCTGCAGGAGATAGCCATGTTGCTGCCAACCCGTTTCCCTCCACAGTAAGTCATAATTAATAATTAAATAAATTTTAAGACATAATTGTTACTTGATAAAAGTTAACACCTTCATAATGTAGTACTTATTCTATTATTGCAGAGCCAAAGCCAGAATGAAAACCTATTGGAAATGATCATTCCAACCGAGGATAATATGGATGCAAGTGAATTGGAGCCTCATGCTTCTCCCGACCAAAATGTAGAGACTGTGAGAGGTAATAATCTTTCTAACTATGTATGGCATCTTTCATGATGATATAATTACTGACATAAATGTTATTTATGTTATTTGTCCGTTTCAGCAACACCAAGAGAACATAGTCCTGGAAGGACCAGCCTGCCCCCAGGACAGCGTGTCCGATCAAGGACTATGTTGGATCAAGACCGGGAGAGATTCGCAGAGATAGAGAGGAAGAGGGTTGAAGCAGAAACTGTCACAGCGAGGGCCTTATTTCGAGCTGTAGAACAAATGGACGGACTTACAACAGCCATAAGAGAAGGCTCTCAAGCTGTGGCCAATGCCTTAAATAATATTGCTGATGCCCTGAGAGAAAATAGGCAGTAATTAAATTTATAATAATAGCTATTGTAAGTAGGTACTAGTTTAGAGTAAAAAAACAAGTTACTTAACAGTTTTATAGTGTTTTTTATTTTCATTAACTTAAATTTATAGTGATAATATTGCTAAATTAAGCAAAAACTTGTAACAACATAGTGATTCCACGAAAAATCGTAAGTACAACCCTTATATACCTCAATTAAGTGGGCTTTATAGCTGTTTTTTTTTTTTTTTTTGTGTATCCATATGTCGACTTAGCCATTGATGATTCATGTCCTTCTGAAAAGCCTACTTAATTAAGTTTATATATCTTGTAGTAAAACTTTAGTTCGTTATTATTTGTAAATACGGTTTTTGCAACCATCATTCGAGGGCGCGTCACGCCCTAAAAAACGTAGATGTGTTATTTTAAACCTCGGTTAAGTACTTTTCGAGTAATTTACCATAATTATAAAACAGTTTTTTATTAAAAATAATACGGTGTTTAGACCTAATTTAAGATGTGAACCAAATTAAAATTGCCTGTGTGTAGTGGAAATGCTGTGAATATAAATGAAAATAACTTAATAAAAAGGTTATAATTATATTTATTAAAATACTTGTTAACTTAAGATCTTTATAATTTTACCATGAACTATTATAATTTATAATAAACTTATTAGGTAAGATCACTAGTATTTTGATTATTACTAACCCTCAGCACAACACATTACATTATTTAATACACAACAGAAATCAAAGGACACAATAGAACAATAGTCTTACAATTATAATAAAAGAGAGTACAAGTCTTGATCACATAAATATCTACCTGTCTTTATAAATAGAATGAGCAGTGAAAAAAAAGATTAATTTACTAAATAAGTTTCATTGAATTAGGTTTTTAATGACATAGAATAATCTTAGTCAAAAAATTGTTCTTACATAAGAAAATAATAATATTAATGGAGATGCCGAGCTGTCCACAAGTCTTGTACAAGCTGTGCACGAGCCTCGCGACCCCTGCGCAGCTCCACGGAGGCAGAACCTCGATCCACTTCTAACCCACTCTGTGCCAATTGCATTTCTCCCATGGGTGGTACGGTATCCTCAATATCATCCAAACCCAATCGTGCTCGGTTACAAATGTTATGTAAAACACAGCATGCATTTATAATTTTAGCAGCTGTGTCTGGATGATAATGAAGAACTCTATGGCCAAGAAGACATCTCCATCTATTTTTTAAAACCCCAATTGTGCGCTCCACAGTATTGCGAGCCACACAATGCTGATTTGTGTAGTACTCTTCAGCTGAGCCTGGCGGTGCATCCACTATTGGGGTCATCATATATTCCCTTTGAGGATAACCGGAATCACCTATAATTATATTAAAATGTCTTAGTGATTATCATATATAAGTACAAAATATATTGTAGACCTTATGTTAATTAATTTCTAATTTGAACAACCGTTTATAATGCTTACCAAGTAAAAAAACTCTTTCTCCTGCATTTATTAAATTTTGTAAGTGATTCTTAACCGGATGTTGGTTCCAAACAAAAGTATCATGGGACGCTCCACCAAACGAAGAATCTACACTGAGTATATTCAGATCCGCATCACAAATCTGTAAAAGAAATACTTTTTATAGAAAGTTACAGTTACTCTAATAATTAATAACTAGATAAATAGCCAACCTAACTCACAATCAAAACATTTCTCGAATGGTAACCTTTTCTGTTGTAGAACTGCTCTTCATTTTCTGATGGTCTTACAATAGCCACATGAGTACCATCAATACATCCTGTGACGGCAGGAATTTTAAATTTTTCATAAAATCTGGAATTAATTTATTATTAGCTTATTATTCTTCACAAATAACTTAAAAAAAAAACATATTAAACATCAAAATAACATAATGTCTAAAGTATTGAATGATACTACCTATTATTTAATATTATGTTAAAGATAAGTAAGTTGTTAATAACCTTTGTTTAATTAAGTCTCGTTGTTGGCGAGTCGGTGGAAACTTAAGCCATTTGTTTAATATATTATTGGAATTGAGAGCATTTGTAACTTCTCTTATTGCTCTCGAAACTGACTGTTGAGACATCATTGTACCTTGTGTCCCGCCTACTAATCTTTGGTAGCTGCCTGTGGCGTAAAAAGAAAGAGCCACTAGTACCTAAAAAATTAAATTAATATAGTTAATAACATAATTATACAAGAAAATACGTACCATGTGAAAATGGAATTAATAGTTTACAAACCTTGTATTTTCTTGGTATGTCGCTACGGCGAGTAAGCTGGGGCATCAAAGGTTCCAAATCCCTAAAAATCACTTCGAAAAGCTCCTTATTAACTCGGTAATTTCTCCTAAATTCCTCGTCAGTCATGGCAAATGCGTTATCTGCATAACGCGGCATTCGTCTCAAATTCCGCCTTTGTCTCATATCTAACTTATGAGCATTGTCCAAAATATCACAAATAAGTTCTAAACGTGCCATTATTCACAATAAAAACTTCACAAATCAGCCACAATAACAAACTCGATCCCAAAAAAGTAGCCTTTTTGTAATCGTTCAACTTTGACATAAACACGACTTCAAACTCGATATGTAAACGTCAAAATCTCGTCAAGAGTACCGAAAAAGTGCATTCGTTCGAGTAAAGTCGATTTCATTTAGTACCAAAAAAATCCGCCTAATACGATTCCAATCGTGCGCTGGTGTGGCATTCAAGAGTGCCAAATGACAAGTTTTCGATCCCAATTTCCAATTCCGATTGAGATCGAGTTTCGAGAGTAAGCCTACAGGACCTAAATCGCGGAGATCGCGGAAAGCGATAAGGTCGCCCATTGTATATTTTGTAGTGCATAATTATTATTTCTTGTTATGTATTTTTGTGGTGTACAATAAAGTATATCTAAATAAATAAATAAATAAATGGTACACGACCTGCAGTATTCTCTCCTTCTCCCTTAATCCATCCAAAGGTTGTCTTTACAAGATCGCTTTTAGCGATAAGACCGCCCATTGTGTCACCCTATGTAAAATTTCTACATTTATGTCTGTAAATTTTATGGTGTACATAATAAAGACTTCTATTCTATTCGAAGTACTAAATCTATGATCTACCACCCCTATTTGTAGATGAATATAAGCAGCGTGCAGGCCTAACCTTGAGGCAATGCGACTTCAAACGCGAGTAAACGTTAAAACTGTGAAAATATCTTTACGATGTCTGTTTCGTTAACGTGGTCACTAGTCACGCGACATTGACACTAACACTAAGAGTTAATTTACTGGGAAATGTTATAGAATTCTGCGTTTTATCGCCTACTTACTAGATCAATATAATAATGGTGATGATATATGAACGTTGACGCAGCAAAAGCGATGTTCTGTCTACTCCCCATACACATGCGTGAGTATGTACGATTTAACGGTAAACTTTTCCGATTACTACACAAAAAAAAAAAAGTTTATTGTTTAAATAGAAAATTACATTTGAATCGTGTACTATGACTACTTATGTAATTTTGGTCCTTGATATATTCCAATATTATAGGCTTCTAATTTAAAAGGCCTTTTATTATTCTACTTTAGTTTATAGGTAAGTAAATATTACTGTGGTAATAGGGATGTTGACTGAAATAAAAAACCTTTTTTATCCGCCAATCAGATAATAAAAAAAATAGTAGACACGTATTTTTGCTTTATCATATTAATAAAAAATGTTTTAGATATGCTCGTAACGCATTAAAGTTGGGGAGTGGGGGCTCGCTACGTCATAAGTCAGTATAAAATCTACTGGGGAGTGATGTCATGCCACATTTTAGCCGAATGTATTGCCGTAATCTTTTGATTTTTGAAAAAAGAAAAAAATACGTGTCCAATATTTTTTAACAATCTAAATGATGGACAAAAAATATTTTTTTGTAAACATCCCTATTTTGTCGATGTCGAAGTGAATTGACGACATATCATACTATATGCATCACAAGTTATAACCATAATAATATATTTTACCATAAATACTCATAGTAATTTATAGGTAAGAGATTCTTATTAAGTTTATCTAATGAGTGCTATATCAGGGGGTAAATGCCATGACGATATCAACATAAATAAATTACTCTTACTTAAATTTATCCTTATTCTAAACTCGACTATGAAATTCCAATTAGCACAAGCAGACTTCAAAATTTCTCAAAATACTACCACAACACTAATACACAAAGCAGGTCAAAACATGATGTTCTAAAACACTACACTATCCATAATTTACTTTCAAACACACAATAACAAAAAGCAAAAAAAAAATGATAATCACAAAAAAACCTCACTACTAAATACAGTTCACACTTGACTAAAGTTCACACAGAACAATTTAGTCGCGTTCAGTTTGCCACGATCTCAACGAGCGACCTAACTCAACTGACCGTTATAGTAAACAAAATTTGCGTATGCGCTTACGTAGGCATAGTGATGATCTAGATATAGGGCGTCTAGACTGTTTGACTAGTAGTCAGAAGCCCGAAAGTCTGACAACCAGTCTTACCGTGGGGTATCCTGTTACAAGTAACTGGGTTGTGCAGGTCAGATAGGCATTCGCTCCATGTAAAATACTGGTATTCAGCTACATCCGGTTAGACTGGAAGCCGACCCTAACATAGTTGGGAAAAGCCGAGCTATTTGAGATGGACACGGACAGGTCCACAAAACCATAGTATTTTTTTTTCGAAACTTATTAGTAAGCAAAGTTTGGCAACACACAGCATGTATCAGAAAGTTGTTGTCATATTTAAGAGCGCTCATTATGAAAGTGGGCAAGACAACGTCACAAATAGATGTGAAATATTTCGCTGTTTTGTTTAATTTGGCAATATTACTGTATTGAAATATGAAATAAGCCTAACTAGTGAACTAAAATATTGATTATAAAATGCATAATATCTTAACACCGAATATTTAGTTTTAGATATAAAAAAAGTATTTGGAAACTTTCCAAATACCTTTTTTATACCTAAAACGATTACAACATCAAGTTCAGTGTTATAATTGCAATTCATTATTAATATTCTAGTTCGCTAGTTAGCGATATTTCATATTTCCATAGAGTAATATTGCCAAATTAATAAAATCAGGTAAATATTGGACAGCTATTTCCGACGTTGCCAACTTTTAGGATGAACGCTCTTAAGGGTGTGGTACAGACCATCAAACTGAACGACTTTCTCCATGAAACCAACATTCTAATCACGAAAAAATAATCAGCTGTCCCGTACATTTGGGTTGAGTAGGGATTGAATTTCTGTATCGAACTGTTTGATCTTTTTCGGAATCACGATGTTGTTCCCATAGGGAATGTTTTTCAGTCTGAAGGTCTGTACTACCATATACCCCATTCACACTCAGCTCACTTCCACGGCAGTGAGCAGGTAAGTGGGCAGGATACGATACTTCTCTCGATCCTGCGACAGTTCGCGTCAAATAACTTTGCCGCTCTGAAGTAGGCTACAAATGACTGCGCAGTAGTCAATCTTCCTTATAAAACAGTGGCGCGCATACCAACGCGCATGCGCAACCTAACTTCAGAGCGGCAAAGTTATTTGACGCGAGCTGTACGGCAGTATTTAGGGAATTATTGCCGGCAGCGCGAGGAGCAGCGGTAGGGGGGGATGTAAATGAGGCATTAAATATGACCACACTATTCTGATAGATGCTCTAAAGGAACAGTAACTGCCTCATTATCTGTCTAAACTTTTCCCAAATATGTTGGAGTCGGCTTCCAGTCTAACCAGATGCAGCTGAATACCAGTATGTTTATTTATTTTATTTATAGTTAAATAAAACGGTACAGTTCTTATAGAGTCATAAAGAACCCTGTAAGAAGTCGACACTTGTTTCACCTCTCAACGAGGCATCCTCAGGATGCCGATTGACTTGTTGCGGACCCGACGTGTTGACACGTCAAGCGTCGAGAGCAATGAATGAATGATTAATGGGTTCGCAACAAGTCAACCGTCATCCTGAGGATTGAGGGTTGAGAGGTGAAAATAGTTAAGCGGATTAGGTTACTAAATATACGTCGTCTATTGTATTGGATTTCCACAAAGTCACACCTGAGTCAATTAACTATAATTATTAAGTTGTCAATAATTATGTTGCATTTAATTTAAAACTAACATGGAACAATGGACTCCCTAGCATACTAAACTTGATCTCACAGAACGCCAGACATTTACCATAATTTTACTCTAGTCATCCGTAAATACATCATATTCAAGGTTGGCAGTCAGAAGGGCATAAAGCATCTTTAAAGAACGACAGACTGGGGGTTCAGCTCTGGCTACACTTTTGCATGAGAGTTGTGCAAACAGATAGTATCGGCGACTCTGACGGCGTGCAATGTATTTGTTGGGCACAAAATATAATCGGCAGTATAGGCCATGGAGCTCTGGGCAGTCGATACGTACGTCTTACAGGCTACCGTGAGCTGATCAAGACCTCTTATGTTATATGAAGACCCCTATCCTATCACATGACGTCACATAACTTACTATAGACCAAAATAATACCATCTTCAGTTAGATCATCGACAGTCAAAGAGTTGGAGCGACGCCAAATGCAAGTCTTATTGAACCAGAGACTACTCAAGAAATTAGCGAGCCATAATTAATTTATAAATTAATCTCTGACAGTTGAAGATCAAAAGTGGAGCTGAAGTGGGGATAAAGTAAGGTATGATAATGGATAATTGGAGGAATTTGATGTACATCATTACAAAATACCTATATATATATAAAAGGAGAAATTGACTGACTGACTGACATATGACATAACGCAGAGCCGAAACTACTGGGACTAGGAACGTGAGATTTTGCACACAGCTTCCTATTATAATGTAGGGGAGCACTAAGAAGGGGTTTTTTGAAAATTCCACCTTTAAAGGGGCGAAAAGGGGGATTTTGTTTATATGGAAAATTCTTATTCCTTGAGTTAATAAAACTTGAAACTTGCCACAAAAAGTACTAGGCTTGCATGAATTCAAGATAGTATTTCAATCATCACGACAGTATTCAATCGATGATTTGGACGAGGCACACACATAGTTTATAACCTGGACTTCCACGCGACCGAAGCTGCAGGAAAAAGCTAGTCAAAACATATAGCAAGACGCCTGTATTGTTCGAGGGGGTTATTTTAGAAAACTGTAGCATGTTTTTACGACGTTTTACTAATAAAGTAATGGGTACTTTTGATGAATTGTTTCTTGAAGAATTCATTATTTTATTGAACTACTAACTACTAATTTTTCGATGCTATATTTTAGTTTGTAAATAGTTTTAGTTAAGCTAGTATATAATTTAGCTACTTTTATTAATTCATTAGTTATAAGTTGTTTGTACCTGCTTTTCAAAACTACTAGCGACGTTATAACTTATGGTAATATTTATTTAACCGGTAAAGCCCTGGGTGACCCTCAAGCACGTCAATTAGCACGTTAATTAGTTGTTTATCAGGCCTTTAACGGTTAATTAATCTTTTTTTAATACTTATTAAAAAAAAACGGACACTTATGCGTCGAAGTATTCAAAGTCAAAGTCAAAGTCAAATAATAATAAAAAAATAGTAATTAAAGGAGGCGTTAGAAAAAAAAAAAAAACGATGAAGCAATAAGGATTCGACCGTGCGTCATCCTTATTATCGATGCGAAGTGAGTTTGTTTATTACACTTTCACGCTAAAACGGCTGAACAGATTTTGATCAAATTTGGCACATGGGTAGACCATGACCTGGGTTAGGACATAGGATACTTTTTATTCCGATGTTCCAACGGGATCGAGACTTATGCGGGTAAAACCGCGGGGCGCAGCTAGTAATAGGCATAAATAAAAATATCTTCTTTTTAAGTTATCTCAGGGTCCGTTGCAAATTACCTCTAGTATTTAACTCCTTTCAAGGAATGCATTGAATTACCTGTCACCTGTAAGGTAACTTTACTTTTCTATCATTGAGCCAGTACTATAGAACAATTTACAAAAAATACTGTTTTCTCTGAAAATCTCGATCTCTATAATAGTATAAAGCCTACACACAGCTCTGGGTACATGTGGGTCGTTGAGCGCATCTGAAAATAGCGCTCGTCATCGTGCTATATCTGTGCTACAGCTGAGCGGTTAAGGTCAAATGATATATCAGTATTTATAATATACGTTCCTAACATCACGCTCGTACTCCTTAAACAGATAAGTAGAGATATAAGTACAGGTATATTTCAGCAGTTATATTATTTTGTATGTACGGTCGATGTCAATTTATTCTGTGAAATTTTGTTCGAAAGATCACTAAATTTCTAAGCCATTTTCCAATAACTTTGGGTCGGCTTCCAGTCTAACCGGATGCAGCTGAATACCAGTATTTTACATGGAGCGACTGCTTACCTGTACCCTAATAGCGTACTACACCATCAATCAGAATCTGAATCGTTTTGAAACAGATTGCTAATCCATTGCTTCATAAGTTCGAAAAAAAATTCTGCTCAACAACGCAAATAACGCAATTAATGTTGTTGAATTGTCAAAATTAATAGGATTAGTTGTAATCGTTTACGAAAATATGTTACGTAATTAGAAAGCAGATTTCTACAACCCAGGGACTGGGTAACACGATACTTAAGTAAGACTGGTTGTCAGACTTTCGGGATTCTCACGATCTGTAACGACTCGACTCGACTGTCAAAGATCTACAAATCGTCAGTGAAGTTCTAACAGTAAACAGTACGTAAGTAAAAAATGACTACTTTGCAAAGGAGTGAAAAAACTGTATGAAATGAATGTAACTTACGCTTAAGGCCTTATTGCGTTCAATATGAATACAAATGAACTCTGTGATGATTTGAACCCATGAAAATCCCAATAATCTTTTCTATTGAAGAAATTTGATGAATTTCGCAGTGTTGCCAGTAAAACACCTCATAAAATGACTTACGCACTGTTAAAACTTTACTGACGAAATGACAGCCGGGACCAATGGCTTAATGTGCTATCTGAAGCGCGGAAGGGTCTCAGTATGAAATTGTGTAGCTGTTACTTAGCCATGAGCACCTCTGTGTGGGTGTTATAGTGACAACGGCGAAATGTGCTTTCGCTTTCATGTTTTATCGATTTTGTGCGCGTTTGAGTTACTAACAAGAAAATGGAACATATTTGACTGGCTTCTTTAACCGTTTATTAATGTTATCGACGCGTTTTATTTAATTGAAAAAAAAAAAACGTCATGACGTCACGTCCGTCACCTGACGGCGTACGCTCAGTAAACAAGCGTTTAAAAAGAGGGCGTGTCACGAGTTGATCGAGCGCCCAGTCTGTGTGCTGTTTTCAAAGAGTCAGCAACTGTAGAAGTTTTCATCTAGTTTATAAATAGGGTACAAGTATCAACGTGTGCATAAGTTCTAACTATTTTGTAATTCCTAAGATAGTTTGATATGTAAATTAAAGGAAAATTCATACATCTGCACTCGATCCATTCTGTAAACATCTCACCATGAAGAGTGAGGTGAAGTGAGCTGTCCATAGTGTCAATCCCTAGCTTTAGTTGCAATGACAGCTCACATTAAGCTCACTTCACCCAAGCTATCACGGTGAGATGATTAGCAGAATAGCACGGCTGGTCATACACGCACGCCGATTGCGAGTACTACGCCCCTGACCTAACTGAAGGACATCACCAATAAGGTCAGTTTATGTACCTCCTAGGGCGTTTCCAGTCCCATCTCCCTAGCAACACGTGCATGTAATGTAAGCAACGCACCTGTGCTCCGTGAGCCTGGCGATGGCCCGGTGCAGCGTGTCCAGCAGCGGCCCCACGGCCCCGCGCGCCGCGCTCAGCTCGCGCACGCAGGCCTGCAGCTCGCCCAGCGAGCCGCGGCACTGCGACACCTGCGCCGACACCT
Source organism: Agrochola circellaris (assembly GCA_914767755.1). NCBI lineage: Eukaryota > Metazoa > Arthropoda > Insecta > Lepidoptera > Noctuidae > Agrochola > Agrochola circellaris. The sequence continues at coordinate 579,450 of OU611867.1, read as the reverse complement.
TGCCGTGCGTGTTCACTGCCTGGGGGGCAAGGAAGCACTCATTTCAATATCGAATAATAATATTTCGAGCTGAAGACCATTTCTCGTACTCAAAAAACGTACAAATTTAAGGCACACACAATTTCATCTCAGCGAGAGCACTGTCAAATTCAGATGATTCGACTGGACCTTACAGAAACTGATGGATGCTAGTGATAGCGAAAAACACGTGGCCGAATTCTGGACTGCCATTTAGATTGCCATCGACATGCCAAAAAGAGGATTTTTTGACAGATTGAGACTGAGATTCTTCTTCTTTTCGTGTAGTTAGTTGCTAACCTGGTGTCAGAGTTTTAAAACCGCCCATGTGCTTCTGACTTGGCTTCACATGCCGTCAAGAATCTCTCAGGCATGCCGGTTTCTGACGATGTTTTCCTTCACCGTTTTTGAAGCAAGTGATAATTATACAATACGCACATGAATCCGAAAAGTCAGAGGTGCGCCTTGGATTCGAAATCGAGACTTATGACTTGGCAGTCCGATGGTCACACTACTAAGCTATCACTGGCGGTCTGAGATCAGAATCGGTTATAAAATTGAAAATCAATTGAGTTACTAATGAGAAGTTATTTTGACGTTGTATCGGGGGACTGATAAATCATTTTTGTATTTTGACAGTCGAATGAGAAATCGTTTACGTGTTTTTTGAGAGAGGTGAAGTGTCACTTACTTCAAAATTCAGATTCAGAGATTCATAGTGTTAGCTACTCACCCTAGGGTTACCGGCAGCAGTCTTAGTGAACAACACGAGTTGTGCGTGCGTCTCCAGCACGGTGCGCGTGTGTTCCAACAAGCCCGCTTGTGTGTTGGACTCTGTAATGTTGGACGCGGCTCCGATGGCGCCTGACACCAGGGGCTCGGCGTAGGATACCTGCGGGAGACAGAGGTGATAAGTAACAAGTTAAATGTAAAAATAGCAGACTATTATTACGTGGAGTTTTTATGCGAATTGTCATCTTCATGTTAGCCAGCCATCTAATTACGCAACACATTTTCGTAAACGATTATGACTTATGTTTCCTTTTGACAGTTCAACAACATTAATTGCGTTATTTACGTTGTTGAGCAGAACATTTCTGTCGAACTTATGAAGCAATGGATTAGCAATCTGTTTCAAATGATTCAGATTCTGATTGATCGTGTATTTATTAATTTATTTTTATAGGGAAAACTAACAGTAGTATACTAAAAATATACAAAGTATCTTAGACATATGACTTAACAAATATACTATCCACTACATTTTCCACAGATTACTACTTAAACTAAAACAAACTGATTAGCAAACGTTAATTGTAGTCAGGGTATGTAGAAACATTAGAAGCTACTGTCGATCCTTCAAAATTTTGATTATGTCCGTTCTAAAGGTATATCTGCTTACAAATAATATATCAAATTGTTGTTGTTGTTTGTTGTGTATTATGCAATTACAAGAACTGTCCAACTATGCACTGTTGAAGGATTGTTTTTTTTTTTTAAGAATCTTCATAAGTTACGTAAACAACACAAAGTTTCACACATGAAACGTTGAAAAGCAGTTATTCGAATAATTTTACATTATCTTATATGATACTAGCGACCCGCTCCAGCTTTGCACGGTTTTAACAACTTGACAAAACATCGAGATTTCTTAGGAAAACGTAACTTTAATACTAACGTATTATAACATAAACCTTCCGGAATAAATTCTCTAAACGATGGTGAAAACCTCATCAAAATCTGTTGCGTGGTTTAGAAGAACAACGCGGACAAACATACAAACGCGAAAAGCGACTTTGTTTTATAATATTTATAGATGTAAGTAACATTATAGTATTGACTTTCGCTGCTATCCATACATGTTTTACGATTAAGTGTTTTTTTTTACTGTGAAAACTTGAGAATTAAATTCGACAAGTACAGGACCGGTCGTGGTGGTGATGTATAATGGACTATGTCCAGTAGTGGACGTCTTCTTGCTAAATGATGAGGAAAAACTTAAATTGCTGTAAGTTTGAACATTTTGATCATATATCTCACCAGCTGTATGACAGCGTGTCCCAGGTTCTCGGCCTCTCCGTTGGCGGCGATGTGCAGCGGCTCCAGTCGTTCTAGCATCTCTGTCGCACTGTTCTCTATCTGTTCCGAGTAGCCTGGTGGGAGAGAGAAAGGAATAGTTTTATTGACTCTTCTCTTTCGATAACATTGCTTTGAATAATGGACAAAATAAATAAGTATTTGAGGTTTATATCCTATTAATAAAAATAACCCATCTGTTTATATTTGTACGCAATTAAGGCAAAACATGACTGTGCTATAATTTAATGTAACATCTTGCATGCAATGTGTGTATACTTATGTTTTGAACAAATAAATCTTATCTATCTATCTATCTAACATTATTTCAGTTAAATGAAGACAGCTATCAGAGATAATCTGTAAGGCTTACACCTAAACTTGAATCCATGTTTTGGAATTACAAACTCAATGATGTACATGACAAAGTTCAAATTCTATTGCGACTAAACATTTTTAAGGATCTTTTGACTATAAATGTCACTCAAAAATCTACATTGCAAAATAATTTAAATCTCATTGCATTGCAACTTACCCAATTGGGTAAATGAAAGGGTTACTGGTAACTCGTATTCCTCGCCGGACATAACAGAAGGTTTGAAACGCAATAAATTAAGCCAGCAAATGTTCTAACGAAATTCTGTCGTTTTTTTTTATTTGTAAACTCCCAGTTTCAACCATTTAAAGCCTATTTAAAAATAATGTACGGCGCGAATGTATTGAAATTTAAGTTTTTATCATAGCTGATGCCATAGCAGATCTTTGTTAATAATGAAAAGTAAAAAAACAGGTACCAAACACATATTGCAAATTGTACATTAGGCGTATTTATTTTTGCACTTTTCTTCTTTTCGTGTGGTTAGTGACTAACTTGGTGTCAGAGTTTTAAAGCCGCCCATGGGCCTCTGACTTGGTTTCACATGCCGTGGAGAAATATCTCGTGCTAGAAATTTAATGTTAAAAAATACCAAACTGTTTTGCAAAGATCACTAATCAAACATTTTATTTTTCTTAATTTTTAGTTCATAGAAAAGGTAGATAGATTAGTACAATTTTTTTTAAAATAAAGAGCAGTGATAGCCTAGTGGTGTGACCTTCAGACTGCCAACTCATAGGTCTCGAGTTCGAACCCAAGGCACGCACCTCTGACTTTTCGGATTCTTGTGCGTATTGTATAATTATCACTTGCTTCAAAAACAGTGAAGGAAAACATCGTGAGGAAACCGGCATGCCTGAGAGATATTTCTCGACAGCATGTGAAGTCAAGTCAGCGGCCCACGGGCGGCTTTAAAAAAAAACTCTGACACCAGGTTAGTTACTAACCACACGAAAAGAAGATAACAGTTTTCGGGGAAAACAGAGGATGTTATTTTCTGGTGTAAGTAAACCCCTCGTTTTGCTGAAAGTTTGAGAAGGGATGACTCCTTGGGAAAGGATACTGTTTGTCTAAATAAACATTTGTTCTATTATATCTTACCTTGCAGCGAGTTGTTCTTCCTGGGATACAGTTCCTGCCCGACCGCCTGCATAGCAGCCTGGTCGAGCTCTCTAAGCTGTTTGTTGAGTGTCTCCACTGCGGCAGAGCATTCGCGTTGACCGGGGGCCTTTTCTCTGTAATTGGAGTTTAATTAGTATGGCCATTGACATTAAAAGAACAAGGTTTGTTCATAGATCAGTGCTACACTTTCGTTGAAATTAGGGATAAAGATCCTTTTAATTTTGTCAATTCAATTATTTTTGCTATTGAGCAAATGTGCCATGAGCGATGTATTGTCAAAATGGACACTAATTATTTGACAGGTGAATGAGAAATCGTTCGATGCTCTGACAAAAGAATTTTATATAATTTGGTCATAATGATTTTATTTCTGGTATACGCGATAAATATAACCCATTACAAAATCCTGAGTATAGTATTCCATTTATAATTTAAGAGTAAATAAAAGACGCAACCATTAGGTTACGTCTTACGTCGTATACGACCCCGAAAACGATCTCGGACGTGTTACCCCTTGAATATACAGGACTTACTATGAGATCAAGTTATACATTTTGATCGGGTACATATTGCATTTTTGTATGTAACAGCAGATTTTCGATATTTTTGTTTTAGATTCACTATTAGATTATTTTGCAAAAATACTCACTTGATGTTAGTGACGAGCGCCTTGATGCTGTCGGACACAGTCTTGCTGTGCTGCGCCAGCAGCTGCCAGTGCGCGCGCTCGGCCGGCGACACGGCCAGCGAGCGGGCCGACTCCAGCATGGAGCACGAGCCCGATATTATGTTCCTGACGACGACATAATACTTAAACAAGGCTTCGGTTCCTTAGAAATGACGAAAGTGCTCTAAAAATAATTGGCTTGCACAATATTTTCAAATAACAGTGTTAATAGGTATGGGAGGACAGGGTAGGTGTTTCAACAAGTACCAGGTGCTTAACAAAATAGAAGATGGTCAACAAATATACCGTCCAATAAACCTACAGCGTTCTCACATTCACAAAATAGAAAATAACCTATAAAAAAGACAAATAAATCAATTAATAAAAATCAAAACCTATTTTAAACGGAATGAAATGATTGCTATTACAACAATGAGCAACTGTAGCGTCTCCTAAATGTTTCCAGAGGCAATATTTATTTATTTATTTATTAACTATGGATGACTTACAGCTAAAACAAACAGAATAAAAAATTGTATGTGAGACTGACAGCCAATTAAAAGTCTTCACTTCTATAAATATATCTTGGCGTTGCTTTTTGAGAAACTATGCCGATGATGACGTATATGGGTCTCCAATAAACGTCATCATTTTCATTCATCCGAATAGATTTCTTTAACGCTAGTTGACTCAAGATTATTCAAAATATGAAAGCTGTTTGCAATATCATTGATGTGTTTTTATTACAACGTGGTATCGTGTTACCTAGTAACTGGGTTGTGGAGGTCAGATAGGCAGTCGCTCCATGTAAAATACTGGTATTCAGCTGCAAGCGGTTAGACTGGGAGCTGACACCTCCACAGAAAAGGCAGAGGCTGGGTTTACATACCTGCCACAGTCCAGAATCGCCTCCTGGTTGTTCCTCGCCTGAGGTGATATCTTGGCGGGGATGGACGCGAACTCGGGCGAGTCTGCGAACTGACATAAACTGCGCACGGCATCCTGTAGAGGGCCTGTTGCTGACGCACAACGGGCACGATTTGCCTAAGGGAGAAGAGAAGAAAAATATTATGTAACCATTCGTAATATCCGCTTCAGTATAAAGTTGTCTTCAAAAAGACAAAATTTTTATTATAAAATAAAATAAAAGATTCTGTATTACTAGAACGTCAAAAGTAACAAAAATTGCTCTCAAAAACTGAGAGCGAGAGCGAGAGAGCTGGGAAGGAGGACGAAACGGGAGTACTTTTATATAATGCAGGTTACTTTGGGCGCATTATGTTGTGTCTGAATGAATTCAAACGATACGTCCTCAGTTCTTAATCGATTTCTTTGACTAATTTTGTTACAAAATGTTAATTTGGGTATTTGAGTGACTCCATTCTAGATAATTAATATTGTACAATTTAATTTAATTTTTGAACTCTAATTTTAATTTATTCTATTCTTTTAATTTTAATTGTAATTAATGTAATGCGTCCTAATTTATTTGTTATTTTTATTGTTTTAATTTATAATTGTTTTTCTAATTTAATTGATGTTTTTTCTTTAATTATTCTGAATTTTAATTTAACTACATTTTAAACTCAATGCAAATTTTGTAAATTTAATTTTGTAAATTTAATTTTGTTATTATCATAATTCGATTTTAGTTTTATTATTGATTATACAAGTGCTGTGCACACCTATAAGTGACGAATTCACCGCAAAACTGTTAAAATAGAATATATTTAATGTAATTATTTAGTGAATAAGTCGTTGGTGTGTCAATAAATAAATAAATAAATAATTATGTTCCTTACCTCACTATAATCAGTGTCCAGCGCCTTGATCTCCTTGACCAAGGCGGCGGTGGAGTTGGCCACGTCCTTGGCGGCCTGCACGAAGTGTCTCTTGTCCTGCGGCTCGCTGGTGCGGCCCGAGGCCACGCGGCACGCGTTGCACAGCGCGGACGTGTGCTTGGCTATCACTGTGGCCGCCGACAGCACCTGGGGGGGGGGGGGGGACATGCTCGTGAACGGGCGCGGCAGTAGGGACTGCTCATCTCTTAGCTGCCACGACTTATAATTTTTATTAGTTATTTTTTTTGCTTTTGTTGTGGACGGCTTTATACATAGTTCTCATTGTATTATAAATTCAACATAAATGGTGTAACTAATATTTTGTGTCCATGTAGTTTCTTGCCTGTTTTTTTTTCGTTTAAACGTCAACGTTTAATGATATGTCAGTCGACGTTTGTCCATATCATTAATGTAGGGTATCCATGGTGTAAGGTGTAGTAATAATAGCCAAGAATCTAACCACATCATGATGTGACCAGTGGTCGATGTTCATTTCATGAAATGATCAACTTTAAGATCTGGCCATGACTTAGACATATAATAAAACAGTAGAATCCGGTCTCTGTCTGTTTGTTTGTTCGCGCACATCTCCGGAACTGCTGAACGGATTTTCATGTAATTTTCACAGGGAGCAGAATACAGGCTTTGTTTCATTAAAATCGAATGTTACAAAAAAAGTTATCATCATACAAGACGGAATTCTGTTCACGACACGTGCACCATTTCTGAGAGTAACCTAACAAAAAGTACTAGGCTTGCATGAATTCAAGATAGTATTACAATCGTTAGTATTATCCCACTAATAGGATTTGGATGAAATTGGCTCACAAATAGTATGTAACTAACAAAAAGTACTAAGCTTGCATGAATTCACATTTAGTTATTTTGAGTACATACAAAAAATGCTGTCAATAAATAAAAATCTATTGCCGCATGTGTGAAGCAATATCCCTAGAGAATGGCTCGACCAATATGGCAGATTTTTTTTTTGTTGTACTCGTAATTGTCTTTTGCATAAAAGAAATTGTTGGAAAATCCACCAGAAAAGACAGAAAGTTTTAAATGCTTTCAATTTGCACAAAAAACGTGTTGTATTAATTATAACGTTTTATCGTAGTGTTAGTCTTGTGGCTACCTACAAATGGTGCTGTTTTTTTATTTCTATTTAGATTTAGTAATATTTATTTAACAAACTTATCAAACAGTAGAATTATTATTCAATAATCAAATTAAATTAACAATTACATTTAAATTGTGAATAATGTACAAGTATATAAGAAGGGGGGTAACAATCATAGGACATCAAAAAATTCGTCCGCTTCGCTGTCAACAGGAAAAGTGCCCAAAAGGCTGGCAGCATTGCCACGTTGTATGGCAATGCTGATTCCCTGGCCGAAGAATAGGCCAGCCTTCTTGTACAACGCACATGTCTGTGTGGAATAGTCGGGGCACGAACGATAACAGTTCTGGGCACTTTGTACCGCAATTAATTTGTTAGCTTGATACAGTCAAATCTGTTGCTACATAAATAAGCCGAGAAGAGTCATTACATTACAACCTCTGTGTGGGTATTTGCCACTGAAAATCAGCGCTGTGCTGTGGGTCCTCATACCACAGCATCATGCTGAGTGGAACGAAGCCTTTTTGTCACAGTCACGACGTGCAGCTGCCGACTATTTCTGTTTTGTACTCATTACATTTATATCTATTGTGTTTTATTTTATTGTTCTACTCGAGGTAATTATCTTTTTTTTATACCATTCCCCCTCTAAAAAGCTTATTTTATTCACTGTTTTCAGTGAATAAAAAGCACTTTTAATCACTATTTTGGTGTTTGAATTTAGAACACATCTATATAAGCGACCTCCATCTCAATGTTATACAACCTCCTTGCGAAAACATACTCGATTCACAGGAAATAAATATTGCTTCACAAGTTGATTATTATTAGTAATAATAAGAAAATTACTTTAAATTTTAGTAATTGTTCCAATTTTAATGTGCATTTTAATTAATTCTACCTTCCTTTTTTCTTCATTAAATGTCTATTTTCGCTTAAATCTTTCTTTTTCTCGTAGTCATGGTATAAAAGTATAGTATGCAACTCTTGAATAAAATGGATTTATATCGAGGGCCATGAATCACTCGCGTCGCTCAGGATTCGAACACAATCATCATAAATCACTCCCTACGGTCGTGATTCAGTTGTTGGCCCTCGCTTTAAGTCCGTCCTTTATTCACTAATTGCATAATATACTATTTCTTTCTTTCTATGTACCTGTTGCTGGTTACTGCTGCTGTCACACAGCGCCCGACACGCCTGGTCGATGGCCACGGCTGCGCGAGCGAACTGCGCCTGGTCCACTAGGCCTGGTCTTCCCGCTACACTGGTCTCGTCTGATACGGCCACCTGCAGGGAAGGAAAATGTTTTATGATTTGTTTCTTACTAAGTTTAAGTAACAAAATGATCGAAAGTACTAAAATTATGTAACACCTAGAGCCGATTCTCTTATTCACTAACTAAACTACGACGCTTTGAAGCTGTCAGAAACAGTGAACTGTGAACATCGGCGTGTTTGTACTCGAATTTTTTTACGTTTGTTTTTATTTGAATGGAAACTGTAGTTCAAGTAAATATATTCTGTTTATTCGGAGAATGATTGTTTAACAATACAACGAATTTAAAGGCGTGTACGCACAAACGAACAAAACATGGTGAACATCGAACACGGAACATTTGGTTCGTACGTGTCAACGTAAATGAGTGAATACAACCACCATACGAACACAGTTCGACTTGTGTTCACGCTTAACCGCCCCGGTCTCTTTAGTAGCCATAGATTCTGTACGTTCGTGCGTAGAAGACTTAAGGTTGCACAGATTAAATATCTATGATAGAATCTCACCAAATAAGCCGCTTGCGCGGTACACTCCACCAAGCCCTGCACAGCATTGGCGACAGTCCCGACGGCGCGACTGAACTGGTCCACCTCGCTGCGTTTGACGGAGCTCGCCATCGACGACATGCCCTCGCCTGGTGAAGAGAAAATAATTAGTATTACTTGGACGGATTGGGAGGAGCTTGTGGCCAAGTAATAACCGCCGCACGGGTCGTTTGCTGAACTAGGCCTATTTGGTGCAGCTGCGAGGCACACTTTCTTGTTAGTATCTTAGAACGCACTTTACACTTTTTATTTGTTTTGTTTTAGTTTTTACTTGTAGTACAATGTGTTGTGTTGTGTGCCTTTTAGTCTGTGCTATATAAATGTATTTTCTTTTTTCTTACTTTTTACAAGATTTTATTGATTGTTGATAAGCCGTCATGACTCATGTGTGGACTGTTTTAGAACTAAAACTTTAGACACCCCCCTCCCCCCCGCACCGTGAGGTGTATGTTGTCTCGCTCGCTCTCACAGAGAAAAGGACCGGGGCACTGCAGGAGGGGACATTATACATTGATTATGTTAATGTAATACTCGTATATATGACTTACTCAAACTCTTGCTCTGCTCTACGACGCAGTCGAGACACGCGAAGTAGCCCAGCTCGGTGAGCGGCTGCGTGGGGCTGTTGAGGAGCGGCCGCGTGCTTTCGATGCTGCGGATGGCCGCGTTGCACTCCTTCTGCCCCGGGGCCGCCGACGTGCACACGTCCACCTGGAGGGTACAAGAGATTAGAGCATGTTGAAAACAGTTTTGCACTGACTAGTCGTTTCTGTTATATTGATAGTAATTAATAATTAAAATTCCGTTCACGCGGTTACAATGTGAAGCGCCATGTAGTGTCAGCATTATGCGCCATGGCCACAGATTAGTACAAATGGGACACTCCGCAAATTCATTTAAATAAAAAGCGACTCTTGCTTCGACACAATATAGTGTAATTCAGGTCGCACAGTGCTAATTACCTAAAAGAAAGGAAATAAGAAAAACTGTTTATTTTTATTCGGCATTAACTAAACGCACATTACAAAAAAAAAAAAAAAACAATACCACTTTACAGATTAACCAAAAGCCTCGTATCCATTATTAACACATAAAAGTTTGACACATTTTATCTATTGCTTGCTGTCACCTACAGTTATATTCACCTAGAAGTTGCCTCTCTTTCTATCGCGTAACTCTTATATCTTCAGACTACGTTACTCCCACTGAATTCGACAAGTCGAGAACGCCGCGTACCTACTTGTAACTTCATACCTAAAATGCGGGGTGAACCATCTGTATTGATTTGTGCCATGGCTAAATGACAAATGTTCTTAATATTTTCAAAAGTGTGGCAGGGTTTACGTCATTCATAATATAGAGAGTGAATATAAACACTCACAAGTCTGTTGATACTGTCGGTGACGGCGCGAGCTGCGGCCGCTAACTGGTTCTTAGCGTTGGGACGAGTCAGATCCTAAAATAAACAAAATATAATTAATATATTTATAGAAGGGTACACAGATAAATAAATTAGACACAGTTATGTCTAAACACAACAACCAAAACATCATTCACTCGTTGAGGCCTTCAGTTGTCTGAATAATAAATCTACCATTTAAAAAATCTACCGTTTCGTAAGTAATTCTTATGATTTTGGAAAGTTAATTTATTTTTACTCTATTCTAAAAAGGGTTTTAAAAGGGGTTTTTCAATGTTTTATAATGAATAAAGTATAATATAGTGTTATATCAATTTCTTACCTGACTAACAGACTTGGCAGTTCCCAGGAGTTTGGAAGAGTTCACAGTCACGCTCTTCATGGAGCTCACCATCAGAGTCTGAGCGTCGCGATCCTGTCAACAAGAGAACACTTATTACTCCTAAAATATTGGAAAACCAGCTAAAATTCTATTTGATGGAAACTGCCTAGAACATTTTCTGGATGCGTGTGTTTTTTTAAGTTTGTTTTTGTAAAAGCTGGGATGATATATTGGGATCAGGCACAGGTTTAAAAAACCTTAATTAGCGACTTGTGTTAAACAAGTATGTATTCCAATTAAACCACTGCACCCACACCACTGCGCCCACTGGAAAGCGTAGGTAGTAGGTTCCTATGGAGAAGAACGGACAAGAAACTCTAGAAGAAGCTATCGACCGTTTTTCACGATGCTTCCACACAAATATTTATTGGAGGAGGAGGCGGTGACCTCATTACATCAGGTGTGCGATGTATAAATACATCAAAGCTGTCTTACCAGGGTATCGGGTATTGTATTACCCAGTTACTGGGTTTGACATTCACCCCATATAAAATACTGGTATTCAGCTGCATCCGGTTAGACTAGAAGCCGACCCAGAAATGGCTAAGCTGATGATGATGGTGGCTTTTGAGCTCCTACCTCTGTGTGTCCTGCCATCTCCATGCTGACGCCCAGCAGTCTGTTGAAGGCGTCTCCGAAGTGTTCGCTGGTAGAAGCCAGGGCGGCAGGACGCTCCACGTTCTGGACTACTTCTGATGATGCGGTGTTCAGGCCTACGGCTGCGGCGTTTAGTTCTGTTTGTAGTTCGCTGTGGGAGTAATACAAGATTAAAAAACTGTTTGCCCCTCAAAGTGGTGCTTAAAAAAGCATGATGTTGCAAGAGAACATGAGATTATATACGGGAAATATTTTTACGGAAACATTTTCAAGTAGGCTGCGATCACGGGAGCATTTCTATTACGAATTCTTTTTCTTCTTTGAAGGCTACAATTAGATCAACAATAGCTGGTGAAAATGAATGAAATGGCTTTAAACACCGCGATTGACGTCGTGTGTCCATCGGCTAAACAATCAAGTTCCCTGATTGTGCATACGTCATAAACCGCAATAATATTGTTAAGAAACATTTGAAATTTATTTATTTATATAACAACGAAATGTACGACTTGAAAAGAATCCAAATCGACTGTCCGATGAACATCTAAAATATTTGCAATATATATAAATTGCAGTCACAAATTGCAATAAAAATATGGTTAATTTTATCTTTATTTTTATGTTTATGTTTTTTTGTTTCTTATTTTTCAATCTAATCTATATTTCTATCCCACTTACCCATAACTCCTGTCGGAGGGCGGGAACTCGTTCATGTTGAGTATGTTGAGCGTCTCGTTGATGTTCTCCATGGCCACGTCCAGTTCCGTGTGCGAGGGGATAGCTTCTAACGTTGACTCTAGGCCCTGTAGACGAAATATTTTGGTTAGTTTATCATATTGGTTGGACATAAAGCTGGCATATGATGGTCACCACAGGATATGTACGGTTAGCAACGAAAGTCGATTCAAATTCAAATTATTTTTATTTCACATACATAAACCTACAAGGGCACTTATGAAACGTCAGAAGCTAAGTGCACGGTTCCAATAGGTCGTTTCCTATGGAGAAGAGCCGGCAAGAAACTCCACGGTTACTCTTTTAAAAGTAAATGGTTTTTACAATGTTTCCAAGTTACAGTGTTAAAAGGTATGAGAGGACAGTGTAGGCCTATCAACAAGTACCAGGTACTTAGCAAAATATTAAATGGTCCACCGATCTACAGTCTGTTATGTCTACAACGTTCTCTCATTCACAAAATTTAAAAGAAAATAAGCTATATAAAAGACAAATAAAATTCCTAATAAAAATAAAAACCTATTTAAACCAAATGATAATGGTTGCCACTACTGCTGTAACAAATCAAATTTAATATATTGTAAATATACAATGTCAAATAATAAAAATATTATGTCATTTGTAAATTAAAATAAAATAAAAAAGTAAATTACACTTATTATTTATAATTTTTAGGATTGCCAGCGACTTCGCCCGCGTGCATGTCGGAAATTATCTCACGAGAACGTACTATCGGGATAAAAAGTATTCATGTCCTATTCCAGGCCATGGTCTGCCCGTGTGCCAAATTTTCATTCGTATCCGTTCAGCTGTTTTAGCGTGAAAGCATAACAAACTCACTTATGGTTATTATTTTTAATATTAGTTAGGATATTTGTAATCACGTTCTCGAAAACGGCTCTAACGATTTCGATGAAAGTTGCAATACAATATATTTATTTACGGGGGCGAAAAATCGATCTAGCTGGCTATCTAATTACGCAACACATTTTCGTTGACAGTTCCGACTAATCTGTTTCAATTTGACAGGTCAACAACATTCATTGTGTTATTTACGTTGTTGAGCAGATATTTTTTTCGAACGTACGAAGCAATGGATTAGCAATCTGTTTCAAAACGATTCACATTCTGATTGATCATGTACATACGTAATTAGGGTATAGGTCTCATATCTGGGAAAATACAAATTCTCTATTTTAATACTAAATTGCTGAAAAGTTTGTTGCGCCACTTCTTCTTCACAGCTAAAGCACTATGAAGTGGTGAAGGGCGGGCGTGCCGGGGGAAGTACTGATTCTCAGTTTAATTGGACATCAGATTTTTTATTTTGTTTTTGGCTTACCTGTGATATATCCTTGGCGATGTTCATGATGGAAGTAGTGTCCACAGTTTCCGAGGTGGTCAGATATCTCTTCACGTGTTCTACGAGGGTCTGTGACGAGTAGAGGACTTGACGACCTGAGTTGATCACCCTGTAGAAGGAGATAGGTAGAGTTTAGAAAGAGAAGAGAATAGGTTGCCATGAAACGGCCGACTGAATTGCTGAGTGGAGTAATTAACTTTCTCGATAAATTATATTCTGCCTAGTCTAATGCTAATTATGTTGGGGTCGACTAATTGTCAAACGGTGACTAGGTATTAAAGAGCGCTTATCCTAAAAGTTGGCAACGTCGGAAACAGTTGTCAATTATTTACCTGGTTTGATTAATTTGGCAATATTACTGTATGGAAATATGAAATGTGGTTAACTAGTGAACTAAAATATTGATTTTGAAATGCAATAATTCATATCGTAACACCAAACATTTAGTTTTAGATGTAAAAAATGTATTTGGAAACTTTCTAAATTTACACCTAAAACGGTTAGAACATCAAATACAGTGTTCTAATTGCAATTCATTATTAATATTCTAGTTCGCTAGTTAGCCACATTTCATATTTCCATACAGTAATATTGCCAAATTAATGAAAACAGCGAAATATTTGACATCTATTTGCGACGTTGCCCACTTTCAGAATAAACGTTCTTAAGGAGGCACGTTAAGCCGTTGGTCCTAGCTGTTATTCGTAGATCGTTTGACAGTTACGGGTAGTCAGTCTCGAAAGTCGGACAACCAATGTTACCAAGGAGGATCGTGACGTGTTAATCAGTAACCATGTTGTGAAGGTCAGATAGGCAGTCGCTCCATGTAAAATACTGGTATTCAGCTGCATCTGTTTAGACTGGAGACTGACCCCGACATAGTTGGGAAATGGCGACGCAGAAGATGATGAGTAAAGTTTGTGTATATGTAGTTATATGTTTTAATTATTGCACGCGCGTGCTATGGTGTGTTCCAGTTGTTCTATAAACATTGTTTTTAGATAATTTTTAATACTAATACGGCTTCGAAGCCTGAAAATAAAAGGTCTTTTTGTTTTACCTCTCTCTCCTGGGCTGCTCGTCGTGCAAGGCAGCCGAAGCCCGCAGCCCCGTGGTGAAGTCCTTGAGCGACTGCGCCAGCTCGCCGGCCGCGCGCCCGCACGCGGCGGGCTCGGCGTGGCGCGCCGCCGACACCAGCTGCGCCGTGTGCGACGCGGCCGAGCGGGACGACGTCTTCATTGTGGACGACGCCCATTCAGCCTGGGAGAGGAAAAGAGTAATGATAAGATCGGAAATACATACAAAGTAGAGGTATGTGTTACAGAGAGATTTTTCAAATTTTGGCAAACTTTATTTGTTAACCAGCTGCAGCGACAATAAACAATATTCTATTCTAAATTTTGAAGATTTACTAGTATTTTTGGATGTCAAATTTTAATTTGTTACTAGTTAACTGTTAAGTGGCCTATTACATTTCGACGGTGATTTTTGCGTTAAATAGACAACTTTGGCGTTCTTATTCTGAAAAACTGAAAAAGACTTCGACAACTATGAAAGAAGAAAAAAGAAAGAAAGAAAAAGTGTTTATTCTTCACAAACTAAACGCACATTACAAAAAAAAAAACAAAACAATACCACTTTACAAATTAGCCAAATGCCTCGTATCCATTATTGACACAGAAAAGTTTGAGTATGACTTATTGACTCCTGAAGAGTAGTTATTAGTGTAGTTTATAACGGCCTCGCTTTTCGCATTTTTTTCTTATCTATTTATATAAGCCAAAATTCCGAAGCATGTTTTTCATAAAATGCACAACAGCACTATTTCGTGGGTTGAACTACAGTACATAGCAAATGAAACGAAAGATATATAATAACATCTCTTAAAAAGTAGTTTAGTTCATAGCAGCTTCAGAATTTCGAAATATGTATGGAATATCTAAAAAAAGCCCATCCAAAATTATAAAAAACGGTCAGAATTAACCGTAAATTTCTCCTTACTACATAATATTTTTATATATAATTTATACCAGAATAAACGCTGGTTCATAAGAAATTAAAATTGCATACTTAAGAAAAAACCTTTATTATATAAAATTATTATAATAACAACCGCCAAATTGCTACTCAATGCGATACGTCAGCTGCTCGGACTATCAAAACGCAATTTTGTGATAGGTTTGCTTAACCATATTTGTTATTGTGTATAATGGAGTAAAAAGTATAAATAAATAAATATTATTTGACTTTGTAGAATTGTAATTTTGATCTGTTATTGAAATTCAAAGTCAAATCGCTTATTTCAATTAGAACAATTAAAGGCACTTTTAAATGGGAAAATTACAAGAACTCGATGAAAACTTACGGTCTGTCCAGGCAGAGGTCTTAGTTCGAACGCTCTGGCAGCTTCCTCTAACTCGTCAAGTTCCGCTTGCAAAGATTTAATGATTTCTGCCGCGGCGTCCAGTTCCAGGCCTTTGCAGGATATGCGGGCACGACCTACTGCTGACCTGTTGGGGATAAGGGTAATTTATATTACGGCTTCATCTAGAAGAGTAAAGCAGAGTTGTAAAGGACTACATTTCGTCAGTTATATTATAGACTCACTCTTTTTAGACGAAGTAAATTGTAACTACAATGAGTTATTGAGATATTATGTATAATAGGGATGTCGACAGACAAAAAAAAACTATTTAAGTAGTCCGTCAGTCAGATAATAAAAAAATATTAGATCGTATTTTTTGCATAAAAAAATGGTTTAGATAAAACGCATTAAAGTTGGGGAGTGGGGGCTCGCTACGTCACAAGTCAGTACAAAATCTACCGGGGAGTGACGTCATGCCACATTTTAAAGTATTGCTTACTCAATAAATCGCTGTAATCTTTTGATTACGTAAAGTAAACATACGTGTCCAATATTTTGTAATAATCTACCTGACGGATAAACATTGTTTTTGTCAACATCCCTATTAAGGTATAGAGGTATGAGGAATAGGGTGTAAAGTTCACTCATTCTCCATAGAAAAGGGAGGATCCCATTGGTTGGAACCAGTGTCGTGTCTGGTGGGCTTCTGCCCGACGATTGATGTCGGGACGTTATATGTTAGTCACGCGTTAAATTCTGCTTGCGCGATGCAGGATTTTGTGTGACGTCAGTGTGATGCGTAGTTCGCATGTAGATGCCGCCACAAACGTATTGTAAATATTAATGGTTTAATTTTACTAGGTTTTTTTTTTGTTTCAAATAGGATATACTCAAAGCTCTTCCTAGTAAGCAGTACGTTCGACAGCCACATGTCGATAAGTTAGAATCTTTTCGCCTTACAAAAATGTAAACGTTTGTATTAATAAAAAAACCAGCCAAGTGTGAGTCGAACTCTCACACGGTTCCCGTACCACCGTAAAATATTTAACACTACATTTTTTTTAAATATTTTATTTAAAAGAAAACACGTTTCTTGGGGGACCTCCTTTAATTTTGGCTTTATTAAATTTTTATAATTTATATGTTATAGCGGCAATAGAAATACACAATCTGTCAAAATTTCAACTGTTTACTTATTACGGTTCATGAGATACAGCCCGCGGATAGACAGACGGAGGGAGGGATGGACGGTTCCGTTTGGCACCCTTGAAAAAAGTCTCCAAAAAAGTGTGTTGTTCTAGCAAATATCCTGGCATGTTTCAAATGGCATCAGTTTTTGTCTCGTATGGACAAGTTCAAATGTGTAGGGGTGACAATATATTCCCGTGTGATAAGCCTTAAGATAACAGAATGTAGTATGAACAGTGGTACATACCGCAGCTCAGCACAGCAGCTGGTGAAGCTGTGCGTGGTGTCGGCCAGCAGCTTGCCGGCCGCGCCGCCCGCCGCCGTGGGCAGCGCGCCGCGCGCCGCCGCCACCACGCGCGCGCTGGGCTGCACAATAATTACTCCTTATAATATCAGGTATTTGCCAGTGAAAGTCCCGTCAAAATCGGTCCAGCCGTTTCAGAGATTAGCGGGAACAAACGGACACACAAAAAATAGTTTTTTCTTTTTTTATAAGTATGTACTGTAAATACTTACGTGTGTATTTAGTAAAAAGCTGTTATTTTGACATTACAAATATACACTTCAATTATGTATGTTCATAGACGTGACCAACAACATGATTAAATATTGAATACGATACCTGTAAGAAGGCCTCGGAAGCAGATATCAGATCGAGCTGTGCGGCCGCCTCTCCCGGCCTCACGCTGGACACGTTGACTGCGTCCACCACGCGAGGAATCTGTTCCGTCAGGGACTTGCACTCCTCGATCAAGGTTTCCTGGTAAAAAGGAGGATTGATTAAATTTTTTATAATTCGGCATGTTTTTGATGATTTATATTGCCTTATACAACCAATAATTAGTCATTACTGAAACATTTAAATGGCCAATGTCATACTTAGTTAAGTTTATTTTATATCTATATTGATTATTTATTCTTTTTTAGACTTAAGTCAAGGAGTTTTATTTATCATTTAGTTTTTAATTCTAACTAATTTATATTTTAATTTTATATAATTTAAGAATAGCCCAGTCAATAACAACATCAAACATCGCACACGCGCATGTACCTACGATTTTTTTATATGTACCTACTTAGATCCCCTGAGAGTAGTTTATACCCAAGTTTGCAACCCTGAAGACCTTGTGCAACTCCCATGGTGCTCGAAAAACTGTGAAATTCTGGCACTTATTTCAGTTTTTTTCAAATACATAGTTTTGAGGACACGTTTTAGGTTTATCCTTGTTATATATTTTTGTAAAGCTAACTAAATTTGCTACAATTTGAGCCGGACCCAAGCACTCACAGGGAACCTCACAACATATAAAAACGTAGTTACATGCGTGTTTGCGATGTTTGCCTTAATTGTGTCGATATTGACTGGACTAGACAGTTGCTCTTTTATGTATACCTAAGAACCAATATCTGTTAACATTTAATATTTAATATACAATGTATATGCTGTTGGCGTACCGATTATAAATTAATTAATTATTGGACTGTCATTGGTTCTTAATAGTATTTTACTTATTTGGTTTATGAAACGGTACCACACCAATTACATTAATTAACATAGAACGATAAAAAGGATTAAGAGCGTTTATTCTGAAAGTGGGCAACGTCGCAAATAGATGTCAAATATTTCCCTGTTTTGATTAATTTGACAATATTACTGTATGGAAATAAGAAATGTGGCTGACTAGCGAACTAGAATATTGATTATGAAATGCAATAATTAATATCTTAACACCGAATATTTAGTTTTAGATGTAAAAAAAGTATTTGGAAACTTTCCAAATGCCTTTTTATACCTAAAACGGGTACAACATCAATTTCAATGTTATAATTGCAATTCATTATTAATATTCTAGTTCGCTAGCTAGCTGCATTTCTTATTTCCATACAGTAAAATTGCCAAATTGAAAACAGGTAAATTTTTGACAGCTATTTGCGACGTTGCCAACTTTTAGGATAAACGCTCTTAATATTGCTGGAAATCTTAAGACACTTTCATACAATCACGTTTTCTTTTATTAGATAGTAAATCAATGTAACTAATAATACTGTAAAACCGACTTAAATATACGGAATACGCTTTGGAATGGGAAAATAGTTACAACTTTCTGAATTTCTGAACGACTCTTTGATATAGTACATTTCTGTCGCGGCCTGCAACAAGGGCATTGATGGACGATAGTGAGAATGTGGTACAAGAAACAAATGAACATATTATTGGCGAGTGAAAATATTATTGTTGTTCATCGTTGATTAAGGAATTTATAATTAATTTACTTAGTTTGAATTTCCGCTCATTGTTTGAGAAAAGTACTGTAGAAGCCTTGGCCGGAACCAGGCATTGATGGAGACACGTGTGTGCCTCGGCTTCGCCTCGGTCCACATTTTCACGTCCATCAATGCCCTTGTTGCAGGCCGCGTCAGTAATGTACTATTAATTCAAAAGTGCCTTGCCTGGTATTTGAGTTGTTTTTTTTCCAAACATCTTCATCATTGAAGCCAAATAATAGGAAAATCGTTCATTTGATAATGAAAAACACTCAAATATAAGATACCTGGCTCAGGATAAGATAATTTAGAATAACATACCTGCGTATACTTGTTTGTGTTAAACTGGGTAGCGTTGTGAGCTGAAGTGATGAGCTGCGTAGCGCTTGAAGCGGCTTGACGGGCGCTCTCCTGTGTGAACAACATAAATTTTAGTTTTTATTCATCAATTTACCTAGCCTTTTCCCAACAATGTTGGGGTCGGCTTCCAGTCTAACCGGATGCAGCTGAGTACCAGTATTTTAAATGGAGCGTCTGCATAACTGACCTCCACAACCCAGTTACTGGATAATACGATACTCCTTGGAAAGCAAATGACAGCCGGGACCAACGGCTTAACGTGCTTTCCGAGGCACGGAGGAGTCTCGATATGTAAAGATGGTCACCCATCCACGGACCAACCCCGGCAAGTGTAGCTTATGAATCGATCCGTGCGGCTATTATTACTTAGCCACGAGCTCCTCATAAATATTAAAGTAAATATAGTAGAATCAGATAATGGGAATATTAGTACATTATGTGATTTTCTTTTTTTTTTCGTTGTACCGTTGATATGTATCTCTAAGAAATGCATTTATAACATTAGACAAAAATGACCCACTCAGACACCAATTTGAAATATTTCTTCAAAAATTTGGTAGTCTAATCTTGTTTGACTAAGATTCATAATATCATTATACTGTGTGAAATCATTGCTGAAGTTAATAAGGTTGTTTATATTTCGATATTAATCTGATTTTATAATAAACAGAGTGTACGCAACACAAATTGACAAGACTTCCGTTGTTCTATTGTTTATTTTCGTGTTTTGTTCTTTCTTTGCGTCATGTGTACCGCAAATAAACGTATTTTCTTTCTATCTTTCTTTCTATGTATGTTCAAATTCAAATGTTTATTGCTCCACACAGTACATAATCATACATTTCTATATGTCAAGTGAATGTCATAAATTCCAATTAATACCATAAACAATGACATAAATTTCTTATAAAATGTCATAAATTACAATGTTACCTGTAGTCTAGCGACTTGTGAGCCCACGATGTCTTGTCCCTGGGCATAGTCGACCGTGATGTAACGCAGTTCCTCCGCAGCCTTGCGTAGAGCCTCTTGTTTCTCGCGGTCCTGTGGTAAAAAAATGTTTTAATGTACAAGAAACGGTGATAGTTGAGATTTAATACGTGTGACTGCTCTAAAAACGTGCAGGAAAACATAGTAAAGAAATCAGCGTTGGGGCTCTGTCTCGCATAGGGTCGCAGCATTATGCTGAGCGATGAATGCTGAGTGATGATTGTTTATTTTCGTGTTTTGTTCTTTCTTTGCGCCATGTGTACCGCAAATAAACGTATTTTCTTTCTTTTCTTTTCTTAAACCAAGAATGTTCTAGAACCACTAATTCGCTGACACGCTGGATGTTGTCGCGCTCCCTCTCATAGAGAGGAGGACTGAGGCTCAGCAGTGAGGATATTATAAACTGATAATGTGGTTGGTACTTTATGTATTTAAGGTAAATATTTGACAACAATTTGCGACGTTGCTATTTTCTGATTGCACCCTCTAAATAGCAGCTTTAAGAAAGTTAAATAGAATATAATTTAGTAACCTGTGGCGACGACGCACACTGCCGGGCCGCCTCCACCATGCGAGCTGTCGCGTCGGCCAACAGCTTGGCAGCCGCTAACAGCTTGCGTTGAGAGTCTGATGGCTGAGACTCGGCCTCCGTCTGTTGGATGTAAAGGTTTTATGAGAGATTTCTGTTGGGCATTTAAGTTCGTAATTAAATTTTTAACAATCATAGTGTTAAATATGTTATTCATGAATGTGAAGAACTTGTTCTATAGTTGCAAGTCCAAAATTTCGAAAAAAATTATAAGATGTTTCATATATTTTGATTGGATAGGTATTGAATTTTTGTATTTCAATCCATTTTTCACTATTTCAGTGATATTCCTATAGTGAGTTATTTATACTGACAAATGTTATCACCCTTTACCAGGAGATTACTTTAAAAACGGTGAAGGAAAACATCGCGAGGAAACCGAATGCCTGAGAGATATTTCTCGACGGCATGTGAAACCAAGTCAGACGCCCATGGGCGGCATAAAAACTCTGACACCAGGTCAGACACAACACGAAAACAAGGAGATATAATACAGACTTATGTTAAACGAGTTCAACTTCTTAATGCTACATTTTTTTTCGGAGTTTTGGCGCAGCTTGGGCGAAGTCTATGTTCAGCAGGGAACTGTGATGGACCCAGTTTTTTTATTGAAGTAGGTAGGTACAGGCTTACCTTGATGTTCGTGATGAGATGCGCCGTGGCCTGCCCCAGCAGGCGCGCGTGGCGCACCATGTCGGCCGGGTCGCCGGCCGCCACCACCCGCTCGCTGGCACACATCACGCTCTCCACTGAGCGCTCTGTTACTGTGGGCTGTTGGGCGCGCCGGTCTGTGGACAAATAAAAGGTAAAATACTGCATTGTACATTGAAAAGAATATTAAAATCTGGGGACAGTAAAGACACCAACAATTATAGACCAGTATCCGTGCTGCCGGTATTCAGCAAGGTGTTCGAAAAGGTAATGCTCAATCAAATGCTTAATCATTTTAACACCAACCAAATCTTACACGATCAGCAATATATATATTCACTAAAGGGCGTTGTACGACAGACGCCGGTATCACCTTATTAAAACACATATTTACAGCGTGGGAGGAGGTCAAAGATGCCATAGGAATCTTTTGTGACCTCTCCAAAGCATTTGACTGCGTAAATCATGAAACCTTACTCTTGAAACTTGAGAATTACGGACTAGGTAAACTTGCGCTCAGTTTGGTAAAATCTTATTTAAATGATTGACAACAGCAACTTCAAATTAATAATGTTAATTCACTCGGTCTAAAAGTAAAATGGGTATTCCACAAGGCTCGATATTGAGTCCTTTCCTCTTTTTAGTATATATTAATGATCTACCCCATTTATTTAAAAAAAACAACCACAAATGGTGTTACGTGCTGACGATACTTCTCTATTTTTTAAGATAAATAGGCGTGCATCAAATCTTGACGACATAAATAACGCCCTACTGCAGGTCCAAAATTATTTCACTAGCCCATCCTCCCCTAGTGGTACTCACCTAGATCACAATGCGCCAACAATCGCTCCAGCTCCTCAGTAACTCTATGTGCGGCCGCAGTCAGATGTTCAACACCTGAAAACAAATTAAATTATTTATATTGGAACAGGCCTTTTTAAATATTTGGAATAGTTTTAAAAATATTCTTTAAAAATCATGATATTAGTTAACAGTCGACAGCGGTGAGAAATTTTCGTTGCCATCTTTTAGCATATATTATTTAGTAACTGGGTGTGGACTTTTAGTTTACTTTATTCAGTAACTGGTCAGATAGGCAGTCGCTCCATGTAAAATACTGGTATTCAGCTACATCTGGTTAGACTGGAAGCGGACCGAAGTATCTGATGAAAGTGTAAACAAACCCTTTTCAAGTTACATTCTTACACAATCACTCTCTAAAAGGAATTAGCAACACATTCATCTATATTTAGGTTTCAACTTTATATCTCACAACTTTTTCCAAAAATTACTGTTTGAATAACGTTATTAAATAGTAATTGAAAAATCATCGATGAAAATTGAGGTTATGTAAAAATAATCTAAATTTTTAAATGAAAAACATCTTGAATTTGATTTATAATTAGGGTATTGAAATAATAATCAACTCAAAGCACTCAACTTGTAAAGCCTTGGTCACACATAGCGAATACTCGGTGCGAATATTCGCTACCTACCTGTCACACACTGCGATTTCGACAGTACGGCGCGCTGAGCGGAATGGCTACGTGCAGTGAGTACCCTGTCACACACAGCGAATGCTCGCGGCGTGTTGAATTCGCCGCCAGTATAATTGAACATGCTCAATTCTAATCGCGGCGAATTCACACACAACTTGTCGCTGCAGGTTTTAGTGGCACTACAATTGGCACCCACAGTTAGGTACGTTTTCTGATCCATGTGTTTACATTTTCCTCAGATACGTTTGGAACTGACTATATTTGGGAAAAGGCTCGGCAGATGATGATGATGAAATACCTGGGGCAGCACTCTCTGGTACGGTTCCACAAGCCTCCACCAGCCTCTCCACAGCTTGTGCCACTAGACGCGCTGCGCTGGTCAGTTGCTCGCGACACGCTGCGTTGTGGAGAGTTGGGGCTACCACCTAGGAAAGAAACATTAAGATCATAAAGAAATATATTTAAAAAATGGGTTGATAATCAGTAGTTTTTGTATGTCAAAATCTTTTCAATCACAATCTTTTATTCCGGTATTAAGTTCTGTTTACGTTTTGAGTTTTTATTTTAGCTTGAGTATAGATTTCGATTGTTTTGTTAGTATATTGGCGTGTGCTAGCTGTCATTATGGCAAATAATTTTATTTACTGTGTTGAGTAATGTAAATTATTTTGCATACTATTGTATAGAATCAAGTTTTTTTGTAACTGAACAGACAGCAGTGTTGCTGGGGAGTTTGTTGCGCTACTTCTTCCCAGCTAACGCACTAGGAAGTGAAGAAGGGTGAGCGTTTTGGGGGACTGTCTTATGTAATTTTGACGTTCGAAAAGTGCTGATTCTCAGCCTAGTTTGAATAAATGACCTTTGAATTTTGAATCACTTTGAAAGAGTGCTAATCCATTGCTTCATAAGTACGAAAAAAAATAAATCTGCTCACCAACGTAAATAACGCAATGAATATTGTAAAATTCTCAAAATGAAACATTACTCTTAATCATTTACGAAAATGTGTTACGCAATTAGATAGGTAGCGATATTCTCCAAAGTGATGTCAGTTATGAATCGTAATAAAGGGAGAACGTTTTGGCAGTAGTAGGGCACCAATAGCGGCTTAAGAACGATTATCCTAAAAGTGGGGAACGTCGCAAATAGCTGTCAAATATTTACCAGTTCTGATAAATTTTAGACAACTCGACCCCATATGTCTGCGCTTTTTTCAAAACCGACCAAGAAATGTTGACTGTTGTTTTTTTTTTCTTTCTATTGTCATGTATGACTTTTGAATTTTGTCCTTACCTTGGCACAAGCGACAAGCTGGCTGGTGGCTAGCGCGCAGTGCGTGGCGGCGGAGATGATGGCGTTCTGCAGCGGCTGGTCGTCGCGACACTGCGCGGCCACGTTCTTAGCTTTGAGGACCAGCGCAGCTGTTGTGTTGGCCACTGCCTTGGCCAGGGAGAGGAGAATGTCCTGTGGGAGAGAGAGGTGTTGTTAAAATGATTGTTTTAAAACATTAACTAAGACTCAGTCAGCTAGAAAGAAACTTGAAGCTAGTTGACCGTTCCCAATCATAGATTCCTATGGAGAAGAACGGGAAATGAAGTCCATGGTAACTGCTTTAAATCATTTTTTTAAATATTACTGATAATGGTGACATTAATTTCGTGCCGAAACCCCTTAAAAATAAGCGTGCAGGTTTATTTAGTTTATTTTGATATAGAAATATGGTAGTACAGAAAAAAACGAGCGAGCCTTGCAGTATTCGCATATGATGTGTAACATCTGACCTCTTGGCTGACAGTACCAACCTCTCGGAAAATGAGTTGGTACCATCTGACGGCCAGCTCTAGCACCGCGCGCGCTTTATTAGTCAAATCAAATAGCGCGCGCGTCCCCGGCTTCCTGTTACACACTTCCGTCCCTTTTCACGAAATCACTCCAACAGATTGCACGGAAGCGTGAGAAAAGATGTTACAGATCAAAATCCCTAAAAAGTTTACTTGTATTCGAGGATTTTTCCACCTAATGACAAAGCGTGGATTAACACTATCCTAACAATCAATTCCTGTAAAAATCATTCAATAAAATAACTGAGTACAAATTCCCTTTCCAATGTTGATATAGAAAATGTCCAGTCTTGATAAATTTTTCACATTCAAACATGTCTAAAATATTACGATGAACTTTTTATGAAATACACAAGCATTCCGTACGTCGTGTTCGCGTAAATAAAAACTGTCTCGGACGTAAAAATACTTTTGATGTTACGTGTATCCGGCAATCATAACATGGCCGGTGTTCAGAATGTTTTGGTTTAATAGCTAATTTATCATCTCGATAAATATTATCTGTCGCACGGCCCTTTTGTCCTTTCTATGTAAGCTCCGATTGACTTATTGACGTTTAATTCTGTATTTATCGGTGGTTTGACAGTAACTTTATCGAGACAATGAAACGGACCTTTTAAATGTTACCTGGACCATAGTGTACTTTTTCTAAGTTATTTTTATACTTTCATGGTCATTAAGCTATGAGAATGTTATTATAATCTAAAAGTATCTTTAAATCAATTTTAATTCCCCTTCCATTCCTGGCATACCCAACAAAATCATTCACCCTAGTCAAGAATCTAGGCCGACCATTAGTCTCCACTCAGACATCGAGCTCACGACACACACGTTATAAAAACCAGACATCTGTCCGCTCAACTATCTAGGTCAGGCGTTTATTTTTATAACAACGCCATCTCTTGATAATGCGTGGAATTACTTCCTTACGTATCGAACGTGAAATGTGCTTGTATGGCGCTGTTTTCATATGTGATTTTGTTTTAAATCTTAATATTATGTTTTTGTATATTTATGAATGCTATATTGGCTTCATATAATATATAACATCACGCCTGTATCACCCATAAAGGGGGAGCAGAGGTATATAGTACACCCACATTTTGCCAGTTATGTTTAAGTCCCATGTAATAGGGGGGCGAGCCCATTGCCTATACATTGTATAAATTATAATATGACTCATTTGCACTACAATCCTTTGTACATATTTAGCAAATGAAATGTCTTTAGTAAGTTATGGCCATTTATAATCAATTTTTCATAGGTTAAAATTGTGTTGACCTGTAACTATCCTACTACAGGGCAAAAGCGTCTCTTCATAGTTGAAGATTTCAGATTATTAAGTCCAGTTTTCCAGGACTCGGAAAGCACGGTAAGCCGTTGGTCCCGGCTTTCATTCGTGGATCTTTGAGTAGTTACGGGTCGTCAACCAGTCTTACCAAGGGGTATCGTATTACCCAGTTACTGGTTTGCGGAGGTCTGATAGGCAGTTGCTCCATATAAAATACTGGTATTCAGCCTCATCTGGTTAGACTGGAAGCCGACCAACATAGTTGGGATAAGGCTAGGCAAGTCCAGGTTTTCGCAAAATATTTTCTTTCACCGACTTATATACAGCATGATGTTATTTCGTCAATATACAGGGGGGTAATTAGTTAGTTATTTTTGCTAAATACATTTACTTCCGAGACAGTTAGTTATAAATAAAACAATTGTTTTTTTAAGCAAATGTATTAACCAAAAATAACCAACATGGCAGTGAAAGTTTAAGAAACCACAACCGTACACTGGTGTGCAGGGAAATTGTGCCAGTATTTATAATTCATTAATATCTTAGACTATGAAAGGTTTGATATGTTATTCTTGATTAATTTACGTTACTTATGCTTAATAAATAAATGACATGAGTTTCAATATAATGAGATTCAAATGGTCAAGTAAAATACTTGAAGGAAAAATAAACTTTACTTGGAAATACTGGTACAATTTTTCTACTCCCAATTGTATTAAAATAATTATAAAAATAACTATGTCGAGTGGCTGGCGAGTTTCGAGTGAGAGGGAAAATAAGATACTAGATTTTTGATACTCAATAACAAAGGCATTATCACTATAAAAAAGAATAAATAAGTAATAAAAAAAGATCAGTCTTTACTCTAAAAATTAAGTAACATCCAATTTAGAATACAAAATAAGCGAAACTTTTAAGAAAATAACTTTTTGGTATTCTACTTTTATAATTAAATGAGTCACTTTTGCCGTGTTTTCAATGAACTCGAATCTCGCCAAACGTTTAAAAAATAAATGGCAAAAGAATTAAATTAAAAATAAACCTCTGTTTTCATATAAAATGGCAATCCGTATGTTTGTACTTTGTGATGGCAATATTTTGAGTCCATGCATATGTGTGACTTTTTGCACTGTATAAATAAATCATATTAATAAAATTGATACTAAATGAATTGTTGTATATTGTTGATTCTGCATTTAACTGCGCTCAGGAAAAATGAATTAAATTATTATAAAGCTTTTTTTTTGAAGTATTAGTAATATTTATAATTTTAATTAATTATGCGACATGATTATTTAGAAATGCAAAAAGGACATATATATACAAAGACATCATTAACAGATTTAGTAAATGTACACACTGTCGATTAATCGCGTTTTGTAATACAAGTTCGCGACTAAAATGTTACTTAGGATTTGCAGTGACGAATCAAATCTCAAAGAATTTTATATTTTCGATTATTCGACAATGTGTACTAGAACTTAATAAAGAAAACAACTGAAAATATGTACATGTAAAGAATTCAAAACAAAAATGAATAAGATATAAATTAGCTGCCAGATATTAACAAAAAAATAAGGGTCGGCAAACATTGACGTCCAATTTAATAAGTTAGCAGGTTAAACCGACCCTTAGCTGCCAATTAACTTAATGCTTTTAATTAAAAAAAGGTAAAATAATAAAAAAATTAAGACTAGATTAGTAAGCATTAAGATTATTGTTAACAAAAATAAATGAACACAACATTTAACGTAAATTGTGATGATGCTTCTTTACACAATGGTTCAAGATGAACGTACACAGTACTATCGCGGACATATCTGAACGCCGTAAGGATTATTCCTGCTTGCGGCGCTCGGCCGCAATAGTAACGCTTACCTACGAAACAAAAGGGTCATGTGCACGGGATTTTGTGCTCAAAGTGGTTAGATATGCGTCACCTTCTTCAGATAGGGGCCGGCAGAAACTACAGCACGTGGCGGTCTGCTACGATCATTACATACTCCGAACGTACCATCGAATAAGTTCATATCTAACCACCGTAAGGACTATTCTTGCTTGCAGCGCTCGGCCGCTATAGAACTGGGCCGGTAGCAGATGTGGTGATCGTGTTCACGGGATTTTGTTTTGAAACTGGTTAGATATGAACTTCTTTGACGGTACTTATACGAAAAACTAAAATAGTACCAACTTCAGTAAATTATATAGGGCAGTTGACTAAACATATTTTTTTGTCCGTCAGGTAGATTATTAATAAATATTAGACACGTATTTTTTTACCGCAATACATTGAGTAGGCAATACGTTAAAATGTGGCATGACGTCACTCCCCGGTAGATTTTATACTGACATGTGACGTAGCGAGCCCCCACTCCCCAATTTTAATGCGTTTTATCTAAAACATTTTTTATTAATATGATAAAGCAAAAAATACGTGTCTATTTTTTTTTTATCTGTCTGACGGTCTCAATAGATTTTTTTTTCCCCAGGCAATATCCGTATTAGTGGTATGTATTCTATATCCTGTGATGTTTTACGCGATCTTCTCATATATAGGGTAGGCAGATCAGAAAGCCGCCTGCTACAATCCTTAAGTGGTCCTAAAATGCCCGTGCTACGCACATATGCACCCTTAAGTATGTCCTTCAAAGGTATGGGTATTTTTTATGCATGCCGCATGTTAAGGCGCCGTTCCATTACGCTAGTGACTGGTAAACAAATGAATCCGCAGTAGTGGAATAACGCCTTAAGGCGAACCATTGTGTATAGAAGCTCTATGGGTTTTAATAAACTCGCTTATGTCTCTGTGGTGGCAAGATTGTGATGATATATTTATTTTGGCTCATAATTGGCAAAGAATGTCGAGAGTCTAACTATGCTTGCGACCAACGAATCCGTGTCACGAAAATTTTAGTTTTTCCGAAATGCTGGCTCAATGTAAAATAAAACGTTTTGTAGCTGCTAAGACTTTTTAATTACCTACTACCTAAATTATTGATAAAAAAAACAATTTTAACAGTTTTTGTTTGACTGACCCGGATTTGTTGCTCACAAGTGTATTATAGTAAATCTACTCCCAATAATTGGAATAACTAATTTTCAGCTGCAATTATATTAGAATGTTTTTCTTATTAAAAACCTTCATAATATTTATATTCACTGGAGTAGACATTAAAAATTCAGTTTTTTTTAAATATAAATTGTGATGAATTTTGACTAGCATTCAAAGACTAATTACCCGACTTTAGAAAACGAGGAGGTTCTCAATTCGTCTTCATCGTTTTAATGTAACATCTCATAAGCGAGTATACCCCTTCCATTTCAACTTTATCTCCCGCCTTAAATTCCCAGTTCCACAAAAGCCTACACAATAAAACTATAATACCCACTAACAGTGCAGTTAGTGTATTCTGTTTATACCTTACCGTTACCAACAATATTTGTCTACCGAACTAAAGATTAAGTCAAACTAACTGATAGTTAGTACGTTAACTCTTTATTGTGGAACCAGACGAAAGTATCATGATTCACATATTTTTATATTATAACCTTATAATAAGCCTACGCTGTTTGTCCTTGAAATATTTACAGAATACCTGGTAGTATTCTTCTTTTCGTGTGGTTAGTGACGAACCTGGTGTCAGAGTTTTAAAACCGCCCATGAGCCTCTGACTTAGCTTCACATGCCGTCGAGAAATATCTCTCAGGCATGCCGGTTTCCTTACGATGTTTTCCTTCACCGTTTTTGAAGCAAATGATAATTATACAATACGCACATGAATCCGAAAAGTCAGGGGTGCGTGCCTTGGGTTCGAACTCGAGACCTATGACTTGGCAGTCTGACGGACACACCACTAGGATATCACTTAATTAATATGCAATTATCGGTCAGGCCATATAAAAACTAACTTTATTTTACAAAAAAAGTTCATGTAACTTTTAATATTAATTAAATTAAAAAATGCGACACGTATGGCAAACTGTTCATTTTAAACGAACGTAACTTTCACTGATTCTCATATCGAGCAATATAATTGAAAATTATATGAATCATAAACTCCCATAAACAATATAACCTAACATACTACATAAAATGTCATAGTGCAGTCTTTTCCCTTACTTATTTGTCTTTATAATTTTGATTATTATATTTTATCCAACAAGAAAACGTGAAAAATGAAGGAAAAAGACGATTTCTAAATACTACACAGAGCAAAACGTGCTAATATATTAAAATATGATGTAAATATTAATGCCTAGAGGCAGTTTAAAAGGAATACTTTTAAAACGTAATACTTATACACAATGACATTTTAGTCGTCTTACATAAGCAGCCCAGTTCATGTATCCAATGACTACTAAACATTCACTAAAAATATTATATATTGTTACAATTTTTTAATCGCTCTTAGAGGTATTTTATGTCGGGTACATTGAGTGGTCCTTTGTAAGACAACTAAAATGTCACGGTGTATATATATTTTTTTTTAATGAATGTTTAGTAGTCATTGGATATATGAAGTCGACTGCTTTTGTAAGACGACTAAAATGTCACGGTGTATATTTTTGAATACTTTAAAGGAAAGACTTTATAGTTATGTAACTATTATAAAAACGCGTAATTGGTACCTTTTTCTGACGTCGTAGAAAAGTGACCAGATTTGTAAAACTTTTTTTAATGATTCAAGACTCATTTGAGACGCAATGATCAAGTTTCTACTAATAATTCCTGAGAAATCGATACCCAGAACCGGTCTTCGATAAAATATATTTTTGCGATTCTTTTAGTGAGATTCTCTACAAGAGCATTTTTAAATACACTGAGGTATTGAAAAGGAACGAAATACCAGTACTAGTAGTTTTAATGAAGGATACATAATTACTTCAGGTCCATAAAACCATTCGCGGGAAAGTCCGAAACGGATACCGTGGCCCCTGGCAACGTACAGGCAACTGAAGAAACACGGGTGGGTTTTAGTCAGAAAGAGTCTGACACGCCCTCGCGCACCGCCCAGAGCGGGACAAGTTATTTGATAATATCCTATCCAAAAAAAAAGGTCCCTAAAACCATAGGAATATGCCACCGAAAACCAAAACTTCTGCACATACTTTAAACATTTTTCCAAAAATATAAACGAATGAATTATGAAAAAAAAAAAGTAATATTAACAAGAATTCATCCCGTCCGTGTCTTGACAGAAAAAAAAATTATTTTGTTTATTTTTTTGTACAACATGTAAAAAAAGAGTTCGTTCCGTGAGATTGTTGTTAGGTATCGTACTCAAGAGTATATTTATATGGTAATTTCCAGGAAAAACAAAAAAAAATCCCACATTTGGCGCAGTCGGCCGTTGTTTAGCGGGTGACTAAAAGTCATAACTTATGTGTTGAATCTTCTGTTTCTGTTGAATCTTTTTTATATGGATTCGGTGTAATTTTGGTAGTCAAAATGTGAATTTTAAAAAGGTCCCTTTTTATTTTCAATAATAAAGAAAAAATAAAAAAACTTTTTGGTAATGTTATTGCAGTACCTATATGCCCGTTTCGGTACGGAGAGGTTTTTTTAATTTACATATTGTATTTATTTAATAACGCATTAGTTTGGACAACGTATAATAAGTAGTGTTGCTTCTAGTAAATTGTGCTGAGCAAGAGGAATTTAATATTAATGTTTTTTTAAGAAATATTTTCACTAAACAAATATTAAATACTAGCTGCACCCCGCGGTTTCACTCGCATAAGTCTCGATCCCGGTGGAATATCGGGATAAAAGTTATCCTATGTCCTAACACAGGTCATATGGTCTACCCATTGGCTCGCCGTCCGATAAGGACCAGGCCCGGGTCGACGGCACGTTGTGTTCCACGCGCGCTTCAAAGAGATGTCAGCACAACTGACGGGGTGCGCTAGGACCAATGCCTGCCGGGGTCGCGGGAAAATCCGAAAGGGATACCGTGGCCCCTGGCAACGTACAGGCAACTGAAGGAACACGGGTGGGTTTCAGTCAGTAAGAGTCTGACACGCCCTCCCTCTCCGCCCAGAGCGGGAAGAGTTGTTTGATAAGTAATTGCCCACCCAAAAAAAAAAGGTCACGGTTTACCCATGAGC
This sequence comes from Agrochola circellaris, assembly GCA_914767755.1. NCBI lineage: Eukaryota > Metazoa > Arthropoda > Insecta > Lepidoptera > Noctuidae > Agrochola > Agrochola circellaris. Next base: position 546,757 of record OU611867.1, on the reverse strand, counting down.
CAAATTTTGTCCAAATCCATTTTGCCGTTTTAGCGTGAAAGCGTAACTAACAAACAAACTCACTTTTGCATTTATAATATTTTTAGCATCTATAGGTATTACAATATTACAGTTAGGATATTTCGGTATCAAATGCTTGTATTTGCGTCAAAACGTTTATATTTTTGGAAAAACAATTCTACCCCTTACAACCTACATCATATCAAAACACTTCTCACTAGTTCCCGTACTATTATCCGCTCCACACACATCTTTAGGCATAAAACACTGTATCAACAATGCTAAGAACATGAAAATAATGGACAACAGACACAAAATATTCAACCAATTATCTTTCCAAATCGTCGCCAGCTCAATTTCCAAACATTCACACTTAGGACAGCACTTCTCCTCGGTCCTAGGACACTTTCGCTGACAAAATTGACAAAACCCTCGAATATTTTCGCCTGTGGTTTTAAAAGTCGGGTTATAGAATATCCTAATCTCAGTTTTAGCGTTAGATTCAGTAGAATTGTTTAGAACTTCTGTATGTTTGTCCCCTGTCTCGCTAGTATAGTATCGTTCGCTTTTCTTGACGAAATTTTCGAAGCCGTCGTTTCGTAGTTTCGATATCTGGGTTTTTGTGAAACTGGCGTCAGCTGTCTCCATAAAAGTCTCAGTTGTTGTTAAAACGCGATTATATCTATCTGGGTTTAGCAATTTCATGTTCAATGACCCTGATACTTTGACATCTGGGCCTGACTTACTGATGTCATTAACTATACTGTGGCATTCGATTTTTTTACCGTTAAATCGATTGAATTGATCGTTAATGTCGTTTTTATCGATATTGTCTGATAGGAAGAATTGTTCGCGGAGTATATCGTTTTTGGTACGTCTGTTATGGTCTATGTTAACGTTTTCATTGTTAGTTTTATCGATATTTATATTCGATTTTTCGTTATTCAAGTTAGATTTATCGATATTACTTTTAACGTCATAATTAACATTAGCGTAGTCGTGATTAGAGAAATCCTTTTTAAAGTTATAAATCTTGTCATAAATAGTTTTCGGATACAACTTCGGATTACTACTATCTAAATACCCCTCACAGTTCTGCACAATCGATTCAAAATCGTTATCGCTATTCGATTTTTCGGGCCGATTCTTGAACAGCATATTAGCATAATCGATACTTTTGTAATAATCGCTATCAGATTCCTCTTGTATAACATCGAGTCCCATCCAATTACGTGTCGTATCGACATCTTCGTAGATGCCATCATCAATTAGATCTTTAGACTTTCCATTGCCTATGTGAACATTTTCAAAGTCAGTGTCGTAGGTATCGCCCTTTTCTTTGCCGAAAAATACTTTGTAGAAATTATCATAGCAGTAATTTAGTTTCCTATACAAGTAAGATTTCTTATTGGTTCGCTTGGGGTCTGTTACCTGTGTCTCCTTGTCTTCTTCAGTTTCCTCGCCGATGGTGTAGAGGACTGTTGTGGATGCTTCTCCGACGCGGGAGGCTGCGTTAAGGAGATTCTGGCGCGGCTGGAAATAGACGGGGTTACGGTGAGTTATATTGGTTATGAAAACGTTTTTAGGTCTTACGATCAGCACGCGTAGTATGACCACCATAGAAACGAGTTTTGTCGACAGAAGAATAGACAAAATGACAGTTAAACAATCACAATCTGTCATTTTGTCTATTCTTCCGTCGACAAAAGTCATTTCTACGGTGGTCATGCTACGCGTGCTGCAAAGAATTACAATTATATGTGTCGGTAATAGAGAAATAGAGAACTAGGCTGTTAAAAAGTTGCTAAAAGTTACTTAGTAATTTACGTCAGCTAAACTAAATATCTTTATCTGAAGAATAATTTTGCGATTTTGTTTTAGTTTTTTGACATAAAATCTATCAGACGTAAAATATATTCCATGGATTAAAGATATCTGAAATTTGAACAATCAGCCCTTAGTTTGTAATGTTCATTAAATGGGCTGTGGCGATATTTTTAAATGTATAGAGAAAAAATATTGAACTGGTCGGATTCTACGGACTTTTTTTTTTTTTTTTTTCGGTATCCATGTTTACCGGATATCAGAGTATTGTCGCCCATATCCTTCAAACCAGAATACAGCAACGCTTGTCGATGGTTCTTTACAAAGAGTTCTACTACTACTGAAACTCACATACCCTGTTAAGTCGTTGGCTCAGCCAATGGCGTATGATTGGAGAGGCCGATGTCCAGCAGTGGACTTCTAGAGTCTGATGAGCTCTTACCTCCTTAGTGGCCGGCTCAGCCGCCTTCAGCAGGTCGGTGAAGGCGCTGCACAGCTTCCTGGTCGCGTCCAGCAGCTTGTCCTCGTGCTCGGAGTCGTCCAGCAGCGCCGCGATCATCTGCACGCCCTTCGTCATCTCCGGCAGGTTGCTGGTGATCGTGGTGATGGCGGCGCCCACGGCCGTGTGGTCTACTTCGTCTGTTCCTGTAGGGGAAAGATATAGTTAGAAGATGTGTTATGTGTGATGGGTTTTTTTTTTTTTTTCATTTGTCTTTTACATACATTATTTTCTTTAAAACTTTGTGAATGAGAGAACGTTGTAGACATAACTGTAGATCTGATCTGTGGACCATTTTATATTTTGCTAAGTACCTGGCACTTGTTGATGGGCCTACACTGTCCTCTCATACCTTTTAACACTGTAATTTGGAAACATTGTAAAAACCATTTACTTTTAAAAGAGTAACCGTGGAGTTTCTTGCCGGCTCTTCTCCATAGGAAACGACCAATTGGAACCGTGCACCTAGCTTCTGACGTTTCATAAGTGGCCTTGTAGGTTTATGTGAAATAAAAAATAAAAAAAATTGATGATTTTATTAAATTAATAGGCGATAATCGAAAGGAGGCCGTCCGTACACGGGAGACCTGTACGGTGAGCGCCCGCAGTGTTTTGAAACAGGGAGCCTCTCCCTGTTTAATTTTAACGACCAAAAAGTGCTGATTCTCAGTCTTAGATAAATTACTTTTGATTTTGACTAAATTTATCTCACCTGAAGTAAGTGTGACGACCTGCGCTGTGGCTGCGTTCATGGCGGCGATCTGTGACGTCACGACCTGCTTGTTGGTGTCCATGGTCACTTGCTTCCATTTGACGGAGGCCGCGTCGTGGCCTAGAGCCGGTAATGTGGCCTGGGGAGGAACGAAATTAAAACTTACTTGAGATTTTTTACAAAAAAACTCGAATGTCCATCACCATCACTTCAAAAATTTTATATTAAAATGTCGGCTTTTATTTTTATAACGTATGTGACGTAAATACGTGAGATGAAAAAGTACTTTTCAGGTTCATCAGTTTCCAAACTATGACATTTTAAAACAAGAAATAGCCAAATCGGTCCGGCGCACTGTGGATCGAAAAAGGCTCTCATAGACCTTAAATTTTTAAAGTGTCGGTTTTTTTATTGGCTTGGAAGTACTTGATTTTTACAGAATAGGTGCATTTTTTTTTCCCAAAAATAAGGCACTAAATCTCGATATATGACGTATGTTAAAAAATCATAAATAAATAGTTACATCACCGTGTGCAAGGATATAACGGATATTCTCTCCGTTCCGGAGATATAAGCATTAGCTCCATACACTTTTTTTGCAAAAAAATATAACTTACCAATTTGCCTACCAGATTGTATCCTATGATATATTTATGCATAATATTGGCTATTAGAAGCCATTTCAAGCAAAAAATCGACAATTTAAAATGTTAGCTCTAATGTCTTAGAGAGCCTTTTTACGATCTACAGTGCAGCGTTCTCAAGTGATGCGTTTACCAACGAACAGCATTTTATTTTTATAGATAACTTGTGATTTGAGGACATTTTCATATAATTTGAGAGTCACTACATACCCTGCTGAGTCCCTGCTCAGTCTGCTTGATGATCTCGACGCCGCTGGTGATGGTCGACATTAACCCACGTTGTGGCTCCGTCAGGATTGACGTCACTCTCGTTTGCTGCATTTGAGATGCCTAAACACGAAAATAATTATGTTAGAAACAGCTATGTAGAAGTAAGTCATACTTTAGATAATCGAAAAAGCTGTTTTTATGATAATATTAGCTTCGTCCCCAAAGTAAATAACCTTCCTCAAAAATACAATACGGAAATAATCTGATCCGACTGGTAGTTTCGGAGATTACCCCCTACATACAAACAAACAATCAAATTTTACCTCTTTATAATATTATTTAAATAAAGTATAGATAATGCCTGTATTTCCCAAAAGGTTTTTGGCTCAGACAGGCGCGACATGACACCCGTAGCAGTTTCGATGAAGTTTTTGTCCCATCAGAGCCGCGTCGCGCACTATGCTTTGCTTTTAGACAGGGATGTATGTAGTTTATCCATATTTCGCACCTTTAAATTAAGCTCACAAGCCATTTTCTCATGAAATAACAACTTTCGAAAAAGATTTTGTAAATACTGTACAGTACAACTACTTTCTTACTGTCCCTCGGCAAACTTCGTGTTTCAATACTGACAGTTGGTGCAGACCGGACAGGGTTTGGAACCGGTACAAAAAGAACAGTTTATGTACCGGTTCTTGCTAATTCAGTACCTGGGTTCACACGTGTTTACTTCACCTAACAAATTTGTTACCGGTACAGTACCGATACTGATTAGAAATACGAATAGTTCAGGTAATACGTCTGGTACAAGTATTTCAAGCCCTGCTCGTGACTCGTAAGAAATTGAGGCTTCTACTAAGAAATTCCGAACGAAAAACCCAATAACACTTTGCCTAACTTGGGGATCGAACCCATGACCCAACGATTAGTAGTCGCACTTGCAACAACTAGAACAAGGAGGCAGTCAAAAGCTATCCAACTATAATATTATAAAACTGAAATTGAGTTTGTTTGTTTGTTACGCTGTCACGCTAAAACGTCAGAACAGATTTGGATAAAATTTGGCACATCGGTAGACCATGACCTGGATTAGGGCATAGGGTACTTTTTATCCGGGTATTCCCACTGGATCGAGAGTTATGCGGGTAAAACCGCAGGCGCAGCTAGTTTCATATAGTTTCTACTAAGTAAAATGATGAGTATACAATATATACCTACACAGCCCATTTCGATGACTAAATGTAGCCATAGCAGCGTGGAACAAAATGTTTGACACATTATTATAATAGAATTAATTGATTGAGCAGTGATAGCCTAGTGGTGTGACCGTCAGACTGCCAAGTCATAGGTCTTGAGCTCAAACCTAAGGCACGCACCTCTGAGTTTTCGGATTCATGTGCGTATTGTATAATTTTATCACTTGCTTCAAAAACGGTGAAGGAAAACATCGTGAGGAAACCGGCATGCCTGAGACATATTTCTCGCCCATGGGCCTCTGACTTGGCTTCACATGCCGAAGCCAAGTCAGAGGCCCATGGGCGGTTTTAAAACTCTGACACCAGGTTAGTCACTATAGTGATGAAGCAGATAATATAATTGTAAAATTAAATAAGTTATAGATAAGGCTATCTGAGCAAAAATGGTGTATGCTGCAATTTCTGTATTTTAGGTTGTTTTTTTTTTGTCTAAATATGTTTTAAAGTGTGTTGTGCTATTTATAACCAGAGATCGGATATTCGGATGCATATTTACCTAAAGTTAATTTTTGGCTAAGACATTATGGCAGTGGTGTCAATATTTAAAAAAAAAAAAAACCTTTGTACATTCCCAGATTTTATGGAATTCCGGGAATGCACAACTAATCGGATACATGGTCTGGAAACGACTTATCACAGCCCTCTTATGAAGGTTACTTTTGCGGTCTTAACATAAAAAATTTCATAGCAACTGTAAAAAAAAAAATACGATACCCAAGACACCGAGTTGTATGTCGCTATGTGCTATGCCAATTTGGCAACCTACTTTACAAAATTAGCCAGCATTTCTATAGTCGTTGCTTCATTTTTAATTATTTTTACCTATAGTGGTATAGTAATTTTATTCTATACTCCATAGGTTTAGGTAGTTAAATAAAGGTAAACAAATCATAAAAAGGGTTTTTATAGTTGACACTTTCCAGATTCAAATACGATAAACCAAACTAAATTTATTTTAGAATTTTACAATAGTTTCCTCTTTTATTTATCTATGTTAAACTTTATCATTTATTCTTAAACTACTCTTCGTAGATGTTACTGCTTTAGCACCATTTTTTAGTAAGATTTATAATAATAATATAATATTTTGCAATCTGTCTATTGTAAAGAGCCCAAACTCTAAACGTCAACGAATTATAACGTTGCTAAATTGAAGAGTACAACTGTCACGTAGCACGACAACTGAAGTGACTGGTATTACGTTTAGTTGGTTACCGGACAGCTGTCTCGTCACGTGGTTTTTTGTGTTTACCTTTATTTAATTACCTAAACCTATGGAGTATAGGAGCATCGTCTTCACATATAATTATACACCGTGACATTTTAGTCGTCTTACAAAAGCAGCCCACTTCATGTACCCAATGACTACTAAACATTAATTTAAAAAAATATATATACACCGTGACATTTTAGTCGTCTTCCAAAGGGCCACTCAATGTACCCGACATAAAATACCTCTAGGAGCAATTAAAAAATTGTTATAATACATTATATATATTTTTTTATGAATGTTTAGTAGTCATTGGATACATGATGTGGGCTGGTTTTGTAAGACGACTAAAATGTCACGGTGTATAACTAATGTACCTACACAAAATATTATAAAACATTTTAAAAGAGTAACGGTGGAGTTTCTTGCCCATTCTTCTCCATACAAACACTAACTTTTGGAAGGGGCGACTAGAATCAGTTATTTTTGTTTGTAAATTTTGTCGTTCAAATGTGTCTTATCTATTTGAAATAAATAATTTGACACTAAATTTATCAATTCCGGAATCGCGCGATTCTTGCGATCGTTACAAAAGTGCATTCCATACTAGCCAACACCTGAACGTAAGCAAATATACATTCAATTCTATAATCAGAACTCTAGAGATCTTTGTCGATCCTGGAATCTGGGATTGACAATTTTTTTCGATACAAACGTGCATTCCATAACAGCCAACACGTCAACTTTAAGACAAATATGCATCCAAATATTTGATCTCTACTTATAACATAGCATCATACTATCACGCCACGCCTTGGTTCCCCGAGGGGATGGGCAGAGTTGTACCCATAGTACGCCTACATTTCGCCAGCTTTGTTTAAGAGCGTTTATTCTGAAAGTTGGCAACGTCGCAAATAGCTGTCAAAAAATTACCTGTTTTGAATAATTTAGCAATATTACTGTATGGAAATAAGAAATGTGGCTAACTAGGGAACTAGAATATTAATAATGAATTGCAATTATAACATTGAATTTGCTGTTGTACCCGTTTTAGGTGGAAAAAAGGCATTTGGAAAGTTTCCAAATCCTTTTTTTACATCGAAAACTAAATATTCTGTGTTACGATATGAATGATTGCTTTTCATAATCAATATTCTAGTTCGCTAGTTAGCCACATTTCTTATTTCCATGCAGTAATATTGCCAAATTAATCAAAACAACGAAATATTTGACATCTATTTGCGACGTTGCCCACTTTCAGAATAAACGCTCTTAAGTGTTATTTTGTTTATGCTGTTTATTTCAGTATTTTATCAATTAAATTCCATAATTTCTCAGATAATACAATGAAAAGACTGACTACACCTTGTGGAATCAACAATAGGAGAGAAAGCAACTGATATTAATGAAACAATACCTCTCAAAATATGCCACTTTTGCTGAGACAACCCACAAAATAACGATATCCTCAATAAATCTTAACCAAAAATAAATAAAGCCTGTAATACACATGCTAATAAATGTAAAAAGCACAGATACCACGATAAGTACTCTCATTCGTATGTGTTGGTGAAATACTCGTACTGTTTTCGTATTTAACATTACTTCTGCCACAGAACAGTACAGAAGGCGCACTCCGCATTTTAGGTATGAAGCTACAAGTCCGCGGCGGGCTCGTCTTGTCGGGCCAATTCAGTGAGTGGAACGTAGTCAGAAGATATAAGAGTTACGCGATAGAAAGAGAGGCAACTTCTAGGTGAATATAATTGTAGGTGATTAGCGCTGTGCGACCTGAATTGTACTTTATTGTGTCGTAGCAAGAGTCGCTTTTTATTTAAATGATTTTGAGGAGTGAACCATATGTGCTCGATATAAGCATGTTTTTATGCTATTAGTGTGTATGTGTATTCCAGGCTTAAAGCAAGAAAATAAAATAAATAAGCTAATACTGACGGCCGGCGGCGTGTGCCCGGTGATGATCTGCCCGGACACGGTCGTCTGCTGCGCGCCCGTCATGTGGTTCACGGCGAACGGCTTGGCTCCTAGCCGGCAAATTATACGTGTGTGAAGCAGTGGCAACATAATAGAAAATTGTGTGGTTTTGTTGATGGAATGTCGTATTGAATTTAAATACTGTTCGGTTAATACAGCTATAGTTTGACCGGGACCGCTGCTCCGCGCCTTAGGAATGCGCGGCGAGGTATGGGGCACGCGTTGACAAATGAGCGGCGAGCGGGACGCCGCGCGCCTTGAGCGAAGACGAATGAGTGGCTCGGTCAAACTATAGGAAACGTTTAGTCGAGTAAAACTTACAATATTAAATATGCATGTGTTTTGCTCGATTGACTTGAAATACAATACGATGTCCTATCAACTATAATAAATAAAACTTTAAAGCAAATAAAAAAGTAATAAAAAAAAATAAAAAAAATTGTTGTGCCATGTATATTTTTTAATTTACTCGTTTTATTTGGTAACCAACTATGGCGTACCGAACTGAGATTTTAAGATCAATTGCCACCATGAGTGACATTGTTAAGGAACTCTTACAAAGATCACAAGGTTCATATCTAACTGTGCGTTTGCACTGGAGAAACTTTCACATAAAAACATGTTGTAATCTCTATTTCCTGTCAAACATTGTATCGAACATTAAGACGCAGATATATGCCAGTGACCTTGAGTGGTTAGCTTGCGTGTTCTGTACTGAACTCACGCAACGCGTCGTACGTCCAGCCAGTTAATAGGACTCGCCCATCAAGGAGCGCTGTCCCAAATCAGACGCATTATTCATTTATTATACATAAAGCAAAAGGTATTTTAATAAAACACGTACACTAAAATGTCAATACTTAAATTGTCTTTAAAATGGTGAAGATTTCAGAAAAATACGCTTGATAGATTCTGCGTGATTCTCAGTTTTTTATGCGCGTTAGACATAACTTTACAAATTAATTTCACTATGTAATATAAACATAATCTAATATATTAAGTTATTAAGAAAATGCTCTAATTTAACATGTATTTTTTCCAAATCATTAACACTACTCGTTTAGACGTGATTGTCAGCATTAAATTATTAAAAGTCGGTTATCGTCTCCTTAACAGAAACTAGAGATTTCAACATGTTTTTTAACCGACTTCCCAAAAAGGAGGAGGTTCTCAATTCGGTTGTATTTTTTTTTTAATGTGATTGTTTCGCCAATGCAAACGCACAGCAACTAAAACTGTTTTAGTGATGCGAAAGCTTGCGATGTTTGTACTGAATTCGTTTACCAAATAAGACATGTGAGCCAAAATACACAGTTTATCATAAAGAATACATAATTACCTTCAGCGCCGGGTCTGTGCACGGCCGGCTTAGCCACAGACTCAGTGTTCACCTTGCCGGACTTGAACGTGTCGTGTTGGATGATGTTGGCTCTGACGACAAAGGTTTAAACGGTGATATGGATTGATAACGAAAAGTGCCATGCACGCGACGATCGCGATCGCTTTTAAGAGCGTTCATTCTCAAAGTTGGCAACGTCGGAAATAGCTGTCAAATATTTACCCGTTATGATTAATTTGGCAATGTTACTGTATGGAAATATGAAATGTGGCTAACTAGCCAACTAGAATATTAATAATGAATTGCACTTATAACATTGAATTTTCTGTTGTAACCGTTTTAGGTGTAAAAAAAGGCATTTGAGAAGTTTCCAAATACTTATTTTTACATCTAAAACTAAATATTCGGTGTGACGATATTAATTATTGCATTTCTGATAATATTTTAGTTAACTAAGATAGCCATATTTTATATAACATTCATCAAAACAGGGAAATATTTGAAAGCTATTTGCGACGTTACCCACTTTCAGAATAAGCGCTCTTAAACAGGACGCGCAGTGAGGGTAATACCAGAGACAATACAAATAGCACCTTTAAAGTAAAACCGTTACTAAACAAAATTATAAAATTACAGGAGAGCCAATATTAGAAAAAAGTCACTGTTTTTTGTCAATAAAATCTGATAACTCAATTCATGAAAATTTTCGTTAATATTGATTGATTCTTGGTTATGTTCTGGTAAACCAGTCATCGCCTTATAACGCATACTCGATTCCAAACACTGAAACAGCAACGCTGCTGAGCGGCAGAAATATATATGTATTCAGACCAAGGTTTTCAGACATTTCCCAGAATTCAATACTCACTTGGAAGGCGACACGGAGTCCTCCAACATGGCCGAGCCCTCATCGCCCTCTATACCAAGATGTTCCTTGGCGCGTTGTTTGCGCACTATGATATCGATGTAGCCCGCTATCACTTGTAGGATTTGTTCCGCTTCGGTCGTCTGGACTGAGTAGTATTGGTCGCTGTGGACAAGGGAGATAAAATTTAATAAAATAAATCAGCAAAAATATAACGGTGGTAAAAAGACTACAGACGCAAAGAGGCACTTCGAAATTTCCGTCTTGTTATTACGGGAGGAAGGTTCCTGCAACTCAGTTATAACTACAGTTCGTTCGCGTTAAGAATGCAGTGAGTCATGAGTGCAACTGCAAGATAAAGGTGTATTCACAGTTGTGTTAAATTCAAACAAATTATATTTTAAAAGATTAAGTTTAATGAATTTATAAAAATACACTTAAAAGTTAGATTTGATTGGTTAGGGGGCGGGGCTAGGCCGACGGATAATGATGACTCACTGCATTCTTAACGCGAACGTACTATAGCGCAGAAGTTCGAGAATTCTATAATTTGTTGTTCAACTTGTTTTATGTTGTGTTGTAATTTTTTTGTAATGTGCGCTTTCGGACGACTAGGACCGCTCGCCCACGGCGACTTTTTGTAGCGATGATGTCGCGCGTTTTGCATCGCGATAGTAGCGCTACAGAATCTGGGCGAAGGTACACAGCCAACGACAGCGTCGCGGCTGTATCGATACACATGCGCAACAGCATAGCTGCAAAAAGTCGCCGTGGGCGCGCGCTCTAATGGTCTTTTCAGAAGTAAAATACTCAATGGTATTTTACTTCTCCTGACTGCTTCAAAATACAAAAGTCATTTATTCAAACTAGGCTGATAATCAGCACTTTTCGAACGTCAAAATTACATAAGACAGTCCCCCAAAACGCCCACCCTTCACAGCTTCCTAGTGCGTTAGCTGGGAAGAAGAAGTGGCGCAACAAACTGTACAGCAATACAGCTGTCTGTGCAGTTTGAAAAATAAAATAAAAAATAACTTGATTCTTTACAATAGTATACAATATAATTTACATTACTCAACACAAAACATTAAATTAAATTATTTACCATAATGTCAGCTAGCACACGCATATACACCATGACATTTTAGTCGTCTTACAAATGCATTCCACTTCATGTATCCAATGACTACTAAACATTCATTAAAAAAAAAGATATAAAGTAATAATTTTTTTATTGCTCCTAGAGGTACCTATTTATGTCGGATAGATTGAGTGGCCCTTTGTAAGACGACTAAAATGTCACGGTGTATTTTAATGAATGATTATTAGTCATTGGATACATGAAGTGGGCTGCTTTTGTAAGACGACTTAAATATCACGGTGTATACCAACAAAAACATAGAAATCTATGCTCAAGCGAAAATAAAAACTAAAAAACGTAAACACAACTTAATACCCGAATAACTGATATACCTACCCTCTAATTAAAAATATGACGCCAATAACAACAGATTTTTACATTTAGAATGTTTTGTGGAGCGACTTTGTCCAGCAGAGGACTCGTATAAGCTGATGGATATACATGAAGCTCACCTGTAGTCTCCGAAGTCCAGGGTAAAGGTGTTGGGACTGGCGCACCACCTCCTCACAGTGGTGAGGGGCCAGGTCTGCAGGATCTCCTTGGTCTTCTCGTCCAGGCGCAGTACCGAGTCCTTGGTGACGCCCAGGAGGCGGGGGACTAGCTTGTTCTTGCCTTTCATTTTTTCCTGTGGAAGAGATATTACAATTAGAACCAGAACAATAATAATATATTTTTACAAAATATACTCTAAGAGGGTAACCCTTTAAGTGAATTTAAAATCGGAGATAACTGTCAAGTTTTGGAACAACTAACTCAATGCAGTAAATTAAAAAAAAAAAAGAGGCAAGGCAAAAAAAGAAAAAAAAAAAAAGGAAAAAAAGAAAGAAAGAAAGAAAGAAAAAGAAAAGAAAAAAGAAAGAAAGGAAAAGGCTAGGCAGATTGAGATGTAATATACATTGTACAATTTTTGTTTGTTTTCCCTAACAAAATAAATAAATAAACTGCTTAACGTGGTTTATCGAGGCACGGTGAGAAATGTACCTAGGCAAGCGTAACTCAACGTTCGACCTGTGAGGCTGTTACTTTGCCACGGGCTGTTGGTGATACATACCTTGACTAAAAAGAAGGCGACGCCATAAGTTTTGAGGTCTCTGGCACTCTTGGTGTACAACACCTTCGCGTCCAGCTCGGTCAGAGTGATGTGTTTCTTATGCTCTTTGAACACCTTCTTCTCTATGCCCTTGACTTTCATGTAGGAGGCCGGGAGGAATTCTTTGAGGCTGGAAGGAGAACGAACAAAATATAGTTTGTGACTACCATGATCATTTTAATGGTTTTGTGGCGTCATCTACATCGCCACATGCGAACTACGCATCAAAGTCCTCACGTTACTCAAATCCTGCATCGCGCAATTAGAGTTTACAGCGGGGTGGACATATATATAAGGGTGCGTTTCCACTGAAGCGGAGACGTACGGAGCTGAGCGCAGACGTGCAGGAATCGTCCAATCACAGACGAGACGAGAGACGCGATGAAGATTTCAACCATTGTGATTGCACGTCTCCGCTCAGCTTCGCTCGTCTCCGCTTCAGTGGAAACGCACCCTAAAGCTCCCGACTTCAACCTCTGGGCAGTTGCCCGCCAGACACGACACCCGTCCGGTCGGAGGATCCTCCCTTTTCTATGGTGGATGAGTGAACTTTACACCCTGTTCCTCATGCCCCTAAAGATTTTCAGTCTATATGGATCTTTTTCTATTCGTGTGGTTAGTGACTAACCTGGTGTCAGAGTTTTAAAGCCGCCCATAGGCCTCAGACTTAGCTTCACATGCCATTAAGAAATATCTCTAAGGCGTTTCCTCACGATGTTTTCCTTCACCGTTTTTGAAGCAAGTGATAATTATACAATACGCACATGAAACCGAAAAGTCAGAGGTGCGTACTCGAGACCTATGACTTAGTAGTCCGACGGTCACACAACTAGGCTATCAGTGCTATGATGATGTTAATGAATGATAACTGATACTCACTCTAAGAATCCAGTAGTATGCTTGTCTTCCCTGTGGTCACCGAATTGTATCTGGCATTGTATGCCCGCGAACTCGCAAGCTGTTGACAATACACACATTTCATTAGTATTAATAATATATATTACTAGCTTACGTTCGCGGCTTCGCCCGCGTGGAGTCCGGAAATTATCCCAAGGGATAAAAAATCCTATGTCCTAACCCAGATCATGATCTATGTATGGCAAATTTCATGGAAATCTGTTCAGCCGTTAAGACGTGAAAGCGTAACAAACAAACAAACTAGTACAGTACAATTATTTTTTCAAAGTACCTCGGGAATCATCACATTTCCGAATACAAACGAATTCAAATTTCCATGTATATCAATTATTATCGTGTATAATAATTTGAATTCAGAACTAAGTACTTTAGCTCTGCATCGTTCACACGAAAATCAAAACAATACAACAATAAAATACTTCTGAATTACTTTTGAAATACTAGTTCTGAATTGAAATTATTTCTGTCGGTCTGGCGGTCACACCACTAGGCTATCACTGCTCTCAGTAGATTATCTACCAAGGGGAAAAAACAATGTCTTTGTCACGAGCGTCATATTGAAGCCAGAGCGAAGGATTCTAGTGTTCCCGAACGAAGCAAGAGGGTTCAGAGTTAACTCCTAAGCGAAGCTATTCAGAACACTATAAATAATTACAATTAAAATATAAAATATTGACAGTTTACTACTATTAACAATGTATAATTGCTATACCTACCGTTCTTCATAATTTCGTGTATTAAGATTAACTTGTATTTCTCATGATAAGAGAATTGTATTCTTTTTGAGAAATAAATGTCTTAAGCCGTAGAATATTATTACCTTGCCCTAGGACTATAATGAGTTACTTTAGGTTAGGTTTGCATGACATATAATTTGATATTGACCTGCGGTGTGAAATTAATTTTAGCTTTATTATGCTGTTACCTTTGTCCATAGTGACAGGGTGCTGGCCGTCCAGGATTGCGTCCCTGGCCTGCACGTACAGTAGGTTCAGCTGCACGGGGTCCCGCGAGTCCACGTTGCGGTCTGAGAAGAACAGCTTGCGCCGCAGGAGGAGGGTTTCTGTCACGTCGATGCCTTGCTCGCGGAGGGTTTTGGAGGGTTCCACCCAGTTTACTGTGGAAGAGTAGGGTTTGTTGTAAATTGTGATAAAGTGGAAGGCTCAGTTAGTTTTTATACAGGGTATCAGGGACATCGAAAAAAGCTGCTGTTTCATAGAAAAGTGCAATACCTACGCGGTCAAAATGTATGGAACAGACGATTTTTTTTTTTATTAACAGACGAATAATTTCAAAGCAGGGGTTCAGAATCATGTAGTGATTCTATGGTAACAGTTTTCGCGTCGATGTCCCTGACAACTTGTATAATGAAAATATACAGAGAATGATGCATGGGCTTCTTCTACTAAATGGGTAAAAATAACACTTACTCGGAGAAATTATGTTCGAAACTGACACATCTGTGTGTTTATGTATCTAAAATTGTAATGACCTGCCTACCTAACTGACATATTTTGAATTGAATTATTACATGCCAACATAATTGTATTTGCTTGTTAAAGTTCATTTTGTACGCTATATATTGGCAAAACATAGTGCACATATTTTTGACAATATATGTACCATATTATGTTACTTATTTGTAATGATTTCTTATGGTATAATTTTATTTGCAAAGACGTATATCACAAATTTAAAAGTGAAATATAAATACTCATATTCTATGAAACTGTTGTGCCCGACACGGTCCATGTGAACCATATCCGTCTACCACATGCTACCAAGGACGGTACTCTACCTTTACCTCTAAGTGTGCGAGTGCTCAAGACTCAGTGCTTAGGACCTTACCCGCGAGCTAGCCGTGTTACTATTACTACCAATATATATATATATATGTTGACCTATCTAGCTTTTTAATTATCTACCTAACTACCTACCTAACAGATAACGGCCTGCGCAGCTTACCCTGCGCAGCCCTAGCCGTTACAGTGGCGCTCAACTCTTATCTAGCCTACCAAACCTAACACGCTGACCTGACTGAGCCCTCGCACACACTTCTAATAATTATATGCGTCTCGCTACACATCGTAGCGGTATAGTTCGTTATTTTAGCAATTGATTATTATTGAACACATGTGATATGCAATAAAGATTTGAATGATATTTACCTTCATCATCAGTTCTAAGCTTCTTCCGCAGCTGTTCCATCTTGGCGTCGCGCTCCTTCTCCTGGTGCTTGCGCTTGAGGGTCAGGGTGCCGAAGTTAGGCTTCTCGCAGGGGTCGGGCTCATCTTTTTGATCTTCACGGACCTAAGCGTCGAAGACAATTATTTTAGTGTGAAAAAATCGTCTTATGCATAGAACACTTAAGGGGGATGCGCTAAGGTACCGCGAAATTATAATTTTATTACGTTTTTTGCAATTTGCAGGTCAGTCAGGGTGTATCTTGATTAAAATGTGATTCGCGACCGTAACAAATATGGCTTTAGAGAATTATAATCATTAGAATCAGCAATACAAAAAAAAAAAAAAAATCGCGGAGTACCTTGACGCTTTCGCCTTAAACTGGCAATACATTATGTTGGCCAAGGCTCCGCCAATGCGTTAGGCGAATAATACAAGCCGTGTGCTACGGTCTACATGTTGGTCAAGTTCGAAAGAGACCAATACCAAATGCCAATGTTCACGAGTTTTTAGGGAGCTATCCACATGTTGGCAGTAATTGCCGAGTGCAGGCGTCTTCGATTTGTGTCGAAAACCGACACAGTTCCGAAGTGAGACGAGTCGTAGCGAGCGATCCCGAGTGGTGGCAAGGCACGTCAAACGAACCGTATACACGTTGGCGCTCGGCTGCATTCGGCCGGCCAGGCGAGCATCGCCGAGCAATGGCGAGGCTAGACAAATGAGTTGTCTATACGTTGATGCTCGCCTTCGGTCGGCGAGCTACGGCCAACATGTATTGCCGGCTTTAGAACCAGCTATCTGATTACGCAACACATTTTCGTAAACGATTACTTCTAATCAGTTTCATTTTGACAGTTCAACAACATTCATTGCGTTATTTACGTTGTTGGGAAGATTTTTGTTTCGAACTTATGAAGCAATGGATTAGCAATCTGTTTCAAAACGATTCATATTCTGAGTGATCGATTATTAATCTCAGTGTAGTACTCACCAGGCCGTACTCGTCGTAGTTGGTGATGCCGATCTTGGTGCAGATCACCACCATGAGGTTGGCCACCACCTGGCTGTCGTCTACCAGCAACGTCTTCACCGTGCCTGGAACAAGGAGGGTACTGTCAGGAATGTACCATGAGGTGTTAGGAGAATCACTTGTGACTTGAAAGGGAATTTTGATATTCAGCTTATGATTTTTACTATTTATAAGCAGTATACTTTACTTACTAGTACCTGGGCGACCGAGCTCTGCTCTGGTGAAAATAGAGAATAGAGAATGCTCATTTAATAGTACAGGAAAGTTCATACTAATCCATGTATAGAACATACTAATTCCAGGAAATCACTGTCCATTCCAAGGTTGCCTGGAAGAGATCGCAGTAAGCGATAAGGCCGCCCATTGTATATTTTATAGTGTATTACTTTTTCTTTATGTAATGTATAATCTGGTGTACAATAAAGTATATACATTTCCAGGCTGCCATGATAGTAGTAGCAATGTAAAAAACAATGCAAGGGGGTGAGGTTTCTTTGGAACCCACTGTACATACTAATTCCATGCTGCCATGTCATTATTTTAAGGTAGCCATCTTGTTCTAAACTTTGGACGACCGAGCTCTGCTCGGGTGAAAATACGGAGAAAACGAATTTTCCTAGATATGAGACCTAGCTAGGTAAATTTTTCGCCCCCGTAAATGTTTGATAAAAGTTCCAATGTAGAGGTACATTGCAACTTTCATCAAAATCGTTAGAGCCCTTATATATACGTATATACAAATATTGCCCGTTTAATAGTATAGGATACTTTTTGTTGTGAACAGACTAGGAGTCCTAATCTACTTCTGGGGGGAGGGGGCGGCACCATGGGCCACTTACGATGGTCCACTTGAAGGACTAAGTGCGGAAAGCAATCGCGATCAACAAAACATATCAGAATACCTACATACTATAAATATTTTCTGCAATTATTGTGCTAACGTGTTTTTTTTTTTAAAGTATGGTATGGAAAGACTCCATTTTGTCTAGTTATAAAAATATTGTCAATTGTAATATTGTGTGAAATATTGTAGGAAAATTATTAAAGTAATTTTTTCATGTAATTAGTTAAACTCATATCCTATTTAGCAGATGTTTTACCATCTCGTAACATAAACCAAGCTAAACCATTTTTTTTCTAGTAACACTTTGATTTTGTTAATCTTTTTATTCATAACAACATCATTTTTCCTATAACTTTGAAAAACTTGGTTATTAAATCAATGTTCCGTAATTTTTACATCTCCAATCAAATATCAACCGTATCCCGTTACACATAAGGCACTCACCATCCAACATCCGAACCCTCAGATTCCTGGTCTTCTTATTATACTCCAGCAGGTCCCCGTTCCTCAGCATGTAGTAGTCCAGGCTTCTGGACGCCTCCAACCATATTCCCTTCTTGTTGTCCTCTTCTGATGCTAAGAAGAGGCCGTATTCTTTTGCTGTTGAGAAGAATATTAGGTGGAAATAGTGGGCAGTAAAAACGGCATACATAATTTTGATTGGCAATCTGATTGTAAAATATTATTATCCCGCCACAAGGTATTTTTTCTTTAGATTAATTATTACCTACTTTAGTTATAAATAAAATAAAAATTGAGACATGCCATTTAGTTCCGTGCTCGAACACGATCAAAGAGCGCACGCGATATTCAACTTTATTACTGATGTGTTAGCGTTTAGCACATAGTGGAGTGGCGAGGTGAAATTGTCTTTAGAGTGCCAGTAGTGCTATTCTGTAAAATTCTCACCGTGAAAACTTAGGTGAAGTGAGCTGTCAATAGTGTCAATCCCTAGCTTTAGGTGCAATGACAGCTCACATCAAGCTCACTTCACTCAAGTTATCACGGTGAGATGTTTACAGAATAGCACGGCTGGTCTTAACACAAATCTAAGATACACCAACAATGGAGATATAGGTCTCCATTGTTGGTGTATCTTAGATTTCTAGAACCTCCCAAGTCATATTAATATTTCAAAATCAAAATACAGGAAATGCCGGATTCCTCAAGATTCCTTCACCGTTTTCAAAACATTGGTGATGAAAAACAAAAAACCCACGACTTCGTAAGTCGGTCAATCATCAATCGATACTCACGATCACCACTGCTGGCTTCTAGAATCTTCTCCCTGATGATCCTGCAGGCGTCGTAGACTGTTGTGGAAGGGTCGAACTGTATGGTCTTCACCACCTTGCCGCCGTCTATCGATATCTTTAGCGATAGCGCCGCCATCTTGGTTAGAGAGTGGGCTCTGGGGACAAAATTTAAGTTGTACAAGTGTATCAAGGAAGCAAAATCTGACCTGGGAATCGAACCCAGGACCACATGCTTAGCATTTGCGCTTGCGACCATTGGGCTGGCGAGGAATTCATTCTCCATAGCTAGATTTGAGAAAAAAATCGCCTATGTATATTCGTTTCTGTCACCTATACCAGAGATCGGATAATCGGATGCATATTTACCAACTGTTAATTTATTTTTTCTTAAAATAATTAAGGAAACATGGTATGGAAACGAATTATCTACGAGTTAGGTTACTTTCGCGGTGTTAACATAAAAATGTATATACTGTGAATATTTTTTAACGAAACTCAAGGCAACGAGTTGTTTGTAGCTTCGTTCTACTCTACAACATTAGCTAGCATTTATATAGGCAAAAAGTACTAAATTAATCAATTTCGTTATAGCGAGATTTTTACGATTGATACAAAACTGCTTTCCATATTAACCAACACCTGAACGTAACTAAACATATTCGATTCCATAATCAGAACTCCTCGGAATCCCAGGATTTTGTCGATACAAAAGTGCATTCCATAATGGCCAACACCTCAACTTAAAGGTAAATGCATCCGAAAATCCTCTTTCTAAAGCTTCATGACAAATGTGTGTCATATTCACGCGCAAATATTGTACGGTAATGATAAATTGCTCACCTGTGTATAGTAGCAGTGTTGTAGGGTCTGTCTCCCAACTCCTGGAGATCTAGGGAGCAGGCGCTGGGCCGGCGACGTCGCTCCTGACTGAACGAGCGCAGGCGCGGCCGGGATTGGAATGAACCCTAGAATAAAGAAGAGCAGTCTTGTTGTGAAATAAACAAAATGTCGCTAAAAACGCCGGAAAAATTCATTTGTTTTTGTATGTGTTTGGATGGCAAATAGTCTGACAGCTCACGTGATATAAAGGCACGGCCCATCTGGATATTGAATTTTGGTATCGCACGCGGGAAAAGCAAAAGTTACACTATATTTCAGATCATTGGTTTGTACAGTCTACAATACAAAATTCCATAGATTGTAATGCTTGTTTTTATTCTATTTTCAGTTATGTGTTTTGGCAGTCGGGATTTTTTTGTTTTTTGAATTCTTTTTTTTTTCTTTATTCTTCTGAACATTTTGTACAATCTGTTCGACCTACGTCTATGTTTTGATCATGGCGTCCGATTTGAGCACAGCTGCGCATATCGATGGACACATGTATGGTGATAGTACTTTCCCTAATTAGCTAATTCACAAAGATTTCGTACTATGAAGACTACTTCTATACTTGGGTGACTTACAGAACGTGTGGCAGTCAGCCGCCGCCAGTTGTCGTGTAACGCGTCCTCGATGCGCTGGCGCAGGCTTCGTCACGACTCCCCCTGTGCTTGCGGTGGTGGATCGTCAGTTGGTACCTGGTGACAACGAAAAGACATTGTTAAATTTATATCACAAGATGAGTACCTATCAGTAAAGAAGAGAGGTCCTTGATGATCAGAAAGCGTTTCAAGATCTTATAGCGCGGTTAGTAGAAGAAACAACGATCAATGACGGTTAAAATAATAGTATTGACGCGAGAACTGCACGCTCAGAGTAGGAATGACAAAATGGATCGATGAGTAGTAAAAGTTGTCGAAAAAGTAAGTACGAGTTCGCGCCACCACTCAAGTCCTATAGACGCGGCGCCAGTGTCTATGTAATTGCATCAAATGCATTAAAAAAAATGCAGTTCCTTAATTTTCCGCCGAACTTCAGTGGTGTCGCGGACTCTAAAGCTTATGCTCTAATAGGTTGACAAACGCCAAGAATGATATTAAAATAAAAACTCATGTATAAACGCTTTAAAATAAGAACCTGAAACTCACAAACATAATGGGCAACGAAGTCCTCACAACTTTCAACCACAACACTCCAACTCTTGACAACTCCTTAATCAAGATCTACTTTAATCCCATTCCCAAGTCATCACAGAATATTTCTCAACGATCACGTCGGTCAACGTTCCATGGCACACCATAGTGTATTTCTATAGCCAACGCCATCACCTGTGACGGTAAATATAGACAGCTATTTATAAATAGGAACTGAAGGGATAGAGCAGAAGTTTCAGTATGTAGAAAAGAATTAGATAAAACAAGATGTGTAATTAGATAACATAATTTTGCCTATAATATTCCTACTGCTGGGCCTGGGAGTATGGGTTATGGATCAGTATGGGTTAGGGAATGTCAATAGAGATGATTTATTTTCCAAATAGAACGTGCGAAAAAAAAGGAAATAAAAACAATCAAAAACCCTAGTGCGTCAAAAGAGAACTTAAAAAAAAATGGAAACAAGATGACCTATTTCCGTCACCAATCTCACTTTATACTATAAACAATCTCAGGCAATCTGAGGCATTTTCTTAAATTGAACAATAAAAACCATTGCCTCCTCCACCATTTTGAGTTTTTATAATATTTTATTTATTAATCACCAACTTACACTAACAGTAGTAAGACACCAAACATACAAGTTAATACACGTTAATAATATTGATATAGGTGTGACAATCACGCAATAAAGACGAATCTTGCGACATAATATATTATAATTCATAAAAATCGCATGCCTAAATTAAAACCACAAGGAATAGCAATAAATAATTCACACAAGACCTCGTCGACGGCTAAAACTGTCAAGCCAACTTAGCACGAAGAATGCACATCGTGCAATACAGCGTATCAACCCTGTCAAAACTAAGTAGGTACTAACAATTTTTTGCACCCTCCATAAAAATAATTGAAGCGAGCCTTTTGAAAGGGCGCGTCATTCACGCTCAATTTGACTGAATTTACTACTGTTTGTTGCTTGTATGATCTTGGATGTTTGGGAAATGTGAGCTTTTATGTAACTAGCTGTTGACTCACATCGTAGGGAAACTTCTACAGGGTTAAATTAGCTAGCGAAACTCCACAGACGTGACGAGTATCGATATCCAAACATGATAAATTTTAAATTAATTTGATGCTTTATTTAACCCCCGACGCAAAAAGAGGGGTGTTATAAGTTTGACCGCTATGTGTGTGTGTCTGTCTGTGGCACAAACGGGTGAGCCGGTTTTAATTTATTTGAAAGCAGGTTTTCTAGTTATGGTTTTTAGATTATGTTTGATGATTTAGACCTATGTTTTATCAAAATCGGTTCTGCCGTTTGAAAATTATCAGCTCTTTTCTAGTTGATGAATGGATATGAGCGTCATCCACAGGTCTGGTCGATTTTAAATTTGGTATTATGTTACTTCAATGATATAAGAAGAACATAGTAACCTTGAACTGATGCTGCAGCATCACCTGGAATTTGCAGGATACCCAACTCCCTTACAATACAGGTGTCGTGTTTGGGCTCATTGGAATGGTCTCAATGAATAGGTTATAGATAGATGAACGAAAAATGAGGAAATGTTTTGTCGGGGGTTTTTAATATTTTTTATATAATTTCACTTGTTTATGGGGTCATCGACTGCAGGTAGTTTAGTCACTCGTAATACCAGTTCAGTCAGAAACACGATAAAACAAAAGACAACAGATTTTCCCAACTCATATTTCAAGTAACAACTTTTTAATTTAAATGTTTGTTTTTTTTACCTACATGGGTAAGGACTTATAAAACGTCAGAAACTGTACGGTTTCCTACGGAGAAGAGCAGAAAGACCACGGGTATGCTTTTTAAAGTAATTTTGGCTTTTTCGTATTATTTCGTTTATTTATTTTCATAATTATTAAATACATTTGTAAATATTTTTACAATAAACATAAAGAAATTGTGGTCTGCCGGTATCGGGAGCAAGGTCCAAGCTACCGGTGGTTAGGGTACCAGAGACAAGAACCTCCTCACGATGCGAGCCGTATCGAAGAGTACTACCTACTACTGCATGATTGTGTGCCACACGTCAATCCCTGGATCCATAAACATAGATTTCGTCACTTTTCTGCGCCTAGTTTTCGAATGTTCAGCCAAAATACATTAAATATTATTCAATTCAAAAAGTGACGAGACGCTTGCGTATTTTATGTTATTGGGTGGTACTACCAAAACATGACTAAGTAACAGCACGCGTAGCATGACCACAATAGAAACGGGTTTTGTCGACGGAAGAATAGACAAAATGACAGATAAACAATCACAATCTGTCGTTTTGTCTATTCTTCCGTCGACACAACCCGTAGAAAACTCGTTTATATTGTTGTCATGCTATGCGTGCAGACGAACCAAGTGGGGGCTTGGGAGGCTTTAACAAGAGTCCAGTAGACAGGACCCTACTGCACGTCACTTGAACCATTAAAACCGTCATAAGCTACGGTTTCTTAAGGTGTGTCCAAACATTGAGCGGCAATCGTGCGCGCCTGCCGCTGTTTGGACGACTGCCGCGCGCGAACATTTTTAGGAAACATCCGTCACTAATTGTGTCTGGACGTATTAAAGGCTAGGTAGATTGATATTGCCAACTGAAGTGCGCGGCGTGTCTCGGGATGTGCTGCGCAGTACTGCCGCGCAAACATTCGTCGGTTTGGTGTGAAGCAACACGCGGCATTTATATGACACATTTCTGCCGCACTCTTGTTTGGACACACCTCTAAAAAACCGGCGGCCGCCACCATAGTGTCCACAATTTACCGGCGAATGACGTCACTGAAACGTTAAAAGTAAGTTGGTGTGTTTTCGTAGAGGGCGTTTTAGGACAGTCAAACCCCGCTGCCATCATTTCCATGAAAGCGTTCACTGCGGCCGTTAAGTGGCGGCAACCGCTCTTCTAGGAAGCATTTTCTTACGAAATTTTGGCGCAGTAAATGATTACCACGGCCGAGTGGTTGACTGTACGATCATGGAGTTAAGTCACTTTGATTCTCCAGCACGCTTAGCAAGATCATAATAGAAATGGGTTTTCTCGATGGAAAAATAGTCAAAATGACAGATAAACAATCACAATCTGCCATTTTGTCTATTCTTCCGTCGGCAAAACCCGTAGAAAACCCGTTTCTATGGTTGTCATGCTACGCGTGCTGGTTTATCAGAGTTTGAAAACTTTGAATAGCACGTCGTGAAACTTTTTCTCTATTTCGGCTTAGCAAACATTCTATAAATATTCTTCTTATGTCACGCTACATGGAGTTGATTGGACATTCTTTTCTGTGAGTTATGATTTGTTGCGTATGGTTCTAAAGGGAGACGAAAATATCTTCCGGCATTTGAGCGTGGTAGGAATAATGCATTTGATGATCATTAAGAAAATTGGATGTGATAATATCTAAAAGTAGAAAGATATACCGAAGGAAACAAAGGTGCCAGTTTCAAGTTTTTGATACTTGTATGTAAATTACGTAATTTTTACTGACTGCCTTCTATGCCTTCTTCTTCTTTTCGGGTGGTTAGTGACTAACCTGGTGTCAGAGTTTTAAAGCCGCCCATGCGCCTCTTACTTGACTCCACATCCACATGCCGTCGAGAAATATCTCTCAGACATGCCGGTTTCCTCACGATGTTTTCCTTCGCCGTTTTTGAAGCAAGTGATAATTATACAATACGCACATGAATCCGAGAAGTCAGAGGTGCGTGCCTTGGGTTCGAACTCGAGACCTATGACTTGGCAGTCTAGCGGTCACACCACTAGGCCATCACTGTTTTCTATGCATTAACAATGAGTTTGTTTACACCAGCAGGAGAAACCGTAGAAACCGAATAAACGAAAGACAAGATTGTAGAACTGACTTTGCTCTAGTGGTTGCAAGCTCTACTGCTGAGCATGAGGCCCTGTATTCAATTCCTGGGACGGGCAAAGTGTTATTGGGTTTTTTTCTATCTGGAATTTCTCGATAGCAGTCCGGAGTCCAAATTTGTGCCCGGTTAATTGCTCCCTGTTACATGGGACTTAAACATAACTGGCGAAATATTGGTGTACTATAGACACACCTCTGCCGAACCCTTCGGGGACTAGAAACGTGGTGTTATGTTATGTTAAGAGTGGCCGTGGAGTTTCTTGCCCGTTCTTCTCCATAGGTACTTACTACGCTTTGGAATGGGCAACTAGCTTCATCTTTCTGGCTGACAATTCAAAAGTGCCTGTAATTGTTTTTTTGTTAATAAATCCTTTGAGTTTAATGTAGTAAGAATGCAAAGCCGCGACGGCAATGTCAAGAATGAAGAAAATTAAATTAATGTCACTTTGCCTTCGTAGAGTAGAGATAGAAGTGGTTATGCTACTCGTGCTGAAGACAAAATTACAAACTGGTATTGACTATAAATATCCTAATCTCACATTTATTTACGTTAATCAACTAAAACATTGACAAAAAGCCATTCATTCTGTACACCTATTGATGCTTATTACTCTATTTTCTTGGAGCATTTGCCGAGCTGCGTAAAATATAGTATCAAAACTATTACACTGTTTTCAGACTATAAAAGCTACATCAATCATTACTAAATGTTATGACAGAGCGAGTAAATTTTTAGATTTACGACGCAAGATTCATGCTTCATAACTAAATAAAAATATTACAGAGAAAACTAATTAACACGAATAATACACTTACAGTCAACCAAACTTCAACTACGAAAGCCGTCTAGAAGTATAAGAAATAAAGCCGCTTAGATTTCAAATGGTTACCGCGTCCGAACGTTTGACTATTCACCATTTAAAGAGTCAACATTTTCAAACTCACATTCCGTTTATTAGCCACAAAGCAATATTTACGAGTTCATCTATTTTTGTAACTCGTAATGTATGAGAGTCGGTGTTTAAAACGATTGCTATGCGGGCGGTTGGATAAAAAACGAGTAGACACAGCTGATAGTTATTTGGGAGATAACTATGGGAATGAGATTAGAATTTAATTATTTGGTTGTTGAACTTCCTAACAGGATATTTGTCTAAATATTTTTTTTTCAAACTCAAACTCAAAGCATTTATTTCAAATCCAATTACAGGCACTTTTGAATTGTCAAGGGGGTCGGTCAGTCAGAAAGATGAAGCTAGATGCAAATTCCAAAGCGTAGTAGGTACCTATGGAGAAGAACGGGCAAGAAACTCCACGGACACTCTTTTAAATCATAATATGGTTACAAAAATATTGGTTACATCATTCATGTTGAAGTTATAGATGTGAGAACGATGCAAAACGTGAAAAGCGTCCGTAAACACACCTTTTGTACAGTACCTAATGAAGTCATGTCATGTAATATTACTTATATTTCAGGATAAAAGCTTATTCTTTAATCAAAGTATCTATTTCAATTAAACCATTTACGGAACTTTTGGATTGCAAAGGAGTAGAAAGTTAAACCTAGTTTCCAGTTCCAAAACGTAGATATCTATGGAGTAGAATGGTCACGAAACTCCATGGTCACTCTTTTAAATTAAGTAATTAACAAAAATAATGTTATATCACCAAAACTTATACAAAATTCAGATCTATTAAAAGGAAAGTACGAGTCAAGTACCTTTTAAATTATCCCAAAAGGTATAACGACCAATAATTTCGAGCAGGATTTAATCATAATTTTGAATGCCCATCAAATACGGAACGACGTATTAATGACGAAAACGTGACTAATACGAAATAACTAACCAATAAACTTAATATCCGTAAAAAGTACTAACCGAATTAATATCTAGATCTATAAACTCATACTTAACAGAACTAAGGAGTAGACCCCTCAACAACTCAACTGAGATGCAATAAAAACCGACGCGAAGGCATTTCACCCAATCTCGAACGCAACAGAACATTAAACCTTATTCCCTACGCATAAGGGTGACTGGATACGAATTCGGGATATTAACAAATTCACATGGACTCATTAAAAAGCCCATAGTCATAACGGTCTAGTTATTGCATACAGTTTTGCATAAAAAGGCATCAGAGCAGCCCCCGGCACTCGCAACACACCACCACCCTGTTGGAATTTTAATAGTTCAATATAAGTTTGTCTGCGTTCGTTTATGTGGACGACTTTATTGTTTTATGACAGACTACTCTAAGGGTCCAAATGAAAATTTTTGAGTGACGTCATATCCAACTCCTAACGCACATAATTTAGCTTAGATTATCTGAAACACTTCATTTAATAGTTGACATTCAGCAGAAATGGGGACGCTTCTAATGAAATTACCCAGATAATTGACAAAGCCCAGACATTAATCAGTAAATAACTTACGAAGTATAAAAGGGGTGAACTAATAAGTATTATCTAAGTAGATTACAGACTAACTAAACACGTAATTCAATATGTATCGATACCGATTCCAGTTATTGTTTTTGTAGAATAGTAACTCGCAAGCACTACTGCTGAGCATGAAGTCTTAGGTTCAATTCCCGAGTCAGGCAAAGTGTTATTGGGCTTTTCTATCTGAAATTTCTCAATAGCAGCCCAGAGTATGGATTTGCGCCCGGTTGATGGCTTGCCCCCTTGGGACTTCAACATAACTGGAAAAATATGGGTGAACTACATGTACACCTCTGCCAACTCTTCGAGGAATACAAGCGTGATGTTATGCTATGTTACAATTTTAGCTGTGTTGCTTACTTTAATGACGAAAATCATAAACATAGTGTCGTCGCTGTCTTTATATCAAAATTCAAAATATTTTATTCCTCATAAACCTACAAGGGCACTTATGAAACGTCAGAAGCTAGGTGCACGGTTCCAATTGGTCGTTTCCTATGGAGAAGAGCCGGCAAGAAACTCCATGGTTACTCTTTTAAAAGTAAATGGTTTTTATCCAATGGATCATTAAAATTAAACAAATAAACAACTGAGGGTGAAGATAAACTTGACGGCTTATCAAAATATTCATAGAGTTCATGGCATGTCAGTACAAATTGTTAACGGATCAATGGATTCAGGAATAATTTCATCGGAAGCTGATGGACATAGACATCTCGATTTAACGCGTCGACTGTTGTTAGTAGATGTGTCTCTCTTGTATTGCATGATGAGATCATTTGTATATAAATCAAAAGAAGAACAGAAATTTCACACGGAAGAAGGCGCGTCATTAATCCCAAAAGTTAGCTTCTGCCCGCGACTTCGTTCGCGTGAAATGTCTTGTTTTATCGTAAAATAGCTAGTTTCCCATTAGTGAAAGAATTCGAAATCGGAACAATAGTTCCGAAGATTGTCGTTTACATACAAACTCACAAATGTTACCTCTTTTTAATATTATTAGTCTAGATTGGTATGGTAGAAAGTTAACCCAAAAATTATTTGCAATATTAACGTAAAACGAACCATAATTATTGAAAACATCACCTAGTTTCCTTTCAGGTTTCGCCGAAGTCGGGTAAAAGTCGAAGAACACTTAGTTTAGTCAATTCCAACTTTAATAAACTTCAATTAAGAATCTAACAAGATTTACTTCGAATCGTATCCACTTAATTTTAATTTCTAGTAAATAACAAGAAAAAGGACTAAATACACAAGCAAAAGGTTATACGAAGACAAAAACAACACAGGAATTTAAAACCGAACCCTAACTCAAATTGTAACAACGCCACCCGGGAACATTCGATAACATAAGTAAACTCTGCCCTACTTTTCCGATCCAAGCGTCCCGATGCCAAAATAATTTCCTACTACCCCACAATACGTTCGAAATTCAAAGTCAGTCAAGCCTGAAGTTTCAGCGGCGACGCTACGTCGCGGCAGTTGCTTAGCAACGGGAGCTTGTCGCTAAGTAAAGTCTAAAGTTGAGAGGTTGAATCAATTGGAAAGTTGGTCGAAAGGTGCGTGGGATGAATGAATGGGAAGTGAACATAAAATTGGGTTATTATAATGATTGCGTGTAATTTGGTTGTGATATTTTTGGCTACGGAGAGATATTTTTAATTATTACTTCGAATTATGTAATGAGAAAAATTGGAAGGAAAGCCGAACTTAATGGTTTGAAACAGGTACACACTCTACACACAGTGGACGTGGTGATCAATACTATGCTCTTTCTTTGTACAAAAGCTCTTTACTTTATAGAATAGCTTTAACCGTGAAGGTCGCAAATTATCTATCGGGAACGTATTACTGGGACAAGAAGTTTACTATGTCCCAGTCTGCCTATGCTCATCGAAATACGTCCAGTCGTTAATGCGTCACAAGGTGACAGACATACTGATAAAGTTACTATATTAGTATGGATTAAAATAGGTTGAAATGCGTTCCTTGCGAAGTATGTGTGGTGTGATTTAAAAGAAGATGTAGTGACAAAAATTTAAAAGGGTATGTTTAGGTGGTTTGGTAATGTTGAGAGGATAAAGGAAAGGCAACTAACAAAATGTATTTACAAGACAGGTGTGAGTGGAAACGCCGGGAGGGGACGCCCTAGGAGGACATATACTGACTTTATTGGTGATTTTCCTTCAGAAATGCGTGCTGTATGAACGTAAACGAGGCAAAAGGAATATGTAAGTATGCAGGTGGCGTTCAGTAGTTTCTGCGTGAGTTTATGTATGTTGAATAGCCTCTACGAGTGTGCTTGAATGTATGGTACTCAAATGTAGGTCCGGTGCATCCTGGGTAGTGGATGTAGTTAGCCCAGCTACTATCTTCCTGACTAGCTAATAGAATGTTTAACCGACATGAGTTGTCCATTTAGTTTGTGCAATAGTATGATTAGCACAGAACGTAAAAACAAAGAGAGGCCTATGGGTAAAGATGGGGCTGCAGATGATGATGAAGACAAACAAGAGTTTCACAAACTAACATTATCATCAGACACAAAACGCAATATGTCTCAATTTTCTCACACCCAACCGTGACATATGTCACTACTGCAGCTACAAGAATCAATACAATACAGACACACAAAGGGAGTGTCACTACACGTCACTGACCATAGTGTCACCACACAATGGGAATATCGAAACTATTATGGTGTAATGTTACCGTATAAGTGACGTCATTGTTTCTTTTTGTTCGGAAGACAATAGGTGTAGGTGTTAATCCGATATGAAGGCTAATGGCGAATTTTTTTTTAGGATTTCTTGAAAAGGGGTGCCTTTCTTACAATGAGTATACATAAAAACTGGTGCAGAAAAGTATGAACAACACAACATGGCTAGAAAGATGTCGTATATTTTATGGTTTCGACAAGTTTTAAAGTTGAAGCTAAACTATTCTTTAAATTCGAATTCATAAAATATTTAAAACTTTACAATTTTTGAAGATCTAATTGTGTCTGATTAATCATTGAAAAGGTAACTATAAAATTCCAGAAACAAGGAATCCATACTATTTCTCAATACTTATCATAGTCCATAGTTACCTGAACAAAGGGCATACCATATTACGTCACTAGAATCATACCTACTAATTACCAATATTAATCTAATTAGCCCACCGTCCAATCAGAACGAGCAAACAAATCATATTGTCCATAAAACCGAACTAAATGTAAAAATGAAAGCCTCCATAAAACTAAAAGCTAATAAACTTCTAGTACATAATGTACTTAAAGAAAATCTATAATCAGAAGAAATCTTCACAAACAAGCACCGCGCATGCGTACCCCCTCCACAAGGGTGGGATCGATAGACTCCGGCGCCGCCGTGTCTGGCGCCGGGATGCTGCTGTCTCTATCACTCATGGAGATGAAGGTATTAGGTTAAGTGAAATGGAAGATACGGATGAAATTGGAGACGAATCGGGCGTGGTTGACAAGATTAGGTACCAGAATTTGCTAATCCATGAAAAACATGATAGGTACTTTCTCTAAACTACATATATGATGAAATAAGGATCTGTTTCTAAGCAAGAATGACGAAATTCTAGATGATCGAAAAAAAAAATGTGTGAACGACAATGTAATGAGAAGCACATTTAATAATGACAAAACTCATTATGATAAGAACGAACGCTGTAGCTGCATATTACTACAACATTAGTTATACTTAAAGAAAGAAAAGGGAAAACTTAGATATTTTTGAATTGCCCATTGTGGATACGTTAGTATACGTCTTCAAAGATTTAGCATAAAGGGATCTGCTCAAGGGAACAGTGAATAGGGAATTGAAGACCCATGAGCAAGCGCAGACCAGAGCTACCATCAATGACATAAGAGCATAATTGATTAAAGAAGCAATCATTGCTATTATTAGATACATCTATATCTAATAATAGCAATGATTACGATCACACAGATCATAAATACTATGAAATATTACTAAAATAAAAACACCGAAAAGATCAAACAAGAATATCTCAAGGAGAGATAAGAACGTCCATACATGTCCGCCAACAAACTTCCGGTCTCCACAGGAAGTCGTCACAGCGTACGCGGGAAATCCGATAGTTCTGTTTTTCTATTAGCGAATTAGGGGATTATTGAGTGGCCGGATATAGGGGAGGGACTGCCATTTTAATATATTTAGGGGATGATTGGTCAAATTGTTTGTTAGATGGGATGATTGAAGACCATGAGCAGATTTTTGGAATTAAAAGAAGAATTTTCGATACCAACTCGGGAGATGATAACGAAATATTCAACGAATATAAATAACATAGTAAAAAATCTTCTGTAACTATGCTTTTAATTAATAAAACAATGATATTCTTTGCAAACACAACTATCTTGACATCGTATTATGATCTTAGTGAAATAGGTAAAAAGAAAACAGACAATATGAGGAAGGAAAGACACATCTGACGCATAAGATCACTGGACTTTTCCCTGACTAAGGAAGATTTTTTCTAACTCAGAGTCAGAGGAAGCTTAAAACATACCATAACTACACATCTAAAACTGCATTCAATATTAAAATCAACGCTTTAATATATGAATGCATAATGGGATACTTATAAGTAAAACTACTAATAATGATATCACTCTATTGAAAGTAATTAATTCATCTTTACAAGAGAAATCACAAAAGAAAATTGTAATATCAAAACTGAACACTAACAAAAACACTTTTTTTTAATAATCCCCGATTATCCTTAAACAAGTCAGACTAATTCCCATTCATTCATCACCCCTTAATCGAAGAAGATAGGATAAGAGACAAGCCAATCATCTCCATAGGAGGTGACCCCCGTGGAGACAAAATTGACTCTAACGATCCTTGCGAACAACTAATGAATGACGATACTATTCCTGTACACGTGAAGTTTGTCTGATTACAAAATTATACTGATAAGATAGCTGGGGACTACGTAACGGTAATCGGGATTTTGATAAAGACAGTAACGAGAATTAAGTAGATTAGTATTAGTTTAATCGTAAAAGTGTAAAATTTGTAGTTATTGATATTGAAATCGGAGGAAACGTTATCTACATTACGTAATTGCAGGTATCTACGTAAAACTTTGACTTGTCTACCAAAGTACGTTACATAAAATGCATTCACTATTTACATAGATAAGGATTTAGATAAGATTGTGAATTTGAATGTCAAGAGCAACTATTGTTACGACTAGAATTTATGAATGGAACAAGCTTCCAATCGATGGATAAGAATAAGAAATGGGACAACAAAGTTATTTTCCGATAACGTAGCACTGTGAAAGACAGAACAATGTGTGTAGGAGTTACTCGGAAAATGTTCAATGAGGTACAAGATATCTGTGGCGTAAAAGAAACTGTATTCAATACCGGATAAACACGGGATGAACGGACTGATTTAAAGACGTAAATTTTAATACACGTCCAAACAGATGAAGAAAATTCTAGTTAATTGAAAGGCATACAAACGAATCGGTGAGAACCTTGAAGAGAACTAACGAGATGTAATCACAACAGAGAATGCAGGCGATAATTATACGTGGCTTGGAGGGAACCGATATGGTGGAATGCGTGGTTTTATTGAAAAGGTACGAATTATAGAGTTATGAAATGACGGGGCAAGTCATTTTACCTACTGATTTTGGATTAGACAAAATGGATAAAAATTATGTTTTAAAGGTAGGAAATTATAAATGAGCTAAAATTATCTAAATTCAAGATGTAATCCTGAGATACTAAGAAAGTATATCACAAAGGGCAAGTCACGTCAGAAGCTAAGTTTATCAAGATAAACTGCTGTTTATGATAAAATGTTGCGGCTCAGAAATATAGAGATGAATTTAAGGCCTATAACAAACGTAATGAAACTTAAAAAGAAATCTATCTTACATTAGATAATCTTAATATACGTTATTTACAAAACATAGAAACGGTACGGAACTTGGCCAAACAATTAAAGGGCTCAAATAGCGAAGAAATTCGGAATTACTGACGAAGTAACCTAAATAATACAATAAACCCCGCGCTAAATAGGACACCAAACAGAAACCAATTGAATAAACATTAACAAAGCAACACACAACATAATCAATAGAACATATTACGAACGTGCTACGAACCGGAAATCTGTGAAATGAATTCAAAAGGCAAACAATAGGTTTTGACGAAACAACGGTCAGCGGCGAGTTCCAACCACCTGAAACTGAAAACTAAAAGTTGGAACACGTGGCCCCGTACAAGTGGTGCTTACCTCGATCGGGAGCGGCGTACCATCTCGTCGTCTCGTTCCCACTTTAGAGAAATACTTTACCTTCTCGCTCTCTCACACCCCGCTTGCTTGTATTGTTAATCTTGGCTTTAGAAGACTCGGAGAATTGATTTAAATGGAGTATGGACTAGAGAGAGATTGAGTTAAAATGTTCTAAGTCAGGGCCTGGTGTGGCTCCCTGCGGTGCACCTAACACTGGAGAAGTGTTGTGCAGTTGTGCAAGTTTGGTTGCCGGGGGTGAGAGAGCGGGACCTCCGCCTCCGCGGACGGTCCACGGAGGAATGTACCGCGACCCCGGCATCGCGCCAGGATCTCGCGCTTGCCACTATCAACGTTCTCCGAAGCTCATGAGGGGTTGATCCGCGCACGCGCCCTGCGGATCTCCCGTCCTTCACGCACTCGCGCAAAACACAGAGATGGGGGAACGAACTTTAGGGATGATATTCGGAGGGTGAAAAGACGATGAAAGATGGAAATGCATCTCGGACTCCGCTCGGATTTCCGGAGCTCGTGATTTTGTTTATTGATTCGTATCGGGGTGAAGACTTCCATGGGATGCTTTTTGGGGACGCCAAAGTTATTAATCCCCTTATCATGTCACTATAAGATTTAGTGCTCATGTTGCTACTAATAAAACTTTTTACTGGCCATTAATATCTCCCTCGATGATGGACGAAATTTGCGAGCACCGACTCAATAGTACAATAAAGGAATTATAAAGAGGGTTGGGCTAACAATGCACCTGTGGCCACTTTGCTCGACAAAAGGCTGCTGATTGACAGGAAATTTGAAAAAACACCACCTTTCACGCAAATTTCACCCTTATTTTTAAACGCAGAAGATTTTAAACAGTTCAATGAACTATGTAGTTAGTGGGCCGAGATGTTACCCCAAAGAGTGTTGTTATAGAGGACAATTATGAATATTTACGTAGCGGAGTGCAGTGTGCGGTGGCACAGAAGTAATGGGCGGCGACGTGAAGGGTTGAGACGCTAGCAACACCGATGTGCATGACGCTGTTGATGTTGCGAATTGAGAGATATTGATGTCGTTATAGATATTGTTTGTATCTATGGTAATTGCATTACTTGGAATAACAATGGGAGAAGAAACAGTTAGTTTGATACGATGACGAAATCAAACGATGATATTTTTAACACTTGTTTTTTTTAGCTTATTGTATTTTAAAACTACATTAACTTAGCTATAATTAGAGATGATTAACATTCGAATATGACCTTTCCCTATACGGTCAGACGCCGCCCGCCACTTACGTTATTCCGTATGAAAGATTTCAACGACATTGAATTTTAGCTTTCCCGATCCACTGGTCTAGAAAGATTTGCGATGTTAGTCTTATTAGTGGAATTAGCTGTATGAGTGATCTTAACTCATTATAGCAAGTTTAAAAATAGTTATCCTACCTTTCCTTCTAGTTTTACTGATGACCTCATGGCTTAGCAATGTCCATCAAGTTAAGCTACGCTGCCGGGGTTAGTCCGTAGATGGGTGACAATTTTTACCGATATTCCTCCGTGCCTCGGAAAGCACGTTGGTCCCGGCTGTAATTTTTGGATCTTTGCCCGTCATTAGAGGTCCTCAGAAAACCGAAGGTTTGACAACCAGTCTTACCAAGGGGTATCGTATTATCCAGTTACTGGGATGTGGAGGTCAGATAGGTAGTCGCTCCATGTAATAAACTGGTGTTTAGTTGCATCCGGTTAGACTGGAAGCCGTCCTCAATATAGTTGGGAAAAGGTTAGATAGCTTCGTTGAGTTACATATAGATTCTATAAGCAGATTTTCGTATGACGTTATAAGCACGGATATACATATTCAACTACCTCCTACGTGCAAAATCGCCCCTTATCCGTTCTTACATGAATGGCTACAAATAGAGTACTCCATTCTATTCTATTATCATATCATGACGCCTCTATTCTGCGAAGGTATACCAGAGGTGTTTAGTATACCCACACTTTTCCAGATATGTCTAAATCCCATGTGATCTTATCTTCATTCGTGCTACTTTTGAAAAATTCCTAATGAAAATACTTTTTGAGTATTTCCATTGATATTTGTTTCTAATGCTGCGGCCGCATCTGCGTCTCTCGTGACAAAGCAATGCGTGTCGAAGCTTCGTATGTTTTGCTCGCTAAAAAGTTATCGCGCTGTGGTGGTCACATTAACGGCTTCGCCACGTTTATTATACACGGCCGGGCGATAAGGGCTACGCGGCCGGAACTATCGCGACGATAGCCGATATAGTCACATCTGCGTGTATCGTATCACTGTGCGAAGCTTCGTCACGATAGACGCAAATGCGGCCGCAGCATAACCCTGCCGTGTTGGTCTATTACTCACAAACTCATAAACGCTACAGCTGAGCCTGAGGTCCTGGGTTCGATTCCCGAGTCGGGCAAAATGTTATTGAGTTATTCGATGTAAAATTTCTCAGTAGCAGCCAGGACTCCGGATTTATGTCCGGTTGATGGTAATAGGCTCGCCCTCTGTTACATCTGAATTAAGATAACTGGCGATATGTGGATGTCCTATAGGTGCATCTCTGCCTAACCATTCGGGGAATACAAGCGTTATGTTATTAAAATCTTCATTATCGTCATCTGTGTTTTCTCTATTGTTACTATCAATAATAACCCTACCATCTTCATCCTCGCCATTTCTTACTTATTAGCAAGATCAATTTTCCTCTTTCAAATCCATTATCAATGTAAATATTGTGACATCAGCTGTATCACACGAATCAATTATGATTTGCTGGAGTTGCGTATGAGTACTTATGAGTGAACACTTTGAGGTTCACATTCCTGGTAAGCTGTAAGTGTTTTTGCTGATGATTATATTGACACTTGAGTCGAAGGGTTAAACGGAAATTGTTAGTGAGTGCTGTTGAGATGGGTAATGTCGTGGTTATAATTGAAGGGTGTCTTATTGGCTCGGTGGCTGAGCTATTCTTAAAGGGACTTTATCAATTTGATAGTGCTAATGGCCAATGGTTGGGTCTTAAGACTGCTTTACGGAAAAAAAATCGCTAGAATAGACATTTCTTTGCGAATTTACACCTATTGAAAATTTGTCTGCGGACCTCAGGACTTCAGCAAGAATAAAACTGAGACTAAAGTTAGCTAAAATCTGAATTTCAATGAGGTTTACAGTAAAATTGTATAATTTTCTGGACAGTTTTTAAAATTTAAATTACTGCAGC
This sequence comes from Agrochola circellaris, assembly GCA_914767755.1. Classification (NCBI taxonomy): domain Eukaryota; kingdom Metazoa; phylum Arthropoda; class Insecta; order Lepidoptera; family Noctuidae; genus Agrochola; species Agrochola circellaris. The sequence goes on along the minus strand of OU611867.1, from coordinate 509,836 downwards.
GCTATTCTGTAACCATCTCACCGTGACAACTTAGGTGAAGTGAGCGTGGAGTGAGCTGTCATTCCACAGGGATTAACGCTATTGACAGCACACTTCACCCAAGTTTTCACGGTGAGATGTTTACAGAATAGCATGGCTGTTATAGCTTTTCTAGTAACTATAGCTTGGGTATTCGTTGAACCCTCAATATCTCCGACCAGGGTATGAATATGCGGGCGGTTTGAAGTTCCTCTATTTTTAAACACGCATTTCTTTGCCAGTATTTTGTTTTACCAAAGTCCGTCGATATGTTCAGTAAATCGGAGGCACTTAAGAGTGACGTGTCTCCTGCTGTGCTGCATAGAAAACACATTTGTGTTTAAAGTGAGGGTCTGTCTCTTACATGAAAATGGACTGCTTGGACGTTTTTTGGAAAAATTTACGGAGATATATTTTTCGGCTCTTTGTTTTGAATAATATTTTGGAGACTTCTTTGTCGTGGGGAGCTAGGCGGCTTTTTTTTTTGTATGTCCCTCTGACTTTTTTCTTTTTGCTCGTTTACTCAGGGTCGTAGCGTGATATTAAATAGCTTAAAGCCTTCCTCAAAAATTGGGCTATAAAATGCAAACATAATTGTTCAAATCCGAGTCCAGAGATAAGCGCGTTCAAACAAACAAACTCTTCAGCTTTATTATTAGTATAGATAAACTCTAAATTGAGTGAATGCGTCAGACAAGAAGAAAAGAAAAAGAATAAAGAAAGAAAGAAAAAAAAAGAAGAAAATATGGAAGAATATGGTGAGTTCAATACCTACAACATTGCGAAAAGCCCGTGGGAAGCCACGTGGTAGCTCTTAACTACAACAATCCACTTGAATTAATAAAGTTTATTGCCATCTGGTGTTACAATCGCTAACATCAGAAACCCTGAGTTCAAAAGCTTTTTGTTGTGACCTACCTGATTGTAAGCGGTCACCGTTGCCAATGGACAACTGCAATGCCAAAGGGCATCTAAGATGCTTTGCTATCATAGGGAAAAAGCTGAAAAGTCTCATGTGCCGCGTCGACACCCATACTCTTTAAACCGAAACAGCAATACAAGTAGCAGAAATAATTAGAGAGATAGTACTTCCCCGGACGAGCTCCGTCACAAAGAGCTCTAATACTACTTTCTATAAATCTACCTCTATTTACTTCATATATTGTGCTTCAGGAAGAAGCAAAGACCATAGACAGGTAGACAATTTATCTATTTTAATGCAGGAGCTATCTCCTTCATTAAAATTCTCTCCGTCTTCCTCGAGAATTGACAAAAACTTGCACAGAATACTGACAAATCATATCGTCGAATTAAAACCTGCAAGAGCGTGGAGATTGGCACAAGCAAAGAAAACCCTATGCCTCAGCAGTGGGTTGAGTCGGGCTGTGGATGGTGATGATGAAGTCTCTAAGATCCATCTATATACTTACTAATATATGCGAAAGTAACTCTGTCTGTCTGTCAGGTGCCTTTTCACATCTTAACGGCTGTACGGATTTCGATTAAATTCCGCACACGGATGTCATGTCTATATATAATTAGAAATATATGTTGGTACTCACCAATGATTCGCGTATCGTCACTTCGTATCGTTCGTAGCTAAACGTAACTATTTATAAAATAGGCACTTAGTCGTTTGTAAGGCACTCGTTTGGCGTGGTTTAATAAAGTCTTCTTCACATTGCAGTCTGTTTACCTGAGGAAGATAAGAGAAACTTATTAATTTTAAAAAAAAAGGTAACTTCAACATCAACTTCGCTCAGACCAGAGAAGCTTGGCACAAATGGGAGGAGGCCTATACTCAGCAGTGGATGGAACAATGCTGCCAATGATGATGATGATGAATTTCCAAATCTTAGTCAAGAGGCGTTGAGAGCGTATAAAGTAAAGGAACAACATTATCAACATAAACTTTTAGGCTTTTACAAACTAACTTAAGGTAGGTTTCAAAATAATCATACTTATATGCCACTGAGTGGCACATGACATCATGCCCGTATTCTCTGGGATGCAGAGGTGGTGAGAGTTACACCCACATTCCTGCAGTAATGTTAACATCACATGACTCTCATGAGTTTATTGCTATCATAAGTGAATAACTGCAGACTCTGGGGCTGCTACTGCGAAATGTCTTAATGCTAAAGAAGTCAATAGTAACAGTGGACCATTCGTCAAGGAAGAAAGATCCATGAATACCGAATAGGGCAGTAGGAAATGGCCCTTACTGATAACTGTAGCAGAAAGATGAATAATAGAAATCGAGAAACTGAACTAAGAAACATCTCTTTCGGATATCAAGACAAAGTACCCAATAACTTCGAGATTAACAAAAGCCATACTCATAAACTTAGTGAAACCATAAATAATACGATGACATAAACACGAGAAAATAAAAAGAAACAAGTAATAATAAACAATAGTTTGGCAACTCTACACGTTTCTAGTCATTGACATTCACTAATCTGTGTTGCTAGGGGAACGTCTGCTGGCAGGCGAGCTATAATCTCATTTATTTCAAGGCTTATGTGCATGTCCATAAGAATTGCTAGTGCTTGAAACCACAGTAGGTTGTGCACTAAGGCATTTTCTTCAATGAACATTTACATTGATGTTTTCAGTATGTAAATTAAAATAGGCGTATGAATACTTCATTCAATTCATGAGACTTGTACTGAACATAACAACACGCCATCCCTGGAGGATTGAGCAGAAGTGTGCCTATAGCACACCCAGATTTCTCCAGTAATGTTTAAGTCCCATGTAATACGGGGCTAGCCTATTGCCATCAACCGGACACAAATCCAGACTTTGGGCTGCTACTGAGAAATTTCAGATAGAAAAACACTTGCACTTCTGTACTGGAATTACTTGTCTGAATAGCACAAGATAGAAGTTTTAGCAATCTTGTTCCCCAGTTATCTTAACATCCATCTAAATAGTTTTTCCTCCGAAAGATAACGCCCCTCCCCAAACCAATAAATTAAAAAACCGACACGAAAACTACATCAAATTTATCTCCATAAACTTTCTGCAATCGAAAAAAATAACATTGCAATAAATTTAAACAAATCAAAATGCTATAAAAACAGTTTTCCCCCCTAAGAAGTTATTCAGTAACGGCCCCGTGTTGGGCGCCAAAAGTCTGTGGGGGAGCGAGAGGGGGGATAAAGTGTGCGTCTGTCTTTCTCTTGGCGCCAGTCGGGCCGGCGCCGTCTGGCAGTTGTCTGCCGCCTCCATGGAGCCTCTTACATAACCTGAGCCCGGCCACAGCCCGGGAATTCGTCCTTTAACTCGCGAAAATTTCACACACATTATGGAGATATTTGGCATTAAATATAAGAGGAGATAAAAGTGAAATATGATACAATTTGTTCGGTTCCCTTGTTCTGCGTATTTCGCTAATCCACTAGGTTTTATGTGATTTTTCAGGACCTCTGATGCAGGAGAACATATATTTTTTTCGTTGTTTTTAGGTTTTGCGTTTGAATTTTTTTTAAACTCTATTAAATTATTGTCAGAATTACCAGCAAAATGACCTCATAAACAAGAAATTAGGGCATATTTTGACGAATCATCATCATCGTCTGTCTAACCTTTTCTCAACTATCTTTAGGTCGGCGTCCAGTGTAGCTGAATAACAGTATTTTTCATGGATCGACTGCCTATCTGAATTTTTGACGAACATGTCAGAAGATTTTTTTCCCAAAGGCCAAAAATGGCCTGTTTCTAGCTTTTTAGCAAACTACCCTCCCTATAACATAGAAATCTATAACCAAAGCATCTTTTGTACCGTTTCATTACAAAGAAAATGGCAATGACAGGTGAGATTTATAGGGCATACAAGTAGAAGTACTCATAGTTGAATTGAGGGCAAGTCGGCACCTACTCGGCGGTAAGCGGTAAATAGGTCAATCATGACATAACAGCGGTTAGTTATTATTATATATGAAGAACTGGTTACGTGTGTTAATGTGCATGTCTCATTCATTACAAATGTTTTGCTATACGAGTAGAGGTGAACGAGACAGAGGGTAGGCAGAAATTAGAAATAAATTAATTAGAGTGTAAAGTCTAAGGTGCAAGCCATAAAATTGTTAAGCACAATTTGGAGTTTGAACCCCGCTATGGGTCTGGTAGAATTTTGTAACAGAATGTGTAAAAATACCAGAGCAGTAATTGCGTAACACATAAAATAGCAATCGATTGCAGTGCCTTTCATTTTGATGTCCATAGGATGTGTCATGCATAGCTTCATAGGATTGAAAAATCGTCTGCTCAACAACATAAATAACGCAATGAACATGCTTGAACTGTCAAAACTCAGCTACAGCAAACAAAGACGCGTGGCACCATAAGAAAAAAAAAAACCGACCAAGAGCGTGTCGGACCACGACTCTAGAGTTAAGCACACACGTATAAAGGAAGATGCGATCAAACGACGACCAATGATGGCATCACCCTGTGATAAAGCCCCGAAAACACACCACTTTCATAGGCACTACAACATAATACTTACAGAAGAACAGTGTGACTACTCAGGCTCGAAAGAGATGAGAATATACACAGACGGATCGAAGACCGACTCCGGAACTGGGGTTGGAGTCTTCTCACACGACTTTAACATAAAGATATCCAGCCCGCTGGGAATGTTCAACACCGTCTATCAGGCGGAGTGTGTGGGCATCATACAAGCGGTCCACGCCCTAAAAGCTAGGAGAGTTACGGACACACACATACGCATACTCTCCGACAGCGCCTCAGTTCTTCAATCCTTACGGAAAAAACATATTACCTCAAAGCTAACACTAGAATGTCACAATGCACTAGAACAAATAACGGTATCTAGCCGCAACACGGTGACACTGCAATGGATAAAAGGACACAGCGGTTCGCTGGGTAACGATGCAGCTGACGAGCTTGCCAGACGAGGATCCAGCACGGCAGTCTGTGGACCCGAGCCCATCGTACCCATTCCCTTCAACCAGATACGCAGGTGGCTACAGGAGTTCACCCACACTCAAGCCGAGCACTGGTGGACCTCGACACCGGGCTGCAGGCAGTCCAAGGAAGCCATGCCATCCTTGGATACCAGGCTAACCCGGCGTTTACTACGCCTGGATAGGAACGGCCTGCGCCTGGTGACGGGTACCATCACGGGCCACTGCTCGCTGAACAAACACTTTCACACAATAGGCATAACGGACAGTCCTCTGTGCAGGGCGTGCATGGAGGCTGAGGAGACCGTCACGCACGTGCTTTTTGAATGCACAGGCGTCACCCAGATTAGAGCACATACCCTCGGGACACCCAGATCGTTCACAGATGTTCTGAACAGACCAGGAGACTTGATAAACTTCTGGAGGGAGGTGGGCTGGTTGGAGTAACCACCAATCGGCCGCTATGGCCCACGCACAATGGTCCACTGTAGGACTAAGTGCGGAAACCAAACCCCACAACATAGAACATAGAACATAGTGTCGGACCACGCACAATGAAGGGTTCCGCAGTTGGGATGAATTCACTCCAAGGAAAAACTTAACATTGTAGTTGAAAAACATGTTCTCCCATACAATCCAACTGCAAATGTAAGATTGTATGCACAATATTGGGAGATTTACCATGTTATTTTAGACCATAGACTTCTTATAGGTTTTCCTGTACATAATCTATAAGTTATAGACTTATTTCTATTTTAGGGTCAGTATTTTCGGAGATCCAGGGCCCAATGGTCAATTTTCATAAATATCTTTAAAAGTATTTATTATAAAATGATTTTAAAAAAATGCAATCCTCACAAGCCGTTTCATTTGATATGCCACACAGTAAAGTTTGCAAAACTTAATTATTTTATTTTTCAATTTTCCCCTTAAAAGTGATTTTCATATAGTTTCAGAATATTCAAAATCATATTTTCGTTACATTTCCGTGTTTCGGTCTCAGAAATTGATGAAATGAATTGACCGTGACAGACGGACAGACAGACACACGAGTGATCCTATAGGTTCCGTTGTTTTCTTTTGAAATACGGAACCCTAAAAAATTTAACTAATTTACGACAGGAAAACCTGACTCCCTCTCTAAAAATATACTACTATGCTAGTTTTCTTCCAGATCCTTGCCGAGACCTTGGGCTTCTTTTACCCTTACATTTAACAATATGATGCTTTATAGATACTTATAACATGTCGTAAAAATAAAACCTTTTCATCCTCTCCTACGCATGCTATACCTTGGGCGTCATTCGAGACTGAAAGTTCACGTGGGTATAAGATCAATACCGGAGCTCTGTTGCCTTAATAACCCTTTTAGACCTTCTTTAAATTAATTGGAATCAAATAGATATTGATGACATTTGATGTTCTTAATATCTACATCAAATATCAATAGAAAAAGTTGATGAGGTTCTGTACCAGGAAATATTTTATTTCATTTCATTTTAAAATAAGTTTGAGAGGTTTTGTATCAGGAAATATTTCATTTCATTTCATTTTAAAATAAGTTCAAGAGTCTCAGTAGGTACCAGGAGAACGATGACTTCCGTATTAATTTTGGAGTCTAAATTTATTTTCTCAAATAAGTCTAACGCTAAACCAGTATCCAGCAAACCAGTTTTACAGCACCAGCAAAAGAATTTATTTTAAAACCCAGACCTCATCATCTGCCTTACCTTTTCCCAACTATGTTAGGGTCGGCTTCCAGTCTAACCGGATCTTATTTTAAAACTAAGACATATTAAACAAATCACTGTCTAAAAAAAACACATGTCGTATGGACGCGTGTCTGTGTTGACACGTGCCGGTAGCGCCAGTTATCTGCGCCGCCGCACGTGCTAATAAACAGGCTCCTGTTTGTTGTGTTTCTCAATGTTTAGTGTCAACTAAGTGCCATATATAAACGCTGTTCATGAGGTCTATGGAGACCTGCACCCAAATTTCGCAACAGTTCCAATAAAAAACTATTGCTTCTTAAGTTTGAACAATTCGTCGGCTGAAGAACGTTAATAACGCAATGAATGTTGTTCTGTCAAAATTAAAGGCACTGCTTTTGTAAGCGTGTTGTAATATTTTTTCTTTCCTTCTTTCTTTAAGTGTGTTACACAAATTATCCAGCTGGGTTCGATTCCCGGGTCGGGCATTAAGTTTTAATAAAATAAGCGTCGGTATTAGTTGCTCACAGACTAGGGATGATGCCTGGGTAAAAAAAAAAAGAAATTCTAATGAGTCCGTCAGTCAGATAATAAAAAATATTAGACGCGTAATTTTTTGCTTTATCATATTAATAAAAAATTACTTAGATAAAACGCATTTTAAGTTGGGGAGTGGGGGTCGCTACGTCACAAGTAAGTAGGTATAAAATCTACATACTCGTGACGTCATGGTACATTTTAACTTAATGTATCGCCGTAAATTTACATTACGTAAAAAAAAAAATACGTGTCCAATATTTTTTAATAATCTTCAGGAAGGACTAAAAAAAATTTACATCAACCTTATTTAAACAAAGAACCAAAACTGTTCCATATTTGACTGCAGATCGAACCGCGCACAGATCATAATCAACCGATTGTTTTGTACAATTAAACGTACGTCATTAACATTACTTGGACCGTCCCTGACACCCTGCTACTTCGAAATAAAGGCGCTGTCAAATTGAAACTGTTACCATGTGCGAGCTGTTGACCGTACTAAGTAACGACGCGTGCGTGGCATGCGCGGGCGCAACGGCACGCGCTAACAATCACGCTACTGTTTGATATGTTACAACAACTGTTTATAATGTAATGATATGCTCGGGTTGAGGAGGATAGATGGCGGTGATAGTGGGTTAGGTGTTGAAATAAAATTAGACGTAATTCACTTTATTGCACGCCATTATGAATTTAAAACAGAAGATTATATAAGTAGTTCAGACTTTTGTTTTGAATTTTCGTTTTTTGCCACCGACTTCCGAAATAAATGTTTTTTTTTTTTCACTTTTTAGTTGTGGCCTACCCCACACAAATTAGAATACCACTACCTGCTATGTCAATAACAGTGAAAGGAACATCATATCATCCATATAGACTAAGTGGGAAAAATACGTATTATTGGAGCTAACTCTATCCAAGCAAATTTTATACAATTTATACGGGACGGGGCGGGGCCTTTCAAACAAGACAAGAATTTTTGAAATCGGTCCATAATTGACGGAGAATTCGACAGACATACATGAAACATACTTACGCTACAAACATATAACCTCCTCAAGGCGGTTAAAAAGAGAATTTGGAAGGTCTAGATGGAGTTGTGAAGTTCTTATTGTAAGAGCCAATACTGGGAGAAACCAATGGAGTATGTTATGAACGGAAACGCAAGACAGGAGTATCTTTTGTTAACCCATATTTCGCCAGTCCTACTATGGGTAAGCACTCCTCTGAGTGCTTACCGAAACTAGGACTGTGTTTCTGTAGGACTGGCGAAATATGGGTTAGGGCTAGGCAGAGGTGTAGCCTTCGGGGTTTACAGGCGTGCACTATCGTCCGCCGATATCGGCACGACAATCAATGTCGGCGACGATACCGTTGACTACACCGACAGTCTGAAAGCGTTTAGTAGTAATGTATGAAACTACCAGTCCGACGATATCGTGTCCTTATCGTTATCGTCCAATGTGAAAACGGCCAATGTTGATTGAAGTTCGATACGGCACGGAAGCGTACCGAATAGTTGTGAACAGCTTTGTAGATCGGTTAGCATGAATGGAAGTAGTAAAATATCTGCGGTGCCTGTCGTTCTACCCACATATAATTTTGTGCAGTGACCATAAGTAACGTAGTTATGTGAACGTGGGTGGTGCTCAACAACCTGTCATCAGATTATATTCAACACCTTTTATGTATGTGGGTGAATATGGAGATGATGACTAGGAATTGACGTCTTAGCAAATGCTGTTGCTACCATATTTTTATTTGAAGACTCAATTTGCCATAGTTTTTGCGCTGCTTAGCCTAATTGCTTGGCGCTACATTGTCAGACGCGAGTGTGATTTATGATAGGAACAAACAGCCTAATGAAAGTTCCGGGCATGTCTGCCAATGCATTAGTTAGAGATTCGTATGGTATGGGGTATGTGCAAAATCAAAAATATCAATGATACTTGCGAGAGGGCGTTAAAAAACTTTGCATCTACGAATGACCTAATTTGGAACTCGTTTTCATCGCATGAAGCACTTTTTAATTTGTCTCACTTTGTACCAGTGGTGGCCCAGTAGTAACTGCCACGATTTGACTGTCAATGACTTACGAATTGTAGGTCGTAGGTTCGAACCCTGACAGGTGCTTTACTTTGTATAAATTATTTCATCACTACTGCTCTCAAAACGGTGAAGGAAACATCGTGAGGAACCGGCAGAACCAAAAATTCGAAGACATGTGACATCTACCAACCCGCACTGGGCCCGCGTGGTGAATTTCGGCCCACTCCCTCTCACAAAGAGGAGGCCTGTGTCCCAGCAGTGGGCACATTACATTATTATGCTATTATATACTATCGAGGACACATGCACCTGACCATACAATGAAAAGTATACTGTACTAGATTCTGCCTGTGAGTTCATTTGCGACTTGTTTTAAAATAATATATGACACTCGGTAACAGTGAAGCTTTCTATCAGTAGGTAAGAATTTCCAATCAGATCAGAGATTACATTTTACTGTTTACAAACATATAACCAAACAATGTTACCTCTTTATGAGTTTAGATTTGGAAATTTAATAGACTCAAAGGAACCAACAATTAAAATTCCCGTAACCAGAAAGAAAACCCCAATCTTGAAGTACTTTCAATTTCACAAGGCTTACACTGCAAATGATGGCGTCAGACCATATTTACCCATTGCATCAGGACAGTGGGCTTATCAACCTTATTAACGGCACACTAACCCACTTCCGAACTGTAATATCTCATGAAGCAATGGTTCTCGAAATAGCCGCAGTTTAACTGTGGCGCTAGTGCCGCGAGAGGTCAGTGATCCAGATTTCAGCAGGATGGATTAGTAAGCTGTTATTTTAATTGCCTTAGCTGTTGGAATGATTTGGGAAAATTATATCTTGGCAAGTGGTCTCATTATTGGCGATTTATCAACTGACAAGCTTACAAACAGATGTGCCTGATGAGCTTTCTTATCGGCAAAACACTTGGTATTATGATAGAGCAAAAAAACTAGTTTCCTAAGGGCCCCCCCCCACACAAGAAACTTGTTTTTTTTCTCTAACCCCATTTAATTATTAACTTTATAAAAATAAAAAAAATTGATGTTATAGCGGCAATAGAAATACACAATCTATGAACATTTCAACTGTCTACCTATTACGGTTCGTGAGATATAGCCCGCTGACCGACAGACGGACGACGGACAACTCCTATATCCTACTACGCTCTACTAATAGATCAGACTATATCTTTGCAGACGAAACCTTAAGCAAACGTAGTACATTTCAAATAGCTTTATGTATCGACATCGAAATTACATGTTTATCCATATAATATACCTTACTACATAATAATGTGAACAAGTATATCAATCAAAAATTCGTCCGCATCGCAATCAAAAGGAAAAGTGGCCAAAAAAGGGCTTACAGCGTTGCCACGTTTTATGTCAATGCTGATTCTTATAAGTAAAAAATAAAATGGTTTATAAAAAGACTAAATGAACATCAAAACGACAGCGTAAAATGAAAATTCCGCAACACCGTTTACGGCGCCGTCAACTTCTGTCTCCTACTAGGCTCCACTAATAGGTCAGACATCCGGCCAGTAGGCGGTCTGCCTACGCCTGCAAAAGGTCGCAGGCCCCCATGCAACCATGGAGAAAGTTGTTCTCAAGTGGGCTTAAGTACCGAGTTTTAAATCGTCCCGAATTGCGAAACGAAAAGTGGGGCAGTGAAACGAAATTTCTGTAGCTTTTGTTGTTTATACTTGCAGGTAAAGTATATAAAGTTAGCCGGCTGTGCCAAGAACCAAAAATACAAAAGCCAGGACATCCACCAACCCGCACTGGGCCCGCGTGGTGTATTACCACCCGCTCCCTTTCATAGAGAGGAATCCTGAGACCCAGCGGTGGGAACATTATAGGCCAATTATGCTATTTTGCTATTTAAATCCAGGGCTGGATACTGAACTGCATAAAAAAGTGTTTACATTGGTCAAAATGTCGATTTAATATCACTGTTATCCAGCGCTGAATTGAAATACTGGATCAATGTAAATGTCTTTACACTGCCAAGTTTAAAGTTAGCCGGCATTTCCTAGGACCAAAAATTCAAAGATGCGACATCCACCGACCCACCCTGTGGATTACCTTCCACTCTCCCTAACGTAGAGGAGGACTGAGTCTCAGCAGTAGGAACATTGTAGGTTAATTATGTATGTAAGTAGGTATATTTCGGTGTGCGTTACAGTCTCCAATGTATAAACGTACGTGGTCTGTGATCACGTTTGCGTATAACATATAATATACATTTCATAATATCAAGGAAACCCCCATTTCCAGGCCATGTTGTTTAAACTATGACGTAAGTGTTGAAGGTAAGGCAGAGCTAAATTGTAATGATCTGTTCTGTTCAGGCAAGGTAATTTCTTTATTTACGGTTAGCAAAAGAAATGACCAAACATACAGACAACATATTTGCACAGATCTTGAAAATCCGTTGTGTTCTTTTTTTTATTAGCATGTTGATGGCAATCTAAATGGATTCGCCCCAGAATACGACTACGAGCTTGGCGCCATCACTAGCGTCCATCAGTTCCTGTAACGTGCAGACGACACGACACGCAGGACGCGATATTAGGAGTCATCGTTTGTGGAATAGCACCACATTTTCACTCCAAGGCCTGGTCGTGTATAAATCGCCACCTGAACAGGTTTTTCTAGCTTCGGCCAACCTAGGTCCGGAGTCCTAACTAAAAGGCCCGTTTGGCTTCAAACATTTGATTGTTTGGGAAGACTGCAAAATGAGATGGCAAAGATGCTCAAATGCTCGCCACATATCGCCCATTGTTTTACCCATTTTACCCGACTGATAAAATTTTGTTGAATTTCCTGTATTTGCTGTGTTAAAAAGTATTATATCTATCTATCTCTCGCAACTTGCAAAGCAATGTTTTCCGCCGGCGTTCTGCACTATTTTAATACAAGTTGTTTACGTAATGTCTCACAGCGTTGATTGTTAGCTTGCATGCTTGATTCTTCTGCCGCGTGTACTATAGTTTTCACGGTCAATTACCCCGCAATTTAGCTTATTGGCCTTACGGACATAATCATGTTTACAATTGTTTTAACTTCGTCATAGCAAGTTTGGATGTATGCGCTACCATCGAAATATGGCCGAGCATTTTAACCGATCCAACTCAAACTAAAACAAACAATGCAAACTCAAACCATTTATTTCAATTAAACTATTCACAGACACTTTTGAATTGTCAAGGGCGTAGTCAGTCAGAAGGATGGAGCTAGTTGCCCATTGCAAAGCGTAGTAGGTTCCCATGTAGAAGAACGGACAAGAAATTCCACATACACTAAATGGATAATCATCCTCTCACGCATACTACCCATATCCCAGTTGATATGTAGCCTCAGCGTTCAAATTGTTCCTGGCCATGATTTTTACACAATTATATAAGCCATATTTTCTTTGATCTGCCTCTTTTCTTTTGGGTGATGTTAGTGACTACGAGATGCTGACTAATAGAAAAGCGTGGAAGAAAAAGACATGTTGCGCAGACGCCAAATAAATTAGAATAAGGGCATGAGAATTATGATTTTGATGATGTCAGTGACCAGCAGCTTTTGAGCAAGAACCATCCACAGAAATTGGTTTAATCAGCGTTTGGAAACCAGCAATGCAAATTTTGTTGTTACAAGTAAGTTATTTCACAGAAACAATACAAAATCCAATAATTGTGCAAACGAACTAATATTGCATTTATCAAACCCTTATTATAAACTAAAGAAACGGTCTCCGTTCACCGTCCACTCGACATTGACATCACTTGCGCAAGCGCTTACGACATCGTCTTTGGAGTCGCCATTTTTATTCGCTACAGCGACTAATATGGCGATTTTAGTGCGAGAAAACATTTGTATCGAAGTCTCGAAAGAAATAAGTTTGGAAGTTTTTAAGATGAAAAGTAAGTATCCCATTTTCGAGTAGTCTCAAAATTGAATATGTAATTTTGCCTTGAAAAAAAAAATCCTTTTGCGATTGGCGTTCGTCCGGCGCACCCCGGACAGTCCATCAATTTATCACCCTTGCATAATCAGCCTATAATGTTGCCAATGCTGGGACACAGACCTCCTCTCTGTGAGAGAGTGGGCCGTAATCCACCACGCGGGCCCAGCTGTTTACAACCAACTGGCTGGCTAATATTGTTACCACGACATGAATTATTCTGATAGTACCTAGTCGATCGAGCTCTGCTCGGGTGAAAAAGATAAACATATCATCCAAGTATACCAACGTTGTATCACATTCCCGAGGCTGTGAAAATAGAGAAAACTAATTTCCCAGATATGAGACCTAGCTAGATCGATTTTTCGCCCCCGTTAACACCTATATTGCAACTTCCATCGAAATCCTTAGAACCCTTTTCGAGAACGTGATTACTCGTATAAGCAAATATTGCTTGTATAATAGTATAGGATAATAGTTCGCGTTAATTTGACAGAAGTTTGAAGTAAATTATAAATACGAACTGGATTCGCTCATGATTGTATGAATGACGTAACGTAGTTATGAATGGCCGTGACGTGCCGTGTGTCATGATCAGTTCGAGGAAAACTGGTTCAAAACATGTATAGGTATTTGTAGTTGTACGTTACTGTTAGGAAAATAAATAATATTGAGAATCAGCTGCTGAATGGATGGGAAAAATAGTATAATATATCACACTACGGGAAAACATCATGAAAGACATGTGACATACACCAACCAAGAAATGGGAACATTATTGGCTGATAATGTTTATATTTTTTTAACTGCAGGACAGATCTCTCTTCTCATATAGATAAGGACCGAGCAGAGATCACCAACACTAGCTTTCTGCGTGTTGTCGATTTGACACATGGTTAGGTCAGCATGTAATTCAAAATTGAATAAGCCTTGAGACTGTGGAGGAAGATCGAGACGAGCTAGTTGTACTGAGAGGACTGGCCCGTATTAGCTGAGAACCGAAGTGTGTGGAAAATAGAGAGAGAGGCCTTTACAGAAGACTCGATAGAAAAACCACTGGCATTATAAATCACAAAATACTAAAATAAAACAACACTGGCCAATAATTCCATAACATTTTATTTTAATGAAATGACGAAACAGTGCGGCCCAGTCATCCTATTAGGTGAAAACAAAAACAAGCGAATCATTTGAATCGCTTGTAGGTCAATGTCGTTTATATTAGCACTACTTTAAATACGCTCGGATGAGGAAAAAACATTGTTTTTGCAGCAGAAATATGGAAAAGTGGAGCATAATGTACGTACAGTCTTGAGCAATGATATTCAACCCTGTTTGAAGTAACGTCTTACGTCTTCAAGTTTACGTCGCGTCTGCGAGAGGCTTGTGGCTAAATAATAACAGCTGCACGGCTCTGCCGCAGTCGGTTCGTGGATGGGTGATCCATTATGAGACCCCTCCATGCCTCGGGAAGCTCGCTGCTGACAGCTGTTGGTCGCGGCTGTCGTTCGTAGATCTTTGACAGTCGTTACGGGTACGTAGTCAGAAGTTCAAAAGTCTGACGACCAGTCTTACCAAGAGGTATCGTGTTACCCAGTACCTGGGTTATGGAGGTCAGTTAGACTGGAAGCCGACTCCGTCATAGTTGGGATAACGTTAAGCAGATGATGATGTAGTACCGTATCATAGCACAGTTAATGATATACGACATCTTCAAATAAGCAACGATAGTGAAGCTGAAGCTATCGACATCTGCAATACCAAAAGCATAGCAGATGCGGGTCGTAGACTCGTAGCGTGATGTTACCAGCATGGAAAAGGGCCATAAATCCAAAAATATTTTTTCAAATTCGACTCCAGTGATTAGCGTGTTCAAACAAACAAATAAAAAAAAATAGGAAACAAACTCTTCAGCTTTATTATTAATATAGATAAACTCTAAATTGATTAGGAATGAATAGGTTAGACAGAAGGAGAATATGTAGTTCAATACCTACAACAATGCCACAAACCCCGTGAGAACGCCACGTGTTAGCTCTTAACTACAACAATCCACTTGAACCAATAATTTGATTGGCACCTCGTGTTACCGCTAAGCTGGTACACTTTTCAATTCATCATAAAACTTGATTTTTAAAAGTGTTTTTTACGTACGAGTACTTACGTATGTGATGGTTAAAAGTCGACGGCCCACTTGATGGCTAGTGGTCATCGCCGCCGATAAAAATCTGGAATACCAGATGCATGACAAATGCGTTGTCATCCAAGAGACAAGTTGATATGTCTCATGTGGTTCTAATTACACCGGCACCCATCCATACCCTTGAAACCGGAACTAAGCAGTCATGACGTGCCAGCAGCTGCCGACTACTTCTGTTTGGTGCTCGTGATTGATTATATTTAAATCTATTGTGTTTTATTGTTCTACTTTAGTTAATTATCTTTTTGTATGCACGTGTTTCTGTGACAAATCAACTTATTTTTCCTTCTTTCTTTTCTTTCCTTTCAACGCTTTGGCAGTTACTAGTGGTTGTTCTTCCGAACGGGCTCTCTCAATAGAATACTACAAGGGTGTTTACTGTGCATCGCGTTTCGGTTTCTCGATATTGCAGGCGTCTAACTCAGACTAAATAAAAAACCAAGACAGCGCTGTCAACAGTGACATTAGGTTCGTAAACATGTATGCACAGAGCGGAGGTGTAGTTTTAGCATGCTTCATTGTATTTTTCGCAGCGCTAATTATGTCTTGGTTTTTTTATTTGGTCTGAGACGTCTAATGCCAGTTCTTATATTCTTCTTCTTTTCGTGTGGTTAGTGACTAACCTGGTGTCAGAGTTTTAGAACCGCCCATAGGGCTCTGACATGGCTTCAAATGTCGAGAAATAACTATCAGGCATCCCGGCAGCCGGTTCCCTCACGATGTTTTCCTTCACCGTTTTTTGAAGCAAGTGATAATTATACACTACGCACATGAATCCGAAAAGTCAGAGGTGCGTGCCTTGGGTTCGAACTCGAGACCTATGACTTGGCAGTCTGATCTTGGCTATCACTGCTCTCTGTCCTTATATTGAAACATTATCATTAGCCTTTAGTAGTCAACTCCTGAACACACATTACTCCTCTCTATCCTCATTTTTCCTCATCTAGCCTTCCAAGAATCATCGCTCAACATAGCCTGAATCATATCCCATATATTTCACCATAATTTCTTCAGTAGGCCAAGGTAAGGTCCTACACTCCGAACTCTGTGGTTTTCCCCATGACGGAATGCAAAGCACTTGAATGAATTTCTGACACAAGCTCTTAAAATTAACCAATACGATATGCGGCCGTAAAGCCGATGATAACTGACTTTTAATGATTTTATACTGAAGCTCACGTCTAAACAAGTAGTGTTAATGATTTGGAAAAAATATATGTCAAATTAGACCATTTCCTAATAACTTAATATAAGAAATATTTTAGATTTTGTTTATATAACATAGTGAAATTAATTTGTAAAATTATGTCTAACGCGGATAAAAACTGAAATCACGCAAAATCTATAAAGCTACCTGAAATCTTCATCATTTCAAAGATAATTTAATTATTGTTCTTTTAGTATACGTGTTTTATTAAAATATCTTTTGTTTTTTTTATTAATAAATTAATAATAATTTTTAAATTTTAATTTATTAATTAATAATGCGTCTAATTTGGGACAGCGCTCCTTGATGGGCGAGTCCTTTTACTGGCTGGACGTACGACGCGTTGCATGAGCTCAGTACAGAACACGCAAGCTAACCACTCAAGGTCGCTGGCATATATCTGCGTCTTAAATAATTAACTGGCGAAATGTGGATGTACTGTAGGTAGGGTTAAAATCCGAACAGTTTATGATCGAGCTAAAGGAAGTATGTAAAGATCGTGAGGACGCAGCGTTCTGAAAGTTCTGCCTACCCTCAAAAACAAAAGTTTACACTTTAATTATGAAATAATGCAAGAACATAATACTATCCTTGAGTAGGTATTGAACTTGCTGATATCTCGATTTAACCACGACATAATAATTTATTGCATATGTACATACACAACCAAGTGCATGTTTCCAACAATATATATTTCTGTTATCAGTGACCTGACCTTACGCTCAATAGAATGACTATCATGTATGTATAATAATATTAACTAAGTCGCAGCGCGGGCGTAAAATGTCGCACATCGAGCTTAAGAAAGATCCTGTCACATGAATCAAGCACTTCTCCCAGCCCCGGATCTAGGGTTGGGCAAACCGGGGCCCGTGTCCCGGGCGCCAACGTCAGGGGGCGACAAATTCAACCGTAGCAGACAAGCGCACCACCCAGCACACCGCAACTTTGCAATAAATGAGACGCGAGCACATTTTGGCGCCCCTGTTGGATAAGTGCATTAGATATCGATCGATAAAATCTGATTAAGATCAATAATTAAATTATCTTTAAAATAGTGAAGGTTTCAGAAAAATACACTTGATAGATTTTGCGTGACTCTCAGTGTTTTATCCGCGTTAGACATAACTTTACAAATTAGTTTCACTATGTAATATAAATATAAACTAAAATATTCATATATTAAGTTATTAAGAAAATGCTCTAATTTAACATATTTTTTTTCCAAATCATTTATTTATACATGATTTTCAGTACAAAATCATTAAAAGTCGGTTATCGTCGCCTTAAGTCCCGTGGAATAGGGGGCGAGCCTATTTCCATTAACCGGGCACAAATCTAGACTCCGAGTTGTTACTGAGAAATTCCTGATGCAAAAACCTAATAACATTTTGCCCGACCTGGAAATTGAACCTAGGAGCTCATGCTCAGCAGTAGTGCTTGCGACCACTAGGTCAACGAGGCGAGCAAGCATTCGGATTTGTAACTCCTAAAATCTGTTGTGTTATTTTCTTGCTACCATTAAAATGAGTCATTGGGCATGACTATGAGACGACTTCAGATGATGTTTGAGTATAATTATAGCCAAAATCATTGACAGAACGGTACCGTGACATCAATGGTGTTTGAAGAATACTTTGGCATAGTATATAGTACTACCATTTGCTCGCGGCTTCGCCCGCATGGATTCGGAAAATATCCCTCGAGAACGTACTACTGGGATTAAAAGTACCATATGTGTTAATTCAGGTAAACAATGTATTGTGTTCCACGCGCGCCTCAAAGAGATGTCAGCACCAACTGACGGGGTCCGGAAGGGCCAATGCCTGCCGGGGTTGCGAGTTTGTCCGAAAGGGATATCGCGACCCCGGCACAGAGGCAACGGAAGGAACACGGGTGGGTTTTAGTCAGTAAAAGTCTGACACACCTTCCCACTCCGCCCAGAGCGGGAAAAGTTATTTATTTGAATATATAATTTACCACGCTCAAAAAAAAAAAAGGTAAACAATGTATTAGTTCCGTAATACATTGTTTTAATACTTAACTCTATTGGTTTACGCGACTTACGCCAGTAAAACTCCCAGTCAGAATGATTTTTCCCGACATTTTCAACATTCATCGTCAATTATCGTCTTTTCTGATTCATGTGCATATTGTATAATTATCACTTGCTTCAAAAACGGTGAAGGAAAACATCGTAAGGAAACCGGCATGCCTGAAAAATATTTCTCGACGGCATGTGAAGCCAAGTCAGAGGCTTTAAAACGAAAACTGAGGATACCGATTTCCAATATTTTAGGGCTTCTGTCGTTAGGTATTCTAAATAAGCACAACCAGGATCAACAGTTTAACATGCTTTCCGAGGCACAGAGAGTTCTCGATGAGTAAAGAACGATGACCCATCCAAATATTGGGTGTAAAATTATGGTATTATAACTAACAGTACTAAGATACATTCATGGGTTTTATCAAGAGCTTCGCCATTGATTCATTTAGATGAGTCATATAGTATAGTCATTTTATATAGTTACTAGGAAGTAGTGGATGCTGATACAAGAGTGTTTCCACTCTGCGCGTGCTTTTATTCTAAATTATGATGACTAACTGTTACTTATAGTAAATAACGATTATTATTTGTAACAATAATTTAAACCCTTCTCCTCCCTCTTCTTTTCGTGTGGTTAATGACTAACCTGGGGGTCATAGTTTACAGAGAGAGAGACAGTGTCAGAGGTTTTGAGTTTTTATTTTATTTACTCCCTTTAAAATTTTCGGACGTGATCCATTTTGTTAGTAAAATAGTGCTAACATGTCAGTTCATACATCAACGCATACCTGTCCGCTATCACACTCAGGATGCTGTTGTTACTAACAAGCACCTACGCAGCAGTGACGCCGCGTTCTTGAGTAAATTTGCCGCGAAACCATCTGTGCGTGCCTTTATGAACATGGCGGATGCGCTGCAAAACGAAAGGAACCTCAGGAGCATCCTGAATCCGTTACCAGACCCGAAAAGCATTGACAGCCCTTTCTTTGCGTATATGCTGTCCACAGAACGCTGGAGTAAAACGTCTGACTAAAGGATTTAAATAAGAAAATAAATAACAAGGCCTTTATTAATCAATCAATCTGCCTAGCCTTTTCCCAACTTTATTGGGGTCGGCTTCCAGTCTAACCGGATTCAGCTGAATACCAGTATTTTACATGGAGCGACTGCCTATCTGACCTCCACAACCCAGTAACTGGGTAATACGATACCCCTTGGTAAGACTGGTTGTCAGTCCGACTTTCGGGCTTCTGACGACGCTCCTGTGCCAGGGTCATCCAGGCTCTACCCGCGATGGTAACAATGTCGTCCACTCATCTCGCCTCCGGACGACCGACACCTCCTGTAATCACAGCGCTTTGCCAGGTGTCCTGCCCAACTCCATTTGGGTTCCATATCTCTTTCTTTAACTACTTATTTCTAGCTCAATTTACCTAACGAAGATACCCAATTATGTCTCCCTAAATTGAACTGAAGACGTTCAGCTGGCTCCATGCTGAGACAAATTGAGTGGTCTACAGAAAATCAACCTTCCATTTTGCTCGAAAATTAACGCAAGCCTTTGCACCATGGTGATATATAGAAATTATAGATCGTTTAGTGCTACGATCTTCCTCAAATACTGACTCCTGTTATGTCCGTCTGGATATAAAAATCGATACTTCCATATTCATATAAATAATAAATGCGAATAAATACTCGTAATAATAAAGGCCGGAGGAGCTTGTGGTTAAGTAATAACTGCTGCACGGGTCGATCTGTCAGGTTAACCTACGCTTGCCGCGGTTTGTCGCTGAATGGGTGACCATCTGTACATACCGAGACACCTTCGTGTCTCGGAAGCACGATAAGCCTTTGGTCCCGGCTGTCATTCGTGGATCTTTGACAGTCGTTACGGGTCGTCAGAAGCCCGAAAATCTGACAACCTGTCTTACAAAAGTATTACCCAGTTACTGGGTTGTGGTTACGGTTGCTAACTTTTTTTATGCCAAATATTGTATTTCGAAGCCATTGCCTTTAAAAACATAGTCGATGACGAAAAAATAAAATACAGTAGACCAGTATGTTTCAAAAACATATTCTATAAGTGCATATTTTTTGCTACCATGAACTTTATTACTTAACAGGTATTTTTTTCATGGCCGTAATTATTTATACACTCTAAATTAAGATTAACAAAATTCCATTAATTCAGCCTTTATGAGATTAATACTGGTTCTATTCCGATTATCTCGCCATTTTGTATTGATATATAATATACCTAGCAGTTTCGCCTTTTTGATTTTTTCCTCAGAAATATAGTAGGATTTAGGCTTGGTAACCCTAGTTGTAGAGGTCAGATAGGCAGTCGCTCCATGTAAAATACTGGTATTCAGCTTCATCCGGTTAGACTGGAAGCCGACCCCAAAGTAGTTGAGCAAAGGCTAGGCAGATTGATTTTGATCGATCCAAGATCGACGAAGAATTTAAAAGCAAGTGGCTGGACGGCTTTGCCCGTATAAGACTGTTAGTCATTATCAGTATTCAAACTAAGACCTCTTTTGTCCATATTTAGTCACAAGGAACCTATCACAATAATTTACTAAGCGAACATCTTTTATCATTCATTTTAAACTTTAACAGTAACAACGTAAAGTTTAAAATTCTTCGACAATGGAATAACATTTTTAGAATATTAATCATATTGTAATACGGTTTATGTTTTAAATACATTTGTATTCTTTGACCTTGTTACCTAATGATGACTCAATAACAACATCGATAATAGTAGAATAACAATAATTATTGTGTTGATAATAAACTGCTGTCTTATTTGTTCTTCACGAATTATTTATTTGAAAGAAATCATCACTAGATTAAGTAATTCTATGGCTTTTGTTTATAGAAAAAATATATCCTTAACTATTACTTAAATGAGCAATATTTTGTACTTAATCACGTTCTCGAAAACGGCTCTAACGATTTCGATGAAAGTTGCAATATAAGGGTCTCATATTTTGGAAAATTCGTTTTCTATATTTTCACCCGAGCAGAACTCAGTCGCCCAGGTACATGTCATAACACAACCTAACACACAAGTTGTCCAGAGGCTTTTTGAAGTGCCTACATAGTACATCAGTAAGTACACCCACATCTTGTCATTATATTTAAGTCCGATGAAATAGGGGGTGAGCCTATTCAAATATCATATAATTTTTATAAAACTAGATGACAAGAAATCTAAGCCTATAGAATTGCCGCACTGCGGCATTTGAAAACGATACTGTAATCCTGGTTTTGAAAAAGCTATTCGATTAACTGCTGTTATTTTGGTAAACTAAACACAATTATCACATTATGGGAATCGATGCAAGTTAATACTATCGTCCTCTTCATCGTATTGTAAAATAGCTATCAGTGGACGTCGACGGTTCACCTGCACGCATACCATGACAACCATAGAAACGGGTTTTCTACGGGTTTTGTCGACCGAAGAATAGACAAAATGACAGATTGCGATTGTTTATCTGTCATTTTGTCTATTCTTTCGTCGACAAAACCCGTTTCTACTGTGGTCATGCTACGCGGGCTGATAAGTAAGTGACATAGCAGATCCGTTGTCATCCTAGAGAAAAAGCAGAAGTTCACATCCCGCACCCTTCACACAGCACAGCTTGTCGGTGTACATAATATGTTGGTGGTGTTCCGTCGCTTCCGCAGACAAATTCCACAGAACTGCACAAAGTTAAGCTAGTGCAAAGGGAAGTGCTACTAACATAGTTTTAAGCCTTATTTTATTAGCACAAGTTTTGTTTATATTAGAATATGTATGTTTAGGTTAAGGTTTTTTTCTATAGGCCTGTATCGCCTGAAATAAATGGTATTACTATTATATTATTATGTACGGTAATACTTCCCGGAGGACCTCTTTCACAATGAGTTCTACTATTAATGGAACACCCGGTCTAATTTGTCTTAGATTAAGTGAGCTTGCAATGAGTTCTCATTCTACCTGACGCTAGGTATTGACAGTTATGTACTCTGGACTTTAAAAGAGACTGCGACCTCTGAGTTAGCTTCAGTCTTTCTTCTCAGAATAGTCGGATAGAAAACACCGAACCGAACACATCAAGTTTTAAAACATAATTTGTATATTTGTAAAAGTATTTGTTTGAACCATATTACAGAAATTACCTGGGCGACTGATCTCTGCTCTGGTGAAAATAGAGAATACTCATTTAATAGTATAGGAAAGTTCGTACTTTTTCCATGTATAGTACATACTAATTCCATGCTGCCATGTCATTATTCTAAGGCAGCCATCTTGTTCTAAACTTTGGGCGAGCGAACTGTCCTCCGGTGAAAATACGGAAAAAACTAATTTTCCCATGTATGAGACCTAGCTAGATCGATTATTCGCCCCCGTAAACCCCTATATTGGAACTTTCATCGAAATCGTTAGAGCCGTTTTCGAGAACGTGATTAGAAATATAATAGTATAGGATTTAATATTGACAACTCACTTCAACTAAGTTTTCACATTGCGATTTTAACAAAATAGATCGGCAGATATATCTTTGTTATTGTTATTTTCGGCGACTTCCTCTATTCATCTTGCTACTCATAATGTAAGAAATATACAAATTCACGTGCTTCCGATCCTGACTCATACTAGGCTGGCTCTTATAGCCATGAGCCCATCTTTGGCCAACTGCCAACACATTTGGTCCAACGTTTGATAAAATGATTAGCTCATGCTTACAACTTTTTCTGTGATCTCTGAGGTCTTAGTAAATAGGAATGACTGATTTGTATTTTCTTGCTGTATAGACATTAATGCATAATGAATCAATCTGCCTAGCCATTTCCCATCAAGTTTGGGGTCGGCTTCCAGTCGACATCCGGCTAGATGTAGCTGAATACCAGTTTTTTACATGGAGCGATTGCTCTGATCTCCACAACCCAGAAACTGGGTAATACGATACGCCTTGGTAAGACTGGTTGTCAGATTTTCGGGCTTCTGGCGACCCGTACAACTTTCAAAGATCGACGAATTATAGCCGGGACCAACGGCTTAACGTGCTTTCCGGAGCACGGAGCAGTCTCGGTATGTAAAGGTGGTCACCCGTCCACAGACCAACCCGCAAGCGTAGCTTAGACTGATGGATCGACCCGTGCGGCCACGAGCTTCTCCACTTAATGCATAATGTATGTGGTCCAGGAAAATAACTCTTTGCTTGCAGAGGATTGTGTCGTGAGGACAGTTTCGAGTATGAATGTGGATGAAAAAGAAAGAAAATAAATGTATTTGATCCAGGTTAAGGCACACAATATGGCTACAAGACCAAAGCAAACGATGGATGGACTGTGTGAAAGATGATGCGGCTAGAAGGGGGGTGACTACCGAGACGACTGATAGAGAAGTATGGAAGAAGACATGTTCCGCCGACCTCAAATAGGGATAATGGCAAGAGAATGATAACTTGCAGCACATTCAGAAACCCTACACGCTTGACATAGACGTAAAATCTTTACTGCCATACAAATGTTTTTACAGTAGAATTCTGAGAGCAAAAACTGCAAGGTGCTGTGCAAGAAGCAGCCAAAAAATTTTTGCATTTGTTCTCGATTTTCGATCGCTCGGTGTCTACTACAGACATGCCTAAATAACTGTTTATGAAAAGTTGTTAAGACTAGCTCGAAAATCTAAAAATATTTCAGTATTAAAACCAATGTTTATAAACTACACAAAAAACGTGTACAACAACAATACTTCTGATTTAAAAGAGTGTCCATGTAGTTTCTTACCCGTTCCTCCCCATAGTCCCCATACGAGCCTACTATACGCTTTGGAATGGGCAACTAGCTACATCGTTCTGATTGACAATTCAAAAGTGTCTGTAAATAGTTTAATTGAAATAAACACTGAGTTTGAAGCTAAGACAAACCACCAACACGCATTAGCTCCGCATTGAGGATTACGCGCCGCTCCCTCGCACAGAGAGGAGGCCTAACTCCCAGTAGTTGGAACGTTATAGGCTGATTATGTATGTATCTTACCTTTACATAAACACAAACGTTACAACAGTTGTTTTCACAAGGTTAAGTTTAGATAGAATAAAAATAAAAATACTAGATACCGACCGCCGTCGACCTTCGTATCATATCTTGTCGTAGAAGCGGAACGAACTGATCTAGGCGTAGCGAAAACTGTTTAGAATAACTTGTTTCAACTTTAACTATAATATGTATAACGCCTGTATGCCCCGACGGTATTGGCAGACATGTATTAGTACAGCGGTATTCATATTTCACCAGCCGATCGATTCTGTAAAAATATCACCGTGAAACTTAGGTGAAGTGAGCTGTCAATAGTGTTAAGCCTAGCATCCTGCCGGTCGATTTGTGACAGTGACAGCTCACTTCACGCTCACTTCATCTATGTTTCACGTGGATCTTTTTACAGTCCCAGCAGTGGGAACATTATAGGCTGTTTATGCTAATGCTTAATCTCAAATCCAACTGGAAGCCAACGGAATTATACCTTTAATCACGATTTACAGAGCAATTCTTCAGCGCAGTAGGTATGTTTAATTATATTGGGCGTTCCTGTAATTCGGCGTGACATCACCGATCGATTTAGCGTGACGATGTCAGCTTAGTCTTGACCCATTTGTTGGCACGCGCCAATATCAGTTGCGTGTCTTTGTTTTTTTATAATCATCAACATTCAACAGTGCGCAAGCGTGTTTATTGAAAGCCTTTACCTTGCAGGGCATATCTTTTTATATTGAACTCACAATACGAAAACTAGATTTTAAAGAATAAAACCATAGAGTTTCTTGCCCTTCTTCTCTATAAGAACCTACGCTTCGGAATTAGCTTATTTGTAACTGACTGACTCCTTGACAATTAAAACATGCCGGTAATGATTTAATTGAAATTATTCATGCTTTGCTGGGTTTGATCGTTCTTGCCGATTCTGTTCATACTTACTGCGTTGAGTATGAATGTGGGTGACTTCTTGAGTAGGGGAAGACCAAAGAAACAATCAATAGACTAAGTTGACAGTTTGAGTTTGAGTCAAAGATGATATGGCTAAAAAGCGTATGACTACAGAGATGACGACTAATAGAGAAGAAGGGCGGAAGAAATGCTGCCCCGACCACAAATACATTTAAATAGGAGGTAGGAAGATGATTAACTGATGATTAATGAGTTCCTGCCAATACGGTAGAACACTCCATACAGCTGAATTCTTTACTAAATTGCGAGTGCGGTGCTCCTGAACAGATTATGTCCCATCACCACGCGTAGTATGACAACCTTAGAAACTAGGGTTCTCTACGGGTTTTGTCGACGGAAGAATAGACAAAATTACAGATTGTGATTGTGAATCTGTCATTTTGTCTATTCTTCCGTCGAGCAAACCCGTTTCTATTGTGTTTATGCTAGGCGTGCTGCTAGTACCCCAAATCTCCGTTCCGCTGCACCCTTAATTATCTGATCAACGCCTCTGACGCCGCAATAAACGTGGCCACATGGGCCCAAAAAGATGTAGAAAAAGAGAAGACTAAATTCAATACTTTCGTGACACACCATGCTAAAATGGCTCAACTACACAAATCGACGGCTCCGTCCACATGTTCCCAGCAGGTACATGTTGAAACACTTCCTGTGCTATTTCAGACTGCCCTATTTACTTTACTGCAATTGTGTTACGACTCCAAGCGTCGTTTCCTATGTTATTTGTGTAAAGTTTATTAACAGCCGTTTTGATGAATTCTTACTCGTAGGGCTCTTATAGAGAGGTACAGCCTGTGTGTGATACTACCTCTTTGGTCTATTTTTTACATGCTACTGCTGAGCATGAGTTCTTGGGCTCGATTCACGGGGTCGGGTGTGTTATTAGGTTTTTACATCTGGAATTTCGTAGTAGCAGCCCGGAGTCTGGATTTGTGCCCGATTGATGGCAATAGGCTCGCTCTATTTTACATGGGACATAACTACTGGCGAAAAATGTGGGTGATATGTAATCCTCTGCCTACCGTTCGAGGAATACACGCGTGATGTTATATTAAGAGGAAAAGTACTAGAGCTCTTTGTGAAGGAGTTCGTCTGGAGAAGTACTAACATTATAGTGTATGTCCATCGACAATCAGCGATGTTGTGTTCCCGTTTGATATGTGTGCTGGTATTAACCTACTAGCATGTCATGTCATTACCCGTCATGGCTTCATCACTGAGATGGCAACGCCCTAGTGATGCTTCTGTATTCCAATGGTTTAGATTTTTTTTTTCAGAAAACCATAGATTGCAAAATATCGGTTTTATTTTTATTCCCAATTTTTTTCCTCATATTATATAAATCCTATACATTTGATCATTCATAAATTAATAAAAAAAATATTGGCCCTCGTTTTTTTCCCTTATCAAACATGAAGTTAAAATCGTTTCAAAGGGCAATTTTAATTTATTTTTAACATAAAAGTACATATTATTGGGATGACGTTATCAGCGAAGTCAACGAACTCTTATCGTGATATTTTAATCAGCAAACTAAAATCTGGACAGATTGTGTCGTTTCAGATATTTGCCAAATAAACAAGAATTTTAATCATTTATAATTATAACGTACAAGCGACGCTTTCAATTATATTTCCCATCGGAAAAAATTACGAACTTCAATACAAACGTTCATCCCCTATTTAACCCCCACAGCGGATAAATTTAAAAAAATCCTTAGTTGGTGCTCAATATCGTTAAAGTATAAAAGGAACACTTGGAAATTTTAATTTTTCTAAATCCAGCGGTTTTATAGGCGTGGTCACTGTCAGTGAGTGAATGAATTTCAGCATTTCATTAAGGCGACGGTAACCGACTTCTAATGATTTTATATTAATCACGTCTAAACGAGTAGTGTTAGTGATTTGGAAAAAATATATGTCAAATTATAGCATTTTCTTTATCATTTTATCTGTAAATATTTTAGATTATGGTTATATTACAAAGTCATTGATATATAAAAACCCAAGATGCACAGTCTGGAACAAAATTAATACTCAAAACTGTCCCCAACTATACGTAGGTAGTTATAGTCATGATATAAACATACAGAAGTTGCCTCTAGCTCTTTCTATTGCGTAACTCTTATATCTTCTGACTACGTTACGCCCACTGAATTCGACAAGTCGAGCCCGCCGCGGACCTACACAGAGGGGACACTCCGCAGGTAATAGGGCTTTCATCCCGGGAATCTCGGTCTCGAAAATTTCGAGAGTCTCGACGATTTTTTGATATTTTCGAGACTCGATACTGATGTTTTAAGTCTCGGGAATAACGAGACTTTTGAGACTAAGTCACAAAATAAAAAGTACCTATAAAAAATAAAATAAACTACTAAAACAACATAATTTTTTTACTTTGCTTAAATGGCAACACTGTATTAGTGTTCTGTGGTGGAGATTGAATAACCTTGTTGAAAAACGACACAGATTTTGATATTTCTTTGTGAAATTGCGAACTTATTAGCTACGATGTCATTAGCAGATAAATTAAAAGGTATGTATCATAGTTACGTTAGAAGCTTAAGTTTTCACCTAAATTATAGTCATTATTGACTTGTGATATTTTACATGCATTTTATGTTTTACCTACTTAAGTTTGTTACTCGATTGCATGACAACGCAGAATATTATGCTTTACTATATTTCTTAATTCTTAATTTACTAACTATCGATTTAACATGCTATTTTACACAATATTGTTTTTTGCTAGTTTGAGGTTATATTGTAGTCGTATTCTGAATAGGGCGGTATTCTGGTATTTTATACAATCGTTTTTGTGTGTGGTCATGGGCTTTTTTTTTCATTGTTTTAGACAACAGCATGCTTTATTGCGATGTACCTGCTAAAATGCATGATAAGTCTTCGGTATGGTGCTATTTTTTGCGAGCCAATGATAATGCTTCTGCCAAATGCAAAACATGCCACAAAATATTAAAGACTTTAGGAGGAAATACAAGTGGTCTTCATAAACATCTTAAGAGTACGCATAACATGATATTGTCAAAGCAAGAAGTACGACTTGCTTCATCATCTGATAATATCGCTTGCACAACTTCAACAAGCAAATGCAAGAGTCAAGATGAAACTTATAAACCACCCGAAAAAAAAGCTAAGATGACGGATTTCTTTCAGCGAGTTGACGGAATTGAAGTTAAAGTTTCGAGAATGGCTGCTCTGGATGGAATACCATTTCGAACCTTTATCGAATCTAAAGATTTACGCGAGCTGTTCAAAAAATTTCAATACACACTACCATCATCTGTAGCTACCATATCAAGCATGGTCAAAAAACAGGCCGACTATGTCAAGTCTCTGATAGTAAATGAGATAAAAAAATTGAAAGAGAGCGGAGTTAGATTTAGCTGTACCTTAGACGAGTGGACCTCAACTCAAAACAAGAGGTACATGAATGTAAACATACATTCACCATTTTTTGAAGGTGATAAATACAACAACATAGGTCTCGTTAAGATATCTGGTACCATGCCTGCTGCTGTTTGTGTAGATTTGTTAAAAGAACGTTTGTCGGAGTTTGATATTCATTTAGACACTGACGTTATTAGTCTGACTACAGATGGTTGTAGTGTAATGAAAAAAATGGGAAAGTCAGTCAATGCTTATCACCAAAAGTGTCTGGCACATGGTATGCAGTTGGCGATACTAGATGTATTGTATAAAAAAACAAAAGTCGGTGAAATACAGAATGACTTACCACATAATATAAAGGATGACGACGATGAAAATGAGGATGATGATGAAAAAGACGAAAGTGGAAGTTTTGAAATAATTGAGAGCAGCAAGCCGCGAAAAAATGAAGAAATAATTTATGAACATGTGATTAATAAAATCCGAAAAGTTGCAAAGTTGTTCAGAAAATCACCAACGAAACAAACAGTATTAAGGAAATACGTAGAGGAAGAGTTCCACAGAGAACTAAAATTAATAATTGATTGCAAGACGAGATGGTCCAGTTTAGCGGAAATGCTTGAACGATTTCTAAAAATAAAGATATGCGTTCGAAAAGCTCTAATTGATGTAGGATCCGGAATAGAGTTCACTGAATCAGAGTATACTACACTGGAAACAATCTCAAATTCACTTGGTATCATGAAAGTGGCCTTAGAAGCACTGTGTAGGCGAGACGCTACTCTTTTAACAGCGGATACTGCCCTCAATTTCTGTCTAAAGAAATTAGATGTACAACAAAATTCTTGAACATTAGTCTCGCCAATTCACTGCGTATCCGTATTAAAGAAAATAGACTGATTGAGGCAAGTATCTTACAATACTTGCACAGTCCTTCTTAGTTTTTTGAAAAGAAGTTGGATGCAAGAGCATTCCAAACGTTAAGCAACGATGAAATGACAGTGTCGTTGAAAGAATTGTACGAAAGGCTAAATAAATCCACAACCACAACTGAAGAAGCAACTGACAATTATCCCGGAAATACCAGTGATTCAAATGATGCGACGATTGCGGAGCTCACAAGTCTAACGACAGGAGAACAGTTGGAATGTGAGCTTAATAATTTGCTTAACCCCCAAGAAGACAAAGTTCAGAATATAACTTCCATGTCTATCCATGACTTGCAAACAACCCTGCACGTGGAAAAAGCTCTCTTTGAAAATGGAGGCGACAGGGGGAAGTACCTAAACCATTGCTACAATTACTTAATATCTATCCCCCCCACTAGCGTAGAAGCAGAGAGAGCTTTTTCTAACGCGGGTTACTTTTGTAATAAAATCAGGTCCTCTCTATCTGAAACTACATTAAACGCCCTTTGTTTTTTACGTGCCCACTATAAAAATGAAAAAAACTCTCTTAAATAATTTTTATTCTATTGAGTATGTTGTTGTATGTTTATTAAAGTATTTGATTGAAATATCTTGTTTTGACTACATAAATGCCTAGCCTATAATTTTGAGAGTTACTTTTGAAATAGTCTCGAAAGTCTCGCTTTTCCCGGGAATTTCGAGACCGCATCGAGTCTCGATTTTTTTTTCCCGGGACTCAAAAATGCAGCGAGACTGAAAGCCCTAGCAGGTAAGGTATGAAGCTACTACAATTCAGTGAGCGTAACGTAGTCAGAAGTTCTAAGAGCTACGCGATAGAAAGAGAGTTAACTTCTAGGTGAATATAACTGTAGGTAATTAGCGCTGTGCGACCTGAATTGCACTTTAAAGCTCGTACAGACCAGCGCGACGCGACGCCGCGCCGCGACACGAACAATACAATTTCTAAGGAAACTTGACGGTATAACAATAACCGGTGTCGCGTCGCGCTGTCGCGTCGCGCCGCGCTGTCGCGTCGCGCTGGTCTGCACGAAGCTTTATTGTTTCGTAGCAAGTCGCTTTTATTTAAATGATGTTATGGAGTGACCCATCTGTGGCTTAGACCGAAAAAAGGGTAACATTTTGACCGCCACGACACTTTCTTTTTCATTTAAGTAGTTTTAAGTACTCTCAATCGTTTCTAATATATTTCACTGTGCTTGTTATTCAAAACATAGTAGGTACATAGAGAAAGAAACTTCCTTCGAACCGGATGTCCGACGACACCTCTCCAATTTTTTTCATTCTAAGCGTATAACTGACACCCTTTCCCTCCAAAGTTACTTAACACGCCAACGCCAAGCAACCTTACACAACAATATTATAAAATTACCTCAATAGGCTATTCTTGTAAATACAACAATCTTAGAAGCCGTACGTGTGAAGCCAACGACTTCACAGTACCCAGGCGTTAATATGACACATCGAGCTTTAGAGAGAGACAAACAGAACAATAAACCGCGAAGTATTCAAATAAGATCATGAAACTTTGCATAGTAACTGAACTAACAATAAAGCAGATACTATGTTTTTTTATTCTTTTATTATCATTTTTTTAATATTAAAAAAAATAATTTGCTAAACTATTGGCGCCCTTTTTTTTTTTTTTTTGGATGGGAAATTATCAAATAACTTCTCCCGCTCTGGGTGGAGCGGGAGGGCGTGTCAGACTTTTACTGACTAAAACCCACCCGTGTTCCTTCCGTTGCCTGTGTGCCGAGGTCGCGATATCCCTTTCAGACAAACCCGCAACCCCGGCAGGCATTGGCCCTTCCGGACCCCGTCAGTTGGTGCTGACATCTCTTTGAGGCGCGCGTGGAACACAACGCGCCGTCGACCCGGGCCTGGTCCCTATCGGACGGCGAGCTACCCATTGCTCACCGTCCGCAAGCCCGCGCCTACGGTGGCCGGAAGTCGGCTCGCGACTCCCGACGCCCGGGGCAAAAACTATTGGCGCCTTGGAGCCTTCTCCCGCCCACCGCTTAGTCTCGCTCTCACTAAGTCCGTAAGTAGTATCGCGCCGAGCGAGATAAGAAGTGAATTTGACCTGAGGCATTATGGACTCTACTTTTTTAACACAGTTGCGAGTATTTGTAATAATATATAAAACCTATTAATACAGCTCGAGTGTACTAATTAAAAGAATATTAGTTGTACGCATCCAATACATTACTTGCATACTTAATTATAAAAGACAATGTTATTACTTATTACACATGTATTTACATAAATATACGGACTGATACAGACGTGCGACATTTTATCGGTACGTAACTACGCAAGACGCGGCTTCGCCTGTATAGGGGTCGGGATTTATCCAGCGATATCATACTACCGATACCGGGATGAAAAGTATCTTTATACAGTCATAATAGTTATTTACAAGAACTTTGCCCTTTTGTTACTAATTTGACGATTGTTGTAACAAACGTCTTCCTGTTCGGGTTAATTTACATTGTATTCTTAATTGGTATTCTTGCAACGAAATAGTTTTTTATGGGGCAATTAAAAGGGGGCCAGATAGAGATGTATGTGCGGAAGACGACATGGCGGACCTCAAGCAAGTTGGGATAAGGGCAGGAAGATGACGATGACAAGGCGATGCAGAATTTTGGTAAGGTAATATGTAAACTTTGTGCGACAGATTTTTCCGCATTTGTAAAAAAATGCGCTGCGGATAGTTTATCGTCTGTATAAGGCTATATTCTACTAGTATTATTAGGATCGGGGCAATATTCATATAAGAGGTAATAACTGTTGGAGCTTGTGGCTAAGTAATAATAGCCGCACGGGTCGATCTATCAGGTTAAGCTACGCTTGCCGTAGCTGGTCCGTGGATGGGTGACCATCTTTTCATACGGAGGCTCCTCCGTGTCTCGGAAAGCACTTTGACCCGTTGGTCCCGGCTGTCAATCGTGGATCTTTGACAGTCAATACGGGTAATCGTTTCGTAAAATACTGGCATACTGGTATTCAGCTGGCTGGAAGCCGACCCCGATATAGTTGGCAAAAGGCTAGGCAGATTGATGTAATATTACTGTTTAAATATTAATGATAATAATAACAACCTATTATTGTCCCACTGCAGGGCAAAGGCCTCTCTCTTCTCATACAGAGAAGGCACGAACATTGAGCCTAATAGTTTATTGTCAAAGCAAAAAAGTGGATAGGATAAACCGTGTCTATATTATTTATAAATTAATTTGTATAGACCAAGCATGACTATGACCTTAGTAAGGCTCAGAGTGGACGATGGTAAAATAGATAAATTATAAAAACCAAGAAGATAATGGGGAGGGATGCTATACTATATTTTAGGATTTACTTAGTATGAGCTGTGCCTTAGTTTGAAGGTTGAGTGTAAACAGTGTGGCCAACCCTTAATGTAAATAATTAATCTACATTGTTGTGTACTCAGCATTACTGATAAGACCCTGTACACAATATTACAATAGCATACTAATAAAATATATTATGAATGTCTTCCAGCAACAATTTTAATAAAACAATTATGACTGCTGGGTGCTGGGACTTTCTTTGGCTGACTGTAAGCCCATTAGAGCAAAGTTGAGAAGTGCAAAGATCCAATAAAATCAATAGATACACATACATAAACTCACACCGTTTATTATCGGAGTAGGCAGAAACTACAGAACGCCACCTACAATCCAATCTGCACCCATAGCATGACTTAGAAATGGGTTTTCTACGAGTTTTTTGACAGAAGAATAGACAAAATGCCAGATTGTGATCATTTATCTGTCATTTTGTCTATTCTTCCATCGAAAAAACCCGTTTCTCTTGTAGTCATGCTAAGCGTACTGATCAATGATTGTTTCTACACTTCTCCGCTTCAAAGAACAGACGGCTATAATATTTCCTTTTAAAATTATTTGAAAAAGTATCATTAATTGGTATCAAAACCACAAAAGTAACTAATTAAATGCCTATTATAGTTATTACCCTAGTAAATCAAACAATTACACCTATTTGATAAAACAAGGAAAAAGTTAGTATTAGCATTCATTAATGAAATATTGTTTAATTCATCCTGACTGATAAACCAGTGTAAACAGTAAATTAGGTACCTAAGTAATTTTATATTTATTTTTAGACCACACACAGGAAATAGTTGATTCTAGGAGTTGTTATAAGTTTCAAGTGCTTTCTTCAAAGCAAGCATGTTTCATCATCAACTAAATTATTGTTTGCCTATGTTTAGCAGAGGATAATTGCCAGAAAATATTTATAAAACTGAATATCAGTAAAGCCTAAAATAACCATAAACCAAACAGGTAGGCCACAGAGACCTATATTTTTTTATTATTATTACTTGAACAGTCATACCTACTAAAAGAGTCAGCAAACAATAATATTTGATAAATTAAATTGTTTTTGCCTGTGTTGTTTACCTAATAGATCTGGGGAAAATTCTGAGAATATAAAATGAACTAATTCATTCATGCAATGATATTTTTATAATATTATTAGTCATAGCTACAGATGAGAACATTTTGAATTATTCATCATTATTTTATTATTAAAGATTGTTTAATGAATTATTGTAGGTAGCTATAGTATAGTGACACACTCTGGAATATTGTTAACAAAATATTGCCCATACTTGTTTGAGGTCATACTCAAAATTTGGGCTAGAATCTAGATTATTAGGTTGTTAATAAGTGTACCCTAAGCCTAATAATTGACTGTGAAATCATTTGACAATCTGTGGACAAATTAGAATTAAAAAAAAAGTAGGTAAGTATGTACTATTGTCACTTTACTAGATTACGACTAAATAGGTAGGTAGTTAGGTCATCTACTTATGATCATTTAGCTCAACAAATCCATCCAATGTAGCATTGAGGATATTCAAATGTTGCTTCTAAAGGTAAACGAGTCGAGACGAAGCGTCCAATGTAGTAACATCACCCAAAAACAAAGTAATTCTTTAGTAAAATCTATTTAAGAAATCTGATGTCACTCTTGGTTATGTAGGCGCCTCGAGCAAGGCCGATGGAATACACGTAAACTACTACCATTACTAGCAATTAGAGGAGTCTCTTAAAGTAGTTGTATGCCAAACAAGCGTTACATTTGCATTCTACACGGCTTCCTCTCAAAAAAACGAGCATATCATCAACTTTTACACGAATAATTACATGTTCCTCTATGTCAACAATGCCTAGCGGCGGCTATTTGGACAGGTTAACATGTAAACCAAATGAATTATCAGCATTTAACAGACGCTATGCTTCACGTAGAACGAGAATAACGAAGGAATTAGGTTACACAGAGCTTCCGATCGATATATTTATACGAAATCCTGAAAGCTCAAGTCACAAGATGGCGGGAATATAACCCTGCCGAATTGAAAACGACGGGACCAGTAGGAAGTGCATCGATAATGACGCGACCCAAATTCGGTCGGGTTATACGTCTGATCGGACAGATGTAAGAATTCTCGTTTCCTACGAGTTTTCTGTAAAGTTGACGATGTTGCGATTACTGTATACGGTAGTTTGGTATGATATAAAACTATTCTTACCGTTTTCGTTCTCCATTAGCGCTTAAAACAACACAAAACACTTAATTTTTTACACAAGCACTCACACGCCCATACGGTATGTAACAACATCACGAGTACTACTGCGCCATCTGGTGCGTTCTTGATCTAATGCAGCAATTACCTGTGGCTACGTTCACTGCGGTGTTAATTTAATTTCGTCGGTGTAATTAGTGTGTGTAAGTTTAAATTATGACTAATTTTCAATAAAACAACAATTATGAAGGATAATATTGTTCAAAACACACACGTTAAAGGCTTAATGGTGCCTCAGTCCATTGAAAATGCTGAATAAATTCGTGTAACGCGCGCAGTATTGATTTTTTCACGCAGCTGATTCACTAGCTGGCAAACGTAATGGGACGTCCGATTTCGCGCAATCGAGAACAAAGTTTGACTCATCGTTATTTTTGTTAGATTTTTACGAAGTACTGACTGATATTTTATTGTTGATAAAGCTGTATTCAGTTAGAAATTGTTTGTTTGAGCGCATGACCAAATATGGTAAGTGGTCAGCTACTTAGGTAGATCTTGATTTCATCTTAGGAATTCATTGAATCAAGGTCGGCGTAGGCCAGTTCGACTTGTAAGGAAAGCTAATCAATCGATTTATCTTGTACACTGTCAGTAACTTCCGCTCTGACTCTGTAATGCACTAATACTAGCATGTCTAAGTTAGGACAACGTTAATTACTGTTTATAAAACTTAGGTTTATCGTGCAGGCAAGTTTTGTCATATATGACAATTTGAGGGTCCCCGACCCACCAAAGGGTCTGAACAAGGATATTTAGGTACCGCGACACTTATAAAAATGTTTGTTCTGTATTCTGCCAAAATATAGCCTTGCCCTGTGGGTTACATAACTTCCAATCAACGTAATGGGCGGGCCACTGCGGTGTTTTGTAGTGGGCAGTTACCGGTTACCATAAGCGGTAGTGATATTGCACATTTGAAATTTAAAGGCAGTCCCGCTATCTACAACTTTGACTCGATAATGTCTACAACAAGGCATTTTCCCAGAAAAGTTCAAATTTGGCTAGGTTAAAACACGTCCGTTGGTTAAAAAATAATAATGAGGATTTGTAATCAATTTTACCGCGGGTTTTTTGTACCGGTTAGCCGAGTGGGTGCCATTATGTCTCTTTTTAGGAATATGTAATCAACCGTTGCAAAACGTGTTTTCAGCAACTGCTTCAGCGCGAAAAACAATCGCGATGTATTGATTTACTACCCACAAGCATTTTCATGGGTCCCGTTATGAAAACTGCGCCATCTGTTGTCGAATAGGAGAACTAAATTAGCATTGCGTCTTGTTTCTTAGTCAACATACACAACGCTTTTGGTAATTTATTTTTCAAATCTAATAATATCTAAACATACATTGATAATTACGTAGATACGTTGTTACATTTTTAATAGAAAAATACCTATAATAAGGGGAAAATCGATGTCACAATGTTACCACTGCAATAAAATCCTAAAGTATTTGTTACTTTTATAATTTTTGAGACCGGAATCTGTTTACCGCAATTGATTGCACGATTCCAGTGCTTGCGTTAGGATAAATGGGGTATACGCAGACTGGTTCTGCATCTCAAGGGGTGTTGGACAGGGTTGTGTAGCGTCACCGTGGCTGTCCAACTTGTAGATGGATAGTTGTTTGATAGATTTGGAAGAGGGTGAGAATGAATGAGTTGCCTGTCTAATATCTTCTCTACGCAGATGATCAAGTTCTACTTGTATGGTCAGCAGAACAGTTGCAAGACATGGTTACCTACTGTGAAAGATGAAGCTTTTAAGATGAAAGGGATGAATATACCTAAATGTGAATAAGACGAAGGTCATGGTGTTTGAAAGAGAAGAGGATGTATCGGTTGTGTGTGAAAATAAATTATTAGAGTGTGGAGCAAGTATGTGAGTTTGTATTATTTTGAGAGTCAGTTTACAAAATTTGGAAAGGAGAATATATGCGGGAAATAAAGTGAATGGTGCATTTGGATATACATGTGATTATGACCAACCAGTCGACGCCCGAAAAAGCTCGAGCAGCTGTTCACAATGGTGTACCGCCATGCTATTCTGTAACCATCTCACCGTGAAAACTCAGGTGAAGTGAGCGTGGAGTGAGCTGTCATTCCACAGGGATTGACACTATTGACAGCTCACTCCACGCTCACTTCACCTAAGTTTTGTTACAGAATAGCACTGACTGGACTGCTGGTGCCTACGCTTATGTATGGAAGTGAATGTTGGGTGTGGCAAAAGAGGCATGAAAGTAGAATAAATGCTGTGGAAATGCGTTCCTTGCGAAGCATGTGTGGCGTGACTATGAATGATAGGCTGAGGAATGATGTGATAAGGCAACGGTGCCGTTTAAAAGAAGATGTAGTGACAAAAATTGAAAAGAGTATGCTTAGACGGTTTGGTCATGTTGAGAGGATGAGTGAAAGGCGACTAACAAAACGTATTTATAAGGCAGTTGTAGCACGTCCTCTAGAAGGACATATAGTGACCTAATTGGTTATGTTCTTCAGAAAGGTCAGGTGCGTACTACTCGAAACCGGGATGCGTGTTTGACCTGCACCCTAATTGTGCTGTTACACAATTAGGGTCGCGATCAATCATAATTTGAATCATTTTGAAGGCCAAAATTCCAAATGCCTTTTTTTTTATACACCTAAAATGGTTACAACATCAAATTCAGTGTTATAATATTGCAATTCATTATTTATAATTTTATATCACTAGTTAGCGATATTTCATATTTCCATACAGTAATATTGCCAAATTAATCAAAACAGCGAAATATTTGACAGCTTTTTGCGACGTTGCCCACTTTCAGAATGCACGCTCTTAACAAATGACATTTACATCAAGCCGTGTGCCGGTAGGATCTCTCAGCGGCAAAAATGACGAACTTCCATACAAATTTCATCCCCTATTAAAACCACTTTATGGGTGAATTTTCAAAAATCTTTTCATAGTGTTCACTTTCTTTAAAAAGATTTTAATTAAGGTGAAGCCGCAGTTGCAAGTGTTGCAACCAGTGTCATAGTAACCATAATATCATTATTATAACGAGTGTTATAATAATCTTGTACTAAATTTCATTGTGCAACTCCTTTGCTCTTTGCTTCCTTACTCATCAAACAGCCATATTCTCACTACTCAATAAAATTCGTGGTAGGTATATCAATGAATTTAAAAAAATAACGTTGTCATGCCTTTCACTACCACAGCGCCGTAATTAAAAAAAAAACTTTTACATAGTTTGTTTGTATATACTCAGCAATTGAACTTTCCATGAATTTACATAGAGTTCTTACAACACTGTACAACAGCTTATGGTTTCAGAACCTTTTATAGAGGATTCGTGTCATGGATGTAGATAAAGTCTTGTATGCAGCTGTACATAATTAGGTATTAAAAAACACGAAAGTGGGTTTATCACATGAGTGCCTCCCAACCCCTTATTATACAACAGTTGTATAATAATATATTATGCAATTAGTGAATAAAGGACGGATTTAAAGCGAGGGCCATAGATGAATCACGAGCAAGTGAAGGATTCTAACGACTGAATCACGACCGTCTCCCGAATCCTGAGCGACGCGAGTGATTCATGGCCCTCGATATAAATCCGTTTTATTCAAGAGTTGTATACTATACTTTATACCATGACTACGAGAAAACGAAAGATGTGACAGCGCGACGCGACACCGGTTATTGTTATACCGTCAAGTTTTCTTAGAAATTGTATTGTTCGAGTCGCGTCGCGCTGTCGCGTCGCGCTGGTGTATACAAG
Source organism: Agrochola circellaris (assembly GCA_914767755.1). Lineage (NCBI taxonomy): Eukaryota > Metazoa > Arthropoda > Insecta > Lepidoptera > Noctuidae > Agrochola > Agrochola circellaris. Next base: position 470,407 of record OU611867.1, on the reverse strand, counting down.
TCTTTAAACGAAAATAGACATTTAATGAAGAAAAAAGGAAGGTTGAATTAATTAAAATGCACATTAAAATTGGAACAATTACTAAAATTAAAAGTACATAATTTTCTTATTATTGTTATTAGGATGGTCAACTTGTGGAGCGATATTTATTTCCTGTGTATCGAGTATGTTTTCGCAAGGAGGTTGTATAGCATTGAGATGGAGGTCGCATTATTAGTGTGTTCGAAATTCAAACACCAAAATAGTAATAAAAAGTGCTTTTTATTCACTGAAAACAGTGAATAAAATAAGCTTTTTAGAGGGGAAATGGTATAAATAACAATTTTTACATCTTTAACCGAAGCATTTGGTGTTACGATATTGATTATTGCATTACATAATTAATATTTTAGTTCGCTAGTTAGCCATACATTTCATATTACCATACAGTAATAATCCCAAATTAATCAAAGCAGGTAAATATTTGACGGCTATTTGCGACGTTGCCAACTTTTAGGATAAATGCTCATACATTAGCAGTAGGTATATAAGGCGTTGACTCCATAAGACGCCACATAAGCACCCCATAAGCGCGAAAAACTTAACGACCCAAAAACATTCGACTACCATCCCACTTAACATAGAAAAAATCTTACCAAAAACAACATATATTTCAACCTACCCTCACAACACAAGGGATGAAGATACAAAACACTAATAGAGATAAATATCTCTACGCTCCCTTGCAAAATGTTTGATAAATTGCTAACTTCACCTCTCGTTCACTCTTAAGTAATTTGCTGTGGGAGAGGAAGGGGCAGAGAACCGATATGAATATTTTTATTGTTCAGAAACAGGGGTGGATAGTAGTTACGAAATAACTTGATTGTGTACTGTCGGCATACTAAATTAAATAAGTTCTATCTTTTGATGTTATTTTCGTGTAGAAGATTATTTGGGAAATGTTTTTTTTAGGTGTAAGATAAAATTGGTAGGCTAGCTTTTGATGGTTTGGCAGAGTTGTACTTGTTTTTGACTTAAAAATGCCTTTGAAAGCATAAATGCCGTCACAGACGTAGCTATAATTATTATAAGCAAAAACTTCGTACCCCTTTTTACGAAAATTACGCGGACGGAGGAGTATGAAATTTGGCACAGTTAAAGTTTATATGGAGAAGGAGCGCAGAAAGCTAATATTTTTATATAATATACATTAGAAATAAATTAACTTAATAAGAAAACATTACACACACTACCATGCGTTTGACACAACATGGCTACCTTAGAATCATTACATTTAAATGAATTATGGTCGAATTTCGACCTCTGGGCGACCACTAGTATATATTAATATACTTTGCTTTTGCTTTTTTTTGCGTAGTTTTTGGTGCGTACTAGAAATATATATTATAGCTCCGTCTGAGGTCAAGATTACTATTGAAAATATATCTAGCTATAACATATTTTATAGGTATTTCTGTGGTGGGCTTGATAATTATGGTGTGTCAGTTGGTGGTGTCCGGTTGATGGCAATAAGCTCGCTCCCTAATACATGGGACTTAAACATTACTAGTGAAATGTGGGTGTACTAAAGATAAGTACCTACACCTCTGCCTAACCATTCTGGAAACACAGGCGTGATATATTTAATGTTAAAGTATTAAAACGCGCTTCTTCCATATGAAGTTAAGATTCTTACTGAAAAGTATTTTTTTAATTTTGTAAAAAATAATTTAAAACGATTTGTTTGTCAGACCGTACAATCAGAACACGTAATGAAAAGATGTTATAATTAAGTTAAAACTAAAACGGTTGGGCGTCCCTTAATGGTTTCACTCATTTAAATAATTGTTGTTTATTTGATAACGAATCGTCAAGTCGAGTGTGAAGAGACAGATCTTTTAATCTTTAACCGACTGCGGAATATAGAGGTTCACTTTTTCTGTCTATTCTTTAAAAACCTCATCTTGAAAACTTAGGTGAAGTGAGTATGAAGTGAGCCAAGGGCGTCGACAGGGGGGGGGGGGGGGTCAGTTCCTCCTAGAGATTGAAAAAAAAAAATTGTTTCACCAATATCACCACATTTATCAGAAAGATTTTTGGTGAGTTATATTATGTTTGGCTTTCGTATTTTCCGTACAATCACGTCAATTGTTTTCGTAAAATATAAATAACTGAGCAAATCAACATTCCTATGAGAAAATTCTATACTCCAGAGATCCAAAAAAAATTAGCAGGTACAAGGCATTTTAACGTAAAGGAACTACATATCTATAAAACCAATTTTATTTATTTGGACGACCCTTATGAAGCCTCGTGCAGACTAGTGCGACGCGACTCGAACCATACAATTTCTAAGAAAACTTCACGGTACCTATAACAATAGCCGGTGTCGCGTCGCGCTAGCCTGCACAAAGCTTTATTTGGTTTTTTAAAGTTCCATATCTCTTACACGAGGTCTAATCCGGAGTCCGGAGACATAATTTGTATCTACGTGTTGGTAGTATGCCCAGTCATAATAGGTACCTATTAGGTTTCAGCTCTATAGTTCTAAATAGTTTTGGGAAAAACGACCCGAAAAGTCCGTCTCCAACCAAAACATTGAAAATGGAAATTATTATTTTTCTCAGTTCCTATCGGGAGTACCGAGTTGAAACTGATTTGTCAAAAGGCAAATGTCCACCAGCGTCGACTATGGCCCCGTTGTGCGCCTTAGAGGTAAGACTCGCACTACAAGTGTAAAGCTCCACGTGCTCTTGACTCTCGACTGTACCTACAAATCATACTTTTCCCACCCTTCGTACAGAAACTTGCCCCCCCCTAGGCCATTGGCTGGCGACGCCCTTGAAGTGAGCTGTCATCCCATGATGCAAAAGATTGCGATTTTTTTACCGACTTCAAAAAAGGAGGAGGTTTCAATTCGTCTAAATCGTTTCTTTATTTCCCCCTATGATTGTACATTGCTAGGGGGTGAGGTTTCTCTGGACCCCATTGTAACACAGATTTAAACGAATCAGAAACACTGTTCACTGTAAGTAAGTACTAGGTTCTGCCCGCGATTACGTCCGCGTGAAATTTTGAAATATAATATATATGAGTAATAAGACACTCGGCATTCGGCTGTAGTTTCCTCATTCGTGCAAAGTTTTCGGAATCGAAGCAGTAGTTCCGAAGACACTACTCACAAATTTTACATATAATATAATAATATATCTTTATTTCAGACATAAAACAGTAGTAGAATTAAGTAGTTAAAGTTTAATTTTCTTTCATTAAAACGTTTTAAAAACCAATTACTATTTACAGTTTGTTAATTTACCTACACAAGCACATAAAAGAGAAAAAATATAAAATCTTAAAGTTGAGGTTGACAAGCCAATACAATTTTCTCTTTTTGATTCCATGTAAACTCCGTACTACGCTAGCACGCGTAGCATGGCCACCGTAGAAACGAGTCTTATCGACGAAATCTGTTTCTACGGTACTCGAGTGCAGGTCAGCTCAAAGTCGTGGTGTTACCACAGAAGTACGTGCGGTCGATCACACACCAGACTGGCTAAAATCTGGTGTAAAAAGAAGCAAGGAAGAATCTCCTACCACCTTTATCCAAATCCGTCACACTTATTAAATAAAAAAGTCACTTGTTCAAAGTCAAAGTCGTGTATTTGCTTTAAATGCGGGAATACAAAGGTGTTATTAAATATGTATTCTTGAGCGATGTCACATTTCGCCATATTTTGGCATGCAAATATAATAGTAAGACTTATTTTTAGATAAGCAAAAAAAAAGCAAGCAAGCTTATTTTTAAAATTGAAAATATTGACTAAACATGAAACTATTTAAATCAATCTTTAATTTACACAACACAAATAACTTGTTCAAACTGTTCTTTTTGTCATTGTGATATTTGCTTGTACTTACTGGACTAGCTGGGAATCTTCTGGTTACGGAGATATATGTTCCAACTTTTTTTGACGTTTCTTCACGAAAAGAAGCTTGTTTAAATACTCCCACGATCCCTGCACCGTAATACACCCTTAAGAAGCACAGTGTTTTGCGTGCGATACATTGCACACTACATAAAACAGCGAATTTTCACAGTAAACATAAAAGTAGTTTCCCAGCAATTATTACTTAATTTGATGTACAGAATTCGTAGATGACGGCTTCGTGGTGGTCTTCTTACAACCTGTTTATTTCGTATCAATACCAGCGAGAGAATAAAATCAAGAAACTACAAGAAGAGCTTAAAAATTTGGGATAATTTTCTTTTTCGATCTCCTCTCACCCCAGATCATATCACATGTTGCTTACGTATACTTCGTATTTTCTCGTCAAGCCATCTCGACGGGGCGTCCCATCTCGATATGTATCTAATCACAACGTGGGACATCAATAGATAGCACTAAATTACATCTACATCCCTACTACAATTGTACCGAATTATCTGATGGCGAATCTGATTTATTTGAACTGTTTTGATTGTGTTTGCTGTTTTACTGGTTATTGGGGTGACCATGATCGATTTTCAGAGTCCTAATTCAGGGCAAGGCAAACTTGACAATCTTCTACGATAATAACATTTGTAGATAAGTACTGGGCACCATGTTCTGTTCTGGTGAAAATAGAAAATGCTCATTTAATAGTAGGTATAGGAAAGTTCATACTAATTCCATGCTGCTTTGATAATACATACTAATTCCATGCTGCCATGATAGTACATACTAATTCCGTGCTGCCATGATAGTACTAGGTACATACTAATTCCTTGCTGCCACGATAGTAGGTACTTACTAATTCCATACTGCTATGTCATTATTCTAGGGGGATCTTGTTCTCAACTTTGGGCAACCGAGCTCTGCTCGGGTGAAAATACGGAGAAAACGAATTTTCTCTGTTAAGAGACTTAGCTAGATCGTTTTTTTGCCTCCGTAAATCGCAATATTGCATCTTTCATCGAAATCATTAGAGCCGTATTCCCGAACGTGATTACAAATATATAAATAAATATACAAATATTGCTCATTTAATAGGATAGGATATATATGTGAGCACCATGTATCTATCATACAATTAATTTATCTGTCATCGTTTATTTTTTATTAATTATCAATACTGAATACTTAATGAAGTCTTCACATATTACAACCCGGGCGCAATAACTTGACACCTGGCTCGAAACTCGACTCCCCTCCCGCTAACCCGCGCGAGGCCCCGTTCTCGTCCTTCAGGACGAGAGCGGGGAGTCGAGTTTCGAGCCAGGTGTCAAGTTATTGCGCCCGGGATATACAATATTACAGGGTGTTCGGCAGACGGTTGAACATACGAACATGGCGGATCCGTGGGGCCATCTGCTACGTGTTTAGGCCCAAGCACGAAACCCAGGCAACAAGGATTTTTTATTTTATTTTATTCGATGTTCGTCGATGCTCAAACTTCCAACGTCAATAATTTCATTTAAAAATAACAAAACTGGCAAAATTATATTTTTATTTTCGTCTAAAGTAACTGTAGAATCTTATAAATTCGTATTTGACGCAGATGATTGCTAGAAAATTAAATACGAGCCCTTAAACTACTAAGAAAGGTGGCCTGGCCTGGAAGAGATCGCAGAAAGCGATAAGACCGCCCATTGTATGTTTTGTAGTGTTAAATTTATTATTTACTATGTATTTTACAATAAAGTATATATAAATAAAATAAATCCATAAAGAAATTAAAAATAAATACCGAACCCTCGACTTTGAACTGCGTTAAAAAATAACTAACAGTGATAGAGTTCTAATTTTAGGGAAACATCTTTGGTTCACGCCCGATCTAACGGTATGCAATATGCACAATTTATTTTAAAACCACTAGAACAATTCGCCAATTTTAACTGCCTGGGACTTTTTCACGGAAAATAAATGTTGCCGGTTTTTTAATTTTTAAATGAAATTATTGACGTTTGAAGTTTGAGCAACGACAAATTACGTATTAAAAAAAAATCCGTGTGGCCTTGATCTTGTTATTGGGCCTAAACACGTTGCAGACGACTCCACTGATCCGTCATTTTCGCATGTTCAACCGTCTGCCAAACACTCTGTATAATGAATGTATAAAAAATATGGTAAAACAATTTAAAAGAGTAACGGTGGAGTTTCTTGCGTATTCTTCTCCATACGAAATTACCCTTGGAAGGGGTGACAAGAATCAACTGTATTTTCTTGTAAATTTTAACGATCGCAAGTATATATATGTGCTTATTTGAAATAAATGATTTGACTTTGACTACAGTACCTTCTGAATCGTTTTGAAACAGATTGCTTATCTATTGCTTCATAAGTTCGGAAAAAAATCTTCTCAACAACGTAAATAACGCAATGAATGTTGTTGAACTGTCAAAATGAAACGGATTAGTCGTAATTATTTACGAAAATGTGTGTTGCGTAATTAGATAGCTGGTCATTGGGGTGAAAACGATCGATTTTCCAAGACAAAAACTTGAAATAGTTAGTTAAAAGAGTCCCATTGCTGGGCAAGGCAAATTTGAATGTATTCGAAACAAACCAGTTAGGTTTTAACTAAATTGACTATTATTCCATAACTAAAATAAAAACACAAAATCATCAATATTGAGTAGTCTTCAAAATCCAATTAGTATAATAAGAAATATTTGTGAAAATAGACAATTTCATATAACAATCCATAGGGTTAATCAATAACAGACCCACTACTTTATCTCCTGAATAAATAGGGCCGAAATCGTGTGTAAAACAATCTTCGAAGTCTGAAGTATCGATGCACATTAGGCTGTCATCGATTTCGATGCCGTAGCTTTCGTAGCATCTGCCGGCGTGCCCAATTCTGACATCATATTTATCGAACTGGTTCGTCAGATACAGCTTCCTATTCATTGTAGACACTGTCCTCCAAACGCTTGCTTCTATCTCTGTTGCTATGGACTCATCAAAGACTGCTGGTCTCAGCATGAACTTGTAGTTCTCCACATTCAACTTGGCGACTGCGATGTCGTATTTGGGAATTTGCAGTGTTTTGTTGTACTTCTCGTGGATTCGCCAGAAGAGAATTGGGAAAGAATGCGTACGATTCAGAGCGAAATCGTGGTAGAGGATCGCGCGATGGGTGTGACCAGGGATCCTGCAAGGTAAAATAATCATGTAGGCTGAGACAGACGAGCCGTTGGTTCCGGCTGTTATTCGTAGATCTTTCACTTTACGGTAGGCCAGAAGGACGAAAGTCTGACCAAGGGATATCGTATTACCCAACCATCGAACCAGACCCATTTGAGTGGACCAGTAAGATCAGTGCAAGCATTTGTCACGAATCTTGTACCTCAACTCAGAACGTAGGAGCTCAACGGCAGTAAGGTATTATAAGCTGATTATACAATAACTTACCTACAATGAGCCGCAATAACAATCCACTTAACTAGAATAATACTGGCAAAACATGCAAAAGACCATATAGTAGTAGAGTTTATGGTCACAGCTACCACATAGGGGAACCTTTCCGCCAAATGCATGGTGTGGTTCAAGTCATTTTCGCTCAGAGATATCACATGTCGTCGTAAGGATTGAGGGCATTTCCTGTCGTACGAGTATTTACCGGTGCTCCCCGCAACCGAATTTAGCTGTATAGCCGTGATAATGACAAACAAAAAGAAGACTACTGTCATCACACCTAGGAAAATTTTTGTGTTCCTGTCCATTTTTTATTTAGGAAAATTTAGTGCGAATTTGAGAATTTGACCGTAATTTTGAGGAATCTGATCTGTCTTCTATGATTTTGACAGATTTTGAGTCAGGTTGAGTTTTGGGTGCGTTCCTTTTCTTGGTCTGCATATAAAGATTTTTTATTGTATCTATTTTAAAAGAGGCTCCGGTAGCCCAAAAGCTGACGGTACCGTCTCGTAAGGTTGCACCAGTCGATATTTTTTCCATACAAAGGACATCATTCAATTCGTGCTACGCAAAAGGTAAAGTGCCAGGAAAAAATATGCTGTTTTCTTACGGAAAATAACATGCCGAACATTTTTTACTACTACTACGAAAGTGTTGTATTATGTACTCTCAAGGTAATAGTAAAAAAAATTGAGGGTGTTATTATCAATAAGAAAACCGCTTTCTTTTTCTGGCGCTTTAATTTTTGGGTAATGTCCTTTCGGGAGAAATGAAATGAAATGAAATTGTTTATTCTGTAATAGGATATTGGGATCACTTTTTACATGTCATATTAAAAAAAAAAAAATTGCTCGATCGGTTCGGCCTTTCCTTTCTGACTACTCTGAGAAGAAAGGCCAAAACAAAATCAGAGGTCACAGTCTCTTTGAAAGTCCAGACATAATCTTGGTCAGGCCATATGAGGACCATGTAGATTAGTGTCTGAAATGGTTTTTTGAGAAAAGAACCACACAGATTTTAGTCAGTGCAAGCATTTGTCAGACCATAAGGAGCTCAACTCGACGAACAATACCAAAGAAAGGACATTTGGCAAGGCCGCATTAACTACTCAAACTGCCAGACCATCATTAAAACTAACTGAGAAAGGAAAAAAAAGAAAAAAAAATATCCACATACTCTTAGTCCTCAAATTCACAATAGTTTAAATAATATAATACTTTACAAAGTAATCATGTCATTTTGTATGTAATGCCGTATGTCTAAAGCCACCTTTAGTCTAACCAAAGGGGTTTGTGTTGTGGAGGTCAGATAAGCATTTGCGCCATAATAAATACTGGTATTCAGCTGCATCCAGTTAGACTGGAAGCCGACCCCAACTTAGTTGGGAAAACGCTTGGAAGATCAGTGAGGGAGTATTTTTTTTCACTTGAAATAGCGTTGAAAATCAATTCTACTTGATTTATTTCATTTTGAGTAATACAACTTTTTCATCGCCTCATTTGCAAACCACAATGAAAAACAAAATGTCTCACACACACAAGGTATAATATACCTTACTACATTGTCACAAGGTTAAAACTTGCTAGATAAATGACTTGATAGAGAGTCAAGGTAATATCAACTTTATTATCTGTAGATGAAGTAGAAAATAGATTGGATGTTGTGTCTGAGGGGGTCTTGGAACATTATGAAGCGAAGGCAATCGATTTGGGGATGAATTTGTTGTTATATTGCTGACCTCATTAGATCGGTATTTAAATAAAAACATGCCGTTTTATACTTGTGATAAATGATTTTATTTCTGTAAGTTGCATTAAAAGGTATTTTTTTATTTATGTTACGGTTGTCATATTTAAATAAATAAACAAAATATTAAAACAATGTTCTAACATAGTTGTAATTTGAATGTAAAATTTAAATTATGTAAGTATGTACCTACCTAAATAGATATTATTATTAATGAATGACTAATTTGCATGCCCTAAACAGGCAAAATACCAAAATATGGACAGTACATAAACCAACATGTTTTACGTCTGGTAAAACCTGTATAGCAAATAAATTATTCTTATCTTATTCGTTGTATTCAAACACTTTTAAGCTTTGTGCAGACTAGCGCGACGCGACACCTGTTATTGTTATACCGTGAAGTTTTCTTAGAAATTGTATTGTTCGAGTCGCGTCGCGCCGTCGCGTCGCGCTGGTCTGAACGAGCCTTTACACGTCAATAATATTTTAAAAACTAGATGAGGTCGCTGTTTCCTTTCTAACTAATAAGAGGAGAAACACCGAAACACACTCAGAGGTCACAGTCTCTTTTAAAGTCCAGACATAATCTTGGTCAGATCATGTGGGGGATCATGTTGATAGATTAGTGTCTGAACTAATAACCATATAGATTTCAGTGGACCTGTCCAGGCAGTGCACACGTTTGTCAGTAATTGTAGCTACTAGAGGCGTGACTCGTAGTAGGCGTCTGTAGACATGCGGGGTTCTATAGTAGGTACCTCCAGGGACACATTTCTATATTATTTAATATTATATATTCATAAGTATTTCTATAAAACTGAGAAAAAAACCTTTAGAAAAAAAACCGGCCAAGTGCGTGTCGGACCACGCACAAAGAAGGGCTCCGTAGTTGGGATGAATTTATCTCAAGAACAAACTTAACATTGTAGTTGAAATATATGTTTTCCCACACATTCCAACTGCAAATGTAAGTTGGTCGACTATTACTCGTCAGCTTCTAAAGCCTACTTAACTGTGATAATTTTCCTTTTAACTTCGTTATATATACTACTGCCGTAATTTTGTTTTCACATATCCAATAACAACCATTTAGCTGGCAGGGTCCCGACAAAAATTTATACTTTGAAGCTTAATATTACGCAAACGGATCCCTGAATCGAAAAAAAAATGCTATACCCGCAATATATTTGAACAGCCTATCCAACAATACTACACCATGGAATAGACTAAAAAAAAATCACCCCACTTTACGTACCCGTCAATTTTTTATAACGGTTTTATTTATTTCAAGGTTTTTTTTTTGCGGTTTATGTACACACATATCGCACACCTAGATAAAGAGTAGCACAACTCAAAATATCTCTTTTTTTTAGGAACAGCAAAAAACGGATTAATTAACAGCAATAATCCGTTTTTTGCTGTTCCTGAAAAAAAGAGATATTTTGAGTTGTGCTACTCTTTATCTAGGTGTGCGATATAAACAGACAAGAAAAAAAGGAACAGAAAAATACGTACAAAGGTGATGCTTATTTCTAAAGAAATCTCTTCCAGCATACCTGCGATAGGAAAGTAGTTAAAGAGATGTAGACAACGTGTGTCATATAATTGGCGTTATTAATAAGTATACTCATGCCAAATGACAGAGTCGCGGACAGACAGATAGACGGACATGGCGAAATATAAGGTTTCTTGTTGGAACTACTATTTTATTTTCAATAGTTTATAATGCTGTATTGGCTAAGAAAAACCTACATTTATAATGAGCCCTCCGCGAGGGCTCCCGGCATCCCATATGCGACTAGGTGAACCCTCCAGGAGGGAACGGCACTGAACGTGTTAAAACTACTATTAGGCTACGTTTCCTCCAAACCCTTATAATTAAACCTCACAGTTCCCACATTTTTTATTAAATTATTCACATTGATTAATTAACATGTAGGTACTGGCATTAATTTACCATGGAATTCAGAAATTCACTACCTCCAAGGTCATTGACCCGAGTGACCACAGTCTTATCAAATTATTTTAACTGCAGTGTCCAATTTTATTGCTCATTACCACAATGACGTCACCACATGGCGAAGTTTCTCAATTACGATACAGAGGGAGACATGCGATATCTGGAATCGGATCTGAGACTTTATGGTCATCTCATTAAGAACGATTTCGGTTTTGTTTGTTTTGAAACAATTTGATTCTCGGTAGGTTATTGATTTAAAAATAAATTAAATAAAAATCATGTTAACTCTCCGTAAAACAACGTTAGAAAACGCAATTTTATACCGTAACACTGAATATTTAGTTTTAGATGTAAAAAAAGTGGTTATTTGGAAAGTTTCCAATTGCCTTTTTAGGGTTCCGTAGTAAACAAGGTACCCTTATAGTTTCGCCATGTCCGTCTGTCTGTCTTTTCGCGGCTTAGCTCAGAGACGGTTAGTACTAGAAAACTGTAATTTGCCGTATAAATCGCCGACAAAGTGGTAAAACAAAATCAAGTTTTTTTTTTATGGTACCTTCTCTGCACGTAAAGTGGGGACGGTTTTTTTTTTCTAAATGCCTCCTGAGCTTCTTGCCCAAACTCTCATACAGCCCATCTTTGACTAACGCTGATGCCTGTTATTTGGATGCCACCGAGGAGCTGTTAAATAAACTTGAACGTTTGCTAAACATCTGTATTCGTTTTGTTTTTAACCTTAAAAAGTTTGACCACGTTTCTAACTTTCGCAAGATACTCAAGTGGCTCCCTATTCGACTTCGCAGGAACTCTCGGATATGTGTCTGCTATTTAACATCCTTTGCAACCCTAAAACGCCATCCTTTCTGCGGGAACGCTTTTCCTACGCCCGTCCTTCTGATGCACCTTGCAGGTCACATCTTAGAAATCTCCTTCAATCCCCTCCCCACTCTACCGACTTCTACTCCTACTCCTTCAGCGTGCACGCGGTTCGGTTGTGGAATTAACTTCCGCCTGACATTAGGGACTGTCAAACTGTTGCAGTTTTTAAAAGAAGAGTGAAAGAACACTATCTTTCCACTTCGTCATACTTGCATATTTTGTATTTATTATTTTATACTAAGTACCTACATTACAATTAAGTATATATATTTTAGTGATATTTATTTTAGAAGTACATATGTATGTAAGTTTATTCTCATATTGTATGTTTATAGTTAAATTAGTGAATAATCAAGTGTTTTTATTTGTAGTATTTTATTTTCTCTCCTACTCTTACACACGTTGTCTACATCTTTCCTATCGCAGGTATGCTGGCAGAGATTTCTTAAGAAATAAGCATCACCTTTGTATGTATTTTTCTGTTTCTTTCTTCTTGTCTGTTTATATGTGTGTACATAAACCGTTAAATAAATCGGTCGTAGTCTTGCCGGTGCTCTGCCTTGCGCGTTTTCCTGCCACCCGGCCCAGTATCGTAAGCCTTTTCAGACCATGCTTAGATCTACGACTGGCAAAAAAAAACCCTACTTATTATTAGATAGATCCGTCAAGCCTTTGGACTACCAGAGCTAAAACCTTAATAAAAATCTTTTAAAATAAACTCATTTATTCCAAACTCTAAGACAGCAAAACGAACGCACCCAAACCTAGACAACCATAGACTAAAACCTATCAAAATCGAAAGACAGATTCACAAAGAAATACCGATAAATCGTAAAACATTTTCCTTGGCAAAATTGTGGCGTTGGACCCTTTCACAAACCCAGCAATGAAGAGATGAAGTTCAACGTTTTCCAAAATTCAAAAACATTATGGAAACAGATCACGGTAACCAAAGATGTAACCAAAATGGTATTAGTACTTCTACAAAAGTAATCATTACTGTGTTCATAGTAATATTTGTGGCAGTAATTTTAACGTGTGTTAACTATGTGTCTGTTGTGGGCGATAACGGTCTCGTCAAAAAGTTTGAGCCTGGGGGTAAATGCAGCCGTCGCCATGCATTGAGCCACGTAATATCTCTGAGTGCGAGCAACCTGAATCATAGCTTGCATTTGGCGGAAAGGTTCCCCTACGTGGTTGCTGTGACCAGAAACTCTACTACTCTATGGTCTTTTGCGTGTTTTGCAAGTGTTATATTAATGAAATGGATTGTTATTGCGGCACATTGCAGGTGAGTCATCGTCAAATGATAAATATGATATTTATTTCTGTAATTTATACTATTACCTATAATAAGTTTATTTCATAATCAACAGGTTTTAACAAATAAGTTAGGCCTTCTTTTAAGGGCGAAACCTGTACCAAAAGACCTCCCTCTTTCATATCTATGTGTACAACATACAAAGTCTAAAACTAACAGATTTTTAGCAAAGTGAAAAGCAATTACTCCCCCTAGATTAGGGGGACTTTAGTAACATCTATTTTAATTTTTAATTATCCTTCCTTTTACTTTTAATAAATAAATCACTTTGCTAAAAATCTTGTTACTTTGTTTAATTTAATTCGTGTGATTCGTTTCGTGTTTGACTGTGAATTTTATTCGTTACTTGTTTCGTTCGTATGTTTTAATTTGTGTATTCTTTTTTCTTTTTCTTTGTTTTTTTAAATTCCTAAGTACAATAACAAAACTAGAACTAGAGAATTTAAACATCATTAATTAGGTAGGTACTTGAATTCGTAATCTCAGATAATTAATACTTTATCCCCACTAAGGCGCGGGACATACACAAGTGGCGAGAGGCGCGTATGTGGCGCGGGCGTGGCGACGGCGCGCAGTGGATAACAATTTTTGTTGTTCTTTAATAGAGGAATACAATTTTTATTTTTATTAAATACTCTTTCAATTTTTGATTCTATGTCCAACCACTTGTATGGGGACTATCCATTGTGCAACCGTGCGGCGCGGGCGTTGTGTGTCACGTATGTTTCGCGCCACGTCGTGGTTCCAATATTTCACCAAAACCCCATTGACAAATGTTTAGTTTACAACAATAGACTTTATTTTACAAACAACTTATTCTACAAATGTTTTATTTTGTAAACACTCGTTTTACAAACATTTATTTAGCAAATGCTTCTCTTTACAAATGTTTCGCATGATATTTAATCATTTATACATTTCTCATTTAATATTTAGATTCTTTTGGAAAAACCACGTTTATACTAAATATCATTTTATAATCATAAAATAAAATCATAATATCATTTATTTATTTGCAATCATGGGTATACATTGATGTTTTTTGTTTAACAGTAATAAAGTTCTCCATGTGTAACCATCACATGGGTATGCAAATAATAAAAAGTGAGTAGGTACAAGATAAAATTAAATATGTCAGCCTTATGAAATAATTATAATAATATTTAAATGTCAGACCCCGTCAGTTGTGCTGACATCTCTTTGAGGCGCGCGTGGAACACAACGCGCCGACGACCCGGGCCTGGTCGGCTTCCCACGCCCTCTCGCTCCGTACCACGGCCTGGACCAGGGCCGGACGCGAGAGATCACTGCCGCTGATCGCCTCCACAAGTACACGGCGGTGCCCCGCCCAAGCCGGGCAGACCTCCACCGTATGCTCCACTGTGTTCTCCGGGCGATCCTGACAGTGCTGACACCCGAGAGTTTCCTCCGCCTTATACGGAACAGGAACCTCCTGAAACAACCATGTCCGGTGAGGACCTGCGTTAGGCGGACGGTGAGGACGCCGTGGTGCCTCTCTAGCCACTCCTCAAAGAGAGGACTTATCGCTGCAATTGTGGCGTGCCCAAGTACGCACTACCCTGCGTTTTTTACCGCTTAATCTGTGAAGTGTGGAATTTCATAGAAGTGCGCGCATTGCGATGAAAATGCCTCCCGCTGCAAATTTGCGGTGAAGCCCTGGAAGTTTTTTGTATCCCATAGAAATATATATGAAGTAACGCGCACTGCAGTGAAAAAATACGCACCGAGACATTACGATTATGCAGGAATATCCGAATTTGTGTTTGGATACGTCCGTAAAACTTTATATCTTACGAAAATAAAACCTTTACAGGCCTTACGGCCGTCATCCGGATGCACCCAAAATCGTTTTGTATACTTCCCTACTTTTTTTTTTGCAACAGCAACTTATTTTTAAAGAGTCACCGCCGTGGAGTTTCTTGCCGGCTCTTCTCCATAGGAAACGACCAAATGGGAACCGTGCACCTAGCTTCTGACGTTTCATAAGTAGCCATATACGAATTATATGAAATAAAATACTTAGAATGTGAATGTGATTATTTTTCCTTGCAGAATCCCTGGTCACACACATCGCGCGATCCTCTACCACGACTTTGCTCTGAATCGTACGCATTCCTTCCCAATTCTCTTCTGGCGGATCCACGAGAGATACAACAGAACACGTATTTCTCCCAAATACGACATCGCAGTCGCCAAGTTGAATGTGGAGGACTACCCGTTCATACTGAGACCAGCAGTCTTTGATGAGTCCATAGCAACAGAGATAGAAGCAAGTGTTTGGAGGACAGTGTCTACAATGAATAGGAAGCTGTATCTGACGAACCAGTTCGATAAATATGATGTCAGGATAGGGCACGCCGGCAGATGCTACGAAAGCTACGGCATCGAAATCGATGACAGCCTAATGTGCATCGATACTTCAGACTTCGAAGATTGTTTTACACACGATTTCGGCCCCATTTATTCAGGAGATAAAGTAGTGGGTCTGTTATCGATGAAGCCCCCTGATTGTGAAATGACATTGTCTATTTTTACAAATATTTCTTATTATACTAATTGGATTCTGAAGACCACTAATGATTGATGATTTTGTGTTTTTATTTTCGTTGTTTTATTTTAGTTAATATGGAATAATAGTCTTTTTCAACGTCGCATCAGTAAAGGAAGCCGAAGCAGGTACACACTCTGTCAACTTAATACCACTCCCTACTGCCCTCTAACTTAGGGGTTTGCCTCAACGAGTCGCTTAGGGTAAGCGCACCGACCACAAACAGCGGTGGATGTCGCTTCTTGCTGCGTTGTAGAGTACAGCAGTGCGATTCTGTAACCATCTCACCGTGAATACTTAGGTGAAGTGACCGTGGAGTGAGCTGTCATTCAGCCCAATGCTAGAGATTGACACTATTGACAGCTCACTCCACGCTCACTTCACCTAAGTTTTCACGGTGAGATGGTTACAGAATAGCACTGCTGTTGTAGTGGGTGACCGCCACCGGCCACACGTGTCCGACGAGCATTTGAATTGCTTGTCGCTATGGCCGGTGGCTCGTTCGAGGCTATCCTCCAGGTGGGATTTACTAAGACTGTGGTGGCCGCCACATAGCGTCCGCAATTTATGCGCAAGTGATGTCACTGCCTACCAACGACGCATTTGCCTGTGATCGTCAACCGCCAACCGACGACGAGCAACGCTTGAGTATTACCGCCTGGCCACGGGACATTCCCTGCGGCGAATATTCGCGCGGTGCGACTAAAACAATGTATAGAAATGTACTAATCACGCCACGCGTAGTGGCGAATGGCGGGACGACCGGCGAAATTTACCGAGCGAACCGCACGAGCGTTGGACGGCGTGGCGGGCGACGGAAACAAATGTATGATTTAGTACGGCGCATGCGACGGTATCGCGCGGCAGACACACGACAAATAGTGCAGAAACCAAACTACATAAAACTAATTTGGTTTCTTAATTGTATTCGCCGCGAAATAATGGAGATATAGGTACCGAAACTTTTATTGCCGAAATAGTAGCTAGACCAGCTATCCTATCTGAATTGATCATTTTCTCCAGTTTTGGTTGAATATTCCTAAGAATATAATCAAAGAAAAAAAAAAAAAAAAAAAAAAAAAAAAAACACTCATTCTGTTATATTCGAAAAAAAATATATACTTGTCTATACATATACTTGTCTCTATTTCTTCTGTCTTTAACCAAAAAACTACTACATATTCTCCAAGCAATAGGTATCGAGATAACTTTGATAAAGAAATTTCGCTCTCGGTCTATCTGGTCGCGTTCAAACTATGCCGCGTGGACTGCCTTCCCGCCCGACGCACCGCCGCCGGCGCCGTTCGCGCCCGTTCCCCGTGGCCAGGCCGTTAACCTCCTTTGTTCTCATATTATTACATTCGCAAAATATTATATTCGCAAAATATTATATTCTCGAATTATTATATTATCAAAATATTACACAAAGAACAATCACAGCGAAAAATGTTTTTAATTTGAGGGAAACAATAATAAATATTTGACATTATCAAATCAAATCATTTATTTGCTTAATACAGGTGGGCGGGTTTAAAATCCAAGACTTGGTCCCTCCATATTGACAGGCATGTGCGATCTAGCATTCGGAAACCTACTTACTTAAGGTGGAAGCTCAGAGATTATCACTGCAGTTACTTTTTGTGGAGCATGTATCTTTGTGCAACATGACAATACAGCAACATAACTGGGCTTACCATGAGTCCATAGAGTAATTAAACCTGCGCCATCATCATTATATTAGTTAGTTGTCAGCATGTCAGCGGCCCACCGCTGCAGTCAGACAGCGAAAGAACTTTGCGTCATATTGAAGAAAGAATAATTAGATCGCAGTGTTTTAAGTACTAGCATAAAGTAGGATATAGTACCCAAACTACTAAATAAAACAACAAAATCACAAAAAAAAACAACATCATCCATAATAAGTAGTATGTGTCGCTTTCAAAATCCAATTAGTATAATAGGAAACATTGGTGAATATCGCCAGTTTCATATCACAATCTTTGGGCTTCACCGCCAGGATACCGACGACCTTATCACCAGAGTACAAAGGTCCAAATTCATGGATAAAACAGTCTTCGTAATTAGACACGTCAATACATATCATACTTTCATCAAGTTCCACTCCATAGCTCTCGAAACACTTCCCTCGATTTGTGATCTTCACTTCATACCTTGCCAAATCATTTGTCAAAAAAACTTTCTTGTCCATTGTTGACAGTGTCTTCCATATACTGGCATCCAGCTCAAAAGCTTCCCTGACGTCGAAAACTGAAGGCTTGATGGTAAAAGGGTAGAAGTCCAGGTTCAGTTTAGCGACGGCTATATCGTAGTGAGCTGTCGGGTTGCTGACGTTAAATTTCTCGTGGAGTCGCCAGAATAAGATGGGGTATGTATGTGTGTAGTTGCGAGCGAAATCGTAGAACAAGAGGACGCGGTGGGTCGCGCTGGGACGCCTGCAACAAAGATTTTTGTTTTTAATTAGTAATTGGATAGTGGCACTCCAAGGGGTATCGTGTTACCGAGTAACTGGGTTGTGGAGGTCAGAGAGGCAGTCGCTCCATGTGAAACACTGGTATTCAGCTGCATCTGATTAGACTGTAAGCCGACCTCAACATATTTAGTTGGAAAACTCTAGGCAGATTGATTGATAGTGACACGCCAATAGCCCACATGATTTTAAGACCTTTATTGGACATCTACAATACGCAGCATCGCATTTGCTAACTAGATACATATATTAGCTGAAATGAGTCATGTGCTTGTAACTTCATCCACCCATACCCTTCACAAAACAATGCTGACGGTGGACATAGGTATGGTTGTCGTTCTTCTACTCTGCTGCGGTTAAAATTTCTTTTTAAACACACGTTTAGACATAAGTGCGTCAGCGCAGACCGCGAAATTCAACTTTTCTTGCGTTATTGCAGGTCAGTATCATCAGGTTATGTTGTTCAAAATATGGTTCGCGACCATATAATCACTAGAAATCTCTAAGTTTGAATTGGCCTCAAATGCCATGATTTCATGAAATGGTCATCAAATCATAATTTAAGAAAGGCTTAGAACTATACAATAGACTGAATAAACCCTGGTCGCTCTTACTTGCAATGAGCCGAAGTAATCACCCACTTTATGAGAACAATGGAAGCAAAGCATGCAAAAGACCATAGAGTAGACGAGTTCCTGGTAACAGCCGCTACATAGGGGAATCGCTGAGCGATTGGCAGCGACGAGTTATCAACCAGTGAGATAACCCCCATAGCTTTACTTTTGGAGAACTGGTAAATAGTTTCCCCCTGCATATAGTCCCTCTTTCGTTCCTCAACGGTAATGTCCGTGGCGAATTTCACCATCACACAGACGGCCATAATGGCTATCAATATTAGAACGGTTAATACAATACATGCTGCTTTCATCCTTGACTTATCCTGTATTGGAGTCCGTTTTTTTTAATTCAAAAGTTTGTTTTGCAAAATTATATGACGATGGTTATGATTTTGCAAGAGGATTTTGTAAACTAAGATTTCTTTGTACTCAAGTCTCATGACAGATAAGTGATAGAAGTTTATGGGTTTTTGTTTATTTTTCTACTTCCCAAGCAGGTCTGTCAAGAAAAGTTTTTCGTAGATGTAGTACACAGCACGGAGTCGGTGCGCCTCTACCGGCGCGATGGTCCAGTGCTCTGTGTCGACATCTGCGAAAAACTTCTAGACCAGTGGTGGATCCAGGATTCTGGTTTGGGAGGGGATTTGACTTGCTGACGGTAGACTTTATCAAGGCAAACACTCCCTATATTTTATTTTGCTCTTTTAACGCATATATAGGGTGGTTTTGAGATGAGGCAGTAAGGGCAGCTACCTGAACCGTTGTAGCTACAGGAAAATGGTCTTAGGAGACTGTCCTCGACTTTTCAAGATATTATGAACTGCATTCAAAAATTTTGAAAAAAAAATACAGTCAGCAAGAAAATGGGTCAGTTGTCACAGAAAATATTTTTATGTCAATCGATCCTGTTTCTTATAAAGATAAAAAACTCTATTAGAGCAGCTGAGGTCTGAGTAATAGAAAAGTCAGAAATCGCAAAAAAACTCTCTCGTAGGAAATGAGACTGCAACTTAGTTTTTACAGGTAAGATAGACTGACCAAAAATAAAAATTGTTTTGTTGTGTTGTTTTTTTTTTTTTGTAATGTGCGTTTTGTTTGTGCAGAATAAACACTTTTTCTTTCATTCTCTTTCTTAAATTTCAACGCCAGGGTGTTCAGAATCATGTACTGAATCCATGGTATCAGTTTTCGCGTCGACGTCCCTGCCAACCTGTATATGAAAAAAACCGTTATTTTTTAAGGTTTTAAAAAGGGGACAGTCTCCTAAGACCGTTTTGCTGTAGCTACAACGGTTAAGGTAGCTGCCCTTACTGTCCTATCCCAAAAATCCACTCTTTAAACATACTTAAACTCCTCGGATACATTTTTGCAAATTCTTCAATTACTTCGACATGTTGTAGTTCGGCAGCCAGATATATAATGGTGGTCGGCCGATCGTGTAGTTTAGAGAACGCCCATTCAAATAAACTAACTTGAGAATTTGGAAAAGGAAATTTAAAAAAATCCTCGAATAACTGCGAAAATTTTACCAGGTAGATTTTTTTTTAAATCTCCATACAAAAATTGGAGTTACTACAGAAAAATATAAGAGAACGTAGGCTGCAAGATGGCTGTGTTAGTTCCGATTTTAGCCACGCGCCAAAAGACTCCTGTACAACTATACCGTACTATTTAAATAAGTACTTAGTTACTCCAGAAAACTAGCAATAGTCAAATACAAACCACTTGACTCCTGCTAATCCCATTCCCGTCGGTTATGCGTGGTGTTTGTCCCCCACGAGCGCACGGCCATGGTGTCCGAGTTCACAAATATTGACACGTTCGGAGTTAACCGTGCATTAGGCTTATTGGTCTGCATAGAGGTGCTGGATGTGGTACTTGACGACTTGTAGCACATTCAGCACGAGATTTAGATACCTACTCATGTGGACAAATTTTTACAGTGCTTGGAAACCACTTAGTTACATGAGGTAGTTTCAAAACACTGTAAAATTGTGTGTGTTTTAACGGCCCCAGGTTACGATTTGAGTCGTGTTTGACCCAGGCAGGCATACATACTTTGTCCAATTTATTTTATCAGCACTGCTCAAACTGCAATGAAGGAAACATACTGAGCAAATAGGCATATGTGGGCAGCAAAAAATTTAAAAATTGTACAAAATTTTCTTCATAAAGATTTCTAGACTTAATAACAGCCTGTTTGTGCCCAGTTAGTGGCAACTTTATAACTAGCGAATAGTGGATTACCGGCGTAATGATATGTTATGTACAATGTTTCCGTACCTTAAGTCGCCTGTTATGGTTATTTTTCGTTCTTCGACCTCGACTCGCGTCTCTGTGATTCGTGCCATGCTCTAAACAACTTCTTTCATTTGTTTTCTCCGCAGTAGGTGTGGCAATACACGTGTCATTTGAACGTGTAGCTTGTGGCCAAGTGATAACTCCACTCTTTGCCTCGTCTAGTGTACGTACTACATCTGTGTGTCTGCTCCCCTCTTGTGGGAGCTTAGCGTATTTGTACAGATTTGCACCGCGGTTCACTAGCTAGAATTAAGTGATATACTTTATACAATTGATTATATTCTCTGAAGCCCTTTTAGTGAGGGAATGTTGCACTATAAATATGAATTATGACAGCTATGAACCGCGGAACTTGTGCAAAGCTTTTTGTATTATACAAAGTGCCTTTCTGGGGAATCTTGCCTTTCCTACAATTTGCGTCTACTAATAAAAATACAGCAGGCTTAGTTTAGGCTGTGCGTGGTCGCACAGCCTAAGTCGCGGCTCTAGAAGCTTGAAAGCTCAAAAACACATAAAATTACGCCTAGTGCAGTAGCCTCTGCACGCCGTTGACGTGTGCCGCTCGTGTATATGAGCACTTAGTCCCCTAGAGGTGGCTAGTTGTAGAAACTACGGAAGGCCGTCGCTACCAGTCTGTATATTTTTTGCCGGTATTCCTATATCAATACATGTACCTACCTAGTTTCTCTAGGATGCGAGTAACCGCAGGCAACAACTTGTACCTCTACATAATTGTTTATTTGGGAAATACAAGTTTACATATATTTTGAATAACGAAGGAATAAAAAAATTTACAAGTTTTTTTTGCAGGCAAAATAATATATATATTATCGTCGGTCGGAGTCATTACTGGAACGTCATCACAAATTTTGTGTTTTGGACTAAGTATGCAGAATGATAAAAAACCAAATGCTTTATCATTCTGCATACTTAGTCCAAAACACAAAATTTTAGAGATGTTCCAGTAATGACTCCGACCGACGTTACTTATATAAAAATAAAAATAAAGTAAACAGTCAAAAACATTAAAAAATAAAACATGGAGGTACTTATCTATACTAAATGTACCCATTGTCACAGTATAATAAAGTAACAGTATTACGTCTCGGCAGTGAGCTTCCAGCCGAATTCATAACCTCGTCCTTTTCTTAATAAACCCTTGTCTGAAGCTTTCCGGTTGTACAACAACTAAGTATCAAGTTAAGCCCCTTGTTTGTTTGACTGTCAGCGTGTCTGGTTACACCCACTTTGAGATGAAACAGTTAAACAAAGTAACAACGTTATCGGGGAGGATTGATCGATCAAGACATACATATTTCCTATCATGCTACGATCCCTACATGAACCTTTTGTCTCGTTTACGTTCATACATCTGCCTACGTATTCTGTAAATAAAAATCTCACCGTGAAAACTTAGGTGAAGTGAGCTGTCAATAGTGTCAATCTCTACCATTAGGTAGAATGACAGCTCACTTTACGCTCACTTCACCTAACTTTTCACGGTGAGATTTATACAGAATAGACATACTGCCATGCTATTCTGTAAACATCTCACCGTGAAAACTTGGGTAAAGTGAGCTGTCAATAGTGTCAATCCCTGTGGAGTGACAGCTCACTCCACGCTCACTTCACCAAAGTTTTCACGGTGAGATGGTTACAGAATAGTACTGCTGGTCATACTCGCACGTCGGTTACGAGTACTTCGCACCTGGCCTCTCTGAAGAACATCGTCAACAAGGTCACTGTATGTCCTTTGATAAAAAACGTTGATACTCCCAATGATTGATTTAAGGATTGTAGTATACTGTTGTGAAATACGAAAAATATACTTTACATCTACATAAAAATGTAATTTCCTCGTAATATAAAACTGCGTAGCACTCCGTAGACAGATCGCGTAACCGTAGCAAAGTGAATGCTACGGCGTAGCGTATGGCGTAGCGAAACGTTTTCCAGTTTCGGATCACAAATACTCTATGAAACTGATTCTGTAACTTGGTTATTTAAATATTTTATTTTAATCGACAAAAAAAGGTAGAGGTTATGCACTTTGCGGGGTTTTCGTCATGTTTGTACATCGATTTAAATGATTACTGGGAGGGTTTCTTCACAATGATTTTTTTTTTTTTTTTAGGTGTATCGTCTTCACATATAATTATGTAACTAATGTACCTACATATACAAAATATTGTAATACTTTTTAAAAGAGTAACGGTGGAGTTTCTTGCCCATTCTTCTCCATACGAAAACTACCTTTTGGAAGGGGCGACTAGAATCAATTCAATTTTTTGTAAACTTTGACGTTCAAAAGTGCCTTACAAGGGCCTATTTGAAATAAATGATTTGACTTTGACTTTGATGTTGTTCTTCATCGGCATGGCATCGCATTCCATCCATTATCCATTTAATTCATAAGTCAATCAAAAGCATTTTCCCCACTATGTTGGGGTCGGCTACCAGTCTAACCAGATGCAGCTAAGTACCAGTATTTTACAAAGAGCGACTGCCTATCTGACCTCCACAACCCAGTTACTGGGTAACACGATACCCCTTAGTAAGCCTGGTTGTCAGACTTGGGCTGCTGACTACCCGTAACGACTGTCAAAGATCTCCGAATGACAGCCAGCACCAACTAACGTGCTTTCCGAGGCACGGAGGGGTCTCGATGGATGGTCACCCATCCACGAACCGACCGCAGCAAGGGTAGCTTAACCATCGATCGACCCGTGCGGCCGTCATTTATCCACGAGTGCATCCTTTAATACCTAAGTGACGAAACATTTTAAAATAATTAAATCACGTAGGTCGTGAGGCTAATCAAATCTAAATGCACATAAATATCAGTTAACTGCTCTAACTCAGTTCGGTTGTGAGTTAACGATTTATGTCGAAGGGCCTGCTGTGATCAATGGGTAACAAAAAAGAACTTAGTTCAATTGAATTGAAATACGGTAATTTTAATATTGTTACTCTCATAAGTTTCAATACAACATGTAAACAAAACGCTGTCCGGCCCGTGAGGCTGTTGTTAGGTATCGTACTGAGAGTCTATTTATATGGAATTTTCAGGAAAAAAGGAATTTGCTATGTGGAATTTTACCGTGTTTTTACATGGAGCGCGGGCGGCTGTCGTTTAGCGGGTGTCTACAAGTCATGACTTATGACCCCCTGTTGAAATTTTTCTATAAATTAGAAAAAAAATCAACAGGGGTCGTAATAAATAAATAAATAAAAATCTTTTATTTCGGACCCATAACTAGTCCATTTGGTTAGTATACACATGACTTAGAAACTAGTGTTAGTACTTACATCTACCAGAAAAACAAAACAAACTATTAATTAACACGCCACAGTGGCATGTAGGCGTATCCAATATCCCAGTATGGGGCTGTCCCACCTATCAGCTATAGTTTTCAGGATGCTGTTGGGGCTGGCGCGTACCCTGCGCATAATGGAAGCGCAACGCTTGCGCATGATGGCGTGAAACCCATCTATTCTCGCCTCTGCGAACATGCCGGAAGCACTGCAGTTGCGCGTAGTAATGGATTTGAGGTAATTTTGGAACTAAAAATGTGAATTTTAAATAGCAGTAACTTTTTATTTTCAATAACAGTAAAATTGTTTTGGTAATGTTATTGAAATGAAATGAAATGAAATGAAATTGTTTATTCTGTAAATAGGATATCGGAATAACTTTTACACGTCATATAAAAAAAATATTAAAAATAAGCTAGATGAGGTCGGTGTTTCCTATCTGACTACTCTGAGAAGAAAGGCCGAAACAAACTCAGAGGTCGTAGTCTCTTTTAAAGTCCAGACATAATCTTGGTCAAGTCATATGAGGACCATGTGGATCAGTGTCTGAAATGGTCTTTTGAGGAAAGAACCACACAGATTTGAGTGGACCTGTCCAGTCAGTGCAAGCATTTGTCAGTAATCGTGGAGCTCAACTCAAAACTGAAGGAGCTCAACTCGACGAACAATACCAAAGAAAGGATATTTGTCTAGGCCGCATCAACTACTCAAACTGCCAGACCATCATTAAAACTAAATGAGAAAGAAAAAATAAATGAAAGAGAAAAAATAAAAATAAAATATCCACATAGTCCTCACATTCACAATAATTAAAATAATATAATACTTTACAAAGTAATCGTGTGCAGTTTGAATATAATTTTCAACAATGTCAATATGTAGTTATATAAAACTGGTTTATTGTGATGAATAAGCAAAATGTCAAGTTTTATGGTTTTCACAAGGCTTAGCAGAGCGAGCAGCTCAATCCCAAGCTTTTTTATCTTCTAAATAATCTGAAATTTTATAGTACCCTTTCTTACAAAGTTTGGTTTTAATACAGTTTTTAAATCGTTTAATGGGTAAGTTTCTAATGTCAATGGGAAGTTTGTTGTGAAAGCCTATACATTGACCCATGAACGAGTTGCCTACTCTGTGGAGACGTGTGCGATGTACAGCAAGGTTGTGTTTATTCCTGGTATTTAAACTATGAATATCGGACATTTTCTTAAAATTTGATATATTTTTGTGTACATACAATAGGTTTTCAAAAATATATTGTGAGGCTACAGTCAGAATGTTTATTTCTCTGAATTTCTCCCGAAGGGAATCTCTTGGACCGAGGTTGTAAATGGCTGCAATGTATTGCAATACCTATGGTTTTTTTTTACATATTGTATAGTAGTCGCAAGCACTACTGCTGAGCATGAGGTCCCGAGTTCAATTCCCAGGTCAGACAAAGTGTTATTGGGTACTTCCATTAGGAGTTTCTCAGTAGCAGCCCGGAGTCTGGATTTGTGCCCGGTTGATGGCAATAGGCTCGCCCCCTATTACATGGGACTTAAACATAACTGGCGAAATGTGGGTGTACTAAAGGTACATGTCTGCCTAACCTTTCAAAGCATACAATCGTGATGTTATGTTATAAGTATATAAAGTATAACATATGTTTTTGGCATGAAAATCATGAAACTATCTTAAAGGACATCGCTCATTATAGCAGCTCGTGGCTAAGTAATAACACCTGCACGGGTTGATCCATCAGGTTAAGCCACGCTTGCCGGGATTGGTCCGTGGATGGGTGACCATCTTTACATACCGAGACTCCTCCGTGCCTCGGACAGTCGTTACGGGTCGTCAGAAGCCCGAAAGTCTGACAACCAGTCTTACCAAGGGGTATCGTATTACCCAGTTACTGGGTTGTGCAGGTCAGATAGGCCGTCGCTCCATGTAAAATACTGGTTTTGAGCTGCATCCGGTTAGGCTGAAAGTCGACCCCAACATAGTTGGGAAAAGGCTAGGCAGATTGACTTTGCTCATTATAGCAACACCGCTCCGACACGGCAAATAACTTGTCATTCAAGTTAGGATTTGAAATCAAGTGCATTAAAGTCTATTTTACGATGGCTATACAGAATAGTGGACGCCTCTTAGGCAGTGAGCGGCCCACCATCGCCAGCCGTCACACGTCGTGCCGACAGCACGCTTCAAGCAAGGAGCCCGCTCCCCGGCGAAGAAACGCTCGCAGATGGTATACATGCCGGCGCCACGCCAGCCGCGTGATGACGCCTCGCTTGTGAATGATAACAAGCTGTCACCTCACCGGTGGCGTGCCGGCAGCGAGAGGTCGCTTTGCTGCGGAGCGTTGGCGACTAGCGGGTGCTTTGCTTACGGCCCGTTGACGACTAGATTTTTAGAGGCGGTGCCGGGGCGTTACTGCGCTGGATCTGTTATAATGGGAGATGTCCTTTAGGATGATAAGACCGACTTTCAAATCAATTTAAATGCTTCAACGTACCGCTAACCGTATTTCTACGGTCATATATAACAATTACTGTGGTGCCACCCTCTTGGACAGACAGACGGACGACGTAGCGACGACTTGTGAGGGCAGCCATGCGTAGATTGGGGGGCAGAAACGCGGGTTCGCGACTGTCATACGTTTTTAAGTTGTTTATTGTGAATGTTTTATTTAGGGCTGATTTTTCCAATGCTAGTTTCAATTTTGACAACCCATTATATGTAGTGTAGTCACTAGAAATATCAGTTTAAGAAATCTGCTTTCTTTGTGTAAACGTCACACACGTGACGAGGTACCTACGTTATCTAAACACTAAAACAACAACAAAACAAAAAAACACTGTTTACAACAAAAAAAAATACCAACTTCCAAAAAAACTAAAGACACCGACTTCCGAAATTAAAGTTATTTTTCACTTTGCAGTGTTTTTATTGGAAGTTGGTTTTGTAAAAAGTTTTTATTTTACACTTGTTAGTTTTGGTACCTACCCCACACAAACTCGAAAACCACTACCTGCTAGATGTAAATAACAGTGTCAGGAACTTATAACATCGATGAACGATGTAGACTATGTGGTATGTGATAGACTAAGTGGGAAAAATAAGTATTATTGAGAAAAAAAAAGTTACGCTTCGAACATAGAACCTCCTCCTTTATGGAAGTCGGTTAAAAAGACTTACTTTCTAAACCCATACTTTAAGTATCTAATTGTAGTTACTTGAAGTATGAATTTAAAAAGTAAGTCTTATTAATTAGGTCTTATTATAATATATAAACCGCCATGTTGTTTTTTATGTGTCGTGTAGTTTAGGAGTTATGGGTGAACAGATGAACATACATAATCATAACCCTCCTTTGGCTTTCCCTAAACGTGAAAATTTTAAAAATAAATTTAATTTCGGAAATCGGTGTATTTACGTTGTTTTGTCAGTTTTTTTTATGTAAAAATGTTTTGTTATGAAACCAAGGACAATACAGCAGAAAATGCATGTTCTCAAATATTCAGACCCCTTTTTATTCAAGAGTTATTTGTACCAAGTCATTGTACCGAATACATTTGAAGCTGTATGTAGATGCCAGGTCAATGAGGCGACGCGTAGTATCGAGGGGGCGGAGCGCGATTTATTGTTGTCTGACTTGCTCTGAGGATGCTCCCCAATCTTGTTGCTATGCTGAAGATGGTTGAGATAACATTACCGGTTTATTCTCAGAAAGGTTAGGCAGAGCTTTATATTATGGTCACCTACATTAAGGGCGTATATTCTGAAATTGAGCAACGTCAAACTCAGACTCAACTCAAACTCAAAGCATTTATTTCAATTAAACCATTACAGGCACTTTTGAATTGTCAAGGAATCGGTCAGTCAAAAATATGAAGCTAGTTGCCCATTCCAAAGCGTAGTAGGTACCTATGTAGAAGAACGGGCAAGAAACTCCACGGACACTCTTTTGACGTCTAATATTTCGCTGCTTTGATTATTTTGGCAATATTACTGTATGGAAATAAGAAATGTGGCTAACTAGCGAACTAGAATATTAATAATGAATCTTTAAACTGGATAGACCATGGCCTGGGTTAGGATATAGGATACTTTTAGTCAAGTAAGTTGGTACATTCCCCGTTCCCGTGGGATAATGCTTAGCAACAGCTGAGGTGTATAATAATTATAAAAAATAAAACATTCCAGCCTATTTTATCCCACTACACAGAAGGCACGAGCATCGACCACCACGCTTGCTCAAGACGGGTTGGTGATTTCAGACTTATATTAACTATCAAGTACAGGTTTCCTCACGATGTTTTCCTTCACCGATGTCATTAATGGCCAAGATAAACTTAGAAAGTACATAGGTACATAAAATACACAGTTATTCCCACAAACTAAACGCAAATACTTATTAACAAAGCATGTCAAACTTAAAAAAACAAAATAAAAGAAAGAAGAAGCTGTCACTTCGCCATTGTGTACGAATCAGAAATACAACGGCGAAGTAAAATGTGCAAGCGCAGCAGAGGAGCCAGTCGACAGATCGCACTGCTTCCGCCACTTCCGGGCGTTCCGCCACTACCGGGGGGCGAAGACGATGTAGAATGACCATAAATAAGAATAATATATTTTTTTTAGAAATATATTACAACATAAACCTAGAATAAGACGCAGATATATGCCAGTGACCTTGCATGTTCTGAACTGAGCTCACGCAACGCGTCATACGTCCAGCCAGTAATAGGACTCGCCCATCAAAGGGCGGTGTCCCAAATAAACCGCATTATTAATTTATTATACATAAAACAAAAGATATTTTAATAAAACTCGTATACTAAAAGATCAATAATTAAATTATCTTAAAAATGGTGAAGGTTTCAGAAAAATACGCTTGATAGATTTTGCGTGATTCTCAGGTTTTTATCCGCGTTACACATAACTTTATAAGTTAATTTCACTATGTAGTATAAACATAATCTAATGTAGGTATTCCTTTAATAAGTGAATATTAAAAAAATGCTCTAATTTAACATATATTTTTTCCAAATCATGAACACTACTCGTTTGGACGTGATCTTCAGTCATCATGGCAATCATTAAAAGTCGGTTATCGTCGCCTTAATATATACCTATTCAATTCTCGCGGTATTTTTTTTTTTTTAATCATGAGATGTTGATGGCGGACGGATGCTTGGCGGCGGACGACATTGTTGGCATCGTGGGAGTCGGGCACAGAAGCGTGGAGATTGGTACAAGCAGGATTTGTCCTGCTTGGTTCAATCTCCACGCTTCTGTGCCCTGCATGACGTCAGAAAACTGTCAATTTCTATTTTTATTCGGAACATTGGATTTTTTTAGTTTTTGTTGCTATGCAACCCGCAGACCCGCCCTTAGCGAGTGGAATCAAACGGGAAAACGATTTTCCGTTTACCCCTTTCACCCCTTTTCACAATACATCCTGTTATTTCCCGATGTTCCATATTCCTTTCACTGTAAAATAAATAATATAATAAAATTCCTAACCTTCCTTATGGTATTTCAAGCGTCATGTGATATTTTATTTACAACCATATTGCCTCCGATGCCATAGTCACCCTACTAAGAACAATTTGTAACCGTGATACACGCTCGTAAAGTTTTATTGTTAGTTATATAGCTTATGTACAATATTAATATCTATATACAAATCTGCCGAGGGATGCAAGTCACTGCTCTTTGTTGGAATTGATTGATTCGCTTTGATGTTGGGAGACACGGACCATTGACTTCATAGTAAGTTACAATAAAATTCTTTTTCTGAGTTAGATTTTTATTGCGGCTGGTTCACAAAGTTTTGCCTTGACGAGCTTAACCGACTTCCAAAAAGGAGGAGAGGATTTTGTTTTTTTGTGTTTGTCCGCCGATTTCTCCGTCAATTGTTGACCGATTTTCGTTGGTCCCATATAAATTTTATTAATTTTGCTTGGATAGTTTTTGAGTAAGCTTCAATAATACGTATTTTTCCCACTTAGTAATATGTGGATGATATGATGATAACTTCCTGTCACTGTTATGTAAATAGCAGGTAGTGGTATTCAAATTTGTGTGGGGTAGGTAGCCCAACTATAAAGTGAAAAATAAAAACTTTCTACAAAGAAATAAAACAACCGACTTCCAAAAAACACTACAAAGTGAAAAATAACTTTAATTTCGGAAGTCGGTGTCAAAAAAATTAAATTCTAAAGCAAAGACACAATATACATGGCGGACAAACCGGGCAGCGTAAGTAGCAGAATGAGTGGTGCGCGGTTTCAAAATTCATCACGTAAACAAAACAATTTATAGAAAAAAAAAAAAATATAACACTTATTAAGTGAAGGATAATTGATGACAATTCAATTGTACCTTAGGTGGTGTAGAGCTTGCTAAAAAGTTGAATAAAAACAATATCAGGTTCACTTTAAGATTTGTCACAGAAACGTTCAGATGCTTTTGAGGGGGGCTCAAGCCCCCCCCTCCCTGAATCCCCTACAACCATAATGAATGAATTACAGACAGTTGTAGAAACAACACACACAGTCACAGACCTCCTCTCTGTGAGAGCGTGTCTTTGATGACGTTTTGCTTTTAAAACATGGCCGAAACTGGAATGTCTTTTCAAATGATGACTGTCTTAAGCTTTGTGCAGACTAGCGCGACGCGACAGCGCGACGCGACACCGGTTATTGTTATACCGTCAAGTTTTCTTAGAAATTGTATTGTTCGAGTCGCGTCGCGCCGTCGCGTCGCGCTGGTGTGTACGAGCCTTTAAACAAAGGAAAAATAAAGACAGACGGCAAATTAACACAGATCCCAAGATAATAATTAATCAAAGCCATAAAATAAAAGACAATCATAAAAAACATCATCTTAATAAACTAAAGTGATCCCTTAGCGCCAGTCATGCTGGCCCATAGACGATTCTATTGTCTATGTAAACTATAAACAATTAAAAAGTTGTTAATGGTTGTGGTAACAAATGTTACACGTCCCTGGGGGTGAGCCGGGACTCGGGACGAATGGGGGTGAAACGAGGGGGCGAGTTTATTAACGGTTTGAGTGCAAAACTATTTATGATTTTTCTGTCTTTTGTGGTTAAGTCATTGTAGTAATTAGCTATCCTGTGTTTATATAAATGGCAACAGAGTTTATAGTATTGAAAGGGATATACTTTATTGTTGTATTTTATAGATGTACACCCACATCAAATGCAAAAACCGGCCACGCACTATGCTCAATGAAGGATTCCGTAGTTGGGATGAATTTATCCCAAAAACAAACATAATATAGAAAAACATGTTCTCCCATACATTCCAACGGCAAATGTAAGATTGTACGCATAATGCTGAAATGAACCTTTTTGGCGCAGCTGTGAGGCACACACTACTATTGTTAAAATATTATTTTCACTTTTTATATTTTTTTTTGTTTTTTGTGTTTCACGAACTGTGTCCAAATAAACATTATTCTTTCTTTCTTTCTTTCTTTCACAATATTAGGAGATTTACCAAGTTATTTAAAGACCATAGTTATAGGTATTTTTGTAATTTTTATTTAATTCTTTTTATCATAAAAAATATACTTGGGACCCTCACAGTGAGCCACTTCATTTGTTAAGTCACACGGTACAGTGTACAAAACTATTTTTTCTTTTCTTATTTGTTTCCCAATAGTGACTCCCATATTCAAAATTCATATTAACGTAACACGTCCGTGCGTGGGTCACAGAAATTGATGTTTCGGAGCAAATTGGCTGTGATAGAAGGACAGACAGACAGGCACGAGTGATCCTATGAGGGTTCCGTTTTTCATTCGGACATACGGAACTCTAAAAAGCACTACATTGTAGAATCAAGGAGGTATCCTATAAGAGCTCCCCGCAGACACAATTATAAGTTACGACTAAATCCAAACTCAAACTCAAACTCTCTATTGCAATCGCAGAGTATACTACATACGCTAGCCCGCACATTTTGTCCAACTGAATCTGTATCTGTATAGTATAGTTGGCCAACTTACGATTGTATATCTGCGGGAGTTCAATACAACTTTTTGTTTTTGCATAACTTTTCAGTTTCGACCAACTTAGGAGTGAATGAAAACTCTACCGTGGTATAGACTTCTACTTTTGATTACAACTAGCTTCATCTTTCTGACTGACCGACCCCTTGACAATTCAAAAGTGCCTGTAATTGGTTTATTTGAAATAAATGCTTTGAGTTTGATTTTCTCAAAAATCTACATTGTAAAATCGATCAATTTCTCTTATTTTTCCCATCATAATATGGTTCGGTATTAAGGCTCCCGCGATGCGACACACGTAGAACAATTTCCGTGAAGTTTTCATAGAAATTGTTCCAACAGAGTCGCGTCGCGCCTGTTTGCGAGAGCCGGTATAGTTAGTAGGTAACCTACTTATTACAAAAGTAGATTTGATCTTTTGATCAAAGAAACCAACCCAGCTTCCACATTGTCACCACAACATCTTGCACCTCACTTCACCGAGTCCGAGGAGGCAATACTAAGGCTTAAATTATACTTATAAATGTTGTTTTGGTTTTTGGCCAGTAAATTAAAAATGCCAATTTTTTTTTTTTTCTTTTTTAATGTTAGAAACGTTACTAATGCACACTATACCTACACTATTTCAAAGTAAATTGATGGCTATAAACGTTTTTTATTTCAAAACTCTGACTTCTATAATTTTGGATAAAATGCAATTTTAAAAGTGTGGTACTAAGTTTTGAAGGCCAGTGTATTTTGTTGTTGGCTTTGAGTCTAACTGGATGCAGCTGAATACCAGTATTTTTCATGGAGCGACTGCCTATCTGATCTCCACAACCCAGTGAAGTACTAGGTAACACTAGATACCCCTTAGTAAGACTGGTTGTCAGACTTTCCGGCTTCTGACGACCCGTAACGACTGTCAAAGATCTACGAATGACAGCCGGGACCAACGGCTTAACGTGCTTTCCGAGGCACGGAAGGGTTTCGGTATGTTATTTATTGATGGTCACCCATCCACGGACGAACCTCAGCTAGCGTTGCTTAACCTTGAAGATCAACCCACGCGGCTGATATTATTAAGCCACGAGCTCCACGAGCAACTCACTTAAGGCGCTACCCAAGCAGAGACACCGTACAACGTCCACTTTTTCGTCGCACTGTTAGCCGTAATGCTACATATTAAAAGCCCAAAAATATAGTCAAGGGTATAAAAAAAAGACTTATACAAAGATATTTAATAGAAATGATCTAGCAGCTTGAAAAAAAAAACGCTAGAAAGACCCCGGAAAAAGTTTTTCGAGCGATACTTTGAGCGATAACTATTATTTTTTTTGTATCTATAAAAAAGGAAAATTAGTCAACTAAAGAAATATGTAAAAAATGTTTTAACTTATTGGTGTATTTTTTTTTAAATTAACTTAAAGCTGCGACAAATATTTCATTTTATTGGCGGACAAGAGATTCAACCAAAATCAAACGCATCGCCATTTTCAACCGTATTTGCATACCGCGACGCACTACTGTCGCTTCATCTCCTTCCATACCTAAAGATTTCCTTATTACCGCGCCTTAACAAGAAAAACAAATGAAAATTTCGCCAGCACTAAAACAATTTAAGAAAATGACGTTTGTTCAGCATTAAGCTGAGGCTTACCGAGGGTAGATGTGATAAATAGACCCCGAACTGAGTGGTATTAGTTATACTGTCATAACTTGAAGTAAAGGCACTCGGGTTGATTAATTCAGGAGTGGGGACATCGATGGAATGGATTTACGTCCGGTTCCTACACTTTACGTGTGGTACAGATTGTGCCATCCATGGTCTAATATAACAAGTTCTGGCATTCCGGGAGTGACACATGCTTAAGTCACTATCCAGTTGCCACTTTATTGCAACAAAACACGAATGAAGGATAGATTTTCAGTCACCATTCTGTTAAAAAATATATATAAAGCATTTAACTTGTCATTTCGTTTGTCTCATCAAACGAAACAATTCAATTTGAACATAAACCTCATTGTTTTATCGGATTCGCACAGGTAATAAAGATAGTTGGGGAGTTATTATTACAAACTTCTGGTAACACAGATGTGATGACGTAGACTTGTGACACCCACGTGACCACTGTGTCTCGGAATGCTATACCTGGCGAAGTATATTATTATACCATGGCGCCATCCACGAAGATACGCCCCACTCTACTTCCTAAATGCGATTACTGTACTTACTGTAAGCGATTAGGAAGAAAACTCGGGCGCATCTTCGTGGATGGCACTAGCTATAGTTAGAAGTACTATGGTGGGGATAACTAACATGTAGTTGATCTGCAGTTAGAGAAGCCGCGATTACTCGGTATTCGGCATAACTCGTTTTTTTTTGTTTATTCGTCGAATACTGAATAATTGTGTCTCTTATTCGACATTCAGCGAATAGTTGTCTAAATAAAAATAAACCTTGAACAGAAAAATTATAGACTTAAAAATAATTAAACTTTTATTAATCTTTAAAAACAAAACACACTATAAAAAGTTAGCCAAAAATCAGTCATGTTGAAGACATGACTGATTTTTCAGGCCATTTAGTTAGGCTTTTTCATTAATAATATAATGTTTAAAGTACCAAAGGGGCACATTGTGGAGCAGAAAAACTAAATTTTCTCCACGATTGGGATTAAGTCGGTTGCGATTTTTTCATAAATCAGAAAATATATAAACTATATCTATTATTACTTGAGAATATATCTTCTTTTCTTTAACTCTATATATCGCAATCTTTAGATTACGTAAAAAAAGAAAAAATACGTGTTCAATATATTTTAATAATCTCCATGAAGGATTAAAAAAATAATTTTTGGCATCATCCCAATTAGGGGGTGTGTTACGCAATTAGCCTGCTGGTCTCCTGCAAGAATGCTACATTTCTGAAAGAATTATGAATATAATTTATTTGTTTATTTTGTTAGGGAAAACAAACAATTGTACGCTGTATATTCTGTATACTACATCTAAATTTATAAAATAATTGGAAGTGGGTAAATGTACAATCCACGACGAAAATGCCTTCAGATATCAACAATAAGAAATCGACAAATCTAGCTAAACTTGCACTAGTTGCCCAGTTAAAAGTACTTACTTACTTATTCATAATTTATTTGCCTATTTGTGCAATAAAAAAACATTATTATTCAAGACGACATTGCAAATTGGAAGCATATCCGAACGCAACAAAGATGGCAATCGGCGCGTTCGATAACAAACAAAATAACAATAAAAGTGTAGTATTGCAGTGATTTATGTCATGCATGGGGGAGCGTGGTACTCCTTGTGTTTCCATGCGTGGTACAGAAGGCAACAGAGCTCTGAGTTTGTTACGCCATTTCTTCTCAGTTGTGGTCAGATAGATCTAGCTTATTTCTATCATTCGTCTTTTAATGTCGATGGTACCTACTCTTCTTCGTTCTTTTTTTTTTTAGGTTTTTTTATTTTTTTATTGATGTGTTGTGTTATAATGATTCCGTTTATTAACAGAATAAGCAATTTCATTTCATTTCATTTCTCACCGAAGACAAAATTAAATTAAAGGATCTACTCTTTATCTCTCAAATTAAACGATGATTATATTGATATAAACTGATTTATTTTTCCTGACAAGTGTTCGGTTCAGCCGTCGGACAGCGAATGAATCCCATTCACTTCGCTGTCAAACGTCAAAAATGTCATACAAAGTGTTACCATAATTATCTTTGATTCGATACATTTAAATAGTCGATTTAATATTTAACTATAAAAATAACTGCTAGAATAATCTAATATTTACTAAATTTGATATTAATATAATTGTATGTATGTTTGCATACTAGATATGATTTTATGAATAAAAATACCCACATCTTAGCACAGCTAATTAACCTTACAGCTCGGCCATCCTGTGTAGGTGAGTCCTCTCACCTGTTTGGTACTAATTGTTATAATGACCAATTTACGTAATATCAAGTGATAGAGAAAGAAAAAAAAAATATATTATAATAACTACTACTATTAAATACTACTAATATTATAATAACTACTTGGTTATGAATACATACTTCTACAACTAATTTCATTCTTCAATCATTCATTATCACAATATAAATTCAAATTTACTTAATAGTTCAACTAAGATACTACATTCTTATCACAATCTATGTCTGTCACAAATTCTCATTACAATCTAAATTTCGAAGTGTCTTTATATTCATATTATATCCGAGTTTATCTCAATTTAGCTTATCGTTTTTATCTAAGTCACAAATCTTTATTACAATTCAAATTCATGAAACTGGATCTGCATTCTCATTCTTTGTTTCTTGCACAATCTGTCACGATCTTTGGTCAACTGTGCGACACCGTTATCTTGGTACCATTCATATTCTGCACTGACCTCTTATAACAAATTGTGCTCACATCGTATAATCTTACTCACTATCTTGCAATCATAATGTGCGACATCGAATTCTCAATGCCATTCATTATCTGCACTGATTGCTCATGTATATATATCCTTAACAATGACACGCAAACAGGGAAGTTATTTAACCAATGTAAATTAACATATTATTATTATCGACAAAATTGAATAATTATTGTTCCCACCTACTATGTAAAATTATAAATCACTCTCTCTCTACCTCTATTTCTGTGCCCTCACTCTGATCACTGTCAGTGCTTTCACTGGTGTAACCTTTAAAGTTCATCCAAGGATGGATTTTATCAAGCGCAACAACATTTTCATACCTCTTGTTACCTTTTCTTGTTAATGGGGTGTCTTCGACGAGAAATCTGTCATTTGGTAACATTTTGAGGATTCGATAGGGGCCTTGGAATTTGGGGATGAGTTTATGTGATTTTCCTACATGA
Organism: Agrochola circellaris; assembly: GCA_914767755.1. Classification (NCBI taxonomy): domain Eukaryota; kingdom Metazoa; phylum Arthropoda; class Insecta; order Lepidoptera; family Noctuidae; genus Agrochola; species Agrochola circellaris. The sequence goes on along the minus strand of OU611867.1, from coordinate 432,920 downwards.
TCTTTGTCTATTACGGTTCTTTCTATCCTGACTAAATCACCTACGTTGTATTTTTTCTGACTCTTTCTATGCTTATCAAACTGCTTTTTAGCATAATTCTGTTGTTTTTCTATCCTTTCCCTAGCATTCGACCTTAGTTTTACTAACGCATCACCATCGATTCGTTCAGTTGTTTCGACAATTACGTCAGTCAATACATTTTCCGATGCATTCGTCAATCTGCAACCGAACAACAGCTCAGAGGGGCTCTTCCCTGTTGTCTTATTAATAGTGGTATTAATACCTAACTGTACGTCACCGATGCAATCGTCCCATAAGTTGTCATTTCCGCCATGACATTTTGTACTCAGAGCATCAATTATGGTTCGGTTAAATCTTTCGACCTGCCCATTCGCTCTTGGCGTAGCTACTGCATTCAAGATGTGTTTTAATTTTAATTGGTCCATAAAATTCTTAAATTTTGCACTTGTGAAACAAGAGCCACGATCCGTTATAAGGCGAGAAGGAACGCCGAAATAACTAAAATGTTCCTTAAATACCTTGATTGCCGTGGTCGTCTTAGTATCCTTTACAGCTCGTATATTGATAAATTTTGTAAAGGCGTCTATAATAACAAGCAAATACATGTTGCCTCTCCTAGAGCGAATGAACGGGCCCAAATGATCGGCATGAAGTGTATGAAACGGTTTCTCTAACTTTGGTATGGGATGAAGCAGTCCTTCTTTGGAACCACCAGGTGCCTTATGGTGCGCACACTCCAAACAAGCTGAGACATATTTCTTAGTGAACCTACGCATTTTTGAAAACCAAAATATGCTTCTGATACGACTCAAAGTTTTTTCGAAGCCAAAATGTCCCACCTCATCGTGGTTCATGCGCAACACTTGCCACCTACAACCCCTCGGAACTACCCATCGCAATCCTTCGTCTAAAATCTTATACACATAACTACCTTTTAACTGATAATTCTTACGCACGTCAGCTACAAACTTCGTCTTGTCGTCTTCTAATATGTCTCTTATACGTTTTATCTCACTATCATCACCCTGTACAGTGGCGATCCAGTCACGAACGTCTACGTGTAATACATCAAGTACATGCTCTGTATCCATATCGATTGGTTCACTGACAGGGGCACGACTGAGAGCATCTACGTGAGCCATACGCGAACCCGGTCTGTACTCAATTTCACAGTCGTACTCTTGAAACTGGATCCACCAGCGAGAAATTCGTGGTACAAGATCCCTCTTAGTTAAGGTAGTACGAAGTGCGTTGCAGTCGGTGACTATCTTAAACCTTAGCCCTAGCAAATAGACTCGGAAACGATTTAAAGACGCAACAACCGCTAAAGTTTCCAACTCAAAGGAGTGAAATTTTTGCTCATCTACTGTAGTTTTACGACTGTAATACGCCACTGGTCTAAGTAAACCGTCTGTACCTCGCTGTAGGAGAATCCCTGCAATACCTAGCTTCGAAGCATCCGTATGAATTTCGGTTTCTAAATGAGGGTCATATAAAGCTAATATAGGACGTTCAACTAATTTTGCCTTCAAAATTCTAAATGACTCTGCTTCCTCCGCCGTCCATTTCCACTCGAATTTAGACTTTAACAGGTCTGTCAGTGGACGAGCAATCAGGGCGAAGTCTTTAACGAACCTCCGGAAAAAGCTAGTTAGGCCAATAAATCGTCTGACGTCATGAACGTTTCGCAGAACAGGGAAGTTTTCTATTGCTAACGTTTTGCGCTTTCCTGGGCGTATCCCCTCGCCACTTACATGAAATCCTAGGAACTCTAGCTCGGTACAGAAGAAACTACATTTTTTTACCTTAAGTGTAAGACCTGCGTCTTTTATAAGTTGAAGTACCTCCTCTAGTCGTCTCATTCCCTGATCAAAAGATCGTGAAGGAATCAATACGTCATCCATATACACGATCGTATAACCGACTTTTGACAGTATTTTATTCATTGTTCGTTGAAAAATTGAAGGAGCGTTTGCTAATCCGAAAGGCATGCGTTTAAACTGATATTGCCCATCGGGAGTAACAAATGCAGTCTTGTCTTGAGAATTTGCCTCCACTGGAATCTGGTAGTAGCCAGATGCAAGGTCTAAACTTACAAATAAAGAATTACCAGCTAGTCTGTCAAGTTGATCATCAATCAAAGGTAATGGATAGTGTTCCTTTTTTGTTTTATTATTTAATGCACGATAATCGACACATAATCTGCTTTCACCAGTCTTTTTCTTTACCAGCAAAACTGGGCTAGCGTAAGGTGAGTTTGACTCGCATACTATGCCTGCATCGATCATTTCCTTCACCATAGATTGAACCTGTCTACGCTCCGGAAAGGAGAGCCTATACGGACGATACACTACTGGTTGCGAGTCACTTAATTCGATTTCCATTTTAATTACATTAGTCAATCCCAGATCTTTTAGGTTATCCGAGAAACACGTTTCATACCTTTTGAGCAGCTCTTTTAATTTGTTAACCTCATTGTCGCTAAGCTGTTTGCCATAATTGAAAGCAAAATTAGTCTCAGCATTTTCAAAATCTAATAAATTTATACTCAAGTAGTCTCCGGTACAAACAACTCGTGTAATGAGCGTATCCCTATTTAAACAAACCGTACTATCACTAAAGTTTTGCACCAGTATCCTAACCTCTCCGTTTTCTATTTCATATTCACCCGGCATCAAATAATATTCGTTCTGTGACATGCCGCGTAAGGAGCCACTAACGTGGACTACACCCGAATATTTGTTTGTAGAAATACACGGTAATGGATACATTTCCTTAGGGGGTATTACGATATCGGTTTTCAAACTTAATTGTAATTTAACTGAATGATCACGAGTAAATATTAATGAATGTGTAGTTTTTGTTATAACGATACCTGGTTTTTCTGTGAAACTGTGTCCAATTAAAACTGAATATTTAATAACGCTATCATCAACGACGTACGCGTTGACCTCCTCAACAATACCTTGAATTTCGATAGTGACATTTGATACACCCAATGGCATTACTATACTCGCGCCTATACCCCTCATAGTCGGTAAGTTACTATCAGTCCACGTGATTCCCTTCCTAACAGCCTCACTGTGACGAATCAGCGTACATTGGCTGCCCAAATCTACGTAGCCTTGAACAACTTCACCGTTGAGTTTCAGATACATTAAATATTTATTGTCACTAGAATTATTTGTTTCAATACGCATCACGTCTTTTTCTTTAGGTTTATCAGTTTTATTAGCTGAGTCAGAGGGTAATCTGGGACAGTTAATTGATAAATGGCCTAATTTGGCACAAACATTACACTTCAAAATCTTTTTTGTGCATTTAGAACTGAAATGCCCAGGTTCATTGCAGTTAAAGCATACAATTGACGCATTATTGTGTGACTTCAAAGTCCTAGTTTCGTTGCCATTAGCAGTCTGCCTAACACTATTACTGGATATTGAAGAGGTGGCGTTGTTACGTTTATCATAGTTTATCTTGGACCTATCTGATTCACGAAGCTGTTGCTTGATTGATTGAAAATATGTGAGAACTTGCTCCGGCTCCTGACATTTTGCTGCTTTCGCGCCTAATCTCAATGACCGATCCTCAATCCCGTATAGTAGGCAATCTACAGCACGTTTACCAAGTATTTCGCATCGATTTAATAGATTAATTTTTTCATAATAATAATGTTCCAAAGAATCGTTATATTTCACACGTTTTGACAGCATCTCAGTGAGTAATTCAGCATAGTCTTCACTACTCGGAAATGACTGCTCCAGTTTGCTCTTCCACTCAGACCATGAATAAGACATAGATGGAAGGGCCTGGTACCACGTTTTAGCAATCCCTGACAGTTTAGGCAGAGCATAATGTATGATCTGGTCGTCGCCCCAACCGTAGAGCCTCGCACATTCGTCAACTTTATTGATCCACATAACTATAGTCTGACTCTTAACCATAGGGTCAAAATCTGGAATCACATTGCCTAGCATGGGAAATTTGTTACCCTGAGGTCGACTATTGGTTAAAGCTTCCACTAAATTAGAAAGAAAAGCCTGCGTGTCACTATTAAGAATACTGGAAGTACTCACGTGACCAGGAAGTGGAGGTGTATGACGCTCGATGCTGGATTCTGAGCGGCTACTGCGGTCTCGCCTGTTGCGCCTCCCATCCAAGCCCCGGCTGGGACGATGTCGCCGACGCTGCTCATAGCTGCTGCTCCCACTGCGATATCCGTCACGGCTGCGACTCCGGTTCGGTTGGTGACGGCGTCTTGTAGCCTGCTCACGGGAACTGCGGCCTCCACTACGACGAGATTCCAACGTACCATCGCGATCGCTCGATCGCTGCCTTTTCTGCTTCCGCTTTTGCGTGGTGCTTGTTCTTGTTTCTCTGCTCCGGTCACGACGACGTTTACGCTTATTGCTCTTGCGATTACCGTTAGTTTTATCCATTTGTTACTTGGATAATAAACAGTGACTTTCGTAAAGAACAACAAAAAAAAATTAAAATAAAAACACGTGGCTATTTTTGGTAATATTTCTTCAAAATTGTGGGCGTAATTGACTGATCCCACTTCTGAGATAAAGGATCTACTCTTTATCTCTCAAATTAAACGATGATTATATTGATATAAACTGATTTATTTTTCCTGACAAGTGTTCGGTTCAGCCGTCGGACAGCGAATGAATCCCATTCACTTCGCTGTCAAACGTCAAAAATGTCATACAAAGTGTTACCATAATTATCTTTGATTCGATACATTTAAATAGTCGATTTAATATTTAACTATAAAAATAACTGCTAGAATAATCTAATATTTACTAAATTTGATATTAATATAATTGTATGTATGTTTGCATACTAGATATGATTTTATGAATAAAAATACCCACATCTTAGCACAGCTAATTAACCTTACAAAATACATTGAATATTTATCGTTTGCAAAGTAATAAATGATTTATGATTTGATTTGATTTATGATGGTATTTTTGTTAGGTAATGTTCTTTGGAGCCGATTGTGGGCATTGTGCGCTTTAATTTTTAACGTGACGATATTATCGTGAACAAACACGGAAGTAAAATGTATGGAAATAGGTATGTATATGAACTGACGCTTTTAAATTTCCCTCCACGATAACGTTTCATCGTGCACTTACTATATGTCTATACATTTTATAGCGATATAAGAGAGAATAGACTGGTTCAACCGAAAATAACAAATTATTATGGGGTCTCCCTCCCCATACTCGTACTACAAAACACTTCAAAATATTTCGTGACAAAATTATTCATAAAATAGTTATGTTAAGACAAAATTAAGTAAGGTATGTTGAGAGCGTTTATCCTAAACGTTGGCAGCGTGCAAATAGCTATCAAAAATTTACCTGTTTTGATTAATTTGGCAATACAGTAATATTGCCAAATTAAACAAAACAGGAAAATATTGGTAATTTTAATTATTGTGAATGTGAGACCTATGTGGATATTTTATTTTAATTTTTTTTCTTTCATTTATTTTTTCTTTCTCAGTTACTTTTAATGATGGTCTGGCAGTTTGAGTAGTTGATGCGGCCTACCCAAATAGCCTTTCTTTGGTATTGTTCGTCGAGTTGAGCTCCTTCACTTTTGAGTTGAGCTCCACGATTGCTTGCACTGACTGGACAGGTCCACTCAAATCTGTGTGGTTCTTTCCCCAAAAGACCATTTCAGACACTAATCTACATGGTCCTCATATGACTTGACCAAGATTATGTCTGGACTTTAAAAGAGACTACGACCTCTGAGTTTGTTTCGGCCTTTCTTCTCAGAGTAGTCAGCTAAGAAACAGCGACCTCATCTAGCTTATTTAAAAAAAAAAATATATGACGTGTAAAAGTAGTTCCGATATCCTATTTACAGAATAAACAATTTCATATCAATTTCATTTCAATTGCGGCAATACGGCCGCTCCATATTCAAAAGTGTAAAAAAGAAACTTCGTTTACTTACTACAATATAGGTATTCAATTGGAGGCCTTGATGAGCACATTCCAAAACTATAATTATAATTGATTGGCAAGGAATTTTACATAGCCTACCTGTGTGTGTACACGCAAAACAAACATTTCATCCCCACGCCAACCACGCCTCGCCTCACCTCGCCGTGAGAGTATAAAACCACGTTGACACATGACATGTATCAAAGTAAAATAAAAACATGTCACAAAAATGTATAAAATGAAAATAAATCATTTAAAAAAATTAAAGGTAGTTAGTTGGGCACTTGTTTCTTTTTCTGTCCTCCCTGTTGTGAAACATATGAAGCAATGGATTAGGAATTTCCTTAAAATAGTGAAAGAAATAGATAGATAGATATAGTGATAGTGATAGTGTTACGAAATTGGGGTGCTGATCTAACAATTCTAAGAAAATAATTCTACAAAAACTTGTGACATGCTGTCTCCAATAAACAATAAAACTACCCCCTAATATTAAAACAAAGTCATTAAAAATAACATTTTGGTACCGCAATTTGGGAACAACAATATAAGTCCAGCGATGCATATAAAACATGGGGGAGATAATGGTGAAACAAATGATAATGACTAGAGGAATTTGATGCGATAAATAAAATAAGTAACAGCGGATTGCATCACAGTTCAATTTATTTGGCAATTTTTATATACTTGTACTTACACATTATAATATTTATATTTTATGACCAATTTGAGTAAATAAACGTGAGTAAATGGCTCATTTGCTTAATTTTATTTATTCATCGGTACCGTGATACTCGTACTTAGATAAATACATAAGATAGATAGATCCTAGGTACTAGACTACCCAAAGATTTAAATTTTACAGGGTTTTTTAAATCCTTAAAGAACATGAAACGCCACTCATCTTCTAAAATATCAACCTAAAAATTCCAAATTTTTCCTTAATTTATACGCACATTTTCAAAACTACTTATAACAAAACATTCTGGCTGTATAAAGTATTTTCCCTCGACACACCTCACCGGTGGGTGTATCCGAACGCAGAACTCAACCAACCAATCACAGAGCTTTCAAACAGGTGGGCGCGAATCGCCATTTTGAAAAGTTAAAATTTTCTTTGGGGGAAATGGGATCATCTATTTTCCGTGTCCGTTTAGCTCGATGAAAAACAAAGTAATATGTAGTTATTGGTCAATACTTACACGTTTTCTATAAGTATAATGGATAACGAAGGATGGACTGTGTGAAAGATGATATGGCTAGAAAGAAGGTGATTGCCGAGATGACGACTAATAAAGAAGTATGGAAGAAAAAGAAATGTTGCGTCGACCACAAATAAATTGGGTTAAGGGCAGGAGAATAATGATAATTTATTTATTCTCTGAGATGAGGATTTGCCTAAATAATATAAGGTATCAATTAAGCTAGGCGGTCAACACTCTACCAAGCAGTTAAGAGCGTTTATCTTATTAGTTGGCAACTTCGCAAATATCTGTCAAATATTTACCTGTTTTGATTAATTTGGCAATATAACTGTTTGGAAATAAGAAATGTCGGTAACTAGGGAACTAGAATATTGATTATCGAATGCAATAATTAATATCGTAACACCGAATATTTAGTTTTAGATGTAAAAAAGTATTTGGAAAGTTTCCAAATCTTTTTTTCACCTAAAACGGGTACAACATCAAATTTAATGTTCTAATTGCAAGTCAATATTAATATTCTAGTTCGCTAGTTAGCCACATTTCTTATTTCCATACAGTATTTAATATTGCTATATTAATTAAAACAGGTAAAGATTTGACAGTTATTTGCGACGTTGCCAACTTAACGGATAAACCCTCTTAATGCGTAGAATTTTTTTTCGACATAAAATTAAATAACTAAACGAAATCTAAAACTTATATTACGAAGTGGTAAAATTGTTTGTTTGTTTGTAAAAGGTAATCTCTGGAAGTACTGATTCGATAACAGTAATTCTTTCACTGGTCGAATGCTGTCCAATTGACGAGTGCCATAGGATTGTGTTATGTTTCTTCGAATTGGCGGGCAGAACTGTAGAAGCTATAGTGGCGTAGTGACTAGTCATTTTCATTTTTTTTCCATAATTTTCTAAAAATGTTCCTTTGACTTTCAATTTAGGCACACTTACCTACGTTGTTGGTAAAATTTCTTAGTCTTGAATATTGATTAGGAGGCTTTAGGCTAATTTGTAAATGTGTAATAAAATTCATTTGTTTGTAATGTGCGTATAGTTTGTGCAGAATAAACAATGTTTCTTTCTTTCTTTCTTTCTTTCATTATACAGGCTGCTTTCTGCATAACGGATCGAGTTCCATTTCTGGCTTAAGTAAAAGCTTCGATAAAAACTAAAAATTCGATTAAGTTTTTTTCTCTAAAATGTTTCATCACTTAGCTTACTTTTCCAGGTTTCGAATTTGGTCATTGAACATTCGTCATAATCCTTCTAACTCGTAGAAGCGTGATCCAAGCTCTAGCTCTAGTTGGTAAGTGCATCACTTCAGAACGGCTGGACCAATTTGGGTCTTTTTAAAGAAAATATTGAAAACGCCTGGAAAATTGGTGCATGTTCTATGAGAATTTTCTGTCCACGTTGAATAAACCACATGCGTTTTTTTATCGCAATGCGCGCATTTATATGACATTCCATACGTCACAGATCACACTTTTTTTTTTTTTTTTTTCGTTCACTAATCATGCGGTAACAAAACGCACGGCATGGCGGCAGTGCGCGCTAAGCATTAATAAGATAGTACCTACAATATTCTGCATCTGGTTCGTTTGCAAGACGACCCCATGCGAGGGAGAAAGTCTAGACAGATGAGTCACCCGCAGCGTAGTAAGAATCTGGCTACAACGTAGTTATGGGGCTGTGAAATTGGCATATTCCTAGCTTTTAGTAATGTAACAGCGTATATGGGACAGTTGATATTTTTTTCGCGATGACAATATTGGTCCCTAGGAGAAAGTGGTTCAGTTTGATGGCCACACGCTTAAATATGACGACAAATTTCTGGTATATGCTGTACAGTGAAAAATTACATACCTACTTAGGTAGTACTGTTATGATGGCACTTCACATCGCTATTCGTGTTCGGGTATTCGTCTATTTGCCCAAATACGACGATGTGAAGCTACTCTATTCACCTATATTTGCATATTTTTCACGAATAAGACAAATACGTAAATACACGAACACTCGTATCCGCCGGTTGTCGGTTTTTGGTCACATATCAAAGGATTGCGAATATACCGAATAAGTTCGTTTACCGTCCACACACGGCTTGCTAGAGTCCGGTGTTTTATGTATGTACGCATAACATGTATTGGTAATGAACACTGAGGGAATAATAAGTCACTGCTGCCATCGCGTCCATCTTTGCGTTCAGATTAGCATCGTCATGAACAGCGAATATTCGCTGTTCATGACGATGTGTGAACGGTGTGTTCGAGTTATTCGGACTTCTACACTACATAGCCGAATAAAACAAAGTAAAAAATGCGAATACCGAATTGCGATATGAAGTGACACCATTACTTATAATATTATAGTTTTATGAAGGAGAATATTTGAATTGACCCTCTAAAAACTTTATGATCTTCGAATGATGATATCTTTTATTACTCATTGATCTTCTTTTAACTTTCTGGTCTTTTTTATACTAAGTAACTGTGTCGTTAAAGTTGGTGGCAATGCTAGGCTATGTCGTCCCCTAAAGACGAAGTGATCGATTGAAATACAAGGTAATTTTACAAACTATAAATGCCCGATTTTTGACTAAGAATTTCTGCCAGAGTCTGTGTTTCCAGATAGCCATAACCTTGGAGTTTTCAAATCACGAGTAAATAGGATTTAATTACTTAACACTTTCGACTCCACCCATTTTCATAGAACTCATACGCCATGCCGCCATACATATTGAAAGTGAACCCTCCGGGAGGGTTGCCACCTTTACGTTTGCGCTAAAATCGCGGACGGTCAACGGCATTAGGTTTAAAACCGTGTTATAAAAAAATGTAAAACAAAATAAAATTGTGTTTTCAAGGGTCTTGTCGCTTATACGTAGTTTCCAACCTTTAGTGAATACTTACAAAACCTGTACCTATAAGTAGTTTATTTTTATTCTAGCAATGTAAAATCATCCTTCCTTCCAGCGGAATAAAAGATAAAAACAATATAGCATTTATCTACTTTACTATATTGTTTTTATCTTTCGTTCAGAGTAGGTATCAACATGGTAGCAAATGTAACTTTTACGTGAATTTCAAAACAGGAGCAGCCCTTTTAAATTCAAAGTTCACGAAAACTAACCCTATCCCCAAGGAATACAGTTCAAAACTAATTGTGTAACATCCAAGTAGTTTTGGCGCCACCCAGACAAAGCTTCGCCAACGAAAAAAATATTACAGTAACGAATTCCGCTGTACAATAAAATATTTACTCTATTTTGTGTACGCTAAGGTGGAAAATCGTTTGACGAAAGAAATAGTAGCACGTAACGCATACCACTTATATTGAAAAGTCAATACTGGAACTGCATAAATCTGCTATAGGAAATTCAACCCTAAAGTTCAGCAATAGAGTCGAAATTAATCGGAGGATAAATCGTGAGTTCTGACGTTTCAAAGTCGCACAAGTGAAAATTTTGGCGCCAGACAGGCCGGCGCTGCCATCTTGCCGCATTTCGTTTTCCACGGAGGCACAGACATTAGCCTGTTCAGCCAGCTTCCGCCTTCGCTCTATTATGCTGCCTAATTTACTGTTATGGCCGTCTAACTTTACAAATAAGATATCTGTGGCTATTCTTATAACATTACCCAGAGTATCAGTGCTTTTACTTTAGTTTTTTTGTTGATATGACTCATTTCAGTTGCTTTAGTTACTCTGCAGTTAGATTTAAATACTTTAACGACTTAGATTTCTTATGAGATCAAAATGCCAATCCTTTCTGTGTGTCCAAACTGTCTCAATACACTTTTCTTAATCCTTAAAACTCTCCTGCTTCACTCCACAACGATTCCTAAAATTAACTTGCTAAGAAGTAGGATGCCTTCACCATCTCATATCGACTGATAATAATATAATGAAGGGCATCTTACAAAAAACCTTGGAAAACTTTTTTTTTTTTTAATTAATTTTCGATGTCCTGATATTTTTGGTGATAATATTTCGGGAATAAATCTGTGAAATATGGTTTGAATTTTGAATAACCCCCGCGCGTATGTACTATCGCATTCATCGACTTGTCCAGAGCCGCACTCTATAAGCCAAAGAGCCGCGGTTTGCCGATCATTGGTCTAGGGCCTAACCAAACCTGAGTAGGGCTGTCTCTAGGCTGCTGGATCAATGGCTTTTTTCAGAAAGCGGGAATTCTGAAATCAGTTGTTTTATTAGCAGCGTGTTTTATAGCTCTTGTTGGAACTCATATTGTTTTACAATATACTCGACTATCTTCCGCCAACGGCTTCACCCGCGTGATATATCTTTATAAATTATAGCCTATGTTACTCAGTGATAATACCTATACCATTCTACTGGTGAAAGAGTTTTTTTTATATCGGTCCATTAGTTTTTGAGTTTATTCATTACAAACAAACAAACATACAAAAAATAAAATCTTTTCTCTCTATAATATTACTAGCGGCCTGCTCCTGCTGTCTCACGGTTTTTACGACTTGACAAAACATTGAGATTTCATAGTTATATGTAACTTTAATAAAACTTAATAAACACATAAACCTTCCGGAATACATTCTCTAAACGATGGTGAAAACCTCATCAAAATCTGTTGCGTGGTTTAGAAGAACAACGCGGACATACAGACATACGCGAAAAGCGACTTTGTTTTATAATACGTAACTAAAGATATAGGTATTTTATTATTATGTCCCTTATTTCATTACATACATTTAATTAATTTGCCATAGCAACCGTAGCGAGTGCTTACACGTATTTTTCTACATCAGCCATGCTGTTCTGTAAACATCTCACCGTGAAAACTCGGGTGAAGTGAGCTGTCAATAGTGTCAATCCCTGTGGAATGACAGCTCACTTCACCTAAGTTTTCACGGTGAGATGGTTGGATGGAGGATAATATAAAAAAAAAAAAAAAAACGCAATAATAATTTATTTATAATTACCAATGATAATAATAATATATGTATAATTTAAATAAATATTAATGCTTAAATCCAATATATGAGTGGTAAAAATTATATGTACACAATTAGTTATCAGCCTACCTACCTACACAAAACGAAAGAGTAGATTAATATTAAAATTGTTAACAAATATCTATAATAGCCCTCCTCCTAATTCTTATGTTGTTATGCCCGACAGGGCCCACAATGCTCCAAAACGAATGTATGTCTTTATGTACAGGTACCACCTAAGTTCACATTGTGGAATGCAATAAACGTATTGAGTATTGAGTATTGAGTATTGTTACAGAATAGCACTGCAGATCTCGGTGCCAACCGTTTTCGCATCTATCGCAATTTCATCGCGACAATGTCGAATCAACGAAAATAGGTAGAAGGATGTATAGAATATCAATCAAATAAAAACACCACACTGTTCTCCTTCGTCTTTTATTGATTTCCAAAACGCACAACAACCCAATAATTGCCATAGCGTCATCCATCCGCCTTCGATGCCATGATTCCACGGACACGTAGCGGACAATTCAATTCAATTTATTTATTCACAAACAATTTACATTGTGTTTGAAATTTTCTATGTGGACGATAGCTACGAGCGCCAACAGCCATGCTATTCTGTAAACATCTCACCGTGAAAACATGGGTGAAGTGAGCTGTCAATAGTGTCAATCCCTGTGGAATGACAGCTCACTCCACGCTCACTTCACCTAAGTTTTCACGGTGAGATGGTTACAGAATAGCACTGCTGATTATAAAAGTTCAAAAGTTCAAAAGTCATTTATTCAAACTAGGCTGATAATCAGCACTTTTCGAACGTCAAAATTACATAAGACAGTCCCCCAAAACGCCCACCCTTCAGCACTTCCTAGTGCGTTAGCTGGGAAGAAGAAGAGGCGCAACAAACTCCCCAGCAGCACAGCTGTCTGTTCAGTTAGAAAGAAAAAAAAAGACTCTATATAATAGTATTCAAAATAATTAACCTAATTTAAATTATTATCCATATGTTAGCTAGCACACGCCAATATACCAAACAAAATCATCGAGAACTATACTCGGGCAGAAATAAAAGCTAAACGTCTTAATAAAAGCCTCCAGGCATAAAGGGCGTGCCCGCTTACATTAAGCTGTAACTGGAAGTTATAAATGATAAACTAGGATCATCGAGGTAAAATAAATAAACAGTTAATTACTAATAACAATAAATAATATGATCTATTGTCGACGCATTAAAAAAAAACATTAGAGTAGATTATGTCAACAATAAATTAAAATAAACAATTATATGAACTCATATAACCTGTCAGTAGGTAAGCTAATTCTGGAGAAAGAACATAAAAATTGTCTTGAGTTAATCACAGCGACCAACTATTCTTATCATTTAAGTAGTCGTTGATAGAATAGTATGCCTTTGAACAAAGTTTGGATTTTACTTTCGTTTTAAACGCATTAAAAGGCAAATCTAGCAAATAAGAGGGTAACTTGTTTAAAAGGTTATACCAAGCCCAACAAATGAGTTATGAACTTTATGAAGCCGGTGAAAAGGAACTCTTAGTTTTTCCTTATTTCTAGTGTTAACATTGTGAAAATCACTGTTTTTAGTGTATAAATGTATATTTTGCCTAATATATAAGATGTTGGCGAAAATGAATTGAGATGCCACTGTGAGGATACCAATATCTTTGAAAAAATCTCTCAGATAAACTCTGGGGCCTAGCTGGTAAATAAATATATAACAGGAGCAAACGATAAAACTCACCGTGTATAGACAAAAGAGGCGTCAGTAATAACTGTCAATTAAAACTGCACATACGTAGCCCGCTTTAGTCCTTCAGGCGGATCATTGTGGGTGGGCTATGGCGGCCGTCGGTGGTTATTCCAACGAGCCCACGTCCCCTCCAGAAGTTGATTAAATCTCCTGGTCTATTCAGAACATCTTTGAAAGATCTGGGTGACCCGACGGTATCCTCAGCCTCCATGCACGCCCTGCACAGAGGACTGTCCGTTATACCTATTGTGTCCTCACACACTGACTTATTAATTGTAAAATTTTAAGAAAATCGTCTACTTTTACAATGTTTGTAAATATGTGAGAACCATGTATCTATCACATAAGTAATTAATTTATCTTTTGTTGCTTCATTTTTATTAATTCTTCTTTTACCTATTGTGGTAACGTATTTTTTTTTTTTAGGTGCATCGTCTTCACATATAATTATGTAACTAATGTGCATATACAAAATATTATAACACTTTTTAAAAGAGTAACGGTGGAGTTTCTTGCCCATTCTTCTCCATACGAAAACTACCTTTTGGAAGGGTCGACTAGAATCAATTAAATTTTTTGTAAACTTGGACGGTCAAAAGTGCCTTACAAGGGCCTATTTGAAATAAATGATTTGACTTTGACTTTGACTTTGTGTGGAACTGTTTGTTTAGCGAGCAGTGTCCCGTGATGGCCAGGCTCTGGCGGTTCCTGTCCAGGCACAGTAAACCCCTGGTCAGCCTGCTATCCTAGGATGGCATAGCTTCCCTGGACTTCCTGCAATTATTTTCTTTAATAAAGCCGCTAAACTAGCACATTTACAACTCAGAATTTATTTGGCGGTTGAACAAACTTGTACCAGAGTCTCGTCCACGTGTTAACACGTTCAGTGCCGGGAGCCTTACAGGAGGGTTCGGCTAGTCGCATATGGGATGCCGGGAGTCTAACAGAGGAAATTTTAAATGTAGGTTTTTCTTAGCGAATACAGCATTATAAACTGTGAAAATAAAATCTGATGTATATTTTAACTAGATTTATTAGTATGCGTTTGTTTTAAAATCCAAGTTTTTTTTTTTTTCACGGTTACAAATTTTCCCAAAAAATGTTAAACTACGTATAGCGACAATACCTCCTGAAAACACAATTTTACTTCGTTTTACAGTGTTTTATAACACGGTTTTAAACCTAATGCCGTTGGCCGACCGCGATGGTTAACTTTAGCGCAAACGTAATGAATGCCGGCAACCCTCCCGGCGGGTTCCCTTCCAATATGTATGGCGGCATGGCGTATGAGTGGAGTCGAAAGTGTTAACGACGCTTTCCAGAAGAAAATTAAGGAACCTCTTTGGAGCGAAATTCTATGACATAATATCACAAATCTATAGAAAACATCACTGTCTGTGCCTGTCACGGCAACAATATTCTGCCAAAAAACTTTTAAACATGGTATCACTCCACAAAACCTCATATTGAAGAGTTGAAGTTGTATAACTTATTTATTTTAAGTTTTATTAGTCTTACAAATATTATGGTGTTATAAAATAAAAATGTATTTATTATTTTTCTATACATTTCTAAATTTTTGTATAAAATTTATGGTTTGTGTACGAGGCGATGTTGGCTCGCGTGTTATTTGTCCTGCTGGCCTGCGTCCCCGCATGTCGGGGGGCTAAATGGGCTAAGGGGGCTAAGGGGGATTCCTATTCGGCGTACTATGATGCAGATGGGGACGTCCAAAATGCAGATTTCTATGACAGTTATAACAACGGTTAGTAGCTAAGGCCAACATCTATATCTATTGCTAAATTCCCCGTCACGATAAGCTATAAATTTTGAGGTTTGAGTACTGGAACTCAGACGCGTGCAGTAACACAACCCGACCAAGTGAAATTGCACCCCAATGTACCAATATTGAACGGTTGCTGTATTTTGGATCTTGCTATGATACTTTTCTTTAAGTTTTTTTGTGCTCGTTTCAAACGTACGAAGCTTCTGGGCAACTCCCTCTAGTACCTACATACTTACCTTAGATTCAACTTGTATTGAGTTTTTGAATTACGTAATCGGGACAATCGAGTGCCTGATCATTAGTGACTAAGTGACATCACTAGAGTCAAACTGACAAGCACAGACTAAGTAGTACAGTACTCTGACAAGCAACTAAAAAGTACAATCCGTTTCAAGTTGATTTTTAAACCACTTTACGCGATTAAACAGCCTCACCTGCTGCAGCGTCAATGGTACATACATATTTACTTAATAATAAAACCGGCCAACTGCGTGTCGGACCACGCACAGTGAAGGGTTCCGTAGTTGGGATGAATTTATCCCAAGAACAAACTTAACATTGTAGTTGAAAAACATGTATGGGAATGTATGGGAGATCATGTTTTTCAAACTGCAACTTTAAGTTGATTGATTAGTACTCGTTAACTGTACAGCCTACTTAGCTCTGATAGTTTTCCTTTTAATTTCGTTATATATACTACTGCTGTGATTTTTTTCACAAATCCAAGTACAACCATTTAGCTGGCTTGACTCGTAACAACAATTTGCACTGTAAAGGTAAACACATACAAAGCGGGTGGGTACGTGTCGGGCCGGACCGGGACGGGAGTACGGCGGGCTTGTATATATTATAATTCCTTGTATTATATGGATCAGCGTTGTTGAAATACGGTATACGGCAGGCCTCTTATTGCCGTTTCACAAAATACGGCAATTGAGTATAGGTGAAATGAAACGTTATTTCACTATCTCAGGAAAGAAACGAAAATAAAACTCAAATATCGCGCGCAACTTCGTTATGCTACGAACTTAGTCGCGCGCGCTCATTCTGGAATTCTCGTTCGAGATCTCGTTTTTGAAATCTTGACCGCTTTGGTGGACCAAAGCGGTCAAGATTTCAAGAACGAGATTGCCTTCCCTCGAGATTGAATCTCGAAGAAAGGCTCAAGATCTCGAGATTGCAGTCCTTACCCACCACTGCTCTTGAATAATGCTGACTATTCCGACTTGGTGTAACTATTTCTTTATCTTGCGCAGAAATCTTATATCCCCAAGCGACGACTACATGTCGTGCTGTCACCCGGCTGAAGAGAAGGAACCTGGACATAACAACGCATGAAGAAATTATTGATGTGAAAGGTACCATACAATAGCCTCTCGAGTACCTACAGGTAAATCAGAAAAGCTATGCGCTTCGGTAATGCTTTGGGAACAATAATTCAAGAAATGTATGTGCTTCGGGATAGATTGTTCTCGAAGCGCATACATTTCTTTGGAAAGCTGTACTTACCTTAGTTCTAAATCCAGAAAATCTCTAAGTAGTAAAACCCCTATATTGCTAGCTGTCGTCGAAATCGTTAGAGCCGTTTTCGAGAACGTGATTACAAATATATATATGTATAAACGAGAAATATGTACATATATATTGCTCATTTAATAGTATAGGATATTTTACGATGTTTTGACAAAATGCTACCACATTACAAGATTTGAAGATTGCAGCTTGGAGCAGACCAAGACTAGAAGCAGAGGCAGGTCCCTAGTAAATAACATTTAACTAAGTATTTTTTCTGCCTACTTCATCAAATCAGAAGATTTTTTTTAGATAGATTAATTATTAAACAGATTTTTTATCACTTACGCCCCAGAAATACTAAACAACATTCTTCAAGGCAAGAAACCAAGGTATTTGAGAGAGTGGCGAATATCGATCGATCACCCTGAATACAGCACTGACAAGGGGCTCAAGAACTGGCAGCCTGCCGTTGAAGTCCAAAAATGGAGTCCTACCGTCGATGAACAGGAATATTTGGACGAAATCTCGAGAACAATCGCAGAACAACATTCGAGTTTGGTAAGTGTGCTTGAAAACTCGACCCACGGCTGAAATTAATAACCGTTACTAATAAAGCCGATATCAGACGCTTCACTTCTTGTACATTCTTGCCTTTCATTCGGAGTCTTTCATTTCAAGTGAAATATCTGAACACAAAATCACTAAAAAGTGAATTTTTTTGCATGCTACGTTTATATTTTGTACGTTATAGGCCAACTCGCTCCAACTACAAACTAGCTCTTTGTTATTGAACATATTTTGGCCATGTTTGAGATTTCATTAAAAAGTACTTCTCTAGATTTGGGGGGCCCGTTACTCGTTTCTACGGTGGTCATGCTAGGCGTGCAGGACGAGGGCCAGGGGGAAACTTTTAAAACTTTTTTACGAGGTCCCCTCAGGCGCGAGGCCATCGGCGGTCGCCGACGTCACTGACGCCTAGCGCCGCAACCACGCAAAACGGCCATCGCTTAGCATAATGCTGCGACCCTATGCGAGACAGAGCCCAGCGCGGGTTTGCAACGTTGGTTTGGCTGGTTTGGTATTTGGCTAGCTAGTTTGGGTGGTATACATTAACTCTAGTACCTAACACATTCAGGATTTTAACAGTTGCTTTTTTTTTCCACTTGTATTAGTTTACGTAGGACCTGTCCCTTCACCTAGTAATCATCGCCATCGCCATTCAGCAAGGAAACGTCCCCTGCTGGACATAGGCTTCCCCCAAGCATCATTACAACGACCGTCGAAAAGAGTAGG
This sequence comes from Agrochola circellaris, assembly GCA_914767755.1. Classification (NCBI taxonomy): domain Eukaryota; kingdom Metazoa; phylum Arthropoda; class Insecta; order Lepidoptera; family Noctuidae; genus Agrochola; species Agrochola circellaris. Next base: position 414,385 of record OU611867.1, on the reverse strand, counting down.
TAACGATGGAGTTTCTTGCCCATTCTTCTACATACGAAAACTACCTTTTGGAAAGGGCTACTAGAGTCTGTCAAGCGAGTCGAGTCCACAACCATTTTACTGATTTCTTATAATGGCAATACTATTATCTGTCAAACAGATTGTCACAATTTCTGTTCTAACCTCGAAGCATTCCGGTTTTTGTTGATTTTTTTAATGTTATAATGCCAAAACCTATTAAAAGTAGTGTCAGGAGCCTGCTGTTTACAATGATTAATAAATATAATCATGTAAAGATTGAATCTGATGACGTGTTAACAGAAAAACGACGACTTTTGGATGAAATTGTTTCAACAACAGGTAGGTTGGCTACAAAATGTTGATACTTTTAGCACAATTGTCTAATTTTGTTTATTTTACTATGATGTGATCACGATTTCGGTTTTGGTTTAGATTCAGACGTCGTATACATGACATTGAATCTCAATGGGGCACCTATAAGTGAAAAGTATTATAAGAGATTGTTGTCATCTTTTTTCAGCCACCTTGGATGATGAATTAATAAAAAGCACAATTGATAATTTAGTTAAGAAAGTCATAGCCATAGATGAGAATAAAAAAATGAAATCTGAAACAGACTATTTGACAAAAATTGCTGCTATGACAGGTTAGTACAGATTTATTTGTTTACATTGTTTGCATTTTCTACAAATATTATCATAAAATTTGTGCGTTTGATACTGAACTGACATATTGAACTTTCAGATTTAAGTGTGAAAACACTGCGAAGAATTAAAAAAGAAGGTGCTATTAACCAAGGCGAGTGGAACACACCGGGGAAAAAACGTCCACGATAGCCAACTGTAGCCAATCTGGATAATTTTGACTTATCAGCCATACGCAATAAAATTAATGAATTTTACTGTGTGAAAAAGCAAGTTCCAACTCTACGAAGTTTGCTTGCAGATTTAAGAGAGTCAATTGGATTTACTGGATGTCATGAAACATTGAGACAATTATTACTCAAAAATGGATTTGAATTCAAAAAAAATAAAAATGAGAGATCTCTTCTTATTGAAAAGTATGAACTAGCTGCATGGCGACATAGGTATCTCAGAGCTATTGATGAAAAGCGGAAACAAGGAAAATTAATAGTTTATCTTGATGAGACCTATGTCCACCAAAATTATAAAGTTAAAAAATCATGGCAAGGGCCATCAACAAGCGGTGTAATTGACAAAATATCGTCAGGCAAAAGACATATTGTTGTTCATGCTGGATCCGAAAAAGGTTTTGTTCCCAATGCATTATTGGTATTCAGTACTAAATCAAAAATGGCAGATTATCATGATGATATGAACAGAAATAATTTTATGAAATGGTTACGTGAAAAATTAATACCCAATTTAAGTCAGCCCAGTGTCATTGTTATGGACAACGCTAGCTACCATGTAACACAAATAAATAAGCCACCATCTATGAATGATTTAAAGGCTGACATTCAGAAATGGCTAACTGAAAATGGAATTCATTATGAAGAATTCTTTACAAAGGCTGAGCTTATGTGCCTTGTGAATGAACATAAAACAACTCCAATGTATGAAGCTGAAGAATTTTTGAAACAACATGGCCATGAGGTTTTGAAACTTCCGCCATTGATATGGCGGAAGTTTCCCTAAGTTTTTGCTGGCTATTTTTCTTTTAGCCAAACTCCATATGAGTTCAATTGCGTTCAGGTCACAATGATTTGTGACCTGAACGCAATTGAACTCATATGGAGTTTGGCTAAAAGAAAAATAGCCAGCAAAAACTTAGGGATTCCAGGTAAAGAAATGGAGAACCTTATAAAAGAATGCTTTAATAGTGTCACAGCCAATGATTGGAAAAAATGCACAGATCACACTATTAGTGTCGAAAATAAGTATAAAGTAAGAGACAGGATATCCGAAACCGAGTTGGAACCCTTCATCATTTCTGTGCGTAATGATTCTACTGACAGTGATTTCTCATTTGAAGGCATTGAATTTCTTGATTCTGATTTTAGTTCTGATGAATAAATACGTACATTGAAATGCTTTTTTTTTTATTTATCCCAAGTAATTTTTTTATCAAAATTCAAGTATCAACAAGTTTTCAGCGTGCTATATCAGTGTTGACACCTGAAAGATTTTTGAATTTGCCGCCTTTTTCATGGGACTAGACTCGCTTGACAGACTCTAGAATCATTTTTTTTTTTTTGTAAATTTTGACGTTCAAAAGTGCCTTATTGGAAATAGATTATTCGACTTTGACTTTGACAGTTCAAAAGTACCTGTAATTGATTTAATTGAATCCTGTCCCACTTTCACCAGGCCTACCTTTTGGGTGGCATTATGGATGATCCTATTACCCGTAACTCTGTCCAACAGTCTTTTAAGGGGCATCGTGCTACCCAGTAACTGGGTTATGCTGGCAGTCGCTCCATGTAAAATACTGGTATTATGCACGCGGTTAGACTGGAACCTAACCCCAAAAGGCAGACAGATGAATGTATGATCCTATTAATCTTTTTTAATGATATTTTTTACTACTTATTTTTTATGTATTTTATTATGGGTATTTTACGTGAAATAAAACACAATTTGTTTTTTTTTTTAATCTTGGCAGGTATACACGCCAAAAATGACATACAAGAATGATATCATAGCTGAAGCAATTAAGCTTTTATCTGTGACGGACAGAGAGATCCCCAGGCGGTCCGCTATTGGTTCCTGGAGGTCTACACAGGAAGTTCAAACCTGGAGCACTACTGAGACAACTGAGGAGACAGAAGATACTTTGGTACAGATCATTCCAATTTATACATTAATAAAGCCAACACACTTTGTCCTGTCAAAATTCCAATAAATTACGCAAAAATCCCATAGAAAATGGACGTTGAGTTTTTCCCGAATTTTATATTTTTTCGGGAAACTGTTCCAATTTTTCTTTCCATAGAAACTAAAGCTTCGTGCAGACCAGCGCGACGCGACAGCGCGATGCAACACCGGTTATTGTTATACCGTCAAGTTTTCTTAGAAATTGTTTTGTTCGTGTCGCGGCGCGGCGTCGCGTCGCGCTGGTCTGTACGAGCTTTAATTCGGACTATAACGCATATTTTAAAACAAAAATTTACCAAGTCGGTCCAGCCGTTCTCAAGTGATGCGCTTACCAACGAACAGCATTTCATTTTTATTTTATAGAAGATTACAATGATTTAAGAGTTACATAACGCACATTCTAGAATCCATCTACTAATGAAATATTGGACTCAAGATGTCCCCTAGAAACCCTATTCAGTACTCGATTCTCGTTACAATTATGTAAAAAAGATTAATGCTTATAATGATCGATTTAATTACCAGATTTGCATCGCATGTTTGCCCAGTTAAGTATTTTATTTCATAACATACCTCACTTTTTCATGGCCTGTGGAAATTCTCATGGATGACCGCCGCACTGGGCGGGCGGAGGGGTCTGACAGACTCTTACTGCCTAAAGGACATCGCTCATTATAACAGCACCGCTCCGACACTGCAAATAACTTGTCATTCGAGTTAGTATTTTAAATCAAATCCATTAAAGTCTATTTTACGATGGCTGTACAGAATAAAAGACGGCTCGCCGGCCGGTCACTGCCCGCGAGCCCTCATATGTGAAATAGACTTTAATGCATTTGATTTAAAATCTTAACTTGAATGATAAGTTATTTGCCGTGTCGGAGCGGTGCTGTCATAATGAGTGAAATCCACACGGTGTTCTTGAGCTGCCTTTGGCTGAGGAAGCGCTAGTGCAATTCCTCGCTCGCGCCAGGTATTATTGGTCTGCCTGATTTACAGGCGGACCCCGTTACCCCCCGAGGCCGTCACCATACCGCCGTAGTTTCATTTGACAGACACGCGGCCATCTTGGGCCTGTATCTATTCAGGTGGCAGTAGGTACTTACCACATCGTCCGCAGGCCTACCCCTTAGCGACCCTTAGGCTGCTGGTTACCGTCAGCCTACATCATGCCACTGCCCATGTTTTTGTGACGAGCGTGACAACAACAATCTCTGTTCAGTGACGAGAGCCTCCCCCGTGAAGTATCTCGACCTTTATCTTGATTTCAGTCTCAGCTGGAAGACTACCCACATTACAACTCTGTCTGCACGCACCAGAAATCTCATTTACGTGTTCAAAAAATTATGAAATGAAATGAAATTGTTTATTCTGTTAATAGGATATCGGAATCACTTTTACACGTCATATAAAAACATATTAAAAATAAGCTAGATGAGGTCGGTGTTTCCTATCTGATTACTCTGAGAAGAAAGGCCGAAACAAACTCAGAGGTCGTAGTCTCTTTTAAAGTCCAGACATAATCTTGGTAAAGTCATATGAGGACCATGTGGATTAGTGTCTGAAATGGTCTTTTGAGGAAAGAACCACACAGATTAGACCTGTCCAGTCAGTGCAAGCATTTGTCAGTAATCGTGGAGCTCAACTCAAAACTGAAGCAGCTCAACTCGACGAACAATACCAAAAAAAGGATATTTGGGTAGGCCGCATCAACTACCTACTCAAACTGCCAGACCATCATTAAAACTAACTGAGAAAGAAAAAATAAATGAAAGTAAAAAAATAAATATAAAATCTCCACATAGTTTCATCTAACATAGTTTTATAAGGATTACTAACAACAATATGAATCACGTGTGTTCGATTTAAATAAATAAATAAATAAATAGTCCTCACATTCACAATAATTAAAATATTATAATACTTTAAAAAGTAATCGTGTCATTTTGAATATAATTTTAAACAATGGCAATATGTATACCGTGAAACCTGTCAACTTTGTCACTTTACGGTGGGTAAAAAAGTTTGAAAAGGTTTTTCTTAAAAAATCTCTATGATGCTATACAATACAAAGCAACCAATCAGTTATGTAGTAAATTGTATACGTTATTGAAACAAAATCTTATATCTATTGTTTACTCATTCTATAATGATATTTTAGTCCAAAAACCTTTTAAGGCAAAGTCAACTATCACTTGTGGTAAGATTGCCATCCCAAAATGTAGGATAAAATTAAAAGAATTCCCATAAAAAATCACTCATCATTGCCGCATCCTTGGTCACAGTAAAAATATACTACAGCTGTACTTATACTATTTTACACTGGCAATGGAATTTCCAAAATATGGCAAATTCACCCGCCTTGTTTCGTTTTTTTCAAAGTAAATAGAAATAGCTCTCAGGGTTGTATCAATAAAATTAGGGATGGGTAAGTAGGAGGCAAAACATAATAAGATTATATTAGTTTCTTTTTGTGACAGACCTAGCCTCTAAAAACATATACAGGCAAAGTCGACTTCACAAAAATTTTGCTTTGGGTTAGTATATTTATATGTGAGCTGGGTTGTCATATACAATAAAATGTTGCCAATCAAATATTCAAATTTCATTTAGGGGTATTGCAAACGTTAAAAAAAATACAGTTTTAACTTAATAAATGATTGTGCCTCGTAAGGCGGTATGTGGCAAATTAAACAACCTGTGGCAAAGTTGCCAGGTCTCACGGTATAAAACTGGTTTATTGTGATGAACAATTGAGCTGAGCTGTGTGACTGTGTGTATCATTCTATTGCATTGTCAACTAATTCTTTATCTGTCTACAACATAATAATTATCCAATCACAATGACAGACGACATTTGCAAAAATTATGCCTCATTCACATTACTGTGAGACCAACTTTGCCAAAGGTTGTTTAATTTGCCACATACCGCCTTACGAGGCACAATAATTTATTACGTTAAACTAATTTTAACGTTTGCAATACCCTAAAATCAAATTTGAATATTTGATTGGCAACATTTTATTGTATATGACAACCCAGCTCACATAGAACTGTATTTTTTTGGCGGTTACTTTTTTCCTGTGCTGACTGTGAGTGACTTCCAGCTCCGAAACTTCAATGAAAAGTCAGGTAGACGTTGTGTAGCTAAGTCAAATCTTAATACCACGTTCTTAATAGTATTCTTTAATTAATATCATGATAATTTACGTTTCTTTAAACAGTTTTACCTAAGAAATCACTGTTGGCAAATATACTAACCCAAACCAAATTTTAGTGAAGTCGACTTTGCCGGTATGTGTTTTTAGAGGCTAGGGCTGTCACAAAAAGAAACCAATATAATCGTATTAAGTTTTGCCTCCTAATTACCCATCCCTACTTTTATTGGTACAACCCTGACCGCTATTTCTATTTAGTTTGAAAAAATCGAAACAAGGCGGGTGAATTTGCCACATTTTGGAAATTCCATTGCCAGTGTAAAATATTATACAGCTGTAGTATATTTTTACTGTGACCAAGGATGCGGCAATGATGACTGTGATTTTTTATGGGAATTCTTTTAATTTTATCCTACATTTTGGGATGGCAATCTTACCACAAGTGATAGTTGACTTTGCCATAAAAGGTTTTTGGACTAAAATATCATTATAGAATGAGAAAACAATAGATATAAGATTTTGTTTCAATAATGTATACAATTTACTACATAACTGATTGGTTGCTTTGTATTAATCATAGAGATTTTTTAAGAAAAAAAATTCAAACTTTTAAACCCACCGTAAAGTGACAAAGTTGCCAGGTTTCACGGTATGGTATTACTTTTGCCCCATCTTGTATACCCTGTGTACCTACAATAAACTCCACAACACGTTGAACATTCATTGTTTGAACAAATTCCAATGCAAACCAAAAATAAGAGAATATCTGCTCACCCTTAATTATGACAACACGGAAGAATTACCCAAACCATAACCAGGCTGATCCCTACATTTATGTTCGCTTAGCTCATTAAAATCTAGGGAACAGCAGATTTTTTTTCGCGATTTCAATGTTTGTCCCATAGTGAAAGTTGTTCATAATGATGAATACAATGCCCTTAAGAGGATGCCCATGAATTCAATTACACCCTGTAGATATTTCTTAATATTGTAGATGTACCCGCTAGAAACCACGACGTACAGCAACTCTGAAATGCAAGCCGAAGTGATGAAGTTGGTTCAGCACTGGAACTCTAGTAGCAGCGTAAATGTAAATATAATAAATATACCCAGGACAAGGATCTTTTGGGGCGTGGCCAAACTCGGAACTAACACCGTCATTTTGTTTTTCAATGCAATTTTACAAAACATTATCACCTTTTTTACCAACATGACCTCCTGTCAATGTCAGTCAAGCGCCAAAAGATCGTTGTAGCACATATTAAAGATTAGTAGCGAAACATCTTAATAGCACAGAACTGGTGCCCTGAGACAGTGAGGCGGGGCCGCGGCAGACCACGTAGGAGATGGCGGGACGAGCTGGATAGGTTCCGTGAAAACTGGAAGGAGGACGCACAGGTTCGCGAAAGATGGAAGAAGTGGAGGGAGGCCTTTGCCCAGGACTGGGACAGAGTAGGCTAACAAAAAAAAAAAAAAAAAAAAAAGCGAAACATCCCATAACTAATGAAGAGAAAAAAAAAACTATATTATATTCTAAACTCGTAATTTCAAGTAAACGTGCGACAATCTAAGAAGCCCGATTTGACACCTATCAAAATAGTTTGGGTAGTGACGGGAAAAAAAGATCGATTCTTGAGACATTTCGATTTACCATACTTAGAGTTTGTAATCGACAATTTATCTACATTGCTTAAAACTGATTCTCGAGGCATATCTTTTTATTACACGTCGTCATCATGATCATGACGTGAAAATAAAAGAAATTCATTAATTAATTTTGTATGTAGGGGGGAGTTATCTCTGGAACCAGTACCAGTCGGTATTAAAAAAAATCTTTTTGCACGGGATAGCCCAATTCTTGAGGAAGGTTATAGGTTCACGGACGAAGTCGCGGGCAAAAGCAGGTTGTTGATAAAATGTATATTTCTTTACATCGTAGATGCAAGAATCTACGACGACGTACAGCAACTCTGACATGCAAGCCGATGTGAGGAAGTTGGTTCAGCACTGGAGCGCAAGTAGCAGTGTAAGTGTAAATAAATTTCGTTACTCTAGCTAGTCTAATAAATACTCTAGTGGAATAACAGGCCAATGAAAGGTGAGTAATAAAATACAGGGTCAAATTAAATTAGCTAGCGAAACTCCGCAGACGTCATGGATATCGAAATCTAAACACGACAAAATAAAAATGTAAAAGATTTGATTATTTTTTTGGGTCAAGACAAGAAGTTGGTAGTGTGAGTTGATAAAATATGTTTCATCGTATTGACATATCGATACCTACCCATCATGTCTGTTAAGTTACAAAAAAAAAACTATTATTTTAACACTTTCGACTCCACCCACTTTTCATACGCCATGCCGCCATACATACTGGAAGTGAACTTCGGGAGGGTTACCGGCATTACGTTTGCGCTAAAGTTAACCATTGCAGACGGTCAACGGTTTAAATAAATAAAAACGTTTATTTCAGAATCACTTCCACATTTGTTAGAAACAATGTCAACTTATAAACTAGTGTTAGTAGGTATCATTTATTCTAAGCTGCGTGAGGCACGCTGATCCCGGGGAATACCTGCTTGACTGCGTGCAGTTTTATCCACCGCCCCAAGATCGGAGAGTCCCACCTATCAGCCAATGCTCTGTTAGGGCTGTTGCGAGCACGGCGTAGCAGAGATGCACATCTCTTGCGCATGATGGCCGAGAAACTATCAACGTTCGCGTCGGCAAACATGCCGGACGCGCTACAAAAACGCGGCAGCCCCATCAACACCCGGAACGTGTTGTTATATTGTGTGGCCACTATATGCCCTTTGCGTAAAGTCCACCCACAGGCTGCACGTGTAAAAGGATGGGCAGTAGGCTTTGAAATGCGTCAGCTCCGGGTCTGTTAGGGCCAATGCCTGCCAGGGTTGCGAGTTTGTCCGAAAGGGATATCGTGGCCCCGGCTCACAGGCAACGGAAGGAACACGGGTGGGTTTTAGTCAGTAAAAATCTGACACGCCCTCCCGTTCCGCCCAGAGCGAGAGAAGTTATTTGATAATTTAACACCCAAAAAAATTTGTGGAATCAATAGTGTTAAAATATCAGTTTAAAATGTTATATAACACGGCTCACGATTTTTTTTTATTGCCAGCAAGGAACATCTTCGTTCAACAATGCTGCCATGCGTGCAGATGTGAGGCAATTGATCCAGCAGTGGAGTCCTCGTGGAAATGTTCAGCACCAGAGCCTCACTAGAAATGTACAGCACCAGGGACCCTCTATGGCTCAGGGAGAGGTATTTTTGCAACAACTGGAATGATTCTTAAACAGTACGATATCTCTAAGCGATACTTAGCTTATACAGTAGGCAGCGTCACTATGTGGGAACTTTATCTTGTGCCACCCACTTTTGGATGTCATCGTGGATGATCCTATTACCCAAAAGGCCACGAGGCGTATTTCCCTTTCCGTGTTCAACTGGCGACACCGGTCTCGCGAAATCCACACGCTTTTGTTTTACTACGGAATCCTACGATCCCGTGTTCAATTCGCGTCAACTGAGCACGCTTTTGTGATCAAGCAACGTTAAAAGAAGTTTTACAAAACAGTGTGTAATTGAATTGAACACGGTTTTTTAACCTGTCTATTCGAAACAAATCCGTACTGACTTAGCGCGTTCGTAAATGTTCGGGATAAATCGTGCGGGCCGAAGCAGGCCAGAGCGCCCGAAGTTGGATTCGCGCGCTTCTCATTGCAGTTTGTTACTGTGCGTTCAAGGTTATGTTTTGTTTACATAGTGCATAATGGAAGAGTTTAAAAGGGTTTTCAGTGAAATCACTAAAGATTTTGAAATACTCAACTATGACGGACAGTCGAGTGACAGTTATAAGTGTAAAGTTCAGTGCAGTTATTACATTATGACGGAGAATACGACGAAAAATGTGCTAGATTTGTGGAATGTTTTTCAAAACAAACAAATTCTAACTGGGTTATGAAAAGACGGTTTGCAGAACCCATACGTTATGAATTCAGAAAATTGTTTGTATGCCATTTTTCGGAAAGAAATAAATTGATAAATAAAACGCAAGGTGAAAAAAAACAGAAACTTTTGACTGAAGATTGTCGCCAAGATTTGGCCAAATTGGCATTGGGAGACGAATATAACCCCTATTTCTTCCAAAATATAACACTGGATTCAAATGACGTGGAGATGGCTGAAAACTCAAGGCACCTCACAGCAACAGTTTACGTTGCCGATTAATGAACCTGATAACACAGAAAATAATATTTCCACAGAGTCTTCAATTCAAGAAAATTATATGATTACTGTAGACGCAATTGAGTCTGAGTTTATTAGAATAATCAAAGTACTTAAAGAAGAAGATATTCATCTGAACTATCTCGATTGCAGACTCCTTCCTCTATTGTTTCATACATGCATGATAAGAAAATACGACGTTCACGAAAAATAAAGGTCCAACCTACATCTATTTCGAGACGGCATCAAAAACAATTACCCAGCAGTGGTAGAATTCAGTCCGGCCGTCCTGTTAAAAAGAAACGTGCACACAATATCGCTGTGAACATAGACCAAAACGAACGTTCCGCAAAATAGTTGTCTTGTCGGTGTTTTTTTTGTGCTGATAATAAATGTTTCATTAATTGTATTGTATGTAATATTTCATTGAAATCATATTGAGTTAATAATACAACCTACTGTCTACTATAGAATAATACCGTCGCTGATTCAACACGCTTTTGAAGACTCAAACAGTCTAAGAGTCAAGTCAAAAAAGTGTTCAGTTCAACTGCACACGATTTTGTTAAACCTTACCCAGCGCCACTTGATCACAAAGGCGTGCTCAGTTGACGCGAATTGCGTAGTAAAACAAAAGCGTGTGGATTTCGCGAGACCGGTGTCGCCAGTTGAACACGGAAAGGGAAATACGCGGCCACGAGGGCCTTGTTTAATAAACGTTACAATCCTACAATTTTGTAAAAAACGTCACATATTTGTTAAATTTTACTACACGTGCTGTTTAATAAACCTTACAAAGGACAATGACAAGAATAGGCTCGAATCATGTAGCGTCCGACAGACTTTCTGTAATAATGATAATTCATAACAGAAAATACTAACAATAATACAATTTATATAAAATCTGTAGAAGCACACCGCTGAAAACTCATTTTAAAAAGTTGTTCAACTAATTGTCAATTTAACAACACATTTCATAGCTACAATTTCAAGAAGAAATGTTGCCAATACCAAAATAAAATAATATCGATACGAAATTGCATATGCAAATCGATTACAATAATATAAATATGAATAAAGATAAAGTCCTGCCCTTTTTGTGATGTTTTAACTGTCAAGTTAGCGTTAGCGTCAACGTACAGGCAAGTGAAGGAACACGGGTGGGTTTTGGTCAGTAAGAGTCTGACACGCCCTTCCGCTCGTCCTAGAGCGGGAGAAGTCATTTGATGAAAAAAACGTCACTTATCATTTTAGATTTTTTTTATTATTTATCCTTGAATGTCGCATGATACCCCGTAGGTGCATAAGAAAAAACGCACATAAGGTGGATAAGTATGAGATCTAACCCGCGTGACTCACCGTCGTCGATTCAGTGGGGTTTGACGGTTTTGGCAAACTGTCTCCGGTTCGGAGACAAAGAGCCTGTGTGTTCTTTTAATAATAAATACCGTTTAGTTATACTTATGAATAATATTATAAAGTGATGTAATAATTTTTTTTTAAATAATCCGATGATCGATACTGTTTAGAATAGTTTATTCCTAATACCTTATAATGTTATTATAGTAGTGGCAACACTTGATGTAAAACAACTTGTGTTTTGTCTGTGGTCCTTGTCATTGTCAAAAAGTTTGACTTCACTTCATCGGCGTGTTGTTGTGTTTTTTTTTCATATATTCTAATCTAAGTATGTTTTATGTATATTTTTAATACAAAAACATTTATATACGACGATAATCTGCTAAAAGTCATTCATTTAATTAATCACTTAATAGTTTATTTCATGTTATCGTTAAAATCAGAAGTATTAAGTGGTCAACTTTAAAGCACTATAACTTTTTTTGGTGTACTTCCAATATAAATCTAATTATATTATCAAATTCTATAATTATTTTCCCTTTTTATGAAATATAGTTCATCTCTGTCGGTTCTGGCCGAGTCTTGTAGGAAACTTTGGCATTCTCCTTTGTAAGAAAGTTACAAGTAAATTACTTACAATTGTAAATGCTGTTTAATAAACATTTACATAGGTATGTAGAAAACGCCTGTAGATTTCGGTGACAATATTATGTTGACAACATCGAGATATAAGTACTAACGTACTAGAGAAGGTACTTCAAATAACTGAATTGTCCTATTCTTCGTAATTTGAATCTTTAGTTCGCTGCAGCGCTAAAATAATAACAATTCGTCTAAACCGTAACTAATTTACCACAGCGCTAGATTTGCTGCGGAAGTGTATTTATTCTCGGCAAAAAGGTCTTAAGCGCCATGTAAATCACGGTAATCATAAATCATGCGGCGACGGTGCGGTGCGATCGCCGCAGTTGAACGAGACAAAGTAGGAATTTACGGTGTCTTCTCTAGTACGTTAGTACTTATATCTCGATGGTTTACAAATATTTCGTTGTAAGTTACAATTTACATAAAATGTAAGTTTTAAAATTTGCTCGGTCGGTGTGAGAGCTATATTTCTCTTCGCATTTATTGTGTTCAAGTAAATGCCCTATTTTTTTTATCGAATATTCGACAGTAGTCCCACACCCACATACCCGAAAATTTTCGTTGATCGTAAAATTTGTCACATTAAAAGTAAAATGTATCCTTTTGCGAAAAAGTCGCCGTTGCCGTTCAATCACATATACATCATCACTAACATCATTACATTCACTACTCGTTGTTAGAACCATTCTATTGCATATAATATTTAAATTTCTTTAGCTGAGGCCCAAAATTGTAAAGTTTTGACACACCATCAGACCACCTGTCAGAATTATACTACAATAAACTTGTAGTTACAATTATGTGTTCAATAAAGTAGTTTTCCCTACAAATATGTAAACTTACACTTGTAAAGTGAAAATGTTTATTAAACAGAAATATGTAAAATTGTAGGCACTTACAATTTTACAATTTTGTAAATTTCCCACCATGACAAAGGAGAATGCCCAAAAAAAACCCAGAGTCGATTAAAATAATTTAAGAACGACAAAATAGACCTTAAGTAAGAGGTTATAAATACGCTATTCGTTTCGCTTAAAACCATAACCAAACAGGCCAGCAGCATATAACAATTCTGTGTAGCAAGGCGCGTTGATGATTGGTTGGTTTATTGTTTTATTACTGTGTTTGTTGCTCACTCGTGAAAGAGATGGAGAATATAGATAAGGAATTACATTTACGAGAAAGAAAGGGAGCACATGTATAAGTCTTCGCGCCATTGTTGTTAACCAGGTAGCGAAACCGTGACCAACCCTGTCCCGCGCGCAGTCCCTCGTAAGCTTTCGTTGCGACCGTGTTTTTTTTAATTATCTCATTTCTATTTTTCCGACGACCGCTTGCATTTCCCTTTAGGTACTGAATCTGTTTTTTGTGACGAACTTGGCTTTCATTTATGGACACCGATTTGTGCTTTGTGGACTGAATATGGATAGAAACAACCATTGTGTTAGTTGTGACCGTTCTCTGGCACGAAGACAGCATCATGTTCTCTCGGCTGATTTCCTTGAGACGCATAGAGCGTTCGTAGAGTATATGTTCAGCACCATTGGGCCACAAGAGGTATGTACCACTTTGAATACTTATAGTTACCTACAAGGAATTCAAAACAATAGACAGTTTAAAAATACTAAACATTCTTAGTTACTCATCTTTATGTATTTTTATCCGATTTATGTCAGTGTTGGTTAGATATAACTGTTCACAGAAGATCATATAACTGTTAGTGAAATAGCTTTAACTCACATATAGGTAATTAGATAATGCCCAGAGAAATGCGTCACTTAATGCAATTTTTTTAAACTTCTTAATTACAAAATGGTTGTGTACAGTATGCACCGTGGCGATTGGCTAAATGTATTTTATTACGTTCAGAAGTCGTAGGTACGTACCTAAATAAAAAAAGTCTCGTTCGTCATCTGTGTTAACGAGTAGAACAAAACATTCCCAGTCGTTAATAGTGTTAACGATGGGGTTTTAAAGACTGGGATGACTGGTTATATGGCTTATACACAGTTTTCTTCGAGGCTTGACTTGGACTTGGTAACAATTGTTAGCAATAGCCTATTAGCACAAGAGTTGCTAGCATTTCATCAAGTTTCACTATTGTTACAGATTGAATTTAATGGTTCGAGATCACATTGTCATCCTTGTTGGCAACGAATCGACTACGCATTACGTCGTACGCAACAACAAGAAGACCAGCCAGCTCCACCAATTCCACCATCAAGACAATCCATTAGTCCTGCTGGATTAGCACGTACGCCCAATTCTTCCAGACGGTGCATATTTGAAAACTGCAACAATCTACAACTACGTCAAGTACCTAACACATTAAAGGTTTATCTTCTTAGTTATTATAACTTATATATATCTCCACTCTCTCGAATCTGCCAAAACCATTTGGGCAACACCACTTGGGAAGATTTTGCGACACACGTATCCCGCCGCTTAAACGACTTTAACGCTGAGTATATGCAAGATATAATTCGAATCTATACAAAAGCTCTTGAACAGAAATCTTCACTTAACTTCGAGAATTTGGATGAAATTGATGAAAACACCCTTCATTTTTGGACTGGAGTAAACCATACGCAATTTAACAGTATTCTCAACGAGGTTCCATCTCTTCATGAAATGTCTAAAACACCCAACACCGACCTAGCAGCATATTTAAGTAAAATACGGACAGGCGAGCCCGGTGTGCGACTAGCAACAGTTTTCGGTATGTCAAGACAGAATCTTGAGAGAAAAATACATTTGGCAAGGGAATGCTTGGATCGAGATTTTGTATCTGTTCATTTGGGGTTTGACCATATAACGCAGGAAGAGGTTGTGAGAAGAAACAGACGCATTCCAAACCATATTTTTGGTACGGACCCAAGGACGCGAGCGATAATTATATGTGATGGCACATATTTATATTTACAGAAGAGTACTAACTTCTTGTTCCAAAGGGAGAGTTACAGTTTGCACAAATACAAAAACTTGATTAAACCTTTCCTTATGGTATGTGCAGATGGCTATATCATTGAAGTCTCTGGACCATATGCGGCCACCAAGTCAGACGCTACAATAATGCAGAATATATTAAATAACCACAATGGCCCATTAGAAGAGGCACCTATTCGATGGTTTTTAAATGCAGGCGACGCATTGATTTTAGACCGAGGATTCCGCGACGTAATTCCGGATTTAGAAGAATGTGGGTTTGAACCGCACATGCCACCATCTAAGAGGCGGCATGAATCACAACTCAGCACAGAAGATGCAAACAAATCCAGACTTATAACAATGGTCCGATGGGTTGTTGAGACAATTAACGGTCGCTTCAAAAGAGACTATAAAATATTCCGTAACACTTATTTTAATAAATCAGCGTCATTTGCCATAACCGATTTCAGAATTGCTGCAGCTCTTATAAATGCATTCCAAGAACCTTATGCTGACAGCCAATATTCTGACGCGTTCATCAACATAATTAATACCAACATGCATAAACCGAACCTGCTGGCAGATTATGTGGAACAACAAAATATGAATCGGCAAAGAGTAGCGTTTGAGAGATTACAAGCAAACCCCCCAAACCTACGAGATTTTCCAAGATTGTCATACCACGAATTGATTTTGTTCGCTGCAGGCACCTACCATTTAAAGATAGCACGGTCGTACTGTTGGGAGCATGTAAGAGAGAACGGTACTTACGAAATAGAAGTGTACCGACATCCTCATCATATCAATATTGGTGGCTTAGGTGAGAAAACTTTATTAAGAGGACGCATACAGTCGCGGCATGTTCGATCCAGAACGTACTATACATACATCATGTATACACCGGGTCACAACAGCAGAGACGCAATTGTTGAATACGTTTGTTCATGCATTCATGGTCGTCGAACTTTAGGCAGTTGTGCTCATATAATAAGCATGTTATACTACCTTGCATTTGCAAGACACGAAGGGCTTCAACAGCCAGCGGCTTTTTTTTATAGCGTTCTCCTAGATTTAGAAAATATGTAACACTTTTAAAATCTATAAAAGATCGTAGCATATATATTCGGTTGTTTTCATTTATCAAGATAATAGCCATAATAATAATCCGCAATCACTTTTATACGTAAGTATATAAATAATATTTTATATATACATATATATATATAATCAGTAGATACGTATAATGTTCTTTACTCTCAAATCTCTCTCAATATTACGCACAATTCGTCAGAATATCGTTTGTAAAACCGCTTTAATTATCATAGATTTTTAAAAGTTTTGTCAATTAGTTACGAGTTTTCTATTACTTGGTGATGGTTTAATCGAAAACTATTATTGGATTCGGAATATAGTATGTATACTCTACCTTGCCACACATAAATCGTTTTAATCGATTCTGGGTTTTTGCTCCATATATTTTTGGGCATTATCCTTTGTAACTTGTAATTTTTATTAAACAGAAACTTGTAAATTGTAGCTTGTCATCTACAATTTACAATTTGTAAGTTTTATTATTCAGGGCCCTTGGTTTTTTAAGGGGTAAGAGACAGATGAATGTATGATCCTAGTAATCTTGGCAGGTATACCCGCCAGAAACCTCGACCTACGGCAAGAATGATATCATAGATGATGTAGTGAAGGTGATAACTGTGAGGGACAGAGAAGTCCCCAGGCGGTCGTCTATCGGTTACTGGACGCCTATACAAGAAGTTCAAACCTGGAGCACTACTGAGACAACTGAGGAGATAGAACATACTTGGGTACAGATCATTCCAATTTATACCTTAAGGCGTCGTCCTAATTGGCTAGCGGTCGGACGAGCAAACAATGCGATTTTGTCGCACGATGAAAATGATCGTGCGAAGGTCCAACAGGTGTCCTAATACTTCGCGCGATCCCATCATGCACGCGATGGGCAACATGTAATGTCGCCGCGTGTGTTCGCGCGATGACGAAGAGATTTGTAGCTTTCATTGCACGATCGCACTATTAAACCCATCGTACGATCGTTATTAAGCATTTCCTGTGCTCACACGAAGACTTGCAAGCTTCAATTAGGACACTCTAAAGAAATATATGTATGTTTAATATCGCCGTGCGACCAAATCGTATTGTTTGCTCGTACGATCGTAACCAATTAGGACGACGCCTAATAGTTGACCCAACAGACTTTGTCCTGTAAATTTTCCAATAAAATACACAAAAATCCCATAGAAAAAATTTTTCGTCCCTGAATCGAACCGTGGACGACATAAGTTATTTAATAAAACGAAGTATCCAGGTAAAAATACAAAGTATATTGGACTAAATGTAAAAAAGAAACAAGTAAAAATTATGCAAGGATTATAAAAAATGCAGCCGTCAGGGCATGTTTAGAAAGTTATGATAAGATAAGATAAGATAAGATAAGATAAGATATTCTTTATTTGTCTAAACATGGTATACATACAAGAGCATGCAAGATTAAAATCAATTCTTTAAGTCCAGTCATGTTTAGCCGTAAGTATCGGCGTACAAATATTTCTATAATATTGAAAACTATTATTCTTTTTATTGACAACAAAAAAATTATAAAATTTCACAAAAAGAAAGAAAGTTATGATTGAAACGCTATATGATTATTGGCTGGGCACGCCACAATTGCGGCGATAAGTCCCCTCTTTCAGGAGTGGCTAGAGAGGCGCCACGGCGTCCTCACCTTCCGCCTGACGCAGGTCCTCACCGGAGACGGTTGTTTCGGGAGGTTCCTGTTCAGGATAAAGCGGGAGGAAACGCCCGGGTGTCACCACTTAAACACGACTGACGACTCACTTCAAACATAACTGAATGTTTTTATTTTTGCTACCGAATTCAAAAATCTGTCACTAGTGAAAATATTTTATAAATAAAACATGTACAGCCTTTTTCCATGCGAACAGCTTTAGTAAGCAGCGTATTGCTGCAATACTGCCCTGCTAAGCCGAAAGGCGGTATCTCTGAGATACGCCTTTTGTTTTTTTTTATACCATTCAATAGCTATAGGTAATAATTTCGCATCTAATGGTATAAGCCACATACCGCTAAATAACTTAAAACATTTTAAAAACCCACTCAGAAGTTCTTTATATCCTTATGTTTCCTTAAATTACAATTTACAAAAAGTCAATTTTCTCAAAACTTACTCCGATTGAGATACCGCTTTTCGGCTTAGCAGGGCAGAATAGGTACCTAGATAATTATAAAAATATTAATTAAAAAACAAAATGTGAAGAAGGCACTACGATAATATTAAGCATTTGACTCGGACTTAAACTTAACTTTCGAAGTGTGGGTGACCTACTTGAAGTACAATAGGTATACCTTTGCCTAAGTGCTCACCGACACGACGCCGTCGTCGCGCCGCTACCGCAGTTGTAAGCTGTGCACATGCAACGTTGCCAGCCCGCTGCCGCGCCGCCACCGCGCCGCCACCACACTGCTAGTATTGTTTATACTGTTTTTTTATTCCATCGCCGGCCGCTTGCAAAAATGCACGCGCTTTATAAGTGATATCGCAAAATCAAGCGGAGACGGCGCGGCGACGGAGCAGTGGCGGCGCGGTAGCGGCGCGGCGACGGCGTCCTGTCCCTGAGTACTAACTCTTTAGAATACACACGTGACGTTGTTATGTATATGTGACCTACCTACTGTTTCCGTCAGCTATTCGCAACTTCTACGAGAATTGCCAATTTGAAACTGTCAGAGAACAATATTATAACTTTTTTAAATAAAGCGAAGAGCTCATTGGGCATCAAAAAATCGTCTGAAAATATAAGTAAATCCTTATCTCTTATATTTTGTTTCAGCCGTTTACTACCTTCGAAACCGATCCACCCATTGAAAATTATGCTGAGATCGATACAGACGGTGGAACTCCGAAAATGCGACAAGTAAGTGGCTCAAATCACATCTCTTGTCCAACACTTACCCTCTCACTGGTTTCGTTGTTATACGGAATGATCGAATTGATATAGGAGGGTGTGGTGTGACCATATACCTTCGCAGTGGCTTTCCTTATAAAATACTCGCTACTTCTCTTCACATTATTCTGCTTCTACCGAGTTTATTTTCCTTGAAGTGTGTGTCAAAGGAGCCGAAACCATTATAAGTGTTGTTTATTGTCCTTCAGTTGATTACTTCACTGAATTCGAATAAGTTCTTGGAGCTTTGGGTTCGGAGTATGCATATCACATAATCATGGGTGATTTCAATACAAACCTCCTTGCCCACAACTTTCCTCGATCCCGTAAGGTCCTCCATCTTATCGAGTCTGCTCTGCACGTGTTGCCGGTCCAACCTACTCTTAATAACAATGTCGGCGTTGACAACTGGCTCGACCTGATCCTCACCTCGAATCCTTCCCTCATTTCCTCGCATATTCAACATGACGCTCCTGGCTTTTCTCATCACGACATGAATTTCCTTTCATATATCCTGAAACCTCCCAAACCTAAATCCCAAATCCATAATCCACGATACTGCTTTGTTTACGTTTCTTTTTTAGCCCCAAATCACATAAAAGTAAACCAGAAAAGGTATGCGCTTCGGTAATCTTCGTGTTTCCGAATTAGTACGAACGTTGCACCATAGAGGCAGTCTAAATTTTTTGTCCTTAAACCTATTTTTCTTTCTTAAGGGGAATCTGCGGCAAGATGACCTCAACACGATGACGACGGCGATGACGATGACGACGGACAACATGACGACGACGAACATGATGACGACGACGGCGTACACGACGACGACGACGCCGAGATTGGACATCAAGGCCATTTTGGCCATCATCTCGAACCTGACTTACGACTACGAATGGAATCTCTCTGAGCAGTTCAACAAGACAATTTATGAGTAAGTTAGAAAGTCAGTAAAAGCACAGTATAAATAAGTAACAGTATTATTTCATTTTTTTACATATCATTCACAATTTTAAATATTTTCATAAAAACAAAAAATAACATTTAAAAATATAAAAAATAGTAGCCCATCGATATCCAGAACAGGGTTCAAGCTACCGGTGGTTAAGGCTCTAAAGATAAAGATAAGATAAAGATCATTTATTTGTATAAACATCTGTGACATGATACATGAGATGGAGAATGCACATAGGATGGAAAGGAGTTTAAAATTGCCGGTTCAACGTGTTTTGCCATATTCGGCGTACAAAATAGTTCATAATATGTAATTGGAATTATAAATTGGTAAATAATTAAGTTATAGTCAAAATTCAATCAATTCAAATACCTAATTACAATCAATACAAAAAAACAGTCAACAAATAATAATAATCAAAACAATAAAATGAAAGAAAACTAATTAAATTATCTAAGTTTAAAATTTGACATTCAAAAACTCTGTAACATTATAATATCCCTTACTAATTAGCAATTTTTTGAACTGTCTCTTGAATGAATTAATATTCATTTTCTTAAGGGAATTGTATATTAATGGGGCCATGCATATTACACTTTACATATAAATGCTGTTTTGGCGGAAAGTGATTGCACCCAAAGTCTGTACTTCTCAAGTCTATTTCTACCTGTATTGTTAATCCGAAGGGGAAACAGATGAGGATTGGATTTTACAAACAGCGATATTTCTAATATGTAAAGTGACGGAAGTGTTAGAATTCTGTGCTGTACAAACATTGGTTTGCAACTGTCAGTAGTTTGCAACCCAAACATAGCCCGTATGCAACGCTTTTGTGCTTTGAACGCAGTGTCCTTCTGAGTTGAATTGCCCCAGAATATTATTCCAAATCAGTAAGTCCGTAATATGCTGTAAGTAAAGTATCTGTGTTGACAGTCGGTGCCAACTTATAAAGAGCATGACAACGTGCTAATTTTTTTACAAAGTTCGTCAATGTATGTTTTCCAATTTAATTGCTTGTCAATGATTAATCCCAAAAATCGGGCTGTTTTAGTTTCTTTTATTATATTATCTTTGTATACTAAATTAAATTTTGTTGTATTAAGTAACTTTTCTCGTTGTCTAAAATGCATGATGTTTGTTTTACTGAGATTAATTTTCAAATTATTATCATTAAGCCAGGTGATTATGGAATTCAATGAATCATTAGAGGCGGAATGGTAGTTGATCATATTTTGAGGTGCTATGGTTACAGTACTGTCGTCAGCAAACAATGACATGGGTTCCTTAGTTGCATTTGGTAGATCATTAATGTATAGGAACAAAGGGAGGCCTAATACACTTCCCTGGGGAACACCATATGTGATGTAACGCTAATCAGAGGAGAAAATCTGTTCCTTTTTTTTAATACTAAGTTTTGATATTTGGGTTATTTGTTGGCGGTCTGATAAATATGATTTTATCAGTTCACGGACATTACCTCTTATATAATACCATAAGCCTCAAGTTTATCCAGCAGAATATTGTGATCTACATAATCGAATGCTTGCGACATGTCACAATAGATAGAACAAACAGGTAAAGATTTGTCAACTTGTGAAGAAACTACGTATAAGAAGTCATAAACCGCCATATTGATGTTTTTATTTTTCCTGAAGCCTTTTTGCTCATCACATAGAATTTCATTTTGGGCTAAGTAGCTATTGATTTCACTGTAAATATATTTCTCAAAGATTTTTGAGAATACAGAAATTAGCGCTATAGGTCTATAGTTCTCCATTAAGTATTTATTATCTTTTTTAAATATAGGTTTTATAATTGTCAATTTGAGGTCATTTGGAAATGTCCCACTTTGTATACAAAGATTCAGAATATGACTTTAGTGATGAGAGATTTACTGCTTTGATTACTTTAGTCGAAATACCGTCAACCCCTACACTGCTAGTATTTTTAAGATTTCCAATAATTCTCCGCATATGATAAGGCAAACAGGGTGATAAAAACATTGAGTTCGGTTGGCGATTAATTAAGGCTGTGGATTGTTTTCCGGCACCTGGAATAGGATTTACTTTTTCTATGAAATAGTTATTAAACACATTGGCAATTTCCGCAAGATTTGTTGTTAATTTATCGTTAATTTTTAATTCAGTTATTGATATTTTTGGAATATTTAATTTATTATTTATAATTTGCCATGCCGTTTTGCTTTTATTAGTCGACGTTTTTATTTTGTAATTGTTTTGAGCACGCTTAGTAAGGTTTATAATTCGTGTTAGTAGTTTTGAATATGTTGTATATTTTTCTTTGTTAGTAAATGTTGGTTTCCGTCTGAAATTCCAGAGTAATTGTCTTTCATTCTTACTACAGGTCTTAATTCCACGTGATGTCCATCTTAGCTTGGTATTTACTTGCACAGTAATTCTAGTTAGTGGAAAACACAATTCATAAAATAATTTTAATGTTTCAATAAAATAATGATATGCTGCTTTTTATATGTTTTTTAAATGTATGAATTCACGCTTCATTTTATGCCAATACTTTAATTTAAATATTTTTTGGACTGGAAGCTTAATTAATTGGGCACTGTGGTCTGATAAGCCAAACTCTAACACATCAGTCTTACATTGTTTCTTAAAGTCATGTGCAAAGTTGTGCTTTAGTGCTAATGTGAGATTATAATTTAACAATAAACATTCGACGACATCTATGTTAAAGTCACCAGCTATAACAGTATTAAGATTATTAATTTTTGGAATACAATTTAGGACATTGTCAAGCCTATCGAAAAACACATTGAGATTGCTTTGTCCCGGTACACGGTATACACAAACTATTACAATTTTAAAATCAAGTAACTCGACTGCACAACATTCAATAACATTATTTATGGACAGGTTACTGATTTGAAAAAGTTCTTTGAACTTATGTACCTTATTTACTAGGATAGATGATCCACCTCTTTTGTGACTAAAACATGCCGCTAGTGCGTATTTAGGTATGTTCAGGTGTTGCTCATAACCTGCTAACATAAAATGATCTGTGACACAGATTACATCAATGTCTATATTGTTGTCTTTAAGCTCTTCTATATGTATTTACTAACAGTGGGTCAGACTTGTTCAATAGTCCCGCTATATTTTGATGCAAAACATTGAGATATTTAATGTCGAAAAAACAATGAAGATGTTTCCTCTGCAGTATTTACAATATTTTCTGTAGAGGTAGTTATATACATAACTTAAAGTAATGTCATCAATTAAATGCAACAGACTTTCAAAAATCTTGCGTGAGCCGTAGTTATTTGTACGGCCTGTCGATAAGGTAAACATTGTGTCATCATAAGTCAAATTATAATTAGAGTCAAAAGAATATGCATGTTCATGAGTTAATAAATCCAAGTATAATAAATGATTAAATGTTTCAATTCTCCAGTTGTAGATATTGTTATAGTCTCTAAGTTTAAAGGTAGGAACACAGATTATAACATTAGTGTGAGTAATTTGTTTTAAAATATCCCGGACGTATAAAATAGTATTGCAATAGTTACTTGTAATTTTATAGTCCTCTTCTCCAAATAATAATATACAAAAGTCATTCATGGTATAGTCACATAATTTTGATTGGATTCCGCTAAGAAGTTGCTGCAATGTTCCGTTTGGTGTAATATAATGACATAAATCGTACTTGTCACTAAGTAAATCTTGAGCTATTGACAAGACTTTATTTTTATTATTTGCCCTCAGTATACATATCTTGTTTTTACTGGAAGGTACAGGGTACAGGATTTGCCCCTGTTGTTTCTTAATCTCAGTACTGTTTGTAATACTTTGTGAAGACTGGCTAATATGGGAGGCTGTTGATGGCTCGCTGTATTCCTGTTCTATAGTTTTAAAGCCGAAAAAAACTCAGAGGTCAAAGTCTCTTTTCAATTCCAGACATAATCTTGGTCACGCCATATGTGGACCATGTAAATTAGTGTTAGAAATGGTCTTTTGAGAAAAGAATAATACAGATTTGAGTGGACCTGTCCAGTCAGTGCAAGCATTTGTCAGTAATCGTGGAGCTCAACCCAGAACATAGGAGCTCAACTCGACGAACAATACCAAAGAACTATTTATTAACCATTACGTCAAACAAATAGTTTTTATGACAGCTGCGCGCACAGACTGCATTAAGTCTGCGGCGCGTGAGTCGCCGACAGTAAATTTTAAATATTATATTTTATATACATAAACATTTAGAACTAAGTATTGTATTTATTTATTTTATTTTTGTCTTATTTTGTTATATCACTATATGCTGCACCGGTTGACGCCATCACGTCAACGCCGGTTGTCGCTGAAAACCAGCGTTGGGGCTCTGTCTCGCATAGGGTCGCAGCATTATGCTGAGCGATGGCCGTTTTACGTGGATGTGACGCATATTTTCCCCCAAATTGTTTATTTTCGTATTTTGTTCTTTCTTTACGTCATGTGTGCCGCAAATAAACGTATTTTCTTTTCTTTTTTCTTTTTCAGAAGTGGAGGACGACGATGACAGAGTTTTGGTTGTTAAAATGGGAATATTACTCCATGTCTCCACGTATTTCCAGAAGATATTATTTTATTAATAATGTGTAGGGCTTTTGCTGAGAAACAGGCTCTTTTAAAAGTTTTAGAATATTTCTTCATTATGGTTATATGTCTTTTAATGATACAATTCAAATAACCTCTGCCTACTTTTGTAAATACCCGGTGGTGCCCAATTACTAAATATAACGCGGTCACAAACAGGCAATGGTTTTGAGGTGAAAACCTTCCTAAACTCACAATTGATAGAAAACTATAAGCTCGATCCGGGTTGTTGTAAAAAGGCAAACCCAGTAGTTTTTAAATTAAACTAATTTTAAATTGTCCTAAGCGACTTTTATTTACAGGGACAAAACTCACAAGTTTGAGCACTGACTGTTTTCTGAGGGAAAGTGACTAACTGGCCACAGTGATCAGAGTCCAACTCATTTATAATTAAATGACTAGGTCTTAAGTTTGTAAAAATATTGTCAATACAGATAGCACTAGTGGCAGTTATTCTAGTCGGCTCAAAGAATTTAATGTATAAATTATGACTTAAATAAAGTTATAAATTTGTTTACTATAGCAGCTTTTTCCAGTATGTTAATGTTGAAATCTCCACAGACAACAACTGTTTTAGCATCGTAACCGTAGCAACACATTTGTACATTTTTGTATTTAATTTAAATAGATGTAAAAAATTATAAAATAAAATATTGTTTGCATAGATGAACAGTGTTAACAACTACTCAAATATCTCAGCTCCGATATCACTTAAAGTAAAAATTCTTGCAATTATATGTATAATTAAAACAGCAGTATGAAGTTACATTAAAATTACTAGAGGCCGCTGAAAAAATAAAATGACGCCACCAGTCCATACAAAGTTACTCAAACCCCTTTGGTACCGGTACTTGTTAGGTGGAGTACCGTCTGGAACCGGTACCCACGTACCGAAATAGCACGGACCGCTAAGTACCGATACAGGACTTGTACTTTTGGTACCTGTTCCAAGCCCTGCCTTACTCCTCTGCCTTCCCCAAATTTGTAAAATGATTTAAAATTATAGCCGTATGTTTCCCCAGGTTCGGTGTTCCAACTTGCGGGCCGTCGATTAGCAACTGGACTACCACCCCTTTCCTAGCCCCTAACATCACCACGTTGTTTCCTTGGGACTTCGAGAACAGCTCTGTAGTCAGCAAGGTAAGATAACATCGTAATTAATCATCATATTCCAATTTATTTGTGGTTGTTGTAACATGTCTTTTGCTGTAAATCTCTGTTCAGCTACGGTGTCCTACGACAGCGGTGGCCACCACATAGGTAACGGCGGCAGTGACAGCTGTCAAAATAATGACAACGGGGTTTGACTTTTCGCTGTCTTAAAACGCTACCGTTAAGGCGACTCTAAGCGACATTTAATGATTTTATACTGAAGATCCCGTCTTCGGTTTGGAAAAAATTATGTTATAAAAAAGAGCATTTTCTTAAGAGGGCGCCCAACGGTACACTATTTTGTTGCTTCATGTCTCAATATGAAAGTTTATAAAAGGTATTAGAAAATTCTAGACGCAATTCCCGAAGGTCTTAGCCGTGTTTTTTAAAGGAGTGGCGCTAGTGTACCGTTGGCCCTCTTTATCTGTGAATATTTTACATTATGTTTAATGTACAAACAGCAACACACTTAACTGTCCTTTAAAGACGCAACTGAGAGAAATTATGACTGTTCGAAAGGGATAGATATATTTTAGTAATTTTCAATATAGTCATAAGTTTTCCAGAGAACGGTTCAGGTAATAATTCTTAATTCGGTCGTATTGTAACTCTTCTTTCAAATTGACATTTCTTACTTGAAAGTTTATTTCAAATAAAAACTGCATGGATCATGGATGCAATCTAAAGGACATGTCCGGTTTCTGCCCTTTAGTCGTGGTCTGAATCGATAAATGTTTATGATTTAAGGTTTTACAGTAAGATTTAAAAAAAAAAATACGTGTGGCACTCGAGGACTGCCGCGGTAAAGCTATTGCATAGCATATATTCAAAAATAAGAAGATAATATTGTTGATTTAAAATATTTTTTTTAAAAAATACCCCTATACCCCCCCCCCTAAATCGCAGAATTTACACAACCGTCAATGACGTCTGCCCTCACGCGTCTGCCCGCGTTCGGGTCCATCCCGCCCCTCCACCCTCGTTCTGCGCGCCCGCCGTCGACTCATCGCAGGTCATTCTTATCGTTCTAACTTTTAAAATATTAGTCCAAATTACTTAGTGTAAAAGACAAATTTTATCTACATTAAATACCGAAAGCGATGAAGGTATTTATTTTGATACGAATTAACTAAATACTCTAAAATATGCAACTTAAAAAAAGTATTCAATTTAAATGTATTTATAGCTCACTATTTTGGCTATAATGGCTTCCACATAAAAGGTAGATATATGCTGTCGCGGACTTTTATTTAGAACTCTTTAAGACAAACAACCCCACAATACATTCTTTTCATGTAACTCCAGCGGTTTAGGCAGCGCACGCAAAGATAGATCTCAGAGGGCAGGATTTTTTCCGACTTACTGGATACTTATCGTTATATTATGGCTAAATCACATAAAATCTTTATAAATTGTAGCCTATGTGTTATTCTGATATATAAGCCACATTACTGTAAAGTTTCATTAAAATCCGTTCAGTAGTTTTTGCGTGAAAGAGTAACAAACATCCATCCATCCATCCTCACAAACTTTCGCGTCAGGTTTTTTTCGTTACGGAATTTCTACATTCGGTCGCCGCGCTCAGAGTCTCCGATAAAAGCTATGCAATAACTTAAAAAAAAAAATATTATGGATTTATATATTCAGTATAACTTGCGTAAAATAATTCTCAAAAAAACAATGCTCAATTATAGCTTCCGCCTCGCCATTTTTAATCCCGTTAAAAATGGCGAGGCGGAAGCTATAATTGAGCATTGTTTTTTACTGTGAGGGTTCCCAATTAATTTTTATAATTTAAAAGTAAATTGTTTTAAAGTTATTTAAGAAAATAGACAAAAATTTATCATTCCCCACCACAACTCTGAAACAACCGAGCCTAAAATTTAAAAAAATAATAACACAAAATAGTTATACCTGAAACCTTTAAGAAGTTCTTCTTTATTTTTCTTTCATTCCTTCATATTATTGCTTCTGGAACACCGTCAAAAAATCCAGTGTATATGTGGGTGGAAGATTGTAAGTAAGCTTTCTTGAAAATACAATAAAATGTCGGTGTCGTAACATTCACATGACACATTTGTCTCTGGGATGGCCACGCATCTTGATTTACGTTCACACTTGGTGCACTCTACGTACTTGGTTAATCTCCGTTGAGATTGGACGCCATGACTGTTGGCAGGATGCTATTATTATCTTGGTACTTGGTTCCGCATTCAACCAGTCAACCCTGAGTTATGGAGGTCAGATAGGCAGTCGCGCCATGTAAAATACTGGTGGTATTCAGCTGCACCCGGTTAGACTGGAAGCCGACCCATAGTCGGGAAAAGGTTCGGCTGATGATGATGACTGCGTTGCAAATTGTGTTCAGTGCTTCGTCTGTGGACTGGAGACGCCCGAGATCCCACGCAATGCTCATTGCGCGGACGCATTCGCTGGCGACTTCCTGCCGCTGATGCCTGTCGACGCGAAAGCCAGAGGAAAGATTGCGGGCTTCAGGAAGTACTGCCGGTATATGGATACGTAAGTACCTACCTATTAAGTAATTCTTCCGAAGGCGACCGCAGCAAGCGGCAACCTCGCCCAATCGCAATGACAGACTGCAGCACCGACTCCCGAACGACGTTATTTTGTACTTTGTAGTATTTATTTGGAAGGCGGTTCTCCTTGTAAGTTTTTTTTTTTTGTTATGTTTTCTCCCTCATGGAGTTTTGCCACAAAGGTGGCACTCATCATCAACCCAGACGAAGTAGATAAAATACGTTTTATTAAAGCTCACTTATGAACCAGTCATCAAGCCTTGACCAAATTTATATGGGAGCGCCCCTAAAAATAGAATCATCCCCTTTCCAATACAAATAGAAACATTGGGACAACTGTACGTCCAAAAAAAAAAAAAAAACACGAATTGAGAACGTCCTCCTTTTTCGAAGTCAGTGAAGTGGTATGTAAACCACACATGCACACAAACTTGGAACTCAAGTACTTAAGACGTCGCCCATCTGTGAGGTCAGATACGGTTCGAATACGATCGACACGCAGGCAGTCACTAGCTGCGTCCCGCGACATTTTATATTATCCTACCTACTCTTATTATTGTTTATTAACCGTGTTTAGTTGTAGTAACTTCATGATTAAATTCATTGTGATAAATTGAATGGACATTTAATTTTATCACACTATAGAAACTCTACCACATCCTACGAAAAGTTCTATATCAGTAAAAAAAATTGGTCATTACGTGAATGGACAGTTACTCGAATAGCCATTGACGTAGCGTACCGTGGTACCTACTTTTCACTATTTATCTCTCGTTCAGTAAAAAAATACATAAACAGTGAATATACGGCTACAAGGTTCTTGATGTGGCGCGCTTGTTGTTTTTTCGGTACATTTCACAAAACAATAATTGGACAAATGTTTACCAACGCACCCCCTATCGACGTCATTTGAGCGTCAAAAGATCCTTGCAGCAGTGTATTCCTTTCAGACTGTGCTAAATAAATTATATTTTATTTATATCTTTTTTAGGCAGAACTACATAGAGAACGTCGACGATCCGCGTGCCATCTATGGGCGGTTCACGGGTGGTTGTGCCGTGCGCTGGACAGACCTCACAGGGGTCTTCACTCAGAGAACCTGTCGGTCCAAGTTCAGACCCTTGATGGGCAAACACTTGGCCAGTAAACGGATGGCCAAATTGGAGCTAGCACTCGTGGTAAACATTTAATGTTAAATTACTTAAAACTACAAGTAAAACGGGTGGCAGACAGACAAAAGGTAATCAGAATAAATAAATAAATAGAATATGTAGGTTCCGCTTTACAATTTTTTGGCACGGACGGAACCTAGCATTATCGGCGTAAGTACCTAAAACGCTCTTACTGCTGGACACAGGCCTCCTCGTTGTGAGAGAGTGGGCTATAATCATCACGTGATCCCAGTGCGGGTTCGTAACAACAACTTTTACAGCGTGGTGGATATCGAATGTCTTCAAATTTTTGGTTCTAGAACATGCCGTGTTCCCTACAAAGTTTTCAGAAAAGTGACTGTGGTGATGGTGATTTTCAGTATTTAGTATTTAGTGGGGACCGCAAAACGGGTATCGTTAGGTAGTACGCCCTCAAGCTAGGTGGGCCAGCGATCTCCGCAGGGTTGCTGGCAGCAGCTGCATGTAAATAGACGAATGGCGTGCGATTGGAGAATCTATAAATAAGATGATGATGTTTATTATTATTTTTAAAATGTCTTTGACATATCTTGAGACTCTGGGGTCCCGGACCTTTGGAAGGCAAACTAGGGGCCGAAACCAACTCAGAGGCCTTCGATTATGCCTGTTCGCACTATACAAATGCACCCAAGGAAAATCGTTTGGTGTAGGACTATTCCAGGATATGGAAATAAAGATATTGGATTGGGTGCCTAAGTGAACTGGTTATCTAGAACTATTAAAACTACTCCTACTACTATACTGCTACTATTATTTTAACTATGGAAAGACTATGGCCCCCGCCTGACCAATTTTTATCTATACTAATAATAATTAATAATTATAAAGAGGTTTGTTTGTAAGTTTGTATGTAGAGGGGGGGGGTAATCTCTGGAACTTCCAGTCGGATTTGAAAAATTATTTTTGCATTGAATAGCCCAATCCTTGAGGAAGGTTAGCTAGCGGACGAAGTCGCGGCCAGAAGCTAGTAAAATACACAGATTAAATGGGGGGTGACTTGCACACTCAACAATGGGCCCCCGAAAACAGTCGCTAGCACTATAAGGCGAAGTGTCGTATCGATAAGGGGGCGACATGTCCTGAGGTGCTTCCGCAGCTATCAGGACAATCCCGGAAGTCCGGTCAAAATCCCTACCAGCATCTTACTGGAATACTTCCTTCCTCCGAGCACATTTGCTCTTGTGAATCTCATGGGGGTACCTTTGTACAAAATTTCGGCTGTCTAGGTCCAAGGGTTTAGGCTGGGCGTTGATGACTCAGTCAATGAGTGAGCCAGGAATTGCCTTTTCTATAAGCATTACTGTAAACTCTTTTTGTCTATTCCCAGAACGTTGAAAACGGCTGCATCATTAGCCCGATGGCGACTCTGCTGCCGGTGTCGCGGGGTATCTCACTGTACGCGCGGTTCCACACCTGCGTGTGTAACACCAACTGGTGCAACCGAGCGACTCTTGAGAAGTCTTCCTTCAACACCCTCGTGACGATTGTGCTGGCCTGCTGGCTCGTACACTACCCCTGACCGAGGCCAATTCCCGTATTTAAAAGCGTTCTAAATCTAGTTTCCTTTCACATATATTCTACCTCTGATTTTGCATCTTTATCAAAATAACAGTGATCTTAATTTTAGTTCCAATAAGGTTGTTGGTCGGTTGCTGCTTGGGTTGCTAACAGAGGTTAAAATATCATCGACAATTAAGCGAGCCGCGACCTAAACTAAAGTAATTGCAAACTAACTTAATTACCTCCCGGTTGACGGCTCGCATTAATGTCAAAAACTTTAAAAAAAATATAGCTGTTCGTTATAATATAGGTATTTTTGACAGATTGGGACAGGTTAGAATGAGAACGTTTTTAAATAGGTATGGGAATTGCCCCTTAGGTGCCGCGTTATGAAGTCAGTTTCTTATACGTCCTGTATGGCTCCATCCTTCTTTTGCACTGGAACAATAATGCCCGTTTTCACCGACAACTAAGTGGATCCCTAAATGAAAGCGCACTGTTGGATTTTCAACTCTTGGCGCTGAGCCTATTGTTTTAAATCCAATAGTGTACTTTTATTTAGGTATTGATTTAAATGTCTCTTAGTGTCGGTGAAAACGGGCATAAGAGCTCTAAACCATCGTACGGCTTTGAACATGGTTCAGACAGAAGGGGATATAAAAGGACCCAGATGTCTGCCACACCGAGTTGTAGAGCGCCGTTTCTGTTACAGCCATATCTGTATGACAGTCTCTTTCTACAGCTCGATGTGTCAAATTAACACTCGGATGGTATTTGTTGTTGGTGATTTGTTTTGTTTTTGATATTTGTGATGTCTTTATTTTTGAGTGGGTTTTTGTTTTTGTGTTGTGTCTTTTAAACAGTTTACTCATGGTTTCGTTGTTTCACTTTTTTTTAAAAGCTTTTTTATAGATTTTGGAAACTGTTTGAAGATTTTAGGGCAGACATGCTACCTACTTACTAAGTCCTATATTAGCACCACGGGTGTTATCGGAATTTTTAGTTAGTTAGTTTTCATTAATACGTTCAGTGCCGGGAGCCCTCCTAGAGGGTTCACCTAGTCGCATATGGGATGCCGGGAGCCCTCACGGAGTGCATGGAATGTATATAGCTCGATGCATATACATATCTGCTAGAGCCTTTAATTTAAGAAAAACCTACATTTAAAATGAGTCTCCCTCATTTTAAATGTAGGTTTTTCTTGTAGGTATTTATTTTATAGTGTAATGGAAACCGCTTTAAACTCGTATCTTTGGAGAGAAACGTCATCAACGCGCAAATTATAACAGATTCAGAAACAGTGTTTATACCACGTATACCACAAATTCCCCACAATTATCAGTTAAAGTGCGTGCGTTTCCTGTGAGCTTATGCTTACGATGATTATCAACAAGTCACAGGGGCTGACACTGGAGGCTGAAGGCTGCGGGTGTCGACCTCAGGACAAGCTGCTTCTCACACGGACAACTGTACATCGGTTGCTCCTGAGTTACCAGTCCTCACTGTATATTTGGCTGCTGAGAACAAAACTAAAAACGTAGTATACAGGGAAATTTTATAAAAATGTGGCTGTTATTGTAGTACATATATTGTTACGACTTCCCCGCGAACCTAGTCGCGGGCAGAAGCTAGTACACAAGATTTATCTTGACAAAGTCCATCAAATATCAATTATCTTCATCATCTTTTATCTTAATATATCTTTATATTTATGTTTTACTAAAGAAACTGGCCAAGTGTGTGTCGGACCACGCACAATGAAGAGTTCCGTAATTGGGATAAATTTATCCAAAAACAAACTTAACATTGTACCTAGTTGTAAAACATGTTCTCCCAGACATCCAACCTGTCAAAATGTCCAACTGCAAATGTAAGTTTGTAGTCGTATTTTTTTTTTTATGTGATAAACTACAAATTAGCGACTTTCGGACTTTCTCCTTTACATGTACTGTGAGACCGTGCTTATATGTCACAATATGGCCGTATTTTTTATTACGTTGACCTAGAAGTTTGATTTTTTTTGCATTCCAAGGGACTGTAGACCTACGTATTTAATGTTAATTTTAATTTGATACCTCCACGCGTTCCTGAAAGGGTCTTGACACAGTGACAGACAGACAGACGGACAACGCAGTGATCCTATATGGGCTCCGTTTTCCTTTTGTGGTACGGAACCCAAAAAAGGGATACGAGTTTGTAATTCAAAAAAATACGAACCGGAAGCATTATGATTTAATGTAAGTCGTTTTATTTTATTCAGACGGATACACTTATTAACAAAATCACAAAAAAAATAAGCGACACAACTCAAATAAATTTCGCACCTTTAAAACGACAATGACGTAAGTGTGAAAACATAATTTTAGAGAAAAAGGCTTTTGAATTTATTTTTTTTACTTAATCAGAAATATATTTTTTTTAATGATATTTATTATTGTATTTTTTACAAAAAGACATAAATAAGGATATAGGCTTATTTGTAAAATATTTTTGATTATTCTAACTCTGATATTTTAGTTGCTATTTATATTATTTTCTGGGGGTGCCTACAGTTGCGTCGTTGTTCCAAATAAAATGTTTATTAACTTCAAGAATCCTCAAAGAACAATGACGTAAATGCAGAACATTAGCCTTAATATAAAAAATAATTTTTAGTTTGGCGCTAAATCATTACATACTTACATCAACTCTTCAATATCCTCCCCGCGGGTAACTGACCAATGGGTCGTTTTCAATTTAAATTCCTTCTCCAATTACACAACGACGCAACTTCCCTCTAGCGGCAAATATTGCTATTACTTAAAAGTCGACGTCGCACACAAAACTTTAATACCTAGTATTTAAATCGTTTCCCATTAAAAGGTCAGTTTTTGAAATTTTTGCACTTACGTCATTGTCGTTTCAAAGGTGCGAATTAATCAAATTATCCGTCGATAATTGCAGAAATATTTACGGTGGGACTTCTCCAAGCTGACACTAAACCTGCTAGGGCTGAGAAGTACGTAGGGGTTTTGATAAAACTGAAAGCGACATCTTTAACAGCTTCACATCTTGTTCCCTCGTGATTACCAACACATTGACAGACTGGCTCATCCTCTTTGTTCAGGGAACAGTCACCTTTGTTCAGACAATAATGATAACATGCGTCCAGCTCGCACCTTTCCCCGGAATAACCTGCATTGCATCTGAAATAATTTTAATGTATATTAATATATTATATAAAATTTTCTTTTTTTTGGGGCAGCATAACTTAACGTTTCATATGATACCCCATTTGACTTAGTTATCCCAGTTAACAACAACAAACCATTGCGGTCACTGTTACACTAAGAAATAGTACATTATACAACAAGTGAAAAAAAGGGATCTTAATTTGAGGGACTAAGTTGGATCCCGAGAGCAGCGAAGGATTCAAGAGTAGAATCCCGAGCATAGCGAGGGATTCTAGATTTGAATCCTGAGCGGAGCGAGGGATACAAGGACCGAGTTTTTTTTTTTCATGAGTTGTGTACTCTACTTTTTACCATTGACTGCGAGAAAATAAATAGTAGTATAGTATTTATATTTATCTGTCGTAGTTGTAGTATTTATATGACTGCCTCGTTGGTCTAGTGGTCACAAGCGCTACTGCTGAGCATGAGGTCCTGGGTTTGATTCCCAGGTCGAGCAAAGTATTATTGGGTTGTTCCAATAGGATTTTCTCAATAGCAGCCCGGAGTCTGGAATTGTGCCCGTTTGATGGCAATAGGCTCACCCCCTATTTCATTACACAATTAAAATTAAAACAACCACGATAACAGATTCAAAAGAACCTAACTAAAGTTGGCGGGATAATTTTTTATTTTATTTAATTGTATAGCTTCTAACGAATAGCTCCATCGCCAGCCAGTAGGTATTTTCAGTACGTTTCATTTATTTTTTGTACTACATAGTTTGTGTAGTTCGTTCTTGTTCCAAATTCAAAATGTTTTTATTCTCTTGTGAGTAAAAGAAAACAACAGCGAAAATAGACATTTAATGAAGAAAAAAGGAAGGTTGAATTAATTAAAATGCACATTAAAATTGGAACAATTACTAAAATTAAAAATAATTTTCTTTATGCAATTCCTGCACTTCGAATATAAGTGGGCAAACAACATTTCGAACTAATCCTGTAGTTTCTATAATAAGTAATTATGACAGACAGACGAACACCCGAATACTGAAACGCCACTCAAAACTTAAGCGTTAGGTACTTATGACTCGTTTAAAGCCTTTTGATTGGTTGAAACTAGTTTTAAGTAACGCTTAAGTTTTGAGTGGCGTTTCAGTATTCGGGTGTATGTCGCACAATAACCTGAGGGCCTAGACAAGTGAAAATCGCGTTTCGTATTTTTTACAGCGACTTTCAACCGTAATGACATAAGGTTTTCGGTAGCATATGGCAGGCAGTCCCACACAATTTTGACTTTTCCATCAACGTTAACGCTGATAGAAAGTCACTTTGTCTAGGTGTGGCGTACGGTGTAGAAACAGTAAACAAACTGTCATACAAATAACACAAAACTTAATACGGAAAGAGAGAAAAGAAGTGAAATAACGTTTTACCTGCATTTGGGGTAACCTTCAACATCGCAACTACAGACACCTTGTAAACAATAGTTCAGACAGACTGGAACCTCACATCGCTCGCCGGTGTAACCAGGTGTGCATTTGCATAGTGATTTTCCAGGGACTTTCATGCCATGGATACAAAACAGGCCTGTACCAGTAGGAATGTTGAAGGAATCGTTGATCGCTGACTTGTTTTGTAGAAGACTTGTTAGTGCTTCGCATTCGTGAGTTCCTGCAGTCTGATCCTCAATTTTATAATTAGCAGCAATACCGTAAGGTGTTGTTTCACCAACGAAGTTAATAATCTCATTCGGTTCCGCATAAATAGATGGATTCTTTGAAAATTGCCAAACAGATCTGTAGCCCCAGTCCACCCAGTAGATTGAATCTTTAGACACGGTCATTGCATTTGGTTGATGATGTAGTCCAACGTATAATGTTGTTCTGTTCTTTCCATTTAGATCTGCACTTTCAATAGAATAGTGTATACCTTCTCTATCATCCGCCCAGTACATTTGCTTCGTCTGTTGGTCAATGGCCAAGCTGACTGGCATGTGAATGTTGCTGTCGATAACAACTTCTCTTTGGGAGCCATTAAATCTAGCTCTCTCTATTGTGGGCTTCTTGGTGTTTATGTTGGTCCAGTAAATATACCTGTAATTTGTAAATCACTATAAATATCCCGTAATTCAGGATGTTTTTTTTAAAGTGAAACTTCTATATTAACTTGAAGTTTTACGGGCAGGTTTTCAAATTGGACAAGTACATTAACAATCTGCCCGTTAAACTTCAAGTTAAAATTTTGTAGGTATTCGTTTTGCCACATGTCCGTTGCGATTCGTCGTTGCGATTCGTTTTTCCACTTGTCCGTTGAAGTTCCACTTCTACTATGTGTCCAAGCAGACATTTCAATTTAAAAAAAATTGTTATATATAATATATGTCATTAGGAACGTACCCTCTACAGCTATCCACGGCAATAGCTCTGGGAATCTCGTCATCCATCATGATCAAAAGGTTTCCGTAAACATTGTTCTTTAATCCAGGCTTTAATGACATCCAATATATGCTTCTTTCGTTCGTATCTGTCCAGAAGAGTAATCCTTTGACTGGATCGAAAGCGAGACCCTGGATATTTTCGTATGCTTTTCTCTTGACTAATGAATGATATTTCTTGCTAGATATGTTAAAACTAAATATAGAGGCGTTGTCGCTCTGTTTGTCGACGAATAGCACCATGTTGTGTACTGCGTCATAAGCTAATGCTGTGAGGTCTCTATATTGACCGCCTTCAGAGTGGATTTTGTTTCCATTGGTATAAAAATCTAGTTGATCTCCTGTCGTCACGACAATGTCTGGAACAGAAAAAAATAGATTTTCAACTTGATAGCCAAAAACCTTGGGGTTAGACCCAGAAAAAATGAAAACTTAAACCGTATAGTTTTCTATATAAGGGGGTTATAGTGATTACGGGGTGTTAATCAAGTATTTTTCAAGGAAAATAATTAATTATCATTACAAGATAATGAATATTGTAGTTGATTTCATATTCATGGTGTGCAAAGATAATAAATAATACACAGTATATTAATTAACGAGAGCCGTTCCCCTTAACCCGTTACCTAATAGTAAAGCGTCCATACATATAAAAAAAAATATAACCACTCAAAAAAACTTTTTTTTTTATTGTAATATTTTTTCGTGGCTAAGTAATAACAGCTTAACAGCTGCATGGGTCGATCGATTTGGTTAAGCTTAGCTTGCCGCGGTTAGTGCGTGGGTGGGTGACCATCTTAACATGCCGAGACCCATCCGTGCCTAGGAAAGCACGTTAATAAGCCGTTGGTCCCGGCTGCTACATGGATCTTGACAGTTCTTATGGGTCGTCAGAAGCCCGACAGAAGTCTGACAGTCTTACCAAGTACAGTGTAACACGATACTGCCACGATAACCCAGTAACTGTGTTGTGGAGGTCAGATAGGCAGTCGCTTCATGTAAAATACTGGTATTCAGCTGCATCCGGTTAAACTGGAAGCTGACCCCAGCGTAGTTGGGAAATGCTAGGCAGGGATATTCACTACTAAACCTGAATTCATAATCTATTTATAAATATAAAAATCGTCTCGCAAAAACTCGATAATGGCTCGACCGATTGTGATTAGGCTTTGGTATGCTGTTGTGTGCGCGCCGGAGAAAGTTCCTAACAAAAAATGCATTAAAAAAGCATAGATCATTTATTATTGAAGTTTACGAAAATACGAACATAGTTTTTAAGTCGTTGTTACTAATACTGGATTGTGTGTGTACATGTGTGGGGTCAGCATATCGCACACCCAGAACAACACTGTATTATGTCGAAAAATCTCAAAATTGACTTTTTTATTTACATATTTATTGACATAACACGAGATAACGGTTTTTCGTTGATTCTGAAAAATGAGCTATTTTGACTTAGTGCAGTGTTGTTCTGGGTGTGCGATAACCTGTTATTACAGGCTTGCAGAGAGGTACAAAAACTATGAAAGTACTGTACTTAAATAAACCCCCTATCTGTACACTGCATCATTACCATCACACACACGCATACACACCACAACACACATACACACACCTCACAACACATCATTAATATTGTATTTTTGTCCGTTATCCTCTTTCCTGTTTTGTACGAATATAGGTACCAACAATTAATTGTAATTCGAGATAAAAATAATAATAAATTCCTTCTGCACATGTGGCTTCCCAGGTACATCATTAACGGCATATTATGTAAAGTCTATTAACTGCTCCCAAATGACCATGTTTATATTATATATTTTTTTTTTTTCTCTTTACATTCTTCCTTGACATAATCATCCTAATATTTGACCTTATATACCTACAATTTATTAGTGGCTTTTGTGTACATGTTAATTATTCAGATTTGTTACAGTTTTAATAGCAATCTTCTCATTTCGTTTAAAATAGGTTTTTATTTTTATTAAGTTATTAATATTTTATATAGATTCTTTTCTATTTTGTGACCGTGACAACGCTGTAGGCTTAGTGGACTGTAGATTTATTGACCATCTTCTATTTTGTTAAGTACCTGGTACTTGTTGAAAGACCTACACTGTCCTCCCATACCTATTAATACTGTTATTTGAAAATATTATAAAGGCCAATTATTTTTAAAAGAGTAACCATGGAGTTTCATTCTCCATAGGAGACGACCAATTGGAACCGTACACCTAGCTTGTGACGTTTCATAAGTGCCCTTATAGGTTTATGTGAAATAAACTATTTTGAACTTGAACTCGAACTACTTAGATAAAACAAGAGGACAGGAGGATAAGCAAGTGCTGCGTGGTATTTTGGGAATATCATATTTTGAAAAGATGGTTTCGATAGGTGGAAACGATGGTCATTGCGGCAGACCAGTTCTTACACAGGCAAGCTATAGTTTTTGGAAGGTAAGTAGTACAGGTTGCGAAATACCAGTTCCGTGATACATTTTAATAGCTTCTTGTGACCGTGTGCGATGAGATGAGATGATTATGAGATAGATTATAAGGTTCTAATACTTTATAAAATTGTGTTGAACATCGCAAGGAATAACTAATTTCAAGGAAACAATAAAGTTGATTTGGTCTAGTGGTCAATGTATCGAATGTAGGCCAAGTATTGTGCAGTCTGGGATTTGGAACCCGCTATCTAATTACGCAACACATTTTCGTTGACAATTCCGACTAATCTGTTTCAATTTGACAAGTCAACAACATTCAA
The DNA here is from genome assembly GCA_914767755.1 of Agrochola circellaris. Classification (NCBI taxonomy): domain Eukaryota; kingdom Metazoa; phylum Arthropoda; class Insecta; order Lepidoptera; family Noctuidae; genus Agrochola; species Agrochola circellaris. The sequence continues at coordinate 374,922 of OU611867.1, read as the reverse complement.
TGTGTTATTTACGTTGTTGAGCAGATTTTTTTTTCGAACGTACGAAACAATGGATTAGCAATCTGTTTCAAAACGATTCAGATTCTGATTGATCGTGTATTACGTAATTAGGGTACTGATTTACGCATCGACTTTTTGTTTACTGTGTTTTTTTTAAATTATCTTTTTGAAACAAAGTTCTTTAACGCAGCTTGCGGTAGGAGTTGACTGGTAGAAATCGTCACGTAACAAAAAAGCGTTATGCCCGACAAAGTCAGTTTCAAGGTCTCAAGTTTCAAGAGTCAAGTGGCTTTTGTTTTTTTAATACAGAGCCATCTAGTATAAGTTTTTAGCTCCATATAAAATACGGATATTCAGCTGCATCCGGTTAGAATGGAAGCCGACACCGACAAAGTTGGCAGATGATAATGCAATTGCTAGAACTTTCCGGTTCGAGTGCATTCGCTCCCGACAATAAATATAAGTAAATAAAAGAAAAACGTTGAAAATAAAAAGTTCTCCTCTCGTACTCACCCCAGGAGTGCGCCAGCCCCACGTACAGCGCTACCAACACCAGCACACACTGCGTTCTACACATTTTAAACTTCAGAAATACAAAGTTGTTTCAAGAGAGGTAGATGGAGCGTCCACTGCTGGTGATCGCTCTTTTGATTCTAAAGCTAAACACTGGGTTCTCGCAACTTATATAGGCATTTAGGCAAGGTGATAAGAACCTACTTGATAAGAGTTTCCGTTAATATACGGAAGTGGATATTCCACTCGTTGACCCTTTCCTTTATGGTGCCATATTTTTAACTGACTTCAATAAAGGAAGAGGTTATGTATTTGGCAAGTTGAACCATCAGGCATTTCGGTGAGCACGGGAGGCAAGCTAACGTCTCAGCTGGCAAATTGTATGGACGAAGCATTGCCGTACTCTTGCACCGACGTAAGGCCGGTGATAATGATCACTTTTGGGATACCTATAAAAAAAATAGGTTTTCCGTAAGCGATAAATATTCTCGTATCGAGCGGTAATTCCCAGTTGCTTTACAGCTAATTAGTGCCCACAACGCAATTGATCCAATTTATTCGTTTCGTACTAAAATAGCAAGGCGAATCTATCGCGATAGGTATCTCCCGTTTCTATCTGTACTTATGTCTTCTTCTACCAAATATTAATACATCTAGTTTTTTGTTTTCAAACGTAAATAAACTGTGACAAAACATAAAATGACCTTATTTAGCTTCCCACTTGTCGATTTTTGTATTATTTTGCTGTCGATTATACCTACATCATAATGTCAAAACTCACGTGCGTCTATTTACCTGCTTCATTTAATTTTATAAATCTGTCGGTTTTCAACATTAACAAAGAAAATCATATAGGTAACCTAGCGGTGAGCAAAATTCAACGATTTCGTGACACCTTTCTAGAAAATACTTGTGAATAAAACCCGCACACGTATTGCGTAACACATGCTATCAATCGCAATGAACTGAACAACATGAAAAGCATTGCCATTGTAAGTATGTTACGCGTTTTCCCCGCTGTAGCTAACAACTGAGCAACTTACACCGTTGCAGAATCTCTTCAGGGAGCATAGGATCATGACTTATCGACCCAATGACATGTCGCACACAATCATGTTTGCTAAAATAATGACACTCGGGGTCATCGCGATCTTTCGAGATGCCCGTGGTCGACATTTTATTCGCAAAAAACTGATGCTCAAATTAAAATCAATAAACTGTTGTGTAATCATCCGACTACAGCAAAGTGTAAACTTTGCTGTAGTCGGATGATTACACAACAGTTTGTTGTATAATTAAGAAAATGTTATGTGTTTTATTTATACAAATATAAAAAAATATTTGTAATTATAAATAAAACACATAACCAGGAAGGAATTCCCATGGCTTTCTTTGTCTACTAATATTATTTGTAATACCTTCAATTAGTTTGTCGGGTTCTTAATATATTTTTTTTGGTTTTTCTGTAAAACTTAATGTAATATCTTTTGCAACATTACGCTGCTAACTAAACCTCTTCGCATGGAAAAAGGCCGAGCATGTTTTATTTGTTAAATATTGACACTATTGACACATAATTATATGGAAGCAGAAATAAAAAGATTCGTGTTTGTTTGAGTCAGTCGTCAGGTCGTCAGTCACCTCTCATAGGCATTTGAGTATGAAATAAAAAAAATCCTGTGAATTATTTTTTCCGCGAACTTAGACATTCCGGCTTTCGCAGTTTTAATTAGGTCTCCTTCCCGGACCGACCGGGATATTTTCCCTCAAAAGGTATTATTAACACAGAAAAGGCCGATTTCGGCCATACCCTTGGGCTTCGGGCTGTGCGGATGCGACTGCCGCGCCCCGGCACCTCGACGGCATCGCGGGCGGTTCTGCGGGTGACCCCGAGGCAGCGAGCGCTTGACGGCTCTAGCAGCGCGGCGGCCTTTCCTGGCGCTGGCAACTCCCAAGCGGTTCCACTTCCATCCTCACATCCACCTACTGTTTCTTTAATTAACCTTTCACAATTACTACAAGCTACATCGTTTTTTTTGCATCTATAAGGCTCCGTCATTGATGATGGGCTCCATTTCCTTTTTAAAAAAAACCGGCCAAGTGCGTGTCGGACCCCGCACAATGAAGGTTTCCGTAGTTGGGATGAATTTATTTTATTTTTAAATTTGAGTTGATTGAATGAAAGGTAAATTGCGGTTTACGATTTATGACGTATTAAAAAAGAACTACTAACTAGATCTCGTTCAAACCAATTTTCGGTGGAAGTTTACATGGTAATGTACATCATATTTTTTTTTAGTTTTATCATTCTCTTATTTTAGAAATTACAGGAGGGGGGGGGGACACATTTTACCACTTTGGAAGTGTCTCTCGCGCAAACTATTCAGTTTAGAAAAAAATGATATTAGAAACCTCAATATCATTTTGAAGACCTATCCATAGATACACCTCACGTAAGGGTTTGATGAAAAAAAAAATGAGTCAGTTCTAAGTTTATTGTTCTTATTGTTTTTTTTCTATTTTTGTGTGAAGATCTTAATGCGGTTCACAGAATACATCTACTTACCAAGTTTCAACAGCATAGTTCTTATAGTTTCGGAAAAGAGTGGCTGTGACATACGGACGGACAGACAGACAGTCATGACGAATCCATAAGGGTTCCGGCGTTTGCCATTTGGCTACGGAACCCTAAAAAGAACTCAAACGACTTAGGTTCATCGCGACGAATTTAAATCACGGCGTTGAACGCAAAAAACGGGCTTTACGAAGCAATAGCTATCGAAATCGTTCGTTCGAGTCGTTCTATAAAATCGAGCTAGATCACGTATGTTTTTGGCGGTCGGAAATTTCAAATAACTTCTCCCGCTCTGGGCGGAGCGGGAGGACGTGTCAGAATTTTACGAATATGACTAAAACCCACCCGTGTTCCTTCCGTTGCCTGCGTGTGCCGGGGTCGCGATATCCCTTTCGGACAAACTCGCAAACAGGCATGCCGATGGGCCTAGCGTTCTTTTCCGAGAAAGATAAACCACTGAATAATTTATCTAATGTGTTAATCAAAAGTTTGTAATTTATAATACCAGCCTATTATTGTCCCACTGCCGGGCAAAGGCCTCTTCTCATACACAGAAGGCACGAGCATCGATCACCACGCTTGCTCAACACGGGTTGGCGATTTCAGCCTTATATTAACTACTAGCGTTCGCCCGCGGCCGAAGCCGAAGCCGCCGTACTATTAGTTACACCTCTGCCTAACTCTTCGAGGATACAGGCGTAATGTTAAGTGTGTGTAAAAGTAAACGTAAAGTCATAGCATATACTCATACAAGTTAATTCAACCACTGACAATGGGGTACGCATACGCCAAAAATATAATAGGACAATTTTATGTTAACAAGCCCAAAATAATCCTTCATTAGTACTCACTTTTGTTATATAAGTTACTCTTGTGCATTTCATGCCTCTGACCTAGCGGGTTAGGATGAGTGTTGTATGTTATCGAATGAATGAATGAATTCCATAATTTTTATGAAGTAGATTATTCAATATTAACAGTTGTGAAAATAAAGATTTATTCCAAACTTATATTTTTTTTAATTTACGTTTTATTTTTTGTATATATTATTTTTGCTTTTTTTATTTTGTATTTTGTGTTTCATGAACTGTGTCCAAATAAACATTCTTCTTTCTTTTTTCTTTCTTTGTTTCAAGTTTTTAAATGCTGAAAAGTTCGTCTCGTTCTGGCGGATCACGTTTGAAGTGGTATCGTGCAAGACACTCTGTCAGTGTCAGTCACTATGTATAAGATTACGAAAAGCGACTAAATTACTGATCGCCGATGGTTACAGCAGCATATATCTAAAGCCCTTAATCGAAGAAAAAAAAATCAAGCTGTTCGTGAATTACTTTATTTTTAATAGAACTAAATTTTATTTGTTAAAGGGGTAATACGGTGACTCCTTCCATATGGTAAGACCGACGGTCCTGTAGTTTCTATCGTACGACTTCATGACATCTCTCTCCTGCTGGTTCAATTGGAAGTCGAAGACTTCAATGTTGGCTTCAATACGCTTCTTTGTCACCGACTTCGGGATCGGAATCACTCCCAGTTCAATCTGAAATTATTATTTTTTATCAGCGCTATCTATTGACGAGTTGTGGCACTAAATGTTCCAAAGTTAATGAACACACATTCAGCGTCTCAAAACCGTCCGCAAGAAAAGAGCGCACAATTGAGAATTGTGCGCTCATTTTAAATAGTATCACGTCGCTCGCGTCACTGAACGCACGTTAAAAATGCCGAAGTGTTGCTTGGAAAATTGTAAAAATATTACGTCAAGAATGTTAAAAAAGGATGGGATATCGTACTTTCGGTAAGTTAAAGAGTTTGTTGATTTGTTTATGTTATCTTTATGACTAAAATAGGTGATTTTGATTTAATTTGTCTTAAAATTTCACTCAACAGTCCATACGGCAAATTTCAATGGCCGCTTTTTCAGCGTAAGTACAATGCATTACAACCTCCTTTTAATTTACTCATACAATACAAATTGACCCTGTTCTTTTCAATAGAGTCGATTTTTTTAAATTATGCTTTTAATTATATTAATTATTTATTTTACTTTAGTACTTTTTTGTATTTAGAATTAAATTAATATTCTTGTATAGTTTTTAACCGACTTCCAAAAGGAGAAGAGGTCATCAATTCGAAGATTTAAAAAAATGTTTTTATATTGATTTCCTACTTATTTTATGGGCCAAACTGAGTAATTCTTTTCATGATCTTTGTAAGAATAGTCTCTGGTTTTAACTTAAGTATTATGATAATTGTAACTTTTAAGTTTTAACCTAATTAGTTATGTATTTAGTTTCGATAACAACAATACTTATTATTATAAAAGTATAAATATGTATTTGGAACACACATTTATATAAATTTTACATATATATAAAAACTCTTAAAATACTAAGTAAATGCAAAAAAAAAAAAAAGTATTAGAAAATATTCGACATGCCTTGTCCTACCGGCAAACTTCGGTCATAAAATGTTATTGGTTTATAAACATTGCTTTGTAAAAACAACTTTAAAACATGCGCGTAACGTTGAATTTCCAAACAAGTATGTTTATATCATGACTATAACTACCTACGTACAGTTTTGAGTATTAATTTTGTTCGAGACTGTGCATCTTGGGTTTTTATATATCAATGGGAACAGCAGATTTTTTTTAAAATAACCAACGTAAAATTTCAACACAGGGGTTCAGAATCATGTACTGAATCCATGCTATCACTTTTCGCGTCGATGTCCCTACCACCCTATATTTCGATTGGGAGGTTATTGTATAAACATTTTATGAAAGAGGATGCTTACATAATGTAAATACTATAATTATAATGCAAGGCATATCAGCAAAGCTGTACTCTTCAGGTACAATTGCTTCTCACTAGCGCCCTCTAGCGTTCAATAGTCGTACCTACTATAAACATCTCACTGCTTTTCCGCTAATAATATTTCCTTGCTAATATTGTTCTCATTTGATTCGATAAAATGGTATATTTTGGTATGTCACAACATAAACAAAACAAAACAAAAAAAACTAAACAACAAAAACAAAACAAAACTGAAACAAAATAAACTTCACTTACAAGATATCTCAAATTAATTTGCGCGACGGTCTTGTGGTGCCTGTCTGCGATCTTCAACAACGCTTGCTCATCGGTCCTGGGAGGGGGCGCATCCTTGGCCGCCTTGTTATGAAAGATGGATCCGAAGGGCGTGTACCCGATGACGGCTATGTTGTGCGTCTTGCATAACTTGATCAGCTCTGCCTGTTGGAGGTTTAGGTTCACCTGGATGGATAATAAAAATAGTAGTAGTATTCTTAGCTTAAACTTTTTATCCAATTGCTACCTTTGCAGATTGAACGATGATTATTTAGCCATAGATAACTTATGTACCTACTGGCTAAATAATCAAGCTCAATGCAGATTTAGCTGCACCACAAATCACTAAATACATTCAGCACTAAACAATTAAAAACATCCGTTCTATTTCTGTCAATATTGTCAGAAGTTGACATAATATAAGTATACATAGTTTTATATTATCTGTGACAGAGTGTGCCGGTCGATTCTGTAAAAATATCATCGTGAAACTTACGTGAAGTGAGCGTGACGTGAGCTGTCAATAGTGTTAATCTCTAGCATCCAGCCGGTTGATTTGCGACAGTGACAGCTCACTTCATGGTCACTTCACCTAAGTTTCATGTTGATATTTTTACAGAATCGACCGACAGGACATTATCACAAAATCTGTTACCATAAATTCAGCACATGATTCTAGCAAGACCATGATTCCAGCGTCAAAAAATAATTTAAACAGCTATTCCAAACGTTGTCTCCCTTTAAGTGCACTTTTGTATGAAACTGTTTTTTACGCTAGGCGGTCTAGAATGATACTATGCTGAATACACGGAGTTTGCGCGACAAAGTATAGTATAAGAAAGAAAGAAAATAAATTTACTTAGCACAGACTAAAAGGCACGCAACACAACATAAGTATAATACTACAAGGAAAACAAAATTTTAATAAGAAAACAAATATAACGTGTAAACAGTGTTGAGTTGTTGTATTACATCGTGTATGTTCTGTTTTGTTGGTTGAAAGTGATTTGTATTTTAAAACAATAACTCGCACAATATTATTACAACAAATAATTTCATAAATATCGGGCCACCCGTCATTTCCTGAATAGTATAAAATATGTAGAATAGAATAGTTCTTTATTTGCACAGAAAGTATGTACCTACAAGTTACAGATGTTAAGTATAAAATGATCCATAAACTAACTACCTTAACGAAGGCATGCAAACAGTTTAAGCTGTAATAATAAAGACATACAACAACATATAACAGATTCAATCAAATCAATACAAGTTCTTTAGTTTTAGTAGAAATTCAGTAAATAATTTGAAATAGGCAATACAATACATAATGTCAAGTTTAATAAAATGGGACTATATATTCGTCAAGTTCGAGGTCAATACAGTTAAATTAAAATATAAATGATTTAGTACAAGTCAGCTATCTAATTACGCAACACATTTTCATACGATTACTACTAATCTTTTTCATTTTGACAGTTCAAAAACTGAAGACTTTATACCTAGTAAAACAAAATTCTTACCTCAATCTGCAAAGCGGCAGGCTTGACCTTGCTCATGGTGATGAGTCTGTCGAGCTGTGTGACGTTGAAGTTGGAGACTCCGATGGACTTCACCAGCCCGATGGCCTGAGCGTCCATCATACCCTGCCAGGTCTCCACATAGTCTATATCGGCGTAGGTACCGTTTTCCTGTTAATTTGAAGGAATATTTTTGTTAAATAGATGAACAACCCCTGGTTTCTCGAGGCCTCTAATTCTTAATCTCTTATTTTTGAAGTACATTCAGATCTTTTATATCTACGACAGTTTTCAAATTCTTTTCATTATCAAGTCAAGACACATAATAGGTACCTTTTAAAGCTATAGCGGTACTGCATAGAAAATTATGTTTAATTACTTGATAGCAAAGTTATACCTAGCTAGCTTTGACTAATGTCAAGTTGACCTTGACATCAACCTAACCTAACCTTTTTTTATCTTTTTTAATTGTTATAGGATGATACATTATTAATTAAGTCTAACATGTAATTTCATTGTACTCATAATTATGAACAATTGCTATTAAGGTATAGGCATTTGTGTGCACATACAGCGATTAAACATACGGAACCGCCGATATGTTATTGCGCCTTTTTTGAAGTCGGTTAAATACTTACAAACTGTGCTACCGGCCAGTGTATCAGATAGAGGTCCAGGTATTCGAGGTCCAATCGAGCGAGTGACTCCTTGAGCGCCGGGACCACGGCAGCTTTGGCGTGACGATCGTTCCACAGCTGGCAATAACGTGAAAATTACGTTTGCAAACAGATTTTGATAAACACAATAAATTTCATCAGCATCATCTTTTCAGTCCAGAATCACCCACTGCTGGGTATAGCGGTCCTTCCGTTTCTGCCATACTTCTCGGTGCAGTAATTTATTTTAATTGAACCATTTAGCTACAGGCACTTTTGAATTTTCAAAAGTTGGTTAGTCAGTAAGATGAAACTAGTTGCCCATTGCAAAGCGTAGTAGGTTCCTATGGAGAAGAACGGGCGAGAAACTCCATGGTTACTTTTTAAATCAAGTGGTTATAACATTTGTTAGGTACATTCGTTTCTTACTTCTGCTAACAATAGTAAACTGTGTTTTCTACGCAGAGCCAAATTGAAAAAATTATTTAAATCAGTGCCAAGTGTATTACCTTGCTAGTAACAAACAGATCTTCTCTAGCTACAGCGCCTTCCGCTATCTTATTTTTTATCGCAACGCCAACCTGTAAACAATTTAATTATTCTCTTATTTATCTACTTAATTAATAGTACACCAACAATATACCATATAATATTAGTTTAACAGAACTTTAAGTTTGGCAGACAAATGCAATCAGAAAGTGAGTTGAATAATCTGAAGAATAAATTTATCAATATTATGTAGAGTTAACTGCAGCCGTAAATATGGCTCACCCAGTTAAAAAAAGGTCATATTCGTCTCACGTCGTCTCTGTCACTCATATACTTGTCTTGTGTGACAATCTCTTTCAAAAGCTCGATGTGTCATATCAATGTACAGGTACTGTAGGATGGTACCTGTTCCTCCGTGCTGTATATGGCTGCTGTGTCGATGTGTCTGTATCCTGCATCAATGGCTGCTTCCACCGCCTTCTGAACGGAATCATCTTCTACCGGGACTTGGTCACCCTGTGGATATAAATTAGAGTACCTATACGGAGAACAGTTAAAGTTTATTGTATCAAAATCATGAAACAGCGCTCACTTTAAAAGCGGCCTAAATCTGAACTTACACCTAAAACATAAACCTAAGCAGTACAGCCACTCGTCAATAGATGGCACTGTCCTAGACTTACCGATTTACTGAATCCGAGCCAGGTACCGAGACCAAAGCTGGGGATTGTCTTGCCATCGTTCAGCTCAATGAGAGGTGCCACGCCAGGCCTGTTCACTGCTCCCTGTGGACAACGGTAAACCAATATTTGTACTTCTCTTTGATACCCTACAATGTATGTAAGCAATCCGGACCTGTTGGTACCTATACTATTATTAAAATTTATAAGCGCTATATAAGTAGCTTTAATAGAATATGGACAAAAACTTGTTCTCTATGTTTACTTAGTTTCATGGGTCAATGAAAGGTCGATAGACCTATAGTTTTCCTCAACACGGAGCTTAGCAACGGCGGAAATTAAAAACAAATCATATATCTTGATTCTAACTCCTAAAACTCATTATCCTCTGTCTAGCCTTTTCCCAATTATGTTGTGGTCGGCTTCCAGTCTTACAGAATGCAGCTGAATAACAGTATTTTATATGGAGCGACTGCCTATCTGACCTCCACAGCCCAGTAGGGGTAACACGATACCCCTTGGCAAGACTCGTTGTCAGACTTTCAGGCTTCTACTCGTAACAAGTGTTCTTGTTGTAAATAACACAGCAGTAACCTGACAGCAGCACGCAAGCCTGGGCTGTTTCTTCTTTATCCGTGTGTAAGTCCGCACCCTGTCTTGGATCTCAGGAGTCACCACCACCGTCTGCAGCAAGTCTTCTTCCCAGTCAGGGTTCGGACGAAGGATCTTGTTCGTCCTTTTGTAGTCTTCCACAAATTCTTCGAGAGTTCTGTTTGGTAGTCTTGGCATGTTTAGGTCTACTGGTCTATCGTTTTGATTTTTATTGGTTTCAAACTTGCTACATTTTTTGCTTTCATGAGTTTGTTTTTAGTCTCAACTGTATTCTTGTAAATTCATTTATTTTAGAGATTGTTGGTCATTATTTACATTCTTAGGTTAGGTAGGTAGGTATACGGTTTTGACAAAACGAGAGATTTCACAACGATACCTAATTGACAAAATTGATTTCAAATTGTTTTGTGAAAGAAGGCTATATGCGAAAATCCAGCGAAGACCTGTAATGGTAGTTTTAAGCTATTTAACGAAATAAATAATAAATTAATCTACAATCGGAAGATTCCCCCAAGGCCAACCGCACTATAATTAAACTGTTAAACCGTTGATTGCATTTCCTTAACATCAACATTTTAATATCTCAATGAACAAAAACATAACATCAAGCATGTATTTCCCGTAAACCTCTACGCCCGCTATTATTACTTAACTTGCGTAAGGTACGGTACTACATCTTATAATTCAGACGCGATTTTATTTTCTATAAGTACTAAAGTCGTTTTTAGGAGGGGCTCAAGAATCTGACTGTCTCTGTCTGGAGAACATGTTTTTCAACTACAATGTTATAGTTTTTTCTTGGGATAAATTGATTCCAACTACGGGACCCTTCTTTGTGCGTGGTCCACGCACTTTGCCGGTTTTTAAATTTGAATTTGACGTATTTAACGATGTCATGTTTTAGGTGGGCACATGTTTTATGTTTTATGCACTGCGGTGATGCCTGCGGATAATTTTTTATAAGTAATTTAATCATTTTAAGTATTCATACTATTGGTTGTATAGTAGCAGTATATTTTATGTACTATTTGTTTTATTTTATATTTATGTAAAATTCATTAAACCTGACTTGGTCTCCGTACGTCTCTTTCGGGTGACCACTGAAAATCAGCGCTGTGCTGTGGGTCTCCATAGCACAGCATCATGCTGAGTGGAAGCCTTCTTGTCACAGTCATGACGTGCCAGCAGCTGCCGACTATTTCTGTTTTGTGCTCGTTATTGTATTTAAATCTATTCTGTTTCATTTTCTTATTTTCTACTCGAGTTTATCATCTTTTGTTTTATGCACGTTCTGTGACAAATAAACTTATTTTTCTTTCTTTCTTTTTCATGTTTTTTTTGATAGGGAATAAAGTAGGTCGTCGCCGTTAAATCATAGAAGAGCGTTGGTATCCAAAGCTGGTAGCATAAAATATTTTCGAACGCTAAAACAACAAGCTATCGTTCATGGTTTGCTTCTGCAGGTCTATTACCAAAACACGAAATCCGAAAATTCGGCGGAAGTTACGGCGATACCAAATCGTCTACGGAGGACTCGCTATTAGTTTGGACACCGATCTAAGAATGAATGGTAGTGTTCAGGGTGTGACGATGGAGCTGGAAGGTGGCCATAGGAACTCCTCAACCAAATAAGTTAGAACCATCGTTTATGGACTCACTGGACTATAGAAAAGAACTCAACTTCTCAACTAAACCCCTGTTTATTTTGCGGTCATTGGTTTTTTCTTGCCAAGTACTTTAGTCCATGGTGTAGTCCACGGCCTCATGATGGATCTGGAAGGTCACTATAGGAACTCCTTAACTAGACAAGATAGCCCCGTTGTGGTCCCAGGATAAGCCATTTCGATTTGTTTTGACAAGTAGGTACGTTGACAAGGTGTAGTCTAGGGTCTGATGATAGTGCCGGAAGTTGGCCACAGGAACAGCGCAACTTTACACGGTAGCTCTGTTGTGTTGGACTTTGTCTTGACAAGTTTTTATTGAACTAAAAAGTATTAAATATAACTTACGTAAACATAGAACTTTAATATTTTCTTAAATGCTTGAGGCGTGAACGTCGTTCTTTCACTTAAAGATAAGCCTCAAGCTTTTAACAAAAATATTAAAGTAATAATATGTTTATACCATTCCCCCTCTAAAAAGCTTATTTTATTCACTGAAAACAGTGAATAAAACACAACATTTTAGAACACAACAATATATTCGACCTCCATCTAAGGGCCTATGCACACCACGTTTTTTAAACGCGCCGTCGACGCGCGTTTTGGGAACGCGCGTCGCCGGCGCGTTTTTATCCTGCAGAGCAGTTTGTTGTCGTTTGTATCGATACAAACGCGCGGCACCGGCGCGTCTGTATCGATACACAAGCGCGTCAGGCGTGCAAAGGTCTACAGGCTGCGTCTGACTTGCGTGCGTATCGCGTCTGTATCGCTACAAACGCGCGTCGACGGCGCGTTTAAAAAACGTGGTGTGCATAAGCCCTAAATGCTATACAACCTCCTTGCGAAAGAATACTCGATACACAGGAAATAAATATCGCTTCACAAGATGACTATAGGTAGGTACTAATAATAATTTTAAAAAAACTCTTAATTTTAGTAATTGTTCCAATTTTAATGTGCATTTTAATTAATTTATTCTTCCTTTTTTCTTCATTAAATGTCTATTTTCGATTAAATCTTTCTTTTTCTCGTAGTCATGGTATAAAGTATAGTATGCAACTCTTGAATAAAACGGATTTATATCGAGGGCCATGAATTACTCGCGTCGCTCAGGATTCTAACACTTGAATCACTCGCTACGCTCGTGATTCAATCGTCATGAATCACTCCCTACGGTCGTGATTAAATCGTTAGAATCCTCCACTTGCTCGTGATTCATCTATGGCCCTCGCTTTAAATCCGTCTTTTATTCACTAATTGCATAATATACTATTACGTAAGTTTTATTTAGTAGTTTTTACTTCAATAAAGACAAAAAGCAATGCTGCTGTCGAACTATCACGGCCGTTCCAAGAGGAAAAGTCTTGGAAGTCCTTCCCCGTGAAATCTCAGATCAGAATTCCATATAAAAATGAAACCCCTGGAATTCATAAAATAGGTGGTACTTACTGCTGTTACCCTGCCAACCGACTCCGTCCCGCCCGTCAGCTTTAAACTTTCTTAGACTATTTATAACTTTCTAAGTGCTACTTACCTGAGCTAATTTTATGATTTTTATTAGTAACCTACAGCCGCAGACTGTTTTTTTTAAATGGGATAGGTATATTAACACCAGGTATGTACCGGCTAGGCACCGGCATCGGCACCGGCACCAGCACCGGCACCGGTTAGGTATATTTTCACTCCTAAAGTTATTTAAAAAACTTTAGTGGTATTGCTTTTATTTTCGCTTGATTATAGATTTTGATGTTTTTGTTGGTAAATTGGCGTGTGATAACTGACATTATGGCAAATAATTTTATTTAATGTTTTGTGTTGAGTAATGTAAATTATTTTGCATACTATATTGTATAGAATCAAGTTTTTTTTTTTTTACTCTAACTGCACGGACAGCAGTGCTGCTGGGGAGTTTGTTGCGCCACTTCTTCTTCCCAGCTAACGCACTAGGAAGTGGTGAAGGGTGGGCGTTTTTGGGGGACTGTATTATGTTATTTTGACGTTCGAAAGGTGCTCATTCTCAGCTTAGTTTGAATAAATGACTTTCGACGGCCTACCAATAAAATTCTATTATATGATATTTCAGGAAAAAGTTCGAAAATTAAACCGTCCGTTAATTTGTAATTTAATCTTTTTTTTTGTTTCTATCTTACATCTGCAGTTGGAGAATTGATCGCGTCGTATATAGGAGTATGTGTAGGAGGATTTCAACTGCAATCAGTTAAGATATTTTTTGGTAGGTATTGATAATTTATCCCATCTACTACGGAACGCTTCATTGTGCGTGGTCCGAGGCCGACACGAATATCCGGTAATTGCCGTTTGTAATAAAAATAATCTTAATTTAAAGTTGTATACTTCGTAATTGGCACCCGCCAGCCTGTATATTATGTAAATATGACAAAAACTCACGCCTTCCCATAATATCTTAAATAAAAATATCAACTTTACCACTTACCTACTTATAAAAACACAATCGGTACTTAAAAATAATTACTTACGGAGCAAACACCCAACAAGACTATAGCGGCAAACTTTAATAGAATCATGATCACTTGACAGCCGGAGCGACACTGAGCGATGTATGCTCAACTTTGGTATTTGTATCGTTAGACCCAGGTTTGTACCTGAAGTTGTAGATGAGGCAGTAGGTAGAAAAAGCTCACCGTGGAATGACAGCTCACTTCAAGCTCACTTCACCTATGTTTTCACGGTGAGATTTGTGGCGCGTGGCCAAAATTGGAACTAATGGCGCCATCTTGTTTATGTCAATACAATTTCCAAAAACGCCCCCTGTCTATGTCATTCAAACGCGAGAACATCCTTGTAGCACTGTGGGTACATGAAAACGAGCTGTGCTAGCCAAAGACAACGGTAATAAGTGGGGCGTTTGAACCCAAGCAGATTAACAGACACATTACTTTGTGCAATGTATTTCAGCGCCACTGCTTTTAAACCGGTGAAGGAAAACTGCAAAAAAATCGAAGATATTTAACATCCACCAACTCGCATTGTGCCCACGTGGTGGGTTTACGACCCACTTCCTTTCACAGAGAGGAGGCCTGAGGCACAGCAGTGGGAACATCATAAGTATTTAGGCTGATAATGCTAAGCTACGCTAGGCAAGATAAGAAATGATGTTAATTATGCCAAGCTATAAAGTTGTAGGTACTGCCACTTCTACGAAAATAATCTTTGCCGATACGTTTTCGCAATACATAACACAATTACTATGGAAAACCGGTTTTATAAGAGTACATAAAGACCACCACTAACGGCCCAAACCACTGTACACATGACATGAAAACATAGGTCTTTTAAAATGGCTATCTGACCTAATAAGTAAGACCTACACTTGTATACATTTTAGCTGAAAAGTAGAGGTCTCTATAAACGGTTATTTATTCAAAACACATTGCGAAACACAAAGTTCATTGTTTATGCCTTATGTATACAAATACGTAACGAATCAGTAATTTATAGCTAAAATGCAATCAATCCCTTGTTTAAGAACAAAGAAAAACTTCCAGTCTACTTAGGCAATCGCTTCTTATACAGGTGTTTAGCTGTATCTGGTTAGATTCTAAGCTGACCACAACATTGTTGGGAAAAGGCTCGGCAGAAGTTGATAAAATACCTACAGAAGTTAAAATCAACATCAATGATTTGTTCGAAATCTCCGCAGTTGCTAGGCGTCGCTGTAAGTAAACTATACGTCCATCGACATTTTATTATAAAACTAGTTTTTGTTCATATTCTATTTTGGGCATAAAGCTGCTAATATACCTACGAGTACGTACAGTGATAATATAATATACAAATAAGATTACCCATCTAATAACTTATTGTTAGTTTAATAAAAGGCAGTTACTTATATTGTAGGGTTCCATTCCATTGTGAAGTAAGGAAGACCAGCCGATCCATTGGATGTATTCTGCGAGCAAAGCCGATTTCGACTTATCTATCAATGTCTTAGAAAATGAGCTGGAAACTGTAAACCTCAACGTGAGAAAACCTAGGGGAAGTGAGCTTGACGTGAGCCGTCAATAGTGTCAATCAGGAAATCAGGGAAGGGAGGGATCGCCTGGTGACGGGGCATCACCATCACGGGACACTGCTCGCTAAACAAACACTTCCACACAATAAGCATAATGGACCGTCCTCTGTGCTGGCATGCATGGAGGTTGAGGAAACCGTTGCGCACGTACTGTTTAATTGCACAGGCGTCACCCAGATTAGAACAGAAACCCTCGGGTTACCCAGATCTTTCACAGATTTTCTAAACAGACCAGGAGATTTAATCAACTCCAGCACGCGTAGCGTGACGCTTTCTATGTCTACGAAGAATAGACACAGCTCTTTCTATACAAAGTGACATTTTGTTTCTCCATTTTTGACATCGCACCGTAGAAATCCTTCTACAATCTGTCATTTTGTCTTTCATTTCTAACAATCTTTGTCTAGGTCCTTTTATATGTAGACTATTTCAGAAGAAAGTTTTCTATACCAAACTGTCAAAATCACACTGACAACTGACAGTTGTCTCCACGGCCACAAAGTATACACGGTTATCTGCAAAATCATAATTTTACAGGAGAGCATTTAAACACAAAACTGTGATAATTAATAGAAGAACAAAGCGATCTTCTCATAGTTTACATCATTTCGTTAATAGGAAGTATTACCAAGGAAACGGTTAAGGCCAATATTACTGAAATATTTTTTTGTTCTAAAATACGGTTCTTCGACACTGGGAAAAATTGTTGTGAATCAAACAGAAAAATAAATCTTATGACAAAACAAAGAAACCTGAGTCGAATTATGCAAAAGAGTGAATTTCGTAAAATGTGCAGTTGACTCTTTCTACTTTGCTACCATAGCACTGTCTACACGGAACGTCAGTTTTGTCTTCTCTTCCGTCGACAAAACGGTGTTCATGCTACGCGTGCTGGAGGGTGGTGGGCTGGTTGTAATAACCACCGACGGCCGTCTTGGCCCACACACAATAGTCCACCTGAAGGACCAAGTGTGGAAACCGAACCCCATAACATAGAATATAGTGTCAATCAAGACCTATTGACCTTTCATTGACCCATGAAACTAAGCAAACTTATAGAACTAGTTTTTGTCCATATTCTATTAAAACTACTTTTTATACAGTGCTAATAAATGCTAATAATATTATACATCTATCTATTATCTAGCTAAAAATAACAGGTTTGGATTGCTTACATACATTTTAGGGTTCCATTCCACGATTAACGTGGCCACCTTCTGAGACCAAATAATTTGACAAGACGTACCAGTGGGGGTTACTCTAACCGTCAACGAGTATTCGGGCCCATCCGAAAGTAGTTGATTCATCAAAACAAATGTCAAATATTTTTTTTGTCAATAATTAATAGTTCGGGCCCCGAACCAATCTTATGTGGCGTACTTAGGTGATAACTTCGGCCGAAACTACGGAATTCGGTCTTAGGGAGTAGGACCCCTGCCTCCTTGGTCTAGTTGTCTCACTCAAGACGCTAAGATAAAAAGCATGAGGTCCTGGGTTCGGTTCCCGGATCGGGCAAGGCGATAATTTTAATGACGAATTCTGGGAAATTTTCAAAAATACATAAATATTGGGTTTTCTCGAATCCCATGAATTTTCACCTAGGCTTTATGGGGTGCTTAATTGTTGCAAATGGGTCACACAGGCACACTATCATGTCGAAGGAATACGTCAAATTACAAGTCACCCTGTTTTAATAATAACTCGATTAGGAATTAATCGAGTTATTATTATGTAGGTCCATACCTCAGTAGGTATGGTATGGAGTGTGGACCTGCATAATCGAAGCCAATATCCCCCCTTCTCTTAGTTCACATCTACGCGTCGTGCACGTCGCGCGGTCGGCTATCAAAAGGTCAAGCAAAAAAAACAACTTTTATCAAAAATATCTTTTAATTCCGCGATTGTAAAACCAAACAAAGTCATTTGTTTAATTTAGAAGACAGCCATGGGGACTTTCAGTAGTGTCGTGGTGTTCATTTTCGCGTTTATTTCGGTAAGTAACAACTAATTAGTCAAATTAAAGCCAGCTTCCTCTCTCCTAGTGTGCTGTGCCCGACAAGGTCCACAATGACCATGTGTGTGTAAAACCTACCACCTAACTTCGCATTGTGTAAAGCAATACATATATTGAGTACCAGCTGACCCGACAGACATCCTATCCAGTTTTCAATACTTAATTCATACAAAAAAGGACGTTTAGCTTTTTCCCAAATTTGAAGGTTATGCGGGAAAGATTTCCGATTTTTCTTTCCGTAAGAATCTGATTTGGAATATTATGAACATTAAAAATAAAAAAATTGCCAAATCTGTCCAGCAGTTCTCAAGTGATGCGCTTACCAACGAACAGCATTTCATTTTTATTATTAAGATACCTACCTACTTTGATTAAGTTGGCTGTTTTGGCGGAGCTTGTTATGTTTGGTTGCATAACCGGTTTACTACGAATAATAAAAGCCGGTTTATGAATTGGGAGTTGTGCTTCTTAAAATGTTTTTTATTTGTCTTTTAGTTAATTAATCTAAGTTAAGTAAGTATTCCCACGGGTGCTAGTAGGAAAATGATAATAATATGAAAATAAATAAATTAAGTACCTACTTATGCCAAGTTTTTAAAGTAAGTAAAGTTAAATTTTATGTTTGTTTTGACTTTTAATTAATGATGATGATGATCATTGATGTCGTTATTGCTTTTTGTAACATTTACTTCTCATTACGTTAGTAACTACTTCTTATTTTAATTACCTACTTATCTAATTATTAGCGGCGTAGCGCGGGATTGTACCAGCGCCGCGCCGTCACAATTATTTCAAAGCTAAAAAAAAAAAAAAAAAAACTGTTCTCTCATTATGTAACACTGAACTGTCATTTCGTTTAAAGCTACTTATTTTAAACAACCCTATTTAGGGGAGAGCTTCAGTAGGGATGGGTTGGGAGACCTGTCTCGGAGAAGGAGCTTCGTATAATTATGATAGAACTTCACTTAAGGTAAGTTCGTTTAATCACATAATTATACTTACTCCTTCTCCGAGACATATTAACGAGTAGATGTTTGAAGTCAGTCAGGGTTGTTTATGAGTTGATAAATACTGGTTGTAAAAATAGTAAGGTATTTATTAAAATCACAGAATTTTTGTATAAGAATATCAATGCAGTAATGTAACAAATTAAAAATAATCCAATTGTGAGATCAACAAAATCAAGTCATATTATTCACGGTGTTACATATTACAGATTGAGGTTATCTAAGTAGGTAGATACACTTACCTACGCAATAAGATTTAGGTACATAACACCTCATATAAGTAACCTAGTTAAAAAAATATTATTGACATGTAAAAGTGTTTGTGAAGAAGACGCGCCCCTCTCCGCTCCGTACTACAGTACCTTCAGCTTACAGTTATAGCAGAGTGGGGCACATCTTCGTGGATGGCAGTATCATTTTTACATGTCAATAATATTACATGTCAATAATATTTTAATCTAATTACAGAAATAGTCATCATTTACTTATTCATAAGGGGTGGCAGGGAACATCGACGCGAAAACTTTTACCATGGATTCAGTAAGTACATGATTCTGAACCCCTGCGTTGAAATTTTACGTCGTTTATTTAAAAAAAGTCTGCTGTTTCATAGAAAAGTGTAGTAGTAGGTACCTACGCGGTCAAAATGTATGGCAACCTTTTTTTTTAAATAACCGACGAAATTATTTCAACGCAGGGGTTCAGAATCACAGAACAGTCTGTTCTGTGTTCAGAATCACGTACTGAATCCATGGTAACAGTTTTCGAGTCGATGTCCCTGACACCCCGTATATATACTTATAAAGATTTTTTATTTAAGTATTCTGTCTGAATTTTTATGGCTCCTATACACTATGCCGGCGGCATGACCGCCGGCCGGCTTTTGCCGCGTGACACGTAGGTACCCCCGGCTTTTGCGCCTTCATTTCCATTGCGATCCTTTGTGCGGCAGGGCCGGGTGCCAGGGCCGGGCGCCAGGGCCGGGCGCGGGGCGCCAGGGCCGGGCGCCAATTAGTGTCTAGGAACTATTAGATAGATAGTTATATTATTTAAGTACCTAATTACGTATGTACCTCTACGTACGTACATTAAGAGGGCGCCTAAAGGTCCACTAGCGCCAGTCTTTAAAAAAAATATTATCTCGTGACTGAGAAGGAATTATGAATAACGGCTAATAGCAACAAAATACGATCTAAAGAAAAGCGGCCACATTCCTCTAGATCGTATTTTGTTGCTCCGTGTCTCAATATGAAACTTTATAAAAGGTATTAGAAAATTCTAGACACACTTACCGAGGGTCCTTACTAGCCGTTATTCATAATTCCTTCTCAGTCACGAGATAATTTTTTTTTTAAAGAGTGGCGCTAGTGGACCTTTAGGCGCCCTCTTAAGCGGATTTTTAAAAGCCCTTTTCTTTATGTTGTAGGTATGATTGTTTTCTTTTTGCATTGAAGGTAGGTACTTTCTATTTATAGATAAAAGATTTATTATTTTATGTAGGATATACACAGATACTTATTAGGTATTTAGTTTAGTTTCTCATTAATCACAACACAACACACACACATGTATGTCACAAATTTTTATTTGATCTTAAATGAGTTTTATTTTATTTTATTTTATATATGTACTATCTTTAAATTATTTATTATTTATTTATTACAGACAGCAGTGGCGTGCGGCCCATAAAGACAGAAAGACACTGCCTACCCTAGTTCTGATAATAGATCTAATATTATTTTATCAATTAACTAAACAAGATAAAAAAACCTAATTCATAAATCAGCTCCACCTATCGAGTGCCGGTGGTATCATTAAGACTAAGACCTAATTTTGCATCATCGATTCGCGCTGCACTAGCAGCGCCTCGCCATTGCCACGGCAAAAGACACAAACTATTAGTCTCTTAGTGATAAGTGTGTGTGCTCTCTTGGTAAGTCGTCGTCATGCGGATTTAATGTGTGTGCGTTCCTATAGCTACGTGGGCTTTGCTGACACATTATGACAAAAATCACGCACACAACTGCATGAAAAGCCAGTGTCTTTTTGTAGTATTATAAACAGCTAACACGAAAAATTACGACTCGTACCGAACATTTCCGGAAGTGTCTGTCAGACAGACACTTCCCTATGTTTATTATTCTAGCGTATAGGTGTTGCAGCTGAAAATCAGCGTCAGGTACACTTTGTGCAGATGCTGAGCTGAGGCCCTTTTGGCATTATAATAATTTGTTTCCTGCTTTTATAGTTTTAAGGTGTATTTTTTTTATTTTTTATAATACCAATAAAAACATTTTTCTTTCTTTCTTTATTTATGAAGTTATGATGCCCCGTAGGTGCCTACTAATTTATATTGAGTTATAACTTGTTCCAGCTCGTCGTAGCGACTGTCCCGACGCTAAAACTTCACAATGGCAAAGACATCCCGGCCCTCGCTCTTGGGACATGGCTGGGGAACAACTCAAAGGTACTTATGTTAATCTTAGGTGTAACTCGTGACATTCAAATTCAAAATATTTTATTTCACATACATAAACCTACAAGGGCACTTATGAAACGTCAGAAGCTAGGTGCACGGTTCCAATTGGTCGTTCCCTATAGAGAAGAGCCGGCAAGAAACTACACGGTTACTCTTTTAAAAGTAAATAGTTTTTACAATGTTTCCAAATTACAGTGTTAAAAGGTATGAGAGGACAGTGTAGGCCCATCAACATATACCAGTTACTTAGCAAAATATAAAATGGTCCACAGATCTACAGTTTGTTATGTCTACAACGTTCTCACATTCACAAAATTTAAAGGCGAGCTGACACTTGACCGCGCCTCCCGCCGCCCCGATGACGCTCCGGGCCCGCCTCATACCGCTCTAAAGATACCTATAAATCGTCTACTGCGCAAGTCAAACGACGTTGTGCGTCAAATCTCAATTTTAATGGCACGACTTGCACTACTGCATCCGGTTTCTGCAACCTAAAGTCATTCAGACTCAGCCAGACTTATCCATCCGATTTCAAACTGGCGCCGCTCCATAGCAGCTCCCGGCTAAGCTACGCACGTGCCTTAGCTTCGGTTTGTATGAAAATGCAGGCGGGATCGTCCACTGCAACCCACGCACGGCCACGCTACGCACGGATGCGTGACTGGAAAACAACTGAAACGCGCTGAAGGCAGACCCCCACTGCTGCGCACGGAGAGGCTACGCACGTGTGTCTAGTTTCGCTCACGTGGACACAGATAACTAGATTAGATTTAGCTAAGTGTACCCTGTGTAGTAATTATCGACAACTTCCCAGCCTTCAAGAATTCTCTTGAGGGGTGGGAAGTTGTCGATAATTACAAGCGTGATGCTATGTGGTGTAGGTACACAACCACACATACAAACATCAACTCCTTTTTCCCTTTGGATGAATGCAGAAACTACAGAACGAAATGTTGTAACAGACAAATAATTTTGACTCTTCCTCCAACATGGTCGCTTGGAGCCCGGAGTGAACGAGGTGGAGCAGGCAGTGTCCTGGGCCATCGACGCGGGGTACCGCCACATCGACACCGCCTTCGCCTACAAAATTGAGGACCAGGTCGGCAGGGCACTCGCTAAGAAGATTGCAGAAGGAATCAAGAGAGAGGAGCTGTTTATTACTACTAAGGTTAGTGCAAGTATTTTTTTTTAAGTTTTTCGCGTATTAGCAGGTGCAGCGTGGATAAGCCCCCGCCAGATGGACTGATGACCTGGTGATGAAGGTCGCGGGATTTAGCTGGATGAGAGAACTACAGAACCGGTCGTTGTAGCGAAGTTTGGGGCATCCTCTATGTTTCGTAACTGCCGCTCCTCAGCGGCCCAACGCTAAGCTACGCACGGACGCGCGCGGAGCAAGCCTCTCCGTGCACATGCTACGACGTAGCAGTGGACGGTTGACTTTATGGCTGAATGATGATCCTGAAGCTTTCTAGATATTCAATATACCGGTTCCGTGTTTCCTGATAACTAAAACCTCAGAGTTTTCATGTCTTGAACCTATTCTAGGTTACTTCAAGGCAAGCATGCACCATCATCAACCACAAATAATTACCTTTACTTTTCCATACTTCATTTACCAGTTTTGTATTAACAATCTTAACTCGATTATTTTACCATCCACAGCTATGGAACAGTGAACATGCTAAAGATGCAGTAGTGCCAGCACTGCGCGCCTCACTCGCCAGCCTGGGGCTGGAATATGTCGACCTTTACCTAGTACACTGGCCTGTTGGGCAATTTGTAAGTAAACCTTGGTGAATCCATGAATTTCAGTAAAAATATCCTGGAGGCTATTCAAAAGTTAATGAGATTTTTGTAGTCAATGTTTTGACTTTAGCAAAGCAGAGCCTGGTTGAAGTTATCATTATAAACACTGCTTCCCTAACCAGCAAAAAACTCTACTTTTCAGAACAACGGAACCTACGACTACACAGATTACGTGGACACCTGGCGCGGGATGATGGAAGCCAAGAGCCTGGGCCTGACCAGGTCCATCGGAGTCTCCAACTTCAACCAGCAGCAGATCGACAGGCTTCTAGAACTGGGGCTGGAGAAACCAACGGTGCTGCAAGTTGAAGTAAGTAACATAATGACGTCATGTCCTTGCTTCTCCATCATGGAAGATAGAAAGGTAATCACTGGGACTCGTACAGGAAGAACACAAACTACCTAAATAGAATTAGACATTATCATAGAAACATAAAAATAAATAAAAAACAATAGTAGTAGGTACCTATATGTATAAACAACCGGCCAAGTGCGTGTCGGACTACGCATAATGAAGGGTTCCGTAATTGGGATGAATTTATTCCGAGAACAAACTTAGCATTGTAGTTGAAAATCATTTTCTCCCATACATTCCAACTGCAAATGTAACTTTGTACACACAATATTGAGAGATTCACCATATTATTTTAAGACCATAGACTTCATACAGGGTTTTCTGGTTGCTAATTTAAGTTGTATGAATTATTATTTTTATTATATGACATTGATTTTACATTCTGTGATTACTTCCTCACACACTGACTACAATTGTAAAATTTTAAGAAAATCGTCTACTTTTACAATGTTTGTAAATATGTGAGAACCATGCATCTATCACATAAGTAATTAATTTATCTTTCGTTGCTTCATTTTTATTAATTCTTCTTTTTACCTATTGTGGTATCGTATTTTTTGTTTTTTTTTTTTAGTTGCATCGTCTTCACATATAATTATGTAACTAATGTACGTACATATGCAAAATATTGTAACACATTTTAAAAGAGTAACGGTGGAGTTTCTTGCCCATTCTTCTCCATACGAAAACTACCTTTTGGAAGGGGCGACTAGAATCAATTCAATTTTTTTGTAAACTTTGACGTTCAAAAGTGCCTTACAGGGGCCTATTTGAAATAAATGATTTGACTTTGACTTTGACTTTCTGTAATTTATGTGTAAAGAACCATACTAAGGATTTTTTTTTAAATTTTAGGCTCAGTAGTTTCGGACATAAGGGGGCCCTTATCTCCGAAACTACTGTAGGTACTACTAATGGTAAATTTTCATCTATTATCTTTAATAACTATAAAAGTAGTAAAAATTGTTTGAGACCCTCACAGTAAGACTCGTGATGAACAGAAAGATTGAAGATATCATATATGTCATCGACAAAATTAATCATTTTCACGAGTGATGATCAATTTTTGCTGTTTAGCGTGTAGGTTAAGTTACGTTGAGATTGTGATAAAGACAGCAATTCTTTTGATACAAAGCCAATGAGCCTCTGTCCGCGTGGTGGATTACCACCAACTCCCTCTCACAGAGCGGAAGCCTGTGTCCCAGCAGTGAGACAGACTGATTATGCTTATTCAATGACTGCTTCATAGGTCTAATAATAGTGGTCGAAAGCGCGTTTCCTGAGAATGGGGTCTTGAGTTCAATCCGGAGGAAAAGTGTTAATGGGAGTTTCCATCAGGAATTTCTCAGCACCAGTCTGAAGTCAAGATTTTTTTGTCAGTAAATGAAGTTTTAAATAAGCAAAGTGTCCATTTAATAGCAATCAATTCACACACTGTTACATAAGACTTAAACATAACTGGCGAAATGGTGGTGTTCTATACTCCCTGCCTACCCCTTCGACAAATACAGGCGTGATATTATGTTGTTTTAAAAATAATAATAAACGTTATGTTCTTCTCCAGATCAATTTAAACCTGCAACAGCCAGACCTCCTCTCCTACTGCTCCCGCCAAGACATCCGCGTGATGGGCTACACTCCGTTCGGCTCGCTGTTCTACAACAAGGCGAAGCCAGAAGCTCCGCTCCCGAGGGTCGATGACCCCGCGCTTCTGGAGATCGCGAACAAATATAACAAGACTGTGCCTCAAATTTCATTGAGATATCTGGTGAGTTTAGAAGCAGGAAACTGTAGTGGGTAGATCTCGGCTAAATAAATATGTAATCATCAATATTAAAATATAGTTTTAAAAAAAAGGGAAACTTGGCGATGCACTACCGTGCACCCAGTTAAGCGCCATCTTTTGACATCTTCTGGAACCGAAATATTTATATCACATCGAGTAGAAAGAGACGATCACAAGAGATTTTCGCCGAAGCTCGATGCGTCGTATTATTTACAGCCGACTAATGTACCATCTATTGCAGATATAGTTGATAGAAACTGCTGAACATCAAATCCTAACTCCGAATGTGACTTTGTTTGTTTTCACGGCTAAACGGCTGAACACCTATTTTGATGAAATTTGGTATGGGGATATTTTTAACCCTGGGGAATAATTTAAAAATCAGATGATCACTATAAAAAAAAAGAGGAAACATTTTTTTTTTTATATAGTTACCCCTGTATATAAAAAAAAATCTGTGTTTGGCATGGGACATCGACGCGAATACTTTTACCATGAACTCAGTACCTACATGATTCTGAACCTGCATTGAAATTTTTGGTCGAAATTTATTTGTTGTTCCATACATTTTGCCCGCGTAGGTATTGCACTTTTCTATGAAACAGCAGATTTTTTTTTAATAACCGACATTTAAATGTTTCGTCTGTCAGACTTTCGAGGTTCAGAATCATGTACCTACTAAATCCATGGTAAATGTTTTCGCGTCGATGTTCCTGCCACCCTGTATAGTATGTATTGTTTGAGCCGACTTCATAAAAGCAGGAGGTTATGCATTCGACGAGTTTTTTTTATTGTTATTGTGAATGCGAGTAACAAACATCGAAACATTAGTGTTCAACACACAAACTTTCACGATTTTAGTGGTTTCAGATTTTTATTAAGTAAATGATCTCTCTCCATTGCAGGTCGAGTTAGGCGTAATTCCTATTCCAAAATCTGTGACAAAATCCCGCATTGAACAGAACCTCAATGTTTTCGACTTCAGTCTGAGCCAGCAAGAGAAAGATGTACTGAAAAGCTTCGACAGAAACTACAGGACTATACCTCAACTGAAGTGGCTCGACCATCCATACTATCCTTTTGAGAAGACTAAGGAATAACTCAAATTAAATAAATGATTAATAAACGAAAGAATTTAATGAGCATACTAAAAAAATATTTTAATTATTGCCTCGAACCGCAGATTAGCATACACATGGGACACTCCGCAAAAACATTTAAATAAAAACTGCTGAAGACTGAGGCTGAGGATCATAAGGTCCTGGGTTAGAAGTTATGGGTACAGATGAACATGCATGTATAAGTACATAGGTACTTAAATATATACATACCGATCAAAATCATAACCCTCCTTTTTACTTCGCCGTAGTCGGGTAAAAACTGTAGGTGGGACCCAGTGACACAGTGACCCCCATGGGCATTTACAAA
This sequence comes from Agrochola circellaris, assembly GCA_914767755.1. Taxonomy (NCBI): domain Eukaryota; kingdom Metazoa; phylum Arthropoda; class Insecta; order Lepidoptera; family Noctuidae; genus Agrochola; species Agrochola circellaris. Next base: position 348,195 of record OU611867.1, on the reverse strand, counting down.
AACATTAAGAAAAAGAGCCTGTTATTAAAATAGAGGATAAAGGATGCTAGAGCGAGCGACACAAACAAAAGAGATTTCAAAACTAAACTGCTGTAAAACGAGTTTAAAACTTTTCTTAAAACTTCTCGAAAAAGTAAGTTCTCTTTCTATAAAGTGGTCAAAAGATAACCTATTCAAGGCAAGGTTTAAAAAAATTGAGGCTCGCTTGTCTTGATTTTTGAGATTTTCTTCATAAGTCGACAAAACAAGTAGGTAATTCTTAGTTCTTAAGGAATGATCAAAAGAAAATCGAACGTATCCAAGAGTGTGCAAAATTTTTGAGGTCGCTTCGCTCACTCCTGTTTTCTACATTTTCATAGTTGCTTGGCCTTTCCTGCATAAGTTGACAATGTAACTATTAAGTGTGGTTGAAAATGTAAATCAATCCTAAGCTATCCGAGACTGGGTATTAAAATTATTGAGTTAGCTTCGCTCGCTCTTCTCACCCTACATAATATACTGTCCTAACACCGATTTATCAAAAAGCTGGTGATCAGACCAATTTGGCAGCATCATAAAGTTTTTAGAGTAAGTATCAATAAATATTTCTCCCCCCCCCCCCTGTGGCGAAATGTGCCTGTAGTAGCAGCCTTGAGTCACGCGTATGCACCTGAAGGGTTCGGCAGAATTGTAGCTATAGTACACGCACATTTCGCCACTTATAAATATAAATCTAAACTCTGGGCTGCTACTGAGAAATTCCTGGAAGAAGGGGGCATCAATAAGAAGACGTATTTCTAAAACTTGACAAAATAAAAATCTTTATTTACACTTACAATCTATGACTATTTTTTTATCACTTTTATTGTATATCTAAAAATTGTACCAGAATTTTTAGGTGGGTAGCACGCCACTCGACGTCAAGGCTCTGCTTAGCGCCGAGAGCACAGAATAGTACAGAAGGCGCACTCCGCATTTTAGGTAGGTATGAAGCTACAAGTCCGCGCCGGGCTCGTCTTGTCGGGCCAATTCAGTGAGTGTAACGTAGTCAGAAGATATAAGAGTTACGCGATAGAAAGAGAGGCAACTTCTAGGTGAATATAACTGTAGGTCTTTAGCGTTGTGCGACCTTTTTTTTTTTTTTTTTGAGGATGGGAAATTATCAAATAACTTCTCCCGCTCTGGGTGGAGCGGGAGGGCGTGTCAGACTTTTACTGACTAAAACCCACCCGTGTTCCTTCCGTTGCCTGTGTGCCGAGGTCGCGATATCCCTTTCAGACAAACCCGCGACCCCGGCAGGCATTGGCCCTTCCGGACCCCGTCACTTGGTGCTGACATCTCTTTGAGGCGCGCGTGGAACACAACGCGCCGTCGACCCGGGCCTGGTCCCTATCGGACGGCGAGCTACCCATTGCTCACCGTCCGCAAGCCCGCGCCTACGGTGGCCGGAAGTCGGCTCTCGACTCCCGACGCCCGGGGCGTCTCCTGCGGCGACTAGGGGCGCGAGGGGGCGCATTTTGCCTCTCCCTCGCGCGCTCCGCCTCCTCCTTCGCGAGCATTACTGCTTCGCAGAAGGAGGTGACGGCCTCCCATGCACTCTCGCTCCGGACCATGGCCTGAACCAGGGCCGGACGCGAGAGATCGCCGCCGCCGATCGCCTCCGTGAGGACACGGCGGTGCTCCGCCCAAGCTGGGCAGACCTCCACCGTATGCTCCACCGTGTCCTCCGGGCGATCCACACAGTGGTGACACCCGGGCGTTTCCTCCCGCTTTATTCTGAACAGGAACCTCCCGAAACAACCATGTCCGGTGAGGACCTGTGTCAGGCGGAAGGTGAGGACGCCGTGGCGCCTCTCTAGCCACTCCTCAAAGAGGGGACTTATCGCCACAATTGTGGCGTGCCCAAGCGTTGTGCGACCTGAATTGCATTTTATTGTGTCGTAGCAAGAGTCGCTTTTTATCTAAGAATAGGCCTACGCAGCTCCTGGCTCTCAAGGCTATAACTTCTTCAATTCTTTAACCATTAACTGCTTTTTTAACCTCAAAATGGACATCTCCATCTCATGTTTCTCTTTCATAAACTGTTTTTCCATTTCAAATAATTCTTTTTGCTTTTTCAATTCAAACTCTACGAGTTCTTTTTTTAAATCTTCGACTGTTTTTTTCTCTTCTGTGATTTGTATGGGGTCTGTGACGTCATGTTTGAGGCTCGATATGATTGGTTTAATGTCGGAAGGGGGCAGGACTATGTGTTCTGTGATTGGTGAAGCTGTTACTAGGAAGTCCTGTGATTGGTCGTCCGCTGTGTCTAGGCCGCCGCTGTCGTCAATTTTTGTGTCGTTGTCTGATATCTGTTTTAAAAGGCGGGTGTTCTGTAAAAATAATATGAAACCATATTTTAGTATCAGCTAGTAAGTATCGTTAGTTGGCCACAAACGGGATGGCTGATCAAGGGCTCCTGACTTTAGTCTAAGCTTAAATCTTTGAGCCAGTTGTATTGTGAACTTTATTGCGAGTAGTATAAAGTTTTTAATACAAAAACTGACTTTAGAACCGAGTCTAAGTTAACAAAGTTGTAATAAAAACTTTAAGATATTCGGAATAAAGATCAAAATACATTATACGGCGGAGACTTAAATAAAGTTATGACTGATTTTGTAATAAAACAGTATATGGGTTGTTCTAGGATTTTTCTGGAATTTTTCAGCAGCATCCCAGTCTGAATTTGTGCCCAGTTTATGACCACAGTAGAGGATCGCCTCATATTACATCGGACTTAAACATAAGTAGTAGTTATAGTTAAATTAGTGAATAATTAGGTGTTTTTATTTTATGTATTTTATGAGAAAATAAACCTTCTACTCTTACACACGTTGTCTACATCTCTTTAACTACTTTCCTATCGCAGGTATGCTGGAAGAGATTTCTTTAGAAATAAGCATCACCATAAACCGTTAAATAAAATAAATAAATAAGTGGCAAAATCTGGGTGCTCTAATAAACAAGATGTAATGGCTACGAAGTGATCAATGAGATAACGCCCAAGAGATAGATGGAAGAAGAGATAATGGTGCCGATTCTCTTGTACACCGAACTAAACTAACTTAAACTAAGACTAAAATTACTTACTTTTGGCTATGAGAATCTTAGAGCTATTCTGCAAATAAAATTCTCTAAACAAAAAAAAAATTTTGACACAACTAAAATAGAATTTGACAATCGTGAATCCACGTGGTACCCGTGGTTTGCCCTAACCGGTGATTTTTTTTAGAGCCGGAGGTGCGCATGTGGTGTAGCCTCGACGTGCTTTATATGGAATTTTTATTTTTTTGTATGGAAAATATGAAAAAAATATTACCTACGTGTTGAGTGTTAGGTGTTTAAGGGTTTTATAAAGGGGGTCGAAATTTTCATTATTTTTGCGATAGGACGCACCATTTTCGAGATATAAGCAAAAGAAAAAATAAATACAGTACTGTTTTTGCACGTGAAGTCGAGATGTTGGTGTGAATTTTAGTTCATAATAACTTATTTTATACCACACCATTTTAATCGCGATTAAAATTTGTCAGGTTTAGTCTGATTTGGTCTTTTACAACCAAAATTTTAGGTGAAAAACGTCATATTCAGAATAGCAAAATTGCCATTTTCACTAAACTAAAAACTCAGTACTATCTTAGCGCTGTCAAACTAAAATATAGTTAAGTTGTGTCACTTTAGTCTATTTCAGAATAGGAAATCGTCGTTTGACAGGAATAAACTAAATTTTAGTGATTTTTAGTTTAGTTTAGAGGCATTTGTGACAAGAGAATCGGCTCCAATGCATCAATCCCAAATATATTTAAAAAAACATTATTTTTTTCCGAGTATTTCTTTGACATTACTGATATCGGTAAAGGAAAAACATGTGGGGAATCCTGTAGCTTCCGATAGTGGCTTCGCCCGCGTGATATCCTTATAAATTATAGCCTTTGTTACTCAGTGATAATATAAAATTCTACTGGTGAAGAGTTTTTAAACTCGGTCCAGTACTTTTTGAGTTTATTCATTACAAACAAACATACAAAAAGTCTAATCTTTTCTCGGCCGCACCGAAACTGCATTCCTGAATTATCGCGCGTCGTTCGGCTGACTTCGGGTGAGTTGTGAGTGAAATACTCAAATTATGAAGTCCTTCCTTTATAATGTAAGTGTTGATTATTGACAAAATATTTGTTCGAAGTAGTAGTTAACATGTTTGTTAATTTTGTTTTTGTTTTATTTATTTATTTGCTAACATGTAAAACACTGGTTAGTTGGCATGCATTAAAATTTCATGACACAGTATTAAGACATGCACCCTGTAAGGGCACTGCAGATGTTTCATATCAAATGATTAAATTACATAATATAATATTGATTCTAATCATTACAATACATTACATGTTTTTTTCTTCATTTTTTTTTTAATACTAGGAACATAAAAAAAAACATGCTTTAATTAAAGTTTTTGATTTCATTTTACACAAGTGTAAAAATTAAGCCAAATTTCAGTAAACCATAGATTTTTAACATGTCTAAAAATGGTTCAGATTCGGTAGAAAGTTCTGTTTCGGTCGGACACAAATTTTGATTTATATACTTTGTAAAGTAATGATATAGTAACATCGGCTATAATTTATAAAGGTATCACGCTGGCGGGAGCTCAAGATCAATGCCCGTAGCTCTTCTAACAGCTCTGCCCTGCGGGGGAACAATAAGACTGCCTGCCTTTAGATTCTATTGGTCAATATTGGCACAGCTCCGCTCCTCTCCTGTCTTCATCGCTCCAGTGGACAGGCAGCCTGATAGGCTGGTATTTTAAGTACAGTAGGACGGAAAAAATCAACTTAAACAACATACCCCCGTCCCCTTTAACGGATAATGCAGCGGATGGTAGCTCTTCATCTGATGGTAGACGGACGCCGTGGGCAGCAGGTTCCCCTCCTCATCGGTCAAGACCTTCACGATCCTCTCTTCCAGAGGGTTGAGGTGGACGGAGCAGTGGGTGCCCTCCGCGTGACACTTTTGTATGACCGCGTATTTGCGGCGGATCTTGAATTTTAGGTCTATCCAGTACTGTGGATAAAGGATGGAATATATTTCATTTTTGAGGAGGAAATACTAATGTCCGCTTTCACAAAAACTAGGCGACATTATTGCACTTTAGGAGTTTAACTCGGCGCTGAGCCGAGTGTTGAAAATCGAACAAACAACAAAATGAACTACTTGTGGCCTGCGCAGGCTGGCGGACGAGACGGCAGAGTATTTGAATTTTTAAAATTGAATTTAATACTTATTCAATCGAAATAAGGTATATATTTCAATGCTCGGTGATCGAACTTGGATCATCGCACCGCAGTTTTCTCTGGACCATCGAAGAACACGCTAGAGGATACCGCGGCGGCAGGCGGCGGTACGCGCCGGTATGCGCCGTTATGCGCCGGCATGCGCCAGGCTGCCACACTCTTTCAAATCAACTTTTCGACTGCATAGTCGCTAGTAGAATAATCAAATCCCGGCGAGCGGTGGCTACGCGGCGGATGCTCCGGTAAGCTGGCGGAGCTGGCTCGCAGTATCGCAGAGGATTTTTCTTGTCAGTGTGCGCTGACGGATAGAGGAATCCTCCACGATGTTTGCCCCTGCCGTCCGCCAGTGAGCGCAGGCCCTTATTTACAACAGCCACTACTACCAAAGCCAAATAAAATTTATTAAGGGACAAATCTTTCTTATTAGCAGCCATCCCAAATAGCAACACTCACTCTAGCCCAACTCCGCCCACTCTTCGTAACACTCTCATCAATCCTATTCAGCGTCCGGGCTATCTTCTCCCACATCCGTTTGGACTGAAGGTGTCCCTCTCTAGAACGGGCACTGGCAAGGGCCAGCGGTGGATAGCGCTCCATGTACTGTGCTAGGACTTCGAGGTGCTGCCGGGACACTTGGCGACGGTAGCACAGTTCTTCGGACATGATTCTGGAATTAATATAGGCATACTAGTATGAATGGGTATACTTATATAAAATACAAGCTGTGTCTGATTGGATTAGCCGTCAGCAAAAATTACAAACTCTCATCCTCTGAGAAATTTACAAAAGTCCTAATACTGCTCACTTTCATAATAAAATGAACTCTTCTGCAATATTCAATGGTTCTAGAGCCACCAGTGAATGCTGTGCATTATCTGTCTGGAGTGAAAGATTTTAAGATTTCTACTAGGTAGAAATTTCTTTAACAGCCTCGTTGGTCTAGTGGTCGAAAGCACTACTGCTGAGCATGAGATCCTGGGTTCGTTTCCCGGGTTGATCACAGTGTGATTGGGTTTTTCCATCTGTAATTTCTCAGTAGCAGACCAGTCTGGCGTGACTGCAGAGATAGAACCTGGATTTGATTCCCAGGTTAGTGTTTAAGAGTTTTTCCAGTCTAGGGATCTTATTAAGTACTAGCATGTCGCGAGTTCGCGACTGAAAAGCCAGACCTTAAACAAAAATCATTACCGAGGTCAAACAAATATTTGTTCAGTGTGGCAAGCAAACCCACGATACGCAGTGCAGAAGACGAGCCTCTCTATCAACCGACACGTCCAATAAATAAACATGTTTGTAATTTCCTAAATGTTCTCATATGCTAATAAAATACAGCAAAGAATAGTTCTAGTCACCGAAATACTATAAAGACAAGCTCTTAGTATTAAATACTGACTTCATATCTGAATAGAAATATGGAACGAAATGAAACCATAACATTCGATATGTTTGTTTATACATGATAATGCATGGTTTCTAGATATAACACGGAAAAATCATTAATGAAACTTGATACCTACATTTATTTTGTGCTCTAAATTATCCCTAAAATTGCCATTCATTGAACAAATTACCGAATTAATCAATTATGACACTCAGTGCACAGAGTGCTGATTGCCGACATTCCATCCAATTTTTTTGACATTGACAATGAGTAAATAAATATCGACTGTGACATTTCCTTTTTTTTGGATTTGATCAGTGTATGTTCGGATAAACAGTGGCAGCAGTTTTATTGATTATTTTTATGCACCTTTACAAATTTACTAGAAAATCTTATACATGTACATTTCATCATCATTCTCCTGCCCATATCCTTATTTATTTGGAGTCTGCAGAACATGTCTTTTTCATCCATACTTCTCTATTAGTTGTCATTTCGCTAGTCACCCCCTTTCCACCATCTTTCACACAGTTCATCCCTCGTTTCTTTGGTCTTCCCTTACTACTCAAGCACAATCACTAAACTATAATAAAAACCTGCCAAACTGTTAACAAAATGTGGTAGGTGTATCCGAACGAATCTCAGCTGACAAATCACGGTCGAATATCGCGATCAACAATTTTTTTTTGAGAGTCTTGACGTGAGCGAGTACGGTTGCTGTTAGCCGTCGATATGTCGTCGATTAAATTAAATTTAGTATTGTGCAGTGTGATATTATGCATTTTGGTGTGCGTTAATACCCAGTCCGTACACAGACGTTTCGAATACAAATATTCGTTTAAGCCGCCGTATTTAGCGCAAAAAGATGGATCTGTTCCGTTCTGGGAGTACGGAGGCAGTAAGTATAACCTAATTTCTCATTATCCATCACTGATAAATTGGTTTTAGCCGCATCAATTATACTTATGGACTACTTATCTCCGTTTCTATGTTCATAAACATTTATGTTAAGTTATAAATATCGAATAAAAAAGCTAAAATCGTTTGTTGTTTCGGTCCATACGATTTGACGGCGACACGTCAGTGAAATCTGTCAAGTGTGAAAGAGAAAGCGCTATACAGATGTGATTGTGTTGGAAAGAGAGATAAAATAGTTGCCGTAATTATGTTTTTTGGTTCCACGAAAGCAGTCGACACGGTTAAAAACCTTAAATAATTTTTGATAATATTAAATGAAATACTCGTTATTATTATAACTAGTTCGCTCATGGTTTTATTTACTAATTAATGCGAATTGTTGATATGACACGCTATTAACAGAGTATGTAAGGAAATGGTCATTCATGTCTTTCTCCTAATATTTTTGAACACTTTCTACAAAAAACGTGTCAGTGATGTGCTGTAGTAGGTACGGCCGCAGGTTATTATTATCTCATGCAATTATTTGAAGCAAGTGAAGCAACACCATCACTTGCACAATCCTGTTTCAAATCGAATACAGTACAATTATTTCTTTTAATTTTTTAAGTTTATACACCAAACCGTTACGCCTATAAATAATAAATTTAGATTATAAACTCCATGCGTTTACTTTCTGTCCCCAAGACTTTCCTTGGCTTAATAAAATGATATCATCTGCTTTAACCATTGTTCTCAGATCAATAATTATAAATTTTAAGTATAATCTTTAATTTTTCTAGCATAATATTCTGTTTATCTATGGGTACACTGTGTGATAGATGAGAGAGAGAGGGTGACTACCGAGATGACGATTAATAGAGAAGTATGGAAGAGAAAGATATGTTGCGACAACCCCAAATAAATTGGTATAAGGGCACAAGAATGATGATGATTCTGTTTATCAGGTCCAGCTTTGATATGATAGTCTATCATATACCTAGCCCCAGATCTAGTTTTTTCTTTTGAGGTGGGGCAAAAACTTTTGTCTATCACCCCCCGTCAATATCCTTTAGGGGGACGCGCTAAGGTAGCCCGTGAAATTCAGATTTTCTCGAAATGAGAATGTTGGCAGCAAAATATCAATAGATAATGCGCCAATTCAACAGGCGTGCTAAAACTGTTGTAAAAAGGAAAGAAAGATTATAATGTGTTGCGTGTCTCATTTATTGCAAAGTTGCCATGTGTTGGTTGGTGCACTTGTGTGCTACTCAATACTCAATTCTTTATTGCACACACACATTTCTTTATTCTTTGTTACTCTTGAATTTGTCGCCCGGGGCACGGGCCTCAGATTGCCCACCCCCTAGATCTGGAGCTGCATATACCCAGCTTATTTATGACCTAATCTTAAAATCACCAAGCATAGCTTGCCATGCCATACCTTCCAGCTCGCTAGATGCCTGTAGAAGGCTCAAAAAGATGATACATAATGACAAGAATATTCTTTGATTGTCTGCAATCTTCTCAAGGGGTTGGTCAGTCAGAAAGATGAAGCTAGTTGCCCATTCCAAAGCATAGTTGGTTCCTATGGAGAAGAACGGCCAAGAAACTCCGTGGACACTTTTTAAAATTATTTTGTTTAAATTTGTTATAGGCGCGAAAATCAGCACTGTGCTGTGGGTCTCCATAGCACAGCATCATGCTGAGTGGAAGCCTTCTTGTCAACAGTTGTCTATTTCTGTTTTGTGCTATCTATTGTGTTTCATTTTCTTATTTTCTACTCGAGTTTATCATCTTTTTTTGTTATGCACATGTTTCTGTGACAAATAAACTTATTTTTCTTTCTTTATACATTGATATGTTGTTATGGAACACAGATTGTAGACAATGAAATGAATTATTGTCTGTGTACCTTTTGAGACTACTGGATGCAGAGAATCAGGATATGTGGCACAACTTAAGAGAGGCCCATCTCCAGTAATGTTTATGGAACCACAGCATTCCCCTGTGCAAAGTATAATGTTGGCCAAAACAGCAATCCATGCATGTAACTAGCAAAATGTGTGCACTATACACTTCTACCCAACTCCTTTAGGGAAAATAGGCGTGATGTTATAACTTTCGTGAATATCCACTCTTGTTTGATTCACCCAGAATGCATTGAAGTCTCAAAAAAGAAGGAAGATCCTTCTGGAAATCTTTGATATGCTAATTCATTTTGAAATCTTACATTAACAATGGAGAATATGGTAACATTGGCAGCCCTAGATAAGATAATATGATTGTTGTTATCTTTGGAACATTTTAGTAGCCAGGGATAAAAGAGTACCTTTCATTTTATCAGTGAAAATGGCTTGCATTATCACTATGCTAAACAGATTGCTTTTTTCACCACTATACCCAATAGTTTAGATTGAAATACAGTATGGGCGTTCCCGTTAACCCTCAATATTATATCGTACATAAATGGAAAAAAAAACAATTACTAAAAAAATATATTTATAGAAACACATCTATCATCACAGGCTTACCTTATACAATAGTGTAGATATGGTTATAATAGCTTACAAAGATTAAGATTACAATTATATTATTATGAACAAACAAGAGTAATTTTACAAAATGCGGCCTGTGTGAATTCACGTAGAGTACAATTGAAGCAGTTGTAACACCATATTGAGTATATGGCCCGCGTCAGCGGCGCGTGCTGCAGCAGGTAATAATAAAGTATTCACAAAAAAGATTAAATTGATACGTAAATTAAAAGAAATAAAATATTTTTTTGCATGTTCGGACGCTATGCTATCGTGGGTTAACGGGAACGCCCTTCGTTAGTTATCATACCTACTGTTATATTGCTGGGAACCTATGTAGCACACATTCTCCATCCCAGAATACACACCTATTTGTCATTAAAAGTGTGCTGGTGATTGGAGAGGCCTAAGTCCAGCAGTGGACTGCTAGAGGCTGATATTGTAAGGTGCTGGTGTAGTTACAGGGACATGAGACACAACAAACAAAACAAAAAGTTTATTGCAGTAACATGCAACCACACATCCATCCCATCCTCCATGCTTGCCTTCAGCGTTGTCTCTGGGATGGCAACGGATCTGCCATGCCTCTGGTATTGCAGATGGCCATAGGTGGCAGTGACCAATTACCATCAGGTGGGCTGACTTATTTGTCATGTAACAACTTAAAGATGTCGGCATCATTATCGGCAGCCTTGTTCCACTCATTGCTGAGTAAAGCCTCCCTCCTTTTTGTGCCATGCTTCCCTGGTCTGTGCGAGTCTCGTCCAGGTCTTCCCCGCGATCTTCTGTAGGTCGTACACCCATCTAAATATTGGTCTGCCAGCTTGCAGCATATCAGCCTTTAATGTTCCCACTGCTAGGACACAGGCCTCCTCTCTGTGAGAGGGAGTGGGCCGGAATCCACCACGCGGGCACAGTGCGGGTTGGTAGATGTCATATGTCTTCGAATTTTTGGTTCTATGACATGCCGGTTTCCTCACGATGTTTTCCTTCAACGTTCTGACCGAAGATGTAGATACGAGTATGCTACCAAACATTAATTTAAAGTAAAAAATTATTGAAATTAATTCTTTAAAATTCCTAACAAGTTTTCTGATAAAAAAACGTGTTTTAAAGTCGATAATTCCGTAGTAAAGTACACGTAGCAGTCGGTTTAACACGCTTTTATATTACAAACATCGATATCGGCGAACATGGACGATTGCTTACGAATAATTACGAAACGCTTACATCATTGATTTTTATAATTAGTACTAATATTCACGCTGTTCTGCGAAACCTGCAGTTTCACGTTTTATTACTTCCTATTACTATAAACTCCATTTACTATAAATTTATAAGGCACCGGCAAGAAAGCCTTGCTCTAGCTAGAGCTACAGATGAGCATGAAGTTCTGGGTTCGATTCTCAGGTCAGGCTAAGTGGTATTGGGTTTTCTAAATAGCAGCCCGGAGTCTGGATTTGTGCCCGGTAGATGGCAATGGGCTCGCCCCCTGTAACGTTACATGGGACTTAAAACATAACTGGAGGAATGTAGGTGTACTCTATACTGTAGGTACCCCTCCTACCTACTCCTCTTTGGACATTACAGGCTTGATGTTATGTTATTAAAAGGCACATAAACCCATTTTAGTTACAAAAAAAAATGTAGTCGTTCTTACACACCTAATTCGACACAGCCGGGCGACATAATATTTATTAGATTAATGTTCCTGATATTTTTTTAATTTCTATTAAATATTTGTAATAGATATAGGCAGACTACTATAAAATGACGATTAGATACAAACGTATAATATAATATTACACATTAAAACAGGTCAGTTAGCTACCGTTAATCTTTATTATACTTTATCATTATTTATTGAACATATATATTATGTTTCAATTATCGCGCTACGTTCAACTACTGGTTTAGTAATAATTTTTGAAGGAAGTCGAATAAAATAATTTTAAATAGAAATTAAAGCATTGACTGCCTCGTTGGTCCTGGGTCGAACCCAGGACCAACGAGGCAGTCAATGCTTACCTCAGGTCAGGCAAAGTGATAGAATTAGGTAGTTTTATTTTATCAGTCTGAAATCTGGATGTGTTCTCGATTAATATTTTTTTTATTATTAATAGCAATAACTGTCAAATTGAGGCTGGATTATTCACATCTATGAATGTGGGAATCGAACAGCACAGCACATCTACTGCTGTTCGATTCCCACATTCACAGATGTTCGATGCTCATTTTGACAGTTTAATTCTAGTTATTTTTCTGTTTGAAAGTTCTCAGTAATACGTAATGTAGTTACAACAGCCAGGACAAACATAGCCAAGTTTCACGACTAAGTAAAGTATAACATCCAACGCGAAGTTATAAGCATGAATATTAATATCAAACAAAGCATACCATTAGAATAATGACATAACTTGTTAACATAACAATTGTTTCTAGCAGAATTAACATTTCAAGTCATTATGCTATATTATTATAGCATAATGACTTTTAGAAAAAAATCGGCTTTGAAGAGCGTCGTCTCTGGCTCAATTTGCATGCCGCGGAACGGAATGGAACGACTTTTGTTGTACAAACCATAGTGAACTTTATGTCAATAGTATAACGCACGAATTAGATACAATCATCCATCTAAGTGGGAAAAATACGTATGATTCAAGCTAACTCAAAAACAATCCAAGCAAAGTTAATAAAATTTATACGGGACCACCTACAAAGAATATCCTTTCACACAAAAAATAATTTGCAAAATCGATCCACAATTGACGGAGAAATCGGTGGACGTACATTAAAAAAAAACGAACTACGAACATAGAACCTCCTCCTTTTTGGAAGTCACTTAAAAACCTTTGGTTAACTCAATAATTCCCTACTTTCCAGACGCGATAGCATCGGGCGAGAGCGTCCGCCTGGCGCCGTCGCTGCGCAGTCAGAAGGGCGCGATCTGGTCCAAGCAGGCGCTCAACTTCGACTGGTGGGAGATCGACGTCATGTTCAAAGTCACCGGTAGAGGCAGGATAGGTGCTGACGGATTGGTAAGGCATTCATCTTTCTCCTGCCATTATACCAATTTATTTGTTGTTGGCGTAATACCTATATCTTTTTCTTCCACACTTCTCTATTAGTTGTCATCTCAGTAGTCCCCCCTTTCTAGCCATATCATCTGTCACACAGTCCACCCATCGTTTCTTTGGTCGTCCCCTACTCTTATAGCTCTCCACATTCATACTCAAAACCTTCCTCTCGACATGTCCCATATTCTTCCTATCACATGCCCATATCATTTCTTATTCATCCATTCGCGTTACACCACACACTCCTCTTAAGGTTGCACTAGTCGATATTTTTTCCATACGCGGGAGAGTATTACTCCGTTTGACATTATGCATCCAAAGTTAAACATGTTATCGTTTTGTTAATTTTCTCTGTGCGAAAACACAATAGTGAAATAAAAAGCCATTATTAAGTTATGAGCCAATAATAGTATATTATGCATTTAGTGAATAAAGGACGGATTTAAAGCGAGGGCCATAGATGAATCACGAGCAAGTGAAGGATTCTAACTACTGAATCACGACCGTAGGGAGTGATTCATGATTCAAGTGGGATTCTAAATCCTGAGCGATTTAATGAAGAAAAAATTAATTAAAATGCACATCAAAATTGGAACAATTATTAAAATTAAGAGTAATTTTCTTCTTATTAGGATGGTCAACTTGTAAAGCAATATTTATTTCCGAGTAGTAGTAGTGTGTATCGAGTATATTTTCGCAAGGAGGTTGTATAGCATTGAGATGGAGGTCGAATATATTGGTGAGTTCTAAATTCAAACACCAAAATAGTGAACAAAAGTGCTTTTTATTCACTGCTTTCAGTGAATAAAATGAGCTTTTTAGAGGGGAATGGTGTAAAGATTCGTTTTTCTTGCTAATTTTAACGCAAATTTGGGCGTAATTAAGTAATAAAAGAAGTATAAAATCTCTAAAACAAAGTCGGCACCGACAAAACTCAACTATCGAAGAGTTCAATAAACTTTATTAGTAATTGATTTATGCAGTGATTTTTTCATAAACTCGATTTTCCAAAGTACTTTTCGTAATTTTTTACGCGTTCGTTAAACTAAAATAGTTCGGAACGGTTTGTTTGCGTGCGAACTAGACGTTGTGCAAGTAGACTAGCGTCTAACTGCTCACCACTGATTTATCTCTGTCGGACATGATGCCAGGTGAGACAACGTGCTTTTTGACCACGCCCACCAGTGAGTTCGAGCCCGCGACTAGTTCAACCTTAAGGTGCAACCAGATCGATGACTTCGACCGTTCAGCTTGACCGAGTGTGATGCCCGGCAATCGCATAACAGTCGACGTGTTTTCATTCGACATCGATCGACGGTCAGCCTTTCTTAAATCGATTATCGAATTTGTTTTGATGTGATCTATAATATTGACTGACCATTGTCGATCGACAGCAGTCTGGTTGTACCTTTAACATTCTCATCTATCTAAGCTGCATTCATTTTACCCCTTTTGTAGCTCCCCATTGATAGCCTAGTGGTGTGACCGTCAGACTGCCAAGTCATAGGTTTCGAGTTCGAACCCAAACCACACACCTCTGACTTTTCGGATTTTTGTGCGTATTGTATAGTTATCACTTGCCTCAAAAACGGTGAAGAAAAAAAAAGTGAGGAAACTGGCATGCCAGAGAGATATTTCTCGACGGCGTATGAAGCCAAGTCAGAGGCCCATGGGCGGCTTTAAAACTCTGACACCAGCAGTGCTATTCTGTAACCATCTCACCGTGAAAACTTAGGTGAAGTGAGCGTGGAGTGAGCTGTCATTCCACAGGGATTGACACTATTGACAGCTCACTTCACCCAAGTTTTCACGGTGAGATGTTTACAGAATCGCATGGCAGGTTAGTTATTAACCACACGAAAAGAAGAAGAAGCTCCCCATTAGATATGTCTGAGATATCACGTGCGTAACAACATAATCCCTCGTTCCCAGGCGTTCTGGTACACAACCCAACGCGGGGACTACACGGGTGAAGTATTCGGCTCCTCCGACCGGTGGAATGGTCTGGCGATCATCTTCGACTCGTTCGATAATGACAACAAACACAACAACCCCTACATCATGGCCGTCGTCAACGACGGCACCAAGGTCTTCGATCATAAGAGGTTGGTACACTATTTATGTTCTGGTACACCGCCCAAATGGCAAGAGTTTCTCTACGTGATCGAATCAGTAATGCAGAGATCCTTAAGAGGACCAAGGTATCCGACATAGCCCGAAGAAATGCCGAACTTAAGTGGCAGTGGGCAGGGCACATAGTTTGCAGAACAGATGGTCGTTGCTGCAGAAGACTTACGTCTTCGTTAGTCAAAGTCAAATCATTTATTTCAAATAGGCCCTTGTAAGGCACTTTTGAACGTCAAAGTTTACAAAAAATTGAATTGATTCTAGTCGCCCCTTCGAAAAGGTAGTTTTCGTATGGAGAAGAATGGGCAAGAAACTCCACCGTTACTCTTTTAAAAAGTGTTACAATATTTTGTATATGTAGGTACATTGGTTACATAATTATATGTGAAGAGGATGCACCTAAAAAAAAAATACGTTACCACAATAGGTAAAAAGAAGAATTAATAAAAATTAAGTAACGAAAGATAAATTAATTACTTATACATGTGATAGATACATGGTTCTCACATATTAACAAACATTGTAAAAGTAGACGATTATCTTCAAATTTTACAATTAATAAGTCGTGTGTGAGGAAGTAATCACAGAATGTAAAATCAATGTCATATAATAAAAATAATAATTTATACAACTAGCAACCAGTTTGATTTTGTCTAGATTCTAGATTATCCTATGGAGCAGGACCAGCATGTTTCCAAGCATTCTTATCTTGGATATAATCCTCTAATTTGTGATATGCTTGTTTACAAAGTGTACTTTTAATATGAGTTTTAAATTTTCTTTCATTTAATTGTAATATATCACAAGGTATTTTGTTGTATCATTTAACACAGTACCCCATAAAAGATGAAGATACTTTAGATAATCTGAAAAATGGTTGATCTATTTTATCTTTATTTCTAGTATTAAAATTATGTCTATCACTTATTTTATTAAAATTATGTATATTTTTTCTTACATACATAATATTTTCATAAATGAATTGGCAAGGTACTGTCATAATATTAATCTTTTTAAATAGTGCCCTGAGAGATTCGTGACGATGTAGATTATAAATGGCTCCGACAGCTCTCTTTTGTAAAATAAATTGTTGCTTTGGAAGGCCTCCCACAAGGTGGACCGATGACCTTGTGAAGGCCGCAGGAATCTGCTGGATGCGGGAAGCACAGAACCGGTCGAAGTGGTGGTGCTTGGGGGAGGCCTATGTCCAGCAGTCTTTCGGCTGAAGTGATGATGATGACACCACCCGAGAGGGGTCGTGGCTAAATAATAACAGCCGCACGGGTCCATATTCTAGGTTAAGCAACGCTGGCCGAGGTCGGTCCGTGGATCGGTGACGATCCATAACATACCGTCAGTCCCGGCTGTCATTCGTAGATCTTTGACAGTTGTTACTGATAATCAAAAGATCGAAAGTCTGACACCCAGTCTTACCAAGGGGTATCGTGTTACCCAGAAACTGGGTTGTGCAGGTCAGATAGGCAGTCGCTCCATGTAAAATACTGGTATTCAACTGCATCCGGTTAGACTGGAAGCTGACCAATAGTTGGGATAAGGCTAGGCAGATAATGATGTTGATACTTGTACTCCATTTGAAATAAGATTAGACATTTAACTAAACCTTTTTTACAGTCCGTTCAATTTATTTTGACTTCTATTGCGTTGGTAGGATGACAAATGACAGCTGCAGTAAACAGTTGGTATTGTAACCACTTTTTTGCTTTTAATGCCATCTTTATGCCTACGGTATAGAAGTCAAAATCGGTTGAACGACTATAAAAAAGGTTAATCTTATTTCAAATGGAGTATAGCTGTATATCTGTATTAATAACACACAACCTATCTCTATTCCAGTGACGGGTCCCAGCAGCTGCTGTCCGGCTGCTTGCGAGACTTCCGTAACAAGCCGTTCCCGACGCGCGCGCGCATCGAGTACTACCTCAACACTCTCACTGTGTACTTCCATAATGGTAAGTAAAAAAAAAAAAATGCTTTGGAATTTATGTTATTTCCACTTATGCATATATCAACTTAATAGGTGTGCAGATTAAGGTCATTTCAGAATGACTAGCAAGAAAATATTATTATGGAGGAATTTTTCGACCCAATATTTTAGTTTGTTGTTAGAATTAGTTTGGATTGGATATTTTAGTATTTTTATTTTTATTTAAAGAAGTCAGAGGAGTCAAGATAAAAGTTTAATGAAATAAAAATACCATAATTGTTGAAAATGTCATACAAATATTGAAACATTAATCAAAACACATGAGTAGTCTACACTGAGCACAATAGACTACTCGTGTGCATGATAGACTCCCCGTCCTAGTGCAGTCAGGGAAATTAAATGTTAAGCAAATTCCCACCCGACGTAATTTTGCCGTGTTATATTCATACAACTGTAAAAGAGTGACAGGTGTGACTTGAATGGTAGTCAATTTGCTTAGAACTATATACCTCTGGCTCGCCTTACGCAAATTATCCCCGTGATGTCCATTCAAAATATATTGTTCTCTTCCACAGGCATGACAAACAACGAAGCAGACTACGAGCTCTGTTTCCGCGCGGAAAACGTAGTCCTTCCGCGCGGAGGATTCCTAGGTATATCGGCCGCCACGGGGGGGCTCGCCGACGACCATGACGTCATCCATCTGCTCACCACCTCGCTGCACACGCAGCAGCAGCAGAGCGGTAAGTCTCCTGAGATCTATGATAGCCTGGTACTTTTTATTAGCAGAACTAGATAAGCAGACCCTCCTGATAGAAGTTTAGAGGTGGAACAGGGTGTAAAGTTCACTCATCCTCTTTAGTAAAGGGCGTTTCTTGGACCAGACGGATGTCGCATCTGGTGGGCAACTGCTCGACGATTGAAGTCGGGAAGTTATATATATGCTGATCGCGCGGTAAACGCTGCTTGCGCGATGCAGGATTTTACGTGACGTCAGTGTGACGCGGTTTCACCCGCATAAGTATTGATCCCGTGGGAATATGGGGATAAAAAGTATCCTATGTCCCTAACCCAGGTCATGGTCTACCCATGTGACAAGTTTCATCCAAATCTGTTTAGCGGTTTTAGCGTGAAGACGTAACAAACAGAAAAACTCACTTTCGCACTTATTATATTAGTTAGGATTATTTGCGACATCGACATCGTTCCACTTTTTCGACATCGCACCCTCGAAAACCATGAAAATAACAAATAAGAAAATTTCGATTTTTTTTCTATGGTTTGACTGAGGTGCGCGTAAGGCCATTAGTGTGTAAATTCCAAAGTCATTTATTCAAACTAGGCTGAGAATCAGCACTTTTCGAACGTCAACATTACATAAGACAGTCCCCCAAAAACGCCCACCCTTCACCACTTCCTAGTGCGTTAGCTGGGAAGAAGAAGTGGCGCAACAAACTCCCCAGCAGCACAGCTGTTTGTTCAGTTGGAAAAACTTTATTCTATGTAATTAATTATACTTATGCAAAATTAATTTACATTACCACAAATTGCAATACAACTCATAAAATAAAACAGTGAGTACACTGTAGATACAACCCATGAGCACTGTATACCACACTATCTATACTCGTGTACTGTGGACATGTGCACGTTATATAATCTGGGATTAACATAATTTCGGAATCAGCACCAGCATAATTCTATATTAAGACTACGTTAGATGCTCGGGAAAATATTTAAAAATATTAAAAACTTTGCTATGCTTAAGAACGAAACATACAATTATAATTATGCTAATCGTTACCTCTTTTACACCAGGAGGCCAGCAAATGAGCCAAGACGAACAACAGAAGCTGTCGCTTGAATACCAGGAGTACCAGAAGAAGTTGGAGCAGCAGAAAGAAGATTATAGGAAGGAACATCCTGACGAGGTTTGTGGACCACACCATCATCCCCCCCATCACATGGGACTTAAGCATAACTAGTGAAATGTGGGTGTACTTTAGGTAGTATCGAAGAACTTCATATCTAAGCAGAAAATCCCGTGAACACGATGACCACATTTATTTATTTTATTTATTTATATATACTTTATTGTACACCACAAAAATACATAACAAAAAATAATAATTATGCACTACAAAATATACAATGGGCGACCTTATCGCTTTCCGCGATCTCTTCCAGGCAACTTTAGAATGGACAGTGATTTGCCTGGACATAAAATGGGCCTGTCGTTAGTGCAAATAATAAGTATACAATATACTAGAATAGATACACAGATAAATACATATCCTAAATAATAGATACATAAATACCGCCCCGGTCCTATAGCCGCCGACCACTGCAAACAAAAATAGTCCTTACGATGTGACGTGTGTGTGTGTGTGTGTGTGTGTGTGTGTGTGTGTGTGTGTGTGTGTGTGTGTGTGTGTGTGTGTGTGTGTGTGTGTGTGTGTGTGTGTGTGTCCTTGCGATGTGTGTGTGTGTGTGTGATATGAAGTTCTTCGATGGTACCTCTGTCTAACCCAGTGGTCGGCAAACCGCGGCTCGCGAGTCTGGCCTATATATAGAGTGCGGCTCTGTACAAATGTCGATGAGTGCGAGCGTACATACGCGCGGGGATCAAGCAAGATATCAAGTTTTATTCAAAATTCAAAATATATTTCAAAGATTTATTGCTGAAATATTAGGTCCCCACCCATTAAATCAGCGTTTTGTATGGAGAATATTAAAGAAGTTGCATTTTTCATACTAAAATTTTCTTAATTTTTAAAACAACCAAGAACACTAATATTTTAAAACTTTTATGTACTAATGTTTAAAAACTAAGGTAACGTAATATGCCACTTAGATTAAACGACAAAAATAAGTTTTGGCTAAGTTAAAACAAATAGTGGTCATTACTGCAAACAAAATGAGGAGTCATTTTTAAGGTAATTTTTATGTTTAGAAAACTATAAGAAATTAGCTTTTTTTACTATTGGTAGTTGTCTATGATGGTCATTATTCGATATAATACCAAGTAATTGATGCATATTTTAAATCATAGAAGTGACGAGGTTCTCTATTTGTGAGAAAAAAATCGCCAATTTTATAGGTGGGAACCCAATATATACCTTATCTCGATTGGATAAGTAAAAAAATTATAAATAGTAGTAATTGATAAATTTTAAATGCTCTGCAGTCCCGTCCGCCAGTCTGCGCACGCTCATATTGTCTGTAACGGCGTCTTTATGTCGTAGCAAAAAGGGAGCTTTCCATCATTCAGGTTTTTTACTTACGTGTGGTTGATCGTACCATCACTGGTTTGCATCTGTTCGATTCCCGCGTAAAAACGGTTGACCAAAAAAGATGTTTCAAATTAATATAGGGCTGAAATATAAAAAAAAAATTGGTGCAAGCATGCCTAAATCACATAAAACAATCCAAATCTTACATCTTTACAAAACGAGCCACGAAACATTCTTACATCTTTACAAAACGAGCCACGAAACATATCTCTATATCGCTCGCACCCACTGATTCTCCGTTTGCCCGCAGGTGCGCGACAAGGACGGCGAGTTCGACGACTGGTTCGAGTCGGACGCACAGCGCGAGTTGAGGCAGATCTTCCAGGGACAGACACAGATACATGATGTACTGAGGGATCTCAATAAGAAGGTGGACGAGGTAAGGACTACAAATTAATAATAATTTTATTATTATCCCTTGAGCTGTTGGCGGCCATTTTGCGTGACTCATCATTATCTGTTCATCCCACTTCTGGGTGGTCCCGTAAGCCGATACACTGCGGGACCACTTGACATTAAAATGACGATATCGCTAAACTTTGAATGGGAGCTGTTTCCAAACTAATGTCGTTGGAATCGTTATGAAATAAGCTAACACATTTAAAATTGGATAAGTACAGTTTTGCCTCGTAATATATTGTTATTTTAATGTAAAATCAGTGGGAGGGTTTTTTTCAGATTTATAGTCAAAAATAAAAAAAATAAAAAACATAATAAAAAGATTTTATCTTTCTAACATAAAGATATTTTACATTAATCAATAAAAAAAAAACACATCCCCATATATTTTTTTCAAACTATCACCAAAACCATAATAAACATCTTTTACGCCATATACTAGTCGTAGTAGAGTTCTTCGTGAAGGAGCTCGTCCGGACGTCCTACGTTACATAATTATGTCCACCGACCATCGCAGCTGTGTGGAGGGAATTGCCTGGTTTATACCATGGCAGTGACTCGGAATTGCGGACCCAGTCAGTGGGTTCATGTAGACGAGATCGGCAGTAAGGCAGGCGGGGAAGCTACTGGGCCCGAAAATTACGGGTAGTTAGTCAACTGGACTGTCTTGAGGGCGCGAGGTCAGCACTGGAATGACTAACTGTACTGTCACATTACTGGGTTGAGAGATATTTCTCGATGGCATGTGAAGCCAAGTCAGAGCCCCTGGGCGGCTTTAAAAGTCTGACAAAAGGTTAGTCACTAACTACACGAAAAGAAGAAGACTGGGCTCGTGTAAAACTACCTTGAGGGGCGATAGTTACATTACAGCTTTGTCTCTGGAATTGCAACACATCTGCGATGCCTCTATGCAGATATCGTAAGTTCGATATCCAGGT
The DNA here is from genome assembly GCA_914767755.1 of Agrochola circellaris. NCBI lineage: Eukaryota > Metazoa > Arthropoda > Insecta > Lepidoptera > Noctuidae > Agrochola > Agrochola circellaris. The sequence continues at coordinate 326,295 of OU611867.1, read as the reverse complement.
TGCTCAAAGGGTTATTAAGTTTTTCGGGCAGAGATGTCTTCTGAGTCTGAATTTGCACTCAGTTATTGGCAATAGGCTCGCTGCTTATTACATGCCAGTTAAACACGACTGGCAAAATGCGGGTGTGTGGGTACAGTACAACAGTTCTTAATGTCCCTCGGGAATCATCGCATTTCCGAAAACAAACGAATGCTAATTTCCATGTCCATCAATTATTAGATTTATCGTGTATAATAATTTGAATTCAGAACTAGGTAATTTATTGTGTTGTTACTTCACTAATGTATAAATGCTCGTTTCCCGCAGGTGATCGGCAAACAGATGAGCTCGCTGTCCATGCTGACGGCCGTGTACGGCCACACGCAGGGCCAGCCCATACAGCCGGGCGCCGCGCCGCCTGCGCAGGTATGTTATTTACTGCAACAGGGCCTTTTTCATTAAAACTTCAGACACGTGATGACTTCTGAAGTTTCGCCAATTAACTAAAACTATCAATAGATTTTAGTTTTTTTTTTTTATGTTGTCAGTTAATTGACTCAGGCGTGACTTTGCGGAAATCCATTATATAATACAATAGACGACGTATATTTAGTAACCTAATCCGCCTAACTGTTCTTAAAGAGTCATAAGCGCCGAACGCAGTGCGTGCGGCGCTTGACGTGACAACACGTCGTTACATGTCGATTTCTTACAGGGTCCTTTATGACTCTTTAAGAACAGATAGCTGTTTAGGTTACTAAATATACGTCTACAATTGTTTTTTTTTTAATTGATGTCCTGTACACCGCTACAATGAACTTTGAGGCTCAAGTGATGTTGACAAACAAAGTGTAATGAAAATACAAGATGGCGAAGTTTGTTCCGATTTTGGCCACGCGATATGAGATCCTTAAATCGCTTTAGTCATAATTTTAAGTTTGTCAGAGCCCTCGGGTCGCGCGTGGGCCGTTAGCTTGTTTGCCATATTATCTTTTTTTATTTGGAAACTCAACAGCTTATAATTAACATTACATGAGTTATGAATGTTCACCCTACTATCAATGAACAGCTCAATGCAGTTGCGTCAAAGATTACAGCATCTTACAGTCTGCATACACTGCTCAGTGATAGCGAGATGATGACAATTATCACTTGAGCCAATAATAGAATTTCACGGCATTGATAAAGCTGGGTTAACTAGAAAGTAGGGAAATAGAATCAATAATAGGTAAGATGCGATTGTTGACACATTACTCACATTAAATTAAAGTTAAAAGTATGTACCTAAATACTATGACTATATTAATTAACAAAACAAAAGGAAAAACTAAATATTTGCTTAACATTTATTTTATTTTTCATCTTATCCCAACTATGTTGTGGTCGGCTTCCAGTCTAACCGGATGCAGCTGAATACCAGTATGTTTCATGGAGCGACTCTCTATCTCAACTCCACCACCTTATTTGACATCTTAGGACTTAAATAAATAATATGGGGTATAAATAAATTAAATAATAATTCCAGATGCCCAACATACCCATCGGTCGCCACGACTGGGACGCGTTGGTCGCCAACAACCAAATCATGATCAACACTATCGCTGAACTCAAGTAAGTTTATTATTTCTATGTGTTTTTACAATAATTACAATTATACGAGGTGCCTTTTATATATCCCGTAACTCTAGGGTATGAATGAGACCATATCAAAGAAAATACTTTTTTTTTTCGACATAGTTTGACAAAGTCACGATTGTTTGTATTAAAAATCCTTAGGTGAAATATAAAAATAAAAAACATTCAATTCAGACTATTATGTTCATAAAAAGAAAATATGTCATCGTCCCATTTTCTTAGCTTTAAATATGAATTATTGGTTTGAATGAAAATCATTTACTCGTACTTAACAATGAAACTTAATCTGCATTCGCAATTCATTTGCCAAACATGTAAACAAACACGAGTTTTAGGAAAAACAACTGTAATGCCTACACATAAGGTTCAGTTTGCGCTACAACTTCATATTTTTTATGACATTTTCATTAATACTAGTCGGTCTGAAATCAACTGTATTTACACTTGCATAAGGTTGATGTTTGACTAAGTGACAAACTCGTGTTTGTTTACATGTTTTGCAAATAAATTGTGCACGCAGATTACATACACACATCGAGAGTCAAGTAGTAGGTTATCTTAAAAATAATTGAAAAATAATTTATATTATATATTTATTCCTTTTTTTTTTATTATATTTTTTTTTTTTTTTTCTTTGACATGATCTCATTAATACCCTAGAGTAATGGATATCAAAATGAACACATTGTATAGACTGGGTAGAAGAGTGTACACATTTGCCTACCTCTTCGTGGAAGACAAGCGTCGTTGACGTTAATGGACAAAGATCTCCCGGATCTATAGTAACAATGGGAGTCCCACAGGGCTCGATTCTTGGTCCTTTCTTGTTTCTTATTTATATTAATGACTTGCCTTACCTCATAAAGGATAACCATGATATTGTGTTGTTTGCGGATGATACTTCACTTTTGTTTAAACTTAAACGTCAGCAGCTGGTTACTGACGACGTAAATAGCGCGATCTCACAAGTAGTTCACTGGTTCAATGTTAACAATTTACTTCTTAATGAAAAAAAAACCAAATGCATTAAGTTTACCCTACCACACGTTAGGCAGGTGAAAACTAAGGTGTTGATAAAGGGCGAAGAATTGAATCCTGAAGATAGCACAGTATTCTTAGGCTTAACTTTGGATGCTAAGCTTCAGTGGGGCCCACAAATAGATAAATTGTCAAAAAAGCTAAGCTCCGCAGCATATGCTGTTAGAAAAATACGTAATTTAACTGACATAGAGACAGCCCGTTTAGTGTACTTTAGCTATTTTCATAGTGTAATGTCATACGGTATTCTGTTGTGGGGAAATGCCGCCGACATTCAAACTATCTTTGTTTTGCAGAAAAGAGCCGTTCGATCAATTTATAAATTAAGCCCGAGACACTCTCTCAGAGGGAAATTTAAGGAAATTAATGTAATGACTGTGCCTTCTCAGTATATTTTTGAAAATCTTTTATATGCCCATAAAAATATAAAATTGTTTAAAAAATACAGTGATATCCATAACATAAACACTAGGAACAAACACAAGTTTGTAGTACCTACAACAAGGCTCAAGAAAATAGGTAGCTCGTTCAGATGTCAATGTATACGCTTTTATAATAAGCTTCCAAGCCATGTACAAGATCTAAGCCTTAATAAATTCAAATCATTCATTAAACGTAAGTTGTGCCAGAAAGCGTTTTATACCATTAAAGATTACGTTGAGGACAAAAAGGCCTGGGATTAAGCTGCTCCAATTTATTTATTATTTATTTTTTACAGTCAGAACTTTGAATTTTGTAATTTTTTTATTATTTTTTTAATCTTATGCACAACGATATGAATATTTACTTTGTGAAGTATAATATCATTATTATTTTTTATTATTGTGAACGTGAGGACTATGTGGGTCAGTTACTTTTAATGATAATCTGGCAGTTTGAGTACTTTATGCGGCCTACCCAAATGTCCTTTCTTTGGTATTGTTCGTCGAGTCGTTGAGCTCCTTAAGTTATGAGTTGAGCTACACGATTACTGACAAATGCGTGCACTGACTGGACAGGTCATCTCAAATCTGTATGGTTCTTTCCTCAAAAGACTATTTCAGACACAAATCTACATGGTCCTCAAATGATCAAATGATCTGACCAAGATTATTTCTGGGTTTTATACACATTGACATTAATGAATTTTTTATATACTATGACATGAATATTTACTTTTTAAAGTATTTTATATTTTTAATAATTTGTGAATGTGAAGACTATGTGGATCATTCCTTTTTATTTTATTTTCTCATTTAGTTTTATCATGGTCGGGCAGCTTGAGTAATTTATGCGGCCTACCCAAATGTCCTTTCTTTGGTATTGTTCGTCGAATCGTTGAGCTCCTTAAATTCTGAGTTGAGCTGCACGGTCACTGACAAATGCGTGCACTGACTGGACAGGTCCACTCAATCTGTGTGGTTCTTTCCTCAAAAGACCATTTTTAGACACCAATCTACATAATCTTCACATGATCTGACCTAGATTATGTCTGGACTTTAAAAGAGACTGTGACCTCTGAGTTTGTTTCGGCCTTTCTTCTCGGAGTAGTCAGATAGGAAACGCCGACCTCATCTAGTTTAAAAATAATATGTTTGACGTGTAAAAGTGTTTTGTACAACCTATTTACAGAAATAAAAATCATCATCATCATCATGCTAAATTATATTTTAAGATCTTGTCATTCTAAACACGGTGAACTTTTGAGACGGGGCAGTTAAGTAGGCCGTTCTCGTTGTACCTATAGGGAAACGGTCTTAGGCGACAGCGGCAGGGCAGCCCACAAAATTCAAATTTTCTTACGTTTTTTCAAATTTGCAACTCAGTATCAGGTTGTATGTTGATCTAAATATGATTCGCGGCCGTATCAAATATTTATTTATAGAAATATAACCATAAAAATTATCAATACAACTCTTTAAGTTCATATAATCCTATTGACTGACTATTTCATGGAAGCATTGACATTTTATGATTATTCTAATATATGGAGTTGTATTGCTGATTCTAATGATTATAATTCTCTTAAGCAAAATTTCCCTTTTGGTCGCGAATCATATTTTAATCAGGAAACAACCTGACACTGACCTGCAAATTGCAAAAAAACGTAAGAAAATTTGTATTTCGCGGGCTACCTTAGCGCATCCTCCTTAAGAGACTCTCCTTAGCTTTTTAAGAAATTTTATTCTGTTTCTAACAAAGTACGGACAGCAAGAAAATGGGCTATTTACACAAAAAAAATGTGATGATAATCGATCCCGTTTCTTACAAGGATCAAATAAGTCTATGGGACGAACTGACGTTCGCGTACTAAAAAAAATTCAGAAATTTTAAAAACTTTTCCCATAAACTTATTTAATCCTTATAACAGGATCGACAGGCATCAAAAAATTATTTTGTGATGTGGCCTATTTTCTTGCTGTCCGTACTTTGTTTTCAAAATCTGTGAATGCAGATTTAAATTTATGAAAAGCTAAGGACGGTCACCTAAGACCGTTTTCCTGTAGTTGCAACGTTTGAGGTAGCTGCCCTTACTGCCCCATCTCAAAAATCCAGCCTGTAGAACGATAATTTTAAGAACTTGTCATTTTAAAAAGTTCTTAAAATTTCTCAGACCAGCCAGCGCCAATCGTCGTATTTATAATTTTACAAAATGTACCGATTTTGATGCTAATTACTGTATGAAAATCACAAGAATATAATGACTTTTTATACAGTTCAGTCAGCCATTATGTCCCATCGCCCACGGATTTGGGGATTGCAACTTGAACTGGATTATTTCGTCAATTATAATTAACATATTGGCACACCAAATCTTTTAGTACTGAATTTTGCATTTTTTGTCCGTACATTTTGAACCTACTCTTTTGACAATTATCTATGATTGTGTATTTCAACAATCGACCTTATTCTCATCCGCAGAGGGTTCATAATCGACGTGTCGCGCAAGTCGGACTCGCTGGCCGCGGCCACGGGCGCGGGCGCGGCGGGCGGCGGCGCGAGCCCGCAGCTGCTCACCGAGATGAGAGACAGTCTGCAGCAGGTGCGCGCCACGGTCACTGGAGTGGCGCAGAGGTATGTTTCTACGAGGTGTCATTGAACTAACAGTAAACTTCTTAAAGGGTAATTGAATTCATCAATAAGATCAACTTTTACTATCGCACCAAACTAAAAATCGCATAATTCCATACATTTATCTTTTACTCAATAAAATTCATTCATTTATGGCGGGATCAACATCGCCACATGCGAACTACGCATCACACTGACGTCACGTTAAGTCCTGCATCGCGCAAGCAGAGTTTACCGCGCAACTAGCATATATACAACGTCCCGACAGCAGCAATCGTCAGTTGGTGTTGTGGGCAGTTGCCCACCAGACACGACACCCGTCTAGAAAAAAGAAAGAAAGAAAAATGCGTTTATTGGCATTACAAAAAAAAATACACCTTAAAACTATGAAAACAGAAAACAAATTATTGTAATGCCAAAAGGGCCTAAGCTCAGCATAATGTCAGATGACAACACAAAGTGAACCACCTGACGCTGATTTTCAGCTGCAACCCACGAGTGCCATACGCTAGAATAATAAACATAGAGAAGTCTGTCCGTTATAATAAATAATCATCGTCTGGTCGGAGGATCCTCCCCTTTCTATAGAGGATGAGTGAACTTTACACGCTGTTCATACCTTTTTACTTTAGTTCACTCACAAAAAACCGCTGGGTCAAGAAGCATGAAATTTTACACTAAAGTTCCAAGTATAGCGAAATTGAGCACTAAAGAAAGATTTTTGACAAATAAACAAATAAAATCAAAGGGGTTAAATATGGCTTAAGAGTGCTTATCCTAAAAGTTGGCAACGTCGCAAATAACTGTCAAATATTTAGCTGTTCATCAAATTCAATATTATAATAATTGCAATTCATTATTAATATTCTATTTCGCTAGTTAGCCACATTTCATATTTCCATACAGTAATATTGCCATATCAAAATATCGAAATATTTGACATCTATTTGCCCACTTTCAGAATAAACACTCTTAACCGCTAGGTCTGCAAGCATGCTATTTTGTAGAAGAGTTCTTCATATACAGGGTGTCAGGGACATCAACGCGAAAACTGTTACCATGGATTCAGTACATAATTCTGAACCCCCCAAAAGTGCATTAAGGAAAGATTTTGGACAAATCATCCCCTAAAGGGGTTAAATATGGGATTAAGTTTGTATGAGAGTTAGTCCCTTGCGTCCTGTCTGTATGACCGCGTTGTTCTTCTAAACTACACAATAGATTTTGATGTGGTTTTCATTATCACTTAGAAATTTTTATCGTACATTTTGTGTACTATCGAAGAATTTCATATCTAAGCAGTTAAAAAACAAAATCCCGTAAACACGATGATCACATCTGTTTAACTCCCCTTTTTGCATCGACCAGTGAAACAAAAATACATAGTAATTTTTATTTATTTATTTGTTTTCGGAAGGCTTACAGACTAATAACATAATAGTAACAATAATATTTAACTAAATTGCTAATTACAAGTCCCCACAGATAAATACAGAGTTACAGATAAGATATAATCTAGACCATGAGGGAGTCTCATAGTCTCAGTTGCATCTCATCTGTATACCTACATTATAAGCAAAATAAATTATTTCTATTCCATTCTATTCAGACAATAATTTATTATTATAATCATTTTGTCGTTTATGTTTTTGTTTTTGTTCGTGTGTTTTGTTACAATGATCACAGATGTCTGAACCTTTTTCGACCACTAAGAATAGAACACTGGAAATAATAAATTAATAGTTTAAAAAACACTAAAAAACACGCACGCAAGTCCAAACACGGGTATAATACGATCATCCATCATGAAGTTCCAGTTCATATCTTCCGGCTCCATCATCAGATCAGCTCGACAGTACCATATTATTGTATTCAGACCTTGAAACCTAATCGTGGTCAAAGTTCATTACAAGACCTTTCTAACAAGTCCAAACACGGCTATGATACGATATTTCATCATGGAATGCTAGTGCCTATCTTCCGGCTTCATCATCAGACCTTGAAACCTAATCATGGTTAACGTTCATTACAAGACCTTTCTAACAAGTCCAAACACTGCTATGATACGATCATCCATCATGAAGTTCCAGTTCATATCTTCCGGATCCATCATCAGATCAGCTCGACAGTACCATGTTATTGTATTGTCATCAAAATCACATACAACTGCCAATTTTCATAACGCTACGATCTTTAGAAGATGGTTAAATTAGTTTTCTTAGATTTGATTACATAGTTACATACATACAGGTCGACCTAATAAAAGCGTGTTAAAAATGAGTTTATTTTTTTATTTGATGAGGTTTTAATAGCGACCAAGTGCTGCAAGTAGAAATGTGTATAGATATGAAATTCTTTGATAGTGCAATGCGTTCCTAATCAAACACTATCGCCGCCAGGCTCGCCCAGGGCGCTCCGCAGGCGTTGAACATGCCGGCCTGCCCCGACATTAGCTGCGTGAGCTTCACGGGGCTACTCATGGTCGTCGCCACGCAACTGGGCCTCATGCTGGTCTACGCCATGTACAAGTAAGTAGCCCACCGCTGGGCAAGCAGCTCTCATGTAGTAGAGCCCTTTGTGATAGAGGTGGTCTGGGGAAGTAATACCACCAGACCTAAGGCCTGTTCCACCGGCGGCGGTTCACCACAAGCGCGTGGAGCGAGCAACTTAAAACGATTTGGCGAGCAACGAGCAGCGAGTGCGCGCCGGGCGACGAGCATTACACGCGGGTACAGTCGTCGTCACGTAAAAAGAACGCTGAGCGGCGGTGCAGGGGATGCGTGTGCGCACGGGTACAGTCGCGTGCTGAAGTACTAGGCTACTGTTTTATAATTATAAGTGTCATTGTTTTATTATAGAATCATAATAGGTACTTTGTTAGCTACTTAGTACTATGGAATAGGCTGGAATCGATAAATCGCTCAGTGCGCAGGCCAACGGCCAGCGTTCTTTTTACATGACGGGACCTGTGTGTGTGTGGTCCAAGCGAGAGGGTCTCTCAGCGAGCGTCGCTGAGCGAGTACTGTCTTTGATACTCTTGTCGCTGCGACAAACGAGTCCTCGCCGGCGCTTTGAACAGTCAGCGATCAACTATTAATACATGTATTTCATTAAATACTTACACGAGATCTACAATCTTTTTTGAGTGACAAATTCGTTGATAGCTAGTGGCTTCCTCGTCGGCGGTGAGATGCTTGAAGCGGCTAAGTTATGATCACACGTCAACAGCCCACTGTTCATACGGTTAAAAACAAATTCAGTTTGAAGCTGCCGTGTGACCCCAACATTACACAGTAACATATCGTGCTGATAATAGCCGTGTGAACGGGGCCATAGATTAATACAGATGGTACACTCCGCCAAATCATTTAAATAAAAACCAGCCAAGTGCGTGTCGGACCACGCACAATGAAGGGTCCCGTAGTTGGGATGAATTTATCGCAAGAACAAAGGAGAATGGCCACGGCCCATACAAAAAAAAACCTGGTCCCGGCGCAAAAAAATGATATCTCAGATTTTAGATTCAAATTATTATAGTTATTCTCAATTATCATTATTGCCGAATCCAGTGGCTAACATTTCCATTAAAGTTGCATAGGCTCTAAAGGAAAATATTTTTTTTTTTTAAAGCTGTCAATAACTGACATTATTTCTTATGATTATTTTATAGAAGGACTGTCGAAAGTAAAAATACTGGTACTAGTACTAAAATATATACATATAAAAAAAACAAAAGCAATGTAGTTTATTATATTTAATAAAACATTATTTAAAAAGTGTATTACAACAGCCATCGTTATGATTAAGCATAGTAACCGATAATAATGTTATCATAATTACAATATTACTTTTTTACATTAAAGTACTAATACCAGTACTTTGAACGTTCTGCAGGCTTACCGAATACGATAATCATAAGAAATAATTGCAATTAGGCCTACCTAATTGTTTTTTTTTTTTTTGTATCATCTATCTATACCTATATAGATAGATTATACAAAAAAAAAAAAGAAGCAGTACCTACTTGCCTTGAGCGCAAGCTAAGCAACTACAATGGGCGAATAAAATATGTTAGCCACTGAATTCGGCAATGATGACAACAGAGAATAATTATACTAATTTAACTTAAAAATCTGAGACAAAAAACTTTTGCGCCGGGCCCAGGTTTTTTTTGGTCATTCTCCTTTAACTTTGTAGTTGAAGACCATATTCTCCCATACGCAACGTATGAGAACATGTTTGTGCAAATGGTCGCAAATGTAAGTTGGTCGATTATTACTCGTTAACTTGTAAAGCCTAAGTAGCTGTGATAGTTTTTCTTTCAATTTCGTTATATATACTGCTGCCGTGAATCTTTTCACATATCTAAACCATTTAGCTGGCATTTTGGGGGCCGGGGGGGGGGCACACGACTAACAAAAATAAGCACTTTAAAGCTTAATATTTCGCATACGGATCCCTGAATGCAAAATTGAACAACCTTTCCAACGACACCCCACACCATGGGATAGGTGAGAAAAAAAAAACACCCCCACTTTACGCGTAGGGGAGGTACCCCAAAAAACTTTACTTTACTTACTAGAACAAAGAGTCTCTGAGCTTTACCGCGGACAGACAGACAAACGGACATGGCGAAACTATAAGAGTTCCTTGTTTACTTTGGAAACCTAAAAAGCGACTCTTGCTACGAAACAATAAAGTGCAATTCAGGTCGCACAGCGCTAATCTCTTACAGTTATATTCACCTAGAAGTTGCCTTTCTTTCTATCGCGTGACTCCTAGATCTTCTGACTACGTTACACTCACTGAATTGGCCCGACAAGACGGGCTCGTCGCGTACTTGTAGCTTCATACTAAACTGCGGAGTGTCCCATCTGTATTCATCTGTGACGGTACTAAAATCTGTCAGTGTTATTTCCGCGTAAATAAATTTCAACCTTATTGTAGAGTAAATAGAGTTGATTTCAGATTAACAAGTACCGTTGCAAGTCGTGAAGTTCTAGCGAAAACAGAAATTAACTTATAGTTATAATGTAACAATCCACTTACACATTGTTAATTCTATGTTTTCTGTTCACAGAGAAAGAAAGGAAGCGCAAGCGAAGAAATTCTTCTAAGAAGTTGTTAGTAGAGGTCGCTAGGTGTCGCCACTAGTTTCATGATATTGCCAACAACCACCGCTAGATGTCGTTATCCACAAAAGAAATAGTTTTATTTTTTTTGCAATATTTTTTTAGTAAATTTTATTTGTCGCTACTTAATTTATCTTTTGTTGTAATAATACTCAATATTTTTTAATGACAAAAAAGATTATTGTAACATGAACATGAGGGGTAGGTCACACTGTTGTACTAAGTATTATTTAAGTCCCATAAAATATGCGAGACTAACACCCGGTTTCAGCAACGAAAATCGGCTCAAAAATTAGCGAACTAATTGTCAAACATGTCAACTCCTGACCATTTTAACATAGGTACCGAGACCCCTCCGTGCCTCGGAAAGCACGTTAAGCCGTCATCTTTGACAGTCGTTACGGGTGATGCCCGAAACCAGTCTTACCGCGGGCTATCGTGTTACCTAGTAACTGTGTTGAGGAGGTCAGATAGGCAGTCGCTCCTTGTAAAATACTGGTGTTCAGCTGCATCCAGTTAGACTGGAAGCCGACCCCAACAAAGTTGGGAAAAGGCGGGCAGATGATGATGTCATTTGCTGTGATTGGTTCAATAATTCTCAACAGACAATCGGATCACTTGACATGAGTTTAATTCCGACTCTTCGTTGAATGTCGTCCCAGAAACCGGGTGAAACCTTTTACCGGCCACAAGTCGAAGGTATGAACTGCTAATGAGAATTTCCTAACTTACATAACTTTATAATTGAACCATCGTTGCGTTCAGACCGCACTTTGACATATTTCTTTGCTAAGTTAGCGAATACATACGAATATGAACCTTATATTAATACAAATAATGTTCATATTCGTCTTAGCAAACCAAATGTGAGCATATGCTTCATAGGTATATGCACATTAAATTAATGAGTATAAAGTTCATATTTGTATGAGCCGCGTACTTAGCGGTGTAATCATGTCCTTATTTTTAACCTAAGGACCAATTAAACATATCAGATTTAAAAAAAAGTTGAAATTTGTAAAAAATATAATGTTTATTTTCCATTATTTTATTTTAAAATGTGTCATATTTGCTTATTTAATTAATTCTCTAATAATGAAACAGGATGTTGATTGATACATAGGAAATCGCTAACTACGAGTAAACTACAACTTAACATTTTTCAAATATAACAAAAAATATCTATTAAATATATATATATTTTTTTAATTACTTATTACATTTTTTACAATGTTGTAGTAATGATCTCATAATTTCGCCGAAACTCGAAAAAAAATCGCCGAAGCTATAAAAATTTTCGCCGACACTCGAAAAATGTCTCGAAAAGTCAGCAATAACATGAAACTAGTGTATTATTAGTTTTTTTACCAATCTGAGTGCGAGATACTCAAATATCTGTACATAATAATATTTATACTGTTTTCTGTTCCTTGATGTTTTTTTTTAATTATTTTTTTTTCAACAAATTTGTTATTTTTCTATGATATGTGTTGGTTTCGTCTCGCCGTGAGTGTGTGAACGTGTATAAAATGGTTGTATAAGTAAAGATTATTTTTTGAGATTAAATTGTTGTTTTTCATTTATTATAATATATTATAATATAAAACTAGCTGTTGCCCGCGACTTCGTCTACGAACCAGGATCAACGATCAGCCTATGTCCTTCTCCTGGTCATGGTCTACCCATGTGCCAAATTTCATCCAAATTCGTTCAGCCATTTTAGCGTGAAAGCGTAACAAACAAACAAAAACAAACTCACCTTCGCATTTATAATATTAGTTAGGATTAGGATTAAAACACTACCCGACCCGGACATCAAACCCAGGACCCACTCATGACGTATTGTTAGTAAAACAAATAAAAGAAAAAGTTGTGATGTCATCACACAATGGACGTCACGATTGGTTTTAAAAACGTTGCATAAAGTTGAGACCAGGGTCGGCATAAAACAAACAAGTTGTTTACAACACGTGCTTTAAATAATATTTTAAATTAAACAATGTTTTTTATTAAGTATTTAAAAACACAGCTTAAAACAAGTTTTAAACAATGTTTTAAACGTTCAGAAAAAAAACATGGTTTTAAATCAAATTTTAAAAGCGAATAAATGAAAATACATAAATGTTTAGAACTTGATAAAGCTTGAAAAGAAATGAAAAAGGTTAGTTAGTAGATAACATTATTAGATTTATTTGTCATTAATTTAAATTATAAATTGATAATAGAAACTATTTGGATTTGTATTTACTAATTAAAGATTCTTTTTTTTATACTTAATTTATTAAATCAAATTCTAACTAACAATTTTAATTATAAAAAATAAAATAATGGTTTTTTTTCCAACCCTGGTTGAGAGACATAAACGTCAAACAATGTATAGACGCTGACGTTAATCATTGCTAATCTTTGAGTAACGTTCCTATTTATTTTATATGATATCTAAATAAATAGGAACGTTAAAAAAGTTAGAGAGTTAAAGTTAGAGAGAACAAGAAGGTAAGTTGTAAATTTACATTTATTTCAGCTACAGCTGAAATAAATGTAAATTTACAACTTAATAAATTGTAAAAATACGACCTTCTTGTTCTCTCTAACTTTTAAACTAATCAGACTGACACGGAACCTTCAATCTTTTGTACGTTTCTTGTAAATAAAATATATTTATCAATAATATAAAACTTTCTTGATAAAAACATCCGTGTTTGATTCCAAATACTAACTAATCTATAAATAGATATCTTAAATTCTTTATTTGAACAGGATGTCTAGATAAAGTATTTATCTTGTTGCATGACTGCGCACTTTATAGTACTAACACACAATATAATACTACGATACTAATAAATTAAAGCAACAAGGAAAAACAAAAACAAAAAAAAATTGCCTGTCATGCAAAGATGGTTTTACAAATAAATACTTTGACTTTGGTATCTTTAAACCAAGGAACTTAAGAGGCTTACAACAGCTAAAGCGCGGTCACTAGAAATGAAAGAGAAGCGCGATGACACGACGCAGGTAATTTATTGCAAAATATGAAGCAGTTAGCGATTTACAAAAAATCTATTGATTGGACTGGAAAATTAAAACACTATTATGCTAATATGTAGCTTGTAGAATAATCTGACAAAAAATCTGAATGATTGCATGTAAATTAATATGATTTTTAATCGTTAAAAGAAATTTTTAGAGGTATCTTCATGATTTTTTTCTATCGTATCAAATTAGTTGTATTATGTTTTCAACACACTATCATACTAGCATATATCCTGAAGAATATCATATATATTTTTCTGATTTTGTTTACTGCAGTGGATCATATACGCATTTTTTTTACGCATTATAAAACTTGCATTTAGGCACGTTTAGGTCCTGTAGTCCCCTTAAATAGAACATATTAATATCATGTTACAGACATACTATTTTAGGAAATAGGTTATGTAGAAGGGCATCTTTTAATCTCAATCAATAAGCATGCATGAAATTGTTTTTTTTTTTTTGCGGTTATAAATAAAATGTTTAAAGTCCTTTATTTCATTTAAATACTTATAAATTACATTTTTAAATATTAAATGAACTATTAATTTATAATTAATTTGAAATTGAATTGGTTTATTTCTACCGTACATATTGCCCGTCTGCTTTTATTTGCACTAAATTTGACGTCTAATCGTCGCGTCGCTCGCCATCTTTAATTTATCACGGTTCCACCACAAATAACCAACATTCTGTCAAACGTTTCTTCCCCAGTTAAACACTTTTACTCCTTGCACAGAACATAAGCGGTAGACCTCCTTTAATGCGTTGCACTATGCTGGACATTGGGTCTACGATGGGATGCCTGATACTCTCTGGCGCTGGTTCCACTGAGAAAATTGACAGGACAGCCGCTAGTCCAGCCAGTGACTGCATCACGCCTAGACGTTCACCTGTAAAAAATAACAGATATTTAGAAATGGTGTTAAAAGTACCTAACAGGTATTTCCATCAGGACTCGCATCGCATCGGATCGGAAAGGATACGAACGGATGCGGCGACAGCCGATCGCGTCCGGCAGGATGTCGACGCATACGAGTAAATCATCCTTTACACTAGTTTACAGTCTCAAGGTACGTTCGCACGATCGCAGGGTTGGCAAGCCGTGCCCCACGGCGCGGGGGGGCGCACGGGGGCGTGACATTACCAAGCATGCTGACGGCGTGAGGATCATACACACGGTGTTCTTGGAAGGTAGGTTATTGTAAGGTGTAATCTCACAGGTCAAGCCTAGGCAAGACATGAAATATATCGTTTTTATACCTACGGAGGAAAAACGTTTGCTATTTTAACAAGTATGAACTGTTGTCGAAAGTATTTTTGAAATTGGAAGGTGAAGGCTTACCGGACTTTTTTTGTTCTCACGCGTTATGAAACACAAGCACAGATTAGTACAGATGGTTCTTTCCGCTAAATCATTTAAATAAAAAGCGACTCTTGCTACGACACAATAAAGTGTAATTCAGGTCGCACAGCGCTAATTACTTACAGTTAGATATATTCACTTAGAAGTTACCTCTTTCTATCGCGAATATCTTCTGACTACGTTACGTTCACTGAACGGCGCGCCGTGTACTTGTAGCTTCATACCTAAAATGAGGAGTGCGCCTTCTGTACTATTCTGTGGCACAAACTAATATTTTTTTAATGAAAATGAGACAGAATTATGAGTTTGGGTCTTAGTTGTTACGACAGAACTGTCCAGAATAAGCTAATATCTAAGTAACAACTTTTTTATTTTTTTGGTTCATTACAATTAAATATGTAGGTACATAAATCTCTCACCTATACAAGCTCTCGGCCCTGCACCGAACGGCAAATAAAAATATTTTGTGCTGTTATCATATGCTTCGGGATTGAACCTCTCCGGTCTGAACTCCTCGGGGTTCGGGAAGTACTTTGGATCATTGTGGAGCGACTGCAGCGGAATCGCCACTCGTGTGTCCTCTGCTATCGTTATATTCAACTCTGGTACGGTATACGGACGAGTACATTTTCGTGCCAGAAAACCCAACGAAGGGAACATCCGTAAACCTTCTTTGAAGGCCATCTCCAAGTAAGTCATCTCCTTGATCGAGTCGTACGATAGCTTTCCGTCGTGTTTAGCTAAAACGCGATCGACTTCCTCCTGCGCTTTCTTCTGAACGTCCTGGTTGTATGCTAACTGGTGGAGAGTGTAGCTGGTGGCTGACGACGACGTCTCGAAGCCGGCTGCGAAGAAGATAAACACTTGGGCACCTATCAATCCATCGTTGAACTCCAAAGTTACAGTCTCCGGAGTACCATCAGGATTTTTCTTCTGCATCGACTCGCCGACCATAACACCCTTCTCTTTGCACTCCAACATCAAATCTATGAAATCCCCTCTCCCACTAGGTTTATAGTTCCGCTTCCTGAGAATCTCTCCCACCAGCTCATTGATGTCTTTCTCCACGCGAGTGAAAACCTTCAAGTTTCTTAACATTTCAGGGAACAATTCCTTTGCAATGACTGTTACAATTTCTCGAACACGTATTTTAAAAATATTATTTCCGAGTTGTCTGAATGCTGAGTTTTCGTCGTTCAGCGAGTCTGAATCTAGACCGAAGCCACAGGCTCCGATGAAGTCGGTAGTATACCTCGCCATTAGCTCACGAGCGTCTATGGACTTGCCCTCAGCTGCCACGGTCAGCGCGCGAGTCTTCATCCTCTCTGCTCTTTCAACTATTAAAGGAAACATAGCCTTCAGCTTTCCAGTTGTGAAAGCAGGGGTCATTCTCTGTCTCAGTAGCTTCCAAAGATCACCTTCAGCGAAAAATAGGTTCTGCAACAACGTTTCAACTACATCATCCTCCTTATGAGTAGTAAACCCTCGGCCGGAGAAATGTGCAAAGTCAGTGATCAGAATCCGCTTCACAATTTCAGGATCTCGTATCACCAACTCTGGCCGCAAAAAACGGTAGAATCCGACCACTGGTTCGTTGGGATATCTGTAGTACAACTCGTCAGCTAGTTGTGATATACTCTTCTTGAAAGTAATTGCTTTAAAATTGTTTCCAATGAAAGGGATTGGTTTATCGGTTTTTATACCTCTGTCCGCCCAGTACTTGTAGTTCTTCGTACCGAACAAGTACAGGGAGATCAAAAGAACCACTACTATAGCCAGGGTAATCATCTTAGAGTGCGGCGATTCAGATAATAATAGTAAGAACTGTGGAACTTGAAAACCAGGGTGCAACGGCACGGCAATCTGTAAGATAAGAGTGCATAATGGTAAAGTATCTAGGTACAACTTTACATTATGAAAAAACTCGAAACTTAGGTGAAGTGAGCTGTCAATAGTGTTAATCCCTAGCATCGATCCAAACAAACGATAATGTTAACGAATGATAATGGCGATAAAGTTAAGGACAGTACCTACGCTACAGTTTTAGACATACCTAACCTGACCTGATCTGACCTTTTATCGAGAATTATGAGTATCATTGGTGCCGATTCTCTTGTACACCGAACTAAACTAACTTAAACTAAGACTAAAATTACTTACTTTTGGCTATGAGAATCTTAGAGCTATTCTGCAAATAAAATTCTCTAAACTAAAAAATAATTTTGACACAACTAAAATAGAATTTGACAATCGTGAATCCACGTGGTACCCGTGGTTTGCCCTAACCGGTGTTTTTTTTTAGAGCCGGAGGTGCGCATGTGGTGTAGCCTCGACGTGCTTTATATGGAATTTTTATTTTTTTGTATGGAAAATATGAAAAAAATATTACCTACGTGTTAGGTGTTTAAGGGTTTTATAAAGGGGGTCGAAATTTTCATTATTTTTGCGATAGGACGCACCATTTTCGAGATATAAGCAAAAGAAAAAAATAAATACAGTACTGTTTTTGCACGTGAAGTCGAGATGTTGGTGTGAATTTTAGTTCATAACAACTTATTTTATACCACATCATTTTAATCGCGATTAAAATTTGTCAGGTTTAGTCTGATTTGGTCTTTTACAACCAAAATTTTAGGTGAAAAACGTCATATTCAGAATAGCAAAATTGCCATTTTCACTAAACTAAAAACTCAGTACTATCTTAGCGCTGTCAAACTAAAATATAGTTAAGTTGTGTCACTTTAGTCTATTTCAGAATAGGAAATCGTCGTTTGACAGGAATAAACTAAATTTTAGTGATTTTTAGTTTAGTTTAGAGGCATTTGTGACAAGAGAATCGGCACCATTACCTACCTAAATAAACTTTAAGCACAGTCAATTAACTAACTAAAAACACAATAAACACGACAGTTCACAACGAAATTTCGGGGAATATTCGCAAAACGCGTTTTATACTGAACTCTCCAAAATCGATAAGCTTCCGATTGCACTTATCTTTAATCGAACCGGACCTAGGTGAAGGACCCGTTCCCTAAGTAGGTACCAAGAGTTACTGATTTATTTTTCGCATCCCTAATATTTTACTCATGAAAATAAAAACGGATGAACGCACCCATGCATGATTTTATTTATATGTACCTTTTGGCCGTTTATGTTTCATAACGATTCATACGAGTATTCTGATTGATCGTGTATTACGCAATTAGGGTACTGAATTGCTTCCTACTATTTTTTTCAGAATTTAAAACGTAAAAACTGCGATGTTTTGCGCTGAGTCATTGTAAATATAATAGGTACACTTTGTTGATTGCTCCTAAAGTGGGTGATAGATGTGCGAACTTAAAGTACGCGCGGTTTTAAGTTCGCGAACTTATTCGGCTCGGCATGCGCGCTACTGTTTTTTGAGTCAGATTGACTTCGCGCAGTCATTTGTAGCCTACTTCAGAGCGGCAAAGTTATTTAAAGCACGCGTACTCAGTATGACACACGGGCGAGAAAGGTCACCGAGCCTAAGCAAGCGTACTTGCTCAATACTCAATATATTTATTACATTACCATAATGTGTACTAAGGTGGTAACTATATAATTTAATCATTATGGACCCTGTAGGGCACAGCAAAAGGGTAGGAGAGAGGAAGACCTGTTTTAGGAGATCATGAAGTTGTTATTGTGGGAACACGAACAAGTTTTAACTTAAGTACATACAATCAAAGTCGCGCATAAGATACTAACATTTCGCTTATCTATTATTTATGTAATTTATCTGCAAAATGCATTTCAATATTTTAGATTACTTTTATATATCTGTCGATCGATTCTGTAAAAATATCAACGTCAAACTTAGGTGAAGTGAGCGTGTAGTGAGCTGTCACTGTCACAAATCGACCGGCAGGATGCTAGGGATTAGCTCTATTGACAGCTCACTTCACGCTCACTTCGCCTAAGTTTCACGGTGATATTTTTACAGAATCGACCGGCTGTACATATGTATTAAAATTCTGTTTATTAATTTATATGTATTGTTTTTGTGCTCGCACGTCTATCACCCTCATAAGAAAAACAGCCATGCTATTCTGTAAACATCTCACCGTGAAAACTTGGGTGAAGTGAGCTGTCAATAGTGTCAATCCCTATGGAATGACAGCTCACTCCGCGCTCACTTCACCTAAGTTTTTACGGTGAGATGGTTACAGAATAGCACTGCAGACTACATAGAATGAATGGGTGAACTTTTTTGGGCTTCGTTATGTAATGACTAATGATCCAATGACGCACTGCGATATTATTAAAACTAAGTTGGGACTTGGGATACAGATTATTACAATGTTTAAATTCCTGACTTATTTATTTTTTAATATCTTACAGTACAATCTTGTAATACATAAATTTGTAGGTATGTATAATGGAGAAACGGGGCACTATTATTAACACAACAACTTATCAAACAAAATGATGATTCGCTCAGCCAAACAAAACAACAACATCATTCGTCAAGATCAAAGTACACACGCACGCCATATTTTTGTGTGATTATTGCCCATTATTTTCAAAATCTGTTTTTTATAAACCAAATAAGTAAATATTATTCATTATTATATTTATTATATAAGGTACAATGTTATATAAAAATATACAATGTGAAATTTAATTCGTTTGCATCCTCTTAAGGGGTCATTGTACTCATCATTACGAACAACTTTCACTATGGGGCCAACCCTGAAATCGCGAAAAAAAATCAGCTGTTCCATACAATCGTAACAATTTTTGTATTCCTGGCACAGTAGGTATGTCTCAAAGTCGGCACCCCCTGGGCATGAAAAACTGGCAACTGGAACTAGGCAAACTAACTTAGATCTTCGCTTTATTTTTTAAAGTTCCGGTTACAAAGAATTTCGGAGCCACAATAAAAGTATACCTACACACGCATACACAGCACCCACCACACCCGTGCGCTGATGACCATCGTGACATTCATTGGTGATTGATAAAACCGTATTCTATAGTTGGATGAGATATCCACAAGCAATATCCATACCTTCTT
Source organism: Agrochola circellaris (assembly GCA_914767755.1). Taxonomy (NCBI): domain Eukaryota; kingdom Metazoa; phylum Arthropoda; class Insecta; order Lepidoptera; family Noctuidae; genus Agrochola; species Agrochola circellaris. The sequence continues at coordinate 306,020 of OU611867.1, read as the reverse complement.
ATTTTATTTAGCCTGTACCCTAATTACGTAATACACGATCAATCAGAATCTGAATCTTTTTGAAACAGATTGATAATACATTGCTTCATAGGAAAAATGTTTCTGATAATAACGTAAATATGGTAATGAATGTTGTTGAACTGACAAAATGAAATGAAATGAAATGAAATGAAAAAAGAAATGAAAAGTGTTTATTAGTTTTAACAAGTTTCCTTACATAACTAGGTAGTGATTGGAGCCTCCTTTTAAGCTAATAAAGCCTGTATTAGGAGACTCCGCTCTTCCATACATTGTTGGTATTAACTATAAACTTGTTTATTTAAAACAATAATAAAAAAATATATAATAAAGGAATCTAATCTACGAAAACTATGGATAATTTATAAGTTAGGCTAATAAGTGCTTTCAGAATTCAAATTGTTTGTAATAGTGTAGTTGTGTGTAATAGTGTGATTGTGTGTTGTGTTAAATGAAACAGATTAGTTGTAATCGTTTACGAAAATATGTTGCGTAATTAGATAGCAGGTCTATTTATATTTTGGCGTTGTTATTGATCACACGCTGTCTATGTTTGCGAATCTACGCGTACGCACAAAGCCACAAGCTTCGCTGCAAACAGTCGTGTTTCGTGATTCGTGAACTTATTTGCGTTTAAGGTTTTGTTGGTGAGTTATCATTTTTTTTGTTATAATTAGGTAGGTATTTCCATGTTTTTGCAAGTCTGTCTAGTAAATTGGTCTTGCAAATAAATAATTCTTCATTCTTGCTAGATTAAAATATGTAGTTTGAAATAAGAAAAAACAACGTGATTTTGCAGATAATTATTAAGATGAACCGACATGAACTAACCTTGAACCTCCTTGAACAGAGCCTCAAAATGGATTAGTGGAGTAATCACCAGTAGACTTCACTTTATCTTGTCCCGTGGCGCGATTGGTAGCACTGTTCTGTTCCACAGAACATAATATATAATCTACGAGCACTGTTCTGTCAATCGAAATTTTGAACTCTATTTTTATTGTTTATCTTGACAACCAATGGTGCCAATATGACTGCAAGGGAAAAGTTATAGTAAACGGTCTGTACATTATCTGTGCGTTTGCACTGGCGAAAAAATGTTGAAATCTCTAGTTCCAGTCAAACATTGTACGGAACATTGACAAAAAATAGAGATTTCAACATGTTTTGTTGTGAATGTTTCGCCAGTGCAAAAGTACAGTAATATGTCCAAAAACAGTAGTGATGTCCTCGAACCACACGTAAATATGGAAGTAAAATATTATCGATATTTTTGGAACTGTTGCCAAAGTGTAGTAGATACTAATAACATTGATTGGGCCCGTGTTCAAATACTCTTACCTTAAACGAGTAACGACTCTCAAACAGGGTTACATCCCTGTTTGAGAGTCGTTACTCGTTTTAGGTTCGGTCATTCATTCCTCTTATACCTACCTAATGTGCAAATATTCGAAGACGGCTCGGCGACGGCTTAAAAAAAATAAGTTATCGATATCGTTTTATTAACAAACTGTCTTTAGTATACTTTTCCATCAAATGATTACTTTGTCTTCGACATATGCATTGTTACTTATAGAGATAAGACATAATGTTTTGTTTATTTATCTAATTATCGCACTATAATGAAGATACCTTATCAATACACGCATTCTTATCTTACAGGTGGCTGTGGCTGTGAAGAGCATCCTAGTTCGTTAATCTTTGAACAACTCAAGTACAGCAGCATTACGAAGAACCAACATGATTGCCCTGGCGATAGTAGTGGTTCTCTTGATCTCCCTGTACTACTATGGCACCAGAAACTTTAAATACTGGGAGAAAAGAGGTATAAAATCCGATAAACCACTTCCTCTTTTCGGAAACAATTTAAAAGGATATATGTTCAAAGCCAGTATGACAACACTTGGGGACGAGTTGTACTGGAAGTATCCCAACGAACAAGTGGTTGGATTCTTTCGATCTTCACGGCCAGAATTGCTGATACGAGATCCTGAAATAGTGAAGCGGATTTTGACTACAGACTTTGCACATTTCTTCGAGCGAGGTTTCACGCCCCATAAGACTGTGTTTGAACCTCTGATGCAGAACCTGTTTTTCGCTGAAGGTGATCTCTGGAAATTACTGAGACAAAGAATGACTCCTGCCTTCACAACTGGAAAGCTGAAGGCTATGTTTCCTTTAATAGTTGAAAGAGCCGAGAGAATGAAGACTCGCGCGCTGACCGTGGCAGCTGAGGGCAAGTCCATAGACGCTCGTGAGCTAATGGCGAGGTATACTACCGACTTCATCGGAGCCTGTGGCTTCGGTCTAGACACGAATACACTGAACGACGAGAACTCAGCGTTCAGACAACTCGGAATCAATATTTTCAAAATACGACCCCGAGAAATTGCAATAGCTATTGCAAAGGAATTGTTCCCTGAAATGTTTCAGAACTTAAAGATTTGGACTCGTGTGGAAAAAGAAATCAATGAGCTGGTGGGAGAGATTCTCAGGAAGAGAAACTATAAACCTAGTGGGAGAGGGGATTTCATAGATTTGATGTTGGAGTGCAAAGAGAAGGGTGTTATCGTCGGCGAGTCGATTCAGAAGAAAAATCCTGATGGTACTCCCGAGACTGTAACTTTGGAGTTCAACGATGGACTGATAGGTGCCCAAGTGTTTGTCTTCTTCGCAGCCGGCTTCGAGACGTCGTCGTCAGCCACCAGCTACACTCTCCACCAGTTAGCATACAACCAGGACGTTCAGAAGAAGGCGCAGGAGGAAGTTGATCGTGTATTAGCCAAACACGACGGAAAGCTATCGTACGATTCGATCAGAGAGATGACTTACTTGGAGATGGTGTTCAAAGAAGGTTTACGAATGTTTCCTTCTCTGGGGTTCTTGTTAAGACAGTGTACTCGTCCGTTTACCTTTCCAGAGTTAAATTTAACGATAGATGAGAACATCCGAGTAATGATTCCACTGCAGTCGCTCCACAATGACCCGAAGTACTTCCCGAACCCTGAGGAGTTCAAACCGGAGAGGTTCAATCCCGAAGCGTATGATAACAGCAATAAATATTTCTATTTACCGTTCGGTGCAGGACCGAGAGCTTGTATAGGTGAGTGACTTTTATTATTTTGTTATCCACGCGATAATCCACGATAAATTAACTAACATATGTACTCAGAATCAAGTTCTTCCCGAACATAGATATCGTTACCGAAATAATAAATTAAATAATGAGGCCATTAATTGTTCACCGATACCTAAGCGGACTTATTTAGTATTAAAATAAAGCATGGCCATGGTACCATTATCTTGAATTAAATGGTACACAAGATGGCAAGTTGCTATAATAAAAATACAGACACAAACAAAACCCTCTTATATTTTGTACATGCTAGTTATTCAAAATACTTGTTATTTTTACAGGTGAACGTCTCGGCATTATGCAGTCACTGGCAGGACTAGCGGCTGTCCTATCCATTTTCACAGTGGAACCAGCTCCAGAGACTGTCAGGCATCCAGTTGTAGACCCTCTGTCCAGCGTGGTGCAGTCAATCAAAGCTGGTCTACCGCTCATGTTCCGTGCAAGGACTAAAGTTGCTTGAAACGGATGAATTATAACTGTGATCTTAAAAGCCTGCCTTTCATGTGAAAGCTAAGCTTGTGAAAGCCTAGGTATCTGTGTTAATATTGTAAAACTTGAAACAGAGATAGTGACCCGCATGTTGACTTTTGCATTTGTAAATTTAGGTAGCTTGCGCACATTTGTAATTTGGGTAGACCGCACGGCACCGCAACTTACACAACACGCTGTTTATGTCTATCGAATAAATGCACAATACAAGCGGGCCTATGGGCTTGGCTTTTTTGTTTTATATTGCGATGTGCTGCGGTCTGATGCAGCTGCAATGCGCGCTAGCCTTTCAAGCGCATTAACTTCTCTATTTTATAAAATTTAAGTACGTACTGGAATTACTCAGTAAGAGCGACTACTAAACACCTAGATACCTACTTATTTGTTCTTCCCTTAGATATTTGCATTCTAGGCTAACTAACTGCTTTGTCAACATTTGTTTTTAACTGGGCATTCTGTGAGATTGAATATCAATGTGAAATTTAATTCGTTTGCATCCTCTTAGGGGGTCATTGTACTCATCATTATGAACAACTTTCACTACCTATGGGGCCAACCCTGAAATCGCGAAAAAATTATCAGCTGTTCCGTACATTATAACGAGCTATGCGAACATTAACGTATGATGCAACAGTTGAATTTTTTTTCGTGATTTCAGGGTTGTCCCCACATTGAAAGTTGTTCATAATGATGAGTACAATGACCCCTTAAGAGGATGCAAACGAATTAAATTTCACATTGTCTAAAGGTATTTTTGTTTAAATAGGTATAAAATTACTAATACATAGGTAGGTATCTATGTTATTTGTCAAAAGTTATTATATCTTACCTACTTTAAGTAAATAAGTAATAAGTTTTCTGATTAAAAATAAACTAAACAGGAAGGAACAATGCTATTTAATTTAGAAGTTGTGGTATCAAACTGTTACAGCTACACAAAAACGGATTATTATGTTTTGAGGGCTGTTCTTATTTATTCTAGCTTGCACTTTACCGTTGTTATCTTCATTCGGTAGTGAGCGCCTTGTTCTCACTAGTGAGTAGTGCCGACGCAATCCATTTTATTAGGGACTTAAATTACGTACGCGTAGGTACAGGTACAGGCAATGCGTCGATAGCAGTTTGTTATCTTGTACTTACGTAACTAGATTTTGACCTTCGTGTCGGAAGGAACTATGTAGGGTTTATAATATTTATCTACTCTCATAACGTAATATTAAAATAGAATCATATTATAACACTTTTTATCTAACAATATAACGCTATTTTTTTTTTTTCTTTTATGATACAGGCCAAATCACAGAAATTAATACCAACAAGGAGTTTCCATCAAATTTTGGGTAATGGAACGTTAGCGGGGGACAGCAGCACCTCTCTAGCGCATGCGCGGTGATGTGCTGGGTGCAGGCGCCATTCATACGTGAAGTTGTACTGAAATTGCACTCTAGGTATTAAAACACTCGTGTGATACTATTAAAAACCTCGCTTACGCCTCGGTTTTTAAACACACACTCGTATTATAATACCCCTCATTAAGCAACAGTTTCATAGACTACTATTATCATTGTAAATCCAACAGAGAAAAGTCAAAACAAAATAAAAACCGGCCAAGTGCGTGTCGGACCACGCACAATGAAGGGTTCCGTAGTTGCGATCAATTTATCCCAAGAATAAACTTAACATTGTAGTTGAAAAACATGTTCTCCCATAAGGAATGTATGGGAGATCATGTTTTTCAAACTGCAAATTTAAGTTGGTTGATTATTACTCGTTAACTGTACAGCCTACTTAGCTCTGATAGTTTTCGTTTTAATTTCGTTATATAGGTATACTACTGCTGTGAATTTTTTCACAAATCCAAGTACAACCATTTAGCTGGCTCTAACAAAAATTTGCACTGTAAAGCTCAATACACATATAAAGCGGGTACGTGTCGGGCCGGACCGGGACGGAAGTACAGCGGGCTTGTATACTAACTAAACTAACTGCTTGTAACTGATTTATTTTTGTTAGAGTCAAGTGTCCCCCACACTTGACTCCAACAAAAATAAATCTGTTACAAGATTAATATTTCGCGAACGGATCCCTGAATCCAAAAATGGTTTACACAAACTCTAGATTTTAATTTACCACTTTGTCGGCATGATTTATATGTATATATAAGTATGCCAAATTCCAGCTTTCTAGTACTAACCGTCTCTGAGCTAAGCCGCGGTCAGACAGACAGACAGACAGACGGACATGGCGAAACTATAAGGGTTCCTTGTTTACTACGGAACCCTAAAAAGAAGAAGGTATCTGCAATATTCTTTACGTGGAACAGAGACAGCAATATTTTTGGAAAGCATGTATGTATTGAATACATGTTTTCCAAAAATATTGCTGTCTCATCGGTCTCATCCCCATAAGATTCTCATCCGTCCATCAACGTCAAGCTGTCAATGTCATGTCAAGGAGTTATGTCAATATGGCGGCAATAATTTTTTCAAATCTTTTGTAACTACCTACGAAATCTGAGATTTACAAGACATACCTATTTGTTTGCTTAAAAATTAATGAGATACCCGAGTCTGTCATTACTTTATTAGTTTTGTTGTGTTTGAAAGTGTTACGTTTATACTCAATATACGAAATAATTTGTGAAGTGTTGTGGTAACTTATAATCGAAATGGCTTCAGGTGACAAGTCGACGAAAACGCAACTAATAGCTATTTATAGATTGGAATTCTATAAAAACAAAAAGAACTGGAAGCTATACGAGGACGTGAGGAAGGAGCCGCCGCCGTCACCGAAAACTACGAAGTAAGTTTTATTTGGTACGAGTATTCCTCATTGGATCAGAGTTACTTAAAAAACATAGGCAAGCAACAATATTGTTTTATGTGTATGTCTCAAATAGTTCATTTCTATTTAATGATTATGACGATCCTGTGACCAAACAGATCACCAGACAAAGTGAGTTCAACAAAAAAAATAACATTGTTGCTTGAATTTACATCCACAAACTTGCAGAAGACTCCTTGACTTGAACTTTATCATCACACTGTGACCAGAATTAAAGCTTAAGTTAGTAAAATCAGTTGAGTTTCAGTGCTACTAATTGTGAAAGTTATTATAAAGATAATTATTATCAATAATGCCCATGAAGCTAAGCTAAGCTGGATCTGCCATTAAAATCAGAAAGATGCTGGTGATCTGCCTGCTTTCCATGTCGGGGTTGGCTTCCAGTATTGTTATAGACTGCTTATCTGACCTCCACAATACAGTTACTAGGTAATACAATACTCCTTAGTAAGACTGGTTGTCAGAAATTATTATGTTATGTCACCTGTTATTTATTTATTTATTTATTTAGAATCTCTATTCAAAGATATACACAATACATGACACAAATAATGGGCATACCCAAGCAACTCGTAGAGACCCCTTAGACATTTTTTTATGGAATGAGTCACCAACTGACAATTATCCCTGTATGTACCATGCAAGTGCACCCAAGGACAACCCTCGGTTGGTGGAGGACTATTGCAGAACATGGAAACAGAATATATTGGGCTATGGATTTCGGTGGCTAAGTATAGAGTATTGGTTAGCTTGAATTATTGAAGAACTATGTCCTCTGCCTGACCAATGTTATACAATCTGATCTGCCTAGGCTTTTCTCAACAATGTTGGGGTCGGCTTCCAGTCTAACCGGATGCAGCTGAATACTAGTATTTTACATGGAGCGACTGCCTATCTGACCTCCACAATCCCGTAACTGGGTTATACGATACCCCTTGGGTAGACTGGCGTCAGACTTTCGGGCTCCTGACGACCAATGTTATACAATATAAACAGATAAATTAGCAGACTTGCACACTCAATTAATTTACCATAACATTCAAACAACAAAAACGCCTATTTCTAGCTTTGAACTACAACAGCAAAAAAAAAATATTATAGTCCTAAATAAACAGTGGCAATGGTATTTGAACTTGTCATTATGACATTGAGTTTTGATTCCCTAATTTTCATAATTATCTGAAATTCTGAATTCAAATATAATAATTCGAAGAAAGTTGTTATATTTCAGTAAGCTCAACAAGACATACAATGTGGGCGAAGAGTTTCCCGAACCGGATGATGTGGAGCAGGAATCCGCACACAACAAGGCTTTCCTAGGTGAGGAACCGGCGCAGTATTCTGTTATTTTTGGTTTATTATCAGATCATAGACAAACATTCAGTTACTGAATGGCTAAAGCAGTATAGAAAAAAAATTAAAATGCTTGCATGAATTTTATGTTTTTGTGTTACCAATATTTAAAGTGGACACGCGGTCGACGACCCTGTAAACGGTTCTGTAAACCAATATTTCAAGTGGACACGCGGTCGCCAACCCTACAAAAAACATCATCAAATGAATTTATTTTTGTTTTATCATGTACAGATATCGATAAGATACCCATCACGTGCGCGGAGTTTCGCTAGCTAATTTAATTAGACCCAGTATTATTTTTTTTGTAAAGTTCACCGTATAAATAAATAAAAATGTAAACTTATTATACAGGGTGGATTTTTGAAACGGGGCTGTAAGGGTAGGTACCTTAACCGTTGTAGCTACAGGAAAACGGTCTTAGGTGACTGTCCTTAACTTTTTGAGACATTTTGATGTACATTTTTTTCAAAATCTATGAATGCAGATCGCATTAACAGATTTTGAAAAAAAAATACAGTCTGCAAGAAATTGGGCATTTTTGACAAAAACTTTTTTTGTTGTCAATAAAGATAAGATAAAGAGATAAAGAGATATTTATTTGTAAACATGTGTAACATTATACATATCTGTCCTACACTACAATCGATCCTGTTTCTTATAAGGATCAAAAAACTATCAGATCAACTGAGGTTTGAGTACTAGAAAAGTCAAATTGATAAAAACTTATTCCACAGGTACATTTCGTAGAAAATAAACTGTAACTTACTTTTTATGATGGACAGATTAGCTGAATATAAACAAAAAATTTAAACTTCTTTAAAATTTAAATTCACTTTACAAGTTCTAAATTATTTGAGCTCATTTTCTTCTCAGAACGTCGGCAATCACAAGCAACAAACTAAAAAATGAGCTCAAATAATTTAGAACTTTCAGACTTTTATAGGATACGTTAAAAAAGCTTGTCCGCTACAGAAGTCACAAATCGCAAAAAACCTTTGTATGGGAAGTTTAAACATCTTAATTTTTTTTTTCAAACCAAATGTAATTATACTTATACGTATGCGTATACGTTCGATTTTTTTTTGTTTATATTCGGCTAATCTGTCCATCATAAGAAGTAAGTTAGAGTTTCTTTCCTATATATGTAAATAAGTTAATCTTTCTTTTTTTTCAGCTAGTATATCTAAAAAAGTAGGTTAGAGTCTCATTTCAAACAAAATGTATGGGAAAAGTTTTTTGCGATATCTGACTTTTCTAGTACTCAAACCTCAGTTGGTCCGATAGAGTATTTTGAACCTTATAAGAAACAGGATCGACGGGCACCAATTTTTTTTTGTTAAATTTGCAAATTTTTTTGCTGTCTGGACTATTTTCTTATAGCAACAACAGTTAAAGTACCTGCCTTACTGCCCCATCTTAAAAATCCACCCTGCATAAGTATTCCCATTCCAACATTGCTCATTATTTTACGTATGTGCACAAATCCATTCAGACCAAAAAGATGCAAATTCGTTTGTTCTCTCTCCATCTGTATATGTATGCCTTACCATCTCAGTATTTCCTATCCAAATATCTATAGATACCATCAATCTCATCATTACAGAGTTGTTCATCTATAATTTTGTAAACATGGCATACAAAATAGGTAATTACTTCCATGGTTATAACAACTTTATTTATTAGATCTCATCATCGCGCGTTCGTATTTCCGAAGATAGACAATGATTCCCGAAGCGCATACTTTTCTTTGGAAAACTGTACTCTTTGATGTATTTGTATGTATCTATCACTGTATTTTTTTCTAAAATGGATTATCTTATCTGATGTTAAAATTAAAAATATAAACAGATTAATCAAAAAGTTAAAGATCTAAGTTCTAAGAACGTTTTCATGTAGCTACCAGCTTTACTGCACCGTCTCAATATCCACCCTTTACATTGACCAGCACTACCCTCCACAGAGGACGGGCCGGACCCGCAGCCCCCGGACGAGCCCCCGCCGCAACCAGTCCCCGAACACAACTTGTACCGCCCGCACTCCTGGCCAGAACAGCCCTGGAGCGAGGACAAGACTGAGGCGCTCTGGCAGGAGGATGTTCAACCGGTGAGGTTATCAGAACATAATAATAATACCAGCCTACTACTGTCCCACTGCAGGACAAAGGCTTCTCCTCGTAAAGACAAGGCACGACCATTGATCACCACGCTTGCTCAAGACGAGTTGGCGATTTCAGACTTATATTAATTATAAGTTCAGGTCTCCCCACAATGTTCTACTCCAGCGCTGTCAGTGTCATCCATTATTTTAAGATCTTTAAGGTGACGCTAACCGACTTTTAATGAATTTAAACTGATGATCACGTGTAAAGGAGTAGTGTTAATGATTTGGAAAAAATATATGTTAAATTAGAGCATTTTCTTAATAACTTAATATATGAATATTTTAGATGATGTTTATATTATTACATAGTGAAATTAATTTGTAGTTAAGTTATGTCTAATGCCGATAAAAAACTGAGAATCACTCAAAATCTTAATTAATTAATTATTGATCTTTTAGTATACGTGTTTTATTAAAATACCTTTTGTTTTATGTATAATAAATTAATAATGCGTCAAATTGGGGACCGCGCTCCTTGATGAGCGAGTCCCGAGTCCTATTACTGGCTGGACGTACGACGCGTTGGGTGAGGTCAGTACAGAACACGTAAACTAAACACTCAAGGTCACTAAAATATATCTGCGCCTAAAATAAAATAAAAATACTCCTCCAGACCGTATTTCGGCCATGACGGCCAATCTCAACGGAGACTAGTGTTCGGCGCGGCAGATATTATAGTGCACAAGTGTGTGCGCAGGCACAGGAGCGCAATCTCTCTTCTCTCACTCTCATAGTCCGATGGGACTGCTCTTAATAGTTTGTTTTGTTTTTCTGGTAGATGTAAGTACTAACACTAGTTTCTAAGTCGTGTGTATACTTACCAAATGGACTAGTAATAGGTCCGAAATTTTTTTTTTTTTTTTTTTTTTTAATCCGACACGACCGGCAAAACAAAAATATGCAGGGCGGCTCGATACCTTTAAACAAAAATATGTAGGATGACTCGATTCAGGTGTCCGGGAGTGTAGTATAGTATGGAAATTTGAATATGTCGTAGGATTGGTCTGCGGCAGAAGCCGGCAGCATGCCTGTGGAGCTCGCGTATGACCAGTGCGATGGGCCCCGTCATCAACACCTGTGGACGCCTGGTAATTAATATAACGTTTTTAGTTGTTATTATTATTGACTAGCGACCCGCCCCTGCTCCGCACAGGTGCAATGGCGACTAGTCACAAAGTTGAGAATTTAAGATTTCTGTGCTATATCTAAGTTAAATATTAAATGCACAAGCCATATACCCGATTTTATTAACATTTTACTTTTTAGTCTTAAACTGTTGGAATACGGGCCAGGCCTGTACACAGCAGTGCCAATTAGTCGAACAGATATTTATTCCAATAGATATACATATATTATTTATTTTATTTTATCTATTTTTTGCCTGCTCATTACACGATGGGATCTGCTTTACCGACTCAGCATTACTTAATGCGTCGTAATGTCAATACCGCAGAATGACATTCAGCCTTCTTCTTTACATGGCAAACCGAATTAAAAATCGTTTCGCAGCAATAATTTTAGCTCAATATGAATAATGCGTAGATAATGGCTATGTGATGGGTCTTTTTACACCCTATATTTGTCCTAGCGTCCCACTTAGAGCTAAGGCCAGCAGTAGATGCACTGGACCAACTGCTGCAGACGTCTGAGGACTGGATGCTGCGACGCGGTTACCCACTGCGCCAGGAGTGTGCACCCACGAGTGACGAGTACGGGGTATGTACCACATAGCTTACTGTTAATCCAGATAAGGTATGTGCTTCGGTAAACTTCGTCTGTTCGGAAATACGAACGCGCGATTACCCAGCGTCCCACTACAAGCTGAAGCCTGCAGTAGACCTGTCAAATGACAGTCGGCAAGAAAATAGGCAGTTTTCACAAAAACTTTTGATCCCAATCGATCCTGTTTCTTATAAGGATCAAAAAACTCGATAGGACCAAATGAGGTTTGAGTACTAGAAAAGTCAGAAATAGCGAAAAAAAAACCCATACACTTCGTAGGAAATGAGACTCCAACCTACTTTTAACGATGGATAGAGTATAAAAATTAAACTTCGAAGGCCTTATGATTTTATTTCCTTTGAGAACAAGATGGTTTGTTGCTTGTGATTTCCGACGGTCTGAGAAAAATTTTTGAACTTCAATTAATTTTGAATTTTCAGACATGTATCAAAAAATACTGTCCGCTACAAAAGTCAGAAATTGCAAAAAACAGTTCTATTGAAAAAGTTTTTTCAAAAGCAACAACCTATCAAAATTTCGTTCTCAAATCAAATAAAAATATAATGCGTATTCGTTCGAAATTCCATTAATTTTTTTATTTTTTTCCATCGTAAAAAGTAAGTTGGAATCTCATTTTCTAAGAAATGTATGGGAAAAGTTACTTGCGGTTTCTGACTTTGCTAGTACTCAAACTTCAGTTGGTCTTATAGAGTTTTTTGATCCTTATAAGAAACAGGATCGATCGGGATCAAAAAGTTCTTGTGTAAACTGCCGATTATCTTGCAGACTATAATTATTTTTTTCAAAATCTGTGAATGCAGATCAAAATGTCTCAAAAAGTTAAGGACAGTCTCCTGAGCCCGTTTTCCTGTAGCTACAACGGGTAAGGTACCTGCCCTTACTGCCCCATCTCAAATATCCAGCCTGTATAAGATTTCATTATCCCGCGTTCGTGTTTCCGAAGAAAGACGATGATTGCCGAAACGCGTACTTTTGCTAAAAAAAAGAATGGGAACTGGGACTGAATCACAGCAGTGGAAACGTTGATTATGCCACTGATTATTTATTAAGATTGACTGGTAGAAAATGCCTCAGGCATTAAGTCCGCCTTTGTACAGTATTTTTTACTTGTGCATGAAGTTTTAATAAATAAATAAATAATAATTATGCTATGGTGTCTATCTGTAACGACTGCCCCGTTGATCTAGTGCTCGCAAGCGCTACTGCTGAGCATGTGGTCCTGGGTTCGATTCCCAGGTTTGGCAAAGTTATATTGTTTTTCCATCAAAAAATTCTCAGTAGCAGCCCGGAATCTAAGTTGCCCGGTCGATGGCAATAGGTTCGCCCTTTATTAAGTGGGACTTAAACTCTGTCTAACCCTTTGGGTACAGGCGTGATGTTGTGTTGCAGTTGGTGGACGAGCTCGCCGACTTCATGCGCGGGGCTCACGAGACTTCGCACTCCTCAGAGATAGATCTCAGCGTCACACAAGGTAACCATTAGTTATTATAGCTTTGATCCGTGACTTCAGCTGGATTCGGTTAGACTGGAAGCCGACCCCAACTATGTTGGGACAAGGCTAGGCAACGGCCGACGTCACGTGTAATACTAATATAAATATTTTTTTAATGAAAATGTAATATTAATTAGCAGATTGTCCGTGTACATATGACGGCTTGCTGTACATGTTGTCTGAGCGTCAGCTGGCGCGCGCCGTCCAGCGACACCACTTCGCGCTCGTACGTCTGCTCGGGGAACAAGCGCTGAGAGAGAGACCGGTGAGCACTACGCACTACACACAAACACACACACACACACATATGCATACGTGCAGCGCCACCACTTCGCGCTCGTACGTCTGCTCGGGGAACAAGCGCTGAGAGAGAGACCGGTGAGCACTACGCACTACACACAAACACACACACACACACATATGCATGCGTGCAGCGACACCACTTCGCGCTCGTACGTCTGCTCGGGGAACAAGCGCTGAGAGAGAGACCGGTGAGCACTACGCACTACACACAAACACACACACACACACATATGCATACGTGCAGCGACACCACTTCGCGCTCGTACGTCTGCTCGGGGAACAAGCGCTGAGAGAGAGACCGGTGAGCACTACACACAAACACACACACACACATGCATACGTGCAGCGACACCACTTCGCGCTCGTACGTCTGCTCGGAGAACAAGCGCTGAGAGAGACCGGTGAGCACTACACACAAACACACACACACACACACACATGCATACGTGCAGTGACACCACTTCGCGCTCGTACGTCTGCTAGGCCCATCTAGCGCTGAGAGAGAGACCGGTGAGCACTACACATACACTCACACACACACACACACACACTCTAACACAGACTCACACACAAAATGTTTCTTATTGTTGCATACTAGGATTTTTAAGCTACTTAGATTATTTTATGTAGGTATGTGCGTCGTTGTTGTGCAGAAAATACAAATTTTCTTTGTTATCCACTAAAACTACACTGTTATCTACTAAACTGTTTCCTCCACAGTACTCCCACTCACACCTACACCTCCCGATGCCCTTCGAGGACTGCCCGACCCGCGACACAGACCCGTTCCGGCCGGACGTAGTGCTGTCCGGCTCACACGCCGTGTCCGGCTCGCACGGCGCCTCGTCCGGCTCACACGTCTGGTCCGGCTCGCACGGTGCCGTGTCCGGTTTATCGCTTACGCCGGACACCGGACGCGGCCGCGGACGCCTGCAGCAGACACGCAGAGTCATCGGCATCGGTATGGGCAGGCCATATCGGCTGTAACTACAAGAAGAAGAAACGACACTCAGGATACAATTTACGTACATACATAAACTCCCGCGCACCTGCCTACTCCCGTGGTGGGGCGTGAGTTTATGTATGTGCGTAAACAATTTTTTTTTTTTTTTTGATGTTGGCTAATTATCAAATATCTTCTCCCGCTCTGGGCGGAGTGGGAGGGCGTGTCAGACTTTTACTGACTAACCCACCCGTGTTCCTTCCGTTGCCTGTGTGCCGGGGTCGCGATATTTTCAGACAACTCGCAACCCCGGCAGGATGTGCGTAAACAATAAGTCTGTTAAGAGCGCTTATGCTGAAAGTGGGCAATGTCGGAAATAGACGTCTTCCGCTGTTTTGATTAATTTGGCAATATTACTGTATGGAAATAAGAAATGTGGCTAACTATCGAACTAGTATATTAATAATGAATTGCAAAAACACTGAATTTCATGTTGTAGCCGTTTTAGGTGTAAACAAGGCATTTGGAAAGTTTCAGAATACTTTTTTTACATCTAAAACTAAATATTCGGTGTATTGTGTACGATATTAATTATAGCTTAATTTCATAATCAATATTTTAGTTCGCTAGTTAGCCACATTTCTAATTTCCATACAGTAATATTGCTAAATTAATCAAAATAAGTAAATATTTGACAGCTATTTGTGATGTTGCCAACTTTTAGATAAGCGCTCTTAAACTAAAAATTTATTGGCGAAACCTGACAGGCGTAATAATAGGTATCAGTATTGAATAGCAATAAAACAAGTTTAAGAGTTGTTCCACACATTTGGACCGCACATTGGACGTTCGGTTCCGCACAGAAGCATATCGAATGGTTGTGAACAGCTCTGTAGGCCTGTGAAGTTTCGCCAGTTAATTAGAAATGAGAAATGTGATAAAATTAAATGTTTATATTAGACATGGCTGAGCCATGGAGGTGATTAAATTATGGTTTTTTGTATATTCACAGACATTTTGTGAGATTTACAGGTAAAGAGCATATTTGTTAACTTGTGTTTTTTCAACAACTAATATAGTGCTCTGAGAGTTCAGTTTTGAGAAAATTAAGGTTTTACTACAAAAACTTAGGCTGAGAAATTAACCTTATCTATTTGGATTTAACGTGCATATTCCTAAAAATTTCATACGAACATTAAATTTACACAAATGTGGTTCATTTTCGTATGAAACGCTACTGTACTTAGCTTGAGAAAAGGCGAAAGTTTCCGACAGATAAGTGTCGTGTGTAACAGTAGGTGAGCCGGAAGCTCTCGGTGCGGAGGGCGCCGGGCGACGCTCGCGACGCCGGCGCCTGCGGTCAACGAGATCATCATTCGCCCATATCACAATTTATTAGGGGTCATACGTCGTCCCGGTAGTCACCTCCTTTCTAACCATATCAACTTTCCCACAGTCCATCCAACGTTTCTTTCGTCAAATGTAACTAAAGTGAGTCTTAAATGTGCGACGCCTTTACTTTTTATAAAGGGTTCTTCACACATGTTCGGGTCGGCACATTCAATTCGGTAGTATTTGTTGAAAAATAAAGCCGACTCTAAGGCTTTTACGGCTCGTGCCGATCGGCAAACTCCGTTCGACGTCTACCCTCGCTGAATCATGTTCGGGTCGCCCGGTCGGCTCAAAATTAGCAGCTCTTCCCGAACATATTGTTAGGTTATTTCCATTTATTACACGACTAACCAAAAAGGAGTGTAATGTTCTCAGGGTTCATGTATGTATGTATGTGTGTCAGTTTTGTATATGTGTCAGATTCTTTTTTCAACCATAACTTTAAAAAAAAATCACATAAACCTACACTTATGAAACGTCAGAAGCTAGGTGCACGGTTCCAATTGGTCGTTTCCTATGGAGAAGAGCCGGCAAGAAACTAACCACGGTTACTCTTTTAAAAATAATTTGCAATTACAATATTTATAAATACAGTATTAATAGGATAGGTTTATTTTAATATAAGTACGACTGTTTGTTTTCACTTACAAAATGAAAGTAAATATTTTCGACTAGCTTCTGCCCGCGAATTTTAACTGAATTTTCTTGTTTTAACTTTAAACATTAAATATATCCTATTACAATGCAATTCCGAAGATACCCTCCCTACATACAAACTCACAAATTTTCCCTCTTTATAATATTAATAGATTTTGCCGCCCCGCTGTGCCGACTCATGCCCACCCGAACTATTGTGAATTACGCCTAACATAACTGGAGAAATGTGTATTAACATTTAAAAGTATATTTTTGTAAATAATATTAAAATTGTCTAAGATATAACTTAAAATAAAATGTAAAATTATATGCTTTTTTTCTTAAAAGAAACGGGTCATTACTTTATTTTTGACTCACAAAAAATACCAAAAAAAAATGTTGAAACATACTAGATTTTGTATATTATTCGTATTTTGTATGAGACTGATTTGACTTGTTAGTTCCTACAACATTTATAACAAAGCTAATCTCGCGACAATCTAAGAAGCCCGATTTGACACCTATCAAAATATTTTGTGTAGTGACGGGAAAAAAATTCGCTTAATTTGAAAACGACGAAAACGTCTCTTCTAAAGTATTCCGTTATAATTTTCTTTCGTTCGATTTTGTTTTTATATGTTAAAACATTTATTAACACCGTAATTATACGTTTCTCACTTTTCTAAATGTAATGTTTGTAAAAGAATAAATTTTTCAGAAAATCGATTTTATGTTGTCAAAATACGGTTTAAAACGGTCACAACACTACGGCAACGCACCCAAAGACATGACATTGTAATAACGTCCTGTTGTAATCAACGATTAATTCGTGTTTTTAAGTGCATTTTTCCAATATAAAGTGAAACTTGGTGCTTACGAATGATACTCATTGTTATACTGTATGGATAACATATTAATAAATTAGAATTATAAATTAGATTTTTAGATTTCCTGCGTAGACGTTCATACAAAGTTGTCGCGGCATGTATTATGAGAAACGTCAAATCGGGCTTCTTAGATTGTCGCGTGATTAGTGTGTAAATTATTTTTCCTCTTGTGTTTACCAAATTGATGATTTTTGTCAAATACAGTGTGTTATTCGTAACTAATATGTCGGCAATCCAATAAGGGATGCAAATGTCAACCATTTTCGAGTAATTTAACATTTTATATTTTTTTTTCATAAATTTCAAAATATAAAATGTCAAATTACTTGTAGGCGTCATAAGGGGTCATTTGTCGTTCATCCACATGTGGCGACGATAACGGACTTTTTCATGATTTTATACTGAAGATCACGTCTAAACGAGTAGTGTTAATGATTTGGAAAAAGTATATGTTAAATTAGAGCATTTTCTTATTCTCTATATGAATATACATAGACAACCTTAATCCACGCACAAATTTCATTTAAACATACACATTTACCTCTCATTACACACTAATTATTGAATGTATGTTTTTTCTTGTACGTCCATAGGAAAAAAATGTTCAGCTGGGATGACGTAGACCCAGCGGAAACAGTTTTTGATGAATAGCTCCCCAATGGTTGGATGCTCATATTTGTACTTACCATACACAATTACACGACGTCATACACTAAATAAAATATCTGCTAAACTGAAATGAAGAAATTCGACATTTTTCCGCTGCGACTACGCACACTAACCGATCAAGGTCACTGGCATATATATGCGACTTAATGGATAGCCGACATATTACCGATAACCCTGCATTATATTATGCTTAGAAAATATAAAGTCAAATTGAATAAGCTAGCGGAACTACGCAGAACTAATGGCTGCATCTAATAACGATTAAACAAATAAAAAAAACATGAAGAGACAGCCGCTGGTAGTGAGTTACTTGAAATTATGAGTTTATGAAGTTTTGCCAGCTAATTTAATGTAACCCTGTAGTAGTGTCACGCATGCGATGTTATGAGTGCACATTGGACCCTTGTAAACTTTACATTATGTATTGTCTCTTTATTTTTCTAAAATAAAACATGATTATTATGTGATTATTTTTCAATAAATCCTGTTGCTATCTCTGGGATAATACTGTTATTTCAAATTCGGCCTTTCGATAAACGGTGAAGGAAAACATCGTGAGGAAACCAGCATGTACTAGGATCTAAAATTCAAAGACATGTGACGCCCACCACCCCGCACTGTGTCCGCAACACTCATCTGACAGACTGGAGGTGTTGGAGATGTGGCACATACCGCGCATATGAACATTATACGAATAAAGTTCATTTTCGGAAGAGTCGAATATAATTGGATTGATCATACACTCCCGGACTCCAAAACTGAGCTAACGTGCAATTATGTCCGTCAGAGTGGTCGGTCACTACTCATTTAACACTTCGAAATGGTACCTAATTGCTACTATTTGCTACTTAAGTAGTAAAAAAAATAAACCACTTTTTGAGGTGACCGGCCACCCAGACGTCAGGTTAGCCGGTTACCTATGTGCTTTATAGAAACTACAGGGAATTAAAGAAATGTTCTTTGACCAATAATTACTACCTAATTTCTTCCTACATATCGACGGGTTCCGGGCTAATTGTATTAAGCGACACTCTGAGCGATATAGACTTTTATACATATTTGGAATCAGCGAATTTTTCTGCGTCATTTGAGCTGGGTTTGGTGACGATCGGAGCACTTTTTTGTCGCTTAATACAACCGCATTTTTGGGCCCATTTTGGACTGCAATGAATGAAGCGACATAAAATATTGACAAATTTAGGAACTGTGTACTTAAGCTGACTACTAAATACCAGGCAGTCGTTTAAACATTTTTTCCTGGAGCAACAATTTACAGGCAACGTACGTTAAAGCATTTAGCCTGACTTTATAAATATATAGAAATGTCGCTTCAAACAATTAGCCTCTTTGTTAAATTCTTATCCAGTGTCGCTTAATACAATTAGCTTTACCTTGTAAATATACAAGAATGTTGTTTAATACATTTAGCCTCTTTGTCAAATTCATACCCAGTGTCAATCCATACATTTGTGATAAAAACTTTAGTTGTTACCTTGGTAAGCTAAGAAGTTATTGCTGTTCCTAGGTGATTGTCATTTTAAATAAAAAACTTATCTTTAAACAATGTATAATGTGTTTTGTTTCTCATTTCATAATTATTAACAAGATAGGTACACCCTATGTCAATGTTTTAACCGCCAATTTCTGCAAACTTCATTATTCAAGTATGATTACAAACAATTTATTTTTAAAAAAATCAGTCGCATAAACTAATTAGCCATACATTTATAAGTTTAAGATAAATTATGGTATTTAAATCAATTAGCTTGGGTTTGAAATATGACCAACTCTTTGATTAAAGCACTTAGCTTAGAGCCATTATTTGCATGCCTAGGCGGTTAAGTCATTTAGCTTGGAACAAGAAATAATAAACCTAGGAGGTTTAGTCATTTAGCCTGGAATAAGAAACAATAATAATAGGCGGTTAAGTCATTTAGCCTGGAACAAAACAAAGTAAAATATGGGTCATTTTGTATTAAGCGACATTTATCTTCGTTAAAAATAGGAATATTAGAAAAAATAATAATCTGATTATGGGGAATATGTTATTAAAACAGTAATATCCTTCTTTTTAAAGAAATAATGCGATTTGCTAAAGTTATTATTTTTTTTCTAAAAATCGAAACTTTAAACTGCTCTGGTGTAAAGTTTCAAAAATGTCGGTTAATACAAATAGCCCGGAACCCGTCGATATCTAATCAATCTAGATCCCGTAACATTAAAGGATAAATAAATATTGACAAATGAAGTTATTAGTGCCTGAAGAGCCTGCAAAACTAAAATAGCAAAGCAAATAACACACTGTCAACTTAGGTAGTGAATATAGAGCAGGCACTACTTGACAGTACACAAGCTACAGACAGAAATTACGACTGACTAGCGGGCCGCAGAACAAATCTCTATCTCTAAATATAATAAAACAAAGTCGCTTTTCGTGTTTATCTATATAATATGGCCTTGTTGTTCTTCTAAAATACGCAACGGATCACAAACTCTCAATATTTTTGAACTAGCTTTCTAACGATACCCCACACCATGCGATAGCTGAGAAAAAGAAAACACCCCCACTTTACATGTAGGGGAGGAACCCTAAAAAAAAAATGTTTTCGGCATGATTAATATGTATACCCCTGCCAAATTACCGCTTTCTAGTACTCCGTCTCTGAGCTAAGCTGCGGACAGACAGACAGACGGACATGGCGAAACTGTTAGGTTTCCTTGTTTCCTACGGAACCCTAAAAATTGGGCCCTGTTCGCCTTCACGGAAAGATTATTAAAAAGGTGTAAAATTGATGACACATACCAAATCAGTGCTATAAACAATGCTTGTTAACTATAAAAGATTTTAAAAAAACTTTTTAATTCAGACTTTTTAGTACAGTAAAACTTTAAAACTATTGATAGTAGTATAAAAAAAAACGTTTCATAAACTTATTTGCTAATGTGGATATTTAACCCAGTGCCGGACGTAACGCATGTCCAGCCTATCCGCAACCTGCCGAGCGCCGCCGCAGCGCATCGCTTGCGGAGCAAGGCGTGGAAGCCGTCAACGTGTGCGTCCGCCAACATGCCCGAAGCACTGCACCAGCGCGGCAGCCCCAACAACGCCCTGAACGCATTGTTATATTGTACGCGCAGGGCGCTGAATGATCTTTGCGTATAATGAGCCCACAAATAGCCCGTATATAGTGAAGACCAATGCGCCCTGAACAGTGTTATTTTTTCACTTGGTCATTGCAATGTTTAATCCTGTGGGCAATCATGTTCGCTCTGATAGACAGTGCCCACGTTCCCTGTCCATGTCCTCATCATCCCGTAGGAGATCAGTGACTATGTGCCCAAGATATTTAAAACAGGTGATCACTTTCACGGGCGTTCAAAGTCACTTGTCAGAACCTGCTATCTAATTACGCAACACATTTTCGTTGACAATTCCGACTAATCTGTTTCAATTTGACAGGTCAACAACATTCATTGTGTTATTTACGTTGTTGAGCAGATTTTTTTTTCGAACGTACGAAGCAATGGATTAGCAATCTGTTTCAAAACGATTCAGATTCTGATTGATCGTGTATTACGTAATTAGGGTACTGATCTGGTGACTTGGTACCTGCTTTAAATACCATGAGCGCACTTTTTGTGACATTATATTTGAGGCCATGACTAGCCGCGTACGTTTCACACACATTAACTAAATTCATAATTCCACCTATCGTTGGGCTCAGCAGCACCATGTCGTCTTCATAACTTAGGTGATTTACGGTTTAAGATATTTATTTCTCAATAATAATACAATTCACTTATCATGAGAAATACAAGTTAATGTTATTACTAAATATACGAACTTATGAAGAGCGGTAGGTACTCGTAAATAATCTATTAAGTAGGTAGTAGATGCACAAAAAACATTTATAATGGGTAACAAGAAAAAGTGAGTGTACTAACTATTACATATCGTTTTATTAAGCTAGGCAAGATAGGCGTATCCGGTTCCGGTACGGTGAGGCGCTATAAGCCCCGCAGCGTCATATCCGCCCCCAATCCGGCAGGAAGGTAGTGGGGATGCGTTTGCGCAGCGCCCGACGGTATCCCTGAACCTCATTGGCGTTCGGAATCCGAACGGTGTAGTAACGTTTAAAAGTAACTCGTTACTTTTAAAAAGGGTGTCCTACTTTTTAGTGTAAAATAAAATAATTTTAGTGTTAAATACAATTAATTTGTGTTAGAAATTAACTCTTTGGACGAAAATTTTAATAATGTTAGTACCTATGGACAATGCCCCACGTGCTCGGTCGCAATCTAGTGGTTCGAGCAGTAGCAGCGATTCTTCTTCCACGGCGCGGAAAAGAAGACATCGTAGGCGAAAGGAGCGGCGCCGTCGTACAAAGCTAAGTAGATTAGAGGACGCTTTTGAAAAACTTACTGAAAAAGTATCCTCTTTGCAAGATCTTATTGTTAAAAATAATACTCAGTCATGCATGTCTGACAGTGAGTCTATTCTATATATTCCGAGCACTATTGAACTAATCGTTCGTTAGCGGTCGTTGAAAATTATTTAGCTGCTATGTCACATTTATTTTACAAAACGAAGCATTTCAAAAAGGTTTATGCCAATTCACTTCATGGGTATCCGAATTAAAAAACACTCGTTACCCGTGGTCCCGGTGGATCGACCCATTACCGGGTCCATGGGTAATTCTAATTACCCATGGTTCCTTGGCGTTAAGGATTGTTCCCTGGACTTCTGACTATATCGATAGAAAATGAAAACCATCAGTTAAATTATTTTATTTAACACTAAAAAGTAGGACACCCTTTTTAAAAGTAACGAGTTACTTTTAAACGCGACTACACTGTTCGGATTCCGAACGCCAATGAGGTTCAGGGATACCGTCGTGCGCTGCGCAAACGCATCCCCACTACCTACCTGCCGGATTGGGGGCGGATATGACACTGCGGGGCTTATAGCGCCTCACCGTACCGGAACCAGATACGCCTATCTCAATTTGTGGCTTAGAGAAAGGTAAGTATGCTTAATATCAATTTTATTTTTAGGTAAAATTGTTCTTTTTACACAAATATTGTCTATATGACAAGTACAACGGACATGCATGCTGCGCTCAACGATTAGCGCATTTATATACAGATTAAACAAAACTGGGGATGATAATCCACTCTGTCTTACTCCACATTGTAGTCCATATGGATCCGATAACATGCCAGCCCACTTTACATAATTGAATAAGTTAGGTTTTCTGTCTTTGCCGGACTTTGACCGTTCATACAGAAATAGAAGTAAGTTTATGAGTTATGCAGGAAAGTTTGACAATGTACTAATGTGCTACATAGAGGGAGCGAAGCGAGCTCGAACATTTTAGCACCCCGCCTAGGATAGGTTAGACTCTCTCAGAGTATGCTGAAGTTGAATTCCTTCAATATAAAGTCGGAGTCGATACAAATACCTACAGTAAGTATTTCTAGTTGTAGATGATAGAATACGCCTATGCGAAATAGATTCCAATTATCTGTATTAGAATACGGAGGTAACCTAGGGCGGGTTGGGCTCTAGATTGAGATTCTGGTTTATCATATTAACCTAGGGGGGGTTTTACACTCCCGCCCTGTCTACACCCGGAGTATGCCGCAAGCTGACGGCACTCTAACCGATAGTGATACAATGCCGCTTGTGGCAATCTATACACTAGTGATAGAATGCCACTTGCAGCACTCTATAAACCGCATAAAATAATAGCAGCAGATAAAAATGTTGTCCAACTGTGCCTTCTAACTTTGAAAAAAATTATATTTTGTGGCTATCGTTGCAAGTAAGTATTTTGATGAAGTGTCAAATGTGACTTATTAAAATGACCCTTCTTTACTTAGTAAGGTAAGTTGGGGGAAGTACGACATAGTACCTACGAATATTTTCGAAGTTCACTTTTTATGATAATTTCCCACCCTCAAAATTTATTTAATATCTCTATTAGTTTAGAAAGTAGTCTCCGGGGCAGTTTAATTATTGTGATAGGTAAATTAACAATAACCTGTAAATAAAACATTAAGCATTCAGTTGTTATAGCACATATTTGGTACGTTTACCCTTTAAAGCTGCTGCCTGCTCTACATTCACTACCTACCTAAGTTGACAGTACGCGTTATTTACCTACTTTGCTATTTTAGTTTTGCGGGCTCTTCAGGCACTATTAAGAGCGTTTATTCTGAAAGTTGGCAACGTCGTAAATAGCTGTCAAATATTTACCTGTTTTGATTAATTTGGAAATAATACTGTATGGAAATACGAAATGTGGCTAACTAAGTTACTAGAATATTGATTATGATATGCAATAATTAATATTGTAACACCGAATATTTAGTTTTAGGCGTAAAAAAAGCATTTGGAAAGTTTCTAAATGCTTTTTTTACGCCTAAAATGGGTAACATCAAATTCAATGTTACAATTGCATAACATAATCAATATTCTAGTAACTTAGTTAGCCACATTTCTTATTTCCATACAGTATTATTTCCAAATTAATCAAAACAGGTAAATATTTGACAACTATTTACGACGTTGCCAACTTTCAGAATAAACGCTCTTAATTTCATTTGTTAATATTGATTTATCCTTTAAGTTACGGGATCCAGATTGATAGATATGTAGGTAAAAATTATTGGTCAAAGAACATTTCTTTAATTCCCTGTAGTTTCTATAAAGCACATAGGTCACCTCAAAAAGAGGTTTATTTTTTAACACTTTCACTGCCTTCACGGCCAGAGGCGTTTGATATGACGCTACGCCCACAGTCGGTTAATTTTATCAAGTCAAAATAGAAAAACCGCTTAAACCCGTGTAAATTTGTGTACATTACTAAGAAGTCACGTGATAGCTACTCACTTAAATATATTTCGAGACCCCTCCCCCGCCGCTCTACACTCGCACATTGACGCGCATGTGCGTGTGATGACGCGCCTGGATGTTAGTTTTGTATACCTACTGCCACTCGTGTAGTGTCACGGTACTCACGGTAATACAGGTAAACAGAGTCATTTGACATGATGGTCCGCCTGTAAACGGTACCGGCTATCGACTACCGATTACTGGTACCTTGACTTGCGTTTATGCGGCAGTCCGGCTATAGGCGAGGTATTATTTTGATAGGTAGCCAATTGTCGCCATTTTTAAGAACCATTTCGAAGTGTTTCAAGAGTAGTGACCGGCTATCCTGACGGAGGTATAAAGGCCTAAAACATCAAAGAAAAAGTTTGTATGCAGTTTTGAAGGCAACGTACTGGCCATCATTTTGACTTCGCCAGTGTTCCGGATTTGAATTCACGACCATTTAAAAAGTTCGACTTCTATACAAACGTACTTCTATGCAGGGTGGCTCGATTTAAGAGTTCGGGAGCGTAATAGTTTGTGTGTAAATAAAGAGCTTTCCAGTAACATGATGTCTGGACTAATTGAATAAATTAAAACGCACAGAAAGAAACAAACATTCGTATTTATTACTTACAAATAGTTTACCTTTACTGTACAAACTTGTATGTAGGCCTTAAACTAAATAACTTGCGAATTCTCAAACGCCACTTTAACAGCCGGCTTCTGAATTGAGAATTTGAAGTTTAAAACTTAACAGTCTCTTACATAAGAGGAAACGTGGTCACGTGGTCGTCGGCGTTCATTACATACTGACGTACCTATTCCACTTTTTTCTCTCTGGTTAATGATACTAGTCCAAATATTTACGATATAATGTATATCTAGAATCTCCACCATGCCACCACATGACCTCTTCCATGTCCATGTTTTGTTTTTAGCATAATTATGCATATTTTAGAAAAAAAAAATGGACTATTATCATGAGCCAATGAGAATATAGAGGAATACGTTATTATAGAACAAGCTCCAACGACCACGTGACCGCGTTTCCTCTTTAGGTGATTGCTTCATTGTAGCCCACGAAACTATTCATGTTTGCAAAAAAGCGTAAGAAATGTTGTATTTCCCGGGCGTTATTGAAGGAACCAGTAATGCTAAAGGTAGAGATTGCCAACTTCTTAATTTTAAATTCTCAATGTTGAAACCTGGTCTTTGTATTAAGAACTTTATCAGCTTCGGAATAAAGTTCGAAATACAACAACTAGTTCGAAGATTTAACCGTAGACTAAAGATAGACCTCGCAATGAGCGCTTTTATTATTTCTAAAGTGTCGATATTATCGTGGACGTCCACGTTACGTAATCACAGGGAAGTAAAATATACGAAGTCGCTTTTAAATTTCTGTCCACGATAACGTCCGTCCGTCAGTTATAACGAGCACGTATTCACATACATTTTATAGACGAGGGCGTGGACGGTAAGTCGTCGTTAGAAATTGTGAAAGCGCAAAAAACAAGTATTTCTTAAATTTTTCCCAAACTTATTACAAAGTTTGCGAAAAATTTAAGTAATACTTGTTTTTAATTAATTGGGTAAATAAAACCAAAATAGGTATAGATATATACAGGGTGTCAGGGACATCGACGCCGGTTACCATGGGGTCAGTACATGATTCTGAGCCCCCTGCGGTGAAATTTTTCGTCGGTTATTAAAAAAAAAATCAGCTGTTTCATAGAAAAGTGCAATACCTACGCGGTCAAAATGTATGGAGCAGCTGTTTTTCTTTGACACCCTGTATATAGACGCACCCTCTTAAAGAGGACGCAAAACCGAGTTGCGTTTGAGAATATGGCCGTAAAACACATTAGTTTAGAACAAAATGAAAAAGTATACACAATAATAACTAGCTCTCATTACATGGTAGATAACATTTCTCACTAAATAACATACCTAATTCCTCTCTCTGGAGCCCTGACCCCGATACCGTACTCAGTACTATTGTTACATTCAAATATTTAAACATGTATTTTTATTTTTTGTATATAAGGGCTAAATTAAAATAAAACACGGCTCAGCGTTGATCTGTACGTCTATCTCTTTCTGACACTTGGCTAGAGCGAGATATCCGCTCGCAAGCATCCGACCTATTTTGCAAGAGCTTTTACGTGCGATTGGACTTCTCGCTCTAGCGAATTGCTTTTCTAAATGACAGAAAGAGACTGATACAGGGCAATGATGATGTGTGCGTGTCAAACTCAAGCTTAAAGCTTTTTATCAGTTAAACAATTTTCAGACACTTTTATACTGTCAAGGGGTCGGTCAGTCAGAAAGGTGAAGCTAGTTGCACATTCCAAAGAGGAGTAGGTTCCTATGGACACAGATTAATCCAGATAGTTCACACAGCATTTTAGGTATGAATAGAATATATTTATTTGTTTTAAAACATGGTACATTAAGGTCTTATAATATAGCAATGATATGAAGCTACAAGTCCGCGGCCGGCTCGTCTTGTCGGGCCAATTCAGTGAGTGTAACGTAGTCAGAAGATCTAACAGTCACGCGATAGAAAGAGAGGCAACTTCTAGGTGAATGAATATAACTGTCGGTATTTAGCGCTGTGCGACCTGAATTGCACTTTATTGTGTCGAAGCAAGAGTCGCTTTTTATTTAAATGATTTTGCGGAGTGAACACTCTGTACTAATCTGTGCTATGGAGAAGAACTTTGTGGAAAATGTATGAAGAATGACAACATACATTTAAAATTATTTTCGTTTATCGAAAGCAAAATAATTTTGTGTAAAAAGATTCCCGGATTAGGAGGTCTGATCATAGATCTACCTGCTACCATGAAATGGGTGCTTTTGTAGATATTTCACCAATTTCTAGATTATTATTTTTATACTAGGCAAACAAATTGGTTATCTGAAAAATAGATTATTCAACCGATATCAATTTCTAAGACAAACAACTTTTTAAAAATCTTTCACGAAGGTAACAAATCTACAATTCATTAACGACATACAGTGAAACCCGTTTATAACGACTTCGCTTAAAGCAACGCACCGGTTATTACGACGAAATTTTAAAGTCCCAGCATTTCTGTTTACTTATTTTGGTTATAACGACTATCGGCTATAACAACCGTAATCCGACGGTCCCTTCGAAGTCGTTATACACGGTTTTCACTGTAGTTACAAAGTTATCAAATTCATAAGTAAACAAAGAGGAACATTTCGAGTAATAACTAAATAATATATATCCTTTACAATTTACAACACTTTTCACTATTACTATATAATAATTTACAATAATTTGGCCCCCTACCCCTACTTACATCTTTTATTATTATTGTATTTGACCGTGAATCCGGTCGTAGGTCATTACAAAGAAAAACAAATTACAGAATAGGTTTTTAAGAAATCAGTTTGATATTGGATCGAAAGAAATATACACTGAACTGTTGATATTACAAAAAAATGGATCTAATAATAATAATAGCGATCTGATAATAGAAATGATTGCCACAATTTACTTGAATTTTTTTGTCAATATTGTTAATTATTCAAAATTAGTATAATAACGACCGGAGTGCAGTGGTGCTACTAGTGTTAATTACTAAAATAAAGACAACTTTACAGCCGAACAACCGTTTTCCGAAAGGTAACAAACACATTTTCTGACAGATTGTCAAACTCATTTCAAGTGATTAGATTGGCTGTGGTTATTTCAGGCAGCCAATCACAGCGGTTAAGATGGGTTTGTAAATCTTACAGATAAGCCAGCGATAGACCTGCCAGTAACTTGCACAGAAGTACGCAAGTAGCTTGCATGCCGGTGTGATAACAACTACTGATCGGTGATAACATGGACGAGTCACAATGTCACACATCTGAGCCTTTTCCCAACTACGTTGTGGTCGGCTTCCAGTCTAGCCGGATGAAGCTGAATACCAGTATGTTACCAGGAGCGACTTCCTATCTGACCTCTACAACACAGTAGGTAAGACTTATTACTCGCAGGTGTATTCCTGGCTCTCAACTGGCCTTTCAGAACCCGAGCGCAAAGTCATCATAAATTAATATTATTTAATATCTTCTACATACAATGATACAACACGACGCCGCTATGAGGCGCTAAATACTAATACAGAAAAGGACGGAGTGTTTATATGTCTTACTTATATTAACATTGTATTAAGCTATGTGATTGAGCGTCTCGGGAAACACCATCTGACCCGTCTGATATGTCTCAAGTAACAAACACGTGAAGGGAATTTGCAAACTATTCGTCACCAGGCCCCTCAAAACCTAAGGAGCGAATAATATATTATATTTAACGAATTATTTGCAAATTATCATCATCGCCATCTGGGATTTAGATACCGACCTCATTTAGCGAAGGTGAGCAAGCGTCGCATACGACTGTGAACATTATCAATAAAGAATTAGTGTTCATATTCGAATGAAATGCTTGGCCATCTTCGCTTATACAAATATGAACATTACATATATAACAATAAGGTTCGGTTCATAATCGTATTGAAATTAATGCTTACTTTATTAGCGTGCGTACTGTGAATCTTGCCCTATATTTGGGCAAAATAAGACTCATTTCGCGTCATCGCAACCCGCAACATGGTTATTGAGATAACGATACAGTGATTGTAATCCGCGTTCGCAATTCATTTACCAAACATGTAAAAAAAACACGAGTTTTAGGAAAAACAACTGTAAACCCTAGACATAAGGTTCAGTTTGCGCTACAACTCATATTTTTTTAATGAATTTTTCAACAGTACCAGTCGGTCTAAAATCAACTTTATTTACACTTACATAAAGTTGATGTTAAGGTGGAAAATTCATGTTTGGCAAATGAATTGCGAACGCAGAGTAGTTAATTTTGACACCTACTTATGTAATGTGACTTTACGAGACTTGAGACAATATTTAGAACGGGCCGCACGGAGCTGGCTTCTGTATTGAGAATTTGAAGTTTATAAATTGTCAAACTTATAGCATTGCTTAAGGTGTGAAATTCAATTTTTTTACGTTTGCAAAGACATTTTGAATTTCGCGGCTACTTTGAAGGAATCACCTTAAGTAATGCCAAGTTTGAGTTTAACAACTTCTCTACTTAAAATTCTCCAGAGAGCGGCTGTTTGTACCATATAAATACATATTATACTGTTGTCAAGCTAGAGATCAGTTCATATTGAGCGATATGATGTCATTCGTTTAAAATATAATATGTAAACGCGAAAAGTGAAAATAATTAAATACCACCGCTGTCACCGGAGCGTCAACATGACACGTCGAGCTTTAGAACGAGACGGTCATACAGGTGCGAGAGAGAGACGACGTGAGACACAAGTCGAAAAGTTACTTCGATAAACGAATTATAACAAATTCACAGAAGATTTACTAATGTAATCGTTAAACACACATCACATAACTGGCGAAATCTGCACATTTCTGCCCAACTCTTCGGGAAAAGCAGACGTGATGTTATGTCGTTGTTCTTGTGATCGATGTCTGAATATTGTCAACATTAGTCTCACATTTCGCGTTTACAAAAGCCTTATAATAATAGTTCTAGCGTCTCTATAGTTATAAAAGTACTCAAACGCTGTCCTCACCGGCAATGGACGGATGCTTCTCATTATTATAATAAATGCGAGTTTCCTTAGAAACCGATCGTTTCAGGGCCAACACCCGAATATACTATTTATTTATAATTATATAGTTTACAAGAACTAGTTTAGTATACAAGGTCGAAGTAAATTAGCTGGCGAAACTTCTCAGAGGTGAATAAATCGCATGCTTAATGGAATACTGACTTATCTCAAAAAAGGCGATTTTTGGGAAATCGCAAAAGAAGATCTTGCTATGAGGACTTATCCTACTAACTAAACGTCTATTAGACGTTCAAATACAAGCATTAATGATTAATTTTAATCAGTTTTATTTGTATGCATCAACAAGTAGGATAGGTAAGTCCTCATCGCAAGATCTTCTTTTGCGATGTCCCAAAAATCGTCACTTTTGAGTTAAGTCAGTATTCCATTAAGAATGCGAAATGTCTAAATGAAAACCACGGGCCGTTGACCCCGTAATCAGCTGTAGTTACATGAAATTATGAGTTAGGACAAAGTTTATATTTTATTCTATTTCTTACGGCCAGCAAAGCCGATGTCGACCTGCTGCCAATGTCTAAAGTGAATTGAAAAAACAAGTGTGCTTTAGAAAAACTTACGACTGGAGCTGAGTATAGCTGATTCAGCGCCGAGTATACCCGATTCATCGTCACTGACCCGAGTGTGGCGGTACAATTTCGTTCACTGCTCAGAAGGAGCGTAAGCGCATAAAAGTAGAAGTGTTCACTTCAAAATATTTTGTTTTTCTTGTTTTATTATGATAATATATCGATACGTATAATGTCTGAGAAGTTTCGCTAGTAAATTTAATTTGACTTTGTATTTAAACTTTCGTAAATAATATAAAACAATAGATTAATAGGTGTCTAAATATTCAGATAATCACAATTTTAAATATTATGCGTTTTTATGTTTTATTATTATTATACGGTCAGGAAAATATATTGTTTATCAAATTGACACACTACGTCAATTTGATATTTGCCGTATAATAGCCATTCTATACAACTGTTTAGAAATGACAGTTGTGATTTGAATATAAGGGCAATTGAATTTGATAAGCAATTAAGTTCCCTGACATTACTTGCTCCAATTTCATATTCACATATTATTAAATTTCACTGTCTGTGCATAAATTTAGAAATTGGATTTTAGGCTAAGGGAATAGAGTTTATTATTGCCCGAACCGACTTCTCTTCTGCACAATTTTGTTAAATATTGATATGTCTGTTCGTTCAATCTCCGCTACTGTCAGATGAGCTGTCAGACCGCGAGGCGCTGTGCTGGCTCGAGTGCGCCGGGTCGTCGCTGCTGTTCGTCGGGATCGCTAGCTCGCCAAGGAATTCGTTACTGTAATGGAGAAAAAGTATTTTATTAGCAAAGGGGAAATAATCTTGTAAACACTTATACACTAAAAACAGTGATATTCACAATATTAACACCAGAAATAAGGACAAATTACGAGCTCCATTTCACCGGCTTCTTAAGGTTCATAACTCATTTGTTGGACTTGGTATAACCCTTTATAACAAGCAAACGCATTAAAATGCAAATCTAGCAAAGGCTAGATTTACCTTTTAATGCGTTTTGAGCCAAAGCAAAATCCAACCTTTATTCAAAGGCATACTGTTCTATTAACGACTACTTAAACGATAAAAATAGTTGGTCGCTGTGATTAATTCAAGACAATGTTCTTTCTCCAGAATTAGCTTACCTACTGACAGGTTATATGATTTATATAATTGTTTATTTTTATTTGAACAGTCAAATAAAAAAAAACAATTATATAATTTATTTTTATTTTTTGTCATTTGTTATTGACATAATCTACTCATTACAATTTTTTATTTTAAAGTGTTGTATTGCAATTTATGGTTAGCTAGCGACCTTGACAATTGTTCATATATTATTCTTGCCTAGTTTATCATGACTTCGAGTTACAGTTTTATTAGCTATATGTAAGCGGGCACGCCCTTTATGCCTGGAAGCTTTTATTCCGGTATTAAGTTCTGTATAGATTTCAATTGTTTTGTTGTTATATTCGCGTGTGTTAGCTGTCATTATGGCAAATAAATTTATTTACTGTTTTGTGTTGAGTAATGTAATTTGCATACTATTGTATAGAATCAAGTTATTTTTTTTCTAACTGAACAGACAGCAGTGCTGCGCAACAAACTTTTGTTGCGCCACTTTTTCTTCCCAGCTAAAGCTTTTGTGAAATGTATTGAAAAACCAATATGGCGGCGTTAGTTCCGATGTTGGTCACGCCAAAAAAGATCCTTGTACAGCTATAATAGTATACTCACACGAGGTCACTGGTGGCTCTTTTCTTCCACGAGAAGAACTGGTCTCCGAGGTTGAAGGTTAGGTTGCTCTTCATCACGACCTTGACGGGCGCCACCTCGGAAGACTTCCAAAGGTCTTGGCGCGGCTGCAACGAACAAGGTAAGGAGGTCAGACACAAATGGTACATACGACACTTTCTCGAAAACCGGGTTTTTGGCTCGTTAGTATTATTGTGTTTATTTTTTAAGCCCTTATTAACATGCGTTATCAGCTTAATTTGTCGGCAAAAAAATAATGAAATATCTTTCTACACGAACGAAATCACGTGAAGAATTTAAAAAAAACGATAGATTAGTTGACACTTACTATATCCTTAGTATATTCAATATCATTGTCCTTCCGTCGCTCGCCGGACGAGTCACTCGCCCGCGCACTGGCGCGCTGGCTCAGGGACTGTCCTTGCGAGGCAAGAGCTCCACTCTCACGATGTTCTTGAGAGGCGAAAACTGCACTCTCCCGATTTCCCTGCGAGGCGAGTGCTGCACTCTCCCGATGGCCATGAAGGGCGACTACTGGACTGGACCGCTTCCCCTGTGTGACGAGTTCCTTTTCGCTCGAGTGTGAGTTGATGTCGTTGTCGTTTTGATGCAGCGCTGACTTGCGCCGGAATCGGGACTCGCCTGGTTGGAAATGTTGTTTTATTTTATTCATAGGGAAGAATATAAAACACTAGCGGCCCCGACAGTCGTTGTGCTGCCAATTGTGAGTCTACCACCCAGGGACCCCTCACTCGTCCTTGTCGAGCTACGACGATGACCGGCGGATCGGAGCGAGGAAGCAATAACTCGGATCGAACTGTTTCCGCAGCGGTGAGGGCGAGGTCGCGCGGCTCGCACGGGGAGCGATCACGGCGTTTGTGGTGATAAGTTACTAATTACACTAGATGCAGCATTATACGTCTTAACTTTAAGTATACGGATTAAAGTTGCGTCAATACTATTTACTTGTAATGGAGCTTTGTACAAAATTACAATGTTATAGTTCCAGCGGCATAGGCTGTGTGAATTTAAGATTTTTATGAAGTAACTTACCGATGGCCCAGTCCTCCTTGCCGGCGGAACGATCCATACTGTCTTCTAACAGATTTTCGACAGAATCCATGCCACCTTTGTCGCCGCCGTCTGTGTTACCAGCATCTGTGTTGCCACCATCTATGTGGCCGTTATATTTGTTTTCGACTATCACTTCGCGTGAATCGCGCGCTGCCGACCTGTACAGTTATACCACATTTGTTTAAAAAACATTACACCCATGGTGAAATTCAAACTAGAAGCATTTATTTCAATTAAATCAATCAAAATATTGCTTACGTCATCCATGTATTTAGAATGTTATCATGTATTTCAGAGTTGGCCGTTAATTTAAAAGTTTGTAGGATAGTTGGAGAACTCAAATTCATTTATTTGCATAATACGGGTTTATGGGTCGTTACAAAATATTGGATTAGGTCCACTTATAACCATAATAGACGTGTGCAAATGTTGTTTACATCATTATAATCATCATTTTCCTGCTCGCACGTGTTGCGCCAACCACACGGCAATAGACAACCCTTTTACGTGTGGTTGGCGCAACACGTTGTCTTTGTTTAGATGAGCAATCAAATTTTAAATAATGTCAGAATAATTGCTTCTTATGTTAATTATGATAAAATTGTTGCATAAGCTTTCATATTTAAATTGATTACTATTATTAAATTAAATTGATATTATGTATTATTATTAAATCCTCTAGGCACTCTTTGACATTATATTGAAGTCCGGGCCGTAAACCATAAGACCCAAATATTGTACGACATGACTGATTTATTACATTTTGCACACTGGGTGCACGTGTCGTGTCGAACCGTTGTAACGCGGACAAGTGTCAGTATGTACTCACCCCGTGTCTTCTCCCAGTTTATCAGAGAGTTGCTTCTGCAGCACGTCGCGCGTGTACTCCGCGCTGTGCGGCGCGGGTGCGGGCGCGGGCGCGGGCGCCGGCGCGGGCGCGGGAGAGGGCGCGGGCGCGGGCTGGCGGTGCTTGCGCTTGCGCTGCGAGGAGGATATAAAATTTATTGCTGATATTGACATTACACATTTTTTTACATCGTAGCAAACCGTTTTAACTTATAATCTAGTACATCAGATTTCCCGGTTTAGTGACCAAGGTGTCCTGTGGCACGTAGGCCTCTTCCAGCGGTTTTGTGATCAAGGTAGACACGTTTTCTCCTATTTCCATGTCTGTTTGATATCAATTGCCCTAATTATATGTAAATAGAAGTGATATCTACGTCATTTTTTTCGCCGAACTTTACTGAAGCACATATCTTAAATTTTCGGTTTAACTTTATTATTTAATTACATTAAATTCAAGCAATTACAATATTTTTCACGAACGCGTATTTATGCGTAATCTCACCTTTGAGCTTCAATCGGCTGATCAAGTTCTCAAAGTGAAACAAAATTACAATTAAGCTATTTTTACACATCAACAGTTTTTTAGTGTCAGTGCAGTGCCCAGAAGTGATCATGAATTACAACATTTTTTTTTCGTTGGTTTACTTAATCCTAAGATGTACTACTTAACAAGTTTATCAAAATCAATCAGTGTTGTAGAGGATATTACGAATATAATAGGACTTCACGTTCCGATTAACTTATAATGCCAATAGAAGTCAGTCACGTGAGCGTAGCCGCGGGCACAGCTGGTTTATAATATGTATAGGTAAATATAGAAATATGCCAACCTTACTCTCCCTCGCAGACGACGGTAAACTTGTACCTTTCGCCTCCATAAAGTCTTCGATGATGATCTTCTTCTTGCTGCCCCCGTAGCCCTCGCGGGCCCCACCGCGGCCCCCCAGGCCCGCGTGCTTGACGTCGATGCGGCCCAGGCCCCTGAGGCCGCCCGGATCCGCGACGGCGTCGCTACTGATCATTGGTGAAGGCGTCGGTTTTTGTTTCTTAATGCGTTGTTTTGGTGACTGTGGGAGAATGCGTTTCTTAGTACTTAATGTTATAGGATTTGTTTAAAGCTTTAAAGTGCCCGTCTCGAGAAGCTATACATTTTGTAAACAAAGAACTTCTACTAAGTTACGTAGCGACCATTCAATCAACAACAAATAATCCCAAATTCAATCAACTAGAACTCCGTACCACAAAACATTAGACTACAGCGTTTTATATCGCTGATCCCCGACCAAGACCCGACCCGACCCGACCCGACCCGACCCGACCCGACCCGACCAAGTGAAATTGCTCGTTAGTTCCGTATTACACGTATGTTACTTTGAGTTGATTGAATTTGGGATTATTTGTTTTGCTACGTGACTTAGTAGAAGTTCGTTGTTTACAATATTTGTAGCTTCTCGTGACGGGGACCCTAGTAAGGTGGTTTACAATACTATGTGGCTACCAGTACCAGGCCTCCGATAACTAACGTACCTACGGCTCGCGTTCACGCGGACGAACAAAAATCCAGTCGGTACTCTCGGGCGTCCCCGTAAGGTACATTTTAGCGCGCACGAAACGCCGGTAATATTTTTCTAGGTAATCATAGCGTTAGGTATCTATACGAGTGAAGTATCTGTTCTAATCTGTGCCGATTATTGAATTCTATGTATATTCTACATTTGAGGCAAAAATAGTAAAAGGAAACGAGAGAGTGAGAGATTAATAAAATGTATTTGTAGTCTTATGTGCAGCAGTGGGCGTCGTTCGGTTGGGTAGATGACGGTGATGACGATTTATTAGTTGGTTTGTCTGTCTGTCACGTTACAACGGATCGATATGTCCTTATGACACAATGGCGAAATTCTTTACATTATAGTATTAAATGATTAAAAAAATTCCAAGTTTTTGGAATTCTGAACTGCGCACAGTCACGCGCACTAATATGTATACACTTAGCAACTATTAAAGGTGATTTGCTCCTACTGTGTTGATTTTAATTTTATGTTGTTACGATTATAGTAATTTGGAACCCACACTTATATGAAATAGGTCTTATCTCAAAGTTGTAGTTCGTTATTCCATGAGAAAATTGATTTCTGGACAGTGTATTGTAATTTTTTCAAATAATAATAATTATTGTCGTTCTGTCATTGTTAAATCCTAACGAATCCAATCCTACGTAAGATATGAATTATATAATTTAGAGTCAGATTATTATTTCAAGTAACATTTGCCGGAGAAGATAAAACATAAAGAGAACTGGAAAAATATGGCGGAGGCCTTTGATAACAAAGGTTAACTAAACTAATAAATACACTGCTACAAGGATCTTGTGGCGCTCGAATAACGTCGACAGGGGGCGCTGGTGGTAAACATTAGTGCAATTGTTTTGTGAAATGTCAAGAAATGTATTCAAAACAAGATGGCGGAGTTAGTTGCGATTTTGGCCACGCGGCACAATAAGCTTGCAGCGCTACTCACCCCCTCCCTAATGGCGGCCTTGTCGCCGGCGAATCGGAAGTTTTCGGGAGTTTTCGTGTGCTCGATATCCATCTTGTTGAGCACGCGCTGCGGCGTGTCCAGTTCCATTACTTTGTTGCGCTCGAATACGCGCCCGTTGTTGATCACCTGAGTGGGGTAAGTTATTTGAATTCTTGAATAAATTATCAATCCCTGCACGGTAAAAAAAAATCCATTTTCATATTCCGGGAGTTATGTATTTACGCCCAAAGATGCGTTAAAGTATAAGTAGATATACAACTCCATACGAAGTTAGTATGGAAGAATGACTGACTAGCGTAACCTTAAGTGAAATAATTGAGAAGTTCATAAGCGCAGAATAATATTATTTAATTGCGATAGTAACTGCGTAAACGCAGTAAAATTCTTACGATTAGAGTCAAAAGAAATAGCGAAACTTCACGGAGTATCGTCTGTGAAGTTTCACCGGTTTTTATTCTGCTTGATGGGCCTTTTCTTGACTTCGACTCGTCTGATGAAAAGCGATGTTTTTACATGTTTTATAGTGACGACTTTACCTTAACATTCTTCTCATTCAGTATGGTGACGAGGTCCCTGACGAAGGTGTTGTTAGGGAACAGCTGCTTGTGCTTGCAGTGGATGTCGACCTCGAGGTGCTCCTCGGTCCCGTTCATGAGCGTGCGCAGCAGCTTGAGGATGAACTTGTTCTTGATCTTCTTCTTGTTGGAGTGCCATCGCTTGCGGCCGTGGCGCTTGTGGTGCTGTCTCTGTGAAGCACATCACATCGCGCGTGTATAATACAGGCATATTACAGCCGCGTCGGGCCGCAGTGCGTCGACCAATGGTGCGGCTTGCCTTTCTCATCCCTTGGTAATTTCTATACAATTTTGGTATTTCGTGTATTGAAGTGACTTCTCGGAGTTGCCGAGAAGTGCGTCTTTAGAATGATAGATAGAATACTGTCTGTATAAGTAATTAGCAAAGGGTAGCAGTGTGACAAAAGGTACCTTGTGCGAGTGTCGCCTCTCGGTCCCGTTGTCGCCGTGTCTCCGCAGGTCCGCGGGCGGCGCCGCCGGCTCCGCGTACGACAGCAGCGAGCGCGAGATGCGACTGAACAACAACATCAGCATTATCAGCCTATAATGTCCGCTGCAGGGACACAGCCGCCTCTCTGTGAGAGAGTGGGCCGTAATCCACCATGCAGACACAGTGCGAGTTGGTAGGTCGATAACGAAAGAGAAAACTATTAAAAAATCAACAAACCCGACTACAAAAACGCATAATTAAAAAGAGAAAAGCATGCATTATAATCTATAGAATGTAAGTATCGCGGGCGGGACAAAACAAGTTAAGTACATCATATTTTAGTTTATTGTTATACAATGTGAAATTTAATTCGTTTGCATCCTCTTAAGGGGTCATTCAGGAGGATTATATACAAGAATGCTTGGAAACATGCTGGTCCTGCTCCATAGGATAATCTAGAATCTAGACAAAATCAAACTGGTTGCTAATTTAAGTTGTATAAATTATTATTTTTATTATATGACATTGATTTTACATTCTGTGATTACTTCCTCACACACTGACTTATTAATTGTAAAATTTTAAGAAAATCGTCTACTTTTACAATGTTTGTAAATATGTGAGAACCATGCATCTATCATATAAGTAATTAATTTATCTTTCGTTGGTTCATTTTTATTAATTATTATTTTTACCTATTGTGGAAACGTATTTTTTTGTAGGTGCATCGTCTTCACATATAATTATGTAACTAATGTACCTACATATCGATGCCTTACGGGCGAAAAAGGATAACCGCCTCTTTTCAAATTTTACAGGGGAGTGATTTTTTATGATTTTTTTCGTTTATTTTGAACTTTAAATCACTCCCCTGTAAAATTTGAAAAAAGGCGGTTATCCTTTTTCGCCCGTAAGGCATCGATATACAAAATATTGTAACACTTTTTAAAAGAGTAACGGTGGAATTTCTTGCCCATTCTTCTCCATACGAAAAGTACCTTTTGGAAGGGGCGACTAGAATCAATTCAATTTTTTGTAAACTTTGACGTTCAAAAGTGCCTTACAAGGGCCTATTTGAAATAAATGATTTGACTTTGACATTGTACTCATAAACTCAAACTCAAACTCAAAGCATTTATTTCAAATAAACCAATTACAGGCACTTTTGAATTGTCAAGGGGGTCGGTCAGTCAGAAAGATGAAGCTAGATGCCCATTCCAAAGCGTAGTAGGTACCTATGGAGAAGAACGGGCAAGAAACTCCACGGACACTCTTTTAAATCATAATATGGTTACAAAATTATTGGTTACATCATTCATGTTGAAGTTATACATGTGAGAACGATGCAAAACGTGAAAAGCGTCCGTAACAGAAAGAAAAAAATAAACAATCCAAAAAATTAAATTAAAATAAGCCGTGGTAGCTAAGAGATGACCAGTCCCTACTGACGGCGCCCGTTCACGAATATGACGCATGGATTAGCACCATTCAGCTCATCATCATTATGAACAACTTTC
Source organism: Agrochola circellaris (assembly GCA_914767755.1). Classification (NCBI taxonomy): domain Eukaryota; kingdom Metazoa; phylum Arthropoda; class Insecta; order Lepidoptera; family Noctuidae; genus Agrochola; species Agrochola circellaris. The sequence goes on along the minus strand of OU611867.1, from coordinate 266,114 downwards.
ACGATGGGGTCGATCCTGAAATCGCGAAAAAAAAATCATCTGTTCCCTTCATTATAACGAGCTATGCGAACATAAATATATGGAACAGCAGATTATTTTTTCGCGATTTCATGGTTGGTCCCATAGTGAAAGTTGTTCATAATGATGAGTACAATGACCCCTTAAGAGGATGCAAACGAATTAAATTTCACATTGTATATGTCACAGTCACAACAGTTACGTGTGACTCCGGAATTTTTATTTGTCTGTAGGTGATGTCTTGTTTATACCTTTTGTCGTAGTAGGGTTTTAGTTTTTATAACTTTTATTTATATTTTTATGAAATGTGCTAATTAAGCTCTTTCATTTGAGATAATGATGGTCACATGACTTTATGTTGTCTAGAGGCCGCCATATTCATTTAATGTGACCTCATGTACCCTATAACCAGCGGATGATCAAGACGCTTCCAACGATATCTCATTTGTCAACTTATGATAAGTAGTTTAGAAGATAAGAGGGAACAGATACACATACATACCGGTCAAAATCATAACCCTCCGCCGTAGTCGGGTAATAAAACAAATAGTCAAAAAACACACGCGCCATGTCTTAAAGAAAGCCTGAAAACGCCAGTCGTTGTGTCACGGGAAGTGACGACCAAGCCTTAATTAGCAGTTTAATAAAACCGCATCAACCTCCGTTTCGTAGTTTAGAAGAACAACGCAGTTACCCTTTTTTACATTGGTACTTTCTATTTATAGATAATAGATTTATTATTTTATGTAGGATATACACAGATATTGGGTATTTAGTTTAGTTTCTCATTAATCACAACACAACACACACACACATGTATGTCACAAAATTTTATTTGATCTTAAATGAGTTTTATTTTATTTTATTTTTATACTATCTTTTAATTATTTATTATAACGGACAGACACTTCTCTATGTCTATTATTCTAGCGTATGGCACTCGTGGGTTGCAGCTGAACATCAGCGTCAGGTGGTACACTCTGTGTTGTCATCTGACATTATGCTGAGCTGAGGCCCTTTTGGCATTATAATAATTTGTTTTCTGTTTTTATAGTTTTAAGGTGTATTTTTTTTATTTTTTATAATGCCAATAAACGCATTTTTCTTTCTTTCTTTCTTTCTTTCTTTCTAGCAGACGAGTGGCGCAGCCCCGTACAGGGACATTAGATATGTCTACATACCTCAGTCAAATCTTTTAGTTCAACTTCTTAAGAAATAAGCAGTACCTTTGTGCTCAAAGTACAAGTATGTAGTATCTACTACATACTTGTAATTTGAGCACAAAGGTACTGCTTATTTCTTAAACTACATACTTGTAATTTGAAAACAAAGGCTGCTTACTTCTTAAGAAATTAAATACATACTCGTAGAGATCTACGAGTGTTACTGTGTGTACATAAATAATAAAAACTAAGCTGTTTTAATTATATTTTTTATTTTGTTTTTCAGTTAGATGTGTGTAGCTACTAACATTAGTGTCTAAGATACTTAACTGGACAGTTCTGAAATTGCAAGTTTTTTTCTAAATTATTTTTCAAAGCGAACAGTCGTCAATACAGCACATCGAGTTTTAGAAAATCGTCATCTTTCTCTCACGTCGTCTCTGTCACTCATATCTGTGTGACAGTCTCTCTCTAAAGCCCGACGTGTCATATTAACGCCTGCTACTGTAAGTATTAATATAACATTTACAACACATAGGTATAAAGTTGTAGTACAGTCAAAGAATGAAAATGTTTAGCACCTTAAGGTAAATTTTTGCTTGCACCTTATTATTTTTCCACATTGGATTGCCAACATTTTGAATGAAAACACAGTTCGAAGAGGTGACAATCCGCAACGTGCGAAGTGAATTTGAAAACAAGCAGTATGCCGATATGATCTGCCGTCGGTAAAAATGTCAAACTTTCACACAAACTGTCATCCCCTATTTAATCCATTTAGGGGAAGAATTTTCAAAAGTCGTTCCTTAGTGAGCACTAAGGAGTTGCGTTATTATTATGTATGTGTAGGAGTGCTATTAATGTATGCGTACGAGCCATAGATAGCTAAACATTTCCGGTCCCTGGCCGCACGTGGTTCATAAGTAAGTATAACATACCGCTGCCCTCGTAGTCTGCTTAGCCTTTGTTCTCTTTCAGCGCCGAATCTTAAGTCACCTGTGAACGAAGACGTCAACGTTATTACACGAATATGACACATTATTTCACGAATATGTCACGTTATTACAAGAATATGTCACGTGATTACAAGAATATGTCACGCTATTTCCTCTTGCTTTTGCAATGTAAAAAATTACAATAGCGTGATTATAAACAAGAGTGATTTTAGTACCTCTTATTAAGAGTCCGTGCACAAAATTCACCGACAGAGTTTAGGTAAATTCATTGCGATGATGTTTGTGTGCACCGTTCACGCACACACGCCTAAAGATCGAGCGCAGTGATCGCTTAAACAGTTTTGATCCTATAGATGATATTTTCTTAAGTTACGTAGGTACCGTTAAGAATAGTCTGGAATGTTGGTGTATATTCGTTTAGAATATTTATAACAATCAACATAAAAATGCAACAATTTGGTGTTAGATGCAATTAGAAATTCAATAACATTGAGGTAAGCGTTTTACATAAATACGAGTAGTGGTACCGATTTATTTATTTATTTAACACTTTAAGCACACAATGTACAGAGGCGGACTTAATGCCATTGGCATTTTCTACCAGTCAACCTTTGGGTGATGCAGAGATAAACAGTGGTAGGTGCTATATCGAAAATTGTGGAATAAATATTTAATTAAATATAAGGATATACATATACCTATTAACCTACATATATAATACTATATCAATAAATACAAGAACAGATAAATACACGAATATACTAAAACAAATAAGACAAACAATGGGAAAACATTACCGTTGTGATGATACTGCCAGCTTCTTACGAATGTGCTCGCGAACTTTAACTTTAAAGGATAATCGGTTGGTTGCCATCCTGATTTCCTGGGGGAGCGCATTCCACAGGGAGATAGATTGAACGAAGAAGGAAGAGTGAATGAAGTCAGTGCGGTGAGTGGGATATTGAAGAAGACGATTGTGTGATGAACGTAGAGTTCTATTGTGGTTTGCGCAAATGTACTGAAAGTGGGGGGCTAGATAACTAGGGGAAGAGGGAGAGTCAAGATATGAAAACAAGGTGGTCAGTGCCCTTTGCTCTCTGCGCTGCCGTATGGGCAACCACTTTAGAAGGGATCGATGCGCAGAGACATGATTACCGATTCTCTTGTGCACCGAACTAAACTATCACTAAAATTCCTTACTTTTGGCTATGAGAAAAGCTATTCTGCAAAAAAAACTAAATTTAAAAATAATTTTGATAAAATTAAAATCTAATCTGACAATCGCGGCTCCACGTGGTACTTGTTTTTCCTTAGCCCGTAATTTTTTTTTAGAGCCGGTGGCGGACGTGTTATATATGGAATTTTTCACTTTTTGCATGGAAAATGTGAAAAAAAATTACCTACATGTTGAGTTTTGGGGATTTTATAAAGGGGGTCGAAACTTTCATTATTTTTGCGATAGGACACACCATTTTAGAAAATAAGCAAAAGAAAAAAAATATGTATACAATACTGTTTTTGCATCAGATCTGAAGTCGGGATGTTGGTGTGAAAAAATACTTCACATAATGCACGCTAAAAGAAGTTTTCACTTTAAAAAAAAACTATGAAGCCTACACTAAAAATATAACTAGCGGACCCGGTAGACATTTTTCACTTTTAGCTGTGTCCTACAGGGTCCGTAATTGTACCTCCTGACCTTGTCATCAGTATCGAATGCAAATAAAGATATGAATATCTTGTATAACACTCACTAGCATGAAAGTTATTATCTTCGGTATAGTCGATGGCCCAGTACTGCGTGCGCGCGCCCTCGCCGCAGGGCTCGGCGCGCACGTCGCCCACGTCGGCGGGCGCGGCGAGGCACAGGCGCGACGCCGCGTGCTGCAGCTGGCCGGAGCTGAGGCGGCGCCACTTCTGTTCGCGCCCGTTGCCGTGGCACGGCGTCATTACGACCACCTTGGCGGCGTCCGAGTGCTCGTCTTGGGCGGTCCTAATAAAGGGGAGAGTTTTAACTGTTGCTGTGGGCATGGGCGATGAAGAGGGAGGAAGCGCATGTGACTAAAAGAGTGATGAATTTAAATGTTGATGGATGGAGAGGGAGAGGAAGGCCAAATAAATGATGAGGAAAAAATGGAAGGATTGTTTGAGGAATGATATGAAAGTAGAGGGAGTGAATGATAGTGTGACGGTTGATCGGGAGAGTGGAGAAAATAACGAGTTGCGCCGAGCACAAGCACGTGGGCAAGGGTAGGAGGACGATGAGCGACGCTACACGCCGGCCGATGAGAGAATGCGTTCCTAACACCTGTCAGTTACATATACAGTCCTTTTACAGTTATTTTACATCCGACACTAATTTTATAACGACAATAAAATCAGAGGCAAAATAACTGGGAAAGAAGTGTAATAGCTGAAAACAAAAGACGTATTTTACGAAATTAAACCTTATTAGTTGCCATGTGATGCGGAGGAATGAGGAACATGTCGTGAGGAAAGTATATAAGAGTATGAATGTGACGGGAAAGTGGGAGGTAATCCACCACACGGACAAGAATGGGCAAAGCGTGTTTCTAAAATAGGTTATTTCTACGAGCTAGCTTTTTCTAAAGTCACTTCTAAATAATTGGGCATACTTTATCAGTAATGTGTGACTGCAATACGACTGTTAACTCGTTTTCGTGCGACATTATCGGCCATACTCTGCAATAATATCTGCAAAAATGTAACTGGTAGTCAGGCTATATTAGAAAAGAAAGTGGCCTCGTCATTTGCTTAGCCTGTTCCCAACTATGTTATGGTCGGCTTCCAGTGTAACCGAATGCAGCTGAATACCAGTATGTTACATGGAGCGACTGTGAGTTGTGAGTATGAATGTGGCGGGCTGTACGAGTAGGGGAAGACCTAAGAAACGATGGGTGGACTGTGTGATGGATGATATGGATAGAGATAGAGTGACCGAGATGACGACTGATAGAGAAGTGTGGGAGACAAGGACGTGTTGCGCCGACCACTGATATATTGGGGTGAGGGCGAGATAATGATGACAGTTTCTAATTGTGTCCAACTGACAGGTGTCAGGACGAATGTCATTACTATAAAATATGGTGTTTCACGACCGTCATATTGACTTTTCCGATTGATTTAGGAAGATGTGCTAAGGTGGCCCACGAATTTCTAATAACGTATGAAAAATAGGGCGACCTTAGAGCATCCCTTAAGTATTTCTCACATGGTACTGAAATCTAAATACAACATTGCGGGCCTGCGAAAAAATGTTAACAGACAGAAAATACATTTACAGACAAACTAAAAAGGGCACTACATATTCTGCAAAAATAAATAATGGACATGTGTGAGTAGGACTGACGCCCTGAGGGTTCCGTCTGACAGCTGTGCCCGGCTGCCCGCGACTTTACTCATCTGACACGGCCTATGAATTTTCAATTCCGGATTAAAAAACAAACTTAACTTTGCAGCAAAAAAAAACTTAAAACTTTTGATACAGTCGAGTGGACAGACTTGAATGAAATAAAGACCAAAATGGTACTTCAATATGACGACCTACATACATACCTATAAGTATACAGTTTAGATTTTGAATTGAAGAACAAATTTAATTTTACAGTTGCAGATAATAATATTCTCCCATACATCGATATACGTCACGGACAGCCGGACCGTCGTCCAACTGCTAATGTAAATTTGAAATTACATAATTTTATGTTTTGTGATTATACTAACAAAATTATCAACTTTCAGATTTTTTCTTTACTTGTGATGTAAGACCTCGCTTGCGCATAAATGCCATATTTTTTATTGCGTTGACTAAGAAGCTTGATGTTTTTACCGCTCCAAGAGACATAGACCTAAGTATTTGATATAAATTTCAACTTGGTACCTCGTTTTTCCCGGGCGTGTCCTGAAAAAAAAAGGGTCTTGACAGACAGACGAACAACGCAGTGATGCTATAAGGGTTCCGTTTTTCATTTTGATGTACCGAACCCTAAAAACTGTAAATATTCTGTAATAAGCAGGACACACACACTAGTGGATGTGGGTGCTGTACTATTCTGCCCTGCTAAGCCGAAAGGCGGTATCTCAATCGGAGTAAGTTTTGAGAAAATTGACTTTTTGTAAATTGGAATTTAAGGAAACATAAGGATATAAAGAACTTCTGAGTGTTTTTTTAAATGTTTTAAGTTAGATAGCGGTATGTGGCTTATACCATTAGATGCGAAATTATTATAGCTATTGAATGGTATAAAAAAATCTAAATGGGCGTATCTCAGAGATACCGCCTTTCGGCTTAGCAGGGCAGTATTGCAGACAGCTGGGAGCCACACACACGGACATTCAGACGTCTACGTGCACTGCGGCGCAGCTACAAATAGTTTGCAACACTAGGTTCTAAGTGCTGTGTATACTAACCGATAGAACTTTAAGTGTCTGAAATAAAACATTTATATTTGTAGTAATTATCGGGGGCTCCGATGCCGAAAATAAGCTCTTAATTCTACTTAATCAAAATCCAATATGGCGGTCATAAAAGAGCGGCCAAGTGCGAGTACGACTCGCACAAGAAGCGAACCACCGTACCACCACCCTATCATATTTAACACTATATATAGAGAAAAAAAACACAACTTTAGTCACAAAACACACGTTTCTTGTAGGTGACTCCGCAAACAAGAAACGTGTGTTTGTTACTAAAGTATTTTGTGTTGTCCGTTTAATTTTATTTTATGTTTAGTACACACCCTGAACATTTGAAGTTTCCAACTATTACGGTTGAACAGATACAGCCCTGTGACGGACGGACGGTCGCACGGACAGCGGGGCCGCAGTACTGCACATTACCTGGACGACTGCACGGTGGCGCAGTTGAACTCGTCGCGCAGCTCGCCGGCCAGCGAGAACGAGAAGTACTGCGTGGCCTGCAGCTCGGCGTGGCACGGGTAGCAGCCCAGCGCCGCGCCCTCGTGCTCGCGCTGCAGCGTGTCCAGGCACATGGACGTCTCTTCGTTCTTAAACCTGACGTGTTGTAACGTGTTATCAGTAACAAGCCGGCCAACTGTCCGTATCGAGCGTTTCTAGTACGGGGACTCTTTAATTATTAAGTTTATTTTACCATTATTATTGGACCAACGGCCTAACGTGCTTCCCGAGGCACGGAGGGGTCTCGGTATGTAAAGATGGTCACCCATCCACGGACCAACCCCGGCAAGCGTAGCTTAACTTGATGGATCGACCCGTGCGCACACGTGCCCCACACTTAATAACCCCACAGTAAAGCTGGTAGTGGTCCTCACCTGCCGTACCCGTACACGTCGCGCACGGGCACGAACTTCTCCTGGTAGACATTGTCGAGGTACCACTGGAAGCTCTTGCACTTCAGCTTCTCGCGCAGGATCTTGCGGTGTGTGACGTCACCTATCTTTGGGTTGTTCTGGAACAGCGAGTTTACAAACACAATCATTATTTGCTTGTGTCTGGGTAATACATGAAGTGATACGTACCATCAAAGAAGTTCATATCTAACCAGTTTCAAAACTAAATCCCGTGAACACGATGACCACATCTGTTACCGGCCCAGTTCTATAGCCGCCGAGCGCTGCACGCAAGAATAGTCCTTACGGTGGTTAGATATGAACTTCTTCGATGGTACAGGGTGCAAAATGACCCATCACAGCCCATATCTACACGTTCCGTATCAAACTGCAGAAGTATCACTGAGCGAAAATTATTGCTGAGAACGGTTTACGTCGTGTACGGCAGCGCGCGATGTAACGCACGCAAAACATTGTGCTCATGGCTGCATGCAACGACACAGGACTTGTATTATAACATTTTAAACTTAAAACCGTGAAAAAATAAAATAAAGAAAAGTTGTAACTTTGACCTTAATATCTCCGTAACCAGAAGGACCCCAGGCATGGCGCACTACTAAAAAGATGATCGCGGCACGTTAGAACACCCTGTAGTATAGGTCACCAGAACTACATACATGACATCACGCCTGTAATCCCGAACAGTTCGGCAGAGGTATACCTATAGTAAACCAACATTTCGCCAAGTAATAGGGGGCGAGCCAGTTGCCATCAACCGGGCACTAATCCAGACTCCGGGCTGCTAGTGAGAAATTCCTAATGGAAAAAACCCAATGACATTTTTCCCGACTTGGGAATCGAACCCAGAACCTCATGCTCAGCAGTAGCGCTTGCGAGCACGACACCAACGAGGCAGTACGCAGAACATTATTAGCTTGAATATGGGTAATAGATAATAACTAATGTTCTTTCAATCATATCCATACCTTCACTGGAGCGCAAATATCTATTATAATTAAATATTTATTACATTGAACATTTATACAACATGTAAACAAAACGCTGTCCGGTCCGTGTGGGTGTTGTTAGGTATCGTACTGAGAGTATATATTTATGTGCTAAATTCCAGAAAAAAAACAAAAATAAATTCGCCACATTCTTTTTCAATGGGGAATTTTACGAGACATTTGCAAAATTTTTTGTGGATTTGGGGTAATTTTGTTAGTAAAAATGTGAATTTTAAATAGCTTTTATGATTATTCAATCTATTTACATTTTAAGGGTTTTAGTGTGTTATACTTTAGGAATCGTCTCCTCAAGCCCTTTATTCTGATACCCAAAATGGTCTCGCTACATTTTTTTTCAAATCTACTTATTGTCGTCTATAATCCGCCATATGTTAAGAATGTTATTCCTACACGCGTACAGCGGAGGAACGAACAGATTCAGCAAATGTGAAATACATTCGTTTCCCGCATTGCATTAAATATACTCGTATTTAGGATAAATTGAAACCAACCATTTCCGGCTGTAAAAAACTCTTAAGCTCAGGCTTAAAGCTAAGAAATCACGGAACGGTTTTCAGCCGCGCCCGCCGCGGTGGCGTGTGCAGCCGGACCCGCAAACAATCGCGTTATGGCGTTCCCCGCGGGGCAGCGTTCTAGGGCCATTATTATTCTTGCTGTATATAAATGATCTACCCCGACACATCCCATACCCTTGTGTGTTATTTGCCGATGATAGTACGATCCTAATAGACTGCCTCAACAAAGAACTTTATGAAGATGAAATAAATAATTCTCTAAAATTAATAATAAACTGGCTCAACGATAATAATCTTATCATAAACCTTGATAAAACAAATATAATGCATTTCTATCAAAAAATTCTTCCTTTAAACCTAAAAATTAATTATAAAAGACAAACTATTGATAGCGTTAACGTGGCTAAATTTTTGGGTATATTTATTGACAGTCAATTATCTTGGAAACCGCAGGCTGGAGAAGTTTGCAAAAGATTAAGCACGTCTGCGTATGCTCTCTACAATCTGTCCAAGAAAGTTAACGTTGATACATTAATGGTTGCATATCACGGTTTGGTGGTCTCTGTTCTAAGGTTTGGTGTAGTATTCTGGGGCAATTGTTCCGAAAGGGAGTCTATATTTAAAGCCCAAAAACGGTGCATAAGATCCATTTTTGATCTCAAGGTTATTATAGTTATTTATTATTATTTATCGCGCAAGCCGCGGGCATACACCGCGTCGTGAAATTGAATATCAACATTTCCATGTACTACATATTCGTACGAGTGTTTGCCAGCCAAACACCGCATTGGGGACTATATAATAGATCTAGAAAATCAATTTTATCTGAACACAAGCCATGGACCCAATGGGAATTCCCAACGACAAAACAGACCTTCCAGACAAACTTGCATTTCCTTCAGGGAATGTATTTTTAATAATCCTTCCTTAGTGCCCCCCACAAGGAACTCTTATACATGCTTCTAGACGCAGCGGTTTGGACTGTGTTGAATTTAACATTTTTATTAAGTAGACAAGCCTTGCCTTGCCTTGGTGTGCCTTTTTATACATAACAATATAACTATCTGTGGTTCTGAATTCAAGTTGAAAGTTGTACATACGAATAGGAAGTATCCACTCACCCGCAAGTCGGGCCGGTGCAGGTAGAACAGCTCGGCATACTCGTCCATCCACACCTCCGCCATGCGAGCCGTGTTGATACCTGAGAATCACAAAACACTGAAACAAACATAAACTCAAACCTCCTCCCTGAGGGGGTGGGCTGTAACTACAGACCGCCACCTGTTACGATCTTTACATAATCTGGTCATACGCGCACGCGCCGCTTGCGAGGACTACGCACCTGAGCTCGTACTAACATTATCAATGTATTACATGTTCCTATCCTTGTTTCCGAATGATACAAATATCAACTTTATAGCAGTGGACGTATATTAAGTTGATTTCAGAATGACTAGTACTATTGAAAAAGTCATAAACATTTTTGAAGTTGCAAAGTGAACTTTACGCGTGGCTTTTAAAATAATTTTACCAAAAACACATATTTGTTTTAATTTTTGGAAACTAAATTACGAACGCAGTATATAACGGTTCCACTGCTGAGACTCAAGCGCCGTCCTAAGTGGCCATCGCTCGTTCGATGACGCGTGCGTCCGGTGACAATGTTCGCAATACTGGTATCGGCTGAATGTCCTCATTGACGGTCGCGCGACCATGCGATGCCACGTGACCGTTCACGCATCCATCGAACACTGCAATATGGGTGTCTTAAAGGGCTCACAATAAGGATTCCAAAAAGGTATATCATCTAGGGGTGTCGTATTACCCAGTAACTGGGTTGTGGAGGTCAGATAGGCAGTAGCTCCAAGTAAAATACTAGTATTCAGTTGCAGTTAGACTGGCAGCTGACCTCAAAATCGTTGTGAAAGGTTAGCAGATGATGACTTACCGTGTGTGTCCATGTGAGCGGGCATGCCGTACGGATGGAAGCTCCGGAACACGTGGCCTACGCGCGAGCAGGGGATCGTCTCCAGCGTGCCGCCGCCTGCCAGCATAAGTAGTTTAAGTTATAACACGGCTCGGTAGTGTATCTTCTGTTATACAATACGTTGCCCTGACATCGGTTGAACCTTTGAGTGGGTTTCCTCAGAAAGCGCGCGATGTTGTCATATAATAATACCAGCCTGCTATTCTCCCACTGCAGGGCACGGGCCACTCCTCCTACAGAGGGCACGAGCTGCTCACCACGCTTGCTCGAGACGGGTTGGCGATTTCAGACTTATATCCTAACTAATATTATAAACGCGAAAGTGAGTTTGTTCGTTACACATTCACGCTAAAACGGCTGAACGGATTTGGATGGACTTTTTATCTCCGTGAGAAATTTCACGCGGACGAAGTCGCGGGCAGAAGCTAGTTAACTATAAGTCCAGGTTTCCTCTCGATATTTTCCTTCACCGATGTCAGTAATGTCCAAGATAAACTCAGAAAGTACATATTAATTGAAAAAGTCAGTTTCATGAACATTGATAAATAATTTTCAGTCTGTTTTACGGTGTCTATACAAACGGTCGGCCTTGTCCGCCTACACCGGCTTATTAGGAATCTCATGCATAGCTTCTTTCAAGCTACTGAAGTCGGCGTGACATTATCAGTAGAGATGCTGCGAATAGTTGTTATAGCCAATAGTCGAATACCGATTCATCGCCGTTCCCTATTAGACCAGGGTAGAAGCCTTTAAAAATAATAAAAAATGAAAAAAAATAATAGTAGTATGAAACCCATTAGAAAAGGAGGGGAATATTATAAAAATGAAAGGAAAAATAATTTACGGGCGATCTGAGGTCGGGAAGGGGATGGGGGTGAGTTTTTAAGGGTAATAAACGGTTTTTCTCGATTTCCGGCAAAACTAAAAGTCCTATCGAAAAAAGTCAAATGGCAAAGTTGTATGTAATAAAAATATCTAAAACTTTTGTATTTACACTTTTTTCACATAACCTCAAAATGTATGTGAAAAATTCAAAAAACCAAGTTTTTGGTTTTTTATTTTTATCTTTAACAATTTATTTTTATTTTTAACGAAATATGGTGAAAACTTACCTTTTTATGTCCCAAATACGCTGTAATTTATTTGATTAAAAATATTTATTTATTCACCTTATTTTGAATTAATATCGAAAAAACACCCTAATTTTCAATCGAAAATTCACCCGTCAAAATATCAGCTTTTTTCAAAAAGTTGGTATGGTTTCTATTCGTTGAAATCTCTACTTTCCGACGGTGAAAAAAAAAATATATGTTACTACAGTAAATCTTCTCAGAAAATGCAAAAATTCAAAAAAAACTTGAATTCGATTTTTTTTTTTAATTATTATATATAATTTTCAGCTATTTATTAAAATTTACACTTTAATTACTCGAAAAACGTTAGATTACATGTGATATTGATAACAAAAAAAATGCAAATAAAAATATACTACTATAATTAACAAACAAATAAGTTAATAAAATTAATATTTAATAAGACATCTACAATATTTGGAGAAAGTTGTCGAATCTTCTTTAAATTATATGCGTAGATGCCTATTTATAACTATTTTAAGATAAATTATATATACCTGAGTGACCTACGAAAAATTGTAGCCCATCAAAAGGTATTTCGTGGAGAAGTGGGGAAGGGGCTAGGCGGGTCTGGGTCTTACTACATACATACCTACTATTATATACTATATATTTCGTAGCAGCTGTTACAACCGTTAGCCTAACCAGTATTCGAAATACAGTACAGTATACAACATCGTTTATAAAAATACACGTGCACGCTGAGTTTTTTGAAGATAATTGTGACAAGTTTACTTAAAAAAACAAAAACACTTTTCGAATCTGCATAGGAAGGTAAATACTATCTCTATTTTTATCTGTATCAATCAACTCAAACATAAAAATCGTAATAATTTTCTTTATATTCATATTCATATTCATATCTTTATTTGCATTCCATAATGTAAGTATACAGGTGTTATAATTTAGAGCTAAGGTACAATTATGGACCCTGTAGGGCACAGCAAAAAGTATTCAATAAATTCTTAATGATAAAAAAAATTAAATTAAATTAAAAGAAATAAAATTAAAATAAAACATTAAGTAACAATCAACAATTTTTAAATATGTCCTTAACATTATTTGAGATCAGATGTAAGTGTAAGTGTGGTGCATAATAATTATTTAATAAGGTCAATTTAATTAAACATAACTATATAATATTATAATATTTGTCTATGTATGTATAAATTGTATCTATACGACTAACTGTATACGGTGTCTGTTAGTGTTAAATCAATTTTTTTGTCATGTATGTATTCATTTATTGTGTAGTATGCTTTGTTAATTAATATTTGCTTGATCTTATTTATAAATTTCGTATCGCTGGTTTCATCTTTTATTGCATCTGGTAGTTTATTAAATATTTTTATGGACATTACGTAGGGGCTATTTGAATGTAGTTTCATGCGCGAAGAGGGTAACATTAACATATTTTTGTATCTGACAGATCGGTCTTTGTGCTTATCGCCGCGGGTTGTGAAAAAGTTCATGTGTTTTCTAACAAATTTGCATGTTTCTAGGATATAGATAGATGGTAAGGTGAAAAAATCAAATCAAATCAAATCAAACTTTATTTGTGAACATAGTACATAAAAGGTCCTAAAATATACATTTTCGCGAGATCTCTATGTTCTACCAATGCAATTGGTATACAAATAATTTGTTATATCATTTTAATATGTAGGTCTAATGATTTGGAACATGCAATAATAATAATTAGATTGAAGAAGATTAATTTAAATGATTTCAAAAGTCTTAAGTCAGTTACTAATATTATAATGTCAAAAAATGTCAATAGAGTGAGGTGGGTGAGTATTTTATGTTTTATGAAAAAGGGTTTACAGCTGTCGGTTTGTTTTATGTTGACTATGATTCGAGTTAATTTCTTCTGGAGAATAAAAAGCGTTTGCGCGTCTGTGCTATTTCCCCACATTATAATGCCATAGCTGAGCCATGCATGAGCGTAGGCGTAGTATGTAGTAAGTGCAGTTCGCAAGTCGGTAGTTTTTTTGACTTCTCGGAGTGCGTAGGTAAATTTTGAGAGCTTTGATCTTACTGTTTTTATATGGGACTTCCATGAAATGTGTGTGAGTATGCTTAACGTAACATAACCTAAAGATTGAAATTAAATGATATTTTAGTACAAGATAAAAAAAAAATAATCATCTTAATTTTGCACAAACAAATTTAGTTAATCCCATGAAAAAAAAATATATTTCAAAATACATAAAAAATATATTATAAATCTATTAAAAATGTATAAAATATATATGAAAATCGGCCAAAAGTTTGTTATTAAAAATATATTTACGATATATATTTTATACATTTTTAATAGATTTATAATATATTTTTTAAAGAAAATATTACGATTTTTATGGGCCTTTTGATGGGCTACAATTTTTCGTAGGTCACTCAGGTATATATAATTTATCTTAAAATAGTTATAAATAGGCATCTACGCATATAATTTAAAGAAGATTCGACAACTTTCTCCAAATATTGTAGATGTCTTATTAAATATTAATTTTATTAACTTATTTGTTTGTTAATTATAGTAGTATATTTTTATTTGCATTTTTTTTGTTATCAATATCACATGTAATCTAACGTTTTTCGAGTAATTAAAGTGTAAATTTTAATAAATAGCTCAAAATTATTTATAATAATTTAAAAAAAAAATCGAATTCAAGTTTTTTTTCAATTTTTGCATTTTCTGAGAAGATTTACTGTAGTAACATATTTTTTTTTTTTCACCGTCGGAAAGTAGAGATTTCAACGAATAGAAACCATACCAACTTTTTGAAAAAAGCTGATATTTTGACGGGTGAATTTTCGATTGAAAATTAGGGTGTTTTTTCGATATTAATTCAAAATAAGGTGAAAAAATAAATATTTTTAATCAAATAAATTACAGCGTATTTGGGTCATAAAAAGGTAAGTTTTCACCATATTTCGTTAAAAATAAAAAAAAATTGTAAAAGATAAAAATAAAAAACCAAAAACTTGGTTTTTTGAATTTTTCACATACATTTTGAGGTTATGTGAAAAAAGTGTAAATACAAAAGTTTTAGATCTTTTTATTACATACAACTTTGCCATTTGACTTTTTTCGATAGGACTTTTAGTTTTGCCGGAAATCGAGAAAAACCGTTTTTTACCCTTAAAAACTCACCCCCATCCCCTTCCCGACCTCAGATCGCCCGTAAATTATTTTTCCTTTCATTTTTATAATATTCCCCTCCTTTTCTAATGGGTTTCATCCTACTATTATTTTTTTTGGTTTTAAAAATTATCGACCCTGGTCTATATGTTGAATAGTCGAATACTCGCCATTGTTACTCGACATAAAAAAGGAATATAAAAAAAGGTTTATTTATTCTCAAATAATAATATTATACTCGTAGTACAAATATAAATTTATAGTTTATTTATTTTCTGAGGCAGGTTTGGTTTATGAAAAAAAGCGCAACCGACATGATCCCAATAGTGCAGAAAAACTATTTTTTTTCATAAATCATAATTATGTATGTTTTGTTTTTTGAAGATTAATAAAAGTTTAATAATTTTTAAGTCTATAAGTAGGTTTTCTGTTCAATAAAAGTTTATTTTTAACTATTCGCCGAATGTCGAATAATAAACACGATTATTCTGTATTCGAGGAATAACAAAAAAAAATCGAGTAATACCGAATAATAGCGAGTATTCGCGGCATCTCTAATCATCAGTCTAATCTAACCCAAAAACATTTAAAAATACTTAGACTTATGGTAGACGGGACAAAGGGAACTACATCAAATCATCATCTACAGGTCTCCCTCGCTTAGTTCTATATCTCATGGCATACGTCCCATAACACAAGTTACATTGTGTGCTAAAGAAAATTATTTCGAAGAAAAAATGCCGAATTGCACATTGTGGTACCTATTATAAACGTAGCTACCTTATATGACATAAGGTAGCTACGTTTTATTGTCGTTAGTATTTTATAATTTACCGAGTGTGTAGATAAAATAAAAGCTTAGATATTTTAAACTAGGTATCTGTCGATTGGTAACCAAAGGTTGGGGTCACAAACTATGGTCGGGGTCGGTAAAGTGTAACATGTCATGTCAAAATTCTGTGAATGAGTAATAAACATTAAAGATTCACACTGACATTTTACTATTATAATTTGACAAATGATTGACATTCTTATTCATACAATAACTATGATGTAGTATGTTCCAAATTCGAATTGTTTATTTGCAAGAAAATAAATGGCCAATTTATTAGATTACTTCATTTAATTAATGTAATTTTGCATACTATTTTTTAGCGAATTGTTTTAGAAACTACCCGAATATCTGTAATGTACCAGAATTCTTGCGAATAAATTTCATTTAATTTCATTTCAAACTTGGCTATTATGTAATTTTGCTATATTATGCTAGATGGCGTCACTGAGACATGGGATCCACTCTATAGTATCTTAAATCTCTTTGGTCTAAACTAAAGTATACTAACACTGCCAGATCCTGAAGCTCATCTCGAGGTTCTCGCCGCCCCAGCCGCCCATCTGCTCGTCGTAGGCGCCGAGCTCCCAGAAGTACGAGCGACTGATCGCGAACAGACCGCCAGCCATCGTCGGCGACCTGCAGTAAAGGGGAGGGGGAGGGTTGAAAGTCGGACACATAATATATGTAACATACAATCAGACTATAATGTTCCCACTGCTGGGCCACAGGCCTCATCTCGGTGAGATTTTTATCTAGGACATGCCGGTTTCCGTTTTCAGTGGTGATAAAACAATTTACACAAAGTAAAGTGCCTGTTTGGGTTCGAACTTACGATCTAGATATTTGCGCAATTGTTTTGTGAAATGTATTGAAAAAACAAGATGGCGGAGTTAGTTCAGATTTTGGCCACGCGCCAAAAGATTCTTGTACAGCTGTACATAGTACATGCTATGGTCGCTTAGTTTATAAGTGTTATGCCCTGGCTGCTGCTGGAGGCCTTAATTTATTAAGATATCCACAGGATAGACCGGTTAAGCAGCCGACAATCTCCTTCTGATGCTATTCATAGAAAAAAATGCCAAAGCAGTATCCTCCCTGTCACTGTGGCGGCACTGTCAAACAAACTATAAGTGATAAGGGAACACACCTTAGTCAAGTCTCATGCTACGTGACGTATATTTCTCGGCCTTACACTCTGGTTCTGAAAGGCTTATCAACACTAAAACTAGCTAACAAATTACTTGACTTATGTCAAATGATCTGACTGATTTTATTAGCGTTTTCATTTTAGTCCACCGTAATTGACATGAATTGGACAGCCTGTTAGCTAATTCTTGTGTTGATTTGAATTCCAGAAACAACCGGATCTTTTTGTCGTTCGGTTATGTCTTAATACTCAAACATCACTTTAAGATGTTGTAAAAAAGTCTTTTAGTCGCTTGTCGCTCACTCGCTACATACAATACATCATAAATGATAGTGACAACTGATACTTAAAACTGAGTTTAAACATTGTCAAATCTAAAAAATTAATGAATATACCAACCATGTAGGCGCTATATCGGAGCCTCGTCTCTTCTTCTCTCGTTCAGGCACGTCAGTCCACGTGAAATGTCCCATGAACGAGAACCCACCAACCTGCACGAAAGCGTACATTAGTATCACAGGCAGTGTTGAACGAAAAAGGTTAGTAACGCTGACACCAGTGCCTCTAGCGGTGCACAGGCGTAACTAGGATGATAGAGCGGACGTTACGCACATCGAGCTTTAGAGAGAGACTGTCACAAGGTATGACTGACAGAGACGGCACTCTACAGAGTTCATTTTATTTTTAAAAACGATGTGCCATATTAACAAGCGCGCACTGTGGTAGAACATTTTTTTTTTCTATAAGCCCCCGAAATTATAGAAATACCAAAAATGGCAGCAGCAGATCCCCGAAAAGCATTTTAAGCAAACTTTGGGTATCCAAGTTTTTGAGTATTGAATTTGAAATAGAAAATGATTGTGATGTTTTTATGAATAACAGAAAAAACCACAAGGTAGTTGGCAAATAGATTGTTCTCATCCTAGTTACACCTTTCTTGCAAAAACTATATAATTCCGTTTACTTTTAGTATGTACAACGGAACCTGTGAATCAGTATTGTATACTTACGTATTACTGCACTGACTTAACTTAGCACTTCCGGTTTGCTCAAAGTCTAAATTAGACTTATTATCTCTATATAAGCTTCTATGAATGTCATTAATTTATTAAGTTTTGTCAATAGAGTAATTATAAGTAGGTACGTACAATTTGGGAATTAAAAAATTAAGCACCTTTGAATCAATTTTTACTTAAACTTAAGATTTATTTTAATGTCTTCGTGCTGCCAATAGTAGGCATAAAGAACGTTGCTTAAGCTTTTAATTCCTCCACTGTTCATGTCTAAATAAGTGATGAGGCGTGAATTAACAACGGTTAGTCATTACAATCGTTAGTATTTACATACAACACCATCACCCGACTTTATCTACATTCCCAACTCAAGCGAGTCACAGTTATTTGCTTACATACTGATGTTTTTAGAGATATAAGTTTATTTAGAATTACAATAAATTAAGAAAATACCTTAAAAAGAAGAAAAGTGGTTCACATAAGTAAACAAGCGAATTAATTCGAACAGTAACGATAGATTCTATAAATAAAATACAGTATTTGGTTATTTTTAATAAATTCATAAAGGAATCTTATTTTTTACATGTGTTTGACTGACTGACTGTTTTACTACCAAAATAAACTAAAACGCCGCGTGTCGTCGCCGTTGTCGAAATCTTATAACACGCGCAGCGTATTGATGCCACCAAATCAGCACGCGTAGCATGACAACCATAGAAATGGGTTTTCTACGGGTTTTGTCGACGAAAGAATAGACAAAATTACAAATTGTGATTGTCATTTTATTTACTTATTCTTCCGTAGACAAAACCCGTTTCTATTATGGTCATGCTAGCGTGCTGGGTAGTAATAAGCTTTTTTTATTACACACGACGAAAGGGGTTACAATTTGTGGGAAGTTCCTGAAGCTTGTGCCAGGTGATTACACCTGTGTTACAAGAGCCAGTGCCCTCTCCCGGGAGGGTCAGAGATGTTTAGGAGCTCTCAAGAAACGAGCCGTTATCCAATCACTACATCGACTTGTGGACTGAGCAATACGAGTTATCAGGTAATAAGTTTCAACCATCACCGAGAGTTATTGAGCATCCATTGTTTGTTGGTTAAATGGGATGCAGAGTGAATAATAGCTAAATATCTGGTTAACTACGACAACTATATACGATTGCCGCCGACTGCCGACTACTTCTGACGACTGATAATAACTGCCGACGACTGTCAAAACTGCTAACATCTGTCGACAACTGTCAACAACTGCCGAAAACTGTCAACGATTGCCGACGACTGCCGACATTTGTAATATTGACATTTACCAACAAACAAATATGATTACATTATTATCACAAGCATTACATGTTACAGCTTGAAATTTATATTTCCGCATCCAAATTATTCATCGTTATTATGCCATTCGTTATTTCATCAAGCATTTGTGTTATTTGTTACGCTGCATTCATCATTCTTCTGTTTCAACAAGCAGGTTATTTTTATTATCATCGCCACTTCCTCATCCGTCAAGCATTTCAGTTTTAGTATCAATATGGTAGCATCCATTATTTGGACCTGGGCCAGTATTACGAACATTTAATAACATCATGATTTCAGTCCGAAAAAGGGATGGTGCTATCGGTCATGTATAGCTCCGTCTTTCTCATCCTCTGCTTGCCTTTTCCCAAGTATTCCGAGGTCGGCTTCCAGTCAAACCGGATGCAGCTTAGTACCAGTATGTTACATGGAGTGATTGCCTATCTGAACTCCACAATTCAGTTTCTGGGTACCACGATAGCACTGGGTAACACTGGTTGTCTGACTTTCGTGTATCTGCCGTCTCTCTCTCGCACTGGAATCATGATGGCATTAAAATGTCATAATACGGCACCTGAAAAGTATCGGATGCTTCAAACTCGAAGGTGCTCTGGTCGATGACGTCAATGATGGGAGTGATCACGACATCTCTCTTGTGCTTGACGCGCTCGAGCAGAGGCCGTATCCAGTCCGTGCCGCCCTCGCAGTGAGCATCGAGGAAGATGAGCACGTCCCCTCGAGCAGCGCGCGCGCCTTTCAGACGAGCGAGCATCAGACCCTGCCTGTAAGATGATGTTACTGGATGGTAAGCTGGTGGTAACCGTCGCATATGCACTTCAGCAATTCTTCGCGTTCTAGAGACTTGCATTCTAATAAGACTAACACCGGCACACATACCCTTCACAGTGCGAAGGTTGTCGGTGGACATATGTATGGTGGTAGTAATTCCCCGGACGAGCTCCTTGTAACATTTTAATTCGTCAGTTTAGTAACAGATTCTGAGATTACTAAGTTATTTCAGACAGTCAAGATGGTTGATAATTTTACGCGAAAATAATATAACACGAGCGCGCAAAAATAATAAAGTGCCAAATGGGCATGCGGTATTAGCCTTTATTGTAATCATAGGTATATTATCGTGTAATGAATGCTATACTAATAATACTAATAATTATACTAATAATTGCAATTTCATAAAATTTGCTCGCCTTATTCAAAATATCGACAACGTTTCTGCATTTGATTCGGAATGTACACATCAATATATAAACATATACAAATAAACACCGGTGTATATAAAATCTTAATTTACATAATCGTGTACCCAACAAACCACACAAACAAAGTATATGTACAGGTACACTCACTGCACTCAAAGCAGAAACAATTAATGGAATACTTGTACACGTAATTGAAAACATTATGAACATAGACATCAATGCTGGTCATAATTAAAAAATAATAGAAATAATTCCACCGACGAAACCTTGGATTATGAAGAGAAAGAGTCCTAGGAAACTGACGGAGAATTGTCTTTCATTGAGCCCATAATATAATATATTTTATGAACGAGAAACTGCTATAATGGAGAATACCATTGCACCGTTTGTAAGAAAATATTTTTTTTAATCAATCTAAGAGACCCATGAAGTATTCGATGTCTTAGAGAACCTAAACGAGGAGGGAAATAATAAAAAAGGATTGAAAGTTATCCATACTCTTTGATGTCTGAAAGAATAAAGGAGTGTGCTTTAGAAAGAAATGTAATTTGTGCACCCCGCAAAAGCTGTTGAATTTCTTGCCTTGTCTAGTGCAAACCGGAAAATGCAACAGCCGGTCTGTAATAATCTCACCGTGAAAACTTAGGTGAAGCGAGCTTGAAGAGAGCTGTCATTGTGCAGTGAGCTTGAAGAGAATTGTCTTTCCACCTGAAGTTAGGAGTTTACACTATTGATAGCTCACTTCACCGAAATTTCACGGTATTTTTTTTATAGAATATGTAGACCGAGCACTGAAGGCATCTAGATAAGCCTCATTTATCTAAGGAACATCAGACCCATCAAGCGAGATTGTTATAAAAATAAGCCAAAACATTTTGTCAAAAGACTAAAAAGAGCAAGCCTAGATCTATAAATGTTACTTAGTTCGTGATTTGACTTAGACATGTTCCCGTCGCTATCCTGCACTTGTAGTTTGACAGTGGTGCGACAGTGTCAGGAATAACGCTAAGCCAACGTGCTAAGTAAAGTATGTAGATGTAGATCTCCCGCCAAACCAGGCGCGTGCCATCCATACAGTTGTCAAACAAAACAGGCAGTCGATATCAACAAATATTACCAGGATATTATGAACAGTGGAAGACACTGTTTTAGCTGGCATTCTCTAATATTGTTTTCTGAAAACATCGTAAGGAACTGTTTCCTTGCATGGCATGTTTTAGAACCAAAAATTCAAGACATGTCCGCGTGGTGGATTACCGTCTGCTCTCACTCACAGAGAGGAGGCCTGAGTCGCAGCAGTGGGAACTTTAAAGGCTGATTATAATTATGAACATTCAACGACAACATAGAACGTTAATCGAGTTTTCCTCTAGATGTATTTTTGTTCGTACGTTTTCACTAACACTAGGCGACACCTAAATAATGCCTAAATAAAAGCGAGCCGAACCTCGCGAGCTACAATCAGATAAATATGTGCTTCTTTTAATAGAACACAACAATCATACTAATCACGATCGGATATTAGACAATTCCGTAATTAAACTCCTGAAAAGCATGAGATAAGACGCAGACAAAGTCCAAAAGGCTTGAGGAAATTTCAAAAGATTCAGGCTATGGAAGATTGCATTTGAAATAAGGACCATTCTTAGATAATTGGAACAAAAGCAGCTCCCAGGATTTAATTTCAGAAAGAACGAAGATGTCAAACTTAAAAAGATATTTCCCCTTTACCAAAATAATAAAAACTAGAAATGCAACTCAAAAAAAGGTAGTTTGATGATGCTGGCGCGAACGACAAAGTGCAGATAACAGCAACACGCGTGCAAATATAAACATAGCGCGCGACTACGGATATCTATGATGTGGCAAACATTGGACTACCGGGTGTGTGGCAAGTATTTGGCCGGATGTTGGTGACAAATGTGTTGCTTGTACAAGACCAGATAATTCATAAATCGGATGGAAGAATCACCCCGAATTTCAACAGCCCCCAAAAGATTTGATCGGCAACAAAGATGAATTTGTTTTGCAAAATCAATCACCAGTACTCGTATTTATAAACGGAACCACAGTCGAGGCGAGTTAATCATAGTAATAACAAAAAAAATAAAAAAATCTTATCAATTTTCAATCAAAAGTTGAAAAACCTTGGGATTATATGATGGAAAAAAGCGATATGAATCGATATTTTAATTTATTTATCGCGTCCTTACTTTTGAAGTCAATTACAATTACGTTCACTTACAATGAACAAAGTACTGTGATTGCCGTGAGGCATAGTTAATTGATTTCAAGCACAGTTTTATGCATAGACCTACCGTGACTCGTAACTAACAGCACACCATAAATTTTCAGCTGTCACTCGAAATATTTTCAATTTCAACGACTATGAATAGTAAATTATGACGTGAAACTTCTTGACGATACCAATATTTGCCACAACACCCTTAAAATTAACCTGAAAAATGCTGGGGTCGAGCACGCTGTAGTAGAAATTGTTAGCCTCGATGACGTCAATGATGGGAACGACGATGGCGTGGGGGTAGTCCTTGATGGTCTGGAGGAGGGGGCGCATCCAGTCGGGCTGAGCCTCGCAGTGCGAGTCCAGGAACACGACCACGTCGCCCACGGCGTACCGCGCACCGGCCAGCCGCGCTCGCGTGAGCCCCACGCTGTAGTAACGACACAAGTCAATGGCATCGATGTCGCGCCAACCGGGTTACAGGGGAAGTAGAATCATCAGTGTTGGAATTTCAATTATTCCAACAAAAAGATATAATATTAGCGAATAGGTCTATTATGATGTTAAGGTTATATCGCGCGAATATGAAATTTAGGTAGGTAAGT
This sequence comes from Agrochola circellaris, assembly GCA_914767755.1. Taxonomy (NCBI): domain Eukaryota; kingdom Metazoa; phylum Arthropoda; class Insecta; order Lepidoptera; family Noctuidae; genus Agrochola; species Agrochola circellaris. Next base: position 242,475 of record OU611867.1, on the reverse strand, counting down.
ATACTTATAAATCTTAGTTTTAGTAATTCGGGATAACAAATTATTGAGGGTTATGTAAGTAATAGCCATTAAACTATTATCAAATTCGTGCGTGTTAAGGCTCCGTGCACGAAAAAAACCCTTTTAGGTCAATAACTTCTGTAATTGTAAGAAAGCTTGAAATACCTAATTGAAACATTAAGTTTGTGTAAGTATAAAAGGACAGTTTTCGTAGTGCTAAACCATTCGTGTCAGTCACAGCACCTGTTAATAGTTGCATCACTTTTGCGCTCTCGAAAATATGGTTTATTTCGCCTTTGATTTACTTGATGAGAATTGTATAAACATGAAATAAAATTTTGTTTTTATTTCATGATTATACAATATCTTCTGGATAACTGAAGACTAATGTGTGATTTTTTAATTTCTTGATATGGTTTGCTAGATAGGTTAGGAGGATAGGATAGGAGGTTTAAAAAAAATAAAGTTTTTCTGCTATATTTTCTGCAAAAAAGTGGTTCAGCCACGTGCAAGAAGCCCATATAAGACCGTATGGTGGTAGTACTTCCCCGGACAAACTTTTTTTTTCTTCATTTTATATGGAACTGGATAATTTTCGTAATCTTCTGTAGAAAATATTTGAGAAAGTATTTCGATTTCTGCATACCCATGACAATTATTACGTTACAACCGCGGAACTTCCGCAAAAAAAATGATTAAATTCAAATATTTCGATGTTATAATAGCGTTTGACTTTATTGATCTTGACTGCATTTTAGATAGATTTATAAAACCAAAAATCTTTTCTTAATTACATGTTTTTTACAGCAAATAGCAGTAGTTGGATTAACATTGTTTACATAAGAAACAAATTGAAATGAATAATAAAAGTAATTCGATTATTGTACACGGAGAGTCCCACAGGGTATTATTCTCGATTAGTTCGAGAATAATACCCTGTGGGACTCCGTGTACAACATGACAACAACGTACTGACATGTGACCCGTCATATAAAGAGCGACAAAGAAGAATGATTGAAACTGTCAGTCACAGAGAAACACATTACTTTTCACATAGGGAAGCAGAGACACTAGTCCAGTTGAAATGTGCTCATGACATTGGAGTGACCGCATTCGATTTTCAACTTAATAACAATAGTTAGTTTGTAACTTAAGTACAAACTAACTATTTATTCATTGCTGGCAGAAGTTACTCCAAATACGAAGGTGCTTTGATTGATTACGTCAATGTTTGGGACGACCACCGCATTCTTTTTGACCTTTATTCGATGGAGAAGCGGTCTCAGCCAATCGGTGTCACCCTCCGAGTGTGCGTCGAGGAAGACCAGGACATCCCCAGTGGCGACCCTGGCGCCTTCCAGCCGAGCTCGGACCAGCCCTGTACTAGGTACCACAGGGTTATTGACAATCTTATAGGACTTATTTAAACTTCTAGAACATCAAGAATTGATTTCTTAACTTTGGTTATCATGAGCTTTATTGGGGGTAATAGAAGCTTGTTTGATTTCTAATAAGTGATTGTAAGGCCCATCGTCACACGACGCAAATTACGGACCACCATTGTCATAGTGGTGCTGTGACGTTCTGGCTAATTATTGTTGATTTGAGTTTGTAACACGTTACTTTTGGGTAGCGTCGTGGACGATAGGCTATCCAACACTCAAAATCGCTTGAAAATTCTTAAGTGCTATCTGAGTATTTTTCTGTAGAGTCCGACAAGGAAGGTAAGCACACCATCCTACGTGCTACTTATCCTACATTCAATGATAAATGTAAAAGTATGTCTGTTGGTTTGCTCTTCTTTCAGCTTATCGGAGCAACGACGGATCGACGAGACATGGTTTTTTGCATAAAGGTAGTTTATGGGCGAGAGAGACATGGCTAGGACATAGAAATATTTATCCCGAAACGAACATTGTTCCTGTGTGATGAAAAGTAAAAAAAAACAAGGGAGTGAAAACGCGGGCGAAACCTAGTTAGATAATACATCCAACCAGATACACAAAGATTATTGAGATTAACTGTGAATAAGTTAAGAATAAGAATGAAGATAACAATTTATAAAACAGAAACATCAATCATCCTTTCTTGCGTTCGTGATTTAGTTTCCAAACATGTCCAAAATATTGTGTTTTTGGAAAAACCGCTTTATATCCCAAACGCAAATTCAATTTGCGGTATCATCAATTTGAAACAAGGATTAGATAGACTAGATTTTCGAGGTCTAATTAGCTAGTTAAAGGAACGACAACGACACTGTTCTGCTGCACTTTGATTACACTGAAGCAATTTTTATTATTGACATGAAAGAGACAAATACAGGCAACACATTTAAAAATATCTCCCAAAAAGATTTATAAGATGTTGTAATCTTCTTGTTTTTAATACGCTTTTATTAGGTCGACCTGTATGTATGTAACTATGTAATCAAATCTAAGAAAACGAATTTAACCATCTTCTAAAGATCGTAGCGTTATGAAAATTGGCAGTTGTATGTGATTTCGATGACAATACAATAACATGGTACTGTCGAGCTGATCTGATGATGGAGCCGGAAGATATGAACTGGAACTTCATGATGGATGATCGTATCATAGCCGTGTTTGGACTTGTTAGAAAGGTCTTGTAATGAACGTTGACCATGATTAGGTTTCAAGGTCTGAATACAATAATATGGTACTGTCGAGCTGATCTGATGATGGAGCCGGAAGATATGAACTGGAAAGCGTGTTTTTTAGTGTTTTGAAACTATTAATTTATTTAAGGTGCCTTTGTGGAAGAGAAATAAATGTTTATTATTATTTAAGGTTCCATCTAAACTTGTATGAAAGATTTGGTTCATCCGTTGGCAGCTCGCGTTTTCTTTTGTCTGTTTCTTGTTTAACAATGGTTTAAGCATCTTTAAGTCGAAGTACAACAGAATCAGTGCCTATGGCATTAAGTCCGCCTCTGTACATTTTTGTGCCTGAAGTATTAAATAAATAAAATAAATAAATAAAATAAATAAATAAATCAGTGTCACTACCTAAAGGCTGGTGCACATTTGGACGGGCTACATCACTTCCTTACGTTTGGTATGAGCCGCCACACACTTCTTTATTGCGATGCGCTACGGCTCGATGCGGCTGTAATATGCACCTGCCTTAACATTGCATCTACCTCGTCACTCTCACTAGTATCTAGTAATGGCAAGGCATTATTTGAAGTACGAAATCTATGTGGAACACAATTTTATTTCGTTTAAAGTCTGGGTCGGCGCGGAGGATGATCTGGGGTTTTATCGGTAATGAAACACTGCGTAGTTTAATTTTAATCGGGTTGGTGTCCTTTCCTATGTCCCTAACCTTTCTTTTGCACTATATTTACCGGTAATATGATGCACCCAGTTTTTTAGAACGAAACTGTCGCACTAGTGACAAAGACGTCGCGAGTCAAAGCCGAACTTTTTCTATAATTATCTCTAAATAATTATCTATTTACTCGTGAAACTATCAATGAATAACTAAGTTGGCGCAACTAGATTTGTACTAACGTACATATTCAAACTAAATCCGGCTTAACGCAAGTGCCATGTGCACCACTAATCGTTTGTTTTGTCCAGCTCCTCCCGCGACCTTCTACGGGAGCTGGAAGCAATGGAGAGAGGTCTATGCCCAGCAGTGGGACGATGCAGGGTAACAGTAGCAATGTGCCATATTAACAGCCACGTACTGTACACGAACAAAGAATGAGTAGGTAGTAAAAACAACATTTTAATATTTCGTTACGGTATAATAGCTGCTTGCTTTTGAATAATTTAATATTTTAAAGCCGATTAAAACATGAGGATACAAAGCCTATTCATTAGTCATTTACTTAACAATAAGGTGAAATTGTAAACATATAATTGACATTGAGACGACAGGTCAGCTTGACTGTTTTGGTAAGGTCAAAACATACGAGGTATATTCAAATGTCAAGTGCACCAGTTCAATAATATGGAATTTTATGGACAACAAATGCTTATTGTAGAGTTAGGCTGCAACAAATAAGCGAGCGACGACAACTGAGCGAAACCGGCTGTCACAAATAAGCAAGCGACGCGACGGCAGGAAAAATGGATAGAAACCGTCACTGCTATTGACATGACCCACAAGGCGATCGGCGGCAGTGATCTCTCGCGTCCGGCCCTGGTCCAGGCCATGGTACGAAGCGAGAGGGCGTGGGAAGCCGTCACCTCCTTCTGCGAAGGAATAATGCTCGTGAAGGAGGAGATGGAGCGCATGAGGGAGAGGCAAATGTCGCGCCCTCGCGCCCCTAGCCGCCGCAGGAGACGCCCTGGGCGTCGGGAATCGCAGGCCGATTCCCGGCCACCGTAGGCGCGGGCTTGCGGACGGTGAGCAATGGGTAGCTCGCCGTCCGATGTGTGTTGTGTTCCACGCGCGCCTCAAAGAGATGTCAGCACAACTGACGGGGTGCGCTAGGACCGATGCCTGCCGGGGTCGCGGGAAAGTCCGAAAGGGATACCGTGGCCCCTGGCAACGTACAGGCAACTGAAGGAACACAGGTGGGTTTTAGTCAGTAAGAGTCTGACACGCCCAGAGCGGGAGAAGTTATTTGATAATTTCCCACCATCAAAAAAAAAAACTGTCCCCCCCCCTTGCCAGCTAAATAGTTGTACTGGGATATGAAAAAAAAATCACAGCAGTAGTATATATAACGAAATTAAAAGTTAAACTATCACGGCTAAGTAGGCTGTACAGGTTTTTTTTTTTTTTTTTGAGGATGGGAAATTATCAAATAACTTCTCCCGCTCTGGGTGGAGCGGGAGGGCGTGTCAGACTTTTACTGACTAAAACCCACCCGTGTTCCTTCCGTTGCCTGTGTGCCGAGGTCGCGATATCCCTTTCAGACAAACCCGCGACCCCGGCAGAGGCTGTACAGGTTAACGAGTAATAATCGACCAACTTAAATTTGCAGTTTGAAAAACATGATCTCCTATACATTGCGTATGGGAGAACATGTTTTTCAACTACAAAGTTAAGTTTTTTCTTGGGATAAATTCATTCCAACTAAGGAACCCTTCATTGTGCGCGGTCTGACTCGCACTTGGGCGGTTTTTTCTATTTAAATTATGCGATCGAACGTTCACGAGTTTATCAGGAATGCATGTTTTACTGCAAGTTTGTTAACACAGCCGGCAGTACGCTATAAACATGATTGCTAATTAATAGCAGTGTTACTTTTGTTCAGGTTGTTCAAGGCTAAATACTGATTAGGCTACACTAGCCTGTAATACGAACCTTCAATTAAAATTGCGCGTCATACGCACTGCTGCATAAGAGGATTTGATCTCGGAGAACAGGAAGATAGAATAATAGCATTTAAAAAGCACTTAAAAAAGTGAAAAGCAGATATTATACGCGTTCCTGGTTATGGCTAAAGCAGAATGCGTTGCCACCGGTGATCGGCGATTTCAGCGATTTTCTGCTTTCGATTGCCTAGTTGAAATTGTGCATTTTACGATTGCTTCGACGTTGCATCGCGTTTTTTCAAACTCGAAACATTAGGTATAGCTAAGTCCTAAAAACCTGATATTGATGATGAACTAAATAATAATAGTGACAAAAACGTATTGAACTCCTTTTTAAATAATAACATGTTTTTACATTTGTTATTTGTTAATTCTTCAGAAACCTTACAGTCTCATATAGAGATAGGAAAATTGTGAACAATTAGCGTTATTATATTTAAATAGACCACCCCCAGACCTTGTGAGTAATCCTTAATTACATTTAAGTTTATGTGTAAAAAAATACAATTGATATCTTTTTTCACAAAGTTTTAACATTAATATCAATAAAAATATAGCGTTTTTGTTATCCAAAACAGTGTAAGATGACATGTTAAAGGAAGAATGGAAGACAGAAATACGTAAAAGAGCATTTCGAAGTAGAACATAACATAACAACACGCCTGTGATCCCCGAAGGGGTTGACACATTTTGGGCAGTTCTGTTTAACTCCCATGTAACAGAGGGCGAGCTTAATGAAGAAGTAGAACTAGAATGAATAAAGAAGAGATTATTGTAATCATCAATGAAATGGATTGATTCAACGAATGCTACGTTGTTAATTCTATCAACATACTTACTATACTTTACTTTTAATGCATGTACCGTGACTGGTATCTCATAACTAAATAACATGATTGTCCCAAAAAACTAAGATACTATCAACTTCTGGAAACTAACACACGTTCAAAATCTACTTCTGTATTATACTTTCCAATGCGACTTATTTACCGTGATTGATTTTGTTAATACTATCTAAACGGCAATGGATGCTGAACAACGTGTGACACTTGTGGCAACAAAACGATATACAGGAGATCTCTTATCAACGCACAGAATGATAAAAATTGAAGCTAGTTGCCCGCTCCAAAGCGTAGTTTCCTATGGAGAAAAACGGGCAAGAAACTCCATTGTAACAAATGACGGACTGGCCTCGGACCGACTATTTTTTGTTAACCATTTGTTGGCATTTGGCAGCAAAATCTGTACCCAACCTCAATTGCATAACACACTGTCTATACCAAACAGAAGGATTTTTTTTTTAATTCCTTGGTACTACCTAAATATTGCAATGAATATTGAAGATTTGTCATAATTAGTGCCATTAGGATTGTGAGTGTGTTACGCAATAACTTCGCTGGATTGCCAATATTATTGTATTGTACAAGCATTGTAAAAGATCTTCCGCACCTCAAGTGTTCCGAATCACCTCGAATTCACTAATGTGTCCAGGTTCATACATAAGGTCGGCTTTTTCTATCACGTCTATGAGAGGTGTGACGACATGATTCTTGTCTTGCTTGATTCGATGGAGGAGGGGACGCAGCCAGTCTTCCAAAGCTTCACAATGGGAATCCAGGAAGACCATGACGTCTCCGACAGCATACCGGGCGCCTGCCATCCTGGCTTGGGTCAAACCTATCCTGGGTATTGTAGAACGTTTTAGTGAAACGCGAATGACTGGATTTAGTGAAGGGATATTGTCAGGTGTCATTTGTTGGTTTATGTGGATGATTTTAGGGAGTTATGATGGGTTATCTTAAATACGGGATTCTGTATTATTATGGGAAAATGCACACCATTTTGTTCTAGCTAGTATTTTCCACCTATTTCTACTAGCATGCTCGGTATGCTCGTGTAGTAAAGCAATATAAGTAGTATTTCTCCAAACTATATGTATTAGTGTTATATTTGTTGCTAGCAACCCGCCCGCACTTCGCATGGGTAGCCGAGCATATATAGCAAAATATATTTTTTCTGTCGTAGTGTCTTATCAGCCTATTGTGTCGAGCATGTGGGTAAGATTAAAATCTAACTGATGCTCATCCGACTTCGAATATTTTACATCGTCGTATTTCTGCCAATTTACACAATACATTAATTAATTATACACCTAAATCTTTCTCATGAATCACTCGGTCCATATGTGAAAACCGTATGAAAATCCGTTCGGTAGGATTTGAGTTTATCGCGTTCAGACAGACAGACAGACGCGACGGGGGGGTCTTTGTTTTATAATGATTATTATGTAGTGATACAATGATGTTTGTGGCGTTAAAGTCACGCAAGAGTCACTTGTCCATCCCCCACACTCCGCTGGGCCCATAGTTTCCTGCACAGTAATATGTATCTGTTCTACTTAACTGGCTATTGGAATTATGTGATGCTAGCTACCCGCCCCTGCTTAACACGGATATGTCCTGAAGGCCAATTCTCGTACTTAAAAAACGTTCACATTCAAATCGCAATCTGACAAGCTCAAAAATGTTGATAAATTGATTGTATATTTGACAGATTGCGAATTACATTAGGATGCGAACGTTCTTAAAAATAACGGGAGTTGCCCCTCAGGCGTGGTGATACTGAAATGTAAAAACATCGAGATTTCTGTGAAATATCTAAGTTGAAGGTTAGGGGAGGTTAAGGATATACGCATAAACCTTCCGGAGTATATTCTGCAAATGAGCAAATGATAGTGAAAATCGCATCAGAATACATTGTGTAGATAAGACCTAAGCGGTCGGACAAACAGACAAGAAAAGCTACTTTATATTATACTTATGTATTAAACGTATAAGTTCTGTCAAACATATACTATTATTTTGAGTGCAATATGTCAAAATGTTAGTCAACGTTTTGGGGAAAAAGGTCGCATTCGAGTTTAGCTAACTGTGCAGCTGTGGTCATAATCATATATTTGCCCTTGACTGTAAGAATGTTGTTTTGTCGCTAAGTGTCAATTTTGAAAAAGAATTGGTTGTATTAATTAGTTCGTTGTACCTGAATTAGCGGCGATTGAGCAGGTAGTAATAAAACCAATTTAACTAAAAATCTATCTGGAATAATGCTAAGTCCTAAGCAATTGGAATTTACAATAGATACAAAAACATAAACTCTATTTCACAGCAACGTGACCAAAACGACCACTTGGCATAACATGCCTTAAGGCTTGTGCAGACCAGGGCGACTTGTCGCGCGACGTGTCGCGTGGCGAATCTGCGATATTATCGCCACGCAACCCCTTTCACACTAGCGCGACTTGTCGCGCGCGAATAGCGCGCGACACCGACAAAGGAATATCCCTTTGTTCTTGTCGCGCCGCGAATCACGTAGCGGGCGCTACGCGACACCAAGAGAGTATAAATTGCGGTGCATTCCGAACTGAGCTCAGTAGTAGACGATCTTCGTCAGAGGACGAAGGTAGGTCTGTATGTGTTTGCTGAGCGTGGGGTCCTAGGTTCGATTCCCCGGTCGGTCAACATAACCCAACCTAACTAAAGTAGGTATCAAGCTTGACCACGCAAGCATGAATGATGAAACTAGCGAATTCGGTCGTGTGTTTACGAAGAATTTATTTAAAAATCAAGATTTTTTCATTTAGTTTCCAATTTATGTGATTTCGGTAAAATTACAATTTCTACATGTAAAGTGTACTTTCGGCTGCAACACGTTTTTATGGCCTTTTTATGAGTAGGTAGGAATTTACGTATCATTTTGAAATCATCTTAATTTACACACCCGTAAAGTTGACAACATACAAGTAGGTAGGTATATTGGAACTAACCTAGGTACCTACTTACTTTTAATTTACATAGGTATCAAACGAATTCCGAACGTACCTATCTACGTTAATTCTTCTCTAATAAAATGGTGCTCAATATGTTGTAATGATCGATATTTCAGTTAGCAAATCCGATACTAGATGGCGTTGCTAGGCTCGCCACAATAGTTTTATTAAAATAATATTTGAGACGATTGACAAGTGAGAAAATATATGTCGAGATGTATGTCGAAATACGAACGACATATTCGCCAGAGTCTTTGAGGAGTCATTTGGTCTCGGGACATAGTGTCGGATTGAAGTTTCGAGTTCGCGAGTTCGATCCCGGCTCGGAGATGTACTTTTCTGCTTTAATTTTCATTACTTTTATTTTGTTAATTTATTTATTGTTTTCCTTTTGCTTTGTCACACATCTGCATATTGTTTAGTTTGTTTATTTTGTTTTCCGTCGTTACGATTCATGTTGTCCAGTACGGCACTTGCCAATTAATTAAGGTAGTTTTAAGGTGTTAGCATAAATTGTTATTGCAAATGGTACTTTATTAATTAAATTGTATAAACTAGCCATGTTCATCTTTCAATAGTCAGTTTACTGGAACCCCGGTCATCACAATGTATATGAATAAATACCTATGCATAACTGGCGAAATGCGGGTGTAGTATAGCTACCTACACCTCTGTCTATTCCTTTGGGGGAAATACTCGGTGATACCGAGTATTTCTCCCAAAGGAATAGACAGAGGTGTCTTAAACATCACGCTTGTTGTAATGATCCAATTATAAAATTACTGAATAATAACTTAAAACTAAAATAGCTAAGCTAATAACTAAAACAAGTCCTTTGAAGTCGCCGCGCGCCGCCAAAACCATTAGTAAATCATTGCAATGTAACTCTTAATTAATTGCAATAAGGTATCAATTAGAATGATTGACATTCGCGAGTATTTTTTTTGAGAAATTGAGAAATTATTGTTTTACTAGGACCCCACGCTCAGGAAACCCGTGTTTATAGACCTACAGAGCTCAGCTCGGAATGCTCGGAGTATACATGGCCGCACAATACGAGAGCTGAGCTCACTTCACAGAAGTGAACGAGCTGGCTGAGGGGCTCACTGCTTGCATGCAGAATGAGACGGCGACATGCACTTCAACCGCGTCCCAGGGCCGCTATAATAAGCTCCCCGCACATATCGTAAACATGATAGACGTAAAAGGCGTTTGCGTAAACAGTGGCGACAAGATGCCCCACTATGAAAAACCAGATCAATCGGCTCACGGACAAGGTCAAAAGGCACACACCATCGAGGGCTGGGTGAACTACATCCACTCCGCCGACAGCGACTGGACGTCGGTACACAGGATCTGCCGACGTCTAAAGAACACCCCTGCCCCGGTGCCCCCGCTGCTAAACAACGACGGGGCGCTTCGATACACGGCTGCAGACGTTCGACGTTCCGTACGATAAATATGTTATCTACCATGTTTTTTATCCCAAGAACAAACTTAATATACTTAACTTAATATGCCTAAGGCATTAAGTCCGCCTTTGTACTTTTTTGAGTGTGAAAAGTTTTAATAAATAAATAAATACCTGTAGTAGTTGAAAAAAAAACTCATACATTCCAACTGCAAATGTTAGTTTGTACGCACAATATTGAGAGATTTAACATGTTACATATTTTAAGACCACAAAGTTCTTATGATCTATAAGTAAGTAAAGAACCATACTCCTATTTTTTTCAAAATGTACTCTAGTAGTGGTTTCGTAGATGCATGCACGAGCATGCGGGCATGGTCAATTTTTATTTATTTTCGTAAATATCTTTAAATACCTACTTAAGTATATTTAATTTAAAATTATAAAAAAAAAAAAAATTGTGATTCTCGCAATAGGCCCTTTCATTTGCTAAGTCACAGGATACAGGTTGTTTTTTTTTTTTTACGTCCTTGTTTGGGTCACGGAAATTCATAATTATGTGTACCTACCAAATTTCAACTAAATTGGTCCATTAGATTTGGAACAAATTGGCTGACAGACGGAGAGACAGCCAGCCAGCCAACCAACCAGATAGACACACGGGTGATCCTAAGGGTTCCGTTTTTCATGCAAACGTACGGAACCCTAAAAGTGCAAAAAAAGAAGGCGCTTTATTCGCGCGAACGCAGACACACCTGACTTCTATTCCGTAGGAATAAGGATGGCCTCAAAAGCAAAACAGTGGTTACAATACCAACTGCTTACTGCAGCTGCCGTTTGTCATGCCATCAACGCAATAGAAGTCAAAATCGGTTAAACGGACTGTATAAAAGGTTTAGTTAAATGTCTAATCTTATTTCAAATGGAGTATAGTACGCTTGGGTAGGAACTAACCTAGGTACCTACTTACTTTTAATTTACTTGCCAAACTAATTCCGTAAGTACCTACCGATCCGAGAATTCTTCTCTAATAAAATTGTGTTCAATAAGTATAATAGGTAGGTACCACAGATGAATAAATACGCATAACTGGTGAAATATGGGTGTACTATAGGTAGGTACACATCAAGCTATACCGTAAAACCTTACAAGATTGCCCAAATAATCTGAGTTTGCCCAGCAAGGTACTTTTCACAAATATTAAAAAAACCGGCAACTTTTTCTTTTTGCGTTGATTTTTTTGGAAGAAAGAAGAAATTTGAATATATCTCTGGTAACACTACGTAGCTGATTTTATTGAATGTCACTTCAGTCGGCTGTCAAACTGTGTCGAAGTGGGTAGTGTATTTTGTGGGCCAAAAGTCGTGCAAAAAACTTTTTTCATAACTTGGTTTGTGATTACAGCAGGTAAGTAAGTTTTTTACCACTGTTAGTTTGTAATACTTATAAAAGAAAGATCGAATATCTAAAGCGAAATCTCTCTTAAATTCGAAAATATGATGGTGGGCAATCTCAAATTAGTTTTTCTATAGCAGTCGTTACGACTTTGCCCACCAAAACATTATCGTTAGGGTTGTCACCTCATTGTTAAATTAGATCTGAGATAAGTAGATACTTTGCTTTTAACATTCATTTTGGTAGCTAATTAATGCTGATAGAATGAGAGGGTATACAAATAAATGAATTTGAATTTTTTGAATTTGAAAGGACTTTAGTCCTTTCAAATTCAAAAAATTCAAATTTTTAAAAAAACCTAAATTTGGTTGTAAAAGTTACATTGAATGTATTTGCAATCTACGAAGACTAAGAATGAGCAATAAAGTTAATTTCTATTACTTTTTTAAGATTTTTGGTCTGTTTGTTGATTTCTTTGTATTTTTGTAGGTGCACAAGTCTCAATGAAATTTTCGTTTTAGTCTTATTAAAAGGTCTGAGAAATATATTAAATATTATTATGCTATCTCTTAAAGGTTGAGCAGTAAACTAAGTCTCGCATTATGTTACTTGTATTTATTATTGATGCTATTATACCGAAAATTTGTTTTTTCTCACACTGTATACATAGTGGTTTCTTGGGAGCTCATTCACTTTGTATAGGTTAAGCGTATTTGTTAATCTTGCTGAGGTCATTTTTTTTCTCATTAATTTCAGGATGAATAAAAACACAAAAAAAAAACAGAAGAATATTAGGATCGAGAGCATACAGAAATTATTCAGAGGAAATGTTAGAGTTAGCGGTTGACATGGTAGAAAATAACAGAATGTCAAGTCGGGAGGCAGAAAAGAGGTTCGGGATCCCTCGACGGACGATATTGAACAAAGTTAAAAAAAATCACTTAAAACCAGCTGGAGGACAAAAGAAACTCACTGACGAAGAGGAAGAAAAACTGGCAAACGTGTTGTTAGCTTCAGCTGATTACGGCAGCATTCGTTTTAAAATACTCCTAATTTTATGATTGTTAAAATATTTTTAGATACATGTTTAAGAGCGAGTCACGTGATCCTAACGTACCTGCGTACACCGAACTGATTAACAATAAAAAGTGACAACCCTAGTTCAACGTTTTATTTGAATGATAAATTAAAAAAAAAAATACAACTTTGCCCACTCTAATTTGACAGGTACTATGAACGTTTGAACGTTTAGTAATAAGGACCTATGATAGATTGATTATTTTCTTATAATGATCTCTAAATCGTATGTTCTTAAGGTAGAAAATACCGAAGTTACGGAGGTTTCTGCAAAATGGGCAAACTTGTAAAAAGTACTAGATATTTGGCCCGCTGTACAAATTGAAGTTTTTAGCACATAAACATTCATTGTCTTGTTAATATCATATATTGTATGTAAAGAAAACTACATTTGTAAATGATGTAGCACAATCACAAATTGAAAGTATTATTATTTAAAAAAATATTTAAAGTAGAATAAAAAATATACAACAAATCTGGGCAAAGTTGTACAGTTTTACGGTAATGTCCAGTTTATACAGACCTCGCATTGTACGGAAATCCTATACAATGCGAGATCAGCATAAACTGGAAATGTAAAGCTTGATGTCATGTGTAGCCGTATGTACCTACACCTCTGCCTAATCCTTTGGGATGACAGGCGTGATGTTTAAGAAACACTCTGATGTTTAAGAAATGCTCGATGATAACTTAATTCTAATGATAATGAGTGATCCAATTATAAGTAGCTGCGCCCCGCGGTTTCACCCGCATAAGTCTCGATCCCGTATTATATAATATCCTATGTCCTAGTCTAGCTCATGGTCTACCCATGCGCCAAATTTCATCCAAATCCATTCAGCCGTTTTAGCGTGAAACGTCAAACAAACTCACTTTAACATTTATAATATTAGTTAGGATAGTAGGTAGGTAACTACAAGTAGACTGGTCACAAGTAGGTACAACTGCGCGTCAGGTCTTGAATGTAACACAGCTAACACAAGCGTTCGCATTCAGACGTAGGTACTCGAACTGACTCTCGCACAGCTGATATCACGCACTCGCTAGTGGAGCCCTACTCTGCCGCGCCGACCGCGCTATACACCGAGTCCGCTAAAAGTACCTACCTACGACGAACGCAGACCATTTCAACTCGCGCTGCCCGCCCATTAGTGCACCTGCCATGTTTTGTCTCTGCATCACCCTAAGGTTGACTGGTAGAAAATGCTTCAGACATTGAAGCCGCCTTTGTACTTACGGTATTTTTTTTTTACTTGTGCATAAAGTTTTAACAAATAAATGTTAGTGATAAAAATTGTTAATTTGTTTATTAACGCATTCAAGGACGAGACACAATAGAAGTTATATGTTATAAACTCAGACTAAATAAAAAACCGGCTAAGTGCGTGTCGGACCACGCACAATGAAGGGTTCCGTAGCTGGGATGAATTTATCCCAATAAAAAACTTAACATTGTAGTTCCAATACGGAATGTATGGGAGATCATCATCAGCCGGGGGGGGGGCTTGACTAACAAAAAATTCTGTTAAAAGCTTAAACATAACATCCCCACTTTACGTGTAGGGGAGGTACCCCATTGTCGGCATGATTAATATGTCGTACGGACAGACAAACGGACATGGTGAAACTATAAGGGTTCCTTGTTTACTACGGAACCCTAAAAACCAAGACAGAGCGCTGTGAATAATACAGTGAAGCATGCCAAAACTACACCTCCGCTCTGTGCATGCACGCTCACACGCACAATCTACTACCTTTTACAATGACACTACAATCAAACTATACTTAGTTCAAACTATACTTAGTTAATCAAACTATACTTATACTACTAAAAAGAACTCCGCCACGAGAGGGCGATACCGGCGGTCAAACTTAAGTGCAGCTCCGTGTTTATTAAAATTTTAAAATTGTAAAACTGTATCTTGCTTGTGTGTGATTACTGGAAAATGAAGTGACTGTCGTTATATAACGCTTCAAAAACTATGCGTGCTGTGATGAAACTCAAAAGTGCTGTTTTGCTGTGAATTTTGTGACGGACATAACTCTATAGAATTTGATGATAACTATAATCTATGAACTAATAATTAGCTAATACAATTAACAGTGTTTCTCAAACATCTATGTTCGGTTCTATTTAAGCGCAGAATCATTCAAAAAGTCTACCAGCCATCAAATGTGCAAGTCATTGATATAATATCATCATTCTTCGATAAGCGCCATCTGTTATTAACCGGTCAAACTACTGTAATCTGGTTCATCGATCCTTCACTCACGACAACTGTCTACAATTACTATCGTGGTACGCATACAAGTGTCAATAGATCACGCTAGACGTCGCTGGCTGTACTGTCCTGAGTGAACTTCGTTTATTCACTTCGTTTTATTTACACCTACTTGTGCTCGAACTTACTCAGCTTCAAATCCTTCGGGTCGCCATATGCAATAATGCCTCGTATTCAACACTCTCCCCCTTCTACCCCTAATACAGAAATTCAAAGAGTGCGATCTAGTCCTGAAATATCCGCTACTCATATGGACACCACCGATGCAGACTTTACCAACATCACGGCGAGAAATAAACCGAGTAAGAGACTATGCCCTGACTTTTCTCCGGATAAGTCATCAAATAGCGAATCTTTTGAGAACAGAATTATGAACATGCTCACGAACTGGAAAAAGGAGCAGGACACTTTATTAAAAACCTTAGCTTCCGATATAGTAGAAGTTAAAAAACAGAATAAAGAGATACAAAAGAGTAACAGTGAAATAGAAAAATCAATTGAATTCATTAATAAAGACTATGAAACTATGAAGAAAGCTATAGATATTATGGAACAAGAGAGAATGGATCAGCGCGCCTATATACTTGAACTTGAAAAGAAGGTGAATGACCTGCAACTTAACTCCCGATCAGCCGCTATTGAAATAAGGAACGTCCCCGGCAATGATGTAGAAACCCCTAGCGATCTCACGGCTATATTAATAAATACCTGCAACACTATTCAGGCACCTGTCAAGGCTTCTGACCTTCGAGACATTTATCGTCTTCCTGGGAAAAAAGAGATGAATAGACCTATCATTGCTGAATTTGTCACTGTTCCACTCAAACATAAAATACTTCAAGCTTCCCGCGACTTCAATAAAGATCGTGTCAAGACAGACAAGCTGAACTCTGCACACATTGGAATTAGCGGCGATATTAAACCGATATATGTTGCCGAACATTTACCTAATAATTTGAGAAAACTCTTCTATGAAACACGCAAATTTGCGAGTACAAACGATTATAAATTTTGCTGGTTTCAAAATGGCAAGATTTTTCTTCGGAAAAGAGAAGGAGACAAATCTAAAACCATTCAATCAATGTCATGTCTTTCTAAAATACCAAATTAGACGAAACCTAGATTGTATTATGTTTTATATGATCTGCAAATCTTTTTCTGTATGTAATGATATTGTTACTTGCATATTTTTAAATTTTCTTTATTTAGAGGGACATCAAACAAATTACAAATACAAAACGCCCATTGTCCACACCCACTGAACTACTTAGCGTATCTCCTGACAATATCATGGCCGTAAATCGTGTCAATGATTTCTTTTCAAATATTGGCAAAAGTCTGGCAGAAAAACTGATAGTAAGAGCGCCATATACTGCGGTACAGACAGAAACTACACAGTCTCCACACTCATTTGCTCTATGGCCTACTGATGAAGCCGAGGTTCAAAGCATAATTCTTGGTCTGCGTACAGACTGCGCGGTTGGCTGGGATGGCATATCTTCAAAAATACTCAAATCCTGCTGCCCAGTGTTAGTTCCAGTTATCACTCATGTTTGTAATTGCTCAATTTCGTCAGGTCGTTTTCCTAAGGTGTTTAAAAAAGCACTGGTGCATCCAATTTATAAGGCTGGGGACAGACGCGATGTCAATAATTACAGGCCAATCTCGGTACTGCCTTCCATCTCTAAAATTTTAGAAAAAATATTGAATAATCGCCTTACTAAATATCTTGAATCCCACAAGATTCTCGCTCCGAATCAGTATGGTTTTAGGGCTGGAAGGTCAGCCGATGATGCGGTTGGATGCTTTGTGGATAATGCTGTCGGCCTCCTTGACTCGGGGAAAAAATGTCTAGGTATTTTCCTAGACCTCTCCAAGGCCTTTGACACCGTGTCTGTTCCTCACCTATTGCAGAAGTTGGAGAGTCTGGGAATCCGTGGTCACGCCCTCAACATTTTTCATGACTACCTATCTGATCGAACCCAGTGCGTTAAAATTGATAGTGTTATCAGTGACAGCAATTCCGTTGTTTACGGCGTGCCTCAGGGCTCTGTGATTGGGCCGACTTTGTTTCTGATATACATTAACGCGCTCTGCGGACTCTCCCTTCCCAATTGCTCAGTCTTTACCTACGCCGATGACACTGCATTGCTTGTTCATGGGGACAGCTGGACACACGCATTTGAATGCGCTGAACAGGGTCTTAGGACAGTCATGAACTGGCTAACTAGCAACCTTCTCACCTTGAATCCTAACAAGACCTTGTACATGACGTTTTCTATAAAAGCCTCCTCCCAACCAGACCGGGATTCTTTTAATCTTAAAGTCCACAACTGTCCGGTAACTGCCCTTCGCCTCCCTTGCTCATGTCCTCACATTATCCGGACGGATAATGTTAAATATCTTGGGGTACAAATCGACAATCAACTGACCTGGAAAGTCCACCTTAGGACATTGACTGTGCGAGTACGTAAACTTGTCTCTATAATGAAAAAACTCAGACATTCTGCTGTCATTGAGACACTACAAAATGTTTACTGTGCACTTGGTCACTCAATCCTAAAATATTGCATAACTGCCTGGGGTGGAGCGGCCAAAACTCATCTTTTGCAGCTGGAACGAGCACAAAGAGCCGTCTTAAAGGTTATGACCTTCAAGCCCTACAGATACTCTACTACACAACTCTACGAAAATTGTCAAGTACCTACAGTGCGCCAACTTTTCATCCAAGAAATAGTGCTACGAAAACACTCTACTCTCCCATTCCTTGCAAACTACACACTAAACCGTAGGAAATATCAAATCTGTACCACCCAATACTCCAGAACAGCTCTTGCTCAACGTCACTACAATATTATAAGCAACCACCTGTACAATATCGTAAACAAAAACTGCAACATTTATCCAATGACTAGGTTCGAATGTAAGAAAAGTGTTCAAGGATGGCTACAAAAACTTAATTACGAAGACACCGAACATCTGCTTAAGATATCTACTTAGTCACTCACTGTAACTTATACACAATTTCTCATTCAAGTCTATTTATTTTAAACTTACGACATTACACATACATACACTACACATACATAAATTACATATACATACATTACACATCCCTAAACATTCACTCACCCTCACACACTTACATTGTCCACTTTATTTTCTGTATAATTTTTACTATTTTATATTTTTACTTCATTTCTCTGTGACAATGAAACTGCACTAATGCCCCTGCTGTCTCGTGGGAACCTGTGTACCTTTGTGTAATAACTTTTGTTGGAACACTGGTACTCATAACACAAGTTAGATCTTACTTTGAGTACCAGAGTTCAAATTACGCTAGTTTTGAAAAAAAAAAAACTGGTAACAGCTCTTAGCGTATCATAGTTACTAGTGTTATTGTTCACTTTTTTTGCGAAATAAAAGAATTATTATTATTATTATTAAACTACACCACACAAAGTGTACACCACACAAAGTGTACACTATGTTGACGAAACCAGCTTCACTTCACTGTTGACAGCACTCTGTCTTGGTTTTTTATTTGGTCTGAGGTTATATTATAACGCCTATGGGCGTTTAGTGTCCCTCAAAGTGTTAATAAACATTTTACCAACAATATTTACATTGAACAGTTTTTGATTTTAGATGTCTTACATAACTAAAATGTTAATTAAGAGTCGCGGGAAGGGTTGCCAGGTGTGTCCGGCTTTTTACAATCGTGTCCGGCCAAATATACACAAGTCACCTATGTCCGGCTTTTGTCAGACTTTACAGATTACATATTGATTGTGTTAATTACTTTCAATGTGATTATTGTTTTAGTTACCTACCGACTTTCAATGTGAAGAAGTTACAAATTACCTACTTCATTAAGAACAAAATGTGATTCATAATTAAGAGTACAGTAAGTATCAAATGAATAACAGTAATAAAATAGGTACACAAATACATATCGGGTGTAAAAAGACACTTTCCGAAGCCGAAAGCCACATATTCTACCCATTATTTGCATCATTTTTTTCCACTAGACCATACCTGGGAATCCACTGGTTCTGGAGATATTGAAGGTCAAAGTCGCATTTTTTTTTTTTACTTTTTCACGAAAATGAATTCTATGCGATAATACGAAACTTTTTCCAAACAAACATTACCTGAATTTTAGATTTATCTTAACAGATTACGCATTTGAAGTTACAAAAACGCAATGAACAACAAGTACCTACCTACGTAGCGTAGGGGCGGAGCTTAACTAACACTGAATCCGTTCATTCAAGCGTGGGTTCGCGTTACATTGCGCGCAATAAAAACTTGTTTTTTTTTTATTAAAAAAAAAAAATTACGGTTCCCAGCAATCATTTTTGCGCAAAGCTACTTAGCTATACGTACAGTATGCGTAGTTTACGGCTTTGTGATGTGTCTTTTTACACCCTGTATATATATGGCATTCAAAAGAGTTATGTTATTTTCGTCAATGTTGCCACTAACCCAGAAACTACCACGAATTGTCAAGATTGTAAATGACCTTAAAAAAATCGACAAAAATCAAGTAGGTATACCTACTGTACCAAGTTTAAGGTGTCACGCACGACATGTGCAAAATGGGAATCAAGGACACATTAGATAAACATTAATCAAAAATCTAAAGTAATAAAAACAATAAGAAACCTCTATGCAGAAGAAACAAATGAAGAATAGATATTTATAAAATAAATACGGCAATTTAGATTTTTTTCCCTAAAATACGGCAAACCAGACAGTGACATACGGCAGTTCTGATTTTTACGATAACAACACTGGTAGCCAGTCTACGAAATCTCTCGAGCGGGTGACGCCGTATGCATCCGATGTACCTACTACGTCACAGGCACGCATCGTGCGTTTTTTTGTAAAAATGAGTTCTAATCTAATTATTTGAATGTGGAAAATTGAGAGTCAATGTTGTCTTGGTGCACAATTTTCCAACGAGAGCATTATTATTTTGATTGTATTTATTTTTTTAAACAAAGCGAACACCCGTGCTTCCTATCCTAGAGCGCGTTTGGGCGTGGAATGGCAAACCGCGATTACCGCGAGTAGAAAATGTATGTGTAGAAATAGTAGACTTCTTTATTTTTACATCTAGAGGACTACATAATAAGCCACAATTTCTTATTAGGTAGGTACCTACTTATTTTGAAGTTAAAATATGACTATTGGATCTAGCTACACTAGTTCCTATTCAGACCTCATTTTTAGGGTTCCGCACATCCGAATGAAATAACGGAACCTGTGTGTCACAGCCGATTGGCTCTGTATCTACTGGACTGATGTGGGTACACATACCTACATTCAATAAGCTAACAGTCTACATCAGTTCCGTTGCTGCGGCTGAGGTGGGCCAGCTAGATATAAACATAATGTCAAATTCCGCGAATAATATAGGTACCTATGGCACTGTTTGGCGTAGGTACGCGGCGCGGCGGCGGCGGCCGCTACAAAAGCTACTCATTCCTTTGACCGCGCTGCCGCGTGCCGCCAAAACCATTAGTAAGTCAGTGCAATGTAATTCTTAGCTAATTGCAATAACGTATAAATTAGAATGATTGACATTTGCGAGGAGATTTTTAGTTGGAAATAGAGAAATGATTATTTTTTTGTAACGGTAGTCAATCATCCTTATTTATACCTTAAAACAATGAGAAAAGAGTCACATTGCAATGACTTACTATTTTGCTTATGATTTTATTTCACTTTGGAATAGTCTGTCAGTCTGCCTAGCCTTTTCCCAATTGAGTTGGGGTCGGTGTCCAGTCTTCCCGGATGCAGCTGAATACCAGTATTTTACATGAAGCGACTGCCTATCTGACCTCTACAACCCAGTAACTGGGTAATACGATACCCCTTAGTAAGACTGGTGGTCACTTTCGGGCTTCTGACGACCCGTAACGACTGCCAAAGATCCACGAATGGCAGCCGGGACCACGAGGCACGGAGGAGTCTCGGTACCTAGGTATATAAAGATGTCACTCATCAACGGACCAAGCCCCGCCAAGCGAAGTACGATTAATCGACCCGTGCGGCTGTTATTACCTTTTGGAATAAAACGTTAAATAAAACTAAGCCCTCGGTTAGCACGGATGTAAAGCATCACCGTTCGTGCTCGCGTGGGCAAGTTTAGGTACCTACCTCGGTTAGGATGGGTTATGTTGACCGACCGGGGAATCGAACCTAGGACCTACGGTCAGCAAACACGCACAGACCTGCCTCCGTCCTATGACGAAGATCGTCTACTACTGAACTCAGCTCGGAATGCACCGCCATTTATACTCGGCTGTCGCGGCGATATCGACGCGATATCGCCGCTACAGCCGACAAAGCAATATTCTGAGAATATTCCTTTGTCGGCTGTAGCGGCGATATCGCGTCGATATCGCCGCGACAGCCGAGTATAAATGGCGGTGCATTCCGAGCTGAGTTCAGTAGTAGACGATCTTCGTCATAGGATGGAGGCAGGTCTGTGCGTGTTTGCTGAGCGTAGGTCCTAGGTTCGATTCCCCGGTCGGTCAACACAACCCAACCTAACCTAAGTAGGTATCAAGCTTGACCACGCAAGCATGAATGACGAAACTACGAATTCGGTCGTGCTTTTACGGAGAATTTAATTAAAAGTCAAGATTTTTTAAATTTAGTTTCCAATTTATGTGATTTCGGAAAAATTACAATTTCTACATGTAAAGTGTACTTTCGGCTGCAACACGTTTTTATGGCATTTTTATGAGTAGGTAGGAGCTTACGTAGTTGAATCATTCATCATTTTGAAATCTTAATTTACACACCCGTAAATTTGACAACATATACACCATTTGAAATAAGATTAGACATTAAAACAAAACTTTTTTACGGTCTGTTCAACCGATTCTGACTTCTATTCCGTAGGAATAAGGATGGCCTCAAAAGCAAAACAGTGGTTACAATACCAACTGCTTACTGCAGCTGCCGTTTGTCATGCCATCAACGCAATAGAAGTGAAAATCGGTTAAACGGACTGTATAAAAGGTTTACAGGGCCTCAACGTGACTAAACGCAAGTTTTATAATGCCTAAAAGAATATGATCCACTGCAGTAAACAAAATCAGAAAAATATATGATATTCTTCAGGATATATGCTAGTATGATAGTGTGTTGAAAACATAATACAACTAATTTGATACGATAGAAAAAAATCATGAAGATACCTCTAAAAATTTCTTTTAACGATTAAAAATCATATTAATTTACATGCAATCATTCTGATTTTTTGTCAGATTATTCTACAAGCTACTTATTAGCATAATAGTGTTTTAATTTTCCAGTCCAATCAATAGATTTTCTGTAAATCGCTAACTGCTTCATATTATGCAATAAATTACCTGCGTCGTGTCATCGCGCTTCTCTTTCATTTCTATGCAATCCGACAGTGACCGCGCTTTAGCTGTTGTAAGCCTCTTAAATGTCTAATCTTATTTCAAATGGAGTATAGTACGCTTGGGTAGGTATATTGGAACTAACCTAGGTACCTACTTACTTTTAATTTACTTGCCAAACTAATTCCGTAAGTACCTACCGATCCGAGAATTCTTCTCTAATAAAATTGTGTTCAATAAGTATAATAGGTAGGTACCACAGATGAATAAATACGCATAACTGGTGAAATATGGGTGTACTATAGGTAGGTACACATCAAGCTATACATGTCCAGTTTATACAGACCTCGCATTGTACGGAAATCCTATACAATGCGAGATCAGCATAAACTGGAAATGTAAAGCTTGATGTCATGTGTAGCCGTATGTACCTACACCTCTGCCTAATCCTTTGGGATGACAGGCGTGATGTTTAAGAAATACTCTGATGTTTAAGAAATGCTCGATGATAACTTAATTCTAATGATAATGAGTGATTAAATTATAAGTACTTAGCTGCGCCCCGCGGTTTCACCCGCATAAGTCTCGATCCCGTATATACAATGTGAATTTGAATTCATGCGACACCTGTTAAGGGGTCATTCAAAAAAAAATCAGCTGTTCCCTACATTTATGTTCGCATAGCTCGTCAAAATGTAGGAAACAGCTGATTTTTTTTTCGCGATTTCAACGTTGGTCCTATCGTGAAAGTTGTTCGGCTGTGTAGCCATCTGTACATTGAATGTTTTCGTAAGATTAGACCTCAGACCAAATAAAAAACCAAGACAGAGCGCTGCGAACAATACAGTGAAGCATGCCACACGCACATATTTACAACCTGTGCCGTACTGCCGTGCTGTTCACTTCATTGTTGGCAGCGCTCTGTCTTGGTTTTTTATTTGATGTGAGGATTAGACATGTACATTCAATAAGCTAACAGTCTACATCGGTTTCGTTGCTGTGTGTGGCTCAGGTGTGCCAGCTAGATAGAAACATAATGTCAAAATCCGCGAATAATATAGGTACCTGGTACCTAGGTGGTGGCAAGTGCGGCGCGGCTGACAAAAGCTACTCATTCCTTTGACCGCACCGACGCGTGCCGCCAAAACCATTAGTAAGTCAGTGCAATGTAATTCTTATATAATTGCGATAAGGTATAAATTAGAATAATTGATATTTGCGAGGAGTTTTTTAGTTGGAAATAGAGAAATGATTATTTTTTTTGTAAAGGTAGTCAATCATCCTGATTTATACCTTAAAACAATGAGAAAAGAGTCACATTGCAATGACTTACTATTTTGCTTATGATTTTATTTCACTTTGGAATAGTCTGTAGTGTGTTAGGGTAGGTTAACGACCTATTAATTTAACACTACTTTAGCATTGATATTAAATGTTTATTAACATACAAATAAATCATAAAACTAATAACAATAATGCGCGGCGCGAGTCGCGAAAAGACATGCATTCGCCGTAGATGTTTGTAGCGGACTGGCGAGGGCGTCCGAGGGCCAGGGGCGCGGCCATGCGCGGGAGAGCAGTGGCGCGGGCGGCGCGCGGCGGTCCGATCGTCGGGTGTTCCACGAATTCGCCTCGCGGTCGTGTCGTAGGTATTTAACGGCGTGCGGCACAGCGCGGGCGTAGGGCTCCGCTGGCCGTAGCGCGCGGTCGAGCGGTAGGTAGGCAGTAAGGCGGTGTACAGACAAGTGAATTGATTAGGCAGTGTTCACACGGTTGTGGATATTTAATTATGAAATTATTTTATTACTGTTGTGTGTATATGTATGTATTTGTGTTGTATGTAATATGTATGTATGTAATATGTATGTATAGCCTACAAGTCTGTCAGTCTGCCTAGCCTTTTCCCAATTGTGTTGGGGTCGGTATCCAGTCTTACCGGATGCAGCTGAATACCAGTATTTTACATGAAGCGACTGCCTATCTGACCTCTACAACCCAGTAACTGGGTAATACGATACCCCTTAGTAAGACTGGTGGTCACTTTCGGGCTTCTGACGACCCGTAACGACTGACAAAGATCCACGAATGACAACAGGACCACGAGGCACGGAGGAGTCTCGGTACCTACCTATATAAAGATGTCACTCATCCACGGACCAAGCGAAGTAGGTACGATTGATCGACCCGTGCGGCTGTTATTACCTTTTGGAATAAAACGTTAAATAAAACTAAGCCCTCGGTTAGCACGGATGTAAAGCATCACCGTTCGTGCTCGCGTGGGCAAGTTTAGGTACCTCGGTTAGGTTGGGTTATGTTGACCGACCGGGGAATCGAACCTAGGACCCACGCTCAGCAAACACGCACAGACCTGCCTCCGTCCTATGACAAAGATCGTCTACTACTGAACTCAGCTCGGAATGCACCGCCATTTATACTCTCTTGGTGTGGCGTAGCGCCCGCTACGCGATATTGCGGTGATTTGCAGCGCGTCAATAACAAAGAAATATGCTCCTTTGTTGATGCCGCTGTACTATTCGGGTTTCGCATCACGTGACGCGATATATCTGTGTCGCGGCGCTACAGGTCGCTCCTGTGTGAAGTGTCGCGCGCGTTTTCATAGAAATTGTTCTACGGATAAAATATCGCAATATCGCGTAGCGCGACAAGTCGCCCTGGTCTGCACAAGCCTTTATAGTACCTATCTATATCCTAATAGTATACAGGGTGGCAGGGACATCGACGCGAAGCCGGTTACCATGGATTCAGTAAGTACATGATTCTGAGCCCCCCTGCGGTGAAATTTTTCGTCGGTTATTAAAAAAAAATCTGCTGTTTCATAGAAAAGTGCAATACCTACGCGGTCAAAATGTATGGAGCAGCTGTTTTTTAGGGTTCAGAACCATGTACTGACCGCATGGTAACCGGCTTCGTGTCGATGTCCCTGACACCCTGTATATCTAACTACAGCATTCATGCTCTGTTTCGAACTTTCAAGGAACATTCATTGCTTATTATTGAAAAGAGTTCGATTATCCGATCGCGGCTGAATAAGTGAGGTAATGGTTTGTCGCGTGCTGACAGCTGGCTTCAATGAACTAATAAACAAACTTTGGTAGTGTTGATATAATAAACGGTAACACAATGCATAGATATAAAAAAAACATGTGACAAATAAAAATATACGTAGACAAGAGTGGTCTCCAGGAAATAGTTAATGCACTTGTCAAAAGATTAGTTCAGTGTATAATTTATCTAAGTTAGACTAGTTATTCTATAGTTCGTCGTATAGTATGTGAGCGTAGAAAATAAATCCTCCTGAATAGTACGCAGGATTTGAACGCCTTCATAATAATTCCGGAGACCTAATCCCGGGTTACAACTTAATCGCCTGTATAATTCGGAAGGGGTAAATCATTCTGTATATTTTGAACGGAATAAATAACCTTGTGTCACTTGCAGGTATAAAATCAACCTGTATAATTCACAGGCAGTAAGTCACCCTGTATCACTCGCAGCTATACAGGTTGCCAGGGACATCGGTGCACAAACTGTTGCCATGAATTTAGTACATGATTCTAGAATCTATACCCACCAAAGTTGACATTTATCGTCGATAATTTAAAAAATCTGATGTTGTACTTTTCTTAGAAAACAGCCGGTTTTTTATTAATAACCGACGAAAAATTTCAACGCTGGTGAAAAGATTCGTGAGCTGAATTCATGGTAACAATTTCCACGTCGATGTCCCTGACATCCTGTATAATCAAGTCTCCTTGTATTACGTACAGGATGTAGATCTAAATATATAATTTAACAAAAAATGCAGTGGGAAAAATCTGCCTGCCTCCTAGAAATTTTACCTTTTATCCTACTTAATTATTTATAAGGGGCTCAATACATTTGTATAGCATGGCGAAAATTAAAGCCTACACGAGTGGCGCTAAACATTAAAGTAGCCGAGCGTTTATAATATACATCGGGCTCTAGAGAGAGACTGTCACACAGTGTGAGTGACAGAGACGATGCTCTATCAAAATAAACTTTTTCTAATAGTCAAAGTGCCGCGTACAGCCAAGCAACCCGTTATATTTTTTTTTTAGGGGACACCTACTTTTTTTTAATACCAACTTTTAAATTGAATGAAAATGTACAAAAAACTCATATTTTGTCAGCTATTTCTTCCGTACAAACGCGTCCACCCCCACATAGGTTTAAGTGGGGCTACAGCAGAGCTATTCACAGCCATTCAATGTTATTTAAGGCGACGATAACCTACTTTTAATGATTTTATACAAAAGATCACGTCTAAACGAGTAGTGTTAATGATTTGGAAAACATATATGTTAAATTATTGTATGTTTATATTATATAGTGATATTAATTTGTAAAGTCATAATTTTACAAATTATGTAATTCAAAATACGTTTATTCGTATTTTGTCGTCGTATTTTTCTGAAACCTTCACCATTTTAAAGATAATTTAATTATTGAAATTTTAGTATACGTGTTTTATTAAAATACCTTTTTGTTTTATGATTTTTTGTATAATAAATTAATAATGTAACTAATTTGGGACAGCGCTCCTTGATGGGCGAGTCCTATTACTGGCTGGACGTACGACGAATTGCGTGAGCTCAGTACAGAACACGCAAGCTAACCACTCAAGGTCACTGGCATATATCTGCGTCTTAAGGAGGTCTCTAAACGCTGTTTACTAATTTGAAACCGGAATATGTCAGTTTAAATTAAAAAGGCCGCCTTTATTCTTCCGACAGCTATTTGCTGTTGGGGGCAAGGCAAATCAGGTAACCGAAAATGTAGGTACATTTTCGACAGGACACCTTGTCGAATGGTTATGAATAGCTATGCAGATGGGATTAAACGTAGTGGCTGAGCTTGCCCTTCAGCTCGGGAGCTCATCTCTACCAACACTATAACTTACCGGTCAGGCAGGCGCAGTATCCGGATGAGATCGGGCGGCAGACGGGTGCGCACGTAGTGGCTGAGCTTGCCCTTCAGCTCGGGTAGCGTGGAGTTGTCGTCCACTAGGATGATCTCCTTTAGGTAGACTAGGGAGGAGCTTGGGTCCTGGCCCGGGTAGCCTGTGGAAGGAGGGGAACATTAGTTAGATTGAATAATAATACATAACATATTCAGTCTATATCTGCATGGTCCGCCTATGGCTTGACCAAGATTATGTCTAGATTTAAAAACAGATTGTGACCTCCGCCTTTGTTGCGGTGTTTCTTCTCAGAGTAATCGGACAGGAAACGCCGACCTCATCCAGTTATTCTTATATTATTGACGTGTTTTGAACCAATTTACAGTAATAAATATAATTTATCTTCCTCGATGGGGTAGGCAGATGTGGTACAATAACATTTCGTTAACGTTATGTTCAAGCCCAATGTGATAGGAGGCGAGCCTATAGGCGACTAAGCTTGAGAAATATGCCATTTTGGAAGCACTGTAGTTTTTGGATTTTTTTGGTAGAATATACTATTTTTAGTGTATTTTCGTTCGAGTGATACAAGTAAAATATCGATACTTTTTTGAGTAACTTGCAAAAATGTCAGGAAGTTTATTATTTTACGTATGAAAGTATCATTCAAGAGGAATTACAATAAAAAGAATAACTCGAAAACTACAAAACTATCGGTATTTTCGGATACCCCTGGACATGAGGAATATATTTTTTTTGAATATATTTTAGGTCCACGGCCTGTATATTATTTGCTTCATAATTGAGTTCATTACAGTAGCAGCTATTTAAAAATGAATTTAAGTTTTTTTAAACATACCATATTTTTACAAAAATTCATTAAAATCCGCTGTGACTTTGTCTGAACGTAAAACGGAACAACCTAGGCATTCCTACATTATCTGGTAAGGTCAATTTAATTAAGTAAATAAGTTGAATTTTTAGAAACTTGAGGATTGTTTTTCTCGAAAACTAGGCGATTGCTAGCTGTTTCATTTTGTAAAAGTGTTCTACATGAAGACAAAAAAATATGAAGCTTCGCACGCGCGGTCCTTAGAGTACAGTGGAGCCCACCGGGACCAATCAAACCTTCTACTATTTTGTTACGAGATACATAGGTAGGTAATTTCTTAGTCAATCATAGCATAGGTAGGTTAGTATAGCTTAAAATATAAGGTTCAATGTTCCATGCATTCTGAAGTAGTCACAAAGTTTACCCATTATGTGCTACGTAAAACTGAATTCATTATTAGTAAAGCCATAAAGTTCAAACTCACCCGCAGAAGTGACCCTGCCAGTTTGCCTATCCACAAAATTGGCATGTTTGTACCAGGGCTGGTTCCTCCTCGCGCTGTTCACGACACTCCAAATAGTCCTCACCACCACGGAATAAGGCTCATTGTGGAATATCAGGATAACGGAGGCTGAGGGCAGTTCGGCATCGTAGACCAGTCGACTACACGCTGGGTTGCGGAAGTCTGCGAAATAATAAATAAGATTAATGGAAGTCACAAAAAAATTGAGTTAATTGGTTGCAACAATCTGCTGGAGGCGAGAAGCGCAGGCCGCTTGGAGGAGGCCTATGTCCAGCAATGGACATCTTTTGGTTGAACGATGTTGGGGGCATTCCATAGACCGTGAATCGATCGCAATCGAAAGTATCGGAAATGTTTGTAACCCAATGGAATATCAACTAAACAAACATACTATGGTGAATGATGAAGGTCGATAGTGACTGATATTCACAGGTAATAAACAGAAGCAATCACAACGCAGTGGTCGAGCCATCGCCTGCTTCCGTGAGCTTCGCTCACAAATGTGAAAGTTCCTGACGACGGCTGCAACCTGCTAGTATCTACACAAGTCCAATCCTGCTCCATCGTAAAATTCACGGTAAAAACGCTCACCTGGATGCGCGTTATAATCACCAAGAATAAAAACAGACTCGATATTCTGTGAACTCCGATACATTTTCTACGCTATCAGTTGGCGTACAAAATTTTAACATTATGAGAAAATCTAAATGAGTATAAAACAAGATTTCACATCAGTCTTCCAACCAGGCTATAACTGATGACAAATTGAAGAATAAACTTTAATAGTAATATAAATTCATACGACAATCGACATTGTTGTCGATGGCCTACGTTAGTGGATCTACACAACCACATCACTAACTCGTCGCAAGTAACAGCGGCCGTACTACGCGATGCAACCGCGTAAAGAACGTATCAATTTTACATTGCTTGTCTAGTCACTTACCGTCATACTTAGGTAATGGTAAAGAAGCAATGTATTGACTGCAAAGTACAGTCGCTGTGATATATGAAAACAAAATAACGTCAAGGCAAGAAATATTTTACGATTTTTTGTTTTTCTTGATTTTCAACACAAATATAGTAAAATACTTGTGCTGATTTATGATAAGTGGTTCTATGATCTATAAAATATCTAGTTTGGCTTCGATTTTTACAAGAAACCACTGAATAATACGCAGTAGTTAGCGGAAACGGCCCTTTGCCTGAGACATGAGCATCGTAATTACGAAGCGCTGACACAGACACGCCCCCATGCCACTTATCCTGTTATTTATATTTCTATGGTTTTTATAATATGTTATGATATGTTGTATGTATTTGTGTATTGCACAAAGAGGTGACTAAGATACTCTACGCATCTCTCCTTATAATATTTTATACAAAATCCGACTCCAGATGCAACTGAGAATTTCCTAATGAGAGAACACAATAACACTGCCCGACCTGAGGATCTAACCTAGGACTCCACGCTCAGCAATAGTGCTTGCGACCACTAGACCAACGAGATAGTCTGTATTTTATCACTTAGTCTGACAAATGCGTGCACCGACTGGAGACTGGACAGTGGACAGGTCCATTCACATCTTATGGTTCTCAAAATACCATTCCAGACACTAATCTGCATGGTCCTCTAATGATCAGACAATGGCAATCTACAATCTGCCAGCCTATTCCCAACTATGTTGGGCTCGGCTTCCAGACTAACCGAATGACAAAGATCTACGAATGACAGCCAATGTGACAATGTCAGGTCTAAAATAGACTGTGACTGTGGGTTTGTTTCGATGTTTCTTCTCAGAGTACTCGGAAAGGAAACACCGAAATAATCAAGCGTAAAACAAAAATTTGCGTGTAAAGAGTGTTTGTTAATTCCGATTTTAAATAAATAAAATTTCCGGATTCTTTCAAATCCGGTATGGCTCTCAAATCCTTCCTTATCCTAAGGGCACATTTTCCTTACCATTACCCGCGCCACCCGGTCTATTCCTCGATTTACAATGGCCTTTGTAGTCCCATGAAACATGAGGCTTCATGGGCTAGTGCAAATCTTGTGTTCATTCGATTTATCGAGTCTGGTTAAACCACACTGGGATCGGTGCATTTCATTCATTCAAAGCGTATCAGCTCGGAAAGAGACGCTTAAGGCGATAATCTGCGAGGTTAACCTGCACTTGCCGCGGTCATTCCATGGACCGTTTTCTTAAAATATCGAGCCTTGTAGAGCACGTGGCGCCATTGGTCCTGCACCTGGTCTGTCTCTCCCCGGTCATGTCACATTGTCGACCCATCAGACTATAAGAGTAAAGGAACAAAGAGTGCACCTCTGCTTGCGCATACACTAAACTTATGCACTATAATTTCTCCTGCGGCGTACCTAATTGGCTACTGGCTAGTGTCCGTTGAGATTGACCGCCGTGACCGAAATTCGATCGGGAGGATATTACCAGGTATCACGCAGCCAATCGCGTGTACACTTGTCAATAGTGGTTGTAACGAGAGCAAAACCGTGAAATAAGTAGTGCGCATGAGTAATGTTCGCACATTCATGCAACAGGTCAACGGGTGTGTGTGTGTGGTGTTAGGGTTGTTAGGTAAGGTCACGCGGGTATATTTGAACGTAGTACCAAAACTTCATCATCTGCATCAGCCTTTTCCCAACTATGTGGGAGTCGGGTTCCAGTCTAACTGGATGCAGCTGAGTACCAGTATTTTACATGGAGCGACTGTCTATCTGACCTTCACCACCCTGTTACTGGGTATCACGATACCGCTTGATAAAGGCGGGTCCACACCTGCGCCACACGCGCACGAACAGTGCGGCTCTCTTGCATCTTAGGAACATAGTATGGACACCTTTGGACATGTTCGCGAGCGGTTAGCGAGTAGTTCGCGTGCATGTAATGTCCTTTCGCGGACACGTACGAGTACAATACGGTTCGCGTGCATATTAGGAACATAGTATGAATGGACACCTTTGGACATGTTCGCGAGCCGTTAGCGAATGGTTCGCGTGCATTCTGTGTACCTAGTGTACAGTCGCCGTCAGATATACTTATTGTAGCAGACAAGGTGACCAAATACTTCTCAACAATTTAAAATTTCAATAAGTTCCATACACTACAAGTTACCATTAATATCTGAACATTCATAACTTTATTAATATCTGAGCAGATCCTTGTCAATAATTTCTATACAAAAAACTAACCAAAAACATCTGAACACTTGCAATCTACGCAGATGGCCTTAGGAAATTCTTCCGTTCTTTGGAAGTCGGTTGTTTTTTTTTTTGTTGTATAAAAGTTTTTATTTCTCGCTTACTAGTGAGTCAGTTTCTAATGTATCTAAGTTGCAATAGCCTAATGTCAACTGCTCATTACCTTTTACAAAATTGTCTGCTACAATATATCCGACGGCGACTGTACCTCCCTACATGTAAAGTGGGGATGATTTTTTTTCTCTCGTCTATCCCATAGTGGTATCGTTGAAAAGACCGTTCATAAATATTGTGGGTGTGTGAATATCATTTTTCTATTCAGGGATCCGTTTGCGAAATATTAAGCTTTAAAGTGCAAATTTTTGTTAAAGAGTCAAGTGTCCCCCCCCCTCTGCCAGCTGAATGGTTGTACTTGGATTTGTGAAAAAAATCACAGCAGTAGTATATATAACGAAATTAAAAGGAAAACTATCAGCTAAGTAGGCTGTACAGGTTAACGAGTAATAATCGGCCAACTTAAATTTGCAGTTTGAAAAACATGATCTCCCATACATTCCGTATGGGATAAAATGTTTTTCAACTACAATGTTAGGTATGTTCTTGGGATGAATTCATCCCAACTACGGGACCCTTCATTGTACGTGGTCCGGCACGCACTTGGCCGGTTTTTTAATTATTTTTACCTACTGCGATGTAGTAATTTTAATCTAGGTACATCGTCTTCACATAAATTATGCTTTTATCTAATTAATGTATACGAAATATGGTAAAACATTTTTAAAAGAGTAACGGTGGAGTTTCTTGTCCATTTCAAGGGGCGACTAGAATCAATTATATATTTTTTTATAGATTTTGACGTTCAAAAGTGCCTTTTATGTGCCTATTTGAAATGAATGATTTGACTTTGTCTTTGTTAAAACACACCAGTCAATATTTGTTGAGACATTTCTTATGGCTCAACAAATATTGACTGAGGTGTTTTACTATGGAAGCTAATTAAAAC
This sequence comes from Agrochola circellaris, assembly GCA_914767755.1. Classification (NCBI taxonomy): domain Eukaryota; kingdom Metazoa; phylum Arthropoda; class Insecta; order Lepidoptera; family Noctuidae; genus Agrochola; species Agrochola circellaris. Next base: position 209,289 of record OU611867.1, on the reverse strand, counting down.
AATAAAACATAGACAAATGTCCCATTGACATTGTTATTAGTACCAGTTGTATCAACTTACATATTAATACTACCTACTTCATAATTGCTCATTATTTTTATATTTTTTATAAGTAGGTACTTAAGTGACTTTCATAGGTGCACATTTGTCCTTCCTTTATACAATATGTAGTACTAGTGCACTAGGTACAGTTAACCGCATGTGCGAGGTAACCATTTGACATTGACAGCGCCTTTATTTTGGTAGCAGTAAGGGCGGTTTCGTAGTTCAAGTGCTACTGCTGACAAGAATGTTAACTTTGAAATGTTAAATTGTCCCAAACGTGGGCGAAACCGCGGGGAAAAGTGAGTAAGTACATACATATCTGGCTCGCTAGTCTAGTGGTTCAACGAGCGACTGCGGAACGCGAGGTTCTACGTCCGACCTTAGAATGGGGTAAGTGTTTTTAGGTTTTCCATGAGTACCTTCTCAGTCTTCTGCTGGGGAGTTTGTCTGCTGAGGAGTTTGTTGCGCCACTTCTTCCCAGCTAAAGCACTAGGAAGTGGTGAAGGGTGGGCGTTTTGGGGGACTGTCTTATGTAATTTTGACGTTCGAAAAGTGCTGATACTCAGCCTAGTTTGAATAAATGACTTTTGAATTGAATTGAAGTAGCAGCCTTGAGTCTGGATTTGTGGCCCCAGTTACCTGATGGTAATGGGGTCGCCCGCTATTACGTAGGACTTAAAAAAATAACTGGCGACATGTGAATATGGGTGCAATAACTGCCCCCCTTCGGAATATAAGCCTATATTCTCGACAGGGGTAGGCGGAGGTATTTATTTATTTATTTACTTTATTTTACAGAAAGCTTACAGACTAATATCAACGTTAAATTATATGATATGCTTGAGGACAATTGCTAATAACAAGCTTCCACATATATGTTAGAAATTAGCAAATCTCAACAACATTTGATGCGAATACAATTAAAATCGGAAAAAAAAAAAACAAACGAGAAATTAAGAATTACATAAAACAGAACCAGAAGATTGTGTCAAGCCATGCGATATAAAAACTATTTCTTATCGTCATCAAAATAGTCCCTGCTGAGGATGTTTTTAATTTTACGTGTGCCAGCGTTGAATAGATCAATTTCCAAATGTGACGGCAAATTATTAAAAGCTTTTACAGCGCGTATACAGAAAGCGTTCCGCCTGTAATTTGTAGAGGCACTTGGTGCTTGTAGTAGTGGTCGCTTCCTTAGGTTATTTATTAGTGCACCATACTTTGTTATCCTCACTAATATTCTGCCCTGCTGCCGAAAGGCGCTATCTTATATATTAATTCAATTTAACAAGTGAAAATCATAAATTCCATAACTTAAATTCCACAGTCCATAGAAACTGATTAGAAAAAATATTTAAGTATGTTTGATTTCCCTCGGCTCAGTCTGTTATCAAGTTGTTATAAGGTGCATTATAATTATACACGCCTATTAAATCTCACGCTGATAGTGTTTAATTAAGTGCACACTACGTTCAACGCTGAATGATTACCAAATTTTATTTATGATTATCTGTGTTATTGGGTTTTTTATTGGGAATTTCTCAGTAACAGCACCGAGGCTAGATATGTGCCTAGTTAGTGGCAATAGCATAATCAGCGTGCAACATTCCCTCTGCTATGACACAGGCCTCCTCTCTGTGTCATAATCCTCCATGTGGGCCCAGTGCGGGTTGATGGCAATAGGCTGGCACTTACTATGTGGTAGTTAAAACAAAACTGGTGGAATGTGTGTGTACTATTCACCTTTGCCGAAGTTTCTTCATCAAAACATTTTTAATTAATTATTGTATGATTTAAATACAGAAGCAAATGGCGGAGATGTAGGATAAATACTCATGAGTATCAGTCATGAATGAATTGTTTAATTGGATGTAGTTAAACGGAAAGGATCCAACCCACCCAGAATTGGTTTTGAGATATTCAAGTTTTAAGATCAGATTGTGTTATGTGATCGTAAGACCTGCCATAAATATGGGTTGGTAACGCATGGTCATAATGACATGATGCGTTGGGATTGTTTTTGTGATATTAAAGTTTTAACTACAAAGAGTGTCATTTTCACCCACAGTGTGGGTTGGATCCTTTCCGCTTAACTACATCCAATTTAGACAGATAAATAGGTAATTAAAGGCAATTCAAATTCTGTTCCTACATATTTTTTACAGAACTTAAGACTTTTCATTCATAAAGTACCTAATGTACATCATACTAAAACCGACAAACTTTACCTCTTCATAATATTAGTGTAGATCAGTTTATTTGACTGATAAACAACATTGTAATATTTAATTTGTTGTATCCGAATTTCACAGAGATAGTTTATAGATAGTAAGTAAGTATTATGAGTTTAGAAAAGTTTTAAATTATTTAAAAATCAAGAATTAGTTTATGGCCTACCTAATAATACTAAAGCAGGAGTTATCCTTGCATTAGTTATAAGTACCTACTAAATAATTATTGCATTCCAATGGTAGAAAGTACTTAGCGCCAATATTGTAACAAGTTACCTGTATGTATAACTGCATTCCATGCAAATAAATATTTTATAGTCTTATAGGTATAGAGACTTCACAGGAAAAACTCCTCGAACAACTTCCATTAAATTAATTTAAAATGTCCTGTTCAATATTAAAATAATTTATCATAGTTATTCTTAGTTCAATTAAGTTGTCTATCTGAATTTTTAAATTGAAACTTGCATGTATTTTCACCTAAACACAAGTACTTAAAAATAACAATTGTTTGCTAGTCCAGCTAGTGTAGAATTATAGAGATTACGCCGAGTAGGTACATATGGAGCGTGGCTATTCGACTATACTAGTAACAACTATACTTTCACTACAATTGACCAGCTACAATGACTAATTTATACATATTACCTACCTAATATTTCACGTATTTACAGCAACAAAGAGTTTCCAGACATTTTAAAGTTTAAACTCTCATTTATTTCGTAGTTTTATGTTATTTTTGTGTTACCTTTTAAAGTTCTGTTGTAAGGTATCCTGTCACTAAGATACACGTTGATTGCCAGCTTCTTTTCTGATTCCTCGCCCAACTTCTTCTCCTCACCGATAAGGTGTGCAGCAGTACCTCCTTCTCCCAACCCTGGGATTATCCTCGACTCGTCTTCTAATATAAGCCTCTCGTACTCAGCCTCTAGAGGATCGGAGAAGTCCGCTCTCGTATTCTTCTTCCCGCCTCGCCACTGCTCGAACAAAGCCAAGATAGTCACCACCAGAACAACCAACAACGCCAACTTGGTCGCTTGGTAGCACTTTCGCACCGGGAAATACACCATTTTCGTTTTATTTATTATATTCCGCGACACCGCATCGTGCCGCTTTCGGCGACCGACTGATTTTGACGTTTCGGTTCAACCATGTTTGTTTACAGTTTAACTTTTTAAAACAGGAAAGGTAATCGTAAACATGCTATTCAGCCTAATCAGGATAGGAAACTGTTTAGTTTTTATTTCGGTTTTATTTGTTCCATTTTTATTAGGGTTTTTTGGGGTTTTATGACAATCTGGTTTTACTGCAATTAGTATTCTTGATGCTGGTTATTCACGTAGTTTTTGCTTTACGTTTTAATTGCAATTTGTCAATCTTGCTACTTGCATGCAATTTGCATAGAATTTAACATTTTAGAAGCTAGATAAGCAGCGAATAATTATACAGTACGATAGGAGTATACGCCGCATAATTAACGAAATCATATATCTATATATTTGTGGTTTCTTTAGCTTACTCATATTAAGTTCACTTATTATTCGCTTAGGCTTGTAAATACCTACCTATGCCCCTTTGTCTTCGTGCGTTAATCTGCCGACTTGATGCCGCGTAAACTGGATCCCTAGGCATAACCCTACAACTGTCCGACCACGATTATAAGTCCCGGCCACAGCACATACTACGGTACGGACCCGAGAGATGCCATAAAACTTAGGCATGTTTTCCAGCATCTATTAGTATCAGGTGGAAAATCAATCAATCATATAATCTCTCTTCACAAAGCTGACTTAAAATTACTTCAAACTCAGTAAACAGCAGTTACCTATATGATTCAGGATATCATGCAAACACCTAACGAAAGTGCAAGGTAAAGTAAACTATACTCCTTCATGATTGAATCAGGCGAAATGGAATCAGGTTAAATGTAACAATCATAATCATAACATAAACGACGCCTGTAATCCCCGAAGAATTAGGCACAGGTGCACCTATAGTACCACCCGTGGTAGCGGTAGCGGGCAGGAGTACAGGGGACGCGCGCCGATTGCGCCTACAGAAATCAACCGGACACAAATTCAGACTCCAGATTGTAAATTCCGACTGATAAATATTCCAGATGAAAAAACCCAATAATACTTTGCGCGACCTGGGAATCGACCCCAGGACCCCATGCTCAGCTGAAGCGCTTGCGACCACTAGACCAACGAGGCAGGTAATAAATATTAATAATAAAATCGTTTATTTATAAAAAGGGGCACATTTACATTAAGTAACTTAATCATTAAAATAGAGCACAGTTGCTTATTTGCCTGAACTAGGTTGAACCTGTGTTTCAGGCAGAGGTGCACCTAGGTAAATGTAATTAGGCACAATCACGAACACTACTTAAAAAAAAAAAAACAAAGTCCCTCCGCCGAGTCTGTCTGTCGGTCTGTCTCATAGAAATATCTGTCTGAACGCTATAAACTCAAATCACTCCGTCCATTGGTGAAAATCCGTTCGGTAGGAACGGATTTTCACCAATGGACGGATGATGTGGATGTATGATTCATGAGGAATGTTTAGGTGTACCTATGATTCATTAAAGTTTTGTGTAAATCGGCTGAAATATGACGATGTTTGTTGAAGATGTCGGAAACTACCATGCCAACTGGGAGCTGTACTGGCGTGCGCCGCATAAACTAGTTATATGAAAACAAAAACAATGTATTACGGAATGAATACATTGTTTTCTTGGATAAACACATAGGGTACTTGTAATCCCGGTAGTACGCGGGCGAAGCCGCGAGTAAAAGCTAGTATGTTATCATTAATCAAACACAGCAGGTACAGTAAATAAAAATGTGTATTATTTATTAGTTATTTCATACAGTTATTGCACATTTTAAACTAAAACATAATCTATTAGTGGAATGTCGACATAATCACGTAACTTACGATAAATACACAAACATACAAGAACACAACACATTCACACTTCGCACTGGTCCAATAATAAAAGATTATAACATACAATTAAAGTTCAACTAAGTAAACACATTGTAAAATAGAGAACATAACCAATAATTTAACAAACATCATTTTTCTGTCATTTTTGTTAGTCGCTTACTTATTAGGATACCAACAGACAGGTCGACTCACTTGCACCACAAAGTAGTGTTCATATGAATACAGCTTCTAAGTGCTAAGGCCGGGTTGCACCTAAATTACTAAATGCGCTTAGCATTCAACGTGTTCTGTGATGTGAGGTGCAAGCGGGCCTAAGTTTGGTTTAAAAGTTAACTATCAGCACTATGGAAATACCTTTTTCATCAAATTATCTTAGTTCATTCATATAAAAACCTTAATTCATTATTTCATTGTGAGTTTTAATTTATTTAACAGAGTAAATTATACTAAGTACACATATTAACAATTTAACTAGAGTCACATTTAGACCATTTTTTATAAAGATTACTAAAAATTTTGGTTACATTTAGTTCTTTTGGTTTCATACCGTTTTCTTATTACACAAATCGAGTTCTAACTTTAGGTCAAGTGAGTTATTGTATTTTGGTCTGTATTCCGACAGCCGTAAAGGTCTTAATACCAAACCGACAACTAAGATAAGACCCAGTTGTAAAGTCAGCTTTTGTATAAAAAAACTTACCTTCGTTGGCACAGGGTTCAAAATACAATAACTAGCTCGAATGTTTCAGGTCGGAATACATTTTGAATTAGTTTTGTAATGAAACGGTACAAGATTCATTACATTCACTAGTTTTTTCCATGCATCTCTATTATTTTGTTTGTCAAGATTTGATAATACACCACACCTTTACAAAGAAAACCATCATCACTCCATTAAACTAACTACTCCATGTCACAGCAACTTATTTACTAACCGACTTCAAAAAAGGATATGAAATATGCATTCGGCGAGTTTCTTTTAAGTACATGTAGTCCCCACGTCGCCCCTCACTTGCCAGCTTCACTATTAACATTCTTACAAGTTTCCCTAAGCAACGCATCTAAGGAACTCTGTTGAGCTTTTGACAACTTTGCTCCCTTCATATCCAACACTTTATGAAACTCTGCCACGGTACACTCCGGCAGTAGCTGCACGAACTGCGCCACGAAACCTTCCAAGTTCCCATCTAAAGGTGCCATCACCAATTTCAGTATCATTTCCGCTTTCGTCATTAACTTAATCACGACTTTAGTATAAGTCGCAGGCGCAGGTCGACGAACTTCGGATCCCATAGAAGGCAGCTCTAACAACGCAGTTTTCAACATATGTGTGTCTAGAAGCAACTGTTCTGAACCTACCGTTGAAATTGGCTTACATTTATAAATATTTTGAATGAATTTTGGTATGAAAGAGTTCGCGAAGCGGATACAGAATTGGGTGAAATATTTGCGGGAAGATGAGAGATTATCTCTGAGATTTGGAACGGTATTTTTGAGGTACATGATAATTTGTGTGACGTACGAGCTCTGGTCGCCCACGTTGTCGAAGTGTAACCAGGATATCTTGGTCATGGCTTGGAGGGCTGGCTCGCAGGCCAGTTCCAGGTCTTGCTCCAGCAGCTGAATGCAGTTGCTGATGATCTTGTGGAACAGGTCCTGTTCTGGAGTCATGTCTATCTTGTCTGCGAGGCCGGGGGATACCTTGAATGTGAACATGTTTGTTAGAAATTACACTTTTACACGTCAAAGGACACATCAGTCGTATCTTTGGTCCAGTCACAGCACATAGTGGTAACACTGGTACTATGAAAACCACCGTTACTGCTACGACATAAAGGCGCTGTTAATGTCAAATTGTTGCCACTAACGTGCGGTTGACTACCAAGGATTCAAGGAACAAAAACAAAATTGTTAAGGAAACGTCGTGTCTTGGTGGGTGAAGTTAGGCATTCTAAAGGGATTTTTTCAATAAATTGGAGAAAGTTCACACTTAATGGGTAATCGGCACATGACTTGGGTTAGGACTTCAGGAGTACTTTTTATTCCGATATTCACACGGGATCTTATGCGGGTGGCACCGCGGGGCGCAGCTAGTAACTTAAAATTTCAAGTAACTACATTACTATGTTCTTTGAAGAATTTAGATGATTGTTTTATTTTTGTTTATACTCATCACTCGTCGTCTGCGAAGTTTTGACGAGTGATTGAAAATACATTGTTAGAGTAAGTACATGATATAATGTACAGAGGAATACAACGACATCGTGTATTCAAGAACATCTAACCAACCTTTTCTTTCAGCTTCTGTTCCAAGTGTATGGTGGTCTCCAGACAGTACTCGGCCGTCGTTATCACGCTCGTGATCTTCGAGATTTCTTGTTTTGTATACCTATAACATGAGAGAAATGGTTGGTAGGTAGGTAGGTAGGAGGTATATATCATTATTTTAGTTTTTTGGGCGAATTTTGTTCTTATTCAAACATATCTGGCGAAATGTGGGTGTAGAAGACACCTCTGCCGAACCTTTCGAGGAATACTGTCGTGACAGTTTTTGTAGTATAGGATAGTTTTTGTTTGTTAGTGCCCGGTAAGCGGTAATAGGCTCGTCCTGTATTACATGGGAGTTACACTTATCAGGCCCAACGTGGGTATACTATTAATACACTCACGCCTACCCTTGTATACAAGGTATTTTTTATACCATAATTCTAGGGGATTAATGAGATCATGTCAAAGAATCAACTAGCATATGAATTTATATATCTTTTTTTTTTTTAAGATAACTTACCACTAGTCTCTCGATGTGTGTATCTAAGTTTCATTGGTAAGTACGAGTATAACATTTTCATTCGAACCAATAATTCATATTTAAAGTTAAGAAAATGCGACGTTGTCATATTTTATTTTTATGAACAAAAATGTCTACATTAAATGTTTTATTTAATTTTTTATATTTCACCTAACGGTTTTTTACATAAATAATCGTGACTTTGTCGAATTATATTGAATAAAAAAGGAAAAAAGAAATTTATATAAATTGGTATTTTGAGACGGGGCAGTAAGTACCACCTTAACCGTCGTAGCTACAGGAAAATGGTCTTGGAAGACTGTCCTTAACTTAGAAACATTTTGATTTGCATTCAGAGATTTTGAAAAAAAAAAGGATTGTTTTTATATTTTAATGTCACTATCGGCTTTAACACCCTCGAAACCAATGACGAAAAATTTGTAAATTTTCTCAGCCGCCATCATAGATATACAGTTATGACCTCACTATCGGCTTTAGCACCCTTGAAAACTACGAAAACGACAACCAGGAAAAAAAAAAAAGAAACTGCGATCTTGGATTTCCATTTTGGCCAAATTCACAATTTCTCTCTCTCTCGACTGTCTTCTTCTAATTCAAAAAGAAAGAAAGAGAGAGACAAAGTGTGAATTTGAACTCTCTCTTTCAATTTGAAGAAGACAGTCGCAAGTATGAACTCTTTTTCGCGTTACGATTTCTGCCAGTGCGGAGTGCACTGGCAGAAATCGTAATGAAGTTAAAGAACTTCGTTTCATTCCAATAAAGGAATCTCGATGCATTGGTAAGTCGTAAAAACCGTGCGAAGAACCGAGCGTAGGGTCGCTAGTACTTACTCGATAAACTCCAACATCAAAACAGAATTGTTTGTGTGTGAATGAGTTTGTGCGAAGAAGTACTGATATAACTTGTGCGCAGATTTATAAGATTATTTTTTATTTTGCTATGGGAACCCCGGGCGGTGGCTCCGAAGATTTTTATAAGTTTGTTTATCACCTTAAATATAAGGTATTTAATCCTCTTCGCCTATGTTGATGATGATCTTTTAATGTTGTATTTCATAAGCCCTTTCCCTACTACGTCGGGGTCGGCTCCCAGTCTAATCGGATGCAGCTGAATATCAGTACATATTTTACATGGAGTGACTGCCTATCACGATAACACGACACCACTTGGTAAGACTGGCTGTTACCTGGTGTATCTATTGTCACTGTTCTCATCTCGGAGCAGCGTGTGCAGGTTGGTGACGATGCTGGGCACCCCGAGCGGCAGGCCCGACGCCGCGCCGTGCCGCGGCAGGCTGCCCTGCAGGACCGAGCTGGCGTACTCGCGGAGGTACTTCTGGAAGACGCCGGCGAGTTCTGTGGGGGGGAGAGAGCAAACTAAATACATTACAAGGTCAAATTAAATTAATGGCGAAACTTCGCAGATGGATGGATATAGATATGTAATATTTGTGGTGGCTTCTACATCGCCACATGCGAACTACGCATCAAAGACCTGACGTCACACAACAACAGGCTCCCGACTTCAACCTCTGGGCAGTTGCCCGCCAGACACGACACCCGTCTGATCGGAGGATCCTCCCATTTCTATGGTGGATGAGTGAACTTTACACCCTGTTCCTCATACCACTAAATATTCATGATCAAATCAATAAAATATACTGCTTCCCATGTTTGAAAAATTGGTCTGGTCGACACCAAAATTAACGCAGTGGAAATTGTTGATTACTCTTAAAAATAAAGGATTTGTCAATCCAAGTAGTTACGCAACGAAGATGCGAGCATAAATCCAAACACCAGAGTTTAGGAAAAGTTCAATAACTTCCGGAATGTTCAGCTGTAATAAATTGGACACATGTGACTACACCCGCGCGCACGTGACCTGTTGTTGTAACAAACACTTGCGCGGCACGTGCTAACAGTACATGCTTGTTTATAGGCGCGTGCGCCACACGCGCGTGTTGTGACTCGTGCGCGCGACACAGGCACCACTCGCATAACATCACGCCTGTATTCCCTGAGTGGGGGCAGAGGTGGTGAGTGAGGTCACTCACGTTTCGTAAGTGTAACTCCCACGCACCTAGCATATGTAAAAGTAGAAAAAACTTTGATCTACTCTAGATATAGATCGTTCGCACACAGATCGGGCAAATTATTTTATAAAATCGACGTAATTTTTAACGTAGAGACGAGGGCGTCATCATGGGGGGGGGGGCAAAGACCCCCCCCAGATTTTATCCAAAAATACAAGGCATTTTAATGTAAATAAACTACAATATCTACAAACTTTATAATCATATGTTTAGGCGATGTGCACAGCGAGCGCAAAATCTTGTGAATACAAGACGTATACAAAGGCATAATAATAAATGTAAAGCTACATGGAATGTAGTCTACTCAACAATAACTGGGAATAATTTGTAAACTAATGATAAAAACGACATTGACGCAATAAATTGTAATAATGTGACATATCGCACCTTTGGTAGAACAAGGGCATAATTGTCATAAATTGCCAAAATGACTTAAATATGCAGAAATGCTTTAAAAAGGCCCTTTGAACTGGAGGGACAAAGACATTCGTTTAATTCCTTCAAAAAACCAGAACAACCTTAGAACATTATTAACATAGCTAGACCACATTAAGTACAAAAAATATCTCTCCTGTAAAATTGCAAAAACTGCAATTGTGCCCTTGTTCTACCAAAGGTGCGATATAAGAATCCATCTGTTATTTGCAATATATTTAATAACTACTTTTGACTACTTTTGATTACGTTATTTTGAAATCTAATCTGCTTTTAAATTCTAATAATTTTAATAACTCCGATAATTCGAATAATTCTAACCATAACCAAAAAAACAAAAACTTGAATACTATATTCTTGAATCCTGTTGATGCAATGGAAGTGTATAAAATAATTATGTCGCTCAACAATAGCAATACTAGTGGGTATGACGGCATCGCCACAAAGGACTTGAAAGCTTGTGGTAGTTGCATATGTCAGCAAAATAGGACATAGTAAACGGCGAGATGAGAGAGAGCGCGGGGCTCGGGCGGTATGCACCAGCGGCTCCTGCGTACAGAACATAAACAAACGCCTAATACGAGACTGACGACTACACTTTATGTTTGTCCGACTAAAAGGCTAATAATACATATTATATAAAATAAACTAGCTTCTGCCCGCGATTTCGTTCGATTGTAAATACCAAACCAGACTAAACTTGTCAATTTTTAATCGCGATTTAAAAGGTGTGGGATAAAATAAGATGTCATGAACTAAAATTCACACCTACATCTCGACTTCATGTCCAAAAACAGTACTGTATTTATTTTTACTTTTGCTTATATTTCGTGCGCCCTATCGCAAAAATAATGAAAACTTGGATCCCCTTTATAAAACCCATAAACCCCGAAAACTCAACAATAATTATTATAGTTGGTAATATTTTTTCTTTTTTTCCGTACAAAAAGTGAAAAATTCCATATAAAACACGTCGCGCTTGCACCCCCTGCGCGCCTCCGACTTAAAAAGAATCACGGGTTCGCGATTGTCAAATTCGATTTTAGTTGTGTCAAAATTACTTTTCAATTTAGAGAATTTTATTTGCAGAATAGCCCTAAGATTCTCATAACCAAAAGGAATAATTTTAGTCTTAGTTTAGTTCGGTGTACAAGAGAATCGGCACCAATATACTTAAATATCAGCCAAACTTCTCCTTCGGCCCCCGACCCACCGCTTCGCATCGCATCGCCCGGCCGCGCTTGGTTCTTTCTGATATTTATCTTTTTACTCGCCTCCTTAGGGTCGTAGCGTGATGGTAAATAATCTGTAACCTTCCTCAAGAATTGGGCAATCAAATGCAAAATTACAAAAAGATTTTTTCAAATCCGTGTGGTAGTTCCAGAGATAAGCGCGTTCAAACAAACAAACGATTTATTGTATTAAGTAGTATAGACTAGCTTTTGTCGGCGGCATCGCCTGCGTGGGTGGCGGGAAGCATCCCACGGGAACGTAGTACAGGGATTATAAGGAAGCGAAGCGATCATCGCACACCTAGTAGCCGATGAGAAGATGCCTTGACAATTCAAAAGTGCCTGTAATGGTTTAATTGAAATAAATGCTTCGAGTTTGAGTTTGATGAAAACATCATTGACTCTTGTCTAGCGCTGCGCCGCGCCGCCGTCAACCATCATTATTTTAATAATTTTATGTATCTCTTATGGTTTACGCGGCGCACGCCAGTAAAGCTCCCGGTCGACATGATATTTTCCGACATCATCGACAATAATTCAGCTAATTTACATAAAAACTTAATGAATTATACACTTAAACCTTCCTCATGAATCACTCCGTCCATTGGTGAAAACCATTTAAAAATCCGTCCCTTATTTTTTGAGTTTATCGCGTTCAGACAGACAGAGAGACGCGGCGGGGGACTTGGTTTATAATATGTTAAGGATAGAATACAGATAAATAAGTGATTGAAGAGAGTAAAGTATGCAGGGACACTCACCCAGCATGGGCTCCCCGGTAGTAAGCCGCGCGCACTGCACGAGACACTTCTTGTAGAACAGGAACAAGTCGGCGCACGACGCGATGACCGCGCCGCCCGCGCCGCCGCCCGCGCCCGACGACGAGCTCTTAGCGTCCTGCAAGACAGAGAGAATGAACACCCTCATATGGAATCCCTCAAGTCCTCATGTCATCTCATCCCTCCTAACAACTAAGGCCCGCTAGCATTACAAATCACTTTAAGTGATGTAGTATTTTTGTCTCACGAAGCGACGCGCGCTTTACTTGTGGTAATCAAGTTTACAAACACGCTGTGAATATGTGCGTGAAAACGAGTTGCGTCAGCACATAACACGCACACACGCGTGATTTATGATGCTAGCGGGCCTTAAACTATTCACTTAAAAAAAAAACATTTGCGGTCGGGGGACCTCTGTCAGGAACGAAGTTCCTTCTCATGATTTAAAACACAAACTTAAATTATCACAGCCGGCATCGTAATGTCGTCCAAAATGTAAATCCAAGACATTTTGACCTCACTATCGACTTAAACACCCTCGAAAACTATGGAAACGATAACAGATATAATTTTTGAAAAATTTCGCTATCTTGGATTTTTATTTTTACCAATTTCAAACTTCTTCTCGAAGAGGGAGAGAGAGAGCTTCATACTTGTGATCGTCTTCTTCTAATTCAAAGATAAAGAAAGAGAGAGAGAGAAAGTGTGAATTTACACTCTTTCTGTTTGAATTAGTTCAAAGAAGACAGTCGCAAGTATGAACGCTTTTTCGTGAGACGATTCCTGCCAGTGCACTCCTACCGCAAGCCGCGTTAAAGAATTTCGTTCCAACAATTCGTATAGCTGCCATCATCAACATAGTTAATATTAATACACTTACTATACGCGCGAAAATTATATTTGTAACATTGGTTACACCACTTAAAATTCATACTACAGCATCACTAAACCATAGACATTAGACAATGTCAGCGGGTACATCTTGACTATTTAAAAATAGTATGTGTGCCGGTGTATTGCATGCACATGAGATAGTTCAGCTTTGTCTCTGGTGTTGTAGATGTCCGTAGGCCGCGGTGCCCGCTTACCGTCAGGTAGTGTATCACTCACCTGAACGAACCGATCCATAAGCTCCGCCAGGTTGGTGTCTAGCGAGCTGACGTACAGCGACAGGTAGGGCTCGAAGCAGGCGCCTATCAGGCCGATCCACGCGGAGCCTGACGGACCTGACACTTCCATGTTCAAGTCTGATGGTGTAGCCTGCGGGAGTTAAGATTAGAATTGAACATGGGCGTACCCAGCTTTTTGCCCAGAGGGGGGGGGGGGGGGGGGCCAAAGCTGGGTGGGCCAAAACAGAAATTTCTAAAGCCGGGGCACATGTCTTACCCTATGTACATGCAGTGTGTAGGGGAAACACCTGCAGGAGATCCTAAGCTATAGGTAGTAAAATAAATAAACTGTGTGCTGGCTTGCTGCGTTCGCATATTTTGCAAGATACAACAACATGACCTGCCGCGCGGTTAATTGTTAAAATTAATTAATAATATGATGTAATTGCAAATTTTTATCGACAACAGTAGGTACCTAGACATACAAAATGAAAATGAAACATATAGTTATTTGGTTGGATATCCGGCAATCTTATAAGCAGGATAGCCGGATATTCAAATAAGACTGATTATCAGCGGATTCGGGCATAGTTTTTCATAAGTGACGTGAGCGAATGACTTATTGACTACTACTTCATACTACGTGTAACATTATTTGTTGATTGCAAACATATTGCAACATAAACTACAAAAATTTTAATTATTATGAAAATATTGAATAAAATAGGTTTATAATAATATATGTATGTGAATTAAGAAGTCGATTTTATAATATTTTTGTAATAAATTGAAAATCCGGACCTATCGGATATTAACATACTACTCGGTATCCGTCCGGATAGTAACAGTAGGTCGGTTAAGCCAGGTCACTTCGTCATGGTGGGATATCGCGAACATAAAATGCTAGAAAAGAAGCACAAACTCACGTCTTTACTGTCGCTGTCGAACGCTGGCTTCTCAACGTTCACTTCTGCCGGCTCCGCGCCTAAATCTGTGCCTGTACACAAACAAACACTATTTCAGTAAATAACGTCTATTCGAATTCTTGTTTATATTTGAAGTTATTTCCATTTAAACAAATATCAACTTTACGACGGAGTAATATAAGTCGATATCAGAATGATATTTATTAGACGTTCTGAAATCCATCAAAATTTAAAATGTCATAAATATTGAACTTGTAGCAGAAAGTAACTTTATGTATAAAGATTAAAGTATTTCTCCAAAATGACATATATTTAGAAAAGAAATATAAAAATATAATCGCAATTGGAGGAATTTTCCCGTGTATTTATTACCTGTAAATCTTTTATGCAACAGCAGCTCAAAGTTGTAAGTCTTCTGAATGGCGTACAGTAATAACTTGACGTCCACCTCGTTGCGACGCGACGCCATTAGGTTGCTCAGCTCTGTGCGGGTTATCTGATGACAACATAATATTAGTGAAAAAATTCATTGATAGATTTTGATTTAGTTGACTAAATAAAAATCTTTAATTCACTAACAGATCCTAAACCGCTAGGTCTACAAGCATGAAATTTCACACAACAGTTCCTTAAATATATAACGAAAGTGAGCAATAAGGATGGTAAATCCCATTGGGCACGCGGCTTTGTCCTGTAATAACTTATTGAACTACTAATGATGATCGCCTTTTTTGATTTTCTACTAACTTATTGATCTTCTAACAATGATCACCTTTTAAAATAAATGAGATCATCCAAGTTGTTCGCAGTACTGGTCTAGGACACATCGTAAAAAGACGATCTAGTATACAGTGTGTATCAGAAATGAGTGGTTATATTTCAATACTCAATACTCAATATCCGTATCGCACTGAACCATTTCTCCATGGGCCAAACATGGTAATCGCGAAAAAATTATTAGCTGTCCCATACAAAACTTTAATACCTACTCGACCCAAATGTATGAGTAATCAAGTCGACAAAGTAACTCGAGGGTGTGTGTAGTGATTTTAAAAGAAAGTTAGGGAGGCGAGTATGTTATAAGGTTGGGAACCACTGGTACTGTTCCTCGGAAAGCAGGTTAAGTTGCTGGTCCCGGCTGTCGTTGCAGGTCGTCAATGCCCGAAATTCTGACAACCAGTCTTACTTAGCTATCATGGCACCCAGTAAGGGTTGTGGAGGTCAGGTCGCTCCATGTCATCGCAGTCGGTCCATGACATCATTCATCATTCCTCTCGCCCTCACCCCAATACATCAGTGGTCGGCGCAACACGTCCTTGTCTCCCACACTTCTCTATCAGTCGTCATCTCGGTCACTCTATTTCTATCCATATCATCCATCACTCAGTCCACCCATCGTTTCTTAGGTCTTCCTCTACTAGTACAGCCCGCCACATTCATACTCACAACTCACAGTCGCTCCATGTAACATACTGGTATTCAGCTGCATTCGGTTACACTGGAAGCCGACCACAACATAGTTGGGAACAGGCTAAGCAAATGACGAGGCCACTTTTTTTTCTACTATAGCCTGACTACCACAGTTACATTTTTATTGCAGAGTATGATCGGCGATAATTTCGCACGAAAACGAGTCAACAGTCATATTACAGTCACACATTACTGATAAAGTATGGCCAATTATTTAGAAGTGACTTTAGAAAAAGCTAGCTCATAGAAATAACCTTCTATTTTAGAAACACGCTTTGCCCAGTCTTGTCCGTGTGGTGCATTACATCCCGCTTTCTCGCAAAGAGAGGAGGCCGCAGTCACAGTCGCGAGAACGTTAAAGGCTGATTATGTTACCTTGCAGAACTGCTGCGTGACTCTCTCGCTGAGCCTCCAGGGGGGAGGGAACAGGGTCGCGGTAGACTCCTCGAACGTAAGGAGGTGCCTTTTGAGCCACGCGTAGCGTCGCTCCACGTGGGATATCCAGGCGGATTCCTGTTCTGATGAGAATAGGTGCTGGTATTCCTGGGGAGGTAAGAATTATAGTAGACAAAGTTATGAATATTTGCGGATGATACACTACTTGAGATGAAACGGTTATTTGGTAACGGAGACTACAGCAATATCCGCGCATTTAAGTTTTTAATAAAATAAAATAAAAATTAAATATAAGGTGTTTATGAAGAAACTTTTAACTTTGATAAAATAAAATAAGTATGTTTAAATAAAAAATGCATTTATTCAAATGTACCCACAACCTAACCAAATCAAAATTATTAAATTGGACAAGTAAGTACATTAACAATCTGCCCGTAAAACTTCAAGTAAAATTTTTGTTGCGATTCGTTTTCCACTTGTCCGTTGAAGTTTCACTTCTACTACATAGTACACATTATATTACGTACGTACCATCGAAGAAGTTCATATCTAACCACCGTAAGGACTATTCTTGCTTGCAGCGCTCGGCGGCTATAGCACCGGGCCGGTAACAGATATGGTCATCGTGTTCACGGGATTTTGTTCTGAAACTGGTTAGATATGAACTTCTTTGATGGTACGTACGTAGTATTATATTAACGAACGGATTATGATGCAGGTTGGACCATCATTTAGAGAATTTATTCCGGAAGGTTTATGCGTATAATACATTAATTTTAAACTTACATAATTATAAAAAACAAATCTTGTTGTTTTGTAAAGTCGTAACACCCGTGACAAGCAGGAGCGGCTCGCTAGTATTTTATTTACAAAATCTGTCAAACCGTCGTAATTATTCTTGTTAAAGTTAGCTGTCGATTGAAAAATTGGCCCAATGGGCTGCTTTTTCATTTATATAGTAGTATTCACATAATCTCACCTGCAGCTGCATATTGATGAACCACTTCAGCAGCTCAGTCTTGACTTTCGGCTCCAAGATATCCACCACACCACAAGCTTCAGACAACGTGCGGTGGGAAACGCCGCTTTTACTGCCTGCTGTAATGTACACTCTAATTGTATCGGGGTAGAGTTCATTGTTGTATGGCGTTTTAAAAGCGTAAGGTGTATTAATGCTTGCACATTTCTATTTTAGAAGGATGCTTTTATGAATAAAGTTGTTTAGTAAGTAGCAATGACCGCTTTACATATAAGAGCGTTTATACTGAAAGTGGGCAACGTCGCAAATAGCTGTCAAATATTTCGCTGTTTGATTAATTTGGCAATAGCTCAAATTTTTTTTTCGAACTTATAAATCAATGGACTAGCAATTTGTTTCAATTTATTCAAACTCAAACTCAAACTCAAACTCAAAGCATTTATTTCAATTAAACCATTTACAGGCACTTTTGAATTGTCAAATAGTCGGTCAGTTAGTCGAGAAAGTTGAAGCTAGTTGCCCAGTTCCAAAACGTAGATCTTCATGGAGAAGAACGGGCAAGAAACTCCAAGGACACTCTTTTAAATATAGAAAATTACACAATCCTGGGTACATTATTCTTGTTGCTTCTATATGTGAGAACAATGTACAATAAAAAAATTAAAACAATTCAAAATATAACATTAAAAATAAGCCCTGGCAGATAAGAGATGACCAGTCACAACTGACGGCGCCCGTTCACGAACATGACGCGTGGATCAGCACCATCCAGCTCAACCATTTTGTAGGGAACCGAATGATCCAACACACTCGCCACCATCAGCGAGACATTTAAGTGGGCATGACAAGCTCTCAACTGCCGTGCTCTTTCAAGTCAACAAACATCTTAATAACATAAAATACGGCTCCATGGTACTCACATTCACAAAAATTGAAAAAATGCTTCTAAATTATACAAAACTATAGTATGCAATGTATTTGAGAGATTAATAGAATGATACTACCAAAAAGAAAGAAAATCATTATCCATTGGAACATTCAACAATTAAACTTGTTTAAATAAAAAAATAAACATTAAGTTCGTAATGTCAGAAAAATAAAAAGGGGAAGCAACTCTTCCAAACATTAAATTTTTTAACTAGTGAGCCCAAGTGGCTGTGGAGCAGGACCAGCATTAAGCCAAGCATTTTTATCATCGATATAATCATCCAACTTATAATATGCTTGTCTACATAGTGTGCGTTTAATGCATGTTTTAAATTTCTTCTCATTCAGTTGAAGAATATCGAGTGGTATTTTATTATAACATTTTACACAGTACCCCATAAAAGAAGTGTGCACTTTAGACAATCTAAAACGTGGTTGATCTAATTTGTTCCTATTTCTAGTGTTAAAATTATGCCTGTCACTTATCTTACTAAAAAGATGTCGATTTTTTCGAACATACATTATGTTTTCATATATATACTGACAAGGTACCGTCATGATGTTAATTTTCTTAAACAGTTCCCTTAGAGATTCGCGTCTGCGGAGGTTATATATGGCTCTGACAGCCCTCTTTTGCAGAATAAAGATAGAATTAATATCTGCAGCCCGTCCCCACAGCAAAATACCGTAAGACATGATGCTATGAAAGTAACTAAAATAGACCAGTCTCGCGGTATCCACGTCTGTTAGTTGGCGGATTTTCCAAACAGCGTAAGCGGCTGAACTTAGCCGCCCTGCAAGTGATGTTAAGTGAGGACCCCACTGTAGTTTTGAGTCAAGCGTGATCCCCAGGAAAACCGTTTTTTCGACGAATTCTAGTGTCTCCCTATTCAGTACAACATGACATTCACTACTTCTAACATTTGGTAACGCGAATCTTATGCATTTAGTTTTCTTCTCATTTAATACCAAATTATTTACAGTAAACCAATTATGGACCTTAAGCATAGCGTTATTTACTTCGTCAAGCTCTTGTGCATGTCTGTTTACCTTAAAAATCAGTGATGTGTCATCAGCAAATAACACCATTTGTGGTCGGTTTTTCAGTAAATGCGGTAAATCATTTATATATACTAAAAAGAGGAATGGACCCAAAATCGAGCCCTGTGGTACACCCATTTTGACTTGTAAACCCAATGAATTTACACCGTTTATTTGAACTTGCTGCAGTCTATCATTCAAATATGATTTTACTAAGCTAAGCGCAAGTTTACCCAGTCCGTAATGCTCAAGTTTCAAGAGCAGTGTTTCGTGATTCACGCAATCAAATGCCTTGGATAGGTCGCAAAAGATGCCTATTGCATCTTGTGCCTCTTCCCATGCGTTAAAGATGTGTTTTAATAAGGTGACACCGGCGTCGGTTGTGCAACGTCCTTTGGTGAAACCATACTGTTGATCGTGTAGGATATTATTACGATTAAAATGATGGAGCATTTGATTTAACATTACTTTTTCAAACACCTTGCTGAAAACCGGCAAAACCGATACGGGTCTATAATTATTTAGGTCTTTGCTGTCCCCGGATTTGAATAGTGGAATAACTTTACTGTACTTCATTAAATCCGGGAATACCCCTTGATCTACACACAAATTAAATACTAAAGCTAAATAGGGTGCAATTGTCTCAATAATTGATCGACAAACTTTAGTAGACATACCCCACAGATCTTCGGTGATTTTGATCTTAAGTTGCTTAAAAGTCTTTACAACGACCACAGGGTTTATATGTTTAAATTTAAATTCCACGGGAAAGGCTGAAACATTCGCTCTTAATAAATCAATAGCAAGTAAGGGGGAGGAATTTAAAGTTTCTGTAGTTTTAATTGGAATATTGGTAAAGAAAGTTGCAAATTCCTGAGCAACATCGATGTTATCGCTAATGAGACCGCGGGCAGTGTCAAGTGTGTAATCAGTATTATGTCTTTTGTTCTTGTTCGTTTCATTGTTAATAATTTTCCAAACTGTCTTTATTTTATTGTCTGCTGATTTAACCTTGTTGCTAATGAAAGAAGCTTTAGCTGCTTTGCAGATATTTTTAAAAGTTTTAGAGTAAGAGAGTATTATTGATCGTGCATTACGTAATTAGGCTGCAGTTCACTAGTAAGCCATATTTCTTATTTCCTAACAGTAATATTGCCAAATTTGCCAAAACCAATATTGCCAAATTTGCCAAAACCAATATTGCCAAAAGTTTTTTCACACACTCGTCTTTCATTTGTTTATTTCCAAATAAATACATTCCTTTCTTTCGACTTCAAAAAAAGGAGTTTCTCAGTTCGTCCGAACCTTTTTTTTTTACTTTGAATTCGGCTAATAACGACTAATATCAAGTGGAAGTCTCACCAGTGAAAGCCTCTTTGAAGTCGGCTAATATCTGCGTGGCTAGCTGTTGTCTGATGGACGTCACCTGGTCTCGGAGGGTGGACAGTTCTCTGATCTCACGGTAGCATTCGAAGTGTTGTAGAACCTGTAACAGGTATGAATCATTAAAAGTTCATAGATTGAATTGCTGGCTAAGACCGGGCGCGCACTGGCGGCATGATACGGCTACAATTGCTGGCTAAGCCCAGGCGTGCACTTGCGGCATGGTACGGCAAACATTTTTTTGGTTATTTAAATGTCTTACGAACGGTTTATTGAAAGCCACTCAATACAAAAACTTGCAAGTAAAATAAAATAACAACATTCTCCACAATTATTTGGAGATGCTGTGATTGGCTGACTGGAATAACAACAGCCTCTGCAAACATCATCTGATTGACTACTGGTCAGCTTGTTTGTGTTGATAATAACCCTTTCAGACACCAGGTCATAATATTGTAGAGTGTGGACTGTAGTATTAGAGAAAATGTAAGGACATCGAATGTACACCCTAGTTAAGAAGAGGTAAGGAGATCCAATGTACGCCCTCGGCCCTAGTTAATACTCAATACTTTATTTGCATTCCACATTGTGTACTTAGGTGGGAAATTAAATTTATTTGTGATCATTATGGACCCCGTCGGGCACAGCAAAATAGTAGGAGAGAGGAAGCTTTGAAAAAATTAACTTAACTTATCAGTCTTCTGAACAAAATTCAATATTATTATATTTACATAAATAGTTTACTGTACTTATTTATACTTATTAGATTATGTTAGCATTTATATTTGATCGTTTAAATATTCGTTTATACTATAATGGCATTAACTTAAAAATTGTTTTAGTTTTATTATAAATACCTATATTCAATTTATCTTCTTTTTTTATTAATTCTGGTAGTTTGTTATATATTTTTATGGACAATACATAGGGGCTTGTAGAATGTATTTTAAGGCAAAAAGTTGGAATGATTAATATTGATTTATGTCAGAGTGTGTAACGAGATTGTATATCTTCATGTTCACGTATAAATTTGCAAGTCTCTAATATGTATATGTATACTGGGGAGGGTTAAAATATTATAATTTTGGAAGTGAGGTTTACAGCTAAGAAGAAGTAAGGAGATCTAATGTACACCCTAGTTAAGACGATAGAATGTACACCCTAGTTAAGAAGATGGAATGTACAAACTAGTTAAGAAGATGTAAGGAGATCGAATGTACACCCTAGTTAAGAATATGTAAGGAGATCTAATGTACACCCTAGTTAAGAAGATGGAATGCACCCTAGTTAAAACTGAGTATAGAGCCTTATTGAGATTTAAACTATAGATTAATGTTCGTTATGTATTTTAGAGTTAAAGAAGAAAAGTCATGACAAACAAACATTAGCACAAGACTTATAAATATTAGCAAAACAAGCTTACAACCAAGATACACAATTTCTGTCTATGACCTGTGGAGTTTATATTTCCGACAACTGAAACTACGGATTAATAATAGGGTATAATATACAAGCTTTTGTGATAACTACCAATGTTGACTGCATTTTTTTTTTCAAAATCTGTGAGTGCAGATCAAAATATCTCAAAAAGTTTAGGACAGTCCTCCTATGACTATTTTGATGTACCTCCATAATAGCCTGCATGGGCAGCACTATCTCCTTGTACTGCCGGCTCTGCGTCATGTTCCGCAGGGTATCCACGCCCCCCACCAGCATATGGAGGTGGTTTAGAGCCGTGATGGCAGCTGTTAGGTTTGACTTGGCACAATCCAGTTGTTTGATCTCTGATGTTATCTCACGGACCATACTCTCACTGCGTTCGGCTTTCTTGTTTATGTCTGCTACCTGGGAAAATGGTTTAAGATAAAAAATGGGCAGATTGTTGCGCCACTTCTTCTTGCCAGATATCACACTAGGAAATGGTGAAGAGTAGGAGTTTTGGGGACTGGTTTATGTACTTTTGACTTTGAATAGTCTTGATTCAGATTTGAATACTTAAATAATTTTTAATTTATGATTTTTTCTTAATAAATGAAAATAACTTAACATCATGTCACTATTCTATGAAGGGAAGAGGTGAATAGTTTATCTTTATTGTTTAATTCTAGTTATTTCTTAGTCCCACTTAAAATGAGGTGAGCCATTAATTATTTATTAGGAACACCAACACATATTCAAACTCCTCAAACTTCAGGTCCAGTTGAAAACCAGCATCAGGCACTAGTTGTCTGGCATTTTTGCTGAACTGGGCCTATTTGTCGCAGCCGCGAGGCACACATTCCTGATAGTATCTTAGAATGCACTTTACACTTTTTATTTGTTTTCTTTTTTTTTTTAATTTTGTTTTTACTTGTAGTACAATATGTTGTGTTTTGTGCCTTTCAGTTTGTGCTAAATAAATGTATTTCCTTTCTTTCTTTCTTTATATTTATTTACAATACATTTTCCATAAGATCAAGGCACAAATACAGACATGGAAAAACACAATTACATTTAACCCAACCAAGGAATCAAACCCAGGACCCCATAATAAAATATGAAAACTTTGCCTAAATTAAAAACTAAACTAGCTCAGAAATTACATTGAAAACTTTACCTGTAACGCCAGTTCCCCAATACACCTCTGTGCATCAACCAGAGCCTTCTGTCCCGCGTCCCTCTGCTCAGCCTGCGCCCTCACAAGCCTCCGTATGTCATGCTCCACACCTGCCAGGTGGAATTCACAGCGAGCCGCCGCACTCTCCACTCCAGAGAGAGACTGTTCCGTAGGGAAGACTCGGTTGATGTATGCTACCGCATCAAACTGTGGAAGATAAAGTTTGTTGTTGTTTTTAAAAAGTTAATGATAGTTCTAAGTCTTAATTTATAAATTAAAACGAGAACTTGTATGAGCTACTGTGAAGGTACTGTAATATTTGGAAACTTGTGAATAGTTGATGTCGAAAATTGAATTTTGAGGCACGAAAAACAATAGTCAAAACGACGCCCTTAAAACGACATTCATCTAATTTATATCAATTGCTCTCACGCGTAATATTACGAAATTAAATTTAGATTCAAACAAAAGCAGTAATCAAACAAGAACTATGAGCAAAATAAAGAGAAGTCCGACTCACTTCTGCACTATCAAACTGTTCGGTTCCTCCCATCATTTCCTCAATCCGGCTCATCACAGAGCTCGGAAAGTTGATCTGCACCTCCGGCCCACTATCTTTGTCGTCTAATAAATCGTTAGAATCCATATTTTTTGCAGTTTTTTGTACACTTTTTGGGGAAAATAAAAATCACAACTTCACCAGCCCGCAGGCTAGGTTGACGTTGGTTGACGTTAATGAAACGTCACTGTGTGACGTTTACGGTTCAGTGTTGTTATCTACAAACAATTCATAAGGAGAGTTCCTTTTTTCAAAATTGCCACGGTTTGCTGGTGCCCGATTTGTAGATCCCTTCCCTAATAATATTTAGTCATGTTTTTAATGAAATTTAAAATTTAGGATTTTCCTCCTAATACATTTCAATTTTTCATTCGATTCAACCATGATTCAATAAAGAATTTTGCATCCAGTATTTCCCTCACATTGCTTCTGTGACGTCACCGAGTCTCGCTACATCTCCTTTTTATGTTCATAAAGATCAATTTTCTTTATATTACGAAAACATACGTCAAATCAGCAAAACATACACGCACTTGACATGCGATTATGTCCGCCTGTTATGACTTACGGAGCCGAAACATGGACACTGACAGTACCTACGGCTGGCATAAATTCAAGGTCACTCAGCGAGCTATGGAGCGGGCTATACTTGGAGTCTTTCTGAGGGATCGAATCCGGAACAAGGTGATCCAGCAGAGAACCAAAGTTCTTGACATAGCTCACAGAATAAGCAAGCTGAAGTGGCAGTGGGCCGGCCGTATTTGCCGTAGAACCGATGCAGGTTGGGGTAGACGTGTTCTTGAGTGGCAGGTAGCGGTTGGATGAGAGTTGCCGAGAATCGAGCTGAATGGCGTGCAATTGGAGAGGCCTATGTCCAGCAGTGGACTGCTATAGGCTGATGATGAAATGATGATTGTTTCGGTATACGTAGCTTTACATTGCTTTTACAGGCTTTTTTTTCATTGCTAGCAACATTCTACGAAAACTCATAAAGTGACGTTTCGTTTCCATTGTTTGATCAGTTACTGTCAAAACCAATGACTAATAAATGGTCAAAACCAATGAATAATAAATCTAAGTCATTGGTCAAAACGCTAAATGACAGCGCGCCGCCGCCGATGATGTCTTAAATTGTCAAACTTGTGAGCAAGTGAGCACAGAGCATGTAACTTTCTTGTGAGAATTTACATAACTTCGTACCGGACCGAGCTGCTGAAAATTTTAGATTTTCCAACTGGATAGAATATTACGTCTTTTACAACTTTATTTTATTTTTCAATAATATTTTATTTTTATTAATATTTTGATACTATGTCAAAACTCTATTTAAAACTGATGGTGCATTCAAAATTTTGTAGCATAAACAAATAAATTATGAATCTTTGTTCTTATTAGAATCTAATTTAACCTCGCAAGTGTAATGATAATCAGCTGTTTTGTTCTCCTACACACAGCTGGTTTATCGCGAGCTAGTGGAAACGTACACAGCAATTAACTCGACCGTCAACGTCAAGTGAGTGGAAACGTGCAAGATCGTTCGGTCGCTTTGTTTTTCAGTTATTTGGTCGCGCTCGGGGCGTGTTGCCGTCGCGTGTTCCGCCGCAATGAACTCCGCGCAAACCCCGCCGTAATAATATGTCTCAGTGTTAGTTTTTCTACCAGTTTTGTATACACAAACACCAGTGTCAGTGAAGTGATTAACAATGGCTCGTCTCACTGAAGAAATGGTGATCGCGCGATCCAAACAATCGGACCTCAGCGCGATAAAGAAGCTGAACTGCTGGTAAGTACATGACTCAGGGCTCGTAATCATACTGGCCGCGGACAAAGAACGATCGAAAATTAAAATCTTCAACGGCCCGCTCGCCGTGGTTTGTCGTAATGTGAAATCGCAGGCAGTGCAGTGCACGGAGGCGGAACGTTAACGTATTTGTTTGCGTTAATGTTCATGGTCTTAAGGTTTTATCATAATTTCATTATAGCTGGCTGAACATTCATTGCCTGGGTCTTTCACTTTTATGAATGTAAAATGTCCATAGAGCATGAGATTGTGTTCTATTAATCATTTTAATTATTAAAGTTAATGAACCAGTTTATGAGAATTAACTGTGAGAAAACTATTCACTAAGTTTACTATGAGCTACTGTAGAGTTACTCACATTGTTTGACAAAAGAGATTTAATAGGTACTTCAAACTTATTCATGGTCTCACCATTAGCATGATTGGCCCAACATCTTTTGGGCTGCAGTAATATTTGTAACAAAGATGAGGTCTAAAGATTAAATGACTGTTGGATTAATCTGTTTGATTTTGTTATCAGTAACACCATTAAATTCTAATAACAACTGATATTTTATTATTTCTTATTCTAGGCCAGTCCTAGGCCAGTTGCCTACAACAACTTCTTTAATGCTACATTTTTTCTTTTCTATTCTTACAAAAAATATATTTGGTAAAATGAATCACACAGACCATGTGGTCTGTGTGGTGTTAAAGGGGTCAAAACCAATTTTTTTTACATTTTCATCTAAAGTTATTTTGATGTCACCGTTACAGAAAAGTTATTATTTTTATTCATAATTAAAATGTAACAATCTGAAAGGTTGATGTATCAAAACTCTTACTTTGACACTCAGAAGAATAACTAAAATGCTGCTAACAGCATATATTTATTCTTCTGAAATTTTACATGATCTTAATTTAAAAAAAATCATGAGTAAACACCCCCTTAAAAACCAATGCCTTAAAATCACCCTAAAAATGGAAAATGACAAAATTTTTGAGAGACAATGCTTATATCGAAAAAATAAAAAAATCTTTATAATGATATTCTAAAGGTATCAGGTCAACGTAGAGATACGGTGGTGGGGTTATTATTATTAATTTGCCCAACATGGAAATCAAAACCAGGACTCCTAGCTGAGCAGTTACCCTTTTGAAAACTAGACCAAAAAACTGTAATTTTTCTTGATAAGATTATTAAAATTGAATGAATGAATCCCTACTTATCTAAATCTAACAGACAGATAAACGATTTAAAGTTATCGACACACTCAGAATGACACAGTTATCACAAGATAATATTGTGATCATCTATTAGTGAGACAGTGATGATGATACATAGACAATCAAGTTATATCTGTCATGTAATGTGTCACTTGCTGTCCAATGATATGCACTGAGGATTATCTTACTTGTCTGTGGTCAGCAGCTTCCTGAATGATAGAATATCTTGTAACCTAAATTTAACATACATTATTTCAATGCAAATTAGCTTTCTGATTATACAATAAAAGGATAAACTATTTTTGTATATTATATCTCTGACATTTAAAACAGATAATTATGTCATTTTCCCTGTACCTATAATAATAATAATAACATTGCTAGACAGAGATAGCAACTACCTCATGCTGATGTTCCTGTGCAAAATCGCACCATAGTATGCAATCTTTTTTTTTTTGTGTATGTCATTATTAAATAACTTCCGCACGCCCTTCTCCCGCTCCGCCCAGAGCGGGAGAAGGGCGTGTCAGACTCTTACTGACTAAAACACACCCGTGTTCCTTCAGTTGCCTGTATGTACGTTGCCAGCGGCCACGGTATCACTTTCGGACTTTCCCGCGACCCCGGTAGGCATCGGTCCTAGCGCACCCCGCCAGTTGTGCTGACATCTCTTTGAGGCGCGCGTGGAACACAACACACATCGGACGGCCAGCTACCCATTGCTCACCGTCCGCAAGCCCGTGCCTACGGTGGCCGGGAATCGCCTGCGATTCAGGGAGACTCCTGCTGCGGGCGTGAGGGCGTGAAATTTGCCTCTACCCCACGCGTTCCGCCTCCTCCTTCGCGAACATTACTGCTTCGCAGAAGGAGGTGACGGCCTCCCAAGCAGTCTCGCTCGGTCCGTACCATGGCCTGGACCAGGGCCGGACGCGAGAGATCACCGCCACCGATCGCTTTCAAGAGGACACGGCGATGGTCCGCCTAAGCCGGGCAGACCTCCACCGTATGTTCGACTGTGTCCTCCGCTCCAACCGTGCCCGGTGAGGACCTGCGTCAGGCGGAAGATAAGGATGCTGTGGCGCCTCTCTAGCCACTCCTCAAAGAGGGGACTTATCGCCGCAATTGTGGCGTGCCTAGCACTGGGTTGCGACAATCGCACTCTCCATGACGCCATGAGATCCCGCCGGAGCTCTGTCCGCTGTGCCGTGATTTCTCGTGGCAGCGGAATTACGCCCCGGCGTTTCGCCTCCTCGCGCCACTCCCAAATGTTAGTATGCAATCCTCCCAAAAGTAAATATGGCACATCGGATTTTAGAAAAAGTTTTTCTTTGTCTCACGTCGTCTCTCTCACTCACTCATACCTGTGTGACAGTTTCTCGAAAGCTCGATGTGTTTTATTAACGCCCGGTAGTGTAGTTTACGATCACACACGTTTTTCCTACAAAAACAGGTGTGACGGTTCACCAGTGAGTGACTTGTGAATGAACAAAAGAACACAGGCTGTACTGTATTCTTTCCCACACTTTTGTGGAGGAAGGAAATTGTGTACTAGAGCTGCCTGCTTGCACGCCGTAAAAAAATGAAGCGCCATACTGTCGAGTGTCGGCTATCGAAGTTATCAATCGCAGTGACCTTATATTTAGTACAATATCACCTTGATGCATACTAAATAATACTACCTCACACAGAGTGCTAAAATTCTTAAAATGCCAGTAACCGAGGTAGAACTTATGTAAATGGGGATACCTACTGGTTTTCTCTGTTTTTTTTTTGCAACTATTTCATTCTGTGGATTTACATCGTGGGTAGAGGAAAGAATTCCCTAGTCAGGTAAATTGTAGCACACGCGCAGCGTGTTTAGATCCTGCTTATGTACTACGTGGGAAGCATTTTAATATAGCCCGTATGGCCGTCCTTCCTCCAGACATCGTCACGTAAGGAAAAAGCGTTATGTCCTCTTCATGCTACTTTCTTTCTCTGTCTCTCTCTATTATATAGGAGTTTGCGTGTGCGTGCGAGAATCGCAAACAGGAGCGACGACACACCGGTAGAACAATTTCCGAGAAGTTTTCATAGAAATTGTTCCACCAGAGTCGTGTCGCGTCACGCGGTCTCGGTAGCCTTGAGGAAGTTCGTTCCTGACGGGGTCCACCGACCGCACACGTTTTTTAAAGGTGTTAAATAATAAAATTGCTGATGGATGTCGAAAAGAAGTCGAATGGTTGTGTAAGGAAATCTCACGATCTGTGAAATCCAAAATATTTTTTTAAATGTAACGAAGTTCCGACGGTTAAGATGCGAATTTTCGTGTTCACCCGAGATTAGGTACGTTCACCTTCCTTCCTTTGCTATTTCTGCCGTGTTTCGATTTTGCCTTCTGCAAACCACTTATTATCCCAAGTGACTAAAAGCGACGTTAACCACCTGGTGAACCGTCAGTCTGTTTGCCAACCAATTACATAAAGAGCTCATTTTAAATAATGCTGAGAAAATACTTGTGGCTCATATTTATAATATATTTCATACTTGACTCCATAACTTTGCTACTGAAACAGTTTGTCCTTGAAGAAGTGTGTCGCCTAGATCGCGTAAGAGTCTGCGCAATACTTACCAAAGAGTAGTACATAATACAATAATGCTCGTTTTCACTAACATTAGTGGACACCTAAATAAAAGCGCGCTGTTGGATTTTCTTTCGGCGGTCGAGCGTTGAACCTCCTACAGCGCGCTCTTGTGTGGGACATGTTACAGTAGGTACAAAGATGACTGCATCTAATGACAAAGCAGTGCACGACCGCAAATCAAGTTTAAAGCTTTCGTGCAGACTAGCGCGACGCGAAACCGGTTATTGTTATATCGTGAAGTTTTTTTAGAAATTGTATCGTTCGAAATACGTCGCGTCGCGCTAGTCTGCACAAGGCTTTAGAAAGAGTCGTATTGTCACGCACACCTCTGTGAGTCTCTTTCTTAGACACTGGGGTCAACTGGGATGGCAACGCATGCCTCATGCAATGCAATGCGTTATGAAACGCATGCCTCATGCAACGCAATGCCTCTGGTATTGCAGATTCTGTGGTGTCCACTTACCATTGGCTTGTTTCAATTCGCCTCACATATGTACAGCGTATCGCCACGTGTGTCGTATAGGTTCTCCCGCGTCCTCGAGACAATGCCTGCAGTATTGCACACATAGTAGGTACTCCATTATGTAATGCTTAGTCCCAGTGTTTATGTCACTATGTGGTGACGATACAAGGTGAGCTCAGTATGTACTTGTAAGTCTTACACCCGGTTTCTGAAAGGTTCATCAAGTTTCTGAGTTCATAGAAAGGCTAAGTATATGGAGTGATCAATTTGAACGGAACAGTCTGATACGAAACGATCTTAACTGAGTCTGATACGAAACGATCTTAACTGAGTCTGATACGAAACGATCTTAACACGTTCAGTGCCGGGAGCCCTCCTGGTGGGTTCACTCTAGTCGTATATGAAATGCCGGGACCCCATTTTATTTGCTCGAAATTGTATACGTGTATACATACAGAATTAAAATAATACATGCATGCAAAATCTTAAATAAGAGTGGCTCACTACATAAATTTGCAATTTCTCATGGCGTGCAAATATCTTATGTAGGTACAATTATTAAGTATTATCACAGTATAAAAAGATATATTATTGAACAATTATTTTTAACTTTTACACTTATTAGGTTCATTAGAAAACCAGCGTCAGACAGCACCTGTCTGGCATTAATGCTGAAATGAACCTTTTTGGCGCAGCCGTGAGGCACACACTATTGTTCGTAAAAAAAAAAAAAAAAAAACTTTTTATTTTGTATTTTGTGTTTCACGAACTGTGTCCGAATAAACATTATTCTTTCTTTCTTACTTATACATTAAATATCAGCCACAATTAAACAAATTTCTTATATTCAATCATTACATTAAGTATCCAATTATGTATTTTCTTTTTTAAAGGTAGGTGTAGGTTGCTTCGAACACAGCATTATAAACTGCGAAAATAAAATCTGTTGTATATTTAACAAGATTTGTTAATATATATTATGCGTTGGTTTAAAATACAAGCATATCTATTTAAAAAAAGAACTATTTCAGGAGGCCAGTATTTCAGTTGTGGAAAACCATTTTCACGGTTACAAATATTCACAAAATGATTTAAAGGTTTAACACCAAGACAAGAACCCTTGAAAACACCATTTTACTTTTACAGTGTTTTATAATACGTATAACACACAGTTTTAGTGTTTTATAACACGGTTACAAACCTAATGCCGTTAACCCTCCACGAGGGGGTTAACTTTAGCGCAAACGTAATACCGGTGAGCCTCCCGGAGGGTTCACTTCCAATATATATGGCGGCATGGCGTATGAGCTCTATGAAAAGTGGGTGGGTTGAAAATGTTGAAGCCGTAACAGGCACACATGGTACGAACTAACGAGAACTGGGTTAGCGAGAAAACTCTATAAATGATAGTAATTGCCAGGTCCAGTCATTTTAACCCTATGAAACCTCTATAAGTGAGAAACCGAAACCTCTATAAGAGAAGATCGTTTTCACTCGCAGACCTCTGTAACTGAGACTGCTATTTGCCTGTACCTCTATACTGCCCTGCTAAGCCGAAAGGCGGTATCTCAATCGGAGTAAGTTTTTGTAAAATTTGACTTTTTGTAAATTGTAATTTAAGGAAACATAAGCATATAAAGAACTTCCGAGTGGTTTTTTTTAAATGTTTTAAGTTAAATAACGGTATGTGGCTTATACCATTAGATGCGAAATTATTATAGCTATTGAATGGTATCAAAAAAACTAAAAGGGCGTATCTCAGAGATACCGCCTTTCGGCTTAGCAGGGCAGTATAAGCGACAGTCAAGCGTAATTAAACATCTGCTATTTATAATCATTCTTAAATTTCGTGGAACTAGCATTGTTTTTGTTCCTCTCAACCTTTCGCAACCAGCCTTAACCTCTATAAGTGAGGAAGGCCAACCCTGTACGTCTATAAGCTAGAAACTCGAGTCAGTGACAAACCTCTGTAAGTGTAAAAGAAATCGCGGTCCCTTGAACTCTCGCTTATCCAGGTTCGTCTGTACTACTAAATATAAAAATATATTAGGTAATCTCCATATGCACGTTCTGCCACCAAGTCATTAAATCAATTAGCAGTCCTCATTAAGAGTCTCTCAAAGTCACGGCACGGCCACAGTTATATAATCAACAACTATATAATATAATAGTATCTTATACACAAGACGTATGGTA
The DNA here is from genome assembly GCA_914767755.1 of Agrochola circellaris. Taxonomy (NCBI): domain Eukaryota; kingdom Metazoa; phylum Arthropoda; class Insecta; order Lepidoptera; family Noctuidae; genus Agrochola; species Agrochola circellaris. The sequence goes on along the minus strand of OU611867.1, from coordinate 177,038 downwards.
TCTAAAGAACGAGACTACTCTCAGATTTACTTTCACGATTACGCCATACCACCGCACCGGCTAATACGGCACGTCGAGTTTTAGGAAAAGGTTCGGCTTTGTGGAGCGTGCTCTCTCTTATTTGCGTGAGTGTCTTTCTAAAGCTCTGCGGTCCAGGGGGCCTAATTGATAACAGCGCACGCTGGCCGCGGTCGGTTCATGGATAGGTGCCACCCATTACGTGTCGAGGCACGGAGGGGTGTCTCGGAAAACGCGTTAAGCCGTTGGGTATCGTGTTGGGCTGTGGAGGTCAGATAGGCAGTCGCTCCATGTAAAATACTGGTATACAGCTGCCAACCTCCCGGTCCCGAGCTCCCGGGGACATACAGGATTGAGTTTTGAGACAGTTTTGTAGCTACAGGATAACGATCTTAGGAGACTGCCCTTAACTTTTTGAGTGATTCTGCATTCACAGATTTTGGAAAAAATTGCACAGTCAGCTAGAAAACCGCGTATGTATAGTTTAGGTCCTGGTAGGTTGATATCGCGACCCCGGCACACAGGCAACGGAAGGAACACGGGTGGGTTTTAGTCAGTAAAAGTCTGACACGCCCTCCCGCTCCGCCCAGAGCGGGAGAAGTTATTTGATAATTTCCCACCCTCAAAAAAAAAAAAAAAAAAAAGGTCCTGGTAGGTTCCTATGTATTATTAAACCATCTGGGAGTCTTATGCCAACTGTCTGTACATAACTACTATACGGAAAAATTATGACGGGCCAGGAACTAGTTTCCGTTCTATATGTAAATTGAGCACATATTCTAACTCAAATATGGAAACAGTTATAATATCTTATTTATTCTGCGCAAATACTAAAATATTGGTTCGATATCTATGTCCGAGATTTAGGAACAGTTGTTTCTACAAGGGAACCGATTGGGTCACAAAGGAAGATTATAAAACCAAGAGGAGGCAGATCAGATTACCTTAAATAACTCAAATATGGACATGAGCCACTTTATAATTCCTTTTAAAAGGCGTTTAAGCCTTATCAAGTCGACACCACTCCCAAGTCTCACTCAACTCCAACTTGATTCAGCGCGTCAGGTCGGCGCGATCGAGCGGAGACGACAGCGTCACGAGTGTCGAGATCAAGTGACACGATTGTCGAGAAATCAAGAGCAAGTGTCTTGAGTGTAGACTACAGTGTCACGAGTGTCGAGATCAAGTGTCACGAGTGTCGAAGAGAATATCAAAAGTGTCGAGATCGAATGTCAGGAGTCGAGATCAGGGTTGCGAGTTTGTCCGAAAGGGATATCGCGACCCAGGCACACAGGCAACGGAAGGAACACGGGTGGGTTTTTTTTAATTTCCCACCCTCAAAAGAGTCGAGATCAAGTGTCACGAGTGTCGAAATACAATTTGATAAATGTTTACCAACAACGCGTGAGTGTCGTTCAAACGTCAAAAGATCTGTAGCTCGGTATGCGTTGCTTTGCTTGACCTTAGTGAAAACGGGCATAAATCATCCTGCAGATGGGCGCATTGCGACGTGCGACGCAATTCTCGTATGAAGTTTTCATAGATATTGTTTTACTAGAGTCGCGTCGCGTCGCGCCTGGCCGCGGGGCCCTTAAGCATTACAGCAGCCTTCCTTTTGTTCACATATTCCGATGTCGTTCACTTCGTGGAGACAACTAATCTAATTAGAGAATTTGATTCGTGCGTGACTCAGGCACCGGATTCCAAGCGTGCCTTAACGCTGGCCACTCTATCATTCCATTTTACGCCTTCTGTCAGTAACATAATATGGTTGTTTATCGCATACCACTGTAATTTTTTCAAGTAACATAACAATACTTTTAATTTTCAACGAATTAATCTGTTGTATTAAGTAATTTAATGTTAATTCGTTAGAAAGGAACGGTTTCACTGAAATTCATAATAAAAGTTTTATTAACTTTTACCTGTTTTGTTCAGAAGCTCTCGAAAGTCAGTTGTGTCATCTGTCGTTGACTTGTTGAATGTGGACGAAAGAACCTTGAGGTGCGTCAGGCACCTCGTTACGATATTTAGGTACATATAATACCTATAATATCTTGGCGCCTAAACAAGGATTATTTTATGTCATAAACTCATAATATGAGTCAAGATTACCTACTATTGAACATTTTTCTCTTCAGAAACAGTTGGAAAAGTATCTTCCAATTTTCCACTATAAGTACCTATTTCTGTCAACACCAACACACACAACCAAATCAATTGGGACAAGGGCCGAACTATAACAGGCTATTTCTGTCACCAAGCGATAGGTTTGAAGGGTGTGGGTGCCTACCACTGGCACCCACAGCCCACAGTCCCACATCCTTCAAAGTTGCTTATAAGACATGAGACATTTCAAGTTTATCTCCGGGATGGCAACGCATCTGCGATGTCTCTGGTATTAGAGATGTCCATATAATGCGTCTATGATCACTTACCATGGAGGGCCGGACGGCTTGTTTGCCATCAAATAACATTCGAAAATCCTTGACAAGAACAACACACTATATTAACGGTAGAACAGGTTTGTGAACATAACAACATCATGCTTTTACTCAAACGAATGGCTATTAGAAAGTAAGAGTAGGTAGGTAAATATATACTCATCACACGTCCGCACATCTCATACATCCATCACATCTTTAAACAACACATGTTAGCATTTACTCTTCTTTAAAAGCAGTATTGTGGCACATGGGCACAGACGCACTGCTTTAAAATATGAGCCAGTCAGCAAGTGTCGGGCCGGCCGGCGGCCCAGCGTGCGCTCATTTGGGTAGGGTGTTACCTCGCGGAGGCTATCACATAAATATAAAATCCTATTCCCTGAAGTAGGTAAGAGTCCCGGCTCTTAAATAATAAATGTCCTTACATACATTTTTTACGAGGCAGCGGCACGCACCGCCACACGACATATATCATGGATTATATCGACTCTCGTACGATATGTGGCAGCTGACAATCTCACAATATACTTGACACATGTCTGATGTAGGCTTAGACCTAGCCATAACATCACCGGAACAATAAAAATAAAATGAAGCCTTCGAAGGCCCATAGTGTGTTAGAGAAACTTGAAGGGTTAGGCAGAGCTTTATAATAAATAATAGTCCTCAAGTCAGATGGGACGGCAATCCGACACGACCGGAGAGAGATCAGGAACAGGGCTAACGGCTTTACGTGCTTTTCGAAGCCCGGGGATATCACACCGCAAACTTCCAAACTCCAAGCTAATTACTAAGAAATTCCTAATGGAAAAACCCAATAACACTTTGCCCGACCTGGGAATCAAACCCAGAACGCCACGCTCAGCAGTAGCGCTTGCGGGCATGAGACCAACACTCCGAATTCAAGTTAAGTCAGAGCTGAGACCTGTGAGTGACAGTCCGCACCATCGGCTTACGAGCTTTTGGAGGCACGGAGGAGTCTCTGCGTGTAATGAATGTTCCCATGAACCCATTCATAGACCGACCTCGGCAAGCCTATCTTAGCATTTGACCGACCCATGCGACTGTTTTTATTAAGCCACGGGCAGTACATGGATAACGAACCACTGTAAAAAGGCCTGCTTACAACATCTTGTGCATTTCTCCTCCATATAAACAAAGATACTTACCTCTTTGTTCCACCTCTTATATACTCCAATAAAGACTACTTACTATGGTGAATCAGGATGCTTTCAATCAGTCATCGTCACTTGTGCCGAGTTCCGACTTGCTGCCGTGTCGTCAAGGGCGCTGTGTAGCGTATCTCCTTGTAAGGCGAGCCGTGGGTGGCGAGCGCGGCGACCTCGGACAGAACTGATCTTTTGTTACCCAACTTGGAAGGCATTTACAGTTGAACTAGCTATTTGGTATACCTATACCTTTGCAGCACAAATATAAACTATTTTACATAAACCTACATGGAAGTTGTATGTCGTCCAATGGAGAAGAGCCGGCAAGAAAATTCACGTTTACTCTTTTAAAAATTATTGGCTTTTACAATGTTTTCATATTACACTGTTAATAGATACCTACGGGAGGTCTGTCCACAAGTACTAGGTACTAACAAAATAAAAAAGGTCAACAAATCGAAGCATGTACCTATATGTTTAAAAGGAATCGCATTCACAAAAACTTTTTACAAAAAATAAAACTGTTACTTTTTCACTTTTTAGTTGTGGACGTACCTACCCCACACAAATTCAAATAGCACTAGACAAGAAGTTAGTCCACATAGACTAAGTGAGAAAAAATCGTATTATTGAAGCTATCTCAAAAACTACCCAAGCAAAGTTAATAAAAAATTTGACAAATGCCCTTTCAAACAAAACAGGAATTTTTTAAGTCGGTCTACAATTGACGGAGAAGTCGGCGGACATACATAAAATAATTAAAAAAGAACATAGACGAGAACCTCCATAGAACCTCCTCCTTTTTGGAAGTCTGTTAAAAATATAAAAGAAGCTAACTTGCAACTACTTTTAAACAAGGTTGTCAGTTTTCTGCGTATTCGGTTCTTTTAAATCACTCCATTAGGTATGCCATAAGCTTGTATAGTAGATTGTTTGCCTAGGGAGCAAACAACCATTTTAAAGGCGAGAGTGTTTCTTTGAATTCAAAGCGGAACGAAGGATTCTAATGTACAATTCTGAGCGCAGCGAGGGATTCAAAGTGCGTCACTCGAGTGCGTTCCAGCGCGTTGGATTCTCAATGCTCGGCCCAACGCCGAGAGTCGAAAATCTAGTGCGCGATAAAATCCCACCGCGATATTTTTACGTCCGTGCGAACGTGGGCTAAGACGAACTTTTTCTAAAAATCGTTTTGCCGTATTGGCGAGTGCGTAGGTGCGTACTTACTGTTAGTGATGCGGAAATGTCGTGGTCAACATAAAACACCCAGAGGCATCGCACTACTAATATTTATTGTGCGATTGAACTTAGCCCACAACGACTTCATCTGTCTGACTGACCGACTCCTTGACAATTCAAAAGTGGGGTACTTAATTGGTTTAATTGAAATAAATGCTTTAAGGAGGATGCTCTAAGGTAGCCCGCGATATTCAAATTTTCTTGAGTTTTTTCCATTTTGCAGGTCAGTGTCAGGTTGTATGTTGATTAAAATATGATTCGCGACCGTAACAAATATGGCTTTACATAATTATAATCATTACAATCAGCAATACAACTCCATAAGTTAGGACACAAACGTCAACAATAGTCATTCAATGGGGTTACATGAACTTAGTGAGTTGTATTGATCATTTTTATGATTATAATTCTATAATTAAACATTTGATACGGCAGCGAATCATATTTAGATCAACATAGAACATGATACTGACCTGCAAATTGCAAAAAACGTAAGAAAATTTGAATTTCGCGGGATACCTTGATGCTTTCGCCTTCTTCCCATACGTGTACACGACTGCTATACATTTCTGCCCACCTCTCCGGGGAATACAGGTGTGATGATAAGTTTTGTCTATTGAGTGCGTTTGTTATCTCTCTTATCAGCCTCCTTATCTATGTCGTCGTCTATATGCTATCTATGTGACAGTTCGTGATCAATTCGTAATTACTTTTCTTCTGATACGACATCCATTGATACGGTCCACTACCATTTATGATTATAGTTTTCGGAGTGACGTCACGCCTGTTTTCCCCGATGGGGTAGGCGGAGGTGTATGGTGCCCGGTGTACAGCGCACTCCTGCGCACCCACATTTCACCAGTTATGTTTATGGCCCATGCAAGGGTGCGAGCTTATTGCCATCAACCGGGCACAAATCCAGACTCCGAGGTGTTACTAAGCCTTTGCCCTACCTATATAGGAAGATAACCCAGGACCTCACGCTCAGCAGTCGCGCTTTACCATCACTAGACCAAGGAGGCAGTGTTTTGTAAAACTTGACTTACATACGTTATTGTGTTGTGAAACATAAATATACGACTGCCCCTTAGGTACTCAGTCAGATAAACAAGTATTATACATAATATTAACATATTTATTATGTACGCCTTCGACTAATCAGCGCATTTTGCGTACTGCAAATAATACTATCGAGTTATTATGCCAAGCCATATTGCACCTTATCCAAACGAAGCTAAAGTGTAAAATTGAGGCATCAAGTAAACAATGAGCATTGAGTCATTGATGAAGCGATTATGTGCCATACTGTATGGAGGCAAGCCCACGATGTCCTGTGAGTAATACTAAAGTGCTGTGTGCTGCCATTTAAGGTAATTTCTTGCACATTTAGCTAAACACGAGTTTTGTTGGGTAATGCGCTGCATTGTGACTGTGTGAGGATTCAGTCTGGCGAAGCCCACTTGTTCACGCAGATAATGTTGAACTTCACAATTGCCGTGCAAAGCTGCCATGCAAGTGCACTATGGTATTTCTCTTTCTCATCGGTAAAAATGACGAGCTTCCATGCAGTCTCATCCTCTCTTTAACTCTGTTAGAGAATGAATTTTCAAAAATCCTTCATTAATGCTCTCCTACGTCATTTTAGTAACTCTTGTGTAAAAGTTTAGGCTTCTAAACCCAGCTGTTTTGCATGTGCGTTGTATTTCTGTGAGTTTAAAGCTTCGTGCAGACTAGCGCGACGCGACAGCGCGACGCGACACCGGTTATTGTTATACCGTGAAGTTTTCTTAGAAATTGTATTGTTGGATTCGCGTCGCGCCGTCGCGTCGCGCTGGTCAGCACGAGCCTTAAGATTATCGGGCAATGAGCAGTATTGTGGCTGTAGTTAGAATTCAGTCTGACAAAGTCCACACCAGAGTAATAAATTATGTATATTATATCTATATAAACTATCCTCCCGCCCTTATCCTAATTAGTTCTTGGTCGGAGCCTGATGTCTTCTCCATCCATACATCTCTATTATCCATCATCTCGGTAGTCACCCCCTTTCTATCCATATTTTATCATCTTTCACACAGTCCATCCATCGTTTCTTTGGTCTTCCTCTACTCTTGGCTGTCAACCATCACGTTATCAGTCACATCTTATTCTTTCATATAATTCCACACACACTTTCCTTTGGCCTCCCTCCATCCATCAACATTTTAATTAATCAGTCTCTTGGTCACGCGTTTCATTTCTTCTCATCACATGTCCATATCGAATTAAAAAAAATGAATTGAAAAATTTCTTAAGTCACATACAAACGAACGACTACGATTCCCTTTTAATTTTTCTGCCTTGCAAACTCCCTCTTACGAAAATCAACGCCAAAATATCACTTTATCTACTTGATTGTTATCAGAAAACATTTTGAACACCCCGTTCGTGCGATGAACTCAACGATAAGAAACGTTTACGTATATAAGACTGTATTTAATGGAGGCCAGAGAAAAGGAAACAGTGGTTTTTAACCGACTTCCAAAAAGGAGGAGGTTATATGTTCGTCGCGTTTGTGAACCGAATTTGAAAATATTTTTTTTGTATGAAAGAGTATGCTCCCAAGTTGGTCCCATATAAATTTTATTAACTTTGCTTGGATAGTTTTTGAGGAAGTTTCAATAATACGTATTTTTCCAACTTAGTATAATCGATGATAATTATGATGATAACTTCATGTCACTGTTATTTACATAGAAGGTAGTGCTTTTCGAATTTGTGTGGGATTAGGCACCACAACTAAAAAGTGAAAAATAAAAACTTTTTACAATAAACAAAACAACCGACTTCCTAAAAAAAAAAACACTACAAAGTGAAAAATAACTTTAATTTCGGAAGTCGGTGGCAAAAAACGAAAATTCAAAACCAAAGACACCGATTTCCGAAATTAAAGTTATTTTTCACTTTGTAGTGAAATCACTTAGTTGGGAAAAGGGTCGGTAGATGATAATGGCAGTATTGGAGAAGTACTGTCCCTCCCTGTTTCCACCACGACGCAGCGTTGCAGGCACATGAGACGTGTCTCTGGGATGGCAACGCACTGCGATGCCTCTGGTGTGGCAAAAGTCTAAAGGCGGTAACGGCGGTGGTGGCGGCGGTACTTCAGCTATCTAATTACGCAACACATTTTCGTTGACAATTCCGACTAATCTATTTCAATTTGACAGGTCAACAACATTCATTGTGTTATTTACGTTGTTGAGCAGATTTTTTTTTCAAACGTACGAAGCAATGGATAAGTAATCTGTTTCAAAATGATTCAGGTTCTGATTGATCGTGTATTACGTAATTAGGGTACGGGTGGACTGTCGGCTTGTTTGCCATTGTTATTTGATGGTAAAATCACGGATTAGTATTCCGACTTAAACATAACTGGAGACATGTGGGTGTACTATAGGCACACCTCTCCTAGCCCTTCGGGAAGTACAGGCGTGACGTAATGTTATTTAGAATTAATTGCCGCATGTCGTGATTCACCATAACGTGTTCTAAACGGCATTTATATCAAAGGTCAACTGTGATCGGTTCCGCTTCATGACTTGTCTGATTGTCTCTTCAAATATGTTACATCTTACAGTCGCCCTTCGATGTCAATGTCAAATGCACACAGTATACTCACTGCACGAGGAAGTGCAATAGTCTAATTTCACCCAACTTGCGTAAGAAAGTGGCTCGGTGAAATGAACTGACACAACATACATGGAGCCATGGAGGAGAACCAAGAATAGATTTTTGTAAATGATGCATTTATTTGTTTATGGAATACAAACGTGATTCCAGTCATTATATGGGCCATGGGTAAAACGGTAAAACAGACGATTACGAGTCACCCGAAAACTTTGTTTAGGTTTAAAACATTAGACACCACCAAATCATTAAAACAGACCTAAGGCTGATTTACAGTGATCCAGTATTTCGATCCAGCGAAGCAACCCAGGGCGCTCAAATATCCAGAGCAGCTGGATTCCAGGGCTGGAATGAGATACTGACTTTTAACGATTTCGTGTTGTTTAATGTTTTACCAGTGCACAGTGGTACTACTGTACTAAGGCTATGTTATGTGTGTTATAAACTTCTCTACGGCTCATTACTCCACCGCATCTCAACTGCACAGTACTCTGTCTCTATCACACACATGTCCATAGAGAGGGAGTGAAAGAGACGCGTCCACATAGACATCATAATTCAAGGTTATATGTAAGGAGTACTGATGCAAGGTCCGGGAGAATCGATACCAAAGTTAGGGAGTACTAGGCAAACATAGGAGGTAAAATGTACTACCATATGAGGAAATGTTTTGTAGGAGAAAGTGTAGATGCAAGGTCTCGGAAAATCGATACTAAAGTTAGGAAGTACTAGACAAACATAGGAGGTAAGATATAAGCTATTTGTAGGAAAAAGTGTAACGTGCATGTTCCTTTGATGCACGAGCCCCTGGTACATAGACCTCTCGTGTCCAACTGTTATTGGGATAAAATTGTAAATTGTATTTTTTTAAAGCCTTTTTTTAATTCTGTAAATAAAATGGATTTATTGCACCTATTAAATTTTTTCCGGGGGTGCATAGTTTTATGAGAAAGGTACTTGTGTTGTATTGTTCGATTGCGTGCACACTCGATATGCTGGAAAGATGATTTTCTATTTTTCTTCGAGACTTTACAGAAAATAAAATATTACGAAGAAACATGCGGGGAGCGGGGTAGAGATCGTTGAATCTAAACTTGCCGGCCCACCGCTTGTTGCATACACATTCCAAATGTTTGTACAGACATCTTGGAGGGGCGTTAGATAATATCTAATTGCTTAACACACTTGCAATGGCAATGTCTTTCATTTTGATAATTCAACAATATTTATATCGTTATTTTATGTTTTTGAGCAAACCAATATTTCAAACATATGATATAAAGCTTCAAAATCCTTTCAGATTGTGATTGAAAGTGTGTTTAGCATTGGGATGGGATGCAGGGCTGGTACTCCTGAGCATCCTGAGTCCTGGGTCGATTCCCAGGTCGGGTTGTGATATTAGGTATTAAGAAATCAGCCTGTAGTTAAATGTCCTTTACTCAGCAGTGGCCGGGTCGAGGCTTATACTGATGATGATGAATGCCGGTAAAGAGCAAGCCCCCTATTTTATGAGACGTAAAATTGGCGGAATTTTCCCTGCCTGCCCCTTTCGGGGATACATGCTTGATGTGCGAAGGAGCCCTGAAAATGCAACAATAGAACAAACGCAAATGAAACAACGATACAAAAGTAAGTAAATATGCTAATTCAAACAATAAGAATCGATACTGTTTGTTTGTCGGAACGTTGGGCTGCCACCCACACGGCCACGCCAGTTATTACTAATGCAGATACGACCAATAATTACCGAGAATACAGGTCAATTTGATGCAAGTATAATTTGTTTGATTACTATAGTTTGTGCCGCGAGCGGTCAAGGCTACCAGGGAACTAGCATACTATGAGTTATGACTAATACTAACGTGACGTTTCGTAAATGTCATTGGAAAGCAAACAAGCCGATGGGTCTCCTGATGGTAAGAGGTCGCACAGCCTGACTGTGCGTTTGCACTGGCAAAACATCGCAACAAAACATGTTGAAATCTCTTGTTCCTGTCAAAAATTATATGGAATATTGACAGAAAATAGCGATTTCAACATGTTTTGTTGTGACTGTTTCGCCAGTGCAAACGCACAGTAAGGAAGTAAAGACATTTTTGTAATACCAGAGGTATCGTACATGCGCTGCCATTCCATAGACAAAGCTAAAACGTCTCTGGTACACTGAAGTTTGTAGGCTGTGGCAACGCTCTTATTAGGTACTTTTACCGTGTAACATGGACTTGTGTCGTATAAAAGTTATTTACGAGTTGTATAAAGTAGTCCTATAAGGAGCTTGTTGAGCTGTGTTGAGTCATCCTCGTGTCGTAGTCCGCAACTTGCTTATGAGGTCACGAACATTCAGGCAAAGAGCTTCGTAACACTGCGAATATTATGAGAAAGTGGAGTTTTCGTCTACATCGCTCATTAGTAGGTAGTGGTAGAGCTCTTTGCGAAAGAGCTATCGAGGGAAGTAACACCATCGTACATGCCCGCTAAGCAGCTTTCCTGTTCCGATTTGAAAGGATTTAGTGCCAATGTAATTACAGGCTCTGACATTTCAGCTTTGTCTCTGCCTACAGTCCGGCCGTCGAGTGAATGCCTTCTTGACACCTGCTGTAAGAACCTCACCTTGAACACTAAGCTGCACCTACATTTTCACGGTGAGGTTATCACAGATCAGCTCGGCAGATGTTCATCGGAGACGCTGACCACTTACCATCTGAGGGGCAATTCCCGTATTTTTAAGAAGATTCCCATTCTATTCTCAATGAGCGTTCGCATTCTAATTTTCCTACGCTTTTGACATTGATTATCATTGAGATGAGATTGCGACTTAGATTATAAACGTTTTGTAAATACGAAAATTAACGTCCTGGTTGCCCGCCGGCGACAGTGGTCTGAAAATCAAGCTCCATACTCATAGAAACTTAATGTCAGAAATTAATAAATAAAAATATGTTTTGTGTTTAATATACCTCCCTTTGTTTTACTAATATAGTATGAAGGGTATGAGTAGCTCCATGCGTGAGAAAAAAAATATTTTAATTTTTTTTGTATGGAATGAAACACTTAAAGTGCTTTTTTTCAAAACTGAATAGAACTGATAGGCTGGTATTCACATGAGCTATTGCACCATACACGGCGATCAAGATGACATACAATTCTTGAGCCTTTCGGTGCCGCTTTGCATGTAGCAAGCTTTGGAAATTTTGAATTTACAGTCGGTGATCTTTCAAATCTTTGATGGTATTTTGTGAAGCTACATATTGCTTTGAATATGAAAATAGTATGTAAACTAATACTCATGCAAGAAGAGACAAACATACACACACACACACCCTCACACACTCACAAACTTTCGCCTTTATAATCTTAGTGTGATTATAAAGGCGAAACTTTGTGTGTGTGTGTGTATGTTTGTCTCTTCTTCACGCTCAAACAGCTGAACGGATTTGGATGAAATTTAGCACACATAATAGTTTATAACCGGGAATAACACATAGGTAATATATTTAACAACACACAGGTATATAATTAAATGAAGTAACCAACCACATAACTGATATTGTCGTTAGTTAATAACCTGCTAATGACTTTTATAATGAAAATATTAGAAAACGATGTAGATTATTTACATTTTACTACAAAATTAATTTCACGAAATAACTCATTTGTTAATCACCGTCATTATTGTTGAATTTTAATTTAATAAGCATTATGGGACAGCGAGTGTTAATGAGGGTAGTTATAATATAAATAGGACATTTAAACTAACTTCACTCAGTAGCTCTTTGCACTTGTGCTTTACTATACTTATTACGTTCGATTTGTTTTCGTGTTATGATGGAAGCTTTTAGTACCAATTTGGATATTTTTATGTTTGTGGCTAACAATAGCTGTTTCTCACAGCCCAGTGTATTATATGAAGTTTTTGTCAATGCCGTTGATTTGTCAGAAATCGAAAATAAAGAATTGAAACAATTCTGTCAGACTCGTGTGTGTTCGTTGAGGAACAAATGGATCTCGTGTAATCGCACGAGACATACTTTCATAAAAAAGTATGAGACATGGCTGCAAGAAGACATAAAATGGCCTGAGTTCATGAAGGACAAGATGACACCTTGTTTAATGTTAGAAGAGCAGCAACCATGTTCCAGTTTTGACTTCGGTGTAAATGAGGGTGCATCAACATCATACAAACCGGAGACGTACAGTGTTGGAACATCAACTGTTGTGAGTCCAAGAAAAGTGTTCTCGGAGCTAAGCCCGCTACAGAAGAGAAGAAGAGTGAAAGAGCTCCTCACGCATAGCACTGAAAGCCTTGCTTATGCAACTGGTTTAAGTGCAGATAACAAAAATGTAGCAGATATAATAAAATTGATCACAGAGCATCCCGAAGAGGCTACAAAGATAAAGGAATTGTTGAAGTCCAAGAAAGCTATGCCCATATATTCCGCTGATAAAGCTTTAGGAATTCTGACTTCATTGAAGCTTTCAAAATGGCAGTATACAATATTAAGAGCTTGTGCAAAAGAAGAAGGAATACTACTATATCCTTCATATACTGCTATCTTAGAGGCGAAAAAGGACTGTTACCCACCAAAAGACACCATAGAAATTACCGAAAGAGGGGTAAAAGTAAAGCTTCAAGCGATTTTGGACAAAACTTGCTAGATTTGGGAAATTCCTACGTTTGGAATCTTCGCTAGATGGCAAAGAGCTAACATTGATATGCAAGTGGGGCTTTGACGGTGCTTCAGGGCAAAGTTTGTACAAACAAACTATGGCGGGTGAAGATGATTCAAGCAATTTTATTATATATTATATAGTGTTCTTTTGTGCCTCTGCGCTTAGTTTGTGGTGAAGAAAAGTTATGGGAGAATCCAAAGCCATCTTCCACAATGTTCTGCAGACCGCTCTATTTTAAATTTGCAAATGAAAACAAATTAAATATTAAGGAAGAACAGGCTTTGATTGAAGCTGAGATTGCAGCACTGGAGCCGTCTATTATGGGAATTCATACTGTTAAGCACTCAATGCTTATGACCATGATAGATGGTAAAATCACTTCGCAACTGTCAAATACTTCAACGCAGACTTGTGACATCTGTAAAGCTACCCCTTCGGAAATGAATAAGTTAGAGAAGATCTCAGAGTAAGTTTTGAATAATTTGTTATATTTCAGATTACCGTAATGCTGTGTATCTTTTTATTAATTAATTCACTTTCTTTCCAGAAAACCTGTTTCAACAGATATATATCAGTATGGTTTGTCTACACTTCATGCTTGGATTAGATGTATGGAGTGCCTACTCCATATTTCGTATAGACTAGACTTCAAAACATGGCAAGCCAGAGATGCAGACAGCAAAGAGTCATTGAAGAGTAGAAAAAAAACTATACAGCAGAAGTTTCGTGATGAAATGGGCCTCCTAGTAGACATCGTTAAACAAGGTGAGTTATGATAACAGTCGTTGTTCTTAAATCTTATTTTTTCAAATAACGTTAGTTCTATTTATTCTTTACAAAGTTGTGGATTAGTTTTGATTCATTTATAATTTTCAGGTTCCGGAACCACAAACGATGGAAACACAGCGAGGAAATTTTTTGGTAATCCTGCCAATACTGCAGCTATTACAGGCTTGGATCCTAGTTTGATCCAAAGATTTGCAACACTTTTGCGTGTGATGGCCTGTGGGGAGCCCATAAATGTTGAGGCGTTTAAAAACTTTGCGCGCCAAACAGCAGAATTATATGTGGAGCTCTATGGCTGGTATTACATGCCTTCGAGTGTCCACAAACTTTTACTGCACGGTGCTGAAGTTATTAAACACTTCAATATTATGCCCATTGGCAAATTATCTGAAGAGGCATCAGAAGCCAGAAACAAAGACTTCAAGAAAATCCGAGAACAGCATTCGCGCAAATTTTGTCGAAAAGCGACAAACGAAGACATTTTCAATGGTCTCCTTGTCTCGTCAGATCCCTACCTGTCCAGCATAAGACCTGTGCTGAGAAAATCAGTAAATACACCTATTACTGATGATATGAAATCTCTTCTTATTGGTGACGATGCAGATCTAGACAAAGAGAATGTTGAATTTATTGATATTAACGCGTCAATGCTGGACTCGGATTTAGAGGACTGACGACAGCAAAGATACTCTCTGCTAATCGTTTTTGTATAAGTAGTTATAGCAAATAATTATAATAAAATAATAATAAGAATATAATTAAATTAATTAATATAATTAATTAGTAATATAATTAAACAGTAATATTTAATATATCATAGTTATAGGAGCTGTAAATAGTTGTTGTAGTCTTAAATTGACAATTTTGACGTTACTTTTATTGTTATTGCCTTTCTTGCACATAATTTTTGTTGTAATGTATTAGTATTAACTATTTCATTAACAGCTTCCCCAAACGTATTATACATTAACTATTTAATACATGTTTTTATCTTTCTTCACTTTTAACCATATATTTAAAAATAAAAATATCCTTAGTACATATTTATTCCTTACTAGCTGCACCCCGCGGTTTCACCCGCATAAGTCTCGATTCCGTGGGAATATCGAGATAAATAGTAACCTATGTGTTATTCCCGGTAATAAACTATTATGTGTGCTAAATTTCATCCAAATCCGTTCAGCTGTTTGAGCGTGAAGAAGAGACAAACATACACACACACACACAAAGTTTCGCCTTTATAATCACACTAAGATTATAAAGGCGAAAGTTTGTGAGTGTGTGAGGGTGTGTGTGTGTGTATGTTTGTCTCTTCTTGCATGAGTATTAGTTTACATACAATTTTCATATTCAAAGCAATATGTAACTTCACAAAATACCATCAAAGATTTGAAAGATCACCAACTGTAAATTCAAAATTTCCAAAGCTTGCTACATGCAAAGCGGCACCGAAAGGCACAAGAATTGTATGTCATCTTGATCGCCGTGTATGGTGCAATAGCTCATGTGAATACCAGCCTATCAGTTCTATTCAGTTTTGAAAAAAAGCACTTTAAGTGTTTCATTCCATACAAAAAAAATTAAAATATTTTTTTTCTCACGCATGGAGCTACTCATACCCTTCATACTATATTAGTAAAACATAGGGAGGTATACTAAACACAAAACATATTTTTATTTATTAATTTCTGACATTAAGTTTCTATGAGTATGGAGCTTGATTTTCAGACCACTGTGCGGCGCCGGCATCATTGCCAACTAAGAACTAACTTAAATAATTATGTACTTAGGTACTTGAAGCTTACTTTAGAAATCGATTTAAGTTCGTAACTTTTGTTCAACGGCCAGTGACGGCAGATTTGTGGTCATTCGTGCGAGATGATTATTGTCGATGATTATGTCGATGCGATAACCATCAGCGATGTCGATCGGTGGTTTCGATGGCTGATTCATATAATAGAGGTTTAGTCGTGTCTTTGGAAGCAATGGTTTCGTCAGAACAGAAATCCTCCAGAAGTACCCATATGCTCTTTAAATTCACAGTACTTACAGTATCAGGCCATTAATATGACACTTATATTACGACATATATTACATATGTGGCGGCGATTTGTATTAGAAACAGTTCGTCTTTGTCTCACGTCGTCTCTGACACTCAGACCCGTGTGTTAGTCTGGTTTTAGATGCAGACATCTTATTGCAAAGGTTTCCGAATTCCTTATAGAGACAGACACCCATGGAAAGAAACGAATTTATATATAAACCAAATCATTATAATATGACTCACACATTTATTTTTACAACATGAACAAGTCTTCAAATTATAGATACACTCGAATATTCTTACCAAAATAACAATATCAACCACAAAAATAAACCGACACATTTCCATGAATTAATAAGAAATAGCCCAAGTTTTGTAGTTAGTGAGCAAAGAAGTGGGTCGGGCGGGCGGCGGCGTGCCAAGTGTAGCGGGTCAACTGTGGCGGGTCACTGGGTACACTGCGGATGTTCCTACCCTGTGGCAGAGTGGCCGTGAGATTAGTTAGTTGTTGATCTGTGGCGCTACCATAAATAATCATGTGATGCAGGGCAGGTCAAGGTGTCAGTTGATAGGTACACTGTACCTGCATTGTTCAAAATCGCTTCACACTGACAGTTCACTGTTCGTCTACCTGCTATAAAAGTGTAAGTAGTAATAATTGGACATTGGCAGCGTCTTAATTTCGTCGCAGTAAGGGCGGTTTTCATAGTCGCAAGTGAGCCGCACTGACGTACGGCTAACCATACAAATGTAATGGACCGTATTACTACTAAATGCGAAAGTGAGTTTGTTTATTTTTTACGCTTTCACGCTAAAACGGTTGAACAGATTTGGATGAAATTTGGCACATGAGTAGACCATGACCTGGATTAGGACATAGGATACTTTTTATCCCTATATTCCCTCGTGATCGAGACTTATGCGGGTGAAAACGCGAGCTGTAGCTGGTGATCATATCATAAATGTGAAAGTTTGTATATTTGTTAGTTTTGTTACTCAATCGCGCAAAAAATACTGAACGAATTCGGATGAAATTTGGCATTCAGATAGTTTATAACCTGGATTAACACATAAGTATGATTCACTGTTTATATACGTTCCCGTGGGATAGTTTCCGAGCACCACGCGGGCCAAGCCGCGGGCAAAAGCTAGTTATTTATATTAATTTTCAATATCCACCGGCTGTCTAATTCCGCACGGTGTTGTACGGTGTATGCACGAACCTGCGTGCACAGTCCGTGTGTCTGTGCATTCGACACGGTGCACGGTGTGTCTGTGATCGTTCGTGATGCGTGTTGCACGCTATTTGTGTGTGTATTGGTTTATCGGTATTGTTGTATAAATGATATTTATTTTCAAATGTAAATTGGTTTTTACATGTCAACAAAATAATATTTATTTAATGGTTTATGTACACACATATTTAAAACAGACAATAATAATAATTTTATTAAAACTTCGTCTAGTTTGAATAAAATATAATTTTGTCATTGTGTGATCATTGGTGTTTGATGTCTACGATATTGATACGGTCACAATTATAATGTGGTTAGTTAACACGTTCAGTGCTGGGAGCCCTCCTGGAGGATTCATCTAGTCGCATATGGGATGCCGGGAGCCCCCGCGGAGGGCTATTTTAAATGTAGGTTTTTCTTAGAGAATACAGCATTATAAACCGGGAAAATAAAATCTGATGTATATTTTAACAAAGTTTATTAGTAAATGCGTCGGTTGCAAAATCTTTTTTTTTTTTTGTTCTCGCTTACATAATATTCACAATAAATTTAAAAGGTTGGAAGCTACGTATATCGACAAGACCCCCTGAAACACTATATTACTTCGTTAAACCTAATGCCGTTGACCATCCGCGATGGTTAACCTTAGCGCAAATGTAAAGCTTCGTGCCGACTAGCGCGACGCGTGAAGTTTTCTTAGAAACTGTTTTGTTTAGAGTCGCGTCGCGCCGGTCTGTGCGACACTTTATTTCACAAACTGTTTATTATGAAATTTAAATAACTACCTAACGCGGATTACTATTGATTGTAAGCAATTAAATGCAGGTGTCCATTAGAGATGCCGCGAATACTCGCTATTATTCGGTATTCGGCATTACTCGATTTTATTTTGTTATTCGTCGAATACCGAATAATAGTGTCTATTATTTGACATTCGGCGAATAGTTGTCTAAATAAAAATATTTTTTTTATGAACATAAAAACAATAGATTAAAAAAAAAAAACAGTATTTTATCATTAACATAAAAAGTTTGCCAGAAATCAGTCATGTTGAAGTTAATTAGTTAGGATTTTTAATTAATAATTTAATATTTAACGTCTAAAAGGGGCAGATTATGGTGCAGAAATACTTAGTTTTTCTGCACGATTGGGATCAAGTCGGTTACACTTTTTTTCGGAAACGAAACCTGCCTCAGAAAATAAATAAACTATATTATTTAAGTTTTTTCAATATTCCTTATTTTTGTCGAGTAATAAAGGCGAGTATTCGACTATTCGCCATAGGGAATGGCGATTAATCGGTATTCGACTATTCGCTATAACAACTATTCGCGGCATCTCTAGTGTCCATTCACCTTTCGTCAATGGTGCAGCTCATTCAGAAACCTTACCTACCATACAAGTAAACAATCAAATAATTTATGTAAGTAACGCGTTTCGCCTGAGAGCGGACAGCCTGCCGCCAGGACAGGGCTGCTATATGTTTGTCAGACATTAGGTAATAAGTAATAGATATATAACGTGCGTGAGACACGCGACGCGCCGCTAATGGGCCGGCGGCCACGCCACGGAGGAGATAGGACGTGGAAGGACTATGTTGGACAGAGAACGAAGTTTGTAGGCTTGTTGTTTAAGGCGACACTTACCGACTTTTAATCATTTTATACCTACTTAAGATCACGTCTGAACGAGTAGTGTTAATATGGAATAAATATATTAGAGCATTTTCTTAATAACTTAATCTGTAAATATTTTGGATTATGTTTATATTACATAGTGTAATTAATTTGTAAAGTTATATCTTACGCGGATAAAAAACTGAGAATCACGCAAAAACTATCAAGTTATTTTTTCTGAAACCTTCACCATTTTAAAGATAGTTTAATTATTTATCTTTAAGTAGGTATACGTGTTTTATTAAAATAGCTTTTGTTTTATGTGTAATAAATTAATAATGCGTCTAATTTGGGACAGCGCTCCTATTACTGGCTGGATGTACGACGCGTTGCTTCAGCTGAGCACAGAACACGCAAGCTAATCACTCAAGGCCACTGGAATATATCTGCGTCTTAAGCGTGACTGCTCAGTACTCGTAGCAGCCCGGAGTCTGGATTCGTGCCCAGTTTGTAATGTCACCGCTTTATTTGTAAACTCAAAGCTTGACAGACCCTTTCGTTCTCTCCAGCGCGGAGGATATCCATACGACAGAAAAGGCGGCGGTTTAAAGAACACACCTTTGCGTAGTTGCGTATTCTATGTACCATCGGATACCCAAAACCTTATTCTGATTACATTTGTATAGACGTGATGCCAGCGAGCGCAGCGCTAACACTCCATTCACTTACTCTTTGTCACATGTGACAGGGACAAGCCGGTCAACTGTCCTACAGACTACAGCTCATTTATGAATGTTTCATTAGTTATTGATACACAGTTTTTCATATTCTTAATTGGATGTTTTTATTGTACGCGGTCATGGTATGGCACATCGAGTTTCAGAAAATGTTCGTCTTTGTCTCGCGTCGCCGCCTCCGTCGCTCATACCCGTGTGACAGTCTCAAACGTCCTTTGAATTCGAAGTGCCATATTAACGCCCACCGTAAATTTGTATAAATCTATACAAATAAATAAAATTAAAGTGTTTGTTTGTAATGTCAAAATGACAGGTTTTTAGGATTCCGTAGTAAACAAAGAACCCTTATAGTTTCGCCATGTCCGTCTGTCTGTCTGTCCGCGGTTTAGCTCAGAGACGGTTAGTACTAGAAAGCTGTAATTTGGCATGGGTATACATATTAATCACGCCGACAAAGTGGTACAATAAAATCAAGAAAAAAAAATTTTTTTGGTACGTCCCCTACACGTAAAGTGGGGATGTATTTTTATCTCATCTATCCCACGGAGTGGGGTATCGTTAGAAAGATAGTTTAAACAATATTGTGAGTTTGCGAAAACCGTTTTTGGATACAGGGATCCGTTTGCGAAATATTAAGCTTTTAACTGCAAATTTTTGTTAGAGTCAAGTGTCGTCGTCCCCGCCAGCTAAATGGTTGTACTTGGATTTGTGAAAAAAATCACAGCAGTAGTATATGTAACGAAATTAAAAGGAAACCATCATAGCGACTTAGCGTACTTAGCGTTCACCTGTACAGCCTACTTAAGTAGGCTGTACAGGTGAACGTGAACTTTATAAAAGGTATTAGAAAATTCTAGACACACTTACCGAGGGTCCTGTCTAGCCGTTATTCATAATTCCTTCTCAGTCACGAGATAATATTTTTTTTAAAGAGTGGCGCTAGTGGACCTTTAGGCGCCCTCTTAACGAGTAATAATCGACCAACTTAAATTTGCAGTTTGAAAAACAAGTTCTCCCATACATTCCGTATGGGAGAACATGTTTTTCAAACTGCAATGGTAAGTTTGTTCCTGGGATAAATTCATCCCAACTACGGAACCCTTGATTGTGCGTGGTCCGACACGCACTTGGCCGGTTTTTTACTAAATGCATATGGTATATACGGTACTTATAACAAAAATGCTTCTTTTTTTTGTCTGTCTTTTTGTTCCGGCTAATCTCCGAATCCGCTGGACCGATTTTGTCGGGACTTTCACTAGCAGATAGCTGATGTGATGTTATAAGGAGCAACTTCGTCTACTTTTATTCTAGAAAACGAAGTTGGGACCCACGCGGGCGAAGCCGCTGCCAGCATCTAGTATCACATAAAGTACATACATACCTTTCCCCTATGGGGGTAGATACTTAGGTAAAAACTTCAAAACGCGTTACGATCCTGATGATACTGCTTTTGCTTCGCCTATCTTTCGTACATATCAAATATAATATAGTTCTAGCTACATTAAAACCACCCTGAAGTCTTAGGGATCTCGCGCACTAGACGGCCACGATTCCGACTAGTCGTGGCCGTCTAGAGGTATTGTATGGTTTGCGGCTAGTTGGCCGTTGCGACCAAGTGCGCGATTCGTATCGGTTTCTATAGTTTATCTGTAGGCTGTACCCTAATTGCGTAATACACGATCAATCAGAATCTGAATCGTTTTGAAACAGATTGCTAATCCATTGCTTCATAAGTTCTACAAAAAATCTGCTCAACAACGTAAATAACGCAATGAATGTTGTTGAACTATCAAAATGAAACAGATTAATCGTAATCGTTTACGAACATATGTTACGTAATTAAATAGCTGGTCGCGGCCGTGGTCGTGGCCGTGGCCGAGGCCGAGGCCGTCTAGTACACAAGATCCCGAAAGCTGCAATAAAAGATTGCCCGCGGGATAGCACAGCGCATGCAGAGTAGGTATTCCAGGCGCTTCCCTGAGTCTCCTTAGCAACAGAATTTAATATTAATATCCATAATATCGATTGGTCGTGTAATAGGGACATCGTCAGGCACTCGGTGCTATCGTGAAGGTAATTCGGGTCGATACCAGTAGGGTGTGTTCTCGGTTCCGAGGTGTTGCCGGCATAATTTAGTGCGACCACTGTTCAGTTGAGAGCACAAATATGTACCTACTAGCTTTTGCTCGCGGCTTGGCCCGCGTGGAGGTCGGAAATTATACCACGGGAACGATAGGTACAATCGGGATAAAAAGTATACCAGGTTATGGTCTACCCATGTGCCAAACATCAGTCGTTCAAATTCAAATCCGTTAAGCCCGTTCAGCCGTTAACGTAAGTGGAATATACGTATTCAAATATTCTACATAATTATATGCACAGCACCTTATCATTTCATCTGTTCAATCAATGCCTTAGCAGAAAATCGTTCCTGAATTTCACTAAGCCCACGTCCGCGCGGACGTAAAAATATCGCGGCGGGATTTTATCACGCACTGGATTCACGACTCTCGGTGTTGAGCCGAGCATTGAGAATCCAACAGAGCGTATCTCAGCGCGTCGATAAAACACACTGTTGGATTTTCCACTCTCGGCGCTAAGCAGTGCGTTAAAAATCCAGTGCGTGAAAATTAATCGCCGCGGGAAAAAATCGCCCGTGCGAGTCTGGGTTAAGCGTACTGTATTTTTGCCCCTGACTGTAAAAACCCTCTCCGACCTACATTTAAAACAACCCTTACTAAAACGAGCGACATGCGAGCGACCATGCGAGCAATACGTATTCGGGGGGTTGCACCGATTTCCGTTGTGATTCTCTGTTATATTGTGTTTGTGACTTAATAAGCTGTCGACTTGTGCGTACCTCCCCCGAGTACTGGCATACTGATCTTCACCATTCATTATCATTATCTGCCTGCCTTTTTCCAACTATGTTGGGGTCAGCTTCCAGTCTGATGCAGCTGAATAACAGTATTTTACATGGAGTGACTGCCTATCTAACCTCCTCCACTCATTTACTGGGTAACACGGTACCCCAGACTTTTGGGCTTTAGACTAACCCGTAACGACTATCAAAGCTGTTTCTCACCATTGTCAATAATTATTACAATTATTAAATTCTTTTCAATGTTACCATCACCAATTCCTAATTATTATATAACCTTTTACTGCAACTCTTGCGCAAGTATCGTGCAGCCGTGATGTCTCCGGAACTAAATGTCTGAATGGTACTAATTAATCATTTGCCTGTCGGTAGTGCTCACAGTAGGCATGATATGCCCCATCATGCCTAGTTAGTATTCATTATGCATCTAGCAGCATGCGTGCAGGATTGTAATGTTTTCAAGGCATTTTGAACTCAATGTTTCTATTTCTTCAATAACCAATTTCTCCATATCCCTACAACTTCTGAAACTTTAAAAACGTTGTGTTTTTGTCCAATTCTCGTCTTGATAGACGGTTCAGGTTTTACTGCAAAATATGAGCGTGTAATAAGGATTCGCTTCCTGATTGGAAGATGTCCAAAAATCACTGTTTCTGTAACTTTGTGTTAGTTGACCTACTTTCATTACACGGTCATTGCCCGAAGAAATCTACTGCCTATATCTTCTCTCGTATTGGCTGTTGGCATGAGACATTCCGGATAAAGCATGACATTACCAAACTATAATATTCCCACTGCTAGGACTCTAACGTCCTCTCTGTGAGAGGTAGTGGGCCCTCCTATTCAAGCACCTATCGCCAAAAATCTTCTAATGCCCACCCATAGATAAATATCGACAGGCTCTCCACTATTGCATTGCCTACTCTAGGATGCATATCCGGTACGGCTCGCAAATCCTTCCATATCCTAAGGGCACGTCTTCCCTACCATTACCGCGCCCCCGGTCTACTCCTTGATATGCAATGGTCTCTGTAGCCCCATGAAACATGAGGCTCCAGGGCCTAGTGTAAATCTTCGGGTTCATTCGATTGATCGAGTCTGGTTAAACCACGCTGGGGACGCACAGTGTTTTATGAAGCCCATTTTTCGGACATCACATTTTTATTAAAAAAGCTGATAGAAGTAATCATTTAAATGCAAGATTTCGTATCCCCATTTAGCTAACATGTCTAGTAATTTGGTTTTTTTTTTTTTTGAAAAATCGACCAATTTTCTTCTCGATATTTAGAAAAAAAAATATTACTCTTAAACTAAGCATGATACGAAATAATGATTTTAGGTACATAGATGGCGTCTCTTATGTTGAGTATTTGAGAGCACAAATGATCCTCGTAACTTAGTTAGATCCAGATATATACGAGTTTTTTGGATTTTAGTTTTTCTTCTTTTTATCGAAAATTTTGCCAAATTGGGAAAAAATAATTTATAATTAAATAATTTTGTTTACTTCCCCAACACACCACATAAGTTTCACACCCCAATTCCATGGAATTTAGAAACCACAAAGTTTTTAAGTTTTATCCGGATTTTACGCCGTCACGGTTGTCACGATCTCAGATCCGGATATAGAATGGTAAATATAATGCTGTTGCAATAATCAATATCGAATAAAAATTTGATCAACAAAATCCGGATAAAAATGTGACAACCCCAACAAAAATAGTTCAATTGGAACCAACAACAACTTCTAAGATCCATGGATTTGGGCGGTCATAATTACGTGGTGTGTCGGGGAAGTAAACAGAATTATTTTAGTATAAATAACTTTTCCCAATTTGGCGGAATTTTCGAGAAAAAAAAGAAGAGCTAAAAACCAAAAATCTCGTATACGAGTATACCTGGATCTAACAAAGTTACGATGTTAATTTTTGCTTTAAAATACTCAGCATAAGAAACGCCATCTATGTACCTAACAAAATGTTTCGTATCGTGTTTAGTTTAAGCATAATATTTTTTTTTCTTAATATCCGTATGGAAACAGGACGATTAAAAAAAAAATACTGAAAAACTAGACATGTTAGCTAAATGGGGATACGAAATCTTGCATTTAAATGATTATTTTTATCAGCTTTTTTAATAAAAATGTGATATCCGAAAAATGGCCTTCATAAAACACTGTGGGACGGTGCATTTCATTCATTCATTCGTTCATTGAGCTAGCACATTCGTTTGTCTCCTAAACGATAATAAGAATATGCTAATATTTGGTCCTATTTCAATTTAATTATAATATCGTTTCGTTTATGTAGCAATCTCACGGTACCCTAACTGGGCATCGCGTTTTGTAAAACCTCTTTCTTTACCTTTAATTCAATGTTCTGCCTCATATGTACTGAAATAGAGTTCTGAATGCAATGTATCTTGGTAACCATACCTCACATCTAATTTTATATTTTATGGCAAAAGAAATAAGGTTTAAACTACAATGCATCGCGTCTAGGGTTGTCGCGATGTCACGACTTGACACGAAAGGCGAATGAACTGTAGTTGATAGTAATTTGAAGTAGTAGTGCTAAACGCACGTCAGTAGTAACACTTGAACTTCGAAAACCGCCCTTACTGCTACGTAATAAAGACCCCATATACGTCAAATTGTAACTATGACGTGCGGTTGACCGTACTGTGGGGAAAATGAATGGGGCTGTTGATTCGTAGCTGTTTTGTAGTTCTATATCGGAAATTGAAGTTTCTTTGGATTAGTTTGAATAAGGTGTTATTAGGTCTGGCGGGAATTGTGACAACACTGACAACCCTCAGTTTGAGTGATGATATCGTTGTTTGAAGCTTTGTTGAAAGTGGTTTGTGGTCTACTCTTTGATATAAACATGAACGACTGGTGATAGTACGTACAGTTTCCTGCCGTAAATATGTCCATAGTGTTTTAGAAATATGAGGTATGAGTGACAGAGACAACTAGCCGAACGTTTTCCGAAACTCGTTAAGTCATATTTTGAAAAAAATATTGTTTAGGATCACGCTACCGATTTGGGGTAACCTGTAATATTAGTTGTGTTGGGAATAATAAATAAATAAATATTCACACCAGTCTCACCACTCCTCTATCAGTTCAGTCTTGCCAGACTCAGTCCTCCCCTGTGTGAGAGGGAGCGGGACGTAATCCACCAGGCGGACACAGCACGGGTTGGTGGATGTCACATGTCTTGGCCTCGCCTTTCTCTGCCATACTTACCTTTACTTTGAAGATACCAACGCGCTTTTGAACGGTCCGGCTGGTGTCTTTGGACTAAACTCTACCCGAATGCATGATTCATAAAAAAAACAGTTATTTTCAGGCTTTTAATGCCCATAACATGTTAGGCAGGCCGCACGCCAGGCATACACTTGTATTACGACAATTGTGGCGCCACATTTAACGACCGCGTATATCTGCGCGAACGCCAAATAGGACACATTTGTTGCCGATGCACTTTGCGAGACGTTTGCCGCGCTACACGAATTCAAGATCGAACACGGACGTATTCTGTGGCACGGAGCTTTGCAAAAATGAAAGAAAATTGATTGAATTTTACGTTGAGTTTATTGCAGAGGTTGAAAAAGACCTTATTTTATAAAACCACGTAATTTGTTTTGATGATATAATTAAATGAAACTTTTCTTCGTCGAACCGTAATTCTTGCGAAATATTGAAATGATCGTAAATTATAAAGAAAGAAAGAAAAATATTTTATTTGGGACACGCACAGGAAATACAAACAGTAAGTAGGTAATAATAAAAATAAATTATAAAATAAAAAACAAAAAAAAAAGAATTTAAAAAACAGAATAATAACGACCTGTGCGAGGCCAAAAAGGCTCCTATCTCAGCGTAATGCGGCGATATTGAAAAAATAATAATAATTATAGTACCTTTGTTGATTAAAAAGGTGAACCCAATAACGTGTTTTTTCTCATTAATTACCTCATCAAGAAATCTGTATCGTCCGAAAACGATGTCGACATTCTGGAAGCTGCGCCACGACTGTGCGTGTACACGATCATCTGCTCCGAGATTTTGTTCGCACAATATTGGGAGATTTACCTTGTTATTTAAGACCACAGGCTTCTTATCTGTAAGTATTTTTTTATTTTTGAACATGAACAACAAACATTTACAATACAAAACATAGAAACAAGAAATTCTTTAAAAAATATGCTACAAGATACAAACAGTGAATATAATCGCTAGGGTTACATATACATTTTGTTTATGTTTTCTTAAAATCAAATCAAATATTTTTATTTGTTGAACATAGGTAAGTAACTAACGTGTTTAATAATCCATATAAATCTTAAGAAATTGTGCACAAAATTAAGGAAATATTATGTTCAAGAAAGCACCTTAAGTATAAGACTTGATCGTATATGGAGTAGTATAAAACTATATTCTGTTCTCAAAATCGGCAATCGGTTCATTAGATTCGGAGCAATTTCGCGTTGACAGACGGACAGACAGACCGACAGCCAGACAGAGACACGAGTGATCCTATAAGGGTTCCGTTTTCACATTCGGACATACGGAATCCTAAAAACTACGGAATGAAGTGCTACTTCACTCGTAAAGTCTCGTGCAGACCAGCACGACGCGACGACGCCGCGACGCGACTCGAACAATACAATTTCTAAGAAAACTTCACGGTATAACAATAGCCGGTGTCGCGCCACGCTGTCGCGTCGCGCTTGTCTGTGCGAAGCTTAAAGTGGGTAGGTTAAGTAGGCAAGCAATAACACATAAATATATGAAAAACGTTCGCATTATAGAAGAATGGCCCCTATATCTTCGCCTCTTATTCACGCACTAATGTCTGCCATTTAATGACACCACTAATCCTCCACAAAAACAAATGACGTGTGCACGCTCATCAAACAATACAAATCGTTCAATAACTCAAACTACAAACGAACAACCAGCGCCGGCGCATAACCCAGCGCACATAGATCACCGCTAGCTATTCACGACGCGTTCACTTTCGCCTGCCGCTGACCCCGCAACTGTACATTGACCCATCTGTACCATCGTGATAGACCATCAGACGAAGTTGAATGACAGTGTCAAGTAAACCAAAAAAGGACTAGGCTGTGTGACTCGTATGGCGTCGTGTGCACGTGCTTCCTGATAGATAGTGGTCACTGCCGCCATCTGCAATACGTACTCAATCATCTATTGCGTTCCACAACGTGTACTTAGGTGATAACTCAAAATTTTATGAGGTCTTTATGGACCCTGTCGTGCACAGCTAAATAGTAGGAGAGAGGAAGCTTTAAAATGTTAACTTATCAGGCTTCTTTACTATATGTGATGTTATTAGGGTAATCTTTAAGCAGATACTTAAGGCCACCTGTGCAAAGCCGCGGCGGGCAGGCTAGTTACAGCTAGTGTAGCCTACATGAGTCGCAGTCTATATTCAAATGATAATTAAAGCGTGGTATCTGTGTCGCAACGTTACGTTATCGCGGGCGATGCGTGTGCGTCGCTATATGTAGATGTAATGTCAAGACAGTGCACTCACCCTTGTGCAATAACACACTTGCAGAAGGACAACTTTGCAATACAGGACATGATATTGTTAAGTGTCCACATCGCACCACATATAATGCCTTAGGCTGGAGTAGTCTATGAACCTCCACCTGAATAGGTTTTCCTTGCTCCGGCCAACCTGACCCTCGAGGCTTTAGCTGTGCAGGTGATGTGCAGGGCAGGTCAAAGTGACAGTTAACAGGGATTACCGATTGCTCCGCTGATGGTTCAAAATCGTTTGATACTTCACGTAATATTGACGCACGTGTTTGTGAATGTAACTCCCCGTGGCAGTCTCATATCGCCTGCAGACGCCACCGGCTTCGTTACCATCAAATGGCACAGTGTATAGACTGGCCCTTCTGTATACTTATTTATTTCATAGTATCTATTTGCCACCCGGAGCGTTTGTTCAACGAAGATACCTAATAAGACTTTGTAAATTAACCTATCGTCCACATTGAGGGCTTGGTAGCTTCTTCAGGCACGCATGGCAGCATGGACAGTTCTGCCTTTAGATTCGTTTGATCTGACCAAAATCCATACCTACCTCTTTTATATGGTGATTGCGAGTACGACCGAAGATAGATCGCCAACGCGACGACGTGAGACGGCCGATTACGTACTATTAGAAATCCAGAAGCAAATATGTAGTTAAATGTATGCAGTCTGATTGTTTTGTGCATGTGCTGTCAGCCTGCTAGACCAATCGTATCTTATCTGCCTGATCAGATTGATATTTCCTCGTATAGCAGCAGTAATTGTGGAGAAAGACTGGTTGAACAAACACAAACACTGACCGATATAAAACTGAAGGTTAACGTAACCTGACTGCGCGAAAAAGATCTAAGTACTCATTAAATATGCGCAAACGCAAACACATTATGTCACTAATCCCCCGCTACTACGCGCGGAGAATGTAAATGTATCGATGTAGTATACCTATACATTACATAGTATCGCGATAGACATACGATCGACACGCGACCTTGCTTTGTGTGCAAGTTGTTGTGTCGCGTGAGTTCTTCCGGAGTAATATGTAATACCACTACATACACACACACACGTCACCGGCATTACAATGAGTATTGATTTGTACAGCTTTCATAAAATAAATGCGATGTATATTTGTATACCTACCATATTTTAGATCAGAAATCTTTTCGTCCATCCATATCAATATTATAAAAGTGAAAGACTCTGTCTGTCTGTTTGTTACCTTTCACATCTTAACGGCAGAACGGCACACGGACAGACTTGGTTAGGACAAATTATGATACTTTTGATCGATGGAAGTACGATCCCGTGAGATTCCAACCTCCACGCGGGCGAAGCCGCGGTTAGCTTGTGTTAACATAAAGACAAATTCTACCATTGAAATAGGTATTAAAGTTCGGTGTCAGGGCGTATGATTCACACTCATACCTGTGTCACAGTCTCTTTCTAAACCTCAATTTTATATTAATTTTAAAATTGTAACATGTTTGGCCCAAAATTCAGTTTCGCGAACTCTGCTCTGACGCAGTCATAAGATCATCAAGTGCACGCATGCGGCGCGGGACGGAAGGTGGGCCATTGTCAAACCTCAATGTGTCATACCAGTGGCCGCGCGCCTACCAATAGTTATCTAGCTTAGTTTATAAAGTTAACGCAGAATTGTTCTTCGTTTTTAGGTCACAAAAATGAGGTCAACCTCCAAAATATGAAAACTACGACGTCATTTTAACCCGTGGCTTCGCCATCCGCCTTCGTTATTATAGCTTTAGTTTTGGACTGGATTTATGTAAAGCGTTTCAGTCCGTAATCAGTAGTGTAATTGACTAAACTAACATAAAGTTATGGAGATTTGTTATTAGTTAGTGACTAACGCATTCCATGCAGTGTGCCAGATACAACCCAAAAATCTACGGCATGTGACATCCACAACCCCGCACTGCGCCCGCGGAACGGATCGCGGGATTTTTTTGGGACACGCACAGGAAATACATAATATATAATAACTAGCTGCCCGCCCCGGCTTCGCTCGAGTAGCACTAAGTACTTATCTACGGCGCACCTACCTGCCTACCCTACCTACCCTACCTACCCTACCTACCAGACCTACCCTACCTACCCTACCTACCCTACCATTTTCATTGTTTTTAAGATGTATTCTGCTATTCGGGGCGGAGACAAATCCAACGAATCAAAAACCATGAAAATTGGTCCAGCAGATCTCGAGTTATAAGTGTTGTAACAAACACGACTTTCTTTTATATATATAGATATGGCCGAATCAATAAACAGTAACAATAAAAATAATAATGGTTAATGGCTTAATTGCCAAGAGCCTCGACCAACACCTAAGGAGGCTCTCGTTGGGCGGCTGGATCAAGGGCTTGATTCAGAAAGCGGTACTCCTAGACACGGCTCGCATTGTCAGGAGGTTCCTCTCTCTGGAGCCCTGACCGCCGGTAGCTTGGACCCTGTTCCCGATACCGGTGGGCTACTATTTTTTATATTTTTAAATGTTTTTTTATATATTTTTTTAAGAAATATTTAAAAATATAATTTATAAGTTGTTTAAATGAAATAAAGAAGAAAATAATAAAAATAAAAAACAAAAAAGGAGCATTTAAAAACTGACAGAATACTAACGACCTGTGCGAAGCCAAAAAGGAGGAGTTATTTTATCAAAACTAATAAAGAACTTGTGGAACCTGTTTCGTAAGCTTGTCATTTGTTTGTTGCAGGGGTGCTGAGCTCGGCGACGTCAGTCTACTGCGAAGGATGCCCAACGTTGAAGTCCTAGCACTCAGGTACGTGTCAACATTCTGTTATTTTAGTAGTCGGTCGCGGCTGTACTTTGGAGATCTTTGACAGTTGGTATGGGTAGTCAGAAACCCAAAAGTCTGACAACCAGACTTGCTTAGGTATCGTGTTACCCAGTAACTGTGTTGTGTAGGTCAGATAGACAATCGCTTCATGTAACATACTGGTACTCATATGCATCTGGTTAGACCGGAAGCTAACCACAACATGGTTGGGAAAAGGCTAGGTTGAATGATGACACGTGCAAGATACGCGAAGCCTACGCAGGTGATAAGTAGTTTTAAAAATTGGTTTTTGATGCTCTCTTTAAATAATTAGGTTATGATTTTGATTCAAGGTCGTCTGTCTATGATCCGACTAAATTATCTACAATCAAAAGACCTTGTAGAAGTCATTTATCAAACTTACAATAGAAAACGTATCAATGGCCGAATCAATAAAATCGTTAATGTTCTGACTACGATATATCGTTTCTTTTTAATTAATTCGACATCTGAAGGACGCGAGGTGTCACTAGAACATATTATAAACTGTTGGGTCACTTTCACACAAGGACACACACATCTTTGTTTCCACCGAAGAGGTTCTCTTATGGCAAACAAGTCGAGGATACACCTGCTATCTAATTACGCAACACATTTTCGTTGACAATTCCGACTAATCTGTTTCAATTTGACAGGTCAACAACATTCATTGTCTGATTTACGTTGTTGAGCAGACTTTTTTTTCGAACGTACGAAGCAATGGATTAGCAATCTGTTTCAAAACGATTCAGATTCTGATTGATCGTGTATTACGTAATTAGGGTACTGCTTTATCCGTGACGTCGTAGATGCGTCGCTATCCCAGAGACAAAGCTCAAATGTGTCACGTGCCTGTACCTATCCCTGCACCCATACCCTTCACACAGCGCAGCTTGGCGGTGGTAATATATATGATGGTAATATTTCCCCGAACCAGCTCCTCCACAAGGAGCACTATTTATCCACCTAGCCTGTAATGTCTCACTGCGGCCGCCCTCTCCCCATTCCACACACGCCTGTCCTCTGCCATTGCAGGCCATTCCTTTCGCTAAGAGCCAAGTTCGTCATACTGCGGGGTAAATGCGTACACACGTACAGTAAAAATGGCTTTCATTTTGTCAGTTCAACAACATTCATTATTTACGTTATTAGCAGACATTTTTTTCTAATATTATGAAGCAATCGATTAGCAATATCCTTTAAAATCATTCTGATTGTGATTGAAAGTGTGTTGCGCAATTGGTTGCTGGTTAGATTATTTTCGTGTGAGCGAAGCTCTCTCCTGAATATGAGATATTGTACAAAAGAGAAAAGTTCAACAATTAGCCTGCCACCTTCTACATTGTATCAAGTCTGTCCATTAGTTCCGTGCGCTCACACTCGAGTCGTGTCCAATTGGTCACGCATCGATGTGTCGGTCATAGATGCGAGTCGCTTGATTAGACAGCGATTCATTTCGTTTGCTTGAAGAGAATCGTAACGAACCTACCGAAACCGTTCAAGTGAGCTTAAGGCAAGTATCGTGAAAGAGGCGGTGAACTGCGTGACTGTTCGTGATTAACGTCAAGTCTCCAATCAGTGTGCCCGCAACTGCCGGCTGGTCCTTGTACCAACACTCGCCACGCACGCACTATCAGAAAACAAATACTCTTTCATTGAATAAATCTATATACTTATACATATATAAAAATGAATCCCTAGTTTTCTGGTCACGCCATAACTTGAGAACGGCTGCACCAAATTGTTTTTTTTTTTTGTATTTTTTATTCTCAGGTTTTTAGGATAGGTAGGTTAGTATGTAGGTAGGTAGGTAGGCTAGGTAGGTAGGCTATGTAGGTAGGCCAGGTATGTAGGTAGGTAGGTATGTAGGTGAGTATGTAGGTAGAGTAGAGGTATATAGGGAGGTAGGGCAGGTAGATAGGTACTTAAGTAGGTAGGTAGGTGCGCCGTAGATAAGTACTTAGTGCTACCCGTGCGAAGCCGGGGCGGGCAGCTAGTTCTATATAAACATTTACAAGCCGCTTCTTTCAACTCTGCCTTTTTTAGAGTATTTCAAACAGGATTTTTAATATTTTTTCTTCTGTTGCTCACAAGAAACATCATCTGCCTGCCCTTTTCAGCTTTGGCCGAATTCATGTCGAAAATTATGCCACGGTACCCGGGATAAAAGTATCCTATGTCTTATGTTGGGGCCTGTGTGTGTCTATCCATGTACCAAATAACCACCAAATCCGTTCAGCTGTTAAAGAGTGAAAAGTTGACAGACAGACAGAATTACTTTCGCATTTATAATATTAGTATGGAAGAAGAAAGAAAAGAAAGAAAGAAAAATTGTTTATTCTGCACAAACCAAACGCACATTACAAAAAAAAAACAAAACAATACCATTTTACAGATTATCTAATAGCCAAAAGCCTCGTATCCATTATTGACACAGAAAAGTTTAACAAATTTTATCTATTCCCCGCTGTCAGGGTCAGAGGCCAAAGACAATTACATAATGTGTTGCGACATTTACAAAATGAAAACAAACAATCTAACCTACAAAATGCTGAAGAAGAGTATTGAGTTCGGTCAAGCGTGTGTTGAGGGGTAACCACTACACATTCTCACATCGGTGCAGCTATTTTCTATCAATATCAACGACGTGTTGTTCTCGATCCATTAGAAATGTAACTCGTCTAGCTAACCAATTTCCTGAGTAAACAATAATGCTAGAACCCTCTGCTAATACTTTTACTACAACACGTAGTAACGTGCAGAAGTTCCACTCCTTTGTAAATAAAATAAAGTAAAAAATTAAAGGGGGTCCATTAAATTTTTTACTTTATTTTACATTTATTATTTGTTGTAGTAGCGGCAATAGAAATACACAATCTGTGAAAAATTCAACTGTCTACCTATTACGGTTCTTAAGATACAGCCCGCTGACAGATAGACGGTCAAAGTCAAAGTCAAATCATTTATTTCAAATAGGCCCCTGTAAGGCACTTTTGAACGCCAAAGTTTACAAAAAAATTGAATTGATTCTAGTCGCCCCTTCCAAAAGGTAGTTTTCGTATGGAGAAGAATGGGCAAGAAACTCCACCGTTACTCTTTTAAAATGTGTTACAATATTTTGCATATGCACGTACATTAGTTACATAATTATATGTGAAGACGATGCAACTAAAAAAAATAAAAAAATACGTTACCACAATAGGTAAAAAGAAGAATTAATAAAAATGAAGCAACGAAAGATAAATTAATTACTTATGTGATAGATGCATGGTTCTCACATATTTACAGACATTGTAAAAGTAGACGGTTTTCTTAAAATTTTACAATTAATAAGTCAGTGTGTGAGGAAGTAATCACAGAATGTAAAATCAATGTCATATACTAAAAATAATAATTCATACAACTTTAATTAGCAACCAGTTTGATTTTGTCTAGATTCTAGGTTATCCTATGGAGCAGGACCAGCATGTTTCCAAGCATTCTTATCTTGGATATAATCCTCTAATTTGTAATATGCTTGTTTACAAAGTGTACTTTTAATATGAGTTTTAAATTTTCTTTCATTTAATTGTAATATATCACAAGGTATTTTATTGTAACATTTAACACAGTACCCCATAAAAGATGAAGATACTTTAGATAATCTGAAAAATGGTTGATCTATTTTATCTTTATTTCTAGTATTAAAATTATGTCTATCGCTTATTTTATTAAAAATATGTAGATTTTTTCTTACATACATAATATTTTCATAAATGAATTGGCAAGGTACTGTCATAATATTAATCCTTTTAAATAGTTCCCTGAGAGATTCGCGACGATGTAGATTATAAATGGCTCTGACAGCTCTCTTTTGTAAAATAAATATAGATTCAATGTCCGCAGCCCGACCCCACAGTAAAATGCCATACGACATGATACTGTGGAAGTAGCTAAAATAGACCAAACGCGCGGTTTCTACATCTGTTAACTGTCTTATCTTTCTAACAGCAAAAGCGGCAGAGCTTAACCGCCCCGCAAGAGATGTTATATGAGGTCCCCATTGTAATTTCTCGTCTAGCGTGATTCCTAGGAAAACTGTTTGATTAATATATTCTAGCTTTTCTCCATTCAATAAGATGTCACATTCGCTACTTCTAACATTAGGTAATTTAAATCTAATGCATTTGGTTTTTTTTTTATTTAGTACCAAATTATTTACCGTAAACCAATCTTGGACCTGAAGAATAGAGGTATTCACGTCGTCAAGATTTTGTGACCGTCGGTTGATTTTAAAGATCAATGATGTGTCATCTGCAAATAACACCATCTTCGGTTGATTTTGGAGTAATTGGGGTAAATCATTAATGTAAACTAAAAAGAGGAATGGACCCAATATCGAACCTTGAGGAACGCCCATTGCCATTTCAGACCCTAATGAGTTTACGCCGTTTACTTGAACTTTAACCTTTCTATCTTTCAGGTATGATCTTAGTAAATCAAGAGCTGTATTCCTAATCCCATAGTGCTCCAGTTTCAGCAGAAGTGTCTCATGGTCTACGCAATCGAACGCCTTCGAGAGGTCGCAAAAGATTCCAATGGCATCTTGTGCTTCTTCCCAGGCATTAAAAATGTTCTTTATTAGGGTGACACCAGCGTCAGTGGTACAACGCCCTTTGGTGAAACCGTACTGTTGTTCATGAAAGATGGAATTTTTATTAAAGTGACGTAACATTTGATTGAGCATCAACTTTTCAAACACCTTACTGAGAACTGGTAGAATTGACACAGGCCTATAATTGTTGGGTTCTTTACTATCACCGGATTTGAACAATGGAACTAGCTTACTGTGTTTCATGAGATCCGGAAAGACTTCTTGGTCTACACTGGTGTTAAATATGAAAGCTAAATAGGGCGCAATGGTTTCGATAATACATTTACAGACTTTTACAGACATTCCCCAGAGATCTTCTGTTGATTTAATTTTAAGATCTTTAAAAGCTTTTATAACAACTTGGGGGTTTGTATGCTGAAACCTAAACTCCAAAGGGCATGCCTTCACATTCTGTCTAACGGACAGCGGAGGCTTAGTAATAGGGTTCCGTTTGGCATCCATGTGGTACGGAACCCTAATAATGACTGACATTCGAGGAGTTTACCTTAAATATTGATGATACCAAAGATGCTTCTGCCGGAAAACGAACCCACTCAAATCACATCCTGTCGCACCTGGCGCTGCTGCCCACCAATCGATAACATCCGTCCGACCGAACTTTCATTGCAAACTGAAACAGTTTCTTAGTAAATTAATCAATCCGCCTAGCCTTTTCCCAATTATGTTGGGGTCGGGTCGGCTTCCAGTTTAACCGGATGCAGCTGAATACCAGTATTTTACATGGAGTGACTACCTATCTGACCTCCACAACAAAGGTACTGGATAACACGATACCCCTTGGTATGTCTTCGCCTAGTTGTTGGACATGTGACTGCCCGTAGCGACTGTCAAAGATCTACGAATGAGGCCCGGGACCGACGGCTTAACGTGCTTTGGGTCACAAAGCACGTCTTCGGGAACTTCGATCGACCCGTGCGGCCCACGATCACCTCTATAATATAGTCATTTATTCTCTCCTTCTGTGGATTTATCTGGTTTGTGACGCAGGTCATGACCCGTCTGCCGCCCGGACGTTAGCGATACTATCCTATTACACGTTACTGTCTGCGACTTATGCTGTAATTGGTTGTTTAAGTTATGGCTCTCCAATCGGATTATTGTGTAGATGTTGTACTGGGCAAGCAGAGGTATACGCATACTTACAATGATAATGATAAATGATTTTTATTTCTGTAAATAGGTTGTACAAAACACTTTTACACGTCAAACATATGGTTTGTGTTGTGCTAAATATTGTGGTGCGACGAGCCCATTGCTATCAACCGGTCGCTAATCAACACTCCGGGCTGCTGCTGACAAATAATATGAAACACCCAAGACTGGCTAAGCAGTCGTGCCTGCAACGACTACACTTTCGAGGCAGTCAATGAACCATTTAGCACTTAATTCTCCTGATAACGCTTGTAATAGCTTCCGTCTGGCCGCAAAGGGAGGAGCCGAGGTCGTGACCCGTCTGGTCGGTACTGTCGTAATGGGCGGTAATGTCTGCTGCTGCCTCGCCTCCTGTCAGCTGATATATTTGCTGTCACTTTTAATTCGCGTTTCTTGACTTAGTGGACTTAGCTTTGTGCACTCTTTCTTGAGATAATTGGTATTCATTCCAAGTTAAGAGACCAAAAACAATGGAATATGATTTTTATATCTCTTAACTGCATTCCACTTTAAGCATCTGTGTAGCCAATTTAATAAAATCCATTTATTCCTTGCCTTCGTCACAAAAGGAACCTACTTCCCAGGGTTTCTTACTGCAATCGTTTCGGTTCTGCATTGATGATTCAGTCAGTCAATCAGGATTCTTCTTCATAGTGTTCTTTTGAGGAATATCTTCTGTGAGCAAAGTTTTAAGTATTAATCCACCTCTGTGGTCAAGTGGTTAGACCCCTTGTTTCAGACCCAGAGGTTCCGGGTTCAATTCCCAGCAGGGGCAAAATAATTGCCAGTTTTGTTATTTTTAAATGAAATTATTGACATAAGAAGTTTGAGCAACGACTAATTCCGAATAAAATTTTAAAAAGTAATTTAAAAAGTCCGTGTGGCCTGGGTCTTGTTATTAGATTGGTAAACACCATTCAACCATCCGCCTAGTCGCCTACTAACATCCTGTTTAAAAAGGCCTCTTCTTGGTTTTTTCTTTTTCTTTCTCCAGAATTAGCTTACCTACTGACAAGTTACTTATATGAGTTTATATAATTGTTTATTTTATTTGACTTTATAAGTTAAGTTATTTTAATTTATTGTTGACATAATCTACTCATTACTTACAATGTTTTTTTTATGAGTTGTATTGCAATATGTGGTTAGCTAGTGACCTCGACAATTGATCATATTATTTTTGCCTGAGCAACTGGCAGCAAGTTCGTCGTCCCTTAGATGTCACTGCGTGCGGTAGCGTTGGGGGTCGGGTTGCCTCCTTCCCTCAAATATGGCGAGGGGGGTACTGGCTGATCTTTGCGTTATGCTCGTGAACGCGTGCTGCTTGTGGTGACTGGCGGTCTTGCTGATCATGGTTTTGTTATTGTTATTAGTAATTAACTGTATAATTATTTTACCTCGATGGTCGTAGTTTATCATTAATAACTTCCAGTTACAGCTATATACATATATCTATATGTAAGCGGGTACGCCCTTTATGCCTGGAGGCTTTTATTTAGATGTTCTGTTTACGTTTAGTTTTTATTTCTGCCTGAGTAAGTTCTCGATGATTTTGGTTGGTATATTGGCGTGTGCTAACTGATATATGGCTAATAATTTAAATTATGTTTTGTGTTGCGTAATATAAATTATTTTGCATACTATTATATAGAATAATTTTTTTTTCTAACTGAACAGACAGCTGTGCTGCTAGGGAGTTTGTTGCGTCACTTCTGCAAAATGCAAAAAAACTAAGGAAAATTTTGAATCTCGCGGGCTACCTTAGCGCATCCCCAACCGTTTGGGGGGGCACGTGTCCCTGTGCCCCCCCCCCCCCCCCCCCTGGATCCGCCCTTGATTGAAGGACAGGAGAAAGATGATGTATAATATTCCTACCAGTTGCAAATTAAATGGGAACTATCTTTAATATCACAAGTATGACAAACGATGCTATGTAGGACGTGACAATTTCTCTCGGAGAGATATCACTGAGATCCTACAGCGTTTCGCGGTAACATTGAATGGTGCGTGCGCATCGCACGCATGTGGCACGTCACGCGTCCGAGCGTGGCGGTGACATCGTGTGTCAGTAGCATGGAATAGGAAATAATTGCAGTAGCCAGGCTTTAATAAGACATGTCGAGTAGAAGAACTAGACTGTCACATCGTATGAGTGACAGAGACGACGCTAGGTATTAGGGGCCGCGAACTGTACAGTCAGCCGCACTGACAGCGCCTTTATGTCAAACATTTAGGGCGATTTTTTAAATGTAAGTAGGTATTACCGTTGATGTGCGGTTGTCTATACAAGCATAGAAGCAAAACTCCTGAACTGAAATCATAATGTACCTGTGCCTATTACTATAATCATTTGGATACAATCAGGTATGCATCGTCATTTCATACAAGTAATACAGCTAGAAGTTGACGATTGGGTCGGGGTTGGGGTGACGTAAACGACCGATACCGATGATGAAATTGTCAAATTAAAGCACTCCTACTTTGCAGTGCTCGACAGGGTCGACGATGATCATGACTCTGTAAACCTGAGTTCACAATATGGAACGCAATAAATATATTAAGTTTTGAATTAAACGAACGAAATGTGTAGCTAACGGAGACGATAACCGAACTGCGTTCCATGCATCAATGATAAACTGTCACCTTATCACCTCATTGTTTAAGACAATGCACAATAAACAATATCCGACTGTAATCAGAAGTCGAAACAAGCAAGTTTCCGCCATTTCGCGACGCTGCGGCAAGGACACAGCCAATCAGAGCGTAACGCGCCGATCGTTGCCCAATCACGCGCGAGGTGCTAGGACGTTGACCAATCACGAATCCGACCGTTGCTGCACTTTCAAAATTTGAAAACTAACGAATTTTCTATTTTATTGTTTTGTAATTAAGGTTCGTTTCAGATTGTAGGCATAGTGAATAAGGCTTAGTTTACAGGATGTGTTGTTTGTTCCACTGCGTTGCGTTGCGGCCTTGCGCTGAGAAATGGTGTGCGTTCTGTAAGAACTG
This sequence comes from Agrochola circellaris, assembly GCA_914767755.1. Taxonomy (NCBI): domain Eukaryota; kingdom Metazoa; phylum Arthropoda; class Insecta; order Lepidoptera; family Noctuidae; genus Agrochola; species Agrochola circellaris. Next base: position 137,308 of record OU611867.1, on the reverse strand, counting down.
ACCCTAGATCGTGTTACATGCGTGTTCTGTAACATTTGTAAATGTGAATGAAGGTATAATATTATATTATGTTACAACAAATTGTAAAATATACTTAAACCTTATTTATCGTCGTAGGTTCGAACCCAGACAGGCATAAAAATACTTTGTGTTGTTTATTTCATCGCTACTGCTCTCGAAACAGTGAAAGAAAATATAGGTACCTACTTAGTGGAGAAACTGGCAAGTCCTAGAACCAAAATTCGAAGTCATTTTTGACACTGATCATGATTCACACATCGCATTGCGTCGGCGTGGTGGATTACGGCCCACTCCCTCTTACTAAGAGGAGGCCACAGCAATATCATAGGCTTGCGGCGAAATAAATGTCGCCACAAAAGAACAAGAGCTGACGTATCTGACAGCGCGCTATCAGAGTGTCAGCCACTGTAGCTGCTGTAGAAGCCCGGCAACACCCGTCAGGTCGGAGGCACTAGTTACCCGTGGGCCCGGTGGGTCGACCCATTAGCGGGCCTTATCAATGGATCTGTAAAGGCTATGCTAAGGCTATCTGTTCTACTAGCAATGTCCTACCCATTGCCACTTAAATCATGATTCCCTTATGAATGTTTCAGTATAAACAAGATCCGCACTTTGGGCGACTTCGCGGGCTGCCGCCGCCTGCGAGAGCTGTACGTGCGCAAGAACGAGATCAATGACCTCAACGAGATCCGCCACCTGCGGCACCTGCCCGACCTCACCAGCTTGTGGCTCGACGAGAACCCCTGCACCACACACCCGCAGTCAGTACTTTATTTATTTACATACAATATAAAAATCAGCTGTTCCCTTCATTATAACGAGCTATGCGAACATAAATGTATATAACAGCTGGATTTTTTTTCGCAATTTCAGTGTTGACCCATAGTGAAAGTTGTTCATAACGATGAGTACAATGACCCCTTAAGAGGATGCAAACGAATTAAATTTCACATTGTATACTTTATTGTGCACCACAAAAATAAACATAAAAAAAAACACTACAAAATATACAATGGGCGACCTTATCGCTTTCCGCGATCTCTTCCAGGCAACCTTAGAATGGACAGTGATTTGCCTGGACATAAAATGGGCCTGTCGTTGGTGCAAATAATAAGTATACAATATACTAGAATAGATACACCGATAAATACATATCCTAAATAATAGATACATAAATACATACAAACCTAAGAATAGAATAGAACTACTAGAATATGAACCTTATACAAATCAAGTTGAAGTTGTTAAGTTTGTCAAGTACTTTATTGTTGATGATCTCCAGAAAGGTTACATAGTAGGTCTGGACTGAAATAGCGGAAGGTCATGGGAGGAGGCTTCTAGCCAGCAGTAGGATGATGCAGGTTGACAGTAGCATTGGATGGCAAATGAGCCGACGACCAACCTGATGGTAAGTGGTTACCGCCGCCTACGAACATCTTCAATATCAGAGAAAGCTGGACTGGATTGCCTCAAGTGTATGTAATTACACAGGCATCCGTGCCTTCACCGCATGATGGCGGTCACGAAAATAACGGCAGCGGTGTTTTACTTTACAGGGCCAAATACCGCTCTCCTAGGACGGTGTGATGTGACGGCACTGCTGTCTTAGAAAACCCAAGGTTAACAATTTGTTTATATGTTTACAGATACAGAATGACGGTGCTTCGGAACCTGCCCAACTTGGAGAAGTTGGACAACGTGCCCGTGCAGCCCGACGAGGTAAGCTCAAACAAATATCGATCGTACTCTACTGATAATTAGGTGCTATTCAAAAAGTCAATTATAGGTACTTGACTCTCCTCCCCCAAAACCTACCAAGCTAGGGGCAGCCTGTATGATTTACTTTTTACCCATTTTGGATGTTGAAACTGAACTAGAGCGAAATTGACTCCCTCTTCAAAATCTTCGTGACCCCCAAATCTCCCTAAATATTATGTTCTGATTCTGACGACTTTGTTTGTGGTCTTTATATATTAATATAAATTGACGTACATAATATATTATTTCATTATAAGTTGTTATAACACATAATGATGTGTAGTTATGATTACATTTGTGTGTTCAGGTGCAGGAGGCGATGCGACGCGGCTTACACATACCTGACTCCGACGATGAAGGCTATCCACAAACGGTGAGATCGTCATTCAAAGCTGATAATGTAGATATCATCATAATCATTGTATTTGAGTTCTTATTTTTAACATCATCACTCAAAAAAATTCAATAGACAACTTATATTTAGTGACTTAATCCGCGTAACTGGGGGGAAGGGCAGCTGTGATTTCCGACGTTCTGAGAAAAACATTACCTCAAATCATTTCGAACTTTAGACTTTATGGGAAACGTTAAAAAAGACTTCGTTACAAAAGTCAGATTTTGAAAAAACCTAAGTAGGTAGGTATGTTAAAAGTTTTTTCAAAAGCAACAAACCACCTTTTTGTTCTCAAATCAATTAATATTATAACGTAATAGTAATTTTTTTTTGGTTATTTTCGGCCAGTCTATCCATCGTGAAAAATAGGTTGGAGTCTCATTTCCCACGAAATGTATGGGAAAGTTTTTTGAGATTTCCGACTTATCTAGTACTACTCAAACCTCAGTTGGTCTTTTTTTTTTTTTGACGATGGGAAATTATCAAATAACTTCTCCCGCTCTGGGTGGAGCGGGAGGGCGTGTCAGACTTTTACTGACTAAAACCCACCCGTGTTCCTTCCGTTGCCTGTGTGCCGAGGTCGCGATATCCCTTTCAGACAAACCCGCAACCCCGGCAGGCATTGGCCCTTCCGGACCCCGTCAGTTGGTGCTGACATCTCTTTGAGGCGCGCGTGGAACACAAAACGCGCCGTCGACCCGGGCCTGGTCCCTATCGGACGGCGAGCTACCCATTGCTCACCGTCCGCAAGCCCGCGCCTACGGTGGCCGGAAGTCGGTCGGAACCTCAGTTGGTCTAGTAGAGTATTTTGATCCATAAAAGAAACACCCGTGTATAATAGGCCTCTGTAGTCAACTACTCACCCTCTCTATACTCCATAGGTTTAGGTAATTAAATAAAGGTAAACACAAAAAACCACGTGACGAGACAGCTGTCCGGTAACCGACTAAACGTAATACCTGTCACTTCAGTTGTCGTGCTACGTCACAGTTGTACTCTTCAATTTAGCAACGTTATAATTCGTTGACGTTTAGAGTTTGGGCTCTTTACAATAGACAGATTGCAAAATATTATATTATTATTATAAATCTTACTAAAAAATTGTGCTAAAGCAGTAACATCTACGAAGAGTAGTTTAAGAATAAATGATAAAGTTTAACATAGATAAATAAAAGCGGAAACTATTGTGAAATTCTAAAATAAATTTAGTTTGGTTTATCGTATTTGAATCTGGAAAGTGTCAACTATAAAAACCCTTTTTATGATTTGTTAACCTTTATTTAACTACCTAAACCTATGGAGTATAGCCATTTCATCGTCCACACAATCCTTCCATCATGTCTAGAATAGTATTTTAGTATACTAACATAATATTGTTTGTGTTTTCAGCAAGAGAGCTACGGGCAGTACCGTCGGCAGCGGTCGTGCGAGTCGAGTCCCGAGCGCGAGCCCGAGCAGTACTACACGCGACACCCGCCACGGCACGAGGTACGAGTTGCACGATGCGAGATACGAGTTATATGACACGAGTAACATTACACACTTAGTAGTACAGTACTACACGCCACGACTCGAGGTACGAGTTGCATGAAACGAGATACATGACCCGAGTAACATTAATTAGACACTTAGTAGTACAGTACTACACGCGACACCCGCCCGGCCTCGAGGTCCGAGTTCCATGACACGAGGTACGATTTACATTATACGAGAAATGTTACTCGTGTCAAGATGTGAAGCATAATAGCATAATCAGCCTATAATATTCCCACTGCTGAGACACAGGCTTTGAGAGGGAGTGGGCTGTAATCCACCACGCGGGCCCAGTGCGGGTTGGTAGATGTCACAATTTTTGCTTCTAAGACATGCCGGTTTCCTCACGATGTTTTCCTTCATCGTTTTGAGAGCAGTGGTGATGAAATAATTTACACAAAGTAAAGCGCCTGCGTGGGTTCGAACCTGCGACATGCAACTCGTAAGTCGCGGCCGTTACCACTGGGCCATCACTGCTCTCAGGTGTATAGTCGACCTCGTAACTACTTTCCCACTTTTAGCAACAGTTCCCAGAAAGCTAAAAGTCCAGTAATGTTAACTATCTAAGTGTGTCATAGACAAAAAGAACTTGTCCTTTTCGGATGAGCGAGTGACGTTCAGCCTTAGGGTTATAACGAGGTCGACTACACGACGGCCATGCCGTCGAGAGATATCTCTCAGGCATGCCGGTTTCCTCGCGATGTTTTGCTTCACTGTTTTTGAAGCAAAAGATAACTGCTAGGTAGTGTAGAGAGATAATTGAAACCATCATTTAATAGATAGAAGTAACCCCGCTAGGTCCGCGACCAGGATACGTCCCAGGCGAGTGCTCCCGGCGCGCGGCGGCGGAGCGCCGATATGTCTATGATTCAGTTTGTGCATCGTGTCATAACAACATAATGTAATCATTTGATAACTTGAGAATGCACGGTTCAAATAACTTTTAATCTATTTACTTGTTATGTAGCTTTCTATTACTATGAATGTATGTGGAATATTCATTATTTAAATTATATATTTGTGATAACTTACAAATGATATTGGACGAGACGTCTTGAGGCCATTTGCTTAATGTGGTCCTAACTATTATTCATGACTCATTTTTAATTGCCAGAATAAAATGGAATAATATAATTTTGAAATATCTTAAATAATTAATTTGTCGGTAGATATAGAGACTCTTCACGAGCAACACATTCTTGCCTCTCATCCTAAAATAAAAAATAATAAAGGAATTATAAGGCTTCCTGTATATGACGCTGGAGCCGCCCCGGCGCCGAACCGCACGATGAAAACATTTCAGAACATCTCGGAATGAAAATGTAAAATACAGGGTCATCGACGCGAAAACTTTTAACATGGATCCAGTTCGTGATTCTGAACCCAGCTACGTTGAAATGTTTCGTCGGTTATTTAAAAAAAATCTGCTGTTTCATAGAAAAGTGCAATACCTACGCGGGCATAATGTATGGAACAGCAGATTTTTTTTTATAACCAATGAAAATTTCAGGTTCAGAAAAAACTGTTACCATAGATTGTATACACAAACATGCGGTCGGGCGCCGTGTACAGGAAGCCAAAGCGGAAATATGATTGACGTCTGAAGTAGCCAGCGTAGCCTTTTGTCAACCATATTGTGATCGGAGTCGAGTGTTATCAGATGCTGCTGAAAACTACTGCCTCTCTGATACCCTTATAATAGTACCAGCCTACACAAAAGGCGGCGATTTCGGAGTTATGTTAACAAGTCGATGTTTCCTGACGATGTATTTCATTCACCGCTGGCAGTAATGTCTGAGATAAACTCTGCAAGTACAATTAAATGAAAAAGTAACATTGGTACCTACTTGCCCGAGTATTAACCGACAACCTCGTGCGTTACAGTCGATGTCTTACCCACCCGTTATGCTTTTCTAAATCCTTGAGTAAGTTAGCTCTTATTTTATTCTGGTAACTAAAAACGAGTCGTGTATGTGTGTGTGTGAACTAACGAACATATGCCTGCCGGACTTAGGGCAGCGACAGTTCGGAAGCGGGCGGCGAGGCGCCGGCCGACACCACAGTCGTGCAGGTCAGAACCTAACCTAATCATATACTGCACTACTCTCATCTGCGCACTCCATCATGTTGTTACACTAGCAGCACTGTAGGGTGGCGCCTGTCACGGCTTAATCTTGGGTGTCCTACGACAGCGGTGGCCGCCATATAACGGCCGTTGTGAACAGGATGGCGGGGTTTGACTTTACGCTGTCAAAATACGCGATCGTTCGAACTTTTTGTTCGGTGAACCTGAACGCGTGGTCGACTCGACAGAGGGCGCTTTCCGCTTCTCCGAACAAAAAGTGACATAACGCATTAGGAAACATAAAATATAGCTTAACGATTCGATAAATTACAGTTCCAGCGGTACGACTTTATTGCGGCCCGTGCAACCGAACAGTGCCCGGTCCTTTCAGTTATCTTACCTCTGATAATTGCATCACTGTCAAAGTGATCTTTATTTTCGTTGCTATAAGGTTGCTGTTGGGTTGCTGGCAGCGGTAAAATAACTGTGGAAGGACTCAGTGAGGCATTTGTTCATGATAACGTACCATCGAAGAAGTTCATATCTAACCACCATAAGGACTATTCGTGCTTGCAGCGCTCGGCGGCTGTAGCACCGGGGTGGTAACAGATGTGGTCATCGTGTTCACGGGATTTTGTTTTGAAACTGGTTAGATATGAACTTCTTTGATGGTACGTCAAAAGCTATATACAGTGCTGCTACTGTAGTGTACGGTCAGGGAAATGTATTGTTTAGCAGATTGATCAACTACGTAAATCAACGGTGTTATAACCACTTCATAAAACTTATAAAGAATGACAATTGTGATTTGAATATAGGTACTAAAAATGTAAGTTTAAAGGTACGATTCCGTAGCCGACCGCAGGCGGCAGCAGCAGGTAGGGTTGCCACCCGTACTTTATAATAAAGTATTGTACGTTATTTCAGGTAATTGTACTTTATACTTTATGAGAACAATAAAGTACACGAAAATACTTTATTTCGCATGATTTGATTTCTTTGGAATTTTGAAAAGTTTAGTCTTAACTTGTATTTTTTCGTTAAACGAAATTTATCGATTGGTGCTGAGTTGATGTCGCCACTCGCCAGCGCCACATCACTTAAGCACTCGATTATAACCATTTTTGTTTAATAAGAGTGATGATAATTTTTTAAACTTGTATAAAGTGATTTCGTTTTTATTGTCTATTCCCGCCACGTCAGCATTCACAGAAAGAGTTTTTTCTGTGATGATGAATAGCAAATGGCGAGACGAAAGAAACAAAGCGTCTCTGAATTTGATAAAAAATGAATTACTTATTTACTTTAATTTAAATATAGCCTGTAAATATGCTGTGCAATTGTTGAGTAGAGATACTAATTTGATACAAACTGCAAAGAGAAATAAAAAATATGTTTTCAAACATAATAATAAAGAAAAATAAATTGTACTTTATTTTGATACTATGTACCTACTTTTTTTTTCTTACCAATACTAACCAATGTACTTTATCTGCAAAAAAAAAGGTGGCAACCCTAGCAGCAGGCGACGTGTCGCCACGACACGATTGGTTTCTATATATTTCTATGAAACCGACGTGTCGCTAGCTATATGGAAGGTATTGCTGCCGCCTGCGGTCGGCTAAGGAATGGTACGTTAAGTTGGTAGTAAATTTTCTAAACAATCCTTTTCTCTGCCACAGGCGACCTGTTAGTTGCCTTACCACGTGCCACGTTTGACCACAATACGTCATTGAAACTTCACTTTGGTTGAAACTAACTAACTGTCACTTTGACACACAGACTTCGTCGTGTTATGACGTGCAAGTGACATTCAGCCTTAGAGTGGTAAAGCAATTACGAGGTCGACTATACATAACCATAACGTAATAATGCGTAAGTCATCATGTAACTGCACTAATCTGTCATTTGCACCTTTATATGTATAATTAATTACAGATTATTAGAATTTTCAGGGGCGAACACCGAATTTATGTCTCCGATTTTCCGTCGCGTAATTTATGACTTGCTGTGAGAGATGTTTGTGTGAATGGTACCGGCATTACGCGACGGAAAATCAGTGACGTAAATTCCACCACATAATATGTTTCAGTTTCTACTGAATTATAATTATTTGAATCATTAATATCGCTCTAAGTAAGAATTGGTCTCCAATTAAATAGTCGTTCAATAGGGGAATTTGAACTTAGAGAGTTCTATTGATGATTTGAATGATTCTGTAAATACATACGTGTTACGGTCGCGAATAATATTTAGATCAACATACAACCTGGCACTGATCTGCAAATTGCAAAAAACTTAAGAAAAATCTAATTTGGCTACCTTATCGAATCCCCCTTAAGGCACTTGTAGAGGCTTAAAGATGCCTTAAGTAAAAGAGGTATTCGGGCTGGTATTAGCCAGTGCGTCGGTATGAGCGACTGCGCACTAGGCACACACTTGAACAGTACTGTTACCCCGCAGTGCCCCGCCTCGCCGCGGCGCGCGGGCGCGGGCGCGTCGCCCGACGACGAGCGCTACGAGCACCCCGCCATGACCAACATGACGAGGTCTCACTACGACGTGAGTATACCACGCCATACCTTACCTCCTCATGGTACTTACCTATACCCAACCACGAGTCATACAGTTTTTAGATACAATACGTAAATGGGATTTGCGCATTCTTTTTTATCGCTGGTACGTCTTGTCAGATAACTGGGGCCCAGTAGGTGGCCACGCGGGCATTGTCATATAACTTGGGCCCAGTAGGTGGCACGCGTGCATTGCGCATTTTAAACAGGCTAAAAACGAAAGAGTTTATGCATTCGACAAGTTTTTTTAATGTATGACAATGTATGAATTTTTAATGTATGTATTTGCACAGGAATGAGATTTCTTTAAAATTTCATAAAAAATCGAACCGAAACCGAATAAAATAGCGCAAGGGTGAAATTGCAATTCCGTGCCTGCAAGTGTGATATCACCCTAAGTATGGCGTAGAGTACGGCGCCGATAGTCACGTCGAGGCATTAAATTCAATGAAACTGTATGAAGCAATCTCATCGCCGCGAGAATCGGCTAACTTCACAGACGCAGATCCGTGAAGAGTATTGTATTTTCTTCGTTTTATGATCATTCGTAGTACTTAGGTACCTATGCCACACACTAAAATAAAAACGAACAAATACAAGCCGTCGGAAATATCTGCGAACCTCGCTGGAATGCGCTTCCCCGCACGCCACCCCGTTTTCACCTATCCAGTAACGTTGCCAACGCAAGCGCCGACACACGTGTTTAATTTTTTCTTTCGTAATCGCATTTTTGTTTATTGTTTCTGTTTGGTGAAATATTAATAAACTACATATTTATATATATACGTAGCGTAACGATGTCTGGTGTTGAGGCTTTTCCAGAATAGTTTCGCCATTTTCTCTCTACTCCTTTTGTGTTTTTTTTTTTTTTTATCCTTTCGAAGTACAGATTGACTAATAAAAGTGTAAAAAAATAGATAAACAATATTTTTCATATTTACCTCTCGATTTTATTTGCCATCTCTCCAGTTTGCATGACGTCATTGAGCAAGGTTCGCAGATATTTCCGACGGCTTGTAACAAAGTGTATTACGTCTCCTACAACAGTCAGGGAAAAGTTTTGTTCAGCAGTAATTTAAATATACTGACAAGATGATCTACTAAACAATTTGTTTCCTTGACTGTACATTACATTGCCATGCTTCTGCTGTAGCATCAGACATCAGAGTTTGAAGATCACTGAGAAAACAGTTCAACCAAAAAAGGTATGTGCTTCGGTAATATTCGTGCTTCCGAATTAACATGATCGTCGCGCCGCAGAGTAAAACAAACAGAGGCAAAACCTCAAACTTTTGTCCTGTCGCGCTTTGTGCACCTATCATTGCGCGTTTGTGTTAAGTTTTCTCTGTGTCGGGTTAGGTTACTCCAGTCGCAGATCGTTATAATGTCACTCAAATGTTTTGAATATTTTATTGGAATTGCATAGAGTCGCTAATTTATAATTTTGTAATCATGAAATCACAAAAATGCAAAAACTTCATGGTTCACACACACAGCTCTCATCACCGCGCGTTCATATTTCCTAAGGTAGACGATGATGTCTGAAGCGCATACTTTTTCCTTGTAGATCTGTAGAATTATGAAGAACCTTGAAGTTGTGTCGTATTTATAACGAAATTGATGAGACGACTGTAGACTCACAACGAAAACGTTCATCACTTTAGAACCTTGTCATATTAAACTGGTTCGTTGACGCGTCATATTTTGACGTCGCCATTAATATGACAAGGTTGTAAGTATGGTCCAATGTGTCCGCAAGTCTGTACGTGTAGTGCAGCAGTGTGTGTGTTGCAGGCGCGCTCGCCCGACGCCGGCTCGCTGCGGCACTCGCTCTCCACGCACAGCGTCAAGGTACATCACACACCATCACACATAACACACTCATCAGTTCTAAATAATCGTTCACCCTCACCGACCAGTACATCTAAAGCCGATATCAAACGGTTCACTCGACTGAAAAATCACTACAATGACTGAATTTACGAAAAATGAAGTAGCAAATGAAATTACGTTCTCTTGTGCCTAAACGGACCGCCAGGGTCCGTTTAGAGAACGTAATGTTTTGGGAATATGGTGTTTTACAGCGAACTAACCGCAACAATCAAACTAAATAACAAGTGACAGTGACTCAGTGACAGTCACATTGACAATGCAACGCTTACGGCACTTTAGCTGGGCCGAGGCAGAGCCTCTATTATGCCGCTAGCGGCACTCTATACAACATTCTACATAATAATTATGTTGCAGCAACAAGGCTGCACCAATGTGGCGCAACTAGGTTTGCTAATTATTAAAAACCGGCCAAGTGCGTGTCGGACCACGCACAATGAAGGGTTCCGTAGTTGGGATGAATTTATCCCAAGAACAAACATGTTCTCTCATACGGAATGTATGGGAGAACATGTATTTCAAATTGCAAATTTATATTGGTTGATTATTACTTGTTAACCTGTACAGCCTACTTAGTTCTGATAGTATTCCTTTTAATTTCGTTATATATACTACTGCTGTGATTTTTTTCACGAATCCAGGTACAATCGTTTAGTTGGCAGGGGGGGGGACTCAACTCCAACAAATAATTTCATTTAAAAGCTTAATATTTCGCAAACGGATCCCTGAATCCAAAAATGGTTTTCACAAACTCTCGATATTTTTGAACGACCTTTCTAACGATACCCCACAACATGGGGTAAATGAGAAAAAAAAAACATCCCCACTTTACGAGTAGAGCAAGTAGGTACCCTAAAAAATTAAGTATTCCTAAAATTATTGTTATAAAGGAAACATAATTTTAATATTTTAACTAGGTCGAGCCTGTCTCATGGAGTCCTTGAGAGTATTTAACCGTTTGAAATTTCAGGGTCGATACTTGTATTTATAACATATTGTTTAAAAAAAAAATGTAAAAATTAAATCAATAACAAAAGACTATAAAAATAAATCAAAATCGAATTCTTCCCACGTAAACTATGAACATTGTTTCATTGGAAACAATCAGTTATATTGTATTCACTGTTGTTGATGTATTCAACATTTACTAAATTAATGAATAATGAATAATAACACTCTTTAAAACTAGTTACTTGAGCACACAAGTATAACTTTTAACAATAATAGTGCTACATCATAAAAGGGGCAATAATAGTATTGATGTATGACTCATACACTACACTATATGATATAAGTAGTTCCGACAGTATGAGCATGATATAAGTACTTATATCATGGAAACGAATCTGAAATATCGACTCAAAATCTGCTGCTCTTAGTTACTTTGATCTGTATGATCTGACCAATGTCCGCCGCATACATGTCTCGTTGGTCGAGACTCGCAAGCATTACTGCTGAGCGTGAGGTCCTAGGTGCGATTCCCAGGCCCGGCAAAGTGTTATTGGGGTTTTCCGTTTTTCAGTTAAGGATCAACTTAATAAAAATAAGAAAATCGTTCGTTCATTCACTAACAGACACCGCACAGTCTAAACTGGTGCAACCTTAGCATAATATGTTGCTCAAGAGTTCCTTTTAGAGCGAAAGTGAGCACTAAGGAAGGCATATTGAAAATTCCTCCCCTAAAGGGGGTAAATATGGAAGTTAATCTTTTTTGCCAATGGAAAATGCTATTGGGCGCACGGCCTGTGTCTTAATAACAGTCCAGAGTTAGGACGGTGTGTACCCGCGTGTCTCAAAAAGTTAATCCGTGCATCGGCCGGCGTAACAAGTCCGGGGATATTGTTACATGACTCGTACCCGTGTTACAGGAGTACTCGTACTCGTCCAACGGCGAGTGTCGCTACCCGGCGCCGGCCAGCGGCGTCGCGTCGCCGCCCTACCAGGAGCCCTACTACGAGCGACCCGACAGGTAAGCAATAATACACCTTAATACCATCACGTTAAAGTTGACACTTCAAACACTATTGACTCGAAATTCCAAGGTATTTCAAAGTCAAAGAGCAAAAGCATTATTTTCTTGACATTATAGTGTCGATAGGCCGACGAAACAATGTCCCTGTTTACACAAAAAGAATTTCGTAGAGTGGGAATAGAACGTGACAAAAATATACGCGTAAAAACTAATGACAAATAGCAATATCTGTTCCCGAAACCTCGGGAACAGATATTGCTATTATAATATATATATATAAACAGACAATGTTTCAATCGTCTGCATTTTCACGCACTAATATCCGTGAAAATGTCACAAATATAGCTACAACTCACAGCTTACTGTACGGTGAACTGTCACAGGTCAGAGTCGTACGGACACATGTCGCAGCGCGGCAGCGGCGAGGCTTGGGAGGAACGAGCGGGCGCGCGACACGGCAGTACCCACGCGAGCGAGCGAGACAAAGACTACCCCTCCGCCGTCATGGCCGAGCACAGGGGCTTCACCAGGAGGCCTGTGGCTAGGGTATGTAGCAATACTGCTAGACTTGTGTCAGTGTTCAGCTTCGTGTCAGTGTTCGGCTTCATTAAAAAAACAAGGTTTCTATAATAAGATCAGAATCTAATATTAATTTATCATGTGAAATTTTTACCTTTAGCCGTGTGCATTATTTCTATATTAATTACTAGCTCTTAGCCCGGCTTGCGTTCCGTTGCAATGCCTTTTTCATTTTTTTTTTCTCCGGGCGCACTCAACTTACCAAAGTTTCATCACAATCGGTCGAGCCATTTTCGAGTTTTTGATCAATTGATTTTCATATACAATAGATATGGGAATTTTCCATACATTCAAAACGTCATCAATATCTTCAGACCCAGGACCTTTTGCAATGTTTACCGACCAAGTTATAAGTTCTAGCTACGAAAACTATGATGTTAAATCCGACTATAAGTTGTCAATTATGTTTTAAAAACTTGTAAGTTGTCGGAATTAAGTTCAAAATACAATAATAACTAGGTTGATGGCGAGGACGAGAACGACGGCACGTTGGACTAAAGTTAACATTCGTTTTGTAATGATGCCCGTCATCGCTCTGGAGAATTTAGGTCGGCTTGTTAGATGGTTATATCGCCATCGGTCGGGCGCCAGCGCCTCGCCCGACAGTGGGCGCGTGTACCGCGCGCACGTGAGGTTGACATTTGAGGAATCCGGGTGTAGTGTGCTCCCCCTTACTCTGGACATGAGTACAATTTGGATGTAAATCAATTTCTGGACTTGAGACCAGTGCTGCATAAGAACCCATTTCAAGACACGAGCCGTTACGAATCTTGACACGTACCTAATCTAAATGCGATGTGGTTGCAGAACTCGAACCTGTTGTCTGCGGTGCTGTGCCTCGTGAAGGAGCTGGACTACCCCAGCCTAGAGGTCGCGGAGATGGCCGTCAGGTAAGCCGCAGCACGATGCAAAATGACTTGTCATTTGCTGAAATTTCATTTTAACGTTAATTACTCTGCGCATTTTGCGCGACCGAAATTACAAGAAACGAGCGTATTACATGAGATTGAAATATAACTGGCGAAATGTGCGTGTACTACAGATACACCTACATTTTCCAGTATGTCCAACCCTTCGGTGAATACAAGTGCTGTACGTTCCAGGTGTCGCATGGACGAGCTCGCCAACGCGCAGTGACGCAGCGCGGCGCCGCCCGCGCCGCCCCCGCACATCTAGTCACAGCGCGCCACTGTGCCGCCGCGCTGCGGACGACAACACGAACAATGAAATGATAGTGACAAGTGTATGTGTGTCGTCGTCGCAGCGGACAGATAACTCTCTATAGATAGCTCCAGACGGCTCTATACGATGAGCGGACACTCGGCGCTCTTGCGTAGCGTAACAATAAAAGGCGATTTTTTTTTAAACGCCGCTGAAACCAATAGGGGTGATATTAACACTTTCGACTCCACCCATTTTCTTAGAACTCATACACCATGGCGCCATGCATATTGGAAGTGAACCCTCCGGGAGGGTTACCGGCATTACGTTTGCGCCAAAGTAAACCATCGCGGACGGTCAACAACATTAGGTTTAAAACCGTTTTATAAAACAATGTAAAACGAAGTAAAATTGTGTTTTCAGGAGGTTTTGTCGCTTTATCTAATAGTTTCCAAGCTTTAAAAATTTTAGTGAATATTTGTAACCGGGAACAAAAAAAATATCGCTACGAAAAACCTACATTTATAACGAACCCTCCAGGAGGGCTCCCGGCACTGAAGATGTTAAAAGGCTTGACACTTTCTACTCACGGGGTCTTCGGTCTCTCTGCGCATAAAATGGCAGGATCGTGCTCCCAACTCCTTCGGAGTCCTACGCTGGAATTATGGGCATTGAGGCGATTTTGATAAAGATCCAACTGCGAATGTGTGGTCCTGCACAGCGCCTGGATACCAGTTGACTACCTAAAACGGCTTTCTACTCAGAGCTCGCCCAGGGGACCCGTGCACAGGGCGGGCAACCCCCGCGCTACCACGACGTGCGCGCGCGCCGCCTGGCGGGCGGCGGCCGCCCGGGGGTCGGCGGCAGGAGCTTGCTCGAAACCGAGACAGGTGGCGCACGTCAAACCACTAAGCAACTGAATGCTTTGAAACAAGTCGTCTTGAAGACTTACACAAGAAGCGCCACACGTACATGTCGGCGCATCGTCGACGTCGTTGCCAGAGTCACACATATTGGTTTGCACCAATATTTCACAATAATACACAGCAATAGGAAATAGCAGGAGAATATTTAAGAGAGTACAAAGAAAATACCTTACTTCAACTCAGCGTGTTTATTCCACGAGCAGCTCACAAGGAATTTCCTTCCATTCGTATTACCACAGTATTTATACACAAAATTAGAGCTCAACATTGCCGCCAAACTTTCCCGCCAGAAACAATTTACATAAATCAAGCGGATATGTGAGTCAAATTATGTCTAAAGGAAATTACATTTTAAATAATTCAAGCGGATATCAAGATAAATCCTTAATAATATTAACTCTATACATGTTAAATAATTCAAGCGGATGTCAATCGTTAATACCAACATAGAAACTTAAAATAAAATCAACCGGAAACACAATATTTTAAATTAATCAAAAGGAAGTAGGTAACATAATATAAACTTTTATCAATTCGACCGGAAATACAAGTATTAATTCAATAAATATGATGGAAGTCAGATTAAGTACAAAATAATCAAAACAAGCTTATAATTAAAATCAAATAATGGTTTGGCGCCCATATACACATGCAACGATGCTGAGCGGCTCTTCTGTACACGCTGTGACCGGGTTTTCAAGACCAAATTTGGTTTAGCTAGTCATCAGAGAGCTCACGGAAGGAAAGAAAATTAGTCGGGGTCGCAGTCGCCGGGTACAGTAGAGAGGAATGCACACACTTGCAAAGGCAATCCCGACAAAACCTCTGCAGTACCTACAATCACAAACTATTTAGCACACAGCTCACTACTTATAAGCAATGTTGTGAGTGTGTTGAGTAGGCAGTTCGTTTACATCACCCTCTTAAGTATGCCATAAGCTTGAAAATACGCACACAATTAAAATAAATATTGGCAGCGTAGTGCAAAGATGAATATTTTTGCCTGTAAGTGTATAAACAGCTTGTTCTACTGTCGGTGTAGTTCTGTAAGTGTCGCCGGAGAAACGTAGGTGAAGTGAGCTGTCATTCAAACTGATGCTAATGATTGACACTATTGACAGATCACTTCAAGCTCATTTCACCTAAGTTCACGGTAAGATTCTTACAGAATAGATCGGCTGTGTCTATGTGCGCATGCGCCTGTTTTCACTCGATGTATGGAACTTTCTATAGCTATTTATTGCCGATTCTGTGGGCACAAACCAGGCCGCTCCGGACACTAACAAATAACAATAAGTACTACAGGATAAGCAAAGCTTACGGCTTCATTCTGTACACTAAGCGAATGAAGCTGCGTCCACACATGTGACATCTCAAGCGGTCCGACACCGTGACAAATACGTGTGTCATACAATCAGTCTCACCGCGTGTTACCCTACTGGGTGCGCAGTTCCTACTGGGCTGTGCAGGTCAGATAGGCAGTCGCTCCTTGTAACATACTGATATTCAGCTGCATCCGGTTAGACTGGAAGCCGACACCGACATAGTTGGACAAAGGCCGGCAGATAATCTCACACAGACACACAGCAATCCTTTCTTAGGCTTCCTGAGAATGGCTAGTGCTGTCACTGTGTACGGAGTATTGTTCGTTAAAATGTCACAAGTGTGGCCGGCACTGCTTGGAGTGATCAATGTTTTAAGACAAACTTTAAATAATAAACGAAATCTCATTGAAATGAAATTTTCTATCAATTAGTTTAACGTTAGTTAAAATATTTTCGACTTTATTTAAACAAATCTAAAGTTCATTATTGTGTGTGTGACCGCGTCGAGTAAAACGGATTCGATGAACTATAGTATAACTATAACCGGTTTCAGGACATCGACGCGCTAACTGTTTCCATGAATTCAGAAGTCAAAGTCAAATCATTTATTTCAAATAGGCCCCTGTAAGGCACTTTCGAACGTCAAAGTTTACAAAAAATTGAATTGATTCTAATCGCCCCTTCCAAAAGGTAGTTTTCGTATGGAGAAGAATGGGCAAGAAACTCCACCGTTTCTCTTTTAAAAAGTGTTACAATATTTTGTATATGTACGTACATTAGTTACATAATTATATGTGAAGACGATGCAACTAAAAAAAAAAAAAAAAAAAAATACTTTACCACAATAGGTAAAAAGAAGAATTAATAAAAATGAAGCAACGAAAGATAAATTAATTACTTATGTGATAGATGCACGGTTCTCACATATTTACAAACATTGTAAAAGTAGATGATTTTCTTAAAATTTTTACAATTAATAAGTCAGTGTGTGAGGAAGTAATCACAGAATGTAAAATCAATGTCATATAATATAAATAATAATTCATACAACTTAAATTAGCAACCAGTTGGATTTTGTCAGAGCATGATGAGACCCACCAGCGATGAAATATTTCGCCGGTATTTTTTTTTATATCTGCCGTGTCATATAATCTTCCAGTTATTCTATTGCTACGGGATTGGTTTCCGCACTTAGTCCTTTTGAGAAACGGAGCCTTCTTAGAAAGTGTAATACAGACACGGTCGAAATATGCGGAACAGCTGATTTTCTTAGGGTACCGTACCTCAACAGGAAATAACGGTACCCTTATAGGATTACTTCGTTTTCAGTCTGTCTGTGAGTCCGTCAAGACCCTTTTTTCTCAGGAACGCGTTGAGATATCAAGGTGAAATTAATACCGAATACGCAACGGTCCCTTGGAGCTTTAAAAAAAAAAACAAGCTTTTATGTAACGCAATAAAAAATACGGCTATTAATGCGACATATTTTGATACTCTCAAATAAATCAAACCTATAGGATACTTGCCGTTGACATATAATGATGAGAAGCAAGTACTCACAGCAAAAGAAAGAAAAAAAAACTGAGCACCTGCCATTTTATCTCTTCACAACCCTTGGTTGACTGGTACAGAATGCCTAAGGCATTAAGTCTGCCTTTTTACCTTATTGTGTGCGAGAAGTTTAAATAAATAAATAAATAAAAAGTCCGAAATCTTTCCGCCTTTACTAACTTCCACCACGCACTTGGCCGATTTATTATAACCTACGAAAAATTTCAACACTAGGCGGTCCAGAATACTACTACACGTACTGAATGTATGGTAACAGTAGCGCGCCGATGTCCCCGACAACCTGTGTGCCTGTTACGAACACGCCACGTGTTAAATATTCTGATAATTATCAGTTATTTACGTCCATTTTTAATGATGCTTCATTAACTAATTCATTTCGTACGATGTGAAGTGGGAAGATTCTATGCGGGCGACGGTGCATGGCAAGAATCTTCCCACTGAACCGTGTGTGTACAAGGGGTGTACGTGGGCCTTTCCACACCTTGTACACACACGTTTTATTTGCCGTGAAGAACTACGGTTTATTCGTCGTGTGTCATGGACCGCTTTGGAAGCTTGTAGACGACACGGCGGCTCTACGGCACGCCTCGGCGCTGCCGCCGTACACCATACAACCACACGATTATTCTGCGATGTAGCTAGCGTGCCGTACCGGAAAGAAACCGTGCCGTGTGACTTCACACAAACATAAAGCTTTCCAAAGAAAAGTATGCGCTTCGGGAATTTTCGTGTTTCCGAACTAGCGCGAACGTCGCGCCGCATAGTAACCCCGCAGACGCAATTTTTTAAACAAGTTGATACTAAATAGGCAAATACTTCCTGGTTGTAACGGCTCTATATTAGCTCTCATCATCGCGCGTTCGTATTTCCGAAGATATTCGATGATTCCCGAAGCTTATACTTTCCTTTAAAAGCTGTACTTTTATTTAAAATTCCCAGTCTAAAAAAGTTTTTGTATGCACTTAGAACGCTTACGCGATAACGCGTATGTAGAGCCTGAATATGTACGTAGTACAGTCAACCACACATCAATGATAACACTACGAAAATCGCCCTTACTGCTACGACATAAAGGCGCCGTCACTGTTAAAAAAACCACTGATGTGTGCTTGACTGTACGGCCCGTTTTGTAGTTCACTCTAATAAGATGTATCGTCTATACTCGGAATTTTAATTCGATTCCAGATTTGACAATTTCAGTGTTGCAACGTTATGACAAGTACTAAATAGTGACGTTGCGAAATTATTCGATATGGAAATGGAATATTTCCAGATCGATTCTTCTCGTTTATAATTTTACTCTCGTAAACTAAGTATATCAGGAAATTAAATATTTCTGAACCGATAATTTAGTTTTGACGATTAATTAACGATCTGAGACTTTTCTTTTATAATTGTGTGTGAAATAAATAAAAAAATGTGATCATGAAGGAACATGACAAATAAAACAGATAGATGTATTATGGTAATAATTTATTTTATAAATTGTCGCCGTCATCGCTATCGCTATCGCTGTCACTTTCTGTAACATTTATTATAAATGTGTCTGTGATATTGTCGATTGTTTATCGATTTTTGTGTTCATCACTACACTATTATATGTGGTATCATTATTTCACAAAATGACAGTAGCTAATGTCAAATTTGGAATCGAATTAAAATTCCGAGTATAGCTAACAGATTGACACTCTTCGTAAAATTGTTGTGTACCATACGACTGATAAACAATTACAATGTGATTTGAATATACTGACAATTTAAGTTGGTTGATATGTGTTATAAGTCGTGTGTTTTTGCCCGAATGCCAAGAAGGGTTATGTTTTTGTACAATCAGTTGTTAATATGGCAACGAGTATATGTAACAGTTCGTCTTTGTCTCACGTCGTATCTGTCGCTCATACCTGCGTGACAGTAACAACGATACAAGGTTTTTTTGGCGCGTGGCCGAAATCGGAACTAACGCCGCCATCTTGTTTTTTCAATACAATTTCTGTGATACAATTTCACAAATTTTTACCAACAACTCCCGCCGTCAATGTTATTCAGGCGCCAAAAGATCATTGTTGTAACGGCCGCGTACTGGACGTATGTATATAAATATAATGTTTGTAAATAAGAACTTGTTGTCTGTTCGTTGGGTGGCAGTGCAGAGCGCTCGCTGGAAATAATTGAATTAATTAAATTAATATGTGTAATGTACTCATTTAATTGTATTGTAATAAATTAACTTGCCGTAAACACTTGGTTTTATTCTCCTCTTAGTGTGGGTCCTGAGTGACGGCGCACCGCACAGGCGGAATGAACGGCGCATTAAACAAAATGTTCGACGCGTTTGAACTTGTCCGGAGTGCGAGCGGGCGCGCACATTTCACGGCGCATTGTGTAAATCCGCTCCACAATCCGCCATACGCGATGCGCCGTCACTCAGAAGGCCGCACACTTAAGGTACGGTTTTCTAGAAGAGCGGTGACCGCACTGAACGGCCGCTGTGTCGGCTGTCATGAAAATGATGACAGCGGTAAAGATTTAAATCGTTAGATTCGCCCTAGCGGGTCAAGAGATACTCGCTTTTCTGTTTCGTTTTGACACCATACACAATGACTCAGTGACTACACATGTTTGTCATGGAAACGCTATTTAAATCTTTGGGGGGCGGGGTTTGCTTTACGGTGTCAACAACGCTCTCTAGGAAACCACACCAACTTACTTTTATAATCAACGTTTCAGTGACGTCATTCGGCGTAAATTGCGGACGCTACGTGTCACGGTCACCACTCTTCTAGGAAACCGTAGCTTTACTGGGAACAGGCGTGGTATTGTTATCAGGTTAGAATATTAGGCCTACCACAGACAAGACATTATCCAACCGCATGCGTGAGCTTAGCGTGTGTGATGCACTCGCCGTAAGGTGAGTACATCGTGTATGTTCGTTGGTGAAGCACCCGCGTCACACGCACGCGGGTGCTTCACGCAGCATGACAGGCACGAGACGAGACGATAGGATGCGAGCGGCGCGCCTGCGGGCCAGACACGCACGCAGACAAATCCGCATGACAGGAAAAAAAGCCCTCACTCCTGAAAGTGTCAAGTGCTGAAAATAGAACACAAAAAATCGGTAGAACTCTGTCAGATCCATAACTCAGATCGGATCATCCCGCATAAAAAGTGTGAACTCAATCTCAAAAAGTTTCTCTAGCAATCCACAAATATTATGAACCTCATTTCTTCTTCTTTTCGAACATGGAAAGGCGTTAGCTGTTCACTGACAGATGTCAGACTGACAGTTGTCAGTGAGTGGTGAGGACATGCAGTGTTGATGCAGTCCATGGGATCTCGTGCGCGCCCGGGGCCTTCCGCCCACTTTATGCCCGCGCCACGCCCGCGCGCGCGTCGCCACCTGTAGCGCGCACGAAGGTAGGTGAAGTGCCAACCTTTACAAAGCGCCCATAAACGATCAGCACCCCAATTGCGTAACACCCTTTCAATCACAATCCGAAGAATTTTGAAGGAAATCCCTAAAAAAATCGTCTGCTTGTCAACGTAAATAACGCTTTGAATATTTTTGAACTTTTAAAATGAATGGCATTGCCAGTGTGTTTCGCAATTACCCCGTTCTCTCATCTTCTGATCCGTCTGACCAGGACAGCTGTTCCTTGGTTGATCCAATCACATTAATCGCTTACCACGGCCGGAATGATTACTGTTAGAAGCAAATCGTGGAAACTGAAGACTGTGGCTATGCTTGTGGGAGGCCTATGAACTTGTGGGCGGCTTTCCGCCGAATGAGGGATTGACCACACTTATCGACGCGGAATAGGGTCGAGTCGTTCAGAAAGAACTTTATGCCCATGCAATATTTATGCGAATATTCCGACGCGGTGTCAATTTTGGCCAGGCTAGAGGCCTAATTTCAATAAGTCTAAGCCATCCACAGGATAGCCCGGTTGAGCAGCCACCACCTGCTAGGTTAACCTGCGAGATGCTCTTCCTAAAAAGAGCGGTGTCAAGTCGCTTCATCCGAACCGAAACGAAGCTAATGACGTCTTTTTCGCTTTAATGCTTGGACACAGTGGCGGCAATACGCGTCGGCGACGTCAGCGACCGCCGACTCGCGTCGCGCCTTTGGGGCCTTGCAAAAAAGTTTTATAAGTTTAGTTATTTGTATTTATTTCTCCCGGCTCCCAGTCCTGGGGTCCCCCAAATCACGAGAAGTACTTTTTAATCAAATCACAAACAAGGCCAAAATATGTTCAGTAACAAAGAGTCAGTTTGTAGTTGGATAAGATAAGATAGACAATTTATTTGCGTAAAACATGCGTATGCAAAATAATTTATTATAAAAGTCACCTTCCGCCTGACGCAGGTCGTCACCGGACATGGTTGTTTCGGGAGGCACCTGTTCAGGATAAAGCGGGAGGAAACGCCCGGGTGTCACCACTGTGTGGATCGCCCGGAGGCCATGGTGGAGCATACGGTGGAGGTTTGCCCGGCTTGGGCGGAGCACCGCCGTGTCCTCACGGAGGCGATCTCTCGCGTCCGGCCCTGGTTCAGGCCATGGTTCGGAGGGAGAGTGCATGGGAGGCCGTCACTTCCTTCTGCGAAGCAGTAATGCTTGCGAAGGAGGAGGCGGAACGCGAGAGGGAGAGGCAAGATTCGCGCCCTCGCACCCCTTGTCGCCGCAATTTAACCGACGACGCCCCGGGCGTCGGGAGTCGCAAGCCGATTTCTGGCCACCGCAGGCGAGGGCTTGCGGACGGTGAGCGATGGGTAGCTCTCCGTCCGATAAGGACCAGGCCCTGGTCGACCGCGCGTTGTGTTCCACGCGCGCCTCAAAGAGATGACCGTTAGGGCCAATGCCTGCCAGGGTTGCGAGTTTGTCTGAAAGGGATATCGTAGCCCTGGTACACAGGCAACGGAAAGAACAGGGGTGGGTTTTAGTCAGTAAAAGTCTGACACGCCCTCCCGCTCCGCCCAGAACGGGAGAAGTTATTTGATAATTTACCAATCTCAAAAAAAAAAAGCGTGCTAAAATTAATCATTTGTGTATAAGTCAACAACGACAAAGTGTCTCCTATTTCTTTATGTAGGTATGTATGGTAAAAAGAAAATCTTACCTTTCCGAGGCGGGGTGCTAAAATGTTCGATCTCACTACGCCCGCTCTTGCGTCCTGCCTTCTTCTAATTCTCAATAAGTATTTTCTGTAACGTTTAACTTATCTCCTATTTCTGTAAAGTGGGTGATAGACGTGCGAATTTGAAGTACGCGTTTTTTAAGTTCGTGAACGCACCCCTCCCCCCCATGGAGAAAGATGAATCGGAGAAATCCTTGAATTTGACTCGTCTGCCAGAACGTGTGTAGTTTTGTCGACTAGTGCAGAAAAACTGAGCTTACTTTAAAGCACCTAAGTATTATTATCAAATGTTTCGTGTTGAGTTTTAAACTTTTCACATGCCAAGAAAATAAAATGAATATAAGTATTCGGTCACTCAAGTCTATGTGGGGGCGCGCCCTGTCGGTTGGCGGTTGGCAATCCGTGGTCTACAGACAGAGATAGACAGAAGGACATGGCCGCTATTGCCAAGCTATCACGCACCAACTGTGAAAGGCCTGTAGGTATATGTCGCAGGCAGATTGTACGATTCGTCATTTTACAATGGGTGCCGTTCATTTACAAATGTTGGCGGTTTTGCAAAATGCCTAAGGCCAAATTTTTGCGTAGTCACTTTATAATATGCTACAGCATTTGATGGACAATTCAAACGCTGTTTACAAAATGCCGCGGCAAATTGAAATTTTTAGTTACTTATCGTGTTCATAAACTATGACATCATAAAACTATGTGAAAAACGTAAGGTGTCCATAGAACAATTTTTCGATTGTTTATCTAACGGAAATAATAGCCATAAATTATAAACTAACGGTTCTCACAATTTTACGGTAACGTACCTAATAGGTAGGTACCTGATTGCTGGAATAAAGTGCGATTTGTCCAACGTGTGTTTTCAATGATGGTCGCCCTACAATAACAATAAATGTCGAAATTATAACCATCGTTCAAGTGCCAATTTGCCTTCGGCATTTTGCAAAACCGCAAGCGTTTGTAAAAGGACGGCGCAGTTTGTAAAATTACGAATCATACAATTTGCCTGCGACAGAAAGACTAGCTAATAGCTTAGGGTATCTCCTACGAGTACTCTAAGGATCTTTGGCGCTTGAATGACGTTGACAAGGTGGCGCTGTTGGTAAACATTATTTCTGAAATAAAATTGCTGTGTGAAATGTATTGAAAAAACAAGCTGGTGGCGTTTGTTCCGCACATTGGCCACGCGGCAAAAAATTCTTGTACCTACCGCTACATTGCGTGTTGCAGGTAGTAGAGCATGTCGGCGCGCTCGTCGTCCGGCTCGTGGTCCGGCGCCGGCCGCGCGCCGCCCGACATCATCGACCTCGACAAGTTCATGCGCGGCGCCGTGCGCCCCGCTCGGACAGACGGGCACACGCTGCGATGGCCAGTCACACCACTCACTAACTTAAAATCAACTACCACAAAGTAAATAGGTACAGAAGGTCGGCATCGTGCAACGAGCTAAAACGCACGCTCACATACGTTTGGCTCTTCGGTAATCTTCGTGTTTCCGAATTAGCACGAAGTTCGCGCACAGAGCAAAGGCAAAGCCAGTAAGCCACTAAGTTTGTACTGCCGCACATTGAAGTAGTCTGAAGTTTATCTCTGTCGGGTTACCTACTTCTGTTCCTATCTACTTAGTGTCTGTATCTACTATAACTAAAGCTCAATTTTTTTGCGTGTAGACCCTTTCATTTATGTTTTGTATCCTGATAACTCAACAGCGGTGACAAGCTGGTGGTGGACGCGGGCGGCGTGGACCGCAAGCCGGGTGCGCAAGCCCCGCCGGCGCCCGCGCCGGCCTCACCCGTCGCGCCCGCGCCCTCGCTTACGGTGCCCAGCGACTCCAGCGGCAGTCGCCCACGCCCGCACGGCAAGCGCTTCTCGCACGACTCCGGCCTCTCCGACACCAGCTACGCACGACGCAAGCATCGCTCGCACAGGTTATATATACTAAAAGCCTCAGAAGATATGCAATTTTTAGCACCGTCGCTATTCGCAAGCTTGAAGGTGCTCTTCCGAAGGCGACCACAAGCGGCAACGTCGCCCAATTGCAATGACAGATCGCAGCGTCTCGACATGACGCTGCGGTTTTAATTAACGCGGCGTCACAACTTAGACGGCAGCGGGATTTCTCTTCTTCTATAATATATATTCGTTTATAATATAATCGTTTATAATATAATCGTTTATTTATAAAAAGGACACGTTTACAATAAATTCCTTAACAATTTAAAATAGAGCACAGTTGCTTATTTGCCTGAACTAGGTTGAACCTGTGCTTCAGGCTAGAAAGTGCATAAATACTTATTCCAATAAAAAGTTAAAATTTAGGTAAATAAAAGCAAAATTAGCATGTTAGCGGTTCTATTTGCAAACAACAAGTGGATCTTCTGTCTGTGCATAATCTATGGTTAGTAAATAATTAAGTATAATTTTTTTACAACTAAAATAATTTAAATTATATACTAAGTTTTCTATTTAATCTATTATACAGAAATAGTCCTAAGAATGTATAAAAACTTTCTACAAAAATATGTTTTGAGGTTGCATTAGATGTGCATACTATATCATTCCATCTGTTGTTAGTAGTGGTAGCTTTGTAGGTAAGCATGGTATGCTGTTTTAATAGTAAGTGCATAATGAAAAGCTGGCGAACCGTCAGTAAGTTGCAGGATTTATATAGCGGAACTGTGGGAAAGAAGAAGGGATGGAAGTTTGCTACCTTTAAAATGGCTCTCTGAGCTCTTTCAAGAGGAAGCAAATTAGTTTTCGGTGCACCACCCCAAGAAATGATACAGTACTGAATTATAGATTGACATAGGGCCAAATAAACTTGTGTGATTAATTTTGAATCTGCAAATGATCGCAATTTTTTAAAAACATATCGTCTGCGCACTCTCTGTTTCGAAAAAAACATAAAAAATTCAGAATTGAATTGAATTCATTCATTGTCATTTTGTGTAAATAATTATCAAATCATTTGCCTTACAAAAAAAAACGTCTGGGCGCTCTGTTACTGACAGCTGGTAACGGCACTACTGGTTTGCGGACTGCGGGCGACGTTCGACCGCAGCATCAGGCGGCGTCGCGATCCACGTTTCATATAAGTAGTTAATAAACAGGGATAATAATAAGTGTATATTTATTTTCTCTTCACTAATCTGCAATAGTAATGCTTAAAACTAGCTTATGAATAGTTTATATTTGTGAGACTGGTGCTTGAAATAGGCATTGCAAGCAACGCCTGCGACACTTCATATGTACAAGCTTACATTGGGAGTTTTTATGAAACAGAAGATAATTAACAATATATGAAAGAAAAAAATACAAATAAGATTTAAAAAAACAACGAAATAATGTTGAAGTACGAAATAATGGACAGTCGCAGCCAGTCAACACCGCGGGGTGACATGAATGAGCAGTGGTAGATAGAGCCGTAGGAGAAAGAAGGTTCTTTTTAAGAGCAAAAGTTATTTATTTCGTTTTAGTGGCATTTATCGTAAGTACATTGTTCTTCACATACGGTCTGAAATCCATCCTGCGTATTACGAAAAACATTGTCCCAATTATTTCCATAGAACAAGAGCGCAGTATCATCAGCGAAGGTTAATATTTCCGTTATGAAGCTGTAGCTGACAAAGATTGTTGATACACACTAAATACAGTGTGGGTCCTAGTATACTTCCATGCGGAACTCCATAGCTTACATTGACCTCATCTCTGGTCCAGTTGTCTATCCTCACTCTCTGTGTTCGGTTGTTGAGACAGTCTTCAAAAAGTATTAGGGGAAGTCCTCTCACTCCAATCCTGTCTAGCTTCTTCAAGAGGTGTGGGACAGAGACCTAGGTCTTTGTGTCAAAGGCCTTAGCCAGATCCAAATACATGGTTAAGCATTTTCTTTTGGAGTTTTTTTTACTCCTCAATTTTTCGTAATTGCACCTACCACTGTTTGTCTCTCCATCACCCAAAGGTCGACTGGTAGAAAATGCCTATGGCATTAAGTCCGCCTCTGTACATTTTTGTGCTTGAAGTATTAAATAAATAAACATTTTGGATGAATTCATAAATAGCCATATTTGTGGTTTTATTTCGTCGAAAGCCCTTTTATTCATTGCACAAAATTTTATTTTTTTCTAGATATGAGTATTAAGTTCACCATAAAGATATTTCTCGATTTTTTTTGAAAATATTGATAATAGTGCAATAGGCCTCTAATTCACCATTAACTGTTTACTTAATTTTTTGAATAAAGGTTTTATAACCGATAGTTTAAGATCTTGTGGAAATATTCCAGTTGTTATCGACAAGTTCATAATGTGACTCAGGTGATGCCATATATCCTCATTTAGTACTTTAATTATTTTAGTAGAGAAACCATCGTATCCTACACTGTTGGTACTTTTAAGGTTATTTATAATTTTATTAATCTGATTTAGAGAAACATTGAATTTAATTGGTTATTAATTAAAGACTTTACATTTTTTCCGGCGCCCGGCGGGGCGTTGACTTTTTCAATATAATAATTATTAAATGCGTTCGCTATTTCTGTTGGATTATTAAGGACGTTGTTTTATGTTATCAATGGATTCTTTTGGGGTGTTAAGTCTTGTTTTGTTTATAATCCGCCACGCCGTTTTAGTCTTATTATGAGACGTTATTATTTTATGGTTATTTCGCGCACGTTTCGTCAGTTTTATATATTTTTTAAATAACTTGCAATAATTTAAATACTTTAATTTGTTGTCTTTTGTTGAGTTTAATCTGAATTTCCATAGCAAATCCTTTTTTTTCGACTGCATATTTTTACACCACGTGATACTCACTTTGGTTTATGAATTACTTTTATTAAAGATTTGGTTTGTGGAAAACAAAGGTCGTACAAAAGTTTAAAATCAGCTATAAAATATTGATAAGCCGTGTTTGGGTCATCGTGAGGTAAATCTCTGGGAAAGATAAGCTCTTAAAAAAAAATAAAAAAAACAATCAAAAATCAATCAATCAATCTCTCTCAATTTAAATTTCTCAATATTTTCTATGCTATAATCGCGTTTTAATGTACGCCAATAATGCAATGTCAGATTTTTTTTTACTGGAACTCTTATTAGTTGTGCTGTATGGTCCGTCAGACCGAATTCTAAAATTTCAGATTTACATCCCTTTTTAAAGTTATGTGCAATTGTCTATACAAGTTTGACTGGCGAATCTGGTCGGTTCATGTAAAGCTAATTTTAAATTATAATTTGACAGTAAACATTCAAAATGTAATGTAACATTATTGCGCTTTAGAACATCTATATTAAAATCACCAGAAATTATAACATTTTTACAATTTAATTTTGCATTATAAGTCAGAAGGTTTTCCAGTTTATGAAAGAACGTACTTATACAAGTTATCTGTGGCTCGTCAACCAATACCAAACGTTTTTTTAGGGTTCCGTAGTAAACAAGGAACCCTTATAGTTTCGCCATGTCCGTCTGTCTGTCTGTCAGTCTGTCGGTCAGCTCAGAGACGGTTAGTACTAGAAAGTTATAATTTGGCATGGGTATACATACATATTAATCACGCCGACAAACTGGTAAAATAAAATCAAGAAAAAAACATTTTTTTGGGTACCTCCCCTACATGTAATGTGGGGATGTCTTTTTTTCTCGTTTATCCCATACGACGACCAACGACCCAACGACCGTTCCAACGACACCCCGCACGGGTGTCGTTGGAACGGTCGTTCAAAAATATTAAGGGTATGTGAAAACTATTTTTCAATTCAGGGATACGTTTGCGAAATTAAAGTGCCAATTTTTGTTATAGTCAAGTGTCGCCCCTCCTGCCAGCTAAATGGTTGTATTAGGATTTGTGAAAAAATTCACAGCAGTAGTATAACGAAGTTAAAAGGAAAATTATCACATCTACAGGCTTTACAGGCTTTACAGGTTAACGAGTAATAATTGACCAACTTAAATTTGCAGTTTGAAAAACGTGATCTTCCATACCTTCCGTATGGGAGAAAATGTTTTTCACCTACAATGTCAAGTTTGTTCTTGGGATAAATTCATCCCAACTACGGAACCCTTCATTGTGCGTGGTCCGACACGCACCTGGCCGGTTTTTTTTTTATAATAGATGACAACTCTCTTGTTTTGCGTTCTATGGGATGTTGTTATAACCATCCAAGGGGGGTATATATTTGGCTGAGGCAAGCCAACACTCAGTGAGCACTATGACATCCCAATTTACATCTGTCGGTCGATTCTGTAAAAGATCAACGTGAAACTTAGGTGAAGTGAGCTGTCACTGTCACAAATCGACCGGCAGGATGCTAGGGATTAAAGTGTTAATCCCTGGTGAAGGTGAAGTGAGCGTAAAGTGAGCTGTCAATAGTGATTGACAGCTCACTTCAGCATTAAGCCTAAGACAGCATTTTATAGCTAAACGTACAATATGCATGCAGTGGCTATAGTGACACAGTACGGGCATAAAAAGAGAAAGAAATAAAACAATTCGACGATTTAGTTACTCTTCTTCTTTGCGGATTCGTCGTTTTATTAAAACTCTTGTAGTTGGAGATTATTGAGTCCTTTCTATTTATCGTAGAAAATAGAAAGGACGATAATAGGCAATAGTAACCTGTCGTGTCGCTGTGTGTCTGTCATTGTGATTGGGTAACACCGACAGCGGCGCTTGCGCTTGCGGTCACCTTCGGAGTTCGGAAGGGCACCTTTCAATTAGCGTGTTTGTCTGCCCTTATTTGTATTCCAATAGTCCTTTTTACGAAGTAACAGTTAAAGTTTTTTCTGGCCTTCCACAAAGGTTACTTAAAACATTTTGATAACAACTTGACGAAATCTGTACCTAATCCTTTATGGCGACTGGTATCTGCAGCAGTTACATATTAAAGCAGCTCCGTAAACCATTTCGAGAATTTAATTCCAATAAAGTGGGATGCGCTAAGGTAGCCCGCGAAATTATAATTTTCTTTCGATTTTTGCAATTTGCAGGTCAGTCTCAAGATTGTGTATCGACCGTAAAAAGGTTTTTTTACAGAATTATTATCATTAGGATCATCAGTACAACTCTCAACAAGAAATTTTAAATTTTGTGACATACCCTGAAGCGGTCGCCTTGACATTTATTAAGTACCGTCCACAAATACTGTGAGTGTCGCCACAGACGCGCGGTCGGCGGCGACAACAACGGGGTGCGCGCGTCCCGCACCCCGGCCGCCGGCTCCAGCGACTCGCTTCGAGCGTTCCGAGCGGTCTGCGAGCGAGCACTATTGGACCAGCAAGCGCAGATCGCTCGCGTCGCTGAGCTGTGCGAGCGCCTGTCCGAGCGCCCTCCTCCCCGCCGCAGGTCGGAGCGCTCCACGGACACCAGCGAGGTCAGCTCCAGCAGCCGCAGCACACGCGACCAGCGCCGCAAGGACAAACATCGGGTAACCAAGGGCCTGTTTCGTGTAACCACTCTCTCTGTAGGTCTGCACTCCGCACTTTGCAAAAGTTCGCCGAGTGTGAAATAAGCATGAGATCTATAAAGCGTACTTGGACTTTACTCAAGCAGTGACTTTACACAGTATGAAATTAATCTGCATAATTTATACGAATAAGGTTCATATTCGTATGACACGCTCGAGTCAAGTCGACATAAGGCTTTATAGATCTCGACCTAAGTTCCTCTTCTAAGTTCTATACAGGGTGTTTGGCGCATGGACCGACACAATTTTATCGGGGATTGGGAGGGTCATTTGCGAGGTTTCAACCAAAGACCCCATATCCTAATTGTCACGGTTATTGAGATGTTTTTTTTTTGTTTTTTTTCCAAAGTTACCCGAAATCTCGCCTTTAAATCGTCATTACGTTTGTGTATTGTTTATGGTTGTAATTGCACGAAATAACTTTTATTGTATTTGATGCAATTGATCTGTAAAAAAATACTTATGAGGTTCCAAAATCAATTTTATTTTTAAATGTGTGAAAAATTGCAACTTCAAAATTCAGTATAAAAAAAACTAAAAGCCATTTTGAACTTAGTAATATACCCCATGGTCTATTACTTCATACAAAGAGTTGTCTAGTGCAAAAAAAATATTACTACGCCTGATGTACAAATTATGTAATAGTAAAATATCCTTGTCTTATCAGTTATACAAAGGTATAAAGTCATGGACTACATTATGACAACCGTTTTTGATTTAGTACAGGAAGGCGAGCGTCTCACAAAAAGGTGATGATTCGGAAAATCGAATAAAAACAATTTCGTGAACATTGTTAATATTTTTAATCAATATCAATTTTAAAACTTTCATTACACACATGTCACACGTCTTGTTCGATGTGCTGCCCTCGGTTTCGAATACATGTTCTTATTCGCTTCCTCAGTTCGGTTTTGGTGATTCTTGATGTGATTGTTGCCCTCATCTGGTCCGCCGCATCTGTTATTCTCTCCCTCAGTTCATCAATGGAATTTACTGGGGTCACATAAACTAGGTCTATCATATGACCCCAGACGTAAAAGTCTAGCGGCGTCAGATCAAGCTTTCGTGCAGGGGTTTGGATAGTTTTCATCCGGCAATTGTCAAATTGTGATTCAGAAATGGGCTGGACATCCGTCATGTTGGTCAATCATCTTTGCTCTTCTTTCTTCCGGTACATCCGTGAGCAGTGCTTTAAATGATTTCTTAGGAAATCTTTATAGTTCATATATAATCAGCCTATAAATTCCAATAACATTGAATTTAATTTAAAAAAAAAAAACTAAATACATTTTTCGTAAATCCTGTTGATGCATTAGAAGTGTATAAAATCATAATGTCTCTAAATAATAGTAAAACTAGTGGTCAAAATGACATAACCACACAAGCTTATTTCTTTCGCGAACTCTTTCTGCTGTACTTGCTTGATCATTTTTTGCTTTGCTTGAATGATTTCTGATAAATAATGCTTTTTTGCTTTCGTTTTGTAGGTCGTAACTTCATCACTAACGCTAGAATACGTGCAATATTGCTTATTGATTGATACTTGCTCAACAGGTCTGTAATGATGCTTGATTCATGCTTTGTTACGACGTGAACGTCTTTTTGCTTCTTTATGTCCTCGTTTGTTGTATACGATTGCTTGATTTTCTTTCATTACCAATTCACCAAAAATGATAATCATTCAACTGAGCTACTCTGAGTCCCTCCTGCTTCCACAGTCAGCGGGATTTTCACTTGATTTTAGATACTTATCGCCAAGATTGTGGTTGAATGCTATCAGTTATATAATATTCTGGAAACAGCGCGGACTCGTTCTGATGCTATGGCAAAAGCTGGTCTTGCTCGAGTCGAATTCGAATACGATTTAGTTGCTGCTGAGGCTAAGTTTCATCATGATTGCTTTATTTTCTTCTTGAAACCAACCACTGAAGTTAAAGTCGGTCGTCGTCAAGATGAAACTACGAATCTGGCAATGGAGGAAATATTCACTTACTTACATTGAAAATAGCGATGACTGTCAGTTCACTTTGAAAGAATTGAGAAATGTTTGCAAAACTACAACTGTAGATAACAGGACGCTAAAGGTACGATTAAAACTGAGGTATGGTGATGAACTATTATCACTGAAAAATCGGGAACATCAACATTCATAAGCTTAGTAGACAATCATCATGATATTTTGAATCAAGCTTGGTATGAAAAAAGAACGAATAAGAATCCTAGAAGCTGCTGCAGCAATCATTCGCGAACATATTCAATCCATAGTGTTAGATCATTCTAACTACCCTCCTAAAACAAAAATTACGAAATAATGTAAATGTTTATCATTTAAGGCACGTACGCGCGTTCCGCTACGCCGCCCGCGATTCACCTTAAAGCCAGTTTCAAAGTAAGCATCTTTCGTTAGCGATAACTTATTTTTTTTGTACTACCAGACAAAATAAAAATAAACCGGCCAAGTGCGTGTCGGACCACGCACAATGAAGGGTTCCGTAGTTGGGATGAATTTAGCCCAAGAACACTCACCATTGCAGTTTAAGTTGGTCGATTATTACTCGCTAACCTGTACAGCATAAGTAGGCTGTACAGGTGAATGCTAAGTATACAGCTAAGTAGCTGTGATAGTTTTCCTTTTAATTTCGTTATATATATTGCTCTGCTAAGCCGCTATTTCAATCGAAGTAAGTATTGAGAAAATTTACTTTTTGTTAATTGTAATATATGGAAACATAAGGATATGAAACTTCTGACTGTGTTTTTTTAAATGTTTTAAGTTAGATAGCGGTATTTAGCTTACACCATTAGATGCGAAATTGTTGTAGCTATTGAATGTTATAAAAAAACTAAAAGGGCGTATCTCTGAGATAGCGCTTTTTGGCTTAGCAGGGCAGTATACTACTGCTATGATTTTTTTCACAAATCCAAGTACAACAATTTAGCTGTAAATTTTTGTTAGAGTCAAGTGTCCCCTACACTTGACTCTAACAAAAATATGCAGTTAAAAGCTTAATATTTCGCAAACGGATCCCTGAATCCAAAAATGGTTTCGGCAAACTCACAATATTTTTGAACGACCTTTCTAACGATACCCCACATCATGGGATACCGGACGTAATTAATATGTTTACCTAAGCCATATTACAGCTTTCTAGTACTAACCGTCTCTGAGCTAAGCCGCAGACATACAGACGTACGGACAGACAGACAGACGGACATGGCGAAACTATAAGGGTTCCTTGTTTGCTACGGAACCCTAAAAAGTTGTAAAGTTTAATAAATCTTGTTTAAGTTTAATTTCTCAAAATATGCGCATTGGTTAAAATAAAAATCGGGTATAATTAACTAAATTCCTAACTAAAATATATTTACTGCCTCACGTGAATAGCTACATTTTCTGTTAAGAAAAAAATCTTTGGACTGACTTTTAACTTTCTGCAGTAGCGATTTCATATTGCTAGTTTTATAACTCTGCAGTAAATGACGCACGCATATGCTTTTGTTGATGCGTCACAAAAGCCGTGTAATTCTACAGTGCTTGCTGTTTCCGTACCGTGCCATCTTGGTATTCTAATTTGATTGATATTTTCTAATTCTTCCTTGATTTTGATCCATTCCTCGCTGATTTTATCTGGTACTTGTTCATCCCTTTGAAGATTAGATAACCATATTTCTTTAAATAAAAGCTTAAATTTTGTTGTCACAGGCATGATCCATCCTAATGGTTCGAATATTTTAGACATGTCTGTTGTTATGATTATTTTAGTGATATTAGTGCTTGATGGTTCAATTTTTGATACAAATGTGAAATTATTCAAGTTATCATATGTAGGTTTCTAACGAAATTCTAATGTTTTAGTTAATCCTGCTTGATGGTTTTCGTAATGTTTAAAATATTGTTTGAAACTTGTTTTAAACTGTGATTTTAAACATAATAAAAAACATTGTTTTATTTCATATGATTAAAACTCTTGCTTTCTTGTTTATAATGATAGTCCTGATCTTGTATTTGCAGCAGACGACTATTGTTTGAAGTCCACTTTCTCAAGTTGAAGTCCCTAACTTCAGTAGATTCATCAAATCTTGCCGCCACTGTTGTGCTGTTGATAGGGAGCAGGCTCCATCGACCAGATCATCCATATAGAAAGATTCAGTCATCAGTCGCTAACTGTCTCAATGTCATCATTGCAAGAAATGGAGCTGCTTTTGTGGCGCATGTTACGGTTGTCAATTGATATTCTTGTATTTTTTGAGACAGGTTATCTCGTCACACAATTTTTTGTAAAGGTTGATCTTCTGAGTCTGCCCAAATCTGCCTAAACATTTTTTCTATATCAGTCGTGAATGCGTACAGATATTGTCTCAATTTAATGATAAGAGACTGAAGGTCTAGCTGTAAATTGGGCCCCGTGTGCATTAGGTCATTTGAACTTTTATTTGTAGATGTTCGCGCAATACGCAAAGATACCGCAAGAAACATTCCGGTGTCTGATTGCAAGGTGATGGTTTCATGTGACTTAAGTTTGTGTTTTCGGTAATGAATGACTTAATATTTTATATGCGTTGAATAAAGAATTGTTTTTATGTAATTTCTTTTTTAAGTGATTGAATTGAGCAACAGTCTTATTTTTGAACTGCCCTAATTTTTCCTCTAATTGTGGTACGAGTGGAAGTCTCACTTCGTATTTTCCATCATCCAAACGATTTGTTGTTGCTTTGTTTTGTAGTATTGAATCCACTTTGATCTTCTGATCATAATGTTTTTTCTTCTGTAACATCTTCCATCTCCCAGAATTGCTGTAACCTGCTGAAGTTTGTGTAAACTTGCTCTATCTGATAGAATAGTTGCAGTGGTTGGGCGAGAACGTTCTTCATTGACGACATGTTGATGATAGAAATGATAGTAAATTGAACGATCTTACTTGTTTGTCCAAGCGGAAGCTTTGTTGTTCACCAAATGCGGATCCCTGTTGACCTCTGCTGAGGGTTGGGGACTCGGGGCACCCCGACTTGGACAGGTTAGGTTCGTTAGGAAGTTATTTTTTTAAACCACACAAAGTCAAAGTCAAATCATTTATTTCAAATAGGCCCTTGTTAGGCACTTTTGAACGTCAAAGTTTACAAAAAATTTAATTGATTCTAGTCGCCCCTTCCAAAAGGTAGTTTTCGTATGCAGAAGAATGGGCAAGAAACTCCACCGTTACTCTTTTAAAAAGTGTTACAATATTTTGTATATGTAGGTATACTAGTTACATAATTATATGTGAAGACGATGCACCTAAAAAAGAAATAGGTTACCACAATAGGTAAAAAGAAGAATTAATATGTGATATATACATGGTTCTCACATATTTACAAACATTGTAAAAGTAGGTAGGTGATTTTCCTAAAATTTTACAATTCATAACTCAGTGTGTGGGGAAGTAATCACCAGTGGCGTGCACTCCATACATGCAAATAAGCTCTGCATACCCTGTAGTCCCATACATACATGCCGATTTAAAAGATAAATAATTATAACTAAAAAAATATCACTAACGCGATTTACGCGCCATCTATAACTTTTTTTTTTGAACTAATTTGTTGAAGCGGCGAACACTCGCCAGTCGTGTGACTGTGTGCGTGAAAATATGCGCGCGTGTTTGTGTTTTGGAAGCATAGCTTATTTGCAACCCGTCCAAATTCAGAAGCCGTAAAAGCACTGTTTAATTGTTGATTGCAGAGGGCCGACAATTTTTTGTCGGATTGACCAAATGACCGACTAATTCATTCGTATTAGTTCGTAAATGCAAAGTTTTTTCGCCATATTTGTTTCGATTGTTTTTCTTGGCGCAAGTGATTGACTGTCTAAGTAATTGATTAGTAAGTTTATTGTAAAAAATGGAAAATTATACCTGTGAGACCTGTGCTGGCGAAGTGGGTTTAAATAAATTAAAATCTGACGCTTTTTCGAGGTTATCTTTTGAGCAAAAATTTAAATTGATTGCAAAGGGAAGGTGTGTACCCGGGTTGGATGCTTGTTTATAAAGTGTATTTTTAATATGAGTTTTAAATTTTCTTTCATTTAATTGTGATATATCACAAGGTATTTTGTTGTAACATTTAACACAGTACCCCATAAACAGAAATAGAAGCCCCGAAGAGCGGGGCTCCGTCTACTGTCTTACTTCAAAAAAAAAATATTTACCATGTAGGTAACATTCTTTCTTTTTATTAGTCCTTGAACTTAAAAATAAATTGTTGTGGAGGGTTTAGGACACTCTAGAAACCCCAAGTAACCTCATATTCTTTCTAGCGAGGCGGCACGCTTCTAAACTTTAACCAAATGCTTTACAGTACTTGATTGCTACACTGTAATGTACACACGCGAGATCCGGCTCGAAGAACCTAAAATGTACGAGTAACGTACATTTAAATGATAAACTGATTTGAGTTCAACTTGTGTATTGAAAGTTATAATGAAACCACAAACGCCCAAAACTGATAAATGACCGACCCGCGGCGAATGAGTCCTTTTGCTTTTACCCAAACGATGTTATGCGACTACTGTTCGCTTACTCAAACATGTATATTTTCGTAAGAACCCAAACAATAAATTATGTATCGTTTACATTCATGAAAAATGCATACTTACACGTTAACGGTGAAATGACGAAATTATTACCGTCTTGCTAAAACGCATCAACTATATAGAACTTCGCCGGACGATCTCCGACACAGAGAGCTTTTAAAACTTACCGAAAGCTCCACAAAAGAGCCATGTTTTGTGCAGATAGACGAGTGCAAGACGTACAAGATAATAATGAATAAGCTAGACGAGCTGAACCGGCTGTTCGCGGCGCGCGCGCGCTCGCCGCCCCCCGCCGCGCGCTCCCCGCCGCCCGCGCCGCGCCGCTTGCCCGCCAGTTCGGGCTCCGTGTCCGTGTCCGACAAGCTGGTCTCCACCGAGCCCGAAGGCCCCGAGCGCCCGCGCGAGCTGCAGGTCGCGCTCAACGCCGTCACGGTAACTTACCAATCGAACTAATAAACTAACTAATGTAACTTACTCATCATTCTCCTGTCCCTACCCCAATCTATTTAGGGTCGGCGCAACACGTCTTTGTCTTCCATACTTCTCTATCAGTCGTCAACTCGGTAGTCACCCCCTTTCTATCCATATCATCTTTCACACACTCTACCCATCGTTTCTTTGGCCTTCCCCTACTCGCATGTAACCATCCACATTCATACTCAAAACTTTCCTGACGACATTTCCCTCATTCCTCCGCATCACATTCCCATACCATGACAACCTATTTTCACAAATTTTCAGTCATCGGTGTCACTTTTAGACTCGTAAACAAAGGGAAAGGAGTATGTAAGGATCATAGCCGGTGCTGTTCTGTAGTAACTGCCACCTCATGGGAAGGAGGCGTGAGTTTATGTATGTTATGTGTTGTAACTGTTTGCAAGAAACATTCCCACACTTGGTCGGGCAAATAGAAACTAGACAAAATATACTTACAGAGTGTACCTAATTTTACTTAAAGGAACATTCCTTTATGTTATTAAAGAAACAAATCTGAATTCAAAGATTTTCGAAAATTCGCTTGTCACAATCGGGAAAAGAGAACCATAAAATCTAACTCTAGTATTTAGACTACTTTTCCTGCAGATGAGGTTGAAAAATTCCACCCTGTCTAAGTAACCCTAATCTGTGGCGGTGGCGCAGATACGCGGCGGCTCGACGTACGGAGCGTGCGGCTCGTGCGGGGCCGGGGCGGCGGGCGGGGCGGGCGGAGCGGCGGGGGCCGGCGGGGCGGGGGGGTCATGCGGCGCGGGGGGCAGCTCGCGGCTGGCGGGGCTGCGGACCGTCACCAACACTTGCGCGCTCGACATCGCGCCACGCCAAGGCCTGCCTCGACACAACATTGCCACCGAGCGGTACCCTCTCCTTAGTCCTATGTTATTGATAAACAAGTTGTGACCTACCTGATGATAAATTGTTCAGCCTGTTCATCGCCGCCTATGGGCGACAACTACACCGCCACATACAGTCCGCGTCAAATAACTTTGCCGCTCTGAAGTTAGGTTGCGCATGCACGCTAGCATGCGCGTTATTGTTTTTAACAAAGATTGATACTGCGCAGTCATTTGTAGCTTACTTCAGAGCGGCATAGTTATTTGACACGAACTGTACGAACTATGACTTACGTATCTTACATCGCGCAAGCAAAGTTTACCGCTCATATAATATACAGAAACCCGACAACATCCGTCGGGCCCACAAGACACAACAGCCGTCTGTTAGCAGGTGGTGGATGACTTTCCACCCTATTCCTGATACCTATACAGACATAGGCAATACCAGAGGCTTCGCAGACGTGTTGCTATCTCAGAGACCAAGCTGTAATGTCTCATGTGCTTGTTATTACACCGGCACCCCTACCCTCCACACGGCGCATCCGGTCGGAGGACATAATATGTGTGGTGCAAGTACTTCCCGGACGAGCTCCTACTACTCTTTGTGAAGGAGCTCGTCCGGGAATACGAGTGTAACGTCTGATTGATGGCTGTAGTGTGGTGCAGTGCGAGAGCCGCGAGGGCACGGGCACCAGCAGCGGCGACCCGCGTTGCGGGTTCGACCTTGACGACCCCGTGCATGTGAGTGCGACACACACCTTCTATTGATCCAACATCCAGTGCCAGTGCGGTACTCTTGATCAGACTATGTCATCCCCATCTGCTAGTGTCCCCAATGTCCGTTCACCTGCATTCGTGACGATCTGATAAACGCATCTGACGCCGCAATAAACGTGGCCACCAACTGGGCCCAAACAGTATAAACAAAATATATGTATAGATCTACCATCGAAACGAAAAGAAGAAGAAGTCTCGTTCTATGACACTCGTGAGTGCTAAGCGACAGCGACACACACGAGCTAGCCTCTGCAGCTGCCCTAAGCGACACACACCTGCCTCTGTAGGTGCCCTAAGCGACACAACTGCCTCTGCAGCTGCCCTAAGCGATACAAACCTGCCTCTGCAGGTACCCTAAGCGACACACACCTGCCTCTGCAGCTGCCCTAAGCGACACATACCTGCCTCTGCAGCTGTCCTAAGCGACACACACCTCCCTCTGCAGCTGTCCTAAGTGACACACACGAGCCTGCCTCTGCAGCTGCCCTAAGCGACACACACAAGCTTCCCTATGCAGCTGTCCTAAGCGACACACACCTGCCTCTGCAGCTATCCTAAGCGACACTCTGAGACCGTTCGGCGTGGCACCACGCCGTGTTTGGGTTTTCGATAAGTCAATCGTCATCCTGAGGATGCCTCGTTGAAAGGTGAAACACGTGTCGATTTCTTACAGGGTTTTATTATGAGTCTTTAGGAATAGTTCGTCGGAATAGGTTACTAAATATTAGGTCCACACCTATGAAATCAGCGTTTTGTATGGAGAATTTTAAAGAAGTCGCATTTTTCATACTAACGTTTTCTTAATTTTTATAACAACCATGAACAATAATGTTTTAAAACTTTTATGCAATAATGTTTAAAAACTAAGATAACGTAATATGCCACTTAGATTAACCGAAAAAAATAAGAAACGGCTAAGTTAAAACAAATAGTGGTCATTTCTGCTAACAAAATGAGGAGTCATTTTTAAGGTATTTTTTATGTTTAAAAACCTATAAGTAATAAGGTTTTTTTACTATTGGTAGTTGTCTATGATGGTCATTATTCGATATAATACCAAGCAATTGATGAATATTTTAAATCATAGAAGTGACGAGGATCACTATTTGTGAGAAAAAAACGCCAATTTCATAGGTAAGGACCCAATATATCTACGTCTATTGTATTTTATAATGGATTTCCGCAGACACGCCTGATTTAACCCCTCATGACGCGTGCATCTACGCATCATAATGGCGTTAGCCCCTGACGATGCATACATCCACGCATCATAATGACGTTAGCTACTCACGACACATGCATCTACGCATCATAATGAAGTTAGCCTGTCACGACGCATGCATCTACAATAGTTGAACCGTATATTGAAAGGACATTGGTGTAGTTATCCTTAATCCATATGAGATGTTTTCAATCACAGCATCACGTAGCAATTACTCAAAAACTTAAGAACAGTCTCCTAAAAACGTTTGCCTGTAGCTGTAACGGTTGAGGTAACTGCCCTTACTGCCCCGTTTCAAAAATCTACCTGTATAATTAATTATTCAGTTGTACTCGCAAGCGAAACGGTTGCAAGCTATGTCAGCGACGACGCGGCGTACACGCAGCGTGGAGCCCTCCACGCGGCGCTTTGACCGCTTTGAGCCCTTCGAACCTGACGAGCACTCGCAGCGCTCGCAACTCTCACAGCGAGCACATTCGCACGAGCGCGCTAGTGCCGAGCGGCCGCGCGAGCCCTCGCTCTGCTCGCTCTGCCGCG
Organism: Agrochola circellaris; assembly: GCA_914767755.1. NCBI lineage: Eukaryota > Metazoa > Arthropoda > Insecta > Lepidoptera > Noctuidae > Agrochola > Agrochola circellaris. The sequence continues at coordinate 96,503 of OU611867.1, read as the reverse complement.
GCTACTGGCGCTCGCTCACGCACTACCTTGCCGCGCAGATCTTTTGCTGCCCCGAAGCCGCCGTGCGGTGATGTGTGATTGTTTTAATTATGTTGTTACAAATATATCATACTTCTGAACTAACTCGCCGTATTATTTTATTACACTAACTGCCGCACCCATACACGACGACGACCCATAAACGTACCTTAAGAAATACTTAATCATTAACATGATTAAGTATTTCTTAAGGTACGTTTCTGGGTGCGGGACTCAGCAGTAAGGGTCGGATCACATCTGGTTGAACTTACGTCGAAAGTGTCGTGTTAAACGTCTAACCGAAAGCGACTGTCTCACGCAGCGGCGTGCACAGAGATTTTAGACAGGGTATGCACGGCTGAAATAAAAATAAAACTTACCAGTTTCCACTTGTTTGGGTCGGTGGCCTGACTACCTACCCTACCTGACTAACCGCACGGTGGCGCCATGGCTTCGCATGATGTTTGTTTGCGACCACCACGAACATCTAATAATAACACTAACAGGAACCACACAACCAGGACAACCTTGACCTGGCTATTCAAACTAAGTAGTCTCTATTCTACCTTTACCAAAAGTTTTGAGCTTCAAGCAGGATTCCTGATGTTTCTCTGAAGAATCGTACTAAGCAGTCGCTTTGTGAAACTTATTTAAATCTGAATAACCGATAGATGTCCAAACATTCTTTTTATCAGAATTTGTAAACAAAATGCAAGGGAAACAATACAATGTGGTTGTGTGTATATTACCTGTTAACCAGTAATAATTATCATAAAGCTTTTTATGAAAATAACGAGTAGCATTACCTCTTTTTTGAGTTAAATCCAACCCGGGTACCCACCTTCCCTTTGCAATCAATTTAAAATTTGCTCAAACGATAACCTCGAAAAAGCGTCAGATTTTAATTTATTTAAACACACTTCGCCAGCACAGGTCTCACAGGTATAATTTTCCATTTTTTACAATAAACTTACTAATCAATTACTTAGACAGTCAATCACTTGCGCCAAGAAAAACAACCGTAACAAATATGGCGAAAAAACTTTGCATTTACGAACTAATACGAATGAATTAGTCAGTCATTTGGTCAATCCGACAAAAAATAGTCGGCCCTCTGCAATCAACAATTAAACAGTGCTATTACGGCTTCTGAATTTGGACGGGTTGCAAATAAGCTATGCTTCCAAAACACAAACACGCGCGCACATTTTCACGCACACAGTCACACTTTTGCTGTGTACTACACGAGAATTCACGAGATCCAATGTATGAGAAATAAGCAAGTCGTAGTACTGCTTTTGCTCACGACTCACGCACGAGAGCGCTGCCTGCACGGTGAATTTGCTGTGCGCTGCCGCGGCGTGTTCGCCGCTTCATCAAATTAGTTCCAAAAAAAAAGTAATAGATGGCGCGTAAATCGCGTTAGTGATATTTTTTTAGTTATAATTATTTATCTTTGAAATCGGCATGTATGTATGGGACTACAGGGTATGCAGAGCTTATTTGCATGTATGGAGTGCACGCCACTGGTCTCACGAAATCGCGTATATCAAATATTGTTGACTTGAATAAAATAATGATGTATACGCGACTTAATTGATCTTGCGAGTATGTCATATTCATGTAAACGAATAGCTTGTCCGCTTGTCCGCTTGTCCACTCTGAAATGACGCGCCCCACTATCGCATTACCCATAGAAATCCGCATTACCGTGTGCGTAAATGTGGTGGTGGGGCGCGTCATTTCAGACTGGACAAGCTATACTCGCGCGACCGATCTCGTTGGTCAGGATACGGGATAACTCCATACATCACGAAGACATGGTTCCTTATTAGAACAATCTACCTCAAACAGATTCAGATTTTCCCAAACTGACCATAAAGCTCAATAATAAGATAAGATATATTAGACAAAATATAATTAGCAACAGCCATATTTAACCAGAAGGCATGCAAAAGTACAAAATACACTAGAGAGATGCTAGGTACATAATTATAAAGATAAGGCAGTGTATATCGAAGGCACTTTATCGGGGATAGAGCGCCGCTAGCATTGCATTGTCATTGTCACTTGTTATTTTCTTTGATTCGACTTTAATTTCGAAGTTTTTTCTTAAATAACGTCAAGTTTACTTCTTTCCAACCATCGGTAATTTATTATAAATGACTGGCGCCATGTAGCAGACACTTTTGCGCATTAAGAACGGTAACGCCAACCGTACGCAGTTTGGCTCAAAAACAGTAGGTACTTACTTTTCGATCCAGTTAATAAAAAACATATTAATTACTAATCATTTTAGGAAATATTGTTGTCTAAATAAAAGAAGTAAGGATTTTCTTTAGATTAATAGAGTATTTGTGAATTCTATTAAGATAACTGAACAGAGGTTTTAATAATTTCACTTCGAGCGTCAATTTAGAAGCTTAAAATATCTTAAATCACTGATCAACCTAACTTGCAATATTTTTTTCAACACACTTGCTCGAATAGTGGCTCTTATTGAACCGTTTTTAGCATCATAATACAGTGTTTTAAATACACGTGCTTTTTACTTTATATAATCGGACTAGTGCGGTAATGCCACAGATAACGAATCTGGATTTGGTTGCGACTCGCTAAAAACAATAACATTGAACTTGCCTGGGAATTGAACGCGATATCTGCGTGTCACTGATTAAATACGCACTAAATAGGATACACGTATTATCACACCCACTTTAACATCCTATGCGTGTTTTTTATCTTTTAATTAAACTATTTTATTTAACAATAAAAGCGAAAACTGATACATTTTGAATTTTTACAAACGTTAAACGACCGACCATAGGCAACCCTTTTTTATCTCCCCTAAATTTATCTTGTCATTGAAATGCTAGTGATTGACATAGCAATCATCAAATATTTGTTCAAAGAGTATTTTATTACTCTTTTATTGAAAATGTAAAAAGAAATAAAACTTTGTTTGTTATGGTCTCAAACACCAAGAAAGGTCCCGTGAGAAGTCAATACAAAAACCTCTTAAGTGTCGGTGGCTATAAAACATCACTACTTACATATGTAGAAAAAGTGTTTTCTGCATGGGTCCAATAATATTTAATAAATTACCGGACAGCATAAAAAGTGAGTCCGCGTATCACTGGTCAGTTTCCCTCAGTCGTCAGTTTATTTGATTAGTCAGTTTCACTGATTCGTCAGTTTTATCGATTAGACAGTTTCGTTAACTCGACGGTTTCCACTGTTTGCCAGTTTTTGTCGATTCGTCAGACAAAGTACAGTCGGTAGAAAACTGCACACACGTCTGCTAATTTAAATATACAGTATGTTAACTAACACCTAACCTATCAACGAGGATTCTTCCCGGATTTAATGAAATGCAGTAAGGTAATACCACTTTTTAAATCTGGGGACAGTAAAGACACCAACAATTATAGACCAGTTTCCGTGCTGCCGGTATTCAGCAAGGTGTTCGAAAAGGTAATGCTCAATCTAATGCTTAATCATTTTAACACCAACCAAATCTTACACGATCAGCAATATGGTTTCACCAAAGGACGTTGTACGACTGACGCCGGTTTGACCTTATTAAAACGCATATTTACAGCGTGGGAGGAGGCCCAAGATGTCATAGGAATTTTTTGTGACCTCTCCAAGGCATTTGACTGCGTAAATCATGAAACTTTACTCTTTAAACTTTAGCATTACGGACTAGGTAAACTTGCGCTCAGTTTAATACATTCTTATTTAAATGATAGACAGCAGCAAGTTCAAATTAATTGGGTCATTCACTCGGTCTAAAAGTAAAAATGGGTGTTCCACAAGGCTCGATATTGGATCCTTTCCTCTTTTTAGTATATATTAATAATCTACTCCATTTATTAAAAAACCAACCACAAATGGTGTTATTTGCTAACGATACTTCCCTAATTTTTAAGATAAATGCATCAAATTTTGACGACGTAAATAACGCCCTACTGCAGATCCAAAATTAGTTCACTGCTAATAATTTAGTATTAAATGGGAAAAAAACTAAATGCATAAGATTTGCTTTACCGAATGTTAAAAGTAGTAATTGTGATATAGTATTGAATAAGGAGAAACTAGAATTCTTAGATAAAACTGTGTTCCTTGGGGTTACGCTCGACTCCAGGCTACAATGGGGTCCTCATTTAACATCTCTTGCAGGACGGCTAAGTACAGCAGCATATGCTGTAAGAAAAATCCGTCAATTTACTGATGTAGACACCGCGAGGCTAGTCTATTTCAGTTACTTTCATAGTATCATGTCTTACGGTATTTTACTATGGAGACGAGCTGCAGACATCGACTCTATTTTTATTCTGCAGAAAAGAGCCAGAGAGTATCTTATAATTGGTTTATCCAGATACCAATTGATGCAAAAATAATATAATCACATTATTTAAAGTTAAAGTTTCTCATTAAATTTAGTAAGGATTTACGATATTATCAATCATACGTCACGTCACTAGCGGTCACGTATAGAAGACTTTGGCGTATAAGAACACACCTTTTTAAACGTTTAATTTCTCCTTTTTTGTCATCAAATTTCTCAATAACCATGGTATAATTTAATTCGTTTCCAGCAATTAAATATGGACAAGAGCATAAATATTTAAAGTGTACAAATAAAAACACACAAAAGTAATGAAATTTTTTATTTCGTGATAAAGTGCACCGTATTTTTTGTCACATATTTGTGTCGTTGGCGTGCAGGGCACGCGCTTGCTTGTCACGTATATGTGACAATGGCGTTCAAAAGGTTAAAAATATTAACATCATGACGGTACCTTGTCAATATATCTATGAAAACCTACTTTCAATACAGTGGCTGTCGCATAGAATGCGGCAAGCAACACTAAGTGGCTGCAGAAGTGTTTGCGATTTTACGAAATGAGACTTCTAAAAGTCTCATTTCGTAAAATCATTTCAGTGAGCTGAGATAATGCGGCTATTGCGACGCCAATTTCATTTTGCTTTTGTAACAAACTGGCATCTCTCCTGGCTAGAATATCTGGGGTAGCTGCTTTAGCTTCCGGATTTAATAAAGGGGCTACAAGAAAGTTACAGTTAGCCGGTATAAGATATTTTTTGAGAAGCGGTTCTTTTAGTTCTCTAGGTAAACCTTTAATCAAGATATCTTGCCAACGGGATGCGATATCATTATGAATATTTTTACCCAGCGCAATATCTGGCTGTGGTGGTTCTCCTAAAATCTGAAGTGTATCTTCTTCTAGCTGGGTATCCACCTCTTGAATGTTTGCGGAAAATGGATCAGAGGACAGTCCCGACTCCGGAATGACAGCTTCTGCATTGGTGTGTTCCAAACTAGTAGATTCATACATTGATGTTTGTGGAATAGGAGAAATCAGACCAGGCATTACTATGTAAGGATTCATTCCATTGGTTGAGTGGCAAAGCCCCAAGATCGATTGGTGATGGTCTTGGTGACATCATGGGCAAAACTTGATCTTCGATTTAAGAATCTGTGTGACAAATAAAAAATTCCGTTATTTTAAAACTTGATATGCATAAAATCGTTAACGACGGTAATTAATTCAAGCTTCAACCGCCAACAACGGGAATTTATCGAAGCATTAACCGCCAACGACGGTAATTGATTCAAGCATTAACCGCCAACGACGATAATTACACTTTAAAAAATAAACCGCCAACGACGGTAACTAATTATTATGGAAGAATAACCGCCAACGACGGTATTTATGCAATATCAGTAGTAGGTAATAGTAACACGTCGACGACGATTTTAATAACATTCTTTTTACTTACTGCTATCATCAGATGAAATTACGCGTCTTCGGCGCTGTAATTTCCGTTCCAATTTTTTAATCTTTTTTGTGATCCTACTCTTCCCCTTCTCGATTTTCCTTTTATTTCCCATAATATTATAACTATAAAATTATTTTCACTACAAAAAGTGACTAAAAGAGTAACCGTGGAGTTTCTTGCCGGCTCTTCTCCACAGGAAACTCAAATTCAAAATATTTTATTTCACATAAACCTACAAGAGCACTTATGAAACGTCAGAACCTAGGTGCACGGTTCCAATTGGTCGTTTCCTATGGAGAAGAGCCGGCAAGAAACTCCACGGTTACTCTTTTAAAAGTAAATGGTTTTTACAATGTTTCCAAATTACAGTGTTAAAAGGTATGAGAGGACAGTGTAGGCCCATCAACAAGTACCAGGTACTTAGCAAAATATTAAATGGTCCACAGATCTACAGTCTGTTATGTCTACAACGTTCTCTCATTCACAAAATTCAAAACAAAACAATGTACCTATTTAAAAGATAAATGAAATAATAAAAATAAAAACCTATTTAAACCAAATGATAATCGTGCATGGCCTACGGTAGATGGCGCTACTACACCATGTTAAACGTAAATCGCAAAGAATGAGGCTGCGAAGCATAATTAATGATTTTCAGCCTCAACCACTACCCCACTGTAATCAAACGGCAATAATCGCAGTTCCTAGCCGAGTCATTGACCCATGTCTGTTGTTGCACCATGCCGTCAGCCATAATTATTTTACTGCGCGTAAGTACCTAACTTCTGTTAAGTTTAAGTCAGCGCACGCCATGTAAGCGCTCAAAAATGCGACTTTATCACGACTTGACAAAACGTCAAGTTTCAGTAGTACGTTTAAGTTTAATATATAAGAATTATATAAAATTATGTTGAAAACCTCATCAAAATCCGTTGCGTATTTCAGAAGAACAACGCGGACATACAGACAAACGCGACAAGCGACTTTGTTTTATAGTATGTATTTTTAAATATAGCTAAAGATATAGATTATATACGTGATCGGCTCATGCGCATGCCGATTGCGCGTCAATAAGGTGTGTGGTCTCTCCCTTATGGTGCAATCAGACTCGATGGACGTCGACCAGGCACAGTCGATCAACATTATCGATAGCGTATGGGTCGCTGGTCGATGGATGATCAACCGACCATCGTCCGCCCGCTAATTCGGCTGCCAATCTGCCATGCATAACACTCGAGCAGCCTGAACAGTCGCATTGTCGTTAGTTCGTTACTTGTCGGCCGCAGTCTGGCTGCGGCTGTAGGTACGTATCTATGCACAATGCGGCAGTTGATCAATCCTCCACAAAGTTCTCAGCAACGTCTGACAGAAGAGCTCTTTGGCTGCAAACACACGTCAGCGAAAAGAGAAATAGTTGACAGAACAAAAGAAAATTTCGGCCATGACACAATCAAAATTACTAGTGAAAATAAAGAAATAAAATATGAGTGCAATCATCAACACAATGTAGTGAATCGACCGTGTCAGTCTGCGAAACACTCACAAATATGAAATATTCACGCGCTGGCATCTGGTGGCTGCTCTGTCTACTCCTACAGGTGGGAGAGAGCACACGAGCTGGCCCCGGCACGGGCCCCGGCCAGCGGAGCCTCGGGGCCCGCGCCCGTGCCTCGAGCACGCCTCGCGTCACAATAGCAAGCCAGCGACAGCTCATACGTGGCACTTGACATGTTGTACAGTGTTTATAGAATTAGGGCTTCCCATCCATTGAGATTCAATGTTCCCATCCTTGAAAACATACGAAACACCGCAGTTTCGATGTGAATCAAGTCTTCCACACGGTTTGAAAACTATTTAAAAGTGAATTACGTTTTGATCTACAAATTAAGTGAACGCTTGTGAAGTGACGTGTGTGACCGCAACAGTTTATTATAAAGTTCTCTGTGCTCTTAAATTTGTCTTAACTCTCTCTAGTCAAAATTTGAAACTATTCTAGTTTCCATGGGGTCATCTTATCAGTGGCGTAGCCTGGGTTTCACAAAATTTAAGCGACATTTAAGTTTAACCGACATTTAAGGTAAAATTCCGTAGCCGACCGCAGGCGGCAACTGCAGGCGACATGTCGCCGCCGCACGACTGGTTTCTATGAATTCCTATGAAATACCTTCCGTAGCTAGCGACACGCCGGTTTCATCCAAATACATAGAAACCAGTCGTGTCGCTGCGATACGTCGCCTGCGGTCGGCTACGGAATAGTACCTTTAGGGATCTGGCGCACTAGACGGCCACGACACCTCTTTTATCTGTTCTGTGGCCACTGTGTGTTCTGTGGCCACTATGTGTTCTGTGGCCACGAGTCCACGACCACGACTTTTGGTCGCGTCGGCCAGGTAAACATCATCATTAAGGTGCTACCTCACCGGGAGCGTTCGCCTGTAATGTAACGTTACAGATTCGAGTTTGTGCATTAAGTAACAATACTGCCTCCCTGACTGACGAGCATTGCCTGTAATGTAACATTTCAGTAAGTAAGTAAGTAAGTCTTTATTTGTCTTAAACATGGTATAAAAGGTGTTACAGTTTGGTAATATAATATAGTCCACATGTTTAGCTATACAACATCGTGTATCAATTGCATGCAAAATACTTAGAATTAATTAGTAAGTAGAAATAAAATGTCAAAGCTATAAAACATTCTCCACAATACAATCATCATAACATAATATTATTTAATGTCAGAAATTGATCTCCACGAACAAAATCAAAAAGTCACAATAAAAGAAAACATTATAAAAGTAAACATTATTCGCAACAGTTCCATAACATTACATAACATAACTTAAAGTAAAAAAAAGGAAATCAATAAAATCAATAATTATAAAATTAAAAATGTCAAAATTATAAACATTATCGACGATCCAGTATGTCATTATTTGTGAATTATAATTTAATGTCAAAAAAATCCTTAATGTCATAAAAATTATGTTCATTCAGCCATTTAAAGAGTCTGTTTTTAAAAGAATTAATATTAAATAACAATTTCATTTCTTTTGGAATTTTATTATAAATGCGTACACACATCACCAGAAAACTTTTAGAGTACTTGGCTGATTTAGGAGTATCCTGCAATACAAGTCTACATGGATCCCTATTACGAGAGTATATTTGATCGACTTTCTTGAATAATTCCTTATTATTATATACAAAATTACATATCTCGTAGATGTACAGTGAAGGAAGTGGTAATAAACCAAGCCTTTTAAAATGCGGTTTACAGGACTCGTCAGTACGGATCCCACAAATGGCTCTGATGCATTTCTTTTGCGCGATAAACACTCTGTTTTTATCTGTACTGTTACCCCAAAAAATAAGTCCATATCGCAAAATCGATTCTATGTAAGCATGGTAGGTTATAATGGCGGTTTTTTTATTCGTCACATTCTTGACTTGCCTGAGAGCATAAACGAACTTATTAGACTTGTTGCACAAATTATCTACATGTATTTTCCAATTTAAATCTTGGTCTATGAGGAGTATACCCAGAAATTTTGTATGTGAAACTTCTTTTAATCGATTTATATTAAGTTTGAAATTGTATTTGGTATGTTTAGATTTATTAAATTGTATGTACATAGATTTATCTAGATTGATTTTTAAGATTAAATATTATACACATTGCGCGCTGTAATGCTCGGTTCTCCTCCCTCACTGATGTAATGCTCGACTCTGAACGTTACATTACAGGCGAATGCTAGCGGCACTCTATACACTTCCAATAAAAATTACACATCTATGACAGTCGAGTCAAGTCATTACTGTCATTGCGTGTCAAAACGAAACGGAAACATGAGCATCTTTCGGTGCAGAATCTAACGATTTAAAGATAGTCGGTCATCATCCGCACAGTCCACAGCTCGGCCACTCTTTTCTTAGGATAGTGCATTTTGTTAGTTTTCTTATGGTAACTAATTTGATTACATACTTGAAAATAACAATGAATGTGGCAGGTAGTCGGCGCCCTCGCCTGCGGCAAGAAGAAAGCGTGCCGGCCGCCGCGCTGCCCCGGCGGCTGCAAGCCCAAGTACTGGTAGCGCGGGTGCGGACCCAGCACTACTGACGCACGGAGCTAAGGAATATAATTATGGTGAGTCATGCGGGAAGCACAGAACCGGTCGAAGTGGCGGTGCTTGAGGGAGGCCTATGTCCAGCAGTGGACGTCTTTTGTCTGAAATGATGATAATTATACTGTCCGTGGCTGGGTGGCCAGACTGTCAAGCCGACTGTCATGAATTTTTTTCTCCGTGTTATATTTTTAGTATTTTTACCGATTTCTTTGATTTTTACACATTAAATATGACACAGTGTTGTGTTAGGTGTTCCTACCATTTAATTCTTGAAGAAACCAAAATTGGCAGTAAAACCGAAACATACACTACCAGCAGCACGCGTAGCATGACGCTTTCTATGAAGAATAGACACAGCTCTTTCTATACAAAGTGACATTTTGTTTCTCCATTTTTGACATCGCACCGTAGAAATCCTTCTACAATCTGTCATTTTGTCTTTCGTTTCTAACAATCTTTGTCTAGGTCCTTAACTAGGTACGTAGACTATTTCAGAAGAAAGTTTTCTATCCCAAACTGTCAAAATCACACTGACAACTGACAGTTGTCTCCACGGCCACAAAGTATAACGGATATCTACAAAATCATGATTTTACAGGAGAGCATTTGAACACAAAACTGTGATAATTAATAGAAGAACAAAGCTATCTTCTCATATTTTACATCATTTCGTTAATACGGAATATTACCAAGGAAACGGTTAAGGCCAATATTACTGAAATATATTTTTTGTTCTAAAATACGGTTCTTCGACACTGAGAAAAATTGTTATAGTTGTCTATATATACGTGACTTAATATCAGTAAAAATTGAGAATCAAACAGAAAAATAAATCTTATGACAAAACAAACAAACCTGAGTCGAATTATGTAAAAGAGTGAATTTCGTAAAAAGTGCAGTTGACTCTTTCTACTTTGCTGACGTCGTACTGTCTACACGGAACGTCAGTTTAGTCTTCTCTTCCGTCGACAAAACAGTGTTCATGCTACGCGTGAATGTAAGAAGAAAAACTATAGACGAAGAACCGAGCAATGCTGACGCGAAGTACGACACGACGATTGATAGAAAACGCACATCCGACGACTTCGGGTTCGTCGCTCAGCTCCGCCTCGCGGTTGCCGTTATCTGCTCCAGACGTGAGTCCAGTGATACCGGCCGCTGCAGCTGCCTCGAGCTGGAAGGACGACCTCTCGCCACCGACGACACTACCAGTACGTCGGCGCGGAGGAGGCCGACCGCCGGCCAGTTTAGGTCTCCGAGGCGTGTGCAGTGCATGAGGTGGACATAAATGCCCTTTTCTGATTTGTCGACATTCCACGATGCCACTAGATGGCAAGCTATGTAATCGGCGGGATGGCTTTCCTATCTGTGAGTCTGTCCAATGTCGTATTGCACTGACTTGCGCGACGACACTATCGTGCCCAAAGCGCAGTAATGTATAATAAAATAAAGTCTAGCAGACTCTTAACCCATGGCTACTGTCGCTGAACTATGACGAAACAGAGAAAATCATATCTATTTCGTAACATTAAAACCCTTCCTGATCAATCATTGACACACACACATACACTCATATACACTCACCCACATACACACACACACACACACACACACACACAGACACACACACATTTACCCTCACACTGAGACACAAACATACATACAAACACTCGCAAACTCAATACAGGCTTCTTTAGTTTATTTTACTTTTTTGTTGTTACCATATTCTTTTTATTTTTGTTAATCTTTTTGCATAAGATTCTGTAATATCTCCTACTGGGAGAGGGCACTGGCTCTTGTAAGTCGACGAGACACTATTTTGTAACCACTTTCTTGTGTAATAAAGATTATTAAAAAAATCAGCATGCTCATACAGTGAAGCCACTACATACATGCAAATAAAAATAAATTTAAAAAATGCGTTTCCGGAACAAAAATTTGTTGCGGAGGGGCGTGGAGGGGTTCAGGAGACCTCACATTCTTTCTACCGAAGAGAGACATTTCTAAACCCAACCCCAGGTCGCGCATCCACGCCCTCCCGCTCCACCCAGAGCGGGAGAAGTTATTTGATAATTTCCCATCCTCAAAAAAAGGTCGCGCATCCTACTCGGCAGGATACAGAGCGGCAAACTGACAACGAAAATGTTATGCGCGCATACTTTGGGGCTACAAAGGCGCAATGACTGCGTACCGTGGTCGGATGCTCTCTGTTTCAGCTGTCAACGTGTCCGCGCAATGACTGTCGGATCAGGTGTGGGTCATCCAGCGTAACCATATGCTGGATGACGCCGTACTTGATCGACTACGCCTCGAATCACGGAATTACCATGTTACGCCTGGATGTTGCCCCCAAGATGTGGCTCGTGTAGTCCGTCCATTGCCTAACTGGTAATCTCCAGGGCCGGACGGGATGCACAACTTTTGGATAAAGTGGTTCCAAAGGTCGCACGCCCGATTGGCATCCTAGTTCCAGTCAGCCTAGAGTCAGGGTCGCTGCCCCAGTTCCTAACGACAAGAATAACCCACCTGCTCCATAAACCAAGCCGTACTGCGGAACCCAAAAATTATAGACCAATCACTTGTCTACCGACGGTCTATAAAATTTATGCATCCAGTTTGAGAGCTAAAATTAACAAACATAAAGACACCAATTCCTGATGGAATTGGTGTCTTTGTTTGTTAATTTTAGCCATTAAATCCATTTTGAGAGGCAGACATGATTGTCTGCCTCTCAAAATGGATTTAGGAACGGGTCCCGCGGTACTAAGGAGCTGCTCCTCATCGATATGGCCTTTAGCCAACAGGTTCGGCGTTCTAGGTCCCCGAAGGGATCTGTCGACATGTTTGATATATTATAAGAAGGCCTATGACTGGTGCCACATACCCAGATATGAGCCATTTCATGAAGGTGCTGGAGTTGTATAAAGTAGATGCAACTATACGCACCTTTCTGATGTTATGTATGGGGCAATTTCTTCGCTATCCAGGGGAATGATGAGCCTGTATGGATTAAACGGGGAATATTTCAGGGCGGCAGTTTGAGTCCACTTTGGTTCTGCTTAGCAGTGGCGAAGGGTGAGTTTATGAGAAAGGTAAGCCGGAGCAAAAACAAAAAAAAAAAAAAAAAAACTGCCGCGCCGTCGTAAGACTGACTGTGGCGGCATCTACACCGCCACATGCGAACTACGCATCAAAGACTTGACGTCACACAACATCCTGACGTCACTCAAATCCTGCATCGCGCAATTAGAGTTTACCGCGCGGTGGACATATATACAAGCTCACGACTTCAACCTCAGGGCAATTGCCCGCCAGACATGACACCCGTCTGGTCGGAGGATCCTCCCTTTTCTATGGGGGATGAGTGAACTTTACACCCTGTTCCTCATACCCCTAAATTGGTGACCCCGAGTATGAACGTCAACGCAGCCTTCGTGCAACTACTTCAGCGTGACGTCATCATCATCATCATCGCTCCCGCAAGCTTTCGTGAGGCGAGTCACACAGCCAGCCAGCACCCACGGCTTCAACGGGTATCCTGACCACCAGCATGCAGCGAACGCGCATTCCTGGTCATCACCCTCAGCCTCATCAGCAACCTTGGCACAGCACCTGCACTTTCGGCCGGTCTCACAAGCAGAGCCCATTCTACCCTCTCCTGGTCGACGCCAGCAGCCAGCCACAACCCAGCGCTGTACCACATCCGACCCACTGGATCAAGACGCAGCGCCACCCCGACTCACTGGGGAATCACCGCAAGCACCGCAGACAGTTCCGACTCACCGCGAACTATGCGGCAGACAGTTCCGACTCACCGCGAACTATGCGGCACCCGGTTCCGACTCACTGGAACCGGCACCCGGTTCCGACTCACTGGAACCACAGCTGGTACTGTGAAGCATCGCAAGATACAAGACTCAGCCCACTATCGACCTCCGGTCTCCGGAGGGGAGTGATGTGGCGGCATCTACACCGCCACATGCGAACTACGCATCAAAGACTTGACGTCACACAACATCCTGACGTCACTCAAATCCTGCATCGCGCAATTAGAGTTTACCGCGCGGTGGACATATATACAAGCTCACGACTTCAACCTCAGGGCAATTGCCCGCCAGACATGACACCCGTCTGGTCGGAGGATCCTCCCTTTTCTATGGGGGATGAGTGAACTTTACACCCTGTTCCTCATACCCCTACACTACCTAAACACAACTAACTTATTCCTACAACGATACTGGTCAAGTATTTCTAACAACTGTTTGTATAAAACTTCAGCAGTTCGACTTCCGCTAACATCGTAAAAACCTAGGAATCGTTCTTCGATTCCAGTTTCAGATAAATATCGAAAAATTACAGTCAATTGCTCCCTATGACTGACATCGGGAGTTTCGTCAATCATTACAGACAGAAATGGAGCTTTATCTATCTCGATTCTAATGTGGTCTCGTAAAACGGATGCAATACTATGTATTAAATCATTTTGAATATCACTTGAAAGACCAGAAAACGCGGGGTTCTGAACTGAAGAACATAGTTCCAAATGAGAGTCCATTACGGTGTCATACTTGCTCAGATATAACAAGGTTTCAATATAGTTACCGCGGTTATCAGAATTCGGACGTTCATCGTGGCCGCGAAAAGCTACTTCTTGTTTACCTAACAAAATAACGGTGTCAATAAACCGTTTCATTAAATTCCTATTTCGAGCTACTTTCCTATTATGAGCTTCAAGCGAATTAGTGAAAAATGGTTCTATCCTACTATTCCCGAAGTCATGTAAATCTAAACAGCTACGAATATGCTTTTCAGTCTGCTCATGTTTTTTTGATGAATTCGTCAGATTATTAATATCTGTAAAACCCCCTTTATTCCATAAACTACTAGAATCTGAGAAAAGTAAACATGGAACACAAAACATCTTATTTAATTTACAACTACCAGTCAGCCATTGATATTTATCGTAAAGGGAAACATTAAAATGTTTGAAAAACCCATCACGTCGTTTGTAGTTTATAGTCATATCTGGTCGAGCACGACCTAGCCTAATTATGTGTTTCTTATTTTCAAAACTTAACCTTGAAAAGCATGTTTCCTCACGAAGAAAATAATCTGTCACACAACAATCTAAAACTATTAATGCCGCCATCCTACTAATAACTTTTCAAATCTACTCTAAAAAAGTAATTTCAACTTGCTAATCTATCGACTTACCACAAATTACTAATTACAACTACGGCGAACGCACAATTTCACAACAAACTCACGATTATCCAATTCTAATTGTTACACTAATACTACACTAATAACTTATATGAATACAACGAACAAAATGCTAATTAACTACAAGTATCAACAAAATTAAAGGTTATAAAATTGTATTAACTATTTACGTCAATCGTCAACAAACATTTAAAATTATTGCGTGCGTGGAGCGTGGAGCTTGTCCCTCACCCCGTCCCGAACCAAACCGAACGCTTACGAAATTCAGCGAATGGATTCCTACTATGCTGTACCTATCATAACTCGACTTTTTACGGCTTACTATTGCCTCAAAAAACAGCGTGTCACGTGACCTGAAGTGACGTCATGACGAGATTATTTTGTATAGAAATTTAAGTTTTCATAACCCGGGCGGACAACGAGTTATACT
Source organism: Agrochola circellaris (assembly GCA_914767755.1). Classification (NCBI taxonomy): domain Eukaryota; kingdom Metazoa; phylum Arthropoda; class Insecta; order Lepidoptera; family Noctuidae; genus Agrochola; species Agrochola circellaris. Next base: position 80,903 of record OU611867.1, on the reverse strand, counting down.
GGAGGCACTAGAGCAAAATTGGCGCGCACTTTAAATGTTTTGTTTTCGTTGGAATTTAAAGACAATTTTTTTAATGTAGGTTAGGGTTTGTAATACTTTAATTTTATGGTGTAAGTATTAAATAATACATTCAGTGTGATTATTAAACACTGCTGAGAACTACTGACTGTCATAATTTCCTAAGGGAAGCCGACAGGAATCGGGTTATTGGTTAGCTGCGCCCCTGCTGCTTAGCCCAGTATCCTCTAAGCACACTGCTGGAGGATTCAGGTCTAGGCTATCGGTTGAGGAGTGATCAGGTCATATCTCACCTCCTCTACATGGATAACTTGAATCTCTTTGCCCCCAACAAACTGCGACTGATGGAGCTACTGAATGTAACTGAAACATTCAGTAAACCCCAAAAATCCGCGGAATCCAAAACGGAACGAACGGTACGGGACGGGTCCGGGCCCGGTCCGTCCCGTCGTTTCGGAATTGTTTTTTTTTTTTTTTTTTCACTTTTTTTTTTTTGTATTTTGTGTTTCACGAACTGTGTCCAAATAAACATTATTCTTTCTTAAGATAAGATAATTCTTTCAAAATATCTCGACTTAGCACACGCGGTTCTCGTCATGTGGAATGGTAATATCGGCTACCATTGTGCCGATTGTCGTAACAGCCAATGGCCTGATGGCCGAAAGCCTCGACCATCATCTCTCGAGGCTTTCGTTAGGCGGTTGTATCAAGGGCCTGATTCAGAAAACAGTACTCCTCGATACGGCTCGCATTGTGAGGAGGATCCTGTCTCTGCAGCCCTAACCACCGGTAGCTTGGACCCTGCTCCCGACACCAGCGGACCTCTACTTTTTAATATTTTTAAATGTTTTTTTTTATAATATCTTTTTAGTGTGAAATATATTTAAAAATCTAATCATGTATGAAAGAAAATAAATAAACGAAATAATAATTTATTTAGACAGTATTACAAAAAGTTAGATACATAAAAGGTGTGTAGTCATGAAATCTCCCGGTCTAGTTCAGGACGCCACGGCGTTTCGGCCACGGTATCTGACCAGAAACCGAACGAAAGCCTTCATGACTGTGCAGAGTCAGACTTCATGCTGCATGAAGTGAGCTGTCAATCCCTAGCTTTAGGTGCAATGACAGCTCACTTCACCCAAGTTATCACGGTGAGAAGTTTACAGAATAGCACGGCAGGTAGGTATAGGATTTTATATGATTGATAGTGATGTTTTATTAGCAGTCATGGACGTACCCAGTGGCGGTCAGCTGCCCACCTGGATGTTGTATGCCTAAGTACTGTTGTCGATAAAAGTTATGTTATAGTCACGTTAACGGTTACTTTACAATTACAGTATCAACCAACAGTACAGTACAGTATATTATGTATTCATTTTAGTAAAAATCGCGATGCGCGGCCTTTTATGTTATAATATCATACATAACCGACTTTAAAAAGGAGAAGGTTCTATGTTCGGCTGTTTTTAGGGTTCCGTAGCCAAATGGCAAAAAACCAAACCCTTATGGATTCGTCATATCTGTCTGTCTGTCCGTCCGTATGTCACGGCCACTTTTTTCCGAAACTATAAGAACTATGCTGTTGAAACTTGGTAAGTAGATGTATTCTGTGAACCGCATTAACATTTTCACACAAAAATAGAAAAAAAAAACAATAAATTTTGGGGGTTCCCGGTACCTACTTAGAACTGAAACTCAATTTTTTTTTTCATCATGCCTATACGTGTGGGGTATCTATGGTCTTCAAAAATGATATTGAGGTTTCTAATATCATTCTTTTCTAAACTGAATAGTTTGCGCGATAGACACTTCGAAAGTGGTAAAATGTGTGTTAAAGGGCTAAAAAGCTGGTGTTATAAACGTTTTATCTTTGTTAACTAAAGGTATTTTGACACTACAGGCAGTTCTGAGTTTTCAGGGCACTTCAAACTATAGACTAAGGGCCATCAACTACGTCTGATATTCATTTGAACGATTTTAGAATCGCCCCCCCCCCCCTGTAACTTCTAAAATAAGAGAATGATAAAACTAAAAAAAATATATGATGTACATTACCATGTAAACTTCCACCGAAAATTGGTTTGAACGAGATCTAATAAGTAGTTTTTTTTAATACGTCATAAATCGTAAATATCGATCAAAGTTACAACGAACTACAAGAACTTTTATATTATGTTACTTGCTGCTACGGAACCCGTCATGGGCGAGTCCGACTCGCACTTGGCCGCTTTTTTATTGCTCGATTAAATACTGTAGGCTCCTGATTTTTTATAGCCAGAAACAGCGCCGACATTCGTTGATGGATAATCCGGTAGTTGTTGTAGGTATTTTATTAGGTTACACCAAACCACTGTTAAGTTCAATAATATATTATTTAAGTACAGTAGGCGCTCGGTAATCCGACGCTCACCAATCCGGCACGCTCAGTAATCCGGCACTTGGCGACTCAAGTAACTCGCTCGATAATCCGGCATTTAACACAGCCGAACGCCGGATTACAAAGCGGTTGAATTTTAGCACGCGCTCGGCAGTCCGGGCCTAACCTTGACAGTGAAACCACGTGTTCTTTGTTTGCTTTTTTCGTGAATCGCAGCGTCTCAATTGACAAAATGGCGGACAAGAAACGTAAACACGAAACATTAAGTCTTTTATTGTGGATACCTAGCTCATACTTTCTATACAAATCCGATAATCCGGCAGTTCCGATAATCCGACATAGAGGAAAAAAAACGGGTGCCGGATTACCGAGCGCCTACTGTACCTTTTTTTTTTTTTTTTTTTTTTTTTTTTCGCTGAGAAATGCTTTATGCATCCCCGGCTCGTGGGGGACGAGTCGGGGTATGTGGGACTCCTGACTAAATACGCAGTATACCCACTAAAACTCAGCGGTGCTCCCGCATCGCCGTGATGGGAGGGCCATGGGAATCCGGCTCAGCCTTTACGTCCACAGCCCTCCCGGCGCATGCCCGCCTAGCTGGCGGGCCCCACAGGCCCCCCACCTGCGTGGTGGGGGGCTACGGGAATGGCCGGGAGCACCTGGCCATTCCCGTCCGGCACTGGTGAAGGCCTGTGCGATGCAGGCGAGGGTGCCCCCGCACCCGTTGCCTGCTGGCCTCCACCTGGGAGGAGGAGTCGGAGATGACCGTCGAACTGACGTCTCCTTCGACCCCTCCTCCGCCTTCGGAGCGGTGCCGCGTCGGGATCGTCCTCCCGCACGCGCTCCGCCGCCTCCTTCTGGGACATGACGTGCTCGCAGAAGGAGGCGACCGCCGCCCAGGACCCCTCGTCCCTCAGCATGGCGCCCACCACGCCGGGGAGCGAGAGGTCCAACCCGATCGCCGCGACGAGACTGCGGCGCGGCTCGGACCACGACGGGCACACCTCGAGAGTGTGCTGCGCCGTGTCCTCCGCCGCGCCACAGTCGTGGCACGACGGCGTCTCCTCCCGCCCGATCCGATGCAGGTACGATCCGAAACAACCGTGTCCGGACAGCACCTGCACCAGGCGGAACGAGAGGAACCCGTGCGGCCGCTCGAGCCAGTCCCGCAGGACCGGCCCGATCGCGTCGAGGGTTCGGCGGCCGAAGACCGCGGAGGCGAGGTCCGTCGTCCAGTGGACGACGATGGCGTCCCTCGCCTCTCGCCGGACGGCCTCCCGCTGTTCCGGGGCGAAGGGCTGACCCGCCGCCCTCCGCCCCGCCTTCCACTCGTACACTCTGGCGAGCACCCACGCCTCGAGTTCCCAAGGAGGGGTGCCGGCCAGATTATTTAAGTACCTATGGTAACAGTCGTAACTAAAACTCCGTCACGCGCCAATGTGCAGGTCGATCAATAATATACATAACATTAATTGCGGCTCAGATAACTAAACAACCTGCCGGGGTTGCGGGTTTGTCTGAAAGGGATATCGCGACCTCGGCACACAGGCAACGGAAGGAACACGGGTGGGTTTTAGTCAGTAAAAGTCTGACACGCCCTCCCGCTCCACCCAGAGCGGGAGAAGTTATTTGATAATTTCCCATCCTCAAAAAAAAAAAAAAAAAGATAACTAAACAAACATAACTTAAACTCGTTCGCACGGACGTAAAAATATCGCCGCGGGATTTTATTACGCGCTGGATTTTCAACTGTCGGTGTTGAGAATCTAACGCTTCGGGACGCATTCTCGTCGCAGCGCGTTGAGAAAACACACTCTTTGATTTTCAACTCTCGGCGCTAAGCAGAGCGCTGAAAAGCCAGTGCACGTAAAAAATCGCCGCGATATTTTTACGTACGTGCGAACGTGGGCTAATATTCGCTATACAGTGTGTGGTCTGTGCCAGTGGTACGAGTGGGCGGCGTCTCTGTGGTGGTGGGCGCTGTGCCTGGGGCTGAGCGCGCTGGGGGCGCGCGGCTGCAAGAAGAAGACCATCTGCCGCCCGCCGCCCGGCGGCAAGCCCGGCTGCGGCGGCGGCAGGTGACGTGGGACGGCACGCGACCTCTACTGTTACACAAGTACGTTGATCATTGTTCTCTACAAATCGTTCCCGCGCCGCAACGTGCCGAGTCTCGGGCGCGCTGCGCATGTGCGTTTTGACGTGTAAGGCGAGATTCGAACGAAGTACGATTATGAACATTGTTCATAGTACCTAGTTTAATATTCAAATTCGTATGAAACGCTTTTAAGAGTATGAACATTAAGCTCATTAGATATGTTTCATATTTTTATGAAACGCACAATTACCAACTGGACTCCAGTAGTGTTTAAGAGAAGATAAACTATTTATTGATAATAAAATATACAAAAGGACACAAGAATGTCACACCAGCACGCGTAGCATGAACACCGTTTTGTCGACGGAAGAGAAGACTAAACTGACGTTCCGTGTAGACAGTACGACGTCAGCAAAATAGAAAGAGTCAACTGCACTTGTTACGAAATTCACTCTTTTACATAATTCGACTCAGGTTTTGTCATAGGATTTATTTTTCTATTTGATTCTCAATTTTTACTGATATTAAGTCACGTATATATAGACAACTACAACAACTTTACTCAGTGTCGAAGAACCGTATTTTTGAACAAAAAAATATTTCACTAATATTGGCCTTAACCTTTCCTTGGTAATATTTCCTATTAACGAAATGATGTAAAATATGAGAAGATAGCTTTGTTCTTCTATTAATTATCACAGATGCTCTCCTGTAAAATCATGATTTTGTAGATATCCGTCTAAACTTTGTGGGCGTGGAGACAACTGTCAGTTGTCGGTGGTTGTCCGTGTGATTTTGACAGTTTGGGATAGAAAACTTTCTTCTGAAATAGTCTACATATAAAAGGACCTAGACAAAGATTGTTAGAAACGAAAGACAAAATGACAGATTGTTGAAGGATTTCTACGGTGCGATGTCAAAAATGGAGAAACAAAATGTCACTTTGTATAGAAAGAGCTGTGTCTATTCTTCGTAGACATAGAACGCGTCATGCTACGCGTGCGGGTGTATCTGAGTAGTGGGGTAGGAAACATAGTTTTTTAAATATTGATGCGTAATAGTGTTTGTATAAGCGTACTTACAGAAATAAAATCTTTTGTTATAACTGCTGGCAGATGTTTACTGGGCGAGCGACACCGGCTCGCTGCGCGTGAGCCCGTCACCCTCTTGGACCCTTGTCGTGATATTCTTAATAGGTATATATTGCTTTAAAAAATAGTGAATAAAAAACAAACAACAAACTTTTATAGTCTTTTTATTATTTTTCTTAAAAATAGGCTCCTTACATGTACATGACTATACAACATCAGTAGTTCCTGAAACAAACAGAACAAGGTGTTACAATCATATATTCAAGATAATTATTAAGTATTTACAAACTAACAATACAATTCCCATTTATACATCCTACTTTAACATTATAAACGCGAAAGTTTGTGAGGATGGATGGATGAGAGTAACAAATTGCTCTTTCACGCAAAAATACTGAAGGGATTTGGCACGGCGATAGTTTATGACCTGGAACAACTAACCATATCGCAGCCTGGTGCGAGACTGTCACTTATGCAAAAATTCAATCAATTCAAATTCGATTTCACACCAAGTGAAGGTGTGCTTTAGGACAGTTATTACATAATTAACTCATTATTGCAATTTTTGCATAAGTGACAGTCTCGCACCGGCGGTGCGATATCTGTTTGTTATACGTGTTCAGATATTTTTGACTAGTTGTGTGTATAGAAATTATGGATAAGCATCTGCTCAGATATTAATGAAGTAATTAATGTTTAGATATTAATGGTAACTTGTTGTGTATGGAACATATTGGCATTTTAAATTGTTCAAAAGTATTTGGTCACCTTGTCTGCTAGAATATATCTGACGGCGACTGTACCAGTAGAGAGAGTATGGTATATACCTTCCAATAAAAACAATGTACAATCACTCACTTAGTCAAGATGCCATCTTTCTTGGTGAGCCTCACGATGCAGTCGTCGGACTCCCCCATGCGTCTGATAGCACCGCACACGACGTACATCTTGGACGACTCGGCGGCACGACCGGTGGCCGGGTCGACATCTGCAATCACCAACTGCACAGACGCATGGTCCTTAGCGTGGATCAGACGGTTGCTGGCCGAGCTGGAATAGGACAGAGACAAGTAAGAATACATAATGACACATATCTGATTCTATCTATAATTGCTATTATAGATTTAAGATTTATACAGAGCCCATCCTTATCTTAGTGAAGAATTGCGAGTCTTGCTTGTGGAGTCTTTGGTTTCATCAAAGTTGAATTATGCGGACACGGTGTATGGCCAACAACTACTGTCGAAAACTGAAAGAATGATCCAAAGACTTCAAAGCGCCTGTGCACGCTTCTGTTTTAAAGTTCCCTTTAGGGGACATGTTACACCTTTCTTCAATGAGCACAACATTTAAAAAATGAAAGGTAGGCATAAACTCCACTTGGCGAGCCTACTCTTTGGTGTTATTAAGTCTCATTCCCCTTCTTATTTATATAGCACACTATCATGGACAACAAGACACAGAATGAGTGAGGGAAGAAAATGTTCTCAACAGCTTTCCATCGCACAGCACAAGTCGGCGGCTTTTAGAGGCAGTTTTCGCTACGCAGCTACCAAATGCTGGAACAATATCCCTCCTCCCATAAAGTATAGTAAAAGTTGCTCGACTTTCAAATTTAAATTAAAAGAATTTTTATTAAGCCATCAAAAGGATGTTGAGAATGTTCAAGCAGACATATCCGCCATATCAAATTTTTGTTATATATAAATATTTATCAATTTTGTTAATTTTACCCATTTATTTTAGTTTTTTATTTGTCAATTATTATTGTTATATAGGTACTCTAAATGATAGTAAAACCGCATCAAGCTCCGTTTGGTAGTTTAGAAGAACAACACAGTTACCCGATTTTGCATTGAAGGTACTTTCTATTTATAGATAATAGATTTATTATTTTATGTAGGATATACACAGATATTGGGTATTTTGTTTAGTTTCTCATTAATCACAACACAACACACACAAATGTATGTCACAAAATTTTATTTGATCTTAAATGAGTTTTATTTTATTTTATTTTTTTATACTATCTTTAAATTATTTATTATAACGGACAGACACTTCCCTATGTTTATTATTCTAGCGTATGGCACTCGTGGGTTGCAGCTGAACATCAGCGTCAGGTGGTTCACTCTGTGTTGTCATCTGACATTATGCTGAGCTGAGGCCCTTTTGGCATTATAATAATTTGTTTTCTGTTTTTATAGTTTTAAGGTGTATTTTTTGTAATGCCAATAAATGCATTTTTCTTTCTTTCTTTCTAATGGTTACATATCTTTCAGTGTGAAGATAGGTAATATGTTGGTTTCAGGACTATATTTCTTATCACAATATCTCTGGAGAGGAAACACTTTCAGATTCAGTGCTATTCAAAGTTGTATTTTTTGTAAATATCCGTGAATAGTGGGTTTGATACGTAAATAATGAACCTTTCTAATTCCTAATCAAGTATGAAGGATATTGTGTACCTCTCTAGGATACAGACTGGGGTCACAATGAGACATACCTACTAAACTTTATTTATTCAATTTAAAAGTCGACATAGTACTGAATACTGGTCCATGGCATTAGAATGTATGCTCCTAAGTCGAACGGTATGGAACATAATCGTAACATTATCGAACACAATATGAATAAATAACGAATATTGTGTCTAACACCGCATGCGACTCGCTCATAGCGCAATGTGGTCAACACAGTCAGATAACCTCAAATGCCACTCACCACTTCCTCGGACAGTACAAGTCAACGAATTCACCGGCGTCGTTCTGCATGTTGAATATCTGAAACACAAACGTTTACGTAACCACAGGCTCGTTAATTGTTTAAAATCACTATTATTTTAGAATAAATTGAATTATTCACCTCCTATGCACACTAGTCACGGAAATGACAGAAGAGAAAAAGAAAAAAGGAACAAAGATGGCAGCTAAAGTTTAAACGAACATGAGTACTAGTCTTTTGAGAAACCGTATTTAGTTGAAATGTTAACCTTTAAATTATAAAATGTTTATTTATTTATTTATTTTATTATTTATGTACACACAGTAAAATACATAGAGATACGACATAATTGAAAATAATAAAATAAAAATAAAATAATAATTGAATTTTTAATTGATTGAATTGATTTTAATGTTCTTAGATTTTATTAAATTTTTCACTACAGCTGCTTTTTTACCAGTAGTAGACGCTTCCCTTTTCCTTAGCTTGTCTTATAATAGTACTGCCCTGCACTCCAAGTCGTTTATGGGAGGACAGTGTAGGTGTTTCAACAAGTACCAGGTACTTAACAAAATAGAAGATGATCAATAAATCTACAGTCCACTAAGCCTACAGCGTTCTCACATTCACACAAATATCCTTTCACATGCAGCATTTGATTGGGGTAAGGATAAAATATTTAACATAAAAGTGGGCAGGAACCGAAACTTTTATATTTCAAATTATCGTAGAAAATGATACGGTAGTGAATCACTACCGTAGACCGTGTATTGGTTAAAAATACCGTGCTTCTACGGTAATTACCGTGTTCCTGGTGACACTGCTTAGAGGCGTTTTATTGTGTCACATATTAGAGTCAAATAAAAGTTACATGCTCTGTGTCAGTGTCACTTACTGTGCGTTCGCACTGCCGAAACATCGCAACAAAACATGTTGAAATCTCTAGGTCCTGTCAAAAATTGTATGGAAAATTGACAGTAAATAGAGATTCCAAGTTCCAACATGTTTTGTTGTGAATGTTTCGCCAGTGCAAACGCATAGTTAGATCGCATCAGTGCTGTGAAACTCCGTACAAAATATTTTTTTATGGAATTTGTGTCCTTGTATAGCCAACATTCAGAAACACACGTCAGAATGACATGATGACCAGTGTTGCCGCAATTGAGTTCTCAAAAGGTACATATCCGGCGCTGAAAAGGTACACTTTTCGTTAAAAAGGTACATAAGCATTGCTTTTACTAAAATCATTCACTACTGCTTCTCTCGCTCTCTCGCAATGAATGCGAGATAGGGAGAGACTGCCTGCTCGCCAGCAGAAATTATTATTTTTTGGATTCTAGAGGAGAAACAGAACTTTTTAAGTAGGTATCTATGCCATCGATATTTTCTACACAAAGAACCAGACTTTTTGAGGCTGGCAACTCTGGCAAGCTATGCTAGGGAAAGGTATGATATTATGTTACGACGTACACACACACTAGTTCAGGCTAGTAATAATAATTATTCAAATTATTGTAGAACGCGTGACAAACCTGATAAAACCATTAATCTAACTGACCGGGGTTTGTTTGTAACAACCGAACATTGTAGGTAGGTAAAGGTATATTATCGAATTACCTACCGTGATTGAAGGCACAGTTGTTTGTATTTGTATATACTTACTATAAAAAAACTTTTATACCTACTTAGGTAGTTGAGGTTATATTCCATAGTTTGAACTTACCTACGTTCATAGAACGCAATTAGCATAGTAAGTAATAGAATCGGGAATTGGGCCTGTGCTTTGGCGCCACGCCACCTCTTCCTGTGTGTCGTAAGAGTCGATTAAGGGAAAACCCGTAGGATGGGCAGCAACTGTACCACCACACTGCAATCGCCAACTCGCAATGCCAAGCATGGCGATTACGGCAAAACCCCCAACTTGGAGGAGGCCTATCTCCTGCAGTGGACGTCTAATGGCTGATTAACAGTAGTAGTAGAAGTAGTAATAGAATCAGAGCCCACAGCAAAACACAATGCAACACACACACACAAAATATCTTGTAATATTTTCAAGGAAGTATTTTACAACTTACCAAGCACCACAGCAGCGAGCGAATACAGGCACCGGTCGGTCAGCCGCCCGCGGCCACCACAACCAAATCGAACACAGGATTCGATTAGTGGAAATGGGCTTAATTTTCTTTATCGCAGAGACCAATATCTCGCGCGCAAATACAAAACTAAATGTACCTATCAAAACTTATCCGCTTTGCAAACAAGCGCGCCCTGTGAGTAGACTAACTGAGTAGAGTGGTGTTCTGTGTCTGTCTTGACCACAAAACATATACAATCTTAGTTTTTGTTTACCCTTAAGAGGTTTAGGGTAAGGAAAAACTAAGGTTGTATACTCTATGAGGTCTTGACCACAGTCTTGACTTGGCAATAAGCGCGCTGCTCGGGCCGGTCGGTTATACGATACAATGTACATTGCCTACACTTTCAGCGGAAGAGAGACAAAGCTATTTCCTATTCCTACATTACGTAGGACAACTTCACAGGCCACCGGTACTTAGGACCGAAGATGCTATGTGTCAGTGCTACTTAGAATTTTCATGTTGGTAGCTATGTTTTTTTTTGTGTGGTTGGCTAAAGACTGTCACAAATTCTCACAAATTGAAATGTTCTAAGTTCCGCCCACGGGTTCCGCCTCTTAAAGTTACATGCTCTGTGCAAGGCATCAGTAAGCACAGGTCCGCACGGGCGATTTTTTCCCGCGGAGATTTTTTTTCGTGCACTGGATTTTCAATGCTCTGCTTAGCGCCGAGAGTTGAAAATTCAACGGTGTGTTTTTCAATGCGCTGGGACGAGAGTGCGGCCCAGCGCGTTGGATTCTCAACGATCGGCTCAACACCGAGAGTTGAAAATCCAGTGCGCGATAAAATCCTGCCGCGATATATTTACGTCCATGCGAACGTGGACTAAAAGGTTAAAATTGGTGACCTGGTGACATTACAGAATGCCCTTCCTTGTACTAATATAGAAAATAGAACGCACAGAGAGAAAGCCGCAAGGTATATTGATTGTATACAAGTGTAAACTTTGAGCACAGAGTACTTTTTAATATACTGATATAGAGACCAATCTTGTTCCATGGAACGGGGTCATCAAAGAAACTAGCGCCATCTGATATTCATTATTAGAACTACACCTTTGGACAGGACACCGGTCGTTATGCTATAGCTATAGCTATGCTATAGGATGTGTATATGGATTAGTCGGACGAACTTTCACTCAACTCAACGGCAAACGCACAACATACACATATCACAAAAATAATAAAAGGTTAGGTTAGGTTCGGCTCGGCTCCGCGGGGCGATGACGCAAATCAGCGACGCGTCCATGCCCCGGGTCCACGCACAGTCCGCAAGGCGCCAGGTGTACTGGTGGACCGCCGAGATCGCGCAGCTGCGCGTCGCGTGCGTGGCGGTCAGACGCCAGTACACCCGATACCGGAGGAGACGTCGTCGGGTCCCTGACGAAGAGGCCGCGCTGTATGAGGTGTACCGCGCGGCCAAGCAGACTCTGTGGCTGGCCATCGGCGAGTCGAGGACGCGAGCCAGGGAGGAGATGTTGGAAACTCTAGACGGGGATCCGTGGGGGCGCCCTTATCGCGCGGTTCGAGGGAAACTTCGAGCCGCGGCGCCTCCGCTTACGGAGAGTCTCCAACCCGAGCTGCTGGAGGAGGTGGTTGCAGCCCTCTTCCCGGCCAGAGCGGAGCACACTCCGCCGCCGATGGCTTTGCCCACGGCCGCAGAGTCTGCAGAAGAAGAGGAGGTGAACGCCATCAGCGTCCCAGGGGTGACACAGGCAGAGATGAGGGCAGCCGTGATGCGGCTCCGGGCCAAGAACGTGGCTCCGGGGCCCGACGGGATCCACGGCTGCGTGTTGGCCCTCGCTCTGAAGGAGCTCGAGCCCCAACTGAGAGGACTCTACACAGCGTGTCTTGAGCAGGGCCAGTTTCCCACTTTGTGGAAATCTGGTCGTCTGGTCCTGCTCAGGAAGGCGGGGCGCGCGGCGGACTCGTCGTCCGCGTACCGGCCCATAGTGCTGCTAGACGAGGTGGGCAAGCTGTTCGAGCGAGTAATCGCAGCCCGCCTCGTCGGCCACTTGTGCAGAGAGGGGCCGGACCTGGACGACAGTCAGTTTGGGTTTCGGCATGGGCGCTCCACGATACACGCTGTGTCGCGGGTTAGAGTCCTGGCGGAGGAAGCGGTGTCTCGGGGCGGGGTGATGTTGGCGGTGTCCTTGGACATATCCAACGCCTTCAACACCCTGCCCTGGAGTTGTATTCGGGAGGCACTGCGCTATCATGGTGTGCCTCCCTACCTCCGCCGCATCGTTGGGGCTTATCTGTCTGGGAGGTGTGTCACCTACGTGGGACGTGATGGCGGAAACCAGCGCCGCATGTCGTGCGGTGTTCCACAGGGCTCGGTCTTAGGGCCGCTCCTGTGGAACATCGGGTACGACTGGGTGCTGAGGGGCGAGCTCAGGCCGGGGGTAGACCTGACGTGTTATGCGGACGACACGCTGGTCACTGCCCGGGGGAGCTCGCACAGGGAAGCAGCGTTGCTGGCGACGGCTGCGGTCTCACAGGTGGTGAGCCGCATACGTCGCCTAGGCCTGGAGGTGGCCCTCAGCAAGTCGGAGGCCATGGTGTTCCATGGCCCCCGGCGGGCGCCGTCACCCGGCTCACACATCGTGGTCGGGGGGGCTCGGATCGCTGTCGAGGATACCATGAAGTACCTAGGATTGGTCCTCGACAGCCGGTGGGACTTCGGGCCCCACTTCCGACGGCTGGCGCCCAAGTTGCTGGGCGCTGCTGGAGCGCTCTCAACGCTGCTTCCCAATCTGGGGGGCCCGAGCGCCGCTTGTAGGCGGCTCTACGTGGGGATCGTGCGATCGATGGCCCTTTACGGGGCCCCGATCTGGGCGGCTGACCTGACGGCCGGGAGCATCGCCGTCATGCGGAGACCGCAGAGGGCGATGGCCGTCAGAGTCATCCGGGGATATCGCACGATCTCCTACGAGGCGGCTTGTGCACTGGCCGGATCCCCGCCCTGGGACCTGGAGGCGAAAGTACTCGCGTCATCGTATCGGTGGCGCGAGGAAGCGCGGGCGCGAGGCGAGCGACCGATGCAGCGACACGTGGAGCTGCATCGGTCTCAGCTTCGCGAGGTCCTGGTGGCGGAATGGCGGGACAGGCTTTCGCGCCCTACCGCCGGCCTCGACATCGTCGAGGCGGTCCGGCCGGTGCTCGACCGCTGGCTCGGGAGGAGGCACGGTTCCCTGTCGTTTCGGGTGACGCAGGTGCTCTCGGGGCATGGTTGCTTCGGGAAGTACCTGTGTCGCATAAACAGGGAGCCGGACGCCCGGTGTCACCACTGCGTCGACTGCCGGGAGGACACGGCGTGGCATACGCTGGCAGAGTGTGCCGCTTGGGAGGAGCCGCGCCGTGCCCTCATCTCAGAAGTAGGCAGTGACTTGTCGCTGCCGGCCGTAGTGAACGCTATGGTCGGCGGCGCCGAGTCCTGGGACGCGGTGGTCGCCTTCTGCGAGACGGTCGTCTCGCAGAAGGAGGCTGCGGAAAGGGAGAGGGAGATCTCGTCCACTCACCCTGCCCGCAGCAGGCGCACCGGGCGTCGGCGGAGGGCGGACAACGCCCTCTTCCGGCCCCCCTAAATGGGTCCAGGGGCGACGGACTCGGGGACGTCCGTCGCCCCCCACACATCAGGACCCGAGGTGGCGGCGCGTAGTGTTCCACGCGCGCCCCTCTGAGACGTCGCGGGGGGAGTCAAACACCTCACTCCCCCTCTGACCCGACATCCATGAGGATTTTCCACCCCGGAACAAAAAAAAAAAAAAAAAAGGTTCGGCTCGGCTCCCTGTCGTTTCGGGTGAAGCAGGTGCTCTCGGGGCATGGTTGCTTCGGGAAGTACCTGTGTCGCATAAACAGGTAGCCGGATTGACTGCCGGGAGGATACGACGCGGCATCGTCAAACCCCCCCCCCCCCCCCCCCCCCCCCCCTGACCCGAGAAGACCCGCGGACGCGGGGCGTCACCAGTCGGGGGTTGCGGAAGATTCTTATGTTCCCGCGACCCCCGGCGTAGGTGTGAGTTGGAACACCGGGGTGGTTTTTAGTCAGTAAGAGTCTGGCAGGCCAATTTCTCACGAAGTTGACTTCAATTAGCTTGTTTTTTATCATAATTACTTGTGTTTCTAGATTTTGATTTGATATCTCCGAAGCAACTCAGAACAAAGCTAAGCATAATATCAGCACAAATATCTGAATACAAGTATTTCCTGTCGACAACTTTAATCTTATAGAGCTTTACAGTTTGTTCAAAGTAAGAGCCAAATACTCTGGCAAATACCTAATTATAGAAATAAGAATACCCCTGATTGAAAGGGATCTATACGTGGTATTCAATCTTACCCCAGTTCCACGCATTGTGAAAGATAACATGATGATGAAGGTCGAAACTATATCTGAATTAGCAGCCTGAGAAAGGATTCGTTTTTAACTATCGCAGACACGGATCTGCAGTTACGCGTATTAAAAAACTCTGTGACAATTCTGTGTCATAACAGAAGGCCTATTCACCACATGAAAGATGATCATAGCCTTTGTGAGACGATCCCAGGCACAAGAAGGTTTAAATAAAACATCAGAAAACAAATACCTACTATTATTTATGCTGCAATTAATGTAACGTCAAACTTCTGTGTGAAAATCAAGTTAAGGAAGTTAGGTTATCAGGTGCTGGTCTGTTGCGTGTTCTGAAGTGAAATATCACAAATTATTCACATAATAAATATCACTATGCCAGAAATCTCATACGAGTTTAATCCCAATAACTCAGAAAAGCTCAGGCAATTTGAAGCTATTAAGAGAAGTATTGAGATCATGAAGCAAAGTGAACCTTTGAGCACCAATATCTCGTACCACGACATCCATCTTTATACTGCTACATATCTCATCATAGTGGGAATCTTGTTATTGGTGACAGCTTACTGTTTTAAACGTTGGCGGCAAAGGCAACGTAAAGGAAATCGTTCCACGTCTACAGCAGAGCGGGCGACAGCCTCGGCGGCGACTGCGTTGCCATCTCCACATACCGTTACAGAAAGTGTTGTGATTGAGTGTAGTAAAATTAAGGGAAAAAAGGCAATCTAGTTATAAATCACTGAAAAGTGATCCTAAGCGATAGATAGCGCTATCTAGTGAGTGCTTACAAAAAATAGTAGTTTAAAAAAAACTAAAAGGCACGCTTCTTACACGAACTAAAAATGATAAAATAATTAAATTAACTTGTACTAGTTACGATATAAGTACCAATCCAGCTTGTCACTTCTTTTATATCTAATGATTAACTAAGTAGTACCTACAAGTCAATTTAATTATTTTATTATTTTTAGTTCGTGTAAGAAGCGTGTCGACCTCCTGGCTCCATCATCAGATCAGCTCCAAGATACTAAATTATTGTATTGTCATCGGTTCTTGATACGTGTGCAAATTTTCAAGTTAATCTAAAAGCGTATATAAAAATGGAAAATAGAGGTTCTTCACCGATCTTTCGCGTGTTTTCTCTTCCTGATTTACACTGTTGCGACTCTGTTTAATTTGTAATGTTACTTTCATCTCATCTTTTAACATAACTAAACCTAAATAACTATTTTAGTATTATTTGAACATTGTTTTCACCTTGTTAATATTAATTTCATTACCCATTTAACTATACGTACTTACTAACCTCACCTTTTTCTCCCTCGGGAGCATGTTCAGGTCAATCACCGAACAATAATAACATGTCAGCGTAATGGCGACACCGCGCTCTATGCCTTGAATATTTTATGTATCACCTTACATAAGTTTTTTACAAAAAAAAAACGTCTTCCAAAAAACACTACAACGTGAAATATAACTTAAAGGAGAATGGGCGAAAGTGGTCCAAGATCCTCCACTGATGAGACTTAGGGGAAATGGAAGTTCATAAGTGAAGATTTTACATATAAAGAAAGGCCGGTTATGCAGCTGACAACTTCCTATGGTTGACCTGCGAGATGCCATACATAAAAAAAAAAAAAAAATTATAATATATATAAATGATCAAAATGATCCACATACGTAAGCAAATCCAGTGATAGAGCTACCTACCCTAAGTACCCTACCTAGCTATGTTCCCGTAGCAACAAGACTGTGTCAGTTTCATTTAGAATCAAATATTTGTGAAGAATTATTAGAAGCACCGAATCTTAGTCACAGTTTTAATAGTGAACAAATAACTAACATTATTAACGTGGTGAAACAAGTTGCGGAAAGTAGAAAAAGACATGATTTTGAAAATCTCGAATAAATGAATGATGACGAGTTATATTATTGGACCGGTCAATCAATCTTAAATGACACTCCGTCATTGCGGTCAACCCAAAACTGCCCTTGCTATAATGCTTGCAAAAACGACCGGAGAACCGAATGAGAGGTTATCATAATAGATTACTATAAAATTTAACTTGTGTAGCGATAGCTTAATTTATATCTTCTATACCTAGTTTAGCTTAAGTAAATTATCGGATGTTTAATTTTAAAAGTCTAGATTAAGTAAATTAAGTTTAAAATTTGCATGTCTAATAGGCAGAATGTACAAGGCCCTGTAAATAATATTCTAACACCAAATTGTAAATACCTGCATTCAAAGCAAATAAATTTATTTCATTTCATTTCATTTCATTGATTATCCACATGAGTCGCAGGAAACTTGAGTGATTAATGAAATCTGCTAAGGAAGCATTGACTCACGAATATGTCACATGCCATCAGCTGGGACCACTTTGAAAAGAGAGGCTGCTGCAGCGGAACTTATTGATACCAAATGCACGTTTTGGAAACGATGCAAATAACAAACTTATTAAAGTAGCAACTTCGGGTTTCAAATCGAAACATTTAGCCCGCACAAGTATCTTAACTTATTGAAAGTGTATATGATAGAGTGCGAGTGCAGCGATAGCTACATTATTGACGTAACTGGACTCCATGGAGCCGAAATGTCCGATGCAAGCATAACAATGAGGAACATCCTTTTCGTGTATTTTTTTATCCAGGTGATATTCATTCTCGACTGGGGGTTCAGAGACGCTATGAGTGATCTCGAAGCGTTCGGTTACGAAGCACATATGCCACAAAGTGTCACGGTCGGTCAGACACAAGGTATGAGCCCGACCCATTTCTCGAGAATGGTCATGCTACATTGTACTGGGATCAATCTATCATCAGAAGGCAATTCTCGCGCATCTCACATTCGTTATTGTCGCTCGATTCGTACTTTTCCCTCGTGAAAATCATGTTTTCGCTCTTGAAAATCGAGTAGAGCTATTCTCGCCATGTCGATTCGACGATTTCTCGCAGGAAAGCACGCGACATGCCTTAATTTACATGCGACATGCAAAGAGTGGTCGGGACCAGTCGACACGTTCATGACGTCATGTCGACCTTCGTACCAACGTCAAACAGTTGTTGTGTCATTCATGATTAGTCAATGCGGAAGAAAATAATAAATGTTTTTTTTACAAAATGTGTTACACGAGTTCATAAACATCTCAGAAACGCTGCGATCGCCACAAGAAGGAAAAGCACACGAAGAAAACTTCACGTCTTCGTCAAAGTTGTCAAGCAGTGGATCTTGTGCGGCGTCGATTAATAAGACACACATCTGAGATATAGAAGCGGAAGGCTTCTAAAACCAGTCAAATGGACGAAGACGGCTTTACTCTGGTTGACGGCAAGAGAAGGCGATCGCGGGGCAGCCACAATAAACACCGTACCACCACTCCTGCAAGCGAGGATTTTTGAGCTACAGTGCTCACCATCCTCATGCTTATTTCCCGGTGTTACCCACAAACATTGAGAGAGAAGGAGCCAATGTCTTATCAATGCAGCATTAAGGGCTTTACTGAAGCTGTCGTGGATGAAGTCGAGCTGTACTACAAATTTTAAGTCCTTCATTCTCGAGGTTCCTGCGCTGCAAAAGGCTATCGTCCATAGCCCATAATTTTGCCAGGCAGGAATTGCATGAAGATGTTACAGGGAACCATGACCAAACCTAAGTATTGTGTGATAATAATTATGTTGATGTGGTATAAACCCAAGTCTAATTAGTCTGTGATATATTTATGTAAAGGGTTTTTTGTCACTCGAATTATAATATAGATATTATGATGTTACTAGCTTTTGCCCGCGACTTCGTCCGCGTTTCCGTCGTTTTTCGTAAAAAAGTACCATATGTCCTTCCTCACAGTTCAGTGGTTTTGTCGTAACAGACAGATTAACTTTCGTATTTTAGTAGGGAAATATAATATGTCAATCCACAATTCTGTTGAAAAATATCGCAATAAGGAACCGCAGAATATTATTATTAATAGCTGTGCCCGCGACTCCGTCAGCGTGTAACTCCTTGTGTGTTATTAAGTTAATGTATTGGTAATATTGTTTAGATCACTTTCACGTGAGTTTCGATGTGCTCTTTCCTCTGCCGATTCTTGAGAACGCGTAATTCTCATTCTCTTAGCTTTACTCGAAGTTCGAGATAAAGATAATCGTTTTTTAGGTGGCATTGTGTATTTTTTTTTTTATCGACGGTAACGGAAAGGCTATCAGTTACCTAACAAAATAACCTACGTTAGAGGTCCTAACTATAGCTACCTTACACTTAAAATCTAAGTGCCTATTTAAACTAAAATATTCTAATAGAATTATACCCAGAAATATGTACAACTTACATCAAAAAAAGAAATGAAAATAAAGCTGAAACGCCTGTGCAATACTATCTACCTATACCTACTTCACTTAAAAATAAATACCTATAACTACTATAATTAATAAAAGTATCTACGCTTTTACCTACTTAATACAAAAATAAAATTGAACATAAATTAGCCAAAACTTACCTATCGGTATCTAAAAATCTATGCGTACTACTTCTACTACTACTTCACCTAAAAAGAAATAAAATGCAAACTATTAATAATTTGTAATTTGAACGAATATTTAAACACTACCAAAACAACTAATACCTATTTTATAAAATAACAACAAAAGAAATTCAAATAAACTATTTAAAGACTAAAAGTCGCGCTGATAAGCATGGTTTGTTAATATCAATTATTGTCTGTCAATAAGGTCGAACGCTCTGAACGCATCAACAGCCAAATAATATATTGAATGCAGCTCGCGCTCGGCTCGGACCTCCCGCCTTTTTATACCCTACCGCCACGACCCGCGTCGAGCGCGGCAACCGTTACACAAAAATAATCCTTATGGCATGATTCAGTATTCACGCGCGACGGCGCGATGGCTTATTAGCGTATTTCATGTATAAGTTTGGTGTTTCTATACCGATTACTATGATTCTTTTTTTATTGAATAGGTGATAATATTAACTTCTTTTAATTAGAGATGAGTGAGAGTATTATAAACGTAAGAGTAAACAAATATAATCAGAAAGCTCCGAACTGCTAAGCTATCGGGAGTTACACGTGTTATTGTGAGTCAACCATAAAAGATAGACATATGCTGTTGTGGGATATTTTTTAGATAATTTTATGTAGAACATTTCCGTCATAAATGATTTCTATGTAGCTTTAACCATAAAGGCTTCACACGCGACGGAAGCTTAAAAAATGGAGCAACTTCTCCCGTTTTCCCAACATTTCCCTTCACAGCTCTGCTCCTATTGATTGTAGCGTGATGAAAAGTATACTATAACCTCCCCAGGAGTATGAAGAATAATTGTACCAAGTTTCGTTAAAATCCGTCGAGTAGTTTTTGTTTCTATAAGGAACATACAGACAGACAGACAGACAGACAGACAGACAAAAATTTTACTGATTGCATTTTTGGCATCAGTATCGATCACTAATTACCCCCTGATAGTTATTTTGAAAATATATATCATGTAAGTACAGAATTGACCTCTCTAGAGATTTATTATAAGTATAGATTACCACAGCTCCAAAAACATGATGTAGAATTTCAAAAGCATTTCAAACAATAAAGATTTCAAACATGTATAATTTTTTCAATATGAAACTCAAACTAACAAAAATAATATGTTTAAACAATATAAAAATCACTAGTTTACACGATTAGTCGGCGTCATTATATGCGGCGCGTTGTTTAGTAGCCAGCTTAGGAATCGCCGGATAATGATCCGGCGATTCCTAAGCTGGCTACTAACCTACACCTCTTGCCCAAAGTCTTCATGAATCTCGACAGACGTTGTCCAGACTTTCATCACAACAAAAAAAAAAAATCGTGTTGTGACGAGACTCTACCGCTTGACCGTTTGGAAATTTGTTTTTGCAAGGATTAACAATATATTCAGACTTTGTAGATGAATGTAGCCGAAACACGTAGATACAGCTGCGTCGTTGGAACGGTAGTACGCAGTAGCCATTATGAGGGCATTCTGAGAGCCCGTGATTCAGTCCGGTCTTTACGACAATCACGTTTCCTCTTCTCCATCTTGATGTTATTTCGGTATTCATCAGTTTACTCAGTTTAATCATTAGCTGAAATTCTGTTTTTATTTGATTACTTTATTATGACGTGACTAAAATCGTTGACATTGACAAATCAGCATCAGCCATGCATTCCGTTGTACCAAATACAAAGGAGAGTTTATTTAAATATTCATCTATATCTTTCTATACTATTAATAAAGCTGAAGAGTTTGTTTCTTTTTTTGTTTGAACGCGCTAATCTCTGAAACTACCCGTTATTTGAGAATATGCTTTTTGCATTTGATAGTCTAATACTTGAGGAAGAACATCATTAACATCACGCTTCGACCCTTAGGAGCCAAGAAAAAAGAAAAAGTCAGAAAGAGGCTAAGCGAAAACGAAGTAACGGGAGGCACAGCTAAAGGATATGCGAGTATTTTATATTAACACAAGCAATTAGGCAGGGGCAATAGCCAGTAATTAAATAAAAATTGAGTTACGCAATCAATAATGAATATTTTTTTGATAAATGTTTATGAGATACGTATAAAATGGTGCTCGAAACATTTGTTTCACTTTGAAATAATTTTTCAAGATTGTCGACTCCTTAACCAGTCAAATGGACTCGGAGGGTTTTACTCTGGTTGAGGGCAAGTAGGTTTGATCGTGACGCAGCCACAACAAACGCGGTACTGCTCCAGGAAGCGAGGATTTTCGAGCCGCAGTGCCCCACCTTGCTCCTGTACATTTCCCGGTTGGATCCACAGACATCGATAGAAAACGAGCTAAGGTCTAATTAGTGCCGAAGGAAGGACGATGCAGTCGAACGAGATTTTAATTCTGACATCCTCTAGGTTCACGCGCTGCCCAGCATTTTGGCCGGCTGGAGATGTGTATAGATGTTACAGAAAATAATGACCAAAACTAAACTTCCATGTGTGGTGTGATAATAATATGCTTTTGTGGTTTATAATTGGGTGTATACTGAATTTTCAGTCTGTAAGGTATTTATGTAAAGGTTATTTTGACACTAGAATTAAATGATATACCTACGCACCTATTATTATTGTACCACCAACATGATGCAGGATTTCAAAAGATATATAGATTTCTAATGTTTTTATTTTATTTTTGTCAATGCAAACTTATATATCTAAAATAAATACTATACGTAAACAATACATTATAATTAACACAAGTTTACACGAATAGTCGGCGTCCTGTATCGCACGCTGTCCGTGAGCTTAGGAATCGCTGGACCATGTCCCTTATCGACCAAAGTATTCATGAATTTCGAAAGATGATTGTGCGGTACTTTGACCACAAATAAATTTGATTTCGTGTTGTGACGACGTGAAATTTGTTTTCGCTAGGATTTCCCAACTATCTTTTGGGCCTTTATAAAGTATTATAATCGGGACGCGTAGGTACAGCAGCGTCGATGGAGCAGCAGGACAGTCTAGTTGTTGCAGTACCTGACTTGTTATGACAACCACACTTCCTCTTCTTCTTCTTCTCCATCTTGATAAGTCTTGATCTTATTGTGGTAGTCATCAGTTCACTTATAATATCATTGGCAGGCATCCTGTTTTTATTTAATAACTTTTTTAATTTTTTTTAAGCTATTGCATAGCTTTTATCGGAGACTCTGAGCGCGGCGACCGAATGTAGAAATTCCGTAACGAAAAAAAAACCTGACGCGAAAGTTTGTGAGGATGGATGGATGGATGTTTGTTACTCTTTCACGCAAAAACTACCGAACGGATTTTAATGAAACTTTACAGTAATATGGCTTATATATCAGAATAACACATAGGCTACAATTTATAAAGATTTTATGTGATTTAGCCATAATATAACGATAAGTATCCAGTAAGTCGGAAAAAATCCTGCCCTCTGAGATCTATCTTTGCGTGCGCTGCCTAAACCGCTGGAGTTACATGAAAAGAATGTATTGTGGGGTTGTTTGTCTTAAAGAGTTCTAAATAAAAGTCCGCGACAGCATATATCTACCTTTTATGTGGAAGCCATTATAGCCAAAATAGTGAGCTATAAATACATTTAAATTGAATACTTTTTTTAAGTTGCATATTTTAGAGTATTTAGTTAATTCGTATCAAAATAAATACCTTCATCGCTTTCGGTATTTAATGTAGATAAAATTTGTCTTTTACACTAAGTAATTTGGACTAATATTTTAAAAGTTAGAACGATAAGAATGACCTGCGATGAGTCGACGGCGGGCGCGCAGAACGAGGGTGGAGGGGCGGGATAGGCAATGACGCGCGATCGCCGAGTGCGCGACCCGAACGCGGGCAGACGCGTGAGGGCAGACGTCATTGACGGTTGTGTAAATTCTGCGATTTAGGGGGGGGGGTATAGGGGTATTTTTTTAAAAAAATATTTTAAATCAACAATATTATCTTCTTATTTTTGAATATATGCTATGCAATAGCTTTACCGCGGCAGTCCTCGAGTGCCACACGTATTTTTTTTTATTTCATAGTATTTTTATTTCAAATTCAATACATAGAATAATCTTAATTTTACTTCACGGCGATCTGAAATATAATTATTAACAGAGTAGTATTTCTAATACACGTCATCTAACATCGCGTTTTTTTAGAGATAAAATATTGTAAATATTTTTTAAATATGATTATTTTCCTCGTTCATTGGTAACACCGAACTGTCACTTTTCTTTTCGCGCGCATTCTGACATCGCAAGAAAAATTCTCTCTCGTCAAAAATATTAATTTAAAATTAGTTTATGATAGTCCTTACTAAAATAACAAAATGTTAACTATGATATGTGATAGAAAGTGTATTAAGTGCATCGATAGTGGAAACCTGAGCCGTATTATGTGCATCGTTAGTGGAAACCTGAGACGGCCGCGGCGCTCATCAACGACATCAATAGATACATCAAAAGCACTCCTGATCCTGACCAACATTGGATGTACTCAGATCCAGAGGCGTCCCACAACCTTAATGTGCGAGAGTGCTTGGCTCTAACTGACCACCTTGCACGTGATACTGAATAAGCACTATGGTGGACATTGACACTGTTTATTGCATGTGTGCTGCAAACTTGTTAAAACATTATCTCTCCAGTCGCGACACGAGATGTCCTAAGTAGCGTTACCTCCACGTTACTAGCTGGATGAGATGCTGCCAGAGAGGCACGTGATGCCCTTAGCTATGTAAGTACATAGCTAACTGGTATGCGATTTTCACCATTACCCCTCCAGTGGACACGAGATGTCCTCAGCAACGTTAATTCCACGTTACTAGCTGGAGCTGGATGATTACCAATGCTGCACGTGATGCACTTAGCGATGTTACTGTACACAGCTAATGTTGGTATGTACTCGTCATAAGAGGTAAGTCCCATTTCTATGACCTTAGTGAAATTGTAAAAATGTGGTTCTATATGCTCCTAATTTTCGAGCACGAAGGCTGCGAGACAGCCTTACTTAACCCAGCACATTGTCTGCTTGATATACATAAACTTGTAAAAGTATTATACTCCCTATAGTGAGTGCAGGATTCTACCCCACTAACTGGATTGTTATCAGCGAGTACGGGATACTCTTAACAACATTGATTGTATGTTGTTAGCTGGTACATATTTGGCATAGCGTGCACATGCTTAGCATGAGATGATCATAACATGTTAAACCAATACCATGTGTGATCTAGCTTGACATCAAGGATAATAATATTATGGAAGCACAGTCCGCCTTGACGGATTACTCCTTATCAGCTAATACTACACATATCTGTTACCGATATAAACACCAGCCCATCAAAAGGCTATTATACTTATATTCATGGCTATACCCCTGAGTTACTATTTTTAACAAACAAATATACCTAATTAAAAGAAATCTGATGTACAAGATACTCAGCGTCTTTCCTAAGCACTAGGTGGCTTAATTATCCCGACATAAATCGATAAATGATATCTATTTTGAAAATTAAAACAATAAAGCAAAATTGTGTAAGTTTACACTCATACACTCAAATACTAGTACAAGATACTATGTTAAAATGATTCCGTGATACAATGGCTGCTGACAAATGATTCATCGACCCCCTACAAAGCATAATTCCATGCTCATACTTATTCACAAGGCATATGCCTTACTCCCAGACTCCTCTAAACTGAGGGAACAAGGGATTGAGATATTCCACAACCAAATTGCACTGGTTACCTCTGTCATAGGGAAAGTAATGACTGATCCTATGCTTATGAAGAACATAAGCATAGGAAGGGCAAGGGTCTAGCCCATAAGGATATTTGTATGTTTGGAGTGAATAAACAAATAAATAAGACATACAAAAACCGCTGACAGACCTGGCTGATGCAACAAAATACCTGATAATGTCAATGTTCACTCCCACCAAACTAAAACCAGAACAAAATTAATACCCAATAATGAATTTCAACTTACTCTATTTGATAAACAAACAGATACATTTAACAAACTTGAGCATACAACTTCATTGCTACAAACAATAACAATTAATCAATAAACATTAAAACCACAAGACATACACTCAGGATGATAAAGAAAACTTACCGGTCCTATTGAGAAAATGTAAAACTAGTGCAACAGGAGTTGATCTGCTATATTAAATAACAAATTAAAACATCCTACAACTAACTATAATAACAGAAATCACTCAATAACGAAAATAATTTTAGTGGACCTCAATAACAACCCGGCTTATATCTACACTTCAAAACTATATATTTGATACCTATCAAACTCAATATAGTAACTCTTAACACCATTACAAGTAAATACTGAGATGAATTAAAATACATCACAGATTTACAAATAATTTAAATATAAACTTCAGACTCAAACAAAATAGAAAATTCTGTCTCATTCTGAACTTAAAACTGCTATTAACCCCTCTAGGGCAGTGAGACCTCCACCATATTTGATTGGCAGAAAATTACAAATAAAATTCCCAGTACTAACAAGAGTATTTTATACTGACAATTTGTACATTCTTCAAACATTATTGTTCAACACACCAAAAAAGACAGATGTATGATCTCATCGTATAGGTTCTAATCGTAATCGTATAGGTACCTCTATCACTGAGGGCTACCTGCAAGACTTTTAAAAAAGGGCTCATTATAAATACATTGCCCGATAAATTCCATATTAAAACTTTCATACTTTACCTGTACTGACTAAATTACCGGTACTGAATAACACTTACCAAAACAAGATTTCCTACCAACCTACCCTGATTATTTACTTGTCAAATAACAAGATTGCCATAAATCATAATACCTAAAGAAAACACTATAAATGTAACTATATGTTTGCAATGGAAATTAACCATGGAGTACTAACACCTGACTTAAGTGAATTGCTAGGTTCGACTGTTAAGTCTTTCTTAAACAAAACACGTGCCTTGAAGTACCCATTTTAAAACAAAACTTAAAGTATTAGTGATCTTAGTTGCATTACATAACATCAGGCCTGTATTTCGCAAAGGGCCGGGCAGAGATGGTTGACCTTGTTCAAAGGTTATAAAATCAAAATGTCTAATTAAACACTCAACCATCCCAATTAACAGTCTAAATACTTAATAGTAGACTTCAGTGATAACTATGACACTAAAATGAAATTGTCGAAGAAACAAAGAGGGGGGGGGGAGCGCATTGTGATGTGAGGATAAAGCATTGATGGATTGAGATTAGAACATGAACATGGTCAGGTACCATATAATCAACGTAGGCACCATGAATGAATTAACTACAAATGATTGTACACTAAAACCATCTGCTCACCAAGTGCACATTATAGCAAACTATACAACTCCCTAACTTAAACTATATACCTCATTCCATAATTTAATTTCGGATACATTATGAGGTCAGAGAAAAAACTTTCATATCTTTATGCTTAAAAAATTAACCTATTTTTTTTCGACTAGCTCTTGTCAATTATCTGAAACAGACACTTCCACATTACGTAAATTAAGAAAGGAAAATATTTTATCTCGGACATCACAGGTAAAATGGCAAAAACACAAACAGTAAAAAGAGTAAGGCCTATGTGAGGCCACAAAGGGAAATTAGCCAAACTAACCTATTAAATGGTGCTTGCAAAACTTAAAATTGATCAAGCTTAAAGCTCATTCCGGGCTTGACCCTATTTACCAAAATAACCTCAATAACCAAACTCATAAGCTAAAGCTCCAAAAACCCCTACCAGGGCATTGGCAGCTGAAAGAAGGTGAAATTGCTAGATAAGTACCCGTGCATAGGCCACGAGTGGGGGGCTGAATTAAGATATTGCATTCTTGATGGTGGCATTGAAGTATTGGCGTAAAGGTGTAAAATACATATAAAGATTCATAATGAAAAAAAAAAAAAAAAAAAAAAAAAAAAAAAAAAAAAAAAAAAAAAAAAAAATTATGCTCATATTCATATTCATTTATTTGCATTCCACAAGGTAAAGCAAGATGTTAACAAAAGGCTTAGAGCTAAGAGCCGTTGTAAACCCTGTCAGGGCACAGCAAAAATAATGGTTAGGTAGAAAGATTAAAAAAAAAAAAAAAAAAAAAATTGAATTGCTTTACTATAAACAAAAACGAATCCTCTAGCTCACCAATGGTAGCATTTTTTATGCCACAATGATGGTCCGCAAATTGCAGGAATCGGCCATAAATACACAACATAACTCTAAAGATCTTATTAAATGAGCTTATCGTAAACTCACGCACTAAGTTCCACACTGCATCTCAAATAAGCGAATGTTTACGGAAACATCTACAACTGGTACCTATTTTCTGTCATGGAAGCTTTCAAAATGATTCATCCCAACAAATATCTGAATACAAATAGGTACAGAACAAACTTGGAGAAACCCTACAAAGCTGGCTGCCGATTTGGCCCCAATGTCGACTATAGACTAATAAAACAAATACCGAGACTGTTTTAAAGCTACTTTAAAGCTTATAACTAAGTATAATAAAAGTGAGAGTGACTTAATTCTTCCTTTCACAGGACAACACACAGCAGCTCAACTTAGAACAGGCATCAATTGAGACAGACACAATGTGTTACTTGCTGTTTATACTTTTATGCTAATTAACGATAGATTCCTTAATAACCAACGCTAATGAAGGAAGATAAAAGGACCTATTCAATAAACCAGAATATTTATAATCAGATAACTTATTAACTAATTGAATTATTGCAGACAACTCTAAACATCTACTCTGTTAATAATTATATTTCAGATCGCCGTGAAGTAAAATTGGGAATCAAACGAGCTTACCTGTTAAGCGAAGTCTTGATTCTAATTTTATGAACGGCGATCTGAAATATAATTACCCACCCGCCACTAGCTAACAGCCCAAAAGCTGCAATAATTAGTGTAACTAATTCACTTATCCTTTCAGGAAAACCTAGTGAATGTAAGTATGCGGAACTACTCTGTACAGAAAACAGAGCTTGTTCCTCATCTTAAGGATCTCTAAAAATAAGTGACAGTTCGGTGTTACCAATGAACGAGGAAAAAAATCATATTTAAAAAATATTTACAATATTTTATCTCTAAAAAAACGCGATGTTAGATGACGTGTATTAGAAATACTACTCTGTTAATAATTATATTTCAGATCGCCGTTCATAAAATTAGAATCAAGACTTCGCTTAACAGGTAAGCTCGTTTGATTCCCAATTATAATATACAAGCTAACACTAAAATATATATAAACTATTAACTAACTATACAAATATAAAGGGGGAAGACAATCATAGGGCATCAAAAAATTCGTCCGCATCGCTGTCAACACGAAAAGTGCCCAAAAGGCTGGCAGCATTGCCACGCTGTATGGCAATGCTGATTCTCTGGCCGAAGAATAGGCCAGCCTTCTGGTCACATGAAGAGTCAATTAATTACTTAATTTATGTAGAGATAATCAATGTAAATAAACAGAAATTATGACCTTAATAATTTGACGTGACAAATATCGTTGACATTGGTGCCGATTCTCTTGTCACAAATGCCTCTAAACTAAACTAAAAATCACTAAAATTTAGTTTATTCCTGTCAAACGACGATTTCCTATTCTGAAATAGACTAAAGTGACACAACTTAACTATATTTTAGTTTGACAGCGCTAAGATAGTACTGAGTTTTTAGTTTAGTCAAAATGGCAATTTTGCTATTCTGAATATGACGTTTTTCACCTAAAATTTTGGTTGTAAAAGACCAAATCAGACTAAACCTGACAAATTTTAATCGCGATTAAAATGGTGTGGTATAAAATAGAACTGTTTTGCATTAAAACAAAACAGTTATTATGTTATGAAAAACATAACATTTGATTTGAAGAAGCTGTCTTAAATTTTACCGATAATAAGCATAAAACGTACTTACGGGTGCCAAAAGTTACCTTTCACTCAAGCAGGAATCGCGGCTGCCAGCTCGATCTGTCACTCATGACAAGTGTCAATCATAGAAGTCTTCAAAAATTCAACAGCAAGCAAATTGCTCAAATGTTATGTTTTTCATAACATAATAACTGTTTTGTTTTAATGCAAAACAGTTCTATTATGTTTCTTCAAAACATAACATTTGATTTGAAGACCTGTTTGGTATCTGCTGGTGAAAGAGTACCCGAAGGATGTAGACGCTATGTGAATTAAATATTATATGGAACGAACGAATATTTCAGTCTGTATTAATTAAATGTTCCAATAAAACAATTAAGTGTTTTCAATATATTTATCTTAGTAGATGCAGAAATGAACACATCTTCCTTATGATGTTAAAGATTAATGGCAAATTTATTTGCCTTATTTAAGGTGAATATAAATTATAAGGCTACAGTATGCTGATAATAGAAAATCAATGGGACTAAACTGAATAATAATCTCATCAATAAAGGAGAATTGGATCACTCATATCCTTAATTAATATAAGTTTAGTTACTTACTTGGAAATTATGAGATCAATCAAATGTACAGACATTTTTTAATGTCATAGTAAGCAATTTTATAAAGATGTGGAAACACAAACTCAATGTCATACATACATGACAAAGTTAAAATTTCGTTGAAACTGAAATTTAATTAGGACCTTTTATTAAAATGGTCAATAGGTTAGTCAAGTGGTGATGCATGTAAATGAAGTCTCATCATTTGTTAATTAAATTAACTTGAAATGTGAATCATGTACACAAACATAATTTTAATATTTTCTTAGGGGATTAAAAATTATCATATAATAAATCCTCTTCCTCTCTCACAGAGAGACCCTTTGTCCACTCAGTGGGAACATAATAGCCTGAGCATTATAATAATAATAATTCTTTATTTTTCGGACAACATACATACTCGTACATTATACATTCTCTTGAGAGGTAGCCCTCTCTTTTACTACTTTACGAAAGTAATTTTTCTGTCTCCAGCGGCTCTTCCAGTTTCATTTCATCTGATAATCTATTTTCCAGCCAGCCTCCCGAAGGCTACCACAGACCTTATACTTCCTAGAGGCTCCTCAATCTTAGTTTGTTTAAAAATGAATCTAGTCCATTCTAAGGAGAGGCAGTGTTGTCTTTCAAGGCAAGCTTAACCACACCTGTTATTGCAAACCAAAATCAACAAGGATTATGGTAGCTTTTAAGTAAACATCTTGATTGTCAGTGTCTTTGAACCCTATTTTGGCCACACTAATATTCAAAATCTTGAAAGTTGTGAGTTGTCTTATATTATTAGGTTAAGCATGTAAATCTACGCCAAGCAAGGGGTATCTTTTTATCCCATATGGGTGCCTGGGTAATGCTTTTGAAACTTACAAATGGACAAAATCTGTTTAGATGCGATCAGGTTATTAAGGGCTAATGCCATGCAATCTACACTATGACATTCACCTCTGAATAGGAGCTTTATAAGTAAGTAGTATGGATTATCTCCAAATAAATTTTAGCAAGTACCTTGTTCCTCTATCGACCACTGCCCCTTGCAACCTGACTGCCCCCCTCCCCCAACTTTCCAAGCTAGGAGTTGCAGCTTGTCAGGTCTAAGAGGTTCTTACATGGATCCTGTACTGGTACTGGGTCTAGTATGGGGCGATTTATATATAGTACGTCCCCATCCCATTACCGAGTTCAGATGGCTGAACACTCGGTCTTAAATTGGGCGAAGAGAGAACACCCATGCTAGTCAATGCTGTCACCTCTGACTAAAAGCATCGTAGAAGCATCGCAGAAGCTTGCCAAGCCATCGTTTGAGTCCCATGTGACGTACTGTCGCACAACGGCCGACTTATCTTACACGAAAAGGTCGTAAACGTCGAGGACGCCCCACTTTGAAACATGGCCTCCGAGGCCTGGGGCCTGGAGCAACAGGAGCCAATCAGGCTGGTCTGTTCTTAAAAGCGGTCGGCTAAGCCGTTATAACACTTAACCTCCCCGGGAGGTAAACCGCTGACAGAGTGATGTTAAGCTAACTTCGTCGTTTTGCAAGATAGGTTCAGGAGAGCTAGGAAAATGTATCCCTCGCTCATCCTTGAATGTACGACAAATGGTCTGTTGTCGGAATGAATTAAATTACTAGAATATTTGCACTCTGAAGACTGGCTTTTGTGGCTGCTTATTACTGCGTATATGGCAAACATCTCTCGCAAATTCGAGTGCCATTTTTTTTTTGGTTTGGTCAAGTTCCTGACAAGAGTAGAATACTCTTTATAATTTACACCATACGAATTACAGATATAAATGTAGAAATTGTACATACGGTGACACAATGGGCGGTATTATCACTAAAAGCATCTCTTGGATGTATAGAGTGGCCCATTTATGTGGGCTTACCCTTCCTTCACGGCATGTGTGGACAGGAAGTGGGTTACCTTACCATGTGTAGAGGAACTGAGCTGTGGTCTATCAATAGCCTTTGGCCACCACATTAACTCTTGGCAAACCAATGGAGCAACCTTTTTTAATTTCTCTTGGTCTGCCCTTTTCAACTATTTTGCAGACAGGGCCTTGTGACTAGTATCAGTACATAAAAAGGCCTAAATCTTCTAAATCCTGATTGAGATTTAGAATTTGCTTAGGAAATTTACTTCTCATCCAAGCTTTTTTAGGAGTTCCAGTCTCTGAGACATAGAAATAAAAAATTTACAGGCTCGCAAATTCTCTATTCAAACAAAAATCTAATTTTGTGATGGCCCAGTGGTTAAGGCCTCGACTCTCATGCATGAGGTTGAGGTTTCAAATTAAGGCAAGTACCAATGTGACTTTTTCAATTCATATGTATTTTCTGAGTTTATCTGGCACATTACTGACATTGGTGAAGGAAAACACTGTGAGGAAACCTGGACTTATAGTTAATATAAGTCTGAAATCGCCAACCCGTCCCGAGCAAGCATGGCGATCAATGCTGGTGCCTTCTCTGTATGAGAAGAGGCCTTTGCCCTGCAGTGGGACAGTAACAGGCTGGTATTATATTATAAACAAAAAGACCTAACAAGGGAACTATTTCATGAACAGCTACCCTTCATTCATTAATAAAACATTGCTTCCATTTTACTTTTCAATTGTCATCATCTTACTTGAGTATAAACAATAGGCTATTTGATTATAATATCATAATATTAGAAAACCACATAGATTAATATTTTGCGTTTAATAGAAATTTGCAGAATTTTCTGAAACTAGAATTGTTCTGAATATTAATATTTTCGGTCTTTGACTTAGCAATAGAAATCTGTGGAATTTGCTAAAAATAGAATTGTTCTGAATATTATTAATTTATTTATTCGACTTCTTGTTAGGATCTTATCATTCCCAAGCTTTTACATGGTTCTTTAGACGGCCTGAATCTTGTCAACAATATGAATCTAGGCCTAGTTATTCTTGCTATGATCCTGTTTATCATGTCTTCTTCTATCTATATATATAAAAGAAAGTCGTGAAATCGTGTTAGTTACACCACTTATAACTCAAGAACGGCTGAACCGATTTGGCTGAAAATTGGTGGGGAGGTAGCTTAGAACCAGGAGAAGGACATAGGATACTTTTTAGTAGGGTAGGTAGGGTAGGTAGGGTAGGTAGGGTAGGTAGGGTAGGTAGGGTAGGTAGGGTAGGTAGGGTAGGTAGGGTAGGTAGGGTAGGTAGGGTAGGTAGGGTAGGTAGGGTAGGTAGGGTAGGTAGGGTAGGTAGGGTAGGTAGGGTAGGTAGGGTAGGTAGGGTAGGTAGGGTAGGTAGGGTAGGTAGGGTAGGTAGGGTAGGTAGGGTAGGTAGGGTAGGTAGGGTAGGTAGGGTAGGTAGGGTAGGTAGGGTAGGTAGGGTAGGTAGGGTAGGTAGGGTAGGTAGGGTAGGTGCGCCGTAGATAAGTACTTAGTGCTACTCGAGCGAAGCCGGGGCGGGCAGCTAGTTTAATATAAAAGAACTAATTCTTATAAAACCAGCTTTAACTAAATATACATATTGTGAGTTTAAAATTGTTTAGTGGCTGTATTTGTTCCATTTCTAATTTTGATAGAGCAAGCTAGGTCCTGATGATCATAACTATAAGATTTTCTTAATTATTACAAAATACAGCAAAGAAAAATACAGTATTAACATTATAAATTATAATGTTGTTTAAATATTTAGTATTTCCTAATAGTTATAGAACTTAATGTCATATTATATTTAATTAGTAATTTTAATGTTCTGAATGCAAATTAGAGTTCATAAGAGGTGCTGAACCTCTTTAATGTAACAACTGCATACCACATGAGAGTATTGCACTCTATTTTAATTTAAATACACTTCTGGATGGGTGTGTCCGGACTATTTCCAAAATGGAAAGTAGGATACTATCTCAGTGGGTAGGTTGCTGCCCAATTAACAAGTCCCTGTGGACGTTGCTTTAGCAGCTAGCTCCATCTGCACTAGACCCATATTAGAGATCCCAGCCAAAACCCCCCTCCGCAGGGGCTAAATAGTCTTTAGTTTTATTTAGTGGCATAAGTACTCATTTACTTCTAATTCAGTGTGTGAAACACATGGGCTGGGTGAGCATACCTACAGGTCTTCTTATAACGGATTGTTTTATAAGATGGGATGTCAAAATAAAAATAAAACTGCTTGAGTAGTTTTGCCTCCTCAAGACAATCTGTTTTTGCGTTAGGAATTACCTAATCACAATATTTTACACTGAAACCTTTAAATTGTAGTGTTTCAAGTCTCTTTAGACATGACCGGATTGTTTAGAAAACAACAATGCGCTTCTGAAGTAGATACTAGCAAGAAGCAATTTAGAAGTTTGTTGATAGTGTTTCTCTGAGTAAGATTAGTGATATAATGTAGAAATTGTGTCATTGTTAACAGATTTAACACTTACTTGTCTACTCGCTCAATTGTAAATGCGTGGGCCCGACTTACAGGAAATCGTTTCGATCTCTTTGCCGTAGTTCGGCAGTGGGAATAGGTGCCTTCTTCCTCCGAGGATAAAGAGCATTCTTCACCACTATCGCACTTAGGAGAATCCGCAGGCACCGGTGACAATTTAGATTTAATGTGACCTTTCGATCTCCATTTCGGAATTTCGCTGGCTCAACTATCAGCGTAACACTATATATCACTTACCACAAGCACTATTATTCACTTTCTACAAGTTTTTTCTGAAACTTTACAATTTTCTTTAAAGAAAATTATCGAAAGAAAAATTTTCCGTACGTTGGCGGCAAAATTTTTAGACGCTATGATTGACACTTGTCATGAGTGACAGATCGAGCTGGCAGCCGCGATTCCTGCTTGAGTGAAAGGTAACTTTTGGCACCCGTAAGTACGTTTTATGCTTATTATCGGTAAAATTTAAGACAGCTTCTTCAAATCAAATGTTATGTTTTGAAGAAACATAATAAGTTGTTATGAACTAAAATTCACACCAACATCTCGACTTCACGTGCAAAAACAGTACTGTATTTTTTTTTTCTTTTGCTTATATCTCGAAAATGGTGCGTCCTATCGCAAAAATAATGAAAATTTCGACCCCCTTTATAAAACTCTTAAACACCTAACACTCAACACGTAGGTAATATTTTTTTCATATTTTCCATACAAAAAAATAAAAATTCCATATAAAGCACGTCGAGGCTACACCACATACGCACCTCCGGCTCTAAAAAAAATCACCGGTTAGGGCAAACCACGGGTACCACGTGGATTCACGATTGTCAAATTCTATTTTAGTTGTGTCAAAATTATTTTTTAGTTTAGAGAATTTTATTTGCAGAATAGCTCTAAGATTCTCATAGCCAAAAGTAAGTAATTTTAGTCTTAGTTTAAGTTAGTTTAGTTCGGTGTACAAGAGAATCGGCACCATTGACACATTAAGCATCAGCCATGCATTCCGTTGTAGGAGAACTTTTTTTAATGTTACTAATAAAATAAAAATGGAGTACCGAAATCAATAATGATGATGATATTCATAAATGTTTATGAAATACATACGTATAAAATGTTGCTCAAAACCTTATAGATATACGGTTAAAAGTCATTTTTAATAAACTATAAGAAGTACATCTACGGTATCGTTTAAAAAGTAGCATCATTTTGTGGAATGGATCACTTCACGCGACGTATAATGACAACATTTTTAGGGTTCCGTACCTCAAAAGGAAAAAACAGAACTATTATAGGATCACTCGTGTGTCTGTCTGTCCGTCTGACACAGCCAATTTGCTTCGAATATACCAATTTAGTTGAAATTTGGTACACATATGAATTTTTGTGACACGGACGTGTAACGTAAATAAATGAAATTTGAATATGGGGGTCACGTTTCGGGGGGAAATTGGAAAAAAAAAAAAGTTTTGTAAACTATATCGTGTGACAGATCAAATGAAAGGGCTTGTTGTGAAGATCTCAATATTCTTTTTATATAAAAGAAACTTTAATAAAATAAGAATATAGATGAAAATTGCCCATAATATGAAACCATAATATCCGAAACTACAAGGCCTAAAATTATGAAAAATATACGGAGAATGGTTCTTTACTCATAGATTACAGGAAAACCTATAAGTCTATGGTCTTAAAAAAACATGGTAAATCACTCAATATTCTGCATACAAGCTTACATTTGCAGTTGGAATGTATTCCCATACCAAACATGTTTTTCAACTAAAATGTTAAGTTTGTTCTTGGGATAAATTCATCCCAACTACGGAACCCTTCGTTGTGCGTGGCCCGACACGCACTTGGCCGGAATCTGGATAATGTCACCATTTTATAAGCGACATAGGAAGTCGAGTGGCAATACGAATTCGACTAGAACGAGTGAAAACGCGAGAATTGGCATCGACTATTGTAGCCAATATGCCTGATATTGTGGTGATAAATCGACGAGAGCGCCGTGCAATGATTGTTGATATCGCTGTCCCTCATAACGAGAATCTCGTGAAAACTGAGAAAGATTTAAATATCAAGTATCTTAACTTAGGACACGAGGTTGTCGACATGTGGGACGTGGACTCTGCAACCATTGTACCGATAATCGTTACGGTTTATGGCCTAATAGCGGAAAGCCTCGACCGACACCTCAAGAGGCTTTCCTTGCGCGGCTGGGTCAAGGGCTTGATTTAGAAAGCAGTACTCCTAGATACAGCACGCATAGTGAGGAGGTGCCGCTCTCTAGAGCCCTGACCACCGGCAGCTTGGACTCTGTTCCTGATGCCGATGGGTTTCAATTTTTTTTTTTTTTTAATAAAAATATTTAAAAATGTAAACAATATGTACTGAAAATGAAATAAAGGATTAATAAATGTTATATGTTCCCCAATATCTTGTTTTATTAATCCAGCAACTACCTACGTTGAGCTTATTATGATCTTTACTCTTCGCATTGCATTGCTATGCTTAATCACAATAGGCGGGGGTGGAGGGAGGAAGAAGATATTTACGTTAAACTTAAAAGCATGATATTTATAGTCAGGATAAACATGACCATACCAATAAAACCCCGAAACAGAATCTAATGGACTTTTGCCAGAATCATAAGACATATAAGTACTTGCATTTCCCACAAGTGTCATCGGTGGAAGGCCTTGGACCAAGTTTCAAACATCTAAGCCCATTGTCTCTTGATCTTAATTTCAATGTATACTTGCCTGCCTTACCTGTGTACTCTGGTGCGCGTTCCGCGAGCTCGAGTCCCGTTTGGTAGTCGTAAATTCCCAGTTTTTATCGAAAATAAAGGTTTATGATCAAAAGTCAACATTTTTCTTCTGCGTAAATTTCAGTTATTTCACAGGTGACTAGCCCGCGCAGATACGCGTCTTTTGACACCTCGCACGGGCACCTAGCTCACATAGAAATTCGTTTTTTTTTTCGAAACCTATGTAAATTTTTATCTCAAAATCTTCTTTCCAAACCATATTTGATCTTAATTTCAATGTATACTGGCCGTGGCCTGCCTTACCTGTGTACTCTGGCGCGCGTTCCGCGAGCTCGAGTCCCATTTGGTAGTCGTAATTTCCCGGGTTTTGTCGAAAATTACGGTTTTTGATCAAAAGTCAAAAATTTTCTTCTAAGTAAATTTCACAGGTGACTAGCCCGCGCGGAGACGCGTCTTTTGGCACCTCACATAGAAATTCTTTTTTTTTTTCGAAACCTATGTTAATTTTTATCTTAAAATCTTCTGTCCAAACCATATTTGATCTGAATTTCAATGTATACTTGCCTGCCTTACCTGTGTACTCTGGTGCGCGTTCCGCGAGTTCGAGTCCCGTTTGGTAGTCGTAATTTCCCAGTTTTTGTCAAAAATTACGGTTTTTAATCAAAAGTCAACTTTTTTCTTCTGCGTTAATTTCAGTTATTAAACAGGTGACTAGCCCGCGCGGAGACGCGTCTTTTGACACCTCGCACGGGTGCCTAGCTCACATAGATATGCGATTTTTTTCTCGAAACCTATGTAAATTTTTATCTTAAAATTGTCTGTCCAAACATATTTGATCTGAATTTCAATGTATACTTGCCTGCCTTACCTGTGTACTCTGATGCGCGTTCCGCGAGTTCGAGTCCCGTTTGGTAGTCGTAATTTCCCGGTTTTTGTCGAAAATTACGGTTTTTGATCAAAAGTCAACAATTTTTGTCTGCGTAAATTTCAGTTATTTCACAGGTGACTAGCCCGCGCGGAGACGCGTCTTTTGACACCTCGCACGGGCGCCTAGCTCACATAGATATGCGATTTTTTTCTCGAAACCTATGTAAATTTTTATCTTAAAATCGTCTGTCCAAACCATATTTGATCTTAATTTCAATGTATACTTGCCTGCTTTACCTGTGTACTCTGGTGCGCGTTCCGCAAGTTCGAGTCCCGTTTGGTAGTCGTAATTTCCCGGTTTTTGTTGAAAATTACGCAAAAGTCAACATTTTTCTTCTGCGTTAATTTCAGTTACTTCACAGGTGACTAGCCCGCGCGGTGTCGCATCTTTTGACTACACGCACGGGCGCCTAGCTCACATAGATATGCGATTTTTTTCTCGAAACCTATGTAAATTTTTATCTTAAAATCGTCTGTCCAAACCATATTTGATCTGAATTTCAATGTATACTTGCCTGCCTTACCTGTGTACTCTGGTGCGCGTTCCGCGAGTTCGAGTCCCGTTTGGTAGTCGTAATTTCCCAGTTTTTGTCAAAAATTACGGTTTTTAATCAAAAGTCAACTTTTTTCTTCTGCGTTAATTTCAGTTATTTCACAGGTAACTAGCCAGCGTGGAGACGCGTCTTTTGACACCTCGCACGGGCGCCTAGCTCACATAGATATGCGATTTTTTTCTCGAAACCTATGTAAATTTTTATCTTAAAATCGTCTGTCCAAACCATATTTGATCTTAATTTCAATGTATACTTGGCTGCTTTACCTGTGTACTCTGGTGCGCGTTCCGCAAGTTCGAGTCCCGTTTGGTAGTCGTAATTTCCCGGTTTTTGTTGAAAATTACGCAAAAGTCAACATTTTTCTTCTGCGTTAATTTCAGTTACTTCACAGGTGACTAGCCCGCGCGGTGTCGCATCTTTTGACTACACGCACGGGCGCCTAGCTCACATAGAAATTAGATTTTTTTCTCGAAACCTATGTAAATTTTTATCTTAAAATCGTCTGTCCAAACCCTATTTGATCTTAATTTCAATGTATACTTGCCTGCTTTACCTGTGTACTCTGGTGCGCGTTCCGCGAGTTCGAGTCCCGTTTGGTAGTCGTAATTTCCCAGTTTTTGTCGAAAATTACGGTTTTTGATCAAAAGTCAACATTTTTCTTCTGCATTTATTTCAGTTATTTCACAGGTGACTAGCCCGCGCTGTGTCGCATCTTTTGACTCCTCGCACGGGCGCCTAGCTCACATAGAAATTCAATTTTTTTCTCGAAACCTATGTAAATTTTTATCTTAAAATCGTCTGTCCAAACCATATTTGATCTGAATTTCAATGTATACTTGCCTGCTTTACCTGTGTACTCTGGTGCGCGTTCCGCAAGTTCGAGTCCCGTTTGGTAGTCGTAATTTCCCGGTTTTTGTTGAAAATTACGGTTTTTGATCAAAAGTAAACATTTTTTTTCTGCATTTATTTCAGTTTTTTCACAGGTGAATAGCCCGCGCTGTGTCGCATCTTTTAACTCCTCGCAAGGGCGCCTAGCTCACATAGAAATTAATTTTTTTTCTCGAAACCTATGTAAATTTTT
Organism: Agrochola circellaris; assembly: GCA_914767755.1. Taxonomy (NCBI): domain Eukaryota; kingdom Metazoa; phylum Arthropoda; class Insecta; order Lepidoptera; family Noctuidae; genus Agrochola; species Agrochola circellaris. The sequence goes on along the minus strand of OU611867.1, from coordinate 41,342 downwards.
ATCTTAAAATCGTCTGTCCAAACCATATTTGATCTTAATTTCAATGTTTACTTGGCTGCTTTACCTGTGTACTCTGGTGCGCCTTCCGCAAGTTCGAGTCCCGTTTGGTAGTCGTAATTTCCCGGTTTTTGTTGAAAATTACGCAAAAGTCAACATTTTTCTTCTGCGTTAATTTCAGTTACTTCACAGGTGACTAGCCCGCGCGGTGTCGCATCTTTTGATTACACGCACGGGCGCCTAGCTCACATAGAAATTAGATTTTTTTCTCGAAACCTATGTAAATTTTTATCTTAAAATCGTCTGTCCAAACCGTATTTGATCTTAATTGCAATGTTTACTTGCCTTTTTTTTTTTTTTTTTTTTCCCGGGGTGGAAAATCCTCATGGATGTCCTCCGCCCTGGGGCGGGCGGAGGGGTCTGTCAGACTCTTACTGACTAAAAACCACCCCGGTGTTCCGACTCACACCTACGCCGGGGGTCGCGGGAACGAAAGAATCTTCCGCAACCACCGGCCGGTGCCGGCCCGCCACTGCGGGCCTCCTCTCGGGTCAGGGGGGGGAGTGAGGTGTTTGACTCCCCCCGCGACGTCTCAGAGGGGCGCGCGTGGAACACTACGCGCCGCCACCTCGGGTCCTGATGTGTGGGGGGCGACGGACGTCCCCGAGTCCGTCGCCCCTGGACCCATTTAGGGGGGCCGGAAGAGGGCGTTGTCCGCCCTCCGCCGACGCCCGGTGCGCCTGCTGCGGGCAGGGTGAGTGGACGAGATCTCCCTCTCCCTTTCCGCAGCCTCCTTCTGCGAGACGACCGTCTCGCAGAAGGCGACCACCGCGTCCCAGGACTCGGCGCCGCCGACCATAGCGTTCACTACGGCCGGCAGCGACAAGTCACTGCCTACTTCTGAGATGAGGGCACGGCGCGGCTCCTCCCAAGCGGCACACTCTGCCAGCGTGTGCCGCGCCGTGTCCTCCCGGCAGTCGACGCAGTGGTGACACCGGGCGTCCGGCTCCCTGTTTATGCGACACAGGTACTTCCCGAAGCAACCATGCCCCGAGAGCACCTGCGTCACCCGAAACGACAGGGAGCCGTGCCTCCTCCCGAGCCAGCGGTCGAGCACCGGCCGGACCGCCTCGACGACGTCGAGGCCGGCGGTAGGGCGCGAAAGCCTGTCCCGCCATTCCGCCACCAGGACCTCGCGAAGCTGAGACCGATGCAGCTCCACGTGTCGCTGCATCGGTCGCTCGCCTCGAGCCCGCGCTTCCTCGCGCCACCGATACGATGACGCGAGTACTTTCGCCTCCAGGTCCCAGGGCGGGGATCCGGCCAGTGCACAAGCCGCCTCGTAGGAGATCGTGCGATATCCCCGGATGACTCTGACGGCCATCGCCCTCTGCGGTCTCCGCATGACGGCGATGCTCCCGGCCGTCAGGTCAGCCGCCCAGATCGGGGCCCCGTAAAGGGCCATCGATCGCACGATCCCCACGTAGAGCCGCCTACAAGCGGCGCTCGGGCCCCCCAGATTGGGAAGCAGCGTTGAGAGCGCTCCAGCAGCGCCCAGCAACTTGGGCGCCAGCCGTCGGAAGTGGGGCCCGAAGTCCCACCGGCTGTCGAGGACCAATCCTAGGTACTTCATGGTACCCTCGACAGCGATCCGAGCCCCCCCGACCACGATGTGTGAGCCGGGTGACGGCGCCCGCCGGGGGCCATGGAACACCATGGCCTCCGACTTGCTGAGGGCCACCTCCAGGCCTAGGCGACGTATGCGGCTCACCACCTGTGAGACCGCAGCCGTCGCCAGCAACGCTGCTTCCCTGTGCGAGCTCCCCCGGGCAGTGACCAGCGTGTCGTCCGCATAACACGTCAGGTCTACCCCCGGCCTGAGCTCGCCCCTCAGCACCCAGTCGTACCCGATGTTCCACAGGAGCGGCCCTAAGACCGAGCCCTGTGGAACACCGCACGACATGCGGCGCTGGTTTCCGCCATCACGTCCCACGTAGGTGACACACCTCCCAGACAGATAAGCCCCAACGATGCGGCGGAGGTAGGGAGGCACACCATGATAGCGCAGTGCCTCCCGAATACAACTCCAGGGCAGGGTGTTGAAGGCGTTGGATATGTCCAAGGACACCGCCAACATCACCCCGCCCCGAGACACCGCTTCCTCCGCCAGGACTCTAACCCGCGACACAGCGTGTATCGTGGAGCGCCCATGCCGAAACCCAAACTGACTGTCGTCCAGGTCCGGCCCCTCTCTGCACAAGTGGCCGACGAGGCGGGCTGCGATTACTCGCTCGAACAGCTTGCCCACCTCGTCTAGCAGCACTATGGGCCGGTACGCGGACGACGAGTCCGCCGGGCGCCCCGCCTTCCTGAGCAGGACCAGACGACCAGATTTCCACAAAGTGGGAAACTGGCCCTGCTCAAGACACGCTGTGTAGAGTCCTCTCAGTTGGGGCTCGAGCTCCTTCAGAGCGAGGGCCAACACGCAGCCGTGGATCCCGTCGGGCCCCGGAGCCACGTTCTTGGCCCGGAGCCGCATCACGGCTGCCCTCATCTCTGCCTGTGTCACCCCTGGGACGCTGATGGCGTTCACCTCCTCTTCTTCTGCAGACTCTGCGGCCGTGGGCAAAGCCATCGGCGGCGGAGTGTGCTCCGCTCTGGCCGGGAAGAGGGCTGCAACCACCTCCTCCAGCAGCTCGGGTTGGAGACTCTCCGTAAGCGGAGGCGCCGCGGCTCGAAGTTTCCCTCGAACCGCGCGATAAGGGCGCCCCCACGGATCCCCGTCTAGAGTCTCCAACATCTCTTCCCTGGCTCGCGTCCTCGACTCGCCGATGGCCAGCCCCAGAGTCTGCTTGGCCGCGCGGTACACCTCATACAGCGCGGCCTCTTCGTCAGGGACCCGACGACGTCTCCTTCGGTATCGGGTGTACCGGCGTCTGACCGCCACGCACGCGACGCGCAGCTGCGCGATCTCGGCGGTCCACCAGTACACCTGGCGCCTTGCGGACTGTGCGTGGACCCGGGGCATGGACGCGTCGCTGATATGCGTCATAGCCCCGCGGAACCACAGCGCCTCCTGCTCGACGTCGACGGGTCCGTTCGTCGCCGACTCCCGGCTCCAGGCCTGGACAATAGCGGCCTCCTCGAGAAGTTCCCTGTCTATGCGCTTACGCGCCCAGCGCGGACCGTCCGTTCGCGGGGTCGGTGGACCGCGGCCGCCGGTGGTCTGGGCGGAGACGTCGAATCGGATGTATCGGTGATCCGACAACGTCTCCACCTCCACGGCGACACGCCAGTCGCGGACACGGCTCGCGACAGCGGGACTAGCGAACGACACGTCCACTATAGACCCGCCCCGCTGCCGCACACACGTGTGTACCGAGCCCCGATTCAGGACGGTCAGGCCAGTCGTGACCGCCCACTCCTCCAGCACCTCGCCCCTAGCATCGGTCACAGGGGATCCCCACGCCGCAGACTTGGCGTTGAGATCCCCCAGCAACAGCACAGGGCGAGGGTGGAATCGGCCCACGACGGCACCCAACTCGACAAGGAACCTCTCGAAGTCGGCGAGACTCTTGTTGGGCGAAAAATACGCCCCAACAGTGCCAATGCCGTCCGCGAGGGCGGCTACCCAGCCGCGGCCTCGGGACGGGTTGACAAGAGCCCCGCCAATGATGGCCACCAAACCGTCCAAGTCTCCCACCCAGTTATCCCTGGGGGGAACGAAATACGGTTCGGCGACCACGGCCACGTCAATCGACCACTGTGCCATGCTCTGGAGCAAAAGATCCTGAGCTCTAGCACAGTGGTTGATATTGCCCTGGAGGAAATGGTACAGCGCCATTAAGCGCAATCCATTCCCTCCAACGCACCATTCCTAGGCCGGGAGTCGGCCGAAGGGCAGCCAGGCTGCGGGGGGGGTAAAGAGCCCCCGGCAGCCATGGCAGCCCCTGTCTTCTTCTTTTGCGTCTTCTTGGCGGGCGCGCCACAGGCCTTTCCGCCCGCTCTGTGCCCCGCGGGCCTCCCTGCAGCTGTACAGAGGCTGCAGTTTGGCGCCGCGAGACACTGGGCCGCCTTGTGGCCGGCCTGACCGCAGCGATAGCACTGCTCGCTGCGGTCAATAGCGGCGGTGCACCGTGCCCTGACATGCCCAATGTCGAGGCAACGGTAGCACCGCAAGGCCCTGGGCTGCAGCTGCTTCACCCTCGCTGCCACCCACCCCACCAAGAGACGTCCAGCGTCGGCGACTTTCTTCGCCGCCGCCACCGGACACCGCACCCAGATCGCGCCGAGCCCGGAGGCATCGACGCGAACCTCGCCCGTCCGGACGTCTTCAGGCGGACATCCACCGATTTTGGCGATGGCCGCCACGACCTCAGCCGGGGTCGTCGAGTCGTCCAGGCCATCGACGCGCAGTTCCGCGGTCTTCATGGGCCTGGACACCCGAACGTCCTCCGGATTGAGGACCTCCCGCAGCTTGGCGGCCAGGATGTCCGCCTTTTCGCCGCTAGAGGCACCCGACACCTCAAGCAGTCGCGCCCCCGTGATCGCCTGCCTCACTTTGAGGCCGGCCGGTACACCTAAGTCGGGGAACGCGACTTTCGACTTTGCCTCCATGAGGACCGCCTTGTAAGAGACGCCCCTTTCGACGGCTCCGGGCTGCAGCGTAATAACTACAGCCGCAGAGCGTGGGGCTCTCATCTTTGGCGGCCCTTGAGCCTTCTTGGGTGCCGGTGGTGCAGCGGGTACCGGTGGCGGCGCCGTCTTCTTCTTTTTTTTCTTTCTCTTGACGACCGTCGTCCACAAGTCCGCGGTGGACCCGGGTGCGGTCGCCGAGGGAGCGGGCGCTGGTGGCGCGGCCGTCCGTGACGTGGACGCTGACGAGCCCTCCGCGGGCTTCCTCCCCGGACCCGGCTTAGCGGGCTCCGCCTTCCTCCGCCTGTCTGCAGCGAGCGGCGGCCGGAGAGTCTCAGCCGGGAGGAGCCTCGACTCGAGGCCCTGCAGCCGGGCATTCATCATGCCCCCACACTGCAGCATGCAGATGCGGACGATCTTTTCGATCTCCGCTTCCGCAGGTGCAGGTGCGGGGGCAGGTACGGACGACGGGGGGGCCGGCGGTGTCTTGGCAACGACGCCGGGGGCGGAACTGGTGGCCGCAGGACGCCTCTGCTGCCATTCCGCCCTCTGCGCGGCAAGCTCCCGCTTGAGGTCCTCCAGCTCGGATCTGAGACGGCTGTTCTCCTCCCACAGCTTCGCCGTCTCATCCGAGCTTGTGCGACTTAGGAGGACCCCAACTGCCTCCTTGATGTCGCCAGCCGCCTCCTTCAGAGCGCGCGTGAACGTGCCCTTCAGGCTGCCAGATTTCGTGGCAACCTTTAGGACAACGTCCACGCCGTCCAAAACTTGGCGACTGAGCGCCACCGCCGACACACTTCCTCCGGCAGCCGCCTGAGCAGTGCGTCGCTCTCGGGCCAGCCGGGCCATTTCACTGACCTCGTCAGCTGCTACCGCCTTCCGCTGCGTCCGCTTTGCGGAGTTCGCCTCAGCCTTGTTGCTCTGCAACAAAAGCGGGGACGCAGCGGAGTCCTCGCTTTCCGCGCTCATGGCTACCGGCGTAGCGGGCCGCAAGAAGCGACCCCGTGCATTACGCTCCGGTAACCTCCCCCTCCCCCTCTTTGCTGTTCCCAATCTTGGGGCCGACATCTCCTCCTCACTTGAGGACAGCTCGCTGCGCGAGCGTTTCCCCCCAGGTTCCTTGTCCTGGTCGGACAAACATGAGCCTCCTCGGCTCTTGTTGCCGTCAATGACGGCAAGCGGCTTCTCTGCGTCGCACAGTCGCTCCAGGTTAACCCGGAGCTCCTTTTCTTGCGACGCAAGAGGTGGTTGACGAAGACCGGCGGTGGTCTGCCGGCCTACGGGACTATTGGTGCCCCCCCCAGATACGGTGGGGCTGCCTTCCGTGGAAGGGCGGGATTGTGCCTCCTTGTGGAGGTTGCCCGCCTGGGGAATATTTCCAGTAGTCAACTTTTCCATTTTTGTCCTTTTAAGGGTGAGGTCCCTGTTTGCGCTAGCTGCCGGAAACCCTCCGGCCATTCATCCCCTCGGCACGCTAGACCTTGGGATTAGGACTCCCCAGTGTACGCCAACTCAACTCCCCTCTGTAAGCAGAGGGGGGAGTAGGCGTACGACCTACTCTAGCCCGGTTCCCTTCACCGACCATCGTGGATGATCGGTGATTGGAACCGTGACCCTTCCCCGTTTGTTGAGAATTCGCCGCCAGCGCCAAGTGTCCACCAAAACCTGGTGGGCAGTTGGAGCTGACGTTGCCCAGGGTGCGCCACGAGGAGGCTTCTCAACATGCACCCCAATGTTTACTTGCCTGCCTTAACTGTGTACTCTGGTGCGCGTTCCGCGAGTTCGAGGCCCGTTTGGTAGTCGTAATTTCCCGGTTTTTGTCGAAAATTACGGTTTTTGATCAAAAGTCAACTTTTTTCTTCTGCGTAAATTTCAGTTATTTCACAGGTGACTAGCCCGCGCGGAGACGCGTCTTTTGACACCTCGCACTGGCGCCTAGCTCACATAAATATGCGAATTTTTTTCCTCGAAACCTATGTAAATTTTCATCTTAAAATCGTCTGTCCAAACCATATTTGATCTTAATTGCAATGTATACTTGCCTGCCTTACCTGTGTACTCTGGTGCGCGTTCCGCGAGTACGAGTCCCGTTTGGTAGTCGTAATTTCCCGGTTTTTGTCGAAAATTACGGTTTTTGATCAAAAGTCAAAATTTTTTTTCTGCATTTATTTCAGTTATTTCACAGGTGACTAGCCCGCGCTGTGTCGCATCGTTTGACTCCTCGCAAGGGCGCCTACCTCACATAGAAATTAATTTTTTTTCTCGAAACCTATGTAAATTTTTATCTTAAAATCGTCTGTCCAAACCATATTTGATCTTAATTTCAATGTATACTTGGCTGCTTTACCTGTGTACTCTGGTGCGCGTTCCGCAAGTTCGAGTCCCGTTTGGTAGTCGTAATTTCCCGGTTTTTGTTGAAAATTACGCAAAAGTCAACATTTTTCTTCTGCGTTAATTTCAGTTACTTCACAGGTGACTAGCCCGCGCGGTGTCGCATCTTTTGATTACACGCACGGGCGCCTAGCTCACATAGAAATTAGATTTTTTTCTCGAAACCTATGTAAATTTTTATCTTAAAATCGTCTGTCCAAACCGTATTTGATCTTAATTGCAATGTTTACTTGCCCGCCTTAACTGTGTACTCTGGTGCGCGTTCCGCGAGTTCGAGGCCCGTTTGGTAGTCGTAATTTCCCGGTTTTTGTCGAAAATTACGGTTTTTGATCAAAAGTCAACTTTTTTCTTCTGCGTAAATTTCAGTTATTTCACAGGTGACTAGCCCGCGCGGAGACGCGTCTTTTGACACCTCGCACTGGCGCCTAGCTCACATAAATATGCGAATTTTTTCTCGAAACCTATGTAAATTTTCATCTTAAAATCGTCTGTCCAAACCATATTTGATCTTAATTGCAATGTATACTTGCCTGCCTTACCTGTGTACTCTGGTGCGCGTTCCGCGAGTTCGAGTCCCGTTTGGTAGCCGTAATTTCCCAGTTTTTGTCAAAAATTACGGTTTTTGATCAAAAGTCAACAATTTTCTTCTGCGTAAATTTCAGTTATTTCACAGGTGACTAGCCCGCGCGGTGACGCATCTTTGGACTCCTCACACGGGCGCCTAGCTCGCATAGAAATTCGATTTTTTTCTCGAAACCTATGTAAATTTTTATCTTAAAATCGTCTGTCCAAACCATATTTGATCTTAATTGCAATGTATACTTGCCTGCCTTACCTGTGTACTCTAGTGCGCGTTCCGCGAGTTCGAGTCCCGTTTGGTAGTCGTAATTTCCCGGTTTTTGTTGAAAATTACGCAAAAGTCAACATTTTTCTTCTGCGTTAATTTCAGTTATTTCACAGGTGACTAGCCCGCGCGGTGTCGCATCTTTTGACTACACGCACGGGCGCCTAGCTCACATAGAAATTAGATTTTTTTCTCGAAACCTATGTAAATTTTTATCTTAAAATCGTCTGTCCAAACCATATTTGATCTGAATTTCAATGTATACTTGCCTGCCTTATGCCTTACCTGTGTACTCTGGTGTGCGTTCCGCGAGTTCGAGTCTCGTTTGGTAGTCGTAATTTCCCGGTGTTTGTCGAAAATTACGGTTTTTGATCAAAAGTCAACTTTTTTCTTCTGCGTAAATTTCAGTTATTTCACAGGTGACTAGCCCGCGCGGAGACGCGTCTTTTGACACCTCGCACTGGCGCCTAGCTCACATAAATATGCGAATTTTTTCTCGAAACCTATGTAAATTTTCATCTTAAAATCGTCTGTCCAAACCATATTTGATCTTAATTGCAATGTATACTTGGCTGCTTTACCTGTGTACTCTGGTGCGCGTTCCGCAAGTTCGAGTCCCGTTTGGTAGTCGTAATTTCCCGGTTTTTGTTGAAAATTACGCAAAAGTCAACATTTTTCTTCTGCGTTAATTTCAGTTACTTCACAGGTGACTAGCCCGCGCGGTGTCGCATCTTTTGATTACACGCACGGGCGCCTAGCTCACATAGAAATTAGATTTTTTTCTCGAAACTTATGTAAATTTTTATCTTAAAATCGTCTGTCCAAACCGTATTTGATCTTAATTGCAATGTTTACTTGCCTGCCTTAACTGTGTACTCTGGTGCGCGTTCCGCGAGTTCGAGGCCCGTTTGGTAGTCGTAATTTCCCGGTTTTTGTCGAAAATTACGGTTTTTGATCAAAAGTCAACTTTTTTCTTCTGCGTAAATTTCAGTTATTTCACAGGTGACTAGCCCGCGCGGAGACGCGTCTTTTGACACCTCGCACTGGCGCCTAGCTCACATAAATATGCGAATTTTTTCTCGAAACCTATGTAAATTTTCATCTTAAAATCGTCTGTCCAAACCATATTTGATCTTAATTGCAATGTTTACTTGCCTGCCTTACCTGTGTACTCTGGTGCGCGTTCCGCGAGTTCGAGTCCCGTTTGGTAGTCGTAATTTCCCGGTTTTTGTTGAAAATTACGCAAAAGTCAACATTTTTCTTCTGCGTTAATTTCAGTTATTTCACAGGTGACTAGTCCGCGCGGTGTCGCATCTTTTGACTTCACGCACGGGCGCCTAGTTCACATAGAAATTAGATTTTTTTCTCGAAACCTATGTAAATTTTTATCTTAAAATCGTCTGTCCAAACCATATTTGATCTGAATTTCAATGTATACTTGCCTGCCTTACCTGTGTACTCTGGTGCGCGTTCCGCGAGTTCGAGTCCCGTTTGGTAGTCGTAATTTCCCAGTTTTTGTCGAAAATTACGGTTTTTTATCAAAAGTCAACATTTTTCTTCTGCATTTATTTCAGTTATTTCACAGGTGACTAGTCCGCGCGGTGTCGCATCTTTTGACTACACGCACGGGCGCCTAGCTCACATAGAAATTAGATTTTTTTCTCGAAACCTATGTAAATTTTTATCTTAAAATCGTCTGTCCAAACCATATTTGATCTGAATTTCAATGTATACTTGCCTGCCTTACCTGTGTACTCTGGTGCGCGTTCCGCGAGTTCGAGTCCCGTTTGGTAGTCGTAATTTCCCAGTTTTTGTCGAAAATTACGGTTTTTTATCAAAAGTCAACATTTTTCTTCTGCATTTATTTCAGTTATTTCACAGGTGACTAGCCCGCGCTGTGTCGCATCTTTTGACTCCTCGCACGGGCGCCTAGCTCGCATAGAAATTCGATTTTTTTCTCGAAACCTATGTAAATTTTTATCTTAAAATCGTCTGTCCAAACCATATTTGATCTGAATTTCAATGTATACTTGCCTGCCTTACCTGTGTACTCTGGTGCGCGTTCCGCGAGTTCGAGTCCCGTTTGGTAGTCGTAATTTCCCAGTTTTGTCAAAAATTACGGTTTTTGATCAAAGTCAACAATTTTCTTCTGCGTAAATTTCAGTTATTTCACAGGTGACTAGCCCGCGCGGTAACGCATCTTTGGACTCCTCACACGGGCGCCTAGCTCGCATAGAAATTCGATTTTTTCTCGAAACCTATGTAAATTTTTATCTTAAAATCGTCTGTCCAAACCATATTTGATCTGAATTTCAATGTATACTTGCCTGCCTTACCTGTGTACTCTGGTGCGCGTTCCGCGAGTTCGAGTCCCGTTTGGTAGTTGTAATTTCCCGGTTTTTGTTGAAAATTACGCAAAAGTCAACATTTTTCTTCTGCGTTAATTTCAGTTATTTCACAGGTGACTAGCCCGCGCGGAGACGCGTCTTTTGACACCTCGCACGGGCGCCTAGCTCACATAGATATGCGATTTTTTTCTCGAAACCTATGTAAATTTTTATCTTAAAATCGTCTGTCCAAACCATATTTGATCTTAATTTCAATGTATACTTGCCTGCCTTACCTGTGTACTCTGATGCGCGTTCCGCGAGTTCGAGTCCCGTTTGGTAGTCGTAATTTCCCGGTTTTTGTCGAAAATTACGGTTTTTGATCAAAAGTCAACTTTTTTCTTCTGCGTAACGGAGATTGACCGCGAACGGGCCCCTTTTTGTGGCGCCGTGTCGTAACTTCACACCATACAAAATTTATATCTTATTTTTTTATGTATATTCGTTTTTTATGAACATTTAGTTTACCCTATCATTGAAAAACGTAATTAATGTTTATTTAACTGAATCTTTAGTACATCCGCCAACGAAACCTAAATTAAATGTTGCCAGATGTCTAAAAATATTTTGTAAAAATATCGGAATCGATTGATTGATATCGATACTTAATGGCGTCTATTTTACAATGTCTCAACTGTATATTTGGTATCGTTATACTATTGCTAGACCCACATAAACATAATTATAACGTAACATCAAAATAAATAACAAAAATAACTATGTATATTTAAAAAATAGGTAACCTTATTATCCAAAATAATAAGATTATTGTAAGCATCAATATACATCTGTCGTAATAATTATTTTAAAATAACTGAATGTCCTAAAAAATCCATACTACTGTATTGTTACTTTGAAAAATCGATGTCGAAAGTCGATTAACAATTAATTATAACTGGCAACACCACTCATGGTGTCAGAGATCTATCTGTCAAATCAATAGCCGGTTATTTGCAATGACTAATAATATGATTTATAAGTCATTGGTTATTCGTTTCGTGAGTGCTGTTTGTTTTGCGTCGAGTTGAATTATATTCCTCCGTATTTACTTCTGTGTTTACTTCTTCTACGTTACGATTCAATGCTATCGAGTTGAGCGTTTACGTTCCTCAAGTGTTTTTTTTGTGAGATATCGGACTCCTGTTTCATTGATAAGTGAGCGAATTGACTCTAGTTTTAACAACAAAATGTCTATACCTGGTCGAGATCGGACAAACCGTAAACTCTCTCGGCGGTGTGTTAATTGTTCTCTTCGTGTGGCGCCTAATCTTCGTAGACGACCTATTGAAGATTTAGACGAACAAATGCTCATCCTTCTACGGTCCTGGGTATCACCTATGTACACCGGTAAGTTTATATTTCCTATCCTAAGACGACCCACTGACCGAGGAGGCCTATATTCAGCTGTAAATGTCTACCTAAAAGCTGATATTATAATAAATGTGCATAAATGCTATATCAGTGGTTACTACAAAAAATTACTGTTAACTATGTAACATTTTAAAATGTATAAAAATGTGTACTAAAGTGAATGGTGTAATTATCATTATAGGTATTTATATATCTGTATTATGACTGCTACTAAATAATTGGGTGTATGTAAAGGGTATACTTGTGCAGGTAAACATTGTGTGAGTTTGTACAAAGAATCGGTACAACCAATAAGTGAATATGTATTGTAATAGTAAACATAAATATTATAACTTACAAAGGTAGGTAAATTATTATTTTTTTACTTTTCAGGTTTCATCCGATGATATCCTGTGCCTTGTATGTTTTTTGTTACTGCAAGAGCGTATACTATCAAGCACAACTCCATCTCAAATCGAGGTAACCCCGCCTCTTGGACATCTAAACATATGTTTTGGATGCGGCATTTCTATAGCAAGTCGCAGAACTCACAGAGTTTCCCAAGACTGTCCTCAAAGGACCTTTATTTTAAGATGGACTCCAGCACATCACGTAAGTGTTATTAACTTGGCAGAATTACCTACTGCATTAAATTGTTGGTATTATTGAACAAAAGTTTTTGTCAGTATAAACAATAATTTATTCTTTTTAAGGTCATACATTTGGAAAGAGTTTGTCGTGCTTGTTGGGAGGCTGCAACAAGAGATATACAAAGACAGGCAGCTCGTGACATTAACAGACCTGCACTGGAGTCAGTGGATTTAGAAAATATAGAAATGGATATCTCGGATGCTGTAATTCCTGAACCACCTCCACTGCCACTGCCTGTTTCACCACCACAGGGACAAATATTGCCCCGGCCAGTATCTAAAATTAATTCTCTTAAGTATAAACGAGTATCTGCTAGTTCACGTCATTGCCTATTTGTTGGATGTGAGCGAACTGATCGTCTTTTAGTACCGGTTACTATAAAGGAAGTGTTATTATTTCAGTACAAAATATACATTCCTTTTACAGCTAGAATCTGTGAATATCATTTGTACAGTAATCATTTGGAGGAACTAGAGACCCCATATTCGGATTTTACTGGATTTCAAGTCGATGACATATTTTCTAAACTAGAAAAAGCTGCTGAAAGACAGTTAGACTTCAGTGACATAAATTCAATGGATCCACATTTATGCCAGTATTGGTTGGGACTTAATGCAGAGCAATTTAATGAGCTTTTAAATTGTATTCCAATGTTATATGATCATTTTGCAAACCCTTCTGTTGCTCTCAGTATATTTTTGGTCAAACTCAGAACAGGTGACAGCAATCAAAGACTGTCAACTTTGTTTAAAATACCAAGATCCACTTTGGAAAGAAAAATGAATATTGTAAGAAATTGTTTAGATGTACAGTTTGTTCCTAGACATTTAGGTATCAATCACATGTCTATCCAAAATGTAGCATCGCGCAATAGGATCATACCAGAGGGTTTTTTCGGGGATGCCAACATGGCTTCAAATATTAAGCCTGCTATTGTAATATGTGATGGTACATATGTTTACGTGCAAAGCAGCAGTAATTATTTATATCAAAAACGAACCTACAGTCTACACAAATATGCTAATCTTGTGAAACCATTTTTATTTGTTTGCTGTGATGGGCATATTTTAGAGTGTGCAGGACCATATGAAGCAACCCAAAATGATTCATCAATTATGATTGCTATGTTTCATAATGAAAATGGTCCTATGCGCTCATTTTTTAGACCCCATGATGTGTTTATTTTGGATAGAGGGTTTAGGGATGTGATTCCTGAATTAGAAAGTTACAATTATAAGACTCATATGCCTGAATCATTATTAGAAAATGAACACCAATTAACCACTGTCCAGGCTAATAAGTCCAGATGTATAACAATGTGTCGTTGGGTTGTAGAGGTTGTGAATGGGAGAATTAAAAGAGACTATAAATTATTTCGTCAGGAATATTTTAATAGAGCGTCAAGTCACCTTATGGCTGATTTTAAAATAGCTTTTTCCCTTTTGAATAAATTCCATCCCACAATTGACAATACGCCCGATGCTGTGGAGTTTCTTAATATTCGCCAAGCAAGATTGAACACAGTCAATTATTTATCAGAATTTATTCAAAGGGAACATATAAACAGAAGACGTACGATTTTCCAAAGCATTAACAGCAGTGCTCCCCATCTAGATAATTTCCCAAGACTAACATTAAGTGATTTAAGAAGATTTGCATTAGGATCCTACCAATTAAAACAGGCACGGTCCTATTATGGGGAGCATGTGCGAGTAAATGGTACCTACAGTGTAGAAATAAGCAATGAATTAATAGAAGAAGATTTGCCCTTAATATTAGGTCATAATAATTATTTAGTTAGGGCCAGAATTAAATCACGACATGTGAGCAGCAGGGTTTATTATACATATTTACTGATAAGTAGAGAACAAAATATGGCAAATTCTTGAGAGAGAATCATTGTTTATTATTGTAATTGCTTAGTTCAAATCGTACAGTAGGGTGTTGCGCTCATACCATGACTGTATTGTGGTATTTAAGCTGGGGCCGTTTTAATGATGTAAGCGCCCCAGCTCAATTTCTGGATAATATATTCTATGAAGAATAAATGTTTTTTTTGTTTTGTTAAACCTGTTTTATTATTATGATTACTGAAAATTCATAACCTGCCCTATAATAAATGTATTCTTACACGTGGGATAGGATTTCGATTTCACCATCCACTTGGAAGCGGTTTGGTGGTCACACTATATTTTCATACAACACTGAGTAGTAGTTAAGAGGCTACTGCCAAAACTTTTAGTCGTCTTTTTCGATACTTACTAGAGAGAGCAAAACACACTACTCTCTAGCGAGAGAAAGCGATAGTGAGGCCTATTGTCAGGAATAATAATCAACCTATAATATTTCCTACTGATGGGACACAGATCTCCTCCCTGTGAGAGGGAGTGGAACGTAATCCACCACTCAGGCCCAGACTGTCTTCGAATTCTTGGTTCTAGGACATGCCGGATTCCTCACAATGTTTTACTTCACTGTTCTGAGAGCAGTGGTGATGAATTAATTTACATAAAGTAAAGCGTCTGTCAGGGTTCGAACCTACGACCTACAATTCGTAAGTCGCGGCCGTTACCACTGGGCCACCACTGCTCTCTGTCTAAGTGCATTTTGTTCATTGTACCGTTTTAAATAAAGATATTTGAAAATGAATGAAAATGATGCTCTCTGTCTGTCGCCTGTCAGGTATCATCATCCTCATTTTAACCTTATAATGTCCACTGCATAGGAAAGGCGACCCCATTAACATTAATCACAATATATCAATTAGAATGGTACTATCGGCCCAAGTTAAGCATGCTCACTTAAGAAAATATTCCTGCGAGAGCGCAGCTAGTGACAAACCACACCCCTTCCTAGTTTCCCCCAATTAGAGACAATATGCATTTGTGTGAGTAATGAGCGAGTAACATAAAATAACAAACATTAGCTAGAGCGCGGCAGTGCCAATTTGCTCTCGCTAATTGTTGACGCTTCCCTTAAATTCCTATCGCCATTTCATTTTACGACCTGTTTATTTCTATCGGACTGATTGCCTGCCTAACTGTGACCTCTGCTTGTATACCGGACTGTGATCGAAAGCCTCTTCTTGACCCTAGCTTGTATCCTGGACTGTGTGTGTATTGTGTGTGGGCTGTGACTAACGTGGTGCAACCATGACGACCCGAAACCTGATTCAGGAAGAAAGGAATCAAATTATTGTTTTGCATAGACAAGGGTTAAATATATCCCAAATAGCAGTGGAGTTGAACATGCAAGTAAGTTATGTTTTTGTATTCAGATAGAGGGAGAGATATAGAAATAAATAAAGTGATAGTAATATTATTATTTCATAGTTTGCATTTTTCCTTATATTGCAATTTAAAAACAAATTCCATGAAAAATATTGGTATTCAGCTGCATCCGGTTAGACTGGAAGCCGACCCCAACATAGTTGGGAAAAGGCTAGGCAGATTTATATATAAAAATAATAAAATTATTATAACTTTCAGATGGATTCTTTTTAAAAGTCTCATAAGATATTACCTACTTATAGTAATGCATTCAAATAAGATTGTTCTTTTTATTTATTTTTGCTTTCAAAGACGTTGTTGGAGCCTTTTATGACCCGATAATAAATCCTAAGCCAAAACAACCTAAACAATGGTGCCTTATCTCACAGCGTCGTTGCCGCATTTTAATTAGAAAAACCAGAGCGCATTCGTCGCATTTCTAGAGGCTTGATCATTATATTTCAAACTACAATTTTTTTTCGCCCAAGCACAAGATAATTGTTTTTTATAATTATTTTTAACATTTATTTTATCATAATACTGCAGATGGAAAGTAATTGACAATAATGTAAATTTTTGTTAGTAGTGCTCGTAAATACTTACCAAAAAAACTTAAAAAAAATAGCACACATAGTTTTAAATACTAACGATTTAGTGCTTGGCTGGCCGATAAAATAGCAAGTACTTACTATTTTTTCGGCCAAGCACTAGATCGTCGGTATTTAACCACGAAAAACCTTTAGAAATGCCACGTTGCCAGCCCGCACGGGATAAACACTTTTAAATAGTAGAGATAAAGCACAAATTTGCTTGGGACAGTTTCATACAATGTTGGAATTTACGCTATGCCATTTTTCTTACTCATAGGTATACGAGGTGTAAATTGCAATATCTGAAAACCTCTTAAGGGGTCATTGTACTAATCATTATGAACAACTTTTACTACGGGACCCAGGGGCGCAGCTAACCAATAACCCGATTCCTGTCGGCTTCCCTTAGGAAATTATGACAGTCAGTAGTTCTCAGCAGTGTTTAATAATCACACTGAATGTATTATTTAATACTTACACCATAAAATTAAAGTATTACAAACCCTAACCTACATTAAAAAAATTGTCTTTAAATTCCAACGAAAACAAAACATTTAAAGTGCGCGCCAATTTTGCTCTAGTGCCTCCAGTATAACTCGTTGTCCGCCCGGGTTATGAAAACTTAAATTTCTATACAAAATAATCTCGTCATGACGTCACTTCAGGTCACGTGACACGCTGTTTTTTGAGGCAATAGTAAGCCGTAAAAAGTCGAGTTATGATAGGTACAGCATAGTAGGAATCCATTCGCTGAATTTCGTAAGCGTTCGGTTTGGTTCGGGACGGGGTGAGGGACAAGCTCCACGCTCCACGCACGCAATAATTTTAAATGTTTGTTGACGATTGACGTAAATAGTTAATACAATTTTATAACCTTTAATTTTGTTGATACTTGTAGTTAATTAGCATTTTGTTCGTTGTATTCATATAAGTTATTAGTGTAGTATTAGTGTAACAATTAGAATTGGATAATCGTGAGTTTGTTGTGAAATTGTGCGTTCGCCGTAGTTGTAATTAGGAATTTGTGGTAAGTCGATAGATTAGCAAGTTGAAATTACTTTTTTAGAGTAGATTTGAAAAGTTATTAGTAGGATGGCGGCATTAATAGTTTTAGATTGTTGTGTGACAGATTATTTGCTTCGTGAGGAAACATGCTTTTCAAGGTTAAGTTTTGAAAATAAGAAACACATAATTAGGCTAGGTCGTGCTCGACCAGATATGACTATAAACTACAAACGACGTGATGGGTTTTTCAAACATTTTAATGTTTCCCTTTACGATAAATATCAATGGCTGACTGGTAGTTGTAAATTAAATAAGATGTTTTGTGTTCCATGTTTACTTTTCTCAGATTCTAGTAGTTTATGGAATAAAGGGGGTTTTACAGATATTAATAATCTGACGAATTCATCAAAAAAACATGAGCAGACTGAAAAGCATATTCGTAGCTGTTTAGATTTACATGACTTCGGGAATAGTAGGATAGAACCATTTTTCACTAATTCGCTTGAAGCTCATAATAGGAAAGTAGCTCGAAATAGGAATTTAATGAAACGGTTTATTGACACCGTTATTTTGTTAGGTAAACAAGAAGTAGCTTTTCGCGGCCACGATGAACGTCCGAATTCTGATAACCGCGGTAACTATATTGAAACCTTGTTATATCTGAGCAAGTATGACACCGTAATGGACTCTCATTTGGAACTATGTTCTTCAGTTCAGAACCCCGCGTTTTCTGGTCTTTCAAGTGATATTCAAAATGATTTAATACATAGTATTGCATCCGTTTTACGAGACCACATTAGAATCGAGATAGATAAAGCTCCATTTCTGTCTGTAATGATTGACGAAACTCCCGATGTCAGTCATAGGGAGCAATTGACTGTAATTTTTCGATATTTATCTGAAACTGGAATCGAAGAACGATTCCTAGGTTTTTACGATGTTAGCGGAAGTCGAACTGCTGAAGTTTTATACAAACAGTTGTTAGAAATACTTGACCAGTATCGTTGTAGGAATAAGTTAGTTGGTCAGTCTTACGACGGCGCGGCAGTTTTTTTTTTTTTTTTTTTGTTTTTGCTCCGGCTTACCTTTCTCATAAACTCACCCTTCGCCACTGACGGGACCAAACCTGAAATCGCGAAAAAAAAACAGCTGTTCCCTACATTTATGTTCGCGTAACTCGTCAAAATGTATGGACCAGCTGCTTTTTTATCGCGATTTCAGGTTTGGTTCTCATAGTAAAAGTTGTTTATAATGATGAGTAATGACCCCTTAAGAGATTTTCAGTTATTGCATTTACAACTTGTATTTTAAAATATAGTTATGAATGTTATAACTACTTAAATTAGTTATAGAAAAGTTAAGAGTTTATTTATCATGAAGTCAACCAAAATGCACACCTTAAGTATTTCAATACTTATAATTTTTATTTATAGTGTACTAGTTGTGCCCTTTGAATAAGACTTTTGTAGTGTACTCGTATTATTATACTTAGTTCCTATATTATGTAAAAAATCGATGCTGATTGTTTTTTTTTTTTTTTTTTCGTTAGAGAACAACGGTGCGCCGCTGGGTGCGAAGATATGAAGAAGGAGAAATTACAGAACGCGTTCGTGCACCTCGACCCCGGGCTATAAACGAAAACGAGTTAAATAATATGATAGCCACGTATGAAGAGAACCCGTTCACACCCACTCGCAGTTTCGCACAAGAATACGAAGTTTCGATGCAAACTATTAGAAACGAGTTGCATCGAGCTGGAGTCCATCACAGACGTCCCGCAAAAAAAAATATTTTGACGCAGGAGCAGAAAGCTGCTCGCGTGCGATTCGCTCGTGACTACAGGGACTTCGATTTCTCTTACGCCATATTTTCTGATGAAAAGTGCTTTAGGTCTAGCCAACAAGGTCGTCGGAATTTATGGCGTGTAGATAACACAAGATACGAACCTCAAAATGTGAACCCAAATGCAGAATCGGGAAGAATTGTAGTGAACATGTGGGGCTGGATGAGTGCTGCTGGACCAGGCGAGCTCGCTTTTATACCAGGGAGGGCAAACGGCCAAACGTATTAAGAGGTGCTACAAACCATCATGGTACCCACAGTGCGCACGGTGTATCCACAACTGGACGTGCCAGAATTTTATTTTTCCAAGACACACACCGATACACCGTGCGCGGAGACCACCTTGTTCAAGAGTGGTTGCGAGGGCAACCACAAATTAAAACAGTGCCATGGCCCTCCCGATCGCCAGACTTAAACCCCATTGAAAATTTGTGGGGTTTAATGGTCCAGAGATGGGATAGTAGAGCAGAAAGAACGAAGGAAGCACTTGTCACACATTGCGAACAAGTTTGGGACACATTCAGAGGTTCGAATTTGTGCGAAGTCCTGGCTAGGTCCATGCGTAGCCGTTGCGATGCTGTGATAGATGCGGGAGGAGCAGCGACGAAATATTAAGTTAATATAATTTTTAACATGCACTATGTTAATTAACGAAAGGCGTTCCCGTTAACCCGCAATAGTCCAAACATGCTACAATTAATATTACTATTTAAAAATTCGCGAAAAAAAATCAGCTGCTCCCTACATTTTGTTAAGCTAGGTATGCGAACATAAATGTAATGAACAGCAGATTTTTTTTCGTGAATTTTCGAATGGTCATATTTTGGTAGCATGTGGACGCTATACTATTGCGGGTTAACGGGAACGCCTTTCGTTAATTAACATACTCTATAATTACATTATACAGGGTTATTTTTCTAACACCTGGTAGGACTATATTAGTACAACCACTTTTGATCTATGACTTTTTAGAATACCAAAAGTAAACTTTCAAGTTTTTGTTGTAATACTTGTAATAACACTTTTTAGATCTGTATTTTGTAGTAAGTACCGCTGCGACCCTGCATTCGCAACGCACTGTTTGTTTATTTAACTACTTACATATTTTGGTACCGCGTAGAGTTGTTCAAATTTAGAGCGATCAAAATAAATATTTTTAATTGTATTATGAAATTATTTTTTTATGAATTATTAAAAGTCATACAACAAAAGTTGTTATTTATGATGTTAGTATTATAGTCCTACGAGCTTATTAGTGTTTTATCATCAAATGACTTCTCCCGCTCTGGGCGGAGCGGAAGGTCGTGTCAAACTTTTACTGACTAAAACCCACCCGTGTTCCTTCAGTTGCCTGTGCCAGGGCCATGGTATCTCTTTCGAACAACCCGCGACTCCGGCGGCGGCTTGCAAATAACCCTGTATAGCTATTTTTATTAGGTTTATTTTTATTATTCCAATTTGTATTATATTACTTCGTTGATTAATGTCACAGGGTAGACTGTAGACCGTAATCATAGTTTAAAATATTGCCAACGATTTTGAAGTCTTCTTGTAAAATTATTGATGTCAATTTAGTGTCATGTTGCCTTTATTGGTGGATTTGTTGTTTTATTTACAATCAATGTTGTCGTAAGCCGATCTCGTTAGTTTGTTATTTTACATATTCAGTAGTGTCATCATATCCGTCCACCTCATAAATAATTGATCTCATTTGCTTGATAAACCTAGTCTGTAGTGTAATGTAATTATTGCAAATTATAAAAATTATTAAGATTCTTAAATTGTACTAATCTTAAAACTTTTCAATTTCATTAGAACTGCACGAGCAATATTCTCCTAATCTTATTTACTGACAGGCTTTTTGCCTGTTGTTGTTGTGTTGTCTGTTTGTCATTGTTGTGTTGATTTCATATTTTGAACTTTACGATATAAGTGTAGATAAATACAGTTTATAAATGATATTATGAGTAGGAATCTTTTCACTTATAATATTTTGCATTTTGATGATAATTTCTGTGTAATTTTTTGTTATGTTTCTTCAAAACATAACATTTGATTTGAAGAAGCTGTCTTAAATTTTACCGATAATAAGCATAAAACGTACTTACGAGTGCCAAAAGTTACCTGTGGGCCTTTCACTCACGCAGCAATCGCGGCTGCCAGCTCGATCTGTCACTCATGACAAGTGTCAATCATAGCGTCTAAAAATTTTGCCGCCAACGTACGGAAAATTTTTCTTTCGATAATTTTCTTTAAAGAAAATTGTAAAGTTTCAGAAAAAACTTATAGAAAGTGAATAATAGTGCTTGTGGTAAGTGATATATAGTGTTACGCTGATAGTTGAGCCAGCGAAATGCCGAAATGGAGATCGAAAGGTCACATTAAATCTAAATTGTCACCGGTGCCTGCGGATTCTCCTAAGTGCGATAGTGGTGAAGAATGCTCTTTATCCTCGGAGGAAGAAGGCACCTATTCCCACTGCCGAACAACGGCAAAGAGATCGAAACGATTTCCTGTAAGTCGGGCCCACGCATTTACAATTGAACGAGTAGACAAGTAAGTGTTAAATCTGTTAACAATGACACAATTTCTACATTAAGTATATCACTAATCTTACTCAGAAACACTATCAACAAACTTCTAAATTGCTTCTTGCTAGTATCTACTTCAGAAGCGCATTGTTGTTTTCTAAACAATCCGGTCATGTCTAAAGAGACTTGAAACACTACAACTTAAAGGTTTCAGTGTAAAATATTGTGATTAGGTAATTCCTAACGCAAATACAGATTGTCTTGAGGAGGCAAAACTACTCAAGCAGTTTTATTTATATTTTGACATCCCATCTTATAAAACAATCCGTTATAAGAAGACCTGTAGGTATGCTCACCCAGCCCATGTGTTTCACACACTGAATTAGAAGTAAATGAGTACTTATGCCACTAAATAAAACTAAAGACTATTTAGCCCCTGCGGAGGGGGTTTTGGCTGGGATCTCTAATATAGGTCTAGTGCAGATGGAGCTAGCTGCTAAAGCAACGTCCACAGGGACTTGTTAATTGGGCAGCAACCTACCCACTGAGATAGTATCCTTCTTTCCATTTTGGAAATAGTCCGGACACACCCATCCAGAAGTGTATTTAAATTAAAATAGAGTGCAATACTCTCATGTGGTATGCAGTTGTTACATTAAAGAGGTTCAGCACCTCTTATGAACTCTAATTTGCATTCAGAACATTAAAATTACTAATTAAATATGACATTAAGTTCTATAACTATTAGGAAATACTAAATATTTAAACAACATTATAATTTATAATGTTAATACTGTATTTTTCTTTGCTGTATTTTGTAATAATTAAGAAAATCTTATAGTTATGATCATCAGGAGCTAGCTTGCTCTATTAAAATTAGAAATGGAACAAATACAGCCACTAAACAATTTAAAACTCACAATATGTATATTTAGTTAAAGCTGGTTTTATAAGAATTAGTTCTTTTATATTAAAAGACATGATAAACAGGATCATAGCAAGAATAACTAGGCCTAGATTCATATTGTTGACAAGATTCAGGCCGTCTAAAGAACCATGTAAAAGCTTGGGAATGATAAGATCCTAACAAGAAGTCGAATAAATAAATTAATAATATTCAGAACAATTCTATTTTTAGCAAATTCCACAAATTTCTATTGCTAAGTCAAAGACCGAAAATATTAATATTCAGAACAATTCTAGTTTCAGAAAATTCTGCAAATTTTTATTAAACGCAAAATATTAATCTATGTGGTTTTCTAATATTATGATATTATAATCAAATAGCCTATTGTTTATACTCAAGTAAGATGATGACAATTGAAAAGTAAAATGGAAGCAATGTTTTATTAATGAATGAAGGGTAGCTGTTCATGAAATAGTTCCCTTGTTAGGTCTTTTTGTTTATAATATAATACCAGCCTGTTACTGTCCCACTGCAGGGCAAAGGCCTCTTCTCATACAGAGAAGGCACCAGCATTGATCGCCATGCTTGCTCGGGACGGGTTGGCGATTTCAGACTTATAATAACTATAAGTCCAGGTTTCCTCACAGTGTTTTCCTTCACCAATGTCAGTAATGTGCCAGATAAACTCAGAAAATGCATATGAATTGAAAAAGTCACATTGGTACTTGCCTGAATTTGAAACCTCAACCTCATGCATGAGAGTCGAGGCCTTAACCACTGGGCCATCACAAAATTAGATTTTTGTTTGAATAGAGAATTTGCGAGCCTGTAAATTTTTTATTTCTATGTCTCAGAGACTGGAACTCCTAAAAAAGCTTGGATGAGAAGTAAATTTCCTAAGCAAATTCTAAATCTCAATCAGGATTTAGAAGATTTAGGCCTTTTTGTGTACTGATACTAGTCACAAGGCCCTGTCTGCAAAATAGTTGAAAAGGGCAGACCAAGAGAAATTAAAAAAGGTTGCTCCATTGGTTTGCCAAGAGTTAATGTGGTGGCCAAAGGCTATTGATAGACCACAGCTCAGTTCCTCTACACATGGTAAGGTAACCCACTTCCTGTCCACACATGCCGTGGAGGAATGGTAAGCCCACATAAATGGGCCACTCTATACATCCAAAAGATGCTTTTAGTGATAATACCGCCCATTGTGTCACCATAGGTACAATTTCTACATTTATATCTGTAATTCGTATGGTGTAAATTATAAAGAGTATTCTACTCTTGTCAGGAACTTGAACAAACCAGAAAAAAAATGGCACTCGAATTTGCGAGAGATGTTTGCCATATACGCAGTAATAAGCAGCCACAAAAGCCAGTCTTCAGAGTGCAAATATTCTAGTAATTTAATTCATTCCGACAACAGACCATTTGTCGTACATTCAAGGATGAGCGAGGGATACATTTTCCTAGCTCTCCTGAACCTATCTTGCAAAACGACGAAGTTAGCTTAACATAGCTGTCAGCGGTTTACCTCCCGGGGAGGTTAAGTGTTATAACGGCTTAGCCGACCGCTTTTAAAGAACAGACCAGCCTGATTGGCTCCTGTTGCTCCAGGCCCCAGGCCTCGGAGGCCATGTTTCAAAGTGGGGCGTCCTCGACGTTTACGACCTTTTCGTGTAAGATAAGTCGGCCGTTGTGCGACAGTACGTCACATGGGACTCAAACGATGGCTTGGCAAGCTTCTGCGATGTTTCTACGATGCTTTTAGTCAGAGGTGACAGCATTGACTAGCATGGGTGTTCTCTCTTCGCCCAATTTAAGACCGAGTGTTCAGCCATCTGAACTCGGTAATGGGATGGGGACGTACTATATATAAATCGCCCCATACTAGACCCAGTACCAGTACAGGATCCATGTAAGAACCTCTTAGACCTGACAAGCTGCAACTCCTAGCTTGGAAAGTTGGGGGAGGGGGGCAGTCAGGTTGCAAGGGGCAGTGGTCGATAGAGGAACAAGGTACTTGCTAAAATTTATTTGGAGATAATCCATACTACTTACTTATAAAGCTCCTATTCAGAGGTGAATGTCATAGTGTAGATTGCATGGCATTAGCCCTTAATAACCTGATCGCATCTAAACAGATTTTGTCCATTTGTAAGTTTCAAAAGCATTACCCAGGCACCCATATGGGATAAAAAGATACCCCTTGCTTGGCGTAGATTTACATGCTTAACCTAATAATATAAGACATCTCACAACTTTCAAGATTTTGAATAATAGTGTGGCCAAAATAGGGTTCAAAGACACTGACAATCAAGATGTTTACTTAAAAGCTACCATAATCCTTGTTGATTTTGGTTTGCAATAACAGGTGTGGTTAAGCTTGCCTTGAAAGACAACACTGCCTCTCCTTAGAATGGACTAGATTCATTTTTAAACAAACTAAGATTGAGGAGCCTCTAGGAAGTATAAGGTCTGTGGTAGCCTTCGGGAGGCTGGCTGGAAAATAGATTATCAGATGAAATGAAACTGGAAGAGCCGCTAGAGACAGAAAAATTACTTTCGTAAAGTAGTAAAAGAGAGGGCTACCTCTCAAGAGAATGTATAATGTACAAGTATGTATGTTATCCGAAAAATAATGAATTATTATTATTATAATGCTCAGGCTATTATGTTCCCACTGAGTGGACAAAGGGTCTCTCTGTGAGAGAGGAAGAGGATTTATTATATGATAATTTTTAATCCCCTAAGAAAATATTAAAATTATGTTTGTGTACATGATTCACATTTCAAGTTAATTTAATTAACAAATGATGAGACTTCATTTACATGCATCACCACTTGACTAACCTATTGACCATTTTAATAAAAGGTCCTAATTAAATTTCAGTTTCAACGAAATTTTAACTTTGTCATGTATGTAAGTATGACATTGAGTTTGTGTTTCCACATCTTTATAAAATTGCTTACTATGACATTCAAAAATGTCTGTACATTTGATTGATCTCATAATTTCCAAGTAAGTAACTAAACTTATATTAATTAAGGATATGAGTGATCCAATTCTCCTTTATTGATGAGATTATTATTCAGTTTAGTCCCATTGATTTTCTATTATCAGCATACTGTAGCCTTATAATTTATATTCACCTTAAATAAGGCAAATAAATTTGCCATTAATCTTTAACATCATAAGGAAGATGTGTTCATTTCTGCATCTACTAAGATAAATATATTGAAAACACTTAATTGTTTTATTGGAACATTTAATTAATACAGACTGAAATATTCGTTCGTTCCATATAATATTTAATTCACATAGCGTCTACATCCTTCGGGTACTCTTTCACCAGCAGATACCAAACAGGTCTTCAAATCAAATGTTATGTTTTGAAGAAACATAATAGAACTGTTTTGCATTAAAACAAAACAGTTATTATGTTATGAAAAACATAACATTTGAGCAATTTGCTTGCTGTTGAATTTTTGAAGACTTCTATGATTGACACTTGTCATGAGTGACAGATCGAGCTGGCAGCCGCGATTGCTGCGTGAGTGAAAGGCCCACAGGTAACTTTTGGCACTCGTAAGTACGTTTTATGCTTATTATCGGTAAAATTTAAGACAGCTTCTTCAAATCAAATGTTATGTTTTTCATAACATAATAACTGTTTTGTTTTAATGCAAAACAGTTCTATTATAATAATATGTTAATTTCTGGATGAATCTTTAATGTTTTGAAAAAGTCTATTAAAAATAAATTAAGTTACTTATATTGTTTTTTTTTTCTACAACAGCAAATCCTTAAAATTGTTCTCAAGTAGATTTTAACTAACTGTTTATTTTTTCACACTGAGATTACAGCCGATAGTTTCATACAAAAAGCACTTACTGTTCAGGTCAATCACCGAACAATAATAAACATGTCAGCGTAATGGCGACACCGCGCTGTATGCCTTGAATATTTTATGTATTACCTAAGTAAAATACAGTCAGTACGCTTTCGGATGGCAGATCGGGCGCGACTCAATCTCATCTTTCACCTCATTAGTTTTAATTGTTATCACCTTTGTATTGCTGAAATATAGCATCTATGTTTATACTCAATCTTAGTTTATCTCAATCTCACCCCAACCCCGAACATTGGTCCTTCGAGCCTTCGGAGCGGGACCAGTACGCGTGTATCAACTAATTGTACTGTGTGAGTGTCTCGCTTGAAACTTATAACCAGACCCTGGAAAAACTGAGTGGATTTACTTTCCACAAAATTGATCATTCTACGGATCCTAACTGACCACGGTGCATCGGACTGAAAAGTGCCATCATCTTGCTGATCTTAATTTAACTCGGCGCCCCGGATGCCAACATCCTTCGGACACTGATTGACCCTGGCGTTTACGTAAGCATCGCGTCATCTCATCGCGCTGTTACTTCAGGTTTGTTCTTGCAGCCATCGCAAGGACATTTTGATCTCCAAAGAAGTCTTCAGTACAAGTAAGGTCTCCTTTTATCTCTATAATGACGAAAATGGATGACATTTTAGCAACCCAACAACAACTAATCGAAGCCGTAGATAAGCTCTTCACCAATTTCAAGAAGGATGGTGCAGAGCGCAAGACCTCAGACTACTTACGCCGGCGTTTAGCTACCTTGGAACAATACTTTACAGAGTTCCATAATAATCATATGACTTTGGTATCTTTTGGTGATCAATCTCATGCATACTTCAGTACTAATCAATACGATCAAATGAAGGAAAAATATAACACCACTAAAAGTACTATTCAAACCTATAACCCCCTCGCAAGTAGACCGCAAATCCCTGAACTGAAACCTCCTACGTTCCAACCTGCTGCGGAGTCTCAAACCTTAAATCTCGCAGCTCACGCTGCTTCTTCTAAAACCACTTCTCTTGAAGAAAGTAAAGCAGAAGGTCTCTTCAAAAAGCAAGCTACCAACTTTAAGGCTTTCTTGAGGACAACTTCCAATATCGACCTTGACCTCGTCACGGATAAATGGGAGTTTGAAGACATCCTGAAGACCATACAAGCTCGTTGGGCAGCAATTGACTCGCTTCATTGGGAGCTAGACAACGAGTATGGCGAATCAAACCCCGAGTACGAAGAGCAATTTACTCATTATGAGAAATATTATAACAAAATCAAGAAAGACATCAATAAGAAAATGTGGTCCGTTGCGCATATTGAAAAATCAACCCCTAAAATGGAGATAGTCACCTTCGACGGAAACTACAATAAGTGGATTTCGTTCAAAGATCTTTTTACAGAAGCCGTGCATAACAACCCCTCTTTGTCGAATGCACAAAAAATGCAGTTTCTAAAGAGTAAGATCAAAGGGGAGCCCGAAAAATTGATCCAACATCTCCAAATAAGCTCCGACAATTACCCTGTATGCTGGAATATCCTCAATCATCGTTATAATAATAAACGACTGATCTTCACTTCATATCTTAACAATCTCATGAATATCTCCGCAAACCAGCAACAATCATCAAATCATATAAAACGCATTCACGACACTACGCACGAGAGCGTGAATGCTATCAAGAATCTGGGAGTCGATGTATCCTCCTGGGACCCTTTCCTGGTATGTATATTGTCTCAAAAATTAGACTCAGATACATACGAGGATTATCTACAAGCCTTAAAATCTCCGCGAGAGTTGCCAGTCTTGGAAGATTTCCTTAATTTCTTGGAAACTAAGTTTATGGTGCTGGAAACTTCACGTAAGAAAATTGAAAACTCCACTCAAAAATCATCTCCATCTCAATCCAACAGTAATAACAAACCATCATTTTCAAAGGGTCCCAATTATAAACGAAACTATAACAATCCTAAAACGAATTACTCAACAAACCAAGTTTCGCAATCGTCAAAGTCCAAACGAAAAATTAACTATCGCAAGCAATGCCCTATTTGCAACGCCAACGATCATCGAATATATGCATGTCAAAAACTATTGGAATTGCAACCTAATGAACGTAAAAATGCTATTGCTAATCTGAACCTTTGTATTAATTGTTTACATTACCACGAAGGCAAAAAATGCCTTTCAGAAATAAGATGCAAGGAATGCAATAACGACCACAATACCATTTTACATGAATCTTTTACGTCGCATCGATCTGGGTCAAACGCAGCCACGATTACGAAATCGCCATCTCAGCAGCAAGAAAGTAACACAGTTGCATCGCTTCTTAAAGAGCCCTCTGAAATATTACTTGCCACGGCAATAATTAACGTACAAGCAGCGGACGGATCTTACCAAAAGATGAAAGTTCTTTTGGATCAAGGGTCACAAACATCCATTATTAGGGAAAGCGCAGCTCAGTTGTTAAGACTACCGCGACGGAAATGTAACGGTTATATCTCTGGAATAGGAAATAAGGAAAACAACTGTAAGGGCATGATTACCATAAAATCTTCGTCGTTGGTAAGCGATTTCACCTTTGAAACGGACGTATATATAATGAACAGACTCATTAATAACTTACCCAGCTGTACGCTACCAAAGCCAGACTGGCCTACTCTTAACCAAATAACTCTAGCAGATCCTGAATTTTACAAAAGTAG
The DNA here is from genome assembly GCA_914767755.1 of Agrochola circellaris. NCBI lineage: Eukaryota > Metazoa > Arthropoda > Insecta > Lepidoptera > Noctuidae > Agrochola > Agrochola circellaris. The sequence continues at coordinate 12,350 of OU611867.1, read as the reverse complement.
GCCTATTGACATCTTATTTGGGGCAGATATCTATTCCACTATCCTTATGGACGGTATCTGTCGATCAGAAGGCATATTGCCAATTGCCCAACAGACCCAGTTGGGATGGATCCTAAGCGGCAACTACAAAACGTACCATTGCAATGTGATCCTAAATAATATCGAAGAGATTCAGCAATTCTGGGAAATGGAGGACATCCATGAATCTCCAGCGATATCAGAAGAAGATCAGAAATGCATCGAGCTTTACCAAACAACGACCACAAGACGGGAAGACGGAAGCTACGTCGTTAAAATGCCATTCAAAGAAAATTTTACTGAACATTTGGGCGAGTCGAAAACAAAATCGATTGCTCAATTTTTTCAAATAGAGCGGAAATTAAGTAAGCAACCAGCACTCGCACGTGACTATAAAACGTTTATTTCTGAATACCTAGAGCTCGGACATATGACACCCGTTGCGCCACACGTACAGCCGGACTGCTACTTATCGCACCATTGCATCCAACGAGCTGAGTCATCAACCACTAAATTGCGAGTTGTCTTTAACGCCTCGGCAAAAACCTCGAGTGGATACAGCCTCAATGATCTTATGTGCCGAGGACCCAATTTACAGCAAGACCTTCAGAGCCTTATCTTAAAATGGAGACAATTCAGATACGCTTTTACAGCAGATGTAGAAAAAATGTTTCGCAAAATTTGGTTACATCCCGAGGATCAAACATATCAGAAAATCATCTGGCGTAACCATCAATCTCAACCTTTAAAAGAATACCAGTTAGCGACAGTTACCTATGGCACAAAAGCCGCACCCTTTTTGGCTATGATGACATTAAAGCAACTGGCCATCGATGAAAGGCCAAACTATCCACAAAGTTGCGCTCCTGACATCTTAGAACACTCGTTTTACATGGATGATCTCATGCATGGTGAGCATTCAGCGAGAGCAGCTAAACAGCTCAAAGCGGAGATGATCAACCTCCTCAAATCGGGCGGGTTTAACCTCAGAAAATGGCGATCAAACTTACCAGAAGTAATAGATAGTTCTGATGCACCTCAAAACGAAGACTTTGACTTTAAGCAACCGGAGTCCACCAAAACTTTAGGTCTTCGGTGGGAACCAAAAAATGATCAATTTATCTTTCATCCTATCGAATTTATCTCACAAGGCATCATTACAAAAAGACAATTTTTATCTCAAATATCCAAAATTTTTGACCCTTTGGGCTGGCTAGCCCCCGTCACAATAAAACTTAAGATCTTGTTCCAAGAATTGTGGAAATCAGACCTGGGTTGGGACCACCCTGTCCCTCAAGAAATCGCGTTGGAGTGGAGTACTATTAAAGCCGATCTATCACATATATCGCGATTTAAAATACCACGTTGGATTCAAACCCAGGAGAAAGACATCATCGAACTCCATGGCTTTTGCGATGCTAGCACAAAAGCATACGCTTGCGTCGTATATTGCAAAATACAGAGAGAAAATGAAACCCATGTAACCCTTATTGCAGGGAAATCAAAAGTAATACCACTGAAAAAACCACAATCGATCCCGCGTTTGGAACTTTGCGGTGGTCTCTTGTTGTCAAAACTTATGCAAAAAATTATCTTATCCCTATCAAGCTACAAGATGCATGTTTACGGTTGGGTCGATTCAAAATATAGCATCTATCTTTATACTCAATCTTAGTTTATCTCAATCTCACCCCAACCCCGAACACTTACTATACATCTTTTATTATACAGATAAGATTTAAATATCAACCTAAATAAATCTTTAATCCTGCATAATGTTAAATGAACACAAACTAAAAATATATATTTCACTAGTACCCAACATTTTATTTCAATCCTTTCACTCTCACTGCTGCCAAGGCACAAATTATAGTTTAGTTTAATTACTTGATAAGCTTCTGAATTTTAAAGTGGCGTAGGAACTGAATCATTGTTAGATTTGTCAAAAAAAAACTTGACATGCAATGCCGGTAACGCGCCTGTAGCGTTGATTTCGCTTAAAATCATGAATTGTCAAACTTTGACTAGAGCATGAATTATAAAAGAGTAAAGTGTTGGTTTGATTATAATCCAGTCTTAAAGTGCTCATCCTGCACGGCATGCCTGGGCATTTTAATTGCAACGATACCTTGTTCGTTATACAGGCTGAAATTTAATTCATGGGTATCCTCTTAAGGGGTCATTGTACTCGTCATTATGAACAACTTTGACTATGGGAACAAATATGAAATCGAGAAAAAAAAATTGCTGTTCCCTACATTTTGTCGAGTTATGCAAACATAAATGTAGGGAACAGCTGATTTTTTTTTCGCGATTTCAGGTATGGTCTCATAGTTGAAGTTGTTCATAATGATGAGTACAATGACCCCTTAAAAGGATGCCCAGGAATTCAATTTCACCCTGTATTATTTTAATGAATAAAAGGTAATATTACAATTACCTACTGTTAAAAGTATTAAACCAAATACAAGGAACAACTGCAAAACATTTGAGATAATCCTAAGGTAATAAAAAAACGTATGGCCCTTGTATCCGTCCTCTATTGTTTAACCGAATTTCCAGACATTCCCACTAAATAACAATGGGTCTTAGATAATGAACTTATTTTTATTTCAGTTGCAAGAGTTGTGCGGCTTGCGGCCTTGCGTTAGCTACAAACAAAAAGCTCTGATAACATTGTATGAACTGCGCAGATTATTGGTTCAAATATTACTGTAATTTTCAAGTATTCCCAAATTGCCCAAGTATAAACAAACACATAGAAATTTAGATAGTTATTTACTTTTAATAAAGTCGATTAAACACAAAAAATTTCAATATAAACATTTGATACCTTCATGCAGTGCCGGTCAACGCACCTATACCTAACGTATTCAGGGAGCCGTGAGATAAAAGGTAAACAAACCATAAATGTCCGTTCAATCGATTTTGAATGCTATTGTGTTGGTGGCATGACAAATGGCAGCTGCAGTAAACAGTTGGTATTGTAACCACTTTTTTGCCTTTAATGCCATCCATAAGCCTACGGAATAGAAGTCAAAATCGGTGGAACGGACTGTAATAAAACGGTTCGTTTCAATGTCTCATCTTATTGTGAAGGGAATATGGTGCGGTTGCTGCGGCATGCGGCATCACATAGGATATGGTGAAAATTGGAGAGGCAGTGAAAGTATTCATAAATAACCTATATCTATAGACCCGATAGAGAGAGGAAAATATTAAAGTGGATTAATACATATAAATTGTAGTTTATTAGTTATTACAAATTATTTTTGTAAATACTGCAATATCAATAATACATTTTCTAAACCAAACAAACAGAAGATATGAGTACTAAAATTAATTCTTGTCAATAATAAAATAACAATTCAATTCAATAACAAAGAGCTCACGCCGCCGCCGCCGCGCCGCGCTGGCCGTGCCCATTAAAAACTCGTCTCTTAGCAGAAACAAGTGAGCATAGTACGCTCCTAGTGTGAGTGTCACACATTCTATACATGATTATACTAATACGAACACCACTAAAATACGCTTTGTGCATCCTATTGGTCAAAACTCGTGCATTGTGCGATCGAGTCGTGAGTCGTGCTATGCGATTATCGCCTTTAAGGTGAGCATGCGGAACTTTGGCCGATTGTACATAATTATCCATTCAGAAGAAGTAAAATCTTGAAGAATTTAATTTTTATAACCTCAATTTCAGCAACCTAAAAAAAAAGATTACTCTTTAACCAGAGTGAATAATTAGAAATCGTTTGCAGATTATGAAAATATATTTCTTTATCTACAGAATAAAATAAAAACCACCGTGACACGACAATCTTTTTTGGGGGCCCAAAGCTTCTAAGAAAATGGGCATTCTCCTTTCAGTTATTTCACAGGTGACTAGCCCGCGCGGAGACGCGTCTTTTGACACCTCGCACGGGCGCCTAGCTCACATAGATATGCGATTTTTTTCTCGAAACCTATGTAAATTTTTATCTTAAAATCGTCTGTCCAAACCATATTTGATCTTAATTTCAATGTATACTTGTCTGCTTTACCTGTGTACTCTGGTGCGCGTTCCGCGAGTTCGAGTCCCGTTTGGTAGTCGTAATTTCCCGGTTTTTGTTGAAAATTACGCAAAATTCAACATTTTTCTTCTGCGTTAATTTCAGTTATTTCACAGGTGACTAGCCCGCGCGGTGTCGCATCTTTTGACTACACGCACGGGCGCCTAGCTCACATAGAAATTAGATTTTTTTCTCGAAACCTATGTAAATTTTTATCTTAAAATCGTCTGTCCGAACCATATTTGATCTGAATTTCAATGTATACTTGCCTGCCTTACCTGTGTACTCTGGTGCGCGTTCCGCTAGTTCGAGTCCCGTTTGGTAGTCGTAATTTCCCGGTTTTGTCGAAAATTACGGTTTTTGATCAAAAGTCAACAATTTTCTTATGCGTAAAATCGAGCCCTGTGGTGGTCTCGAAACCTATGTAAATTTTTATCTTAAAATGGTCTGTCCAAAACAAATTTGATCTTAATTTCAATGTATACTTGCCTGCTTTACCTGTGTACTCTGGTGCGCGTTCCGCGAGTTCGAGTCCCGTTTTGTAGTCGTAATTTCCCGGTTTTTGTCAAAAATTACGGTTTTTTATCAAAAGTCAACTTTTATCTTCTGCGTAAATTTCAGTTATTTCACAGGTGACTAGCCCGCGCGGTGTCGCATCTTTTGACTACACGCACGGGCGCCTAGCTCACATACATAGATATGCGATTTTTTTCTCGAAACCTATGTAAATTTTTATCTTAAAATGGTCTGTCCAAACCATATTTGATCTTAATTTCAATGTATACTTGCTTGCTTTACCTGTGCATTGTGGTGCGCGTTCCGCGAGTTCGAGTCCCATTTGGTAGTCGTAACCTCCGGTTTTTGTTGAAAATTACGCAAAAGTCAACTATTTTTTTCCGCGTAAATTTCAGTTATTTCACAGGTGACTAGCCCGCGCGGAGACGCGTCTTTTGACACCTCCCACGGGCGCCTAGCTCGCATAAAAATTCGATTCTTTTCTCGAAACCTATGTAAATTTTCATCTTAAAATCGTCTGTCCAAACCCTATTTGACCTTAATTTCAATGTATACTTGCCTGCCTTACCTGTGTACTCTGGTGCGCGTTCCGCGAGTTCGAGTCCCGTTTTGTAGTCGTAATTTCCCGGTTTTTGTCAAAAATTACGGTTTTTGATCAAAAGTCAACTTTTTTCTACTGCGTTAATTACAGTTATTTCACAGGTGACTAGCCCGCGCGGAGACGCGTCTTTTGACTCCTCGCACGGGCGCCTAGCTCACATAGATATGCGATTTTTTTCTCGAAACCTATGTAAATTTTTATCTTAAAATCGTCTGTCCAAACCATATTTGATCTTAATTGCAATGTATATTTGCCTGCCTTACCTGTGTACTCTGATGCGCGTTCCGCGAGTTCGAGTCCTGTTTGGTAGTCGTAATTTCCCGGTTTTTGTCGAAAATTACGGTTTTAGATCAAGTCAACAATTTTCTTCTGCGTAAATTTCAGTTATTTCACAAGTGACTAGCCCGCGCGGTGACGCGTCTTTTGACACCTCGCACGGGCGCCTAGCTCACATAGATATGCGATTTTTTCTCGAAACCTATGTAAATTTTTATGTTAAAATCGTCTGGCCAAACCATATTTGATCTTAATTTCAATGTTTACTTGCCTGCTTTACCTGTGTACTCTGGTGCGCGTTCCGCGAGTTCGAGTCCCATTTGGTAGTCGTAATTTCCCGGTTTTTGTTGAAAATTACGCAAAAGTCAACATTTTTCTTCTGCGTTGATTTCAGTTATTTCACAGGTGACTAGCCCGCGCGAAGACGCATCTTTGGAGTCCTCGCACGGGCGCCTAGTTCGCATAGAAATTCGATTTTTTTCTCGAAACCTATGTAAATTTTCATCTTAAAATCGTCTGTCCAAACCATATTTGATCTTAATTGCAATGTATACTTGCCTGCCTTACCTGTGTACTCTAGTGCGCGTTCCGCGAGTTCGAGTCCCGTTTGGTAGTCGTAATTTCCCGGTTTTTGTCGAAAATTACGGTTTTTGATCAAAACTCAACAATTTTCTTCTGCGTAAATTTCAGTTATTTCACAAGTGACTAGCCCGCGCGGTGACGCATCTTTGGACTCCTCGCACGGGCGCCTAGCTCACATAGACATGCGATTTTTTTCTCGAAACCTATGTAAATTTTTATCTTAAAATCGTCTGTCCAAACCATATTTGATCTTAATTGCAATGTCTATTTGCCTGCCTTACCTGTGTACGCTGATGCGCGTTCCGCGAGTTCGAGTCCCGTTTGGTAGTCGTAATTTCCCGGTTTTTGTCGAAAATTACGGTTTTTGATCAAAAGTCAACAATTTTCTTCTGCTCAAATTTCAGTTATTTCACAAGTGACTAGCCCGCGTGGTGACGCATCTTTGGACTCCTCGCACGGGCGCCTAGCTCGCATAGAAATTCGATTTTTTTCTCGAAACCTATGTAAATTTCCATCTTAAAATCGTCTGTCCAAAACATATTTGATCTTAATTTCAATGTATACTTGCCTGCCTTACCTGTGTGCTCTGGTGCGCGTTCCGCGAGTTCGAGTCCCGTTTGGTAGTCGTAATTTCCCGGGTTTTGTCGAAAATTACGGTTTTTGATCAAAAGTCAACTATTTTCTTCTGCGTTAATTTGAGTTATTTCACAGGTGACTAGCCCGCGCGGTGCCGCATCTTTTAACTACACGCAAGGGCGCCTAGCTCACATAAAAATTCGATTTTTATCTCGAAACCTATGTAAATTTTCATCTTAAAATAGTCTGTCCAAACCATATTTGATCTTAATTGCAATGTTTACTTGCCTGCCTTACCTGTGTACTCTGGTGCGCGTTCCGCGAGTTCCAGTCCCGTTTTGTAGTCGTGATTTCCCGGTTTTTGTCAAAAATTACGGTTTTTGATCAAAAGTCAATTTTTTTCTTCTGCGTAAATTTCAGTTATCTCACAGGTGACTAGCCCGTGCGGTGACGCGTCTTTTGACACCTCGCTCGGGCGCCTAGCTCACATAGATATGCGATTTTTTTCTCGAAACCTATGTAAATTTTTATCTTAAAATGGTCTGTCCAAAACAAATTTGATCTTAATTTCAATGTATACTTGCCTGCTTTACCTGTGTACTCTGGTGCGCGTTCCGCGAGTTCGAGTCCCGTTTTGTAGTCGTAATTTCCCGGTTTTTGTCGAAAATTACGGTTTTTGATATAAAGTCAACTTTTTTCTTCTGCGTAAATTTCAGTTATTTCACAGGTGACTAGCCCGCGCGCAGACGCGTCTTTTGACACCTCGCACGGGCGCCTAGCTCACATAGACATGCGATTTTTTTCTCGAAACCTATGTAAATTTTTATCTTAAAATCGTCTGTCCAAACCATATTTGATCTTAATTGCAATGTATATTTGCCTGCCTTACCTGTGTACGCTGATGCGCGTTCCGCGAGTTCGAGTCCCGTTTGGTAGTCGTAATTTCCCGGTTTTTGTCGAAAATTACGGTTTTTGATCAAAAGTCAACAATTTTCTTCTGCGTAAATTTCAGTTATTTCACAAGTGACTAGCCCGCGCGGTGACGCATCTTTGGACTCCTCGCACGGGCGCCTAGCTCGCATAGAAATTCGATTTTTTTCTCGAAACCTATGTAAATTTCCATCTTAAAATCGTCTGTCCAAAACATATTTGATCTTAATTTCAATGTATACTTGCCTGCCTTACCTGTGTACTCTGGTGCGCGTTCCGCGAGTTCGAGTCCCGTTTGGTAGTCGTAATTTCCCGGGTTTTGTCGAAAATTACGGTTTTTGATCAAAATTCAACTATTTTCTTCTGCGTTAATTTGAGTTATTTCACAGGTGACTAGCCCGCGCGGTGTCTCATCTTTTAACTACACGCAAGGGCGCCTAGCTCACATAAAAATTCGATTTTTATCTCGAAACCTATGTAAATTTTCATCTTAAAATAGTCTGTCCAAACCATATTTGATCTTAATTGCAATGTTTACTTGCCTGCCTTACCTGTGTACTCTGGTGCGCGTTCCGCGAGTTCCAGTCCCGTTTTGTAGTCGTAATTTCCCGGTTTTTGTCAAAAATTACGGTTTTTGATCAAAAGTCAATTTTTTTCTTCTGCGTAAATTTCAGTTATCTCACAGGTGACTAGCCCGCGCGGTGACGCGTCTTTTGACACCTCGCTCGGGCGCCTAGCTCACATAGATATGCGATTTTTTTCTCGAAACCTATGTAAATTTTTATCTTAAAATGGTCTGTCCAAAACAAATTTGATCTTAATTTCAATGTATACTTGCCTGCTTTACCTGTGTACTCTGTTGCGCGTTCCGCGAGTTCGAGTCCCGTTTTGTAGTCGTAATTTCCCGGTTTTTGTCGAAAATTACGGTTTTTGATCAAAAGTCAACTTTTTTCTTCTGCGTAAATTTCAGTTATTTCACAGGTGACTAGCCCGCGCGCAGACGCGTCTTTTGACACCTCGCACGGGCGCCTAGCTCACATAGACATGCGATTTTTTTCTCGAAACCTATGTAAATTTTTATCTTAAAATCGTCTGTCCAAACCATATTTGATCTTAATTGCAATGTATATTTGCCTGCCTTACCTGTGTACGCTGATGCGCGTTCCGCGAGTTCGAGTCCCGTTTGGTAGTCGTAATTTCCCGGTTTTTGTCGAAAATTACGGTTTTTGATCAAAAGTCAACAATTTTCTTCTGCGTAAATTTCAGTTATTTCACAAGTGACTAGCCCGCGCGGTGACGCATCTTTGGACTCCTCGCACGGGCGCCTAGCTCGCATAGAAATTCGATTTTTTTCTCGAAACCTATGTAAATGTTCATCTTAAAATCGTCTGTCCAAAACATATTTGATCTTAATTTCAATGTATACTTGCCTGCCTTACCTGTGTACTCTGGTGCGCGTTCCGCGAGTTCGAGTCCCGTTTGGTAGTCGTAATTTCCCGGGTTTTGTCGAAAATTACGGTTTTTGATCAAAAGTCAACTATTTTCTTCTGCGTTAATTTGAGTTATTTCACAGGTGACTAGCCCGCGCGGTGTCGCATCTTTTAACTACACGCAAGGGCGCCTAGCTCACATAAAAATTCGATTTTTATCTCGAAACCTATGTAAATTTTCATCTTAAAATAGTCTGTCCAAACCATATTTGATCTTAATTGCAATGTTTACTTGCCTGCCTTACCTGTGTACTCTGGTGCGCGTTCCGCGAGTTCAAGTCCCGTTTTGTAGTCGTAATTTCCCGGTTTTTGTCAAAAATTACGGTTTTTGATCAAAAGTCAATTTTTTTCTTCTGCGTAAATTTCAGTTATCTCACAGGTGACTAGCCCGCGCGGTGACGCGTCTTTTGACACCTCGCTCGGGCGCCTAGCTCACATAGATATGCGATTTTTTTCTCGAAACCTATGTAAATTTTTATCTTAAAATGGTCTGTCCAAAACAAATTTGATCTTAATTTCAATGTATACTTGCCTGCTTTACCTGTGTACTCTGGTGCGCGTTCCGCGAGTTCGAGTCCCGTTTTGTAGTCGTAATTTCCCGGTTTTTGTCGAAAATTACGGTTTTTGATCAAAAGTCAACTTTTTTCTTCTGCGTAAATTTCAGTTATTTCACAGGTGACTAGCCCGCGCGGAGACGCGTCTTTTGACACCTCGCACGGGCGCCTAGCTCACATAGATATTCGATTTTTTTCTCGAAACCTATGTAAATTTTTATCTTAAAATCGTCTGTCCAAACCATATTTGATCTTAATTGCAATGTATATTTGCCTGCCTTACCTGTGTACGCTGATGCGCGTTCCGCGAGTTCGAGTCCCGTTTGGTAGTCGTAATTTCCCGGTTTTTGTCGAAAATTACGGTTTTTGATCAAAAGTCAACAATTTTCTTCTGCGTAAATTTCAGTTATTTCACAAGTGACTAGCCCGCGCGGTGACGCATCTTTGGACTCCTCGCACGGGCGCCTAGCTCGCATAGAAATTCGATTTTTTTCTCGAAACCTATGTAAATTTCCATCTTAAAATCGTCTGTCCAAAACATATTTGATCTTAATTTCAATGTATACTTGCCTGCCTTACCTGTGTACTCTTGTGCGCGTTCCGCGAGTTCGAGTCCCGTTTGGTAGTCGTAATTTCCCGGGTTTTGTCGAAAGTTACGGTTTTTGATCAAAAGTCAACTATTTTCTTCTGCGTTAATTTGAGTTATTTCACAGGTGACTAGCCCGCGCGGTGACGCATCTTTGGACTCCTCGCACGGGCGCCTAGCTCGCATAGAAATTCGATTTTTTTCTCGAAACCTATGTAAATGTTCATCTTAAAATCGTCTGTCCAAACCATATTTGATCTTAATTGCAATGTGTACTTGCCTGCCTCACCTGTGTACTCTGGTGCGCGTTCCGCGAGTTCGAGTCCCGTTTGGTAGTCGTAATTTCCCAGTTTTTGTCAAAAATTACGGTTTTTGATCAAAAGTCAACTTTTCTTTTCTGCGTAAATTTCAGTTATTTCACAGGTGACTAGCCCGCACGGAGACGCGTCTTTTGACACCTCGCACGGGCGCCTAGCTCACATAGATATGCGATTTTTTTCTCGAAACCTATGTAAATTTTTATCTTAAAATGGTCTGTCCAAACCATATTTGATCTTAATTTCGATGTATACTTGCCTGCTTTACCTGTGTACTCTGGTGCGCGTTCCGCGAGTTCGAGTCCCGTTTGGTAGTCGTAATTTCCCGGTTTTTGTTGAAAATTACGCAAAAGTCAACATTTTTCTTTTGCATTTATTTCAGTTATTTCACAGGTGACTAGCCCGCGCTGTGTCGCATCTTTTGACTCCTCCCACGGGCCCTTAGCTCACATAGAAATTCGTTTTTTTTCTCGAAACCTATGTAAATTTTTATCTTAAAATCGTCTGTCCAAACCCTATTTGATCTTAATTGCAATGTATACTTGCCTGCCTTACCTGTGTACTCTAGTGCGCGTTCCGCGAGTTCGAGTCCCGTTTGGTAGTCGTAATTTCCCGGTTTTTGTCGAAAATAACGGTTTTTGATCAAAAGTCAACTTTTTTCTTCTGCGTAAATTTCAGTTATTTCATAGGTGACTAGCCCGCGCGGAGACGCGTCTTTTGAAATCTCGCACGAGCGCCTAGCTCACATAGGTATGCGATTTTTATCTCGAAACCTATGTAAATTTTTATCTTAAAATCGTCTGTCCAAACCATATTTGATCTTAATTGCAATGTTTATTTGCCTGCCTTACCTGTGTACTCTGATGCGCGTTCCGCGAGTTCGAGTCCCGTTTGGTAGTCGTAATTTCCCGGGTTTTGTCAAAAATTACGGTTTTTTATCAAAAGTCAACTATTTTCTTCTGCGTAAATTTCAGTTATTTTACAGGTGACTAGCCCGCGCGGAGACGCGTCTTTTGACACCTCGAACGGGCGCCTAGCTTACATAGATATGCGATTTTTTTCTCGAAACCTATGTAAATTTTTATCTTAAAATCGTCTGTCCAAACCATATTTGATCTTAATTTCAATGTATACTTGCCTGCCTTACCTGTGTACTCTGGTGCGCGTTCCGCGAGTTCGAGTCCCGTTTGGTAGTCGTAATTTCCCGGGTTTTGTCGAAAATTACGGTTTTTGATCAAAAGTCAACTATTTTCTTCTGCGTTAATTTCAGTTATTTCACAGGTGACTAGCCCGCGCGGTGTCGCATCTTTTAACTACACGCAAGGGCGCCTAGCTCACATAAAAATTCGATTTTTATCTCGAAACCTATGTAAATTTTCATCTTAAAATAGTCTGTCCAAACCATATTTGATCTTAATTGCAATGTTTACTTGCCTGCCTTACCTGTGTACTCTGGTGCGCGTTCCGCGAGTTCCAGTCCCGTTTTGTAGTCGTAATTTCCCGGTTTTTGTCAAAAATTACGGTTTTTGATCAAAAGTCAATTTTTTTCTTCTGCGTAAATTTCAGTTATTTCACAGGTGACTAGCCCGCGCGGTGACGCGTCTTTTGACACCTCGCACGGGCGCCTAGCTCACATAGATATGCGATTTTTTTCTCGAAACCTATGTAAATTTTTATCTTAAAATGGTCTGTCCAAACCATATTTGATCTTAATTTCAATGTATACTTGCCTGCTTTACCTGTGTACTCTGGTGCGCGTTCCGCGAGTTCGAGTCCCGTTTTGTAGTCGTAATTTCCCGGTTTTTGTCGAAAATTACGGTTTTTGATCAAAAGTCAACTTTTTTACTTCTGC